>CM057463.1:13022500-23022500 GCA_030035585.1 Dugong dugon | reverse complement strand
CTAAATAAATGGTAGCCTTTATTTTTTCTTTCCATATATATTTTTTTTTTTTAATTTTAATAGTTTGCCTAGTAGGAAAATTCTCTTTAGGAGATGTTGTTTTAGTTGGATCAAACAAAGAGTGTATTGTAATTTGTAGCAGTCTTTATAGGGAAATAAATTCTTAGAGCCATCTTAATTATTTTGAAAGCATTGTTATTCGAAATAGCTATGCTACTCACTGGATATAGACCATTTAACTTACTCACAGGGTTGCTATGAGTCAGAATCAACTCTTTGGCAATGGGTTTTTTTTTTTTTTTAAATGATTTTTGCATTCTCTATCTATAGTTCAACCTGGCTGTTCCTTACAGGGTTTACATTCTATGTCTATAGTTCAGCATAGCTGTTCCTTCCAGGGCTGCTCTGGGTGGCATGTCATAAATGGTTAAAACCATTTGTGTATATTTTGTAAAAATAAATTACCTTGAGTGTGGGGAGGTAAGAGAAGAGAGTAAAGATGTATTTGGGAATCACTTGGAAATGAACAGACTATGGATAATTTAGGATTTCTAAAGGACAGAGTGATTAAATTGTTTTAAAGGTTGATGTGTAGGATGTAAAAGGACATTAATCAAGATGAGAGCCAAAGCAAGGTTCACTGCATGAAGGAATAAAATGGTTAGGGGTGGGAGTGGTAAAAACATGCTTCATTTTCTTTTTATACTTCAGTTATCAGGCTGTGGGAGGGTAAACAGATTGAAAACCCAGTTTGCTTATCGACAGACTAGCTGTGAGAAATTATTTACATGAAAATGACAAAAGACAGTTTGGGTCATTTTGCTATATTTAAAGTGAAAACTTTACAGCGACAAAATGCTGACAAGAAATGAACTTTAATTAAGCCTGGATTGTTGGTGTGAATGTGTGCGTGCGTTATTTTCACCCTGAGGAATTTTTCTTTAGCAGCACAGCGTGACAGTTTATCAGAGTTTTATTTGTTTATTTATTTTTATTGGCTTTTATGTCTTCCCCCCACTCACTCCAGCAATGGTGTTATTGATTTGGTGTTAAACGTTTTTAAAAGCCTTTCTGACTTGTATGTTTCTTTCCCTTTCATTTCATGGCATCGTTGGC
Source organism: Dugong dugon (assembly GCA_030035585.1). NCBI lineage: Eukaryota > Metazoa > Chordata > Mammalia > Sirenia > Dugongidae > Dugong > Dugong dugon. The sequence goes on along the minus strand of CM057463.1, from coordinate 23,021,384 downwards.
ATTTAATTCAAACACAAAGAGCAAGAAGAGTGGAAGACAATTTCTGTTTCATAGGGAAAAATGTCTGCCAAGTCTAGGGTACTACATACTGAAAAAATTGGCTGATACTTTGAACTTTCTTGCCTGAAAGTATAAAGTACATCCAATATTTTTGTTGTAACTATGAGATGAAATTTACTAAAGCCTCATATGTGGCTATGTTTAGTTACAAGTTTTTTAGCAAAGCCAAGAGAAGGGGAGGCAAGATAGCATCACAGTGTGCAGGTCCTGTGTCTGAGAAGCTCCCTCTTATACAATGGGGCCCCACTGGGGCTTTGTAGAAGGATGGTCTCTACCACACTGATGTAGTGTGTGTGTGGTGGGCCAGAGGGAGGAAAACATAAAAATCCGGTACTGGACTTGACGCAAAGACCAGCTGAGAGAGTAGTCTCAGGACCTGGGGAGGTAGGTGGGGGAAAAGAAAAGCCGGGATGAAGCAGAGGGAGCCAGCCAACTGAAGTGATCTGGAAGGATTCTGGAAATGAAGTGCTAATCCCTGCGGTGACTCTTTGTTTCTAGCACACTGGCATGGACACTTTAGGCTTTTTTTGAAAGACCTAGGAGGGATGGTCAGAATCATTTGGTGCACCCCAGCTCTGGCTGTCAGTAAGCCACTAACAAATTCATTACATAACCTGGGACTAAATCATTTATTTCTTAAAAGGAGGAGGTCCAACTGAGTGATCATTAAAGACCATCCCAGGTATTTTTGTTGTTGTTAATGATAACTCTAATAAATGGGTGATACACAACTGGTGTGACTTGAAAAATTAGGGACTTTGGTAGAAAATAGTCAAAGGCAAACTTTGCATGTAGGATTCTCAAATACTTGGATTTCAGAAAGTGAAGGAAAACACCAAAGGCCTTCGTCTTTTTTTATTAAGTCCTCCTGTGTTAGAAGCTCCTTTGATTAATGTCCATAGCTTGACTTCCCTTCTTGCCCCCTCAGCTATTTACTTTTGGAAATTCATCTTTAGGGAAGGTTAGAATTTGCACTTGTAATGCAAAGGAGATAAAAAAAAAAGAGGTGAATAATTTTTCTTAGAACTTGGGATCATAAAGAGTGTGGAATTCCTCACTTTTTAAAGCTGAAAACCTGCAATTTTGTCAATTTCTGTTGCCATTTAATCATCTCCTACTCATGGCATCTTATGTAAAGCAGAACAAAATGTTGCCCAGTCCTGCTCCGTCTTCACGATTGTTGGCATGCTCCAGTCCATTGTCGCCGCCATTGTGTATTTTGAGTATCTTCCAACCAAGAGGGTGCATCTTCCAGCACTATATCAGGCAATATCCTGTTGTGATCCATAAGGTTTTTATTGGCTAATTTTTGGAAGTAGATTGCCAGGCCTTTCTTCCTAATGTGTCTTAGTCTGGAAGCTCTGCTGAAACCTGTCCACCATGCATGACCCTGATGGCATTTGAAATATTGGTGGCATAGCTTCCAGTATAATAACAACACGCAAGCCACCTCAGTATGACAAACTGACAGATGGCGGTGGCACAATCTTGACAATAGAGGTTCTCAATTCTAGAAAATTATAAGGACCTCTTTATAATAGGCTGTACTGAGCACAGTGAACTCTTGATTCTTTCTAATTAACTTGTAAGTAGAAAGATAAATGAAGTTTAAAAAAGCCAACGTTGTACATTCAGTATGTGTTTAAATATGTTGGAGGAAATATGGCTTTAGGAGCAGTTAGTTGGTGTTTATTCTTGTGGGTAATACATCATTTTTTTCAATCTTGATTTACAGAGAAATGTGGAATAACTTTCAATTGGGCCTATTAAATTCCTTCTTGCCTATTAAATTTATCATCTTTGTTTCCATTTCTTGCCTTATTATTCTGGCTAGGACTTCTAGTACAATATTGAATAAGTGTGGTGTTAAAGGGTATCCTTGTCTCGGTCCTGGTCTCAGGGGGAATGCTGTCGGTCTTTCTCCATTGAGAATAATGTTGGCTGTTGGTTTTACATATATGTCCTTAATTATATTGAGGAATTTCTTTCTATTCCTATTTTGCTGAGAGTTTTTAAAAGGAAATGATGTTGGATTTTATCAAATGCTTTTTATACGTTGACTGAGATGATCATGTGATTCTTTTCCTTTATTTTATTTATATGGTGAACTATGGTCATTGATTTTCTAATGTTGAACCATCCTTGCATCCCTGGTATGAATTCCACTTGATCATGATACGTCATTTTTTGATATGCTGTTGAATTCTGTTGGCTAGAATTTTGTTGAGAATTTTTGCATCTGTATTCATGAGAGATATTGTTCTGTAATTTTCTTTTTTAGTGGTGTCTTTGCCTGGTTTTGGTTATTCTAGCTTCATAGAATGAATTAGGGAGTATTCCTTTCTTTTCTATGTTATGGAATAGTTTGAGTAGAACTCGTGTCAACTCTTCTCTGAATGTTTGGTAGAATTCTCCAGTGTAGCCCTCTGGGCCTGGGGCTTTTTTGTTGTTGTTGGGAGAAAAATGATTTTATTTAGAGATTATGAGGCTCAGATATTTTTCAGAAGAATTGAAAATGTTTCCAAAGTCAAGACATAATGGCACTGATACAATGTGTTGACTTTAAACAGAAACAGAAGAACCAGGTGGTAGGAGATCATTCAAAATTATCCAGAAGAAGCCTAGTTCTGAAATGCTGAAGTGAATTCACAGACATGTTATGAATGACAGAGGCAGGGCTAAGCTAGAAAAATCTAAGACTAAAGTCAATATAGTGAAGAGGAATCCAAATCACAGTTAATAGGGATATACAGTTGTAGGGATGGAGTGACATAAATATAGGATAGGGAATAATGAGGAACAATAAGGTGACACATTGGGAATATCTGAATGCACAATATAAAATAGGTAAGGGCAAGTGATTCAAGGCTAGTATTAAGAAAAATTTTCGAGCCCTATTTTTATGAATATCAGCAGTTTCCAAACCATGAGAGCCTGAAGGTTTATTTAAAAACATGGTAAAAAACAAGGCATCACTGTGAGTGTATGTGTTAGTTTCCCGTGGCTGCTGTAACAAATTACCACAAATTTACAAACTTGGTGGTTTAAAACAACAGAAATTTATTCTCCCACAGTTTTGGAGGCTAGAAGACTAAAATCAGTTTCACTGGGCTAAAATAAAGGTTTAGGCAGGGCTGCACTCTCTGGCTCTAGTGGCTTCTGGTGGTGGCCAGCATTCGGCTTATGGCCATATCACTCTCATCTCTATTTCCGTGGTCACACTGCCTTTTCTTCTTCTTCGGTGTGTGAAATCTCCCTCTGAGTCCCTCTTATAAGGATACATGTGATTGCACTTAGGGTGTACCAGGATAATCCAGGATAATCTCCCCATCTCAAGACATTTTTTTCTGCATATAAGGTAACACTCATAGATTCCATGGAGCCGTTTTCCAGTCTACTGCGTTCTACAAGTCTCAAATGAGAAAATCCAGTTTTTACTAACTAAAGGTAGGAGAGAATTCCATCTGTTCCATATGTCTTCCAGAGATGGAACATGGAAGCCAGACAAACATCATTACTATCTCTCATTGTAGAAAACATCTTGAATAAAATTTCAGAGCCATACTGAAGAATATGAGTTGGAAAGATTCCTGTGGACAAGGAAAGAGAGTAGGAAGGGGAAAGAGATGAGAAGAATAGAGAAAAGAAGAAAAGAGAAGACAGAAAGGGGACAAGATATTAGAGGGAAGAGTAAATGGAGGATGTAAGGGAAAAAAAGAGGGAAGATCTTATACTTGCACATCAGATTTTATTCCTCAGATTAGAAATTTTAATTATTTTGATTCAATTGAGCATCTGTTTATAATTAAACACCAATTAAATCACATTAATCAGATGAATTTACACGTGGAAGTAGTCTGAGTAGAAGAATCAAAGGCCACTTCCTCTTTGAAACTTCTTTTTAATTCCCTAGGTAGAATGATTCACTCCCTCCTGTGTACTCCACTGTACTTTGAACATTTACTTATAGCATTTTGGGCATGATTGCCCATTTCCTATCTTTCTCTCCAATAGATCACGAGTTTTGTGGGAAGGAGAGAGACTATATCCATGAAACTAATCTTTATTGAGTGCTTGTTATGTACTAAGGATTTTGCAAAGGATTTTATATGCATTCAATTCTCTAAACAATCCTACAAGATATATATTTTTATTCTCATTTTAAAGATAATAAGACAGAAGCAAAAAAAGTTAAGTATTGTCAAAGTCACACAGCAAAAAAGAGGTAGAGCTGGGGTTTGAAAGCAGGCAGTCTGATCCCAGAGCTTTCACTCTTAAGTAATGCAATATATTATTATACCCTGCACCATAACATATAATACACATTATAAGATAATCATTTCAGCTACCTAAATTGTTAGTAGTCAAATTATTTCAAGATCTAAGAAATAGCTATTTTCTATAAAATGAAACCTTGTTTTACTGGACTGCTTTTTTTAAAAAATTCCCTTAAAAAAATTAAAAAAGAAGAAGAAGGCTGTTATCTTACTCTTTAAATTACATTTTTGCCAAGTCAGTAAAAGTGGAAAATACCTCTACTTAGACGCACCAAAGAATGTAAGCTATAAGCTTTTGTCATAACCTCAAACTTCAGGCATGTCCCATTGATATTAGAGTAAGGAGAGGGGAGAGAAAATGAAGACTTTAAGTTTATTTCCTAATGGGTGTGATTTATTTTGCAGAATTCAAAAGTAGTCTCAGAAGGCCAAGATGTAAATGGAATCTGCATAGTGAATCAAAAGACCTGGACAAAGTAGGGTTTGTGGGAGAACCGAGCTACTGCCCTTCATTCACTGCTGTATTCAATAAATATTTACTGGGTGCCAATCTGTTTAAAGTTTTCCAAAAAGAAACTCCAAATGTAAGCTGCTGAATAGTATCTCTACCTATGTCTGCCCCATCGAGAAGTCTGGGAACTTCACCCTGTAGTTTGAACTTTAGGGTTTTTTTGGATAACAGCATTTTTTCTCGGAGAAACCAATGGCAACTTGAAGGCAATGATTATAGCCCATACTCCTCCTGCTTTCTGATGATGCCTACAAAGACAATTCTTAAAATGTATGGTCAAGAAATGTATGCTGAATTGATGAATTAGTGGATCAATCAGTCAATATAGAAAGTTTGGTTATTCCCAGTAAAAAATTGCAACTTCAACTTCAACTTGAACTTGCATATGAGCAACTGATGGTCTGATCCACAGTTGGCCCCTGGCCTTGTTCTGACTGATAATATTATTGAGCTTTTCCATCGTCTCTTTCCACAGATGTAGTCCATTTGATTCCTGTGTATTCCATCTGGAGGGGTCCATGTGTATAGTCACCATTTATGTTATTCAAAAAAGGTATTTGCAATGAAGAAGTCATTGGTGTGGTAAAATTCTATCCTGTGATCTCTGGTGTTGTTTCTATCACCAAGGCCATATTTTCTAACTACCAGCCCTTCTTCTTTGTTTCCAACTTTTGCATTCCAACCACCAGTAATTATCAATGCATCTTGATTGCATGTTTGATCAATTTCAGACTACAGAAGTTGGTAAAAATCTTCAATTTCTTCATCTTTGGCCTTAGTTGTTGGTGTGTAAATTTGAATAATAGTCGTATTAACTGGTCTTCCTTGTAGGCGTTTGGATATTATCCTATCACTGACAGCGTTGTACCTCACAATAGATCTTGAAATGTTCTTTTTGATGATGAATGTGACACCATTCCTCTTCAACTTGTTGTTCCTGGTATAGTAGACCACATGATTGTCTGATTCAAAATGGCCAATACCAGTCCATTTCAGCTCACTAATGCCTAGGATAGTAATGTTTATGCATTTCATTTTTGGAGACTTCCTATTTTTCTAGATTCATACTTTTCACATTCCATGTTACAATTATTAATGGATATTTGCAGTTATTTCTTCTCATTTTGAATCTTGCTGATCATTGGTAATATTCATGAAATTATTATTCATCTAATTTCCTTTTTTCTCCTATCTGTATCATATGGGACAAATTCCTTAACTTTCCTAATTATAGTTTTCTATTGTTTGACTTTATGTTCTTCACCATAGTTAATGAGTCTTCCTCCAAATCTGATGCTGTATTCTTCTTCGTATAGTCCAGCTTCTCAGATTATTTTTTCAGCATACAAATTGAATAAGTAAGGTGAAAGGATACAACACTGTTATACACCTTTTACAATTCTGAACCACACAGATAGTAGGCACTTAATAAATATTAATTAAAGGAACTATATCTGAAATATTTCTTATGCTTTGGGTGACTTTCTTCTCCTTTCTTTCCTCAGAGAATCATCTACAACAAGTAATCATTTAGTTAGACTAGATGGAAAATGAGGTTTTTGAATTGTAAAGAAACCTTGCTTTTTTTGAAACACATAACACACACACACACACACACACACACACACACACACCCCACAAGCAGAATCTACTTGTGGGGAAGGCAGATGTTTTCATATTTTTGCCAAGTTTTACTTTCATTTGGAATTTTTTTTTAAACAGAATCCTGTTTATTCCACCTTATTTGGTTCTTAAGCATACACTACTACTATCTCTTTTTAAATTCTGTGCCTAGAGGGAAAATTTTTTCTTCTTTATTTACTGTTAATCCTGTTGAGATTTTTTTTTTCCCCCTAAAAAACCCTTGACTAAATAATAAGGAAGGATTGAAGTAATCATTGAAGTTTCCAAGGTATAGGTTGCTGAGCACAGGATAACTGGATTCAAGCATAAGAGTGGAAGATATGTTTCCCCTCTCATCACATCTCTTATAGATTGGTGATGGTTGCCTGGAGAGATGAGTGAGAAGGATTCTGATGGCATGGACAATCTTAGTGGGAAAATGTGCCATGACTAATTCATTTAACACACATTTATTGAGTGATTGCTAATAATTGGCAGGGTTGGCCAGGGCATAGCCACAAAGAGTTGATACAATTTTGCAAGCATCTTGCTTATTTTATTTCTCCCTCAGCTCAAAGCTCATCCCTCAGTTACATGGTTTGACCCACCATTTTGAAGTGTCAAAAACCCTTTCCTCATTAAACCCCAAAGTTTTCCTGATTTGAACCTCCCATGTACCATCATCATCAAAGTATTACAACGAAATGTGCAAAGACCTGGAGTTAGAAAACCAAAAGGGAAGAATACACTTAGCATTTCTCAAGCTGAAAGAACTGAAAAAAAATTCAAGCCTTGGGTTGCGATAGTGAAGATTCTGTGGGCCAAACAGTGAACGATGCAGGAAGCATCAAAAGAAGATGGAAGGAATACACGTAGTCACTGTACCAAAAACAACTGGTTGATGTTCAACCATTTCAGGAGGTGGCATATGATCAAGAACCAATGGTGCTGAAGGAAGAGATCCAAGCTGTGTTGGAGGCATTGGTGAAAAACAAAGCTCCAGGAATTGATGGAACACCAACTGAGATGTTTAAACAAACGGATGCAGTGCTGGAAGTGCTCACTCGTCTATGCCAAGAAATTTGGAAGACAGCTACGTGGCCAACCGACTGGAAGAGATCCGAATTTATGCCTATTTCAAGAAAAGGTGATCCAACCGAATGCGGAAATTACTGAACAATATCATTAATATCACATGCAAGTAAAATTTTGCTGAAGATCATTCAAAGCTGTTGCAGCAGTACCTTGACAGGGAACTGCCAGAAGTTCAAGCAGGATTCAGAAGGGGACGGGAAATGAAGGATATCATTGCTGATGTCAGATGAATCCTGACTGAAAGCAGAGGATGTTTACCTGTGTTTTATTGACTATGCAAAAGCATTTGACTGTGTGGCTCAAAACAAATTATGGATAACATTGCGAATAATGGAAATTCCAGAACACGTAATTGTGCTCATGGGAAACCTGATCAAGAGGCAGTTGTTTGAAAAGAAGAAGGGGATGCTGTGTGGTTTAAAGTCAGGAAAGGTGTGCATCAGGGTTGTATCCTTTCACCTTACTTACTCAATCTGTATGCTGAGCAAATAATCCGAGAAGCTGGACTGTATGAAGAAGAACAGGGCATCAGGATTGGAGGAAGACTCGTTAACAATCTGCACTATGCAGATGACACAACTTTCATTGCTGAAAGTGAAGAGAACTTGAAGCACTTACTGATGAAGATCAAAGACTACAGCCTTCAGTATGGATTACACCACAACAAAAAGAAAACAAAAATCCTCACAACTGGACCAATAAGCAACATCATGATAAATGGAGTAAAGATTGAAGTTATCAATGACTTCATTTTACTTGGATCCACAATCAACATCCATGGAAGCAGCAGTCAAGAAATCAAACGACATATTCCACTGGGAAAATCTGCTGCAAAAGACCTCTTTAAAGTGGTAAAAAGCAGAAGTATCACTTTAAGGACTAAGGTGAGCCTGACCCAAGCCATAGTGTTTTCAATCACCTCATATGCATGTGAAAGCTGGACAATGAGTAAGGAAGACTGAAGAAGAATTGATGCTTTTGAATTATGGTGTTGGTGAAGAATATTGAATATACCATGGACTGCGAAAAGAACAAACAAATTTGTCTTGAAAGAAGTAGAGCCAGAATGCTCCTTAGAGGCAAGGATGGTGAGACTCCTTCTCACATACTTTGGACATGTTATCAGAAGGAATCAACCCCTGGAGAAGGACATCATGCTAGGTAAAGTAGAGGGTCAGCGAAAAAGAGGAAGACCCTCAACGAAATGGATTGACACAATCACAACAACAATGAGCTCAAGCATATTGATGATCATGAGGATGGTGCAGGACCGGGCAGTGTTTCATTCTGTAGTACATAGGGTTGCTACCAGTTGTAATCGACTTGATGGCACCTACCAACAACAATGTACACCATTATTCTTCGTCCATGTTTTTCTTCTTTCCCTTTTCAGAGACAAATTTTTCTCCCTTCTAATTTGTACTGACAAGTTCACGATTGCTATTAAGTTCTGATAAATAATCTGGCCCTTAATTTCTGAGCTGTGGTAGAGATTGCTAGCTGTCCATCCAAGGTCCATTTCCCTTCCTTTTTTAGTAGGAATGACCAGTAAGTGGCCATTGAGTGAGGATTTTTGCACATTATGCCCTTTGCCTTTTCATTCCTTCCTGCTAGAAAGTGGACGTGATGGTTGGAACTTCAGAAGCCATTTTATGACTTTGAGGGTGGAAGTCATGCACTTGGGATGGTAGAACTGTATGACAGATGGATCTTGGGTCCCTGATGAACTTAACAGAGCTACCCTCCGAGCTCTGGACTGCCTACTTTTGGACATCATTATATGTGAAAGAATAAAATCCTGATATGTTTAAGCTACTGTAGTCTGGTCCTTGTTATTTGCAGCTGAATGCAATTCCTAGTGATACGTGAGAGCTTTGGTTGCACAGTTGTTACAGCTCAGCTGCTAACCAAAAGATAGGCAGTTCGAACCCAACCAGTGGCTGTGTGTGAGAAAGATGGGACAATGTGCTTCCATAAAGATCACAGCCTTGGAAACCCCATGGAGCAGTTCTCCTGTGTCCTACAAAGTTGGTATGGGTTGGAATCGACTCGACAGCAACAGGTTTGGTTTGGGTTGGCTTCTCCTGGATTCTTTTATGATATACTCATTCAGGTGAGACCTCTCTCTTCATCCAGGAAGGACTCTTGCATCCATGTTACTCTAAAACATTAAATTCCAGGAGGGTAGGAAATACGGAAGCAAGGAAGCATGGCCCACTCAGAAAACTAGAGGTAATTAGTGTGGCAGGTGCATAACCTGGAATGGGGAGAATGGAGAGACATGTGATTCTTAACTGTGATCACCTGCATCCATGTCATCGTGCACCTCTTCTTTCACCCTAGAAAGCAAGGATGCTATTCTGTAGCTGCAGAGAAAACTGAAAGAGAGCTACATAGTTATGTCTATATTTCAATAGGTTGATTCTAATTCCATTGTGGAGAATAGCACAGAGTAGGACAAAATCTGAGGAGTTAAGTAAAGGTGAATAAATTAGGTTCCTTCCACATTGTTTGGATTTAAATTTAATTTGAATTAGGTTCACTGCAAATTCTGAACATCTATCCTCATTTAATGCTGAAAAGCTATATGACCATGAAGTATTTGCATTATGGTCAAATATTTTTAGACAGGGTCTGTTATGGATTGAATTGTGTCCTTACAACATATGTATTGGAATCCTATATGCTATATCTGTGGATGTAATGCCATTTAGGAATAGAATTTTCTTTGCGATGTTAATAAGTCCACATCAGTGTAAGGTGTGTCTTAAACCTAATCACTTTTAAGATGTAAAAAAAGCAGACTAGGCACAGAAGCAAGCAAGAACAAATGTGGGAAGATAGATATCACCTGGACATCTCTAAGGAACAGAAGGACACGGAGGGCTGCAGAAGCTGAGGTAAGAGTTTTCCCCTACAGGGAACACAGAGAGCATTCCCCTAGAGTTGGTGCCCTGAATTCAGACTTCTAGCCCTTTGAACTGTGATAAAATAAATTTATGTTCTTTAAAACTACCCACTTGTTGTATTTCTGTTACAGCAAGCAGCACTAGCAAACTAAAACAGGGTTAAATCTCTTTTTTCCACAGAAAGGTGAAAAAAAGGTAGATAATTTCAATTTATTGGTTCTAAATTAATGCACATTGGATTACACACATATGTTTTTACTATTTTGGAATTTAGGAACTTCTAATGTATTGAAAATTTATTCCCAATCAAATAACAGGGTGGTACTATGAAGACGTCCTGGGAGAATCTAAGGATGTGCCTTATCGTTCAGTGTGGATCCTACCTTTCTGTCCACAGTCTCTTTCCATCAAATTTTATTCTGGGAATTGCTGGTTAACTTCTCAAAAGAATGCACAAAACAGCTCTTTTTTCAAACCTTCTATGATGGAAGTACTACATTAAAAAATTGCAATTTTCCTAAATTTTTTTCCTGCTGAATATGAAATGAGAACAAACAGAAACAGGAGGTCTATCACACAAATGGTAAGCGCTTTCCATCCCTGGCCTTCTCTAGGAGGCCAGTGTGGGACTTAGGTTTATAATTCTTGATCTATAGTTCTGAAATCCAAAAAGCTCTGAAAAATCTGAAGTGGTGTTGTGACTGATTTGGCAGTAAAACCTGACTAAACCCGAAGTCATCTGTCCATAAAACCTGACCCAGGCTGACGAGAGGCTATTTATAACATGGATTTCGCTTGGTGTGAATAGTCACACACTTTGCTGAAGAAACAGTAATGCGCTTGACACTGCCTTGAGTGTTACATAATAGATGGTGCATGCACCTCATTGCTTTAAAAAAAAGATTTCTTTTTGTAAACTTTTTATTTGTTGATAATTGTAGATTCACATGCAGTTGTAAGAAATAATACAGAGAGATGTACTATACCCATCATCTATTTTCCCCAACATTTTTTTTAACCTTGTAAATTTTTTAAATTGAATTTTAGATGAAGATTTACAGAAAAAACTAGCTTCTCATTAAACAGTTAGTACATACATTGTTTTACAGCATTGGTTAACAACCCCATGACCTGTCAGCACTCTCCCTTCTCGACTTTGGGTTCCCTATTACCAGCTTTCCTGTCCCCTCCTGCCTTCTAGGCCTTGCCCCAGGGCTGGTGTGCCCTTTTAGTCTCCTTTTGTCCTATGAGTCTGTCTAATTTTTGGCTAAAAGGTAAACCCCTGGAGTGATTTCATTACTGGGCTAAAAGGGTGTCCAGGGGCCATACTCTTGGGGTTTCTCCAGTCTCTGTCAGGCCATTAAGTCTGGTCTTTTTTTTTTTTGAGTTAGAATTTTGTTCTACATTTTTCTCCTGCTCTGTCCAGGACCCTCTATTGTGATTCCTGTCAGAGCAGTCAGTGGTGGTAGCCAGGCACCATCTAGTTGTACTGGACTCAGTCTGGTGGAGGCCATAATAGTTGTGGTCTATTAATCCTTTGGACTAATCTTTCCCTTTTGTCTTTAGTTTTCTTCATTCTCCCTTCCTCCTGAAGGGGTGAGACCAGTGGAGTATCTTAAATGGCCGCTCACAGGCTTTTAAGACCCCAGACACTACTCACCAAAGTAGAATGTTGAACTTTTTTTTTATAAACTATATTATGCCAATTGAGCTAGATGTTCCCTGAGACCATGGTCCCCACAGCCCACAGCTCAGCAATTCAGACCCTAAGGGAATTTGGATTTGTCCGTGGAGGTTCCATGACCTTACATTGAACAAGTTGTGCTGGTTTCGCCAGTATTGTGTTCTGCCTTACCTTCACCCAATGGTAACATTTTGTATGACTATAGCACAGTATCACAACCAGGAAACAGACATTGGTAGAATTCATTGACCTTTTTAGGTTTCACTAGTTTCACATGCACTTACTTGTGTGTGTGTGTGTGTGCTGTGCAATTTTGTCACGTGCAGATTTGTGTGACCACTGTTACTGCCTCACTTGCTTTTGTCTGTGTTTCTCATTTTCATTGAATTTCCCTTCTGAGCCTAAATTCTAGCCCTAATTTGTAGTCTGATTTCCTTACTTTTGTTTCTGTCAACCCCTTTCCCTGTGACTACACCTGGCTTCCTATATCACTTCACACTGACTCAGATTAGCCTGCAGATCTCTAATCAGGTCTCAGATTTCAGCACTTGCATGCCTCAGGTTTGTGTTCCTTCTGCCCTTAACTCCAAAAGTTGGATACAGGGTCTTCCTTGGAAAGTCAACCTGACAAGATAAATAGTATGGACGTTGTTGGTGGTGGTGTGCACCATCAAGTCGATTCCATCATGAGAGGGAGTTTTGATATCAATAAAAATAAGCCATAATTAATTGTTACTGTTAATATATTTTAAAGCAAAAATTTCCCTAGCTAAACTGGCATAAGTCCCTGGGTAGTACAAAACAGTTAAGGTGCTTGCCTGCTAACTGAAAGATTGGAGGTTTGAGTCTACCCAGAGGCATCTTGGAAGAAATGCCTGGTGATATACTTCTGAAAAATCATCCATTGAAAATCCTTTGGGGCACAGATCCACTCTAACACACATGAGTTGGAGTCAACTTGACAGCAACTGGTTTTAGGCTGGCATACAGTTCAAAAGAAGCTTGGTAAATTCCATGGTAGAAATCATTACTCAATGTAATTTTTAAAAACTGGTCTGTTTAGCACTTCTCTAATAAAGGTGTTTGTGTGTGTGATTCTAAAATTGCTGATGGTGTTTAGAGAAGAGGGACACATGGCAGAATGGCCCAAGGAGGGGCATTTAGCACATCAGTCCCTCCCAGTCTGCTTCCATGGAAACCATAGTTCATGTTTGTCTTAGTTATCTAATGCTGCTATAATAGAAATACCACAAGTGATGGCTTTAACAAACAGAAATTTATTCTCTCACAGCCTAGGGAGGCTAGAAGTCTGAATTCAGGGTTCTAGCTCCAGGGGAAGGCTTTCACTCTCTGTAGGCTCTAGGGGAAGGCCCTTGCCATCAATCTTCCCCTGGGTCTAGGAGTTTCTCAGTGCAGGGACCCCGGGTCCAAAGGATGTGCTCCACTCCAGGCTCTTCATTCTTGCTTGTAGGAGGTCCCTTCTCTTTGCTCAATTATCTCTTTTTGTATCTCAAAAGAGATTGACTGAAGATACGACCTAATCCTGTAGATTGAGTCCTGCCTCATTAACATAACTGCCTCTAATCCTGCTTCATTAACATCACAAAGGTTAGGATTTACAACACATAGGATAATCCCATGAGATTATAAAATTGTGGACAACTACACAATACTGGGAAGCATGCCCTAGCCAAGTTGACATACCTTTTGGGGGGACACAATTCAATCTATAGCAATGTTATAATGCTATTGTTCCCAACAGCCTTGATTAACTTACATCTTCTTCATGAAGAAAGCTAAACTGAGGAAGTAGTTGTCAGATCACCAAGATTTTGTTTCTAGCTCTAAGGCTATCATAAAAAACACATACCCAGGTGAAAAGTGAAAATGTCATTTCTAATAATTCAAATACTGTGTCCAAGTGAAACAACATATCTGGGAAATTTCCAGATGTTTGAATGTTTTACTTTTCCACCTAGTGCTTGCCATGATGGAGAGCAGCCTAGCATTGCTCTCTGATATTTCTGGTTAGCACTGTCTTGCCAAAAGCTTGCTCTGGGAATATAAATAAGATCCATAGTTCCCTGAATAAATGAATTAGGTATGAAGAAAGAACAGAAAAAGAAAAGACAGTATTACACACTCTGCACCTAATTTCTTATCTAAAATATTGTCAATCATTTTTCCAAAGAGAACAAGTGGTAAAGATTTGGCAAATGAGAAAGAATATAAGAGAAAATTAAGAACTTGTATAGGGAAATTTAAGTAATCTTTTAAACATTTCTGCAAAAGGAACGGGAAAACTCTGAATAAGAAAGTTATATATTTTTTAGGGTGCATGAAAAAAAGGAGAAAGAAAGGATAAGCCAGCTTTTCCCCATTAAAAATGCTTTCTTTGAATATTTTTGCCTCAATGTCCCCAGAAAACTTTTTGACAACTGAAAATTGTCCCATTTCCCCTAAAAGTCTTTAGGAACAGTAATGCACCAAATTCCTATCAACATCTTTACCTTCAGTTAAAACAATTTTTCCACATGCAAAGTGCCTTAAGGGTGATAGGTCTCTTCTTTTGCTTTTGTTTTGTGTACCAAAACTACTTCCAGAAAAATAATTCTTATTCTAGTTTGCAAATCTGTCCACAACGAAAAGAGTCAAAAAGTATATAAAACAAAAAGCACACAAGGAAGTTCTTGTGTCTAACTAGTTACCTGTGAGGGAATGGTGAGGTCAGTGTAAATAAACATGAAAAATAAAGATTGACAGGCTTCTATTTTTAGTCTAAATTACATATATGCATATATATATATATACATATATATATATATATGTATATATATATATATATATATATATAAATCCTGGTGGCATAGTGGCTAAGGGCTACAGCTGCATAACCAAAAGGTTGGCACTTCAAATCTACCAGCAGCACCTTGGAAACTCTATGGGGGCAGTTCTACTCTGTCCTGTAGGGTAGCTATGAGACAGAGTTGACTCGACGGCAATGGGTTTTATATATATATATATATATGTTGCTCTTGTCATTTGTTTTCTCTCAAATGGTTTAAATCACTTCAACCTTAGAACTTTACTACTATCAGGTACCCAGCACAGTGGATGGCACAGAGTAGGTGCTGAATGAATATTTACTGACTAAATGCATACATGCATGAGTATCTCTGTACTTATTCTCTCTTAATCTTCAAAAAATATCATAGACCAGCCCCAGAACCTTGACCAGGGCAATTACTAATTTAGAAAAAAGCGTTCAGTTTGGAACTAAACCTTTAACTTACTTATTTCAAAAAGTGATTGGGAATGCTTTGGTGGTAGAATTTTGGTTGCGTGAATATCAGCCTTTGTTTTAAATCTACAGAAATAAATAAAGATTTTTGATACCTGGTGTAATTATCTAAGTAGAATTCAGTACAGATATGTAGAAACCGTGTATCTTTGGGATTCATTAAGCCAAACTTCCACATCAGGCCTGGGAATGTTGCAAGTGAAGAAAATACATTTTAGAGCCAGCTTGAGTTGTTGTCGCTGAAAAGTCAGCTGGTTACTACAACACTGTTGGTGTGCGCCAGATGGCAGACAGGTATCCTGGGAGGGTTACGTGGTGTAGCTCTGCCATTGCAGACGAAGAGATCGTCTTACAGCTCTCAGGGACGCGACCCCTGAGGCAGCATGCTTGTGAGTGCTGATGTGCAGGGTCTAATACGCTTAATCCTTTGAGCTTGCTGACCCCAGTTTAACTGAAGAAACAGGCTGAATCACAGAGGTTGGTTCCGGGAGTGAAATTTTAGTTCCAATGGAAACACAACTCTTTAATGTTGCTGCTGCTAGTGCTAGGGCTGGGAAGCGAACATTCTATCTGCAGGGCTTTCAGGTCTAAATCTTTCTACCAGCTGGAAAGTCTCTCAGGGTCTTAAGAAAAAGAAAACATACAAAGCCACAAGTCTTTCAAATTTTAGTTTCGCTGCCTGTGAATTAAGCTAATTTGAAAATAGAAGGTACCACCTAGTTTTTATAAACTAAGACATTTGTTCCCTTTCTCTGTCTTGTAAACTTGTAATGATTGCCATGCCATGAGCTTCCTCACCAGAAAACAAAGGAGGCATTTTGCACCTAGATATAAAATGCCACATGTTTTGCTAATATTGCAATATGCCACTCTCTTACAAAAGAACAATTCTGTGATGCTGAGTTACCCTTCCTAACTGCAAAACCACTGAATTGTCAGCATACCTTTATCTAAATGGCTGGATTTTAAAAAAATCTAGAAGAGATTTATCATTTTAGCGTTTCCTGACTTAAGGTATGTAACTATACCAAAAAACCAAACTCGTTGCTGTCCTGTAGATTCCGACTCATAACGATCCTACAGGACAAAGTAGAACTGCCCCATGACGTTTCCAAGGAGCAGCTGTTGGTTAGCAGCCCTAGCTCTTAACCACTGCGCCACCAGGGCTCCTATGGAGCTATAAGAAGGTTCTTTTCATCATTTGAAATGATTTTGTTTAGTCAGATCAAACTAAAGTGAAATGCATTTACATGTAATTTTGTTGGGGTCTGTGGCCCCAGACTGCCCCTGTCTGCCTCCTTGATTTGGGCTCTTTTATTGGTTTTGGTAAGTTGCTGAGGGTATATGGTTTGCTCTTTCTGTGCCTGATTTCGAAGTTTCTGCTGACATCGAGGAAAGTGCCACAAAAACCTGTTGCTCAATTCCAAGCTTATGTGTTTCATGGCAAATCCACCAGCACTGAGCTAGAGTTTCTTGACACAAGTCTTATCTATGGAGAGACAAACATAGGCAATATTTTGTGGGACTATGCTGTTCCCTTTCTGGGAGTAACCTTTGACCTCTCTGTGCAAAGAGACAAACAATTTTTTAAGCATCTCATATTTTATGGGAATGATGGAGAAAGTGATGTTTCTATTGCTCCTGCTGCTGATATTGATTGTGTTGCTGTTGTTGTAAGCTGCCATCAAGTGAACCTTGACTCATGGCAACCCTATGCACAATGGAATAAAACACTACCCAGTCCTGTGCCATCGCCATGATTCCTTGCGGATCAGGCAGTGTTCCATTGTGATCCAGAAGGCTTTCTCTGATTTTCAGAAGTAGTTCCCCAGTCCTTTCTTCTTAGTTTGTCTTGTTTCGGAAGCTCCACTTAAACCTGTTCAACATCATAGCAGCACCCAAGCCTCCGTGGACAGACAGGTGGTGACTTTGCGTGAGAAGCATTGGTCAGGAGTTGAACCCAGGTCTCCTGCATGGAAGGCGAGAACTCTATCATTGAACTACCAATGCCTCATGACGATGCTAACAAAAAAATAAAAAAAACCAAACCTATTGCCGTCGAGTTGATTCTGACTCATAGAACCCTACAGGACAGAGTAGAACTTCCCCACAGAGTTTCTAAGCAGCGGCTGGTGGATTTGAAATGCCAACCTATTGGTTAGCAGCCAAGCTCTTAACCACTGTACCACCAGAGCTCCATGATCCCTATAGCCACCGTTTATTGAGTGCATACCATGTGTTAGGCAATATACACTTACTCTTCACCATACAGTTACAAGAAAAATGTCATTGCCCCCATTTTGAAGATGAAGTAACTGAGATTTAGAGGTTAAGCAACTTGCCCAGAATCTCACAGAATGGAGAAGCCAGGATTCAAATTTAGGTCTTTCTGTCTCTAATATTTGTGTTTGTTCTAAAAAAAAAAAAAAAGACCCGAGAGTCCTTAATGTTTGAAGAAAGAAAATATTGTTCTGTCATGTGTATTCTATTTTAAAACAATTATTAAACTTACATCATTTATAGTACCAGGTACCAGGGGAATGCGATAATGACTAAGACATAGTTCTCGCTCTTCAAGGACTCACATTCTAGGCTAATTGATCCCCTCCAGGACATATTTCACAATATCTGAGACATTTTTGATTGCCACAGTGGATGAGTGTGTGGAAGGGGGGATACTGGCATCTACTAAGCAAAGACCAGAGATGCTGCTAAATATCCTACAATGCACAGACATCTCCCCATAACGAAGAATTGTCAGGTCCGAAATGTTAATGGTGGTGAGGTTGAGAAACCTCGCTATAGAGGAAATCAAACATTGAAAACATGGCGAGACTTTAATGATGGTGTGGTATATTGTATTATCTGTTTAAAATATTTGCTGGCCCTCACTACTGGGTCCTTCAGGCTACTGACCAAAAAAGTCAGCAGTTTGAATCCACCAACTGCTACTTGGAAATCCTATGAGGCAGTTCTACTCTGTCCTATAGGGTCGCTATTAAGTCGGAATCGACTTGACGGCAACAAGTTTGGTTTGGTTTTGGTACCCCATTAATGCCAGGCTTGGACGTTTGACTTACTTTGACCAGTGACATTTGAGTAGTAGCTTAAAGAGTCAATCCATGGTTCTGACATCACTCTTTTTCCTCTGTCACAAGATCATCATGTTCCAGGCAAGGACTCTTTTTCACCTGGATCCTCAAATAAAAACAACATGGAGCAGAACTGCAGCCTACTCAAAAGAAGTGGATTTGGGGGCTTTTTGTTATTGCAGCACAAGTTAGCCTATGCTGGCCAATCCTGACTGTTATTAATTCATCAGGTGACAATGAAATGGGATTATAATAGGAGGAAAAACTGGAAAGAAAGACAAAGGCAGTATGTCAGGTGGCGAAGTTTGGATTTTAATTATGTATAGAAAGTTTAGTAAGAGTGACAAAGACTGTTAATTCTGAGAGCAGAGGGAAAACTATTTAGAGAGGGACAGATACAGGAAACAAAGAAATCCATTAAACTATGATAATAATAGTCCCAATGAGAGGAACATGGGCAGGGTGCATGTAAGTGAAAAGTTAGAGGATTATGCCAGAGTGATTTGGGAATTAAAAAAACACATTGACCATGAAAATTTACTTGCTGTGGATAATGAGAACATAATTCAAAGATGACATCAAGATTTTGAGCCTAATTATCATGTAAGATGGTGTCACACAAGAACACATTTTAGAAGGGATATGATAAATTTCTCTAGAACATATTCAGTTTGAGGTACAGACGGGTTGTCCAGTGGAGATGTTCAGAGGCAATCTGATATGAGGGCCTAGAAAGTGGGAATCTTGGTGTGATTTACATATTTGGGTGTCACTTGCATAAGGGTGTAGTGTGGATAACTTTACCTAGTAAGAGCAGCTATGACTTAAAGAGAAACTTAAGCAAAGGAAGTTGGAGTTTGGGTACAGCCTGAACCTGAGGGGAGGAAATGTCAGGCATTTAAGGAGAGAATGCTACCACAGCTGGCTAGGAAGGGAGCTATTTTTGGAACTTGCAAAGGTAATTAAGAGTATAAGGAGACAAACTGATGTCTACTACTTGGTTAACTGCAAATAGGTGCTTAAATGCTTTTGATATTACTCAGAAGCAATTAAGCTTTAGTTAAAAAGGCAATACACAGTAAGAGGGTCAGGAATCTTTAAGCACTCAAAAAAATGTAAGTTCAAAGTTGTCATCAATGTAAAAATGAAAACCAGAATAACAGTTGCAATTATTTGAAAAAGACTTAACTTATACTTGAAAGCTTACAATTTTAAACTTTATTTTTTATGCCTATTGATTAGAAATAAGTTTACTACTACATTTTTTTTAGTTATATTTTTAAGTTAAAAAATGTGCTTGATTAAATCATGCCCTAATTGGTTTTTTTCTTGGTTTCCACACCTCAGAGATGCCTTACTAACAGACGTCCACAACATAACTGAAATACTGAACCTCTTCTTGTCCATGCCCTTCTCCAGCCCCTCCAGTGTTCACTCGCCAAACGTCCATTAGTTTCAAACTTTTCCCTAGGGCTACTCCATGGATAGGATGCCCTGGTGGCACAGTGGTTAAAGTCCTCAACTGTTAACCAAAAGGTCTGTGGTTCGAACCCACCAGCCGCTCTAGGGGAGAAAGATGTGGCAATCTGCTTCCATAAAGATTTAAAAAGCCTTAGAGGCCCTATGGGGCTGTTCCACTCTGTCCTACAGGGTTGCTATGAGTTGGAATCAGCTCAATGGCAATGGTTTACTCCATGGATAAACTAGATTGGTGGTATGTGTTGGGGAAAGATAACTAAAAATAAAATCTACTCCCAATCCAGAAAAACTTTCTACAAAAATAGAAGAGAAAGAAAGGTTTTATTACTGAATAATCATTAAACCAGTACGTGATGCATCACAGGCAATCCGCTAAAGAGATGGCAGAGGCTGAAAGAAATCTTATCCTTTACATAGTTAACGGTATACAACCCGTTACATAGTTTCAAGAAAATATCACTAATTTTTAAATCTTTAGGATACCTAAAGTTATGCTAAACTCCTTACAGGAAATTTGGAGGTAGGGATGATTTTCCTTGACAACTATATTTCAATTATTTAGATTATATTTCCCAAGCACCTGAGGAAACAGTCTTGAATTACATACTCTTTAAAGAGACAAAGAATTTGCAATGAAATGCTTTCTAAAGTGAAATCTGAAAGGGCAGGGGAGGAAAGGAGGCTCTTCCCTTATTTTCAAGAGGGAGAATTTAAACCTCTTATTTTTAATTTGTAGTTTTCCCTACATATGCAACCCTGAGAACAAGTAGGAACACCCCCCTTTTCTCTCTTCCCTGGCTTCACACTTCAGTATGTTAAGATCCTGAGACACCATGGCAGAGGTGGCTGCAGGAATTGCATATGGTGATGTTTAGGAGAAGTCACAGGAACACTTGAGATTGCCCAGGGAGACAGAGCATTAAACACTCTGGTGTAAAATGCTGCTCAGCTTTGCAAAGATACAACCTGCCCCTCTTCTGAAAGAAGCCACTGTTGTTGTGGTTGTTGGCTGCCACTGAGTTGGCCCCCAACTCATGGTGACCCCATGTGTTACAGGGTGAAACTGCTCCACAGGGTTTTCTGGGCTGTAATCTTTACGGAAGTAGTTCGCCAGGCCTTTCCTTCACGAGTAAATGGGTGGATTCAAACCTCCAATGTTTAGTTTAGCAGTCAATCACAAACCCCTTTTTCCACAGTGATTTCGTCCTGTACAATCATTTTCTTTCATTTCTTGGCCTAGCCAGTCTGCCAGTTTGCATTTTCTTTACTAAAGAAATTAGGACCTTTTTCAAATTTGAAGACTTTAGAATATACAATCCACTTCTAGACATTTATAAAATTATTGAATAATGCCAATCCTTTGGAGATCTTCCAAGAGATCAGAGAAGGGGCATTTACTCCAATCTTTCGTGTTTAAGCCATTTTCTCAACCTTGGCAAACCATCCCTTCCTATTGAACAGTACCTGAATTGGAATTTTGGAGTTAAATTATGGGTCTCACCTTTCCAGGTCCTGGATTCACAAGATTCTCCCTCCCCCACTTTACCTGGAGCCCAGTATTCTCAGGAGCCTTAGGCTCCCTGTATCCTGGTGCAGATCCCACATCTTGCTTCATGATCCTGACCTTTCCTTTCCACACATTTGAAAGATGCAAACTCATTGTCACATCTTCACGTGGCAACTCATTGCCAATAATGACAGATTGATAATTTGATCAGCTAATCACTGAGCTATATTACTGGGAGTGGCCATCTTAATGGGCTTCTTTCTTGGGTTGTGCATTGTCCTGTTAATGGAGGTCTTCTGGAGACATCAAGCCTTACCCCAAATAACTGTCATTAACAGTATAATGCTCAGGCAGGTGGAGGAGATATTTTTGAGGAGCCTTTAGGCTTCTTTTTAATTATATCATTTAGTGAGCAGTTTCGTTGCCTGTCCAATCTGTATGCGTGAAGAATGATAACTGCACTGCGTGCCATTTTGATGTGGGTTGAGCAGAGATAAAGCCATGGCCCATTGTTAATATTGTTGCATCTTTATTAATGCCTAGGGCAATCAGATGATTTAACTTTAAGCAGTTTTTAAATTTGAACTCTTCATGTCATGATTGACATTACAAAAATCTTTGGAAGAAACCATGAATTATTCACAAGACTCAATTAAGACAGACAAGGAGAAGCATCAGTGTAGGTCTTGGTAAAGTGAGTGGAGTCTCTTAATCTTGTGATGTTTTTAGTGATCATCACTGCTTCTCTACACTAGCAGCATAGTAGGGATGATGTGGAAAGTCATTTGGTGGATGGTGGTGAAGTGATCGATCCCCCTTATACTTAGAATGAAATTTTAATAGCCATAGGGAAAATGAGAGGCCTGGTTGCCCAGTGGTTAAGTGCTTGGCTGCTAACAGAAAGGTTGACAGTTCAAACTCACCAGCTGCTCCACAGGAGAAAGCTGTGGCAGTCTGCTTCTATAAAGATTACAGCCTTGGAGACTCTGTGAGGCAGTTCTACTCTGTCCTATAGGGTCACCGTGAGTCAGAATCAACTCCACGGCAATGAGTTAGGGAAAATGAGGAAGAGAAAAAATGAAGAGGTTATGGGTTCAGACATCAGATGAATGTGCCCCTCCTAAAACCATTCAAGAATTGGTCTGGGGCTTGGAAATAGTTGGAGCTGAGGATGGGGAAAGTGCTATGGTGAGGGCATCAACAAATGCCAGGAGTCTAGGCTAGACCAGAGGAGCCCTAGTGACTCCCTCAGTCTGGTTGCTCCACTACGGGAGGAGACCCACTCATTGCTGGTGCTTTGAGACCTCAAGCAGTCCCTCCATGAGCACGCATCCTTGCAATACCCAGGGCCTAGGTATCTGTGCACACCTATAAAGGAGGAGCCCAAATCTTCACATTTTGGAGGCCGGAAGGGAACAGAGAGAAGTGTATACTTCTGTTATCTATAGATGAAGAAATGGGATTAAACAGGTTAATTCACTCACCCAAGTTACCACAGATACAAAGAAGAGTTAAGATTTGTATATCTTTTGTATTTTTAAAATTCACAGCCTAGGCTTTCTACACTGACTTTCTGTTAGAATTGCACAAAAAAAAAAAAAAAAAAAAAAAAAAAAAAACCTGCAAATAGTAAAACCACCAGTTGCTGTTGAGTTGATTCTGACTCATGACAACCCTATGTGTGTTAGAGAAGAACAGTGCTCCACTGGGTTTTTAAAGCCTGATTTTTCAGAAATAGATAGCCAGGCTTTCTTTCTAGGTGTTTTTGGGTAGACTCAAACCTCCAACCTTTTGATTCGCAGCCAAGTATGTTAACCATTTGCACCACTCAAGAAAACAAAATGAAATACAAACCCAATGGCTTTGAGTCAATTCCACTCATGCCAAGCCCATATTGTTGCCATTGCTTTTAGGTGCCATTCCGACTCTTAGAAGGGCTATCAGCAATAGTCTTAGCCAGGTTTCTCTGGTCTCCTGACAAAGCTTGGCTTTTTCAGGGTCTGATTCATCCTTTCTACCTTCCCTGATGATTCTGGGTGCCAAGCAGTGTGTAGTCTGTAAGTTATGCCCAGGGCAGAGGACAGGCTTTGGGTGATCTTCGCTATAAATGCTGGGCCACTGTCACTCTGAAGTGATCTAGGCAACCCAAAACGGGGTATTGCCTCTTTAAGGAGTGCCTTACACACCTCTATTGCTCTCTTCTACCTAGTGGGGAATGCTTCTACCTACCCGGTAAAAGTGTCTACAGAAACAAATATTTATAGCCTTGTTTTGGGGGCATCACAGTAAAATCTACCTGCCAATCTTCCCCAGGGTATATTCCTCGATGTTGAACTGGTTGGGCCAGTGGAGGGGGAGTTGGATGGCTTTGGGGGTTGTTTCGGAGGAGATCTCACAGGCCTTCACAACTTGTCCCACTACTTTTCTTAAATGTCTCCCTCTTATCACCTTTAGTAACAAGTTAGTGAGGGCTTCTTGTCCATAATGGGTAGAATCGTGAAGACTCTTTACAACTTTCTGAATCATAGTCAGGAACCAGAATCTCTCCTTCTTCGTTTTCAAACCAGCCACCTGCATTCATCTTATAACCCTGTGTTTTAGCCCTATCCCACTCTTCTGAGCCATACTGTGCTGTGTTATCCGACACCTGGCTTCTAGGGAATAGGCTTAGTACTTGTTCAGGTTTTAAAGTCAGGGCCGCTCTCCTAGCCATTTTTTCAACTTTGCTGTTGCCCAGGGCAACCTGAGTGTCTCCCTTTTAGTGTCCCTTGCAGTGTATCACCGCCACCTTCTTTGGCAGTTGTACTGCTTCTAAGAGTTCTAGTATAAGCTCTTTATACTTAATGGGGGAGTCTCAAGCTATTAGCAACCCTCTTTCTTTTCAGAGAGCCGCATGAGCATGAAGAACAAGGTATCTGTATTTGCAATCTGTATACAGGTTGAGAATCTTACCCCTCCCTAACTGCAATGCCCTAACCAGAGCTATGAGCTCGACTTTCTGAGCTGATGTGCCAAGTGGCAGCCCCTTCATTTCAATAACGTCTTGGGAGCTAACAATAGCATATCCCGCCTTTTGTTCCCCATCTTGGACTAGGCTGCTGCCATCAGTGAACCACTTTGCATCTGGATTCTCTACAGGCATGCCTTCTAGGTCTTCTCTACTTGAATAAACCTGGTCTGTTATTTCTACGAGATCATGTTCTAGTTCAGTCACATCACTCACCGGGAAGAGAGATGCAGGATTTAAAGTCTAGTAGAATGGCCTGATATTGAGTGATACGGCCCTCAGTCAGCCACTGGTTTCCTTTCACTTCTAGTACTGTCTGTACTTGGTGAGGGGTGAGGACCTCTAGGGGCTGTCCTAGCAAAAACTTAGAGGCCTCCTTTGCCAGCAAGGCAGTAGCTGCCACTGCTCTAAGGCAGCTAGGCCAGCCTTGAGCCACAGACTCCAGCTGTTTTGAGAAGTATGCAATGGTGCTAGTAGCCGGACCTACTTGTTGGGTCAAGACTCCCAATGCAAGGCCCTGTCTTAAGAGCTTTTGCCCTTTGCAGTGCTGGGAGGATTCCCTTTTGGGCCTCTGGTTTCAGGAGGTATTGTTTTGTTTTGTTTCCAAATTTGCCCTGCCTGGGACTGAGGTATCCCATACTATCGGCTTCACCTGGTCTTTTATAAATTTGGGGATCTCGTCCTTGGAGGATCAATTTTCTTCTGTTAAAACAAGTAGGTTTAATTCTAATTTTTTCCCTTCTTCAAGGTTACCCTGAGCTTTATGCATAGAAATGGTCATTCCCACTTTGGTTAGGAGGTCCCTTCACAACAATGGGGTTGGGCATTCAGGGATATTTAAGAAAGAATGAAGCAAGGCCATGGGACCTAACTCACAATGGAGAGGGGGACTAAAGTGTTTTACCTTTGGCTCCCCATCGACCTCAGTGACATTGCAGTTGCGGGCAGAGAGGAGGTCTCTGTGACGGGTCAGGACAGAGTAGGTGACTCCAGTATCTAATAAAAATTCAGTTTTCCTACCTGCCACGTCGATGGTAACCTGAGGTTCTGCAGTAGAGATGGTCAGGGTATGCTGTTCCCAAGCCGGGCAGTACCTTGGGTCCGGTCAGTCAGAGTGCTCTAGCTCAGCACTCGAGACGCAGCAACCAGAGGCTTCTATCGGAGAGGTCAACTGGGAGTCCCTTTTGGGAAGGCTCAGAAGACTCTTTCACCCAGTGCCCCTCTTTCTTGCAGTAACCACACTGATTCGGTCCCGATCTCTGTGGTTGGCTCCCTGGCTTCTGGAAGGTTGATCTTCTTATGCCGTACTGGTTACCTCAAGGTGGCCCTTGGATGATGGTGGCCAACAACTGGGCCTTCTGTTTCACCCATCTATCTTTCTTAGCCTCCTCTGTCCTGTCCTGATCGTTAAACATTGTCATGGTTCGAATTATGCCCCCCAAAAACGTGTGTATCAACTCAGCTGGGTCATGATTCCCAGAATTGTGTGGTTGGCCTCCATTTTGTGATTGTAATTTTATGTTAAAGAGGATTAGGGTGGGATTGTAACACCACCTTTACCCAGGTCACATCCCTGATCCAATGTAAAGGGAGTTTCTCTGGGTTGTGGCCTGCACCACCTTTTATCTCTCAAGAGATAAAAGGAAAGGGAAGCAAGCAGAGAGTAGGGGACTTCATACCATCAAGAAAGCAGTGACGGGAGCAGAGCGCATCCTTTGGACTGAGGTCCCCATGCAGAGAAGCTCCTAGTCCGGGGGAACACCAAAGAGAAGAAGGCCGACAGAGAGAAAAAGCCTTCTGCTGGAGGTGATGCCCTGAATTTGGACTTTTAGCTACTTTAACTGTGAGGAAATAAATTTATCTTTGTTAAAGCCATCCACTTGTGGTATTTCGGTTGTAGCAGCCCTAGATGACTAAGACAAACACCTTGAAGACCTCCTCTACCAGTCACAAGACTGGTATTTGGAGTCCCCCCTCTAACTTCTGCAGCTTCCTCCTTATGCCTGCAGAGGACTGGATTATAAAGCGTACGGCCACTAGGGTTTTCCCCTCGGCTGACTCTGGGTCAATGTTGGTATATTTCCTAAAAGCCTCAGTTTATCTATTAAGGAACACAGCTGGATTTTCCTCTTTCTCCTGAGTCACTTCTCTAACCCTATCATAGTTAACTGGTTTAGTCACATACTTCTTCATTCTCTCTGAAATGCAAGTGATAAAATGCCTCATTCTTCCCTGATGTAGCCTATCTTCATAATCCCATTTTGGATCCTGTTCTGGGACTGCATCTCCTCCCACCCTAAAGATGTTATGTTGTGGATTTGTTGGCACCAGGCTATCTGCATGTTCTTGGGCCTTAGCCAGTATCCTTATCTTTTCATCTGGCATGCAGCAGTTAGTTAAAATCACAAGAACATATCATCATGTCAAATTAAAAATTAAGCTAAGCTTAACAAACTCTTCTCCAAACTTACCGGAATTCTCAGAGATACTCCCAAACCTCTCTTTACACTGAATAATATCTGAGACAGAAAAAGGGACATGTACCCTAGTAGTACCCCCATCCTTTTTCACCACTTGCCTTAAAGGGAGAGTTAAGATTGGAGTGGTCTCGGGGAACCCAGGTGCGATAGGGCGGTAAAGCCTATTGCCAAATCTGAGCCCCATGGGTGATAGCCTTGATTCATTTTCTGGCTTAGTCTCAAGAGGAGTAGGAGGACTTGGTGAGTTATATGGAGGAGGGTCTGGTTTTCCTGACACCGGGTGGGTTTGGTCACCTTCCTGAGCTTCCAAATTCTCAGGAAATAGGGGTTCGGTCAGGTGAGGAGGAGGTTGAAATAGTGGGTCAGTCAGTAAATCTGATTCAGGTGGTGGAGCAAGGGGACTTGCTGAGTTCCCAAAACACAAACCTGACATTTGTCTCTAAGCTGGGAGTCTTGATACAGAGACATAAAAGCCTGAACGTAAGGCCTCCCCCTGCCCCCCTTCTTCCCGGGCCTATACTTCTCACCTCCTATAATAATCAGCCCAGGGGAAAGGTGGGCATGCTGATTTTAGGTCCGGTCAGAGGCTACTACGAGCCCTACCAGAGCTAAGTCTTGAAGGTCAGGGACGCAGCTCTGGTTCTGTCCTGACCGAGTGGCTTCTATGCACCACGATACAGCGTGAAAAAGGAGAGAAGAGGGAGAGGCCGGCTTACAGAGGGATGGCCGTTCTCTAGTGGGAGATGGGTGAGGTGGTCACTGACCCACCTGTAAAGTAAGGACCCCGGCCTCCCACTATAGTCTTCCCACCACACGTTGAGTTCTTCAGTGGATGAGACTTTACAGAGATGGCAAACTTCAGCCAGTGTTAACTTTAGTCACCACCAGATGGCGCCTAAGCAGAGACGGTAAGAGAAAAGGAAAGATGGTGCCAAAGATGGCACCTAAGCAGAGGCTTTATAACAAAATTCAGATGTTTCTTGAGGACTTGAACCTCTCACCATCTGCCCAGGCCTAGGGAAAGGTTAACACCATTCCCATAGGTGGCCAAATCCGGCCCAGAGGATATATCTTGGGGTCTCAAAAATTCGACTGTTTCTTGGGGACTCCAACCCTTCACCACACATCTTCAGATGTTTTGTGAGGATGTGAACCTCTCACCATCCTAACCTTACTGGCCCAAAGACTTCCAGACTAATCAGACCTGGTGGGGAGAAGTTTTCACTCTTCTTTCAGAAGAGATCTGTTGTCTTCAACCCCTTCCAGAAACCCAAGTGCTTTAAGGAAAAGTATCATAGAGAAAGGGTGAAGACTAGGAAGCGAAAGTGGGGAGATCAGAGGGAAGAGAAACCTAAACCTGTCAGAGTGGGGTGCAAGTGAAGAAGAGTTGAGCCCGAGGAAAACTCATCTCTTAGAAGAGGCACAGAACAAGGAGGTCTGAGCCACCGCTTGCCTTTCCAGGGGTCTGAATTCCACTGGCTGAGTCCACTTGTGTCCTCGAACCTGGGACTAAATCAGTCCCATCTGGGGTGCCAAACTGTTACTGCCGAAGTCATGGAGGCCCTCCAGACTGAATGGGTCCCTGTCTTTCTCATGTAAGAATACACAGAGAAGACAACTTTTGGGTTCAGCTCTAACAGGTTTATTTTACTTGTGACAAGTAAAAGGAGTCAGTGAGAGCTCATGCCTCTCCAAAAGAGTGACTCTAAGGGGGAAGCAAGTCTGGAGCTTATATGGGTTCAGTGGAGATAATAGAGCAATGAGTATTCAGTGGGTTTCTTTCAAGGGGCGGGTACTTCTCAGAATGGTGGTGCATACTAATTAGGTTGCATGTGCATCTGGAATCCAAGATGGAACCTGCTGATATTCAAGATGGAGTCCCCTCGGCAGCCCTTGGCATCACTTATAATGGGATGTGGCGCAAGCGCACTGATCTTCTGCACTATTTCGCCCTCTTTGGTGGGCCAAAACAGCAGTCACACTTTGTTCTTCTGTACATATGGAGCCTGTAAGAAAGGGGAAGGGACTAGAAAAACACTAAGGAGGAAGTAGTAATTCACGGGTTGTTCTAACCTTATTTTATGTTGACAGGATGTGGCTCCTGTTTACCCAACTTCTAGGTGGTAATCTTTTAACAGCTCTTTTATTCCACCAGCACAATTAACCTTATCTGTCTCAATATGTCTTGTCTTTTCCAGAACACACATATTCTGGATCTTTCTTGTGGTGACTGGGATAGACCGGGAGAGGATGTTGTGCCAAAGGATCTGCATGGAGGTGTTAGGTCCTCAGATTAGCTGGATAAGTGAGGCAATTCCTTATAGTGCTGACAACATTGAGGTTAAGAAAATTTCCATCACAATCTAGGTATGAAGTGGAGCTGACTGAGTGTTATGCCTGAGGACAACTGAAACAATCAGAAGAGAACTTCCTAGATTCCTACCACCACATCTAATTACTGACAGCATCTACACCATCATAGGCTGCCTTCCCAGTTGCTTCCAGAGATGAACTATCTGTGCCCTCAACTATAGCCAGTCTCTTCATTTTCACTATATCCTTTTAACTCTTGTCTACAGAAGGATATTACTCCAGCAATTTTTTGTTCTCCCTCTTATCAAGCTTTTACTCTCTACTCATTCCTAGTAGTCATCATAATTCTTTCATTTCTCGTAGCTTAAAAGTATGTTTTCTTGACCTTACTACCTCTCCTTGTGTAGCAAAAAGTTAAAACTTCTTTCTTCCCATTCTTTTTCAATCCATTCCAGTTTGACTTTTTCCCTGACTGCGCTACTGAAACTACTCTCACCAAGGTCACTAATGATGTCCATGTTGCTAAATCTAATGGTCAGTTCTCAGTGCTCATCTTACTTAACCTGTCAGCAGCAGCTGACACAGTTGGATCACACTCTTTTCTTTCAAACACTTTCTTCACTGGGCTTCCAGGATACCACCTGGTCATAGTGGTTTTCCTAACCTGCTACACTCTTCTCTTCTGTTTTGCTTCTTTCTCTTTTCCCTGACCTCTTACTGTCAGAGAGCCCCAGAGTTCAACCTCGATCCTGATCCTTTTCTGTTCTCTATCTAACTCACTCCTTTGATGTTATAATCCAATCTCATGGCTTTCTATGCTATCTATATCCCAAAGACTCCCACTTTTATATCTCTAGTCCAGATCTCATATATAAAACTCTCTACTTGACACTCCATTTTAAGGTGTAGTAGACATCTCCAACTTAACGTATCTAAAACTCAGCTCCTCACCTGTCACCCAAAACTGTTCTATCTGTGCCAGTGTTACCGCAATAACATGGATTGGAGCCGCCTGCCGCAATAGCCAATTATGAGACAGGGGTGAGGTGAGCAGTAAGATGTTTATTATATATCGATATATAGGAGACGGAGGGGAATAGATTCTTCCAAAAAACCCGTCTCCCCCACTGGAGATTGGCTGAAGTCTTTTATAGGGACAGGGTTATGGATCTTTTGTGGTAGTTTGTCCTTGAGGTGATGATGTCTTAGATGAGTTAACCTTCTACTGGTATTCTTAGAGGTTATCTGGTGACATCTTTGGGGATTATCTGGCAACATCCTGCTTTTTCTTGTCACAAGATGGGTGCTTTGTTTGGTTTTTCATTCTTAGATCATTAGCGCTTGTTTTCCACCCTCCAGGGAGGAACATCGGTTAATCTTAAACCTTTTTGTAGAGACTAGAACGGGAGGGAAAAATCACAAGACAATGCGGCCGTTAGCAATGGGGAGTAAATAATAGTGAGCCGGGCTTATGCAGCCTCTTCCACCAGCAAAAAACAGTTGCTGTTGAGACGATTCTGACTCATGGGGACCCCATGTGTGTCATAGTAGAACTATGCTCCATAGGGTTTGCAGTGGTTCTTTAGAAGTACATCACCAGGCCTTTCTTTTGAGGCACCACTAGGTAGACTTGAACCACCAACCTTTCAGTTAGTAGCTGAGTGCATTAATCATTTGCACCACCCAGGAACTTATAGCCTTCATTATTTCTGTTCACGGCAACTTCATACTTCAGGCTGTTCGGGCAGAAAACCTTAGAGTTAACCTCGACTCCTCTCTTTTATTCATATCACACATCTACACATTTATGAAGTCTTGTTTGCTCTACCTTTCCACCACCTATGCTGCTACCACACTAGTGCGAGCTATATCACTGCTCACCTGGATGACTGCAGTAGCCTTCTATCTAGTATCTCAGCTAACATATTGCCTTTCTAGAATCAATTCTTCGCATAGCAGCTAGAGAGATTCTCTAAAATGTAACTCAGATCATGTTGCTCCTCTGGGCAACAGATTCACACCTTAATTAGAGCAAAAACTAAAGAGCATTCCAGTTCAAAAGCCCTAAGGGCTGTGTGCCTTCCCATTGTCATCGAATAGATTCAGACCTGGCACCATTTCTTCTTTGACCTTATCTCATGCTACCCTGTTTCTCTTACTTCCCTCCAGACACACAGCCCTTAGGGCTTTTGAACTGGAATGCTCTTCTCGCATATATACACGTGGCTACCTCCTTTACCTCCTTTAAGACTTTATTCATATGCCACCTTTCCAGTGAGGAATGTCTTTGATCCTCACCATTTAACATTACAACTGCTTCCCCCTTGTTTTCAGCACTCTTGAATCCTTTTACCTTGTTCTACTATTTCCCTTTTATACGTGACATTGATCAACTTGTAACATACCATAAAATGTACTCATTTAGAACGTCTGATGTTTATTGTCTGTCACTTTCTTCTAGAATGTTAGCCCCATGAAGGCAGGGATTTGTGTCTCTTTTTTCTCACTCATGCCTAAAATGCTTAGAAATGTTACCTGGTATGTAGTGGATGGTCAATAAATATTCATTAAATGAATGAGGGAGAAGAACTATCACAGAATCAGAAACCGGGAGGATCAGGAAGTTGAGAGGGGAAGTGGAGCAAATGGTCCAGGATAGGGCCATGGACAAGCCTAGAATGCCAGAGTTTTGATTTATGTAGTGGGGACCCAAGTTACTATGTAGCACCAAAAAGCTGATTTCTTCAAAATTTTGTATGTGATGTGGTTTTCAGCATCTGCATTACCTTGATTTTTCCCTTTGCATATATTTCAGTTTGTAGTAATCTTATTAAAAATATGGTGCTCAAAATTAAACACAACTTTCTAGAGCAATGGCAAATATAGTGGGCCATCACTTCCCTTTGTCTGAATCTACGTGTTCAGCAATGTAGTCAAAGAGAACATTAACCTCTCCTGGGTTAAACGACACATAATTCATATTGAGCCTGCTGTCAGCCAAAACCACAAGTTAAATTTGTTTATTTTTTCACAGAAACTATTCTTAAACAAAATCTGCTCAATTTTATTCCTTTTTTTTTTTTTTTTTACTGTGTTTTAAGTGAAAGTTTACAGATCAAGTTAGTCTCTTATACAAAAATTTATTCACACACTTCTGTGTGACCCTAGTTTCTCTCCCCATACTGTGACAGCACACTCCTCCTTTCCACCCTGAATTTCCTGTGTCCATTCAACCAAATCTTGTCCCTTTCTGCCTTCTCGTCTCACCTCCAGACTGGAGCTGCCCATTTAGATTCAAGTGTCTGGCTGAGCTAAGAAGCACACGCCTCAGGAGTATCATTTTGTCTTATAGTCCAGTTTAATCTTTGTCTGAGGAGTTGGCTTTGGGAATGGTTTTATTTTTGGGCTAACAGAGAGCTCAGGGGCCATGTCTTCTGGGGTTCCTCCAGTCTCATTCAAACTGTTAAGTCTGGCCTTTGTACTAGAATTTGAGTTCTGTACCCCACTTTTCTCCTACTCTGTCAGGGACTCACTGTTGTGTTCCCTGTCAGGGTGGTCACTGGTGGTAGCCAGGCACCATCTAGTTCTTCTGGTCTCAGCTTGATGGAGTCTCTGGTTTATGTGGCCCTTTTGTCTCTTGGGCTAATATTTTCCTTGTGTCTTTGGTGTTCTTCATTCTCCTTTACTCCAGGTGGGTTGGGACCAATTGATGCATCTTAGATGGCCACTCAGTAGCTTTTAAGACTCTAGATGCTGCTCACCAAAGTGGGATGCAAAACATTTTCTTAATAAACTTTGTTATCCCAATTGACCTAGATGTCACCTGAAACCATGGTTGCATTCAGGAAACTTCTTAGCTTTAGGTTTAGTCCAGTTGTGCTGACTTCCTCTGTAGTGTGTGTTGCCCTTCCTTTCACCTAAGATAATTCTTGTCTACTATCTAGTTAGTGAATACCCCTCTCCCTCCCTCCCCACTCTTGTAACCATCAAAGAAGATTTTCTGTGTTTAAACCTTTTCATGAGTTCTTATAATAGTGGTCTTATACAATTTTTGTCCTTTTGTGACTCACTAATTTTTCTCAGCATAATACCTTCCAGATTCATCCACATTGTGAGATGTTTCACAGGTTCATCATTATTTTTTATCGTTGCATAGTATTCCATTGTGTGAATGTACAATAATTTGTTTATCCATTTGTCCATTGATGGGCACCTAGGTTGTTTCCATCTTTTTGCTATCGTGAACAGTGGTGCAATAAACACGGGTGTGCGTATATCTATTCTTGTGACGGCTCTTATTTCTTTAGGATGTATTCCAAGGAGTGGGATTGCTGGATCGTATGGTACTTCTACTTCTAGCTTTTTAAGGAAGCGCCAAATCGATTTCCAAAGTGGTTGCACCATTTTACATTCCCACCAACAGTGTACAAGTGTTCCAGTCTCTTCACTACCTCTCCAACATTTATTATTTTGTGTTTTTTGGATTAATGTTAGCATTGTTGGGGTGAGATAGTATCTCATTGTAGTTTTGATTTGCATTTCTCTAATGGCTAATAATCGTGTGCATTTCCTCATGTATCTGTTAGTCCCCTGCATGTCTTCTTTGGTGAAGTGTCTGTTCATATCTTTTGCCCATTTTTTAATTGGGTTATTTGTCTTTTTGTTGTTGAGTTTTTGCAGTATTTTGTAGATTTTAGAGATTAGGCCCTAATCGGATTTGTCATAGCCAAAAATTTTTTCCCAGTCTCTAGATTGTCTTTTTAGTCTTTTGGTGAAGTCTTTTGATGAGCATAAATGTTTGATTTTTAAGTGCTCCCAGTTATCTAGTTTCTCTTCTGGTGTTTGTGCATTGTTACTTATGGTTTGTATTATGTTTATGCCATATATTATGGCTCCTAGCATTGTCTCTATTTTTTCTTCTATGATCTTTGTCTTAGCTTGGGTTCTCTAGAGAAGTAAATATAGAGTATAAATAAAAAGTATAAATATATATATAGAGAGAATTTATATCAAGGCAACAGCTCATACAGTTGTAGAGGCTAGAACTTCCCAAGACTGTGGATCAAGGTAGAGACCTCTCCTAATTCACGAAGCCACAGAAACTGGCGAACCCAAGATCAGCAGATTGGAGCGCACGGCTCCCACTCACAGGCTGTGAAGTTCGATAAATTCCAAGATTGGCAGGCAAAACCACAAGGTTTCTACTGATTCACATAGCTGCAACAGCTGATGAACCCAAGATCAGCAGGTCAGGGAGCAGGACACTTGCTCACAGGCTGTGAAGATTGATGAATCCCAAGATTGACAGGTAAGCTGCTAGTTCAAGTCTCAAGAACCGGATGTGAGATGACAAGAGGCAGCAGCTGGAGCCAGAGTGAGCCAAAAACATTGGCAAGGTGAGCAGGAAGGAAGTAGCTGATGGAGGGCAGAGAGATGAAGGCTGAGGGGGCAGTGAGCTGCCACAGGCCCCACTCCTGACGGTACCACTCAGCAGATTCCGTCATGGAGGTGATCACATATCAAATTTCAACAGGGAAGTGATCACAAAGTTATACAACTGCCAAAACACTGAGAATCATGGCCTAGCCAGATAGACATACAGTCTTTATCGTTTTAGATTTTATATTTAGGTCTTTGATCCATTTTGAGTTAGTTTTTGTGCATGGTGTGAGGTATGGGTCTTGTTTCAGTTTTTTGCAGACGAATATCCAGTTACGGTAGCACCATTTTTTAAAGAGACTGTTTTTTCCTCAATTGATGGACTTTGGGCCTTTGTCAAATATCAGCTGCTCATAGGTGGATGAATTTACATCTGGATTCTCAATTCCGTTCAGTTGGTCTATATATCTGTTGCTGTGCTAGTACTAGGCTGTTTTGACTACCATGGCAGTAGAATAGGTCCTAAAATCAGGTAGTGTGAGGCCTCCCACTCTGTTCCTCTTCTTGAGTAATGCTTTATTTATCCAGGGCCCCTTCCCTTTCCATATGAAGTTGGTGATTTGTTTCTCCATCTCATTAAAAAATGCCTTTGGAATTGGATAGGGATTGCATTGTATATGTAGATTGCTTTGGGTAGAACTGACATTTTCACACTGATGAGTCTTCCTATACAGGAGCAAGGTATGTTTTTCCACTTATGTATGTTTCTTTTGGTTTCTTGTAGTAGTGTCTTATAGTTTTCTTTGTATAGGTCTTTTACATCTCTGGTTAGATTTATTCCTAAGTATTTTATCTTCTTGGGCGTTATTGTAAATGGTATTGATTTGGTGATTTCCTCTTCAAAGTTCTCTTTGTTGGTGTAGAAGAATCCAACTGATTTTTGTATGTTTATCTTATATCCTGATGCTTTGCTGAAATCTATTAGTTCCTGTAGTTTTCTTGAGGATTCTTTGGGGTTTTCTGTGTATAAGATCATATGATCTGCAAATAGAGATACTTCTATTTCTTCCTTACCCATTGGGATGCGCTTTATTATTTTTTTTCCTAGCCTAATTGCTCTGGCTAGAACCTCTGGCACAATATTGAATAAGAGTCGTGATAAAGGATATCTTTGTCTGGGTCCCGTTTCAAGGGGAATGCTTTCAGACTCTCTCCATTTAGAATGATGTTGGTTGTTGGCTTTGTATAAATGCCCTTAATTATGATGAGGAATTTCCCTTCTATTCATATTTTACTGAGAGTTTTTATCATGAATGGTGTTGGACTTTGTTAAATGCCTTTTCTGCATCAACTGATAAAATCACATGGTTCTTGTCTTTTGTTTTACTTATGTGATGGATTACATTGATTGTTTTTCTAATGCTGAACCATCCCTGCATACCTGGTAAAAATCCCACTTGGTCATGGTGAATTATTTATTTGATATGTTGTTGAATTCTATCGGCTAGAATTTTGTTGAGGATTTTTGGATCTATGTTCATGAGTGATATTGGTCTGTAATTTTCTTTTTTTTTTTTTTTGTGGTGTCTTTACCTGGTTTTGGTATCAGGGTTATGCTGGCTTCATAGAATGAGTTTGGGAGTATTCCATCCTTTTCTATATTTTTAAATACCTTTAGTAGTAGTGGTGTTAACTCTTCTCTGAAAGTTTTGTAGAATTCCCCAGTGAAGCCACCTGGGCCAGGGCTTTTTTTTTTTTTTTTTTTTTTGCTGTTGTTGAGTGTGTTTTTATTTACCTTTTCAATCTCTTCTTTTGTCATAGGTTTATTTAGTTGTTCTGCATCTGTTTGTGTTAGTTTAGGTAGGTAGTGTGTTTCTAGAAATTTGTCCATTTCCTCTAGGTTTTCAAATTGTTAGAGTACAGTTTTCCATAGTATTCTGTTATGATACTTGCAATTTCAGCTGAGTCTGTTGTGATATCGCCCATTTCATTTCTTATTCAGGTTGTTTGCTTCTTCTCCTGTTTTTCTTTTGTCATTTTGGCCAAAGGTTTACAGATTTTGTTGATATTTTCAAAGAACCATCTTTTAGTCTTGCTAACTCTTTCAATTGTTTTTCTATTCTTAGTTATTTAATCATTATTTCATTTAATTCTGCTCTAGTTTTTATTATTTGTTTTATTCTGGTGCCTGAGGGCTTCTTTTGCTGCTCTCTTTCTATTTGTTCCAGTTGTAGGGTTAATGTTTTGATTTTGGCCCTTTCTTCTTTTTGGATGTGTGCATTTATTGCTATAAATTGAACTCAGAGCACTGCTTTTGCTGTATGCCAAAGATTCCGGTAGGATGTGTTTTCATTCTCATTTGATTCTATGAATTTCTTTATTCTGTTCTTAATTTCTTCCATAACCCAGTATTTCTGATTAAGGTGTTGTTCAGTTTCCATGTGTTTGATTTTTTTTCCTTGCCTTTTCTGTTATTGATTTCTGCTTTTATGGATTTATGGTCAGAAAAGATGCCTTGTAATATTTCAATGCTTTGAATTCTATTAAGGCTTGCTTTATGGCCTAATATGTGGTCTATTCTGGAGAATGTTCCATGTGCATTGGAAAAGAAAGTATACTTGGCTGCTGTTGGGTGGAGTGTTCAGTATATGTCTATGAGATCAAGTTGGTTGATTGTGGCATTTAGCTCTTCCATGTCTTTACTGAGCTTCTTTCTGAATGTTCTGTCCTTCACTGAAAGTGGTGTGTTGAAGTCTCCTACTACTATTGTGGAGTTGTCTATCTCTCTTTTCAATGCTGTTGGAGTTTGTTTTATGTATTTTGGAGCCCTGTCATTGGGTGCATAAATATTTATTATAGTTATGTCTTCCTGGTGTATTGACCCTTTAATCATTATATAGTGTCCTTCTATATTTTTTGTGGAAAATTTTACTTTAAAGTCTATTTTGTCACAGGTTACTATTGCCACTCCTGCTCTTTTTTGGTCATTGCTTGGTATATTTTTTTCCATCCTTTGAGTTTTAGTTTGTTTGTGTCTTTAAGTCTAATGTGTGTCTCTTGAGGGCAGCATCTAGACGGGTTGTGTTTTTTTAATCCATTCTGCCACTCTCTGTCTCTTTATTGGTGCATTTAGTCCATTTACATTCAGTGTAATTATTGATAGATATGCATTTAGTGCTGTCATTTTGAAGTCTTTTTTTGATTGTTGTTGACAGTTCCTTTGTTCCACTTAATTTTCTGTGCTGATTTGTTTTTCTTTATGTATTTCCTTTTCATGGTTTTCATTGTTGTTGATTTTGTATTTGCTGAGTCTTTATATTTTAATTGTTTTTTATTTTGACTTGTAGGATTGTTAGTTTCCTTTGTGGTTGCCATAGTATTTTCCCCTATTTTTCTAATTAAAGCAGTCTTTTATTTCTTTCTATCACCTTATCTTCCTCTCCATATTAAAGATCTATATCTACATTTTTTTCAGTCCCTCTTCTTTATTTTAATGTTGTCATCTTTTACATATTGATGTCTCTGTTTCCCCGTTTTAAGTGTTTTAGCTTTGATTTATTTTTTTGTCTTCCCTATCTGGGTTGATACCTGGTTGCTCTGTCCTGTGTTCTAGTTTTGGCTTGTTGTAGGATGTTATTGATTTTCTAACCAGAGGATTCCCTTTAATTTTGCTCGTAATTTTCTTTTGGTTTTTGCAAATTCCCTAAACTTCTGTTTATGTAGAAATGCCCTAATTTTTCCTTCATATTTGGGGGACAATTTTGCTGGATATATAATTCTTGTCTGGCAATTTGTTTCCTTCAAAGTTTTATATATATCATCCCATTGCCTTCTTGCCTGCATGATTTCTGATGAGTAGTCAATGCTTATTCTTATTGACTCTCCTTTGTAGATAACTTTTTGTTTATCCCTTGCCACTCTTAAAATTCTCTTTATCTTTGGTTTTGTCAAGTTTATTATAATATGTCTTGGGACTTTCTTTTGGGATCTACCTTCAGTGGGGTTCGATGAGCAGCTCGGATAGATATCCTCTCATCTTTCACGATATCAGGGAAGTTTTCTGCCAACAAATCTTCAACAATTCTTTCTGTATTTTTTGTTATTTCCCCCGTTCTGGCACTGCAATCACTCATAGGTTATTCCTCTTGACAGAGTTCCACATAGTTCTTAGGGTTTCTTCATTTTTTAAATTCTTTTATCTGAGTTGTCCTCAAATAAGTTGTTGTCAAGTGCTTTATCTTCAGTCTCACTAATTTTGACTTCCATTTCCTCAATTCTCTTTCTATGACTTTCTATTGAGTTGTCTAATTCTGAAATTTTATTGTTAATCTTCTGGATTTCTGTTCTCTGTCTCTCTATAGATTCTTGCAGCCTGTTAAATTTGTGATTATGCTCTTCTCTAATCTTCTTAAGTTCCTCTATTGCTTTGTCTGTGTGTTCCTTGGATTGGTCTGCATTTTCCCTGAACTCCTTACTGATCTTTTGAAGAGTTCTGTATATTAATCTTTTTTATTCTACATCCAGTAATTCCAAGAAGTTCTCTTCCTCCAGAAAATTGCTTGCTT
This sequence comes from Dugong dugon, assembly GCA_030035585.1. Taxonomy (NCBI): domain Eukaryota; kingdom Metazoa; phylum Chordata; class Mammalia; order Sirenia; family Dugongidae; genus Dugong; species Dugong dugon. The sequence goes on along the minus strand of CM057463.1, from coordinate 22,982,102 downwards.
CTTTGTTTTGGGAGCTTGCTGAAGCTATCATGGTCTGTCTCTTTATGTGATTTGATATTGACTGTTGTGTCTGAACCATCAATAAGTTATAATATTTATGTATTTTATGTTTGCTTACAGTGTCCTAGATTCTTGTTTTGATATGCCCTAATAGGCTGCTTGTGTAAGCTAGTTTGATTATTGGCCCCTTTGAAGCTCTAACACCCAGTAACGAGGTGGTTAGATCTGTTACTAGGTATGTGAGCCCAGGAGTCCTTTTCTTATAGTTTAGTTTTCTTCAGCTCAGGTGTCCAGGTAGCTGGTCACCAAATGTGTGGTACAGGCTGTCACCTCCCCTAGACAGGCAGGGGTGATTGTTGTAGGCACAGGTATCTGGTTGCCGTAGGGGGTCATGCGCTGAGCAAGGCAGGGGGCTGACGACTGCCCTGAGTGTCTGGGAGGAAATCTTATCCCTGTTCCCCAGGGCAGGTAGGTAGGTGGGTTTTGCAGCTGGACTATGGGCACCCAATGCTGTTGGCTGTAATGTCTGGGAGGCATCACTTACTCCTGGAACCCTATTGTGAGTGGCTTGGTGACGTGTGTGGAGCCACCAGTCCTCAGGCCCCTGATGTGGGTAGGTGAGGACCATGCTTAATGGGCAGAGCAGTGTCAAATGTCATGAACTTCCTACTCCACCATATAGCTGTTACAGTTAAAGTTAGGCTTCAGGTATATACCCTGTTTTACTGTTCTAATGAGGGCCTACACTGTTGTAATGGGCCCATACAGGTCTATGCAGGGGTGAAAAACATTCAAAGTCCATAGACCCCTTATGCCTGTGCCTAGGCAAAGGAGCTGCATCTACTCTAAGTTCACGGTTTAGGGGAGCTGGCAGATTATTTTTTTCCTGTTTGTTAATTTGTTTCCTCTCCAAGTCCAGGAGAATGGCTCAGGGCACATGACTGATTCTTCCTGCCCAGGGGGCGCAGCAATGGCTGAAGCTGGCCCAGGACATGGTACAGAGCAGAGAGGTGGCAGGTAAATGGGAGAGAGGTTTTTCCCAAAGCGGGTGTTTTTTGGTCCATGCGGTAGGTTAGATGCATGTTCTTATCTTTTGCTGATTGAGCACTGCTTTTCACTGGTTTTGGGGGCTTGAGTAGACTTTCCACCACTTGGTCTCTCCCAATGTAGAAAATGTGTCCTAAGTGGCACTGCTTGCCTCACCGTGTGTGCTGGCTGCGAGGTGCTGGCTCTTACCGGGTGAGGTCTGGCAACTGCTCACTGCTTCTGAACCATCTCTCCCTCCCCCTGCTACTCATTCCGATTCCTCAACTTTGTCTTTGATGTTCAGAGCTCCTAGATTGTCATATATGATAGATTCACTTGTTTTTTTGGGTCTTTGTTGTAAGAGGGACCACAGGAAGCGTCTGACTACTCTGCCATCTTGGTCCCGCCTCTCAATTTTATTCTTTTAACCTACTTGCATGAATTTCATGCTTATGTCTATTAAATTATACCTTTTTAGTTTAGATCCATTATTCCAATCTGTTAAAATCTTGATTCAGTATATGAGTATTTTGGTAAACTCCCACAACTTTTCATTGTCTGTAAATTTGATAATTTAAAAATAGTCATTAAAATATTGATAAAATGTTGTCCTGGAGAAGACCCCGGACAAAACCTGTGCCAAAGAAACCTTCTCTCTCACAGTAACAGGATCTATTTAGTACTCAGGCTATATAGGCTTAAGCCAGCTCTTTCTTCATCTTGCCCACAAAGTTGTCATTGAATAATTTTTCAAATGCTTCATTGAAATCTAAATGTACTATGTCTACAGAATTCTGATGATTTTCTAGTCTAGCATTTTAGACCACAAGAGAAAATGAAGCCAGTTGGTATCATTTTACTAGATAAGCCCATGTTGCCTTTTAATGAACTCTTTAAACAAGCTCACAAACTGTCTTTTATTAATTCTGTATTGAGGCCAGGCTCACTCTCTGTAATTTAAAGATTTGATCTTCTTCATCACGGTGATATCTTAACTCTGTTTTTTTTAACTTATATTGGAAGAAATCATTCATATACTTCTTTTGGATGGGAGTCCTTGTCATTTAAAAATATTAAAAAATTAATATATTCTTCTATATAAATTCATATATTCAGTTAAATCATATTTTATTTTAGTGTCGTCTTTCTTTTCCTATTTTTCTTGGCTCTCTTCTTTCTTTTTCATCTTCTGTACTCATATTGGCTATCCATTTCTCCTCTAGGTACTCTGTATTCACACCTAGTATACATATTTCCATATGTTTTGCCTACTCTTATAATCATAGATAACCATCTTTATGAATTCCCAGGTAGCCTATTTCAAAGAGAATCATTTTTCTTATCCTTCCCTGAGAGTTGCTGCTACCCATAACAATTGTCCTTGAAATGCCTCTTTTATACTTTGAGACCCTCCGCCCCAAATTAATAGAATAATTTAATTGTCCATTTAATCAATAATATCAACTGAGCTCCTCCTGTGTAAAATGGACTGTCCTAGGTTGTGCAGTAATTCCAAGCCTTGTCAAGTTTTTGTGTTTAATCTACCTTGCTGTTTTTGCTCTGCTTCCTACTTAGAAGGCTTTCTTATGTTCTTTACCTCGTGTTTCAGTTATCTTTTGATGTTAGCAAATAATTTTGAAACTGGGTTAAAACAACAATAGTTTGTTATTTCTCACAATATTTTGGGTTGAGTGGGGTTCAGTAAGGCAGTTATTCTGCTGGTCCCACCGGGTTCTCCACTCAGCTGGGAGTTCAGGTAGGACTGGAACTTCCAAGATGGCCTCTCATCCTTCATGGCTTCTTTCCTTGTGGATTCTAATCATTCGGTAGATTGGCCTAGACTTCCTTACCACATAGCAGCTGGGTTTCAAGAGGAGAACCCTTGAGATCTGGCTAAGAAGTCCAGAATGTCATTTGTGTTGTATTCTATCTGTCAAAGTAAGTCTCCAGGCCAGCCCACATTCAAGGGGAGGGGAAATATGTACCGTCTGTTGGTGTAAGGAGCAACATACTTGTACAGAGAAGGGAGGGGTTGATAGGGGTTATCTTTGAAGATTATTTCTCATGCCTGCAATCCCCGGTTTCTTGTGCATTGCTTCCTTCCACAAAGTTTTCTGTTCAGCTCCACCATGTAAGTTCTTTTTCTTGACTCTGCCAACCAACACCAATTTCTGTTTAGTGTCTGATGTCTGACTGCTTCTCTTAAATTTGCTTCCTTTGCCCCATTTTCATTATGGCCAAGAATTTAGCTTTACATTAACTCATGCTAGGCTACCCTAATCACTTTTAATCTAACATTTTTTCTCCTAGACACTTGGTACAATCCACTCTATATATTGATATTAGATTATAAAACTAAACTTAATCAGTTTTAGGTCTTTCCTAAAAAACACTTCCATTGCCTATGAAATTAAAACTACTTGATATATTTGTTTCTAACTCTTGCTGAATTGTCCTATTCTGCCTTACATTTTAGTTAGTAATCATTATGAATCTCTTTCTCTTCTACAAGACTGAGAGCTCTTTGATAGCAGGGCCTCATAGTTAACCAAACCAAACCAAACCAAACAACTGGTTGCCATTGAGTTGATTCAGACTCATGGCTACCCTATGTGTGTCAGAGTAGCATTGTTCTCCATAGGGTTTTCAATGACTGATTTTTTTAGAAGTAGATCACTAGATCCTTCTTTTGAGGTACCTCTGGTTAGCAACCTTTTGGTTAGCAGCCAAGCACATTAACCATTTGCACCATTCAGGGATTCCTCAGTTCTATATTGCCTTCAGTGCTTAATATAGATAGTATCTGGTCCAAAGTATTAATAATTCTTCAGTCTAATAAATTGGATGGAATGTGCTGGAATTAGAGTGTGTTCTGTTTCCAAAAATCAGAGCAAGGAATCTCCAGTCCTTGGCAGTGGAGAGAATTATGGAGACATGAATGGTGAAGAGAAAGAGCTGAAGGGGCGCTGAGTGCCCCCTTCCATTTACCTCTCCCTTGAAACTTGTGCCTGGAATTCTTTAATTCTAGAAGGAGAAGGAGCCTGTAGGCTAAGAAGAGTAGAGCCCCACTATACTATAGATTTTTATTTTTTTCAGACAAGAGCATTTTCTGCAGTATACAGGGAAAAATCTTAATTTAATAATAGCTATAAAAATTGTAACTATTCACTATCTGAATATTGTTACCTAGGTGGCTCATTTTTTCCCTAAGACTCAAACATGTAGATCCCTGCTGTAATACTCTTGAGATTAAAATATTAGTATAAGAAAGGAAATAGGCATTATAATTGTGCCATTTTTTCTAGCCCTCCCTTCTCCCTAATGTTCTGCGGGTCCCTTTGCTATTTAGGAAAATCCTTCTGACCTGCTCTCAGACACCCTAAGCAGAGTATCATTTCTATGAATGTTAAGCTCTGGCCAATTCACAGGACAAATGTGATTCTCCTCTATCAAACATGATTCTTCTCTACTAAGGTGTACAAACCTATAACTTCTTTTAAAGCTAGTTACCATGGAGTTGACCAGTCATTTTACAAAGCACTTTGAGTGTAACATTCTGTCTATTAAAAATCTGTTGTTCCAAAACAATGCATAACCTTGCCTAGGACACACTCTGAAAGTACTTTCCATTTACAAGTTTATTGTTCTATTTACTTGCATTTTCCCTCCAAGTTTTCCCTGCCACATTGCCCATTTCCTTTTTATAAAGAAAATAGGGATGTATGCATCCAGAAGGTAGGAGGTTGAGAGAGACCTGAGAATGAGTCTCAACTCCTACACCCAGGCTCAGTCTTCAAGGCCAAGCAGACTCGATGTAGCATGCAGAAAGATGAAGCCAGGGCCCACTCTCAGACCATGTGGTATTAAAAAGAAAAGAAAAAAAAAAAAAAAAAAAAGACAGAGAGAGAGAAAAGAAATTGCAGAAGAGACTGGAAATAGCTGGAGCGACTCAGAACTGAATCCCTGGAGGCCAAACCTCTTTGAGATTCCTTAGCTGAATTCCCACACTTTAGTGTATGTTATTGTGCCAGCTTCTAATCTGTCCCCTGCTTTACCACGGAAGCCTTTGCCCACAGCTGGGGCTGGTTTGGTTTGGATTTTCATCTACAAATTGCTGTCAGTAAGGATCTTTGGGAGTTAATTGGTGAAAGTGACCTAAAAAGGGAACTCCAGAGGGGAATCAAAAAGATTCACTATTTTCTTTCTTTCTCTCTTCCCCCAAGAATTTATGCTACTCAGAGGAACAACTAGCTTTGAAGCTTAAGTAATCTCTTTTAGTTAAAAGCTGAAAAGCATCTTAGATGAGACCCCAAAAGTATCAAGCAAAAGTATGCTTCTCAGCCCTATAATACAAGAGTATGGAGCAGCTAATGTTGGCAATTCAAAATCCCATTTGGACAGACTTCAAAGAGTGACTCCAGGCAGAGCTGTTAAAAGCCTGCCAGTTCCAGGATGTACAGATTTTCAGTCATGGGGCCTGAGCTCAGTTCCCGAATCTGAGAGGATCATAATTGCTGTCCTTTTAATCTTGTTTGCAGGCTATCAAATGGAGGTCACCTCACAGCGAGACACATAGATTCACAATGATAAAAGAAAAACTTGTAATGATTTGATCTCCCTTTAAAAAAAAAAAAATCTTTGCAATGATACTGGTGATTAACACAAGTACAGTAATTTAAATTGGAATAAAGGAATTACAGGAACAGCTCAGGTGATAAGAAATCAAACATGGTATCCCAAAACTGGCAGTGAAACAGGTAGAGTAGGTGTGAATCTCAATTCACAAACTAAGGTAAACAAACCTATAGCTTCTTTTAAAAATGTAATTTAATATTTTCTAGACTCTTTTTTTAGAGTGGCTTTAGGTTGATAGAAAAATTGTGCAGAAAGTAAAGAGAGTTTCCATCTATTACCTCTCCTCCCTGCAAACTGTTTCTCCCGTTATTAACATCTTACATTTGTGTGGTACATTTCTTGCAATTGATGAGCCAATACTGATACATTATTATTAACTAAAGACACATTCGGATCCACTCTTAGTGTTGTACAATCCTATGGGTCTTGAAAAATGCATAATAGCATCATCCACAATTACAGTATCATACTGAATAGTTTCACTGCTCCAAAAACGCCCTGTGCTTCACCTATTCATCCCTACCCCTGAGCCCATCACTCAACTGATTTTTATCCTCAGACCTCCATTGCATGAAGGTGGTGTAACTTACTCTCAGTCAATTGAAGGCTTTTACGGCCCTAATTGTTCCTCAAAGACATCTGTACAAATTCCTCAAATAAGAAAATTTTGAGGTATCTAGTGGTTAAGAGCTCAGTTGCTAACCAAAAGTTTGGCAGTTCAAATCCACCACCTGCTCCCTGGAAACCCTATGGGGCAGTTCTACTTTGTCCTATAGGGTCGCTATGAGTTGGAATCGACTCAATGGCAACAAGTTTGGTTTGATTTTGTATGGAGTCCTTGAATGGTGCAAATGGTTAGCACTCAGCTACTAACCAAAAGGTTGGTACTTTAAGTCTACCCAGACGCACCTTGGAAGAAAGTCCTGGTGATCTACTTCCAAAGAATTAGCCATTGAAATACCAGGGAGTGCAGTTCTACTCTGAGACTCACGTGGCTACCGTGAGTTGGAATCCACTCAACTGCAGCTGGTTTGGTTTCTTTATTGTCTCGTTGGGACTTGGTCCTTTGCCTGTATGGCTTGCCATCTGATAACCCTTGTGCCTTATGCCTAGCCTCATTGATTCTTATAGCTCTGTTACTACTTCCATGCAGATTCTAGCAGAACAAGAACCATTTGGCTCAGCCTAAGACCAGAAGAACTAGATGGTGCCCAGCTACGAACAATGACCTCCCTGACAAGGAGCACAACAGAGAGTCCTTGATGGAGCAGGAGAAAGGTGGGGTGCAGAACTCAAATTCTAGTAAAAAGACCAGACTTAATGGTCTGACTGAGACTGGAGGAACCCCAGAAGGCATGGTCCCTGGACTTTCTATCAGCCCAGAACTAAAACAATTTCTGAAAAAAAATCAGGGGTGGAAAGGAGGAGTGTGCTGTCACAGTATAGGGACAGCAGTTAGGGTCACATAACAATGTATGTATAAATTTTTGTATAAGAGACTAACTTGAAATGTAAACTTTCACTTAAACTACAACAATAAACAAACAAACAAAAGAACCATTTGGCCACTTCACACAGGCGTGTGAGCCTGACCACGCCTGTCTGGACTAGCCTTTCAGTACCTCTCCAGGCTCTTGAGGCTCAGTAAGGAGAGTGATGGATAGGTTGTTCTGCCCCTGGAATTTCATACCTCTCTTGAGTCTGGCCACATTTCAGGGGCAGAGCAAGTGCTCCATCTAGACTCACCAATGTTTATACCTTCTGTTTTGTATGTATCACTATTATGCTTTCAAAGTACATATGTATAAACATGTATAATATGAACTTAGAAGTAGAAATATGTCTACCTTTGTGAAATTTTCTAACATTAACCATAAGTCATTGTTGTTGTCAGTAGGTGTCAAGCTGGTTCCGACTCATAGGGGTCCTATGTACAGCAGAACTAAACACTTCCTGGTCCTGTGCCATCCTCACAGTCATTGTTATGCTGAGCCCATTGTTGCAGCCACTGTGTCAGTCCGTCTTGTTGAGGGTCTTCCTCTTTTTCGCTGACCCTCTACTTTACCAGGCATGATGTCCTTCTCCAGGGACTGGTCCCTCCTGATAACATGTCCAAAGTATGTGAGATGAAGTCTCGCCATCTTTGCTTCTAATGAGCATTCTGGCTGTACTTCCAAGACACATTTGTTTATTCTTTTAGCAGTCCATGGTATACATTCAGTAGTCTTTGCCAACACCATAACTCAAAGGCGTCAGTTCTTCTTTGGTCTTCCTTATTCATTGTCCAGCTTTCACATGAATATGAGGCGATTGAAAACACCATGGCTTGAGTAAGTCACACTTTAGTCCTTAAAGTGACGTCTTTGCTTTTTAACAGGTTAAAGGGGTCTTTTGCAGAAGATTTGTCCAACGCAATATGTTGTTTGATTTCTTAACTGCTGCAACCTTACACGGGCCTTATTATGTGAAGTCACATCTATACCCTCAATTTCTGCTCACTCAGGGAGAGAAGTCAGAGGCAAACCCCAAGATCCTGCTGAGACTCTGTCCACTGCTGCTGACTTCAGACCCTAACTACCAGAGACCTTCAGTCAGTAAAATCCTTGGTTAAGCCTTCCTCCCATGATCTCTTGTTAAAGGTGAAAGCCTGAAGTCTAAAGATTTGAACTCTAACCATTGAACTAACACTGTAATTGTTAATTCTGATTCTCTGGTTCTACATGAATGGTGTGCAGTCTTTCTTGAATACCTTGCCGCAACTACCATGCAACAAACCAAATGAGTTTATGCATGTCAAACCTGAGTATCTCTCTATTATTTTTCTAAAATAAAATCCTACACAACTTCATTGTTTTGTTTGCAACTCTCTTTCTCTGTCCATATCCAGAGGGAGTTTTCTAGGTTTGGGGTAGAGGTAAGTGAGATATTATGGGTAACTGTACCTTTCTTTATCACGCTGGTTGGGAAGCCCAACCTTCCTTAAATCCCTACTCTCAAACATTTGTCTGTGTCAAGGATCCTTTCTGCACCGAAGGACTTTAAGTCTTTGGAAACAAAATCTAGAAATATTTTTCCTTTTCTTTTTTTGCTTCTGTTATGATATATTTTTTTCTCTGAGGCAAGGAGTACAGTCTTCCTAGAGGTTCAGGTGAAGGTAAAAGAGGTAAAGAGAGGGTTCAACAAGGAGATTTTTAGTGGAAAATAATGTTCACATTTCAAAAATATGATTGCATCCTGGTGGTTTCCTGTGTCATCTCAGGGACTAATAGCAGACTGCCATGGGACAATGCTGGGCATCATATCTCATTTTTCTACTTATAATTTAGAGACTTTCCTTATCTGTTCTCTTGCCCAGCCCTGTCTCCACCTCTGACATATTGGCCACACCCTTAGACTATTGAGCTTAAGCAATTCTTTGACTGAACTACCATTACCCAGAAAACCTCATGTTCCAGAATTTCTTCTTCCTAACTCATGCACTCCTATTCTTTAAGTCCTTCCTAACAAGCCTTCCAAATGACTCGAGTAGGTTCGCCCTGTTATTCAGCCTTTTAGCACCCTGTAGTTCTTTTTTCATAGGCCAAGGCTCAATAGTGATTATTTAATTATGTTATTATTTGCTAAATATTTCTCCTGCCTGCCAGACTGTAAGTTCCATGAAGAAAAGGCCCATTCTTTCTTGCTTACTTCTGTGTCCATAGTACTTAAATCAGCACTGGGCATATTGCAGGTATGTAATAAATTTTTATTAGGCAATGAATTAATGAACAATAAACCAGATGTTGAGGGAGGAGAACAGAGGCCCAGATATTTGAGTTCCTACTGTTTGCCAGGCATGTTCACATAAACCTTATCTGTATCCTCAGTTCAGTCCTCTGAAAGCTTCATTATCCCGATTTTACTATACCTAACAAGAGTCTATGAGGGTCAGAGAGTTGAGGGAGATTGTTTCCAAGGTTATTCATCTAATAAAGGACAAAGCTAAAATTAGAGTCAAAGCTTTATCGATTCCCTACATAACGTACATTCTTATCAGCATCCTGCTTGTCTTTGAAAACAACTTCGTACCTGCTATGAATAACTTATATCTTCTGAAGTGATATTTGCTTTTGCAAACAGAATGATGGTGATTGAATCAAATGAGCCTCTAGTCAGATGAGTACCCCATAGAAAGAATGTAGGCAGATTTTGATTCCACAGTTGGTCGGAAATTCTTGTTGAGGTTACTTAAATCCCACTATAGAGATGTCCTTGTGTTCTGCCCACTTTTTTTCCTTTCCTAAATACCAGACCTGTTCCATTTTAAACACTACATTCATTCCATTTTTAGTGCCCTGGTTTCAGACTAAGAATCTAAGATTAGGGATACAGCCTCCACTTTATCTAAAACATTAAAAGCAAAACAGAATAAAACAAACAAACAAAAAGAATGCATTCCTATTACAGCAGCTTATTGTCAAATGTAAAAAACATACTGTTGTATGCAAGTAGCGCAAGAAAAATGATAAATTTTATGATGTTAAAGTAATACCTCAGGGGGATGGTGTGGTTGGGTGGGGGAGATTAGCACAAACAGGGGGACTGGAAGGCTTTTTGGGGAAGAGGAGATTTGGGCTGGGCCTTGAACAAAGTATAAAATTTCTGCAGGCAGATAAGAGGTGACTGTAGGGGTAATAGGCATTCCAAGAAAACCTAGTGGTTTATTCTGGCTTTAGATCTCCAATTTAAGGGACTTCCGAGAAGCATAGGCAGTTGTAGGGTTGGCTTACAAGTTGGAATACAACACATTGGGTTTGAGTTTCTTTGAGGTTTGAGTCTCTCAGGGTCAGCTTAGGTGTACCTCAAACAGCGCCAAAATTCTAGATTAGTTTCAGAGCTCTCCTGATCTCCTGGAAGTGCTCCTAACCACAAGACCAGTCTCTGGGTCAGAACAGATGAGAAGATCAGGAAGCCCTCCCAAGAAAACCTCCCACCCACTCCAGATGGAGTCAATATTTCCCTGCTTCCAGCAACCTCTGCAACTCTTGTTTTCCTCCATGGTTGCAGTCATCACATTGCTCACTGATTTTACAATGCTACCTTCCCTTCTGCTCAGAACTCTCTGAGAGGACAGGCACTGTTTTATTTTCAGTGTCCACAGTGTCTCCAGCATCTAGTTCCTTCCTAGCATCTAGCCTAGGAGGGACTCAATTAATTGCGTGTAAATGAAGAGACACCACTGTTAACCTCAACTTCTAGTCAGTTTTTATGTAGGCAATGTAGTTTTACATAGGTTGTTACAAATCTCATCTAACCCTATGAATTAGATATTCTTATATTACTATTTTACAGAAAGAACAGAGGCTGAGTGATTAAATGATCAAGGTTGCATAATTAATAAGTGCCCATGTCTGGACCTGAATTCAATTTTTTTTTACCAGCAAATACTGTGCTCTGGATTGTACAGTTAGTTTCAGCCCTATTCAGCCCTTCTTAGAAAGAGGAGCAAATCCTAAAGAAGGTTTTGATGGGAGCCACAGAAATTCCTAACTACATGTATCTAACCCACCATTTCCCAAGAACTTTGAAACGTGCTTCTTTAGAACTTCTCTGTTGCTTAAAGCATTGCCTTCAGAAGATTCCTTTTAAATTGCATATGTGTCCTAGTAGTGATTGCTTACTAATAGATCTTACATAATGTGGCTTATTTATTTACTCAATAATAATAAAAACCAGTAGCCCTTTGAGCCAATTCTGACTCATAGTGACTCTATGTGGGTCAGAGTAAAGCTGTGTTCCATAGGATTTTCAGTGGCTGAGTTTTTGGAAGTAGATTGCCAGAACGTTCATCCAAGGTGCCACTGGGTGGACTTGAATTGCCAACATTTCGGGCAGGAGTCAAGCACACTTGTTAACCATCTGTACCACCTAGGGACTCACTATCATAAGGTTGTTAGATGCTGTCAGATCAGCTCCCAATCATAGCAACCGTATGTGTACAGTACAAAACATTACCCAGTTCTGTGCCGTCCTCACAATCATCGTTATGTTTGAGCCTATTCGTACAGCCACTGTGTCAATCAGTCTCGTGATGGTCTCTCTCTTTTTTGCTGACCCTCTGCTTTACCAAGCATTATGTCTCTCTCTAGCTATTGGTTTCCCCTGATAACACGTCCAAAGTACGTGAGGTGAAGTCTTGCCATCTTGCTTCTAAGGCGCATTCTGGCTGTACTTACTGCAAGACAGATGTGTTCACTGTTCTGGCAGACCATGTTACGTTAAAAATTCTTCGGCAACTCCACAATTGCAATTCATCAATTCTTCTTTGTTATTCCTTTTTCATTGTCCAGCATGCATACGAGCTGATTGAAAGTACCATGGCTTGGTTCAGGTGCACTTTAGTCATCAAAGTCACATCTTTGCTTTTGAACACTTTGAAGAGGTCTTTGCATCAGATTTACCCAATGCAATGGGTCGTTTGTTTTCTTGACTGCTGCTTCCATGGACATTGCTTGCAGATCCGAGTAAAATGAAATCCTTGACAGCTTCAGTCTTTTCCCCTTTTATCATCTTGTTGCTTACTGGTCCAGTTGTGAGGCTTTTTGTTTTCTCTGTGTTGAGGTGTAATCCACACTGAAGGCTGTAGTCTTTGATCTTCATCAGTAAGTACTTCAAGTCTTCTTCACTTTCAGTAAACAAGGTTGTCTCGTCTGCATATCCCTGGTAATAGTCTTCCTTCAATCATGATGCTGTGTTCTTCTTCACAAAATCCAGCTACTTGAATTATTTGTTCAGTGTACAGATTGAATAAATAAGGTGAAAGCAAACAACCCTGATGCACATTTTTTTCTGATTTTAAACCATTCAGTGTCCCGTTGCTCTGTCTGAACGATTGCCTCTTGGTCCATGCACAGGTTCCAAAACAAAAACCTGCTGCCGTTAAGTTGATTCCGACCCATATAGTGATTCTATAGGACGGAGTAGAACTGCCCTGCAAGGTTTCCAAGGAGTAGCTGATGGATTTGAACTGCTGACCTTTTGGTTAGGAGTAGAGTTATTAACTACTGCGCCACCATGTACAGGTTCCATAAGAGCACAATAGAGTGTTCTGGAATTCTCAATCTTTGCAGTGTTATCTATAATTTGTTAGAATGCCTTCATATAGGCAGTAAGACATAGGTAAACATCATTCTGGTATTCTCTGCTTTCAGCCAAGATCCATCTGACATCAGCAATGATATCCTTCATTCCACATCCAACTTCTAGCACTTTCCTGTTGAGAGGGCTGTCAACGTTTTTGAATTTTCATTGGCAAAATTTTGCTAGCATGTGATATTAGTGATATTGTTTGACAATAACAAACACTATAATAATAATTTTATTATAGGAAACAGAATAGGTTGGGGTATATTTTTTGAAGCTGAGCCTACAAGTCTTACTGACGGAGTCAGGAGCTCAGGGTCTTCCATGTTAAAAAGTACCCTCCAGCAAGTGAGATTTGAAAGCATCATCATGGAAATTTTACGGTTTCAACATTTCTGCTCTGGAGGAAAATCTACTTTTTAAAAATTATGCTTTGACACTGAAAGTTTCTATTCTTATCAAAACAAGTGGACTATAATTCCCACCACCAACCCAAGGTGGCAATAAAGTTGATGGGGAAGAACACAGAGGAAGCAAGCTGAGTGCAGTTAAGAGACAAAAATTGAAGAGGTGTATGTGCATCACATAAAATCCTATACACACCATTACTGGGAAAAGTAGGCAACAGCAAGGATTGTTATATTGGTGGTAAACAAAGCCTATCATCAGTAAAACTGCTTAAGATATTGCTATTAAAGTGTGAAATTTTAGCAAATACAGAGGCTAAGAAAGTTTCATGCATAGTAATAGGATATAAGAATATACTCCTTCCCATAGAGTAGTATAGAACAAGAATAAACTATGTTGTGCCAAACATCAGCAGGATGTGAAAATATAAGATGAAGATGAATCCATACCAGAGCAGAATAGAAACCATTCTCTCCACTGTATACGACAAACGACTGTCACCAAGTCTTGATGATGAAGAACTGGACATTTCCATCAGAACCCTCATTGTACCTGCTTTATAATTTGTTGCATTCATCTGTGCTCAAGTCAGCTGCATAGTAAAATAAATATGAATCTTTTTCTAGTTTAGGTTCAATCTTTTTAGAGTAATTCTTTTTGTTTTCTTACTCACTAAATCCAAGATAAAGAGAAACTCCAGATTTTATTAAATCCTTCCCGACCATTATAGTTAAGATTCTGGTATCCAGGGCAGGCAGAACCAGTTGGTGGAATATCTCACTTGTTTCAAAGATAAGCTACAAGTTTTACTAACACCTTAAACTATGAACGCAGATGAGCTGGATATAGTTCCCATATGAAAGCTAGAGCAGGGAAGAGTCCTAAGGAAGTGGAACCTGGCCCAGGTGGATATTCCTCTGGGAAAAGGGAAATGTGCAAGGATATGGAGCAAGCAGCTTTTCTTAAGAAACGTTGGCCTGTCTCAGCTGCTGGGAAAGAACCTGAAGAGCCTGTTGGAGACACAAAGGCACTGGGCACTGGGGAAGCAGGGTTGTGGGGAATTAAGGGAGATATGGAAGGAGAAATCCAGAATTTACCTTTAGATTCCCAGTTCTGCATACGGCTTATCCTCTCACAAGAGCTGATCTCCACCTCTATTACTTGACTAGAAGCAATCTATGCTCCAGAATTAGGGAACCCAAACATTTATTTCAACCCTAGTGGTGGCCTAAGTGTTATCTCCCCTTTAGACTTTGCCCAAGCCACTAAACTCCTCAGGAAGTTAAGCAAAATCATCCATCCATGTCAGTTAATATTTACAGATCCTTTACCGAATGCTGGTCATTTTACTGACTAGGCAAATTGCTGTGATGTGAGTAGGCACCCTTCCTGAGATGCTGAAGATTAATGAAGCAAGACAGGGGATTTGGCATATTACCCAGTGGCTTGGATATTCTCCTGCATTTTCCGGATACTTAAACTGCTGGGACAAAGACTAATTCAGGAAACTTATCTTCCATAGAAAGTTCTACTTAGTTTCTGTTATTTTATATCACAAATTGTGCTCTAAGAAGCCCTGGTGGCACATTGGTTAAGTGCTGGGCTGCTACCTGAAGGTTGGCAGTTCAAACCTGCCAACTGCTCCACCAGAGGAAGATGTGTCTGCTTCTGTAAAGATTACAGCCTTGGAAATCCTGTGGATCAGTTCTATTCTGTCCTATAGTGTCTCTGTGAGTTGGAATTGACTCGACAGGCAATGGGTTTGGTTTTGATTTTGCATTATGACTGAAGAAACTATAGCATATAATAACCCCAAGGTGATTGGTCCAAGGTTATTTGTAAATAATTTAAATCATCACTGCTAGAGCTTGGTTCAACTCACTCCTGGTCCATTGCACCACAAATTAAATTTTTTTTTCCATTTAAATATTATGTGTAATCAGTGAAGAAGGGACTATGTTGCTTTTGTTTAGGTCTTGCTCATTTTCCAAAAGGAATTGGATGGTTGGAAGGGATCACACGCTTTTTTGCTTTGGCCTTTCTCTCTGGTGTTTAGGAAAAATCCAGCTTCTTTAGCTAAGGACATGAGTCCCTCCGGTCTGGTCCTAGGTTTTCTCTTCAGCCTTATTGACAACTTCACCTTCTCCCCACCTGCCCCTCCAGCTTCTCAGAGTCTGTGCTGACTGTTTCCCTTCCATTCGCCTTCACTGGTGCTGGCCCATGTACTCCAGAGGCTCTCCTCACATGTCTTTGCCATTGCTATCCTAACACCTTACATCTCACCTTCTCCACAAGGCCTCCCAGATGCCCTTCTTGGTCTGCTTCCTCATTCTACTCTTCCTCCACACCAGCACTTATCAGAGATGGCCTGTTACTAGTGTTATTTTGTATCTGTCTGTCTCGTTCCTTCTCAATTGTGAGCCTCCAGGAAAGAGCTGGAGACGTGTCATATTCACGAGCATCAGAAAATATGCTTGCTTTTACCAGAAACTGCAAAACTGTTAGTTGAATTGTACTTAGTATGTGGAAATAGTCTTAAAGCCAAGTTTTGATTACATGAGACAATGGAAGTGCAAAATGGGTAGTAGAGATAACCCTGGTTATGATAGTATTGTAAAAAATTGAGGCTTTGGAATTTTATATTTACAAATAAATATAGGGATATCCAATATTTAGACAACTAAACACTTTAAAAAATAATAAAGTCACCTGCAGTTTAGGGTGTACAGGATTTAAAAGTTATTCAGTCTACCTCTGGAGTTCTCTATTAAATTCTTCCCAATATTTTCTTCTTTTTGGAGTATTGCATCTCAGTTTATATGTAATTTCATAATTAGAAGACACAATGTTATTTTCTATTTAAAAAAATTTATTTCTTAAATGACTGTTTTTCTGACTCAGTTTTCCTAGAAATTATGAAGGTATTAATAGTTAATTTATTTTGTATATATAAATATATACGTTATATATACACAATTTTATCTATCTGTCTATCCATCCATCCATCTATCTGTAATATAAGTGGGCAGCAGGTTTAAAAAGCCTTTTAATTCCTGCTTCATTATAGACTTCAGTAGAAGGATAATCACCAATGTTATTGGGCCATCTAGAAAAGTCTTTCAAAAGATTCTTATTTCTGTATCTTTGGTGAAGGGTGAAACAGTACACAATACAGGGGAAACCAGCACAGCTTGTACCAGGAAAGGTCATGGAAGCTCCCTAGACACATCCAAACTCCCTGAGGGACT
This sequence comes from Dugong dugon, assembly GCA_030035585.1. Classification (NCBI taxonomy): domain Eukaryota; kingdom Metazoa; phylum Chordata; class Mammalia; order Sirenia; family Dugongidae; genus Dugong; species Dugong dugon. The sequence goes on along the minus strand of CM057463.1, from coordinate 22,965,663 downwards.
GAACTACTGGGAGGAGGGCTGTGGGGACCATGGTCGTGGGGAACATCTAGCTCAATTGGCATAACACAGTTTATAAAGTCAATGTTCTGCATTCTACCTTGGTGAGTAGCGTCTGGGGTCTTAAAAGCCTGTGAGCAGCCCTCTGAGATACTTCATTGGTCTCACCCATTCAGGAGCAATGGAGAATGAAGAGAACAGGATACTAGGAAGAGATTAGCCCAAGGGACTAATGGACCACAGATACCAAGGTCTCCACCAGACTGAGTCCAGTACAGCTAGATGGTGCCCAGCCACTACCACTGACTGCTCTGACCAGGATCACAACAGAGGGTTCTGGACAGAGCTGGAGAAGGATGTAGGACAAAATTCTAACACACAAAAAAAAGTCTATATTTACTGGCCTGAAAGAGACAGGAGAAACCCTGAGTGTATGGCCCCCAGACACCCTTTTAGTTCAGTGGTGAGGTCGCTTCTGAGATTCACTGTTCAGCCAGAGATTGGACAGCCCCATAAAACAAAACGGGACTAATGAGGCACAGCAGTCCAGGGGTAAGGGCTAGAAGGCAGAAGGGGACAGGAAATCTGGTGATAGGGAACCCAAGGTTGAGTAAGGACAGTGTTGACATGTAGTGAGTTTGTTAAAACCATTGTCATAGGGCAACATGTGTACTGTTTAATGAGAAACTATTTTGTTCTGGAAACCATTTAAAGTGAGAACAGCAGCACAACTGGAAGAACGTAATGGATGTCACTGAATGGTACATGTAGAAATTTTTGAAATTGCGTGTCATCGGCTACGTATATTTTCACCAAAAAAAAAAAAAAAGGCAAGAAGGAAGAGGGTTGACATGTTGTGGGGTTGTTAACCAATGTCTTAAAACAATATGTGTACTGAATGTTTAATGAGAAACTATTTGTTCTGTAAACCTTCACCTGAAGTACAATAAAAAAAAAAATTAAAAATTTTCTTAAAAAAAAAAGATTCTTATTTCTAGAAGAAACAGAATGCTATTATAATTAAGAGCATGAACTTTGTAGTTAGGCTGTGTGGGTTTGAATTACAGTTCCACTACTTCTCAGCTGTGTGACCTAGGGCAGTTTACTTTACACCTTTGTTCCTGTTTCCTAGACTGAGAAATGGGGATAATAATTGTTATTTACATCTTAGGGGTACTGTAAAGATAAAATGAGTTAATATTTAAAGTGCTTAGGACAGTACCTGGGCTATAGTAAATGTTACATAAATACTAGTTGTTATTATTATTTCAGAAATTCTCTTGATCTATCCCCTCCCATCCTTCTTCCCCTACCATGCTCTTTGATAAGTTCTTGAGCATTAGTTATATGGCCGAGATGAGTATGAGTAAACACAGGCATATACACACCAAAGAGGTATTTCTACAGGGTAGGTGTTAATGCCAATGAAAGAATTCTTGTACCAAGGGTATTATTAAAGTGTCCTGATCATAACTGAAAATACTTATTGCCATCAAGTCATTTCTGACTCCTGTCAACCCTGTAGGACCGAGCAGAACTTCCGCATAAGGTTGCCAATGCTATAATCTTTATGGGAGCAAGTATCTTTCTTCTGTGGAGTGAGTGGCTGGTGAGTTCGAACCACGAACCTTTCAGTTGTAGAAAGTAGACTATATGAAAGAATGACTAGAAATATAGTCCTACATTAAAGAAATGTGTAAATAATATAGCATAGGCTGTACCATACGCAAATTTAGTGTATTATTGCAGTGTGAGCAAAGCTGTGTATCTCAAAAAGCCATTCTAGATTGAGAGCTTTGCTGGTGTTAAAGAAGTGCGAATATATACAATTAATGGGTGAACGATGGGGAGAAGTGTTTGTGGACCCAGCTTAATACTGAGTTCCCTGGATTGATATTATTTATAGCTCTTTGGGAAACAACACGTCCTCCTGTATGCACTGAGGTGGTTTTAATGATCCCTTTGCTTGCTGTCACTCTGCATAATAAGACTAGCCTTCTCGAGTGTTTGTCCTGAGTTTTGAAACTCTGCAGGTTTTTTTCCTAACCCTATTTACATTTCTAAAACTTATGCGTTTAGGAGAGAAAGGCTCCAAATTGTACTCACCTTGCTTGATTAGACATTTTTTTTTTTTCCCACGTAAGATTTTAAATAGATTTGCAGATCTAGGAATCTGCAGAAGCAAAGCTGCTCGAAACTTTCCTGAATAGACTATCTCCTCTTTTAGCCAGATAATTCAAAACTTTCCTCCAAAACTTTCCAACCATGTTTTCCGTGTTTACTCATAGCTGCAAATTCCAAACCATATGCTTACCTTAATGTCTAGTATCATCAATTATAGAAACAATATTATGGATCCTTTATTGATAAGAACTGTGATTAGATAAGAAAAGAGTAAGAGGAAATGATATGAAGATCATCTATCTATCTCTATCTATCTGTGCACCTATCTATCTATACTAGTTGCTGTCGATTCCATGCCAACTCATGTGTGTCGGAGTAGAACTGTGTTCCATAGGGTTTTCAGTGGCTGATTTTTTGCAAGTCGATTACCAGACCTTTCTTGTGAGGAGCATCCAGGTTTGAATTTCCAACCTTTTGGTTAGCAGCCAAGTGTGTTAACCATTTGCACCACCCAGGGACTCCATAGATAAACAGACAGATAGGTAGACAGATAGATAGATTGAGATAGGTAGAGAGTGAGCCATAAAAAGTGTGGCACGGCTAAGAAGCCTGGCAAGTATTTGTATGGAAAAGTGCAGGCCGATGCCAAATACCTAATCAAAACCGAAGAACTCACATAAATATGCAGACATCCTGTCTACATAGTATCAGACAGCCACATGCATACAAATATCTGCATAATGGACTGAGTTTTCCAGATTTTATCTGACACGTGTGGAGTCGTTTAGACATAGACCTGAGTGGTTTAGATTAGTTCTTGGAGGTTTCTAGTGCTGCCTTCTGTGTGCGTGACCCAAGAAGTTGTTGGAGTGTGAGATGCTGTCCAAGTAGCATTATGCACTAGGGGTTCTCTAGGTAAGATGCTACTTTGAAGAAAAAGGTCCCTTAGTAGTCTATTAAGTTAATTAATCTCACAAGGGAAGTAATTGTGTCCAAAGAATAATTTAATAACAACCACTCTGAAAATGATACAAAAACATTTGGGGAAAATTTGTTTTGTTTCTGGAAGAAATCACAGCATATATATATATATTTTTTTTTTTTTTTTTTTTTTTTTTTTTTTCTGTAGAGTTACTAGAGTTACTATTCAGTGTAATCATGGGCATGTTTCTTAACTAACTTGAGTCTTAGTTCCCTCATAAGTAAAGTAGACATAAAAATATCTATGTAGAAGTTGGTGTGAGGTTAAATAAGAAAACATGTGTTAACATGTCAACTCCATGTCTTGACATACAGTAAGTGTTCATTAAGTGGTACTTCTAGGGTGATAGCAAATACTTAGGCTTGTTGAAAGAGCTTTGGGGTGGTGTACTGTAGGTGTACTCAATCATACAGTAGCTGTGGCATAAGTGTTTGACACTTTTCTCTTCCATTACTGAGTAAAGTAAGTTTTATTTTTAATAGCCGAGGCTTGAGGATGCTCCATTCTGCAGAGGCTTCAGTTGAGAATGCTTGACTAAAGGGCTCTCTCCTTGAGGGAGTTCACGTTAATGTTGCTAGTCCTTCTCTTAGTCTCTGTTGCCCAAAGGAATTTCTTTGTCTGCTCTCTTTTCTTTCCTAAAAGAGGTAGGAGAGACTGATGCAATGTTTTATCAGGTTGGGAAAAGATTATTGAACGTAATGCTTACTACCACACGATTGTATTTATTTCCAACTTGCTAAGGACTTTGAGGAGTTTAAAATTCTAAGTAGTGCCCATCTATCAGGTTTTTTTTTTTTTTTTTTTTTACTTAAATTAACTATTGGGGGAGTAAATACCATATTAGATAGGTGACTTGTACCTATATTAAGTCAGGATACTGTACTGCATGTTTCAGAGAGTCTGAATGTTTAGAATATTGGTGGATATATTGCTACGAAACAGATCTGAGTAGTGGAATAAAATGAAAATGTCAGGATGGCTTGAACTTTGGATTTCTGAACATTGATCCCAAGAGCCCAGGGCCCCAACTGGCAGCACAACTGTTGTGACAGATGAAGCATACATGTTGAATTCTGAGTTATCTTTCCTTTCAGGAGAGAGTGCAGGAAATGAGTCCTACTGTCCCTGTGGAGACACACCTTTATCACTCCTTGACACTGAGGAACAGAAGAATAGGGTCAGGAACCACAGCAGTTATTTTAACAAAGAGAATTTCATGTAAGGAATTAATTTATATTGAAGAACTGAAAATACCAAAAAGAAGCCTTAACGTATCACAGGGCCAGCTTCATGGCCGTATGACCTATGCATTTGCACAGGACCTATGCTTAGAAGGGCCCCTGCTTGGTTTTAAGGAGGCAGTGGTGGTTCAGTGGTAGAATTCTCATCTTCCATGCAGGAGACTTGGGTTCAATTCCCACGCAATGTATCTCATGCACAGCCACCACCCTTCTGTCAGTGGAGATTTGCGTGTTGCTATGATGCTGAACAGGTTTCAGTGGAGTTTCCAGACTAAGATGGACTATGAAGAAAGGCCTAGCTATCTACTTCCAAAAATCAGCCAATGAAAACCCTATGAATCACAATAGTTCAAACCTCAACTGAACACGAGGATGGTGCAGGACCTGGCAGATTTCATTCTGTTGTGCATGGGGTGGCCATGAGTCTGCGTCTATTCAATGGTAGCTAACAACGTTTGGTTTAATGCTCTGCTATCACCATCTTGAAATTCTTAATTATTTTTAACCAAGGGCCCACAGTTTCATTTTTCACTGGTGTCCACAAATTATGTAGCTATTTCCACCTGTAGGAAGCAGCTACTGCCACTAGGGTTAGGGGAACAAGGAGAAGAGGATGAGATTATTACAACGAGAACCTTGGAGAAGGGACCTCTGAGGAATGATGGCAGCTGGTGCTAGTATCTCTGAGCTCAGAGAAGGAGCCCAGTGTGCCTGGGGATGCAGACCTCTGAGGAGTGAGTGCTGGTCAGCTGGTGCTAGAGTCTTGGAAGGGGTAAGACAAGATGGTTCTAGAAGCTCTAAGGTGATATCATGAGGCTTGTTCTGTGATCATTAGAAAGAACGTCAGATTTCTGCTACTGGAAGGAACTTTCATTGCTGGGTTGAAGAAGAGGAATTGCAAGGTGGTATTGATAGAAACCAAAAACCAAACAGGAACGGGAAACAAAAGAGATTCAGCGAGCAAGAAAAAACGAGCACACCCTTTTTCTTCCGCCAGTTCTCTTCCTCTAGCCTTCGCATCTGCCTCTTTGCCCCCTGTTGACAGAGCCTTAAGGGAACGGAACTAGCAAAGCTGAACTGTGATCTGCAGAGTCCCAGTCCCAGACTCACAAAACAAGGTGCAGAAAGGTGTGTTTGAAGTGAGTGCTTAGTAACTTCACAAGTAGTAAGAGACTAGAAGATATTTATAAGTTGTCTTGGGTCTCTGTCCTCTCAGCTGTATCTGTAGCAGCCCTGGCAGGATCTGTCATTGCAGATCCATATACTCATGATGGCCAAAAGAGCCCTCAGGAGACTCAACTAACACGACATTTCCAAATAGACCTTACAATCTTTGTAGCTCCAATTTGCCCTGAGAACCTTATAATAATTTATGTGATACATAATTCTGGCTCAGACTGGTTAAGTGTTCAGATGCACACGTATTAGAAAACAGAATCCTTAACTATGTAGAATATTTACTTTGCCACTGAGTTCTTCCTGGAAGGAAAAGTTTTATTTTAAGTAGGCTGCAGGCTTATAGTTTTGTCTTCTCCCAAGATTTGGAGATGCATTTGTGCCAACACTTGGATAAAAATTGATGAACATCAAATTTACAGCTAGTGTTGTGTTACTGTTTTTTTAGTTTTCATGTTACCCAGTTAAAGTAAGGACTATTATTTCACTTTAAATGAAAAATCTTCGCATTTAAGAATTCAAATCTTCTATGAAGAAGGTCACCCTCCAGATAAGTGTGTTATTAGTCCATCTTGCCCTCATCTCATTGAGCTGCTCCACAGCTACCATCTTGCCCAGGCAGTCAAAGCTGTAGCCATGATGAGCTCAGCTATTCAAGTTTGGTAGGTTAAAGAAAACTAGGTTCTGAGATAGTTCTTTATAAAGTGGCATTGTTACATCTTCCTATGTTCCTTTCCCTACAGTTTAGTTTTTTTAACCCCTTTTTAAAATAAAGGTTGGCTACCACATTTCTTAACATACGCATACGCTGTGGGAAAAGATTTTTATCAGAATGACGATGTCAAGCAAGGTAACTTTATGAATCTGAACTTAGCCTACCTTCATAAGGCTAGTTTCTCCCACCTCTAGGGCTACCTTTCTAACAATGCTTTGAAAATATCAAATGGTTCCATGGTGGCTAAGGGGCCAGATGTATGGAAACTGTTTAGGTGAGAGAGAAAAGCCTGGGATAAAATTACTTGGTTAGAGTTGTTTGCAGATGAAGGAAAAGTATAGTAATAGTTCATATATGTGCCATCCATTGTCCATCCCAATCTTCCTCATAAAGGCATGTATATAGTACCTTATAACAGAATGTCAAACCTCTACCAAAGCCAGGCCCAGCTGAAATGCTCATCTTACAGCTGGCATTCCAGGTCCATGCAGGCAGGCTGACAGGTTAACTTAATACACTTGATTTCAACACCATTGTTGGATCAAGGACAGACACAGCAAGGGTGATGAATTCAGAAAAAATGTTGCTTAGCAAATGCCAAAGATGAGTTCTATAGAAAAGTACCTAAGAGAAATCCATCTGTGAAATGTATTTTCTTCATAAAGTGCACAATTTACCACAAAGCATGCAAGAACAGAGCTACCCTTCCTGCTGTTTTTTTCCTCTCTTTTTCATTTACCAGCAAGGATCCCCAAATTATATAAACATGTAGAGACTTTGGTGCACTTTAGGAGGCAGGAAGAAAGAGACCCAGCTGAATCAGCTTCCTAAACTACTGCATTATTTTACCCTGACGGTTTTAATTAGAGGAAGAAAAAAAAACCTGCATTGAGACCATCTGCATATTCATAATGTAGAGCATATGGCTGGTTTTCAGGATTTTGAAAAATAAAATACATTAATAACTATGCTTCTTTCCATTCATTTCTCACGTTCCAGGGTATTTCTTTGAGAAACAATATATTTGAAAAATCTGTTTACTCTTTACATGAGCCAAATGCTCTCATTTCTTCAAGGTTTGCGTGTTGTGTCTGCTACTATTGTACATTTCAACAACAAATGCAGAGACAGAATATGGTTATTTATGATTCAGAATGCCCCCATTAATGAGTTCATAACACTCCTTTCCAAGATGTGTATTTACATTAACACATTGTCTTTTGTTAGGCATAAGTTATCGGAGTTAGATTTATGGGAAAGTTTTTTTTTTTTTAGAATTTTCTGAGTGCATAATAAGGGCTCAAAACCACAATGGATGTGTAGAGTGTGGGCACACGATGTGTATGGGTGTCTACCTCAGACAGGGCATAACAGTGTGCACCTAATTTTGACTAAGTGAAATAATAGGCAACTGTGAATATTAAATTTTTTAATTATACAGCAAGTATTTCAGACTCAAATTCATTCCGCTAAAATAATAAATAAGATGAAAAGATTTTTGAATTTTAAATTCTTAATGGAAAAAAAAGTTATATCTAGGTATATTCGAATAGAAAATCATTAGAAATTTTGCTTTTTGTCTGGTGCTTTTGGTAGCCGCTGGATCAATGAATTCAATTCCCAGTATGAGGTGACAAACAAGAAAACAATGAACAAACTAGAATTCACATAGCTACCTGAATGACAAAGCAGAAAAGGGTGTAAACGGGGGAAAAAGATTAGGAAAGAAATGAAATTTTTTCCTCGGAGACCAAGCTACCATGTTCGCAGAACAAAGGTAAAAGGAAACAAGGGAAGCAGAGTTGAGATCGCAGAAATGTGCATGTTGTGAAGAACTGGGGGAAATCAACCTGTTCCTCAGGAGATTGCTACTTCCAAAGCACTCACGTTCTATGGGCCTTTGTGTACCTGAGTTACTCTTGGTGCTCCAAGATGCTTTAATGGCTCTGAGGACTCGAACATGCAGTTTCTTCTGTGCTGCTAAGCTCTCTCAGAATTTAGCAAGTGGTTTTAGGGGCTTGGAAGAGACAACTTACTACTTATTGCTCAGTTTGCGAATAAAATATGGAGCTATTTGGAGCAGCCATTTTTCATTAAAAAGAAAAGACTTCAAAGCAGTGAATGATACTGAAATAAACAACCTACTTATATCAGAATGATGGTTTCCTGAAATCGGAGTCTGTGTTTTGCAAAAGGAAACTATCTGTCTCTACCTTTCATTTAGTAAAGGTGTTGGATATTTCCAGTCTTTCACAAAAATCTACTATGATGACTAACAGATTGGAAATGACTTTTTTATTTTATTAATATTTTTTATTTTATTAATAGTTATTAATCAAGTAACTCCTTTTCAAGAAATTGGCTTAATCTGAATTAGTTTCCCTCTCCCTTTTTTTTCTTCCTTCCAATTATGATATCACACCTATAATTTTATCAAGAACTTGGTTTGAAATAGATGGTATTAACTAAGTTCAATCGTCATAGCTCTTGGAATACCAGAAAATATATCTTTCAGGTTTTAACTCTCTCTTAATTTCTAAAGGTGGACATTAGTTGTTCAGTGGTAGAATTCTCCTCTTCCATGCAGGAGACCCAGATTTGATTCCTGGCCAATGCACCTCATGTGCAGCTACCACCTTTCTATCAGTGGAGGCTCGTGTGTTGCTATGATGCTGAACAGGTTTCAGTGGACCTTCCAGACAAAAATTCACTAGGAAGAAAGACCTGGCGATCTACTCCCCAAAATCAGCCAATGAAAAACTTATAGATCACAACGGTCCAATCTGCAACCAATCATGGGGATGGCACAGGACTGGGCAGCATTTTGTTTCATTGTGCAAGGAGTTGCCATGAGTTGGGGGCCAACTCTAGGGTAGCTAACAACGACAACCATAACAATTTCTAATGCTTATGCTATGAAATTAATCACTTTCTGCATATGGTTTTGAAATTTGCTGCATATTTACTGTCCTCATAACTGTCTAAAAACTCCCATTGCTTTCTTCTTTACTGTGAACATCAAACATTTCCACATAAGGTTCACAAAGGGTTCATAATTTTTACATAGGGTTTAGCCTAGTTTTTCTTGTACATGTGTTTATTTTGGATACAAGCAGTGTGATATAAGTATTCTTTTTCCTCTGGGTACCATCTTGCTTTATTCATCCTGCTAATGATTCTTTTTTTCTCTCTGAGTTTTATTGTGTTTGGAACTCAGTTATAGCTGATAAAATTGTCTATATATTTTTTTCAGGGGACAATATATACTTAGATGTAGCAATACCATGTTTTTGTAGAAAATGGAAAATTTGATCAGTGTGAACATTTTTTTTTTTTTTGCTCTGGCTATATACCAGTCCAGAAATGATAACAGAATAAAAGATCTTCATCAATAACTTTTTGCTTACTTTATTTTGGTAGTACTTGATATATATCATTAAATTCTGTGCATTTAACAATTCCTTAAAAACCTCAGTCAAATCAGTTATTTAATATGAAATGGCCCAAGCATTTGAAACCAACTTTCCCTTTTTAAAAGTCTATTACATCATTAAGGAGCTAACTTGGCTTCCAAAATTCCCTTCACCTATCTTCAGTTTCCAACTCTACTGGTCAAAGGAATGACTGGATCCCTGGGGGTTTCCCATCAGCCCTAGTGTACATATGCCTCAGTTAATTTCATCAATGACATGTTCATTTCACGTTTTATCAGACCGGTAGAATATGTCACACTAATGTAAGGATACTTTTAAGTTATGTGAGCTAAGGTAATAAAAATGTATTGAAAAAAATGAAACAACTGAAATTATTCCATCTACATTGTGTGTGTATGCTGCTAAAGGAAATAATTTTGCTTGGTAACATTAAAAATTAATCTCTATATATCATATTGTAGAATACAAACGGCATTTCACAGACGTCTTCCTATCAGACAACAGCCTTGAAAACCTGAGTGTTTATTCCCATATTTGGATGCTACAATTAAGGCTCAGTGAGATTAACTCAGTCACATTCACAAGGCAAGTGAGTGGTGTTGCCGAGCCTTGAATGCAGTCTCATGGTGTTTCCACCTCAGCCTTCTGTCTCCCTAATTACCCCCCAGAGGCACAGGAAGCCAAAGTCTAGTCTTTGTACAGAGTCCCAGTCAGGTTCACTCATCAGCAGATACAGCACTCTGCTTCTTTCAGCTCGACCTTCCCAAGGACCATTCCCTGTGTCCTACACTGTGCTACTCACTCTAAGGACCGAACACTTGACCTACTCATTGTAAGGTTCCATGAGGGTCAGCAACTTCCCATGTCAAAGAGCTTCCCCCAAGCTGCTACAATGAAGGGTGGTGAACTCTTGTCTCTCACCAAAACTGGGTCATATTACAGATAGCGGGAAGAGATAGAGCGGAACTAGTTCAGAGTGGCAGCTCACCAAGTTCTACCGCTGGCAACAAAAAACGGAAAATGGCCTATGTCAAAGCACAACATGAAATTGCAAACGATTAAAACAATCATAAAAGGTGCTGCCAATGCTACTAAAAAAACAAAAACAAAAACAAAAAGCCTTTCAAAATGTAAGGAACATGTTGGTGAGCATATTGCTGCACTCTGTGATCCCCCTGCTGTGTCAGTGGGCCTGGGCTGTGTAGGAAACACAGCAAAGGAGTAAGGTATGAAGCAGAAACCTCAGCTCTGTGCTTTCTTGACTCTTGGAACCTCTCATCCCCAAGAGCATTGTCAGAGTGGTTTTTAATATTTTTTTAAATGTGGCTTGGCAGAGCTGTAAAAATGTTTTATTTTTTAAACACTTGCTGGACACATCCATCAACAGAAAACCACATTCCTCTGGTACAACAGAGCTGCCAGGGCAAGGAAGTTTGTTATGTTCCATAGATTCATCTCTCAGCTCCTTCTCATTCTCCGCTATTTTCCATGGCACTTGATACTTTCTTGTTTTCCACTCCAAATTGGTCCCTGTGTATTCTGTGCCAATTGGCACACTTCTATTAAACAAATATTTTGCTAATAATATCCTAGCTATTCTGAATTCTCCTCCACAGTCTCTTTAGTTGTATCTGGGTATGAAGTGGATTGCTCTAAACCCCACTTTGAATCGTGTTAATACAAGTTCGATCACTTATCTTCAAGTTCAACTTATTTATTTATAGATTCATCCACCATTTTTAGTCCAAAGATTTCAAATTTCTTCAAAAAGCCTGCTTATTAGATAACGTTTTGCTTTAACAATTTGATAAAAATGGTAATTATAAAAGAGTGTATAGTAGTTTGTTAATTTGTTAATGTTGCCTACTGTGCTTAGGCTATATGAAATGCAGTTTTTAGTTTGTAAAAGTCAATCTTATAAAGCACTCTTTACCAGTCCCTAGAGAAGGACCTCATGCTTGGTAAAGCAGAGTGTCAGCGAAAAAGGAGATTCTCAATGAGGTGGATGGACACAGTGGCTGCAATAATGGGCTCAAACATAGCAACGATTATGAGGATGGCATAGGACCAGGAAGTGTTTTGTTCTGTTGTACAAGGGTCACTGTGAGTCAGATCCGGCTTGATGGCACCTGACAACAGCAACAACATCATAAAGGAACAACTTGAAAGGTTCTGATTCTAGCTAGCCGTGCTATGCTGGTTGAGTTACTAGACCTTTCTAGGCCTCTATTCTGCATCGGAAAAATAAGGGGTGGAAGCTTCCACCTTGCCTCTGGACATTAAAATGCAACAATTCTATGAATGTATAAAATAAAGAACAAACTTGGCGTGTTGCCTGAGGAGTCCTAGGAGTTACATTTCAGATGGTCTTGGCTGTGTGTTTCTGGAAATCACTTTCCTCCTTAGACCTCTTTCAACTTATTTTGAAATTCTGCCTCTGGATTTTTTTCTGTCTCTTTCCCACTGCAGCCTAGCTCAACTTGTTTATTTCTAGAAGCTGTTGGCCTCGAAACACATGTAATCTTGGTAAGGAGATTTCATCAAGAAGTAACTTTTAAGGCAGTGCGGTCCTGTTCTTTGTTTTCTTCTTTGGATCACTGAACTTCTGTCAGATATAAATATGATTTCTGTGCTTTGTTTGGATTGTGTGACTTGATTTACATGAATATTTTATCATTATACATTAACTTGATCAGGAACATGATTTTTTAAAGAGATCTGTTTGAGTAAGAATGCTTCTATTACGGGCTAGGCCTGGTTTTTCTATGCAAATGTGCTTTGAATGTTACTAGAAGTCTACTGGAAAACAGGATTAAAATGAAAATATTTCATTTTAGAAGCAATTTTTAATAACACTATGTATAGGGCCTTGATAAAGTTTCTATATAGTATTTAGACTTTTAATATTAAGTTTTTATAAAGTAGTTTACAGGTTTGAGAGAAATACTCTATATTCCATACAGACAGTGCACCTCTGTATTTCATAAAGGAAGATATCTGGGCTTTAAATTAGGTAACTTTGGGTTTAATTCTCATGGCACTCCTTAGCGGGGCAACCTTAGTCAAACCATTTTATCCCTCTGAACTTCAGTTTTTCACTTGTAAGACAGGGACAATACCAATTACCTCACAGAATTAGAGCTAAATACTGTCAAGCTCACAAGAGGCATATGGTATTGGTATGATTTTCTATCAACAGATGAGAGAGATTTCAATTCTCCTAGTCACAGGGCACCACTTACTTTTTTTATCTGGATTTGAAATTAAAATTCACGGAGTATAGTCGTGCAAATTAATGATCACTTACTTTAATAAATTTTCTTTTAAATGATGCTTACCAATGGTTTCCGTCATACTTAAAACCAAGCTGTTATCATATTCTCAGTCCTCTCTAAAATTAAACTGTCAGCAAAGCAAATCAACAATTTAGTGTGTGTGTTTTCTTTTTCAGTCAGACAATACTTCCAGCATACAGTTAAAATCCTCATTGTAGACTTCATTTTGCTTTTCTACTGGTTTTCCTATCTAAATCAGGAATATCTCCCTCTTTATCTCTCCTTCTCCCTTCCTCCCTCTCTAACTTTTTTCTTTTGCTCCTTCAACAGGCATTTATTCAGTGTTAGTTACGGGCCAGAAATTGTTCTAGGTCTTCGGCATAGAGCAGTTAACAGGATAGGATGCCTACTTTAGACAGGGTGGTCAGGGAAGGCCTCTCTGAGAAGGTAACATTTAGGCCAAACGGTCTTTATAATATGGTGTCTGTTTTCCTCTACTTTTACCTTTATGCAGAAGCTTCTAAATGTTTCTGGTTCTTGGGCAATACCTCCCTCTCCAGGACTATATCATCAGGCATACAGGGCCACCTGGCTTCTCCTATCATCATCATGAATTCCATTTGAGTGCCTCTTAAAAATACTTTGGAGGTCTCATATATAAAGGATGGCTCTAACTTAGTTTTTCCTTTAAACCCTCACACTTGAATTTTTCAATGTGGAGTGAGAAGATATTAGTGGGTGGGCGTATAGGTGTGGGGTACAAAGAACTAATACTGAGCGCTATGTCACAGGTGCTATGCTAAACACTTATATGTTCCCACTGGATTCTCATAACCTTACAACACTGTCCCGTGAGTTAGAAATTACCATCATTTACAAATGTGGAAACAAGCTCAGAGATATTAAGTGACTTGCTCAAGGTCACTGGCTAATAAGTGGAGTCCATTTCAATGCCCTTGTTCTTCCCACTGTTTTATGCCACCATCTTGCCATGAAACTTATTTTAGGAAGCACAACTATATGCTTTGAATCTATAACTAAGATTGTTAGCAATGCTCCTTTTCTAGCTACCTAACATCTTAAACATTAGTCAGGGCGACTCTTGTCTTAGGTATGCAATCAAACCAAATACCCATGAAAAAAAGAATGTTAGCGAACTTTGAACAGTATAATTTTGATAACATGAAGAAAAAAACAATGAAGCAATGGTTGCTGTTGTGGTCAGTTGCCAACAAGTTGGCTCCCACTCATGGAGACCCATGCACAGCATAATAAAATATTGCCCTGTCCTGCAGCATCTTCATGATCATGGGTTTGTTATAATTCATTGTTGCAGCCACTGTGTAGTTTTGAGTGCTTTCCAACCTAGGGAGTTCATCTTCCAGCACTATATTGGACAATATTCTATTGTAATCTGTAGGGTTTCCATTGGCTAATTTTTGGAAGTAGATTGCCTGGCTTTTCTTCCTAGTCTGTCTCAGTCTGAAAGCTCTACTAAAACCTGTCTACCATGGATGATGCTGCTGGTGTTTGAAATAGCAGTGGCACAGCTTCCAGCATCACAGAAACATGCAAGCCACAATATGACAAACTGACAGATGCATGGTAGAAAGCATTGGCAATAAACATGTATTATTTTTGCTTGCGCAGCATCCTTTCCTTTAGTAAATCACTCTCTTTTCTAATTCCATGGGATTCTTGACATAGTTTTAATCAATGTATCTGGCTTTCAAATGATGGCAGCTTTTCATGTTACAATGATGGGAATATAACCCAGGTTTGGGCAATCTTGATACCTTACATCCTGGGTTGATGCTTCCAGGGGATTGAGTCGTGACCCAAGAAAGACCAATGAAAATCCTTTGCCAGGATTGGCATATTGATATTGGAAGAGGAAAATTCATTTTGGCTGAAATTACAAAGAGAGGACATAAATTTCTGTTGAAGGTGGTCATTTTTCTGAAACATAGAGAAAGTCTGCAATATGAATTAAAGAAAAAATGTATATAAAATTCTTATCTTCCCACCCCCTCTACCTCCCTCTCTCTCAAGGCAGAGAGACAGAGTGAGTTCTGGCAGAACTGGGTTCTGAGACCTGGGTCCCTGCAACTTCAAATCTGTGAATAACATCAATAGTTATTGCTTAAGGTAGTGTGGGTTGAGTTTCTGCACCTGAACGTGATTATTAGGAACATTTCAGGAAGCCATAGAGAGAAGAGTAATTTAAAGTTATATCCTGAGCTTGTGAGGAAAAATAAGGCCCAACCCATTGCCACCGAGTCATTTTCGACCCATAGGGGCCCAATAGGATGGAGTAGAACTGCCCCATTGGGTTTCCAAGGCTGTAATCTTTACGGAAGCAGACTGCCACATCTTTATCCCATGTTGTGACTGGTGGGTTCGAACCGCCGACCTCTTTGGTTAGCAGCTGAGCATTTAATTACTGCACCACCTGGGCTCCTTACATTAGGCCCAGAGGTCTAAATACATGCTTAGATTCATGGCAACAGAGTTGAAATTTAAGTCAAGGCAGGGCTCATGACTCTTATTGTGATGTTATTTCTACCAAATTGCACTGCCTCTGAACCTTTCAGAGATCCACCACATTTGATGAGTTGATAGAAGCAGTTAAGGAGCACTTACCACATTCCGGGAGCCATGCTAGGTGCTGGCTGCAAACCAAAGATGATCCCTGCTCTCATAGAGTTTGCAGCCCAGTGGGGAAGACAAACCATTAAACTTCCACCAGTGCTGGCTGTGTCCCAGCTCTTACCAGAGCCCAGAATAGAATCTAACGCATAAAATGAGTGTAATACAGATGTTCTAAATGCATAACTTTGTTCATTTATTTATTCTTGACTGAGGGCGTGATGATATTGCAGGACATAATTTAACCAATATTTATTGGGAGTCTATTATATACAAGGTGTTATGCTAGAAATTAAAATATAGTGCTGATAATACAGACCTTGATTCCTGCTCTCATGGAGATTACATTCTTGTCAGAAGGCAGAGATTAAGCTACCAATCACAATCATTTAATTATGCCAATTTACATATGTTATAATAATCCTGTGAGGTATATACTGGCTATAGCCCAGTTTCCAACAATTAGGAAGTCCCCCTTCACCACATAGATATAATAAGGCTTTTACAGTATCATTTTCTTCTCAGTCAGTACTCCTGTAGGAGTCCAACAAAACTTGCATGGCTTTTGTTTTCTATCATTATACTGATACATACATGAGCATTGACAGTCTCTCCTTCTTACCCTTTAAGCAAGAATTTCTGAAAACTCCTGTCAGATGTTGATATTGCTGCCCATCGTGACCCTGACATGGGTCCAAACCAATCCTTTTCCCTTCTTGTGCCAGCTGTTAGGCTGCAGAAAAGGAGACACATAAAATTTATTGACTTCACACTCAGGTGGCACATTTCTATTAGGAAATTCAAGGCACTCTGGATTTTTTTTTTTTTATTACCTTTAATTTAAAATAACCCTGAGATTTAGGTGAAAGTGGTCATTTGTTTGCTTATTATTAAATGGAGAAATCTGAGTACAAAGTACCTTACTTCATGCTACAGCTGTGTTTCTGGAAAATAGCACTTAAGCCAATGATGGCAAATTCAAAAAATGACAATGGGAATATAGCTTACAAAGTACAGAAATCCTATAGTTAAAATGCTTACAAAACATATTATCTCTTAATTTATTTTTTATTAGAAATTCAGATTTTTGTATGTTAGTCTGTGAAATATGGTATGCCCACAAATGAGTCTTAGAAAAAATACAACCAGGATGCTCCTTAGAAGCAAGGATGGTGAGACTTGGGCTCCCTTGCTTTGGACACGTTGTCAGGAAAGACCAATAACTAGAAAAGGGCATCAAATTTGGTAAAGTAGAAGGTTAGTGAAAATGAGGGAAACCCTCAACGAGATGTATTGACACAGCAGCCTCAACAATGGACTTGAACATACCAATGGTCATGCAGATAGCACAGGGCTGGGCAACGTTTTGTTCTGTTATACATGAGGTTGCCATGAGTCAGAGCTGCCTTGATGCCATCTGACAACAAGAAAAACTACAACATTTCTTGGACTAGAACTGTTAGTAGAATCTTCAGACTAGGGCTCTTTGTCCTGGCTTTTGTTGAAATGTCAGTGGCAAATAAACTTCCATCTTCCTATAAAAATGTAAACTCCTAAGGCCGGTCAACAAGAATTTTCAGAATCTGAGCATAACCTATACTTTCAATCTTATTTTCTGCTACATCAATCTCTTTCTTTAGCCAATGAAGGATATTAATTGTTAGCTTCTGCATGCCCC
Organism: Dugong dugon; assembly: GCA_030035585.1. NCBI lineage: Eukaryota > Metazoa > Chordata > Mammalia > Sirenia > Dugongidae > Dugong > Dugong dugon. The sequence continues at coordinate 22,948,392 of CM057463.1, read as the reverse complement.
GGATCAGCTGAGTGGCACGTAGTACTGAATGGTACTAGTTCAGTACTACCTTTTCCCTGCATCAGTAAGCAAGAGGTTTGGCAGTTTATAAGGAACATGTTCTTCTGGAAGTTGTTAGGTGGTGCAGATGATTAAAAGCTCAACTTCTAGCCAAAAGATTGATGGTTTGAACCCACCCAGAGGCACCTCAGAGGATAGACCTAGCAATCTGCTTCCAAAAGTTCACAATCTTGAAAACCCTATAGAGCACAGTTCTTTTCTGACACACATAGATTTGTCATGAGCTGGTATCAACTTAATGGCAATTGGTTTATTGGTTTTATTCTTCTGGAACAGGAATTACTCTACTCTGAGCTTAGAGTGCCTAGGGTGGGCCTCGGAGTGCCCACGTGTTCACATGCACCTACCTCCTTATGCCCTATGGGAACCTGCCCTACAGGCTCCTGTTGAACTCAGTCAACTCAGAAGCGTTCCTTTTCCAATGTTCTGTTCTCTCTGGACTTTGGATCTTGTTCTTTTGTAATATAGCATACGAAGCTGTCTGTGAGTTGACCTGATAATATTTTCAATTTCTTGCCTCAAAATTCATCCTCTACAAACGCAGCTTCTTATTTATACATTTTTCTTGTCTCTACAGTTTTGTTCATATGTTTATGTTGTGTCTCTACCTGGAATGTCTTGGCCAATAAAAATTCCACATCTTTGAAGACCCAAGTCAGATGTCAGTTCCTCCAGAAACACTCCCAAGATCTTCCCCAGTCCACAGTTTACAGGTTAGTTTAGGTACTTTTCCTTCCTTTATTCTCTCATAGGACAATGAATTTTAATATCCTTTTTGTATACATATTTATAATAAGATCCTACATCTATATGCCCACCCCTAGCAGCATGTGAATTTCCTGAGAATAAGGACAAAAGCCTTCATCTTTGCATCTAAGATATTATTAGATTCTCAATAAATGCCCCTTGGATAATCAGATGTTCCCTGGCTCCCTGGCCACTAGCCTGGAAAACCTTTTCTGTAACCATGTCTCTTCTTCTGCCAGTAGCTACCTCATGGTCCAGTGTCCCCCATTATCATGTTCTCACTCAAATCAAACAAGAAATAATGGTGCCAGCCTAGAGAAGATCCAACTTCACCATTCCCTTATGGATATCATAGGTGCATTGTCAGGACCTTTGGGGATTATAGAGGTAAGTGAGAGAGACTCCTTTTTGAATTATCTCTGTGGTCTGGATCCATTTATTCCAGGACAACACTGTCCCCCTCATGGGCCCATTGTTGAGTGCCCAGCATACCTTGGAGCCATAGATACATACATTTTAAAACAAATAATTTCTGCCAATTGCTATACGTTTCCATCTCTATACTGTCTTTCATATTGTATCTTGCCTGGAATGCTCTCCACTGACTTTTCTGCTTAATTAAATGGTAGTTAAATGAGGAGTTTGAATCCTACCCATTCAAGTCCGATGTCAAGTTCTATCTCCTTTGTGAAGTTCCTCTGACCACCTAAATCCATCTTAATCAGCTCCTTTCCATTCTTCTTAGTTTCTAGACCCCCATGTTAGCCCTTTTTGTTTTTCCCTTGTGCTGCCAGTTTCTTTCTATATGCCTATGTTGTCTCCTCAATTGGATTATAAGCTTCTCTTTGGCAGGTGTTTTAACCTAGGGAGATATAAGTCCAGAGCATGTGGGAAGATCAGCAACACAGGCCCTGGGAATTAGGGAGTTGGACTGGCAGAACTAGGTCAGAGATGGACTAGGGGAAGATGACCTATCTATAAAGGTAGGTCTCTCTGACACATTAGAACTGGCCAGTGCTCTATTTCCCAGAGATATGAAGAGGTCAGAGGTAGTTCCTTACAATACTGGAATCAATGGAGTCCAATCTGCTGTATGGAGTGGGATAATATGTGGGCAATCTGGACAGCAGGCTTGGTATTGTGGTTGCAGTTAAATAGCATTCTCATGATAGGAAGCCAGTCAGGCTGTAGGAATAGAGAAGACTTTGGAAAAAGCTTTTTAGGATGGGAATAAAGGCTCCTATATCAATAGGAGGAGCCCTTGTGGCACAGAAGTTAAGAGCTCGGCTACTAACCAAAAGGTTGGCAGTTCAGATACACCAGCTGCTCTGTGGGAGAAACAAGTGGCAGTCTGCTTCTGTAAAGATTCCCAGCCTTGGAAACCCTATGCAGGCAGTTCTGCTCAGTCCTATAGGCCGCTATGAGTAAGAATTGACTCAACAGCAATGAGTTTGATTTTTTTTTAATAGCAGTAGGAGCCAACCTAGTTAAGATACACAGTGTGGGTACTCACTATTATTAGAGGAAATTTTGATGTCAACAGACCATAATTAACTGTTACTGTTAATATATTTTAAAGCAAAATTTACCCTAGTTAAGCTGATGTACAGAGTCCCTGGGTGGTGAAATAATTAATGTGCTTGGCTGCTAATCAAAAGTTTGAAAGTTCAAGTACACCCAGAGGCACCTCAGAAGAAAGGCCTGGCAATATACTTCTGACAAGTCATCCATTGAAAATGTTATGAAGCACAGTTCTACTCTGACACACGTAAGGTTGCAATGAGTCAGAGTTAATGGCGGCAAATGACTGGTTGGTTACATTAGTAGGATGTGGGGTATTTGGGGTAGTATGTTGAAGCAGAGCCCAAACAGCATAATGAAGGTGTGCAAACGGTGGGAGAGGAGAGACAAAAAGAGATAAAAAAGAAGAGAAGAGGCAGGAAAGGAAAATGAAGAGAAGGTAGAGAGGTTAGCAATGAGAGAAGAGAATGGAGAAAGAGTTGAAGAGGAGAGAAGTGAGAAACAGAAGTAAAAGAAAGAGAGAAGGTGGAGGATAAAAGATGAGAAAGGAAAAAGAAAAGGGGGAAGTAAATCTGAAGGCTCATACCTGCATACCACCTCTGTGAACAGTTGTAACCCAGTAGAGATGCCAAGGGAGTAGGTTGGTTATGTTAGGAACCCCTTAAAATTACTATCAGCTTCCACCTCTTAGACACATACTTTGACAGGGTCTACTGCCATTTTTCTCATCTTTTGTAGAGACGGTATGAATGAAAGCATTTCAAGAAAATGTGACTATTTAAAAAATTGCTTTATACATGCATTACACATTATATATACATATTGTATTTAGTATGTATGTATTATATCCAGCACTCATCTGTCAATTTGTCATACTGTGGTGGCTTGTGTGTTGCTGTGCAAAATCGACATTTCAAATACCGGCAGGGTTACCCATGGTAGACAGGTTTCAGTGGAGCCTCCAGACTAAGATAGACTAGGAAGAACGAACTGGTGGTCTACTTCTTGAAAAAATTAGCCAGTGAAAACCTTATGAATAGCAGCAGAACATTGTCTGATATATTGCTAGAAGATGAGCCCCTCAGGTTGGAAAGCACGCAAAGATGACTGGGGAAGAACTGCCTTCTCAGAGTAGAGTTGACCTTAATGACTTGGATGGAGTCAAGCTTTTAAGACCTTCATTTGCTGATGTGGCATGATTCAAAATGAGAAGAAACAGCTGTAAACATCCATTAATAATAGGAACGTGGAATGTATGAAGTACGAATCTAGGAAAACTGGAAATCATCAAAACTGAAATAGAACGCATGAACATCAATACTCTAGGCATTAATGAACAGAAATGGCCTGGCATTGGCCATTTTGAATCAGATATTCATATGGTTAACTATGCTGGGAATAACAAATTGAAAAGGAATGACATTGCATTCATTGTCAAAAAGAACTTCTCAAGATCTATCCTGAAGTACAACGCTATCAGTGATAGGATAATATCCATACACCTACAAGGAAGACCAGTTAATATGACTATTATTCAAATTTATACGCCAACCATTAATGCCAAAGATGAAGAAATTGAAGATTTTTACCAACTTTTGCAGTCTGAAATTGATCAAACATGCAATAAAGATGCATTGATAATTACCAGTGATTGGAATGTGAAAGTTGGAAACAAAGATGAAAGATCAGTAGTTGGAAAATATGGTCTTGGTGATAGAAATGACACCGGAGATCACATGATAGAATTTTTCAAGACAAACAACTTCTTCATTGCAAATACCTTTCTTTTAAACATAAACGACTACTTTACACGTGGACCTAACCAGATGGAATACACAGGAACCAAAGCGACTATATCTGTGGAAAGAGATGATGGAGAAGCTCAATATTATCGGTAAGAACAAGACCCATCAATTGCTCATATATAAGTTCAAGCTGAAGCTGAAGAACGTTAGAGCAAGTCCACGAAAGCCAGAGTACAACCTTGAGTATACCCCACCTGAATTTAGGGACCATCTCAAGAATAGATTTGATGCATTGAACACTAATGACCAAAGACCAGATGAGTTGTGGGATGACATCAAGGACACCATGCATGAAGAAAGCAAGGGGGCATTAAAAAGACAGGAAAGAAAGTAAAGACCAAAATGGATGTCAGAAGAGACTCTGAAACTTGCTATTGAATGTAGATTAGCTAAAGCAAACAGAAGAAATGATGACATAAAGAGGAGCAGAAGATTCCAAAGAGTAGCTCTAGAAGACAAAGTGAAGTATTATAATGAAGTGTGCAAAGACTTGGAGTTAGAAAACCAAAAGTTTCTTGGCATTTCTCAGGCTGAAAGAACTGAAGAAAAAATTCAAACATCTAGTTGCAATACTGAAGGATTCTATGGGCAAGATATTGAGTAACACAAGAAGCATCAAGGGAAGATGGAAGGAATACACGTCGTCATTGTACCAAAAAGAATTGGTTGACATTCAACCATTTCAGGAGGTAGCATATGATCATGAACTGATGGCATTGAAGGAAGAAGTCCAACCTGTACTGAAGGCATTGGCAAAAAAACAAGGCTCCAGGAATTGATGGAATACTAACTGAGATGCTTCAACAAATGGATGCAACCCTGGAAGCACTCGTTCGTCTATGTCAAGAAATTTGGAGGGCAGCTGCCTGGCCAACCAATGGGAAGAGATCCATATTTGTGCCCATTCTAAAGAAAGGTGAGCCAACAGGATGTGGAAATTGTTGAACAATATCATTAATATCACAAGTGAGTAATGTATTGTGGAAGATAATTCAAAAACAGTTGCAGCAGTACCTTGACAGGGAACTGCCAGGAATTCAAGCCAGATTCAGAAGAGGCTGTGGAACTAGCAATATCATTGCTGATGTCAGCTCGATCCTGGCTGAAAGCAGAGAATACCAGAAAGAGGTTTACTTGTGTTTTACTGACTATGTAAAGGCATTTGACTGTTGGATCATAGAAAATTACGGATAACATTTCAAAGAATGGAAATTCCAAAACTCTTATTTGTGCTCATGTGGAACCTGTACATAGACCAAGAGGCAGTTGTTCTAGCAGATACTGAGTGATTTACAATCAGGAAAGGTGTGCATCAGGGTTGTATCCTTTCACCACACGTATTCAATCTGTATGCTGAGCAAATAATCCGAGAAGCTGGATTATATGAAGAAGAACAGGGCATCCGGATTGGAGGAAGACTCATTAACAACCTGTGATACGCAAATGACACAATCTCGCTTGCTCAAAGTGAAGAGAACTTGAAGCACTTACTGATGAAGATCAAGGACTACAGCCTTCAGTATGGATTACACCTCAACATAAAGAAAACAAAAATCCTCACAACTGGACCACTAAGCACCATCCTGAAAAACGGAGAAAAGACTTAAGTTGTCAAGGATGCAACGGTTGTGAGGATGACACAGGACCAGACTGTTTCATTCTGTTATATGTAGGGTCACTATGAATCAGAACTGACTCAACAGCACCTGACAACAGCAACAGCATATATATATATATATATATATATGCATTATTCAATAAACATAAATGCAGTGACTTCTATGCAAATCCAGCTTCAAAACTAATTTTCTAACCAGCTTGCTGTACAAATGGCTTCTATCTCAACTAGATTGCTATCTTTAAGCCCAAATTCCAATGTTGAATTCTGGAGCTTGCCCAGTTCCAGTCACAACTAACTTTTAGATTTGAGGCTGCTTATACATTTTCTGGCCTCTTCAGAATTGACTCATTATTGGGCAGTGATAACAGGGTAAGTGAAGATGGTCATGCTCTAGTTTTAATAACCGTGTATAAATAGCGTCACGCATCATGCATTTCCAGGAATGTGTGGCTAATTGCCTCTGTGAACAACTGCCTCCTTTGCCATGAGAACTACCCAGCTACCATTACTGAGCATTTGACCAAAGATTCTGTAGAAGAATCCGGAACAAAAAGGGGAAAGTGAAGAACAGAATTTCAACTTCTCGTGGACTCTAGACTTTCTGGAGCCATAGTGGCTGGATGAACCCCTGAAACTATTGCCCTGAGAAAATTTTATCTTTAAACCTTAAATCAAAAAATATCCCCTGAAGTCTTCTTTAATAGTTTATCTTAGTTAGTAAAGAGTGTCTGACCTGAGCATTGTGCTCTTTTAAGAGCTATCTATGTGGGATCAAATTGAAAACAGAAACTAGAAAGATTAGATAGTAAACTTAGAGGAAAGTGAGCTTACGTTAATGGAGGAGGAACAATTCAGAAAAGGAGGGTGAGAATGGCTGCACAATTTGAAGAATGTAATCAGTGCCACTGAACTGTACACGTACAGATTGTTGAGTTAGTGAGTGTTTTGCTGTGTATATTCTTAACAACAACACCAAAAAAAACAAATAATTAAAAAAAAGTGTCATGCATTACCAGCACACAATATATTAGATTAGATAATGAATAGATTAAGAAAATAAAACAATTCTTGCATTTAGTGAAGCTGCTGTAAGGGTTTAGTGAGCTAATATACAACAAGCCCTTAGAACAATGCCTAGCACAAAGCACTATCTAATATGATCTATTATTAGTTTTGGAGCCCTGGTAGCGCAGTGGTTAAGAGCTCGGCAGCTAACCCAAAGGTTGGCAGTTCAAATCCACCAGCCGCTCCTTGGAAACCCTAGGGGGCAATTCTACTCTCCCTACAGAGGTGCTATGAGTCAGAATCGACTCAGTGGCAATGGGTTTATTATTACTTTTGTACTCCCTAGGTGGCACAAATGGTTAAGTGTTCACCTACTAAACAAACATTTGGCAATTCAAATCCACGCTGAGGTACCTCGAAAGAAGGGCCTGGTGATCTACTTCTGAAAGGTCACAGCCATTAAAAACCTTATGGAGCAGTTCTACTCTGAAACACATAGGGGATCGCCATGGGTCAGAATCAACTTGGTAACAGTTGGGTTTTTGTTATTGTTTATTATTACTTTTATTATTATTATTTGTGTAGTGCTTACACTTTAACATGCAATGCCTGATCTGATCACATAAACACTTGTAAGGCAGACAGAGCAGCTGTTACCATTCAACTATACTGATGAAGAAACTGAGTTTTGCATAAGGTTATGCAATAAGTAAGGAATCCAGGTAGGACCACAATCCAAGATGTTCTGCAGTCACCTAGTTCAGTGTTTTCTCTACTGTGAGCTATAACCAACTAGGTCAGCAAAATAAAAATGGCTATTTCTATATTAGTTCTAAAGCACCACAAAGTAATATATGATATGTCCTGAAAGCCTCTCCAGTAAACTGTTTCATAGCTGTATATTGCTCGCTATACTTTTTAAAATTTTAGCTACAGCCTGAGTTCATTTTTCTGTCCTCCTCCTCCATTACCTTTCAAAACTGGGAAAGTAATACTTAAAATCTGAAGGCTAAAGGACCACTGGGAGCAAGGGTTCAAAATAAAACTGGCTTCAGAAATGCCCCTAGTTTTATTAGTGTGTGTAAAACTGACATTCGGTGGTGACTGTGTGTGGTTTTAAAGCTATCTTTTGTTGAATGCAAAGACAAGGGCAGTAAATCCAGGGCTGGAACCAGGACAGCCAATTTCTGACTTGCTCGGTGACTCTTGGCAAGTAATTCAATATCCATGGTTTGTTGTCTCTCAAATACAAACTGGGCAAACACCAGACCAGGCATGGTATGGGATATTATGAATATCAGCAATCATAAAATATGTTGATAACAATTTGTCCAAGGGCAATTTTTCAATATGCATATCAGAATACTTTTTTGATTTAAAGGTTCACAGTTTAGAGCCCCTCAGGGGGATGCCATCAAAGACATTGATGTTGGGCATTGGATACAAACTCTTACGCTTGAGCTGCTTTGAGTCTACGTGACTTTACTAGCGGACATACTATTAGCATAGTTTCTACCTGTGGTAGATGACTGTCTGTTCTCCTCCTTATGGCCTCCAAAGGGTTGCTGATGAAAATCTTGAGAAATTACTTTGGATTCAACTCAGAAAAACTTTTCCTCCAAAGTTGTCTAAAGCTAAGTACTGGTGGTGTCTCATTCATCTTCTGGAGGCTGTGACGAGGTCTTTACAGAGTAGTTTCTGGCATATTTTAAATGTGTGGAACCTCAAGGAATAAAGGAATGTAAATCTAAAGAGATGTGTCTCTGCTCATACTCATGATCTTTTTCATCAATCTGGCCATGATGCTTAGTGACCTTAAGTAAGGCTTTTATATAATTCCATTGAGAAGCAGCATAGTCTCTGGGCCATCCATAATTTTATAGAATCTCAGAATAATCGTTTTGAGATGAAATTTACTCAGCAGCGAGTTCATTTTTCAAATTTATAGTGCTCTTCTCTATTGATATTCACTCCTGAGATAATCTCATCTAGTATCAAGGCTTTAATACCATCTATGTGCCTACACCCTCATATTTATGTCTCTGACCCAGAGCTCTCTCCTGAACTCCAGACTTACATATGTCGCATTTCTTACTTCACACCTCCATTTGGATATCTAAAAGCATCTCAAGCCTAACTAATGTGTCCAAAGAGGAATTTCTGATTTTCTCCATCCAGCCTGGTCTTTTCAGTCTTCTCTAACTCTGTAAATGACAACTTCACTCTTTAGTTACTTAGTTCAATGACCTTGGGGGTTATTCTTTATTTCTTCTTATCTCACAATGCATATTCAGCTCCTCAGCAATTCCTATCAGATTCACTTTTCAAAATGTATCCTGAATCTGATCACCTTGTGCCTGGTCCAAGCCATGATCATTTTTCACCTGAATTGTTGTAATGATCTTCTAACTGGTCTCTAAGTCCATCGTCGCCTGAGAATTTACTGTGTGATTCTTTTAAAATGCAAATCAGATTTTGTCACTCCTTGGCTTAAACCTCTTTAAATCTTCCCATCACATGGATGGTAAAATACAAAGCCATCAAAATGACCTATGGATTCTGTAATGCCTACAACCTTCCTCATCTCTTTGCCCTCTTTTCCTAAGTCTTTCTCTTCGTCACTCTGCTCCAGGGACTGGCCTTCTTGCTCTTCCTCTAACATGCCAGATATGCTCTAGTCTTAGGGCATCTGCACTTACTGTGCCCTTTGCCTGGAATGCTCTTTCACCAAATCATCTCAAAGTGGTCTTCTATACTTCCCTCCCTAGTTCCAGATTCTTTCTCCTCTCATTGATACCTTTGGACTATGGATGGTAACAAACAACCTGGAATAATGCACTATCACTTGTGGTTCTACCTGTGTCCCATCTTGGTAAATTGTGCCTTCATAAAGAAATCTTCCTTGACTTATCCTAATTTGAATGTACCATCTCTTTCTCGCTGTGACTCTGACTATTACAATAATTAGTACTAATTGATACTAGAAGTAGTCATAGAAAGCAAGTTTTCCAAATGGGATTCTAGGATTGAGTTTTGGAGAAGTGGTACATAGGTAATCCATGAACAGAGAGGAATTACTGTTACCAAGATTATCAGTGATGCTAGTACAGAATGATGTGCAAATGGAGGTCATAACATTAGCAGATCACTATGGTAATGAAGAGATTATAAAGACTGTAGAGTAAACTGGCTTCTTTACCTCAAGAGTTTGTATAGGGAAGGAAGAAATTCACAGATATAAACTTATTTATCACACATGGGGCGACCTAGAAGGTTTCTATGGCAGCTTTGAAGGAATTCCTTATCTCCTGTTGTTGTAGGACATATGTGGCTGAGGTACAAGTCCAGGATTAGATTGTAAGAGATGTAGGATTGCAGTCAATTAAATGTTCATCTGTCAGATTTCTCACCTAAGGAAACTGGTAGGGAAGGAGTTGTATCCGAAGGCAGAGAAAGGGACATTTGAGAAGACATAGACAAAGATGAAAATTTGACCCTCTAAACTCTCTTAAAATTCTCTTGTCTGGGGTTTCAGTCCCTCCCACACTCCCTCAAATATAATTCTCTTCTCCATAAAAACTTTTCAATAATTGACCCTGAGACAGTTACCTCTAACCTGTTGCTAGTTTTCCTTGGGACCTACCCTTATCAACTCTCATTGTTTTCAGACCTAAAATGAGAGTTATGTCCCAACATAGCCCAGTTTTAGAAGTTTAAGACCTACTTCGGTGAGGAAAGAGCATATGTAACAAGACAGAAGACGTTACCGATATATCAGCAGGTGCCTGTGGAGAATTTGTGGGAATTTTAAAGGTTTTACAGCAAGAGGGGGAAATACAAAAATTGATCAGGACCCATTGACGTGAGTTCACTCACCTGACATATATCATCTCCAGGACTTGGGAAAGGAACTCAAGTCTCCTAGTTGATTATTTGAATTCTAGATTCATATGTGGAACTTCTCTGGTATATTGTAGAGGAAAGAGTTTTAAGGTTTAAGAATATAGGAATAAATATAAGCAACTGCTCAGCCACTCCCTAATCATACCCTATAGTAGGACCTGAAGGACCCACTTTTACCAAAGCCTTAGGAAATACATTGGTATGAGGGTCACCAGTATCTGTGAATCCATGAAAAGCTCTGTAATGGCTCCTTTTTTGGCCAGAGATGATGGAGGGGATGATGAGGGCTTTATTGATATTAACGTGAAGAGTAGGATCTCAGAGTTGTAAAGGCTATTTAGAAACAATTCCTTGTCAGAGAAGAGGTGGGTGCAATTACTATAACAATCCGTAGGATTGGAATGGTAATCATAGACTTTTGATCTGCAAGAAGCTATGGCAATGCTTAATTGAACATGGAGTCTCTAGAAATAAAATAGATGGGCAGTCTACTAATGGGCTGTTTGACATATAGAGGCAGGGATATTTTAGGTCCACTGTGCAGGAACCTAACTCATGTCTTTCAAGTGGGACTCACACCTATCATCCAGTTTCTACATCTACATTTTTTCAAATACCTGGAGCCTCTTGACTGAAGAGAAGGTCAAGTCCCTCTGAGGAAAGACACTGTAATATGGAACTATCAATCCTATAAGTCTTCCCCTGAAACTTCCTGAGGGAGGTCTGAATCCATTTACTACAATAACTGCGCATAGAGGGAAAGTAAATGTCCAGACTTTCTGAGGTTAATTAGACATTATCTATGAATTGAAGCAAAATAGTTTTGTGTCCCAATGAGAAGAGACTTATAGAAGCCAGGTAATAGATGGACTCTTGGCACAAATCTGTCTAATAGTAGCTCTAGGAGGACTGGGGATAAATAATAAAATTAATTCCCTAGCCATAAAGTTTAGGAAAATTAATATATTTAATAAGTGGCAAAATCTCCACATTGGTTCCCTGACCTATAAAGTGGAGTTGTTATGACAGAAAATGTCAAGTGGAAATCTCTGGTACTACCTCCAACCCTCCTCCCCCTGGTCCCAGCAAGATGATTAGTTAAAAGCCAATGTTACTTTCCTGGGGGTGTTGCAGAAATTAGTGTCACTATCAAAATTTAATAAATGAACTGGTGGTTATGCTCACCATATATTATTTAACATGCCTGATTGGCTAGTGAAAAAGCCAGATGTGTCGTGGAAAATAACAGTAAATTATAGGAACTTAATCATGTGGTGATTATATCTGCAGCTGTGGTTTCATTTTATTTCAGTCAGTGAAGAAAATTGGAAGCAGTTTGCATTTACATGGTGGGACTACAGTATACCTTTACAATTTTGCCCCTGGGCTATGTCAAGTCTTTTATTCTGTGTTATAATCTAGAGGGACTTTGATGTCTTGTTATTTCACAGAACATCTCATTCATCTACTACATCATAATAACATTATGTTACCTGCATCTTATAAGCAGGAAGAAACGAGCACTAGAGATGTCTTAATAAGACATATAAACAAACCCATTGTCATAGAGTCGATCACGACTCATGGCAACCCCCTGTGTTATAGAGTAGAACTGCTCCATAGGGTTTTTTTGCCTGTTATATTTATGGATGCAGATCATCAGGGGTTTCTTTTCGTGATGCTGCTGGATTGGTTCCTTTTTGAAGCAAGAGATAAGTTGCTGCACCTTTCACACCACCCACGACTTAGACAAAGTTGTACGCCTAGACCTATTAGGATTTTGCAGGCAGTGTATATATTTGGGAATGACCCTTTCACCTATTTGTCAGTAATCCGTAAGGTTAAAGGTTTTGAGTGAGACCTGCAGAAAGAATGAGCAGTATAGCAGGTCTGGGTTGCAGTGCAGGTTGCTCTGCAATCTGGGCCTCATAATATAGGCACTTACTGATAAAGGAAGTACTTACAGCACACAGAGATGTTCTTTGAGCCTGTGGAAAAGCCAACAGGAAAATCAACAGCACAAACACCCCAAGTTCTGGAATAAAGCTGTGCTTTCTCTTATTGACACCTAATTTCCACTTGAAAAGCAGCTCCTGGCTTACTACTATACCCTGGTAGACAATAAACACTTGATCATAGGATGTTCTCATACACATGGCATTATCTGATAGAGATAATTAAAGTTGGACATAAACAGCAATATTATACTATAAATTTGAAGTAGTATATACAAATCCAGGCCTGAGTTGACTCATAAACTGCAGAAGCAGGTGACTCAGACTCCTAAAACACCAGCTTCTACTGCTTTGACAACTCTTCCTCATCTGCAGCTATGACCTCATGGGAGTTCATGATGACCAGGTAAGTGTGAAGAAAAAAGCATGGGTCTGATTCATGAATAGATTTTCATGCCTTGCTGGCATCAGCTGAAGAAGGACAGACACTGTACAACTATCACACTTAGTGGTGACCTTCAAAGACAGGTCATAGCAAGATGTAATTGATACCACTCCATGATGATACAAAAGCCGGTGGGGCTTCATAAGTCTTCTGAGATGAGAACATGTATTTTTCAAGAGAAAAGATAAAAGTGAATAATGAGAGGCAAAGCATGTAGATTTTGATGAATATTATTTATTTGAACCTATGTATCGACTTTCACCCTTGTAAACCTTGATCTCTGCTCTGGGAGACTGATTTGTGTGGACTATATCACCAGCATCTTTGGTCTCCAACTTTCAGCTGAGTACGGCCTGTAAGGAGCCCAGACAGGAGATCAAAATGAAAGAAGAGAATGAGATCAGTGTGTTTATTTCCCTGACTTTTTTCCTGTTTGTGCGCTTGAAACTAGCTCTGTCCCTTGAGTTAACATCACTGTTTCTTTCAAGGTAACTTCTTATACACAAATCTTTCCTTTTGTGTTCCAATAACTGTCTTTCCCCTGTCCTTTCATGCCTGAGAATGATTATAGCACCATTGTAACCAACCCTGAGTTAATGCTCTACCCCTTGTGGCTCCTATACACACTGCTTATACCTTTGTAAATAGAATCTTCATAAAAACGAAAGTCCTACTTAAATTATCCAATTTGACAGTGCCATCTGTTTCTTATTGGGAAATACACCTCACACAGTCATCTTTCCTCTCAACTACACAGTTTATTATTTAGAACTCTTTCCACAGCAAGCGACAAAAATGTTCTACCTAGCCTTGCTTATGTTAAAAAGAAAGAAAGAAATGTATTGGCTTGCATCACTAGAAAGTCCAAGAGATGGTTCTGTTTTCAGGCATGGTTGAAACCAAGAGCTCACATGACTTTGGCAGGCTCTCTCCTTCTTTTGGCTCTACTTTTCTCTCCCTTCCTTTTCAGGCAAATCTTTCCCACAAAGTGACAAATATGGACACTGGCCGCTTCTGGCTTACAGTGGCTTTCCAGATTTCAATCCTAGAAAAAAAGCACATGAGAGATACTTCAAGTGTCCTTACACACATTGGATGTGATTCCAATGGTGAAATGCTGTGTGTAGCTGAGGTTGCGTCCCTGGCTCTCATGTTGGCAGGCATGTGGAGTAAGTTAACAAACCCACTGCAGTTTGGCTGAGTGGTGGCTGTGAATAGAAAAGAACATTGCCTGGCTCTGAGGAGTACTGTCTCCCAGTCCTCAATTGGAGCTCTTACTCTTTGAAGTCTACAGATATGAAAACAAGGAAGAATGCTGATAATAGAGGGAATGAGGCTAACCAGGGACCAGCTTCTGTTTTGACTAGAACACCCCTCTTGCTAGAATACTGTGTCACTTGTCCGCCTTAGAATAAAAGCTGGTTTAGCAAATCCTTCTGGAAAGTCCTCTCAGCCCCAATCTAATTGCCAAGCCCAATAATATGGTGAAGAGGGATCCTCTGGGGTTAACAGTGAAGGAGATCCATTCAAAGGACTTCATAAAAGGCAAGCAAGTCCTTTGCCAATCTTGCATTTCTTCTGTGGTAAACCATTCTTCAAATACGACTTGCAGTAGTTGGTGTGAACCTTTGGAATGAAGAGGAACATAAGGGAGCCAGCTTGTCTAGGATGGAGGGTGTAGGTTGGGTTATAGCAGTAGAGGGAACAGACAGGTAGGGTGGGGTAAGCTCCTGAAAGGAACAGCCCACTTTGTATAATTAGTAGAGCCATGGGAACCCTCAGGGACTTCATACTAAAGTACAATCTGAAAGTGGAAGGCATGGAAAATAGCTTTGGCCATGGTGTTAGGAGACTGGCAGGAAGGAGATTATAGCTGTCTAGGAAAGGTGTGTCTAGGGTCTAGACAAGTGAATTAACAGTTTACTGGAGAGAAAGTAAGACAAAGAAGTAAAGGAATTGCTTTATGCCAAAAACAGGGTAAAGTGTGCTAAGAAATAGTAGACAGAATTCGTCTGTCTCTTAAATTCTTGCTTGCTTACATCAAACCAGGAATCAAAGCACTACAGAAATACACATTGCATCTTTCACAGGACATATAACATTTTGTGACTGGAGCTTTTGGCATGTTTTACTCAACAGATGTTTATTAACTTCTGTATTTATTACTATGTATGTAGCACTTAAGGAGCCCTGATGGTGCAGTGGTTTAGCGCTCAGCTGTTAGTCAAAAGGTCAGCAGTTGGAACCCGCCAGCCACTCCATGGGAGAAAGATGTGGCAGCCTTACAGAAGCCTTGGAAACCCTATGGGGCAGTTCTACTCTCTCCTATAGGGTCGCTGTGAATATAAATAGACTCGACAGCACACAACAGCAACAACATTTAGCATTTACTATGAAAGTTGTTTGTAATATAATGAAAATACAGTGTTAGGCAGGACTGATTTTATATACCAACTCTGTTACTTACTGGCTTTGTGTTTTTGGTCAAATAACTGAACTTCACGTGTAAATGGTAGAAAGCTTTGTCTACTTTATGGGATTGCTGAAGAGATTGAATTAGATAATGCATACAAAATAGCTGGCACAATAATCACTCACCAAGCGGTCATTAATATCATTATCTGTTCCTTAATTAGAAAGGGTCTGTTAAAACCACAATGACAACATGCTAATAGTTTACATGAATATTGATATTTACTCCCGCTTCTCGCTACTTCACTTTAAATCGCTGGGACAAACTAAACACACTAAGGCACCATTTAATACTTTTTAGCCTAGTTGGGCAAGGGGTTTGTGGCTTTTCCATGGTCTGGTTTTATTCCACATGTTTGGGGCCAGAAGACTGAATGCTTCTGGTAAATGCTTGGTCACCCTGGCTCACAGACCATACCAGAGGAAATGTAGACCACTTCTACTGAGACTGGGAAACCTAGCTGCAGTGTGAATTTCTCGTCTCCATCATGGGCTTGTTCCTATACATTTCAATAGCTCAATATCATCATTGTGTATTTTAATGTCAGTATAGCTTGAGCTCCAAACTTCCCCTTATTTTGCCACAAGTTAAAGCTACTGGTGTGAAGCCAGTTATTATTATTATTATTCTTACCTTAGCAGATGACAGACACACATTTCAGTGGCATGTTTGTTCTCTCTTTCAATGGGGAGGAGTCAGCTGAGTGTGCTGTAGCCATAAGGTCCACAAGTGTGCTAGCAGAGGAAAATGTATGAATTAAGAGAAAGTGTCTTTTTTTTTTTACTTTTCTGCATGTTAATTAAAAAATGATTAAAGCAAAGAATTTTTCCCTTTTGTTTTTTGGGTGACTCTGGATGGTTCCTCAGTTTGAAATTTGACATATTGAAATAATATTTCAAAAGCTGGAACTTAGAACTGAATATAAGGAAACACTTTTCTTGCTTATTTTTTAATCAGGGAAAGTAGATAGAGTCTGATGGTATTGAATATAATCATTTCAGAAATTTCTGGTGGCTCTCTACTAGTTCCAGTTCAGAACAAAGTGCTGTTTTCCATTTTCTTCTCAGTTCTCTTGTACTGATAATTTCTCCTTTCTAATTTTCATGACTATGTAAATGAGAAATTTTGAATTGTGCATCAAAACAGCAACAGAAAGGAACATAGGTGTGCAAAGCAGAAGTACCTCATTAAAGTTTTTTTTTTTTCAAGTTGTTTAAAAAAAACAAGAACGGCTTTATTAAATGCAAATCTTTTTTGGTTTTAGTTAGCAAGTCTATTTCTTCATTTAAAACCTCCATGACAGACATTTTCACTTTGCAAAGACCAGAGACATGCTTAGGGTAGCCATGGTTACTTGTGTTTACTGTGAGGGAATGTTGGAGTGTGGAAAATGAGATGGGGAGTCCGATATCCACAACAGTAACGCATCATTAAGGAAGACAGAGTAGTTCTGATGACCCAGCTATTTATGAAACTTTCACGAACCGGCTCCTGGAAATGTCCCACCACTATGGTGTCTCAGATACTCTATCTGTTTCTATTGCTTCTGCTTCTTCTGACATTAAGGACTGACTAACTCTGAGAAAAGTTTCAGAGTGAGTCTAAACCTCTGGAGGGAAGGGTATAAAGAGAGAGAGAGAGACAGCTGCAAAGATGGAGATTGCGTGTCAAAAGCTGAGAGAGGAAATTTGTTTAGATGCCCTTTGTGAAAAGCTTTCTTGCATCAGAACAGCTCATAGACTACTGGTTAGCCTGTGGGCCAAGTGTCTTTCTTTGATCCTGTAGCCAGAAGAGCAGGGACATATATATAAAACGTGAAGCTGTATGTCTGAGGGGCCATCTGGTACAAATTATGATGTCTTATGTCTATTATCTCTGTATTTAGTAAGGGTTATGATCACGGCAAGTATTCAAAGCAAGATAAACTCCTCTACAGTCTACATCATAACAGAATACAGAATCTAGAAACTTCCAAGGGCTTTGAACACATACCCACAACACACACACACACACACACACACACACACACACAGTCATACCTATAGCGTTAGCACAGGGTAGTAGTAAAGTGCGCAAACTTTGTAACCAGGCTTGAACCCTGTCTCTAGCATTCGCCCTGTGTTACCTTGGGAAACTTGTGTAGCCTCTCTGGGCTTCAGTTGTATTATATGTAAATGGAGATTATAATACTATTTATGTTATAGGGTTGTTGTGAGGATTAAAGGTGTTAGAACAGCAGTCAGAACAATGCCTGGAACATATTACATGCCCAAGGAATGGTAGCTATTCCTACTATTTGAGTAGGCATAAAATGTGATACTTGATTCTAAATGAATTGAGTACATCAAAGATCAGGGACTTTGTCAACTGCACCTTCATTTAGAGTATGAAGTAACGAATTCTTAAAAAAGTCCTAGTATCCTGCATGTGAAAGAACAATAGCACTTTGCTTTGGGGACTTAATGGTTGCTTTCTTTAGGTCAGAAACATCTACATATAAACCCATGAATTTGTATTTTGTTAAGTTAGCAGTATCTTTTGCTTGTTGTAATTATTTTCAATTTTTACATTCATTTGAAAAAATATGTATACATTTGGATATTTTCATTCCTCAGCACAAGCCATGAGTTTTTTGCTAATTTTCTTCTATCAGTTATATGTAAATCAGTTTATTGTAGGGTGATTTAGTGAGCTTTTAAAACATGTCTGGGCATATCCAATTTTGCAAAGCAGACTGGGCTAGGCAATGAATAATATTTGCATAATGACCACTGTATGGCTAAACTTCAAGCGTTTTCCGTTGCGTAACAACGACATTCCAATTACTGTGCTGCTCGGTATACAGCAGTACACTAACCTGTCAGATGTCCCAGTTTAATATAACATACTGTGCTCTTTTTTCCCTGAATATACCTGATGAGGCTTCTGTTTATCCTTTTTTTTTTTTTTAATGTCACAATTCATGTAGGGCATCTCAAATGATATTATGTGTGTAAGGCTGTTTTTTACAAGTCTTGCTTAAAACAAGAGAATCTATTTTCCTGCTTTGTTTTTACTCCAATTACAATTATTTTCTCAATCTGTATTCATACTGATTCCATTTGTTTCTAAAAGCCTAGTAAATATGCATGTACAAACAGTAACCAACAGTAATTTGTATAAATGTATACTAAGGTTTTAAAATAAGTGTCATGTGATTTCAAAATTTTCTTTTTAATTTGCTATATTGTGAATATAGGGACTGTCCTGTTACAATGTCATGTTTTCCAATGGAGCATGGAAAAATCCAAAAATTTTTCCATGAAAATTGTGAGATTATGACCCTTCATTTAGCATGCAATTAATTACTTAAGATCTATTGTTTTAAGCTTGCTTTTAAACTTTATTAAAGTGAGTCCCTAACAGCCTTTTAGCTTGAGTTAATTTAGCCCTGCTGCTATTGTGATGCATTTATAATGAATTTACCCAATGTCTCCTATATTGTCAGGTCTCTCCAGTGTGGCTGATGGAAATAAGAATGTTTCCCAGCCAGGTCTGAACTCTGGGAGCTTCTCAGCCTATTGATTTGTTGTGTTTCCTTCTCTTGTCTCCGTTACCTCTAACCCATGGACAAATCGGTACTCAGCCAAAGACTTAGAGGTGCCCATCTGTATACCCCTGGACTTCTCTGTGTAGCAACATCATCTTTGGTGTTCAGCCCCACACAATTCTAGCTGTTTCAGCTTCTCTGATCTGCAATCTCTGCCTTCTCATCTTAACCAGACTGATGGTTTCCATGGGGTCCCAATGGTTAAAGGTTTGCTTGGCTACTAACTGAAAGGTCAGCAGTGTGAACCTACTAACCTCTCTGCAGGAGAAAAGACCTGGACAGCCTAGGAAACCCTATGGGGCAGTTCTATTCTGTCACATAGGATTGCTATGAGTCAGAAATGACTCAATGCACACAACAACAACATATTTGGCCTGGAAACTTCCTCCCGGAGGTAAACTGGAACAATCATAGAGCTCTAATTTATTTCCCTCCTCTCAGGGATAAAAGTCCTTTGTTGCCAATTGTCTAATCCATGAGAAAGGTTATTTCACATATTTTATCTGGATTTATAAATTGCTATTGATGACAGAAAAATTCACGTGGTATTTATGAGAAGAAACAAAAGCCCTCATGCCTACTCTTAAAAGCTGGGGTTTGGGATGGTCCAGACCCAAAGATTGAGAGTGAGGAAAGATGGACCCCACAAGAAAATCAAGGTAATGATTTTCCTCTGGGATACCAAAAGCAGGGATTATGGGCACTGTTCATGGCAATATGATTATAGAACTAGAAGTTCTAGTGACCTCAAATTATTTCTCTTTCTTAATTTGTGATGCTTGAAATGTCAAAATAATAAGTTAATATCTTTGGATTAAAGATATATACATTATTTAAACCAATAACAAATTGCCCCTAGAATAGTTAAAAATTTAAGTATCTAAGTTATCTAGTGCAAATAAAGATACCAGACCATTGGTAAAAGTAGCTTTTGATACTACTTTTAAAAGTAGCTTCTGGATACTACTAAACAGTGCTCAAAGTTATGGTACAATTTTAAGACAGTAGCCACGGAGATTTGGGTCAAAGGATTCCAAGAATGGGATGAAGGTTCAGAAAAGGGAGACTGTTTAATAGTATTCACCATTTAGAAATAATTTTTCATCTAAAAATAAACTCCTTTCTACTGTCGTTGTTAGGTGTCATCGAGTCAGTTTTGACTCATAGTGACTCTATGTACAACATAACAAAAGAATGCCTGGGCTGCGCCATCCTCAAAATTGTTGTTATGCTTGAGCCCATTGTTGCAGCCACTGTGTCAATCCATCTCGTTAAGGGTCTTCCTCTTTTTTGCTTACCCTCTACTTTACCAAGCATGATATCCTTCTCCAGGGACTGGTCCCGCCTGATAACTTGTTCAAAGTACACGAGACAAAGTCTCACCACCCTCATCTCCAAGGAGCACGATGGCTGTATTTCTTCCAAGACAGATTTGTTCATTCTTGGCAGTCAAGGTATAGTCAATATTCTTTGCCAACACCACAATTCAAAGGCATCAATTCTTCTTTCTTCCAGCTTTCACATGCGTATGAGGCGATTGAAAACGTGATGGCTCAGGTCAGTCACACCTTAGTCCTCAAAGTGACACCTTTGATTTTTAACACTTCAAAAAGTTTTTTTGCAACAGATTTGCCCGATGCAATACATCATTTGATTTCCCGACTGCTGCTTCTATGGGCGTTGATTGTGGAACCAAGTAAAATGAAATCCTTGACAATGTCAATCTTTTCTCCATTTATCATGATGTTGCTTATTAGTACAGTTGTGAGGATTTTTGTTTTTCTTTATGTTGAGGTGTAATCCATACTGAAGGCTGTAGTCTTTGATCTTTATCATTAAGTGCTTCAAGTCTTCTTCCCTTTCAGCAAGCAAGGTTGTGTTGTCTGCATATCATAGGCTATTAATCAGTCTTCCACCAATCTTGATGCCACATTCTTCTTCATGTAGTCCAGCTTCTTGGACTATTTGCTCAGCATACAGATTGAATAAGTATGGTGAAAGGATACAACCCTGACACACTCCTTTCGATTTTAAACCGTGTAGTATCCCCTTGCTCTTGTTCGCATGACTGCCTCGTGATCTACGTACAGGTTCCTCATGAGCACAATTATGTGTCCTGAGATTCCCATTCTTTGCAATGTTTTCCATAATTTGTTATGATCCACACAGTCGAATGCCTTTGCATAGTCGATAAAACACAGGTAAACATCTTTCTGGTATTCTCTGCTTTCAGCGAAGACTCACCTGACATCATCAATGATATCCCTCATTCCACAGCCTCTTCTGAATTTGGCTTGAATTTCTGGCAGTTCTCTGTCGGTGTACTGCTGCAATCGCTTTTGAATGATCTTCAGCAAGATTTTACTTGCCTGTGATATTAATCATACAGTTTGATAATTTTCTTCTACTACAGCTCCAAATTAATAAATTAGGTCTGTACTGACTGAACATCAGGATAGCTGGCTCATTAAATAGTGCCTACCAAAATGTTGACCTTTTACTTCTGACATGGTGGAGGGTACAGAGGGTGATAGTCTGGGTCAAGGCCGACTTATTTTCTCTAGCACATTTATTGAGGTATAATTCATATACAACAAACTAAATATATTTAAAGTATACAATTTGATAAGTTTTTACATACGAATATGCTTATGCAATCATAACCACAATCAAGATAATGAAAATACTCAACACCTCTAAATGTTTTCTCCCACCCTTCCTTACATCCCATCCCAAGACAACCAATGATTTGTTTTCTGTCACTATAAATTAGCTTTCATGTTTTAAAATGTCATATAAATGAAATAATACAGTAGGTACTCTGTCTAAATTTTTTCACTCAGCATAATGTCTAAGATTCATCCACATTGCTGAGTGTATCACTAGCTCATTTCTTTTTATTGCTGAGTAGTATTTTATTGTGTAAATCTTCTGTAATTTGTTTATCCAGTCACCTTTTGATGCACATTTAGTTTGTTTCCTGTTTTTGGTTATTACAAACAAAGCTGCTATTAACATTTGTGTACAATTTTTTTTATGGGTATACGCTTTCATTTTTCTTGGATAAATACCTAGCTGTGGAATGGATGGATCATATTGGAGGTATAAGTTCGATTTAAAAACAACTGCTAAACTGTATTCCAAAGTTACAGTATCATTTTAATTCCCACCAGCATTGTACCTCCAATGCATGTTAACCAGAAACAGTGACAACAAATATTCTTGTCTTGTTCCTGATGATAAGGAAAGAGCATTGAGTCTTTCACCATTAAGCATGGTTAGCTGTAGGTTTTTAAAAAGATGTTCTTTATCAGGTTGAGGAAGTTCTCTATTCCTAGTTTGCTAAGAGTTTTTTTTAATCTTTAATGTATTTTTATCAAATGCTTTTTCTGCGTGTATTGAGATGATCATATGGATTTTCTTCTTTAGCTTGCTTATGTGGTGACTTGTAAATCAATCTTACATTTCTGAAATAAACCCTACTTGGTCTTGATGTATTAGGTTTTTATGTATTAGTGGAATCTTTGCTATAATTTTGTTAAGAATTTTTGCATTTTTGTTCATGAAGGATATTGGTCTGTAGTTTTGTTTGTTTTTTTTAATTCTAAGGTCTACTTCCGGTGTTGGCATCAGAATCATGCTGTCCTCAGAGAATGAGTTAGGAAGTATTCACTTCTCTTTAATTTTCAATTAGAATTTGTATAGAATTGGTATTATTTATCCCTTAAGTGTTTGGTAGTGAATCCATTTAAGATCGGAGTTTCCATTTGGGGAAGATTTTTAACTACAAATTCAATTTCTTTTATCAACAGAGAGCTATTAAAAAAACCCATTGCAGATGAGTTGATTCCAACTCATAGCAACCCTACTGGACAGAATAGAACTGCTCCCATAGGGATTCCAAGAAGCGCTTGGTGGATTCAAACTGCAGACCTTTCTGTTAGTAGCCAAGCTCTTAACTACTGTGCCACCAAGCCTCCATTATTTATCCCTTAAGGGTTTGATAGTTAATCCATCTAAGATTGGAGTTTCCTTTTGGGAAGATTTTTTTTGTCTTTGTAGTTTTTTTTTTTTTTTTTAATTGTACTTCAGGTGAAGGTTTACAGAACAAATAGTTTCTCATGAAACAGTAGCACCCATATTGTTTTATGACATTGGTTAACAACCCCACAACATATCAACTCTCTCCCTTCTTGACCTTTTTTTTTTTTTTTGGTGAAAATATATATAGCCAAAGATACACCATTTCAAAAATTTCTACATGCACAGTTCAGTGACATTGACTACATTCTTCCAGTTGTGCTGCTATTCTCACTTTAGATGAAGGCTTACAGAACAAAATAGTTCCTCATTTAACAGTTAGTATACATGTTGCCCTATGACAATGGTTAACGATCTCACACCACATCAACACTATCCTTACTCAACCTTGGGTTCCCTATCACTAGCTTTCCTGTCCCCTTCTGCCTTCTGGCCCTTGTCCCTGGACTGCTGTGCCTCATTAGTCCCATTTGGTTTTATGGGGCTGTCCACTCCCCAGCTAAACGGTGAACCTTGGAAATGACTTCACCACTGAGCTAAAAGGGTGTCTGGGGGCCATACTCTTGAGGTTTCTCCAGTCTCCTTTAGGTCAGTAAATCTGGTCCTTTTTTGTGAGTTAGAATTTTGTTCTATATCCTTCTCCAGCTCTGTCCAGAACCCTCTGTTGTGATCCTGGTGAGAGCAGTCAGTGGTGGTAGCTGGGCACCATCTAGCATACTGGACTCAGCCTGGTGGAGACCTTGGTAGCTGTGGTCCATTAGTCCTTCGGACTAATCTTTTTCCTGTATCCTTTGTCTTCCTTCTCTCTTGCTCCTGGAGGGATGAGACCAGTGGAGTATCTTAGATGGCCGCTCACAGGCTTTTAAGACCCCAGACACTACTCACCAAGGGAGAATGTAGAACGTTGTCTTTATAAACTGAGTTATGCCAATTGAGCTAGATGTTCCCTGAGGCCATGGTCCCCACAGCCCTCCACCCAGCAAGTCAGTCCCTCAGGGAGTTTGGATGTGTCTATGGAGCTTCCATGACCTTTCCTTGTACAAGTTGTGCTAGTTTCTCCTGTATTGTGTACTGTCTCACCCTTCACCTAAGATACCACTTATCTATTGCTTATTTAGTATTTCCCCCCCACCCCTCCCATCCCTGGTAACCAACAAAGATTGTTACTTTTTGCGTGTGAACTTTTTCTTGGGTTTCTACAATAGAGGTCTCATAACAATATTTGTCCTTTTGTGATTGAGTTATTTCACTCAGCGTAATGTCCTCCTGTTTCATCCATGTTATGAGATGCTTCACAGATTCATCATTGTTCTTTCTTGTTGCATAGTACTCCATTGTGTGTATGTACCATAGTTTGTTTATCCATTCATCTGTTGATGGGCATCTAGGTTGTTTCCATTGTTTTGCTATTGTGAACAATGCTGCCATGAACAAAGGTGTGCATATGTCTATTCGAGTGATGACTCTTATTTCTCTAGGATATATTCCCAGGAGTGGGATTGCTGGATTGTGTGGTATGTCTATTTTTAGCTTTCTGAGGAAGCTCCATATCATTTTCCAAAATGGCTGTATCATTTTGCATTCCCACCAGCAGTGCATAAGAGTTCCGATCTCCCCACAGCCACTCCAACATTTGTTATTTCCAGTGTTTTTGATTTGTGCCAGTAATGTTGGGGTGAGATGGTATCTCATTGTGGTTTTAATTTGCATTTCTCTAATGGCTAGTAATTGCGAGCATTCCGTCATGTGTCTGTTGGCCGTTTGAATGTCTTCTTTGGTGAAGTGTCTGCTCATTTCCTTTGCCCATTTTTTAATAGGATTATTTGTCTTTTTGTTGTAGAGGTGTTGGATTTTCTTGTAGATTATGGAGATTAGACCTCTGTCTGACTAGTATTGTCCAAAAACTTTTTCCCAGTCTGTAGGTTCTCTTTTTACTCTTTTGGTGAAGTCTTTTGAAGAGCATACGTGTTTGATTGGGAAGATTTTTACTACAAATTCAATTGCTTTTATCACCATAGGGCTATTTAAGTTATCTATTTCTTTTGAGTGAGCTTTCGTAGTTTGTGTCTTAAGGAAATTACCCATTACTTTTAAGTTGTAGAATTTATTGGCATAAAGTTTTCATAAAATTCTTTTATTATTCTTTTAATATTCCTAGAATCTAAACTGATGCCACATCTCTCATTCCTGATATTGGTAATTCTTGATTACTATTTTTTCCTGATCAGTCTGGCTAGAAGTTTATCAATTATATTGATTTTATCAGAGTCAGCTTTTTGTTTCATTGAATTTCTCTTATTTTTCTTTTTTATTTGATTTATTTCTGCTCTTATCTTTATTATTTCCTTCCTTCTCTTACTTTGAGTTTCATTTGGGCTTCTTTTCTAGTTTCTTAATCAGGAATCAGAGGTCATTGATTTGAGATCATTTTTTCTATTCTAATATAACCATTTAATTCTATATACTTCCTCCAATCTTTGTTGTGACTTCACCCTATAAAGTTCGAAAAATGTTGTTTTCATGTTTATTCATTTCAAAATATTTTTTAATTTTCTTTTTGATTTCTTCTTTTATAAAAATGCATTACTTATTTTCTAAATATTTGGAGATTTTCCAGATATCTTTCTGTAACTGATTTCTAATTCAATTCCATTATAGTCAGAGAACACATTTTGTACAACTAGAATACTTTTACATTTTTTGAGACTTGTTTTATGTCTCAGAAGATTATTGATCTTGGTAAATTTCTCATATGCACTTAAAAAATGTGTGGAGCCTTGTATAAATGACAATTAGATCAAGCTGGTTAATAATATTGTTCAAGTTGTCGATATACTTAATGATTATCTGTGCATCTTTTCTTGAGAAACATTGAGAGAAGAACATTGAAATATCTGACTGCATAGCTATGATTGTAGATATGTCTATTTCTTCTATGTATTTTTGCAACTTCATTAATTTTTGCTTCACTTATATATAAATTCTGTTGTTAGGTATGTAAACATTTAGGGTTACTAGCTATGTCCTTCTGAAAGGCGCCCTTGTTGCACAATGATTAAAAACTTAGCTGCTAACTGAAAGGTCAGCAGTTTGAACTCATCAGCTGCTCTGCAGGAGAAACATGTGGCAGTCTGCTTCCATAAAGATTACAGTCTTGGAAACCCTATGAGGCAGTTCTACTCTGTCCTATAGGGCTGCTATGAGTCAGAATTGATGCGCCAGCAATGGGTTTGGTTTAGGTTTACCATTATGAAATATCTGTTGCTGTCAAAGCAACTCAGACTCATAGCGACCCTATAGGACAGAGTAGAACTGCCTCATAGGGTTTCCAAGGCTGTAATCTTTATGGAAGCAGATTGTCACATCTTTCTCCCACACAGTGGCTCGTGGCTCATGGGCTTGAACTGCTGACCTTTCAGTTAGCAGCCAAGCACTTAACCACTGAGCCATCAGGGCTCCTTGTCATGAAATAACCCTCTTTATTTCTAGTGATAGTCTTTGTTCCAAAATCTGCTTTGTCTGATGTTAACATAGTTACTCCAGCTCTTTTTTGATTAGTGTTAGCATGGTACATCTTTTTACTTTTAACCTATTTGTGTCTTTGCATTTAAAGTGGGTCTCTTGTAGGACACATAAAGTTGGTTTTGTTTTTATTCAGTATGATAATCTCTGCCTTTTAATTGGTATGTTTATACCATTTATATTTATATTTGTCCCTAATTTTCTTCTTTTCTTGGTAGTGCATCACTTATCATATTTTGAAGGCAGTAACTATTAAAACATCGAATTATTTCTCCTTGTTCCATTTCCAGGCTGAAGAAGCAAACTTATGAATATAATTTGGTAAATCATATGGTTGTATGCAGGACGATAATGCATTGGCAACTAATAAGAAATACTACAATCTGCCTAAAAGTTAAATTTCTCATTATAAAGCTACGGATTATTATTCCTGGTTACACACTGGTCTTTTTAACCAGGGTTAATCCCAGGAAGTGAATCCCTTCCAAGTGTGCTGATGTTTTCAGAGCTGAGTTTCATGCTTTTGAACATGATTATCTCATTGAAGTACTACCCGCTTTGAAACTGGAGTGGACATTTTTCTTTCCCAGATAGCTCGCTCTCTCTATTTTTTAAAAAATAGTTTTTACTCTAACTATAACAGCAACTACAACAACAAAATACGAACCTGTTGCCATTGAGTCTATTCCAACTCATGGTGACCCTATAGGACAGAGTAGAACTACCCCATATGGTTTTCAAGGCTGTAAATCTTTATAGAAGCAGATTGTCACATCTTTTTCCCATGGAACATCTAGTGGGTTCAAACTGCCTACCTTTTGGTTGGTAGCCGAGTGCTTAAACCACTGCTACACAACCAGGGCTCCTTGCTCTAACTATAGTAGGTCCTATTTCTAAACCAGTATTTCTTAGGGTTCTTATAGAGCATCTATATTGGAATCATCTGGGGCATGTCTTGTAAATGCAGATTCCTGGGTTCCAACTCAGGCATATTATATTTCTCTTTAGCATATAGGTCCTAGGAATCTGTATTTTTAGTAAGCTTTTCAGGTAATTTTCATGCATACTCAGGTTTGAAAACCATTGTTCTCTGACATGATCTCTGAGTGTTAAAAAAAAAATTGAGTATATACCCTCTCTCTGTATATGCACGATAGAGTCCCTGGGTGATGCAAATGGTAAACACACTTGGCTACTAACCAAAAGGTTGGCAGTCTGAGTCACTCAGAGGTACTTTAGAAGAAAGGACTGGCGATCTACTTCTAAAAGTTCAGCCATTGAAAATCCTATGGAGCACAGCTCTACTCTGACACACATGGGGTCACCATGAGTTGGAATCGACTTGAGGGCAACTTGTTTACTGTATTATATATATTATATATGTATATACAATATTTATAAATTTTACACATGCATTACTGTATTGATATGTTATACAGATCATAATCAAGAGCAAACATACTTTTTAAAGGGTGAAATTTAAAATAAAGATAAATGGAACTTCTAATTCCACTTCTAATTCCATAAGTCCTATTATGTCCCCCAATTTTGCATACTCTGATTCTAATCCATGGGTGTGCTGAGGAGGCAGAAGTCTAGTTTCAAAAAATTCATTGAAAGGAACCAATACAAATATTCCAAATAAATTGTTAGAGTAGTGATTCTAAACCATGATTGTATTTAGGCCACATCTCAGACCAATTAAATATGAATCTAGGGGTATTTCAATATTTTTTAAAAGTTCCCCAGGTGATCACCACATGCAACCAAGGTTGAGAAATTCTGCATTAGAACAATATTTCTTAAACTTTAGCATGCATGGGGCTCTAGGAAGGGCTGAGATTTTGTATTTTTAACAAGCTCCCAGGTGAAGATGATGTTACTGGCCCATGGACTGCACTTAGTAGCACTGTATTCTTTTATTTTTTATTTTTTCAGTTGCTATCTAGTTGACTCTGACTCTTCGCGATCTCATGGGCTTCAGAGTAGAACTGTGTGCCATAGGGTTATCAATTGCTGATTTTTCAGAAGCAGATCATCAGAGCTTTCTTCCAAGGTGCCTCTGGATGGACTTGAATTGCCAACCTTTTGGTTAGCAGCCGAGTGTGTTAGCTCTTTGCCCTACCCAGGGACTCCAGTGATGCTATAGCCTCTCTAAACTTTCAAAGGAGGTCTTCATCTCTGGTAATACCTTCCAGCTCTTAGTCACTAAGAAATTAAACTCATAGTCTATTCCTGCATTAAAAAATTGTTCCTTTGAGAACAATATTATTACTTATAACAGTTTATTCATAGGTTCTATTTAAACGTCGGGAAAGCTTAATTATCACCCACCAAATACTGGACACTCCAAACCATGAATTCTGTGATCTAAATTAACATCACGGCCATACAGTTTTGGCCATATGATGACCAAGACATATCAACAAACTTATTAAGCTACCATCTCATCTTTCCTGAAATTTTTGTTCAATATTATATATTCTTTATATAAGATGGGGCCAAATTCCTATGGTTGAAGGTCCTTCCTTCCAGTTTTAGGTTTTTTGGACTTAACTGCACCTGTCTTACATTTCATTAGACATAGGAAACAGAAGTGAGGAGATTCAGTTCTAGCCTTACTTTGCCATTAATTCTCTGTGTAAGCCTAAGAAAGCCATTTTGAATTTCTGGGCCTCACTTTCCTCATCTGTAACATAAGGAGCTAGACAATATGAATGTTTTTAAGTTCCTCTCTCGTTCTAAAACTGTCTTCTCTATCTTTTTCACAAAATACAAGAACCAGAACGAACAATTTGTTTATTATGTGAAAGAGCTTGTGTTGGTTCAGTAATTCAAAACATTAAAAAAAAAAAAAATGAAAAATGTCGGTCAAATGCCTAGCTTTCAGAAACTTTAGCTTTTCAATTTTTAGGGCAGGGCAAACACATTTAGAATGGATATATTTCCACTGTGGCTTTGCTTGATCCAGCTGTGGCTAGGAAACATCTCCACAGAATCTACTTGAAACAATTAAAATCACCACTTTCAGTTTTCCTTTGGCAAAACAAAGCCCTTTGTTGTGCTGTAGATATCGTATTTCTTCTGTATAAAATCCCTTGTGCCAAAGAAAGAAACTTGAAGACATTATTGCCAGATTCAAAATAGGAAGATTAGTGATTTTTTAAGATGGTTACAAAATTACTCCCAGGTAGAGTTGTTGGGTAATTGACAGTGATCTATTGTGGGGGAGAACTAAAAAGTTGGGATTTAGCTTATCTCTGATTTTAAGGACTAACAACCTAGTAACACACAATGCTTGGAAGACAGGAGAAACATGTTTTAAAGAAAAATAGAGTTTTAAAAATCACTTTTAATTAATATTTCCACTTCTGTGTATCTTTGCTAAGGAAATAATCAGAAATATGATAAAAGCTGTGTTCATAAGATGCTGAGGATCACTTTATATGTCCATATCATGGAATATGTGTGTAGGGTAATAATGCTATTCGGCTCTATGCATCCCCTCCTAACAGAGCATGCTGGGGATGAACTCCGGACGAACTCGGGCTAAGGTACAAGGCCAGGAGTGGCCTGACTGGGTCGGTGGCCAAGGCCGAGGAACGCCTTATCAACTGAGACAAAAACATCTGAGCTTGGATGTGTAGTCCCTGGAAGCACTGGCCGCCCAAGGACTGGGAAGAAAAACAATAAACCTTAGCCCCAGCTGGAACTGAATATAAGCTTGTGTCCTTGCTAGGTGGCAGCGGAGCACTAACCTGAGTCCAGCCGCTGCCCTGGACTGTCCCGGACCTAAGTTCCCCAAGTAAACCATATGTCTATCCCTGATTCTGGAGTCTTTCTTTGATCTCTTAGCTAGGCGGCTGGCCTTAGGTCCAGACACCGCTGGGTTATCACTCAACAATGTGCATATAAAGAATGGAAAAACAGGTAGCCATTAAACTGAATTATAATGATTGTACAGCAACATGGAAAAATAATTCTATTAACTGATGAAGTCCAAGTACAAAAATACTCTACAATGATCATGATACAAAATCATGACAATAGAGAAGACAGGAAGAAACTATACAATATGCAATAGTTATATTACAATAAAAGACTTGGGGGAATTTTTTATTTTCCATGTTTATATTTTAGTTTTATATTGCAGTGATTAAGAGCAAGCACTTTGGAGCCAAGTTAAGTATTCAAATGTGGTTCCACTTCTTACCAGCTGCGTGAACTTGGGTAAGTTATTAACCTCTCCTGTGCCTCAGTTTCCTCATTTATTAAATGGGAGTAATTTTAGTAACTACCTCAGAGGTTGTTGTGAAAATTAGATGAATTAATGTAAACGAAGTATTTACATCACAGCATATGGCATATACTAAGCATTATATGAGTTTTCCATATTCAAAACAATACATCTTGTATCTATATTGCCTGTCCTTGTGTAAATGTGTAAATATATGTAAAGCTTTCTTTTGCATATCATCCAGTCCCTCTGACATATCACCTAGTCCCTCTGACATACATAATCTAGGAAAAATTACTGGTCAGTTTACATGTTTTTAAACATGATTCTTCCTCTGCTCATATTTTACTTTTATATATCTTATTTCTCAGAAAGTTCTTTACAGTGCACTTAAATTCAGTGCTCCCTTAAATAGGAGGCTTAAATGATTATCACTGGAGTCACTTAAAATGAGATACGTCATGTGTACATTTGCCTGAGTCTCTGAAATCACCAGAGGGCTCTGAGTGAGCAAATAAGGAAAATTTACTTTAAAAGCAACAATCCATTATAGGTAATTTTATTTCCAAAACAGCTGGAAGCTAGAATCAAATTTTACTTCTAAAACTTCCTGACACAGAATTTGTTCCCATAATTCCATAAGGCAATACAGAAGGACCAAAACTCACAGCCATTAAAAATTAATTGAACAAACAAAAACTTTTAAGCAAATCCTCTAAAGGAGAAAAGCATTGAAATATTTGTAAGTAGGCAAGACCTAGATATTGATAAACATTAGTCATGACAAACAGATATTTCTAAACAGCTAGTTAAAAATTTTAAATTGTAAGGAAATCCATAGTCTCACTGCTCCTTAGTTCCACTACAGTTCCTCAGAGGCAAAAACTTCGAACTGTTTCTGTTTTTAGTTCTTATTGTTATTACTTCCATATCTTTAAATAATGCACTTCTACTACTATTTCTTGACTTATCAGTTTTTTTTTTCCCCCAATCTGACAAACTCTTGTTTTACCTGGCAAATTAGTGCATTTATATGTATAGTGACCACTGGCATATTTGAAATTATTTCTACAATGTTTGTTTTATGTTTTCTTTTTCTCCATTTGATGCTTTTCTGTCTCTAATCCTTTTTGGTTCTCTCTTGGACTTAACGAAATTTTTTATTCTCTTATTTGCTCCTACTAGTTGAGAAGTGATAAATTATATATCTACTTGTTACTTGCCTTAACAAATTTACATTGACTGATTTTCTAACATTACACCACATTTATAAGTCATGTGTAAACCCAACTTGGAGTCCCTGGGTGGCTCAAATGATTAAGTGCTCAGCAGCTAACTCAGCTGTTGGCAGTTCGAACCCACCCAGAGGCACCTCAGAACAAAGGCCTGACAATCTGCTGCTGAAAGTCACAGCCATGAAAACCCTATGGAGCTCAGTTCTACTCTGCAGGCAAGTCTGCAACTGGTTTGGTCAACTGGTTTTAAACCCAACTTGGTCATGATATAGCATTTTTTTTTTCTTCATATATTGCTGCTTTTGAGGAGCTAATACTTTGTTTTAGATTTTTTTTTCATCTATGAGTTTATGAGTGAGATTAGCCTGTACCTTTCTTTTACTTCCCTTGTTTGGATTTGCTATCCAAGCAGTGCTAATTCTTAAATGAGCTGAATAAGTTAAGAATCAAAACACTTTTTCAATTGTCTGGAAGAGTTTGTATACAATTAGAGGTATTCTTTAAAAATTTGATAGAACTCAGTGTGA
Source organism: Dugong dugon (assembly GCA_030035585.1). Classification (NCBI taxonomy): domain Eukaryota; kingdom Metazoa; phylum Chordata; class Mammalia; order Sirenia; family Dugongidae; genus Dugong; species Dugong dugon. Next base: position 22,915,706 of record CM057463.1, on the reverse strand, counting down.
AGCAATCTGGGCCTGGAATTTTCTTGGTAGAAAGTTTTAAATTATTAATTTTATTAATTAACAAGCCCTGGTGGTGCAACGGTTGAGTATTTGACTGCCTACAGAAAGGTGAGAGGTTCAAACCCACCAGCAGCTCCTCAGGAGAAAAGACCTGGAGATCTGTTCCCTTAAAGATTACAGCCTACAAAACCCTACTAGGCAGTCATACCCTGTCCTATAAGGTCTCCATGAGTCAGAATCAACTTGAGGGGACACAACAAAAACATTGAGATATTTTATATTTTCTTGTGTCCTTTCAGATGAGATGTTTTAAGAATTTACCTATATAGTACCCATTGCCATCGAGTCAATTCTAACTCGTAGTGACACTATAGGACAGAGTAGAACTGCCCCATAGGGTTTCCAAGGAGTGGCTGGTGGATTCGAACTGTTGACCTTTTGGTTAGAAGTTGAATGCTTAACCACTGTGCCACGAGGGCTCCACCCATGTCATACAAATTTTACATTTTTTGTCTGTAGGATCTGTAGTAGTCTCTGCTTTTTCATGACTAAAACTAGTTATTTGTGTTATCTCTCTCTCTCTCTCTTTCTCTTCATCAGCCTGTTAATTTTAATAGTCCTTTCAATTACTTTTGGCTTTATAGATCTTCCCGATTGGGTATTTGGTTTCTATTTTAACATCTTCTTTTGTCTTTCTTTGAGATTATTTATCTTCTAGCTTCTTATGATTGATCCCTAACTCATTATTTAAGGTTCTACATTTTACTGTAAGTAGAACTTTAATTCCACCACTCATCTGTCAGTTTGTTGTAATGCAGTGGCTTGCATGTTGTTATGATGCTGGAAGCTATGCCACTGTTATTTCAAATACCAGCAGGGTCACCCATGGTGGACAGGTTTCAGTGGAGCTTCCAGACTAAGACAGACTAGGAAGAAAGGCCTGGAGACCTACTTCTGTAAATTAGCCAATGAGAACCTTATGGATCACAACAGAACACTGTCTGACTCGCTTAGTTTGCACAAGTCATCAGGAGGGATCAATCACTGGAGAACGACGTCATGTTTGGTGAAGTAGAGAGCCAGCAAGGGAGACCCTTTGTGAGATGGATTGGCACAATAGTCGAAATGACGGACTCCAAAACGGCAGTAATCTTGTGGATAACTCAGGGCCAAGCAACATTTCGTTCTGTTGTACATAAGATCACCATGAGTTGAAGTTGGCTCAATGGCAACTGCAACTACCTATTTAATGCTTTAGTTGCATTTTACGAATTTTATGCAGTTCAAAATATTTTAAAAATATATTTTTTCTTTTGACTCATGGATTAATTACATTTCTTAATTTCTAAAATAATGAGCATTTTCTTTATAATACCTTTTTATAGCATCAATTTTTGTAAATATACCACAAGTGCTTCAAAACAATATGTCTCAGTTGTTATGTGCAGTGGCAGTGTTCTATATGTGTACATTAGATAAATTTGATGAATCATCTTCAAATTTTCTGTTTTCTTATTTTTTGGCTATTCGAATTATTTGTTACTGAAAATGGTGTTTGAAAACCTCTACTTCTGTTTATGTAAAGATTGTTGTTGTTGTGTGCCCTGTAGTAAATTTCAGCTCATAGAAACCCTATATGACAGAATACAACTGCCTCATAGGGTTTCCTAGGCTGTAATCATTATGAAAGGAAGCGAAAGGAAGAAATGATGAAGTAAAAGAGCTAAACAGAAGATTTCAAAGAGTGGCTCTAGAAGGCAAAACAAAGTATTATAACAAAATCTGCAAAGACTTGGAGACTGAAAACCAAAAAGGAAGAACACACTGCATTTCTGACCCTGAAGAACTGAAGAAAAAATTCAAGACTTGAGTTACAATCTTGAAGGATTCTATAGAGAAAATATTAAATGACACAGGAAGCATCAAAAGAAGATGGAAGGAATACATAGAGTCACTATACCAAAAAGAATTGGTAGACATTCAGCCATTTCAGAGGGTAGCATTTGATCAGGAATCCTTGATACTGAAGGGATTGGTGAAAAACAAAGCTCCAGGAATTGATGGAATACCAACTGAGACGTTTCAACAAATGGATGCAGCCTTCAAAGTGCTCACTCGTCTCTGCCAAGAAATTTGGAAGAGGGCTACCTGGACAGCTGACTGGAAGAGATCCATATTTATGCCTATTCCCAAGAAAGGTGATCCAACTGAATGTGGAAATTATCAAATAATATCATTAATATCATACATAAGTAAAATTTTGCAGAAGATCATTCAAAAGTGACTGCAGCAGTACATGGACGGGGAACTGCCAGAAATTCAAGCTGGATTCCGAACAGGACTTGGAACCAGCGATATCATTGCTGATGTCAGATGGATCCTGGCTGAAAGCAGAGAATACCAGAAAGGCTTAGTACTTCCTTGTCAGTTCCATTTTCAGTTCCCCTTCACCCTGAGGCTGTGTGCTTCAGGGTTCCTTTTTGTTTGTAGGGAGAGTTTCCTTTAGATTTTCCATCTTGTGTGGTTTCTGGGGATTTGTTTCTTTCCCTTTTCACTTCTTGAAATGATAACAATAAAAATTGTGATTTTCTAGGATGGCTAAATTTCTCAGGGCAAAAGTGGCTTCAGTGTTGACTTATCTTTCTGTATTTGTATTTTCTTTTGGTAATTCCTTATTATTTTGTTATTTGTTTGATGCTTAAATTTTTTAATTTAACTTTTTTACGTGTTTTCAGCAGAAAGGTTGATATGTATAAACTAGCCTGCCTTTATAAGAAAAAAGAAGTCCAGAAGACAAATATATGCTAATTTTTATCTGAGTTGATTTCCAGGCCACCCAGTGTAAATTTGGACTCTAAATTTTTGAAGAAGTAGACCTGCATTTATATTTCCAAAGGACACATTTTATTTTACCCAGAGCTCAGGTTAGACAAATAATTATTTTTGCCATCTGCCTATGAAGGTGAACAGATTTTTTTTTTCAAGTTGATCCTTTACTAATGGTGTAAGCTTGAGGATAGTGGTTTTCTGATTGATCTCTGTTTCAAATTCATACCTGCTCAGGAAGAAGTTTTTATTTCTTTCCCTATGGCCATTAAAATGCAAACCTTTGGTTACAGAAATTGGCATACACTACTTCTCTGGCAGTCCCAGCTGCATTTCATACTGGACTTCTTTGTTTTTTAGTTTCCTTTTCATTTTTGGCCCCTGAAAAATTGTCTTTTTTATTTGTATATTTTTATATGCAGAGACAAATTCAGATAAAAAACTTTTTAATCTGAATTCCTAGGAACTTTTTTTTTTTTTTTTTTGGACAGAAAGATTTCCATGTTGCCTAATTCACAATGTTTCTGGGAAAATCCTAATTATCAGTTTTAATCACTGTGTTTTCACTGGCTTCTATGATAGCTGAAGAGTTTTTTCACTTATTCCACTCACACTCTACTTATCCTTTACTTCCAATGTATTCTCATCACTATTTTTCCTGTTGCTTATCTTTTTTACTTTAAGATGTTTATTAATACATGGCTCCTTTCATTAACTATAAGCAATCAAGCAAACTCACTTTGTAAAACTTATTTCTACCTATTCCTCCTTCTTTTACCTCCCAAATTCTATTATGCATTTTGCTTTTGATCCTTCTCATGTAAGTTTTTATACCTTACTTTGCATGTATTTATCTGAAATATTTTTTTCTTGTATTTAAGCTTTACATATTGATATTGTATTGTAATACAACCACAAATCTCATTTTGTGATTTATTCTTCTTAATATATTCACTGCTGATTAGTTTTAACTGTTGTATATAATATTTCATTGTAGAAATAATTTTTAATATATTAATCTACTCATCTGTTGCTGAATATTAGATTGTTTCCTGCTTTTCCTTATTACAAACATTTGACAATGAACAGGGACCTGGAAGGAGTAAGTCTGGAAAATCAGGAACAAGGAAGCCTGAGGAAAGAGCATGTGGATAGACCAACAGGAATGGACACAGAGTCTATGCCTTTTTTGTATCACATTCTCTTCAGAAAGAACCTATCATAAAAGAGATATTCAAAAACCAGCTGCATGAATAATTCAACCAGTTGATGTTAGCCAGACTGTCATTACTCACCCCAGTGCTGGTACAATAGACATGAGTGGGATGGTCATCACAGTAGCAATGGGCCCAAACAGTATGTGTTCCCAGTTACAAAGGTTGATTATCAATTGCCGTTGCCAAACGTCCAAGTTGCCAGCAGCAGAGTCAAAACTGAGTCCTCCATATGGCACTGTCCCTCAATGAGACCGATTAACCATTTTGTCTCTTTCATCCTGGGGGGTAGAGAATCATTTTCATAGACACTGACATTTATTCTGTGTATGTGTTTACCTTTCTTACTGACAGGATTTTTGGAGGGTTTATAGAGTATTTGATCAATAGCTATGAAATTCCATATAACACTGTGGTAGGCCAAGAGACCCGCTTTATATCCAAGGAGGAACAAAACTAGGCATGTAAACATGCAGTGCACTTGTCAGATCACATACTGCTCCACTCAGAAGCTACCATACTGACATAGTGTTGAAGTACTAGCTTAAAGGTGATACCTGGCAAGATACAGTATATACTACTATCAACAATTTTTTATCTACCAATCCTATCTACCTGTAGGTAGAATACATGGCTCTGGGAACAAAAGGGTAAAGCAGAAGCAGCCCTGCTTACCATTAGTCTCAGTGGTCTACTTGGAGAACTTGCATTTCTTGTCCCTGTAACTGTGAGTATTGTAGGTTTGTTGTTGTTCTTAGCTGCCCTCAAGTTGACCCCTGACTCATCGTGACCCAATGCACAATGGGATCAGACCATCGTGATCAGTAGGGTTTTCATCGGATGACTTTTCAGAATATTTTGCCAGGTCTTTCTTCCTAATCTGTCTTAGTCTGGAAGCTCCACGGATACGTGTTAAGCATCTTAGCAACACACAAACCTCCACTGACAGACAGATGGTGGCTGTACTTGAAGTACGTTGGCCAGAAATCAAACCTGGGTCTCCTACATGCAAGGCAAGAATTCTACCACTGAACCACCACTGCCCTCTGTTGGGGTTTTGTTGTTGTTGTTACTTGTCATCAGATGAGCTCTGACTCACGGTGACCTTACGTATAACAGAACAAAATATTGGCTGGTCCTATGCCATTTTCATGATTATGGGTATGTCTGAGTCTATTATTGTGGCTATTGTATCATTCCATCTCATGGAAGATTTATTTCCTTTTTGCTGACCCTCTACTTTACCTTTAAACATAATGTCCTTTCTAGTGATTGGTCTTTCCTGATGATGTGTCCATAGTAAGTGAGTCAAAGTCTCACCATTCTTGCTTCTAAGGAGTTTTTTGGTTGTATTTCTTCTAAGACTGATTGATTGTTCATTCTTTTGGCAGTTGTAAAAATGGCTTGGGGGCAGTGTCTGACCTCCTCCAACCCCACACGGGGGAAGGAGAACCAAGATCAACAGCACAAGGCTGACTTCCATGAGGTAGAGGCCAGACAAGCCTCTTTACTAATTCTGACACCAACTGTCCCTCACACTGCACTACTTCTCTGCTGGGCTCGATAATTCTTTGCAATGGCACACAGAACTCACAGACCGTATTCACGATTATGGGGATTATTAGGGAATTAACAGTTACAATTCAGGCTCAGGAATACTCAGGATATAGTTCTTCCATCAGGACAGCCTCTTCCCAACTGTGCTAGCAAGTATGCCTCTCCCTGTCTCTAGGCCTCTCCCCAGAGGCACTCAGCTTTCTCTCTCCACCACACCATCTCCTGCTGCCAGGTCTCTGCTGCCGAGTCTCTCCTGCCACCACTTCTCACCTTCTTCAGGGTTACAGCTTGCTCTCTGTCTTTCTGTCTCATGCTTCCAGGAGCTTCTCAGCACAGGGATCCTGGGTCCAAAGGACACACTCTCTGCTCCTGGCTGTTCTTCCTTGGTGGTGGTAGGATCCTCCTCTCTGCTTTGGAATTGGCTCTCTTTGAAGGCAAAACCGACTAATCCCCTAGGTGGGCCACAATTATCCTATCACACAGTCCTGCCTAATCACCTGTGTGGGAATTACAAGATGAGGGCTAGAAAGGCCACACAAAAGTAATAAATTGTACCACAGCAGTCCATGGTATGTTCAATATTTGCTAACACCACAATGTGAATGCATAAATTCTTCTATCTTCCTTTTTCATAAAGTTAGCTGATGTTTCTGTTGAAATTTCAGCACAACTAGACTTTTATTTCTGCCCACAGGTATTGACCTTAAGAGTGCTCTCCAAAAAAACTTCTTGCAGAGTAATCTGTATGTCAGAGTCTGCTTCTCAGGACATCAAACCTGTGAGAGAAGTCTTCCTGGAGGAAACGGTATTCAACCTGAGAACCAAGTATAGATATGGGTATGTAGGTATATGAAGGAAGTACCAATAGATCGTATGATTGAAGGGTAGAAGGTGTATGCATGTGTATGTGTGCTAGAGTGGAATGATGGCAGGGAAGTATGGTGTTGTGAGACAGAATTGGAAAAGCAAGCTTGGCTAGATCAGGGAAGATCATACGTACCTTGAGAAGTTTTGGGCTTTAGGTACCACTGGTAATACTATGGAGCCTTGGTGGTGCAATGGTAAAGAGCTCAGGCTGCTAACCAAAAGGTCGGTGGTTTGAATCCACCAGCTGCTCCTTGGAAACCCTATGGGGCAGTTCTACTCTGTCCTATAGGGTCTTTGTGAGTCAGAATTGACTCAACTGCAGTGGATTTGGTTTTTATAGCTGTAGATGCTAGACACACTTCATTGATTAGAAGAGCTAGGTAGAAACACTTTGCCAGATAGAATTCAAGAATATAAGGGGAACCAGATTTCATTCATATGGTAAAGATATTATTATTCCTTGAAGTGTGAGAACACTTAGCCAGCAACAAATGTCTGCAGATAGGAACAACTCACTAAGTGATTGTAGAGTTTCTAACTACCCACTTCCTCATTAGAAGTCCATTTCACTGTTCACTAACCCAGCAGGATTTTGCAAAATGTTTTTTACTCTGTTGGGACTATGCAGCCTTCTACTCTTATGGCTTGTAGGCAAATGGCACCCATAGGGAAAATTCTACTGTATATTGTCAGTTTTCAGATATGCAACCAGATCACTGCCATGCTTTATTAAAGGCATAAATCTGAACTTGTGCTGAATATGTACAAAGGAAATTTGATTTGTACATCTTTATAACATAAAAGAGTTATACCAGTTTCCAAAAGCAGCCTACTTACTGTCTCAATAAAGGATCAAGAACACAGTAATATTTTCAAATAGTTGATATTAGTGACAGGTCTAAATTTTCTGTTTTGAATGCAATAACGAATGCAACATAATCATAAATAAAATCCAAGCTAGTACCATTTTCTCAGTTGTCATTAATTCATCAGATATGGATAAATACTGATCTGATTATTATAGAAACTGCAGTTAAAATTAAGTTTTTTGGTTAAAAAATGAACTTCTATTAGGATGAAGAGTATCAGAGTAGGAGCAGGTGGCAGAAGGAGAATTAAAATCAAGAAGAAGACAGGAAAGAGAAGAAATATCTACCTTGTGCCTGACTGATGACAAAAATAATGATGCTCTTCTAAAGATCTGAGCGAGCACTTCAAAGATCTGCCACCAACAGAAAAGTCAGCAGAGTCACTTTGATAATGAATTCAGCTGAAAGTAGCAAATCCTGTTGTATAATACGTTACTTTAAAAGCAGTATTGCAAGTCTTGAGTGACATAGTGAGTGGTAACTTTATCAATTCAACATGTCTAGGATGATACAATCTATAAGTATAGCGTTTCATGGAATGAATTAGTAATGACTATGATATCTTGTAGTCTGTATTAGATTCAGAGTAGCTGCTACAACAATTAAAAACAACAAAATTCTGTAGCTCAAAAGAAGTTATTTCTCACTGAGGTAGTAATCCAACAAGGATTAGTCATATGTTCCCGTCTACCTGCAAGGGAGGCTGGGAAAGATAACCCATGACTTGGAAGCCACTTCTCAATGTCATCTCCATACTCAGGCAATTTTAGTGGGCAGTTAACTTTCTCTTCTACAGGATACATCATTGTCTTTAGAAAGTAGCAACAAATCCCCCCTTGATTTATTTTTGTGATAATTTCTGCATTGGAATGCCGACATCTAATCTATATCCAGTTCCTTGCATTGAGAGATAAAAACCATTGTACTCAGTTCAATTTAACACAAAAAATATTATTTAGGACCCAATATATTGTTGAGTCGCTGTGTTAGATTATGTGATATCAACAATAAGTAAGATATTGCCCACAGGGAACTCATAGAGAATATATTCTAGTAAAACTCAATTCAATACAGTGCAGTAAGTGCTATTCTCTTTTAAGAATGCTACAGATTTACTCTTCCTGTATTTTAATGACGCATCATTCATCCAGAGGTTTAATTGTCATGAAATCAGCTACAACGGTACTGACATTTGAATTGTTTGTTTAGGAGCTAGTCAGTAGGTAAAACAAACTTTATAAAAATTTTACTAAATCCCCAAAAAGTAATCAAAGTCAGTAGAAAAATTGACTTTCTATCAAAAGTATATGATTTTGAAGAAAAGTATTCTCAATTTTGTCTTTCCAAAGTGGAGGAACAGCATCAGGCAGAATCAGATAGCCAATGCTATTTTTATTCCTTAATGTAACACATGCAGTCAGTCTTTTGTTAACAGCTAGTCACTGATACTGTGTTTTGATGAGTTTTAGTTTCAAGAAGTTTTGCTCAGCACTTCAGAGTTTGACATGCCACATAGCAGCACAGCCACAGCACATATAATAAACAGTTCATCTTGCTTATGTCATTACTTTCTAGTTCCTTCACTGTCATCCACAGCCCAGGTGGACTACTCCTAATTCTACTCTTGCACTTTTTGATAAAGGATCAAATGCATTTTGAATCTTCAGATGTAATTAGATACTGTAATGGGAAGAAACTAAACCTAAAGGGCCTGAGTCTGTCATTGGATAACCTACCATATGCCATTTAACCATTCAGTGTCTTGTTTTCCTCATGTGTGAATTCAGGGTTTTAGATTAGTGAACCCTTAAGGTCCTATGTATCCTGTTCTATGAGTCTATTATTCTAAAACATTTCTGTATACCTGTGTTAACAATGCAGGGAATTCCAATCTTAAAAAAATCTAGTTGACATAAGGTATTTCAACAATAGCTCCTTTGTTATGTGGATGCAAATGTTAAGTACATAAATTTGGAAATCAGTTTGTCTGTACTACCTTCTGGAGTTTCTGGGTGGTGTGAAGGGTTAATGCACTTGACTGTTAACCGAGGTTTGAGTCCACCCAAATGTGCATTGGAAGAATGGCCTGGCAATCTACTTCCAAAAAGTCAGTCATTGAAAACCCTGTGGAGGATAGTTCTACTCTGACACACATGGGGTCACCATGAGTCAGAATTGACAGGATGGCAACTGGCTTTTATGCCACATTCTACTTATGTCTTTAGCCTCTTCTTTGCTATATCCTGATTCTTACTCACATAAGTACAAAGTATTGACTACCCGAAATTTAGTCCATAAGATAAATGGTTAAAAATTTGCTCAATTCTCATTTTTGGCAAAACTCTACTGAGAAAGATAATGTATTAAAAATAAATAGGCTTGGTTTTGGGAATGCTTCCAATTTTGGATCCCTGGCAGGGATGGACTTCCACTGGAAAATAAAGTTAGCCAAAGCTCTAACTCAAAATCTTTTGAAAGATAAAGCTATGGGGATTACTCTTAATGTATTCAAGGTGTCCATGTACTTTGAATATAGCTAATAATAAGCTCCCTGGAAAATATGATGAAAACACTGGCAGATTATCAAAGTTCAACAAAATCAACTTCATGTACATCCAAGACTACCATTTCCAAAATAGATTGGTGGGTTTCAGGTTTATTGTTTCATTTGTAAGTTAACTCTGGGAGCATGGGAGGCATTTTTTGTAATCACAGTGAAGGGGAAGGTGAACTTTGCCTCCCACATTCAGTGTGTATTCTCATGCTGTTTTATTTTAGCATCTGAAATCAGAGTGGCTTCCTCTAAAGCCACCTAGGAGAACAGAAATGAGAGGAGTATGTGGAGGAATTTGTGGTGAAATTTGGCTATCATTCCTAAAGCCCCCTTTCCTGTATTTTTTATAGTATTGGGTAATATTTGAGTGCTCATAATGGGATAGATGCTCTTCCCACCAAACTCTGTCTTTAGTACTTCTGAAGCAGCACTGTATTTTCTGCAGAGTGATTGGGCTTCAAAAATGACTAAAGATATTACTTGGCTATTCCAAAATACAGAGAAACTAATGAAAATATCTCAGATTGTGGGAATATCTCTAGTAATCCAGCTTATACCCGGGATTCATAGAAAAGTGTTTAATTTTCAAAACCGAATAAATAAACTCTTGCTGTATTCAGAAATTATATAATAACTTCCAGCAGTCATTTTCAAGTAGGGATGCAAAGTGAAGGTTGCATCAGAATCAACTGTAATATTTTTCAAGCCACACATCGACAGGCCCCTTTTTCCTCCTCAAGCTTCTGACACACGTTCCTGCTTTGGGTTAATAGAAGTGCAAGGATAGGATCGGCCATGTGATCAATAGTTACTGATAAGAGTGGATTATGTCTCCTGGGTATTGAGGTGGAGAAGAGCTGAGAAGCACTGTCCTGGAGCAATGTTTTTCAGCACAGTGTCCCCTGATGGTAGATGATTCATGCAGTTAGTAATAGAGAACTATAGGCAATGTTCATTATTTTTTAAAATAACGTTATGGAACTTGTATGAATACTAACAATAAAGCTGCTCTAGCTGCTGGCTAAAACCTTGTCTCTTGTCTTCAGGCTAAAATTATATCAACTCTTGGTGATATGCTAACTATAGAAAGCTATTTGGAAGGTTTGATTAACAGTTATGCATTCCTAGATGTCATGGATTGAATTATGTCCCCCCAAAAATGTGTGTATTAATTTGACTGGGCCATGATTCCCAGTATTGTATGGTTGTCCTCCATTTTGTGATCATAATATTATATTAAAGAAGATTAGGGTGGGATTATAACACCCTTACTAAGGTCACATCGATGATCTAATGTAAAGGGAGTTTCCCTGAGGTGTGGCCTGCGCTGCCTTTTATTTTACAAGAGGTAAAAGGAAAGGAAAGCAAGCAGAGAGTCGGGGACCTCATACCACCAAGAAAGCAGTGCTGGGAGCAAAGCACGTCCTTTGGACAGGGGGTCCCTGAGAGAAGTAGCTCCTAGTCCAGGGGAACACTGATGAGAAGGCTGACAGAGAGAAGCCTTCCCCTGGAGCTGATGCCCTGAATTTGGACTTTTAGCCTACTTTACTGCGAAGAAATAAATTTCCCTTGTTAAAGCCATCCGCTTGTGGTATTTCTGTTATAGCAGCACTAGATGACAAATGAAGATGAATTTTTGGATTTTAGACTTGGAGTTGATATAAGGCTTTTGTTATGATATGATGGGGTGAATGTGTCTTACCAGTATCAGGGACATGAATTTTTGGGTGCCAAAGGGTGGAATGTTATGGATTGAATTGTGTCCTCCAAAAATATGTGTCAACTTTGCTAGGCCATGATTCCCAGTATTATGTGGTTGTCCTCCATTTTGTGATTGTAATTTTATGTTAAAGAGGATTCAAGTGGGATGATTGTAACACCCTTACTAAGGTCATATCCCTAATCCAATGTAAAGGGAGTTTCCCTGGGGCGTGGCCTGCACCAGCTTTTATCTTACAAGAGTTAAAAGGAAAGGGAGGAGAGCTCAGAGGGCGGACCTCATACCACCAAGAAAGCACTGCTGGGAGCAGAGCGTGTCCTTTGGACCCAGGGTTCCTGTGTGGAGAAGATCCTACTCCAGGGGAAGATTGATGACAAGGACCTTCCTCCAGAGCTGACAGAGAGAGACAAAGCCTTCCACTGGAGCTGACACCCTGAATTTGGACTTCTAGCCTACTAGACTCTGAGAAAATAAATTTCTCTTTGTTAAAGCCATCCACTTGTATTTCTGTTAAAGCAGCACTAGATAACTAAGACACTTGGTAAATGAAAATAGGAAAATAAATATTTACTAAATTCTTTTCATTTGATAGATGGACCATTTTAGAACACGGGGCATATGTAAGAAAAATATATCTGTATATATAAACTCAAACCAAACCCACAGCCAATGAATCAATTCCAACTCATAGTGATCCTATAGAACACAGTAGAACTTCCCCATAGGGTTTCCAAGGAGCAGCTGGTAGATTCGAACTGCTGACCTTTTGGTTAGCAGCCGAGCTCTTTATCATAATATATAACTAATAGTAAAATATATGGAGTTACTATTATATGTATGTATAATAGTTGTTACTACTATACATACGTATAATAGTTATATATATATATGTATAATAGTATATATAGTAACATATATATGTATGCCATCACACAACTATGTATATTGTTCTAAAATAGGTAGGAGAGAAGAAAGACCAACCAATCTATTAGTTAAGGATAGAGTTCTATGTGTATTGGCAACTATAATCATTTATTAATTGTGACTATGATCTTTCAAAATTATTCGAGTTTATTTGCCTTCAGTAAGTGGGAATTTCACGGTCTTGCTCTTTCTGGGGTGGGTGCTGTGGGTAGTGAGATTGTGGGATGCTCAACATCAGGATGCAATTTTATAGAAGTACTATCATCATCAAGTTCTGGGTCTTAGAGTACAAATGCTTGTCTTTAGAATATATATCTATAAATATGATGCTCATTAATATAGTTCTTATTACTCTTCTGTATAATGGGTTATAAATCACAGTCTGGGCATTGGGTCTCTCACTTTCCATTATAAAATTAGTAAGAATTTCCACCTGCAAACCACTGTTAGGAAAATTGTTGCTAAAGCAAGAAAATCATAGAGCAGAGGTAGGAAGCCTTGGAAAATTCTGGCTTTTAACTTTTGGGGAGCAGAGAGTTGCTTGTCTTTTATTTATCTTCCTCCTGATTCCAGTAGAAGCAAAGGGGAGAATGACAGAGGATGACAGCATTTCCTCAAACAGCAATAAGGAACACAGGCATGAGAATGGTGACATATGTTTACAACGAACAAATATCTATGTCTGTTGGTTTGAACTTCAAGGTGTCAATAAGAAAGCAATGAAAGAAGGCTGACCTGCTGATATGCTTTCATGAAAGAAGTGTGTCACTTAATTCTGAAACTACAGCATGTTCTAGAAGAATCTGGCTAGAAGAATAGCCAATAAGTTCTTGAGATTTCAGTTCATTCTTTTCAGTAGCTTGAACAGAGACCAAAATACATAATCAATATCAATCCCAATATATTCACTTACTTGTTTAACAATATTTTAGCATTCTTGGGGTAATACTGACCTATTTTTTTTTCACTGTTTAGTTAGTGACCATAGTGACTTCCTTAACCAAATTTTAACGAAAGGAGGTAGACAGAGAAAGAAATGAAAAGCTAAGCATTTGCATTATGAGATAACATTTATGGATTCATCTTTTCGACATCTCTTCCTTATCTTTGCCTGTTTCCATTGTAAGGCAGGAGTAATAATTGGAAACTCGAAAGCAATTTGATTTCCATTATACTTCATGTGTACTTTATGAAGTGTGCACTCTATATAGATGACATAGGAGAGAGGAAGACCAGGGCTACCTTGCTTCAGGAAAAGCCATGAACTTCAGTGTCCCTAACCACAGTAAGCAGTGAGCTGGGGACTCATAGAAAATTTATTCTGTGATTTATCTAATCAGAGCGTTCATAGCAAAGTCAAGAAGGGGTTTTTCCAGGTTTGCAGGTGCTCTGATGGTCTAACTCACAGCCAAGGGCCTAACAAAGAGGCATAGGGGAAAATCAGAGATTATTGTCCCTCTGTCAGGAATTGCAAAGTTATACTCACCCTGATTTGAGCTTCTTAGTGCATTTTTTATTCTTTGTGTCCTCCTCCCTCAAAATGATACTTAGTGTAATGCTCTGTATACACATTGGCCTTTTGACAATTGTGGCAGGTTGGAAATATGGCAAATTTGAAATAGGAGGACTTGGGAGTGAGGACCATAAAGATTCACCACTCAGATCTGCTGTGCGAGCGTAATTGGCGGATGGTCCTGCCGCGGCATTCTGAATCCACCCCTGGGTTTGCACAGGGCTCTGCTTCCTATAGTAAGACAGGTCCATTCCTGAGAGGTGCAGTATTTTTTAGATGGGTGCCTTTGGCTTGAAGACTCTCTCTAGGCCTGGCTGACACTTTGTAGAGCTGTGCTACAGTCTGAGAATCTTTTGACCAACTATCTTTCCTTCCCTCACCTTTCTCAAGTGTCAGATCTGCATTGCAAGCTGAAGGCTTTTCCAGCCACCTCTGTCCCTTTTGCCCCTGTTTTCTCCTATAACTCTCTGGCAGGGCTAGTATTGCCTTGGCATCTACTCCGTGGAGGACCTAAGCTAACATAAGAAGGACGTAGACTTTCCCCATGGTTGAATGCTCTAAATCTGAGTATAAATAATGCATTAGGGGAGACCAAGGGACAAGGATACAGATACTCAGATGGAATTCCTAACTGTGCTTGGCCATTTTTTCTCTCCCTCAACACCTTTACCTCTACCTAGCTCTAGAGCAGGAATCAGTAAACTTTCGCTTGAAGAGCAAGATAGTAAATGTTTTAGGCTTTATGGACAATATGATCTTTGCTGCAACTGCTGAACTCAGTTATTATACTTCAAAAGCAGCTATGAGTAATACATAGATGAATAAGCATAGCTGAGTTTCAATAAAACTTTATTCAATAAAACAGGTGACAGGCTGAATTTGGCCCACAGGGTGTAGTTTGCTGACTCCTGGTCTTTCAAGTTCATATTGGAAACTTCCTCTTACTGATTTATTCAGTCATTTATTTAGACCCTGGAAACTGAAGATTTAAGCTAAAAAAGAACAAGAAGGTCTATGTTCTGCATTGGCATCTGCTGCCTTAGAAATGTCTCACCTTGCATCAGCATCCAGTCCTCTTCCCTGGGGATCCCGTGAATGTCTATGGTGCTCACTCCCACTCCGCTTGTTTCGTTTATGAATTACTAAGCACCACATTTCCTGTTCTAACAAATGAAGCTTCACTATTTTTTTTCCTTATTGCTGGAAATCTTGAAAAATGAAACAAGAGGATGGCTGCGTTTTACAAAAGCTTCTAGCAACTACAATAGGAATCACCATGACAACTCACTTTTTTTGGGTTAAAGTGTTTTGGAGTGGGAGCTTGACAAGGCGGGAAAAAAAAATCTGCATAGCCAACCAAGGTTTTGACTTTATCTAGAAAAAGTACCCTGAAATTTTCCCAGAGGTGTAGGGGTTGAGAAAAGGAAGCAAGGCTGATGAAGTTCTTGCGGCTGTGAACAAACCCAAGTAGGAGGGATGTCAATCAAGTGCCAAAGTAGTCTCTGCAGCTGCAGGTGAAATGAGAAGGTTTTATTCCCTGATTGCACTTAATTGGTGGGGAATAGGGATGTTTTGTAATTAGTGTTTTATACACTTACTGGTGCTTCATTTATATCCTTTCTTGGATATCACAGTTGGATTGTACCATTCTGGAAAGGAGGAGTTAGGAAAGGGCAATGGGCCTATTTGGATTGGCTTCAGCATTTGTAATTTCAAACTCAGAGGTAGGAAGGGTGAGAATGGTCTTGATTCCCGGACAACAATTCATGATGTGGGCAGCACAGACCTTGACATTAGCTCTTGAGAGAGATCTGTGACTCAGAATGGAATTCAAAGCCATCCCTTTGTCTTTTGGCACTTCATCCTGATCCTTTGTCCTTCCCTTTCTGTTCATTCTTGTTGAGGACTGAGCCAGAGAAAAGTGTCAACCCACAAAATAAGTGTAAGTTAGTAAAGCTTCATTTACATGGAGACTCTTAAAAATGGCAATAACATGCAATAACACTTTTACTGTAGTGTCCATAGTTGTGAGGTTTAGTCATCATATTAATGTCAGCATAGCATTTAGTTAATGTAAATCATTAGTGATGATATTTATGAAGTGACGGTTTACAGATGATCACAATGAATACTAACATAATTAATGTATATTATCTCATTTGATTTTCACAACAACCTGTGAAGTTGCCATTTTGTAGATTAGAAAATTTAGGCTCAGAGTTTAGTTCTGAAAATTTTTACAGTTGAAATTGTTGACTAGTCTTCTAGGTTCTAAAGACTGGGACATAGTGGTTAGGCATAAGGACTCTGAAGCTAGATGATCTGTGTTTGAATCCTGGCTTTGCCCTTTGTGTGACAAGTTACTTAACCTCCCTTTGTCTACTTCACGGAGTTATTAGGAGGATTCAAAGGGCAGTGTTTGCATAACGTTTAGAACCATCCTTGGCGTAAGTACAACTTTAAAACAAAAACCAAACCCCTTGCCGAAAGTCGACTCCAACTCACAACGACCCTATAGGACAGAGTAGAACTGCCCCATTAAGTTTCCAAAGCTGTAACCTTTAGGGGAGCAGACTGCCACATCTTTCTCCTGTGGAGCACCTGGTAGGTTCAAACTGCCCACCTTTTGGTTAACAACAAAGAGCTTAACCACTGTGCAACCACAGCTCCTTAAGTATTACATTATTGTTGTTGTTAGGTTCTGTTGAGTCATTTCCAACTCTTAGAGACCCTATGTACAACAGAACGAAACATCGCCCAGTCCTGCACCATATTCACAATCCTTGTTATGCTTGAGCCAATTGTTGCCACTGTGTCAATCCATCTCTTTGAGGGTCTTCCTCTTTTTCGCTGACCCTCTACTTTACCAACCATGATGTCCTTCTCCAGGGACTGATCCCTCCTGACAACATGTCTAAAGTATGTGAGATGTGCTCTCGCCATCTTTGCTTCTAAGGAGCATTCTGGCTGTATTTCTTCCAAGCAGATTTGTTCATTCTTTTGACAGTCCATGATGTAGTCAATATTCTTCACCAACACCATGATTCAAAGGCGTCAATTCTTCTTCAGTCTTCATTATTCATTGTCCAGCCTTTGCATGCTTATGAGGCACTTGAAAACACCATGGCTTTGGGTCGGGCACACCTTAGTCTTCAAGGTGACATCTTGGTTTTTAACATTTTAAAGAGATCTTTGGCAGCAGATTTGTCCAATGCAATGTGTCTTTTGATTTTTTGACTGCTGCTTCCATGAGTATTTGTTGTGGATCCAAGTAAAATGAAGTCCTTGACAGCTTCAATCTTTTCTGTTTATTATGATGTAATTTATTGGTCCAGTTGTGAGGATTTTTGTTTTCCTTATATTGACGTGTAATTCAGACTGAAGGCTGTGGTCTTCGATCTTCATCAGTAAGTGCTTCAAGTCCTCTTAAACTTTCAGCAAGCAAGGTTGTGTTATCTGCATATCGCATGTTGTTAATGAGTCTTCCTCCAATCCTGATACCTTGTTCTTCTTTATATAGTTCAGCTTCTCATATTATTTGCTCAGAGTACAGATTACATTAGTCTTTTTAAATTTACCTAATCTCTCAAACCTTCTATTTCTATTTATCTGCAAAATAGAGATGATGATAGTAGGCACATTATAGATGCTTGGAAGGCTTAATCAGACTGAGTGCAAAGACCTTCATGTAGTGCCAGGGACTTACTAAGGGCTCAATTTTTGTTACTATTATGTTTGTTTTTGTTGTTTTATTATCTTCTTCTATGGAGCTGAAATCTATGCAAAGACTCAGTTCAACACTGAAATACAGACATGTGTGAATAGCTAATATGGATAATATGTCTGATATTTTAAAGTTATTAGGAGAACACAGAATGAATCTGGTGGACTAAAACAGATTTCAACTGTATGTTTAAGGACATCTCTTCTCATAAAGATACATCTTGTTCAGACACTAGACAACTTAAGAATAATATGAAGTTGACTGTAAAGATACTACACTCCAAGTGGACCGATGTATAAAATATTAGAACCTTCCTTAAGTGCTGGAATTGTAGCACATCATTTGGACAGCAGACATTTAACACTTCTAAATTAAGGCAGAGTTCTTGCAACACCAAGCACCTTTGCATGTGAAGGGAACTTGTGAAATATCCCAGATGGCTTACTAAAAAAGACCTAGGGGAAATTCCTACAACCTACAAGTAAAACTGCAAGGGCTGGAAACACTCCCCTGTAGCTGCCACTGTGAATACATCAACCTACAGTTATTGTGACGCGGGCAGACATGGGGCTTGTGCCATGATCCAGCCCCTGCCTGCATCCCCAACTATATCTCTTGCCCCCTCCCCTTTTCTCTCCTTCACTTGTGCTGGGCTTTTCTCATTTCTACCAGTTAGCCATGTTCGTTCTCACTTTCAGGCCTTTGCACGTGGTACCCTTTCTGTGGTAAATGTTTTTTCCACACCTCTTGGTTAACTCCTATTCATCCTTCTGCTCTTAGTTTAGGCATCATGTCTTTTTTTTTTTTTTTTTTTTTTTAAATTGTACTTTAGATGAAGGTTTACAGAACAAATAGTTTCTCATTAAACAGTTAGTACACATATTGTTTTAGGACAATGGTTAACAACCCCACAACATGTCAACACTGTCCCTTCTCAACCCTGAGTTCCCTATTACCAGCTTTCCTGTCCCCTCCTGCTTTCTAGTCCTTGTCCCTGGACTGTTGTGCCCCACTAGTCTTGTTTTGTTTTATAGGGCTGTCCCATCTTAGGCAGAATGGTGAACTTAGGGAGCGACTTCATTACTGAGCTAAAACGGTGTCCAGGGGCCATACTCTCGGGCTTTCTCCAGTCTCTGTCAGGCCAGTAAGTCTGGTCTTTTTTTGTGAGTTAGAATTTTGTTCTACATTTTTCTCCAGCTCTGTCCAGGACCCTCTGTTGTGATCCCGGTCAGAGCGGTCAGTGGTGGTAGTCGGCCACCATCTAGCTGTACTGGACTCAGTCTTGCGGAGGCCGTGGTAGTTGTGGTCCATTAGTCCTGTGGACTAATCTTTCCCTTGTATTTTGTTCTCTTCATTCTTCCTCGTTCCTGAAGGGGTGAGACCAGTGGAGTATCTTAGATGGCTGCTCACAGGCTTTTAAGACCCCAGACGCTACTCACCAAGGTAGAATGTAGAACATTTTCTTTATAAACTGTGTTATGCCAGTTGAGCTAAATGTTCCCTGAGACCATGGTTCCCACAGCCCTCTACCGGGCAATTCAGTCCCTCAGGGAGTTTGGACGTGTCTATGGAGCTTCCATGACCTTTCCTTGTACAAGTTGTGCTGGCTTCCCCAGTACTGTGTACTGTTTTACCCTTCACCAAAGTTACCACTTACCTAATGTCTATTTAGTAGACATCATGTCTTAAAGGAGGACTTCCATGATCCCCCAGATGAGGTTAGGGCCCTCAGAGATAAACTCCCAGAGCACCTATATTTCCCCCTTTTATAGCACTCATCTCTCTTGTAATTATTTTTCTTACTATATTTTTAAAGAACTACATGCACTAAAATAATGTAGCTTCCTTAAAGGCAGAGACAATGTTCACTGTGTATTCCCATTTCTTACTACAGGACTTGACATGTAGTAAAAAACAAAAAACAAACCTGTTGCCATCAAATTGATTCCAACTCATAGCAAACCTACAGGACAGGGTAGAACTGCCCCAGAGGGTTCCCAGGAAGCAGCTGGTGGATTCTAACTGCTGCCCTTTTTGCTCAACAGCTGAGCTCTCAACCAATGCACCATAGTAGGGGTACATTAAATACCATATTTCATTTAATCTGTGATGTATTGATTGTAAGACACACCAATATTTCTTTTACTTCTAAGAAAAAAAGAAAAACACTATCAATTAAAATATGACACGATGATTTTTTATCATTTAACACTTTTATTTCATATTTATTAGAAGATTTCTTTTTGTCTTATTTAGACATAGATTTTAATCCTATGTCACTCTTATACATACATAAAAAGGAAAAGTTAAATAAATCAGTTAGTATGCTATTAAAACGTCTTCATATTAAGAGTCTGACACTTCTGAATAATTTTTTCACACTTAGCATATTCATTTTTTTTCCCACAAAATATTATCCTCTGTGCCATCAAGAGCTTTGGTGATGACACATTCTTTTCAAAGATGATCCACTATAGTCTCTGAGAATTTCTTGCAAATTTTACACCTGTTTCTCACATAGAGAGGCACACACACCTGGGCAGTGACAACCCCATCATGACTGCTGCCAGGCCAAAGTGATTTTCAAATACATCCTCTTCTCAGAGATAAAAACAGTGAAAAAAATTGAAGCAATGAGACATGGCATTTGCTAAATAAATGTTTGTTGTTAGGTGCCTTCAAGTGATGTAAGAAGTTCTATGTACGTGAGTAGGTAAAGGAGGGAGGTAGGTAGCAATAACATTTTGTGCTCAATGTGTCTGTGAAAAAATGAGACATGCGTATCTGATTGGTTATAGACAAGCCTCTGGGAGGGCTTCAGAGGTTAACATAGTGATGTTGTACCCTCATTTTCTTCTGCTTCCTCCCTCTACATGGCTGGAGGGAAAAAAGGGCTAGGGTTTTTCTTACATGGAGGAAGCTTGGTTTTCTTTTTTTTGGACTACGGCACTTTTTTTCTTCAGTCTCCTAAAACTCTCACTCTAAGATCTGACTGAATGTCTACATAATAACTTAGGATACTAATTCTGTTAAGAGTTGAGGATAAAACCAGGAATTTAATCTAGCCAAATCCCTTTATTTTATAGAAGAGGAAATTTGTTATCCATACAGATAAGAGGCAACCTCTTCCCAGCTGCATATGGACAAATATTTACCAGTTGTTGATGAGTCAGTTCTGACTCATGGCGACCCCATGTGTGTCCAAGTAGAACTGTGCTCCATAGGGTTTTCAATGGCTGATTTTTTGGAAGGAGATCACCAGGGCTTTTATCAGAGGCGCCTCTGGGTTGACTGGAACTTCTAACTTTTTGGTTAGCAACCAAACATGTTAGCTGTTTGCACAACCCAAGGACTTTGGGGGCAAATATCAAGCAGACTAAATTGAGTAGATACTCTAGTGAAAGGTCTTAAGCTAAGTGCCTGGGCAGCCTAACCTCATGCTATGTGAATCTATAATATACATTGTTTGAAAGTATTTTAATGAGGGAGAAGAGGGATTCAAAAAGATAATTATCAACAAGGGAGGAAGAGTGTACTTGAATATTGTTAATAACTTACAATAGACTGATAGTACTTGTAAAAATGGTACCAACTGTAAACATGGCTTGGTGGGGGTGTCTGACCTCCTCTAACTTCACAAGGGGGAAGGAGAATCAAGATCAACAGCCCAAAGCTGATTCCTATGAGGCGGAGGTGAGACATACTTAACTCTCTCCAAACTTTTTACCAATTCTGACACCAGCCGTCCCTCTCATGGCATTCTCTACTTCTTTGCTGGGTTTGATAATTTGTTGCAATGGCCACACAGAACTCACTGGCTATACTCACAGTTAAGGAGTTTATCAGGGAAATAACACGTTACAATTCAGGATCAAGAAGGACTCAGGATATAGTTCTTCAGTCAGGACAGCCTCTTCTCAGCTGTGGCTACAGGCAGGCCTCTCTCTGGCCCTCAGCCTTGGCCCCTTGGTCCTTCGACCTGGCCTCTGCCCTGCTTGGGCAAGTGTTACAAAGCTCTTTAGCTCCGCCAGTAAGTGCCTGGAGGCACTGCGCTCTGCCTGTAAGCCTGGCCTAAAGGCATTCAGCTCTCTCGCTCCATGGGCTGGTGAGCCTAGCTCTGCCAAGTTTCTGAAGGCACCCTACTCCACCAGAAAGTCTCCTGCCCAAAGGCACACAGCTCTCTCGTTCTGTGGGCTGGGAAGCCCACTGCACTGTCTCCTGCCAGTGTCCTGGTTCTGCAGCCTCTGCTGCCACCATTTCTCTGCTGCTGCTTCTTGCTGGCTCTCACCATCTCTGGTATTACAGCTCTCTCTCCCTGGCTCCTAGGTCTAGGAGGTTCTCAGCAGAGGGATCCCAGGTCCAAAGGATGTGCTCTACTCCTAGGTCTTCTTTCTTAGTGGTAGTGAACTTCCCACTGTCTACCTCTTGAATGGCTCATTTTAAGCCTAGCAGGATGGCAAATCTGACCAATCCTCTTGTTAGGGTTCCATACACTTTATTTTCATGGTCCTACCCCCACAAGGGTGTCATGAACTTTATTTGCAATATTAGCAAGCTATCCAATCCCTTTAGTGGGCCACACACACCTAATTTGCATAGTCCCACCCAATCATACAAGACCATGGCAAGAAAGCCCATATAAAATGATCTATTACACCACAGTACAATTACCAAATTTTTGCCCAAATAATGTGCGCCTTCTACATTTGTTTGCCAACTGTGCTCTCCCCGCTTAAGGTATTTTTGTAAGCTTGCTATGCTAATTTTTTTTTTTTTTTACAGCAACATGTAAAAAAAATTGGCATAGGGGCTACAAAAATACTTCATGAGAGGAGGGCGCAGTTGGCAAACAAATGTAGAAGGAGCATGTTATTTGCATAAAAATATGGTCTATGGTATTTTTCAAGGAGTCCCAGCAGTAACTAAATCCTCCCTCAAACCACAGCCACTCTTCTTCTCAATGTCCTCAAGAAAGATACACCCCAAAGGCAAGACTGCAACTTTTTGTTGTGAACATAATTTAGTGTAGAATTCTGTTTAGAAAAAACTCTGATTTCTTGGGCTGGAGAACAGGGCCCAAGTCAAGACCCAAGGGCTTCTTTCCTTACCATGAATTTACACTCAGTTACCAGCTGATTATGCAAGATGACAGTACACAGAAGATAAAAAACATGACATTTTTCAGGTGTTTATTTCTTCTTGAGTAAATCTGAACCATTTACAGTACCCCATAAAATCATATATCTCATAAAAATTTAAATTATTGGTACAAAATTGTACACATTTTTCTTTCTAATTAAAAATGTATCTTCTGTATTGTAGACAGAAAATTATTATAAATTTTGTTTGTCTTCTCCCTCTTTTTTCTACCCTACATCTTACTGCCTCAACAGAGAATTTTAATTCCACTATTGTGTTTGATTTCCTTGGAATCTTTAAAACACTCATACTCACTCATACCTTATAGAGTTTTTTAAAATTTTTAAGTAATTTTATTTTGCTATCATTTCCTCTAGCTTATGTTCTTCATATGGGATTCTTTGCATTATAGTAGTCATGTTCTTTTCTAGGCTTATCTTCTGATTCTTGTAGTAAATTGGATTTAGACTATGCTTTTCTGTGTCTTCATTATCATGCTTTATTTTTCCCATCCCGCAGATTTTCTTCATAGGCTGTACTGAACTAGCTTGCTGTTTACTCTTCCTTGAAGGAAATGTACGTATACCTGGTGTTTGTTAGGAGCCCTGGTGGTGCAGTGGTTAAGAGCTCAGCTGCTAAGCAAAAGGGTTGACAGTTCAAATCTACCAGCCACTCCTTGGAAACCCTGTGGGGCAGTTCTACTCTGTCCTATAAGATTGCTATGAGTTGAAATTGGCTCTACAGCAATGGTTTGCTTTTTTTTTTTTTTTTTTTTTGGTGTTTGTAAACCAACAGGGTATCTGGGTTGCCCTTGATCTCACTCACCATCCACTTGAGTGTTTGTTCTGTTCAATCTTCTCATATATATAGCTAGCGAGGAAATTTTTGCACATAATGTCTGTTTCATATCTAGAGTCTAAAACAACCCTGTTGAGGCTCAATCACTTAACATCCTCGTTCTCAAGCTCTCTTTCTGAAACGAATCCTTATCTCAACTTTCTTTTGCAAGAATCTGAATCAGTGCAATGCATGAAAATGAGTAATACTCAGAATATCCTACTTGTAAGGTTCTTATTTTTCCACATACTTAAAACTCATTCCTACTTCCTGGACAGTTGTTTTTCGGGTCTTGTAATCTTTTATGGACATAAAAAGAGAAATAGGATGGAAGGGTCAGATGTGCTGGGGGAAGGAGAAGCAAAGGAACATCCCATTGGTTGCCTCAGAAAGTAGAACCCATGCAGGATTCAGGCTCAGTGTCTTGGTTAGTTCTTCTTTCTGAGTGGGACAAACACTGAGAAGCCATTTTCTTTTCTATTGTCTTGACTTGTAGAACAACAGGTTTTCTCTCTTTTCAGAAGCAAAGTATGTGTGAGACAATGATTGTGTTTCCCAATCCCTTTTTGTTATTTCGATTCTAGTTGTAGACTGTTGTATGAATTTTTATCTTTCTCTAACTACCATGTGGGCAGTGGCTATGTCTGTTTTACCATTTTACTTCTGGTATAAACATGATGTCTAGATTATCCTGTTAAATAAATAACTTATCTGATAGATGAATATCACCCTTGTTACATTACTTGGGTATTAGAAAAAACTGTATCAAAGACAACTAATTCAAAGGAATTTTAAATTGGGAACCTGTTTTTATTCCCGTTTAAGGTTGGCTTCATTCAATTTTAGTGCCAATTTTATTTCCTTCCCATCAGTAATATGTATATAACTACAAAAAAGAATAAAAATATGATGTGGAAAACTTCGATGCAGTAAATGATATGATTGCATTAAAATCAATCGTTCATTCTACAGACGTGTATTGTATGCCTGTTATGATTGACACTATGCCGTGGTGGAATTCTTTCCAGTTCCATGGGGAGTAGGAAGGATTAGAGGGTGACTATACATTTAAAAAAATAATTACAACGTATTGTGAGATATAAAAGTTATGTAAAAGATGTTATGGAATATAGAAGAGGGAGTACCATTTGAATTATGTTAAGGATTTTCAGAGAATCTTATGAAGGCTAAGAGTTATGGAGAATGGAGATGTAACAGGTGGAGTATTTCCCAGGAGAGTAGAAATAGCCACAGCCTGGAATAGTCAAGACATTGCATGTAGATTATTGTAACTAAAAAGAGGGGGTGGATAATAACTGAAAGGATTTTGAAAGTGCAGTTACTTATAAATCACTGAAGATAATTTTTATCCAGAATGTGTGGATGGTACTTGCAATGTCACTATTTCGCAAGTTCTTAGTGAAAAACTGTTCAGAGCAGAGCACAGACCAGATACTTCTAATGGTGCAATCAACAGGCATTTATTACTTACAGAATAAAAAGGACAGGGGTGAAGGGATGAGTAGAACAGGATACGTCATCATCAGCCTAGGTTCCCTGAAGTTAGTTTCCCCTCCACAGGGTAATGTCAGATTGCATCCAAGCACACCCCAGTTCACATCTTGGGAGGAGAATGCCTAAATTCCTCTCTCCCGGGATTAAATACTTATTGGACAGCCATGTCTATGTGCCAAATAGCATGTAAAGAGAGCAGGTAGGGGGAAGGAGCAATGAAAGAGGGTAATAAAAGGTAAAAGGTGGTAATAAAAGATAAAAAATGTAGAAAGTGACTGTCCCCTGCAGTCAATGGACATTATTTACTGCCACTGAGTGGGCTAGACGTACTGGTGCCAGATAACAGCTGTTCCTCCTTTACTCCACTAAAATAACTTAACAGAGTTCTGGGTTTCTTCAAGCATAATCATCTTCCCCTAAAGCACATTTTTTACTTTATATCCATAAACAGCTATTATGTCCATTAGCAGCTAAGGAGTTGGTGAGGGGGCAATTATTATATAGCACACCTGTGCATCCAGCAGTACTAGATTCAGAACAATGTTTGAGCATAAGTCAGAGCGATAGAAACTGGAAAACATATGTTAGTGTGGAGAGGTGAGAAGCATATGTAAATGTTATTGTCGTTATTAGCTGATGTAGAGTTGACTCCGACTCATGGTGACTGTCTTAGTCATCTAGTGCTGCTCTAACAGAAATACCACAAGTGGATTTAACAAAGAGAAGTTTATTCTCTCACAGTCCAGAAGGCTACAAGTCCAAATTCAGAGCATCAGCTCCAGGGGAAGGCTTTCTCCGTCGGCTCTGGAGGAAAGTCCGTGTCATCAATCTTCTCTTGGTTTGGGAGCGTCTCTGAGCAGGAACCTCAGGTCCAGAGGATGCGCTCTGCTTCTGGCACTGTTTTCTTGGTGGTGTGAGGTTCTCATGTGTGTCTGCTCGCTTCTCTCTTTTATATCTCAAAAGAGATTGGATTAAGACGCTATCTAATCTTGTAAACCTCGCCAGTGTATCCTCATCACAGTGATAAAATTTACGACACATAAAGAGATCACATATATCCTCATCGTAGTGATAGAGTTTACAACACATAAGGAAATCACATCGGATTACACAGTCATGCAACACTGGGAGTCATGACCCAGCCAAGTTGACAGATCTTTTTGGGGGACACAATTCAATCCATGACAGTGACATTATGTACAGCAGCATAAAACGTTGCCCAGTCCTACACCATCCTTACAATTGTCAGCATGTCTGAGTCCATCATTGTGCCTATTATGCCAACCCATCTCACTGATGGTCTCCCACATCTTTGTTGGCCCTCTGCTTTGCCAAACATAATGTCTTCTCTAGTGACCAATCCCTTCTGATGACATGTCGAAAGCAAGTGAGTCAGACAGTGTTCTGTTGTGATCCATAAAGTTTTCATTGGCTAATTTTTGGAGGTAGTTCACCAGGACTTTTTTCTTAATCTGTCTAAGTTTGAAAGCTCTGCTGAAACCTCTCCACCATGGGTGACCGTGCTGGTATTTGAAATACTAGTTGCATAATTTTCAGCAACACACAAGCCACTACAGTATGACAAACAGACAGGTGGTGGGTATGTGAGTAAGGGTTGTGTAATTGGATAAAGTTTCTTTTGAGAAAATGGGTTTAAAGTTCTAGGTTGGAAGAAAAAGAGCTGGGAAAATCATTATGTACTTATAGGAAGAGACGACTGTGTGTGTGCTTGTGTGCTCTTAAGCACTCTTGGGTTAGAGTTAGGGTTGTGTTGCTACCTCAACTAGCCAATATTTGTTTGGTATTTCTTGAAGTCATTCATGGCTTAAAGCACTGGCTCAAATCCAAGAGAGAATAAGTACAGATAAAAGTGAAGCATAAATTAAAATGCTCAGAGACTAGAACAAAATGATTTACCAGTGAAGTTGTTGAAAAAACATCATCACATGATTTCAAGGAGTCTGAGTTTATGTCAGAGGAGTGATGTACTGAGGGATAGTATAACCTTAAATAGTAATTACAAAATTGGAAACCTACTATTAAGTAAGGTATTTAGATGAAGAGAGGGTCTAAGCAAGCAGGATTTGAAGATTATAGCGCTTAATGACTCTCTTTGAAAATCATATTGAATGTATCTTCACTTTTATTCAAAATGTAGATCTTATCGCTGGAAATCTTTATATATTCTCCATCAAAACTGTGACATACCTCCACTATTTACTTCAGAAACAAATTCTACTCCCACCGATGTTGGCTTTGTTTTTTCATTCTCTACATGTATTGCTCAACATAATCTAAGTGTTTTAAATTTCATTTCTTTATATTCTCATTTAGAAGTGGAATCTACTGTCATGACTTCTATAAAAGTTTAAATAGTGACGACTTGTATCTGTCCATCTATCTGTCTGTCTGTCCATCTGTCCGTCTATCTAGTCATCTGTTTACCTATCTCTCTCTCTCTGTCTATCTACTTACCTACATACCTATCTATCTATCCTTGGGTAATTTTAAAATTATATATATATTTTTAATTTAAATTGAGAAACTATAATATACCCAAGACTGTTCCTGAGATTTTATTTATGCAGGTGCTCAGGTGTCCTGTGGGTGGAGATATAAAAAATTTCACTATGTTGCCATATCTTCTAGTTTCCCGAATTACTGCTCCACTCAAAGCAAGTATTTATAGAGCATTATCCTGAGATGGCTCTTTTAAGGATGATAAGAATTTATCGTTATTCCAGTTAGCAGATATCTACCACTAGACAGAGTAAAAGGAAACCATGGTATGATTAAGAGTATTACAGTGTGATGATACTTGGATTTGTTTCCTTAATGTAATTTCATTTCTTAACTTCTTTTTAGAAAGCCACACACAGCATTATAATAACCACTAGATTCCACTGCCGAAAGGCGCCTTAGTCCTGTGCTGGGGATGAAGATGTTTCTTTCTAAAAGGTGTTTAAGTTTGCTTTTAAAATTAAACACAATTTAAAAAGTATCAGATAAAAATAACAATAAAGAATGTGCCATTTGATTTTTTGTTTTCATGCTATTAAACTAGCAAATTAATATACTGATTTAATTCTGAGTTTCCACATAACTTTGGCAAAAGGGAGCCAAGTGGCTTCATATTGTCTAATTAAAATAATAATGCAAGCTCATCTGTAGAGACAAACTTCAAAGCACAAATTCAATGAGACATCCATTGTGTGAGTCTGTGTAAAGACTATTGGGTAACATAACTAGTAATGTTTTCAATTAGGATTTTGCAAAGGACACATCCATGTTGTTGAAAAGGGAATTTCATGTATCTGTTGTCTATAAAACTTAAAGAAATAATATTAAATCATCACTCGGGGTGACATTTCTGCAGGGAAATGAGATGGGTTCTGGAATATTACTTCCTGATGATGTTTCTTAATGCAGGAATTCAGTTTAGAGAATCTAAGGGAATGACTATTTTGAATGCCTGTTATATTGTCTCTCTGACAGATCAGTCGTTTAAAAGGTTCTATTGGCAAATGCCGACTCTGAGATGCCTCCTGGTCTATTTATCTGATGAGAACCTGGATTACAGCTACTGTTAAATGAATACGATATATTGCTTAAAACGAGGCTCACAAATTTAACTATCAGTTGATCATTCTATCAAGAAAGTTGTCACCTTCATCTAGCCTGTGACACTTTACTCTCTTGGTGTTACTCCCATTTCTACTACCTTTTTATTTTGATTTTTCTTCAGCCCTTCTTTAAGTGTTTGGTGCTTTATAGCATTGTATTCTCACTGTGTGAACACCTCCTGAGACATTATATTCCCTCTCATCATCTGTCATGAACACACTGAAGACTTCTAAATCTATATTTAGATTTATATCAGGGATATGTCTCCTGATATCCAAACTTTTAGTTCCCACCATATCTTCTCCTGGATCCATATATGTATGTATAAATAGGCATTGAGAGCTCTATTTCTCCAAAATCAAATTTATCAGACTGGCCCTTACTGTTATTACTTCTCCTGTTTCTTCAGTTGATACCACTATTCACCCAGTCATTCAAGTGAGCCCGCTGGGAGTCATCTAAGATGTATCTCCCTTGCTCATCTTCCATGTCTTACATTACAAAATTCTGTCAATTTTCCTATTCTTCTTCCTTTATGGTAATTGTCTTAGTCTAGGTTCTAACAGCATTTAAATGGAACTATTTTAACAACAACCCTCCATCCTACACACAACACTAGACCAGAGCTCCTTAATAACATAGATTTTTATCTCATTTTTGCATCTCCAGCACTTATTTCTAGGTGCTAAATAATGTTTATTGAATGGATGTGTGATAGGACAAAAAAAATGTAATTGAATTATGAATGACTCCGTATTTCTAGACGCTTAAAAAGGATAGTTTTTCCATTTCATTCCTTTCCCTTCCCTCAGCTTCTTAGAGATTTCCACCATTGCTAACCTGGCTGTTTTTTTTTTTTTTAATTTTTAATAGGGAATTAAGATAAGAAGAAAGAGAGGTGGAAGGGAAGCCTTGAGATAAGACTTGAGGAGGAATTACTCAGAGAATCTTTGGAGGAGATTTGAGAGAGGCAGGTGTAGTATATGAATAGAATGGATGAGACAGAAAAGAGGTTTTAGAAAATGTTGCTGTGGTCTAGAAATTCCCTGTATGTGTTGAGACATTCAGGTAAAAGAGTTATGCAATATATAATTTGAAATTACTTTTTGCCTGTGTGAACACCCTGACAAAGGGGTCACAGATTCAAAGGAGATACAAATAATTGAAAACAGAATACATAAATGAGTGAATGAATGATGAATGAGTGGGTAAGAGCCTGACCACCATTCTCATCTGGGTGAAGGGTATTTCATACATGCATAGAATTTACTACAGTGTCCACAGGTAATAGGTTGTAACCAGACAATTCTGGTTGATATGGAGCAGACACTTTTGATTTAAGTATGTTCAAGATCAGGTGATAATTATTCTATAATAGCAAAGGACTTCAATAGAACGATATACCCCAGTGAGCCTACTAGAATAAAGTTATATGTGAATGCATGGCAACACTGAATGAAGTAACCTGTTAGATGAGATTATTTAATGTTTCCCAATTAAATTGTATTTGCAAATATGATGATTTCAGTTCTAATGTAGTTGGTACTGAGCTTTGTAAGTGTGTGTTTATTTTCTTGTTAATTATTAGTTCTTTTATTTGGCTGCCTTTTCACCTTTTAGTTATGATAGTACAATTCTTCTTTTCTTAGCAAAGAATGACTTTTTTCTTTTTTTGCTCTAGCAGATACATCCAATCACATAGTAACTATTTAAGTATGTGTTGTAAACTGGGAGCATTAGGACAAAGACTTGGTTTTCATAACACTGTGAATGGATTTATTTCTGTCCTAAGTTTACTTTTGTTCACAATAATATGAGCAATTTTATTAGAAAATGACCTCAAGAAAGCATTGATAGTGTAAGAGCTAGAGAATGAAGATGCCATTTAGTTCACAGATAGTTCTTCTTTATGAATTTGAAACATGTCAAGTGGTTGGCAAAAGCTGAAAATAATGTTTCCTTATCTTTATATTGCTGATAACTGATTCACTGCTAAATACCAAGTAGAAACGCCTGCTGAGTACGTATGCAAGACATTAGATTAAGAAACGTAGTCATAATTTTGTCTGAGGAGAAACCTGGGGAGTGGGAATATCTAGTGTGGCAACTGATTTATAATTTAAGATAGCCTTCCTTTATAAAGATGATATAGACAACATTTTATCTTTATTCTGAGGAATTAAGTGGGTAGTTTGACAGTCATTGGATTCCATGACTAATGAATGATTTGATATTTTAAAGTATTGCTATGCCCCTCTCCATTTTCAGTTTGGGGTACTGATCATTTGTTTTAAAGTAGATGGAGTCACTAAATCCCAGCATCAGGGTCCCTGGGATTTTTGGAACTGTGCTGTCTAATATGATAGCCACTGAACATGGTTT
Organism: Dugong dugon; assembly: GCA_030035585.1. Classification (NCBI taxonomy): domain Eukaryota; kingdom Metazoa; phylum Chordata; class Mammalia; order Sirenia; family Dugongidae; genus Dugong; species Dugong dugon. The sequence continues at coordinate 22,884,441 of CM057463.1, read as the reverse complement.
CTATTGAGCATTCAAAATTTGGCTAGCCTGGATTGACATGGGCTGTAAATATAAAATGGCACAGTGGTTAAGAGCTCAGCTGCTAACCAAAATGTCGGCAGTTCGAGTCCACCAGCCACTCTTCAGAAACCCTAGGGTCAGTTCTACTCTATCCTATAGGGTTGTTATAAATAGGAATCAATTGGATGGTAACAGGTTTGGTTTTTTTCAATAAGTAAGTATAAAATGCACACCTGATTTCAGAGACTTAATTTGAAAAACAAGAATGAAAGTATCTTTTTTGTCATGTTTAAAAAAATTGTTATCTGAATTTTTATTTGTGTGTTATGAAAACATTTTGGATACATTAAGTTAAATAATGTACATTATTACAATTAATTTCTTCTGTTTTGTTCTAGTTTTTAAAGTGGTTACTAGAAAATGTAAAATTACATACATAGCTCACACTATATTTCTGTGGTCAGCACTGCTCTAGATTAAAGAAAAATTGACAAGGATTGTGAAGTCTAATAATACAATTTGCCAAATACCCTAATAATTTTACTAGCCCAAAAAATTTTGATCACAAATATTCCCAAATGTGTACCTATTAATTTTTTTTTTCCAAGAAGCTGAGATGTTGATAAAAGGATTTACTCTTAAATCTTTGGTGACTAAATGGTTTCTTATTGACATTGGGATTTTTAGTAATCCAGCAGTCACAATTGCATTCCAGCAAAGAATAGAATGCGATCTGATCATTCACCTCAAGGGACAGTCAAAATTTACGTCTCTGTGGTGGAAATGGCTTTAAACAAGAAATCAGAAGACCTGGGTTAGAGCCCTTGCTCTGCCCTTTATAAACTGTCTGCATGTTCTCTACTAATAAATTATGTTTCTGGGAGACAACAGTGTATTTCCTTACCTATAAGAAAAGGATACTTAATAACAGTGGCCCAACCTATCCCTAGGATTATTCTGATGATCAGATGGAGTGATTATTGTCAGAGTTTTTGGTGATTTTTTTGAGAAAGCCTTATTACATATATAAGTTTCTATGACCTTTCCATATATGAACAGTGAGATTTTATATATATTTTTTATTATATTTTTGAAAAAAGTAATGTATTTATTTAGTAGAGGTCTTGCTGAATCTAAATTAAACTGAGATTCACTTGTCCCTCTGCCCCTCAATTCCAGCAAGAGATAACTATCTTTTCTGTTTCTGTTCTTCTGGGGCTCATCATTACAGTTATGAATAATTAGCTTATATCTTTCCCTGTAACAACTTTAGAAAGTGGCTAATGACCCCCTAAGGAGCCCTGGTTATGCAGTAGTTTAGCGCTCAGCTGCTAACCAAAAGGTTGTTGGTTTGAACCCACCAGCCACTCCATTGGACAAAGATATGGCAATCTGCTTCCATAAAGACTTAGAAACCCTTTGGGGCAGTTCTAGTCTGTCCTACAGGGTCTCTGTGAGTTAGAATTGTACCAAGCTATATAGACTATATTACTGTTTAATGCTATATTACTATTTTACTGCTTGTCTTTGTAACTTTAAATAATATGATTAAACCTATCTTTCTCTTTTTGATGAACTAGGCAGTATCTCATGGGTTTCCTTACATAAAATAAGCACATTAGTGTCCCTGTTGCGTCTTATACCTCTCCTTCCCTCCATCTCATAATTCCTTTTAACTATATCAGTCTTTCATATCTTCAAAGTTTATAACATTTTGGTTCAGCCTGAAATTTTGTCTACAGGGTGATCGAGAATCTATAAACACATCTTATGTTATTAAGATTACATAAAGAGCGATCACTGCAGAACCTAGTAGTGAGATTCAATTTCCAGAGAAGGTCTTTGGACAACTCAGCTGAAGCTTCCTTCCTGAAGACTTGACGAGCTATACTTACGTGTAGTATACCTAGGTATGGTATAGCAAGCCTTACTTTATTCTATCCCCACAGATAAGTTATACACAAGATGATAATTACACTTCAAGATGTGCTTTAGTCATAGCTTGTACTTTCATGAGAATTTTTGCCTACGTGAAACTTTGTAATCTACCTTAAAGAGAATAGAGGAAACTTTCCTACTAATGCCCACAATAGAAAGATATAAGTTGTAATTAGTTATTATTGTTGTCAATCCTCTTAAGATAAAAGAAGTGGGCAGGTCATCTCAAGGGACAGACACAGTGATCTGTGGACCCTGGCCTTGAATGGACCAATGTTTTTAATCCACCCCTGGGGATGGAGTTGGGTGAATTATAAAAAATCTCAGACCTTTGAACAATTAAAAGAGATAGAACTCAGTTGAATGAAGTTTGAGACTCCATTGTGGATAATAGTCTATTGTTTTTTAATATCAAGTTGAATCGAAAATAAAGAGATTTTTTGGGAAAACTTCAGACTGATATTTGTACCTTAAGCATGTGAATCTTTTACTGCTGTAGTAAAATACCTTATTAATCAATTGGGCTCAGAAATGAGAAATTCTTCCCTGATCTACTGCCAAAAACTATTCCCTAAAATAGACCCAAGAGGAGGAAGTATAATCCTGTGTTATTAAACCTGTGCCACTTGAAGGAGGCTATTTTAAGCATCACTGCCAAAGGTAATTTTGGAATTGTTCTTGACTGTTTTTCCTTCCTGCCTGCATTCAAACAGAAACTGCAAAAGAAAAAACAAACATGCCTTTTGTTGCCTCTTTCTTCACACTGTTTCTTGCTTCTATAAGATACTACTTTGCTGAAATACATTTAGAGTTTCGCCAATGTGAAATGTCTGTAGCAAAAGAGGCCAAACTTCTCCAGGTAGGGCTTCTACTTATCCTGTAGCCTTATGTACCTCGTTACTTGTCTATATTAGCTCTCTGCTGCATTTAATTCTTAGTTTGTTTTGAAATTATTATTTTGCATCCTTGGTTAATATGCTAGGCCTGTGCAAAATTATTTGCATGCATTATTTTACTTAATCTTCCAAAACCTTAATATTGCCATTTTAGAAATGAGAAGAGAATGGATGGAAGCGAGGTTTGAGCTCTTGTCTAATTAACTCAGAGCTACCTTGTATCCCACCACCTAAGCTGTTTCTCAAGTGTGCACTGTACCCACTGTATGCAGCCTGGAGTGTAAGCAATGCCACATAATTTTAGTTTTTCCATTTAATCACTTCACTTCACCTTCCCATGTTAGCAGAAAGTCAAAAAATATCCTCGCCCTTAAGCTTTATGTCTTATCTTTTATACTAGACAATAAGCTCTTAGAGGGAATTATCATTTATGATGTCTTTTTATATCCCTTGTGCCTGAAACCATGCCTTGGACCACTAGAAGGTAATATAACTTCATTTATTGTCATAATGATGATGATAACTGTTAACATTTAGTATTAATAGACTATTTCCATTTCTGTTCCCTTCCCATACACATTTCTAAAATCTTCAAACTTTGAAAACTTCCCACGCATTTCTATCCAGATAGTTTGACTTCAGTTCCATACTTCATACTCTGAACCACCATGAGTGGGAAGCTCAGCTATCGGAGCTTTAGTTACTGTTCTTCTTTTGAAATAAAAATTCGTGTCAATCTTAAGGAGTATGCCATAACACAGTAACAGGATGAAGCTGAGGCTGAGTGCATCTAACATGCCAAAGTGAAGTTCAACACATTTCTGAACCATAATTCTTAGATAATAGAGCCACTAATTAAAGCCCATCTCTGTAGCACATACATCACAAGCAATAGCACCACACTCAGCAGATAAGTGGATTTTTCTGTAAAACCAGAGAAACCCACATCTGTGCTTTTGCCAATCTATCATCTCATCTAAACTGTTCGAGATATTGAATGACATGCAATGGCCACAGCAATGCAATGTCTAACAGTGTCTGTTTTAAATGCTCTCATTTGGTTTAGTTTTAGTTCCAACCAAAACGCTGTAAATCCTGCATGGTGCATACATTTATAACTGAAATGCAAACAGCATTATTACACGGCACTGCAACATCAGCAGGAGAAACCCTATGCTAAGACATTGCCAGTACACTAAGGAAGCCTGGTCCTTTATCATTCCACCCCCCCCACACATGCACACTTGATTTATATTGTTGAGTAAAAGTATGCACGGATGTCTGCAAACACTTATTACTATGGAAGGCCAATCAAGGCCTGAGTTTGTACAGGTAAGACTTTATGCTTTAAAATATTGCAAGTATTATCTTGTATTCCAAAAACAAAAAACCAAACCCCTTGCCATCGAGTTGATTCTGACTCATAGCGACCCTATCACTTAAACTGAGGTGATCCAGACTTACATTTGACTAACAAACTAAACACGCTCTAAAAATTAAAGTCACAGTAATCTACAATTAAAAAATAAAGTTCTATGGAATTACTCATCCTTATTGCCTTTCTCCTCATTATAATAAAAATGCCTGAACACCTAAACACACAGTGGTATTCAAAACACCTCATCACAGATGTGGCATGGGGCATTGACTCATCAGAACAGATGCCTTCAGTTTTGCCACCTGTATGTGTTGGATCCTGGAGAGGTCTGGGAGTCTCATGGTAGGGACTAGGATGACTGTGGAGAAAGGCACTTAGTGAAGGAGTGGGCTAGGATGGCAGCTATTTATCAGCGGTATTGAAACATTTCAATATTTTAACAGCTTATCAGCCAAGTAGTTAACCTTAATAAAAGCTCATTTATAAGGTAGCACTAGAATCAAGATGTTTAGAAACTTAGAGGTTCTAATCCAGTAGTGGAAACCTTGGTAGGGTAGTGGTTAAGTGCTACAGCTGCTAACCAAAAGGTCTGCAGTTTGAATCCACCAGGAGGTCCTTGGAAACTCTATGGGACAGTTCTACTCTGTCCTAGAGGGTCACTATGGGTCAGAATAGACTTGACGGCAAGAGGTTTAATCCAGTGGTAGAAGGGTTTAGAAATTCTCCCAGATTTTGAAAAGATGCCTCAGGTTTGCCAACTAATCTTAAAATGTAACACTAGTAGTTCTTGGAAAAAGTACAGCAAGAATGCTCCTTAGAAGCCAGGATGGCGAGACTTCGTCTTGCTTACTTTGGACATATTATCAGGAGGGACTAACCCTTAGAGAAGGACATGGTACTTGGTAAAGTAGGAGGTCAAGGAAAAAGAAGAAAACCCACAACAAGATGGATTGACACAGCATCTGCAACAGCGAGCTCAAGCATAGCAACTGTTGAGAGGATGGTGCAGGATGGGGCAACGTTTTGTTCTGTTGTACACAGGGTCACTATGAATTGGAACTGACTTGACAGCACCTAACAGGAACAACAAGTAGTTCTAGTCTGGTTTCCACTGGGAAAACCAATGAGGGAGAAAGTTGATATTTTTTGTGTTCCACATACATCATAATTTCATTAATTATCTCAGTAATCTTCTAAGAAAGTTGGTAACATAATTCCCATTTTAAAAGTTTCTAAAAAAGTTTTTTTTAAGTCAACTTTATTAAGGTGTCTTTACATAGAAACATATGGCCATTTTAGGTGTACAGCTTGCCAAGTTTTGGCAGATATATATGCTCACAGAACCGACACCATAATCAAACCATAGAACATTTCTATCACCCCAATAAGTTCCTTTGTGCTCTTTCCCTAGCAATGCACCTCCATCCATTGCTCCAGGAAGCGTCTGATCTGACTTCTTTCTTGGTGTTATATATAAATGGAGTCATGAAGTATGCAGTCTGCTATGTCTAACTTCTTTTGCTCAGCATAATACGTAATGTTTTTGAGATCATTCATTTTGTTGTTATCAGTAGTTTGTTCCCTTTTATTGCTGAATTGCATTCCATCATATGACCCCACAGTTTGTTTACCCATTGTTCACAGCTTTTGACTATTATGAAGAGAGCTACTACGAGAATTTGATTATAGATCTTTGCATGTCCAAAAAAAAAACAAACCCATTGCCGTTGAGTCAATTTTGACTCATGGCGACCCTATAGGACAGAGTAGAACTGCCCCACAGAGTTTCCAAGGAGTGCCTGGTGGATTCCAACTGCCAACTTTTTGGTTAGAAGCTGTAGCACTTAAACACTATGCCACCAGGGACAGGTATTTTATTATCTCTTAAGAAAATACATAGAAGTGGAAATATTGGGTCATATGTTAAGCGTACATTTAACTTTTTAAGAAACTGCCAAAGTGTTTTCCAAATGGTTATATAATTTTACATTTCCGCTAGCAATATATGAGAGTTCTAGTTACTCAATATCCCCACTGAAACTTGATATTATTGGCTGTTATAATTTTAGTCATTCCTGTAGATGTGTAATGGTATATTATTGTGATTTTTAATTTGCAGTTTCCCGATGAGCAAATGATATCGAGTATGTTTTCATGTCTTCAAATCTTTTCCCCATTTTTTTTAGTTGATTGACTTTTTAGTTCTAAGTTTTGAGTTGCTTACATATTCTAGGTAAAAGTCATTTGTCAGATCCGTGTAATGTAAGCAAGTTTTTCTATTCTTTGGCTTGCATTTTAATTTTATTTGTTCGAAAAGACTATCCTTTCCCCATTGAATTATAATGACGCCCTTGTCAAAAATCAGTTGACCATATATGCGTGTACATATAGAAGGAAAAACATATAGCTGCTTATTTCTGGACACTAAATTATTAATTAAATTATATTCTTAGGTCAAAACCATACTGTCTCCATTACTGTAGCTTTATGGTAAGTCTTAAATCAAGTAGTGTGGGTCGTTCAATATTATGCTTTTTTCTTTTTTAATATTTTAGCCATTCTAGGTCCTTTACATTTCCATATAAACTTTAGACTCAGCTTATCAATTTCTACAAAAAATAAAACTGGTTTTGTATTGGAATTGTGATGAACACATAGATCAATTTGAGTAGCACTGACATCATAATTAATAATATTATGTTCTCTAATTTCTCTCAGAAGTTTAGCAGTTTTCAGTGTGCCTGTATTGCACGTATTTAAAAAATTATTTCTAGGTATTTTATATTTTTGATGTTCTAAATGATAGTTTTTCATTTTTTAATTTCCTTTTTATTACTAGTAAAATATATCAGTTGATTATTTATATTGATCTTGTATCTTGCAACCTTAACAAATTCAATTACTAATTCTAGTAGCTTTGTTTTGTAGATTTCACAAGATTTTCTGCATGCATGATCTTGTCGTCTTCCTTTCCAATCTATATGTTTTTTGTTTCTTTTTCTTGCATTACTGCATTGCTTAGAATCTCCCAGAACAATGTTGAATAGTAGAGGTAAAATAGCGTATGCTTATCTCGTTTTCAATTTTAGAGGGAAAGCATTTAGTTTTTCACCAAATGTACTAAGTTACCTGTAAGTTTTTCATGACTGTATTAAGTTACCTGTAGGTTTTTCATGAATATTTATCAGACTGAGAAAGTTCCCTTTTAGTTGGAGTTTGCTGAGAGTTTTTTAATCATAAATGGGTATTGCCTTTTGTCAAATGTTTTTTCTACATCTACTGAGATAAGGATATGGTTTTTCTCCTTTATTATATTAATATGTTGAATTACAATGACTGATTTTCAAATGTTTGACAAACTTGAGTTCCTAGGATAAACCTCACTATGTTTTTATATTGCTGGATTTTATTTGGTAATATTTATTTAATGATTTTGGTGTCTATGTTCATGAGAGCTATTAGCCTATAGTTGTTTTTTTTTTCTTTCTTTCTTTCTTGTAATGTCTTTGCCTGGTTGTGTTATCAAGGTAATACTGACCTCATGGAACTGGTTGTGAAGTGTCCATCCTCATTGTTGTTTCTGAGTCTATTTTTATTTACTAATTTTTCTCATGGTTATGATTCACAATTTACTTCTTTGGGACATGTATATAATTTTAGATTGGATGATGGATATTTGGAATTTTATGTTGCTGAGTTGTTGTTATGTTGTATTTTGTCTTTATCAAAGATTATTAGTCTTTGTTTGGAGGATTGTCAAAAGTTTTGTGGATTAGCTTAAATTCCTTCAAAGCTTGCTCTTATGCTGTTTAAGGGCTTTACTCTAGGGATGTTTTAGCGCTACCACTAAGGTGTGACCCTTCAAGGTGATCAGTGGGAATTTTTCAGTATGGCTGATCAGACCTTGAATGTCCCTCTGCCATGTATGAGATCTAGGAGATCTTAGCTTACAGCTTCCCATTAGTTCTTTGTGTGGCCTCATGGAGTTGTGTGCAGCTTAATATCCGATAATCAGCAGATGCAAAGGGGCTCATATATGGGTTCTTTGAGGTCTCTCTCTGTATAACTCTCTTATTTCTGGTACTCTGCTCCACAAATTCCAGCCACCTTAGCCTCCTTGCTCCAGTCTATTTCTCTTCAACTGAATGTGACTGCCAAGTTCTGTTCGTGGATCATCCTCTGTGCAGCTGGCTGGAATGTGCCAAAGCCAGGGCAAACATAGGCCTCACTGTTTTTATTTCTCTTTTCTCATGGATCACGTCCAACACTTCCTGCTGTCCACTGTCTGGAACAATTGCTTGAAATAAATCTTGTTCAATTTTTTTAGTTGTTTATAGTGAGATGGTAAGTCTGGTCTCTGTTTTTCAACCAGGGTCAGGATCGTAACGCTTTCATTCCCTTTTATGCTTTCATGCCCTAAGCAAACTGAGGCTGAAAGAGACTAAGTAGTACAGTTATGAGGAAAAGACATTTGGGCATAGGCTGGAATCCAAAGTCTTACTGCTTACCAGTTGTGTGACCTCGGGAAAGTTACTTAACTTTCAGTGTTAGTTTCCACATCATTAAAATGGAGATGATGATGATGATGATAGGAGTTATCTCTTACCATTATGATGATGATTAACTGACATGATGACTGAACAGCTTTTAGCACAGTGCCTTGAACATAGTAAGTATTGGATGTATGGTATGACTACTGATAATATCCATGATCATTTTGGTAGAACATTTGACTTTAATTCAGGAAAGTAGTATTGACGGTAAAGTTAGATATTTTTGCATTATTTATTAAAATGTATTTTTTCTTTAGAAAAGTATCCAGAACAGAAAGCAGGCATATTTAGACTCACAGGACAAATCCCCTGGAAACAAGGACAAGGTATACTCATTTAATGGAGCGTAAGAAATTCTGTTTGTATTTGTGGGCTATTTGAAAAGAAAGATCTGTGGTAATCCACTACAGATTCTCAGTACAGGATACCTATTGTTTAATTAATCACACTAATGGATGTCTTTAATAATAGACAACAGCAGTTTCATAAGATTGAAACTATAGTCATTCAAAACACAACTGGTTAAGGACATAGCCAGTTTTCTTTTAGAGCCCAGAAAATCCTGAATGACCCGAAGTAGGGCTCAACAGAGAAAACCAGGGCAAAACTAATGTGTTCATTGTTAAAGTTTCGACCATGTCCTAAGCTGGTCCTCATGAACTTAAATATGGCAGGCAGACAAGAAGTAAAACACATAGTAGTCAGCCAGATGTAATGGAATATTCCAGCTCAGCAAAGGGAATTTAGAAGTCTTTCTCTGCTATTTGATCACAACCAATGTGTCAACCGACATCTACTTATTCTCCCGTGACAGCAGTGCCAGTTAATCAGCTCTTGTTTATGTTTTGACTATTGATAGACTTAAATTATATTCATATTGTCACGCATAATAAACACATAGAAACTCTTGCCTTTGATCTAAATACAGCCTTTTCTTTTCTGTGGTGACATTTGAACTGTGTATCAGCATAAAAAACTTGTAATAAGCCAGTCATAAAAAAATAGATCATCTAAACCAGATAATTAAAAAACATGTGATTAATAATAATTTTGGCTTGAAAACAAAAGACTCAATTTCAACAACAGTTGATTTATAAAAATGCAGACGTTACCTTTGAGATTGATGTACAAAATGCTATGCATATCTCTGCAGATCCCTCAATCGTTTTAACATTTTGACTTTTTAAAAATGTTAGCACTATAGTTGTTAGTTAAAAATGTGTTCTTTACGCATAATTATCGAACTAGAATGGGTTTCACGATCATTAAAAAGCTTTCCCTCTCCCTGACTCTTGTAAACTCTCTTCCAACAATGCTTATGAAAGGTAGAGGAGATGATTTTTCTAGAAGTCAGAATAACAATCGATGTAGTAATTTAAATTGCAGAAAAGTTTGTTTCTCGGCAGTACACCCTGTGTAACAAAGCTTCTGCTGAAAATCATTGTAAAGTATTCTAGGGACGTTTGAATACTTTCCTTCTGAAGACAAAGACTCAATGCTTGGCATGCTTCAGCCATAGTTTTACCTGTTTAAAGACTTCTAGGCTCTAAGTAAGCATGGACACAGCAGCCCTAAAGTGAAAGTGTTTGTAGAGGAGATCCTTACCCTTTTGGGCTTTTCCTTTTTTTTCTATTCCTCATCCTTCTTATCAAAGAAATAAAGAAATGCCAGTTGAGAGACCGATATGCTTGCTTAATCTCCTTGACTAGAAATAGTCCAGACATCAGGAAGCTAAAACCAAATGATGATTTACATAACCGCTAAGACTGGATGTTTTCACATACATTGCATCAAAAGAAAAATTTAAAAGGTAGTTTTGAATACGCCATTCTCTCTCTGCTATACTGCCCTTGGATTACTAAAGTAAGTTAGCATCAAAATCCACTTAGGTAATCATAAAAGTTGAAGAGCTGCCACTGGCATGCTTACTAGTTCTTAAGCTTTTCACAGAGCCTTAGCCAATGTGACATGTTGATCCCCTGTGTCCAGGAAGTGGTCAAGGTTGATCAGTTAGCTCTGAACAGAAGAATTTGCCCCTGATGGAGTGGCAGCTATATATACATATGGTATATTTAGGAAAGTGATACAATGAAAATATCAATTACGTATTGGTGAAGTGTTGATTTTTACAAACAAGATTTAGCAATGTTGGTGGAATAAATCATTACATTTCTAAAAAGAAATAAAAAATGCACAGAGATAGTATCAACCAAATGGATTAATGAAAACTGTATCCTGTTATCTTCTTAATGAATGCAGTACAGAGTGTCACAAATGTCCTTTCATCCTTGTCACATACTGTGAATTACAAATAGAAAGAACAAAAAGATGGTAAACCGACTCCTCGATAACCAAGTCTGATACGTGAATCCTTTGTTCCTTTCTCACTTACAACAGATGCCTTTCATTAGTGAATTCCAGGGTCTCACAATCTAATAATCAATTAGAAAAATATTCATAGTTATGAGAAGACAATTCCATTTACATTTTTCACAGTCACATTATGATATTTTTAGTTACCCCAAGCAACAGACCTTTAACTATATCCCATTAGTGATAAGGTGCAGTAATTATTTATTATAAGTAATATGAAAAAATGAATAAAATATCTATATGTACAAAGTATCATGGCATGAATTCTACCTAATATTTAATAACACACTTGCAAGTTGTTCCTGCATTAACTATAGTGGAAAACAATAAATACAAACATTAAGTAATATGAGAACACTAACAAAGTAGAAAAGTCTCCATGGATGAAAACTGTAGGCTCTTGAAACTTTAAACTCAAGATCAGTTCATGCCTTCCGTGGGCTCATCTGCCTCGACTGTCAGGTGAACTGCTTCACAAATGCCCCTCCTAAAATCTGCTGTCTTAGGGGTGTTCTTATAAAATGTAGCAATGTGCTTCTTTCCATCTTAAAGGGCAGGATGAGTGCAGGATTCTTTTTGATTCTATCAAATTATGGTGTGCCATCGAACATCATTTTATTGGCACAGGAAGCTGGTGCAGACTGGCCAGCAGGTTTGGAGATTCCACAGGGCTTTCTCCCTTTCTACCCCGGACATAGAATCTGAAGACTAAGCCTGTGAAGAAAAAAAAAAAAAATCATGTTCCAAGAAAGTGAAGAAGTAGAGATGCTAGAGGAGATCTTCTTTTTCGTAAGAAATGTTAGTGACTAACTGAATTATTTCCATACAGTAGAGTGACTAGACATGAAGGATTGGTAGTTCAGTGGTAGAATTCTTGCCTTCCATGTGGGAGTCCCATGTTTGATTCCCGGCCAATGTACCTCCATTTGTCAGTGGAGCCTTGTGTCTTGCTATGATGCTGAACAGGTTTTAGTGGAGCTTCCAGACTAAGATGGACTAGGAAGAAAGGCCTGGTGGCCTACATCTGAAAAGCAGCCAATGAAAACCCTAGGAATCACAATGGTCCAACTGTAACCTGTCATGGGGATGGTGCACGACCAGGCAGCATTTCATTCCATTGTGTGTGAGGTGGCCATGTGACTCTACAGAAGCTAACAGCACAACAGAGTGACTTGAATGTCCCACAGGCACTTCAGACTCAACATGTCTAAAACAAAAACCACTATATTGTGTGTCACACCTGTCCTCCCTCACCCCATAATCTCAATCTTTGCTATTAGCTCCATCATCCACACTGGCACACAGGCTAGGAGGATAGATATCATCTAGAGTCCTGTTTTTCCTCACTCCTCACTGCCCACATCCAACCACTCGTCACATCTCAAGAATTTGATCTTCTAAACATTTCTCTATTCTTCCTCTTCAACTCCGTCTCCACTGTACCTGCAGCCCTAATTTAAGCCCTTGTCATTTTCCTATGAGATATCACTATAGCGCTTTGATTTCTGTACTCCCAGTTGTTCTCCTCTTGAATTAGTTTTCCACATTAAACACAGAATGATGTATCTCAGGCACAAGTCTAATCATATTCCTCTTTTGATTAAAATCCTTAACTACACTCTATCACTAACTGGATACAGTTCAATGTCTATTGCTCGGGGTGACCGTGTGAATTATTAAGAAATTATTTGGTAACTTTCATGATTTGCTGCTGTGTACTCATAAAGAAGAATGAATAGGCAACGCTCCACTTCTCCATCACAAGAAAGATAGCCAGGTCTTTGGGTTATTATTTTGGGTTTTCTTGTTTGCAGTGCAATAAAAAAATCTTTCTGTATTTGTCCAAAGAGAGTTAGGGGATAGAAGCTTGTGTGTTTCAAGAGGGAAATGAGTAGTGACCCAACCTGGCAGGGTTAGATGTTGTGATGCTGCTGATGGTTGAGGTGGTGGTTTGCTACAATCTGGGAAGAGGGTGATGTGGGGACAGGAGGGCAGTTATACAAGTGAAGACCCATACCCTGATCTTTCAGGGCACTGCTGGAGATGGCAGGATCTCTGGTAGAGAGTGGCTACATGGTTGCCTTACGTAAGAGAAAGCTGGACTTGGCTACCATGGCCTGGAGGTAGCCACCACAAGATTCCATGTCAAGCATTAGTCTGTGGACAGGACTGTAGAGAGGGGTATCCCGAAAGTCCTCCCAGAGCCTCTGCAGCTAACAAACGGTCCAGCACCTGCAAGAGGATGGTGTAATAGAAGGATCATGAGGATTATAGGATCCAGCCCCTCCTTCAAATTTTAACTAATTTCCTGTTTATTTTATAGCCAACATCGGGGGTCCACCAAGATGAATAATTGGCTCCTCGATGACCTTAATGTAAGAGGAAGGAGTCATTTTATTCGACGTAGAAAAAGAAATGAAGGGTTTCATTCTAGCGTTGTGGGGTTCTTTATCATTTGCCATGACTAACAATGACTCCCATGATCTGGTGCCCTCTAATGCTTCGGCCTCGTCTCCCAGCCCTCCTTGCACTGAACTTTATTCTCAAGGCCAGTGCCTCTCAAACTATCGGGGGTGAAGTACCAGGTTGATGTTTAAATTTCTAATCAGTTACCAACTGATATTTTTGGAAAATAATAAAAGGAGTTGAATGCTGCAGTAGTATCAGACTGCTCTAACAATTTTTAAACGCTCACACTCAATTTCTGCACTCACGTCGTTGTTGAACAGTATCAAGCTGTTTATTGACCTAGCATCAGTCATGCATATCACAGCTCTAGGCTATCGAGCTATTGATAATGTCTTTCAAACACTGTGCAGGTTCACACATTTTTACATTTGCTCATGCTCTTCCCTGTGCCTAGAAAACTCTTCCTCTCTTCACCTAGGTCACCTTTTTTCCCCCCCTTCTGCTTAATATCTAAACTCCAATACCATCTCCTCTAAGAAATTTGCCATAAAACTTCAGGATACCATATTTATCTTTGTATACGACTATCTTATTCACCATATTATCCTGAAATTATCATTTGTATGTGGATTTCTCTTCACTTTTATAAGCTCCTGGAGGACAGAAACCATGTCATATTTCTCCTATCTAGCTCAGTACATAGCAAGGTCTCAATAGCTTTTGATTCATTTGAGGTCCGTGGGTGAGTTTACAAGTGAAGCCAAGAGTTGGCAGCATACTTCACTAAGCAAACAGCCTGGACTTGTGTGACTAGGATAATGCTCATGGTTACTATTGTATTAATCATTTTCTAAAAGATCAGTGATGTATACAAGAAAAAACTGGAGTTTTCATCAGGCTGTATTCCACATCAGCAATCTTTCTCAGGAAATGTATCTTGCTTCATTAATAAATTGTTTCATTAGTTGATAGTTTCAGTTTATGTGTCTATACCAATATCTATGTTTTTTTTTTCTTTCATAGCATTATAATCCCTCTGAAATTCAGTCTGTTGGTTTCAACTGTGATGATACGGGACTTGATGGTCACTGAATCCCTCATAAACCTAACATTTTTATAAATTTATGATTCTTGCAATGAATAAATAATTATTTTAATAATAAATTATCATGATAGATTTCTTTAACAATGTGACAATACTTTATAAACAAAGAATCATAATGGCTTTAGGAGAAAAGACATTTTATCCCGGTTTTACAGATGTGGAACCCAGTGCAAAGCATTATTAAGAAATGTGTTCAAAATTAAGTGCTTAATGCTCATCCAGAAACTTCACCAAAAAGAATAAAAAGACAATCTACAGACTGGGAAAAAAAAATTACCAATGACGTATCCGGCAAAAATCTAGTCTCTAAAATCTATAGGAAAATCCTCTACAACAAGAAGACAAATAATCCAATTAAAAAATGGGCAAAGGATATGAACAGACACTTCACCAAAGAAAGCATTCAGGTGGTTAATAGACACGGGAGGAAATGTTCACGATCACTAGCCATTAGAGAAATACAAATCAAAACCGCAATGAGATACCATCTCACCTCAACATTACTGGCCCGAATCAAAAAAACAGAAGATAACAAATGTTGGAGAGGCTGTAGTGAGACTGGAACTCTTATGCACTGCTGGTGGAACTGCAAAATAGTACAACTATTTTGGAAAACGATATGGCAATTCCTTAAAAAGCTAGAAATAGAAATACCATACAACCCAGCAATCTCACTCCTAGGAATATATCCTAGAGAAATGAGAGCCATCACATGAATAGTCATATGCTACACCCATGCTCATTGCAGCATTATTCACAATAGCAAAAAGATGGAAACAACCTAAGTGCCCATCAACAGATGAACAGACAAACAAACTATGGTATGTATACACAATGGAACACTATGCAATGATAAAGAACAATGACGAATCTGTGAGACTTCTCACGACATGGATGAATCCGGAGGGCATTATGCTGAGTGAAATAAGTCAATCACAAAAGGACAAATACTGTATGAGACAACTATTATAAAAGCTCAAGGAAAGGTTTACACAGAGAAAGAAACAATCTTTGATAGTTAAGTGGGAGGGGAGGTGTGGGATGGGAAAAACACTAACTAGACAGTAGATGAGTGGTAACTTTGGTGAAGGGTAAGACAGTACACAATATTGGGGAAGTCAGCACAACCTGACCAAGGCAAAGTCATAGAAGCATCATAGGCACATCCAAAATCCCTGAGGGACTGAGTTACTGCGCTGAGAGCTGGAGACCATGGTTTTGGAGGATATCTACATCAATTGATATAAAATAGTTTATAAAGAAAATGTTCTACATTCTACTTTGGTAAGTAGCGTCTGAGGTCTTAAAACCTTGTGAGCGGCCATCTAAGATATGTCTACTGGTCCTACCCTGTCTGGAGCAAGGGAGAATGAAGAAAACCAAAGAAACAAGGGAAAGGTTAGTCCAAAGGACTAATGGACCACAACTACCACAGCCTCCACCAGACTGAGTTCAGCACAGTGCCCGGCTACTACTCACTGACTGCTTTGACAGGGGTCACAATAGAGAGTCCCGGACAGAGCTGGAGAAAAATGTAGAACACAATTCTAACTCACAAAAAAACACCAGACTTACTGGCCTGACAGAGACTAGAGAAACCCCAGAAGCATGTACCCCAGATGCATGCCCTTTTAATTCAGTACTGAAGTCACTCCTGAGGTTCACCCTTCATCCAAAGATTAGATAGGCCTATAAAACAAATAATAACACATGTAGTTCAACCATGTATATGAGACTAAATGGGCACACCAGCCCAAAAGCAAAGATGAGAAGGCAGGGAGGGCCAGGAAAGCTGGATGAATGGAAATGAGGAACCCTAGGTCAAGAACAAGAGTGTTGATACATTGCAGAGTTGGCAACCAATGTCACAAAACAACATGCACATTTACTGTGTAATGAGAAACTAATCTGTACTGTAAATTTTCACCTAAGGCACAATAAAAAATAAAATAAAATAAAAAAAAGAGATGTGTTCAGGGTCGTAGACTAGGATCAGAAAATAAATGTTTACTCATGATGTTTTCCTTTTAGTTCCTATTATTTTATTTAAAAATGTAAGAAAAAATACTGAAAACATGTTCAGCTCTTCTGGAGGATGCCTTTAGATTATCAGGGCACCATTTTGAAAATTAAAGAAGGATGGTGAATTCAACCTAGGAGAAAAATAGACATGACTAACATTCCACACTTCTGAGGATCTATGGGATGGGACTTTCTTTCATACAAGCTCCAGGGCTTTCCAGCCTTTCATTGGCCGGAAACTCGCTTTCACTCCTCAGCCCATCATGGACTCAGGACAGAAGAGAGATGAGGAGAGGGTAAGACCTACAGGTGAGGGAGCAAGCAGGTTGCAGCAGCGTCCCTCCCTGACTACGGCACAGAATGCATTGCAGACCGCGGTTGATGGCTGTCTTCTGTTCAGTTCTAAGTTGTTTTTGTTGTTGTTGTTTGACCCCACTAAACATTCTATCTTTGGCATGTTTGTATGTTATTTAAAAAAATTATCTCAGGAATTACTTTTACTAGTTGCATAATGTCATTGATTGAATGGAGCATAATTTGTTTTATCATTTCCTTACCACTGGATATTTATACTGTTTCCAGATGTTTGCTCTTATTTTTAAAAAATCACTATTTAATCACATTTCAAATAATTTCCTTAGGAACATTTCTGAAAGTGAAATTACTAGGTGGCAGATGTGAATATTTTAAGTGTCTTAGTGAGTACTAATAAACTGCTTTTCAGAAAGACAGATACAATTTATACTTTTAAATGCAGTGTATGAAACTATTTGTGTTACTAGTACCATTAAAAAATTAGGAAAAAAATTAAGTGAAGAGATTTATAAGAAACAAACAAACAAAACAAACCCACTGCCACCGTGTTGATTCTGACTCACAGTGACCCTATAAGACAGAGTAGAACTGCCCTATAGCATTTCCAAGGAGAGGCCGGTGGATTTGAACTACCAACCTAGATATGTTAAATTTTTTTGGACCTAATTTACGTTTTTAGTTACTTGTAATGTAGGAAACTCTTCTGTAATTTTATATTAACCATTTCTAGTTCCTGTTCTATGAATTGCCTATTCATGATCTTTCTCCTTTTTCTGCTATTTCGCACTATAAAATTCTTTGTATAGTCAGGATATTGATTAATTGCTCTCAAATTTATGACATTTTCCCAATTTGTTTTTATATCTTATATAATTTTGTTTATCATATTTTTTATGTTTGCAAGTTTTAAGTCTTGATATTGTAGAATTCTGATGTTTTCTATTGAATTTTCATGTACTAATTTAGTTTTGAAAATTTACTCAGAGACTTAATAAAGCATTAACTAATTTTTCTTCTACTGTCTCCTGTTTTAGCTCTTTATAAGTCTTATCCCCCACATAGGTATAAATAGCTAGCGTCTACTCCCAAAACACCTCCACATTTATTATTAACCAATTTGTTTCAGATTATTTATTGGCATTGGTAAGAAAGGAATGTGCTTTGCCTGCTTCACATTTTTGCTTAGAAACCTTGGCCTTATGGGTTCTCTGTAACAACGATCAATTCTTTCAACTATGTCAGCATCGTCATTCCTATCATAAGGTAATTAATCTATAATTATATTTATGCATTTATAATTTAAAAATAACACATTTATATTGTAAATGAGCCCTAGTATATACAGAAACACATATAGCCAATATACCTCCCATTTTTTATTCCACTGGCTTTCAAAACTCATCGTAAGTTAACACAAGTAAGTATTTTGAGGGTGGTATTGGCTAATATCTGGAACCAAAGTAAGTTATAAAGGGAACATTTAAGCCAAGATAATCTTTTTCTTATTCTTAAGAAATTATGATCTTTAAATGTAACAATACACTTACAGAGAAAGGATAATATTTTTGAAGCCCTTATCAAACTTCCTTTTGTTGATATAAAAGTGACAGAGACTTTAGGATTACTTTGAATGTATGAAGTAGCATCCATTATGCCCATATTGTGCTTGAATTGTTTTTCTAATTATTTTCTTATTTCTTATGTGTGTTTCAGGCTCCCACTAGACAAAGTTTTCCAGAGAACAAGGATCATATAAGTATGTTGAATTCCCCTCCACTCTGCTAAATCACTGTAAATACAAGACACATAATAGATCATCAATGTATGAAGGAGGAAGAATTAAATATAGCTAGATTCTTATTTTGAAATGGTAATTTTTAACATAGGTAATTATTTGTATATTGGTGTTGGCTTCTGGATAGGTTCTCAGACCTCTCATCTTCTTTCCTCACCTCTTCTTGTTCTGATGAACACATATCATTTTATTTTGCATCTCTGAGTTAATATCTGATTCTAGTTGATATCCTAGAAAGTAATTAACTGGTTACTAAATTCAAAGCACTGTGATTGCTAATAGAAATCTGTTAAAGAAAAAAGTAAGACAAATAGACAGTAGAATTGACAGATGCCAACTTGTTTCTTCCCATTACTTTCTCAACTTTATTCTTCAGAACATCATTATGTAGAGCAACAGGAGTTATTTATCTCTTCAAATCAGAAGACATGGAATCAGAGGCTAGGGATATTGGTATATTTTAAAAAGTACCAAGATTGAAAGGAATGAACACCCTTTTATAACGCTTGTTCGGGTTAGCATAACTCCTTGATTCCTATGTACCTTTTCTTTTTTTCCAACTGAACAAAAAGACTGTCACTCTCCAAGGCGGATAATGGCTACTAAAATGTGAACGTTTTGATAATCTAGAAAGTGTCCCTTTTCTAGCCACAGGGTTCCAAAGAAAACATAGCTGTCATGGAAGGAAGCTTTTTATACACTAGTTAGGACCGGACTCCATGACTCCATGCTCAGCTTCTCAAACCTTGCACTAGGAAGTGTTCATTGTAAAGGAATGGACAAAAGCCAAGATTTCTCTCATTCTAATCCACCTGTAATTGCTGTCTAGAGAGAAATGCAACTCTGATATTGATGAATGTGTCTGGATAACATTCCTCTGTCTCTGTTTCCTGTTACTGGATGGAAAAGCACGCTGACATCACTTATTGTACTAGTAGTTGGCAGTTGACACAACAATATGATTCCTCACCTTGGATATTTTACCCAGAGGGACTACCACTGTGCTCAGGCCAGCTCTAGACTTGTTAGTTGCTGTTGAGCCAGTTTTGACTAATAGTGACCTTATGTGACAGAGTAGAACTGCCACCTAGAGTTTCCTAGGCTGTAATCTTTACAGAGGTGGATTGTCAGGTGTTTCTCTCATGGAGACTTTCAGTTAGCAGCTGAGAGTTGTGCCACCAGGATTCCTTATTCTGAACATATATATGTGTATGTGTGTGTGTGTGTGTGTGTGTGTGTGTGTGTGTGTGTGTGTGTGTGTGTGTGTGTGTGTGTATGGAAACCCTGGTGGTGTACTGGTTAAGAGTTTGACTGCTACCCAAAAGGTAGGCAGTTTGAATCCATCAAGTGCTCCCTGGAAACTCTACGGGGCAGTTCTACTCTGTCCTATAGGGTGGCTATGAGTCAGAATCGACTTGATGGCAACAGGCTTCGTTTTTCTTTTATATATATATATGCATATGCATACATATGTATATATATATATATATATATATATATATATGTACAAGTTTCTTTTTTATTGTAGACAAAGGGTAGATTCTCCTGCAGTTTCTATAAAGCATTAGACACCAATTGCCAGGGCACTTAATCAGTGCTTCTTGTGACAAGTAAATTAAAGTCAGAAGAAAATCTCCTTATCCACTTCTAGGAAAGCTAAAGGTAATCCTGTATTGAGCTGGGAGGGTTAATTCCAGCAGCTCTGGAATTGGCCTGAGCTGTTTTACTTAAGAATTGTACCTATATTGCACTGACCACTAGTCAAGGCATAGACCATACTGAATAATCGTGTTGCTTGTAGCCATAGGTTTGAGAAGTTCCAGGTGTGTATTGATTAACAGTGAGACTGATGATTCCCACCTGGTATCTCTGAGACTCCTGGGGCCCTCTGCCACTGGGGCTCTTATATAGCAAGAATACATCTATGTGATCAGCAAAGTTTAAGAAACCCCAGCTGAGAAGGTATTTTGAGTTCACTTGTTTGAAGTGTTCTGTGCACATGTTGGTGGTTTCTGGTTTGAGACAAAGTGTGTCTTGAAACAGTCCTTATAGAGGGAGGTCAAGTGAAGCTCCCACTTGGCCTCTCTGGGCCCTGTGCCCTGAGACAGCCTTTGACTGTGATGCACATCCTTACTTTAATGCTGCTGCTATATTATATCCTTCCCCAGCAGTAAAGTACAAATTTGCACACATTTCAGGTCTTGTGAGTCTTCTTTAGCAACAAAACTCTATTTAACTGCCACTGTTAGTGTATACTGACCCTGGTAAAGGCAAACAGACAGAATTTAGAAGAAAATATTATCAACAGGCAGAAAGAGTGATCTATGTCATTCCTTAGGTATGCAGGATAATTAGAAGAATCTCTTCTACGGCCCTCAAAACATTCTTCCTTTTTTTTTTCCTGGCAACACTTCTTACAGTTTGCTTTAACAAATAGACAATGACAGGTTCACTGACACAAACCATTAACTTTTCAGCTTATAAAAGTCTTTAAAAAAATCTAAGCTGCAGCAGTCTAATGAAACAGATACTAATAAGTAGCTCAGTGAATGAAATTAGGGAACTTACGTATTTATTGCCCAGGTGTGGGAAGGATCCATCAAGCTGTCAGTTCTTGGTTTTTCCTTGTGCAGAGTGCTCACCTAAGAACAGAAGACATGTTTTGATCTATATGCTCAGAGAGTGAATTAAGACAAAAATAAAGTTTCTTGGCTCTTCTTTGTTTTTCAAGGAAAGTTCAATTTTCCTGCAAGAATATCATTAGAGGCACAATTTCTCTTTTAGTATCGCCTGGAAATTGTTTGCCAAGATTTATGAGAGTTTTTTTAGCCACTGTCCCTTTCACCTGAAGGAGCAAAGCCAGCTCCCTAGGAGAGAGGGGTGTGAATTGGGAGATGATCACAGAGAGGCACCCTGTGGGATGAGTTATTGATTTTTGTCTGTTACATGAGCTGGTTCTGCCAAAGCAAACCTGTATCACATGTTTAAAATGTCATTTTATCAGGAAGTCATTTTTGGGTTCTTCTGTTTAAGTAATTCAGTGAGAGTTTTATGAAAATGAAATTATAGGCCAACATAAACATTGGTGACATACAGAGCAGCACAGGGGACATTACTTAAACTTACAGAGTTACTCCACCATTCAATATAAAGATAAGTACTAACCTAGGATGATGGGGAGCTGAGAGACCCCTGACACAGTTTACGTGCCCCTGGATTCATGACTAATACATTTCCTGTCCCCTGTGTCTTTCAGGTATCAACCTTAGTCACATGATAGAAAAGCAGTAAGGATCAGTATCTCCAGCACTGAAAATAAATGTCATCACTTTGCTCCAGCCTTTATCTGCTGGCATAGGAAGCCTGTCTTCTGGGGACTCTGTGATGCCACCGGTTTCCTGCACTCTCATGGCAGTAATCAATAGCCAGAGGCCAGATGTATAGAGACCAAAGCTTACTAGTGGTTACCAGGGTTGGGAGGGAGAGGGAGAGAGGAAGTTATTGTTTAGGAAGCAGTGAGTTTCTGTTTATGATTATGGGAAACTTGGCAATGATTATGAGTGATGATTGCACAACATGATTAATGTAATCGATGTCACTAAATTGTACAAGTGAAGAAGAATGTGTTATATATTCTTACAGCAATTACAAAATTTAAAAAAATTAAAATATTAAATAGTTACTAGTTAAAGAAAAGAAAAAATAGTGGCAGAGACCTACAGGGACAGCCGGCCCAGGATCCTCTTCAGGAGCCTGTTAGGTTCTGTGCACCAAGAAATGCCTAGCACAGTGCAAAATCCCCCACACTCCCATCCTAGCAAGCCCTTTGCTCCCTATTAAGTATTTTGTGAAAGGCACTGGACCTGTTTAGAACCCGTAACTATGAAGTACAGGAGAAGTAAACAAAATAAACATTTATTGAGCCCTACTGTCTGCCAGAAGGCGTGCAAAGCAAATCATGTGAAAATGATTACAGTTCTTAACATTATCTCTTCAAGGTCTGCCTCAATGGGAATAGAAAATATGAGAAAGATTCAATAATCATATGATTCCAATAGCAGTTATAATAATTATAACTATGGAAAAAGCAAACAGCACACACATGTATCTAGAGAAAATAAAAACAACTGGAAGGAAATACACCAAATGTCAATCGTGGTTGTATCAGGATAGTGTTTCATGGGTAAATTTTAATTCTTTTCTAGTCTTTGTTTTTTTCTATTCTCCATTATGCAAAGGATCCACTGTGAAAATGGTAATTTCAGTCATGAAGAGATATTACAAGGCAGAATATATATGTCAATTGGCCAAATTAATTATAACTTACGAGGAGGAACGCACCATTTACTGTTGGGATAGTCAAGGAGGCTTTGGAATAATGCAGAAATGAGCCAAACATTGAAGGGCTGACAAGACAGAAAATGAATCTATGTATGGCTTTGTAAATCTTCTGCGAATCTTTTGCTCTTTTCCCTTTTATTTCTTATTGTTAAATGTAAAAATAAATAAATAAAAGTGAATAATTTAATGAATACTTGCTATATACTAATAATATACTAGCAGTGAGTAATTACCATAATTACTAATGACTATTAGTATACTCATAATATAGTAATTAATAATGAACAATTATCATAATGGCTAGGAGAGAGAGAGTGACAAAGGAATTCAAGGCACCATCTCTTCCTTCGAAGGAGCTTGAGTTCAGCAAGACAGGAAATACGAGATGAATGAAGTCTGGGGAATAGGCTATTATTAAGTGGTTCAAAAAATGAGAGTAACCCAGTCTAACAATCAGAAAGGCCTTGAATAGACATTTCTCCAAGGAAGATAAACAAATAACCAAGAAAAACATGAAAATGTAATCACATTATTAGTCATCATGGAAATGCAAATCAAAACTACAAAGAGATAACACTTCACACTACTAGCATGGCTAGAATCAAAATGTCAGATAATGACAAGCTTTGGCGAGGATGTGGAGAAATCAGAAACCTCCTACACTGCTGGTGGGAAAGTAAAATGTGCAGCCACTCTGAAAAACGGTCTTGCAATTCCTCAGACAATTACACATACAGTTACCATGTTGTTGTCAGGTGCCGGCAACTCATAGCGACCCTATGTAGGACAGAACAAAACAGTGCCCAGTCTTGCACCATCCGCACAGTCATTGCTATGTTTGAGCACATTGTTGCAGCTACTGTGTCAATGCATCTCTTTGAGGGTCTTCCTCTTTTCAATGACTCTCTACCTTATCAAGCATAATGTCCTTCTCCAGGGACTGGTCCCCGCTGATAACGTGTCCAAACCATATGAGATGAGGTTGCACCATCTTTGCTTTCAAGGAGCGCCCTGGCTGTACTTCTGCCAAGACAGACTTGTTCCTTCTTCCGGCAGTCCATGGTATATTCAAATATTCTTCGCCAAAACCATAATTTAAAGGTATCAATTCTTCAGTCTTCCTTATTCATTGACCAGCTTTCCCATGCATATGAAGGGATTGAAAATATCATGGCTTGGGTTGGGCATACCTTAGTCCTCAGAGTGATACCTTTGCTTTTTAACACTTTAAAGAGGTCTTTTGCAGCAGATTTGCCCAATGCAATAAATCATTTGATTTCTTGACTGCTGCTTCCATGGGCCTTAAATGTGGATCCAAGTAAAATGAAATCCTAGACAACTTCAATCTTTTCTCCATTTATTATGATGTTGCTTATTGGTCCAGTTGTGAGAATTTTTATTTTCTTTATGTTGAGGTGTAATCCATACTGAAAGCTGTAGTTTTTAATCTTCATCAGTAAGTGCTTCAAGTCCGCTTCACTTTCAGCAAGCAAGGTTGTGTCATCTGCATATCGCAGGTTGTTAATCAATCTTCCTCCAATAGTGATGCCCCGTTCTTCTTTATATAGTCCAGCTTCTTGGATTATTTTCTTAGCATACAGACTGAAGAAGTATGGCAAAAAGATACAACCCTGATGCACACCGTTCCTGATTGTAAACCATGCAGTATCCCCTTGTTCTGTTAGAATGACTGCCTCTTGATCTATGCATAGGTTCCTCATAAGCACAGTTAAGTGTTCTGGAATTCACATTACTCACAATGTTATTCATAATTTGTTATGATTCACACAGTTAAATGCTTTTACATAGTCAATAAACCACAGATAAACATTATTTGATATTCTATGCTTTCAGCCAGGATACCTCTGATACCAGCAATGATATCCCTTGTTCCATGTCCTCTTCTGAATCTGGCTTAAATTTCTAGTAGTTCCTGCAACCGTTTTTGAATTATCTTCAGCAAAATTTTACTTCCTTGTGATAATATTGATATTCCTCTGTAGTTTCCACATTCTGTTGGGTCACATTTTTTTGGAATGGGCACAAATATGGATCTTTTCCAGTCAGTTGGCCAGGCAGCTGTCTTCCAAATTTCTTGGCATAGATGAGTAAGCACCTCCAGAGCTGCATAAGTTTGTTAAAACATCTCAGTTGATATTCCAGCAGTTCCTGGAGCCTTGTTTTTTGCCAATGCCTTCAGTGCAGCTTGGACTTCTTCCTTCATTACCATCAGTTATTGATTATATGCTACCTCCTGAAATGGTTGAACCTCGACCAATTCTTTTTTTTTGTACAGTAACTCTGTGTATTCCTTCCATCTTCTTTTGATGCTTCCTGCACTGTTCAATATTGCCTACAGAACACTTCAATATTGAAACTCAAGGCTTGAATTTTTTCTTCAGTTCTTTCAGCTTGAGAAGTGCTGAGTGTGTTCTTCTCTTCTGGTTTTCTAACTCCATGTCTTTGCACATTTCATTATAATACTTTGTCTTCTCAAGCCGTCCTTTGGAATCTTCTGTTCAGCTCTTCTGCTTCATCATTTCTTCCTTTTGCCTTAGTTACTCTATGCTCAAGAGAAAGTTTCAGAGGTCTCTTCTGACATCTATTTTGCTCTTTTCTTTCTTTCCTGTCTTTTTATAACCATTTGGTTTCTTCATGTATGATGTCCTTGATGTCATCTCACAACTAGTCTGGTCTTCAGTCATTAGTGTTTAATGCATCAAATCTATTCTGGAGATGGTCTTCAAATTCAGGTGGGATATACTCAAGGTTGTATTTTGGTTCTTGTGGAATTCTTTTAATTTTCTTCAGCTTCAACTTGAACTTGCATAAGAGTAATTGATGGTCTGTTCCACAGTAGGCCCGTGGCCTTGTTCTGACTGATGATATTGAAATTTTCCATTGTCTCTTTCCACAGATGTAGGCAATTTGACTCCCTGTGTTTTCCATCAAGTGAGGTCCATGTGTATAGCTGCTGTTTATGTTGTTGAAAAAAGGCATTTGCAGTGAGTAAGTCATTGGTCTTGCAAAATTCTATCATGCAATCTCCAGTGTCATTTCTATTACCAAGGCCATGTTTTCCAACTAAAGATCCTGCTTCTTTTTTTCTCCCAACTTTCGCATTCTAATCACCAGTCACTATCAATGCAACTCGAGTGCGTGTTTGATCAGTTTCAGCCTGCAGAAGTTGGTAAAAATCTTCAATTTCCTCATCCTTGGCCTTAGTGGTTGATGAGTAAATTTGAATAATAGTCGTATTAACTGGTCTTCCTTGTAGGCATATGGATATTATTCTATCACCGACAGCGTTGTAGTTCAGGATAGACCTTGAAAAGTCTTTTTTTTCAATTTGTCATTCCCAGTATACTAGACCATACGATTGTCTGATTTAAAATGGCCAATACTGTCAACCTCAGCTCACTAATGCCTAGAATATCGATCTTTATGTGTTCTGTATCATTTCTGATGACTTTCAATTTTCCTAGATTCATACTTTGTACATTCCATGTTCTGATTATTAATGGATATTTGCAGCTCTTTCTTCTCATTTTAAGTTGTGCCACATCAGCAAATGAAGGTTCTGAAAGCTTTACTCTATCCGTGTCATTAAGAAGGATTCTACTTTGAGGAAACAGCTTTTCCCCAGTCGTATTTTGAGTGCCTTCCAACCTGAGGGGCTCATCTTCTGGCACTATACCAGACAATGTTCCACTGCTATTCATAAAGTTTTCACTGGTCATTTTTTTTCAGAAGGAGACCACCAGTTTCTTCCTCCTAGTCCATCTTAGTTTGGAGGCTCCACTGAAATTTGTCCACCGTGGATGAGCTTACTGGTGTTTGAAATACCAGTAGCATAGCTTCCAACATCACAGCAATGCACAATCCGGCACAGTATGACACACTGACAGACGTGTGGTGGAGAGTAACCGTATGTCCCAGAATTTCCATTCTTAAGTATAAACCCAAGAAAAATGAAAACATATATCTGCATAAAACCTTGCATACAAACGTTTATAGTAGCATTATTCATAAGTCAAAAGTTGGAAACAATCTAAATGTCCTCAGTGGATGAAGGAATAATTTAAATGTGGTATATCAGTATGGTGAAATTTCACTCTGCCACAAAAAAGAATGAAGTACAGACACATGCAACAATTTGGATGAACCTTGAAAACATGCTAAATGAAATAAGCCAGTCACAAAAGATTCCATTTATATGAAAATCCAGAATCAGGAAATCTATAGAGATAGAAATTATTAGTGGCTGCTTAAGGATGGGGGAGGAGAGAGTGGGTAAGCGGGGTATGTGATTTCTTTTTAACGTGATGAAAATGTTCTAAAATTCACTGTGGTGCTTGTTGCACATATCTGTAAATGTGCTAAAAACCATTGCATTGTGCACTTTAAATGGGTGAATTATACGGTACATGAATTATATCTCAATAAACCGATTAAAAAAAACTGAGAAAGAGAAGGCTGGCACATCAGGGAAGGCCTTGTATACACACTAAGGTATTTGAACTTAGGTCATATGAATGTATCAGAGGTTTTTAAACAGAGGAATATAATGAATTCACATCTGCTTTTTTCTTCAATTGGTTCAAAATCATGTAATGCTTTGAAATGCAGTTCTATAATACAGTGTCTTCTTTCTTCTCTGAGGTTATGTATTCTCTAATTGAAGTAGTTTTTCATAATTCTTACATATTGAAATTGCTATATATTGAAAGTGAGGTAATTCATATTAACTCTGTGATATATGACGTAAGTCAGAATCATGCTTAAGATGCATCATGTCACATGAATATTTTGTAGTCAATCTTGGTGATGTTTAACTTGGCAAGATTTCTTACTAATGCCCAGAGGAATGTTATATGTTTTCATAAGGACTTCCTGAACTGCCACATTTGGTGCTCCTTTTTTTTTTTCTGAAATTACTTTCTTATTATACCCTAGTAGGATTTTTCCTTTTACATTGAAGGCAGGTCCAAATTTAAAGAAACAAATTTTGAACATTTATAGGCTATCATTCCAGCAGAAGACCCCTACCTGAGCGAGAACACATTTCAAGGAAGCAGTAAGTGTGGAAGAATGAACGACATGACCTAATCAAAGGAAGAGGATTTGGGGACTGGTACTTTCTTACCAGAAGGAGGCCAGGACTCTAGCCATGGTTCGTTGAGGCTTTTATAAACCCAGAAAATTTGGCATCCCCTGGCATTTTTCCTGAAGATGGTTGTTGCAGAGTTCTGTTTGCTTGGAAACATTTATTTAGCGACCACTAAAATTGCACAGTTTATTTTGTGATATAAACTCAGAGTTTTTAAATTGAGCGAATGACCAATCCAAAAAATTTTACGGCCACTGAAGCTCACATTTCATTTTGTTAGCCACTTATGCACATTAGTTAATGCCATGTTTGAAGCAAACATGATAAAACATAACAAACATCAATCCTGAGAAGTGAGTATTCAGATATGTGTTCTATCCAATTACTTTTGTATTTTTAAAATTTCTAAAAATTTATGTATAGGAGATAGAAGAAAAATTAGGTGAAACCTATGAATTTATATCAAGCAATCTAATCATTTCAGGAGCCCTGGTGGCGTAATGGTTAAGAGCTTGTCTGCTAACCAAAAGGTCGGCAGTTCAAATCCACCAGCCCTCCTTGGAAATCCTATGGAGTAGTTCTGCTTTGTCCTATAGGGTTGCTATGAGTTGGAACCAACTCAATGGCACCTAAGAACAACAATCATTTCAGGGTTTCTTGTAATTATATTTTAGAAAATATGTTACTGTTGGGCAAGAAATACTTAAGTTAAAAAAAAAATGTAATTTATGTTCAATGTGCTGAGCATGAGCTTATAACATAAACATATTTGTACAAGTTTTGAAAAGCAGTGGGAAAAGATTCATTTGTCAATTTTTTTAGGAGTCTTGAAGTCCTGCTAATGGTAGACACACTTTAATAACATTTGTGGTACAAAGAACATTTGGAGATCATTATATTTTAGACTACTAAATCTGGGCTACTGAAATCTACTCTGAATCACTGATTTCAGTCTTGCCATATCACCAAAAATATTTTCCACGGTGGATCAGCTAATTTGATCTCTGAGAGGCTATTAAAAGCAGTGTGATTTCCAAATTGAGGTTGGCAGAAATAAAATACCAGAGAATATATCTTATTATTTCCATGATAGTATTTCCTCCTTAGACCTGTGACCTGAGAAGTTAATTATAAAGAAAAAGGAAGTTTTAGGGTTAGGGGGTCTTCTGACCTATGCCATCATTGCCTAGTCACTCGTTACAGTGCTTACTATGAAAGTGGAAGACATTAGTCCACACAGAATTATCCTTGTGCCTCAAAGAAGAGTCCGGTATTAAATTTACAATCAAGAAACACAAGACTCTCCTGGATTTTGCCCTTCTTAGAAGCCTTGGGTCACATTGTCCTTGCCCCGGGGTGGTAGAGAAATTTACATGGTCCTGATCCCAAGACCCTCCTCACAGAGAGCCCTAGGCTCATACATAGAGGCTACTTCCAGGTACTGGCTAGCAATCAAGCCCAGGGTCCAAAGAACCCAGGAGACTGTAAAGTGTTTGCCAAATTCCGAAGGAAGTAATGGAGAGCACATGAAATTATTGTGATGCCTGCTTGCAAGCCACAGGCAGATTCTGAGAGCTTTTCTTGATAAATAGTGTAGTCATACTCAAGGTCCCTCATGAGCTTACTTAAGACTTGTTGTGTGCCATCCAGTCAATTCTGACTCATGGAGACTTCATGTGACAGATTAGAACTGCCCCATAGGGTTTTCTTGGCTGTAATCTTTACCGAAGCAGATCACCAGGTCTCTCTCCCGAAGAGACACTGAGTGGGTTTGAACTGCTAACTTTTTGGTTGGCAGCTGAGCACTTAACCAATGAGCCACAGGGCTCCTTTACTTAAGACTAGTTCACATTTAAGTTGCTTGACAAATTTAAGACGGAATTGACTCGACAGCAACGGGTATGTTTATTTTTGGTTTAGTGTAGAAGGCTTGGTGATGTAGTCAAGGCCCATGAATAGCCAACAGAAACCTATGAGTGGTTTCTATCTATCCTATGAGTGACCTTTGCTCCTTTGCCCATTGAGATGGTTATACCAGAGAGAATGGCATGATAATTAAGGAAATGTGTGTATCAAAGAGTGGAAGAGATGAAAGAATGAAGAAGATCTCTCTTAAAAGGAGTAGGGGCGGTTTGGCATATCTGCAGACTTTGAGTGCCTCTCACTCTTCAAGTCTTCTGCTTGCCTATTGTAGCTTGGTCTCATTTGAATTTACTTTTGTAGTTTGTTCTAGTTTGACTTTCTTAGCTGAAATTGGGACCACATTCAGCCTTCGATATTTTGCCCTTGATTTGTGATAATGTTTATAGCTTTCTGTTTCACAAAATTATTTTTTTTGCTGTTAGAAATATTTATAATGTAGTTTATCATTTTATAGCTCTCATTTTACATGCCACATATATTTTAGGATTATTTTGTATAAGTAAAATTTTTGAGGACTGTATATTATAAATGTATGTATCTTGATTTTTAAGTTAGAGTCACACGGATTATTTTGTACAACTAAGAATAACTTTTAATTCATCTGTTTTGTGATGTCCATGATTTAAATGTCTGGTCTACTCAAAACAAGAAAAAAGAACTGTGACTTTTTATTCTTTTAAACCTGTCTAATATTTCAGTTTTTACGCTCTTGATAAAAATATGCCTTGTACAAACCATATCTGTATTTTGAAAGATTTTTACATTTCAAATCAAATGAGAAATTCTAAAAATACATGCAAATTTTGTCAACATGAAATTGTGTTTTACCTTCATTGGGAAACTCAGTTAAAATGATAAGAAATGCAATTTTCACAAAATTATAAAAAATATGATTTATATTTTTAACCAATGAATGTATCCTGATTCTAACTGACCACACACAGCCATTATCAAAAACAAAACAAAACAGCAATAACAAAAAAGCCTTATAATAAACTTCATGCTTTTTCTGCTTTTTCTCCATCACTGCAGATTGGAGATCTCTATGTTTACTACCCATAGTAGTTTAGACCACATCCACACGTCTTTAAAACCAATCTGTAAAAGCCAGGTAGTCCAATAATCTTATAAAAAATGCTATTTCTAGCGTTCATCTCTCCTGCATAGAAGAATTCTGTATTTTGGGGGAGTTATTAATTGACTATTTCTAAAGAACTCACACTTTTTATTTTTGTTTCACATGAGCAAAATCTAAGGTTATAGTTAGATTTTGAAATAACCATTCTGCATCTAATCAGTTGTCTGGGAACTTACCAGGCTCGTGAGAAATAGTCTTAACAGTGAGCAGTTTCACACTCTCTTTATCAGACTGAGGTCTATTTGGAACAGAAAACATTAAGTCAGCACCACAGTAATTAGCACTGAATGTTTGTAAAAGCAAGTAAATGTGATATAAACAGAATGGAGATACACATACATATATAATTTATGTATTTCTCTTACAAAGCCTCTATCTCTTCACACAGAAAAACATACATACTATTACAGCACTTTCCGCTTCTGGAATCAAACTGACAAATCCCTGTCACTCTTCTATAGCAGTGATTATCCCATAAGTCAAACATCCACATGGGCCACGTGAAACAGTTGTCGTAAAGTCCACATTGCACATGTCTCCAGCGCTAAGTGTTGAAGGGGAGAACATGGAAATATTTCCAGACCTTTGGGCCTATGTCAGGTTTGGGAGATGTTCCTTTTCATGAGGTCCTGGGATCCTGCAGTGCAGTGATTGAACTACCTGTCTAACTAGGAGTTTCCACCCATTTTAGTTATCTAGTGCTGCTATAACAGAAATAGCACAGTAGGTAGCTTTAACAAACAGAAATTTATTTTCTCACAGTTTAGAAGGCTAGAAGTCTGAATTTAGGGCCCCGGCTTTAGGCAGAGGTTTTCTATCTCTCTTGGCTCTGGGGGAAGGTCCTTGTTCCCTGGTTCCTTGGTGGTCTTCATGCGGTGTGGCATCTGTCTTCCCCCATCTCTGCTTGCTCATCCTTCCTAATCAGCTCTTTTTATATCTCAAAGGTGATCAACTTAAAACACACCCTACACTGATATGGCCTCTTAACAAACCAAGAAATTCCTAAATGGGATTATAACTACAGGTATAACACATTGCTGTTGAGTTGGTTCCAACTCATAGCGACCCTACAGGACAAAGTACAACTGCCCCATAGGGTTTCCAAGGATCAGCTGGTGGATTCCAACTGTCGACCTTTTGGTTAGCAGCCAAGTTCTTGACCACTGTGCCACCAGGGCTTCAACCACATGTATAGGGGTTAGGATTTACAACATAAATTTTGGGGGGACACAATTCAATCTGTAACACCACCTATCCCTTCTCTTATTCTAAAACACTTTTGGCCCCCAATTCTTTTCCTTGGACATTTCAAGAACCTCTATTTCTAAATCAGAAGGATAGGCAATCTAGAGATATTTTATCCAAAGTTCACAACCTGATGAACATACAAAAGCATCCACATAAAAGCAGGCTTCAAATTCAAGTCAATAAAGAAAACTTAACGACAGAATTTGCCCTTTTGACATTAAAACAATTTGTTTTGTTGCAGCACCTTGGTTGTAATGATTGGCTGGATTGCTAACCCTTAATTTGGTTACTTTAAAACGTCAAACCCAATGGTTAAGGCAAAGCCACTTAGAACTGCCTCAAGGTTACGGGAATAATTTTTATCTAATTGTGATAAACATACTGAAAATTTCACTAGGAAAACTATTTTAAAACTCTAGGTATTTTTTTTCTATGATGTTTTCCCTCATAATTATAATCAGTCTTTCTTTTTAAATTTAATTTTTTTTAATAATGTTATCTTTTGATTTTACTGTTTTACCATTTAAAAGACAAGCTTAAAGAACAATCTTCTCTTACAGTTGTTGGAATTTCTTTGTTGAATAGAGAGAGTTCTGATAAATAATTAGCCAAACCCCATATATATATTGCGTTCTATACAAATGTCTTTAAAAAGGAAAAAGAAGCCTAAGTAGAGGATCATTCATTTTCCTTATGTAAGTGTAGGGTCAGGGTTTCTAGAAAATAATGATGATGGCTTTACTTACTGATCATTTCCATTTTCCGGTGTGCCTAGGAGAAGACAGAGTTGTTATTAGAGTTAGAAGGTTCTTGGCTACAAAAAAAAGAAAAATCCCTGAAGCCCTTACCAGCCTCTTTGCAGAGACACTGTGTGGCTTTAAAGTTCTGCACTGATGTTTCTAAAGCTAATTTATAATTTTTTGTTCCCTCATGACCACTTCCTAGAGTGTGGTTAACACTGATTTGAGATTAAAGGGATAGTCCTAATTAGCGGAGTTTAGTTCTGGACTAATTCTGATCTTATGATTTCCACGTGAAACTGCTGACTGTCCATTATTGCACATCCCACAGACACCAGAACATATCTCAGTTTATTTCACTAGCCCTGAAAAAAATTTACCTCAAGTATTGAATTACCTTTTCTTTTTTTCTAATCAGATAACTGATTTTTCTAGTTTCTTTTATACATTGCTCTTTTTCTGGCACAGAAATTGCTATATTTGTGGTGCGCTACCATGTAATGCTGCTTCTGATTAATCCTTAAGCCCACTGATTCAGCCTCTCAAAAGTGTCCTGCAAAATGTTACTGAGGCTACTAACTGCAGATGATCATTTCTATGCTTTGCCAGGCTGCTTCACAAGTATCTGAGAGAAAATAGCTTGGGCTTTGAGCGAAAACTCAGAATGATCCATTCTGTACAAGAACAAGGTCTTCCTGGTGTTGGAGTTGGTGGCCAAACCTTGCATTACTATCTGGCCGATGATTTGTAAAAAATACTTTTGGACATGTGTTGCGTGCATGCGCATGCGCGTGCGCGAGCTTTTGTGTGTGTGTGTGTGTGTGTGTGTGTGTGTGAGAGAGAGAGAGAGAGAGAGAGAGAAAGAGAGAGAGAGCGCCTTGGTTTGACACTGTTCAGGGCCACAAGTACTTTTGTCATCATACTAATCAAAGAAGTACATTCAAGCGCAGTGAATTAAGTGTTGACTTGGAATCAGTTACTTAATCTCAATAAGGCTCCATTTTCTGATGACATTTTTACACCTCTTTTTAAACTAGTCTAGTCTAGTCTACCCCAGATTCAACCCCTTGCTCTCTACTAGCATTTTGACCAACATCATTTAATGGAAACTTTAAAGATAAATAAAGTTTACAAAACAGTAAACTAAAAAAAAAAAAACTCCTCTAAACAAATCCATTTAAACATATTGAACATTGCTTACCTTTGGATAGTTTATCAAAACTTTAGCATATTAAATATTTCCCATGTGAAAGGCATTCAAATATGATTTTGCCAAGAAGTCAAATAGAACAACAACAGCAATAATAGCTAACATTTATTGAGTACTTACTATATTCCAGGTACTTTCATGAATTATCACTCAATCCTCACAAACCCATGCAGTTATTATTCTCATTTTATACGTCAAAAATAGAGGTTTATTTTTAAGCCAGTCCAATATACCTGTGCATCTCAGTTAATGAATGGCCAGTTAGGAAAGCTATGTTTAATTGATTGCTTAAAGTTCCCCTTGTTTTCCTCCTGATTTCTCTCTGGTATTTTTCCATTGCTACTCAGATTCTGTCTCTTAGATTTCCTTTCATTTCTGATTCAGCTCTTGTAATTGGAATATACTCTTTGAATTTAATTCACCTGGCTTTGATCATACTTGCTTTATAAAGTTTTGATTTCCAGTAATATTTTGACCTCTTTTGTTTCTGTCATCTTGGCTAAAACATCCCAGCATAACTCTTAATTCCTAAGATTTAATCCATGGTGCCACATGCTGTTCACCAACTAGATTTATCCTGGTCTTCTCTACTCTTAATTTTTTTTTTTTTAAATAAACATTTACACAGCAAATTATTTTCCCTTTTAACAATTTTTATACAACTCATTCTATGACATTGGTTACAATTTTAACAATGTGTCAATATTCTCATTATTTCCATTCTGTGTGTCCCGTTTCCATTGATCTAGCTTCCCTTCCCCTCCTTGCCTTCTCATCTTTGCTTTTGGGTAAGTGTTGACCGTGTGGTCTCATACAGTTGATTGTTTAAGGGAGCACATTACTCATGCGTGATATTGTTCATTTTATAAGCCAATCTATTATTTGGCTGAAAGATGACCTCCAGAAATAGCTTCAGTTCCAGGTTTGAAGGGTATCTTAGGGCTATAGGCTCGGGGGTTCCTAAAGTCTCTATTGGTCCAGTAAATCTGAACTTTTTTAGGAATTTGAATTTTGTTCTACATTTTTTTCCCATTCTGTCTGGGACCTTATATTGTGTTCCTGGTCAGAATGTTCGGTAGTGGTAGCTGGACACCATCTAGTTCTTCTGGTTTCAGGATAGAAGAGGCCTTGGTTCATGTGGGCTATTAGTCCTGTTGACTAGTTTCTTCTTTGAGCCTTTGTTTTTTTTCTTTCATTCTCTTTTGCTCTAGATGAATAGAGACTAATAGTTGTATTGGTTACTTGCAAGCTTTTAAGACCCCAGATGCTACTCACAAAACCAGGATGTAGAAAATTATCTTTATGAACTATGTTATGCTAATTGACTAAGTTGTCCCCTGAGACTGTGGTCTTAAGCCTTTTAATCCAATAGACCAATCCTGTGAGTTGTTTGGATATGTCTGTGAAGCCTCCTCTGTAACTGTGCACCTTATGTGCTTTGATGTATATATGGATGTATATACATATACATACAGATATGTAGATGCATATGCCTACAGATATACCTATACATGCACTTGCATTTACCGGCGTATGCCTTCCTATATACATATATGCATACGTATCTACCTGCATAACCACACACATATTTTTTGGTTTTGTTACTATTGTGGCAAAATTGTGAACGTTATAGCATTTACTGAAATTGTCCCTTTTTCTTGTGTACTTCTTAGTGTCTTTATTTACCTTGGTCAAGTTGTGCTGATTTCACTCATATTTGGTATTGGTTTTCCTATCACCAAAAATTACAAGTGTCTACTATCTAGAAGGAAACCCTGGTGGCATAGTGGTTAAGAGTCTGGCTGCTAACCAAAAGGTCAGCAGTTGGAATCCACCAAGTGCTCCTTGGAAACCCTATGAAGCAGTTCTACACTGTCCTATACGGTCGCTATGAGTCAGAATCAACTTGATGGCAGTGGGTTAATGGATACTATCTAGAAAGTGTTTTCCCCTCCCTCTCCTTCCCATCTCTGTTAAACATCAGAAATGTTGCTTTCTGTATATATATCTATTCTTGACTTTTTATAATAGTGGGACCATACAATACTTGTTCTTTAGTGTTTGACTTATTTCACTCAGCATAATGTCCTCCGGATTCATCCGTGTTGTGAGATATTTCTCAGACTCCTCATTATTCTTTACAGTTGTGTAGTATCCCATTGTATGCATGTACCACAGTTTGTTTATCCACTCATCTGTTGATGGGTACTTAAGTTGTTTCATCTTTTTGGTACTGTGAATAATGATGCAATGAACATAGGTGTGCATGTGTCTATTCACGTCACTGCTCTTATATCTCTTGGATATATACCTAGGAGTGGGATTACCGGATCATAAGATATTTCTATTTCTAGCTTTTTGAGGAAATGTTATTGCTTTAGGTAGTACTGATATTTTCACAATGTTGTCTTCCAATCCATGAGCATGGAGTGTTTTTCCATTCATGTAGATCTCTTTTAGTTTCCTGCAGTAGTGTTTTACAGTTGTCCTTGTATAAATCTTTTATGTCCCTGGTAAGGTTTATTCCTAGGTATTTTTTCCTTTTGGGGGCTATTGTAAATGATGTTGTTTTACTGATTTTCTTTTCGGAGTCCTCCTTGTTAGTATAGAGGAACCCAACTGATTTTTGCACACTGATCTTGTACCCTGCCACTTTACTGAATCCTTCTATTAGTTCCAGTAACTTTCTTGTGGAGTCTCTGGGATTTTCTATGTGTGAGATCATGTCATTTGTGAATAAGGATAATTTAATTCTTCCTTTCCAGTTTGGATACCCTTTATTTCCCTTTCTTACCTTATTGGTCTGGCTAGGACTTCCAGTACAATACTGAATAAGAGTAGTGATAAAAGACATTCTTGCCTCATTCCCGTTCTCAAGGGGAATGTTCTCAGTCTTTCTCCATGGAGAATAATGTTGGCTGGTTTGATTTTGCATATATACCATTAATTAGGTTGAGGAATTTCCCTTCTATTCCTATTTTGCTAAGAGTTTTTATCAGGAAAGGGTGTTGGATTTTATATCATGCCTTTTCTGCATTGGTTGAGATGATTAAGTGATTCTTTTCTTTTTTATTTTTATTTGTGTGGTGAATTCTGTTGATTGATTTTCTAATGTCAAACCATCCTTGCATCCCTGGCATGAATCCCACTTGATCATGCTGTATTATTTTTTTGATATGCTGTTGAATTCTACTGGTTAAAATTTTGTTGAGACTTTTTGCGTCTATATTCATGAGGGATATTGGTCTATAATTTTCTTCTTTTATGATGTCTTTGTCTGGCTTTGGTTTCAGGATTATGCTGGCTTCGTAGAATGAATTAGGGAGTATTTCTTCCTTTTACATGTTCTGGAATAGTTTGAATAGAATTGGTATCAACTCTTCTCTGAATGTTTGGTAGAATTCTCCAGCAAAGTCGTTTGAGCCAGGGCTTTTTTGCAGGGGGAGTTTTTTTTTTTTTTTTTTTTTTAAATGACCTTTTCAGTTTCTTCTTTTGTGATGAGTTTGTTCAAATTTTTTATCTCTATTTGTGTTAGCTTAGGTAGGTAGTGTATTTCTAGAGATTTGTCCATTTCTTCCAGGTTTTCCAATTTGTTGGAATACGATTTTTCTTGATATTCAGTTATGACCCTCTTTACCTCAGTTGGTTCTGTTGCAATGTCACCCATCTCATTCCTTATTTTTGTTATTTGCATCTTCTGATTTTTTTCCTTTGTCAATTTGGCCAGTGGTTTGTCAGTTTTATTAATCCTTTCAAAAAACAAACTTCAAGTCTTCTTGGTTCTTTCTATTGTTTTTCTGTTTTGTATTTTGTTTATTTCTGCTCCGATCTTTATTAATTCCTTTCTTCTGGTAACTGTGGTCTTCTTTTGCTGTTCCTCTTCTATTTGTTCAAGCTGTTGGGTTAAGCTATTGGTTTTGGCCCTTCTTTTTTGATGTGTGCTTTTATTGCTGTAAATTCTCCACTGAATA
Source organism: Dugong dugon (assembly GCA_030035585.1). Classification (NCBI taxonomy): domain Eukaryota; kingdom Metazoa; phylum Chordata; class Mammalia; order Sirenia; family Dugongidae; genus Dugong; species Dugong dugon. Next base: position 22,845,976 of record CM057463.1, on the reverse strand, counting down.
CTGCTTTTGCTGTGTCCCAAAGGTTTTGGTATGTTGTATTTTCATTCTCATTTGATTCTAAGAATTTTTTAATTCCATTTTAATTTCTTCTATTACCCAATAGTTTTTTAAGTAAGGTGCTTTTCAGTTTCCATGTATTTAATTGTTTTTCCTTGTTCTTTCTGTTACTGATTTCTAGTTGAATAATGTTAGAGTCAGAAAAGGTGCTTCATATTATTTCATTGTTTTTGAATTTTATTGAGGTTTGCTTTTTGGCCTTAAATATAGTCTGTTTTGGAGAATAAGCCATGTGCATTGAAGAATGTGCTACTGTTGGGTGTGTATTCTGCATATGTCTATGAAGTCAGGTTGGTTGATTGTGTTATTTAGATCTTCTGTATCTTTTTTGAATTTCTTTTTAGTTGTTCTGTTCATCATTGAAAGTGATGTATTAAAATCTACTGTTATTGTAGAACTGTATATTTCTCTTTTCAATTCAGTTTGAGTTTATTTTGGAGCTATGTCATTGGGTACATGAATATTTATTATTGTTATGTCTTCTTGGTGGATTGACCCTTTAATCAGTATATAATGTCCTACTTTGTCTCTTAACGATGGATTTTGGCTTCAAGTCTATTTTATCAGAGATTATTATTGTCATTCCTGCTCTCTTTTGGTTATTGTTTGCTTTGCTTGATATATATTTTTTCCTGTGTGGGATGTATCATGTTGCAGCAGGGTGGATGTTGGATGAGGTCACTAACTAGGATCTGCTACTCATCATTTGGCAGAAGTGCAGATGGCAGCTGTCAGGATATGGTTGGCATTGCTGATGAGGTGATGTGTCTGTTCGACCATCTCTGGGCATTGGTGTAGGGAACATTCTTGCCAGTTGCCAGATTAGGAGATATGAGGGTGTAGTGCCAGTAGCTGGGTGGTGGTGGGGGGTGCACGGGTCGCTGATTACCAGGTGTGTGGCATGGGGGCTCACACAACTGGTTGCAGGTGGGAGGAAAGGGGTGTGAAGGGTGCACTGCCAGTCATTGGGCAGATGGGTGGGTGCATGTTGCTGTTTGCCGGGGGGTGGGGGGCACACCACTGGTCACCAGGAGGGTGGGGGAAGACAGGGGAGTGTGCTCCCCTGGTCACCAGCGTGGGCACTGAGGTATTTTCTGTAGAATGCAGCTGGTGATCAGGGCTTGGCCCTGACCAAATGTGAGGAACGGAGTCTAGAGTCTGGTCAGGTGAGGAATCTCAAGATGCCACTCTATGGATCCTCTACTCTGTGAGTGCCACCCACCCAAACGATCAGGGACTGTTGCTGGTGAGTATTTCTATTCCTATTTTCTGGCTCCCTCCCTGCTCTATGGTCGCCTGTATCGCTAGAGCTCTTGCCCACCTTCCTGCACTTTCTTTCCCTCATTAGGTCCAGTTCATGTTCTGCTTATATTGCTTCACTCCGGGTTTTTTGACACAGTGTCTCTGTCTCCTATTGGGAATTCCATTAAGTTCCCTTCTGTTCTCCTCACCTGGGAATGCTGTTCACTTTGTCTCAAGATGGTCACACTGTGCTGGACTGGCTGGCAGAGCACCTACGATCCATAAATCTCCTTGTTTGCTGTTTTCATTCAGTTTCTCCTTCTATTTGGTGTTCAATCTCATTCTTCATCCTCCCATTTACTGTTTTGGGTTCCTAGGTTGTCATCTGTATCTGTTTCACATGGTTTCTCGGTTCTTTACTGTAGGGGGATGGAGTAGTGTGTGTGACTAAGCTGCCATCTTGGACCCCTACCTCAATAGGGCTTTAACAGCATTTTTCATGATTTTTATGATGTGTCATTTATACAATCACCCATGATGCTTATAGCCCTGCTTCAAATGAGTTGTCTTTTTTTTTTATGTTTGTTTTAATATTTTTCCTTGGAGTTTCATAATGATGAGTTCATTAGTAGGCAGAAGCATGCCAATAGACTATTTTCTGCGCTTATACCTTTTCTCTTTGGGTTAAAGCTCAGATTACTGTCAATGTTATCTAGATAAACTTAATTTCATATTGAAATCTCAGATTCATATTGTATTCCAGAGAACAGAGTGGATTTACTCTTTTTCTAAACTTAATGAAATCTCACCCACATACTTGAAGAGCAATTAACTGTGGGTGTTTAATGGTGCTAATTTAATGATAACAATACTGTAAATTCTGTTTGTAAAACAAAGTTAAAATAACCAGATAGATTTGGTTAATTGTACAAACTTGATTATAAAGCACTGTATGTCTTCATAATAACTATCCATAGTTGTTGATATTTTATACTTTTTTTCTGAATGATCCAATTCATACATAGAGTCTTCTTTAATAGAATATGTCAAGTTTTCAAATAACTAATTTCCTAATAATCAAACGCAAAGCAGTTTTTCAAAACAGGATAATTTTACAAATGAATTTAAGACACAAATTTTTACCTATCCTATATACTCCACACTCACAGGCTTCAACTTGGATAGTTCATTTCTCATAAAGGACAAGATTGGTGGTTTAGAAACTTACAGAGATTAAACTGATTTATAAAAATGCTATTTCTTCTCTGGAAACTGTGTAAGGAAATGTATTTCAGATATTATTAAGAAGTTTATTCACTCACTCTTAAAGGAAAATATGTTGATTTTTTTTTTCTTATCTTCCACCAAAAGCTAAAGTGAACACTGTTGTTTTTGCCCCCCAACTTTCCCTTGCACTGTCATAATTATGCATGAGACTGTCCTTGGGCTACATAGTCAGTGATTGGTCTCAGGAACAGCATTTGTTAGTGTCCTGGGCACAGTGCCCATGTTGTAAACAAAGAATAGTGTGGCTTATATATCTTACAAAAGTAATTGTAATTTACTTTTTAACAGCTTATAATACCTAGGCAGAGTGTAGTTGGTGAAATATTTAGAATCCAAATTTTGAAACAGAGGGTTATATTTTATTGAAAAATTTAAAAAATTTCACTCAACGAGCATGTATTAAAGCTCTGCTATGTAATAGGTACAATGCAATGTGACCAATGTGTGGTTTGTGACCTGGAGGGTTTGTCAGACTTGTGGAGGAGGCAGGTACATAAACAAGCAACTGTACTGTAGTATAACCGGTTGTCATTGAGTCAACTCTAACTCATAGCTCCCCCAAATGTGGTTACAAACTCCCAACTGAAAGATAGGCAGTTGGAATCTACTCTAAGGCACCTCAGAAGAAAGGCTGCTGATTTACTTCTGAAAAATAAGTCATTGAAAACCCTATGCAGCACATTTCTACTCTGAGATACATGGGGTCACCATCAGTTGGGATCAACTCAAAGGCAACTGGAAAAAGCAACATTCTTAGCAAGACCTCCCTTTATTTTCTGTTACCCGGAAATGGAAAAAATTTTCATTATAGACCAACATGTCATTTTGTACCCTCTTTTATACCATGTTCCCCCGACCACCTGTAAAACTGGGGAAATTTCATTGGAAAGAATTTGCCCATATTTGATAATATCCATCAATAGTAGCTAATTCCAACTCCTTACATTCTCTGGCATACAATGGATTTCACTACCCCTTCCCATCAATTCCTGTTATCAAGCAATATAACATTTTATTTCTTCCTATAACTCCTCTTTCCTCTTAAAAGCTTAAAGTCAGATTTGGACTGGGTACATATACTGCTTTCAGGAAAATAAAACAAAACACTGTTACTTACCTGGGTCTGTCTTCTGGCACATTCGATACAAACCCACCAGAACAAATACTGAAAGTGTTATTACAATCAAAGCAATAACCACCGGCAAAATAATACCTAAAAAGTGTTGGAGACATTGTCAGTTAAAGAAGCTATTGAATTTCACAACAGTTCACTAATTGAGCAAAGCATGCATGCCTCCTTTCTTCTTTAAACATCAATTTATTTAGGCTATTTTAATTTAGGCAAGAAGATTTATCTGATCCACGGGTTTTGCTCTAGCTGTCATTTCTGATGTATCCACTTGATGTCAGTCTTGTAGCCTTTCTGAACCAAAATTCCAAACTAAGGGAGATTGTTCTCCCACCTTCCTGGAGACTGGAGGAATGAGGAGCTGGAGGATCTGAGAGACAGATGATGTACTCTAGAGCTATAGTTAGAATTCACATTCATATATCATTTTCCTTAGTATTTTATAACAAAGTTACTGAAAAGAAATATAGCCCATATTGTGACTCCTAATCACAATGCTGGTTTTCTAGAAAAAAACTCATAAATATTTTTCCACAATAGTATCTTAAAACTAAAAAAGGCATAAAATAAATTGATATAAGTGGATATCACAGTGGATATTATTTTAAAAATGAACTATGTGACTTAAGATAGATGTGCGTGTGTGCGTGTGTGTTTGGGGAGTGGGTGTTCCCGCAATACGTTAGGAAGAGTTTTTCCTTTTTTTTTAAGAGGAGGTTTTTTGCTATTTTTTTAAACCACCTGCCTTCTTTCATGACAGTCGTTTCTGGGTTAAAAAGATGCAGGCAAAAAAATCTTTTATAGGGATTTAACTATAGATATAAAAGTTATGGTTACTACTTAGTTATGTATTCTCATCTGCTTGTATAGGTGTTCCTCATATATTTATCAGGGGATGAGAATAGTTAATTTATTTTTAGGGTAATTTACATTTCCATTGTTATGGTTGAATATTTATTTTAACTAAGTTTTACTAGGTTCAAAATAGTCCTAGAGTGAGACTTACTGAATTAAATGCTGTGTGATTAACATCACTAGTGCTAACCAAGCTTCTTGGAAACCCTATGGTACAGTTCTACTCTTTCCTATAGGGTCACTATGAGTTGGAATAGACTAGACGGCAACAGGGTTTTTTTAGTGTCCCCCAAAATGTGGATGCCATGAATAGGCAGGTCAATAATTTCTATGCTGACTTATTTAATGGAAGGGCTTTTCCTAAACCTAAGATAATCTTTTATGATTCTAACTTCATATATAATTCATCTTAATTGCTAGGAAAATTATTGAATATCTATATTCAGCCTTAGCATATATATGTTACCTGACATACATATGTGTTTGTTAAAATGGAACATTTTAACAAAGGCCGTTTTTAACATTAAGATAAAGCTCTGTAAAGATGATCAGTTCATTTATATGGGGATCTCCGCCTGTGCACTTTGGCTTACCTAACTCCATCAATTCACCTTTGGCCCTTGGGAGCGTCCCTGGGGGTGGAGTGGTTAAGAGCTAAGACTGCTAAGCAAAATTTTGACAGCTTGAAACCACCAGGAGCTCCTTGAAAACCCCATAGGGCAGTATTACTCGGTCCTGTAGGGTCACTATGAGTTGGTCAGAACTGACTTGACATAAATGTTTGATTTTTTTGGCTTTAAGGTAAGGAAAAAAAAAAATCCCAATGTTCTGCTCATTAAGACCGGGCTCACTTGTAGGAAATTCTTAAAGCAAGAGACTATTAGATCAGTTTTATACTGGGCTTACAGGTTCAGTAAAGTTGAGAAAAGGCTATCCATGACTTTGACCTAACCCCTCCCCGCACCCCCCCCCCCCCCCAATATTGGGCACATTCGAATATTTTGCACATCAACTGCCAGGAATGGAGATGATCTGACGTCTGTTACTCACTGGAATAAGAGGGGCTGGTTGAAGAAGAGCTTTCATCTTTTCCATTCTCAAAGCCTATTATTTTAAGAAACAAAAAAACAAGTCAACTTTTGTTAATTTGTGCCATTCCTCACAATCTTTTCCCCTCCCCATTTAAGAGGCTTCTTTGATTTATGGATATAATGGACCTAGTGTGAGGAAATTCTCTCTCATCTTGAAAGAGCTCTGTTTTGTGAACTAAGATTGTCAGAGTTTTTTTTTTTTTTTGGTGAAGAGGGGTCAGGTAAAGCAAGTTTTCACTCATGCACACGGTAGTCATACCTGGAGACTGCAAGATGTTTTCTGACATTGACACTGAAGGTAATGTAGTGGTTTTAGAAGGCGGTGTATCTGGTTGTGAAGTGTCAGCTGTAGGAGAAACACAAATCTAGAGTCAGACTGTGGTGTTAACTCTTTCTACTTGATTTCTTGGCAGATTCCATTTGCATTTCTGAAGATCTGTGAAAACTGTCTGCTTATCATTGAATAATGAGATAGAAGATAATGCTCATGCTAAACCATAAGGTCACCTATTTTAAAGTTACTAAATCGCAACTCACAAAACCTTGGTTTAAGTATTGTATCTTTAAGAATTGGCCAAGACTACTAGAATAAGTCAATAATTCTTTACCCTAGGCTATGCTTTGTAGAACCTACTGCAAGAGATTCTTATGGGATACAAACAAGTTATCCTGTGCAAAAGCATTATTTAAATTTCAAGTATTTTAATTTTGTGTGATAGTGATTATTTTACCATCACACATACTTAAAATGGGAAAAATCGCATGTACTTCAGATTTTACGGTGTTTCTCAATGGTTAAAGTGAAAAGCTTGTAACTGTGGCTTTGGTTAGAAGGTTGGGGGAAAAATCAAAGGAGACTCCTTTGTTTTCGTGACTAAAGCTCAGCAAGTTTCCTCACTGAAGCTCAACATTTTATTACGTGTGTTCCTTATTTAGAGTAACTGTTGCTTGGTTGCATTTCTAACACTGTCCCTGCTCTTTCTTCCAAGGATGATGTTAATTTTACATTTAAGATTTTTTTCCTTAACATTGGCCATCTTCAATCAGAAGAACTCAATCAAAAAATTGTAATTAAAATGTTGTTATTCAATATTCATAAATCACAATAAGTTTAAGGGACATACACATAAATAGCTAAATGTTTTTATAAGTTTATAGCATTTATTCTTGTGTAATTGGGCTAAAATATAGCTTATGTTTAGAAAATTAAAGGAAAAAACCTCGTTCTTTTCTTTCACTATGAAGTGTGCTATTTCGATCCTGTTTGCCTTGTCCCACTACTGAATTGCAAGTTCCTGGAGTGCAAAGACCGTAACTCCCACCACACCCCACATGGTGCTCAGGCTACTGTGGGTGCTTGACTGCACCAAGAAGCATCTTTTATGATTACCGCCCCCTTAGGGATATTGGGGCCATGTATAATTGCATCAGAGAAATTGATATCGCCTCTGAGTGCCTTGGCTCTTTCCTTCTTTGCCTCCCACAGCCCAGAGCACACTGCATGCTCATGCATTTTTGACAACTGTGGGGGAAGAATACTGTTCAGAGTCTGTGCAGCTCTTGCCATGCAAAAGATCTGTGGGAGGGAGCTAGATATATGCCCATAAGAACAAAGAGAAACGTCAAGCTAGTGCACTAAGCAGGCAGAAAAAGGAATATTAAATGGAAGAGTGGTAATTAGCTGAAATCTTGGCACTTTTAGTTGCTTTTTCCAGTCAAGTGCTTTAGCGAAGATCAATGTTTCTCTAGTTGTGTTGGTAAAGAAAACCGTGTCTGATTAAATAAATCAACAGTATTAATCAGCCTGGGATTTCCCAAGAGTTAACTTTCAAGACTCCAAGTCCTACCTTATTACCATCTCTTAGGCAGGCCAAGTGGCAGCTCTTTCACTCTCTCTCTCTATATATATTTATAAACCCACTGCTATTGAGTCGATTCCAACCCACAGTGACCCTATAGGACAGAGTAGAACTGCCCCATAGGGTTTCCAAGGAGCCACTGGTGGCTTTGAACTGCCATCTTTTTGGTTAGCAGCCATAGCTCTTAACCACTGCACCACCAGGGCTCCACTCTTTCTCTCTCTCTATTCAATAGGATCCCTGGTGGCTCAATGGTTGAAACACTCAGCTGGTAACCAGAAGGTCAGTGGTTCAAACCCAAGCTGCTCCACGGGAGAAAGATGTGGCAGTCTGCTTCCATAAAGATTTACAGCCTTGGAAGCCCCATGGGGCAGTTCTACTCCGTCCTATCGGGTAGCTATGAGTTGAAATTGACTCAACAGCAGTGGATTTTTGGTTGTTGTATATTTACTTACTTACACGTTGTTATGGATTAAATTGTATCCCCCCTAAAAAAGATATGTCGAAGACCTTACCCCTGGTACCTGTGAATGTGACTTTGTGTTTAGAAGCAATGTTTTCCTTTGAGAAGTTATCAGTTAGAATATCACGAGTTCATATCACAGTAGTATGGGTCCTAATTCCATCTGAGTGATGTCTTGTAAAAGAGAACAGATGCAGAGACATACAAGAGGAAGAAGTCACATGAAGATGTATCTAGAAGCCAAGTTATGGCAGCTTCATGACACACATTTGCCAGTCCTGACTCATCTAAAGCTTTTATTTTATATGTGAGAAAACTGAGGCCTGGAGAGGCTTAAAAGGCTTTGTCAAGATCTTCCTTTAGCTGCAACTAACACCCAGATATCCTAACTGCAATCCCTTTGTCCTTTCCATTACCAAGTTGCTTCTCTAGGCTATGAACAAGTACACGGGGGTTTTTCCTTTAAAGCCATTAGTGAAACTATTAGCCACCTACTTAGCAAGATTTAAAATATAGTACTAAGCTCACCCACGTCCACTTCAATGCCTCAAAACAGCCTCTATTTGTCTTTCAAAGTATGGTGTCCATTTCCATTTCAGCCTGGACTAAAGTCTCACCATTAGATATGTTGCTTGGATTACAGTTGGTAGCACTCTCTCTAAGAAAAATCTCTATTAAAATGAACACAGAGTGTTTATAATTATGGTAGTTATCTTAGTTATCTATTGCTGTTATAACAGAAATACCACAAATGGATGGCTTTAACAAACAGAAATTTATTCTCTTACAGTCTGGGAAGCTAGAAGTCCAAATTCAGTATGCCAGCTCCAGGGGAAGGCTTTCTTTTTCTGTTGGTCGGCTCTTGGGGAAGGTCCTTATCATTAGTCTTCCCCTGCTCTAGGAGCTGCTCAGGTGCAGGGACCCCAGGTCCAAAGGACACACCCCACTCCCGCTCTTCATTCTTGGTGGCATGAGGTCCCATTCCTTTCTACTTGATTCTCTCTTTTATATCTCAAAAGAGATTGATTCAAGACACAACCTAATCCTGTAGATTGTGTCCTGCCTCATTAACATAACTGCCTCTAATTCTTCCTCATCAGCATCACAGAGGTTAGGAATTACACACATAGGATAAATATATCAGATCACAAAATGGAGGACAACCACACAGTACTGGGAATCATGGCCTAGCCAAGTTGACACACATTTTGGGGACATACAATTCAATCCATAACAGTAGTTCTGTATCCAGATTTTCCAGAACACTCTCAGTTTCGATTGCTCTGCCAGAGCATGTGTCAGATTGTATATCCAAATCGGATTTGGGAGGTATGATCACAGTTCCTAGGAAGATTTCATGCTGACTTAGTATTAACCTATAAACATACATAATACACAGGTATAGCTGAGTTAATCATATTAGTTGGAATTTGAAAATTAGAAAGAATGAATTGAGAGGAAGGCATCTGAGATACACAGATATTAATGGGAGGTAAAGGCGGGAGGCAGTAGAGGATGAAACGTCCAAGTGTGATAACGAAAATAAAACCATGCATTCTATATTTACGTCCTTTATGTTGTCTACTTTTCTTTTTGGTACAAAGACATTTAAAATGTGCCTGAGGGGCTAAACTCAATTCAACTGAATGATAATTCATTCTTTTCCATTATTTGTAAATAATTGGAACTGGTCTTTAATTGCAATTTGATGAATTCATGTCCCACTTTAAGACATAACTTTTCAGCCTTTGGGACAGAAAACCATTCACTCCTCAACACGTTTTCATCATATGGTTTCCAGTACAGCACACTCTATTTGGTCTTTTCTCCTATATCACAGCTTACGCTTCCAGTTTCCTTGGTTGGTCCCTCTTCTTCCTTCTGAACTTTTGACCTGAGCGCGCCCTAGGACTCAGTTCTTGGTCCTCATCGCCATGCTCATTTCTTTGGTGATTTCATTCAGTTTCAAGGTTTAAGTACAATGTCATTGCCCATGTTTCCCAAATGTATACCTTTAGTCCAATCCTGTCTCCAAAACTTGAAATTCGTAAATCCAGCTGCCTATTCAGTGTATAATAAGCATCATAAACTCAGTATGTCCTCAGAATCTGAACTTATGCTTTACCTACAACCTTCTTATCCTAACCAAAACCAAATCCGTTGCTGTCAAATCAATTCCAACTCACAGCAACTCTATAAGACGGAGTAGAACTGCCCCATAGGGTTTCCAAGGCTGTCATGTTTACAGAAGCAGACTGCCACATCTTTCTCAGGAGGAGTGGCTGGTTCAAGCTGCAGACCATTCAGTTAGCAGCCAAGTATCTAAACACTTCGCCACCAGGGCTCCTCTTCTCATCCTAGTTGATGGCAAACATTCCTTCCAGTACCTCAGGCCACAAACTTCATAGTTATTATTAACTTGCCTCTTGCTGTCCAATCTCACATGCAGCCATTAGGAAGATCTGTTAGCTCCACCTCCAAAATATATGCAGAATTTGGACATTCTTTGCCCACTACTCTTGTACCAGGGACTTTGGTCATTCAGTGGAACAATTCTCATCTTCCACCTGGGTTTGATTCTTGGCAAATGCACCTCATGTACAGCCACCACTTGTCTGTCAGTGGAGGCTTATGTGTTGTTAGGATACTGAACAGGTTTCAAGGGAACTTGAATGGCCTGGCCATCTGCTTCTGAAAATCGGCCAATAAAATCCCTATGGATCACAACAGTCCAATCCACAACTGATTATGGGGATGGCACAGGATTGGTTGTCCAAAGGGTTGCCATGAATTGTGGCTTACTAGATGGCAGCTAACAACAACGATGACAGCAACCCTTCTACCACCCTGTCTCAAACTACCATCATCTCTCTCCTAGATAACTTGCAAAAGGTACCCTTGCATCAGCTGACCATCCTCCTAGCTCTCAGGGTGATAATTTTAAACACAAGTCAGCTCTGCCTAAAACCCCCTTTCCACCTGGAGAAAAAGCCAAAGTCCTTTTTATAGCCCTTTTTAAATCCTATGTATCCTGCCAGGCAAATCCCTCACCTCCACCCTTCCCGCTTACTCATTGCTGTTTCTTGAACATAGCTAGGCATGGCCCAAATTATAGCCTTTGCTCAGTTTAACTCTGCTGGGACCCTCTGCCCTCCAGTGTTTGGTGACCACTTCCTTCTTATCTTTACTCAAATATTTTCAGGGAAGCCTAACCTGACCACTTTATTCAATACTACCAACCAGTCCCAATCTCTCCAACACTCATGATTCCTCCCTCCTACATAGGTCTAGATTTTCTCTTTTTTATACCACTTAGAAACAAAAAAAAACTGCTGTCCAGTCAATTCCAACTCATAGTGACCTTGTAGGACAGAGTAGAACTGCCCCATACAGTTTCCAAGGAGCAGCTGGTGGATTCGAACTGCTGACGTTTTGGTTAGCAGTCATAGCACTTAACCACTATGCCACCAGGGTTTTCTGAATAGCACCTATTGCCTTCGAATTTACTATGTAATTTACTTACACACCTTTATGTTTATTGGTTATAGTTTGTCTCCCTGTAATGCAATGGGTTTCCTTTTGTGGCCTTTTTGGCCTGGGTTTGTGGGGAGGAAAAAAAAAAAACTTCAAAGGGGATTCCTGAGTTGATTGATATTTCTTGGGTAAGCTATAAAAACTTGAGAGTTTGTCCTTTTTGTTCGGCCTGGCCTGGTAATTGACAAGGCTTGTGCTGATTGACTCTTGGGCAATCAGGATTGGTTGGGCTGCAACCCACCTAGTACGGTTGCTTGGGCTCCAATTCCACTATGGAGGCCCTGCCTTAAAATTGACAAGAAATGGCCTATATGAATGGCTGACTCCTCACAGAGGATTTTGGGGCCTCCTGATCAACAAGAGCTGGGAGGGAAGCATGCCTTTTGGAAACGAACCCTGAGCCGAGAACCTTCCAGAACCAATTTCAGAGCGTGACACTGAGCCAGGAACAATGAAGAAGAGCTGTAACACTGAGGGAAAGCTGGACCCGGTAGAAAGCAGAGCAGTCACAGCACCTGGGAGAAATGTCCGTAGTGACAATGGCAGCCGAGCTGAAGCAGCCCACAGAACAGAGACAGCCAGGAGAGGCCTGCGGAGCCAAGCTGCAGTGTTGGGGAGTGCCCAGAGAGGCGTGGCCAACAGCGGAGTTGGCCTAGTGGGGCAGCCAGCAGCCAAGCTTGCTGAGTGGTATCAGAGTTTCCTGGTTTCCTGTTTGAAAGTTTCCTGATGGGTGAGAATGAATATCGGCTTTCAGGAAGCCGGTAAATGGGTTCCCTTTGAGATGTGAGCTGATCCATTTTGAAACATTTAGGCTCCTTGCTGGGGCCTCTCAGGATCTTGAACTTTTGCAGTTTATCACTGTCATGGTTTGAATTATGTTCTCCCTAAAATGTGTGTATCAATTTGGCTAGGCCATGATTCCTGGTACTGTGTGATCTTCCTGTATGTTGTAAACCTAACCTCTATGATGTTAATGAGGGAGGATGGGTGGCAGTTGTGTTAGTAAGGCAGGACCTGATCTACAAGACTGGATTGTGTCCTGAGGCAATCTCTTGAGATATAAAAGACAGAAGTGAGCAGAGAGACAGGGGGAACTCATACCATCAAGAAAGCAGTGCCTGGAGCAGAGTGTGTCCTTTGGCCTGGGGTCCCTGCGCCGAGAAGCTCCTAGTCCGGGGGAACACTGATGAGAAGGCCGACAGAAAGAAAACCTTCCCCGGGAGCTGACACCCTGAATTTGGACTTTTAGCCTACTTGATTGTGAAGAAATAAATTTCTCTTTGTTAAAGCCATCCACTTGTGGTATTTCTGTTGTAGCGGCACTACATGACTAAGACAGTCACCTACATTGTTCCCTGTTTTTATCCTTAAGTTAGTTATAAAGTTATCTCCAGGAAGTTTATCCAGTTACTCCCATAACAAAACGTAAGATTCTTGAGGGCAAGAATCTTTATCTAGTTTGTTCACTGATGTTTCCAAATGCTAGAATAGTGTCTGGAAATAGAGCCCATAAATATTTTTGTAAAATAAACAAATATTTTGGCAGCAGTAGTGGCTGCTCTTAAAGACAAAATGAACCGATGAGATTACCTTGTGTTACCTTAATATTAGGACAGGTACGTTTTTTAAATTATTTGTAGCATGAGTTTTTTATTCATTCCACAGTAATTTAAAAGAAAAGACTTACTCTGAGCCTAACACTAGATACTGAAGGAAATACAGCCGAGTATAAGATGTAACTATTGCCATTTAAAGAGTTTCGGTTCCAGTAGGGCTGATGAGAAGCACACCTCAAAGCTGAAAGATGAAGAAGAGATAAAAATCAAAGCAGAACAGTATGTCAGGGTTATAATAAGAGAGAATATGTTGTTGTTAATTGAGTTTACTTGTAGGCTGACTCTTAAGGAAAGGATTTGAAGAGCTTAAACAAGGGTATATGCCATAAGATTAATGAAATAGAAACAGAAAGTCAAAGCAAAGTAAAATGGAAGAAATAATGAGGATCCTTCTAAGAGTTAACAGCAAGCCTGAATGCAGTTGCTGGCATTGATCATAGTATTGACTGTGAGCATCCTGACAGTCGCGGAAAGTAAGCACATTCTGTAGGCTTTCATTCTCAGAGAAATAACAACGATATTAATGATAATGATATAGTTTCATTGTAGGATTTCCATCATCAGATTAATAATAACATTACTATAAGGGAGTCTATTATATAAGTAAGCAGTACACAAGTGTTACAGACAGTAAATGCTGTATCGTTGGTATAATCCTGTATTTTGGGAGGGAAATATGCTGATATGATCCCTGAAATCTCTTTTAGCTTTAATATCTTAGATTCTCATCAGGGTGCTATTCAATCCATGATTTTGTCATAGCTTATGCATTTTTACCCACCATGCCACTCCCTGGCTACTTAATGGACACAATATCCAACGGGAAGTTTTATGCCTTCACATTGTGAAGGTTAATTTCTAGTCTCTTGAGAACCTTACCTTTCTGACCCAGTGATATTTTTCTAACAAAAAATGTTTTAACTCTCATTTCCTGTACTTTGCTTTGGGCCATCAATGTAACCAACCTAAGGTAATAACATCCTCTAACCCAATAATTGTGAGTGGAGGTTTGTTTAGTTTGGGTAACTGTGGGAATACGTGTTGAATAAGGAGATTGTATTCTTCTTTTGTGACTTGCATAGTTACTAATAAAATTATAAATTAATTCCAGAAAATTATGTACAATATACAAAAAATTAATGAGGCACTGTGAAAGTTATTTTTATGTGTGGTAATTCATTTTATTCTTACACAAAACATGTTTAATCCTATTCTTTAAAAATGAGAGATACTGAGACTCAGAAAGATAAGGTTAACATGTCCAACAGTAAGTTGAAGGTCTAAGACATAAACCATGTATGACTCAAAAATCCATTGTGTCATATGACCAGCCAATTTTAAGTGAATTGAGTTCATTTTATAGCATCATTATCAATGAGATCAATGAAATTTGTTCTTAGCATTCTGAAAGGGTTAAAATATTCTTACTCCCTCAGCATAGATACATTATCTCACCTCAGATTCACAGATTATGTCATATGACCCGAAAACAATAAGGAGTTTTTCAACAAGTAACTGTGCCTCTGACACATTTCTTCTGAGAATGTGAGTGTAAGGGATCCACAATATGGATATAAAAATATTAAAAATGATTTTATTTTCAAACCTTCATGAGGCACGACATGCCAGGCATTGTTCTAAGTGCTTTACAAGTATTAACTCACTCAGTTATTATATTATTAATATCGGCATTATACATAAAGAAATGACACCCAGAGAGATTTAGTAACTTGCCCAAGGTCACATAGCAAGTAGGTGACAGAGCCAGGATTTGAAGGCAGGCTCTTGAGTCTGTGCTGTTAACCAAGACTCCATGCTACCTAAGCTGTTGTGTGTCAGTAGGAATGAGGCATTTTTGATATATCAGACATAATTTATTTTCAGTTTAGACCCCAATCAAGAAAGTATTCTTCCCATCAAAACAATCTGAACATAGCTTCCCTTCAACAGGCCAAAGCAGGTCCTGCAGATAGATACAAGGAGATAAGGACAGTCATTCCTAATGATCACATTGTGGAGCTCATTGGTGGGAACACACCTACTAGCAATATGATTGAAAATGTGTTGCTTCCTAAAGTGTACTCTAGGTAGCTCTTCAGTTGATACTGTGAGTTTTTATGACATTTCAGTGTAAACTAAAGTGGCACAAAAAAGTGCAGAATACTTCTTAGAGACTCAACAGATCTCTGAACTGGTTGAGAAACCCCTTAGCCATACTCAGAATTTGTACTATTTCCTAAGCGGGAATGGACTGAAAGTTTATGCCAGAACCAACCCCCTGCCTCTGCCCCCTGCAACACACGCACACTCATACATCGATCTGTTTCCCATTCCACAAAGAGTTCCTTTATTCTCAACTAATCATTTAGATATCATAAAATCCCAAGTTAAAAAAACAAAACAACTCTGGACATTGCTTTGCTATAGGTATTATCTCTAGCTTAAGTGGATCCTAACTGAACATTAATACCAAGATTGTGGCATCCAAAGTTAGAAAACTCAGATAAGCAACCCCCATGTACAGAAGGATTCATGCTTCATATTTTTTGAATTCCTAGAGATCGGCAACCAACCCCCAGGCAGTATATAGAATACTGAGAACAATGAATGTGCTTCTTTCCAAAGGCTGGTTATCAAGCTTGTTGGGACTCATAATATCTGCTTTGGATTCTGCTTTTCCACCAAATTCAATGCCTACAATGCAGTGGAGGCTCTGAAATACACCTAAGGTAAGTGAAGAGGATGACTACAAAGATAATCTTTCACAATTTGTGCTGACTGCCATGGGAATGTTATATTTTCCAGAAAATTAAGGGTAGATGGTTTATTCTTAATATACTGAGGCACATTGGGTCCACTTTTCCTCAGGGCTGAGATCTCTGATCAAAGAAATCAAGAGGTTCCTTTTCAAGGGCAATTTATTAGCTTTGTCAGTCTGTTGGTGAATGATAAGGCTAAGGACAAGTGAATTCAGTCATTGCTTAAAAGTGTTCTAATGTCCCCATGATGTCTATCTCCCCAGGGAATAAACAGCCTTTCATTACTTTTTAGTGGGCCTTTGCATCTCCTCATTAGTTCTGAACTTAAAGCTATAAAAATGAGTAGGCAGAATAATCTGCCAGCCAGAAGGTTACTTCTTTCATGAACCCTTTCCTCGTCTTCCTTAAGCTGCTTTCGCTCACCCAACCTATGCCACCAACCCGTAAAAGGAAATGCAAAGATCTCTCCCTCCTCTGATCTTACATAAGGTTGTTTGATGCTCATCTATGACACATCACTTTATACCTACATAACTATTAGAGTTATTACAGTCATTTATAATGTTGTCTAGTCACCCTTGGTAACCCCTTGATGGCAGGCTCCACATATCACTCATAGCTCTTAGGTATTGTTAGTTGCTGTTGAGTTGGCTCTGACTCATGGCGACTTCCTGCACAGCAGAATAAAACATTGCCCTGTCCTGTGCCATCTTCATGATCATTGGCATGCTTGAGCCCATTGCTTTGGCCACTGTGTATTGTGAGTGCCTTCTAACCTAGGGGGCTCATCTTCCAGCACTGTATCAGACAATATTCTGTTGTGACCCATAAGGTTTTCATTGGTTAATTTTCAGAAGTAGATTGTCAGGCTTTTCTTCTGAGTCTGTCTTAGTCCGGAAGCTCTGCTGAAACCTGTCCATCATGGGTGACCCTGCTGGTATTTGAAGTACTGGTGACATAGCTTCCAGCATCACAGCAATGCACAAGCCACCACAGCATGACAAACTGACAGGTGGTGGAGCTCTTAGCTAGTGTTACACATAGTAGGGCCAGAATAAATATTTATTGAATGCCTTGGTTAGTTGTAGTTGTTTGAATATATCATTTAGCAGTGAATCATGCTAAATTTGAGGCCTTATCAGATATGTTACAGTGGGCAATTGAAGTTTGACTTTCCCACATTCTTTAGAAATTGATCATAAATTTCTCATGGTAGGTGTCATTAAACATAGCTATACACTACACACTAACTTTGCTCCATTGAATGGAATATGTGGACATGTCTATAGACCTTGAGCAATTGTTTCCACATAACTATGCTAATCTTTCTTTTATCTTTACTTGATAATATAACACCATATATCTATTTATAATTTCTTATAATTCACATTTTATATACAAATGCCTTATTTATTCTTAATCCCCAAAAAGGTCCTACATGAGATAATCATTTTCTAGATCCATAATTATAGTTTTTTAAATGAGTGGTAAAGAAAGGTAATTTTTTTTCAAGAAAATCAAAGAGACACATAATGTGAAAGAAAATATCAAATGTGAGAACTATGTATGATATAATCAAAGACTGTAGCTAAATGCATATTAGTTCACACTTACAGAAGGGAAGCAGTACTAGTATATCTGTGGGCTACAGTTCTACCTAAACTTTTATCTAAAAGAGAAATTTTAATTATTTTAAGTAAGACACCTATCCATGTTCATAGGGTGAATATTTCACAAATTTGATGTTTGAACATCTTTGATGACAAATGTATATGACTGAAGACTTGAAACAGACAAATGATTAAAGTTGTCAATAGAAGGGTAAATAACACCCTGCTAATAAATTTGTTAATTCATCTTCTTTAGGAGTGAATCTGGAGTAATCTTTAGTCACAGCATATATCTGAAGTTTGATTGTAAAGAAAAGAGATTAACTTTTGTTGGGGCTTATAGAATCAGTCTCCTTTCTTTCTTGCTTACTATTCAAATTTGTCTTATCTGTTTTAGGCTAAGTAGCTTATAGAACTCAAAATTAAAAGTCTACATGGGCTTTTCATCCATTTACAAATCAATTATAGTGATAGCTGACATTTTGTAAATACAGCTCTTTAAACAAGGATCCTTCAGTATCTCCTTAAAAGGAGCTGACAGTTTTGGAAATTTCCCAATTCTTCCTCCTTCTTTCAGCCTCTCCTTTTTGACCAATCCACAAAGCAAAAGGGAAAGAGTTCTCTTAGGAAAAAAAAAAAAGCATTAGCCCATACAAAGCTACATTCTTTGCCTGGTTTTGTTACGTTTCTCCTTTTGCTTATTTCTGGATGATGAAAATGTGCGTAAGAATAAAAAATACAGGTAAGTTGAACTCAAGTGTATTTATAATATAAAAATAACTTGTAATGGAGATATACTATGTTGTAGAAGATAAATAATTACAAGTAAAAAGCATAATAATGTCAGTTTTTATATTCCTTGAACACAAGGGGGAGAAGCTGGACTAACATGATTACTCAGGACACTCGCTGTGAAACTGCTATTGCAGTCACTCGTTATTCTCCTGGTTTTTGGGGGTTTTTTTGGTTTTTAAGTTACACCCTCTTCTAGACTTATTTCTCACTGTTCTCACTTTACATATACCAAAAGGTGACCAAGATTGAGCACCTCTGAGATTTGTCATTTATTTAATTACCAGGTAGGACGCTGTTGTTGTTGTTAGATTCTGTCAAGTTCAAACCGACTCACAGAGACCCTATATGGCAGAGTAGAACTATCCCATAAGGTTTTCTAGGCTGTAATCTTAACGGCTATAATATCCCGTGGAGCCACTGGGTAGGTTCGAACCACCAACCATTCTGTTAGCAGCCGAGTGCTTAATCATTTCACCACCAGAACTTCCAGGTAGAATGAAGAAAGATAAAAATCCCTACATATTTTGATTTCAGAACAACAGGAAGACTCAACATTACCATTTTCCCATGCTTAACGTTCTTTTTCTATTTCTGCTGGTCCACCATCCAAAATGCATTCAGTTTAGAATGAAGAGATGGGAAAACATGGCTAGTTCTTGGACTGGTAACATTTCAGGTTGTTTATAACATCATTTTATGGATGTGAGGCCCAAGCTTTACCAGAAAGGGCAGAGAAGACAGCTCACAGACATTCTGTACCTCTGGGAGAGGACACCTTGACAATAGAAACAGGCCAAGAACAGCAGGTTCTGTGCAGATGACAAGTTCCACAGGCTTTACACATTCACCAGGGCTGGATCCACTTGCCTCAGCAACAGAGCACTGAGATAGGCAGGTCCTTGTATGTCCTCCTGGTGTGTGTGTGTGTGTGTGTATCTATATATATTTACCCTAAGGTCTCCTAAAGATTTATGTTGCCATGTAAGGTTTTCCTTGTACTATTTCATCCAGTTTAACCCTTCTATCACACTAACTGAACTACTTTGTCTCATTCTTGGGATTTTGTCTATGAAGATACACAGAGAAGAGAAAATTAACTTCCCTTGTCTTTCTGTTGTTTTGACTGAACTCTGATTCTCCGCTTAAGGGTAAAGAAAACAAACAAACAAAAATCAGTAAGATTAAATGTTGAATAAATATCAGATCTGCTCTCAGAGCTGATTCAGGTGGTAAGTGGATATAGATCTTAGCTCATGTCTGATTCATTTTCCTTCAAATCATAAAATCATGAGACCTCAAGATTGAAAGAAACTAAGCAAGGTGGCAAATCCTTCTTAAAGGATAATAGGCTAAATAGCAAATATTTCAGGCTTTGCAGGCCATAGATTCTATAGCAACTATTCTATTCTACCATTGTGGTGTGAAAACAGCCAAAGATAATATCTAAATGAATGAGTATGCCTGTGTTCCAATAAAACTTAATTACAAAAACAGGCAGTGGGCTAGATTTGACCCATGGGCCTTAGTTTGCCAGCTTCTGCGTCAGAGCATCTGGCACAGCCTCACACGTTGAATACCATGAAGACAACAGACCCTTTGGTTGGTGCTTCATAGTGTGAATGGGGCTGCCATGTGTTAAGTCTCCACTAAGACATGATGCATCTCCTGACCTGAGGAGGCTGCAGAAACGTTCAGATAGATTCTTTTTAAACTTAGAAAATTCCGTTAAAGCTAAATACAGTCCAGAAGAGCTTTTTGCAAGGAAAATCACTTGAGAAAATTATAATCAAGGATCAATCCTGTAACTTTGAGTATGTACAGCATGAACAAGATTTGTCATGTGGAAAATATAGAAAATAATTTTGAAACAAATAGAAACCCAATGATAAAATTTTAAAAATATCCATTTCCCTTCTTGGTATCTCCACTGGGCTGTCTCAAATTAAATGTGTCCAAAACAGAACTCTTGAATGGTATCCTAAAATCTGCCTCTTCCCTGGCCTTCTTGGATCAGTTCATGGTATCATCATCACCTGGTTGCAATAGGCCAAAAATTAGTGGCCTTTCTTGATTCTCCTCTTTTTCTCATCCCTATCAATGTTATTTTAGCTTCAAAACATATCTCAAGTCCAAACAGATATTAATGACATATTTGCATCAAATTGAAATTTTGAAACTTTCTCATTGAAATAATAAGATAAACTGAAAGAAAGTTGAAAAGGAATAACTTTTCTCATTTAGTTATCCAATCTTATTTAATGCCACTTTCCACTATCACCTTATAGATTCTTTTGTACAATGCTATGAACTCGGCTGCTAACTAGAAGTTTGGCAGTTCAAGTCTACCCAAGGGCACCTCAGAAGGAAGGTCTGGTGATCTGGTGAAATTAATGTTTTCTAAAGCATGGGATACATAAAAAACCAGTTGCTTTTGAGTCAGTTGTGACTCATGGTGACCTCATGTGTGTCAGAGTAGAACAGTCCCCCATAGATGTAGTACACCTAATTGGGTGCTGTCCATAAGACATCTAATTGGGTACTGCCCATAGTACACCTAATTGGGTACTGCCCATAGTACACCTAATTGAGTACTGTCCATAGTACACCTAATTGCAGACTGTCCATCTAGCACCCATCTCTCTCCTCTCAGTACCCTCAATAGCTTTTTAAATTTAAACTTGACGGCTTCAATGGCTCCGTATTCTACTTTTTTCTATGTCTTGTAAGTCTTTACAGGACTTGACCCCTTCCTTGCTCCTCAATTTATTTCTTACCATTCATGCCCCTGTTTGATGAGGCAGCTTTTCTGTGGTGTATGAAAGGCACGGGGCTCTTCCTGCCTCAGGCTTCTCTGCTTGCTCTTTCCTATGCCTGCGGTGTTCTTCTCTCAGACCTACACTAGCTTCCTCCTACTTTCCACCAGCCTGTTCAGAAGCCACCACTCCAAGAAGTCTTCCCCCATCACCTGACCTAAAGTTGTCTCCTCATGACCCTTCACACTTGTCTATCACCCTGCTTTATTTGCTTGACAGCATCTTTCTTACTACAGTAACAAGGTGACCTTTTTTTCTTTTTCAACTTCTTTACTGTATGCTAAAATGTAACTCCATGAGGGCAGATATTTCTTGTCTTACTCAGAGCCGGGATTCCAGTGCCTACAGCCAGGATAAGCACAGGTAGGTCTCCAGTAAAAACATATCCAATGAATGAGTGAGAATGTGGGTGGGGGGGTGAAAAGGATGAATTCTACCTACCTGCATTAAAATTTTAAGGGAACCTAAGTACACTGTTTAAAATTGCTACTTGAAGAATGATAGCTACCATTTTTAAGCAACTCCAGTGATCAATTCCATATATGAAGTGCAAATGACCTTGGAAATGCTAATTATGTTAATCCAAAGTTAAACATTATTCAGACATTTTGCTTTAAAACAGAAAACTTAAACAACAATACAGTAACTTTCCTAAATAGTCTTATTTTATAAAGGATATTGCCTACAGTTGTGCTTCAAGTTCAAGTACAGTTCATACATAGAACATGGAGTATGTATCATTAACAGGTTCAGGAGAAAGAATACTTACAGCCATTCCCGTACATAATTCTCTACTGATTTGTTTCAGAATAATTTTCTATCACCAATTTGAGTTTCCTTTATCATTCTCCCCATACATGGTATTGACTGAGTGATTAGTGGGGAGATAATTTCTGGTTTGACTAAACTATGACTTATGATTAAGACTTTATTAGCCTAAGGATTCCTCTTGTTTCTCACCACAATAAATGATATAAAGTAATTAAGTAGCATACAAGAAAAGTTAGGATTAAGTCCCCTAATACGTGGCATTAACAAACGGTGCAATAATAATAAAAAAATTATAATTCTGGGACAATCAGATAAATTAATGTTTTCTAAATCATGGGGTGCATAAAAAACCAGTTGCTTTTGTGTCAGTTGTGACTCATAGCGACCCCATGTGTGTCAGAGCAGAACTGTGCTCCATAGACTTTTCAGTGGCTGCTTTTGGAAGTAGATCATGAGACCTTACTTCTGAGGAAACTTTGGGTAGACTCGAGCTGCCAACTTTTTATTTGGCAGCCAAGTCCATAGCACTGTACAAAAGAATCTATACGGTGGTAGTGGAAAGTGGCATTAAATAAGATTGAATAACTAAATGAGAAGTTATTCCTTTTCAACTTTCTTTCTGTTTATTTTATTATTTTAATGAGAAAGTTTCAAAATTTTAATTTGATGCAAATATGTCATTAATATCTAGCAGGTGCTAATCTTTATTTTATTTTTTTTAAACAAGAATGAGCAAGCCTCAAGCTCAGAGCCTTTGACAAGCAACAAAAACAAGCTAGAATTTTTTTAGATCATATTAATGTTTATAGCAGTTGTTTATTTACGCCAAATGAAACTAGTTTTTTTGTGATAGTGATTTCCTTTTAAAACAAATTTAGGAAAAGTACATCAGTTGAAAGAAAAATACTAAAAAAAAAAAAAAAATAGTGCAGGTAGTATGTATCTGGCAGCACTCATGATGGTTTGGGAGATGTGGAGGTAAAATTTTGTAGAGGACCCTGAAGGATGTGAAGGATTTGATTAAGCATTGGGAAGAAGGAAGGGGGGAAGACAGGAATAATGGTTGTCCAGATGAGGAGAGTAGGATACAAAGCCCATAGAGTCAAGAATAAATCTGAAATGGTAGGAAATACAGAACCACCTGGTTAGAGTCAGTCAGACAGGCAGTCAGTTAGTTGCCAATATCTTGCCTTATATTTATTGTCTTATCTAATATTCACTGAGTACCTACTTGTAGAACATACGCTACAGGCAATTAAAAGCTAGGTTGTTTTTTTTTTAATTCCTCTAGATACTTTATGTAAAATAATTGTAACAAGAACAAGCATGGTATAGTGAAGAGTTATGGGTTTAGGGGTAAGAAAAACTGGGTTTGAGTTTCATCTTTTTAATTTAAACTTCATCGAGACATTTAGTTTTTCTCAACCTATTTTCTTATGTGTGAAACAAGTATCGTAACTACCATGTCGTTTTTTTAAAAAAAAAATTATTTTGTTGTTGTTGTTGAAAATATACACAGCAGAACATACATCAATTAAACAATTTCCCCTTGTACAATTTAGTGACATTGATTACATTCTTTATGTTGTGCAACCATTCTCACTTTCCTCTTTCTTAATTGTTCCTCTCCCGTTGACATAAACTTACTGCCCCCTGAGCTTTCTATCTAAACTTTTTGCTGTTATCATTTGGATCCCATACAGATAGCTCTTTATAGGAACACAATGAACAAGATAGACATTCTTTACAATTAAGCTAAACTATTGCTTGGTTTTGGAGCCCTGGTGGTGCAAGGGTTAAAAGCTTGGCTGCTAACCAAAAGATCAGCAGTTCAAATCCACCAGCCGCTCCTTGGAAACCCTATGGAGCAGCTCTACCCTGTCCTATAGGGTCACTATGAATCAGAATCAACTCAATGGCAGTGGGGTTTTTTGAATTGTTTGGTTTTAAGGAGTCTTGGTGGCACAGTGATAAAGCACTTGGCTACTAACTGAAAGGTTGGTAGTTCAAACCCACCAGCAGCTCTGCAGGAGAAAGATGTGGCAGTCCGCTTCTGTAAAGATTACAGCCTTGGAAACCCTATGAGGCAGTTCTACTCTGTCTTTAGGGTCACTATGAGTCTGTGTCAACTTGATGGCAATAGGTTTTTGTTTTTTGTTGTTTGTTTTTTATTGTTAGGTTTTAAGAAGACTTCAGGGATATTTTTGGTTTAAGGTTTAAAGATCATCTCAGGGCAATATTTTCAACGGTTCATCTAGCTTCAATGGCTCCAGAAAATCTGATATTCTGTTCTACATTTTTCTCCCTTCTGATCAGGATTCTTCTATGGAAACTTTGATCAAAACGTTCAGTAATGGCAGCTGAGCATCATCAAATTCTTCTGGTCTCATGGCAAAGGAGGTAGTTGTTTATGTAGGCAATTAGCCACACATTCCATTTCTTCCTCCTGTTTCTGACTTTCCTTCTTCCTTTGTTGCCCAGGCAAATAGAGACCAATTGTGCCTTGGATGGCTGCTTGCAAGCTTTTAAGATCCTTGTGTGCCTAGTTTTTGTAAGGGTTGATATTAATAAAACAATAGGCAGAATTCATCAAGCAGTTATTTGCCCAACACTGTTGTAAGCTTTACATGTATTATCTCTTTTAATCTTCACAAGAACCCTGTGAAGGGTATAATCTTATTATAACTCGTTTATAGATGAGGAAACTGAGGCATAGAGAAGCTAAGTACTTACTAAAGGCCACAGCACACATAAATGGTCCTGCTATTATTTGAATCTAAGCAACCCGATTTCAGAATCATTATTCATAACCAATAAGATAACTTTCTTTTTGCATGATTGGAGTGCCAAATTTTTATTTTAAGGAGGATGTGGTGCCTTAAAGAGCTAAAGCAGGGACGTAGGCCATTCTCATGGTCAGTTGATAATATATCTGAAATGGCTACTTGACTATTGTACAATTGTCTATGTTCTTTGTATAAAAATAAACGCCATTAAATTAGGATAGTGTGAAAGTGGGAAAGCAGTCTATCATTTGGCCCTCCAACCCTCACCTGGACTGCCTAATCCTTGGACCTAGAACATTCCATGATAGTAGAGGTGGGGAACTGGGCACTGAAAGGTCTGGCAATCTACTTTTGAAAACTCAGCTATTGAAAACCCTATGGAGCACAGTTCTACTCGGACATACATGCAGGGTCACCATGAGTAGGAGTTGACTGGACAGCAACTGGTTTAACAACCTACTGGCTACTTATAAATATTATAATTTCTACTTAACAAAAAGCCCAATTTTCTCTTCAAATTTCAAATCTGTGATATTGTATATGCGGTGGTAGCAGAAGCTCTGGCTTGGAACAACCATCAGAGACATTTCTATCTAAGTATTTGCCTTGGTAGAGTTATGTAGTAGCATTCTGCCCATCTCAGTTTACCATTTACCCATAATCTTATTCTGCATTCTTTCCTCAGCCAAGTCAGAGCTCACTGAGGGAGAAAGAGCAATAGCCCCTCCCACCTGCCAATCTTGGAGAGCATGCACTAAGCCTGCTTTTGCGTTTAGTTGTAGATCTCTGGGTAACTGAGTTACCAGCAAGAAAAGCATCTATTTTTCATCTTCCTTGCCAACTCTTCCTTTTTTCTTTTCTATTTTCTCTAAGGCTAATAGGATGTGCATAGGGAAGGATAAAAGAGGAGTCAGAGATGATTTCACATGACAAGTCATTACAGCTGAAATACAGAACTCAGGAAGAAGAGAAGATTTGTTAGTTTTATATTGCGATTTTACACCCAGTTCTGCCACAGTTTATATCTTGGAAGGCAGGACTCCTGTAGTCGAAATTTCCTTTGAATCACCCCTCAGCACCTAACGAGGTAGCTCTGAATATAGAATATGATAAATGCATGTGTAATGGAATCTAGGGACAGCAAGGGTTAATGCCAGCCGTGGCCCATCACATCCCAGGGAATAATTATGTGCTTCCTTTCACTGCAGAGTTAGAAGAGTTATAAAATAGCTTACTTGGGCCAAGAATAAACACTTTTCTCACTGGGATATTAAGAATGTGGTCATTTCAGTTGTGCCGTGAATGAAGAAAGCTGATAGATCCAGCTTTTCATTCAACGTCTTCAAGAAAAATATCCACAGACTCAGTTAATACATAAATATTAAAAAGAAGGCTATAGTGGATAGCTTTCCACTCCAGAGCACTGCAGTGATTTCTGTTTCTTGAATATGGGTGGCGTCACATGACGGAAAATACTTTATTTATTTAGACTTCATAAAATAGTTATTGCATCATGTCTATTAATTGCCAAATAGTTACTGAAAACAAAATAGAAGTTTTTCATTTGTGTATAGAGCACATTGGGTTTCATTAGTCACTTTTAAAAATTCTTTTAGAACACAAATTAATTTATAGTTATCTAAAAAAATTGGCATACTCATGCACATTTTCGGATTTCCATTTTCAGGGACCATTTGTAGATAATTTTGAAATTGTTGATATTGTGTCTGCAAATATTTGACATTACTCAGGCAGTTTGTAAGTTCCTTAAGGTTAGGAACTTAGGTGTCCTAAATTTTGGTACTCTGTAAATGATAAGAGCTCCAAAAAATCCATTGTCTACCAATAGACACCTTTGATTTAAAAATAGAATGCTTAACATTAAAGACTTTCAGATTTTATTTCACAGCACGAAGTTCTCTTAGCTTGAGAAACAATCATATAAAAATTGGACAGTCATAAATAGAAAATAATATGCGGTTTTTTTGGTGTCAGCAGAAGGTATAAGATAGACAACTTTGCTTCTTTGACATGGGTATGTGGCACATCTTCTCTGCCTGATTAGCAAGAATATAACAAATATATATAGTTGAGATACTGTGAGACGTCTACTCTAATGCTCTGTCCTTTTTTGCTAAACCAATAGTTTTTTTTTTTTCCTGCAGAATTTGCTTTATATAAGAATAGTCGATACCTGTTACCAAAGATGTCACAGCATAAATTTTTTTATAAAATGCTATTTAAACACCTCAGTGTCTTATATTCTGGCTCAAAAACTCAGGGTTGAAATGACAATCAATATGCTCTGGTAAGATTCCTTTCTCAGAAATCTTCCTGTTCTGATATAAATACAGCTTCATTCAACTCCTTCAGCAAAAAAAAAAAAAACTTTTTCCATCTTTTACTTTCAATGAATTTATATTAAAAGTGGGTTTTTTTGAATATTGCGTATAGTTCGGTCATACTTTCTATCCAACTTGACAATTTCTGCCTTTATAATTGAAAGGTTTAAACCATTTAATTTTATATAATTATAAATACTGTTGCGATTGTGTTGATTCCCACTCATAGCAACTGTATAGGACAGAGTGTAACTGCCCCATTAAGGTTCCCAAGGCTGTAATCTTTATGGAAGCAGACTACCACATCTTTCTCCTTCGGAGAAGCTGTTAGGCTGGAACTGCTGACCTTTCAGTTAGCATCCCAAAGCTTAATCACTGTGACCCTAGGGCTCCTTGATTATAAATATAATTGGGTGTAAATATGCCCTCTTGATACATATATACTTTTAATTTGTCTCGTCTGTTTTCTGTTCTTTTTTCTCTTTTATTGCCTGCTTTTGAATTATTTTTTTATCTCCATAACTGACTTATTAGCTATACCTCTCAAGAAGTTTTGTTTCTTGGTGTTGCTGTAGAATTTACAATAAACGTCTTCAACTTATCGTAATCTATTTTCAAACATTGTTATACTATTTCACATAAAAGATAAGAAACTTACAACCATGTATTTGCCTTTCCCTGTCCTTTATGCTATTGTTGTTATTCATTTTACATCTACATATATTTTAAAACTTCAATAAATTTTTGTTATTATTTCTATAAGCAATCAATTATATTTTGAAGATAGTAAAAATGAATTAAAAGCGTTTTATATTTACTCATGTATTTACCATTTCTAGTGCTTTTCATTCCTTTATTTAGATTCAAATTTCTGTCTGTCATTATATTTCCCTCTTCCTGAATGCCTTTCTTTAACATTTACTCTGCTGATAATAATTGTCTCCGCCTGAATGTCTGAAAAAATATTTAGAGAATTATAAGATGACTATTTTTTTCCTTTCAGTACTGAAGATAATGCTCTGCTGTCTTCTGGCTTGCATTGCTCCTCCTGAGATTCTGCTGTCATTCTTTGTTCCTCTCTACTTACTGTGTCATTTTTTTCGGTAGCTTCTTTTGCTATTTTCTCTTTATGTCTGGTTTTCCATGATTTGATTATGATGTGCCTTGTGTGGTTTTCTTTCTGTTTCTTCAGCTTGTGTTTATAGAGCTCTTGAATCCATTTTATCAAAATTGGAAATGTTTCTTCAAATTTTTTTTGTAAAGGGCTTCTTGCTTCTTCTGACACATCAATCATAAACATGTTTGGGCCCTGATATTGTCTCAGAGCTTGCAGATATTCTTTATTTTTCCAAACTTTTGTCTTCTTTCTGCATTTATAATTTTTATAGCTTCTACTACTATGACATCAAGTTCAAAAACACATTTTTTTTTGATTCACTCTATTAAGTATTTGCTTTCCAATTCATTATCTACTCCTCTTATATTTCTAATTTTCTTCCTTCCTCTTTCCTTGAATTTAATTCATTATTTTTTTAACTTCTTCAGATGGTTGTTCAGATAATTAAATTAGAATCATTATTTTTATTCCCTGATATATGAATTTTAAAGTCATATATCTCACTGTAAGACTGGTTCTAACTGTACTGCACAAGTTTTTGTATGTCGTATTTGCATTGTCATTCAGTTCAAACTATTTTCTCATTCCCGTTGTGATTACTTTTTTGAGTCACAGATTATTAAGAAGTGTTTTTAAAAGTTAAGGAGCCCTGGTGACACAATGATGAAATGCTCAGACACTAACCAAAAGGTAGGCAGTTCGAACCCATAGAAGACCTGGCGGACTGCTTCCATAAAGATTACAGCCTAGGAAACCTGATGGGGCACTGCTACTCTGTCCTATAGGTTGCTGTGAGTTGGAATCAACTGACAGCACACAACAACATTAAACGTTTTCAAATTTACAAGCATATGCATATATCTAGTTATCTTTTTGTTATCGATTTCTAGATTGCAGCCCTGGTGGTGCAGTAGCTAAGAGATATGGCTGATAACCAAAAGGTCGGCAGTTCAAATCTACCAGCTGCTTCCTTGGAAACCCTATGGGGCAGCTCTACTCTGTCACATAGGGTGCTATGAGTCGGAATCAACTTGATGCCAATGGGTTCTAGGTTAATTACCCATTCATTAGGGAACAAGCTGTATGATTTCAGTTTTTAAAAATTTGATGAGCTCACATGCCTCAATCTATGACCTATTTAAGTAAATAATCTATTTAAGTAAATAAAAATAATTTGTTTTCTGTAGTTGAGACGCAGTATTCTAAATATGTGCATTAGATTGAGTTTGTTAATTGTGTTGTTTGACTCTACATCATTACTGATTTGGTTGTTCTATCAACTGTTAAGAGAGATGTATTAAAATGTTTACTAGAAATGTAGATTTGTCTTTTAACTTTCACTTTATATAAAGTGAAAGTACATATGTACAAATTTAAAATTGTTTCAGTCCTCTGGAATATTAAATATTTTTATTATGAAATGCCGTTATTTATCTCTATTTAATTTTTACCTTCAATTCTACTATGTCTGATATTAGTATAAACTAATATCTTTATTTAATTAGGGTTTTTTATCCTTTTATTTTCAATTATTCTTTGTATCTTTTGAAAACAGCATATAGTTGGATTTTGGGTATGTGTGTTTTTTCATTCTGATAATTTCTCTCTTTTTATTTAATTTGGAGCTTCTAGATCATTGATATTTAATTTAATATAATTACTAATGTAATTGTACTTCTATTTGCCACCTTACTTTTTGTTTTTTATTTGTACTACCTGTTGTATATTTATTTTTTTAAAAATGTTTTTGATTTATTTTGAATTGATTAGTATTTTTTATTATTCTATTTTCTCTGTCATTAACATGATAGTTATCCATTCTTTCTTTCAAAAGACCCCCTAGAAATTAAAACATGCATTCTTTACTAATCAAATGCAAATAACTCTAGTAATTATACATCTTTTCATGGGAAATCCAAAATTCTTAAAACACTTTTACTCTGCTTACAGATACTATTGTTTTTATAGACATTATTTATTTATACTTACTCATGTATTTCCTTTTTCGTCCCTTTTTTCATTTCACCCTACATCTCTGAATTTACATTTATAATGATTTTCTTTTGCTCAAAGAAAACTTTTTTTTTCTTCTTTAGTCTTGGTCTGCTAGTGAAGAATGTTTTGTTTTTACCTGTCAGAACTGTCTTTATTTCACCTTTAGTTTTGAAGGATAGTTTTATTGGATATGGAATCCTAGCTTGGCAGTCATTTTTCTTTTGTCATTTTGAAAATATCTTTCCTTTGGTGTTTGGCTTTCATTGTTTGTATTGATAAGTCAGCTATCAGTTTTATGTTGCTCTCTTAGAAAAAAGCGACTGGTATTTTAATAGGGTTTATGTTAAATCTAGGAGCCTGGTGGCACAGTGGTAAAAGTGATAAACTACTAACCCAAAGGTTGGTGGTTCAAAACCACCAGCAGCTCCTTGGGAGAAAGATGTGGCAGTCTGCTTCCATAAGGATTCACAGTCTTGGAAACCCTATGGGGTTGCTATGAGTCAGAATCGACTTGACAACAGTGGTTTGTGTTATGCTAAATCTAAGGGAGCCCTGGTATCACAGTGGTTAAACCCCTTGGCTGCTAACCAAAAAATCCATGGTTTGAACCAACAGGCTGCTTAGTGGGAGAAAGATGTGACTGTCTGCTTTCATGAAGATCACAGTCTTGGAAACACTATGGGGCAGTTCTACTCTGTCCTATAGAGTTGCTGTGAGTTGGAATTGACTCAATGGCAATGGGTTTGGTTTTGGTATGTTAAATCTATTGATCAATTTTTGACCAATTTGAGGATAACTGCTATCTTAACAATATTGAGCCTTTCAATCCATGAACATGTAATGTTTCTCAATTTATTTACATCTTTAATATTTCACAGAAATCTTTTGTACTTCAGTGTACAAAGCTTGCACTTCTATTGCTAAGTTCATTCCTAAATAATTTAATCTTTTTGATGTTATTGTGAATGGAATTATTTGTTGAATTTTATTTTTGGATTGTCATTGCTAATATACAGAAATAGAATTGATTTTTGTATATTGGTCTTGTATCCTGTGATACAAGATGCTCTTTATTAGTTCTAGCAGATTTATTGTAGATTCTTTGGATTTTCTGCACTAGTGATAATATAGTTTGCTAGTAAGTATTATTTCTTCCTTTCCAGTTGAGATATATGTATGTATGTATGTGTTTAATTTTTTACTGCTTTATTGTACTACCTAGAAACTCTGGTTATAAAGTTGAATAGCAGTGATGAGAGTGGACACACTTACTGTGTTCCAGATCTTAAGGAGAAAACATTCAGTCCTTCACTATTAAGTATGATGTTATCTGTGGGTGTTTCATAGATGCCCTTTATCACGTTGAGAAACTTCCCTTGTATTTCTAGTTTATTGAGAGTTTTTATTATGAGTGGGTGTTAGATTTTGTCAAATGCTTTTTCTGAACCAACTGATTCTACTAAAATGGTGTATTACATTACCTAATTTTCATATATTAAACGAACCTGGGATAAATCTCACTTGTTCATGTTTTATAATACTTTTTATATATTGCTATGTTTGCTAATATTATAAAAGATTGATCTTTGTTATTAAGGATATTTGTCTGTAGTTTCCTTTCTTATTATACCATTTTTTGATATCAGGGAATTACTGGTCTCAGAGAATTACTTCTGCAATGTTCCCTTATCCTGTAATTTCTGAAATAGTTTGAGAAGGATTGGTATCATTTCTTTTTAAAGTATTCTATAGAAGTTTCTACTGAAGCCATATCAGCTTGAAGTTTCCTCAAGGGGACATTTTAGATTTTTAATTTAATTTCTTTACTTGTTAAAGATCTATCCAGACTTTCTATCTCACTGAACAAGCTTTGGAAAAATTTTTTTTTCTTCCTAAGAATTTTTCCACCCATCAAATTTGTCTAATTTGTTGGCTCAGTTCATCTTTTGTTGCCGTATATCATAGATTAGTGCCCAGCCTTGAACTGACCTTCATTATCACTCATCCCATTCTGATCATTTGTGGCTATGGAGGAACAGCATATCACTGTACAAAAGAAAGTTGTCAAATCCATGTCCAATTTGGTAGAGAACAGAAGCGAATATAGGAGGAGAATGATTCCTTGGTAGCTGTGGGCTGGAAAACATTATAAGGCTAAACCTTTCCAATACATTCTTTTAAAATGTCAGCATAAATCTAATACTTACTCGTGTGTTGGGAACTTGGTAATGTTGAAGTAGCATTTGGAAGTGAACTATTTGTCACTGTGGAATTTGTAGTTCTAAGCTCATTCTTCATGACACCATGGATTGTGTTTCCTAATTATATAAAAAGAATAAGCATCCATCAGAGGTGTAACCAATTACTAGATAGTCTCATTAATATTAACATCCAGTGACAGCGTGAATTTTATTGTTGAAAGTTTTCTGATCAAGATTTAGAAATACAGCACTTTGATGACCCAGTTAATTACATTAAAGAAAGTAGAGGAACATTAGATTCTTCTGTATGCCTGCTATAGGTTATCTCATTTGATCACCACAGTAATCTTCTGAGTTTAGTAATTATTATGATCATCATTTTAGATGTAGGACTCAGAGAAGTTAAGTAATTACACTGTAGTCACACAACTTGTAATAGGAGAGAACCTATACCTGAATCCAGGTCTTTCTGATACAAAAGTTTATCACTCAGCCACCTGGGAAAAGAGATTATAATGAAGCAGTAGTAGTTAAAGATAGCACCATGGTTTCCATGGTGCCAGGAGGAGAATTTACAGGTATGTGAAATAGCCAGAGAAAGAAGGATAGCAGGAGATAAATAGAATAAACTACTAGTTATACTTAGTTCATCGTTTTTGGGAAAGAAAACAATGAAGAAACGATAAACTGAGCTTTTCAAAAATAACATTGGAATAAAATGACTTGAAACAATCTATATTTGCACAAATACTAGTTTAAAAAAATGATCTATGTCCTTCAGTCTTTTCAGTTTATTAAGGGGAACATTGGGCTAGCAAAGAAAAGATAGACATATATTTAGTGCATACTTAGTGTTAGCTAGATGTGTCCTGAAGATGTGGAGAAGCAGTATAGTAGATTCCTATTACAGAGTAGGCTGGAAACCTGAATTGCTAGGACCTTCCAGGAGTGGCAGTCAGCTTCCATTCTAAGGCAACAAACGTCTGCCATGTAATGCAAATTCTTAGTGCCGTTGAACGGTTCATGTTGAAAACATCAGTATATTGCAAGAAGACTTTGTAGACAGTGGGATCAGTATGTCTTCAGGTAAAAAGCCTTCAGGAATTGGTATGCATATAAAAGTGAAATAAATTTAGATGCATATGAGAAATAAAGAGTGAAAATGGGCACAAGATTAAGAGACTTTTTTTTTTAGTGTTTTTTTAATTTAATTTTTTAATTGTACTTCAGGTGAAGGCTTACAGAACAAATAGTTTCTCGTGAAACAGTAGTACACATGTTGTTTTATGATGTTGGTTAACAACCCCACAACATATCAACCTTCTAACTTCTCAAATTTTTTTTTTTTTTTTTGGTGAAAATACACATAGCCAAAGATACACCATTTCAAAAATTTCTACATGCACAGTTCAGTGACATTGACTATGCTCTTCCAATTGTGCTGTTATTCTCACTTAAGAGGAAGGCTTACAGAACAAAATAGTTTCTCATTTAACAGTTACTACAAATGTTGCCCTATGACAATGGTTAACAATCTCACAACACATCAACAATATCCTTACTCAACCTTGGGTTCCCTATCACCAGCTTCCTTCTCCCCTTCTGCATTCTGGCCCTTGTCACTGGACTCCTGTACCTCGTTAGTCTCATTTGGTTTTACGGGGCTGTCTACTCCCAGGCTGAACAGTGAATCTTGGAGGTAACTTCACCACTGAGCTCAAAGGGTGTCTGGGGGCCATACTCTCGAGGTTTCTCCAGTCTCCTTTAGGCCAGTAAATCTGGTCTTTTTTTTGTGAGTTAGAATTATGCTCTACATCCTTCTCCAGCTCTGTCCAGAACCCTCTGTTGTGATCCTGGTCAGAGCAGTCAGTGGTGGTAGCCAGGTACCATCTAGCTGTATTGGACTCAGTCCTGTGGAGGCCTTGGTAGCTGTGGACAATTAGTTCTTCGGACTAATCTTTTCCTTGTATCCTGTTCTCTTCATTCTCCCTTGCTCCCGAAGGGATGAGACCAGTGGAGTATTTTAGATGGCCACTCACAGGCTTTTAAGACTCCAGACACTACTCACCAAGGTAGAATGTAGAGCATTGTCTTTATAAGTTGTGTCATGCCAATTGAGCTAGATGTTCCCCAAGACCATGGTCCCCACAGCCCTCCGTCCAGCAATTCAGTCCCTCAGGGAGTTTGGATGTGTCTAGGGAGCTTCCATGACCTTTCCTTGTACAAGTTGTGCTAGTTTCCCCTGTATTGTGTACTGTCTCACCCTTCACCCAAGATACCACTTATCTATTGCCTATTTAGTATTTCCCCCCTACCCCTCCCATCCCTGGTAACCAACAAAGATTGTAACATTTTGTGTGTGAACTTTTTCATGGGTTTTTCAATAGAGGTCTCATACAATATTTGTCCTTTTGTGATTGACTTATTTCACTCAGCGTAATGTCCTCCAGTTTCATCCATGTGATGAGATGCTTCACAGATTCATTGTTGTTCTTTCTTGTTGCACAGTACTCCATTGTGTGTGTGTACCATAGTTTGTTTATCCATTCAACTGTTCATGGGCATCTAGGTTGTTTCCATCGTTTTGCTATTGTGAACAATGCTGCCATGAACATAGGTGTGCATATGTCTATTCGAGTGACGACTAAGAGACTTTTTTTTAAGAAGGGAAAGAAAAGTTTTATTATTCAATAAACATTAAACCAGAATATGATGCACCACAGGCAAATTGCCTTAAGAGACATCTCGAAGAATTACATTGACAGGTGCAGGGAAATACTTGAAGAAATAGAGAAATGTCTTATTGTGGCAGGAAAGCAGGAATTGATGTTCGTGATAGCATGGAAATGGGAAAGGTCACCCAAACTGCAGAAACTCAACATTTGAGGAAGGGGGAACACATAAGGTTGAATATTTTGCTTCTCATTGGAACCCCAAGCACAATAGTTTCTCATCAGAAATATTTGGAGGAGGATTATCCAACTGAGTTAAAATTGAAAAGCATAAAAAAGAATCGCTCAATATAAAGCAGACTCAGCAATTTAGGTATTGGACAAGATATATACAGGTAAGAAAGATGTGGGGGGCTGCTAGATTGGAAAAATACAAACACAAGAGCCAAGTAATGGAATAGCTGGGAATACAATGGTGGAGTCTCTGGGTGGTGCAAACGGTTAGTGCTAGGCTGCTAACCAAAAGATTGGAGATTTGAGTCCACCCTGAGGTGCCTCAGAAGAAAGGTTTGGAGATCTACTTCTGAAAAATCAGCCATTGAAAACCCTATGGAATCAACTAGACGGCAGCTGGTTTTTGTTTTGCAATGCCAAAGGTTTGCTTAAAGCATCTCTTATTATTAATTTGAAATATTCTTCACAAAAGAGTAGAGTTAGAGCCCATCTTCAGTTAAGGACAGGTTGTCAGTTATGCAATATCAAGTAGGCAATGGAGAAAATCTTGAGTACTTCCAAGGTAAATCAAAAGATTATTAAATATACATAGTGGACCCAAAATGAATGGTGTGATAAATGCGTGAACTAATGCTGCCACAATAGTAAATTTTCAGATTTCACAAGTGTACAGAAAAGTTTCAAATGCTAATCTCAGGGGAGAAGTCCGTATGCTGGGTGACTGACATTTATTAAGATACACAGATCATAATTTTGTATAAACAGCTTGTTGAGTAAATTTTCCCTAATGCACTTTCAGTTTATGCGTAGTGGATTCTGAACTGACACCTCAGAGAAAAAGGAAGCCAATCTTAAAGCTGTTCTTTAAACATATATACTTTTCTATCTTCCAGTTTTTCTGCCTGGACACTTTCCTCCAGATAACAAGATGTATTTGCTTTGGTCAACAGGTGCAAATTGCACTGTGACTTATGTAATAACATATGTATTGTGTTTGACAAACATTACTGTGCTTGAGAAATTATAATTTGTAGGGAAATTGGAACATCGAGGTAACACTGGCTATACTTTCAGAACTTGTGTGTTTCAAATTTATATCATTTTGAATCTTAGAATTTTGGCAAAGATGAGATGCATGAAAGTCAAAACATAAGGAATATTTATCCATGTTTGAATTGGAATGAGAAGAATCTAATGGTAGAGACGCTTAAAGAAGTCACATTAATACCAGATTTTAAGTGCAGGGAAGAGACCTTCACTCTAACCATACTCTTAAGCAAGACCCATTGGCTACACTGACTAGGACTGACCAGAGTACCAGCGTGAGGGACCAAAAGCAAAAAAAATCTGTTGCTGTCAAGCTGATTCCTACTCACGGTAACCCCATGTGTTACAGAGAACTGTGCTCCATAGGGTTTTCTTGGATGTAATCTTTACGGAAGCAGATTGCCAGGTCTTTCTTCTGAGGTGCTACTGGGTAGGTTCTAACTGCCAACCTTTCGGTCAGTAGTTGAGTGCAGACTGTTTGTGCCACCTAGGAACATTCTGTGTGAGGGGCAGGAACTGTTTTATAAATGTCTTAGTTTCATCAATATGAGATGCGTTTTACATATTTTGGGAGATTAAATTTCTTGGGAGAAACAATAAATGGGGACATTAGTTGTATTTGGAATTTAATGTGTGGTTACAATGGATTGACTTGAAAGGGAAGGCTTATGGAGTTAAACTGTGCAAGGTGGTGGATTAGTCAGCTTTATTCTTCTGCAATTATATTTGAAACACAGTATTGGTTTACGTGACACACATAGCAAAAGCACCAGACCTGGTCACTTTGTCTTGAGAAGTAGAATATGGGAGTGAGTGACTTTTTGACAAAGTTAGCATTTGCTAAAACATATGTTGCAGAATACTAGTTCTGTGGTATGCTATTTGGTTTTATGTGGGAAAAAATGTTTTTATAGCTAAATTAATTTGGAGCTACATAGAATAAAAAAGAAAGTCAAGTGGATTTATTTATACTATGACTTATCAGATTAAAATATACATATTATTATATATTGTAAAACCCTAGGACCGTATAGACTGTATAGTATTTTCTGTAACTGCCCAAGCACCTCCATCTTCAGGGATCATTTATGCACTAGTGTTCCATAGAAATTCTATCCCTATGACAACATGGGTAGCCTTGGATGAACTTAATTAACGTCCTACTTCATTTCGGTGTACTCTGGGGGAAATATTAAAAAATCACTCATAGAAAGATCGTGAGGGGCTTAAACATCCACACCAATGGTTCTAGGGAGATGATAAGCAGCGGCAAAGACTCGAAAAGAAGCTTCTTGAGGGTTTTTCTCAGATTCTTCTGACCACTTTCATTGGGAGAAAAAGTAATACTACAGATTGCAAACAGGTTTAAGTATTAAGTCCAAGAGTTAAAAAAAAAAAAAAAAAAAATGGTGTGTAGGCCAAACACATGAACCTTTAAGGAGAAGTTAAGACCTCACCTTCTCCAGTACTTCCCTCCTCGGGAAAAGGAACTCAGATAATAGACTCAGACTATGTTGGAATACCAGAGATTCTGAAGAGAACAAAAAGTCGTGGTGGTTGGGGAGTGTAGGTGAAATAGGGTTAGCGCTTTCAGTGGAAAATAAGAAAAGAGTTGTATTTCTAAGTAAATTTTGTATTTTTTTTCTCTTGTCTACATCATTTAGATGGTAGGTTAAGGTAGACAAGAATGGTACTGCCTACTTGGAACTGTGTGTTTAGCAATGTCCTTGCTCTTGCAAGACCAAATAAAACAGGATTTAAGACCAGGGAAAGTGAGCAAGAGTAGACCACCAAGAGCTCCCAGCAGATTAGGCCTTGGTTAGCAGGTTAACCGAGTGCCTCTAGATTTATTCATTTTCTAACCCAGTTTACCAAGGTAGGTTCATATAGACATTTGGTACTGTTCTGGGCTAGGAATAAAGTTATGCTTGTACTTAGAGTGTTCCTTTGTATATATATCCCAGAAACCAAGTGGACTAGGGTAGTTTGGTGGCCTCAGAGGGATCTGGGAATTTGGAATTCCTTTATTATACCACCATTCTTCCTTAGAAAGAAGGAAAAAAAATAACAAATCGATGTTGAATTTCTTCTTCCTTAAAATCTATTTTAACTATATTTCTTGGAGTCAGAAAAGATATTGGTAGGGGCTTCTTTATTTTCTCAGATCTACTGATTCTATTTACCCAAGAGATCTTATGTATCAGTGAATAATTATCAATAACGCTTATGGGGACCTTAAAAGCTTCTGGGACGCTCCAGCTGTCCTTTCTGAAAGTGTAGTTCACAACAGTCGCAAAAGAGGTTAATCCTAGGTGAAGTGGTGGATAAAAAAGAGTTGCTGTGTTTGTTTTCTGGTTGTAGAATCCACATTATTTATTTTATTATGAATGGAATTTAAATAAATGCAATAATACCTTATTTCAGTAGTTTTTAATTTTACTCCTGAAGCCCTAAAGGTTCGGTGGTGAAGCCTCAGGATTACCTTTCGTGGTAAGAGGAGCTAAGTGTGCAGAAGACCACCCCCTCCCCATGCACACACTAACACCTTCCTGCTGCGACCAGAGCAGTTCCACTTCAGACTGCTTGAAATATTGGTATTTTGGACTTCCTCATAATTTTTTATGTGGAAAAGTTTCTGCTTATTTAAAAAAAAAATTAGACATCTGTGTTACTTAAAAGTGAGGTTCTTAAAGTGGTAACCTCACCTGCTCACACTAAAAGTAAGATCAAGAACTTCAGAGCAGGCAAACTCACAAGATCCATCATGAAGTTCATGCACTAATGTTTCCACACTATACTCAAGCACATGAGTTTTCACTTATTTATTCTTTTCTAGAGACAATTCTAACAAATTTGTTTAGCTAATAGGTATGTGTGTTTCTCTGTGTGTAGATGTGTGTTTCTCACTTAAGATAAGACAACCAATGAAAATTAAAAAAAGAACCAGCCACAGAAAGCTGGCAATTTCACCAAAAGAATAGCCAGAAAGAAGAGGAAAAACAAGAAATGCATAAAAACAGCAAAGAGAAGTAAAAAGTTACAGAATTCAGTGTCCATTTACTGCAGGAAGGAAAAAAAAAGTCTTATAAACCTTGTGAATACCCAAGGGACTAACTATGATAGTCAAGTGTAATAATTAAGATTAAAAATAATAATGCCGAATTATTAAGAAATATTCAATTATGAATTAGTTAAATGGAAAGAAAGGATTTGAAACCAAAGGATGGGGTTTCAAAGTCCAAATTGTTATTATGAAACACGTGCTTTTCTTTTTTTTTTTGTTAAGTCATTAAACCTCTCTGAAATTCATTTTTTATACTTTTAAAGAATAATCTTTAAATAATGACTTTAAAATAATGATAATGCATCCCTTAAAATGAAAGCTAAATGCACTATTGTGAAAATTGTACTCTGAAAAAATTGCAAAGCACTTGCAAGTGATGATTATTATGCTCTGCATAGTGAGGCAAGAACATGTATGATATACTTTAGAATAATCTCCATATCATTTATTATTTTTTAATTTAATTTAAATTTATTTTATTAGTTTACTTTAAAATTAAATGCTTATTGTAGGTAACTTTTGCTAGGTAGTAAATATACTGAAATGAAAAAAAAAAGTTTAAAACATGGTGGTGAGAAATTCACAAATACACGACAATTAAACAATATACTCCAAAATAAAAAATGGCTCAAGGAAGAAACCAAAAGTAAAACTAGAAAATACTTTGAGTTGAATGAAAATAAAAACACAACATATAAAAACTTAATGAAGGCAGTAAAAACAGTGCCTAGGGGGAAATTTGTAGAAAAATAAGAAAGATCTCAAATCAACAACCTAACTGCCACCTTAAGAAACTAAAAAAGAACAAATTAAACCCAAAGCAAGTAGAAGGAAGAAAATAATAAAGATTAGTATGCAAATAAATAAAATAAGAAGAAAAAAAAAAAACCCAGAAAAAATCAATAACTGGTTCTTTGAAAAAAATCAACAAAATTGACAAATCATTAGTTAGACTGACCAAGGAAAACAGAGGACTCAAATGACTAAAATCATGAATGAAAGAGGGGATATTACCAAAAATAAGAAGTATAAAGGAATACTATGAATAATTGTATGCCAACAAATTAGATAAACTAGATGACATGTACACATTCCTAGAAAGAAACCAACTACTAAAACTGACTCATGTAGAAATAAATTTCAATAAAAAATTTCAATAAACCTATAATAAGCAGAGACTGAGTTAGAGGGGAGAAAAAAAAAAACTTTCTGCAAAGAAAAGCCCAGAACTAGATAGTGAATTCTATAAAACCTTCAAAGGAGAATTAAGCCAATTCTTCACAAACTGTTCCAAAAAAAGAGAAAAGGAGGAAGCACTTCCCAACTCATTTTATTAGTTGGTATCTTTGTTTGATACCAAAGCAAGACAAAGTCGCAAGAAAAGAACATACCAACATCTCTTATGAATACAGACACAAAAATAAAAAAAGAAAACCAATGCCACCACCATATAAAAATATTATACACCATAACCAAGTAGGGTTTATCCTTGGAAAGTAAGGTTGGCTCAACATATGGAAATCAATCAATGTTGTACACCATACTGATAAAGGAAAAAAACCCTTGATTATTTCCATAAATTCAGAAAAAGCATCTGACAGAATCCAACATACTTTCATGATAAAGCACTAAAAAAAACTAGAAATACAAGGGAACTTCCTTCACCTGATAAAGAACATTTATGAAATACCCACAGCTAACATCATAATTAATGGTGAAAGACTGAAAGCTTTCCCCTATAATCAAAAACAGGATAAGGGTGTCTGCTCAATGCACTTCTATTCAATCTGTTACTGGAGGTTTCCGCCAAGCCAATTAGGCAAGAAAATGAACTAAAAGGCATCTAGATTGAAAAAGTCCTATTTGCATATGGAATGACCATGTATATAAAAAAAGTCTTGAAGAATACACACACACAACACAAAAAATTAGAACCAATAAACAAGTTTAGTAAAGCTGAAGGTAACAAAATCAATATATAAAAATAAATTATATTTCTATGCAGTAGCAGTGAACAATAAAAAATTAAATTAAATAAATGATTCCATTTACAATTAGTATCGAAAAGAATAACATACTTAGGAATAAATTTAACAAAATAAGCTTCAGTCTTGTACACTACAACTATAAAAACATCACTGAAATAAATCAAAGAGAACTAAGTAAGTGGAAAGACATTCATGTTCATGTGTTGGAAAACTTAATATTGTTAAGATGTCAATACTACCCAAAACAATCTACAGATTCAGTGCAATCCCTATCAAAATCTCACTTGACTTTTTACAGAAGCTGACAGTGCTAAATTTCATATGGAAACTCAAGGGACTCAGAACTGTCAAAACAATCTTGAAAAAACAAGGAAATTTAATATGGAAATTCAAGGGTCTCAGAATAGTCAAAACCATCTTGAAAAATAAGAAAAAAAGCTCAGGGACTCTCATTTCTTGTTTTAAAAACAATAAACAAAGCTAAAATAATCAAGAAGCGTGGTACTGGCATAAGGATTGAGATATATATCAGTGGAATAGAATTGAGAGTCCAGCAATAAACTGGACATTTATGCTCAATTAATTTCAGCAAGACAATTCTATAAGAGAAGAACAGTCATTTCAACAAATGATGCTGGGACAACTGGATATTCATATGCAAAAGAATGAAATTGGACACCTACCTCACACCATATAAAAAAAATCAAAGACCTACATGTAAGAGTTAAAACTATGAAACTTTTGGAAGAAAGCATAGGAATAAATCTACATGACTTTGGTTTAGACAATGTTTTCTTAGATATGACACATGAAGCATACGTGACCGAAGAAAATAACAGATAAATTGGACTTCATGAAAATTAAAACTTGTGTACTTCAAAGGATACCATCAATAAAGTGAAAATATAACTCACAGAATGGGAGAACATATTTGCAAATCATCTATCTGATAAAGTTCTAGTACCCAGAATATATAAAGAACTCTTCAAACTCAATAATAAAAAGACAATCCATTTTAAAAATGGAAAAAGATTTGAGTAGACATTTCTCCTAAGAAGATATGCTATTTTCCAATAAGCACACATAAAGATGTTTCTCAACGGTTAAATCAAAATCACAATGAGATACCACTTCATACCGCTAGATTGGCTATGATAACAGAAAAAACAAAAACCAGACAATAACAAGTGTTGACAAAGATGAGGAGAAATGGAAACCTTCATACATTGCTCGTAAGAATATAAAATAGTGCAGTTGCTTTAGAAACACTTTGGCAGTTCCTCAAAAGTTAAATATAGAGTTAGCATATGACTCAGCAGTTCCACTCCTAGGCATATACTCAAGTGATATGAAAACATACGTTTACACAAAACCTTGTACATGTGCATTCATAGCAGCATAATTCATGATAGCAAAGTTGTGGAAACAATCCAAATGCCCCTCAACTGATGAATGGATAAATGTCACATATCCATACAATAGAATATTATTCATCTATAAAAAGAAACAAAATACTGATACATGTTACACTATCCTAAGTGAAAGAAGCCAGGCACAAAATGTCATATACTGTATGATTCCATTTATATGAAATATCCAGAATAGGTAAATCCATAGACAGAAGTAGATCAGTGATTGCCAAGGGTTAGGAAAAGGGACAATGGGGAGTGAATGCTAATGGGTACGGAGTTTCTTTTTGGAGTGATGTAAATGTTCTGTAATTAGTGGTAATGGTTGCACAATGTTGTGAATGTACTGAAAACCACTGAATTGTACACTTTATAAGAGGAATACTGTGGGGTGTAAAATATATCTTAGTAAAAAAATACATTATGCCAAAATGAATCATTACTCACCTTTATCTTTAACTGTTGCTGTTAATGAAGAAGATGTTGTCAACGAAGACGATTTTAAAGTTTCTGTTTTCGTTGTTCCTAGTTTGATAAAATAGACATTATTGTTAATTACAATCTCATCTTTTCCATCAAAGGAATATTTAAAATTAAGTCAAATCTGGAGGTACGCTGAAGTTGCTCTGCAGAGGTACTGGGTATGTTTTTGTCTATGTTTAATTCCTCTGTTTTCCAGCTCCTTTTGTCTAAAGAGAGGAATATAACTATTGAATCTTTGTGGAGTCTGATACTGAAAAATACGCAGAATTTTTTATGATACTTCCAAAAGTAAATATTAACTG
Organism: Dugong dugon; assembly: GCA_030035585.1. Lineage (NCBI taxonomy): Eukaryota > Metazoa > Chordata > Mammalia > Sirenia > Dugongidae > Dugong > Dugong dugon. The sequence continues at coordinate 22,802,455 of CM057463.1, read as the reverse complement.
CAGATTGTTAGCTGGATTCTTAAAACAAGCAAAAAATGATTTTAAACTCAGTGATTTGAAATCATTTTACTTCTTCTTATTGGGAAAATGACCTGGTCACTGGAACCTCCAAGTAACATACCTTTCATTCAGAATTAAATTTCCTTTAGTTGATTTAATTATGACAGTGAAACTTGCAAATAAACAAATTATAAAGGAAGTTGCAAACTCCTGTAATTGGGTGATTTATTCATTTATGAAACATTCATTGAGTTCTTACTCTGTGCCAAGCCTTCTCCTAAATTCTTTTTTTTTAACTGATTTTTTTTATTACACTTTAGATGAAGGTTTATAGAACAGTTTCTCATTAAACAGTACACGTATTGTTTTAGGACAATGGTTAACAACCCCACGACATGTCAACACTGTCCCTTCTCAACCTTGGGTTCCCTATTACCAGCTTTCTTGTCCCTTCTTGCCTTCTGGTTCTTGTCCTTGGACTGTTGTGCCCCATTAGTCTTGTTTTGTTTTATAGGGCTGTCTAATCTTTGGTTGAAGGGTGAACCACGGGAGTGACTTCACTACTGAGCTAAAAGGGTATCCGGGAGCCATACTTTTGGGGTTTCTCCAGTCTCTGTCAAACCCAGTAAATTTAGTCTTTTTTGTGAGTTAGAATTTTGTTCTACATTTTCCTCCAGCTCTGTCTGGGACCTTCTATTATGATCCCTGTCAGAACACTCAGTGGTGGTAGCCAGGCACCATCTAGTTGTACTGGACTCAGTCTGGTGGAGGCCGTGGTAGTTGTGGTCCATTAGTCCTTTGGACTAATCTTTCCCTTGTATCTTGTTTTCTTCATTCTCCCTTGGTCCCCAAAGGGTGAGACCAGTGGAGTATCTTAAATGGCTGCTCACAGGCTTTTAACACCCCAGATGGTACTCACCAAGGTAGAATGTAGAACATTGTCTTTATAAACTGTGTTATGCCAATTGAGCAAGATGTTCTCCAAGACCATGGTCCCCACAGCCCTCTTCCCAGCAGTTCAGTCCCTCAGGGAGTTTGGATGTGTCTATGGAGCTTCCATGACCTTTCCTTGTACAAGTTGTGCTGGTTTCCCCAGTATTGTGTACTGTCTTACCTTTCACCAGTTACCACTTATCTATTGTCTACTTAGTATTCCCCCCAATCCCTTGTAACCAACAAAGATTGTTTCTTTTTGTGTGTAAACTTTTTCATGAGTTTTTACAGTAGTGATCTCATACAATATTTGTCCTTTTGTGAGTGACTTATTTCACTCAGCGTAACATCCTCCAGCTTCATCCATGTTATAAGATGCTTCACAGATTCGTCATTGTTCTTAATCGTTACATAATACTCCATTGTGTGTATGTACCATAGTTTGTTTATCCATTCATCTGTTGATGGGCATCTAGGTTGTTTCCATCTTTTTGCTATTGTGAACAATGCTTCAATAAACATGGGTGTGCATATGACTATTTGTAGATGGCTCTTATTTCTCTAGGATATATTCCTAGGAGCGGGATTGCTGGATCGTATGGTATTTCTATTTCTAGTTTCCTCAGGAAGCACCATATCATTTTCCAAAATGGTTGTATCATTTTGCATTCTCACCAGCAGTGCATAAGAATTCCGATCTCCCTGCAGCCTCTCCAACATTTGTTATTTCCAGTTTTTTTGATTCGTGCCAGTAATGCCAGGGTGAGATTGTATCTCATTGAGGTTTTAATTTACATTTCTCTAATGGCTAGTGATTGGGAGCATTTCCTCATGCATCTGTTGGCTGCTTGAATGTCATCTTTGGTGAAGTATCTGCTCATTTCCTTTGCCCATTTTTTAATTGGATTATTTGGTTTTTTGTTGTAGAGGTTCTCCTAAATTCCTGAGGGCAGTATCCAACTCTTAGTTATCTTTTTAATCTGAGTAGTGTCAAGAATAATTTCTGGCATAAAGTAGGCGTTTGTTAAATGTTGTTTCAAGCAAGGTGGCACTTGTACAGGACGTGGCAATAAACAGGTGGTGAAGGTTTGTTTACAACTTACTTCTTTGTCCTCACTGCTTATTAGGGGATATAGATTGTTTTGGCAATGAAAAATGGCTATACTGGGCAGATTTTATGGATTATATTGTGAAGCGGAGAACACCTAAGCTGATATGTTCATTTCTGTAAGTTTTCTAGACCCATCTGTGGCTATTTTTTTTGAAAAGAAGAAACCAGCAAAGGAAAAAGTTATCCCTGAAAGCTAGGTGAGATTTTGCGTAGCCCACTCCTCTGATGTGAAAATAGTAAGATAAAGATGCGAGGGTACAAGTGACCCCTCCAGCCAGACATGGTGCCTTTGCTTTCACTTCATCACTACTCTTGAGATTCCTGGCACTGATAACAGGCTGAATAGAATTTTAAAAATCACCTTCCCATTATTTTCACTGCCATATGTCTCACATATTGTTTGAAACTTCAAAACACAAAGATCAATTACAGGAAATAATAAGGACATATAAAATAGTAATAATGGATATAATTAGAAAAAGTGTCAAATGTGTGCAGTCTTTGAGTTTCCATAGCCCTAACCCCTTTTCTTTTCTACCTATTCTGAATTCATGTTTAGTAAAGGAAAGAGATTTATGAAATTCAGTTTTAGCCTTGGTCTTCCGCCCAAATCTTAAATTTAGGTTCCATGTCAGCCCTGGTCTTTTGAAAACTGAAGCACTAAAAGGCTTTACATTCCTGAAGTTCCTGGTCTTGTTTGTGAGCATTGATCTTGTGATCATATTGATAATCTCATATCTTACCAGTGTAACAATATCCATTACATAAACAGGGCACTATTTTAGATTAGTGTTAATGTGAAAATAGTCACTTTCAAGTATGGATAAGCATTCTACATATAACATATAGTAAAGTTCTCCTACATGCTAGATATATTAAAATTCTGAAGTATCACAATGGTTAAGAGCTATGGCTGCTTGCTGAAAGGTTAGCAGTTCAAATCCACCAGCCACTCCTTGGAAACCCTATGGGGCAATTCTGCCTCGTCCTATAGAGTCACTATGAGTTGGAATTGACTTGACTGCAACAGTTTGGTTTTTTTTTTTTCCCATTATTACTGTAAGAGTAAAATGTTACAGTAATTATCGGTGACTGTGATTTCTTTTTAGTTTTACGTGCAAAAACAATGAGTAAGTGCTTTCAAATATTAAAACAATTAGAGAAATAGAGTTTATATGAACATTAAGAGAGTAAGTTAGCTAGATGTCTTTAGGAATATTATATCATTTTTGAGTCAACACATGTTTATAAAAATTTAGATCATTAGATTATCATAATTATAATCTCTACAAAATTGTTTAGTGAATTAGCATTTATAACATTATCCAAAACAGCCTTTGAGACCGTGTTTAAGTCTGTTTAGGGCATGACTCTTTCAGGAAAATGTCTTATTTGTAAACATTTCACATCCTGTGAAGATACATTAAAAGAAAATGTCAACTTCACTGCTTCAAAATTCTATGAAAAGGAAAAAAACGAAAAATCATGTACTGAGATACCCAAGGTAATTCATCTTCATTCCAACTTAAAAAGGAATATAAAGATAACAGAGAAAAGAAGAAAGATACAGAGAAAAATGAGGTACCGAAACTTACCCTTTTTGCATTAATCAAAAAGGAAAATATCCAAGAATGATTTTTAAAAACTCTTTTCTTTATAGTTTATCTTAATTTCTACAGAGTGGAAGTGCAACTTAAGCATCACCATCTCTGGTGCCTGTGTGGGTGAGATGGCTTAAAATGTCTCATGACCTCAGTTGAAGCTGAACATCTATTTAGTATCAGAAACATGCTGAGAAATTTAGGTTCCCGCACTATAATTCAACTCTTTAAAGAATATTGACTATTAAATATTTTAAAATCAAGCTGAGTAAATAATTACATTTTTAAAATACCGTTTCAGATTTATTTTTGTATCCTAGAGGTTCGTTTTAAAATGGTGATACTCAGCATCAGCCATATGTTGATTTTAACTCTGGCCATTTGGTACTGGCACAAAAGCAGCAGTGTATTTGATGTACACTGAGGAAGAGGTCAAGGCACATCCTTCTAATTGGGTAAACCTCTGAAAGCAAGCCCTGCTCCGGGCCAAGCTCTATCAGTCATTGCTGCCACTGTGACTATGTCGCTGCAAGATTTCCCACCTCAGTTGCACACTTTCCACTTTGGTGATAATAGAATTCTACCATTAGTGGAGGAAAGAAAATGTATATGTTTTGCATAAACATAAAAATTATAATCAGTTGTCTTTCTGTCAATACCAACTCGTGCTCATGTGTGCAGAGTAGAACTGCTGCATAGGGTTTTCAAGGCAGTGACCTTTTAGAAGCAGATCACCAGGCCTTTCTTCTGAGGTGCCTCTGGGTGAGTTGGAACGGTCAATCCTTCGATTAGTAGTTGAGCACTTAACCGCTTGTGCCACAGAGGAACTCCCTGGATAGACATAAACACTATGAAACCAAGTGTCTTTTGGGCCTTTAAACAAATCAAATGTGATCAGGAAAATTTAAAAAATAAAAAGAGAAACTTCTCCATCTCATATTTTTTGGTACATACTTTTTTTATGTGCCCAAGAGGACCATATTAGCCATGAGGAAGGGGGAATACAGCACCACTTCACTGCTGTAGATGTACCTTTTGTGGTATTATTGAGCAGTCTAAGAAAGATTATTTTGAAGAATGAAACAGTGTATACAACTCCCCAAAATTCAATCTCCTCATGGGCCTGAAATTAGGAAGTTAAATATACTGATATACGCTTAGAATACAAGAATTCATGGCAAAATTTCCAATGTTCTCATTATCTGTTTATTAATTATATTGTCTTTAGAAGCATGGACAATACCAAATATACATAGCCCAACTCACCTACAACCTTCATACACAAATGACTATCAAGTCAATGTCATTCTCACTGTAGACACCCTGCTGTCTGATGGCTCCGCCCAGCCCTACCATGGTACCAGACTTTCTGTCTCTCATACTGGCTCAGAGCAGACAGTGGACATCAGAGCTTGCTTTTCTCTCTTTATGTCCCTTCACCGCAGCTATCTCTGCCAGCCTCCTCAGAGATTCCAGAATTAACTTATTTCCTTGCCTTAACCTCCACCCCTACCTGCCATATTCATGGTTACTAGATTTTAACCCTTAAAACCCTTCTGAAATGACGTTGGATGATACTCGGATTTTATTATTAATTCTGGGAGTGTGATACTAACATTGTTGCTATATAACAAACTGTATTTTTTGAGATGCATATATAGGTATGTACAGGTAAAATACTCCAAAATACTTTAGCAAGTAAATAAAATGATAGGGAAAAACAAGAAAAAAAGGAAGAAAGAAAATAAGGAAAGGAGGGAAGGAGGGAGAGAGGAAGGAAAAAAGGAAAAAAAAGGCAGAAAAAGAAAAAGAAAGCAAATATGTGGCAAAATCTTGATAATTACCGATTCTGGGAGATGGGTCTATGGAGATTAATTACAGTATTCTCTCTGCTTTTGGGTACATTTGAACATTTTTATAATAAAAAAATTAATAAAAAGAAAAACTGCTCTGGCCTATTACAATTTTTACAATTGAATATGAATTATTTAAAGCTCATCTGGAGAACTTTTGAAGACAACAGACCAGAATGTAATTTTTATTAACTGGGTAATACAAAGCAGTAAAAGTACTCCCCCTCTCCACCCCCACCCCCCAAAAAAAGAAGGAATTAAGAAGAGCGTGTGTTTACATATTATCTCAAGTGGGCTACACACTTGCTTCAGAGAAGGGTGCCACGGTTTCTGGCACAGGAACCACCAACAGCAGAGTTCCTAGAAAAGTCTCCCCAGTCATGCCTGCCAGGGCAGGTATGAAAAGTTTCCTTTCCAAGTCAGCAAGGTAAGATGCATTCTTGGTACCAGAAGTTATAACTCTTCCTTCATTCCTTCACTGAACTCCTTGCCTTATCCCTTCACAATAGAATAACACAGTGGTTAGGGTCCATGCTATCACTGGACAGTGTTATTCATTATAGATTATTGTAGGCAGGTCTAGGAGTCTACCCATTAGAGAATCATGAGTTCCAAGTAGTTAACATACAAATCATGGAACTTCAAACCTTTGGGTCTGCATACAACATCAGCACTTACCTTCTCTGATTGGTACTTTTTTGGGGGAATGTTATCATTTGCAAAAATAATATGCTTTTACCATATAGGTGCCTTTTTAATGCCAAGGATGCAGCTAGCCAACTCATAGAGACAAGCAAATAGTTATGCTTTGTAAAAATACTAAGGTTGCCTCTCCTTGAACTCTGGGATCAGGGGACTAAAACAATTAAAAGAAAACAAACAAGCAGAAACAGCATTCAGGAGTTGGCTGGAGGTCTCACGGCTTCTAGCTTTCTGATTGTGTCATTCAAGGTTTTTCTTGGCTGAAAATAAAAGGTTGTACAATATTCTTGGAATAAAGTCCCTTGTCCTGCCTTCACTGTGTATTACCTTTTCCTGGCTTATTAGAGAACTTCTATATGAGTTGGTTTGGTTTCATCTTAGAATCAAACATTTCAGGAATTAAAAAAAAAAAAAAAAAAAAAATCTCCTCTGAGTTGATTCTGACTTATAGCAACCCTACAGGACAGAGTAGTACTACCCCAGGGGGTTTCCAAGGACATAATCGTTATGGAAGCCGACTGCCACATCTTTCCCCCATGGAAAGGCTGTTGGGTTCCAACAGCTGACCTCTTAGTTTGCAGCCCACAGTTTTAACCACTGCACCACCAGGGCTCCTTATTTCAGGAATAACGGACTATAATCATGATACACATTTTCTCTGAGAATCAGTGCCCTATTCAGGCCCAGTGAACTAGCCTGAATCAGTCTCTACATGTGTTTGAGCTCGATTTGGAATGAAAGTTAAGTGAGGAATAGAAGGTAAGGAAAACAATGGTAGACATTTCAGGCATTTATTCATCTGGGTATACAATCATCAGGCCTTTCTGTGACCTTGGCATTCTAATCAGGGTTTCAACCAATAGTTCTATCCATCCCTCCTTCGTTGATTCCTGGACCTAAATGATATGCCTCATTTTATGCATGTTGCAGGATGGGCAATGCAGTAGGCATGGATTGATAACCTCTTGGATTTTTAATTGAATAGTCTTAATGGCTCATTTTAATTTTCATGTCTGGGAGAGGTAATTCCATTTAACGCCTAGAACCATAAAACATGATATAATTGTTGTAACAGACCATTGACAATAATAATAACATTGCTACTGAAATCTGCAAATGAAATCTATTATCAACAGAATACAACCAACCAAATCACTCAGTTATTAATAGAATTTCTCCTTGTTGGCTGTGTTGCTTAAGTGGAGAATTGGAAAACAGATATTTTTCTGGTTTAGTAAATGGAAATTTTTTTTCTTCTCTAAAACTAAACTTTATGATAATGACATTGTAGCATTTACAATAAGAACATTCTCAAACAGAAGTGATCCAAAGATATATGACCAATGAAGGTCACTAAGACATCAGGATTCTGTATTCAACTCAAAATAACAACTGTTTTTCAAAATAATGAAATAGCACAGACCTTCATTAGCAATCAAATATATGATCCCAAATTATTTTATTGTGAGTAAACTATGTAGGTGTTTCTAATTTTAATTGTTAAAGTAAGAGTAAACTCTGCTAAGAATTAGTCCTACCTTCAGGAGATGTTCCAGCTGTTGATTGTATAACAGGATTTTGTGATGATTCAGTGCTCGTTGTTAATACCGATGTGTTAGTTGTTGCAGAAATTGTTGATGATAACGGCATAATTGTCATATCTGAAAAAAATAAATATGTTAAAGTAGTTACTTAACAAGCAATAGACTGGCTGAAAGTCAAGTCTGCATTTTTGTTATAGTTTTATTAAGTTTGTTTTGACCATTTAAACAAAGTACTCTACTGTATATATACTGCTGCTAACCCAGTTGTAGGCCACAGATTCAGAATTGTTTTTCCAGTTGCAATGAGTTCAGTCTTGAGCTCAGTATTCATTTACTAGCTCCATCTGCTACTCACCAATGGCATGAAATTTCAAGATGGCTGGCAGGAATTAAGAAGCAATCTGTGGTTCTGAAACTATATAATATCTGATAAAACTAATGATAAATAAATGTGTAAATTAGAAGTTTAACAATATTTTTTAACTAACTAAACTAACCATACCAGATGAAATAATTAAATGTGACCTCTCCGGGTAGTGAGTATTTTATTAAATAATTTATTTTCCTCTGTTTTATTATTGTGCTTTAGGTGAAGGTTTACAGAGCACATTGGTTTCTCATTAAATAATTAGGACACATATTGTTTTGTGACATTGGTTGCCAACCCTGTGACGTGTCAACACTCTCCCCTTCAACTTGGGTTCCCCATTTCCATTAGTCCAGCTTTCCTGTCCCCTCCTGCCTTCTTGTCCTTGCCTCTGAGCTGATGTGTCATTTAGTCTCATATACATGGTTGAGCTACATGTATTATTGTTTGTTTCATGGGCCTGTCTAATCTTTGGCTGAAGGGAGAACCTCAGGAGTGCCTTCAGTACTGAGTTAAAAGGATGTCCCAGGGCCATACTCTCAGGGTTTCTCCAGTCTCTGTCAGACCAGTAAGTCTGAGCTTTTCTTGTAAGTTAGAATTGTGTTCTTCATTTTTCTCTAGCTCTGTCCAGGACCCTCTATTGTGATCCTTGTCAGAGCAATTTCACTAAATATTTTCATATCAGATTAGTTATTTAGTAACAAAAAGTCAGTTTAATCTTTCTTGATATGAAACCATGTGTATATATATGCATATATATACACACACACATATAATATGAAATTCCAAAGAAAGATGAATAATTTTAAACAAATTCAACACTTGCAACATGCCTGCATTTCTGGTGATACCACAAACCTACATTTAAAATTATTAATTTCTCTGAATTATACAGTATTTGGTCAACCAAAGCACAGAAATGAAGGCAGTCTGTTAATGTGATTAATGTTAAATATTTCTTTTTAATAATTCTTAAAACTTCCATTTAAATATATGAGAGACCTGACCTTCTATAACAGCTGGAGTTGGCATAATCATCACTTCATTATTTTTTTCAAAGTGAAGTATGTAAGACTTAACTCACAGTGATCTATGGAAAGATTAGCTTCACATAAAATTGCTTTAATTTATTAGCATTTATATAATCTTTTTAATCCTGCATCTTGTTGGTCTCTTCTATTTAGTTATGCTAAAGATCAAAAACAGCAAATGTCTACAAAGGACTTGGAAAAAGAGTTCATCTTGATGGAAGGTATTATTTTTCACTTTGTTATTGTTACTTTGTCTATACGGACATAATTAGCATTTAATCAGCCACAGGCAAAGTATAGCATATTATAAGGGGATGGACTTAGAGTCACAGAGACTTATGTTCAAATTCCAGTCAAACTGGGTGGATAATTATAATAATTATATGTCATGGTATGACTTCTCAAATTGAAACTTCAAAATTCTTTTGAATTTGAGAAAAAACATTTTACCTCCAATAAGCCTGTGTGTCAGTGAAAAGCAATAACTTGGATGTCATGAGATTGAGTATATTTGTTGTTTCATTTTATAGCCTTGAGGTGCTTAGAAGTGTTAATACTTAGCACTGACTCTGATTATAGACACAGTACACAGGAATTGCTTGATGCCTTCAGCACATACAGATGTGTCCAGCACATACAGAAATGACAGAATTGCATTTTCACAGGCTTTACTGAAATCAAGTCAATGACTTTTTTTTTAAGTTCTGGAGGTATTCTTCACACTTGTGGTCTCACCCTTCCCTGCCAAATTCAGCAGCGAGCAGGAACACCATATGTATGTGGATATCTTTTTTCCAATAGTCATTGTGTTCCCACTATCTTTTTTTTTTTTTTTTTAGTTTAAAGCTCATGAAATAACACTAATTTTTAAGTTCAAATTGGAGTTGAAGAAGATATTCAAAGAAACATACCACTTTGACTGGAAAATTCTTCTGTAGATAACTAAAACCATCTTATCTGTTGACTTCCTAAATAGTAATAACATCATTGTGCATAACTAATATCTCTAAAGAGATATATTTTCCTTCCTTCCTTTTTTTTCTTCCACAAATACTTATTGAACAACTACTGATATGAAAATCATAATTAAGTACAGTAAGAGGCTCTATTATATACCACATAGCATTATCCTTGAGAGCTTTCAGTTTGATAGGGAAAATAATGCCTACAGACAATAAATAATAGAAGGTATTCTGTATAAGTCATAGGAATACTACAGACCAGCGTTTTTCAAACTGTAGGTTATGACACAATTAAAGGTAGTAACATCTATTTAGTGAATTGCAATCAGAGCTTTTGCCAAATGAAAGAGAAGAAACAATATTAGAGTATTATTGCAAGTAATAAGCATACTATTTCATGGAGTTTTTTGTTTAGGGGTGTGTGTGTGTGTGTGTGCACAAGTGTGTGTGGGTACACACATGGACATGCGAGTCTGCATGATGTATGTGGCAATGCAAACCGTATTTCTTACTGTGATTCCAGTTAAAAATTTTTAACGCTACTGGACAAAAAGGAAATTGAACAAGAGTTTATAAGATAAAAAGACCACCTCTGCTGGAATGAGCAAGGAATACTTCATGAGAGAGTTGACATAGGAGCTGAGCTTTGAAGAGTAAGGAGGATGAGCAAAGCCCTGGAGTGGGGGTGGTGAGAGTTCCTTGTGGCTGGATTTCAGTGTATTATGAAAGTATGTAGTGGATGTTGTCTGGTAAAATGCTGGAGGCAGATTGTAAAGGACCATAAATGCCAAGCAGGATATTTGGACTTCATCAGCCAGGCAGTGAGGAGCCACAGAAAGTGAGCAAACAAATTCTTCCTTAGGAAAATCAGTGTGAAAATAAAGAATATTAGACTTAAAGCTTTAAAGGAAATTTCCCATCTGTTAGAACTATTTAGAGTAAAAAATCTAAATACTGTAGATTTTTAGTTTAAAAATAAAAATATGTATTTTCCCAGTTAGAAAAATTCTACAACTAGAAACTTTATCTTACGATCTGGTTAGAAAATTTTCCTCTAACTCTCGCTGTTGAGTTTATTTGATCATGATGCAAGTGCCAGCAGATATGCTTTTACTATAGTATCTGAAATTTCTTCTAGGTTTGATTTCATAACAAACTACTGAGGGAAAATAGCTGATTCTGAAGTATTTTCTCTTCACCAAAAATGGTGAGGTAGCATTCTTCGTTTCTTTAACTCCAAAGTGGTTAAATATAAATTTAACAAGAAGATCCATACTTCACCACTTTGCTGTGCTAAACCAGATAGTACTGCTCTTGGTGTATTATAAGAGGAACAGATGGCATTTTGTCCTGATTCCACCCTACACCCGTATACCCAGATTTTAAGAGCTTGAGAGATACTATGACACTAGTTTTATATATAGTGAAAAGCTGAAGCACTATCTTCATTTTAATGAAATAACTATCCTAATTAGAAACACTTTATGGTAGATTTATACTAATCTGTTTCCATAGATTATGAAGTAGTGCTACATTTTCTGAAGTTCAAGATAGAGAATTTCCACCTGTTCACATGTAACAGCATATATGACCTTCCAAGTGAACTTGCTTTTCTTGTTATGGCAATTCAGCTTATGGATGGAAATGGAGTATCACCTTTTTTTTTCCTGTTTCCAAATGACCAAGTCATCTACTCCAGTCTTCACAGACATGCTTTGTAATTACTTTTCTAGAAATTTCACAAATGGCCTCTAAAAATGAGACTGGATTTTCTTCCCATCCATCCTCACAATGACCAGTTCATTTTTCCTTTGAGCAGTAGATCATCTCTTGTCTACCAAGTCTACATCTTATGTCCACTAGAAATCCACAATTAAAGAGAACAGATCTTGTTTCTCATTATAGGTTGACACAAACACTGAATGAACTTAGAGTTCTAGGATCTGAATGCTGGAAAGAATTTTTTTGGACATCTTTAATGTAATACAATCCCTATATTTTATAGCTTATAAAATGTGAGTTTAAATTAGTTTCAAAAAATCACAGCACCAATTAGCGACAATGTGTCCTTGATTACAGTTCAGCACTATTTAATTTGATGTGATATAGAGAAATATATTGTATCATTGTTTCTAATTCTACTAACTGGATGTGTGGAACATGCTTCTGACAGAGACTATGCTGAAGCTTTCCTTTGAACTATCTTAAGAAAATATTTACTATGCCAATTAATACTGTAAACAAAATTTCAGAAGAAAGGTTTAAATTCTTTCAGGAAACAGAAATGTGACCTCTTTACAAATATATCATTACATACAATATGCTAATTACTAACTGGTGTTATAAATCCTCCAAGTACCATTACTGGGCAATAATTTCATAACCTAGCTCAACTAATCTATGGAGTTGAAAGTAAAATAAATAATTTTATTTTACAATACTTTGTAATACATTATTTCCACTAATTCATACTGTCTTCATGCAAGGCCACCCCCTCTACATCTCCATCCCTTCAGGCTTATAGACTGATGAATCTTTAAACAGATTTTATCTTTGAGATAAAGTAACAGTCAATTGTTCAGAAATGATTTTGTAATGGCAGATATCCCTATGAGTTACAGGTTATGATGAACGTGGATCTACTTCTTAAGTTTAGACGTGATGTCAGTGCATAAATTGATGTACTGTAAATGATAGGATGGTCCCTTCTCATAGGAATTTGTCAGTAATTGCTAGCCTTATAATTCTTGGTATTCAACTGATCTAAGTACCCTATACTTCGTTAGTAAATGGCCATTAGTGAAGCTTAAGTTGAAAACCTCTATTTTCTCTTACATATTAAACAAAAAAATTAAAAAAATAAAATGTGGTACAATTTTCCACATTTTTGTCAAAACAACATCTGAATGAAAGGCATGGCACCAATTGCTTTTGATTAGCAATTTCATATTAACACATTTTTAAACTAGTGGTAATCCTTCTCTTTTGACATAGCATAGGTGACTTTGATTCAATGCCAACCAAATTAAATGTAGTTAATATTCTTGTTAATTAAAAGAAAAATGCACTTATGTAATCATGTAGTCTTTATGATTTGTTCTATTTGCATTGACCCCAAAATGCCATGATGTCCTGTAGAAAATTTAAAAATATATCACTAACCAATGCATTGTTTATCTTAATAAACGTTTATTAAGTATCTATTTCAACAGGAGCTAATCAAAATAGCCAATATACATGTTTTTTCCAAGAGGAATATGGAGTTTATTACAATACTCCAGCTATACATATAAGAAACAACTTCAAAATTATGCTAAGGTGCCATATAATCTGAGCACAATCCTGCGATGTTTATGCGAGTAGATTGCCAGCTCTTTCTCCCCTGGAGCCACTGGGTGGGTTTGAACTGCTAACCTTTTGGTTAGCAGCCTAATACTTAACCATTGCTCCCGTGAAGATTGCAGTCTAGAAAACCCTACGGGACAGGTCTACTCTGGCACATAATCACTAAGAGTCGGAATTGACTCAGTGGCACCCACAACACCAACAACCGTATCATTAGTACTATGTATAGCTGGTTCTACAAAAATGTTAAATGAAATCAAAGTATGGTGATATTGCTCAATGTGTCTGGGATAATCAGAATAAGTATCGTGAAAGAAGAAGTTTCCAAGAGGAATCAGATAATTGAGAACAAGACAGAAAGAGAAAAATGTTTCATAGGAGAAAAGAAAGAAAGGATATTCATATAGAAGGGAAAATTCAACAGTGCCAAATAAAACAGAGGCCATATAACATGAAGCCAAATGAGGGCATTGATGAGATTAGACATTTATAAGTAAAATCTTTTGGGATAGAAAAACAAGAAAATCCCATTTTCAATGAAAACCTCAGAGTTAAGGGCAACTCTTGAAAAAGGTATTTTAAATTTACAGTAAATTTTTCATTGTTGTTGTTAGGTGCTGCTAAGTCGTTCTGACTCATAGCAACCTTATAGGATAGAGTAGAACTGTCCCATAGGGTTTCCAAGGAGCAGCTGGTGGATTTGCACTGCTGACTTTTTGTTTAGCAGCCAAGCTCTTAACCACTGTACCACCAGGGCTCCAAATTTTTCATTAAGGCTAACAAAATACTGCAGTGGGCACAAAAGTTTTGATAATGCTTTAATTTCCGACATGGAATGTATTTGGGGAATAAGTAACAAGAGAAGCTCACCTCTCACAGAGAGGAAAATATTCTTCTCTCTGTGCCAAGAGAGGAATCTCCTCGGTTGCTAGCCATCTGTAAGGTGGGAAGGGAGCACCATGCCTGGCAGGCACTCAGTGTAGACAGGTGTCTCAGCCACCTGGTCCCTCTGGGGAGAACGGAAACGCAGCATTTCGTTGGTAAGCTTGTTAAACAGAAAACAACAGTATCTGCAAATTGGACCTAGGCATAAGAGCTATTTTGGCTGACAGATGCATGGAGGTGGGCAAGGCAATTACCTCCACTCACCCAGGTATCAGGTTTGCAGTTATAGGGTGAAGTAGCTATTTTTCTTTCACAAACTGGTGATTGTTTAAAAATCATGTTCTATAAAAATGAGATTTTTTGGACTGTGGACTTTATTATAAAAGGCATTTTTGCATATTGTACCAAGTTTGATTGAGGAGTTTCAATGAATTGAGGTTTAAAAAGGCAAAGGTTATTTCAACATTTATAGGGGTAGGAGTGGCAGGGACGAGCATCAACCCATTCATATTCCTGGGGTCTCAGACCTTCATCCCAAGATCCCTTTCACCATGCTTTACTCTGAGACCAGAGAGGAGCTGTGGCTCTACGGTTCAAAAAGCATCTTGCCAGGAAATATTTAGACTCAGCACATTGTTCTGGGCACCTGCAAACTTCATAAAGAAGTTCTTGGACCCCTTCCAACAATAACTTTAGTGTCCTCGCATTCCTGGAAGGAACAGCACCACACTCTTTCTCTTCTCTGGATTCCACGTAGAGGAAGAGATAAGGGGGAGAGTACAGTCCTAACCTCTCTCTAATGATATCTTCAGAAATGGGGAAGGTCCCACTAGAACTTTTTAACCACCATATTACACTAGTTTAGAATAATGACTTACACACATGAAATAACATGATGTGAGGTAGAGGGAAACACAGACCTGGCAACTGACATTGGCTAACTGAAGAACCTGTATAAGCCACTTTACCTGTCTGGGCCTCAGTGTCTTCATCTATAGAAAGTGACTGCTGAACAATGTCCCTTCAGCTATAAAACTCTGTTACATCTAAGACTGGATTATAATATAAATATCCATTCTGGCAAGTAATAAAATACACTTTGCCCTTATGCATTCCAAGAGGAGGCTTATATTTCAACAGTTATACACAATGGCCTTACAGAGCTAGTAACTTGTTATCTGGGAGAAATCTAGACCCAAAAGGAAATTCTGAAGTTTAAGGGGAGAAAAAAAAAAAAAATTGACGACATTCACTTGTAAACTGACAGCGTTTCCTGGGCTAATTGTATTTTCCTTCAATGTGTTAGTCTACCCGGAACTAGAGAAAATGTTAAAGACAAATTTTGAAATAGCCATTTACAATGATTTGGTCTGGAATTTTTTTCTTTCAACATAGCAGAGCAAGTATAATGTTATGAAATATTTTGTATAGGTAAATTAATTTCTACACAAATGCATAGAGTCCATATCCAATGTACTAGTTAACCTCCACTCATTAATGTGTGTGTGTGTGTGTGTGTGTGTATTTCCTAAATACCTGGTTAGCTGGTTACAACAAAATCCCTAATAATAGTCTACAGTATTGCATTTGAAGCTGGAAAATGACGTTTGGCAGGGTTTGAGATACTTCACCTGTCATATTATCTACTCTTATTTTATCTTGTCTAAATCTACAAAGTAAATGCTCCACTTGATTTTAAATGCCCTTTAATTTGTAACAGCTGAAAGACTGTTAGTTTTAAATGGATAAAAACAAAGGACATAAAAGTTATTTCTATCTTCTGAGAAATCAAAAATCATCTTTTCTTGCCCTAAAAAGAGTTATTTGAAGGACAGAAAACTTTAAATGTAGACGTTCCAAGAAAGCAAGCATGTGTAATAATAATTGTTTTCATTTACTTAGTTAGATTCTAATAACAATTTTATGAAGCAACGAAACACACTACTATTATCTCCATTTTGTACATGAATAAACAGAGGCTCTAGTAACTGTGACTCTTCAAGATTCAGAGTTAGAAGACATTAGAGTTTGATGCAAACTCGGGTGTTCTTTCCATGTTGTTTTCCTTTGCATTGACTAGAATCTTAGAACTACAATGTCCTGGTGTTTGTGGTTGCTGTATTTTATGCTGTGCTACTACTTCAGTAACGATTTTAAAGTCCTTTTTTTTTTTTTTTTTTTTTTTTATCTTATGCTGTTCCTAATAATTATGAAAATAATTGTAACTGATTAGAGTATATAAAGTATCAACAGGAGCCCTTGTGGTGCAATGGTTAAGTGCTTGGCTGCTAACCAAAAGGTTGGCAGTTTGAACACACCCAGCGCCTCTGTGGGAGAAAGACCTTGCAATCTGGTTCCTTAAAGATTACAGCCAAGAAAACCCAATGGGGCAGTTCTATTCTGTCACATGGAGCTGTTATGAGTTAGAATTGACTCAACAGCACCCAGCAATGACAACAACAAAGTAACAACAGTGGAAAAACTTTTGTAAAGTATCAAAAGTGAAAAACTTTGAGGATCAGTAGTACTGTTTCTGGTTTACCAACCAACCCATCTAGCAGGGATGACTATAGAAAAGAAAAAGTATATCTTAGCTCAGTGTTTTCTCTTCTCTTGCCCATCATTAGAACATTAGTGAAAAAACCATTTTACAAAAAATTGTTAAAAGTAGGACAGTCAACTTTTATTACAATATCAAGATAAGCCATAGAAAATTTATGAAGGGCTTCATAAGATATGACTCTTTTAGCATTCTATTTATTTTGCTTGGGACTTGTCCTGGATTAGGGCAATATTTCAAAGAACATTTTTTTTCTTTCTAGTTTTAGGGTAAAGGAACAGTGATATGGTAAAGATGTGTTTGTTTTGTCTCAACTTTATAGTGAAATCACCAATTATACTACCTTGATCACATCGAACAACACCTTTGCCCTCTTTATTTCATTTGTATTCATGTTATTTTTTAACATATATATCTAGTGTCCTCGGTGAATGGAAGAGAAAACACTACATCAATGAAAAATAATTTATTTACAAGGGATTAAAGCAAGGGGCAGTGTAATATAGTGGTTGGATGATAGCAGGACTTGGGCTTTATTGCCCAGTTTGAGTTCAGGCCCCAGCACTTGTGTGATCTTAGGCAGATTGCTTAACCTCTTTAGCCTCAATTTTTAATCTTATGGAAACCTAGCTTAGAGGGATTTTTGTGAAGATCAAAAGACTAATACATATAACAAGGCGAGAGTCACAGCTAACAACTAGGTTCCACTTGAATTTATCCTGACTAACTCAGTGAGATGAAATACACGCTAGAATTCTACACTTAGTAAGGAGAATATGTTTCTTGCTAATACTTCCCTAAATACCTCATTAACTAGCCACAAAGCCATCTGCAGCCTGGCCAGTAGGTTCAGGCCAGTAAAATGTTTCTGAAAAAAATTTGAGCTATCCCTAAATACCACCCAGTCATGCTCTTTGACAACTTCTTTGCCAGATTTTATAAATTATTTTTATGATCTTTGTCTAACATCCATATACCATTTCTTCCAAGAAACTTACTACAGGAGTAGAAGAGAAAAATTTCAGAATAGAAAAAAAGATGATTTGAAAGCTGGTTTGATGGAGGAGAGAAAAGAGGTGTTACAAGTGGCAGTTCAATATGCTTTACATTGATTGTTACCATGCTATGGGCCTTGGACTCCTGGGATCTGTGGAGTTTCTACCAGGAATCTTTGAATTAATATTCACACCAGATATTATATGTATACTGAGAAAAAATGATTCACACACATATGCTTCTATTTTAAAATACATAGATGCTAAAGTGATTAATAAAACATATACTTTTTAAAAATGCTAAATATTGGGCAACATTTTAATTCTGTTTCATCAGTTAATGGGTGCAGCTATTATCTTATTAAAGGAGTTCACACTTTTTTGCATGTAAATGAGGTATTCATCCTCAAACAATTTGGGAGTCACTTCCCTGTGGATAATAGTAACGTGTATTTAATTTGACTTAAGACTTAATATAGCATCACAGGACTGAGCCAGAATTTGAAATCTCATCTTATTGATTCCCTGTAAAAGACCAGGTACACTATTCAAACACCCATACCATGTTTTTAATTAAAAACAAGCAAGCGAATACCTGGCAGACCAGGAGATTTATCGCCCTTTTTGGTTCCAGTGTATCTCAGTTCTAAGTGTTAGGACAAACACAAATCGGTTCTTTCTCTGAATCTGTTTCCCCGCAATCTCTCCACATCAGAGATGAAAAAACTGCTCTGAGCCACGCGCTCAGCAGGAGCCCATCACGTACTCATCCCACACCACAGAAGTCATCCTGTCTACTTTCTGATTTTAGAGACTGGCTTTTATATGGTAGATTTTCCAAATTAAAACTATTTTGAACCATTCCATTAGGATGCCATCAAAGGAGGCACTTGTGGTGGGTTAATTAAATCTAACACATTTAAAAATAACTCTACATGTTGTGGGGCAGATGTAGCCTTTGGAAAAAGAAAGAACTTACACTGAGCATTGCAGCGGATTTTTGTGTTTCATAGTAGGCAACAGACACATTTCCAGAATTGCTCTCAAAGCGTGGTTGAGAAGTGTCTGCTCTTTTAACAGAGGGGAACATCAGAAAATTCATGTTTAAGGAGAAGGAGGGCAAGAATAAACTACATTCTTGCTTCTCAAATAATTCAAACTTGCCTCAATTTTTAAAAGTAGGACACCATTGCATGATATTGTCCGATTTTAACTAGAAGAACCAACCACCCCCAAATCCCTCCCAAATACCAAGGTGAAGACTAGGGAAGAAACTGTGCTTTCTGAAGAATGGTCGCTCAGGTGGACCCTCGCAAGAGGCAATTTTGGTTTTTCAAAATGTTCAAAATTGAGTGTGAGAGAAAGGGCTGAAGAGAACTGAATTGCTCTGTTCAAGAATATAGAAACAATGTGCTATGTTTTACCACTGAGGATTAGAGAGCCAAAGCAGATGTGAGAAAAGAAGAGAGAGAAAAGGCCCAGAAAGAAGGTGGAATGTCCAAAGAACATTTAAGAACCAGGATACCTAAGAATCACTCTGAGTTTACATTGCTGTGATGTAAACCCCCATCTTTTAGTAGAATCTGCTCCTATGCAAAAAGCCTGCAAATACACACCAAGACTTCAGTTAAGTGGATTTTTCTGGGAATACATGAAGGAAAAAAGAAATACATTTTACTAGTTGCTAATGCAAAGTTAAAGGAAATGTCACAAGAAACCAAATAGAGTACAAGATTTGATGGCTGTAGGATGTTAGAAAGAGAGATGAGCATGAGAACTTAATCCTCTTTCTGCCCAAAGGGATTTGCATAAATTTGGGACATTGGGTTTTTCCCCTGAACATAAAATAAATATTTAATCTGAACATTCTTAGATATTAAAAGGGGAGATACTCAGGTGACACATTTATTTCATAAAACTCAGGTGACATCTGAGTTTTATAAAATAAACCTATAAAATACACATTCAATAAATGCTGTTTGCTAGACTCAGTATTAAATCTGCTAAGTCGCAATTATGTGTTTGCCGAGCAAAGGGTAATCACAGATTTGTTCTACGGCAAATTATTCCAAATGTGTTGGCTATAAATTGTTTGCTTCACAAATATAGCAGAATAATAAGAACAAACAGTTCAGTGCAGTGCCAATAATTACTTAAATCTGAGATATCACCAGTATTGAAGCACTAAAGCATGTTTTAAGTGTGAAGGATTGAATTAGATCAGAGTTGACACTTATAAACTGGTTTTTTTCTGGTCTTGAAGACTAATTCATGGCAGAACAATTAAATTCACTTTCCCAACTGAGTAACAGAGACGTAAATAAGAGAAAACCAGTAGATGTAATCTTGCATTATCATCAATATGTAGTTTGTTTCTTTTATCCAGAATACTTAAGAAATATTTCTGTATAATTAAAATTTTTTATTAGTTTAGAGTCACCATGTGAAATATACAAGTGATTAATTTTCAAGCAATTCTAATAGATCAAAGAAAATTAGCACTAAAATTTATCTGTGCATCTTTAGCTACTAATACAGTACCTTTGTAAATATTTATTGAATATGTTAGTTTTTTCCAAATACCTGGAATCTTCAAAACCTTGTAATTATTCTGGACTATCATTTTAAATAGAATTACCGCTTGCTGAAAATAAAAGAGTAAAAAGTTAGGTTGAATTTATATTGACTATATGATTTATTGTTGAAATTGCAGATCAAAATAAAATTTCTGGGTTTAAATTTGCCTGCAAATCATTATTCCTTACACGTAATTACTCTATGTAAACGTATTTCTTCTCTTTTGGGAACTCAATAGTTTTTGAATGCTGGATAAATTTGGCTTTGTGTTTTTTTTTTTTTTTTCTGACATAGGGTCATTTTAAAATCTGGGAATAATTCATGGAGCATTTCCTGTGTTCATGGCATTTTTCTGATTTCTAGTGAGACTTCTGTAACATTTGAAAGCATTACTCTTCATATTCTCCTGGGGAATAAAGGTTGAAGTGAAACATTATTTGCTAAGTTCAGAGTAGTCATTTACCAACTATCAAAGTGTCCTAAAAACTTCTCCCCATTTTAGCAGCCTCCTAGTGAGAAAAAAGATCTGGTAACAGGAAATGCAAGATTCAGCTCTAACTGCCCTCCTAAGGTTTAATGTCCAGAAAAATGTCTCCAAAACATCCTTCACTCCTGTACCCACATTTACGATTTTTTCATATCCCTTACTCTTTATCAGCTATTGCTTCCTTACTATTTTTATTAAAATCAACTAACATTTTAAAATTAAATTCATGTTTTAAAAAGAAATTTTGTTATATTACCACAAAAGGAAAATAGCATCACTGGTTATTAATAAAAGTCACCATAAAAATAAATATTATGAAAAAAGCCATTATATTCTAGATAGATAACATTGACCAAAATGATTGCATGAAGAATCCTACTCTCTCTATGTTGAAAAGAAAAAAAGTAGGAGTGATATCGTATAGTAAACATATTGTATTGGGAAAATCTACTGCCAAAGACCTCTTTCAAGTGTTAAAAAGCAAAGATGTCACTTTGATGACTAAGGTGCGCCTGACCCAAGCCATGGTCTCTTCATTCGCCTCATCTGCATGGGAAAGCTGGACAATGAAAAAGGAAGATTGAAGAAGAATTGACATATTTGAACTGTAGTTCAAGTCTGAATTGCTGGAAGAATTAGCAAATCAATTTTGGAGGAAGTACAGCCAGAATGCTCCTTAGAAGCATCTTGCTTACTTTGGACATATCATCCAGAAAGACCAAGTGCTAGAAAAGGGCATGATGTTTAGTAGAGACTCAGTGAAAACGAGGGAACCCCTCCGTGTGATGGACTGACACAATAGCCGCAATAATGGGCTCAAATAGACCCACCATTGTAAGGATGGCACAGGACTAGACACCAGATCTCCACGAGTAGGAACCAAGTGGACTGCAACTAACAACAACCACAGGGTATGGTAAAGACATATGCACAACAAATACATACTTTCTTCCTGAGATAAACAGAAAAATAACAGAGATTTGAGTCAATGTTATTTAATTTCATAACAATATATACTTAAAATTAGCCCATAGACCATCAGTTGTACCTTATTACACACTGTAAATACTCCTCTTAGTGGAAGGCTTTGAAGGCCACCTAATCAACCATAAAGTCCACAGTAATGCACGAAATTATAGCTTTCTCCAGATGCCAAAGTCAAAGGAACATAAAGCTAAGCAAAACCTTTTCTTTTTGAATGTTTAGACAGCATTTTTTTAGGGACTGATTATACAGGTAAAAAGTAAGCTCTGAGTAAAAAACAAACAAACAGACAAACCTATTGTTGTCGAGTCAATTCCAGCTGACAGCGAACCTATAGGATAGAGTAGAACTGCCCTGTAGGGTTTCCAAGGAGCAGCTGGTGGATTCAAACTGTCAACCTTCTGGTTAGCAGCCTGAGCTCTAAGTAGGTAAGTAATAACCATCTAGTCTCTCAAATTCCTGTGGGCAGAGAATACTGTGTATCTATATTTATATATCTCTATCTCTAGCTCTGTATCTATATACAAGAGAGTCTTTCAGTGGCATAAGTGGTTTGCAATCACCTGCTAACAGGAAGACTGGCAGTTCCAACCCACTCACTGGCCTAGCAGAAGAAAAGGCCTGGCAATCTGCTTCCATAAAGATTACAGCCAAGAAAACACTATGGAGCTCTATAACATATGGGGTTGCCATGAGTTGGGGACCAACTAGATGACAGGTAACTAACAACAGCAATATGTGCATTTATAATATCTCTATCTCTATCAATATTTATATCTATATATGGAAGGAGCTGTAGGACCAAGAATAAACTAGCTAGACTTAAGTAAAGCTTTAGATTTTTGACATATAGCCATTATCATCGATGAACTAGATAAACTATAAACCAGGAAGTGATAGACTCAATCTAGGGAAAAAAAAAATAGATTAGCATTTCAAAAGAGACTGAATTTTAAAAAATAATTTGAATCCAAGTTCAAAAGATCAATAAATTGAATGATTTTTTAATATTCTGGATAGTGGTAAGAAAATTGAAAATCTAAAAATAGAGAAATTGCACATTTATGGGATAAAATTTAGTAGGGATAAATATAAAAGGAAAAACAAAGAAACACAAACACAGTATATACAAATTTAGTAAAACAGTATAAGAAGAAGTACATCAGGGGAAGATGTAAAGCCAAAGGACCCCAAGCAGGCAATGAATAATTAAATATTTTATTTTAATAATGTTACTTGAAAATGAGACAGTAGCGATGATATCAGGCTATATGAGAATTAAGAAGTAATATTAGCTGTTTTCCTCAAAAGAAGTTAGATTCTTAGTACTGCATGAATGTAATTTTGATCTCTGCATTTTAAACAACTGGGAGCAAAGTTGCCAAAAAAGTGGAACTAATGTGAGTAAAGATGTAAATTGGATTCTGTAAGAAGAAGGAAAAGAGTTGGAATTATTTACTGTTTAATGTGAAGAAACAGTCTGACACTAAATTTAAGTTTTTGTAATATCATTTGATTCTCTATCTTATTTTCCCAATATGTGAATGAAAGTGAAAATAATTTCACCCTAAAATTTGTGATGTTTTACCAGATGAAAAAAATCAGTAATTATTTTCCTACTCTTCAGAGAAAAGAAAGAGTTACATGAATAAAGTAACTCTCATGTAGACACATCAAGAAATTAAATGATAATTTTAAACAAAATTCTTTAGTAAAATATATCTGCAATAAAATAACATGATACCTTCCATAATTAGAGTGTATAACTTTTTAGTTCTCTATGATGGAATGCTCCAGTTCAATTCCCAGCCAGTGCACCTCATGCACAGCAACCACTGTCAGTGGAGGCTTATATGTTGCTGTGATGCTGAACAGGTTTTAGTGGAGCTTCCAGACTAAGGTGACTAGGAAGAAAGACCTGACAGTCTACTTCCAAAAGTCAGCCAATGAAACCCCTTTGGTCACAACTTTCTGATCCACAGCCCATGATGGGGATGTCACAGGACTGGGCAGCATTTCATTTCATTGTGTATGGGATAGCCATGAGTCTGGGGCCAACTCAAAAGCATCTAACAACAACAACATAATGGGATAACATAGAACACTCTGTATGGATTATAAAATTTATTGCTATTATTATTGCTATAGCATTACAACAAAATGATAAAGCATCATTCTGATTATATCAGCACCAGTTCTTTAATGGTAAATTTAAGCTCCGAACTTTAAGAACTTAATAGGCAACGTATAGAATCCTAAAGCTATTTTTGGCTTAATGGAGCAGCTAAATAATGGAGCAATTCAATAAATCCAGTCAGTATTAATTGAGCACTTACTCTGGATGTAGTTTAAGAAAAAAGAATTTATCCTTCAATCTAGAAAAATTCCCATGGTACAAGGTGTACTTACTTCATGCCACGTGAATGTCAAATATGTGTCAAAAATTAGAATTTTTTACGTTTTAATTTATGAAATTTGTATTAGCTATTCATTGTTGCACAGCTAGCAAACTTCAAGTTGGACTTTAGGAGACAGGTCCCAGCCTTGTGATGAGGACCCCATGGAGACCAGGGATCTTGAAGTGCACAGCCAGCTGTAAGCTCTCAGGGTCAGCCCTTCAGGCTGGTGGAGCAAATGAACCAATCACCAGTGCTTCGTTAATTAAAGATGGTGAATGCCTCTAACTACTGAAACAATCTGAGGCAGTGAAGTCTTACAGAAAGCTACCTCAGGGCACGGGGGCAAGTCTGAGCTGGGTATGTTTTGCATGGAAGACCTCTGACCCTAAATAAGTAGTTAAGGTGAATGAGAAACTAAAATTTAGGAGAACAGCAAAATGGAATTAAGAGGCAATCGATAATAACTAAACTGAAGTTTAAAAGCACATAGTATATCTTCCCTCTTCATAGGGGATTTGTTCTAGGGGTGTGGGGAAGTAGAGTATCCACATGGTGTACAACTAATGACAACCGAGATTTATCTGCTCAGAAGGAGTGCTGTCACAAAACGCTTCAGAAGGCTGCTGCTGCTTCTCTTCACAGTTTTCTTTTCTTGGTATTTCTTAAGATTTTCTGATTAAATATGTCCAGCCTCTGTTAAGTACTGATCATTTTTAAGACCTTGAAGAGTCTTATCATCTCTACTGAAGGAAGACTGTGTATTTCGTGTTAATAGATTCCTGATTTAATTTTAAATTTCTTATTATAGGGAACTGCATTTTATTAATTTCCTCTCAGTTTTTGTGACAGTTTTAAAAGGTCAAAGAAAAGTTTAAAAAATATAAATATACATATGATGAATGATTCTTAAGCAAGCTCTGGAGTAATCCTGACCCAGATGAAGAAATAGAATATTACCAAGAGTGCAGAAACTCCTTTGGAATGTTCTCCTATGAATTACATCCTTCTCTCACAACTCCAGAGGTAGCCACTAACCTGACATTTCTGGTAATCATTTCTAGCTTTTCTTTATAGATCTACTATCTATGCACACCTCTAAATATAATATAGCTTATATTTGATTCTTTTCCTAAACTGTATGGAAATGGAAATGTATTCTAGGTATTACTTTTGTGTTTTGATCAGTATCATTTTTAAAAATTTTTCATTTTATTGATTACAGCTATAGTATGTTATTGTCATTACTGTACGAAGTTCCATGTTAAATGACTGAGCCATGATAGACTTATTTGCTTTGCAACTGATGGACATTTTAGCTGTCACTAATTTTGAGGTATTATAAAAAAAACTGCTATGAACAGTATACTACTTCTATTCTTGTACAAAAGTAAAATACCAATCGAAGTATGTAGAATTTTTTTTTACAGGTGTGTAGTCTTCTGTATATATTCTAGATGAGTTTTCTTTTGTCAGTTATATATACGGCAGATCTGTTCTCCCATAATGTGGTTTGTCTTTCACACTTGCTACTGTCTTTTGATAAATACAATCAAATGGATCCATCTTTTCTTTATGATGAAAGCTTTTTGTGTCTTTAAGAAATATTTTCCTAAAATAAAGTCATAAGGATATTCTCTTATATTTTATTCTGAAAGTTTAAAAAATTGACCATTTATATTTAAGTCAGTAGTTCATCTGAAATTGACCCAGTTTTGAGGTCCTAGCTAAAAACTCTCATTCTCCCTCCTGAGCAGTTTTGCTAAGCTTACACACCAACTACTTCCCTTATCAGGCTCTCATACCCCTGGGCTACAACACACATACCCATATGACATACGGTTGAAGTAAAAACCATACCCATCACGATCATCTTTACTCTTTGTGATGGTTAATTTCATGAGTCAACTTGGCTAGGCTATGGCGTCCAGTTGTTTGGTTAAACACTAGATGTTGTGAAAGTATTTTATTGGTGTGATTAATCAGTTGATTCTAAGTAAAGGAGAATGCCTCAGTAATGTGTCTCGTCCTCGTTCTTTCAGTTGAAGGCGTTAAGAGCAAAAACTGAGGTTTCCAATGGGAGAATTCTGCCTTAAGACTGTAGCATAGATAACATGCCAGAGCTTCCAGCCTGCCTGACCTACAGATTTTGGACTTGCCAGCCCTCACAATCACATGAATCTCCTTAAACTAAATCTCTCTCTCTCTGTCTGCTGTTTGTCTATCTCTGTCTCTGTCTTCTCTCTATCTCTCTCTTTATATATATGTATATATTTATATATATAAGTACATATATTATAATCGTATATAATATCTATGTATATACACACACACACACACACACACACCCCTTTAGAAAGATTTTAATTTACTTCTTCCATAGATAACCTGCCAGAGTTTCCAGGCTGCCTGCCCTACAGGCTGTTCCCTCACTAAGAGACTCTATCTGTTCAGGACCATTTAAATCTAAATCCAAGGCTGCTGTAAATTCAGAATACAAGTACAGAGTCCAGAAGAGGGCTAGTTTATTTCTGGTTTACTCTTAGACTGAAGTGCTCTTAGACTACCAGTCTAAAGTAAGTATGTTCATTGTGTATGCATGTGTGTCTATGTTATGTAATATGTGGTGTGTGGGTTGTGTGTATACATATTGTGTATAATATGTCGTGTATGTGTGTATGCATATATGATGTGTATATTTGTGTGTTGTTATGTTGTGTGCATACATGTGTGACTTGAGACTGTTACGTGTATGTTTTTTATGTGTGCTGTAATTCTGTGTGTTTGGGGTGGAAGTTGTCAGACTTCTCACCTTGGATAAGCCCTGCTTTTGAGTTCTGTCTTCTTCATCCCATGAGGCTGCTACCACTACAGCTGAGTTCTTCAGCTCTGTCTTCCAGATGGACAAATGCTAGACTTTATTCACTAAAATCTCATTCCATTTCACCAGATAGTTTCCTTCTAAGAAGACGTTTTCCGTATTTCACTCAGGTTTTTAATTGTTCTCAGAAAAAGGGTTGGTGCAAGGTAGTTAGCCCCGTATGTGAATATTAATAGTTTAACCAGGTACCAACATATGCAAAATTGCAAGGTGATGGGCCAAATAACTACATGCAAATTTTCAAATTAAAATCTAAAACTTGTTGTATGGACTCTTGAAGCCCTTTGTACATTCCATAATATAAAAAGAATCAGAGTGTGGAGACAGCCATATATAAATATGATTTGAGAGGAAGCAGCTTTTGCAGAATACCGTCTTTTGAGAGTCATTCCCACTCCCCCCAACCCCAAGGCAAAAAGGTTACCTGCTGTCTCAATTCACACCTAGCTTAATGTGTGATCCATACAAGTTGAAGTCATTGTGACCTGGGATCTGACTACTACCTGTGAAATCCAGAGAATGGAGGATGGCTGTCTAGTTGCATTGGTATAGGATGGGGTTGAGTTGTTATTTTAAGAATAAGCCTGTCCTGCCAGAGACTGTTAGAATAAGAGATATGTGACTCTTTCCTGTGAATCAGATGTGAGTTCTGTAGGGGAAAAAGAGGGAGTGACAGAGAGTGGGCTCAGAGCTGCCTTGAGTCCTGTTCCCTAGAGCTGCCTAGAGAGTTTGGGACTCTAGAATTAAGAAGCTCTGTGTTAACACAGGATTACTAGTGCTTTGAAAGGAGTAACACATGGACTCCCAGAATAGAGATACACCCTCATGAGCCAAGGAATTGCAGGAGAGAGAGGCCCAAAGCACATCTTTGAGAACCCCATTAAAATGCACCATTGGCTTTAACTGTCTTTCAGACTGGGAGCACAGTTTTTGTAGCCAGGTCAAGTAACACCTTTCACTCTGCTTTCCCAGTCCTCCCTCACTCTCTTCCCAATATGCAGAGGTCAGAAAGGGACTGGAGAGGGAAAGTGGAAGCAGAAAAATAGAAAAACTGTAAAGAAACAACTTGTGTAGAATTCCTTTCCCATCACTGGCATGAGCTACTGGAGAGGCGTTTCAACTAGTATTTTGAATTTTACATTCTAATTATAAATTGATACACTCAGCAAGTTTAGCGGTCCAGAGAACTATTTCCTCAGAGTGAGTGGAAATGCCATGGGCAGCCAATAGTTTCATCAAAGGCAAGAAGTTTACCACCTCATAAATTTTAAAGAGGTGGTGGGAAACAAAACGAAGTAGAATTTTAATCACATTCTATGATTTGTAGATTCCATATTCTTTAAGTCATTTAAGTTTTACGCTTTCTTAAGATGGTGAAAGAATTGTAATCTGAGCTTAATTTTTTATAACAGTATTTTAATAAAAGCATTTTTGTTAATGAAAAATGGGAAAATTTGATGACTGGAAAATGTCTTTAAAACTCTGAGATTGAGATGGTGAATCTAGTCACTTGTAGGAAATAGGCCCAGTTCTCTGTCCTTTCACATGGATAACAACTTATAAAGAAAACAAAAATCCTCACAACAGGACCAATAAGCAACATCTTGATAAACGGAGAAAAGGCCGAGGTTGTGAAAGATTTCGTTTTAACTGGATCCACAATCAATGCCCATGGAAGCAGCAGTCAAGAAATCAAATGACACATTGCATTGGCAGATCTGCTGCAAAAGTCCTCTTTAAAGTGTTTAAAAAACAAAAATGTCACTTTAAGGACTAAGGTGCGCCTAACCCAAGCCATGGTGTTTTCAATCGCCTCATATGCATGAGAAAGCTGGACAATGAATGAGGAAGACTAAAGAAGAATTGATGCATTTGAATTATGGTGTTGGTGAAGAATAGTGACTATACCATGGACTGCTAAAAGGATGAATAAATCTGTATTGGAAGAAGTACAGCCAGCATGCTCCTTAGAAGCAAGGATGGTGAGACTTCATCTGACATACTTTGGACATGTTATCAGAAGGGACCAGTCCCTGGAGAAGGACATCATGCTTGGTAAAGTACAGGGTCAGCAGAAAAGAGGAAGACCCTCAACAAAATGGATTGACACAGTGGCTGCAACAATGGGCTCAAGCATAGCAGCGATTGTGAGGATGGCACAGGATAGGGCAGGGTTTCTTTCTGTTGTACAGGGGGTCACTATGAGGCAGGACTGACTGAGTGACACCTAACAACAACCGTCTTTTCACAGTTCATTGAACCACTGCAAACATGATAACAGCTTTGCAAACTGCATGCCTAATGCTTAGATGAAACTCCACAGTTTCTATGAAGTAGGCCAAGGGATTAAACACTGACGTCCACAGAGGCCAGGCAGAGAGAAACATGAGAGAATTTGGCGGAGTGTACTAACTGGTTGAGATCAGTCATCTCCAGCTCATGGAGACCCCATGTATGTCAGAGCAGAACTGTGCTCCACAGGGTTTTCAATGGTTAATTTTTTGGAAGTCAGTCACCACAACTTTCTTCCAAGGCACCTTTGGGAGGACTTGAACCTCTAACTTTTTATTAGCAACTGAGCACACTAACCGTTTGCACCACTCAGGCACTCCCCGAGCATGTTGTAAATTCACGTGAATTAATAGAAGAGAGGGCACATCCCAATTTAAGGAAACACTGACTACTCAGGCTAACTGAGTGCTTCCGTGAGGTAATACAAGACTCAGAGTTGCAAGAAAACCTGAAAATGTTTCTCTCTTTCATTCTTTCTTTGTCACTGCTGTTGTTTTGATGAAATGCTCTTATTGAATATTTGCTTATAGTTGTAAAATACTGTGCTACACAATTCTGTCGGTTGCATTTAAGGGGTTGCTAGTTTGTGAATCTTGAAAAAGAATCTGCTGAATTCTTTCTGCAATTTATCCCAATTTATTAGGCAACGACAGGATAAAGAACCAGTCTGAAGAAATTTCAGTCTGTCATTTTCCAATACAAGAAGTTCTTCTGCATATCTAGCCCATATTCATAATATCACAGCTTTTCCATTTTTTCTCATGCTCATAAGACATTTATTACTGTTAGGCATTGTTTAATCCTTCACACCTTCTCAAACTCCTCTGGCTGGTTCTTAACAGTTCTTGGACAACCAGAAATATTTGTGTTTTTATTATCAAGTACGTCTTGACCCTACTAGAAACTTTGGTGGGAATATTGTGGCTGTTTGATTAATGCTAGCTAGTTTTATGGAGTTAGCCTGTAGGGCGGAAGCCTGGGGTCTTTTAATGTTAATGAAAGCAGGAGAGAGGTTATTAGTTGAACTGAAAATAATCAATAAATCTTAAAATGAGTAAGGGTGAAGGGTATGGTCAAACAAAGTTGTAAATTAGGCTTATGAGCGTAGGGGGATTTTTGTGCTTCAAATAACATTTTCTTGGCTGCTATGAGTCGGAATCGACTCGACAGCAATGTGTTTTGGCCAAATCTGGTTTCAAAAGAAAAAAATTAGATTACACTGAATTAATACAGAATATTTCCTTGAAAGCACTGGACTCTAGAACTTTTCTTAGAAGTAAACGCCTCTGGTTATCTTGGGGATAGAGGGCAGTGAAAAGAGCTCAGATAACTGATCTGTAAATTTGAGTCTAGTTCATGGTCTCTTGGAGAGTGTCAATCTACCACTATATAAAAATTATCCAGGGTAAGTGGTGGAAACACCTTTCTGGACTTTACTGAAAAGGGTCATTCAGGGTCACTGGAGGTAAGGATTATGAAAATATATTCTTGACAGACACCGGAGGTGATTTTTATTAATATTAATTGTTGAAGGATACTGTTTTGAGTCATAAAGTGTTGTTCTTGGGCTTCTATTTCCCCATCTGATAATGGGTACAAATAATACCAGTCCTGCCCAGTCCCCTGGGCAATGGCAAGGATCAAATGAGATAACTGATCAAATGAAAGTGCTTTGAAAATGTACAGCACTCTACAAATTGAATGGATGGATGGACAAAGGACTGGCAAGAACTTTAATGGCAAGAAAAAGGGTTCTACTGGGTACCATTCCTGGAAGAGCAGCTAGAAGACCTATGGGAAATTCTCTTCCCAAACTGCTAGAGCATTTAGCAAGTCTCTCAGTCTTTCCCCTCCTTTCTCATTCTTGATCATCCCCCATGCCATCCTTCTTTGAAAGGCTCTTGTTCTCTTTCTCCCAACTTTTTTCACTCTTAACCTTACTCTTACTCTCAATCTTTTTTGGATGTTAGTGGGTTTCTCTCTCTCTCTCTCTCTCATTAGACCTTTTTTCTGCTACCCACCTCCCCCAAGTTTCTCCAATTTACATGCAAATAATACCACATCGAAAATGGGAAGAAAAAAAAAGTCTTTTGTCGGTGTGTACGCTTGTACTCTAAGAGATGTTTCTCATGGCGTAGAATCAGTCTTTTACATGAGAAGCATTTTCCAACAGCCTTATCTGAAAATCCCCACAGTAAGTCAACATTTTGGAATACAATTGCACATCTTGCTCCAGAATGAGCATATCTTGGAATAACAGGATGAAACACAGGCAGGATAACTTGAGTCCAAATGTACAGAAATTGTTACAGTAATATCATAGAATTGTAGATGTGGAAGAAAACTTCAAAATCATTTAATCAAACCATGCTCAATTGATAGAGGAGGAACTTAAAGGCTTGAGAGGTGAGAAAATTTGCTTGGGTCAGTCACACATTAAGCTTGTTGACCTTGGTAACTAAAACCAAGGGCTCCTGACTCAGAGAACAGTGCACTTTCTACCGGGGCAGCTGGGGCAGCCGTGCCAGCTAGTGACACTAGTCACTAAGGAAAAAAAACATATTGCAAAATATGCTTGTTTTTGGTGCTAAAGTGCACTTTCTCTTATGGATTATTCTGGTGAATAATGTACATGTTGTGTAGGTTTTGTGTCTTAATTTGACAACGTAGAAAGCTATTAATCCCATGTCAACTACCCAAGGGACAGGTGCCCAAAGGACAAAGGACATTATTTACTGAACAATAAAATTTTAAAAACCTGGGAACAACAGAATTATCCAATGCCTTTACTTCTGAACAGAATTAGACTAAAATCAATTGCTCCACATACTGACTAAAATGGCAGAGATGAAGTAATCAATGTGTCTTTAAATTGAACTTCCATAATTTCTAATTTTATTCTAGTATATATGGGAGCTAATCTGATCTAAATGGGTCAGGATACCCATGAATGATGTATAGAATTATAAACCTTTAATTTTTCCTTGTGAACAAGACACAAGAATGATTTAACACTTACATTCAGATAATCATACCGTTCCGGTGTGATTTGAATAGTTAGCATAAAACAAAGGCAGGTATTTTCTGCTCTTCATACAACGAAAAGAAGGCAAGTCAACTTCATAAAGCAAATCAAATAAATTCACCCAGCCAAGAGAGGATCCCAAAATAACAATCACAGATTCTCTATTACACAGGCCAAAGATAAACATAGATAATTGCCACACAATTTGCTGAAAATAAATCCAGGAATGCCTTGGGTACTTTCAGCTCTTCTGACATTTGAAGAAATACATTTCTTCAAATTAAAGAAAAGGCCAGTAATTAAACATTACCTATGTGCACAAAGATGTGCTAGGTCCTGGGGAAACAAAGATCAATAAGGTATTGTCCTTGCTCTCAAGAGATTTATATTCAGTTAGGTTGTAATGGATCCTAATAACAGGTGTCTAAGTGGTTGGCAGCATGGTCATTTTTCATTCTTCTACTCTGTAAGCCTATAGAGTTTTAGGCTTTAATTGGTATAAAATTTGTACCCCACAAATGAGGCTGTCAGAAAATGAAAAGGAAAGAAGAAATTCATAACAAGCTCATTGATTGTTTAATTATCCTAATCCCAACAAAGGGAACCCGGGTGGTACAGTGGTTAAGTGCTTGGCTGCTAACTGAAAGGTTGGTGGTTTGAACCCACCAGCAGGTCTGTGGGAGAAAGATGGGGCAGTCTACTTCTGTAAAGATTATAGCCTTGGAAATCCTATGGGGCAGTTTTACTCTGTCCTATAGGGTCGCTGTGAGTTGGAAACCACTGGACGGCAACCGGTTTTTTGGGTTGATGTCAATAATGTGTTAATATTAATAAGTATTTAAATTAGTTACTTTTATGCATTTGAAAAAGTGAGTCTACTTTTTAAAACTAGATTTGAAGGGAAACAGAGATAGTTGGGGAATGTTTCATCGTTGGTCAGCAGAATGGTCACAATGGCTTTGAGCTGACGAGTACCGGGGTGGCCTCCGTACCCTGGGGAGAATGTACAAAAGCTTAGCATTTACTCCCTGTCACTAGCTGGTCACCCTAGGAGGGTAACTTCACAGTTTATACCACAAAAAAAGCATTTCTTTTCCCAATTCAGTTAAAAATAACTTCAGTGTGTGATACAAATGGTTTTGTGTGTGTGATTTTTAATAACTCAAGCATTATTTTAACACATGGTGATTTGGATGTGCAACAGTCATAAAAAATATGTAAAGGTATTGTGGCTCAAAGAGAAATGATGGAATGGAAGTTAAAAGGCCCAAAGAGTAAGCAAGAATTCTGAAACTTACTAAATACCTTCCTATTTATCTGTTGATTCTGTAAGTTAAATGTTGGTTTGTACGTTGATAACTAATGTTTTAATAGTAATTTATGATTTACACATCACTTAAAACAGGTTTTCTCATTTTCATGTAATGCCAGTACAGCATCAACAAATATTTATTTTTTCATTTTTAGAAAAAAGAAACTGAGGCTAAGAACGATTTAGTGTCTTGGCCAATTTCAGCATACTAATAAGCCAGACCCAAACTCATTTCTCACAGTAAGGCCAAGATTCCTTCCACTAACATATTCTGCCTTCCTGATGAAGCAATGCTCAAAACTTTGTGATAGGTAGTAAAATTGGAGGATGTTGACTAACATCAGAGTAAAAAATTAGAATTCTCAATAAATACAATCATAATTTTGCCTATTAATTTGAATAATTAATTTACTCAAGTGAGTTAAATAACTTTTCTGAAAGGCATTCAAGGTAATGCACCATTCTGCATATAAATCAAATTGTGCCTGTATATACTGTGATGAAAAATATAAGTTGGTAAGTTGTCTTTCTGGTGTTCTATCACAATTCTAGTACGAAAAATTTCCATGTGCTTTTGTTTTAACTTTGTGAGAATAAACATTATCGTTGCTTAAATATGTACTGATCCTGGATTGGAATCAACTTGGAAATAAATCATTCTATTTAAGGAACAGGATAGAATAAACTATAGGACTATGAGTTCAAAAGCAGCAAAATTTATATAGAATTTATTTATTACCTCATGTGATTCTTCTAACATCTTTATGAGGTAGAGACTATACTCAATGCCATTTTACACAACTAGTAAGCAGCAGAGCTGGAATTTTAATCCAGACAGTCTGGCTCTAGAATAATTATAAATGTGACATAAAGTGATTAATTCACTCAGTTATTTCCACTTTGCCTCTTTTCTTCTTCTACTCCAAGTCCCATATTGCCTGCACTGGTGTTTATTTATATTACAGCCAAACCACCCCTCCTTTTTTTTTCTCCTCCACCAATGTAACAGTGGGAACGTCAGCAAATGCCTACAACTCCTTCCAACCTATCTCCTAAGAATTAATTTAATCTAGGATGTTAAGAGGATTGATATTAAGAGCACTGAGTAGAAAGTTGTCCATGGCACTGTGGTCTTAGTTGGTGGTTTAGAGGTGCTGGCTGTGCTGTGAGAAGTAGTAGTGATTTTTGAATTACTCATGTCTTTTATCCTTATTCTATTCAATCAAAATAGGCTCAACGTACTGCAGTGTAACTACAGCGGAAGGGAGGATTTTGTTTTGTTTTGTACTGGAAGGTATCAAGCTATAGGGGAAGGGCTTGAAGAACAGCCTTTGGTTTGATTTTAAGCCACAACACCTTAGTAACCTTACAACAACTTAGTAGCCTCTGTTTCCTAGTGATAATAAATAATAAAGCTGGCCTTGAAATGCTGTGATGCAAATAATGTGTGTAAAGTGCCTGGCAAAAGAAATGGTAGGTATAAGTAGATGTTGCAAAAACACTTCTTTGGGTTAATTGTAAACTCCATTCTCTGATGTTAGTCAAAACCAGTGCAGGTTTAGGTCAGAATGTGACTAGTTTAAACAGATTAAAAAGGGGTCCACATTTCAGATGAGCAGTACAGTAAGAGTAAAATCAATGACACCGGTTTTTTTTTTACTATTAGTCTCACAATACAATTCATTACTGACGCTCTGCAAACAGGCAAATGATTGTCTTAGAAAGGGTGGAGCCTACATGGCACCTTAGGCAGACGTACCATGCTGTCCTTCTGCAGCAAAGACCTGAAAAACTAAGTAAAACAGATACAGATGTCAGTCCTGGAACCCTAAGCATCAAACGAAGGAATAAAGAAATAGATCAAACACTGAATGGAAGAAGAAACTGAAGGAAAACAGAGAATAACGAGGGATATGGAGTAGAGGTCCCTTGCTAACCAACACGGCATAGTATCACCATCTTGGAGCACAGCCATCAATGACCCCGGACAAGGAGTATGGGAAGGCAACGTCACAGAGCTCCCAACAGAAGTCACAGCACATGTGCATATCCTGCCTCTACCCCTTCCAGCCTATGATGCACTGCCTTGGCTAGAGAGACATTGGACCGACTAACATGAGTCTACCCTGTCCTCACCTGCTGGCACCTGCCATGCCATTTTTTTCCCCTTCTTTCCTTTTCTTTCTCCCTCCCATCTGGCCCAGTACCCCACCTTTACCCCTTCCCCCTGGTCTGTGCTACACCTCTGCATGTAGAGAGCTACCAGCCCACTGCAGGCTGAGGTACCTCTTTACCCACCAGGTCCCACTGTGCCTTTTTATAACCTTTCATTCTTTTATTTCTCTTTCCCATCTAGCCCCGTACACCACCTCCATCCCTTCCCACCAGGCCCACTGCAGGTAGAGACCTGCCAGTTTGCCACCAGCCTAGGTCCCCTCCACCCCGACTCGCTGGCCCCCACTATGACTTTTTAAAAAATTTTTTCCCTTTCCCCTTTTTCTTTCTTCTTCCCATCTAGCTCTGTACCCTGCCTCTACCCATTTCTGCTGGGCCATGCCATGCTGCCTTGGCCAGAAAGGCACAAGCCCACTGCCACCCTGGGTCCGTCCTGCCCTCACTCAGTGGCTCCCACTGCACCATTTTTTTCTTTCCTTTTCCCTTTCTACAATTTCTTTCTCCCTGCCACCTAGCCCTGTATGCCACCTCTATGCTTTCTCATTGAGCCTTGCCACACTGCCTCAAGTAGAGACGTATTGGCCTGCCACCACCTTAGGTCCCACCTGCCCCCACCCATCCCCATCCACCTCCACCTGCCAGCCTCCACCATACCATTTTTTTGTTTAATTAAATTGACTAATTAATTAATCAATATTTCTTTCCCTCCCACCTAGCCCCATAAGCCACCTCCCACCCTTCCCGCCAGGCCACACCACACCACTGCAGTTAAAAAGCCACCTGCCCCCCACTTTCTACCCCTACCTAGCTCCATACACCACCTCCCTCCCTTCCCATGGGCCCCCAGGTCCTCCCTGTCCCCATCCGCCAGCTACCCCCCCTTTACTTTTCTTTCTATCTCTTTTCTTTGTTCCCTCACCTAGCCCCATTCTAGAGCCCCCTTTCCTGCCAGCTCTTGCCATTCCACCATGGCTAGAGCATGCTCAGTTCAGGGCCACTGCTGCCTCACCAGGCCTGCTCTCTACCCCTCTGCTCCCACCACTTGACCAGTTGCTGAATGTAGGGAATGAGCCAATACCATTCCCCAAACAACAATCCTGCCTATTTGACAAGGGGCTGTGAACATTCCCACACCACTGAACCAACATCTGGAAGCAGAAAGCACCCACTCAGTCTGCCCTCAGCCACCTCACCAAACTAGTGTACAGCAAAGTGGGCTCACTCTGCCTGATGCTGCTCTGTCCACTTGGACAAGGTGGTGAGTGCTATCATGCCCAGGACAAGCAAGCAGCAAAGCACGCCTGGAGTGCCTGCCCTGACATATCAAAATAAAATAAAGAAGCATGAGAAAACAAGCAAACATACAATGAATAAATAAAATAATACCTTAATGTCTCAGAGACAGCAGACAATATCAAAACATATGTAAACAAGGACAATATGGCTAAAGCAAGTGACCAAAATAAAGAATCAAATGACTTTCCAATAGACGAAAAGGCAGTGGAACTACCTGATACAGAATTTAAAAAACTAATATTTAGGGCTTTCCAAGAGATTAGGAAAGGGGCCAAGGAAAACACAGACAAAACCAAGAAAAAAAATAAGACGCAATCATGGAAAACACAGACAAAAACCAAGGAAAACATTGCCAAAATCAAGGAAAACACTGACAAAAAATTGAAGAATTAAGGAAAATAATACAAGAACAAAACATCAAAATAAATAAATAATTAGAAACCATACAAAAACAATGACTACAAATCCAAAAGATAAAGAAATTTCAGAAATGGACACCTCAATACAAGGTTTCAGGAGCAAATTTGAAGCAATGGAAGACAGAATTTATGAGACTGAAGACAAATCCATGAATGCCTCTTTGTTTGAGAAAAAAATCAGAGAAAAGAATGAAGAAAACTAAGAATTACGTGGGACACAATTGAAAGCAAAAAATTGCCCATAATCAGTGTTCCAGAACAGGGGGAGGAAAGGGAAAACAAAGAAGATTCGTGAAGATTTTCTTGCAGAAAACTTAGGAAATGTAAAGAAACATGAAAAGCTGACCATCTAAGAAGCTCAACGAACCCTATATAGGATAGATCGCAAAAGAAAGTCACCAAGACATGTCATAATCACACTTGCCAAACCAAAGACAAAGAAAGAATCCTGAGAGCAGCTTGAGAAGTGAAGTCACTTACAAAGGGAAACACTAAGACAAAGCTCTGATTACTAGGCAGAAACTATGCAGGAAAGAAGGCACTACAATGACATATATAAAACCTGGAAACATAAAAACTGCCCATGAAGAATAATATATCCTGCAAAACTTTCTCTCAAATATGATGAAAAAATTAGGATATTTCCAGATAAACAGAAAGGAATTTGTAAAAACCAAACCAAATTTAAAAGTAATATTAAAGGGAGTCCTTCAGTTAGAGAAGCAACAACATCAGATAAAAACTGAAGTCTAGGACACAGGAGAACATCAGCCAGATACCCACCTAGGAAAAGAACTCTAGTTTCTTTAATAAACTGAAGTTCTTCCATAATAAAACAAAGCAAAAAAACTTAAAACAGGGAAACAGAGATGTCAATCTGTATATGATGACAATATCAGAACAATAAAAGGGGGAATAAATGGAGTAGCTGTAGAACTTTCAAATTGGGAGGAAGTCAAGGGATATCAAAGACTAGTTCAAACTTAGGAATATGGGGTAAATTTCAAGGTAATCACAAAGTAAGTTAACAAACCTACTCATCAGAATAAAAAACAGAAAAACATAAAGACTCAGTAAACACAAAATTTTTAATAACAAAAGAAAAGAAAATCCACAGACAAAAACTCAGAACAGGAAAGTAAGAGGGACAAAGAAAAGATCAGCATCATAAAAAAAGTTCAAAAATATGACAGCAATAAACTCATACCTATCGCTAATCACACTAAATGTAAATGACTTAAATGCACCTTTAAAGAGACAGAGAGTGGCAGAATGGATTTAAAATAAAATGACCTATCAATATACTATCTACAAGAGAATGCTTTCTTTAGACCCATTAAAAAAAAAAAAATGTTATCAAGTCAATTCTGACTTACAGCTACCCTATAGGACAGAGTAGAACTGCCCCATAGAGTTTCCAAGGAGTGCCTGGTGGATTTGAACCACTGAACTTTTTGGTTAACAGTCATAGTTCTTAACCACTACGCCATCAGCGTTTCCTTTCTTTAGACACAAAGACATGAATATACTAAAAAATCAAAGGATGGAAAAAAAAAAATCAAACAAAGAGTAACCAAAAAAGGGCAGGAGTGGCAATATTAATTTCAGATAAAATAGACTTTAAGACAAAATAAACCATAAAGGACAAGGAAAGACATTAAATAATGATTAAAGGAACAATCCACCATGAGGACATAACCATAATAAATATCTATGCACCCAATGACAGGGCTCCAAAATACATAAAACAAACTTTAACAGCACTGAAAAGTGAAATTGACAGTTCCACAGTAATAGTAGGAGACTTCAACACATCGCTCTTGGTAGAGGACAGAACATCTAGAAAGAAACTCAAAATAGAAATAGAAGCTCACACTCATGGATAGGAAGACGCAATATTGTGAAAATGTCAATCCTACCCGAAGTGACCTACAGATATAATGCAATCCTGATGCAAATACCAACAGCATTCTTTAACAGGATGGAAAAACTAATCACAAACTGTATATGGAAAGGAAAGAGGTCCCAGAGAAGCAAAGCATCATTGAAGATGAACAACAAAATAGGAGGCCTCACACTACCTGATCTCAGAACCTACAATATAGGAGCCTTTGTCAAAACAGCCTGATACTGGTACAATGACAGACACGTAGACTATGGAACAAAATCGAGAACCGAGATGTCAATCCATCCACCTATGGGCAGCTGACCTTTGACAAAAGGCCAAAGTCTATTAAATAGGGAAAAGATAGTATTTTTAATAAATGGTGCTGGCAATACTAGATGTCCACCTGTAAAAAAATGAAACAGGACCCATACCTCACACCATACAGAAAAACTAACACAAAATAAATCAAAGACCTAAATGTAAATCCTAAAATGATAAACATCATGGAAGAAAAAATAGGGACAACACTAGGTGCCCTAATACACGGCATAAATACAATACGAACCATAGCTAACAATGCTCAAACACCAGAAGATAAACTAGAGAACTGGGAGCTCCTAAAAATTAAATACTTGTGCTCATCAAAAAATTTCAACAAAAGAGAACCTATAGACTTGGAAAAAATATTTGTTTATGACATATTTGAGAAGGGTCTAACCTCTAAATTCTGTAGAATACTTCACCACCTCAACAACAAAAAGACAAATATAACCCAATTAAAAAATGGGCAAAGGTTATGAACAGCATTTCACCAAAGAAGACATTTAGGCAGCTAACAGACACGTGAGGAATGAGGAAAAGTTTGTGATCATTAGCCATTAGAGAAATGCAAATCAAAACTGCAGTGAGATGCCATCTCACCCCAATAATACTGGCACTAAAAAAAAAACCCCAAAAAACAAAAAACAGATAATAACAAATATTAGAGAGGTTGCGGAGAGATTGGAACTCTTATGCACTGCTGGTGGAAATGTAAAATGGTACAACTATTTTGGAAAA
The DNA here is from genome assembly GCA_030035585.1 of Dugong dugon. Classification (NCBI taxonomy): domain Eukaryota; kingdom Metazoa; phylum Chordata; class Mammalia; order Sirenia; family Dugongidae; genus Dugong; species Dugong dugon. Next base: position 22,761,775 of record CM057463.1, on the reverse strand, counting down.
CCGTATGGTGTTTCCTTAAAAAGCTAGAAATAGAGATACCATGCGATCCAACGGTCTCACTCCTAGGAATATATCCTAGAGAAATAAGAGCTGTCACACGAATAAACATGCACAACCATGTTCATTGCAAGCATTATTCACAACAGCAAAAAGATGGAAACAATCTAAGTGTCCACAGACAGATGAATGGATAAACAAATTATGGTACATCCACACAACGGAATTCTATACAGCGATAAAAAACAATGATGAGTCCATAAAACATATCACAACATGAATGAATCTTGAGGGCGTTATGCTGAGTGAAATATATCAATCACAAAAGGACAAATATTTTATGAGTCCACTATTATAAAAACCCAAGAAAAGGTTTACACACAAAAAGAAACAATTTTTGATGGTTACGAGGGAGAGGAGGGTTGGGGAGGGGAAATCACTAACTATATAGCAGACAAGTGTTAACTTTGTTGAAGAGAAATTCAACACACAATATAGGGGAAGGCAGCACAACTTGACCAAGGCAAAGTCATAGAAGCTTCCTAGACACATCCAAACATCTTGAGGGACTGAGTTACTAGGGTTGAGGGCTTGGGACCATAGTCTCAGGGGACATCTATGTCAATTGGCATAACATAGTTGATAAAGAAAATGTTCTACATCTTACTTTGGTGAGTAGCATCTGGGCTCTTAAAAGCTTGTGACTGGCCGTCTAAGATACATCTATTGGTCCCAGCACATTCAGAGCAAAGGAGAATGAAGAAAACCAAAGACACAAGGAAAATGTTAGTCCAAAAGACTAATGGGCCACATGAACCACAGCCTCCACAAGCCTGAGCCCAGAAGTACTAGATGGTGTTTGGCTACCACCACTGACCACTCTGATAGGGATCGTAATAGAAGGTCCTGGGCAGAGCAGGAAAAAAATGTAGAACAAAATTCAAATTCACAAAAAAAGACCAGACTTACAGGTCTGATGGTGACTGGAGGAACCCCTGAGACTATGCCCCCAGATACCTTGCCAACTCAGAACTGAAGCCACTCCCCAAGTCCACCTTTAAGCCAAAGATTAGACAGGCCTATAAAACAAACAATAACGCACATGAGGAATGTGCTTCTTAGTTCAATCATGTATATGAGACCAAATGGGCAACACCGGCCCAAAAGCAAAGACGAGAAGGCAGGAGGGTACAGGAGAACTGGATGAATGGACATTGAGAACCCAGGGTGGAAAGCGAAACGGAGAGAGTGCTGACACCTTGCAGAGATTGCAACTCATGTCACAAAACAATTTGTGTATAAAATTTTTGAATGAAAAACTAATTGCACTGTAAACTTCCACCTAAAACACAGTAAAATTAAAAAAAAAAAAAAAGATTGTCTTAGAACCGGAACTGCTTAGAATATTATTTAGCTTATTCAACAATAAAATATTGTTTAGCTTACTCTACAATAGATTGATCAAAATTTTTAGTTCTTTTTGAGATGAAGAGGAAGAAAATTAGTGAACATTAATTAGGATCTCAGAGACATTGTAACTAATCTGTATCTAGATATACATTATCAAATAAACCAAAATTTTCCCCTCAAGAAAAAGTAATAAATTTTGGATACCCCCAAGAAGGCAGAGCCTGACGGCAGGAGTTTGTGTGCTGATTGTTTACAAAGGGAAGTTATCTTAGGGAAAGGAGTAGAGAACTGAAAACAGTGAAATTGGAACAGGAATAGATAGGCAGAGCATTAGTCACTAGCTTGGTTTCTCCTTTGGTCAGGACTATCTCATAGAGTACTACAGGCAGTCCTCGGGTTATGAATGAGATCTGTTCCTAACTCTGTCTTTCAGTCAAATTTGCAGGTATGTTGGAACAAATGCATACAGTTCTTATTTTAGCCTTACTTTATGCAAGAAGGAAACCCTGCTGGCATTGTGGTTAAGAGCTATGGCTGCTAACCAAAAAGTCAGCAGTTCAAATCCACCAGGTGCTCCTTAGAAATTCTATGGGGCAATTCTACTCTGTCCTATAGGGTCACTATGAGTCGGAATCGACTCGACCACAATGGGTTTTTAGTGCAAGAAAAGAGCCCTGGCGATGCAGGGGTTAAAGAGATCGACTGCTAACTAAAGGTCAGTGGTTTGAAACCACCAGCAGCTCCAGGAGAGAAAGATGAGGCAGTCTGTTTCTGTAGAGATTTACAGCCTTGGAAATCCTATGGCGTTGCCATGAGTTGGAATGGACTCGATGGCAGTGGGTTGGTTTGGTTAGTGCAAGAAAGGAGCCCTGTGGGTGCAGTGGTTAAGAGCTTGGCTGCTAACCAAAAGGTCAGCAGTTCAAATCCACCAGCTAGCCACTCCTTGGAAACCCTATGGGGCAGTTCTACTCTGTCCTATAGGTTGCTACGAGTCGGAATCGACTCGACGGCAGTGGGTTTGGGTTTTGGTTTAGTGCAAGAAAAAAGCTGAAAGCCTTTTCAATGATTTAAAACCTGCACATGCAAGAAGTGGAGGTGATTGAGATGAGAAATCTGTTGCCGCTAGGGTTGGTTCAATCTTTTCAAAGTGAGGGTAAATTTACATAACATTAAAGGGCAAGTATGAGTGGTCTGTAAGTCGGACATTTGTAACCCAGGGACTGCCTGTATAATGCTCCTTCCTTCCAACTCAGGCATATAACAGTGCCAGGTGGGTTTCTGCAGACAAAACATATCTCCTTATCAGAATAACACCAAACAGAAGACAAGAGACATGCATTCAGGTAAGGCAAGGTGCTGTCAGGTTACACCTAGTTGCCACAGTGATGACTCAAGTAAACACGGCCAGAGAGGATGTAGGGAGGGACACAAGAGGTGTCCAATACTCGTACGGTGACCACCTCTCTTTAGGAACCAGTTATGATGATCTCTACTGTTATGTCATTCTACAAGTTATAAAACCTCTATTCAAGTTTAGAGAACTATTTTTCTTATGGTTGCCCAAAATATAGGAACTATATTTTCTAGATTAATTGACACCACTGTTGTATCCCATGCCGAGGCTGCTACTGTGCGCAACAGCACAAAAACGATCTTGTTGGCTAACTAAAAATGCTTTTTCTAATACCCAACCAGGATTATTATCCTAATAACAACAACAACAACAACAAAAAAAAAAACCCGTTGCCATCGACTGACTCCGACTCATAGTGACCCTATAGAACAGAGTAGAACTGCCCCATAGGGTTTCCACAGTAGCAATGTAATGACCCATAGGAATTCAGCAGCAGGAAAGGAGACACAAAGGAGTTGAATATCATTTAAAGTAAATTCCTGCTTTGACAGTCAATGTCTAAACATGCACTTCTCAAATCATATTTAAAGGTGGAGAAGGTGGAAAGTGATTACTAAGAAAAAAAGAATATAAGTAACTTGAATTAGATAACTATTCACAAATTGAAACTTTTACCCGAAGCTTAAAATCTAACTTCACCAAAGAAAAGGCAAAGATGAGCAACTAGTTATTCAGTAAGTTACAAACTTTTTGAAATCCTCAAGTGTTCATCTTTTTTTTCTCACTTATCTGAATAATTACAATCAACAAAATAAAATTGCCAGAGAATTTGTTAGCGAAACCCATGTTATGAATCTCCTGAAAATATAAATTCTAGAAAGATCACTTCTACTTTTAGGTAGAGATGATTTAAAACTGAGTAGTAAGAAAGAATTCTAAACAAATGCTTTGGGTCCAAGCCTTTTCTGATGTCCTCACATCCAAAACAAAGCTAGTTGTGAATTCAGCATTTTACACTTTATTTCCCTCCTAAGGTTTACAATATAACCAAAGTTATACCTACTTGGCTCATTCTTCTCCTTCACCACCTCAAGGTTGAGTCTTATTGATGTCTGTCTATAAACCTACAGCATTTAGCATAGTCTGCCCTATAGTGTATTCGACCAATTTTTTTTTCATGAAATTGAATGTTCAATTACTAATGACTGAATTTCTCCAAGCAATTAAATTCTTCTTCAGACACCAATGCAACAGTGTTTGTGCCTGCCTGCAAATGCCTAAAACATTTTAATCTTTCCTAAACTTATATAAAGTTCAAAAAGCAAATCTGAAATCCCTCTTTAATTTAACTTCTCTCAAAACCCATCAATCTAAACATAAAAGCCAAAGGAAAACACTGTAAGGGTCTGTTCTTTTAAATACAACTGAGAAAACTTTGAAAAGAATGATGGTTCCTTTTTTGGAACCTCCCATGCATATTTCAATAGAACAGTTTTCCAAATCTGAGGTTGTAAAATATTATACCGCCTACCAAGTAATAGAAAGTCACTCACTGCCATGTAGAAAGACTTCCTTTATTTTCAGAAAGAGCACAAGGACTGCATTACATTTATTTAAACCTGAGACTGACAAAAATGTCAGAAAGAAAAGAAAAATAGTCAATTTTTCTAAAAGGTCGTTACTTAGAAACCAATTGCTATGCAAAAAGACGCATGGATCTACAAGACAACTTGCGAATTTAAGGTGGATGAAATACCTCCCTCCCCATCCCCAATAATCATCTCTGCCGATGAAATAGGTTAGCATTCTGAGTTCAGGGAACATGTTAAACTGCGAAATCAATGTGTTTCCAGTAAGGGGGGGTGGGGGGAGATAGGGAAAGAACTTAAAGAATCAGCTTAGGAAGTGCTTCATTTCCTGTGCCCAGTCTTCGAAGGAAAACAAAACAAGCAGAGCCAGGTACAACAAAACCATACACGTGGATGGAAAAATCTCTTCCATTTCCTTCTAGACACCTCTCAGATGGTCTCATTTATGTTCCTGAGCAATAGTTGCTTTTACTAAGATGAACGAGGCAGTTTTTGCAGATACTTCCCTTATGTTAACAAATAAGCTTGTTGGGAGAGATTGACAGAGATAGTTATTACGTTACAGTTGTCTCTGCTTAAATGGGAAGTTATCTTCCATCAGTTAATAGCTCATTAAAAAGCAGATACTGTTAACAGGAAGGTCGGGATGATTACTAGTGAGCCAAAACAGGCTGGTATTTTCCCAAAATGACCCTAATGGAAAAATCTGCCAGGTCATCTCTGGGCTGTTCTTCACTTTCACGTCTTCCTTACGGGCAAGTTTTTCAGGCTGCTTCTATTGATCCTTTTTTGCTTTGAGAGGACGTGTAATCCATTCAGAGTTTAGCAATGCCGAGAAAGTAGTGTATTCACTGATGCCTGCAGAGCTGGAAGAGGGAGCAGCCTAGCTCAGACTTTCAGAAATCGTACTGACCTGATATATGTTAGTGAGCAGTGTTTTCATGGCAATGGGCTTCCTGTCAGTCTCTCCTGTGCATACTGAAGAGTTACTTATAAGCTAGTACATTGATTTCGGTGATATGAATATTCTTTATTTTTTAAGTATCAAATTCTTAGGAACTCGTCTACGTGAAATTTTCTGGCCTTGATGCCTGCTGCAACTTAATCCAGGAAACTCCAAGATGTATTGTAAGCAGCTGTATGTGATTTTGAAGTGTCTGGGAATTTATCTTAAATCTACAGATAACTTCAAGGAATTACTGATGAATGTTGTTCAAGGAGGAGTGTGCTTATTTTCCCCTACATCATCACTGGAAATTGGAAATTTCTAGCCAGCAAATTTTTGAAAAAACACAAGCAAAATAAAATTAGAACAGAGGATTTTTTTCCCCCACAGCCCCTCATAATCAGAATGATTTTATTTTACCCCCAACTGGTTTCTTTTACGATAGTTTATACCTTGGCTTTAAAAAAACAATTGAAGTCGAGTTGATTCCTACTCATGGTGACCTCACATGCATCAGAGTAGAACTGTGCTCCACAGGCTTTTCAATGGCTAATTTTTCAGAAGTAGATTGCCAGGCTTTTTCTCTGAGGTGCCTCTGGGTGAGCTTGAAACTCCAACTTTTTGCTTAGCGGCTAAGCACTAACAACACCCGGGGACTTCGCTTTGTTTTAGTACCTGTTAACTCCCTCTTGTATTAGAATTACATGCTTATTTGTCCCAATAGTACATTTATCACCCTGGGCAAAGATTATGTCTTACTCATTTTTGTATTCTTGCTCTGCCAGGTAGGTACATAGTGGGAGCCTAATAAATATTGAATACGTTTAATTACTTGTTATGAACTCACTCACAAAGAATTAGAAGTCAAATGTGTAATCGTTTCTTGAAACTGGTCATTAATATAGTCAGGGCTAATGGAAATACATATATGCCCTTTACCTGAATTTCTTAACGTGTGGTAGATGGTTTTGTGCCTATGAACTCCTTGAAATGTTGTGCAAAATGTGTGTATATGTGTAGATATGTGCATATTTCTGGAGCAAAACTCCATAAACTTTCATTAAGTGATTCCTTCCTTTTGCCTACCCCTCCCTCTTAAAATATTAAGATTCACTTCCTTAGATAGCTTTACCCAACTTCTCAATCTATCAGCTGAAAAATAGTCAGGACAAATTTAGGCCAGTATCCACAGTGCAATATTTCCAACTACAGCCTTTCACATAGAGATGACAATCTCTCTTTTTGTGGATTTATGTTTGAAGAGCCATGTTGAGAAACAGTACATTTTTTAACCAGCAATCTCTCCTCAGATTTCTATTCTCTAAAAAGGTCATTGTACTTTTATGATGCCGTCAAACACACTTAACAACAACAACAACAAAACCCGTTACTGTGGAGTCGATTCCGACTCATAGCAACCCTATAGGGCAGAGTAGAATTGCCCTGTGGAGTTTCCAGGGAGCGCCTGGTAGATTCGAACTGCCAACCTTTTGGTTAGCAGCCATAGCTCTTTACCACTACACCACCAGGGTTTCCTCAAACGCGCTTAGAGGCCACTTTTCTCTTCAGTGAAAACAAACATCCTATCCGTGGAGTCTTCCCCATGCACTCCTAGTCAACACCCATGTACTCAACTCAGCAAATGAATCGTTGCATCAAAGCACCAGTGGAAGCTTCTTGCAGGTAAACTAAGGCTAAGAGCCCCCTACGTGTCGTTTCTGATCCACGGAGTCAAAAAAATAAGAGAAAAGGGTACCTGAGCCTTTTGTCCTGCAGCAAAGACTGAACAGAAGCAGAGAAAGAATGGTCCCTTGAAGCAGTTTCATGGTGCCTGTGGACCAGTCTCAGTGGCTGCTCTCTCCAGAGTCGGGCAGAGAGAACTCACTCCCAGCCAGACAAGGCCTTATTAGCAAATGGAAAAGGTGTGTTGAATCTGAGCAGCCACTGCCCATTCCTACTTATTTTGGGGGCTCTGATAAAGAACGGGAGGAAATACACACACTCCCTTTGGGAGTTCAGCAGAGAGGAGATTTATTGTTCCAGTCCCTTACAGGAACTCTATTTTTATTTTTTTTTTCTCTTCCTTTGGCAGCCTCTTGTGTTTTTGTTACTACATTATTTTGTTCTTCTTCAACAAAGAGGTCAGGACGGGTTTTGCACAGAAACAGATCTTTCTTGAGAATGGATCCTACAGCTTTCTAACTTTTGTTTTGAAAGTGCGTTTTGGAGTGGTTATAAAGGAGACTCAATTAAGCAGCTACTCAATTTGGATAAACAGGCTTTCACAGCCCTAGAGTTCAGTTTTGGAGCAAGATTCACAAGGAGTCAACTTTTCTTCTTTCCTTCCAGCTTGAATGCCAGGTTTGCAAAGACCATCTTCTGAGCTAAGTGCAAAACCTGATTGAACAGAACATGCTTTCTCTTGAGTAAGCAGAGACTTCTTAAGGGGAGAGGATTCTCAGGATACTTTAAATAGAAGTCAGCAATGGCATGTGAATGTCCACTGCTCCTTCCTGGTTTTTATTGGTGGACTTTGATGAAGAATAAGGAAAAATTACTTTAATATCTCATGGGTGCCCTTTTCCTGGGAATAGGATGAGACTGGCACCTGGTATGGAATGCTGTCTTAACAAATGGATGCGGTTGGGAGACATTACTTCAGCAGGACCAGAAGGTCAACCAGAAAGATTAATCTGCAGATCCGCATCTCTTTTGTGTCAGTGATAATTAATTATAATACGGTGATAACACAGCCGCAGCCCTGGGTATAACCCCTGTGTGTACCAAGTAACTTTACACTTTACATCTAATCTTAGCCAACCACACTTTTATGTATGTACCTTTAGCCATGATGTCTACAAGACAAAAGAATGTGAATGAATCAGAATAGATTCATCTGCTCCACCAAGAAAGCTATTCCAAAATTATATCTTTCACCTGTTTTGTATAAGGAGGGCAAACATTTCATTGCTGTTCCATGCTGGGAAGGACCCTGTATGATAGTGGTTAGAGTAAGTCAGATGATCAAAACACCTAAGCACATTATTTTCTTTCTAAATTATAGTTAGTCTCAGAAGAACCTTCAAGTTTCTATTTTGTGCATAGGTGAGGCTTGATCTTACCCTCTTTTCTAATTAATTTTCTCAGACAGCCTTTGGGGTTGTTACTCTAGTTAGCATATCCTGGTGAGTATGAAGATAGCTATGTGTGTGAATAGATGTCATATGCACTTTCCAGAAATAAATTGGGGTGTGGCAGTGTGAAAGCTCAGACAGGCACTTACATTCCCTCACTTCCTGATTCTTGCCGTTTTCTGACTCTGGAGTTGGCCTGGTGCTGGTCACCATCATTTCTATAGAAATACAACGGGATTTTGATTTCTCAGTCTCAACTGCTAAGCATCTCCACAAAGCAGACCAGCTTCTGATTCCAAGAATGCTTGATGATAGAATCATATGTCTATTTAAAAGTGTGAAGACCTGTAGATGAAAACCAGAACAAAACAAAACCTAAGAAAATGCAGTAAAGAATGGTTAGGCAAGACAATTAGAAAATTGGAAGTAATAACTGGGGCGGGAGAGTGAGGCAGCTTTGTCTTATTAGACAGGAAAGTATTTTTAAGGTAAAATAATTGTCTAAAACAGTGATAATTGTTAGAAGACTCAGGCAGCCCAATGGCACAGAATAGAAAGTACATAGACAGAAATATATATTTTTATACCTACTTACATATCTATATATCTATATATAAATGTATTTATGGATATATATGTGTGCATATGCATAGATATATAACATAGACATAGAAATACTGGTGAATTTAATATATAGTCAATGTGATGAGTAGAGTGTATTATTTAATAAATTGTTTTTGACAAATTGCTAACCCCCTAAAATATTAAAGTTAAGTCTCTATTTCACTTCAAATACCAAATTAATTTCTAATATGTTGACCATTTGAATGTAAAAAATAAAATCACACAATGCTAGAAGAAAATATGAGTGACTATTTTCATGTTATTGGGGTAAAGAGGACTTTTTTTTTTTTTTGCATGGCACCAAAGACAGAGCACATGAAAGAAAAATTTGATACTTTTGCTTCTGTAAAAATTAAAAGATGAAAAGGCAAGTGTGAAACTTGTAAAAGGTGTTTTCAGCATATGTGATAAAAATTTAATATCCTCAGTATGAAAAGACTCTTGTAATCAACAGTAAAACAAGGACCATACAATCAAAAATAGGCAGAAAAGTGTTATAAGGAAAGAAATAGAAGGCCAGCAAAATGCAAAATTATATTCATCTTGCTAGAAATCAAGGGAATAGAGATTCAAACATTGAGAAAACTATTTTTGAGTTTCAGATATAATTAGGTATATTTTCTGACAATATCCAATATTGGTGAAGGTTCAAAAAAATTACTCTCCTATTCTTGGGTTATAACGTTTCTGGATGTAATTTGACAATTTACATTAAAACTCTTATTAAAGAACCATACTCTTTGAAACCACAATTACACGTTTAGAAACTTTTTCTAAAAGACAAAGATGCTCATTGACATTCATAGTATTACAAAAATTTGTCAACAACATTCATTATCAGCGAATAAGATGGAATATTATTCTGCCATAAAATAATATGAGATAAATTGTATAGATGTGGAAATACTCTTATGATATTTTGTTGCAAATATATGTATATATGCATTTATACATGCATATGCTTATGATGTATGTATGTGAATGATATATATATATATACATATATATATATTTATAGCCACCTCCCATCTATCAGTTTGTTGTACTGTGGTGGCTTACATATTGCTTTGATGCTGGAAGCTATGCCACCAGTATTTCAAATACCAGCAAGGTCACTTACAGTGGACAAGTTTCAGTGGAGCTTCTGGACTAAGACAGACTATCCAAAGAGGCCTGGTGATCTAGTTTCAAAAATTAGCCAATGAAAACTCTATGGATCACAACAGAATATTGCCTGATACTAGAGCATACAAACAAACGTGAAGATGATGTGGGACCAGGCAATATTTCGTTCTGTTGTACATGGAATCTCCATGAGTTGGAGCCGACTTGACAGCAACCAACAGTAAAGTGTGTGTGTTGAGAGGGGGAGGATTTCATAGAAAATAAGGCCTACAGAAGAATATTAAAATAAAGACATTAACACTGCTTATCTCCTGGTGGTGAGTTATCAGAAGTTTTTATCTTATTTTTGTTTATTTTCTGAAAAAGGTTTCTTCCAGAATGAGCATACTGTTTCTATCTTTAAAAAAGAAAAACACCTTCTGTTTTGACCTCATACTTATTGCTTAATTTAATGTTTAGAGGGAATATATTTATACGGTATTATTAAGCGTTTTGTATTGTAACCTACTTGGATGTTTTAATTAATGGAAAGTGTGATTTAAAAGCATTTTAATAAAAGAAAATATGTGAAAAGAACTGAGTCACTCTATCCTGAGAGATGAAAATACGTTTTTAGCTATAATTTTTCACAATTCATCATGTGATTCCTTGCCTAAAGGAAAGGTAAGCTGTTGTGAGGTCCTGCAAGAGTAATTTCAGAGTTATTCTCAAGCACATAGCAAGGTTTGCCATTAACGTCATTGACACTGAAGAAATTGTGTATCGTGTTTGTATGCAAATAACGTGGGCCTTCTACATTTGTTTGCCGACCACTCCCTCCCCCTAAGAGGTATTTTCATAAGTTCACTATGCTAGTTTTTTTTACAGCAACATGTAAAAAAACTTGGCATGGTGGTGCTTATGAAAATACCTCATGGGGGGAGGGCGCAGCTGGCAAACAAATGTAGAAGGCACATGCTATTTGTGTAAAAATACGGTAATGAGGACTCCAACACTGATGATTTAGATTAACTCATGTTATTTCATTATTGCTCAGATGGAAAGAAGGTATGACACTGAAAAAATTAATTCAGGGAGCACTATTATGAAGTCTAAAAATTAATACTCTTTTTTGATATTTGCCTTCTTCCCTTCTGCCTACTTGTCTCTGTAGAAAAAATAATCTAAAATGGTAGGAATGCCTACAGGTAATCTTTAAAACTGGCAAGCAGCAAGAGGTCTGGGTTCAAATCCTGGCTCCTCCTCTTACTATATGACTTGACTGAGGTACTTGTCCTCTCTATGCCTTGATTTTCCCACAGAAAAATAGGACAATTAGCATGCCAACTTCCTAATATTGTTTAGAGGATTAAATGAGATTCCAGAAAGTCTTCTAAAAGTTCATACTAAAACAAACAAACAAACTAATCTTAAGCTTCCATAATCTTTGGGCTTAAAGTTGTTTCAGTTCAGTGTTGTTTTTAAGTTATTAGAATTTTATATAAACCATTTCATTCCAAAGTGATTAGCCAATTTCCTAAGAAATATTCAGATCATACTGTCCCAAATATTGTTGAGAATGGATTGTGTAGATTAGTAACCCTTATTACTTGAAATTTTTCTGAGCTCCACTTTACCCTCCCCCCACAAAAAAAATAAAAAATAAAAAGCTATTGCCGTCAAGTGGATTCCAACTCATAGTGAGACTGTAGGACAGAGTGGAATGGCCCAATAGGGTTTCCAAGGAGCAGCTGGTGGATTCAAACTCCCAACCTTTTTGTTAGCAGCCATATTTCTTAACCACTGTGCCACCAGGGCTCCTGCTCCACTTTAAGGCTCTTTAAATATTGGGTAATTTCTTCAGTACAGATAAAATCTAACTTCCTATTTTTGTTATAGGCCTACTTGAAATGAGAATTGGGGGAACTCCTGGAGGTGTTTGGAACAGAGCTGAAGACAAACAGCTCTTTCGGGCCCCTTCCTGTAGAGCCAAAATGAATGATAAGCAGCAACAGTAAGAGGGCCAAACCATTTGACCAAACTTATGCCGGTAAAGTAAATATCTTCCTCAACTACCATATTTTATTAAGTAACTCCCAGTGGTCCAGGGCCAAGGCTGTTTCATCATTGCTTAGGTGAAAAGACTATATGGCAAGCTGATTCCTAAAGCTTCCAAAGAGCCTATCTCTGACATTTCCAAACTGTCTATCACAATTTTACTCCTCAACGTATAAAAGTGGTTCTCTCACCTCACACAAGCTTGCATCAATCTCTTCTTACATAAGGGCACAAATATGGGGAAATCATAAAATCACTGTCGCTCATAGCTGATATATATATATGTACATATATATATGCATTTATATACACAAAGAGTTACTGTAGTACAAAGTCTTACCTAACACAGGAATCCACCTGACAGATGGCAAGTGAGCTTCCACATCAACACTTGAAATGATTGGCGCTCATTACTATCTGTGGCAGCCCATTCTCCTGTTGGATAACTCTCCTTGTTAAGTAGTTTGATCACCATTCCTTCCTATTTACCTGCACTATGATGCTCTGGAATCTATTGCCACAAATTGATTCTTCATGTTTAAAACTGAGGTGCAGAGTATTTTTTCCATTAATTACATAGACCACATCCTTAATAGAGAAAATGGGATTTTTTCCAAGAACTTTAGAGTTCCTATTCTATAAATCCATAATCAAGTTTTAATTTTATTTAAGGAAACACAAATATAATCAATTCCTTGGAATTGTGGAATTTGTAAATGAACTCAGAAATAAGCAGGCAAGTATAAAGTTCTTCAAACAGTTTATTTAGCTCAGCTATTGCTCTAAAATCCATGCCCACGATTTCTTTTCAGATATCTCATTTTTAGTGTGCTAGTAACAGTGTCTTAGAGAAATATTCTTTTCTTAGGTCAAATGGCACCTATTAAAAATTACTGAATATCTAGTATATGCCAGGCATGTTCAGACAAAACTGTGCTATTTAAGTGAATGATATCTAAACTCCTTCATTTTTCACACTATATATGCTCCATCCAGCATCATTATTTTATATATTCAGATTTTATACCTTTTTTCCACACATTTCAGTTCTTCTTCAGTTTCTCAAATCCCGTTTTGCATTTTCTGTCTCTGTGACCTTTCCGTAATACTCAAAGGAGTCTTTTACAGGGCCAGATCTGAACCAATTTAAAACCATGATGAGGTGATTTATTTACTTCTCTCTTTCTAACTTCCGGGGCAATGGATGTTGAAGTGAATTCTCTAAAAATTACATGTTTTTTCCCCTCTCTTTTCCAAATAAAGAAAACCAACTGCAGGCACAGCTTTCTCATATTCATAGAAACGTATAAACTTAAAGTTAGAAATGGAGCATCAGTCCCTGCTCATTCCTTTTAATAAATCCCTCTTCACACATTACTCAGGGAAGCAGCTACCCCACTAATGGCTCTTGCACTATACCTCAGGAATTCAAGAGCTGCTCTTGTTCTTTTTCTATATCTGCTCTCCAATCTTCTTTGGTGACTCCATGCGAGAATTCCAACGTTTTGCCCTTCAGAATGCTCTTCACAATGGCCTCTACCTACTGGTATTTTCGTGCAGCTTTGCCTTTAGGTGTTGTATATCAGATCAGTGTTCTGCTAGCCTGTGGAGGGATGTCCCAGATGGTGATGTTCTGCACTCCCATCCCTGACTCTCGTGAAAAACTGGCTGAGATTTGTAGCCAAGACTTGTGCTGCTCATTGAATGTCCTTGTGTTTCCCCTCATTTCCTAGCTCCTTATATTAGATGGATCCGTGTGACTAGTTCTGGCCAGGGGCTTTTAGGAGAAGTTACACAGGTCACCTCTAGGACAAAGCGTAGAGAGCAGGTATGAGTCCTTCATGTTTTGTCCTCTTCTTCCATGGTAACTTTGAGACCATGTGTTCCAAATGGTACAGTCTGAGACTCCAAGTGAGTGTGTGGAGCAGAGCCCTCCACCCCAACCTCACAGAACTGCTCTGACTTTGCCTGCATCCCACAAAAACCTTTGTTGTATTAAGCCATTGAAATTTCAAGTTTAATTTATTACTAAAGCATAGCCTAGCTTATTCTGACCAATAAGCCAGAATCACATCCTTTGCCATCATATCTCTTCCGGCTCACAGCAACCTATTACCTTCTCTTGAAAATCTTAATTTGATGGAGTAAAGACTAAATTAGTCACACTTTTCAGATACTGTCAGCCCCCTACGCTAGACAGTACACCCCAAAAAGGGCAGAACTTCTGTCCTGATCTTCTATCCCACAGATTAAATTTTTATGTCAACTAGATTGATTTCTCAGTTCTGATCCTAACCTTCTGGGCAGATCTTATATTGTGTCCTATTTCCTCCCCCAACTCACCTGCCCCGTTTTGGCTTCAGCAACAAAAGGCAATTGAAGCTCAATTCATTTAACTGAAGTCTTTTTGATCTCTCCCTGACCCTTGACCCCTGTTTCACTCAGGCTCTGGCTCTCAAGGGGCCAACAGTTTCAGATTGTGCCAGGTCTGTCTGGATTACTGGCCTGGCCTGCAATCTCAGGAATTTAGCTATTTTCTGGCCCTCATCCCAGGCTCACAGTGGCCTGGGAGGTGAGAAGGGAGGGGGAGAGGTCCGCACAGGTCCTTAGAGATCACGTAGAGTTAGTATATCATGAGAGCATGGGCTTTGAGGACAAACAGCTCTGACTCTGCCACTTTCTCTATGACGGAGGACAAGTGGATGAAACTTGCTAATTCTTAGTTTCTAATCTTTAAGATAGAGGAAAAAATAATTTTCTCACGAGATTGTTAGAATAATACATGTGATTCCTGTATGTAAATTGCCTGAAGCAATTGACACACCTCACATTCTAGTCCCGATGTATGACACTAGAATAGAAACAACTTTTCTCTGAGTCTTACTTTACTCATCTATAAAATGGTAACCATGGATGGTTCTTTGTTCCAAAACTGTCAAGCTCATAGCAGTGTTTCAAATTTGGAGGGAGATGATTTGAATGAAAAGATTCTAAAATCTATGAATTTCAACATAAAAGTAACATACTTTTTAAATGTAATAGCTTTTATTTTTCTAGCAGTGTTAGGTTGACAGAAAAATTGAGTCAAAAGTACAGAGTGCTGCCCTATACCCACTCCTCCGCCCCCAGGTTCCCCCATTATTTACATTTTGCATTAGCACGGCACATTTGTTACAATTGCTGAATGGATGGACCTTGATACATTATTAACTGAAGTTTGTACTTTACATTTAAGTAGTTTGCGTTAGGAAAAGGATTCTAAAATCCATTACTCTCTCTATAAAAATAAGATAATATTTTAAGTGTTCTGAAAATTAAGAAAATGTTTCATAAAGTCATACAAATAGTTCTCGGAACAGAGTGTTAATAATTAAGAACATGCCATTATCAAATGGCTAGCCTTGCCAGGATGCAAACAATTTTAACAGAATACAAATGGTTTCTCCACCAAGCTTCTCAAAATAAATCATTTCCATTTTATCACCAAATAAAATTGTTTGTAAATGTTTTCAGCTTCATTAAACTAGCACTGGCTTAGGATTTTCCCACCCTATATAAGTAAACATAAAAAGATCTTGGATGAACAACAAAGTCGAGACCCAACCCAGCCCATCCTTCCAAATCCAGCCTTTGGTCAGAGGAAATGACATAGCACCAGCTTTCCCAAGCAGGCGAGGGCCACATCTGAGCACATTTCCAACCATACAATCTAAATTTCCTGTCTTATGGGGTTTCGGATTCTGATATCCTGGGCTGGTCTGAAGCTATGACACTGGCGGTTTTGTCCATGCTTATCAGGCAGTTCTTAGCCTCAAAATCACGCTAGGGAGCTTTTCAAAAACACACGTGTAGAATTTCAGTTTAGAAGGTTCAGGGTTGAGACCAGGCATACATATGGAAAAGAAAAAATAAAATAAAATCCACTCAGTTCTGATGTTCATTCTCAGTTAATAATTACCGTGTGTGTGTTTGCTACTATTTTAAAGGAAACAGCTGTGCTTCCTGGTCCTCATTCCCAGTAACTACCCAGAAGGCCTTGACTTTAAGATCCTATGAGGGTTTCTAGTTAGATTTTATCAAGGCATATCAACATCAGTATAATCAAAACCTTAAAAAGCAGCAGTAATATTTCAGAAAGTCACTTTATAGAACTGTTATTGGTTGATGTATGCTGAGGAAGGTCAAAAACCAGAAACTTCAGTCTCATGTTAGGCCTGACACTTTGCGATGGGTATACCACTTCTTACATTATAGCCAGGTGATCTATCCAGAAAATTCTTTTTGTAGCCTCCTCCTTCTGCATTTCAAAAATAAGAAAATCCTGGAAACTCCATAGCTGATACTGGTTATCAATTAAGTAGCTCTGAATTACCAAAAACTGATTTAGTATATTTTAACTTGCACCAAATTTTTGCAATGGGCTACTTTGCTTCAGATCAGACTTATTGTCCACTTGGGTGATCTCCCTGGCTTATGCCCATATAGATAACCTATTCATTCTGCAATAAAAAACCCAGAGATTAATGGATGAGACACCATTAGAGATAGATCTGGGGACAGAGACAGATTTACCAAGAAGCTAATGGAGTTTAAGCTTCAGGGTCTCCCACTTGCATGTACGTATCCAAGGTCCCAGGTCTCTACCTGAGCAATGTATTCATGTGGACATAGGCTTTTGTTGTAAAATTTGAAAAAAAGAAGATGCTTTAATTGAAATCAGTTAAGATTGCTGTCTCTTTCCCTGTTGCCTCACTTTCCCTATTTCTGTGAAGCCTTGGAAATGGATATTATAAGGATCTGGCAAAGGAGAAACTGAGTTGGGGAATTCTGTTTAGATCTTATGGCATATGTTCATTTGGTTTACAGCCATTTCTATGTAACATTAAGTCATGGCTAGCTGCTCTGGTGTACCAATGCCGTGAGGAGTGTCTGTGAGGCTAGCCGCACTGACTGACCTTGTGTTGTGGCACAAATGGGAAGGGCTAGTTGTCTGATTATGATATGAATGTGTTTTATGACTTCTGGTAATGGAATTTTGTGCATCATGGAGGTAAAACAATGTTTGAAATGCATGGAGTCAGATGCTAGTTTGTGGATAATTCTAATCATCTGATGTATCAAATTTTGTGGTTCCCTTTGCTCTCTTCTGTCAAAAAAAATGGTGTATATTCCAGAAGAAATGAAATGTAATTTTTTTTTTCTTTTTTGGTAGGAATCATGAGAATAGAATTTGCCAGGTTGCCTGTGTTTCTGGCAGCAGTATTGCAAAAAATGAGTATGTGTATGTGTGACATCACATGTTTACACATTTCAGCTATTAGTAATCTAAAACAAATTTCGTTCATCCCCACTAAGAGAAAGGTGGGCTATCCTTTTCTTCTCCCCAAAGAAAATGGTTTTATAAAATCTTGGTCATATGAAGAAGTGATCAAAGATCGTGAAGCCAAAACATGTAGAAAATAGGTATTATAGAAGCGTGTTTTTGGTGATATTTGTGATGTGACATTTGTTAGCTTTTAAAACATTTAATCTACTGTGCCTTTACCTCACATTCTAGATAAATAATTACTTTTTTTAGCTTACATCCTTTCCTTAAAAATGACCATGAACTTTTATAAGCTTCAGACCACACAAAATCATGTTCCTGTCCTTCCTTGGGGAGTTCACTGGAGGATATGTACATGTCTAAGATTTTCAATTAAAAAATAATGTGGCTGTGAAAAAAGTCTCCCAAACTGTATAGGATAACCTGAATTGTATTAGATCTGTGTCTCTCAATCTCTCTCTGATTGCCTCTTACACACACACACACACACTCAGTCTAGATTTTCATACCTTAGAGAATAGAGCAAACAATCTCTACATTCAATATTGTAATTTGCATAGATCAGTCTCACCCTCAGTGAGAAAATTCTACAGAGGATTTTGTTTTCTTGATTCCACAAAAAGCCAAATAATACTTCCCCTCTACTGACTACAAATCAATGTGGAACGTTCACTCTTCTCAAGCCTCTGTGTCTCTAAATGATGTTTATCTCCCCTGTGTTTGTGAGAGCAATCTTTTAACTCCTCGTGTATTCCTGTGTGGTTGTCTTTGATTATTTATCCTTCAGATGCTAAGTAGGGATACAACTCAAAACTATGCAGAAGAAAGGTTCTGTTCTCTCTGGGACAACTACAAAGAAGACATACCCTGTACAGAATGGTAGGTCATGTAATTAAATCTACAGAACTAATGACTAGATCTTTTTTTGTACACAGTCCATAAAATAAAGGCTCATTCAGCTGGACGAGTTTACTGGAGAGGTCCTATTTAGTCTAAAACTCATACTAAAGTCTCAGAAGCCAAGTAGGTCAGCATCAGGATCTGAACCAGTCCCCTGGTCTTGGTCCAATGTTTTTCTGGTTACTCTACTGCCTTGTCCAATGCTCTGACAGGAGACAGCAGGAATATAACAACAGTGGGATTAAGGCTGGACATCACAAAATAAACCCAGAATTTAAGGAGTTTAAACTTGTGGAGAATTTGGAAGTCCCAAGAAACACTGGAGTCAAACAAATAAAATACAGCCATATATACCTATAGAGTTCCTATATGTAGCAAACAGTTAAGCACTTGACTATTAGCTGAAAGGTTAGCAGTTCGAATCCACTCAGAAGCACCTTGGAAGATAGGCCTGCCAATCTGTTTCTGAAAGGTCACAGCCTAGAAAACCCTAATAGAGAAGTTCTACTTTGAATATATGGGGTCACCATGAGTCAGAGATATACAGATTAAACAACAATATACAGATTAAATCATCAATTAATTCATTCTGCAAATATGTATTGAATACCTATTATTAGCCATCACTGTAAATATTATTTTAAGTAACAATTTATACACAATGTGTACCAAATTCACATCTCCAGCCCTTGTTTTTTCTTTGTCTTCAGCTGGAAAAATGCACGAGCTCACAGGCATCTCTTGTTTGGAACATCTCAAGAGAACCTAAAACTCAACATTTTCAAAATCAAACTCATAATCTCCCTCCTGGAAATCTTGTTTTGTTTTTTATTGTTCTTTGTGTATCTTTATTCTTTATTATTATGAATTCCAGTATTATTTTTTTCAATTTTGCAAGTCAGAAATTTAGCCTCATTTTACTCTTGCTCAGTCTTCAATAATTCGTCAAGTCCTCTAATATCACTTTTCAAATATCTCCCTAATCTATTCATTTCCCTTCATATCCACCTTTACTCTAATTAGAGTTTTTAATCATTTCTTGCCTGACGTTTTAAACAGCCTTCCTAGTGGACTACCACCTTCACTCCTGCCTCTGCGAAATTCATTCTCCCTATGGCACAGATCTTTTCTAAATGCAAATCTGTGCCTACATTCTTAGATTAGGGGCCTAAATCCTTAGCATAGCCTACAGTCCCCTACCCACTCTACCTTCCTATCCAACCTTGTCTCACCGTATGTATATATGTTCGTCTTTGCCCACTTTCCAGACGCATTAGCCTCTTTTCTGTCCTTTGTCCTTCCCATGCTCCCGCTTACCACAGGCCTCTGCAGTTTTCTTTCTGCCTGGAGTGATTGTCTCCCCTCCTTTGACTAACTGAGGAGCCCTGGTGGTGCAGTGGTTAAAGCAATCGACTGCTAACTGAAATGTCAGTGGTTTGAAGCCACTAGCAGCTCTGCAGAAGAAAGATGTAGCAGTCTGCTTCCATAGAGATTTACAGCCTTGCGAAACCTACGGGGTCACTGTGAGCTGGAATCAACTTGCTGACAGTGGGTTTCTTTGACTGATTAACTCTTACTTATCCTTCAGATTTAAACATAATTTTTGCTTTTTAGGGAGTTCTCGATATATCTTCTTGACTGTGTAAAATCTTCCACTTATACAAATTCTACTAAATCAAATTCTCAAATTATATTGTCTGATAGCACTTTATATCAAATAATGTTGAAATTTTACATTTTCTCTGCAAATTTGACTACTATCTGCTTCTGGCTCACACTAGATTTTCAGCTTCATGAGAAGAAACTCACCGGGGCTTACACCATTTCATCCCCAGTGACTAGTGCAGTATTGAGCATATGATAATAATAATAATAATAAACAGTTGACATCGAGTTGATTTCTACTAATGGCGACGTCACGTTTGTCAGAGGAGGACTATGCTCTGCAAGTCTTCAGTGCTTGATTTTTGAGTAGATTGCCAGGGCTTTCTTCCAAAGTGTCTCTGGGTGAACTCGACCCTCCAATCTTTTCGTCAGCAGCTGAGTGCTTAACTGTTTGTGTCACACAGAGACTCTTAGCATATAATTAACTTAGATATGACTGAACACTCCAAAATATGGTTGACCACAAGGCTGTCTGCATTCTCTCTGTGAATTTGAAGTATGAACTCCAAAGTCAGGCCACCTGGGATTCAAATATGGCTTTGCTACCTAATAGCTGTGAGACTTCTTCCAGGTACTTAACATCTCTATGCCTCAGTTTCTGAAAAAACAGAGGTGATAATTATACTATGGCATATGATCCTCCCAAGGATCATGTGAAGAAATGCAAGTAAATAGCTTAGCAGAGCCTGCCACATAGCAAGTGCTCACTAAATGGTCAATATTGTAGTTGTTGGAGCTCTGGTGGCACAGTGGTTAAGAGCTTGGCTGCTAACCAAAATGGCAACAGTTCGAATCCAGCAGCCGCTCCTCGGAAAATCCATAGGGCAGTTCTACTCTGTTTTACAGGGTCGCTATGAGTGGGAATCGACTCAGTGGCAAAGGGTTTGGTTTTGGTTTTGGTATTGTAATTTCTGACCTTATTTCCTCATGCTTCCTTCCTTTTCCACTCATGCATCCCTACAGGCTATTTAGACTCCACCTCCATAGTGAGTTCAAAGGAAAACAGAATCTCTTGCACCTTCATAGGAGATGCTGAGTGGTGCAAATTGTTAACACACTTGGCTGCTAACACCATCAGTTCAAGTAATTGCTACCATTGTCCTTACGTCGTAGATGAAAACACTGAGGAACAGGAATACTGAGGAATATTCCCAAGACACACAGAATTTAAGCGGAGGAGACACAGTTGTAATTCAAGCATCTATTTCCAGAGCCTATAGTCTCGGTTTGTGTATTTTACTGCTTCTCTTTAATTAGAGCAGGGTTGTGTTCTCCGCTGAAATAAGAAGAAAGGAGAAAGAGATAAATGCAATTGTAGATTTGAAGATTTTTGTGGTAGAGTGGTGAGAGATTTCCCATCAGATTGCGCCACATTTCCCAGCAGATTACATCGTCAATTAAAAGTGAGTAGAAGAAGGGTATTTTGGGAATTTGACAACAGTATAGAAAATTAGAAATTATTTCATCTGTTGCTGAGGTTATTGCAATAGTGTCCTACCCAGTCATACTGCTTCGACTCTCATTTCTTTCTGATTTATTCTCAACACGGCAGCAGAGTGATCCAGCTAGACTTAGATATATCACTCTGCTTAAACCCACTAATGACTTCCCGTCTTGCTCTAAGAAACACCCAAACTCTTATTAGGACTTGCAAGGCACAAGGTATCTCATCTACTTCTTCTCTCCCCTTGTTCACTCAGCTCCAGCCTTCTGTGAAAATGCCCGTCATGACCCCTGTGCAGGATCTTTGCACCTGCCACTTCATCTAGCTGAGATTCTCATGCCCCCGACGTCCAAGTGGCAGGTTTTCTCACACCTTCAGTTTTTCTCAAGAGTTGCTTTCTCAAAGAAGCCTTTCCAGGCCCCTCTAGGATCTTGACCATCTTCCCAACATTTCTTATCTCCTTCCCTTATTTGCTACTTCCTATTTGCACTTACAATTGCCTATGCCTTACAATTACTTATAAATACCTGACTGTATCCCTAGTTGCTAGAACAGTGTGTGACATATAGAAGCTCAATAAGTAGTTGTTGAATGAATGATTTGTTGCATAGAGTAGGAGAGCTTGGTGTTTAGTAAAATGAAATAAGACATTCAGACAATACAGGGCACCATGTTGGGGGTGGTGACCATGAATATGCAAATATTTTCTTCTATTGCCCTCGATTGCTAAGACGAGATACAGAGAAGGGGGATTTCTTTTTTAACACCAGAATTGGTCTCTGAGATGTCTTTTCTCTCTTGCTTTTGTACTTTAAACTAAATCTCAAACTTATTTTTATGTCTTATGAATCTTAGATGAGGACAATGGTGAGATGCTTTTAGAGGATTTTTGAAAATTCAGATGGGAGGTAGTAACTGTTTGGTAGATAACAAATATTTTGAGTAAAGGAAATAGTTTTCACCCCAACAAGGTGAGATTAAGTTCAGACCTTGAGTTGTATATCTGCTTTTTTCATGTATGTGTTGGCAGATCTGTGAACTTGTAGCTTAGATGCTCTACCCAGTTAGCCCTTAGGTGTGGAGGGTCACAGCTGAGGCTTGGAGCACTGAAAAGTAAGTTTGGACTTTTCCATCTAATTTTCCACTGCCCAGAAATGGAAAAGATTGAGTCATAAAGTGATAAAAAGCTTCCTAATTGTGACAAACAAGTCTTCTAATGCTACATAGAGTGCTAGAACTAGCCACAGTCAAGAAGACTGAAGATAAAGGAGAGATTCGAATGAGAATTTTAAAAAGATACCATGATCTTCAACTGGTTAATAGCACTTACACAAGAACAGTGGTTTTCCAATTTGGGGGGCCTAGGAAGACCAGAGGTGCTGGTCAATGCAGAATCTTGGGTTTCACTCAGAATTTAAAATGTGATATCTCTATGGTTTAGGCCGTGTGATCTTAATTTTAATAACACCCCAGCTGATTCTATTGCAAGGGGTCCACTAACTAAATATGGAAAAATATGGTTGTATAACATAGTCAATAATGAAAAAGAAATCAAAATCGGCCTCTAAGTTACCGAACTGGTGAAAGTCAGACACTAAAATCTCCTGGATTTTCCTAAAGGAGGAAACATTATGTCCTCATTCAGAGTCTTTTTTATTTTAAACAAATATATAAAACCATTGCTTGACTGTTCATTTTTAATTTTTATAGTTTAATGTTGTATTATTGTTAGGTGCTATCGAGTTGGTTCTGACTCATAGCGGCCCTATGTACAACAGAATGAAACACCACCCAGTCCTGCGCCATCCTTGACAAACATTGCTATATTTGAGCCCATTATTGCAGCCACAGTGTCAGTCCATATTGTTGGGGGTCTTCCTCTTTTTTGTTGACCCTCTACTTTACAATCATGATGTCCTTCTCCAGGGACTGGTGACTCCACCAGGGCTCAGAGAATAATTGAATAGAAAACTGCAAATTAGGAGAGGGAAAGATGCCCGCTGGAGCCAGACACGCTGAAGTGTAATAATAAAAAACAACAGCTGAGAGTCTATTAGGGAATTAGGAAAACAAAAACTACTTC
The DNA here is from genome assembly GCA_030035585.1 of Dugong dugon. Lineage (NCBI taxonomy): Eukaryota > Metazoa > Chordata > Mammalia > Sirenia > Dugongidae > Dugong > Dugong dugon. The sequence goes on along the minus strand of CM057463.1, from coordinate 22,738,141 downwards.
AAAAAGTACACAATAGCTCAGAAAGAATTGCAGTCTCCAACCTCTTTAGGTAGGGATAAACAGATCTCAATAGCTCCAGAGGGCATCACTGCATTACAGACTAATAATGTCCCTGTGTTAATAATGAAAGATTCAATTATAATATTCTCTGTTTAAGACTTCTGGAAAGTGAAATGACTCCTACAAAGAGTTAGATGCACAAAAATAATTTTTAATGTAGAGTAAATTTCAGTTATTTGGAAAATTAACGAAGTAGAAAATCTTCTTCCCCAGATAAATGAGATACTAGTATATTTTCTATGTGTATAACTCATTGCTGTCATTGATTCGGACTCATAGTGACCCTATAGGACAGAGTAGAACTGCCCTATAAGGGTTTTCAAGGCTGTAAATCTTTATGGAAGCAGACTGCCACATATTTCTCCCATGGAGTAGCTGGTGGATTTGAACTGTTGACCTTTTGGTCAAACATTTGTCCCACCAGAGCTCTGATGTGTGTACAAAAAAAAAAAGAAAAAGCAATTGCTTTCAAATCAATTCTGATTCTTGATGACTCCATGTGTTGCAGAGTAGAATGATGCTCCATAGAGTTTTCAAGGCTGTGAATTTTTGAAAGCAGATGACCAGACCTTTTTTCCAAGGTGCCTCTGAGTGGGTTTGAACCACCAGCCTTTCGGTTAGTAGTCAAGTGCTTAACAATCTGTGCCACACAAAGATGCCTTATATGTGGATAGCAGTTAAATAATGTTCTTCTGTAAGGCCCAAAAAACCCTGGTGGCATAGTGGTTAAGAGCTATGGCTGCTAACCAAAAGGTCGGCAGTTCGAATCCACCAGGTGCTCCATGGAAACTCTACGGGGCAGTTTTACCCTGTCCTGTAGGGTCACTAGGAGTCGGAATCTACTCAACGGCAACGGGTTTGGTTTTTTTTTGTTTCTTTTTTTTTTTTTTTTTTTGGTTTTGGTCAGGCATGGGGCTGGTCTAGCTTAGGAATTTACCTAGTGAGTGGTGTTGCAGTTTGTATTCAAGGTGCCAGAACTCTAGGGAAGATTCCTGTCTGAGACATCACAGAGCAATTTGTCAGAGAGTAAAGCCACATCAGTGTCTGCTAGAGTTTTGCTACTTCAAGTGTGGCCCATGGACCAACTGCAGCATCACCTGGAAGCTTGTTAGAAGTGCAAATACTTAGATCCTACCCAAGAACTCCTGAGTCAGCATTTACAGTTTGACCCGATCCCTGGGTGATTAAAGTTTGAAAAATGCTACATTAGTGAAAACTGGGATTTAAATGACAAGAGATAGAGTTAGTGTTGAAAAGCTTCAAGTTCAGGGTTCAGAATCATGCAGAGCCTGGGAACTCAAAAGTAGCTTCAAATCATATAAAACTGCCAACAGTAACTCAGGAGAATCCACATAGTTCTTAAACAGCAGTCACAGGCAATCAAGGTCACAGGCAAGACAGGCAAATTGCACGTTTTATTTTTGTCTTATGAAATCTCACAGAGTTATCTTAAGTTTTTTCTTAAAATGTCTTTACTACAACAAAACATAAAAGTGTACAAATCATAAGTGTACAATGCAATGTGTTTAAAACTATTTTAATGAGGCAAAATTTACATGCAATAAAATGCATGGTAACTTTCAATAAATTGGTACACCAGGTGATTATCACTCAGATCAAGATACAGAAGGTACTCCACCATAGAAATTTCCTTCTTGTTCATAGTTAATTTCCATCCCTATAGGAAACGACTGGGTCCCTAGTGGTACAGTGGTTAAGCATTTATCTGCTAACCAAAAGGTCAGCAGTTCTAATCTACCAGCCACTCTTGGAAACCCTATAGGGCAGTTCTACTCTGTCCTGTAGAGTCCTTATGAGTCAGAATTGACTCGATGACAAAGGGTTTGGTTTTTGAAGGCAACAACTACTGTTATAAATTTCTATCACCCTATGCTTTTTTCTGAAATTTCATGTAAATGAAAATATGTTATGTACTCTTTGTGTCTAGATTCTTTCCCTTAACTTAATGTTTTTGCGATCACCCGCATCGTTGCACCTATCAATATTTTGTTACTTCTGATTGATGAGTGGTATTTCTTTGTATGAATACATATTCATACCACAATGTGTTTATCCATGCTTCTATTGATGAATATTTGGGCTGTTTTGAAATTTTTGCCCTTCTGAGTATAGTGACTGAGTGTCTCTGATTCCTCCCCTTCTCAAAAGTGTCTATAGCAGTTAGTCTATGCTTGTTTCACCATTACATTTTGAATGTGTGGCAGACAGCTTCGTTGGATCACAGATCTTCATATTGAAATGAACTGTATTTAAGGAATTAAAACAAATCGATCTTCTCTGCATCTGTATCTGATTTAGATGATGATCAGATCCTGAACTTTGAAACAGAGTCTGTTGTAATGGATAAGATATTTGAGGGTTTTTTTTTTTTTTTTTGAAGGGGCTGAGTGTATTTTAAAGGTAAAATGAACATAAGTAATTTGTGGTCAGAATGTGGACTGTGGCAATTTATTTTAAAACATGGCCCCCAAATTCTTTGACACTCCTTTCATTAAGTGGGATGATCCATAGCTCCTCCTATTGAATCTAGGCACCATGACTATTTGACCAACTGAATATGGCAGAAGAAACATTGTGCAGTTTCTGGGCCTAGACCTTAACCACCTGCAGCTTTCACTTTCTCTTTCAATTGGGAAGCTTACTCTTGGAATTCAATCACTGCTGTGAGGAAGCTAAGCAGCCACATGAAGAGGCCATGTTGCGGGTGTTATGGACAACAACCTCTAATGAGGTCCCAGCCTCCATCCAGAAGGAACTTCCTGTCATGTAAATTAGCTAGCCTTCAGATGATTCCAACCTCCAGGCATTGAGTTATCCCCAGCCTTCACGTCACCGAAGCTGTTTCCTCATAAAGTAGAGATAAGCTGTTCCCACGGAGCCTTGTGTAAATTGCAGATTTGTGAGCAAAATAAGTGATTGATTTTGTTGTAAGTCATAAAATTTGGGATGGTTTGTTACTCGGTGATAGATAAATGAAACAAAGTCTTTTGCTTATTTTTATTGGATTGATTTTTTTTTTTCCAAATTGATTCTTAAATGTTCATTATATACTCAGGACACAAAACCTTGTCTGATGTATGTACACCATTTATTTTTCCCCAGTCTGTGTGTTGCCTTTTCATTTTCTTAAGGACTGATTTTGTCAAGTAGAAGTTTTTAATTTTGATGTTGTCCAATTTTGTGTGTATGTTTTCTGTGTCATCTTAAATAAAGATTTGCCTACACCAAGTTCATGAAGTGATTTGATGTTTCTTTCAAGAAGCTTAGTAGTTTTGAGTTTTACATTTAGGTCAGTGATTCATTTGAAATGATTTTGTGTGTGTGTTGTGAATTAAGGATTTAATTTTTTTTTTTTAACACATTAGCCAGTTGTTCCAGTACAATTTGTTGAAAATAGTTTGCTTCTCCAATTGAATTGCTTTGGCACCTTTGTTGAATAGCTCTCTCTTCTGTTCCACTGATCATTTTGTCATTTTTTTAATCTGAGCATGATTAATGTGGCCTTATAGGAAGTCTTGAAATAAGAGAGTAAAAGTCTTCTAACTTGGTTCTTATTTTTTTAAATTGTTCTCGCTATTCAAAATCCTTTGTATTTCCATACAAATTTAATATCAATTGATGAATTTCTACAAACGAACCTATTGTAATGATAATGGAGATTGAGTTGAATCTATAGATCAATGGAGAGAATTGATATCTTAACAATAGTCTTCTAGGACTTCTGGGCAACATGACGTTATAGATAGAAGCACCACGCCATCCCTCCAAAGCAAAGACCTGAAAAACTAAGTCAAACAGAGACAAACATCAGTCCTGAGACCCTAAGCATCAAATGGAGAGATAAAGAACTCACCCAAGCACCAAATGGAATAATAAACTGACAGAGAACAGAGAGGGAGGGGAGATACATGAGAGGTCCTCTATCAGCTAACACAGCATGGATTCACCATCTTGGACTCCTGTCGGAGATTGGTGAACAGGGAGTATGGGAAAGCAGCTTCACAGAGCTCCCAGCAGAAGACAAAACAACAGGTAACCAGCATTATATGCTTTCCCACCCCACACACTTCTTCATCCCTACTTGGCCCCCTCTGCTTCCTGAGACCACAGTCTCTTGGCCCGGAGGCACTGGCTTGAGCCCTGTGCAGCTTGGATTCCACCTGCCCATACTGGCCGGCTCCCAGAGTGTCATTTGTTTGCTGGTGTTGCTTTTCTCCACTTCTTTTGGTTTCTTCCATACCTCTCACCACCTCCCCTTTCCTTTGTCTCAAATACCTGGCTCTGTGTGCCATCTTTGCTTCTTCCTTAAAGGGTGTGAAATGCTGCTTGACTGTGGAACTGCTTCCCAGCCCACACTGCCACATTGGTGGGATCCCCAGGGCTTTTTCTCATTTGTTTGATTTGATTTGTTCTGTTTTGATTTATTTGTTTGTTTTGTTTTTCTTTTCTTGGCTTGGGAGCCCCTTCTAGCTGGGCTGTACTGTGTGGCTTGGGAGCTACTTTCTGAGTCTGCGCAGCCGCACAGTGGGTTCCCCGGAGGCATTTCCTTTTTCTTTCTTTTTTTGTTTTTGTTTCTGTTTATTTGTTTTCTTTTCTTTTGCCCTTTTGTCTTTCTTCATTTCTCAGTTTCACGTCTCTCTATACTTACCTTCTCTTCCTGTCTCTTGAATAGCTGGCTCTGTGTGTCACCTCTACCTCTTCTAGCCAGGCTGTACCTCACAGCCTGGAAGCCACTTCCAAGTCTTCACAGCCACACTGGTGGGATCCCTGTGGCTTTTCTTTTTTCTTTCTAATTTTTATTTATTTTTTCTTTTACCCTTTTTCTTTTTCTCCATTTCTTGGTCTCTCATCTCTCCACTCCAATGGCCAGCTCCCCTGGCACTCTAGTTTGTTTGTTTGTTTGTTTTTGGCTCCTGTTTCTCTCTCCTTGCTCTCCTATTTCCTATACCCATCTTAGCTCCACACAACCCAATCTCCCCCCTCCTTCCTGCCTAGCTGCACTGTGCAGTGAACATCACACCCCTAAGCAGCACAGGCATGGCCTACAGGAGCCTGCCCTGTGCTGATTCCTGGTCCACCTTGTTGGCTCTAGTACATGTCACAAACAACCCATCCCAGCAACTCCCATTTAGATGGACCTGCCCTGCTGCACCATACCTCAGCGACTGACCCTGCCCTTTGGACAGGAGCTGAAAAGTATCGTGCCCACAGATGAGCAAAGAACACACAGCCCGCCTGCTCAGACATAACCAAATAAAACAAAAAAGCAGGATAAATGTACAATCAATAAACAAGGAAAATAACTACTGAATGCCTTAAAGAGAGCAGACAGTATCAAAACATATACAAAAACAGGACAGGATGATTCCAGTAGGTGTACAAAATAAAACACCATATGACTTTCCAGTAGAAGAAAAGGCACTAGAACTACCTGATAGGGAATTCAAATCTCTGATATCCAGAGCTATCCAAGAGTTGAAGCAAAAATCAGACAAAAATGGGAAAAATAGACAAATTCATGGAAAATACAGACAAAAAAATGGAAGAATCCAAGAAAATAATACAAGAACAAATTGCCAAAATAAATTCACAACTAAAAATCATACAAAAACAACAATTAGAAATAAAAAGATAAACAACAAGATTTCAGAAATGGATAGTGTCATAGAAGGGCTGAGGAACAGATTTGAAACAATGGAATACAGGATCAGTGAAATTGAAGACAAACACTTGGATACAACTCTGCTTGAGCAAATAGCAGAAAAAAGAACAAAGAAAAATGAAGAGACCCTGAGAATTATGTGGGATACAATCAAAAGCAAAAATTTATGGGTTCCAGAAAGGGGGAGAAAACAGAAAACACAGAGAGGATCACTGAAGAATTACTGACAGAAAACTTCCCCAATACCGTGAAAGATGAAAAGCTGACCATCCAAAAAGCTCAAGGAACCCCATATAGAATAGATCTCAAAAGAAAATCACCAAGGCATATCATAATCACACTTGCTAAAAACAAACACAAGCAAAGAAACCTGAGAGCAGTTTGAGAAAAACAAAAAGTCATATACAGAGGAGAAACAATAAGACTAAGCTTGGATTACTAAGCAGAAACCATGCAAGCAAGAAGGCAATGGGCTGACACGTATAAAACCTTGAAAGAAAAAAACTGCCAGCCAAGAATAATATATCCTGCAAAACTCTCATTCAAATATGATGACAAAATTAGGACATTTCCAGATAAACAGAAATTAAGGGACTGTATAAAAACCAAACCAAACTTACAATAATTATTAAAGGGAGTCCTTCTGTCTGAGAACAAACAATATCAGACCATAGGTGGAAACGAAGACACAAGATCATACCAGCCAGATACCAACCTAGGAAATGAACTCTCAAGGACTATCCAAAACCAAAAAAATTACAACAGGGATCCAGAGAGGTTAATCTGTCAATGACAACAATGTAGAACAATAAAAGCAGGAGTAAATGGTGTAGGTATAGAGCCTTCTAATCTAGAGGAAGGCAAGGTGATACTGAGTAATAATAGACTGGTTCAAACCTAGGAAGATAAGGGTAGATTTCAAGATAACCACAAAGAAAGTTAACAAACCACTCACCAAAATAAAGAAGAAAAACATAAAGTCTCAGTAAAAACAAAACAAATGAGAAAAAAAAATCCACAAACAAAAGGAACTCAGCACAGGAGAATAAGAGGAACAAAGTAAACATCAGGACAACAAAAAAAGCCCTACAAAATGACAGCAATAAACTCACACCTATAAATAATTACACTGAATGTAAATGGCCTAAATGCACCCATAAAGAGGCAGAGAGTGACAGAATAGATTTTAAAAAAAAACAAAAAACAAAAAATAAATAGTTTTCTAATCCATAATTATGGTTTATTTTTTCATTTTTTCAGATTTTTAAAATTTTCTCCTGGGAACGTTTCACAATTTTTAACATAGAATACTTTAACATATTTTGTTAAATTTAATCCTGGGTATTTTATATTTTTATGCTATTGTAAGAATGGAAATTCCAGAACACTTAACTGTGCTCATGCAGAACCTATACATAGACCAAGAGACAGTTGTTTGAACAAAATAAGAGGATGCTGCATGCTTTAAAATCAGAAGAGGTGTGTGTCAGGGAAGTATTCTTCACCATACTTATTCAATCTATATGATGAACAAATAATCCAAGAAGCTGGACTAAATCAAGGAGAATGTGGCATCAAGATTGGAGGAAGACTCATTAACAACCTGCAATATGCAGATGACACAGCCCTGCTCGCTGAAAGTGAAGAGGACTTAAAGCACTTACTGATGAAGATCAACGACCACAGCCTTCACTATAGATTACACCTCAATGTAAAGAAAATAAAAATCCTGACAACTGGTCCAATAAGTAAGATCATGATAAATGGCGAAAAGATTGAAGTTGTCAAGGATTTCATTTTACTTTGATCCACAATCAACGCCCACGGAAGCAGCAGTCAAGAAATCAAATGACATATTGCATTATATAAATCTGCTACAAACGATCTCTTTAAAGTGTTAAAAAGCAAAGACATCACTTTGAGGACTAAAGGTGTGCCTGACCCAAGCCATCGTGTTTTCAATCGCCTCGTGTGCATGTGAAAGCTGGACAGTGAATAAGGAAGACGGAAGAATTGATGTCTTTGAATTACGGTGTTAACAAAGAATATGGAATATACCATGGACTTCCAGAAGAATGAACAAATCTGTCTTGGAAGTACAGCCAGAATGCTCCTTAGAAGCAATGATGACAAGACTTCATCTCATGCACTTTGGACATGTTATCAGGAGGGACCAGTCCCTGGAGAAGGACTTCATGCTTGATAATGTAGAGGGTCAACGAAAAAGAGGAAGGCCCTCAACAAGACGGATTGACACAGTGGCTGCAACAATTAGCTGAAACATAGCAACAATTGTGAGGATGGTGCAGAACAGGGCAGTGTAAAGGGTCAGCAAAAAGGAGGAAGACCCTCAATAAGATGGATTGACATATTGGCTGCAACAATGGGATCAAACATAACAACGATTGTGAGGATGGCACAGGACCTGGCAGTTTTACATTCTGTTGTAAGAATTGCTATGAGTCAGAACTGACTCAATGGCACCTAACAACATGTATCAACCTATCATTTATCTACCTACCTATCTATCTATCTATCTATCTGTCTGTCTGTCTGTCTGTCTATCTATCTATCTATCATATATCTATAAATCTGTATTAGTCTTGGTTCTCCAGAGAGAGAAATGACTCATGAGATTGTCAGGGCTGGCATGTCCAAAATCAATAGAGCATTTGGCTGGTTTTAAATTCTGGCAGGATTTCTACATTACATCTTGAGGCAGAATCCCTTCTTCTCTGAGAAAATTTTTCACCACAACACTGTAGTAGTGTTTGAACAAACAATTGGGCAGCATAGCCTAGCCAAGTTGATACATAAAATTAACCATTATACGAGCTAGCTATTCTTTGAGTCTCGATATAAATGTGACTCCCTTGTCAAACTAACCCCTCAGCCCCAGGCAGAGCTTGTTGCTCCCTCCTTACTATTCTCTGTTCTTTCACCACAAAAAATAAGTAAATAAAATAAAAAACCAAACCTGTTTGCTGTCCAGTTGATTCCGACTCATAGCAACCCTACACCACAGATGCTGTAATTTCCTCCACCGTCATCATTTTATTTTAAATATTACAAACTGTTGTATATTCTTGTAGTATTGAATACCAGGTAATTATTAATAACTATTACCAGAATCATAATATAAAGCAAAGGTTACTTTTTATGTGTGTATTTATGTGATATATTGTACATTTACTGGTAGAAGGGTCAAGTGAGTTAGATCATGCACTGACTAATTGTATTGTTTCCACTGAATGTATACATATATGTTAGTTTTTTGAGTAAATTTTTTGAGTCAATATCTGACCATGCTCTTCTGAAAAAAAATAAATAATGTGCCAAATATACCAGTGCTCCAGGGGTTTCATAGCAATTTGTTCTTATATCATCTATACATAATAAGTAGAAATTTTTGTTTGTTTTCAACTTTACTGTGAACTGTCTGAGAGAAGCAATCACCATTTTTGTTCCTCTCTGCCTCTCCCATCCTCTAGCATAAGGAATAGCACATAGTAGGCCCTCAACAACACAAGATAAAAATATCTGAAAAATCTGTAACTACAGAGGCAAAACTGAAAAGACTGTATGCTGTAAAACCCTAAAGGAATAATTAATTTCTATTAATGGTTTATTTTAGAGATGAGCCACAGGGTTGAATAGATACAGTGGTTGCATAGGCTTGGGAAATAAGACAGGTCTATGCAAAGAATCTCATTGAAAGTTTAATCAAAATTTCATGATCTGTGTAGGGAATTGAGAATGCTCCCCAAGAAGTCATAAAAATTAATTTGGAAGGGAATTAAAATGGAGACTCATAGTGCTGTGTAAGTGATTTTGCATCCTATAAAGCTCCCTAAATGTGTTTATGAGCTGAGCATCCTGTCCTGAGCTCATGAAATAGGAAACAATGCATCAGTCTGGCATCTCTTGGTATTTAAAATGCTTGGAATTCTCGCCTACTCTTGGCTGTCTCAAAGGAAACAAAACAGAAGTGTATGTTTGGGTCAGACTTTAATTTTCCAAAAGACTGAAAACTCAATCACTATCCGCCCAGGCACAAATCTTGCCCTCTTTTTCTTTGATCAGGAAGAGCTGATTTTTCTGGGCCTGGTTAACAGTAACAGGCAGTGTGGGAAGGTGATATCCTGAGAGTATTCCAGCATTTGCTTCACTGTCTTTCTCTCTTCTGGCTGTCAACTTTAATCATTGTAAAGATTATTATGTAAATTCCTCTAGCTTCTTTTCCTTCTTACTTAGTAGTAGGTAAAAATAATCAAATGTTAACTAAGAATATAAAACTATAGTGCCTGTGACTCCAAGTATTGATTGTCTAAATTCTACCATCTTGGACTATAAAATGTATATTATGGAAAAATGTAATTAGCACAGAGGACTCACAATGTAGGCAACCGGCATAGTACTGTTTTGGAAAGGTTCCGTTCTACAGCCCAGTTGGGTGAGTGTTATCTGGGGTCTTAAATGCTTGTGAGTGGCAATCCATAATGCAACAATTGGTCTCTATTCACCTGTAGCAACAGAGGAAGAAGTAAACCTAAGAATCAGAGAAGCAACTAGACTACAGGGCTAATAGCCTCCATGAACCACTGCTTCCTCTAACAAGAGACCAGAAGAACCAGAAGGTGCCCAGCTACCATTAACAAATGCTTAGGTTGGGGACACAATAGATAGATTCTGATAAAGAGGGAAAAAATGTGGAACTAAACTTCAAATTCCCAAATAGTTACTGGACCCGCTGAGGCTAAAGGAACCCCCAAGACTATCGCCGTGGAATACTCATCAAACCTTGAAACAAACTATCCCCTGAAGACACTTTAAATTAAAAAAAAGTTTAGCTCAGAAAGTTAAGAATGTCATCCTTAAGTATTGCAATTTTTTTTTTAAATCTTTATGAGATCAAAGGGACAACAGTAATTCTAAAGCATAGATGAGAGTTTAAGGGGCAATAAGTCTGAATTAATGAAGGTGAAGCAACTAGAAAACAGATAAAATGTTGACACGTGAAGAATGTAACAAATGTCACTGAACAATTAAATGGGAGTATGTTTTGATGGGTATATTTTCACCAAATATAATTAAAAAAAAAAAACTGGACGAATGATATCAGCGTAAAATAAATATTAATATAAAGTAGTATTTATATTATTATGCCACTTACAACGTATACAATTTACAATGAACGCACTTACGACCGTACTTTTTCTGGTACATCTTACTGTTGTTAGGAATGTGTACTACATACAGTATTGCAGGGCATAATTCACTGTTGTTGTAATTCTCATGTCAACTCCCAAAGACAAATAAAGATCAGACTTATAAAGAAACTGATAAGAAAAGGCAATAATAATAAAAACTAATAAAAAATGAGGTATTTGACTTATGTCAGAGCCAACTTACGACAGAGTCATAGGAAAGGGACCCCATTGTAAGTTGGGGACTACCTGTATTAAATTTATAGCATTTAAATATAAAATGTTTAACCATATATAAAATTAATAATCAAATAATAAAAATGGTTATATCATATACTTATTTGATGGTATAACCAAGATTCCAAAAGTCACCTACAGTATAAATTTTAAAGAATAGTTAATTACCATTAGAGACAGACCTTTCAAAATGCTTTAAAATTTGACTACAACATGGTGACCACAAGGTTTTTAGTCTTTTTCTTCAGGCATAAAAATGTAGAGGAAAGCAAAATATGGTATAATGTTTCAATTAGGATTATGCTCAAAGAAATACACACTTTAGAATTTATATACAATGTATATTCCTCAAAAAAGAAACATTTCCATGTATCTGTCATTATACATTGTAACTATCCTAGTAGCAAAAAGAAGATGAACATACTTTGATCTTCAAAAGTATACTAAAGGACCCTGGGCATGTGACCAAACCCCCCAAAAAACAAACTTATTGCCATCAAGTCAATTCTGACTCGTAGCAACCTCATAGGACAGAGTAGAACTGCCCCATAGGGTTTCCAAAGATTCAAACTGCTGACCTTTTTCGGTTAGCAGCCAAGCTCTTAACCACTGCTCCATCAGGGCTCCAGGCGTGTAACACTGGGGATTAAATTCAAGGTAATTAATAATAGAGAAGAGGTTAGTCAACGATACATATAAGGAGAAATAAGAGTCAGGTATAAGCAAAGTCCTCAGAACCCACTAAATACTCGGAAGCCCAACAGTTTTACATGTTTATACAGGTATCCCCCGCTTTTTGAAAGTTCACTTTAAACCACTTCACTTTTATGAAAGACCTGCATTAGTACCTGGTTTTCAATAACTGAAAGAAATCGAAGAGGATTTTTGCTTTTAGGGAAAAAGGTGAAAAGCATATATAGCTTTCAGCATTTGTTTAGCAGCAAGCTGTTAAAGAGGCATTGGGCATTCTGAGCAGCAAGGGTGAAACTACACTGTACATACATTATTTATACTTTATACAGGTGGTGTTTTTTCATATTCCTGCTTTTAGTATACGTCAGTGTTATTTAAGTTTTATATGTTATTTAGCATGATTTGGTAGGTTATTTTATGGTCTGGGAACGCTAAAAAAATTTTCCCGTATAAACTGATGATAATTGCTTCTTTGCTTTATGCCATTTCAGCTTACAAAAGGTTTCATAAGAATGCTCTACTTTCTGATTGAGAGGGAAACCCATATATAAAAGAACCACAGAGGCCTTCCAGAAACCTGAGACCAGGGGTATTGAGAATCATCTGAATTCTTCAGCAACTTTCAGGAAGCACGTTTTAGAAAACATTCTTGCTTGGGTTGAAGATGACTGATGTGCATAATTACTCAAGTTGGCTTTTCTGTAGAAGGAAAAAGTGAAATGTTCTGATGCAAATTTCTCAATGCACTGGCTAGAGGAAATAATCAAGAAAGGAGATTGAAAGGATTCAGAAAGCACTCAAAATTGGTATTAAGAAGTTGTTCAGAAGAAAACTGTAACCCAAAGAAGAAATAGGAAGTATCTGGCATTCCTTAAATAAATATTAGGTGGTTTTACACAAGATCTCTGATCCTTTTGAACCAACTCAGAAACACTGGTCTATTTTTTTCGTTTTACTGTTGACAATATTGAGGCTCAGAGAGTTTAACTTGGCCAATGTCATGTGACTAATAAGTGGCAAAGTTAGAATTCAAGCTCAGATATGTCTGGCTCCACAGCCCATTACAAGTATGAAGCAATTATTTAGGAAGATAAAATAAATCCTGTGAGGAAGAACTAATATCCTCTATTCCACAGAAAAAGTAGAAAAACTGTTTTTATCTTTATATTGAAAATATTTATAGGGATGGGTAATAATTCCTGTGCTCCAAAGTTCAGAGGCAACCACCTAACCTGGCTTTTTATGAAGTCCTTTATTCTACTACATCAAGAGATAATGAGGAGAGACTTTAAATAAACCAAATCCATTTATCACTACTTGCTTTTCTTTTCACACAAGGCTTCATATAAATGAGAGCTCATAGAAAAAATCAGGGATGTATTTAATGATTTCAAAGTCTAGTGTAGGAAAATAAAAGATTTCTGAAAAATATGTTAATTTTATACCTTCTATTTGAAAGAGAAAGTAGGAGAAATAAATATTTGATTGTGTGGATGGTGGCAACAAAATGGCAAGGAAGAGAGCTATCTGATCCACGAAATAACAGTTTATGGTAGTAGAATGATGGAATTCTGCTGCAGCAGAGACTGCCTAGTTTTTAAATAATATCCATGTTTACATTTTTCTTGGCACACCACTAAACTACTTTTCAACCTCCCTTTCATATGGAACCATGCAACCAGTTTTCTCCAGTGGAATATGAGTAGAGGTAATTTGTGTCTGGGCAGAGGTGGTTAACAACATCATACTTGTTTCACCCATCTGCTGACCTGATGCTGAGGATCCAGGTGAAGACTCCAAAGCCCTAAAGGATAATGCAGAGACTTGGTCAAAATGGCCTTGGTTGATTGTGGAGCAGAGCGTCTGCTGACACAGAGCTATGAAAAGAAAATAAACTTTTATAGTGTTTAACCCTTGAGATTTTTTTAAATTGATTGCTATTGAAGTTACTCTACTTTGATACATTATCCTATAGATGCTAAAATTTTATTTAATAAAAACAGTAGGGCTGTTCTTACTAACATTCTAACTAAACTGATTAGTATTTTGAAATTTGAGTTAGAGAAATATATAGATAAAACTGGATCCGGTGAGTTATAAGAGTTATGGAAGCGCATGGAAGAGCAACAATGAAAATGGTGACCTCTTATCAGGATAAAACATCAACGAGAAGAATCATGAGTAGCATTTGTTTCTTGAGATATCTTTTTGTCAGGGTATATGCATTTATTATGGTGCTCTTGAAGTTATAGGAGGAATAAGATATATACTGTCTCACAGATATCACTGACACATGGTAGATGGAGGTCTTGGCTATGCCATAAAAATAGAAGAGAAATGCTTATCTACAGAAGTGAAATGATTAGAAATGATGGCATAATTCGATGTGCAAGAAGGTATCCTTGCCCTAGCTTTTCCCATTCTTGCACAGCAGTAGTCACCAATGTCTTTGACTTGAGAGCCCAGTTTTGTCCAGCTGACTCCAAGTATCATTCTATGGTCTGAACTAATGCTGCCATATTTTCCCAAGTTGGACTCAAGATTGATTTTGCCAGAAGGAAAATTATGTAATAGACTTCTGCTGGTCATCTCACCCACATTCCAGGGCCAGCCATAAAATTTGGATGAACCACTCTATGTCAGTGTCAGTTCAGTCAGACCAAACATCTTGTTGCTGATTTTTTTCCGATAAGAGTCCAGCATGGTCTACAACCAAGCCTTACCCAAGTTATCATAGCATTCATCTGTAGGGGCGTTCATGAAGTAATTGTGGCAGTACGCATTTCTAAGGCATTCAAATGAGAATAAAAGGCAGGAAAGGAGAAAAAGCAGTAGCCACTGCCACTGTAGGAGTTCACATATTAGGCAAGTTGGCACATTTGGAGATACAGAGATGTAACTGATACAGAAAAAATAAAGAAGTATTTCGGAGCTCTCATATATAAAGATGTCTTCAGGAAGCTTAAAGTAGAAAATCTGATGCATTATTGACTTTCCTCACTAACAGATTCATTTTCTAGAAGGTGGTTGAAGCAACCATGAGGGTTGCTACTTTGAACTTTGTTGAAAAAAAAAAGTGAAGAGCTGATTTTTAGTGTGTAAAAATTAGCATAAAATCAAAAGAAGGAAATACACAGTCTGATGTATGCATTGCCTTTGAGGAAAGCATCTTCAAAATATTCACAGAACACATGAATCTATTTTCAGGAACTTAAAAGAGGAAGGTAATCCAAATGGATAGGAATCTCTAAGAAAATAAATCTGACAATTCAATCATAAATAATCCCCTAAAGGAAGAAAAATGACTGACTTCTAAAGAAATCAGTGTGGTTATACAGGGAGTATTTGAGAAGGCACACATGATAGAAGTAGAGGTACATTTCAAAGGAAAAATACAAAGAAGTATTCTAACCAGAAAACGCATTACAAAAATACGAAAACCCACAACAAGCAAGGGTTTGTGCAACACACTGAGGACGACAAAAATGTCTTTGTTGAACTGTTGTGTATGCAAGAAGACTGTAAGGAAGGATTAGTCTTGCCCCAGATGCTGTGGTGTTAAAAGGGAAAAAGGAGACCAAGTCAAGGTTTATTTTCCTTTCACTTTCCATATGAAAAACAATGATCTTCAAAGTGCACAGGGTGAAAATTTGCCAAGACGAGATTAAGGCTCAAGGTAGGCAAGGAAGGAGAAATTAAACCAACATTTATTGACATCTACTATGTGCCGTGCATTTATTCAACAATTATATTTTGGAAATTTACTACACTTATAGGCTCTAGGTATACCGAAATGAACAAGTTAAATAAACCTTCACAATAAAGAAACTTTCATCTCCAGTGAAATTTTATACATACATCTCACACATTCCTAGGAATTTAAAAGGTATCATTACTTTTAAAGAAGAGAAAAATCAATGCTCAGAGAGGGTAATTAAGTTTCCCAAGGACAGAAAGGAGCCGTGGCGGTGCAGTGATTAAGAGTTCAGCTGCTAACCAAAGGGTTGGCAGTTAAAATCCGCTGGCTCCTCCTTGCAAAACCTGTGAGGCAGCTCTACTCTGTCCTATAGGGCCGCTATGAGTTGGAATTGACTCAAAGGCAACCAGTTTGGTTTTTTTAAGGATATAAAGCATATTTGGAGTAGACAATGGAATGTGAACTCCTGTTTAACTCCAGAGCCATCTATTTTCTACTTTCTATTATGTGAGGAAGTTCATACGAATTATACCCCAGGCATAAAACTGCTTGCAGGTGTTGTAGAATATGTATTGGTATTCTGCAAAATTGGAAGTTAAAAATGTACCAGGATACTACCAAACACAAATACTTGATTATTCAATAAACTACAAGTAGGAAACTTCAGTGTTGATATATATGGACCCTTAAAAATAACTAATAACTGTGTGATTTCCAGAAATACATACCACATTTAAATTATGATACAATGATTATGGTTTCAAAAAAGTATTTGACCAAGTAGCTCAAACATTTTGACACAAATATTTTTTTAATGTGTTGATTTTTGCTGAATGGTGATATAAGTGGGTTATGTGTTGGTGGCTGAAAATCATCCTAAAAAATTAATAGAAGAATGTTATTAGTGGTGTGCCACAGGGCTTCCTTGTTGGCCCTGTCTGGATGAAGATATAGCATATTTAGAAAAATTTTAGACTCGTAAAATTAGGAAGGACATCTACCACATTACATTTCTAATTTTGAAAGCTAATTTTCAGAAGTCAAATGAACGACTTGAAATTTAACAAGGAAAATACACTTTTACACTGAATTTCAAAAATTGAGTATAAGCAGAGCAGAGAAGAGAGGGTTTATAGCTTAGCATTTCTTCATATTAAAAAAAGTCCTTGAAAGTTTAATTTATTACAAACACAATTAGAGGCAACATAAAATGGCTTTTCACCAAGTAATGCAATCTCTGTCTCATTTCTACTCATCGACATGACCACACAGTATATTTTAAGTGGGATATCGCCATAATGAGGTCCACAAAAAAGATAGATACAGAGTCTACAAAGCTCAGTGAGTATTTTGATCACTCCCAGTGCCCAGCTGTGGGAGCAAAACTGGCACTCAGTAAAAATTTATTGAATTAACAAATGCCAGACACCATTTAACATGAAATATAGCCAAAGAATTTGTTGTTGGATTTTTTTTATATCATGTGAAGTTTCTTATTTTCTCATTTCATTCATCCTAAAAGAGTTTGGGGTTAACTCTAAAAATCTTTCTTTTACAGAACATTCACTTTTGGTTTTCAACCTTTTTAAGTTCAAAATGTTACTTTTTCGGTTGATAACTCAAACTGATTAAATAAATTCAATGAAGAACAAAAAACTTCAGAGCTAAAATGAATATTTTTGACTAAAATGGAAGTTACAAGGCATGAAATCCCAGTTTTGAAAGGAGGGAAGTATTCCAGTGAGTCTTAACTATGGTGACTGCCAGAGTTTCCCAGCAGACAGGATGTGACCTTACCAGCTCCCTCTGCCAGCCCTATCATAGCCCTCATCTGATACGGTCAGCCTCACTAATTTTCCATACAACCCCTTTCCCAGTAGGCTGTGAGCTCTGTGGGGCAGATGCTTTCTATCTGACTCACCACAAGATCCCTAGCAGCTAACCAACCATTTAACATTAAAAACAAAACAAAACCCGTTGCTTTCCAGTTGATTCCAACTCATAGCGACCATATAGGATGGAGCAGAACTACCCCATAGGGTTTCCAAAGAACAGCTGGTGGGTTTGAACTGCCACCGTTTTGGTTAGCAGCTGCGCTCTTTAACCACTACACCACCAGGGCTCCTTTAACAAATTACATTCAATAAATATTTGTATCCTAAAATGCACGGATACAACGTGGAATACTTACTGTTTTAAAATCTCATATTGCATTTTATATGTAGTATCTTTATTTTTGGAACGCAGTGGGCAGGACTTTAATACAAGAATGCTGGAAAGTGTCCTTCACTGGTAGGTAGAGGGGCAATTTAAAGTTCTGCCTTCTTGAATCTAGAACTGATATTTACACCCCACTGCTTAGAACATGCTCCATTACTATATTACGTACCCACAGTTCAAACTTATTTGTTTCACTTCATAATCATCATCAAAAGAAGTGTTTCAATACCTCTTAACATGTAGCAGTGATTATCATAGGAATCAAGAGAAGCGCTCATTCACCCATTCAGCAAACGTTTGCTGACAGACACTGTTCTAAGATGACGAGGATAGAAAGAGGAATCGCACACAATCTCTGCCTTTAGAAGCTCTAAGTTGAGTGAGAGAGACACATGTGTAAATAGGTGATTATACCACAATAATGGTGTGTGAACAAAGGTATGGTGTACTTGTGGGACATATCTAAAACAGATAATAAGGCAAGATATGTAAGAGGCTAAGTCAAAAGGTATTGCTACTAGGGTTCCAGTTCCTACATGCACGGGTTTATTCCAAACAAAACGTGTTTAAACACATCTCTGCCATCAGTGGATGGCTGCAGACAAGTTGTCTCAGTAACACACTTGTCTTAGTTTCGTTAGGGTGCCTTAAAAAAAGAGGATACTTTTTGTGCCAGGGAAAAAAATGATTTTGAGGTCAAGGCTAATATCAAATTTTTAACAAAACTCAGGTGGACGTCTTTCCAAATCATTGAAGCTTTGCAACAAGTTTATGAGAATGCAGCCCCACATAAAACAACAGTTTTTAGATGGATCAAGCATTTTCAGGAAGGTTGGGAAGACCTCAAAGATGAGCCAAGAGAGGGAAGATCGCTCAGAAGCTTACGGTGACTGTTTTTTTGGGATTCCAAAGGGATAGTCTTGATAGATTTTCTCCAAGGACACAGGACAATCACAGGGGCTTATTATGAAGAAATTTTAAGAAAATTGAAAGCTGCATTGGTAAGAAAAAGGCCAGGAAATTTGTGCAGAGGAATTTTTTCCATTGTAACAATGCACTTGCTCCATCTTGGAAAGTAGCAAAAACTGTTCTGCACGAATTTGGCTGGAAACCTTACCCCACTCACCCTACAGCCCTGATATTGCCCCTTCAGACTCCTTTTTTTCCCCAAAACTCACAGAACATTTAAAAGGAATACTATTTGAGTCCCTCGAGGTGCTAAAACTACTGTTTTGACTTGGTGTAAATCGAAGAACACAGAATTCTTCAGGGAAGGATTAGAGAGACGGAAACATAGCCTTCAGAAATGTGTAGACCTAGAAACAATAGCTTCACATTTTTATATTTTTGTTTAATAAAAGTTTCTGTGATTTTGTAGCAATACTTTTTGACTTACCCTCATATGTTGTTTTGTGCCGTTGAGTTGATTCTGACTCATAGTGACCCCATGTGACAGACTAGAGCTGCCCCATAGACTTTCCTGGGCTATAATCTTCATGGGAGCAAATCACCGGGCCTTTTCTCCAGTGGATCTGCTGGTGGATTCAAACTGCCAGTCTTTCAGTTAGCAGTTGAATGCTTAACTGTTGTACCACCGGGGCTCCTTACATATATATTAGCATATATTAAATAAATACATACATAAATCACCATCACCACCAGTTGCCACTGAGTGATTCTGACTCATGGCAACTCCTTGGGTGTCAGAGTCAAACTGTGCTCCATAAGGTTTTCATCGTTGATTTTTCAAAAGCAGATCACTAAGTCTTTCTTCCAAGGCATCTTTGGGTGGACTCAAACCTCCAACTTTTCAGTTAGCAGTGGAGTGCATTAACTGTACCACCCAGGGACTCTTAACACATATAAGGAGAAATTAATTAGTTGACGTGATCAGTGAAGAAGAGATGAACAAGGGGAATTTTTATTAGGTATCTCAAAATGATGAATGTGCACTGTTGAGCTTTCTGGGAGTGAGGAGTAAAGTGTAAGAAAATGATGAGCAAAAGTTATAATCATTACTAACATTTGTATAGTGCTTTGCTGCCCATTAAGCTCCCCAAACTCTATATTATCCCCATTTTATAGCTGAAAAACTGAAGCTAAGAGAAGTTAAGGGATTAGCCCGGGATCTCCTAGCCAGTCAATGATAAAATGAGAACTGCAGCCCAGGACCTAATACTGAGTATTTTTCACTCTTGCATTAAAAAAAAAAAAAAAAAAGGGTCTTCATAACTGCTCAGCACATGGAAATGAATATTCCATGCACATATCTCTTTTCTGTAAAATTACTTTGAGTTCAAGTTTTTTATGCATAAAAATTCTACCTAAATGTGACAGATAAATTTTATATAACCACATTAATTCAATACATATGCACATTCCTCTGCCTCCCCCATCCTTTTCCTTATCTACCTGCAAAACAACTTAGGAACATTTTTCAAGTTGGAAGCACATAGCCTCTTTTAGCATTAACAAGAAAGCGTATCTTCAATGTCTCTTTCTTTCTTTTTTACAAAATTGCTGAGTAAATGAATGGTCTTGTTTCTTTTTGTCATAGTGATGATGTTCTGAATTGATGGGCTTGACAGATCTGTTCTTTATTCTAAAAAAATAATGACACTTCCAAGGGAAGTTGCTGTCTTATACTGATTACCTGGACAGAGATAAAAGTGACCGTAACAATAATTATAAATACACTCGCGTCTGACTTCAGAGGCATTTTTGTGGGAAGATGGAAATTTTGACCGAAATCATAGCAAACTCCAACCCCTCTTTTCATATTATAATTTCCACTTCTGCACTTTTGAATTTCTTACCAGGAAGCCTTCGGGTTTATAAACACAAGCCAAATGGAGATGGAAATTATCTATGTACTTTAATATTCAGTGTTCTGCTTAAGCCAGATTTATTAGGATGGGCGTTAACATGGGTTTTAAAGTAAAACAGACAGGGCTCTAGTTTTCTGCCTCTACTCAAATAATATTGTAACCATTAACAAGTTATTTAAAATTTCTGTGCCTCAGTTTCTTCATCTGTAAAATGAAGACATTAAATTTAAGAGTTATATAAAATGATATTTGTAAAGTTATTAGCATAGTGGTTGACATATTAAGTGCTTAATAAGTATTGTTATTAGTTCGTTGTACTCTGGTGGCTTGTGTGTTCCTATGATGCTGGCTGCTATGCCACTGGAGTTTCAAATACCAGCAGGCTCACCCATAGTGGACAGGTTTCAGTGCAGCTTCCAGACTAATACCTAGGGATCTACTTCCAAAAATTAGCCATTGAAAACCTTACGGATCGCAACAGAATCTTGTCTGATGTAATGCTGGAAGCTGAGTCCCTTAAGTTGGAAGGCACTACACAGTTGCTGCAGCAAGGGACCTGAGCATACCAAAACTCACAAAGAGGACGCAGAACCAGACCTTACGTTGTACATAAGGTTACCCTGAGTCAGAGGTGACTTGATGACGACTAACAACAACTGTTACGGTATGTCAGGAAAAAGGTTTTCAAACTCAACATTCTGTTTCATTTTAAGTTTGTAAAAAATGTTAACTTGGTGGATTAAATAATTGTCTATAGCTTCACTAAAGACTGAGGTAGAAGACCTGATTTTGCTCTTCCCAGTTTTATGTCTTAGATCAAGGCATTTCACCTTTTTTTTTTTTTTTTTGGTTCAAGTTTCTCAGCACCAAAAAGGAAGTGATATCCACTTGTACCTTAGAATTTTAAGTCTAGAAAAGATCATTGCTGATGTTGTTAGTTGCCATGGAGTCGATTCTGACTCACAGGTATTATCAATTTCAATTTATTTACTTTACTAAAAAAGAAATTCAAAAATAGATACCAAAAGGATTTTGTGTCAGTATCAGTTAGAAACCAGCATTTCAGTTTTGTGTTTTTGGTGAAAAAATGAGCTGTGTATGAATTCATATAACACATGCAGTAACAAGTCTGTCTTTTACTTTTGTAGTAAATACTATCCACATTTGGAACCTTCATTTAAACTGATATTTTGGTTTGTAGATGACATTTCCAGACTCATATAATTAATCTATTCAGTGGCCTACTTCACATGTATGGCACCTGGAACAGATCATTTTTTAACATCCTTCCACTATACGACATAATTATATTTGGTAATATTCATGAAATTAGATAGTTATCATGCAAAAAAAGACCATAGAAGTTAAAATTTTATTAGCTTGAATTTTCAGTATATAATCATACAAATTGAAACAAGTAAATTAAATGTTGTAATATAAAAAAGAAACAGTAAGTAGCTAATATTTATTAATTGCATTCATTTATTTTGTGAACAATAGAAAAATAACACATACATAAGTGCTTCCAAAACAGTAAACTCTTCAATGTTCAGACAATAATTTGCCAATAGAATGATAAGTAGAAGTAATTTAAGTTCTGTTTCCTTGACTTTAAAATCACTGTGATCATGGTTTATTAAAGCAGGAATATGTAGTATCCTACGGCTTGGATATTCAAGCTCAGTGTTGTGCTGAAGTCAAGGCTCACTTAGCTCACTTAGCTCTAAAGCATCTCTTTAGAATTCCCCACTCAATGACATCACATCATTGGCTTGAGATTATAGAGGGAGTATTAATACCATAGAAATCAGCAAAAGCTACAAATCAGGGTTTTTTTCATTGATGAGATGGTTGTTAAACATTTACAAGTACATGACAAATTAAACTACTCAAAGTAGCCCAAACTATTCCAAACAGTTGAAAATCTACTCTCAAAACAAACGTATAATTGAATCCGTAGAGTTGGGAGTGAACTGTATAACTGGGAGTTGTCTGAACTAACTTTTGCATTGAATGCAACATAACTGGAGAAATTGTTTGGGACTTAGACCAACAAAAGACTTGGAGCTGTATTTTATCACTAACACAATTTAGAGTTGCTGGCACATGACGATAATAAAAATAGATTGATTTTAATTTTTAAATTAATTTATTAAGATATAATATACATGTGTATATTCAAAGTGCACAATTTGATTAATGTAAACAGTTGTATACACTGTGAATTTACAGCTCCCATAGATAACAGCACCTTCCCATCACCCTCAAAAGATTCTCCTTGCCCCTCTGCAGCGGATGTCTCCCATGGCCCCCAGACCCATTCATCCATTGATGGACACTTAGGTTGTTTCCATCTTTTTGCTATTGTGAATATTTCTGCAACGTACATAGGTGTGCATATTCATTTTAGACATATTTATGGGTATTTAATGGTATACTGAGCCCTGGTGGTGCAGTGGTTAAAGCGCTGGGCTGCTAACCTAAAAGTCAGAGGTTCGAACTCACCAGCTGCTCCACGGGGGAAAGATGTGGTAGTCTGTAAAGATTACAGTCTTGGAAACTGTATGGGGCAGTTCTATTTTTTCCTATAGGGTCAATACGAGTGTGAATCAACTCAACGACATGTTTTTTTTTTGGGGGGGGGGGGGTGGGGGTGGTAATGGTATATCATTGGAGCCCTGGTGACACAGTGGTTAAGTTTGGCTGCTGACCAAAAGATTGGCAGTTCGAATCCACAAGTTACTGCTTGGAAACCCTATGGAGCAGTTCTACTCTATCCTATAGGGTCCCGGTGAGTGGCAATCAATTCGACGGCATCAGGTTTGGTTTTTTGGTGTGGTGTATCATTGTGGTTTTATTTTGCATTGATATGATGAATAATAAATCAAGCATTGTTTTCATATGCTTATTGGTCACTTTTATGTCTTGTGTAGTGTGTGTTCAAATATTTTGTTCATTTTTTAACTGAATTGTCTTTTTACGATTGAATTGAGAGCTCTTTATATATTCTATATGAGTACTTTGTCAGATATACGTATTGAAAATATTTTCTCTGATGCTGTGGCTTACCTTTTCATTCTCTTAATGGTATCTTTCAAAGTACAAATTTTTAATTTTGATAAAGTTGAAATTTATCATTTTTTTCAATTTTATGTGTTGTATGTGTTCTCTCAAGGAAACCTTTGCCTATCGGAAAGTTCAAAATTTGCTCCTATGTTTTCTTCTGAACTATTTGTAATTTTAGCTTTTAGATATAGGTCTAAGACTTTTAATAATTATTGTACACAGTGTGAGGTAAGAAATGATATTCAGTTTTTCCTCAAAGATATCCATTATTTAAGCACCATTTGTTTAAATGACTTTTGTTTCCCCATTGAAATATCTTGGTTCTTATGCTTAAAAAAATGACTATATGTATATAGTAAAAATAAAATGAAATAAAAAACAGTTCAGCTCAAAAAGTTAAGAATGTCATCCTTAAGTATTGCACTTATAAAAAAAGTCCTCCAACTATGTTCTTATTTTTAATAAGTGCTTTAGACATTTTTGATTCTTTACATTTCCACATAAATTTTAGAATCAGCTTGTTAATTTCTATAAAATAGTGACTGGAATTGCATTAAATCTATAGCTCAATCTGGAGAAAATTGAATCTTCTAACCCATGAAGATGGTATATCTCGTCATTTATTTAGGTTTTCTTTAATTTCTTTCAGTAATATTTTGCTGTTTTGTAGCTTTCACATACTTTGTTAAATTCTTTCTTAAGTGTTCTATGTTCTTTGATATATTGTGTGTAACATTTTAAATATTTTAATTTTCCAAATATTTTCTGGCAGTATTTAAAAGAACTTTACCTATTATCTTGCAACCTTGCTAAATTTGCTTATTAGATTTTGTAGCTGCTTTGCAGATTCCTTAGGGTATTCTATATAAACAATCATGTAATCTGTAAATATAGTCAATTTAACTTCTTCCTTTTTGATCTTTATGCCTTCTTTTTTCTTTCCTTATTTCAGTGGCTAGAACCACTATGTCATGAGACTGAGGAAGTTCCCTCCTATCCCTAGATATCTGAGGGTTCTTTTTTTTTTTTTTTTTTTAATCACAAATGGACTTTGAATTTGGCAAATTCTTATTCTCCATTTATTGAAATGATCATTTGGTTTTTCTCCTTAATTCTTTTGATATTATTAATTATATTGATTGTTTTTTTGATACATATGTATTGACTGTTTTATATGCTTTGGGGCTTCATTTGTAAATTTTATTAAGAATTTTTACATCTGTATTTATGAGGCATATTTGCTGATATTTTTCATTTTTTGTCATGTGTATCTAATTTCTTGATGTGGAACTTTAGGTTATTGAATTTTGTCCCCTATTTATTTTTCTTTTCTAACATAAGCATTTAAACTATACATTTACTCCTAAGCACTGCTTTAGCTCATTCCAGAAATTTTGATATGGAATATTTTTATTATCCTTCAGTTTTCCTAATTGTCTTCATGATTTTTTTCTTGACTCATAGATTATTTAGAAGAGTCTTGTTATTATTTATTTCTAATTTAAATCTATCATGGTAAGAGAATATGCCCTTTGAGATTTCAATCATTTTTAAGGCTACTACTTATTTATGCATCATCATATGCTCTATTTTGGTGACTGCACCATGTGCCCTTGAGAATAATTTTCATTCTGAAGCAGTTAGGTATAAGATTCTATAAATATCGATTAAGTCAAGGTGATTGCTAGTATTGGTCAGAGTCTCTGTTTTTACTAATTTTTTGTCTAGTTTTTTTCTGATTACTGAAGTCTTTAAAATCTTTTGCTATGATTGTCACATTGTCTATTTCTCCCTTTAATTATGTCAGATTTGCTTTCTTTATATCCTCTGTTATTAGGTGGATAACATTTATGATTGTTACGTCTTCCTTAAAAGTTGATATTGTTATCATTATGAAATGTCTTTTATTTTTGGCAATCTTCTGTCTTAAAATCTACTTTATTTGATACTAACATAGCTATTCCAGCCTGCCATTCTTACTGTTTTCACTGTATTTTTTTAATCCATTACTTTCAATCTATCTGTCCTTATATTTAAAACGCATCTTTCGTAAAAAGCATAAGGTTGGGTTTTGTTTTTTATTTTTTATCCATTGTGATAAACTTTGCCTTCTAATTGGCATATTTAGTGCAGTAAATTTAATGTAATTATTGATAAAGTTGGATATCTATCTACTATTTTATTATTTGTTTAATGTTTACTTCTCTGTTTTGTACTTCTGTTTCTCCATTCCTGCTTTCTTTTTAATCATATGAATACATTTAGAATGTTATTTTACTTTATTACTGACTTTTCGTACGATTCCTGACTTTTTGTATGATTCCTTAGTGGTTAAAAATTACTTAATTGATTAAAAATTACAAAATCAACATTGTGTAAAATTACAATATCCATCCTTAACTTTTTAAAGTCTGCTTAGAGTTAAGCCATTATCACTTCAATAAACTGTAGAAACCTTGCAATAATATGCGTATATTTTCTGCTCCCCATTATGCTGTAGTTATAATTAGCACATCAACATACATGGAAAACACCAAAATTTTGTAGTTTTTGTTTTAAACAGTCATAAGCATTTTTAAGAAATTAAGAGAAATATGAAATATCGTATATTTAGCATTTCTAATAATCGTTATCATTTCTGAACATCCAAGCTTTGCTCTGGTATCATTTCCTTTTAGCCTGAGGGAATTTCTTTATCATTAATTGCAGCGGAGGTCTATTAGCAACAAGTTTATTAGTTTCTCTTTATCTTCATTGTTCATTTTTAAAGTATATTTTTGCTGGCATACAGAATTCTGGGTTAGCAGGGGTTTTGTTTGCTTTTATTTCAGCACATTATAATTATTGTCTCACTGTTTTCTGACATCTTTGTTTTCAAATGAGATGTCTATGGTCATTTGAATCATTTCTCACCTTTTTGTAAGGTAATAATTTTTTCCTTATTTTCAAGATTTTTCCTCCCCGCCCCCTGTGTGAATTGACGTCTATTATTTGTCTTTATCCTTGAAAAAGAGCCATTTTTTTTAGGGCTTTGAACCAGTTCTGTGCAATTTAGTCATGGCCTAGGAAGTGTTATTGAAACAGACCTGAATTTTTAAAGTTATGGTGAACCTGAAAGGTAGGTGGAATGGGAAAAATTAAAGGTCAGAGCTCTGCTAGAAACTTAACCTCCCTCTTAGAGAACAAAGGCAGCATACATATTGCATAGCAACCAAATCTCTTGCCCTCAGATTTTGATCCAAAGCAGTGCTGCCCTACTCAAAGATGGTGGTGCCCTGCTAAAAGATTGTGGCACCAGACTCAAAGATGGAGGCTGACCGTTCTGCTTTGAATGTGTGTTGCTCTCCCACAGTCCTGTCAATAATCCAGTCTCATGCATCAGGCTCCTGAAAGGGCTCACTGCGCCTTTTCGGAGTCAACCACTCCAGAGCTTTGAACTCATAATTTTTCCTGTTCCGGGTACTGTGCCAAATCTGCCAAATTGTAAAACTTCACGTTTGTTCCTGTTTTGCTTCATTGGCCATGACTGAACTGCTTCAGACTGGTTTGAATTCCTTTTTTTTTTTTTTTTTTCCTGGCTCTACTTATGTCAATTAATTTTGGATTGTATCCTGGACATTATATGATTTTTATGTTATAGAGTCTCTTAATTCTGTTATATTCTACTGAAGAGTGCTGATGTTTCCTTTTAGTAGGAAACTATCTTGAATAGACTCAAACTGGCAGCTTTGACTGCCTGTGATGAGTGGTAGGCTCAGATCTCAGTGAAGCATGCTTTCAGAATGACCTGTCCATGTGTGGTTGAAGGATTAGTCAAAAGTTTTAGAAGAGTTTATGCACACAATTTGGAGTTCTCCTTTATCTGGCTCCCACTTTTCAGAATTTCTCCCTCACGTTCCTTGGTCCTGATTGTCCCAGACATCTTTCCCTGATTCCTCTGGCCAAAAGACAATGGACTTTCTACCAGAGTTTTGCCATTCCATGTCACCATTGCAACTGTCAAGCAAAGTCACTGAAGTGGGCAATATATTTCAGGCTGTTAATTTACTTTAGTTTCAACACCTATACAAAATATCCAGCTTTTGTTCATTCTTTAGAGCCTTCATATATTTGTTTTTTGTTTGCTTTATATTCGTCAAGAGTTTATAGTTGTTATCTCCAGAGGGGTTAGTTTATTAGGCGTTTAGTCTGCTATACTGGAAACAGAATCCAAGCAGAGTATTATTGTTTTTAAATTCTCTACAAAAATGTTCTCTCTTATTTCCTGTACCTAGTATGAACTGATCCCACTGCCCCACCCTTAGAACGCTACTAAATTTTTCCACTTCATATCCTCTCTGTAGATTCTCCCACTTTGCTTAATGTTCTAAATCCATACATATTTCAACAAATGGAGTACCTGGGTGAACTCCAAACAACTTAAACAAAAGTTAATTTTATTGGCTTTCATAACTAATAACTACATAGATAAGTCTGGTTTTAGGTAAATCTCTGGAGGCAGCCGATGTCATCAGAATCCATATTTTCTCTCTTCATCTCTTAGCTCTACTTCCTCTGTGTTGATTCCACCCTCATGTGGGCTTTTACCTCATGGTCGTCATACTGCTGCAATAGCTTCAGCCTCTTGACTTCCTGTCTCAAGACCACTGTTTCCTACTAGCCCAAGAAAAATTATCATGGATGTTATTGGAGCTGACTGGATCACACAACCTTCCCAAAATAATTACTCTGGTTTCTATTTGCCCAGGTCCGCAGAATGGGTCCACTATTGTAGCGGGGATTTGAGACAACTCCACTACAAGCTATGTGCTGCGGGTTAAAAAGAGAGATTCCCCAGAGGGAAACTGGGCACAGGTAGAGAAAGTGGAATGGATTCCAGGAGACCAAAGTTCAGCATAATTTTACTACACAATTGCATTATCGATAGAGAACTCTGCTAGAAATAACAGCTTTTTAACTTAGAAGTATACAATTAAGGAAAAAAATCCATTTTTAACTGGAATAATAGTGCACTGAAATACAGCAACTAATAAACATATGTTCAGGAAATGTAGTGAAGAAACTGATGTGTGGGTGTTGGGTAAAATATATTAAGTCCAGCCCTTTTTATTTCTTTCTCTTTTTGTTTGAAATTCATGGAAATTTGTCTGTAAGGCAACTGGATGTACTTGATGAAAGCAGATGGTTGTGTTCTCTTGCTTGGTGGCATAGAAAGCTGGCACAGGAGGTGCAGATGGCCAGGTGGGGGAGGCTTGAGAAATGTGTGTGAGGCCAATGCTAATTTTAGGGATCATAGAATTTATGTAGACTTAAAACTTCTGGGATAGTTGTTCATCTCACAACTTCCAGTCTAAAACATTTGAAAATTGCTGTTGGTATTCAGACTTGACCTTATAGAGAAGGCAAACAAGAGAAGAGAGGTGGGTCAGTCTACCTTCCCATTTTTCAGGTGCTTTTGTGTTCCAATCAACTCTCTTTATGAGTACAGCTTCTGGAGCTGAGTTATCTCTTCTCCATTCTTTACAGGCAGTACGTGATATCTGAAAGTTATTCACCTTAACCAAAAAGCAATTTTATTGACTCAACACCCTATCCCTTTTGCCCTATTCACCTGACATGATATATATACCTTTTAAATTTATTTATTTTTACTGTCTCTCTCATCAGCTCCTCACTAAAATAACGACTTTATGAAGGAAGACTACTTTGTTCTCTTTACTGTTGTATCTCTTTCACTAAGAACAATACCTGGCACAAAATAGACACTCAAAAGTATTTGCTGAATATTTTCTGAGTGTGTTTTGGATAGACAGTGGAAAGTTAAAGATAACAGTAGTGACTTTGTTGACTTACCCATTGATGTATCATGAGTGCTTAGAACACTGCCCAGAAAATAGTAGATTCTTATTAACCGTTTGTTGAATGAATTAAACATATACATTTTCTTTGTAAAAGAGACAAAGTTAACTGCTTGATGGTGAAAGAAAGCAGGAGTGATGGTTGTTTGAGAAAAATGCTGAAGGCTTGGAATAATTACTGTGGATAATCGAAGTAGCTAATCAGAGACCCCAAAAAAGGATTTCCAGCTGAGGAAACTCTGTGTTTGTAACGGCCCCAGTCTACATGATTATATGATTTCCTCCAGAATTACTCAGCTATCAAGAACAAGGAATCAGATGGTTGTGTTGACCTAACATCCCCATTCTCACCCTGTGAAAGGATTCAACTACTGTTTAAATAAAATTTGCCATTGTGTGCCCTGGAATACAGATGGCATAGGAAAAGAAAGAACTCCATAGGGGGATGTTGGGACCGGAATGAAAGGCAATGGTACAAGGATTAGAAGATGAGGGCACAAGGATTAGGAGACTTAAGGAAATCAGAGAAGAGGAATAGTGGCAGGTGTGAGAGTCTGAAAAGGGGTTTTGCAGTAGAGAATGTCCCTGAGCAGCACAAACAGTTTGTGTTTGACTACCGACCTAAACGTTGACGGTTCAAATTCACCCAGTGGCACTGGGGAAAGACCTTGTGATCTGCTTCCATACAGATTACAACCAAGAAAACCCTATGGAGCAGTTCTTTTCTGATATGTGGGGTCACCACGAGTGAGAATCGACTTGACAGCAACAGGTTTGGGGTTTGTTTTATTTTTGCCTGAGAATGGAATATTGGAATTTAGGAAGTATTGCAGTCTCTAGGTGATAAGTTGCAGCCTGAGGCCAAAGTCAAATGTCAGCAAAATGAAGTGGATTGTTGTTGTTGATGTTTTTGTGGCATGGCTTATGGATGGAGAAGGCCAAAAGAACTGAGAACTAAATTTCAGGGTGGGTCTTCGTGTAGATATTATAGTCTCCTCTGATGACAGAGGAGTTGAGTTGGAGATGTGGACTCTGAGTCGGGTCCAATACCTCCAACAAATGAAAACAGTACTGAGAAGTCTGTAGGTGACAGTAGATAAGAAGAGTGGGATTAGGAGTAGCACAACAATTAAAGCTTCAAAAGAGGAAAGGAGTGGGCAGTCAATGCCTTAGAAGTGTCAACAGGGAGCTAAGAGTTTGGGGTTGTGTGGGAGGGAGGATCAAATTAGAAAGTATGAAAAAGAGTTGGAGGCTTTGCAGTTGTACAAGAGTCACATTAGTGACTTGGACTAGGGCAGTAGAAGTGTAGGTGGTGAAGAATTATCATTTGGGGAACATTTTTAAAGGTAAAGGCAACAGAGTTGGCTGACAGAATTAGATGTAAGGCATGAAGCTCCTAGGTATTTGATCTGAACAACTGGGTGGATGATAATACTAGGTGGGGAAGACAAGGGGAACAGTTGGTTTGAAGGAGTGAAAAAGAGTTCTGTTTGGACTTTTTATAAATGTAAGAAATTTATTTGACAGTTATTTGGACATCCATAGTAGTACTGGGAACTGTGTCAACTGCTTTTACATATACCACATCATTGTTATTGTATTAGCCTATCGATCTCATGAGATAGGTACTAATATTATTCCAACTTAACAGGTAAATTTTGGAGAAGTTAAAGAACTTGCCCAAAGTCATATAGTTAAGAAGCTGCAGAGGCAAGATTTGAATCAAGGCTGTCTGAGTACAGAGCCCTAATTCTCAATCACTGTTCTATAAAAGTGGAAACTGATCTTATAAAGAGGATTCAGGTTTTACGGCTGTTAAAGGATATACAATTTGGGGGACCTCTTTGAGAAAAATGAGCCCCGGTGGCACAGTGGTTAAGCACTCAGCTGCTAACTGAAAGGTCAGCAGTTCAAACCTACCAGCCGCTGAGTGAGTGAAAGATGTAGCAGTCTGCTTCTGCTTCGGTAAAGATTTCAGCCTTGGAAACCCCATGGGGCACTTCTACTCTGCCCTATAGGGTTGCTGTGAGTCGGAATCAACTTGATGGCAAAGGGTCTTTAAGAAAAAGAACGCAAAATCGCAACTGAATATTTAGAAGCGAATATTTACAATGAGGAAAAAAAGTATAAAAAATTTTAAACTTTAAAAAGCTGCTCAATACCACACACATCAAAAAATATCTGGGAAATTAAGATAATTTTTAAAAGTTAGCAAATGGACATAATTCTATAGTATTTTTTCCTACAATTTTTGACTGAGTACTCTTTGCTCATCTTTCCCCATAACACAGTTTTGTCATGCCATTTTATATAGAAAAAAAAAAGGAAACATAAATTAGTTACCAGTCTTCTATGTTTAAAATAGATCATTTTAAAATTATTGATAGTTTAGAGAAATTTGTCATACTATTGTGGCTTGGCGCTGCTATAATACTGGAAGCTATGCCACCGGTATTTCAAATCCCA
Source organism: Dugong dugon (assembly GCA_030035585.1). Lineage (NCBI taxonomy): Eukaryota > Metazoa > Chordata > Mammalia > Sirenia > Dugongidae > Dugong > Dugong dugon. Next base: position 22,706,126 of record CM057463.1, on the reverse strand, counting down.
GCAGGGTCATGCATGTTGGACAAGTTTCAGAGGAGCTTCCAGACTAAAACAGACTAGGAAGACAGGCCTGGTGATCTACTTCCAAAAATTAGCCAATGAAAACTTATAGATTTCAACAGACATTGTCCAACTCACTTGCTTTGGACAAGTCATCAGGAGAGATAAATGGCTAGGAGAGGACATCGTGTTTGGTGAAGCAGAGGGCCAATAAGGGCAGAGGAAACTCTCTGTGAGATGGATTGACACAATAGCCACAAGGGTGGAATCCATCGTACCAGCTGTCATGAGGATGACAGAGACCTAGGCCATGTTTCGTTCTGCTATACACAAGATTGCCATGTTGACTCCATGGAAGTTTCACCATTTATCTTTGTCTTTCTTTCTCTGTCTCTCTATCATCTATCAAAGTTTACTTTAGCCTCACAACTAATTAATGTAATACTGTGTAAATGTTAGGATTGTTTGTAAATTTATCTGGGAAATTTGGGAAAATATTCAAGTCTTGCAACAACATACAACCAAGTGATATGTTATTACGGCTTCTTCCTAGGCCTCTCAGAGTTCCCCTTGGAAGGGAGGAATATGAAGCTCATTTCGTTTGCTTTGCGATGAACCACCTCTGGTACTGTTGTTGTTCCAGGTAGGTGGGGACAGGAGGGATGGGGTTAGGAGGCTTTGGCTTTCTGTGTTGTAATTTGAGAGGTGAAAGCTTGGGCTTTAACTTGGAATCTTTGGTGGGGAGGGGGGATTGTCTGCTTTCTCTGATACACTGCTTAAAAGAATTGTCAGTTCTCCAACTGTGAGGTGAGAGCCATGGGGTGAAAAAGGAGAAGCATGGAGAAAATTATCCTTTCTCACAGATTCCTCAACAACTGTTTAAAAAAATAATGACTCTGACATTACTTTTTCCATCTTTTTCAGCCCCCTGATGAATCAATTAAAATAAATATTTATCTTGCCGAAGTTTTCTATTATTTTAGAATATTTTCTCTTTGAAAGAGGAAGCTAAGGGGCAGATAGAAAGAATAAACATCCTGTTTATAATTAACTGTTCAATAATTGAAAGTCTTGCCATGATTATATTGCTACTTGAGGCACACTGTCATAAAGCAGTGATTGAACTTGAATTGTACATGTTTTTCTTTTCTCGCAATTAATTTTCCTTCACCTGAAATAATTAAATGTTCAGGGGCCTTTCTGCTATTGTATAGCAGCTGTGAAATGAGAGCAAGTTGGTTCACATTTTTTATATCCCTAGGCCTGAAAGGTAGACAAGAACTGGAATAATCATTAAGAAAAGGGGACTGTTTTTCCTGGTTGGGGAAACATAAGAAATTCTAAAAAAAGAAACAATATGGAAAAGGGAAGAAAAAAGGTCAGGAAATTGTTATGAAAAAGTGGTTTTGGGGATGTTTGGAAACCCCATTAAGCCCATTTTTCCTTCCAGATACTTGGTAAGCTGAGAGGCGGGAATAGAGGCACCTCGATTCAATTTAACATGCTTAATAGAATTTCAGAATTCTGTGTAACTAGTATGGCCAATTTCCATCAGCCCAGGGCAGAATGTCATTCTTTAATTGGATACCCCAGTATGCCCAGGCTCAAGGCTCCCACCTGTTCAAATCAGCAGGAAGCCCAGCCTGATGTGTAAAAAAACAAAACAAAACAAAAAAAACCTTGGTCCAAGCTTTCTTGTCTGCGTACCAAGGCAGTAGAAATCCCAACTCATCTGAGGCCTGGAGAGGCTCCAACAGGTCCCACTAAGGGCAGCTCTCAGGGCTGTCAGTACACAGGCCACTTCCTGTGGCCCAAGAGGCAGGAAATCACTGAGCCCACTGCAACCGGGTGTGCTCTGTGCTCCTGTTTCTATTATGCTTGGTTAAAGGGTTGGGGAGGGAAAGAGAGTCCCTAAACTAGGTTGCTGGCATTAGCAAAGTATAGGCTTACAGGCAGGTGCAAATCTAGGATTTTGTGGGAACTGAATCTTATATAATTTGAGGAACTTTCCTAAGAAAAAATATTACAAAATCATAAATATTAGGTACATAATTAAGTACAAAGGGGAATATTTATTTAGAATGAGAGAAAAATATTACATGTTGCAGAAAGCTTGGGAATTTTGGCCCTTTTTTTTTTTTTTGAGATTCACTTTAGGCAATTTGCTGGAAATGCTTCATAAGAACGCTTTTTCAGTGTAGTCTAGCTTTCCCTGCCCTCACTCCCAGAACACTAAACTTTCAACAATCTACCACACATCCAGGGGGCTGTGTAAGGGAAAACCCCAGCTGCCCTTGAGTTGACTTCGACTTATGGAACTCTTCTGTATGTTGTAGTAGAACTGTGCTCCATAGGTTTTTCAATGGTCGATTTTTCAGAAGTAGGTGGCCAGACCTTTTTATCCAGGAGCCTCGAGCGGACTCGAAACTCCACCTTTCTGTTTAGCAGCTAAGCATGTTAACCGTTTGCATCATCCAGGGATTCATGTGTAAAGGAAGACCCTTCAAAAGTGTGTTCTATTAGCTTCATGGTAAATTTTCCTCTGCCCGTCTAGATGTCACTCGTCTTCTTTGAGTATATTGCTGAATATGTGAGGCTCTCTTAGCAAGGGGTTCTGCCAGAACTGCTTGGCCCTAATCATCCACATGCTTTGTGTATTGCCATCACTTGTTGGAGCCCAGGCAACTCTCAGAGATTGGCCCACCCAGACCATCAACTCTTGTTCCTCACTGCCTTGCTGGGGCTGGTCCTGCCAGTTAAATCCAGGCTACAGTGGTTTCTCAACATTTGAAAGAGGACATGACTTCCTTTAGACTTAATGGCTTTCTTTAATCTTTAGTGAAGATGACCCTTGACAAAATGAGTAGCTTTCTTACCACATACCAGAACAAAACAAACAAACAAAAAGACAGTTGCCATTCAGATGATTCGGATACATGGCGATCCCATGTGTGTCAGAGTAGAACTGTGCTCCATTGGGTTTTCAACGGCTAATTTTTCATAATTGCTAGAATTTTCTTCCAACTAACATATATCACTTTTATTCTATTCTATGTTATTTATTATTTGTATTGGTAGTAAAGGATATACAACGAAGAGTTTTCTCAATGCCAAGATTCTTCTACTACTACTCAACCTTTCTCCTTAACGTTATCAGTTTCTTGGGTAGAGTTAGAGAAATTTTTTTTTTTTTCAAATATAAACAGATGTGTGTGTGTGTGGTTTTTGATGTCATGCCTTTTTTTTTTTTTTAAGTGCACTGGAATAGCTTACATGGCACACATATTCTCTGTTCTTTGGTAATCCACTAGAATTCTTGATGAAATGATCTAGATATATTGCTTGCAGGAGAATTGGACAAGAAAGAAGCTCTTTAACATCTTTCTCTATTTCTTTTATAGTATCACCGAACTTTTCTTTTGTTAGCATTTGCTGGCATAATTTTCCTCTTCTTTTCTTTTAGTATATACTGTCATTTTGTTTTGTAATCCAATTGGTCATATTTATGTTACTCATAAGTTTAGCCTATTTACATTTATTGATATCACTGATTTATTCAGTTATATTACTTCAGATTTTCCATAGCTTTACAAATACCACTGTATTTACCTTTGTGTTGTTAAATATAATCTTTTTCTTACTCTTTGATTTGTTAAAGAGGAGATCAGCATATTTACTTCTAACTTTTGTCAGTTTTATACTTATTGCGGGTTATAATATTTGCATTTTTTTATCTGATGGGCTCTTAGTCCTAACATTTGTGTCAGCCTTTGTCGTATGGTTAAATGGAATCAATGGTCGTCACAAGCTACTTTGCTGTGACTTTCCAGTCATTTCTCTATTGGTTAAATCTTATTCTCCATTAGATTCCTCCAGAGGGACAGATGAGAACAATTGCCCTGAGTTTATGCATTTTGGTATTCCCATTAACTATATAGACTGAGGTAGTCTTTTATTTCATGAAAGTCTTAATGAAATATACCTCTAAATACTTGTTACGTCGCATTTATTTCTTAAATTTATTCTTCTAGAACTCCTAGTATGATATTTTGGGTCTCCTTGGTTTATATTCCATGTCTGTGAAAATGTGATGGGATACTTTTAGTTTTTTTGCTTTTGTTTGTTATTTCCTTTTCTCTCTATGAAGGAGACGGGAAAAAAAGGAAGTTAGTTTGTCCATGAGATGCAAATAAATCTTCCTTCAATATCGTTACCTAGATTGTGGTCAGGCTTCAGTAAGTACTTTAACCAATGATCTTCCATCTCTCATTTAAAGTTATAGTGGAACATGCAAAATGGGTGGTCATAGACTGTTGAAGTCAGTATAGATTTTGATTCTGTTGGATTTTGAAGCAGAGTCTTGGTCCAGGGTATCAAGTGGCAATATGATTAGAGGAAAACCTGAAGCCCTCCAAAAATTATGCCATCCACTCAAAACATAGTATTATGTATTCTGCAGACTTTAAACTGTAAATTCGTTTTTCATTTTTACCTGTCTGCTTATCCCCTTTCTCTTTACAAGACTTTCTGAAAAAAATCTGAAGATGCTTAATGTTAGCGTAAGAGAAAATTTCTACAAGAGTAGGAGTCACACTTTAGAGTATAGACTACAAAAGATTAATTCCCTGTAGAAGATATCTGACACTGGCGATGAGAAAGAGAGTGAACCAGACTGCCCCAGAGAGACAGAGCATAAGAACCTCAAGCCTCAGTGTAACTGTTTTGTTTCCAAAAGGTGTAGTCCTTACACCAGAGAAAGAATTGTGTTGGCCAATTAGTCCCTAGCATTAGTGGTTTATCGTCCCTGGGTAGTGCAAATGGTTAAGTGCTCAACTACTAGCCAAAAGATTGGTGGCATGAACCCACTCAGAGGCAACTGAGGGAATGGGCCTGGTGATTTGCTTCCGAAAGGTCACAGCCTCGAAACCCCGTGGAGCACAGTTCTCGTCTGATACATGTGGGGTGGCCACGAGTTGGAATTGACCTGACGGCAACTAACAGCAACATTATGGGTTCAGACCAGGCCCAGGGCTGCCACACGGGCAGCTGACTCAGCTCTGTGTCCAACTCCCCATTCTGTGGTTCCTTTGAGTGTCCACCTGTTTTCCTGCTGTTATCAGGAAGAGGCTTGCCAGTGGTATTCTGTGACTGTCAGGCACAGGGACAGAGAAGGGCCGCCAGACCCAGGACCTGTATGATAAAAGAGAAAAAAATCTAAGGGAAATGAGTAAAGCCTTTCAAGGGTGTCAAAACATACCTCTGTTTTAATTTCTCAGCTGCTCGCTGAGTTATGTGTCTGCTGTTCTATAGATATCACACTTATTTTCCTGTTTTTATGTTTCCTCTTTACACTTTCTGTCAGAGATAGCGGAGAATGAAGTATTTCCCCTTGTACATACTGCAATCAATTTTGCTAGTACCCACGGATCTTAAAATAAAACCATCTTGACCCTCTCATAAAAGAAGGTATTTTCAATTGCTTGCTGATAGCTTGGAAGAACACATCATTTTTCATACTCATATCCCTAGTAATTTGTGATGTGTCTGGACATTTCATTATCAGCAATATTTTACTGTCTATCCATCTCCACTCTTCCAAGTGCCTGTTTTTAACTTTAAGACAATATAGTTTAACCAGTCAGTAAAAGAACATTCCAATATGTGGTGATTAAGAACATGTACCCTGCTGTCAGACACAGTGGTTCAGATGAGCAAGTTACATAATTCTCTATAAGCCTTGAAAACAAAGACCATGCCAGTCCCCACTGAATAAGGCTTTTATGAGGATTAAATTTTTCCCTGTAGTCAAAAACATTTATTGATCCCCTCGTATGATAAGTGCTATGAAGAGAAATCATCTGAGATAAGGGGACAGAGAATAACAACATGTCACTTTAGATATGGTTGTCAGAGAAAGCCTCTCTGGGAAGGATTTAATTGAGCAGAAATCCAAAAGAAATGAGAGAGCCAGTCGTACAAACACTGAGGGAGAGAAGTTTCCAGAGAGAGGAAAGGGCAATTACAAGACATTGTATTGGGAATAGTATTGACACGTTTAAGAAACAGGGTGAATTGTGATGCCATTAATGAGATCATGACATGCTTATCACAGAGCTCAATAAATATTAGCAATTCTCCTCAGCATCTCAATCTCAGAAACAGAACTATTTCCACTTTTTTGTTTCTTTGTTTAACTTACCAAAAAAGAAAAAAGAAAAACAAACCAAAACCCATTGCAGTCAAGTTGATTCCGACTCATAAGACACAGTAGAACTGCCCCACAGGGTTTCCGAGGCTGTAATCTTTATGGAAGCTGACTGTCACATCTTTCTCTTGTGGAGCAGCCGGTAGGTTTGAACCGCTGACCTTTCAGTAAACAGCTGAGCGCTTTAGCCATGGTGCCTAACAGTTCCTTTTGTTTAACTTAAGAGAATCAGACCAATCATGATGCAAACACTCCCTGCAAACTCTCTTGTTCTTTAGGCAAACAGGCGCCTTCTTGTGAAGACAAACAAGCTGACTGGGTTACTCATGAGGGTCAAGAAGTATCATTGGACAGAGTAATGCTGGGCTCTTATGAATGTGAATTGTCCATATACGAAGGCCTTAAAAAGGTAAGGGCAGGGACGGAGTAGGGAGAGCTGTACTGGATACAAGTTGCCATAACCACAGTCTTTCTAGAGGGTTTCTAGGCCAAGAAGAAATCACAATTTATATGCAGAGTATGCTGTAGAAGGGTGTTTCTTGTCATTTCAAGTTTGTATTTATTACATGAGTAAAAGATATGTAGAAAATTAAGAAGGTATGGATAGAAAGGAGGAAGAAAACAAGGATGAGGGGGAGGGAGAGAAAATAGGAGGAAAAATTGTCTATTAGCTACCAAACAAACATAAGTACCATAAATGTTTTATTTATTCCATTTTGACACAGATTATATGAATATGTACCTAGAGTTTTTAATGGTATTATTAGTCATTTGCTATGTTCACTCAACGCTTGATCTTTAACATATTTTCACGACCATAATTGCATTTGACTACCTTCTTTATTGGCTGTATTGTTATCCATCATAAAATTAAGCAGTAATTTACCCAATTATTGCAACTTCCTGATCATCTCTATTTATAATGCTAACATGTTGTTCCTCTTCATATGGCAGCAACTACACTTTCAGTAACCATGGAAGAAGAGAACACATGATAAAAATCTCCATGAATTCAGTGACATCTTTAATGAATTCATAGATTAGTGAAAAGAACAGCATCTATATACATTTGAAATATCAGATACATATACACACATATACACACACACGCATATATATGTATACGCGTGCATGTGAAATGTGTGTTTGGAGAGAGAGAGAGGAGAAGTACATTCAATCTACGGACAATGCTTGATACACAAATAGGCTTTTAGACTTCTTACAAAATTCTAGCTGTCCACGGTTCCGCTAAAGCGCAGCTACTCACGGATTAGGATGCAAGGCAGTGGTCCTCAAAGTGTGGTCTTAGGACCAGCAGCATCGGCATCACCTGGGAAATTGTTAGAAATAAAACCGTCAGCCCCCCCATCCCAGACCTACTGAGTCAGAAGCTCTACTCTGTGATCCAGCAATTTGTGGTTTAGCAAGACCTCCACGTGATCCTGATAGATTGTCAAATTTGAAAACCAAGGAAACGGAAACAGCATGGCAACTGAATCTTGTCACTCCCAGTAATTAAACATGTGACTTCTACCAGTTACTTATACCCCCTGAGCTACTGTTTTCTCATTTATGAAAAACTGGAAATGGAATCAAACAAACACATCTGATGTATAATCATAGAATTGTTGTAAACTCTAAATGACATAACCTATATGAAAGCAGCTAGCAGTGCCCGATACATGATATAAACATTCATTCAATGACTTTTAGGTACCTACTATGTGCCAGGCACTGGAAGGAAAATTGAAGAAGATATATTTTTTCTTGGCTCTCATCCAGCAAGGGAAGACTAGCAGTTTTTAGAAATCAATTAAATGTTCTGCTTGCCTTAGATGGTTGGGGCCGCAGGGAGTGTTTGATTCTATTTGGGAAGTGCAGAGAGTCCGGACAGGCTTTATAGAGAAACTGTTTCACTATAGAGAGCCCAGAATAAGTTGTCTGGAAAGTGTGAAAAGTTGGGGATTATTGTGGTGGTGAGAAGAGATCACTATATATATACATGCACATATACATGTACGTATATACATAAAATCGCACATCTACGTATCTCTATCTCTTTCTATTTCTACCTCTACCTATATCTATACCTATATTTATACCCATATGTCTCAGTCATCTCGTGCTGCTCTAACAGAAGTACCACAAGTGGATGGTTTTAACAGAGAAATTTATTGTCTTCACAGGCCAGTAGGCTACAAGTCCAAATTCAGGGCGTCAGCTCCAGGAAAAGGCTCTCTCTCTCTGTCGGCCCTGGAGAAGGGTCCTTGTGATGCCTCAGTCTTTCCTTGGTCTGGGAGCATCTCGGCACAGGAACCTCAGGTCCAAAGGACGCGCTCTGCTCCCAGCACTGCTTTCTTGGTGGTGTGAGGTTCCCATGTGTCTCTGCTCGCTTCTCTCTTTTATATCTCAAAAGAGATTGCATTAAGACACTGATCTTGTCAACCTCATCAGTATAACCTCATCACAGTGATAGAATTTACAACACACAAGGAAATCACATCAGATAACACAATCATACAATACTAGGAATCATGACCTAGCCAAGTTGCTACACACATTTTTTGGCGGAACACAATTCAATTCATGACACCATATATAGTCCTGAGTGGCACAGACAGTTAAGTACTCAACTACTAACTGAAAGGTTGGTGGTTCAAACTCACCGAGTGGTGCAGGGCAAGAAAGCCCTGGTGATCTGCTTCAAAAAGATTACAGTCTTGAAAACCCTATGGAGCACAACTCTGTTCTGCAACACATGGGGTCACCATGAGTTGGCATCAACTCAACAGCAACTGGTTTGGTTTTTGGTATATGTATGTGTGTGTGTGTCTGTAAATATATATATATATGTATATATCTCTGTGTGTATACATATATATGTGTATGTGTGTATATATATATATATATATATATACATATATATGACAACACAATTTACATTTGGATCAGATATCTGGTACAAGGGAAAGACAGAAGTCAAAGAGGGAAGCACAAGTATAAGAAGAAACAGAACTTGAGAAAGAAGAAAAGATAAGGCAAGAGAAATGAGCCAGATCCTGGAGGGTCTTAAATGGTTTTTATATTTCTAGTGTCCAAGCAATGTCACTGTCTTAGCCAGGGTTCTCTAGAGAAACAGAACCAGTAAGATATATATATATAAGATATATATATACATATATATATATAAGATATATATACACATATATATACATACATATATATATATATACACCAAACCTGTTGCCATGGAGTCGATTCTGACTTATAGCAACCCTATAGGACAGAGTAGAAATGCCCCATAGCGTTTCCAGGGAGCAGCTAGTAGATTCGAACTGCCGACGTTTTGGTTAGCAGCCAAGCTCTTAACCACTACCCTGCCAGAGAGAGAGATTTATTTTTCAGGAATTGGCTCACATGATTGTGGGTCTGGCAAGTCCAAATCTGTAGTTCAGGGAACAGGCTGGAAATTCTGGCAGTTTGTCTGCCTGCAATCTTGAAGCAGAATCCTTCTTCCTCAGGAAATCTGTCTTTATTAAGACTCGCAACTGATTGAATAAGGCCCACCTACATTACGGAGGTTAATCTGCTTTACTTAAGGCCAGTTGATTTCAGTGCTAATCACATGTAAATACCTTCATAGCAACATCTAGACTATTATTTGACTGAACTACTAGGCATCATAGCCCAGTCAAATTGACTCATAAAATCAACTATCAGTTACTTTCTATTTCTTTAGCATTTTTATGCTGGTGAAAATTAAGTTTTAAAGACAGCATTGATGGAGTGGGGGATGAAATCACTGACGGGCTGTGACAAAATCTGGGGCCCAAAAAGAAGAGAAAAGGGGCCTCAGGATTTTTCATTTTTTTGTTTTCTTAGCACTTGCTCTTACTCTCTGGCCGATTGCCTAATGGCTGACACACCATCAGCTCTTTTGTACAAAATGGTGAAGTATGAGGGAAGGAAGGGAGGAGAGAAGGAGGAAAGAAGATGAGACAGCCCCTTGCGGATCCACCATATATAGGGCCAGGCAGCCTAAAGCAAAATTTTAGATGCACTGAAGTAAATCATTTATTGCCTTTGGATTTCTTTGGCTCCTTTGTGGCACATTATTTATGACTGAGTTCTTTGTTCCTAGTTATTTTTAATGACTTTGTTCCCAAACTAAGCCAGCACAGCCCCTGTGAAAATTGACCACTTTGTTCTGTTTATAAAGGACTATAGATTTACAAATGCCGAAAATAAAGCCCACAGAGTCCATAAAGTAGACATTCTTGGTCCTCTGTTACCTTATTGCACCTTTTAAAATGTTTTCCCAGCCACAGTCATAATCATGGTTTACTGCATCGCCCAAAGATAGAGGCCTCAAAACATCCACTCCTGCAACCCAATTAAAAGTGAATGCTTGAGACCTTCCTTCTCTCTCCTCTCTGCTCTCCTGCTAGCACAGAAGTGATTATGTTTTATGAAAACGTTATACATGTGCATTCCATCTCCATAGCTCAGGGTTTGAAATTTTCCACTTTAGAAGGCATTCATCACTTTCCCTTGGTTTTCCCAAACATGAAACAAATCTCATAGAATAAAAGAAAGTTATTTAGACACCATAATGTGCAGTTTCAATATAATTAAATTGCATACACAGTCACACTCTGGGAGAAATAGGACATCAGCTTCTAATTTGCTACCAAACAAACATCATCTCCAGTTATTCTGCAGAGTTTAGGGTGGTAACTTCAGTAATTGAAGAGGGGGATAAACAAAGTTAGCATAAAATTATAGTCTGACACAACCTTAAATTCTGCATTTTAAGGCCTGGGTGAGCTCATCTGTCACAAGGCCTAAAATAAACAAGTGTACAAGATGGAAACAATAGTGTCGCTAAACGTCCTTGACACAAGGGAGTCAAGCACCCAACCTGCTTTCTGCCACAGCAAGGAGAAGTTCTGAGGAGTTAGTCTCATAATCCTCCTTTTAAGACATTAAGAAGTTTAAATAACTACAACAACATAAACACACAAACACTCAGACTTTTATTCCATTGTAAAATGTTGGCAAATAATCATGTTGATAAAACATGAAACTTACTGAGTTGCCCAAGTTCTCAGCTGTAAGATGAATACGAGAGGTTTGGGTTTGTCAGAATACCCAGTGGTTGGGGAATGGAAAGAGGGAACGAAATGAAGGATTGTCTCTCTGCAACAGATCAAGGTGCAAGGCCAATGCTAAGGAGCAAGTATCAAGGAGTTCAAGCCATGGGTCCAAAATAAATATGTTGCACAATGAATGACCTTGATAATACGGGGTTGTTTCCAAACTTTTTTTGTAGCTCTGCTAATTCTGTCTTAAACCAGCAATACTTGTAAAGATCTGCTACACCTATATGGGCATTATAAGCACACCGGAAAGAAATTTGGTAGAATATTGTTTCTTTGTTCTGCCACTTTCAGACTTTCAAATCAACATGAACACATGAAGCCATTTCAAGGGATGATTCCTATACCCTCTCCTGTAAGGCTCTCCTAAATAGAGCAGCCTTAGACCAACAAGACGGGCATTCAGTGCCATCTCTAAGTTTCCCATTACGCTGGGGGCCCTGGTGCCTCCCTGACACCCACTGCAACACAACACTTCAGTCTGTTTTTTCGGATTTAGCTTCTGCTTTCTCCAAATTTACAGATTCGCTCTGAACGCTGTCTATTGTGATTCCAATGAATTGGGCGTCCAAGCTCAGCCTCAATTTGGAAAGTAATTTGATGAAAAAGTCAGCTTATTAATAGTGGACAAAGGATTTAGAGTGTTAGTCCTTGGAGAGGTTAGCTGTATTTTAACATAGACTCCTAGCTATACAGTGCCTTAAGCCAAAGATATTAAAACCTAGTTATAGAATTTCTGGCACTAACAGACACTAGAGACATATGGAAGGGTGAAGGTACCGTCCTATTTTCCTGTTCTGCCTACTCTAAAACTCTACATCTGCAGTTATACAACTGGTCATGCCTGCAGAAACAACACACAACTGGGCTGCCTAATCTCACTTGTAACTCATGGTCCCTGACTAGGTTATGCTGCCTGGTAATTACACTTGTTTGTTACTCTCCCACTCTCCTTAAGAACTACATCTTATCTTCTTCTCTCTACTTAACCCCTCCATAGTTCTTCCTACATTTTCACTCTCAGCTGAAGACCTTGCTTCTGATATCCGTGAGAAAATAGAAGCAATCAGAAAAGAATTATCACAAGTGCCCACCACCACATCAGCTCACCTTTCTCCTACAGCATATATTTTACCTTTCTCCCTGTTACTATGGATGGAATGCTTATTGTATGTGCATATATGTGTACATACATGTACATATATATATACAGATTATACCTCTAAATCCCAAACAACCATGGGACTGCTTCTCTCGGCCAGGTCTTGCCCCCTGTGCTTAATGGTCCAGCTTTTAACCAGCAGCTTTGGGACAACCCTGGGCCAGTATCAGGGTTAGGCCAGCATTACAACTCTCGAGGCACAACTGTTTTACAGTTATCCCTTGTAGAGTGTATACCCAAGACTCTGGGGGCAATCTCTCGGCCCATAGGATAGCCCTCCTCTTGATCCTTAGGACTGGTCCCCTCTCAGACTTAGGGCTACAGCTTTCAGCATAGCTGGGGCTTCTGCAGCTGCCAAAAGCAGACCAACTTAGCCTCCATGCTGCTGCTTGCTCTGCTCAGGGATCCAGCTGCATGGGCCCAGACTGCGGCTGCTTCATCTTTACAGGTGCCCAGCTTAGTTGGTAACCTCCTGCCCAGAGGTGCCCAGCTCTGCTCCATGGGCAAACTTGTCCACTTGTACCACTGCCCTGACTGCTGCTGTCTTTAGGCTGCACAGCTCCTGCCATTTGTGCCACGTTGGCCTTCTCTATAGCTGGGCCACCCTGGACCTTCAGTGTTATCAGCTCAGTGTTATACCCCTTGACTTGTATTATACCTCTTTTTTTCAGATCTAATAGGTCCTCAGCACAGGGACCCTGGGTCCAAAGGACATGGTCCTCTCCAGGCTCTTGTTTATTAGGACTCCAGAAAACCTCTTTGAGATTGGCTACTTATATAGGAAAATTCTTTGTTAATTTTAAGGTGTGGCAATCCTAGCAGGATCGTAAACCAACGGATCCTTTGTTGTTGTTGTTAGGTGCCCTTGAGTCAGTTCCAACTCATAGTGACCCTATGTACAACAGAATGAAACACAGCCCAGTCCTGTGCCATCCTCATGATCACTGTTACGCTTGAGCCCATTGTTGCAGCCATCTGTGTCCGTCTACCTCATTGAGGGTCTTCCTCTTTTTCACTGACCCTGTACTTTACCAAGCATGATGTCCTTCTCCAGGGACTAGTCCCTCCTGATAACATGTCCAAAGTATGTGAGACTAAGTCTTGCCATCCTTTCTTCTAAGGAGCGTTATGACTGTACTTCCTCCAAAACAGAGTTGTTTGTTCTTTTGGCAGTCCATGGAATATTCAACATTCTTCGCCAACACCTCAACTCAAAGACATCAATTCTTCTTCAGCATTCCTAATTCATTGTCCAGCTTTTGCATGTATATGAGGCAATTGAAAACACCATGGTTTGGGTCAGGCACACCTTAGTCCTCAAGGTGACATCTTTGCTTTTTAACACTTTAATTAGAGAGGCTTTTTTTTTTTTTTTTTTGCAGCGTACTTGCCCAATGCGTCATTTGATTTCTTGACTACTGCTTCCGTGGGTGTTGATTGTGGATCCAAGTAAAATGAAATTCTTGACAACTTTAATCTTTTCACCATCTATCATGATGTTGCTTATTAGTCCAGTTGTGAGGACCAATCATTTAGGTGGATCATAAACCAAACAATTTTCTATTGGGCGGATTGCAAGTCACTTAGGCAGACTGACTAATCACTTGGCAGATTGTGACCCGTCCAATTATTTTTGGAGAATTGCAAGCCCAGGACCAGAAAGCCCACATAAAAGAAAGCCTTCATACCACACCTGCACACCAGATCCCATCCCCTGTCGCCTTATCAGGACAACGCTATAGCAAACTCTCCGATCTTTATTGTATCATCAGTGGCTTCCTCACTACTGAATGCTTCTTTTCAGCATGAATTGTGCTATTATATCTTCAAAACAGCAAACATTTTCTAGACTCGTTTCCACCTCCATGTACAAGCTCACCTCCCTACTTCCTTTCATGCCAAAACTCCTTCAAAGAATTTTCTGTATATACCAACTGTTTTTTTTTTCCTACTATCTTTCTTGAATCTGCTCTAATAAGGCCTTTGCCCCACAACTCCAGCAAAAATGCCCTTTAAAAAAGTTTGCAACAGCTTCCACATTACTAAATCCCATGACCAATTCTCAATGTCCATCTTATTTGGCATAAGCATATGAAAGCTGATTCCTTCTTCACTGACGCATTTTCTTACATGGCTTCTAAGCACAATGTTATCCCGATTTTCCTCCTGTCTTTCTGGTTGCCCTTCCCCATCTCCTTTGCTAGTTCTTTACTCTGCTTTATCTTTAAACTGGAGAGCGCCCAAAGCTAAGTCCTAGGACCTCTTCTCTTTTCTATCTGTACGAACTCTCTTGGTGACCTCTTTCATTTGCATATCTTTCAATACTACCTTGATGCTGATGACTCTCAAATTCATATATCCAGTTCCACCTCTCACTTGAATTCCAGACTGGTATATATTCCTACCTGCTGTACGTATCTACTTGGATTTCCAACAGGCATCCTACATTTAACCTGTCAAAAACTGAGCTTCGGCCATTCTCCCCCAAATCTGTTTCTTTTGTAGTCTTCCCCATCTCAATAAATGGAAACACTTTTCTTCCTGTTTTTCAGACCAAACACTTGGAGTCTTCTTTGACTCCTCTCTTTCTCTTATATCTGTATCTAATGAAGCCAAAAATTCCAGCAGCACTGCCACCACCCTGGTCTGTGTGACCATTGTTGTCTTGTTTGTGTTGTTATTGTAATAGCTTTTTAATTAATGTCCCTGCCCCCTCCCTTGCCCCTCCGTAATCTATCTTCAACACAGCAGTTGGAGTCATGCTGTTAAAATTTCAGACAGACCATATTAATGACTTCCCATCTCTCTCAGAGTAAAATCCAAATTTTTATAGTAGGCCTTATCTGATCAGGACTTCTCTAACTCTGATGTCTTACCTGAACACACCCACCCCCACCTCTTGTTCACTTTATTCCAACATCGTGAGTCTCTCTGTTGTAACTCAGACCTGCTGGGCATGACATTTGCATTTGCTCTTCTTTCTGCCTCAAATGTTCTTCCCTTGCTTTCTGTACCCAAAAGGTTTGCTCCGTCACCTATTATGTGCCTCTGGTCAAAAAGATTCACATTTTTCAGTACAGTTTTTCCTGACCACCGTTTTTAAACTGCATTTCCTTCCTTCACTCCCAGAATTCCTTAACTACCCGTTTTTTATTTTTTTCTATAGAAGTAATTACATTTTATAACCTACATATTTTATGTAATTTGTTTATTGTCTGTTTTCTCCCACTAGATATTTCTGTTTTGTTCATTTATTTATTTATTTTCTTTGTTTTTGGGGGCTGTTTTGAGTTACTAGTATGGTGGCAGGTCCCTAGGAGGCACACATTGTTTGCCTTCAACTGCTAACCCAAAAGTTGGTGGTTCAAATCCACCCAGCAGTACCACAAAAAAAAAAGGGGGTGGGGAGCTGGCGATCTGCTTCTGTTAAGATTACAGCCAAGAAAATCCTGTGGAGCTGTTCTACTCTGTAATACATGGGTCACCATGAGTCGGAATTAACTCAATTACAACCAACAACAACAACCAGTAAGAGAATGGTGACATAAGGTAGGTAGGTCCTCAATAAATATTTATTAAAATAATAAAAGAATCCTTCAAATAATGCCAGTTTTATTACTTATAAGACCAGCCAGTCTATAGTTTCCTATGGACATTAATAAAAACAGATATAAGGAGTCCAGAAGAAAGTAGCCCAGGCTTGCAGCTCTGGTACAATAAGGACTCATAACTGAAAAGGAAGGAGTCCTGAAAAACCTGTGGCCTTCCAGAGAGGTCTGATGCCCCACTGCATTGGCTTCATGGCTCCATGAACCCGTCCACATATTCATTAGGTCTGGCCCCCAGAACCAACAGGAGTCATTCTATAATATTCAGGGACTAGTACTTAGGAAGGAAGAAACCATTTTAAAGATTGGTTTACTAAAAAATTAACCAACAGCATACATTTTTCTAAATTAATTAAAAGTTCAGCCACACAGTCCGTATTTCCAAATCACATGATATTCCATGTAATGGAAAAACACATCTGGCATCTAAAAATATTAGAGTTAATGCTATCAATTTCATTCACCCTCTGTATTTTGGCTTAAAAGAAAAGCTTGCCTCCAGACTAACTCTTTGTAAACCCACTGACTTTGAGACCATTCTAACTCCTCAAACCTAGCTTAAGATTAGAATTCTCACAGTACCAACAAAGAAAATGACTTGGTTAAAGAGAGAAAATAAAACTTTTCTTCTTCTCTGTTTGAATTGAGGATGTACACTGCACTGAAGACCTTCAGCTATGGTTATGTGTTATCTAAAAGCTGATCCTGTTGGATCTGTAACAATGCACACTGGTATCACCATTCATTTCTGTCCTCAGTCTGGCTTTTCTGGGGAGAGGGGAGAATATTAAGTTGAAAAGAAAAAAAAAAAACTTCTAAGAAATAAATAGCTTCAGCAGACAAGAATATGACTGAATCCGCCAAGACTGTCTCAAAGACTGGGATGATTCACCTTCCATTCAAAGAGATTGCAACAAATTCTCATACACAGAGGATTCATTATCCTCTTTCATAAGGTCAGATTGGGTCTATGGCTCATTGGAGAGGCTGAATCACAAAAATGACACAGCACCTCATAGCCTAAAGAGGACTATAAAATTGCCTACCTTATTATTTTCAGAGAGAAAATATCTTACCTTCATGAAACATGCAGGTGGTATAAGGGCACACCTAAGGGACAGGGCATTCAGGCAGGGGCATCTTAGAAACCCAGACTGAGTCGACGTGGTATCAAAACTTCCAGAGAGTTTGGAAAAATCCACGGGGCATTGCTTTTTTTTTTTTTTTAAACTCTCTTTGAACAATTTCGTATCATAAAGTGGTAGTCTGGGTCTCGGCTTTTTGTTGAAAACTAATCAATGATTCAATGCCAAATAATTTCTAAGTAGTAGCATCTCTTACAAGGAACCCTGGTGGAGCAACGGTTAAGCGCTTAGCTGCTAACTAAAAAGTTAGCAGTTTAAACCCATCCAGTCGCTCTGCAGGAGGAAGACCTGGCGATCTGCTGTTGTAAAGATTACAGCCTAGAAAACCCAGTAAGGCAGTTCTACTCTGTCATACGGGGTTACTATGAGTTGAAATTGACTTGATCGCCCTGAACAACAACAAGCATTTCTTACAATCCCTTTACTGCCCAAAACGAGATACACACTTTAAGTTCCCAAGCAAGAAACACTGGGGCACCTGGGCAGAGGTAAGAGTGCTCATTCCTTTATGTTGTTCTTTCTCTTAACAAGAAGTATTTTTGGTTTCTGCTCCATAATATGAGCGTTGGTTTACTCACATTTTCCTCAGCGGCTCAAGTTGCCAAATGCATGTAGCATCCTCCTTTTGCAACTAAATTTACTGCTGCTTTTAATTTTCTCCCCTCTGAGTCGCACCAGCTTCTTTGGGTACCACGCACTTGAGTTCAGAGGCCAGCTTAAAAAAAAACAAACTTGGTTAGGAACAACATCTGAAGAGCTTTGCAAGGCTGCATCAATATGCATAGACACACTCACAGTATCTGTATCAAAAAGGGTTAAGAACTCCTGAGCAGAGTTTCAAGGTCAGTGGTTTGCTTTCATCCCTTTCCAACACTTTGCATAGCTGGCAGCCTTCCATTCTTTGGAGAGTGGAGGACAGCAGAGTGCACAAGATTTCACAGTTTCAGCCAAAATTTCCATAATCACATCAACAGATGGAATAATAATCACCACCGAAGTTTCTGCATGATCTTTCAGATCCAAGGAAACTTCCTTCTGCTTCATTTCAAAATCATTTCTGCTGACAATTTAGACATAAGGTATTCTTATTTTCTGGAAATGTTGCAAGTCAAAGGGATTCTAAAATATCTAAAAAGTGTAACACCATCTTTGAATACAGTGTTGTGAGGGAGCCATCGTATGAATGTGTGCAGGGACCTAGGCTGAGGCCAGGCCTTTCTGAGTGCTCCCCAGGAACACTGTTATTTCCTTGGCAGCTGGAGGCAGTGATTGTGAGGCCTGTCACTCTCTGCAGTGCTATCTCCTGGCCACCTGGGCTCTATCTCGTGCCTTTGTTCACAAGGAACCACATCACATCTAAGGCTTGCCAGGCTGTTTTATTCACAGCTGTGGTTCTGATCAAGACTGTGCTTGAGGATGTGCTCCTCTAAGTCTCTAGCTAGCAGATTCTCTCTGCTTTTTATTCTTCCATGGGAAAAAGACAATTACGTGAGTTATATGAGTCTCTGGGTGGCCCAAATGGTTAAGTGCTTGACTACTAGCCAAAGGTTGGTGGTTCGAGCCCACCTAGAGACTCCACAGGAGTCAGGGCTGGCAATCTGCTTCTGAAAGACAACAGCCTTGGACACCTTGTGGAGCAACTTTACTCTATACACACGGGGTCACCATGAGTCAGAATCGACTCAATGGCAACTAACAACAACAACAACATGGATTATATTGCAGAGCATCTCAGATCAATATGCTTAGGACAGTGCTTTCTAGAATCGAGTATGTTAGGGTGTCTGGAGGGAGACTTACAATGCTGATTTCTAGACAATAGCTCTAGATCTGCCCAAGAAGCCTGAAGTGAAGGGTATGACACATTTAAGTTACACCCATAAAGTTGGATAGCACCTCTGTTGAAATTTGACTTTGACACTGGTGAAGGTTTAGGTTTTATTGATACCATGCATTTCCTGCGAGTGTATGGAATTAATTTTTCTAATTATTCATCTATGAGAAGATCTTTTACCAATTTAATGTTCAGATTACGTTTGTGGACAATTTGAGTAACCGTTAAAGTACAGTATAAGCATAAATCTCTCTTCTACACTTAAGAATTCATGAAAGGCCTCACAGTAATTACTGCATATGTCTTGATGACATAATCTACTGAAGAGATAGTGAAAACAAGGGGAAAAGGAATACATTAATTCAGTAGAAAAACAAAATTTAATAAAGCAACTGGTTTATTACTGAGTAGATTTCTCCCGGTCTCATTCCCACTTGGTTATTTCTTTTTTGATTCTTTTTTTCCCATGTCTATTGAGATTTTTTGTATGTCTAGCACTCTTCCAGACGCTAAGGAGAATAGAAAGAATCTTTCTTTCTCTCTGGATGAAGGTTGCATTTTTTTACATGGCTTCAACAGTGCCCTTATTCTGAAATCTATATTTTCAACAGCATCCTCTCTTTTAAGCTTCATACTAACATTAACAATTATATCTATAAAAAACTTTGGAGGGAGAGTTAGGTTACCAGATAAAATGAAGGAGGCACAATTAAATTTGACCCATACTTATGGGACATAGTTATACTAAAAAAATCACTCATTGTTCATCTGACATTTAAATTTAACAGAGCTTCCTGTATTTTTATTTGTTAATTCTGGCAACCCTAGAGGTGGGTGGGGGGTGGGTGGGATGTTTTATGTTGTGTTTTCATCTCTACATTTTCCCTTCTAATTCTGAGCGGTAATCCATCCCTAAGCATTTTTGGTCTCTAGGATTTTTATAGGATATAAAATCCAAGCTGAAATCGAAAAGATTATGCTTTTTGTTTAAAGGGGAGAGAACAGAAGGAATAGTGACCTGAAGGAGATATTTCCCTTAGATGGAGAGTGGTCAACGGTTGGTAGGTCTTGCATTTATCAGGGGTTAGTGCATTGTTTGGAGCCCTGGTGGCACAATAATTAAGCACTTGTCTGCTAACCAAAGGTAGATGGTTCGAACCCACCAACTGCTCCGCGGGAGAAAAGATTGGTGATCTGCTCCTCTAAAGCTTACAACCTAGGAAACCCTATGGTGTAGTTCTGCTCCCTCATATAAAGTTGCTATGATTTGGAATTGACTTGACAGCACACAACACCAGTGCATTGCTGGGAAGTAGCACATCAGGGCAATGGCAAAACTTTGAAGAGGATGGTTTGGAGGGTGGTCCACCTAGGGAGATGACAACATGACACCAAGGTTCACGTGCCTGAACAGTGACACAGAAGCAGTGGAGACATCAGACCTGAAGGTACTCTATGCATTGCAATATTGGGTGCTTCAGTGGAAACCAGTGATGGCTGATTAGTGGAGGGTTTACCTTGATGCTTTGACATCAAATAATACACAGAAACATAGCATCAGGGGAACCCAGTTTATAGACTGTGATTGAATTTCCTCCTGTGCACAGAAGGATGGGGACTTAGGGTCAAATATAATTTGGTTTAAAGGGAGTAATGAAATGAGATAATTCTTCCATACTGCAAATGTGATATCAAATTCATACCCTTTTTTGGCAGACACTGATATTTATTTACCTAACAGCCACTTCTTTCCTCAAATTTATACATGCTGGCAGAGATGGAAAGGAGCCCTTGTGGCACAGTGGTTAAGCACTTGGCTGCTAACTGAAAGGTCAGAAGTTTGAACCCATCTTTCAGTTCCAAGGGTTTCTGAGGAGTGACTGGTAGATTCTAACTGCAGACCTTTGGGTTAGCAGCCAGAGGTCTTAACTACTGCACCAGCAGGGCTCCAAATTGGGAAAAGAAGCTGATATTTATTGGAAAAAGATTTGGCAGTCTGCTTCTGTATAAAGATTTACAGCCTTGGGAACCCTATAAACCAAACCAAATGCTTTGACATCGAGTCGATTCCAACTCCTGGAAACCATACGAGGCAGTTCTACTCTGTCCTATAGGATTTCTATGGGTTGGAATTTACTCGACGGCAATGGGTTTGAGTTTGGCAGAGATGGCCTTTGCTTAGAGACGCTGAACATTCTAGAAACTGCTAACCCAGCTTCCTTATACGCAACAGGAACATGATCTAATCTAGGCCAATGGAACCTAGAGATTTCTAAAAAGAGAAAGAAAAGAGAAAAGGTCTGCAAAAAGAAACTATTGTTAAAATTAAACAACTCCCCCAGAAGTCTAGACAACTCTTTAAGACTTTGATTGTCTTACCATTAAATATATCCCTTTAAACCAGCCTCAATAATCCCTCAAGAATGCCCCTTCTTGTTTTCTCAAAGACCTTGCTCACTTCAAAGTAACAGATGGTAAATGTGTAATCTAAAAGTTTCTTTTTCCCAAGACCCGTATCTCTGTATTTTGTGAATTCCACGTGACTTGGTCTTCTGCTCTACTGTACAACCTTCAAAAAACCAGATGTACAGTCTTTTTTTATCACAAGATTATAAATGGCATATAAGCAAAAAAACACTTTGTTATAGCCACAGTGGTTTCTCTAGAACTGACTGCCTGTTTGCAAACTTTTCTCTCTCTATTTCTCTCTCACTCTTAATAGCTGAATTCTTTCATTGTCAAAGTCTTATTGTTTTTAACACTACCATCCTGCCTTTGAATTTAGTTATGAGACTATGTCACCTGGATTTCTGGCAGCCATCTTTTGGTTGTGAGGGGATAATTCTTTGAAAAAACAAACAAACAATATATTAATGAAGAGGGAAGGGAAAGATGGAAGGAACCAGAGATTATGATAATATCGATGAGCCACTCACTAATCAATTCTGCAACCACCCTTCTTCAGGACTTCAGGACTGGATGAGATAATTATCTTTTTTAGTTGGTTATTCCATTGTTTGCTTCTAAAAGAATTCCAAATGTGCTAACTTTGGCAGTACCTATAAAAGAACACCAAATGATACAGTATTACTGTCACAGGTTGGATTCTGTAGCAGCAGATGCTGAGATGGAGTTTGGGTGGAAAATGTTTATTTAAGGACAGACAAATGTAAAAAGGAAGAGGGAGGCAGCAGAATTGGGTAGAGGAATAAGTTGAACTGGTGGAGAACTCTAGAGCCAAGTGCTGCTTATTGGAGAGTCTTGCAACAGGTCACAATGTCAGTCACCAAATGCAGACTGCTCCAGAAGGGGCGTGATCTCAAGCAAAGGAGTTCTCCAGAGCTGAGATAGAGCTGATGGACAAGACAGCTGGATGCTGACTTCTGAACACATGTGCTGCTGCTAAACCACAAGTCCTTCTTTGACAGACGTTCTGGATTAAATTATGTCCTAACCCCTGTACCTGTGAATGTGACCTTGTTTGGAAATAGGGTTTTTCTCTTGTTATCATTTAAGTCAAATGAGGTCATACTGAAGTGGTGATGTTGGGGGGGGGGGGGGTTCCTAATCCTAATCTATTCTGTTAAAAAGACAGAACAGATAGGGAAACAGAATTACATATACAGGAGAAAGACACCATGTTTAACAGATTAACCTGCAAGCCTAGGAACACCAAGAAAAACCAGGAAACACCTGGGACTAGCCCGAAAAAGCTTTCCCTGAGCTGACAGAGAGACAGCTTATCCATG
The DNA here is from genome assembly GCA_030035585.1 of Dugong dugon. Classification (NCBI taxonomy): domain Eukaryota; kingdom Metazoa; phylum Chordata; class Mammalia; order Sirenia; family Dugongidae; genus Dugong; species Dugong dugon. The sequence continues at coordinate 22,683,267 of CM057463.1, read as the reverse complement.
CTGACTCCCTGAATTTGGACTTTTAGCCTCCAGAAGTATGAGAAAATAAATTTTTGTTCTTTAACTTACCCACTTCGAGGTATTTTGTTATGGCAGCCCTAGGAAACTAACATTGTGCTTATCTATCTGTGGGTCCACAATCACTATACACAAACACGCATACGTATGTACACACATAAATAAGTGCACATATACATGTGTACTACCTGCCAAACTTAACTCCACCTGGATATTCTAACACCTAAAATTTAGCATGATCAAAACTAAAAGATAACCCCAGTCTCAGGTCAATAACCTATGACTGACTTTTCAAAGTTATCTTTGATATATCTTTCCTCCTTATCTCCACCCAGTCAAGGCCTTAAGCCTAGTAGTTATTGTCTTACTTCAGTTCCGATTTGTTTCATTTCCATTGATATTACTGAAATTTAAGCCTCATTATGCTTCAGCTAAGGTTAACATCAAAGCCTTCCATTTGGTCTCCTAACGTTCAGTTTCTTCTCTTGCATACTATTATCAGATTTTTCCTAGGACCAAGTTCTCATTATGGGGTTTTCCCTCTTTAAAACCATTTATGCCTTCCTTTCGTTGCTATTAAATTTGGGCAAACTTTTTAGTTTGTCTCTAAGTCCCTTCAGGATCCTGCCCCTTATGTATCTTTCCAGATAAACAGTCAATTAGTAAATTCCAGTGTGAAGCATTCTATTTCTTACCTCTCTGTATTCAAACCATGTCACTTTGGAAATCTCTTTCTTTGCCCTTATTTATGCCTTCTGAAATTTTTATTTATTTTTTTACTGTTGTGGTTTAAATGAAGTTTACTTTTCAAGTTAGTCTTCCATACAAAAATTTATACATACATTGTTATGTGACCATAATTGCTCTCCCCATACTGTGACAGCACACTCCTCCTTTCCACCCCTGATTCCTCATGTCCATTCACCCAGCTCCTAACCCTCTCTGCCTTCCCATCTCACCTCTGGACAGAAGCTGCCCATTTAGTCACTTGTATCTACTTGAGCTAAGAGGCACACTCCTCATGAGTATCAGTTTATGTCCCACAGTCCAGTCCAATCCCTGTCTGAAGAGTTGGCCACAGAATTTGTTTTAATTCTGGGCTGATAGAGAATCCAGGGGCCATGATTTCCAGGATTCCTCCAGTCTGAGTCAGACCATTAAGTTTGGTCTTCTTACTAGAATTTGAGTTCTACACCCCACCTTTCTTCTGCTCCATCCAAGACTCTCTATTGTGTTCCTGTCAGGACGGTCATTGGTGGTAGCTGGGCATTATCTAGTTCTTCTGGTCTCAGGCGGATGAAGTCTCTGGTTTATGTGGCCCTTTTTGTCTCTTGGCCTAATACTTTCCTTATGTCTTTGATGTTCTTCATTCTCCTTTATTGCAGGTGGTTGGGACCAATTGATGCATCTTAGATGGCCGCTTGCAAGCTTTTTAGACCCCAGACTCCACTCACCAAAGCAGGACGCAGAACAGTTTCTTAATAAGTTTTGTTATGCCAATTGACCTAGATGTCCCCTGAAAGCATGGTCTCCAGAACCCTACCCCAGCTACTCTGTCCCTAGAAGTGTTTGATTGTATTCAGGAAACTTCTTAGCTTTGGTTTAGTCCGGTTGTGCTGACTTCCCTGTAGTGTGTGCTGTCCTTCCCTTCATCTAAGATAATTCTTATCTACTATCTAGTTAGTAAATAACCCTCACCCTTCCTCCCCACCCTCATAACCATCAAAGAATGTTTTCTTCTGGGTTTAAACCTTTTCTTGAATTCTTATAATAGTGGTCTTATACAATATTTGTCCTTCTGTGACTGACTAAATTCACTCAGCATAATGACCTCCAGCTTCCTCCATGTTATATTTCATGGCTTCATTGTTGTTCTTTATCATTGCGTAGTATTCCATTGTGTGGATATACCATAATTTGTTTATCCATTCATTCGCTGATGGGCAGTTAGGATATTTCCATTTTTTGCTGTTATTAACAGTGCTGCAATGAACATGGGTGTGCATATACCTATTCCTGTGATGACTCTTATTTCTCTAGGATATATTCCAAGGAACGGGATAGCTGGATTGTATGGTACTTCAATTTCTAGCTTTTTAAGGAAGAGCCAAATTGATTTCCAAAGCAGTTGTACCATTTTACATTCCCACCAACAGTGTATAAGTGTTCCAGTCTCTCCACAACCTCTTCAGCATTTATTTTTTGTGTGTGTTTTATGGATTAACGCTAGCCTTGTTGAGGTGAGATGATATCTCATTGAGTTTTGATCTGCATTTCTCTAATGGTTAATGATCCTGAGCATTTCCTCATGTGTCTGTTAGCTGCCTGAATATCTTCTTTGGCAAAGTGCCTGTTCATACTCTTTGCCCATTTTTTAATTGGGTTGTCTTTTTGTTGTTGAGGTTTTGCAGTATCTTGTAGATTTTAGAGACTAGATGCTGATTGGATTTGTTGTAGCCAAAAATTTTTTCCCAGTCTGTAGGTTGTCTTTTTACTCTTTCAGTGAAGACTTTTGATGAGCATAAGTGTTTGATTTTTAGGAACTCCCAGTTATCTAGTCTCTCTTCTGGTGCTTGTGCATTGTTACTTATGGTTCATATTGTGCTTATGCCATGTATTAGGGCTCCTAGCATTGTCCCTATTTTTTCTTCCATGATCTTTATCATTTATGATTTTATATTTAAGTATTTGATCCATTTTGAGTTAGTTTTTGTGCATGGTGTGAGGTATGGGTCTTGTTTCAGTTTTTTGCAGATGGATATCCTGTTATGCCAACATCATTTGTTAAACAGACTGTCTTTTCCCCAATTAATGGACTTTGGGCCTTTGTCAAACATCAGCTGCTCATAGATGAATTTATGTCTGGATTTTCACTTCTGTTCAGTTGGTCTATACATCTATTGCTGTACCAGTACCAGGCTATTCGGACTACCATGGCAGTACAATAGGTTCTAAAATCAGGTAGTGTGAGGCCTCTCAGCTTGTTCTTCTTCTTGAGGGATGCTTACTTATTCGGGGCCTCTTCCCTTTCCATATGAAGTTGGTGATTTGTTTCTCCATCTCATTAAAAAATGCTGGTGGAATTTGGATTGGGATTGCATTGTATCTGTAAATTGCTTTGGGTAGAACTGACATTTTCACAATGTTGAAACATCCATGAGCAAGGTATGTTTTTCCACTTATGCAGGTCTCTTTTAGTTTCTTGAAGTACTGTCTTGTAGTTTTCATTGTATAGGTCTTTTATGTCTCTGGTTAGATTTATTTCTAAGTATTTTATTTTATTGGGGGCTATTGTAAATGGTATTCATTTGGTGATTTCCTCTTTGAGGTTCTCTTTGTTGGTGTAAAGGAATCCAACTGATTTTTGTATATTTACCTTGGATCCTGAAAGTTTGCTGAAATCTTCTACTAGTTCCAGTAGTTTTCTTGTGGATTCTTTGGGGTTTTCTGTGTATAAGATCATATCATCTGCAAATAGAGATAGTTTTACTTCTTATCTGCCAATTTGGATGCCCTTTATTTCTTTTTCTAGCCTAATTGCTCTGGCTAGAACCTCCAGCACAACTTTGAATAAGAGTGGTGATAAAGGGCATCCTTATCTGGTTCCTGTTCTCAAGGGAAATGCTTTCAAATTCTCTCTTTTTAGGATGATGTTGGTTGTTGGCTTTGTATAAATACCCTTAAATATACTGAGGAATTTCCCTTCTATTCCTATCTTGTTGAGAGTTTTTATCATGAATGTGGTGTTGGACTTTGTCAAATGACTTTTCTGCATTGATTTATAAGATCATGTGGCTCTTGTTTTTTATTTTATTTATGTGATGGATTACACTGATTGTTTTTCTAATGTTAAACCATCCCTGCATACCTGGTATAAATCCCACTTGGCCATGGTGAATTATTTTTTTGATATGTTGCTGCATTCTATTGGCTAGAATTTTGTTGAGAATTTTTGCATCAATGTTCATAAGGGGTATTGGTCTGTAATTTTCTTTTTTTGTGGTGTCTTTACCTGGTTTTGGTATCAGCACTATGCTGGCTTCATAGAATGAGTTTGGGGGTATTCCATCCTTTTCTATGCTCTGAAATACCTTTAGTAGTAGTGGTATTAACTTTTCTCTGAAAGTTTGGTAGAATTCTCCAGTGAAGCCATCCAGGCCAAGGTTTTTTTTTTTGTTGGGAGTTTTTAAATTACCTTTTCAATCTCTTCTTTTGTTATGGGTTTATTTAGTTGTTCTACCTCTGTTTGTTTTAGTTTAGGTAGGTAGTGAGTTTCTAGAAATTTGTCCATTTCCTCTAGGTTTTCAAATTTGTTAGAGTATAATTTTTCATAGTATTATGTTATGATTCTTTTAGTTTCAGTTGGGTCTGTTGTGATATCACCCATCTCATTTCTTATACGGGTTATCTGCTTCCCCTCCTGTTTTTGTTTTGTCAGTTTGGCCAATGGTTTATCAATTTTGTTGATCATTTCAAAGAACCAGCTTTTGGTCTTGTTGACTCTTTCAATTCTTTTTCTATTCTCTATTTCATTTAATTCTGCTCTAATTCTTATTATCTCCTTTGTTCTGGCACCTGAGGGCTTCTTTTGCTGCTCTCTTTCTACATATTCCAGTTGTAGGATTAATGTTTTGATTATGGCCCTTTCTTCTTTTTGGGCGCGTGCATTTATTGCTATAAACTGACCTCTGAGCACTGCTTTTGCTGTGTCCCACAAGTTCTGGTAGGATATGTTTTCATTCTCATTTGATTCTATAAATTTCTTTATTCCATCCTTAATTTCATCCATAACCCAGTAGTTTTTGAGCAAGGTGTTGTTCAGTTTCCATGTGTCTGATTTTTTTTTCTTTGCTTTTTCTGTTGTTGATTTATACTTTTATGGCTTTATGGTCAGAAAAGATGCTTTGTAATATTTCAGTGCTTTGGATTTTGTTAAGGCTTGCTTTATGGCCTAATACGAGGTCTATTCTGGAGAAAGTTCCATGTGCATTGGAAAAGAAAGTATACTTGGCTGCTGTTGGGTGGAGTGTTCAGTATATGTCTATGAGATCAAGTTGGTTGATTGTAGCATTTATTTTTTCCATGTCTTTGCTTAGCTTCTTTCTGGATGTTCAGTCCTTCGCTGAAAGTGGTCTGTTGAAGTCTACTACTATTGTGTAGCTGTCTATCTATCTTTTCAGTGCTGTTAGAGTTTGTTTTGTGTATTTTGGAGCCCTGAATTGGGTACATAAATATTTATTACAGTTATGTCCTCCCGGTTTATTGACCCTGTCTTCATTATATAGTGTCCTTCCTTATCCTTTGTGGTGGATTTTACTTTAAAGTCTATTTTGTCAGAGATTAATATTGCCACTCCTGCTCTTTTTTAAGTGTTGTTTGCTTGATATATTTTTTTCTGTCCTTTGAGTTTTAGTTTGTTTGTGTCTTTAAGTCTAAGGTGCATCTCTTGTAGGCAGCATATAGACGGATTGTGTTTTTTTATCCAATCTGCCACTGTCTGTCTCTTTATTGGTGCATTTAATCCACTTACATTCATTGTAATTATTGATAGGTATGAGTTTAGTGCTGTCATTTTGATGCCTTTTTTTGTGTGTTGTTCACAGTTTCTTTGTTCCACTTAATTTTCTGTGTTGAGTCTCTTTTTTAATGTATTTTCTTTTCATCTTTTTCATTGTTGTTGATTTTGTGTTTGCTGAGTCTTTACATTTTTCTAGTTTTTTGTTTTGAGGTGTAGGATTGTTAGTTTCCTTTGTGGTTACCTTAATATTTACCCATATTTTTCTAAGTTTATAGCACTTTTATTTCTTTGTATCTCCTTGACTTCCTCTCCATATGAAAAATCTATGTCTACATTTTTTAAGTCCTTCTCTTTTGTTTTAATGTTGTCACCTTTTACATATTGACATCTGTTTCCCTATTTTCAGTGTTTTAGCTTTGATTTACTTTTGTGACTTCCCTGTCTGGGTTGATGTCTGGTTGCTCTGTCCTGTGTTCTAGTCTTGGGTTGTTTTCTGATGTTACTGATTTTCTAACCAGAGGACTCCCTTTAGTATTTCTTGTAATTTTCATTTGGTTTTATCAAATTCCCTAAACTTCTGTTTATCTGGAAATGCCCTAATTTTGCCATCATTTTTGAGAGACAGTTTTGCTGGATTTATAATTCTTGGCTGGCATTTTTTTCCTTCAAGGCTTTATATATGTCATCCCATTGCCTTCTTGCCTACATGGTTTCTGCTGCGTGGTCTGAGCTTAGTCTTATTGACTCTCCTTTGTAGACGACTTTTTGTTTATCCCTACCCACTCTTAAAATTCTCTTTATCTTTGGTTTTGGCAAGTTTGATTATAATATGTCTTGGTGACTTTCTTTTGGGATTTACCTTATGTGGGGTTCGATGAGCATTTTTGATAGCTATCTTGTCATCTTTCACGATATCAGTGAAGTTTTCTGCCAACAAATCTTCAACAATTCTCTCTGTATTTTCTGTTATCCCCCTCATTGCGGTACTGCAATCACTTGTAGGTTACTCCTCTTGATAGAGTCCCACATAATTCTTAGGGTTTCTTCATTTTTTTAAATCCTTTTATCTGGTTTTTCCTCAAATAAGTTGGTGTCAAGTGCTTCATCTTCAATCTCATTAATTGTAACTTCCATTGCTTCAGTTCTGCTCTTATGACTTTCTATTGAGTTGTCTAATTCTGAAATTTTATTATTAATCTTCTAAATTTCTGATTTCTGTTTCTCTGTGGATTCTTGCAGCCTGTTAAATTTGTCATTATGCTCTTCTCTAACCTTTTTAACTTCCTCTATTGCGTTTTCTGTGTTTTGATTAATTTCCTTCCTAATTTCTCGAAGAGTTCTGTATATTAATCTTTTGTATTCTGCCTCTGGTAATTCCAAGAAATTATTCTCCTCTTGAAAATTTCTAGATTCTTTATTTTGGGAGTTTGCTGAAGCCATCATGGATTGCTTCTTAATGTGATTTGATATTGACTGTTCTCTCCAATCCATCAGTAAGTTATTATATTTATTTATTTTATATTTGCTTACTGTATCCTAGCTTCTTGTTTTGTTTTGTTATGCCCAAATAGGCTGCTCGTATGGGCTACTTTGATTATTGGCACCTTTGAAGCTCTAATGTCCTGTCACCAGGTGATTAGATATGTTACTAGCTATGTGAGCTCAGGAGTCCACCCACTCCTCCAGTATGGATTCAGCTCAGGTGCCCAGGTAGGTAGCCACCACGTGTGTGGTGTAGGCTCTCACTCACAGTTGTAGACAGGCATGGGTGATAGTTGTAGGCACAGGCATCTTGCTGCAGCCAGGGGACACACTCTGAGCAAGACAGGGGGCTGATGGCTGCCCCCGAGTGTCCAGGAGGAAGGCGTGTCCCTGTTCCCTAGAGTGCGTAGGTGGGTGGGTTTTGCAGCCAGACTATGAGTACCTAATGCTGTTGGCTGTAAAGACTGGGTGTACCTCTTATTCATGGGCCCCTCTCACATGTGGGTAGGTGGCGTGGGTGGATCCACCAGTCCTCAGGCCCCTGATGCAAGTAGGTGAAGACCCTGCTTAATGGGCAGAGCAGTGTCAAATGTCAAGAACCTGCCACTTCCCAGCTGAAACAGTTGAAGTTAGACTTCCAGTATATACCCTGTTGTAGTGCAGTAATGAGGGCCTAGACTGTTGAAATGGTCCCACACAAGTCTATGCAGGGGAAAGGCACTCAAAGTCCGTGGATCCCTTATGTCTGTGCCTAGGCAAAGGAGTTGTGCCTTCCCTGGGTTCCTGGCTTAGGGGAGCCAGCAGTTTATTTTTTCCCCTGTTTGTTAATTTATTCACTCTCCAAGGCAGGGAGAATGGTTCCAGGCCTGCGATGGATCCTACTTCCAGCCCAGAGGACTCAGCAATTGCTGAAGCTGGTCTGGGACCCAGTGCAGAGAAGGGAGTGGGGAAGTAAATGGAAGAGAGGTTTTTCCCTAAGAGGGGTGTTTTTGATCCATGCAGTAAACCGTAGGCAAGTAGTTATCTTTCACCAATCCAGGGCTGCTTCCCACTGGTTCTGGGTGGCCATGTAGACTCTCTGGTGCTGGGTGTCCCCCGGTGCAGAAAACGCACCTCCCAAGATCTGCTGCTTGCCTGCCTCACTGCTCACCCTCGAGCTGATCAGGCCTGAAGGGCTCAGGCTCTCACTGGGTCAGGTCTGGCACCTCTTCGCTGCTTCTGAACCATCTCTCTCTCCCCTGCCACTCAGTATGGTTCCTCAACTCTGCCTTTGATATTCAGGGCTCCCAGATTGCCATATATAATCAATTCACTTGTTTTTTCGGGTCTTTGTTTTAAGAGGGTCCACTGGAAGCTCTGACTCCTCGACCATCTTGGTCCTGCCTGCTATGCCTTCTGAAATTTTATTCCCCTTATCTTTTAAGTTCAAACTCAATTTGTGTGTGAGACTTCCCTGTAAGTGGGCTCAACCACCTTTTAATTATCATAGTTTTTCCTGAGGCCAGAGGGTGATTTTCCAAATACTTCAAACTTTTCATTGTATAATGACCAGCAAATCAGAATGGAAGCCTGAACCATCAGAACATGCACTGGCCAGTATGCCACACCAGCCAGTCCTAACTTTAGTGTATCACGTATTCTGCTTTTTATTATATTTGCAGGGCTACCTTACCAAATAAGCAGGCCAAGCAGCTAAAGGCACCAGAAAATCAGAACATAGCTGATCCATGGTGTATGTCACAGTGATCTAAACATTTGCTCTGCCTTTAGGTCAGAAGAGTCATAGCACCAGCACACACTGTTCCTCCATCACTATAAATCTGGGGTTCATCTTGGTAACTGCTGTCTCACACACTTTCCAAATATGCACCATGTGCTTCTCGCTTCATACCCCAGAGCTTTCCTTTTGCAAGTGTGAGATTCCATGAGAACTACTCAGTGCCCACACATGCATCACCTATAATTGAGGGGGAGTTGACCTTCCATGGGTTAAGCTTGGAGCAACGGGAAAAGGCAGGCAGGGTTGTAGACAATGCATAAATCTAACAACTTAGGTCTCTCCTTAGCAGGACTGATCTAACTACTGTCCTACTGACTGCCCAAACTTCCAGCAGCAGAGACCAACATTAAACGCTCAGTATGGCTCTGTTCCTCAGGTTGACCAGCTAACCATCTGGTGGCAAGTCAGTTTTATCTAACTCTTTCTACTTTAGAGGAGGCAGCAATGCATTCTTATAATTACATCATTACATACTCTTACTTTGGGCTTGCCTTCACAGTCTTCAGTATCTCTTCACGCACCAGCCTCCAAGTGCTAACAGAATGTCTCACCTATGAAAATGGTATCCCACACATCTTTGACCAATGGACTCATTCTACATCAAAAGACATGCAATCATTGGCTCCTAGCTATAGCATTGACTGTATGTACCCTATTACCCATAAGTAGTAACCCTGCTAGAATGATGAGAAAGTCTATTGAAGGCTCAGTTGAGGTGCCAAGTTGAGGTCAGTATATTGTGAGTTTGGGGTGCTATCCTCTGGGATGGAGAATTAAGTAATAGGCCATCCCACTCAGAAGAAATCTTTTTCTAGGAAACAAAATAGAGGTTCCACTGAACTAGAGGTCGCAGCTACCGTCTGGTTCTTTTAAGGCAAAGAAAGGAGCTACTGTACTAGAAGGGGTAATTAAACCTAATTATCATGAGAAGCCAAGCTACACAATGGAGACAGGAGGAGTATCTTCAACCCAGGGGATTAACTGTGGTGTCCCTTGGTATTTCTCTGCCAAGTGAAAACAGTAAATGGACAAATTTAGCAACCACAGCCTGAGAAGCGTAAAGCAACTATGGGCTCAAATCTCTTGAGGATGAAGATCTGGGTCACCCCACTAGATTAGCAGTCCAGATCAGCAAGAATGTTGACTGAGGGTGGTGAGGATATAAAATGGGAGATACTATAGGGAGATGATGAGTATTACTTACAGACGAGGGACCAATTGCAGCAGTGGGTACTGTAGCATGCTTTCCTAACTCTTTCTGAGGCTTTTTGGAAGGTTGAAACATATTACCATCTTAACAAACGGGACTTGTGCCTCCTATTCTAGGGAGATGTGAGAGCATCTTTATTTTAGGAGAAACATGGATATCATAATAAGGAGTGAATGGATGTGAAAGGGAGTTCTTGTTTATGTGACACCCCAGACTCGGGCACTTGCTTTGCTTTCGTGTCAGGGGGAGCTCCTAGTAGCAGCTTATACTTTTTCTACTGCTGCTGCTCCCACCCACCAACACTATTAGCCTGCCTGGGAGAGTGCTTCCAGTTATTTCTGTTGCTCACATGCATGTTCCCACAGTTCCTCAACTCATATCATGCCATATACCTTCATCTCATGCTCTGAGGCTTCCCTGCTGCCACTAAGGAATGAGATATCTCAGTATCCACTTAGCATCCATGCACATGCAACCCAGAACTTTGGGGAAGTATATGCTCATGGGGAGAATTTGGGACAATGGGAGTTGGGAGTTAAGAGATAAATTTTTCTCCTTTCCTTCTCTACTGCCATAGGCTATTCAGAGTTACAATGACTATATATGGCTTCTGCGAAAACAGCCTGAGAGAATGAGCAGTTTGTCAGCAAACTGTTACCTGCACTGTGTATTCCATCAGGTGAGATTCACATGTATAGTCATTGTTTATGTTGCTGAAAAAAGGTATTTCCGATGAATAAGTCATTGGTTTTACAGAATTCTATCATGCAATCTCCAGCATCATTTCTATCACCAAGGCCATATTTTCCAACTACTGATCCTTCTTTGTTTCCAACTTTGGCATTCCAATCACTGGTAATTATCAATGAATTTTGATTGCAGGTTTGGTCAATTTCAGACTGCAAAAGTTGGTAAAAATCTTCAAGCTCTTCATCTTTGGCATTAGTGGTTGGGGAGTAAATTTGAACAATAGTTGTATTAGCTGGTCTTCCTTGTTGGTGTATAGATATTATCCTAACACTGACAGCACTGTACTTCAGGATAAATCTTAAAATGCTCTTCTTGTCAATGAATGCAATGTCATCCCTGCTATAGTAGATTGTCAAATTGCCCCTGATAGTATTTAAAATAGAATACATAGGTATGAAATTGACTACATCTGTGGAAAGAGATGATGGAAAAGCTGAATATCATCAGTAGAAGAAGGCCAGGGGTCAACTGTAGAGCAGATCGTCAATTGCTCATATGGTAGTTCAAGCTGAAGACGAAGAAAATTGAAACAAGTTCATGAGAGCCAAAGAACAACTTGGAATGTATCCTATCTGGATTTAGAAACCATCTCAAGAATAGATTTGATGCACTTAACACTACTGACAAAAGACCAGAAAAGTTGTGGGATGGCATCGTGGACATCATACATGAAGAAAGCAAAAAAGTCATTAAAAAGACAGGAATTAAGGAAAAGAGTAAAATGGATGTCAGAAGAGACTCTTAAACTTGCTCTTAAACATAAAGTAGCTAAAGTGAATGGAAGAAATGATGAAAAAGAGCTGAACAGAAGAAGATTTCAAAGGGCGGTTCGAGAAGACAAAGTAAAGTATTACCAATAAATGTGCAAGACCTTGAGTTAGAAAACCAAAAGGGAAGAACATGCTAGGCATTTTTCAAGCTGAAAGAACTGAAGAAAAAGTCCAAGCTTCGAGTTGCAATATTGAAGGATTCCATGGGCAAAATATTAAATGAAACAGGAAGCATCAAAAGAAGATAGAAGAAACACACAGAATCACTGTAACAAAAAGAATTGGTTGAAGTTCAAACATTTCAAGATGTAGCATCTGATCAAGAACCAATGGGATTGAAGTAAGAAGTCCAAGATGCACTGGAGACATTGGGGAAAAACAAGGATTTTGGAAATGACAGACTACCAATTGAGATGTTTCAACAAACCGATGCAAGACTGGAAGTGCTCACTCATCTATGCCAAGAAATTTGAAGGACAGCTACCTGGCCAAACGACTGGAAGAGATACACATTTGTGCCCGTTCCAAAGAAAGATAATCCAACAAAATGTAGATATTATCAAATAATATCATTAATACCACATGCAAGCAAAATTTTGCTGAAGTTAATTCAAGAGTGGTTACAGCTGTACATCGACAGGGACCTGCCAGAAATTCAAGCCAGATTCAGAAGAGGACATGGAATGAGGGATAGTATTGTTGATGTCAGATGGATCTTGGCTGAAAGCAGAGAATACCAGAAAGGTGATTATCTGTATTTTATTGGCTACCCAAAGGCATTCGACGGTGAGGATCATAACAAATTATGGATAATGTTGCAATGAATTGGAATTCCAGAATACTTAATTGTGCTCATGTAGAATGTGTACACAGACTAAGAGGCAGTCTTTCAAACAGAACAAAGAGATACTGCAGTGTTCAAAATCAGAAAAGATGTGCATCAGGGTTGTATCCTTTCACTATACTTATTCAATCTGCATGCTGAGCTAATAATCCGAGAAGCCAGCTCATATGAAGAGGAATGCAGCATCAGGCTTGGAGGAAGACTCATTAACGACCTGTGAAATGCAGATGACACCACCTTGTTTGCTGAAAGTGAAGAGAACTTGAAGCATTCAGTGATGAAGACCAAAGACTATAGTTTTCAGTGTGGATTGCAACTCAACATAAAGAAAACAAAAATCCTCAGAACTGGACCAATAAGTAATGTCATGATAAATGAAGAAAATACTGAAGTTGTCAAAGATTTCATTTTACTTGAATCCACAATCAATACCCATGGAAGCAGCAGTCAAGAAACAAAATTGTTGGATTGGGCAAATCTACCACAAAAGACCTCTTTAAAGCATTAAAAAGCAAAGATATAACTTTGAGGACTAAGGTGAACCTGACTCAACCCATGGTATTTTCAATCACCTGACATGCATGTGAAAACTGGACAATAAAAAAGGAAGATTGAAGAAGAATCGATGTCTTTGATTATGGTGTTGGTGAGGAACATTGAATATACCATGGGCTGCCAAAAGAACAAATTAATGTGTCTTGGAAGAAGTACAGCCAGAATGCTCTTTAGAAGGGAGGAAGAAGAAAGTTTGTCTTGCTTACTTTGGGCATGTTATCACGAGGGACTAATTCCTGGAAGACGTGATAAAGTAGAGGATAAGCAAAAAAGAAGAAGGCTGTCAACAAGATGGATTCACACAGTAGTTTCAACAATGGGCTCAAACTTACCTACTATTGTGTGGGTGGCACATGACTGAGCAAAATTTTGTTCTGTTATATGTGAGGTCACTCCAAGGCACCTAACAGTAACAATGCATTTGTTCTCCTTCCTTCTTTTCCTCAGTCTTCATTTCTCTGACTCCTCCTTCTCAGGCTTCCATCCCCAACTAAACGTGAGTGAGAAGGTTTTGCCTCTGTCTTTGTTTTCCAGGAAAGTTAGGCTAAGATACATATGTATAAAAGATGAGAATTTTTATTTTTATAATTAGCTGATATATTTTTTATAAATTCATGTCATCATGGGAAAAGTAAAGATGATTTGAGTTTGCTTACACTTCTTTTATGACTTTTTTTATTTTTATTTTGGATGATACCGGGCACCACAATCTTTTCATTGCTTAAAACTTCTAACAGTACTAATTGGACATGGTTATGTGAATTTACATAGCATCTTTTTATCCTTTACTGCAAGTAAGTTAATACTGTTCAAATTATAGATACTTAATACATATCTAATTATAGATACTTAATATATATCTAAACTTACCCTTCACTGAGGCTTCCGTGAGGCTCTGGATCACGTAGCAAAGGGAGAAACAAAGAATAAATTCTGGATAAAGGTGAGCCTGGGAAGCAAGGGCCAGTTCTTCGTATCAAATTCCAAGGAACAAGTGTTTCTTGGAGTATTCAAAGGAAGAACAGTGTTCAAAGAGAAGGATCAACAAACAGATAAGTAGAAAAATAGAGAATTTGGAAGATTCATCTGAAAAGTAGAGGCAAAAGTAACTAGGGATAGGGAGTACCTAATGCCAAGAAAAGAAGACAAAAAGAGCTAAATGTGTTCATGAGTTAAAGAATGAGAGATCCAAATTATTTCTTTAAGATTTACATTCTTATTGGGAAAAGAAGGCATAAACATAGGAGGTAGTAAAGGTGAAGATCAATAAAGAGCACAAGTCAGTGATTAAGAACCAGTGCCCTTGGATTTCGGAGATGATAAAGATCAATGTCTGTTAAGGGATAAAATTGATTTACATTGGATGAATAATTAAGCTTTACCTTAGAGGAAGAAAAACATCTAGATAGACTCAGATGTTCCATTCCAGTGAATATACAAAACAGAAATACATACTTCTGTTCACCAAAAACCTATATAAGAATATTCATAGAAGAACTATATATAATAGCATAAAACTGGAAAACTCCTAAATGCCATCTCCAGTGGAATGAATAAAAATAAAATTGTGGTATATTCTTTCAATGGAATACTAAAAAGCAGAAGATAAACCAATAACAACTACATGTGATTCGAAACATACGAAGTTCAAAAATTGGCAAATATAATCTATGGTGCTAGAAGTCAGGAAAGGGGTTACCCTTTGGGGTGGAAGAGACAGAAAGGAGATACAGGGGATACTTTGGGGGCAGATAATGTTCTTTTTCTTGCTCTGGTTAAAGGGCTGTACTCTCTTTCTGAAAATGCATCAAGCTATACATTAATGATTTTATTGGAAAATTCTCTATTGAAATATAACAGATTTATAAGTTTTAAATATGCAAAAATCCATCTACCACCAACACACATACACATACATTTCAGCACCCTAGAAGTTCCCTTATGCTCCATCTCAGTCAAATTTTTCCACTAGTTATCACTATTCTGATACCCTCATCATATATTAGTTTTATCTGTTCATCAATTTTCTATAATGAAATCATAAACTACAGTTTCTTTTTGTATTGCTTCTCTTGCTCAATATTATGTCTGTGAGATTTAATCCACATTCATTGTCATTCTCTTCTTGGTGGACATTTGTGCGGACATTCTTATATATGTTTGTGTGTGTGTATGTGTGTTGTGTGGATATTAAGCACTTACATTTTCTTAGGTATATATACAAAAGTTGAATTGCTGGGTTAAATGATATATATATATATTTAACTTTATTAGAGATTGCCAAGCAATTTTTTAAAGTGGTTGTACCAATTAATACATTCACTAGGAATGTATTTGTATCCCAGCTGCCCACATACATACCACCCTAGATATGATCAGTCCTTTTAATTTTAGCCATTCAGGTGAGGAGTGATGGTATCTCATTTTTAATTTAATGTGCATTTATGTGATGTATGTGATGAATAATGATGTTGAGCACTTTTCGATATGCTCATTTGGCCAGTTGGATACCTCCTTTGTAAAGTACTTTTTCACATTCTTTGAGTATTTTTAATTGAAATTTGTTTTGGTTTTATCGTACTTTTTTTCCCCGAATTGTTCACTCTCAAGTTAAATGCACACTGTAACCCTTTAAATACTTAGGTTTCATTTTCATTTCACAATACCCCCCTCCCCCCAACAATGTTCAACCTTACTATGGTATCATTAGGAAAAATTTAAATATTGACTGTAATAATGTAATTTATCAGTATATGTTGCTAAATGGCTACATTTTTCTCTTTTCTTTTTTTCATTTAAATTACTGCATTTTTTCTTAGAGCAATTCTGCTTGGAGTTTGCTATTTTTATTTTACACACCATCTTTCTCTGACTCTCTTGCTTAGAAGAAACAATTATTCATGAGTTAAGTGATTAGCAACATGTACTGCAACTAGGATTTCACAACTATTCTTGCCTAATCAAAAACAATATCCTATGAAAGAAACAACAGATCAGAGAGGGGGTGGCCAAGCCTAGGAGACCCGATTAATCTGAAAGGGGTACACAAGTAATCAGTTGGGATCTAGACAGTCAGAAAGTCATTCCTGGGGTGCACTGGATTCAGGCAAAGATCTAAAGAGTTATACAGAGCAAGACATAAGGGAAGTGTTCAGTCCGTAGAAGAACATGCATACGAAAGGACATTTGGATGAAGTCTGATAGTACTTGGCCCAGGAACAATGCCTTAGTCTCTAGAAAGATTGGAGAGGATGAAACAAAAGCCTAGACCCATGGAACTAGAACTCTGGGAGAGAACCCAGTCAAGAACTTGAAAATGAGTGAGAAGAGAGAGTTTCTTCGTCTCCACTATTAGACTGTAAGTCATATGAGGGCAATGTGCAAAGTCTGAGCAAGACAAATAGCAAAGCTAATGAGATTTTGGCTCCTTTCATTTCCTTTTCTTTAAAATGGGATTGTGTGGATATTATAGGAGTGGGATAAATCTCCAGAGAGATTTAAAGTGACCTTTCAGTGAATGTTAAAGGACTACAAGGACAAATATTTAAACACACATCTTCCACTCCGCCATGTTTTTCCATTCTCCCTCTCTAAGCTTGATTTTTTGTGCAGATGAACGAATCTTAATTTCTTTTTCTTATATTTGATAGAAACATTCTACTTGTGCAATATATTTGCATTAAGGAAGTGTTAAGATTTAAACAAAAGTTATGGTTATATTATTTTCAAATATCTCTATTAAAAGAAAATGATTCATGCAACTCACCATCTATTGCATCAATTTTAAAATATACGGATGTGCAACATATTTTGAAATACAGTTCAGAATTTAGTAACAAAAAGAAGGAAAAAGAGAATAGGGGCAAAAGATGAGAATGGATTAATAATGTAAACACGGGAGTCATTTAGAGTTTTTAAACTGGTTTAAGTCATGAAAGGAAGTAAGTTTTTCTTAGGCAAAATATGCAGTATTGCATTTAAATGCGAGAAGAACAAACTTCTAGAAAATTCTCGGTTGCCTGTGGGAGATGTGTTGGGAACCCTTAGAATGCAAAGTATACTCTTAGAATTAAGAGATTAGAACTAGATATCCATGTTGCCAAAAGAAAACAATTTTAGGTAGGTTGGTTTGTTTGTTAATAGCAGCCTCTGAGAGTTTGAATTTAGAATCATGGCTTATAAAGAAGCTTATTAGACATTGTTGAAAAATTATGTTCTTTTATAACTGTCTGGAGAACTTGTAATGTTTTGCTTCAATATTTTTAAAAGTTAGGTCTCTAACAGTCTGTAAAAAACGGGACTCACCTCTGTAAGAATGAACACTGTCAGAGCTCATAAGTAAAATGATTGCAGACCCACAGAAGGTAGTAAGGGAACCAGGTGAAGACAGATACAAAGAAAACAGTGGAGAAATTTGAGGAAAAAAAAGAAGTAACTGTCTGGAAAAGCTATTCTTAATAGGGAAAAGTTTACTATTTCAAGCATTCTGCATAATTATATTGCAACTTTATTTCCACTGTAGCAAGGCATGGAAGATGTGAGAGAATTAGAAAGCTAAAAAAGAATTCCAAGACAGCCACTTAGCACCTTTACTTTTCTGCTTGTCTTGGAAATGATTACGTGTTTATCATTAAAGAAAAAATAAAATGTTAATTTAAGAACTACCTCCAAGATTTTTGATACCATGTTTGACAGAAGAGCCAAGTTGAAGCCTGAGACATTTTAATGTCTAAATAAATTTTTGACCTTGAGGAAATTTTCAGATTGATACCATGGTGTTCTCTATAAGACCAAATTAAATTAAACAACATTTAAACAGAGGTGAAAATTGGTAAAAAAAAAAAAAAAAAAAAAAAAATTATCTACAATATCTTTCTTAAAATCTCCATTTAAGTTTTATTTCGTAGTTAAATATAACATTGCAGTTAACATAAGAGTATTAACTTAATTTTACTTTTTATTAATTAAACTGGAAAAGAAACAAACAAATCTGTTGCCTTCAAGACAATTCCAACTCATAGCG
The DNA here is from genome assembly GCA_030035585.1 of Dugong dugon. Taxonomy (NCBI): domain Eukaryota; kingdom Metazoa; phylum Chordata; class Mammalia; order Sirenia; family Dugongidae; genus Dugong; species Dugong dugon. The sequence continues at coordinate 22,665,317 of CM057463.1, read as the reverse complement.
ACCCTATAGTACAGAGTAAAACTGCCTCATAGATTTTCCAAGGAGCAACGGGTGGATTTGAATTGCAGACCTTTTGGTTAACAGTCAGAGCTCTTAACCACTGTGCCAAAAGGGCTACAAATTAGAAAATGGAGCTGATATTGAATGCAGTTAACCCCATCTGTAGGAAACCTTGGCTATTGGACACAATCTGTAGGAACCTGTGGCTATTAGATCAAACCTTACAACTCAAGCCACATCCCTTACCTACATGGAAATAGTAGCTTACTTAAATTTCCAGTATGTGTTTGGAAAAATCCAGAATAGCTTCAGGAAGACTAATCCTAAATAATCAAACATACATAGTACAAGTGCGTATGGAAAAAAGAAAATCTTCTTTTAACTGACTCACTGGTAGTTCTGCAAAAAAAAAAAAAAAAAAAAATCATGAACTGTGGAAACTGTGTGACTCTGACTCCTGGACAAGTTACATAATCTTTTAGTCCTCCATTTCCTCATCAATAAAAGGAGCATAAACACACACCATAATTTTGTTAGGAGAATTAAATGAGATCATATGTACACAGTGTTGGCAAAGTGGTTAAGCGTTTGGCTGCTAACAAAAAGGTCAGCAGTTCGAATCCACCAGCCGCTCCTTGGAAACCCTATGGGGCAGTTCTACTCTGTCCTATAGGGCTGCTATGAGTCGGAATCAACTCAATGGCAATGGGTTTTGGGTTTTGGTTTAGTGTAGTAAGTGTTTAGTAAATGCCAGTTATTGTTATTTTCTTTTACCATCAAGAATCTTAGCATGAATCTACACAAGAGCTTTCAAACAATAATGATGTTAATATTTAGAAAGAGTTCACCATTTCAGAAGGGAATTGATATCAGTCACTTGCATGGATCCCTAGATTCAATTTATTCTTTAAAAGAGAAAAATAACAAGTTAAGTTGAGTTTCAACATATCATCAGCCTGACAATGTTTTCTATTGCAGCAGCTCTACCCTGTGACTGGAGGTCAGCCCTCTCACCAGACGCAAGGCTTCTCTAGGATGGCTCACCTTCTTCAATACTGTTAGAAACATAATTTTCACTTAATCATTGGCTCTGTAGACTCAACCATAAGATCAAGTTTTTATTGGCTCAAAAGCTTTTCAGATTGTGGTGTTGATAAAGAATATTGAATATACCATGGACTGCAAGAAGAACGAACAAATCTGTCTTGCAAGAAGTACAGCCAGAATGATCATTAGAAGCGAGAATGGCATGTTACCAGGAGAGACTAGTCCCTGGAGAAGGACGTCATGCTTGGTAAAGTAGATGGTCAACGAAAAGGAGGAAGACTGCCAATGAGACGGCTTGACACCGCAGCTGCAACAATGGGCTCAAACACAACGATTGTGAGGATGGCACAGGACTGGGCAGTGTTTTGTCCTGTTGTACATAGGGTCGCTATGACTTAGAACTGAATCGATGGCACCTAAGAACAGCAACAACTTTTCATACATTGTGAGACAAGTTTCATAACATTAAAACTAAAACGCGCTCTAGGTCAATGCTTGTCTACAAATACTTTATAGTTATTTATGCTTCCCTGTCAACTTAGATATGGCTTATAAGCAAGCTGGATGCTTACTCTTTTCCTCATTACACAAGATGTGATGGTCCCAAAGTCAACTTTAAGGCACTGTTTCCTCTCCTTAACACAATTTCTCATTTTTGCCTTCTCTCAAACTCTCCCACTGTGCTCTCTGAAACCTGCATTCTAAGACAAATTCTTTTACATTTCTATCCTTTTCAAAACCTATTTTCTGCAGCACTTAGCCTGATTCTTCCCATGAGGATATGTCTTAGTTATCTAGTGTGGCTGTAACAGAAATACCACAAGTGGACAGCATAATGAAGAGAAATTTACTTTCTCACAGTTTAGGGGCTAGAAGTCTGAATTTAGGGTCCCGGCTCTAGCGGATTGCTTTCTCTCTCTGTTGGCTTTGGAGGAAGATCCTTGTCTCTTCAGCTTCTGCTTCCTGGTTCCTTGGATGTCTCCATGTATCTTGGCATCTATCTTACCTCATCTCTCCTCTTTCAATTGCTTGTTTAGGATCTTTTATATCTCAAAAAAGATTGAATTAAGATACATCCTACACTAATCCTGTCTTACTAACATAACAAAGACAACTCATTCCCAAATTGGATTATAACCACAAGCATACAAGTTAGGATTTACAACACATATTTTTTGGGGGGACACAAGTCAATCCATAATAGGATACCACAACTCTTTTCAGTCCTTTTTAATAAAGACTACTCATTTTCTCATATCATAACTCTCAGTCAGGAACTGTAATTACAATTCTCCTTGCCTTCTGTAGCTGCCTTTATATAATTATTCTTCTAAATTCTAATAAAGATTATTTTTAAGGCCATCAGTTGGCTATATCAATCTCTACTCCTCTTCATTATTTCTACTCAGCCATCTGCTCACTATGTCCCCATGTTCACTGAATGTGTTGGTGTTTGGTTCACAGTTTAGCTTTCCAGTCTAAGCCCATTCATCATCCTTGGTATTTCTATCTCCTTTTTCATCCTTAAGGGTTGACATTCCCAACTTGGCCATAATCCTAGGCTTCATATTTCTTAGTGGCAGTTGTGCCATTTGGTTCATTGTCTCTGTGCATTCTAACTATCTCTGCTTTTCCATGCACATGATCACCCCACAGCTTCCATCTTTCAACTTACATAGAATTTAGTATCTCAGTCAGAATGTCAAATCCCTAGCAGAGACAACATGATTGTCTTAACTTGGATCATAAGACATCATCAGCACATTAAATTCTGTGGGTGGGGTGGGGGTGGGTGAGCAGTCATGTGGTACCAAAGGGGTGCAGTTCTCTGAAAACACATTGTCCTGAGGAGAAACAACACAAATCTTTCTCTGCTTAAAATCTTTCATTTTTTCTGTTTTGTGGCTTTCAGGAAAAGTTCCAATTTATTAGCACAAAATACAAAGTCATTCATGATCTGGCCAGTGCTGGCTATAGCGCTTCTTCTTCTTCCCCTCCCCTTTGGTTCGTCTCTTCAGCAATACTAAATGCCTTTCCTGAACACAATGGAATTTCTCTTGCTTTGTGGTCTTTTCATCTATTGATCTCTCCTTGGATAGTGCCTTTTATGCTTCTTCTTTACATTGCTAGCCCTTCTTTTTCCTCAAATCACAATTCAGGTGAGGTCCATTGAAAGCCATTCATAAATACCTCTTTCCCTACCTCTCTTTTAGCAGAAGTGACCTGCCTCTGGCACACTTAGTACTCTACAACTTTCTATCATAGCTCCTATCACACAATATTGTAATTTTCTGATTATTTTTGAGGCCATCATATACTCTTATACTGTATCTTGTTCCCCACTTGATTGTAAGCTCATTAAAGGCAAGGACTTCATTTGTCCTAATTCTCTCTGTAACGTCTAACACCTAGTGAAGAGTCTAGCATTTAGTATATACTCAGTAACCATTTAAGAACGGAAAGAAGAGACGGAAGAGAGAAAGAAGTAAATCAAATGACATATTAAGCCATTCCATTATCAGTATTATGTTTGCTGGGCTTATCTAAATTGCTAATATCTGGTATAGTTTTACATTATTTGAAATATTTTTGTAAGAGCCTATTAATATAAGCATAACAGATGGTTATGTAAATACCATACTCCTTTAACTGCTCACATAGTGTATGAACAATGTCAACTGCTTTGTATCCCAACCAAAGTCGACCCTGAACCGTCCTTTGAGATTCACGACTTAAATAGTCCAACAGCATTGCTAAGGGAGGTAGAGCTACTAAACAAAACATCTTCCCATTTAGATATTTATTTTTCCTTGAAAATGTGATGATACCTGTTAGGTAGCAAAAACACCATTTATGAAAGTTTGCTTCCATTGCTTATCATCAGAATTAAAATTCTTTGAGAATGTATTCTGTGATTACCCAGAATTGAACCAAAGCATAAAGTCATTTCAAATATTTTAAGTAACAAAATAAATTAGCATTCATCCAATAACTAACCAGAGGAAAAAGACAGTAATTCAAATATCATTTGCTAAATAAACTTTAAAAAAAAGATTGATAGATGTAAATATTTAGCAATAGTTATTCAACCTGAATATGCAGCAGAATTACTTCTTGGCCTTTATAAAAGTACAGATAGATGCACAAACACTTCTCTCAGCTTACTGAATCACCATCCTGTTTACCACCAACCTAAATCCCTGACCTCCTATTGAGAACTTAACATGTCCTTTCTCTCCACTCCTTCCCAACTGCATGATATTTCAAACACTGGCTCTTTCCTAGTTGGAATGCACTCCTCATTCTGTTCCCTATGGCTGTGTGAGACTCAAAACTGTCTAGACTGTAAGTAGTCTAGTTATGGTCCTTTGAGAATCATCATAACGGCCAGTTCAATACCCTAGTCTTAGTTCACTAACATTAAGAGTGCATCAACATCACTCAGAGGTCTACTGGTTTGAACTTTTGATCATTTTATTTAAAATGGGCTTCTTGACTGCTCTTTTGGTCATCTCATTTATCTTCTGCACTTACCGGCCTAGCCCATCTGCTATTATTGCTCCTGGCTAACCCACGTTTTTCCTTTTATGTCAGGCAAAGTGGCATGACCTGTAGGGTATCTGCCAAAGAACGGACTTAAGGAGCATTATGAGAATCCCTTAATTGCCCAGAGAAATTCTGACTTGGCAGGTCAAGGATGTAGCCATGGGTGCCAAGACATAATAACCCATTTATTCTCCAATGTTGACTCACCTGTGAAAGGACTACATCCTGAGTAGCACCACTATAGGTGTCTGAGCATTTGTGTAACCACATCCTCTGCCATCTGACTTATACCAAAAGTGACAGCACCTTGGCAAAGGTAAACCAAATGTTCTAACCAAAGGCAAATGAAGCAGTAGGAGGTGCAAAGCAAGAGGGAAAGAAAACATCCTCAATGCAGAGCTAGGTTGGCTATCATGTTAATTAGCCACCTTGAGTTCTGCTTAGCTAGACTTTCATCTCCACAGCAACCAAAATTGTAGCAATCCTCCTCACCTTCTCTAATAGCAACAGAGGATGGTTGGGTTCAGCTGTGCCTCAATCTTGGTTAAGAATATAATAATAACACATAAATAATAATAATAAAACAGAACAGATGCTGGACTCTGTGGCTATGATCTGTCACTATTCTATGAATGAAAAATACTCAGTGAAAATAACATGCAAAGTATTTTCATATGTTCTTGTTTTGTGTATTTACAAATAGTATTGGCAAACTTTTCAACTTAGAAATGATGAAGAAAAACTAGGATTTTTACCCTCTATCAAAAGGCACAGTCTGTGGTAGGTAAAAGCAGAATTCTACATGTTTTACTGGAGGCATCACTTCACAAATATTTCTGGCAATGTACTTAAAAGATAGAAAAGTAGGAAAAGAACAAAATGGATGTCAGAAGAAACTCTGAAACTTGCTCTGGAACATAGAGTAGCTAAAGTGAACTGAAGAAATAATCACATAAAAGAGCTGAACAGAAGATTTTAAAGGGCAGTTCCAGAAGACAGATTAAAGTATAATAATGAGATGTCCAAAGACCTGGAATTAGAAATCCAAAAGGAAAGGGCACACTTGGCATTTCTCAAGCTGGAAGAACTAAAGAGAAAATTCAAGCCTCAAGATGCAATATTGAAGGAGTCTATGGAAAAAAAAAACTGGAATGACACAGGAAGCATCAAAAGAAGATGGAAGGAATACACAGAGTCTCTGTACCAAAAAGAATTGGTCAACAATCAACTATTTCAGGAGGTAACATATGACCAAGAACAGATGGTATTGAAGGAAGAAGTCCAAGCTGTACTGAAGGCATTGGCTAAAAACAAAGCCCCAGGAATTGACAGAATACCAGCTGAGATGTTTCAACAAACAGATGCAACGCTGGAAGTGCTCCCTCATCTGTGCCAAGAAATTTGGAGACAGCTACCTGTCCAACCAACTGGAAGAGATCCATATTTGTGCCATTCCAAGGAAAGATGATCCAACAGAATGTGGAAATTATCAAACAATATCATTAATATCATACACAAGTAAGATTTTGCTGAAGATCATTCAAAAACAGCTACAGGAACTGCTAGAAGTTCAAGCTGGATTCAGAAGAGGACGTGGAAAGAGGGATCTCATTTCTGATGTCAGATGGCTCTTGGCTGAAAGCAGAGAATACCAGAAAGATGTTTACCTGTGTTTTATTGACCATGCAGAAGCATCTGACTGTGTGGATCATAATAAACTATGGATAACATTGCGAAGAATGGGAATTCCAAAACACTTAATTGTTCTCATGAGGAAGCTGTACTTAGACCAAGAGGCAGTTGTTGTAACAGAACAATGAGATGCTACATGATTTAAAATCAGAAAAAGTGTGCCTCAGCGTTATTTTCTTTCACAATACTTATTCAATCTGTATGCTGAGCAAATAATATGAGAAGCTGGACTATATGAAGAACGGGGCACCAGGTTGGAGGAAGACTAATTAACAGCCTGCTATATGCAAATAATATAACCTAGCTTTCTGAAAGCTAAGAGGACTTGAAGCACTTACTAATGAAGATCAAAGATTACAGCCTTCAGTATGGATTACACGCCAGCATAAAGAAAACAAAAATTCTCACAACTGGACGAATAAGCAACATCACGATAAGTGGAAAAAATATTGACGTTGTCAAGGATTTCATTTTACTTGGATCCACAATCGATGTCCATGGAACCAGCAATCAAGAAATCAAACAACGTATTGCATTGGCCAAATCTGCTGCAAAAGACCTCTTTAAAGTGTTAAAACGCAAAAATGTCACTTTGAGGACTAAGGTGTGCCTGACCCAAGCCATGGTATTTTCAATCACTTCTTATACACATGAAAGCTGGACAATGAATAAGGAAGACTGAAGAATTGGTGCCTTTGAATTATGGTGTTGGCAAAGAATATTGAATATACCATGGATTGCCAGAAGAATGAACAAATCTGTCTTGGAAGAACTACAGCCAGAATGCTCCTCAGAAGTGAGGATGGTGAAACTTCTTCTCAAGTACTTTGGACATGTTATCTGGAGGGACCAGTCCCTGGAGAAGGACATCATGCATGGTAAGGCAGAAAGTCATCGAAAAAGTGAAAGATCCTCAATGAGATGGATTGACACAGTGTCTGCAACAATGAGCTTAAACATAGCAACAATTGTGAGGATGGCGCAGGACCAAGCAGTGTTTCATTCGGTTGTGCATAGGGTAGTTACGAGTCAGAACCAACTAGACAGCTCCTAACAACAACATCTATCTATCTGTCTGCCTGTCCATCCATCTATTTATCCACACACAGAAATATAGAAATATATCTAAAAACTCTTATGAATTCAAGATTTATTTAAAATTTTATATTTATAAAATACCTCTTTCAGTATATTGCATACTGTTTCAAGAAGCACTCATTGAGGACCTTACAATTTGTAAACATTTTATAGATAAAATGTTTACCTAATGACTACAGGGAACTTACAGTCCAATAATAAACAAGTAACATAGGAATTCTTCATTTAATGCTTCTTGTTCCATGTTATTTATATATAAAGCTATTTATTTCTGAAATGACTTCTTAACCAAAATGTTTATAAATATATAAACAATCCATGAGGGTATACTGCCAATGTGTGTGTGTTTTCCTATGTTCTCAGCTCGAACATAATTCTCAGCCAATGAAATCAAGTATTAGTACACCAGATGGCACATAACCTCAGCCACTTTGTTCCCTGCCATGTTTTTGAGAGTTGAGTGTATTCAACAGTGTGTATTCTCACTCTATTCTGGACTTCTTCTCTCATTCATTTTGTTTTTTTCTGAACAGTTTTGACAAAAAAAAAAATCACTTAAAAAAGGGTACAAGCAAAAGTGATGAATCTTCTATGAAGTAACAAAGGGAGAAATGCTATATGTTACAATAAAATTTTTTAGTGTCTCTAGATGGATTCCAGGAAATGGTTGAGAAGGCAGAAGCTAAAGCTTAGCAGAAATATGGGAATAATAAAAACCGTTTAATGTTAAGGGCACCATACACATCTCTCCAACTTTGTCTAAGGCTTGTCATGACATCAGAACCTGAAGAGAGCTGAAGAGTCATAGGCAATAAATAGTACATATATTAAAAAATCACCTATACAGAAATTATGCTATAAGATGCCCATAGAGTGTACTGATTCAGTTAAGACTATCCTTTCTAGAACGTCCCCATTACTCAGCTAAATGGTGTAAGTATTCACAGATAACCACTGTGGATGGCAAAAATAAGGATTCATGAGTGCTATAGGGAAATACATAGAATGTACCCTGGCAACCCAAGAAGAAAGATCATTCCTGATGAGAGAATTAGGAAAGGCTTCAAGGTAGTTGTGGCATTTGCAGTTGACTTTGTGGGATGAATAGCATTATAAGTGGAAGGAAGTGCCAGCTCTTGTCCCCTGTCAGCTATAGGCATTGATGCCCCCTTCCAAAGACTCCATATCATCCACTTCCTTGGTATTCAGACTACATGTAAGCAAATATTAAAAGTACTATTTCCAGCAGAAGGTGAGGTGGAGAACTAATTTTGCAGCCCTGAGGCAGGATGCTTGGAATAAGCTACAGGCTCCTGTGGAGCTACTAAGCTTTCTGGAGCACCTTCTCTCATCTTTTTGAGTTACCTATATAGGACTACTGCCTTAGTCTCCTGCTCTGTAATTCATCCCCACTGCTAACTCTAGAATCCTCTCCTGAATCCTAGCTAACTTGCTGCAGAATCAGATGCCTAACATACATTTTGCTGGACCAGGAGGGACTGAATGTCTTTTCTAAAGCCCACATTTTCTGTAACAGTTCTACTTCAAACCAGATTTACTGGCTTGTCATGAAGCCTAACTCTGTGTCACACCATTGTGAAGACACTTGTGAAAAAGATAGGAAGGAGCGTTGTTGTCCAAGTGAAGTAGCATGAGAAAGACTCAAGTGGTCATTGCCAGTTCTGAAGATGAAATAGGAGCATAAGTCAAGGAATACAGGCAGTCTCTAGAACCTGGAAAAGGCTAGGAAACATCCTCCCACAGAGCCTCCAGAAGTAACGCTGCCTTGCCAACTCCTTAATTTTAGCCCAGTAAAACCAATTTCAGACTTCTGACTTCAACAACTGTAAGATAACCGATTTGTGTTGTTTTAAGCCACCAAGTTTGTGGCTATGTGTTAAAGCAGCAATAAGAGACTAATACACCATACTTACACAAAACATCTTAGAATATCAAAGCTAACTTTCTTTGAGTCTGAGTTTTATCACATTCTTTTGGTTTTCTGAAACAAGAAAAAAATACAATGTTGCGATTAATAGTATGAGCTTTGGAATTCAACAAATAAAGGGTGAAACCTTGGCTCCACTAATTTCTGGCTAAATGGCCCTTATAAATGACTTAATTTCGCTGTGCTTCAGTTTCATTTTTCATTTACTGAGAATAATACTTTTCTCATCAGGTTGACTTGAGATCAACTGAAATAATGTACGTAATGTGCTTACTTAGCTCAGTTCATGGCAATAAAAAGTATTATTGATTTGGGATACCTCTACTTCCTTGGTTCCAGAGGCAGATTCTTCTGTCAGGTAGCGATACTAGACAACATGAGCAGAAAAAGAGTTTGAAGCCATGTCAGGAAGTGCTTTTATCACAAACTGCTAAGGAGTAATGGTTTCACCTAGTAATCAACTTTTAGATGCTTCTTGTTTCAAAAAACACTTGTCTAGCAGCCTAAATATAACCTAAAGACATTCAGAGATGTAAATAAAAAAGTGGGAAGTCATATTTCTGCAAAAAATGACTACTGGGGGTCAAAATTTGCCTGGATATGGCAGGAATAATTTCAAGCAGTGATAAGACAGATGGATCTAAACTGGAAAACACAATAAATGAAACAGCTGTTATGCTTCTGGAAACAACTGGTCTACTTGCCCCAAAATAGCTATTCCTATTCACTATTTGCCCCATTTTTGAGAAACCAGTGTCTTTTATAGTTAGGAAACCAGGCAATCAGGAAACTCTCCTGTGGATGCTGCTTTTTAAGAGTGTTTTTGAAAGATCTCTTGTCCCATGTTCTGTTATATTCTTCACTAATACTTCCTGCTCCTATTGGGGAAAAATCTTCATTGGGTAAGAGGAAGAGAAACTGGTGATGCTTCATTTCAACATGGGAGGTATAGGCCGCTCAACTTAAATCATTGTAAGTGGAAACATATATAGGATTAGCTTTAAGGAAAGCAAACACTGTATAAAAAGTGAATTACATGTTTTCACAACTCTACTAGATGAAAGTGTCAAAAAGGTAAGCAGAGCGGGTAGAAGAAAAATCCAAATTCTATACCAGTAGAGGCACATTTAGATGAAATTCTGATATAGAGTGGCAGTCAACCAGTGGAAAATGTAAGAAGGGGATGTGATGGAATCCTAAGGGGCCTACAATAATATCTCCTGTTTGTGGGCAAACACTGTGTCTGTGTAGCTCTGTCCTTGTTTGGGAAAGAATTCAGAGACATAAAATTATATGAGGTCTATTTTTTTAAGAGACCAATAAACAAGGGAAAGGAAATATTTTCCCAACATCCTAACAGAAAAATCACACAAAGGTTATGTGCTACAGTATATATTCATAACCCAGGATCCAGAACCATGGATGAACAACAGGGGTTTCATCAATCTCTTAAATTGGTATGTAAATTGTATATGTGTATTGTAATTGAAAATGTGTATTTTCCTAGGGAGAAGATGCATAAATTCCATCAGATCCTCAAAAATGTCTGTGTCTTAAAATAGTTTACGGACTGTTCAGAATAAAGCCTTTGTTTTTAATGAAGTCATTTTCAAAAGAAGGGTATGACACTTGGAATCTAGAAAACAAAACCAGCAAACAATCAAAAACCAAAATAATAGGATGTGAAGACTTAAGGATGAAATAAAAAAAGGATTGCAACAAACAGATATAAAAATAAAGCAGGGAATTAAATTGTCAGTTGTGTTAATCAGATTTTTGTGCAGAAGCAAACAACCTCAAAATCTCAGTGGCTTGTAATCACAAACATATTTTTTCTTAACTCACAAATCTGTGGCCAATTATGGTTCTGTTCCACTTGCGTGGGCTTGACTGGGCTTGGTCGAGCTCTAGCCTGCAGGTCAAATTCAAGTCTGTTCCACATGTCTTCTCATTCAGATGTAGGCTGAAAGACCACCCTCTCTATAAACTTTGCTGTTTGTGACAGAGTCCAAGAGGGATGGCAGAAACTTGCTATATCTCTTAAAGCCTCTGCTCAGAACTGACTTGTGTCACTTCACTTCACTTTCCATTGGCTGATTCTAAAGCAACAAAGCGTATTTCTACTATATGGAAGACTATTTTCTGAATAATAATATAATCTACCACAAAGATGTAGGAATCAATGCTACTGAGTTATCTCAGCTGTAGAAAAGATCAAAGGTGAAATTGATGAATAGATGTCTCAGGTCAGGTTCTTTAGAAGCGGAGGCTGAGATGGAGTTTCTTATGCTAGTGATTTACTCAAGATGTGCTCTCAGATAAAGCTCATAAGGGAGTGAGGGAAATGGGATAATGTGGAAGAAGTAGCCAGACAAAGATGTTAGTTTAGCTAAGTTCGGCATACTCTACAGGGAACTCTAGAAAATCAGTGATACCACAGAGATGCCCCACCAAAGCACCCAGTTTTTTATACTTCCAAAGAAAGTCCTAGGCTTTTCTTCATGAACCAAGGGTGATTATAAGGAGAAGGAGGCAGATGTGATCTGCTAGCAGCCAATACTCACAGCTGCAGGGGAAGGGTGCAAGGTCTAGTGCAGGGGATCTGGGCAGGATACCAACCACGTCTACTACAATAAATATGGGGATTTATATTAGAAGTTTAACCTAAGAATTATTGACGTTCCTCAATAAGACACCAGAAAAATTGGAACAGAAGCAATAATAAAAGACAAAGTAAAATAATAAAAACTATACTGATTTTATTTTATTTTTTAATGAAAACCTACATAATACACAAATTTAAAGGGTAACTGAATTCCCAGCAAAAACTTTGGAAATAGAATTCAACTAAAATAGCCTAGCAAAATTTTGAACACATAAGACAAATACAGTTGATAAGATTTCCTTGCAAGTAAAGAGAAATCAGACTGATCTCAGAATTCTAAGCAATACTGTATATGAAGTGAACTATACTTATATAAGAACAACGGAAGAGCATGTACAAAATCTAGGATTTAAAAAAATACTCCTGTTTAATTATTTTAGCAGTTATCTTTTATACACTGGGACCATATAAAGACATTGTAACATATTCAAGAACTTACAAAACATTACATGTGTATTACATGTATCACTTAATAAACTTTTAGCTGCAAGTGACCTCAGTTACAACAACAAAAACTCACAGTGGCTGAGGCAGTATGGTAATAAAATCTCCAGCAGTATCGTGGCTCTTAGGATAAATCAGTACCTTAACAACATCAAGGACTCAGGTTCTTTCCATTTTGTCTCCTGCCATCCTCAGTTTTATTCTTAGTCTAACTACCATCTTAGTTACAAGCCTGGAACACCAGGTCAAAAAAAAAAAAAAAAAAGTGGTTATTGCTCCCTGTGCATCTATTACAGACACTGAATCATTTACCAGAAGCTCCCAGCATACCCACCCACACATTTTCTTGACTAGAATTAGGTCATGCACAGTTTCTTCTCTTTTCATAAACCAACATTATGCAAGAGGGACGTGATCACCACAATTTACTTAAACCAATCCAAATTTATTTAACTGTGGACCCATAAAGAAGGATGGATGCTTGAACTAAGTCACGGCTCTGTGAAAAAGGCAGATGGAGGGATATGGGAAAGGATGAAGATAAGTACTTAACAGTATTCAGTAGATTATCTTTCTTGAAAAAAAATAAACAAACATACAGTTGTCTTTAAACTGAACAAGAAATGAATTAAATTTAAAATCTCAAAAATTTTTCTGATTAGAAAAACTGACAGCTGTTTTCCTATTCACTCTGGGACCAGACTAAGTTATTCAATTGATATTGATAAGCAGTTCCATAGGTAATGTCTAGCCTCGTTTAATTGTTCTTTGTTGATTCAATAAATGTTTACTGAGCCTATGATATGCCAGGCACTAGACTAGGTGCTAGGTATGCAATGGAACCCTGGTGGTGCGGTGGTTAAGAGCTCAGCTGCTATCCAAAAGATTGGCAGTTCGAATCCACCAGCTGCTCCCTGGAAAGCCTATGGAGCAGTTCTGCTCTATCCTATAGGGTTGCTATGAGGTGGAATCAACTAGACTCAATGGGTTTGGTTTTTGTTTTAGGTATGTAGTGGTAAACAAACCAGACAAGTTCCTACTCCCATACCTAATTTTTCCAGCTGTCTGGCCAACTGATGGGAAGAGATCCATATTCATACCCATTCCAAAAAAAAGGTGATAAAATGGAATGCAGAAATTATGGAATAATATCACACCCAAGTAAAATATTGATGAAGATAATTCAAAAATGGTTGCAGCAGTACATTGACAGGGAACTTCCAGAAATTCAAGCCAGATTCAGAAGAGGATGTAGAACAAGGGATATCATTGCTGGATGTCGAATGGATCTGGGCTGAAAGCAGAGAATACCAGAAAGATGTTTACCTCTGTTTTACTGACTGCATAAACATACTCAAATGTGTGGATCATAACAAATTATGAATAACATTGCAAAGAACGGAAATTCCAGAAGACTTAATTTTGCTCATGTGGAACCTGTACATAGACCAAGAGGCAGACATTCGAAGAGAACAAGGGAATACTGAGTGGTATAAAAACAGAAAAGATATGCATCAGGGTTGTATCCATTCGCCATGTTTATTTAACCTGTATGCTGAGCAAATGTTCCAAGAAGCTGGACTATATGTAGAAGAATGTGGCATCAGGACAGGTGGAAGTTTCATTAAGAACCTTTGATATGCAGATGACACAACCTTGCTTGCTGAAATCGAAGAGGACTTGAAGCACTTACTGATGAAGATCAGAGACTACAGCCTTCAGTGTGGATCACACCTCAACGTAAAGAAAACAATAATCCTCACAACTGGTCCAATAAACAACATGATGATAAATGAAGAAAATATTGACATTGTCAAGGATTTCATTTTACTTGGATCCACAATCAATATCCATGGAAGCAGCAGTCAAGAAATCAAACAATGCATTGCATTGGACAAATCTGCTACAAAAGATCTCTTTAAAGTGTTAAAAAGCAAAGATGTCACTTTGAGGACTAAGGTGTGCCTGACCCAAGCCATGATATTTTCAATCACTTCTTATACACATGAAAGCTGGACAATGAATAAGGAAGACCCTTGAATTGTGGTGTTGGCAAAGAATATTGAATATATCATGGACTGCCGGAAGAACGAGCAATTCTGTCTTGGAAGAACTACAGCCAGAATGTTCCTTAGAAGCAAGGATGGTAAAATTTTGTCTCACATACTTTGGATATGTTATCAGGAAAGACCAGTCCCTGGAGAAGGACATCACGCTTGGCAAAGTAGAGGGTCAATGAAAAAGAGGAAGACCCTCTGTGAGGTGGATTGACACAGTGGCTACAAGAATGGGCTCAAGCAAAATGATTGTGAGGATAGTGCAGGATCGGGCAACTCTTCATTCTGTTGTGCATAGGGTCACTATGAGTCAGAACAGACTCCATAGAACCTAACAACAACAACATAGCTCTACACCATAGTTTTATACAGTGACACTATGTTTAGTCTAGTTAAAGATTTGTTTTTATTTATCTACCTTGAAATTTGTTAGATTTCTTGAATCTGGAAAAATCTCAGGTATTATTTTGTTAAATAATGTTTCTGTCCCATTCTTCCTCACTTCTCCTGAAATTGTAATTAAATGAATGTTAGGATTTTCACGTGCAACAGTCTTTATCTTTTACACTCTCTTTGGTTATTTTTCCTTTCTTTATTTTTTCCTTTATCTTTTTGTTTTCTTTTGCCTCCCTTAACTTCATTCTAGGTAGTCTGTGTTACCTTACTTGAAATTCACTAATTCTTTCTTCAGCAGTGTGTATCTAAATTTCATCACTGTAAAACTCATCTTTTGAATTTGTAATTTGTCCTTTTTCAGTCCTATGAGGTTGTTTGTTCTTTTTCAAATCTGCCATGCCAATCTTTATATTTTCCTGTACACATCAGACCTTTTCATGCATTCTTGTTTCTCTAAAAATAAGAAGTAAGAAGTATAGTTGTTTTATATTCTGTGTTTGATAATTCCTATTTCAGAAGCCTTTGTGAGGCTATCTTTATTGACATTTTTGTTTCTTACTCACAGTGGATGACTTGTTTCCCCATATTCTTTGTTACCTTTGACAGCAAGTTATTTGGAAAATTATTTGTAGGAATAACTTGAGGCTTGGAACAGTCATACAATCCTCTAGAGATGATCTTTGTGGGTTTCTGCCAGGTATTTGGGAGGGTACCAACCCATGAATAAATTCTGTGTTTGGGGGTCACTCAAAGATCTAATTGACCTAGACCAAAGATAGTTTTACTTCTGGTCCTGTTTGGTCTCATTTCAAAGTGGGTGTTTAGGGGAGTTTCAAAATCCCTAGTGTGGTGAGCCCTGGACATTATTCTACCCCTCCCAGTACCCTACCAACCTACTAAACCATAGTTTAGTTTCACAGCTGATACTTCTAATGGGATAAATGCACTCAAGGCAAAAGCAAGGCGTTTCTCTCTTTCTTCTTGCCTTCACCTAGGCTTTGGTGGGGTAAATCTCCTAGATAGTGACTGGCCACACCTATCTATTCTGTTAGTGTTATGTTTGTTTGTTTTTAGGGTTTTCATTTTGTTTTTCCTTTTATTTTAACATTTCCTCCGGCTTTTTTGGTTGTCCTCAGAAGGAAGGTTTCGTTTAAATTGCTCAGACCTCTAGTCTAAAAAAAAAATCAAATCCATTGCCATCGTGTCAATTCTGACGCATAGCAACACTATACGACAGAGTAGAACTGCCTCGTAGGGTTTCCTAGGCTGTAAATCTTTACAGAATCAGACTGCCACATTTTTTTCCCGAGGTGTGGCTGGTTTGGGTTCAAACTGCTGATCTTTCCGTTAGCAGCCAAGCGCTTAACCACTTTGCCATCAGGGATCCTTCAGACCTCTACTGTCAAGGGGAAATCTCCTTCACCTCTGAGTTGACATAAAATCTCTATTATATTTGAAGACATTTAAATAACAGTTTGTTCCATCATGGTTCAGCCCTTCCCCACAAATGCTTGTTATTTATACTCTTTGGTTACTATGAAAGGAATCATAAACTAAAGGCTCGCTTCCCTTTCCTTAAGAATAAAGTTTGAAAGGGAACAAAACGGGTCACTTTTTTTTTTTATGTCACTTTTGTTTTTTAATTGTACTTCAGATGAAGATTTACAGAACAAATAGTTTCTCATTAAACAGTAGTACACATATTGTTTTATGACATTGGTTAACAACCCCACAACATATCAACCCTCTCTCTTCTTGCCTTTTTTTTTTTGGTGAAAATATACATAGCCAAAGATACACCATTTCAAAAATTTCTACATGCACAGTTCAGTGACATCAACTACGCTCTTCCAATTGTGTTGCTATTCTCACTTTAGATGAAGGTTTACAGAACACAATAGTTTCTCATTAAACGGTACACATGTTGCCCTATGACAATGGTAAACAACCTCACTACACATCAACACTGTCCTTACTCAACCTTGGGTTCCCTATCACCAGCTTTCCTGTCCCCTTCTACCTTCTAGCCCTCGTCCCTGGACTTCTGTGCCTCATTAGTCCTGTTTTGTTTTATGGGGCTGTCCAATCCCCAGCTGAACGGTGAACCCTGGAAGTGACTTCACTACTGAGCTGAAAGGGTGTCTGGGGGCCATACTCTCGGGATTTCTCCAATCTCCGTTAGGCCAGTGAATCTGGTCTTATTTGTGTGTGTTAGAATTCTGTTCTACATCCTTCACCACCTTTGTCCAGAACCCTCTGTTGTGATCCCGGTCAGAGCAGTCAGTGGTGGTAGCCAGACACCATCTAGCTGTACTGGACTCAAGCTGGTGGAGGCCTTGGTCACTGTGGTCCCTTAGTCCTTTGGACTAATATTTTCCTTGTATCCTGTTCTCGTCATTCTCCCTTACTCCCAAAGGGATGAGACCAGCGGAGTATCTTAGATGGCTGCTCACAGGCTTTTAAGACCCCAGACCCTACTCACCAAGGTAGAATGTAGAACACTGTCTTTATAAACTGTGGTATGCCAATTGAGCTAGATGTTCCCCGAGACCATGGTCCCCACAGCCCTTCGCCCAGCAATTCAGTCCTTCAGGGAGTTTGGATGTGTCTAGGGAGCTTCCATGACCTTTCCTTGTACAAGTTGTGCTGGTTTCCCCAGTATTGTGTACTGTCTCAGCCTTCAACAAAGATACCACTTATCTATTGCCTATTTAGTTTCCTCCCCCCACCCCTCCCATCCCTGGTAACCAACAAATATTGTTAATTTTTGTGTGTAAACTTTTTCATGGGTTTTTACAATGGAGGTCTCATACAATATTCGTCCTTGTGTGATTGACTTATTTCACTCAGCATAATGACCTCCAGTTTCATCCATGTTATGAAATGCTTCACAGATTCATCATTCTTCTTTCTTGTTGCATAGTACTCCATTGTGTGTACGTACCATAGTTTGTTTATCCATTCATCTGTTGAGGGGCATGTAGATTGTTTCCATTGTTTGCTATTGTGAACAATGCTACCATGAACATAGGTGTGCATATGTCTATTCGAGTGACAACTCTTATTTCCATAGGATATAGTCCTAGCAGTGGGATTGGTGGGTCGAATGGTATGTGTATTTCTAGCTTTCTAAGGAAACGCCATATCATTTTCCAAAACAGTTGTATCATTTTGCTTTCCAACCAGCAGTGCATAAGAGTTCCGATCTCCACGCAGCCCCTCCAACATTTGGTATTTCCAGTGTTTTTGATTTGTGCCAGTAATGCCAGGGTGAGATGGTATCTCATTGTGGTTTCAATTTGCATTTCTCTAATGGCTAGTGATCGGGAGCATTTCCTCTTGTGTCTGTTGGCCGCTTGAATGTCTTCTTTGGTGAAGTGTCTGTTCATTTCCTGTGCCCATTTTTTAGTAGGATTATTTGTCTTTTTGCTATAGAGGTGTTGGATTTTCTTGTAGATTATGGAGATTAGACCTTTGTCTGACTTGTACTGTCCAAAAATTTTTTCCCAGTCTGCAGGTTCTCTTTTTACTCTTTTGGTGAAGTCTTTTGACGAGCATAGGTGTTTGATTTTTAGAAGACCCCACTTATCTAGCTTATCTTCTGGGGTTTGTGTGTTGATGGTTATGGTTTGTATCCTGGTAATGCCGTGTATTAGGGCCTGTAGCGTTGGTTCTATTTTTTCTTCTATGAACTTTATAGTTTTAGGCTTTATATTCAGATCTTTGATCCATTTTGAAGTAGTTTTTGTATACGGTGTGAGGTATGGGTCCTGTTTCATTTTTTTGCAGATGGCTATCCAGTTTTGCCAGCACCATTTGTTAAAAAGACTGCCTTTTCCCCATTTGATGGACTTTGGGCCCTTGTCGAAGATCAGGTGATCGTAGGTGGATGGATTTACATCTGGGTTCTCAATTCCGTTCCACTGGTCAATGTATCTGTCCTTGTACCAGTACCAGGCTGTTTTGACTACTGTAGCTATATAGTAGGTTCTGAGGTCAGGTAGTGTGGGTCCTCCAACTTTATTCTTCTTCTTCAGTAGTACTTTACTTATTTGGGCTTCTTCTCTTTCCGTATAAAGTTAATGATTAGTTTTTCCATATCTTTGAAGAATTTTGTTGGTATTTGAATTGGGATTGCATTGTGTTTGTAAATTGCTTTCGGTGGAATTGTCATTTTCACAATGTTGAGTCTACCTATCCATGAGCATTGTATGTTCTTCCATTTATGTAGATCCCTTTGGATTTCTTGCAGTAGTGTTTCATAGTTTTCTTTGTATAAGTCTTTTGCATCCCTGGTTAGATTTATTCCTAAGTATTTTATCTTTTTAGGGGCTATTGAAAATGGTATTGTTTTCCTGATTTCCTTTTCATTGTTCTCCTTACTGGTGTATAGGAATCCAACTGATTTTTGTATGTTTATCTTGTATCCTGCTACTCTGCTGAATCTTTCTATTAGTTCCAGTAGATTTCTCGTGGAGTGTTTAGGATTTTCTATGTATAGCATCATAAAATCTGCAAACAGGGACAGTTTAACTTCTTCATTACCAATTTGGATGCCCTTTATTTCTTTTTTCTTGCCTTAGTGCTCTAGCTAGAACTTCCAGCACAATGTCAAATAGAAGTGGTGATAAAGGGCATCCTTGTCTTGTTCCTGTTCTCAAGGGGAATGTTTTCAGCCTCTCTCCATTAAGAATGATGTTGGCCATTGGTTTTGCATAGATGCCCTTTATTATGTTGAGAAATTTCCCTTCTATACCTATTTTACTGAGAGTTTTTATCAGGAATGGGTGTCGGACTTTGTCAAATGCCTTTTCTGCATCAATTGAGATGATCATGTGATTCTTTTCTTTCCTTTTACTTATGTGGTAGATTACTTTGATTTTCTAATGTTGAACCATGCTTGCATACCTGGTATGAATTCTACTTGGTCGTGGTGTATTATTTTTTTGATATGATGCTGAATTCTATTGGCTAGAATTTTGTTAAGAATTTTTGCATCTATATTCATGAGAGATATTGGTCTGTAATTTTCTTTTTTTGTGGCATCTTTGCCTGGTTTTGGTATCAGCGTTATGCTGGCTTCATAGAATGAATTTGGAAGTTTTGCTTCCTCTTCTATGCTCTGAAATAGCTTAAGTATTACTGGTACAATCTCTTCTGTTAATGTTTTGTAGAATTCTCCAGTGAAGCCATCTGGGCCAGGGCTTTTTTTATGTTGTGAGTTTTTTTTATTACCTTTTCAATCTCTTCTCTTGTTATGGGTCTGTTCAGATTTTCAAGATCACTTTGTTGTAGTTTGGGTAGGTAGTGTGTTTCTAGAAATTTATCCATTTCTTCTAGGTTTTCAAATTTGTTGGAGTATAGTTTTTCATATTATTCTGTTATGTTCCTTTTTATTTCAGTTGGTCTGTTGTAATGTCACCCATTTAATTTCCTATTTGGGTTATTTGCATCCTCTGCTGTTTTTCTTTTGTCAGTCTGGCCAGTGGTTTATAGATTTTATTGATTCTTTCAAAGAACCAATTTTTGGTTTTGTTGATTCTTTCTATTGTTTTTCTATTCTCTATTTCATTTATTTCTGCTGTGATCTTTTCTATTTCCTTTCTTCCGGTGTCTGTGGGCTTTTTTTGCTGTTCTCTTTCTATTTGTTTGAGTTGTGTAGTTAATGTTTTGATTTTGTCCCTTTCTTCTTTTTTGATGTGTGCATCTATTGCTATAAATTGTCCTCTGAAGACTGCCTTTGCTGTATTTCAAAGGTTTTGGTATGATGTGTTTTCGTTCTCATTTGTTTCTAGGAATTTTTTTATTCCATCTCTGATTTCTTCTATTACCCAGTGATGTGTAAGCAGGATATCATTCAGTTTCCATGTAATTGATTTTTTTTTCCTTGATATTTCTGTTGTTAATTTCTACCTTGTTGGCATTGTGGTCATAGAAGATACTTCGAATTATCTCAACATTTTGGATCTTGTTGAGGATTGCTCTGTGGCCTAAGATGTGGTATGTTCTGGAGAACGTTCCATGTACATTGGAAAAGACTGTGTACTTTGCAGCTGTTAGATGGAGTGTTCTATATACATCCTATGAGGTCAAGTTGGCTGTTTGTGCCCTTTAGGTCTTCTGCATCTTTGCTGAGTTTCTTTTTAGTTGTTCTGTCCTTTACTGAGAGTGGTGTGTTGAAGTCTCCTACTATTATTGTGGAACTGTTTATTTCTCTTTTCAGTGTAGTTAGA
This sequence comes from Dugong dugon, assembly GCA_030035585.1. Taxonomy (NCBI): domain Eukaryota; kingdom Metazoa; phylum Chordata; class Mammalia; order Sirenia; family Dugongidae; genus Dugong; species Dugong dugon. The sequence continues at coordinate 22,644,191 of CM057463.1, read as the reverse complement.
GTTTGTTTTGTGTATTTTGGAGGCCTGTCATTGGGTGTGTAGATGTTTATTATGGTTTTTTCTTCATGGTGGATCATCCCTTTAATCATTATATAATGTCCTTCTATGTCTTTTATGGTGGATTTTGTTTTAAAGTCTATTTTATCTGAGATTAGAATTGCCACTCCTGCTCTTTTTTGGTAGTTGTTAGCTTGATTTTTTTTTTTTCAACCTTTGACTTTTAATAAATTCACAGCTTTGTTTCTAAAGTGTGTCTCTTGTAGATAGCATATTGATGGATCTTTTTTTTTTTTTTAACAATTCTGTCACTCTCTGTCTCTTTATGGGTGGATTGAGTCCATTTACATTCATTGTAATTATTGATAGATGTGAGTTTGTAGCTGTCATTTTGTAGTGCTTTTTTTTTTTGTGGCGCTGATGTTTTCTTTGTTATTCTTACTCTCCTGTGCTGAATTACTTTTGTTTCTGGATTTTTATTTCATTTCTTTTGTTTTTGTAGGTTTTGTTTTTGTTGAGACTTTACTTTTTTCTTCTTTATTTTTATGAGTATGTTTGTGAACTTTCTTTGTGGTTACCGTGAAATTTACCCATATCTTTCTAAGTTTGAAGCCGTCTATTATTACTTGGTATCACCTTGCCTTCCTCTCCATTAGAAGGTTCTGTACCTACACCATTTATTCCCTCTTTTATTCTTCTGATGTGGTTGTCATTTACAGATTAACTGCTCTGATTCTCTGTTGTATTTCTTTTGGTTTTGGCTAGTCCTTGAGAGTTCTTTTCCTAGATTGGTATCTGGCTCGTATGATCCTGCATCCTAGATTCAGCCTGTGAGCTGAAGTTGTTTGTTCTCAGATTGAAGAACTCCCTTTAATAATTGTTGTAAGTTTGGTTTGGTTTTTACATATTCCATTAATTTCTGTTTATCTGGAAATGTCCTAATTTCACCATCGTATTTGAATGAGAGTTTTGTAGGATATATTATTCTTGGGTGACAATTTTTTTCTTTCAAGGTTTTATATATGTCATCCCATTGCCTTCTTGCCTGCATGGTTTCTGCTGAATAATCTGAGCTTAGTCTTATTGTTTCTCCTTTGTATGTGACTTCTTGTTTTTCATGAGCTGCTCTCAGGATTCTTTGTCTTTGGTTTTGGCTACTGTGATTATGATATGCCTTGGTGATTTTCTTTTGGGGTATGTTATATATGGGGTTTGTTGAGCTTCTTGGATGGCCAGCTTTTCATCTTTCATGATATTGGGGAAGTTTTCTGTCAGCAGTTCTTCAATGATCTTCTCTGTGTTTTCTGTTTTCTCCCCTGTTCTGGAACTCTGATCACTTGCAAATTTTTGCTTTTGATTGTATCCCACATAACTCTCAGGGTCTCTTCATTTTTCTTTGTTCTTTTTTCTGAGTTTTCCTCAAACAGAGTTGTATCCAAGTGTTTATCTTCAATTCCACTGATCCTGTCTTCCACCATTTCAAATCTGCTCCTCAGGCCTTTATGACACTCTCCATTTCTGAAATCTTGTTTATCTTTTGGATTTCTAATTGTTGTTTTTGTATAATTTCTAGCTGTGAATTTATTTTGGCATTTTGTTCCTGCATTATTTTCCTGAATTCTTCCATTTTTTTGTCTGTATTCTCCAGGAATTTGTCTCCGTTTTCCATGAATTTGTCTATTTTTTCCTCATTTTTGTCTGCTTTCTGCTTCAACTGTTGGAGAATTCTGAGTATTAGAGATTTGAATTCCCTATCCAGTAGTTCTAGTGCCTTTTCTTCCACTGGAAAGTCATCTGGTGTTTTATTTTGGACACCTACTGGAACCATCCTGTCCTGTTTTTGTAAATGTTTGATATTGTCCGCTGTCTACGGGGCATTCAGTAGTTATTTTTCCCATTTATTGATTGTACATTTGTTTGTTTCATCCTTTTTTTTTTGTTGTTGTTTTATTTGGCTATGTCTGAGCAGGCCGGCTGTGTGTTCTTTGTTGTTTGCTGGTCTGTGGGCACAATACTTTTCACCTCCTTCTCTAATTGGCAGGGTCAGTCACTTAGATATGGTATGGCAGGTCAGGTCTAGCTGAAGAGGAGTTACTGGGACTGGTTGTTTGTGGCACTTACTTCAGCCACCAGGGTGGGTCATTAATCAGTGCAGGGTAGGTTCCGGTAGGCTGTGCCTCTGCTGCTTGGTGGTGTGAAGTTAAGAGCATGGTGCAAGTAGGTAGGATGGAGGGGGGAGATTGTTATGTGTGGAGCTAAGGTGGATATGGGAGAGAGGAGAGAGGAACAGGAGCCAAAAACATACAAACAAACAAAAAAGAGCGCTAATTGAGGCTGCCTTTTGAGTGGAGAGATGAGAGACTATGAAATGGAGGAAAACAAAAAGGGGAAGAAGAAAAATAGAAAAGAATGAATAAATAAAAATTAGAAAGAAAAAAGAACAGCAAAGCTCTGAGGGATCCCACCAGTGCAGCTATGAGGTCTGGGGAAGTTGTTCCCAGGTGTTGCACTACAGCCTGGCTTGAAGGCATAGAGGTATTCAGCACCAGGTATTCAGGGAACAGGAAGAGAGGGAAGGTATAGAGAGAAGAGAAACTGAGTGATGAAGAAAAACAAAAAGGGAAAAGAAAACAAAACAAATTAAAAAAAAAATAAAAGAACAAGAAAAGCCTCCAAAAAAACAGAAGAAAAAAGAAATTCTCTCAGGGATCCCTCTGTGGGTCTGCACAAGCTGAGATGGTAAGTCCCAAGCCATGTAGCACTGCCCAGCCAGAACGGGCTCCCAACTCAAGAAAAGGAAACGAAAACAAACAGTTCAAAACAAATAAACAAACAAAAGCCCCGGGATCCCACCAGCGTGGCAGCCCAGACAGGGAGGCAGTTCCGCAGTCGAATGGAGCTCTGCAGCCCCTTAGGAAGAAGCAAAGATGGCGCACAGAGCCAAGTATTTGAGCAAAAGTAGGTGGAGTTGCTGAGAGGTAAGGAAGAAATCAAAAGAAGCGGAAAAAAGCAACACCAGCAGCCAACAAATGGGACTCAGGGAGCCGGCCAGTGTGAGCGGGTAGAATCCAAGCAGCCAGTGCTTCCCGGCCAAGAGACTATGGCGATGGGAAGCAGAGGAGGCCCAGTGGGGGCAAAGAAGGGTTGGGGGGTGGGAAAGCATATATCACAAATTACAGGTTGTTTTGTCTCCTGCTGGAAGCTCCGTGAAGCTGCTTTCTTGTACCCCCTATTTGTTGGTCTCTGATAGGAGTCCAAGATGACGGATCCACACTAGGTTAGCTGATAGGGGATCTCTGCATGAACCTCTCCTCGCTCTCAGTTCTCTGTCAGTTTTCTCACTCCATTTGCTGCTTGGCTGAGTTCTTCATCTCTTCATTTGATGTTTTAGGGTTTCAGGATTGCTATTTTCTCTGTTTGGCTTAGTTTTTTGGATCTTTGCTGTGGAGGGACAGTGTGGTGCTTCTGCCTAGAGCGCCATTTTGCCGGAAGTCCCCCAATGGTCATTTTTATGGCTAAGAAATTCAATAATGTTTTCCAGCAATTTTTAAAAGTCTTATTGACCTTCCCAAGTGATATTTGTGCATGGGTTTTGCTATTTATTGGTTACGACTGAAAGAAATCCAGTGGTAAATATTAATTTTCAATACATTTCTCCTTGCTTTATTTTTATCTAGGAACTATGTCCATTTCCATTTAACTTTAACTAAAATTTATGTATTTACTTCAAATATGGGAAAAAATTCAGAGTAAAGATTACTAGGGTATGCATTAAAATCTTACTATGTTATCATTTATTATCTTTGGAGAGCAGAATTTTTGGAGTTTTTTTTTTTCTAATTTTCTTCATGCAGTTTGTATTGCTTTCACAAGCAATTTTATTTTAAATATAAAGGAATTTTATGCAATTATATTAATTATCATGATCACAGTCTTATAAGCAGAAAATAAAAATTTGAGCAGAAAAATAAGTACACCAAAACATTATCATTGTTTATCTCTGCATTGTGGAAGTACTGCTGCCTTTTTTTTTTTTTTTCTTTTTTTAATGTTTCTAGGTTTTCTCTAATAAGTATTTATTGCTGCTTTCATGGAAAAGAATAATTAGCTAAAAGATGCATTAGAGTTTTGAGTGCAATAAGAATATGTTAAAAATTGTCCTACAGGAACTTCTCTTTGAATTTAAAAGTATATGGGAGGGAATTGTCTCAGAGAACCTTTCTAGCTGAGCCATATACTTTAGTTGAGAGGCATTGATTGCCAAAAGTACTGTGTGGCTGTTGCAATTAAAGGAGTTCAGATGTAAGAGTAATAATAATGTAGCCTCAGCAACATGTAACAGATTATTAAATTTAAGTAGGAAGCAGAAGATGAATTCTCACGTGGTTTGAGGATAGGATTGCCATTCTAAGATATAAGGGATATGGAAGTTGAAGCAGATTAGAAGGAGCTGTGTTTTTGGGCCACCTTTTGAATGCCATGTAAGTCTTATTTATCATTTCAGGGTGTGAGGAGTCCAATAATCATGTCCCATTTTGCATACAAATGTACTCCACCTTTAAAGTTAACTTTATTAATTTAGTGAGTTTTTATTAAAACAATCAGAAAAAGCCTGTTTTTTCCTAAAACAAAATTACCAAAGGAAAAAAAGGATATAAAAGAAATAAGAGAAAAAGAAAAAGATTTATGATATAAAAGACAAAGTGCATTTATGCAAAAATAATTATAACTAAATTTTGGCATCCTCACCAGTATTTTGGATATATTTTAATAAATTTAATATGTTAAAAGAATGAAATATAAGAAAAATTTTAAGAATAGCTCTTTAGAAAAGTCTCAAGATTTCAACCAAGTGACAAGAATAGGAAATAGAAAACGATAGCAAAACCACAACCCAAATTTTCTTTAACATACACAGACACACACTTAAACAAAACCAGAAGGGAAAACATGAAAATAACAGTAGCTATCACTGACTTGTGAAATTACAGAGTATTTTTATATTCTTCCTCATACTTTTCATGTTTTTTTTCAAATTCTCTACTCTGAGATGCATCACATATAATTAGAAAAATATATAGTTATTAAAGGAAGAGACAGAGAGACTTCTATCAGTATGAATCTTTGCTTGCAATCAACAGAGAACAACTCTATAATTTAGGAAAAGGGGAGTTTATTTAAAGACTATTCTGGTGCTTAGAAAAATCAAAGGGGCTGCAGAAATACAAGGCCATGGAACGATCCAGCGTTAGGGCAGCTCTTGGAATTCGGGACAGCAGGAGTTGATTTTACAATTTTATCAGCGAGTCACAGCTGAGATGCCTGATCACTGACTATTTTCCATCCTGACACTATTCTGTTCAAGATTCAGAGACCTGGGAAAGAGAGACTGGCTTGGGTGTTAAGCTCACCTTAGTGCTTGGGGGAATACTTTGACAGTCCCATTGAGAAAGCAGGCCATTTAAGAGAGAATTCCTCAAAAAGAAATCAAGATGATGTTACCTGCCCCCCTGAAAAATGTGAGGACAAAAACAACAAATCTCCGTTTAAGATTAAAAAATTTATGTCACGTAGTCTAATTAGATTACTATTTTGATGTGTTGCACAAGAGTACTGCCTTCATTATATTCCATTCTTTATCAATGTGGAACATCATTTGAATATCTGCACACCATCTGACATGAATTCTAGGTAATTATTTATCAGACATTTGAATCGTTAACAGCCCATACGTCATACGTAGGATCTTTCTGTATTATTTTTGTGAATCTACAATTACCTCATAATTAAAAGTTTAATTTTGAAAAATGTGTCATAGTTTCTTTCTTTGTTATTCTTTTTTTTAAAAATCATAATCTAGAACCTTTGTTTTGTTTGTTTTTTCAACCCAAATGAAATTCCACTTTCAGTGACTGAACCAGCGTGTCAAGGAGGCACAGTTTTAATAGCTTATTATTTACCTTTTCGTACAAGTTACTAATACTACCCTAAAGGCAGATTGTTACATTATCTGCAATTTTCTGGACCAAATACTGACTTTTTTTTTTCAACTTTACAAGTTTTCTCTTATAACCACTTCAAAATCCATATCAGTGATCTGTTTCTCACCTTGTACTTGTCAAAATTTTTTAATCCCTGTGGCATTTTAGAAAAATCCCTTAGACGGTGTAAATAAATTATATCTTTTTCCCCTTTTTTTCTTAAAAATACCTTTCTGAGTATCTGAAATAAGTTTACACCTATAAAGCTATGAATGCAATATTCTCTTCTATGCAACTAAAAGTGTAATTTCACTTTCAGTTATTTTCCTCAGCACTAAAGTAGTATTTTCCACCACCCATTGGTCAGTTTGTCATACTGTGGTGGCTGGCATGTTGCCATGATGCTGGAAGCTATGCCACTGGTATTTCAAATACTGGCAGGGTCACCCATAGTGGACAGGTTTCAGTGGAGCTTCCAGACTAAGATAAACTAGAAGAAAGGCCTGGTGATCTACTTCTGAAAATCAGCCAACCTAAACCTTATGAGTCACCACAGAATATTGTCCAATATAACGCTGGGAGATAAACCCCCAAGTTGGAAGGCATTACACAATAGCCACAACAATGGAATTGATCAGGTCAACAATGCTCATGAAGGTGGTACAGGACTTGACGGTGTTTTGTTGTACTGTACAAAAAGTTGCCATGAGTCAAAGCCGACTCGAGGGCAACAAACAACAACAGAAGTAGTATTAATGATTTGACATTCCCATAACAACACAATTTTAACGAGTTGTAAACTGAGATTTGGAAACTCTGGTGGCGTAGTGGTTAAGAGCTACGGTTGCTAACCAAAAGGTCAACAGTTCGAGTTCACCACGGGTCCCTTGGAAACTCTATGGGGTAGTTCTACTCTGTCCTATAAGGTCGCTGTGAGTCGGAATCAACTGGATGACAATGGGTTTGGGTTTTTAAACTGGGATTTAGGAAAAGCAATTAAATTTCTGAGGTCTGTTTAATCCATGAAGTGATTATGTACACTAGCAGTGCTTGATGCACTGTTTTACAGATCGTATTTAGGACAACTGTCATAGATAACAAACTACACATATCCAAAGACTAGCTAATATCAGCATTCAGGAATAACATAGCTGTCAGCCAGGGATGAGCAGTTAAGAAAATATACCAGCAGGACAAATTGTTGTTGTTGTTAGGTTCCGACTAGTCACTTCTGACTCATAGCGATCCTATGTACAACAGAACGAAACACTGCCCGGTCCTATGTCATCCTCACAATCGTTGTTATGCTTGAGCCTATTGTTGCAGCCGCTGTGTCAACCCATCTTGTTGAGGATCTTCCTCTTTTTCACTGACCCTCTACTTTACCAAGTATGATGTCCTTCTCCAGGGACTGATCCCTCCTGATAACACATCCAAAGTATGTGAGACAAAGTCTAGCCATTCTTGCCTCTAAGGAACATTCTGGCTGTACCTCTTCCAAGACAGATTTGTTCATTCTCTTGGCAGTCCATGGTATATTTGATATTCTTCACTAACACCATAATTCAAATGCATCACTTCTTCTTTGGTTGTCTTTATTCATTGTCCAGCTTTCGCTTGCATATGCGATTGAAACGCATATGCATAGGCGATTGAAAACACTATGGCTTGGGTCAGGCGCGCCTTAGTCTTCAAGGTAACATCTTTGCTTTTTAACACTTTAAGGACATCTTTTGCAGCAGATTTGCCCGATGCTATGCGTTGTTTGATTTCTGACTGCCACTTCCATGGGTGTTGATTGTGGATCCAAGTAAAATGAAATCTTTGACAACTTCCATCTTTTCTCCGTTTACCATGATGTTGTTTATTGGTCCAGTTGTGAGGATTTTTGTTTTTTTTATGTTGAGGTGTAATCCATACTGAAGACTGTAGTCTTTGATCTTCATCAGTAAGTGCTTCAATAGGAAAATTCAATTAATAATAATTTTGATAAACCGAACAACAGAGCTTTGATACTTTCCTTATTCCGTTTCAAAAGTTTGTGTCCTATTGGCTTTTTCTTCTTATTTCTTCCAAAAAGCTTTATTTTAAAAATCTACAACAGTAGATCTTACGAAAGGTGAAAAACTTCTCACTTAAAGGCATTAGGTTAATCAGATGTATGGTGATGTCCTAATGATTTGCTTTCCTGCATTTGCTTTCAGATACATTTTGAGGAGAATCATAATGCAGGCAAGAAGAAACTTTGACTGATGGACCTCTGTTCTATTGAAAATTCACCTCAATCATGCTATATTAGTTTCCCACATAAAGATAGGAAACTGTTAAAATAAGCACTACCCCTAGCATCTAGCATTAAAATGAATATTTCCTTATTCTCTTATTCTTGATTTATGCTGCCTAAATATAGGCTTAGCATGTTGTATTCCATACCTCCTTAACCCAGAGCTGTTGGTTTGGCCAGTATTTATCAAAGGCAACACATTCATGAAATACCTCGGCAAAAACAAAAAAAAAAAAATCACTGCCTGATGCTAGCGTCTAATAGGAACTTTACAATTTAAGGCAAAGCCTTTTCATTCATGTATACGAAAGTTCTGTGAATTTCTAAGGAAAGGCTTTCCACAGGGGTGATTTCTGTCTGTCTAGAAGAAGTAAAGATGAAATGCTCCATATGATCTCATAGCCTCCCATGGCTTCAATTATCACCTCTGTATGAATGATTCCTAGATCTGTGTCTCTAAGCTTGTGTCCCCAACTCTCAAGCTCATATTTATTTTCAGTTCCCACTGGACATCTCCACCTGGGTGTCCCACTGATCCATCACACTCCATGTGTTCTATACTAAATGCATTTTCACAACTTAGCATGCCCTCTTATGATTCTCCCAGTCTCTGTTAACGAAAAATTATCTTCCCTGTGACGCAGGACTGGGGACTCAAACTCAAATTGTTCATTTATTCAATTTATAATTCTTCTACTATATCAAATTAGCTTCCATGTTTTGATGACTCTTCCTTGAAAATTATTTTTACTTCTAATTTCTATTTTTTCCACCACCACCTTAGTTTGCCTGAAGTCATTTTGAGTGGGATGAATTATAAATAAGGAATTTAGGCACTACTGCATTCGTATACTCTAATCTTCATTCTCTAAATGTTTATTTAGTAGCTTCCCAATGATTCATTCACTCAGTCATTCATTCAATATTATATTCCAGTGGTCTAGTCACTGAGGATAGAGTAGAGTACATGGCCCCTGTCTTCATAAAGCTGAAAGTAAATAAATAGATGGATTTTAGATATTCATAAGTACTGTGAGAGAAAGTATAATACAATTTAATAGAAAATTACAAAGGAGTGTTACATTAAACAGTGAAACCTGTGAGAGCCAGAAACTTGATGGGACTGCCTTAATTTTCTGGGTTTTGCAAGTTTTCCATCTTTGACAAGGTGCAGTCTTACCACTTTCCTATCTCTTATTTTAGTGGAAAATATTTGAGTTTCCTTTCTCTGATAGGTTTCCGCCTTACACAGGTTCCAGCATTCATAGTTTTTACTGTACAGGTAGTCACCAACTTACAATGTAGTTACAACGAACCGCACTTAACAACTGTCTGTGTTTTTTTTTTTTTTTTGGTACATCTTACCATTAGTAATATGTACTACATACAATGTTGCAATGTGTAATTTGCTCATGTTATCATTCTCAGATATTCAATTTTATGATTTACTGTTCAAAACACTGCTGTATAGATTTAGTTTTCTAAACTAAATCAGGGGCTTCAGTTGCTTGAAAACATGGACCCAAATGCTGGTCGCTTTGCTAAAGTCGACAGGCAGATTCAGGAAGCAGTGAGATGTTACCACAAATATATGAAGGAAAAAAGAAAAGGATCATAGACAATGCTACTAATTTTCTGACTAGAAATGCCATCCTCATTCCTAGGGGTTATTTAGATGATCCAGAAACTTCCACAAGTGGAGTTATTACCACAACTGACAAAATACCAACTTCTTCCAACCCCTAATCATAGTCAGAGTAAATTTTTATGATTTATGTATTTTTATGTATGTATGTGTTAAAATATACCTGTAAGTTATATGTAATGTTTACAACTCCCAAAGACAAATAAAGATAGGATTTATAAGGATACTGATAATAAAAGGCAATAACAATGAAAACTAAAAAAAAAATGAGGTATTCGACTTATGTCAGAACTACGTTACGACAGAATCATTGGAATGGAACTCCACAAGTCAGGGACTATCTGCATAGGCTGATCAGAGAAATCTTCCTGAGGAACAAGCATTTTCAGAAGAAAGAAGTAAAAAGTCTGAAAGGAAACAGTCTGGCATTTTTAATAAACACAATGGAGACTAATGGAGTAGAAATATAGTGATCCCAGAACATTTGGTATGAGAAAAATTTAGAAAGAAAGGTATAGAAACAGCTCTTGTAAGATATTATAAGCCATGAAATAAATATAGGGTGCAGGGATCCATTGGAATGTTTTTGACTTGAAAATAGCATTATCTAATTTCACTTTTTAAAAAGATGACTCTAACTGTGGAGTGAAGACTGATTTCACGGACTTTTGAGTTAAGATGTAAGATTGTGCACACAGAAACTGCCCCGATGTACTCTGATTGAAGGAAACTGATCATGCATCTTTTAATTTTAATAGTCACACTCAAAACCAAACAAAAGATAATTATGTATGAACCAGATATGAAACATTTAACAGTAATTGAAGCTATGTGGGCATGAGAAAGTGGAACCAGATAAGGACTGTTTGTCACCAGAATATCAATGCTTGTGCTGGGACAGATGTTAAACATATACTTTGTGTGACAAAGGCCCAGAATCAAGATTTTCACAGAAAACCCAAGCTAAGGCCACATAAACTTTCAATGAACTGGGGCTAGAATAGCTCTATCCACATGCCTGGATTGAATCCAGCATCTAGCCCAGTGTAGACACTGAGATATCAGTTTAAAACTAGGACTTGGGACTGTGCTTTGTACAGGTCACTGCTCAGAACTGTATAACCTATGCAGGCTAGGTGCTTTTAGCCAAGTGACCAAAGTAATATCTAATCCAAATCTATACAGGACTGAAGCAGAGAATATTACAAAACCATCCTACAGGAAAGATGAATGTGGGAGAAAAATCAACCCATAAACAGAATTTAAAATCACATGTTGCACAATAAGACAGGAAAAAGATCCAATCCATGGGAAATGGATGCCCAAGGAAACAGAAATAATAGGTCAATCTAAACAGTATTTCAAAGAAATAGCTTTCATGAAGCAACAGATTATTATGAATGAACAGGCAGACATAAAATGTCAATTAAAAATTACAGATATGAGTTAACAGTTTATCAAATTAAAAAAATGAACAGCTATTGGATAAAATTGGAACCTAATTAGTGCATCTGGAGACAGAAATTAGAAAATCCCTTAGCAGAGCACTCAGAGGTAAAGAAATGGAAAATATGAAACAGAAATTCAAGGATATAGAGAATAAATTGAGACACTCTAACAAAACAAATAAACAAAAATTGGAGGATGACCAAAATGGACCAAGTAAATAATCAAGTTAGGAGGCTATTGGTGTAGAATGGTACATGGCGTAGTGATATGTATTAGCTAGTTGAGGTAGAATGAACATAAATTTATGGATTTGGGATAAATTTTGGAAGTAGACCCGATAGAATTTGCTGATGGATGAATATTGGGAATTGTGAAGGCAGAGGCTCCCAAACTTCCTATGTTCATAGAACCCTTAGTCTCTTAGTAATTTCTTCACAAGAAATTTGTACCCCAGACCAAAAGAAATGCCTAACCAAACAAAAAAACCACTTGCCATTGAGTTGACTCTCACTTATAGTGACACCATGAGGGTCAGAGTGGCACGGTGCTCCCTAGGGTTTTCAATGACTGATTTTCAGAAATAGATCATCAGGCCTTTCCCTTGAGCCACCTTTGGGTGGACTCGAAATTCCAACCTTTCAGTTACCAGCTGAGTGCATTAACAGTTTGCACCACCCAAAAAAACCAAACCAAACCCACAGCAGTATAGCCAATTCCAACTCATAGCTATCCAAGGGCTCCAAATACCTAACAGTTACTTAGCACTTAGCTCCAAACAACATAATTACTATGTCCTAACAACTTCAGAGGAGCCCTGGTGGCACAGTGGTTAAGAGCTTGGCTGCTAACTAAAAGGCTGGCAACTTGCATCTACCAGCTGTTCCTTGGAAACCCTGTGAGGCAGTTCTTCACTGTCCTATAGGGTCGCTGTGAGTCGGAATTGACTTTAGCGCAACAGGTTTGGTTTGGGTTTGGTTAATAACTTAGAAATCATTTAAAAAATAATAATATACATAAATTGAAAGAAAAATGATGTTTATATCTTATATATACTTATATCAATTACTTAGTAATGGGATGTATGTTGGGCACTATACAATTTCTCAAATTTTGGAGTCATGTTGAACATTGCCATTTTTTCCTGTTCCATATTGATTTCTGTGCAGTTCCTGTATTTAGTCACAGCAACCACCACTCAACTTTTTAAAGATATGATGTCATCAAAAGTAATTTAGTTTCATTCCCATGTTGAAACTACAAGCAATCTAAAGCAAATAGTTCATCCAGTATCCAACAGATGTTGAATATTATGAGGTCAATCTAGAAGATTTAGAAGATCCTTCTGTATCTCTGTGAGTTTGCTGTGTTGTCCCTAGATGTCTTGGTACAAAGTTTAAGAACCATTGTTCTGTAAAATACCATCATGATCCCTTGTCATGGCAAATAGTAATCTCTTCAATATATTCCCAAACATACCTTATTAGTCTTCTTTTCCCCTACTCCTTCTGAACACTACATATTATACACAGACCAGACTACTCAGGTTTCCAAGCACCCTGTCCTTTTACTTTTCATGTCTTTGTAATTGTTTTTCTTTTGACCTGGACTACCTTATATCATCTCTTATCCCAACAACATAGATATATCTTCTCTTACTTATATGTATAACTCTTTTATGACTATAACACTGATTGTTAAAGCATTACTATAGGTTGGCTATATATTGGGGATAATGTTTCTTCTTGCTCTATGCAATGAAATCTCAACTACTGTCATTCACTGAGATGTATGTGGGTAGTATAATCCTCTGAATATAACCTTCAAATAAGAAACCAAACTCATAGAAAAATAAGAGTAGTCACACGAATAGACACGCACATCCACGTTCATTGCAGCATTATTCACAATAGCAAAAATATGGAAACAACCTAAGTGCCAATCAACAGTTGAAGAGATGAACTATGGAATGTACACACAATGGAATACTACAAAACGATAAAGAACAATGATGACTCTGCGAAACATCTCACAACATGAATGAATCTGAAGGGCATTATACTGAGTGAAATAAGTCAATCACAAAAGGACACATACTGTAAGAGATCACTATTATAAAAGCACATGAAAATGTTTCCACACAGAAGGCAACAATTTTTGATGATTATGAGGGAGGGCAAGGGTGGGGAGGAGAAAACACTAACTAAATAGTAGATAAGTGGTAACTTTGGTGAAGGGTAAGACAGTACACAATACTGGAGAAGTCTGCACAGCTTGATCAGGGCAAAGTCAGAGAAGCTTCACAGACTCAACCAAATGTTCCGAGGGACTGAGCTACTGGGCTGAGGGCTGGGGAGCATGGTCTCGGGGACAGGTAGCTCAACTGGCATAACATAGTCTATAAAGAAAATGTTCTACTTCCGACTGTGGTGAGTAGCATCTGGGGTATTAAAAGCCTGTGAGCAGCCATCTAAGATACATCTACTGGCCCCATTCTTGTTGGAGCAAAGAAGAATGAAGAAAACCAAAGACACAAGGGAAAGATTAGTCCAAAGGATTAATGGACACACAGCTACCACAACCTCCACCAGACTAAGCCGGAACAACTCGACGGTGCCCAGTTACCACTTCAACTGCTCTCCCAGGAATCACAATAGAGGGTCCCGGACAGAGCTGGAGAAAAATGTAGAACAAAATTCAAATTCACCCCCCCCCCACACACACATACACACACACAAAGACTAGGCTTGCTGGTCTGACAGAGACTGGAGAAACCCTGAGAGTATGGCCCCCGACACCCTTTTAATTCAGTACTGAAGTCACTCCTGAGGTTTACCCTTCAACCAAAGATTAGGTAGGTCTATAGGGCCAACAATAACACACTTGAGGAACGTGCTTCAAGGTTCAATCATGTATACGAGGCTAATGGGCACACTAGCCCAAAAGCAAAGATGAGAAGGCAGGAAGGGACAGGAAAACTGGACGAATGGAAACAGGGAACTCCAGGTGGAGAAAGGGAGAGTGTTGACACATCGCGGAGTTGGCAACCAAAGTCACAAAACAATTTGTGTATTAACTGCTTAATTGGAAACTAATTTTCTCTGTAAACTTTCACCGAAATCACAATAAAAAACAAATAAAAAATAAACCAAAGTCATTGGCAAATAGTTAGCAAGTAACAAAGGTAGACATTTTTTGACATTGATTGTAAAGGTAACAAGGTGGATTATCTTGTGTATCAGGAATTAAGGTAAACATATTACGTGGAGATATTAAAGAAACTTGCAGCAAAGTGCTTGAGATGTAGCATAAGTCTTTGTAGTGGATTGTGATTAGTTTATAGGAAGTAGCTAGTATATTGTTTGAAATTCTTACAGGCATCTAAGCTATGATTGTACCAGAAATCTGTCATTTAAAAGCTGATTTGTTTTTATGTTTGTTGTAGTTATTGCTGTGGTGGTGGTGTTCGGGGTGGTGGTGTGGTATGTGTGTGTTTACAATTTTTTCTCTTTATAGTTTTCCATTTGTATTTATCAAGTCTTCACTAAGTTTCAGCTAGTAAGGCAGTGGAGGCAGAATCAAAGTGAGAGAAGTCTCAGGAAAAGGTGAAAATAAAGGTTTGCCTTAAAAAGGTGGTGTCTACAGGCAGTGGTCATCTATCACTTCCTGATCTCACACATGCTTTCCAGTTCTGAAATCCAAGAGTAATATATTTGAACATATATTTCCATTAGTAAAAAAAATCTAGCAGTCTCACGTAGCCCCAATATAGGCTTTTAGAAGTATGAATTAAATACTTATATTACTGAACATGTATATTTTGTACATTAGAAAAAATAGAAATTTCAAATAATTAGTTCAAATAATATTAAAAAGTATTTTAATATTTTCTTTCTTATTGATCCCAATATTACTTGTCCAATTAAAATTTTTCATACTTCTTTCTTTGGTGATCACTGCTTAAAAGATTTTGCTTATGGTTGTTGAAATTGTACCCTTCCTTTAAGACATCCTTCATACTCATAGTCAAAATTAATTTCTCCCACTTCTACCTTCTCATAACACTTTATTTGCCCCCCATTTAGCATTCAACACAGCTTTTTTTGGTAGGGATATAGAATTTTCTGTGCCTATTTCTCCCAATAAGTTCTTTGGTGCCAAAGAGTCATTGATTTTAATCCTTTATTGAACAAAATAAACTGTCTCATTCCTGTTAAAGGCTAAAAAAAAATGTTTTTTGAGGTGAAAAAATTGCTTAAATAAAAATATCTATTCCCCTATAAAACATAAAAGAAATTACCAAGATAAGTAACGGATTATATTTAAGACTTACCTACTTAGAATTTTGGACACATATTTTTCACATTAAAAGCTCAGCTCCAATCTGACATTTCAATACCATACACACAGAGCAATTTCTCTGCTGAATATTCTAAATTGCAATCCTCTGGGAACTCTAGCAAAAAGTCCCCCCACTACCAGTATAGTTCATCTTACACAAAAAGACCCATATTTGAAACCTGAGTCAACCTGTAAATAAAAGAATCACTACAGAGTGGGGAAATTTCATTGCCATTCTTAATTGCAGTCTTGACTACAAGGTGGATGATGACTTCGCTGCACATGCAGAATAAGCCACTTATTTACCCCTTAAGCCATTCCTTATAAAATAGAGTCTGTTAATCAAATGGTTGACTAATAGTAGCCTGTAAAAATAGTATTGATAAAAATTTGTAAATGATGTAAAAGTAAAGTCATTTTGAAATAAAAGTTCTTGCCATAATTGTGTGATGGCGCATGCTACGAAGTTGGAGAAATAAGAATGAAGAACAGGAGTAAAGAATTTCAACCAGGTGAGCTGGTAAATTTTTATGCTACAAAATTTTTGGCATTGGTAAAAATTCTTCGTATCTGTTTTCCTTAAGCATTCACCAGCCCCCAAAATTTCCTGGGAAAGAACCTAAAGTAACACAAACCCAGACAAGTGTATTTTTAATTGCTAGTGTCTAGGACACGAAGTTGCACTTATACAACCTGAGAATGGAATTGTCCCTAGGGCCTTGAAACAACCTAGATTTAGAATCAACACGGAAGATTTTAGAGACTGACTGGTTTCACTTCTAGAACAGAAGAAGATGGGCTCCATAGGGGTCCTTGCAGCATATGGCTCTGTCCATCTGGAAAGGTGGTGATGTGTTGTCTTTGCCAAATGTGCACTGCACGTTCTGAGTTTAGATGTGACTAAAATAAGATAAAATGAAAACTGTATGCTACACTTAGGTAAAATGTTTCATGCTTTAAAATCATACACAAAACCTCTATCCAGGTCTATCTAGGGAAGATTATGTAGGAGAAAGACAAGGTCAACAAACCTACACGGGAAAGGATTTTCCACAAGGACCAAAAATAGCTGATAGAAGCATGATTACCTGAAAGATTTCTCCTATTACTATTAGGAAGAAACCCTATTTCTGCCAAGTAGCCACAGAATTGTAGAACGAAAACACAATGAACCCAAGGGCCTTACTTCTTCTGTTAACCTCGCCATGCCCAGAATTCAGCACAATGTCTTACATGCAATAGGAGTCAAAATATTTATTGTGCTTGGAATGGATAGAGTTTCATGTATATCTACCATCACACTCAGAGCCTTGGCCACTTGTATTATTTATACAAAGATGAATTTCCATCTTTTCATTTTACTCTGCAATATTTCATTATTAAGATAAACACCAAATGATATAAAATAAAAGATGGAGAAGGAAAAGTTAGGACCTCCTGCCATTGTTAATGCCATCCTGTCTCCTTATACCCTCAAGGAAACCTTTATGAGTTTCCTTTCCTCAGCTAGAACGTTAATGGCTTAGACAAAGTCATCCTTAAAATATTTCAAGTATAAATTTCCAGTCTAATTTACTTTTTCTTTTCTTTCTTTTTTTAACAAATATTGATTTCTCTCTTTCCTTCCCTTTATTTCTTTCATTCTTTCCCTCATTTTCTCTGAATTCCCATTTCTTTCTCTTTCTCCCCTTCTTTTTTTCCTCTCTTCTCCTTTTTCCTTCTACTCCATATTTCTCTCTTCTTCTGTCTTATTCTGTCTCTCTTTCTTCCCCTGTCTCTCTCTCTCTATTTCTCTCTTTTAGCCAGAAATCAAGTGTAATTATACAAACTATGGAATCTCTTTATCTTATCTTAATGGGATTACAAGACTAAGAGATCCTCGCTTTCTTACTTAAATAGCTGAGTAATGGCAGAGCTGCTAAGTGCTTCCACATCATAAAACCAAAACCAAACCCACTACCATCAAGTTGATTCTGACTCATCGCAAACCTACAGAACAGAATAAAACTGCCCCATAGTGTTTCTAAGGAGCAGTTAGTGGATTTGAACTGTGGACGTTTTGTTTAACAGTCGAGCTCTTAACCACTGCGCTACAAGGATTCCACACCAGAGGAGTCTGTATATCATTAGTGAATAAAGTGATCCCTTACAATATCTTTAGACATCCCTGTGTGGTGCTACTAACCTAAAGGTTGGCAGTTTGAACCCACCCAATGGCACCACAGAAGAAAGGCCTGGTGATCTGCTTCCATAAAAATTAGAGCCAAGAAAATCCTATGGAGCAGTTCTGCTTTGTAACACATAGTGTCGCCAAGAGTCACAATCAACCTGACAGCAATACCTTGCAAATTGTATCACCATATAATAAGACTGAGAGTGTTATGTAAATGTATGATGTTGTTTTCATTAACGATAATTATCTTTTCCTGAACAGAGAGGGAAAAGAGAGATTCACATGTATTGAAAATGTTTACCCAAGATTCTATCCCCCAGCAGCCAAATAACTAAAACACCTTGAAGTATTAAATCAAGTTTATGTGGCATTTTGTAAGTGTATAACATAACCTTAGTTATGCTCTGAAAAAAGGAGGTTTTCAGAACTTTATGAGTTTGTGTCTGGAGAGAGATTTTTATAAGAAGCTTAGCCTCTCTTTGGGAAGCTAGTTGTAGGCAGTGGCCTAAGGCTTTGGCAAAGCCAATGTCTCTAGGAGCCTCACCACCCTGGCCTCGAGTTCTTGCTGGGGGCACTTTTTCATTATTTACTGTAGTTGCAAGAAATTTTAGTATAAGACATGTCACATGAACTGCAGTCACAAGTTTATTAATATAAGAAAATTTTATGACAATTATTCAATTCAAAAAGAAACTTAAAAAAAGAAAAAAAAAACCCACAGGAAACGAGGTTTGACTGTAAGAAAAAAAAATTACCATTTCCTCCGTTCTAATTTTCTTTACTTAAAAACATGTTTTTTTAATAGAAAAGTTATATATGCTCAAGATAAAAAATTCAAGCAGTTCTGACCTTCATTCTCGCTCCCCAGTGGTAATACTGCTAACATTTTCTTGTGTTTATGGAGCTCTTGCTATGTGTGTATATATTTACTTTTCATCTGTTAGGCTCTGACATTTTTCCATAATCAAAACTATGTATCTATGTTATTAACATCTGTCATAAAATCCACTGGATGGATATGCCATAATTTATTTAACTAGTCCCTTGTTAATGGGCAACAAAGTTTTTCCCAATTTTTCACTAATATGAAAAATGTATTAAATATCCTTGCATTCATTTCCTTGCCTACTTGAATTAGCAGATCTAGGGAAAATCCTCGGGAATGAAACTGTTGGGTCCAAGAATACGTGCACTTGAAGTTTTGATTAAAAAAAACAAAACAAAAACAAACCCATTGCAGTCGAGTCGTTTCCGACTCGTAGTGACTCATTAGGACAGAGTAGAACGATCCCATAGGGTTTCCAAGGAGCAGCTGGTAGATTCAAACTGCTGACCTTTTGGTTAGCAGTCGAGCTCTTAACCACTTGGTTAATCTTTGATAGATGGCGCCAAACTGTTATTCAAAGAGAGTGTGACAATTTACATTTCCTCATCCACTCCAATACTGGGTAATATTGCATATTTAATCTCTCCTTTCCAAATGGTGAAAAACTGTATCTTATTTTAGGTGAAGTGGAGCATCTTTCATGTGATATTTCAATTTCTATTATTTTCCTTGTGATTTATGATGTGAACAGATTTGCAGAGCCTCAGTGAGTTCCCTCAGTTTCTATTAAGTTTCCTTAGTAGCTCGAAGGGGTTCTTAAACTAAATTATATACCCTGGACCACTTCTGACTGACAGGCCAGATCAAAATACCACTGCCTCATTCAGAAAAGGTTGTTTTAAGAGGCAGAGTGAGCCAGAGAAAGGAACACTGCAGAGAAGCAAGTGGTGGAGAAGTCTGAACACTTTAGTGGTGTAATTTTAAATCTATACATACTCAAAAAAAAAAAGATAATTAAATGCCCGGGGCCCTCAATGTGAGAGGGAGTCTAGCAGCAATAGCAGGATTTGCTCTGACCCTAGCTAGCCCTCTTCACCCAGGCAGCGGTGACGGGGAGAGTTAGAGTCCAGAACTCTATGTACCAGCATCATAATACTACATTAGATTTGGAACCAAGGGTAAATTTAATCCTCAGTGTCCTCCTTTATCAGTGTGCTTGTAAATAAGTAAAGAAGATACGTGCACCTACAGATTTCTTACTTCTCTGTCCACCCATGAGGAGATGACACACCTAGGAAAAGGAATTCAATCACCAGACTCTCCCACCTCAACTGTGTAAATTGTGAGTGAGACACGACAGGCAGGTAGGTGGTTCTCATAAACTTTGTTTTCATTTCTGAACATTCCTTACTGTGATGTGACTGATTTTGCTTACAGCACATTGAATGACATTTCTTCACTCTATATGTCAGGACTACGGAGTGATAATATGGAGGAACCATACATAAAAATTCAGTCTCCTTACCTCACTGCCACCCTTTAGGAAGGGATTTTCCATTCATGTTTCTTAATTTCTATAAAAATAAATAAACAAATAAATAAATGACCCAGTATTTTTCCTCTGTTATGATTAATCACTATCTTATTACCTCTTGCCTTATGCACTGCTCGCTGGCTTATGCTGAAAATGAAAGTACTTTAGGGAGGCGGGACTGATACATAGAAGAGCAATGATGGTAATATTAGAGGAGAGGGAGTATGAAGAGTCTTAGAAATGATAAAAATCAATACTTATTTTATGTTTTTTTAAATAGAGGAAGGGCTTAATTTCCTCTGCTCCTGCTGTAAAAGGATTGGTTATAGATTAGTAGAAGGAAGTAGGTTCTGCAGAGAAGCCACTGCCAGTTAGGTGATTCTTGAGGAAGATACTCTGATCAGAGGAGCTCTTGTGGTCATGGAAGCTTGGCCTTTTTCAATTCTCCTTGAAGCCTAGACTTGTATATACTTTATTTGGCATTCATGAGAGGAGCCCTGGTGGTGTAGTGGTTAAAGTCCTTGACTGCCCACCAAAAGGTCAGCGGTTTGAATCCACCAGCTGCTCCATGGGAGAAAAATGTGGCAGTCTGCTTCCATAAAGATTACAGCCTTGGAAACCCTATGGGGAAACTCTACTCTGCCCTACAGGGTTGCTATGGATCAGAATCCACTCAAAGGTAGCGAGTTGGGTTTGGTTTTTAGGTGTCCACAGAGAACTGTGGATTAATGAATGTGCAAGATCTTCAAGCTCATAGGTTTGGACATTTAAAAATTATATTCATTATGTTTTCCTTCAATCTTTCTCTGCCATTATTTACAAAAAAAATTAAAATAAATGTACGTGTTTAATGAAGTGCAACTTTCTGGGTATGAGAAAAGTTACACAAATTGTATTTATACATTCTCAGTTTATAGTTTAAACCCGCACTGAACTTTGACAAAGTTTTGGAGTTAGTGTTAAGAGAAGTGTATTTTTATTGACTGCAGACAGTAAATTACTGAGCACCCAGCTGGATTAGTCAGCAGCATTCTAACAATTGTATTTACTCTGAGAAAACAAAATAACAGGTTTCTATTGAATAAATACGATTTTGTTTACTCGGTGACAAATACATATTGGAAAAAAATGTTTTTCAGAAATTCTGGAATCAATCTGTCCTTGAGAATAGAGTTCTTTCTTACACAGGGCTTGAGTTTGTTTTTTTTTTTTTTTTTTTTTAGTACTACGGAACCTAATCCTTGATATGTTGGACAGTAAATTTCCTTTGGTCCCTATTTTAGTCATTTCCTACATTCCATGAACAGGATATGGGAGGAGTGGCTGTTTCCCATTTATCTAATCTATCTCTAACCTTGGAAACTAAAGGTTAAATTCAATTCCATTTTTGCCTATGGGCTGACAGATGGGAATCATTCAGCCACTGCAACCACCCACTCTATTTTTTTTTTTTTTAAGGCATCATCCTCTCCAGATAGCAATAAGAGGGTGGAGGGAAAAAATTCGTGTCACCCATTCAAAAATACTTGGAAGCTCTTTAACAGGAGTAAAGAGGAACTGTAATAGACTGCTCATGACTACCAATATCTTGAAAGTGATATTATACAAATACGATTTTTTCTATCATAAAAATTATGTTTTTAGGCAGTGAAATTTTAAATGCTAAATGTTTAACTAATAATAGTGTAATAAGAAAAATCTGCTTTCCTTAATGTATAAAGATGACATGATCGATGTTACTCTGGGCCTGTGCTTGGTTGGTTGGTGGTGGTGTTAGGTACTATCAGGCTGATTTCAACTCATAGCAACCCCATGTGACAGAGTAAAACTATTTCATAGGGTTTTCTAGGCTGTAATCTTTACGGGGGTGCCCTGGCGGCACAATGGTTAAGAGCTCGACTGCTAACCAAAAGGTCGGCAGTTCAAATCCATCAGCCACTCCTTGGAAACCTTATGGGACAATTCTACTCTGTCCCATAGGGTCACTATGAATCAGAATTGACTCAACAGCAATGTTTTGTGTTTTTTTTTTGGTTTTTTTGTTTGTTTGTTTGTTTTCCTTTTTAATCTTTGCGGGAGCAGATCCCCAGGTCATCCTACTATGGAGCCTCTGGGTAGAGTCAAATCACCAATCTTAAAATTAGCAGTTAAGTGCTTAACAGTTGTGCCACCAGGGCTTGGGTTACTGTCTACTAATTAGGAATGTTTGGAATTTTCTACTCATTGTAATAAAAATAGGAAAGAAATAGAGATAAAAAATATGTATCTCAACATGTAAAGATCTGGAAGGAAAGTATAAAAAGGATTTTGTAATTTTACACTAATTATTTGTGTTCCATACAGGACAAGATACAAGTAGAATAAAATAAGTATCAAAAGGAGGACTATTTTCAGGGTCAAAAGACTTGAGAAACCACTGTGGCATTTGCCAGTGGTCTTTGGATGGCTAATGATTTGCGCTTTGCAGATGAGGAGATGTGGTTTTTAACTTTCCTCGCCAGATATGTGGCATCATCTAATCCCAGAAGAACTGCCTCTTGGTAACACTAGTAATTAGCATGGAACACTGGGAGTTTGCTTTGCTTGCTGGTAGAAATAATCTAACTCTGGGTATTTGTCCCAAGACACAAATGGGAAGAATGAGAAATTAGGAACAAATTGGGAGTTGGAAGTGTAATGATGGTAAAGAAATGCTATTACAGGTACTTCCTTCAGTTTTGTAAGCTTTGCTAAGAATTCTCTTTCATTTTCTACAGCTTAAGAAGTAATCGCCTTACATATTTTCTGAGTTTTGAATTGTAGAAGTTAACTTTAAAATATTACTTAAGGACAAGAAAATGCCTAAATATAACCTTGAAATAAACTGGTTTAATGATAAAAAGCTCCCCATCCCCAAACTAAAATGACAAAAATGACTTCTGGCATGATTTCTGGAAAAATGGCACTCTAGGCAGAAGTACCATGCCGTCCCTCCACAGCAAAGATCCAAAAAAACTAAGCCAAAAAGAGAAAACAATCTTGAAACCCTAAAACATGAAATGAAGAGACAAAGAACTCAGCCAAGCACCAAATGGAGTGAGAAAACTGACAGAGAAAGGAGAGTGAGGAGAGATTCATGCAGAGGTCCCCATCAGCTAACACAGCACAGATCCACCATCTTGGACTCCTATTGGAGACCAGCAAACAGGGGGTACAAGAAAGCAGCTTCATGGAGCTTCCAGTGGGAGACAAAACAACCAGTAATTTGTGATATACACTTTCCCACCCCCCACCCTTCTTTGCCCCTACTGGGCCTCCTCTGCTTCCCGCAGCCACAGTCTCTTGGCTGGGAAGCACTGGCTGCTTGGATTCTACACACCCAAACAGGGCCGGCTCTCTGAGTGCCATTTGTTGGCTGCTGGTGTGGCTTTTTTCTGCTTCTTTTGATTTCTTTCTTACTTCTCACCACCTCTCTCTCCTTTCGCGCAATACGTGGATCCATGTACCATCTTTGCTTCTTCCTGAGGGGCTGCAGAGCTCCAGTAATTTGTGATATATGCTTTCCCACCCCCTACCCTTCTTCACCCACACTTGGCCTCCTCCGCTTCCCGTGGACACAATCTCTTGGTTGGGAAGCACCGGCTGCTTGCATTCCACCAGCCCGCACTAGCTGGCTCTCTGAGTGCCATTTGTTGGTTGCTGGTGTTGGTTTTTTTCCACTTCTTTTGATTTCTTCCTTACCTCTCACCACCTCCCCCTCCTTTTGCTCAAATACCTGACTCCGTGCGCCATCTTTGCTTCTTCCTGAGGGGCTGCAGAGCTCTGTTCAAGTGTGGAGCTGCTTCCCGGTCTCGGCTGCCATGCTGGTGGGATCCTGGGGCTTTTTGTCATTTGTTTGTTTTGAATTGTTTGTTTGTTTTCTTTTCCTTTTCTTGAGTTGGGAGCCCTTTCTGGCCAGGCAGTGCTGTGTGGCTTGGAACCTACCCCCTCGGCTTGCACAGAAGTACAGAGGGATCCCTGAGGGCATTTCTTTTTCCACTTTTTTTTTTTTTTCCCTGTTTTCTTAGGCGATTTCCTTGTTCTTTTTTTTTAAATTTGTTTTGTTTTATTTTCCTTTTTTGTCTTTCTTCATTCTTCAGTTTCTCCTCTCTCTATATCTTTTTTCCCTTTCTGTTCCCTGAATACCTGGTGTTGTATACCTCTACACCTTCTAGCCAGGCTGTACTGCAACACTGGCAAACAACTTCTCCAGACCTCATAGCCGCACTGGTGGGATCCCTGGGAACTTTGCTGTTCTTTTCCCTTTCCGATTTTTATTTATTCATTCTTTTCTTTTTTTCTTCCTCTTCCCCTTTTTGTTTTTCTCCATTTCATACTCTCTCATCTCTCCATTCCAACAGCAAGTTCCCTTAACATTCTTTTTTGTTTGTTTGTATGTTTTTGGCTCCTGTTCGTCTCTCTTCTCTCTCATATCCATCTTAGCTCCACAAATAAAAATCTCCCCCCACCATCCTACCTACCTGCACCATGCACTTAATGTCACACCACCAAGCAGCAGAAGCATAGCCTACCAGAACCTACCCTGCACTGATTACTGACCCGCCCAGGTGGCTGAAGTAAGTGCCACAAACAACCCGTCCCAGTAACTCCTCTTCAGCTGGATTTGACCTGCCATACGATATCTAAGTGACTGACCCTGCCAATTGGAGAAGGAGGTGAAAAGTATTGTGCCCACAGACAAGCGAACAACAAAGAACACACAGCCAGCCTGCTCAGACATAGCCAAAAAAAAAAGGGGGGGGATGAAACAAAAAAAATATGCAATCAATAAATGAGAAAAATAACTACTGAATGCCCCGAAGACAGCAGACAATATCAAAACACTTACAAAAACAGAACAGGATGGTTCCAGTAGGCATCCAAAATAAAACACCAGATGACTTTCCAGTGGAAGAAAAAGCACTAGAACTACCTGATAGGGAATTCAAATATCTAATACTCAGAATTCTCCAAGAACTGAAGCAAAAAACAGACAAAAATGAGGAAAAAATAGATAAATTCATGGAAAATACAGACAGAAAATTGGAAAAATTCAGGAAAATAATGCAGGAACAAAATGCCAAAATAAATTTACAATGAGAAATTATACCAAAACAACGATTAGAAATCCAAAAGAAACAACAAGATTTCAAAAATGGACATCATAGAAAGGTTGAGGAGCAGATTTGAAACAGTGGAAGACAGGATCAATGGAATTGAAGACAAACACTGGGATACAACTCTGTTTGAGGAAAACTCAGAAAAAAGAACAAAGAAAAATGAAGAGACCCTGAGAGTTATGTGGGATACAATCAAAAGCAAAAATCTGTAAGTGATTGGAGTTCCAGAACAGGGGGAGAAAACAGAAAACACAGAGAGGATCATTGAAGAACTGCTGACAGAAAACTTCCCCAATATCATGAAAGATGAAAAGCTGGCCATCCAAGAAGCTCAAAGAACCCCATATAGAAGAGACCCCAAAAGAAAATCACCAAGGCATATCACAATCACACATGCCAAAACCAAACACAAACAACTAATCCTGAGAGCAGTTCGTGAAAAACAAGAAGTCACATACAGAGGAGAAACAATAAGACTAAGCTCAGATTATTTGGCAGAAACCATGCAGGCAAGAAGGCGATGGGATGATGTCTTAGTCATCTAGTGCTGCTACAACAGAAATACCACAAGTGGATGGTTTTAATGAAGAGAAGCTTATTTCCTCATAGTCAAAGTAGACTAAAAGTCCAAATTCAGGGCGTCAGCTCCAGTGAAAGGCTTTTTCTCTCTGTCGGCCTTCTTCTCTTCAGTGATCCCCTGGACTAGCAGCTTCTCGGTGCAGGGACCCCAGGCCAAAGGACGTGCTCTGCTCACAGCACTGCTTCCTTGATTGTATGAGGTCCCCCTGTCTCACTGCTCACTTCTGCCTTTTATATCTCAAGAGATTGCCTCAGGATACACTCCAATCTTGTAGATCCAGTCCTGCCTTACTAACATAACTGCCACCCATCTTCCCTCATTAACATCATAGAGGCAGGATTCACAACACACAGGAAAATCACACAGTACCAGGAATCATGGCCCAGTCAAACTGATACACACATTTTTTGGGGGACATAATTGAAACCATGACAGATGACATATATAAAATCTTGAAAGAAAAAAATTGCCAGCCAAGAATAATATATCCTACAAAACTCTCATTCACATATGATGGTGAAATTAGGTCATTTCCAGATAAACAGAAATTAAGGGAATTTGTAAAAGCCAAACCAAGATTACAAGAATTATTAAAGGGAGTTCTTCAATCTGAGAACAAACAACTTCAGCTCACAGACAGAATCTAGGACTCAGGATTGTACCAGCCAGATACCAATCTAGGAAATGAACTCTCAAGGACTATCCAAAACCAGAATAAATACAACAGGGAATCAAAGCAGTTAATCAATAAATGATAACAACATCAAAACAATAAAAGTGGGAATAAATGGCATAGGTATAGAAACTTCTAATGGAGAGGAAGGCAAGGCGATACGAAGTAATGGTAGACTGCTTCAAACTTAGAAAGATATGGGTAAAATTCATGCTAACCACAAAGAAAGTTAACAAACATACTCATAAAAATAAAGAAGAAAAACATAAAGTCTCAACAAAAATAAAACCTACAAAAACAAAAGAAATGGAAAAAAATCCACAAATAAAAGTAACTCAGCACAAAAGAGTAAGAAGAACGAACAAAACGTCAGCACCACAAAAAAGCACTACAAAATGACAGCAACAAACTCACATATATCAATAATTACACTGAATGTAAATAGACTCAATGCACCCATAAAGAGATGGAGAGTGACAGAATGGATAAGAAAAACAGGATCCATCAATATGCTGTCTACAAGAGACACATCTTAGAAACAAAGATGTGAATTTCTTAAAAGTCAAAGGTTGGAAAAAATATATATCAAGCTAACAACTACCAAAAAAGAGCAGGAATGGCAATACTAATCTCAGATAAAATAGACTTTAAAACAAAATCCACCATAAAAGATGAAAAAGGACACTATATAATGATTAAGGGGGGATCCATCATGAAGACATAACCCTAATAAACATCTACGCACCCAATGACAGGGTTCCAAAATACATAAAGCAAACTCTAACAACACTGAAAAGAGAAATTGACAGTTCCACAATAATAGTAGGAGACTTCAACACACCACTCTCAGTAAAGGACAAAACAACTAAGAAGAAACTCAGCAAAGATACAGAAGACTTAAAGGGCACAATCAGCCAACTTGACCTCATAGACATATATAGAACACTCCATCCGACTGCTGCAAAGTACACATTCTTTTCCAATGTACATGGAACGTTCTCCAGAATAGACCACATCTTAGGCCACAGAGCAATCCTCAACAAGATCCCAAATGTTGAGATAATTCAAAGTATCTTCTCTGACCACAATGCCATCAAGGTAGAAATTAACAACAGAAGAGCAAGGAAAAAAAGTCAACTACATGAAAACTGAATAATACCCTGCTTACACATCACTGGGTAATAGAAGAAATCAGAGATAGAATCAAAAAATTCCTAGAATCAAATGAGAATGAAAACACATCATACCAAAACCTTTGGGACACAGCAAAGGCAGTCCTCAGAGGACAGTTTATAGCAATAGATGCACATATCAAAAAAGAAGAAAGGGACAAAATCAAAACATTAACTACACCACTCAAACAAATAGAAAGAGAACAGCAAAAATAGCCCACAGCCACCGGAAGAAAGGAAATAGTAATGATCAGAGCAGAAATAAATGAAATAGAGAACAGAAAAACAATAGAAAGAATCAACAAAACCAAAACTTGGTTCTTTGAAAGAATCAAGAAAATCGACAAACCACTGGCCAGACTGAAAAAAGAAAAACAGGAGAGTATGCAAATAACCCAAATAAGAAATGAAATGGGGGACATTACAACAGAACCAACTGAAATAAAAAGGAACATAACAGAATATTATGAAAACCTATACTCCAACAAATTTGAAAACCTAGAGGAAATGGATAAATTTCTAGAAACACACTACCTACCCAAACTACAACAAAGTGATGTTGAAAATCTGAACAGACCCATAACAAGAGAAGAGATTGAAAAGGTAATAAAAAAAACTCACAATAAAAAATACACCCTGGCCCAGATGGCTTCACTGGAGAATTCTACAAAAAATTTACAGAAGAGCTTGTACCAGTACTACTCAAGCTATTTCAAAGCATAGAAGAGGAAGCAACACTTCCAAATTCATTCTATGAAGCCAGCATAACACTGATACCAAAACCAGGCAAAGACATCACAAAAAAGAAAATTACAGACCAATATCTCTCATGAATATTGATGTAAAAATTCTTAACAAAATTCTAGCCAATAAAATTCAGCATCATATCAGAAAAATAACACACCACGACCAAGTAGGATTCATACCAGGTATGCAAGGATGGTTCAACATTAGAAAATCCATCAACATAATCCACCACATAAATAAAAGGAAAGAAAAGAATCACATGATCATCTCAATTGACGCAGAAAAGGCATTTGACAAAGTCCAACACCCATTCCTGATAAAAACTCTCAATAGATAGGTATAGAAGGGAAATTTCTCAACATAATAAAGGGCATCTATGCAAAACCAACAGCCAACATCATTGTTAATGGATAGAGGCTGAAAACATTCCCCTTGAAAACAGGAACAAGACAAGGATGCCCTTTATCACCACCCCTATTTAACATTGTGCTGGAAGTTCTAGCTAGAGCACTAAGGCAAGAAAAAAAATAAAGGACATCCAAATTGGTAATGAAGAAGTTAAACTGTCCCTGTTTGCAGATGATATGATCCTATACATAGAAAACCCTAAAGACTCCACGAGAAATCTACTGGAACTAACAGAAAGATTCAGCAGAGTAGCAGGATACAAGATAACATTCAAAAATCAGTTGGATTCCTATACACCAATAAGGAGAATGATGAAAAGGAAATCAGGAAAACAATACCAGTTATAATAGCCCCTAAAAAGATAAAATACTTAGGAACAAATCCAACCAGGGATGTAAAAGATCCATACAAAGAAAACTACAAAAGACTACTGCAAGAAACCCAAAGGGATCTACGTAAATGGAAAAACATACCATGCTCATGGATAGGTAGACTCAACATTGTGAAAATGATGATTCTACCCAAAGCAATTTACAAATACAACGCAATGCCGATCCAAATACCAACAACATTCTTCAAAGAGATGGGAAAACTAATCATGAACTTTATATGGAAATGAAAGAAGCCCCGAATAAGTAAAGCACTACTGAAGAAGAAGAATAAAGTTGGAGGACTACTACTACTACTATACAGCTACAGTAGTCAAAACAGCCTGGTACTGATACAACGACAGATACATTGACCAATGGAACAGAATTGAGAACCCAGGTGCAAATCCATCCACCTACGGTCACCTGATCTTCAACAAGGGCCTAAAGTCCATCAAATGGGGAAAAGACAGTCTTTTTAACAAATGGTGCTGGCAAAACTGGATATCCATCTGCAAAAAAATGAAACAGGACCCATACCTCATGCCGTATACAAAAACTAATTCCAAATGTATCAAAGACCTAAATAAAAAGCCAAAAACTATAAAGCTGATAGAAGAAAAAATAGGACCAACGCTACAGGCCTAATACATGGCATTACCAGGATACAAACCATAACCATCAACACACAAACCCCAAGAGATAAGCTAGATAACTGGGGTCTTCTAAAAATCAAACACCTATGCTCGTCAAAAGACTTCACCAAAAGAGTAAAAAGAGAACCTACAGACAGGGAAAACATTTTTGGACAGTACAAGTCAGACAAAGGTCTAATCTCCATAATCTACAAGAAAATCCAACACCTCTACAACAAAAAGACAAATAATCCTATTAAAAAATGGGCAAAGGAAATGAACAGACACTTCAGCAAAAAAGCCATTCAAGCAGCCAGCAGACACATGAGGAAATGCTCATGATCACTAGCCATTAGAGAAATGCAAATTAAAACCACAGTGAGATACCATCTCACCCTGGCATTACTGGCACAAATCAAAAACACTGGAAATACCAAATGTTGGAGGGGCTGCGTGGAGATCGGAACTCTTATGCACTGCTGGTTGGAAAGCAAAATGATACTACTGTTTTGGAAAATGATATGGCGTTTCCTTAGAAAGCTAGAAATACACATACCATTCGATCCACCAATCCCACTCCTAGGAATATATCCTGTGGAAATAAGAGTTGTCACTCGAATAGACATATGCACACCTATGTTCATGGCAGCATTGTTCACAATAGCAAAAAGATGGAAACAACTTAGATGCCCATCAACAGATGACTGGATAAACAAACTTTGGTACATCCATACAATGGAGTACTATGCAATGAGAAAGAACAACGATGAATCTGTGAAGCATCTCATAACATGGATGAAACTGGAGGACATTATGCTGAGTGAAATAAGTCAATCACAAAAGGACAAATATGGTATGAGACCTCTGTTGTAAAAACCCATGAAAAAGTTCACACACAAAATGTAACAATCTTTGTTGGTTACCAGGGATGGGAGGGGTGGGTGGGAAATACTAAATAGGCAATAGATAAGTGGTATCTTTGTTGAAGGGTGAGACAGTACACAATACAGGGGAACCAGCACAACTTGTACAAGGGAAGGTCATGGAAGCTCCATAGACACATCCAAACTCCCTGAGGGACTGAATCGCTGGGTGGAGGGCTTGTGGGGACCACGGTCTTGGGGAACATCTAGCTCAATTGGCATAACACAGTTTATAAAGACAATGTTCTACATTCTACCTTGGTGAGTAGCATCTGGGGTCTTAAAAGCCTGTGAGCAGCCATCTGAGATACTCCACTGGTCTCATCCCTTCAGGAGCAAGGGAGAATGAAGAGAAAAGGATACAAGGAAAAGATTAGTCCAAAGGACTAATGGACCACAGCTACCAAGGCCTCCACCAGACTGCGTCCAGTACAGCTGGATGGTGTCCGGCTACCACCAGTGACTTCTCTGATCGGGATCACAACAGAGGGATCCGGACAGAGCCTAAAAAGGATGTATAACAAAATTCTAACACAAAAAAAAATGACCAGATTTACTGGCCTAAAGGAGACTGGAGAAACCCCGAGAGTATGGCCCCCAGACACCCTTTTAGCTCAGTGGTGAAGTCATTTCCAAGGTTCACCGTTCAGCCGGGGAATGGACAGCCCCATAAAACCAAATGGGACTAATGAGGTACAGCAGTCCAGGGACAAGGGCCAGAAGGCAGAAGGGGACAGGAAAGCTGGTGATAGGGACCCCAAGGTTGAGTAAGGATAGTGTTGATGTGTTGTGAGGTTGTTAACCATTGTCATAGGGCAACATTTGTACTAACTGTTAAATGGGAAACTATTTTGTTCTGTAAACCTTCATCTAAAGTGAGAATAGCAGCACAATTGGAAGAGCTCAGTCGATGTCATTGAATTGTGCATGTAGAAATTTTTGAAATGATGTATCTTCGGCTATGTGTATTTTCACCAAAAAAAAAAAGGTCGAGAAGGGAGAGGGTTGACATGTTGTGGGGTTGTTAACCAATGTCATAAAACAACATGTGTACTACTGTTTCAAGACAAACTATTTGTTCTGTAAGCCTTCACCTGAAGTACAATAAAAAAAATTTTAAAAAAATGACTTCTGATTGATTGGTCTTGGGAATCCAGGGCCTTTTGGACACAGTGTGAGCTTGGGTTGTAGTTTGACCATCATTTTCTATCTCTGCTCTAGGAAGGAGTCAGAATAGTCACGCGTCTGCCAGGTTGTTGGAGGCAAGAGAAATGCAGATTAGGTTATGTTTGTAAACTTTTTTGAGCCTTTTGGAAAATGAAATATCATTGAATTTGCATTTGGAATTAAATTCCAAAAGGCTATAGAAGACAAATTAGTTTATTAGCAAATATAAAATGAAAAGCTTACAAAAGTAAAGCATCCCCCAGTGAAATAGCCCAGACAGATTGGATGTAATTCACATTTTAATTAAGGAATAGCCAGAAACAGTGTCTTTTGACATACAGCTGCCTAAAATAGATCTTCATCTCATGAAAAGATAGTTTTACTGTAGGACGCTCTTAACAATTAGAGATTGTGGGTGGAGAAGCCAGTGTTGATACTCCCTCCCTCCTCTTGTGATGAGAAGTCTTCCTCTAGAAGAGTCAGCTCCTCTTCAGGCAGAAAAGAATTTTCTGGGTAAGATCTTTTAACTACTCTAGGTAGTTCCTTTATGTTTTAAATCTCCATGCAGAAGATCTCATCAACATTCCATTAGCAGGTTCTTGGTAACTGATCCCGTGTGCTCTATTTTCTTTTACAGTTAAATATTTTTCTCTATTAAACAGTAAGAGTATTTTATAATAATTTATTATCATCATCTTTTAATTAATCATTTTAAAATTTTTAATTAATCATCTAATTACTTTTAATGTGATGTGGCACTCAACTCACATTCTTCTGATCTTGTTTTGGTTTCACAGACTTTTCAACCAGAGAAAACGTACCATCCCGTAATGTATGCATATTCATTACATTTCTCCATGGAAACTGGAAAGATTTACCAGCTGGTTTGTCAGTCAAATAGTATTGGTCACTGAGGTTGGGGTTGAATTGTGAATACAGGAGACGTAAAGGGGGCAGTTTCCAGGACTGACAGTCTGGGAGGAAGGGAGCCAAATGGGTAGTTTACAAAGACATGAGGTAGTTTTCCTTCCTTCTCATTTCTATACCCAAACTACTCGGCTGAGCAAATCAAACTGGTGGTAGTAAATAGAAGCAAAATACCACTAGTGTCCAGTATTAATATTGCTGAAGGTTCTGAAAAACTTCATTCATATTTGGTGGAGAAGTTGTAAAATGGCATAAAGACACATTTATATCCATTCAGCAATTTTCCTATTTAATACTTTTTGACCCATGCATAAAAATTCGTGACATTTGTTTTTTTTTTCCTTTGGAACTGGCTGTAATACAGAAATGGCAGTCGACTCCTTATCTTAGGTCTGTGAGTGCAAATTCTGAGTAGAGAAATTTATTTCTCCCAATTCACGAAACCTGCTAGCATCATGAAAACAGCCTTTCGGAAAGCCTTAACTGTTTTTCTCTCCTTTTCTCTGCACTTATTTCTATTGAAAATAAGATGTTTGGGATGTGATTGAAGTGAGTGATTGTGTGAGAGAGGACAAGGATAATTCACGTGGGACCCAGACAGAGCTAGGACCATTAGAGCAATGCCAGTTTCATTGTTTTTGTCCAGAATGCATCAATTTAGAAGCTATTTTAATTCGCTGCTGCTTCAAAGTGAATTCAACCTGAATGTTGTGTTTGCAGAAAGTTAATTATCTGATCTTAATCCCAATTAAGGAGACCTGTGGTGTAGTGGTTAAAGCAGTTGGCCACTAACTAAAAGGTCAGTGGTTCTAACCCACCAGCCACCCCAGGAGAAACATGTAGCAGTCTGCTTCTGTAAAGATTTACAGCCTTGGAAACCCTATAGGGTCACTACGAGTCGAAATTGACTTGACAGCAGTGGATTTGGTTAGGTTTGGTTTGAATCCCAATTAAGTAAGAAATTCCAGTATGAATATTCCCATAGTAACCTTAGCTTTGACCTCTCATGCATAAGGATATTCTAGGACACAGGGTCTCTCATTACATGGTTATGTAATAAAACATCAAAATTACTCTGACAATGCTCAGTTAAAGGGGCAACCATTTGGAATCTGTGTAGCTGACTTCAAAAACCTTTCCTTCTGTTTGAAAGGAAAGATGGAGAAAGAAAGAAAGAAGGAAGGAAGGAAAGAAAGTGAGGGAGAGAGAGAGGGAGGGAAGGTGGGGGAGAGAGAGAAAGAAAGAAATGTAGGTATTATCCAAGCTTAGGAAGATTATTTTCAATCTAGAAAAGCTTTTCAACATGCATAAAGATGGTTTCTGGTCTCTCTTTTAGTTGACTTTTCACATTAAATATTTCTTTACTTTCTTTTTCTTTCTTCTTATAAATGCAGCTTTTACACACTTTGGATAAAGACTTCAATTTTAGTATAATTATACCAGAAAGATGTTTAGCTGTGTTTTATTGACTATGCAAAGGCATTCGACTACGTGGATCATAACAAATTATGGATAACATTGCAATGAATGGGAATTCTAGAACACTTCATTTTGCTTATGTGGAACCTGTACAAAGACCAAGAGGCAGTCATTCAAACAGAACAAGAGGATACTGCGTGTTTTAAAATCAGGAAAGGTGTGCGTTGGGGTTGTATTCTTTCACCATCCTTATTCAATCTATGTGCTGAGCAAATAATCCAAGAAGCCGGACTATATGAAGAAGAATGCAGCATGAGGATTGGAGAAAGACTAGTAACCTGCGATATGCAGATGCCACAACCTTGCCTGCTGAAAGCAAAGTGGCTTTGAAGCACTTATTGATAAAGATCAAAGACTATAGCCTTCAGTATAGATTGCATCTCAACATAAAGAAAACAAAAATCCTCACAACTGGACCAACAGGCTACATAATGAAAACATTGAAGTTGTCAAGGATTTTATTTTACTTGGATCCACAATCAATGACCATGGTAGTAACAGTCAAAAAATCAAATGATGTATTGCATTGGGCAAATCTGCTGCAGAAGACCTCTTCAAAGTGTTAAAAAGCAAAGATGTCTTCTTGGGGACTAAGGTGCGCCTGATCCAAGCATGCTATTTTCAGTCTCCTCATATGCATGCAAAAGCTGGACAATGAATAAGGAAGACTGAAGAAGAATTGATGCCTTTGACTTACGGTGTTGGCAAAGAATACTGAATATACTGTGACTGCTGTCTTGGAAGAAGTACAGCCAGAATGCTCCTTAGAAGTAAGGATGGCAAGCCTTTGTCTCATGACTTTGGAGATATCAGGTGGGACAAATTCCTGGAGAAGGGCATCATGCTTGGTAAAGGGTCAGCAAAACAGAGGAAGATTCTCAGTGAGATGTACTGGCATAGTGGCTGCACAATGGGCACAAAGAGAGCAATGATTTTGAGGATTGTGCGGGACCAGGCAGTGTTTTGTTCTGTTGCATATATGGTCGCTTTGAGTCAGAGCTGACTCGATGGCACCTAACAACAGCAACAAATTAAGTTAAGTAATTAAGGAAAATATTTTCTTGTTGAATTATCATTTTTAAATGTTTTGAATTCAGAATATATTCAAAAAATCGTCAGTAAAACAAGAGAAATAGCCAGGCTAGTACTGCGTCCTTGCTGTCCCCTTCCCTTGGTTTGAGGCCTGTCCTCGTGTTCTATTCTAACTTTTTCTTTTCGTTGCAACAACAAAGATCCTGGTGTTGCCATGAGCTGCCACCCTACCCAGTGTTACTGGTATGGTAAGAGCAAGCCCCACCCAAAGTCCTGCTTCTGCTGAGGTGTTCATGATGCTAAGATCCACTTCTTTGACCTGGGTCTGAAGAAGCCAGAAGTAGACGAGTTCCCACTCTGTGGCCACATGGTGTCTGATGAATATAAGAAGCTCTCCTTAGAAGTCTTGGAGGCTGCCCATATTTGTGCCACTAGTACATGGTGAAAAGTTGTGGCAAAAACGACTTTCACATCCTAGTGCGACTCTGTCCCTTCCATGTCATCCGCATCAACAAGATGTTGTCCTGTGCCGGGCTGACAGGCTCCAGACAGGTATGTGAAGTGCCTTTGGAAAACCCCAGGGTACAGTAGTCCGTACTGGCCAAGTCATCATGTCTGTCCACACCAAACTTCAAAACAAGGAGCATGTGATTGAGGCCCTACACAGGGCCAAGTTCAAGTTCCCTGGGCTCCAGAAAATCCACATTTCCAAGAAGCGGGGCTTTGCCAAGTTTAATGCTGATGAATTTGAAGACATGGTGGCTGAAAAGTTCCTCATCCCAGATGGTTGTGGAGTCACATACATCTCCAGTCGTGGCCCCGTGGACAAGTGGCAGGCCCTGTATTCATGAGGCCCTTGTAGCACTGCCCTGCCTGACTAGTGCCCACCAATAAACTGACCTTCCTTTCTCTATGTTGCCCACCAATAAATTGAACTTCCTCTCTAAAAACAAACAAACAAACAAAAAAAAGGGAAATATTTAATTTCTACATCATCAATAAAGATGGATTGCGTTTTATAGAGAAAATATTACAAAATTAATTACTCAGTATTCTAATTTCACTTGTATTTTCAATTTAGTCATTTCTGAGTCAGAAAAAGATAGCCTTAATTGAATGAAAATTATATACAATTTCATTTTTCTTTTTCTTTTTTCCCAAAAAAAATTTATACATACATTGTAATGTGACTCCAGTTGCTCTCCCCACACTGTGACAGCACACCCCTCCCTTCCACCCCCGATTCCCCACGTCTATTCAACCAGCTCCTAACCCTCTCTGCCCTCCCATCCCACCTCCAGACAGAAGCTACCCGTTTAGTCTTTTGCATCTACCTGAGCTAAGAGGCGCACTCCTCATGAGTATCACTTTATGTCCCACATTCCAGTCCAATCTCTGTCAGAAGTGTTGGCCTCAGAAATTGTTTTAGTTCTGGGCTGATAGAGAATCCAGGGGCCATGCTTTCTGGGGTTCCTCCAGTCTCAGACCATCAAGTCTGGTCTTCCTACTAGAATTTGAGTTCTGCACCCTAACTTTCTGCTGCTCCATCCGGGACTCTGTTGTGTTCCCTGTCAGGGCAGTCATTGGTAGTAGCTGGGCACCATCTAGTTCTACTGGTCTCAGGCTGATGAAGTCTCTGGTTTATGTGGCCCTTTCTGTCTCTTGGGCTAGTACTTCCCTTGTGTCTTTGGTGTTCTTCATTCTCCTTTACTACAGGTGGTTGGGACCAATTGATGCATCTTAGATGGCCACTTGCAAGCTTTTATGACCCCAGACGTCACTCACCAAAGTAGGATGCAGAACATTCTCTTAATAAGCTTTGTTATGCCAATTGACCTAGATGTCCCCTGAAAGCATGCCACCCAGACTGCTACCCCAGCTACTCTGTCTCTCGAAGTGTTTGATTGTATTCAGGAAACTTCTTAGCTTTGGTTTAGTCCAGTTGTGCTGACTTCCCCTGTCCTTCCCTTCACCTAAGATAACCTTTACCTACTATCTAGTTAGTAAGTTACCCTCACCCTCCCTCCCCACCCTCGTAACCATCAAAGAATGTTTTCTTCTATGTTTAAACCTTTTCTTGAGTTCTTATAATAGTTGTCTTATACAATGTTTATCCTGCTGTGACTGACTAAATTCACTCAGCGTGATGACCTCCAGCTTCCTCCATGTTATGAGATGTTTCATGGCTTCATCATTGTTCTTTATCATTGTGTAGTATTCCATTGTGTGGATATACCATAATTTGTTTATCCATTCATCTGTTGATGGGCACCTAGATTGTTTCCATCTTTTTGCTATTGTGAACAGTACTGCAAAGAACATGAGTGTGCATATATCTATTCGTGTGATGGCTCTTATTTCTCTAGGATATATTCCACAGAGCAGGATAGTTGGTTAATATGGTACTTCTATTTCTAGCTTTATAAGTAAGCACCAAATCAATTTCCAAAGGGATTGTACCATTTTACATTCCCACCAACGGTGTATAAGTGTTCCAGTCTCTCCACAACCTCTTTAGCATTTTTTGTTTTGTGTTTTTTTGGATTAGTGCTAGCCTTGTTTGGGTGAGATGATATTTCATTGTAGTTTGTTCTGTATTTCTCTAATGGCTAATGAGCATGAGCATTTCTTCATGTGTCTGCTAGCCGCCTGAATATCTTCTTTGGAGAAGTGCCTATTCATATCCTTTGCCCATTTTTTAATTGGGTTGTTTATCTTTTTGTTTGTTGAGGTTTTGCAGTATCTTGGAGATTTTAGAGATTAGACACTGATCATATTTATCGCAGTCAAAAACTTTTTCCTAGTCTGTAGGTTGTCTTTTGACTCTTTTGGTGAAGTCTTTTGATGAGCATAAACATTTGATTTTTAGGAGCTCCCATCTAACTAGTCTCCCTTCTGGTGCTTGTGCATTTTTACTTATGGTTCCTATTGTGCTTATGCCATGTATTAGAGCTCCTAGCATTGTCCCTGTTTTTTATTCCATGATCTTTATTGTTTTCAATTTTATATTTAAGTCTTTGATTCATTTTGAGTTAGCTTTTGTGCATGGTGTGAGGTATGGGTCTTGTTTCAGTTTTTTGCAGACGGATATCCAGTTATGCCAGCAGAATTTGTTAAAGAGACTGTCTTTTCCCCATTTAATGGACCTCGGGCCTTTGTCAAATATCAGCTGCTCATAGGGGGATGAATTTATGTCTGGATTCTCAATTCTGTTCCATTGGTCCATGTATCTTTTGTTGTACCAGTACCAGGCTGTTTTGACTACCGTGGCAGTATAATAGGTTCTAAAATAAGGTAGTGTGAGGGCTCCCACCTTGTTCTTCTTGGGAAATGCTTTATTCGAGACCTCTTCCCTTTCCATACGAAGTTGGTGATTTCTTTCTCCATCTCATTAAAAAATGCCAGCGGAATTTGGATAGGGATTGCTTTGTATCTATAGATTGCTTTAGGTAGAATTGACATTTTCACAAGGTTGAGTCTACCTATCCATGAGCAAGGTACGTTTTTCCACTGATGCAGGTCTTTTTTGGTTTGTTGCAGTAGTGCCTTCTAGTTTTCATTGTGTAGGTCTTTTATGTCATCGGTTAGATTTATTCCTATGTATTTTATCTTCTTGTGGGCTATTGTAAATGGTATCCATTTGGTGATTTCCTCTTCGAAGTTCTCTTTGTTGGTGTAAAGGAATCCAACTGAATTTTGTATGTTTATCTTGTATCCTGAAATTTTGCTGAAATCTTCTATTAGTTCCAGTAGTTTTCTTGTGGATTCTTTGGGGTTTTCTGTGTATAAGATCATCTCATCTGCAAATAGAGATACTTTTACTTGTTCCTTACCAATTCGGATGCCCTTTATTTCTTTTTCTAGCCTAATTGCTCTGGCTAGGACCTCCAGCACAATGTTGAATAAGAGTGGTGGTAAAGTCATCCTTGTCTGGTTCCTGTTCTCAAGGGGAATGCTTTCTAAGCCTCTCCATTTAGGATGATGTTGACTGTCGGCTTTGTATAAATGCCCTTAATTATACTGTAGAATTTCCTTTCTATTCCTATTTTGTTGAGAGTTTTTATCATGAATGTGGTGTTGGACTTTGTCAAATGCCTTTTCTGCATTGATTGATAAGATCATGTGGTTCTTGTCTTTTGTTTTATTTACATGATGGATTACATTGGTTGTTTTTCTAAAGTTGAACCATCCCTGCATACCTGGTATAAATCGAACTTTATCATGGTGAATTACTTTTTTGATATGTTGCTGAATTCTATTGGCTA
This sequence comes from Dugong dugon, assembly GCA_030035585.1. NCBI lineage: Eukaryota > Metazoa > Chordata > Mammalia > Sirenia > Dugongidae > Dugong > Dugong dugon. The sequence continues at coordinate 22,604,450 of CM057463.1, read as the reverse complement.
GAATTTTGTTCAGGATTTTTGCGTCAATGTTCATGAGGGATATCGGTCTGTAATTTTCTTTTTTTGTGATGTCTTTACCTTGTTTTGGTATCTGGTTTATGCTGGCTTCGTAGAATGAGTTTGGGAGTATTCCATCCTTTTCTATGCTCTGAAATTCCTTTAGTAGTAGTGGTGTTAACTCTTCTCTGCAAGTTTGGTAGAATTCTCCAGTGAAGCTATCTAGGCCAGGACTTTTTTTTGTTGGGAGTTTTTAAATTACCTTTTCAATCTCTTCTTTTTTTATGGGTGTATTTAGTTGTTCTACCTCTGTTTGTGTTACTTTAGGTAGGTAGTCAGTTTCTAGAAACTTGCCCAAGTCCTCTAGGTTTTCAAATTTGTTAGAGTACAATTTTTCATAGTATTCTGTTCTGATTCTTTTAATTTCAGTTGGGTCTGTTGTGATATCACCCATCTCATTTCTTATACAGGTTATCTGCTTCCTCTCCTGTTTTTATTTTGTCAGTTTGACCAGTGGTTTCTCAATTTTGTTGATCTTTTCAAAGAACCAGCTTTTGGTCTTGTTAACTCTTTCAATTCTTTTCCTATTCTCTATTTCATTTAATTCAGATCTAATTCTTATTTTTTCCTTTCTTCTGGCCCCTGAGGGCCTCTTTTGCTGCTCTCTTTCTACTTGTTCCAGTTGTAGGGTTAATGTTTTGATTATGGCACTTTCTTCATTTTGGATGTGTGCATTTATCCCTATAAACTACCTCTGAGAACTGCTTTTGCTGTGTCCAAAAGGTTTTGGTAGGATCTGTTTTCCTTCTCATTTGAGTCTATGAGTTTCTTTATTCCATCCTTAATTTCTTCTATAACCCAGTAGTTTTTGAGTAAGGGGTTATTCAGTTTCCATGTGTTTGATTTTTTTTTCCTTGCTTTTTCTGTTGTTGATTTCTACTTTTATGGCTTTATCGTCAGAAAAGATGGTTTGCAATGTTTTAATGCTTTAAATTATGTTAAGGCTTGCTTTATGGCCTAATATGTGGTCTATTCTGGAGAATGTTCCGTGTGTGTTGGAAATGAAAGTATACTTGGCTGCTGTTGGGTGGAGTGTTTGGTATATGTCTATGAGATCAAGTTGGTTGATTGTAGCATTTAGCTCTTCCACGTCTTTGTTGAGCTTCTTTCTGGATGTTCTGTCCTTCACCAAAAGTGGTGTGTTTCAGTCTCCTACTACTATTGTGGAGCTGTCTATCTCTCTTTTCAGTGCTGTTAGAGTTTGTTTTATGTATTTTGGAGCCTCGTCTTTGGGTGCATAAATATTTATTATAGTTATGTCCTGGTATATTAACCCTTTAATCATTATATAGAGTCCTTTCTCATCCTTTGTGGTGGATTTTAGTTTAAAGTCTATTTTGTCAGAGATTAATATTGCCACTTCTGCTCTTTTTTGAGTGTTGTTTGCTTGATATTTTTTTTTCCATCCTTTGAGTTAGAGTTTGTTTGTGTCTTTAAGTCTAAGATGTGTCTCTTTTAGGCAGCATATAGACAGATTGTGTTTTTTTTATCCAATCTTCCACTGTCTGTCTCTTTATTGGTGCACTTAGTCCGTTTACATTCATTGTAATTATTTATAGGTACGAGTTTAGTGCTGTCATTTTGATGTCTTTTTTTGTGTGTTGTTCACAGTTTCTTTGTTCCACTTAATTTTCTGTGCTGAGTCTTTTTTCTTTATGTATTTTCTTTCATCTTTTTCATTGTTGTTGATTTTGTGTTTGCTGAGTCTTTGTATTTTTCTGGTTTTTTTGTTTTGACTTGTAGGGTTGTCGCTTTCCTTTGTGGTTACCTTGGTATTTATCCCTATTTTTCTAAGTTTATATCAGTCTTTTATTTCTTTATATCTCCTTGACTTCCTCTCCACATGAAAAATCTATGTGTACATTTTTTAAGTCCCTCTCTTTTGTTTTAATGTTGTCATCTTTTACATATTGACATCTGTTTCCCTATTTCCAGTGTTTTAGCTTTGATTTACTTCTGTGATTTCCCTATCTCGGTTGATATTTGGTTGCTCTGTCCTGTGTTCTCATCTTGGGTTGTTTTCTGATGTTACTGATTTTCTAACCAGAGGACTTCCTTTAGTATTTCTTGTAGTTTTGGCTTTGTTTTTTCAAATTTCCTAAACTTCTTTTTAACTGGAAATGCCCTTATTTTGCCATCATTTTTGAGAGATAGTTTTGCTGGATATATAATTCTCGGCTGGCAGTTTTTTTCCTTCAAGGCCTTATATATGTCATCTCATTGCCTTCTTGCCTGCATGGTTTCTGCTGAGTAGTCCGAGTTTATTCTTATTGACTCTCCTTTGTAAATAACTTTTCATTTATCATTAGTCGAGCTTAAAATTCTCTCTTCATCTTTAGTTTTGGCAAGTTTGATTCTAATGTCTTGGTGACTTTCTTTTGGGATCTACCTTATGTGGGGTTTGATGAGAATCTTGGATAGATATCTTCTCATCTTTCACGATATCAGGGAAGTTTTCTGCCAACAAATCTTCAACAATTCTCTCCGTATTCTCAGCTATCCCCCCTTGTTCTGGTACTCCAGTCACTCATAGGTTATTCCCCTTGATAGAATCCCACCTAATTCTTAGGGTTTCTTCATTTTTTTAAATCCTTTTATCTGATTTTTCCTCAAATAAGTTGATGTCAAGTGCTTCAACTTCAATCTCACTAATTCTGACTTCCATTGCCTCAATTCTGCTCCTATGACTTTCTATTGAGTTGTCTAATTCTGAAATTTTATTATTAATCTTCTGGATTTCTGATTGCTGTCTCTCTGTTGATTCTTGCAGCCTGTTAAATTTGTCATTATGCTCTTCTCTAATCTTTTTAATTTCCTCTGTTGTGTGTTCTGTGTTTTATTTAATTTCCTTCCTAATTTCTTGAAGAGTTCTGAATATTAATCTTCTGTATTCTGTCCCGGTAATTCCAAGAAATTATCCTCCTCTGGAAAATTTCTAGATTCTTTATTTTGGGAGCTTTCTAAAGCCATCATGGATTGCCTCTTTATGTAATTTGATATTGACTGTTGTTGCTGACCCATCAATAAGTTATTATGTTTAGTTATTTTATGTTTTCTTACTGTGTCCTAGCTTCTTGTTTTGTTTTGATATGCCCAAATACGCTGTTCATATGAGGTAGTTTGATTATTGGCACCCTTGAATCTCTAATATCCTATCGCCAGGTGGTTAGATCTGTTACTAGGTATGTGAGCTCAGGAGTCTGCCCACTCCTCCTGTGTAGATTCAGCTAAGGTACTCAGGTAGATAGCCACCAAGTGTGTGGTGTCTCACTTACAGTCCTAGACAGGCATGGATGATAAGTGTAGGCACAGGCATCTGGCTGCAGCAGGGGGACACACTCTGAGCAAGGCAGGGGGCTGACAGCTGCCCCTGCCTGTCCAGGAAGAGGGTGTGTCCCTGTCCATTAGAGCACATAGGTGGGTGGGTTTTGCAGCAAGACTATGAGCACTTAATTCTGTTGGCTGTAAGGACTGGGTGCACCTCTTATTCATGGGCCCCTCTCACACGTGGCTAGGTGGCGTAGGTGGATCCACCAGTCCTCAGGCCCCTGATGCAAGTAGGTGAAGAACCTGCTTAATAGGCAGAGCAGTGTCAAATGTCAAGAGCCTGCCACTTCACTGTTCAAGTTAGACTTCAAGTATATAGCCTGTTGTACTGCAGTAATGAGGCCCTATGCTGTTGACATTGACCCATACAAGTCTATGCAGGGGGAAAGACCCTCAAAGTCCGTGGATCCTTTATGCCTTTGCCTAGGCAAAAGAGCTGTGCCTACCCTGGGTTCCCGGCTTAGGGGAGCTGGCAGTTTATTTTTTCCCCTGTTTATTAATTTATTCACTCTCCAAGGCAGGGAGAATGGCTCCAGGAGTGTGACGGATCCTGTTTCCGGCCCAGGGGACTCGGCAATTGCTGGAGCTGGTCTGAGACCCAGTGCAGAGAAGGCAGTGAGGAGGTAAATGGAAGAGATGTTTTTCCCTAAGGGAGGTGTTTTTGATCCATGCAGTATGCCATACACAATTACTTATCTTTCGGCCAATGAGGGCTGCTTCTCACTGGTTCTGGGTGGCTGTGTAGACTTTCTGGCTTTGTGTCTCTCCCAGTGTGGAAAATGCACCTCCTGAGCATGGCTGCTTGCCTGCCTTACCTCTCATCTCTGAGCTGATCAGGCCTGAAGGGCTCAGGCTCTTAATGGGTTAGGTCTGGCGACTCCTCGCTGCTTCCAAACTCTCTCTTCCTCCCCCTGCCACCTAGTCTGGTTCCTCAACTTTGCCTTTGATGTTCAGAGCCTCCAGATTGCCATATATAATCAAATCACTTGTTTTTCCGGGTCTTTGTTGTAAGAGGGTCCACGGGAAGAATCTGGCTACTCTGTCATCTTGGCACCAACTATATACAATGATTTATTATGCATATTTTTTATTCCACACTGTCAACAGTCTTAGTCACCAGTGTAATGGTGTACAGCTTGGAACCAGGTAGATCTGAGTGGAAATCACAATTAATCCCCTTGATAACCGTGTACACTTCTTATCACCTCAGTTTCCTCATCTGTAAAATGGGGTAATGACACCCACCTCTTTCTGCTTTGACTGGGAGTTATGAAATAATAGAAGACATTAAATAAAGGCTTACACATAGTTAATACTCGATACTGTTTTCTTATAGCCCTTTCTCATGTGGATCACAGTATTACCACGCATGTGTGGAACAATTCCATCAAGAAAATTTTTTTAAAAAGTAGTCTAGGAAGCTACTGTTGTATAGAGAAAAGAATATAGGCTTTGGAATCATAAAGATCTTCATTCAAGTCTCAAACATACCACTTCCTTCCTAGATTATAATCTGGTCCAGCTCTCAAACCTCACATCTATAAAATGGGGATAGAAATATCTAATCTTGTAAGATTTTAGGGATTAAACTTGTTAAGTACCCAAAACTGTGCCTGGTAGAGCACCCTAGTGAATGGTCCCTGATGATATTTACAGTCTTAACTTTGGTGTCAAGAGGACAATGTAGTATTGTCAGAAGTCATGATGGAGAGGGGTCAGTCATGAGTGGAATATAAGAAATAAAAGTAAGAACACTAGAAATTTTCAAAATTTAATAAACATACATGAATATAACTTTCTTTTTTTATTGTACTTCATGTGAAGGTTTACAAAACAAATAGTTTCTCATTAAACAGTAGTACACATATTGTTTTATGACATGATTAACAACCCCATGACAGGTCAACCCTCTCCCTTCTCGACCTTCTTTTTTTTTTTTTTTTTTTTTTGGTGAAAATATACATAGCCAAAGACACACCATTTCAAAAATTTCTACATGCACAGTTCAGTGACATCGACTACACTCTTCCAGTTGTGCTGCTGTTCTCACTTTAGATGAAGGTTTACAGAACAAAATAGTTTCTCTTTAAACAGTTAATACACATGTTGCCCTATGACAGTGGTTAACAACCCCACTACATGCCAACACTGTCCTTACTCAACCTTGTGTTCCTAATCACCAGCTTTCCTGTCCCCTTCTGCCTTCTAGTCCTTCTCCCTGGACTGCTCTGCCTCATTAGTCCTGTTTGGTTTTATGGGGCTGTCCAATCCCTGGCTGAACGGTGAACCTCGGAAGTGACTTCACCACTGAGTTAAAAGGGTATCTGGGGGCTATACTCTCGGGGTTTCTCCAGTCTCCTTTAGGCCAGTAAATCTGGTCGTTTTTTCATGGGTTAGAATTTTGTTATACATCCTTTTCCAGCTCTGTCCAGAACCCTCCGTTGTGATCTCGGTCAGAGCAGTCAGTGGTGGTAGCCGGGCACCATCTAGCTGTACTGGACTCAGTCTGGTGGAGGCCTTGGTAGCGGTCCATTAGTCCTTCAGACTAATCTTTTCCTAGTATCCTGTTCTCTTCATTCTCCCTTGCTCCTGAAGGCGTGAGACCAGTGGAGTATCTCAGATGGCTGCTCACAGGCTTTTAAGACCCCAGACGCTATTCACCAAGTAGAATGTAGAACATTGTCTTTATAAACTGTGTTATGCCAATTGAGCCAGATGTTCCCCAAGACCATGGTCCCCACAGCCTTCTGCCCAGCAATTCAGTCTCTCAGGGGCTTTGGATGTGTCTATGGAGCTTCCATGACCTTTCCTTGTACAAATTGTGTTGGTTTCCCCAGTATTGTGTACTGTCTCAGCCTTCAACAAAGATACCACTTATCTATTGCCTATTTAGTACTTCCTCCCGAAACCTCCCATCCCTGGTAACCAACAAAGATTGTTACATTTTGTGTGTGAACTTTTTCATGGGTTTTTACAACAGAGGTCTCATACCATATTTGTCCTTTTGTGATTGACTTATTTCACTCAGCATAATGTCCTCCAGTTTCATCCATGTTATGAGATGCTTCACAGATTCATCGTTGCTCTTTCTCATTGCATAGTACTCCATTGTGTGGATGTACCAAAGTTTGTTTATCCATTCATCTGTTGATGGGCATCTAAGTTGTTTCCATCTTTTTGCTATTGTGAACAATGCTGCCATGAACATAGGTGTGCATATGTCTATTCGAGTGACAACTCTTATTTCCACAGGATATATTCCTAGGAGTGGGATTGGTGGATCGAATGGTATGTGTATTTCTAGCTTTCTAAGGAAACGCCATATCATTTTCCAAAACAGTAGTATCATTTTGCTTTCCAACCAGCAGTGCATAAGAGTTCCGATCTCCACGCAGCCCCTCCAACATTTGGTATTTCCAGTGTTTTTGATTTGTGCCAGTAATGCCAGGGTGAGATGGTATCTCACTGTGGTTTTAATTTGCATTTCTCTAATGGCTAGTGATCATGAGCATTTCCTCATGTGTCTGCTGGCTGCTTGAATGGCTTTTTTGCTGAAGTGTCTGTTCATTTCCTTTGCCCATTTTTTAATAGGATTATTTGTCTTTTTGTTGTAGAGGAGTTGGATTTTCTTGTAGATTATGGAGATTAGACCTTTGTCTGACTTGTACTGTCCAAAAATGTTTTCCCTGTCTGTAGGTTCTCTTTTTACTCTTTTGGTGAAGTCTTTTGACGAGCATAGGTTTTTGATTTTTAGAAGACCCCACTTATCTAGCTTATCTTCTGGGGTTTGTGTGTTGATGGTTATGGTTTGTATCCTGGTAATGCCATGTATTAGGGCCTGTAGTGTTGGTCCTATTTTTTCTTCTATCAGCTTTATTGTTTTTGGCTTTTTATTTAGGTCTTTGATACATTTGGAATTAGTTTTTATATATGGCGTGAGGTAGTGGTCCTGTTTCATTTTTTTGCAGATAGATATCCAGTTTTGCCAGCACCATTTGTTAGAAAGACTGTCTTTTCCCCATTTGATGGACTTTGGGCCCTTGCTGAAGATCAGGTGACCATAGGTGGATGGATTTACATCTGGGTTCTCAATTCTGTTCCATTGGTACAACGTATCTGCTGTTGTACAAGTACCAGGCTGTTTTGACTACTGTAGCTGTATAGTAGGTTCTGAAGTCAGGGAGTGTGAGTCCTCCAGCTTTATTCTTCTTCTTCAGTAGTGCTTTACTTATTTGGGGCTTCTTCCATTTCCATATAAAGTTCATGATTAGTTTTTCCATCTCTTTGAAGAATGTTGTTGGTATTTGGATCAGCTTGCATTGTATTTGTAAATTGCTTTGGGTAGAATTGTCATTTTCACAATGTTGAGTCTACCTATCCATGAACGTGGTATGTTTTTTCATTTACGTAGATCTCTTTTGGTTTCTTGCAGTAGAGTTTCATAGTTTTCTTTGTATAGGTCTTTTACATCCTTGGTTAGAAATGTTCCTAAGTATTTTATTTTTTTAGTGGCTAATATAAATGGTATTGTTTTCCTGATTTCCTTTTCATCGTTCTCTTTATTGGTGTATAGGGATCCAACTGATTTTTGTATCCTGCTCCTCTGCTGAATGTTTCTATTAGTTGCAGTAGATTTCTCATGGAGTCTTTAGGATTTTTTATGTACAGTATCATATCAACCACAATCAAGGACAGTTTAAATTCTTCATTACCAATTTGGATGCCCTTTATTTCTTTTTCTTGCCTTATTGCTCTAGCTATAACTTCCAGAACAATGTTAAATAGGAGGGGTGTTAAATGGCATGCTTGTCTGGTTCCTGTTCTCAAGGGGAATGCTTTCATATTCTCTCCATTCAGGATGATGTTGGCTGTTGGTTTTGCATAGATACCCTTTATTATGCTGAGAAATTTCCCTTCTATACCTATTTTATCGAGGGTTTTTTTTTTTTTTTATCAGAAATGGATGTTGGACTTTGTCAAATGACTTTTCTGCATCAGTTGAGATGATCATGTGATTCTTTTCTTTCCTTTCCTTTTATTTATGTGGTGGATTACGTTGATCAATTTTCTAATGTTGAACCATTCTTGCATACCTGGTATGACTCCCACTTGGTTGTGGTGTATTATTTTTTTGATATGATGCTGAATTCTATTGGCTAGAATTTTGTTGAGAATCTTTGCATCTATATTCATGGGAGATATTGGTCTGTAATTTTCTTTTTTTTGTGGCATCTTCCCCTGGTTTTTGTATCAGGGTTATGCTGGCTTTATAGAATGAATTCGGAAGTGTTGCTTCCTTTTCTATGCTCTGAAATAGCTTGAGTAGTACTGGTACAAGCTCTTCTATGAATGTTTTGTAGAATTCTCCAGTGAAGCCATCTGGGCCAGAACTTTTTTTTTGTCGGGAGTTTTTTTAATAAACTTTTCAATCTCTTCTCTTGTTATGGGTCTGTTCAGATTTTCAACATCACTTTGTTGTAGTTTGCACAGGTAGTGTGTTTCTAAAAATTTATCCATTTCCTCTAGGTTTTCAAATTTGTTGGAGTATAGTTTTTCATAATATTCTGTTATAATCCTTTTTATTTCAGTTGGGCCTGTTTTAATGTCACGGATTTCATTTCTTATTTGGGTTATTTGCATCCTCTGCTGTTTTTCTTTTGTCAGTCTGGCCAGTGGTTTGTTGATTTTGTTGATTCTTTCAAAGAACCAACTTTTGGTTTTGTTCATTCTCTCTATTGTTTTTCTATTCTGTATCTCATTTATTTCTGCTCTAATTTTTATTATTTCCTTTCTTCTGATGGCTGTGGGTTTTTGTTTTTTGCTGTTCTCTTTCTATTTGTTTGAGTTGTGTAGTTAATGTTTTGATTTTGTCCCTTTCTTCTTTTTTGATGTGTGCATCTATTGCTATAAACTGTCCTCTGAGGACTGCCTTTGCTGTGTCCCAAAGGTTTTGGTATGATGTGTTTTCATTCTCATTTGATTCTAGGAATTTTTTGATTCCATCTCTGATTTCTTCTATTACTCAGTGATGTGTAAGCAGGGTGTTATTCAGTTTCCCTGTAATTGATTTTTTTCCTTGCTCTTTCTGTTGTTAATTTCTACCTTGATGGCGTTGTGGTCAGAGAAGATACTTTGTATTATCTCAACATTTTGGATCTTGTTGAGGATTGCTCTGTGGCCTAAGACGTGGTCTATTCTGGAGAATGTTCCATGTGCATTGGAAAAGAATGTGTACTTTGCAGTGGTTGGATGGAGTATTCTGTATATGTCTATGAGGTCAGGTTGGCTGACTGTTCCCTTTAGGTCTTCTGTATCTTTGCTGAGTTTCTTTTTAGTTGTTCTGTCCGTTACTAAGAGTGGTGTGTTGAAGTCTCCTACTATTATTGTGGAACTGTTGATTTCTCTTTTCAGTGTTGTTAGAGTTTGTTTTATGTATTTTGGAGCCCTGTCATCGGGTGTGTAGATGTTTATTATGGTTATGTCTTCATGATGGATCATCCCCTTAATCATTATATAGTGTCCTTTTTTGTCTTTTATGGTGGATTTTGTTTTAAAGTCTATTTTATCTGAGATTGGTATTGCCACTCCTGCTCTTTTTTGGTAGTTGTTAGCTTGATATATTTTTTTCCAGCCTTTGATTTTTAATAAATTCACGTCTTTGTTTCTAAGGTGTTTCTCTTGTAGACAGCTTATGGATGGATCCTTTTATTCTTATCCATTCTGTCATCTCCGTCTCTTTATGGATGCATTGAGTCCATTTACATTCAGTGTAATTATTGATAGATGTGAGTTTATTGCTGTCATTTTGTAGTGCTTTTTGTGTGTGTGTGTGTGTGTGGTGCTGACGTTTTCTTTGTTCTTCTTACTCTCCTATGCTGAATTCCTTTTGTTTGTTGATTTTTTTTCATTTCTTTTGTTTTTGTTTTTGTAAGTTTTGTTTTTACTGAGACTTTATGTTTTTCCTCTTTGTTTTTATGAGTATGTTTGTTAACTTTCTTTGTGGTTACCGTGAAATTTACCCTTATCTTTCTAAGTTTGAAGCAGTCTATTATAATTTGGTATCGCCTTGCCTTCCTCTCCATTAGAAGGTTCTATACCTACACCATTTATTCCCTCTTTTATTGTTCCAATGTTGTTGTTATTTACAGATTAACTTCTCTGATTCCCTGTTGTATTTCTTTTGGTTTTGGATAGTCCTTGAGAGTTCATTTCCTAGCTTGGTATATGGCTGGTACAATCCTGCATCCTAGATTCAGCCTGTGAGCTGAAGTAGTTTGTTCTCAGATCAGAGGGCTCCCTTTAATAATTCTTGTAAATTTGGTTTGGTTTTTACATATTCCCTTAATTTCTGTTTATCTGGAAATGTCCTTATTTTAGCACCATATTTGAACAAGAGTTTTGCAGGTTTCTTGGCTGGCAATTTTTTTCTTTCAAGGTTTTATATATGTCATCCCATTGCCTTCTTGTCTGCATGGTTTCTGCCAAATAATCTGAGCTTAGTCTTACTGTTTCTCCTCTGTATGTGACTTCTTTTTCTTTGGTTTGGGCGTGTGTGATTATGATACACCTTGGTGATTTTCTTTTGGGGTCTATCCTACATGGGGTTCATTGAGCTTCTTGGACAGCCAGCTTTTCGTCTTTCATGATGTTGGGGAAGTTTTCTGTTAGCAGTTCTTCCATGATCCTTTCTGCGTTTTCTTTTTTCCCACTATTCTGGAACTCTGATCACTCTCAGATTTTTGCTTTTGATTATATCCCTCATAATTCTCAGGGTCTCTTCATTTTTCTTCATTCTTTTTTCTGATTTTTCCTTGAACAGAGTGTATCTAAGTGTTTGTCTTCAATTCCGCTGATTCTGTCTTCCACCGTTTCAAATCTGCTCCTCAGCCCTTCGATGACACTGTCCATTTCTGAAATCTTGTTGTTTATCTTTTGGATTTCTAATTGTTTTTGTATAGTTTCTAGTTGTAAATTTATTTTGGCATTTTGTTCCTGCATTATTTTCCTGAATTCTTCCATTTTTTTGTCTGTATTTTCCAGGAATTTGTCTGCCCGTTTCATGAATTTGTCTTTTTTTTCCTCATTTTTGTTTGCTTTTTGCTTCAACTCTTGGATAATTCTGAGTATTAGAGATTTGAATTCCCTATCCCATAGTTCTAGTGCCTTTTTTTCTACTGGAAAGTCATCTGGTGTTTTATTTTGGATGCCTACCTGGACCATCCTGTCCTGTTTTTGTAAGTGTTTTGATATTGTCTGCTGTCTTTGGGGCATTCCGTAGTTATTTTTCTCATTTATTGATTGTAGATTTTTTTGTTCTGCCCTTTTTTTTAATTTAGCTATGTCTGAGCAGGCAGGCTGTGTGTTCTTTGTTGTTTGCTTGTCTGTGGGCATGATACTTTTTTGCCTCCTTCTCCAATTTTCAGGGTCAGTAGCTCAGATATGGTACAGCAGGGCAGGTCTAGCTGAAGAGGAGTTACTGGGACAGGTTGTTTGTGGCACTTACTACATCCACCAGGGCGGGTTGGTAATCAGTCCAGGGCAGATTCCAGTAAGCCATGCCTGTGCTGCTTGGTGGCATGATGTTAAGAGCACAGTGCAGGTAGGCAGGATGGAGGGGGCAGATTGTGATGTGTGGAGCTAAGATGGATATAGGAGAGAGGAGAGAGAAGCAGGAATCAAAAACATACAAACAAACAAAAAAGAGTGCTGGGGAGGTTGCCGTTGGAGTGGAGAGATGAAAGAATATGAAATGGAGAAAAACAAAAAGAAGAGGAAAAAAAGAGAAAAGAAAAAATTAATAAATAAAAATTAGAAAGAAAAAATAACAGCAAAGCTCTCAGGGATCCCAGCAGTCTGGCTACAAGGTTTAGGAAAGTTGTTCCCAGGTGTTACAGTACAGCCTGGCTAGAAGGCATAGAGGTATTCAGCACCAGGTATTCAGAGGACAGGAAGAGAAGGAAGGTATAGAGAGATGAGAAACTGAGTAATGAAGAAAGACAAAAAGGGAAAAATAGGGGAAAGAAAACAAAATAAATTTAAAAAGAAGAACAAGAAAAGCCCCCCAAAAAAATGGAAAAAAAAAAAGAAATGCCCTCAGGGATCCCTCTTCACATCTGTGCAAGCTGAGTGGGTAGGTCCCAAGCCACATAGCACCGCCTGGCCAGAATGGGCTCCCAACTCAAGAAAAGGAAAAGAAAACAAACTAACAATTCAAAACAAACAAACAAAAGCCCCGGGATCCCACCAGTGTAGCAGCCCAGACAGGGAAGCAGTTCCACACTCGAATGGAGCTCCGTGGCCCCTTAGGAAGAAGCAAAGATGGCGCATGAAGTCAGGTATTTGAGCAAAAGGAGAGGGAGGTGGTGAGAGGTAAGGAAGAAATCAAAAGAAGCAGAAAAAAGCCATACCACAACAAATGACACTCAGGGAGTCGGCCAGTGCATGTGGGTGGAATCCAAGCAGCCAGTGCTTCCCAGGCAAGAGACTGTGGATGCGGGAAGCAGAGGAGGCCGAGTCGGGGTGAAGAAGGGTTGGGGGTGGGAAAGCGTATATCGCCAGTTACCGGTTGTTCTGTCTCCTGCTGGAAGCTCCGTGAAGCTGCTTTTTCATACCGCCTATTTGCTGATCTCTGATAAGAGTCCAAGATGACGGATCCGTGCTGCGTTAGCTGATAGGGGGCCTCTTCATGAACCTCTTCTCGCTCTCCATTCTCTGTCAGTTTTCTCACTCCATTTGGAGCTTGGCTGAGATTTTTATCTCTTCATTTGATGTTTTAGCATTTCAGGATTGCTGTTTTCTCTGTTTGGCTTAGTTTTTTGGATCTTTGCTGTGGCGGGACGGCCTGGTGCTTCTGCCTAGAGTGCCATGTTGCCAGAAGTCCAAATACAACTTTCAATAGCAAATAATTTCATTCCTGATGAAAATGAAAACTTTATCCTAATGTAATAAAATCCTGTACTAACTGGAATTTAAAATATATTTTTGTCTTTTGTCACTTGACTTTCTTGTTTTTGAAATTTAAAAAATGCGCATATATCCATTGTATTCTTCTTTGTTGTTTCTCACCCGAGGTAAATATATGTATATTATTTTTTATTTCTCTTCAGATTGAGCACAAGTATGGCAGTATTTAATGAGAAAATGAAAGACTGACAAAATTACTGAGGTTTATTTTTTTGTATCACTCATTTATATGTGACTAACTTCGACAGATAGTTTCCAATCATTCATTATCAAGTTATATCATATCTTCCTTTTTACCATACCAGGTAACATGTATTAAAAACAAAAACAAAAAAATTGCCATCTAGTCGATTCTGACTCATAGTGACTCTATGTGTTACATGTAACTTAAACAGAAATTAAAATTCCTTAACTTTTCTCTCTGTTGAGTTTTTATGATATATCGGTTTGACTATTACGTATACGAAAGACAAAGCAGCTCAACAATTTTTCCTATTAATTTTTTATATCTAAAACGTCCATCAAATGCTTGGAGTGAAATATAAATTTATATATTTTCATCTGCTTTCCAGCAACACAAATTGTCAAAGTCCTCTGCATGTATACTTTCTATCATTCTTCTGGATTTGTATTATAGTCATGGTAAGGGAAATCTTTGCAAATGTCCATGTTGGAAAGACAGTTGAGAAGCACCAAAGAATTAGAGCTTCTCTGTCACTGCCCCATAGGACTTTACAAGGGCTTCCATGAAAGCAACTTAGATTCACTTTGGAAAGGGAGCATCTGTCTCCTTCATAGCCTGGTCCCGTAGCCCATCATAAGAATGCTCCTTACAGCCAGTGTAATGCAGTCAGTTTTGATATTAGTAAAAGAAAAAAAAGTAATAGCCAGGGATGTATGAAGTATGACTCAAGGAAAATTAGAAGTTGTCAAAAGTGAAATTGAGTGGCTGAAGACATCATGTTTAGTAGAGAGTCAGAGAAAACAAAGTAAACTCTCAATGAGATAGACTGACACAACTGCCAAAAAATATACTCAAACATACCAATCAATTATCATGAAGATAGCACAGGACTGTTCAATGTTTCATTCTGTTACACGTAAGGTCATCAGGAGTTGGAGCCGACTCAACAGCAGATACCAACAATAGCCAGGGAACCCAGAGTTGGAACTAAATGTTATGCTGAGTTGGGCCAATAGGCTATGACTTCATTCAAACTCACTGAACTGTTGGAGGGCAGTTCGAACATTTTGATAAGACTTCAAGGTCAAGGTCATTGATAAAACTTAAAGGTCATTCTTAAATCTGTAGATAGTAGAAACACTTTAACCTACAGCACAATTTATTCTATTTATTCAAGAATTTAGTTGTTCTATTTATTCAACAATTATTAATTGAGTGTCCACTCTGGACCAGCCACTCTTCTAAGTTCCAGATTTAGCGACAAATATAAAGGACAGTTTTTTTCCCTATATTTTAGTAGTGAAAGGAAGCCAATAAATAAATAAGTAAGCTATATAATAATGCCTTTCTGAAATAATGGAGAAAATAAATTAAAGAAGAGGAAATGAGCCGTTAGAATGGGGAATTTTATAATTTTATAAGGCCACAAAGAAAAGCCCCTCTGAGAAAGTAACATTTGAACAAAGGTGTTACATAACAAAGAACAGCCGTGTGGATATCTGCAATAAGATATTCCCACAGAAGGAACAGTACATTCTGAATGCCCTGAGTAGGAACAGGCATCATCTTCAAAGCATACCAAGGAAGCCAGGGTTGTGGGAACCAGCGATTGAGGGAAAAGTGGGAGATAGGGTGGAGAGATAATGTCAACTATGGACCATTGTCAGGATGTTGGCTTTTACTTCAAGTGAGATGGGGGAGCCACTGGAGAGATTTTAGCAAAAGAGTATCATGATATGCCTTACATTTAAAAATAATTAATCTGTCATTTGTGTGGAGAAATGACTGTACAGAGAGCAGGCAGGAGACTACTGCAAGTGGTTCAGGAGAAATGATGATGACTAGGTTCCGTGCTGAAGCGGCTGAAGGTGGGGAAATGGTTGGGATATATTTTGATAATAGAGTCCAAAACACACATTTTTTTAAATCTTAGATCAGCAATATTAAGAAACTTCTTAATCTAAGGAAGTAGAGTTTCCTGGAGAGTCTTTATTGCCTAATTAAGTAGGGAAAATCCTTTCAAGTGGTCTCTTGAGTCTCTCCTCATTATACCATCCTTAGCCCTACTGGAATTCCAGGACTCAGCAACTCTTCTGGGTGAATAGGTGGACCATAAACAATGATCTCTCCTTCCATACTCATTTAGGAATGTTGTCCTTGGCACAATGTATTTCCAGTAGCTGAAGACTCATTTCCTTAGGTCAACATGCAATCTGGCAGTTAACAAAAACTTTCCTGATAAACCTCAAGATATAGTTCTGGGTGGGTAGGAGCTACCACGCTCTGGAAATCCAATGAAGTATTCAATTCACATTCAGGGGAGAAAGCTAATGCTATTCTATCCTCCCAATAACTCTACCATCTAATAGGAAGGATAGAAGTTACATAGCAATAATAAGGAATTACATGACTTAGAATTCCTCAGAAGTCAGACCACAGAGATTTGTATTCAAGTACTTCTGCAGATATTCACCTGCTTCACAGCAGAAGTTAGAACTTAACACCAAAGAAAAAATCTTCATGTGTTTTTCACTATATAACTGCTTTCTTCATTAATGTCCCATATAAAATCTGAGGTTTTGTTAATATTTCACATTTATGTGTAAATATCTTGTATACCCATCCATATTTTTAATACCTTAAAAAGAAGTGCTATCTTGAAACGACTATCTTAAAAAGAAGCGCTATCTCGAAATGACCACACGTAGTAAACATCCCATAAATATTTGCTGACCCAATATGTATTTTACACAACATCTTCCTTTCCACAGAAGAAGGTATTTTAAGGTCCGATGTGACAGTGCACATTTGACAAATACTGAGACAGCAAAATGCAGCTAGTCATCATCATATTCACTGTCATCTTCATAGTCACATCACGAGCATGAGAATCTTCAAGCAGTGTCTCCACCTTCACATAATTCTGGAGGCAGTCCAAAGTGCATCAATACTTCGCTTCAACACAAGTGCATTAAAGTCAGGCACAGATCATGAAAAGACAACAAAAATGTCCACTGTGTGTCAAACGTCAAATGTGTTAATTTATTTAATCTTACGGTTAGTTTATAATAGTATTAACTAACATTTATAAATTTTTACTTTGTGCCAAACACATTTTAATGTACTTTACAAGTATAAAGTCTTACTCTAATATTTTATAAAGGAAAAGCAAGTGCACAGAGTTTAAATAACCCGACAGTAAGCAGAGATCTCTGTCCAGATCATTCTGTCACCAAAGCTTATCCTCTTAATCTCCCATGGCTAAACCTACAAAATGAACTACTCATGTGTGTCTTTGTGTGTAGATGGATATACACTTCTCCATCGTTTCCAGAAAATGGACTTGCTTCAAGGTGTTTGTGCCTGTAGGGTAGCACACCTAGAATACTTGCACTATTCTATTCTCTAACACCAGTGGTATTTCAAAATTCTTCTGTTTGATATGTTATAGATATGCAAAGCAAAAGGTCCAGGCTTTGGAGTAGGGTTTATTTTGATTATTATGTTGACATAAGAAGCATCCAAACATGGCATGAGCTTTCTAGAATGATATGAAGAATCTCATTAGGCAAATTAATGAGACTGGAGTTTTCCTATTCCACAGTACTTCACTCATATAGTGTAGTTTGCAAAAGCTCAGCTTAAAGTAAACAAGACTCCCTTTATTTAAAAAAATATATTTACATGGATGTATTTTTCCATTCAGATAATATTCTGTTGTGATCCACGTGGTCTTTATTGGCTAATTTTTAGATGTGGATCAGCAGGCCTTTCTCCTAATCGGCTTTAGTCTGAAAGCTCTGCGGACCCTGCTGGTATTTGAAATACCGGTGGCGTAGCGTCCAGCATCATAGCAAGCCACGCCAGTACGGCAAACAGACAGATGGGTGGTTCCTTAAAAGTGAGGCTAGAGAGACTTTGATTAGCTTACTTTGGACGCGTCATCAGAAAAGATGAATCCCTAGAAAAGGGCATCATACTTGGTAAATTAGAGGGTCAGCAAAAATGAGGGAAACCCTTAATGAGATGGATTGACACAATAGACACAACAATGAAGTCAAATATATCGAAGATCATGAAGATGGCACAGGACAGGGCACCTTTTTTTCTTCTGTACATAAGTTTTCCGTGAGTTGGAGCTAAGTCAATGGCAACTAACAACAAAACATTTTTCCATTAAAGATATATGATGATTTATCAATAGTATAAAATAATTATAATAATATATATGTATATTTATAAAATATGATAATATAATTACTTGTATCACTTTTCCTTTCCATTAAATAAAATTCTTAGTCGTGTCAATTTCTTTCATGTCTGGAGTTTTGGCTAAAGAAATGAAATAGACGTACAGATGAGACATAAACAGCGTATTGCAGCATTATTTCAGAGTATGTATATACAGGAGCCCTGGTGGTGCAATGGTTAAGAGCTTGGGTGCTAACCAAAAGGTGGCAGTTTGAATCCACCACCTGCTCCCTGAAAGCCCTATGGGGCAGTTCTACTCTGTCCTATAGGGTCACTAAGAGTCAGAATCAACTCGACAGCAATGGGTTTGGTTTTTTGGTACATATATACATATATAATCACTTCAATGAAGCTATAGATTCAGGGGAAAGAACATTTGTCATTGACAAAAGTACTTTGTGACTATGTAGATCTATAAAATTGTATAGTAGAAAGAATGCCCACAGTACAAGTGATTCATTGTTTTCTTGTTCGGTATAATAAATTAAGGAGCATATTAAATGCAAGTCTATTGGATCCCCTACACCTAGTTATGAAAGCTGAACTGTGTACTGCTTATATATTAAATCTCTAACTGCCTAAAAATACCAAAACCTTTTTATTTAGATTCATTTCTTACAGCATTCTTAAGAAAATGTGTATTTTGGAACACAAAAACAACCCCAAGTTATATAAAACAAATGTGTGTAACTTCCTTGGGAAAGGTTTGTTGTTTAATTTGTTTTTGAAGGAAGTAATTGATTTTTCTTGGCAGATCTGATAAAAATACTGAGGCCTTGACTGTCTAATCTGGAGGTCATGTCCCCCTGAGGAATCATCAGTGCATAACTCAGATTTAAGTGAATTCTATTTCTCCTGAGACTCTTTTGATATATGACTACAACATACTACCATACAACTCCACTACCATGAAATTACTAACATAGTGAAATTACTAACTTAGAGAGACTGTAAGTCAGAAATGTATATACAAACATATATATATGTATATATATATAATAAAACAAATAAGAAATTTTCTCTGGGAAGAATAAATCAAATAGCAAGACAGGCATTAAGAATACTTTCCCACTAACTTCCCATTCATTCTGTGCAATTCCAACATAACTAGCTCCACTCATCCTGAATTTATGAAAAATTGGAAACCTTTATGAATAGTTTTTCTTTGTACTATGTACTATGCATAAAGATAAGAGTTTGAAAGCAAATTCATACTGCAAATAAGATATCAAGGTTATTTTTCTATATATTATAAAATTAAAAATAATTTATAAGTTTTATACATTGTAATTAGAAATTATTCTTATATATTAATCAGAGGAAGTCAAGAAAAACTTTTACTCTGAAACATTTGTTAGTACTGTGTGGACTAGAAAATAATAGAAAATGCATTTCTCTAAAATCTGCTCTGCAAATTACATTTTAACTAAGTTAAATGGTTCATATTATCACTAATCCAAATTACTATAATTTTTGGATTACTGCGTTAGAAAGATACTGTAGGCATAGTAAATACAGATTTCAGCAAAGTTTTACAAAGTAAATATCCTTGATGTTGTTGTTGCTCCTGACTCATGGCTTTGACTCATGGCAACTTTAGGTATAACAGAATGAAATGTTGCAGGTCCTATGGCATCTTTATGACCTTTGATATGTTTGAGTCTATTATTGGCTATTCGTGGCTATTGTGTCAATCTCTCTGATTGAGGGTTTCCCTCATTTTTGCTGACCCTCTATCCAAACATGATGTCCTTTTCTAGGGATTGATTTTTCCTGATGACGTGTCCAACATAAGCAAGATGACATTTCATCATCCTCACTTCTAAGGAGCATTCCAATTTTATTTCTTGTAAGATTTGTTTCTATAATATCCCTTTGAACTTACAGAGAAATATTGAGCAAATACACCTAAATAATGCTGGTCAAAAATAACCAAGAGGGAGGACTTTAATGTTGAACTTGTGAACGACTTTATGATGAAAATTTGAGATGACACACATTCTCTAAGGAGACTTAATGTAACGGTTGATAATTATGATTTTGAAAAATCTAGGAAAAATGGGAAAATGTTGAAAATCAAAATATGAAATTTAATGGGGTTGTCTTAGGCTGGGTTCTCTAGAGAAGCAAAACCAGTAAAGTGTATAAATATATATATAGAGAGAGATTTATATCAAAGAAGCAGCTCACGCAGTTGCAGAGGCTAGAATGTCCCAAGTCCATGGATCAGGATCAGGATAGAGGCCTCTCCTAATTCTCGCAGCCGCTGAAGCTGGTGAACCCAAGATCAGCAGCTAGCAGGGCTGCTGCTCACAGGTTGTGAAGGTTGACAAATTCCAAGACCAGCAGGAAAGACTGCAAGGTTTCTCCTGATTCGCCTAGCTACAGGGGCTGGCGACCCAAGATCGGCACGTCTGGGAGCAGGATTCTTGCTTGCAGGCTGTAAAGATCCACAGATTTGAAGATCCGCAGGTAAGCTGTTAACTCAAGTCCCAAGAACTGGAGGTGAAACGATAAGAGGCAGCCACAGGATCCAGAGCAAGCCAAAACCCTTGGCAAGGCAAGCAGGAAGGAAGTAGCCGGTAGAGGCAGAGAGATGAAGGCTGAGGGGGCAGTGAGCTGCCACAGGCCCTGCCCCTACGGGTACCACTCAGCAGATTCCATCATGGGGGTGATCACATATCAGATCTCAACAGGGAAGTGATCACAACATTATACAACTGCCTAAACACTGAGAATCATGGCCCAGCCAAGTTGACACACAATCTTAACCATCACAGGAGATAACTGTAAATCTTACATTTATGTTCAAGCAGTCAGCTGTGAAATTACATGACTAGAGAGAGAGTATATTAGAGCAATACTTCGTTTTTAAAAAAATGAGAGAGAGAAAGTTTGAGTTGGACACAAGATGGTCACAGGTTGCACATAAATTAATTTAAGAAAAAAACAAAAAAAAACCTGTTGCCATTGAGTCGATTCTGACTCATAGCTACTTTATAGGACATAGAACGGCCCCATAGTGTTTCGAAGGAGTGACTGTTGGATTCAAACTGCCAGCCTTTTGGTTAGCAGCTGAGCTCTTAACCACTGCACTGCCACAGTACATTTGTAATGTGAGTACAGAAAAGCTTTTGTAAAATTATGTTGCAATTCTTAATGTATGAAGTGTAGTCGCAGGGTGGCAAGAAAATTTTATTCTATTTTTTGCTGGTCATATCACATGTTGAGTACCACATCCACTTCTGTGCACTGTATTTAAAAAGGCACATTCTCAAATCAAAGGGAGATCAAACACAATGGTGAGAAATCTGGAAAACATGTCATACTGTAGGCAGTACAGTGAAGCAGTTGGAAGCTCAGGTTTCGGAGCAGGACACTGAGTTTAAAACCAAGTTCCATCACCGACCAGCCATGTGACCCTGGGCAAGCTCTTTAACCTCTGTGACCCTTGATACAGTTCTTACCTATAAAATTATCATCTCAATAAATATCCATAGATATCTGTGATGTCCAAAAGAAATAACACATAATATAATTAACAAAATGGTTAATACTAGCTGCTTTTGTTATTTTTATATTATATTACTATATGGCCTCTCCAAGAAAAAACTCAGTGAAATATAATAATTTTAAGTATTTTTAGGACTATCTATGGGAAAGAGATTTATTTATTTTTTGACCAGAAGGCATAATTTAAAAGGTTAAGTAGAAAGCTACAGAGAAAGTAGATTTATCTAAATGTAAGAAGAAGGTTCTCATAATATGAAATGTTTAAAAATTAAATTAATGATCGTAAAAAAGTAGTGAGCTCTCTAGTATCGTTCTCCAAGCAGCAGCTGGAAGGCTATATAACAGGAATGTGTTAAGAGGAATTCCTACACTGATTAGAGTGTCACACTAAACAATATTTCCTTCTAAGATTCTATGATCCAATTACATAAATATTTCTTTCTTATCAGTACTGATGCCAGTGTTCCTCACAAAGCAATGGCTTGATTCTAACAGTTAGTTCAGGGTAAAAGTTTAAGTTCTAGTTCACACATCAAAAACCAAAACCAAACCCACTGCCATTGAAAGCATAGAGAAAAAAGGGAGGGAAGATCAAGGTATCCAATAAGATAATTAGCAAATTCCTTTGGTGCCTGCCATTCTGAGTGTTTAAAGCAGCAATGAGTGGGTGCTGACTGTGATGCAGATAAGTGAGAGGACGACTTTAGGTAAAAATTACAGATGTTCTTTTTTGTCCTTTTGACTTGCTGATAAAGCTTGAACACACAATTAGAATTGTCCTATAGACAGAGTGAGATAGAAACTGAGGTAAATAAAGAATCTCAGAGAGTAAGGGTAGCTACCTTCATTAAGTTATTGATGAACAGCCTAAGAAAAGAGGTAAGAGTTGGGTAAGAAGAGCACTTTTAAGCTTTTCTATAAAATAAAAAGACTTTTCTCTGATGGAAGAAATGCTAAACAAATGTGTTAAAAGGTGAAATCTACCAGAAGATTTCAAAGGGCAGCTCGAGAAGACAAAGTATTACGATGACACGTGCAAAGACTTGGGGACAGAAAACCAAAAGGGAAGAACATATTTGGCATTTCTCAAGTGGACAGAAGTGAACGAAAAATTCAAGCCTTGAGTTACAATACTGAAGGAATCTACAGGGAAAATATTAAATGACACAGGAAACATCAAAAGAAGATGGAAGGGATACACAGTGTCACTACAGCAAAAAGAACTGGTCGACATTCAACCATCTCAGGAGGCAGCATATGATAAGGAATGGATGGTTCTAAAAGAAGAACCAAATTCAGGTGGGATATATTCAAGGTCATATTTTGGTTCTTGTGGACTTGTTTCAATTTTCTTAATCTTCAACTTGTATACAAACAATTGATAGCCTTATCTGCAGTCTGCCCCTGGTTATGTTCTGACTGATGATATTGAGTTTCTCCATCGTCTCTTTCCACAAATATAGTTGATTAGATTCCTGTGTTTTCCACCTGGTGAGCCCCATATGTATAGTTGCTCTTTATGTTGTTGAAAAAGGGTAATTGCAATGAATAAGTCATTGATCTTGCAAAATTCTATGATGCAATCTCTCAAGTCATTTCTGTTTTCCAACTACTGATCCTTCTTTGTTTCCAATTTTCACATTCCAATCACCAGTAATTATCAAGCCATCTTGATTGCATGTTTGATCAATTTCAGACCTCAGGAGTTGGTCAAAATCTTAATTTTTTCATCTTTGGCCTTAGTAGCTGGTGCTTAAATTTGAATAATAGTCGTATTAACTGGTCTCCCTTGTAGGCTTATGGATATTATCCTATCACTGACAGTGTAGTACTTCAGGATAGATCTTGAAATGTTCTTTTTGGCATTTGCATTAATACCCATTTTCTAGAAGTAGACACTTGTTAGTTTTGGTGACAGGAAATTCCATATCAAATAAGGGTGAAGTCAGCTCTGCAAAACTTGACCAAGGTAGATAGTGACACTAAGAAATACACAAGAATAAGGGACAATTTTTTTAAAATGCTATAATATATACAGTTTTGTGACAACAAAATATGTATGCATATATATACATATAGGAAGGCACATAGGAATATACTGATGTACATGTATAGGTGTGTCTGTAAGCATAGGGGGCACAGTTATGGATATTTCCTAGACATAACCAAACACCTCGCAGGATTGGTTTACTGGATGTGAAGCCTTAGGACCATAGTCTCTGGGCAGTTCAGTCAACTGGCATGATATAGTTCATAAAGATAATGTTCTACGTTGTGGTTTGATAAGTAACATCTGGGGTCTTTAAAGCTTGCAAGTGGCCATCTTAGATACAGCTATTGGTGTCTACTCATCTGAAGCAAATAAGAAGGAAACCAAAGACTCAAAGAAACTAGTCTACAGGACTAATAGTATACAGGAACATGGCCTCACCTACCTTGAGACCAGAAAAATTAGATAGTGCCCGACTACCACTACCAAGTGTTCCTATCAAGAACACAAGAGATGGTCCCAGATAGAATGGGAAAAAAATGTAGAACAAACTCAAATTCCAAAAAGAAGATCAGACTTACTGGAATGGTAGAGACTAGAGGAACCCCAAAGACTATTACTTTGGGCTATCCTTTAAACATGGAACTCAGACTACTCTTGGAGATCACCTTTCAGCCAAATGGCAAATTGACTCATAAAAAATATCACCCGTGAGTACTGTGTTCCTCTAAATAATGATCTAAATGAAACCAAAAGCTAATAATTTACCCTAAACCATAGATGAGAAGGTAAGGAGGGGCAGGGAAGCTAGATTAATGGAAACAGAACAACCAAAATGGAAATAACAAGAATGCTGACACATTGTGAAAAGTGTAACCAACGTACCTGAACACTATGTATAAAAATTGTTAAATGAAAACCTAATTTGCTGTGTAAAATTTCACCAAATAAACACAATAAAATATTTTTGAAAAATCAAAAATATCTTGCTGATTTATACTAAGAACAATTACTTCTCTGGAAATTAACGAATATACCACTTTTCCATGTTTCCATTTATCTGTCTTTTCTTAAATGAAGGTATTAGCATCAAACAGATAGCATCTTCTGCCAAAATTGCTCAATGGTTTGAAAGAATCCCACTTATTATCCCACTTATTGTTGAATCAATACAAATAATATTGGTTATATTTCTGTCTCTAAACAATTATTTTTTAATCTTCCCCAACAAACTAGATAGATACATTTTTCTAAAGTTTCTCTTCCTTTTTTCCCCATTCATTTATATACACAATTTAAGTATTAGAAAGTTTTCACAGAAGACCTAGTGTTTTTTCTGGAAGTCATAGAGTTGGAAAACCCTCCTTTAAGGAGTGAAGGGAAGTCATGTGAGTTTTAAGCTTTCTAGCACTATCTTCCCTCATTGTTTAAATGCAAGTATGCTAAGCCAATTCACAAACCAGAGATTTTATTATTTATTCTGATTATTAAAGAATGTCATAGGCATGTTTATTTTATTGCTGTTTCCTTTATTCTAGGAGAAAAAAAAAATATCTATGCCCCTGGGTCCCTTAAACTGTGTTGTAAATGTTACATAAGTATTTCATTTAATGTTACATGTAATCTTTCTGTCATTTAGCTCATATATGGAAGCTGTCTAAGTCCACTTACACAAAGAAAAATTATCTTATAATTCTTTATACAGGGTTACCATAACTGCGTTATAAATCACTCAGTGGCACAAAATCAAAGCTATTAGACATGACTGAGGTGGCACAGAGAAGGGCCTATGCTTTGAAGCTCACCAGAAGAGTGCACCCGGAATCTCCAAGAGACCACAGAGAACCTATAGAATAAGTATGAATGCCTGGAATCTAATGAGTAAGGGTATGGAAGAAAATTGGACCAGCCTCTAGAACAATGAATCACTGTCTGAAGAATACAAAATCATGATAGAGACAATATTCCAGGATAGTAATTACTAGTGCTCTTCCAGACTTGCTAAAAGTAAATTTTTAGAACAATCCATGTGGCCAAAGCCATTGCTAACACAATGGAATAAGCAAAGAGAACAATACTAAATCCTAATTAGTACCACTGTTCCGTTGGATGAGATACCTTATTAAGTGTGTCTATGTGACATGACTTACATTCAGTTCATCAATTACTTATTTCCTATTTCCTAAAATGATACACAGCTAAAGAAGATAAATCTCCTGACTTCAATTAGCGTAAAAAGGCAAGGAAGAAGAGGAAGAAAAATGTTTATATTAATTAAGTCAATATGTTTCAGAAACTATGCTAGGTTCTTCTATACATTCTATCACTTAATTGTCATAATCATGAGAGCAAGATTTTTTTTTCTTTTACAGTAGATGTAAATAAGTTAAAGTTCCATGAGCGTAAGTGGCTTGCCCTAAATCACACAAATTAGATCCCAATTTTATTTGGCTTTCAAGAACTCTTCACTAGAGCATGTCATACCTATAAGTGACTAAAAGTCATGCCAATAAAGCAATAATGTGCAACAGTGACACAAAATAAAAATAAAGCTACTGTGTGTAAATATATATATAACCTCTGTTCCAAGCCTCTTCGTTGAGAGATTATGATTACTTGAATGGGAGAAACCAGAACCAGATGAGGTAGGAATGTGTGTCTGAGGTCTCCAAGAAAAACTCCAAGAAAACATTAATTCCTCTCAAGAAGAAACAATAAAAGGGTCATATAACACTTCCCAAAGAGCCCTGGTGGCACAGTGGTTAAGTGCTCAGCTGCTAACCTAAATGTTTGTGGTTCCAACCCACCAGCCACTCCACAGAAAGACGTGGCAGTATGCTTCTGTAAAGATTACAGCCTTGGAAACCCTGTAGGGAAGTTCTGCTCTGTCCAATAGGGTCACTATGAGTCAGCATTGACTCAACAGCAATGGGTTTTTTTAGGTTTATAATACTAGTCACCCAGTTGGGCTCACAAAGGTTTGACACATAAAGAGCAACCCCAGTGTCATCTCCCCCTTTGCCAAGGTAGATAAATGGCTCTGGAGCCCCCAGCTAGCCTGACATTTGAAGCACATCATCTTTAAGCAGGAGGTAGACCCAAAGTAGATAATATGTACATTGACGCTATTGTAGATTGGAAATAAAAAGATCATAAAATCCTTTGAGCTAGTGTCTGCCCTTAAATGTCATGTGATTTTTGACACATTACAATAAAAAACAATCAAATAAATTCTACCAATAGAAAAGAGACATCCCTAATTTGGGTTAGCTGTAGATTACTATGCACTTAGTACATAGCAATCAATATTTGATGAATTAATAAATATATATAAGTCAACAGAGGCAATGCTTAATCAGGTATTTTAAAAAAGGCTTAGCCATAATAATCCGCTAAATCCACAAATAGATCAAATCATTCAGGGATAAGCCCTATGTAAATACATTGCTGTCATAGAAATATTGGGAAATTTTAATGTATTTTCAAGCATTTTGTTAAATCTTTTCTGTCAGACAAATTCTTAATTCATAGATGATCCATACCACTGCTCAGTATTATGGTTTCAATTTATTTTTGTTTTTTAGTCCAAGAAGAATTGGGCTTTGCCTGGATAATTTGGTCTCTGGTCTATATCTGTTGTTTTTAAGGGGGATGAGGACAGATGTGAAGGAGAAATGATCTGTTACAGAAAGCTCAGGGTAGTTCTAAAAACGAGTGAGTGACAGAGGTCTGGTTAATTCTGCCTCACTGAACTCTTCGTTAACTACACAGGAGAAATGAGAAACACCTTATGGAATTATGATGCTTTGCTTTGTAGGGATAGGCCGTTTATTTGCTTGTTTATTTTTACTGGTTTTAAGAAACCTCAAACCTCATTAAGATATAAATTCAGAAAAAAATGACTAAAATGACTTTTCATCCCATAGCATAAACAGAAAAATTACACCTACAGAGAATCAGGGGCTCTTTCTTTATGGAAATTAGAAGTAATAATAACAGCCAATATTCATTGATTGTTATATGTGCCAGCACTGCTTTAAGGGTTTTGCTTAGATTAACTCATTTAATCCTCACACTGACTCTATGAGGAAGGTACTTTTGTTATTGTTGCTGGTGTTGTTGCGTGCAGTCAAGTGGAATCCAACTCATCGCGACCCCATGTGGCAGAGTAGAACTTCCCCATAGGTTTATTGGCTATAATATTTAAGGAAACAGATCACCATGTCTTTCTCCCACAGAACTGCTGCTTGGGCTTGGGTTCAAACCCCCAACCTCTCAGTTAGCAGCTGAGTGGTTAACCATTGTGAAACCAGGGCTTCTTACTTTTATTATTACCCTGTTTTTACTGATGAGGATCCAAAGACTCAGAAAGTTTAAATAAGTCCTTGAGGTTACTCAATGTCGTGGCAGAGCTGGGACCTGATCCTAGATATGTCTGATTCTAGTACACATATTAATAACACCATTTTACATCAGAAAATACATCTAACCAGGAAAAACTACAGATACATAGTTTATTAATTTTTTCAACTATTTTCTCAACCAGCCATTTAGGAAATAAACTTGGACTACTTTTTGAAAGAACAATGGGAAAATGTTCCTTCTAGGGCCAGTACAGTGAGATATGAGAAGGAAAATAATTTATTCTTGGTTTCTGAAATGAAACATTACTTTCCTAACTTGAGAAAGTGTCCATTTGATATTTCAGCAAGTCATCTGAGATCAGAACATTAAGCCATCAGGTTAAATCGTATGAAATTGTTGGTGTTGTAGGTCAAAACTGGCCTAAAAATATTGGCAATTCCATCTGGTTCAATCCAATAACCTTCCATTTGTCTCTGTAATACTTCAATCCAGAATAGTTACAGTAAACAAGTCATATTAAAAATTCTATTTAAAAATCCAGAATTATTTAGGGTCCAGTAGGAGAGGGACAGAAGAAAGGGCACTATAGTCAAAGAAATTAGAATAAAGTCGTACATGAAATAATTAGGGTCAGAGAAAGATGACACATAATTAAGTGTTACATCCTCATGGAGTTGTAGATGCAGAAAACTGCAGAAATCTGGAAAAATGCCTGATGTGGGCATTCAGAAATGGGACTGACCAAAAAACAGAAAATAATAAATGTTGGAGAGGTTGTGGAGAAACTGGAATACTTATACACTGTTGGTGGGAATGTAAAATTGTACAACCACTTTGGAAATCGATTTAGTGCTTCCTTAAAAAAGCTAGAAATAGACGTGCCATATGATCCAGCAGTCCCGCTCCTTGGAATATATCCTAGAGAAATAAGAGCCATCACACGAATAGATATATGCACCCCCATGTTCATTGCAGCGCTGTTCACAATAGCAAAAAGATGGAAACAACCTGGGCACCCGTCAATGGACGAATGGATAAACAAATTATGGTATATTCACACAAGGGAATACTACACAGCAGTAAAGAACAGCGATGAATCCATGAAACATAACATGGAGGAATCTGGAAGGCATTATGCTGAGTGAAATTTAGTCAGTCACAGAAGGACAAATATTGTATAAGACCACTATTACAAGAACTCAAGAAAAGGTTTAAACACAGAAGAAAATATTCTTTGATGGTTATGAGGGTGGGGAGGAAGGGTGAGGGGTATTCACTAACTAGATAGTAGACAAGAATTATCTTAGGTGGAGGGAAGAACAGCACACACTACAGGGGAAGTCAGCACAACTAGACTAAAGCAAAGCTAAGAAGTTTCCTGAATACAACCAAAAACTTCGAGGGACAGAGTAGCAGAGGCAGGGGTCTGGAGACCATGGTTTCAGGGGACATCTAGGTCAATTAGCATAAAAAAAGTTTATTAAGAAAATGTTCTGCATCTCACTTTGGTGAGTGGCATCTGGAGTCTTAAAAGCTAGTGAGCGGCCATCTAAGTTGCATCAATTGGTCCCAACCCACCTGGAGCGAAGGAGAATGAAGAACATCAAAGATACAAGGAAACTCTTAATCCAAGAGACAGAAAGGGCCACATAAACCAGAGACTCCATCAGCCTGAGACCAGAAAAACTAGATGGTGCCGGGCTACCACCAATAACCTCCTTGACAGGGAACACAACAGAGTCCCTGATGGAGCGTGAGAAAAGTGGGCTGCAGAACTCAAATTCTAGTAAAAAGACCAGACTTAATGGCTTGATTGAGGCTAGAGGGATTGCAGAAGACATGGCCCCTGGACTCTCTGTTAGCCCAGAAATAAAACCATTCCCCAGGCCAAGTTTTCAGACAAAGATTAGACTGGACTATGGGACATAAAATGATACTTGTGAAGAGTGTGCTTCTTAGCTCAAGTAGTTACATGAGACTAAATGGGCGGCTCCTGTCCAGAGGCAAGATGAGAAGGCATAGACGGTCAGGAGCTGGTTGAATGGACATAGGAAATCCGGGGTGGAAAGGACTGTGCTGTCACAATATAAAGAGAGCAACTAGGGTTACATAATGTGTGTATAAATTTTTGTATGACAAACTAACTTGAATTGTAAACTTTCACTTAAAGCACAATTTAAAAAAAAGAGAGAGAAATGGGATTGATAGAAAAGAGCTCTGAAGCTATTCTAGGCAGAAAGAATACCATGGCAAAGGGCAGACAATGAACACGCATGAAGTATGAAGCAGGTGGAGGCCAGAAAGGAGGAAGAACTAGTTGGTTTACTGGAGTCATGAGATCCACAAAGAGCTTAGGCTAGATTGGTAAGAGGGGAGGACTAAGAGTGGAAAGAGAAACCTCAATTTGATTCTGCCGGGAGTGATAATAGGCTTTTTGATGAGGATTGTGTTAGTAAAACTACATGTTTTAGGAAGATTAAACTGGCATTAGGGACACAGTGAGAGACAAGGAGCAGAACAATTGATTACAAGTCTAGGGAAATGGCCCAGGGCTAAGGGTGAGGGCCCAAATCAGGGTGGGAGAAATAAGAACATCATAGATAGGAATGAGAGAGACAATTTGAAGGAAGAAGTAATAGGATTTGATCTCTAACTTACCTTATTTATGGAACAGAAACAAACCCTAGTGGCGTAGTGGTTAAGAGCTTGGCTGCTAACCCAAAGGTCAGCAGTTTAAATTCATTAGCTTCTCCTTGGAAACTACATGGGGCAGTTCTACTCTGTCCTATAGGGTTGCTATGAATTGGAATTGACTCGACGGCACCTAACAGCAACTGAGACTGGAGGGACCACGGAAGACATGGCCCCCAGACTCTCTGTTAGCCCAAAACTAAAACCATTCCTAAGGTTTATCCAATAGAAAAATGACTCTAAGATATTGAGCCTAAGTTATTAGGGAAAATGGGAGTTTTATTGTTTTAAAAATAAGTAAGTTGGGAAAAGGTATAAAGCTGGGAAGATATTATTTATTCTAATAAATACACAAGGTAATCATAGTTTATTATTGACTGTGGACTACTTCAAGTATTGAGTAATATATACATTTTTCCTCACCTAATCTTTAAAACAATATTGTAAGACAGGTATTAATATATAACTTAAAAATTTTTTTATTGTGCTTTAGTGAAAGTCTATAGTGCAAATAAACTTCTCATTCAAAAATTTATATACAAGTTGTTTTGTGACATTGCTTGCAATCTCTGCAATCTGTCAGCACTTGCCCCCTTTCCTTTTTCAATCCTCAATCCCTATATCCATTTGTCCAATTTTCATGTTCCTTCCCTCCTTCTCGTCTTTGCTTTTGGGTAGGTGTTGCACATTTGGTCTCCTATACTTAACTGAACTAAGAAGGACATTCCTCACATGTGTTATTGTTTGTTTTATAGGGCTGTCTGATCTTTGCCTAAAAGGTGGACTTTGGGAGTGTCTCCAGTTCTGAGTTAACAGGGTGTCTGGGGGCCATAGTTATGTGGGTTCCTCTGGTCTCTGCCAGACCAGTAAGTCTGGTCTTTTTTTTTTTCCACAAATTTGAATTTCGTTCTAGATTTTCCTTCTAGTCTGTCTGGAACCCTCTGCTGTGATCCCTATCAGAGCAGTGGGTGGTGGTAACCAGGTACCATTTAGTTCTTCTGGGCTCAGTCTAGTAAAGGCTGTGGTTCATGTGGTCCATTGGCCCTTGGGACTAATGTTTTCCTTGTGTCTTTGGTTTTCTTCATTCTCCTTTGCTCCGGATGGGATGGGACCAATAGATGTGTCTTACAGCCACTTGCAACCTTTTTAGACTCCAGATGCTACTCACGAAAGTAGGATGTACAACATTTTCTTTATGAACTATGCTATGCCAATTGACCTAGATGTCAACCGAGACAATGGTCACCAGCCTTCAACCCCAGTAACTCAGCCCCTCGAGGTGTTTGAATGTGTCTAGGAAGCTTCTATGGCTTTGACTTGGTCAAGTTGTGCTGACTTACCCTATATTGTGTGTTGGCTATCCCTTCACAAAAGTTACACTTGTCTGCTATCTAGTGAACGATCTCCCGTCCCCACCCATTCCCTCTCAAAGAGGGGACGATCATCAACCAGTCATTAAAAATATCAAAGATTGTTTTGTTTTTTCTGTGTGTAAACCTTTTCTTGAGTTTTTATAATAGTGATCTCATACAATATTTGTCCTTTTGTAATTGATGTATTTCATTCAGCATAATGCCCTTCAGATTCATCGATATTGTGAGATGTTTCTTGGACTCATAACTGTTCTTTATCATGCATAGTTTTCCAGTGTGCATACCAGTTTGTTTGCCCATTCTTCTGTTGATGGGCATCTAGGTTTTTTCCATCTTTTGCTATTGTGAACAATGCTGCAATGAACATGGGTGCACATATGTATATTCGTGTGACAGCTGTTATTTCTCTAGGATATATTCCTAGGAGTGGGATTGCGGGATCATATGGTATTTCTATTTCTAGTTTTTTAAGGCGGTGCCATATCATTTTCCATAGTGGTTTTACCATATTACATTTCCACCAGCAGTGCATAAGAGTTCCAATCTCTCCGCAACCTCTCCAACATTTGTTAGTTTCTGTGTTTTTTTTTTTTTAATTAGTGCTAGTAACATCAGAGTAAGATGGTATCTCATTGTAGTTTTGATCTGCATTTCTCTAATGACTAATGATTGCAAGCATTTCCTCATGTGTGTGTTAGCTGCCTGAATGTCTTCTTTGGTGAAGTGTCTGTATCATTCGCCCATTTTTAAATTGGATTATTTATTTTTTTGTTGTTGATTGTTGACGTATTCTATAGATTTTAGAGATTAGACTCTTGTTGGCTATGTCTTAGCCAAATTTTTTTTCCCAGTCTGTAGGTTCTCTTTTCACTCGTTTGGTGAAGTCTTTTGATGAGCATAAGTGATTAATTTTTAGGAGTTCCCAGTTATCTACTTTATCTTCTGGTGTTTGTGCATTGTTAGCTATGGTTAGTATTTAACTTTTAAAGTAAGGAAATGGGGACTCAGAGAAGTAAAGTAATTTTCCCAATTTAGTCACACAGCACTACATATTTATGACTTTTTGAGAACAAAACCTCTGCTCTTTCATCTATTTCACCCACCTGGAATTTGAAATGACAGAGGAAGTTTCAAGTGACTGCATCTTAAAGACTTAGCATAAAACAGATTACTAGAGCTAGAATGAGAGGTTAAAACTGAATATTTGGATTTGGAAGGCATCAAGAGTGGCTGAGGTTTGGAAGTAAGTGATCACTTCAGGGTTAAGGAGTGCGAGAGGGGAAAAAGAAACAAAACAAAAATACTGGAGGTAATCTAGAATAATGAATAGAAAGTAGGCAGAGGCCAGTCAAAAATGGTGAGACAAAACCAGATAACAGAGTGCAGGAGAATAAAGTACATGTGCCTCGGTCATTTATTCAACAGCTGTTTATTGAAAACTTATAAACTCCTACTAATTGCCTACTAAACCAGCCTCTGTACTAGTTTCTGCAAATATAGTGGTGAACAAACCTGAACATGGCCTCTGTGCTCATGGAACTAGTGGAGAGACAAGATTGAATTCATCTAATAATCACACCTACAGATGTAAATTTTTTTTAAAAGGCACCAGCTAGCATGAAAGTTTATGGTAAGGGCTGACATGACATAGAGGGCTTCACACAAGGATTCCCTGAAAAAGTAACAAGTAAGCTGACATCTGAAAGATCCAGTGGAAGTTAAATAGGTATAAAATGTTTCAGGGCTAAAAGACTGCTGAAGTAGAAAGGGAATATGCTCAATATTTAAGTGTCAAGAAGGAAGAGTGGTTGGGGAGAATAAGCAATGAAGGGTTTAGACTACAGACAAGGAAGTTTCTTGCAGAGTGGAAGAGTACGGTGATATTTTGAAAGATTAGGGTCCCAGGAGCAACTGCCTTTGTCTGGATTGAATACTTCTGGTGCATGAGCTGTCCAGTTCTGGGCTTTCAGAATCTCAGTTGTTCCAGTCTGACGGTCATAGAAGCAGTTGCTATCTGCACTGGTAGCTCATTGACTTTTCCACAATTTCATTTGATGACAAGACGTTACTACCAAAAACTTCTATAATTTTAAAAATTGCTAATATTATTTTTGCAAATTAAATTGCTACCTTAGTATAGAAATTATGATGTTAATAGAGACTTTAGCATCATATGGCTGACACAAAGTACCATAAAGTTGTTCTTGGGTACAGCATGAGGAGAAGAGGTAGTGGATTTCAGAAAATGTTGAGAGGTATCTGTTTCCCAACAATCCCAGTCTCTTATAATCTGGTTCTTTCTCTCTTCTCTGTAGTTCTAAAATGAAGTAAAACAACAGGTTCTTTGCCCCATAAGAAATAAAACCCCATAACCCTGCTCCACCTCTGTGATCATAAAATAGGGAGAAAGCAAGATGGTGATCTTGCTCAGAAAAAAATACTGCATTCCTATCTCTGTGTTGAGCAATTTCCCCTTTGTTACTGGCATAGTCATAAGCACCACATTTCAAGGTAACTACATTCACCAAAAGCAAATAGATTTGGAAGAACAGATATTCACTTGGTTGATACATTCTGTATCCTTTGTTAAGAAGTGTCTTGGTCTCCTAGCAACGTTGTAGGGAAATCCATCAGGGGTATGAAATTAGAGGTCATGTAGGCGGAATACCTGTAGAGTGTTCAGTTTTATGAAAAGCTTTCACTAAAAATTATATATATTATGCAAAATTCTACAGTAATGTAAGACCAGGGTAGAAATTGTTCAAATCCCCCACAAGTAATTCAGAGTTCTGGTACCCAGTAGCTAAGGATCTACAGTGTACAAAAAAACCCCACAAAAACTATGTGGGATGCCAGATAGGTTAATAGCATTCATGATTAAAGAGGAATTCCTTCTCAGAAAGAGATTTCAGGGCATCCTGATTCAGGTTCTACTTTTGTGAAAGGTTTCTCCCAACTTTGGGGGTGGAAGGAAATGAAACATTTTCACCTGTAAATAAACAAACAAATTAATAAGCAAGTTAGAATTACAGAACCAAGAAGGAAGGCCACAAACCCGTGCACTTTATCAATACTGACAGAAGCACAAATCAAGTAGCAATCAGTCTTTGCAGAATCATGCCCAATTGCCATTTCCCATAGAGTAGTTTGAGGACCTGTTTCAAAATCACAATACTGGAGAAGTGGGCCCCAGAATTCTGCATATGACAAATACGTCCAGGTGACTCTTGAGAGCTACTGCTGCATTTTATAGAAAGTTCACTTAATGGTGTTGTGTTCCATTTTCTTCCTTCAAGGTCATTATCTTCCTTTGGGGGATAGATCTAACATATTTTCCTTCTAATTTGGAAACAACAAAATAAGTTCCTTACATGTTTAGTCTTAAACTATTTCCCTGACTCCTTTCAACTAATTTCAGCAAAAATATATTGTATGTCTCTTTGTCTCTACAATAGAATTAGGAACTGGAAGTCTTACAGAGCTCAGTTACTCCATGAATACATATTTAGTGCTTCTCTCTTTTAGGCACTGTGCTGGGTGCTTTAGATATCATGATGAGCAGATGGTTGCACTCTGCTGGGAAAGACAGAAAAATGTGCAATAAACATTAAATATAAATGCTATCAAAGATCAATTACTTAAACATTTAAACAAATTTTAGGTGTTGAAAGACTTTTGATTCTGGATGTTAATTATACTTTCTAAATAATAATAAATTGCTCTTTATTCTCCGTACTTATTTTCAACCTCTTCGATTAATAGTATTTCCAGAAAGAATTTCAAAAGACATCAAAACATACAATGGGAAGAAGGATTAAAAATCAAAGAAAGAATGTAAAAGTGCTTTCACAAAATCAGAAAATTGTGGAATACTTTGAAAAAGAGGAGGTGACTTATTTCCACTTCTCCTTCCATCTCAAAGTTTCTCCCTATCCCATCCCTTCTTTTTCTCCTAAACCAAGAATGAATGAATATATCGGAAACCTTCCTAACCCTAGTGTAAGTATGTTCTGAAAAAAGCGTACACCTGACTGTGGGGGTTCCTCCATAGATGAATTTAACCTGGTGGTTAAAATGACCTTGCCCGTGTACTACAGATCTGTCTCTTCTAAATTTAGAGTAAGACCAATCTCTTAGGAAAAGTACCAAGTACACTAACCAAAGAACCTAAAATCTGATTAGATTTTAGCAAGAGCAGGATCCCAAGCTTCTCTGTCTTAGGTGGGGAGAAGAGAAAAGCTGACTTGAGGTAAGAAGCTGTTTAAGAGGTCTGGTGCAAACTCAAATACAGCCCAGAATTGTATGATAATTCTGCTTTGAGATTCACCACCAAGATTTCTAGGTGGTAGGTGTTTCAGAGTTAGCTAGCATGTATATTGCAAATTTGTTGTTTCTGCTGCCCAGGTCTGAGGGCCATTTCTTGCTGGGAGTCTCCTTTCCTTCCACTATAAAAGGCAAACAGGGGAAGATTTTTCCCTCCCTACACTTTGACAGCCAGAGCTTGGTTGTGTGAGTTCTAACACAGGGAAACAAAGGTACAGGGCCAGGCAGAGATTATTCAAAGCAGTTGTAATAGAGTCAAGACTAATAGTATATAGAATGAAAATGAGTGGTTAGTAGTGGCAGAGTGATGCCCCTAACAGCAGCATCCCAAGCAGAGGATCTCTGTAAAGGATTTTTCCTGTGCCATGACTTCTTTGGTTACTACTCAGGCTTCTTTCTCTATCCTTCTCATGACTTTTGTGATCTGACATCCTCTAACAGTTGCTTTGCTGCTTCAATTAATTTAAGTCAGTTTCTGTTTTTTATGCAACCAAAAACTTTGACTAGTATAGGTAGGAAGCTGGGTCACAAATCATGGAGAAGAAAGGCTATATGAAGTATAGTAGAAACAAGCTTTGGCTCTAGAAGAAAAGATTACATTGAATGAGTTCCCTAGCTTGATTCCAGGATCTGTGGGTAAACCAAAACTGCTACAGGGAGAGAAAGAGAAGAAAGCTGCAGCTAAAACTTTAATAGATACCTAAAACCAAAAACCAAACCTGCTGCCGTCGAGTAGATCCCCATGCATAGTGACCCTATAGGAGAGAGTAGAACCTCCCCATAGGGTTTCCAAGGCTGTAATCTTTACGGAAGCAGATAGCCACATCTTCTTCCAGTGACCTTTTGGTTAGCAGCCCAGCACTTAACCACTGTACCACCAGGGCCCCTTAATAGATACCTAGACAGGTTAAATTTATCCATAGAGGAACCCCCACAGTGAGGTGTGAGCTTTTTTCAGAACCTACTTACTTTAGGTTTAGGAAGGTTTCCGATTTATTCATTCATCCATTCATTCTTTTACTCAATCATCCCTGAAGACCTGATAGGAGTCAACACTGTTAGGTAGATACTATGGATATTAAGCTGTGCCTGACACAAGCCATGATGTTTTCAATCACCTCATATGCATAGAAAAGCTGGACTATGATTAAGGAAGACCGAAGAATTGATGCTTTTGAATTATGTCATTGGCAAAGGATATCGAATATACTATGGACTTCCAGAAGAACGAACGAACCTGTCTTGGAAGAAGTACGGCCAGAATGCTCCTTAGAAGCAAGGATGGCGAGACTTCATCTCACATACTTTGGACAAGTTATCAGGAGGGACCAGTCCCTGGCGAAGGACATCGTGCTTGGTAAAGTAGAGGGGCAGAAAAAAAGAGGAAGATCCTCAACAAGATGGATTAACACAGTGGCTACAGCAATGGGCTCAAGCATAACGACGATTTTGAGGATGGTGCAGGACCAGGCAATGTTTCCTTCAGTTGTACATAGGGTTGCTATGAGTCGGAACCGACTCGATGGCACCTAACGCATGTGGGTAGAGTGGCAGTAAACAAGTTAAATATGCCACCTGCCTTCATGAAAATTACAGACAAGTAAAATAGACATATATTAAAGAAATATTATAAATAATAGATATGTGAGTTTCCTAGGGCTGTCATAACAAAATATCACAAGTGAGTGGTTTATAAGAACACAGATTTATTGTCTTACAGGTCTGGAGGCTGCAAGTGCAAATTAGGATATTGGCCATGTTGATCTTTCTGAGGTATCTGAGCAAGGAACTCTTCCATGCCTTTCTCCTAGCTTCTGGTGGGTCCCAGCAATCCTTGGCATTCCTTAGCTTGCAGCTGCCTCTACCTCTGTCATCACGGGGTCAGTTTTTTCTCTGTCTCTTTGTCTCTGTGTATCTTCTCTTTCATAAGGATACCAGTCATAGGATTAGGACCCACCATACACTAGTATGACCTCATATTAGCCTAAATGATAACATCTGCAAAGACTGTATTTTCAAACAAGGCCGTGTTCACAGGTACCAGGGTTTAGGAGTTCCACAAATCTTTTTGGTCGACACAAATCATTTCATAACAATGGGTTTTAATAAATTGAAAAATATAGGGTGTTATGGTGGGAGTATACGGTAAAATCTAATCAGGAGGATCAGTGAAAGTCACTGTGAAGAAGTCACATTAAACTAATACCTAAAGCATGAGCAAGAATTGTAGTGGCAAGCATGTGGAAAAGAAATGCTCCAGACAGAGGAGCAAAAAGAGTGATGGTGTGGTTGGACTAGAGCACAAACGGAAGAAAGGAGGGAAGAAAAATTTAGGCTTGACAGACAACAGGAAACTAGTTTATTTGCGTCTTGTAGACCATTTTAAGAAACTTAGGCTTCATTCTAAGGACAGTGGGAAGCTAGTGATGAGTGTTATGTGGAGCGATGGCTTGGTGGGGTTTTCCTGGCTTATTACACATTTGCTGATTTCAGTTTGGTCACATAAAACAGGCAAGAACTAGGAGGGATTGATATTACCCATGAATTTAGTGCTGAAATTGGTCATCAAAAGCATATACCCGATAGATCTGTATAGTTTCTTTTTAGTGTTGTGATTCTTTTCCCTGAAGGAAAGGGAATCACACAGTATGTGGTCTTTAGTGCCTGGCTTCTTTCATTTATTATTTTTTCATTGAGGCTTTGTTCATTTATTTTCAGTCTTTGTTTTCTCCCCCTGTTCTTTATTTTGGATAGTTTCTATTTGTATGTCTTTTTTTTTTTTTTTAAATTATCTATTCATCCATTCATTTTATTTATCCAAATGGACATTTGAGTGGTTTCCATATTTTGGCTATTGTGAATAATGCTGCAATAAACATTGGTGTACAAGTGTTTGTTTACATCCCTGCTTTCACAAGTTTTGGGTATATACCTAGGAGTGGAATTGCTGGGTCATATGGTAATTCTATGTTTAACTTTTTGAGGAACCACCAAACTGTTTTCAATAGTGGCTGCATCATTTTACACTCCCAGCAACAATGGATGAGGGTTCCAATTTCTCCATATCCTGATCAACACTTGCTGTTTTTCATCTTTCTGATAATAGCCCTCCTGTTGAGGATTATTAGTATGTCTTTAAGTTTATTGATCTTTATTCTGCAATTTCAAATATGCTTATAATCCCCATAAGGTGTACTTCATTTCAGATGCTGTATTGTTAGCCTCTAAAAATTCTATTTGGAATTTTCTTGTCTTTTAATTTGATATTAATTATTTTCAGATGTTCTTTATATTTTTAAATGTATTTGTATGATTTATACCATTTCACGTAGGATCCTTATCTACGAACTCTGTCAATTCTGCCTTTTCTGTTCTAATTCTACCAATTAATTTTTTTTTAATTCTGTTTATGGATCTTATTTTCCTGTTTCTTTGCATGCCTGATAGTCTTTACTTACCAAGCCAGACATTGTGGATTTTATATTGTTGAGTACTGGAGTTTGTGGTTATTTTCCCCTTTTTAAGAGTACTGATTTTGTTCTGGCAAGCATTAAATTGTCTAAGAACCAGTTAAATAATTTTAAGACTTACTTTAAAGTTTTATTCCAATGATTCCAGAACAGCCTTTTATTCTGGGGATAATTTAGCCTCATTACTAAAGTATACCCCATATATTATGAGGTCACTATGCTTTTACTGGTGGGAACACAAACTTTTTCCAGCCTATTGTAAACACAAAAAACTGTTCTATCGACTGCCTTCTGGTATTTCCCCCTGACCATTGGGAGATTTACCCCACACATACGCAGAGAAGCGGGAGCATTCAGTGAGATCACTCTGCAGGTACTGGAAGCTCTTTGTGAACAGCTTCCTTCTCTTTGATATTCTGACCCACAAATTCTATCCATTTTCCCCAAACTTCAATCTTTGTCTCTGCAATTCAGTGAAATCACCAAAGTCTATTTCAATTTCCCCTCCTGCCTCTATGGCCTGGACTCTGCCTCCAGGAAGTAAGCTCATGCAGTCATAAGATTCACTAAGTTTGTTCCCCCTCTCTTCTCGATCCTGGTCTGCCCTGCCTGCTATCTAATGTTTGAAACCTCATTTTTTATTTTTGTTCATCATTCTACTAGTTCATAGCAATAAGGCAATTGTCATAGCAGTTAATCCTTCATAGGCCTAACAGGAAGTCCTGAGCCATTTTTTTTTTTTTTTTTAACAGTTGTGTTGAGCTATGGAAACCATAGTGGCCATAGTGGTTAAGAGCTACAGCTGCTAACCAAAAGGCCAGCAGTTCGAATCCACCAGGCACTCCTTGGAAACCCTATGGGGCAGTTCTACTCTGTCCTCTAGGGTTGCTATGAGTGGATATCAACTCGACGACAATGGGTTTGGGTTGTCTGTTTTTTTTTAATTGAACTATGTTTCACACAGCATGCAATCAGCTATTTACAATGTACATTCGGTGTTTTTTAGTGTACTCACAGAGTCGTGCAACCGTCACCACCGTCTAATTACAGAACATTTTCATCATCCCAAAAAGAAACCCCATACCCATTAGCAGTCATTCCGAATTCTTGTCAACAACCCACTCTTGAGCCCTAAGAAACCACTGATCTAATTTCTGTTTCTATAATTTTGCCTACAGTGGACATTTCATATAAACGGAGTCATACAATACGTGGTAATCTGTCACTTACCTCTTTCATTTAGTATATTGTTTTCAAGGCTTATCCATATTGTAGCTGTACTTCATTCTTTTTGTTAATGAATAATATTCCATTGTATGGATATACCACGTTTGGTTTATCCATTCATCAGTTGATGGACATTTGAGTTGTGGTCACTTTTTGGCTATTATGCTATGAACATTCATGTGCAATTATTTATGTGGATATATGTTTATAATTCTATTGGGTAAGACCTAGGAGCCGAATTTCTAGGTCACAGGTAATACTATGATTAATTTTTGAGGAACTCTGAAACTGTTTTCCACAGTGGCTGCACAATTTAACATTCCCACCAGCACCCGTATGAGGGTTCTAATTTTTCCACATCCTTACCAATACTTGTTATTGCCCATTTTTTTTTTTTCATTATAACTTGCCTAGCCATCCTAGTGAGTGTGACGTGGTATCTCAGTGTGGTTTTGATTTGATGACTAATAATGTTGAGAATCTTTTCTTGTGCTCACTGGTTATTTTTATATTTTCTTTGTCCATTTTTTAATTGGGTTATTTGATTGTTTATTATTGAATTATAAGAGTTATATATGTTTTGAATATCTCTTGTTAGATATATGATTTGCAAATATTTTCCCAACCATTTGGTTGTCTTTTTACTTTCTTGATGGTATCATATAGTTTTAGGCACAAAAGCTTATAATTTTGATGAAGTCCAATTTACTTTTTTTTTGTCTTTGTTGCTTGTGTTTTTTGTGTCAGATCTGAAAAACCATTGTCTAAGCGAAGGTCGTGAAGATTCACTCCTGGGTTTCTTCTTCTAAGATGTTCATAGTTTTAGCTCTTGTATTTAGGTCTAGAACCTAATTTGAGTTAATTCTTGTATAAGGTATAGTATTGTTTAGGTCTTCTATTTTCTTCTTTATCTTCTGTCTAATGGTTCTATCTATTATTGTATTATTGTATTATTATTTGGGACTGGGTTGTTTGGTGTATATATATTCATAATTGTTATATCTGTCTTATGTAATTTATCATTATGAAGTGTCCCTCTTTATTTCAGTAACATATTTTTGTTTGTTTGTTTTAAGGTCTATTTTGTTTAGTACATCCACTCCAGCTTTTTTATGGTTGTTGCTTGTGTGTTGTTGTTAGGTGTCATCAAATCGGTTCTGAGTCATAGCGATTCTATATACTACAGAACAAAACACTGCCCAGTCCTGCACCATCCTCACAATCGTTGCTATGCTTGAGCCCATTGCTGCCGCCATTTTGTCAATCCATCTCATTGAGGGTCTTTCTCTTTTTCATTGACCCCCTACTTTACCAAGCATGATATCCTTCTCCAGGGACTGATCCTTCCTGATAACACATCCAAAGTACCCAAGACAAAGTCTCGCCATCCTTGCTTCCAAGGAGCATTCTGGCTGTGCTTCTTCCAAGACAGATTTGTTCATTATGGCAGTCCATGCTGTATTCAATATTCTTCTTCAACACCATAATTCAAAGGCGTCAATTCTTCTTTGGTCTTCCTTTTTCATTGTCTAGATTCCCCATGTATATGAGGTAATTGAAAATATGACTTGGGTCAGGCTCACCTTAGTCCTGAAGGTGACATCTTTGTTTTTTAACCCTTTAAAGAATCTTTTGCAACAGATTTGCCCAATGCAATGTGTTGTTTGATTACTTGACTACTGTTTCCATAGGCATTGATTATGGATCCAAGTAAAATGAAATCCTTGACTACTTCACTGTTTTCTCCATTTATCATGATGTTGCTAATTGGTCCAGTTGTAAGGATTTTTGTTTTCTTTATGTTGAGGTGCAATGCATACTGAAGGCTATAAAGTTGCTTGTATAGTATAACTTTTTTCATCTTTTTACTTTCTATCTTTGTGTATCTTTTCATCTAAAGTGTGTGTCTTGTAGACATACAGTTGATCTTGTGTTTTTTAAATCCTATTTGACAATCTCTGACTTTTGATATGGATAATTTAATCTACTTACGTTAGTGTTGTTATTCACATGGTTGGATTTACATCTGTTATTTTGCTTTCTGTTTTTTATAAGGCTTATGTCTTTCTTGTTCCTCTATTCCTCCTTTATTGTTTTCTTTTGTATTAAGTGAATATTTTCTACTGTAACATTTGCATTCCTTTGATAATTTTTTAATTATATTTTTGAATTATTTTATTATTAGTTGTTCTACGGAATAGAATATACATGCTAAACTTACTGGAATTTAACTTAAATTTATACTGACTGAATTCCAATGAAATATAGAAATATACTCCTATCTAACTCCATTTTCTCTCCCTTTTTTTTGTGCTAATATTGTTGTACATATTATGTCTATATATGTTGCAAACCCAACAATGCATTATTATAGTTATTACTTTAAATAATCACACATCTTTCAAAGAGGATGAGAGAAGAAAGTAGAACAAGTATATATTTATAGAATTTGTTACATTACTTTCTTATTTACTTTTCCTCATTTTTTTTCATTTTGTCTTGTGGACTTGAGTTACCACCTTGTGTTAATTCCTTACACTTTTTTCTCATCCACCTCCTTTGTGCTCTTATGGTCAAATATATTGCATTTCTGTATTTAGTAGGCCCAATAATACAATTATATACTTATTTTTTACATAATTGGTCTTAAAATCACTTAAGAGAAAAAAAGAGAATATGCAATTACACAGTCTTTTGTATTTACCTACATTACCTACCTTTACTGATGTGCTCTGTTTTTTTTTTTTTTGTTGTTGTTGTTTGTTTGTATTGTTTTGTTTCTTTTTTTAATAGATTGAATTACTGTCTGTTATCACTAGCTCACGAGCTTTCAGCCTAAAGAGCTTTAGTATTTCTTGCAAGACAAGTCTGCTACAGAAATATTCTTTAATATTTTATCAAAAAAAAATCTTTATTTTGCCTTCAGATTTGAGAGTTAGCTTTGGTGAATATAAAACCCTTGGCTAACAGTTTTTACTTTAAATATTTTGAATTTGCCTTCCCACTGCCTTCTGGCCTTTGTTGTTTCTGATGAGAAGGCAGTTGTTTACCTTATTGAGGTTCACTTACATGTAATAAGTCATTTTTGTTTTTACTGTTTTCAAGATTTTCTGCTTATTTTTTGGCTTTCAACATTTTCAGTATGATGTGCACAAGTGAGAGCCCTGGTGGCACAGTGGTTAAGAGCTTTGGTGAGCTATGGCTGCTAACCAAAAAAGGTCAACAGTTCGAATCCACCAGACATTCCTTGGAAACCCTACGGGGCAGTTCTACTCTATCCTACAGGGTCGCTATGAGTCGGCATCAACTCAATGGCTACTAGTTTGGTTTAGTTTTTAGTGTATGAGTGTGGCTCTCTTTGTGTTTATGCTATTTGCAATTCCTTGAGCTCCTTGGATGTATAGATTAATGTTTTTGGTCAGATAGTTCTACCACTATTTTTTCAAAAAATTTTTTTTCTGTTTCTTTCCTTCTTTCCTATCCTTGTGGTACTCTCAGTACACATATGTTAGTGCATTTGTGTCTCACATTTCTCTGAGTCTCTGTTCATTTATTTTTATTCTTTTTCTCTTCTTCAGATTGATCTATTGAT
The DNA here is from genome assembly GCA_030035585.1 of Dugong dugon. NCBI lineage: Eukaryota > Metazoa > Chordata > Mammalia > Sirenia > Dugongidae > Dugong > Dugong dugon. The sequence continues at coordinate 22,560,124 of CM057463.1, read as the reverse complement.
GTATCTTCAAGATCACTAAATCTTTCTTTTGTCAGTTCAAATCTTACAATCTAGTTAGTTTCTCATTTGGATTTTTGTACTTTTAAATGCCAAAATTCCATTTGGTTCTTTTAAATAGATTCTATCTCTTCACTGATATTCTTTATTTGATCAGATATTGTCATCATACCGTCCTTTAATTCTTCAAGCATGGTTTCCTTTATTGTTTTTTTAACATAATTACAATAGCTTCTTTGAAGTTGCTGCTAAAACCACCATCCAGGCCACTTCAAAAGCATTGTCTGTTGACTGCATTTTATCTTGCAAGTGGGTGCAATGCCATTTTTTTTAGATACTTCTTTGACCTAGTTTTGAGGCCCTGGCTAGGGACTAGCCTCTTCCCTTTCTTGAAAAGCTTACTAAGTCTACTTTCCAACTGCTCCCTATATCAGGTTCCCACATTCCTGAACAACTATACACCCATCTTAATCACCCTGAGGCCAGGTACTGGACAGCTAGGGATGTGCTGTATGCCCCCTGAGCCTGTAGAATTATTCAAAATGCCCAGTCCTTAGGAATCCTGTCAAACCTAGCTAACCCCACCGTATTGTCATACATAAACCCTTTCATACAATTCTAGCTTATTACCTTGTCCCTGGGTGCAATCCCCTGTGTGACCCTGCATTATGATGTGCTGCGCTTCCCTGTCTCTAGAACCTGTGAGTAATAAATTCTACTTTCTTTCTGGCCTTCCTGAATGAATCTCACTCTCTCATGCTGCATCTGACAGACCAAGACACCCACAAACTCCTTTGGGTCACAGTTTCCTGTTTCTTTGCATGTCCTATTTTTGTTGTTGTTGAAAATTGGTCATTTTCAATAATACATTGCAGTAAGTCAGGATACTTTTCCCTCATCCCTATTAAAGAGTTGTTGTTGTTTGTTCAGTGGTTTGTTTATTTGTTTAGTGACTGCCTTAACAAATTCTATGAAATCTATTTCCCCCTTAGTGTGCAGCCTCTGATGTCCCTGCTCAAATTACTTTTCTCCTTGTTTTTGTTTTGTTTTTTTCAGCCCTGCTACCTAAGTGTTGTCCCTGGGTGGGCCTAAGCCACTTATTGGTCAATGACTGTGGTTAAGTCTTCTTAACCAGTTAGATTTTTACCCTTTACCGTTGGAAATGTGTGTGACTTGACCTTTGCTATCACGATGTATCGAGTTTATGTTTTTGTCCAATATTTGGTTAAACCGAGCCAAAAACCCACTGCCTTCAAGTCAGTTCCAACTCATAGTGACCCAATAGGATTTCCAAGGCTATAAATCTTTACAGAAGAAGACTGCCATATCTTTCTCCCTCAAAGTGGCTAGTGGGTTCAAAGTGCCAACGTTTCGGTTAGCAGCTAGCTTTTTAACCAATGTGCCACCAGGGCTTCTTCAGTTAGGGACTAGAAAATTGGAAATTCTATCTCTGATTGTTTCTGAGAGCTACAGCCTTACATATATACACAGTCTTTCAGACCGCCAGGAATGAGTGTTATTTTTATTTTTAAGTCTGTCTTCCTAGAAGTCACCCCTGGGTCATAGTAGCTAATAGTTCAGGTAATATCTTGTCACATGTTTCTGGGTCTCTGTGTGGCTTGGGGAATGTTTTCAAGAGTACCCCAGGCCCTGCTATGAAAACTTCGGAGCAGGCACAGTCTAGCACTTGTGCATTACCTTCTCATCCCTGGAGTTGACTGTGATTCCAGGAGGGCTCTTCTTTGCTGTCTCTTTCCCTGGTTCTTCTATTAAACTTCTAGTTCTGCCATTTTGCTTGTATCATGGAACTACCAACCTTCTCTTAATTGCTCAGAGCTCTCTTTTCCTTACTTTCTGCCTTCCTCTCTGAGCAGAATTCATGTACCACTGCCCCAAAGTTAGAGGCCGGGAACCCACCTTTCCCAGAGTGACACCCAACTCTATGAGTGAGCCCTGGGGAAGCTGTTGTTGTTGTAATGTGCCATCAGTTAGGTTCTGACTCATAGTGACTCCACGTACAAGAGAACGAAACACTGCTTGGTCCTGTGCCATCCTCACAATCGTTATGCTTAAGCCCATTGTTGCAGCCTCTGTGCCAATCCATCTCATTGAGGGTCTTCCTCTTTTTCACTGACCCTCTACTTTACCAAACATGATGTCCTTCTCCAAGGACTGATCCCTCCTGACCACATGTCCAAAGTATGTAAGACGTAGTTTCACCATCCTTACTTCTAAGGAGCATTGTGGTTGTACTTTTCCCAAGACAGATTTGTTCCTTTTTGGCAGTCCATGGTATGTTCGACACCACAACTCAAAGGCATCAATTCTTCTTCGATCTCCCTTATCTATCGTCCAGCTCTCACATGCATAGGAAGCAACTGAAAACACGATGGCTTGGGTCAGGTGCACCTTAGTCTTCAAGGTGACATCTTTGCTTTTCAACACATTAAAGAAGTCTTTTGCAGCAAATTTGCCAAATGCAGTACGTCTTTCGATTTCTTGACCGCGGCTTCCATGGGTGCTGATTGTGGATCTAAGTAAAATGAAATACTTGACAACTTCAATCTTTTCCCCATATGTCATAATGTTGCTTATTGGTTCAGTTGTGAGCAGTTTTGTTTTCTTTATGTTGAGATGTAATCCATACTGAAGGCTGTAGTCTTTGATCTTCATCCGTAAGTGCTTCAAGTCCTCTTCACTTTCAGCGAGCAAGGTTGTGTCATCTGCATATTACAAGTTGTTAATGAGTCTTCCTCCAATCCTGATGCCCCGTTCTTCTTCATATAGTGGAGCTTCTCGGATTATTTGCTCAGCATACAGATTGAATAGGTATGGTGAAAGGATACGACCCTCAAGCACACCTTTCCTAATCTTAAACCATGCAGTAACCCCCTGTTCTGTTCAAACGACTGCCTCTTGGTCTATTTACGGGTTCCTCGTGAGCACATTTAAATGTTCCGGAATTCCCATTCTTCGTAATGTTGTCTATAATTTGTTATGATCCACACAGTCAAATACCTTTGCATAATCAATAAAACACAGGTAAACATCTTTCTGGTATTCTCTGTTTTCAGCCAGGATCCATCTGACATCAGCAATGATATCCGTGGTCCTGCATCCTCTTCTGAATCTGGCCTGAATTTTTGGCAGTTCCCTATTGATACACTGCTGCAGCCACTTTTGTATGATCTTTAGCAAAATTTTACTTGCGTGTGATATTAATGATATTGTTTGATAATTTCCACATTGGGTTGGATCACCTTTCTTGGGAATAGGCATAAATATGGATTTCTTCCAGTTGGTTGGCCAGGTAGCTGTCTTCTAAATTTCTCGGCATAGATAGCTGAGTACTTCCAGCGTTACCTCCATTTATTGAAACATCTCAATCTGTATCCCATCAATTTCTGGAGCCTTGTTTTTCGCCATTGCCTTTAGTGCACCTTGAACTTTTTCCTTCAGTACCGTTGGTTCCAGCTCATATGGTACCTCCTGAAATGACTGAACGTCGACCAGTTCTTTTTGTCATAGTGAGTCTGTATATTCCTTTCATCTTCTTTTGATGCTTCCTGAGTTGTTTAATATTTTCCTGGTAGAATTCTTCAGTATTGCAGCTGGAGGCTTGAAGTTTTTCTTCAGTTCTTTCAGCTTGAGAAATGCCGTGTGTGTCCTTGCCTTTTGGTTTTCTGTCTTCATGTCTTTGAACATGTCATTATAATACTTTACTTTGTCTTCTCAAGTTGCCCTTTGAAATCTTCCGTTCAGCTCTTTTACTTAATCATTTCTTCCTTTTGCTTTAGCTACTCAAACTTCAAAAGCAACTTTCAGAGTCTCTTCTGACATCCATTTTGGTCTTTTCTTTCTTTCCTATCTTTTTAATGACTCTTCGTTTCTTCATGTATGATGTCCCCTTGATGTCATTCCACAACACGTCTGGTCTTTGATCATTAGTGTTTAATGAGTCAAATCTATTCTTGAGATGGTCTCTAAATTCAGGTGGGATATGCTCAAGGTCACACTTTGGCTCTTGTCGACTTGTTCTCACTTTATTCAGTTTCAACTTGAACTTGCATATAAGCAGTTGATGGTCCATTCCACAGTTGGTCACTTGCCTTCTTCTGAATGATCTTATTGAACTTTTCCATGGTCTCTTCCCACAGATACAGTCAATTTCATTCCTGTGTATTCCATCTGACGAGGTCCACGTGTACAATCGCTGTTTATGTTGGTGAAAAAAGGTATTTGCAATGAAGAAGCCATTGGTCTTGCAAAATTCAATCATGCAATCTTTCTCATGGTTTCTATCACCAAGGCTATATCTTCTAGCTACTGATTCTTCTTTGTTCCCAACTTTTTCATTCCAATCTCCAGTAATTATCAATGCAAACTGATTGCATGTTCAATCAATTTCAGACTGCAGAAGTTGGTAAAAATCTTCAATTTCTTCATTTTTGGCCTTAATGGTTGGTGCGTAAATTTGAATAATAGTCGTATTAACTGATCTTCCTTGTAGGCGTATAGATACTATCCTATCACTGACCAGCGTTGGACTTCAGGATAGATCTTGAAACGTTCTTTTTGACAATGAATGCAACACCATTCCTCTTCAAGTTGTTATTCCTGGCATAACAGACCATATGATTGTGTGATTCAAAATGGCCAGTACTAGTCCATTTCAGCTCACTAATGTCCAGGATAGTGGGGAGAGTGGCAGCCCCTAATTTTCTTGACTTGTCCCTCCTGGGATAGAACCTCTGCTCTATGAGCAAGCTGGGGCAGGGATGATTTGGATGCCAGTATTATCAGCCTGCTGCTCTTGGTGTAGAGATTTAGTGAAAGATGGGTGAAATCCATGTGAAATTGTTCACTACAGGTTAGTAAGTAAGCAGAAGTAAGCCCACGCTTACCTTGCTTACTAGGTAATCCACACCTGTCAATGAAGCTGAGGGGAAAGAGTAGGCAAGGAAACTGGTCGTGGCTCAAATGCCACAGATTCTTGCTGTTCTTTCTGAGATTTAGCAGGTTTTCTTGAATGAACGTTTCTCCATTTGATGTATCCCCTTGAAATATAAACAGATATTTATATTTATTTATTTTAGTGGGGTAGATTAGTTTTCACTGCACCCTCACCCCTCTAAAAAAAGTAACTGACAATTTCCAGAGACTTTAAACGATTAGATGATAATAATTTTTGGCAGTTAAATTATTGCTTTTCTGGGCAGAAAACTCCTGAGCTCCTTGTTCTTCTATCCTGAAAGTCCTTCCCAGTTTCCCATCCTTGCTTTTTATGTGTATTTCTTTATCTTCTAGAATATGATCGTCTTTCACCTAAAAACTTCAAGCTTATCCTATTTAGTTTTCTTGTTTTCCCAAGCCTCCAGACTTTTTAATCCTTCAGTTGCAAGACAAAACTATTTCTTTTTTTTTTTTCTGTAATTTTTTTCATGTCACTGAAGCTGGAGAAGTCTTAAGTAACTTTTACTGTCTTATGTTCCCTCCATTCCTGCATTCAGATCTTTTGTTTCTATCGTTTTCACAATTCTCCCTGTGATTCTAGATGTAGTTATTTCCTCTTTGCCATTAAAAAAAAAATGTACCAAGTCTTTTCATCATAAGTCAGCTTTTTTTGGAGAGGGGGGAGATGAAAACTAATCCTTCCCATGGCAATAAATAAAGTATGTGTTTACATTTCAATAAATTATAGGATGTTTATCTATGCCACCTTTAAGGTGAAGATTCTGTGGGGAAATGGATACAGTATAGTGAAGGAATTTAAAAAAATAGTCTCTGAAATCAGATTGCCTAAATTTAAATCCTGGTTCTTTCTACCACTTATTAGCCATGTGACTTTAGACAAATTAGATAAATTACTTAACCTATCTATGTTGTTTTCTCATTTATAAAGCATGGATAATAATTCTACCTACTTCAAATGGATGACATGATTAAATGTGTTAATTTATGTAAAGCATATAGAAGTTACCTTGCCATATCGTAAGTATACAAAATATATAAAGTAATTTTTATTTTTAATATAAAGCTTTTATACCAAATTCTAGACTTTGATAACTGTAATTGTGTTATGAATCGCATTGTGTCTCCCCAAAATATGTGTTGTAAATCCTAACCCATATACTTGTGAAAGTAATCTCATTTGGGAATAGGGTTTTCTTTATTATGATAATGAGTCCATCTCAGTGTTAGGTTTGTCTTAAGCCAATCACTTTTGAGATATAAAAAGAGCAGATTAGGCACAGAAGCAAGAAAGAACAAATGGGGAAAGATTGATGTCATGTGGAGATAACCAAGGAGCTGGAAAAAGAAGCTAAAAAGGCAAAGATTTTCCCCTGGAAGGACAGAGAGAGTCTTCACCTAGAGCTGGTGTGCTGAATTTGGATTTCTAACCTCTTAAACCATGGGAATATGAGTTTCTGTTCTGTTATATTCATGGTATTTCTGTTACAGTAGAACTAAGAAACTAAGACAAAATTTGGTACCAGGAGTAGGGTGCTACCATAACAGATACCTAAAATGTAGAAGTGGTTTTTGAACTGGATAATGGGTACAATCCAGAGGAATTTTGATGTGCCTCGTAGTAAGGCCCTAGTTTGCGTTGAAGATACTGGTGGTAGAATTATGAACATTGAGGGAGATTCTGAAGAGGGCTCAGAAATAATTGAGAAATGTGCTGAAAGCTTCTATCAGTATAAACAGAATATTGCTAGATATGTGAACCCTGGTAGGGCTTTTAAAAGGAAATGATGCACAAAATAATGAATATCACCCATAAGTACTGTGCTCCTTTAAAAAAAATCACCTATATGAGACCAAACAGTCAACAATTACCTTAAAACAAAGACAAGAGTGTAAGGGGGCAGGGAAAGTAGATTAATGGAAACAGAGCAACTAGAATGGAAATAATGAGAATGCTTATGCATTGCAAAGGTTGTAACCAATGTCACTGGACAATTTATGTATAAATTATTGACTGGGAAACTAAACTGCTGTGTAAACCTTCACCGAAAACACAACGAAATATCATTTTAAAAAAAAAAAGGAAATGAACATGTGATTGGATGTTGGAGGGAAAGTGACTTTTTTATGCAGAAAAAAAAAAAACTTGTCTAAAGACGTTAAAATCTTTGGAAGAAATAACTTTTACTTGATGAACTTGGATATTTGATTGAGAAGATTTCTAGTAAGTTCTTTAAAGGGGCCTCCTGGTTTCTCTTTGCCACTTATACTCAAAAGTGAGAAGAAAGAGATACATTTAAAAATTAACTGTGAAAAACTTCAAGACTTGGAAAATTCTGTTGTAGAAACTTAAGAAACATGTCCTGGAAAAACTTTTACCAATGATGTGGCTACTCAGTCCTTTATTCAAGAGATTAAACCTGTGACTGATGTATCTATTCAACCACCACAGCAGAAAGGGACAGAAACAAAATGAAATGAAGGAAAGCTGCCTGCCCCCTGGAATTCTATGGGCTGTTAGCAGACCAGTGGAGCAACCTAGTTGCAAACATCTGTTGTCCTTCAAGAAAAGGAAGGCACTATCCCCGGAGCAGTTCAGACATCAGCACAACTGTTGGATGGAGCAGGGAAAGCAGGGCTGCCTTGGTGACAGCACTTGAGTAATCAAAGGAGCATCTTTCTTGACTCCCACACAGAGAACCCTCCCACCTCTGTCTGTGGGATTGGATCTAAGTTCAACCAGCATCGCCTATTTGTTCTTCCACCTTGCTTACCCTCCCACTCATTAGTAACTTTCCCATCTTGTACACAGGCTTTATTCTTAGGTAAACATCTCCTATTTTCCTTGTTTCAAAAGACCTTATTTATTTGTTTGTTTGTTTGTTTTGCTACTTTGTAGCTTCTGTTTTAGGTACGGTTTTCCAGAAACAGAACTCACCATGGGGAAATCTGACCTCGTAGGAAACTATGCACACAAATTACAGCACAGTATTTGCCTATCTTGAGGCAAGGAGCTTGGCCATCCATGTCTGTTGAGGTAGGGGATGGGGACGTAGGCTTCTGGGCATGTTGTTATTGCTGTTGTTGAGTGCCTTTGAGTCGATTAGGATTTATAGTCACCCTATAGAACAAAGCAGAACTGCTCCATGGGGTGTCCTAGTAGCCCCAATTTGGCCAAAAGAAATTCTCCAGCAAAGGGGGCAGCTGTGAACTGCTATCCACCACTACACTCACACACACACACACACAAATGCACACACACACACACACCACACATGCAGCTGAGGGTTCGGTCCACCTGCCAGTGAAGGGGATCTGAGTGACATACTACCTTCTAAGAGGAAGACCTTGTCAGAGGCTAAAGCCTCAATTATTTCAACATGGAAGAAGCTGAACAGACTCAGTTTGTTTTTATTTATCATTTGGCTTCTAAAAAATATGTAAGTCCACACTGCAGGGTTTATCCAAGCCACCCTCAGGACTGTTTCTTAATGACGTTACCCACACTGAAAATATGAAATTAGGAGAGGGGCAAGATGGCGCTCTAGGCAGGAACACCACGCCGTCCCTCCACAGCAAAGATCCGAAAAACTAAGCCTAACAGAGAATCAACAATCCTGAAACCCTAGAACACCAAATGAAGAGATAAAGAACTCAGCCAAACACCAAACGGAGTGAGAATACTAAAAGAGAACGGAGAGCGAGGAGAGACTCAGGCAGAGATTCCTTACCAGCTAACGCAGCGCGGATCCACCATCTTGGATTCCTATCGGAGACCAGCAAACGGGAGAGCAGCCTTGCAGAGCATCTGGTCGGAGACAGAACGACCGGTAAACTGCGGTGCGCGCTCTCCCACCACCCACCCCTCTCCGCCTCAGCTGGGGATCCCCTGCTTTCCGTGGCCAGGGTCTCTGGGCTGGGGGGTGCTGGTGCTTGGATTCCGCGCGCCTGGGCTGGTGGCTTTCTGGGAGCCGTTTGCTGGCAGCTAGCGAACCTTTCTCTGCCGCCTCCCCCTCCTTTTGCCTGGGTGCCTAGTTCCGAGTGCCGTCTCTGCTCTCTCCTGCGGGGCTGTAGGGCTACGTGCAGGCGTGTGGCTGTTTCTGGGTCTGGGCTCCCGCGTGGGTGGGATCCCAGGGCCTTTGTTCGTTCGCCCCTCTGCTTTCCGTGGCCGGGGTCCCTGGGCGGGGGGGCGCCGGTGCTTGGGTTCCGCGCGCCCGGACTGGGGGCTTTCTGGGAGCCGTTTGCTGGCACCTAGCGGACCTTTTTCTGCCGCCTCCCCCTCCTTTTGCCTGGGTGCCTGGGTCCGGGTGCTGTCTCTGCTCTCTCCTGCGGGGCTGTGGAGCTGCGTGCGGGCGTGTGGCTGTTTCTGGGTCTGGGCTCCCGCAGGGGTGGGATCCCGGGGCCTTTGTTCGTTCACCCCTCTGCTTTCCGTGGCCGGGGTCCCTGGGCGGGGGGGCGCCGGTGCTTGGGTTCCGCGCGCCTGGGCTGGGGGCTTTCTGGGAGCCGTTTGCTGGCACCTAGCGGACCTTTTTCTGCCGCCTCCCCCTCCTTTTGCCTGGGTGCCTGGTTCCGAGGGCCGTCTCTGCTCTCTCCTGCGGGGCTGTAGGGCTGCGTTCGGGCGTGTGGCTGTTTCCAGGTCTGGGCTCCCGCGCGGGTGGGATCCTGGGGCCTTTGTTCGTTGGCCCCTCTGCTTCCCGTGGCCACGGTCACTTAACCCCGAGACTATCGGCTTCTTGGAATTCGCGCCCCTGAGTGGGGGCTCTCTGGGTCCCATTTGTAGGCACTGACTGCTGGTGTTGCCCTTTTTTTTTTTTTTTTCCTCAATTTTATTTTTCTTCCTTTTTTGATTAGTTTTGTCATATTTTACCTCTTTTTCTCTTTTGTCTTTCTTCATTGCTTAATTTCTTGTCCCTCTATCTCTTCCTTCTCTTTCTGATCCCTGAATACCAGGCGATGTATGCCTCTGTACCTTCTGGCCAGGCTGAGCTGTGAAAATTGAGACCGACTCCCCCAGACCTCATAGCTGCATCGGTGCGATCCCTGGGAACTTTGCAGTTTTTTAACTTTTCTGATTTTCATTTGGTCATTCTTTCCTTTTCTTTCTCTTCCCCCTTCTGGTTTCCTACATCCCATAGTCTCTCATCTGTACATTCCAACGACAAACTCCCCTAGCATTCTTTTATGTTTGTACGCTTTTTGCTCCTCCTCCTCTCTCCTCTCTCCCATATCCAGCTTAGCTTCACACATAACCATCTTCCCGCTGCACCCTACCTACCTGCACCGTGCACTAGACATCACATCACCAAGCGGTGCAGGCACGCCCTATTGGAACCTGCCCAGCACTGACTACCGACCGTCCTGGTGGCTGCGGTGAGTGCCACAAGCAACCCATCCCAGTGGCTCCTCCTCAACTAGATCTGCCCAGCTGTACCACAAGAACGAAAAAAAAAAAAAAATCTACAATCAATAAACGAGAGAAATATCTACTGAATGCCCTGAAAACAGCAAACGATATCAAAACATTTACAAAAACAAGACAAGATGGCTCCAATAGGCGTCCAAATTAAAACACCAGATAACTCTCCTGTGGAAGAAAATGCACTAGAAGTACCTGATACGGAACTCAAATCACTAATACTCGGAATTTTCCAAGAACTGAGGCAAAAAGCTGACAACATGAGGAAAAAATAGACAAATTTATGGAAAATACAGACAAAAAATTGGAAGAATTCAGGAAGATGATGCAAGAACAAAATGCCAAAATAAATTCACAACTCGAAATTATACAAAAACAACAATTAGAAATCCAAAAGATAAACAACAAGATTTCAGAAATGGACGGTGTCATAGAAGGGCTGAGAAGTAGATTTGAAACCATGGAAGACAGGATCAGTGGAACTGAAGACAAACACTTGGATACAACTCTGTTTCAGGAAAACTCAGAAAAAAGAACAAAGAAAAATGAAGAGACCCTGAGAGTTATGTGGGACACAATTAAAAGCAAAAACTTACGAGTGATTGGCATACCAGAACAGGGGAAGAAAACAGAAAACACAGAGAGGATCATTGAGGAACTGCTGACAGAAAACTTTCCCAATATCATGAAAGATGAAAAGCTGGTCATCCAAGAAGCTCAACGAACCCCATATAGAATAGACCCCAAAAGAAAATCACCAAGACATATCATATTCACACTCGCTAAAACTAAAGACAAACAAAGAATCCTGAGAGCAGCTCGGGAAAAACAAGAAGTCACATACAGAGGAGAAACAATAAGACTAAGCTCAGATTATTCAGCAGAAACCATGCAGGCAAGAAGGCAATGGGATGACATATATAAAATCTTGAAAGAAAAAAATTGTCAGCCAAGAATAATATATCCTGCAAAACTCTCATTCAGATTTGATGGTGAAATTAGGTCATTTCCAGATAAACAGAAACTAAAGGAATATGCAAAAGTCAAACCAAACTTACAAGAATTATTAAAGGGAGTTCTTCGATCTGAGGACAAACAGCTTAAGCCCTCAGGCAGGACCTAGGACCTAGGATGCAGGTTCACATGAACCAGATACCATTCTAGGAACTGAACTACAGACGACTTTCCAAAAACAAAAGATATACAACAGGGAATCAGAGAAATCAATCAAAGGATGACAACAACATCAAAACAATGAAAGAGGGAACAAACGGCATAGGTATAGAACCTTCTAAAGGAGAAGAAGGCAAGGCGATACCAAGTAACGGTAGACTGCTTCAAAATTATAAAGATAAGGGTAAAATTCATGGTAACCACAAAAAAAGTTAACAAACCAACTCATAAAAATAAAGACGAAAAACATAAAGTCTCAACAAAAACAAAACCTACAAAAACAAAAGAAATGAACACAAAATCCACAAACAAAAGGAACTCAGCACAAGAGAGTAAGAAGAACAAAGAAAACTTCAGCATCACAAAAAAAAGCACTACAAAATGACAGCAACAAACTCACATCTATCAATAATTACACTGAACGTAAATGGACTCAATGCACCCATAAAGCGACGGAGAGTGGCAGAATGGATAAGAAAACAGGATCCATCTATTTGCTGTCTACAAGAGACACATCTTAGAAACAAAGATGTCAATTTATTAAAAATCAAAGGTTGGAAAAAAATATATCAAGCTAACAACTATCAAAAAAGAGCAGGAGTGGCAATTCTAATCTCAGATAAAATAGACTTTAAAACAAAATCTACCATAAAAGACAAAGAAGGACACTATATAATGATTAAGGGGATGATCCATCATGAAGACATAACCATAATAAATATCTATGCACCCAATGACAGGGCTCCAAAATACATAAAAAAAACTCTAACAGCACTGAAAAGAGAAATTGACAGTTCCACAATAATAGTAGGAGACTTCAACACACCACTCTCAGTAAAGGACAGAACAACTAAAAAGAAACTTAGCAAAGATACAGAAGACCTAAAGGACACAATCAGCCAACTGGACCTCATAGACATATATAGAACACTCCATCCAACCGCTGCAAAGTACACATTCTTTTCCAATGCACATGGAACGTTCTCCAGAATAGACCACATCTTAGGCCACAGAGCAATCCTCAACAAGATCCAAAATGCTGAGATAATTCATAGTATCTTCTCTGACCACAATGCCATCAAGGTAGAAATTAACACTAGAAAGAGCAAGGAAAAAAAATCAAACACATGGAAACTGAATAATAATCTGCTTACACATCAATGGGTAATAGAAGAAATCAGAGATGGAATTAAAAAATTCCTAGAATCAAATGAAAATGAAAACACATCATACCAAAACCTTTGGGACACAGCAAAGGCAGTCCTCAGAGGACAATTTATAGCAATAGATGCACACATCAAAAAAGAAGAAAGGGACAAAATCAAAACATTAACTACAGAACTCAAACAAATAGAAAGAGAACAACAAAAAACGCCTACAACCACTGGAAGAAAGGAAATAGTAAAGATCAGAGCAGAAATCAATGAAATAGAGAACAGAAAAACAATAGAAAGAATCAACAAAACCAAAAGTTGGTTCTTTGAAAGAATCAACAAAATCGACAAACCACTGGCCAGACTGACAAAAGAAAAACAGCAGAGGGCACAAATAACCCAAATAAGAAATGAAATGGGGGACATTACAACAGACCCAACTGAAATAAAAAGGATTATAACAGAATATTATGAAAAACTATATTCCAACAAATTTGAAAACCTAGAGGAAATGGATAAATTTCTAGAAACATACGGCCTACCCAAACTACAACAAAGTGATATTGAAAATCTGAACAGACCCATAACAAGAGAAGAGATTGAAAAGGTAATAAAAAAACTCCCAACCAAAAAAAGCCCTGGCCCAGATGGCTTCACTGGAGAATTCTACAAAACATTTACAGAAGAGCTCGTACCAGTTCTACTCAAGTTATTTCAGAGCATAGAAGAGGAAGCAACACTTCCAAATTCATTCTATGAAGCCAGCATAACGCTGATACCAAAACCAGGCAAAGACATCACAAAAAAAGAAAATTACAGACCAATATCTCTCATGAATATAGATGCAAAAATTCTGAACAAAGTTTTAGCCAATAGAATTCAGTATCATATCAAAAAAATAATACACCACGACCAAGTAGGATTCATACCAGGTATGCAAGGATGGTTTAACATTAGAAAATCCATCAACGTAATCCACCACATAAATAAAAGGAAAGAAAAAAATCACATGATTATCTCAATTGATGCAGAAAAGGCATTTGACAAAGTCCAACACCCATTCCTGATAAAAGCTCTCAATAAAATAGGTATAGAAGGGAAATTTCTCAACATCATAAAGGGCATCTATGCAAAACCAACAGCCAACATCATTCTTAATGGAGAAAGGCTGAAAACATTCCCCCTGAAAACAGGAACAAGACAAGGATGCCCTTTATCACCACTCCTATTTAACATTGTGCTGGAAGTTCTCGCTAGAGCAGTAAGGCAAGAGAAAGAAATAAAGGGCATCCAAATTGGTAATGAAGAAGTTAAACTCTCCCTGTTTGCAGATGATATGATACTATACATAGAAAACCCTAAAGACTCCATGAGAAATTTACTGGAACTAATAGAAAGATTCAGCAGAGTAGCAGGATACAAGATAAACATTCAAAAATCAGTTGGATTCCTATACACCAGTAAAGAGAACGATGAAAAGGAGATCAGGAAATCAATACCATTTTCAATAGCCCCTAAAAAGATAAAATACTTAGGAATAAATCTGACCAGGAATATAAAAGACCTATACAAAGAAAACTACAAAACACTGCTGCATGAAACCCAAAGGGATCTACATAAATGGAAAAACATACCATGCTCATGGATAGGCAGACTCAACATTGTGAAAATGGCAATTCTACCTAAAGCAATTTACAAATACAATGCAATTCCGATACAAATACCAACAACATTCTTCAAAGAGATGGAAAAACTAATTATTAACTTTATATGGAAAGGGAAGAAACCCCGAATAAGTAAAGCACTACTGAAGAAGAAGAATAAAGTTGGAGGACTCACACTACCTGACTTGAGAACCTACTATACAGCTACAGTACTCAAAACAGCCTGGTACTGGTACAACAACAGAAACATTGACCAATGGAACAGAATTGAGAACTCAGATGTAAATCCATCCACCTACGGTCACCTGATTTTTGACAAGGGCCCAAAATACATCAAATGGGGAAAAGACAGTCTTTTTAACAAATGGTGCTGGCAAAACTGGATATCCATTTGTAGAAAAATGAAACAGGACCCATACCTCACACCATATACAAAAACTACTTCAAAATGGATCAAAGACCTGAATATAAAGCCTCAAACTATAAAATTCATAGAAGAAAAAATAGGACCAACACTTCAGACCTTAATACATGGCATTAACAGGATACAAACCATAAACATCAACACAAAAAACCCAACAGATAAACTAGATAATTGGGATCTTCTAAAAATCAAACATCTATGCTCTTCAAAAGATTTCACCAAAAGAGTTAAAAGAGAACCTACAGACTGGGAAAAAATTTTTGGACAGTACAAGTCAGACAAAGGTCTAATCTCCATAATCTACAAGAAAATCCAACACCTCTACAACAAAAAGACAACCAATCCTATCAAAAAATGGGCAAAGGAAATGAACAGACACTTCACCAAGGAAGACATTCAAATGGCCAACAGACACATGAGGAAATGCTCGCGATCACTAGCCATTAGAGAAATGCAAATTAAAACCACAATGAGATACCATCTCACCCCGGCATTACTGGCACGAATCAAAAACACTGGAAATAACAAATGTTGGAGGGGCTGCGGGGAGACGGGAACTCTTATACACTGCTGGTGGGAATGCAAAATGATACAGCCATTTTGGAAAATTATATGGCGTTTCCTCAGAAACCTAGAAATAGACGTACCATTCGATCCAGCAATCCCACTCCTAGGAATATATCCTAGAGAAATAAGAGTCATCACTCGAATAGACATATGCACACCTATGTTCATGGCAGCATTATTCACAATAGCAAAACGATGGAAACAACCTCGATGTCCATCAACAGACGAATGGATACACAAACTATGGTACATACACACAATGGAGTACTATGCAATGAGAAAGAACAATGAATCGGTGAACCATCTCATAACATGGAGGAAACTGGAGGACATCATGCTGAGTGAAATAAGTCAATCACAAAAGGACAAATATTGTATGAGACCTCTATTGTAAAAACCCATGAAAAAATTCACATGCAAAATGTAAGAATCCTTGTTGGTTACCAGGGATGGGAGGGGGGGGGAATACTAAATAGGTAATAGGTAAGTGGTAACTTGGGTGAGAGATGAGATAGTACATAGTACAGGGGAAACTAACACAACCTGCACAAGGAAAGGTCATGGAGGCCCTATAGACACATCCAAACCCCCCGAGGGACTGAGTTGTTGGACGGAGGGCTCTGGGGACCATGATCTCGGGGAACATCTAGCTCAATTGGCATGACACTACTTATAAAGATAATGCTCTACATTCTACCTTGGTGAGTAGTGTCTGGGGTCTTAAAAGCCTATGAGCGGCCATCTAAGATACTCCACTGATCTCATCCCTTCGGGAACAAGGGAGAACGAAGAGAACAGGATACAAGGAAAAGATTAGTCCGAAGGACTAATGGTCCACAGCTACCAAGGCCTCCACGGGACTGAGCCCAGTACAGCTGGATGGTGCCCGGCTACCACCAATGACTCCTCTGACCAGGATCACAACAGAGGGTTCTGGGCAGAGCTGGAGTAGGATGTAGAGTATAATTTTAACTCCCAAAAAAAAAAAAAAAAAAAAGAAGACCAGATATACTGGCCTAAAGAATACTAGAGAAACCTCGAGAGTGTGGCCCCCAGACACCCTTTCAGCTCAGAGGGGAAGTTACCTTCAAGGTTCGATGTTAAGCCTGGGAATGGACACCCCAGTAAAACTAAATGGGACTAACGATGTACAGGAGTCCGGTGACAAGGGCCAGAAGGCAGAGGGAGAGTAGGAAACTGATGATAAGGAACACAAATTAAATAAGGACACTGTCGATGTATTGTGAGATTGTTGACCACTGCTATAGGGCAACATTTGTAGTAACTATTAAATGGGAGGCTGTTTTGTCCTGTAAGCCTTCATCTTGGGCGAGAATGGCAGCACAATTGGAAGAGCATAGTCAATATCACTTAAATGTGTAAGTAAAAAGTTTTGAAATGGTGTTTAAATAAAATAAAAATAAATAAATAAATAAATAAATAAATAAACAAATGAGACTAAAGAGGTACAATAGTCCACTGACAAGGTCCAGAAGACAGAAGGGGACAAGGAAGCCCCCTGGTGATAGGGAATACAAGGTGGAGTAAGGATATTCTTGATGTGCTGTGAGATTGTTAACCATTGTCATAGGGCAACATGTGTAGTAATTGTTAAATGAAAAACTATTTTTTCTGTAAGCCTTCATCTTAAGTGAGAATAACAGCACAGTTGGAAGAGCGTAGTCAATGTCACTGAACTGTGAATGTAGAAATTTTTGAAACGGTGTATCTTTGGCCATCTGTAATTTTCATCAAAAAAAAAGGTTGAGAATTTAGAGGCTTAATACGTTGTGGGGTTGTTAACCAATGTCAAAAAACAACATGTGTACTACTATTTCATGAGAAACTATTTGCTCTGTAAGCTTTCACCTGAAGTACAATAAAATATATATTAAAAAAAAAATAAAAATAAAATAAAAATAAAAAAAAAAATAAAAAAAAAAAAATATGAAATTACTAGAAAGAAATTTAAGAGTCCATCTACTCCTTTCCTTTCTTTCAGAGTAAATTATATTTACTTTATACTGGTCAGCCCTTCCATTGTTGATCTCCTTCACCATATGGATTGCTAAAAGATTATGCCCAGGGAATCTGCAGGTGAAGACAAAATCAGGAAGAGAAAAAGGAGAAGAGAAACTGGAGGGGACAAGGGGGCCAAGCAACATTCAAGTGGGCTGGCAGAAACAGTTTGAGGAAGAAAAGTGCCAACAATGAATTCTCAGTTCTCACAGTAAAGTCCATCACATCCACCTTCAGTAAAGTCTTTTATACATGCAAAAGTTACAGTTTATTGAAACTAAGAAATGAGATTTTGTTCTACTTTAAGGTTAACAACACAGATTCGTAGAAGTACAATTTAACGGTGTGGAAAATGGGCCCTAAAACAGAACTAGTTTAGTGAGTGCAAAAGCTCAGAGCCAGATTACTGTGAAAAAAATTCAAAGAAATCTTTGGGATCAGAATGTACTTCTATAATCTATGGAAATGGGGTTCAGAACACATTACCTGTATATTGAGGGAAGGGTGGTTAATCTAGCTGGCATCTGGGTAACAACTGTACGTTTTATGTTGCCCTAAGACCTAAGACTCATTTATTCCAAGAGTCTTATCCATTCTGTCCAAAACTGAACCACATTTCTGCAGAAACCAGTTTTTGCTGCAACCAGCCTACCAAATGAGAAAGTTTCTGCTTACAGGGTCTTTCTTGCCATACTGCTCTACGGTAACCTGTTATTTTTGATAACGCATAATCAAATTTCATGTCAATCACATCTTCCCACTACTTTATACCTAATCTATATTGCCAGTAACTATGGAGATGTAATAAATTTAACAACAGCAAAAACAGTCCCATTACAAAACCTGCTGTGAAATAGAGTCCCTTTTTTGTTGCTGGACTCAGCCACCTTACACAAATAGAGTGATTGCTCTAAGTAAATATGCAGCATGTAAACCTACCAGCAATGTTGTCAATTTGTTCTTCCCTGGTAGATCAAGGGCAGAATGTCAGCAATCCATTCTGGGGAGTCACAGAAATTATAGATGAGGAAGATTACTCGATACAGAAACCTTACCAGGGGATGCAGGTTATTCTCACCAATGAGGAAAAGACTGTTATACTTGTAAATGAAGGGGTTTTATTTTATGCTTCACTGAGTCCTTATAAAAACTACCTTGGAACCTTTGACTAAGGTGACACAGTTTTATCTCTGCCTGTGCATTCTTCTGGAAACATTTATGAGGTAGAAAAGTTGAAATCAGCTTTGACACTAATATCTATCTTGACTGTCTTCCAAAACCAAAGTGGATTTATTTTTCTGGAAGAGGACCATGAGAAAGAAACTGATGCTTGCAATTAGGTCATCTGATCCAGCCTCTGGGGACAGCTCTTCACAACATACTTGTTTTTCATCTTATCTTAATAGAATACTATAAAGATTAACAATCCATAACAAATGCTCCCACTCTGTGCAGTGCCTGGCACATAGTAAGCACTTTATAAGTGATTTGTTAAATGAATAAATGAGTTTCTCCTTTTAACCCCTGATACCCTTAGCTCAAACTATCAGAGTTTGTCAAACCTTTGGAAATCAGTAATACTTAGTAAAAGTAGCTCATGGTTCACTATTAATCTTGGTTTTTACCAGCATCTAGGAGAAAGCACCCTGGTAGGGCGGTGGTTAAGAGCTCGGCTGCTAACCAAAAGGTCAGCAGTTTCAATCCACTAGCTTCTCCTTGGAAACCCTATAGGGCAGTTCTACTCTGTCCTATAGGGTTGCTATGAGTCAGAATCGATTCCATGGCAAGAGGTTAATGGTGTTAACAGTCACTATTTATACGGTACAGTCAGAGTACAAAAGAGGGAGGTCCCAATTCTGCCTTAGGGTTGAGGATCTGAAAAGTTTACCTATAAGTTTTCTAGATTGGGAGTTTGGAAAGAAAAGCAATTATTTTTTGGCCAGGGAAACAGGAAGAGAGAAAGGGAAAAAGAGAAGCCTTCATCTCTTAGGGATCATAGCATGGAAATGGATAGCTAAATGTTCACTGAGCAATTTTCTAAACATCATACATATGTTCTTCCACATCAATATTATCTGTCTCCAGAATTTAAGTTTAAACCCTAAATTCAGTGTGGGTATGTGTTCAGAGGACCATGAAAGAGTAGACTTAATGGCTACTTTTTGGTAATGAGAAAGAGGAGCAAAGGCATGTAATTTGATTCTTTTACAAATTGCAGAGCTCTGGCTTTCCTCCTCACTGCAGATTAGATAATGTGAAAAACATTGAGGTATTTTCTATCAAAGGCAAAATAACAAAGTCACATTTGCCTATTGTCTGGGCTAAAGTTCCTCTGTAACTCCAGTGGACTGCATTGTTCTTTATCCCTAAAGCCTTACAGAAATGAAGAACATGAGTATTATTTTCCTGATGGAAATTGTACCTCTGAACCTCATTCCAACTGCATCTGCATTTCACTGGGGAAAAAGAAGATACCACTGAACAGGAACTATTTTCTGCTATGAGAATAATCAGAACCTTCCACCTTTCCACTCTTCAAAACAACTGGCCAAATAAAAAAAATTAGCTGTTTCCTATTTATGCTTCCAACGTTTTCTCTGTTTTCTGGGAGTTCTCAGTCTGATGGGTTCTTTGGACTTTTGTGATGGTAAATAGAGGGAATCATAAAGGTAGTGACTAGGAAAAGGAGAGATGTTTTATATAACTTGTTTTATATGATCAAATGCATAGAGAAGTCTGGGGAAATGAGGAGAGAAAAGACACATGAAATGGAGGTAGATAAGAAAGTATTTAGGAACTGAGAGAGTCTAAAGGGAGGTGTTGAAGGAGCTATAGGATACATGGAAGTGGTTAGAGAGGAAAAAGAATTTTAACCAGTTGTGCTGTAGCCTGAATATTTGGGTACACTTCCTGTTTTCATGATATACTAGTAAACAGTTTGAATAATTTAAAATTTACTTGGATTTACAGGGCGGTCTTTGTTTAATCCTAGCAGTGCATCAACAATGGACCCTACAGGCTCCAGATGAACAAGGATTATGCTTCTTTGACATGTAAACTTGCTAGGCAGCAATATTAATCTTACACTTTTTGAATTGATATGTGCTACAAGTACAATCCCAGAATACTTAATTGTACTCATAAAGAACCCATACATAGACCAAGAGGCAGTCGTTCAAACAGAACAAGGGGATACCTTGTGGTTTAAAATCAGAAAAAAGGGTGCATCAGGGTTGCATCCTTTTACCATACTTATTCAATCTGTGTGATGAACATATAATCCAAGAAGCTGGACTGTATGAAGAAGAACTCAGCATCAGGATTAGAGGAAGACTCAATAACAACCTGCAATATGCAGATGACATAAGCTTGCTTGCTGAAAAGTGAAGAGGACTTGAAGCACTTACTGATGAAGATCAAAGACTACAGCCTTCAGTATAGATTACACCTCAACATAAAACAAAAATCCTCACAACTGGACCAATAAGCAACATTAGGATAAATGGAGATAATATTGAAGTTGTCAAGGATTTCATTTTACTTGGATCCACAATCACTCAATGGAAGCAGCAGTCAAGAAATCAAATGATGTATTGTACTAGGTAAATCTGCTGCAAAAGACCACTTTAAAGTGTTGAAAAGCAAAGATGTCACTTTGAAGACTAAGGTGTGCCTGATCCAAAAACCAAAACCAAAACCAAACCCATTGCTGTGAAGTTGATTCTGATGGAGCCCTGGTGGTGCAGTGGTTAAGAGCTCAGCTGCTAACCAAAAGATTGGCAGTTCGAATTCATCAGCCCCTCCTTGGAAACTCTACGGGACAATTCTACTCTGTCCTATAGGGTCGCCATGAGTCAGCACCTGACCCAAGCCACAGTATTTTCAATCGTTCATACGCATGCAAAAGCTGGACAGTGAATAAGGAAGACCGAAGAAGAGTTGGTGCCTTTGAATTATGGAGTTAGCAAGGAATGCTGAATGTACCTTGGACTGCCAGAGGAACAAACAAGTCTATCTTAAGGAAATATAGCCAGAATTCTCCTTAGAAGCGAGGATGGCAAGACTTCATCTCATGTACTTTGGACATGTTATCAGAAGGGACCAGTACCTGGGGAAGGACATCATTCTTGCTTGGTAGAGAGTCAGCAAAAAAGAGGAAGACCCTTAACGAGATGGACTGACACAGTGGCTGCAACAATGAGCTCAAGCCGAACAACGATTGTGAAGATATTGCAGGACCAGGCAGTGTTTCGTTCTGTTGTACGTAAGGTCACTATGCATCAGAACTGACTCAATGGCACCTAACAATAACAATGACATGAGTGTAAAATACACACCAGATTTCGAAGACCTAGTTAAAAAAAAGAATGCAAAACATTAATAATTTGTATATGAATTACATGTTGAAGCAATAATTTTTTGGATGTATTTCCTTAAAGAAAGTACATATTTATTGCTTCCTTACCTCTTGACCTAATGATTTTAGGACACAATATTGGCAAAATTTCCAGCCTGTCATCTGACCTACAGATTTTGGACTTTGCAGCCACCATAATCTCCTTAATCAATTCCTCAAAAATAAATCTCTCTCTCTCTCATATATATACATATGAGACAGAAATGGGTTTGGTTTTATTTTTTATATACATATTATATATATATATATATATATACACATACACACACACAAGTATATATGTAGAGCCCTGGTGGCACAGTGGTTAAGAGCTATGGCTGCTAACCAAAAGGTCGAAAGTTCGAATCCACCAACCACTCCTTGGAAATCTTTTGGGCCAGTTCTACCCTGTCCTATAGGATTGCTATGAGTTGAAATTAACTTGATGGCATACAACAATAACAACAGACACACACACACAAGTATATGTAACTCATTGTCATCAAGTCAATCCCATAGATTTCTTAGGCTGTAACCTTTATGGGAGTAGAGTGCCAGGTCTTTTCTTCCATGGAGCAGCTGGTAGGTTTGAACTGCCAACTTTTCAGTGAGCAGCTGAGCACTTTAACAATTGTGCCACCAGGGCTCCACACACACACACACACATATATATATATATATATATATATATATATATATATATATATATATATATATATGTATATATATATATATATATGTATATATAAGTATATATATGTGTTTGTGTATATTATTGGTTCTGTTTCTTTAGAGAACACTAAGACAATAATATTCATTTCACCTGTGCTTTCTGCTATTTTTAATGTGGCTACTAGAAAAACCTGGCAATCTGCTCCCATAAACAGTACAGCCTAGAAAACTCTATGAGACCTTTCTACTCTGTCACATAGGGTCACTGTGAGTCGAAATCAGCTCAAGGGCACCTAACATCAACAATTAGAAAAATTTATGTTACATATGTGGCTCGCATTTGTGGCTTGCATTATATTTGTATTGGAGAGCAGTGTACTAATTCATTACAGAAAGCAACCACAAGCATTGACTGAGAATTCTGTATGAGTGGAGCATTGTATGAGATTTTTCTGTGTGTTTGGAAGCCGTATAGTTTAGCAGTTAAGTTAATGAGCTCTGGAGACCACAATTCTGTGTTTAATTCTAGCACCATAATCAACAATTGTATGATCTTGGGTGAAATCATCTATATCTTTGAGTCTTTGTTTTCTAATTTGATAAACGGAGTTGATAATAATACTTCCTTACGGGCTGGTTGACACAGGAAAAGCATTTAGAACAGTGTATACATGTTTGGCACATGATAAGCATTCTATAAATTTTAGCTCATTATTATTACTATTAGGGAGAGAAGTTTACTAAACTGTGTTTAGCAACACTTTCAGTTTTATTTTATTTATGTGCTTCTGTAAGCTTCATGAGGGCAGGCACTGTTTCTGTTTTGTTCTCCTTTGTGTGCATCCATTAGCACAATGCAAGGCAGACACATATTTATTAACTATTAAATAAATGAGTCAAGAATGAATAATGAATTAATGGGTAATATTATTACTCCCATTTTAGAAAAGGGAAAATTGGCATTTATAGAAATTCAGAGGTTAAATAAATGAAGTCATAAAATTCATAGATAATAGAACAAATATTTAAATTCAAATTCACATAAACATACATTCTCTATGCACTCAAGGATCATTCTATCTAGTTAGAGAAATAAAATGTATTTAAAGTAAAAAAATAATATTAAATACTGTTGTTGTTGTTAGTTGCTGAGCAGTCATTACTGACTCATGCTGACCCCATGTACAACAGATCAAAACATTGCCTGATCCTGCACCCTCTTCACCATCGTTGGTATGTGTGATGGTTAAGAATGTGTGTCAACATGGCTAGGTTGACATAGTGGTTTGGCAGTCATATGATGTGATCACCCCCATGATGGGATCTGCTGTGAGTAGCCAATCAGTTGAAAGGGAGTTTCCTCGGGCATGTGGCCCGCATTGAATATAAGTGGACATTCTGCTAAGGCTCATTGGCTTTTTCTCTCTCTGGACCCTGCAGCTGGCTTCTGTTCATCTGACCTGTTCTTGGGACTTGACCTAGCAGCTTACCTGCAGTCTTGCCTGCCGATCTCAGGATTCATGCATCTTCTCAGCCTGTGAGCAAGAGCCCTGCTCTCTGACCTGCCCATCTTGGGTTAGCCAGCCCTGCAGCTGTGTGAATCAGGAGAAGCCTCCAGCCTGACCCAGGGACTTGGGACGTTCCAGTCTCTACAACCGTGTGAGCCATTTCCTTGATATAAATCTCCATATACATATATACACTTTACTGGTTTTGCTTCTCTAGAGAACCTAGCCTAAAACAGTATGCTCAAGTCCACTGTTGTAGCCCCTGCATATTTGGAGCACCTTCTAACCCAGGGTGCTCATCTCCCAGCACTATATAGGATAATATTTTGTTGTGATCCATAGGGCTTTCATTGGCTAATTTTTGGAAGTAGATTGCCAGGCCTTCCTTCCTAGTCTGTCTGAGTCTGGAAGCTCCACTGAAATCTGTCCACCATGGGTGACCCTGCTGGTATTTGAAATACCAGTGGCAGAGCTTCCAGCATCATAGCAACATGCGAGCCCCTACAGTATGATAAACTGAGAGAGAGGAGGTGTCTGGGCTAAATACTGTTGTGTTGTTGTTGTTAATTGTCGTCAGGTCAGTTCTGAGTCATTACAACTCTATGTGTGCAGAGTAAAGCCGCTCCTTAGAGTTTTCAAGGCTGTGACCTTTCGGAAGCATATTGCCAGACCTGTCTTCCAAGGTGCCTCTAGGTGGGTTCAAACTGCCAACCTTTTGGCTAGCAGTGGAGTGCTTAACTGTTTGCACAATACTAGCTCATAAATGATGCCGTTTAAATAACCTGATCAATGATTTCTAGAGGAATTGAGTGTGGAAAGACTTGAGAACCTGCAAGGGTAGGCAGGAAAGGCTTAGAAAGGAGGCAATAGAAGCTGGACCTCGAGAGTTTCATTAAGTTTGATTTGGTAGGAGCTTGGTTTGGGGAAAGAGGTCACTCCTGGCAAATTAAACAGACTGAGCACAAGTGTGGCAACAGAAATCTTGAGGAAAGTTTTGGAACCCCAGAAAGGATCTTTTTGCCTGGAGAAAAGAGTAAAGTAGTTCAGATAAGCAGGCAGGAAATAGACTTGGGGTTAGATCTAAGCCTTTGAATAAAGCCCAGGCTAAAGAGTTAGAAATATATTGACCAAAGCATGGGAAATCATCTTTTTTCTGTTTTCTTTTCAGTGGAGTCAAGACATAACAGTAGCAGTCGGCATGAAAAAGCAGAAAGAGAAAGTTACTGGAAGTGGGAAATAATTAAGGAGGCTATTGCAAAATTTGGCCATAAGATAATAAAGATAAGAATTACAGACTTGGAAACAGGAAGGGAAAGAAAGTGAGCAATTTAAGAGAGGCCAAAGACAGTGTTCCAGCTTCAAAGACTTGATCTGGATGATTAGCCAATAAAACTACATGACCCAATTAAAGGACAATTAAGTCTCAAAACTTAGGGTATAAGTAAAATGAGATTTAAATTCCTTTTCTTTTCCATTAAAAAAAAAATTCTTGCTTTCTTTTCTCTTGAACATACCCCACATCTGGTTTGTCTCAAAGTTTAGCCATTCTACTCAG
This sequence comes from Dugong dugon, assembly GCA_030035585.1. NCBI lineage: Eukaryota > Metazoa > Chordata > Mammalia > Sirenia > Dugongidae > Dugong > Dugong dugon. The sequence continues at coordinate 22,534,608 of CM057463.1, read as the reverse complement.
AAATGCCTCAGAAATTGATTTTTTTTTTTTTTATTCCTATGCTTTAGTACAAGTTCTTATATCATTTTCTAATGTTTTTCTTGCTGGAGTTATTTGAAGAGCTCCTATGGTGGATAATAGTATTTGTTCTCAAATCTCTCCTTCTCTCCCCATACTTGTCTTGGCTTCTTGTGTGTGGAATATACCACCTCTCCCTCTCCAGCCCAGAAATCTCTACCCTTAGATCTAACATCCAACCTGAGTTCTAAAAAACAACAAGCTCCTACTAAAATTGCTTATAATTTAATAAGGAATTTTAATAAAAGGAATTCACCTTTTAAGTCACAGCTCAGATGTCAAATTCTCTGTGAAGCCTTCTTGAACTTTCCAAAGCTATGCTCTTTCATAGAATCCTATAATTAATCTTTTTAAAATTTAATATTATAAATTGTTTATATTTGAACGTCTCCCTCACCAGTCTATAACCTCTCTGAGGGAAATGACTATGCCTTAGTTATCATTTTATACTCAGCATTTTGAATGATATTTGGTACTTTTAAGTCACAATAAGTATTAGAATAATGGGTGGCTAAAACTGAGATAATCTTTTTCAAGACTGTTTTTACTATTCAAGGTCATTTGCATTTTCATATAAATGTTAGAAACACGCTATCAATGTCCACCTCTCCCCCGCCCCCAGAAAAACCTGTTGATATTTGACTGAGATTGAATTGAATCTATATATCCAACTGGGAAAAATTGGTATCTTAACCATATCGCATATTCCAATCCATAAACATGTTACATTTTTCCATCTCCCTCAGCAATGCCATTTAATTATCAATGTAGATATTTTACACATCTTTTGTTAAATGTATCCCTGAATATTTTATTTGATACTACTTTCTAGTGGTAACTTTAAAATTTAATCTTATATTTTTTTGTGCGAGCATACTGAATACAATTGATTTTTCTGTACTATCCGTGTATCCTGCAAATTTTCTAAATTCGCTGATTAGCTCTAGCAGTGTTTTTATATTCTATATACACAATCATGTTGTCTGTGAAGAAAGAAAAACAAGTTTAATTTTTTTCTTGCCATCATTTTGCATGTTTTGTTTTGCTTTGTTTGCCTCATTGCAATGACTAAGACCTTCAGTGCAACACTGAATAGAAATGGTGAGTATGGACATACTTGCCTTGCTCCCAAAAGTAATAGAAATGGGTTTAGTCTTTCACCATTAAGTATTGTGTTAGCTGTCAAATACATTTTCTGCATCCATTGAGAAGACAGTGATTTTCCTCTTTTATTCTGTTAGTGTAAGTTACTGGATATTTAAATGTTAAAGCAACCCTACATTATTGGGATAAAGTCCATTTAGCTATGATAGTTGTGATGTATTATTCTTTATTTTATTGCTGGATTCAATTCCCCAATATTATGTGAGGATAAAGCAAGTCTGGAACCAATAACTTCATAATGGACACGTGCAGAAATGAACAAACCAAGATTCTAAAACCTACAAAGTACTTGGATGATCTAGAGAACCTCATTGCAATGCTTCAGCAAAGTTTTCTGTCTCACAAAAGCCAAGATTTAAATTAAATTTCAGAATATGCTATAATGCAATGAATGTACTTGAGTTTCACATTCGATTACTGCCATTGTAGAGCAAAGACCCTCTTCTGAAATGGCATTTTTTTGTGAGCTGTGTTTTAAGGAGTTAAACTGCTCCGTATGCTAACGTAGAAGTGCTTGATGTAGACAGTCTCATCTCTGTTGATACAAAGTGTTCCTTTACTAAATATGCTTTTGGACTACTCAGTGACTTAAAACTCTTGTTTGTTCTTGCCAAGACATACTGATATTAGAGCAGTGTGGTTCACAAGAGAATAAGGCCTAAAACCTGGAAGAGCTCAAAAACTTTACCTCATTCTGGAGGAGACTGACCTGGCTGGGTGAAGCACAACCTAGACTGCACTATTGCTATCTGCACAGGATACCAGATCTTGAGAAATGTAGTGGTGTTTGAACATTTTATTTTATAGTGGCTAAAGGGCAAAGTCATATTCCTGAGGTAGGCAGTGATAGTTCACATTTAAGATATTAGACTTTCTCATTGTTCATCCTGAGAAGAGACAGAAACTGGAACAAAAAATAGGGACTTGAAGGCAAACTCAAAATGTGAAAATAACATGCTTTTTCTATGTCTAGAATGTCCACAGCTTGGACACAGAATTTTAAATGATCTTTAGGGTATTCCTGATTGATGGTGATAAGCAGGTCACCACCAGATTAGAAGAAGGTCTAGAGAATGTAGGGAAAGCACTCTGTAACTAGGCAGGGAGAAACCTTGAATGGGATCCCATGGGCATGCACCACAGTTTGTGATTGACACCTGCAAATTGCAATTTGAAAATTAATCTGTATTGTGATTCCTTTCTGTTTTCCCAGAACCTTCAGTAAAATCCCAATAAAAGTTATAGCCTCATATCAGCTATGCTGTGGGGAACTGATAATCTGATCTTCTGAAAAAGCAGTACCCTCCTCCTCTAACAAAAGTCAATGCGATCTATAGAAAATATTTGGAAAAGGGAAGTGCGCCCTGGAGGAGGTGACTCTCAATGGCATGGCATGAGTGGTGGCCCTTGGCTGGAGCAGAAATCAGGAGTGCAGAGCCAAATGACTGAAGAACACAGAAAGAGTCAAGACAAGAAAACATAGGTGAGATACCCCTGTCCGCAGGATCATACCCCAATCACACACACACATACGCGCAAACTAAAGAGAGAAGGTGACCTAGAAAAGGAAAATGAGGTCTGTTGATGTTAGATGTCATCGAGTTGGTTCCAACTCATAGTGACCCTATGTACAATAGAACGAACTACTGCCTGGTCCTGGCCATCCTCACAATCGTTGTTATGCTTGAATCCATTGCTGCAGACACTGTGTCAATCTGTCTCGTTGAGGGTCTTCCTCTTTTTGGTTGACCATCTACTTTAGCAAGCATGATGTCCTTCTCCAGGAACTGGTCCCTCCCGATAACATGCCCAAAGTATGTGAGATGAAGTCTCACCAACCTTGCTTATAAGGAGCATTCTGGCTGTACTTCTTCCAAGACGGGTTTGTTTATTCTTCTGGCAGTCCACGGTATATTAAATATTTTTGGCCAACACCATAATTCAAATGTATTAATTCTTCTTTGATCTTCCTTATTCATTGTCCCTCTTTCACCTGCATATGAGGTGATTGAAAGCACCATGGCTTGGGTCAAGTCTGTTAGCATGGACAATTGAGAGCTATTGAATCAGACGACTTTGGGTTTAACTGTTAATGTGATCTAATGTGTACCTAGCACCAGTGGCCCATCAGCTGATCAGGCCTGAGGACATCAAAGTATCACAATGAAAAAAAAAAAAAGGAAAAGTAAAAAGTGAGTTGCTGGGAATCCAAAATGGTACAGCCACTTTGGAAGACAGTCTCACAGTTTCTTACAAAACTAAACATAGGATTACCATACAATAATAGGTATTTACCTAAATGAGTTGAAAATGTATGTCCATACAAAAACCTGAACACAAATGTTTATAGCAGTTTTATTCATAATTGCCAAAAATTGAAAGCAACAAAGATGTCTTTTATAGGTGAATGAATAAACGAACTGTGGTACATCCATAAAATATAGTATCATTTATTCATAAAAAGAAATGAGCCATCAAACTACAAAAAGATAGCGAGGAACCTTCAGTGCATATTGCTACATGAAAAACAGTTCAGTCAGAAAAGGCTACGTACTGTATGATTCCAACTATATGAAGTTTTGGTAAAGGAAAAAAATTATAGATACTATAATAAGTTTAGTGGTTTGGGGAGTGACAGGGAACAGAGATGAATAGGTATAGCACAAGAGATTTTTAGGGCAGTGAAACTATTCTGTAAGATACTGTAATGGTGGACACATGACATTGTGCATTTGTTAAAACCTGTAGGAATGCACAACACAAAGAGTGAGTCCTAACATAACCTATGAACTTTAGTTAATAATAATGTATCAATATTGGTTCATCAGTTATAATGAATGTACCACAGGGATGCATGGTGTTAATAAGAAGGGAAACTGTATGCAGGGGGAGAGGAGATATAGGAGAACTCTCTGTACTTTTTGCACAGTTGTTATGTAAACTAAAACTGACCTAAAATATAAATTCTGTTTTGAAAAAGTGAGTTGGTGAAAAGATACATATCAAACTAGTCACTTTCGCTTCATTGTCAGTTGCTATCAAGTCAGCTTCGACTCATTGTGACCACATGTATAACAGAACAAAATGTTGCCAGGTCCTGCGCCATTTTCGTGATCATCGGTGTGTTTGAGTCCATTGTTGTGATCATTGTGTCAGTCCGTCTCATTGAGGTTCTCCCTCACCTTCACTGACCCTCTGCTTTACGGAACATGATATCCTCCACCAGCTATAGATCCCTCCCAATCACTTCTCCAAATCAAATGAGGCGGACAGTGTTCTGTGATGATCAATAAGGTTTTCAATGGCTAATTGTCAGAAGTAGATCACCAGATCTTTCTTTCTAATTTGTCTTTGTCTGAAAGCTCCTCTGAAACCTGTCCGCCATGGGTGAAGCTGCTGGTATCCATGGCATAGCTTCCAGCATCATAGCAATTTGCAAGCCTCCACAGACAGATACGTGGTGGGTCAGCTTCATTAAAACCAAAAAACCAAACCCGTTCCTGTAGAGTCGATTCTGACTCACAGCAACCCTATAGGACAGACTAAAACTGCCACTTAGAGCTGGTGGATTCAAACTGCTGATCTTTTGGTTGGCGGTTGTAGCTCTTAACCACTGTGCCACCAGGGCTCCTTCTAAGATGGATAGACCCATTTTACATCCCATGGCTGGGATATCACACAATATTGGAAAGTCCTTCTTTGGCTATATGGCAGCACAATGGTCCTTAGAAAAGTTTGTTCTAAAGCTGTTTTTCAAAGGTCCAGGGTCATAGTCTCACTTTCTCTTTGGTCATAAAACTGGCAGTCTTTCATGGATCCTACTATTTCCCTTTTGTTAAACACAAACTGTGATAACTCCTGGATTCCTCTCCCCCTGCCCAAAGGATTCTTATGTAATCCTGAAGACTTGAACAGAGGAGAAAGGTACGTTAACTTGTTTTGAACAGAATAATTCTCCTTAAGAAGTTCGAGAACAGTGTTTGTTTTTCCTTTTCCATTTTTTATTTGTTTTTATAAATTGTTTTCCTTCACTTTCTTTTCTTCTTGTTTAAAGGTTAAAATCATGTTGTCCTAAAATTGTCTCCTCTGTATGTGTTGCAATTTTATGTACTTTCCCATTTTTGATATACTAACCAAAGAAGCAACAACTTTTTAGAATTTCTCTTATATAACCTATGAACCTGTATGTCTTTCAGGATATCAAAATACCATCTATCTTCCCCAACTATTACTGTGGCAGTAAAACACAGACCTCTACACTGTTCCAGACTTAAATTTCTCATATAACTTGTTCAAGGCCTTTATAGTTGGCAAAATTGTACTGTATCTTTTAAAAATACTGTTACTTTACTTTATTATTTTCTTTGTCATCTAAATTTTCCCTACTGTGACCCATCAGAATTTAAAAGGCATCATTAAATCACTTGTTCTTCTATTTGTGAGGAGCTATTTAAATATCAACTATATATGCCTATCATTATGTTAGGGCCCTGGGGAATATAAATGATATATGTAGAATGATCTTTATTCTAACCCTCCTGAAATTTATTGAGCTGATATTTTAATACATCAAACAATGACCTTCAAGGTATTAAACAATAAGACCTCACATATATACGAGGTCATGATGATTTGGTAGAATTTGAATACAAAGACTGTAAGGAAGAACACATAACTCATGAGATAAGGTGTTGTTAGCTGCCATCAAGTCGCCCACTACTCATACACAGTGGACCAAAATGATGCCTGGTCCTGTTCTATTCCCATCATCAGTTGCAGAATGGACTGTTGTGATCCACAGGGTTTTTGCTGGCTGATTTTAGGAAGTAGATATCCAGGCTTTCTTCCCAATCCATCTTAGTCTGGAAGCTCTCCTGAAATCTGTTCAGCATCATAGCAACACGAAAGCCTCCACTGACAGACATGAGGTACATTGGCCGGGACTCAAACACTGGTCTCCTGCATGAAAGGTGAGAATTCTACCGCTGAACCACCAATGTCCCCCTGAGATAAGACTTAGAGGCAGTAATGAGTGTGGTTTTTATAGGGGACAGTTATGAGACTACACTGGCTAGAATTAATATTGAGCAAACAGATATGATAAAGAAACCTGGGCAAACTTATGGAAGGCATGGAATGACAGCATGGGGACATTAGATTTGGGAATAAAGTTGTTCAATATGTTCAATCCTTCTGTTTTGTTTTATGGCTTTAAAATATCAGAAGAATTAGAAGTCTGTTGCAGCTTTAAGTAGTTAAATGGGAAAGTGGTAGGTTCAAAGGGTTGCTAAATATATTATGCAAGTGTAGTTGGAATAGTTACTTCTTAGAACTGCCCAATAGGGTTTCCAAGGAGAACCTGGTGGATTTGAACTGCCAACCTTTTTGTTAGCACCATAGCTCTTAACCACTATGCCACCAGGGTTTCCACATCCTCCCTCCCAGCTTAGACAATAGATGACCCTTATTTTACAATTGCATAATAAAGAGGAAGGTTGTATTGGGTTGAATAGTGCCCCCCAAAGATTCATATCCATGCAGAACCTGTGAATGTGAACTTATTTGCAAACAGGGTCATTACAGAAGAGCTAAGATGAGGTCATACTGGATTAGGATTGGCCCTAAAGCCAATGTGACTGTGTGCTTATATGAAAAAGGACATTTGGACACAGGCACACAGGGGAAGAAAAAAAAAAAGCCATGTGAAGGTGGAGGCAGAGACTGGTATGATGCATCTATAAACCAAGAATGCCAAGGATTGCCAACAACCACTACAAGCTAGAAGAGGCAAGGGAGGCTCCAATTCTGAAGTCTGAAATCAAGATGTTGCCAGGGCCATGCTCCCTCCAAAGGCTCTGGAGAAGAATCCTTCCTTGCCTCTTCCAGCTTGTGGTGGTTGCTGGCAATCCTTGGCTTATAGATGTGTCACTCCCGTCTCTGCTTCCGTCTCCACGTGGCTTTTTTCCCCCTATGTGCCTGTGTCCAAATGTCCCTTTTCTTATAAGGACACAGTCACATTGGCTTTAGGGCCAATCCTAATCCAGTATGACCTCATCCTAGCTCATCTGCAAAGACCCTATTTCCATAAAAGGTCACATTCACAGGTTCTGTGTGGATATGAATCTTTGAGGGACACTATTCAACACAATACAACCTCCCTCTTTATTATGCAATTGTAAAATGAGGGTCATCTCTTGTCTAAGCTTGGAGGGAGGATATAACAGACACATTTGGGAATTAATCAAGGCCTCTTACTCTCCAAGCCCAAACTAAGGAATTGGTGAATCAGTTTACCTCAGAATCCAAGAGATTGTATGAAGAAAGAAACGACAGTCCAGACCCTAAGAATAAAAATTGGGGAAGCCAATTGTAAAGGGTCATGGTGTTCCCAATCAAGGCCAAGTAGAACAGAATGACAAGAAGACCCTTAAATTATTTTTTTCTTAAGTTAAAAAATATCTAGAGTAGATATTCCACTCATGAGATGGCTACTTCATATGACATGAAGTCAAGGGTTGATTCCACTACCACTGGAATATAAGCTCCACTAAGCCAGAGGATTCTGTTGATTTTGTTTATTGCTGTATCTCCAGCACCTAGAGAAGTAAGTGCCTTGCACATTGCCTTGCTACGAAGTTAGCCTCCAAGTACACTCCAAGACAGATTATCTGTAAGCGTCCTTTTCCCTTCTCTCTCTGTTGCATTAGCTTTCCCCTCTGATGTTGTAGGTATGAGGACCAGTGTTGAGGGGAGCAGGCAGCTCAGAAGATGGAAGGTGTTTGGAGCTTGTTCTGTCAGAAAAACTCAAGTGTAAATGTGCCCGAACCCAATGCCTCATCTGATCACCTGCTGAGCAGCAGTGGATTTCATCTGTATGTGTCAGATGAAGAACAAAATGTCCAAAAATGAGTATAACCAGTGGATTACTGATTTAATCTCACATCAATATTAGATGGTTGAAGAACATCGGGTAGCTCAGGAATATTTTGTGCCTACTTGATTTTATGTCTTTTTTTAATGTACATGCACTCCTTACTTTATCTATGTCCAATAATTCTTAGATTCTTACTTGTTTCTGTAGTTAGTTTCATCTATCTTCCCTGTTTACCTGTTTCTTTTATTTTCCATACCAGAATGGAACATTCTTAATACAGCAAGCACACATCATATACATATCAGGCACTCAATAAACATTTGCTGAAATAATGACTGGATACTTGAAAGAATGGCCTTGGCATGGCATGGTGGCATCTGATAGAAGATTGCATGGGCTCTGTCACTCTGGCAGAGTGATTAGGTTCGAGTGCAATGGCTAATTATAGAAATTTGAAAAGAGTTGACCACACAGTAAGGGATACCATTGTCACCAGAGCCCATCAAGCTCTTTCCAGTAATAATTCAGAAACGTCATATTGCAAATCTGCAACATCCATCTTAAAAAGTAATATGAGTTGTCTAATTCTGAAATTTTATTGTTAATCTTCTGGATTTCTGATTGTTGTCTCTCTATGGATTCTTATAGTCTGTTAAATTTGTCATTATGCTTTTCTCTAATCTTTTTGATTTCCTCTATTCCATGTTCTGCATTTTGCTTAATTTCCTTTCTAATTTCTTGAAGATTTCTGTATGTAATCTGTTGTATTCTGCCTCCAGTAATTCCAAGAAATTATCCTCCTCTGGAAAATTTCTAGATTCTTTATTTTGGGAGCTAGCTGAAGCCATCATGGATTGACGCTTTATGTGATTTGATATTGACTGTTGTCTCTGAGCCATCAATAAGTTATTATATTTATTTATTTTAGGTTTGCTTACTGTGTCCTAGCTTCTTGTTTTGTTTTGATATGCCCAAATAGGCTGCTCGTATGAGCTAGTTTGATTATTGGCACCCATGAAACTCTAATTTCCTGTCACCAGGTGGTTAGATCTGTTACTAGGCATGTGAGCTCAGGAGTCCACTCACTCCTCCTGTATGGATTCAGCTCAGGTGCCCAGGTAGATAGCCAGCACATGTGTGATGTAGGCTCTCACTTACAGTCCTAGACAGGCATGGGTGATTGGTGTAGGCACAGGCATCTGGCTGCAGCAGGGGGACAAACTCTGAGCAAGGCAGAGGGCTGACGGCTGCCCCCTAGTGTCCAGGAGGAAGGCGTGTCCCTGTTCCCTAGAGTGCGTAGGTGGGTGGGTTTTGCAGCCGGACTATGGGCACCCAATGCTGTTGGCTGAAAGGACTGGTGGTCACCTCTTCTTCTTGAGCCCCTATCACAGGTGGCTAGGTGGTGTGGGTGGAGCCACCAGCCCTCAGGCCCCTGAGGTGGGTAGGTGAAGACCCTGCTTAATGGGCAGAGCAGTGTCAAATGTCATGAACCTGCCACTTCACAGCTGAAACAATTGAAGTTAGACTTCAGGTATATACCCTGTTACACTGCGGTAATGAGGGCCTATGCTGTTGAAATGGGCCCACACAAGTCTATGCAGGGGGAAAGTCACTCAAAGTCTGTGGATCCCTTATGCCTGTGCCTAGACAAAGGAGCTGTGCCTACCCTGGGTTCCTGGCTTAGGGGAGCCAACAGTTTGTTTTTTCCATTTGTTAATTTGTTCAATCTCCAAGACCAGGAGAATGGCTCAGGGCGTGTGACAGATCCTACTTCTGGCCCAGGGGACTCGGCGATTGCTGAAGCTAGTCCCAGACCCAGTGCAGAGCAGGGAGTTGGGAGGTAAATGGGAGAGAGGTTTTTCCCTAAGGGGGGTGTTTTTGATCCATGCTGTAGGCCCTATGCAAGCACTTATTTTTCGCCGATCTAAGGCTGCTTCACACTGGTTCTGGGTGGCCGAGTAGACTCTGCAGCTAGGTCTCTCCCAGTGCGGAATACACCTCCCGAGCACAGCTACTTGCCTGTCCCACCACTCACCTCTGAGCTGATCAGGCCTGAAGGGCTCAGGGTCTCACCGGGTCAGGTCTGCAACTCCTCACTGCTTCAGAACCGTTTCTCTCTCCCCCGCCACTCAGTCCAGTTCCTCAACTTTGCCTTAGATGTTCAGGGCTCCTAGATTGTCATATATAATTGATTCACTTGTCTTTTCGGATCTTTGTTGTAAGAGGGTCCACTGGAAGTGTCTGACTATTCCACCATCTTGGTCCCGCCTCCAAAACTAATACAGTGAAAAGAAGCACTGTATTGGTGAACTACTGAGATTCCAATTTTATTTCAATATTAAAAGAATATTACATTTTAGATATTAAATATTAAATTTTTCTAGTGTAAGTCCCTGAAGTTCAAATTAGGTCTCAAGAGGAATATGCTAAATTTCCTGAAATCATGGCGTGTGGAATTTAAGTAACTGATTAGATAAATATAAAAGCTGTGTCTGTATTTGCATTCCAAGCTGGTAGACTGGGTGATAACAATTATAGTAGATATCAAAACATTTCTCTGGCCAGGTCTTACTGACCAGAAGAATGTTATCTCTGATCCATTGTGTATTTTAAAACTGAAACACATTCATTCTATGCACCAGGAAATGCAGATTGACAACCACTTTACTTTCCACCCCAAACTTTAAGTTGTTAGGTGCCATCAAGTCAGTTCTGACTCACAGCGATCCTATGTACAAAGTAACAAAACACTGCTCAGTTCTGTGCCATCCTCACAACTGTTGCTATGTTTGAGCCCACTTTTGAAGCCACTGTGTCAATCCATCTTGTTGAAGGTCTTCCTCTTTTTTACTGATCGTCTTCTTTACCAAGCATGATGTGCTTCTCCAGGGGTTGGTCTCTCCTGAAAAACATATCCAAAGTAAGTGAGACAAAGTCTCGCCATCCTTGCTTCTAAGGAGCATTCTGGCTGTACTTCTTCCAAGATAGATCTGTTCATTCTCCTGGCATCCATGGTATATTTAATATTCTTCACCAACACCATAATTCAAATATGTCAATTCATCTTCATTCTTCCTTGTCCATTGTCCAGCTTTCACATGCATATGAGCAGATTGAATATGCCATGGATTGGATCAGGTGCACCTTATGTAGTCCTCAAAGTGTCATTTTCACTTTTAAAGAAGTCTTTTGCAGGAGATTTGTCCAGTGCAATATGTCATTTGATTTCTTGACTGCTGCTTCCATAGGCGTTGATTGTTCATCCAAAAAAATGAAATCCTTGACAACTTCAATATTTTCTCTATTTATCATGATGTTTTCTATTGGTCCCATTGTGAGAATTTTTGTTTTCTTTATGTTGAAGTGTAATCCATACTGAAGGCTGTAGTCTTTGATCTTCATCAACAAGTGCTTCAAGTCCTTTTCACTTTCAGTACTCAAGGTTTTGTCATCTGCATATCACAGGTTGTTAATGGATAGATCTTGAAATGTTATTTTTGATGATAAATGCAATGCCATTCCTCTTCAATTTGTCATTCCTGGAATAATAGACCATTTGATTGTCTGGTTCCAAATGATCAATACTAATCCATTTCAGTTCACTAATGCCTAGAATATAAATTCTTAAGCATTCCATTTCTATTTTGACAACTTGCAAGTTTTCTTTATTCATACTTTACACATTCCATGTTCCCATTACTAATGGATGTTTGCAGCTGTTTCTCTCATTTTGAGTCATGCCACATCCGCAAACGAAGGTCCCAAAAGCTTTATTCCATCCAAGTCATTAAGTTCAACTCTATTTTGAGGAGATAGCTCTTCCCTGGTAGTGTTTTGAGTGCCTTCAACCCAGAGGGGCTCATCTTCCAGCACTACATCAGACAATGTTCCACTGCTATCTATAAGGTTTACACCAGCTAATCTTTTTTTCTGAAGTAAATTGCTAGGTCCTTCTTCCTAGTCTGTCTTAGTCTGAAAACTCTGCTGAAACCTGTCCACCAAGGGTGGCCCTGCTGGTATTTTAAATACCTGTGGCACTGCTTCCAGCATCACAGCAACACGTAAACTACCACAATATGACAAAGTGGCAGACAGGTGGCAGAACTCTAAGTTTAAATAACTACAAATACTACTTTAGGAAGTTTAGATATGTATTCATTTATCAAAGTTAAGTTTGCACATTTACTATGGGTATGTATGGTGGAAGAACATTGGGTGGCTCAAGGATATGTAATGACTACTTGGTCTTTACATCCTTTTTTTTTACATCAATGATCAGTATATATATCTCCTCTCTTTATCTACGTCTCATGATTTTCACAAGTTATTATACAAGTTGTGTCTACAAATACAGATACAATATATAACAATGAGTGTTATATTTGTGTTATTTTCAGGTATATTTATGCATAACATAACACTAGCTGAATTACTTTTGGTACCCTAATGTAGTGTCTGACTCATAGTGACCCTATATGACAGAGTAGAACTGCCCCATAGGGTTTCCAAGAAGCCCCTGGTAGATTTGAACTGCTGACCTTTTGGTTACCAGCTGAACTCTTAACCACTACACCACCAGAGTTTCCAGGTATCCATGTGAGGAATAGGCATAATGATTTGGACTCTAAAAGACTTTTACAAAACCTCAACAGTTTTTCACTAACACCACAACATCTCATTTGAGAGGCTATGGAGGATTATTTTTAATTCTTCAGCAATGGAATTACCCAATTAAAAAAAAAAAAAAGTATTTGTAGAACCTGTAGAAACCATTTGTAGAAGAATAGTCAATGAAAAATTATGGAAACATGGAGAGAGTCACAATTATAAACCAGGAATTTCTTTTGCTAGAAACAAAGGGAAAGGTGGGTAGAGGAAAAGGGAGGGGAGGAGAGAAGAAGAGGTGGCCTCCTAGAGATTGTTCAAGGGAAGAACCTAGCAGCTGGGGCCATGTGGGGTATGGGAGGAAGTACAGGTGAGGACTTTCTAGCTGATGAAAGAAAGATAACTTCTCGAAAAACATTGGTAAACTAGAGATTAGGTGGCTTGGTTTAAAAGGGGAGGTTAGTTCAAAGAATTTTATTATTCCGGAGCCCTCTGCAATTATTCCCCTTTAGCTTGAAATGGTTAACTTTAAGCAAGATGGTTCAGGCATAAACTGAAGCAATGCTTGGAAGACAAGGATGCTGTGCCTTGAAGTTTCAGCATGCTTTACTTCTGTTATGTTATTGTTAGTTGCCTTAGAGTCAGCTCCAACTCACTGTGACCTCATGTATAATAGAACAAAACATTGCCAATCCTACACTATCTCTATGATCTTTGATATATTTGAGCCCATTGTTGAAACTATTGTGTCAATACACTTCACTGAGATCTTTTCTTATTTTCACTGGCCCTCTTCTTTGCCAAACATGATGTCCTTTTCTAGTGATGGGTCTTTCTTGATGATGTGTCCAAAGTAAGCAGGACAAAGTCTTGCCATCCTAGTTACTCCTGTATACATTTAGTTTTTAGGCTTGTTAGTTTTAACTGTGCCACATTGCAGATGTGTATTTTGTACTTTTGTTGGTTCCATCAATTCTTGTCAATTCTGAAGTGTTTCTCCTTTTCCAGAGACTTTACTGTGGAAAAAAAGCAACAGACAACCACCTAGTACATTGCACCCTGTAGGCACTCGATGAACACTTGATTCCTAACTGCCTGGCCAAGGGTGTCTTCAGGAACACAGGCAATAAACCAACTGCCTTAAAAATAACAGACGGTGGTATCTGGTAGACATTTCCCCTGAGGCCTTGTTAAATACATAACTGCTATCAGGAGACACCTGCACCTTGTTACCTATTCAAAACAAGTAATGCTTCAATCATTTGCTAACAGACTTACATACTTGGGGGAGAATGAACTAAAGTCACATTGATTCCTGAGCATCAGGGACCCGTATGAAGATGAGGAAAAGCCTGCCACAAGGGAGAAGTAGCTGATAGTTGCAGTCTGTGCCAAACCAAGGTGATGAGATGATGTGGGGTAATAAAAAGCTTAGACAGAGTTTAAATTGCTGTGTTAATCTGAGGGAAGTTAAACTGTGTTAAACTGAGGGAAGTTGTGGGAAAGATGAGAACAAGTACCTATCAAAAACGTATCATTCATATTCCTGCCAGTGTTATTTTTCTAAAGTGCAAATTTGATCATGTTACTTCTTTGCTTAAAACCCTACAATTAGCGAGAAAAGAAATTTGACACAAATATTAAATTTGGGGGCAGGTGAGGCTTTCTAAACAATGAAAGAAATAAAGAAAGAACAATAAATTTAACTACATAAAACTTTAAATTTCTCTACATAAAAAAAAGATCATATAAAAAAATGAGAAACAGTTTCAGACACTCAGCATTAAATTGTTAGTATATAAAGTACCCAGAAATAATTTTAAAAAACTCTAAAAACGGATGCAGAAATGAGCAAACGGTGTGGAGAGAATTCTTAAAGTAGAAAATGCATGTAACTAGCAAACCTTATCTTTTTTTTAAATTCCAAGTTCAAGAATATTTCTAATCAGGAAAACGTAAATTTAAACATTTTTACCTATCAAATCAGCAAAGATTAAAAAAAAAACAACAGTATAGGACATTAATCATACTTTCTAATAGAAGAGAAAAGATGAACAAGCTTCTTCATCATCAGAATAATAATTTTTAAAAAATTCAGTTCCTCCCTTTTGCTTCTTAGCATGCCATACAAGTCCCTCAAAAACGCAACCCCTACCTATTGCTGAAGATTTCCCCACTGCTGCTTACTTTTCAATTTATTGTCTAGCCATAGTGACAATATATGCCATGGTTTTTTTTTGTTTTGTTTTTGTTTTCCACATCTTTGTTTTGGGGCAACCCACTTAGAATGTGTTCCAGGTTTGTTCACTTGACAAACACCTATTCCCTCTCTAAGAGCCAACTGAGACAGCCTCTTCTGTTAAATCCTCCCAGCAGCACCCCCAATATCCTCTCTTCCCCACCACCTCAACAGAGTAACTCCTCTCTCGCCACTGCATCTTGAGTATATTTCTACGATTCCATATCTATTCATATTTTAGTAATTTATTTACATATCTCTCTCTTAATTAGATTATGGTTTGCTTGAGAAGAAGGATGGGGTTTTACTTATCTCTGTATCCCAAGTTTCTACCATGGAGCTTGAGAGAAGAAATTAAATATTTGTTGATATAAGTTGAATTAAAATTTTTAGGCCTCTATATGTAACATTAGTGTGTATGCAAAGAAAGCATCTTTTTAAACCAGATCATTATTCACACACACACACACACATACATTTTCTGTATATGATGCCTGTTTTTATTGTGTGCTGTCTTATCAATTCTCACAGTGACACTATAGGACGGAGTAGAACTGCCCCATTGGATTTCCAAGGCTGTAATCTTTACAGAAGCAGACTGTCACATCTTTCCCCCATGGAGCAACTGGTAGGTTTGCACCAGCAACCTTTCAATTAGTAGCTGAGCACTTAACCACTGGGTTAGAGTTTCTGTTAAAGTGCAAGTTTTATATATACCATTTTCCCCAAAGTATTTAAAAATACTTTCATGTAATGTTAAAATTACATTAATTAATTACTGAGTATTCACAAAACTATTCTCCCAAATCTCAAGAAACCTAATGGCTTCATTTCTGAACTACCATCAGGGACACATATTATAAACAGACTTAATGGCTAAGGAAATAGTGTTGTAATAAGAGCCCAATGCTAAGCCTCAGCTTTCTTCCCTAGGCCCCATGATTTGTTCAAATGTCAGAGAGCCATGCTCAGTTATTTTCATCCACACTTTTTTTCACTTATTCCAGAAAACAATTTTTTGTGTCCATAAAAACAGATGTCAAAAGTAATTTTTGAGCACAGATTTTCTCTCATGTAAACCACCAAGAAATTTTCACCAACCTTGACATTGTTAGATTTTTCAGAGTGATTGTCTCACTATAATCAAAAAGATATACATTTTAAGATGTGCTTTAAAAGAAGACATGGTTACAATAATCTTACTTATTATATATTCTAGATAAATGTGAATAAATATATAATAAATACGTATTTCATTAGTGAAATATTCATTAGTTCAACTATCATGGCTTTTAACGTTTTAGAGAGTGGAAAGAAAAAGCCTTGCTAAAATATACTTTGTGCTTTTTTATATACACAAGGAGGAAATCAATTAATTGAAATTTTCTTGATGACTCAGGGTCATCAATACGAACATAAATTATTATTTTGGGCCTTAGTCACTTAAAGCCTGTCCTTAGGCATAAACCTGTCCAGGAGCACCTTAAAATTTACCCTTATGCAAATGGTTCCATTTTTTTATGCTTTTGGACTCTTTAACTTTCTTTGTTATCAGATGAAATTTATTGTTGCTGTGACTTGATCAGTCTCTAGCTGTCACCACTCCAAGCTCATTAAATTGTAATTGTATTTTATCCATTTTTCTAACTTTGTCAACTTATGGGCTGACTAACAGTGGCTTAATTCCTCATTCTGGGTATAAACATCCCTGAGTTTTTTAAAAAGTTAGAGAAGACACTCAGTCTGGCATATGAAGTTATTTGAAAATCCTAAAACAAAACCAGAAAAAAAATCCTCATAACTGGACCAATAAGCAACATCATGATAAACGGAGAAAATATTGAAGTTGTCAAGGATTTCATTTTACTCGGACTTACAATCAACACCCATCAAAGCAGCAGCCAAGAAATCAAATAACTTATTACATTGGGCAAAACTGTTGCAAAAGACTTCTTTTAAGTGTTAAAAAGCAGAGATGTCACTTTGAGGACTAGGGTGCCCCTGACCCAAGCCATGATATTTTCAATACACATGCAAAAGCTGGACAATGAACAAGGAAGACCAAAGAAGAATTGATGCCTTTGAATTATGGTGTTGGCGAAGAATATTGCCTATACTACAGAATGCCAGAAGAACGAACAAGTCTGTCTTGAAAGAAGTATAGCCAGATTGCTTCTTAGAAACAAGGATGGTGAGACTTTGTCTCACGTACTTTGGACACGTTATCAGGAGAGACCAGTCCCTGGAGAAGGACATCATGCTTGGTAAAATTAGAGGGTCAGTGAAAAAGAGGAAGACCTTGAACAAGACGGATTGTCACAGTGGCTGCAACGATGGGCTCAAACATAGCAACGATTGTGAGGATGGCACAGGATCAGGCAGTGTTTCATTCTGTTATCAGGGACAGATTACCAAATAAGCAAGGTACACATGGGCTTAATTTTGCTTACTTACTAATCTGTAGTGTACAATTTCAGCTGTTTTTCACCACATCAAACGACAACAAAAACAAAACAAAAAATATCCTGCTTTTCCCCACTCACCATGGTTGGTGTTTGTGTCAACTGGATCCTTCAGGAAACTACTCAGAAATGGAGTTAGGAGGTTAAAAGGTTTATAGGGGTAACCTGAGGGAAAGGAGAATTGGGAGGAAGTGGGTTGAGCAAGGAGAGCCTCAGACGGCAATGCAGATCTCATAAAGTCTTAACCAATCCAACAGGGAACTCAAGAGCAAAGATAACCTAGTAGAGGAGTTGAGTAGAAACGGCCAAGCTATAGTACCCCAACCAATAATGCAGGAGATTTCCTGGGAATAGTATGGCCTCACCTTGAATGCTGAAATGGATGCTTGAAGGCAGGGACAGCTGGAGACTATCAGCTAATTGCACTCATCAAGCTGAGGGCTAGTCTTTTCTTAAAGGGAAATCCAAACAGATACACCACCTTGACTGCCCTAGTACACATGCTATGTGGAAACAATATCTGAAAGAGATGAAGTTTGTAGGAGAGTATGAAAAAGTAGTTGTTTTCTGAGCCTTCATCACTGGATAATGTGTGTGTGTAGTGAATGGAGCAAAGAAGGCAGAATACTAAACGAAAAAAAAAAAAAAAGCCTTCGAGTCGATTCCAAATCATAGCTACCCTATAGACAGTGTAGAACTGCCCCATAGGGTTTCCAAGGAGTGGCTGGTGGATTTGAACTGCTGACTTTTTGGTTAGCAGCCTGAGCTCTTAAACATTGTGCCACCAGCGCTCGAACAGAATACTAGCTCAAAACAATCAGGAAATCAGAGAACTAGCAAGGGTAGTGATCAGGCAAGCAGTGGATTCTGGCCACTGAGGACAACAATTATTCAACGAAGTATTCAAAATCATACTATCCTAAGCAGCAAATTCACCTTCCTTGGAGGGAGCCAGTTTTGGAAAGGTGCAGAAATAAACAAGTTGTATGGGGTGGAATCACAACAAATTATGGATAACATTGCAAAGAATGAGAATTCCAGAACACATAATTGTGCCCATGAGAAACCTGTACATAGATCGAGGCAGTTTTTTGAACAGAACAAGGGGATACTACACGGTTTAAAGTCAGGAAAGGTGTGTGTCAGGGTTATATCCTTTCACCATATTTATTCAATCTGTGTGCTGAGCAAATAATCTGAGAAACTGGATATGTGAAGAAGAATGTGGCATCAGGATTGGAGGAATATTCTTTAACAACCTGCAATATGTAGATGACATAGCCTTGCTTGCTGAAAGTGAAGAGGACTTGAAGCACTTACTGATGAAGAGCAAAGACCACAGCCTTCAGTATGGATTACACCTCAACATAAAGAAAACAAAAATCTTCACAACTGGACCAATAAGAAACATCATGATAAACAGAAAATATTGAAGTTGTCAAGGATTTCATTTTACTTCAAACCACAATCAACACCCATGGAAACAGCAGTCAAGAATCAAAAGATGCATTGCATTGGGCAAATCTGCTGCAAAAGACCTCTTTAAAGTGTTAAAAAAGCAAAGATGTCACTTTGAGGACTAAGGTGCAATTGACCCAAGTCATGGTATTTTCATTTCTCTCATATGCATGCCAAAGCTGGACAACGAGTAAGGAGACCAAAGAAGAATTGATGCCTTTGAATTATGGGGTTGGCAAAGAATATAGAATATACCATGGACTGCCAGAAGAACACACAAGTCTGTCTTGGAAGAAGTATAGGCAGAACGTACCTCGGAAGTAAGGATATCAAGGCTTTGTCTCACTTACTTTGGACGTGTTATCAGGAGGAACCAGTCCCCGAAGAAGGACATCATGCTTGTAAAAGTAGAGAATCAGTAAAAGAGAGGAAGTCCCTGAATGAGATGAACTGACAGTGGTTACAAAGATGGACTCAAGAACAGCAATGATTGTGAATCTGGTGCAGGACCGGACAGTGTTTTGTTATGCTGTACGCGGGTCACTATGTGCCAGAACCAACTCCATGGCACCTAACAACAACAACATGGGGTTGGAGGCAAGACTACCAAGGTTAAAACCAAAACCAAACCCATTGACGTCGAGTCAATTCTGACTCATAGCGACCCTATAGGACAGAGTAGAACCACCCCACAGAGTTTCCAAGCAGTGGCTGGTGGATTTGAACTGCTAATCTTTTGGTTAGCAGCCAAGTTCTTAACCACTGCACCACTGAGTAAATTTCCTATTTTGTTTTTATTTTTGTAATTCTGTATATTAAGTATTTTTTTGTGTATTGTGGTATACATATACATATATAAAATGAATAATGAAACATTTGGCTTTTCAATATTTTTACTGAACTTCTGTTTAGAGTGATGAAAAATTTCAGAAAAGGATTGTGGTTATGCTTACATAAAGTGATGAACATAATTAATGTCACTGAATTATACACATATACATTAAGTATTTTAATTATAATAGATTACATACAAAAATTCATTGAAACGCATTAAGTAAAAGTTCCTCTTCTTACCAAACACATTCCTGTCTCAAAACTCCTGATAAAATTAGGCTATTTCCTAATTAACTTTTGATAAAGTGATACACATTTAAATTTAATTTTAAAAAAACAAAAACAAAAGCAAAAACCAAACCTGTTGCTGTTGAGTTGATTCCAACTCATAGTGACCCTATAGGACAGAGTAGAACTGCACCATAGGGTTTCCAAGGAGCAGCTGTCGGATTTGAGCTGCTGATCTTTTGGTTAGCAGTCAAACACTTAACCACTGTGCTGCCAGAGCTCCAACCATTGAACAGTATTCTTTCATATGGATTTAAAATAATTTAATTAAATATTCTCCTATTGACGGCCATTAACTTTTTTTTTTTTGTACTTTAGATGAAGGTTTAACAGAACAAACTAGCTTCTCATTAAACAATTAATACACACACTGTTTTGTGACATTGGTTACCAACCCCACGACATGTTAACACTCTCCCCTTCTCAACCTTCAGTTCCCTATTACTAGCTTTCCTGTCCCCTCCTGCCTTCCAGTCCCTGCCCCTGGGCTGGTGTGACCCTTTAGTCTGGTTTTCTTTTATGGGCCTGTCTAATCTTTGGATGAAGCGTGAACCTCAGGAGTGATTTCATTACTGAGCTAAAAGGGTGTCCGGGGGCCATACTCTCAGGGTTTCTCCAGTCTCTGTCAGGCCGGTAAGACTGCTCTTTTTTTGTGAGTTAGAATTTTGTTCTACGTTTTACTCCAGCTCTGTCCAGGACCCTCTATAGTGATCCTTGTCAGAGTAGTCAGTCGTGGGAGCCGGACACCATCAAGTTGTGCTGGACTCAGTCTGGTGGAGGCTGTGGTAGTTGTGGTCCATTAGTCATTTGGACTAGTCTTTCCCTTGTGTCTTTGATTTTCTTTATTCTCCCTTGCTCCCAAAGGGGTGAGACAGTGGAGTATCTTAGATGGCTGCTCACAGGCTTTTAAGACCCCAGACGCTACTCACCAAAGTAGGATGTAGAACATTTTCTTTATAAATTATGTTATGCCTATTGAGCTAGATGTTCCCTGAGAACATGGTCCCCAGAGCCCTCAGCCCAGTAATTCAGTCCCTCAAGGAGTTTGGATGTGTCTATGGAGCTTCCATGACCTTTCCTTGGACAAGTTGTACTAACTTCCCCAGTATTGTGTACTGTCTTACCCTTCATCAAAGTTACCACTTATCTATTATCTATTTAGTGTTTTTCCATCCCCACCCTCCCCTCCCTCGTAACCATCAGAGAGTTTTTTTGTGTGTGTAAACCTTTTCATAAGTTTTTATAGTAGTGATCTCATATAATATTTGTACTTTTGTGATTGACTTGCTTCACTCAGCAAACTGCCTTCCAGATTCATCCATGTTGTGAGATGCTTGGCAGATTCATCATTGTTCTTTATCTTTGTGTAGTACTCCATTGTGTGTATGTACCATAGTTTGTTTATCCGTTCATCTGTTGATGAGAATCTAGGTTGTTTCCATTTTTTTTCCTGTTGTGAACAATGCTGCAATGAACATGGGTGTGCATATGTCTATTCATGTGAAGGCTCTTATTTCTCTAGGATATATTTGTAGGAGTGGGGTTGCTGGATCATATGGTATTTCTGTTCCTGGCCTTCTAAGGAAGCACTATATCATTTTCCAAAATGGTGGTACCATTTCATATTCCCACCAGCAATGCATAAGAGTTTCCATCTCCCTGCAGCCTCTCCAAGATTTGTTATTTTCTGTTGTTTTGATTTGTGCCAGTAATGCCAGGATGAGATGGTATCTCATTGTTTTGATTTGCATTTTGCTAATGGCTAGTGACCGCGAGCATTTCCTCATGTGTCTGCTAGCTGCTTGAATGTCTTCTTTGGTCAAATGTCTGTTCATTTCCTTTGCCCATTTTTTAACTGGATTATTTGTCTGTTTGTTGTAGAGGTGTTGGATTTTCCTGTTGGTTTTAGAGATTAAGCCTTTGTTGGATTTGTAATAGCCAATTTTTTTTTCACAGTCTGTAGTTTCTCTTTTTACTCTTTTAGTGAAGTTTGATGAGCAAAAGTGTTTAATTTTTAGAAGATCCCAGTTATCTAGCTTATCTTCTGGAGTTTGGGTGCTGTTAATTATGGTATGTATCCTGTGAATGCCATATATTAGGGCCTCTAGCATGGACCTTATTTTTTCTTCTATGATCTTTGGAGTTTTTGTTTTTATATTTAGGTCTTTTATCCATTTTGAATTAGTATGTATGTATTTTGTGTATGGCACGGGGTATGAGTCCTGTTTCATTTTTTTTGCAGATGGACATCCAGTTTTGCTAGCACCATTTGTTAAAAAAAACTATCTTTTCCCCCATTTGATGAACTTTGAGTCCTTGTGGAAGATCAAGTAACTGTAGGTGGATAGATTTATATCTGGGTTGTCAATTCTGTTCCATTGGCCAATGTATCTGTTATTGTACCAGTACCAGGCTGTTTTGGCTACCATAGCTGTATAGTAGGTTCTGAGGTCAGGTAGTGCAAGTCCTCCTACTTTATTCTTCTTCAGTAATGCTTTACTTATCGTGGGCCTCTTCCCTTTTCATATAATGTTAATGATTAGTTTTTCCATCTCTGTAAAGAATGCTGTTGGTATTTGGATTGGGATTGCATTGTATTTGTAGGTTACTTTGGGTAGAATTGACATTTTCACAATGTTGAGTCTACCTATCCATGAGCATGGTATGTTTTTCCATTTATGTAGGTCTCTTTTGGTTTCTTGCAGTAGTGTTTTGTAGTTTTCTTTGTATAGGTCTTTTATATTAGGGGGATGGTGTGATGTGTGGAACTAAGTGAGTGTGGAAAAGAAGAGGAAGAGGAGAAACACGGGCCATAAAAAAAAAGTCCTGAGGGAGTCTGCCATTGGACTGGCACACACCCACAGAAGCCGTGTGCCAGTGGCTTTCTATCCAGGTAGTGAGGCACAGCCCATCAAGAAAGGACAGATACAGCACATGCAGCTAGGTGGATGGGAGAAAGAAAAGGAAGGAAGGGAGAGAGAGAGAGATAGGAAACTAGATTTTAAAAAAAGGAGAGAGAAAGGCACAGGATACTTAGAAAGGCACATGCAGCTAGGTGGTCTGGAGAAAAGAATGGAGGGAATGTAGAGAGAGACAAGAAACAGAAAAAAAAAAAAAGATGCCAGGTGGTTGGAAGGAAGGAAAGTAGAGATGGACAAGAAAACCAGGAAAAAAAGAAAGAAAAACAATGCCCCAAGAGAGACCACCAGAAGTAGGTCCCCAGCTGAGCAGCACTACATAGCCCATCCAGTAGGAGTGGAGATGGCCCATGGTACCAGGTGTTCAGGAGAAGGTTAAGGAAGGAAGGTAGAGAGAGACAAGAAACCAATAAAAAAAAGAACAAGAAGAAAGAAAGAAAAGAAAAATACCCCAAGGGAGCCCACCAGAAGTGAGTCCCCAGCTGAGCAGCATTGCACAGCACATTTAGAAGAAATGGAGATGGCACACAGTGCCAGATGTTCAGGAGAAAAGCAGGCAAGGATGGTAAACAGAGACAAGAAATTGAGAAAGGAAAAAAAATACCCAAGGGAGACCACTGGCTTGGCAGCACAGACCAGGGAAGTGGCTCCCAAGCTAAGTGGCACTGCACAGCCCATCTAGAAGGGGTGGAAATGGCACACAGCACCAGGTATTCAGGAGACAGGAAAAGAAGGAAAATAGAGAGAGAGGAGAAACTGAGAAATGAAGTAAAGGAAAAAAGAAAAAGAAAAAAAATGCCCCTAGGGATCCCACTGGCATGGTGGCTTGGACGGGGAAAGTGGTTCTCCAGCCAAGCAGTGCTTCGCTTCACAGCCTGTCAAGAATAAGCAGAGATGGCACACAGAGCAAGGCGTTTGAGAGAAAGGAAGGGAAAGAGGTGAAAGGGAGAGAAGAAACCAAAAAAAGCAAGAACAACAACAAAAAAACGGCACTGAAGGAGACGGTCGGTGTGGGTGGAGCAAATCCAAGTGGTAAGGAGCCAGTGCCTCCCTGGCTGGAAGCGGCAGAGACCGAGCAAGAGGAAGAAGGGCTGTGGATGAGAAAGTATGTATCACTGTTTACCAGGTGCTCTGTCTCCTGCTGGGAGCTTCTTGAAGCTGTCTTCCCACACTCCTTGTCCACTGTTCTCAGTGGCTGAGGAGTCCAAGATGAAGAATCTGTGCCATGTTAGCTGATAGGGAACCTCCACTCTGTATCTCTCCTTGCTCTCTGTTCTCTGTAAGTTTCTTATTCCATTCAGTTCTTGGTTGAGTTCTTATCTCATTTGATGCTTAGGGTTCCAGGATTGATGTTTATCTCTGTTATACTTAGTTTTTGGGTCTTTGCTATGGAAAGATGGCATGGTGCTTCTGTCTATAGAGCCATTTTGACTCCACTTACTGACGGACATTAATTATCTCCATTTCCTTTTATGAAAAATAATGTAATGAGTTCTGTTGGCACAGTGGTTAAGAGCTATGACTGCTAACCAAAAGGTTGGCAGTTCGAATCCACCAGCTGTTCATTGGAAACCCTATGGGGCAGTTGTACTCTGTCCTGTAGGGTTGCTATGAGTCAGAACTGACTCAACAGCAAAGGGCTTTAATGGGATTTGTATACTCTGTGTACAAATATAGGATAGTGTGTCTTTCTCACAACCTTGCCAAGAAGAGTGTTTAAAGAAAATATTTTCAGGATTTTACCAATCTGAGAAATGACCATTGTATCCAAGAAGTATTAATTTTCATTCCGTTATTATTAATAAAGATGAGCATCTCTTTTATATAATATGATCTATTTTTCTTTTTTGATGAACAATCTGTTCATTTATTTGTCCCATTATTTTGGGGGGAACTTTGTTTTTTTCTTAAAGTAATATTTGAGAGCACTTTATTAAGAATACTAGTTCTTCTTCTATGGTGTGAGTTCCAATTGTTTTTTTGCCCCCAATTCACTATTTGTCTCTTGGCAGCAGCTAACAACTTGTCATGCAGAAGATTTTTAAAGATTGTCAATCTTTTCTTTTATGGCTCTTAGAATTTAAATCATAGGTTAAATGACCTTTTGTTGTCCTAAGTTTATAAAATATTTTGCAAAAATGTTCTTCTCCATTTTTATCATTCCTTTTTCTATTTTCTTTTTAACTTTTGCATTTTAATTGTTATGCAATTGGCATTATCCTTCTGTATTATGTGAGCTATTTATGTAAATTTTCCGTTGTTCCATGTCCCCATACCATTTATTAAAAAGTCCATCTTTAGCCCATTGATTTGAAATACAATCTTTATTATGCACTAAATTTCCATATATTTTGTCTATTATGGGATTTCCTATTCTATTTTATTGATTTATGTTTTCATGTATTCTTTTTTTATTATTGAGGCATTATATTATGATACTATATTTTAATGTGTAGCATAGTTGGTCCACTGCTATTCATAAGGTTTTCACTGCCTAGTTCTTTTCAGAAGTAGACTGCCGGGTCCTTCTTCCTAGTCTATCTTAGTCTGGAAGCTCAGTTGAAACCTGTCCACCATGGGTGACCCTGCTGGTATCTAAATACTGGTAGCAGAGCTTCCAGCATCATAGCAACACCATTAAGCCCCCACAGTATGACAAACTGACTGACACATGGGGGAATAAGGAAGACTGAAGAAGAATTGATGCCTTTGAATTGTGGTGTTGGCAAAGAATACTGAATATACCATGAACTGCCAAAAGAATGAACAAATCTGTCTTGGAAAAAGTACAACCAGAATGTTCTTTAGAAGCAAGGATGGTAAGACTATGTCTTACACACTTTTGACATGTTATCAGGAGGTATCAGTCCCTGGAGAAGGACATCATGCTTGGAAAAGTGGAGGGCCAGCAAAAAAGAGGAAGACCTGAGACCAGAAGAACTAGATGGTGCCCTGCTACCGCCAGTGACTGCCCTGACAGGGAACACAACAGAGAGTCCCGGATGGAACAGGAGAAAGGTGGGGTGCAGAACTCAAATTCTAGTAAGAAGACCAGACTTAATGGTCTGACTGAGACTGGAGGAACCCCGGAAAGCATGGCCCCTGGATTCTTTATCAGCCCAGAACTAAAACAATTTCCCAGGCCAACTCTTCAGACACGGATTAGACTGGACTCTGGGACATAAAGTGATACTCATGAGGAGTGTGTCTCTTAGCTCAAGTAGATACAAGAGACTAAAAGGGTAGCTTCTGTCCAGAAGGAGATGGGAAGGCAGAGAGAGTTAGGAGCTGATTGAATGGACATGGGGAATCAGGGGTGGAAAGGAGGAGTGTACTGTCACAGTATGAGGAGAGCAATTAGAATCACATAACAATGTATGTATAAATTTTTGTATGGGAAAAAATAAAAAAAAGAAATAATAAAGGATGTTACCATAGGGGGGAAAGAAAAGAAATGTGGATGTTAAATGTGCTTCTGGTGAGGTTTTAAAGGAAAATGATAAACTTGTGATTAGACAATGGCGGAAGGGCAATGCTTTTTATGCAGTAGCAAAGAACTTGTCTGAAATATGTTCAAAAGTTTGGTGGAAGGTAGAACTTGTAAATGATGAACTTAGATATCTGGCTAAGGAGTTTTTTAAGCAAGATTTTAAACAGGCTGCATCATTTCTCCTTGCTGCTTATAGTAAAACGTGAGAGAAGAGAGATGGACTTAAAAATGAACTGTACAAAACGAAAATACAACTTAAAAATTTGGAAAATTCTGCTGTACAAACTAAGTACACAAGTCCTAGAATGTTCAACAAGGATGTTTCTACACAATTTTTTGTTAAGGAGAGTAAGCCTGTGACTGGTGATGGATCTAACCAACACCATAGCAGAAAACCCATCAGCTTAGACTGAAGAAGATAGAGAAAGAACAAAAGGAAAGAACACTGTCTGCCTCTTGGAAGTCCACAGCAGGAAACAGGCCAAAGGAGCCTGTTTTTTTGTCCTCCAAGAAAATACAAGGACCATCCCTGAAGCAGCCCGGATATTAGCAGAACAGTTGGAAGGAGCATGGCAAGCAGGGTCTCTCAGTTTTAAACGGTGGGGACACCGTCTCCTGAATCTCGAGGGGTGTGGCCACAGCCTCCTAGGTTTCAAGGAGTCAGATCTTTGAAAACCAGGTTCTGGAGTGTGGGGCTGCCATCAAGGTGTGCCAGAGGGATGGGGCTGTCACCCAAAGCTGAGAGGCTGGGGCTGCCATACCCAAGGTGCAGAAAAACGGGGCCCGCTGGGAGTGAGGGGGTTGGGTCCCCACTCAGCTGGACTAGGAGAATATGGCCACCCAAAGCAGAGTTGCCATCCCAGTGGACCTGAACTGAAGCCCAGGGCCGAGGCCTCCATCCAGAATTCAGAGGTTGTGGCCAACATCCAGAGTCTGAAGGGTGGGACCATTTCCCAGATGGTCTCAGAGAACAGAGCATTATTTCCAAGCCTTGAGAGCTAATGTAAATTTTTCTGCTGGGTTTTGGACTTGCTTGGTGCTCATTATCCCTTCTATCCCTATAATTTCTCCCATTTGTAATGGAAATGTCTACCTTATATCTGTTCCACCACTGTACTTTGGAAACAGATAATTTGTAGTCTAGAGTTCACAGATGAAGAGAAATTTTGCCACAGGAAGAAAAATTTTGCCCCTAAAGTCTCACTCATATTTGACTTAGATGATTCAGAAGATGAGATTTTGAACGTGGAGTTGATTTAAGATTTTGGGGATGAAGTGATGGGGTGAATGTGTTTTGCATGTGGCAAGGACATGAATTTGGGGGGGCCAAAGGGTGGAATGTTATGGAGTCACAAGAGGTTGCAATGAGTCAGAATCACTTGAGGGCACCTGATTTAGACCTTAGTCGGCTATCTAACACCACTTGTTATGGATCGAATTGTGTCCCCCAAAAATATGTGTTGTAAATTCTAATGTCTATGCCTGTGGTGGAGCCCTGGTGCTGTAGAGGTTAAGAACTTGGCTGCTAACCAGAAGGTCGGCAGTTCAAATCCACCAGCTGCTCCTTAGAAACCCCATGGGGTGGTTCTACTCTGTCCTTTAGGGTCCCTATGGGTCTGAATCAACTCCATGGCAACAGGGTTTTTTTATGCCTGTGGTTATAATCCCATTTGGGAATGGGTTGTCTTTGTTATGTTAATGTGACAGGATTGGTGTAGGCTGTGTCTTAAATCTTTCTCTTTTGAGTTATAAAAGAGATTAAACAAGCAAGCAAGGGAAGCAGAGATGGGGTAAAATAGATTCCAAGACACGTGGAGATCCCCAAGGAACCTGGAAGCAGAAGCTGAAAAGGCAAGGACCTTCCTCCAGAGCCAGCAGACAGAAAACCTTCTCTTAAAGCCAGCTCCCTGAATTCAGATTTCTAGCCTCCTAAACTGTGAGAAAATAAATTTCTGTTTGTTAAAGCCAAAAAAAAAAAAAGAGGAAACCCTCAAGGAGATGGATTGACACAGTGGCTGCAACAATGAGCTCAAGCATAACAACAACTGTGAAGATGGTACAGGACAGGGCAGTGTTTCTTTCTGTAATACATAGGGTAGCTGTGGGTTGGAACTGACTCAACAGCACCTAACAACAACAACGTGGCTGGTCCTCCTTGGAGTTCTTTGTTTTCAGTGTTTATTTTTCTTGATTTTTTAAATATGAAATGTAGAATAACCTTGTCTATTTTCTGCAAAACAGTTGGTATTTTTATTATGATCACATTAAATATATCAATTAAGTCAGGGAGAACAAACATCTTTACAATGTTGAGTCTTAACCAGGAGCATACGTTTTTCCATTTGTTTACTACAATCTTTGTGAATTTCAAGAATGCTTCTGGCATTTTCTCATATAGGTTTTGCATATTTCTTATCAAGTAAGTTACTGGATATTTTGTGCTGGTGTTACATATGTGATTGATTCATTATATATTCTATTTTCTGGTTTTATATATATGAAGGGTATTTATGAATATTAATTTTAATATTTCCTACTTTACTGAAATCTTTTATTGGTTTTAATTGATTTTCAGTTAATAATCTTACATTTTCCAGTTAGACATTTATTTTTTCTTAAAATAATAATTAATTCACTTCTTCAAAGTTTTATAATTCTAATATCTTTTTCTTGTCTAATAGTATAGGCTTATAACTTCACTGTAATGTTAAATATTAGTAAAGATAGCTACTGTCCTTGTGTTTTCCCTGACTTTAGCAGGAATTCCTCCAGTGTTTTCTCATTAAGTATAATACTAACTTTGGGCCTAATTATACATAAACACACACATAAAACTATTTAATAAGTATCTTTTAATCAACCCGTATTTGGTAAATGATGATTCGTATTTCTCAAAAATGGATTAAATTTTTCAAATGTCTTTGCAGCATCTACAAAGATGATCACATGTTACACTAATATAGTTATTTCATTAATAAGCTTCATAATATTGCACCAGTCTTGCTTTTCTGGAAGGATCAAGTTGTGTTATTCTTTTGGTGAAACGCTGAATTCTGTTTTCTAATATTTTATTTTGAATTTTTATTGATATACGTAAGACAGGTTTGTCTGTAGTTTTTATATTGGACTATCTTTTTTTCAGTTTTGCATTCAAATTACATATACTTCAAAAAAAAAAAAGTATTAGGAAGTTTTCCTACATTTTCTACACCCAGGAAAAGATTCAATAGCATTGGAATTAATTACCCATTAAAAGTTGATGGAATAGAATTCCCCAGTAAAACTGGACACATTATTTTGGGGAGATTGCCTCTTTGACAATCAGATTTATGTATAGATACATGTTTTATTGTGTCTTCCTTTTCTGTGTCATTCTGTAAATTATATTTTCCTAGAAAATTATTCCTTTTATCTAAGTGCACATCTTATTTTGTGTAGAGATTTTTTTGTTTGTTTAACTCTTATAATTTTTAATTTCTTTAATCTACTTAGTTCTTATTCCTTTTTTTTATTTTGTGTATTTGTGCATTGTGGTTTTGTGATTAAATTAGTTTAACTTCTTAATGAATCAGCTTGCTTATTTATCCATTTGTTCTACCATTTTCTTATTTTCTAACTCATTAAAACTTGTTTTTATATTCATTAAGTCCTTTTCCTGTACTTACTCAACTTTCATATCTATTTTTCTAAATATTGGAGTCAAATGCTTAACTTATCTTTCCATACTTTTACTTTTATTAATAAAGAATTCACAGCTGGAAGGTTTTTTTTGGTTTTTGTTTGTTTTTGTTTTTGAGCAATGTTTTCACTGTGTCATACAGTTTCTGATTTTGATTTGTGTTCCCTTTGGACCAAGAGTTGTTATAAGTGACATTTTATGTTTCCAGGAAGAGGAGCCTATTTGTGACTAATTTCTAGTTTTATTCTATGATCAAAGAATTTTGTTTATAATATTTATATTATTTGGAATTTACTTAGCAGTTATTTTTGGGAGTCCAATATACTTACAATTTTTGTGACTGTACCATGTACACATGAAGTAAGTGTTCTTTGTTACTAGGGAGTTATCTGTAAAAAAGACCACACAAGATAAAACCATGCAAAGCATTTTTAATAATTAATGAGAAAAATTGCAATTGGCCCATGACCTTTAAAATTTTGTGTCAAAACATTAAACACTCTTTTACTGTCAGTTATATAGATGTATAGGGAAATTAAAAACTCTAAAACAAATATTTACTACTATACTGTAATATAAAACATTAGTAACATTGAAAATTAAAGGGTTTTAATTTATTGTAGAGAAAATTTATGAAGAGGAGTAGGAACGGTGCTTGCTTTATTGACCTCACACAACTTACAGTATGGAGCAAACATCTTTTCTATGTGTCTTCATATGCCTTTCTAAATTTGGATCAGCTTCCAACACTTTACCATTTGTACTTTCAATGTCATGAAGTATCTCTGAGAGTTCCTTTAATGTGAGGTTTTTTTTTCTGGCATCACTTCCTCTGAGACATCTTCATTCTTTGCATCTCAACCATCTTCCTCCTTCACTAAGTTCTTCTGGTTACACAACTAGAATCTCTTGAGCAACAAGTGTCAACCTTTTCTTGCTCAGCTATTTCTTTGATAACTCTATTTACCCTTGATTTAATTTTTAATTCTACTCTTACCAGTTTTCAGTCCTTTGCTGCACTCTCATCTTTGTTGGCCAAATTTCTCTTTCAATTTTCCATTTTTGCAAAATTTCATGTGAGTTTGTCACTGAGAGACAAAGAGGCAACTCCAGTACACACTTTTCTTTCTGTGCATGAACTGAATAACAGATACACAGTGATCAATCACTGATAAACTCTGAAAGAAGTGACATGATTGATCGTTGATCATGATGTGCATCTTTTATTTACATAGCAATGTATGGACTGAAAAGCTATTGGCAAAGCTTTTGCTTTATGCATTTACTCACAGTTATACCATGGTAACCAAAATTTGAACTGTGCTGTTGGAGAACAGACGTTAGGTAACTAAACGCTGTAGCTGAAATTTGTGCCTCCTGAAACTGCTAAGAGATCACTGCTTGTATTTTGTCAACATGATTTGTTTTGGACTGAGAGAGGTGAACTAAGGTCTCAAATCATTTGTGTGTTTCTTATATTTTTAGTATCCCTTAGGTTTCTGCTATATGGTAGATGTTGATGTGTTATCAGTTCATACATATTCCATAACTGTTACCTTTGTTTCAAATTGTATGTTAGGTCTTCTTATTTCGGTTAGTGCTTTTTGGTCTGAATTCTACCTTGTTCAATATTAAGCTTGTGACCTCTGCTCTTATTTTGTTTGCATGTACTAGGTAAACTTTTCCTATCATTCTATTTTTAACATTTATAAACCCTTTGTTTTAGGTGGCTATCTTATATACAGCACAGAATTCAATTTTTGTGATCTAATCTGGAAATATTTTTATAGATAAATTAATCCATTTATATTTACTGATACCTACATTTTGCCAATCATCAATTAAAAGCAATCCTTTCTTCAGATGTACCAATTAGCTTGTCTTTAAGGTTCCTCCTCTGGTCCGAGTTTAAATTTTATTACTGTAACACCTTCCCAGGTAAACTATGATAATAGTTTTTATCGGACTCAGATATTTTAATGTAACTATTGCATCCATGATTTTGATTAATGTCTTAATTAAAATCTTTGATTCAAGCCAACATTTTAATTATGCATCTTAATGAGTGATATTCTGAAATTGACTATAATTTATAATTAAACTTATTTTTTATTCTGACAACACTGTGTGGTTGTGAAGTTTGTTTCATCTTTTAAGAGAAATCTGCTAGTGCTGATAGAACCTCATTTTCAGTGATAGATAGATTCCAATGTATAAACTTGGACTCTTGTATATTCTTTTATTTTTTTTATTGTACTGCAGGTGAAGGCTTACAGAACAAATAGTTTCTCATGAAACAGTAGTACACATATTGTTTTATGACATTGGTTAACAACCCCACAACATGTCAACCCTCTAACTTCTCAACCTTTTTTTTTTGGTGAAAATACACATAGCCAAAGATACACCATTTCAAAAATTTCTACATGCACAGTTCAGTGACATTGACTATGCTCTTCCAATTGTGCTGTTATTCTCATTTAAGATGAAGGCTTACAGAACAAAATAGTTTCTCATTTAACAGTTACTACAAATGTTGCCCTATGACAATGGTTAACAATCTCACAACACATCAACATTATCCTTACTCAAACATGGTTTCCCTATCACCAGCTTCCTTGTCCCCTTCTGCCTTCTGGCCCTTGTCACTGGATTACTGTACCTCGTTAGTCTCATTTGGTTTTACGGGGCTGTCCACTCCCAGGCTGAACGGTGAACCTCGGAGATAACTTCACCACTGAGCTAAAAGGGTGTCTGGGGGGCCATACTCTCTGGGTTTCTCCAGTCTTCTTTAGGCCAGTAAATCTGGTCTTTTTTTTTTTTTTTTTTTTTTTTTGTGAGTTAGAATTATGCTCTGCATCCTTCTCCAGCTCTGTCCAGAACCCTCTATTGTGATCCTGGTCAGAGCAGGCAGTGGTGGTAGCCGGGCACCATCAGGCTGTACTGGACTCAGTCCGGTGGAGGCCTTGGTAGCTGTGGTCCATTAGTCCTTTGGACTGATCTTTTCCTTGTATCCTGTTCTCTTCATTCTCCCTTGCTCCCGAAGGGATGAGACCAGTGGAGAATCTTAGATAGCCGCTCACAGGCTTTGGACTCTTGTATATTCTTGATCGAAGTATGTATCATTCATTACTAAGAGAAATGGTTGTTATTGTAGTTAAGTGCCATTGAGTCAGTTCCGATTTATAACGACCCTATGAACAAAACACTGCCCAGTCTTGTGCCAACCTCACAATTGTTATGCTTGAGCCCTTTGTCGCAACCACTGTGTCAATCCTTCTCGTTAAGAATCTTCTTCTTATTCACTGACCCTTTAATTTACCAAGCATGATGTCCTTCTCCCGGGATTGGTCCCTCCTGATAACATGTCCAAAGTACCTGAAACAAAGTCTCCTCATCCTCACTTACAAGGACCATTCTGGCTGTACTTCTTCCAAGACAGATTTATTTGTTCTTCTGGTAGTCCATGGTATATTCAATATTCTTTGCCTGCCAACATCATAATTCAAAGGCATCAATTCTTTGGTCTTCCTTATTCATTGTTCAGCTTTCACATGCATATAAGGAGATTGAAAGCACAATGGCTTGAATCAGGCACATCTTAACACTTTAAAGAGGTCTTTTGCAGCAGATTTGCCCAGTGCAGAATGTAGTTTGATTTCTTGACTGATGCTTCCATGGAGGTTGATCATGGATCCAAGGAAAATGAAGTCCTTGACAACTTCAATATTTTCCTTGTTTATCATGATGTTGTCTATTGGTCCTATTGTCAAGATTTTTGTTTTGTTTATGCTGAGGTGCAATCCATACTGAAGGCTATAGCCTTTGATCTTCATAAGTAAGTGCTTCAAGTCCTCTTCACTTTCAGCAAGTAAAATTGCGTCATCTGCATATCATAGGTTTTTACTGAGTCTTCCTCCAACCCTGATGCCGTATTCTTCTTCATATAGTCCAGCCTCTCAGATTATTTACTCAGCGTACAGATTGAATAAGTATGGTGAAATGTTACAACCCTGATCTACACCTTTCTTCACTTTAAACCATGCAGTATCCCCTTTTTCTGTTCAAACAACTGCCCTTGGTCTATGTACAGGCTCCTTATGAGCACAATTAAGTGTTCTGTGATTCCCATTCTCCGTAATGTTAGCCATAATTGGTTATGATCCACAGTCGAATGCCTTTGCATAGTCAATAAAATACAAGTAAACATCTTTCTGGTATTCTCTGCTTTAAGCCATGATCCATCTGATATCAGCAATGATATCCCTAGTTCCATGTCCTCTTTTGAATCCGGCTTGAATTTCTGGCAGTTTCCTGTTGATGTACTGCTGCAACCACTTTTGAATGATCTTCAGTAAAATTTTGCTTGTGTGTTATACTAGTGTTATTGTTCAATAATTTTCACATTCTGTTGGATAACCTTTCTTTGGAATGGGAACAAATATGGACCTCTTCCAGTCAGTTGGCTAGGCAGTTGTCCTCCAATTTTTTTTGGCATAGATGAGTGAGCACCTCCAGGGCTGCATCTGTTTGTTGAAATATCTCAGTTGGTGTTCCATCAATTCTGGGAGCCTTGTTTTTTGCCAATGCCTCCAGTGCAGCTTGGACTTCTTCCTTCAGTACCATCAGTTCTTAATCATATGCTACCTCCTGATACGGTTGAACATCAACCAATTCTTGTTGGCACAGTGAATCTGTGTATTCCTTCCATCTTCTTTTGATGCTTCCTCTGTTGTTCAATATTTTCCCCATAGAATCCTTCAATATCGCAACTTGAAGCTTGAATATCTACTTCAGTTCTTTCAGCTTGAGAAATGCTGAGGGTGTTCCACCCTTCTGGTTTTCTAACTACAGGTCTTTGCACATTGCATTATAATACTTTATTTTGTTTTCTTGAGCCACCCTTTGAAATCTCCTGTGCAGCTCTTTTACTTTATCATTTCTTGTTTTTGCTTTAGCTACTTTATGTTCAAGAGCAAGTTTCAGAATCTGTTCTGACATCCATTTTAGTCTTTTCTTTCTTCCCTGTCTTTTTAATGACCTCTTTCTTTCTTCATGTATGATGTCCTTGATGCCATTCCATAAATCGTCTGGTCTTCAGTCATTAATACTCAGTGTGTCAGATATTTTCCTGAGATGGTCTCTGAATTCAGGTGGGATATACTCAAGGTCATATTTGGGCTCTCATGGACTTATTCTAGTTTTCTTCAGCTTCACCTTGAATCTTCATACGAACAATTGATGGTCTGTTCCATTGTCAGCCCCTGGCCTTGTTCTGACTGAAGATATTAAGTGTCTCCATCATCTCTTTCCACAGATGTAGTCAATTTGATCCCTGTGTGTTCCATCTGGGAGATCATGTATATAGCTACCATTTATGTTGGTGAACAAAGGTATTTGCGATGAAGAAGTTGTTGGTCTTGCAAACTTCTATCATGCGATCTACGATGTCATTTCTTTTACGAAGACCATATCTTCCAACTTCTGAACTCTCTTTTGTTTACAATTTTTGCATGTCAATCACCAGTAATTATCCATGCATCTTTATTGCATGTTTGATTAATTTCAAACTGTAGAAATTGGTAAAAATCTTCAATTTCTTCATCTTCTGCCTTAGTGGTTGTTGTTAGGTGACTTTGAGTAGGTTCTGATTCATACTGACCCTATAGGACAGGGTAGAACTGCACCATAAGGTTTCCAGGGAGTGGCAGGTGGATTTGAACTGCGGATCTTTTGGTTAGCGGCTGAGTTCTTAACCACTACACCACCAAGGCTCCAGGACTTAGTGGTTGGTGTGTAAATTTGAATAATAATCATATTAACTAGTCTTTCTTTAAGCAAATGGATATTATCCTATCACTGACAGTGTTGTACTTCAGAACAGATCTTGAGATGTTCTTTTTGATGGTGAATGGAACGTCATGCCCCTTCACTTTGTCATTCCCGGCGGAGTAGACCATATGATTGTCCAATTCAAAATGTTCAGTACAGTGTATTTCAGCTCACTAATGCCTAGGATATTGATCTTTAAGCATTTTATTTCATTTTTAACAACTTCCAATTTTCTTGGAGTCATACTTTGTGCATTCCATGTTCTGATTATAAATGGATGTTTGCAGCTGTTTCTTCTCATTTTGAATTGCGCCACATCAGCAAATGAAGGTCCCAAAAGCTTGAGTCCATCCATGTCATTAAGGTCAACTCTCCTTTGAGGAGGCAGCTCTTCCCCAGTTGTATTTTGAGTGCCTTCCTACCTGAGGGGCTCATTTTCCAGCACTATATCAGACAGTGTTCTGCTGCTA
Source organism: Dugong dugon (assembly GCA_030035585.1). NCBI lineage: Eukaryota > Metazoa > Chordata > Mammalia > Sirenia > Dugongidae > Dugong > Dugong dugon. The sequence continues at coordinate 22,498,238 of CM057463.1, read as the reverse complement.
TTCATAAGGTTTTCAGTGGTCCGTTTTTTCAGAAGTAGACCTCCAGGTCCTTCTTCCTAGTCTGTCTTAGTCTGGAAGCTCCTTTGAAACCTGTCTATCTAGGACAGGTTTCAAATACATGCTAGTATTTGAAATACCAGTGGCAAAGCTTCCAGTATCACCGCAACATGCAAGCCACCACAGTATGACAAACTGACAGATGCGAGGTGGAGAGAAATAGTAGGTAATCAGAAAGCCTACACTATAAGTTTGATGAAATATAACTTAATATTTGAATTAAGTATCTTCTAACACTTTTTTTCTTTGCCCTTCTCTCTCTTTCTCCCTGGTCCTTATGCTGCTCCCAGGCTGCCCACAATTTGTCATTGTGATGATCCATCTTCAGTTTTTGTTAATATTTAGCAGTCAACCATTCCAGCCTCTCACGTCCCATTTAAGTAAGCACTGGATATTTGTGAATCAATATCTGACTTCCAGTGTGTAATACACTTGCTTTTTATAATGGGCTTTATACGGTCTAAATTTAACATAAGGAATAATGAATTTGACTGATGCATTTTATAATACAAGACATACACTTGTAAAACCTTCAGAAGTACTGAAAACTACAAAAAAAAAAGCAGGAAAAGATGACAGATTGTTCAGACAAGGTATATTAGGGAGAGACATTGAAATGAACAGGATTTTTTACATCCCTGAAGTCACATTTTTCTAATTTCAAATAGAATCTAGATGAAGTTGAAATTCTTTCAACGTATTCATTAATCCATCCATCTGAAAACATTTGCTGAGTTTCCACCCAGTGTCACGAGTTGTGATAAATACTGACAATACAAGGCCTGTGACACAATCCTTGTCCAGCACACAGTAAAGCAGATGGTTATTGTACAGGTTGGTAAGTTTTAAGGTTGAAGACGGCACAGGCTATTTTATTGAAAGACTGCACAGGCAGTGGTCCTGCAGTCAGGAAGCAGCAATTGCAAAAGTTCAGATCTATGAGACAGCAGATGTGTGCAAGTAGCTCAACAAAGACATTGTATGGAATGTATGTAGAAATTTAAGGAAAGGTGAGGCTGGAGAAGTTAAAGAATGTGCAACTTGTGTGTCTTTTGAGGGAATTTCATTTTTATTCATAAGGCAATGGAGGGGTATAGATGGATTGTAACAGACAAATGACATGTTTTTTCTACAAGGACAGCAAATAAGGGAGAGAAAGTAAGGGATGCCATTAAACTGCCTTCCAAAAATATTCTACATCAAGTTTGTTATTACACAAACCTGAAGATTCTCTTTCACTGAGAATGGTGACTTTGTCTCTTAAGGGTTAGTTAAAAAGAGAATTAAATTTCAATAACATAAAACTCTTTACAGTGGTTTCCTTAATCTAGTCCTTAGGAAAAGTTAGTATCACTCCAGCCAGAAACTCTCCTTATCAGGTATCTTTTACTCTGTCTCGAACTTTTTCCTACCTTCCTCCTTTTCAAACCATTTTCTTTTCTATTGTGCTGAGAATTAGCTCTAACAGAAGCATTTCTACCGCATCCACAATGATTATCTTTCATTTAGTGTATACTGGCACCTTAAGTATATATAGTTTGAACAGTAGTTTGCAACTACTTGATGTCTTTTATGATGTCAGGTTTGCTTTTGAGCCTACAAAATAGGTTCACATGTATTAAAAAACTGGAATTCAATGGATCCAAAGATATTGTTCTCTTTCTAACATTGTGATGTTACTGAGTCACTTCATCTCTCCATCTTAGTTCCCTCACAAGCAAAACAAAGAGGTTAGTCTAGATCAGCTCAAACTCTGTACCTCAGAACCTCAAAGTTCTCCCAGGATGTATTGGGAGTCTCTAAAAAGATATGACCAGAGAGGTAGGGCTCCCTTTTTCACCTTTTATTTTAACATGAACAATATTTCTTTTACCTGCCGTACTTATCAGGTTTTTGTGTAAGATTTATCTTGAAGAATGAGTCAATCAGCTAAAAAAAAAAAAAGAAAAAAAAAATTTTTTTTTTTTAAATGACTGGTCTACATGACTCTCTAAGGTCCATTTCAGCTCTAACATTTTCTCTTTTCTATTTCTTGTGGCTTTCATTTCCCTGACATACTTCATGGTGCCTCTGTGTAAACATTATGTACTTGCACATTGTGTCAGAGATATGGAAGATGACTCAGTAAGGGCCGGTTAAGAAAACGAATGAAAGAATGCATCAGTTGGTTTGTCAATCCAGTCACCAATATTTATGAATAACCGTTAAATTCCAGCCACTCTTTGAGACAATGGAGCCCTATTCCTGTCCTTGAAGAGCTTATAGTCTGCTAAGAGAGAAACATGTAAATAGATTATTGCAATAAAAATTGGTAAGTACTATTATGGGATTCTGAAGAAAGAGTTATAAGTGTTCATAGAAAGGATGTAATGAAGAATGAAAAAAAGCGTGCCAGGTGGAGCAAATGTTTAAGCATGCTGGCAGTGGAAGGCATGATGAGAAGAAAAAACTAGGGAGTGTTGGGAAACAGTGAGAAGGCTGATGAGGCTGTACTGCTACCCTACACTGCTGAGTGGGCATGAAGAAAACAGTTGCCACCGGGTTGACTCAACTCATGGCAACTCCTATATGTCAGTTCTAAATGTGCTTCATAGGGTTTTCGATAGCTGATTTTTTGGAAGTAGATTGCCAGGCCTTTCTATCTATGGTGGACTCTGAACTTTCAGTTAGCAGCTGAGCGGATTAACTGTTTGCACCACCAGCAACTTCCAGAAGTGAGAAAGAGCACTGCAAATCATTTTTGCTTCAGATACTTAAGTTTCTTTTGTAGTATTGTAAAGCTTTAGAAATTCATAATTTAAGGAATGGAGAGCCAACAGAGATGTTTAAGATGCAATATGGCAGGATAGATTTGTTTTCTAAAAACGATAACATGGATGTGGAATATAAAAGATGGTTTGGAGTAAGGAGAGCTTGATGAGGAGCTCAGTCAAGAACCTATTGCAATAGGTCAAAAAGGAGGTAAAGAGGGCCTAAGGAAAGAGAAGAAAGATCAGGTTTGAGAGAATACTTAAAATTGAATTAAAGGCACCTGGTTTCTGAAAAGAATGAGGTAGTCTAACACAGGAAAACAAGAGATTATTCTCCATTCCATTCTATTCAAGATGAAGAAATGCTTTTCTAAAACTCTTTCTCACAGAGCATGACTGGCAACTGTTATCTCTCTCAGGTAAACACATAATCAGCCCATTTGTGGAGGCTAATGGATGACTTAATTAAGGACTGACACTACTCCCTAGCATAAGAGATAAAGGGCAATTCCAATTTAACAGTTCCTCTTAGATGGAACGATACAGGCATTATTGATAATTTCTCCAGGCATTTCCAATCATAATGAAGAATTCACACAGGAGTTCACCTTATCACTTGGAACATCTTACCAGCTAGTACAATCTGGAGTCTATTTTAGCCATGGAAGATTATTAATACTTGTGCTGACTCTAAGTAGAATATCAAGAGTTGAGGCTTGGCTAGGGGTTTGTCAGGACGGATTATTTTATGAGATAGCAAATGGTTTGGAAGTCATCTGCCATGACAGACCTAACTGACTAGAATTTTGATTCTCTCTTCCTGGAGTGATGAGAAGACATAACGTGGGAAATGAGCTCCCTTAACTGAAAATGATGGTGCACTCCATGGTCAGAGCAGAAACGAGTAGCACAAATGAAGGATAAATGAGATAGGAGTGGGAAGTATCTAATTAACTCCCATCTATTTCAAGTGAATTTCCCTAACTCAACATTATCGCACATATTAGGAAAGTGGATTTATGCATTTCAAGACTTGATTTTATAATTTTCTCTAGAAGAATGAGATAATCAGACAACAGAAGGAGTGTATTAACTAGGGACCAGGATTATAGTGATTCAGAGTGAGGCATCAGGTAATTGAATCTAGTCAGTTCATTCAGAGGAGGATGCAAATAAGTAATTTGGACATCTTGATGAGCTCTGCCAGGTTAATAGCCTCATGAAAAGTTTGTAAATATTCCATGCACTTTAATGCAATCTGAGAGCAGAGGTTGGTTTACAATGATTTCACATTTCTATTTGGCCATTATTATTATTACAGTTTTTAAAATGTTTCCCCTGACATCCTTCCTCTGTAAATGAATATGTCCCAGGGACACTCCAGTAAATGAGATGAACTAATATAAAATATTAAATAATTCATGTCCTTGGAAAACCCACGGAGACTTTGCTCATGTTTTTATAGAAAGCAAAACTGGTATTGTGATGCAGGAGAAAAAAATCCATCTACATATGAAAATACCTCAAGTACTGTCTTTTAAGCCTAAATGTGTGCACCATAAGAAAAAGAGAAAAAGGGAGCATGTTAAAGAATATAGTACACCCCATTCTATAGTAAGGATAGCTAATAGGAATTTGAAGTTGGGTGGATTTTTTTCTTGTTGGTTTTTCTTGAGCTCCTTTTGCTTGCTGCTTTTGCTATAATTTCTCTGGTTCTGAATTAAACTGGGGTGAGACTAACAGATGATGAGGCCAAGTGTGATGTACAGGGGAGACTAGGAGACGGGAGGTGGCATTGAGAAGTAGTAAGCAGTGTAAAATGCATAAGGGCCTGTGTTCCAAGGTCTGATCATGGGCTTGTTATATAACCCCTCAGGGCCATGGTTTTCTTGTCTATAAAATGTGATGATGACATCAACCTCACAGGGTGTTATGAAAATTAAATGAGATAATATGTATAAACAGATTGAAGTTTGGTACAGAGAAGGCATGCAAATTTTGGAACTTACCTGACCATTCTGCTCCAGGAAAAAACCTCATACTACCATGTTCCCTGAAAAACAATTTCCAGATGTCCCCTCTGTAGTTACAGGAAAAAAACAAATCACTGGGGTTGTGTGTTAATTCTGAAGCAAAGTTCTTGGTTTTAAATTCCAGTTCTGGCACTTACTGGTAGCATGATTACTACTTATTTAATTTTTCTTGGCCTAATTTGTCTCATCTATAAAATGAGGATAATGTTAATACTTACGTTATTGGTAAAGGTATTAAATGAGGGTTGTAAGAATTAAATGAAATAATCTGCATTATGTACTATTACATATTACGTGCACCAGCACAGTCCCAAACACATAACAGACTCTCTAAATGTCACCTCTGATTACCCATTGATTAGACCCACATAACCATGGCTATGAAAATTTTCACTGTGTTAAGTGACAAATATGGAGAACGGCTTTCCTCTTTAGCATAGCACCTCTCAATGAAAATGTGGCAAAACAATTTAAATGTTGCTTAAATATGGTTTGTTGAAAAAGGCCCACTTGCCCTTTGAGAAATCACTTCCGAGCTATTCCAAATGCTGTTTCAGACACAAGATTTAAAGCTACTAGTAGTTCCATTTCCAATATTTGAAGGCACTGGGAGTGATCCAAGTGATCAGGGATTGGAGGAAAGTCACTCTTGAAATAAGACAACTGTACTGGGTGAATTCACATATGTGCAGCCTTTCTCCTGCAGTCACATTCAAACCACACTGCGTGGGATGCTGAAATTCAACCACAGACCGTAGCCTTATGACTTGATGAGTGAAAAAACACAATTTGGAACTATCAGAGTGGCTGGGGGTAAAGGAAGAATGAGGCAGGGCCCTCAATACTATGGAAATTCTGCTCAGGTCCTTGGCTGAACTTTGAACATCATATGCATGGTGGACACTTCAAGGAGCCTGGCAGAGGCTATAGCTGGAAGGCTGAGAAAAGTGAGTAAAGGGCTCATCAGGGGAGGCAGAGTTTGCAGTGTAATTGCAGCCAAAGTTGACTACTTACTAAAATAAAAATCACTTCTCTTTAGAAGCAGATATCAGAATACAAAATATCTATAATGCATCAGATACAATGTTCAGCAAATAAAGAAATCACTGTCATTGTTGAGTCAGACTTTGACTCATGGTGACCCCACGCATAGCAGAGTAAAATGCTGCCCAGCCCTGTGTCATCCCCATGAAGGGTTGTAGAGCAGACCTTGTGATTCATAAAGTTTTCACAAGTAAATCACCAGCCTTTCTCCCTACTCCATTTTAGTCTGGAAGCTCCACTGAAATCTGATCAACATCATAGCAACATACGAGGCTTCACTGACAGTGGTGGCTGCACACGAGGTGCCTTGGCTTGGAATTACTAGACACGAGAAAACAAAAACATAAAAAGGAGGCCTGGAATCAAGAAAAAAAGTAGTCAATAAAAAATGACCCTGGGGAAAAAAAAAAAATAACCCTGAAATGTTGGCATAAGTAGATGAGAACTTTAAAGCAGATGTTCCAAATATGTTCAAGGACCAACTTAAAGAAAAATATGGTCATAATGAATGAACATATGGGAAATCTAAGCAGAACTTGAGAACATATAAAGAGAAACTATCCAAACTTGATAAAAAAAAAAGATCAAAAATTAAGAAAAGAGCCTCAGTGACCTGTGGGGCATTGATAATCTGATTAACATGTGTAATTGAAGTCATACAAAAAAAAATAAAGAGAGAGGCTATAGGGCATGCTTGGTAAAATAGAGGGTCAAGGAAAAAGAGGAAGATTCTCCACTAGATGGATTGTCGCAGTGGCTGCAGCAATGGACTCAAGCCTAACAATGATTGTGAGGCTGACACTGGACCAGGCGGTGTTTCATTCTGTTGTACATAGGGTCAGTGTGAGTCTGAACTGACTCCATGGCACCTAACAACATTAACAAATAGGACAAAACAATATTTGAAGAAATAATAATAATAAATTTCCCAAATCTGATAACTCATAGATTAAAAAAAAATTCAGTAAATTCAAAGCAAGTGACTCATTACAAAAAGGGAAAAATATGATAAAAATGATATCTGAGTTATCAGAAAGAATTAAGGACACAAGATGCTGGAAGAGCATTTTTGCAATACGTCATTTGATTTCTTAACTGCTGCTTCCATGGACATTGAATGAATATTGAATGAATCATGGAATGCCAAAAGAATGAACTGATCAGTCTTAGAAGAAATATAATCAGAATGTTCCTTAAAAGCAAAGATTGCAAGACTTACATTCACTTGCTTTGGACATGTCATCAGGAAAGATCAATTTCAAGAGAAGACATCATGTTTGGTAGAGAAACTGTCGATGAGGTGGATTGATACAATAGTCACAATAGACTCATATATACCAATGATCATGAAGATGGCCCAGGACCAGGCAACTTTTTGTTGAGTCAGAGCCCACTCCACAGCAACTAACATAGAAGCACAAAGATGGGGAAGAACTTGGAAATCAAAGAAGACTTTATAGAAGAAATGATGGTTATGCTGAGACCGGAAGGGGTAAGGAAAGAGTATTCCAGGAAGGGAAAATAGCCAAGAAAGGACATGGTAAGTTAACATGGTAACAATCAAAAGAGACTAGGTACAGCCACAGTTTAGTGGTTAAGTTGAGTGCTGGGGTGAGGGAGACGTAAAGGAGAGTGGTAAGTGATGGAATTGAGGAAGTAATCAAAAGCCTAAATATGAAAGACGTTCTGTAAGCCTTTCTAATAACTTGGAACCTTTCTATAAAGATCATGAGAATTTACTGAAGGATTTATGCTGAAGAATGACAGCTCACGAAAGCCAAAAGTTTTCAGATAGATTGACTAGTCACCAGAGTAAGATCCAGTAGAGGAGTCCAATAATATATAAGTAGCCCCCAACTTATGGCATATTCAAGTTATGTCAAGCTGCTCTTAAGACCGTCTGTTTTGTTTTGTTTTGTACATCTTATTGTTAGTAATATGTGCTATCTTACATATACAATGTTGCAACGCATAATTTGCTGACGTTATCATTCTCAGATGTTCATTCGAAAATGTTCAATTTTATGATTCACCACCATATAGATTCAGTTTTCTAAACCAAATCAGGGGCTTCAGTTGCTTGAAAACATAGACCCAAATGCTGCCAAAGTCAATAGGCAGTTTTGGGAAGCAGTGAGATGTTACTGTGAAATATAGAAAGAAAAAAAGAAAAGGACCATATTAACAACTCTCACTAATTTTCTTTCTAGAAACACCATTCCCAGGGTAATCTAGGTGATCCAAAACCTTCCACAAGTGGGGTTATTACCACAACTGACAAAATGCCGACGTAGTCCAACTCTTCATCGTCAGAGTAAATTTTTATGATTTGTATACTTTTTATGTACGTGTATGTATTACAATATATCTGTAAGCTTACATGTAATGATTCCAACCCACAAAAGCAAATGAAGATCAGATTTATAAAGATACCGATAATAAAAAGCAATAATAATGAAAACTAAAAAAGAGAGATATTGGATTTATGTCACAACCAACTTAGGACGGAGTTGGAACAGGAACCCCGTTGCAAGTCGGGTACTACTTGTAGTCTTAAATGCTTCCATAATATTGGTGACTTACTGAGAAAAAAATGCAAGATGTGGCCACATTGCAGTGAGCCGAAGAATAAAGGGAAATCGAAGTTGGTGAGGTAGGTTCAGCTTTCAAGAAGCTTGCCTGAGAGTAAAAGGTGAGAGATAGGGCAATACGTAAGGATACAAATGACAGGAAGAGGCTGAAACAAAGCCAACATACAGGGAAATGTCAAAGCTAAGAACCCAGAAAGGAACAAAAGATGTGCTTTCCATGTTGCGATAAACCAAACCTGCTCTAATAAAATGAAAGTTAATTGCAATTTACACATTAATTATTTTTAACACCATCTTCCTTTCTAGTTTTTAAATATCTCTCAAATGGTTTGTCACTTTTTCCTTCTCATTTTGCTGAGTCGACTTTATCTCCCAGAACATGAAAAAGTAAATTATGGTTCAACTCCTAAATAAATAATTTTAAAAATTCATGTCAGGAGTATCTGAATTAATGAGCTTTTATTTTATGCCAAAATTGGAGATCATTGTGCGACTATTTATTTATTTGAAGTGAACAATATGACTAAATTCCGAATCAAACCTATCAGGAGACCCGCGTCCTTTCTTTCCCACTGATGTCTACGCCTCATGCATAATGTATGTATCCTATTTGCTTACTTCTTTTGCTGAGCATATTCAGACTTTTTGTATTTGTGGATTTGTGATATATAAACTTAGTTCGTTGCAAGCTCCAGAGTAGTTATTTTCAGTACAGTTTAAGTGGATAAAAACACTTGGAACCAGTTTATCAAATAGAATCAGAAGATCTTTAATGCCATTAACCAGCCTGAAACTGATGTGAAATTTTGTCCATGATCTGTTTGAGGCTGTTGTAAAGACCTTTGTCATTTATAAATCTTCCTGCTAGGGCAGTTAGTTAGGAATACAAGCTGACTGACTGAATGATCCTTGATAACAGTGTGTGGCTGATGAAAGCCACTTGGGTTTACCAGCTGGTAATTCAGGGGCATCAGAATGACCGGAGTTTATAGCAGTCATTTCTCTTCTGTACTTCTGTGGTGTGAACAGATAAATCTTCTCCGAAAGCTTGAAGCTGTAATAACTGAAGGCATTGCCACAGAAACAAAGACAGGACCATCAGTAAATCAGAGATTAGATAACAAATATTCCAAAATATATAATTATTGGTAAAAACAGCACAAATTTCATTAAATGCTATATGATTTTGATCCAGGTGTAAGTGTGAGTCTATGAAGAGATACTGAAAATAGAAAACAACTGAATTACATTCAAGTGTTAGAAAATAGACGATTAGTTTGATATGTCTGTAATTTTATTGGCGAATGTGAATGGCAACTCAGACACCATGGCAGTCGAGAGTAAATCACAGCAGTGACTTACCATGAAGAGTAGATCCTCCTTTGTAGTCATTTATTCTGAGCAGCAGGTGATTGTGTGAACTGATACTGAATGCAGCTCAGCAAATGAAGACTTTCGTGTACAAAAAATAGCAAGAACCACATAGTTGGTATATAAATTTTTAAGATGTGATGAAGTGGATGGTGGTATACATGGATCAATGCTTGTAACACACAGTATTTGGAGGTATTTAATTTGGCTGTCACTTCCATCTTTAATTATATTTTAAGACTATCACTTTTCAATAGATCCCTGGTGTTGCATATGGCTTGCACTCGACCACTAACCAAAAGGATGGCTGTTCTAACCTACCCAGCGGCACCACAGAAGAAAGGCCTGATAATCTGCTTCTGTAAAGATTACAGTGAAGAAAACCCTATGGAGCTCAGTTCTATTCTGTAACACATGGAGTCGCCATGAGTTGAACTTGGCTCAATGGCAACAAGTACGTATACATTTTAATAGTTTTTTTTTTTTAACTCATTTATCAAATGACATGAGATTCATAAAGATCATCATGTTGTTAGTATAATAACTATAACATTCTACGTATTAGTTCTGTATCCTAAATGCTCAAATTGCAATGATGGGAATAACACTATTCACGTTTAACAGTGGAAAAATTTATTTCCTGAGCTTTTGTTTTCTAGGAGAAAATGGATATATTCTAATCTCTATTTCTTTCGTGTGATGTAATTCTTGTGTTCAATAGTGCAAAGGACTTTAAGCCCTTTCTACTTAATTTTAAAGACTCTTTGGGGAGCAAGAAAAAATATCAAGACAATTTTGGATGAAAGAAAATCGAACGGGTATCAGACTTCCCTCAGCAATTTTCAATACCAAAAGACAGTGAAAAGACACTTTCGAGGAAAACATTCAAAGAAAGGAAGTGTGGGACAAGTTTTTTATACCTACCGAGATTGTTCTTCAAGTACCGATAGATATTATTCAAGCTACCGACAGATATTTTCAGATGGCATCTGCAAGAACTCAAGAGGCATTGTTCACATAAGTGCTTCTTAAGAATATTATTCAAAGAAGAACTACAATGACTATAGCAGAGGAAAAGGACAGGTGATGAGAATTGAATATACTGAAGGCACATCTAACATAAATGCAAACATGGGGTTGAAAGCCATAGAATGGAAGCAACTGTAACGTAGTTAGAAAATGTGTAAATAATATCACAAAAAAATGGCGAGAAAAACTGGTAAGTAGATTACACTTGCCATGGTTTTGTCTGAAATACCTAGAAATTAAATTATGTCATTTTTAAAACTGACAAATCACATAAAGCGTACACCTTCGCCTTTGATAGTATACCCAACTAAACTTTATTGGTTTCTTAGGAGAGTGGAGTGACGTGCAGATTATTACCCAGGGCTTCACCTGAGAATAAGTTCTGACCACGATGAATCAAGTAGTAAAATGGGCACTGTTCATATCAGAAATGGCATGGTATGTCTTTATTTATTTAATCTAATTTAAGCTTTGTTGGTTGTAGAGTAACTGGCCTACTAACCTCTATTTCTTACCCATGTTCTCTTTTTAGTGGTTAAAAGCTTGACTGCTAACTGGAAGTTTGGCAGTTCGAATCCACCAGCCGCTCCTTGGAAACCCCATGGGGCAGTTCTACTCTGTCCTATAGGGTCACTATGAGTCGGAATTGACTCGACGGCAGTGGGTTTGGTTTGGTTTTTTCTGTCCTTTTTACACACGTGCATACACATACACACACAGACACACTTTTCTACACAGAATACTGAAGTTTGACACTATGTACATCAGCCTAAAGTCAGAATATTTCAAAAAGTTTCAGGGTTGTATAAATGTATATCTAGGACGATAATGCAATCTTCTAAATGATTATAACGGCAGAAATTGGCCAATAGAAAGGGAATGTATTGGGACAGCTCACAGGATCCTAGGGAAAGTAAGAACTGGCCTAAGGAGGGACAAAGATCAACTCTAAGGTAGCTAGGTAGCAGGAACTGATAAACAGCCCTTTCAGAATGCTGCCCTTGAGAGGCATGAGCTGTAACTTTTTGAAATACTTTTGATGTTCTGTTCAAAAATAAAATTCTAGGAAACCACATGGACCACATGCTGTAAGGCCAGATTGTATCCAATAGGTAAAATATCACACACCCAAGGGAAAAAAATAACCAGGAAAAATGGAATTCACATTAAGTGGCAAAAGCAGCAAATCTGCCTTATAAATATCTTGGTGCCACACTAGGGGTTAAAAGGAAGGCGTTAAATAATTCATTCAAAGCTTAGAGAAGCTGAGAAATAAAGGATAGGCAAAAAGGCACAAGAATTAGAAGCAGTTACTGGCGCCCTTCCTGCTCTATCATTTTCCTCTTCACCCTCATCATCTTCTTTCCCAGCTTCCTCTTCTCATGTGATTTTTGCTACGCTCAGGGTCACTCTTCCTTGTGTATATCATCCTCTCTCTGGCATGGCATGGCTCCTGCCCAAGGACAAAACTTTTCCAGTTTTTGCCATCTCTCTGAATGCTAAGACAGCTGCTCTAAGGGAATATGCCTGAAGTTTCAAATTAAACAAATTGTGTGTTTCCCATATATTTCATGTACCTAATTGAATTAGTAGTAGACGCCTATCAAAGTCCTCTCTGGTACCTCTCTAGCCATGGGAGGCTGCCTCGGGGCTTGGGGCTTCCAGCTTAAAGGGGTGTTCTAGGCTTATGCAAATATATTCCACCTCCTTAAGTCAGTTCTATTCTGATGAGCCACTGTTGACTGGGAAGACACTGCCGAATCCAGAAACAGTTGTCCAAGGCCAAAAAGTTGGCAACCATTTTTTCAAAAGTTTCACAATTCTGTAATTTTCACTCTCTGATTTGATATTGGAAAGTTTCCGTCTTCCTCCACTTTTGGACAATGTAGAAAGCTCTGGAAAAAATGTAGGGGGTAATCAAATATTTCTTGGGTAAATTTTAATTTTTATATGGGGCCATCTGGAATTAAAAAAAAAATACACTTACACAAAAACATGGGAGCTAGTACATAAGCCATCCGCTGCTGGAGGCCTTGGGATATTCTTTTCCACATCTACTGCCAAAAGAGGTCCCCAAGACATTACAATTCCAAGTTTAGAATTCCAGATCTCAGCCTTTAAATAACAGCAAAACAGTAGCAGTGGGAACACAATAACAGATACTTGTAATTTTTGTATGTTTAAATATTTTTATACTCATCATAAGTTCATTTTGAGGTAAACACGTGAAGATGAAAGAGCAGAATGGCATTTTAATCATTCTTAAGCAGGAAAAAAATAACTATTTTTTGGCATGGAAACTTTCCACTTTTAGTCATAGAAGAGTGAAAGAAGGCAGAGTACACTGTCAGTTCTTACCAGGTTCAATTAATTGCTCAAACCAAACAAAAATAGCATCTCACAGTTCCCATTGTTCTGCAGCTGTTGGCTTCATAATGCTTGTTGTCTCCTTCCTTGTGACTAATCATCATGGTTGCCCAGTTTCCTTTCTTGGTTTCCCACCAGAAGTTGTGATGTGTCATAGGAAGAGAGGGCAACCCTCCCAGTGTTTCTTTCCAGTCCTTTTGAACGTATCCGTCCTGGGGTACTTGTCCTTTTCTTCACATTATTGACTTTCTTGACCTGCCTGGACTAGGAGGCTGTGTTTGTGAACATGCATGCCTTAGCCATTTGATAAGGGAGCCTAAGTGGCTTCCTGTTTCAAAGAGTCAAAACAGATTTGAATCTTGACTGGAATGTGTGCACAAATTTTAGGCCTAATATATTTTCCTTTTTGAAAATCTCTTACTATTTTGTTGAAAAGCTTTCTAGATGGCTAAAGTGTTATCGTGTACATGGAATCCCATTTAGTTGAACATCAAACTTCTAGCAATTTATCTCTTCAAAACATAGAAATAAACTACAATGTAAAAGAAAAAGACCACAAACATTGTTCTAAAAACTCTATGCACTGAGACCCATTCATTTTTCACATAGAAAACTTGTAAACCTTAGGACATTATCTGGCATATATTAAATAATGTATGTGTTTGTAGCTGCTGTTAGAATTTATTAGCTATTTTTACATATAAATCTAACAAGCTTGGTTATGTTTCTCCGGGGGAAAAAATGATTCTCGATGATATTTTTGAATGATAGCAGAAAATAACAGCAAAACGAGGACATTGTGAAAATCAAGACTTGAACCCAGAAACAGGTCACCCATCGCCAGTGAGTTGGTAAAAGTTTTTTTTCATATGTTTCATAATTCTGTACAAACTGTGACTTCCTAATTTAACATTGTAAAAGTTCAATCTCCCTTCACTTTTGGACAGTGTAGAAAGCCCTGGAAAAAATGTCGGGGGTCACATTTATTTATAAAAATGAGACACAAAAATAAAAATTGCAGTAGTTGGCCTATTTAACCTGCCCAGGGATCTGAAATCCATTAAAACACCCTTTACAGACACCACACTAAAGATCATCGTGATCATCTTAAACTATCAAGAAAAAGTTAAATTTTGTTTCATCTATTCCAAAAATGCAATGAATTAGAGAAAGATAACATCAAAAAAGATTAAAGTTTAAAAGGGATGGACTGAAACACTAAATAAGATTTCATCAATGATCTTGGATATCTACTTAAATGCAGCCGCTGATTCATCAAAGATTTTAATTCTCAATGAGGCCTTGCTGAATCCACTGCTGGTGTCAGATTTGAAAATACCCTATCACATATTCTAATGTTATCCAAAGGTGTAGCTTAATGACTGAAATGAACTCCACAATCCTCTCTTGATGCTGGACGAGGAGTCCCTGGGTGGTGCAAACAGTTAGGTGCTCTGCTACTAACTGAAAGATTGGAAGTTTGAGCCCACCTAGAGGTGCCTGGAAAGAAAGTCCTGGTGATTAACATCCAAAAGATCACAGCCATTGAAAACCCTATGGAGCTCAGTTCTACTCGGAAACCCATGGGGTCACCATGAGTCAGAATCAACTCAAAGGTAACTGGTGGTGGTTGATGCTAGACCAAGTCTGGCTCCCTTTAAACAGTAGCTGTCTGGTAGTTACCAAGCCTCCAGTTTGCCTTCCAGGAGATTGCAGCTCCTTTGCTCAGTATGAGTCACTACAGTTGGTTCACAACCCACCTAACTGGTGTGTGTACTGGCATTGGCTTCCCACAGTCAGCCGAGAGGTAGCATTGCTTTAACTTAAGATTCAGCGGATCCTTTAATTATGTCTCCTGCCCATTTGTGCTTGCTACGGGCTCTCTCCAGGTCACCAAACATTTTTTTTTTTTCTCTTCCATCCTCATCAAATCCAATTGTTGTCACATTCTACCTCATACTTTATGTCCCAGCAACATTAAACCACATCCAGTTTTTTTTACTTCCCTGCCTTTGTTTCTAATGTGACCTCTCCCTAATAGGCTACTTTCCCTCACTACTCTCCCCATCCAGCTACCACCACCTCCCCCCCACAGCTAAATGGTTCTCAACTGGCAGTGATTTTGTCCCCAAGGGGACATTTGGCAATGTCTGGAGACACCTTTTATTGTCACTACTTGGGGAGGGATGCTACTGGTATCTGATGGATAGAGTCCAGGGATGCTGCTGAACATCCTACAATGCATGGGCCAGTCCCCCACAACAAAGAATTATCTAACCCAAATGTCAACAGCGCCAAGATTGAGAAACTCTGCAAGCTCACTAGTCTCCCTCTTCTAGTCTCAGTTCAAGTCTCTCTGTCTCTGGAAAAATTCTTTATCTCTACTCCTCACTGTCTGAGCTGGGTTAGACACTCCTCCTCTCCATTTCAATACTAGATATAGTACTTTTTCTATGAGGTTACCACACTGTAGAAAAAATGGCCTTTGTGTATGTCTTTTTCTCCACTAGAATGAAAGCTCCTGGAGAGTGAGGATGGTGCCATTTCATCCATGTTTGTCCAGCACCTAGACTAGTGCCTGTCTTGTTGTATGTATTTTTTAAATGTTAAATGATTGAATAAATAAACAAGCAATCTTGTATTAAGTTTTATACCTTTGATTTTCTGAAAATTATTAGACAGAATTAGAGACATCTTGCTGATCTTCATCAAGAGTCTTTAAATAAGCTAGTCAGCAGCCATCTAAGATGCATCAATTGGTCTCAACTCACCTGGAGTAAAGGAGAATGAAGAACACCATGGACACAAGGAAAGCATTAGCCCAAGAGACAGAAAGGGCCAGTGACTTCATCAGCCTGAGGCCAGAAGAACTACCACAGTGACCACCCTGACAGAGAACACAACAGAGAGTCCTTGAGGGAGCAGGAGAAAAATCGGGTGCAGAACTCAAATTCTAGTAAAAAGACCAGACTTAATGGTTTGATTGAGACTAGAGTGACCCAGGAAGACATGGCCCCTGGACTCTCTGTTAGCCCAAAACTAAAACCATTCCCAAGGCAACTCTCCAGACAAAGATTAGACTGGACTATGGGACATAAAATGATACTTGTGAAGAGTGTGCTTCTTAGCTCAAGCAGATACATGAGACTAAATGGGCAGCTTCTGTCTGGAGGTGAGATGAGAAGGCAGAGAGGGTCAGGAGCTGGTTGAATGGACACGGGAAATCAGGGGTAGAATGGAAGAGTGTGCTGTCACAGTATAGGGAGAGCAACTATGGTCACAAAGCAATGTATGTATAAATCTTTGTGTGAGAGCCTAACTTGAACTGTAAACTTTCACTTAAAGAACAGCAATAAAAATAAAAATAGTCTTTAGATACAGAGTAAGTAGTCTTTATCTTCATATGCATGTGAAATCTGGACAATGAAAAAGGAAGACAGAAGAAAAATTGGTGCGTTTGAATTGTGGTTTTGGCAAAGAACATTGACTACGCTGTGGACTGCCAGGGAACAAACAAATCAGTCTTAGAAGAAATACAACCAAAAAGTGTTCCTTAGATGTAAGGGTGGGGAGACTTTGTCTCACTTATTTTGAATACATCATAAGGAAAGACCAATCGCTAGAAAAAGACATCGTGTTTCATAAAATAGAGGGTCAGTGGAAACAAGAGGAGCCCTCAGTGTGATGAATTGATTCAACTGCCTCAACAGTGTACTCAAACATAACCAACGATTGTGAAGATAGCAGAGCACCAGGCAACGTTTGGTTCTGTTGTACATAAGTCATGAGTCAGAGCCGACTTGATGGCAACTAACAACAACAGTCTGCATCTTCTCACATTTCTTTATGTCTGAGTTCTAGAGCTTCTCAGCAATGCTGACATCTTTGATAATAATCTTTGGATAGTGAAGTGCAATTAATGTTAACTGTGAGCCACTCTTGAACAGCTAATAATCTACTGAGTTGGAATTATTTTCCAGTTAAGTGTACAGACACTGAAATTGGACTGCCTGGTTTCAGATCTAACCTCTGCAACCTACGAGCTGTGTGACCTTGTGCAAATTATTTAAATTCTCTGTGCCTCAGTTTTCTAGCTGAAAAAAAATGGACCTGAGCATCTTACAAAACTCACAGTTTTGTCATGAGAATTGACTAAGTCAGTATTTGTAAAATAGTTGAGGCAGTGCCTGGCACCTAGTAAGTGCTGTATAAAACAAAAACAAACCCATTGCCATTGAGTCAAATGCCAACTCATAGTGACACTATAGATCAGAGTAGAACTTCCCCATAGGGTTTCCAAGTCTGTAAATCTTTACGGAAGCAGACTGCCACATCTTTCTCCCACGGAGCAGCTGATAGGTTCAAACCACCAACCTTTTGGTTTGCAGCCAAGCACTTTCACCACTGAGCAACCAGAGCTTCTAGTGCTATGTAAACCAAAACCAAACCAAACCCACTGTCATCGAGTTGATTTTGACTCATAATGCTATATAAGTGGTTGTTAAATACAAGGATGAAAGAATAATCTAATATTAACTGCACTTTGCTTGTCATGAATGCATCAAGCCAGGTAAGCACATCCTGTTTTAACATATTGCTGTCTCTGTTGTGTTCTTGAAGAGAAATAGATGGAAACATGCTAAATGATAAGAATACTCACAGTTTGCCCACTACTGTGTCCTGGTAAGACCAAGATAACCCTCAAAAACTTCTTAAGCCTTTCTGGGGCAGGTGATGGAGTATCTTATAATCTTGGCACAAATAAGAAAACTACTGATCATCTATGGTTGCCACTGCTGCTGCATTCTAATGTTTTTGCTTTTGCTTCCAACAGTGGCATTTTAATCATCCTGCTCATGGGAGCTAAAGTCCTTTGAATTAGCATTAAAAATTCATTCTTTTGCTTTATCCTTCCTGAATCAAGCTTATTAACTATCAGCTGAGAGCCCATTAAATTATAACCTGAATATGTTCCTTCTTCTAATTTATAATATCTCATTTAGGCAAACTGAAAATCCAAAAAGGAGTGAATTAATTAATGTTAATTGAAGAGTACAGCAAGAAACGGATGACAGGTCAATCTTTGTCATGTGATTAGAAAGCCATTGTTGGGAATAAATTGTCCTTTTGCAGCATATAGTTCCGGACATATGACTTATCCGTAATGGCTTTGCAAAGAACGAGAAAGAGAAGCTGGAGATAAGGCTAGAAGGAGCGCTGAGGACAAATATTACATACCATCAGCCCTGGAGTTTCTCACAATATGTTTTTCTAAAATCGTCTTTCATATTTTTAATCAGCGAGTATTTTCTGAATGCCTTCTAATACAAGATTTTATGTGGGCATTGAGGAAAATACAAAGTTAAGAAGAGCTTACAGTATAGAACAGTGCTGTACAATAGAATTTTCTGTGATGATGAAAATGTTCTATATATACATTATCCAATACAGTAGGCACTAGTCACATGTGGCTATTCAAAAATTGAAATGTGGCTAGTGTGTCTGAGGAACTGAGTTTCTAATTTTACTTAATTTTAACTGATTTAAGTGTAAGGTTATAGCCATGTGTGAATGTTGTTGTTGTGGGGTGCCATTGAGTCAGTTCCAACTCATAGGAACCCTATGTACAACAGAATGAAACACTACCAGGTCCTGCGACATCCTCACAAGCTTTGCTCTGCTTGAGCCCATTGTTGCAGCCACTGTCAATCCATCTCATTGAAGGTTTTCCTCTTTTTCAATGACCATCCACTTTACCGAACACAGTGTCCTTCTCCAGGAACTGGTCCCTTCTGACAAAATGCTCAAAGTACGTGAGACGAAGTCTCACCATCCTTACTTCTAAGGAGCATTCTGGCTGTACTTTTTCCAAGACAGATTTGTTTGTTCTTCTGGCAGTCTACAGTATAGTCAATATTCTTCTCCAACACCATAATTCAAAAGCATCAATTCTTCTTTGTTTTTCCTTATTCGTTGCCCAGCTCTCACAAGCATATGAGGCAATTGAAAATACCATGGCTTGGGTCAGGTGCACCTTAGTCCTCCAAGGGACATCTTTGCTTTTGAAAACCTTAAAAAGGTCTTTTGCAGCAGATTTGCCCAATGCAATGTGTCGTTTGATTTCTTGACTACTGCTTCCATGAGCATTGATTGTGGATCTAAGTAAAATGAAATCCTTGACAAAGTCAATATTTTCTCTGTTTATCATGATGTTGCTTATTGGTCCAGTTGTGAAGATTTTTGTTTTCTTTATGTTGAGGTGTAATCCATACTGAAGGCTGTGGTCTTTGATCTTTGTCAGTAAGTTCTTCAAGTTTTCTTCACTTTCAGGAAGCAAGGTTGTGTCATCTGCGTAACACAGGTTGTTAATTAGTCTTCCTCCAATCCTGATGCCGTGTTCTTCTTCATATAGTTCAGTTTCTCAAATTATTTGCTCAGCATACAAATTGAATAAGTATGGTGAAAGGAAATAAACCTGACGCACACCTTTTCTGATTTTAAACCACTCAATAGCCCATTGCTCTGTTCCAACGACTGCCTCGTCATCTACATATAGGCTCCACATGAGCACAATTAACTGTTCTGGAACTCCCTTTCTTTGCAATGTTATCCGTAATTTGTTATGACCCACACAGGCAAATGCCTTTGAATAGTCAATAAAACACAGGTAAACATCTTTCTGGTATTCTCTGCTTTCAGCCAAGATCCATCTGACGTCAGCAATGACATCCTTGGTTCCACATCCTCTTCTGAATCCGGCTTGAATTTCTGACAGTACCTGCCACTGTTTGGGAATTATATTCAGCAAAATTTTACCTCTGTGTGATATTAATGATGTTGTTAAATAATTTCCACATTCTGTTGAATCACTTTTCTTTGAAATGGACACAAATATGGATCTCTTCCTGTCAGCACATGTGGATAAAAACCCATTGCCATCGAGTCGATTCTACTATATTGGATCTAGAAGGAAAAAGATACTGCATAGTGCTTTATTTCGTAAAGATTTCTGAATTTGTCAATGTTTCTCCCACACTATACCACACCGTCGGATCTCTCCCCCTGCCACACACACAAATCCCTCTTTGTTTTCTATGCAGTGTAATAGTCATCAATTTAAACTGGTTTTCCTCAGGGCTCTGATGATACACTTGAAGAGATAGAGCGTATCAGAGTCTCTGGGGTAAAGAATGAAAAACATCTACATAATCAATTGTATAATTTTAAATAAGAAAATGAAAAAAAAATGGTCAGATACAAACTACAGAAAAGTCAATTGGAAGGAGGGTTTGTAGCATATAAATTGTTCTTGACAGAAATCTGTATGTGTCCCTCTTATGGATTGAATTGTGCCCTCCAAAAATATGTGTTGTAAATCCCTGTATCTGTGATTATAATCCATTTCGGAAAGAGTTTTATTTGTTAAGAGACAAGATTAGTGTAGGGTATGTCTTATGTCAATCTGTTCTGAGATAGGAAATAGATTAAACAAGCAAGCTAGAGAAGCAGAGATGGAGGAAGAGAGATGCAAGCCACATGAAGATCACCCAGGAGCTCAAAAGAGACAACGACCTTCCTCCAGAGCCGACAGAATGATAAAGCCTTCTTCTAGAGTGGCACCCAGAATTCGGACTTCTAGCCTCCTAAACTGTGAGAAAATAAATTTCTGTGTGTTAAAGCCATTCATTTGTGTTATTTCTGTTATAGTAGTGCTAGATAACTAAGATAGCCCCCAGGGAGGTACTTCTGAATCTAGAGAAGAGCAAGAAAGAGGCTACGAGATTGTTATGTTTAACCAATATATACATGGGATTACCATTTCAGGAAATATTAACTTAGCTCAAAAACTGTTAAAGCACATTGGTACTAGAAGGTTGAAGGACCCTTTCACCACATAAGCCATCATGGGCATAATCATTTTCACAATAGACATCAGAAATTCAGTGAATATTCTGGAACTCAATAGCCTCAGTAGATCCAGAAGTGGTTCCCGGGTCCTCCAAAGAGTTGCTGACCCAATTTTTAGTTGTGGACAAAACAATTAGGAATTTGCCTTAGTACTCTTAAATATAAATAAGGCTGGTAAGAATATAGCTGTAAGAGACTGATTTTATTCATAGTTTAACAAGCCACTATGAGTAAGCAAAATGCATTCAAAGTACAATAACAGTGGGATTCTTTTTTCAGGACATACAGTTAATAGTTTTTCAGATTCAAATCTATAATTCAGTTGGTGTATTTTTACACATAAGGGCAAATTCTAGAAGGTTTGGTAAGTTTACGTCTTTTTTCAAGTTACTTTATTTTCATCAAGGGTGGATTTTAGATTCAATCATTTTCTTTTCTTTCTTTTTTTTTTTTTTTTTTTTTGTCACTGAAATATATTCCCATATTCACCCCATGTTTTTGTGCTAGACTCCAAGTGCAAACTACTAAAACTACTAAAAATGAGCAATACAAACATTGCCACCTATAGGTCATAATGATTCTTGGGTTTGTTTTCATGACCAGGATGAGGAAGAATAAGAAACCCTGGGAAAATGGATCATTCTGAATAGCTACTGAGGATTCATACCTCTGTCTAGCTACATTTTTTTTAAGTGATTTTGGATGAAAAGCTTTTTTCAAATATACTACACAATTCTCACACATTTCAGCTACTGCGCTGAAAATAATGAACATTTCTTGATGACTAAGGATGATCATCATTAGTTTCAATTATTTTGCTGGCTCAGTGATATAGTTTTCAAACTTGTATTTGGCCCTAGGAAAAATGGCCCAAGACTGTTGTACCTTTGAGTATTTCACTCAGTAGAATATCTGGGCACCTGCCCAGAACCTCCATTCTCTTTTCACTCCTGACAGTATATATTCCTACTTGGAAGCTCATACTCTTTTTTATGCTGCTCCCAGTTCTCTGTAACAAGAAATCAGAGAACTACCTTAGTTGGAGCTGTTTGCAAAATAAGGGTAGTTTGGAAATGAGCTTTTGCCTAAAAACATCATAACTCTTACTTTAAGGATTTTTGTGACTCTGATTTTGTCTTCTCGGATAAATTTTTGTAACTTGCTTCCTGTTGCACAGCTGTATTTCTAACTGGTGAGATTACTGAATGAATTATGGATAGATGACTCGTTAGTTACTTCTCATTATTTCCTCTCTTTTACCTTCATTTTTATTTTCCATAAGTGATAATTCTTCATACTTGAAATACAGCCTCAATTTTTTTAAAAAGTTGTCAAATTAAAAATATTTGAAAATTTCTATCATCATCCCTCGATATTCCAATTCTAGTTTCAGTATGCTATGTAATAGTTACTAAAAATGTTATTTTTCTCCAAATAAACAGAATGAATTATTCCAAGCAAGAGTTAATGAACTCTAATCAACTAGGTATAGGGGACATTGGTGGTTCAGTGGTAGAATTCTTACCTTCCATGCAGGAGACACAGGTTTGATTCCCAACCAATGTACCTCATGCATGGCCACTACCTGTCAGCAGACCTTCCAGACTAAGACAGACTAGGAAAAAACGTGTGATGATCTAGTTCCAAAAACCAACCAGTGAAAACCCTATGCATCACAATAGTCAGAGCCACAACCAGTCACAGCGACGGCACAAGACCAGGCAGCATTTCATTCCATTGTGCACCAGGTCTTCATGAGTCAGAGACGACTTGATGGCAGCTAATAACAACAACAGTAATCAACTAGGTAATTTAAAAAAAAAAAAAAAAAAACACTGCCATCAAGTCGATTCCAACTCATAGCAGCCCTGTAGGACAGAGGAAAACTGCCCCATGGGTTTTAGAGATAAATCACACCTTGATATCTGGTTAGTTTGTAAAAGCTAAATCACTCCCAAACTTTTAACTTAGAAGTAAAATATTCAGGTGGCTTATACAAAGCTTTAGACAATACTTCAGAGTTTCAAAGAAAATTAAAGTATATCTTCTACAATAGGCTTTAACATTCATCAATAAAATTCTAACTTATACCTTCACTGAAAAAAGAAAAAAGAGTTCCATTTAGACATCTTTATACATCTCTGTTTCTTGTTTGGAAAAGTCCTTTGTTAACTCTTTTCCTCAAACATTTATGTGTGTGTGTGTTTAAATTAATATCGGATTAGCAATCGATATATAAAGAAAAAATAGATAAATTGGACAGGGACTTAAAAAGTACAGGATCTAGTCTAGGAAGATTTCTGAGCAAAGAGTATTCTTCCAATTGCCCTGTAGGAAAAAAAAAAAATCATAGTTTAATGAATTTGGAAAGCATCTCATATTATTAACCTTTCTTAGATATTCACAATTCACTTTATAATATTAAATATTAACAATCCCACAGTGAAAAAAATATATACCATTTTGTTTGACTCAAATTTATTTGATTATGGAATTTTTTTCTCTGCAAATGTCTTTTGATGTTCTACTGAAACACTCATCCTGGCACATATACTGGTCATCACGGGACTGCTCACAGATATTTATTTCACCCCTCCTTCTGGCCCTTATTTACATCTTTTGGAGTTGAACGTCATCATGTGATTTACTTTGACCAGGTCATTGTGTCAGCCACAGTCTGTGTCACTTCTGAGCAGAAGATTTAAGGGCCATTGTACAATTTGTCACATTCCTGCCTTGGAGAAACTGAAAGCATGTGTCAGGATGGAGCCTTTCTTAGGCAGGTCAGTGAGGTTAAAGAGCTTGGCTGCTAACCAAAAAGGTCAGCAGTTCAAATCCACCAGCTGATCCTCAGAAATCCTATGGGAAAGTTCTATTCTGCCCTATAGGATCCCTGTGAGTCAAAATCGACTGGACGGCAATGGGTTTGGTTTTTGGTTTTTGGTTTTTGCTTTAGTGAGTGACTATGTGGAGTAATGGTTAAGAGCTATGGCTGCTAACCAAAAGGTCAGCAGTTCAAATCCACCAGGCACTCCTTGGAAACTCTATGGGGCAGTTCTACTCTGTCCTGTAGGGTCGCTATGAGTGGGAATCAACTCGACAGCAACAGGTTTGGTTTAACGGTTATGATGAGCAGAGGTCCCCTGCCACTTTACAGTGGAAATGAAGAGTGAGCAAGAAATAACCCTTTACTGGATTAAGCTTCTGAGATCTGGGAGTTAGTTGTTATGGCGGCATAACCTAGCTCATCCTCAATGATGCGCTGGACTATGTAGCAAAAGACTCACAAGTATCGAAGAATTTTTAGAAGATTGTCAAGACGAATCATAGCACCAGAAACAAACTTTATTTGCATTTCTGTAGCAACTTTGCCTTCATTAAAACTCTTAGACATTTTAATAAAGAAAACTTGGATACATCAGCAATGTTCACGTGGTGAAATTTCAGTCAAGCCAGAGGGCCTCAGTTCATGGCTGGACTGAAAACTGTAAAACTTTTGCAGGTCCACAAATACAACAGAGTTTAGTAATTCTACATGCTATTTGCTCACATCTCTTGATAGCATTTCTCTCTGCACACCACCCCATCACAGAGATGTCATATTGTTTATGCTACCCTCATAGGATTAGAAGTTCATAATGTATACGTCAGTCTATGGGCTTGATGAAGAGGCAGATTTCATGTTGCTCTTGTTTTTCCTGAAACCAGCTCTCCCCATGTGATTTCTGGACATTGATGAAAAGACTAACTTTAAAAAAAAAATTTTTTTTTCCAGCCCCAAATGGGAGTTCCAATTCTTCTATTGAATAAACTGGAAATAAATGGACTTCTTTAATCCTGGACGGAAAGCGGACCTACAATTTTGTGGGCTGTAGGGAAAATAAATGCTATGTGTGAAGATATAAAACAGCTCCTCTTTCCTCTTAGGAATCAGGTTTCTAAATAAGGAAACCTTCACAGCATCAGTTTACACTTTTATTTGGTACTGACCTTTTCTAAAACCTTAATAAGACAAAAATTAACATGAAATAATCTCTCGGGCTTCAGACCACATTTCTGTGGACTTTCAAAGCCACCTCAATCTTTAATCCCTGTACATATTTTGTTTGTTTGTTTTTTGTCTTATAGCCTAGGAAAAGCTTAATCAATGACATAGTTTAGATCAAACTGAAAAGAGTAAGAGCTTATTTTCTGCTATAATAGTACAGCGCTCCCTTGATCTGTTCAGACCTTCTGAAGAAATATTAAATCTTTAATCTTCTAGTATTTATTCATTCCTTCATTTAGCAATCATTGAGTGCTGAGTATCTACTATGGGCTAGTTCCTGGGCAAGCAAAGAAAGCTGTCAACATATCTTGTCTGCTTTCAAAACAATTCACATTATTGATCTGCACTTTCTAATAATCACTAGCCACATGTCGCTAATAAAATTAAAATTAAATAAATGGAAAATTCAGTTTCTCAGTAACAGCACTCGTATTTTAAGTGTTCAATAGTCATACACGGCTGATAGCTACTATACTGGGTAATGCAAATTTAGAACATTTCCACTATCAAAGGAAGTTTTATTACACAGTATAAGGTCTAGATAATAAAACTGACATATTTGCAAACTATAATACAATGATAACAGTCTTATTTAAGAAGTACCTAGTGCCAGTGACATATAACTTTGCCTAGGGAAGGAGTAGAAGGTGGCCAGGAGGACAAGAGTAGAATGAAAGAAGGTCATTCTAGGCAGACATATTAACAAGTGTCAAGGCCCATCACTTGAAATAATGAGTGTTTTGGAACTAGAAGGAAATTCAGTATGGCTAGAATGGAGCAGTGACACAAAGGAGTGGTATGAGAAGAGACTGCAAGCTTTTTTAGTGGTCAGATCTTGGAGGGTGTTGCAAGCTATACTAAAAGCTATCAAAATGATTCTCAAGGAGGCCACAAAATATTTTAAGCAGGGGTGTACCATGGCCATATACATTCAAGAAATATAATCCAACATCTGACAAAGATGAATTAGTAAACTGATACAAAGTTCTGCTGCAAGTATGTGGAAATGACAAAAAATAGAAGACCAAACAAAATCAAGAAGAAATTGGATTTTTTAAAAAAAAAATACGCAATTCTGTGAACAAGAAATAAAATAAAAAATTGGAAAGCATGGCTGAAGCCATAGATGATTGGAACTTCGTATTAGAAGTGTTCCACATGAGATAAGGGTGAGGCTTAGCCTCCTTGCTTCAGCCAGGACCAGTAAGAAACTCAAGTCACTTATTGAATCTGTGATTGGATTTGAAATACCCCTAGTATCATGCAAGAAATAAATAGACAGAAAAATGGAAGAATATCTTTGAGTTTCTGGAGAAAAATAAGTATTCAATTAGAATTATAAACTTAGCTACACTGTAATTTAAAAATCAAGGCAAGATAAAGATATTTTTAGATACTAAAAAAAAAATCAAGAGAATTTTCCAGTCACAAACACTTATTAAAAAAATTAGTTAAGAAGAGGAACAAAGAAAACAGCACCACAAAAAAAAGCACTACAAAATGACAGCAATAAACTCACATCTGTCAATAATTACACTGAATGTAAATGGCCTAAATGCACCCGTAAAGAGACAGAGTGACAGAATGGATACAAAAACAGAATCCATCAATATGCTGTCTACAAGAGCCACACCTTAGAAACAAACACGTAAATTTATTAAAAATCAAAGGATGGAAAAAAATATATCAATTAAACAGCTACCAAAAAAGAGCAGGAGTGACCATACTAATCTCAGATAAAATAGACTTTACAATAAAATCCACCATAAAAGACAAAGAAGGACACTATATAGTGATTAAAGGGATGACTTATTATGAACACATAACCATAACAAACATCTATGCACCCAATGACAGGGATCCAAAAAACATAAAACAAACTCTAAAAGGACTGAAAAGAGAAACTGACAGTTCCACAATAATAGTAGGAAACTTCAACATGCCACTGTTGGTAAAGGACAGAACATCTAGAAAGAAACTCAACAAAGATACAGAAGACCTAAAGGGCACAATCAATCAAGGTAACCTCATAAACATATATAGAACACTCCATCTAACAGCTACAAAGTACACATTGTTTTCCAACACACATGGAACATTCTCCAGAACAGACTACATCTTAGGACACAGAGCAACCCTCAACAAAATCCAAAAAGTTGAGATAATACAAAGTATCTTCTCTGACCACAACACCATCAAGGTAGAAATTAACAACAGAAAGAGCAAGGAAACAAAATCAATTACATGAAAATTGAATAACACCCTGCTAACAAACCACTGGCTAATAGAAGAAATCAGAGATGGAATCAAAAAATTCCTAGAATCAAATTGGAATGAAAACACATCATATCAGAACCTTTGGGACAAAGCAAAGGCACTCCTCCGAGGACAATTTATAGCAATAGATGCACACATCAAAAAAGAAGAAAGGGACAAAATCAAAACATTAACTACACAACTTGACAAATAGAAAGAGAACAGCAAAAAAAAAAAAAAAAGCCCACAGCCACCAGAAGAAAGGAAACAATAAAGATCAGAGCAGAAATAAATGAAATAGAGAACGAAAAACAATAGAAAGAATCAACAAAATCAAAAGTTTGCTCTTTGAAAGGATCAACAAAATCAATAAACCACTGGCCAAATTGATGAAAGAAAAACAAGAGAGGATGCAAATAACCCAAATAAGAAATGAAGTGGGGGACATTACCACAGACCCAACTGAAATAAAAAGGTACCTAACAGAGTATTATGAAAAACTTTAATCCAACAAATTTGAAAACCTAGAGGAAATAGATAAATTTCTAGAAACACACTACCTACCCAAACTAACACAAAGTGATGTTGAAAATCTGAACAGACTCTTAACAAGAGAAGAGATTGAAAAGGTAATAAAAAATACTCCCAACAAAAAAAAATCCCTGGCCCAGACAGCTTCACTGGAGAATTCTACCAAACATTCAGAGAGCTTACACCAGTACTACTCAAACTATTTCACAACATAGAAAAGGAAGTGACACTTCTGAATTCATTCTATGAAGCCAGCATAACCCTGCCACCAAAACCAGGCAAAGATACCACAAAAAAAAAATCTCATGATACCACAATATCTCTCATGAATATAGATGAAAAAATTCTCAACAAAATTCTAGCCAATAGAATTCAGCATCTTATCAAAAAAATAATACACCATGAACAAGTAGGTCTTATACCAGGTATGCAAGGATGGTTCAACATTAGAAAATCAATCAATGTAATCCACCACATAAATAAAAGGAAAGGAAAGAATCACATGATCATCTCAGTTGATACAGAAAAGGCATTCGACAAAGTCCAATACCCATTCCTGATAAAAACTCTAAATAAAATAGGCATAGGAGGGAAATTTCTCAACTTAATAAAGGGCATCTATGCAAAACCAACAGCCAACATCGTTCTTAATGGGGAGAGGCTGAAAACAGAACAAGACAAGGATGCCCTTTATCACCATTCCTATTTAACATTGTGCTGGAAGTCCTAGCTACAGCAATAAAGCAAGAAAAAGAAATAAATGGCTTCCAAATTGGTAAAGAAGAAGTAAATATAACTGTCCCTGATTGTGGATGATATGATACTATACACAGAAAACCCTAAAGACTCCACGAGAAAACCCTTGGAACCAATAGAAAGATTCAGGAGAGTAGCAGGATACAAGATAAACATACAAAAATCAGTTGGATTCCTATACACCAATAAAGAGAACAATGAAAAGGAAATTAGGAAAACAATAACATTGATAATAGCCCCTAAAAAATAAAATACTTAGGAATAAATCTAACCAGGGATGTGAAAGGCTTATACAAAAAAAACTACAAAACACTACTGCAAGAAACCAAAAGAGATCTACATAAATGGAAAAACACCATGCTCCTGGATAGGTAGACTCAACATTGTGAAAATGACAATTCTACCCAAAGCAATTTACAAATACAATGCAATCCTGATCCGAATACCAACAACATTCTTCAAAGAGATGGAAAAACAAATCATTAACTTTATATGGAAAGGGAAGAAGTCCCAGGTAAATAAAGCACTACTGAAGAAGAAGAATACAGTAGGAGGACTTGCACTACCTGACCTCGGAACCTACTATACAGCTACAGTAGTCAAAACAGCCCGGTACTGGTACAATAACAGAAACTTTGACCAATGGAACAGAATTGAGAACCCAGATGTAAATCCATCCAGCTATGGTCACCTGATCTTTGACTAGGGCCCAAACTACATCAAATGAGGAATAGACAGTCTTTTTAGCAAAAGGTGCTGGAAAAACTGGATGTCGATCTGTAAAAAAATGAAAAAAGACCATACCTCACACCATATACAAAAAATAATTCAAAATGGATCAAAGACATAAATTTAAAGCCAAAAACTTTAAAGTTCATAGGAGAAAAAAATAGGATCAACGCTAGAGGCCCTAATACATGGCATTAACAGCATACAAACCATAACCAACAACACACAAACTCCAGAAGATAAGCTAGATAAATGGAATCTTTTAAAAATTAAACACTTATGCTTATCAAAGAAGTTCACCAAAAAAGTAAAGAGAGAACCTACAGACTGGGAAAAAAAATTGGACACTACAAGTCAGAAAAAGTTCTATTCTCTAAAATCTACATGAAAATCCAACACCTCTACAACAAAAAGACAAATAATCCAATAAAAATGGGCAAAGGAAATGAAGAGACACTTCACCAAAAATGACATTCAAGCGGCCAACAGACACATGAGCAAATTCTCAGGATCATTAGCCATTAGAGACATGCAAATCAAAATCACAATGAGATACCATGTCACCCCAGCATTACTGGCATGAAGATTACTGGCGGGGAGATTGGAACTCTTATGCACTGCGGGTGGGAATGCAAAATGATAAACCATTTTGGAAACTATATGGTGCTTCCTTAGAAAGCTAGAAATAGAAATACCATAGGATCCAGCAATCCCACTCTTAGGAATATATCCTAGAGAAATAAGAGTCATCACACGAATAGGCATATGCACACTCATGTTCATTGCAGCATTTTAATAATAGCAAAAAGATGGACACGACCTAGATGCCCATCAACAGACGAATGGATAAACAAACTATGGTACATACATACAATGGAGTATTAGGCAACGATAAAGAACAATGATGAATCTGTGAAGCATCTCATAATATGGATGAATCTGGAGGACATTATGCTGAGTGAAACAAGTCAATCACAAAAGGACAAATATTGTATGAGGCTGCTACTGTAAAAATTCATGAAAATGTTTACACACAAAAAGTAACAGTCTCTGTTGGTTACGAGGGATGGGAAGGGTGGGGGGGAATACTAAATAGACAATAGATAAGTGGTAACTTTGGTGAAGGGTAAGACAGTACACAATACTGAGGAAGCCAGCACAACTTGTACAAGGAAAGGTCATGGAAGCTCCACCAACCCATCCAAACTCCCTGAGGGACTGGATTGCTGGACCATGGTCTCAGGGAACATCTAGCTCAATTGGCATAACACAGTTTATAAAGACAATGTTCTACATTCTACCTTGGTGAGTAGCATCTGGGGTCTTAAAAGCCTGTGAGCAGCCATCTAAGATACTCTGCTTGTCTCATCCTGTCTGGAGCAAGGGAGAATGAAGAAAATCAAAGACAAAAGGGAAAGATTAGCCCAAAGGACTAACAGACCACAACTACCACAGCCTCCACCAGACTGAGCCTAGTACAACTAGATGGTACCTGGTTACCGCCACTGACTGGTCTGACAGGGATCACAATAGAAGGTCCCAGACAGAGCTGGATAAAAATGTAGAACAAAATTCTAACTCACTAAAAAAGACCAGACTTACTGGCCTGACAGAGACAGGAGGAACCCTTGGAGTATGGCCCCCAGACACCCTTTTAACTCATTAATGAAGTCACTCCTGAAGTTCACCCTTTAGCCAAAGATTAGACAGGTCCATAAAACAAAGCAAGACTAATGGGGCACAGCAACCCAGGGACAAGGACTAGAAGGCAGGGGGATAAGAAAGCTGGTAACAGGGAACCCAAGGTTGAGAAGCAAGAGTGTTGACATATTGTGGGGTTGTTAACCAATGTCATAAAACAATATGTATACTAACTGTTTAATGAGAAGGTATTTGTTCTGTAAACCTTCATCTAAAGTACAATTAGAAAAATTGTTTAAAAATTTAAGGACTGTACTTAAGCAAAAAAAAAAAGTTTAATCTAGAGGGAAATCACAAGATATAAGAAAGAAACGAGAGCAAGACAAGGATGTCCTTTATCACCTCTCCTATTTAACATTGCACTGGAAGTCCTAGCCAGAGCAATAAGACAAGAAAAAGAAATAAAGTGCATACAAACTGGAAAGAAAGAAGTAAAACTATTCCTATTCACAGATGACATGATCCTTTACATAGAGAACCCTAAAGATTCAACAAGAAAACTACTGGAGCTAAAAGAAATATTCAGCACAGTAGCAGGATACAAGATCAACATACAAAAATCAGTTGAATTCCTATACATCAACAAAGAGAACTTCAGAAAGGAAAGCTGGAAAACAATACCGTTTATAATAGCCCCTAAAAGAGGTAAAATACTTAGGAATAAAGCTAACAAGGAACATAAAAGACCTATACAAAGAAAACTACAAAACACTATTTCAAGAAACCGAAAGACACCTACATAAATGGAAAAACATACCATGTGCATGGATAGGAAGATTTAACACAGTGAAAATACACCCAAAGCAATCTACAGATATAATACAATCTTGATCCACATACTAACAGCATTCTTTAAGGAGATGGAAAAACTAATAACTAACTTTATATAGAAAGGAAAGAGGCCCTGGATAAGCAAAGCACTACTGAAGAAAAAGAACAAAGTAGGAGGCCTCACATTACCTTATATCATTACCTACTATACAGCCACAGTAGTCAAAACAGACTGGTAGTTGCACAATGACAGACACATAGACCAATGGAACAGAGTCTAGAACCAAACGTAAATCCTTTCATCTATGGTCAGCCGATCTTTGACAAAAGACCAAAATACATTAAATTAGGAAGAGACAATATCTTTAACAAATGGTGCTGGCAAAACTGGATATTTATCTGTAAAAAAATGAAACAGGACTGATATCTCACACCATACACAAAAACTAATTCAAAATGGATCAAAGACCTAAATATAAAACCAAAATCTATACAGAACATAGAAGAAAAAATAGGATCAACACTGGAGATCTTAATACACATCATTAACAGGATATAAACCTTAACAACACACAAACTCCAGAAGATAAGATAGGTAACTGGGATCTTCTAAAAATTGAACACTTATGCTCATCAAAAGACTTCACCAAAAGAGTAGAAAGAGAACCTACAGATTGGGAAAAAGTTTTGGCTGTGACATATCCGTCAAGGGTCTAATCTCTAAAATCTATAGAATACTTCAACTCAACCACAAAAAGACAAATAACACAATTGAAAAATGGGCAAAAGAATGGACAAACACTTCACCAAAAATACATTCAGGCAGCTAACAGACACATGAACAAATTCTCGGGATCATTAGCCACTAGAGAAATGCAAATCAAAACTACAGTGAGATACCATCTTATCCCAACATGACTGGCAGTAATCAAAAAAACTGAAAATAACAAAATTTGAACAGGTTTCTGGGAGATTGGAACTGTTATGCACTTCTGGTGGGAATGTAAAACGGTACAACCACTATGGAAAATGATACTGCACTTCCTTGAAAAGCTAGAAATAGAAATACCATATGATCCAGCAATCCCACTCCTAGGAATATATCCTAGGAAAATAAGAGACATCACATGAACAGACACGTGCACACCCATGTTCTTTGCAGCATTATTCACAACAGCAACAGATGAATGGATAAACAAACTATGGTACGTACACACAATGGAATACTATGCAGAGATGAGGAACAATGATGAATCCGCGAAACATCTCACAACGTGGATGAATCTGGAAGCCATTGTGCTGAGTGAAATAAG
Source organism: Dugong dugon (assembly GCA_030035585.1). NCBI lineage: Eukaryota > Metazoa > Chordata > Mammalia > Sirenia > Dugongidae > Dugong > Dugong dugon. The sequence continues at coordinate 22,464,983 of CM057463.1, read as the reverse complement.
TCAGTCACAAAAGGACAAATATTGTATGAGGTCACTATTATAAAAACCCGAGAAAAGGTTTTACACACAGAAAAAAAGTCTTTGATGGTTACTAGGGAGGGTAAGGGTGCGGAGGGGAAATCACTAACTAGATAGTAGACAAGTGTTAACTTTGGTGAAAGGAAAGACAAGACACACTATAGGAGAAGTCAGAACAACGAACACGGCAAAGTCACAGGAGCTTCCTAGACACTTACAAATACCTTGAGGGACTGAGTTACTGGGGCTGAAGGCTGGAGACATCTCAGGAGACATCTAAGTCAATTGGCATAACATAGTTCATAAAGAAAATGTTGTACACCCTACTCTGGTGAGTAGCATCTGGGGTCTTGTAACAAGCTTATGAGTGGCCATCTAAAATACATCTATTGGTCCCAGCATGTTCAGATCAAAGGAGAATGAAGGAAACCAACCAAACCAAAACCAAACCCATTGCCACGGAGTCAATTCCAACACATAGAGACCGTATAGGACAGAGTAGAACTGCCCCACAGGGTTTCCAAGGGGAGACTGGTGGATTGAAACTGCTAACCTTTTGGTTAGCAGCTGAGCTCTTAACCACTGCGCCACCAAGTCTCTGAAAAAAAAACAAAGACACAAGGAAAATATTAATCCAAAGGACTAATGAACCACAGTCTCCAGCAGCCTGAGCCCAGAAGAACTAGAGGGTGCCTGGCTACCACCACCAATCACTCTGACAGGGATCACAATAGAGGATCCCAGGCATAGAGGGAGAAAAATGTAGAACAAAATTCAAATTCACAAAAAAAGACCAGACTTACCTGTCTGACGGTGACTGAAGAAACTCCCAAGACTATGGCCCCCTGTTACCCAGCTAACTGAGAACAGAAGTCACTCCCAAAGTCCAAATCTTTCAACCGAAGATTAGACAGGCCTAATAAAACAAACAATAACTCACGTGAGGAACATGCTTCTTAGTTTAATCAAGTATCCAAGACTAAATGGGTAACACCTGCACAAAAGCAAAGACTAGACAGTCAGGACAGGAAGACTAGACGACCCAGGGTGGATAGCGATAGGGGAAGGGTGCTGACATATTGCAGGGAGTGCAACCAATGTCATGAAACAATTTGTGTATAAAATTTTTGAATGAAAAATTAATTTGCACTGTAAATTTTCACCTAAAACACTATAAAATTAAAAAAGATATAAGAAAGATGTCCAAAAAAAATGAAAGTAGGTTAATAAATACAATTAACTAAAAAATAATATCTAACATTTTGTATTAAAAAATAAAATTAAAATTCTGCATAACAATAAGTTATTCTGTGAGTAGTTATCACCTTGTTATTTCTTTATATGTTTTGGAAAAGAGATAAAAATATTAAACAAAAACTGATTCTGTTGGAAAAATTTATAATCAATTATTTATATTAAAAATAAAATACAATTCCTCTGGACACTCACAAAATGAATGAATAGGTAGATAGATAAAATCAGTATCTAAAATCTTAGTTATAAGAGATAAGCCCATATTTTTTCACAGGTAATTTTTACCAAACCTTTATTTAACAGTTAAACCCTAACTTTTATAGTTCTTTCAAAATCTAGCAGACCAAAGTGTCAATTTATTTTACAAGATTAATTTTAATATGAGACTATACATTACAATAACAAAATATTATAAATTAATCTGATACATATAGATATAAATATCCTAAAATAATACCATATTAAATTTAAAAACACATAAGGAAATGAATAGCATTATAAATTATTTATTTCGGGAATGCAAGGGTGGTTCAATACCATAAAATCCATTAATTTATTAAACCACATTAACAGATTAAAGGAAAATTACGTCTAAGCATTTCAAAGACTCTGGAAAATCTTTTAGCAAAATGCATTTGTGATAAAAAAGAAATAATAATTCCTATGAAACCAGATAGGTAAAGGAAGTTTCATAATCTTATAAAAGATATCTATTAAATTCCTATAAGCAGACAGACTTTATAATGATGTTTTAGCAACATTTCAAATAAAGTTAAGAGAAAGATAAGGGTACTTTCACTAATTCTATTCCATGTATTCCTGTGATTTTAGTCAACATACAAGAAAAAAAAAAGAGGAAAAGATTTGGAAAAATTGAAAGTAGATATAAAACTTCTTTTAGATGCAGAATATATGATTGTCTGCAAAGAAATCACATATGAGCATACAAAATGCTATTAAACCATTAAGAGGATTTAGCAAGTTAGCTACCAACATGAATAACACAAAAACCGATAGTGTTGTTATGTGCGATTAATAACCTTTTAGAAAATGTAATAGGATAAAAGAAATAAAAGAGCCCATTCACAAAAGGAGTATATATATATATATACACATATATACATGCATAAATTATATACACATATGTATGTATAAATTATACATATATAGATAGTATATCTGTATATTATAAATGCACCTTGTATATACTTGGGGTCCCTGGGTGGTACAAACGTGCTCGGCTGTTAACGGAAAGGTTGGAAGTCTGAGTGTACCGATAGATGCCTTGGAAACAAGTCCTGGCAATCTACTTCAAAAAAAATCAGCCACCGAAAGCGTTATGGAACACAATTCTCCTCTGACACACATGGGGTCCATGAGTCGGAATTGACTCTATGGCAATGGGTTTTTATGTATACATACACATGTGTATCCACCAATAAATCTATCAAGAGATAAGGAAGCCTCTGCATGCTACACAAAAACAAACTGAATATTGGTTTGTATAAAGTTAAAAATACCCTCGGACACCCTTTTAACTCAGTACTGAAGTCACTCCTGAGGTTCATCCTTCAGCCAATGATTAGACAGGCCCACAAAACAAGACGAGACTAAATGGGCACGGCAGCCCAGGGGCAAGGACGAGAAGGCAGGAGGGGACAGGAAAGCTGGTAAGGGGGAACCCAAAGGCGAGAAGTGGAGAGTGTTGACATATCATGGGGTTGGCAACCAATCACAAAACACTGTGTGTCTTAGTTGTTTAATGAGAACCTAATTTGCTCTGTAAATCTTCATCTAAAGCATAATTAAAAATAAATAAAGTTAAAAATGATCAAAAACTCACAAACCACAATACATTCTCATCAACGCCAGCGTACATGAAGGATAGACAGTAGTCAACATAGCGTATAGTCAAACAGCGGTCATATGGGGTACGGTGAAGGCCTTGCAGCATCTCAGGTGCAGTTTCCAGGCCCCCTCCCCACAGAGCAGAAGTTGATGTGGCATCAAACCATGTCAATCGGAGACACTATCTTCTCCATCCTTTACGTATTTTATACCGTGCTTTACACATAGCTCTTCTGGGTAAACATGCCGAGGGTTGCATCCTTTCCTGCGCATCTCAGGAGTTCAACCCAGCTCTAAACATTTTATCTATATTTCTATCCCCATGTCTCTAGATGTATACTTTCACATCATGTATTCTTTCTGTTATCCTACTGTGCCTATTTTGATAGATATATTTATTTCCAAAATGTCTACCAAAAAAAGAATCATATTAGTATGCCAATGGCTAACAAGACATGTAACGTCTAGTTGGTATGGCTTCATCTAGACAGGACAATTGTTACCTCACTCATTCACATGGTTTTGATATTTTTAAACCAATTTCACTGTTATTCCTCCATCCAGTGTTTGTACTCTTTTCTAAGTATCAAGAGATACATTTAACTTCATATCTAATGTTTCTTTAATCAAATTTATTTCCTCTTCAAGCCAATTAAAATTACAAGGGAATTGTAGAAACCTGCTTCTGAAACACATTTTCATTCTTCATTAGAATGTTATATATCTCCATTTCTACCCAACTACCAATAAATTCTATATTACACCAAATAGTATTAGACGAGATATTTAATATGTAAGTAACATGTTGATAACATTAAGCATGTATTAATAATGCAGCATAATTTCTCCATTAATCTCAGAAAAAAAAAATTGTGCCCCTTTCCCATATATCATATATATTTCCAGGGAGTAGTTCTCCTGGGTTGAAATAGTCCACACCCACTTCAACAATGCCTTCTGTAAACCAAGCAATCCCAGCACCATCAATTCAGTTCGGACTCATAGTGACCCTATAGGACAGAGTAGAACTGCCCCATAGGGCTTCCAAGAAGCGACTGGTGGATTCAAACCGCAGAGCTTTTGTTTAGCAGCTGAACGCTTAACAACTTGCCAGGAGGGTACGGTAAAAGGGTCCGCAAACTGTGCTTAAGAAGTTGGCAAGACTTCTTGAAGCAACACCTGTTTGGGTGAATGCTCTATTGCCTACAGTGTACGTTCTGAAGCAAGGTAAACTTATTTTGGGGAGTATATGTTTCTATAGAGAATTTGTCACTCTCAAACCTCAATTCTACTTCTAGGATAATGAGTCAGGGATAGTGTAGCGTACAGTCCCTTATGGAAAAAAAGAAAAAAAAGGCAGAAAACAAAAAAAACCTTTAAGCCTGGAAAAATCAGTGAGAAACAGTATGTGAAAGGATTGGAAGATACTGTCATAAGTATACCTATTTGCCCCCAAGTTAATCTATAAAATGTAATTCAAATCAAAATCTCCCAGAGTGTTTCACTAACCTTAACAAGCTTTTTCTAAATTAGTCTGCAATAACCAGTGCTGAGACATAGCCTGGGTAAGTTTGAAGAGCAGAGTGATGCAGTTTTCTTAGCCGCTCTTAAGATTATAGCACCTAAGATAGTGTGATCTTGACATAGAGGGAAACTTTTTTTAATAGAATATTATAGAGAATGCAAAAATAGACCTATGTTAATAAGGAAATGTGATATATGTAAAAGAATATATTAAAAATAATAAGGGGTGGGTACCAAAACCAAATTCGTTGCCGTGGAGTCGATTCTGACTCATGGCAATTCCATGTGTTACAGAGTAGAACTGCTCCATAAGACTTTCTTGGTTGTAATCTTTATGGTGGAAGCAGATCACCAGGACTTTCTTCTGCAGCACTACTGGATGGGTTTGAAATGCCAACCTTTAGATTAGTCACCAAGAGCAAACTGCTAGTGCCACCCAGGGACTTCATTAAATGAATGGTTCTGGTACAATTGTGTGTCCATATGAAAAAAATAAATAAAATTAGATACTTACATGATATACTAAAATTAATTATTATTGTCTTTGTAAATTCACCGAAAGAATTTCTTAATCAAGACACAAAAAGTGCAAATCCCAGAGTTACAGGTGAATAAATTAATCATGGAGCCCTGGTGGCACAGTGGTTAAGTGCTACAGCTGCTAACCAAAAGGTCAGCAGTTCAAATCCACCAGTAGCTCCTTGGAAACCCTATGGGGCAGTTCTACTCTGTCCTATAGGGTCGCTATGAGCTGGAATCAACTCAGCAGCAACAGGTTTGGTTTTTGGTTTAAGTTAACCACATTAAAATATAGAGTTTTCATAAACAAAGTTAATAGACAAGCTAGAGACTGAAAGGAGATACTCGCACTGCATGTAAACAGCAAAAGATTAGTATCCAGAATTTATAAATAATCAATAAGAAAAAAAAATCTGACAGGAAAAATGGCAAAAGATCTAAATAGGCCCTTCACAGAAGGTAAAATCCTAATGTCCAACAAACATGTACAATGATTCTCAAGTTCAACCTCAGTGGTAATCAAGGAAATACAAATATGATACCATTGCTGAGATGTTGGTGAATATGTGAAGAAATAAATTGGTACAACTACCTTGTAGAACAAATTTTCACTAAATTTGTTGCATATGTGCATGCCTACAGCTCAGCAATAACACTTTTAGGTATGTATTCTTAAGAAAATCTTGCACATGTGCACAAGAGGGTATACACAAAAATGTCCATTATAATATTATCTATAAAAGTGAATATCTTTAAACAATTTAAATGTCCATCAAGGTATGGCAGATAAACATATTGTACTATATTCATAGAGTGGAATAGAAGGGAATTCTATTTGCCCAAAACTGTGTAGAATGAAAGATAATCATGAAGAGTAAGAAAGTAAATGTCTCTTGGCAGCTAAAACTGAGAGAGCAAATAACAAGATATCAATAGTAAGTCCATAAAACTCTCAAACTTGCTGATCACATTTGCACTTGTGATATTTGAAATGCACTCCTCCTTCCAATGGCACCTGTGGAAATGTCACAAAGAATAAAGCAAATTTCAGGTCACCGCTTCTGGATCTCTGGTATAAATGCTCCAGCATGATTGCTAATTAAAGAGTTTAGTTCTTGCGTTGTCTTCCTTCAAACCTTCACTTCATTGTTTAAAGTTTCGAAGCATTATGCCCCTTATGTCCCTCAAATGTCCTTTTTCCTATTATATTTAAGCATAGACAACATGTATCCTATTCATCAAACTATTGCCCTGTGAAGTCTCTTTGACACTATTGTTGAATCTAATATTGGAATAAGGAAATGAACTCATGAGGAAATATAAAAAGACATTACTCAACTTATAGCCATTTCTTTAACTGAGAGAGGACTTACATCACACAACTGGCTTGCATTGATTCCTAAATTTAGATATAGATAACCCTTTATCCTTTGTGACTAAAAGAAAATAGCTTGTTTTCTTTCCATTGTGAATAAATCATCTTACAAATATACCAAAGAAGAATGAAATGCAAATAGAAATGTTTACAGTGCCCTTCACGGATATTTTTCTGTCTCTATCTCTGTCTCTCTCTCTTTATACCCTGTCCTCCATCCCTTCTTTGTACTTCTGACTGTCACATGTGAGCAAAATCTAGGTGTGACACCTGCAACACCATGAGAATTGAGGAGAGATTTGATTCATCAGGCTGTGTAGGTGGCTTTTATCATTTTTATTAACGATTCTCTGTTCATCTTGTCTAATTTCTGAACTCCCAGGAGTGAATCATTTGCAAGGATAATTCCATGGATACAAAATAAGAAGTTATTGGTGCCCTCTGGTCCCACACCCAGAGTTCATGTTTCTAATGGTTCTATTCATAGGACATGACCTAGCCACTGGTTGCTGAAAGTTTTGTCATTGATAAACAAAATGAAGACAGTATGAAGTGCCTGTCTGCCAGTGTCCTTTCTCAGCTCTTCTACCATGAGGTATTCTAGATCAATTCGTCTTCAAACCTAATCAATAAGAGAGACTGAGTCATAAAAACCAAGATGTAGAGAAAAAGAAGAAGTGATCCAAGATCAGGTCATGCCACAGCTTTTCATGTGCTGAGAAAAGATGTCGGGTCATATAATATTCTGAGCTTGGTCGTTTTCATAATTCTATTTAGAAATAAGGTAGGGAAGAATAGGACTATAGGCCAATTCCTGAGAATGATTTTAGTGGAAACAAAGCAGAAAGCAGATTATCTGGTTAACTGTTTAATGCAGCCACTTAGCAAAGTTCCTCCCAAACTTTTAGTCACCAACGTACCCAAAACCCAAGAAGAAGGTGGCCAGATAAGGGATTGATTTTACCAAAGAGTTATACTGTTCCTTTGCATCAAGGAAGTGCCTGACATGCTATCTGTATTAGTCAGGACAAATTAACTTTAGCTGCTGTAATAAACAATCCTAATCTCAGACATTTAATGCACACACACACACACATACACACACACACAAAATGTTTATTTCCTGTTCTTGAGGTAGTTACATATAGGTTGGCTCTTCTCCTGAAAACCTCTCCTTGAGAGAATTATGAAGGCAACCAGCCTCCTTTTGTTATATGCCTTAGTCACCTTGGAATTCTGCTCTTCCAGCTGTATAAATGAGGAAGAGAGAGAGAACATGAGTGGAGATCATGCCAATTGTTTGAGAGGCCATACATGCAGGTAGCATATGTTATGTTTACCCACATTTTATTGACCAGAATCCATACAGCCCCAACCAAACTGTAAGAGACACTATGAAATGTAGCTTTTCGACGTGTACAAGAAGAGGAAGTAGATTAGGTAGGTATCCAGCAAGCCTGTGACACACTATCTTATGATGAAAGCCAATAAGGATTTTTCCACATGGCTGGTACATGTAGTAAAAACCCCTGGCAAACTGACCAGTAGCCGTCTTGTTGCTTTTGATCAGCAGAAAGCTGGAGGCTCGGCTGGGTTTAAGTCTATGGCTAACTGTATCTAGGTCTTTCATGAAGGTTCACCTAGGTTTCCGAGACCAATCCTGTTTCTTCTCATGTTTATTTTAGAAATCTGGGTCATTCTGGGTCACTAAGTAAATTAGCAGCAAGAAGTCAAGTTTTCTCTTACTGCCACTGTGATCCTGTGACCTAGTTTAAAACTATAGGCTCTGGAGACAGACCACCTGGTTTGCATTCTGAATTGCTTCCTCTGACTTCGGGCAAGTTACCTCATTTTCCTTGTCTATAAAATAGGGATAATAGCATCTTTAACTCAGTGGGAGCTTGTGAGCAATAAATTTCAAAATCTTTGAAAAGCACTTAGCACAGTGCCTACTTCCTGAGCCATCATCATCACTGTCGATATTTGCCAGGGTCTTAATATACAATAACTGGGTCCCCATCCTTTTTCCTGAGAGTTTGAATGTCTATCAATATTAATCTTTGAGTATGACCAGGGAAAAGGCAATCTCTACAGTGCAAAGTGGAAGCAGGGAGGAAAGCGGAAGGCAGTCCAGAGGGTGAGTCTGAGAAAGAGGTTGTGAATGAGTGGAGCCCCAAAATGGGAGCTGTCCTGAACTGGTAAAGCCAAAAGCCAGTGAAAGCAAGTCAGGAGAAGATAGTCCAGGACCAAGTCCAGCATTCCAAGTTAGACTCCAGTATCCAAAGAACTACCGCTGAGCCTGGGAAGGTAAGGATTGGACAAATTCCAAAGAAAAACACCCTGTGGCCAAGTAGAACCAGATATCCAAAGATGTACAGGCACCATGACCATGTTCCAGTAGTGTGAGTAGTGGAACAAAAAAGGTGGTAGAAGAGATGGTTAGTAGGAGGAGCAACAATGGGCAGAAAGGAAAGACTTTACTTACACAGGATTAGAAAAATATTGCTGAAGCTTCCTTTTATTTATATATAGTGTACTCCAATCTTACTTCTGAAAATCTTTGTCTTAGTCTGTCTCATTCCATTTCTCCAAGAATGAAGTTTTGCCTTACTCTGGTCAGAAATCTTGTCTCTCAGACTCTGAGACTATTTCCTTCTAAAAACTACTCATCTCTAGTATTCATTATCTTCCTGAACCTTGACTTATCATTCTAGATCCATCAACTCTGGGTTTCAAGCATCTACTGGATCACCTTTTGATTACCTACCATAATTTCTTTCTAACACCTACTTTTGGACTCTTGAAAGTTCTATTGGTTTATCAGATCCTAGACTTTTAGGGTCTGGCTAGTCCTACTACCATTCAAGCCTTGATCTTGCCTCTGCTCATGTTTGGGAAACCCTCTCTCTAAGGAAGACATATCATACAATTAAAGTTACACCAAGGACTCAATCAATCATAGAAGAACTTTCCTCTGTTGAGGTTTACTGGAGATATATATATGTATATATTTTTAATTTGGGTTGGAGTTTCTTTTAAATGTTTTTTCATCTCCAAAAACAAATATTGGCATTTCTTTATTAAACAAGTTTCACCCTAAACATTTTCTTTTATATTTCGAAAAAGTAAGTTTTAAACTAGTTCCAGGTTCTCTGTGTAAGCATTTCCCATGATCATTTCCTATATCCAAAACAAAAACTAGATCCTTCCTCAGGCAGCCTGGAGCTGTCCATTTAAAAGAAAATATTGCTATTTGAAGTATTATGAACAGCTACATTTGATTTTAAATGGCTCCTTCTACACATTTCCAGCACGACTCAGAGAATAATGTATTTGCTCCATGTATCCAGGTTAAGAACAAGGTGCGTTCCCTTTGGAAGGGAAGGACAAGCAGGGGAACTATGCTCAACAAGTTTCTTCTGAGTAAGAAATTCTTAATCAAGATTTTTTAATTTCACTTCTTCTTTGAAAGAAGTAGGTTATTAAATAGTTTAATTTACTTAACTGATGCAAAAACTAGATGAACTGCTTTAGTAAGGGATACTTATAGATTTGCACATAACATATTTTATCTTTTCATTCCAAATCACTACTTATAAGATTTGAACCTCCACTTTTGTTATGAATTTTAACAGCATCTAATGCTGGGGAAAAAATCACATTTCAGGATAATGAATAGAGATGAGGCAAAACATATATTTCAAGCTAAATTTAAATTACATTGAAATCTAATTTTTTTCATAAAGTACAGTAAAATGCACAATAAATTGAGTTTCATTAATCAATATGTTTAATAGCCAAAGTATAGATTTTCTTCAGATTTTTCTATGATTTTAATGTTGAAACACAATGCATTTATTTTTACATCATCATTTTTTAGTTTAGGCGTTGAAGATGTGAAAACTCTTAAACCTGACATTGAATTAATATTTATTTTAGATTTCAGTATAAAGCTGCTATTGTCTAAAACCAAAGAATAAAATACACTGATGTTGTATTAAAGCTAAGACCCCAACTTACTTTACCCATGGAGAAAAGAACCATGCTTTCATTTTAATATCAACTAGTCAAAACATTTCTTTAAATAAATTAAATTCAATTTTACTTACATGTGTTTATGTCACTAATAGAAGTATAAACTGGTATTACATCTAAAGAGAGAAGTTTGGCATTGTCTACCAAAATTTAAAATGCTCACATCCTTTGATCCTGCAATTTCACTTTTAGGAATCTTCGCTCAAGATACACTGACTCGTGGGTTAACTGATGCATCAACCAGTTGGTTCATTGAAGCATAGGGTGTAATAGCAAAAGATTGGGCACGCTTAAATGCCCACCAATAGAATGGCAAAACTTCCTCTCATGCACTTTGGACATGTTATCAGGAGGGACCAGTCCCTGGAGAAAGACATCACGCTTGGTAAGGTAGAAACCGAAACCAAACCAAACTCATTGCCATCGAGTTGATTCCAACTCATAGCAATCCTATAGGACAGAGTCGTACCACCCAATAGGGTTTCCTAGGAGTGGCTGGTGGATTCAAACTGCCGACCTTATGGTTAGCAGTGGAGCTTTTAACCACTGTGCCCCCAGGCCTCCTTGGTAAGGTAGAGGGTCAGCAAAAAAGAGGAAGACCCTCCATGAGATGGATTGACATAGTGACTGCAACAACGGGCTCAACCATAGCAAAGATTGTGCGTATGGCACATGAACGGGCAGTGTTTTCTTCTGTTGTACACAGGGTCACTATGAGTCAAAACAGACTCAGTGGCACCTAATGACATGTGTCAGGCAATGTAGTAAGCACTGGAGGTGACAGCAGTGAAAAATCTTTACTCTCATGGATTTTACATTATAGTTGGTGGACGCAGACAATAAAACAATACATAGCTATGATGAATTCTATAAAAAAAGGGGGGAAGGAGATAAGGCGTTTGGGTGGTAGATGTTGAGTTGTTATGCAAAAATATGGAAAGGTTTTCAGTACTAACATGGAATAATTTATAATATACATTGTTAAGTGAAAAAAGGAAAGTTCAAAACAGTATGTAAACACACATACACTATGCATAAAAAATATCTCTGAAAGATACCAAGAAACTGATAACATTAGTTATCTCCACAGAGAAATATTGAGTGGTTGGCGACAGGGACAGAAAGGGAAATGTTCACTTAGTACTTTTGAACTTTGAACCATGTGAATGCATTTATTTTAAAAATTAAATAGACAGCTAATACATAGACACACAAAAAAACACAGTTAATATAAAAATTAGGTTTAAATTTCCTCATACCCTAAGGTTTTAATATCAGAAGAGTCATTTTTCATCCTTGCAAAATATGAGTGGTTGCAATTTCGGGCAAATTATTTCTGGTTGTAAATGTTTTTAATTATATAAAGAGAATTCCTCACACTTCTTTTGGAGGTCTGTTCACCAAATTGACTTTACCTGGTCAGTCTCCTTTTCCAGAACACAAGGTAAGGATGAGGGTGCTCTGAGTACTTCTCTTTTCTCACCAAAGCCTTTGCTCATCATCCAAGGTTACTTGAGTCATAAACATAAACAGCTATACATGTGGCCCTTGCTGGACAGACTACACGGGAATCAAACCAACTACATCTGTGGAAAGAGACAAGGGAGAAGCTTAATATCATCTGTCAGAACAAGGCCAGTGGCCAACTGCAGAACAGACCATCAATTGCTCATATGCAAGTTCAACTTGAAGCTGAAGAAAATTAGAACAAGTCCACGAGAGCCAAAATAAGACCTTGAGTATATCCCACCTGAATTTAGAGACCATCTCAAGGAGAGATTTGACACATTAAAGACTAATGACCAAAGACTAGGATATCATCATGGACTTCATACGTGAAAAAAGCAAGAGGTCATTAAAAAGACGGGAAAGAAAGAAAAGACCAAACTGAATGTCAGAAGAGATCATGATACTTGCTAAAGCAAATGGAAGAAATGATGAAGTAAAAGAGTCAAACAGAAGATTTCAAAGGACAGCTCGAGAAGACAAAGTAAAGTAATATGATGAAATGTGCAAAGACATGGAGATAAAAAGCCAAAAGGGAAGAAGATGCTCAGCTCAAGCTGAAAGAACTGAAGAAAAATTGAAGTCTCAAATTGCAATATGGAAGGATACTATGGGGAAAATATTGAATGAAGCAGGAAGCATCAAAAGATGATAGAAGGAATACACAGAGTCACTGTAACCAGAAAGAACTGGCCAATATTCAGCCATTTCAGGAGGTAGCATATGATTGAGAATCAATGGTACTGAAGAAGAAGTCCAAGCTGCACTGAAGGCAAAAAACAAGGCTCCGGGAATTGATGGAATACCAATCGAGATGTTTCAACAAATGGATGCAATGCTGGAAGTGCCCACTCGTATACGCCAAGAAATTTAGAAGACAGCTTCCTGGCCATCCGACTGGAAGAGATTCATATTTGTCTCCATTCCAAAGAAAAGTGATCCAACAGAAAGTGTAAATTATCAAACATTATCATTAATATTACAAGCAAGTAAAATTTTGCTGAAGATCACTCAAAAGCAGTTGCAGCAACACATCAACAGGCAACTGCCAGAAAGTCAAGCCAGATTCAGAACAGGACATGAAATGAGGGATATCATTTCTGATGTCAGATGGATCTTGGCTGAAAGCAGAGAATACCAGAAATATGTTTACCTGTGTTTTATTGACTATGTAAAGGCATTTGTCTGTGTGGATCATAACAAATTATGGGTAACATTTCAAAGAATGGGAAATCCAGAACATTTAATTGTGCTCATAAGGAACCTGTACATAGATCAAGGGGCAGTAGTTCAAACAGAACGAAATACTGCCTAGTTTAAAATCAGGAAAGTTGTGCATCAGGGTTGTATACTTTCACCATATTTATTCAATCTGTATGCTGAGCAAATAATCTGAGAAGCTGAACTATATGAAGAATGCAGCATCAGGATCAGAGGAAGACTCTAAGAGGACTTGTAGCACTTACTAATGAAGATAAAAGACTACAGCCTTCAGTATGGATTACACCTCAACATAAAAAAAAAACAAAAATCCTCACAAGTGGACCAATAAGCTACATCATGATAAACAAAAAATATTGAAGTTGTCAAGGCTTTCACTTAACTTGGATCCACAATCAACACCCATGGAAGCAGCAGTCAAGAAGTCAAATGAAGTACTGTATTGGGCAAATCTGCTGCAAAGATCTCTTTGAAGTGTTGAAAAGCAAAGATGTCAATTTTCGAACTAAGGTGCTCTTGACCTAAGTCATGGTGTTTTCAATCACCTCATATGCATGTGAAAGCTGGAAATAAGGAAGACTGAAGAATAGAGGCTTTGAATTATGGTGTTGGTGAAGAATATTGAATATACCATGGACTTCCAAAAGAATGAACAAAGCTGTCTTGGAAGAAGCACAGCCAGAGTGCTCCTTGGAAGCAAAGATGGTGAGACTTCGTCTCACATACTTTGGACATGTTATCAGGAGGGACCAATCCCTGGAGATGGACATCATACTTGTTAAGTTAGAGGGTCAACAAAACAGAGGAAGACTCTTGACAAGATAGATTGACACAGTGGCTACAACAATGGGCTCAAACATAGCAAAGATTGTGAGGATGGCACAGGACTAGGCAGTGTTTTGTTCTGTTGTACATAGGGTCACTATGAGTTAAAACCGACTTGAAGGCACCTAACATTTAATTCTTTTTTTTTTTTTTTTTTGTACTTCAGATGAAGGTTTATAGAACAAACTAGCTTCTCATTAAACAATACACATTGTTTTGTGACATTGGTTGCCAACCCCATGACATGTCAACACTCTCTCCTTCTCGACCTTGAATTCCTTGTTACCAGTTTCCTGTCCCCTCCTGCCTTCTAGTCCTTGCCCCTGGGATGGTGCGCCCACTTAGTTTCATTTTATTTTATGGGCCTGTCTAATCTTTGGCTGAAGGGTGAACCTTAGGAGTGACTTCATTACTGAGCTAAAATGGTGTCCAGGGGTCATATTCTCAGGATTTCTCCAGTCTCTGTCACACCAGTAAGTCTGGTCTTTTTTTGTTAGTTAGAATTTTATTCTACATTTTTCTCCAGCTTGTCTGGGACCTTCTATTCCCTGTCAGAGCAGTCGGTGGTGGTAGCCAGGCACCATCTAGTTGTGCTGGACTCAGTCTTGTAGAGGCTGTAGTCCTTGTGATCCATTAATTATTTGGACTAATCTTTCCCTTGTGTCTTTGGTTTTGTTCTCCTTTGCTCCAGACTGTGTGAGACCAGTGGAGTATCTTAGATGGCCATCGACAAGCTTTTAAGAGCCCAGAAGCTACTTACCAAAGTAGAATAACATTCAATATTTTAATGGGTTTAATGCAATCATTTAAGTATTTGTGGAGTTGATGAGTAATATGAAAGTAAGGCTTTAACTGGCTCATTAGTGGACATGCCTCTCCTAAACTAAAGTTCAGGGTACTTAAAATGCCCTCAACATAGTGATTACAGACTGGGAAAAGTGAGACTGTTTAGCTGAATGTGTTTCCGCTAAAATCAAACAATATCTGCATATTGTTCTACTTCTTTCCAATTTCTTCTCAGAGCATTTTTCTCCTTTCCGTCTAACTTTAAGGTTTTCCCAAGTCTTGAATCCCTTATATATTCCTGGTAAGAAGGGACTAAACTGAGAAATTCTCCTTTGCATCACCACTGAGAAATCTTGTGCCTTTTTCTTAGTCATTTAATACTCTCCTGTTCCTACTCTTAGCTCTTGGGCAGCCCATAACAAGCTCTTTTGTTGCTGCTTTAGCAAGTGCCTTCTCAATGCTCTCAGATGTAGGAAAGTATAACTTACTAGTTACTGATATACGTTTAAGCTTTCCAGCTTATAAAGCTTCAGATATGGCTTTTCTTTTGGCTGTTTATGATTGTGCAAACAGTATCACAAAGCTCAAGTCTGGAAGGAACTTTAGGTATGATTCAGTAAAATCCATTATATAAGAAAGCAAGTATGAAGAACTAAAGCAGCAGTTTGTCAGGAATTCACAGTAAGGAAATGATCCAGGGCTGGACCCCAAACGTCACCTCCAATACAATTACTTTCAAACATAAATTAATTTACAGCTTCACTGTGCATCCCCAATTTCCATTGCTTCCTTCTCACAGGAAACATAAGGGCCTGCCTAGCTCTTTTGATCTTGCAATGCCTAACAATGACCTCATTTCATAATTTTTGTCATTTATGCTTCTGTTGGTGCGTAAATTTGAATAATAGTCATATCAACTGGTCGTCCTTGTAGGCGTATGGATATTATACTATCACTGACAGCATTGTACTTCAGGATGCATCCTGAAATGTTCTTTTTGACAATGAGTGCAACATCATTCTTCAATTTCTCTTTCTGGCATGTTAGACCGTATTATTGTCCAATGCAGAATGGCAAATACCAGTCCATTTCAGCTCACTAATGCCTAAGATATCGATGTTTATGCATTCCATTTCATTTTTGATGATTTCCAATTTTCCTAGATTCATACTTCATACATTCCACATTCCGATTATTAATAGATGTTTGCAGCTGTTTCTTCTCATTTTGAGTCATGCCACATCAGCAAATGAAGGTCCCAAAAGCTTGACTCTATCCATGCCATTAAGGTTGACTCTACTCAGCTCTTTCCCCATCGTATTTTGAGTGCCTTCCACCTGAGGGCCTCATCTTCCGGAACTATATCAGACAATGTTCCACCACTATTCAGAAGGTTTTCACTGGCTAATTCTTTTCAGAAGTAGACTACTGGATTCTTCTTCCTAGTTTGTCTTAGTCTGGAAGCTCAGCTGAAATACCAGTGACATAGCTCCCAGTATCACAGCAACATGCAAGCCCTCACAGTACGACAAAGTGACAGATGCATGGGGGAAAATCTGGCAGTACTTGTGGTTGTATTGCACCTTTCCATGGGTCGTCACATCATATTGTCCCTAGGTGGGCTTGAACCACCAACCTTTCAGTTAACAGCCAAATTCACTAACTGATTGCACCACAGAGACTGTGTGGATCTTAACAAATTTTGGATACCATTGTGAAGAATGGAATTCCAGAACACTTAATTGTGCCCATGAGAAACCTGTACATAGATCAAGAGGCAGTCGTTAGAAGGGAACAAGGGGATATTGTGTGGTTTAAAGTCAGGAAAGATGTGTATCAGGGTTATATCCTTTCACCATACTTATTCAATCTATATGCTGTGCAAATAATCTGAGAAACTGGGCTATATGAAGCATGGGACATCAGGATTGAAGGAAGACTCATTGACAACCTGCTTTATGCAGATGACACAGCCTCGCCTGCTGAAAGTGAAGAGGACTTGAAGCATTTACTAATGAAGATCAAAGACCATAGCCTTCAGTATGGATTACACCTCAACATAAAGAAAACAAAAAATCCTCGCAACTGAACCAATAAACAACATCATGATCAACAGAGAAAGGATTGGAGTTATTAAGGATTTCATTTTATTTGGATCTACAATCAACACCCATGGAAGCAGTAGTCAAGAAATCAAAAGACACACTGCATTGGGCAAATCTGCTACAAAAAACCTCTTTACATTGTGTGTATGTACCATAGTTTGTTTATCCATTCATCTGTTGATGAGCATCTAGGTTGTGTCCATCTTTTTGCTACTGTAAACAAAGCTGCAATGAACATGGGTGTGCATATGTCTATTCGTGTGATGGCTCTTATTCTCTAGGATATATTCCTAGGAGTGAGATTGCTGGATCATATGATATATGTATTTCTAGCTTTCTACAGAACCACCATATTGTTTTCCAAAATGCTTGTACCATTTTGCATTCCCACCAGCAGTGCATAAGAGATCCAATCTCCCCACAGCCTCTCCAACATTTGCTATTTTCTGTTTTTTTGATTCATGCCAGTAATGCCAAGGTGAGACGGTATCTTATTGCAGTTTTGATTTGCATTTCTCTAATGGCTAGTGATCATGAGCATTTCCTCATGTGTCTATTAACCACTTGAATGTCTTCTTTGGTGAAGTGTGTCTGTTCATTTCCTTTGCCCATGTTTTAGTTGGATTATTTGTCTCTTTGTTGCAGAGGTGTTGGATATTCTTGTAGATTTTAGAGATTAGGCCTTTGTCAGATTTGTAATAGCCATACATTTTTTCCCAGTCTGTAGGTTCTCTTTTTACTCTTTTGGTAAAGTCTTTTGATGAGCATAAGTGTTTAATTTTTAGAAGATCCCATTTATCTACCTTAGCTTCTAGAGTTTGTATGTTGTTAATTATTTGTATCCTGTTAATGCCATGTATTAGAATCTCTAGCATTGATCCTATTTTTTATTCTATGATCTTTATGGTTTTTGGTTTTATATTTAGGTCTTTGATCCATTTTGAATTAGTTTTTGTGTATGGTGTGAGGTATGAGTCCTGTTTCATTTTTTTGCAGATGGACATCCAATTTTACCGGCACCATTTGTTAAAAAGATTGTCTTTTCCCCACTGGATGGACTTTGGGCCCTTGTCGAAGATCAGGTAACCATAGGTGCATGGATTTACATCTGGGTTCTTGATTCTGTTCCACTGGTCAATGCATCTGTTGTTGTACCAGTACCAGACTGTTTTGACTACTGTAGCTGTATAGTAGTTTCTGAGGTCAGGTAGTGTGAGTTCTCCTAGTTTATTCTTCTTCTTTGATAATGCTTTACTTATCCAGGGCCTCTTCCCTTTCCACAACTACCACAGCCTCTACCAGACTGAGTCCAGTACAATTAGATGGTGCCCGGCTACCACTGACTGCTCTGACAGAGATCACAACAGAGGGTCCTGGACAGAGCTAGAGAAAAATGTAGAAAAAATTGTAACTCACAAAAAAAAGACCCGACTTACTGGCCTGACAGAGACTGGAGAAACCCTGAGAGTACGGCCCCTGAACACCCTTTTAGCTCAGTAATGAAGTCACTCCAGAGGTTCACCTTTTAGCCAAAGATTAGACAGACCCATAGGACAAAACGAGACTAAAGGGACAAACCAGCCCAGGGGCAAGGACTAGAAAGCAGGAAGGGACAGAAAAGCTGGTAATAGGGAACCCAAGGTTGAGAAGGGAGAGTACTGACATGTCATGGAGTTGTTAACCAATGTCACAAAGCAATATATGTACTAACCATTAAAAAAAAAAAAAGAATTCTTTTCTTTCCACCACAAAAAAAAAAAAAAAAAAAAGACCGCTTTAAAGTGCTGAAAATCGAAGATGTCACTTTGAAGACTAAGGTGCACCTGACCCAAGCCATGGTGTTTTCAGTCACCTCACATGCGCGCGAAAGCTGGACGATGAATAAGGAAGATCAAAGAAGAATTGACTCCTTTGAATTGTGGCATTGGCAAAGAATGTTGAATATACCATGGACTGCCAAAAGAATGAACACATCTGTCTTGGAAGAAGTACACCCAGAATGCCCCGTAGATGCAAGGATGGCAAGACTATGTCTCACATACTTTAGACATACTAGCAGGCGGGATCAGTCCCTGGAGAAGGACACCATGCTTGGTAAAGTAGAAGGTCAGTGAAAAGAGGCAGACCCTCAACAAGATGGATTGACACAGTGGCTGCAAAAATGGGCTCAAGCATAACAAAAATTGTGAGGATGATGCAGGACCAGGCAGTGTCTCCTTCTGTTGTGTATAGGGTCACTATGAGTCAGAACCGACTTGAAGGCACCTAACAACAACGTGTTTCTGTGGATTAATGTACCCATCTGTATATTGGAAAGTCTATAATAAAAAAAAAATTATCATTTTCTGCAGTTGTACATGGAAAAAGTTGCTTGTTTTTGTGCTTTACAAGCATCAGTCACAGTTTTAGTGCTTGCTGGTGGAGGCAGGAGGAGCACCTCAATTTTTATCCTGAAATTGCCATGGCTTCCCAGATATAATATACCTGCATATACCTGTGAACAGTTTTCATCTCAAGGACATTTGTCTTCTGTTAGATTCCCCAGAAGAAGACATGAGACAGGATTTAGGTACAAATGATTCAGTACAGAAGGGCTCCAAGGAGAAATCTGTGGATGAATGAGGGAAGCAGGGCAAAGAAGAAGAAGAACACAAGCAAGAGTACAATTTCAGGTAGTCTCGATCTCAACCTCAGCCTTCAGAGGAGCTCCTGAATTTAAAATAAGCAAGAGGCTGAGCTTTCATAACCCCTCACCAGTCCGTCCTTGGTAAGGGCTGTCCTTGAGGGCATGTAAACTGCCAGGGACTCTCTGTGCATGCAGGCACCAAAAAAGAATTGACACATTTGAATTATGGTGTTAGAGAAGAATACTGAATGTACCATGGACTCCTAGAAGAATGAACAAATCTGTCTTGGAGGAAGTATAGCCAGATTGCTGCTTAGAAGCTAGGATTACTTCTTGTTTTCTTTGGACATGTTATTAGGAGGAACTATAGAGACAATTTAAAAAAGCAATGATGGTTTTCATTCCCTGGTGCTACCCTAACAAAAAAATACAAATTAGTGGTTTTAAGGAACAAAAATTTTTTGCCCTACAGTTTTAGAGCCTAGAAGTCCAAATCAGGGCATCAGCTCTAGGAGAGGGTTCTTTATTGTCAGTAGCTCAGGGAGTGCCTGAGAGTTTCTTGGTGTCTGTCTTTCCCCTGTTTGTGTTTCTGTGTGTGATCAGGTGTCTTAGTCATCTAGTGCTGCTATAACAGAAATACCACAAAGTGGATGGTTTTAACAAAGAGAAATTTATTCTTTCACAGTCCAGTAAGCTACAAGTCCAAATTCAGAGCATCAGCTCCAGGAGAAGGTTTTCTCTCTCTGTCAACTCTGGAGGAAGGTCCTTGTGTTGCATCAGTCTTCCTTTGGTCTGGGAGCCTCTCAGCGCAGGAACCTCAGATCCAAAGGATGCACTCTGCTCCCAGCACTGCTTTCTTGGTGGTATGAGGTTCCCATGTGTCTCTGTTTGCTTCTCTCTTTTAATCTCAAAAGAGATGGGATTAAGACACTATCTAATCTTGTAGACGTCATCAGCATAACCTCATCATAATGACAGAGTTTACAACACATAAGGAGATCATATATAACCTCATCATAGAGATAGAGTTTACAACACATAAGGAAATCACATCAGATTACACAATCATATACCATACTGGGAATCATGACCTAGTCATTTTTGGGGGGACATAATTCAATCCATGACATCAGGTTTATGATCCACCATACTATGATTAACAAAACAGAAGAAAAGCCCTACTTCCAAACAGGGTTATATTGACAGGGACAGGTGTTAGGACTTCTACATTTCTTTTTAGGGAACACAATTCAATCTGTAACAGTGGTTGCCAGAGGTCAGGAGTTCAGAGAGAGGGAGGGAGGAAGGCATGAATGGATGGAGCACAAGGAATTTTTAAGGCAGTAAAACTAGTATGTAAGATACATAATGTTAAAAAATGACATCATGCATTTATCAAAACCCATAGCACTGTACAGCACAAACAGTAAGTCTTAATGTAAACTATCAACTTTAGTAAATAATAATGTAAGGTACCACACTGATGCAAGACAATAATAGCGGAAACTGTGCATATGTGTTGGGGTGAGGGGGAGTGGGTATATGGGAACTCTCTGTATTTCCTGCTCAATTTTCCTGTAAACCTAAAACTACTTTTTAAAAAAGTCTATTAAGTACAATAAAAAATAAACAGATAAAATGACCTGTTTTCTCTTTTATCAGAGAAGGAGCAGTCAAGGCTTATTTTCATCTATCTACTCTTTGGCCCTGGTGGTGTAGTGGTTAAGAGCTACAGCTGTTAACCAAAAGGTCAGCAGTTCAAATCCACCAGGTGCTCCTTGGAAACTCTATGGGGTAGTTCCACTCTTTCCTACAGAGTCCCTATGAGTCAGAATCAACTTGATGGCAATTGATGGCAATTTTTTTTTTTTTTTTTTTTTTTTTTTTTTGGTTTATTCTTTGGCACGTAGTAGAAATGAACTCTCCCCGCAAAATGTTGATATAAAATAAAACAAAGCAAAAGTTTGGGCATAATCCTATCAAATCCTTAGATACTGGAAGACAAATCAAAGATTAGAGACCTCCACACTTCATCCTACCCACTCTATCCCTATAATTTCACCCTTTCAACTTTTTATAAGATGTAGCTCAAAACAAAAAAACAAACCTGTTGCTGTCGAGTCAATTCTGATTCATAGCAACCCTATAGGACAGAGTAGAACGGCCCCAGAGGATTTCCAAGGAGCAGCTGGTGGATTTGAACTGCTAACCTTTCGGTTAGCAGCTGAGCTCTTAACCACTGCACCACCAAGGCTCCAAGACATAGCTTAGGGTTATTAATGTTGAGAACAGAGTAATTTTAAGTAAAACAGATCACTCATGGCATGATTTAAAGTAGTTACTCCTAATCTAAGGATCTAGAACCTCAGGCTAAGTAAATAAACAACAAGAGCAAAAAGTCATGTGAAAATCACATATTTACTTGAGGCATGGCCTCATGGATTAAATAAAAGGACAAGTTGATTTTGTTTGGCTAGATATCAAATAAGCCCCATATGGTAATACACATTATCATATGCTGATCACAAGCTCTGTTGGCAGTTGTATCTATTTGATTTAAAAATTGAAATATGCAAACAATAAATGGTTACTTAAAGAAGTCAATTTATTTTGTTTGACCAATTATTTCAAAAAATAAGCCCTATAAGTGAAAAATATACAGGAAATTCTTCACTGGTGAAAAAGATTGAGGATATGTGCTTCCCACCCTCTCAGATGTAGGGGGAGTTGAAGTATCTAGTGTTGAATATGAAATTATCAACAACATTGGCCTCTAGAGTCAAAATGTAAACAAATTCTCCTATAGATTTATTCCTGTGCCAGACATTTAACTTCTTGATATTCAGGACTTTTATTAGTTTTTGTCACCACTCTTCCATCAGTTTGTAGTACTGTGGTGGCTTATGTGTTGCTGTGATGGTGGAAGCTATGCCACCAGTATTTCAAATACCAGCAAAGTCACCTATTGTGGGCAGGTTTTAGTGGAGCTTCCAGACTAAGACAGACTAGGAAGAAGGATCTGACAGTCTACTTCCAAAAACAAAATGGCCAGTGAAAACCTTATGAATAGCAGTGGAAAATCATCTGATATAGTGCTGGAAGATGAGACCCTCAGGTTGGAAGGCACTCACATACAACTGGGAAAGAGCTGCCTTCTCCAAGAAGAGTTGACGTTAATGACATGGATGGACTAAAGCTTTCAAGACCTTCATTTGCTGATATGGCATGACTCAAAATGAGAAGAAACAGCTGCACACATCCGTAAATAATCAGAACGTGGTTATACGAAGTATGACTCTAGAAAAATTGGAAATTGTCAAAAATCAAATGGAACTCATAAACATAGATATCGTAGGCATTAGTGAACTGAAAAGGACTGATACTGGCCATTTTAAATCAGACCATCATATCGTCTACTATGCCGGAATGACAAATTGAAGAGGAATGGCATTGCATTCACCCTCAAAAGGAACATTTCAAGATCTATCCCGAAGTACGATGCTTGCAGTGATAGGATAATATCCATACGCCTAAAAGGAAGACCAGTCATTATGACTATTATTCAAATTTACGCAGCAACCACTAAGGACAAAGATGAAGAAATAGAAGATTTTTACCAGATCTGCAGTCTGAAATTGATTGAACATGCAATCAGGATGCATTGATAATTACTGGTGATTGGAAAGCAAAAGTTGGAAACAAAGAAGAAGGATTAGTAGTTGGAAAATGTGGCCTTGGTGATAGAAATGACAGAGGAGATCACACAATAGAATTTTGTAAGACCAACGACTTCTTCACTGGAAATACCTTTTCTCAACAACATAAATGGTGACTATACATGTGGACCTCACCGGATGAAATACACGGGAATCAAATTGACTACATCTGTGGAAAAAAACCAGGGAGTAGCTCAATATTATTAGTCAGAACAAGGTCAGGGGCCATCTGTGGAAAAGACCATCAGTTGCTCCTATGCAAGTTCAAATTGAAATTGAAAATTAAAACAAGTCCGAGAGAGCCAAAGTATGACCTCGAGGATATCCTACCTAAATTTAGAGACCATCTCAAGAATAGATTCCAGTCATTGAACATTAATGACCAGACGAGCTGTGGTATGACATCATATATGAAGAAAGCAAAAGATCATTAAAAGGCAGAAAAGAAAGAAAAGACCAAAACGGATGTCAGAAGAGACTCTAAAACTTGCTCTTGAACATAGAGTATCTAAAGAGAACGGAAGAAATGATCATGTAAAAAAGCCGAACAGAAAATTTCAAAGGGTGCCTTGAAAAGACAAAGTAAAGTATTATAATGAAATGTGCAAAGACCTAGAGTTAGAAAACCAAAAGAGAAGAACGTCCTTGACATTTATTAAGCTGAAAGAACTGAAGAAAAAAATTCAAGCCTCTATTTGCAATATTGAAGGATTCTATGGGTAAAATAGTGAACGACACAGGAAGCATCAAAAGTAGATGGAAGGAATACACAGAGTCACTGTACCAAAAAGAATTGGTTGACATTCAACCATTTCAGGAGGTAGCATATGATTAAGAACTGATGGCACTGAAGGAAGTCCACGCTGCTCTGAAAGCATTGGTGGAAAACAAGTCTCCAGGATTTGATGGAATTCCAACAGAGATGTTTCAATAAAGAGATGGCAATGCTGAAAGCACTTACTCATCAACGCCAAGAAATTTGGAAGACAGCTACCTGGCCAACTGACTGAAGGAGATCCATATTTGTGCCCATTCCAAGAAATGCAGAAATTACTGAACAATATCATTAACATCACATGCAAGTAAAATTTTCCTGAAGATAATTAAAAAATGGTTTCAGCAGTACATCAGCAGGGAACTGCCAGAAATTCAGGCCAGATTCAGAAGAGGAGGTAGAACGAGGACTATCATTGCTGATGTCAGATGGATCCTGGCTGAAAGCAGAGAATACCAGAAAGATGTTTACCTGTGTATTACGGACTATACAAAGGCATTTGACTATGTGGATCATAACAAATTGTGGATAACATTGCAAAGAATGGTAATTCTGGAACACTTATTTGTGCTCATACAGAACCTGTATATAGGCCGAGGCACTCCTTTGAACAGAACAAGGAATACTGAGTGGTTTAAAAGCAAAAAAGCTGTGTATGTCAGGGTTGTATCCTTTTACCACACTTATTCAATCTGTATACTTAGCAAATAATCTGAGAAACTGCACTGCATGAAGAATAACATGGCATCAGGATTGGAGCAAGACTCATCAACAACCTTACTTTCTGAAAGCTAAGAGGACTTGAAGCACTTACTGATGAAGATCAAAGACTATAGCCTTCAGTATGGATTACACCTCCACATTAAAAAAAAGAAAATTCCTTACAACTGGACCACGAAACAACATCATAAGAAATGTAGAAAATATTGAAGTGGTCAAGGACTTCATTTTATTTGGATCCACAATCAACACCCACGGAAGTAACAGTCAAGAAATCAAATGACGTATTACATTGAGCAAATCTGCTCCCAAAGACCTCTTTAAAGTGTTAAAAAAAAAAAACAAAGATGTCACTTTGAGGACTAACGTGCCCCTGACCCAAGCCATTACATTTCCAATCCATTCATATGCATGCAAAAGCTGGATAGCTAATAATGAAGACCAAAGAAGAATTGATGCCTTTGAATTATGGTGTTGGTGAAGAATATTGAATATACCATGGACTGCCAGAAGAATGAACAAACCTGTCTTGGAAGAAGTACAACCAGAATGTTCCTTAGAAGTGAGGATGGTGAGACTTTGGCTCATGTACTTTGGACGTCATCAGGAGGCTGCAGACCCTGGAGAAGGACATCATGCTTGGTAGAGGGTCAGCAAAAAAGAGGAAGACCTCAGATTCATTGACACAGTGACTGCAATAGTTGGCTCAAACATAGCACGGATGGTGAGGATGGCCCAAGACTGGGCAATGTTTCGGTCTGTTGCACATAGTGTGGCTATGAATTGGAGGAACTGACTGTATGGCACCTAAAAACAACATTAGTTTTCTAGGGCTGCTGTAACAAATACTATAAACTATTTTACTATAAACTATTGTCTCACAATTCTGGAGGCTAGAAATCTGACTTCAGGTATTGGTAGGGCCATGCTGTCTCTGAAGGCTCTAGGAGAAGTTTCTTCCTCATCTCTTCCAGCCTCTGGTAGCCCCTGGTGTTCCGTGATTTAGGACTCCAGTCTCTGCCTCTGCCTTCTCATGGCTCTTTACCCTCTGTGTCTGTCTGTCTCTGTGTTTCTTCTGCTCTTTTTATAAGATTACTTGTCATATGGGATTAGGGCCCAGCCTACTTCAGTATGACCTCATGTTAATTAATTACATTTGCAAAGAGTCTATTTAGGACTTGAACATTTCTTTCTGTGGAACACAAATCAACCCATAACAGGACTCCCATATACAGTTGCAAAGTTTGTGTACTACACAAAGGTGCTAGGCTGTGGGGATGAGTAGGAGCTCAGTTGAGGTCTGCAGGGCTGTGTCTACAAAGGGGTGTCATTTCTTAATCAGCAAAGGTACCACAGAAGCTAATAGCAGCCTGGTTCATCTTATTAAAGTACATATGTCTGACCAGGTATTTTTCTCTTTGTATCTGTGAGGTTAGCCTTCAGCCAAGACAGAAACACTCTCAACATTCTAGATATTCAATTATGAACAGTTAGTTAAATGTTTTCCAAAATATTCAATACTTTGTTACAAACTTCCAAGGAAAATGATACAAGTTGACATACACACACGTGCACACACACACTCCTCCACACAGATGTGTGTACGCATAGATGAAAATATACTAAGCTAAGGACCCATTCAGATACAGGAAAAGACATATTCTGATATGGGTCAGATAATTGTTCTCAACAGCCGCGTTGCAGTATAAGACATTCAGTCATGTAAAATGTAATATTCTCAGGGTCCAAGGAAATAAATCCTTTTTAGATTCTGTGATTTCCTTAGATATCCTGTTAGTAACACCACTGGGATTCAATGGTTGGATGTTATGACCCAAACAAATTATCACTATAGGTTCCAAAATTAACCATTTTTATCAGGTATTTATGAATAGTGTTTTGTATTCATACAATCCAAAAGTCACAATGTATTTTTAATAAATTTTAATTTAAAAAAATCCAACCTATCCTTCTTGTCTTCAGAGAACACGCACAGCTTCTATAGTTATAAAATGTAAATAAGACAAGGCTGTCAAGTTGCATACCTTTTCATTTCCCACCTTCTCATTTCTCTCTGCTGCTGAATTTGGTAGATTCTATTCTAAAACTCAATAATATCACTTTTACCGAAAATGCCCCCATTTTGTTAGCCAAAGTTTGGTTTTTCTTCTTTGGTGGGAAAAAAAAAAAAAAAAACAGTTTTACTTTGTCTGTTGTAACTCTGTCTGCTAGTGAAGGATTCTTAAAGATTTAGTTTTTTAATTTTTTAACATTATCCTTACCCTCATCAAACAACATTGGATCATGCAACCTCTCAATTTTTCTCTCTCTTCCCATACCCCTCACAAACACAAAGATACACACACACATACATGCACGCATACACACTCTTTTACAAAGATACATTCATGTACAGATGAAAATATACTTAGCTAAGGACTTAGCTACTTCTCTGCTTGATATACATATCTTTCTTTTGCTCTTGAAAAGACAGGACCCAGGTAAAACAGAAGTATTGGTTATTAGAGGAAGACTTAGGTAGAGCATAAAAAACCGGTTGTCATCACGACGATCCCATGTGTGTCAGAATAGAACTGTGCTCCACAGGGTTTTAATGGCTAATTTTCAGAAGCAGATTGCCAGGCCTTTCTTCTGAGGTTCCTCTGTCTGGACTTGAACCTCCAACCTTTTGGTTAGCAGCTGAGCATGTTAATCATTTACACTACCCAGGGACTCCATGTAGAGAATAGGGTGATGATTTGAAGAAATAAGCTGAAACCATGTGGGAACTTTGAAAATAAAGTATTATAGGAAAGAAAAATAAATAATGAGTAGTTAATATTACCTACTATGTGCCTTCACTGGGCTGTCTCTCATAGTAGGTACAAAAATAATATAGTCACATACCTAGGTAGCGTGCACCTCGCCATCTATTAGAGAAGTAATGTAATAACATCTGAAATTATTAGAAAATATTTTAGTACTAATTAAAAGACAAAACAGTGGTCAGGAGAGTTTTTATGAATCTGAAGGGACTTGAACAAGTATTCAAAAGATTCGGAAGTGTGGAAGAACGGAGAAAGCCATTACTGGCAAAGGATACAGCATAAGAAAGTCTAAGTGAGGTGGATGTATTTATTTCCTAGGGCTGCTGTAACAAAATACCACAAACTGGGTGGCTGAAAACAGCAGAAATTTATTGTTTCACAGTTCTGGAGTCTACAAGTCCAAATTCAGGGCATTGTTCAGGCTATGTTCTCTTTAAAGGCTCTAGGGGAAGATCTTTTGTTTTTTCCCTCAGCTTCCTTGGCTTACAACTGCAGCATAACTCTGTGGTCGCATGACAGTCTTCCCTCTGTCTGTCTCTTTGTGTCTCTTCTGTCTTACAAAACACTATCTAGCTTGCATTAGGACCCACCCTCATCTGGTATGGAGCCCTGGTTGCACAGTGGTTAAAAAAGCTCGGCTGGTAACCAAAAGTTCTGCAGTTCAAACCCACCAGCCTCTCCGCAGGAGAAAGATGTTGCAGTCTGTTTCAGTAAAGATTCACAGCCCTGGAAGCCCTACGGGGTAGCTCTGCTCTGTCCTACAGGGTCACTACGAGTCAGAATCGACTCAACGCAATGGGTTTGGTTAGTTTTAATCTGGTATGATCTCATGTTAATTTTAACTGATAACACTTTGAAAGACCCTATTTCCAAACAAGGTCACATTCACAGATACCAGAGGTTAGGACCTCAGCTTAAATTTCTGGAGGACACAATTCAATCCGTAACAAGTTGTTGTTAGTAGCTGCCAACTCATGGGGACCCCATGTGTTACAGAGTAGGACCGCTTCATAAGGTTTTTTTGGCTGTAAACTTTACAGAAGCAGATTGCCAAGCTGTTCTTCCACAAAGCTGCTGAATGGGTTTGAGCCTCCAACTTTGAGGTTAGCAGCCAATAGCAAACCTTTTGCACTACCCAGATTCCTTTGCATAACAAGGTTGTTGAAGAAAACACTTGTGAGGTAGGGAAAAGGAGATCAGGGAGGAGACTAAAGCAACAGAAACAGCACATTCGGTGATACAACGTTGCACCCTTCAGGTAAGAGGAAACTGTACACCATAGCTGCCTGCTTCTCCATTCTATACTTGTTACTTAAAACTACAGATTGGCCTATTTTCCCCAATTGTTCTTTGATTGAATGGTCCATCTCCAGGACAGATAGCTATTGATAATCGCTCAGAGAGGGAAGAGAAGAAAAAAATATCTAAATAATTCAGTCCTCGTTTTAAAATAGAATTTTTCAAAATGGCGAAGCTGTTTTAAAAATACAAACATGAAGCAATCATTATTCTTCTCACTTTGCTCAAAGGACAGTGGCCATCCTGTGTGAGAAAGGGAACACGTGTGTCTAGCATACTAACTGGCAGAGGCTGCCAACCCCTATTTCTCCTGAGACTTGGAAGCTCCAAGCTTGTGCTAAATGGTTTCCACAGTGCACAGTCAAATCTTGAGATTCGTGTACACTAAGCTGGATGCCTCTCAACCCTGGGAGAGATAAGAGATGGACTTAATTGCATAGTATTTAAAAGCCAACTTCAATGGACCTATTAAAAGTGGAGCCATACCCTCTGCTTTCTGAGAGGACAAATTCAATTTCTGTCTCCACACCTTAGTAATAGTCCCTTCTGCTTTCTCCAAAAATATGCAGCAAAGAAGTTATTCCCACTATGTAATTTATACTTTCCTGGAGTTGATCCAGGAGCAAGGTGACATTTGCTCGGTATTAGTCTTCAGGTTATTGACAGCCACGTCTCTGTCTTATGTGGATTTGAGTAGAAACACTGCACATGAAATATTGATGTGATAACTATGATAACTAACGATGACTATGAAGACACGTGGCATTTGCTCTCTAGTCCTCTGACATTTATCTTTCCACTCCGGCTTTTTGACTCACGCTCACACTGTTTGGCAGGAGAAACTTGTCTGACCTGGTGACAGTGACACTGTGTTCTGGAGAATCGTTTGCAAGAAGTTAAATCCAAGTAAGAGATAAAGTGCGATTCTCTGCAAAACCTGCGTCTGTTGGAGCAAGCGCTGCTCCCTACCAGGACCTTTCAGTAGAAGGAATCCCACGCAGAAGAGTGCATTGCTCCAGTGTTTATGCATGCCACCTACCGGCACACACCAAATGTATAATCTAAGATTTGGCACAACTTAATCCCAGTTCCAGAATAGATAAGAAAGCTGACAAAGTCACAATCCGATCAGAATAAACAGCACCCACATTTGCTATTTTTACAGTGATTTAAATTTCAAAGATGTCTTTTATTTCTTCCCTGGAGAAAGGGCATACTTTTTAAAACTTGTTAGTTTTATAGAGGTTTTTAGAAATGGTCCTTGGTTTGGGGCAAAATGGAATTGAAGAGGTATGTAATGAATATTAGTCAGGTATTGTTTTGTGGACTAGATAGGAAAGGGAAAGGGCCCGTGAGCTAGATAATAAAAAAAAAAAAAACCCACTGTCCTCCAGTTGATTCAAATTTATAGTGACCCATTTGTGACAAAGTAAAACTGTTTCATAGGGTTTTCTTGGCTGTAATCTTTACAGAAGCAGATGGCCCAGCCTTTCTTCTATGCCAGCGCCACTGGACAAGTTCGAACCTTAAACCACTTGTGCTACTCAGGGACCCAGAAGGGACTAAATATGGTAATAGTCGTTGTTAATGCCACAGAGTCAGCTCTGGCAACCCCACGTGCAACAGAGCAAAATGCTGCTGATCCTGCACCATCTGCATGATCTTTGGTAAGCTTGAGTCCATTGTGGTAGCCACTGCGCATTTTGAGTGCCTTTCAACCTCGGGGGCTCATCTTCTAGCACTATATCGGACAGTATTCTGCTGTGATCCATAGGGTTTTCATTGGCTGATTTTCAGAAGTAGATCACCAGGCCTTTCTTCCTAGTCTGTCTTAGTGTGGAAACACCACTGAAACCTGTCCACCATGGCTGACACTGCCAGTATTTGAAATACTGGTGGCATAGTTTCCAGCATGATAGTAATACATAAGCCACCTTAGTATGACAAACTGACAGATGGGTGGTGGATGGTAATGGTACTAAAGAAGAAGGACAAGAAATATAGCAGAAACATTGCTGCATAATTACTTTTTATTATAATTGATGCGTTTTTCAGGGAATGCATGGTCAACAACAAAAGATCTGAGAAAGCATTAAATTAAAATTTATTTTAATTGCGAATGAAGAGAAGAAATAGATAATAAAATCTGATTAATATCAGAGTCCATGCAGTTTATTCTCCGTTTGCTCTCCTTGCCCACTAAAGACCCCTTTTCCATGCTCCTCTGCCTTCGTCTTGCCCTGGTTGACTGATCAGCCAGGAAATGCATCACCCAGGCTACTTGCTTCTGGTTGGGTTTGGCCATGGAGAGGCATTGGCAGGATACTGTAAGGCTGGAGGAGAGAGAAGTCAGGATATTTCTTCCTGAATTCCTTCCATTTTGCGTCTGTTCTTCTAACTGTACCTGCATTCCTCCGTATGCATTTCCAAGGATAGCTCCTGCCCAATGTCCTCTTCCCCAGAGTCTCAATGCTCCTTGGGCTCTGGTAACACTATTTCTCCTCCACAACCCCCCTTCAACTCTAGGGTTGGTAAAAGTTTCCCACTATTGCTAGTGTCTGGGTGCCTCAACGTTGTTTTCTCAAAACTCTGAAAGTAATCCTTTCATGATAGTCTCTTTACTGGAACCACTTGGGGCAAATTCTGTCTCTAGCCGGAAGCATGACTGTTATGCCATCAGAGACAGTTCTAGAGCTTGAAGAGAGCTTAGGGCATGGAATCCAATCTCTTCATTTGAAAAATAAGGGAAACAAAGTTCGGAGAAGTAAAATAACTGTCCCATGGTCCCCCAACTAGCAACTGAAAGAGCTCAACTAGGCCTGAGTTTCAGGACTCTTGACTGTCCGGCTGGCTCTCAGTTCATTCTGCAGTACCACATCTGTTCCAATGTCATTTTCTTGTAAAAGGGAGAGTAGACTGAAGTATAGAAATCAAATTGCAATGCAAATTTTACATGTGAATTAATTATTTATTGATATATGCAGGACTTGGACATATATATTAAAATCAGATGGATATCACTCATGACAAAGAAAAGAGGGGTTCTTTTGTTATTGCAATTTTTGTTTTGCTAATGTTATATGTCAGCATTATTTTTCTACTGTTAATAAACGCTTTTTTAAATGATCCAAAGATCTAAATGATCGCATACACAGACTTACTAACATATCTAGTAAAATGTTTTAAAATTAGTGATATACTATTTGAATAAAAATTGAAGAGCTTAAAAAGAGGTATTTTTCTTAGAATGGACTCAAGAGTGACTGAAAATAAAACCAGCTGCTGAGTCAGTTCCGACACATGGCAACCCCACATGTGTCAGAGAAGAACTGAGCTCCTTAGGGTTTTCGATAGGTGATTTTTCAGAAGCAGAGTGCTGGGCCTTTATTTCCAGGAGCCTCTGGGAGGATTCAAACCTCCAACTTTTGGTTAGCAGCCAACCATGTTAAAAGTTTGCACCACCCAGGAACTCCGCAAAAGTGAGTAGAGGGGGTCTGAAGACCTGAGTCTAGCCCCAACCCCTATCACTGACTCAATGGCTTCCGTAAAGACAGTTATGTTTTTAAAAAATAGTAATAGATTTGTAGTACTGCAATCATTTTTTTAAATACTGAAGTAACTGTAACTTGAATTCTTTGGGCCAATAATTAAAATTAAATTAATGATTTGTTGCTGTAAAAACATCATTAACCACTAAATAAATGCAGCTTCCTTTTCTTTCTTATCTTTCCTAGAGATGTTCATAGTTTAATGGGTACATTAGTCAGGATAGGCTGATTTATATTGTGGTTAAAATAAAAAAATAAAAATAAAAAAAACCTCCAAAATCTTGAAGTCTTAAAACTACTAGGTTTATTTCTCTCTCATAATGTATGTCCATCACAGGTCTCTTAGAAGCACTGCTCCTTCTTATTATTCATGGGCCTGGGCTGACGGAGTAGGTATTGTTTCAGATGTTGCCAGTTGCTATACAGATGGATTTAGCTCTGGATGGTCTCATATGGACAGTTAGATACTGTAGCCATGAAGTGACATATATCTCACTTGCTCACAGCTCATTGGCCAGAACTAGTCACATGGTCCCACCCAACCAGAAATGGCCTAGGAGGTGCAATCCTACCATATCCCCAGAATGCAGAGAGCCAGAAATACTTGGCAAGTCACACTAACAACTGCCATTAAAAAAAAAAAAAAAAAAGTTGTCACTGAGTGATTCTGACTCATAGCAACCCCATATGTTACAAGGTAGAACCGCTCCCTAGGGTTTTCATGGTGGTAGCCTTTACCAAAGCAGATCACCAGGCCTTCTTTCCTGGTGCCTCTGGGTGGGTATGAATCACCAACACTTATGTTAGTAGTCAAGCAAAAACTGTGTGTGCCATCCCGGGACCTGAGCTAATATTGTATTGGGTACTCTCAAACCATTCATGACTCATTAGATAAATGACAAATTTTGCTTTCAGTCAAACAAAATCTTTACATGTTTATTTTGGGGAAAAATAAAAGCAAAAAATTGCAGAGAGAGGGATTAGGAAAAATGGGGAAGAGGTGGGAAAAGAACGAAAAGGGAGATGTAAACAAGAAAAGTCAGGAAGAAAAACAGAAAGGAGAAAATCAAAGGAAATATAATAATAAAAGAAAAAAAAATATCCAAACGCTTCTTGCCGTTGAGTCAATTTCAACTCATAGGAAGCCTGAGTCAAAATACTCCGGAATATTTGTTATCAAATGAAAAAGTATGAGCAGCTATATTCATCGTAGAGGTTTCAACTTCTCTTAGAAATATCCAAATTCACTAAGGCTCTAAGAAGATATTTTCTGTTTACTGTTTCTTAATCAAATAATAACAGTAGATATTAATATTTGAAAATCTGACCATTTACAAAATAATTTCACTGACATTATTCTGCAAGATGATTATTATTATCCCCATTTTATAAATACCAATCTTAAGTCCTTGAAAGGTTTAGTGAGAAGTTACCCCACTGATGAATGATTTAATGGTGAAATGGGTCATGGAGTGAATGAGTGTAGAGGGGATAGAGGGGAGAAGAGGAAGAGAGTAGAGTGAAAAGAATTAAAGTGGAGTGAATGTGGTCCCAAGAAAATGATCTGAGGATGAGAAAGCCCAGGCTCTAACTGTGATGGTTAAGGCTGTGTGTCAACTTGGCTGGGCCATGATTCTCAGTGGTTAAGCGGTTATGATGCGGTTTGGCAGTCGTATGATGTTGTGATTACTTCCATGATGAGATTTAATATAATGTGATAACTCCATGATGGGATCTGCTGTGAGTAGCCAATCAGTTGAAGGGGAGTTTCCTTGGGTGTGTAGCATGCATCAAATGTAAACGGACATTCTGGCAAGTCTAGAGGGCTTTTGCTCGCTGTAGATCCTGCAGCTGACTCCTGTTCGTCTGACCTCCAGTTCTTGAGACTTGAGCTAGCACCTTACCTGCTGTCTTGCCTGCCGATCTTGGGACTCGTCAGTCTTGGTATCCTCTGAGCAAAAGCCCTGCTCTTTGACCTGCCGATCTTAGGTTCACCAGCCCCTGTAGCTATGTGAATCAGGAGACGCCTCTATCCTGACCCATGGACTTGGGACGTTGCAGCCTCTACAACTGTGTGAGCCATTTCCTTGATATAAATCTCTCTCTACATATATATTTATACACTTTACTGGTTTTGCTTGTCTATGTAACCAAGCCTAAGACACCTAGGTTGGAGTGGCAGACAAGCTTTTGTTTTGTGAGTTGCTCTGGCCTTCTGGGATATGGTCTCTTGTACTGTGAATGGTGTTCTAGGTTATTTTAAAGCCGTAACAATAATCAGAGCAAGTGGTCAAAGATGGTGAGGTGTGAATCAAATTTTCCTGGGACCTGTTCTGATTAT
The DNA here is from genome assembly GCA_030035585.1 of Dugong dugon. Taxonomy (NCBI): domain Eukaryota; kingdom Metazoa; phylum Chordata; class Mammalia; order Sirenia; family Dugongidae; genus Dugong; species Dugong dugon. The sequence continues at coordinate 22,430,114 of CM057463.1, read as the reverse complement.
GGGATATGGATAAGCAAGATACGGCCAAGTTGCCTATGCCAATGCCCTGCTGGTAGAGCCCCAGGAGCTGGGGGGGGTTGAAGAAAGACTTTGGCTTGCAACCTTGGTCAATGCCAGGAACAACAGATGGTACTTTCTGGACATAGGTGCCCATTAGTCTGGGTCACCAACTCCTAAAAAACTGCCTGGATATTGACTACTCCCTAGACTCAGCCACTCTGGGCAGACCCAGAAGACTGAAAAATCAGAGAAAGAAAACACAATATAAGGTCCGGCACAGTTTACTCAGTGCATAAAAGGTGCTTAATCCCCTAATGTATGTTTTCTAAATCTGTATTTTATTTTTGTATCACACATTTCCTGAAAAAGGATATACAATAATGTTGCCTTATAATTTTTCAATTTTTAATATCTGAAGTGAACTATTATTTTGAAGTTGAGGTTTTAGTTTTTGTTTTCCTGGGAAGAAGAAAACATTTCTTGGGAAGAAGTTTTCAGCAGCTGGTCCCTTGACAAATATCCAAAAAGCCAATTATTGCATGTAATTTCAAAAGCTGAAAAACTAATGATGATTTTATGGGTTCATTAACCTCATAACATTGTTTATGTGTTCTCACAGAACTCTGTGAGGAGGTGGAGAGGGTGGAAAGAGTGTTCCTGCAAAGAAATACTCTGTAAACATTTCCTTTTGAATTGTGTTACTATTTCAGCCTGGGTAGAACCCTGAAGTGCTGGCATAGCACAGGGAAGTGGGCTCCTCCTTCATCTCTCTTCCTGACCATTCCCATCCCTCCACCCCTGCTGAGGGCCCTGCCTTAGGTTGGCACAGCCTGTGTGTGACTGTCAGCTAATCATGCTTTTCCCTCCCATTTAGGGCATCACCCACTGGACTACCATATGCTTCTGGGTCCAGGAAATGTTCTCTGCCTAGAATCATGGAACACAAATACTCTGACAATTACATTGTCAGATTTTTATGGAGCAAATCAACTTGGGGGCGAGCTTTGCAAACGTCTGTGTTCACCTCCCGGTATAGTATATTAGAAAAGGAGTAGATGGGTGGACATTTAAAATGTCATTGTTGTATTCTGGCCAGGTTCTTCATAATCGTGGGATACTGAAGGGCAGGAGAGAAAGAGTGTTCAATCAGCCTCAATACTGTGTGATAACCTTCTATGGGCCATGGGCCCAATGTTGTTGTTGTTAGCTGCTGTTCAGTTGGCTCTAACACATGGCGACCCCATGTACAACAGGCCCAATGTAGAAGCACATGGTTTAACTGGTGCCAGATATAGATATAGATATAAAAGATGGTAAAATACACTAGGGCTTGACTACTCAAAGTGTTGTCCCAGAATCAACAGCAAGAGCTTCATCTGGGAGCTGGTTAGAAATACAGAATCTGATGCCCCTGCTCAGACCTACTGAATTGGGATTTATATTTTAACAACATCCTCAGTTGATGTATATTCACATTAATATTTGAGAAACGCTGCTCTGAGACACATTTATACCTTTTGGGATATATTGTGCAATTGAAAAAAACAGAGGATTTGAAATAAAAATTTGGACTCAAGTGCTTGTTGAGGCTGACAGTATAAACAGAGTCACAGATAGATTCACCATAAGGTGAGGAAGAGAAAGGAAAGCAAAACAGGAGCAGTAGAGGCCAGGTTGCAGGCATACCTTCTATCCATTCTCAGAGCAGGGCCTCCCCATGTTGATAGGAATTAAAATTTCTCAAACTTTTTTTACTACTGGACTCCCATTTTAACTTAATTTATCAAAGAAACACTTAATGTAGCACTTACTATGTGCCAGGAACTCTGCTAAGCATCTTACATATATTAACTCCTTTAATCCTCACAAGAATTCTGTGAGGAATGTACTATTGTTATATTCACTTTACAGATGAAAGAACTAAGACACAGGGAGGCTAAATAATGTGCCAAAGGTCAGACAGTAAGGATATAGGAAAATGAGGACTCAAACTGTGGCAGTCTGGCTAAGTCTGGGTCTTAAGCAATAAACTGGATTGCTTTCCAAATAGGACAGAGAATTGAACAATTACCATTCCCAACCCACTGAGTCCTGAATCTAGGCATCCACATGTGTCTTTTCTTTTTTAAAGCCCTGTGTTATGTCTTTTGTAAGGCAGTGGTAGTTCAGTGATAGAATTCTAGCATTCCATGCGGGAGATCCAGGTTCGATTTCCAGCGAGTACACCAGAAGTGCAGCCAACAGTCATCTGTCAGTGGAGGCTTCTGTGTTGCTATGATGCTGAACAGGTTTCAGCAGAACTATCAGACAAAGACAAACAAGGAAAAAAGGACCAGCGACCTGCTTTCTAAAAATCAGCCAGTGAAAACCCTATGACTCACAAAGGTCCAATCCCATTGTGCATGGTGTTGCCATGAGTTGGGGGCCAGCCTGACAGCAGCTAACAACAACAATAACAACATGTTTTGTCTCTAAATAATTATGCTACCTTTGTTTTCTACGTCATCATATATTGCTCGTTTTAACATAAAAATGATTCTTCCATTTATGTTCTACTAGGTAAAATTGATGTTTCTAGCCTATAACTTCACATAATCCCTAACGTGTTTATGACCCTGCTTAAGAGGCGCAGAACTTAAAACTTTCTCAAGGACCATCAGCGGCTAACTACAGCTACACGGCCAGGTCCTAATCCAGGTTCTCGGAGGCTGAAGGAAAGGTTGCCACACCTAGTTAAGATTAATTACAATTTGGTGAAGCTGGTTCCAACTGTGAAAGAAATTCTTGTTTGACATATTACTGTTTTTATCATTTATATTGTTCCTAAAATACATGGTCAATTTACACCTCCAGTGTTCTTCCAAATCCTCCTTACCACTTTATAATTTTCAAAAAAATAAAATAAGTTTGCACATTATATTGCCCCTTAGTTGGATAAAATTTTCACTACCACTAATCCAAAAACCAAGACCTGTTGCCATCCAGTCGATTCCAACTCATAGTGACCCATAAGGTTTCAGGGAGCAGCTGGTGGATTTGAACTGCAGACCTTTTGTTAGCAGCCTGAGCTCTTAACTACTGTGCCACCAGGGCTCCATCATTAATCCAGATGTTATTAAACATTCAGTTATGCAAAAACCCAACAATGGCTATTATCAAATACTTTAGAAGGCCTCTTTATGGATAGTTTCTCTTCATAAATGAAAAAGTATACATGTTTTCTATGTTTTTTGTTATAAATATTGGCATAATGATACAGTTTGGTTCAATAATAGTACACTTCACTTGTAAGTATTAAGCAGAGCTAATGTTTCTCAGAAAAAAAATTCTGGTGTTTTCCTTTTTAAATTTTATTTCCTTTTCTGTTGTTGAAAATATACTCTGCAAAAATATACACCAATTCAGCTGTTTCTACATGTAAAATTTAGTGACATTGATTACATTTTTCAAGTTGTGCAACCATTCTCACCCTCCTTTTCTGGGTTGTTCCTCTCGCATTAATATAAATCCACTGGCCCCAAGCTTCCTAGATAATTTGAGTTGCTGTTGTCAATTTGATCCCACATAGATAGTTCTTAAAAAAGCATAATGCTCAAAGCAGACATTTTTTTACCTGTTAAGCTGAACTATTGTTTGGTTTTAAAAAGACTTTGGGGATATTTTTGGTTTAAGATTTAAAGATAATCTCAGGGCAATAGTTTTGGAGGTTCATCCAGCCTCCATGGATCCAGAAAGTCTGGAGGCCATGAGAATCTTAAATTATGTTCTACATTTTCTCCCTTTTGATCAGGATCCTTCTATAGAATCTTTGAATAAAAGGTTCAGTATTGGTAGTCGGGCACTATCCATTTCTTCTGGTCTCATGGCAAAGGAGGTAGTTGTTCATGGAGGCAATTAGCCACACCTTCCATTTCTTCCTCCTATTCCTGACTCTTCTTCCTTTGTTGCTGCAGGCAAATAGAGACCTGTTCTACCTCCTAGTTGGTTGCATAGTGCCTGGAGTCTTAAAAGCTTGCAAGTGGCCATCCAAGGGAAAAAAAAAAAAAAATTGAAGATCAGGAAGGTAATACAGGAAGAACAAGGCTGCTGGATAAATTCATTTCTACAAGTTTGAATCCTTTGGCCCTATAAGTGTTAGCACAAAATCAGAACTCAGCCCATATTTAAAATATAACCTGCACCGGGGAGAAGGTACTAGATGTGTATATAGGCTTGGGAACAAAAATAAAAGGAAAATCACTTCTTTTTTTTTTTAAGCTCAGATAACGTGGGGGTGATTTCAGCCTGATGGTTAAGAATGGGGCTCAGGATTCAATCAGACTGGCTTGGGACTGATTTTTCCACATACTAGCTGTGACTTCAAAGGGTTGTTTGAAGATTAAACAAGAAATATTTATAAAGCATTTAGTACAGCACCTGTCCCGTGGTAGGGGCTCAGTTAATGTTGCTTATGTGGCAGTGTAACCATGCCTTGATTTACAATACGGTACCCCCTGTTCTCCACCGACTCCAACATACAAGGCCTTAACGAAAAATTTCTTTGTTACTGCCATTAGTTTCATTGAGAAGCTAACTCGACAAGGCCTCAGTTAACAATTTGTTCCATAGGTCATGGATTGAATTGTGTCCCTCAAAAATGTGTGTCAACTTGGCTAGGCCATGACTCCCGGTATTATGTGATTGTCCACCATTTTGTCATCTGATGTTATTTTCCTGTGTGTTGTAAACCCTACCTCTATGATGCTAATGAGGTGAGATTAGGGGCAGTTGTGTTAATGAAGCAGGACTCAATCTACAAGATTAGGTCATATTTTAAGTCAATCTCTTTTGAGATAAAAAAAAGAAAGAAGCAAACAGAGAGACATGAGGACCTCATACCACCAAGAAAGTAGCACTGGGAGCATAGTGTGTCCTTTGGACCCAGGGTCCCTGCACTGAGAAGCTCCTCAACCAGGAGAAAATGGATGACAAGGACCTTTCCCCCAGAGCTGACAGAGAGAGAAAGCCTTCCCTTGGAGCTGGCACCCCATGTTTGGACTTCTGGCCTCCTAGACTGTGAGAGAATAAATTTCTCTTTGTTAAAGCCATCCACTTGTGGTATTTCTGTTATAGCAACACTGGATAACTAAGACACCACATAAAGTGAGTTTTAGAAGCTTTATGTAAACATCACAGTAAAGAATTTTGGGCACTGGTGGAGAATAGTTAATTATTGTTCCCTTTATATGGCCAACAAATATTTACTGCACACCCACCATGTTCATACCAGCTTGCTCCTATGTGTAGAGAATACAAAGATTCACAGCTGCTGATTTCTAAGACCTAACATCCTTGGGAAGATAAAACATGTAAACAAACAAAAGCACTATGACTCTGGGCTTTATATAGCGATTGCTAGAGGTATATGTCTATGAAAGTTCTAAAGAAGGTGAGATTTCATTCAATGAGGCAGTTAGGGAACAGCTTCAAAGGGAGACAGAACAGAGCCGGGCTAGTGTCATCAGTTGTAACCCCTGGTATCTGTGAATGTGACTTTGTTTGAAACAGTGTCTTTGCAGATGTAATTAGTTAACATGAGCTCATACTGGAACAAGGTGGGCCCTAGTCCAATCTGACTGGAGACCTTATAAAAAGAGAAGAGCTACAGAGGCAAATAGATGTAGAGAGAAGACAGAGGCAGAGATGGGAGTTAGGTGTCACAAACCAAGGAACAGTGGGGGCTACCAGAAACTGGAAAATACAAGAAAGGGTCTTCCCCAGAGCCTTCAGAGAGAGCATGGCCTGGCCAACACCCTGAATTCGGACTTCTGGCCTCCAGAACTGTGAGACAATAAATTTCTGCTGTTTTAAGCCATTTGGCTTGTGGTAATTTGTTATGGCAGCCCTAGGAAACTAATACAGCTGTGTTTCTGGTGGAGGAAGCCAAATCTCTCGCCATGGTCCACCAGACCCCGTTTGGCTTGGCCGCTAGCTCTCTGACCTCATCTGGAGTCATACCCCCTGAGCTCACTCTTCTCCTGCCTCTCTGTCCTTCTTTCTGTGCCTCACATCTATCAATCTATTAAGGTTTTTTGGTTTTGTTTTTGTTTTTTCCGCCTCAGGAACTCCATGCTTGCTGTCATTCCTCCTGGAAAGTTTTGCCCCAAGTTCTTGATACGGGTGACTCCTTTCAGACCAAACGTCTTCTCAGAGAGGCCTTTCATGGTCTAGCTTCTAAACGTAATTGGTTTAATGCCTTCATAGACTTTCTCTCTCTTTCAATTGTATTCTTTAGTATCTCTGTCTCCTAACTAGAATATGAATCCCAAGAAAGCATAATCTTGTCTTTCTTGTCCTTCCTGTGTCAGTGATTCCTAGAAGAGTGCCTAGCCATTTAGATGTTTAATAAATGATGATCAAATTAATGACTAAGTAAGTGGGCCTTGAAAAAAGTGCTTATCTTGTCTTATTAGGTTTATTTTTACATTTATAAAATAAACATATAAAGTTATCACATATAGAATATTTACATACCACAAGTTATAAGTCTAATGTTACATGTACTCTATCTGTATTGTCTCTTTAATCATTAAAATGCCCCAGAGAGGAAGATCATAATAACCCCATCTTACTGGTGAGGAAATTAAGATAAAAGCAATTAAGTAATTTGATCAATATAGCTCAACTTTTTGATAAATATAAAAGTCCATCCCTTTTTAAAAGATACTAATTTACAAAAAAAAAAAACTTTTTTTTAAATTTTGATCCAGAAAGTTAATGTTTTTTACCTTGATCTTCTGTTATCAATGTTGAAGCTACTTTGTAACCATTAGTTTTTCAATTCTAGACATTATGGAAAAAAATAATAACGTCATCTACTTTGAACATCAAGCTTGTTTTTCTATTCTGCTTTCTAAATTCTACCTTTCTGCTTCCTACTTACATCCAACTAAGAATCACTACCTTAAACTTGTAAATTCATTTGGAAAATGCTACATCTTAATAATACCTTTACCTTATTTTCAGGAACATATTTTGTATATCTCAATATATTAAAAGTCTTGTTTTATATGTCAGTAAAATATTAAATATTTTATATAGATAAATCCATTCTCATTAAGATTACTCCAAAGCATTTTATACTTGTTGTTCTTATGTTTAATGGAATTTTGATTTATTTTCTACTGTTTGTTCTAGAAAATTTCTTCAGTGTCAAAAACATATACTTTCTTATCATCTTAAATATAAAGGAAGTGGTTTAATGAAATTGTTTAAGATCTCACAGACATAAAATACAGACAGGCATTGTATGAATACAAAGTTAATACAAGATGAGGGGGCTATTTTATTTCCCTTTCAAGTTTCAAGGTCACTGTCTCTATTTTCCTGATTGTTTATGTCTGGACAATTCTCTCTTATCTTTCTCTACTGTTGACTTTCTCTGCTTCCTCATAGTTTTTACTCATCATCATAATTTCCAGCTTGCAGTTGAATTTGGTTTAACATGGTTCCAGCTTTGGTTTGACATGGTTCTCCCTCAACTCTCTTGGCTTAAATTGTCAAAATAGAGCTTCTTAATTGGGACTGGATGACGTAGGTTTCCCTGGATAAGTTGTTCATAGACAAGAGGTAGCAGCCATGGTTGGATAGATTCTAAAAAAACTCCTTTGGATTTTTAAATATTCAATGTATCAATTAAAAATAATGATAATCTTGTCCAACATACTTATGTACCAAAATACTTTTCTGACATCATTACTAAATTATTTTATTAATTCTATTAGTTGTACACTTTACTCCTTTGGATTTTTAAATATTCAATGTAGCAACGAAAAATTATGATAATTTTGTCTTTTTTGTGTGTCAATATCTTAATGAATAAAAGATAATATTCTGCTCATGGGTTTGTTTTGATACTTAATAAGTTAATACTTGTAACACACTTCAGACAGTACTTAGCACAGAACAAACACTCTATAAATATTACTATTGTCATTGTTATGGATTTTCATGGCATGGCCTTTTATAGGATTTTAAAATCTGGACTAGGGTATGGGAGACTGGTGGAGTAAAGGGGGACATTGTCAGAAATGTGAAAATACATGACACAATACATTTTTAAAATATTAAATTATAAGCAGGTGAGATTATTAAACACACTAAAGAATATTAACTTTAAAAACTTCTTTCACATTTTCCACTGAGCGATATTCCTCAGGAAAATATCCAATTCCTTCCCTACTTTCTTGTGACCGTGACCGTCACCATGGATTGAGCACTCATTGTATATTAAACCTAACCTATGTGACAGGTGTCTTAGACTGAATTCCAAAGAAGTAGAACTTGAGATGAGAATATAAGTGCAAATCGTTTATTTGAATAACTCCAGGACACATCAGTAAGAAAGTGGGAAAGTGAGATTGGTAACAAAGGAAGCTAATGAAAGGGGGTGAGGCACGTTTTCCTGTGGGCAACTGGGGCTCAATTCCAGTCAGGAACTCCGACAGCCAGTGTAGAACAGGCTGAAGAGTCACTTCGGTTAAAGGGCAAGGTTGCTGCTCATGGATGGGGTTGGAGGATAGTGGCACTTCCAGCCTGTCTAACACAATAGGCCAACAGTATCCAGTCACCGGAGAAGCTATAAGGGCAACAGCTGAAGGTGCTGCCAGTTGGAAGTCTTCAGGTGAGGGTGCGAAGAAGATATGGACAGGACCGTGACAGCACTGACCTCAACAGGGATTCAAAGATGGTTCCTCACTTCAAGAACTCCTAGCTCTGTAGAGAAATTAAAAAGACAAAAAAAATCTATGAGGTATGTAATCACATGTGACATATTATTCTGCACAGTACTTAATAAATTGACTTGACACTTTTATAAGCTTACAGTCAAAAAGGGAACCATGACAATACCTATTTATACAATGTCCTGAGAGTCTGTGGGCTAGGTCTGTGTAAAATCTGATAGAATAAAAATCATCGTGTTGTTGTTTCTTAACCATTTGTGAATATTAGCTATCTCTTGGGATCATTCTAACAGTTAAAGAAGATAAAGAAACCTTAAGATACTTAAAACAATGCCTATCACCTGTAAAACATTCAATATGTGCTTGCAAAAGACAAGTGCCCTATATATTAACAGCTAAAATAATAAAATATTTAAAATAGAACGCTATGTATGGTTCAAAAATACTTAATGACCCTCATTAATAGGAAGATCACACTTTAGGCTTGACCATGTGATTGCTTTGGCTAATGAAATGTGAGTGGAATTCACATGTAAAGCTTGAAAAGAAAGTTTAAAAGCCAACGTTTGGTTCTGCCATTGCTCTTTTCTGTCTATTGCAAGACCAGCATACCCAGCCAAATAGGTACTGCTGTTTCATTCTAGGTCTCAGAATAAAAACAAAATGGGTCATCAGGCTGACCCACATAGTCATGTAACAGGAGAAAGAGATAAACTTCTGTTAATGAAAGCCACTAAGACTTTGGTGTTGTTTATTGTCGTGGCATAACTCAGCCAAGGCTGACAGGTAGACCATAAATGAAAGCCCTCATTCATGCTTAAGAGTACGTATTCTAAATTCTCTGAATACAAAGGGAAGTTAGAGATCATCTAGTCAAACTTGTAAATTGTAATGTCCCTGGAGAAAAGAATAAACACTCACACATACACATACACACACACACACACACACATGCACATACACAAAGTATTTAAGTAATTATAGACATAAAGGCCTAAAGCAGTGTTTTTCAAAATTACATATCCTATGCTCTAAACTTAGAAAAATCAATTCTTTAATATACTAAAATGAAATCCACACTTGTTATAACCCACCAACACACATAACTTTTTAAAAATTCAAAATAATATTCTATTATAAAAAGAAGATATAAAAGGAAAGTGGTTCATAATAAGGTAATATGTATTTCAATATGTTATTATAATAAAATCACATGTATTTCAGTACGTAAATGTACAGGCATGACTATGCTAGAAGACTCCTACATAGTACAAAAGAAGTGCAAGAAAACAAAAGTGCAGAGGTTCAAGAGGTCACTGGAATAACAACCAGTGACAAGGAGACTTATTAATGTGATAAAAAGAAAAATAACCTTAATTGAAGTAGTGATAGCAAGACAGATTACAGACTGTCAAAGAGGAAAAAATGCAGAAGTGTGATATTTTTCACAAACGAGCTGGGCCTTACTTATAACTCTTATGTAAAATAATTCACTTTTTACAACATGTTATGGATAGTAAAAAAAGTATCACAGAGAACATAACTCTTATTTTAAAATCCCAACACACCTCAATGCATAAATAAATTTCTGATATATGGAAAGACCTTGGTCATACAATGGAATACTATTCAGCAATAAAAAGGAACAAACTATTGATACATGCAAGCAACAATCTGGTTAAATTTTAGAAGTATTACCCTGAGTAAAAGAAGCTCGTCTTGAAAGGTTGCATACTGTATGATTCAATTTACATGGCAGTCTTAAAAAAGTCCAAACACCATATTGACTTCAGTGGAGAGCAGGGGCTGCCAGGGGTTCAGGAAAAGGAAGAGGTGTGACTGCAAAGGGGCAGCATGAGGGACTTTTTGGGAGTATTGAAACTGTTCTGTATCCTGATCATGGTGGTGCTTTCATTGAATCTATACCCATTGCCATCAAGTAGATTCCAACTTACAGTAATCCTATACGTTACCGAGTACAGCTGCCCCATAGAGTTTTCTTGGCTGTAATCATTATGGAAGCAGATCGTCAAGCCTTTTCTCCAAGAAGCCAGTGGGTAGGTTCAAACCACCAACCTGTAGGTTAGCAGTAGAGCACAAACCATTTGTGCCGCTCAGGGACCACACGTGAAATCCATACATGTGCTAAAACTCATACGGCTATACTAAGTACATAAATAAACAAACCAAACAAATGGAATCAACTTTGCTATATGTTAATTAAAAAAGAAGACAACGTTGGAAGCAATATCCTTCGATAGGCAATGGGAAATAGATGGTGGATTGGATACATAAAAAGTAATACGAGAGGCCATGGTCCAATCAATAAACATCCCAAATCTTAATAAGTAATTTCAATGTAGCTTTCACAACAGTTCTTGTCATTTGACTTCAACATTTAAAGAGTATGCAATATTATTTTTCCAAAACAGAATTTTTAAAACAAACTTTATTAAAGAAATTTAGTAATACTCCTGTATTTTGTCTGTCCACTAACTCAATAACGCTTAGCTCCAAGTCAGTCTGTTAAGGAAATCTCAAATCTCCTTCATGACAGGCAGCCCTCCCTTTGCAGGGTACTTTGTTAGCTGAAACTTGTGCATGTCAAAACTGTGCTAAGCGAGGACACTTCTCTGATACAAACAGGTTTCGGTTAACACAGTGCTTGCAAAGCAAGGACTGCCTGCCCATATTTGACTGTGACAACTACAAACAAAAACGGAAACAGGTGTGTGTATCGTCAGCTCCAATACCACAATAGCATTGTCGTCAGTAATGTAAGGTTCTAAAATTGTAGAAACCACTCTTGGTAAATTTCCAAACAAAACAAAGAATAATCTTTCCCTGGTTCTCATGGTGCTTCCATTCCTGGAAAATTCAGCATGTATTAAAATGTAAACAACAATTTATATTTATATGTAAAACAGAGTTGACTTACAACACCAAAATTATAATTTACAGGTTATTCACCTATAAGTATGTCTAGCAGGATGGTTTCTCATATAATAGGTACCCCTAGCATCTCTGATCCCTGTCTGCTAAATGTCAGTATCAAGCCCTTCCACAAGATTGTGATAAACAAAAGTGCCCCCACAATTTTCTAAAATACTTCTAAAGGCTGATAGCCTTTATTGAAATCACCACTTACAGCCTTAAGAACTTATCATAAAACTACCAACTTACAGTCCTATTACAACCGAATTTCATGAGACCTGTTTTTCTTATGATGGCAGTGGTGATGCAGTGATAGAATTCTTGCTTTCCAGGCAAAAGGTCTAAGTTCAGTTACCAGCCAATACACCTCAAGCACAGCCAACACCCATCAGTTAGTGGAGGCTTGTTTGTTTCTATAATTGCCAAACAGGTTTCAGCGGAGCTTTCATCCAGACTAAGATAGACTAGGAAGAAAGTCCTGACAATTTACCTCCAAAAAATTACGCAACGAAAACCCTATGGATAACAAGGTTCTGATCCCTTTGTGCACGGGCTCACCGTGCGCCATAAGTCAAGGCCTACTCAATGGCAGCTAACAATACTTTTCTTATATAATGACCATAAAAAAGCAATTATTTTGGCTTTTAGGAAACCCTGACCTCTAACCTTCATGCTAAAATCGCTCATAAATGATCAATGAAAAAGGCAGGGAGAAAGGCTCAGTGAATTTGATTGAAATCGAGGTCAGATAAACATGTTTTTGGTTAAAAATTTGTATTGGGATTATCAGTTAGAGCAATTCCTAAAACTGATTTTACTATAAAGAGGAAGTAAGTCACTCAATAAATACAGATTTACTTAATTTCTTTGGTTGCTATTAGTTTTCTCATTGTTGCTTTACAGCAAACCAGGGTTGTTGGGTGCCGTTGAGTTGATTTTTGAGCCACCTCATGTAACAAGAGTAGAACTGCACCACAGGGTTTTCTAGGCTGTGATCTTTACAGAAGCATGTCGTCACCAGGTGTTCCTCCTGCAGAGCCACTGGCTTCAAACTACCAACCTCTCAGTTAGTAGCCGAGTGCTTCATCGTTGTGCTATAAGGGCGTCTTAGCAAACCAGTAGAAGGGAAAAAAAAAACAAAAACCCAATGCCCTCAAATTGATTCAGACTCATAGCTAACCTATAGGATAGAGTAGAATTGCTCCATAGAGTTTCCAAGGCTATAAATCTTTATGGAAGCAGATTGCCACATCTTTCTCCTGTGGAGCGGCTGGTGGATTAGAACTGCTGACTTTTTGGTTAGCAGAAGAGTGCTTTAACCAGTGCTCTGCCAGGGTGCCTCAGCAAACCAGTAATCCCTGCAAATCCTCTTCTCCAGATAACAGAAAAAGAAGAATCATCCAGAGAGGCTATTGCCTTTAAAATAAAACAGTCCAAGGACAAAAGGTGAAAACCATGCCCTTGAAACCATGCATCAAATTCATCATAAGATTCAGTTCATGGTTAATAGAAACATTCCATCTCCATGGTTGTTGTTATTGTTGTTCTTGCTTGTTTCTTTTTTTAAACTTATTTTTAAACTAAATTTCCATAATACATTGCCAGGAAGAATACAGTTGTGATCCATCTGAATTTTTTAGGTAACCTACTAAAACAACAATTTACTACTTCAGTTATGTTTCTGATAACATCATTCATTTTTTAATCATTCACTTAGTAAAGACAGTGGAGTCCTTGATTATAAGCCATACTGTCACTATTTCTGGAAAAAAAGAAAAGAATGTGTTCTCAATGATTGTTTATCACTTGATAATTACAGAGCCCTTGTAGCTATTCTCTATATTTCAAGAACTCCTATTTTTTTCTCAGGATCCAGCAGTTCGTTGTTTTAATTTATTTTCCTCTTAAATACCTCCTGCTCTTTAAGCAATAATTCCCTCTAAATCATTTGTTAGCAGCAGTTAATGATTGGTTGGTTAATTAATAGCTCAAAGCAAAGCTGAGGGTGTTCCCTGCTCTAAACCACCAGACTTTAACTGGGGTATTATTGTAAATGTACCCCGTAATCGGTGGCTTCTCACAGCCTCACTGCTACGTTTTTTTTTTTTTCCACTTTATCTTAAAGGGATGAGTAGAATGAGAAATAGATGACAGAGTTGTAAAACCAATCGTAATAATATGCATGTTTTAAAATCATTTACGTGTCCAGATAGATCCTTATTTCCATAGGATGTTCCAGTGGGCAAGGGATGAAATAACAGCTTGTGCTGGTAGTAGAATCATTTAACACGAGTGATGTCCTGTCTTCAACCCTCCAGGGCTCCAAGCCTGGTGTAGCTTCAACTGCTTCATGGCGTTGCTCATCTTTTCTGTTGCAGAATTGTAGTCTTAAACACTGCCCCCACTGACAGCGAAAGGAAAGAAACTGTGCTGCACATTTTCTGCCTGATAAACACGTGGTTAACTTAGCAACGCCAGATACGCCTTTTGTATAGCTGATAGGGAGGATAGGTGCGTAATAATTAGTGCAAGAAGCTAAAAATCCAGACTCCTTAGTTCTATCCCTAACACCTTCTTCCTTGTTCTGTGTGATCACGGGGAAGTGATTTGGCAACTTCGTGCTTTTTTGTGCTAATAATTCTAACAATCAACCAAATTTAGAGAGAAGAGATATTCTTCAAGACCAGCAAATAGCCTACAGATACTATCTCGCCCCAGAGTTACGTCTTTTCTAGAAACATATTTATGAACGTGTAGCACGAAAACAAATATTGGGCAGGAGCTATTTTGTGATATACTAAAGTAATGCTTTCATTTTTCTATGCCCTCTTTCAATCACCAACTCCTTAAGATCACATTGGCAAGGCCGGTTTGGTTGTATCATCCACTTCTCTCTGTATTTGCAAGATATGGAGATACACAGAGAAAATAATACTACGGGGAGTTATGATATAAATATCAGTCAATATTTATGGTATCTTTTAATGTAATAAACTATGGATGTGTGAAACTTTGCGTAGTACTATGAAATAATCAATCACAAATCCCAGCTTCAGAAGTTTGCTGACAACACAGTATCATTCATAAATGTAGAGGAAAGGAAGGAAGTTATGGAGCTGGCAATAGAAAGGATAGAGTGTTCATGTACAGAGAGACATTGAAAGGGGAAAATAAATGGAAGATATGTAAACGCTGGAAGAAAACAAAAGATAAATAAGAAAGATATTATCAAATGCATGGCCAAGGAAGGTCACGTGGTGCACTCACTCTTGGGAGAACCACAAATAACACTTGGCTGAGTCACAAGGAAATAAGGCCTAAAGCTCCTATGTCCTGTTCTCTGACAGATTTCAAGCTTGGTTTTCAAGCTGCTGCCTAAATTGTAAGAAACCCTGGTGGTGCAGTGGTTAAGCACTCGGCTGCGAACTGTAAAGGTGAGCAGTACCAACCAACCCCCAGCCCCTCCACGGGAGAAAGATGTAGCAGTCGGCTTCCGTAAAGATTTGCAGCCTTGGAAACCTTAGGGGACAGTTCTACTCTGTCCTATAGGGTCGCTATAAATTGGAATTTGACTCCACGGCAATGGATTTGTTTGTTTGGTTGGTTTTTGGTTTTTGCCTAGATTGTTATTAAAGCTTACTCACTGGAGCTCCAATCGATGTTTATTTCATTATTTTCATGATATCTGACATTCTACTGTTCACTAAAACGACCTCAGATTGTCTGAATAAGCAAACCATATCCATTAATATAATAAATCTCCAACAAGCTCTCTATCTGCAGAGCTGATTAACAATATAAAAGATTAAAATATCCATAAAAATGACTTTCTGGCTAAACTAAGGTCCAGAGAGGATTCGCCTCCCATGAGACTACCTGTAACAGTACAAGCTTTGAAATATGATGTTCCCATCAGAAATATAATAGATACTTTGCATCTATTCAAACAGACTTCTCAGATTTAGGGAGAGCAGATTTATTCAAATTTTGGTAGAGTTTTTTGTTGTTTTTTTTTTACTTTATCACTACTGATAGTGTTAAAGGAAAAATAATAGCTTCTGCTTGCTGAGTATCTAGCCTATTCCAGGTTCTGGGCCTTATTTCATTTAATCTTGGCAATAAATCTGCCTAATTAGTGTTATTATATATACTTTATTGTGCATAATGAAGACACCAAGATGTAGGGATATTCAGTAACTTACCTAAGGTCAGCCAGCTAGCAGTAAGCAGAGCCAAGATTCAAGTAAGTTGGCCTGTCTCCAGCATTCTGCTATAGCCAATATGCAACACCAATCTTTGAGTCTTTGAGCAAACTCTAACACCAGAGTAACTTCAAATGATGATGCAATTATCTTTTTTGCCTTCCAAGTTCCATTCTTGAACCATATTTGCTGTAAGTTTTCCTAAATTTTATTTCTAATCTTAGGATTATCCGGAGCAAAAAAAAAAAAGAGTGGAGGTGGTGTGGGCGGGGGCAGGGTGCGGGGAGGATGATGTGAGGCCAATGACGTGACTCCCAAAGTGGACTCTCTAGCTTACGGATTATATGGCTGACCCTGAAACAGAATTCCACATCTAAAAGCTTATCTTCATGGCTGAGTGGTAACTCAGGTTTCAGGTCTACCACCTGAGCCTTTTCTGCTTTAATACAGGCTGCCATGTAAGCCTGTGGCAGCTATTAATGGCCCAGCAAACCAAAAGCTTTCATGCTCAGGACATGGACACAAGCACCATGAGAGTACTCAGGGTTTATTTTACCACATTCAACAGACTTTTTGGAGAATCAACCCTGGGCGACTACGCGCTATAGCTTCTCTGCAAGCTTACGCAGGCTAATAGTTCAACTGAAGGAGGACTGAACAATTCACCAGTGAGCACAGTGCAATAATGTGAGAGTAACAGCAACCTTTGAGACTTTAAATGACGTTAGTAATAATTATAGCTGAGTGTTAAATCAACAACATTGCTTCTACATTTGTCAAAGCAAGAGTGGCGATGGGGACCTTGTGCACGTATTATTGATATCAAACGCAGATTTTCTTATTAAATTTGCTTTTGTTTCGGGTCTACCGCCTGAGACTTCCCTGCTTTAAGGCAAGATGCCATGTAAGCTTGTCATAGCTATGAATGAGGTATAGATTGGAAAACTAAGAATAATCTCTGATTCTATGACTCTAGGACCACCTTGTGGTAGATCAAAAGGGTTATGGTTACTTTAAGCAAGCATGCAAAAAGAAATAAGTCATGCACAATACATTTATTCCTCACATACAGCCAAATGAACATATGTTGCTTTGAAACCACACTAATTATTCACATGGTTTGGCAAATATTCAAAATACTGCAGCAGTGGAAACCAATGCAATACAAATAATTTTCACACATTTTCATTTTCTGTGAAAATGGTTCTTCCAACTCCCTTTACAGTTCATTAGAAAATGTTTAATCTCTAGCAAGCTGTATTCAAAGCAATATATTTTCTGTTCCTTCACATTACATCGTTGGCGAATAATAATCCAAGAAGGTGTTGTTGAAAGAAAAGGAAGTAACATGGGAACAGCACCTCATTTTGCAAATTTCCAATTTGCAAAAGAGAAACTTTAGGCATAACTCCGGGAAGAGACTGAGAAGTCAGACCCCCGTGCATGGGGGGGGCAGTCATGTTGGTAGGGGCTTCTGGTTGGAGTAGTGGTAGGTTTGCTTGAGTCTGAGTCTTAGAACAAAGAGCAAGTATAATTTAGGTGAGCCATCAAATGGGAGAAATCTGCTCCTATGTTTATAAGCCTACATTTATATTTGGCTACCAGTGAGTCTTCCAGTGAGTGTAGAAAGAAAATGGAGAGATGCAGCGTGGGTAAATCATGTTACAAACGCTGGTAGAGGCATCCGGTTCCATCTACTTAATTAGCTGAGAAAGTAAGAGCCGCCTTTTCTTTTTTGTGTATAATCAGAGGAAGAAAAAAAAAACCAGTTACTTTGTCCTGTTTTTAAGTGAATAGCAAGCATAGCTATCCAAGTTTTTTCTTAAGGAAAAAAAAAATCCTGGAAACCTTCTCAAAAAATGTCTTCAAGTTTTACAGCAGTGTGGATTTCACCCAGTTAAATTGTTGTTTCCAGGACATACCTTTCCTAATGATGATTGTCCAAAGGTTATGCACTCATAGACAACGGGAATATATAGAATCAGAGAAATGGTAACATTCAAGAGTTCCATTTAAATTTAAACATGTTCAGGATAGCTATGAGTCAGAATTGACCCAACGGCAATGGGTAACAGGTTATGGTAAACGTAGTTTGTGCTAAATTAATCTCCAGTCTTTTGCACTTGTTTTTGATTCAGTGTGAAGAGAAAGGTTACTTGTAATGGCAGGGGTGGATAATCACACTCATTTTGCCTTTGTCATCTTCAGAACAGCTTATGGTGAAAACCTCAGTAGAGGTGGTTCAGTGCTAGAATTCTCCCTTTACATGGAAGATCCCAGTTGATTCACAGCCAATGTGCCTCATGCGCAGCCACCAGCTGTCTTTCGGTGGAGGCTTGCACGTTGCTATAATGATGAACAGATTTCAGCAGAGCTTCCAGACTAAGACATAGTAGGAAGAAAGGCCACTACCAATTACGGCAGGCAACACTATTTTCCACTGTGCGTGAGGTCACTATGAGTTGGGAGCTGACTCTACACAGCTAACAACAACAACAGCAACACCTTTCCTAGACCCTGGGAAAAAAACACAGAGCTAAATTATTTTAAAAGAATAAATCAAGTTAAAAAAAAAAAACTATTAATAAAATACATTTCATGTTCCTACCTAGACAAACATCTTTCAAAGACACCTGGGAGTCCAGATTGAAATTTTGAATTCTCAGTGTCCCAGAATTGCATGCTGGGAAGGCAATGGGCTCAGGATCTGTGTTCTGAGCTGTGAAGCTTGTGGAAAGTTATTTTCTAAATGTGCTCCAATTTTCCAGCATTGCTCCAAGAATACGCAGATCAGATTTGGACAGAATATGCTCTGCTTCAGAAAGAAAGGGGTGTATACATAGTTTGGAAGGATAGCCATCCAAAATAGTTTCAGCACTTAAAAAAGTAAGTTTTATTTGTCTGAAAATATGCTTATAAGAATCAGTTCATGCCTGAAGTTAACCAAATAAATGAGATCTGGACTCAGAGAAGGATTGGGCTAAGAGCAAGCATAATAGAAAGATGATTTTTTGGCTCTCAAATATCTTATCACTGCCACATGCAAGTATCAGTTAGATTTTATGGCACTGTCACAGCTCTGTATGGCTGACTAAAGCCTTTTTTTAATTTTTTTCTAAATTGCTTTCTGTGTGGAAAATTCCAAACCCGAGTTTTTTTTTGGTAGTTTGATTCTTTAATTGTTTCATTGTTTTCATTCATTCATTCATTTCATCGTTTTCATTCATTTACTCTCACTCACTCTGTCAGCACCTGTTACTTCCCAGTACTCTTTCAAGTGGAGCCCTGGTGGCACAGTAGTTAAAACATTGGCTGCTAACCAAAAGGTCAGCAGTTTGAATCCACCAACCACTCCTTGGGAACTTTATGGGGTAGTTCTACTCTGTCCTATAGGGTCGCTATGAGTCAGAATAGACTCAGTGGCAGTGGGTTTGGTTTTGGTTTTGGACTCTTTCAGGTATAAGGAATCCCTGGGTGGTGCAAATGGTTAACTACTAACCCAAAGGTTGGCAGTTCAAACCCATCCAGAGGTGCCTCAGAAGGAAGGCCAGGTGATCTGCTTCCTAAAAGGTTACAGCCTTGAAAACCCTATGGAGTGTAATTCTACTCTGCATACTTGGGGTTACTATGAGTCAGAATCAACTCACCAGCACCTAATGACAATAACTATCAGCTATGAGATCTACAAAGATGAAAAAGATAAAATTTTTCCTTTAAGGAGCTTCTGATATTATTTGGCCTATTGTTAGTTGTCATGGAGTCAGTTCTGACTCTTGGTGATCCCACGTACACAGAACAAAATGATGTCCAGTCCTGTATTGTCTTTACCACCATTGGTATGCTAGCATATTGTTGCAGCCACACTGTATTTTGAGTGTCTTCCAACCTAGGGGGCTCATCTTCTAATACTATTCAGAAAATATGCTGTTGTGTGATTCATAGGGTTCTCATTGGCTGATTTTTGGAAGAAGGTTTCCAGGCCTTTCTTCCTAGTCTGTCTTAGTAAGTTCCACTGAAGCCTGTTCACCATGAGTGACCCTGCTGATATTTGAAATACCAGTGGCATATCCTTCAACATCATAGGAACATACAAGCCACTACACTACAACAAATTGGCAGATGGGTGGTGGTTATCTGGCCTATTTGGGGTTAATTATTTACATTTGATAATACTATTAGAGTGCTTCGAAAAACACCTCCAATTTTTCTTAAGAAAAACTAAAACACAGTGTTTGCGGGGACTTCATGAAAGTAAGGCGCAATAGGAAGAGTTCAGCTTTATCTGTGTGGGAAAGCAACATTTTCAAGGAAGCCAGCAGCTTCGCTTGGGTTCCTAATGCTATTATGAATTATTAAGCCCCTCTTCTCCTTCTGTGTGACTCATTAGTACTGAGTGCTCACTATCAGCAATCCTCATTTTCAAATTCATTATCTTATTTATTCCCTATAAAAACTACAAGAGTCTACACAGAATCAGAAGCCTCCAGTGCTTCCCACATACGAGACTATGATCTGAGACTGGAAGCTCTGGAAGAATCCCATGGCTCTTTAAATATTACTCCTGGCTAGAAAAGGGTCTAATTCTATGTTCTGTACCGTGTGTGACTCCATGTTGTTGCTCAATAAATGTTAAATACCAGTAATAACTATGGTGGTAATCAGAATTTCTTTTGATATGAACTAGTTTGTCTCAACCTTGTTTTTACCCTGTGTCTCCTAGTAATTGTCTGGCATTTTCCCTGCTGTTCTTGTCTTTTTTAATTACATCCCACTGACATGACTCTTAAAGCATCTTAAACTAAATGGAAGAAAGGCTTAATGCTTTCTACACAAAAGGAGCAGCAGGAAGCAGGTGCCTAGCAGTCAGAATAAT
Source organism: Dugong dugon (assembly GCA_030035585.1). NCBI lineage: Eukaryota > Metazoa > Chordata > Mammalia > Sirenia > Dugongidae > Dugong > Dugong dugon. Next base: position 22,409,382 of record CM057463.1, on the reverse strand, counting down.
AAACTGAAAAGTAATGGGCACAGCCTTGCTTTCATGCCTCCTAAATGGAGAAGGGAAACACCGGGGAGAATGAGAGTTGGAGGGAGGGAAGGAAAGAGGAATTAGCTTGCATAAATTTACAGACGATGGCAAACCCAACTTTTCTTTCTTTCGTTTTTTTTAAATTCGTTTGTTTTGTTTCATTTTAACTTTGTGGGGGAGAGTTAGTGCATTATAGCAATTCACAGCTACAATGTAGGGCGCTTGCTGGGGCTGGGGAAGAAGTGAGGCAGATGTGCCCACAAATGCAATTTATTGACAAGTATTGGGCTTTGATTTCACAAAAAACACATATCTGTGGCCCAGTGGAGAAATACAAAGCTGATTCCATCTCTATACTTAGAGCTGATGTTGCCTATTGAAAAACTGGGCCTGAGGCTGTGGTACTGGGGCCCTTCTCCACAGTACCCTGGGTTTCAGAAGTAAGAATATTGAGGTTATGTTAACTTTTAAAGCACCACTGAGATTGTTGTAATCCCGTGGACAGTAACAGTAGCCTTGAGGCAAGGTAGCCTATCATGTGGATTGCTTAGGTTGCAAGGGAGTTGCTATAACTGTAAGGAGAAGCATGAAAATAAGGAACACACATTTATTGCCTGCTATGTTTGTTTTTATGAGGGCGATGGTAACTCAATGGTAGAATTTCTGCCTTCTATGCAGGACACCTGAATTCAATTCCCAGCCAATGCACCTCATGTGCAGCCATCACCTGTCTGTCAGTGGAGGCTTTCGTGTTCCTATGATGATAAACAGGTCTCAGCAGAGCTTCCAGACTAAGACAGATTAGAAAGAAAAGCCTAGCAATCTGCTTCCAAACATCAGCCAATGAAATGAAAACCTTATGGATCACAATGGTCTGATCCACAACTGATCATGAGGATGGCACAGGACTGACCAGTGTTTTGTTTCTTTGTGCATGTGGTTGCCATGAGTTGGGGGCCAACTTGATGGCAGCTAACAACAACAACATGTACACTTGGGCTTATGCTGCTTCATATGATCACGATGTCAACTCTGTAAGGAAGTATTACCATCTTCATTTTCCGGTGGAGGAAACTATGTAAGAGAGGATAAGTAACTTCCTAAAGTCATTAGCAGTCAAGCCAGGTTTTGTACTTGGGTCTATCTGACTCCAAATTCAGTATCTCTCCTGGTGACAAATGCTAATGATTGATTTGAGAAGAGAAAGAGATAAGATTAAAACTTGAGTCCATATTGCCCTAGTCTTTATAGGAATGACACTCATACTGTGTGACCCTAATGAGGCCAGTGGCAGGGGTGAGGGGGAAACGTGGTTTTGCTAGGAAGCAGGCAACTTGTGTTAATGACTGCAGATGGTATATTCTCCTTGGCCAATCGTATTACAGTTTGTGTAGAGTACCACAAAGAAAGTGGGGTTGGCAAGAACAGACAGGGAAGTACAAAGCTATGAGTACTGATGGAAAAAGTGACCTAAAGCACAGGACCACTTGTCAGTGGGTGAAAAGCAGCCTCTGCAGGACAGCACTTTAAAAGAGTGGTCAAGCCATTCTCCCTCCTCTGGCCTGAGAAAAATCTGAGTTGTTTTTTTCTTAATTACCCTTTTATTGATTAGGGAACATAACCATTTTCACTCACTCAAGCACTCATACTTTTACTCTCTCTATTATTACTGTCTGAAATACCTTTTTCATTTCTCCTGGTGAAATTCTGATATCCTTTAGTTTGAGCCTTGTCTGGTCTTCAGTCCACCAACGAAATTAATCACTCCCCTATCAAGTCTTTTATTTTGCCCTCCATTAGAAATAGATTTTGTTCGATAATGTTATAAAGAGGCTATTAAAGCTCTTTCTCCCACTGGATGGTGAGCACTTTGAGATGTCAAAATCATCTTTGCATTCCCAGCATTGGGCACACTGCCTACTTAATACACAGTTGACAGTCAATATGTAAACGCTAAATGAATAAAATCCCAATTGTAATTAACTCTGATTTAAGTAGTCAAATGGAGGCGCATTCATAAACAAAGGCTATGTCCCGGTCCGGCTGGAATAAATTCCTTTTTTCCCTATTTCCAATTCCTTCCTTAATGTTAGACATTTATATTAAAAATAGTGTCATTCATCCAAAAGATCAAGCACAGGGCCAAGATTCTTTAGAACCTTCCAAACTATGGAGACAAGGCCCTGCAAAATAAATGCAGTCTTCCTAAATCAGTATATAATGTTAATTCCATTTATACATTCTTTAATATTTATAAAGTGTCTGTGCCATACCACAGGAACCTGTCAAAGAACAAGACAATCATATTCCCTGCTTTTGAGAAATTTATACTCCCGTGGGAAAGATAGACATTTTAAAACTTATAATTATTAGATTATAAGTGTAGGAAAACACAATTGTGAAAGTTCTATGTGGAAAAATATGGGTGATATAGAAAGAAGCATATAACATGAGGACCTGATCTTTGGTGAAGGGGTAATCTGAACAAGTAACACGAGAGGAAGCAATGGAATAATTTAAGAAGCTACCGTGGTAGGTGAGACAAGAGATAATATTGACTTGGAATAGGGTTGTAACAGTAAAGGTGAACAGAAGTGGATCCATTTGATACATATTTCAAAATTTGAATCAATAAGGCTTCGTGACTGGATGAGGAATAGTGATGAAGACAGATATAGTAAGGATGACTTTCATTGAATAATGATGCCATTGACTGAGATAAGGATCAACGGTAAGTACCGTGGACGGAAGAGGAGCAGGCAAGGACAAGAAAGGCAATTTTGGACATGTTTACATAAACAGCCTTTATGTGAGTCATCCAAATGGAGATAAAATTATGTAAATAAGAGTTTTGTTGGCTTTTAATTAAACTTGTAAAACCATATGCTCCACTACTCTTGAAATACTAAGAATGCAGTGGACTGGTGTCATTCAAGGCTTCTCCAAACCTTTGAGTGTCTATCCACATTTTGATAGGTTCCTACATTGTGAATCACAACTTCTTAAGGTAAAATTGTAAGAATAACATTTCCCAGACATCTTTACAAATAGGGTGCAGACATGTGCCTTAAATTCTATCAATCAGATGTACCTGCTGGGGCTTTGATTTTGAAGTGAGCTACTTAAGACAGGAAGCAAGACATCAATCTTTCTTGATTTCTCTCAGATTGATTCTCCTGAACGTTAATTACATTCTCCTGAATCAATCTCAGTTCTCTGTTCAACACTCCAACTATCTCCTTCCTGAATTTCTAGAGTTACATCGCCCATCTACTCCATCATGTCTAGATTCCATTTAGATACTGCCACAGACCTAGGGTTGGATTTTTCACTCTTTCTTGAAACTATTTGGATCTTGAGGGGCAAAGGAAAGTTCTAGATTTGGCCTTGAATTTTTCTGTGTGCTGGCATTCTTTTGAAGTTTGTGGTGGCCACAGCAACCATGTCAGGCCAGTTCAGAAGTGAGGTTCTACTCTTTCATAGATAGATAATAGATAGATAGATAACAAAACATTTGCCATTTAAGGCTGTTTTTACATGAACAATTCAGTAATGTTAATTACGTTCATCATATCGTGCAACCATCGCTACTATCTGTTCCAGATTTTTCCATCACCATTAACAGAAGCTCAGTGCGCTCTAAGCAATAACTCAGTGAAGTTCTATTCTTGTTCTGAAAGCTTAAAGCTTATTTCTCCAGCTCTCCCAGTGATTCTGTGAACTGTGTAATATTCCCTGGTAACTCCCTTTCCCTTTAAAGTAGCAAGAATTATTGTCTTCAACTAAGATGACTGAAAGTGTAATTATTCTATAGAGTGAAGAATATTGTTTGATACATGGAACAACATATCTACTTCAAATCCTGAAAATATCACACTAAGATATTTTTAAAACAATAAACTAATAATTTTTAACTTAATAATTAAGTTTGTAGAATGTAAAAGAATGCCACAAATAAAGGAAATTAACTTCAAAAGCTACAGGAAATAAATATAGAAGCTAATCCTAATAAGTCTATTTATAATCAGTGTCTAAGAGATAGAAAGGAAATCTATGTATAATTCTAAGTGAACACATAGAAAATTGTTGCATAACAAGAACACTTACACTAAGATTTCAAATTTTCAACTTGCATGAGTCCTGGAAATGCCGCCTATAGCAAAGCCCATTATGTGAAGTGTATGAAGAGAATTTGATATGTTGCAGTCGATAGGCATCAATTAACACATTTTCCAATAGGTAAATCTATCTAAAAATGAGAGATCAGTCTTGATCAAACTATAATTACAAAAGGAAAACACACAAAACAAAACATTAAGAGCTTTTTAAAATCGAAACGTTCTTATCCCATCCTAATTCCTCCCAGCCACAAATAATGCTCACCCAGCCAACTCAGCTCTGCTCAGTAATAACATTTCAGTCTGGCAAAAGTGGAGGAACTTTCACCAAACCAGCAAATTGGCTAGGAAATAATGTTTTGCTGTCTTAGCTATTGGTTCAGATGAACTTGAAGAGGAATTAATAATTTAATGCAATCTATGTTCCAGGCCCTGCATTAGGTACTTTCCGCACAACATCCTACACATGAAGAACGTGTCGTTTGGAGAAAACTGACATCACACAACTAGTAAGGGGACAAATATGAATTTCGAAAAACTAATTGTCTGGATCCAAAGCCCTACTGCCTCCTTTGTGCCACACCATTTCTATCAAGATGTGACAGTGTTAGGTGGCAGCCTCCTCACCCTGCCAGCTAATATGCTCTGACCAGATCTTGTCTGCCCAAGATTTCACTCTTCCTCTGAAAATTTGATACACAAGAAAAACCTAGTTCCGTGATTCATTTTTCCATCTGTGGCTTGCCCCTCATGCTTTATTACTGTCAGTGCTAAGTCTTATTTTCAGTTTTTCTTGATCTCTCTCCAACTGATTCTCCTGAATCAATCTCAGTTCTCTATTCAAATATCTCCTTCCTGAATTTCTAGAGTTACATCTCCCATCTAGATCATCATGTCTGGATTCCATTTAGATACTGCCACAGACCTAGCATTGGATTTTTTACTCACTCTTGCATCTGTTTGGATCTTGATGGGTAAAGGACAGAGTTCTTGACTTGGCTTTGACTTTACTGCCAACAAGTTCCTTCACTTGTGCTCTGAACCAAATACTCCAAGGATGCCAAACGCAATGGGGCTATCACACCCCTTACTCCCTTCTAGAACCAGTTACCAAAAAAATAATAATAATAATTACACTAAGGAAATGAGGCCCAATGCAAATTATAGCATCACCAACAACAAGTGTCATTTATATTACTTTACCTATTAGAAAGCACTTTCACACTCATTGACCGTTATACAGTGTAAGGTAGTGAGTACACGTGTATCCTGTTATTACAGAAAATTAAAATAAGAATCAGAAATATTATGTAATTTACCCAGTGTCACAGAGTTAATTTATGGAGCTGGGTCTCAAACCTAGGCCTTTTGATTTCAAACTTCATCTTTCTGTGAATTAATCAGCACTTATGGCAAACATACTAAACTATCCAATGAAATCCACTCAGACATGTTAGTGAGACTTCCAGTTTTGAATGATTTAGCTTTAATGAGTTTTAAAACTCAGATGTAAAAAAGTGGAAAAAAATTTCACTTTAGATAAAAAGTTATTAATTCTTCCCTGAAGTGAAAGTCAACAATATCAGTGTTTTTGAAAAACTCTAAATGTTTCTTGACAGTTTAGAGGTTGGTTTGTCCAAACTGGCAATTACATGTGATTGAAGCTGAATTACAGACGTATCTCACTGACATGAAATAATTTATTCATTCCTTGTTTCAGCAGTATGGTCCACCCTCTCAAATTAATTCCTAACAAAGTATATAGTAGAAAATATAACTTACAGTGTAGGACTGTAAACTAGTACAAAACGGGATTGTTATGGTCTGGATTAAGGATCGGTGGGCCAAATCTGGCCCACCACTTGTTTTTGTAAATAATGTTTTATTGAAACATAGCTACATTCATTCATTTATGTATTGACTATGGCTACTTTTGTAATAGAAGGCCATAGTTGAGGAGTTGCGACAAAGAACATATGGCCCAAAAAGCCTAAAATATTTACTATTCGTCCCTTTACAGAAATGGTTTGCCAACACCTGGTTATTAGTAATTTGCAAAAGGTTTTACGGGGGTAGAAGAAGAAATGGGCCTAAGTCATTGGGAAGGAGGTGGAAAAGCGTAAAATGTGACAATACAGACAAAGAATCTTAGAAAGAGCAGACACACAAAGGTAGGATATGGCTGGGAATAGTCAAGGGATAGTAAAAAGTCTGACTAGGTTCAAATAAAGAACTAAAAATTGGGAACTAAGGGCATGTAAATGTAAAAAGGCAGGCTTATACAGTTTTTGGAGGTCTTCTATACCAGGCTAATATAATTTGAATTTTTCCTGAAGAACTTCATTGAGAAACTCCTGAAGGTATAACTCAAATAAATCAAGTGTTCTTGTAACCCAGTTCTGAATAGAATCATATTCAAGGGGGAGCAGTCCAAAAGCAAAACAAACAAAACAATTTTAAAGGAATTATAGTCTTTGTATTTTTCAAAGAAAGTTAAATGAGATCTCATTTGCAACCATATCAACACTTCTAAAAATTCCCTTACTTCCCCCTTCTAGTCTCTTATCTTCCACACCTTCTCCCTACCTCTAACCTTTCATTTTCTATTTCTCTATCCTAACTCACACATCACACAGCCTTTGGTATTTTCTTCCCCCACTTCCCCACTGCCCTTTCCCCCTTCTCTCTGTCGCACTTTCTCTCTCTCTCTCTCTCTCTTTCATTCTTTCTTCTCCCTCTTCTCCGCTGATACATAACTCTGCTTTATACAATCTTGGCAATCCTAGAAAAATTAAATTCTGCTTGTAGCAAGGGTTTGTAACTTTTTCTATACCATGGAATGCATTGGCAATTTGGTGAAGGCCATGGACCCAACTCAGAGTAATGTTTCTAAGTGCTTAAAATGAAATCCATATGACTATGAAGGAAACCAAATATCTTAAAATACAGTTATCAAATATGGAAAAAATTATCTTCTAGTTATGTAGGAGCCCTGGTGGTGCAGTGGTTAAGAGCTTGGCTGCTAACCAAAAAGCTGACAGTTCAAATCCTCCAGCCACTCCTTTGAAACCCTGTGGGGCAGTTCTACTCTTTCCTATAGGATCGCTATGAGTCGGAATCAACTCAATGGCAACAGGTCCGGTTTCGGTTTTATAGTTATGTATGTTCTTTATTAACACATTAAATAATAAGATCTAGTGGTAGGTTGTTATAATTACTAAGTAGTGATGAGTGTAAATGATATTTTGAGATATCTGCAACAACTAGTATACAATACATAAATATCTATAATTTCTATTGGTGAAAAACCACAAGTATTATTAATGTCACTGTGGTTTGTTGTCACTTACAATCATAACGGAAGGAAATGCTTCATTTTAATTGGAGTTAGTAAAAACAAAGAATGTAGCTTTTTACCCTCCCATTTAGACAATCTTCTGAAACCTAAGTTTAAAACTCTTTCCTTAGAGGAAGAATAAGGGGGGAAGAAAAGGAAGGACAAAATCATTTAAATGGGTGGAGGAATGGGAGAAGGCTAAGAAACTCTCATATGGGAATAGTTTTTATTACCACTAAAATTTTTTAGTACTATCTATTGCCATAGAGTCAATTTTGACTAATAGCAACCTTATAGGACAGAGTAGAACTGCCCCATGGGGTTTCCAAGGCTGCAAATCTTTCTCCCATGGAGCAGCTGGTAGGTTTGAACCTCAAACCTTTCAGTTAGCAGCTGATCCTTGAGTAGAAGAGTAAAATGTTGACATAACAGTGCCTTACAAAGATTAACCAGATAGTAGTATGCAAAATATATTGAGGGAAAAAAAAAGAATATGTAAATAAACTAGTTAGAATGTTTTTGTAATAGTCAGTGTATGAGGTGACCTACTTTGGTGGCAATAGATTTAGAAATAAAAGGACAGATGTTAACTGAAATTTAAAAGTAATTTATTTAATTAGCTACCACCCTTAAATCAGAAGTACACGTGGATTATGCAAGTGTTTCCAAAAAGTATTGAACATTCTGTTGTACAAAATAGTTTATTCCCCAAACCCTGCCCCCCGCCAAACACGCACACACAGACACACACACAGTCATAAACATGCACAGCTAGAGCAACTAGGAAGGTTGTTAGAAATCTAGTGCACTGAAAATTATTCAACAAGAGATTACTAGAATATTCTCCTAAAATGCAGGCAATGTGAACAATGGTTTATCTGTACGCCACAGATGAAACGTTAAATTTGGAGTTAAAATTCCTACTCTGTAACTTATTCACTGTGTAATCTTAAGCAAATTCCTTGAAGTGTCAGTGTTTTTTTATCTTTAAAATGATAACAATACTAAGAATATTTACCCCAAAGGGCTATGGAGAGAACAATTACTCCATATACGTGAGAGCGCTAATCATAGAATTGGATACATTGTAGGCACTCAGTATGTGTTGACTGTATTTCAAAATAAGACTGTACTAGATCTACAAATTGAGATGTTATCATTTAAAATCATCTTCAAATGAAAGGTCTCCTATGTTACCCTTTCTTTTGGATAAATCATGTGTTTGTTGTCCTAGAGATAAAACTATAATTTAACTCCGCATAAAATTTCCTTGATCCTGAGGCAATACTGAGGCTATAACACTTCTGCATTCAGAGACTTAGAAAGCTAAGTACCTAAGTAGGGTATTTTGAAAGAATTTTGATTACATTGTATACTTCCATCTTATTCACTTGATACAAAATAATTATACTCTTTTGAGCGTAAGGTTTCTGTACACCAACCCAGCATTTCTTAAATTGTGCAGTTGCCGTGAAAACAGAGTTTAACGTTATGAAACACGGTTTCACCTTCTTCTGTTGATAACAGAAGCAATGGTTAACATAAGGGATTCAAGTCCCATGCAATAGCTAGTAATACAACCACAAAAGAGGGGCTTAAACTCTACAAAATCCATTTTAAAATGTACTGGGTTATATCTGGAAAAGCCAATAGTGGCCTTTACACTTGCTTTCTTGGAAAGGAGATGGGTGTTCTTCTGCCAGCATGTTAAGAGAGGACACACACTTGCACACATCCACCATTCAAGACCCTTTCCAGTAAGGATGTATTTTCACAATCTAATCCTTTTTAAAACTATGTCTGCATTTTGCCCTGAAAGAAAATGTTGGCCATGCTCCCTATATTGGCCTGAAACCTTTTCTGAGTTGACCTTGTATTTATCTTGGTTTCTCTTAACCTTACTTCAATCTAGCTAAGTGTCTTTATACCTTTCAGATTTTATAAGTCATCAGCAACTTCCTGTCCATCACTTCACTTGAGCTGGACAGGATCATAGAACTGAAAATTTAAGTCAAGATAAGAGAAAAATTGTCATTTGTTTTGACCCTCTGGCAGAAATCAAGCTTCTCTTTTGGTCCTTTACTGAGCTTGCTTGAAAGACCTCTAAGCCACAGCCAGTCATTTATGTGATCCCCTTCCAGCTAAAACCACATCAAATCCCACTCTTTAATTTTATCTATTTTCATGCCCCTCTGTTCACTGTAGTAGGTTTTCTTTAAAGAGTGCTCTTGACTAAGACCTCATGACCAAAATGTATTACTCTCTGAATCTTCCTTTCCAGCGTGCATTTCAAGAGAATCCTCATGTTCCGTCTGTAGCCCACACACTGACATAGAAACAACACTATTTTCTTCTGCTCCCAAAAGTTTTCATAATTGCAAGAGCTATGTGTGGGAGCTGTGTAACCATGCTGCCACAGGATGAAAAGCAAAGACAATTTTTATAATTCTGCTACCATTTAGAAGCACGGTGTTGTAAAATTGCAGAAACGGGATCCCAGAGAATATGTAGGACAGAGGTCATCATTTCAAGCGCATTTTGAGTTCTAGTAGGTAAAATTATTCTATAACTTGGCTACCGGTAAGACAATAGAGTTCTGGCGCCTTTGGTGGATTGACTACAGTTGTTGAAATCAATTAAACAAGACCTGCATATGAGCCAGATCCCACCCATAGGTAGAATCCTTTTTATGACCTGTAGCTGGCTAAACTGCCCTTCTCCTTCCTACTCATTTAACCCTCACAGAAGAATATATTTTCTCCATCACTTTTCAAACCAAGTACTGATACTGCATTACTGCTAAGAAAGTCCTCTCTGCTTTTCATTCCAATACCCAGTTCAAGGAAGAAGTCTAGTCTTTTTTTCTTTTTTTTTCCTGAAACATCTCTCAGAACTAACCATTTCAGTTTTAAGATTCATTACAATGAAGATTGTAATTACCTTGCATTAGGGTCTACCACAAAACCATCTGACTGATACCACCACTTCCATCAGTCTAAGCTGCACCCAACCACAGAAACCATCTCCCTTAAAGCTATTGCGATAACATTGTTTCCCTGCCTGAAGTCTGCGGGGGACTCTAACCATTCCTTACGCCCGTTCCCAGTTCTTAATAATGATTACACATTCATTTTCATTTAAGCTTCTTCATCCTTATTCCCATTTGAATTCATCTCTTGTGTCAAGCAAACTTCCTTCTTACTCCAGATAGTAAGTTCAGTTTCTGAACGTGGGAATACATTTCCCCTCTTTCTTCTCCCAGAAATGCTTTCTTATTCCTTTTTCATAAAACTGTGACCCTTACTCCTACAAAACATAACCCAAAACTCAAGATCTCAAAGAAAAAAATCACAGTCAAACCTCAAAGATTTTTGTCACATCAGTCATGCAAGCGTCATCTCAATATTTCCGGATATAGAGAGGTTTATATCTCATCATTAAGGAGCCCTGGTGGCACAACAGTTAAGCACTTGACTGCTAGCTAATTGAAAGTTTGACCATTTGAACCCACCCAGAGGCTCTGGCAATCGGCTCTTGTAAAGATAAGAGCCTAGAAAACCCTTTGGGGCAGTTCTTCTCTGTCACATGAAGTCACTATGAGTTGGAATTGACTCGACAGCACCCAACGACAACAACATATCTCATCATTAACTATGTACACATTTACTTGGATTATACAACTATATATATGAACTAGTGGCTCAACATACAAGCTTTGGAGTCAGATTGGGTTTATATCTTTATCCATTACTAGCTAGACGACCTTAGGCTAATTATTTGACTTTTCTTTTCTTTTTGTCATTTGTAAACTTAGAAAGGAATCATGAGATTCATTCATTCATTCAACAAATATTTATTTGTTGACTAAGTTACCAAGTGGCCTATTATGGGTGCTAATAATACAACAATTAAAATAAAAAACAAAATATCTAATCTCATGGAGCTTATTAAAAAAAAAAAAACCCACTGTCATTGGGTGGATTCCGACTGATAGTGATCCTATAGGACAGAGTTGAGCTGCCCTATAGTGTTTCCAAGGAGCGGCTGGTAGATTTGAACTACTAACCTTTTGGTTAGCTGTTTAATCACTGCACCACCAGGGCTCCATATGGAGTTTATGGTTAATGAAATTGTGAGAGAATAAATGAGATAGTATCTTACCACCTAGCCTCTCAAATAGTAAGCACTAAATAAACATTAGCTACTAACAATAAATTTAAGCTTAAAATTTTTCATGGAGAAATGTAATATGGTTTTAGGAATACATCTGCAAAGAATTTGGTGAGAATTGATCTAGATATTGCGTTTAAAGAACTTAGTATGGTGCCTTAACCATGACTGACATTTAATAAAGGGTAATTATTGGTGTAGTTGTTATAGTTATATATCAGAACATTCAATGTATTCCCATCCCTAGCATGACATGAGAAAATAAAATTTGCCTAATCTCTAATTTTGTGCCTATGATCCCTTAGAAAGGGAGGCCTTATGCTTCTCCAGAAATACTAGGTCCCTTTTTGTTGCTGCTACTATCCTGGTAGCCACCTTTTAAACCTAATCGTGTACTGAGAAATGTGTAAATATTTTCTTAAAAATATCAGTTAGTATGGATATATGGCAAAATTCACCTTCCCTGAAACTAGTGTGGCATTAGCTCTTGAGCAAAGGGCTGAATGCCAAGAAACAGAAGACGAGCTAGATCAAGGAAAGTTGTTCCAGAGATTTCAGAAATAGTATTTATTGGCAATTCTGTTTAAATTTGATTTGTTTAAATCTGAAGCATGAGAGAGCTTTGATATTAAGATTATTACCTCCTTTGAAATCAAGGTAACTAAGTGAAATAGTCTTGGCTTTGAACTACATAGTAAGATTAAAGCTGAACCTGTTTTACAAATAAGCAGCCTAAAGGCAGAGGTAAAATGAATGACTAATCGATCATCGATATAGAAAGAAGGCTTACAATTGGTCCCCTCTAAGGCTTTTTATGCCAAACGTTCCTGAGCACCATCAGGCAAGAGAGAAGCTCTACTTATTGTGAACTAAACTGCTTGAGTGTACCCTTGAGATTAAGCACTGAGCTTTTCCAAAAAGCCTCTCCCAAACTATTTTAAGAGGATGTTAGCTATCACCCAACTCATTGCCTCTCTGACTCACTTGATTCACATGTCACTCAACCCATGTATTAAGAAACTATTCTCTCATTTACTCCTCACAAAAAAGCTCCATTTTACCAAGGGAGCAAATGAAGTTCAGCAATTTTGAAGATATTTCTTAAGAATACCCAACTAACAAGTTGCCAAAACCATAATGCAAACATTGATCTTTTGAGCTGTAGAGCCAATGCTTTTTTTCTTGTTACTCATTATGAATATATGAACTATTGTGGTTTGGTAACTGGTTCACTCAAAATCCTCCCAAGTATGAGTGCAGGGTCTTCATCATTACCACTGCCTCAAACTCCTAGGTTTTCAGGAATCCATGTTTCTTTGTTTGAGTTGAAGATTATCTTTGAAGGATGTCCTAATGGTGTGCATATTGGGCAAGTCAAATGGAGACTGAGCAAAGCCTTGGGAATCTAATGTGTTTGACCTCTACTGCATGTCACTGGTCAAGGTGGTGGCTATTGAAAAAAGGAAAAGTGGACACCAAAGGGAGAGTAATTTGCATAGTCACTTGAAGGAAGTGGTAGATAGCATTCACTCACACACAACTCCTGGGTACTCATTCCTGTCATGTGGCCCCTTCAAGTCCAGTGACACTGTATGACTTTGCTATTCTAAGTGTGCAGCTTTGGCTTCACTTGAGCTTGGTGAAAATGCAGACTCTCAGACCTCCATGCCAGATTTTCCGAATCAGAGTCTGAATTTTAACCAGATCCCTAGGTAATCGGTATGCACATTACAGTCTGAGAAGCCCTCTGGGTGTTACTTCTGTACCAAGTTTGGAACAGAAATCTTTTTTATTTTTTTTTTATTGTTCTTTAGATGAAGGTTTACAAAACAAATAGTTTCTCATTAAACAGTTAGTACACATATTGTTTTATGACAATGGTTAACAACCCCACAACATGTCAACACTGTCCCTTCTGAACCCTGAGTTCCCTATTACCAGCTTTGCTGTCCCCTCCTGCCTTCTCGTCCTTGCCCCTGGCTGGTGTGCCCCATTAGTCTCATTTTGTTTTATGGGGCTGTCCATTTTTGGCTGAAGGGTGAACCTCGGGAGTGACTTCATTATTGAGCTAAAAGGGTAGCCGGGGGCCATACTCTCGGGGTTTCTCCAGTCTCTGTCAGGCCAGTAAGTCTGGTCTTTTTTTGTGAGTTAGAATTTTGTTCTACATTTTCTCCAACTCTGTCTGGGACCCTCTGTTGTGATCCCTATCAGAGCAGTCCATGGTGGTAGCCAGGCACCATCTAGTTGTACTGGACTCAATCTGGTGGAGGCCATGGTAGTTGTAGTCCTTTAGTCCTTTGGACTAATCTTTCGCTTGTATCTTGTTTCAGAAGAAATCTTTTTGAGGCTATCTGTGGTCTCATCTGAATAGGCTCCTGACAAACTGTCAATCTAGCTGCCTCCCTGGGGATATGCCTAGTAGACGAATCCGTGGATTCTCTCCTTGAGATCCATCAATCCCTCTATTCTCATCATCCCCCTTCCTGTCCTCTCTTCCCAGCCCATAGGAATATTTTTCTAGTCTGAGTGGGCCCTTTTCTGTCTCTACTCTTAGTATACTTACTCTCTTAGGTCAACTAAGGGCTTAAATGCTTCTAGAACACAAGATCTATCTATCTTTGCTTTCCATCTAGCCTCATCACTGAGCTGAGGCAATTAAATAGAACTCATCAAATATTCTGCTTGAATTAGGAAAAAAGAAAGGAGTAAATGTGGTGGGACACAGAGCATTGCTTAATTAATTTTTTTTAAAAGTATTCTACCGTACTCATTGATGATGCATTTGTTCTCAATAGTGTGTTTCTATATATGTCATTGACGTTTGTCTGTAGATTCCTAGAAACTAAAGCCTATGTCTGCATCCTACCTTGTAGCCACGCAAGTGTTAGAAATATTTCTGGATTATGGTAATTGATGTGAAACATCTCTGGCTTTCAGATGACTCAACTAGAAAATGAGCCCATTTCCTTCCACTCTGAGCATAGGCAGAGGCAGCCCAGCCTATTGGTTAGCAAGGTAAGCAATGGTATCTGGGTGACTCTGGACAAGTTACTTAACTTCTCTAACCTTCTTCTTCTTATGAATGAGTATAATAATATCATATCTACATCAGAGGTTTTTTATGAGAATTAAATGAGAACATCACATAAATGTTCATAGAGTATCTGGCATATTGTATACCTAACAAAATTGAGCTTCTCTTACTGGTACGTGGCATATCCTCGATGTTGCTATTCATCTGGAAAACCATGAAAGATTTGAATCTAGACTCCTAGAGTTTAAAACTATTGTGTAAAAATTTTAGTTGGAACCAAGATCATCATAATTCTAATAATACATTTATTGAGCATTAACTATATGTCACATTCCCACACATTATATTATATAATCCTCATAATACCTGTGAAATAGTTTCTATTTTCATCTTCCTTTTTCACCTAAGCACCAACCCTGTTTCCTCTTTTCCAGGGGATGTAGCTAGAGACTGGATGTGCAGCTGCTCTTTCACTTAGTTGTGGCCATGATTCTGAGTTGTGGCCAGTGGAATATGTGAGGAAAAGATTGCACCACTTCCTACCTTGTACCACCCTCTATGCTCTTTCCTTTCCCATGGAAACCTTGAAAACTACATGTTGAAGACAGAGAAGCTGCAAGATAGAAGGAGTGTGGGTTCTTCACTGCCTGTTAGAGGAAATCCACCAACAGATCACGAACAACCATCTGGGACTTTATGTAAGTGAGAAACAATCCCTGTTGTGTTCCATCTATGGAATCTACTTGTTACAGCTGCTAATCTACCTTAACTAACTCACTTAAGGAGTTAAATAGTTTTACCTAAAGACATATGCCTGGGATTCTAGGTCAGTTGGCCTCCAAAACTTGTGTCCTCATTCATTAAATTATAATGGTATCAAGTTTCACTGTAAGAAAGCCAAAACGTGGCTCAGTTCAATAATTAAAAGTGCTCTTCATTCACCCTCTGCCCCAGCAGCTCTAAACCCACAACTCCTGCAAGCATCTCTTGTAGCCTCCAGTGATTAAACACAAAGAAATATTTTTTTTGTTTTTTAGAGAGAGTCTTGAAAGAATGCCTCATGTTGTTTTGTTAATCTGGCCTTCCTATGACATCACAATGCTTCTTGTGAGAGAATTCTAAGATGGCCCCCAAGATTCCCTCCACCTGTTGTACACACTCTGTATAATAATCATCTTCCTTTGAGTATGGCCAAGAACTCTGAATATGATGTGATATCACTCTCTTAAGTATGTTACATTATACAAGATTAGTTGTAGCCGACTAGAGAGATGCTCCTCTTGGCTTTGAAGATGTAAATTGCCATGTTTTGAGAAGGCGTCATGATTCAGACCTAAGGGTGGACCCTAGAAGATGAGAGTGACCCTGGGCAACAACCAGCAGGAAAATGAGAACCTCAGTCCTACAACCACAAGGAACTGAATTCTTCCTATACCCTAAATGAGCTTAAAGTGTTCCCTGAGCTACAGATGAGAGCACAGCCCAGATGACACCTTGACTTCAGCCTGGTGAGACCCGAGCAGAGGACCCTACTTCTGACCTACAGAAAGTGTGAGATAATAAATAGGTGTTATTTTAAGCCAGTAAATTTGTGTTTTGTTTTTTTTTTCCCCTGAATCTTGCTTTCAAGGTGGTATTGCACAGCCCTAACTACAGTGTACATATTATTATTATTTTTTAAACTACACACTTTAAATGAAGTTTGACACAGTCTTTTCATATTTTGTCCTGTGTTATTTTTTTTCTCCATTCTGTGCTAGATGCCTATAACCTGATTTAGTATACTTTCAGCTTCTTCCTCTTTCTTTTTTTTTTGTACTCATTGGAAGAAAATCAAGAATGACAACATTGATGTTACTCAAAACAGTGAAAGGTGGTCTTGGGGCCGACCGAGAGCAGACACCCTTCCTGCCCCATTCACTGTGATATCTAATCCTCCATTTTATATACTTAAATCCCTTCCCTACCTCACAGATGTTAGCGGCTGCAGGGATGGCCAAGAATACCATTCATTCTGACTCTAGGAGTGTTTCCAGGAGGAACCTGTCTGATCTCCACCTCCATATCTTTTCTGCAGGGACTGTGATAATTCAATTACTAGCAGAAAAGAAAGTGCTGATGAAGTCAGCTGTGGGTTGAATTTCCAGGAGCAAGAAATGTATAAGACTATCTATTGCCATTTGCAACAGTGGTTGGCATCATAAATTAGTATGGAAGGCGAGGAGTTTAAATGATCAAAAAATGTAAACTGTTTAGGGTGAGTAATGCCTCCCTTTCTTTACATCTATCTATCTGATTGTCTGTCCATCCATCCAACCATCCAGCCAGCCAGCCAGCCAGCCAGCCATCTCTCTATCTTCATTTATGATATATTTCCCCAGAGTATTTTACAACTGAGAACCTCAGTGGTTTTCCCAGTTACAAAGGCAAGTAGGCATGCCATCATGGTCATTTAGACAGTATTTCAAGCAGGTCTTGTGCCTACTTCAGCAAGTTAACCTCCAGGAATTTCAATTTCTCATTTACAAAACTGAGATGGTGATGATGATGCCTAGATCACATGTTTATCTTCAAAATTATGTGCGGTGATGCCTGTGGATTGCCTCACCACACCTCTTGCAGAGAACAGGCAATCCAATAAGGCAGCTGAACATGCACCAGACATTCGTTTCTCCTTCCTGGGGAGGGAAAAAGACTTATGCCAAATACCAACTAGGACAACTTGATTCTTACAACTGCTGTTTAATGTTAGGGGGTAATTATTTCACACATGTAGAGTTAGACAATGATGCTTTATTAAGCACCTGTTATGTACCAGGTGAGTCCCTGGGACTGGTCAAGCACCCCGCTACTGACCGAAAGGTTGGCGGTTGGAACCCACTCAGAGGCACCTCAGAAGAAAGGCCTAGAAATCTGCTTCCAAGAGCTCACAGTCATGAAAACCCTATGGAGTGCAATTCGACTCTGCAGCACATGGGGTCACCATGAGTCGGAATTGGCAACTTTTTTTTTAATGTGCCAGACAGTTTCTTATGGGTTGATTTTTATTTAATATGCAGAACCCTGTGGATAAGTATTATAATTACCATTCTATAGATGAGAAGACTGAAGTTGAAAGGGATTAATGTCATATAACTAGTAAGTAGAAGGTTTAGAAATCATACCCATGTATACTGATAACAAATTATGTGCAGTCTGATTACATGGCTGTAACCTAATTAATCATAGCCCCCATCAACTGTTCCTATTACTGACTAATAAATATTTACACCAGTTCTACTTACTAGCTTACACAACACTTAAAATTGAGTTAATTATACCAATTTCTATTAGACACCCTAGCCATAAACTACTCCCTCCTTGGTTGTGCACATTTGTCTGATAACTTATTATATTCATGTCTCTGCAGCTCAGGATCTATCCTCACTTATTTCCCAAGTAGGCCACAAATTTAGCTGCCTCTGTCAGGAAATAAATTTTTTTTAGCTCATTTATTCATTACCAGTAATAGCTCCATGGCCGTATCACTGAACTCTGTCTTAGAGCAAGCCCGCAGAACATCAAGGTAACTATTTGATGAAACCAGGAAAGAAGTAACAGGTAAAGACGTACAAATTTTGATGCACCCATCAAGTTAGGGAATCAGTGAGCAAATCAGTCTGGACTGATTACAGAGTTCATGCTCCAAAGAAATGTGTTTGGAAAAATAAATTTGGGCATATTTTGAAGGAACTTTGGTCATGAGGAGTACTGTAGAGATTTGGTGGTGGTTGTGGTTATTTTGTTTGGCAGGAGGGCTATAACGGACATAGTCTTTCAGGAAGATGCATTTGGCAGCAGTTTAAGAGGATAGATTGGAAAATAGGCAAGAGTCAACATGATCAGACAGGAAACTATGGAAACAATCATGGATTGAGATATCAAAAACCTGAACAATAACAATGCCATATAAATGGGAAGCAAAGGATAAATGAAAACACTTAGAATCAGCATGTCTTACTGGAGTGTAGCATGACCTTGAGCTCTCACCTGGGAAAACCAAAATTGATTCACCTGATAGTAAGGATAAGGAATAACAACAAATAATAACTAACAAGCTTACTGCGCATAACATATGACAGTCCAGCTGGTCTTAACAGTGACTAAAATATATTAAGAGTTACTAATAAAATATTTTTGGTTACTAAGTATATTTAAAAACCTCCTCTCAGATATAGCATTTAATGAGTCCAATACAATGCAGAGCATTTAGTTGTTGGGTTGTTATTGTTTGTTTGCTCAAATCATGTGCAAAGGATTTATCTTCTTCGTGAGGTGGGATCACTGTTTTCTTCAAAAACTGAAAGAGAGTAAAAAAGAATGTCATTTGTCTTTGTGTCATGAAATTATTGTTGTTTTTTAGCTGCTTTCAGTCAGGCCCCAACCCCATGCACAACAGAACTAAATGCTGCTTGATCCTGCACCATGCCCGTGATCGATTGGAGGTCAGACCATTGTGATCCATAGGGTTTTCGTTGGCTGATTTTCAGAAGTAGATCACCAGGCCTTTCTTCCTAGTCTGTCTTAGTCTGGAAGCTCCCCTGAAACCTGTTCATCTTCATAGCAACACACAAGCCTCCACTGACTGAGAAGTGGTGGTTGCAGAAGAGGTACATTGGCCAGAATTGAACCCAGGTATCCCACATGCTGGGGGTGGGTGGGGAGGAGCGGAGAATTCTACCACTGAACTACCAATCTGTATCAAAAAAATAAGAACTTGATTATTCTTACTTTATGTGGGCTGAACAAGTACACTTCTGGACAATTTTCTCATATAAATATGTGCTCACACACACACCCTCACATTCACACACCGTACCCCTCACATTTACACACAATTGTACGAGTTTTCCTAGGATTGTATTATAGATCACACCCTTCTTCACTACTTTTCAGGAGTACCACGTGGCTTTGTTGTTATTAGTTGTTGTAGAGTCGATTCTGACTCATGGCAACCCAATGTGTGCTGAGTTGACCCGCTCCATAGGGTTTTCAAGGCTATGACCTTTCAGAAGCAGATTGCCAGGCCTGTCTTCTGAGGCACCTCTGGGTGGGTTCAAACCACCAATCTTTCGGCCAGTAGTCAAATGCTTAACTGTTTGCATCACCCAGGGACTCTACACAATGCTTAAATTAACTAACTAACTTGTTGCGGTCAAGTCAATTCCTACCCACAGCGACCCTAGGAGATGGAGTAGAACTGCCCCATGGGGTTTCCAAGGATTGACTGGTGGATTTGAACTGCTGACCTTTTGGTTAGCAGCCGTATCACTTAACCACTGTGCCACCAGGGCTCCCTATATGCTTAGTACATGTTAAATCATAAACTAAATAATAGCCATGAACCCATTCACCTCTGTCATCTCTAATAGGCCAAATTTAATATTAGCTGGTCTGCCAGAGTGTAGAACCTCATGAGCAAGTGGGTCAGATTTACAATGGGAAGATAGACTGCCGCCTTTGCTGACCATCACGTATTTAAATCAGTAATCTTAACATGTTTAAGGACTGCCTAAGTCCTTATTCATTTTCTCTCTAGCACTTCCTTCTCTTGGATTCATTTAGTGCAAATAAAACACCCAAACCAAAACCAAACCCACTGCCATCAAGTCGGCTCGAACTCATAGCCACCCTATAGGACAGGGTAGAACTCCTCCCTAGGGTTTCCAAGACTGTATGGAATCTCTATGGAAGCAGACTGGCGTATCTTTCTCCGGCAGAGTGGCTAGTGAGTTTGCACCACCACCCTTTAAGTTAGCAATGTTTTAACCACTGCGCCACCAGGGCCCACTTAAATCAAACACAAAAGATGACGAGTAAAGAAAGCAAGAAAATGCAATGCTACACAAAGGTCAGGGATGACCGAGGATCTTCAGAAATGGAGGCAGCTGACTTCATACCTGGCAAGGATTTACTCACTGAAATGTAAACATCAGAATTCTGGACATATTTGGAAAGCTGTCACTACTTGAAATGTGACAATGCAACAATGTAGACTCAAAAAGCCACAGAATCACAATTTGGTATTATATAACATCTCTACATTTGGATGTCACTTTCTCAGGTACAAAGTTTCAAGGTTTTTACAAACTTTTTGGCTCAACTGTGCACCTCAGCCCAGGCCAAGCAAGTACAGGAAGCATTGCAGTCTAGAAAATGAAATTCTTTTCACTTTAGGAGGAAAAATATGAAAAGAAATAACCTTTGGAAAATGCTGATGAAATGTAACTTTTCCCCATAATAATTTTCTGGCATTTATGACAAAGATCTTCTGTTACTTACAACTTCCAGTGAATTTCATTCTTGGCGTACTTGCAGCCCAAAACACTGACAGGGGAGGCCTATTAATACATCTTTGAGCAGTGAGGGAGCTGTTTTTCAAGTGACACTGAAGCAATGAGTGTTTGGAACACCTCATACTTCAGTGAAATCCAATTTTCTCTTATAGGTTTCACTCAGTAGCAGGAAGGCACTCCTATTGCAAAGCTTAGATTCTAACAGCATCTATAAAACAGAAAAGACGCTCTGCAATGATGTTTAGGGGTTTTTTGTTACTTGCAAATGTACTTTCATCTTGCCCAGTTCCAGTGAATTCTAACCACTAAGGCAAGACCTCAGACTTCTAATGATTTGTAAAGAATTATGTTTCCAGTAGTTTTACATTTCCCTCACGTCTGAAGCCTGTGAGTTCTGTGGAAGCACACTGCCAGGGGTTTGCTGGCAGACTGGAATAATATTTTACAGTAAATGATTAGGTGGTAGAGAAGGGAGATTTGAGTAGGGTGATATGGCATATAAGATTGGAAATATGGACATTTTCTTATAGGGAGACATAAAAAGGTTCAAGAAAGGGTCATGGATTCAACAACCACTTAATGAATCTCTATTGTGTAGGAGTCCTGGTGGTGCAGCGGCTGAGAGCTCAGGCTGCTAACCGAAAGATCTGCAGTTCGAATCTACCAGCTACTCCTGGGAAACCCTATGGGGCAGTTCTGCTCTGTCCTATAGTGTCGCTCTGAGTAGGAATCAACTCGATGACAACGAGTTTGGTTTTGGTGTGTAGTGCAAATAGTTAATGTGCTTGGCTGCTAACTAAAAGGTGGGAAGTTCGGGTCCACCCAGAAGTGTCTCAGAAGAAAGTTCTGGTAATCTACTTACTTCCAAAAACTCAGCCATTGAAAAGCCTGTGGAACATAATTCTACTCTGATACACATGGGGTCACTATGAGTTCCAAATCAACGTGACAGCAACTGGTACTGGTACTGCGTGTCAGGACTTCAAATGGTTCCCTGCCTTGGCAAGAAGTTGCATCAGGCTAACTGGACTGATGGAAGCTGGAAGACCTAAACCCTTTCTCTGAAATCTTTGAGGCCCTAGGAAGAAAATAAAGCACAAGGAAGGGTGTTGATAGTCATTGTGGCATCTCAGTGATCTGTTCTGAAACCTACCATCAGCAGGGATTTTCAAATTTGAGAGCCGGCACCCAAAGTCATCATCAATCCCCTTGTACGTATGTGGGAGTCGTGGTTTTTGTTTCTGGTTTTGTTGTTGTTTTAGCAATTGACAGAAAGTTTTAAATGTGGCAAGATTTTAAATATGGCAAGAGCTTGTGAGAACTTGACTCTCCCTAAAAAACAAATTATTTTCAGAAAGAACAACTTCAATTATTAGTAAGGAGGTTAGAGCACTCTATTTTAAACCTCAGGTTCAGGGTCAATATGAAGCAAATGGTCCGCTTTCAGGAGCCTCAACAGACAGTTAATTACCCACGTATATGCATTACATCCATTAAGGTTCTACTGGCAATTTTAACATGATTGAGGGTTAATAAAATCTGAGTCTACTTAAGCCCCAAGCAGGGTTGCAACTATTTTCTGTAATGTACCTAAAGCCCAGTCACTTTGATTGAGGGTGAACCCTACTTAATTTATTTATTTGGTACTTAATCTAAGTCAGGCATTATTCAACCCCTTTATATAACATTAAATTCACTAAATAACCACATGAGATACATTTATTAATATCCTTGTTTTATAGATATGAAAATTAAGGCCAGAAGGGTTAAACTACTTGCCTGTGGTCACACAACTAGTTTGAGGTAGAGCTGGCATTTGAACCTAGCAATGATCTGTTAATTTCCTGCACCTGATATTTGACACGTTCATACTCTACTATTAGTAGAATTTATTGGACAAATAATTTACAAAAAGGAGGAAAATGATGGGAAGACATTGTTAGTGTTCATGCATTTAAGATCACCACTGACATACTAAAAACCAAAGGCCACCGAGTCATGATGAGTCTAAAGAAGCTTTTCCAGGAATCTGTGAGTAATCTCATACCAATAATTCAATCAAGAATTGACCAAAATGTGCCATCTTTCAGTAGCAGGAATCTTGCTGCATGATGCATGACAAAGTAACCATCTCTTCCCTTGACTACTGAGCATTGACAACGGTGACAAATATCAGGAGGGATATTTTAACCTACAAAAAGATTTAGGTATTGTTTGAGAGAATGGAGCACTTGCTACTTGGCCTGTTTTGTTTCTTGGCTTTTTAGTTTTGGTTTTGATCTAGAGAAGCCAAGTTGGTAATGGCAGAGAAAATTTAGCAAACATCTGAAGTTTAATCAATAGTAAGATGTGCACTTGTGTGTGTGATGTGATTTTTCCTTTCTGGCATATCAGCATTTTTGTCAGGGGGAACTAAACAGGATTTTCCTCTCCCTACAACCCATTTCCATCCCTTCTCTTCACTCCTTCCTCTCCCCACCCATCACAGAATTGCTGGATGGGATGACCAACCCACTGGATCTAAATACACTCAGCTCTAATCATACTGCATCAAGCATTGCTCCTAAAATTGAGCTGTAACACATTAGAAACGTCCAGAGGTTCGGTTATCAAGGAAACAATGTTTTCTCTCTAAATCCCAAGATGCCTGCAGGAGAGCAAAAGAAAACCTGGTAATGCAGAGACCTAAAGGACCTAGTAGAAATGAAAATGATGCTTTCATTTCTTTCCTAGAGGAAGAAAAATCTTCGTGAGGTTTCCTCCTAGAGAACAGAAAGGTGTGGGATTTAGGCTGCTCACTCACTCTTTTTCCTTGACTTCTTCAAGAATTTTGTATCCTTACTAAAATGTGTTACATAAAACAGGGTCAATGACCTGCCTGTGGTGGCTGCAGGAGTTTGTAGCTTCGTTTTATTAATCAGTTTGTGCACTCAGCTGGGAATTTAAAAAGCTGCTAGCTTTATTAGCATTGAAGCTGAGCTTTCTCATCCTCTAGGGAACATAGCAAATCAATCCTCTCAAAGATGCCCTGATCCTTACCTCCTCCTCCACCTCCACTCACTCGCTACCCTCCAGTTACCAGCCAACTGTGAGAAATGAACGGTCTCTCTGGAAATTTCTGTTTCTTTCGCCCACTCTAACTCACTCTCTGACACTCTCTCTACACACACACACACAAACACTTTTCTGCAACAATATACCATTCCAGAAATCTTCAAGAGCTATTATAACCAATCACTGAAAATAGCCCTGTAGGGATGGAAGGTGACGGTGAGGTATAATTGTTTCCCAGTTTCTAAAGGAATCACTCTCTAAGAGCTGATCAGTGCTCTAAGCAGTGAATGGTTCCATGGTCTTCGTACCAGAACTCATATTCCAAACTCTATGTCGTTTCTGCTGGGCCTCAGCGAAGCCACATATAGCTCTGATCACCTCTGCTGGAAAATCATTACACTTTCAAACTCTGAGTACTATGAGAGCCTTCCTCTTCCTAAAAAGTGTAGCAATATCGTTATACCAAAGCTAGCTCTGGTCATCTGCTATTCCTTTTCATGGATGCACAGAAAACTACAGTCTACTCAAGGAACTTGGAATAAGGAAAGAGATAAATTAAGGTTGCTAAAAGTCTTGGATGAGAGTTGAGTAGGTTTTCTGCCTTTCCATGATCTGACCAATTACTGGAAACCTTGATGAGAGCTTCAGATGCAGAGATTCCACTGTCAAGAGATCAAGTTCTGGCAGCCATTTTCCAACCCCAACTTTGCATTCAAGGACCTCTTGTATTTTAATTGCAAACTATCAACTTTGATTCACTGAATAGTTTTGCATTTTCATCTGTTATAACTAAATATTCGCATTTCAAATAAAAAATTTAATTTTTTTTTAAAACCGGGTTCTTAGCTCATTCTAAATGAAATTTCTTGTTTTTTGTAATGCAAATTCCTCTTGTGGGCCAGCATGCTAGTCAGGAATGTCAATATTTCGAAATGATTCCAACATTCTTTTGTGGAGAGAAGCTCATCATAATCTAGTCTCTCTCAATTTGCTGCTGCCTCTTTTATCCCCAAGGATAGATTACATTCTGCTTCAGATGAGGAAATTTTAAAACCGAGCCCATTTGTAAAAACTGGGAATTGCCTGCCAATGAAATCTATATGTAATCTGAAATCCTGATTTTAATCAGTAGTTCCAACTTTTTCACTAAATAAATTTTTATGCCAGAATGCTCAGGAGAAAAACCTGATGTATCATTAACATAATTATGCAGTCCTAGGGATTAAGAGTAGGTCAGGTCTGGGCTGAAGTCCAGCTCTGTCAGTAACTAGCTGTATGACCTTGAGCTGGTTACTTCATCTATATGAACCTCAGGTAGTAGCATTCTCATGCAGCTTTTTTGAGGATTAAATAATCCAAGGCATGAAAGCTGCTTTGTTTAATGCCTAAAACATGATGAATACTTAAGAAATGTTATCTAATATTATCATTCCTCCCTAAAGTTTTCAAAGAAATGGAACACACATCCGTTACAGAAGAACAACCACCAGACTAACAACAGATTTTTCATCAGAAAGTCTGAAGGGCGAGCAGGCAGTAAGGCAATACTTTCAAAGTTCTGAAACAATGAGATTTTTAACCTAGAATTTTGTAGCCAGCCAAATTCTAAATAAATTATGGCAATGTCCACCAGTCAAAGACCACCAGGGACACACGGTAGTTCAACAAGAGTGGGTGTATTGATATTTACTGCAGCAAGAAAGCCTCACTCCATGGGGAGTGTCAGGCAATCCTGTAAGTGGGTGTTTGGAGTCTTTGTATAGATTGAGGCTTGTGTTTATTGATTTTGGAGAGAGTTGGAGGAAGTAGAGGTATGCTCTGGATTGTGTGCTGTTAGGAAGTGAGAGTAATACTATGATTAGGTATCTGAATAGTTTTCATATAAGAGCCAGGAGGAATGGGACAGGGATAAAGCTTAATTAGTATTGACTCAACAGTCATTCGTGTTAGCTGGGAGAGGAGATGTTGGACATTTTTATGGTTTGCTCAGTGTTCTAGCAGTTATTTGTGCTCAGACAAGATTATGTTATGGAGTGGTCCTGTTTTTGACTTGCTTTATCATGACCACAGAGTCGCCTTGCCCGCTGTTGATGTTCTGGGAAATTATGTCAAACAGGGAGCCTTGCTGTTGGTACCAGGCCTGCCCCTAGCTAACAAATCTTGTTCCTTCTCAGGTATGAAGGAAAAACGAGGACATTTTCAGATATTTTACCTTAAACACACATTTTCCTCAGAAGTTACTTGAGGATGTGCTGTAGCAAAACAAGAGAATTAATCAAAATAAAGGAAGACATATGTCTTAGTTTCTTGGCACTGCTATAACAGACATACTACCAGGGGTGGCTTTAACAAACAGAAATTTATTTTCTCAGTTTGTTATTGTTGTTGTTAGATGCCCTCACTTCCGTTCCAACTTATAGTGACCCTATATACAACAGAATGAAATTCTGCCCGGTCCTGTGCCATCCTCAGGATCATTGTTACATTTGAGCCCATGGTTGCAGTCACTGTGTCAAGCCATCTTATTGAGGGTCTTCCTCTTTTTCACTGACCCTCTACTTTATTAAGCATGAAGTCCTTCTCCAGGGACTGGTCCCTCCTGATAACATGTCCAAAGTACGTGAGAGAAAGTCTCACCATCCTCGCTTCTAAGGAGCTTCTTCCAAGACACATTTGTTCGTTCTTTTGACAGTACATGGAATGTTTGATACTCTTGCCAGCACCATAACTCAAAAGGGCCAATTCTTTTTCTATCTTTTTTATTCATTATCCAGCTTTCACATGCATACGAGGCGACTGAAAACACCATGGCTTGGGTCAGGCGCACCTTAGTCCTCAAGTTGACGTCTTTGCTTTTTAACACTTTAAAGAGGTCTTTTGCAGCAGATTTGCCCAGTGCAATGGGTCGTTTGATTTTTTGACTGCTACTTCCATGGGTGTTGATTGTGGATGCAAATAAAATGAAATCCTTGACAACTTCAATCTTTTCTCCATTTATCATGATGTTGCTTATTGGTCCAGTTGAGAGAATTTTTCTTTTCTTTATGTTGAGTTGTAATCCATAGTGGAGACTGTAGTCTTTCATCTTTTATCAGTAAGTGCTTCAAGTCCTCTTCACTTTCAGTAAGCAAGGTTGTATCATCTGCATATTGCAGGTTGCTAATGAGTCTTCCTCCAATCCTGATGCCACATTCTTCTTCACATAGTCCAGCTTCTTGGATTATTTGCTTAGCATACAGATTGAATAGGTATAGTAAAAGGATACAACCCCGACACACACTTTTCCTGACTTTAAACCATGCAGTATCGCCTTATTCTATTCGAATGACTGCCCCTTGATCTAGGTACAGGTTCCTCATGAGCACAGGTAACTGTTCTGGAATTCCCATTCTTTGCAATGTCGTTCATAATTTGTTATGATCCACACAGTCGAATGCCTTTGCGTAGTCAATAAAACACAGGTAAACATCTTTCTGGTATTCTCTGCTTTCAGACAGGATCCATCTGACTTCAGCAATGATGTGCCTCGTGCCATGTCTTCTTCTCACAGTCTAGGAGGTAGAAGTCTGAATTCAGGGTACCAGTTCTAAGGAAAGGCTTTCTGTTGGCTCTCTCTGTCAGCTCTCTCTGTCTGCTCTGGGGGAAGGTCCTTGTCTCTTTTCTTTTCCTGGATTCCTTGGCAATCTTCATGTAGTCTGGCATTTACTTCTCCCATCTGTGCTCCCTTGCTTCTTTGTCTAATCTGCTCTTTCTATATCTCTGAAGTGATTGGCTTAAGATGCACCCTACACTGGTATGGCCTCATTAACATAACAAAGAAAAACTTACTTCCAAATGGGATTACATTCACAAGTGTAGGCTTTAAGATTTATAATACATTTTTGGGGGGGACACAATTCAATCATAACAGTGTAGAATCCAAGAAATATTGGCACCAACCCAGGAAAGCAGTGTAGGAATACCCTAAAGTGACAGCTGGGCAGCTGTATTAGAGAGAAACAAAGTCAGACAGGAGAAGGGATGAGAGGGGCCCATGAGGTAGAAAAGGAAAGAAGGTAAAGCAGTAGAATACTTGGCCAAAATACAGAATTGAAAATATAGAGATCATGATAAATGCAAATAGTGAAAGAAATTTTAAAAAAGGAAATTAGAAACTAAGTAAAGCAAATGTAATCAAAGTACATTATATAGCTCTATCCTGGAATAGTCAAATAATGTCAACATTTTATTACTTTCTATTAGAAACAGCTATAGACAAT
Organism: Dugong dugon; assembly: GCA_030035585.1. Taxonomy (NCBI): domain Eukaryota; kingdom Metazoa; phylum Chordata; class Mammalia; order Sirenia; family Dugongidae; genus Dugong; species Dugong dugon. Next base: position 22,381,054 of record CM057463.1, on the reverse strand, counting down.
GATTAGAAATTTTCACTGTAAATTACAGAATAGAATTGAATTTTCTCAACCTTGACAGTATAAAAATAAAAGATCAGGTGACAGAAGTCTGCAGGTGGGAGAAAGGAAGATGAGCTGAAGTTAATAGCTGAGGAAATATCATCATTGGTATGGATGGAATTGTGTCCCCTCAAAAGATGTCGAAGTCATAACCCCTGGACCAGAGAACACGACCTTGTTTGGAGAAATAATATTTTTATTTGCAGATGTTATTGGTTAAATTAACAAAGTTGTATCAGAGTAGGATGGATCCTAATCCTAATCCTTTCTGAGTGGGGTGTTATAAAAGTGAAGGATAGACATGGAAACAGTCACACAAGAGAAGTGAGAGGGATGGGGAGGACTAGAGTGTATGAGGAATCAACTACAAACCAAGGAACAGCAAGGGCTGCCAGTAGCCACCAGAAACTAGGAAAGAGACATGAAATAGTTTCTCCCTCAATGCCCCCAGAAGTAATCCACATGGCTGAAACCCTGATTTAGACATCTAGCCTCCAATTTTGTGAAAAAATAAACTTCTGTTCTTTAAAGCCAGCCACTTTGTGGTATTTTGTTACGACAACCTTAGGCATTACAATGAAGTCAATCATCAACCTAAAAAGTGGGTATCAGGAGAGTGTAAGCCAACTTTTTGGAATAAGAGACAATCGTGTTATTCAATGTGTTATTACTCAAGTTACAAAGGTAATCAATAATGAATCTAAAAAACTAGTTGTATAGCTCTATTAGGAGGATGGAGGAAACGGGGCGGGGGGTGGCGGGGAGTGATGGTGTAATGAGACAAATACTCATTTATCAGAACAAGAAGTCTGAACTGATCAATCAAGAAATAGCAAAAATATATATTTATTCAAATGCTGGAGGTAATGACCAGAAGAGTCAGAACCAGATAAAAGAGTTAAAAGTTGTTGCTTCTAAGCAGCAAGCCTAGCCTTACAAAGAATGCAACAAGGGATGATTGTTCTTCTTCCTAAGCTCTTTTTACTATTTTATTTTCTTATGGTCATAAATTATTTTAATACAACCTAATTTAAAAAAGAAAAAGTAGTTGTAAAAATGAGTATGGTCATTGCTTAGTAAATATTTCTTGAATAAATTACTCTAAAAAAAGAAAAAATATTACTTGGATTCAAAATTTTATCAGTAACTTTTTTAATAATATTTTATTGAGTTTTTGGTGAAAGTTTACACAGCTAGTTAGGTTCCCATTTGACATTTTCCACATAAGTTGTTCAGTGACATTAGTTACATTTATCACAATGTGTCAACATTCTCGTGTTCTGTTTGTTTCATTTCCAGTACTCTAGTTTCCCTGCCCCCTTATATTCTCATCTTTGCTTTTGAGTAATTGTTGACCTTTTGGTCTCATACAGATGATTTTAAGTAGAGCACAGATTCAGCTCAAAAACCAAATCTGTTGCCGTCAAGTCGATTCTGACTCATAGCAACCCTATAGGACAGAACAGAACTGTCCCATAGGGTTTTCAAGGAGCAACTGGCGGATTCAAAGCACCAACATTTTGGTTAACAGCCAGTCTCGTAACCAGTGCACCACCAGGACTCCAGAGCACTGATCACACAGGTAATATCCTTTCTTTTGTGTCCCACTCTGGTATTTCGCTAAAAGGTGATCTCAGAAGATAGGCTCGGTTCTAGGTTTAAAGAGTATCTCAGGGCTATAGTCTTAGGGAGTCCTCTGTTCTCTACTGTTCCAGTTTGTCTGGCTTTTTCTTTCTTTCTTTCTCTCTCTCTCTCTCTTTCAAGAATTTACATTTTGCTCCACATTTTTTCTCCCATTCTATCTGGGACCATTTGTTGTGACCCTGGTCAGAACGATCAGTGGTGGTAGCCAGGCACCATCTAGTTTCTGGTCTCAGAGTAGATGAGGTTGTGGCTCCTGCAGACTTGTTTCTTCTCTGAGCTTTTGGTTGTCATGTTACTGTTTTGCCACTAACAAGTAAAGACCTATAGTTGTGTCTTAGATGGCTGCTCACAAGCTTTTAAGATCCCAGATGCTACACACTTCACTAGGATGCAGATGAGGATTTTTGTGAACTATGTTATGCCAATTGAGTGAATTGCCCCATGAGACTATGGTCCTAGGCATTCAAATCCAGAAAACCAATCTTGGAAGGTATTTGGTTATGTCTGAGGATTATCCATATTTGTGTCTTCAATGAATATATATGCCTACACCCACATATTTGTATTTACACGTACCTATAGATACTTCTGGTGGCACAGTGGTTAAGAGCCATGACAGCTAACCAAAAGGTCAGTAGTTCAAATCCTCCAGCTGCTCTTTGGAAACCCTATGGGGCAGCTCTACGCTGCCCTATAAGGTCGCTATGAGTTGGAATCAACTCGACGGCAACAGGTATAGACACTTCTATCTGTCCTCACCGATGTACACACCTGTACCTGTCATACACCAATATACCTTTACCCTTCCATGCGTGCTCTAACACTTGTTTTTACTTTTGTTGTGCTGTGCTCACTGCATCCACTTTCAGAGCCACTTTTCACATCACCAAAAGTGTACTTTCCTCTTCCCCTTCCTCTCCCTGGTGAACACCAATGAACATTGTTCTCTCCATATATATCTATTCTTGTCTTCTTATAAAAGTGGGATCATATAATATTTGCCCTTATATGCTAGACTTATTGCACTTAGCACTATGCCTTCCAGGTCCATCCATTTTATATTATGTTTCGAGGACTCATCATTATTCTTAATGGTTGTGTAATCTTCCCTTGTAGGTAGGTACCACAAGCATAGCAATGATTGTGAGGATGGCACAGGACTGGACAGTGTTTAGTTCTGTTGTACATAGGGTCACTATGAGTTGAAACTGACTCGACGGATCTAACAACAACAACAACAACACATTTTGCTTATCCATTCATCCATTGATGGGCACTGTGGTTGTTTCCACTTATTTGCTATTGTGAATAAAGCAGCAATGAACATAGGTGTGCGTGTATCTGTTTGTGTCACTATTTTTAGGTCTCTAGGGTATATATCTAGGAGTGGAATTGCTGAATCATAGGGTAGTTCTATTTCTAGTTTTTGAGCCAGCACCATACCATTTTCCATAGTGACTGTACCATTTCACAGTTCCACCAGCAATGGATAAGAATTCCAGTCTCCCCATATTTTCACCATCATTTGTTGTTTGTGTTTTTGTTGTTTGTTTGTTTTTTTATCAGTGCCATTTTAGCTGGGGTAAGATGGCATCACATTATAGTTTTGATTTGCATCTCTGTAGTGACTAATGATTGTGAACATCTTTTCTTGTTTGTTGGCTGCTTGGATGTCCTATTTGGTGAAGGTCTTGTTCATGTCTTTTGCCCATTTCATGATTAGATTGTTTGTCTTTTTGTTGTTGAATTGTTGCAGTTTTCTATAGATTTTAGAGATTAGACCCTTGTCAGATAAGTGATTTCGAAAGATTTTTTTCCCAGTCTGTAGGTTGTCTACTTACTCTTTTAACAAAGTCTTTTGTTGAGCATAAGAATTTGATTTTTATGAGATCCCGTTTATCTATTCTGTCTTCCTCTATTCGTGCGTTTATTTTTATGTTTGTTATTCTATTTCTACAGAAGATTAGATCCCATAGTTTCCTCACTGTGCTTTTTTCCAGGAATTTTATGGTTTTATGTTTAACATTTAGGTCTTTGGTCCATTTTCAGTTAGTTTTTGTGTATGACATGAAGTATGGGTCCTGTTTCATTGTTCTGCAGGTAGATATCCAGTTTTGCCAGCACCATTTATTAAAGAGATTGTTTCAGCCCCACTGACTGGACTTTGATCCTTGTCAAAAATTAGTTGTCTATAGATGGCTGGGTTTCATTCTGAGTTCTCAGTTCTCTTCCAATGGTCTATGTGCCTGTCATTTAACCAATACTGCACTCTTTTGATTACAGTGGTTGTATAGTATGTTTTGAATTCAGGAAGTGTGAAACCTCCTGCTTTGTTCTTTCTCTTCAATATTGCTTTGGCTATTTGGGGTTTCTTTCCCTTCCCTTTGAAGCAGTTCATTAGTTTTTCCATTTCAGTAAATAATGTTGTTGGGACTTGTATCAGGATTGTATTGTGTCTGCAGATCACTTGAGATAGAATTGACATTTTCTCTACATTAAGTCTTCCAATTCATGAGCATGGGATGTCTTCCACTTTTGTAGGTCTCTCTTAGTCTATTTAGTTGTATTTTATAATTTTCATTGTATAGGTTTTTTAAGTCCCTGGGTAGGTTAATTCATAGATACTCTTGATTTGGGGACTATTGTAAACGCTATTATTTTCTTGAATTCTTTTTTGGAGTATTCTTTGTTAGTGTAGAGGAATCCAACTGATTTTTGAGTGTTAATGTTGTACTTTGCAACACTGCTAAATTCTACTATTAGTTCCAGCAGTTTTCTTGTTGAATCTTTAGGAGCTTCTATGTGTAGGATCATGTCATCTGCAAATATAGATAGTTTTATTTCTTCCTTTCTGATTTGGATACCTTTTATTTCTCTTTCTTTTCTTATTGTTCTGGCTAGGAGTGATGATAATGGTTCTCCTTGTCTTGTTCCTGTTCTCAAAGGGAAAGCTCTCAGCCTTTCTCCATTGAGTACAACATTGGCTGTTGGTTTTGTATACGTGCCATTGATTATGTTGAGAAATTTCCTTTCTATTCCTATTTTGCTGAGAGTTTTTATCAGGAAAATGTGTTGAATTTTATTAAATGTCTTTTCTGCATCAATTGATACAATCATATGGTTCTTTTCATTTGTTTTATTTATGTGATGGAGTTCATTGATTATTCTTTTAATGTTGAACCACCTTGTAATCCTGGTATGAATCCCACTTGATTATGTTGCATGATTTTTTTGATATGTTAATGAAGTCTGTTGGCTAGAATTTTGTTGAAAATTTTTGCATCTATGTTCATAAGGGATATTGGTTTGTAATTTTCTTTTCCGTGGTGTCTTTGCCTGGTTTAGGTATCAGGGTTATGCTGGCTTCATAGAAAGCATTTAGTAGTGTTCCTTCCTCTTCTATGTTTTTGAAGAGATTGAGTAGAATTGGTGTCAACTCTTCTCTAAAAGTCTGATAGAATTCTCCAGTGTAGCCATCTGGTCCTGGGCTTTTTGTTTGTTTGTTTGCAGTTTTTTGATAACATCTTAAATCTCTTCTTTTGTAATGGATTTGTTTAAATTTTCTACCTCCGTGTTAGTTTGGGTAGGTAGTGTGTTTCTAGGAATTTGTCCATTTCATCTAGGCTTTCATATTTATTGGAGTACAATTTTTCATAGTAGTTATGATCTTTATCTCTGTTGGATTGGTTGTAATGTCACCAATTTCATTTCTTAATTTGGTTATTTGGTCTTTCTTTTGTTAGTCTAGTCAGTGGTTTGTTTATTTGATTGATCCTTTCAAAGAACCAGCTTCTGGTTTTTTTTATATTCTTTCTATTGTTTTTCTATTTTCTATTTCATTTCTTTCTGCCCTGATCTTTTTTATTTCCTTTTTTTCTGGTAGCTTTTGGCTTATTTATTTATTTATTTTTTCCTCTCTTCCTTTTCTATTTGTTACAGTTGTTGGTTTAGGTTAATGACTTTTGGATCTTCTTTTTTTATGTAGGCATATATTGCTATGAATTTCCCTTTGAGTACTGCTTTTCTTACATCCCAAAGGTTTTGATATGCTGTGTTTTCATTTTTGTTAGATTTTAGGAATTTTTTTAATTTCACTTTTGATTTCATCTATGACCCAATAGTTTTGTAGTAGTGTATTATTTAGTTTCCTTTTTTTTTTTTCTGTTGTTGCTTTCTAGCGTCATACCATTATGGTTAGAGAAGATGGTTTATATGATTTCAGTCTTTTTAAAATTGTTGAGACTTGTTTTGTGTCCTAGCATATGGTCTATTCTGGAAAATGATCCATGTGTGCTGGAGAAAAATATGTATTGTTTTGATGCTGGGTGAAGTGTTCTATATATGTCCATTTAGTCCAACTGGCTTATAGTTTTATTTAAATTCTCAATGTTCTTAGTGATCTTCTTTTTTAGATATTCTGTCTATAATTCAAAGTGGTGTGTTGAAGTCCCCTACTATTATGGTGGAGTTGTCTATTTCTCCTTTCATATTTGTCAGTATTTGTTTCATGTATTTTGGAGCACTGCTGTTAGGTGCATATGTACTTATAATTGTTATGTCTTCTTGCTGGATTGGCATTTTTGTTATTATGTAATACGCTTCTTTATCTCTTATAATAGATTTTGATTTAAAGTCTATTTTATCTGATAGCAGTATGGCCACCCATGCTGTTTTTTGTTTGCTGGTTGCATGGAATATTTTTCTCCATCCTTTATTTTCAGTCTGTCTATGTACTTATGTCTAAGATGTGTTTCTTGTAGACAGCAAAATGATGGATCACGTTTTTTTTTAACCTATACTGCCACTCTCTGCCTTTTATATGGGGCATTTAGACCATTTACACTTAAGGTTATTTATTACTGAAAACGAAGTGTCTCCCTTAGTCATTTTGCTATTTGTTTTTTGAGTGTTTCATATCTTCCTTTTTTATTATTCTTTTTTTCTGCTTTTGTTTGTGTTTGGCTGCCTTCTTGTGATGAGCTTTTTTATTTTCTTCCTTCTTTTCTTTTGAATACTTTTTCTCAATGATTTCTTAGTGCTTACCACATATATTACATTACACAACTTACAATTGCAAGAAAGTTTAACATATGAACAACAGTTAACATACAACCTAAACATAATAAATTTATTTCTGATATGGTCCTCCCTCCCTCATTTCTGTTGATGTGTCTCCATTAACATATCAATATACAACTTATATTCACTAAGTTTACTTTGTTCTTATTTCTTACAAACTTAATGTTGTATTGTTTGTAGGATTTCAGTATGGATTACACCTCAGCGTAAAGAAAACAAAAATCCTCACAACTGGACCAATAAACAACATCATGATAAATGGAGAAAAGATTGAAGTTGTCAAGGATTTCATTTTACTTGGATCCACAATCAACTCACATGGAAGCAGCAGTCAAGAAATCAAACAATGTATTGCGTTGGGCAAATCTGCAAAAGACCTCTTTAAAGTGTTGAAAAGCAAAGATGTCACCTTGAAGACTAAGGTGTGCCTGACCCAAGCCATGGTATTTCAATCGCATCATATGCATGCGAATGCTGGACAATGAATAAAGAAGACCGAAGAATTGATGCCTTTAAACTGTGGTGTTGGGGAAGAATATTGAATATACTATGGACTGCCAAAAGAAAGAACAAATCTGTCTTGGAAGAAGTACGACCAGAACGCTCCTTAGAAGCAAGGATCCAAGACTAGGTCTTACATACTTTGGACATGTTGTCAGGAGGGATCAGTCCCTGGAGAAAGACATCATACTTGGTAATGTAAAGGTTCATCAAAAAAGAGGAAGACTCTCAATGAGATGGATTGACACAGTGGCTGCAACAATGGGCTCAAGCATAACAAGGGTTGTGAGGATGGCGCAGGACCAGGCAGTGTTTCATTCTGTAGTATATAGGGTTGTTATGAGTCAGAACCAACTTGATGGCACCAGACAACAACAACAACCACTCATATGAAATAGGCAAATATATAGGGACAATGGTTTATTAGTGGTTACCCAGGGTGGAAGGGAAGTGGAAAAGGAAAATCATTGCTTGGAGGGTGCTGAGTTTCTGTTAATGGTGGTGGAGTAATTTGGAAGAAGATAGTGGTGATGGACGAGGAACGTGATGAATGAAATCGATGTCACTGAATTGTGCATGTGAAATTTGTTGAATTAACAAATGTTTTCTTGTGTACATATAATAAACTATATTCTCTCTACATTCATCTGACCCCTATGAAACTTTGCTAGATCCCACATGACAAGACATTGCCTGAGTGAAGCTCAGTGAAGAATCAAAGGTATGTTGAGAGACAGCACTCTCTACTCCCAGCTCTGCACACACAGGGCCCACAGGCATCTGTATTGAGAATGGCATCGAGACACTCCTCCCTCCCCTGCCCTCCTTGTTACTGATGCCCTGCAGGGGCCCCCACTGTTGTTGGTGCTTAGATTACAAATCTTGGCTGAAGCACAAGCCCACCATACAGAAGGTGAAATTACAAAACAATTCTCCCTAAAATGGGAGTGCAGTTTCTGTTTGGAGATACTTAATATAGCGGTTTTTTTTTTTTGTTTGTTTGGTTTTTTTTGACCACCTAGAACAAATTTTCCTTTCCTAATAACATCCTGGTTCTTAATGAGGAATTGCTTCCTCCCCACTGGCTACAGTTTTGTAGGACTGTAATGGGGGAGGGGGAGCAGTGATGGTTCAGAGGTAGAATTCTCGTCTTTCATACGGGAGACCTGGGTTTGATTCCAGGCCAATGTACCCCATGCGCAGCCACCACCCATCTGTCAGTAGAGGCTTGTGTGTTGCTGTGATGCCAAACATGTTTCAGTGGAGCTTCCAGACTAAGGCTGACTAGGAAGAAAGTCCCGAAGAACTACTAGTTTGAATTGGGGACCAACTTGACAGCAGTTAAGAACAATAGCAATACATGAACAGAGCTAATAAGTGTTATTCCTAAAAAACAACACTTTAATATAATGATAGAAGGAAGCATTAAATTGATTACATACTACCACAAGCTTTCCAAAGAGTCTTCTAATCTGCAACTACTTTACAAATATAGAGTTGAGAGGTAAGACCACGGTTACAAAATGAGCAAGTAAAATAGGCAAATGCAGATAGGGGGCGGTTAGCAGAACAAAGAAGGTGATATATAAAGAGGAAGGACATTGTAAATATATTACAAAGGACAGATGATTGAAGATTGCAGTTATAAGTGAAGACTAAGGGAAGGGGCTGCTAAAATCCCTTCTAACCTGCCCCAAGTAGGGAAACATAAAATAAGAGAAAATGGAGGTGATATAAGCTTGGTTGGGGCATTTAAGGAGGAAGGAGGCAGATAATATAATACCTTCCAAACTATTAATATTTTTAAATTATATTTCTAAAGTTTTGTTTAATACAAGGAACAGAAAAAAAGTGAACCTTAATATTAGATGTTAAACAATTTGAGAGGAATTGTCATAAAATCAGGGGATTTATGTGACAATTCATGAAAAAAACTGTAAGACTTATGGTTCCCTAAATAATATAGCCAACTAAAATTCTCTTCTCATAAAATACAAATTGAATATAGATGATAAAAATAAAATATTGTCACTTTTACCATATACTAAGTATAAGAAATAGTTTCAGGGATTTATGAATAAAGATTCGTGATCAACTCAATTGGTTTCTTTGAAAAAAACTGCAAGATGAATTCTGGATTCGGTGAGCAGGGGACAGTCTCATAAAATAACACTTCAAGACTTTATTTATCTGAATTAGCTTGAAAATTGGCTGGCAGGCCAATTCTAACAGTGATATTTTGAGTACCTCAGGAACAAGTATTAATTCAATCTCACTGAATGTACAAACTATTGAATAGTGCCCTTTCACAGGCAATAACTGAACACAAGGTACATTTTAAAAATCTCTTAGAGTCTAGGGCAGCAACCTTAACTACATTTGGATCTGGTAAGTCTGTCTTGGTAACTACCTAGTTCTGTTTAGGGTTAAAAACAAAACGAAACACGACTTTCAAGTAGGAGGACCCTGAGCAAAAAGCAGCTCGTTCTAACTGGTGAAACTTCCTCTGCTTACCTTTGTTTCAGTTTACAGGTGGAAATGTAGGTTGGGAAGAGAGAAGGCAAATTGATGTCTCCTGGGCTGGGAAGGAAATCTCAGGGGAGGCCTCACTGGAGGAGTCATGGTGGGCCCAGGTGGCAGGGAGAGAGATGGATCTCAAAAGCAAATCCACACGAGCTTCCCACTCTCTGCACTGCAAGTTGTTAGGGAACTGAAAATTCACTGTGTCTGGTGAATTATGTAGCCAATTAAATGTGAACGTTCTTCACACCTGTTCATGTTCCTAACACAATGGGATTCGACATAAATCAGGAGTGCAAAATAGATCCCAAGTTACACTGAGAAATTGTGTGTGTTTTAGTAAAACCATACCCTTAATCACTAAATATCACTAATGCCCCATCTGTAAACATAAAAAAATCTTTACCTGCTCAATTTTTTCCTTATAGGGATGACATAGAATTAAAAAGCCTGTAAGGTGCTTTCCTTAGAGGAAGGAATTGCCACAGCCTGAGGTTTTTGAAAGATATTTATGAAATCTTTACTTCCCCACAAAATTGTATGCGAATATTATGATCCTCCAGCACACCACCCTGCATTCCAAAAGAAATATGACAATCTTATCAATTTTGAAGCTACTTATGTGAAAGAAATCTGGCAATTTCTCTCAATAACTCTGTCTGATATACTTATGTCCCTGACTAGGACGATAAAATGAAAAGCAAAGAGCTGGAAAAGTCAATAGGAGATTGGAGTTTAATGCATGCCTAGCTAATTGTGAAGAAAATAATTAGCTAGTTTATATTACTCAGATGAGGGTCTTAAATATAAAAGAATGAATAAAAGAAAATTCACTTTCAAATGAGTAATGTTACTCTAACGGCCATATTTGTTTTCTTTTGTTTTTTGTTTTTATTATAACACATACTTATTTTTGGATTCAAGCATAATGAGGTTTTTTTCTGTGTTCACCTTCCTACATCAGAGAGACTTCCTTTGACACGAGCCACCGTCTCTCATCCTGGCTTGTCTCCTACCAGGGCATTACCCTTCCTGACCTTGAATACTGTAACCACGACGGCCAGGCATTCCCTGACCTACACACACAGACAAATGAAAGGCCCACAAAAATGTCAAAGGGTAGCAATGCAATGGCAGATAAAATTAATGAGATCTTATACTCAAGACAGAGTCCCTGGGTGGTGAAACAGTTAATGTGCTCTGTCTCTAACTGAAAGCTTGACGATTCCAGTCCGCCCAGAGGTAGCTCAGGAGAAAGGTCTGGCAATCTTCTTCCAAAGCATCAGCCACTGAAAACCCTGTGGAACACAGTTCTACTCTGATACACAAGGGGTCACCATGAGTCAGAGTTGACTCCATGGCAACTGGTTACTGGTTATTTTCAAGATGAGACAAGCTTCTGGATAAGCATTTGATCTCTGTTCTCTTCTCAGCTCTTAAGTTCTGCATGCATTAAACATTACTAATCTTTTAAAATCCTTCTCACATCAGCCTACTTTCCTGCACTGTTACTTACACTTCCCTAATAGGTAAAAAACTAAAAGAGGAGCCTAGTGCCTGACCCTCTAGACATCTGTCTCTCCCTCTCCCTCCTCCAGGCCCTCCTACTAACAACCACAATCATGTGCATCAGCATAAAAATCTTTGCTGCATTTGCACAGCCAACAAACTCTTCTGCTTAGTATCAAAAAACCCACTTTCTAATTCCTTTGTAGATTGGTTGTCTTACCTCACACTGAGCCCCTTTATTCTTACTCTTTAACAAAATCAGTGGCTTAGGATCGACGAATAAGAATTTTCTTCCTTATGAAACATTGTCCTTTCCCTCAAAAGAACAACTACATTAAAAATTCTACCAATCCTTCAGAAAAACCTGTTAAAAACCCATTGCCGTCGAGTTGATTCTAACTCATAGCGACCCTATAGGTCAGAGTAGAACTGCCCCCATAGGGTTTCCAAGGAGCAGCTGGTGGATTTGAACTGCCAACCTTTTGGTTAGCAGCCAAGCTCTTAACCACTGCACCACTAGGGCTCCCAATCCTGCAAGGCCTGGTCCAAATATTATGTTTTCTCCATGAAAAATGTGTCAGTCTCTGCAAACGGAAATTCTGGTTGTCTATTTCTGTTTCTCTCTCATCTACTCTCTCTCTCATCATCATCATCATCATGGGAATGCTTCACTAGTTTCAAATTCAGGCTGGCATCATACTTACCATGTCTATATCTAACATTCTCTAATAATAATAATTTCTTGGAGGCTGTCTTAGTCACCCAGTGCTGCTATAACAGAAACACCACAAGTGGATGGTTTTAACAAAGAGAAGTTTATTTCCTCACAGTTAAAGTAGCTAAAAGTCCAAATTCAGGGCATCAGCTCCAGGGGAAGGCTTTTTGTCTCTGTCAGCCTTCTCTTCAGTGTTCCCCCAGACTAGGAGCTTCTCTGCGCTGGGACCCCTGTCCAAAGGACACGCTCTGCTCCCGGCACTGCTTTCTGGATGGTATGAGGTCCCCAGTTCTCCACTTGCTTCCCTTTCCTTTTATCTCTTGTAAGGTAAAAGGTAGTGCAGGCCACACCCTAGGGAAACTCCCTTTACATTGGATCAGGGATATGACCTGGGTAAGGGTGATGTTACAATCCCACCCTAATCCTCTGTAACATAAAATTACAATCACAAAATGGAGGCCAACTACACAATTCTGGGAATCGTGGCCCAGCCAAACTGATACACACATTTTTGGGGGGACATAACTGAAATCATGACAGAGGCCATAGTGTCTTGTCTAGAATATGTACCTCATTAATGTTTGTTGAGCAAATGATACAAAAAGGTTAGGGTTGCATGGATAGAAGAAGTATAGATAAAGAAAAGTAGGACATGCCAAAGCACCAAAAGTCTATGTTCTCTTTTTGATCATTTGCTAACTAATTTTGTATCTCTTTAATATGTGGCTTTGTGGCAAGAAGAAAATAAGCTTGAGGTGGTACTCCTTGAAGAGAAAACTGAGGTGTAGTCTGTATGATCAAGAGAAAGGAAAAACACCATTCTCACATTTTCTTATTCCATAATTCATTTTATTCTACATCTTCCACAGGAGACACTAGAACAAAGCGAACTATCTGTATTTGGAAAGGTAGAGTGAAATTTGTCCTTTATTTGCCCCAAGATACTAGCAGAGGGTCAGTCAACCAGAAAGCAAGCAAGGAAGGAGATCTCCCCCATTTTCTTACATATTTCTCGTTCCCTGAAGTGACAACTGGTCATAGGGGATGATAGTCCTTCCAAAATGCATCAGAACACAGAAACCCGCACCAGTGCACACACATACCTTGCCATGTCTGTATGATAGAACTGCCTAACAGGTCAGTCAGTCAAGAAATATTTATCCAGGGCCCACTATGGTTCAGGAAGATTGCAAGTCCCTGAGGATTCACAGGTGAAGCAAACAAACATGGTGCTGCCCTCATGGATCTTTCACCTTTAATAATGAGAACATACTTTACATAAATAAATAGCTGAAAATGTGCAAAGAGTTACATAAGACTAGCACGGCACACAGGTGTTGCAGTCAATCACTCCCATTTATTTATGTGCCGAGTGACCATGCACATAGTCAAGAGCATTGAACACATATATATTAAGTACTTACTTGAGCCCTGGTGGCGCAGCGTTTGAGAGCTACGGCCGCTAACCAGAAGGTCGGCAGTTTGAATCCACCGGCCGCTCCGTGAAAGCCCTATGGGACAGTTCTGCTCTGTCCTAAAGGGTCGCTATGAGTCAGAATCGGCTCAGTAACAACCGATTTGGTTTGGTTTTAAAAGTTACTTGTGATAGTACGTAAAAAGCCCTTAGCATAAAGCATGGCATATACAAAATAAATAAATAAATAAACAGTTACTGCGGAGTCGACTCCAACTCATGGCGACTCCGTGTATGTCAGGGTAGAACTGTGCTCCATAGGGTTTTAGTGACTGATTTTTCGGAAGTGATTGGCAGACTTTCTTCTGAGGAGCTTCTGGGTGGACTCTAACCCCCAAACTTTTGGTTAGTAGCCAAGCACATTAACCTTTTGCACCATCCGGCATATACTAAGTGCTCAATTCTAAGCACTCAAACGACAAGGAATAGATACACAGACCCTTGCTAAGGAATTATGAATTTCCACTTATAAATTCCATTTCTCATTTTACTTGAGTTAAACTAGGAATATTATAAAAGTCACTCCACTTTATAGTGTTGCTGCACTATCCGCAAAAATTTGTATACAAAGTGCCAAGGGTCCTATCTGGTGGTGGAAATATCTCTTGTTTTTCTCCTCACTACCAACCCCATACATCTCATAGGCTCAATCCCTGGTTTATGAATGATGATGTAGTAGGATGATATAGTAGAAAGGGCATGAGATTTAAAATTAACTAGACCTGGGTTGATTTCATTTTACTTGGATCCACAATCAACACCCATGGAGGTGGCAGTCAAGAAATTAAAAGACGCATTGCATTGGGCAAGTCTGCTGCAAAAAAACTTCTTTAAAGTGTTAAAAAGTGAAGATGTCACTTTGAAGACTAAGATGCACCTGACCCACACCCTGGTGTTTTCAGTTGCCTCATATGCATGTGAGGGTTGGACAATGAATAAGAAAGACCAAAGAAGAATTGACACCTTTGAATTGTGGTGTTGGCAAAGAATATTGAATATACCACGGACTTCCAAAGGAACGAACAAATCCGTCCTCGAAGAAGTACAACCAGAATGCTCCTTAGAAGCAAAGATGGTGAGACTACATCTCACATACTTTGGACATGTTATCAGGAGGGATCAGTCCCTGGAGAAAGACATCATGCTTAGTAAATAGAGGGCCAGCGAAAAAGAGGAAGACCCTCAGTGAGACGGATTGACACAGTGACTGCAACAATGGGCTCAAGCATAACAACAATTGTGAGGATGGCCCAGGACCAGGCAGTGTTTCCTTCTGTTGTACATAGGTTTGCTATGAGTCAGAACCGACTCAATGGCACCTAACAACAACAACAACAGATTTGGGTTTAAGCTCTGGCTCTGTCAGTGATTGGCTGTGTATACCTCACTCATCTGTGAAATGGAAGTAATAATATTTATTGCATACAACTTCTATGAGCCTGAGATGAAATAGCATACAAAAGGGCCCAGAACAATCACGAGCAGAGAAGACAGGGATGCTTGAGGCATTCTTTTAAGACAACAAAGATGCAGTCTTGTATTCTAAATAAATGCCAAGCCAGCCATGCATTGATAGCTTCCAAGGATGATGGAGTCTTCTTTGTCTTAAGCACATGCTAAGCACAAACCCAAACCTGTCCCTGACTTTCTACTAGAAAAGTGGCTCATGGAAGAGAACTGGGGCTGCCTGCTATTGAGTCTGTCAAAATGCCCGAATGGAGCTGACCTTCCCACTTCAACTTCAAGTCAGCACAAAGGCACCTCAAGAGTTAATCTACTGTCGTTATTACATTGATAGCTAAATGACAGAACTTGTTGTTGCATTACTTACAGTCTAACTCCAAATCCTCAACTTAAGGCTCCCTCTATTACACCCTGCAGTCTCTCAATTGCTAGGCAGGATTTTCTGAGGACTTGGCTGCGAGACCACTGTAGGCTGCTGGATGTGTACGCGCACTTGTACAAATAAGGGAGAGCTGATGCAGGCAGGAGGACTCCTTTTTTTTTTTTTTTCCCTCTTAAATGACATATTTGAGCATTAAAAGCAATATATTCTGTTATCCTGCTAGCAAGGAATAATGAAACCAGAGTGTTGCCTTCCCAGCAGCTGTCACCTTTGAATTGTGCAAAGCAGAAATGATCCTCCGTTTATAGGCAGCAACAGCCTCCACAAGCGATGGGAGCATTGCCAAGAGCCTTGAAAAACCTCCACAGCTAATTGGGAACTGGCTTATTAGTGACAATTTTGAGAGTCAGGTTGTCACTAAATAAAAACGAAGGAGAACATGGTGGGTGCTGTAGCCTGGAATTAGGCAGTGGGAGGGAGGGCTGGTTCCTGCTCCTTGCAGGAACATTGCTCTGTAATTTTCTCCAGTGCTGTGCTCAGCTGCCATGCAAAAGCACTGGGCCTTGGGAGGCTGAAGACAACACCTTCAGCCTCCACTGTTCCTTGAACACTGCCCCACCATCAGCGTTAGGAGAGTTCTGTAGCCATTTCAAATTTAGTTAACACAATGAAAAAAAGGTATCATGCCCTTAAACTTTTGAGCATGGGTCTACATTTTTTGTGTAGCTAATGGAAATTGTTTTGTTTCACAATTGGTTAGATAATTCCGGTAACAAATAATCCCTAAGATTTTGTGTCAATTTTGGAAATGCAGTAAAAGGAGAAATGAGTTGAAGAATTTAAAAGAAAAAAAATCTTAAAAGTCAAAATACCAGCCAGGACATACAGTAAGACATATATTAAGAAGCATCACAAGAAATGAATATGATTAGTGCTTTCAATTCAATAGGAACCTCCAATTTGTTCGGAAGATTAAGGGCATTAACATTACCGGTGTTAGACTAGTCCCAGTCAAGCAGAATGCTAACTACGTCCAGTGTCAGCTCTGAGTTACTATCAAGTTGTTGCTCTAGCAACATACTGGGTTTCTCTGCTCCCTACCCACTGAGATGATGGTACCTGATCTGGATAACCTGTCTTGATTTCTTTGCTAAGATTTTAGCCCTTGACAACTCCCCCAAAAAGAGTATCTTTTCCATTCTGCATTAGCAATGGGGCTGTGTGAGCTGGGTGAACACAAATCACTTCCATTTGATATGCTCCCTGCTGGGTGAATTGATGGAATCTTGTTTCTGCCCTATTAGACCCTGGAATTAACTCCTGGAGTTTGACACTGGGGTGGGGAACAGCTATGGCAGTATAAATTCATCTGAGCACAGAGGGACTGGAACTTGAAAAAATAGTTTAGAGCCACCTGTTTGCTGTCTTACTCCGTTAATGCCTTCTCTTATTTCTTTCAGAAAATTCATTCTTCTCTTCTCATAAGATGATTTACACCTGCACATTCCATAAATTGATTCAACCCATGATACGATAGATTCTCTGAATCTCAAGGTAACTCAGTTTACCTTCCAAACTCTTGCTCTTAACATCATACATAGGCACACATACATACACACACACACACACACACACACACACACACACACACACACACGTTAGTGGTAGACAATATTGGGTAAGTTGTCTACCCAATAGCTGGCCATTTTCTCTCCCTTTCTTCTTTGCTGGGAGAATTTGCCTCCCACAAGAGAAGCTAAAAGTCAGTTACCAGCATTCCCAGCTTCTTTGTTGCTATAGGTGGTGGCATGACACTGTCTAAGGGTAGCCATATGGCATAATGTTGGGGTGACAATGTGATATAGTTCTAGAGGCCATGTGACAGAGTCTGGGGGTGGTGATGTGACACAGTTGCTCAGTAGTAATGTCACATAGTTCTTGGGTAGAGCTATGACACGGTTCTCTGGTGGCCGTGTGACATATTCTTAGGTAGTGATGTGACAGTTCTGTAGTGGCCATGTGGCACAGTTATGGTGTGATCATGTGACATATTCTTGGCTGATGTAACACAGTTCTGGGATGTCCATGTTACACATTCCTAGGATGGACACATGACACTGTTCTGGGGTGCCAATGTGACAGTGTTCTAGGATGGCCATGGGACACATAGCTCATGGATGGTGATGTGTCACAGTTCTCTGCTAGCCATGTGACAAAGTTATCTGGTAGCAGTGTGACCACTTCTGTGATGGCAATGTGACACATTTCTCATCAAAGAAACCTAGAAGGAAGTCTGAGGAAGATATCTCCCTCCATATAAAGAGGACCACTGGGACAGTCCCTTCTACTTCTCGCATCTGAGTAAATTTACATGAGCATGTGATGCTTGGAGCACTGCAGCAGCCATCATGCTGCAAGGAGGACAGACTTTTCGCCCCTAAGCATGGCAGACGAGTAAGTAGAGCTTTGATAGCATTCTGAGCAAGTATAATTACCCTGAGGTTATCCACCCCTAGATTTCTCCTGAAGTAATATAATAAATAAACCCCTAATATTCCTGCAACACACAGGGCACATCACATGTGCCATTTTATATTATATATTTACAGTTCCACTAATCCAGGAAATTAGAAGCATTTCAGCCGTTCCTTGTAGAAATCAAATTTATTCTTGCAAACAAAACTGCCAGTTGCTTTTTGATAAAAGTCCAGGATAAAAAAATCAGTTTTAAACTTCATGAAGAGTAATCTGAGTAGTGTCCTTTAGTTATATAAATTTGAGGTAGGTAGGTTCCCTGAACTGGAGTAAAGACACATAAGAGTTTTTGACTGACCAAATTTAAATTATGTACTAAAGACTTTCTGGTAAGCAGCTCTAGTGAAAGAGTGACCTATTTGCATAAGAAGCCCAAGGCCTTCTGGAAGATAAAAAGTTCCCAACTTCTGTTGTCCAAAATTCCAAATAAGAGAGATCAACAGTTTGCCCCAAGGTGGCCACAAGCACGTGCAGTAAAGTTACCTGGACCAGGGTAACGTTTGGCTAATTATCTGGGCTTGACCCAAGGTTTCAAATTGAAAACTCCTCAAGTTCCATGTTAACAATGGGGCCTCAGGGAACAATGGCAGAACATGAAACCAGAAATCGTTGGCATAAAAGTGAAGATTTGTGGACAAGCAAGGGCATACAAAGACAAGTGGACAAAATTGTCTGTCCAACTATATGGGACATGGAGTAATGACAGCAGTGGAATTATCAGCTGACAACATCCTGTTTGATTTTTTGTGTATATAAGTAGGCTTAATCCCCTACCGAGACACATTTTGGTAATAGGAGCAAAGGGACAGTTTCTTGAACAAATTGGGACTGGGGAGACCTTGGAAGGAATTAATAAAATTCTCACTAATAGCATATGTGGAAGTTAATATATTAACTAAAAATAAACAGATAGTTAAATAAATAAAAGTATCAGTATGCTGAATCAATAATCCGAGAAGTCGATCATATGAAGAAGCTTCAGGATAGGAGGAAGACTCATTAACAATCTACCAAATGCAGATGACACAATCTTGTTTGCCAAAATGGAGGACAACTTGAAGCACTTATTGATGAGGCCAAAGACTATAGTCTTCAGCATGGATTACACCTAGACATGAAAAAAAAGAAAATCCCCTCGAAACTGGACCAAGAAACAACATCATGATAAATGGAGAAGAATTGAAGTTGTCAATGATTTCATCTACTTGGATCGACAATCAGTGCCCATGAAAGCAACAGTGAAGAAATCAAAGTACGTGTTTCATTGGACAAATCTGCTGTGAAATATCTTTTCAAAGTTTTAAAAAGCAAAGATGTCACCTTGATGACTAAGGTGCACCTGTCTTAAGCCATGGTCTTTTCGATCACGTCATGTGAATGCAAAAGTTGGATAGTGAAAAAGGAAGACAGAGAAGAACTGATGCATTCAAACTATGGTGTTGGCAAAGAATATTGAATATACTGTGGATCGCCAAAAGAACAAACAAATCAGTTTTAAAAGAAATACAACCAGAATGCTCCTTAGAAGCAAGGATGGAAAAGACTTTGGCTTGATTACTTTGAACACGTCATCAGGAAAGACCAATTGCTAGAAAAGGGTATCACGTTTGGTAAAGCAGGACAACAAAAATGAGGGAAAGCCTCAGTGAGAGAGATTGGCACAATACCACAACAATGGACTCAAGCATAGCAAAGATAATGAAGATGGCACAGGACCAGGCAACATTTTATGAGTCGAAGCCAACTCATAGCAACTGACAATAATACCATCTCTTCATTGTTGAAGCAAGGCATATAAATAGTTATCTGTGCCAAATATACTGTTGGGGGAACATAATTAAAAACAAATCTACTCTCAACCCAGAAAACTTCTCCGCAAAAAAACAGAAGAGAAAGAAAACAGTTTTATTATTGAATAAGCATTAAACCAGAATGTGATTCATCCATCAGCTAAAGATACTGCAAAAAAACAGAAAGAAAGCTTACTTTTTTCTATAGGTAAGTGGACACACCCATTACATTTATGTTTTCAAGATAAAATTTCTAAATTTCTGGTAACTTTATGGCAGGATATCTGAAGTTATGTTAATCGCCTTCCAGGAAAAACTGGGAGAGAGAGGCATGATCCTCCCTGATGATTACATTTCAAAAGAGGTGGCTCCCGGTTCCCTGAGGAAACAATCTTGATTTACATACTATTCAAAGAAACAGAGACCATAATACCAGTTTTCTAAGGAGAATTCGGAAAGAAAGAGGGGCTGTGGGAGTCTCATCCTTATTTTTAATTTGTATTCGCCCTTGCAATTCCTACTTAAATATTAAAATAAAGAACTAAATGATTGTCTCAATATAAAATGAGTAATCGGTGGCTTACTTAATATAAAATGCGTATCAGAGGGCTCCTGGTAAAGAAAGGAGCCCTGGTGGCGCAGTGGTTAAAGCGATCGACGGCTAACTGAAAGGTCCGCAGTTGGAAACCACTAGTGGCTCCACGTGAAAAAGATGTAGCAGTCCGCTTCCGTGGAGATTTACAGCCTCGGAAACCTTATGCGGTGGCTGTGAGTCCGAATGGCCTGGAGAGCAGCCGGTTTGGGTTTTCTTTTAATCAGTTCGGCTGCTAACCAGAAGGTCACCAGTTCAAATCCACCAGCTGCTCCTTGGAAACCCTATGGGGCAGTTCTACTCTGTCCTATAGGGTCTCGATGAGTCAGAATCGACTCGAGGACAACGGGTTTGGTATTGTTTCCTAATACAATCTTTCTGGTCTTTGCCATGTTTTATTCTACATGAGATTTCCTAAGATTTTAGTTAGTGCTTTTCAATTCAAGTCAAATAAGTGTGGAAAACACTTTTTACACAAATTTAAATTGATTGCTTTGCTGAAAACCTGCAGCCTTTAATATGCAGTATGACTATCCAAGAGGGTAGTTACCTCCTCTAAAAAGTATTAAACCACTGAAGGCTTCACAAAGCATCTCATGAGACTACTTTCTTGCAGAACCAAATCTGAGAAATACTGACTTAGGGTTTTAAACCTAACCCACAGATAATAAATTCTTAATTTATATGTATGTATATATATAATTTATGTATATATATTTCATTTAAATTAAAAAATTCAGGTTATTAAAATTATTTGGAATTTAACCTGCTGTTCAATAGCTTTTTTACTCACCAGCAGTCCCTTTATGACTTCCCCACTCTGGAGCTTTTAATATTAATGCATGGTTTGGTCTATTGCAGTAGTTTTTAAAATAAGTTTTCAGGGATAGTTTGTAAATAATACATTTTCTGGTCTCCCCCCAAATACATGAAAATATTTTTTTCTGTTGACTTAATTTATGAAATTCATCTTGACTATGTGCATAATTATTGAGTCCTGAAACTATGTCCTCAAATTTTGTTTTGTATTATTGCATGAGGTGTCCTGCTGGCCCAGTGGTTAAGAGCTCCGGATGCTAACCAAAAGGCTGGCAGTTTGAATCCACCAGCCACTCCTTGGAAACCCTATGGGGCAGTTCTACTCTGTCCTTTGGGTCCCTGTGAGTCAGAATAAACTCAACCGCGATGGGTTTTTTCAGTATTACTCTATGGAAGTCAGAAACAAGTCTGAATCTGTTCTTTTGTACTCAACTTTTTTGAGGTCAGGAGCAAAAAGCATGAAATTAGGCCTGGATATTCATAGATTATCATTGATTTGTTTGTTTGTTTAGATTCATGTGATCTAAAATTCTTGCAAGGATGTTAGTGTGGGTAACTGAAATAATTTTGAATGAAATGTTCAGAACACTTTATATGCCTGGTTTACCATGCAGTTTTGATGGGGGGGGTGGGGGCAGAAACATGAAAAGCATTCTTTTGATCCAGTAACTGGTACCTTCCATATTCAATGGTACCTTCATTTCCAATTCCTTGTGAATACCCAGTTTTCTAATTGGCATCTCAGTTTGACTCAATCAGGGCTCATTTACCCTAGGAAGTCTCATTCCAATTATTTAGAAAAGAATGTTCATTTTAACTTTTTTTTTCTTTATTTTATTTCTTATTGTTTTAAGAATATCTACAACATAGCATTTGCCAATTCAAGATTTTTCATGAATACAATTTAGTGACACTAAGTACATTAATAATGCCATACAACCAATATCCATTATCAATTTTTTCATCACCATAAACAGAAAATCAATGCATCCTAAACAATGCTTCCTCCTTTTCTCTTTCCATTCACCCCTGCTAACCACTGTTAAACTTTGGTCTCTATACTATTGCCTATTCTTCGTATTTCATATTAGTGAGATCAGACAATATTAGTTCTTTTGTGATTGACTTACTTCACTTAATGTGTTTTCAAGGTTCATCCATGTTGTAGTATGTATCGAGAGTTCATTTCTCTTTGTGGCTAAGTAATACTCCATTGTATGTATATATCATATTTTATTTATCCATTCATCTGTTAATGGACCTTTAGGCTATTTCCATCTTCTGGTTATTGTGAACAGTACTGCAATGAGCACTGGTGTACATGTGTCAGTTGATGTCACTGCTTTCAAGTGTCGTGGGTATATATACCTGCAAGTAGAATCACTGGGCCATATGGTAGTTCTATGTTTAACTTTTTGAAGGAACTGCCAAACTCTTTTTTCTACGGCTATATCATTTTCATTCCTCACAGCAATGGACAATTTCTCTACATTCTCACCAACATTTGTGGGGGGTTTTTTCCCCCCATTTTTTTTAAATCTTAGCCATCCTAATGGAGGTGAAGTGGTACCTCAGTATGCTTTTGAATTGCGTCTCCCTAATGATTAATGCTGTAGAGCATCTTTTCATGTGCTTTTTTGGCCATTTGACTATCTTCTTGAGTGAAATATCTATTCAGATCCTTTGTCCGTCTTTTGATTGGGTTGTTTGTTGAGTTGTAGGAGTTATTTACATATTATCCAATACATTGTTCCCCAAAATTTTCTCCAGGTCTGTAGGTTGTTAATTCACTTTGTTGATAAACTTACTTGATGTACAAAAGTTTCTCATTTTGGTGAGTCCCATTTATGTAGTTTATATTTGGTTGCTTGTGCTTTCTGTGTCCTATCTAAGAATCCATTGTTGAAGACTAGGTCCTGAAGCACAACCCTTATGTTTTCCTCTGAATTTTATGGTTTTAGGTCTTAAATTTAGGTCATTGATCTGTTTTGAGTTAGTTTTCACATATAGTGTGAGACATGGGCCCAACTTCATTCTTTTGCATGTGTAAATCCTGTTGTTTTTAATCTCCTATTCACTTCAGAGTTTATCCCCACTTGCCCTATCTCCTTGCCTCAAGCTAGATGTGTGATTTTAGGGGTGTGAAATGGAAAGATTTGGAATAAAACCCTGCTCTTCCAGCAAACATCTTCTGTGTAAGTCTCTTTTGGTGTTGAAGAAGTTGGAAAAAGAGAGTGGACAGCTCCTTCATTGCTAACACTTAATTGTGTGCTAACTAAACTTGTTTACATCATATCACACAGAAAATGTGTAATATTTGCATAGAACGTTGGGAAAATGGGAGGGAGTTTGGGGCATCTATAGAATGTGAGAAAAACTTTTCTTAGGAGAATATAAAAATACAAAGTATTGGGAATATGTTAGATATTAAATTTGTTTAACCCTTGAAGAAAACTTATATGAGTATTTTTAATCCGCCACTTAATATTATCTCCAGAAAGAAATTTTTCTTTTAATTAGACATATTTTAAAGCTTTATCAAGGTATAATTTCTGCACATAAACTACATATATTCAAAATACACAATTTAATTCTCGTTGTTAGGTGCAGAAGAGTCGGTTCTGACACATAGTGACCCTATGTACAACAGAACGAAATACTGCCTGGCCCTGCACCACCCTCACAATCATTGTTATGCTTGAGCCCATTTTTGCCACCACTGTGTCAATCCAACGTGTTGAGGGTCTTCCTCTTTTTCACTGACCCTCTACTTTACCAAATATAATGTCCTTCTCCCAGGGACTAATCCTTCCTGATTACATGTCCAAAGTATGTGAGACGAAGTCTGGCCATGCTTGCTTCTAAGGAGCACTTTGGTTGTACTTCTTCGAAGACAGATTTGTTCGTTCTTTTGGCAGTCCGTGGTATATTCAGTACTCTTCTTCAGTCTTCCTTATTCATTGGGCAGCTTTCACAAGCATATAAGGTGATTGAAAACACAGTGGCTTGGGTCACATGCTCCTTAGTCCTTAAAGTCACATCTTTGCTTATTAACGCTTTAAAGAGGACTTATGCAGCAGATTTGCCCAATGCAATGTGTCTTTTGATTTCTTGACTGCTGCTTCCATGGATGATGATTGTGGATCCAAGCGAAGTGAAATCCTTGACAACTTCAGTCTTTTCTCTGTTTATCATGATGCTGCCTATTGGTCCAGTTGTGAAGACTTTTGTTTTTTTTATGTTGAGGTGTAATCCATACTGAAGGCTGTAGTCTTTGATCTTCATCAGTGAGTGCTTCATGACCTCTTCACTTTCAGCAAGCAAGGTTGTATCATTGGCATAACGCAGGTTGTTAATGAGTCTTCCTCCAATCTTGATGCCATGTTCATTGCCATATAGTACAGCTTCTTGGATTATTTGATAAGCATACAGATTGAATAAGGGCAGTGAAAGGATAGAACCCTGACACACACCTTTTCTGATTTTAAACCACCCAGTATCCCTTTGTTCTGTTCAAACGACTTCCTCTTGATCTATGCACAGGTTCCTCATGAATACAATTAAGTGTTCTGGAATTCCCATCCTTCACAATGTTATCCATAATTTGTTGTGATCCATACAGTCAAATGCCTTTGCATAGTCAATAAAACACAGGTAAATGTCTCTGATATTCTCTACTTTCAGCCAGGATTCATCTGACATCAGCAGAGACATCCCTGATTCCATGTCCTCTTCTGAATCTGCCTTGAATTTCTGGCAGTTCCCTGTCAATGTACTGCTGCAACAGCTTTTGAATGATCTTCAGGAAAATTTGCTTGTATGTGATATGAATGATATTGTTTGATAATTTCCAAATTCAGTTGGATCACCTTTCTTTGGAATAGGCATAAATATGGATCTCTTCCTGTCAGTTGTCCAGGTAACTGTCTTCCAAATTTCTTGCCATAGACGAGTGAGCACTTCCAGCCCTGCTTCCATTTGTTGAAACATCTCAATTGGTATTCAGTCAATTCCTGGAACCTTGTTTTTCCCCAATTCCTTCAGTGCAGCTTGGACCTCTTCCTCCAGTACCATCATTCCTGATTATATGCTACCTCCTGAAATGGTTAAACATCGACCAATTCTTTTTGGTATAGTCGCTCTGTATATACCTTACATCTTCTTTTGATGCTTCCTGCATTGTTAATATTTTCCCCATAGAACCCTTCAATATTGCAATTGATGCTTGAATTTTTTCTTCAGTTCTTTCAGCTTGAGAAATGCTGAGTGTGTTCTTCCCTTTTGGTTTTTTGACTCCAAGTCTTTGCACATATCATTATGATACTTTACTTTGTCTTCTAAAACCTCCCTTTGAAATATTCTGTTCAGCTCTTTTACTTTATCATTTCTTCCATTTGCTTTAGCTACTCTGTGTTCAAGAACAAGTTTCAGAGTGTCTTGTGACATCTGTTTTGGTCTTTGTTTCTTGTCTTTTTAATGACCTCTTGCTTTCTTCATGTATGAGGTCCTTGATGTCATTCCACAACTCGTCTGGTCTTCAGTCACTGGTGTTCAACGTGTCAAATGTATTCTTGAGATGGTCTCTAAATTCAGGTGGGATATACTCAAGGTCATACTTTGGCTTTCGTTGACTTGTTCTAATTTTCTTCAGCTCCAACTTGAACTTGCATAGGAGCAATTGACAGTCTGTTCTGCAATCGGCCCCTGGTGTTGTTCTGACTGATGATACTGAGCTTTTGCATCATCTCTCTCCACAGACGTGTCAGTTTGATACCTGTGTATTCCATCCAGTGAAGTCCACTTGTTTACTCACCATTTATGTTGTTGAAAAAGGTATTTGCAGTGAAGAAGTCATTGATCTTACAAAAGTCTATCATGGCTCTCTGGCATTGTTTCTATCACCAAGGCCATATTTTCCCACTACAGATCCTCTTCTTTGTTTCCAACTTTCACATTCCAACCCCCAGTAATTATCAATGCATCCTGACTGCATGTTCAATCAATTTCAGACTGCAGAAGTTGGTAAAAAATCTTCAATTTCTTCATCTTTGGACTTAGTGGTTGGTGCATAAATTTGAATAATAGTTGTATTAACTGGTCTTCCTTTTAAGCATGTGGATATTATCCTATCACTGACAGCACTGTACTTCAGGATAGATCTTGAAATGTTCTTTTTCATGATGAATGCAACACCATTCATAGTAGACCATATGATGGTTCAATTCAAAATGGCCAATACCAATCCATTTCAGCTCACTAATGCCTAGGATATCAATGTTTATGCCTTCCATTTCATTTTTGATTATTCCAATTTAATAACATTTGACAAATGTATACAACCATGAAACCATAACCACAATCAAGATAATGGCCATTTTTGGCCCTCATGCCAAAAATTTCTTAGTACATCATTGTAATTTCTCCCTCCCACTCTTTCCCTTCTACATTGCCAGGCAGCTAATGATCTGTTTTCCGTCACCTTATATTTGCCTGCATTTCCTGGAATTTTATATAAAATGGAATCATACAGTGTGTATCCTTTTTTGTCAAGCTTCTTTCACTCAGTATTATTTTGAGATTCATCCATGTTGTTGCATGTATCAATACTTAATTCCCTTTATTGCTAGGTCATATACCATCATCTGGGTATATCACAACTTGCTATGTATTCACCTGTTGCTCCACACTTCTGTAAATTTGTTTATCAGTGTTTTATTGATTATACAAAGGCATTTGACTGTGTGGATCATAACAAATTATGGAAAACATTGCAAAGATTAGGAATTCCAGAACACGTAATTGTGCTAATGAGGAGCTTGTATATAGACCAAGAGGTAGTCGTTCAAATAGAACAAGGCGATACTGCATGGTTTAAAGTCAGGAATGGTGTGCATCAGCGTGTATCCTTTCACCATACTTATTCTATATGTATGCTAAGCAAATAATCCTACAAGCTGGACTATATGAAGAAAAACACAGCATCAGGATTAGAGGAAGGCTCATTAACAACCTGCAATATGCAGATGACACAACCTTGCTTGCTGAAAGTGAAGAGGACTTGAAACACTTACTGATGAAGATCAAAGACCACAGCCTTCAGTATGGACTACACCTCAACATAAAGAAAACAAAAATCCTCACCACTGTACCAGTAAGCAACATCATAACAAATGGAAAAAAGATTGAAGTTATCGAGGATTTCATTTTACTTGGATCCACAGTCAACTCACATGGAAGCAGCAGTCAAGAAATCAAACAACCCATTGCATCGGGCAAATCAGCAAAAGACCTCTTTAAGGAGTTAAAAAGAAAAGATGTCACCTTGAAGACTAGGGTGCGCCTGACCCAAGCCAGGATGTTTTTAATAGCCTTATATGCATGCGAAAGCTGGACAATTAATAAGGAAGACAAAAGAAGAATTGATGCCTTTGAATTATGGTGTTGGCATATACCATGGACTGCCAGAAGAAAGAACAAATGTGCCTTGGAAGAAGTATAGCCAGCATGCTCCTTAGAAGCAAGGATGGCAAAACTTTGTCTCATATTCTTTGCACATGTTATCAGAAGGGACCAGTCCCTGGAGAAGGACGTCATGCTTGGTAAAGAAGAGGGCCAGTGGAAAAGAGGAAGACTCTCAATGAGATGGATTGACACAGTGGCTGTAACAGCAGGCTCAAGCATAACAATGATTGTGAGGATGGCACAGGACTGGGCAGTGTTTTGTTCTGTTGTACCTAGGGTCTGTATGAGCTGGAACTGACTTGAGGGCACCTAACAACAACAACATTCACCTGTTGATGGTCATTTAGATTATATCTACTTTTTGGCTATTATAAGTACCCGTTTAAAAAAAAAAAATGTTGCCATTGATCCGATTCCGAAACATAGCCATCCTGTAGGTTACAGTAGAGTTGCCCCATAGAGTTTCCAAGGAGCAGTTATTGGATTCAAACTACCAACCTTTTGGTTAGCAGCCAAGCTCTTAAACTAAGCCACCAGGGCTCCATTATATGTACAGCTGTTATAAACATTTTGTGTACAAATCTCTTTTGTGAAAATATACTTTCATTTCTCTTGGGTAAATACCTTGGAGAAAAATGACTGGGTCATGTGTTTACATTTCTATGAAAATGCCAAATTCTTTTCCAAAGTCATTGTCCATTTTATTTTCCCATGAATAGTGAATGAGAATTCTAGTTGCTTCGTATCCTTCCAAACCTTGGTATGGTCATCTTTATTTTTAGCCATTCCAATGGGTGTCTTAAGTTTGACCCAAAGGGGTCTGTGGGTGTCTTGGATGGTCTGTCAACTGCAACACAAGAAAGAGAGACTCATGCAGGAAGGCCAAAAAACAAATAAAATTTCGAACTCACAGGTCCCAAAAAGAAACTACAGTACACTTTAATGCAGAGCCACACAAAGGGTTGCTTATTGCTAATACCTAGAAATACAGTTGATTTTGCATATTGATCCTTTATCCTGCAAGTTTGCTAAACTCACTTAATAGTTGTAGTAGTTTTTTTTTTTTGTTTGTTTATTTGGTTTTTGTAGATTCCATTGGATAATTTACATAATCATGTTATCTGCAAATAATGACAGTTTTACTTCTACCTTTTGAATTAAGATGTCTTTCATTTCTTATTCTTGCCTTATGGCATTTGATAGAACCTCCAATACAATGTTGAAATAGAAGTGCTGATAGCAGACAGCCTCAAATTTCTGGAAGAGTTTGTGCAGAATTAGTTGGCACAGTTCATCAGTAAAATCATCTGGGTTGGAGTTTTCTTTGTCGAAGATATTTTACTAAAAATTAAATTTCTTTAACAGATACGGGATTATTCAAGTTATATATTTCTTCTTGAGCAAGCTTTGATAGAATTTCATCACAATATTACCTTATTGTACCTTATTTTAATAAATGTAAAATTTGTGGTGATATCACCTCTCTCATTCCTGATATTAGTAATGTATGTCTTCTCTGTTTTCTTCCTGATGAGTCAGTCTAGAGTTTTATCAGTTTTATTAATCTTCTCATAGAAATGATTTTAGCTTTATTGATTTTCTCTCTCTCTCTCTTTTTTGGAAATCTTGGTGGCGCAGTGGTTAAGAGCTATGGCTAGTAACCAAAAGGACAGCAGTTGGAATCCATCAGGTTCTCCTTGGAAACACTATGGGGCAGTTCTACTCTGTCCTATAGGGTAGCTATGAATCAGAATTGACTCGATGGCGACAGGTTTCGGGTTCTCTCTTTTATTTCTGTTTCATTGCTTTCTGATTTGATCTTTATTTATTTATTTATTTATTTTCCTGCTTACTTTGGGTTTAATTTGCTCGTTTTTCTAGTTCCTTCAAGTAAAAATTGAGGTCATTTATTTGAAACTTCTCTTTCTTTTTAATTATGCATTTAAACGCTATGTATTTTCCTCTGAACACTGCCTTAGCAGAGTTCTCCAGGGAAATAGAGTCAATAGGATATATGTAAACACAGAGAGATATGGACACAGTGGAGCCTGGCACATCCTAAATTTGTAAAACAGGCCAGCAGGCTGGAAACTCAGGCAAGTGCTGATATTGCAGTCTTGAGTTTGAAATTGGTAGGTCAGGCCAGCAGGCTAAACACTCAGGCAAGCTTTCTGTGTTACAGTCTTGAGGCAGAATTCCTCCTCATCCTAGAAACTGCAGTTTTTGCTCTTAAGGTCTTCAACTGATTGGATGAGGCCCATCCCCGTTATCAAAGTTAATTCCCTTTACTTAAGTCAACTGGTTGTAAATGTTAATCATGTATACAAAATACATCACAGCAACATTTAGACTACTGTTGGACAAAACAACTGGGAACTATAGTCTAGTTCAGGTGACACATAAAATTAACCATTACAGGTGGCGAAGGGGAGAGTGCTGATACATCACGGGGTTGGCAACCAATGTCAGAAAACACTTTGTGTATTAACTGTTTAATGAGAAATTAATCTGCTCTGTAAACTTTCATCTAAATCACAATTATGAAAAAAACCATTACAAGCTGCATCTTATGTTTTTATATGCTGCATTTTCATTTTCATTCAGTTCAAAACACTAGTTTCTGTTTGATTTTTTTCTTTGACTCCTGAGATTTTTAAGAGAGTGTTAGTTTCTAAATATTTTTGTATTCTCCATGTATCTTCCTATTATTGATTAATATTTAATTTAATTGTGACTAGAGAACATACTTTGTATTATTTGAATTCTTTAAACTATATTGTTGCTGTTGTTGTTAGGTGCCGTCAAGTCGGTTACAACCTATAGCGCCCCTAGGTACGAATGAAATGCTGCCCAGTCCTGTGCCATACTCACAATCATTGCTGTGTTTGAGCCCATTGCTGCAACCACTGTGTCAATCCATCTTGTTGATAACATGTCCAATGTACATGAGATGAATCTTGTCATCCTTGTTTCTAAGGAGCATTCTGTCTGTACTTCTTCCAAAGCAGGTATGTTTGTTCTTCTGGTAGTCCATGGCATAGTCAACATTCTTCATCAAGAGCATAATTCAAATGCATCAATTCTTCTTCAGTCTTGAACTGTATTAATTCTTGTTTAATGGTCCAAAATATAGCTTGATCAACATTCCACGTGCATTTGAGAAGACTGTATCCTGCCATTGATGGGTGGAGTGTTCTAATGTCAAAGAGATTAGTGGTTTGATAGTGTTGTTCAAGTCATAAATCTATACTTATTTTCTGCCTCCTTGTTCAATCAATTATTGAGAAAAGACTGTTGTAATCTCTAACTACAATTGGAGATTTGTCTTTTGTTTTTGCGGTTTTATCAGGTTTTGCTTCATCTCTTTTAGAACTCTATTATTAGGTGCACAAATGTTTGGGATTGTTATTTCCTTTTGCTGAATTTATCCCTTTGATATTATGAAATA
This sequence comes from Dugong dugon, assembly GCA_030035585.1. Taxonomy (NCBI): domain Eukaryota; kingdom Metazoa; phylum Chordata; class Mammalia; order Sirenia; family Dugongidae; genus Dugong; species Dugong dugon. Next base: position 22,350,081 of record CM057463.1, on the reverse strand, counting down.
ATCTTTTTATCTCTGATAAAATTATTTGCTCTGAAACTATTTTGTTTGATATTATTACAACCACTTCAGCTTTCTTCGGTTTAATGTTAGCATATTATATCCTGTTCTGTTCTTTTACTTTTAATCTATTTGTGGCTGTATATTTAGAGTGGTTTACTTGTAGACATCAGATAGTTGCATTTTAAATACATTTTTATGCTTGAAATGGCTATGTTCAGTTACTGATCTAACCTTTTAATGAAGAGCTTTTCAAATTTCGTCAATAATCTTTGTTTCCCCAAGTAGGTTATACAATTTAACATCTTTCTAAATTTTTCAAAGCTTTAGGTAATATTTAAGGATCTAACAACATTTCTTTTTGTTTTATTGAAAAATATAATACTGAATTTGCTGGTGATATATGAATGGCCTTTGATTGCAAAGTTTTCTATATTGTTGTTGTTAGGTGCCCTCAAGTTGGTTTTGACTCATAGCAACCCTACGTAAAACACAATGGAACTTTGTCTGGTCCTGTGCCATCCTCACAATCGTTGCTATGTTTGAGCCCATTTTTGCAGCCACTGTGTCAATTCATCTTGTTGAGGGTCTTCCTCTTTTTGCTGACTCTCTACTTTACCAAGTATGATGTCCTTCTCCAGGGACTTGTCCCACCTGATAACACGTCCAAAGTATGTAAGACAAAGTCTCACCATCCTTGCTTCTAAGAAACATTCTGGCTGTACTTCTTCCAAGACAGATTTCTTTATTCTTCTGGCAATCAATGGTTTATTCAATATTCTTTGCCAACACCATAATTTAAATGCATCAATTCTTCTTCAGTCTTCCTTATTCATTGTCCAGCTTTTGCATGTGTATAAGGCGATTGGAAATATCATGGCTTGGGTCAGGCACACCTTAGTCCTCAAAGTGACATCTTTGCCTTTTAACACTTTAAAGACATCTTTGGTAGCAGATTTGCCCAATGCAAAACGTCATTTGATTTCTTTGACTGCTGTTCCAGAGGTGTTGATTGAGCATCCAAGTAAAATAAAATCCTTGACAATTTCAGTCTTTTCTCTGTTTATCATGATGTTGCTTATTGGTCCAGTTGTGAGGATTTTTGTTTTCTTTATGTTGAGGTGTAACCCATACTGAAGGCCGTAGTCTTTGATCTTCATCAGTAAGTGCTTCAAGTCCTCTTCGCTTTCAGCTGGCAAGGTTGTGTCATCTGCATATTGCAGGTTGTTAATGAGTTTCCCTCCAATCCTGATACCACACTCTTCATATAGTCCAGCTTCTTGGATTATTTGCTTAGCATACAAATTGAATAAGTATGGTGAAAGGATACAACCCTAATTACTTCAAATTTGTGAAAAAGAATGGGAGGGCTAGTTAGAGACAACGGTTGAGAGCTGTGTGACAAGATAGAAATGGCCATGTCAGAAATTGGGTGAAAGGGAAACTAGGAGGAATTAATGGATGTTGAGGCAGCAAACTATGTAAGCCACAGATTGGCCTTATGACAATTACCTCACACCTGGTCTCATGGTGAAGAAAATTCAGTTTAGACTTAACCGCTTACGATCTATGTCAACTCAATACCATAGGCACTTCCAGGTTCATGCTTCTACAAGCCTACCCTTACGGCAGCCTTCTCTGGAATTTACTAGAAATGCCAACCATTCTGTGCTGTCTACCTGATTCACAGATTTCCATGTCAAAGAATGAGAATGAAGGCTGCCCTGTTGCCCTGAATTTAGTTCCTCATATTTGTCATTTCTTTTCTGCCTCTTTTCAAAGTTTCGGCAGGATTAGCCCTACTCAGTGATTGTGCACTTTCAGACAAGTGGTAATCTCGCCACCATCAAATAGATTCCAGCTTACAGAGACCCCATAGGACAGAGTAGAACTGCCCCATAGGGTTTCCAAGGAGCAGCTGAGGGATTTGGACGGCTGACATTTTGGTTAGCAGCCAAGCTCTTAGCCACTGCGCCACCAAGGCCTTGACAAGAGGTAAGGCAGGGGAAAATTCAGAAACTTGCAAAGTTTTTTTGACAGTCTGTTGAACACGCAAAATGGCACCTCTCATTAAGTCCTGTTGGTCAGTGATTAGCCTACAAGAACTGGTAATGCTCTGAAATTAGCAGCACTTATTCTTAGCAGAGGGCTTAAATAGCCAATACTCAGGAAACTGGCAATACGCTACTCCATACCTTATACCACCTTGTTATATCAGCATACACTGACTTTTTTTCCTTTACCACAGAAAATTTTGTCTTTGACTATCACTGCTATTCTAACTATCTTTTCTCCTCTTGGAAATAACTAACTTTCTTAAGCTAAAGCTCTAGCCTTTCTTATTCATTCATTCATTTATTCAAGCATCCATTTAACAAATGTTTGCTGAATGGCGCCAGGAACCACTTCAGGAATAGAAAAAATAGTAATGAGAAGAATACACCTGGTCTCCTTCCTCACCTTAAAAAACGGTAAGAATAACAGGTAATTAAAGACACAATTCTAAAAATATATCCAATATACTAAGCCATATAGAGGGCCCTGGGAAATAATAAACCAAAACAGCCAAAACTAGACCAATGAGTCAAAGAGAATAGAAGGTGTTAGTCAGAAAAAAAGAGGTAAGGAAAGTGTTCCAGGCAGAGGACCCATGTCAGAAGGCCTTGGATTTAAAAGAAAGAAAGGATAACATATTTGAGGAATTACAGAAATTCGTGTTGGCTGTACTAGAGAAGATAAGGGGAGGGCACTCAGGGGTCAACTCAGGCAGGTTATGCACTATAGATTCTGTCTCAAAGGCAAGGGGAGGTCAACAAATGTTCTAAACATAGATGTGATATAGTTAGATTTTAGGGGACTCAGCCTGGCTGCAGTGTGGTGATTAGACCACAGAATGAAAAGATTGGCATCAGGGACTCTATTAGGACACATTTGCAGTAGCCCAGACTTGAGGGGATAAAGGGCTGGTTTAGTTAGGTTAGTGGCAGTGGAGATAAGCAAAAATGGACAAACTTCAGACATTTTGCAGGTTGGCTCGAAAGAACTTAGGTTACTTCAATGTTGAAGCCCAGGGTGAGCTGTTGGATGTTAATGGAAATGTCAGAAATAACTTGGCTTCTGTTTCTAGCCAAGCCAACTTTAGACATGTAATAGTGAAGCAAATCTGATGAGCCCAGAATTTCAAGACTTGATGTGAAAGCCAAAAAAAAAAAAAAAAAAGTCCAATTGTCCAGTGGTCAATTGTATATATGGCTCTGAAGCTCAAGAGACGTAAAAGCTAAGATGTAGATCTGAGAGACATTATATTAAGTTTTGTAACTTCATTTGACATTACTTTTCTCACTTTGTAATTTTTTCCTGCCTTCCAGGTGTGCTTTTTCAGTTTGAGCTCCACATCACTGACTTACTTTTCTGCTACAAAATTTTTATTAAATATACAATCCATCCTTATTTCACTCAATTCTCTTTTCATTTTATCCTAGTCCTCTAATTTGGTACCTCCTTATGGAGGTGTTTGGCAGCATCAGTACAATTACAGCTATGTAATGTAATTGCATTGATGCTGTCAAATAGTTTTCAAAATTGTCTTCAGGTTTCTTCAGTAAGACATTTTTCAGAATTACACTCATTCATTCTCTGTTTAGGATGTCATCCCCATTCCAGTATAATATAATCTTTTCATTTTTCATGAGCCCTGTTTTGTTTTGTTGTCTTACTCATTCTCAACTGAGATTCTTTTAGTTTTGGTTCTCCAAGAATTAGATCCTAAGACAAAGATTCTAGGGCAAGTAGTCTGTTTGGGGGGTATAGAAAATACCAATCAGAGAGTGGGAGTGATAGGGGAAAAGGAGGTGAGTAAATAAAGGGTGCATTGTGAAACCAGCCACCACTGTGGGCAAATTCACGGGGAAACTCTGGGAACCAGTACAAAACACATCCCTAAGGAATCCAACATATCCCACTCAAGGGTGAGGGAGCTGTCAGTGACACTGGGGTGGGGCAGAGGGGCTGTCTCAGCTCTGAACAGAGCTGCCTTCCATAGCTTAAATGAAGCTGTCAGGTAAAGAAATGAACATATTGGTAGTTGGAAGTCTGCCAGAGCCCAGTGAAGAGGTAAATCCAAGAGGATGTGGGTGGAACATGGGTCTACTACAAAGATTTCTTTTTTGCCAACATACAGTGAGTATGGATGTCATTGTGTTCATTTTACCTCTCCATGCTGAGATAGTTAAATCTTGGATCTAGATCTGGAGGGAGAATTGACGCATACTACTTTTAACTTCTGATTTATATAGGCATTCATTTAGTGGACTAATATGTCATACTGAGATATAATCTTTTTGTTCCCATTACCTGCACCTCTGAAAAAAAATAGAATACATTAAAATTATGTCCTCAGCATACACTACTTCCTTCTAGGACTCTTGCAGAAGAAAATGGACCCCTTGTTTTCTGCTCCCACACAGACCCTGCGTCACTGAATCACAAGGTAAGCACTGAGAGAAGCACAAAGTGTCTTGCTCTCTTCATTCACTGAGGCAGAAATATCTTTATTTTATGGTTTTTCTCCATCCTGATGAATTGGCATTACTTTTGATGGAAATTTCCTCACAGACTTTTATTAAAGGCTATTAGTCAATCTTAGTTTTCAGGAGTGGTATAAGCTTTTCTTTTAACTTTAGTAAGGGTTTGGAGGAAATGGAATAAGAGGCCACTAACCAAGCACCATTTCAAATGAAACTCCAACAATTTTCTTATCAATTGTTTTTTTGAGAAACTTCACATCTAATCATATATCATTCCAGCTTTTTATATCCTTTAATTATGAACAAGTTCTTGCTTGCCTTTCACTATGACAAGGTAGATATGGCAAAGTTGGACAATATAACTTTTTCACATAGACACTCTCCTTCTGCACAACTTTGCTGTTCCTAAACCAAATCTGTATGCATGGAAAGTGCAAGTTTCTCTCCCCACATAACATCAAGATTGTATTGGACAACAATCGTTTCATTCCCACGTAGTTTTCTTTTCTTTTTTTTTTTTTTTTCCTTTATTGGAACTCTCAATTCGACGCTATGTCGATACATCAATATCTGAACTCAAGCATAAAATCTAACCACAAACCAACTGTACATTAACCTAATACTCTCTTTCCAGAATCTAATTCTTCCTTGTTACTTTCCTTGGAATTAGTTAACAACTGGTGTTATGTTCTGTTCATATTAACCCTCTGTGATGTCACCAATTTTGTATGCCTGGAGAATAAATTTGCAACTATGCATTTAAATATTTCATCAGGGTATGTAAATCTGGACCCATTGGGTTTAAAGGTGAACCATCATCTCAAGCTGTTGCCATGAACAGCCTGTATCTTATTTTCAGGAAACCATCAGGGGAAAATATTATGCACAAAAATGATTTAAACAGCATCTGCGTCAGTCACTATCATAATCCTCTCAGAGACAACTGCAAAGATAATCATTTTTGTCATGTGAGAATACTGTGTTCTGTTCTAAATGGGTTAAGTGCGTGCAGTGGCAGAACACAGAGGAAATGAATGAGAAAATATGAACAGAAGATGATTCAGCTTTGAGTCTTATAATCTTACTCCACAAGAAACAGCTTAATCCACAGAGAAAATTTCTCTGATAAGTTATGATCAGATCAACCAAGAGAAGGTCTTTGAGTCCGTTTCCTGAGTTGCAAGACCAGGGTGGTCAGTCGTTAAATTCTCTGTGCTTTCATTTCCTTAACCCATAATAATACTCTTATGCGGGCTCTTTAAAGGTAAGTATACATCATTCTTATTCTCCATTTTATATGTAGTGTTTAGCACAGTAGTCAGCACATAATTTGCTCTTAATTGGTAGTTATTCAATCATTCATTCATTCACTTAACAATCATTTATTCTAGGCATGGAAATGTTGCCGCAAAGTAGATTCCAACTCAGAGTGACCCTATAGGACAGAGTAGAACTGTCCCCTAAGGTTTTCAAGGAGTGGCTGGTGGGTTCAAACTACTGACCTTTTGGCTAGCAGCCTGAGCTCTTAACCATTGCACCAGGAATTAAGTGGTTAAGAGCTCAGGCTGCTAACCAAAAGGTCGGCAGTTCAAACCCGCCAGCCACTCTTGGAAACTCTATGGGGCAGTTCTACTCCATCCTATAGGGTTGCTCTGAGTCGGAAATGACTTGATGGCATCTGTTTTTTGGTTTTTTTTGGTTTAGGCATAGAAATAAAAAGGTGAACTACACACATCAATGCTCTCCTCCTTTAGTGAGACGGAGCAGGCAAAGAAAGAAATACAAATGCAAGTGTCTTATTTTCCTAGTGCCGCTGTAACAGAAATACCACAAGTGAGAGATTTTAAAGAACAGAAAATTTATTTTCTCATAGTTTAGGAGGCTAGACGTACAAATTCAGGGCACTAGCTCTAGGGAAAGCTCTCTCTCTCTGCTTGGGAGGAAGTGCCTTGTCTTCTGGCATTCCTCAGTTCCTTGGTGATTTTCAAGTGGCATGTATCTTCCTTTGTTTGTGCTTGCTCTTGTACCTAATCTGCTTTTTATCACTCAAAAGTGGGTAGGTTTAGGGCACACCCTACACTGACACGGCTTCATTAACATAACAAAACTCTATTCCAAAACGATATAATGGTTATGGTTCCAGCACTCATTTTGAGGGGACTCCATTCAATCATAACAGTAAGCAATTAGTACAACCTGCTGTCATAGAGATATGTACACAATGCCATAGGAGCTAAGAAAAGAGCCACTGATTCTGCCTAAAAGAATTGGAAACTAGCCCAGAGAAGATGCCATGAACTTGATCCTGAAGAAAAATTAACATTTACCAGTTGGGGGAGAATGAAAAGGATGTAACAGAGGGAACAACATTCTCAATGACTCTGAGTAATAAAAGAGCTTCTCATGCTCTAGCGTGGCCTGAAGCTCACGTGGAGCATAGTGTGTGTGGGAAGAATAACAGAAGAAAATTCAGATAAGGTAACCTGAGGCCAAATTGCAAAGGGTTTTATGTCTCCTACTGCAGAGTCTGGCTTTTATCTAGTATGGTAATTGGGAGCTGTAGAAAGATTTTAACAAAATCAGAGTTGTGGTCTAGAAAGATAATGATGTTGGATGATTTTCTTTGGAAAGTAGCTAAAGCAGGGGACAAGTTAGAAAGCTCTGGCATGGATCCAGTCAAGAATGGATGGAGATATGTACTAAGACTGCAGCAGGAATAGAAAAAAAATAGACAAGTTCAAAAGATATTTAAAGGAAAGAATAATTAGGACTTGATGATTAAAAGATTATTTTCAGCTATGTACCGCCCTGGAGATAAAACAGAGAATAAAGTGGGTTCTATGGTGATTCTCCTAGATTCCCTCTTCAAGGCCTAACCACCCATTTCCTAGCTGCTGGAAGCATTGACTGCTGATGGCGGACAGCTATGGACCTCACTGTGCATTGCCCTCACTTGCCCTCACCCAAGGTTAAGGCCCCTGCCAGGGAAAGGCAATAGCGTATGGCTGGCCGATGAGGGGAATAAGGACTCACCCCCTCCTCTGCCATACCCTTACCTTAATTTGGGACAATGACAAAGCTTCAGAGCTCCCATAAAATCCCTTGAGACCTATTGCAACCACATTACAGGTCAATTTCTCTCTGCCCAAGCCTACCTTCCTTACAGGTGTATCTCTCAGAAGCAATCACCAAGAAATAATCGACACACAATCCTCCACCGCAGAGTCTATTTCCAAGGAACCCAATCTAAGATAGTTGATGACAGCAAGGAGTGGTCCAAAGAAACAGAGTCTAAAATGGAATTTGGGAGATGGATCACTTGTCAGAGCTGGCAATAAGAACCCAGTGTGGAGTATAGATAGCCCCTGTTCTGCTCTAATGGTGCAATTATCAAAATTTCACCAGTGGTGATCTGGTATGAGACCCAGGTAGAAGGAGCAGAGTAGCTGATAAAATTTCTTTGGCATTTGAGAGGTATGAGAGAAACACCCACTGTAGGGACAATGGAATCAGGTGGCTGTTGTTCAGCACTATTGATTCATTGGAGAGGGATAATGACGGGTTCAAGATGATTAATTACTAATTCAAAGCAAAATGTGAAAGTTAAGGGACTGCCTTAACTGGAGGTCAAACATAGCAGATAATCAGGTGCTAGATTTAATAAAAGCATAGCACAATTTCAGCGAAAAAATGAGTCTCAGCTTTGGTAGGGCTCCTACTCCAAGGCCAGGACCCTATTATGGAAAGAGTGAGACCCTGAAACTTGGGATAGAAATACCTATGAGAATGCAGTGAAGAATATTGAATAGCCATATTCTCCTGAACCCACTGGACCTGCTGAAGGGCTCAAAAATAAGGTAAGAAACTCAAGGTTTTTTGGGAGGCAAAGCTGTGGCTATTGCTTGCAAAGTGCTGATGACTGGTCCTTTGAAAGGATGGGATGCGGTTAAGAATATAGACTTGGTAAAACACAATCATTTTGTGATATATATATAAATAGTATTATTATCTCACCTCCTATCAGCTTTTTATTCTTGTATTGTTATTAATTTTGGTTAAAATTCAGACTTCAACACACTTCAAAAATCAACCCTTGAGCTTTTTCATCCATCTGGTGGACCCCTAACTTTTTCTGTGGGGGCAGAGACGAATTTGGGGCAAGGACCAGGACTAGAGAGCAGATACCTGGGGATCCAGAAACTAACTGGGATGGGGACTGCCATTCACCCATCTTGTCCGAGGCTTGCAGGGAGTTTTAGAATCTGAGCAGGTCTATGGGGAATATGATGGGTTCCAATTTTGGACACAATGAGTTTGACATACCTGGCCAAATGGAGATATAGTTTTAAAACTTAAGAGATATATTCAGTGGAAGTAAAAAATTATTAATACGTGAGTATTTCCTATCTTGTCCCTCCTACAGGGTAGGATTTTTCATGCTTGTCCAGATTCACCTTTGTATACAGCACCTGGGTAATGAGTGAAGCTGAAAGAACACAGCATAAGTGAAGGAAGTGAAGTTAATCTACATCTTCATGAGATTTGAGAGTAAACCAAAAAAAAAGATCAGGTGGTCTGGATGTTGAGGAGAGATTTTGAGGGTTTGGAGTCAAGTATGGAAAGGGAAGTGTTTCAGGGAGCAGCTGCTGTCTGCTGCAGTATCCTCACAGCTCCAACAGCAGAGGTGACATTTTCATGTTTGCTGTGCATGGAAAATGCTCTCTCAGCTCATGTATTTCATTGAGAGTCTATTTAAAGAATTGAGAACTTTTAATTATCTTAAGGATAATTGACTGTATTTTTGTTTTATTGCAATACCTTTGCTAAACAGGTTCATATAGGGTCTTTATTTTAATGAATAACTGTTGTATATTCACATAAGCATATACGAGATTGTACGAACACTGTATACTGGGTATGTCGTTGTTGTGTGCTATCCAGTGGATTCTGACTCATAGCAATCCTACATGACCGAACAACTGCCCCATAGAGTTTCCTAGGTTATAATCTTTATGGGAGCAGATAGCCAGGTGTTTTCTCCCAAGGAGCTGCTGGGTGAGTTCGAACCACTGACCTTGCAGTTAGCAGCCAAATACTCGCGTTAACCACTGCACTACCAGGGCTCCTGTACTAGGTATAAACACACAAACAAAAAAAGCCCATTGTCATAAAGTTGATTCCAACTCATAGTGACCCTATAGGACACAGTAGAACTGCCCTATAGGATTTACAAGGCTGTAAATCTTTATGTAAGCAGACTGCCACATCTTTCTCTCACAGAGAGGCTAGTGGGTTCAAACCACCAACATTTTGGTTAGCAGCTGAGTGCTTAAGTATTGCATCACCAGAGCTCCTATACTAGATATAGCCATGTGATTTCAATGTCCAATTTACTCCCATGTTAGAACCAAAGAAAATTGATTTGTTGTGGGCTAATGGGGAAGGGCGGAGGGCAGAATTGAACATAATAAGTGATGTTATATTTATGCTAGATAAAGTACAGTAAATGAGATCACAATGCCTTAAACAAATTAAAGTTTCTCAACAGTTTGAAAACAGAAAAGTGGTGGGAAAATGAAAGCTGCCGTACCCATAGTAGAAGAACATCCAATTCAAAGGACTCATCTCTTAGCAGTCTACACCATATTTACCATTTGAGCAGGGATATAGCAGTTTCATGGAAACAAAGTAAATCTGCTGCATTAAATTAATGATGCTGATTTTAAATACATTATTTTTTAAACTTGTTTTTAATTTTTAAAAAATTATATTTTTTTTAAGAAATAGATTCATGTCTGAGCATGTTTAAATAATGTTTTCATTAAAATAATTTGTTACTACAGGAAGGAGAATTTTGCCTCTGCTCCACCTTTCACTAAATTTGAGAAACACTTTGAATACAATAAGCCATAATACAAGACCTGATGGAAAAGCTACAGGAGGTGCCTGACAAGAAGGAGAAACCATGCCAGAGAGTTCTAGAGAAAAGTGCAGAGTTTAGAAACTTATCGAATCCACAGAAAATTTTCTCACATCCAGTTTTTTAAATTTTGGATAATAGTATCTCATAGAGTTTTAATTCTATAATACCCTTTTGGGTTTATGACATTGCTCACCATATCACAGATTTATTTAGTCATAATTTTATATTTTCTCTGAATGAGTACTGCATTAACCAAATGTGAGAAGCATCTTGGTTCTCTTGGCAACTATGGTTTAAAATAATGTAGTCATATTGTAGACAATGTGCTGAAAAGTGACATAATAAAGGTATTATAATGTTGTTATGGCAACTGGAACGTTTTAGCTTAAACACTCATAATTTCAAATCATACCTAAGCAACAAAGATTGTGTTGGTAAGTAATCAATCTTTATTCAGTCATTTTTATTCATCACTGAAAACTACTTGCCCCCACATTTAAATTTTAATTTATAACTTATCCAACATGAAATTTTTAATAATTATAACATTTGAATCTTCAGTCTGGATGCAATTACAATAGGATTTTGTCCTTTCCCATCCTCAATTATTTCTTGTCACCATACCTTCTCATATTCAAACTAACTCCACCTAAACTGGAAATTCATCCTCTGACAAAGCTATGATATCTCTAACATAAAAAAATTCCTCTCACATATTCACATCTGAGAGTCCACCCTATCCAGTAGTTTTTTTTTTTCCTTCCTAAAACATCTTCTCGCTGAGATAGGAATGCCAGATTTAACAAATGAAAATACAGGATGCCCAGTTAAATCTGAATTTCAGATAAATAATTGTGGTACAATGAGTTTCTTTCATGTGGCCTTTCTGGCCCTGGGTTTGCAATTCTCCCAACATGATTGATTGGGCTGCAATCTGCCAAGTGATTGGTCATTTGCTGTCTGCATAAGCAGCTTGCAGGGGTGAGTCAGTGCCTTAGTTTCTTGGTGCTGCTATAACAGAAATACCAAAAATGTGTGGCTTTAATGAACAGAAATTTATTCTCTCAGAGCCTAAGAGGCTAGAAGTCCAAATTCAAGGTGTCATCTCTAGGGGAATGCTCTCTCTGTCCACTGTGGGGGAAAATCCTTGCCCTTTTCAGCTTCTGTTCCTCAGTTCCTTGATAATCTGCACATGGTATCAGTTTTTCTCCATTTGTTCTTCCTTTTCTGTGCTAATCTGTTGTTTTTATTTCCTCAAAGGTGATTGACTTAAGATATACCCTACCATCTAAGATAGAACTATTGGTCTCTACTCATATGGAGCAAAAGAGAAGAAGGTAATCAAAGGCTCAAAGAAGAAATTAGTCTATGGGACTAATAGCCCACATGAACCACAGCCTTCTCTAACGTTAAAACCAAAAGAACTAGATGGTGTCCAACTACCACTGTTGACTATTCTGACTGGGACACAATATAAGATCCCAGGTAGAATGGGAGAAAAATGTGGAATGAAACTCAAATTCCTTAAAAAGTTTAGACTTACTGGACCGGTCGAGACTAGAGGAACCCCTGAGAATATCACCCTAAGATAACGTTTGAACTTGAATTTGAAACTATTTCTGTAGGTCACCTTTCAACCAAATAATAGATTGGCTTATAAAATAAACAGTATCACCCATGAGTAATGTGCTCCCTTAAGCAATTAACTACATGAGACCAAACGATCAACATTTACCCAAGAGGAAAGATGAGAAGCAAGGAGGGGAAGGGAAGCTAGATCAACAGAAACAGAACAAACAGAATGGAAATAATGATAATGCTGACACATCGTAAAAAATGTAGCTAATGGCACAGAACAATCTGTATAAAAATTATTAAAGGGGAACCTAATCTGCTGTGTAAACTTTCACCTAAAATACAATAAAACATTATTTAAAAAACAAAACAAAACTACACCCTACACTGATATGGCCTCACTAACATAACAGAGAAAACTCTGTTCCCAAATGGGATCACATCCATATGTATGAAAAACAAAACACACCTGTTGCTGTGGAGTTGATTCCAACTCATAGCGTGCCCCTACAGGACAAAGTAGAGCTGCCCCACAAGGTTTCCAAGGGGCAGCTGGAAGACTCGAACTGATGACCAGGGGTTGGGATTCCAACACATTTTTTTGGCGGGGGGCGCACTTCAATCCATAAAGTCAGTTTACTATCCACATAAGTGGTTTGCAATCCACCCAATAGGATTGGTTGTTTCCAATCCTGCTAGGAAAGCCACACCTTCAAATTAATAAAGCATTTTCCTATAATAAGTAGCAATCTCACAGAGGGTTTTGGGGGACTTATTGAGTAACAAGAGCCTAGAGAGGAGCACTGTCCTTTGGATCCAGAGTACCTGCACTGAGAACCTACTAGACCCAAATAAAATAACTGTAATACAGGTCAAAGGATGTAACACTGAGCTGATAACCTTGAAGGCTGAGAGAAACAGTGGCAAGAGGCCTAGAGAAGAGAAATCGCTGCACAGCCAGCAGCAGAGAGGCCCAGAAGGGGCCCTGCTGCAGAGAGAAAAGTCAGACAGAGCCAGAGTCGGCCCACAGAGAAGATGCCAGTTTCATTCAGACTTTTGTGAGCACATACTCTTTACCAGGCATTTTCTTAGGAAATTTTACATCTATTATTTATTTTTTACAATGCTTTGCTGTTGATGTTGTCACTTGCATTTCAGAGATAAGGAAATGGATAATCAGAAATGTAAAATAAATCGCCCAAGATCATTCCATCAGTTCATGGTAAAACTGAGATTTAAACATAGGAATTTAAAAATTTTATTGGTTGATTTATTTCTTTGAATTCTAAGTCCAGTGCTCTTTTTACTGTACTACTTTGTACTTAAGGATAGATAGTGGGCCTTGTTGAGAGGTACAGGATGGGTTCTCTAGGAAGCAAATTCCGAGATGGAGATTAGTGTGCAGTAAGATTATTAGGGAGTGCTCTCAGGAGGAATACGATTGGTGGAAGGGAAGGAAGGTGAAGGAAGTTGTGCAGTGATATAGTCACAACAAGGTCTCAGGCACAATACTTTGAATTTACACGTTGTTATGTGTTGAATAGTGTCCCTCAAAAAAATACATGTTTAAGTCCTAAGCTCCAATACCTGTGAATGGGACCTCATTAAGAAATAGGGTCTTTGCACATGTATTTAGTTAATATGAGGTCATACTGGAGATAAGGTGAGCCTTAATCACTTAATGATTGGTGTCTTAGAAGAAGAGAAAACAGAGACACAGAGATATAAAGGCAACATGGCCATGTACAGAAAAAGGTAGAGATTAGAGTTACACTGCCACAAACTGGGACTACCAAAACAGGAAGACATAAGGAAGAATCTTCCCACAGAGACTTCAGAGAGAACATGGCCCTGCCGACACCCTGATTCTGGATTTTTAGCTTCCATAACTGTGAGAGAAGAAATTTCTGTTGTGTTAGGCTATTTCATCTGTAGGACTTTGTTAAAGCAGCCCTTGGAAAGTAATAAACACATCAACCAACTCAGAAAGAGGATTTGACTTTTGGTAAGGTGGCTGTCTTCCAATTCCCAGAGAAAGCTAACAGTCAAGAGGTGTCAATAATTTCCCCAGGAGCTGTGGGGAATCTCTGTTAGTCTTGAATAAAGGATTTGGGTGGCACAGAACAGCATTCACAATTAGACCTTTGTGGGTAAGACCTCCATACTAATTCTTTGGTGTCTTTCCATCATTTTATCTAAACACTCACTATTGCAATGGATCACCTTAATTGGTATAGCTTTCCACAGACACAACATCCAACAAAATAAACAAGAATAAAATAAAAAGGATAAAATGTAGTTATTTCTGGACTATCTAAAGCTGACTCTAATCTCAATGGCTTCATTTTTACTCCCCTTCTGCACTAAGAAAGGGGCAAAGTGGGTAAATACCACCTTCATTGCCAACTGTAGGGTAAATATCAGCATGAATCCAATCTCCAAAGTGTGGAAATAGACACAGTCCTTATCTTCCCACTTCTCCATCCTCATCGCCAGCTGCCCAAGAGGCATTCTCTCAACAACCCTCACCGCCTAGAGCTGGGTCAGAGTTCACAAGTTAGATGGACAACATCCTTCACACCAGCTGCCCATGCAGCCCTTCTCTGACCCTAGCCACCTGGAGCTAACTAACTCACAAGTTAGACAGACACTGTCCTTCAGACTGCCAAATAGGCCGGCACCAGCTCCTGCTAGCTCTCAGTGCCCACTATGGTTTGACAAGTCACTGGAACAACACACAAAATTTCATGGAGAGTATGCCATACTGATGACTAGATATTTATTATAACCAAAAATAGAAACAAACGAAGATATGCATAAGACGAGGTCTGGGAGGAGTACATCATGTGTTTTCATGTCCCAAGGGGATGCACTACCTTACTGAGAGCAGATGTTCTCATCAAGTAGGAAGACCTCATCTACTAGAAAGCTCATCTGAGTCTGAGGGTTCAGGGTTCTTATTGGCCTCCCTACATGGCCATGATAGATTACATCATGCCTCCTGAGGCTAGTCAACATTAGGGCACCAGGTGGTCCTTCTTAGTCTTGTTAGCCCCCCACTCATTAGCCTTAGGTCTGGTCCTGCTTTCAGGAACCAAGAACAAAGGCCAAATTGGATTCTGCACCTCACATCTTTCATGAAAGAAACATTTAAATAAAGGAGAATTTCATTTAACTTTTTTATCCAGCTACCTAATAATTCCCTCTAGATTTCACCCTATCCAAAACATTCCCACCAATTTGCACCAGTGATCCCCCTTTAATAAATTTTATAACACAAATGCAAAATAATACAATAAAATGAAGTCCATATTCTAATCTACATGATAGAGCACACTAACATAGAAATCTCCTCTCACTCTAAATATATTTTTTAAAGGATGAGTAAATTATAACAAAACATGTTTAATTACAATCTTGTTCAAGATTAAGAAAACTTCTTGATGTTAGATATAAAGAACTCAAAATCAGAACCATAAGGAGCTACTAAAATCTTTTCTTCATGTGTATATCAGAACCAGCTATATGCCTAAAGTGCTGAATTTCAATGCCTTTGTAGATACAGGAATTGCAACCACATCCCCCAGTGTAGCATACTCTTTCTGAGCTCTTTACATAAAGCTATGAACCAAGAAGGGCTGCCTTTCCTTGAAACAGAGACTAGAGAAACTATCACTGCATTAGGGATATGTTATAGAAACCAATTATCATCAGCAGTGGGTGGGAAAAGAGAATTAAGAAATCTGAAACCTAAACTTTCAAAATGTAAGTCTATCAATCCAAATTTGCACTGCCCATACAGCTCAGATATTCCAATTTGAGAGATAAATACAAACCTGATTTAGAACTGGTAAAATCCTTAGGGCTCAGACAAAGACAACCATAAAATGATCCAATAGAAACATCTTCATCTGGAAGACATGCAGGACTCCCATGGAAACAATTTATGCAAAAGATAGTTTCACAATCAAATCTACAAAAAAAAAAAAAAAAAAATGGAGGCATAAACTGCCACAAATAGTCCCAAACACAATACACTGGAGAATTTGAAAAAGAAATAATTCAACAACATGGAAGATTTTCAGGAACAGTGTGCATCAAGGTTGTATCTTTACACAACATTTATTCAATCTGTATGCTGAGCAAATAATCCGAGAAGCTGGACTATATGAAGAAGATCGCGGCATCAAGATTGGAGGAAAACTCATTAACAACCTGCAATATGCAGATGACACAACCTTGCTTACTGAAAGTAAAGAGGACTTGAAGCACTTACTGATGAAAATCAAAGACTACAGTCTTCAGTATGGATTACATCTCAACATAAAGAAAACAAAAATTCTCACAACTGAACTAATGAGAAATATCATCTTAAATGGAGAAAAGATTGAACTTGTCGAGGATTTCATTTTACCTGGATCCACAATCAACTCACATGGAAGCAACAGTCAAGAAATCAAACAATGTATTGCATTGGGCAAATCTGCAAAAGACCTCTTTAAAGTGTTAAAAAGCAAAGATGTCACTTTGAAGACTAAGGTGCACCATAGTTTTTTGATCACTTCATATGCGTGTGAAAGCTGGACATGAATAAGGAAGACCAAAGAAGAATTGATGCCTTTGAATTATTGTGTTGGTGAAGAATATCGAATGTACCATGGACTGCCAGAAGAACAAACACATATGTCTTGGAAGAAGTGCAACCAGAATGCTCCTTAAAAGTGAGGATGGTGATACCTCATCTCATGTACTTTGGACATGTTACCAGAAGGGATCAGTCCCTGGAGAAAAGCATCATGCTTGGTGAAATAGAGGGTTAGCAAAAAAGAGGAACACCCTCAATGAGAGACTGACACAGTCGCTACAACAATGGGCTCAAACATAACAATGACTCTGAGGGTGGCAAAGGACCAGGCAGTGTTTCGTTCTGTTGTTCATAGGATCACTACGAGTCAGAACCAACTCTATGGCATCTAACAACAACAACATGGAAGATATCTTAAGTGTGTTTTAAATGGTCAAATGGATAAAGGGATTTAATAGAAAACTTAGGCCAGAATAAGATAATTTGGAAAAAAGAAAAGGCAGGCTTTGTTTATATAGAACTAAAAAGATATTCTAGAAATAAAAATATTGTAGTCAACACTAAGGGAAAAATATCATAATTAGGTTAGTTTGCTAGATATAACTGAAGAAAGAATTTGTGAATTGGAAGATAGATTTGTAGAAATTATTTTGAATGCAGCAGCAAATGACAAAGAGATAGAAAGTATTTTAAAAATGTCTATGAAGAAAGGAAAGAGAAGTTCCAACATACATCTAGTTGACATCCCAGAAATAAATAATAGAAAGAATGGGGAAAAAATAAGGTTCAAAGAGATAAACTGTTTTGGATTGGAAGCACTCATAAGAATCTGTGTTGGTTAAAGTTGGGTGTCTGTTTTGCTAGGCCACGATTCTCAGTGGTTTGTCAGTTATGATGTAGTTTAGGAGTTATGTAATGATGTAATCAGTTCCATGATAAGATCTGCTCTGAGCAGCCAATCAGTTGAAAGGAATTTCTTTAAGAGTATGGCCTTCCTTCAGTATATAAATGGATGTTCCAGCAAGTCTTTTGCTCTGGATCCTGCATCTGGCTCATCATCATCTGACCTCTTGTTCTTGGGACTTGAACTAGCAGCTTACTGCCGATCTTGGGATTTGTCCACCTGCACAACTTCTGAGCCAGCTGCCTGCCGTCTGACCTGCCAATCTTGGGTTCATCAGCCTGTGCAGCTACGTGAGTCAGGAAGAGCCTTCAACCTGACACCTGACCCACAGACTTGGGACTTGTCAGCCTCTATAACTGCATGAGTCATTTCCTTGAGATAAATCTCTCTCTTTCTCTCTCTCTCTCTCTCTATATATATATATATCTATATACTGGTTTTGATTCTCTGGAGAACCCAGTCTAAGACAGAGTCCTGGGCAAGGTTTAAAAAAGGAAAAAAAAAATATCCATATTTAGATACATTGTAATGAAACTGTAAAACCAGCAAAGGATGACATAGATAATGATGGATGGGGGGGGGGGGAATTACATTAAAAGAATGGATCCTGGCATTACAAGAGTCTGATGAGAATGATTAATCATGAAAGGAAGTAGTGAAGAGCAAATTAGCTGATCTAGTGTAGTGAGTATTTCAGGCAAAATTGTGTCCTGCTTAAAAAAAAAAACAAAAACTTTTATCAATTTGTTAGTTAGAATCTTGAATGTGATGGTTTTAGAATGTGAATTTTAAAATTCTTGAACACCGCTGTTCATTGCAGCACTATTCACAATAGCCAAAAGGTGAAAACAACCTAAACGCCCATCAGTAGATGAATGGATAAACAGAATGTGGTGCATACATACAATGGAATACTACTCAGCGAGTAGGAGAAATGAAGTCTTGATACATGTTACAATATGGATGGAGCTGGAAGACGTTATTCTGAGTGAAATAAGTCAACCACAAAAGAAAAAATATTGTGTGATATCACTTATACAAAAAGACAATAAATGTATAGAGAACAAAGTTTATTAGTAGTCACCATCGGAAGGAGGAAGGGGGAAAGGGGGGCTAATGGTGATGGAAATATCAAATTGATTAAGGACAGAGTTACACAGCTGATTATTGCAATTGCTGTCTATAAGTTGTTCACCTGTAAAAAGTTAAATTGGCAAAAGTTTTGTGATAGATATATTTACAAAAAAAAAGAATAACAGATGAGGCTGATTATGCACAACCAAAAACCTCATCAGATTTGGTTTCTTGATTTGAAGGTTTATGGTCATAATTTTATGGGACATCTCAGTCAATTGGCCTAATAAGACGTTTAGTGCCTGCCTCTATTGTACCTCCTAGTTCAATGCGTAGTGCCTGAGGTCTGAAAAGCTTGCAAGCAGCCATTCAAGTCACAACAATTAGTCTTTATTTGCCTGGAACAACAGAGGAAGAAGCAGAGACAGAATAGGAGGAGGATATAGAATGTGTGGCTAATTGCCTCCATGAATAACTGCCTCCTTTACCAGAGACCAGAAACAACTGGATGCTGCCCAGGTACTATTATTGATGATTTTGATCAAAGATTCTGTTGCATGATCCTGAAAAATTTAGACCAGAATTTCAAATTCTCATGGAATCTCTAATTTTTAGAGCCAAGGAGGCTGGATGAGCCCCTGAAATTATTGCCCTGAGGTAATATTTAAACCTTACATCAAAAACATCCCCTGAAGTCTTCTTAAAACAAATAATAGTTTAACTTAACTAGTAAAGAATGTTTGTCGTGACATTCAAAGAAGTCCGACACCTATTCCTGATAAACACTCTCAATACAATAGGTATAGAAGGGAAATTTCTCAACATAATAAAGGGCATCTATGCAAAACCAACAGCAAACATCATTTTAATGGAGAGAGGCTGAAAACATTCCCCTTGAGAACAGGAAAAAGACAAGGATGCCCTTTATCTCCACTCCTATTTAACATTGTGCTGGAAGTTCTAGCTAGAGAAATAAGGCAAGAAAAAGAAATAAAGGGCATCCAAATTGGTAATGAAGAAGTTAAACTGTCCCTGTTTGCAGATGATAGGATACTATACACAGAAAACCCTAAAGACTCCACGAGAAATCTATTGGAACTAATAGATTCAGCAGAGTGGCAGGATACAAGATAAACATACAAAAATCAGTGGGTTCCTATACACCAATAAAGAGAACGATGAAAGGACAATCAGGAAAGCAATACCATTTATAATAGCCCCTAAAAAGATAAAATACTTAGGAATAAATCTAACCAGGGATGTAAAAGACCTATACAAAGAAAACTACAAAACACTACTGCAAGAAACCCAAAGGGATCTACATAAATGGAAAAATATACTTCACTCATGGATATGTAGACTCAACATTGGGAAAATGACAAATCTACCCAAACCAATTTACAAATACAATGCAATCCCGATTCATATACAAACTGTATTCTTTAAAGAGTTGAAAAAACTAATCATTAGCTTTCTACGGAAAGGGAAGAAGCCCTGGATAAGTAAAGCTTTATTAAAGAAGTAGAATAAAGTAGGAGGACTCACACTACCTGACCTCAGAATCTACTATACAGCTACGGTAGTCAAAACAGCCTGGTACTGGTACAAGGACAGATACATTGACCAGTGGAACAGAATTGAGAACCCAGATGTAAATCCATCCACCTACAATCACCTGATTTTCGACAAGGGCCCAAAGTCCATCAAATGGGGAAAAGACAGTCTTTTTAACAAATGGTGTTGGCAAAACTGGAAGCCATCTGCAAAAAAAATGAAACAGGACCCATACCTCACACCATATACAAAAACTAACTCAAAATGGATCAAAGACCTAAATATAAAGCTAAAAACTATAAAGTTCATAGAAGAAAAAATAGGAGCAATGCTAGAGGCCCTAATGCATGGCATTAACAGGATACAAACCATAACCAAAAACATGCAAACCCCAGAAGATAAGCTAGACTACTGGGATTTTCTAAAAATTAAACACTTAGGCTCATCAAAAGACTTCACCAAAACAGTAAAAAGAGACCCTACAGACTGGGAAAAAAATTTTGGACATTACTGGTCAGACAAAGGTCTAATTTCTAAAATCTACAAGAAAATCCAACACCTCTACAACAAAAAGTCAAATAATCCAATTAAAAATGGCAAAGAGGAGGAGTTCAGACAAAATGGCTCTCTAGGCAGAAGCACCATGCCGTCCCTCCACAGCAAAGATCCAAAAAACTAAGCCGAACAGAGAATACAACAATCCTGAAACCCTAAAACATCAAATGAAGAGATAAAGAACTCAGCCAAGCACCAAACGGAGTGAGAAAACTGACAGAGAATGGAGATCAAGGAGAGATTCATGCAGAGGTCCCCTACCAGCTAATGCAGCACGGATCCGCCATCTTGGACTCCTATCGGAGACCAGCAAACAGGGAGTACGAGAAGGCAGCCTCACAGAGCTTCCAGCTGGAGACAAAACAACCGGTAATTGGTGATATACGCTTCCCCCACCCCCACACTTCTTCACCCCAACTCGGCCTCCTCTGCTTCCCGCGGCCACAGTCTTGACCGGGAAACAGTGGCTGCTTGGATTCCACACACCTGAAAGGGTGGCTCTCTGAGTGCCATTTGTTGGCAGCTGGTGTTGCTTTTTTTCCACTTCTTTTTATTTCTTCCTTGCCTCTCCCCACCTCCTTCTCCTTTCGCTTGAGTACCTCACCCCGTGCGCCATCTTTGCTTCTTCCTGAGGAGCTGCAGAGCTCCGATAATATGTGATATATGCTTTCCCACTCTCTACCCTTCTTCACCCACACTCGGCCCCCTCTGCTTCCCACGGACACAGTCTCTTGTCCAGAAACACTAGCACATACTAGCTGGCTCTCTGAGTGTCATTTGTTGGCTGCTAGTGTTGCTTTTTTTTTTTTTTTCTGCTTCTTTTGATTTCTTACTTGCCTCTCGCCACCTCCCCCTCCCATCGCTCAAGTACCTGGCTATGTGCACCATCTTTGCTTCTTGCTGAGGAGCTGCGGAGCTCTGTTCGAGTGTGGAGCTGCTTCCTGGTTTGGGATGCCGCTCTGGTAGGATCCCAGGGCTTTTGTTCGTTTTTTTGTTTTGAATTGTTTGTTTGTTTTCTTTTCCTTTTCTTGAGTTGGGCGCCCTTTCTGTCCAGGCTGAGCTGTGTGGCAGGAAGACTCCCCTTTGGCTTCCACAGACATACAGAGGGATCCCTGAGGACATTTCCTTTTACGTTGGGTTTTTTTTTTTTTTTTTCCCCTGTTTCTTTGGGGGTCTTTCTTGTTTTGTTTTGTTTTTTTTTTTTTTTAATTTCTTTTGTTTTTTTTTTCCTATTTTTCCCCTTTTGTCTTTTTTCATTGCTCAGTTTCTCCTCTCTATATCTTCTTTCTCTTTCTGTTCCCTGAATACCTGGCGTTGTATACCTCTACACCTTCTAGCCAGGCTGTATTGCAACACCTGAGAGCAACTTCCCCAGATGTCATAGCTGCACTGGTGGGATCCCTGGGAACTTTGTGGTTCTTTAACCTTTCTGATTCTTATTTATTCATTCTTTTCTTTTCTTCCTCCTCCCCTTTCTGTTTTTCTCGCCTTCATACTCTCTCATCTCTCCACTCCAATGGCAAGCTCCCCTAGCATTCTTTTTTGTTTGTTTGTATGTTTCGGCTCCTGTTCCTCTCTCTTCTCTCCCATATCCATCTTAGCTCCACACATAACAATCTCCCCCCTGCATCCTGCCTACCTACACCATGCGCTTGACATCGCACCACCAAGCAGCACAGGCACAGCCTACAGGAACCTGCCCTGCACTGATTACTGACCTGCTCTGGTGGCTGTAGTAAGTGCCACAAACAACCCGTCCCAGTAACTCCTCTTCAGCTAGACCTACCCTGCCATACAATATCTGAGTGACCAACCCTGCCAGTTGAAGAAGGAGGCGAAAACTATTGTGGCCACAGATGAGCAAACAACAAAGAACACACAGTGTGCCTGCTCAGACATAGTCAAGCTTTTTTTAAAAAAAAAAGGGAAAAAACAAACAAATCTACAATAATAAACAAGAAAAATAACTGCTGAATTCCCCAAAGACAGCAGACAATATCAAAACATTCACAAAAACAGGACAGGATGGTTCTAGTAAGCATCCAAAATAAAACACCAGATGACTCCCCTCTGGAAGAAAATGTGCTAGAACTACCTGAGAGAGAATTCAAATCTCTAATACTCAGAATTCTCCAAGAACTGAGGCAAAAAGCTGCCAAACATGAGGAAAAAAGACAAATTCATGGAAAATATGGACTAAAAATTGGAAGATTCAGGAAAATAATACAGGAACAAAATGCCAAAATAAATTCACAACTAGAAATTATACAAAGACAACAATTAGAAATCAAAAGGTAAACAGCAAGATTTTAGGAATGGACGATGTCATAGAAGGGCTGAGAAGCAGATTTGAAAAGGTAGAAGACAGGATCAGTGGAACTGAAGACAAATACTTGGATACAATGCTGTTTAAGGAAAACTCAGAAAAAAGAACAAAGAAAAATGAAGAGACCCTGAGAGTTATGTGGGACACAAAAGCAAAAATCTGCAAGTGATTGGAATTCCAGAACTGGGGGAGAAAACAGAAAATACAGAGAGAATCATTGAGGAAATGCTGACAGAAAACTTCCCCAATATCATGAAAGATTAAAAGCTGACCATCCAAGAAGCTCAACGAACCCCATATACAAGAGACTCCAAAAGAAAATCACCAAAGCATATCATATTCACACTCTCCAAAACCAAAGACAAACAAAGAATCCTGAGAGTAGCTCATGAAAAACAAGAAGTCACATACAGAGGACAAACAATAAGACTAAGCTCCGATTATTTGGCAGAAACCATGCAGGAAAGAAGTCAATGGGATTACATATATAAAACCTTGAAAGAAAAGAATTGCCAGCCAAGAATAATATATCCTGCAAAACTCTGGTTCAAATTTGATGGCGAAATTAGGTCATTTCCATATAAACAGAAATTAAGGGAATACGTAAAAGTCAAACCAAATTTACAAGAATTATTAAAGTGAGTTCTTCAATCTGAGGACAAACAGCTTCAGCTCACAGGCAGAACCTAGGACGCAGGATCATACCAGCCAGATAACAATCTAGGAAATGAACTCTCAAGGACTATCCAAAACCAAAAGAAATATAACAGGGAATCAGAGCAGTTAATCAGTAAATGACATCAACATCAAAACAATAAAAGAGGGAATAAACAGCATAGGTATAGAACCTTCTAATGGAGAGGAACGAAAGGCGATACCAAGTAATGGTAGACTGCTTCAAACTTAGAAAGATAAGGGTAAAATTCATAGTAACCACAAAGAAAGTTAACAAACATACTCATAAAAAAAAAAAAAGAGGAAAAACATAAAGTCTCAGCAAAAACAAAACCTACAAAAACAAAAGAAATGAAAAAAAAAATTCACAAACAAAAGTAACTCAGCACAAGAGGGTAAGAAGAACAAAGAAACCGTCAGAACAACAAAAAAGAGCACTACAAAATGACAGCAACAAACCCACATCTAACAATAATTACACTGAATGTAAATGGACCCAATGCACCCATAAAGAGATAGAGAGTTACAGAATGGATAAGAAAACAGGATCAATCAATATGCTGTCTACAGGAGACACACCTTAGAAACAAAGATGTGAATTTATTAAAAGTCAAAGGTTGGAAAAAAATATATAAAGCTAACAACTACCAAAAAAGAGCAGGAGTGGCAATTCTAATCTCAGATAAAATACATTTTAATACGAAATCTACCATAAAAGACAAAGAAGGACACTATATAATGATTAAGGGGATGATCAATCATGAAGACATAACCATAATAAACATCGACACACCTAATGACAGGGCTCCAAAATACATAAAACAATCTCTAACAACACTGAAAAGAGAAATTGACAGTTACACAATAATACTAGGAGACTTCAACACACCACTCTAGTAAAGGACAGAACAACTAAGAAGAAACTCAGCAAAGATACAGAAGACCTAAAGGGCAAAATCAGCCAACTTGACCTCATAGACATATATAGAACACTCCATCCAACCACTGCAAAGTACACATTCTTTTCCAATGCACATGGAACATTCTCCAGAATAGACCACATCTTAGGCCACAGAGAAATCCTCAACAAAATCCAAAATGTTGAGATAATTCAAGGTATCTTCTCTGACCACAATGCTAACAAGGTAGAAGTTAACAATAGAAAGAGCATGGAAAAAAATCAACTACATTGAAACTGAATAATACTCTGCTTACACATCAGTGGTTAATAGAAGAAATCAGAGATTGAATCAAAAAATTCCTAGAATCAAATGAGAATGAAAACTCATTATACAAAAACCTTTGGGACACAGCAAAGGCAGTCCTCAGAGGACAATTTATAGCAATAGATGCACATATCAAAAAAGAAGAAAGGGACAAAATCAAAACATTAACTACAGAACTCAAACAAATAGAAAGAGAACAGCAAAAAAGCCCACAACCACCGGAAGAAAACAAATAGTAAATATCAGAGCAGAAATAAATGAAATAGAGAACAAAAAAACAATAGAAAGAATCAACAAAACCAAAAGTTGGTTCTTTAAAAGAATCAGCAAAATCAACAAACCACTGGCTAGACTGACAAAAGAAAAACAGGAGAGGACACAAATAACCCAAATAAGAAATGAAATGGGGGACATTACAACAGACCCAACTGAAATAAAAAGGATTGTAACAGAATATTATGAAAAATTATACACCAACAAATTTGAAAACCTAGAGGAAATGGATAAATTTCTAGAAACACACAACCTACCCAAACTACAACAAAGTGATGTTGAAAATCTGAACAGACTCAGAACAAGAGAAGAGATTGAAAAGGAAATAAAAAAACTCCCAACCAAAAAAAGCCCTGGCCCACATGGCTTCACTGGAGAATTATACAAAACATTTACAAAAGAGCTTGTACCAGTACTACTCAAGCTATTTCAGAGTATAGAAGAGGAAGCAACACTTCCAAATTCATTCTATGAAGCCAGCATAATGCTGATACCAAAACCAGGAAAAGACATCACAAAAAAAGAAAATTACAGACCAATATCTCTCATGAATATAGATGCAAAAATTCTGAACAAAATTCTAGCCAATAGAATTCAGCATCATATCAAAAAAATAATACACCACAACCAAGTAGGAGTCATACCAGGTATGCAAGGATGGTTCGACATTAGAAAATCAATCAATGTAATCCACCACATAAATAAAAGGAAAGAAAAGAATCACATGATCATCTCAATTGACACAGAAAATGCATTTGACAAAGTCCAACACCCATTCCTGATAAAAACTCTCAATAAAATAGGTAGAGAAGGAAAATTTCTCAACATAATAAAGGGCATCTATGCAAAACCAACGGCCAACATCATTCCTAATGGAGAGAGGCTGAAAACATTCCCCTTGAAAACAGGAAGAAGACAAAGATGCCCTTTATCACCATTCTATTTAACATTGTGCTGGAAGTTCTAGCTAGAGCAATAAGGCAAG
This sequence comes from Dugong dugon, assembly GCA_030035585.1. Classification (NCBI taxonomy): domain Eukaryota; kingdom Metazoa; phylum Chordata; class Mammalia; order Sirenia; family Dugongidae; genus Dugong; species Dugong dugon. Next base: position 22,323,903 of record CM057463.1, on the reverse strand, counting down.
AAAAAGAAATAAAGGGCATCCAAATTGGTAATGAAGAAGTTAAACTGTCCCTGTTTGCAGATGATACGATACTATACACGGAAAACCCTAAAGACTGCACGAGAAATCTACTGGAACTAATAGAAAGATTCAGCAGAGTAGCAGGATACAAGATAAACATTCAAAAATCATTTGGATTCCTATACACCAATAAAGAGAATAATAAAAAGGAAATCAGGAAAACAATACCATTTTCAATAGCCCCTAAAAAGATAAAATACTTAGGAATAAATATGACCAAGGATGTAAAAGACTTATACAAAGAAAACTACAAAACACTACTGCAAGAAACCCAAAGGGATCTACATAAATGGAAAAACATACCATGCTCATGGATAGACAGACTCAACATTATGAAAATGACAATCCTACCTAAAGCAATTTACAAATACAACGCAATCCCAATCCAAATACCAACAACATTCTTCAAAGAGGCGAAAAAACTAATCATGAACTTTATATGGAAAGGGAAGAAGTCCCGAATAAGTAAAGCACTACTGAAGAAGAAGAATAAAGTTGGAGGACTCACAATCCCTGACTTCAGAACCTACTATACAGCTACAGTAGTCAAAACAGCCTGGTACTGGTACAACGACAGATACATTGACCAATGGAACAGAATTGAGAACCCAGATGTAAATCCATCCACCTATGGTCACCTGATCTTCGACAAGGACCCAAAGTCCATCAAAAGGGGAAAAGACAGTCTTTTTAACAAATGGTGCTGGCAAAACTGGATATCCATCGGCAAAAATATGAAACAGGACCCATACCTCACACTGTATACAAAAACTACTTCATAATGGATCAAAGACCTGAATATAAAGCCTAAAACTATAAAGTTCATAGAAGAAAAAATAGGACCAACACTTCAGGCCTTAATACACAGCATTAACAGGATACAAACTATAACCATCAATGCACAAAACCCAATAGGTAAGCTAGAAAACTGGGATCTTCTAAAAATCAAACACCTATGCTCTTCAAAAGACTTCACCAAAAGAGTAAAAAGAGAACCTACAGACTCGGAAAAAATTTTTGGACAGTACAAGTCAGACAAAGGTCTAATCTCCATAATCTACATGAAAATCCAACACCTCTACAACAAAAAGACAAATAATCCTATTAAAAAATGGGCAAAGGAAATGAACAGACACTTCACCAAAGAAGACATTCAAATGGCCAACAGACACATGAAGAAATGCAATCACTAGCCATTAGAGAAATGCAAAATAAAACCACAATGAGATACCACCTCACCCTGGCATTACTGGCACGAATCAAAAACATTGGAAATAACAAATGTTGGAGGGGCTGCGGGGAGATTGGAACACTTATGCACTGCTGGTGGGAATGCAAAATGATACAACCATTTTGGAAAATGATATGGCGCTTCCTCAGAAAGCTAGAAATAGACATACCATTCGATCCAGCAATCCCACTCCTAGGAATATATCCTAGAGAAATAAGAGTCATCACTCGAATAGACATATGTACACCTATGTTCATGGCAGCATTGTTCACAATAGCAAAACGATGGAAACAACCTAGACGCCCATCAGCAGATGAATGGATAAACAAACTATGGTACATACACACAATGGAGTACTATGCAATGAGAAAGAACAACAATGAATCTGTGAAGCATCTCATAACATGGATGAAACTGGAGGACATTATGCTGAGTGAAATAAGTCAATCACAAACGGACAAATATTGTATGAGACCTCTATTGTAAAAACCCATGAGAAAGTTCAAACACAAAATGTAACAATCTTTGTTGGTTACCAGGGATGGGAGGGGTGGGGGGAATATTAAATAAACAATAGATAAGTGGTATCTTGGGTGAAGGGTGAGACAGTACACAATACAGGAGAAACTAGCACAACTTGTACAAGGAAAGGTCATGGAAGCCCCATAGACACTTCCAAACTCCCTGAGGGACTGAATTGCTGGGCGGAGGGCTGTGGGGACCATGGTCTCAGGGAACATCTAGCTCAACTGGCATGACACAGCTTATAAAGACAATGCTCTACATTCTACCTTGGTGAGTAGTGTCTGGGGTCTTAAAAGCCTGTGAGCGGCCATCTAAGATACTCCACTGGTCTCATCCCTTCGGGAGCAAGAGAGAATGAAGGGAACAGAATACAAGGAAAAGATTAGTCCGAAGGACTAATGGACCACAGCTACCAAGGCCTCCACCAGACTGTGTCCAGTACAGCTAGATGGTGCCCTGCTCTGCCTAGGATCACAACAAAGGGTTCTGGACAGAGCTGGAGAAGGATATAGAGCATAATTCTAACTCACAAAAAAAAGACCAGATTTACTGGCCTAAAGGAGACTGGAGAAACCTCAAGAGTATGGCCCCCAGACATCCTTTTAGCTCAGTGGTGAAGTTACCTCCAAGGTTCACTGTTCAGCCTGGGAGTGGACAGCCCCGTAAAACCAAATGACACTAACGAGGTATAGGAGTCCAGTGACAAGGGCCAGAAGGCAGAAGGGGACAAGGAGGCTGGTGATAGGGAACCCAAGGTTGAGTAAGGATATTGTTGATGTGTTGTGAGATTGTTAACCATTGTCATAGGGCAACATTTGTAGTAACTGTTAAATGAGAAACTATTTTGTTCTGTAAGCCTTCATCTTAAGTGAGAATAGCAGCACAATTGGAAGAGCGTAGTCAATGTCACTGAACTGTGCATGTAGAAATTTTTGAAATGGTGTATCTTTGGCTATGTGTATTTTCACCAAAAAAAAAGGCTGAGAAGTTAGAGGGTTGATATGTTGTGGGGTTGTTAACCAATGTCATAAAACAACATGTGTACTTCTGTTTCATGAGAAACTATTTGTTCTGTAAGCCTTCACCTGAAGTACAATAAAAAGAAAAAAAAAATGAGCAAAGAAATGAACAGACACTTCACCAAAGCAGACATTCAAGTGGCCAACAGACACATGAGGAAATGCCATCACTAGCCATTAGAGAAATGCAAATTGAAACCACAATGAGATACCATCTCACCCTGGCATTACTGGCACGAATCAAAAACACTGGAAATAACAAACGTTGGAGAGGTTGTGAGGAGATCGGAACTATTATGCACTGCTGGTGGGAATGGAAAATGATGCAATCATTTTGGACAATGATATGGTGTTTCCTTAGAAAGCTACAAATAGACACACCATATGATCCAGCAATCCCACTCCTAGGAATATATCCTAGAGAAATAAGAGCCATCATACGAATAGATATATGCACACCCATGTTCACTGCAGCACTGTTCACAATAGCAAAAAGATGGCAACAACCCAGATGCCCATCAGCAGATGAATGGATAAACAAACTATGGTGCATACACACAATGGAGTATTATGCAACGATAAAGAACAATGATGAAACTTTGAAGCATCTAATAATATGAATGAAACTGGAGGACATTATGCTGAGTGAAATAAGTCAATCACAAAAGGACAAATATTGTATGAGACCTCTACTGTAAAAACTCGTGTAAAAGTTTATACACAAAAAGAAACAATCTTTGTTGGTTACGAGGGATGGGAAGGGTTGGGGGGAATACTAAATAGACAATAGATAAGTGGTAACTTTGGTGAAGGGTGAGACAGTACACAATACTGGGGAAGCCAGCACAACTTGTACAAGGAAAGGTCATGGAAGCCCCATAGACACATCAAAACTCCCTGAGGACAGAATTGCTGGGCGGAAGGCTGTGGGGACCATGGTTTCAGGGAACATCTAGCTTATTTGGTATAACACAGTTTATGAAGACAATGTTCTACATTCTACCTTTGAGCAGCCATCTAAGATACCCCACTGGTCTCACCCCTTCGGGGGCAAGGGAGAATGAAGAGAACAGGATACAAGGAAAAGATTAGTCCAAGGGACTAATGGACCACAGCTACCACAGCCTCCACCAGACTGAGTCCAGTACAGCTAGATGGTGCTTGGCTACCAGTACTGACTGTTCTGACCGGGATCACATCAAAGGGTCCTGGACACAGCTGTAGAAGGATGTAGAACAAAAAAAGACCAGATTTACTGGCCTGATACTGGAGAAACCCCAAGAGTATGGCCCCCAGACACCGTTTTAGCTCAGAGGTGAAGTCACTCCCGAGGTTCACCATTCAGCCGGGAATTGTACAGCTCCATAAAACAAAACAGGACTAATGAGGCACAGCAGTCCAGGGACAAAGACTAGAAAGCAGGAAGGGACAGGAAAGCTGGTGATAGGGAACCAAGGTTGAGAAGGGACAGTGTTGACATGTCATGGAGTTGTTAACCATTGTCATAAGGCAATAGGTGTACTGTTTAATGAGAAACTATTTTTTCTGTAAACCTTCATCTAAGGTACAAAAAAAAAGAATTATCTATGTGAGATCCAATTGACAACAGTAACTCAAAAGGTTTTAATGGGAAGCATAGGAGGCAGTGAATTGAAGATAATGGTGATGGAATAGTTAGGAAAAGGATAGTGAGAATAGCAGCACAACTAGAAGAATGTAATCAATGTCACTAAATTGTACATGTAGAAATTTCTGAAATGGTTTATCTTTGGCTATGTATATTTTCATCAAAAATAAATGAAAAGGTCCTCCAAAGTCAAGAAGGGAGAGTGTTAACATGTCATGGGGTTGTAACCAATGTCATAAAACAATATGTGTACTGACTGTTTAATGAGAAACTATTCTGTAAACCTTCACGTAACGTAAAATAAAAAAAAAAAATTTAAGAAAAAAAGAATGTTTTTCCTTGAGTATTATGCTCTCTTGAGAGCTATCTTTATGGGACACAAGGAAAGTACTAGCCCAAGAGACAGAAAGGGCCACATAAACCAGAGACTTCATCAGCCTGAGACCAGAAGAACTAGATGGTGCCCGGCTACCACCAATGACCGCCATGGCAGGGAACACAACAGAGAGTCCCGGATGGAGCAGGAGAAAGGTGGGGTGCAGAACTCAAATTCTAGTAAGAAGACCAGACTTAATGGTCTGACTGAGACTGGAGGAACCCCAGAAAGCATGGCCCCTGGATTCTCTATCAGCCCAGAACTAAAACAATTTCCAAGGCCAACTCTTCAGACAGGGATTGGACTGGACGGTGGGGCATACAGTGATCAACTCATGAGGAGTGTGCCTCTTAGTTCAAGTAGATACAAGAGACTAAATGGGCAGCTTCTGTCCAGAGGTGAGATGGGAAAGCAGAGAGGGTTAGGAGCTGGTTGAATGGACATGGGGAATCAGGGGTGGAAAGGAGGAGTGTGCTGTCACAGTATGGGGAGAGCAATTAGAGGCACATAACAGTATATGTATAAATTTTTGTATGGGAAAAAATAAAAATAATAAAAAAAAGAACTATCTTTATGGGGTCAAATTTAAAATAGCAACTCGAATGATTGGACAGGAGACGTGGGGGCAGTGAGTTTATGTTAATGGAGGAAGAACAACTTGGAAATTGAGAGTGAGAATGGTTACACCATTTAAAGGATGTAATCAGTGTTAGTGAATTGTATATGTAGACGTTGTTGAATTGGTGTATGTTTTTAACAACAATAACAATAAAATAAATAAAATTATATACTTTTTAAAAATTCTATAAGTATTCACCTCCATGTCCCAATCCACAAGCTTCCATCCTAATGGAGGAATATGCACTGGGGCTACCTGAGCTATTTGACCTAGATGTTTATCACACAGGCGCTAAAGTGCACCATAGCTGTATTTCGCCCTGTTTGCTTGAAGGCTCCCTCCATTTTTTGCAGAAATCACTTAATGTATAACCAAATTACACTACAATTCTGTGACAAGCAGTTGAAGCAAATGAGGTTTATCTTTGAAAGTAGATTCTCACATTTCTTAAAATGTATTGTATATGCTCATCATTTTAGAATTGTATTAACTTTCTGATTTACAAACTCTAATCAGCAACATGAAGGTGTATTTGATAAAATCCTGACTATAAAAGTTAATTTCTCCAAAGATTTCAACATTTCAACCTATTTCATTATCTTTTTACTCTTACCATACCTTTATCAAAGCAATTTTAATGTTCTCTTAGGGGAAATAGCTTGATAATTTAAAGCATTGCTTTTTGTTTTGTTTTAGTTATTCATGTGCAAATAAAGATTTTAATTAAGTAAATTTTTTTCAGTACAGATAATCTATAAACAGCTCAGCAACTTTTCCAACTGTTCCTAGATTCTCTAAACATGAAAGTTTCAACTCAATCATCTCTGAGGTAAATGAATGAAACTGAGTGAAAATAAGGCAGCTTCAAGAAATATTTACAATCCCATTGTCTATCACAGATGCATACATTGTCCTTCATTACCTCCAATATTTTTCTTGTCAGAGTGTGGTATTTCTCTGTACATTGAAAGCACATTCATTCATTCCAAAGATCAGAAATCCTGTCTTTTACTCTGGTCTTATTGACATCACCAAAGATTACTCTCTTATAGAAAACAGAAAAGAGAAAAAAAAGAAAATAATAGAACTTTTATTTATAGTTAGTTTTATGTTAAAAAGTAAATTTTTCAAATATGCAGTATTTAGTATTAGTGTACAGACCCCCCTCATTTGGTCTAGAGGGCAGTGCCACAGGGCAGAGGGTTGGCAGTGGTGCCTTCACATGTTCAGTAGCTAGTGCTCAGATTGGTGTGTTTATGGATCATACATAGTTTAAATTAACCTACACACAATGAGTAAGTATTTTAAAAAGATTCTTGCAAAGAAGCAGTTGATTGAAGAAAATATGAATAATGCAAACTTTCCTAACATGAAGCACATCTCTACCATTTTTTAGCAATGTTTAAAATCATGCAATATTCAGTTCAGTGTTTATAAATATCCACTAAACATCACGATAAATGTTTAAATACCTCTTTTGGGATTCCTTGCTTCTTTTCAAAGCACAAAAGCCTGCATGCCATTAGGGAACATCTTTCTGCTGTGGCAAAATGGCCAAGACAATATAAAGGAATCAATATAGTGACACATCAACATTCATTCCTCTGTTAGCAAATATGGCTGAAAGACACAGAGAAATACTGCTAATATTTAAATAAACAAGTATTAGAACAAATGAAGAAGTATGCGTGGTTTGTTATACAATTGGGTCAAACTACAGATGTTTCTACCATGCTCAGCTTACGGTATTTGCTAGATTCTCTTTAAATGATAAAATACATGTAAAACTACAGTTTTTGAGCCATTGAAGGATAGATGTGCTGGAGGCAATATCTTCTCAATTGTAAGTGATTTATATAACAGTATTTTATGAGACAAAAAAAATACTGTATAAGCTAACCTCTGATTTAGTGACAGCTTTGGGATTCTACAATGGATTATGGGAAAAGGTCATAGAAATAGCCAAATGTATGCAATTTAATCACTGCAATATTCATGGACAAGCCTTTGCAGCAAAGAATTGAAGCTAAAAATATACAAAGTGCTACAGTTTGTCATTCATCTAGTTAATCATTTTTTAAACTAACTCAGACCTTTCATTTTTTTTTAAAGACAGAGAGAGCTGTTTGCAATAGATGTGATGAAATGAGGATCGGCTATGAAAAGCTTTTACTCTACAGACAGTTTTCCTTGTTGTCATGAAGAAAGCACAGAAAAAGGCTGCAGAACTTCAGCACAAAGTACATATTTTTTGCCTTTAATAAAAAGAAAAGTGTTCCAAGTTTGCTTTCCATTTGTGATACAGAGAGATTGTTAGTACAATGCAGATATTGGTCACAAACATGTTTAATCTGCCCTTTTAAGTAAAGGTGAAATTTCTATAATGAATAAGAAAGTTATGAAATAAATTTGACTGTAAGCACCATAAACCAAAACCAAACCTACTGCCATCGAGTCGATTCTGACTGATGGCAGCCCCATACGGTTTCCAAGGCTGTAAACCTCTAGGAAAGCAGACTGCCACACCTTTCTCCCGTGGAGCCACTGGTGGCTTTGAACTGCAGACCTTTCAGTTAGCAGTACATCGCTTTAACCACTGCACCACCAGGCTCCTCTGAGTACCATATGACCCAGCAATTTCAATCCTGGAAAAAATGAAGGCAGGAACACAAACAGAAACCTATACATCAATGTTTATTGAAGCACTTTTCACAATAGCCAAAAGGCAGAAACAACCTAAATGTCTATCTACAAATGAATGTATAAACAAAATGTGGTGTATATATACACAATGGAGTATTACTCAGCCGTAAAGAGAAATAAAGTCCTGATAGCTGCAACAACATGAATGAGCCTTGAAAACCTACTGAGCCAAATAAGTCAGTCACGAATAAGTCAGTTCAACATGAAGAGTGTGATCAATGTCATTGAATTGTACATGTAGAAACTATTGAATTGCCAGATGTTTTGTTGTTTATATTTTCACCACAATAAAAAAGGGAGGAGGGATTTGAGCTATGGAGAGAACATTATGAAAGCGGATATTTAAGTTATTTCCCTCAAGATGATTTTCTTTTGCTGAAAATAACGAGTGTCACTTAAAAATTCTACCTACACACTTAAAAAATGTTAACAGAATCTTTCAAATGTAGTGTTGAAAGCTTATGAACCCATTCGTTAAAATAAATAAATAAATAGAATGCAACACCGATCAGTTTGCAAAAAATAACCAGCTTACATCAGGAAGATGGAAATTTTCTAGCAGAATCAAAAAAAATAAAAACTTTGCAAATTTAGTGAGTGGATGCTATGGTTTAGTAAGCACAGCCAAGCACAGCTTCCATTTGGACTTATGTCTTTTTCCACAATAACATTCTTAGCTTTGAGATGCATTCAAATCATTATTGAAATAACCTAATGAGAGTCATATTATCTATTTCTGCATCACAAAGAGTTAAACAAGGATTTTTTAAAAAAAAATAATAAAGGACATTCATTGGCATTGCCCTTATAATATTGTTTTGGCAACATTAATAAAATATAATATTATTTTTAAATAGTGTTTATTTCTTATTTGAAATACATTTTGATATGTTTTATAATGTATAAAATAGTACTTGTACATAATGCATGAATATACAAATGTATATATATTGGGGATGGAAGCTCACAAATTTTACTGAGATCTTAAATCCAAAAAGATTGAAGATGACTGTTTTGACAGTTCTCTCCACTGGAAATGTCTGCTTGATGTACTTTTTTGATTTTCATACTCTTGACCAGCAGGTGTCAATATCTGGAAGTGTGGCTGCATTTTCCCTGTGGACAGAGGAAAATCTAACTTTCACACAACAGAAAGAGCATATCACACTCCTCTGCAGGTTTAAGAAATGACAATGACTCGAATCTGTATCTTTGGGAAAAAAAACAGGGTTGGGTCTGTTCTCATTGGACAAAGATGGCAACCTGGCAAAGCATTTTTGCATTCATGCGTATTAAGTAGGTTTTAAGTAGACGTCAACAATTAGATGAATTTTAACTATGGTTACACCCATGGAAACTTCCCCACAGTAATGTTAACGAACATATTCATAACCCCCAAATGTTTCCTCATGCTCATTTGTAATACGTCCTTTCCACCCCCTCCCACCTACTCACCACCATCCCCAGGCAACCATTGATTTGCTTTCTATCATTATAGATTACTTTGCATTTTAAAGAATTTTATATAAACAGAACATACAATATGTAGTTATTAGACTGTGAAGATGTTGAGGGAAAGGAAAAAACACCTTGCATTGAAACCACCTGATTCCTGAGGGGGTGCTTGGTGCAATGGAATGAGCATATGCTGTGGTGCAAGAGATACCCAGCTTCCAATCCTCTTAGCAGTGATCTTGGGCAAGTTAATTAATAGCCCAATGCTTCAGACAATTAATCTGTAAAATACACATTAAAAAAAAAAAAAAACCCATTGCTGTCGAGTCAATACCGACTCATAGTGACCTTATAGGACATGGTAGAACTGCCCCATAGGGTTTCTTCCAAAGAGCAGCTGGTGAATTCGAACTGCTGACCTTTCAGTTAGCAGCTAAGCTATTAACCACTAGGCAACCAGGGCTCCAAATACACATAACGATGTCTAAATCACAGGATTATTATCAAGATTACAGAAACTGGCACAAAGAAAGTTCCCATCATTCTGAGACCTTTTACACAATGAATATAGTAAACTAAAGCACCACCAAAATAAATACTTAGTAACAGGGTTATCTGCCTTTTCCCCCTGAGTACAAAGGGCACTTCAATAATTAAAATTAAGTCTTGCTTCAAGAGTGCATTCCAGCACCCAGGGGTATCTATCTGTCTGTCTGTCTGTCTATCTACCTATCTCTCTATCTATCTACATATTTATCTACCTATCTGCCCATCTATTTATCTGTCTATTCACACATATAGTTTTTCTGAGGCATAATAAGTCGCACATATTTGAAGGGTAAAATTTGATGACTTTTGACCTATGTATATACCAATGAAACTAACACCACAGTAAAAGTAATGAACATTATCCATCACTCCCAAAAGATTCCTCGTACGAATCTGTCACACATTCTTCCTGTTGCTCTCACCTCCTACGTCCCAGGTAACCATTGATGTTGTCTGTCCCCACAGATTATTTTGCCTTTGTTAGAATTTATATAAAAGGATATACAACATGTACTTCTTTTTGTCTGGCTTATTTTACTCAGTGTAATGTTTTGAGATTAATGCATGCTAGTGTTTACTTCTTTTCATTGCTGAGTAGTATTCCATAGTATGGGTATACCACAGTTTGTTTATTCACTCATGTATTTGTAGTCATTTGGATTGTTTCAAGATCTGGGCTATTACAAATAGAGCTGTTGCAAACATTCCTATACAAATGTTTGAGTGAACATGTGCTTTCATTTTGCTTGGGTAAAAACCTAGGAATTACATTTCTGTGTCAGAAAGTAAGTGTACGTTTATCTTTTAAGAAACTGCACTGTTTTCCAGAGTGGTTGTTCCATTATACACTTCCACAGACAGTGTTGCTTCATATTCTGCTCAACAATGCTTGCTGTGGTCAGGCTTTCTATTTTTTAGTTTATTTTTTTAATTTTATATTTTTTTATCATTGTAGTTAAATGAAGTTCACATTTCAAGTTAGTCTCCCATACAAAATTGTACACATACATTGTTATGTGACCCTAATTGCTCTCCCGATACTGTGACAGCACACTCCTCCTTTTCACCCCTGATTCCCCATGTCCATTCAACCAGCTCCTAATTCTCTCTTATAATAGTGGTCTCATACAGTGTTTATCCTTCTGTGACTGACTAAATTCACTCAGCATAATGACTTCCATCTTCCTCCATGTTATAAGATGTTTCGCTGGCTTCATTGTTGTTCTTTATCATTGCATAGTATTCCATTGTGTGGATATACCATAATTTCTTTATCCATTCATCTGTTGATGGGCACCTAGATTGTTTCCATCTTTTTGCTATTGTGAACAGTGCTGCAGTGAACATGAGTGTGCATATATCTATTCATGTGATGGCTCTTATTTCTCTAGGATATATTCCACAGAGCGGGATAGTTGGATCATACGGTCCTTCTATTTCTAGCTTAATAAGGAAGCACCAAATCGATTTCCAAAGCGATTGTACCATTTTACATTCCCACCAAAAGTGTATAAGTGTTCCAGTCTCTCCACAACCTCTCCAGCATTTATTATTTTGTGTTTTTTGGATTAGTGCTAGCCTTGTTGGGGTGAGATGATATCTCATTGTAGGTTTGATCTGCATTTCTCCAATGGCTAACCTGATCACGAACATTTCTTCATGTGTCTGTTAGCTGCCTAAATATCTTCTTTGGAGAAGTGCCTGTTCTTATCCTTTGCCCATTTTTTAATTGGGTTATTTGTCCTTTTCTTGTTGAGGTTTCGCAGTATCTTGTAGATTTTAGAGATTAGACGCTGATTGGATTTGTTGCAGCCAAAAATTTTTATTTTTTTCCCAGTCTGTAGGTTGTCTTTTGACTCTTTTGGTGAAGTCTTTTTTTTTTTTTTTTTTTTTTAATTGCTTAAAGAGTGATTTATTCAAATAGCCAGGAGAGGTTTTTTTTAAAAATCATTCTTTTTTTCCCCTTTTTCAAAAAAATTGTTGTAGTTAAATAAAGTTTTCATTTCAAGTTAGTCTCCCATACAAAAATTTATACATACATTGCAATGTGACCCTGATTGCTCTCCCCATACTGCGACAGCGCACTCCTCCTTTCCTCCCCGGATTCCCTGTGTCCGTTAAATCAGCTCCTAACTCTCTCTGCCTTCCCATCTTACCTCTGGACAGAAGCTGCCACTTTGGTCTCTTTTATTTACTTGAGCTAAGAGGCACACTCCTCACGAGTATCACTTTATGTCCCACAGCCCAGTCCAATCCCTATCGGAAGAGTTGAGCTCAGAAATTATTTTAGTTCTGGGTTGATAGAAAATCTAGGGGCAATGCTTTCCAGGGTTCCTCCAGTCTCAGTCAGACCATTAAGTCTGGTCTTCTTACGAGAGTTTGAGTTCTGCACCCCACCTTTCTCCTACTACATCAGGGACTCTCTGTTGTGTTCCCTGTCAGGGCAGTCATTGGTGGTAGCCGGGCACCATCTACTTCTTCTGGTCTCAGGCTGATGAAGTCTCTGGTTTATGTGGCCCTTTCTGTCTCTTGGGCCAATACTTTCCTTGTGTCTTTGGTCTTCTTCATTCTCCTTTATTCCAGGTGGTTGGGACCAATTGGTGCGTCTTAGATGACCGCTTGCAAGCTTTTAAGACCCCAGACACCACTCACCAAAGTAGGATGCAGAACATTTTCTTAATAACCTTTGTTATGCCAATTGACCTAGATGTCCCCTGAAAGCATGGTCCCCAGACCCCTACCCCTGCTACTATGTCTCTCAAAGTGTTTGATTGTATTCAGGAAACTTCTTAGCTTTGGTTTAGTCCAGTTGTGCTGACTTTGCCTGTAGTGTGTGCTGTCCTTCCCTTCGCCTAAGATGATTCTTATATACTATCTAGTTAGTGAATAACACTCACCCTCCCTCCCCACCCCAGTAACCATCAAAGAATGTTTTCTTCTGTGTTTAAACCTTTTCTTGGGTTCTTATAATAGTGGTCTTATACAGTATTTGTCCTTCTATGACTGACTAAATTCACTCGGCGAAATAAGTTCCAGCTTCCACCATGTTATACGATGTTTCACAGCTTCATCATTGTTCTGTATCATTGCATAATATTCCATTGTGTGGGTATACCATAATTTGTTTATCCATTCGTCCGTTGATGAGCACCTAGGTTGTTTCCATCTTTTTGCTATTGTGAACAGTGCTGCAGAGAACATGGGTGTGCATATATCTAGTTGTGTGGCAGCTCTTATTTCTCTAGGATATGTTCCAAGAAGCAGGATAGCTGGATCGTATGGTACTTCTATTTCTAGCTTTTTAAGTCTCTCCACACCCTCTCCAGAATTTATTATTTTGTGTTTTTTGGATTAAGGCTAGACTTGTTGGGGTGAGATGATATCTCATTGCAGTTTTGATCTGCATTTCTCTAATGGCTAATGATCGTGAGCATTTCTTCATGTGTCTGTCTTTGGTGAAGTACCTGTTCATATCTTTTGCCCATTTTTTAATTGGGTTATTTGTCTTTTTGTGGTTTAGGTTTGGCTGTATCTTGTAGATTTTAGAGATTAGACACTGATTGGATTTGTTGTAGCCAAAAAATTTTTTCCCAGTCAGTAAGTTGTCTTTTTACTGTTTTGGTGAAGTCTTTTGATGAGCATAAGTGTTTGAATTTTAGGAGCTCCCATTTATCTAGTCTCTCTTCTGGTGCTTGTGCATTGTTACTTATGGTTCATATTGTGTTTATGCCATGTATTACAGCTCCTAGCATTGTCCCTATTTTTTCTTCTATGATCTTTATCATTTTTGATTTTATATTTAAGTCTTTGATCCATTTTCAGTTATTTTTTGTACATGATGTAAGCTATGGGTCTTGTTTCAGTTTTTTGCAGACGGATATCCAGTTATGCCAGCACCATTTGTTAAAGAGACTATCTTTTCCCCAATTAATGAACTTTGGGCCTTTGTCAAATATTAGCTGCTCATAGGTGGATGATGTGGTCAAGCTTGTTAATTTTTAAACAGTCTAATGCATGTGTGAGTATTTTGTTGTTGTTTTAATTTGCATTTCCCTAATGACTAACAATGGTTTCAAATTGGAAAAGATGTGCAGCAGGGTTGTATCCTTTCACTTTCCACCTACTCCTCACTTATAAACATAGTTAGGGTCCAAAGACTAGATCATTATGCAAAAGTCAACATTATGCAAAAATGGAGGATAATCACATAATATCACAAAATAGAGGATAACTAAATCATTACATAACTGCCAAATTACATCATTACATAACTGCCAAGCCGCTGAGAATCAGGCCCAGATAAATTGACACACAACCTTAACCATGAAAGCCAGAGTTACTCTCGTCTTGCACCTTGGTGTTCGTTACTGTCAGGCATACATACATTGTTAATGTGTAAAATAATGGAATAGTAGATTTTTTACTATTGTTGTTAATGCAGAATGTCAGATAAGAAATAGTTCATAAGTGAATAGTAGATGTACTTACTCAATCTGTATACTGAACAGATAATCTGAGAAAATGACAATATGAAGAACAACATAGCATCAGGATTGGAGGGAGACTCATTAATAACCTGCAATATACAAATGACACATCTTTGCTTGCCAAAAGTAGAGATGATCTGAAGCATCTACTGATGAATATCAAAGACTATGCTCTTCAATATGAATTACACCTGAATGTGAATAAAACAAAAATCCTCACAACTGGACCAACAAACAATACCATAATGAATGAAGAATAAATTGAAGATGTCAAGGATTTCATACTATCTGAATCACAGTCAACATCCATTGAAGCAGTGGTCAAGAAATCAAACAATGCAATGCATTGCATTGGGCAAATCTGCTGCAAAAGACCTCTTTAAAATCTTAAAAGTCAAAGACTTCACTTTGAGGACTAGTGTGTGCCTGCCCCAAGCCATGGTCTTTTCAACTGTCTCATACACATGCAAAAGCTGGACAATGAAAAAAGACAGAAGACAAATTGATGCATTTAAACTGTGGTATTGGCAAAGAATATTGAATATACCATTGACTGCCAGAAGAACAAATCAATCAGCCTTAGAAGAAATACAACCAGAATGCTACTTAGAAGTCAAGCGTGGTGAGACTTTGGTTCACTTACTTTGGACACATCATCAAGAAAGACCAATAACTAGAAAAGGACATCATGGTTGGTAAAGTAGAGGGTTAACGAAGGCAAAGGAGGCCCTTGGAGAGATGGATTGACACAGTGGCCAAAACAATGGACACATATAGCAATGATCATGAAGAAGGTGCAGGACTGGGGCAACACTTTGTTCTGTTATACATAAGGTCATTATGAGTCAGAGGCTACTGGATGGGAACCAAAAAAAGGACTACTGATGATGAATATTTTTTTATGTGTTTATTTGTCATCCATTATCTTCTTGCACAAAGTATCCATTCAAATCTTTCACTAGTTGTTAATTGGGCGGTTTGATTTCTTAGTGTGAGATTTAAGTGTTCTGGATATATTCTGGAGTCATCTTTTATCAGACACATGATTTGCAAATGTTTTCTCCCAGTCTGTAGATTGTCTTTTCATTCTCTTTACAGTGTCTTTCAAAAAGAAGAAATTCTTAATTTGATGAAGTGCAATTTATTGGTTGTTTTCTTTTAAGAATTATGATTTTGGCATTGTACCTAAGAAATCTTTGCAAACCCAAGGTCACAATGATTTTTCTCCTATGTTTTCCTCTAAATGTTTTTTTGTTCGTTTGTTTTAGGATTTACATTTAAGCCTATGATCATGTTGAGTTAATTTTTATATATTATTTGAGGTACAGATTGAAGTTTTTGGCATATGGATGTCTAATTTTTCCAGCATCTTTTCTTGAAAAGACTATCTTTTTTCCATAGAAATACCTTTGTCAATAATAAATTGACTATGTATGTGAATTCTCTGTTCTGTAGTAATGACCTATTTATCTTCATAATAATGACACATTGTCTGGATTACTATAGCATTATAATAAGTCTTGGAATCTGTCTTAGTTATCTAGTGCTGCTATAGCATATATACCAAAAGTGGATGGTTTTAAAAAACAGAAATTTATTCTCTCACAGTTTAGGAGGCTAGAAGTTCAAATTCAGGGCACCACCTCTAGCGGAAGGCTTTCTTTCTCTATTGGCTCTGGGGGAAGGTCCTTTTCATCTTTCAACATTGGTGGGGCCTGTGCTCCTTGGAGATCTCTATGTGTCTTGGTATCAATCTTCCCTTGGGTCTAGGAGTTTCTCAGCACAGGGTCCCTGGGTCCAAAGGACATGCTCCACTCCCGGATCTTCTTTCTTGGTAGTAGTCAAGTCCCTCTCTCTCTACTCACATCTCTCTTCTTTTATCTCTTGTAATATAAAAAGTGTTGCAGGCCATACCCCAGGGAATCTCCCCTTACATTGGATCAGGGTATGACCTGAGTAAGGGTGTTGCACCCCAATCTAATCCTCATTAACATGACCTAGTCCTGCCTCATTAACACAAACAGACAACTCACTCTCAAATGGGACCATAAACACAGGCATAGAGGCTAGGATTTACAACACATCACAAAATGGAGTATAATCAGATCACAAAACAGATGACCACCACACATTACTGGGAATCATGGCCTAACAAAGTTGATACCTATTTTGAGGGGATGCAGTTCAATCCATGATAGAATCCAATATTGTAAGTCTTCCAACTTTGATTTTTTTAAAGTTGTTTTGACTCTTCTAATGCACTGCACTTAATATGACTTTTAGAATCATCTTGTAAAAGTATATTCTGCAAATATCGTTCTGGGTTTTGATTCTGATTGTGTTTAATCTATAGATTGATTGGAAGAGAATTGACATTTAAGAACACTGAGTCTTGCAATCCAGGAACACAATATATCTCTCCATTTATTTAGGACTGCACTCATTTCTCTCAACAACGTTTTATAGTCTGCATTGTATAGGTCTTGCCCATTTTTGTCACATTTATTCATAGATAATTCATATTTTAATGCTAGTGTAAATGGTATGTTTTAACATTTAAGTTTTCTGGTTATTCACTGCCAGTGCAAAGAAACACAATTGACTTCTGTATATTGATCTTGTATCCTTTAACTTTGCTAAAGAAATAATTAGTTCTAGTAACTTTTTTGTAAATTTCATAAGATTTTCTACATGGATGATCATGATGTCTGTGACTAAAAATAGTTTTACTTCTTCATATCTAACATGAATGTCTTTCTTTTACTTGCCTTACTGGCTAGAATTTCCAGCTCAGTGTTAAATATAAGTGGTGAGAGCAGACATCCTTAGAAAGAAATCATTACTTATGATGTTAGAAGTAGGTTTTCCCTAAATGGCTTTAACCAGGTTAAGGAATTCCCTTCTATTCTTAATTTCACGAATTTTTTTATTTGAGAAACTACTTTTTCTGCATATATTGAGATTATTGTGTATGTGTCTATGTATTAGTATTTTATTGTATTTTTGGTGTAAGTATATATTGCATTTCTCAAGCTAAAAGAACTGAAGAAAACATTCAAGCCTCACGTCACAATATTGAAGGATTCTCTGGGCAAAATATTGAATGATGTGGGAATCATCAAAAGAAGATAGAAGGAATACACAAAGTCACTGTACCTAAAAGAATTGGTCGACGTTCAAACATTTCAGGAGGCAGCATATGATCAAGAACCAATGGTACTGAAGGAAGAAGTCCAAGCTGCACTGAAGGCCCTGGTGAAAAACAAGGCTCCAGGAATTGATAGAATACCAACTGAGATGTTCCAACAAATGGATGCAACACTGGAGGTGCTCACTCGTCTATGCCAAGAAATTTGTAAGACAGTTACCTGGCCAGTTGACTGAAAGAGATTCATATTTGTGCCCACGTCAAAGAAAGATGATCCAACGGAATGCAGAAATTATTTAACAATATCATTAATATCACACACAAGTAAAATTTTGCTGAGGACAATTCAAAAGCGGTTGCAGAAGTACATCAACAGGGAACTGCCAGAAATTCAAGCCAGGTTCAGAAGAGGACATGGAATGAGGGATATCATTGCTGATGTCAGATGGATCGGGGCTAAAAGCAGAGAATACCAGAAAGATGTTTACCAGTGTTTTATTGACTATGTAAAGGCATTCAACTGTGTGGATCATAACAAATTATGGATAGCATTGTGAAGAAGGGGAATCCCTAGAACATTTAATTATGCTCTTGAGGAACATGTACATAAACCAAGAGGCAGTCGTTCAAACAGAACAAAGGGATAGTGAGTGGTTTAAAATCAGAAAATGTGTGTATGTCTGGGTTGTATCCTTTCACCATATTTATTCAATCTGTATGCTGAGCAAATAATCCGAGAGGCTGGACTATATAAAGAAGAACTTGGCATCAGGATTGGAGGAAGACTCATTAATAACCTGCGATATGCAGATGACACAAACTTGCTTGCTGAAAGTGAAGAGGCCTTGAAGCACTTACTGATGAAGATCAAAGACTACAGCCTTCAGTATGGATTACACCTCAACGTAAAGAAAACAAAAATCCTCACACCTGGACCAATAAGCAACATCATGATAAATGGAGAAAAGACTGAAGTTGTCAAAGACTTCATTTTACTTGGATCCACAATCAACACCCATGGAAGCAGCAGCCAAGAAATCAAACGATGTACTGCATTGGGTAAATCTGCTGCAAAAGATGTCTTTAAAGTGTTGAAAAGCAAATATGTCACCTTGGGGACTAAGGTTCATCTGATCCAAAGCTTGGTATTTTCTATCACCTCATATGCATTCAAAAGTTGGACAATGAATAAGGAAGACCAAAGAAGAATTGATGCCTTTGCGTTATGGTGTTGGTGAAGAATATTGAATATACCATGGACTGCCAGAAAAAGGAACAAATCTGTCTTGGAAAAAGAACACTCAGAATGCTCTTATAAGCGAGGATGGTGAGACTTCATCTCACATACTTTGGACATGTTATCAGGAGGGACCAGTCCCTGGAGAAGGACATCATGCTTGGTAAAGTAGAGGGTCAGCAAAAAAGAGGGCGACCCTCTCCCAGATGGACTGACACAGTGGCTGCAACAATGGGCTGCAAAAATAGCAATGATTGCCAGGATGACGCAGGACTAGGCAATTTTCACTGTGTTGTAAATGGGGTTACTATGAGTTAGAACTGTCTCAACGGCACCTAACAACAACAACAACATACACAGAACAGGTTCCCATTCAACAATTTCTACACATACGTTCAGTGACATTGGTTACATTCTCCAAATTGTGTCAACATTCTCATCATTTTCATTCCAGCTGTTCCATTTCCATTAAATTCATCTGACTGCTCCCCTTCCCCACCCCTCCCTTTCTCATCTGTGCTTTAAAGTAACTGTTGACCGTTTGGTCTCACACAGTTAATTTTTTAAAGTAGTGTAGTACTCAAGTGCAGTGACATTCTTTACTTTTTGAGTTAACTGTTTAGTTATTAGGTTATTGCTATTTAGTTAAAAGGAGATAGTTTGGGTTCAAGGTTTAAAGAGTATCTCAGGGCAATAATCTCAGGAATACACAATCTGATCAGATCCGGTAAGTCTGGGTTCTTTGGGAATTTGAAGTTCTCTTACACATTATTCTTTTCTATCAGGATCCATCTGCTGTGACCCTGATCAGGATGTTTGTTACTGGTAGCTGGGCATCATCTAGTTCTTCTGGTCTCAAGATAGAGGCCATGGTTCATGGAGAATGTGTGTTTTAATGTGCCAAGAGGATGAATTACAATGATTTTTAAATATGAACTAACTTTGTATTCTGGGGAAACCTGACTTGATTATAAAGCATTATCATTTTTGCACATTGTTGGATTTGATTTGTTAACATTTTGTTGAGAATTTTTGTATCTTGTGAAATATATTGTTCTATACTTTACTTGTAATGCCTCTTTCTGATTCTGGTATCAAGGTAATGCTGATTTCATAGGATGACTTGAAAATTAGTCCTTCCTATTCAGTTTTCTGATACGGGATTTGTAGAATTGGTATTATTTCTTCCTTAAATGTTTGGTGGAATTCATAATTGAGACATCTTGGTATGGAATTTTCTTATGTCATGGTTTTCAACTGTGAAGGAGCTTTTTTAAAAATCAGGGTTTTGGCATAAAGAGAGGTTTCTGCCAAAACTACAGGCTGGGCTTAATTTTTGCTGTTCACTGCTTATTCTGAGCTGACCTTCGAAAGTCAGCTAGCCAGCATACTTCAGGAAATCCGCGGGTTCCCCTCCTCCCCCTTTCTCTCACAGCATGCTCCCAGGAAGAACGTTCACTCTGGCTGGCTCATGAAATATCCATAGATTAAGCTGTTAAATGACTCAAACTTCATGATTAGCAAAACAATGTTTAAGGGAGCTTGCAATTTTCTGGTGCCTGTTAAATCATAAAATTGTAAATGTCAACCAATCAGAATTTTTTCCTTGTAAGTTCCTGAATTTTATGTATTTAAAGTCTGTGAAAAATTCCTTTTGCTATTTTGGTGAACCTCTTGAAGTGCTGCCAATCTAGATCTCTTTTTTCCTTCCATGAACGCTTTGCTTTAATTTTAACTGAAGGTCCAATTTGCTCTTTGACACAGCTTCAAGTTCAAAATCTTAAATAGACAAAAGCGCAATTTGTATTATCTACTTATTCTTCAATAAACCATTGTAATTTTTCTTTTTCTTTCAAGAAATTTAGTATTTTATCTAAGCTGTAGACTATATTGTCATAAAGTTGTTCTTTGGATTCCTATTATCCACCAAACAGCTAGAATAGTAGAAGCTATAGTGACCTCATCTCTTTCATTTCAGATATTGGCAGTTTGTGTATTCTTCCTTTTTTTCTTGATTAATCTAGAGGGTTTTTTTTTTCCTGATAGGCCAGAGGTTTATCAATTTTATTGATCTTCTCAAAGAGCCAGCTTCTGCTTTCATTGTGTTTGTTCCTCTGTACATTTTCCACTTCTGGTTCCTTTTAAGATTTTGTCTTTATCACTGGTTTTGAGCAATTTGCTTATTGTGTGGCCTGCTGTACTTTTATCCATATTTCTTTTCTAGGGATTTGTTGAACTCCACAGGACTGTGAGTTTGTAGTTTTTATCAAATTGGGAAATATTTCAGTCGTTATTTCATCAAATATTTCTCTGCTCTTGTCTTTAAGGATTCTAATTACACATTATTCTATTTGAAATTATTTATTTTATTTTTCATTTTTTCAATTTAGATGGCTTCTACTTCTATCAGTTTATGTTCACTAATCTGTTTTTCTGCAATGCCCAATCTGCCATTAATCTCACTGGGTATTCTTCATCTCAGAATTGTAGTTTTCATCTCTATAAATTTGATTTGGGACTTTTTATATCTATAATTTCTCTACTTAACACATTCAATTTCTCTTCTAGCTTCTTGAACATATGAATTAACAGTTTTAATGTGCTCCTCCCCTCCTCCCCCCCCCCCCCCCCCGCCCCATTCTATCTTCTTTGTCATTTCTGGGCTGGTTGATATTGATTGATTTTTCTCCTAATTATGGGTTCTATTTTCCTTGTCTTTGCAGACACGGAAATTTTTTATTAGAAGTCAGACACCATAAATTTTACTTTTTGAGTCAGAATTGACCCAACAGCACACAACAACAACAGCAGGGAGCTGATATATTTGTATTCCTATAGCTATTTTTGAGCTTTGTTTTGGGGTTCAGTTATTCGGAAACAGTTTGATCCTTTCAAATCTTGATTTTAAGTTTTCTTAGGTAAGGCCAAAGCAGCACTAAGTGCGGGAATAATTTTGTCCTACTGCTGAAACAAAATCCTTTATAGTACTCTACCCAGTGGTCTGTGAATAATGCTGTTTTCCATTCTATGTGTTGGTAACATGAAGTATTCCCAGTTTTGTATGAGTCTCAGTGGTTGCTCACTCCTGTTCTTTTCAGTGGTTCTTTCCCTGGCTTTAGGTAATTTCCTCACGTTGATATCTGGAGCATTACTCAGTTTAAGATTCAATGGGGGCCCTATGCAGATCTCCAGAATTATCTCTCTATTCAGCTCTCTCTCCTCTGATATTCTGATTTGCAAATTGCAGCTGTTTTGTCCACCTTGACTTTCAGTTCTGTCTGTACCACTCTGAAAGACTGTTACTCTCCTGAAGTCTCCTCTCTGTGCCGTGGCCCGTAAACTCACTCAAAGTAGTTAGCTGGAGCAATCATAGTGCTTACCCCAATTTGTTTCTTGTCACATAACAATTATTCTCCTTTGTTGTCTAATGTTGTGTGTACTTTGTCAAGTTTTTTAGTTACATCAAGAGTGAGGGTAAGTCAGGTCCTTGTTATTCTCTCTTTGCCATCATTAACCCATTGCCATCAAGTTGATTCTGACTCATAGTGACCCTATAGAACAGAGTAGAACTGCTCCCATAGGGTTTCCAAGGCTATAAATCTTTATGGAAGCTGACTGCCGAATTTTTCTCCTACAGAGCGGCTGGTGGGTTCAAATTTCTGACCTTTCCTTAGCAGCCAATTGCTTTACTATGCCACCAGGGCTCCTTTATGCCATGATTACGCTACCGGTATTTTCAGTTGTGGAAAATGTAATTTAATTAATCATTCCTCGAACAAAATCAAAGCCCATCTAGAAGAGTTAAGCAGGGGTAAAAATGTATGGGCTTACTTCTGTTCTTTTCTGCACTGGGAAATTCTAAGTGACAATGAATAAGTGTAATCTATTCATGTGTCAGTAAACGTGAATACTCAGAATCATCATATTCTTCATCAAGCCTTACTGTCCATGCATTTAAAGCTCAGAGATAAACATTGTAAAAACTAAAATAATCACTCTTTTCTATGGGTTTGAATGAAAAATGAATTTTGGCACATCATTATATAAATTTAGATCATTAGAATTCAAGCAACCAACTAGTATAACCCCTTGTTTCACAAATGTGTGAAGTGAGACTCAAAAACATTAAGTGACCTTCTCAAGGTACCACTGCTCTGTTTATTAAAAAGGCTGAGAAAGAATCCTGATACTAATTTCCAAGGCAGTGCTCTTTTCATTCTAATTATGTCTATTTTATCTATTAATGGGCTACACACCTACCTAAGTAAAATGCCAGTTATGTAAGTTAAAGTCCCAACAAGAAGCAGAGGGAGCACAAAAATAGTCTGATTAAAGAGAGTCAAACGGAATATTTGCAGAGATGTAGACAAAGTTACTGGAGCCCTGGTGGTGCAGTGGTTAAGAGCTTGGCTGCTAAACAAAATGTTGGCAGTTCAGATCTACCAGCTACTCCTTGGAAACCCTATGAGGCAGTTCTACTCTGTCCTATAGGGTCGCTATGAGTCAGAATCGACTTGACGGCAACAGGTTTAGACAAGGTTAAGAAAACCATGAGGATGTGGTGACTGAAATTGTGGTGAATCCCTTAGCACCCCTACGGATATGGGGTAAGGTGAAGAAACAGAGTCCAGCAAGAGCTGTAGCCATGGAAGAGAAGTCATCTAAAAGCATCTGTTGATGTAGAGGAACACAGTCACTGCCGTCACAGGGGGATCAGGGAAATAATACTCAGCTTCTCTCTCCTCCCAATCTCCAAACTTCTGTTAGTAGCTCCCATTTGCCAAACCCAAACAGAAGAGAGAGGGCAAAGGATCCCAGTATCACATTTCATAAGGACCAGCTTTCTTGGGTGCAGAGTAGGGAAGAGAAAATCAAAGAATGGATCTGGAGGAGAAAAAAGAAGAACCATTACACAGACTTTTTTTTTTTACATAAGCATTTAAAAAACATTAATGTCCACAGAAATATCAGAGAAATTAAAACAATTAATCATTTGGGGACATTCAAAACAGTTTTGGAAACCAACTCTACTTTGAATGTTTTTGTAAGCTCTTTACCTTAGTTCTCTTTTTCAACTTTTTTTAATTACAAAAGAAAAGATTTGTTAGTAATTTTTTATTTAAAAAATTAAAATGATGAAGTAATATAACAACAGGATTCAGTATATATGTAATCACTGAATCCATTGCCACTGAGTCAATTGCAACTGATAGTAACCCTATAGGACAGAGTAGAACTGCCCCCATAGGGTTTCCAAGGAGCACCTGGTGGATTTGAACTGCTGACCTTTTGGTCAACAGCCATATGTCTTAACCACTACACCACCAGGGTTTCCCAGTATATGCATATACATCTGTATTCCTGTGAGCAACATGCTGTTAGAAGCTATATCACCGGTATTCAAATATCAACAGGACCACCCATGGTGGACAGGTTATAGCTGAGTTTACAGACTAAGACAAACTAGGAAGAAGAAACTGGCAGTCCACGTCTGAAAAAAACTAGCCAGTGAAAATTTTATGAATAGTAGAATATCCTCTGATATAGTGCTGGAAGATGAGCCCCTCAGGTTGGAAGGCACTCAGAATATGACTGAAGAAGAGCTGCCTCCTCAAAGTAGAGTCGACCTTAATGACATGAATGGAGACAAGCTTTCAGGACCTTCATTTGCTGATGTGGCACGACTCAACATGAGAAGAAACAGCTGCAAATATCCATTAATGATGAGAACATCGAATGTACGAAGTATGAATCTAGGAAAATTGGAAATCTTCAAAAATGAAATAGAACCCATGAACATTGATATCCTAGGCATTATTGAGCTGAAATGGACTGGTGTTGTCCATTTTGAATCAGACAATCATATGGTCTACTATGCCAGGAATGACAAATTGAAGAGAAATGGCGTCACATTCATAATCAAAAAGAACATTTCAAGATCTATCCTAAAGTACAATGCTGTCGATGATAGGATAATATCCATATGCACATAATATCCATATGTGGATAATATCCACAAGAAAGACCAAATTTACACACTAACAACTAAGGCCAAAGATGAAGAAACTGAAGTTTTTTACCAGCTTCTGCAGTCTGAAACTGATCAAACATGCAATTAGGACTGGAATGTGAAAATTGGAAACAAAGACGAGGGATCCATAGTTGGAAAACATGGCCTTGGTAATAGAAATAATGCCAGAGATTGCACGACAGAATTTTACAAGACCAACGACTTCTTCACTGCAAATACCTTTTTTCAACAACATAAACAGTGACTATACACATGGACCCCTCCAGATGGAATACACAGGAATTAAATTGACTACATCTGTGGATAGAGACAATGGAGAAGCTCAATATCACCAGTCAGAAAAAGACCAGGGGCCAACTACAGAACAGACCAACAATTGCTCATATGCAAGTTCAAGATGAAGCTAAAGAAAATTAGAACAAGTCTATGAGAGCCAAAGTATGACCTTGAGTATATTCCACCTGAGTTTATATACCATCTCAAGAATAGATTTGACTCATTGAACACTAATGACTGAAGACCAGCAAGTTGTGGAATAACATCAAGGACATCATACATGAAGAA
Source organism: Dugong dugon (assembly GCA_030035585.1). Classification (NCBI taxonomy): domain Eukaryota; kingdom Metazoa; phylum Chordata; class Mammalia; order Sirenia; family Dugongidae; genus Dugong; species Dugong dugon. The sequence goes on along the minus strand of CM057463.1, from coordinate 22,298,272 downwards.
AGCAAGAGGTCATTAAAAAGACAGGAAAGAAAGAAAAGACAAGAAAGGATGTCAGAAGAGACACTGAAACTTGCTCTTGAACATCAAGTAGCTAAAGCAAAAGGAAGAAATGATGAAGTGAAAGAGCCGAACAGAAGATTTCAAAGGGCGGTCAAGAATACAAAGCAAAGTATTACAGTGACATGTGCAAAGACCTGGATATAGATAACCAAAAGGGAAGAACATGCTCAACCTGAAAGAATTGAAGAACAAATTCAAGCCTCAAGTTGCAATATTGGAGTATTCTACAGGGAAAATATTAAATGATGCGGGAAGCATCAAAAGAAGATGGAAGGCACACACAGAGTCGCTGAACCAAAAAGAATAGGTCAACGTTCAATCATTTCAGGAGGAAGCATATGATCAAGAACCAATGGTACCGAAGGAAGAAGTCTAAGCTGCACCGAAGACATTGGAGAAAAACAAGTCTCCAGGAATTGACGGAATACCAATTGATATGTTTCAACAAATGGATGCAGTGCTGGAAGCATTCACTTTTCTACTCCAAAAAACTTGGAAGACAGCTAAATGGCCAACCAACCAGAAGAGATTCATATTTATGCCTATTCCAAAGAAAGGTGATCCAACCAAATGTGGAAATTATTGAACGATATCCTTCATATCATACACAAGTAAAATTTTGCTGAAGATAATCCAAAAACAGTTTCAGGAACTGCCAGAAATCCAAGCTGGATTCAGAAAAGGACATGGAACGAGGAATATCATTGCTGATGTCAGATGGATCTTGACTAAAAACAGAGAATACAAGAAATATGTTTGCCTATATTTTATTTACTCTTTAAAGGCATCCAACTCTGTGGATCATAACAAATTATGGATAACATTATGAAGAATGGGAATTCCAGAACACTTAATTGTGTTCATGAGGAACATGTACACAGATCAAGAGGCAGTCGTTCGAAGAGAACAATGGGATACTTCGTTGTTTAAACTCAGGAAAGGTGTGCATCAGTGTTGTATCCTTTTACCAGATTTATTCAATCTGTATGCTGAGAAAATAATCCGAGAAGCTCGACTGTATGAAGAAGAATGTGGCATCAGGACTGGAGGAAGACTCATTAACAGCCTGCATTATGCAGATGACACACCCTTGCTTGCTGAAAGTGAATAGGACTTGAAGCACTTACTGATGAAGATCAAAGACTACAGCCTTCAGTATGGATTACACCTCAACATAAAACAAAAATCCTCACAACTGGACCAATAAGCAACATCATGATAAATGGAAAAAAGATTGATGTTGTCAAGGATTTTATTTTACTTGGCTCCACAATCAATGCCCATGAAGCTACAGTCAAGAAATCAAATTATGCATTGCATCGGGCAAATCTGCTGCAACAGACCTTTTAAAACTGTTTAAAAGCAAAGATGTCACCTTGAAGACTAAAGTGTGCCTGACCCAAGCCATGGTGTTTTCAATTGCCTCATATGCATGTGAAAGCTGGAAAATGAATAAGGAAGACCTAAGAAGAATTGACGTCTTTGTATTATGGTGTTGGAGAAGAATATTGAATATATCATGGACTGCCAGAAGCACTAACAAATCTGTTTTGGACGAAGTACAGCCAGAATGTTCTTTGGAAGCAAGGATAGCAAGACTTCGTCTTACATACTTTGGACATGCTATCACGAGGATATTAGTCCCTGGAGAAGGACATCGTGCTTGGTAAAGTACAGGGTCAGCAAAAAAGAGAAGACCCTCAATGAGACGGATTGACACAGCGGCTGCAACAAAGAGCTTAAGTGTAACAGCGATTGTGATGGGTGTTTCATTGTGCTGTACATAGGGTCACTATAAGTTGTAACCGACTTGACGGCATTTAACAACAATTCCTGTGAGAGCTAACATTTTTTTTCACATTGACCAGAGAGGACCTTTTAATTTATTAAAAAGTGTCTTTCTTAGTGAAAGTAAAAATCAATCTCAAGCGCATGATTGAGCACTCAACAAAATCTGCCTAAGTTTTGCCATTCAGATCTAAAAATGCCAGTCACATTTGTTTGAAATCTGAGTTTGAGAAAATTTAATTTGTAAAAATGCCAGAGCAGACCTATTCAATATCTTTTGAATACTCTGGTACTTACTTCATCTCTCTCAAGGTAAATGTTTTATTCAACCTTTGACTTGGTTTACTCTGATCAAAAATGATCTATGGCATCAAGAATGTGATAGGGTGGGACCATTCACCTTTCTTACCTCTTCTCAGGAAGACTTAAACGTTTGATTTCAATTTTTTGTAGTTTCAGATTGCAAAGTAGTAGACTCAAGCTTTTGAACATAAAATTGTTGGAGAAATATCACACAAAAATTCCTTGTGTTAATTGCTTATCCCTTGGAGGCTTTTAAAATGGCTATATCACGCTGAATTATGCTGGCAATAGAAGGACGGTTCATTTATAAAGTTCACATAAATGATGCATTGGGAAAGGGTTTTTTTGTTCTGGATGATAAAAGTTAATCAAATGCAAGATGGCATAGAGCAATTCAGCATAAATCTTCCACAGAGGGCTGCTTATGCCTCCCATCTCCCAGGTAGGGAGAACATTTATCTGACTATTTCTAAACTGCCCCAATAAATCTTTGATTAAGAGAACCATATCAAAGTAGCTGACTAATGACTTGTTTTTCAGAACTGTTCTAGTAAATATATTATAAATGGCATCTCAGCTGTATAATAGCCTGAAAGCAGAGATGTTTAAAACTTATGTGAGCACCACAAGTTAGTTAAAGGGGAAAGAATTCTTCACAAATGCATGGTTTTCTCGACACCAGAGAACCTGTCACAAGACAAAGGGAGAAGAAATTAGCAATCTCAGGTTCTGCAACACTTTCAATACACTAGATTTTAGCTCTTTTGAGGACTAGATTGGATATCAGATTCGGGGGGGGGGGGTTGTTTGTAAATTCAATGGCAAAAAAAAATTACTATTAATTTCAAATACTATCCTAAGTCTGAGACTAAGCATTAATTTCAAAAGATAACTTTCTCTTTTCTCTTCCTCTAGTTCTAACCCTAAAAGGGAAAATAAAACTCTCTCAATAGAAGTACCTTAACTAAAGAAGCCACCACCCATCTGACAGTTGTTGTACTGTGGTGGCTTGCACGTTGCTGTGATGCTGGAAGCTATGCCACCAGTATTTCAAATATCAGTCAGGTCACTCATGGTGGACAGGTTTCAGCAGGGCTTCCAGACTAAGTTAGGCTGTGAAGAAAGTCCTGGTGATCTACTTCCAAAAATTAGCCAACGAACACCCCATGGATCCTAACACAATATTGCCTGATACAGTGCTAGAAGATGAGCCCTCTAGGTTGCATGGCGCTCAAAATACTCAGTGGCCAAAACAAAGGACTCGAGCCTACCAACAATCATGAAGATGCAACAGAACTAGGCAATGTTTTGTCTGTTGCACATGGGGGTCGCCATGATTAGGGCCAACTCCATGAGAACTAACAACTAAACAAGAGCAACTGCTACTGTTTGAGAACATTAAATACACATTCACAAACCAGTTTGTTCTCCAGACAAGTTTGTCTTTAGCCCTGCTTTTGTGCCTGACCATATGATGCCAAATTACCCATAGTTTTTAAATTGCTCAGGTGAGTATTTTGACATGATGTATGTCTTTGCACATATGACCGATCATATGGAACTATGTCATGATATTGAAAGAAAAATTACAATATTTACTTCGTAGGAATTTTTAGGTTTAGAAATTTATAATATATGGATACTGTTTATCACAATGGCTGGCAATCAAAACCTGTTTGTTCTGTTCCATTTTCCTCTCCTCCACTATTCAGATACTAAATCCGTATATCGTCAGTGTGTTTGCCTACTAGAGTAGCCACAATGTAGTAAGGGTTTTCTGTGCATCATACTTTGCTTGGGACTTCATATGTATATTAGCTTCTTCAAGCTACACAACTATTGGAGCTGGATACTACTCATTCCATAGGCGAGTAAACCAAGATTCAGAGGGTTAAGTAACTAACTGGGGTTGCGCTGTGACTGATCCAGAAACTGAATCTAGTTGTCTGAACCTAAACCCATGATCTTTCAACCTTTTTTCTCTTATTAAACCACTAAAGTTACTCAGTAGTAAGGTTTCTGATTCTGTATATAATCAAGCGAAGCAATTAAAGACTTACACCTAGACAACAGAAATTGAAGGTCAATAAAATGCCTATTTTAAAAACTTGGAAATTTGGAAAGATTGTAACATCCCCTCAGACTATCTATTTTTTCCCCCTTAGGTCTGCTGAAATAGACTACCTACAATTACAAATCTTAATCTGTGCACTCAAACAACATGGTCACAATATGTGACCCCAGATCACCCAAAAAGTTTTTACCCAGGACACAATGCAATTGTTGTTGTTGTTTTGTTTTAAATGTGAAGTGAAAAGATGAACAAAACATTAAATCCTCTTATCAGCTGTACTTCACTTTTTTTAATCCAACCCACTTTGCATATAACTTACTTAATTTAAAAATGTTGCTAGCTTCTTGTGTGTAAGGCTAACTACAAAGGAAAGCTGCTAAAGGGTCATCATAATAAAAAAAATTATGCTTTTTTATATAGTTCATACTGCAGAATAAAAAAACAAATAACATTACTTAGCTATCATATTTACAGTGGTTCTATGTTTATCTTTGAAAGGCAGGGTAACATTTCTCCTCTTTTTTCTCTCCAATTGCATTTAATTAAAATGTGATCTTTTCTAAATTGACTGAGTCACTTGGCTCTGCTGTACATATTTCAGGCTCCACTCATAAATTCTTTACCAGATTTCCATTTGGGGAGGATTAACCATTTTTCAGTCTAATTTCCTTCCAACAGAATGTCTCTGGTTCTTTGTCAATATTCAGGGGGAAAAAAATCGAGATCTTCAAGGGTCTCTTTCCCTAGAAATGAGCTATCAGGTTAATCTTCTTGATTACTTTCTCCTCCAGGAGAGTTTGCATATGGACATTTTCTCCTCAGATGGATAAGGATTGCATACTATCATCTCCCCATGAGTCCAGTCTTTGCCACACATGACTTGTGCCAGATTTCATCAGAGAAATTCAAATCTCTAAACCAGAGTTGTACTCGAAGAGATTTTTCTCTTGGACAAAAAACTGGGCTAATGATTTCAAACAGTAATCTCATTGCCTTTCGGTAACGACCATTAAGATTGGAGAACCTCTGGAGATTGTTTAAGTCAACACCCACATTCTTCAAATGATAAAACTTATATCCGGATAAGTGAAATAAAAATGTCACAATGTTTTAATGGTAAAACCTGGACCATAACCTTTGTAATTCATGTCTAATAATTTTTCTACAAGACTGTGCTACCTTTCACACACACAACTCTTCTCAAATTTTAACTAAAAAATAAGCTTTTAAAAAACTTTATTATTGTTGAAAATATACACAGCAAAACATACACCAATTCAGCAATTTCTACATGTACAGTTCAGTGACATTGATCACATTCTTCAAGTTGTGCAACCACTCTCACCTTCCATTTCCAAATTGTTTCTCCACCATTAACATAAACTTACCAGCCCCCTAAACTTCCTATCTAACCTTTCGAGTTGCTATTGTCAATTTGATCCCATATAGATAGTTCTTTACAAGAGCACAATGCTCAAGGAAGACACTCTTCACTAATTAAGCTTAATTGTTATTAATCTGCCAAGATACATTAACTGAAAAAATATACCTATATTTTATCAATACTAAGACATATTTTTTCTACTTTTTAACATCTCAAAATTAGGGCTGAGTTATAGAAGAAATGGTATTATATTATTGCTGTCAGCTGGGGGTCACTAATGCAAATATCATTACCTATGCATGAACCATCTTGGTTGATATTTTGGAGGCATAACTGGACAACTCCATCCCTAGACATTTGGTCAAAAAAGATTTTTAATAACTTTTGAGAAATTAATGTAAGTTGTAGTTGTTCAGTTTCATTGACATCCTCTAGTAATATCAGGAAAGATTCAGTATCAAAACTTTCAAGATGGATATTTGCAGCTTTGAAAGAAAATTCCCCGAACAATAGAGGAGGGCTCTTAAAAGAACAGCTGTATCATCATCATTGTTCTTAAGAGCAAAGACATTGATATTGTTGGAAAACACCTGCATCGATGACTGAGTCAAAACATAATCAGAAATAGACTCTCTGAAGAAGTTTTAGGAATAGCTTAACCAATATTTTAGCTTATGTATTTAATTTTATATGTGTATAAGAGATATACATAATCAAAATATTTTTGAAAGTCTAAAATTACTTTCAATACATTTAAAATAAAAAATTTTAAATCATATTTAAATTGGCAATGTTTTCTGTTTTTTTATCCTTTCTTAGTGATACATAAAACAATGACATATCTTACAATTGATGGCAACTTATATTTAATATAATAATATATATATTTAGTTTTGTGCAGCAAATTCACTTTGCTGAATTCATTTATTAGCCCTACTAGCTTTCTTGGATTCTTTGGGATTTTCTATACATAGGATCATGTCATCTGTAAATAGAGATAGTTTTACTTCTTCCTTTCTGATTTGGATGCCTTTTAAAATAGAATATTTTGAGGGCTGGCATCCTCATGTTGTTGTTAGGTTCTCTGAGTCAGTTCCAGCCTATAGCAACCCCATGTATAACAGAATGAAACGTTGCCTTGTCCCGTGCTGTGATGGTTAAGATTGTGTGTCATCTTGGCTGGGCCATGATTCTCAGTGTTTTAATGTAATCATTCCCACGATTGAATATACTGTGAGTAGCCAATCAGATGAAAGGGAGTCTCCTTGGGGGTGTGGCCCGCATCTGAATATAAGCAGACGTTCTGGCTTTTTGCTCTCTCTGGTTCCTGCGGCTGCCTCCTGTCACCTCATCTCCAGTTCTTGGAACTTGAGCTGTCAGTTTATCTGCCGAACTTGGGATTTGTCAATCTGCACAACCTGTGAGCGGGAGCCCTGCTCTCCAAACTGCCTATCTTGGGCTTGCCAGCTTCTGCGGCTGTGTGACTTGGGAGAGACCTCTACCCTGATCCACGGACTGGGGACATTCCAGCCTCTACAATCGCGTGAGCTGTTTCCTTGATATAAATCTCTCTTTATATATATATATATACTTATACACTTTACTGGTTTTGCTTCTCTAGAGAACCTGGCCTAAGACATGTGCGAGTCTCAAAATCATTGCTATATTTGAGTCAATTGTTGCAGCCACTGTGTCAGTCCATCTCATTGAGGGTTTCTCTTTTTTGCGGAACCTCTACTTTACCAAGCATAATGTCTTTCTCCAGGGATTGGTCCCTCCTGATGACATGTCCAAAGTAAGTGGCATGCTTCTAAGGAGTATTCTGGCTGTACTTCTTCCAAGACAGATTTGTTGGTTTTTCTGGCAGTCCATAGTATATTCAATATTCTTCTGCAACACCACAATTCGAATACATCAAATTTTCTTCAGTCTTCCTTTTTTGTTGTCCAGCTTTCACATGCATATGAGACGATCGAAAATACCATGGCTTGGGTCAGGCACACCTTAGTCAACAAAGTGATGTCTTTCTTTTTAGCACTTTAAAGAAGTCCTTTGCTGCAAATTTGCCCAATGCAATACATCATTTGATTTCTTGACTGCTGCTTCCATGGGCATTGATTATTGATCCAAGAAGAACAAAATCCTTGACAACTTCAATTTCTTCATCATATATTATATGGTTTACTGGTCCAGTTGTAAGGATTTTCTGTTTCTTTATGTTAAGGTGTCATCCACTGAAGGCTGTAGTCTTTTACCTTCATCAGTAAATGCCTCAAGTCACTTTCACTTTCAGCAAGCAAGTTGTTAATGAGTCTTCCTCCAGTCCTGATGCCACATTCTTCTTCATATAGTCCAGGTTCTAGAATTATTTGTAAATTATAAGCTGGGCCATGAAACTTGTATTGCATTTGAATAGGTTAGGGAAGGTTGGAGGAGAAAAGATACATTCTCCTAACCAGCCTAATCAACCAAATTGGCCCTGGAAATTGATGAGTTGAATAGAACTGCTAGATACCATTGTACGGTTTGTATGTTGCACAGAGGAATCTGGCTGAGGGAATAAGTGAGTGGGAGCTAAAACGAAACCTTCTCTAGCTTACCAAGCTAAGTATCATGGCAGCTGCAACAGTTTGAGGGAAACTGTGCTTTTTTTTATATAACCAATCCATCTCATTGAGGAGGTACCCTTCTGCAATTCCCACAAAGGTGCAAGATGTCCTGGTATGGATGGGGTAGGGGGGGCTGTTGATGACAGATGTTACAGCCAATCACCCTTTCATCCATGGGGGAAGGTGAGAGGACAAGTGTCGCAGAGGTGGGTAGAGGCATGATCAAAAGCTTGGAGGCAGAAAGATGCATTTCATAATCATAGGACAGTGAAAATGTTCTTATTGGTAAAGTGGGAAATAAGATTAGATATTAGAATGGAGTTAGATTATGGAAGGTCTTTAAAGCCAACCCACTGATAGAACTTTAAAGTTTCAAATCAGGGTCTCTGATTCCTTCCTAGGAATAATTCTTTGGACTGCAAATGAAATCCAAGCAATTACAGTTTTTTTCATCAAATCTGGCAAGCCATGGTATAACAGGTTGGGCACAAGGAAAAAAGGAGCAGCCAATTTTATCCACTTGAGCCTAACTCTAGTAGACAATATGGAAGTATTGTGGGTTTTGACTATGAGAATGACAAAATAAAAACAATTTCTATAGGAAAACTATATCACACCATGGGGGCAGGAGCTTAATGAAGAAACAGGCAGGCTGGAGTCTGGAAGGTCAACAAGGATGTAATTATGCGTATCTGACCAGGGTGTAGGCAGCAGCAACAGAGGACAAAGGGGAGGGATACATCAGTGATCATTTGCATGATACATTCTGAGTGACTAAGAAATCATTGTATCACCGATAAGAAATTCAGGGAAGCAAGACAGCTAGCAGAGAAATGAAGAAAGACCAACTAGTTACTAAAATAGAAAAGCCTTGTGAGTGAATGTTTCAAAGGTCTATAGCCTTCTGTGATCTATTAATTATGAAAAATAATCATTCAATCTCTAAATAAGAGTTTCAAAATGGGTAGAGGAAATGTTGCTGTCCTAACCGGGGTAATCATTCCATAAATGTTAAAGAAATGAGAAGAAAAAACTTTAATCTACCAGTTTTGCCGCAGTCTTGACTACACTGTTTTCCTCTAAATGAAATGTACTGGAATCTTACCTACACCCTTCATGTTGGGGATGAATCTAGTACTCTCCTAAAGAAATGGTAAGTTGCATTTTATCTCAAAGTGAAGTAGACAAGATTTTGGTGGGGCCAAGCATGCCAAAAAGGGTGTGCCTGGCGTTGGATCCAACACCTGAAGTAGGGCTGAGAAAGGAGCAGGGAAAGGTGTGAGGAAAGGAGAATCATCTGCAGCTTCTGGAAGAAGGTCTAGACCAACTGACACAGGTAAGAGGAAGACAATAAAACAGCAGATCCAATAAGTCAAACATCAAGTTTGAAAAGTTTAGTAACAACAAATCCAAGTGCAAGTACAATTCCATCAGCAAACGGAAAGCATCAGGAAGTCTGTCAGCAGATGGATGGTGCTTGAGTTCCTTCAGGTGAGGGATGCTCTACTTAGATGAGGCAGAGCACAATTAAAGCATGAACCAAAGTACAGGTATCAGGCTACCGAGACTTGGACACACAAAAGAAGATAAGGATCCAGCTACAAGAATGGGAGTACAAGGGAAACATTGAGCTTCTGGAATAAGGCAGCTATAAAAACTGTAGTATCAGGCACTGAAACTGAATAAAAAGCAAAAAGATTTTACCGCCTTCAAGGAGCCTATCATCTAAAGGAAACTACTACCTAATATGATGACATTGTTTAATCTCTCCAAGCTTCCATTTCCTTGCTTATAAAACAGGACAATTACGCATTCCTTAGACCACTTCTAGGATATTGTTAAGTGAAAAAGAAAATCACCAAATTATATTTGTTCTATGATCCCATTTATATTAAAAATCTTCATACAAGTATCTATTTGCATACATGTACACACACACGTTCGCACACATACATTCCACCACAGAAACAAACATATTCCACTGTCATCAATGGTAACTCTGGGGAAGAGAATGGGATGGGGCACTTTCAGTTTTATTATTTAAAAAACTCTGTTTAAATATTTTACGATATGAATGAATTAATATATTACTTTTCAAAGAAAACAAAATTTAAAATACGTTATTCAGAGGATTATTATGAGGTTTCACCAAAACAATGTTTGTTTCTAAAGCATCTAACACAGGGACAGTCACATAGCTAGACCTGGACAAATAACACTTGTTATTATTTTTTTTTATATTATTGTACTTCAGGTGAAGATTTACAGAACAAATAGTTTCTAATGAAACAGTAGTACACATATTGTTTTATGACATTGGTTAACAACCCCACGACATGTCAATCCTCTCCCTTCTCAAACTTTTTTTTTGTGTGTGGTGAAAATATACGTAGCCAAAGATACATCATTTCAAAAATTTCTACATGCACAGTTCAGTGATATCGACTATGCTCCTCCAATTGTGCTGCCATTCTCACTTTAGATGAAGGTTTACAGAACAAAATAGTTTCTCATTAAACAGTACACATGTTGCCCTATGACAATGGTTAACAACCCCACAACACATCAACACTATCCTTACTCAACCTGGGGTGCCCTATCACCAGCTTTCCTATCCCATTCTGCCTTCCAGTCCCCATCCCTGGACTGCTGTGCCTCATTAGTCCAATTTGGTTTTATAAGGCTGTCCACTCCCTGGCTGAACGGCGAACCTCGGAAGTAACCTCACCACTGAGCTAAAAGGGTGTCTGGGGGCCATACTCTCAGGGTTTCTCCAGTCTCCTTTAGGCCAGTAAATCTGGTCTTTTTTTTGTGAGTTAGAATTTTGTTCTACATCCTTCTCCAGCTCTGTCCAGAACCCTCTGTTGTGATCCCAGTCAGAGCAGCCAGTGGTGGTAGCCAGGCACCATGCAGCTGCACCGGACTCAATCTGGTGGAGGCCCTGGTAGCTATACTCCTTCGGACTAATCTTTTCCTTGTATCCTGCTCTCCCCACTCTCCCCCGCTCCCGAAGGGATGAGACCAGTGGAGTATCTAGATGGCTGTTCACAGGCTTTTAAGACCCCAGACACTACTCACCAAGGTAGAATGTAGAACATTGCCTTTATAAACTGTGTTATGCCAATTGAGCTAGATGTTCCCCAAGACCATGGTCCCCACAGCCCTCCACCCAGCAATTCAGTCCCTGAGAGTTCGGAAGTGTCTATGGAGCTTTCATGACCTTCCCTTGCACAAGTTGTGCTGGTTTCCCCAGTGTTGTGTACTGTCTCACCCTTCACCCAAGATACCACTAATCTATTGCCTATTTAGTATTTCCCCCCCACCCCTCCCATCCCTGGTAACCAACAAAATTGTTATTTTTTGTGTGTGAACTTTTTCATGGGTTTTTACAATAGAGGTCTCATACAATGTTTGTCCTTTTGTGATTGACTTATTTCACTCAGCATAATGTCCTCCAGTTTCATCCATGTTATGAGATGCTTCACAGATCCATCATTGTTCTTTCTTGTTGCGTAGTACTCCATTGTGTGTATGTACCATAGTTTGTTTATCCATTCATCTGTTGATGGGCATCTAGGTTGTTTCCATCGTTTTGCTATTGTGAACAATGCTGCCATGAACATAGGTGTGCATATGTCTATTCGAGTGCTGACTCTTATTTCTCTAGGATATATTCCTAGGAGTGGGATTGCTGGATCATATGGTGTGCCTATTTGTAGCTTTCTGAGGAAGCGCCATATCATTTTCCAAAATGGCTGCATCATTTTGCATTCCCACCAGCAGTGCATAAGTCTTCTGATCTCCCCGCAGCCCCTCCAACATTTGCTATTTCCAGTGTTTTTGATTCATGCCAGTAATGCCGGGGTGAGATGGTATCTCATTGTGCTTTTAACTTGTATTTCTCTAATGGCTAGTGATCGGGAGCATTTCCTCATGTGTCTGTTGGTGGCTTGAATGTCTTCTACGGTGAAGTGTCTGTTCATTTCCTTTGCCATTTTTTTAATAGGATTATTTGTCTTTTTGTTGTAGAGGTGTTGGATTTTCTTATAGATTATGGAGATTAGACCTTTGTCTGACTTGTACTGTCCAAAAATTTTTTCCGAGTCTGTAGGTTCTCTTTTTACTCTTTTCGTGAAGTCTTTTGAAGAGCATAGGTGTTTGATTTTTAGAAGATCCCAGTTATCTAGCTTATCTTCTGGGGTTTGTGTGTTGATGGTTATGGTTTGTATCCTGTTAATGCCATGTATTAAGGCCTGTAGCATTGGCCCTATTTTTTCTTCTATGAACTTTATAGTTTTTGGCTTTATGTTTAGGTCTTTGATCCATTATGAATTAGTTTTTGTATATGGTGTGAGGTATGGGTCCTGTTTCATTTTTTTGCAGATGGCTATCCAGTTTTGCCAGCACCATTTGTTAAAAAGACTGTCTTTTCCCCATTTGATGGACTTTGGGCCCTTGTCGAAGATCAGGTGACCGTAGGTGGATGGATTTATATCTGGGTTCTCAATTCTGTTCCATTGGTCAATGTATCTGTCCTTGTACCACTACCAGGATGTTTTGACTACCGTATCTGTAGAGTAGGTTCTGAGATCAGGTAGCGTGACTCCTCCTACTTTATTCTGCTTCTTCAATAGAGCTTTACTTATCCAGGGCTTCTTCCCTTTCCGTAAAAAGCAAGTGATTAGTTTTTCCAACTCTTTAAAGAATATTCTTTGTATTTGAATCGGCATTGCATAGTATTTGTAAATTGCTTTGGGTAGATTTGTCATTTTCACAATGTTAAATCTACCTATCCATGAGCATAGTATGTTTTTCCATTTCTGTAGATCCCTTTGGGTTTCTTGCAGTAGTGTTTTGTAGTTTTCTTTGTATAGGTCTTTTACATCCCTGGTTAGATTTATTCATAAGTACTTTATCTTTTTAGGGGCTATTATAAATGGTATTGCTTTCCTGATTTCTTTTTCATCATTCTCCTGACTGGTGTATAGGAATCCAACTGATTTTTGTATGTTTAGCTTGTATCCTTCTACTCTGCTGAATCTTTCTATTAGTTCCAGTAGATTTCTCGTGCAGTCTTTAGGGTTTTCTATGTATAGTATCATATCATCCGCAAATAGGGACAGTTTAACTTCTTCATTACCAATTTGGATGCCCTTTATTTCTTTTTCTTGCCTTATTGCTCTAGCTAGAACTTCCAGCACAATGTTAAATAGGAGTGGTGATAAAGGGCATCCTTGTATTGTTCCTGTTTTCAAGGGGAATGTTTTCAGCCTCTCTCTATTAAAATGATGTTGGCCGTTGGTTTTGCATAGATGCCCTTTATTATGTTGAGAAATTTCCCTTCTATACCTATTTTATGGAGAGTTTTTATCAGGAATGGGTGTTGGACTTTGTCAAATGCCTTTTCAGTGTCAATTGAGATGATCATGTGATTCTATTCTTTCCTTTTACTTAATGTGGTGGATTACATTGATTGATTTTCTAACTTTAAACCATCCTTGCATACCTGATATCAATCCTACTTGGTTGTGGTGTATTATTTTTTTGATATGATGCTGAATTCTATTGACTAGAATTTTGTTGATAATTTTTGCATCTGTATTCATGAGACATATTTGTCTGTAATTTTTTTTTTTTTTTTTTTTGTGACGTCTTTTCCTGGTTTTGGTATCAGCGTTATGCTGGCTTCATCGAATGAATTTGGAAGTGTTGCTTCCTTTTCTATGCTCTGAAATAGCTTGAGTAGTACTGGTACAAGCTCTTCTGTGAATGTTTTGTAGAATTCTCCAGTGAAGCCATCTAGGCCGGGGCTTTTTTTTGTTGGGAGTTTTTTTTTATTACCTTTTCAATCTCTTCTCTTGTTCTGGATCTGTTCAGATTTTCAACATCACTTAGTTGTAGTTTGGGTAGGTAGTGTGTTTCTAGAAATTTATCCATTTCCTCTAAGTTTTGAAATTTGTTGGAGTATAGTTTTCCATAATATTCTGTTATGATCCTTTTATTTCAGTTGGGTCTGTTGTAATGTCCCCCATTTCATTTCTTATTTGGGTTATTTGTGTCCTCTCCTGTTTTTCTTTTGTCAGTCTGACCAGAGGTTTGTCAATTTTGTTGATTCTTTCAAAGAACCAACTTTTGGTTTTATTGATTCTTTCTATTGTTTTTCTGTTCTCTATTTCATTTATTTCTGCTCTGATCTTTACTATTTCCTTTCTTCCGGTGGTTGTGGGCTTTTTTTACTGTTCTCTTTCTATTTGTTTGAGTTCTGTAGTTAATGTTTTGATTTTGTCCCTTTCTACTTTTTTGATGTGTGCATCTATTGCTATAAATTGTCCTCTGAGGACTGCCTTTGCTGTGTCCCAAAGGTTTTGGTAGGATGTGTTTTCATTCTCGTTTGATTCTAGAAATTTTTTGATGCCATCTCTGATTTCTTCTATTACCCACTGATGTGTAAGCAGGGTATTACTCAGTTTCCATGTAATTGATTTTTCTTTGCTCTTTCTGTTGTTAATTTCTACCTGATGGCATTGTGGTCAGAGAAGATACTTTGAATTATCTCAACGTTTTGGATCTTGTTGAGGATTGCTCTGTGGCCTAAGATGTGATCTATTCTGGAGAATGTTCCATGTGCATTGGAAAAGAATGTGTACTTTGCAGCGGTTGGATGGAGTGTTCTGTATATGTCTATGAGGTCAAGTTGGCTGATTGTGCCCTTTAGGTCTTCTGTATCTTTGCTGAGTTTCTTTTTAGTTGTTCTGTCCTTTACTGAGAGTGGTGGGTTGAAGTCTTCTACCATTATTGTGGAATTGTCAGTTTCTATTTTCAGTGTTGTTAAAGTTTGTTTTATGTATTTTGGAGCCCTGTCATTGGGTGCGTAGATGTTTATTATGGTTATGTCTTCATGATGCATTGTCCCCCTAATCATTATATAGTGTCCTTATTTGTCTTTTATAGTGGATTTTGTTTTAAAGTCTATTGTATCTGAGATTAGTATTGCCACTCCTGCTCTTTTTTCGTAGTTGTTAGCTTGGTATATATTTTTCCAACTTTGACTTTTAATAAATTCACATCTTTGTTTCTAAGGTGTGTCTCTTGTAGACAGCATATTGATGGATCCTGTTTTCTTATCCATTCTGTCACTCTCTGTCTCTTTATGGGTGCATTGAGTCCATTTACATTCAGTGTAATTATTGATAGATGTGAGTTTGTTGCTGTCATTTTGTAGTGCTTTTTTTTGTGGTGCTGACATTTTCT
Source organism: Dugong dugon (assembly GCA_030035585.1). Taxonomy (NCBI): domain Eukaryota; kingdom Metazoa; phylum Chordata; class Mammalia; order Sirenia; family Dugongidae; genus Dugong; species Dugong dugon. The sequence goes on along the minus strand of CM057463.1, from coordinate 22,282,803 downwards.
TTGTTCTTCTTACTCTCGTGTAGAGTTGCTTTTGTTTGTGGATTTTTTTTTTCATTTCTTTTGTTTTTGTAGGCTTTGTTTTGGCTGAGACTTTATGTTTTTCCTCTTTATTTTTATGAGTATGTTTTTTAATTTTCTTTTTGGTTACCATGAAATTTATCTTTATCTTTCCAAGTTGGAAGCAGTCTATTATTACTTGGTATTGCTTTGCCTTCCTCTCCATTAGAAGGTTCTATACCTACACCGTTTATTCCCTCTTTTATTGTTTTGATGTTGTTGTCATTTACTGATTAACTGCTCTGACTCCCTGTTGTATTTCTTTTGGTTTTGGATAGTCCTTGAGAGTTCAAGGTTGGTATCTGGCTGGTACAATCTTGCATCCTAGATTCTGCCTGTGAGCTGAAGTTGTTTGTTCTCAGATAATAATTCTTGTAAGTTTGGTTTGGTTTTTACATATTCCCTTAATTTCTGTTTATCTGGAAATGTCCTAGTTTCACCATCATATTTGACCAAGAGTTTTGCAGGATATATTATTCTTGGCCAGCAATTTTTTTCTTTCAAGGTCTATATATGTCATCCCATTGCCTTCTTGTCCGCATGGCTTCTGCTGAATAATCTGAGATTAGTCTTATTGTTTCTCCTCTGTATGTGACTTCTTGTTTTTCACGAGCTGCTCTTAGGATTCTTTGTTTATCTTTGGTTTTGGCGAGGTGATTATGATATGCCTTGGTGATTGTCTTTTGGGGTCGATCCTATATGGGGTTCTTTGAGATTTTTGGATGGCTATCTTTTCATCTTTCATGATATTGGGGAAGTTTTCTGTCAGGAGTTCTTCAATGATCCTCTCTGTGTTTTCTGTTTTCTCCTCCTGTTCTGGAACTCCAATCACTTGCAAATTTTTGCTTTTTATTGTATCCCACATAACTCTCAGAGTCTCTTCATCTTTCTTCGTTCTTTTTTCTGAGTTTTCCTCAAACAGAGTTGTATCCAAGTGTTTGTCTTCAATTCCACTGATTCTGTCTTCCACTGTTTCACATCTGCTCCTCAGTCCTTCTATGAAAGTGTCCATTTCTGAAATCTTGTTTATCTTTTGGATTTCTAATTGTTGTTTTTGTATAATTTCTAGTTGTGAATTTATTTGGCATTTTGCTCCTGCATTATATTCCTGAATTCTTCCAATTTTTTGTCTGTATTTTCCATGAATTTCTCTATTTTTTCCTCATTTTTGTCTGCTTTTTGGTTCAACTCTTGGAGAATTCTGAGTATTAGAGATTTGAATTCCCTATCCAGTAGTTCTAGTTCATTTTCTTCCACTGGAAAGTCTTCTGGTGTTTTATTTTGGATGCCTACCTGAACCATCCTGTCCTGTTTTTGTGAATGTTTTGATATTGTCTGCTGTCTTCGGGGCAGTCTGTAGTTATTTTTCTCATTTATTGATTGTAGATTTGTTTGTTTTGTCCTTTTTTTTTTTTTTGTTTTGTTTTGTTTTGTTTTATTTGGCTATGTCTGAGCAGGCAGGCTGTGTGTTCTTTATTGTTTCCTTGTCTGTGGGCACGATACTTTTCACCTCCTTCTCCAATTGGTAGGGTCATTTGCTCAGATATGGTACAGCAGGGTAGGTTTAGCTGAAGAGGAGTTACTGGGATGGGTTGTTTGTGGTACTTACTACAGCCACCAAGGCAGGTCGGTAATCAGTGCAGGGCAGGTTCCAGTAGGCCGTGCCTGTGCTGCTTTGTGGTGTGATGTTAAGCACATGGTGTAGGTAGGCAGGATGTAGGGGGGAGATTATTATGTGTGGAACTAAGATGTATATGGTAGAGGGGAGAGAGAAACAGGAGCCAAAATCATACAAACAAACAAAAAAGAGTGCTAAGAGAGCTTGCTGTTGGAGTGGAGAGATGAGAGACTATGAAATGGAAAAAAACAAAAAGGGGAAGTAGAAAGAAAAAAAAAGACAAGAATGAATAAGTAAAAATCAGAAAGGTTAAAGAACAGCAAAGCTACCAGGGATCCCACCAGTGCAGCCATGAGGTCTGGGGAAGTTGTTCTCAAGTGTTGCAGTACAGCCTGGCTAGAAGGCATAGAGGTATTCTGCGCCAGGTATTCAAGGAACAGAAAGAGAAGAAAGGTATAGAGAGACAAAAAACAGCTGTTCTGTCTCCCACTGGAAGCTCTGTGAAGCTGCTTTCTCATACCCCCTTTTTGTTGGTCTCTGATTAGAGTCCACGATGGCTGATCCGTGCTGCATTAGCTTATTGGGGACCTCTGCATGAATCTCTCCTCACTCTCTGTTCTTTGTCAGTTTTCTCACTGCATTGGTGCTTGGCTGAGTTCTTTATCTCTTCATTTGATGTTTTAGGGTTTCAGGATTGATGTTTTCCCTGTTTGGCTTAGTATTTCGGAACTTTGCTGTGGAGGGACGGCGTGGTGTTTCTGCCTAGAGTGCCATTTTGCCGGAAGTCTCAATAACAGTTGTTATTGTTGTCACTATTGTTGTTGTTGGTGTTAGGGGGGAAAAGGTAAACATCCACAAAATTCATAAGAACAGAGCCAAAGGAAAATAAAAGCATAAACACAGGAACATAAGCAATCTATATTTAAACACCGACACTGAAAATGTTGTGAAATGACTGACATGCTTTAAGCAGGATGGAGTCCACGTGGGATGACTCCATGGAGGTGAAGCACATTGAACAGGATTCTGAAGATGAGAAGAGAGGTAGTTCGTTAGTGAGGCATGGTATGAGAATTATAACAGTAGGTTGGAAGCAGGGCTTTGAACCCGTTCTTGCCAATTATGAGCAAGGAAGCAACAGCAAAACAGACCCAAATTTTTAAAATTTAGGTGAACCATAACCAGAACAGTAAAAATTATGGGTTGAAGACCTGCTAGAAACTTAATTTCTCTCTTAGAAAACAAGGGCAGCATATGCATTGCATAGAAACCAAACCTCTTGCCCATCAGATTTTGCACAGAGTCAGAAACAGTTGTGCCCCATTCAGAGATGGTGGCTGACCACGACACTTTGAATGTGTGTCACTCTCCTTGGTCCTGGCAATAATCCAATCTCACACATCAGGCTCCTGAAAGGACTCACTACACCTTTCCAAGTTTTCCATTCCAGGTCTGTGACTCATCATTTTTCCCATTCCAGTTTGGTTCTGGATAACCCAAATTTTAAAAATTCAGGTTTGTTCCAGTTTCACTTCATCAGTCATGACTGAACCAGTTTAAACCAATTTAAAGCCCTGGTTGGAAGACCTACAGATCTAAAGATGCCAACACATCTAAATCTGCTTTCTTTCAAACCATGTCAGTGCCTCTCTTCTGAGATCAAAACATCCAGCAGAGAGAGAGAGACTGGATATAGGTCTTCCAGGGGAGAGAAAAGGAAAAGGGGAGAAATGTGGATGCATTTATAGGGATTGTCATCTTTTTCAAGTACCCTAGGAAGAAGCAGGGCAGTATTTTTGGTGGTCATCCCACAAGAGGAAAGTCTTTGCCTACTACAGTGCCCTTGAAAAATGCCCCAGTCACTGGGGCTTGTATTATGTAGAGAACAAAATAATCTATGCAGCTGTTCCTCATTCCCATCCTCCTCATGGAGATAGCAGCAACCTGGGGCCATGTTGCACTTACTCATCACAGTACTCCATGCATACACCTGTGTGGTCTTGTTGCCAGTTCTGTCTGCTTTCTAAAAATGGTTCTTTTGGACATGCCTAATGTGAGCAAGGAGCCCTCATGGTGCAGTGGTTAAGTGCTCGACTGCTAACCAAAGGTTCAGCAGTTCAAATCCACCAGCTGCTCCTTGAGAGAAAGATGTGGCAGTCTGCTTCTGTAAAGATTACAACCTTCGAAAACCTTACGGGCAGTTCTTCTCTGTCCTATAGGGTTGTTATGAGTAGGAATCACCTTGATGGCAATGGGTCTGAGTTTGGAATGTGGTGAGCATGGGTTTCTGCTCCTGATTATCCGCAGGAGGCTTCAGTTTACACCATCATTCACAGGACCTTAGACAAGGATTTGGACCTACCGCCCCATTATGCCAGCAAAGTCACTAACAAACTAGTTTCCAAGGCCCTCTTGTCCTTCTAAGTCTGCTCCAGTGTGTTGCTCTCTTTCTTGGTCATCAGAGTGATTTACTAAGTAGTGAGCTCAGGCAGCTTCTTGTTGACACTTTCTTCGCTAGAAGATATCCTGTGCCACAGCTTTCCCATCCTCAGTTTCTCCCATCTTAACCTCATGACTTCCTACCTCACCGTTTCTGGTGACCACCAGCTCTTTCCTGTGTTAGCATATTGAGGTTCTCATGCAATCCTCATCTTGGGGGTACCTATTAAATCAAGGGATCTACACCATCGTCACTCACTGCCTGATTCTGGGTGTTTTCCTCAATATATTTAGTCTCCTCTTGGCCAACAGCAGCCTAGACATAGGGAGTCTATCCCAGCAGACTTCCCAGTACTCTCTAAGTCATGCTTTGATTTTGTGAGGCTGTAAAATATTAATATCAGTCATACACTCAGTTGAGACTGGGCAGAGACATGATACAGAATAATAACACAGGAAGGGAGTATTTATGAACCAAGTAGTGACTTAGAAAGAAACTTGGGACACAAGATTGAGTCTCTATGGACAGGGCTTAGATGAGATGGAAAGGTGCTTTAGGCTTTGCTTTATTATTACAGTTGTTCTGTAATATTGCACCCTACTTAGCAGAAGTTAATCAGAAGTTCACTAGTCAGCTATTTCAAGCCTGAAGCTGAGGAATAAAACATAGACCTGTAAATAGAAAGAGCTTTCCCAGGAACTTATAAGTAATATTTGAGCATGCCCACAGGAAATTTAGAACTGTTATGATTTTATTATTGGCATAAATTTCAATATTTTTTTCATAATACATGACAAAGTTTTACCAACAGAATACCAGGGAGGCTAGAGAAGGCAAACCATTCAGATGGGGTCTGTTTTCCTATGAAAATGAATTAGCATGGAAGGGACTGGACAATACTTCCTGAGGAATGAATAGCAGGAGGGAGGATTAAGTGTTGGTAGCAAAAGAACTTTGGGTAGAAAAATAGAGAGGTAGTGCCAGTAACATGGCAGAAGGCTGCATGCTGTAACTCTTATCTCACAAAATCACATGTCTGTTTGGATTTCTTATGAGACACAATGAATAGAACTAAACCTGCAAAACCTGCAATAGTTTTTCACCAGGGCAATACCACCCTTGCAAGAGCTAGGAAGCATTTGGAAACGTTTGGGGATTGTCTTAGGCTGGGGTCTCTAGAGAAGCAAAACCAGCGAAGCATGTGTGTAGATAGATAGGTATAGGTATAGGTGTAGATATAGATATATAGGTGTATGTATATGGTGGAAACCCTGGTGGTGTAGTGGTTAAGAGCTACGACTGCAAAAGATAAGCAGTTCAGATCCACCAGGCACTCCTTGGAAACCCTATGGAGCAGTTCTACTCTGTCCTATAGGGTCGCTATGACTCAGAATCAACTCGACAGCAGTGGGTATATATATGTATATACATATACATATGGAAACCCTGGTGGCATAGTGGTTAAGAGCTACAGCTGCTAACCAGAAGGTCAACAGTTCAAATCTACCAGGTGCTCCTTGAAAACTCTATGGGGCAGTTCTACACTGTCCTATAGGGTCACTAGGAGTTGGAATTGAATCGATGGCAATGGGTTTGGTTTTGGTTTTTTATATATACATAGAGAGAGAGAAAGATTTATATCAAGGAAATGGCTCATGAGCTTGCAGAGGCTGGAAAGTTCCAAGTCTGTGGGTCAGGCATCAGGCTGGAGGCTTCTCCTGACTCACATAGCTGCAGGGGCTAACAAACCCGAGATTAGCAGGGCACATGGCAAGCTGCTGGCTGATGGGCTGCTGAGGTTGATGAATCTAAGATCAGCAGTTAGGATGGCAGGCTGCTGGCTCAAGTCCCAAGAACCAGAAGTCAGATGATGACGAAGCAAATGCAGGATCCAGAGCAGAGCAAAAGCCAGTGAGCTTTGCCAGAAAGTCCATATATAATGGATGCAGGCCACACCTCCAAGGAAACTCCTTTTCAACTGACTGGCTGCTCATAGCAGATCTCATCATGGAGGTGATTACATCATTACTAACTGACAAACTATACCATAACTACCAAACCACTGAGAATCATGGCCCAGGCAAGTTGACACAAAACCTTAACCATCACAGGAATGTTTTGGTTGTCAAAATAACTTCAGAGCACTAATTACATGTTTGATGTTCACAATGCAAGGAATGTTCCCATACGTTGAAGAATAGTTTCATCAAAATGTCAATAGATTTAGTTTAAAATTACCTAAGTCTCTGAGGAGTATCTGGGGCCCTGCTTTGCAATATTTTATCTATCTATCTATCTATTTCCCCCACATGTCTGTCAGTTTGTTGTACTGTGATGCTGGAAGCTATGCCACCAGTATTCAGATACCAGCAGGGTCACCCACGGTGGATAGATTTCAGCTGAGCTTCCAGACTAAGAGAGAGTAGAAATAAAGACCTGGCAGTCTACTTCTAAAAAGAATTAGCCAGTGAAAACCTTATGAATAGCAGCAGAACATAGTCTGATATAGTGCCAGAAGATGATCCCCCCAGGTTGGAAGGTACTCAAAAGACAAGTGGGGAAGAGCTGCCTCCTCAGACTAGAGTTGACCTTAATGATGTGGGTGGATCAAGCTTTCAGGACCTTCATTTGTTGATATGGCACAACTCAAAATGAGAAGAAACAGCTACAAACATCCATTAACAATTGGAACATGGAATGTGCAAAGTATGAATCTAGGAAAATTGGAAATAGTCAAAAATGAAATAGAACACATAAACATCAGTATCCTAGGCATGAGGGAGCTGAAATGGGCCAGTGTTAGCCATTTTGAATCAGACAATCATATGGTCTACTATGCCAGAAATAACAGCTTGAAGAGGAATGGTGTTTCATTTATCATCAAAAAGAACTTTCAAAATCCATCCTGAAGTACAATGCTGTCAGTGATAGGATAATATCCATACACCTACAAGGAAGACCAGTTAATACGACTATTATTCAAATTTACATACTAACCACTAAGGCCAAAGATGAAAAAATTGAAGATTTTTACCAGCTTCTGCAGTCTGAAATTTATCGAATATGCAATTAGGCTGTATTGATAATTACGGGCGGTTGGAATGCAAAAGTTGGAAACAAAGAGGAAGGATCAGTAGATGGAAAATATGGCCTTGGTGATAAAAACGATGCTGGAGATCCCATGACAGAATTTTGCAAGACCAGCGACTTCATCATTGCAAATATCAATTTTCACTAACATAAACGGTGACTATACACATGGACCTCACCAGATGGAGTATACAGGAATCAAATCAACTAGATCTGTGGAAAAAGACCATGAAAAAGCTAAATATCATCAGTCAGAACGAGGCCAGGGGCTGACTGTAGAACAGACCATCAATTGCTCAGATGCAAGTTCAAGTTGAAACTGAAGAAAATTAGAAGTCCACGAGAGCCAAAGTATGACCTTGAGTATATCCCACCTGAATTTAGAGACCATCTCAAGAATAGATTTGACACGTTGAACACTAATGACCAAAGACCAGACGAGCTGTGGAACGACATCAAGGATCTCATACCTGAAGAATGCAAGAGGTCATTAAAAAGACTGGAAAGAAAGAAAAGACCAACATGGGTGTCAGAAGAGACTCTGAAACTTGCTCTTGAACATCGAGTAGCTAAAGCAAAAGGAAGAAATGATGAAGTAAAAGAGCTGAAAGGAAGATTTCAAAGGGCAGCTCAAGAAGACAAAGTAGAGTATTATAATGACATGTGCAAAGAGCTGGAGATAGAAAACCAAAAGGGAAGAACACACTCGGCATTTCTCAAGCTGAAAGAACTGAAGAAAAAATTCAAGCCTCAAGTTACCGTAGTGAAGGATTCTGTGGGGAAAATATAAAATGACACAGGAAGCATCAAAAGAAGATGTAAGGAATACACAGAAACATTATACCAAAAAGAATTTTCAGTGTTCAACCATGTCAAGAGGTAGCATATCATCAGGAGCCGATGGTACTGAAGGAAGAAGTCCAAGCTGCGCTGAAAGCACTGGTGAAAAACAAAGCTCCAGGAATTGACAGAATATCAATTGAGAGGTTTCAGCAAACAGAAGCAGCCCTGAAAGTGCTCACCTGTCTATGCCAAGAAATTTGGAAGACAGCTACCTGACCAACTGACTGGAAGAGATCCATATTTTTGCCTATTCTATTCCCAAGAAAGATGATTCAACTGAATGTGGAAATTATCGAAGAACATCATTAATATCACAGGCAAGTAAAATTTTGCTGAAGATCATTCAAAAGTGGCTGCAGCAGTATGTCAACAGGGAACTGCCAGAAATTCAGGCCAAATTCAGAAGAAGATGGGGAACCAGGGATATCATTGCTAATGTCAGAGAATACCAGAAAGATGTCTACCTGTGTTTTATTGACTATGCTAAGGCATTCGACTGTGTGGATCAGAACCAATTTTGGATAACATTGTGAAGAATGGGGATTCCAGAACACTTAATTGTGCTCATGAGGAACCTGTAAACAGATCAAGAGGCAGTTGTTCAGATAGAACAAGCGGATACTACGTGGTTTAAAGTCAGGAAAGATGTGTGTCAGGGTTGCATTCTTTCACCATACCTATTCAATCTGTATGCTGAGCAAATAATCCAAGAAGCTGGACTATATGAAAAAGAACGGGGCATCAGGATTGGAGGAAGACTCATTAACAACCTGCGTTATGCAGATGACACAACCTTGCTTGCTGAAAGTGAAGAGGACTTGAAGCACTTACTGGTGAAGATCAAAGACCACAGTCTTCAGTACGGATTACACCTCAACATAAAGAAAACAAAAATCCTCACAACTGGACCAATAAACAACATCATGATAAATGGAGAAAAGATTGAAGTTGTCAAGAATTTCATTTAACTTGGATCCACAGTCAACACCCATGGAAGCAGCAGTTAAGAAATCAAAAGACACATTGCATTGGGTAAATCTGCTGCAAAAGACCTCTGTAAAGTATTGAAAAGCAAAGATATCACCTTGAAGACTAAGGTGCACATGACCAAAGCCATGGTATTTTCAATCACGTCATATGCATGTGAAAGCTGGACAAATTAAGAAGACCGTAGAAGAATTGACGCCTTTGAATTGTGGTGTTGGCGAAGAATTTTGAATATATCATGGACTGCCAAAAGAGCAAACATATCTATCTTGGAAGAAGTACAACCAGAATGCTCCTTAGAAGCAAGGATGGTGAGACTACGTCTTACATACTTTGGACATGTTGTCAGAAGGGATCAGTCCTTGGAGAAGGACATCAAGCTTGGTAAAGTAGAGGGTCAGCAAAAAAGAGGAAGACCTTCAAGGAGATGGATTGACACAGCAGCTGCAACAATGGGCTCAAGCATAACAATGACTGTGAGCATAGCGCAGGATGGGGCAGCGTTTCATTCCATGGTACATAGGGTCACTACGAGTCGGAACTGACTCGACAGCACCTAACAACAACCTCTATCTATTTACTCATACATATATTCAACAGTTTTTAAATGCCTACTAAGTACTAAAATCTAGGACTAACCAAGGTGAGTAAAACATGGAACTTGCCCTCAAATAACTCATAATCTATAAAGGCAGGTGAGTGCACAGCTAAATATATTTTATGGTACCTTCTGTAGTAGTTGCATAATTAGAGCAATAAGGCGGTGGTTAATTGAAACCGGGTGAGAATAGAGAGAAGAGCACCAGAGAAAACATATTTGAGCTGAGACTGAAAGGATGATTAAAATAGCAGCAAGTTAACATTGTAGAAGTAAGAAAGGAGGCCACTCAGATAAAAGGAATAACAAGAACAAAGGCGCAGAGGTGTGAGAGTATATAACCTGTCCGTGGAGTAACAGTAATTTAGGACAGAATACAAAAGATAATTTTGGTAGATGAGATTGGAAAGGCAGGTGAAATCAATTTGTGAAAATCCTTGGAAATCACTCTAAGAAACTTGACTTTCAATTTGTTGAAAATGGAGACATATTGAAGGATTTAATTCAAGACAATGACATAACTAGTTCTGAATCTAAAAACAACTAGCAGCAGGAAAGGGAATAAAAGGAGGAAGACTAGCTGAGAGAGCACTGCACTCATGCAGAGGAGAGATGACAGTGGGAAAGGAGATAAAGTAGAATCAAGCAGGTATTTCTTAGCTGAAACCAACACATCCTTGCACTTTGGGAAGTTAATGAAAAATGCTTGAAGTGGTTTTTCTGGGTTCCTGTGAGACCAGTTAAAGGTAAAAGTTGGTGACAGAAATATGTCAGATATTGGGGTTACACATGATCACGTAGAAAATGAAATGGGGAAAAAATGACAAAATGGACAAAAACTTCACAGTTTTATGTTCATTATGGTTACAGATAGATTTATTTTATCAGTTTCTAGTTAACCCAGATCCATTACCTAAAACAAATTGGTTGGATAAAATCAACTGCTGTGTTTCTAAAATGCCAGTGGACTTCAAAGTCTCTTTCTAGATAAGGAGTTTTCCATAGTCCTAATCCTAGGTATGTACTGGACCCAAAAGAATTGAAGGCAAGAATGCAAACAGAAACCTGTACACCAATTCAGCATATTCACAATCGCCAAAAAGTGGAAGCAAAGTATCTATCAACAGACGAATTGATAAACAAAATGTAGTACACACATACAATGGAATATTACTCAGTGTCCAGTTATCTAGTGCTGCTAAACAGAAATACCACAAGTGGGTGGCTTTAACAAACAAAAATTTACTTCCCCACAGTTTAGAAAGCTAGAGGTCTGAATTCAGGGTGCCAGCTCTAGGGGAAGGATTTTTCTCTCTGTCAGCTCTGGAGGAAGGTCCTTGTCTCTTCTGAACTTCTGCTCTTGCACAAACTTCCCGTGGCTTGGCATATCTTTTGTTTGTTTGATCTCTTTTATGTCTCTAAGGAGATCCACTCAAGAGACACCCTACACTAATCCTGCCTCATTAACATAACAAAGATAACGCATTCCCAAATGGGGTTATAACCACGGGCATTTTTGTTGTTAGGTACTGTTGAGTCAGTTCTGACTCATAGAGACCCTATATACAAAGGAAGGAAACTCTTCTTGGTCCTAAGCCCTCCTCACAATCATTGCTATGCTTGAGCCCATCGTTGCAGCCACTGTGTCAATCCATCTCGTTGAGGGTCTTCCTCTCTTTTGCTGACCCTCTACTTTTACCAAGCATGATGTCGTTCTCCAGGGACTGGTCCCTCCTGATAACATGTCCAAAGTGGGTGAGATGAAATCTCACCATCCTCGCTTCAAAGGAGCATTCTGGCTGTACTTCTTCTGAGACATCATAATTCAAAGGCATCAATTCTTCTTCAGTCTTCCTTATTCATTGTCCAGCTTTCACATGCATATGAGGCGATTGAAAATACCATGGCTTTGGTCAGTCGCACTTTAGTCTTCAAAGTGACGTCTTTGCTTTTTAGCACTTTAAAGAGGTTTTTGCAGCAGATTTGCCCAGTGCAGTACGTTGTTTGATTTCGTGACTTCTGCTTCCATGGGTGTTGATTGCGGATCCAAGTAAAATGAAATCCTTGACAACTTAAATCTTTTCTACATTTATCATGATCTTGCTTCTTGGTCCTGTTGTGAGGATTTTTGTTTACTGCTGCTGTCATGGGCATAGAGGTTAGGATTTATAACACATAATGGGGGGGGGGGGTACAATTCAATCCATAACACTCAGCCATGAAGAAATATGAAATCTGATGATTTCTCTTACTTGATATATGCTACAATGTGGATGGAGCTTGAAAACATGCTGAGTGAAATAAGTCAGTCACAGAAAGGTAAATATTGTATGATCCCATGAAATAGGCAAACATACAGAGACAAAAGCTTATTAGTCATTACAAGGGGTGGGAGGGAAGTGAAAAGGGGTAGCATTGTTTAGGGGACATTGAGCTTCTGTTAATGGTGGCAGAATAAACTGGAAAAGAATAGTGGTGGCGATGGCACAACACGATGAACGTAACCAATGTCACTGAAAATTACAGGTAGAAAAAGGGTGAATTAGCAAATTATTGTTATAAATATTATTACCACACACACACATACAAAAAAAAAGGTAAGGAGTTTTCCAAGAGAGGGTGGTGACTCTGAAATTTGTTTCTCTACCAATCTGTCTGCCAACTGAGTTACTGTTTTTTGACTCTGACCTTCAGGACATAGCCCATCTGTTCAATAATGCTTTCACCTGAACAATAGGGAGGGATGGATGACAAGGGAAAAAGCCAGCAATATGGTTTCATTGCTGTTTTAATCTTTACAGTGCTTAAATACGTGACTCTCAATGTCCCCAGCAATCTTAACTCACAGAATAGAATATCAATCTCTGCCCAGAGAGAAAATGACCTTGCTTTTTCTTCTTATGATACATCACTGTCTATTTGAAGATTTAGAAAAGATTTTAGAAAAGCACAGGGTTCTAACACTGGCTCTGTATTCACTAACTTCCAAGAATGCTGACTACATTCTCCAAAATATATTCACCTTGTTAGAGATGCTGTCTTCTGGGGCCCATCTAATTTAGCATGTTGCATCTAGGCAAGGAATTTTCAAACTTGTCAGATTACGGCTTCTGGCCACCAGGGCTACCGGCCACAGTAAGGTTCCCTCCTCCTTGTTTCTGTTTAGAATCCCTGGTGCTTCTGAACTTTTCAGGGAAAGTTAGTGGGAGACAAACTTATTGGGTGTTTTATTTTACTATTTCGATCAAATCTTACTCTATAATTGTTTAAATAAAATGGACGTGCCATTAAAAAGCAAAAGAATCGTGTAAGACACAAATCAGTTGCGGTTGTGTGGTTTCATTTAGTGTGTGAGTTGATAACAGAGAAGGTGTTCAAACTCAGCACTTTCCCACTAAGCAAATATCACAAAAATTATATTAATGCTATATTCTACAACTCTATAATTTCACATCTAGAGGTTATAACTCCTTCAGTCTTGGAATATCTCTCTTACCTACTCAAAGACCTCATCCAGAATACTTAAAGACTTCCCTAGTCCATGTATATCAGTTAGGATTCTCCGAAGAAACAGAACCCATAGGATATATAATGAAGACACAGAGAGAGACAGTCAGAGAGAGATAGAAAGACAAAGAATAAGACAGAGAGAGATTGATTTTAAAGAAATGGCTCATGCGATTATAGGGGCCAGCGAATCTGAAATCCATACGGCTGACTAGCAAGATGGAAACTCAGCAAAATTTCTGTTACAATCTTGGGGCAGAATTTCTTCTTATGTAGAAAAGCTTGGTTTTTGCTCTTAAGACCTTCAACTGATTGGATATCTACAACATACCTGCACAAAAACATCTAGTGTTTGATCAAAGAGCTGGGCACCACAGCCTGGCCAAGTTACAGTTTGTATTCTATGTACGCCGTGTATTAGGGCCCCTAGCACTGTCCCTATTTTTTTTCCATCATCTTTATCATTTTAGGTTTTATATTTAAGTCTTTGATTCATTTTGAGTTAGTTTTTGTGTATAGTGTGAGGTCGTAAAAACGGTGTGGGGGCAGTGTCTGACCTCCTCTAAGTTCACAAGAGGGAAGGAGAATCAAGATTAACAGCCCAAGGCTGATTCCAGTTTTGACACCAACTTTCCCTCCCACAGCACTCTCTACTTCTCTGTCGGGTTTGATAATTCATTGCAATGGCCACACAGAACTCACAGACAATATTCATGATTATGGGATTTATTAGGGAAGTAACAGTTACAGTTCAGGCTCAGGAACACTCAGGATACAGTTCTCCCATCAGGACAGCCTCTTCCCAGGCATGCTCGCAGACATACCTCTCTCTGGCCCCCGGTCTCTGACCAAAGGCACTCAACTTTCTTGCTTTATAGGCTGGGAAGCCCACCACACTGTCTCCTGCTGCTGGGTCTCTGCTGCTGGGTCTCTGCCACCACTTCTCGCTGTCTTCCGTGTTACAGCTCACTCGCTCTCAGTCTACTAGTTTCAGGAACTTGTCAGCACAGAGATCCCAGGTCCAAAGGACGTGCTCACTGCTCCTGGCTGTTCTTTCTTGGCGGTGGTGGGATTCTCTCTCTTCCGCCTCTGGGGTGGCTCAGTTCAAGCCCAGTGGCATGGCAAAACTGACTAACCCCTTTGGTGGGCCACAATTGCCCTATCACACAGTTCCACCCAATCACTTGGGTGGAAGTTACAAGACCATAGCTAGAAAGGCCACACAAAAGTGATTCATCATACTGCAGAATTATGAATCTGTTTCATTTTTTTATAGATGGACACTGAGTTATGCCAGCACCATTTGTTAAAGAGACTGTCTTTACCCCATTTAATAGACTTTGGCCCTTTGTCAAGTATCAGCTGCCCATAGGTGGATGGATTTACGTCTTGCTTCGCAATTCTGTTCCATTGGTCTACGTGTCTATTGTACCAGTACCAGGCTGTTTTGACTACTGTGCCTGTATAGTAGGTTCTCAGATCAGGTAGTGTGAGGTCTCCCACTTCGTTCTTCTTCTTCAATAATGCTTTACTAATCTGGGGCCTTTTCCTTTCCATATAAAGTTGGTGATTAGTTTCTCCATCCTGTTAAAGAATGCTATTGGAATTTGAATCGGGGTTGCAATGTATCTGTAGATCACTTTGGGTAGTATTGGCATTTTCACAATGTTGAGTCTTCCTATTCCATAATTTCTTGAAAAGACTATTATTTCACCCCACTGACTGTCATTGTATGTATTAATTATTTCACGCTTCTGTATTGGACCCTGTCGACATCACATACTCCTCAAGCTGCTTTGTGTCTGAACTTCCTTTCCTCTTTAGCCTCAGCATTTGGGTTCAACCACAGATGGAAACCATTTGCTAAGTCTGTATAAGAAGCCATTTGAAAGGCCCTTTCATTCATTGTTCTATTTTTCTTCCCTAGGGAGTATTTGTTGACCAAAGGCAATTGGCAGGAGAATTGAATAAAGAAGCTGCAGAATGCCTGTGCTTAGGTGTGTTCGCCTTCCTTCAGGGCTTCTGTTTGTATCTAATCCTCCACAGAAAGCTTGATTTTTAAACAGCAGTTTTTAAAACTGAGATTGTAATGTGTGTGGACAGGTCAGCCTACTCTGGCACCCAGAAGGGAGGTAAACAGGAAAAGGCCCAAAGACCCAACGGGAGGCTAGGCAATAGTCCTTTCCCAAAACAATTAAAACAAAAAAAATTACATATTAACTTTGCTATTTTGGTGCAGAGACAAACTTTTGTAAATGAAATTACTTGAAATTTTAATAAGGCAGAAAAAAAAGTCATTTTGTTTCGTTTGTAGCCCTGTTCTTAGAGTAAATGCTTGGGAATCTGGAGGCTATGGATTTACTTCTTTCAGGAAGATGTACTTAGAGAAGGCGAGGAAATCTGAATTTTATTACTGACCAAAAGCAACTCAATATGCCGAGTGTTTAGAAACAACAATAGTCACAACAGATAAAAAACTTAAGACACCTTAAATAAGTCATTGCACATAAAGAATTTAGCAAATTATTTTCGACCCAATTTACTAAGTATTATGCATTTGGGCCAGACCTAGCTTGTCCATTGTCACTGAACCGACTAGTTAATAACTGTGTGAATGTCTCTTATGGCTTTAAAATGATAAGAGCTGATTAAACTGACATTTTCAGAACAACCCTAGGAATTCTAGTTCATTTATTTAGAAGTTTAACTGATGGAAAATCAGGTGGACAATCAGATATTACTATGCACCCACAAGACTGACTAACACTTTAAAAACTGATAATGCCAAATTTTGATGATATGTGAAACAAACGGAACTCTGATAGATTGTTGGAGGAAGTATAAGGTAGTACAACCATTTTGTAATACTGACGTTATAAATTGAACCTGTCATATGCCTATTCAATGACCAAGCATTGCCATTTCTAGGTATTGACTCAAGAGTAATTAGTGGATATGACTACCCCTAAAAAAATGTACAAAAATGTTTATATAGTAATAGCCAAACTTGAAACAACCCAAGTATCCAATAACAAGAGAAAATGTAAATAAACTGCATGTTTATGCGTGTGTGCTCATAAAATGGAAGGCTACATGGCAATAAAGAAGAACGACTATGATACCTGTAATAACACGGGTTACTCGCCTAGACATTTTGTTGAGCAAAAGAAACGAACACAAAAGAGTACTAACTGTATCATCCAATTTATGTGAAGTTCAAGAACAGACAAAATTAACTCATAGTTTTAAAGATCAGAGTAATGATTAATTCTGGGGAAGATATTGGCTGGACAGTGTCAGGAAGAAGCTTCTAGGGTATGGAAATATTCTATGTCTTGAGCTGAGTGGTTATTACATAGGTGCATAGACAGAAAATGAAGCCCTGGTGGTGCAGTGCTTAAGAGCTATGATGGCTAACCAAAAAGTCAGCCGTTTGAATCCACCAGCCACTCCTTGGAAACCCTATGGGGCAGTTCTACTCTGTCCTATAGGGTCGCTGTGAGTCAGAATTGACTTGACAGCAACAGGTTTAGTTTGGTTTGGTTTGGTTTGGTTTTTATACACAGAAAAAGTGCATCAGTCTGTACATGTATGATTAGTGCATATTATATACTTCAGTCATATATGATATACCTCAATTTTTAAATATTTTTATAATTTTTGTAATTTTTTATAATATTTTTAATAGGTTGGGGAGAGTGCTTTAGGAAAACAGAAAAATTTTCAAACCATTTTCAGCATAAAACAAAGAAGAGCTTAACCTCATCACCTATAGCACAAGGAAGGGTTGAAGAATACAAAGCCAAGTACTTGGAGCAGAGTCACATAGCTGGACAGAAAAGAGAGATTAAATCATCAGCGGTCACTCTCCCTCCCCTACTGCTAATTTGAATCCAAATAAAATGGTAAATAAATAAAATGGTAAACAAGGCTTATTTTTTTACGGGGGCAACTGAATCCTTAGTCAAAATCACGAGATATTTCAGAAAAACAGATCCTAAAAATTTCTTGAGTTCATTTCTTTTGCTGTCCTACAAACTCACTTCACATCCAAAAACTCAATCAATATTCAAGTTCAGCCAAGCTAAGCTAAATTGTATGTTAATTCAATTCTACTTGAATGGCTTTTACATAATCCCTAGGCAGAGACCTTGTCAAAATCTTTGCTCAGTACATTTCCTGGGACACTGCTGACATTCAGTCGATAATGTATATTATAATTAATACCACAATAGCAATAATACACAAAGAAAATAGATACATTTTTGCAAAAATACTGGGCTGCAAGCAACACAGAATTTTAATTTCAAATCAACAACAGAGAGATCAGAAAGTAGCAAGAACAGTTCATCCAATGAGTTTGCAAATTCAGCCTAAATCGCAGAAGAAACAGTTTATTAAGCAAGTTCTCTTATAGGAGACAGCCGAATTAAGCGGACTAATTTTGTGTTTCTAGTGCATTTATTTTACCATAGCAAAGGCTGATGTCTTATTAGCCACATAAAACCAAACCTTTTTCTGAAAGTTAAGGGGATTGGAAGTGTCTGTGTGTGTCTGTCTATGTGTCTATGTCCCTGTGTGTATCTGAAAATGTTCAAAAGTGTTGATGGGTAGGGTAAGAGAGGAAGAAGCATTAATAAAATAATTTTGTGACTAAAAAGATTATTTTTCTAATTAATAAAATGAATTATATCTTTAGTTCCTATTCTCTCTACAGGGGGAACTGATGGTATAAAACCAAAAAATCCAAACCCATTACTGTCAAGCTGATTCTGACTGACAGCAACCCTGTACACGCGGTGGTTAAAGCACTTGGCTGCTAACCGAATGGTCAATGGTTCAAACCCACCAGCCACTCCGAGGAAGAAAGATGAGGCAGTCTACTTCCATAAAGATTATAGCTTTGGAAACCCTATGGAGCAGTTCTACTCTGTCCTGTAGGGTCACTATGAGTCATAATCAAATCGATAGCAATGGGTTTAACTGATGATATAATGAGGATTAATAAGCATTCCCTCAAATTTAAGGATGTTTTTATTTTGGTGTGTTTTTTTGTTTGTTTGTTTGTTTGTTTGTTTTTGTACTTTAAAGAGTAACCAACATTTACTCTCCCAAATCTCAAGTCAGGAGCACACATCAAACTTTGCCAAGAAAAGAAAAAACACTATGGCCTGTATTTTATAGAAACATCTGTTAAAAAGCCCAAGGGCAAGGAGGGTTTCCCCCAAATCCTGGTTTCACCTGAAAGGCTTCTTTACAATCTCGATTTAGTGGTTCTCAAACAGTGTTCCCTGAACAGCAGCATCAGCATCACCTGAGAACTTGTTAGAAATACAGATTCTCACGCTGCAACCCAAACCTACTGTGGGCCAAGTAATGTGTATTTTAATAAGCCCCCTTGATCAGTCTGATGTATAGTAAAGTTTAAGTTTCTCATCAGTTCCGCATACTCTTTCAAACCCACCTCCCAGAATAACTAAAAAAAATAGGCTAGCTCTCTTATGTACCTACTACAAGGTCTCAGCTCCTCTTCCTGCTGTATTGTGTTTTAGATAAAATTATTCTTCATGGTGGAGTCATATTTGCCATTTGTCACACACAACATTGTTCAAACAATATATTCTCCTACTTAAAAAAAAAAAAAATGAAATCAAACCAGTTACTGCAAGTTGATTCTGACTCACGGCGACCACATGTGTGTCAGAGCAGAACTGTGCTCCATAGGGTTTTCAATGGCTGATTTTTTGGAAGTAGATAGCCAAGGCTTTCTTCTGAGGCTCTTCTGGGTAGACTTGAACTGCCCACCAACCTTTCAGTTAGCAGCCAAACACATTAACTATTTGCCTACCCAGAAACTCCAACGGGAGACGGTTAGAACACCTAAAACTTTTTTCAGTATGTATCAAATTGTTTGAGGGTGACTGCAAATCACAACAGATCTTCTGCAACCCAGTCTGAGCATTGTGTTCCAGAACATTCTACCACACCAATGTCTTGTACATAGTACACAATTAAGAACAGATTAAACACAATTCTTATTCATAGTAGTCACAAATTTGCAGTTAAAACTTACATGGAAGAGACTGTGTAGCTACATTACTGACTTCTAGAAAATGAAATATGGAAGAAATAATTAATGTGTGACATTTCTGGACTAAGACTTTTAAGAAGCAGGTGTTTCTTTTTTCCCCTCTACTCACTGGATTAAACAACATGGGGGTTCTAGGACCGAAGTAGTGGTTCTCAAATTTTACCATGCATCATAATTATCTGGAGGGTTTTTAAAAATGCTAATTGCTGGTCCATACCCCTAGAGTTTCTGATTCAGTAGGTCTAGGTCAGGGCCTGAGAATTTGCATTTCTAATAAGTTCTTAGGTGATGCTGATACCACTGGTCCAGGGACCACACTTGGAGAACCACTGGCCTAAATTACTGGCCTAGAGGATGAGGGCACTAAGAGAAGAAATAACCTGATTCCCCGGAACCATCCCAGAGCAAGGAGGGAAGAGATCTCATGGCTGCTCATCCAAAGTACAATCTGTATGAACTGAAGGTAACATGAAGAAAAAGTAAAAACATGCTTTGCACAATCCTTTAGACTCCAGAAACAAGTGTGCCAATACCTGTCCACTCTCCCAGGTGCTCCTGGTTTTAGCTTAGTGGTATGATGTGTGTATTTGTACGTACGATTGCGTACACAGGAAAAAAAACATGTTAAAAGATGCAAACCAAGCTGTTAGCAACGTTGTTTTTGTGAAGTGGGTATTGTAGCTGCAGTAGGGAAAGGGAAAAACCTAGTAAGAAGCAGATCATAAGAGAATGGAGGAAGAAAAGGTGGGAGCTGTATACACTTCTTTATTGTTTGCATGGTTTATCATAATCATGTTTTATTTACATAATTAAAAACAAACAGTGTGTTTGAAAAGAGCTCAACCAAACCTCGGCTCATCTGTATAAGTAGGCCTGGGCAGAAGAATGAGGCCCTAAGACCAGTTTCACTTTCCTAAGAATGCTGCACTCTGCCATTAGAGTTGTCCCAAAATTTGGAGTGAAATCACATGAGAAAAGCATTAGTTTGCTTTTCTTGGAAATGTTCATTTGGCTGTGAAAACAAATGAAGTAGGTATATCAAGTTTTCATGATCCCTTACATAGAGAAAAAAGAATACTCTGTGAGATTGTGTAGAATACATCTTCCACAGACAACACACTGCAGATTAGCTCTGCTCATTGACAGAACATTAGAATTTGTACTTTGTGCTACAATCTAATTTAAATAGCTTGAATTCCTTTAAAATAAGAAATTGTGTGATTATCTATGGTACTCAAAAATTCCTGATTATGTAAGTTAACTGGTGAGCAACTTTTATATAAATGGACTTCCAGGGCATTAGATGCTAAAGTCACAATGATCACCACTTAATAACTGGCCAATTATGATTACAAAAAAGGTATATTCCTATACTAGATTGTGGAAAAAAGGTATTTGCAGTGAAGAACTCATTGGTCTTGCAAAATTCTATCATGCCATCCCTGGCTTCGTTTCTATTACCAGGATCATATTTTCTAACTACCAATCCTTCTTTGTTTCCAACTTTTGCATTCCAGTCACCAGTAATTATCAATGTATCTTGATTGCATGTTCAATCAATTTCAGACTGCAGAAATTGGTAAAAATCTTCAGTTTCTTCATCTTTGGCCTTAGTGGTTGGTGCATAAATTTGAATAATAGTTATATTAACTGGTCTTTCTTGTAAGTGTATGGATGTTATCCTATCACTGACAGCTTTGTACTTCAGGATAAACCTTGAAATTTTCTTTTTGACAATGAATGCAACACCATTCCTCTTCAAATGTCATTCCCAGCATAGTAGACCATATGATTGTCCAATTCAAAATGGCCAATACCAGTCCATTTCAGTTCACTGATGCCTGGGATATTGACGTTTATGCATTCTATTTCATCTTTGATGATTTCCAATTTTCCTAGATTCATACTTAGTACATTTCCATGTTCCGAGTATTAATGGATGTTTGCAGCTGCTGCTTCTTATTTTGAGTGGTGCCACATCAGCAAATGAAGGTCTCAAAAGCTTGACTCCATCCACATCATTAAGGTCAACTCTACTTTGAGGAGGCAGCTCTTCCCCAGTTGTATTTTGAGTGCCTTCCAACCTGAGGTGCACATCTTCCAGCACTACATCAGGCAGTGTTCTGTTGCTATTCATAAGGTTTTCACTGGCTAATTCTTTTCAGAAGTAGACCACCAGGTCCTTCTTCCTAGTCTGTCTTAGTCTGGAAGCTCACCTGAATCCTGTTCACCATGAGTGACCCTGCTGGTGTTTGAATACCAGTGGCATAGCTTCCAGCATCACAGCAACATGCAAGCCCCCACAGTACGACAAACTGACAGACATGTACCCTTTTTCACCAATATAAACAGCAACTATATACGTGGACCTCACCAGATGGAATACACAGGAATCAAATCGACTACATCCATGGAAAGAGATGATGGAAAAGCACAATATCATCAGTTAGAACAAGGCTAGGGGCCGACTGCAGAGCTGACCATCAATTGCTCATATGCAAGTTCAAGCTGAAACTGAAGAAAATTAGAACAAGCCCACAAGAGCCAAAGTATGACTGTCTTAGGCTGGATTCTCCAGAAAAGCAAAACCAGTAAAGCGTATAAATATATATAGGGAGAGATTTAGATCAAGGAAACAGCTCACTCGACTGTAGAGTCTAAAATGTCCCAAGGCAGTGGATCAGGGTAGAGGCCTCTCCCAATTCATGCAGCCACAGAAGCTGGTGAACCCAAGGTCGGCAGGTCGGAGAGCAGGGCTTCCGTTCACAGGCTGTGAAGGTCGCGGAATTCCAAGATCAGCAGATAAGACCGCAAGGTTTCTTCTGATTCACTTAGCTGCAGGGACTGGTGAACTCAAGATCAGCTGATCAGGGAACAGGACTCTTGCTTGCAGCTTGTAAAGACTGACAAATTCCAAGATCAACAGGTAAGCTGCTAGCTCAGGTCCCAAGAACCAGAGGTGAGACGACAAGAGGCAGCTGCTGGGTCTGGAACAAGCCAAAAACTTTGGCAAGTTGAGCAGGAAGGAAGTAACTGGCAGAGAGCAGAGAGATGAAGCTGAGGGGGTGGTGAGCCACCACAGGCCCCACCCCCGCCGGTACCACCCAGCAGATTCCATCATGGGGGTGATCACATATCAAATTTCAACAGGGAAGTGATCATAACATTATACAACTGCCAAAACACGGAGAATCACGGCCTAGCCAAGCTGACGTACACTTAACCATTACAATGACCTTGAGTATATCCCACCTGAATTTAGAGACCATCTCAAGAATAGATTTGACCCATTGAACACTAATGACTGAAGGCCAGACAAGTTGTGGAATGACATCAAAGGCATCATACATGAAGAAAGCAAGAGGTTATTAAAAAGAAAGAAGAGACAAAAATGGATGTCAGAAGAGACTCTGAAACTTGTTCTTGACCATCAAGTAGCTAAAGCAAAAGGAAGAAATGATGAAGTAAAAGACCTGAACAGAAGATTTCAAAATGTGGTTCAAGAAGACAAAGTAAAGTATTATAATGATATGTGCAAAGACCTGGAGATAGAAAACCAAAAAGGAAGAACACACTCAGCATTTCTCAAGTGAAAGAATTGAAGAAAAAATTCAAGGCTCAAGTTGCAATACTGAAGGATTCCACAGGGAAAATATTAAATGATGCAGGAAGCATCAAAAGAAGATGGAAGGAGTCTACAGAGTCACTATACCACGTTCAGCCATTTCAAGAGGTAGCATATGATCAGGAACAATGGTACCAAAGGAAGAAATCCAAGCTGCACTGAAAGTGCAAAACAAGGTTCCAGGAATTGACGGAATACCAGTTGAGATGTTTCAACAAACCAATGCAGCAATGGAAATGCTCACTCGTTTATGCCAAGAAATTTGCAAGACAGCTACCTGGCCAGTCCACTGGAAGAGATCCATGTTTATGTCTATCCCAAAGAAAGGTGATCCAGCTGAAGGTGAAAATTATCAAAAAAACATCATTAATGTCACACATAAGTAAAATTTTGCTTAAGATCATCCAAAAGTGGCTGTAGCAGTACATCAACAGAGAACTGCCAGAAATTAAAGCTGGATTCAGAAGAGGACGTGGAACAAGAGAGATCATTGCTGATGTCAGATGGATCCTGGCTAAAAGCAGACAATGCCAGAAAGATGTTTACTTGTGTTTTACTGACTATGCAAAGGCATTTGACTATGTGGATTGTAACAAAGTATGGACAACATTGCTAAGAATGGGAATTCCAGAACAGTTAATTGTGCTCATGAGGGACCTGTACATAGATCAAGAGGCAGTCATTTGAACAAAACAAGGGGATACTGCGTGGTTTAAAGAAAGGTGTATCCTTTCACCATACCTATTTAATCTGTATGTTGAGCAAATAATCTGAGAAGCTGGACTATATGAAGAGGAACATGGCATCAGGATTGGAGGAAGACTAATTTAACAACTTGTGTTATGCAGATGACACAACTTTGCTTGCTGAAAGTGAAGAGGACTTGAAGCACTTACTGATGAAGATCAAAGACCACAGCCTTCAGTATGGATTACACCTCAACATAAAGAAAATAAAAGTCCTCACTACCAGACCAATGGACAACATCATGATAAAGGGAGAAAAGACTGAAGTTGTCAAGGATTTCATTTTACTTGGATCCACAATCAACACCCATGGAAGCAGCAGTCAAGAAATCAAAAGACACATCACATTGGGCAAGTCTGCTGCAAAAGACCTCTTTAAAGTGTTGAAAAGCAAAGATGTCACCTTGAAGACTAAGGTGTACCTGACCCAAGTCATGGTGTTTTCGATCACCTCATATGCATGTGAAAGCTGGACAATGAATAAGGAAGACTGAAGAAGAATCGATGCCTTTGAATTGCGGTGTTGGTGAAGAGTATTGAATATATCATGGACTGCCAAAAGAACAAACGAATCTGTCTTGGAAGAAGTACAACCAAATGTTCCTTAGAAGCAAGGAAGGCGAGACTACATCTCACATACTTTGGACATGTTATCAGGAGGGATCTGTCCTGGAGAAGGACATCATGCTTGGTAAAGTAGAGGGTCAGAGAAAAAGAGGAAGACCCTCAACAAAATGGATTGACACGGTGGCTGCAACAATGGGCTCAAGCATAACAAAAACTGTGGGGATGGCTTAGGACCTGGCATTGTTTCCTTCTATTGTACATAGGGTCGCTATGAGTCAGAATTGACTCAGTGGCACCTAACAACGTTCTAGATCGTGAGTGCCTAGAAGGTCCAGATGGAGTTCTTTTTTTTGTAGTTTCCTGTAACACTAAGCGGAGGGCATTGCTGGAAACAGACACTTGCTTCAGGCAGTGAAGATTGCATTCATTACACAGAAGTGAAAGACAACTACTCTTCCTTGGTCTTGCTGACCATAATTTTTTGTTTCTCCACTGATGAGATATAGTATTTTAATTCCTCTGCTCATCCAGTTCCTGCTGTTTGGAAGTCTAATTTATTAGGGCATCTACTATGATGTGGAAAAAGAAAAAGAAAAGAGGTAAAAACTCAACTAGTACATTTGATTCTCATAAATAACTTTATAGGAAGGTTGGTTAGGGACTATATGTTTAATTCATGGACCCCTGAAATTCCTACCCATCAGACCAAGGTTAGCCAAGACTTGGCTGTGGTCAGAATCTTACTAGGCCTCTTCAGTCCCTTGTTGGGCCAATGCCTGTCCACTTTCCCAGGTGCTCCTAGTGAATCTAAGTGGAGACGATTTTCCAGTGAAAATGAAAGTCTTTATGTCTTCTGATACTCATGCTCATGATCCAACAAGTAAGCAAGTGCCTAACCATGAATTCACAGAGAAGCTATCTTTTGCATATCATTTGCTCTGTGAATTTTGAAAGGGTTCTTATCAGATACTGAGTTTTTAAAAAATTCTTTTAAAAGATAGAAATTAATGCATACCTGTTCATTTCAATATGTTCTTGTATACCGTTATTTCTATGAAACAGCTTCCCCATGGTTCAGCCAGAGAGCATGACTCTAAATTAAAAAACTCGTGACTGGGTGTGGGAGGAAAAAGACTAAAATTAGAGAGACCAACAAGCTCTAATATTAGGGATTTATTTTGAAAATGCCACTTCCAACAAGAACTAACATGAAAATTCACTAAAAATGAATTTGTTTAGCATGTGAAAGTTTTGTCCTGTCCTAACTGGAGAAATAGCTGGTCTTTATGCACCAAGTTTGAAGATGTGCGGTGAAACTCAGATAAGAGTAAAATTCATCTACAGAACCATGGAAAAAGAAAAATAAATATTTAGTGTAGGAGGAAAAGATCCTGACCATTTTGCTAGGGTGAAAATAAAGAAACCTGGAGAGATACTTTTGACCAGTCCATCTGTCTGTAGCTTCCAAGATGCTCCTCATTTTTCAACTAAACAGTTAACACATAAACAAAATTCGATATCACATACTGCATTTAGAAGGCGTACTGCATCACTATGGCAACTGGTTTTACTTCAGCATAGCTCTCTGCATGCATGTACAGTCCAAATTAACTGCAGAAGAGACATACACAAAATATTCCTGGAGCTTATATAAAATCTGCCTGTCGGGGATATTTTTTGGAAGCAATATATTTGGATTCATGTTTGTAAATGCTCTTGCTTTGGAATTTTTGTTTCTAGATATTTTATCTCTAATCACTTCAGTTGTTATGATCGTGGAAACAATATTACAGGTAGAATTTCAGGTGATAATCAGCGTGTGAAAAGAATAATTTGTATGTGCTGGCTTTTGTCAGTAAGATCTTAGTGTGCGGAACATGAATTGTATAACCTACTATTTTAGCTTCTTATCTTCCAAATGCTATTTTCTTTGGATCATCTTTGTGCTGTATTTTGGATCATTTTTCTTGTAAGATTATCCCCATATAGCATTTCCACCCCCACTGAAATTGCTAAGAAAACAACTTAAAGCAAATTCAAAGAGTTTTTTAAAAGAAAGGATGTTACCACAACACGGTATCCAAACCAATAAATATCTCCAGTATTCTTCTAATAATTTCTACTTGAAGATTTATCTAAAAGAGAAGAAAAATAATTTATGGTTTGTGCTGTGTTAGACGACATTGAAAATAAAGCATGTGATTCTTTGTGCTTTTCAAGCCTTTCTTTCTTTCTGTTTTTTTTTTCCCCCCTTATATTTTCTGAGAAGAGAATTAAATATGATACAGTTTGGAGGAAATTACATCATTTGCTGTTTTACAGTTTTCAGAACTACTTTTTTTGGTATTAAAATGGCATAATGTCCATAGTGTTAGAGAACATTTGGCTAAAAAGGGGGAAAATTAATCATGATATTTCCCCTGCTGAACACGAGTGAATTTATCCTTTTGCTTTTGGCTAAATAATGCATTCACAAAGTTTGTCTAGTGTTTACAGCTTCCATTCAAAGGAAAATAGCTACCATTTAATTAAGCCCCTATTATGTACCAGGCGCTTGGTGGGGAATTTAGCATGCCAGGTCTTTAAATTTAGTCAAAATCTTGCAAGATAGATGTCCACTATAGAAAAGGAATCTAACACTCAGAAGGGTTAAGTTATTTCCCCATCTTACACAGTTTATCATTTGGCATAGCTGAGATGCAGATACAGGTTCCAGAAAACATTTACTCAGACGATATTCAGCCCATTTCCAATAGTCCCATTCATTACTAAGTCTTACCAGATAACGTTTTGTATTCAGTGGGTTGAGTTGGTTTGAGTGCGTTTTTTCATTAAAATTCATCCCTCTGTTGGAGGATCATTGCTGCGATCCAGCAGGAGGACCACTGGGAGGCAGTAGTGGTCTGAATGGAAGACCAGGACTTGCAGCTGTTTTCCATCGTCATTGACTTGCTTTGAGTTGAGGTCTCCATCTCTATGAGGAACTAAATATATAACACTTTCTTCCTTCCACAGAATTGTATTGAATGGATAGTGTTGAAATATTCCTTGAAAACTCCTTAAGGATGTGCAATGTCCTGGCCTCTCTATGCAATGAGAAGAAAGAACAAAGTGGTTTAGCAGAATTTTCTCGGAGCTAGCCAGTAATAAAAAACAGCAAAAACCCAACCCATTGTCACTGAGTTCATTCCAACTCATAAAGACCCTCTAGGACACAGTAGAACTGCCCTAGAGGGGTTTCAAGGCTGTAATCTTTATGGAAGCAGACTGCCACATCTTTCTCCTGCAGAGCAGCTGGTGGATTAGAACCGCAGACCTGTACGTTAGCAGCTGAGTGCTTAACTGCTAGGGCTCCTCAGTAACAGCAGGGCATAAGGAAATGGAGGCAGTGGTGCACGGTTTGGCCCAGCGGAGGAGAGACTCACTCTCTGGACTCACACTGACCAACTGCATGCAGGTAGGGGGAGAAGCCACCAGCACTATCTTCTATCAGCCATTTGAGAATGGTAGGGGCATTGCGTGAGTGGGCTGAGAGGGATAAAGAGCTACAGTGTTTCTCTGTAGATGGAGCAAGAACATTCTGCAGTGCCACTGATGTGAGTGACACGTGGTGGTCAGGGAAATCCACAGATCCTTGAATGCCAGAGTAGGAGAGACCTTAAAGAAAATCTCATCCAGTTGTCACACTGAGTCTTCTTATGCAAGTGTCCCAAAGGTGGGCTAGGGTAGACCTCATGGGTGAGGCTTCTGATTGTGTATCTTGACCCTGTTTTCAACCAGATCATCTCCATGTTTATCAGTTTAACACTTTGGAGTTTCTGCATAAATTTTTATAAGAGGCTCCTATTATTTTCAAAAGTTTGAAAATTCTTTTTATTTCATAAATGAAGAACCTGAGTCTTAGAAAGACAGTCTCTCATATAATATCGCTTTGGTAATGAACAAGCTGTTGGAGCATATTCTTTCTGATAGTACAAATATTTATACCCATGATGTTCTACAATACCATAACCCTGCTTTGGACACCTGCTAAGGGGAGTGGATGTCAGAGGAAGCCACAATGCACAAGCTCAAGGCTATGCCTCACTTCTACCAAAATGTTTGCACCTATGTGTCTCAGGATCAATCCATGACATGCATCCTGCCTTTATTTTCTCTTTAAGATGAAAACTACAACATCAACTTCCTTTATTAGAAATAGATTCAAAGGGCGGAGCTGGCTGGGCACTCTATCAAGAAAGTTTGGAAAAGGGTAAGAGGTAAAGGAAGCAAAATTCTGTGTTAAAGAGAGTAGTTTTCAACTTTTTAAACCCAAAGCAGGAAACCCTAATTCAGCCAAGGGAGTTGAAAGTTGAAAGGATTCTCGACTCGGGCAGTTTAAGTGACCAACTCTACAGTTCTTTATTGGAAAAGAAAAGAAAAAAAAAAAATCTCTCTTCTGCAAATTAATTTGCAACTTTTTCCTAAGAAAACAGTTTCCATAGTTTTTGGGCAACAGAGTGGTTTAGAAGAAAAGGCACAGGCTTTGGAACCAGACATCCTTGGTATAGATCCAGCACTGCCAGTTTCTGGCTGTATGACCTTGACCAAGTTATTCAGTCTTTGTCTGGAAGTCTCGTTGGAGGAGAAACAGCCTCCTGTTCCTCTTTGCAAATGCCCGCAGGACTGTTGTGGGGATTAGAGAGAATGCGTGTGATGTGTCTACCACTGTGCCTGACATTATCACCATTGTACTCTGTTACTGTTTTCATTGTGTCTGGGCTTGAAAATAAGGATTCAAGGTGAAAGAAATGTGACTTGTGTGATTTTCCCAGAGTTAAGATATTATTCTAATTCTACAGCTGGTTTCATCTAGCAGGGAAATTCTAACCGGTAATGGATGTCAGAGTACTACAGGGAGAAGAATTTGGAGGCCTTTCGGCAGGGAAAAACATCATGAGAGCAGGAATGGAGAAAGGATTAGAATGACAGCATAAATGGCAGTCATAGACTGTCTCTACTCTGGGCTAGGTAGGTGTCAGTAAAGGGAACAACGTGTATGTAGTCCCAACTTTGTGTCCAGAGTTTTACCAGTCATTGATGGAAGAGATTGGAGAAAAATACTGTCTCCCTCTTTCACTGCAAAGCTGTCACCTGGTATAAAACTAGCTGATGGCAAGGCCTCAACAGCTGGTACAGTGGCCTGGGCTCTTCCGGTTTGCTCTAATGGAACCTTATGAGCATCAGAAGAAAGACCTCAACCTCGAGGAAGAAAACACATGAGTGAAAAGTTCAGGGAGAAGTTGGGGAAGGAAGAATCTAGGTTGGAGAGGTTGTGTGTATCTTGACACCTGACACCTGCTCTCCTTAGCATTCATTCAATCATGAAGCTTTTATTTACTGGTTGGAGGCTTCTTAGCACCCTTGTAAACTCCAAGAGTAACCTCAATGAGCTGGGACAAAGTTGATTCTAGACTAAGCTATTCAGATTAAGCTATCCAGAAAAATTTTACTTATGCCAGATTTCTCAAGAAGCCCGATAGGTCTGGAGTTAGTGGGTTGGAGTAGCCACAAGCCCCACCTGGCTGATATTAAGGTTTAGATGCTCTAGACTCATTGTGGGAGTGAGAAAACTAACTACAAAAGGGGCTTTTGTAGAAAAAGGATAGGATGGGGCATTACTTGGGAATGCTTCTCTAAAGTGAGTGCAGTCATAAAAGCATGAAATGAGAGATTTTGTTATTCTCCCAGTTTCTTCTAGAACA
The DNA here is from genome assembly GCA_030035585.1 of Dugong dugon. Lineage (NCBI taxonomy): Eukaryota > Metazoa > Chordata > Mammalia > Sirenia > Dugongidae > Dugong > Dugong dugon. The sequence continues at coordinate 22,252,890 of CM057463.1, read as the reverse complement.
ACATGCAAAATAATGCAGAAAAAATAGTACCTCATGTGGATGCAATTTTTTCTGCTGAGATTGTTGCATTGTTGGAAAACAATACTCTTGTCTCCCAAGTTAGGAGTTTATCAGGCTACTCATCCATCCCTCTGGGGCAGAAGTAACAGTATTGAAAATCTAAGCAATGTGGGTCATATAGACTGAGCGCTACATTCGGTAGTCCTGCCTGGGATTGTGCCAGCCAAGCCCTCTAGCTCTCCCAGAACAAGTTGCTAAAGTAGTCTTCAGTGCTTCTGTTCTAAAGCCTTGCTTCCTAGTTGTACCCTTTTTGGCTATAATTACTTGACAAAGATTACATTTTTCTTTTGCAATAAATGGCCTAGGATGAGTACATGAAACCACCCTATTTGAATAAGTGCTTCAATTTAGTATTTTGAAGTAAACAAGGTTAATGAATTGATGCATTCTGTATAGTCCCTGAAGGTAATTAAATTCAAACATTACCCAGGAGGGAGTCATGTTGCTGACCGCCTTCCACGAGGACAGCACCAGGGAAAATAACATCCCATAGCCCAATTATTAAATCTTACCTCTTCATCAGGGAGAAACAATGGATGAGCCATGCTAAATCACCCTGGAAGCTCAGGGTTGCTTTGCATTTCTGTTGTAAATATTCACCCAGTATTCTGATTTTGCAGTTCGCTGTATGGCATTAGAGTTGTTTCATGATGCAACACATAGGAAACATATATATATATGTATACGCATACATATATATATTTTTTTTTTTAATTTAGAAACAATATTTTCTCTTGCCTTGATTTCTATCTTGATTGTGGAATCTCCATTCCTCTCCCAGTCTCTCAAGTCATAGCATTTTTAGCTGCCAGATCCTGCCATTTTTCCACTTTTTCATTCTACGTTTGGACCCCAAACAACATATCTGCTGCCAAGGTCATGAAAATCTTCAAGGCCCCATAAAGACAATTCGATATTGCTACCAGTGGCAGGGGTGGCACCTACAGCTAATTAATGCCCACCAAAGTCATGCTCTACCAACAACCCTCTGAGACATGCCCACTCATCCTCTAAGACTAGAGTTTTCAGATTTAGCAAATAAAACTCTAGGACACTCAGTTAAATTTGAACTTCAGAAAAAACAAAAAATAAAATTTTAGTATACATAAGTCCCAAATAATGATGGGACATTCACTAAAAAAATTATTTGTTGTTTATCTGAAATTCAGATTTAATTCAATTGTGCTGTATTTTATCTGGCAGTGCTAATACACGTATAAAATGTGCGTTTCATTCCCACAATATATTAAAATAGTTTTTATTATTACTAGCTCAGCTTATTCAAAAGGAAACTGAAGTTTGGCAATGTTTTGTAATTAGTACAGTGTCACTCTACTAGTAAGTGCCAGGGGAATCTGATTTTAGCCCCACACTCTTTAATAATTTCTATGCAACTCAATCTCTCTTCCATACTGCTACATATATTATATTTCTGCTACACAGAGATCCTTATCGGCATTATCTAAATGGGGAATATTAAAAATACAGCACATACATTAGAGGAATTTTGGACTGAATGACAAACTCTTTGTATATCCTCTCAAAGTAACTTGCTCTATGTATGTGTGTGTGTGCGTGCATATGTGTTATGGATTGAATTGTGTCCCCCAAAAACATCTGTCATGGCTAGGTCATGATTCCTAATATTGTATGATTGTGTACCATTTTGTAATCTGATGTGATTTTCTTATGTGTTGTAAACTCTATCACTATGAAGTAATAAGATGGATTAGCGGCAGTTATACTGATGAGGTTTACAAGATTGGATAGTGTCTTAAGCCAATCTCTTTAGAGATACAAATGAGAGAAGCGAGCAGAGACACATGGGAACCTCATACCACCAAGAAAGCAGTGCCCGGAGCACAGCATGTCCTTTGGACCAGAGGTTCCTGTGCAGAGAAGCTCCCAGACGAAGGGAAGATTGATGACATGGACCTTCCACCAGAGCCGACAAAAGTAAGTGTTCCCTTGGAGCTGATGCCCTGAATTTGGACTTGTAGCCTACTGGACTGTGAGAGAATAAATTTGTCTTTGTTAAAGCCATCTGTTTGTGGTATTTCTGTTATAGCAGCACAAGATGACTAAGACAATATGTGTGTATATATGTATTATATATATATGTGCAAATATATGTTTGCTATAGATTGTAAAACTAAGTGAGGTAGGCTTCAGTTGCCAGAAAAATCAGCTTACCTGAGTAAAAAGATGGTAAGTCCTTAATATTTAAAATAATAATAATAATAATATGTCTGTATCTTGGAACTTCTCCCTTTTCCTCTTTGATCAATATGCCATTTATCCTGAGTCCCAAATCCCATGAACTTCACACATTTTCTTGCCTGCCTGGGACATTGCTTAGCCAATAAAGCACCTCACCTGCTATTTCCACCTACCTCCCGGCTGACTGCTCTTTTTTGCCTACTTATAAATCTATCCAAGGATGATTCGGCCACTAGTAACAGAGTTTTCTACCTTTTGTTTTGCAATAGCTGGGTCTAGTATCTGTCATGACCAGCCAATGTTTGTGGCCTTTTTGAATGAACCAAGAGAGATTATGTTCCAGGTTTAAGAGATTATTAAAAAAAAAAAAGAAAAACAAAACTCACTACCATACAGTCATCCACTTAGAGAGAGTTGTACGTGTGCACCCCAATGAACAGAATTCATTTCCTTTCATCTGGTTGCATTCTGAGACACATACACATGTATTGGACCCAGGATTGGAACCTCCTGTAAGAAAAACAAGTGGCTGGAACAGAGAAGTCCTTTATCTTTATCTCTACTATACTTGACATATTTTTTTATTATCCTGAATCCCCTTTATTCAGTGTTTCTGAAAACCACAGGTGAGCTGACCTGTATCAGTGCTAAAATACATCTGTTTGACAACCACAGGCTAGGACATTTCCACTTTCAGCTATGTTTAGATGGAGGCCTTGGGCTCTGGAAAGCAGCGGTCAGGGACTTGCCATATTTTTGTTCTAAAATGTATTAGAATAGGGGTTGCAAATTAACTCCTAGTCATTTCCTATATTTATGTTGGTACAATGGCACCTGCACCTAGAATTCCATCCCAGACCTCACTCACAAGCCATATGCTTAGGCCAAGTCTGCACTGGGCCAGAAGAAAGGTGCCATATAGGCTAGAGGCAGCACTCGTTAGGTCATAAGTCCTATACATTTTTCTGGGTAGATAATTATCCTTTAATTAGACCCCAGGTCAGATCAACAACCGCAACTTTTGAGCAGAACTCCTTCACCACTTTGGAAACTAAGGGGAAGTAAGATACAAATTTAAGCCCATATATTTGCAAAATCCTATATTTTCACATTTTTATTCCACCTATGCTTATAATTAGGGGCCCTGGTGGCTGCTCACCAAAATGTCGGCAGTTCAAATCCACCAGCCACTCCTTGGAAAGTCTATGGGGCAGTTCTACTCTGTCCTATAGGGTCGCTATGAGTCAGAATCAACTCGATGGCAAGGGATTTGAATTTTTGATTTGATGCTTATAATTGAGAACTTCAGTGTGAGAAAAGACGCAAGATTGGAACTACTATTTCCAGGGTTGTAATTTATTAGACAGCCATTGTAGTACAGTGCAAAAAATACTCAGCACAGAAGACCTGGGCCAAGCTCATAACCTCTCCAAGTTTCTGAGTTCTTACCTATCAGATGGTAAAATACAGCCTGCCCTGTGTACTTTAAGAAAAAAAATCAAACCCGTTGCCATCAAGTCGATTCTGACTCATAGCTATCCTGTAGGACAGAGTAGAATTGCCTCATAGAGTTTCCAAGGAGCACCTGCTGAATTCGAACGGCCAACATTTGGTTAGCAGCCATAGCTGTTAACCACTACACCAGTAGGGTTTCCTGTACTTTAAGAGACGGCTATAAATAAGATTTTGCATGTCAGTGTTTTGTAAGTTGTAAGGTTTTATAACAATACAAAGAAGTATAACGATCCTCTAAACACTCTAAATTTACATGGCATTTTAAAAATTTTACATAATGTTTATTTTATTTCAAATGAGAAAAGTGACAACTTTTAAATTGTGCAGTGTTTTCAATTTTTTAATTGTTAGGCGTCACTGCAGGGAGAAGCACTGTCTCACACTGACCCCCATCAGCAAACAAAGCAGCTTCCTTTTCTTACAAAGATCCAATTATCAAAATATGGAAATATCAGAGTGAGATCCATTAGGTTTAAAATCAAGAAAAACAAAACAAAGGAAGACTTGACCATGTCATAGAACAAGAAAAGTGTTCTCCTCAATCATGTCCTATAATGAAAGCAAACACTTAAAGAAGAGAAAGTCTCTCAAAGAAGAATCACATTCCAACAAAGATGTGTATTCCACTAATAATCTACAATATGCCCTATTTAATGTTGTACATCTCATTAGTGGTGATACATATTTAAAAAAATCATGTAATACAAACAATTCCAATCCTGAATGCTTTTCTCAGGACTATTATCATTCCCAAACCTCTTTTTTGTTAGCTTATTTTAAGCAGATGTTAGTCACCAGTATAATGAAACACAGTTCTTTACTAATGAAATTTACACTTCATCATCAACTGTACGGAAAGAGAAGGTAAAGCTGAAAATGAAGAGTGGTAGAGAGCTTGAAGTTAGGAAATTTATTTTCTTCTCAAAAGAATGGAAGACCATTGATGGACATGATTCAAAGTATGTTTTAGGAAGGTTGATTTGGAAACAGTTTGTAAAGGAGGCTAAAAGGAGAGTAGTTGAAGAGTGTTAATGGGTTATTTATTGTAAGGTAGCCCATTAGTGGGGCGGTTGTTGCTGGGTGCTGTACTGTCGATTCCAACTCATAGAGACCCTATGTAACAACTGATAGAAACCCACTGGGTTTCCTAGGCTATAATCTTTACAGGAGAAGATCATCAGGTCTTTTCTCCCATGTAGCTGCTGGGTGGGTTCCGAAAGTTTAGCAGCTGAGCACTTAACCGTTATGCCACCAGGGCTCCTTGTTAGGGAGGTAGGAAGCACATAAAAAACAGAAGAGACTATTACAGTGGTCCAAATGTTCATTTATTCATTGGTCAAATATTTTTGAGTTCTTAAATGTGCTGATCATTAGCTAGACACAGAGGATAACATAATATTGACTAATAATAATAATAAACTTGTTGGGGAGAAGGGCAAGTAATCATATACAAGTAAGTGTATAGCAACAGATATGAATGTAAGGAAAAATGTTTTTATGAAGTCATAAATAATAGACACTGAAAGAATTACTGATCAGAGAAGGTGTCCCTGAGGAAGTGACATCCAAACTAAAATAAAATGATAATAGATAATTAGGTAAAATAGCAGGGAGTGGAGACAGGGAGAGTGGTTGAAAGGATACTCTAGTTGGAGAAAATATTGTGTGCAAAGGCCCTGTGGCAAGAGCAAGTAATTGAAGTAAGAATTCATAGCTAGAATTTAGAGGGCAAGAGTCAGAGTCATTCTGTAAGACAAGGCTGGAAGGCAGGCAGGGACAACAAAATATAGATTTGTTATTACAAAGCGTTATAGCTAAAGTCTGTTCTCATGGAGTTTACAATCTAATGGGCTGGGGTGAGGAAGGACAGAAAACAAATAACACATGCAATATGTCAGGTGAGGGTAAGTATTCAAAAGAAAAAGAATAAGAGGGACAGGAAAAGATCAGACAATGAGGTAATATTTGAGCAGAGACCTACATGAAATGAGGCATGGAGGCATGTGGACAGCAGTAGAGAGAGCTCTCCAAGCAGAGGAATTAGCTTCCTGAAGTGAGAGCCTGCTTGAGGTGTTTTAGGAAAAGAATAGATACCATTCTAGCTGCTGTAGAGTGAGCAAGGGGGAGAACACTGGGACTAAGGCCAGACAAACAGTGAGGGGCACAGAGCACAAAGTGTAGTTAAGGGTTTCAGGAAGGCTACTCTGTGTGAATTGAAAACTATTGGAACATTTTCTGAAGAAGAATTTTACAATCTGGCTTATGTTTTTGAGGGCCATTTGAGCCTTCGTGTGAGGAATACACTGTGGGGGCAGGAGCAGAGGCAGGCATTGGCTTAGGGAGAAGGAGAAGGTCAAGGGTGACTCATAAGTCTCTGACCCATGGACCTGCATATCTGTGATACCATTAGTGAAGATGGGCAATATTGGAAGAGAACTGAGCTTTCTGGAAGGTTGGAAGATGAATGATTGAAATGGAGGAGGAGCATGGAATTTATCTTGGACATTTGTGTTTGAAGTGCTTTGTGACATCCAAGGAGAGATGTAACTCGGGCAGACATCAGTGAATAGGGGATCACTGAAGCTATGGGTATAAAATAGACCACCTGAGGAGAGAGAATACACTGAGAAGGGAGAGGGCCTCAGACCCAGTCTGAAACAATATCAGCATTTAGTGGTGGAATAGAGGAGAATAATAATTATGATAATAACAATAATGGGTAAATGTAAAAAGAGCATGGAGGAGAAGAAAAAGCAACATCTGCAGCAGTGTTTATCAAGTGTTTATTTAATTTCAGGCACAAAACTTTATGCCATCCAGGTGTTAATTAATTCTCATGAATTCTTTCCTTATCCTTGCATTTCAATGATTCGACTAAAATACAAATTTCTGTTGTTTCCTCTGTATCAATTTTCCTCAATCATCTGCATATTCAAGTTTTTCTTTAGTTCAGGGAAAGTTTTGTTGTTCGCATCTTTAGATGTTTTTGTTGTGTTTTTCCATATGCACTGACCTTGTTTATTCTTTATATTTTCTGTCTCTGTCATCCACATCAATGAATTTTCTGAAATTACTTATCTTTGTGGATTTTTCTCTTTTAGTTTGTGAAATTTCCTCAAGTTACCTGCACATAGTCCCCTTTTTGTCTAACTGTTTAAACATGGCTTTCATCTCTGTAGTGTTTTTTGTTGTTGTTGTTTGTTTTCCCTCTTACTCCATGAAGCCTTCTTTTATTTTTTTTCCTACCTCATTGTTTCGTCTCAGTGTTCTTTTATAGCTTTTCCTCTTCTTCTTGAGCTCTAGACATTTGACCATGGAATGCTCAGCGTTATGGCTTCTTCTTTTCTCTCCCTATTGCCTTTCTTCCTTCCTTCAGTTCCATGGATTTTCCAAAAACCAGTTGTCATAGAGTCCATTCCACTCATGGTTACCCCATGTGTGTCCAAGTAGAATAGTGCTCCGTAAGATTTTCAACAGATGGTTTTTCAGAAGTAGATCACCAGGACTTTATTCCAAGTTGCCTCTGGGTGAACTTGAACCACCAACCTTTTGGGTAGCAGACAAGCACGTTAACCATTTGGACCACCCAGGGGTTCCATGGATTTAAACAATAGTTATACTCCTGTGACTCCCAAACTTATACCTCTAGCCAGTCCTCTTCCTGGAGACTTACATTCAGCTTCTAAGAAATCTATTTTGATGTCTATTGGCCTCTCAAGTCTAGGAAGTCTGAAAACCCAGTTCTAGATTTTCTCTCTCAAATCTGCTTTCTTCTCCTCTTTCTTAGTTCCGTAAATGGTACCACTTTCCATTCAATTGCTCACACTCAAAACTTAGTAATTATTGGTGCCTGTTCCCAAATCCAATCCACCATTTGGAGGACTTTGGCTTGTTTCTCAAGGTCATGACAAAAAATAATCCTGAATGTTCCTAATGTTAATATCATTTCCCAGGGAAATTTGCTGGCCCTGGAAAAGGTAACACCCAGGTGACACTGATATGTGCCTGCCACAAAGTAATTTTTCAACAAATATTTACTGAATTAAAGAATGAGACTAGATTTAGCTTAAAGAAATTTACAATCCTCTTTTCTTGGAATGACTAACAAATTGCTTAGGGAAGGAAAAAACATTTAATTAGCTGGTAAAAATGTCTTTAGCCCAGAGAAGATGGAGAATTAAGGTTAGAAATGATGAAGTAAATTAAATCCACAGTATTCATATTTGCATTAAACTAAGAAAATAATCTGTATGTGCTAGTCATTCCATTATTTATAATTTTTAATAGAACTTGGCACTTTAGGATTGTGAGTACAATTTAAAGTGTTTTATTATTAATTTAGACTTGTGGTTTTGAGTTGAAAAGTAAAAAATATTTTACTACATACTTAAGATACACTGTATTAAAAGTTTACTAGAGTTGTAATAAAGAATTTCTTAAGCACTTTGTGGGTAAGTTTTTGTTAATCATACAATTGAAGTACTTAAAATAATTAAATATATAAATGAAATTTAAATATTAAAGCTTCCTTAAAAGTGGTTACATTAATTTACCAGATTTATATTAGAAAAATGAGGCTTTAATAAAAGAAACAAGTATTTTTCAATTTGTAACTTAATAAATTCTATATTAATTAAAAGGGGACCAAAAAAATAAATAAACAAACTCATTGCCCTTGAGTTGATTCTGACTCATGGTGACCCATGTGTTACAGAGTAGAACTGCTCCATAGGGTTTTCTTGGCTGTAATCTTTACGAAAATAAATCATCAAGCCTTTCTTCTGAGGTGCATCTGGGTGGGTTTGAGCTACCAACCTTTAGGTTAGCAGCCAATCGCAAACCACTTGCATCACCTAGGAGGCCCTTAAAGTGGTTAAAAAGTCACAAAAATTCCCCCAGGTGATGTTGATACATGCCTGCCACAAAGAAATTTTTCAATAAATATTTATTGAATTAAAGAATGAAGCCAGACCTATCTTAAAGAAACTTACAATCCTCTGGAGATCTAGGCATGAAATGGGATCATTTAATAAAGACATAAACAAAACTTTTGGGAAATAAGTATGAAAGATCTCAAGTATTTTGGTAACCTTAACGGCAACCATATGCTTAATTACTTTCTGTTGTTGCTGAAGCTAAAACATGCACCATTCCCTTCTACCTGCCCCATGTGCTCACTAGACTTGCCTCTTCCCAGAGGGCAAATGGGTAAGACTCTTAGGGCAGTTGCTTTCTTACTCTGAGAAAACTACTCATCTATGAGATACCTCACACCATAGACCAATACTGAGATTACATTTCTATAACTGCATCATAGAGAGCATCTGTTCCATGGGTGGCCTGCATAGAGAAGTCTGGACTTCAGAAACTTTTTTTAAAAGGCCCATTTCCATTTAGCAGTCAATTCAGATCTCCATATTGTGGTTTTGATCAACTGCCAGAAAAATTCAACTCTTAAACTTGGTGAAATTTCAAATTATACCAAGCTACAACTATTCAGAAAAATCTTGCAGAAACGACCTTTGACCTCTTCTCTCCAGTTCAATCTAAAACAAACAAACAAAAAAAAAACAACCTGGCTATGGGTAAGGCTGTAGACCTAAAGCTGAAATGCTGAGATGCTCCATAGGCAGATGTTCTTCTTGTGCCACATTGTAGGAATTTCCCCAGAACCCAACCATTGCGTCCAAATCCCAAGTACCAATTTTACACATTGGAAACATTTGTAGGGTAAAAATACCAAAATCTTCTTCAAAACAGACCTGATGCTCTTCCTTCAGTAATCTGTATTTTTATGTGTAAATTTGTGGATACATCTGTTTTGAGTTACATAAATACACCAAAAAAAGTATTTTATAGCAGGAAATTTATGCATTTCATATTCCCACAGCTTGAAAATGGCCAAATTTATTCTCTTGAATAAATGCTCTGGGGATAAAATCAAAAAAACAACTCCAAAGCAAGATTTTGAGAATTTTTGCCAGCATCAGAGAAAAGGTATATAAAAATAGACACGTGTATATAACACACATATCCAAAAATCTGCTATTTATGCTGAGAAAGGGGATACACTATAGATAATTTCAAATGATCTGGTCCTTCAAAATGTCTTTCTTTTTGGCTGGAAATATGCTTATATACTAATATTTATATTTTAATATGGGTGTGTTTAATATTCTTGTTTTCAAAGCAAATAAGGAGGTAAGAGGGCGTCAGGTGGGGCCATATAGAGGAAAGAGGATTTTGTGAAGCACTTGTATGATTACAGGAAGGTTCTTACCATCAAGATGGTATGAACACTGAGATTGTCATCTACCAGAGCTGCTAACAGGAAAAAAAAGTTGAATCTCTGTGCAAGTGCTCTTTTTCACCTCCTTCAGTAGGGAAATGTCTGTGACTGAGGTCGAATACTAACCTCTACTCTTTACTTCTCCACCTTACACTGGACAACTGCAGCAGAAAGAGAATGCTCATCAAGACTCAAGGCCAGGAAAGGTAGGTGGTGGGTGTGGGATATGGTGTTCCTAGATGAGGCACGAGAAAGGGTTGAACAAGTCTTTTTGTAGAGCTACTGTGTGCATCAGGACCCCTGTATGGCGCAAATGGTTTGTGCTCGACTACTAACTTAAAGGTTCATGGTTCAAACCCCCCAGAGGAACCACAGAAGAAAGGACTGGAAATCTGCTTCCGTAAAAATTACAGCCAAGAAAACCCTAAGGAGCAGTTGTACTCTGTAACACATGGGGTCACTCTGAGTTGGAATCAACTCAGGACAACAGATTTTTGTTTTTGTTTTTTTTTTCTGCGTGCTTCAGCACCCAGAAATCTGCAAACATTTCCTAACCCAAACCCATAATCTCAGCCTTTAACCAGTTTCCACTCCTGCTTCAGAATGCTTAGGGCGCCTTCTTAATTCCAGCCTCATGAATGTTTGTACTCTTACCCTTAGCATTGGTTCAACTCTGCCCACCTCTTGCCTTGCCTTTAAGGATACACCCCACCCAGCATCAGGTGATATATTCCAGCGGGAAAACTAGCTGGAGAAGAAATTGGAGAACTATTCAGTTTCCTGATTTTGTCTTTTTACAGGTTAACCTACTTCAAGCTATTAATTAACCGTTCTTACTTGGAGCTATTATGGTTTTTTACCCTTAGTTATAAACCAATCCTGAAAAGGGGAAGTTATTTCAAATATTTTCTCAGCATAACAAGTAAACAGGAGGTATGAAATGTCAATGAGGGGAAAAAATATAGCTAGGCAACACCAAGAGAGACATGTATCACCAAGCACATGGACAGGCAAGGTAAGGACAGCACGTTTGAAATCAAGACTTGCCAGGAATTGACTACATGTAGATAATCTTTTTGATCTTGGAAGGATCAAATAAATCTGGTATTTAAATATATTAAAAATAATGACTTAGTATCGTTTTAAAGGCTCGATAATATAGATTGCCAGAAGTCACATATTTGCAACCATTTAAAGTTAGAAAAGGGATGTAGGAAGTAGATAGGTTTTTCACAGTACTCTAGGAATGCATGAGCAAAACATTTAAAGACCATTGGCTTTAATGACTTATGCTTACTGTCTTAGCCAATGGGATTGTCTTATCTTCTGTTGCATTGTTTTCTGTTTGTACTATTTCTTTTTTTTCCATTTCCAACTTTCAATCTGATTCCTTGCTACCCTAAATTTGTTTTCCTTCCTTCCTTCTTCCCTTTCTTTTCTACCTCCTTCTTGTCTTCCTTCCTACCTTTTCTCCCTCCTTCCTTCCCCCCTCCCTTCCTCTCTCACTCCCTCTTTCCTTTCCATCTCTTTTTTCTTTCTCTTGCTGTTTTTCTCTCCCTCCTTCATTTCCTCCTTTCTTCCTTCCCCCCATCGCCTATACTCTTTTCTGTTTTGTCTATTCAGTTATTTGGAAATTTTTCTCACTGTTTTTAATTAGACTAAAGAGATTATATAAGTTATTTAAAAACATACTTTTAATTCTATGTTTTTAAATACGAAAGGGAAGAATGATATTATAACTTCTTACTTTCTTGTGAATAGGTCAAGGGCTTTAGATAAGTTAAAGCCATGTCTGCTTTCCACTTAACTTCCTGGTCATTTTGGCTAAAAAGTGGTATTGTATTCAAAACCCAAATTATTATTAAAAATTGATTTTTAGTTTTAATATTATAAATGATTTATGATAGATTGTTTTGCACATTTATAATCCATTGTGTGAATTCTAAAATAATGGTATGCAGGGACATGCAAAGGTCAAAAATGTGTCAAGGCACACATGTGACATTGCTTAACTCAAAGCTAACTTATTCACCTGAGTAATGTTGCCTGTGACTTCGGATCAACTTTCCTAGTGCAACGAAAGGAGTCTGGTATCCAAATAATCAAATCATGGCATGCAAAATTTATAGACCTTTTAGGTTTTTACTCAGTCCATTTCCAGAACACAAGGCAAGTAAAAATTGCATGACTTGGGAATTGAGTTTCCTGCGGCAAATTATTATCCATATGGCCACTTTTTCTGATGAACCAATATTGATCTTTCTTTAAAGGAAGTTTGGTTCTCTCTTATCTCAGAGGGCACATTGAGGCTGGTTTTGCAGTTGTTTGAAGAACTATAAACTGGATTCATGAATGAACTGCTGCCAAAGTGTGAAGAAGCTTAGCTAGCATGATGTTCAGAGAAGGAAATGAACAGCAAGCTATCAGAAGCAAACAGTATGGAGATAGTCGCCTCCCTCTCCTCCAGCCCTACATCTCTGTCTTGTGTCACCTATTGGTAGAGCCTAACAGAGAGGTGCTAGCAAAGCAGAAATACAGTTTATAAGTCTCAATCCCCGACATTACAAAGCAGAATATAGTAGGGTAGATGTGGAGCTAAAAAACAATAATTTAAGCATTCATTTACATACATATACATATATATGCATATACATATGCATATATACATAGTATATACATATTACTTGGATCTGCAGTCAACACCCATGGAAGCAGCAGTCAAGAAATCAAACGACGCATTGCGTTGGGCAAATCTGCTGCAACAGACCTCTTTTACAATGTTAAAAAGCAAAGATGTCACCTTGAAGACTAAGGTGTGCCTGACCCAAACCATGGTGTTTTCAATCGCCTCATATGTATGTGAAAACTGTACAATGGATAAGGAAGACTGAAGAAGAATTAATACCTTTGAATTATGGTGTTGGCAAAGAATACTGAATATACCATGGACTGCCAAAAGAATGAATAAATCTGTCTTGGAAGAAGTGCAGACAGAATGCTTCTTAGAAGCAAGGATGGTGAAACTTTGCTCACATACTCTGGACATTGTCTTGGATTGAATTGTGTCCCCAAAAATGTGTCAGCTTAGCTGTATTGTGTGATTGTCCACCATTTTGTCATTTGATGTGATTTTCCTGTGTGTTGTAAATCCTACCTCTATGATGTTAATGAGGCAGGATTAGCAGCGGTAGTTCTGTTAATGAGGTGGGACTCAATCTACAAGATTAGATTTTGTCTTAAGTCAATCTTTTTTGAGATATAAAAGACAGAAGCAGCAGAGAGATGTGGGAACGTCATACCACCAAGAAACAAGAGCCAGAAGAATAGCGCATCCTTTAGACCCAAGATCCCTGCACTGAGAAGCTCCTTAACAGGGGAAGATTAATGACAAGGACCTTCCCCCAGAACTGACGGAGGGAGAAAGCCTTCCCCTGGAGCCAGCACCCTAAAATTGGACTTTTAGCATCCTAGGCTGTGAAAGAATAAATTTCTCTTTTTTAAAGCCATCCACTTGTGGTCTTTCTGTTATAGCAGCACTAGATAACTAAGACAGACATGTTATCAGGAGAGATCAGTCCCTGGAGAAGGACATCATGCTTGGTAAAGTAGACGGTCAGCAAAAAAGAGGAAAACCCTCAAGGAGATAGATTGACAGTGGCTGCAACAATGAGCTCAAGCGTAACAAAGATTGTGAAGATGGTGCAGGATTGGGCAGTGTTCCTTTCTGTTGTACGTAGGGTCTCTATGAGTCGGAACCAATTCGATGACACCTAACAATAACAACAATGTATATACATATGCACACACACACACACACAATGACTAATTGGGTATACTATTAAAGTTTGAATCAGTGATACATTCAGCCTCACACAACAATAAAATTGCTTAAAAAAAATAGTTGCCAGCGAGTTGATTCCAACTCCTGGTGACCCCATGTGTTCAGAGCAGAACTGCACTCCATAGGGTTTTCAAGGTTGTGACCTTGTGGAAGCAGATCACCAGATCTTTCTCCTGAGGTGCCTTTGAGTGGATTTGAAACCGCAACCTTTCTGCTCAAATGTGATTGCTTTAAGACACACCCTACACTGACACAGCCTCATTAACATAATAGCAGGGGCAAAACAGCCCCATTGGGAAAAGCTAGAACATCAACTCTACATGAGCCAATATTTGTCTGTGGTGATCATTTTCTTTTTTTAGCTCTGTTGAGGTTTCTCAGTCAACACAGTTGCCAGCCAGCTTTCCTCGGCTTTCATCTCATAAAAGAGAATATGGTTTTAATAGAAGGAAGTGGTTCTTTCCAGTTCTGTGCCCAGGTTTTCGACCATCTTCCTACAGAAGTTGAGCTTCTCGTGTGTAGCTCATGTTTCTATACACATTGGCAAGTTTCTTCTCTATTTCAAAGCAGTAAATTTCACCCTTAAATAAGTTTCTCCAAAGTTACATGACATGTTCTTGATTCAGTAGAGGCAATATTTCAAGGTTCAGCTGAAGCTTCTGCATCTCATTTTCAAGTTGTGAATTTTCAGACCGCAAGATGCTTGCTCAGTTTAGAGGCTTTTAATTTGTCCTGAAAGCCTGGATTGTCTTCAGGTAATTTTTTGAATATTTCTTTTTTTTCCTCCTCAGCCATTTTAAAATAAACATTTAAGTTAACAGCATCAGTGAGTTTCTTGACATCAACGTCTGACTGATAGACCAGGCAATCTCCATTTTTGATAAACTCTTTTTGTCGAATTCCAAGTTATCATCATTCACATAGTCTTCTCTAAAGAGATCAGGCATGCCTATGTTCTTCAACACAATGTAATAGAACTTTACTGGCTCTCTTATTCACAACCTGTCTCATTTGTGCATATGAGTTTTCGAGCAGTTTTTTTCTGTGCCTTTGTTTCCTGCATACTTTTCTCTTGGGCAAGCAACTTTAGACCTCCCACAATTAGTGTTATTCAAACCATCCATTATTTTCTTCTGCAATTGGTCTCCATTGTCCTGAGATGCTTTTAAGATGTGTTTTGCACCATTTACTTGGGTTGGAGGGATTTGGATGCATCTTCAAGTGACCTTCTCTGTCCTTGAAGACGAGCCATCAGCGGTACATGAAGGGACAGTTTAGGGGGTTCGCTTTTTGACCCTTGTTCTGGAAACTCTATTGTATTCTCAAGTGAAGACCTGTTGAAATATTTATTAAGTGCCACCAAAGACAGAGTATGTAACTCCAGAGGACTGGCCTCTACCACAGGTGACTCAATGGCTTCATAGCCTCGTCTAATCTGACTAGTCTTCTCATTTACTTCACCATATTCTTCAAGCCAACCGAAAATCTTTTGGCTAGCTCTTTTTTCCTCATTAAAGGATATTGTCTCTTTAGTATAAAAACCACCATAGCAGTACATACAGGACCAGCTGCTCCAGAAGGGCTGGGAAGACATATTTGTGTCAGTCAGCAGGCTCTCCATGCCTCCAAAGGGTACCACAGCTCTGCCTCCGGTTGCCAGTGCCCTATAGGCCACAACTGACCGCATGGTACTCTGTGCAGTGTTCTGTCACTAATGCAAACAAGCACCTGGCAGCCAGGACAGACCATCAATTGTCCTGGGGGAGGCCAGCCAGGTTCTATAAAACAGTACACTCTAACTCTGCTCTTCTCACTGCACAAGAAAGTAATCTCCCTTGTACAGTGCATTTGGGAAGTAGAAAGGGCTGATTTCAGCCCAGAGAGACCAGCCCTTGAGTTCTGGCCACTTTAGACCCTACCTGGCCATGCAGCAATCCGAGAGGAACAAAGCAAAGCCAGGATGTAACCTGTTCTCTGCACAGGAGCATGTCAAGGCATTAGAGTGGGGCACACTTCAGGGACCACTTCTGTGCCCATGTCCTTGGGCAAGGTTTCTTCTCCCCAGTTAAAATTTGCTTCTACTGCAGAAAATTCTGGTCCTGCCTATGAAGGTCAGAGGCATCTCTCCCCTGAAGGCTCCCTTTCTCCTTTGTTTTTGATCAATGCGGACAGGCAGGGGCACAGGACAGGAGTGGCCCATAAACTATCAACTAAAATTTCTATTTCAATCCCACCATGACCTAAAAATCTGCAGGACACTAAACAAAATAGCAATACAAAATATTAGAGTGCATGTTACGGATTGAATTATGTCCCCCAAAAATTCATGTTGTAAATCCTAACCTCTATAGCTATGGTTATAATCCCATTTGGGAATGGGTTTTCTTCGTTATGTTAATGAGACAGAATTCATGCAGGGTGTGTTTTGAGTCAATCTCTTAAAAAAATATAAAAGGAGCAGATTAAGGAAGCAGAGAAGGGGAAAGCCACATTCCAAACCACATGACAATCGTCCAGGAGCAGAAGCTCAGAAGAGACAAGGACTTTCCTCCAGAGCTCATAGAGAGAGCCTTCCCCTAGACCTGTCACCCTGAATTCGGAATTCTAGCCTCCTAACCTGTGAGAAAATAAATTTCTATTTGTTAAAGCCACCTACTTGTATTTCTGTTATAGTACCACTAGGTAACTAAGACACTGCAGTTCCTTTTTCCATTTCTAATGGAATAGAACTGACAGCCCATAAATAAATCCATACATCTATAATCAACTCCTTTTGAAAAGGGTGCTAAACTCATCCAATGGTTAGGGAAAGGTCTCTTCAGTAAATGGTGCTAGGAAAACTGGGTATCCACATGCAGAAGAATGAACCAGGATCCAACCCTCATACCATACACAAAAACCAATTCAAAATGGATGAAGGACCTTAATCTGAAAACTAAAACCTTAAATTCATCTAAGAAAATGTACAGATGAAGCTGTGGAGTCTAGGTTTTCATGATGGACTAACTGATATACCAACAAAAGCATGAGTCGTAAAAAAAAACAAAATAGATAAACAGAACCTCATAAAAATTAAATACTTCTGTTCATTAAAAGACTTTATCAAAAAAGTGGAAAGAAAGCCTACAAAGTGGGAGAAAATTCTGGGGAAACATATACCTGATAAAGGTCTAATATCCAAAATATGTAAAACACTTCTACAACTTAAGAACAAAAGGGTCAACAACCCAATCAAAAAATGAGTAAAGGATATGAACAGACATTTAGCTAAAGAAGATATTCAAATGGCCAACAAGCACCTGAAAAGATGCTCAAAGTCATTAGCCATTGTTGTGCTGTTGTTAAGTGCGGTGTAGTCAATCCCAACTCATAGCAACCCTATGTGCAGCAGAATGAACACTACCTAGTCCAGCACCATCCTTACAATGTTTGAGCCCATTGTTGTATCCAATGTGTCAATCCATTTCCTTGAGGGTCTTTCCCTTTTTTGCTGACCCTCTACTTTACCAAGCATGATATCCTTCTCCAGGGACTGGACCCTGCTGATAACACGTCCAAAGTACATGAGACAAAAATCTCATCATTCTCACTTCCAAGGAGCACTCTGTCTGTACTTCTTCCAAGACAGGCTTGTTCATTCTTCTGGTAGTCCATGCTATGTTCAATATTCTTCTCCAACACCATAATTCAAAGGCATCAAGTCTTCGGTCTTCCTTATTCATAGTCCAGCTTTCATGTGCATATGAGGCAATTGAAAATATTATGGCTTGGTTCAGTGCATCTCATTCCTCAAAGTGACATCTTTGCTTTTAAACACTATTTTTTTAAATTGTGCCTAAAAGTGAAAGTTTACAGTTCAAGTCAGTTTCTCATACAAAAATTTATACACACTTTGCTATGTGATAACACCCTCCTCCTTTCCACCCCGGATTTCCCATGTCCATTAAACCAGCCCCTGTCCCTTTCTGCTTTCTCATCTCACCTCTGGACAGGAGCTGCCCATTTAGTCTCATGTATCTACTTGAGCTAAGAAGCACTCTCTTCACGAGTTATCATTTTATGTCCCATAGTCCAGTCTAATCTTTGTCTGAAGAGTTGGCTTTGGGAATGTTTGTAGTTCTGGGCTAACAGAGAATCCAGGGGTCATGTCTTCCGGGGTCTCTCCAGTGTCACTCAGACCATTAAACACTAGAATTTGAGTTCTGCACCCCATTTTCCCCCTGGTCCATCAG
Source organism: Dugong dugon (assembly GCA_030035585.1). Classification (NCBI taxonomy): domain Eukaryota; kingdom Metazoa; phylum Chordata; class Mammalia; order Sirenia; family Dugongidae; genus Dugong; species Dugong dugon. The sequence goes on along the minus strand of CM057463.1, from coordinate 22,234,733 downwards.
GGAGTCTCTGTTGTGTTCCCTGTTGGGGCAGTCATTGGTGGTACCCAGGCACCATCTAGTTCTTCTGGTCTCAGGATGATGCAGTCTCTGATTATGTGGCCCTTTCAGTCTCTTGGGCTAATATTTTCCTTCTGTCTTTGGTGTCCTTCATTCTCCTTTGCTTCAGGTGGGTAGGGAACAATTGATGTATCTTAGATGGCCAGACGCCCCTCACCAAAGGGGGATGCAGAACAATTTCTTAATAAACTTTGATATGCCAATTGACCTAGATGTCTCCTGAAACCATGGTCCCCAGACCACTGCCCCTGCTACTCTGTCCCTTAAAGTGTTTTGCTGTATTTAGGAAACTTCTTAGCTTCTGGTTTAGTCCAGTTGTTCTGAATTCCCCTGTATTGTGTATTGTCCTTCCCTTCACCTGAGATAATTCTTACCTATTATCTAGTTAGTGAATACCCGTCTCCCTCCCTCCCCACCCTCATAACCATCAAAGAGTGTTTTCTTCTGTGTTTAAACCATTTCTTGGGTTCTTACAATAGTGGTCTCAAACAATATTTGTCCTTTTGTGACTGACTAATTTCACTGAACATAATGCCCTCCAGATTCATCCATGTTATGAGATGTTTCACAGATTCATCATTGTTCTTTATCTTTGCATAGTATTCCATTTTGTGGATATAACATAATTTGTTTATCCATTTGTCCATTGATGAGCAACTAGGTTGTTTCCATCTTTTTGAGATTGTGAACAGTGCTGCAATGAACATGGATGTGCATATATCTATTCCTGTGACAGCTCGTATTTCTCTAGGATATGTTCCAAGGAGTGGAATTGCAAGATCATATGGTATTTCTACTTCTAGCTTTTGAAGGAAGCTCCAAATCGATTTCCAAAGTGGTTGTACCATTTTACATTCCCACCAGCAGTGTATAAGTGTTCCAGTCTCTCCACAACCTTTCCAACATTTATTATTTTGTGTTTTTTGGATTAATGCTAGCTTTGTTGGGGTGAGATAGTATCTCATTGTAGTTTTGATCTGCATTTCTCTAATGGTGAATAATTGTGAGCATTTCCTAATGTGTCTGTTAGCCACCTGAATGTCTTCTTTGGCAAAGTGCCTGTTCATATCCTTTGCCCATTTTTTAATTGTGTTATTTATCTTTTCGTTGTTGAGGTTTTCCAGTATCTTATAGATTTTAGAAATTAGATGCTGATGTGATTTGTCATAGACAAAAATTTTTTCTAGTCTGCAGGTTTTCTTCTTACTCTTTTGATGAGCATAAGTGATTGATTTTTAGGAGCTCCCAGTTATCTAGTTTCTCTTCTGGTGTTTGTACATTGTTAGTAATATTTTGTATTCTGTTTATGCCATGTATTAGAGCTCCTAGCATTGTCCCTATTTTTCCTTCCATGATCTTTTTTGATTTTATATTTTGGTCTTTGATCCATTTTGTGTTAGTTTTTGCGCATCATGTGAGGTGTGGGTCTTGTTTCAGTTTTTTGCAGATGGATATCCAGTTATGCCAGCACCATTTGTTAAAGAGACTGTCTTTTCCACAATTAAAATATTTTGGGGCTTTGTCAAATATCAACTGCAAATACGTGGATGAATTTACATCTGGATTCTCAATTCTGTTACATTGGTCTATGTATCTGTTGTTGTACAAGTACCAGGATGTTTTACCTACTGTGGAGGTATAATAGGTTTAAAATTGGGTAGGGTGAGACCTCCCACTTTGTTCTTTTTCTTCAGTATTGTTTTACTTATCCAAGGCCTCTTCCCTTTCCATATAAATTTGATAATTTGTTTCTCTATCTCATTAAGAAATGTCGTTGGGGAGTTCCAGCAAAATGGCACTCTAGGCAGAAGCACCACGCACTCCCTCCACAGCAAAGATCTGAAAAACTAAGCCGAACAGAGAATACAACAATCCTGAAACCCTAAAACATCAAATGAAGACATAAAGAACTCAGCCAAGCACCAAATGGAGTGAGAAAACTGACAGAGCATGGAGAGCAAGGAGAGATTCATGCAGAGGTACCCAACCAGCTAACGCAGTGCAGATCCACCACCTTGCACTCCTATCAGAGACCAACAAACAGGGGGTACAAGAAAGCAGTATCACGGAGCTTCCAGCAGGAGACAAAACAACAGCTGCACACATAACAATCTCCCTGCTGCATCCTGCCTACTGCACTGTGCGCTCGACATCACACACCAAGCAGCAGAGGAACAGCCTACTGGAACCTGCCCTGCACTGATTACTGACCCGCTGTGGTGGCTTTAGTAAGTGCCACAAACAACCCATCCCAGTAAATCCTCTTCCGCTAGACCTACCCTGCTGTACCATATCTGAGTGACTGACCCTGCCAGTAGAAGAAGGAGGCAAAAAGTATTGTGCCCACAGATGAGCAAACAACAAAGAACACACAGTCCACCTACCCAGACATAGTCAAATTGTTTTTTAAAAAAGGGGCGAATCAAACAAATCTACAATCAATAAATGAGAAAAATAACTACTGAATGCCCCGAAGACAGCAGAAAATATCAAAACATTTACAAAAACAGGACAGGATGGATCCAGTAGACGTCCAAAATAAAACACCAGATGACTCGCCTCTGGAAGAAAATGCACTAGAACTACCTGACAGGGAATTCAAACCTCCAATACTCAGAATTCTCCAAGAACTAAGGCAAAAAAAATGACAAACATGAGGAAAAAATAGACAAATTCATGGAAGATACAGACAAAAAAATTGGAAGAATTCAGGAAAATAATGCAGGAACAAAATGCCAAAATAAATTCACAACTATAAATTATACAAAGACAACAATTATAAATCCAAAACATAAACAAGATTTCAGAAATGGACGATGCCATAGAAGGGCTGAGAAGCAGATCTGAAATGGTAGAAGACAGGATCAGTGGAATTGAAGATGAACACATGGATACAACTCTGTTTGAGGAAAACTCACAAAGAAGAACAAAGAAAAATGAAGAGACCCTGAGAGTTATGTGGGACACAATCAAAACCAAAAATCTTCGAGCGATTGGAATTCCAGAACAGGGAGAGAAATCAGAAAACACAGAGAGGATCATTGAGGAACTGCTGACAGAAAACTTCCCCAATATCATGAACGATGAAAAGCTGGCCATCCAAGAAGCTCAACGAAACCCATATAGAAGAGACTTCAAAAGAAAATAACCAAGGCATATCATAATCACACTCGCCAAAACCAAAGACAAACAAAGACTCCTGAGAGCAGCTCGTGAAAAACAAGAAGTCACATACAGAGGAGAAACAATAACACTAAACTCAGATTATTCGGCAGAAATCATGCAGGAAAGAAGGCGATGGGATGACATATATAAAATCTTGAAAGAAAAAAATTGTCAGCCAAGAATAATATATCCTGCAAAACTCTCGTTCAAATTGGATTGTGAAATTAGGTCATTTCCAGACAAACAGAAATTAAGGGAATATGTAAAGGTCAAACAAAACTTATAAGAATTATTAAAGCAAGTTCTTCGATCTGAGGACCAACAGCTTCAGCCCAAAGGCAGAACCTAGGATGCAGGATCGTACCAGCCAGATACCAATCTAGGAAATGAACTCTCGAGGACTATCCCAAACCAAAAGAAATACAACAGGGAACCGGAGCAGTTAATCAAAACATCAAACAATAAAAACATCAAAACAATAAAAGAGGGAATAAACGGCATAGGTATAGAACCTTCTAATGGAGGGGAAGGCAAGGTGATACCAAGTAATGGTAGACTTCCTCAAACTTAGAAATATAAGGGTAAAATTCATGGTAACCACAAAGAAAGTTAACAAACATACTAACTTAAAAAAAGAGGAAAAACATAAAGTCTCAGGAAAAAAAAAACCTACAAAAACAAAAGAAACGAAAAAAAAAATCCAGAAACAAAAGTAACTCAGCACAAGACAGTAAGAAGAACAAAGAAAACTTCAGCACCAAAAAAAAAGCACTACAAAATGACAGCAACAAACTCACATCTATCAATAATTGCACTGAATGTAAATGGACTCAATGCACCCATAAAGAGACAGAGAGTGACAGAATGGATAAGAAAACAGGATCCATCAATATGCTGTCTACAGGAGACACACCTTAGAAACAAAGATGTGAATTTATTAAAAGTCAAAGTTGGAAAAATATATACCAAGCTAACAGCTACCAAAAAAGACCAGGAGTGGCAATACTAATCTCAGATAAAACAGACTTTAAAACAAAATCCACCATAAAAAACAAAGAAGGACACTATATAATGATTAAGGGGACGATCCATCATGAAGACTTAACTATAATAAACATCTACACACCCAAAGACAGGGCTCCAAAACACATAAAACAAACTCTAACACCACTGAAAAGAGAAATTGACAGTTCCACAATAATAGTAGGAGACTTCAACACACCACTCTCAGCAAAGGACAGATCAACTAAGAAGAAACTCAGCAAAGATACAGAAGACCTAAAGGGCACAATCAGCCAACTTGACCTCATAGAGATGTACAGAACACTCCATCCAACTACTGCAAAGTACACATTCTTTTCCAATGCACATGAAACGTTCTCCAGAATAGACCACATCTTAGGCCACAGAGCAATCCTTCAACAAGATCCAAAACGTTGAGATAATTCAAAGTATCTTCTCCGACCACAATGCCATCAAGTTAGAAATTAACAATAGAAAGAGCAAGGAAAAAAAATCAACTACATGGAAACTGAATAATACTCTGCTTACACATCAGTGGGTAATAGAAGAAATCAGAGATGGAATTAAAAAATTCCTAGAATCAAACGAGAAAGAAAACACATCCTACCAAAACCTTTGGGACACAGCAAAGGCAGTCCTCAGAGGACAATTTATAGCAATAGATGCACATATCAAAAAAGAAGAAAGGGGCAAAATCAAAACATTAACTACAGAACTCAAACAAATAGAAAGAGAACAGCAAAAAAAGCCGACAACCACCGGAAGAAAACAAATAGTAAAGATCAGAGCAGAAATAAATGAAATAGAGAACAGAAAAACAATAGAAAGAATCAACAAAACCAAAAGTTGGTTCTTTAAAAGAATCAGCAAAATCAACAAACCATGGCTAGACTGACGAAAGAAAAACAGGAGAGGACACAAATAACCCAAATAAGAAATGAAATGGGGGACATTACAACAGACCCAACTGAAATAAAAAGGATTATAACAGAATATTATGAAAAATTATACACCAACAAATTTGAAAACCTAGAGGAAATGGATAAATTTCTAGAAACACACAACCTACCCAAACTACAACAAAGTGATGTTGAAAATCTGAACAGACTCAGAACAAGAGAAGAGATTGAAAAGGAAATAAAAAAACTCCCAACCAAAAAAAGCCCTGGCCCACATGGCTTCACTGGAGAATTATACAAAACATTTACAAAAGAGCTTGTACCAGTACTACTCAAGCTATTTCAGAGTATAGAAGAGGAAGCAACACTTCCAAATTCATTCTATGAAGCCAGCATAACGCTGATACCAAAACCAGGAAAAGACGTCACAAAAAAAGAAAATTACAGACCAATATCTCTCATGAATATAGATGCAAAAATTCTGAACAAAATTCTAGCCAATAGAATTCAGCATCATATCAAAAAAATAATACACCACGACCAAGTAGGATTCATACCAGGTATGCAAGGATGGTTCGACATTAGAAAATCAATCAATGTAATCCACCACATAAATAAAAGGAAAGAAAAGAATCACATGATCATCTCAATTGACACAGAAAAGGCATTTGACAAAGTCCAACACCCATTCCTGATAAAAACTCTCAATAAAATAGGTAGAGAAGGAAAATTTCTCAACATAATAAAGGGCATCTATGCAAAACCAACGGCCAACATCATTCCTAATGGAGAGAGGCTGAAAACATTCCCCTTGAAAACAGGAAGAAGACAAGGATACCCTTTATCACCACTCTATTTAACATTGTGCTGGAAGTTCTAGCTAGAGCAATAAGGCAAGAAAAAGAAATAAAGGGCATCCAAATTGGTAATGAAGAAGTTAAACTGTCCCTGTTTGCAGATGATACGATACTATACACAGAAAACCGTAAAGACTGCACGAGAAATCTACTGGAACTAATAGAAAGATTCAGCAGAGTAGCAGGATACAATATAAACATTGAAAAATCAGTTGGATTCCTATACACCAATAAGGAAAATGATGAAAAGGAAATCAGGAAAACAATACCATTTTCAATAGCTCCTAGAATGATAAAATACTGAGAATAAAACTGACCAGGGATGTAAAAGACCTATACAAAGAAAACTACAAAACACTACTTCAAGAAACCCAAAGGGATCTACATAAATGGAAAAACATACCATTCTCATGGATAGGCAGACTCAACATTGTGAAAATGACGATTCTACCCAAAGAAATTAACAAATACAATGCAATGCCAATCCAAATACCAACAACATTCTTCAAAGAGACAGAAAAACTAATCATTAACTTTACATGGAAAGGGAAGAAGCCCCAAATAAGTAAAGCACTACTGAAGAAGAAGAATAAAGTTGAAGGACTCACACTCCCTGACTTCAGAACCTACTATACAGCTACAGTAGTCAAAACAGCCTGGTACTGGTACAACGACAGATACACTGGCCAATTCAACAGAATTGAGAACCCAGGTGTAAATCCAGCCACCTACAGTCACCTGATCTTCGACAAGGGCCCAAAGTCCATCAAATGGGGAAAAGACAGTCTTTTTAACAAATGGTGCTGGTAAAACTGAATAGCCATCTGAAAAAAAAAGAAACAGGACCCATACCTCACACCATATACAAAAACTACTGCAAAATGGATCAAAGACCAGAATATAAAGCCTAAAACTATAAAGTTCATAGAAGAAAAAATAGGACCAACACTTCAGGCCTTAATACTAGGCATTAACAGGATACAAACCATAACCATCAATGCACAAAACCCAATAGGTAAGCTAGATAACTGGGATCTTCTAAAAATCAAACACCTATGCTCTTCAAAAGACTTCACCAAAAGAGTCAAAAGAGAACCTACAGAATCGGAAAAAATTTTTGGACAGTACAAGTCAGACAAAGATCTAATCTCCATAATCTACAAGAAAATCCAACACCTCTACAACAAAAAGACAAATAATCCTATGAAAAAATGGGCAAAGGAAATGAACAGACACTTCATCAAAGAAGACATTCAATAGGCCAACAGACACATGACTAAATGCTCGCGATCACTAGCCATTAGAGAAATGCAAATTAAAACCACAATGAGATACCATCTCACCCCGGCATAACCGGCACAAATCAAAAACACTGGAAATCACAAATGTTGGAAGGGCTGTGGGGAGATCAGAACACTTATGCACTGCTGGTGGGAATGCAAAATGATACAACCATTTTGGGAAATGATATGGCACTTCCTCAGAAAGCTAGAAATAGTCATACCATTCAATCCAGCAATCCCACTCCTAGGAATATACTCTAGAGAAATGAGTCGTCACTCGAATAGACATATGCACATCTATGTTCACGGCAACATTGTTCACAATAGCAAAACGATGGAAACAACCTAGATACCCATCAACAGATGAATGGATAAACAAATTATGGTACGTACACACAATGGAGTACTATGCAATGAAAAAGAACAACAATGAATCTGTGAACCATCTCATAACATGGATGAAACTGGAGGACATTATGCTGAGTGAAATAAGTCAATCACAAAAGGACAAATATTGTATGAGGCCTCTATTGTAAAAACCCATGAAAAATTTCACACACAAAATGTAACAATCTTTGTTGGCTACCAGGGATGGGAGGGGTGGGGGGGAAATACTCGATAGGCAATAGATAAGTGGTATCTGGGGTGAAGGGTGAGACAGTACACAATACAGGGGAAGCTACTAGCATAGCTTGTACCAGGAAAGGTCATGGAAGCCCCATAGACACATCCAAACTCCCTGAGGGACTGAATCGCTGGATGGAGGGCTCTGGGGACCATGGTCTCGGGGAACATCTAGCTCAATTGGCATAACACAGCTTACAAAGATAGTGCTCTACATTCTACCTTGGTGAGTAGTACCTGGGGTCTTAAAAGCCTGTGAGTGGCCATCTAAGATACTCTGCTGGTCTCTTCCCTTCAGGAGCAAGGGAGAATGAAGAGAACAGGATACAAGGAAAAGATTAATCCAAAGGACTAATTGTCTACAGCTACCAAGGCCTCCACTGGACTGAGTCCATTACAGCTAGATGGTGCCCCGCTACCACCACCGACTGCTGTGACCAGGATCACAACAAGGTTTCTGGACAGAGCTGGATAAGGATGTAGAGCATAATTCTAACTCACAAAAAAAAGACCAGATTTACTGGCCTAAAGGAGACTGGAGAAACCTCAAGAGTATGGCCCCCAGACATCCTTTTAGCTCAGTGGTGAAGTTACCTCCAAGATTCACTGTTCAGCCCCGTAAAACCAAATGAGACTAACGAGGTACTGGAGTCCAGTGACAAGGGCCAGAAAGTAGAAGGGGAGAAGGAAGCTGGTGATAGGGAACCCAAGGTTGACTAAGGATATTGTTGATGTGTTGTGAGATTGTTAACCATTGTCATAGGGCAACATTTGTAGTAACTGTTAAATGAGAAACTATTTTGTTCTGTAAGCCTTCATCTTAAGTGAGAATAGCAGCACAATTGGAAGAGCGTAGTCAATGTCACTGAACTGTGCATGTAGAAATTTTTGAAATGGTGTATCTTTGGCTAGGTGTATTTTCACCAAAAAAAAAGGTTGAGAAGTTAGAGGGTTGATATGTTGTGGGGTTGTTAACCAATGTCATAAAACAACATGTGTACTTCCGTTTCATGAGAAACTATTTGTTCTGTAAGCCTTAACCTGAAGTACATTAAAAAAATAATAAATATTAAAAAAAGAAAAGAAATGTCATTGGAATTTGGATCTGGATTGCACTGTAGATCACTTTGGGTAGAATAGATATTTTCACAATGATAAGTCTTCCTATTCATGATCAAGGTATGTTTTTCCACTTATGTAGGTCTCTTTTGGTTTCTTGCAGTAGTGTCTTGTAGTTTTCTTTGTATAGGTCTTTTTTGTCTCTGGTTAGATTTCTTCCGAAGTATTTTATCTTCTTGGAGGCTACTGTAAATGGTATTGATTTGGTGATTTCTTCGTCAAAGTTCTCTTTGTTGGTGTAAAGGAATCCAACTCATTTTTTATGTTTATCTTGTATCCTGATGCTTTGCTGAAATCTTCTATTAGTTCCAATAGTTTTCTTGTGGATTCTTTGAGATTTGCTGTGTATAAGATCATATCAACTGCAAATAGAGACACTTTTACTTCTTCCTTCCCAATCTGGATGCCCTTTATTTCTTTTTCTAGTCTAATTGCTCTGGCTAATACCTCTGGCACACTGTTGAATAAGAGTGGCGATAAAGGGCATCCTTGTCTGGTTCCCATTCTCAAGGGGAATGCTTTCAGATTATGTCTATTTAGGATGATGTTGGCTGTTGGCTTTGTATAAATGTCCTTTATTATGTTGAAGAATTTCCCTTCTATTCCAGTTTTGCTGAGAGTTTTTTTTTTTTTTTTTTAATCATGAAATAAGTGTTGGACTCTGTCAAATGCCTTTTCTACATCAATTGATAAGATCATGTGGTTTTTGTCTTTTGTTTATGTCTGTGATGGATTGTATTGATTGTTTTTCTAATGTTGAACCATCCCTGCATACCTGGCATGAATCCCACTTGGTCATGGTGAATTATTTTCTTGATATGTTGTTGAATTCTTCTGGCTAGAATTTTGTTGAGGATTTTTGCATCTATGTTCATGAGAGATATTGGTCTGTAATTTTCTTTTTTTGTGGTGTCTTTACCCGGTTTTGGTATCAGGGTTTTGCTGGCTTCATAGAATGAGTTTGGGAGTATTCCATCCTTTTCTATGCTCTGAAATACCTTTAGTAGTAGTGGTGTTAACTCTTCCTTGAAAGTTTGGTAGAATTCTCCTGCGTGAAACTGTCAGGGCCAGAGTTTATTGTTGTTGTTGTTGGGAGTTTTTTAATTACCTTTTCAATCTCTTCCTTAATTATAGGTTTATTTAGTGGTTCTACCTCTGTTTGTGTTAGTTTAGGTAGGTAGTGTGTTTCTAGAAATTTGTCCATTTCCTCTAGGTTTTCAAATTTGTTAAAGTACAATTTTTCACAGTATTCTGTTATGATTCTTTTAATTTCAGTTGGATCTGTTGTGATATCACCCATCTCCTTTCTTATATGGGTTATTTGCTTCCTCTCCTGTTTTTCTTTTGTCAGTTTGGCCAGTGGTTTATCGATTTTGTTGATCATTTCAAAGAACCAGCTTTTGGTCTTGTTAACTCTCTCAATTGTTTTTCTATTCTCTATTTCATTTAATTCTGCTCTAGTTTTTATTATTTGCTTTCTTCTGATGCCCAAGGTCTTCTTTTGTGGCTCTCTATCTGTTCAGGTTGTAGAGTTAATATTTTTATTTTGGCCCTTTCTTCTTTTTGAGTATGTGCATTTATTGCTATAAATTGACCTCTGAGCACTGCTTTTGCTGTGTCCCAAAGGTTTTGGTAGGATATGTTTTCATTCTCACTTGATTCTGTGAATTTCTTTATTTCATCCTTGATTTATTCTATAACCCCGTAGTTTTTGAGCAAGGTGTTGTTCTGTTTCCATGCGTTTGATTTCTTTTCCCCCTTGCTTTTTCTGTTATTGATTTCCACATTTATGACTTTATGGTCGGAAAAGATGCTTTGCAATATTTTGATGCTTTGGGTTCTGTTAAGGCTTGCTTTATGGACTAATATGTGGTCTATTCTGGAGAATATCCCATATGCATGGGAAAAGAAAGTATACATGGCTGCTGTTGGGTGGAGTGTTCTGTATATCTCTATAAGGTCAAGTTGGTTGATTGTGGCATTTAGATTTTCCATGTCTTTACTGAGCTTCTTTCTGGATGTTTTGTCCTTCACCAAAAGTGGTGTGTTGAAGTCTCCTACTATTATTATGGAACTGTCTATTACTCTTTTCAATGCTGTTAGAGTTTGTTTTAAGTATTTTGGAGCCCTGTCATTGGGTGCGTAAATACTTATTATGGTTATGTTCTCCTGGTGTTTTGACCCTTTAATCATTATATAGTATCCTTCCTTATCCTTTGCGGTGGGTTTTACTTTAAAGTCTATTTCATCAGAGATGAATATTACCACTTCTGCTCTTTTTTGAGTGTTGTTTCTTGATGTATTTTTCTCCATCCTTTGAGTTTTAGTTTGTTCATGTCTTTAAGTCTAAGGTGTATCTCTTGTAGGCAGCATATAGACATATCATGTTTTCTTATCCATTCTGCCACTCTCTGTCTCTTTATTGGTGCATTTAGTCCATTTACATTCAGTGTAATTATTGATAGGTATGATGTCTTTTTTGTGTGCCGTTCACAGTTTCTTTGTTCCACTTAATTTCCTGTGCTGAGTCATTTTTCTTTATGTATTTTCATTTTTTGTTGTTGATTTTATATTTGATGAGTCTTTACATTTTTCTTGTTTTGTATTTTGATGTGTAGGATTGTTAGTTTCCTTTGTGGTTACCTTAATATTTACCCCTCTTTTTCTAAGTTTAAACAAATCTTTTATTTCTTTATATCACCTTGACTTCCTCTCAATATGAAAGATCTATGACTACATTTTTTAGTCCCTCTTTTTTTTATTTTAATGTTGTCATCTTTTACATACTGACGTATCTGTTTCCTTATTTTCAGTGTTCTAGCTTTTATTTATTTTTGAGTCTTCCCTAACTGGGTTGCGATCTGGTTGCTCTGTCCTGTGTTCTAGTCTTGGGTTGTTATCTGATGCTGTTGATTTTCTAACCAGAGGACTTCTGTTAGTATTTTTTGTAATTTTGGTTTTGTTTTTGCAAATTCCCTAACTTCTGTTTATTTACAAATGTCCTAATTTCACCATCATAATTGTGAGACAGTTTTGCTGGATATATAACTCTTGGCTGGCAATATTTTTCCTTCAAAGCTTTATATATGTCATCCCATTGCATTCTTGCCTGCATGGCTTCTGCTGAGTAGTCTGAGCTTATTCTTATTGATTCTCCTTTGTAGATGACTTTTCGTTTATCCCTAGCCACTCTTAAAATTCTCTCTTTATCTTTGGTTTTGGAAAGTTTGACTATAATATGTCTTGATGACTTTCTTTTGGGATCTATCTTGTGTGGGGTTCGATGAGCATCTTAGATAGATATCTTCTCATCTTTCACAGTATCACTGAAGTTTTCTGCCAACAAATTTTCAACAATTCTCTCTGTATTTTCTGTTATCCTCCTGTTCTGGTACTCCAATCACTCGTAGGTTATTCCTCTTGATAGAGTCCCACATAATTCTTAGGGTTTCTTCATTTTTTAAATTCTTTTATCTGATTTCTCCCCAAATAAGTTGGTGTCAAGTGCTTTATCTTCAGTCTCACTAATTCTGACTTACATTGCTTCAATTCTGCTCCTCTGACTGTCTGTTGAGTTGAATAATTCTGAAATTTTATTGTTAATCTTCTGGATTTCTGTTTGCTGTCTCTCTATGGATTCTTGCAGCCTTTTACTTTTGTCATTGTGCTCTTCTACAATCTTCTTAAGTTCCTCTATTGCTTTGTCTGTGTTCCTTGGCTTATTCTGTGTTTTGCCTGAGCTCCTTCCTGATCTCTTGAAGAGTTCTGTATATTAATCTCCTTCCTGATCTCTTGAAGAGTTCTGTATATTAATCTTTTGTATTCTACCTCTGGTAATTCCAAGAAGTTTTCTTCCTCTGGAAGATTTCTTGATTCTTTATTTTGGGAGCTTGCTGAAGCCATCATGGTCTGACTCTTTATGTGATTTGATATTGACTGTTGTCTCTGAGCCATCCATTAGTTATTATATTTATTATTTTATGTTTGCTTACTGTGTCCTAGCTTCTTGTTTTGTTATGCTGAAATAGGCTGCTGTGTGAGCTAGTTTGATTATTGGTGCTTTTCAAGGTCTAACGTCCTGTCACTAGGTGTCAGATCTGTTACTAGGTATGTGAGCCTAGGAGTCTGTTTACTTTTATTGTATAGATTCAGTTCAGATGTCTAGATAATCAGTCACCAAGTGTGTGGTGCAGGCTCTCGCCTACAGTCCTAGACGGGCAGGGGTGATTGGAGTAGGCACATGTATCTGACTACAGTAGGGGGTCATGAGCTGAGCAAGGCAGGCAGCTGACAGCTGCCCCTGCATGTCTGGGAGGAAAATGTGTCCCTGTTCCCTAGAGTAAGTAGGTGAGTGCATTTTGCAGTCGGACTATAGGCACCCAATGCTGTTGGATGTAAGGACTGGGAGGCACCACTTATTCTTGGACCCTATTGCAGGTGGCTAGGTGGCATGGATGGAGTCACCAGTCCTCAGGCCTCTGATATGGGTAGGTGAGGACCCTGCTTAATGGGCAGAGCAGTGTCAAATGTCACCAACCTGCCACTCCACCATATAGCTGATACAGTGAAGGTAGGCTTCAGGTATACACCATGTTGTACTGTGCTAATGAGGGTCTACGTTGTTGAAATGGGCCCACACATGTATATGCAGGGGTAAAAGGCATTCAATGTCTGTGGACCCCTTACACCTGTGCCTAGACAGAGGTGCCTGCCCTGAGTTCTCTGCTTAGGGGAGCTGGCAGATTATTTTTTCCTGTTTGTTAGTTTGTTCCCTCTCCAAAGCTGTGAGAATGGCTCAGGGCATGTGACGGGTCCTACTTCCAGCCCAGGGGAAGCGGCAATTGCTGAAGCTGGCTGGGGACCCAGTGCAGAGCAGGGAGTGTGCAGATAAATGGGAGAGGTGTTCTTCCCAAATGAGGTGTTTTTTGATCCACATGGTAGGTTAAACACATGTACTTATCTTTTGCCAATTGAGCACCACTTTTCACTGGCTCTGGAGGCCTGAGCAAACTCTCTGCCACTGGGTCTCCCCCAGTGTCGAAAACATGTCCTGAGGGCCACTGCCTGCCTCACAGCACATGCCAGCCAATCTGGCCTGCCGGGCGCTTGCTCCCACCAGATCAGGTCTGGCAACTCCTTGCTGCTTCTGAACTGTCTCTCCCTCCCACTGCCACTTAGTCCGTTTCCTCAACTTTGCTTTTGATGTTCAGGGCTCTTAGATTGCCATATATAATTGATTAACTTGTTTTTTCCAGTCTTTGTTGTAAGAGGGACCACCAGAAGCATCTGACTACTCCACCATCTTGGCCTTGCCTCCTGCTTTTAAACATTTTAAAGAGGTCTTTTGAAGCAGATTTGTCCAATGCAATATGTAATTTAATTTTTTGACCACTACTTCCATGGGCTTTGATTGTGGATTCAAGTAAAATGAAATCCTCGACAATTTTCATATTTTCTCTGTTTATCATGATGTTGCTTATTGGTCCATTTGTGAGGATTTTTGTTTTCTTTATGTTGAGATGTAATCAATACTGAGGGCTGTAGTCTTTAACCTTCATCAGTAAGTGCTTCAAGTCTTCACTCTCAGCAAGCAAGTCTTCCCCTAATCCTGATGCTGTGTTCTTCTTCATATAGTCCAGCTTCTTAGATTATTTGCTCAGTATACAGATTGAATAAGTATGGTTAAAGTATACAACTCTCAAGCACACCTTTCCTGATTTTAAACACGCAGCATCCTCTTGTTCTGTTCAACTGACTGCCTCTTGGTCTATGTGCAGGTTCCACATGAGCACAATTAAGTGTTCTGGAATTCCCATTCTTTGCAATGTTATCCTTAATTTGTTATGATCCATACAGTCAAATGCCTTTGCATAGTCAATAAAACACAGGTAAACATCTTTCTGGTATTCTCTATTTTAGGCCAAGATCCATCTGACATCAGCAGTGATATCCCTCGTCCCATGTCCTCCTCTGAATCTGGCTTGAATTTCTGGCAGTTCCCTGTTGATGTACTGCCACAACCACTTTTGAATGACCTTTAGCAAAATTATATTTGCATGTGATATTAATGATATTGTTCAATACTTTCCACATTCTGTTGTATCACCTTTCTTTGGAATGGGCACAAATATAGATATCTTCCAGTCAGTTGGCCAGACAGCTATCTTCCAAATTTCTTGGCATAGACGAGTGAGTGCTTCCAGCACTACATCTGTTTGATGAAACATCTCAATTGGTATTCTGTCATTTCCTGTAGCCTTGTTTTTGGCCAATGCCTTCAGTGCAGCTTGGACTTCTTTCTTCAATACCATTGGTTCATGATCATACGCTATCTGCTGAAATAGTTGAACATGGACCTTTTTTTTTTTTTTTTTATTTTGGTACAGTAACTCTGTGTATTCCTTCCATCTTCGTTGATACTTCATGCATCAATTCAATATTTTGCCCACAGAATCCTTCAAAATGTCAACTGGAGACTTTTATTTTTTCTTCAGTTCTTTCAGCTTGAGAAATGCCAAGCATGTTCTTCTTTTTTGGTTTTCTAACTCCAGGTCTTTGCACATTTCATTATAATTAGGGAGATGCAAATCAAGACCACAGTGAGTTACTATCTCACTCCCATTAGAATGGAAGTGATAAAAACAAAACAAAAAGAATTCAAAATACTAGGTGTTCTTGAGGCTGTGGAGAAACAGGAATCCTCTTCCATTGCAGGTGGGATTGAAAGTTGGTAGAGTCATTGTGAAAAACAGTTGGTGGTTCCTCAAAAAGTTGAACATGAAACTACCACATGACTCAGCAATTCCACTCTTAGGCATATACCCAAAAGACCTGAAAGCAGTGACACAAACAGACATATGTACACCAATGTTCATTGCAGCACTATTCACAATAGCCAAAACATGGAAACAACCAAAATGTCCTTCAACTGATGAATGGATAGAGAAAATGTGGTATATACACACAATGAAGTATTACTCAGCCATAAAGAATAATGAAGTCCTGATACATGTTACAACATAGATGATCCTACTACACCAGAGATGATCCTAAAGGACATTATGCTGAACAAAATAAGTCAGACACAAAAGGACAAATACTGCTGTATATCACTTATATGAAATAA
This sequence comes from Dugong dugon, assembly GCA_030035585.1. Taxonomy (NCBI): domain Eukaryota; kingdom Metazoa; phylum Chordata; class Mammalia; order Sirenia; family Dugongidae; genus Dugong; species Dugong dugon. Next base: position 22,218,580 of record CM057463.1, on the reverse strand, counting down.
ACATATACATAGAAAGCATAAGTAGTTAGTGGTTACCAGGGGCATGAGGGAGGAGGAAAGCAGGGGTTTTTGCTTAGAATGCACTGAATGTGTAATAATGGCAGAGAGATAATTTGGAAAAAAGATAGCAAGAATGCTTGCACAACTTGAAAAATATAATCAATATCATTGAAGTATACATGAAGAAATTGATGAAATATTGTGTTTTATTGCACATATGTCTGTATAATAATAATAATAAAATGATAGTTGTGTACTTGCTGAGTTATAAGCTTGTAATCTTCATGTGAACGGCTCATTCCATGCTGTCTCCTTTCTCCATTTTCAAGATGGTGGCACCATCTTCTTCCCTTATGATAGAATTTGCACATTCTGGGCACCAGCCCAATTTATACATTCTAACTTTTATTAATCCTCTACTAATCTCTTTCTGAAATATATTCTCATTATTTACCCCTGACTACTTTTGAAAAAAATCTACTCTTTTTCTTTCTTTTTATCTCATTTTCCATTAGAGAACTTCAGTCAGCTGTAGATAGACATGGAGTGATGATGAACTTTTATCAAGAAAAAAAAAAAAACTTAGAATTTTGACATAAAATTTGACACAATAAAGAACTGGCACTTTCAAAATACTACACAGATTTCTTTAACACTCTCTGAGGTTCCTTAACAAATTCCCACAAAACTTTACACTCTTGTTTTTATGGTTATTTTTCTCAAAAATCTATATTTAAGATAATATTAAATAAATAAATAAATGTTGGTATTCCTTCAATTTTTTTTAATTACTTGTGTGACAGTTATAATTTGTGTACTATTTTACATTACAAATATGTAATTTTTCAGTCATATTATGAGTTACGTAGACTTTTGAATGTTCATCTGGCCAACCAACAGTTGTTTGTAAAGTTTTACCTATAAGAGATAATATTATAAACACTAATGTTAAAAGAAATTTCCAAACATAATCTATTTTAAATTCAGGTGTTTCTGTATACATATTTACAAAACAGATAGTTATCTATATGTCAAAGTTTCTCAATATAATCCAAGTTTTGGTAAGTTTTCCTTTTTATTATGTCAGCTGTGGAATCAATAAGAAATGCTATGAACTCAGCAGTTACCTTCAATACAGAAAGCCAAATTGAGAACATGCACATGGTCTAATCAATCTAACACAGGTATTCCAACTCTGTTGCATACACAGAGATTGTATAGGGTGCAAAGCAGCCAATTGCCCTGATTTCAGTACCTGAAAAGAAGTCACTGCAAGGTTCATAGGCAGAAAAGCAGTCTTTTTCATTTGCCTAGTTTTTAAAAACTTCTCAAAGTACCTTTCGGTAAGACACATTTGACCTGCAGATTCTGTCATGAAAATCTACAATTACATACTCTGAAACTTATTTTTATGTGCAAAAAATTTGTCGTAGAAGTTTTGCCAGTGATTTTTTCATTGACTGAGCAGAACTTTCTCCTTTAAATCCTTAGGGATTAAGTGTCCATATATAGCACCTGGCAATTGAGACTTGGCTGCACAATAAAAAGGTTTGAATGAGTTTAGGAGCAGCCTAAAGTGGACATATTCTCTTTCATTTTTAAACATCTGCAGAATATAGTGTTCAACACTTGCCAATCAAAAACTTGAGATAAATTTTGTATTTGGACATTTAACATATTTTTATTGCAGTCTTATAGCTAACGGATTTTTTTTTTCAAAGTATCTATGCCGCAGCGATTTCAACCTTAGTTAATCTTAGTTTTGTGAAGAAGAATTTAGGTTTAATTTTCAGAATAGTCATTCCAAAATTATTGTCACCAACTATGAGCCTCTCTAAACTTTTTCTTTCTTCCAACCTTTAGTTTATTCTTTGGAAATTAAGTTAATTTTTTTAAAGCATCTTCATAATAAAGTGAATTTTTACCTAACAATTAATTTGATTTATTAATTCAACAAATATTAATTGAGTACCTATTCTTTGACATAAAGCTAATCCAGGTAAAGGAATTGAAAGGGCTGCTAAGCCATACAATATGATAAAATAGAAAACTCTATTCATTTAGCTAATATTTATTGAATTCCTCCTATATTACAAGTATTGTGTTCATTATGGGTTTACAAAAAAACAATTTGAAAGCCCCACCCTTGAACCTATAAGTAACATACAGAGGGGAAAATGTAATAATAAAGTGATCAATTAATCAAAAAATATAAAAAATAAGAGAAGAAAGAATATAGGAAATGTTGAACAAATAGTAATACTCTGGATGTAAACAAAAATACATCTGTAATTACATTAAATGTAAATGAGCTAAGCATTTAAATTAGAAGTCAAAGTTTGTCAAAAGACGCAAAAGATAAAAACTCAGAATATACATTGCTCATGCAAGAAATATGGAAACTCTGGTGGCGTAGTGGTTAAGTGCTACAACTGCCAACAAAAATGTTGGCAATTCGAATCCACCAGGTGCTCCTTGGAAACTTTATGGGGCAGTTCTACTCTGTCCTATAGAGTCTTTATGAGACAGAGTAGACTCAACAGCAACAGGTTTGGTTTATTTTTTTTTTTTTTATTCAAGAAACACAAGACTGAAGCAAAAGGGTAAACAAAAACACCACACACGACTTCCAACAAAATGGCGCCCTAGGCAGAAGAACCACGCTGTCCGTCCACAGCAAACATCCAAAAAACTAAGCTGAACAGAGAAAACAACAAACCTGAAACACTAAAGCATCAAATGAAGAGATGAAGAACTCAGCCAAGCACCAAATGGAGTGAGAAAACTGACAGAGCAGGGAGAGCGAGGAGAGATTCATGCAGAGGTCCCTATCAGCTAACGCAGCACAGATCCGCCATCTTGGACTCCTATCAGAGACCAGCAAACAGGGGGTACGAGAAAGCAACTTCATGGAGCTTCCAGCAGGAGACAAAACAACCGGAAATTTGCAATATACGCTTTCCCAACTCCAGCGCTTCTTCACCCCCACTCGGCCTCCTCTACTTCCTGTGGCCACAATTTCTTGTCCGGGAAATGCTGGCTGCTTGGATTCCACAAATCCAAACAGGCCAGCTCTCTGAGTGCCATTTGTTGGTGTTGGTGTTGTTTTTTTACGCTTCTATTGATTTCTTCGTTACCTCTAAACACCTCCTCCTCCTTTCACTCAAATACCTGGCTCCGTGCGACATCTTTGCTTTTTCCTGAGGGGTTGCAGAGCTCCGTTAATTTGTGATATATGCTTTCCCACTCCCGACACTTCTTCACCCACACTTGGCCCCCTCTACTTCCTGCAGACACAGTCTCTTGTCTGAGAAACAACGGCTGCTCGGACTCCACCAGCCTGCACTAGCTCACTCTCTGAGTGCCATTTGTTGTCTGCTGGTGTTGATTTTTTTTCTGCTTCTTTTGATTTCTTCCTTACCTCTCAACACCTCCCCCTCCTTTCGCTCAAATAACTGCCTCTGTGCACCATCTTTACTTCTTCCTGAGGGGCTGTGGAGCTCCATTCAAGTGTGAAGCCGCTTCCTGGTCTGGGATGCCTTGCTGGTGGGATGCCTGGGCTTTTCTTCCTTTGTTTCTTTTGAATTGTTTGTTTGTTTTCCCTTCCTTTTCTTAAGTTGGGAGCAATTTCTGGTCAGGCAGTGCTGCGTGGCAAGGAGACTACCCCCTCGGCTTGGACAGACGTACAGAGGGATCCCTGAGAGCATTTCTTTTCTCAATGTTTTTCTTTTTTTTTTCTGTTTTTTGGGGAGGCTTTTCTTGTTCTTTTTTTTTTTTTCATTTATTTTGCTTTCTTTACCCTCTTTTTCGCTTTTTGTCTTTCTTCATTACTCAGTTTCTCATCTCTCTATATCTTCCTTCCCTTTCTGTTCCCTGAATACCTGGCATTCTATACCTCTATGCCTTCTAGCCAGGCTATACTGCAACACCTGAGAGCAACATCCCCAGACCTCATAGCTGCACCAGTGGAACCCCTGAGATATTGCGGTTCGTTAACCTTTCCGATTTTCATTTATTCTTTTCTTCTTCCCCTTTCTGTTTTTCTCCATTTCATAGTCTCCCATCTCTCCACTCCAACAGCAAGCTCCACTAGCATTCTTTTTTGTTTGTTTGTATGTTTTTGGCTCCTGTTCCTCTCTCCTCTCTCCCGTATCAATCTTAGCTCCACACAAAACAATCCCCCCGCTGCATCCTGCCAACCTGCACCATGCGCTTAACATCACACCACCAAGCAGTACAGGCACGGCCTAGAGGAACCTATCCTGCACTGATTACAGACCTGCCCTGGTGGCTGTAGTAAGTGCCACAAACATCCCGTCCCGGTAACTTCTCTTCAGCTAGAAATGCCCCACCGTACCATATCTGAGTGAATGACCCTGCCAATTGGAGAGGAGGTGAAAAGTATTGTGTCCACAGACGAGCAAACAACAAAGAACACACAGTCCGCCTGCTCAGACATAGTCAAATTTAAAAAAAAAATGGGACAAAACAAACAAATCAAAATAAACTAGAAAAATAACTACTGAATGCCCCAAAGACAGCAGACGATATCAGAACATTTACAAAAACAGGACAGGATGGTTCCAGTAGGCGTCCAAAATAAAACACCAGATGACTTTCCGGTGGAAGAAAAGGCACTAGAAATACCTGATAAGGAATTCAAATATCTAATACTCAGAATTCTCAAAGAGCTGGGGCAAAAAGCTGACAAACATAAGGAAAAAATAGACAAAATCATGGAAAATACACACAAAAAATTGGAAGAATTCAGAAAAATAATGCAGGAACAAAATGCCAAAATAAATTCACAACTAGAAATTATATAATAACAACAGTTAGAAATCCAAAATAAACAACAAGATTTCACAAATGGACGGTGTCATAGAAGGGTTGAGAAGCAGATTTGAAATGGTGGAAGACAGGATCAGTGGAATTGAAGACAAACACTTGGATACAACTCTGAGGAAAACTCAGAAAAAAGAACAAAGAAAAATGAAGAGGCCCTGAGAGTTATGTGGGATACAACTGAAAGCAAAAATCTGCGAGTGATTGGAATTCCAGAAGGGGGGGTGGGGGAGAAAACAGAAAACACACAGAGGATCATTGAGGAACTGCTGACAGAAAACTTCCCCAATACATGAAACATGAAAAGCTGGCCATCCAAGAAGCTCAACAAACACCATATAGGAGAGACCCCAAAAGAAAATCACCAAGGTATATCATAATCACGTTCGCCAAAACCAAAGACAAACAAAGAATCCGGAAAGCAGCTCGTAAAAAACAGGAAGTCACATACAGAGGAAAAACAATAAGACTAAGCTCAGATTATTCGGCAGAAACCATGCAGGCAAGAAGACAATAGGATGACATATATAAAATCTTGAAAGAAAAAAATTGCCAGCCAAGAATAATATATCCTGCAAAACTCTCGTTCAAATTTCATGGTGAAATTAGGTCATTTCCAGATAAACAGAAATGAAGGGAATATGTAAAAGTCAAACTGAACTTACAAGAATTATTAAAGGGACTTCTTCAATCTGAGGACAAACAACTTCATCTCTCAGGCAGAATCTGGGATGCAGAATCCTACCAGCCAGATACCAATCTCAGAAATAAACTCTAAAGCACTATCCAAAACCAAAAGAAATACAACTGGGAATCAGAGCACTTAATCAGTAAATGACAACAACATCAAAACAATAAAAGAGGGAATAAACGGCATATATATAGAACGTTCTAATGGAGAGGAAGGCAAGGCGATACCAAGTAATGGTAGACTGATTCAAACTTAGAAAGATAAGGGTAAAATTTATGGCAACTACAAAGAAAGTTAACAAACATACTCATAAAAAAAGGGGGGGAAACATAAAGACTCAGCAAAAACAAAACCTACAAAAACAAAAGAAATTAAAAAAAAATCCACAAACAAATGTAACTCAGCACAAGAGGGTAAGAAGAACAAAGAAAACATCAGCACCACAAAAAAACTACTACAAAATGACAGCAACAAACTCATATCTATCAATAATTACACAGAATGTAAATGGACCCGATGCACCCATAAAGAGACAGAGAGTGACAGAATGGATAAGAAAACAGGATCCATCAATATGCTGTCTACAAGAGACACACCTCAGAAACAAAGATGTGAATTTATTAAAAGTCAAAGGTTGGAAAAAAATATATCAAGCTAACAACTACAAAAAAAGAGCAAGAGTGGCAATTCTAATCTCAGATAAATAGACTTTAAAATGAAGTCTACCATAAAAGACAAAGAAGGACACTATATAATAATTAAGGGGACGATCCATCATGAAGACATAACCATAATAAACATCTACGCACCCAATGACAGTGCTCCAAAATACATAAAAAAAACTCTAACAACACTGAAAAGAGAAATCAACAGTTCCACAATAACAGTAGGAGACTTCAACACACCACTCTCAGTAAAGGGCAGAACAACTAAAAAGAAACTCAGCAAAGATACAGAAGACCTAAATGGCACAATCAGCCAACTTGACCTCATAGACATATACAGAACACTCCATCCAAATGCTACAAAGTACACATTATTTTCCAACACACATGGAACGTTCTCCAGAATAGACCACATCGTAGGCCACAGAGCAATCCTCAACAAGATCCAAAACGCTGAGATAATTCAAAGTATCTTCTCTGATCACAATGCCATCAAGGTAGAAATTAACCATAGAAAGAGCAAGGAAAAAAAAAATCAACTACATGGAAACTGAATAATACTCTGCTTACACATCAGTGGGTAATAGAAGAAATCAGAGATTGAATCAAACAATTCCTAGAATCAAATGAGAATGAAAACACATCCTACCAAAACCTTTGGGACACAGCAAAGGCAGTCCTCAGAGGACAATTTATAGCAATAGATGCACATACCTAAAAAGAAGAAAGGGACAAAATCAAAACATTAACTACAGAACTCAAACAAATAGAAAGAGAACAGCAAAAAAAGCCGACAACCACCGGAAGAAAACAAATAGTAAAGATCAGAGCAGAAATAAATGAAATAGAGAACAGAAAAACAATAGAAAGAATCAACAAAACCAGAAGTTGGTTCTTTAAAAGAATCAGCAAAATCGACAAACCACAGGCCAGACTGACAAAAGAAAAACAGGAGAGGACACAAATGAACCAAATAAGAAATGAAATGGTGGATATTACAACAGAACCAACTGAAATAAAAAGGATTATAACAGAATATTATGAAAAACTATACTCCAACAAATTTGAAAACCTAGAGGAAATGGATAAATTTCTAGAAATACACAGCCTACCCAAACTACAACAAAGTGATGTTGAAAATCTGAACAGACCCATAACAAGAGAAGAGATTGAAAAACTAATAAAAAAAAAACTGCCAACTAAAAAAAGCCCTGGCCCAGATGGCTTCACTGGAGAATTCTACAAAACATTTACAGAAGAGCTTGTACCAGTACTACTCAAGCTATTTCAGAACATAAAAGAAGAAGCAACATTTCCAAATTCATTTTATCAAGCCAGCATAACGCTGATACCAAAACCAGGCAAAGACATCAGAAAAAACGAAAATTACGAACCAGTATCTCTTATGAATATAGATGCAAAAATTCTCAACAAAATTCTAACCAATAGAATTCAGCATCATATCAAAAAAATAATACAACACGACCAAGTAGGATTCATACCAGGTATGCAAGGGTGATTCAACATTAGAAAATCAATCAGTGTTATCCACCACATAAATAAAGGAAAGAAAAGAATCACATCATCATGTAAATTGACACAGAAAAGGCATTTGACAAAGTCCAACACCCATTCCTGATAAAAACTCTCCATAAAATAGGTATAGAAGGGAAATTTCTCAACATAATAAAGGGCATCAATGCAAAACCAACGGCCAACATCATTCTCAATGGAGAGAGCCTGAAAACATTCCCCTTGAGAACAAGAAGAAGACAAGGATGCCTTTTATCAGCACTCCTATTTAACATTGTGCTGGAAGTTCTAGCTAGAGCAATAAGGCAAGAAAAAGAAATAAAGGGCATCCAAATTGGTAATGAAGAAGTTAAACTGTCCCTGTTTGCAGATGATAGGATACTATACATAGAAAACCCTAAAGACTCCATGAGAAATCTACTGGAACTAATAGAAAGATTCAGCAGAGTAGTAGGATACAAGATAAACATTTAAAATCAGTTAGATTCCTATACACCCATAAGGAGAACGATGAAAAGGAAATCAGGAAAACAATACCAGTTATACTAGCCCCTAAAAAGATAAAATACTTAGGAATAAATCCAACCAGGGATGTAAAAGACTTATACAAAGAAAACTACAAATCACTACTGCAAGAAACCCAAAGGGATCTACAGAAATGGAAAAACATACCATGCTCATGGATAGGTAGACTTAACATTGTGAAAATGACAATTCTACCCAAAGCAATTTATATACACAATGCAATCCCGATCCAAATACCAACAACATTCTTCAAAGAGACAGAAAAACTAATCATTAACTTTATATGGAAAGGGAAGAAGCCCCGAATCAGTAAAACACTACTGAAGAAGAAGAATAAAGTTGAAGGACTCACACTCCCTGACTTCAGAACCTACTATACAGCTACAGTAGTCAAAACAGCCTGGTACTGGTACAACGACAGATACATTGGCCAATTCAACAGAATTGAGAACCCAGGTGTAAATCCAGCCACCTATGGTCACCTGATCTTCGACAAGGGCCCAAAGTCCATCACATGGGGAAAAGTCAGTCTTTTTAACAAATGGTGCTGATAAAAATGAATAGCCTTCTGAAAAAAAAAGAAACAGGACCCATACCTCACTGTATAAGAGAACTACTTCAAAATGCATCAAAGACATGAATATAAAGCCTAAAACCATAAACTTCATAGAAGAAAAAATAGGACCAACACTTCAGGCCTTAATACACAGCATTAACAGGATACAAACTATAACCATCAATGCACAAAACCCAATAGGTAAGCTAGATAACTGGGATCTTCTAAAAATCAAATACCTATGCTCTTCAAAAGACTTCACCAAAAGAATAAAAAGAGAACCTACAGACTCGGAAAAAATTTTTGGATAGTACAAGTCAGACAAAAGTTTAATCTCCATAATCTACAAGAAAATCCAACACCTCTACAACAAAAAGACAAATAATCCTATGAAAAAATGGGCAAAGGAAATGAACAGACACTTCACCAAAGAAGACATTCAAATGGCCAACAAACACATAAGGAAATACTCACGATCACTAGCCATTAGAGAAATGCAGATTAAAACCACAGTGGGATACCATCTCACTACAGCATAACTGGCACGAATTAAAAACAATGGAAATCACAAATGTTGGAGGGGCTGTGGGGAGATCGGAACTCTTACGCACTACTGGTGGGAATGCAAAATTATACAACCATTTTGGAAAATGATATGGCACTTCCTCAGAAAGCTAGAAATAGTCATACCATTCGATCCAACAATCCCACTCCTAGGAATGTATCTTAGAGAAATAAGAATCGTCACTTGAATAGACATATGCACACCTATGTTCATGGCAGCATTGTTCACATAGCAAAATGATGGAAATAACCTAGATACCCATCAACAGATGAATGGATAAACAAACTATGGTACATAAACACAATGGAGTGCTATGCAATGAGAAAGAACAACAATGAATCTGTGAACCATCTTATAACATGGATGAAACTGGAGGACATTATGCTGAGTGAAATAAGTCAATCACAAAAGGACAAATATTATATGAGACCTCTATTGTAAAAACCCATGAAAAATTTCACACACAAAATGTAACAATCTTTGTTGGCTACCAGGGATGGGAGGGGTGGGGGGGAAATACTCGATAGGCAATAGATAAGTGGTATCTGGGGTGAAGGGTGAGACAGTACACAATACAGGGGAAGCTACTAGCATAGCTTGTACCAGGAAAGGTCATGGAAGCCCCATAGACACATCCAAACTCCCTGAGGGACTGAATCGCTGGATGGAGGGCTCTGGGGACCATGGTCTCGGGGAACATCTAGCTCAATTGGCATAACACAGCTTACAAAGATAATGCTCTACATTCTACCTTGGTGAGTAGTACCTGGGGTCTTAAAAGCCTGTGAGTGGCCATCTAAGATACTCTGCTGGTCTCATCCCTTCAGGAGCAAGGGAGAATGAAGAGAACAGGATACAAGGAAAAGATTAGTCTGAAGGACTAATGGACCACAGCTACCAAGGCCTCCACCGGACAGAGTCCAGAGCAGCTAGATGGTGCCCATCTACTTCCACTGACTGCTTTGACCAGGATCACAACAGAGGGTTCTGGACAGAGCTAGAGAAGGTTGTACAACATAATTCTAACTCACAAGATAAAGACCACATTTACTGGCCTAAAGGAGACCGGAGAAACCCCAAGAGTATGGCCCCCAGACACCCTTTTAGCTCAGTGGTGAAGTTATGTCCGAGGTTAACCATTCAGCCTGGGAGTGGACAGCTCCGTAAAACCAAATGAGACTAACGAGGTACTGGAGTCCAGTGACAAGGGCCAGAAAGTAGAAGGGGAGAAGGAAGCTGGTGATAGGGAACCCAAGGTTGACTAAGGATATTGTTGATGTGTTGTGAGATTGTTAACCATTGTCATAGGGCAACATTTGTAGTAACCGTTAAATGAGAAACTATTTTGTTCTATAAGCCTTCATCTTAAGTGAGAATAACAACACAATTGGAAGAGCGTAGTCAATGTCACTGAACTGTGCATGTAGAAATTTTTGAAATGGTGTATCTTTGGCTATGTGTATTTTCACCAAAAAAAAAAGGTTGAGAAGTTAGAGGGTTGACATGTTGTGGAGTTGTTAACCAATGTCATAAAACAGTATGTGTAGTACTGTTTCATGAGAAACTATTTGTTCTGTAAGCTTTCGTCTGAAGTACAATTAAAAAAAAAACAAAAAACAAGCAAACACTAACAAAAAAATAAACAAAATTTGTAACTATCCTAAAGCCAGATGAAATACACTTTAAGGCAAAAATCTATTCTAGAGATAGACAGGGATAGTTTATAACAATAAACAATTCATTCTATCAAGTAGATAAAGAAATTCTAAATTAAAATATATAAAGAAAATATTGTCAGACTAAAAGGAGAAATATACAAATCCACAGTCCCATGGAAATTTTTAACACAGATCTCCCAGTAACACAACACAAGCAGACAATAAAATCAGTTAAGGGCGTAGAAGATAGGAACAACACAATTAACAAACAACTAGAGAATAACACATTTACTAAAATTGATCAGAAACTCAGCCATAACTCTTTACTAATTTCAAAAAATTGAAAACTCGTAGAGTATGTTATTAGACCACAGTGAAATTAAACTGTAAAACAATAATAAAAAGATACCTACAAAATCTCCAAATGTTTATAAATTTTAAAATACTCTTTTAAATAATCTAAGGGTCAGAAAAGAAATTATAATGGATATTATGAAATATCTTAAACTAAATGAAGGTAAGAATATAACATGTTGCAATTTTTGTGGTAAAGCTAAAGTCACACAAAGAAGCAAATTAAAAGAAAGCAAAAAAAAGCAGGAAATCATTGATCTATGTATCCTTTAAAAAAAAATTTTTTTTATTGTACTTCAGGTGAAGGCTTGCAGAATAGTTTCTCATGAAACAGTAGTACACATATTGTTTTATGACATTGGGTAACAACCCCACAACATGTCAACCCTCTAACTTCTTGACCTTTATTTATTTATTTATTTATTTATTTTGGCGAAAATATACATAGCCAAAGACACACCAAATCAAAACTTTCTACATGCACAGTTCAGTGACATCAACTACACTCTTCCAATTGTGCTGCTATTGTCACTTTAGATGAAGGCTTACAAAACAAACTAGTTTCTCATTTAACATTTACTACACATGTTGCCCTATGACGATGGTTAACAACCTCACAACACATCAACACTATCCTTACTCAACCTTGGGTTCCCTTCACCAGCTTTCCTGTCGGCTTCTGCCTTCTGGCCCTTGTCCCTGGACTGCTATGCCTAATTAGTCCCATTTGGTTTTATGGGGCTGTCCACTCCCCAGCTGAACGGTGAACCTCAGAAATGACTTTACCACTGAGCTAAAAGTGTCTCTGGGGGCCATACTCTCGGGGTTTCTCCAGTCTCCTTTAGGCCAGTAAATCTGGTCCTTTTTTGTGTGTGTGAGTTAGAATTATGTTCTACATCCTTCTCCGGCTCGATCCAGAACCCTCTGTAGTGATCTTGGTCAGAGCAGTCAGTGGTGGTAGCCGGGCACCATCTAGCTGTGCTGGACACAGTCTGCTGGAGGCCTTGGTAGCTGTGGACAATTAGTCCTTCAGACTAATCTTTTCCTTGTTTTCTTCTCTCTTCATTCTCCCTTGCTCCCTAAGGGATGAGACTAGTGGAGTATCTTAGATGGCCGCTCCCAGGCTTTTAAGATCCCAGACACTACTCATCAAGGCAGAATGTAGAACATTGTCTTTATAAACTGTGTTATGCCAATTGAGCTAGATGTTTCCCAAGACCATGGTAGCCACAGCCCTTCACCCAACAATTCACTCCCTCAGGGAGTTTGGATGTGTCTATGGGGCTTCCATGACCTTTCCTTGTACAAGTTGTGCTAGTTTCCCCTGTGTTGTGTACTGTCTCACCCTTCACCCAAGATACCACTTATCTATTGCCTATTTAGGATTTCCCCCCACCCCTCCCATCCCTGGTAGCCAACAAAGATTGTTACATTTTGTGTGTGAACTTTTTTCATGGGTTTTTACAATACAGGTCTCATACAATATTTGTCCTTTTGTGATTGACTTATTTCACTCAGCATAATGTCCTCCAGTTTCACCCATGTTATGAGATGCTTCACATATTCGTCATTGTTCTTTCTCATTGCGTAGTACTCCATTGTGTTTATGTACCATAGTTTGTTTATCCATTCGTCTGTTGATGGGCATCTAGGTTGTTTCCATCATTTTGCTATTGTGAACAATGTTGCCATGAACATAGGTGTGTATTTGTCTATTCGAGTGACAACTCTTACTTCTCTAGGATATATTCCTAGGAGTGGGATTGCTGGATCGAATGATGTGTCTATTTTTAGCTTTCTGAGGAAGTGCCATATCACTTTCCAAATGGTTGTATCATTTTGCATTCCCACCAGCAGTGCATAAGAGATCCGATCTCCCCGTAGCCCCTCCAACATTTGTTATTTCCAGTGTTTATGATTCGTACCACTAATGCCGGGGTGAGATGGTATCTCATTGTGGTTTTAATTTGCATTTCTCTAATGGCTAATGATCGCGAGCATTTCCTCATGTGTCTGTTGGCCATTTGAATGTCTTCTTTGGTGAAGTGTCTGTTCATTTCCTTTGCCCATTTTTTCATAGGATTATTTGTCTTTTTGTTGTAGAGGTGCTTGATTTTCTTGTAGATTATGGAGATTAGACCTTTGTCTGACTTGTACTGTCCAAAATTTTTTCCGAGTCTGTAGGTTCTCTTTTTACTCTTTCAGTGAAGTTTTTTGAAGAGCATTGGTGTTTGATTTTTAGAAGATCACAGTTATCTAGTTATCTTTTGGGGTTTGTGCATTGATGGTTATGTTTTGTATCCTGTTAATGCTGAGTATTAAGGCCTGTAGTGTTGTTCCTATTTTTTTCTCCTATGAACTTTATAGTTTTAGGCTTTATATTCAGGTCTTTGATGCATTTTGAAGTAGTTTTCGTATACGGTGTGAGGTATGGGTCCTGTTTCATTTTTTTGCAGATGGATATCCAGTTTTACCAGCAATATTCATTAAAAAGACTGTCTTTTCTCCATTTGATGGACTTTGGGCTCTTGTTGAGGATCAGGTGACAGTAGTTGGATGGATTTACATCTAGGTTCTCAATTCTGTTGCACTGGTCAATGTATCTGTCGTTGTACCAGTACCAGGCTGTTTTGACTACTGTAGCTGTATAGTAGGTTCTCAAGTCAGGTAGTGTGAGTCCTCCAACTTTATTCTTCTTCAGTAGTGCCTTACTTATTCGGGGCTTCTTCCCTTTCCATATAAAGTTAATGATTAGTTTTTCTGTCTCTTTGAAGAATGTTGTTGGTATTTGGATCGGGATTGCATTGTGTATATAAATTGCTTTGGGTAGAATTGTCATTTTCACAATGTTAAGTCTACCTATCCATGAGCATGGTATGTTTTTCCATTTCTGTAGACCCCTTTGGGTTTCTTGCAGTAGTGATTTGTAGTTTTCTTTGTATAAGTCTTTTACATCCCTGGCTGGATTTATTCCTAAGTATTTTATCTTTTTAGGGGCTAGTATAACTGGTATTGTTTTCCTGATTTCCTTTTCATCGTTCTCCTTATGGGTGTATAGGAATCTAACTGATTTTAAATGTTTATCTTGTATCCTACTACTCTGCTGAATCTTTCTATTAGTTCCAGTAGATTTCTCATGGAGTCTTTAGGGTTTTCTATGTATAGTATCCTATCATCTGCAAACAGGGACAGTTTAACTTCTTCATTACCAATTTGGATGCCCTTTATTTCTTTTTCTTGCCTTATTGCTCTAGCTAGAACTTCCAGCACAATGTTAAATAGGAGTGCTGATAAAAGGCATCCTTGTCTTCTTCTTGTTCTCAGGGGGAATGTTTTCAGGCTCTCTCCATTGAGAATGATGTTGGCCATTGGTTTTGCATTGATGCTCTTTATTATGTTGAGAAATTTCCCTTCTATATCTATTTTATGGAGAGTTTTTATCAGGAATGGGTGTTGGACTTTGTCAAATGCCTTTTCTGTGTCAATTTACATGATGATGTGATTCTTTTCTTTCCTTTATTTATGTGGTGGATAACACTGATTGATTTTCTAATGTTGAATCACCCTTGCATACCTGGTATGAATCCTACTTGGTCGTGTTGTATTATTTTTTTGATATGATGCTGAATTCTATTGGCTAGAATTTTGTTGAGAATTTTTGTATCTATATTCATGTGAGATATTGGTCTGTAATTTTCTTTTTTTTTGTGATGTCTTTGCCTGGTTTTGGTATCAGTGTTATGCTGGCTTCATAGAATGAATTTGCAAGTGTTGCTTCCTCTTCTATGCTCTGAAATAGCTTGAGTAGTGCTGGTACAAGCTTTTCTGTAAATGTTTTGTAGAATTCTCCAGTGAAGCCATCTGGGCCAGGGCTTTTTTTGGTTGGCAATTTTTTTTTTATTACCTTTTAAATCTCTTCTCTTGCTATGCGTCTGTTCAGATTTTCAACATCACTTTGTTGTAGTTTAGGTAGGCCGTGTGTTTCTAGAAATTTATCCATTTCCTCTAGGTTTTCAAATTTGTTGGTGTATAATTTTTCATAATATTCTGTTATAATCCTTTTTATTTCATTTGGGTCTGTTGTAATGTCCCCCATTTCATTTCTTATTTCGTTTATTTGTGTCCTCTCCTGTTTTTCTTTTGTCAGTCTGGCCAGTGGTTTGTTGATTCTACTGATTCTTTCAACGAATCAACTTTGTGTTTGGTTGATTCTTTCTATTGTTTTTCTGTTCTCTATTTCATTTATTTCTGCTCTGATCTTTACTATTTGTTTTCTTCCGGTGGTTGTCGGCTTTTTTTGCTGTTCTCTTTCTATTTGTTTGAGTTCTGTAGTTAATGTTTTGATTTTGTCCCTTTCTTCTTTTTAGGTATGTGCATCTATTGCTATAAATTGTCCTCTGAGGACTGCCTTTGCTGTGTCCCAAAGGTTTTGGTAGGATGTGTTTTCATTCTCATTTGATTCTAGGAATTGTTTGATTCAATCTCTGATTTCTTCTATTACCCACTGATGTGTAAGCAGAGTATTATTCAGTTTCCATGTAGTTGATTTTTTTTTTCCTTGCTCTTTCTATGGTTAATTTCTACCTTGATGGCATTGTGGTCAGAGAAGATACTTTGAATTATCTCAGCATTTTGGATCTTGTTGAGGATTGCTCTGTGGCCTACGATGTGGTCTATTCTGGAGAACGTTCCATGTGTGTTGGAAAATAATGTGTACTTTGTAGCATTTGGATGGAGTGTTCTGTATATGTCTATGAGGTCAAGTTGGCTGATTGTGCCATTTAGGTCTTCTGTATCTTTGCTGAGTTTCTTTTTAGTTGTTCTGCCCTTTACTGAGAGTGGTGTGTTGAAGTTTCCTACTATTATTGTGGAACTGTCAATTTCTCTTTTCAGTGTTGTTAGAATTTTTTTTATGTATTTTGGAGCCCTGTCATTGGGTGCGTAGATGTTTATTATGGTTATGTCTTCATGATGGATCGTCCCCTTAATTATTATATAGTGTCCTTCTTTGTCTTTTATGGTAGATTTCATTTCAAAGTCTATTTTATCTGAGATTAGAATTGCCACTCTTGCTCTTTTTTTGTAGTTGTTAGCTTGATATATTTTTTTCCAACCTTTGACTTTTAATAAATTCACATCTTTGTTTCTGAGGTGTGTCTCTTGTAGACAGCATATTGATGGATCCTGTTTTCTTATCCATTCTGTCACTCTCCGTCTCTTTATGGGTGCATTGGGTCCATTTACATTCTATGTAATTATTGCTTTATGTGAGTTTGTTGCTGTCATTTTCTAATGCTTTTTTTTGCTTTGCTGACATTTTCTTTCTTGTTCTTACTCTCCTGTGCTGAGTTCCTTTTGTTTCTGGATTTTTTTTTTTCATTTCTTTTGTTTCTTTAGGTTTTATTTTTTGCCGGGACTATATATTTTTCCTCTTTATTTTTATGAGTATGTTTGTTAACTTTCTTTGTGTTTACCATGATTTTTACCCCTATCTTTCTAGGTTTAAGCAGCCTACCATTACTTGGTATTGACTTGCCTTTCTCTCCATTAGAAGGTTCTGCACCTATGCCGTTTATTCCCTCTTTTATTGTTTTGATGTTGTCATTTACTGATTAGCTGCTCTGATTCCCTGTTGTATTTCTTTTGGTTTTGGATAGTCCTCGAGAGTTCATTTCCTAGATTGGTATCTGGCTGGTACGATCCTGCATCCTAGATTCTACCTGTGAGATGAAGTTGTTTGTTCTCAGATCGAAGAACTCCCTTTAATAATTCTTGTAAGTTTGGTTTGTCTTTTACAAATTCCCTTCATTTCTGTTTATCTGGAAATGACCTAATTTAACCATCATATTTGAACGAGAGTTTTGCAGGATATATTATTCTTGGCTGGCAATTTATTTCTTTCAAGATTTTATATATGTCATCTCATTGCCTTCTTACCTGCATGGTCTCTGCTGAGTAATCTGAGCTTAGTCTTATTGTTTCTCCTCTGTATGTGACTTCTTGTTTTTCATGAGCTGCTCTCAGGATTCTTTGTTTGTCTCTGGTTTTGTCGAGTGTGATTATGATATGGCTTGGTGATTTGCTTTTGGGTTCTCTTCTATATGGGGTTCGTTGAGCTTCTTGGATGGTCAGCTTTTCATCTTTCATGATATTGGGGAAGTTTTCTGTCAGGAGTTCTTCAATGATCCTCTCTGTGTTTTCTGTTTTCTCCCCCTGTTCTGGAACTCCAATCACTCACAAATTTTTGCTTTTGATTGTATCCCATGTAACTCTCATGGTCTCTTCATTTTTCTTCTTTCTTTTTTTTGAGTTTCCCTCAAATAGAGTTGTATCCAAGTGTTTGTCTTCAATTCCACTGATCCTGTCTTCCACCATTTCAAATCTGCTTCTCAGCCCTTCTATGACACTATTTCTGAAATCTTGTTTATCTTTTGGTTTTCTTATTGTTGTTTTTGTATAATTTCCAGTTGTGAATTTATTTTGGCATTTTGTTCCTGCATTATTTTCCTGAATTCTTCCAATTTTTTGTTGTATTTTCCATGAATTTGTCTATTTTTTCCTCATTTTTGTCTGCTTTTTGCTTCAGCTCTTGGAGAATTCTGAGTATTAGAGATTGAATTCCCTATCAGGTAGTTCTAGTGCCTTTTCTTCCACTGGAAAGTCATCTGGTGTTTTATCTTGGATGCCTACTGGAACCATCCTGTCCAGTTTTTGTAAATGTTTTGATATTTTCTGCTGTCTTTGGGGCATTTAGTAGTTATTTTTCTCGTTTATTGATTGTAGATTTTTTTGTTTCATCCCTTCTTTTTTTAAATTGGCTATGTCTGAGCAAGTGGGTTGTGTGTTCTTTATTTGCTCGTCTGTGGGTACAATACCTTTCACCTCCTTCTCCAGTTGGCAAGGTCAGTCACTCAGATATGGTAGAGCAGGGCTGGTTTAGCTGAAGAGGAGTTCCTGGGACGGGTTGTTTGTGGCACTTACTACAGCCACAAGAGTGG
The DNA here is from genome assembly GCA_030035585.1 of Dugong dugon. Taxonomy (NCBI): domain Eukaryota; kingdom Metazoa; phylum Chordata; class Mammalia; order Sirenia; family Dugongidae; genus Dugong; species Dugong dugon. Next base: position 22,200,190 of record CM057463.1, on the reverse strand, counting down.
GTCAGTAATCTGTGCATGCAGGTTTCAGTAGGCCGTGTTTGTGCTGCTTGGTGGTGTGATAGTAAGCGCACAGTTCAGGTAGGCAGTATGTAGCGGGGAGATTGTTATGTTTGGAGCTAAGATGGATATGAGAGAGAGGAGATAGGCACAGGAGCCAAAAACATACAAACAAACAAAAAAGAATGTTAGGGGAGCTTGCCGTTGGAGTGGGGAGATGAGAGACTATAATATGGAGAAAAACAAAAAGGGGAAGAGGAAGAAAAGAAAAGAATGAGTAAATAAAAATCGGAAAGGTTAAAGAACCGCAAAGTTCCCAGGGATCCACCAGTGTGGCTATGAGTTCTGGGGAAGTTGTTCTCAGGTGTTAAAGGATAGCCTGGTTAGAAGGCTTAGAGTATACAACGCCAGGTACTCAGGGAATAGAAATTGAACGAAGATACAGAGAGACAAGAAACTGAGTAATGAAGAAAGACAAAAAGGGAAAAAGAGGGATAAGATAACCAAACAAATTTAAAAAAAGAAGAAAAAGATCAAGAAAAGCCCCCTAAAAACCAGAAGGAAAGAAAAGCCAGCGAAGAAAGAAATGCTCTCAGGGATCCCTCTGCATGTCTGTGCAAGCCGAGGGAGTAGGTTCCAAGCCACGCAGCACCACCTGTCCAGAAAGGGCTCCCAACTCAAGAAAAGGAAAAGAAAACAAACAAACAATTCAAAACAAACAAGCGAACAAAAGCCCTGGGATCCCACCAGCACGGCAGCCCAGACCAGGAAGCAGCTCCACACTTGAACAGAGCTCTGCAGCCCCTCAGGAAGAAGCAAAGATGGCGCACGGAGCCAAGTACTTGAGCGAAAGGAGGGGGAGGTGGTGAGAGGTAAGGAGGAAATCAAAAGAAGTGGAAAAAGGCAATACCAGCAGCCAACAAATGGCACTCAGAGAGCCGGCCCATTCGGGTGGGTGGAATCCAATCAGCCAGTGCTTCCCGGACAAGAGATTGTGGCTGCTGGAAGCAGAGGAGGCCGAGTGGGGGTGAAGAAGGGTGGAAGTTGGGAAAGCTTATATCACAAATTACCAGTTGTTCTGTCTCCCACTGGAAGCTCTGTGAAGCTGCTTTCTTGTACCCCCTGTTTGCTGGTCTCCGATAGGTGTCCAAGATGGCGGATTCAAGCTGCGTTAGCTGATAGGGGACCTCTGCATGAATCTCTCCTCGCTCTCCGTTCTCTGTCAGTTTTCTCACTACATTTGGTGCTTGGCTTAGTTCTTTATCACTCCAATTTATGTTTTAAGGTTTCAGGATTGCTGTTTTCTCTGTTCGGCATAGTTTTTCAGATCTTTGCTGTGGAGGGACAGCATGGTGCTTCTGCCTAGAGCGCCATTTTGCTGGAAGTCCCTAAAATGTTTTTAAAAAGCAAAATTACCAAAAGAAATTAGTGTGTGAAGAAATTAATGAATATAAATGAAGAAAGTTCTTAATTAGACACAAATATAAAATAGGGAATATCAATACATCCAGGCATTGGTTATTTGAAAACGTTAATCAAATTGAGAAGGCCTTGGCAAGGCTGATGAATAAAGTCACAAATTATCAATATCAAGAATTACAAAATCATTATAAATCCCTTAGACATTCATGAAAAAGGTAATAAGAAATCATTAAAACAACTTTATGGCAATAAATTTGATAATTTATATGAAATGGATAAATTCCCCCCAAAACACAATAGGTATCAAAATTGACACCAGAAAAATAAAAAAATTTACGCAGTCCTATATCTATTAAAGGAAATGAATCTGTACTTAAACCTGCCTACAAAGAAAACTACTGGCCAGATTGACTCTCCAGAGAATTCTACTATGTATTTAGGGAATAAATAATGGCAGTCTTATATAAATTATTCCAGAGATTATAAGAAGGAACACATCCAAAGTTATATAATGAGGCCAATGTAAACTTGATATCAAAACTACCATTGACATTAGAAGAAAAATTTTAGTCTAAAATTTACAAACTACAAATGTCTTTGTCATGAACACAGATTAAAAAAAAAAAATCTTAAACATCAGCAAATTGAATCTCGTTAAATCTAAAAAGGATAATACATGCTGACCAAATGGGTTTATTGCTGGAGTGGAAGGTTTTAACCTTTAAAAACCAATCAACATAATTCACTACATTAACAAAATCAAGCAGAAAATTCATAAGATCATCTCAATACATACAGGAAAAAAAGATAGTATAAGCATGCAAGATAAAAACTTTTAGCAAACTACAAATAGAAGCGAACTTTCTTAATTTGACAAAAAAGATGTCTACAAAAATGAGAAACAGAAAACCTCATACATGATAGTAAAATATTGAAAATTTTCCTGCTCAGATTGGACACTACACAAGGATGACTGCAATTACCATTTCTACAACGCTGAACAGGGTGTCTCAACCATTCGATAAGGGAAGAAAATGAAATAAAAGGTAAACAGGTTTGGAAATGAAGAAATAAAATTGTCCTTATTGACACATGATACTATTATATATGTAGATAATCCAAGGTAGTCTACAAATAAAGTATTGAAATGGTTAAAAAATTTTAACAAGTTCATAAAATAAAACATCAATATGCACATATCAATAGTATTTCCATACACAAGTAGAAAAAGATTAGAAAATAAAATTTTAGAACAACACTAGAGAGTAAATAGGCAAGCCATAGACTACAGAAAACAATGATAATATATAAATCCAACAGAGAACTTGTATCAAAAAATATATATGAAATCTACAAATTGAAAAATGAACAAAGGATTATCCAGACCTTCAAAAAAGAAGACATCCAATGGCCATTAAACTTATGAAAAGGTGCTCAATTTCATTATTCAGCAAGGAAATAGAAATTAAAACCTTAAGACATCAACAAACGCATATGACAAAAGCTAAAATTCAATAGACTAACATTAGGAAAAAATGGTAAGGATATAGAATAACTAGAATTCTTACACATTTCTGGAGGGAAAGGAGTCAGACACAAATAAATATGATTATATTTATTCAAAATATAAAAGCAGGCAAAGCTAACCTATTGTACTAGAAGTTAGGAGAATAAGTATCTTTGAGGAGGGGATTAGTGGCTGAGAGAGAGCTTGATGGTGTCCTCTGAAGTTTTGGAAATGTTCTATTTTTTTTTAAGTGGATGGTGCAGATACACAGGTATCTTCACTTTGTGGTAATTCATCCATCAGTATACTTACAATTTGTGCACTTTTCTAGTTACATATTATGCTTCAATTAAAACAAATAATTTTTTTTAAGGAATGATTCTGTGTGACAATTTGAGAATTCAGTCATTCTGATAAACAGTGAATACAGATGAAAGAAGAGACTTGGTTTTGATTTGTGTTTGGCTTTCTTTGTTTAGTGAAGTATTTTGTATTTGGTTTTCTTTGGAAAACGGCAGCATGACAATTTTCAGTGTAGACATGTTGAATTAGAAGTACCTGGAAGAGAGTTGTTTGCCAGCAACAACCTACCTCTGCTTAACTCAAGGAAAATACAGAATTTATAGGCAGGACAGTAGAATTTGTCCAGAAACCAGAAGAGGAATTAAGTTTGCTTTGGAAACACTGGTGGGGCAGTGGTTAAGAGCTATGGCTGCTAACCATGATGTTGGCAGTTGGAATCTACTAAGAGGTCCTTGGAAGCCCTATGGGGCAGTTCTACTCTGTCCTATAGGGTCGCTATGAGTCCGAATCAACTCGACAGCACTGGGTTTGGTTTTGTTTTTTGCAAGAGAGCCACCTATAAAAAAAATAGGCAGTTGAAAACATAACTCTGGAATTCAAAAAAGAAAGAGTTCTGTGATGGAATTATAGATATGGAAATTATTGAAATGTAAGTGGAAGGATAATAAAATTCTGAATATGGAAGAGATTTCTTATGGAAATATTGAAAAAGGTGAACAGGGCCAACCATAGATCCTGGAAAGTCCAATAATGAAAGAGTTGATGAAGAACAGGAATCCACAAAAAGATGAAGTTATCCTAGCTAGAGATATACGAAAGCCAGAGGGAGCAAATGCCGACTACATGACATCCACAAATCACTTTCTCCGCAGGCAAGTCTGGCAGACAGCTACTCATCTTTCTAGAATCAGCACACTCCTAAACCTTCCATGGCCCCTCCCTCATTGACTGTCATATGTTTTCTCATCTTTCCTCTGTGGTCCCCAGCAGTCTGTGTACCCACCATAGGAATAAATGATGAAGTCAAAGAGCTGAATAAAAGATTTCAAAAGGCAGATCGAGAAGACAAAGTATCATAATGAAATATGCAAAATCAGGAATTAGAAAAGCATAACGGAAGAACACACACAGCATTTCTCAAGCTGAAGGAAAAATTCAGGACTCAAGTTGCAATACTGAATAATTCTATGGACAAAATATTAAACGACACTGAAGCATCAAAAGAAGATGGAAGGAATACACAGAGTCACTGTACCAAAAAGAACTGGTTCATGTTCAACCATTTCAGGAAATGGCATATGGTCAAGAATTGACAGTTCTGAAGGAAGAAGTCCAAACTGCAATAAAGGCATTGGTGAAAAACAAGCCTCAAGGAATTGACAGAATAATACCAATTGAGATGTTTCAACAAACAAATGCAACACTGGAAGTGCTCACTCACCTATGCCAAGAAATTTGGAAGAGAGCTACCTGGCCAACTGACTGAAAGAGATCCATATTTGTGCCCATTCCAAAGAAAGAGGATCCAACGGAATGCAGAAATTATCAAACAATATAATCAATATTACATGCAACTACAATTTTGCTAAGTTAATTGAAAAATGGTTGTAGCAGTACATTGACAGGGAACTGCCAGGAATTCAAGCTGGATTTACAAGATATATTATTGCTGATGTCAGATGGATCCTGGCTAAAAGCAGAGAATACCAGAAAGATGTTTATCTGTGTTTTATTAACTATACAAAAACATACGACTGTATGGATCATAACAAATTATGGATAACATTGTAAAGAATGGGAATTCCAGAACACTTAGTTGTGCTCATGTGGAACCTGTACATAGAACAAGAGTCAGTCCTTCAAACAGAACAAGGGGATACTGCATGGTTTAAAATTAGAAAATGTGTGCATCAGGGTTGTATCCTTTCATCATATTTATTTAATCTGTATGTTGAGCAAATAATCTGAGAAGATGGACTATATGAGAAAGAACAGAGCATCAGGACTGACGATTCATTAAAAACATGTGTTATGTAGATAGATGACACAAGCTTGCTTACTGAAAGTGAAGAGGACTTGAAGCACTTACTGATGAAAATCAAAGACTACAGCCTTCAGTATGGATTGTACCTCAACATAAAGAAAACAAAAATCCTCACAACTAGACCAATAAGCAACATCATGATAAAAAGAGAAAACATTGATGCTTTCAAGGATTTTGTGTTACTTGGAGCCACAATCAATGTCCATGGAAGCAGTAGTCAAGAAATTAAATGACATATTGCATTGGGCAAATCTGCTGCAAAAAAACCTCTTTAAAGTGCTAAAAAAATAAAAAAAAATTTCACTTTGTAGACTAAGGTGCACCTGATGGAAGCCATGGTATTTTCAATCACCTTATATGCATGCAAAAGCTGGACAATGAATAAGGAAGACAGAAGAAGAATTGATGCCTTTGAATTATGGTGTCAACATAGAATACTGAATATACCACGGACTACCAAAAGAACGAACAAATCTGTCTGGGAAGAAGTACAGCCAGAAATGCTTCTTAGAAGAGAAGATGGCAAGATTTTGTCTCATCTACTTTGGATAAGTTATTGGGAGGGACCAGTCCCTGGAAAAGGATTTCATGCTTGGTAAAACAGAGGATCAGCAAAAAAGAGGAAGACCCTCAATGAGATGAATTGACACAGTGGCTGCAACAATGAACTCAAACATAGCAATGATTGTGAGGATGGCACAGGACCAGGCAGAGTTTCCTTGTGTTGTCCACAGGGTTGCTGTGAGTTAGAACCAACTGGACGGCATCTAACAACAACAACAACATCTAAAATGTGTTCACAGATTCATGATTACAAGTTTACAAGGGCCTAGATTGTATGCTTCTTGAGAACAAGCTTGTTATTACTGATTTTATTACTTTTACTTTTTTTAAAGATAGCAACAGCTTGTTTATGTTTCTTTGTTGAGGAAAGGCACCAACAGCAAGGCAAGAAGAGGGAGAGAGTCAAGAGGCTCCATAAAACCAAACTCATTGCTGTCGAGTCGATTCCAACTCATAGCTACCCTATAGGACAGAGTAGAACTGCCCCATAGGGTTTCCAAGGTGCACATGGTGGATTCAAACACCCGACCTTTTAGTTAGCAGCCATAGCTCTTAACCGCTATGCCACCAGGGTTTTCTTAGGTAGGCTAATTACTTTGTGCCTTAAGACATTGTTTAATATTAAGGTAGTGTTTATATATTTGTTCAATATTAACTTAGTGGAGGTAAAACTGATTTTCTTTTCATAAAACTTATGTATAGAAACAGATTCACTGATTCCCCCCCCCCCCCATTGAACAGAGAAAATTTTCACATAACATTTCCCACTGTTCTATGGTTTTTATACTCCATTTACTTTTCTTTTGAAATTTCCCAAGCCAATCTACCTCTTGAGATGCACATTAAAGGGTTAAAACTTGGATATTAAAATAGTCACTTGTTCCAGATAAAGCATCAGGCATAGTCATGAATTATTTAGCTTTATAATTTAAGCTTACTCTGCCTACACGTGTGTGCCAGAAAAAACACCCATTTTGGTTGAGCCTGCTAGATTTCTTTTCTTTAATTCCCACTCCATAGTGCTGACTCCATCAGCAGGATTTGGATCAATTTACTTTGCCTGGTAATTCGAGTGGTCCTGCTGGCCACTGGTCCTTTAATCTGGTTCTGGGCAAAGGTTAAAGGTTGAGGAGAGTTAAGATAACTGACAGATGTCCTGCTGTTGTGTCCCAGCGCCCCTCCATTCTCTCTTTTCCCAATCCCCAGAGTTTCCTCTGAAGACATAGGAGAACCATCTGTTAAAACGGATGTTAGCAAGTGTCACATAGTTCATCGTTACCTAACTGAAAAAAATCACAGTTACATAATCAGAATATTAAGAATACCTTAAAAAATGAGACATTCTGAAAATAAGAACCTGTTGCTGTTGAGTTGATTCCAATTCATAGCAACCCTATAGGACAGAGTAGAACTACCCCATAGAGTTTCCAAGGCTGTAATCTTTACAGAAGCAGTCTGACACATCTTTCTCCCACAGAGTGGCTGGTGGGTTCGAACTGCCATACTTTCAGTTAGCAGCCGAGTACTTAACCACTGTGCCACGAGGACTCTTTATTCTGAAGATACTCAGGCAAATATACTGCTTATTATTACTTGAGTTAGGAAATATTTCTAGACATATGTATTTAAAGTCTATCCTTGCTACTATGAAAGCTATTCTGTTTGCATGGCCCAAATTATCTGTAGTAGTATAAATACAGTGAAACCTGTGAGAGCCGGAATTTGATGGGACTATCTTGTTTTTCCAGATCTTGCAAGTTTTCCGCCTTTGACAGGGTGGAGTCTTACCACTTTTCTATCACTCGTTGTAGTGGGAAATATTTCAGTTTTCCTTCTCTTATAGGTTTCTGCCGTACACAGCTTCTAGCTTTCACAGGTTTTACTGTATTTCTGTCAGTTTGTCTTATTGTGGCGGCTTGCATGTTGCTATAATACTGGAAGGTATGCCGTAAGTATTTCAAATACCAGCAGTCATCCATAGTGGACAAGTTTCAACAAAGATTCCGGACAAGGATGGTCTAGGAAGAAAGGCCTGATAATCTACTTGTGAAAATTAGCCATTGAAACTCTACAGATCTTCAATGTGATTAATTACTTTTGTGTGTGGCCTTTCTAACCATGATCTTGTAACTCCCACCCAGCTGATTGTATGATAGGGTAATTGTGGTCTACCAAGGGTATTGGTCAGTTTTGCCTTAAAAGAGAGCCATTTCCAGAGCAGGGAAGAAGAGCCTGCCACCACGAAGAAAGGAAAGACCAGCAGAAAAGACCCGGCACAGGAAATGATGAGGTGAACTTCTCAGCCCACGGAGAGAGAAAGCTGAGTGCCTTTGGGCAGAGGCTGAGGGCCAGGGAGAGGAGTGCCTGAGAGCATGGTTGGGAAGAGGCTATCCTGGTGGAAGAACTGTATCGAGTGTTCTTGAGACTGAATTGTAACTGGTACTTCCCTAATAAGCCCCATAATTATGAGTATGGTCTGTGAGCTCTGTGTGGCCATTGTAATGAATTATCAAACCCAGCAGAAAAGTAGAGATCGCTGTGTGAGGGATGGTTGGTGTCAGAATTAGTAAAGATGGCAGAGAGGAGGCTTGTCTGGCCTCCACCTCTTGGGAGTCAGCCTTTCGCTGTTGATCTTGGTTCTCCTTCACCCTTTGGGATTGGAGGTGGTCAGACACTGCCCTCAAGCCATTCTTACAGTTGGCTCTGTGAGCAGGCTTCTTTGCAATGGCTCCAGACTTGTGAAAGCATAGGACTTTGTAGGAGAAAGAATGAATGGGGTCGGGAAATGAAATTTTTGATTCTTAGATGGTTACTTTGGTGGTTGTTACCTATAATGGATGAAAAGCTGCAGCTGGAGAGGCCTGGGGCCAAAGCCAGACCAGATGAGGTTATGCTATAGCTGAAGGGAGAAAAGCCCCACCTGGAGTGGCCTGGAGCCAAAGCCAGACCAGATAAGCAGAATGATTGATAGTGAGCCAGAGGCCCAAGGCCATATGCATATGAATGGGAAGATAGTCAAATAAGAGAAGACTAAACTGGAATGTTTTAAAAGGGTTATGTGTTTAGGATTATGCATTTATCTGAACATATTATGGATATCAAATGTTTATTCTACCTAATATTGTAAAGCATACCTAAATGTGTGGTAGAAATGAATATTGGGTATTATGGATTACAGAGAGCATGTAAATCCACCTTCAGCCAATACTTTACTGGATATGCTAAAAGGGGAGTTAGCATTTGCTCAAGGGAAACATGCTGTTTGAATGCAGTCACCCTGTGTATAAAGTGGGGGCCTGAGGTCAAAAACTTGAGTACCACCCAGATTTGCATTTGAAAAGACAGGCAGAACCACCCAGAACTGCTGAAAGAATGGAAGATTTGCATTTGAAGGAAGAACTTACGTGAAAAACGTGGCTGTTTTGCTTTTTGAATTTCAAATAAGAGGTTTGCTGTTGGATGCACTGAAGCAGGAAAAGTCAGTGTCCACCAGAAGGAGTCCCCGTCCAGAACTGGAAGTTAAAGGGAACCAGCGAGTGGACAGCTTGGTCTGCTCGCTTGTGGCGGCCACGTGGGACCACTCAATGAGTAGAAGTGGGGAAAGTGCAGCAATGAAGAGAGAGGCTGAGTTTGGACATATTCCACTGGTACCCATTGACCTAACCCACAGGAGAGGGGGTATAGGGACGAGAATGAGAGGAAGGACTGACTGGTCAGAAGTAAAGGGATTTGTGTGTGGGCTCATTGACCTAGTCCAAGCAGGGTAGGGATGAGAGTGTGTGAAGGAGCTGTCTGAAGTGCCAGAAGGTGTGTGTGAATTTTTGAGCATGTGACCTAGCTTGGATGACTAGGGATGATCTGACCAGAACCCGACTGAATGAAGAAAGATGTTTGACACTGTGAGCTGGTGTAGAGTGCTGCAATTTGATGGCTTGCTCTGGACTGGACTTTGCTTATGGATGTAGATGCTCAAAGTTCCAACCAGAACAGATTCTTCAAGACCAAGGAACATGCTTGTCTCCTCAGAGTACTGATTTGTTAAGGACAGGCAATTTAAACATTTACTATCTAAAACGAGGGGAGACAAAGGCATGAAGTGGCTGGCTTACACTGCTTTCGTGGGTGTGTTTACACTCAAAATGAAGGAGACAAGACAGGATCCCCACTGAATAGACTCCTCTTTTCCGGATGTGTCTGGGGAAGAAAGGGTGGGGGAAGATGCTGAAAGGATTATATGATTCAGCTGTGAGTGCTAATTGTTAGCAGGGTTAATTGTGATTGTAAAAACAGCAATTGTGGAAGCTGTAAGTATGAAAGAGTGCACTAAGGGGGAGGCACTGCTGGACTGGGGTACAGTGGCCAAATCTAAAGTCCCTTAAAGGTTTCGCTTATGCTGGTAACCTCGTGAGGCTCGGAGCAAGGGAACTGTCCTCTCAAATTTTATCAGAGGACAGAAAGAGTGAAGAGAGAGAAACTTTTGGAGAACCTGACCAGATCAGATGGAAACACACAACAGACCTGAATAGCTAGCACCTGAGTAAACTCACCCTTTGGACTCTTTGCCCTACTGAAGGACTATTGTTAAGGACTGTTTTGAACTGCTAATGTGACTGGAAAGGGGAAGTTATCCTCCAAATATGAAAGTACCATGGCTAGAAAAGCCAGCGAGGTGGCCTGTGGTGGATCGTGATAGAATATTGTCCTATATAGTGCTGGAAGATAGCCTTCTAGGTTGGAAGGCACTCAAAATTACACAGTAACTGCAACAACGAACTCTAGCAGACCAATGCTTATGCAGATGGCACAGGACCAGGCAACATTTTGCTCTGTTGTACATGGGGTTGCCATAGTTCAGAGCTGACCTAAGGCAACTAAATAGCTAAACAGTATAAATATTTATATTTTATTCTGATAGGGAACTTGCAAGCTGTTTAAGCTGTTTAAAATCCTTTCATGAACCACAGTAGATATAGTGACCACTTCATTTTTCAGCCTCTGGGGTTTATTGGGAAGCTGCTTCCCCACTGATGGTTCATGCTGCCACAAGGCAAGGGCCTTTATGACTATTTGAAACTGAAGAAATGGGCATGTGTCACAAATTGCTGTTTTTACAGGGTATTATATATGGTATCTGAATTTGGGGTAGGAAAAACAGAAATTTTAAAAATTTGTATGTGGCACACATATGTACCAGTGGACTTTGAGGGGACCTTGGGGTAGAATTAGTAGTACAACATATGTAAGGGTAGTCTTGTGGGAGGGGAGCAAGAAAAAAAAATCCATACTACCTACCCAAAATTCAGACACACTCAACGATTCAGCATGCTTCCATTAATGAAAACAAAGGATATCAACAAAAAATTCAAAGCAAAAAATAATTTGTTCATGACAGAGTTTTAAAGTATAAATATTTACTCTATTTTTTTTGGGGGGGGGGCCCAAACCTTTCCCTAGGCAACAAAGTTAATTGGGGAAATTTTTATTGCTAGAGAAAATTTTAGAAATGCCATCCCTGCAAAAACCTCCCAGCCCCCTCAGGGAGGTGGTTGGAGAGAAAGCATGCAGTTGACCTACCTGGCTGTCCTGGAGGAGTTTCTCTTTTTAGCTACTCTTAAATGTACTTACCATGTCTTTGTCTCAATTTCTCAAAGAAACTCGGAAAAAAGAAGTCTTAACTCCTTTCTAGGGAGAACAATGCAGTGAAACCTGTGATATCTGGAGTTTAATGGCTCTGCCTTCATTTTCCAGGTCTCAAAAGTTTTCTGTCTCTGACAGGGTGCGGTCTCACCACTTTCTATTGGAAAATATTTGCATTTGCATTTTCTGTCAGGTTTCCACCTTACACAGGTTCCAGCTTTCCAGGTTCCACTGTATTTGTGATTTTTTTTTTTAAAGTGCATTTCTTATATAATAGACCTATTTTTTTTTCCTTTCAGGATAAAGTCCATTTTAAAGAAAATTCTGGGTCTGACAAAAGTAAATAAGGAAACTGTGTTGTTTATCTGCAGTCAGTATAGGCAACTCCAAAAAAGGTTCTGGCAGGGCTGGCAAAGGCAAAGAGAAGACATTGAATTCTGGATAATTGAATGTCTTTTCCCCTTTCCACGCTCCTTCAGGAAACATTTAGCGCTGTACTGCAGCTGACTACAACCAGGTGATGAATGGCATGAGGTACATAAAGCAATTCCTAATGAATCCACCCTGCCAGAAGGCCAGGCTGCTTTCTCCCCTGTTTACAATCATAAAATCCTCTTTCCAAATTATAAAGTGTCATTAAAATCTGGAAACATCTAACTCCCTCTCTACGGGTCCAACTGACACGTGGGATTAAGGTCAGATGCATCACGAGGCCTCTTTGTGTAAAGGTAAAATGACTTTTTGAACTGAAATAATGGACTTAAGGCACTGAGGCAGAACACAGCTCCATCCAAACTCCCAGTGACATATTTACAGAACCAGGTCTGGCTGGAAACAAGGTGAACAAAACAGTAACTTTAATTGCTGCCAGCAAAATGAAAAAGCTGATTGGCTGAACACTGGCCAAGTTCTTACCATTAAAAATACCACAGCATTGCTGCCAAAACGGGTGTTGAGACAACTTGCCAGAGGTAACTGTTACATAAAGCAGAGCTTGCCCTGCCAATGAGCCAGAAACCATTGCTGCATCTCTTGTGGCCACAATTATCCTGATAGGGAACATGTAAGATGGTTAGCTGTTTAAAGACTGTACCAAAAGAAATCAGTTCTGTGGAACAAGACAAATACAACTCTAGACCAAGGCAGTTAGTAGGTTGAGTTTCTCAGGGACCAATGAATTTGTCCCATTGGTTGATAGTGGTTTCAGAAAGAAACTAAGACAGTCTCAGAGATCTCAGGTGTGTGACCTTTGTAAAATTGTTGCGGCTTTTTCAGAAAAGCAAAGACAGTAAAAGCAAAGAAATCTGCCTTGGCTTGCAAAAAGGAAGGAAGGAAAGAAATACCCACCAAATTACCTCATTTTCTGTATTAAAAGATGCTTACCACTTTGAATACTGAATATACCGTTGACTGCCAGAAGAACGAACAAGCTGTTTTGGAAGAAATACGGTCGGAGTACTCCTTGGAAGCCAGGATGGCAAGACCTTGTCTCACATACTTTGGACATACTATCAGGAGAGACCGGTCCTTGGAGAAGGACATCATGCTTGGTAAGGTAGAGGGTCTGCAAAAAAGAGGAAGACCTTCAATGAGTTGTGTTGACACAGTGGCTGTAACAATGGGCTCAAACATATCAGTGATTGTGAGGATGGCACAGGATTAGGTAGTATTTCATTCAGTTGTACATAGGGTCGCTATGAGTCAGAGCTAACTTGATGGCACCTAACAACAACACTGATTAACTTTGAACAGAGCAGCATTTCCCTGAGGACTATTCACTAGAGGAGTGTGGGGGTATAGACTGTACCACACTGTCAGGGTGACATCAAAAAGACTGTCCATAAACTTTTTGTGCAGTGTTTTGGCAGAAAGTTATTATTTTTCATAAAAATATCCCTGTAGTAATTATAACAACAAAAATTTTTTTCATAAACCCAGCTTACATCTATCAATATACCTACAAGATTAAAATTCTATACTACTTTACTTTTTGAACCTTCTAATGCCCTCCAGTCAGGGCTGTCATTATTTCCCAGTTACAATGACACTTAGAATCACATGCTTTTGTTTGCACACTCTACAAGCACATGGTGGTGTTTTTGTTGCTGCCAGGGTGTGTTTTTTTTTGAAGGGGAGGGGAACTTACTTTTTTTTTTTAAATTATCTTTAGATGAAGGTTTACAGAGTAGATTAGTTTCTCATTAAACAATTAATACACATAGTTTCATGACATTGGTTGCCAACCCCACAACATGTCAACACTCTCTCCTTCTCAACCTTCAGTTCCCCATTACCAGCTTTCCTGTCCCCTCCTGCTTTCTCATCTTTGTCCCTGAGCTGACCTGCCCATTTAGTCTTGTTTTCTTTTATGGGCTTGTTTAATCTTTAACTGAAGGGTGAACCACAAGAGTGACTTCAGTACTGAGTTATCAGGGTTTCTCCAGTCTCTGTCAGACGATAAGTCTGGTCTTTTTTTTGTTATAGTTAGAATTTTGTTCTATATTTTTCTCCAGCTCTGTCTGGGATCCTCAATTGTGATCCCCGTCAGAGCAGTTGGTGTTGGTAGCCAAGCACCATTTAGTTGTGCTGGACTCAGTCTGGTGGGTTGATAGTATCATATCACCCACAAATAGGGATATTTTTTTACTTTTTCTTTATCAGTTTAGATGCCCTTTATTTCTTTTTCTTCCCTTATTGCTGTCGCTAGGACCTCCAGCACAATGTTAAACAGGAGTGGTGATAAAGGGCATCCTTGTCTTGTTCCTGTTCTTAGGAGGAATGTTTTCAGCCTCTCTCCGTTAAGAATGACATTGGCGTTTGGTTTTATATAGATGCTCTGTATTATGTTGAGGAATTTCCCTTCTATGCCTATTTTACTGAGAGTTTTTATTAGGAATTGGTATTGGACTTTATCAAATACCTTTTCTGTGTCAATTGAAATGATCATGTGATGATCATGTGATTCTTGTCCTTTATTTATGTAGTAGATTACACTGATTGATTTTCTAATGTTGAACCATTCTTGCATACCGGATGTGAATCCCACTTGGTCATGGTGTATTATTTTTATTATATGATGCTCTATTCCATTGGCTAAATTTGTGTTGAGAATTTTTTTATCTATAGTCATGAGAGATAATAGGTCTGTAATTTTCTTTTTTTGTGATGCCTTTGCCTCGTTTTGGTATCAGGGTTATGCTGACTTCATAGAATGAATTTGGAAGTATCTCTTCCTTTTCTATGTTTTAAAATAGTTTGAGTAGTACTGGTGCAACCTCGCCGCTGAATGTTTGGTAGAATTCTCTAGTGAAGCCATCTAGGCCAGGACTTTTTTTACCTTGGGAGTTTTTTTACCTTTTCAGTTCTCTTGTTACAGGTCTGTTCAGATTTTTGACCTCAGTTTGTGTTAGTTTAGGTAGGTAGTGTGTTTCTAGAAATTTCTCCATTTCCTATAGGTTTTCAAATTTGTTGGAGTATAGTTTTTCATAGTACCCTGTTATGATCCTTTTCATTTTAGTTGGGTCTGTTGTAATGTCTCCTGTTTGGTTTCTTATTTGGGTTATTTGCATCCTCTGTTTTTCTTTTGGCAGTTTGGCCAGTGGTATGTCAATTTTATTGATCTTTCAAAGAACCAGCTTCTGGTTTTGTTGATTCTATTGTTCTTCTGTACTCTATTTCATTTATTTCTGCTCTAATCTTTATTATTTCCTTTCTTCTGGTGGCTGTGGGCCTTTTTTGTTGTTCTCTATTTGCTTGAGTTGTAGAGTTAATGTTTTGATTTTGGCCCTTCCTTTTTGATGTGTGCGTCTATTGCTATAAATTGACCTCTGAGCACTGCCTTTACTGTGTCCAAAAGGTTTTGGTACAATGTGTTTTCATTCTCGTTTAATTCTAAGAATTTTTTTATTCCATCTTTGATTTCTTCTATTACCTGGTGGTTATTCAGTTTCCATGTATGTGGTTTTTTTTTTTTTTTTCCCCTTGTTCTTCCTGTTATTCATTTCTACTTTGATGGTGCTGTGATCAGAAAAGATGCTTTGTATTATGTTTTGGATTTTGCTAAATGTTGCTTTGTGGCTTAAGATGTGGTCGCTTCTGGAGAATGTTCCCTGTGCATTGGAAAAGAATGTATACTTTGCTGCTGTTGGGTAGAGTGTTCTATACATGTCTATGAGGTCAAGTTGGTTGATTGTGGCCTTTAGATGTTCTGTATCTTTGAGTTTCTTTCTAGATGTTCTGTCGTTTACCAAGAGTGATGTGCTGAAGTCTCCTACTCTTATTGTGAAAGTGTCCATTTCTCTTTTCAGTGCTGTTAAAGAGTTTGTTTTACATATTTTGGAGCCCTGTCATTGGGTGCATAGATGTTTATTATGGATGTGACTTCATGATGTATTGTTCCTTTAATCATTACATGATGCGCTTACTGTTTTTTATGGTGGATTTTGTTTTAAAGTCTATTTTATCTGAGATTAGTATTGCCACTTCTCTTTTTTGTTTGCTGTTTGCTCGATGTATTTTTTTCCATCCTTTGATTTTTAATATATTTATGTCTCTGTGTCTAAGATGTGTCTCTTGTAGACAGCATATTGATGGATCCTGGTTTTTTTTTTAATCCACTCTGTCACTCTCTGTCTTTTATGGGTATGTTTAAGCCATTTACATTCAGTGTGATTATTGATAGGTGTAAGTTTGTTGCTGTCATTTTGTAGTGGATTTTTTGTGGTGCTGACATTTGTTCTTACTCTTCTGTGCTGAATTCCTTTTTGTTTGTGGATTTTTTTTTTCACTTCTTTTGTTTTTGTAGACTTTGTGTTTTACTGAGACTTTGTTTCTCTATTTTGATTAGTAGATTTGTTAACTTTCTTTGTGGTTCCCTTGAAATTTACCCCAACTTCCTGGGTTTAAACTGGTCTTTATTACTTGATAATGCCTTGACTTCCCCCTAATTTGAAAAGTTTTATATCTACACCATTTATTCCCTCTTTTATTGTTCTGACATTGTTGTCATTTACCAATTTACCTTTCTGGTTCCCTGTTGTAAATTTATTAGTTTTTTTTTATCCTTGAGAGTTCATTGTCTAGGTTAGTATCTGGCTGATGCTGTCCTGTGTCCTATAATCAGGTTGTTGTCTGATGTTGTTGGTTCTCTAACCAAAGGACTCCCTTTAATAATTCTTATAATTTTGGGTTGGTTTTTACATATTCCTTTAATTTCTGTTTATCTGGAAATGTCCTAATTTCACCATCACATTTGAGTGAGAGTTTTGAAGGGCATATTATTCTTGGTTGGCAATTTTTTAATTTAAGATTTTATATATGTCATCCCATTGTCTTCTTGCCTACATGATTTCTGCCGAGTAATCAGAGCTTCGTCTTATCCTTTCCCCTTTGTATGTAACTTTTCATTTTTCTCGAGCTGCTCTCAGGATTCTTTCTTTGTCTTTGGTTTTAGCAAATGTGATTATGTTTTGTCTTTGTGTTTTTGTTTTGGGGTCTATCCTATATGGGGCTCTTTGAGCTTCTTGGATGGTTGACTTTTCATCTTTTATAAGATTAGGGAAATTTTCTGTCAGCAAATCTTCAATGATCCTTTTTGTGTTTTCCATTTTCTCTCCCTGTTCTGGAACACTGTTGACATGTAAATTTTTGCTTTTGATTGTATTCTGCAACGTTCTCGGTGTTTCTTCATTCTTTTCTCTGATTTTTCCTCAAACAAAGTAGTATCCAAGGATTTGTCTTCAATTTTGCTGATCCTGTCTTCCATTGTTTCAAATTTGCTCCTAGAAACTTCTATGGCACTGTCCGTTTCTGAAACCTTGCTGTTTATCTTTTTGATTTCTAATTGCTGTTTTTGTATGATTCCTACTTGTTTATTTTGACATTTTGTTCCTGTATTATTTTCCTGAATTCTTCTAATACTTTGTGTTTTTTGACTTTTTCTGTATTTCCCATGGTTTTGTCTATTTTTTCCTTATTTTTATCTGCATTTTCCTTCATCTGTTGGAAAACCCTGAATATTAGAGTTTTGAATACTCTATCTGGTAGTTCCAGTGCCTTTATTTCTAGCAGAAGATCGTCTGGTATTTTATTTTGGTCACTTTCTGGAGCCATCGTCTCCTGCTTTTTATGTTTTGATAATTGTCTGCTGTCTCTGGGATAGTCAGGAATTATTTTCTTTGTTTATTGATTGTAGATTTGATTGTTTCATCCTGCTTTTTTGTTTTATTTTGTTATGTCTGGGTAGGTGTGTTGGGTGTATATTGTTGCTTGCTTGCCAGTGGACACAATACTTCTCACCACCTTGTCCAGGTGGGCCGGGCTGTTCACTCAGCTATGGTGAAATAAGGCAGGTCCAGTGGGGATAGACAATTTGCTGCACAAACTGGGGCCAACCATGTGGGGCAATGTGAAAGTGCAAGGCGGGGTCCCAGTGACCACGTTGTTGCTGCTCAGGGTGTGGCCTTTGGCTCATGGTGCAGATTGGCAGGAAGAAAAGGAGAGGATGTGATTGTGCAGGGCTAAGAGGGTGGATGAAAGAAGAGAAAGGAGAGAAATAAGAGCAAAAAAACCGAAAAGGAAAAAGTAAATAAAAAGGCAACATGATAGGATTCTGATGGTAGGGGTGGGGCAGATACACCAGGCCATGAGCTGGTGTCTCTCTAGCTGAGTGATGTGGCTTGGCCTGTCAAGACGGGATATGGGTGGTACACAGGGCTAGGTGGGTGGGAGAAAGGGAAGGAAGGAAGGAAGGGAGAGAGAGTAAAGAAATAACAACGAAGAAGAAACAGAAAAAGACAAACAAAAAATAAATTAAAATGACACTGAGGGAGCCAGTCAGTAACGGTGGTGCAGACCTGGGGAGGCTGCATGCAGTGGCCAAGTGGTGCAGTGTGGCCCCTTGAAAAGGGGTGCGGGCAGTGCACCTGGCCAGGTTGGCAGGAGAAAGGAAGGAAAGGAGAGAGAGAAAAAAAACAGAAGAAGAAGAAAAAAAGAAAGAAACAAACAAAAAATCAAGCCTGTCAAGAAGGGGAGGGGATGACACATGGGGCTAGCTGGGCAGGAGAAAGGAAAAGGAAAGGAAGGAAGGGGGAGAGAGAGAGAAGCAACAAAAAAGCCAAAAAAAAAAAAAAAGTATCAAAAAATAAACAAATGATGCGGAAGGGGCCAGCTGGTAGGGGCAGGGAGAACCACGGTGGCAGTGAGCTGGCGTCTCTCTGGCTGAACAACTATGGACTGTTGGAAAGCAGTGGAGGCCAGGTACAGGGAAGAAGCGTGGGGGTGGGAAAGCATGTATCCCTGGTTACTGCATGCTCTGTCTCCTGTTGGTAGCTCCATGAAGTTGCCTTCCCATATTCTCTGGCTATGATCCTGGTGGCTGAGGTCCAAGATGGTGAATCCAGGCGGCAGTGAGCTGGTATCTCTCCAGCCGAGTGACTATGGCCCATTGGAAAGCAGTGGAGTCCTCAGACAGGGAAGAAGGGTGGGGAGTTGGGAAAGCATGCATCCCTGGTTACCAGGTGCTGTCTCCTGTTGCGAGCTCCATGAAGATGCCTTCCCATACTCCCTATCTGTGTTCCTTGGTGGCTGTAGTCCAAGATGGCAAATCCATGCTGTGTTAGCTGGTAGGGGACCTCCTCTCCATAGCTTGCCTCATTCTCTGTTCTCTGTCAGTTTCCCATTCCATTCGGTGCTTGATCAAGTTCTTATTCCTTCATTTGGTGCTTAGGGTTCCAGGATTGATGTTTGTATCTGTTTTACTCAGTTTTTTGCGTCTCTGCTGCAGAGGGAAGGCATGGTGGTTCTGTCTATAGCTCCATGTTGCTCCACCTCCACTGCTGGTGTTTTTACAGTTGCTGATTTTGCCAAATTTTCTGTTTTTTAGCTACAATATTGTGGTAATTAGCGTGGGGGGTGGTTTGACACCATGAGTTATAGCACTGGATGACACTAACCCTGGTAACACCACTAGGACTATTCTCCACCAGCAAAATGAAGGAAAGCACACAGGGCAATTATCCAGATAGTTCAGACAAAGGCTTTACTTTGTCTGGAAGTACTGGGAAATGTGGGTATATGGATGGAATTGCACAGGTAATAACTTCCATGTTCACCTCCTGTCACTGCTTAATTAGGTTGCAATCATTATGGAGCACTGCCACCACCTTAGTTCTATATATCATTTTCTTCCTGATTCCCAGCTGTAGCCTCCCTCTAAGAAGTTGCAATTTAAGTTTCTATTTCTAAGATGTATCTATCCAACTGCCACCTATCAAAGTTCTTATTCTCATATACAAATTTGGTGTTGCCATTCATTTAACAAAATCCTTAGGACTACTCAATTACCTTTACTTTTAAGTCCAAGTACAGTACGGTGAACTCCACCTGCTTTACAAGCCTTACCTCTAATCATCCTCCTACAAGTTGGCGGCAGTGGTGGCTCAGTGGTAAAAAGTTTCGCATTCCCTGGTTTGATTTTGACCCAGGGTGGATTCCAGCCAATGTTCCTCAAGCAAGGCCACCGCTCATCTCTCAGTGGAGATGTGCCTGCCACTCTGATGTTGAACAGGTTTGGTGGAGCTTTCAGATTAAGACAGACTAAGAAGAAAAGCCTGGAGATATACCTGTGAAAAATCAGTCAGTGAAAACTCAATGGTCCAATCCCATTGTGCATGGGGTCCCCATGAGTTGAAGACCAACTGAACAGCAGTTAACAGCAACACAGGCTCTACATTCCAGATAGAAGATTATTTATAACAGTAGTTCTCAACAAGAGCATAACATTCTAATATCAAGGGGAGTTTTTAAAACTCTAATTCTCAGACAGAGTCCCATACACATTAAATTTAATGAAACTCAATCATCTGTATCTTTTAAAACCTTCATGTGGTGTGGTTACAAGTTTGAGAACCATTACATTATACTATCTCTTATGCTTCTGCACATGCTTTTTCCTGGATCAGAAATGTATTTTATAATTTTGTGATTTTTTTTTTCCCCCTGCTGTTCTTGTAGGATATAAGTACAGTATCTTTTCCTGCAACTCTTCAATGACCTCTCCAAGTATTCCCATAGTAATCTACACATGCCTGCATCTTAATTCTTGATTTCTCTCTTTGCCTCTCTAACTAGATGTGAAACTCCTTCTAGAAAGGTATTATGTTTCATTTGTTTTTGTATCCACAGTGCCTGTTGAGCTGATACCAAGACCAACCAACTTAATTCTCCAAACCCTTCTTCTAACTTCTGGAAAGCAAACAGTCCTCTGCTTGCAAAATCCTCACAGACTTCTTAATTTTAGGGCATAGTAAAGAGAATGGAGTAGAAAGACATCTAGAAGATAACCAAAATCCTGACATTTAGTTGTGATACTCTTAAGTCTTTGGGGTTTTGTTATTGTATGTTGTTTTGTTATTGTTTGCAATTGGATGAGAGCCTCTTATAGCTTCCATATCAAAATATTTTTAAATGGAAATCTGAAGTTTCAAGAACATGAAGGCTGATAAATTCTTTTATTTCATGGCCTTTGCCCAAATGGATTACATTTTTTTAAAGCATTTTTGCAAGGCATGCTCCAAAATGTATGAAGGCAGGTAGGATGTTTAAATAAGTGCAAACTGGGGCCTAGGTTTCCATTAAATATAAACTCAAAACTCTTCCAAACAAAAAAGGGCTCCTGGACATGATGTATGAAAGATATTCTGAGAAGAGATCACGATTTAGAAATAAGTATGCAAACATGAAAGTAATTCATTGCTGGAAAGACATTTAAAAATTCTGTGATATGCAGGCCAGGGCCTGCCACTGGAATTGGCAAAGAAAGAAGTAACAACTGACTTTCATTTTGGCTTTTGCCACAAGTGTGATTGCTTTGTGATTCTTGCCCAGAGTACCTAAATGAAATGCTCGGTGTATACTCCAAAGTTTCTGCCTTCAGATGCTGACAAGGAAGGTATGACCCACTCTTTTTTCCTTTCCTTCCAGTAGGAGTTTTAGAAAATAAGTTACTTTGAACAATATGTTGAAAATAAATTTTCAAATATAGGTGGTGACCTGATCAGTCCTGCTTAGGAAAATCACAGGGATATATAAAGGCAAATAGAATGTACAAAATACATAGATATATTTTTCCTTTTCCATTGTCCTTTTTGGAATTCTACTGGGAATTCACCCAAGAGAAAATATGTACACTTTTCATGATATTGAGTTTTTTGTGTTAAGGTGGCTCTATATTCAAGAGCAAATACAGCAAGACACCAGACTGTCATCTTAAAAAAATGTATATTCTAAGGCAGAGGTGGTGGTGGTGGTGTTAGTTGGTGTCGAGTTTATTCTGACTCGTGGCAACCCCATGTGTCCAGAGTAGAACTGCTCCATGGGGTTTTCAAGGCTGTGACCTTTCAGAAGCAAATCACCAGGCCTGTCTTCTGAGGCACCTCTGGGTGAGTTTGAACTGCCAACGTTTTCTCTACTAGCTGAATGCTTAAACGTTTGTACCACCCAGTGACTTCCAATGCAGGGGCAGTGCTTAGTAATCTGCTAGTTCTCTAGGCAGGCATGTAAGTAATTGAGATATATGAGATGCAGTATGGTGGAACAGTGGTTAAGCATTAAGGCTGCTAAACAAATGGTCAGTAGTTTGAATCCACCAGCCACTCCTTGGAAATCCCTATGGGGCAGTTCTGTTCTGTCCTATAGGGTTGTTGTGAGTCAGAATCGACTCAACGACAATAGGTTTTTTGCTTTTTTTAAAAAAAATCCTTTGGACACACTAACATTAGGTTGAACCATATAACACTGCCATTTCTATAAGTCAAACTGTCAGATATCAGCAGTTTTATTGAGTTCACCTAATACTTAAACTGATTTCAAAGTAACAGACATTATGCGTTAATGGGGATAAATGAGGCCTCTTTTAATTTTACCTTCTGAGTCTCATTTTAACCTCCTTCTTACCATTTTAATAAATATACATTAGTTAACATTTATTATTTCTTATGTGTTCAACACTGGGTTAAATGTCTTGCGTTTAATGCATACAAAAATCATACTAGGTAGGTAGCACTATTGTCCCCATTTTACAGATGAGAAAATTGAGGCTTATTGAAGTTAAGTAAATTATCCAAGGACTCATAACTTGTAAGTAACAGAGAGCTAGGACTCAAAACTGAGTTCTGACTGACACCCAGGCCTGACTGACACCCAGGCCTTGCCTTAAAACCTATGTAACAGGCAGTTGGGCTGTTCTAAGGACTTATTTATCAAGGGCACAAAACATTACAGCTAATGTAAGGAAATGAAATAAACTTATAAAAACTCTTCTCAAGATGAGTGCTATGTGCTGGTTGGAAGAAATAACAACCTTTGGCAGGCTGCATACGCTGGGGAGGTGATGCGTGCTCAGGTGGCAGCAGTCACCTGCCATCTAACAAGGGGGATCCGAGATGGTGTTTTGTTACATGGGGAACACAAATGGCAGTTCTGACATCAGTCATCTGTCTTTCCTGGTCTTTTCCCCTCAGGGTTGAAACTCACCTACATACTGAAGAAATGTTAAAGAATATTGTTTTCAAGGGGCACTAAATATCTAGTCTGTGTTTGGGGGCTCCCTGACATTTCACAGGGCTGTCTGTTTAATCAACAGGACAAACTAAAGCTTAGAGGTAGCAGATGTACCAGTACCAGAACAGGATGTGTTTACAACCTTGGCCACTTGTTCATATGATTTGAGATAGTGTCAATGGGTTATTACCCTCCTATTCTTATTCTACAAGTTCCCCTAAAGAGATCCCTCAATTCTATGACTCACCAAAGGCTTTTGAATCAGTATTAAACCTTGGGGTATGACAAATGGGCTTGTCCACTTCTTTCCCAGTGTGGATACAGTTCACTACTCTTTGTTCCTTTTATAGTGAAAACTCTCTAAGTAGTTGGTCCAGTCAAACAGATACTTTATGCAAATCCTTCAAGGGGAAAAACAAAGTGCATATTTTGGAAGGGTGCACATTTGGCAATCAAATAACTGAAAGCATATTGTGGCAAAAGACCCAAAAGCATTAAAAACATCCCCATGCCTCTCGAGGCAAGTTTTATTTTTCCACTGCTCAAAAGCCACAAACTCTACTTCTTAGCTGTGTGAGGGCTTAAGCAACTTTCCAACTCAGAAACTATCATTGCTTTATGGAGCACAAACATCCAGACTCTTAACAGGAAGTTGCATGCAAAAGGACAGGATTGTCTCCAAAGTCATCCATTATGGACAGTTCTCAGAGCCTTTGATCTTAATTAGCTAAATAAGTTCCATGGCTTATTGGCAAAACCAGCTCAATTAACTTGACTTGGCCGCATTTTTTCTTGTTTTACAGTTTGAGTCATAGTTTCTTAAGAAGATGACCAGGATATGCAAAAATACTTTATCAGAGGGAAAAAAAAACTATTAAAAAATATAAATACCATTTCCTGTGATCCGTAACCACAAGCACTCACTATGTTGTATTTGGGAAGCTTGAACACCAGCATCTCATTTGATTCCTACAACCATATGTTTAACAAACGTAATAACCAAAACACACAGGCACTAACCAATCAGAAGACTTTTTTTCTATAATAATGGGTCTCTGCTTACTTCTATGTACCATATAAATACAAGCCTTGACATTTAAGATTGACTTAATGTTAAATCAAAAGGCATAAACTCTGTAAGCAAGAAAGAACTTTAGAATTTTCTTTTCACCCACTGTTGACTCCTAGAGATTTGAGAGTTAAACTCAAAACAAAACAGTTTGAATACCTAGATATCTGCACAGTTTTTCTTTTTGTTCTTTCCTTTGTTCTCACTTTGGGTTATAAAGAAATCACTGTATAGGGTTGTATAATACCAGGTACACTCTACGGGTTGATGTAAGAGATTTACAATTGTAACTTTTTCCATACTTTGTTTTCACTTTCTATACTGATTTTACACATTAATCCCCATAATTCCTTTGAAGAAATGAGCTAATGGGTCCTCAAAGGGGGAAAAAGCAACTTATCCTTATAGTTAGTCTTTGTTTAGAATACAATTCTCTATCTTCAGAGATCTTATGTCACAGCCATTTACACTATTTATTCCTCTTGACAATATTCTGCTGCCTATCCATAAGGTTCTCACTGGCCAATTTTTTCAGAAGTAGATTGCCAGGTTCTTCTTCCCAGTCTGTCTTAGTCTGGAAGCTCCGCTGAAACCTGTTCACCATGGGTGACCCTGCTGGTATTTGAAATACCTGTGGCATAGCTTCCAGCATCACAGCAACACACAAGCCACCACAGTACAACAAACTGACAGATCTTGGCTAAAAGCACAGAATACCAGAATGATGTTTACCTGTGTTTTATTGACTTCACAAAGGCATTCGAATGGGTAGATTGTAAGAAATTATGGATAACATTGTGAAGAATGGGAATTCCAAAACACTTGTGCTCATGTGGAAACTGTACATAGACCAAGAGGCAGTTGTTCTGACAGAACAAGGGGATACTACATGGTTTAAAATCAGGAAAGGTGTGCGTCAGGGTTGTATCATTTCACTATACTTATTCGATCTGTATGCTCATCAAATAATCCAGAAAGCTGGACTATATGAAGAAGAATGTGGCATCAAGATTGGAGGAAGACTCATTAACAACTTGTGATATGCAGATGATACAACCTTGCTTGCTGAAAGTGAAGAGGATTTGAAGCACTTACTGATGAAGATCAAAAACTACAGTCTGCTTCCAGACTGCCAGAAGAATGAACAGATCTGTCTTGGAAGAAGTACAGCCAGAATGCTCCTTAGAAGTGAGAGTAGGGAGACTTCATCTCATGTACTTTGGACATGTTATCAGGAGGGACTAGTTCCTGGAGAAGGACATCATTCAACAAAAAAGAGGTAGACCCTCAATGACATGAACTGACACAGTGGTTGCAACAATGGGCTCAAGCATAACAATAATTGTGAGGATGGCGCAGGACCGGGCAGTGTTTCATTCTGTTGTACACGGGGTTGCTATGAATCAGAATGGACTACATGGCACCTAACAGGAACATTCCTCTTTTGACTACTTTGAGGAAAACTGTTAGTTTTGTGGCAACTCGTACCCAGCCCAACTCCCTCTCATTTTGTGATAGCCTTTACACTGTAGGCAGTAGAGAAGGCTCTAATATTTTTCAACCTTGAAAATATCTCAGAACTTCCCTCCAATGTACGTGGGAGAGAGCACAGTCCTTGATAAGGAGACCAGGATGCATTTCTCTTTACTTTTCACCTAAATGTGGGTCAGATTGAGTCTAGATCAGAATAAACCAGTAACTTACTCAGTTTCTGTCTCATCCTCATTTATATACCAAGTCCAATTCAGGGAGGATAGGATCCACATCAACTCCAGATAATAGCTGCACAACATGATTGATGTAATTGGTCTCACTGAATTGTATATGCTAAAAATGTTGAATTGGCAGATGTTATCTATATTTTACAGAAATAAAAAAAGAAAAAAGAGGCAGCAGAGTGATGGGAATTGTGCTCAAACTTGTCCATGAACTGCTGTTTGGGACAAAGGAACAGGATGAATCAAAGCCATGAAGTCATCAAAATTTAGGCTGTTGGAAACTCTAGAGGACAAAGTTTGCAATTTCTTCAAAAATTAATTTGAATAGAAAATTAAAGGGGGAAAAATTGAAAAACAGAACGTATACATTAAAAGAGACTCAAGAAACATCAGTAAGTTGTAATTATGGACCTTATTTCAGTCCTGATTCAAACAAATTGTTCAAAATAACTATGAGGCAACTGGGAAAATTTGAAAAATGACTGGGTATTTAATGATATTGAGAAATTTTTTAAGTGGAATAGTAATCGTCTTTTTGCTATGTTTTTAAAATGAGCACTTAAATTTTAGGGATATATGCTGAGATATTTATGGATGGAATGATAGGATATCTGGAGTTTGCTTCAAAATAATAAGTGGAGGAGGGTGGGGTAGGGAAGAATATAGATATAGAACCCTGATACTCTTAAGAGCAATCCATGGGCCAACAGTACCCATATTATCTAGGAGCTCATTAGAGTGGGGGATCTCCAGTCCAAGCCAAAAGTATAAAAATGTGCAACATTCAAGTTGGTTCATATACTCATTAAAGTTTGAGAAGCACTGGTTTGATAAATGACAATCAACCATTATTTAATCTGATTGATAGATACAGTGGTTAAGTGTTCAGCTGCTAACCGAAAGGTCGCAGTTCCAATCCACCAACGCTCCTTGGAAACACCATAGGACAGCTCTCCTCTGTCCTACAGCGTTGCTATGAGTCGGAATCGACTTGACAACAATGTTTGGAAACACTGGTGTCGCAGTGGTTAAGAGCTACAGCTGCTAACCAAAAAGTCCACAGTTTGAATCCACCAGCTGCTCCTTGGAAAGCATGTAGGGCAGTTCTACTCTGTCCTATAGGGTTGCTATGAGTCAGAATCAGCTCAACAGCAAAGGGTTTGGTTTTTGTTTTGTTTTTTTTTCTTTTTTTTAATAGATACAGCCATATGCTATCATCTCTATATTTGCATGTCTTTGAAATTTTCCATTATAAAAAGCTCTTTAAAAAAGAAAGCCAAGTTGGAGAAAGGAGTAGCCAGAGCATGAACAACCCAAATATGGACCTTTCCCTTCTTCTCGTACCTCAATTCACCTTACATATAGTCCCCTACTCTGGTACTTTACCAATAGCATGTGCATGTTCCCTGATTTTTATCTCATGTCGTGCAGGCCAAGCCTCTTGAAACCTAGGGCCATTCCTGTTGTGCTCCCAATCCTAAAACCCAAGATTTGCAAGCAGATTTCATCGAGGAACAATTTATCTGCTCCCAGAGCCCTAAAATCTTCTCTGCAAACCACATTTGAGGCACTCCAGGAGATTTGAGCAGACTGTGACGCCTCCTGCCAGGAATGATTTGCAAAACTCACGAGGAGACAATGTTTTCCAGCTGTCTCCATGCTGTGGCTCAGCTTCACTCCTTGCAAAGGTCATTGCTATTTCTTTGGTGATTCTCAAAAATATTTTAACATCGTTATGAAAGCAACAAAAGGGAGGTAAAGGGAGATCTCTGCTCACATGGATGCAACATTCTAGATGTCTGCTGTCTAAATATAAAAGAATTTACAAGTATGGTTTTCAGGATCTACCAGACTAGAGGAGAATAAAGAAAACAAAGGATCATTTATTTGTGTTTTTCCTCGTCTGTGTTACACCAGGTTCTTACATACGAACGCATTTGCACAAAGGTTCAAAAAAAATTTAACCAATTTGCTATGTTTACACATTGTCCCAGCTCATTGTCAGTCTTCCCGCCTTTTCTCCAGTTTATATTAATAATCGCCAAGCAACCCAGAATCCAAGATCTTTTAGGAATCACCCTACCCAGAAATGTAATAATCAGAACCATTTAGCATTAGGTAAATTCCATCTATATTTGAAAATAGTAATACTTGCTTTTAAACATTTGAAAAAAAAAAGTCTTACTAGTAACCAAATAAGTGCAATGGAAAATAATGAGATGTCATCATCTTCACCTCTCAGATTGGGAAATGTTATTCACGGATGAGGAAAATGGAATTCTCCCACAATGCTGATGGGAAAGTGATGAGGGAAACCTTTCTGGTCAAAATTTCAGCATTGTGTATCAATAGCATATTAAAAAAGACTGCTTAATTGAAGTGTAATTTAACATGCAGTAATCTTCACATATTTAAATTATACAGTTAGATAAAATTTGACGTATGTTTACACCAGTGAAATCATAATGATTATCAAAATAATAAACACATTCATTACCTACAAAATCTCCTCATGCTCCTTAGTAATCCCTGTATATTGATCATCCCCACCCTACTCATGTCCACAAGCATGTCCTAGAATGCTACAGCAATGGAATCATTATGTTCTCTCTTGTTTCTGACATTTCTCACTCAGATTAATTATTTTGGGGTTTATCCATGTGATTGTATGAATCAATAATATATTCCTTTTTATCACTGAGTAATATTCCATTGGAGCCCTGGTGGTACAGCGGTTAAGAGCTCGGCTGCTGACCAAAAGCTCGGCAGTTCGAATCCATTAGTGGCTCCTTGGAAACCTTACGGGTCAAGTCTACTCTGTGGTATAGGGTGGCTATGAGTAGGAATCAACTTGATGGCAACAGGTTTGATTTTTGGCTTTAATATTCCATTGCATGGATGTACCACATTTGTTTATTCATTCATCTGTGGACTGAATTTGTGTTGTTCCCAGTGTTTGTTGTTGTGTGCCATCAACTTGATTCCAGCTCATAATGGCCTTATAGGATAGAGTAGAACGGCTCCATAGGGTTCCCTAGGCAATAATCTTTACAGGAGCAGATCAGCAGGTCTTTTCTCCTGTACAGGAGCTGGTGGGTTCAAACAGCTGAACTTTTAGTTAGCAACCAAGTGCATAACCATTACATCACCAGCATCCAGTGTGTAGTCATTACAAATAAAGCTTTATGAACACACACATACGTCTTTGTATGAACACATGCTTTCTTTTCCCTTGGGTAAATATTTGGGAGAGAATGATGAGATCATACAGTAGGAATATGTTTAATTTTCTAAGAAATTGCCCGATACTATTCCAAAGTGGTTGTACCATTTTACATTCCAACCAACAATGTATGAGAGTTCTAGTTTCCTAGACACCCTAGCCTAACATGGTATGATCGGTCTTTTATTTGTTTTCTAGTAGTTGTAAAGTGGTGTCTTACTGTGGTTTTAATTTGAAATTCCTTGATGACTAATGATGTTGAGCAGCATTGCTTCCATGTGTGTATTTGCTGTCTTCATATCTTCTTTGGTAAAGCATCAATTTCAAATGATTTGTCCCTTTTCATGATTCAGTTATTTGTTTTCTTATTATTGAGTTTTGAGAGTTCTTTAAGTATTCTTGATGCAAGAGATTTATCATTTATATAATTTGCAAATAGTTTCTCTCAGTCTGTGGCATGTCTTTATTTTTCTGTGTCTTATAAAGAGCAGAAATTTTTAATCTTACGAGGTTAAATTTGTTAACTCATGAATCATGTTTTTGATATAAAATCTAAGAAACGGTTGCTCAATACAAGATTACAAAGATTTTATCCTTTGTTTTCTTCTGGAACTTTTATGGTTTTAGGTTTTACATTTAGATCTATCATTCATTCTGAGTTCGTGTGTGTGTATTTGGTGCAAAGTATGAAACAAGATCATTTATTTACATGTGAGTATTCATTGTTTTAGATCATTTATTGCAAAGACTTTCTTTGACCAGTGAACTGTCTTTGCACCTTTGAGAAATTATTTGTCCATCCGTGTATGGATCTATTTCAGGACTCTAGTCTGTTACATTGATTTTCTTGTCCGTTTTTACACAAATACCATATTGTCTTGATTACTGTGGCTTTATAATAATGCTTGAAATCAGGTAGTTTTAATCTTCCCTCTTTGTTCTTCTTTTCCAAAGTGGTTTGGGCTATTTTAGGTATTTTGCATTTTCCAAATGAATTTTAGAATCAGTTTACAGTTTCTAAAGAAAAGCCTACTGAAATTTTGATTGGAATTGCATTGAATCTCTAAGGTAATTTGAAGAGAAGTGACATCTTAACAATATTGAGTCTTCCACCCGTGAACCTAGTGTATTTCTATGTTTACTTAGATCTTGAATTTATCTCAGCAATGTTTTATAGTTTTCAGTATATAAGACTTTCAAAACATTTTTTAGATTTCATATTTTATGCTATTTTAAACAGTATTTTTAATTACAATATTTGATTGTTTGCTACTAGTATACACCCTTTGTCTTCAACTCAGTTCTGACTCATAGCAGTCCTACAGAGTAGAACCACCCCATTGGGTTTCCAAGGCTGTAATCTTTACAGAAGCTGACTGCCACATCTTTCTTCAGCAGAGCAGCTGGTGGGTTCGAACCTCCGACCTTTCAGTTTACAGCCAAGCACTTAACCACTGGACCATCAGGGCTCCTCCACTAGTATATAGAATTACAATTTATTTTTTTAACATTGATCCTTACATTGAAACCTTGCTATTAGATCTAGTAGCTTTTTTTTTTTTTAAAATAAATTCCACTGGATTTTCTACATAGACAATCATATTATTTGCTAACAAAGACAGATTTATCTCTCCATCTCTATTCTAGATGCCTTTAATATCTTCCTCTTGCCTTATCCCACTGACTGGAACTTGCAGTACAATGTAGACTAGAAGTGGTGAGAGTGGACATTTTGCCTTTTTCTCTTCTTAGGTAAAAAGCTTTCAGTCTTTTACTATTAATCATGATGTTAGCTGTAGGTTTTAAGTAGATGCTCTTTATCAGGTTGAGCAAATTCCTTTCTATTCCTATTCTGCTGAGAGTTTTTGTTAGTAACAGATGTTAATTTTTGTCAAATACTTTTTCTGCATCAAGTGATATAAGCATAAGTTATTTCTTCTATAGTCTAATACAGTAAATTACATTAATAAAATTTCAAATATTTAATGATCTTTGCATTCCTTGAAAAACTGTAACCGGTTGTGGTGTATGATCCTTTTTATGTATTGTTGGATTCGATTTGCTAAAATTTTATTTGAATATTGAATCTAAGTTCCTGAGAGATTTTGATCTATAGTTTTCATTTCTTGTAATGTCCTTGTCTGGTTTTGGTATTAGAGGAATCCTGGTCTTATAGAATGCGTTGGGAAGTATTTGCTCCTCTTCAGTTTTCCAGAAGAGTTTGTGTAGAATTGGTTGTATTTCATTCTTAAACATTTGGTACATGTCTTAGTCATCTAGTGCTGCTGTAACAGAAATACCACAAGCGGATGGCTTTAACAAAGAGAAATTTATTTCTTCATAGTAAAATAGGCTACAAGTCCAAATTCAAGGCGTCAGCTCCAGGGAAAGCCTTTCTCTCTCTGTCAGCCTTCTCATCAGTGTTCCACCAGACTAGGAGCTTCTCCACCCAGGGACCCCAGGTCCAAGGACACCCTCTGCTCCTGGCACTGCTTTCTTGGTGGTATGAGGTCCCCCTGTCTCTCTGCTCACTTCTCTCTTTTCTTTCTCAAGAGATTGCCTCAGGACACAATCCAATCTTGTAGACTGAGTCCTGCCTTGCTAACACAACTGCCACCCATCCTCCCTCATTAATATCATAGAGGCAGGATTTACAACATATAGGAAAATCACACAATACCAGGAATCATGGCCCAGCCAAACTGATACACACATTTTTTGGGGGATATAACTCAATCCATGACATTCCACCCTTTTGCCCCCCAAAAAAATCACATCCTTGCAACATGGAAAACATGTTCACCCCATCATATCATAGCAAAAGTCTTAACTCCAAGTCCAAAATCCAAAAATTCCTCTTCATCTGTGAAATCTAGAACACAAGTTATCTGCTTCCAAAGGTACAATGGCAGAACAGGCACAAGTTAGACAGTTCCATTACAAATGGGAGAAACTGGAGGGAAAGAAGGGATAACAGGCACCAAGCAAGTCAGCAGAACAAATTACATTAGCCCTGAAGCTTTGAAAATAATCTTCTGTCCTCTGAGACAATTTACACAATGGCCCTGCCCTCCAGACTCTAGGTATTGGCCACACTCTCCAGATTCTGAGTGGAGGCCCCTCGGCCCTGGGCTTTAGCTCCACCTTCCAGGTCCATTGGGACAGCAACTCTGCTCCCTTGGCTTTAGGTGCACCATTCTCCTAGTCCATCTGAGTGGTGACTCCACCATTATTAGCACCAGAGACCATGGTTCCACCTTTTGAAAACCCTAAGGTCGTGGCCATACCTTTTGAGACAGAGGCAGCTCAGCTTCTCGTGTCCCTTGTCTCTTCGGCTTCTGTTTCCTGGTTTATTGGCCTCTCAGCTCCTCAGGTTTCACGCCCGCATCTGCCCTGCTGGGGCAAGTGTTCCAGAGCTCAGTAGCTCCGCCAGTAAGTGCCCAGAGGCACCCTACCCCACCAGGAAGCCTCTGGCGCAAAGTCACTTGGCTCTCTCACTCCGTGGGTCAGCTCCAGCGCCATCTTGCACTGCTCTCCTGGTTCTGCCGCTGCAGGTTCTCTGCTGTTGCTGGTCCTCTGCCACTACTGCTCCTCTATCCATTCACAGTTTCAAAACCACTTCCACATTTTAGGTATCTGTTAGAGCAGCACCCCACTCTCTCAGTACCAAATTCTGTCTTAGTCATCTGGTGCTGCTCTAACAGAAATACCACAAGTGGGTGGCTTTAACAAAGAGAAGTTTATTTCTTCACAGTAAAGTAGGCTAAAAGTCCAAATTCAAGGTGTCAGCTCCAGGGAAAGCCTTCCTCTCTCCGTCGGCCTTCTCGTCAGTGTTCCACCAGACTAGGAGCTTCTCCACCCAGGGACCCCAGGTCCAAAGGACACGCTCTGCTCCTGGCACTGCTTCCTAGGTGGTATGAGGTCCCCCTGTCTCTCTGCTCACTTCTCTTATTTCTCAAGAGACTGCCTCAGGACAAAATCCAATCTTGTAGACTGAGTCCTGCCTTAGTAACAACTGCCACCCATTGTCCCTCATTAACATCATAGAGGCAGGATTTACAATATATAGGAATATCACACAATACCAGGAATCATGGCCCAGCCAAATTGATACACACATTTTTGGGGGTACGTAATTCAATCCATGACAGTACTATTCACCAGAGACGCCATCTGAGCCTGGAGTTGCCTTTGTAGGAACTATATATTTCTTCAGGAGTCTTCTTTAGTAGTTAGTGTCTTTCAAGGAATTTATCTACTTCATCTGAGTTGAAGAATTTCTTGGTGTAAAATTGTTCATAAATTTCCTTTTAGTATCTGTAGAATCTGTAGGGTTGTCAGTTTTATCATTCCTAATATTGGTAATTTGTTTCTTCTCTCTATTTTACCTGATCAGTCTAGAGGTTTATTAACTTTATGGATCTCAAGGAATTACCAGTTCATTACACTGATATTCTCAACAAGTTTTGTGTTCTATTTTATTTACTTTTATTCTCACATTTATTATATTCTTTCTTCTACTTACTTTGCATTTATTTGCTCTTTTTTTGGTTTCTTAGATGGAAGCTGGAGTCATTTATCTGAGACCTTTTTATTTTCTAATATGCGTGCTTAATGCTCTAAATTTCCCCATGAGTACTGCTTTTGCAGCATTCCACAAATTTTGTTAAGTTTTCATTTTTACTCTGTTAACATTATTTTCTAATCCCCGTTTTGATTTCTTCGTTGACTCATGGCTTACTTAAAAGTATATTGTTTATTTTCTGAATATTTTGTGATTATCTAGAGAACATTTAAAAAATTGATTTCTAAGTTAATTCCATTATGGTCAGAAAACATACTTGGTAGGATTTAATCCTTTAAATTTTATTATAACTTATTTTATGGTCCAGATAATTTATCTTGGTAAGTGTTCCATGTGTGCTTGAAAATGATGTTTATTCAGCTGCTGTTGAATGGAGTGTTCCATAAGTATCAATTAGGTAAATGTGGTTGCTAGTACTACTTGAGTTTGCCTTTTTCTCCTTGCAGCTGTATCTGTTTTGCTTCATCCATTTTCAAGCTTTTTTGTTAGGTGTATAAACATCTAGGATTATTATGTGCTCTTGAAAAACTGACGATTCCTTTTTCATTATGAAATGACCTTCTTTATCCCTGGAAATATTCTTAGATCTTATATCTACTTTGTCTGATATTAAGAGAGCAATTCCAGCTTTTCTTTGTTGAGTATTAGCATAGTACATCTTTTTCCAACCTTTGATTTTTAAGAAATTCATGTCTTTATATCTGAAGAGCACTACTTGTAAGCAGCTTGATGATGGGTTTTGTTTTTTTTACCTAATCTTTGACTTTTAATTGGGCTATTTAAACCATTTATATTTAATGTGATTAAATTGGTTAGGCTTGACTGTATCATCTTACTACATGTTTTCCATTTTCTTAATCTGTTCCTTGTTTCCTCTTTCTTCTTTTTTTCCTGCTTTATTTTGAATTAATTGAATATTATGATTCCATTTTATCTCATTTCTTGGCTTACTAGCTACAGTTCTTTTTATTTTGTTATTTTAGCATTTTATTTTGTTATTTTAGTGCTTGCTTGAGGGTTTATAATATGAATCTTTACCTTATTCCAGTCTATGTTCAAGTAACTTTAAAACACTCCACATATAGTATAAGAACCTTACCATATATACCCATTTCTCCCCTCTTGATCTTTGTGCCATTGTCTTATATTTTATGTCTACATATGTTTCAAACCTCTCACTACATGAATATCATTTTTGTTTGAACTTTCATTATTTTTTAAAGAAATTTAAGTAATAAGAAAAAGAAAAACTTATGTATTTACCCACACACTTACTATTGAGATACAATTCTTCACGTTTCTGTACATCTTACGATTGGAGGCACTGATGGATTTTGTTCCAGACTATCTTCTCAAAGATGTTTATATAATGAACAACTTTGAATAAATAAGATAGTGTCTCCCACTGTGACAGAGACTCTTTTTTTGCTATCTCTTATACTAAAGATAATATCTCCCTCCAAGGCAAAAGTTGGGGAGGTTTGTTTACCATTATTTAAAAAAAAAAAAAACTCAGATTTTACTTAATTCAAACTTTCTTAGCTTTTTCAAAGAACCATGTGCATCACACAGGCTAATCTGCTTCACCCGTTGGGAACTGGGTGCCATGGGGTACTGACACAGACATGAAGTCCACACTGTTTGTTACGTTATGAGTAATAAAGTTCTTTGTGTCAGACCCAGGAGTCTTTTATCTTCTATGAGCATCCATGAAACTGTGGCAGGCTAACTTATTAATTTGAAAATAGAGTAAAAATGTCACACCATTTGCGGATCTTGATAGTGAACAATTGTGAGACTTTTCTTTCATTTGTGTAGATCCAGATTTTCATTTGATATCATTTGCCTTTTGCTGGAAGAGTCTGCAGGTAATAAATTATTTCAGCTTTTTAATGTTTGAAAAAGTATTTATTTTGTCTTCATTTTTTAAAGATATCATTGCTGATTACCGGATACTAGGTAGATAGTTTTTAGTTTATTTTTTATTTCAGCACTTTAAAAATGTCCTTCCGTTGTCTTCTCATTTGCATTGTTTCTGATGAAAAATCTACTGTCATTATTTTTGTTCCTCTATATAAGGTCGCTATGAATTGGAATCATCTAGACACCAGTGGGTTTGGTTTTTGGTTATAAAGAATGTATCTTCTTTTTCTGGCTGTTTTTGAGATTTTTCTCTTTATCATTAGTTTTGAGTAATTTTGTGTCTTGGTGTAGTTTTCTTATGATTTTTACACTTGGAGTTAAGATTCTTTCATATATAGGTTCATAATTTTCATCAAATTCAGGAGCCCTGGTGGCACAGTGATTAAAGCGCTTAGCTGCTAACTGAAAGGTTGGTGATTTGAACCCACCAGCCATTCTATGGGAGAAAGATGTGACAGTCTGCTTCCATAAAGATTTACAGCCTTGGAAAAACTATAGGGCAGTTCTACTATGTCCTATAGGGTTGGTATGAGTCAGAATTGACTTGGTGGTAGTTTTCATCAAATTTGGAAATATCTTACCATTATTACTTGAAATATTTTTTCTACCCACCCCCCCCCCCCCCGCCTTCTCTTTCCTCTCTTTTGTTGACCCTAATTAATACATATTGAGAATTGTCCCACAGCTCACAGGTTCTCTTTTCATTTTCTTTTTAAAAATTCTTTTGTTTTAGATGTTTCTACTACTATGACTTCAAGTTCACTAATTTTTTTTCTGCAATATGTAATTTGCCACTAATTTCATCCTGGTTGTACTTTCATCTCACACACTGTTATTTTAATTTATAGAACTTTTATTTGAGACTTTTTATATCTTCTGTGTTTCTACTTAACTTTTGAATATTTGGAATAAAGACCATGACCAGGTCCTGGACCAAGACCAAAATTTAAGTAGGCACTCACTCTCAGGGTTGTGAAAGTGCAAACTTTGCCTCGTTTGTTAAGCCCTTATAATAACTGTTATAATTCCCTTGTTTGATAATTCTCACATCTGTGTCAGTTCTGGTTTGTTTGATTGTATACTCTTTTCTTGATGAGTAATATTTTCCTCATTCTTTGCATGCCTGGTAATTTTTGATTGGATGCCAGACACTGTGAATTTTGTTTGGGTGGTGGACACTTTTTATATTCCCATAAATATCCTTGAAATTAGTTTTGAAATGAAGTCGTTACTTAGAAACAGTATGATCCTTTCAGGTCTTGCTTTTTAGATATTTTGAGTAGACTGGAGTAGTGCTCATTCAAGGGCTGATTATTTGACACTACTGAGGCAAAACTCTTCTGTGTACTCAATTTAGAGCCCTATAAACCTTGAGGTTTTTCACTCTGACTGGTAAGAATAGGCACTTTTTCTGACCCTGGGTGAGCACCAGGCACTATTTCCTGTAATCCACTTGGATGGTTCTTTCTCTTTCCTCAACTAGTTTCCTCACATGCATGCTCTGACCAGTACTCAGCTGAGCACTCATGCAGGACCCTCTGCATATTTCTGGAGTTCTCTCTCTGTGAATCTCTCTCCCTCATGGTACTCTGTCCTGTGAACTCAAATCACCTTCATCTCTTAGACACTCAGACCAATCTTTTCAACTACAGTAGTCTGCCAGGCTTCAAACAGGCTTCCTTTCCCTATGCCATGACCTGGACTGGATACTCTCTCAAGTCAGTAAGTTGGGACAACTATAGAACTCACATTGTTTGTCTTTCCTCTCTCAGGGATCACTGTCCTTTTTCTCCATGTCCAGTGTCTTAAAAATCTATTTCATCCATTTTTTTGGTTGTTAGGCTGGAGGGTAAATCCAATCACTGTTACTTTGTCTTGGCTGAAAGCAAAAGTCTCGGTCACCTATAAAAAAAAGTGTATAATTTTTGGTTTATCTAGTCCACTTCTAGGAAATTGTCTCATTACAATAAACTTAACAGAATGTTTAAAGATGGTTCTTACAGCAATGTTTATAATAGGGGAAATTAGATATCACCAAATTTCAACAATAGGGGATTTAAAGGATTTATAACTACCAAATAAATAAATATGTAAAACAAACCTTTTTTTTTCAATCAATGAAGCTTTTATTTATTTTTTCATTGTAGTTTTTTTTTTTTTTTTTTTTTTACTGTACTTCAGGTGAAGGCCTACAGAACAAATAGTTTCTCATGAAACAGTAGTACACATGTTGTTTTATGACATTGGTTAACAATCCCACAACATGTCAA
The DNA here is from genome assembly GCA_030035585.1 of Dugong dugon. Classification (NCBI taxonomy): domain Eukaryota; kingdom Metazoa; phylum Chordata; class Mammalia; order Sirenia; family Dugongidae; genus Dugong; species Dugong dugon. Next base: position 22,162,369 of record CM057463.1, on the reverse strand, counting down.
CCCTCTAACTTCTCAACCTTTTTTTTGGTGAAAATACACATAGCCAAAGATACACCATTTCAAAAATTTCTACATGCAAAGTTCAGTGACATTGACTATGCTCTTCCAATTGTGCTGCTATTCTCATTTGAGATGAAGGCTTACAGAACATAATAGTTTCTCATTTAACAGTTACTACACATGTTGCCCTATGACAATGGTTAACAATCTCACAACACATCAACAATATCCTTACTCAACCCTGGGTTCCCTATCACGAGCTTCCTTGTCCCCTTCTGCCTTCTGGCCCTTGTCACTGGACTATTGTACCTCATTAGTCCCATTTGGTTTTACAGGGCTGTCTACTCCTAGGCTGAACGGTGAACCTTGGAGATAACTTCACCACTGAGCTAAAAGGGTGTCTGGGGGCCATACTCTCGGGGTTTCTCCAGTCTCCTTTAGACCAGTAAAACAAACTTTTTGCTGTGTAGTCGATTCCAACTCATAGCAACTCTATAGGACAGAAAGAACTGACCCCTAGGGTTTCCAAGGCTGTAATCTTTATGGAAGCAAACTATCATCTTTCTCCAGTGGAGAAAGTTGGGTTCAAACCACTGACCTTTCAGTTAGCAGCTGAGCACTTAACCACTGTGCCACCAGGGCTCCTGATTTATAACTACATGTCATATAATAAAATACTAGTCATTCATAAGAAAGTAGTATATTGATGTATTTATTGAAAGGAAAAGAAGTTCATGAAAAGTTATGCAGTGAAAAAGCATAAAAAATAGCATATACAATGTATGCTTATTTTTTGAAGTTATATGTACATGCAGTAACTTATTGTCAATAATAAAAAGTCTAGGTTATAAAGCAGAATTTGTTTATCTCTTCTGAGTAGTGATATTTCTTGATTTTACTTTTTTATCTCATTTATATTTTCTACTCTTTTTCATCAATCATGTATTTCTTATATAGTTATATATTCATGCTCTTAGAGTTTGCTAAGATCTGATTTTGAAAAAAACCTTAAATTTACAGAAAAGTTGCAAGAACAATACAATATAGCCCAAAACATCTCACACCTTAATTTATCAATTCTTAACATTTTCCATGGAAAATAAGTTGCAAACATTGTAAGATATTTTAATCATACAGAGACTTAAAAAGAATAATGTATTGCATACCCATGACCTTGGTCCCAAAAGAATAGACTACTGCACCTGCCTAGACAACTTAATTACAAATACTTACTACTGACTACAACCAATTATGAGGATGGCGCAGGACCTGGCAGTGTTTTGTTCTGTTGTACATAGGGTCACTATGAGTCGGAACTGACTCGACGGCACCTAGCAACAACAACAACGCAAAGCATCTTAGGTAATAGTGTGGAATGATGAAAGTAAACCCATCACTATAATTCAGGGAAAAAGAGCATCATACAGTGCTGGAGATGGGTCAGAGCACACTATTCAAATACAAATGGAAGTATAACTATTGCAGATAAAAACTGTTCCTGCTTGTTTCTTTGGCAAAGCCTGTGTGATCAGTATGTTTGCTTACATCTTCAGGTCCATGGGCTTCCTTCACCACGGTGTCAATTTCTCTTTATCCAACACGAGACCACGGCAAGAAAGTCACGAGGACCAAGTATTTGATTTGGATATCCCCCAGCGATTTCACAAGTTAAAAAGACTAATGGAGAGAAATTCTTTGGGGGGCTTGATCTCATCCTCAGACTAATTTTATCAGATCAGTTAAGCAGATTCTCATTCTACTGATTTTTTGTTTCTTGGAGACTTGAATCCTGGTGCTTTTGTTCAGCATCAGGAAAGCAGTCTTAAAATGCCACTTGCAGTTGATGCCTCTAGGCCTCTGTCGCATCCACTCCAACTATTCCTATTTCAACTGCAGCTGCAGGGGACAGTTTCCTTTGATCACAGATGCACCTTAGAGTCTGTCTCCAAGCATGCAGAATGTCTTTTCCCATTCTGTCCTGCATCCTTCTTGGACATGGCAGGGGCTCATGTGGCCAATCTGCAAACACAGTTCAGGAACTGGGAGAGTTCATGCCCTCAGGGAGCCACCCTCAAACAATGGGGGCCGGTGGATAAACTCTCCTTTTCTTTTCTTTTAAGGGGACAGTTCTGGAAAACATTTTGTATAGTTAACCTCTTTCCTGTCTCACTCTCTGTTCCCTCATTCATGCTTCCTGAGATGATCATCCCAGATATCAGAGACTATGTCTCTGGCTCTGCTTTCGGGGAACCCAAACTAAAAACACGATTTACTCCTTTGATATATTAATGCCTGGTTTGCTGAAGGTAACTGGATTTATCTCTGCTTTCTTTAAAAAATTCCCATACCTGCTTGTACTATGTCCATTTTATCCAGCATTTTATTCTTAGAATCCAGTATAATGACTTAAGCAAAGAAATCACTGGCTAAGAAAAGAAATAAACAAAGTAAGACAAAATTAAATTCATTCCTTATTCAAAATTTAAAAATAAGAGCACACACTCTTCTTGGAATTGCACAAATACCACTCAAGAATCCTTTATTCGTTTTGTTTAATTCCATAACAACTATTCAAAAGGTTCAAAAATTTTAACAGGAGAAATTTGTCAAATGATCAGGGCTAAGTGTGGAATCCATTAAAATCTAATTGTTCCCCTCCTACTCAGAGTTTTCAAGAAATGTATTATGATTATTTTCTCATATGTTTACATACAAATGGCACAGAGTTATCTATGGACTAGGTGGAGTCTTCTTACTCTTGGATCCCTTAATAGTCATCCTCTCTGAATACCTACCTTTAAACACATCATATGTTTTGTTATCACTGACTTTGTTGCGTCGTCTTCCTTAGATAGTATGTGCTGTGAAGGCAGGGACCATTTTGTCTTATTTATTGCATAGCCAACGGTGCTTAGCATGGATCCTGGCATTTGCTGGATTTCAGTATCTACTCACTGAGTGAATACAAGCATCTTTTTCTTCATTTTTTCATGTTTTTGCTCTGCTCCCAATTATTGACAGGATAGGAGAGGAGAGGAGGAAAGACAGAGGAAGAGAAGGGATGAGAGGGGAAAGGAGGACAGAAAAAGGGATGGAAGAGGAAGACAGCAGCCTTTGTTAAGCAGCTTCTACCAACTGCTGTTGAACATGAGAGTAAAATAGGAAGATTTTCTGAGCTAAGGATTGTTCTCCAAACTGAGCCAAATTGTATTTTGAAGGGTAGTCAGACTATATATATATAAACTAGTTTTAATAGACTCTTATTTCTACTGCCTGAATATTTAGCAAGTACAGTTAGTATGTTTGCACAAATGTCTGCTTATATTTATAAATACATCTTCAGAGATGTAGTTTGTTCTGTCTCCTTTCCACACCTAAAGAGTATAAAACAGTGCGTTTCCACTTTGGTCCTGGGGAGATAATTTTGCTAAACCAATTACTTGGCTCGTTCTTTAAACAACTCTTGAACTTAACATGGAAGTAACTATGAGCTAGTTAACACTTAGATTATACCATCTTCCATGTCTAATCTGGTTTCTTCCTAAGCTTTGATGAAGGCAATGTTTTCACCATCGTTCCCCTTTCCCTTTCCTTTGAAAAATCTTCAGTACTCCTAACAATTCTTTCAGGTTTGGTCTGAGAATCATGCAAATAATACGGAACTTTTTCTTAAGTATCAACAGAGATGTCCAACTCAGAAGGTAAAACATCTGTACAACCAACGCCGTGAAATGACGGGGAACCTCCTAACTGGTTCAAGTCTCAATAAGTAATTCAAGCTCAACCTCTCGATTCCAATACTTTTTCTCAGTTTGTCTCCAGCCCTATCAGGTGACTTGGGGGATGATTATTACTTTTCTTTGCCCAATGAAATGTGAATATTACATATAGCTTTCCTCTGTGAACATAAACATTGTACATCATTCTCCTTTTTGGATGACTCATAATGTGTGTGTGCCTATGCATATATGCTTGTGTATTTGAATGTGTCTGAGCGTGTGTTTGGGTAGAAAAAGTGAGGTTAGAGAAGAACTAGCCTCCAAGCTAAGAAAACCTTTCAGAGCCCAACACTCCATCTTATGATCTTTTCTTGCTGCTGATTTCCTGGGTTCGACGACCTCTATACACTCACTGTCTTTACCTTAATTGTGCATCCAGTTTACAACAGAAGCTCTTGGTGATTGAGGTTTTTCAGCTGTTAATATGCTACTCCTTGCCATTCTTATCTTCAGGTGAACTCTAGATATTTTGAGGGTATTATCTATTTTGATTTTTTTTTTATCAGATTTCCAATTTTTTCCTCTAATTCTCCACCCACTTTAATTTTGTTCACTACTTCTCTCTCATTTCATTCTTCTAATGTTTGATAAGGCAGGACACAAGGCTGCCACAATTGCCTTACTTCATGGAGGGTTCTCATCCACTAGAAGACCCTTCATTTATTAAAATGTAGGCTTCATCACTCATTCCAAACTATATACAAACTCAGATTTCTAAGTGAAACTTTATAAATTATTTTTAGTACGTTATACATTTTTTCATATGATAGGGAAGACTCCTTGTGATTCATTCATTCATTCAACAGACATATATCAAGGTTCTAGCTCCAGGGAGAGGCCTGTTATTCTTTAAATAGTTTGGAAGTGAATGTGCAATATTGAGGTCTGCACCCTCAGTTTTGTTTGACAACGGATCAATAAAAGTAAAATTTGATTTGGAAATGCAAGGGTTTGACTTGAGCACGCAAAGTGAGAGTAAGCATTGGATTAAGGAGCCCTGGTGGTACAACAATTAAGCACTTGGCTGCTAACCAACAGGTTGGCTGTTCGAACCCACCTAGTGGCTTCAAAGAAGAAAGAACTAGCGATTTGCTCCTGTAATGATTAAAACCAAAAAAACCAAACCCATGCCGTCAAGTGGATTCTGATTCATAGCGACTGTATAAGACAGAGTAGACCTACCCATATGGTTTCCAAGGAGCAGCTGGTGGATTCAAACTGCCAATCTTTTGGTTTGCAGCCAAGCTCTTAACCATTGCACCACCAGGGCTCCCCTGTAAAGATTACAGCCTAGAAAACCTATGGGGCAGTTCTACCTAACAACAACATTTCTATTGGGATAGAAATGTCTTTGTAAAGAAAAGTTCTCAGTGGTTCACTGGGAAAGTTGTGAATTACAAAATCACTTTTTAAATACACTAAGTCAGTTGGAGGGAAGGCACTTTGAGGGAATGACATTGAGAAACCATCAGAAGACAACAAGAAGGCTTATGAGGTAGGATATAGATAAAGGTGAGTGAAGATAAGGGGTGGAGGGATAGGATATAGAGAAGGGTGGAGCACACTGATAGCAACAGCCAAAAGGTTGTTTCTGAATAGGACCTCTGTGGTCCTTGGGTGGTGCAATTGATTAAGCACTTGACAAATAACTGGATGGTTGGTGGTTCAAACCCACGCAAAGGTGCCTTGGAAGAAAGGCCCAGGGATCTGCTTCCAAAAGTTCACAGTCTTGAAAATCCTATGGAGTGCAGTTTTTCTTTGCAACACATGGGGTCATCATGAGTCAGAATCAACTCAGCAGCAACCAATTGGTTTGTGAAGACACTGGTGAATGTTAAAGATGTAGAAAAGGCAAATGCTCCAAACACGCTGTTTGGAAAACCGTAGTGACTTGTTTCTCCAAGGTTTAGATTAAACAACGTTTATCTAAGAGAAGGATATGTGGCTTCTGACTAGATTTTTGCTAGAGGTAACAGAAATTCACCATTCTTTCAAGTTCAGTTTCCAAGGAAGTATTCTTCTTCACTGCCTAACTTTGTTTGCTTCAGTCTCTCTGTTAGAGCAGTGAGATTAGAAGGCAAAGCCTTGGACCTGGGGTCTCATTTTCATTATTGCTCTAAGTGTCTTCAGATAACTGAGCTACACCAGTTTTCTCATAATTAAAATGGGCTTAATCATAGTTGGTCATGTGAGCAATTCTGCCTTTTAAATTATTTGTGTTTGTAATTATTCAAGACCTGATTATTTTCTGCTTTGAATTTTTTGTTGATACCATGTGCTTTCATTAATGGAATGCGTACTGAATCATTGAGTGTGCTTGAATTTTTGGTAGGTACTGTGGATTTTTTTTCTTGCCTCATATCACCAATCCTACCCTCAGAGTCCAGAGGGATATATATGCCCCACTAATTCTACCTCCCTGAGTCCATTGGGACGCATGTGTCCCAAAAAACTTTTAATCAAAATTCATATTTTTCATACTAAAAACATTGCTTCAGCACCACTTCGTACAATACCCTGTAGAAACAGTAATTTGCAGCATATACCCATTTTTTCCATTTCAAACTGTCATACAGCAAACACTGTTTGTGGGAAAGTAACTTTCCAATAAACTCCAATAAATAGAAAATCTAGGTGGGCAACTGTATATCCCAGTGGTCAGGAAAAGTTTATACCTCTATTTCCTGTAGCCAAAAATGCTGTGCTATGTTTAATAACAAGAATGAGGCTACAAACATACGCATATTATAAATATTATAAATGGAATGACAAAAGAAAATAATATGTTAGACAGCTTAAGGCTGAAAACAAGTGGCATATATAAAGTGTGAGTCTGGAGTTGAATGGGGCAGAGATATAAACTGTGTGAAAGACGGATTGGAGGTAACCCAAGGAAGCCAGTATCAACAAAGAACCTAGAGAAAAAATAAAAATATTAGAAGATTTGGGGAAAAGCATCCAGGAGGAAGAACAACTAGCTCAGTATTTTCAGGTGACATCTCTAAGTGCAGAGGGACAATTAATTATTTATTTTGATTCCTTTTTTTTCAATAACCAACAAGTTGAGGGAATTGCTTAATTGCTGGGGTTGTAAAACAAGTCACAGATGAGAAGTTAGACTTATGTGCTAAATTAAACAACGCAACATTCCATTGCCTCTTCAGCTAATGTATCTTCTGACCTAGGTGGCATAATTTATACACAGTTTCTATTTCTTGCAAAAAGCTTTGGTAATAGGAGGTCAAAAACAGTTGTTGATGAAGTTTATTAACTATCTTCTATGCTAGTTCCCCAAGAGTCCCTGGGTAGTACAAGTGGTTAAGTGCTTAGCCACTAACAGAAAGGTTGGTATTTCAAATCCCAGCGGTACCTTGGAAGAAAGGCCTGGAGATTTACTTCTGAAAGGTCACAGTCATTGAAAACACCATGGGTCGCAATTTATTCTGATACATGTGGGGTCACCGTGAGTCAGCATCGACTTGATGGCAACTGGTTTGCTTTTTTTTTTAATGCCGGTTCCCCAAAGTAAAAAGTATCAGCTCTGCCTTAGTATACAGTCTTAGAGAGTTTCAAGTGGCAGTGATCCTTTTAGAGAAAAAGAATGTTGAAAAAGAAGTTAAAACTAAGGGGGAAAAAAGATTTCAGCACAGATGGCCTGGTTTGTGAAGGGAAAAGAGGTCAGGTGTAATACAGCACCCCATTTCATTTCTAAAGTGAAAAATGCCTATATATTGGCAGGAAAAGTCTGGTGCTCTGATTCAGCCAAGGAGGTCAGATCAATTTTATCTTTTAAAGAAATAGATCATGTAATTGGTTGCTGGAAAGTAATTGAAAGTTGGCACAATTGTGGAACCATTTCCCCTGAAGACTCACTCTTCTTAAATTGAGCAAATGTCAGAACCAAACATTAAAAACCTAATGTTTGTCTTCTAATTCTCAAAGAGCTTATTGTTGTGTTTCCTGTGGACTTGTGTACATGAACTTTCCTAGGCTGTATAAACAGTTCATGCCAGGCTGCATCTGACCACTGATCCTTTAAATGGAAGCAGCATTTCAGAAACTATTAATGGGCTAGAAATAGAAGGCATGGTTAGCCTAGCGATTTGTAACTCCTTCAAACCCAATGCCCTCTTTTAATGACGAATATTCTTTGTTTGTATTTGATTTTTGTTCATTTTGACATTTTGTTTTACATACAGTAAAATCAACTTTTGTCTTCATGTACACACAGTTCTATGAGTTTAAGACATGTATAAACTCACGTAATCACCACCAAAATCAGGTCAAAGAACAGTTTCATTGCTCCAAAAATTCCCATGTACTAACCCTTTGATCCTCGCCCCCACCTTAACCCTTGAGAACCATTGACCTATCTGTAACCTGTCCCAAAAGCTTTGCTTTTTCCAGAATTTCATATAAATGTAACCAAATACTATGTAATCTTTTGAGGCTGGCTTTAGTTGGGGGTTAATTATCCATTGTGTTTCTACATGTATGTGATAGCTTTTGTTTTGAACTACTTTTTCAAGGATATTTGCAAAACAAACAGTCTTAGAATATAGAGGCAGTGTCTCCCTTTGAAGAAGAGGGCAGATTTATTTCCTGAACGGGATCATAAAGATTATGTCTTCTTCTGAGGAACGATTGCTTTTATAAGATTGGGGGTTTTCTAAGGTGTGGTTCCTCAGTTATGACAAAAATCCACTGTTATGCATAGTAATTACCTGGGCCTGCCATGGCATTGTCCCCATGGGGAGGTGGGGTAAGGGAACATATTCAAACATGAAGCTCATGCCTCCTGCTGTGCTGTAATAATGTTCATTGTCTCTGACCTAGGAGTCTTGCATCTTCGGCTAGCATCTATGGAATTGTGGCAAGCTAATTTTTAGCTTGCGAGCAGGATAAAACTTCAGACACTTCACGATTTTCAAAACTTCTTAACGTATTTTGAGTCATTACGTTTTTGTGTGTATCAGTAGTTTATTACTTTTTATTACTCAGTAATATTTCATTGGATGGATATACAACACTTTGTTTATCCATTTCCCTGTTGAAGGACATTTGAATTGTTCCCAGTTTTTGGTAATTTTGAGAAATACTGTCATAACCATTTGTATACAGTTTTTTGTGTGAACATAAGTGTTCATTTCTTTACTGTATATTACTAAGAGTGGCATTGCTTGGTCATATGAGGACTTTATCAGAAACTGTTTAACTTTATGAGAAGCTATTTTTCGGAGTGGCTTTACCATTTTTCATTCCCACTAGCAATGGATGAGGTTCTGGTTGATCTGGATTCTCACTCACTAGCACTTGATATTGTCATGATTTGTTTTGTTTCACTTCCCACCATTCCAATAGGTATGTAGTGGTATCATTATGGTTCAATTTGCACTTCTCTAATGACCAAAGGTGTTGAGCATTTTTCATGTGCTTATTTGCCATCTGTATATCTTGTTTGGTGTGTTTGTTCAAATCTTTTGCTTATTTTCACATTGGGTTATTTGTTTTTTATTATTGAATTTGGAGAGATTTTGAGATATTCTCGATACAAGTATTTTGATAGATACATGATTTGAATACATTTTGTTTGAGACAATTGTTTGTCCTTTCATTCTTTTTAACAATGCCCTTGCAAAGCAAAAAAAAAAAAAAAAAAAAAAAAAGTTGATTTTGATGAAGTCCAATTTATCGATTGTTTTACTTTATGACTTGTACTGTTGGTGTCATATGTGTGAACTCTCTGCCTTGAGCCAAGGTCAAGAAGATATTCTATATTTTCACCAAAAAAAAATTATATTTTGTGTTTTAAGTCTGTGATCCATACTGAGTTAATTTTTGTATAAGGTATAAGATAGAGGTTGAAATTTTACATGTTTTGCCTATGGAAGTCCAATTGTTCCAGCATCATTTGTTGAAAACATTATAATTTCTCTGTTGGCTGGTCTTTGCACATTTGTCATTAATCAATTGACAATTTGTGTAGGACTATTTCTAGGCTCTCTATCTTCTTCCATTAATCTATTTGTCTATCCTTTCAACAATATCACACTCTTTTTATTACTGTAGATTCAGAGTAAATTTTAAAATTGTCTAGTGTAAGTTCCTTAACTTTGTTCTACTTTTCCAAAACTGTTTCAGTTATTCTATTCTTCCTTTCCATATAGATTTTGTAATCAGCTTGTCTAAATCTACAGAAAAAAAATCCTTCTAGGATTTTGATTGGGATTGCATTAACTTTATAATATAGACTCATTGGAGAAGAATTGATATCTTAACTATATTGAGTCTTCCAATCAATAAACTCAGTAATCCCTCTATTTATTTAGGTCTTAATTTCTTTCATCAGCATTTGGTAATTTTATTATTTTGCTTTCAATTTTCATAAATATTTTAAAGAACTTAAGAATCCTCTCCCCCCAAAAATCTATTATTTTTAACCCAGATATGCACTGTAACTCTCCTCCGTTTCCACCAATCTTAAGCTATTATGTTGTAAACTTTGTCCAATCTTTATCAGGATCCAGCATGGGAAGATCTGTCTCAACTTAAAAAAAAAAAAAGAAAATTATAAATATTATGCTTTTGTCCTTCTCCCTTCTAGATTTACTATGGCTCTGCCAAGGTAGTGGTTACATTACTGTGGTAGGCAATAAATTCAGCTTTGCTTTATTTATAGGTTATTTTGGTGGTATTTTCCAGTAGTTAAGACAGTGTTGTGTGGTATTTTCCAGTAGTCAGACAGTGCTATGTAACAAAGTGATGCCAGGAGCTGTAACAGTCTTCTGCAAACACGAGGACAGAAGCAAACACACAGAACAGTATGAGAAGGATGAGAAGAGCCTAGGTCATTGGTGATACTGCTGAGCCACGAAATCAATCCCGGAACTGCATATACTCAGATGTCCTTGTCAAGTATTTGTTTTAACTGTCTTCATGGCTTGAATACAGTTAATCAGGTGTTTGGTTACTTGCAGCTGAAAGACCTCCTGATAAAAATGACTGATTTGGCTCCACCCTAGTCTATCATCCCCATCTCCTTTCATGCCTCATCCTTCCTATGCTTTAACCAAAGTGGTTGACACATCACTATTTTTCTGGATCTGTTCCTTAACTTTTATTTTTTCTCTCTGGCTGGAGTGCCCTCTCTACCCACTCCTCTCGCCAATTTCCCCACCTCCTTATCAACCCACCTTTCTAGGAGGTTCCAACCAAATGCTATGTCTTTTAGGAGATCTGACTATATCTATGCGCCTACCCTCTATCACACTCTCTCTCACACACACACAAGCTTCATCTATAGAATGTTTATTGTAAACATGCATATGGCTCAGCACACTGCTGAATACCACAATAATAACTAAAGTTTACTGACTGCTTGTTTTGTGCCAGACACTATAAGTGCTTTTATTTGCATTGTCCCTCTTAACCCTCACAAGAAGTTTATTAAGTAATTACTATTTTCTTCATTTTACCAAGGATAAAATGAGGTTTAAAGAAGCTTAGAAACTTTTCCAAGGTCACACACACATCCAGTAATTAGCAGAGCTATAAAAATACCAACACAGTTGTAGCTCTAGACTGGAACTAGCATAAACTACATTACACAAAGTGTTGTATTTGGTAATGTAACATTGATTTATCTTCATTGCTATTGCCTACTGTGAAAGAATAGAGATGGTGTCTTGTATTCTCCACTCTGCTGGGCATGTGCCTAGCACATATAGCTATCCAATGAATGCTCCTAGGTGATTAGATGACAATCCTCTTCTCTAAGGATACAGTGCTCTACCCTGTTCTCTCCAAGCACTCCCTAGTGCTCCAGCGTGGACCTTCCCTCTGTGTAAACACATCTATCTTTATAACACTTTTGACTAGCCCTATCAGAACTGTGAAAAATTAATTATAATTAAGGTGTTAGTAACTGACAATGGCTTGTGATTTCCTTCTCTAATTTTTGGAGAAAACACCCAAAGGAATGACTTTTTCATGGTAAAATCTCAAGTGTATTATGAGATCATTGAAGGTAAACTGTGTTGAATGTATAGTCAAAAAACATTTTTTGAACAAGTTATCGCAAGCAGGTGGCAATGGCAGGTGAGATTATTTTGGCGGGGGGCAATGTGAAAGAAGCAATCTTTTTAATATGACAGCAACTTGGTTTCTTCAAAACACAAGGCTTCTTTACAGAGGAGTACACAGATATCTCAGCACCTAAATCTCGTTTTCCTGGGTGGAGTCTAATACACTAAACTCAAAAGGCCAATGCTTCTTCCTCATAAACAGTCTAGTCATGAATGTTTAGTTTTAAAGAGTTAAATAATTTCCACATTCTTATCTAAATTCATAATAAGAAACTATGAGCAAAAATTAAATTCCTTATGTATAATTCTTTCTAGCAGGAGTGGTGAGCAGCAAAATCTTCAACATGAACTGAAAATATAGACTTGAATTTCCTATAGAAGTAAGCTAGGCAGGGTTTTTTCAAACTTGTCTGATGATAAGAATTATGGTGGATACTTATTAAAATGTAGACTCCCCTCCAGACCCCCAGAAGATTTTTAGGAGGAAGAGTGGGAAACACACTACTGGGATATTATTTTAAGTGTTCTTCAATAAGGTTTCTCATGTGGACTTAGGGGGCAATCCATACCATGAGGTCATGCTTAAAAACACTTTAGTTCCTCCTCTCTTCCAAGAAACATTCATGTCAGGCATTGCCAATGCTACGAATACAAAGAACAATTCTCACTCCAGTGCCAGAGAAAGACAATAAACAGTTATATACAGTGTAGTAAGTGCTAAAATCAACGTTATTACAGGATTTTACAACATTTAGATGCTTAAAGAGGAGAAAATGCCTCATCCAAATAGTTAACGCAAATTTGACATCTGCAAAGGAGAGGTCACGCCACATACAAGACATATGAATAAAGACACAGTGGGTTGAGGAAGCCTGTCATTTTCTGAGCATTGTAAAAAGTTCAGCATGGCTGGAGCTTTAGAGTCAAGTTGGGAAAAGTGGGTGTAGATGAGACTGCCAAGAGGCAGTTGGTGAAAGACCTTACATGCCATCTTAAAGAAACTGGACTTTCATATCCTGTGGACAATGTGGAGTCATTGGGAAGAAACTTAGATGTACCCCTAGATGTCCTTAGATGCTCTTGGTTTAAAATGGATTAAAAATGTAACTTGACAAGAATGGCTCCAAGTTGGAGTTTAAGTCAACTTTGTCTTGAGCTAATATTTTGTAATAGTCACTGTCATACTTTGTTACTGTAGTGGAAACTCTTCTCAGTTGATACCTTATATAGAAATTTGATATGCAAAATAGATCCAAAGAGGCTGCTTTGGTTGATATAAAAAGTTTAGCTCCGTGGCAGTATTCCTATAAACACAGAGTGCTAGGGAACAGTTTGCAAATCTAATTCTATGCTCCCAAAAGACTGAATAATTGAATGGATATTTAGAATCTTACTGTTGAAGGGTAATTTAGATATTATCTAGTTCAATCTCTACCTTTGAAGGGTCCTTTACAATGTCTTCTGGAGCCCCTTCCATGCAGCTTTGCCCAGGAGATGTCCATTGCACTGAATTCAATCTACCTAAGTTTAAACACTTCCAGCAAAGGGGAGGCATCTGCATTCTCATGTAGTTTTACTAGTTGCCATTGAGTCAATTCCAACTCCTGGTGAACCCATGTTTGTCAGAGAAAACTGTGCTCCAGAGGGTTTCCAATGGATGATTTTTTGGAAGTAGATAGCCAAGACTTGCTTCTAAGGTGCCTCTGGGTGAACTAGAACCTCCAACCTTTTGGTTCGCAGCTGAGTGCATTAACTCACACAGTTTACCCTCTGGTTAAACAGCTTCAGTCGTTAGCAACTTCTACATTGGTAGAATCTTGCCTTCCATGTGGAAGACGTAGGTTCAATTCCTGGCCAGTTCATCTCATGCACAGTCATCACCCATCTGTCAGTGGTGGTTTGTGTGTTGCTATGATGCTGAACAGGTTTCAAGGGAGTACCCAGACAAAGAGTAGGAAGAAAAGCCTGCGGATCTACTTCTGACAATCAGCCACTGAAAATGTTATGGATCAAAGGGTCTGATCCACAGCCAAGCACGGGGATGGCACAGGACCAGGCAGCATTTTGTTCAGTTGTGCATGGGGTTGGCATAAGTCAGGGACCAACTCCACAGCAGCTAACAACTTTATGTTAAATAGGCATCTTCTTATTCAAACAAGGTCTTTGGGAATAACCAAATCAAAATTATAGCTATTATGTCTCCTTTTGTTCACCTCTTAAGTTTCTTCAATCTTTCCTTAAAAGAGACACTCCCCTGCTAGATCTCCATTCTCCCAAATGCATGCCAATTTGTCAGTGCTGCCTCTTGAAAATGAGATCACCAGAATTAGAATGTTTGTGTTGCTATTCCTTGCTTTTGGATTTTTTTTTTTTTCCTTAATGGCTTTACCATGAAAGGGCCTAGTCAGGGGCTTCTCTGGCTAACATTATCTTAAAACATAAGAAAGAGGTATCTAAGAAACAGAAAACAATGGCATTAAGAAACAGTTGAGTGTTAAACCAGACATTGATCCACTGTGTGAAAATAGTATTTGATGGAATGCTGACATTTAACATTATAATGGAAACAGATATGCTGTCAAAGAATGCCAGACATTTCTGGGGGAAAATAAGACCCTAGAACAGTGAGAAGAACATAGCAGAGGCTCAGCATCTGTGAAACCAATAAAGCAAAAGGCCACATAATATGGGGCAAGGAAATATCATTAGTTTTGATGATCTTAGGTTTGTCCAACTCAAGTGGCTTCCATTCTTAGGAAAAATTTAGATACTGAGGTAAGGTAAACTGAATGGCACCTGTTTCTTAATGGAGTATGATGGATCCAGTGAATGAGAGACATAAAATAGTCAAAAAGCATGAGACACTTAAGGCAGGCCATTCTCACTCCCTCCTGTTGAGCTGACCTCATGTTGGGGCCCTGGTTTCTGGGCAGGAAGATGGATGCATACTAAAACTTATTTCACATGGACATGGCAGGATGAGGGTAGGAGAGTAATGTTTCAGGACAAGATCATTCTGAGCGCTTGGCATCGCCATTACACTTTCTGGGTTGATTCCAGAAGATACTTCCAGCTTCGATACTTTACTGTAAGCCATGCCATTGTAGATGGGCAAAGATGTTCCTTTTCATCCCACTTTGGACTTTGGTCTCCTTACAAGTTTAGTTTCTGAAGATTTCTTTTCTTCAAATATCAGTAAAAAAGAATGTAAGTAGAAGATGGGTTTAAACAAGGAAACAAACAAAATCGCTGACCTAGGGTGAGTCAAACCTAGTTCAAAATTCTTCAAAAGCTAGATGAAAATTTGGCACTGAACATGAACCCCATGAGAGGCAAGTTGAGGGGTAGATGTGTGGAAGACAGGAGGCTAAGTGAATATGTAGGTGTGTTTGTGTGTGTGTGTGTGTGTGTGTGTGACAGAGACAGAGACGACAGATCCACAGACAGACACAAGCCAAAGTTTGACTGGCATGAGCAATTCAAGAATTTAATACTTTGGGTTAAACAAAACAACCAATAACCCATTGCCGTTGAGTTGATTCCAACTCATAGCAACCCTACAGGGCAGAGTAGAACTGCCCCATAGGATTTCCAAGGCTGTAAATCTTTACAGAAGCAGACTGCCACATCTTTCTCCCATGGAACGGCTGGTGGGATCGAATTGTCGACCTTTCAGTTAGCAGTCAAGGACTCAACCACTGCACCACCAGGGTTCTGTACAACTTGGGTTAGGTCTAATAAACGATGATCTGGCATTATTATTCCTTTTGGAGAAATAACTTCTGTTTTATACACTTCTTTGAAAGTCCAAATTATTATGTAAAAATATACGGTATTACTTTCCTAACTAGTGACCGAATGACCAAGCAATACTCACATCAACTGCTTATTTTAATGTCAAATGTTTATTTCTATGCCATAGTTGCCTCAGCACAATTTGTAAAATAAAAGAATCCAAAAAAAATTATTTTCTTTTTGTCAGGATATTTTCTTTGCAATTATAAGAAAGAAAATAAACACCTTGGTACCAGAATTACCATTTCTTTCACATCATTCTTATAAGTTGCATCTAAATATTTTCCTTGTGTATCATTTTTTAGGATGGAAAAAATATCCACAGGAAAAAAAATGTTTGGATTCATTAAAATAGACTTGGGATAGTCTTTGTCAGAGAATATATTTAGAACATCTTTGTTTTGGTACACTGTATCACTAATTGTCATATTCTTATTTAATATAACAGGCATACTTTATTACATAAAACAAAGTGCACTAAAAATGAACAATGTTAGAAACAAACTAAAATTTGGTGTATTTAAATATTCGGCTGACTAGATATTAGCTGAAGCGCTGGTATACAAATTTCATATCAATACAAATGCAACTCTCTTCTGTGATGAAAATGTACTTGGTAGCTTAGTTCTTTTGGCTTTAGCAGATAGGGGAGCTAATACAACTGAAACAACCTGATAACAAATTTTTTTTTTTTTTTTCATTTAAAAGGAAAGCTCTGGTTTCATAACTGGCTCTCGTATTTGTGGAGCCAGAAAATGGTATTTGCTCTTTAAATAGATTTCTTGTCTGATTTGAGACACAAATCCACCAAGATTCTTTCTTACAGTGGAAGTAGGCACCACACCTTAGATCACGAGGCTGAAAGAAGCCTGTTAAAGCAAATCCGTGATGCATGGTGCTGGGCCTAGCACCTAAAAGACGCCATGGTGGCTGTGCACGTAAATCCCTTCAGCAGACTCAGTGAAAGGATGAGAGTTCTTTAAGTTCATGCACATTTTATTGAGTAGTAATATAAAATGCTTTTTGTTTTTCATTGTTACAAGTGCATGCTTTGATTGCCAACATTTCAGAAGTCAAATTACAAAGGCAAGGCTTTAGGCTGTAGTGAATTACTTGGGCACTTATACAATTGTTAAAAAATATGAATGGACTTTTGTTGTTGTTTTCAGAATGAACCAGTTGTAACCCGTAACTGATATACAAAGGGAAAAAAGTGAAAAAAGTACATATTTTGTGGCACATGACAGAACAGAACAAAATAACTAAACCATTATGACATTAACAGTTACCATGCATTTAGAGTTTCACATGTAACTACAAACTTATTTAAATTTCACAAGGTTTGCTAAACATGCTAACCATCTAATGTGCACTGACAAGCTTATGTTAAAAACTTTTAAGAATACTCTCCCCTTTAGATTTTTTTCAAAGCTTTTTTGATTACAAAATTTCAAAGGCATTAAGCATTTTAGAATATAAAGTACGCCAGTATACATACATTTCCAGTATATGTCAGACCACTAAGCGCATTACAGTCCCATACAGGCCAATACAGCCATTTTTTTTTCCTTAAAAAACATGCATAGGCAGATTTTTTTTTTTTTTTTTTACAGAATATAGATGCTTTATCACTGTACTTAATATGATGTCTTGTTTACTATACTTAAAAATGCACCACTCATAAATATTTAATTCAGCAAGCCACAACCAAGACTTGATTTTTTCAACAAAAAAACCCTAAATATAAACAGCAAAAAAGATAGATGTAATTATTCCAGTTTTTTAAAACTTTAAAGAAAAGAAAAGTTATTCATTGCCAAATTAATAAGTGTTATATGGAAAGAAGGGCATTCAAGCACACTAAAGAAACCTGAGGTAAGCATAATCTGTACAAAATTAACTGTCCTTTTTGGCATTTTAACAAATTTGCAACATTCTTTTTTTTTTTTTTCTATTTTTTTAAGACTGCCTAATTCAGTTTATAGCCATTGTCTGACAAGAGTAGCAAAACATTATCAATAAATAGTCCTTATTTAGTTTTTACATCATTTTGTTAAAAATGTTTGATGCCATCCATTAGTGCTGCGACTGTAAACGTACAAGAGTAAGAAATTAGACAAAGTTTTCATGTCCAGTAACATAATAAAAGGACTTTCATTAACCTATCTAGACGTCCCCAATGTAGTAGGAAAACATATTCTTTCCTCTAACATTGCAGTACATACTAGCATTAGCTAGCTTCTAAAATTTTTTTCCTATAAGCATTTTTAAAAGGCATACCCAAAGGAGGTGTTTAATCACCAGCCCCACCAAAATATAGTTTATTATCTCTCTCCCTCTTTTTTAATGATAGTGTAAACTGAATCCAATTCCTGGCCCCCAGAGCAAATAAGCTACCATCTGAGGCAAGAACATCCAACTGCTGATATGCAGCAAGCCCCATCATGCCCCGCAGCTCAAAAAAAAAAGAAAAAAAGAAAAACAAAAAGAAAAAAGTGAACAGGAAGTGGTCACTGAATATTGCTGCTATTACTGCCGTTGCTGTCCGTGCCGTTAGTCTCTGAGGTGAGGGCCTTGTTGATGGAGTTAAGGTTCGCATCAGAGGGCATGGCATCTCTGCGAGGCGGCATCCTCTCGTTAATTCGGTCTAAGCCCTTGGCCTCCTCGAAGCTAGTGATCTTATGTTGTGGAGAAAATCCTTTGATAGCTAAACAGAAAATCATTAAAAAGAGAAAACTGGTTAGTCAGAGGTAAACAAAGAGCACAGCTGTTGCACCTGGTGATGTTAGAGATTTGGCAGTGAGAGAGGGAATCCTTTAGTAGAGAACAAAGTGACGGGACCTGAACATGACACAACAGACTCCTTACCATACTCGAAGATAATCAAAAGTTGTGAAAACAGCCAATGTCTCTTGCCAACCAAAATGTCCTCTAGAAGTTACTAAGGTGTAAACATTTCTCTTGTCCTCATGGAAGTTTAGTTCAAAGAAATTCCAAGTGGATGTGCAAGGAGAAAAGTTGCTACCAGGTACAGGTCTCTAGATCCAGCATCGACTGTCCACGTTATTAGCATGACTAGTGCATCAAAGACCATAAACTAGACAGATGTTAACATATCCCTACTTTTATTATTTTACTGTGTTAGTATTGGTAAATGCAATGGAATTACTGGGTCTGCTATACCTAAAAATCCAGTAAAGAGATTAGAGTTGAAGCTATAAGGAGCTGTAAATGGGATCAACCTGGGGCATTTTCATGCCATCTCAGAATCCAAAAGAGACTTCCTCCTCAAACAACTCAATGGTGACACCAAAAAAAATGAAATTATAAACTCATGTTTTCCCACCCAATTTTGGAAGTATGTGGAGTGGGTGACAAGGTAAGAGAAAACCAGAAAAATCAAGATCAGTGAGTAGATAAGCTTTGTCTGCCCTTCAGCAGTGAACAGGCCAAACTGATGTTCATCTGGTATCCATTACTGCCTAAATTTAGCAATGAAAAACTATTTCTTAGTAGATCAATGTACACATAAGTTATGGTTAAAAGAATAACAAGGGAAAATGCCTTTCATAATTTTTAACAAAAACAAATTGGACTGGTTTTGGCCCTATTCAGTTAAAACATGGAAGTCTCAAAGTGAGAGTCACGATAGTTGGATTTGTTTTTACTAACCCTTAGTGTGCTATAGAGATAGGCAAGGCATTTGTATAAGAAATTTATTGGTTTCTTCAGTGGGTGCACCAACTAGTGAGCTGAAAATAAAAATACTTAAATGGGGAACCAACAACATCGGTTTGTTTTACTCCCTGTGATGTGCAAGCTGGATATTTAAGGGCCAATCACCAATGCTGAGCTGGGCTGCATCACCATGGTGGATTTCATGGTACCTTTATCCTCCTCACCCTTGTTTGGGAAAGAAAAGAAAGCAGTTTTAAGCTGAAACTTTGCCAGTCACTCCTACACAAATGTGCAGTGCCTTTCATTACTATGGATGAGGTCCTTAAAAGATACAGTTATCTCACAATTCATTAACTATGAGAAATAGTTCACTCCCCCCTCTGCATTTTAAGTGTTAGCATAATGGTGATTAGTCAACTGTGAGAGGAAGAAGATGCGGACATGGGGAAAGACCAAGGCCCAAAGCAAAGCTTCTTAATTCTTCTCTAATTTTGTAATAAGTTGCAAGGTACTAGAGCTGTCTAACAAGCACCTACCCTGAAAACTAAATCCATGATTTTGAGGGACAAAATAGTGGCTTGAAGTAGAACTCTACTCTTTTTCTAAACTACTGTTATCACTTCATTTTAATTAGTAAATATACAACCTTTTATAATCAGTACAACATATGAAGAAGCAACTTTTATTGATTTAAATGGTAAAAGTGGAATCTCAAGGTTGTAGAAGTCAATAGGGTGGGGGTGTGCAAGTTAAAAATCTAGCAAGAATAATGTATGTTTCTGGAATGGGGCTCCATTTTCAATCTGTTTTTGTCTCTCCTGGTATGGAAGAATGTGCTCTGCTGTAGTTGCTGGTCAGACAACGGGTATTAGCAATTTACATTGGTAGTATACTTAACACAACACAGAGTCACAGAAACCACAGAAAACAGCCAAACTATAAACAAGAATGCACACTGCAGATTAGAATTTGCCAAGAGGAACAGAGAATTCCCACATAAATAGCAGTTTACTCACTGCTATTTAGGAAGCAGTTGTATTTTCTCTTACAGTGCTGTCATTTCCCCTACCATATCCAAATCATGTACAAATTGGAAGAGTCTAAAGTGGCACTTTTCATATCACACCATGGGACCATATGCACACAATTTTGGGAAAAATAAAAAGTTATCTTGCAAGAACAAAATACAACTGAAGAATTTTGTTTTAAAGGGGAACTTCAAATTATTCTTTTTAAAATTTCCAGAAGATACAGTATGTACAACATTAAAAACTATTTTGATAAGCAGTTCTCTTACAACAATGTATTTAAAAAGAAATTACTAAAGGGTCAACTTCATTGTCCTTGAGCAGCTTTAGGACACGGTCGCTGACATACACATCTTGATTTCCCCTGTAGCATCTAGTACAGTGCCTGGCCCAAAGCAAGCACTCCGTAAACATGAATCAATTGACTGACTACTTGATATTCACTATTCTTGTTACCGGCCATATCCACTAGATATTTTTTAATGCTTTATAATATTTTGCTTGCACTAATTGTTCTGTAAGTACCAGTAGGTTAAGATTTGACAAAACTAGCAGAACTGTTTATCTCATACACATCTGTCTCATGTTGGAATATTTTTTAGAGAGACATAAATTCATGTTGAACTACAACAAAGCACTATTCAAATAAACTTTTTGTTTTTGGTAGAAACTTCTTAAGACTAGAATGAATAAAGCTATTTTTATTCTCTCCTTTTCAGTGCTGACTGAAAGTGCTTTGAGGAAGGGACATGGTTCAGCTCAAGAATTTTTTTTTTTTACATTATTTGTCAAAACAGCTGCCATAACGCCCACCCCACATCATTCAAGATATATAATCCTTTTGTTTTCTGTGATTAGGTTCATTGTATACAAAGTCAACATAGCTTTAAGGGAAAAAAAACAAACAAACCATAAAAGGACATTTTCCCCTTTAAAGCAAGAACATTTTGGTTAATACTGAGCCACAACTGTTAGCCCAACACCCACACACTCTGTACAAGCTACAGCAAAAAAAAAAAAAAAATGAATACACCCAGCAGAGCCCTTATCTGTTGTAGGTACAACAGAAAGGGGACTGGCCAATTTACCTTCATCAGCCTCAATAGCCTCAACAGTAGCTGAAGAGAAGAAAGGGGGTGCAAAATGAATGAGAAAAACGAGCAGAGGATTTTTAACTCTAAGAACAAATCAGTGACGATCAAAGGAGCTAAGAGAACTAATGTTCCTGTAAGTGCTGGATTCCGGCACAGACAACAAAAAAGAAATTCTAAAAAGAAAGGAAAAAAAAAAACCAAAAATAATAATTTTAATTAATGAGCTGGATACATCTATCTGAGTGAATTGCTTTGGCTTTTGTTCTCTAAGTAAATGACAACATAATTAATCCTTCAGAAAAAGATTCAGGAAAATTTTCTACTTGGATTAAATGGATAAAGGCCCAGCTAAATCTAAAATGTGCATTTGACTTACACACAGTACTATAAACCACTGCTGTGCTTGTTGATTTACGGTTTAAAAATTCCAAGCAAAATGGCAGCACTTTTAAGCAGTGCCATGATGTCAGTGGGATAATTCACACTACTTAATATTAACAAGCACTACTTCCTAATGTAATGGAAAAGCCTAGGTACAAATCTGGGAGAAGAATAAAGTCAATGTGCCTGAGTTGATAATAGGCATGTGACTCTTTAAAAACAAGGACTGAGTATAATTAAATTTAAGCAGGTGGGGGCCGTGGAGGGGGAGAGGCAGGGGAGAAAGGGAGAAGGAAGGAAAACACTAGCCTGATTTTTTTTTTGCTAGGCAATCCAACTTAAAATCAGTTTTCTTTTCTTTATTTGGATATCATTTTTGGAAACAAAATTGTCAAAATGTTACAAATCAAGTGGTAATATGCCAGTAGCCACAACAATTCTATCAGCATTTTAAAGACTAGACAGCCGAAATACTGAAACCTCAGCATATTTCAGAGCCAAAACTTGAAAAGCCCATTGCCTTCCCAGCAATTTTTGTAATAAGGTTAAGGGCTATGTTCTCACTATACAGGTGTATGTTGTTAAGGCTAGATGATATTTCCTTAATTAAATGCTAGAATGGAACACTTCTCTGTAACTCCAAAACGTTTAATATTAAAATTATACCCCCTGACTTAAATTTGCATTTTTCTTATAATTTAAAGTTTAAAACTAGAGCAACAGCCAAATGTACGCTATAATTTACTGACAGTGCATTCTAGATTTTTATGATAGAAATACAGAACAGTTACCTCCATGGAGAAGAGCTAAATAGCAAAGCTTTAAGCAGTTTCTCCTTTTGGACAAATTGAAGGGAACAAAACAACAAATTTTGAAGTTGCTGTAATGTGTGTGGTTTAAAATATATAGTAAGCTTTCAAATTCTCAGGACTAATAAAGTTACAACCCATATGTAACTTTTACATGTGTATGTGTGTGTTCAACATAAAATAATGCAAACCAATGGATATAAAAGAAAAGAAAAAGCAAATAATCTAAGTTAAAAACACAGGTAAAAATATGAAATGAAATAAAGAATTGTAATAACTTAAGTAACTTACGTCTAAAAGCAAAGCAAAACATCTGGAACCACACCAGCACTGACATACTAGAAATATGTACTGCCCACTACTAAATGTATCCTTCCGAAGTAAATGTGATCATAGTTTCTGGTAGCACACTCACTGTAACTTAAAATGTGCTTATCAGAAACTGTGCAGATTTCAGTTAGGTAGATGTATGTTTTGTGCATGCAAATGATCCAATTATGCTAACCTGCCCGTAAGTTTACTTTGGTGGGAAAAATTTTGGATTTTTAAAGGTTATTAAAATAATTATTAGTTATAAATTAAAGGAGAATTTATTTCAATCATATCATGTATCTTCCTACACTCATTTAAAAATTTGTCTTTTTGTGTAGACTGAACTGACTTTGGAATAAATTCATATAAAAATATATAAGGAAAATTCTAGTGATGCTGCTAAGTTGTGATCACTCAGCAGTATCATGTACCTGTTGAACATTACTCTTTATGTAGAGGAGGTGTATCTAAAAATGTAACCACAAGAATATCCAAATCGACTGAAGGGCAGGGATAGAAAAGAAAATACAAAATAGATTCAGGGAAAGATACAGGAAAAGAAGCAAGAGGCTGAGATTGTTTTGAAAATGTCATAGTGCAGCTTTGTTTACATTTTTTTCTGTTGAAGTCTAATAGCTAAATTTCCATAAAGCATTGCTAAAATGGGATTCTAATAATATTAGTTAAAATAGATAACAAAACAGTATGAGTTCAGAGAAACTGTACAGTCTGATATGGTAGCTACTAGCCACATGTGGCTATTTAAATTAAGTTAATGAAAATTAAATTAAATAAAAAATGCTCAGTAACCATAGGCTGCCTGTAGCTATTGTATTGGACAGCACAGATACAGAAGTTTTCATTATTACACTAAGTTCTACTGGACAGAACTTTTTAGTACAAAATTTATATCTCACTGGAAATGTTATTTTTTTCAAAAATAAAATGTAGTTATACTCAGCCTCCTATGTTCTGAATTGATAAATCAGTGAAAAGGGACATATGGCTCTTAATTTTTATTCAAGTAGATAATGAAATGATCCTTTTTAAATTTTTATTCTGTTCTCCAATAAAATCTAGACTTACGGATATATATTAGTCTGTGTATGGGGGTGTGTGTGTGTGTGTGTGTGTATTTTCATCAATTAGATAAGAGAATTTAGTTAAAATGTAATTTAAAAGTTGTTTTTAGCAGGTCATTAGCTCAAGGTGGTCAAACCTATTGTGCCGGGAGACTTGTCTTACAGCTAGGCAAGTCTGAATATGTGGTTACTGTACAAATGGGAAGGTGAGCAGTGGGGTAAAGGTTATATTCTAGTGAATGAAGAAGTTATTATGTTGGATGTGACAGGTCAAACTGATGTGGTATTTCAGCCCTTCTTCCAGCTGAGAAGAACGGAAGACCAAGACCAAGCTTACACGAATGAATAACCCAGGGCTCTAACAACACAGCTGACCGAGATGCTCCGGGCACACGGTCATACCAATGGGCCTGCTTACCACTTTGCAGGGTTTGCTTCCCTCCAGAAAGCACTCCGCTGGGGAGCATGCCCGTTGGAGTCAAGCCTTTCAGCGTCAGCACACTCTCACTTTCTTCTCTGGAAAAAGGCACAACGAGGGGGGACATTAACTTTTTATTTTCTTTTGTAAAAAGAAATGACTCAAAAGAAAAAAAATGCACATAAAAATTCCTGCTTACCTCCATCCTTCTGGCTCTCTGGATTTTTTTTTTTTAACTTAAAACATACTATACTTCTGTACATTGATATAGAAGTAATGTTATAGAAGTAATTGATATAGAAGTAATGTTACATGATAGGACTGCTATGATAAAGTTTACAGTTAGACAATTGTGACGGTATGGTCTCCCCTGAATTTTAAAGACACAGAAAACAATTCTGATTTTTAATCAGGTCTCACTGTACAAAGTGTTCGCTGTGCATCATCTGTGATGCCGATAAATACGTTAAAAAGGAGCCGAGGGTGCTGATGGAAGCTTTTAAGCCAAGGCTCAGCAAATGTAAGTGGAATCAACTGGACTTGGGAGGAAAAACCAGAGGGCATATGGGAGATAAAGAAACAAAAACTCTCTGTGGATTAGGGAACCAAGAATTACATTCAGGGGCTTGTTAAACAATTTTGACATTACATAATAAATATGCAAAATAATGGCAACAGCTAGTAAGCAATTGGTAAAAATTTCTGGCTTTTTCAGCCTCTTTCCTCACTGATTTATTAAAATAAAATTATTTTATTACTCACTATGACAACAGTTTTACAATCAGTTTTAGATATTATATCATTATTTCAATTCTATTTATTAATCACTGACATTATTAAAGCAATAATTTTATCTTATTAATAAATCATAATGATTAAATAACTATGAAATAGGAATAATTTCATATCTTTATATGAAGTTCCCCATAGCAGACACTGTAATTGTAAATAACCAGGAAGATGTTTTAAATGCATAAATATATACATGTAATGTTTATAATATATATACAATGACCTACTTCACATTTTCATGAAGATGTCTAACATGAACCATACAGAATTCCAAACTCCTCCCAAACCTGCTACTTCCACAAACTTCTTTCAACTCAAATTGGCATTTTTTCATTGTTTAAGCTTAAAGAACTCTTAACTCTTTTTCTTCTCTCTCACTCTACATCTACTCCTATCATCAAATCTTGAGGGTGCTACCTTCAAGATCTTCTAGGATCTTACCACGCTTCTCACACTACTACTCATCACCTTTTTTTTTTAAAACAGCTTTAAAAAAAAAAACAACATTGTTGCCATCGAGTCAATTCCAACTCATAGCAACCTTATAGGACAGAGTAGATCTGCCCCCATATGGTTTCCAAGGAGCAGCGGGTGGATTCAAACTGCTGACCTTTTGGTTAGCAGCTGAGCACTTAACCACTGCACCACCAGGGCTGAGATATAATTCACATATCACACAATTCATCCATTTAAAGTGTACAGTTCAATGGTTTTTAGTATTCCCAGAAATGTGCAATCATCACCACAATCAATTTAAGAATATTTTCGCCATCTCAAAAAAACCCCTGTATCCATTAGAGGTCACTCTCCATTCCCCTTCAGCCATAGGCAACCACTAATCTACTTTCTGTTGGGAAGCATTTGCCTACTTTAGTCATTTCATATACAGTCAATGCTCATTATTCGTGGATTCTCTATTTGTGAATTTGACGACTTGCTAAAATTTATTTGTAATCCAAAATTCAATACTCGTGATGCTTTCACGATCATTTGTGGACATATGCAGAGTGTTGGAAAATTTGAGTCCCCAAGGCACATGTTCCCAGCTCAGCAGAATAAAATAACATCCTGTCTTCTTGTTTCAGCTGTCAAACTGTAAACAAGTATTCTTTATGCAGTCTATTTAGAGCCACATTTTCCACGTTTTTGTGACTTTTTAAAATTCTTTATCTTTTTGATAATGTCACTGTATATAAAATGGCCTCAAGTATAGCACTGCAGTACCGTGTAGTGTCCCTAAGTGCAAGAAGCGTGAGATGTGCCTTACGGAGAAAACGTGTGTTTTAGATAAACTTTGTTCAAGCACAAATTATAGTGCTGTTGCTCATGAGTTCAGTATTAGTGAATCAATTATTGGTGTGTGTGTGTGTATATATACATACATACATATATATATATATATAAAGTAAGGAGTCTTTAAACAGAAACACACGTAAAACAAAGTTGTGTACTGACTGATGAAAATGTTGCGACCAGAGACTCGCAGGAACATAACTCTATATTTCTCCTAGGAGCAGGGATTCAACATTCACTAATCCAGGGTTTGGAGCGACTTTACAGAACATAACTATGCTGCGAATAATGAGAATTCACTATAAATGGAATCATTTGTGGCCTTTTGTGATGGGCTTCTTTCACTTACCACCATTATCTCTCTGTTTTTTTTTTTTTAATTGTTGTAGTTTAGATGAAGTTTACATTTCAGCTTAGTCTCCCATACAAAAATTTATACATACATTGTTATGTGACCCTAATTGCTCTCCCCATACTGTGACAGCACACTCCTCCTTTCCACCCCGGATTCCCCATGTCCATTCAACCAGCTCCTAACCTTCTCTGCCTTCCCATCTCACCTCTGGACAGAAGCTGCCTGTTTAGTCTCTTGTATCTACTTAAGCTAAGAGGCACACTCCTCACGAGTATCCCTTTATGTCCCACAGTCCAGTCCAATCCCTGTCTGAAGAGTTGGCCTTGGAAACTGTTTTAGTTCTGGGCTGATAGAGAATCCAGGGGCCATGCTTTCCAGGGTTCCTCCAGTCTCAGACCATTAAGTCTCGTCTTCTTACTAGAATTTGAGTTCTGCACCCCACCTTTCTCCTGCTCCATCCGGGACTCTCTGTTGTGATTCCTGTCAAGGCGGTCATTGGTGGTAGCTGGGCACCATTCTGATCTCAGGCTGATGAAGTCTCTGGTTTATGTGGCCCTTTCTGTCTCTTGAGCTACTACTTTCCTTGTGTCTTTGGTGTTCTTCATTCTCCTTTACTCCAGGTGGTTGGGACAAATTGATGCATCTTAGATGGCTGCCTGCAAGCTTTAAAGACCCCAGACGCCACTCACCAAAGTAGGAGGCAGAACATTTTCTTAATAAGCTTTGTTATGCCAATTGACCTAGATGTCCCCTGAAGGCATGGTCCCCAGACCCCTACCCCTGCTACTCTGTCCCTCAAAGTGTTTGATTGTATTCAGGAAACTTCTTAGCTTTGGTTTAGTCCAGTTGTGCTGACTTCCCTTGTAGTGTGTGCTGTCCTTCCCTTCACCTAAGATAATTCTTACCTACTATCTAGTTAGTAAATAACTGTCACCCTCTCTCCCCACCCTTGTAACCATCAAGGAATGTTTTATTCTGTGTTTAAACCTTTTCTTGAGTTCTTATAATAGTGGTCTTATACAATATTTGTCCTTCTGTGACTAAATTCACTCAGCATAGTGAGTTCCAGCTTCCTCCATGTTATGTTTCACGGCTTCATCGTTGTTCTTTATCGCTGCGTAGTATTCCATTGTGTGGATATACCATCATTTGTTTATCCATTTGTCCGTTGATGGGCACCTAGGTTGTTTTCATCTTTTTTGCTATTGTGAACAGTGCTGCGATGAACATGGGTGTGCATATATCTATTCGTGTGACGGCTCTTATTTCTCTAGGATATATTCCAAGGAGCAGGATAGCTGGATCATATGCACCACCATCATCTTACTTGAATTATTACAGCAGTATCTTAACTGGTCTCTTCGCTGCACCTTTGTCACATTCTTCACTCGTTCCTCCCACATCCATTCTCAGTACAGTAGCCAGGTTGAGCCTTTTAAGACTTCTATCAGGTCCTGCCACTTCTCTATTCAAAACTTTCTAACAGCTTCCCATCTCATTAAGGGTGAAAGGCAAAATCTTTTCAAGGTCCTAAACTATTAAACCAGTTGCTGTCAAGCTGACTCCAACTCATGGTGACCCCATGTGTGTCAGAGTAGAACTGTGCTCCACCAAGTTTTCAATGGCTGATTTTTCAGAAGTAGATCACCAGGACTTTCTTTTGAGGCACCTGTGGGTGGACTTGAACCTTCCACCTTTTGGTTAGCAGCTGAGTGCGTTAACTATTTGCACAACCCAGGAACTCCTTACAATGTCCTACAAGGGCCTATAAAAACTAGCCCCAGTCCACACTCTCTCACTCTTACCCATCTCTCAAACCACATTGCCTGTAGTGTCCACTTTCCTCCAACACACTCAGCACACTCCCCCCTCAGGGCACTGCACTTGCTTTCCCTCTGTCTCACATTCTTCCCTCAGTATTTGTGTAGCTCATTTCCTTTCTGCCTTCAAATCTCTTCTCAAATGTCTCCTTTTAAGTGAGGACACTATCTAAAATAACATTCACCTCCTATGCTCCCTGTCTCCCGTGT
Organism: Dugong dugon; assembly: GCA_030035585.1. NCBI lineage: Eukaryota > Metazoa > Chordata > Mammalia > Sirenia > Dugongidae > Dugong > Dugong dugon. The sequence goes on along the minus strand of CM057463.1, from coordinate 22,133,439 downwards.
CTATTTTCTGTTTTACTCAAAGCACTTACCACTATCTAAATACTATAAAGTTGATTTGTTTAGTTATATATTTTTGGTCTCCACTGTCTAGCACATTCCACCCTAGCTAGGCAAGCTGCATGAGAACAGGGATTTGTCTTTTTTGTTGCAGTATCCACAGTGCCTAAGATTAGAAGAGTATCTGTTACACAGTCAACTTTCAAACAATATTTACTGAAACAATGCGTGAAATGAAAACAGAATGGCAATGTTAATCAATACTTTAGATTTCAGTATCTTTTACTGCAGGGTTAACTTTAAAATATTAGGTTTGAGATGGTGAATTAATCACTGTTTACTTTCACACAGATATCTCCACCTTTTGAGGTTTCTGCTGTCAAATCATACAGATCGCATGAATAAATATCTTAAATGCTAATATGTGGTTTTGGAAAAATTGGGAGTATCTCAAAAGATATGAACACGTTCTTCCTTTATATTCAAATTTAGAATCAGGCTTTAATGTCATGAATGACTACAATTCCTCTATATAAAATCTTGGTATTAAGTCTCATATTAAACATGGGACTGGTCAAACAAAACAAAAATGAAAATCTATAATGCTTGGGCAAGATCAATGGAATTATTATTTTTATACCTAAAAACATTTGTTCATAATTTGGAATTTTTTTTAACCATCAAAATTTTAATTTTGTAGCAACAGTAGAAAGATCTGTTTTGGAAAATCACAGCTTTGGAATCATTCTCACTTTGGCTAAAATCCTGCTCAGATGGCTTAGAGTAAGCTGTTTAACTTTTCGGAGCTTCAGGTTCCCCATCATTTGAAGATTAAATAATACCTTGTATATAAAAAGTTTAGCACAGAATATGGTCATTTTCCTTCCTTCCTTGCCCCTTTTCCTTTTTCTCTAAACCATATTCCTTCCCTCCCTATATTCTGTCTGCCACTTCTGCCTCACACAGAAGCCATGCTCTCAAAGGCTTCCAGTAGCAATCTCATTTCTCACTTCCAACAATCTCTGCTGAGTTCTCATTCAAAATGGCATCTCTGCGGTATTTGCTACTAATGACCATGTCTTCCTTCTTGAAAGACTTTTTGCCCCTAGGTTTTGTGACACTTTATTCACTGGTCCTCCTTGTTCTTCTCAGATATTGCCTTCTCAGTACTTTAACTGTTCTTTTTCATCTGCCCCTAGGCATATGCTTTCCAGTATGGTAGCCACCAGCCACATGAAGCTCTTAAGCACTTGAAACATGGCTGGTCTGAGTTGACGTGCTGTTAGTGTGAAATACACACCAGATTTTAATATTTAGTATGAAGAGAAGAATGTAAAATATCTCTTTAATAAGTTTTATATTGATTACATGTTAAAATGATAACACTGTGGATATCTGTGCAAAATAGAATATATTATTAAAATTAATTTCACTTACTTCTTTCTACTCCTTTTACTGTGGTAGCTCTAGAAAATGTAAAATTACATATGTAGCTTGCATTACATTTCTATTCTAAAGCTGTGTTCCAGAGGATTCTCTGGCTTCTTTCTCCCACCTTTACTCTCTCCCTTAGAAAGACCACCCACTTCTGCTGCTTCAGTCTCGTATCTGCATCTCTAGCCCCCTACAGCTGCATCTCTAGCCCCCACCTCTCTCTGAAGCTCCGGGGCAGAATTTCTAACTGCCTCTACACGAATGTTCTGCCAGAACATTTTCTTATGTTCTGTTTTCTTATGTTTCCAGAGGGAAAATGTGCCAAATTCAACTTATCCTACTCCTCCCGATAAATAAGAAACATAAATACTTCTTCTTTCTTAGAAAACACATTACCATATTATCAATTGCATAGGCTAGAACCTCTCTGATATATTCTTGGATTATTTCCTCCCTCTCATCACCCTCTGCATAGGTCAGGGTTCTTGTAGCAAACAGCAGAATCTACTCTGGCTAATTTCAACAGTAGAGAGATGTATTAAAGACTATCAGAGAGCTCATAGAAACAAGAACCAGAGCTGGATACTCTGCAGCTAGGAACAGTGCCTGTCCACTTTGCGGGATCTGCTCCAGAAATGCTGCCTAAGCAATACCTAAGGACACGCTAAAGCTGTGCAGTTAGCCCCCAAAATGCTGAAGCAGAAGTCCTTCCATTGCTAGCCCTGCAGATTCCACACCTGACAGAGGAATTACCTTCCACACTTGCTGCTTCCTTACAACGCTCATTTAAAACAGAAGTCCTACGTGCATTGATCTGATTGCTGGATCCTAGGCAATATGCCTGCCCCCTCCCTGCACAGGGTTGCTTAAAGACCCTTTTCTGGTTCCTTTAGAATGTTGCAAATTACTCAAACGTAAGGAATGTGTCAGGCAGGTATATCTAACAAAGTTTCATCACCGTACACATTCATTCACTACATATTAAAAATTTAGCTTCAAAAATCCCTTCTATTTGTCCCTTCCTTTGAATCTTTCCTCTTATAGCCTAGTTCAGCATATTTTGTTTGGATTATTTCAATAACATCCTAAATGTTCCTCCTGTCACCAATAAGCCATCTTGCTATCCAATCTACACGCTGCCACTGAAACATGTATATCTAAACCTGGGTTAGAGCATGCCTCTCATTCTGTGTAAATCATTTCATGACTCCTCACTGCCTACAGAAAAACAATTTAATACTTTACCCTGGCACTTAAGGCCTGCAAGAGTTTGGACGTAAGTATATTTTCAGCCTTATCATTCACTAGAATACTCATTCACATTTATGCCCTTTACTAACCAGCCCTTTTACATACTTAACATTTACAGAATACTCAGTTCACTTTCAGGTAAGATTCTCATCAGTTGGGTGACTTTGGACAAGTTGCTTGGCCCCTCTTGGTTTCCATTTCCTCACCGTAAAATGAGTGAATGCGATGTTGCAAATTTGCTGTGTGGATTACCGTAAAATGTGTATAACATGCAGGTGCACAGTCTGGAACTTAGCAAGCACCCAATAAAATAATGTCATTGATAATTACTTTTAAGACCAAGTGACTGTGTTCCTGATTATTTCTAATCCTCTAGGAATGTCTTCACCATAATTCTCCACCTAAAGGAATACTGCTTCTCTCTCACGCACTCACTCTTCCAATGTCAATCTCTTCATGAACATTCCATTCAGGAAAAACAAGCACTCCTTCCTGTCCTCTTCCATAGCAGAGCACTTGTTCATGTACTTGGCACACATTTCACTCACTGTCTTATATTAGTTTATTGTTTATATGCTTGTCATACTAAATTGATACCAGATTGTGTAACTCAGTACATGGTATACACTAAATGTTCAATCATTACTAAGTTTATCTTTCTTTTCTCTGGATATGATCCTCCTGTGTTCTGCAAATTTGCTACAGATGCTTTTATTATAGAAAAGCAATTTTACATATATATATATATTTTCTGATAGCATTCATGAATCCTCACACAAATGTTACAAATGTATAATAAATACATGGAACATGTACTTTATATCACATTTTTATATTTATATGGATACTTCCTCGAGTAGTAACAAAATTATCTTTTGAAATTTCCTATCAGTATATGCAATCTTACTCAATTTGCTGATCATGACTGGGTTCAAATGACCCATTTCTCATCTGGGAATAATTATATCTTGTGTGCTAACAGTCAGGGGGCTGGAGGGACTTTCCAATTTCAGGACATACCATCCTATGATTCTGTAGCATTGCTCCTACCACCTTCATGTGGTTTGAAATCCCACAGACATGGAAACAATTATTTATATAAGAAAGATTCCTTTTTTCTTCCTAAATGTACTTTCACATGGAAATTCTGGAGCTGTTTATACTTCCCCTAGCAAAGACTTCAGAAAGAAAAAGAAATTAGAGTGTTTATTACTAAGTCTGAGGCACAATAAATAAACAAGCGTTCATGCAGAGGTACCGGTTGAGCTGAAGATCTTTACATAGTCCTCTGCCCCCACAGGACATTTTTCTAGCCACACAGGCCTTCTTGCTGGTCCTCAAATATGCTGACCTAAGGGTCTTTGCACCTGCTATTCCTTTTGCCTTGAACCAAAAATACCAAGCCCATTGCCATCAAGTTGATTTTGACTCATAGCAACTCAATAAGACAGAGCAGACCTGCCCCATAGGGTTTCCAAGGCTGTAAATCTTTCCAGGGGCAGACTGCTACATTTGTCCCCCCACAGAGTGGCTAGTGGGTTCGAACCGCTGACCTTTCGGTTAGCAGCTGAGCTCTTTAACCACTGCTCCACCAGGGATCCTCTTGCCTTGAACAGCCTACCCCACATCTTCATGAAGGTCATTGTCCCACTTGTTCAGATGCCATCACTCAGAAATTCTTTGTTTACTATGTACTAAAATATGTGCATTATCTCCCACTTGTTATCCCCTTATACTGTTTTATTTTTTTCTTCATGGTACATTATCAGTGCTTTAAGTTTAATTATACTTTTTTATTGAATGAATTAATGAACAAGTCATGACAGTTTAGTTAGGAATGTAGAACATAAGAACAAAGGTAGCCTCATTTACTAGGCTGTAGGGAGTAACAGTTCTCTATTTTTAGCTTTAACATGACTTTGTGATTGGGCTGGCTACCATAGAGATATTACTTTGATTTGGTGTCTTTGAGATGTTAAAGCTTACATACTTCTCATGGCTCCTTGCTTTCTGTATCAAGTCATTTAGTTACTCCTTAGCAACCCTACCAGCAAGACAGAAATCGCAAAAGGAGAAATCAAAACAGCCAGTATAGCTTACTCCATGAGTAAGAGTTGAGACAAAAATTTGGCAAAAATCACATTATGAAATTATACAATATAAAGATGTAATTTCCCTAAGGTATTCCTATTTACCCTTGTTAACAAGTATGACTGTAAAATGACTGTATAATTTTTACATATGAACATACTGTATTTTAATTTTTTGAAGAAAAATATAGTTACTCTGTATTATCTAGGAAGACATAATTTAAGGAAAGAAATGTGTAGTTAATTACCTTCAAGAAAATTTTTGTTTTCTAAATCCATGCTTAATAATAATAGCACGATTCATGGTCTATTTAAAAAATAAACCACTGCATGGGAATTAAAGCATTAAGTAACTATTTTTTCTCTCTCAGTGATTTATTAGAATAATAGAGATTAGTGTGAATAAGCTTTATGGTTAATGTTCATTAACCATACCTAGTGAACGCACCTAATAAATTCATCTTTTACCATGGAGCCAAAATGAAAAATAAAAAAGATTACAATGGCTTTCCTGTTTGATGAGATGTTCAGTCTATTGTGAAACAAATGTATTAAAGTCCTGTAGCAAATAGCGGGGAAAAATGTGAAGCAATCCATTTATAGAGAGGCTTTCTTTACAGAAATAATTTAGTAGATTTCAATTTGACTAAAACAGCGAGAAACAATTCCATTTAAAGGAAAAAATTAATTAAGAAAACGCAAACATTTTCCAGTAAAATATTTAAATTATCAGATTAAAGTATTAAGATATTTATTAAGAGACATAATAAATGAAACAGAAAAGACACAGTGGAAAAATGATCCCACCTTAGAACCGAGAACACCCTGGCCATTTTGCCTATTGCTCGGATCTTGTTCCTTATCACCTCCTTCCGGGCTGCAGCTGTTGCTCCTATAGTTTAAAACAGAAACTCAGGTAGTCAGTGACTTTTTATCTAACTATAATTATTTCACAAATTTACATATTTATATATACTACAAATTTACATGTTGTTGTTGTTAGGTGCCACTGAGTTGGTTCTGACTCATAGTGACCCCACGTACAACAGAACCAAACGCTGCCCAGTCCGGTGCCATCCTCACAATCATGGCTATGTTTCAGCCCAACAAATTTACATATATATACACATATAACAGAACCCTGGTGGCGCAGTGGTTAAGAGCTTGGCCGCTAACTGAAAGGTCAGTGGTTCGAACCCACTAGCCACTCCACAGGAGACAGATGTGGCATTCTGCTTCCGTAAAGATCACAGCCTTGGAAACCCTGCAGATCAGTTCCATTCTGCTCCACAGTGTCGCTATGCATTGGGATCAACTCGATGGCAGTTGCTATGAGTTGGAATTGACTCGATGGCAATAGGTATAACAAACTGTAGTAAGCAAAACTCGTTTTTTTCCTAAGAGGTTTATTTTAAAGTTTAAAATCTATGCTTTTGGTCATCAGTACTTGGATGTGATTCTTAGGAGGTCTCCACAATGCCAAAGAGCAACTTTTGAGATTTCCAAGGGGAGCTGGGTGGGGAGTTAACTGAGCAGAGAGAAATAGGAGCTCTTCTTATTGAATTTCCCTTCTCTTCTGTTTATACAAAGACAAAGAGCATGCACAGGCAAGAAGAGCTATGCTACTCATCAGGATCTTCTGCTCACTTCCAAGTTCCATGGTGGGAAATCTACTTTAGGAAACTTCTTTTTCAAAAGTTTACCACTGAAGTTATCAAACTAGGGAGCCTCTTAACTCTTCCTTGGAACATAGTTTGTATTATTTAATGGTCATAAATCATTTATTTTAGCATTTGCTACTCTTAAACTCTTTTTGGTTGGTTCATGAGTTCTAGAGAAAAAAGTGAAAAACTGTAGAACTGAATTTGGTGAGAGACAGTGGCACAGGGTTTATATTTTAGTACTTAAGTAAAAAGTTAGACATGCGTTTGGATAAATGTCATTTATTACAGTTTTTAAATGAAAAAAAATTCAATCTACATAGGCTATTGTTCCTAATCAGTTACTGCTGAGTCAGTTCTGACTCATGGTGATCAAATGTGTGTCAGAGTAGAATTGTGCTCTACAGGGTTTTCAATGGCTGATTTTTTGGAAGCAGATCACCAGGTCTTTCTTCGGAGGCATTTCTAGGTGGACTGGAACCTCTAACCTTTTGGTTAGTAGCCAAGTAAGTTAACCTTTTGCACTACACAGGGACTCCATTGTTACTATAAACATTTTTATTTTAACCATGATTTTTAAAATAATTATGTATAATCTTTAATAAATTCATTTTATTATTTTTTAAATTAAATTCCCAAGGTACATTTGGAGAAGTGCAGAACACAGACAAATACCTCTCTTCTTCAGATTTTATAATCCGATGCAAAGGGATAAGGTATCCTTTCTATAGATTACATGAAACTCTGTAGAAAGCATTAACGCAAGGAAATTGTCTTTCATATTCCACTGTTACTAATAGAAATACAACAAAATATTCTTTTCAGACAATACCAGAAATGTTTCCAATCTGAATGAACAGTTTCAGTCACATAATTTGTTCAGAGACTGTAGTCTATAGGTGGTAACTGGTATACGTTTCAGTCTTTTAGTCTGTGCAAAGAACAAGCTTTCTGTCCTTTTTGAAGGAAAGATTTCTGCTGTTTTCCTCACAGGGCTTTTATGAATGTGATCTGAAATCTTTTTTGTTCTTGATAAGGGTCAAACGATTAATCACCATCCTAATACTTCTACGAGAAAGAAAATCTGCACCAACACTCTCACAATTTTGAAATGGTTAGAGAGGTCACTGCTTTTCCTTCCACTCCAAGAAAGGGAAATCATAACCCTTCAATGGGCCACTTTCTTCCCTTGGATGGCTTAATTTGTTAAAAGTTATGCTCATACACACCCATCTTGTGGTGCACAGGTGTTCTCCAGGTGTGTACCAGTGATTTTGCTTCCTCTACTTTCTCAGTGACCTGAAATCCTTCAAAGAGCCTGCATTTTTGTCCGGGGCCACCTGCCTTGCAGCAATCACACCACAAGGTACCTCCCAACATATCTGAGAGCAGGATTTGTCATTGCCAGCTATTCTGGCTGCAAATGTATGAAGCAACTTTAAATCCATGTGGGAGAAAGCCGTTCTCTAATTGAGCCTTTCTGATAATCAAGTTGAACCATGGACTCTCATTCATTTCAGTTCCTTGAGCTATTACTCTATTGGCTAGAACACTATGAGGAAAAATGGGGTATGTGTAGAATCCTTGCCTCAAGCCTTAGTCTGAGTTTTGAACAATATTTGTTTCTATGATTTGTAGTTAAGATTCATAAAGAATCTTTACAATAAATCTATACAATAAATCCTGTCTTGGAGATCAACTTAAAAGTGAATTTTCTGTGCTTAGATTTTATATGATTAATGGTCAAGTGGCCACTAAAGGATTTTTTTTTTTTTTTAAAAGTCAGATGGCAAATGGTCTTCCTAAGGTGGTTTTCCTATAATTTTTTTTTCATAATATTCCTTACATTATATATTTTATTTTCTGGAATAAATTAACACTACTTACACAAAAGACATCTTATCAAAGGATTCTTAGGATTTAACAAACACGATTACAAGAATTATTGTGGATACTAGCTACTTTTAGGATAAAAGTAAATTGAGATAAAAAGTAGAGGCAGATAAAAGGCGATGGATCGCCTGTTCAGTTAAATGCTGCTTTCGATTTAACATTTTGCTAATACTACTCTGTGTGGCGCAGTGATTAAGAACTTGGCTGCTAACCAAAAGGTCGGCAGTTCGAATCCACCGGCTGCTCTTGGAAGCACTATGGAGCAGTTCTACTGTCCTGTAGGGTTGCCATGAGTTGGAATCGACTCAACAGCAATAGGTTTGGTTTCGGTTTTTTACTCTATGTAATATTTCTTTTCTGACTGATCCAATCTACTCCGAGCTCATGATGTGCTGAGTAAGGGGTAAGATAGATTCTGATGCTCTCTAGTAAACAATATGGCCAGATCATCCACTCAATCTTACAGACACAAAGAATAGTAAATGTGGGGGACCTCCAAAAATGGTGACTATATTTCTAAGCACAACAAAAAAAGCAGCATGTATTTGAGGTAAACGAGAAGGGGAATACATAAAACCAAGTAAGTAAAAAATACATACGAAGCATAATCTCACAGAAAACTTCCAATAAAGGACTTGTAAAAACCACAACCAGAGCAAAGAAAAACAAGAAAATGAGTTGGAAAAGAAAGAAAATAAATCATACAGAGCTGCAAGTCTCTGCTCAGTGTGTGCTGAGGCTCAGAAATGCTTGAATACTGAATTTTAAATGTAAAATGAACATTTTGACAGTCAGGGCAATTATACCACTCGTTTCTGCAGATCGAATGAATTTCTGGAAAGCATGTAACACGTCTTCTACTTTATGATACATATTTGTGCTCCCAACAAATAGCGAGTCACTGCATACTACTGCATCTTTCTTACTGGAAAAATGCTCTTTTTACATTTCTTGATAACCCAGATATGACATTTTATTACCCCCTTCATAAAATTAGAGTATGTTTACTTAGAAAGTCAAGTAACCTGACCATAGCCAGACAAAAGAGACAGTAAAACTAGTCTTTGAAAAGTTTTACCATGAGAAATACCTTCAACATTTTCCAAATAACCAAAATCAAAATTAAACTAATACCACACATTTATAACATCACAAAAATTTTTAAGTATATAAATAAAACATCTGATTTAATATGTAATTTAATCTGAAAGAGCTGAAAAATGGATAGAATTAAGTTCAGACGTAAAGGTCCTTGTACTTAGTATTGCTATCTTTGGTTTTTCATACTTTCCAGAGATCGCATAAACTTTTTCAAATACTTATGTTCCACTGCAAGTCCTCACAGTCTACAATTCAGTAGGAAGTTCAAGGAAAAATGCATGCTTTTCAGACTTTTACTAGCTGCAACATGCAAATACAATGTCATATTCAGCATTCTTGGTACTTCATCTGTTTAAGCTGTGGAAATGGTACCATAGTGGCTCAAATTAAAATTCAGTATATTAAATAATGAAGGCATACAAAACACTTTTTGCATTAAAATTGTAGTAGCTATCTTTCATTAGGAAGAACATCATAATTTATTTCAACTTGCAAAGTCCAAAACTGAAAGGCAATATTTTATATCTTAAAAAAAATTACTCATTTTAAATAGAATTTCATTTTATGTCTACATTCAAATAATTATCACTCCTCTTTTGGGCTTCTCTTCAGCTTTTAAGTCCCAATCTTCTTTAATGCCTGGGTGTTATGCTCCTATATCCAGAATCTAGGCAGCCCTACACACTCAATTTTCCTCAAAGTCGGGGAGGATAATGTATACATCAAGGGAATCTTTAAAGATTTGCTTTTAACATATGTCCTTCCTGCCCTTAACTTAGCACCTTGCTGACTTCTCATGAAGTTTTAAAGGTATCTATGCCAAGTGGCCTGCTGGGTGCGTGCTGCATCCCCACAGGGTGGCTTTCAGCCTCTGAAGGGAACGGGAAATCAAAAGACAAAGGGCCAAGTGCTGGTGTGAGAAGACTCTTACCACATATGCTGTCTGCCAGGCATTACAGATGCTGGGTCTGTCATCCAGCTCACAGTTACCACCTGCTGTGCTACTACTATAAATTCCTCACTTTAACTGAATTAGGGGTGTGCAGAAAGTGTTATGCAGAAGACACCCTACTACCCAAATCATTCATTCGAGCATTCACATTAATCCTATCCAGTGTAGCCTGCCATGTGCTAGCTACTAACAACAGAAATATGAATAAGACATGGTCTCTGCTGTTGAATGACCACAATGGACTGTGACAAACATTAAAGTAGAAGTAGTTGCTGGAGCTGGTTTCTGCCAGCTGGAGAGCATATACTGAACACATCTCTTTTTGACTCCGTGTTAAGTAAGTTCATGTTGGCAGCTTGAAATCAGCCACAGTGGGAGAATTTACACTACGGAATACAAATGCTACAAACCAGGGCCATTTCTCCCCTGGAGAGTCAGATGTTAAACATTTACCAGTACACCACTGGAAGTAGGTGCTAATTGTCTATTAGAGGCACAAGAGAATTTTCACCAAAAAGGTGAAAGCTGAAGGGTCTTGAAGGATAAGAATCAAAGGGTATAGAGGAGGGGAATGGCATTGTCCATAGAAGGGAGTTTTCACATGTGGAGGCAGCAGCAACCCATGTTATGTTCAAATGATGTGAGAAGTCTGGTGTGAAAGCACTAGAGTGAGGGGAGGGTGAGAAGAAAAGCAGGAAATGCCTGTGGCTAAATTGTAAAGGCTGTAGCATGGTGGTGCCTGCAAATAAGGAGCTCAGACAGCTTAAACGTAACAGATAAACAGAACTGGCTTCTAATACTTATTGCATAACCTTAAGCTAATTACTTAGCCTTTCTGAGCCTCAACTTCCTTATTTATAAAATTCAGGCTGTGAAATATATCTCATAAGGTTGTGGCAGCAATCAAATGAAGTAATATAAGTGAAGTATGTTGTCCATTTGGTAGCCACTGGCCAAGTGTGGCTATTTAAATTTAAGCTAATTTGAAGTAAATAAAATTAAGCATCATTCAGTTTCTCGGTTACAACAGCCACAGTTCAAGTGCTTACTTATCACACATGGCTACTGACTACTGTATTGGACAATGCAGATACAGAACATTTCCATCACTGCAAAAGGTTCTATTTTATAACAATTGTTTTATAGGGTACTTATAATTATATAATAATTATGTTGTAGCTTTATTTGTACTATTGTTTTTAAATTTCAGCAAAATTGCTGTTGAGTTGATTCCAACTCATGGTGACCTCATATATGTCAGAGCAGAACTGTGTTCCTTAGGGTTTTTAATGGCTGATTTTTTGGAAGTAGATCACCAGGCCTTTCTTCCAAGGTACCTCTGGGTGGACTCAAACTACTGAACTTTTGGTTAGTAGCCAAGTGTGCTAACCATTTAGACCACTCAGGGGCTCCTCAGCAAGATTAGTCTGGTGCTATTTTGGAGAACGAAGTACAAAAGGAAGACGCTGGAGGCAGGGAGTTGTAGTGGCTATAGTCATAATACAGTAGGAACATTTGCCAAGGTTGTGGAGTAGAGATGGCGAGTGAACAGATTGAATCACATTTCTGAGACAGAAGCAACAGGATTTAGAAGCTGATTGACTAGGAGAGAAGACTTCTTTAGGATAATTCCAAGGGGAACAGATAAATTGACATTTTGTTAAGGGAACCAGGGAATACAAGGAGAAAAGAAGATTTAGGTAGGGGGAAGAAGAGTATGAGTTCAGTTAAGTTTAAGATGCTTGTGAATTTTAGGAGAAAATATGATTCTTTGGTTCAAAAGTAGAATACACTTGGACAGTATTAACCAGTGCATGGTAGGTGATGGCTGTTACAAACTTTCCTAAAGATAATAGATTGAAAATAGAAGGCAAACAGGGTAGGACCTTGGGGGATTAACCAGAGGAGGAACAAACAGTGAAAGGTACATACGGGGAACAGACAGAGAGGTAAGAAGAATATCAAGAAACCAAAGATTTTTAAGAAGTAAGGAATAGTCCACAATGTCATCTGCTACAAAGGGATCAAATAAGAAAGGAACTAAAAAGGTGTCATTGGATTGTGCAATTTTCAGACCACTGAAACATTAAGAAATAACAATATTTAAAGAGTCTGGTGGGAAGGGAGACAGGTGCTGCAGTATAGGGTGTGAATGGGAGTTGAGAAAGTAAGGACTATGAGGTAACTATGCTTAGCCACAATGAGACAGCACAACACACCCATCAGAGTGATAAAAATTAAAGACCGACAACAACAAATGTTGGTAAGGATGTGGAGTAACCAGAAATCTCACGTGTTGTTGATGAGACTGTAAAACAGTACAAAAGCACTTTGGAAAGAAGTCTGGCAGTTTCTTATAAAACTAAACAGCAAACCCACTCCTAGGTATGAAAGTATCATGCCCACAACAGAACTTGCACAAGAATGTTTGCAGCAGCTTTATTCCTAATAGTCAGAAACTGGAAGCATTCCAGGTGTCCCGCGAAGGAGAATGGATTAACAAACCCCAGTACATTCTTAAGCGGAATAATACTCAGCAAGGAAAAAAAAAAAGAGGAATGAACTACTGATTCATGCAGCAACATGGATAAATCTCAAAGCATGACGCTGATAAATCAGCCGCTGAAGGGAAATGGCACAAACAAGTACAAAATGTGTGATTTAATTAACATGAAGTTCTAGAAGAAACAAAACTAGTCCATGGTGATAAAAACTGAAAACAGTGGTTGGGGATAGGTGGGTGGGAACTGATTGGAAAGGGGCAGGAGGGAACTTTCTGGGGTGATGGAAATAGTCTATATCCTGATAGGGGATTAGATTCTATGGGTGAACTCACTGACTGGCACACATAATATTGACGCACTGTATATCCACATGCATGTAAATTTGTATCTATTGGTAAACACTGAACTCTGCTTAATGATCTGCATGCTTAATAGTTTAGTGGTTATGGGTACTGATGTCTGTAACTTATTCTGTCACATACTTAAAAAAGGAAAGAAAAAGATGGACTGATGAATATATAGGGAGACGTATATAACAAAGCACAGTCAAATGTTAATTGTAGAAAGTGGTAAGTTTGGCAATATAATTCTTTTCAACTCTTCTATCAGCCTGAAATGTTTCATAGTAAAATGTGGAAAAATAAAACTACACTTGGAAGAGCTTGGCTTTGAAGGAAAAGAGAGAAACAGCTTTGGGAAAAGAGGTCTCTCCCTTCTTCATTTTACACAAGGATTGCAAGAGTTTGCTGGAAGGAAGCAGAAAGAACTTTCTCACTGTAGTTACATTCTCCTACCTCCCTCTCTAGTCACCTCCAGGGGAAAATTCCACTGCTAAGATTCTGTTTTATATGTCCATTCTAATGGACTCTACTTGGTTTCAATATATTTTTCCAAGAAATGAAGATGATCAGCTACATAAAAATTTATACCCAACCATCTTATAAAGTAGGAATATTTTCATACTGTTAGAATATGAAAAAGTTGCTTTTCAAAAATTATTGTTATTGATTTGTTTTCTCTTTAATGGGAAAATGAGCAAAACTTTCCAATTTCATTATTATATTGGCCGCAAGTCTTTTCCTATTATAGGTTTTTCTCTTTAAAGGACTTTACATTAATACAAGTGTATCCACAGCCTATTATTTAAATTAAATATGTTATATAAAAAGTATATATATAGACCTTTAAATTCCACAAGATTTTATACTTTTTCAAAGGAAAGATATATTTTAAGAGCTATATCTTGCTAATAGACTTCAAATTCCTTTAAACTTTTAACTCAAATTCTGAAAAAATTATGCAGAAGACTCACCACTTTCACACATTTTTAAAAGGTAACAGTTCATCTGTAGGAACCTATTCTACTTGAAAGTAAAATTTTATCATGATTCATTATTATTGAGCAGAGCTTAGACTTGCTTCCAGATTTTATTTTTCATCACATAGAGTAATTACTGAATTTGAATAAAAGCTACTGATGGAACTAAGCATAAGGTATTGAGATAAGAAATATCCTTTGCTGTGTTATATTAAAGACAAAAATTGGTTTGGTTTTCATCTCAAATGAGCACTTTTGAAATACAAGATACAATGCAAAAGACAGAATTTAACTTCAGGAGTTTCTAAAAACCCTTGCATAATTGGTCTTAAGGCTTTTTATAGTTGATGATGAAAAGTATGAGTAGAGAGACTGGCTTATTTGTTGAAAACACATGTGCCAAATTGGCCCCCATTATTAGGTCATGAGGCCAAACCAGTCCACGTCTTTTCAAAGAGAATAAATGATTCTCTCATGAAAATCACAGTACCTCTTTATCAGCACACATTTTTACTAATGGATTTTAACCAGTGTTTTTCCATGGTCTTAGAAAACAACTTCTCAGAGCCAGGTAATCTATGTGCTATTATAATCTTCAAACCTCATCTTCCTTTTCGTCCTAATTTAGGTTAACAATAACAAACCCTGAGCTTCTATGTCCCAACAAAGCAACGTTACCAAAGCCTGCTTAGACATCCACCCAGATTTGTTCTTGGCTGTGAGTTCTGACAAGTGTTTCACTACATTTTCCTACACCACCAGGCCCTTGAGACCTCGACTTAGGGACAGAACCATATGCACTCGGTAATGGTACTCACTCCAACATGGAATGGCTTTAGAACTGGGCCTTTATACATTTTTTACTCATACATCCACCAAAGAATATACCCCAGAGAACACTATGCCCCCCTTCAAGTTTAAACAGCTGTAAAATAGACAATATTGTAAACACTGACATTTTAAAATAAAATGGCTATGTTGCTGTATTTATACACCAATGGCATATAAATACAATAGCAATTTGATTTCCACTATCGTCCATTTAAAGAAATGTCCATGTAGAAACTCTTTATTAATATTTATAAATCTTACATTATTTTTTCTTTGAAAGTATATTTCTGTTTTACTTCCCCAATTTTACTCCCAATAAAAATATTCTATTTGCTTATTTTGGGAGTAAAAGAGAATATTTTTATTTATCACAATGTCATATTTTGCTCTCAAAAATGTTTTGAATTTTAAATATATTTTTAAAAATTTCCTAAGGCACTAAATGTTCAAAAATTCGTTCAGAATCACCATTAAAATTATTAGTAGTACATAATTGAGCTAGACAGCACAAATATATGATAATGTGTATAAATATTTTAAGAAAAACATAGAAATAAAATTTTATTGGAATGCCTCCCTTAAGTGTAGGAATGTGAGGTAGGTTATGCTGTCTTGATTAAAGAAACTTGCTAGACACTGGGTTTTTCCAATGTCTCCTTGTTTAGTGTTCTAGAAGTTTTTACATCTCAAGACAATGCTCACAGTGTCTAGTGAGATCTAGGTCCTTCTGTTAATTAAAATGGGAGAAAGAAAATTGAGAAAGAGGTGGTGGGAAGGGAGAAGCTACATAAGACCTCCTGCCTCCAGCTCACGCGAGCTCCCAGGCTGATCACTTTTAGGAAAGAGGACATATGGAGGCTGAGGATGTGTTTGAGTAACCGCAGCAGTACAAATATCCCAACCTGAAGACTGTTGCTCATCCAGAATTAGGTTATTCCACTTTTAGAGTTGTTAGTTGTTAGAGGATCTCTTTGACTAGCCAAAAACTTGGGAATCCTACACTGCACATCCACTTAGGGACCAAAGACCCATGGCTATTGAGTTGATTCCAACTCATAGTGACCTGATAGAACAGAGCACAACTGCCCCATAGAGTTTCCAAGGCTGTAATCTTTATGGAAGCAGACTGCCACATCTTTCTCCCACAGAGTGGCTGGTGGGTTCGAATCGCTGTCATTTTGGTTAGCAGTTGAGCTCTTAACCACTGTGCCACCAGGGTCCTTCCATTTAGGGACCACCAAAAAAATCCAAACCCATTGTTGAGTCAATTCCGACTCATAACGACCCTATAGGACAGAGTAGAACTGCCCCATAAGGTTTCCAAGGAGCACCTAGTAGATTCAAACTGCCAACCTTTTAGTTAGGAGCCGAACTCTTAACCACTATGCCACCAGAGTTTCCATTTAGGGACAGTGCTGGTTAAATCTAATCTAAATAGATTAGACTCTGCCCCTCACAAAACAGCCTTATGAATGCTTATGTTGGTTGCTCTGTTAGATGAAGGAAAAGCACTTCAAGATAACATCAACATCAACAACAAAAAAACCCTTTAAAAATTCATCTTTTTGAAAATTATAACATAAAATGTTTAGACTTATCTTTCAAATCTTGATTCTAACTCTACTATATTAAACTCTATTAGGTGATAAAGTTGGGACGTAATGGCTACTCACTCCAGCTCATTCCAAACCACAAATTGTGAACTTCTTCCATATGTTTTTTTAACTCAACTAAAATCTCAGCATGTAACGTAACTTGCAACAGTGTGATATTTGGCATATAGCTATTCTATCTTATTCTGAAAGCAACAGAAAATCCTGTAAAATAAAACCTTTTTAAAAAGGTGCTCCTGTGTAATGGGTTTTAAGGCAGGCTAGTATCATCTGGGCTTTGTTTTTCCTCACCTTTCTGGTTATACAACATAACCGAATTCTTCTGATAGTGTCATGGTTTGAATTACGTCCCCCCAAAAATGTGTATATCAGTTTGTCTGGGCCATGATTCTTGGTACTGTGTGATTTTCCTATATGTTGTAAATCCTGCCTCTATGATGTTAATGAGGGAGGACGGGTGGCAGTTGTGTTAGTAAGGCAGGACTGGATCTACAAGACTGGATTGTGTCCTGAGGCAATCTCTTGAGATATAAAAGAGAGGAGTGAGCAGTGAGACAGGGGGACCTCATACCATCAAGAGAGCAGTGCTGGGAGCAGAGTGCGTCCTTTGGACCCGGGTCCCTGCTCTGAGAAGCTCCTAGTCCGGGGAAACACTGATGAGAAAGCCGAGAGAGAGAAAGCCTTCCCCTGGAGCTGACACCCTGAATTTGGACTTTTAGCCTACTTTACTGTAAGGAAATAGACTTCTCTTCAATAAAACCATCCACTTGTGGTATTTCTGTTATAGCAGTACTAGATGACTAAGACAGATAGGAAGTCTTAAAAATGCACAGAATACTCCCAAATGAAGAATAAACATCATTATTTGGCTATCTTTCCATTTAAGTCGAAAGTACTTTCCTTTACAGACTCTAATTTGATTTCATGGACTTTTGTCCTCATAGATACTGTGTTTCATCTCTTCAATGATGCCTCAAAAGTCACAGAAATGGGCTGTAAGCATCATTCAAACTTGGGTAAAAAATAAAGACTTTTCAGTAGATTGGAAAGCTTACATTAATTTTTCAAGAAACTACCACATATTCAGCCTATGCCTTAGAGAGGATATTTTGGTTTTCCGATGTTTACCAAAGAAGAAACTAATAGCCTGTGAAATCCTACTTGGATGGATCCCTTATAATGATAGTAACACATCAATTTGATAAATTTCTAAAAGAAGATAAAAGTGAATGGAATGAAGTAACAAATGTCAAGCTGATAAGGTAGATTTATTGTGTAAAGGAAAAGCAATCATAATGCCTAGATGTCTAATCTATCAAGAACTGCTCTGAATAGATTAGAAAATAACAGTTAAAAAGGCATTTATTAACAACCTAATTGTGCATACATGATAAGTGCTGGAAGAATGCATTTGACTAAAATTTAATTCTGGATCCTATGGATTTATAAATATTAGATTCTCAAATATTCAAATACTAGAATGATATTTGAATGTTATCTCTGAAACTACACTAAGTGAAGGGGAAAAATAGACAAACAGTAAAATTATGCTATGTCCTATATGTTTAAGTTATGCCTTAGATGTATCATTTGACAATAAGGTATAAAAGTAAGTTGAAAGAAGTAATGCAAATCCTTCATCGGAGAGCAAAGAATGGCTGAGGCACTGGTATGTACAGAGCTTACTTAAACCAAAGTCACTCAAAGGTCTTCTGATGTTATATAAGACCTGGGCAAGGTGTTCTGCCAGTACACAGGTGATGCAGTAAGGCTTTCCTCAAGAAGGAGAATAAGGAAATGAACATTAGGTTCTAGACAATGTTCAGAGCACAGGCTAGAATGGGCAACTTAAGGAGGCAGAATGGTTCCCAGATTATGAGACTTTAAAATCACCTAAATATGTTATTAACTTATCAGAAGAAAGGGACGTGGCTATCAAAAATGTTTAGGTCAGCTATGGAGACATAGTAAAAGAGAGCATGACCATAACATTCTTACCATTGTTGGATACCATCCAAACCATCAGCTATAACAGGGATATGGCTATTTTTTAACATTTAGTTTGTTCTGCAAAGTCTGAGCTTCCATGTAATATGAAAATTATGCCAGGTTATAGAGAAATACATTAGTGCAAAATCATGATAGTACATTATGAAGACAAAGTGGTACTTTTGATGCCTATATTACTACATCATTTTAATTAGTAACTCAAAAGGATTGTAATTACTATAACTAAATATGACAGGCCAAACTTGATGATACTGATTAAAATATGATGGCAAAAGGGACCCCAAAATATCAACAGTCATAAATATGACGGGAGCTTGTATCCCACTATCTAGCTGTGATAGAAAAAGAGGTTACCTTCATTATAAAGGGCAAATTTAAAGTCACAAAAACGATTGAGTTTCTAAACTGCATGTGGAAATATCAGTTAATTGAAAAAAGTCAACAATAAACTCGGAAGATAATTAACAAATACGTGAGAGGAAACTACAAAGCCTTCTGTAAAACACTGAATAATCTTTCTTTTTCATATGTTTTCCTTTTCTCTTCCTCAATTACATAGTATAAGCTCAGTTATTATAAAAAGATAAGAGAACTTAAAACTGGTAAACTGAATTCCATCCTAGCATATAACTTCTTAAAAAAATTATATGGATTTCTCACATGGCCATATTTTCTAAAGCAGCAAAATATATAAAAGTATTTTTCTTTGCCTGGTCAGAAGTAGTGAAGGACAAGCAAGATGTCACCTATCCTCTGTGTTCCTCCCTTTAGATATCAAATATTTCATGCTAATTCATGCTCCCTGCCCCAGCCCTCTAAATCCCCTGTAGAAGTTGTATGCAAGCATGGAATTCAGTTTACCTGTGTTAAGTTCTCTTATCTTTTTATAATAACTGAGCTTGTACTGGATCCAATCACTTCAACTTTGAGACACTTTATTAAGTTCCTAAATAAACGAGTATCCCTTCTCATCTGTTGTTCATTTTCCAAGCATTCTTCTGAGCATGGAAAAAGTATTTGCTTTTTCTCCAATACTGATTTTATGATGTTACTCCTCTGCTTACCAACCTCAGGTTGCTCTTCAATGTTGATAAAACAAGACTCACATTGCCACTGTGCTCTCCGATCTCTTTTTTGCTCTATCTAAACCTTTATATATTTTACTTAAAATTTAATACCCCTCTCTTAACTGCTAAATTATAATAGAACATGTAGCATTTCTTTTTCAGATTGGGAAGCTGAAATATAAGATGCTAAAATGATTTGCTTAGAATAACAAGTAGTATAGTCACAAGATGAAATCTGAGCTTACCGTTCTTGGTGCATGTGTTGCCAGATGCACTAAGTAGAGGGGACTTTCTAAAATAAAATTTGCAAGCTTAATCACTCGTTTCAGATTTTTTTTTAATTTCTACTTTTTAGAATTTATTTTGTTGTTGAGAATACACACAACAAAACATACATCAATTCAACAATTTCTACATGTACAATTTAGTGACACTGATTACGTTCTTTGAGTTGTGCAACCATTTTCACCCTCCTTTTCTGAGTTGTTCCTCCTCCATTAACATAAACTCATTGCCCCCTAAGGTTTCTATCTAATCTTTTGAGTGGCTATTGTCACTTTGATCCCACACAGATAGTTCTTAAAAGAGCATAATGCTCAATGCAGACATTTTTTACTAGTTTCGCTAAACTATTTTTGCTTTCAAGAAGACTTCAGGGGATATTTTTGGTTTAAGTGTTAAAGATTATCTCAGGGCAATAGTTTCAGGGGTTCATCCAGCCCTCATGGCTCCAGAAAGTCTGGAGTCCATGAGAATTTAAAATTCTCTTCCGCATTTTTACCCCTTTTGGTCAGGACTCTTCTATAGAATCTTTGGTCAAAATGTTTAGTAATGGTAGCCAGGCACCATTCAGTTGTTCATGGGGGCAATTAGCCATACATTCCATATCCTCCTGCTATTTTTGACTCTCCTTCTTCCTCTGTTGCTCCAGGTGAATAAAGACCAATTGTCATGCCTTGGATAGCTGCTTGCAAGCTTTTAAGACTCCAGGCACTATGCAACAAATTAGGAAGCAGAACAGAAGCACTAAACATGTTATTAGGTCAATTAACTGAGATGTCCCATGAAAACATGACCCTAAACCTCCAAACCAAGGAACCAAATCCAGTGAGGTTTTTGATTATACATAAATAGTCTCAGTATCAATCACATTTAAAATGGTGGGTTTGGTACTGAAAATAATTACTTGTTTTGGAGGTAATTCCTAATGTTTAGGGTCCCAAAGCATTTTTACAAAAGAGTTATTACTGTCAAATGCTTTTTGCTAGATCTTGTCAAATATTTATCATGGCAAATAAATACAGTTTTGTTAGAAAATAATATAATCAAATCCTTATACAGGTATTCCTTAAGGACTAGTAAAATGCTACTCATTAGTTCCCAACTTTGCAGTTTGAAAGGTTCTGTCTGACTTTTTAAAGTTACACAAAAAGAAGTAAGAAAACACCCTGCAACCTATGGTATGAGATTGAAAAATTATCTAATAATTCAAAACAGATGATGGGAGATAATTTTCTTGTATACAATTTAAAAGGTTTCACAGAGGCATGCAAAAATCTGCTCTGATCCCATATTCAGTGACTTGCCTGTGGTTAACATTAGGATAAAGGCAAAAATGTGAATAAAGAGTAAGAGTTCTACCATGTGGTTTGCTGTTTAGATGAAAGCAGAGACATAAATTCTAATTTAATATTAAGTCTTTCCAGTGCAGCCTGAAACTATATTTGGCTTGAAATGTATTGGTTTTATTATTTTATTTTTCTTTCCTTTTTATTCTACAGGATTTCAGTTTCACCTTTGCAACCCTCTTGTTAGCCACACTTATCACATATCACAGGCTACGACGTAATTTGTCTGAAAAAAAAAGTGATCTCAGAGTCTATGATTTCAAGACCTGAAAAAAAGTCCCAAATGAAAGTTCCAAATAAATATCCTTAACTCATGAAACTGTCATTAGGTTTCTAATGCTTACTTGCTATTCCAAACTTCATTATTACGATATTGAACAATACAGAAACCTTTGTGATGGAGTTTGCTTGATTTTTGTTAGCTTTTCAAGCTACTTTGGGATCACTTACTAATCTCTGCATTGCAATGAGTCTTCTTCATTAATGAGGATTAACTAAATCCAAGATAACGTCTACTTGGATTTCTTCCTTCTCTGAAATGTTCTGGTGAGTAACAACCTAAATTGAAACCAGACTGTCATTTTATCACCCAAAATCAGAAGTGGAAACAGGAAACAAAGACCAATACATATAAATTAGATCCTCAAAACATACTCATTGGCATTAAACTGCTTCTAAACTTTATAAGACAGCACAAGTTTTATATTTTATTTTCAACATAAAAGAACCACAGGCCAATTTAAAACAGAAACATTTTTCTAGATTGGCTATCAAATTCCTTTACTTGTAAGGCAGAAGCTAACCGGCAGAGATTTATGACATGGTTTGAATGCTACCCTACCCAGCAGGGGCCTAGGTAAGCTAGAAGACTTTTGTCTGCTCAGATACACATATAATTTTAACATGACAAAATTTCGCCCTGGGTAGGGCAAAACTGCATTTCTCTTCAGGGCTGATGTAAGACTTAAGGGTGGGACAGTGAGATTTTATCAGTCTCCTTAAAAAGAAAACTTCTTCCAAGTGCCTGTAAATGGACATGCGCTTCTCTGAGTTTCTGTTTCGGGTGATAGAAAATTTGGCAGTGGGTACTGGTGATGGTTACACAACAAGACTAATGTCATCAGTTACTAAACTGTACATGTGAAAAAATTCTAATTGGCAAATGTTGTGTTATATATATTTTTACAACAATAATAATAAAGAAAGGACATGTACTCCTATAACTGGAACTCATTATTGTAAAGCAGAGTAAGTCACAAAAATAAATCCTTTCAAGTCAGTGATTGAGAGGGTGGATGAAGAAAGCTCACTAGAAGGGAAGTAAACACTGAGTTGGTCTTGGCAATATTTAACTCTGGGGGAATTACCTGTACCATTGAACTGTGTGGGCATTTTTGGCTGAAGTACATGGAACATAGTAGGTACCCAATATGTTTTTGCTGAGTGAATGAATTAATATAAAATT
Organism: Dugong dugon; assembly: GCA_030035585.1. Classification (NCBI taxonomy): domain Eukaryota; kingdom Metazoa; phylum Chordata; class Mammalia; order Sirenia; family Dugongidae; genus Dugong; species Dugong dugon. The sequence continues at coordinate 22,110,624 of CM057463.1, read as the reverse complement.
ACAAACATATGTAGGTCTACTTCTTATTCTATATATTTTTATTATAGTGAGCATATTATGTACACTGGCCAATTGGCTATTAAAATGGAGGTTTGTTACCAGGGGAGTATAACTATATTAACTCTCACTAATCTTTCTTTCAGGGAATAAAAGCAACATAGTGAAAGGCATCTAGTAAAAACTGTTTGTTGACTTTTAAGATTCAGATTCTATCTGGTTAGAGGTTCTTTAGGAAAAAAGTCTCTGTCATTATCAAAATATTGTCTTTTAAAGGATATCCCTATCCCTGGAAATCTTAACAGTAGCTAACTGTGGCTATAACTTATGAAACATCTAGAATCTAGATAAAGCTAACATGTATGCTGATCTCCTGAATATGTTAAAATACACCAATATACTTGCATAAGAAAGCTTTTACAACTATTCTTAACTCAGAAACAGTGTATTATTTCTTTTATACCTCCATTCTCTCTTCTTCCCTATGTTCTACATTTCCTTGGAACGTGAGACAAGTCAGAGAGTTTATGCAGACAATTAACAAATGCAAAAGAAGTTACAGAAAAGAGAAAATTGAGAAGGTAAGAATAAATTATACACTTTCAGTTTATCTAAGTATATAGACTCTGTATGAGCCCATGAACATTTCTGTTTTATTTTTGTCTGCACCATTAGGTATATTGCATTTAGAGATCTGACCTGTATTAAGTTCAAGTAAATCTTAAATCATGCTGTTTAGATACCACCTTTCCGAAAGGACCACATTCTCTTTTTAATTACCTAAGTTCATTTTTAAAAGTTTAAATTTCATCCATTTAAACTCTCTACAAGACATTCCCCTGCCACCTTCACCGTTTCTTTTATAATTTATCTTATCTCATTTATTTTTTACCTATCAGTCTCCCTAACCAGACTGCAACTTCTTCAAGGAACAGGTCTTTAATTCATCTTGGAATCCTGGGTATCCTATACAGAGTAAGTACTTAATAAATGTTTATGAAAGTAAAGTTTGTTCTTGTACTTTCCTCCTCTGACTATATTTTTGTTATGCTCCATTCATTTTGGGGTGCTTTTATAAGACCCAGAGTGATTGCTTTCCTCCATCTTTAGTCTCATAAATCTTTGCACATTATTAAAAAAAAGTGTAATTTGTGAAGGTAACTGAACACTGTTCAGGTTATTAAAAAGGCAAAACAAAAACATGTAAAAATGGCTCATAGCTTATTCATTATTCATTACTACAGATTTGAAAAGATACAGTAATTGAGATGAATACTAATATTAAAAAAATTCATTGCCATTGAGTTGATTGCAACTCATACCGACCCTATAGGACAGCGTAGAACTGCCCCATAGGGTTTCCAAGGCTGTAAATTTTATGGAAGTGGACTGCCACATCTTTTTCCTGCAGAGCTGCTGACAGGTTTGAACTGCTGACCTTTTGGTTAGCAGCTGAATACTTAACCACTGTACCACCAGGGATCCTTGAATACTAATATACCAATATACAATGCTTTATCACAGACATGACAATTTGAATAACTGATGGGGGAAAACCCCACTAAAAAGCACTTTTTAAAGTTGTCCAGTAAATAGTAACATTTGCTAGAAAATAAAGGATTATTTCTTTTATTAAGGAGCCAAAATACTTCACTTAGCAATGTATAAATCTGAAAGATGGTTATTAAAACAGTTCACTACTTCAATAATGTTTTCAAAGCAATGGGAAAATTTTTTCATGTTCTGTGTTATACACTTTAAAAGCAAGAAGAAAATGAGATCTTTTTCATACTCAATAGTATAACTGAAACATGACTGAAATCTTAGAAAATTACCACTGGGGTCAACAATGAGATGTCAAGTAATTATGTGGCAAATTGAATAACACAAAGCTCAAGCCTCTTACCATCAAATCCATCTTCTTCTGATCCTAGTTCATCATCTGAGCAGATATTGAGGACGTTTACCAGCATCTCAGTCACTGAAGAGAGAAAGGAAAAAACAGAGAGAGAAAAAAAAGAACAGATTTTCTGTTATAACCTTAATGGTTGTTACTCTGAAGTTCTTAATAAGCAATCTTAGCAATAACAAATCTAGTTAATGAAGTCCCCTACAAAGCAGTACCTATAAAATCCAAATCATAAAAGACAACAGCCTTTGTGACTCTATGTAGACTTTATGTTTCTAAAATTATTAGTTCATATCTAGTACCAAATCCACTGGTAGCATTTATTAGCTATAGGTCGAAAGGCAAGGCACAAATTAAATATGTGGGTGTGAATATACTCTAAATCTATGAGGGAAAAAATGGTTATTTCTGAATTTTTATTTATTTGCACAATGACACTACTACATGTAGATCAAAGAGATCACAGACTTCTGTTCAGCAGGGATGAAGCAAATGCTGGATTTTTTTTTTTTTTTAAACTCCCCAGAGTACTCAGTACAGGGATAGACACATGGTTTTGTGTTTAATAAAGATTGTGGACTGATGAACCAGTACATTTGAAACAGTTTGAGCATACTGATTAAAAAGTGAATATGTTAATAGAAATAGCATTAAATTTGATTTTCAAAAAGCATTTAAAAATAAATTTTAAACCTAAATCAGAAGTTTAGTTAAGTAAATAGATAACAACAGGATTATATAAAAGGGCTGTACACAGAAAATTAGTACTGCATTACGTTTACGCTAAGATGCATGTTTATTTACATTAGCATTTTTTGAAATTAGGTTAGGTCTTAGTAATGTGAAAAGAAAATCACCCACTACGTCTTTCCTCTTCAAGAGCTGTTTCTTAATATGGTATTTTTAAACCAATGTTCTAGAATTTAAACTATATGATAAAAAATAAAATTTCAGTGGCGTTAACATTATTCCTGAGTTTTAGTTTAATTACCAAAGCTGAATTATGTACATATAAAGAACAACAACCCGTTGCTGTCGAACCAATTCCGACTCATAGAGACCCTGTGGGACAGAGTACAACCACCCCATAGGGTTTCCAAGGGGCATCTGGTGGATTCTAATGGCTGACCTTTTGGTTAGCAGCCGAAGTCTTAACCACTACGCCACCAGGGCCCTGACATTTACGTATATCAATATATTAATGCATTCTTTTATAATAGATATTCAAAACTCAAATGATAGGAACAACTCAACTAAATGGTTTTCCCAGGGTACCCAGAAGTTGTTAGAATTCACTGATTTTTCTTTTAGAGAAGCCAAGAGATGGCACTAACATGTACTGTGATTTGATCAGAGCAAGGAACTGGGGACACGTACTAGTACTGGGAACATTATCACTCATTATTACGATTTACTTGTGACTTAGTTTGGTACTCAAAGGAGCTCCTTCACTGACAACTCCTAACTTCCTGGTTTAATCATTTTAGGGCATGGAAAGAAAAAAACAGCACATATATTGTAGGGTTTCAGAAAAAATATGTAGCTTTTCTCTACAATTTTCCTGTAGAACAAATCTTCACTTTTCTGAAACTTGTGGAAACTGTTATCTTTACTGCAAGGCCCATTCATCTTCTCATGTAATGTGTGAGATGACGCATGAGGAATGATGTAGTCTATTACCATTAGGATCCTGAACTAGATGCTCAGGCTCATTTGGTGCAGACCTGCCTTTCCAATTTTTGTTGAGGTTTCATTCAAAATATGAAAATAAAACAAAGGGAAAAGAAAGGAAGGAAGGAAGAAAGGGACGGAGGAATTGAGGGAGGGAGGGAAGAAGGGAGGGAGGAAAGAAAGGATAAAGGACAGAGAAAAGAAGGGAGGGAAGGAGGATGTGAAGAAAGAAATAAAAGGCCAGATCTTCTGAAAAACTGGGGCAAATTAATCGACAGCTTTTTATATGTAAATTTGTCTCATCGTTCTGTACCTTATAACACACTAATGCTCACTACATCTTTTTTTATTATGGTAACTATATATATAACAAAACATTAGCCAATTCAACAAAGCCCACCATATTTTTAACGAACTATTCTTTTTGTTGTACAGGTTGTCCTTCATAATATTGTAGACATACATCACTGTCTTAGAATGATTAGTATTCTTGTCTGAAATGTAAGGAAAGCCTGAATACCTTAAGCTTTTTCATTTTACAGGTAGTTTGTAAAATAAAATAGCTTTTTAAAATTACAGTACAAAGTGGTAAGGAAAATAGGTAGCCAGTATAGCTTGAAGCCAGTTAAAACCATATTTCTGTTATTTTTAATAGGGTTATATTATTCTAACGAGATTTACAAATTCTCCTAATATTTCTCATTTCTTTTGTTTCCTCTCTACTCACTCATTCGATCCTGTTAATAGGATATATCCTAACACACTTTCAAATCACTTTTCTCATGGCATAGTTTATGAGTCTTATTGGTTAGGCTAAAGTGTTTCTCTTTCTGAATGTTTTACAGTTAAACAAACCCTTTCCTACTTTTCTATCACATTTTATTAAGAACATTTCAGGATTCCACAACATACCTTTCTCTCCAACAAATGGCAGGGACCAAGTGAAAACATCCATGAAGTTTGGAAGCCAGTATGGATGAGGGGAACAGTTGAATTGCCTGATGTTCATAACGTTATTCTCATACTTCAATACTGCAGCTGAAAACCACAAAAAGAAGGACTTTCACAGCATATATATATATATATATATATATATATTCCTGCTTGTATATCGGCTTTAACTGCTAATAAATTCATCTATTTGACTTAAGTTCCTGAACATCAAGGCAAAGAGTTTAATTAGTCCTGAATGTTTATACTAATTATGGACTTATAACTTCACTCTAATAAGTAACTGCACAATATATACATACTGTATATTGAGACAGTTATTACAATTTGGTAAATATTTACATAAAATAGTTAATCAAATGTCTGTCAGGAATGGAATCAAGCTCTTATTGTAGCCAAGAACATTTTAGTCTTATTTAATATCTGATGACACCAGTAACAACTGCATAGCTAAGTTAGTTTGACATGATTTAAGAATCTCAAATATTTGAGTTGACTTTATTTTTTTAAAGCACACCTCCTTTCCAGTAGAACTCACAATAGTTGTACAAAGTAGTTTAACTTAGATTGCTTTCTTGACTTAATAAAGTAATTTGTTTGGGTTGAATTGCACATAAAATAATATGCTGGCATCTGATTCTACCCTTAACTTCTAAAAAGGATATACCGCTCATGACGCGGAAAACGAATCTGTATGTTTCACCCTGCTTTGTGTGGTGTGGGTAGGTTAGATACACACTCACATGGAACATTACAGTTGGAAAGATCCTAAGAGCATAGTTAGTCTCATATCTCATTAGCTTCTGAAATGCATTCTATAGAAATCATGATAAAGGGTTAGTAGGCCTCTGTGAGTACTTCAAATGAAGGAAAAGCCACCACCTCTTTAATGGGGTTACCTTTTCCACAGACAATTTTAAGTTAAGGGAAATTCTCAAGTTCAGTTTAAACCTGCCTTATGTAATTTCTACTCACTGATCCTAGTTCTGCCTTCTGGAAAAATACAGAACAAGTATACCTGTGTTTCTAAAACAACAGCTTTTAAAATATTTGAAAACAATACCCTTATATCGTACTTCCCGAGTTTTTGCAAGATTTCACTTTTGTTATCCTACCACGTCATTATTAGTATTATATAAGTATAGATCAATGAACAGATCCTAGACAATGTCAGATGGGCTTTTCTTATGTTTAAAGGTTTAAAATATATACCTATATATAAATATAAATCTGTATTTAATTACTTTTAGGTTGGATTTATGTCAGGGTATGTTGTAGCATGTGATCACAGATAATAGGATAGCCTTTAAAAATCGATTTATTGAAAGTTAGTGTTTATTGGGGTTTGTGCTTTTACATGACACAGAATTTACCTCACGATGTCTTTAACATATCATTGCTTTCATAACTCGGCATTTGCTCTTCCATCTAGAAGTGTTCTCTTAGAAACTTCTGAATGTCCAAATCCTTCCCATCTTTTTGTGCCCAGCTCAAACATAAGCCCCTCAGAGAAGCCTCTTCTGATTATTCACATGGATGTAATTTCTCCTTCCTCTGAGTTTCAAAAGCTCTTGACTTTACCTTCATATTGCATTATTATACAATTTTGATCATAGCTATTTTATATATGTGTGTGTCTTACTTCTCTCACTAGATTATAAGACTCCTTAAGGACTAGTGGAGGTCCTGGGTGGTACAAATGGTTAACGTGCTAGGCTGCTAACCAAATAGTTGGAAGTTTGAATCTACCCAGAGGTGACTGAGAAGAAAAGCCTGATGATCTATTGCCAAAAAAAATCAGCCATGAACATCCTATGGAATACAGTTTTACTCTGACATACACATGGGGTCGCCATGAGTTGGAATCAAATTGACAGCAACTGGTTTTTATTGATAAGGATAAGTAAGATTCAACAGGCTTTACATGTCTTTGTGTCTCACATATCATCTTACCTAGTGACACATCTTGATATTTCTCCTACAATTCTTTTTTGCAAACTAATTGTTCCTAATCCCTTTGACTTTCTTTATATGAGATGGTTTCTAGAACCTTTCCCTCCTCCTGCTCCTTCTTCTTCTGGAGGAATGCTCGAATGCCAATCCCTCTGTTAAAATGTGGCCCAGAATTAATACAGCCTTCTAGGTGGGTTTGATTCATGCAAAGTACTGGGAGGATATAGTTTTCCGTGACTTGGAAAATATGTATATTGCAGCCCAATAATATGTTGATGTTTTCAGTAGTCTGCAGTTAACTAAAATCATACTTGAGAACACTACAGACTTTGTTTGAATCATATTTCTGGCTGACTAAATGATTTCAGGGAATATAAAATCACAGATACTTTGGGAACAAGAAATTTAGAAAAAATATCTTACATAAATTTCTGTAAGCCTATTCCTCTTTATTCTAGCATTTATGCCATTATATTGTTTGGCCTAAGGGTATATTCATATGATATACAAAACATACAAAATGAAAAAAATCATGGCAAATTACTGTGCTGATACTTCTGAACTTCGGGATTGGTAAGGTGAAGTATCTGCTATCTCTGCTAAGTGCTACCTGGGCGCTTACTATTACTTCAGGTAAAAGGGCTCTCTATTTTTGAATACCAGGAGCCCTGGTGGTGCAGTGGTTAAGCACTTGGCTGCTAACCAAAAGTTTGATGTTTGGAACCCACTAGTCATCCACAGGAGAAAAATGTGGCAGTCTGCTTTCACAAAGATTTACAGCCTTGGAAGCCCTACAGGACAGTTCTACTCTGTCCTATGGGGTCGCTAGGAGTCGGAATCAACTTGATGGAAACGGCTTTGTTTCTTAGTTTTATTTTTCAATATGGTATATTCACAACTATCTTCAAAATAATGTTTTAAGGCTCTAAGTTGTCTTTTTAAGAGTCACTTCTCTAGGTTCCCCCCATTTTTTATTAGCATTAGGTTGGTGTAGCAGGAGGAAGGAAAATGAGTGTTCTGACTAACAGTGCCCTGGAAGAAAGGAAAGGCTGGGTCTGGAGGATTTTATGTAATATGCCATTTAACTCTAACAACAAATCTGAGAAGCAGGTGTGACTGCCCTTACGTTACTGAGAAAGGAACTGAGGTTGAGAAATGAAGTAACTTGCCCAACATCATGCAACCAGTAACTGGCAGATCTCACTTGCACTAAATTCAGCTTTTCCTGACAACAAATCCTTTCTCTTCCACCATTCCCTGCTGTCTCTCATAAATTAAGTGTATGAATTTTAGGCTTAGCTGTTAGACTAATTTAACTTTTAAACAAGCTGTTCATAATTAAAGGGGTTTTAGCTTTTGCCAAATATATGTTTAACTACGATGCAAATTCACAAGTGAGGTAAGGCTTGTCTAATAGATAAAAACAGAAGTTATGCTTTATAGCTGATAAAAGTATTTATTCATTCAGCATTGGCGCAACACAATTTATGTGAGTGCCTATTAAAATAGCAAATAACTGTTTTCAGATTTTATTTTTATTTATTAACAACATAAATACAAAATATATTCTAACAGCAGATACTTTTACTGAGCCCCTACTATACGCCAGGCACATGTTTAGCCCTTTACAAGTACAGACACAAATCTTCACCATATCCCTCAAAAATGTTTCTTATCATTCACATTTTGAAAATGAGCAAACAGAGAGAGGTTAAATTATTTGCCCAAGATCACAGTTAAACATAAAACTCGTTGCTGCGGAGTGGATTCCGACTCATAGTGACTCTATAGAACAAAGTAGAACTGCTTCATAGGGTTTCCAAGAAGTAGCTGGTGGATTCGAACTGCAGACCTTTTGGTTAGTGGCCAAACGCTTAACCACTGCACCACCAGGGCTCCAAGGTCACATTAGGAAGTAGCAAACTTCAGCTTTGGCCTGAATCTAAAGTCTTTGATTTTTCTAGTACTTCATCATACACTAGCCCTAACAGTATAATTTGGGGCCTTGGTGGTGCAGTGGTTAAGTGTCCAGCTGCTAACCCAACAGTCAGCAGTTCGAATCCATCAGCCACTCCTTGGAAACTCTATGGGGCAGTTCTACTCTGTCCTATAGGGTCGCTACGAGTCGGAAACGACTCAACAGCAATAGGTTCGTTTTTGTTTTTTTGGTTTAATAGCGTAAATTATGCAATGTGTACCACTAGACACAGATTTCTTCTTCTTCAAAATGAGCAGTGAACTTGAAGGCCAGGGGTGCAGACTACTAGATGGGTTCTGTCATTAGTTATTCAGGTGACAAGCTTGCTAAACGTCTCTAGGTCTCAGTTATCTCACCCGTTTACCGCATGGGCTTAAGTAGATAATTTATATGATCTCTTTCAGACCCAAATGATGTTGATAATATTCTTAAACAAAGACCTTATCACTAATGCAATTAATAGTTTCAGTAATTCCAGAGGATATTAATAGGCTATGTTCCTCTAGATTTAAAAAAAAGAGTAACTTTAACTTAAAAATGAAAATATGCCAAAACATACACTTTTTTCCTCAGCAACATAAAATATTCATGCAAAAGTACCTCTCAAATAACCTTACATTAATAAGTTATTCATGAATTTTGATGCTTTTGTGTAAAAAATATATATCACAAAACTACACGAAAAAAACTGAAACCAAAATCATCCCAAACATCTGCAGTCATGAAATTCACAGTTAACGTTTCATCTTCCACCTCCTACCTCCGCCGCCCATGCCACCTGCCTCTCACTGTCATGGGGATTACAAAACTCAACCAGGGCCCTAACAGTGTGCTCTTCTCTGAAGTACTTGAAAGACATTTATCTCCAGTGCAACATAAATAATACAAATGGTTTCACTTCAAGAATCCCTCCAGACCACCTCCTGAGACCTTGTCTGAGAAATAGTGAGAGAAAAGAAGAACAGAAGCCTACTATCAAGGAACTCTTCTATGCCACTGGCAACTACACATAACCTCATGTCATTTAACAATTGTATCAAAGGTCTGGAGAGAGACTGCGACAATATGGACCTTATGCTATTAACCACAATTCTGAGCAGACCAGACCGCACAGAAACACATGCCCTTCCTGTTGCACATTCAAACGTGAAAACTAGAAATTCTGGTATAAGGGAAATAACATCAAGCCCATGAATCTGGAAGCTAGGCTATGAGTTCTTTCTCTGATCAGAATTATAGTCTTCCAGTTATGCAGTTACTTAGTCCAGTAATTGTCATTTGTCTATTTTGTACCTGTGGAACCTTGTCTTGAAAGGCTTGCTTATGTAGAAGATATAAAACCACTATCAAGGAACTGCTCCTACTTCGTAGATGCAGAAGGGGCACTGGACCTTCATTTTTAATTCTGTTGTTAAAGAATAAACCAAACCAAACTTGTTGCCATCAAGTCGATTCCAACTCATAGCGAACTTACAGGACAGAGCAGAACTGCCCCACAGGGTTTCCAAGGAGTGGCTGGTGGATTTGAACCGTCGACCTTGTGGTTAGCAGCCAAGCTCTTAACCACTGAGCAACTGGAACCTTAAATATAGTGAAATTCAAGGAATGGAACCTAGATCTTAATTCACTGCTGTCTACCAAACCATGTACTAAATTGCTAGGCCATCTCTAAATCTGTAAAATAAAGGTATCTCTCTTACCTAAATTTTTAAATTTTTTAAGACACAAAACTCAACATCTCAAAAGAACTTGATAACTTCTTTTCAACATCTTCTCTACAACTGCCATCATGAGGGACGTCGATGATGAGGCAGTGAATGACAAGAATAGAAATATCAAAAGAGAGCTTCTAATTTAAGAGAAATGATCAAAAAATTGTTAACCGTGGGTTCAGTACATCCCAAGTGGATTTCAAGAGAAATACAAAGCTCCTTTCCTCTCTCTCCCCCAAACCTTCAGATTCCTCACTGCAATGTTCTCAACATACCTGGGGAATTTTTACCACTACCAGGCCTATTTTAGGATTTGGGAGAAGAGATCAAAACGTCGAAATGACTTGAATTTTATTCCCTTTCTCACCCTTCTACTAACATCTTTCATCCTTTCATCTTTTTATCGCTAACTGATCAACCACTCCCATTTTCAAAAGACGGGATAGTGGAGCAGAGAAGAAACTGAGAAGAGAGAAAACCAAATGGGGGCATTCCAGAATCACAACCCATCCAGAAATAGCAAAAAGAAATAATAATAATAATAATAAATAAAAGAATTTGCATAACAGATTCAGGATTTTTTTTTTTTTTCAATTGTTTCACCTGCAGATGCCCAAGCAGAAAAACTAGCATCACTGTTCTTTTGCCAAAATCCTACCATTATAGAAAAAGGATGAGGGCTTAATGGGTAAAATACTTGAGGTAGGACCCATGTACTCCAGACTCATAATGTCCTTTGGCAGTGCATTAAGATCATGGGATATGCTGCTGCATGTAAAGGTTTTTTGATTCTGGGAGAGATTTTAAAATACATATACAAACTCTGTATTTTCCCATAAAAATTCCTTTTCTGGGAGTACAATTTTCAGACCTTTCATTTTGGATTACATGTACATTCACATATACGCATAAGTATATATGCACATATTTACAGATAGTCTCTGTAATTCCTTCCATTTCTAAAATGACTTCTAACTCCTGTCTCCTCTCTCTTTTTCTTTTTCTCAATGTCATATTCTTGCCTGAAAGCTTCTGTTCTAAAAAGATTCCTTTCTTATTACTATTAGTCACTAGGTATTGAGACATTTGCTAATTCATGATGGTTACTATGTTCTGTGAACAAGGACTGCACTTATAACTCACTTCTACTCTTAGCTCACAGTGCTAGGCACAAAGGAAGTGTTCAAGTTACTCATGGAGATGAATTTCAGGTCTTCCATTTTTAGGTAACTGGACCATAACAGTTTCTAAATTTAAGTTATTGAATAAATTTTCAGTATGGTTTTCCCTTGGTTGCAGTTAAGTGCTTAACTACTAGCCAAAAGCTTAGCAGTTTGAACAAATCCAGAGGCATCCGATGATCTGCTTCTGAAAAGCGACAGACTCGAGAACCCTATGCAGCAGTTTCACTTTGCACACATGTGGTCACCATGAGTCGGAATCGACTCGACGGCAACCAACAACAACGGTTTTCTTGAAATTTAATGTTTAAACTGCTTAATTCAGTACCTGTTAACAAGCGTTCTTCACAGGTAGATTCTCAGTAAGTTCTATGTAATGACTGAATTTCAAGCAATCTGAAATAATTTATTATTTACAAATATAAACAGTAGGTACATTAATTTTCTACACATACATACACGTACTACATAAAATCTTTTTATGCCTGCCTCTAGCCCTTACTCCATTCTTCTTACCCAGTCAGTGAAATTACCTTCTCACCCTTTATATACCTTCTATACCTTGTACAAAGTCCCTAAGTGGCACAAACAGTTTGTGGTCGACTACTAACCTAAGGTTAATGGTTCGAACCCATCTAGCAGCACTGCAGAAGAAAGGCCTGGTGATCTGCTTCCATAAAGATTACAGCCAAGAAAACCCCATGGAGCAGTTCTACTCTGGAAGTTGGAATCGACCGAACAGCTATGGTTTTTTTTTTTTTTTCTTTTAATACCGTGTACACGGATCCTTCATGTCACCTATGACAGCTTCTTTAACTTTGTAACAAGTCTCCTACATAAAAATTTAGATGATGTTTTCTTTACTTACCTAAGTGAAGGAGACTCTACCAGATACTTCTGTAAAACAATATGGGCCAATATTATGTTTGTACGTGTGCACATGCATTTGTGTATGTGTTACATATTTCCCTTCTTAAAATTGCATTAATGAATTTTGAACCAGCTATTATTCAAATGTAGAATTTTTGGCAAAGTAAGTGGAAGGATGATAATGGAAAGGATGCATAAAACTTAGGTTCCTTTTGTTCTTTTACAGTACCCTGTACCTGTACCATACCTGGTACATAGTTTATGTTCAATTGTGTTGGTTGAAGAAAAGATCTAAAATATGGAAATAAAAAAAGAAGGCAAGAATACGGAAGGCAGGAAAAAAAAAAGAAAGAAAAGGAATTTTTCAGAAACGTAAAATGTAACTCTTGAGGACCCTAAAAACTTAACTAACCTCATGTATGAACAGAAGTCTGAAAGAAAATAAGATGTCTGTTTTCTTACTAATCTTTTAAGCTATCTATACTATCTATATACATCTCTGGGTGGCACAAATGGTTTATGCTTGACTACTAACTAACTGAGAGGTTAGGAGTTTGAACTCACCCAGTAGTGCCACAGAAAGAAGTCCTGGCGATCTGCTTCCATAAAGTTTACAGCCAAGAAAACCCTATGGAGCAGTTCTACTCTGTAATACATGGGGTCACCATGAGTCAGAGTTGTCTCAATGGCAATTTGATTTGGTTTATACTATCTATACTTCCTCATTATACGGCTGCTGTGCCAAAAAAGCAGTAGGAGTTAAGAGGTTACAAAACCTGTAGCAACAGAAGGTATGACACTATGAAATGATTAGTGTTGAATCAAATTGTTCCTGGTTGAAAACAAGAAGTCAGACAGACTCTTCTCTATATTCCAGTGACTGCTTATCATCATGAGATGGGTAGCACAAGATATTTACATTTATCAAGAGATTAAAAACATGGCTCTATGGCCTTCTTTTCTCTGCCTGACCAAGTCACCAAGCAGGTGAACAACGAGCGTCTATCTTTCAAGAGAGATAATTTAAGATTTATCAAGTTGAAAGGGAAAGAACTGTGGGTAAAAATCCTGAGAAAACCCTGGCACCTGGGGAAATAGGATCTCCAAATTTGGATATCCTTGACTATGGGTGATGGATTTCTAAGAGATTGTGAATGTTTGAGTGTTACTAATGAATTTTATCATTTCGTTAACTATCTAAAACTATAATACTGGCTTAAGGATACTGTTTAGAAATGTAAGTGCTATCTTTTTTTCTGTCAATATATAGGGTTTACTATAATACCAGTATGTTTTTTTCTATTTATGTCTTAGCTTCTCAGTCTCTTTCTGTTTTATAATTGTATGAATTAGAGAAAGGCGGTATGGTAACTAGGTTTATCCCTAGGACTGTGGGGATTAGGAAAAACTATATACGCTCTTGTCTCATCTAAAACTTCTTCTAGAGACCAAAACTGTTTAAAATAGTACCATGAGTTGCCTTGCAAAGGTAACAGGCAACTGAGGCTGGGGATGCAAGTAGAAAAAGTCAGTAACACCAGTTTTAGCCTGGCTCTGAAGATGTTCGAAGTTACAGGCCATCTATACGTACAGCGTGTATGTGAACTCTCCCTTCAGGGAGTATAGCATGGGTTGCTGGAGTGGCCTCTTTCTCCTCTTGACTGCTGTTTGAGTCATACTGAAGCCACCATTCATGCCCTCAGAATAAGAAGCTCATGGGAGATGTTAATAGCTACTCATCACAGCTAAGACAGCTCTGAAGGAGCATTAAGGAATTCAGGAAAAAGGTAATGTGTCACCTCAGAAGCTAGGCTCTTTGTTTTAAAATCATAAAGAAGTCTGTAAAATAGGTAGAGTAGAAATCATACTGGCACGGTCACATAGTAACTGTGTGAACTCAGTAAATATTTCTCCTTACGTACAGAACCATAATATGCTGCCATGCCATTTTCACATTATATATAATAATATAGCAATAAAATAAATATACGTAAATATTCTTATATTTAAACAAGAAGTAAATAATTTATATGATCAATGTACATGATAATATATACATTCAGACAAAATATTTGGCACCTGAGAAACGTGCAGTAATATGGCTCAGTTTCAAATTCCTCACGGGAAGGGCTGGCTAATTTTAATAGTCTGCCATTTTATAACTTCCACCTAATGTGTCATATCTGAGTACTGAGATCCAGAGAATTTAGGGCCAAAATCTGATCCTTGGAATTAGTTCAAGTCCAGCTTAGCAATGTGAATCATTTCTAATATTACAACTTCACACAGAGAAATGAATTTCTTCCATTAAATATTTTTGTTAAGTCAACAAGAAGAAATACTCGCAGTTATGATTCCCTTACCACTTTCAGCTGGTGCATTCCTTTAAGTTGTAGTTTATATTATTATAACGCTAAAATAAGGCTTAAACAAGTCAAGACTAAAAGCAGAGAGAGCGCTTTAACTGGACCTTTGAGCTACTGTAGGAGAACAGGACAGGCATAGTAAACACTGTGCCCATGTCTTGCTCTCATTGAACGCAGTTTATACTTGTCAGCTCCAAATGCGTAATAAAGGTAACTGTATGCTGGTGGGAGGGATCTGGAAACCGGTAGTATCTGTATGTAATCAAAGAAAACTCTTTTCACCTTCAAGCTTGTATTTGATATCAAGCCTCGAGCTGTAGCTTTCAATGGCTCTAGGTTGCTATCTCCAAAATATCCTTGACACCAAGTTAATATACAAGTCTGTACACTTGATATCAACATTATTTCCCATGCAAGTGATGTCACTGCAGACTTTTTCTACATTGCCAGGGTAAAGTCCACAAGTCTCTTGCAGGTTGAGAATTTCTAGATAACGAACAGCAACTAACAACCCATTGATTCAAGTCTTTAACATGACATACATTGCTACTGTTTTTTTCCCCATTAAATGCTTTACAGAGAATTAGATTTATAGAGAAATAGGTTTTAGTCCAGTGTAAGAGCTGTCAGGAAACAGAACCAGCAGCAGAACAGCACTCAGCAGTGAATCTGTACGGAGGATTTGGCTGTGTATGAGGTGCTGCCCTTGTCACGTAATTTAAGGTGTTGCTTAATTTTGATATCTGCAATTGTGTGATTCTATAGGCTAAATCTTTGTGAAAAGCAAGGATTACCTCAAGCCGTGCATTATTATTTACTTTGTTGAAGTCCCACAATTACTTAACTGACTAAATTTATAATTATTTAGGGGTGATGGTTAAGAAATTAAGACGTCATTTGAGAGAGCAAAGATAGACGATGTGTGGATTAATTCAATTAAAACATATCAAACCAGTTGTTGTCCAGTCACTTTTGACTCATGGCGACCCCATGTGGATCATAGTAGACCTGTGCTCCATAAGATTTTCAATGGCTGATTTTTCAGAAGTAGATCACTGGGCCTTTCTTCCAAAACGCCCCTGGGTGGGCTCAAACTTCCAACCTTGTGTTAGCAGCTGAGCATGTTAACTGTTTGCAGCATCCAGGAAATCCATTAAGATTTATAGTGAGAGCTATTCCAAAACATTGAATCTTGATGGGTTAGTTTCTATTTCATCTTCCTTCCCACTAATTAAATGTTTAAATGTGAGCAAACTGACAATTGGACTAAAACTAACTTATTTGGAAAGCAGCCTCTAGCAATCACACTTTGACTGTGGAACTGAATAAACAAGAAAAAATATAAGTGCTCTAAGGGACACTTTTTAAAAGGAGACATGAATTATTTATTTTAGAATAAAAGTTACTCTAACTTCAGTCTTTTAATAATGTATATATTTGGATATATAACACTCATGTAATTTTAAAGTGGTAACAAATGACTCTTCATTTCAAAAGCTTTTCTTTTCTTAATGAAGAATAGTTAAGAGTCACCTAAACACAGTGGAGCCATGGCTTGAACAGCAGATCAGCGCAAGCACAGCACTGAAATCTCTCACATAACCAGGATGAGGCAGAACAGCACAGACAGAGATCAGTGTGTGGACCCTGGAATCAGTTGGCCTGACTTTCAACGTCAGTGCTTCCACAGACTAGCTGAGGGAATCCTGGGAAAAGGATCTAAGCCCTCTGTGCCCCAGTTTTCCATCAGTAAAAACAAGACTGTAATGGAATTCACAGGGATGTGGAAATATTAAATGCATTTATGCAATAAAACCTGTGAAAGCCAGAACCTGTATAAGGTGGAAACCTGACGGAAAAAGAAAACTCAAATATTTTCCACTAAAACAAAAGATAGAAAAGTAGTAAGACTGCACCCTGTCAAAGGTGGAAAACTTGTGAGACCCAGAAAAACAAGGCAGTCCCGTGGAGTTCTGGCTCTCACAGGTTTCCCTGTATGTGGACGCCCTTAGAGCAGTGTTTGACACATGGTAAGTGCTTAATAAATGTTTTTATTGCTGTTGCTATTATTCCTATTATTATTATTATACACTATTAGTAGGAATAAATAGTATATGTATCGTATGCTATCACAATTGAAAGGAAACATTGAAATTTATTAAATATATTACCATCCTGAAAGTTTAAAGATAATACATCAAGCTGTATCACTCTAGGTGATAAAGGTAATGATAATAAAAATGGAAATTATAATCACAGTTGGAATAGTCCTACATATTGAAGCGTCCTAGTTATAAAAAGCAGTGGAAGGGAACATTCTGCTGAAACCTCCCTGCAGTTAATTTTATCTATTCATCTCAGAGGAGAGACTTCCCTGAAAACCAATCAAAACATCCTAACCTCAAGTTCTTTTCAGTTTAAAACACCTATATAATTTTCTCCCACTACCTCATACTGATAACAAAAGGAGTTAATGGTAAGAGTTCATGCTTTCTGCTTTCTCCTTCATTAGTTCTTATATGCCATACCACTTCTTGGTAGACTGTCCTAGGCTTAATAATCATTATAAAGAAGTTATCTTTCTAGTATGTATAATTCCACCATATTCATAAGGCTAAATAATGAAACTGTATATTAAATAAAAGAATGAAAGAGTAAGTTTTTGGAAATGCCTGTTTTGCTTTAGCAAAAAAAAAAAAAAAAAACCTTGCCGACAATTTATTAACCCAAAAAAATCAATAGCCCTTGAGTCAATTCCAACTCATAGCAACCCTATAGGACAGAGGAGAACTGCCCCATAGGGTTTCCAAGAGCAGCTGGCGGATTTGAACTGCTGACCTTTTGGTTAGTAGCCAAGCTCTTACCCACTGTGCCACCAGGGCTCTGACAATTTATTAGCACATATCAAATAACAAAATGCCACCATGAATATATATTTACATTTTCTATACTCAAATAAGGAATGTGAGGCAAAAATTCCCTTAAGAAGAAGATTGTTAGATTTGAGACGATGGCAGGAAAAAGCAAGGGTTGGGAAAACTGTTACCACTAGACCGCCTCTGGATTAATTGTACCCAATCTGTAAAGAAACTAATAATCACATTCAATCTTGTGGTTGTAAATACACGACAGTGCTTCAAAAATGTTTATGTCAATGCTCAAAGTTATCTCAATACTTCAGACAGGGCTAAGACCCTATAGAAACAAACCTTTGCTATAAAATGTGGTTCAACTCAGGAGGGAAGTAAGGTTTTCAGAATGCTGTAGAGAAAGAGGCAGAGATGCTACTCAGGGATGTGTGGGCATTGATTCTTCTCTCTTTCCCGGATAAGGATCTGATCTAGTTTACTCTGAATACAGCTCCAGAACTAGGAGGGTATCAGATATTTACCATTTCGTGAAGTTTATTCCTGAATGGTGACAAAAGCTCCTAGAGTAAAAACTGTGGTGTGGTATGGAGTGAGCTTCCCACCGTGTAGATGGTGTCACTATGAGCTGAGCGCTATGGCGCTTGGTACTCAGGGGAACAGGCAAGCTGGCCTCAGACATCCTGTATCTGCTTCTATCTGTTCACATCATGACATCCAATGAGATTCTTACCTTATTTCAACATACTAGGAATTCAATCCTACCTTACAATGGTTTCTTCTGGCCAAACCATAAATTACCTGAAGTCCATGCCTACTTTTTGACTGGAAAATATTTGAAGATATTGAAATGTCAAGTTTGGTAAGACTGAAATGCTTTTTATAAGCAATTCTATCAAGTTGCCTGGTTTAAAAGTCCAAGACATCATAATACATTTTTTCTGTTGAAAAGGGTTGGCTTTATTGCATCTCAGAATTTAAGCAAAGTGCTTTTCTTGTCCATCTTCTAAATCCAATTTTCTCTGTTTCTCTCTCTCTTAGCCAACTTTAATATCAATTTTTTTTTCTGGTTGTCATTCTAATCTCTGGTCTTGATTTCTAAATTAGTCTGGCTGCCATTTAGATTTAATAAATTTCTTTTATTTTACTATGAGTTAATAGTTTTTACTAGAAGTATACTATATACTTCTGGTGTATATGTTTGTATTTCTCTACATCTATATCCATATATTCATCTACCCATCCACTCACCCACCCATCTGACAACTCATCTGAACTACAGAGAACTGGCACTACATGGAAACCTACTGTAATTTAGTCTAGATTTGTTTAAAGCACTGGGGTATCAACAGAGAGATAGAGGACTTACCTCTTTAAATCAAAGTTTTAAAATGCATTTTCCCAGAGGTTCATTTTGGCCAAACTGAATTGTTTAAATCAGTTCCTGCCTGCCACTGTACTTTCTTGGTACTGAGAGAGTTTACTCTGGTGATGCAGTGGTTAAAGCACTCAGCTGCTAACTGAGTGGTTGGTAGTTCGAACCTACCAGCCACTCCACAGAAGAAAGATGTGGCAGTCTGCTTCCATAAAGATTTTCAGCCTTGGAAACCCTATGAGGCAGTTCTACTCTGTACTACAGGGTCACCATGAGTTGGAATCAACTTGATGGCAGTGGGCAGGTTGCTTAAAGAGCCCTGGTAGCACAACAATTAAGTGCTCGGCTGCTTTTAGGTTGGAAGTTGGAACCCACTCAGTGGCTCCATGGGAGAAAGACCTGGTGATCTTCTCCTGTAAAGATTACAGCCTAGAAAAAAGGATGGGGTAGTTCTGCTCTGTCACATGGGGTCACTATGAGTTGAAATCAACTTAATGGCACCTAACAACAACAGGATTGCTTAAATGCCACTTCCTCAGTTAAGATTTTCTTGCCCCCACAGACTATCTTCCATTCTCATTCCATACCACCCTTTTTTTCTTCGGAAACCCTGGTGGGGTAGCATTAAGAATTCAGCTGCTAATTAAAAGGTTGGCGGTTTGAATCTACCAGGCGCTCCTTGGAAACGCTATGGGGCAGTTCTACTCTGTCCTATAGGGTCACTATGAGTCAGAACCGACTTGATGGCAATGGGTTTGTTTTTTTCTTTACAAATATATTTAAATAACTGCTGGTGGAATTACTTATTTAAGGTCTATCACACTACCAGATTATAAACTCCACCAGGGTAGAGACCAAGTCTGTCTTATTTATATCTCCAGAAACTAACATGGTGCTTGGTGTACAGTAAGTTCTTAATAAATGTTTGTTATATTGGTGAGTGGATAAAGGTGAAGTCACTTTTACAGGTGGCAAATTGTTAAAAAAAAATATAGAGGGTCTACATGTCTATCATTGCATTTTTTTTCTATTTGGTATATCTGGGTAATTAGCTTTTCCCTTAAAGCTATAGTTTCAAAGGAGAAAAACAATTCGAATGTGCAAAGTGCTCTGCAAGTGTTTAACTCCAATTTGGAAATGGCACCAGCACTCTATACAGTAGTAATTTAAAGTGAGATAAAGCTATGTGGGTCAATACTTAAAGGGTACTTTTGGGTACTGGCTTGCTATGAATTCCCAGAAATAAAAAAATGCTTCAATCAATGCATATATTGACTGCCTACCACTTACAAGGCATGCTATTTGGCTTTACAATGTGTCCCAAACAGCCTTTTCAAACTAATTATAATCTGATTGAGAAGTAACAGGAATGCATGGAAAAGCTAACTAGAAACAAAAAAGTAAATAATAAGTTCAAGGGCAAATGATCAGCACTGCAGGCATTCAGAGAAAGACTGTTAACAGAAGTCTTCATGGAGGAATAGACTAGACAGGCAAAGAAGAGTGAGACAAGTATTGTAGATGGATAGAAGGGCGTTTTTATTATTTTTATATCATTTTTAATTTTTCTATTAAGTCTAGTGAAGAAAGTCCCTAAAGATGAGAGAAATTGAAAGTAGAAGGTTATTTCGAGCAATAAATAGAACAATTTGCCTAAAGTAACGGGTTCATCAGAGAGAAGAAGAGGGATACATCAATTTGGGAGGTTGAATCATATACTGTAGTAAAATTATAAATAAATTAAGGGTATTTTCCTGCCAGCTTCTGTGAGTCTTGTGCTGACACGTGGCATAATAGTAACAACATATTCAGCAATGATAATATCTTAATGTTGCACAGCACTTTGTTTCAAAGCAATTTATTAGCTGCAAAAGTTTTTTTTTTCCCCCTCATTTTACAGAAATGTCACCGCATGTTCAGTAAATGTAAATGTCTTAGTTGTTTATGGTAGAGCTGTGATTCAAACCTACATCTTTTGCTCTGGCAACTTGCAGCAGTAAGCAGCAGTTATCAGAAAAAGGACACAGGACTGAGAAGACTGTTGTAGCAGAGAATGGACAGGATAAGAACCGAACAAATTAATGTGGCTACACCATGCTGGGACACTTACAACATTCTTAAGAGACCTAGTCCTTGTCACTATCTGCATATCAATTGCTGGCAAATATGAGTTATTAACCAGAACTGTTGGACTTTTAAACATGTATCTGATCACAACTACTATTGGTTTTAAGATGGCAGAAAAATAAGTTTTTTTAAAATCATTTAGTCATAGAAATATTACAGCCGCCATAATTTGCAGGCACTTTAAAAATCAAATTATTGTGTAATCAGTAGGTGGTAATTTCAGAGCTCTTTAGGGTACTCTAGTTCTAAGCATCAAATGGTTAACCCAGAGTCTGAAATTCTTCACTCTTAGGTTTCCATTGATTGTGTTTTGAAGGTACCTGCAAGCAATTTTATTGCACTGCTTTTTAAAATTCTAGTTAACATTTATTTTATTCAAATACAGGAACCCTCACTTGAGCAGTGAATAACTGACTCCCACTCCCACATACTGTACATGGTGTTAGCATAACAGCTTTAAAGTGCTTCAGAAATCTTACACAAAAGTCTTTTGAAATTATGTTCAAACTGAAGAATGTATCTTTCACTTTTCTTTCCTATCAGTTTATCTTTTTCTCTCAGGAGAATTTGTTCTTTTATGGGAAGTTTCCCAAACTGAAATACCCTTCCTGAGAGATTGTGATCTACCCCACAGGGAAAAGAATACAGTGAAAAAGCCACAAAATCACAAAGATAGTGATGCACTGGTGTCTTTTTTTTAAAGTTCTTACCTGTGAAATCAAGACTATAGACAAAGAAGCAATACACACTTTATGCGAGAAATAGCTGTTGGTCTCAAACAAAATTACATTACCTAGCCTTATGATGAAGCCCTGGTGGCACAGTTGTTAAGAACTTGGCTGCTAACCGAAAGGTTGGTAGTTCAAATCCACCAGCCACTCCTTCAAAACCTTGTTGGGCAGTTCTACTCTGTCCTATAGGGTTGCTATGAGTCAGAATTGACTCGATGGCAAAAAGTGTTTTGTTTCTTTCAGCCTTACAATGAACGGAAAAAATCTAGCTGTTTTTAATGGAGTAAAACTCTAACTTTACTTGTTATTACTATTACAGTTTTAATTGTTAAAAAAATTATACATATAGTACATGCTTCTTGGAAACTGATCTCTAACCAGAAAGTGACTCATTTGGGAACTCTATTCACTAACAGAAAAATTTAAAATGATATAAAATAATAAAAACATAAGTGTCCATATTTTATATACTTTTGGTAAATTATAGGATTATGGTAGGACATGCAATATGACCTCCTGAGTTACTGCACTTCTTGGAAATATCTCAGGGGTCTTCTTTGGTACAAAATGGAGAACTCTCATCCAATCACAGGATTAATTTATATTAATTTTATACAAAGGGCTTCAACATTCAGGTTTTGTTTAGGGGAAAAAAACAGCTGTTTGTTGTTTAAAAATAAATAAATAAAAATTTTACAAACATTGGTCTTTTTCTAATCAAACTTCAACCATTCTTTAAGATCCAGATTGTATTGTATCTCATTAGAATGGCCTTCCCTGACCATTCTAGAAAACAACTGCTGGTCAAATAAATATGCCTACTGCTACTCTCTTAATATCACCAGCTGCTGTTGAGCTGATTCTGATTCATGGCGACCCCATGTGTGCCACCATAGGACTGTGCTCCATAGGGTTTTCAATGGCTTATTTTTTGGAAGCACAGCACCAGGTCTTTCTTCCAAGGCATCTCTGGGTAGACTCAAACTTCCAACCCTTCAATTAGCAGCTAGTGCATTATCTGTTAACTGCTGACTCTCTTAGTTTTTACTTTATCATACGGTGTCTTATATTTACATAAAATCATCCAAATGTCTTACTTTGTCAACTGGCTTGTAACTACTTGCATCCTGAGAACATGTTTTATTTTGTATTCTTGCCACAGACTGCTAAGGGGAACACCTATTTTTTAGGGACTGACCCTTGCCCCTGCCATCTATGACTGTAGTAGAAACTGCATTATGGAACTGCATTATGGCTACTGGTGACCATGCTCCTTGGCCAAAGGGGAGGGTCCACCACAATCCAGATGGCTATGTAAGAGATTGTGTGGCTAGGTTACACTCCATCCAGCAGGTGTCAATCTCTGGGTCATGGTCAGGGGGTGGGGGGTGGTGGTACACAGAGGAGTCACATGCTCTAAGTGTACAATACAGCAGGTGCGTCTGGGGACAGGCAAGGATCAAGATGAGATATATGGCAGCACTGTGATTATATATGGATTGCCTTTTGGAGCAGGATCCCTGACAGAACTAAGATACAGGGCTTAGGAGGTGGAGGAAAGTACTCAGTAGCAAGAGATCAAGGCACAGACACAAGAGGTGTATTCTTTTTTTATTGTTGTGCTTTAAGTGAAAATTTACAATTCAAGTTAGTCTCTCATACAAAAGTTTATACATACATTGTTATGTGACCCTAGTCGCCCTCCCTATACTGTGACAGCACACTCCTCCTTTCCCTCCCAGATTTCCCAACAAGAGGTGTATTCCACAGGGAAAGAGGAATGCACTCAGGTAATGAAGGCAAAACAGCCTGTTCATGACGATTGAGGGCACTCGACAAGGGCTTGGGATTAAACGTGGTCAAGACCCACCTCAGGCATCCTAGACACCAGGCCTAGGATAGGAAGACACCTATCACCCGTCACCGTAGGAGTGGTTCTTAATTCCAGGAATTTTCAGATTCGCTCAGAAACTAGACTGACTTTTTCTGCCCCTGCTGGGCTGTATTTGACCTCACATAAATTATTTGATTGCTTTTTCTCTTTTTGTCTCCATTTCTCTTAACCTCAGAAAACCACCTCAGACATATTGCCAACTACAGTTAATGGTTTTATAACCCACACATTCACATTTAATTGCCCACTTTGACAGACCTATAACATTTTAAATCATTTCTGAGTATAGAGATTTCCTTCATGAAAGAAAATAACACTTTCGTTACCAAATTATTATTAAAAAAAAAAATTTGATGGCATGTGTTTTCAGTATCGGAATGCATGCTTACTAATTGAGTGTGTTCAAATTTTTGGTTGGTAATATGGATTTTGAGAAATATGATCTGGTAATACAAGCCACCAATAAGGCAAGTGGCACTGTGGTGCCACTGATCTGTGGTATGACAATATACCAATAAAAGCTAAATAGAGAATTTGTTGCAGGCACCCTTCCATTAGGTTACATGGGGAACTTCTGATTTTCCAAATATGACATAGAAAAACCAAAACAAACACTTTAGGGCTCCCTAACTATCACACAGCAAAACTATAATTATGCTTGCAAGCCTTATCTCATAGAAATAAAGGAAAAAAAAAAAAAAGGCAAAACTTCACAAAACTAACACATACAGGAAGCATCATTTAATTGAATGCTCAAGGTACACAACAATGAGGCTCCAATGCTGGTCTGGTCGGCTGAGCTTTAGGTATTTCAAATAGGACCCACCTTGATGCTAAATGCATCAGAACTGGAATAACAACGCCTTATTTCTGAGGTCCAAAGCCATAAAAAGTTGCTCGTTTACCATGAAAGGGAGCCCTGGTGGCGCAGTGGTTGACAGCCCAACTGCCAAATTTGGTTGGCAGTATGAATCCACCAGTTGCTCCTCGGAAACCCTATGGGGCAGTTCTACTCTGTCTTATAGGGTTACTATGAGTTGGAATCGACTTGACAGTAACAGGTTTTACTGTTAGAGTAACCAAAGAAATAATGTGTCCTTTGCTCCTCCTCTTTTCCCTATAATCAGTAACTAATAGCCTTGTTTCCTTGTCTCCTTCAGGCACACAGGTATGCTGGTTCAGAAAGCACCAGGCACTGAACTAGAAGATCAGGCTTTGATCCCAGTTTATCACTTCGTAACTGAGTGATCTTGGGCAAGGCAACTAAACACAGAGATTCAGTTTGTGAATATTAGAAAAAGGAGGGGCGGTTAATGATTCTTACTCTGAAGTTTCTTTCGTTCTTTCTTTTTTAAGAGAAATGAATATGTACTTGCCTAGCACAGGATTGGACTCATGGTAGGTGCTCAATAAATAATTTTAATTTTCGGTTATAGCTTCTTTTATTTTCCTTGACTCTTTACATGCACAACCACATTATTTTTATTTTCTTTATTTAAATTTGCCACTTTTTAAGGTGTGTGATTTTGGGTTACTTCCAATGATTTTTTTTTTTTTAATATTTTTTGAGAGCGGTAGCTGTCAATCCTGCTGCTCATTAGAATGGGCTAAAGAGTTTTTTAAAAAAGTAATAGTGCCGGGCCCCACCTTTGAACAGCTAAATTTGTATCTCTGAAGATAACCACAAAATCTGTATCAAACAGTAAGTAAAACCAAACCAAAATAAAACAGCTTAAGAGATACTGCACACACTATACAAAAGAATGCAAGAAGGATTAACAAAATGAAACTCTTACCTTTGTTATTGTATACATCTAAGTAATTTGGTGCTGAAAAAATTGTAATTAGAGAAGGGAAGCCTGTTGTTTGGCTTTTCCTGTACATGCGATACCTAAAAACAATAAATGCAAGTTAAAACAAGGCTAGTAAGGAAAAAGGACGATGCTACATCATAGATTCAGAAATAGAAAATCAAATGAGTTAAGTTCTATCACTCAAGGAGGATCCAGTTATGTAACATTAAATAAATCTTTCTCTCTAAAATCTGTTATACACAGACATCAATCCATCTCGGGGTGAAACTGAAAATATGCAATATACAAAATACAAAATACACAATATACAAAAACATACAATCAATGTATACAAATATACAATTTCCACATGTCTTTTCAAAGCTTAGCTAACCCAAGGGGAGGTTGGAATTCTGTGGAAAAGCATAATTCATTTCCACATGTTCAACAGAGAGGACAGAGGCTAATTATTGCAAACTATACCCTTCATCAACCATATTTTTCAGAAGACAGTCAATATTTTTGACATAAAAAAAGACTGAGCAAGTAATACATGGAGACTTGCCAATAATAACCTAGCCAATTAGTCTATTAATCTACAATATTCTGTAAAGGTCATATATAAACATTTTGCTTGGAGTAAGTGATTGCTTTTCAAAGAATGTCTGGTTAAATCCATGAATATTACAAATTGAAACTGTTTCTATTTAAGAATTTTATTTATTACCCATCCCTGCTGCTGTCTGCAGGTTGAAGATTATTGTCTCAACAGGGTAATATTTAATCAATCAGTAATGAAACATAAAGTTTGTAAGAGCTATGGAAAAACAACCAACAGTCCAGCTGGTTTTCTAACGTATAAAACAACGCTTGCATCCTCAAGTAATCAAACGGTACGGAAGACTTTGACTCTTTTCCATCGTTTCCAAGGTGATAAAGTATCTCATGACTTCTATACAACAGATTTTAGGAATATCAGTACAGAGACACTCCTATAAAGCACAAAACAAAATTTTATCACCACTTGGGTGTTTTCAGTCAGTTATTTCTGGCAGACTAACCATTTCTTATTTAGCTGGGCTCTAAAAGTATTCAAAAAAAAAAAAAAAAGAAAACCTGTTGCTGACTCATGGTGACCCTATGTGTTACAGAGCAGAACTGCTCCATAGGATCTTCTTGGCTGTAATCTTTATGGAACCACATCGCCAGGCGTTTCTTCCACAGCACTGCTAGGTAGGTTCAAACCACGAACCTTTAGGTTAGCAGGTGAGAGCAACCATTTCTGCCACCCAGCGACCTTTAAAGGTACAACCAACTTAAAATTTATAATTTTAACAATATTTTGATTCCTCTCTTTTTAAAACTACTGAGACATACTACTTTCCTCAGAAGAAAATATCCCTTAAAAATCTTTTGCAATGTTCTAGAAATATTTATTCTGCTTATGGGACTGAGCTTTGTTGAAAAAAAGATTGGAGAAAGATAGTAGCACTCTCAATCCTCGTACGTCGACTTTATAAACCGAGGCTACGCCTACTTGACAACAAAGACAAAAGAACTAGATAACATAACCTCAATTTCCAAATGAATCAATCAACTGCCCACTGAAGCAAAAAGTATTGATGATTTTAATTGATACACTTAATTTTTTTTTTTTTTTAATGATTAGTTCAGTTATGTAGTGGGATTAAGAAAAATCTTCCCCAAATGCTCAGTCTGCCAAAAAAGCATGGTGTTACCACAGGCCTGGAAAGTGCAAAAAATAATCTGAGGACCTGATTGGTTGGCTATATCAAAAGGTTACCTCAAACATCAGCTACAATAGTATACATGTGTATAGTTTTAGATCAGTTTATACCTGTTGATTGTCTTGAAATAAGCTGATTTTAAACGGAACTTCGGATCTGCCTTGATTCAGAAGCATCATAGACCTGGGCCTACTTTAGAAGGCAGGCATCTATAGTCACAATTTTAGTGCACAGATTATAAAAAGGAGTATTTCTACTTGTCAGAAAACCCAGAAGGTGTCAGACTCCAAATCCCTAATGCGGATTTAATGCACCATTAAAGTTAATGTCTGATGCTTTCTAGTTTTCTAAACCCTTAAAATTGGTCTCCATTTAAAAATTTCCCAGACATTACAAGATCAATTTTATGTTTCCATTTGTTAGTTAGAACACAGAACTGTTTCCCCTATTTAAATGTCTCATTTCTTCTCCTTTTAAAGTTTACAGGGATCTGGAATGATATTCTTAAAAATAAGAGCATAATATGGAATAGCTGTTAAATATTTATGTGTAATTCTCATTCACACTGCCAACCAGACTGAAAAGTAGCTCATGATTTACTCACCTATGGGACAGTGGTAAGAGCAGGAATTGAGGGAAGAGGATGTATCTAATAGTACTTAAGAAAACCAGCTGAAAATTTATTGGTTCAAGCAGAAATAGAAGACTTTAAAGGGACTTTACGAAACAACTACAGATACTCACTATCCAAGACTCTGCCATACCTGTGTCATCAGAAGAGAATTTTAAGGTATAATTCCTTCTGGGGCAGAGCCTAGCAAAAGGGAACCTCCACAGCCTGAGCAAAGTGAGGAGTGCTGACAAAGGGCAATGCATGGTTTTCACAAACCCACAAAACTGCTCACCCTGCATCTTGGGCTTCATGGGCTCGAAGTATAGATAACAAGTTATTGTGCTGTAAGAATTCACATACAGCCGGGTAACTGCCAGAGACAAAAAGAAAAGAAAGCATCTGTTATAAAATCGTCATACCTGCATTTATCTCCAACATTCAGATGTCTGTGATCTGACGAAGCATAATTAAACCTATACCATTCATGACACACGCCTCTTGTCTCTAAGGACAGGTTTTTCCCTGTGGCAGAAAAAGCACCTACAGCTGTACTTTTTACATAATCAGAAAGTAGCAGAAGTGTGAATTGGAAAAAAAATGGGCCTAATTACATAACAAAAGTGTCCATTCCCAGAGAAAATCGATTTTATCAAATCTGCCTTTAAACATAAAGTGAACAGAAACATAAATATAACATGAGAATAGAATAAATCTCAAATTTTCTCAAATACAGCAACATGTGTGTCTGCCTGCACACGTGTGTGACAGAGAAGACAGAGCTGGGGAGTAGAAGAGAGGAAGTCTACTGGGAAATGAAGTTATCACCCTACTCAATCTTATGGACACATGAAACTGAATATACTATTTAAAATGTAAACAGAAACTATAAAAAACTTACAAAGTTTTAAAAATCTGTACTTGAAATATGATCAATGCAACTTTATCTTAAGATATTCTCTATCTTGACTTCAGTAAAGTATCAAATATAAAATGAAAATAATTTTATCTTTTAAGAAAATCTCAAACCCAAAGATAAGCACTGCATGATAAATGAAATTCAAATTACAAAAAACCTTTAAAAAAAACCTTTGTGATCATTCTGTCTCTGCACTAAGAATTTTTAATGAGACAAATGTATGTCATAAAAATGGATAAAACTTTGACAGTTCACATCAAAGAACAGTAAACCAATACTAAGTATAACATAAATAAACCACAAATAATCACTAGAACTTAAAACTATATACACTATAGGAAACAATTCATCAATTATAAAAATAGCACTTTATAATGTATTATAAAAGAGAAGATGAAAATCATTTCTGTAGTACTGATTTTATAAGAATTCCCGATCAACAGGGAAAAAAATACCACTAAGATGGCACAGGGTTAAGGACAAATTGATTGTAAAAAGGACTCAGTTCTCCAGGAAAAATGGGATCTGAAATACCAAAAGAGTTTCTGTGCGTGTGCATAAGCACACGTGTGTTGTGTGTTTGTGTGTGTATGAGAGAGAGACAGAGACAGAGACAGAGTGGGGGGGCAGACATCCATAAGGCCCCCTACTTCCTAGCTGTCCCAGGCCAGCCCAGTGAATAACCATCTAACTGATAAACATTAGTGTATCTTAAAACACTGGAGAAGATGGCCCAGAGGCTCTACAGGACATGTGTGCACGTGGTACCTAGGATTAGGAGTTGACCAACATGGGTCTTCAAAGGCTTCTGTTCTACTGAAAGAGAAGGTGAGTATATGACCTTTGCAGATTGGGGATGTGTCAGGAAAAGAAATCTTAACTTCAGATACACTGGTTGTCTTCCCAAACTAGCAAATTTCTTTGGAACATATTTAGCATAACGTGCCTAGCAAGGAGCAGCACAGAGTAAATATTCAATAAATGTTTGTTTCCTATCTCTTTAAGCCATTTACTTTTATTTCCTGTGTCTTCGTAATGCCTCTTTATAAAAGACGGTTTATTGTCTTGTTGCTACCACTGTCAGACAGAGGTGGTTTGTCTAGGTTTATCACCTTTTCACCCTTGGGCAAATGGCTTGGCTTCTCTTTTTGACTTAATTTTTTCCTATTGGAAGAACTTACACTAGTCTTATAAAAGCATAACTTTAATATATTTTCTTCATGTTAAGTTTGAATTCTTATGTGTTTAAGTTTTTCCCCATTGAAATATATCTCTGATTTTTAGTAGAAATTTGAAGAAAACAAAATTAACCTGGCAGCAATTTGCTAGGTTAATAGCAAATTAAGTGAGGAACACTTGCCTTAGATAACTAAAGGGAAGTCATTCTGAAGAAAAGCATTAGATATTTAAGAGCATACATAATCAAAAATTCTTCAACTTTCTAAGAATTGATGGCATTTTCATAAATAAATTTAGAAAAATATTCAGAAATCAAATAAATAAGTTTAGAAAATACTTCAATATCATCTGGATTCCCATTATTTGTGAACCATCTCCCTGGGATACACTAAAATCTTTAATAAAATTAGGGGAAAAAAACAACTTCTAAAACACTTTCATGCTTTTTAATAGAAATGATCATAAACCACAGTGTGTTCAAACGGAAAAGCATTTTAAAAATATATACACAGAACACTTGGAAAAGCAGAGTTCCAAACACTTCAATACTATACAGAGAGTTGGAAAATCATTTATTTCCCCCACATTTATTAAAGGCCCACTGGTGATTTGATCCATTTGCTAGAAGCACTGTGTTAGGCACAGAATAGGGGTAGTGAGGGTGGTGGTTTGGGTTAGGTGGGGGTGGTAAGATAGATGCAAGGCCTGGTGTCTATAACTAAGGATAATTACAATCCAGGCAGGAAGGTGGAACATACTAAAATCAACAACAACAACAACAAAAACCCCAAAATCTAAAGAATACAAACACATTAATGATAAAATAATACAAGTTTTATAGAGACATTATAAGGCAAGAAAGAAAGCATTTAGGGCTGGCTAGATTAATCAGAGAAACCTTTTTGAAAAACACCTATCTTGTGCTAGATCTTGAAGGAAATGATGCACGAGGATCAGTAAATAGGAAAGAGGTTAGAATTCCACGCGTAAGAGAGGGGGGAGGGACAGGAAACAGACTGAGCATGGACAAAGATAAAGAAAACAGAAAAGACAAAAATGTAAAAAAAAACTGACTTGCAATTAAAGCAAATAGCTACTATTAGGCTCATTCTGTTTATTCTCTTATTTCTGTTTCTTGCGGTATTAAACTATGTTTTAGTCTGTGGACTACATCTAGATTTCAGACTGTAACCACGATATAGCCAGTAGGCATTATTAAAAAGTTTTTCATGCTTTTATGCCTTTACATATACTTTCCCTATGTATTTTTCCTTCTGGAAAGCGCTAGTCATCTGCCAAGCCTTAGATAAATTATCACCTGTGACCTCTTCCCTTCAAGCCGACCTCACCCCTAGGTGTACAAAGTTGCTGCAGCCATTATATGTATGTATCCAATATATCACTTATCATGTACTGTAAATTATGTTTACACATCTTCTCTCCACCTATACAGTGAATGCGTTATGGGAGGGACACTGTTTTATTCGTCTTATATCTTAAATGCTTAGCAGCCATTTGTCAGCTTTCTGGAGCTCAAGCACTATTGCTGGAGTATCCTCAACAGGGCAGTCAAGCAGGTGAAAGATGCAAAGTCTGTCTTTCCTTCATTGTTGCATAGGCTAAAATTCTTGGCCAAGGTGCCAGGAGGAAGCCTTCTCCTTGGTGTCTTCACATTCTCCCAGCCCCAGTCGTAGGGAGGACCCTGCCCAACTCCTCCTGTGTTTCTTGAGGTTTGCATGCAGGCACACTCAATTAGGAAAATGGGTACTTAGCCCTGGGGTGCCCTGGAGTCTCCTGGATGCTGGCAGACTTATCTTTTCCTAGGACTTGCTGTGTTTCTTCTTTTTTTGTTCCATGGTTCTCCAACTAGTTTTATTTTACCCACTAGGGATCAAGTCCTGAAAGGCCCCAACTCTCCCTGCTAGAAATTCTCTAGAACTGATGTCTTCACTTGTACCTGCTGCCTCAGGACCAGCAGCTAACGTTCACTTAAGGCGAACTTTCCACTGAAGTATAACATCTGTACAGAAAAGTGCACAAGCCAGAAGATTACAACTTGATGACCTCTTACAAAGTGAACACTCTGGTAACTAGCATGAAGATCAAGAAATAGAATTTTACCTGAATCTCATAAACTCCTCATATTCCCCTCCAGTCATCAGCACTTCCTCATTAAGGGTAACCACCATCTTGACTTTTAACATTATAGATTCGTTTTCTCTAATGTTATTTAAATGGAATCATACAATATGTGTTCCCTATTATCTGGCTTCTTTCATTAATCATTATGCCTGTGAGATTCAACCATGTTGTTATGTATAGTTGTAGTTAGCTCATTCTCATTTAATGCATTTAATTATACAAATACACAATAATTTATTATTCATTCTACTAAATGTAAATTCTTTTTTTTTTCCATTTCTTAGCTACTATAAATACTGCTGCTATGAACAATCTTGCGTTATGTCTTTTGGTCCATGTATGCACACATTTCTACAGGACAGAAAACTAGGAATGGAATAGCTTGGTTATGTTTATGTTCAGCTTTAATAGATACCAACGTAGCTAGCTGTAATATGGGATTACAGGTGAAGT
The DNA here is from genome assembly GCA_030035585.1 of Dugong dugon. Lineage (NCBI taxonomy): Eukaryota > Metazoa > Chordata > Mammalia > Sirenia > Dugongidae > Dugong > Dugong dugon. Next base: position 22,078,198 of record CM057463.1, on the reverse strand, counting down.
GAGACCATTGAGATGGCCATCTTTTCAGAATTCAAAAGCCCAGAATGTTATCTCCCCTCATATTTTTGAGAACACAACTTTCTCTGCCTGCAAGAGCCTTCCCCAGTGACTTTTCTTGGATATGCTCTACTCATCATTCAAACTCACATCTGATAACACCTCCACAAGGAGTAGTTCCTTAACCTCCAATCCATCCCGTTTGGGTTAGGCCCCCAACTCTGTCTGTGTATACGTGTGTGTGTGTACGTGTGTGTGTTATCAGCCTATGCAACATTTAATGTAGCACTATTCACCTTGCATTTTATTTGTCTATTTTTGCTTATCTGTCTCTTACACTAGACTGTCATTTCCTCGAGGGCAGGGACTCTGAGTATCTATAAAACCAAGCCAATGTTTGTTAAATGGCTGAATGAGTGAACTCTCAAGAAGGATATATATGAATGAGGGGTGGGGGTTGAAGAGGACTGATAAAATTGGTAACAGGGAGCTCAGGTGTGATTTCTTCAACTACTAAGAGAGAATATCTTGAGTTCAGAGTGGGAAAGAGGGAAGATGGATTACCTAGATGCTGATGATAAGACAGTATCACCAAGATGCAATAACTGTACTAATTTAAATGAAAGAATAAAAAGCAAAAATACTCACTGGTCTACATAACATGGAGAATGAACTGTGAACAAAAACAGAAAAACCAGGAGGAATCCCCAGTGGGGATTAAGAAAGTGGGGAAAGAGAGGCAGAGCCAACACGGTGCCCTAGATAGATACATCATGCCATCTCTCTGCAGCAAAGACTCAAAAAACTAAGTAAAATAGATACAAATGTCAATCCTGGAACATGAAGCATCAAATGAAGGAATAAAGACAATAGGTCAAACACCAAATGGAAGACATTTCCAGATAAACAGAAATTAAGGGAATTCATAAAAACCAAACCAAATTTATAAGAAATATTAAAGGGAGTCCTTTGGTTACAGAACCAACAACATCAGACAACAACCAGAGTCTAGAACACAGGACAGCATCAACCAGACACTAACCTAGATAAAGAACTCTCAATAATAAGACAAAGCTAAAAGACTTAAAAAAGGGAAACAGAAACATCGATCTGTAAATAACAACAACATCAAAACAATAAAAGGGGGAATAAATAGTGTAGCTATAGAATTTTCAAATGGAGAGGAAGTCTAGGCAATATCAAGTAATAAAAGTCTGATTTGAACTTATGAAGATAAGGGTAAATTTCAAGGTACCCACAAAAAAAGTTAATAAACCTATTCATCAAAATAAAAAAGAGGAAAAACATAAAAGTCTCAGTAAACACAAAATCTATAATAATGAAAGAACATTCACAAATAAAAGGAATTCCGCACAGGAAAGTAAGAGGAACAAAAAAAAAGTCATCACAAAAAAAAAAAAAAAACAACCACAACAATACGATAGCAATAAACACATACCTATCAACAACCACACTGAAAGCAAATGGCTTAAAAGCATGTATAAAGAGACAGAGTGGCAGAATGGATAAAAAAGCATGACTCATCAATATGCTGTCTACAAGAGACACACGTTAGACACAAAGACAAAAATATATCAAAAATCAAAGGATGGAAAAAATATGTCAAGCAAATAGTAACCAAAAAAGGGCAGGAATGGCAATACTAATCTCAGATTACTTTAAGACAAAATCAACGATAAATGACAAGGAAGGGCATTATATAATGATTAAAGGGACAATCCAGCAAGATGACATAACCTTAACAAATATCTGTGCACCCCATGACAGCTCCAAAATACATAAGACAACCTCTAACAGCACTGAAAATAGAAATAGACGGTCCCACAATAATAGTAAGAGACTTCAACATCCCACTCTCAGTAAAGGAGAGAACATCTAGAAAGGAACTCTAACAAAGATATATGTCATGGATTGAATTGTGCCCCCAAAAAATGTGTGTAGCAACTTGTCTGGGTCATGATTCCCAGTACTGTATGATTGTGTTATCTGATGTGATTTCCTTATGTGCTGTAAACTCTATCACTATGATGAGATTATATGTGATCTCCTTATATGTTGTAAATTCTGTCACTGCGATGAGGTTACACTGATGAGCTGACAAGATTAGACAGTGTCGTAATGCAATCTCTCTTGAGATATAAAAGAGAGAAGCGAGCAGAGACACATGGGAACCTCATACCACCAAGAAAGCAGTGCCAGGAGCAGAGCGTGTCCTTTGGACCTGAGGTTCCTACACAAAGAAGCTCCCAGACCAAAGGAAAACTGATGACACAGACCTTCCTCCAGAGCCAACGGAGAAAGCGTTCCCCTGGAACTGATGCCCTGAATTTGGACTTGTAGCCTACTGGACTGTGAGAGAATAAACTTCTCTTTGTTGAGGCCATCCACTTGTGGTATCTCTATTATAGCAGTGCTAGATGACTAAGACAATATAGAAGACATAAAGTCCAAAATCAACCAACTTGACCTCACAGATATATACAGAACACTCTACCCAACCTCAGCAAAGTATACATTCTTTTCCAATGCACATGGAACATTCTCCAGAATAGACCACATTTTAGGCCACAAAACAACCCTCAATAAAATCTGAAACACTGAAATAATACAAAGCATTCACTCTGATCACAACGCCATAGAAGTAGAAATAAATAACAGGAAGAGCAAGGGAAAAAAATCAAATAGATGGAAACTGAATGACACCTTGCTTAAAAATAATTGGGTAATAGAAGAAATCAAAAAGAAAATTAAAAAATTCCTAGACTCAAATGAGAATGAAAACACATCATACCAAACCTTTGGGACACAGCAAAGGCAATGATCAGAGGTCAATTTATAACAATAAACGCATGTTTCACAAAAGAAGAATGGGTCAAAATCAAAATGTTAGCTCTACAACTTGAACAAATAGAAAGAGAGCAGCAAAAGAAGCCGACAGCCACCAGAAGAAAGGAACTAATAAAAATTAGAGCAGAAATAAATGACATTGAAAACAGAAAAATAATTGAAAGAATCAATAGGACCAAAAGTTGGTTCTTTGAAAAGATCAACAAAATCGACAAACCACTGGCCAACCTGACAAACGAAAAAACAGGAGAGGACGCAAATAATCCAAATAAGAAATGAGATGGGGAACATTACAACAGACCCAAATGAAATAAAAAGGATGATAACAGAATGCTATAAAAATTGTACTCCAATAAATCTGAGAACTTAGAGGAAATGGGCAAACTTCTAGAAACACACTACCTACCTAATCTAATACAAGGTGAGATAGAAAATCTAAACAGATCCATAACAAAAGAAGAGATTGAAGAGATAATTAAAAAAAAGTCTCAACAACAACAACAAAAAGCCCTAGCCTGGATAGCTTCACTGGAGAATTCTACCAAACATTCAGAGAAAAGCTCACACCAGAACTACTCAAACTATTTTAGAACATAGAAAAGGAAGGGATACTTCTGAATTCATTCTATGAAACTAGCATAACCCTGATACCAAAGCCAGGTGAAGACACCACAACAAAAGAAAATTACAGACCAACAGCTCTCATGAATACAGATGCAAAAAGTCTTGACAAAATCCTATCCAATAGAATTCAGCATCGTATCTGGAAAAAAACAAACAAACAAAAAAAACAAAAAACACTACAACCAAGTGGAATTCATACCAGGTATGCAAGGATGGTTCAACATTAGAAAACCAATCAACACAATCCATCACATAAATAAAAGAATCACATGATCCTCTCAGTCGATGTAGAAAAGGCATTTGATAAAGTCCAACACCCATTCCTGATAAAAATCCTCAATAAAATAGGAATAAAAAGGGAATTCCTCAACATAATAAAGGGTATCTATAAAAAATCAACAGCTAACATCATTCTTAATGGAGAGAAGCTGAAAGCATCCCCATTGAGAACAAGAACAAGACAAGGATGCCCTTTATCACCACTCCTTTTTAACATTGTGCTAGAAGTCCCAGATAGTGCAACAGGGCAAGAAAAAGAAATAAAGAGCATCCAAAGTGGAAAAAGGAGTAAAACTATCCCTATTGACAGATGATATGATCCTACACATAAAGAACCCCAAAGACTCCACAAGAAAACTACCGGAATTAATAGATTCAGCCCAGTAGCAGGATACAAGATCAACATACAAAAATCAATTGGATTCCTATACACCAATAAAGAGAACGTCAAAAAGGAAACCAGGAAAACATAACATTTATAATTGCATCTAAAAAAATAAGATAGTTACAAATAAATCTAACCAGGGATATAAAAGACCTATAAAAAGAAAACCACAAAACACTATTACAAGAAGCCAAAAGAGACCTACATAAATAGAAAAACATACCATGCTCATGGATAGGAAGACTCAACATTGTGAAACCGTCGATTCTACCCAAAGCAATTTATGAATATAATGCAATCCCTATCCAAATACCAACAGCATTCATTAACGGGATGGAAAAACTAATCACCAGATTTATATGGAAAGGAAAGACGCCCTGGCTAAGCAACGTATTACTGAAGAAAAAGAACTAAGTACGAGGCCTCACACTACCTGATCTCAGAACTTACTATATAGCAACAGTAGTCAAAACAGCCTGACACTGGTACAAGGACACATTGACCAAAGGAACAGAATCGAGAACCCAGATGTAAATCTGTCCACTTATGGTCAGCTGATCTTTGACCAAAGACCATTAAATGGGGGAAAAGACAGTCTTTTTAACAAATGGTGCTGGCAAAACTGGATGTCCATCTGTAAAAAAATGAAACAGGACCCATACCTCACACCATACACAAAAACTAACTCAAAATGGATCAAGGACCTAAATGTAAAAGCTAAAACGATAGAGATCATGGAAGAAAAAATAGGGACAAAGCTAGGGGCCCTAATACATGGCATAAACACAATACAAACCATATCTAACAATGCACAAACACCTGAAGAAAAAACAGATAACTGGGAGCTAGTAAAAGTTATATACTTGTGCTCATCAAAAGACTTCACCAAAACAGGACAAAGAGAACCTACAGACTGGGAAAAAAACTTTGGCTATGACTTATCTGACAAAGGTCTAATCTCTAAAATCTGTAGAATACTTCAACATCTCAATAACAAAAAGACAAAATAATCAAATTAAAAAATGGGAAAGGATATGAACAGACACTTTACCAAAGAAGACACATGAGGAAAAATGCTCACGATCATTAGCCATTAGAGAAATGCAAATCAAAGCTACAATGAGATATTTCACCCTGACATTACCGGCACTAATGAAAAAAATCAGAAAACAATAAATGTTGGAGAGGTTGCCGAGGGATTGGAATTCTTACGCACAGCTGGTAGAAATGTAAAATGTTACAACCACTATGGAAAATGACATTGTGCCTCCTTGAAAAGCTAGAAATAGAAATACCATAGGATTTAGCAATCGTGCTCCTAGGAATATATATTAAAGAAATAAGAGCTGTCACACGAATAGACATATGCACAGCCTTGTTCACTGCAGTATTATTCACAATACCAAAAAGATGGAAACAACCTAAGTGCCCATTAACAGATGGATAAGCAAATTATGGTACATGCACACAATGGACTACTACTCAATGATAAAGAACAATAATGAATTTGAGAAACATCTCACAACATGGGTGAATTTGGAGGGCATTATGCTGAGTGAAATAAGTTACTCACAAAAGGAGAGATACTGTACGAAACCACTATTATAAAAACCCAAGAAAAGGTTTATACATAGGAGAAAACAATCTTTGATAGCTCTGAGGGAGGGGAGGGTTGGAGAGGGGAAATCACTAACTAGACAGTAGACAAGTGTTAACTTTTGTGAAGGGTAAGGAAATACATAATATAGGGGAGATCAGCACAATGTAACCAAGGCAAAGTCCTAGAAGCTTCCTAGACACATCCAAACACCTTGAGGGACCGAGTCACTGGGGCTGAGGGCTGGGGACCATGGTCTCGGAGGATATCTAGGTCAATTGGTTATAACTGTTCATAAAGAAAATGTCCTACATCCTACTTGGGTGAGTAGTGTCTGGCGTCTTAAAAGCTTGCGAGCAGCCATTTAAGACACATCTATTGGTCCAATCATGTTCGGAGCAAAGGAGAATGAAGAAAATGAGAGACACAAAGAAAATATTAGTCTGAAGGACTAAAAGACCACATGAACCACAGCCTCCATCAGCCTGAGCCCAGAACTAGATGATACCTGGCTACCACCAACAACCACTCTCTGACAAGGATCACAAGATGTTCCCAGACAGAGGGGGAGAAAAATCGAGAAAAATATTAAAATACACAAAAAATGACCAGACTTACTGGTCTGACAGAGACCAGAGGAACCCCTGAGACTATGGCCCCCGGACACCCTGCTAACTCAGAACTGAAGCCACTCTGAAGTCCACCTTTCAGGCAAAGATTAGATGGTCCTATAAAACAAACAATAACACACTTTAGGAACATGCTTCTTAGTTCAATCAAGTATATGTGACCAAATGGGCAATACCTGCCCAAAAGCAAAGATAAGAAGGCAGGAACGGACAGGAAAACTGCACTAATGGACATGGAGAACCCAGGGTGGAAACAGAAAGGGAGAGAGTGCTGACATATTGCGGGGATTGCAACTAATGTCACAAAACAATCTGTGTATAAATTTTTGAATGAAAAACCAAACAAACGAACAAAAACTTTCCTGTGTAATTAAATAGAGTGCATGAAATTATACCTTTCTGTCAGAAACATGATTCAGGTTGTTTTAATTGCTTTTTGGTTATTATTTATATAAACTTAAATAGTTATTTTAATTTTAATTTTTATTTTAAATGCTTTCTTCATTCAATAAAAAAGTGAAACTTCCCTTAGGTGGAAGAAAAAAAAAGCAGAGAAAGTAAATAATAAGCTATTTTAGGCAATGTGAATTTACATTAAGGTGATAATGAAACATCTGATAAAAGATACTAGCACACAAGTAGAAACAGAGAATTCAAGCTCAGCAAAGAGAAAGTGGTGAAGGAGCTGGACACAGATTTCATAATCAAACCAAACTCCTTTCCAGACTTTGAAATTTGCAGTGAAGCTAGGGAAGTAGGTGAGGTTCCTGGGAAAACGTGAAGAAAAAAAATTTCAAAAGCAGGAGGCAGACATAGAAAGAGACAGCAGAAGAGGCAGGAATCTGCCTGATAAATTAGAGGAGAATCAGGACGTTAAAACTAGGAGCCAAAGATTTCAAATAGAAGGGGTTGACAAGATACCTTCTCTACTGTGGCAGAGAAGTTGGGCAGCATATGAACAGAAAATGGGCTGCTCATTTGTGATTAAGAGACCAGTGGTAATTACAGTGAACTGCAACTTACAGCCGCAAAACGACTTTAAAAATGACTGTCAAGATGTTCCTCAAATCTCACCGCTTAGAGGAATTTTAGAATGTCTGATTTAACATGCTCGTTTTAAAGCAAGTTAAACCCAGAATACAAAGCTCTTATGATTTCATCTAAGGCAGAGATACAAACTGACAAGTCAAGCACCAAATTCAGCCTACGGTTTTGTTTGGCCTACATGGTGTTAAAAAGCAAATGATGCTTTTACCCCACTAATCTCTATGGGCTAACACTTAGCCTGCTTCAAGTATTTCAGTTACTTGCCTGTATATTAGAAGCATTTGAGGATGCAAACCGGCTCAAGGGTAAAGCTGGGGCAAAAACTGAATTCTTATGAATCCCTTCCTCTCTGTCACATTGCCTATCTTATACAACTAATGAACACTCTTAATAAACTTTTACTGATGTATTTTTCTATATAATTTCATTTTACTAAAATCATGTTCCAGGCAACATGTTAGACGGTGGATAGCATGGCAGAGCAAATTAAGTGTGCAAACTCTATATAAACATATAAGACGAAACTGGTAAGTATGAATCAAAATAACTGCCAATAATTTAAACAGGTAATTACCACCAAGTTTCTCCACCTGTTTTACTGTTCACTTGTGCCCATCTTGCTCAGTTTTATCCACCACTACCTCAGAGGATGCTTTCAGACCTCCTAGATGGCACTGAAGACAAAATGACCAGCAAGCTCCAAAAGAAGCAAGCTTCTTAGATAAAACATAACCCAGACTGCTTTACCGTTAGTCAGAGTTCATAAGCTGTGGATTTAGACACTCACTACATGTATTATCTATGTTCGTCATGGCTAAAGATCATCATTTATTAAGAATCTCTAATGAGACTGGCTAAATAGTCATTATGCTGAGAACAAAATAATCTTCCAATTATCTAGTTGATAAACTTTATCCCTGACATAAACTCATCTGTATCTACAGTCATAAAATAAAAATACCATAATTTTATATAAATTCAGTATGGGACTTTATTAAAGATATGATTTATTCGAACAGCCGATTCAGAAATCTAATAGAAGAATGCTATACGATGAATTAAAGAAAGATGAATGCAATATGGCTCAATATCAAAATCAAGAGCTTTGAATTTTGCTTAATACTATATTTCTTAAGCACAACTCAATAGTGTCAAACAGGTAATTCAAATACTCATGGTATAATTAGGTACTTAACACTAGATTTCAAAAATTAAACACCTGGCCTTGATATACTCCAGTAATATCTAATGTTGCACTAAAAGTCTGAGCATCTTTAATAAAAGATTACCCCCAAATTAACTAATTATTGAAAAGAAACCTAGGCATTTCAGAAATACTATACTATGCTTCTCCATTTCAGTTAAAATAGACTCATTAGACTTGGTACCCAACTTTCCAAAACATTGAAGTGAATTTTAAACTTCAGATAAACAAGCTTGGAATAAATCTCTTTATTAATATTTATAATAAAAACTGTTTTTTTAATGATGCTTTACAATGTATAACATTTTCTGTTCCTAAACTTTCATTTCTCAATCACATCAACAGATGAGTAAAAGGAACATTTTTTTTTTTTTTATAGAGAAAACTTAATACATGGAACAAAACGTTCTACCCTTGAATAAAGCTTTAATTAATGTTCTATATATATAAAAAAAAAGTTGCCATTGAGTCAATTCCAACTCGTAGCGACCCTATAGGACAGAGTAGAAGTGCCCCACAGGGTTTCCAAGGAGCACCTGATGGATTCAAACTGCTGACCTTCTGGTTAGCAGCTGCAGCTCTTAACCACTGCCGCCAGGGTTTCCAATGTTATATAGAAGGATGCTATTAGTTTACTCCTACAGACAGAAGCTATGTGGCTGTGTCTGTCTTACAGAATTCTTCTAGCCCTTGTCATTTGTTTAGCTGCCAGGCTTAGAACTGAGCATTAACTTCAGTGAAAATCAGATTTTGTTTTCAAGTTAAAAAAAAACTGTACTCTAGAATTTAAAATTCTCAACATCTTTATAACCTCTTTCCCTCTTCGCTTTGGCAATTTTCACATAAGCTCTATGTCTAATGATTAGTGAACCTGGTGGGCTAAAATTAAGAGAAGATGCTGAGAAAATCATGAAGACATGTTGAAACACAACTGTGTTGTAGATTTCTTTGTGAAGTGCTCTGGAATTTTATAAAATGGCAAAATTCCCATTGATCTGCAAATATAAAAATTACCATAAAAATATTTTCAACTTAGCTTGTCAGGGTACAAAAAAAAAAATTCATTACGGTACCTATACAGCAGGTAGCTGCTCATTTTACTTCATCCACGAAGCTTGATAAACTTAAGAAAATTTAAAAATGACTTGAATAGAATTCAATTAACTAAAAGGAAATTGTTCTTCTGCTTTAAACTATGAAAACTGGTAAAACTTTTCAATGTGATTACACAATTGAGTAAAAAATCAAGACAGGCTTTGCATTTTTTCTACAATTGTAGAAGCAGAATAAATCTTCTTCAAAATCTTAGTATCTTCTTCAGCTTCTGCTTCCACCCTCAAACCACATTGCCATTCCACTGCCTCTTTCCTGCATTCCTGTGTGTGTGAATTTATATTTTCATTTTATAAGTGCTAAGAACCCATTTGATCCAGGCTTTCAAAGTGAACCTTCGATTAATACTTGTTTCCTAGGAAAGTGATACAAACATTATAAGTAAAACACATGGTACAAATTACAGCGTTATAAACCAAAATGTGTTCCAGAAGGCAAGCTCTCTGTCCTCACCTGTAGAAGTATGAACACCCCCTGACTGTGTTGTGAGTGAAATGTTCCTGAGTCTTCTCATTTCCAAAATCCTCCAGAGGGTCTGACCATAGGATATCACACATAGGTCCATAAGCAGGTGGTTCTTTGAATCGGTCTAACTAAGAAAAATAGAAGACAGAGAGCAAAATACTAATCTTGGGAAACTTGGAATTCAGAAAATAGAAGAAATCAGCATTGTGCATTGCCCATCCTTCTCTCCCCAACCACGGTGCAGGGTGAACTGCTCCCCACCCCTCTCTCTTCCTATCTGCTCTCCTTCCTTTCTCCCCATTTTTCTGCTCTTCATCTCTCTTTTTCTTTCTTTCTTCCTCCTGATGAGCTCATTTATTGTCTGTATTCATTTCACCCTTCTTTCTCCTCTTGTCTCTTTATTCCTTTTTTCCTTTTTCTTATTCCCCCTTTTATCCTTCTCTTTCTCTCCAGATTCTTGTTTTATTCAAGTGTTTTAGTTATTACTGGTTAATGTGACTATATCTCTGTTTCATTTCTGGAGGAGAGCTTCTATTTTATCTTATATTTGGGGAGATTCCTATTACTGATTCCATTAAAGTATGATTTAGAAATTTGGATAGGAAATAACTTATGGTTTTTATGTTTAACAACATAATTTTGGGAACACAGGGTTTTCATTTGAAGAGTAGTCACTTGCTATACCAGAACGACACATAAAGACACACGGTATTTTGGTTGAGACAACGACATTTTGTGTATTGACTCATTGGGGGATACCTAGGTTTCTAATTAAAGTACAAGCCTATCATACAGAGATGGACTACCCAATAAGCATGGTATGCAGGCTTAATTGTGCTCACTTACTATTCTGTAGTGTACAATTTCATCTGGTTTTCACCAAACTCATGTGAAATTTACAGATTAGTACACAATTAAGCCCGTGCATACCTTGCTTATCATAACCAGTGCATACTATGCTTCCTGATTAATCTGCCCTTGCTATTGTAATTTATCTAATGGCTACAAAGAAACAGTAATGATAAGCGGGAAACTAAACCCAACTTTAGCTGGTCATTTTTCATTTCACAGTTCTAAGCTTTACAGTTTTGACTGAAGCCCTCATATGAAATCCATTTTCCAGCCATAAATGCTTAGCAAAGTCATATTTCAATTTAAAATGGTCCATTTAGAAGGTAGGAGCAATATAATAACTGGAAATGATATTTCACCAACAATTTTATAACACTGTCACTATCCTTTAGTTTATCTTGATTTACTCATATTTAAAGGATCTTTGGTAATGTTGGCAGATACAATAAAGCTTCTTGAAAAAAAACATAAAGTAGCTATGAAAATCCATTAAGGATTGATATTCTCTATAGTCAATACTTCAGTATTTTTAAAAACCCCATAGAGATGGTGAATGAATCAGGCTGACAACCAATCAAATTCTCTATATTTCCTGGGACATACAGGGTAAGCAAGTAACAGTTTTGCTACAAACCACTTTTTTCTAATATCTAAAAAGAATGAAGTATTATTCCATATTTTTAACACCTAATTAAAAACCTCAATAAGACAAAGCCCTCTATATTTTGACCTTTACATTATGTATAAAACATTGATTGCATACTTATACTTCTAACTTGTTTAAGAAATTTAAATAATTCATGCTTGTGTAATAACACATCCAAGAAAAACAATGTTTGTCCATAAAAATGAAGAATTTCTTTCTGAGGAAGCAAGAACTTATTGTTAGGGGCAGAACAGCAGAGAAGGGCAGACTTTCTGGTTAATGTGAATCCCAAACCAAAGAGCTGGCAAGGTAATCATAAAATTCAATGTATTATGGGAAATTTACAAAGTACACTGTAAAAGTACCATCTACAGTAAAAATAAAATGGATAATTAAGTAAATAAAGTGCAGTGGAAACTGTAATGGACACACGGCAAAATGCAAACCTAAATATCATTTTATGGCTAAGTCTAGAGTTTAATGACATAAATGAAAATTGAACATAATATCTGAAACATGCCTGAAAGTAAGTCCTGGGGATAGTGGGAGATTTTTTAAAGACCTCCTTAATTCATTATGAGACGTTTAGTCATTTATTTCAAAAGAGTCCACCAGATTCTAGAAGAATGAATTGGTCATATTCTTGCGGAAAGTGAATGGCTCTACACATGAACTCCATGACTGTACTTCAGTATCATGTCTCTACACTATCATAAATATTGAGCAAATGCCAACGCTCTATCTGTGTGTTGGAGAACAGCAGAAGCAAATGTGTAATGAATGGTGCATTGCGTGCACGCGCACACACACGCAGAGAGCAGGAAACAAAGGTTTATTTTATGCACTTCTTTTCTGTTTGATTTTAAAAATAAACTTATATATTTCCTTTCTAAATGGAAACTAAGTAAAATATTACTGCTATACCTGAAGCCCTGAACCTTCTACTCTGTCACATGGTGTCACTATGAGTCAAAAATTGACTCAATGGCACCCAACAACATGTTTTATTTTCCTAAATATATTTTTTCTTTAAAAACTGGTGAGCTTCTAAAAGAATATTGAGTTTATAACAGTAAAAACTTATGATGTATAAACACATCCATGATTAAATAAAAAGCATTTCCTCAACACCATGAGTTCCATGAAGAAAAGTACTTAAGAAACACGACAAATGAGAACCATATAAAAATGGTTATTTATTTTGTAGTAGAAGTTAATAAATTTTTGGGTGATAGTTGCATATTCAACAAAATTGCCTAGTAGCCCCTATTCTTTCTATTTTTTGAAGTATAAAACTTTATATATCAATGTTGTTCCACTAATAAAAATGCTATTTTGAGTGAACTTTTAACTAATTCTTCTTTTTAGGATAATCAGTAATTTTCTCATCTTTTATCTATGCCCATGAAACTTAATACAGGTAGGAGACTAAAGCATACATATCTTTAATGTCCAGCATTTGCTAACAAAACAACCACACTCATTTGTATTTTGACCTATTCCATTTTCTATACCTACTACAATAAGTGTCTATCAAGTTCTTAACATGATGCATTAATGCATGGATAGATATTTGATCTCTTTCTTCATTGAACAAAATGGAAAAAAAAGTATCGTTTACTAATATAATAAGTTAAGGCAACTAATAGAATGAACTTGTAAATGTTGCCCAACATACAGATATCTGAGGTTTCCAAACTCAGGGAAAAGGGGAGGAACAATTAAATGGCAACCACTCAAACAAGTGAGATCTAAAGATTCTTTGTATTCCAAAAACCACTAAATGATGAGCAAGAGCTAGAATTTGGATTTTTGTTTATCATTATGATCTTAAGTAAATTTATATTTAAGCAATAAATTCTGTACTCTCATAGTACATCATTTGTTTGAAGCCAAAGTCTGCTTATAATGCATTAGGCTTAAATAAATAAAAACTAAGTATTATGTGTCTTTAAGACAAAGCTGAGCACAACCATGATTTTCCTAGTTTAAATATAGTAATTTACAAAAATGTGACCTGCTTAGTCTTCCTAAAATTATCGGTGAGAGTAATAAGAAAAGGTTAGAATTATTTCCACCCTTGTCCTGTTCTTTGGGATAAACACAAGGATATTTTCTTAGGTCTTAAAAGCAGGGAAAAGAACAATCTAGAATATAGTATCCAACATTCATAATTTTCACAAAACAACATTTAGCTTAGGCTTCCTAGAAAGAATGCTTGATGTTGAACATACTCTTCTCAAAAAACAAATAATATGTTATAAACATTAATGTGAACAAATTATCATACCTTAAAAAATTTTTAAATATTTTCTCTGTTCCAGGTGATGTTATTTTAAGATAACCTAAGGAAACACTTACATTGCTTTGTCTTCTTTGGGAATTTTGACACAAAGAAAAATATATAGAGTTCTTTTAAATCACTCTTTCTCTCACTTTTTTTCTTACATTGCTGCTTACCAGTGTTATAAATACAACTGAAGGAAAAAAAGATTATCTCTTCTACTACATAAAACTATCCCATATTGTTACATTTTCTCATGAAAAGACACAATGTACTTCCACATTCAATCCAACTCATCTTTTTGCTGCCTCCAACAATAGTACCGTATTTTTACACAAATAATGTGTACCTCCCAAGTTTGTTTGCCAACCGTACTCTCCCCCTGTAAGGTATTTTCATAAGTGCCAATGTACTATTTTTTTTTAACATGTTATTGTAAAAAAAAAATCAGCGTAGCTTGCTTACAAAAATATCTCGTGGCGGGGGGGGGGAGATGTGGTTGGCAAACAAGTGTAGAAGGTGCGTGCTATTTGTGTAAAATAAGGTTAATAGCTAATGCTAAACTAGGTTAAAAAACGTGTTAGAAAGTCAATTGTTTTCCACTCATCTACTCAAGACAATCAATATAATACCACCATTGCCTTTTTTTAAACTGTTATTTAAAATTTTAAAACCGTAACTAATAGTAGATAACATAAAATCACATGGACACAGTTTAAAGGTCAAGTTGTGATATTTCCCATGGGCAAATTGTCTACCTATATATAACCAAGGAAAATGAAAAGACATATATTTTTAGGGATCAAATATTTTATATTTCCAGTGAAATATGTCACATGGCAAGATGAACCCTGAGGTTTTAGAGATGAAAACTCTACCGAGTATGTCTTCCTTTCTAGAGAAAAAAAATAACACAAAGAAGACATTCACAACCACTCCAAATCATTTGAACTCAAATCGACAAATTTACTGATAAAGGCAAGGTAACTAATGTTATGACTTAATTGACTAACGTTATTAATGTTAATTGATTAATGTTATGGCTTACTTATTACTTAAGCACACAGAATGATTAAACCTGGAAAATAACAGAACTTACTTTTCTGATATCATCTAAAGTGTTAATCTCTGGAGACAAACCACCGTGTACACACAGGAACTGCTGGTTCATCAGGGCAGCCAGAGGAAGGCAGTCAAAGGCATCCATACAGGCGTCATATACACGTTCTGAATACTTTATTTTACCTTTTAAAATATCATTAAGGAAAAAAAAAGCAAATATTTACTCTCCTGATTTCCCAGCTAGGATTATTTCACTGAGACAGTTTATTTTTAATGTTTTCTTGCCAGGACTGTATGGTCAGCATAAAACTACACACCGTAACATTCCAAAACATAACTAATTAAGGCTTTTCTGAAAAGTTACAATATTAGCCTTTATAGCTATTGTGTTTTAGTTTTGCTGTGATCTATAATTTACGATTTTTAGTAACTTTATGTATAATGGCGGAGAGAACTTTTCTACATACAACCTTCCTATTTATCTGTAGACATATGACAAAAAAATTACACACAAACAAGTGAATATTGACCAAGAGAAAGAGGGCCACAACGCTATCTGATTTTCCTGAATGATCTTGTGAAAAAGCAGATGCTAAGAAACAAGGTTTAAAAAGTCACCTCTATCTCACTGCACGTTGGTTTTCCATTATCAACTTATATTTAATATTTTGACAGGGGAGGTCTTTATGCTCCATTTAATACAGGACTAAATGACGGAGAAAATTTAAGTTTCAATGGACAATGAAAAAAAAAATAATGAGAAGGAAAATGGAATTTATATGAAGTACTCCTCACTTCTATCTTTAAAGGAAGCACCTATCTCTAAAGGAACAAGTAATCTTTAATTTTACATAATTGACTATATGCTAGTAAATTTATTGGGTTCAAAAACAGAGGCATAGGGTTGAATCTGTCTTCCACTTGCTTGTCTGGAGTTATCCGAAGGTTAAAGGATAGCATTATTATTCCAAATAGTAGTATTCTGGCCATTAAAAACATGGTAACTTAATCATCAATTTCTTAGGAAAAATTACATCAAACATTAATTCAAATTTTTAGATCACTTTACTGAAGAGAATTTATAATTCAAAAAAATTCTGAAATCTCTATCTATGCTCTTAAGGAAATATAGAATGATATAAAATAGTGTCATTTTAAAGTTCTGACTTGGCATAATATAATGCCAAGTGCTCTGAGTATCTATTAAAATGACTAGTAATCCCTTACGGTGTTTAAAGAATAAGTTTGAAGTATACTTACATTCTTGTTTAAATGTGAAATACTCTGTTAGATGTCTACATTCATGATTTCCACGAAGTAAAAACAGTGTTTTGGGGTAAAGGATTTTCAAGGCCCACAAATAGAGCACACACTGAGAAAAAAGCATAAAAATAGTATAAAAATAAATATTTTCCCATTATACTTATACATTCCATTGTTCACATATCATAAAGACATGAACCAAGCAGGTTACTGTCACCAAAAGTCTTCAAAAGGCTAGGCCTTACTAGAGAGGACACTGACGGCCAAACAAAAAACAGTATTTTGGTACAAAGCCAAGGTTTACCTACACCTGAAATACATATACTTATTTAGGATCTATAAACACACCAATGATCATGAAGATGGCACAGGGCCAGGCAAAGGTTCATTCTGTTTACATATGGTCGCCATGATTCTGAGCCTACTCAATGGCAACTAACAACAACTAAGGATCTATACCCCATAAGAAAAGAATGGATTGCATATAGTCCTTAGAAGGAGATCTGTGTGGCCTGGAGGGAGAGGTGGCTGGTTAAAAATAAAACGAAATAAGGAAGAAGCTTGAATGAAAAAATACTAAAAATAAAAACGTATTGGTATAGGAGTGTGAGAAGACAAATGATTAACAAACAGTAAGATACTATGCTCATTATTGTAATTTATTTTAAAAGTCAGTAATAGAAATGGGAGAATTGGAAAGAAAAGAGAAGACGAAATTTGGGCCAACACTGACAATCTCAAGCTGACTTGGACTATGTCACTACTTTTATGAATTTTCTCTGCTTCGCTAGTTCCCTACTTTCTCCTCCCCATCAACTTGTTTATTTCAATGTTTTTGGTATATAACGCCTTAAAATTTTTGTTGTATAAATAAATACAATTAAACTGAAGGTCAGGGAACCTCAGTACACATACTGCTAATGGCTCTCAAATTAGCTACTTGGGCATTGCAGTGTGGGTAAGAACGATGCCCAACTGCACATTCACCAGGTTTGGACTTAATGTACATTGACACAGTCTTCCTGGAATGTGCATTAAGATAACTGGACTACTAACATATTAGCATCAATTTCATTATTCTCAACTGGCATTTATTAAGAACCTACAGGGAACAGAAAACCATGCACTGAAAAACAACTATGGTTTGTATGTTCATGAAATTTATGTTCTTAAAGTGAAGCTAAGCAGATACAGGAATCTCAAAAATATTCAGACAAGCCTGAGTCCAGTTACTAAAATGTGAAACCACAAAACACCTAATAATTATATTGTGATAATCAGTTTTCCAACATTTAGTAGATATGATGGATAAAGTCCATAGGGAAAATCTATTGGCAATTACTAGTTTTGGTACTTGTTAAGAATAATCATCTCTGTAAGTTTACATGATAATTTATTAAATGAGTGGAAACTATGTTAGGAGAAAATACTAATTATCAGAAGTGTGTATTATTGTGTTGTCTAAGCAACATATCTTCTCCAACTATGTAATTATGATTGAAATAAACTAAAATAATGCATTGACATTATATTATATATTGTTATAATTAACTTCCTAATTACCATTTTCTGATTATTGTTATTAGCTAAAGTTCATGTGAATAACATGACTGTTTAAAAAGTTAACCAAGTGGCCTCTTCAAGTGATCCTTGAAGCATTCATGATCTGTTGGTATGTGTAAATGTCCCTTCTTAGTCCAGTGGATAGTCCAGTAGCTCAATGAGTCTCTGACAGCTGTGTATCAGGTTTTACAGGCGTATTTACATGTTTGAATAAAAAGTCTGTAGTACTCAAGCTTGTCTCAGATTTCAGAGCAAATATGTATAAACTGTTACTAATGTCAACAAGAATTGTTCCTATTTTAAAATTTATGGAGTTGCACCTTAATCTGGAAGAAACACATATATTTTTACAAATTGTTAATTTAGGATGTCTAATTTAGACAGGGATGGGTATCTAAACTTTTTCAAAACTTATATTTACGTTGTGAAATTGTTTTATTGGATATACTATATTTTTATTCAAATAACGTGTGCCTTCTACGTTTGTTTGCCAAAATACCTCATGCGGGGAGGGTGTAGTTGGCAAACAAATGTAGAAGGTGCGTGTTATTTGTGTAAAAATATGGTATTTTATTTATATGTTGGAAGGATACATATTTGGCTTCACTCTGTTGTTGTTACGTCCTGTTGAGTTGATTCCGATTGATAGTGACCCTATAGGACAGGGTAGAACTGCTCCATAGGGTTTTCTAGGCTGTAATCTTTCTGGGAACAGATTGCCAGGTCTTTTCTACCATGGAGCCACTGACAGGTTTGAACTGCCAATCTTTTAGTTAGCAGTTGACAACTTAACCATTGAGTGACCAGGGCTCCTTGGCTTCACTATAGCTACTTATAAAAAATGTTTTTACTAAAGTATAACTTATATACAGTTGAGTGCACTTATTTTAAAAGTAGAGGTCAATTAATTTTTTTATGTATGTATACCCTCATGAGACCACTACCTAGAACAAGTTAGGGAACATTTCAGTACCCAGAAGGTACCTTTGTGCCCCCTCCCAGTCAATATCCCGTTGGAAACGTAATCACAATTCTGACCTCTTTTAGATTCCTTTTGCCTGCGACAATTTACTTAGAAGCAAACTATTATCTCACCAACTAAAATCTCAAATGCAGTTCTTTAACCCCATTCATATACTGCCAGAGAAATCACATTTTAAAAACCGTATTTTCCTTTTCACCATCTGTTGAAGATCCTGGTTTAACATTAGTGTGTGTCTTTCTCGCCTCTAGTCTTAATAAGTGCAGCTCTTTCGTAACTGAAACCTCAAAGAGTGACATAGAAATGTTCTATGATAAATATTCCTACCATACTTATTTACCTTTAAAATGATTCAGTACACATTTAATTCCCCTTGTTACTTAATGGATTTAAAGCACCCAGAATATAGTAAGAATTCTGAAATATTAGCTCCTTTCCTGCAAATAAACAGAAAGGAAAGAAAGAAGGAAGGAGGGAAGGAAGGAAGGGAAGAAATACCTAAGTTTCCCAATTCTTGGCTCAAAATACCTAAAAAATAAGAGTTCTCTTTTTATATTTTATTTCTTTCTTCCCCGGGGCAAGAATAAAATATCTTCCCAAACACTGAATAAAACCACAAATGGAGCCAGTATGGAAGAAGTGGCATGGTAAATGAAAGGACAAGGGTGGATTGGAGAGTGAAGCCCTGCCAGCCTTCACCCTCAACATCTGGTGGGAGAGAGCTGCCAAACACAACTATCTTGCTGGCAACTACTTGCCACTGAGTTCTAACATTCTGGAAAGCTGAAGGTCTTGAGCAACATTATAACTTGATTTTGTTGTTTAAAGAAAATCCTCTTCAAAAAAAATGATCACAATCAATTATGCAATGAAATAAAAACTACAGAATCAGTTATTTTTGTCTATGTGGTATCAGATGACTAACTTGAATAAAATTTTCATGGAATTAATTGGTTAAGGTGGAAACGGAGCCAAGTTACATTGGGCTTTTTTTTACATGGCGAGACGCAAATTAGCTGTACTAATCACTTTCAACTGGAACTCTATCTTTACTCTTAAAAACTAAATAAATATTTAAAGTTAGTCTGGGTTATAGATTATGCAAGATTGAGTCTCCTCTTATCATTTTTATTAATTTTCTTCTAGACACAATTTCTCCTATTTATCTATCTTGCCCAATGAAACAGAACTAATGATTTCATTTTTTTCCATTAGTTTAGCTGGATGATTGATAATAAAAACGCAATAATTTATAATTTATGCCTTTTAATGATGCAGATTCTTGAAAAATTGCACAGGGAAGTAAAGAAGGATATAAAAAAGAAAAGATACAGCTCCGACTATGTATTAACCAGCCCTCCAACATAACTATTCACGCCATAAAACATTCTGATCAAAATTGCTGTTGCTCAGTCATGACACAAGTAAGTGGAGGATGTGTCTTGGTGGGGGGAAGTTTCAAAATGCTGAAATGTCAGATGTGGTTCCTCTCAGATATCACTTTCCTGGCCTGACAAGCACGCAGTAAAGCAGCAGGGGAAAAGCTGTGCAACATAATGATGCCTGCCTACAGAGGACAGGCTGACAATATTTTCCTCATGTCTGCAGCATTCATATGTCACCTAACATGGCTTGCTGTACTGTCTGTTTGTTGTTCTCAGTTAGAAGCATAGAATACTGCCTAGCTTGCTGTGATTCACTCTGGTCTCTTGAGTTTTCAACTAGTAAGCAAAATCACTCTTTAGGACTAACCGTGCTAGAGCCCTGGGTTGACATCCAGATGTAATCAAGTGGGCAGGGCCAGGTCACTGCTACCAGTTACCGTCAAGTGGATTCCAACTCATAGTGACCCTACCGGACACAGTAGAACTGCCCCATAGGGTTTTCAAGGAGCGGCTGGTGGATTTGAGCTGCTGATCTCTTAACCAGTTTGGTTAGTAGCCAAGCTCTTAATCACTGTGCCACCAGGGCTCCAGCTCACTGTTAGGGCCCAAGCAATGCAGTGCAGAATGGCTAGAAAGCCAGTTTGAGGATGTGAACAGAAGTAAACAGCTGTACCTGCCTCTGTTTGCAAGTTTGAGTTTTTCCTTCTGTTCTCAGAGAGACAATTCAGAAATGGACCTATACGTACACATGCTTGATCAAAGAGGTTAGATGGCATTATGCACTCATCGAAAAGAGGATGATATTTGGCGTGAGACAATTTACTACTCAAAACGAATTTGCCTCTTTCATCACTACTCAAAAACTTGTTTTATTTGAGCTAACATTGCAGGAAATTATTTCTAATCTTGGCAAAAAGAGAATATTAGGGGGGAAAGAGTGTATAAAATGAGCTCTAGGCACTGCCCAGAGCATACTACCTTGTCACCTGTTGCCGTCAAGTCGATCCGAACTTGTGGCAATCCCGTGTGCATCAGAGTAGAACTGCGCTCTATGGGGTTTTCAATGGCTGGTTTCTCAGAAGTAGATTGCCAGGCCTTTCTTCTGAGGCATCTCTGGGTGGATTCGAACTGCCAGCCTTTCAGGTGGCAGCGGAACACATTAACCATTTACACCACCCAGGGACTCCGAGCACATTACCTAGTGCCTATAAATACTGATCAGCATAGACTTATGGAATTCAAATGTATTTTTCAAAGCTAATTTAGTAAAAATTGAACTTAACTGCTCTTCTTTTCCCTAAGGATAGCCAAAGGAGAATACCTGCAGTGGAGCCCTGAATTATTGAGATGAATCAAAACCCTTTTGAAGCCTGTTAGAATACCACATGCTGGGAAATTGAGCTGTTATTTGAGGATTTTTTTTAAACCAACAGTAACATACTCACAAAATAATATTTTATATTTAATGTCTTGACCTTCGGATTATATAGGTGGGGGAGAGGGTTGTGTGTATGTGTTTGCATGGGGGTATGTGAATGTGAATGTGTGTCTCAGTTTCTGCATTACTGATGTGTTCATTTTATGTGGTACAGTTAACGAATACACAGTTGGGACATGGGGTAATGGAAAGAGCACTGACTTTGAATCACAGCACTGCCATTTATTATATGTGTGATGCTCTCCAAGACTCAGTTTCCATACCCATTAAATGAGGACATTTACAAGTTCCTGGTAGAGTTCTGAGGAATAAATAAGATTATTTACATAATGCGAATAATACCATTTATAGCATGCAAACAATGATAGCTTTCTTAATCACTAATAAAAACCCTGGAGTATTCTCAGTAAGTGTCTTTTATATAAATGTGTGTTCTATTTTAAATGTGATGATAATACCACTGATTCTCCCAAAGCCTCTCAAAGATCAGGGTCTAATCAAAATGGATCGTTTTTACATATGAGGCCATCAAATTATGTCATTTCTTCATGAACAAGTGTGGTTTGGGCCCTGGGCTATACTCCAACTCTAGTCTAATTAACGAGCTGTTTGTGAAGATGGGACTCTAATATATACGGCTCAGAATTTTTAAATGCCTTATGATACCTATATTTGATACATCACCAACATCCAGTTTGATTCTTTGCTTTATTTTGAAAATGCTCACACTACTACACAAAATATCACAATTTCCATGATTCAAGTACACAAATTAATTGTAGACCAAAAAAATCTACCATGGAACAAGTTAGTGATTACTGATTCTCAACTTCTTTAAGAAACAGAGCTCTAAAAAGATCTAATTAGGGAGCGTTTGGGAAATGTCAAGTGGTTTGAGGCCAGAGCTGCAGAAGCCTGCATGCTTTGAGCAAAAACATCAGAGGTAAATAAAGACTGATAAGATTAAAGAATAATATTATCCAAAGATGTAGCTGGTAAGATAGAACAGAAAGAAATCAGCTGTGTCAATTGCTACTCAAGCAACACATGATTTAGTGGTTTACCTTTATTACCAAATAAGAAATAATGTTATTGCCTTTGATTATAAATAAAGATGCAAACTAAGTTAAAACCACACGTTATAACATATTTTATTAAAAAAAAAAATTTCTAACACAGAACTCCATCATTTGACTGATGAAAACAATCATTCCCGACAGGATAATTCACATGCTTTCCTCGCTTAGAAGGTGAGTTTCATGGACAGTAAAACTCCTATTTTATTTATCCTCTCAGAACTTTGCATAGGAGCACTATGGATGGTAATGAATAAGTTAAATGTAAGAGCTACTAAAATAATTTTTAAATACTTCTTAAATTCTACATACCCATAATTCAAGGGAAGTAGCAGAAAGCCTCTACCTTCCACTGTTTTTTTCTGTCTCCCACAGTCTTTCTCAAACCTGCTGTGTGCTGGAATCACCTATGGCCATATGAACACAATCTGTTCCATGGGATGCAAGTGAAGTAACTGTACACCTTCTAGGAAATATCCTTAAATGAGAGGATATGCCCCTTGCTTTCCCTTTTGTCCTTCTTGATTAATGTAATGTGGGTACATAAATGGCTGAAGCTGGTGTAGCCGTCTAAGACCACAAAGTTGCTTTTGGAATGAGGCCATGCACATCAGAGCAACAGGCAGAAGGAGCCTGGGCCCCAACATCACGCTGGGTCACAGCAACCCTGGTTTGCCTATCTATGGACTTTTATCTGAGAGAAAAATAAATTTCTCTTGTTCAAACAATGACTTCAAACCAGTTCTTCCCAGTTCAGTCATGGCCGAGGAAGCAAAACTGGAACAGATGTGAATTTTCTAAATTTGTGTGAACCGGAACAATAACTGGAATGGGAAAAATTACGGACTAAAGTTGTGGTAGAAACTTAACCTCCCTCTTAGAAAGCAACGGCAGCACCTGTGTTGCCTAGCAACCAAATATCTTGCCGGACAGATTTTCAACAGAGGCAGAAACAGCTGTCTCCCATTCAAAGATGGTGGCTGGCCATGCCACTCTGAATATGTGTCACTCTCCAGTCCCGCTAATAATCCAGTCTCACGTATCAGGCTCCTGAAAGGGTTCACTACACCTCTTCCAAGTCTCCCTTTCCAGGGCTTCAACAGGTTATTTTTCCCATTCCAGTTACTGTTCTGATTCACCTAAATTTTAAATATTCGGGTCTGTTCCGGTTTTGCTTTGTTTGCTATGACTGAACTGGTTCCAACCGATTTGAAGCTGTTTCAAACCTTCATTAAGTAAGGTTTTTTGTTTGTTACTCCTGGTAGATGTCAGTACTAATTGATACAACGCTCTTATATATGGGACATTGAGCTTCTGTTAAGGGTGATGGAAAAATACGGGAATGGTGATGTTGTACAACATGATTAATATATTAATGTCACTGAACTATACATGTGAAGATTGCTGAAATGGCAAGTATTTTGTTACTTATATATTTATCACAGTAGAAGGAAGGAAAGAAGGGAGGGAGGGAGGGAGGGAAATCATTTACTACAAAAAAAAAAAAAAATTATACTCAATCATCTTTACCTACCAGTCAAGCTGGTCAATTTAGCCCATAAATGAGGTTTACTAATTATATTCTCTGTAATTTGGCTCCGTCAGATTCCCTCCTAGCTAAATCTTACTTATTCTTTGATTTGCTCTTCCCAAAACACATGTATCCTCAGAATCCTCTCACTTTTCTATATTTCAATGACACTTATTTTCTATCATTTATCACAAGATTTAAATAATCAATTCAAATGATTGACCCCTGGATGACCCCTTATGCTCCACTACTGATTATACATAGCCTTTCATGGTTATGTTTTCCTACAGAGACTTAGACTTCCAGAGAGCAAGGATGTATGTTATATTTCTTCATATTCTACACAGTCCCAATCGCAGTACATACTAATACATGTGCAATGCTATTTGTTCACCATATTTAAGAAACACCAAAAATTTACTCTTCTCTTTTGGATTTATACCCCACCACCACCCCTACTCCTCCTCTTCATGAATAATTAAGAAATTTATGATCCTTAAATGTAGAAATTATTAACACATTGGTAGAAATATTTAATATTATATATATTTTTCAATAATTAGAGTGAATAGCCCAAACTAAAACTGGTATGATAATTTTAAAAACAAATGCTTAAGGGTGACATGTTTTTCAACATTACATATTCCTATAGTCAATAAAATATTATGATGTAAATTAAAAAATACAAAATCTTTCATTTTATGATTTTTATGAATACGTGATGTTGGTGTGTGAAGCTGATAAAATTAACTTCTATTTTTAAGAACAATTCTTCTCCTTTCTATAGCTTTGACAGCACACATAATGTCAGCTATTATAGCATAAACTCTGATTCTTTAAAACGTATTCTCATTTCAAACCATTTCTTTCAATAAATATTTAATGAGAGCCTAACATGCATGAGACACTATGCGTGGCACCAGAGAGAACAAACGTAGGAATAAGACAAGGTCCTTGCCTTTATTTCAGATGTAATTTCTACTTATATAAAGCAAACACACGTGGGAGGTGGAGAAGAACCTCTACCCAAATGTTACCTGTTTTGTTTTAATTAGTGAGTTTGACAAATTAATCAAGTTGTAGTACACATGCCAGGAAAGACAAAATATAGCAGCTTTAAGTGTACACACACATACACAACACACACATGCAATTTGCTATAAATTTACAAGGTGTATTGTCTCATAATTATAAGGCATAAACATACAAACATATTCCTGCTGAATATATCAACTTTGACTAGTTCTTTCAAAAGGCAATAGGAAAAAAAATTATCTAATATAAAATAAGATGCAATTTTTGCAAACTTGAAACATGTAAAATGTATAAAAACATAAAGCTTACTATTAGCCATTTCTTTGGCATTCCCGTGCACTAAAAAACAATGGGAATCAAGGGAAAATAAAACACGTAATATCCCATGAATTAAGTGTATTTAAGTTCATTATAATATAGAGATTTCCTTAAGATGATGAGATTAATCACTCTTTATTTTACTAAGATATTGTTGATCCACAACTGAGCAGCTAAGAAGAAACGATGAGGACTTACTTCGATACTGAAGTACCCTCTGTCAACATAGTCCCCTAGGAAGAGGTAGCGAGTGTTGGCAGGAGATCCCCCCACTTCAAAGAGCTTCATCAAGTCAAAGAACTGTCCATGGATGTCCCCACAAACTGAAAGAAACAAATAAAATTCATTTTATGGTTACATTGTGTTAAAACTTTGAATTCTATAATAAAATCATAAAATTTTAGAGCCAGAAGAACATTCTTTTTACAGAACAGGAAACTGAGACAGAAGCCAAGTACTGTGCTCAAAATTCTGAAGTTTATTAGTGGCAGACCTGGCTCTAGTATCAAGGTCTCCTAACTCACAGATTAACTAGAATAATAAAGATAATAGTGACAATCATGGCTATCATTACACTGCATTTAACAATTCTGTGCTAAACACTTTACTAAGAAATGTATACATATTTTCTAATTTAATCCTAACAATGTTATGGGATTAGAGATAAGAGATTTGCAGATAAGAGGACTGAGGCAAACAGAGGTTCAGAAATTTGGCATAATCTATTCACAACTGAACACTACATGTTATTGCTTTCTGAAGAAAAAATGTTGCTACGTATCATTAACTTTTATTTCAGCAAACCTAAAATGTCGATTATAAGACATATCATTATTTTCATGTACTACCAAGAAAGAAAAGAAAAAAACCTCTGATAATTTAAATTATGAGAATATGGTTTCTAACATGCATTCTAATATCAGATGCTAAAATGAAAGAAAAAAATAGTAAATCTTAGCAACTACAAAACATAGTAGAAAAAAAAAATCACTGGGAACTGTTGATTTGTTAACTTTCTTACCTTCCCTTTTAAGCCAAAATTTTTGAAAGAACAATTTAGCCTCTTAAAAAGAAATTATGTATTCAGTACTCTTTATTTCACTTAATACTTTCAGAGTCCTAAAATATAAACATTATTATCTTCATTATACAGATGATGAAACAGTCTAGCTAAGAAAAAGTTACATAGCTTGGCAGGGTCGTCGTTAAAAATGGACAATCAGGGTTTAAATTCAGATTTTCCCTATCCAAAGCCTTTGCTGTCCACCACCACGTATTATCACATAAAATAAAATCTCTTATTTTATGCTTGAAAGATGATCATTATATTGTGGCTATATCTGGGGCACTAAACAGTTCAGAGAATAAATGTATGGGTGAATAGGAAATCAGGAGGCTGAGCATGTTACCTCAGGAGGCTGAGCATGTTATCCTGACACATTATGTGCTGCAATTATAAGCAAGTCATTGAAATGTTTTAAACTTCATTTCTTTATCTGATTAAAGTTGAGAAAAGAATGAGTCAAAGGAGTTGACTGATAGAACAGTCATAAATCAACAAAATAAAAATGTTACATAAATCCCCATTTTTACCATCAGTGACGTAAATACCAAGACATTAACTGAGGTTGTGGACTAGGGGTTAGGAGTGAAGTTATTTCAGCAACTAACATAAAGCTGTAACATAATCTAGCAGGCAGAATTACAAAATATCATAAATAACTAGGCTCTAGACAATACAAACATTATCTTTCTTTGGTTCGAGTACAGAAGTCCATTATCATGATGTAGTTATGCAAAAATTTTAAATTAAGTTCTTTTTTCTGGCTTATAATAATGTGATAAAAGATAATCTCGATGATTTACAAGATCCCTACAGTTATCGGATCTTGGCTTGATGATGTAAAACAGCAGAAAGCAATTGCTTTAAACTCGGCATGGCAAACAAAATATCCTGAAATTCAGTTATAACGTCTGATCTTCACATTAACACTTATTTTACCTTGGAACAGACACACAACTGAAATCTTACTTTTAGGGTAACAATCACGATAACATTCGGCAAAGAAAAACAACTAGCATGCACGCACATGTGCGTGCACTTGTGAACTGTCAAAGTCCAATCAAAGAAAACAGTAACTCAAGTAAAGCACCCCTGAAAAATGGAGGTATTTTATAAGAGTACTTAAGGATTTCCAAGGTCAATTTAAGATAAAGCATTTTAGTAAGTCATCATTCCGCTGCCACTCTTGTTCACTACACACACCAGTCTTCTCTGTCACAAATAAGCCAAGCTTTTTTCTTTCTTGGATTTTCACAGCCTGGCTCCTTTTCATCCATTAGGTCTCAGTTAAATGCCATATGCTCAAGGAGGTCCTTCCTGACCACCCTATATAAAGCAGCTAGGTCTCTTCACAATCATTCTTCATCCTGTTACCTTGTTTCACTTTCTTCGCAGTACTTGCTAGTTGATTCATTTGCATACTTGCTGCTTTCCTGATTCTTCCCACTGGAATATGCGTTCCAGTGGATTCCGACTCATAACAATCCTATGTGTGTGCAGGGTAGAACTGCTCCATAGGGTTTTCAAGACTGTAACCTTTCAGAAGCAGATCACCAGGCCTGTCTCCCGAGTCACCTCTGGGTAGATTCAAACTGCCAACCTTTTTTTTTTTTTTGGCTACTAGTCAAGTGCTTAAATGTTTGTACCACCCAGGGATTCTACTGGTGTGATATTAGGATTTCATTATTATATGAAGGGATCATATTGAAGTGATTGCTTGACACAGTATGGGAGGAAGGGATGAACCCAAGAAGGGTAACAACGAATAGCAAATTTTGAGGGGAATTTGATTGTAGCCATTGCATGGGTCTTGTGTATTTCACCTTTTAGATAAGGGATTTACCTCCAAGTTTTGATATCTGGGAACATTCACAATTTTGATATCAAACTTCAGGAAGAAAGTGGCTGGCTGTCCTGATGTACTGATGAGATGGGCTAAGGCTGCAAAAGTAAGTAGAAAGAGTAGCCAGGAAGCCTCCCTCTTTGTGATGTCATAGTCCACCCTTCATCCTCCTGAATACCTAAGACACTGATGTCCAAAGAGAAGTATAGTACTACAGATTCAGGCTAGCTGAGGCAAGCTGTCTGCTTGGTTGCTGACAGTCCAAATTCCCATGAGGTTAGGTCCTATCATATTCCACTTCACTTGGTTTTGACAGTACTTCTAGACCAACCTGGCTTTGACCAGTTTTGTTTTACCTTCAAGACAAGCTCACTTTTCAGCAACACACTCTTGCTTCCTGCATTCCGCTAGCTTCCCATAATTAGCTTCTCATTCCCAGTAGAACACTAGCTGGTGGACAGAGTACCCAACTACACTGCTACAGGCCAGCATTGATAGACCTATGATGCATCAAAAATGTAGAAATCCAATACAGGTAATAATAAAACTCCTGGTGCTCTGTGAAAAGACCCATCCATCTAGCAAATACAAAACATGTATGCTTTACATCAATATTTTTGATGTGTAATTTCATTTAATGCCATATGTCTAAATTTCTGGCAGAAATATGCAAAGTTCTGTTAATAATCTATTGAAGACATAACGTAATTTTTAAAGAATGAATCAAGATGTAGTTTTTAAAACTTCATGCCTTATGTATGAAAAACAAAAATATACACTGCTAGAACAAAGGTTTCAATCTTCACTTGACTGAATCTCAACAAGTTATATATCACTTTTTTTTTAAGTACAAAATATTACATGGACAAATGCTTATAAAAAGTAAGTGCCCTGTACCTCCTCATCTCTGTCCACACGTCTCCAATCTCATTTCCCTTCAGATAGCAATCACTCTTAACAATGAACATTCCAGAAATGTTTATGTTTATATAAATATGTTACTATATATAACTCATAGGCACCAATGTATACCCTTATATATATGAACGTATTCATATATATGTAATATGTGTGTAATTTTGACTAAGAAAACCAACAGTCCACTGTATCTGTCACACAATTTTGAGAAGGCTGTTTTCTGTTTAAGAACAAAAAATTACTACCAATAACAGACAAGGGCTGTTGTAATGGGTAACTCTTCATTACATTGGCTGTATGAAGCCATAAGTCAAAGAGAACCAAGTGGTTTAGAAAGACAGGTTTTTCTGTTATTCAACTAGATATTTCTGTAATTATAAAGCTGTTACCCACATAGATCTGTATTTTTACCCACAAGTGCACAGAGAATGCTACCTGCTTCTTAGCATGATGGGAGGAATTTGCCTAAATGCTTAAAAATGTATCTATCTCATCATGCTTTGCCACAGCAGAGGCTAGATACTGGATTTTAGTATTAAGAGACAGGTATACAGGTATGTCAAGTCCATCCTTTAGACCTCCTGAGAATTTGAGCCATTGTAAGTAAATGACAGACACATGTTGTTCAGAAGAGAGAGTATCCGTCTAGGGTCAAGTGTTTTAGAACTCTTTTAGTGCACTATTTTTCATCAGAAAGTTCTGGTTTTGCTTAAAGTGGTCAATCAACTTCTTATTAGGACAAATTATGATGTACAACCATTGATAGTCTTTCTCCCTCCTTGGCCATTGTTACTCTTATCCATTTGCAAGCTGATGTGCCACATGTATTGATTATTTTCCAGAGAGAAGTAGTCCTCCATTTGTTTTTGTACTGGAGAAGTAAGAACTCCCGGATACACTGAGCAGTTGAATCTATTTAGTAAGGAGGCAGTCTTGTCTTTATCTTCTTGGTTTTTTCCCTAAATGGGGTGACTAAGTGCATCTCTAACACACTGACCAGACCAGACTTGTTGCCGTCGAGTCGATTCCAACTCATAGCGACCCAATAGGACAGCGTAGAACCGCCCCATAGGGTTATCAAGGAGTGCTGAGTACCGACAAATGGTGCAAGAGAGACTAGCATCCTAGGATGCTTATAGTCTGTTACTTTCCTCTCTTTTGATCAGGAAATACCTATATTTTGCCTAAATAACCAGCTAGTAAGACCTAAGCAATCAACTACTTTTGTGTCACTGGGTTTTAATACTGCTTCCTTCTCTCAATGATTCCTAGTCTACTTTATGTGAAACTTTACTGAAATGGTTCTCACACGACTGAAGCCAACAAAACTTGTGATCTAAGTCGAAGCCTATTAAAGCAGGATACAGAATTTTCGAGCAGGCGACAGAAAAATTACACAGAGAAAGGATTTGTCTCTATTACTTAGGGAAGAGAATAACTTTTTATTTCTAATATCATTGTTGGAAAGCTACTTATTATGCTTTGAAATCACAGTCTTAGGGGGTTCAAGATTAGAGAAACATAAATATAAATGCAACATAATTATAAATGTGTGTGTGTATGTAACCAGAGGAGGAATTACTTAAAGAATAGTGGTCAGTGTAGCTGTTAGAAAGCCACTAAACAGAAGTTCAGGAGTTGACTCAATTTAAATCACAGCAAATGTTGGTAAAGAGAAACAATAAATAGCTAGGGCAGTAATAAAGGGCTCTTTGTAGTTAGCTGAGCAAGCTCTTGTGTTATACAAACTGGACAACGAGCCAGCCACAGGACAAGTGTAAGGAGTCCCTAAAACCAGCACACTTCTAAGACGACAAGATAATGGGCAGTATATTAAGGACACAGAGGCCTTTGAGAATAGAATCTCAGGCAAAACAGGACAAGCTGGAAAGAGACCCGGACCAGGACCAAGCCTTTCACATCTCAGGAATAGCTAGATGATGGTAACTACTGAGAAAGGGTAAGAATCACACATATTCTACGTGTGTAATTAGGTACGTATGTCTAAACTAGTAAGTCTGCAAGTAAGTATTCCCATGTTATAATTTATTCTTTTCAAAGAACTCAGTTATTGTTTCTACGCAAATTATTGATTAGAGAATGTAAACCAAAGTAGGCAGTACTGAACATACTTGGATAAAATCCCAGTATATTGCTAAGTAGTTGATAGCTTTAAAAAGACTGATACAATTGGCATCCTGAGTAGATAAACATCAAGAAATATAACATCTAATATAAAACATATACTTTCATACAAAACACTTAAACTACCTTTGAATTAATGCACAGACATACATATTTGGTCCTGTTGACTTGCCTATATAGAGAGAAAGCCATCAAAGAACATCATTGGGTCAATTTCTTATTGCCACTGAGCAAAAATTTTATAATGCCATATAATTTAAAGAAAGCTTATACAAATTAGGGTCTTTGGGGAAAGAGGAATAAGTTTCAAAAATATACTGTCAAACAATAAATTTCAGGTAAAATAGATTTTTTAATGGGCCAGCATTTCAAAATAACTTGGCAAGATTATATTAATACTATGATTTAGAAGTCAAGTGTTTTTAATTTTTGACTCATTATTTTTCTATAAAGATCTTTTAGTTTCTTCAAAATACTGGCTTTTATCATCTTGGACGATGTGCGTGGGATAGAATAATCTCTTCTACAAATTTTTCCAGTTCATACTAAACTAACAGAATGCAGTTTTTCCTTTAGAAAAGATTTTACTGAATTGCCGAGCAATTTTCACCATTAGAGTTCCACTCTACTTTCAGCTTCATTTACTTCAACCCAGTATTATTTTCCATAATAGCTACATTTTCCCAAGACAATAAAATCTCTAATATTAAGGAACTAACATTATGTCTAATTCCCAGCATAAGGGAATTAACCTATTGAATATACTGGTTTCATTCTTGAATACTCTGTAACTTTTTTCTTTTTCAAAATCTGCAGTTTTGCGGAGATAGATCCTGTGTTTGGATGTTTTGTTAAAGGCTAAACACAATGGATACTATGAGTACATTATCTCATTCCTCCTGCTGACAACCAAGGTTTAAGTAGCCTTTAGTGGGTGATAAGTTCAAGTACTAACAGCCAGGCCGAACATCTGTAGTTCATTAGCAGAATGTGTAAACTTCTTAAAACAGGCAATTACTGATATAACACTGGTATTTTATTACATTATTTGCTTATTTCTACAAATCAACATAAACTAACCAAGAGAGAACTAACAGGGGTATAATTCACTAAAGAGGTACACTTCAAAATATTTTTCCCTATGGTGAATATTATTTTTCAAATATTGAACATATACCAAGTATTTTATAAAATACAAAAGGTGAATACTTAACCAGGGCACTCTTGTTTGTTGGTACAACACAATAATGAAAAGTCTCTAAATAAAAAAAATATTGCTAAATACTGAAATTTCAAGGATTTTAAATGAAGAAAAACTTATAAAACAATAATAGCATTAGTGTAGATTAGTAAGAATAATTTCAAACATCATTTAAAAATATCTATGATGTTGTTTTACAAAGATAAATGAACTATCTCTTAACCAGTGTTAATGAGAAAAATCACAGGGCAACTGAAAACACATGGGATGAAATTAGTTTAGATTACAACAGATAATAACAATTGCAAATCTCAGTTTATAATTATAATCAAATGGAAAGAAACCAGAACAGACTGAGTTTTTAAACTATGTTATAGAAGGACCAAGCATACCATAGTCATGGTTATATTCAGCGTATATTCCAATCAATAGAAAAATAAAATTACGTTGTTTTATCCTAAAGATGAGTGTTCTTGCCATCAGAGTGTTTTTTGCAGTTTTTCCCTCCTTCATGGGTTGAATGCTTTAAAAGACTCCATTAACCAGAAGAATTTAATTCTGAATAAGAATTCATTTGTTGCATTTGTTATCACTATTTTTCCATTTCAGCACCCATTCAGACCGTTACAAAGATGCATAATTATTAAGGGTTCATAATAGCATTACGGAATTACGTAAGTCATGGTCATGGTTCTGACGCTAATAAATGGTAATAATATGTAAGTACGTACAATTCTTGTGGCATTATTTAATTAAATTTGGTCATCACTGTTCATGTGTCTAAGCACGGTCAGACCTGGAAACCATCAGTTATGTGATATGTGAAATTATTTACATTATCTAGTTCACGAATCCCTTGACTGTCACCCCCAGTCAATCAAGAGTATTTGATGAACACTGCACTGATGAATTTCAGACAAATGTAAATAAATTTGATAACTTAGCTTGCATAGGCTTATCATTAATAAATGAACTGTTCTTTTCACTCTTAGAAATACTGATCCCATGTTTCCCAGCCCCATGAACTCCGGCAGGATCCTGAAAAATGAACTTTCCTCACTGTAACCAGATCTGGGGGTTCTTAGCTATGCTTTTATGCTTCCATTTTGGGCCTTCCAAGCTGACTGACCTTGGAGACATTTGCTAACCTCTCTGTGTGTTTCTTCATCTATGAAAAATGACATCAAAATAGCACCTCTCTCAAAGAGTTATAACTAAATAAGTTAACTTAAGTACTCAGAACACACCTGGAATTTAATAAATACTATAGTAAAGGCTTGATACCATCCTTCTATCTCAAAATTTGGGGGGGCACTTGCAGTCATAATTGCTCTTTGTTAGTTTTTTGGCTTGTATGTGTATTCCTCCAAGTGGCCTTAGTCAATAAGGTGCGGCTTCTTCTTTTTCTTATTTTTTTATTCATTCTCCCTGACCCAGTTTTCACTATCTATAGAAGACATGGACTATTTGAATCTACTTTTTCTAGTCTCTTTCTTTCAATATTCAAGCTCAATTCTTGTTTTTCCGTATTTCTTTAGGCTTTGACCATCTTAATCTGAAAATTACCATTGGTGTTGGCCTGTGACAAGACACTTAATCTTTATAGGACTCAGATGCTTCATCTGTAAGGAACCAAACAACAGAGCGTATTTTACTGAATTTTGAGAAACTAAATGAGATAACATAAGGCGATGATGATTAGCATGTTGTGGCACATTGTACATACTGACACGATATGAAAAGGTAGGCATGGTAGCTATTCTAGATATTGTGTGCCTAGTAAACATTTTGAATGCTCTGCAAGATTTGCAGGTAGATGAACTAAGTATCTGTAATCAATGCAGACATAAGTAAAACATACAAAAAGTTGTTCTATGATTTCTTTTCCCCTTTTTATCCAAGTGTATACTATCATATGTTGACAGCTGTTCACTCTGAAATCAAACAGACTAGGTCTCATGTTCCACAATTTTTCCATTTTCTGAGAGTGGAAATATATATATCCAAATGGCTTTTGTGATATTACCAGTCTTTCAGAGAATAGCAGTGCCATCATGAGTTTCCAGTTACTCTCATTTTCTTTTGTAGCAAAAGCTCATTTACAAGACCACTCTGTTCCATGGCTGTGTAACGGTAGTAATGTTTTAAAAGCTGTAAGTGACATAGTAAAGAGAAGAAATTTAAGACATTTTACCAAATGGATTTTTAAAAACAACTCTTCTTGAATTTTTGGAAAACTCAGTTAAGAAAAAGCTACTAACTAGGAAAATATTTGAGTCATCATTTATTTTTGTCTGATACTCCTCAAATTTTGACAGTTTTAAGGGTGGTTTTGTTTTTCATGTTTTAGGAAATAAGGAAAGCAAGCTCATGACACTTAATTCTAAAATCCACATATATATTATTAATTTGGCAATTATAGGCGATGGAGATATTAGATATTACCTATCATTGACTTTTAGTTAGTCAGCTCTATTTATGCCTAGCAGTAGGTGAAAAGAGCTACTAAGTGCTAAAGTCCTAAAAAAACAATACTTTAAAGCGCTAATAGAAAAAAGTATTAAATTGACTATATATAAAATACCATTTCCTCCATATAAGCTTGTTTGTTAGATGTGGCATATTTGGAAATGGAATATTTAATTCTTAATTGACAAGTTACTTAAAATACATTAAAAAACTCAGACATGTTAGAACATATTCATTTGAAAATGAGTTAAGGAAAACTATTATCTGAAAAATAATCCTGATAAGGACAATAAGCCCATTTCTTAGTCCTGGCTAGTTTTCCTTTTACCCATTGTCATTAAGTAGATATTCCAAAAATGTCTATTCAATTTAAGTATCTGAAAAAAATTAATAAAACATTGAAACATGAAATATTTACTGAATGTGCTATATTAGAGGGATGAATAAACTACAATTTGTGCCAGGTTATATTCAGGTGATGAAGAAATGGAAGACATGAAATAATCTCAAGAACTATACAGCATACTTAAGACATCCATGTACAAAACAGTATGGAAAAATACTGACTTCTTGACTATAGCACGTTTATCTCTTCTTTCTGAAAATTTATCACTGGTGTATTGTCAAGAAACATGGGTTTTCCTCCTTTGCCATGAGACAAGAAGAACTGCATGGTGCCCAGCTATCATTACTGAACATTTTGATCAAAGATGCTATAGAAGAATCCTGATCAAAAGGGGGAAAATACAGCACAGAATTTTAAATTCTCATGGAATCCAGATTTTCTGGAGCCATAGAGGCTGAACGAATCCACAAAAATATTTCCCTGAGATAATCTTTAAACCTTAAACCAAAAATATCCCCTGAATTCTTCTTAAAACCAAACAATAATTTAGCTTAACTGGCAAAGAATATCTGCCTTGAGCATTATGCTCTTTTAATATCTATCTAGAAGGGATCAAACTGACAATAGCAGCTTGAAAGATTAGACAGGTACCTTAGTGGGCACTGAGTTTATGTTAATGGGGGAGGAAAAACTCAGAAAAGGAGAGTTAGAATGGCTGCACAACTTGAAGAACGTAATCAATGTCACTGAATTGTACATGCAGAAACTGTTGAATTGGTGTATGTTTTGCTGTGTATATTCTCAACAAAAACAACAAAAAAATAAATTATAAAAACGAAACAAGCTTAAGACCTGAGTCTCGATTAATCTCTTACATGTACAAATCACATAATTTTAGTTATATCGCCTTATCTCACTGCATTTTTCTAAAAAAAGATCAAATTATAAGTACTTTATATTTACCTTTAGTAATGACATTTATTTTAAAATTTCAAATTATATTAAGGCATGAGATTGTTTTGTTTATCCAGAGGAAGTATTTGAGGAAACTTGTACTAGATTATCTCAGATTTCTACTTCAGAACTAATATTCACTGAGT
This sequence comes from Dugong dugon, assembly GCA_030035585.1. NCBI lineage: Eukaryota > Metazoa > Chordata > Mammalia > Sirenia > Dugongidae > Dugong > Dugong dugon. The sequence goes on along the minus strand of CM057463.1, from coordinate 22,041,470 downwards.
TGAAGACTCTCACATATGAAGTTTATTATATACCACAATACTATGAATTGTCAATTTTGTTTATTTTCATGAATGTAAATCGGGGTCACACTTTCCTAAATGGACTTAAATCATAGCATCTATAAAGTCTTTGTGTATTTTGTATATTTACATACATGCTTTGCCTCAAATTTGAGCATCAATCATGTCTTTGTTTCTTTTTTATTTAGCCTATTACAAATATCTAATTAAATTATGCAGAAATCACGTTTGCCAACATGCTATATATGGCATATAAACTGAATGATTATGGCAAATTAATGCAGGGGTTTGGAAAAACATAAAATATCTGCTGATAACTCATCATAACCTGTGATTCGTTAGCAATTATAATTTTAAACTTAGTTTAATTCTTGACAATTAAAAAGGAATGTTTGTTATAGACTTGAATCGCTAAATGGACCAATCAGGATTGCCAATCAACTCCTTTCCCAGCCCTTGACAAATACAGAAAATTGAGAAACATGTTTATAATATGTGTTTGTAAAGTTATTAAATTGCTCTTTAGTAGGAAAAATTTTATTTTATGAAATCACATAATTCCAATTTATATTTCCTTATAACCAAAATCAAACCAAACCCGTTATCTTCAATTTTGATTCATATAGAACTACTTAACTAAATTTCCAGAATTCATTCCATCTTCTACATTAATTAATTTACTTTAAAGAAAAATATTAAATGTTCTTAATACATGAAGTTTGTCTTTTTTATATTAATCTCATTGATATTTTCACATCACTCTTCTGAAATACATTTTACTAAAAAAAAAAAAATTTGGTTTCTCTTATGACATTATATCTATCCAATGGGGTAGATAAATTGGAAATAAGAAGACTAATTGAAGTTTCATTGCATTAATACAATCACAAGACAATGAGGTCTGATATTAGGATGGTGGCAGTGTGAAAAGACAAAATAAGTCAAGCAGAATGTTCTTAGGCTTCTACATGATAATTATAAATTAAATAATGAAGTCATTAATTTGTACCCTTATTCAATAAATATAAAATGCCTACAACATTCCTACAATAGTCCACTGTGTTAGAGCCGAATAAGACAACAGAACAATTTAAACATAATCAATGCTCTCATTAAGTAAACATCTAATGAGGAAGACTGAATTAAACAATAGCGCAAGAATACAAGCTATGATGGCAAGTTTTTATGGTTGTTGTTGTTTTCTTCTTTGTTCACTGTTGTATTTCTAATGCCTAAGAGAGTGTCTCCCACAGAAGAGATCCTCAATTAATATTTGCTAAATGAATGAATGAAAAATGCAATGGGCACAGTGAACTTGGTGAAGCTCCATGGAGAATGTGATACTTAAGCTGAAACCTGAAGGATGAAGAAGAGTTAGTTACAGAATGGTGGGATAGGAACAGGGAATATTTCTCACAGCAGAACCAACAGTTTAGGACATATACTAGGAAGTGAAAGAATATCTGCAAACGTGGAGGAGTGTAGGAGAAGAATACAAAGAGATGAGGCTATAAAGATTAATAACAGCCAGGCGATGAGGGTCTTGCCATCCAAGTTAGGAAGTTTGAACTCATTCTGAAGAGGAATCATTAAAGGAATTAGGACAAGAGAAAGATTCTATCTTACCACTGGCAAGTCACTCTACTTCCCTAAGCCTCAGGTTCCTAACGTGTAGAACAGACACTGACCATGCAGAGTGGTTGTGAAGATGAAATCCAATGTTGTAATGACTGGCACAGCTCAGCAACTCAACACAAGGTAAGTTTCCTATCTTTATTATACCACAGCTCTTTCCAGCTCGACTAATAACCTAAAGGTTGGTGCTCTGAACCCACCTAGCAATACGACAGTAGAAAGCCCTGGTGATTTGCTTCTGTAAAGATTACAGCCAAGAAAACTCCATGGAGCAGTTCCACTTTGAAACACATGGGGTCACCATGAGTTGGAATTGACTCAATGACGAGTTTTTTCATTTTCACTCCAGCTCCACTTGAGTAGAACCGCCCCTTTAATAAATTACATTGATATATGAATGTTAAAATAATCACTAGCATCAGATTGGATAAAGAGTTTTGCATATCTTTTATTAATATTTTGTCTTCTTTTACTTGATATTAAATAATGAGTAGCTGATTGTCCCAATTTTGCATCTGTAGATGCAAAGTGCAATCAAAGTGACACTGCTTTCTCATTCAACTCTTTTCATACAACGTGACTAAATAAGAAAAAAGTAACTGCAGCAATTTTTAAAATAGAAATCACGTATGAATAAATTATATAGAAATTACTATTGTGGTGTTGAATAACACATTTTTATTGCCCTGCTATTATATTTCCATCATTTATATAGAGTCCCTTAACTGATATTCATTATTAAAGTAAAAGTTCAACATTTACAGGTTTCTGAATTATTAATTGATGTATACAGTATTTTACACTGTAAATATAATTATTTAAAATGAAGCAAAGACTTTCGAAGCATCTTAAAACACTCACAGTCAAGAATTTATCACAATCTCAAAGTTAATAGTCTAAATGCTTGTTAGCAGACAGGTGGTTGTTGTTGTTGTTAGGTACCATCAAGTCGGTTCCGACCCTATGCACCACAGAACGAAACACTGCCTGATCCTACGCCATGCTCACAATCATTGTTATGCTTGAGCCCATTGTTGCAGCCACTGTGTCAATTCATCTTGTTGAGGGTCTTCTTCTTTTTCGCTGTCCCTATACTTTACCACGCATGATGTCCTTCTCCAAGGACTGATCCCTCCTGACAGCATGTCCAAATTATGTAAGACATAGTCTCGCCATCCTTGCTTCTAAGAAGCATTCTGGTTGTACTTCTTCCAAGACAGATTTGTTCGTTCTTTTGGCGGTCCATGGTATATTCAATATTCTTTGCCAACACCACAATTCAAAGGTGTCAATTCTTCTTCGGTCTTCTTTATTCATTGTCCAGCTTTCACATGCATATGAGGAGATTGAAAATACCATGGCTTGGGTCAGGCGCACCTTAGTCTTCACGGTGATATCTTTGCTTTTCAACACTTTAAAGAGGTCTTTTGCAGCAGATTTGCCCAATGCAATGTGTCTTTTGATTTCCTGACTGCTGCTTCAGTGGATGTTGATTGTGGATACAAGTAAAATGAAATCCTTGACAACTTCAATCTTTTCTCCGTTTATCATGATGTTGCCCATTGGCCCAGTAAGGATTTTTGTTTTCTTTATGTTGAGGTGTAATCCATACTGAAGGTTGTGGTCTTTGATCTTCATCAGTAAGTGCTTCAAGTCCTCTTCACTTTTAGCAAGCAAGGTTGTATCATCTGCCTAACGCAGGCTGATAATGAGTCTTCCTCCAGTCTTGATGCCCAGTTCTTCTTCATATAGTCCAGCTTCTCAGATTATTTGCTCAGCATACAGATTGAATAGGTATAAGTGAAAGCATGCAACCCTGATGCACACCTTTCCTGACTTTAAACCACACAGTATCCCCTTGTTCTGTCCCAACAACTGCCTCTTTATCTATGTACAGATTCCTCACGAGCACAATTAAGTGTTCTGGAATTCCCATTCTTTGCAATGTTATCCATAATTTGTTATGATCCACACAATTGAATGCCTTTGCATAGTCAATAAAATACAGGTAAACATCTATCTGGTATTCTCTGCTTTCAGCCAGGATCCATCTAACAACAGCAATGATACCCCTGCCTCAACGTCCTCTTCTGAATCCGGCCTGAATTTCCGGAATTTCCCTGTTGATATACTGCTGCAGCTGCTTTTGAATGATCCTCAGCAAAATTTTACTTGCATGTGATATTAATGATATTGTTTGATAATTTCTGCATTTGGTTGGATCATCTTCCTTGGTAATAGGCGTAAATATGGATCTTTTCCAGTTGGTTGGCCAGGTAGCTGTCTTCCAAATTTCTTGGCATAGATGAGTGAGCACTTCCAGCACTGCATCCTTTTATTGATACATCTCAATTGGTATTCCGTCAATTCCTGTAGCCTTGTTTTTCGCCAATGTCTTCAGTGCAGCTTGGACTTCTTCCTTCAGTACCATCAGTTCCTGATCATATGCTACCTCATGAAATGGCTGAACGTCAACCAACTGCTTTACGTATAATGACTCAGTGTATTCCTTCCATCTTCTTTTGATGCTTCCTGCATCGTTTAATATTTTACCCACAGAATCCTTCACAACTGCAACTTGAGGGTTGAATTTTTTCTACAGTTCTTTCAGCTTGAGGAATGCCGAGCCTGTTCTTCCCTGTTGGTTTTCTATCTCCAACTCTTTGCACATGTCGTTATAATACTTTAGTCTCCTCGAGCCACCCTTTGAAATCTGTTCAGTTCTTTTACTTCATCATTTCTTCCTTTTGCTTTACCTACATGACATTCAAGAGCTAGTTTCGGAGTCTCTTCTGACATCCACTTTGGTCTTTTCTTTCTTTCCTGTCTTTTTAATGATCACTTGCTTTCTTCATGAATGGTGTCCATGATGTCATTCCACAACTCGTCTGGTCTTTGGTCATTAGTGTTCAACACATCAACTCTATTCTTGAGATAGTCTCTAAACTCAGGTGGGATATACTCAAGGTCATACTTTGGCTCTTGTGACTTGTTCTAATTTTCTTCAGTTTCAACTTGAACTTGCATCTGAGCAATTGAAGGTCTGTTCCGCAGTCGGCCCCTGGCTTTGTTCTGATTGATGATATTAAACTTTTCCATTGTCTCTTTCCACAGACGTAGTCAATTTGATTCCTGTGTATTCCAACTGGCGAGGTCCATGTGTATAGTCCCTGTTTACGTTGGTGAAAAAAGGTATTTGCAATGAAGAAGTCATTGGTCTTGCAAAATTCTATCATGTGATCTCCGGCACTAAGGCCATATTTTCCAACTACCAATCCTTTGTTTCCAACTTTTGCATTCCAATCACCAGTAATTATCAATGCATTCTGATTGCATGTCCAATCAATTTCACGCTGCAGAAGCTGGTAAAAATCTTCGATTTCTTCATCTTTGGCCTTAGTGGTTGGCACATAAATTTGAATAACAGTCGTATTAACTGGTCTTCCTTGTAGTGTATGGATACTATTCTATGACTGACAGTGTTGTATTTTAGGATAGATCTTGAAATGTTCTGTTTGACAATGAATGCAACACCACTCCTCTTCAATTTTCATTCCCGGCATAGTAAACCATAAGATTGCCTGATTCAAAATGGCCAATACCAGCCCATTTCACCTCACTAATGCCTAGGATATTGATGTTTATGTGTTCCATTTCATTTTTGATGATTTCCAATTTTCCAAGATTCATATTTCGTACATTCCACGTTCTGATTATTAATGGATGTTTGTAGCCATTTCTTCTCATTTTGAGTCATGCACATCAGCAAATGAAGGTCCCCAAAGCTTGACTCCATCCATGTCATTAAGGTCGACTCTACTTTGAGGAGGCAGATCTTCCACAGTTGTCTTTTGAGTGCCTTCCAACCTAGATGGTTCTTCTTTATCAGACAATGTTCCACTGCTATTCATAAGGTTTTCACTGGCTAATTCTTTTCAGAAGTAGACTGCTGGGTCCTTCTTCCTAGCCTGGACGCTCAGCTGAAACATGTCCGCCATGGGTGACCCTGATGGTATCTGAATACTGGTGGCATAGTTTCCAGCATCACAGCAACACCCAAGGCTCCACAGTACGACAAACTGACAGACATGTGGTGGAGCAGACAGGTGGAAGGATATAAGATATCACAGAACCTTGAGCCACATGACGATCTTTGCAAATTCCTTAACCCACAAATGTTACTAGGCATATCACTCCCTCAAAAAGTACAGTAAAATGTCAGTGCTGGCTTCAGGCACAAATGGACCTGGGCTTAAATGAGGCCTCCCTAACTCTCACTCTCATCTCAGCTTCTCTCTGCCCATTGGTCTTATTCTCACCTGTTGCAGTTAGACTTATTCCAAGTGTCCTCCAAATCACACCCTATCAGCACCCTGACTTAAGAGGGAGACCCACCAATTCCAGAAAATACTAGGTCACGGACTGTGATTGGCTCCCTGAAGTTCTGCTGCCCACGCATGAATCAATTAGTGTGTCCAGGGGATGGTGTACTCTGACTCCTGGGTCATGTGCCAACTCCCTTTGAAGCAGGAAAAGCCTATTCTTAAAAGAAGTGGGAAAAGGAAAAATATTCCAAGCAACCAAGAACAGTGGTTTGTGTATTATCAAAAGAAAAGTTCAAATTCTTACACTTTTGTTTACCATAAAGATCATTTCAGTGGTCATTTTCATGCTTTTGTTAGAGGTTTACATTCTCACTTGAGCAATATTAGCAAGACCTGGAAAACTCATTGAAAAAGTTTCATGAATCCCCTAATCTCTCTGTAGAGCTTATGATGGACTCCCTTACATTACAGACCCAAATCCCTGGATAACATAACATTCTATCATTTATCTGTAGCCATTTTTTTTTTTTTCCTGGCTGTGAGTAATCACCTAATCACTTTCTTCTCACTTCTACTTCTGATGAAATTGGCTTTCTTTACACAGACAGCTTTTTTACAGGAAACATACACGTGCTATACACATACACCACACATGCAGATATAGAGGTAAAGATAGTCATAATGCTTTTAAAAAAAAGAAAAAGGCAAAATGAAATTCAGATACTGAGGAATCTGCTAGGTTTGTGCACTAGCTAAATTAATACATGTAATGAACCACTGTCCCTGGGTGGTACGAATGCTCATCTTGTTCAGCTGCTAACCGAAAGGTTAGAGGTTCAAGACCACCCAGAAGTGCCTTTGAAGAAAGATTTGGTGATCTACTTCCCAAAAATCACCTACTGAAAAACCCATGGAGCACAATTCTGCTCTGACACACATGGGGTCACTGTGAGTTGTAACTGACTCAATGGCAACTGGTTAACAAACCACTGTGAAACATCAAATCTTAGAATGTTAAAACTCTGAATGCCAAGAGTCTACTCTTCTCCTATTGTATCCTGTGATGTCTAAAGTATGGTGAAAACATTTAAAGAACCATGAGTCATGTCTCTGAAGATGGCAGCAGTTTTCACAGAAAGATCAAGTGTTAGAAAGGCATGGAAAACTGGAAACGAAACAACTATATAAAAACCGACTTAGAGGATGATCTAATTTTCGTTGATTCAAATTCCTGTAAGGATTAGAAAATTCTACGTTACATATACTTTCCATATTTCTCTTTCCACACTTGTCATTAATAAGGTTTTTACAAAAGACTTTTTGACTAAGATACAAAAGAGATGAGTTTCTTAATATTTCAGCCACTATTACTTCTTACTTCCCACTTGCAGTTATAATCCTCTATTTGGGAAATCAAGACTGGTTACTCTAGAAATGCTGATGGTACAGGCACACAGATTATCAGCACAGACCTCTACTTATGATGTATCTTTTATTTATAGTATCTTTAAACACTTTACAAAGCTAAAAAACTCATACTTATCCATGAATAAAGCTCTCAAGAGCAGACAGTATCTAATGACTACATAGAGAAAATTTTTGATAAGTGTCAGCCAGAAAATAAACAGTCTCATCACTAGGGAACTTCAAAAGCATCTTACATAAGCAAAATCTAACTATCTGTGTTGAAAACTGGCCAGGGAACCAAAATCTATAATAAAGTTGCATTTACGAAGCCTGTTTTACTAACACCTTGAAGCTGTCAAGATGTTATTTATTCTGTTTGAGGAAAGACACCTCTAAAAGTGAACAGGATCCTCAGTGCCAACAACGGTCAACTGCTTACATCTTGTTAACCTGTCCAGTACTACAGGTCCTCTAGGATTTAGGCACTAGTTTCCCTATATGGAAAACTAGAATACATGGGACTGAAATCTTGTTTTCCTTTATTCCGGCCAGGTTTGGATTGGGCTATATTACTTATTAACAGAAACCCTACAGTCTACTCGCTGGTTAAATCTCAAAATGTCACCTGTTCTTCGATCCTCTACCCTCAATTAGTATCTTCTGCTTGCTTCTGGGTCATCTAGTTCCTTCATTTTGAACTTCTGTTACTAGATTTATTATTAAATTATTTGAGTTCTATTACCACAAAAATTGCTAATACATTTGAGTTCTTAAAATATACCAAGCAGTGTTTTCAAGCATTTTAAATGCATTAGTTCAACTAATCCCTATATAACCATTTATTGTTGTTAGTTACTGTCAAGTCAATTCCTACATGGCAACCCCATGTGTGCAGCAGAACTGCTCCACAGGGGTTTCAAGGCTATGATCTTTCAGAAGCAGATTGCTATGCCTGTCTTCCCAGGCACCTCTGGATGGCTACGAACCATCAACCTTTCTGCTAGTACTCAGGCACTTAACCGTTTGAACCACTGTAGCCATAAGAGGTGAGTGCTGTTATTCATCATCATTTTCCAGATGGGGAAATGATAAAGGTTAAGTAACTTGTCCTAGATGGTAAGTGGCAGAGCTCAAATTCAAACCAGGCAGTCTTACCCTAGGGGCTATGGTCTACATATGTTGCCTGTTAAGTCAAACAATACATGCCCTGCTGTGTAGACAGGACTTCCTGCCACTAGAAACATCTGGGCCTTTATGGTGAACCATCCTCTACAAGTAGATGTCTAGGCCACAAGCCCTTATTCCAGTCTTCCCTGTCCAGGTACAGAGATAGGCTAAGTGCCCTGAGAAATGACATAAAAATCCTTAAAAAAAAAAAATCAGGATGAGAGAAGCCTGATTCATAACCACTATCTTGAAAAGTTCCTGAAAGCTTTACTTGACTGGAAACTCAACGTCTATCACGTTTGTGCTGAAACCATACAATAGATTTTTCTGAACTTATTTTTAAACATACACTGATAAAATAGAGTATCATCAAAGAGCAGGATTAACTTTATTTTGGGCCTGGAGACCACGTTTTATGAGAAAAACGGGTTATTTGGTCCAAAAAACAAAATAGAGGGCAACATGATAACTGTCCTCAAGTATTTAAGAGGCTCTCATAGATGAGACAGCAGGTTTATTTTCTCTGTTTTTCTGGAGGGCAGAAGAAGGCAAATGAGTGAAAGTTAAAAGGAAGTCAGTTTGGCCCCATATAAAAGAAGGATTCATTTCTAACAATGCAAACCATTTATAATGTAATGGTTAGCTCACCCACATTAGAAATATTTAAGCAAAGTGTGAAGCCCCAAGTTGCCATTGTTATTTCACACATATCCCTAAGTCCTCTCTTTGTTCTCTTCTTTTTGAATGCTGATTCTCTTCACTTCAGGCAACTTAATTTGAGTGAATAGCTTGAACGCTGGTTCAAATGTAAGATCCACCATTAACCAGCTGTGAAATCACTTAAATGCTTTCATCTGTAAAAGTGAAATAATATCTCACCTTGCAGAGGTGCTCTGAGGATTAAAAGGTATATTGCGTTATGATTGTCGTCCAGTTACATTTCATTGATCCTAAGACACCATCAATTATAAGATACAACATTAATTTATGTACCACTAAATGAAACTACACTTAAAGAATGACACAATATTTTCCTATTTTATACTTTAAGGAGATAGTAGTCGACTTGTTCAGATTTATGTTATCATTTTATTACTTGTGTACAACTCAAAAAGAAAATACAAGCAAAATGCCTACTGGTTAATATGTTCCTAAATCTTCTTCCCATTGACTTTGGCTTATCAGAATCATTTTTCACATCAGTCATTGATGTTTTTCACCAAATATTATCTATGCTATTATCAAAGTGTTTATGGTACTGTGTTTTTTAAAAGTGTTCTCAAGTATTGTAACCAGGATTTCACTGCCGGACTTTCTTGCTTGGTGTATGATAGGCAATCTTTTTTTGTATGTTGGGTAAGAAAATGTAATGGTTTCATTGGCTTATGGGACTCTTTATTTTTCAGATCCTGTAAAGCATTTGGTTTTTGCCTTGTAAGAAAATAGGAAATTGTAGAGTCCTCCATGAATGAGTATTTTCTTTTCTAATGTTAAATTTATCTTTAAATGTTAAAGAAATATCACTGCCCTGTTTCTTTGCCTTTCTGCACAATAACATTCAGTTTCAATGCTGAATAATAGCACAATAACTTTGAAGATAGTGTAGATAGCAATTAAACTCAACACATGTGGTTCCAACATGCACATAACTTAGAGACAAGAATATGAACAGCTATGACCAAGTTTGTGCCTGAGTAGGCAATGACAGCTAAATCATGACTATTGTTTGACTGCTAGTGATTGTGAGACACAGGCACATTTAAGAGAAAAAACAAAAACAAAAACGTATCTTAGAACTGGTGACATATGGTATTGTTTGATGACTGTACTGTGGTTTTTCTTAGAATGGTAATGGAAGTGTCCATCTTAATATGTACCCCTGTATTTCTATAAAAAAGAGGGATTTAATAAATATTTGTTCAATAAGGTAGATGTTGGCAGACATACTCCAGAGGAGATTTCTAGTACTGTCTAGAATAGAAGACTATTAAATTACCTTCTGAACCTATGATTCTTTCAATCCAAAGCAATTAAAAAGGCACAATGAAGGGCTGGTGGGGGGATCCGACTGAGACCATGCCTTTAATTACAACTAAAATAATCTATGAAATAAAGAATCACAAAGCTGGCTGTCTCTGTGGATTAAGAAAGGTTTGTCGTTGCCAGGCATCATGCCCAGCTGGCATGAGAAAGCACATAAACAGCTCCCATTTCAACCAGGTGTGCTGTTCGTTGGAAGTCCTGTCATTTCTACAGTTCTCTGTGAACCACCGCAATGTCACCCTCACTTCGCTGCCCACCCAAGCCAAAGGCTAGGTCTTCCCAAAGCAGGAGTAGGCTGAAGTCCTCTGGAAGCTCTGAGTCACACTGTCTCTGGTCTAGGTTGCCGTCTGTGTGCTATTTTTTCTATTCACTGTTGCAATGGTATTCTTCTCAGAGGCTCATCATCCCACACTTGTTTTAATTGGTGAATGGAGCACTGACCTCCTCCCCCAACCTCTCCTGATTTAAATGTGTCATGAGAAAGAGACCAATTTACTATTCTCCATGGGCTGAGAGTAGGCATGTAAACATTTGGGAAGCTCATTATAACTCACAGCTGTCAGTCCTCAAAGCGGGGGTGGAGGGATCAAACTCCTTCCACCAAACAAAACAATAAAAACTTCAAACCAGGAAGGACTTTGTCTTCATTAATCTGCATTATAAAAAATAGGTCATTAATAAATGAGTAATTTTATTTCCACTTCTGTAAAGTTGAGATCTCACTAATCTTCCTAAAGCATTGTTTTTACCATGTTATTTTCCGGGTAGAAATAATCAATGGTTGCCTTTTGCCTAAATGATAAAATTCAAATTTCCCACCCTGGCACTGCTGTCTCCTTTGTTCTCACTAGAGTCTGGTTCTATCCTACCTCTCCAGCCTCGCCTCCAGCCGATCTCTTTAGAGAAACAGTTGGTGGTGTTGTGATGAGGTATGTGTGGGCTCTAGCTTCTATTAGAGCTGATTCAAATCTTGGCTTTGCTACTATTAAGCGCATGATTTTTGGACAAGTAACTAAACCCCAATGGACTTCAGAGTTCTCATCTCTAAAATGGGAATAAGACATCTACTCATCTGCTTACTGTCTGATACTGTATTATATTTAAGGAGCCCTGGTGGTGCAGTGATTAAAGCCATAGACCGCTAACTGAAAGGTCAGCAGCTTGAAACCACCAGCGGCTCCACGGAAGAAAGATGTGGCAGTCTGCTTCTGTAGAGATTTACAGTCTTGGAAACCCTATGGGGTCGCTATAAGTTGGAACTGACTCCACGACATTGGGTTTGGTCTTTTGGTTTTGGTATTATATTTAAATCACCAAGCGCACTGTCTGAGATATAGTAAACATATATAAATGGTGCCTATTACTGTAACAAAAGTACTCCCTTCTGCACTCTCACTTGTCTGAAATCTTATTGGGCTTACTCTTTCTGCTACTCATTCTGCACTAGAAATAAATAAATAAATAAATAAATACATACATACATACATACATACATACTAGTAATACATACATACATATGTGTGTTAGTTTCTTCAGGTTGCTGTAACAAAGCACTACAAACTGGGTGGCTAAAACAATAGAAACTGATTCTCTCATAATTCCGGACACCAAAATCAAGGTGTTGGCAGGGCCATGTTGCCTCTGAAGCCTCCATGGGAGGATCCTTTCTTGCCTCTTCCAACTCTGGTAGCCCTTGTGTTCCTTGGCTTGTGGCAATATAACTGCATTTCTGCCTCCATCTTCACGTGGCTGTCTTCCCTGTATGTCTGTGTGTCTCTTTGCTTAAAAATTTATCAGTCAGATTGGAGTAAGAGCCCAACCTGCTCCATCCTGTATGACCTCATCTTAACTAATTACATCTGTGTAGATCCTATTTCCAAATAACGTCACACTGTGAGGTTACAAGAAGGACATGAATTTTAGGGGGAAGTCACTATCCAACCTAGTACAATATTATCTTTACAAGGTTAAGTTTTACAGATGAACATTACTTTTTAGAAAACTTTCACATAAACTATTTTACTGAATAAAATAGTTAACATTCTAAGTATTCTAGTTGATACAAGCAGTCCAAGTTTTCTTGTTTCTATTTTACAAAAGTGGAAACTAAATCTCAGATTAAAGTTGACTTAGTGATTTGGTGGTTAGTGACAGGGTCAGGCCCAGGGTTCTTTTAATTCCTTGTACAGCAATGTCCCTTCTCCCAAATTTGATGCAGGCAACTAGAGGGCAAAGACAATATGCCTTGCATCTGTGTATTGTAGGAGCTCAGTAATATTTTGTTTGATCCCTAAAAAACAATATGCCAAATGTAGAAACAATGCTTTAGGTATAAATCAGAAAAGAGTGAACCTCAATAGAGTTCTGGTATTTTTACAAAGAAGAATGGATACTCTACCCAAAATGGGTTTATTTTGTTTGTTTGATTGTTTTTATCCTATAACTACCGAATAAATAAAATTAAGAGTTCTGAGGAAATTAATTCTGTTTTCTACTGGCTTTGAGTTTAAATCTGTTCCAAAAACTACTACGATTTGAAAAGGTATGCTTAAGTAATTAGGACAATAAAATTAATTCTCTAAGTCTTTAAAACTTCATTTCCTCTTATGGTATTTTTAAGTCTTCTCACAGAATGGAATTACTATATAATTCCAGGATTTTATCACAAATTATGTCTTTTGTGCTGCTTTTCTCACGTATTTCGCATAGTAATTTTATACAGTTGTTCTTCAGTATTGGAGGGGGATTGGTTCCAGGACACCCTTGCCCCTGTGGATACCAAATTCCACGGATGCTCAAGTACCTTATATAAAATGGTGTAGTATTTGCGTATAACCTATACACATCCTCCCCAATACTTTAAATCATTTCTAGATAAGTTATAATATTTAATACAAAGTAAATGCTATGTAAATAGTTGTTATACCATCTTGTTTAGCAAATAATGACAGGATGTGAGGCAAACAATGTTCAAATAATGAGTGCTGGAGAGAGACTGAGGATCTGTGAAATGGTGCGAGGCTACAGCAGGGGATGCCTACATATCACTTCATTTGTGTGGATTCAGTGTAGTGCTCCTTGAGCAGCAAATTCAAGTTTTGCTTTTTGGAACTGTCTTTTTTTCCCGAATATTTTCAATCCGTGGTTGGCTGAATCCGTGGATGCGGAACCGATGGATATGAAGGGTGACTGTATTTTACTAACGGTTTTCTGGCTAAAAGGAATAAATAGAGTAAGAATTCCCCATTCCAAATATGTTTGTTTATTCAGAGAGCAGTTTTTAAAACGGCAATTGTCCAAACTTATTCTGTTTGTTGAAGATTATAAAATGTTCACTTGTCTTCAGTAAACCAGAACTCACGGTATATTTCTCTTTACAATTTACTTTTCAGATTAGATTTCAGTGTACATCCATGCTGAGTTGTGAGTGCAAAATTCAGCACTAATGATTTAATAATATTCTCATTTCCCAAATACTGTCCTTTCAGGACGTAGATCTCAGCAGACAAATACATGACCTATGCAAATATACTGGCACCGCTAATGAAAGGTAATTGCTGATGGACTTGAACAGCTCTCCTCCATGGTACTTAGAAAATTAATCATGCACTATAGGCACTGAAGGAGCCCTGGTGGTGCAACAGTCAAGCACTCAGCTGCTAACTGAATGGTTAACAGTTCAAACCCACCAACAGCTCTGTGGAAGAAACATATGGCGGTCTGCTTCCGTAAAAATTACAGCCTTGGAAAGCCTATAGGGCAGTTCTACTCTGTTCTATAGGGTGGCTATAAGTCAGAATTGCCTCGACAGCAATGGACAGATTAGTCACTGATGACAATTTCCTCTTTTCTTTTCTACCGCTATCTTCTCTGGATAAGATGCATTAACTATGTGATTCAGAATAACATGAAAAAATGTGCTCTCACTTATATTTTCATTTGGGAAGAAAAAAATTCAAGCTTGTTCTTTTTTTTAGGGTCATCTTGGTAAAAGTCGAAGTATCTGTGACCAGGTCATAAGCACTTTATCACAGACAAAAAGAAACAATGCCAGGATTATCATGCAGATTGTTTGTAGTGGGAACAGTATTCCAGTTAAGGAATGGTGTCATGAGTCTGGCTATCTCTCTATCCACAGACACATATTTCTATTAAATACATGATTAGATTTAACAGAAACAAAATGATCTGTTTCTAGTATTCTATCCATATAGGTAAACAAAAACAGGCTTAGAGATTTGAGATAAAACTGTTGTCTTAGTCATCTAGTGCTGCTATAACAGAAATGCCACAAGTGGATGGCTTTAACAAAGAGAAATTTATTCTCTCACAGTCTAGTAGGCTACAAGTCCAAATTCAGGACATCAGCTCCAGGAGAAGGCTTTCTCTCTCTTTCGACTCTGGAGGAAGGTCTTTCTCATCAGTTGTCCCTTGGTCTGCGAGCATCTCAGCACAGGAACCTCAGGTCCAAAGGATGTGCTCTGCTCCCGGTTCTTCTTTCTTGGTGGTATGAGGTCCCCCTGCCTCTCTGCTCACTTCTCTCTTTTATATCTCAGAAAAGAATATCTTAAGACAGCATCTAATCTTGTAGACCTCATCAATATAACTGCCACTAATCCATCTTATTACATCACAGTGATAGTATTTACAACACAGAGGGAAATCACATCAGATGATAAAATGGTAGACAATCATACAATACTAGGAATTATGACCCAGCCAAGTTGACAGATATTTTGGTGGGACACAACTCAATCCATGACAACTGTCTATGAGACACCATTCCCTAGCTGTACATTTTCACGAAATAGTGAGTAATTGTGATTAGTTGCTCATGATTCAGCCAGAAATACGATCTCAAGATATCAAAAAGCAACATTTTACTTCTCTGCTCAATATCCTCTAGCTGTGTCCTATTTGAACTGGAATAAAACCTGAGGCCCTAAATGTTCTGGCCCCCTGGCTCCCTCTCTAACTTCTGCTTCCCTCTCTCCTGGTCACTACCTTTGATTCAGTCATGCTGGCCTTGCTTTCCTAAGGACACCAGACCAACTCCTACCTCAGGGCCTTTGCACTTGCTATCCCTCTGCCTAGAGAATTCCTTCCCCAAACATGTGTTTTGCTCTCCCCTCACTTTATTCAGTACCCTGTTGAAATATCATCTCCTCAGGGAGGCCTTCCTGATCTCCCAGCTTACATTTCCTACCTAACACTTTCCATCTGTCACCCAGTTTTGGTCTTCTTCATGGCACTTGTTATAACCTCATATGTTGTCGTAGGGGGCCATCCAGTTGATTTTTGACTCATAGTGACTCCATGTGACAGAACAGTACTTCCCCATAGGGTTTTCTAGGCTAAAATCTTTACAGGAGCAGACTGCCAGGTCTTTCTCCAGTAAAGTTGCTGGGTGGATTTGAACTGTCAACCTTTTGTATGCAGCCAAGTGCTTAAACTGTTGTGCCACCAGGGCTATAAGTTAATGTTTCCCTATTAGAACACAGCTTCATGAGAACAAGGACTTTGTTTTGTTCACTGCTGTATCTCAAAGACTGATCAGTGACTAGCTTAAAATGTTTAGTGAATGAATGCATTAATGTAAAGGATGGGTGATACAAAGGCTGAACTTTCCAGTTATAACACAAAGTGGTAAATATAATCTTATCAATTTCTCCTAGTTGTGGTACCACGATACTCAACATTAGAATGCCAACAGAGGAGGGTATGAAAAAGCATCAAACATCATACATTTTAAGGAAACAAGGTTAAAATAAGGAAAAAGAAAAATACAAGTATTGTAGTTGACTAAATTATCTGGTCAGATAAAAAAAATGGATATACACTGAAAACACTGATCCAAAGTCTAGCAGAGAAGCAAAATACACTAGAAATGGGAGGCTTCACATACCTGAATACATCTGTCTAGAAGTAAAGCATTTGATAAATACTAAATTTGATTTGCTGTCAATTTCATGTCCAGAAGGCATGAGGAAACTGTTAGGATAACCACTACTCCATACCCAATTTGGAATTACAAGGGGGAGCTCGTTAGTGAATTGGAAGTGACAGGAAAGGAGTGATGTCATCGGAACATTCATGACATTAAAAAGGAGAAAGTCAGCTATCTCCAATTATACATTATAGACTCATTTCAGAATAAATAATCATAACAACAATAGTGATAATCAGATCAATCATTCATTGAATGTTCATTATGGGGCCAACACCACACAAATCACTCTATATACATAACCTCCTCCAATCTTCAAAATCTTCCTCCTTTTTAAAAAAAAGCTAAGCAAACAGCTTTAAGAAGAACTTTTATAATGCATTCAGGTAAGGGAATGCATTGGAAACAAGCTTAGAAATTGTCTTCTAGAATCTATTTTTCTAAGCTTGTTTCCAATACACTCCCTTACCTGAATGTATTATAAAAGATCTTCTTAAAAGTGTTTGCTCAGTTTATTCTACTGAAAGGTAGCTGAGAATTCCACAGATCTAAGTATCTTGATAATACTTAACACTTCGTGGCTGCCACAATACACAATAGTTTCATGGCATTCCCTGGAGCTGGGCTGTGCAAGATTTCCTGACTATATGCCTTGGCCCTGACACTAATCTCACTACACCTCTCCTTCCCAACCACCCTTTCAGGAGGTTTTTATACTATCTCCATGTTTTTTGAGTCCCCTATGCCTTCACTGTCAGCATATAATTCAATTTCTACCTCACAAGAAAAGAGAGAAAGTGAGCTAGGAACCACATTCTCTGTTTTCTGACTCTACTCCCTACCTCTCTGCTGCAAAAGACCTCTTTTTAAGGTGTTGAAAAGCAAAGATGTCACTTTGAGGACTAAGGTATGCCTGACCCAAGCCATGATATTTTCAATTGCCTCATATGCATGTGAAAACTGGACAATGAATAAGGAAGTCAGAAGAATAGAAGCCTTTGAATTATGGTGTTGGCGAAGAATATCGAATACACCATGGACTGCCAGAAGAACAAACAAGTCTGTCTTGGAAGAAGTACAGCCAGTGCGTTTCTTGGAAGCGAGGTTGGCGAGACTTCATCTCACATACTTTGGACATGTTTTCAGGAGGGACCAGTCCCTGGAGAAAGACATCATGCTTGGTAAAGCAGAGGGTCGGCGAAAAAGAGAAAGACCCTAGATGAGATGGACTGACACAGTGGCTGCAACAATGGGCTCAAACTTAGCAACGACTGAGCATGCCACAAGACTGGGTAGTGCTTCATTCTGTTGTGCATACGCTATGTCGGAACTGACTTGGCAGCACCTAATAACAACACAACAGCAACTCCCTACCTCACCCTTTCCATCTTCACTCACGCTTTCTTCTTTCCTTCTAGTCTCAGGTCTTTACTCTTATCCAAAGCAAACTGGCTTGTCAGTGTTCTCTTTCCTATTTTCTCAAGGATAGTGTCCATCATTGATTTCTTCTCCCTCTCAGTATTTCTGACTCCTCCTTTTCTACTAGTTTCTTTCATTTTGCCTATAAACGCTCAAGTCTCTTCCACTGTCAAAAAGCCTTCCCTTATCCCTGTAATCCCCTCTAGTTACAGCCAAATATTTCATCTCAGTTAAGCTACCTGAAATAGTGGCCTACCATGAGGGTCTTCCCTTCTTCAGCCCCTAATCACTACTAAGTCTCTGTGAAAGAATGGCTTTGTCCCCAGGCCACTCTATGGCATCTCTATGGATACAGTTGTTGTTGTTAGGTGTAGCTGAGTTGGCTTCAAACTGTCACACTCAGCAGGCATTCTTGAGTTCTCTCCTCAACTTCCATTAACACTATCCTGTCTTGGTTTTCCACTTATTTCTCTAGCCATAATGTCTCAATCTTCTGTGTGGTACCTCTTCCTTTGATTGTTCCTGAAATGCAGGCATTATGTTCAGTTCTGTCATTACCCCTCTGCTCACTCTCCCTTAGTAATCTCATCCATTTTCGTGATTTTACCTCTGTTTATATAATAACTTCATACTGGTATCTCTAAACCAGATCTCTCAGGTGAACTCTAGAGAAACGTATACGGAAGCTAACTGGGTAAACTCTGCTTGGGTGTTAAATAATAACTGGTGGAGGGCACATAGCTATTAAGTGGTAGAGCTGGGCTTGAACCCAAATTTATTTGTCTCCAAAGTCCAGGCTATTCCCATAGGACTCTCTGCTGTTAAATGCATTGTCACTACCTTACATTTAATAAAAATTGATAAGATGCTGGATTTATAGCTCAGGGATTTTCCATTCTGGCCAAGAATTTCCCACTTATTCAATTCTTCTTTAGAGCATGAAAAATTAAATTCTGGCTTAATTTCCTTTAAACTCTGTAGAACATGTCACTGAATTACTAAATACTTCAAAACAAATTCTAAGAATATGAGTAATTTTTTCAAATATGCCATGAGTGAAAAGTTTGCTGACTTGCTGTAGTACATGATCAAAGAATTCAGAAGGAGGCCTTTTATCTGAGAATATCAAAGGCCACTAACTAAAAAAAGACACAGAGTTCCTATTACACTGAGGAGAAAAAGCTGAGTCCATTGAAATATAATCCAAGTATGTTGGCATACAGGTAATTCACAGATATTATTACCTTTGCTACTTGAAATTGGACCCATCTGTATTCTCTCCAAGAGTTATTCTTTTAAAAGTGTAATGCACTCAATCCATTTGCTACAATTGACACTTTTTATCCTCAGTACTCTCCCATATTTTATCCTCAGCCTATATAAATACACATTCACACGAAGAAATTTGCAACTTCAAATCATACATCCATTAATTATGCTACTTTTTTCCCCCCTCTGTGGCTAATATCAGACTATATTGTAAAATAGTTAGCATTTATCATTTTAAAAAAAACAAACCTAGAAAATTAATTAAAATTAACTGAATTATCTTTCCAGATTATGACAAGTCTCTAATCATTATGAGGGCAGACAGACATTTCCAAAATCTAGTAAATGAAGTAACTTGGCATCTCCTGTTAACATCCATAGTCTGCCAGAAATAGTCAAAATCAAGTTATTTCACTGGTTTTGGCCATATCACAGGTAATAATAATCTCTTCTCAAAATGTTATATCAACTGTCTCATCCAAATATAAACAAAAGATCTTTCCTCCAGGATACATGAAAAGCAGCATCATTATTGAAATACATTAAGAGTTAAATCACTTCATGATATCAAAAAGATCAAGCCTTAAAGAATTTTTAAACCACAGCTAGAAAAACTGCTCCCTTTGAGCTAGATATGAAATAAAAATATGAGTTAGAATAGATGAATATGACTTATGAATTATCTGACTCTTTAAATTAATGTATAGTTTTTAATAACTATTACAAGATAAGTATTCCCATTTATAATTTGACATTTTATAGTTCCTTGATATGATCTTTTCATGCAGAATTTCTAAACATTTAACTAAGCTGCCACAGGTAGGCTGATTATTAATTTATTAAATGTCTTGATCATGAAAGCTAGTTTATCTTTCTAAACACAGTAATTTCAGATGTCATGGAAAGAAACATTCCCAAGATTTATTTTTTCATACTAGCAAATAGAAGATTTTTTTTAGAGACATAAATCTCTTGATATTCTCTTCATTATGGAGTTTTGTTGACTGAATTCCCAACCAAATTAGCATACATATTTTAGAGCTAACAAGTAAACAGCTGGACTGCCACCTGTTTGGATTTTGATAGTTTATGTGGTTCCAAGGAGCCTGGTGCCTGGGCATGTCTGTTACCTCAGATGGTATGCGTGCCATCAGATCCATGAAAGGATGGGGAATACAAGGCTCTGTGAAAGGTAAGAGAGGGAAGGTTCCTGTGAAGATGTCACAGTGACTGCTTAAATTTTATATACTTAATTGCTAGTAAGGGGTACAGCTAGAGACTCTCTCAGGATTTCCTGTTACTCATTCCAAATTAGAAAAAAATAAATAAATAAAAAGTATAATATTTTCAGGTCAAAAAAAAAACCTATCATAACAATAGTTCTTATTTATTAGTATGTGAGATTAACAGTTTTTTAAATTTTTCTCTCATTGGGGTTTTCTACTTTTTTAAAGGTAATAAAAAAGTTGATTTTAGGAATTGGTACTTATAAAAATGTTGCTATTGAAAATACTACAACTTTGTATCTTTGAAACCATGAACACTTATAAACTGTTAAATTCTAAAAAACATTATTTTAAGCAGCTAATAGATAAAATAAAATTATGAGTAAGTAGAACACTTCCTGTGCACTTTGTATCAATAATTACTAAGGGACTATCTATCTTTTTACGCACTGAATCATTTAACTCTTACAGCAGTGCAAGTGACTAGATGAAGGTATGTCTCATATGGGTTAAACAAAGTGACTTTAGCTTTACATACTTTCTTACATTATTCACCTAAATGTTAGAAGCCATTGCTTTTAGATATATTATTTATGTAGCCAGGTTATAAATGAGTGCATTTATTATCAGAATATAAGAAAAGTAATTGGTTTCAGCCTCTAGCTTACATAACTAAAAAATCAGCATTTGAAATCATGTGTTAATTCAACCCCAGGGGAAGGAGAAAGTCAAACATTTCACCTAAATGAAAATTTTTTGCTCCATGTTTCAAGTTCAGTATTAGAACCAAAGCAATGGCAATGTTTTTTGTTTTGTTTTGGTTTTTTCCTAAGCCTTTACTTGTGTTTTTCACAAAGTTTAAGTATCAGGTATTAAAATCCAAGTAATCATGGTTCCTCTGTATCTTGACTAACATGATTTTCTCTAATCAATATGTGAGTAATAAACACAGCATACCCAAGCCTAGTATTTTCATTCCCCAAACATTTATTGAACACTGACAAATTATCAGTCACAGTTGCTAAATTACACTTTAGACTGTAAGTGGTTGATGATGGCAGCATCAGTAGTACTCCCAAGAGTTCAGCTATCTCCTTAGATCATTATCCCCTGGTTGCATAATGGTTAAGAGAGCTGCTGCTAACCAAAAGGTTCAGCAGTTCGAATCTACCAGCCGCTCCTTGAAAATCCTATGGGACAGTTCTACCCTGTCCTACAGGGTCACTATGATTTGGAATCAACTCAATGGCAATAAGTTTGGTTGTCTTTTTTTTTTTTTTTTTTTTTTTTGGCTGGCTAATTTATTGAGAGTTTGCAATGTGCACAACCATGTAGTAAGGTCATTATACGGATTATTACATTTTAACTTCACACTTACCCACACCCAACTCTTATTCTGTTTTAGAGATGAGTAAACTAAAGCTAGAGAGAAAGTGTAATGATCCTAAAGTCATATGGCTATTCATGGGGGAGCCAAGATTTGATGTCAGGACATCCGACTGCAGAGTCTGTGCTCTTGACTTCTAGCCTATACTACCTATATCAGTATCGGGGCAGAGTGATAATGTACATACTTCATACTTTCACCCTACCCCCAGTATACAGAAGCTGGAATAGAAGGAATAAGATAATCAGACATTTAGACAATGCTAAAAGATTCAGAATAGGCCCACAGTTATGAAAAATCCAAAGGACAAAATAGTATACATTCTATCTTAGCTGCCTGTTCTAGAGGTTAATGTGTTCTTCCTTAGGTCTGCTTTTCTGGTGATACTTCCAAATTCTGTGCTGGAACCACTGATAGCTTTTAAGCTTTCTCTGTGCTTCAAAATCTTGAGAGTTCTAGGTGGCATTTCGTAGTGTGAAGAGAGTTCATCATGGAGACAGAAAACATAGGTTTACGACCGATTTTACTCTTTATTAATTTAATGCCTCTAAATTTCATGCTTCTCATCCATTTAATGAAGCTAACTCCTTCCCTGCATACCTCACTTGATTACTGAGAAAACATGTGTCACACTGCTTTGTTGAAATTAAAGTCCTTTATGTGACCATTATTATCACTATTAGAATATAGTTATGTAGATTGATGAGGTAGTTTAGATCTATCATTTTTTTTCTCATTAACTCACTGGAACAAAAGTATTTTTTTTACTGAATTTAAAGTACTAATAAAGTATTATATATTCTATACTGTATAAAATAAAGTAGTAAAGAAGCAAAATACTGAAAAAGTCTAGTTATCTCAAACTACAAATGAATGTAGATGAATACAGACAATAAATCAATTTAATTACACCAAACCTTTGGAAATGAATGTGGATGAATACAGACAATAAATCAATTTAATTACACCAAACCTTTGGGAAAAAAAAAATTTAAGTTTTTTTTAAGGAGAAAAACATAATAACATAAAGGAAACAAAAGTGAAGCCATTTCAGCTGGAAAAGTTTCACCAGTTAAATGATAAGAATTTCTGCTGGAAGTAATCTCCAGCTCTCCCATATCCTTGCCTTTCACATTTAATTTATTAAGCTGTTCTGCTGATTCATTTGCCACTATACCACTCCATTACTTCTGTTTTTCCATTTTCACTGTTGTTGCTGACCTTCATGATTATTATTATTTTTTCAGGACTGACCAATCAACCAATTCTGTGATCTCTTAACTCCAGATTTCCCTTTTCATGTATCCTACATAATGCTACAAAGATTATTTTGGATTTTTACAGCAAGGGCTTGACTCCATCTCTGTATCAGTCAGGACAGGATAGGCTGTGGAACTGTAACGAGCCACCTTCAAACCTCTGTAGCTTAAAACAACAAAAGTTTTTGCCTTGCTCAAATTATACACCCACCTCTGGCCAGTAGGGGGTTCTGCTTATAGAGGGCAACCACTATTTCAAACATGCTATAGAGAAGAGAGAATGCTCCAGAAGTTCCTGCATAGACCATTAAGTGGTCCATCACTTCCACTATCAACACAAAGCTTAGAAGTAGTTACATGACCCCAGTTAACCAGAGTGGGGGTGGTCAAGAAGTATAATTCTACTATGTGCTTGAAAGGGGGAAGAGTCAGAAATTTTTAGTGATCATTATCAATGACTACGAGAGTCTTAGTTAAAAAAAAAAAAAAAAAAAATCTGTTGGTGGTAGCTCCAGTTCATTCAAGGCTCTCCTCAATATGGACATAATCAGACTAGCCATTAGCACCTACAGGACTCATCTCCAAACATACTCTGTCCTCCAGCACACAATGATTTGTTCCAGCAGTTCTGTTTTACCTGGAATGTTCTATCTCCTACTTTCTGCTTACAGAGATGGTATTCATCCCTCAGCTGCCATCTTCTCTATGGAGAATTCTCTAATTGCTTCCTCCTTGACATTCTCATAATACTTTGTTTTTTATTTAATTTTTAGACTCTATCATGGCATACAATATATTATTATGGGGAAACATTAGTCAGGTTCACTAGAGTTCCAGTTCCTGGGGAGAGTTACCTTGCCTTTTTCATTTGTATATCTTCCAGACCTAGATTGTTGTTAGTTGCCACTGATTGATTCTAACTCATGGAGACTCCCATGCATGCAGAGTAGAACTACTGCATAGGGTTTTCAAATCTCTGACCTTTCAGAAGCATATTGCTAGGCCCGTTTTCCAAGGCACCTCTAGGTGGGTTTGAACCACCAACCTTTTGGCTATGTAGTTGAACACTTAACGATCTGCACCACCCAGGGAGTCCTAGACCCGGACTACTATGCTATAAACCATGTGCAGTCAATAAAAGTTTGTCATAAAAAGGGGGGAAGGTGGCTCTGCAAACAAAAATTAAAATGATTGTAGCTAATTACAATGCTACAAAATTAAGTTCATAGGAGGAGTTTAGAATAATATGACTTTACTTTTAACATTAGGCATTAAACATTGCTTCTAACATTAGTTGCTCTACATAGAGTGCTATCACTGCTGACTCATGGACCAAGACCATGGACTTTTAGTCTGGATTTGAACATCAAGGCTGAATAATCATTGTTCTCACCAAATATGCAATTCATCTAATTACATTTTATCTTGATAAAGTTCACTGGATTCACTTCCATATAGAAATGTTTACTCTCATTTTCTACACAAAAGAGAAGAGGTATAGACTATTCCCAAACTTCAGCTCAGATAAGCCAAAGTTTTATATTTTTCCATATATTCAATATTCCAGTATTCTGGAAATACAATATAGCAAAACCTCATTATTTCAGTGTAACTATGACAATAGAATATATTTGCTAAAAGTTCAAACTTAAAGAATATTTTCTAAATATTTCTAGAAGACAGAGGCAATATTTTATATTTCTTTTTAAATACTCACAACTTAAGCCTAGTATTAAAATTTATTCATTCATTCATTCACTCATTTTTTTCCATTCAGTGAGCACTGACTGGATGAATCAATGATTAAATAGATGTTAAAAAAAAAAGCAGTCTCAACATTTGGAAAATACAATAATTTAATCAAGTAGGAGATATATTAGTAGAGGTCTTTATGGGGCTTGATAAAGAATAGTTAATAAGTGAGACTAACCAACACAGTTGTTTATAAGTAGTACCTCTATAATGCTTTTGGATGTTTGAAAAATAGTTTTCTTTTCATAAGTTATCTTTAAAAATGATTAGTTCAGAATCTGTCCAATTGATCACATTCTAATATGTGGGTCATGAATGAAAACATTACACTTTATAAGATCCTAGAATGCTACAAGGCTATCTATTTACAATTTAGAGTAAGAAAGCAGACATTTATTAATCCAGGCTATGTGACAAAAAATAAAATGAAATGCATAAGTATAACTCGAGTTAATTTCTACTGGAAATCATTTCTCCATCACATAGTACTTATACAACTTTTTATCCTTGTAAGCCAATCAATTAGCAAATATTCTGGATAACCTACCAAGCATAGTCTTAGATACTGGGGAGAGAGGCAAAGAGACAGTTACAGTCCCTACAAGTAACAGTCTAGAAGGGAACACAGATAATAGGCCACTGAATGTTTCATTAAAAGTAAATTTAAGTGCACTGGTCTCACCTGATGGTGCAATGGTTAAGGGCTCCACCGCTAACGGAAAGGTCAGCGGTTCAAGCCCACCAGTGGCTCCACAAGAGAAAAGATCTGGTGATCTGCTCCTCCTGTAAAGATTTACAGCCTAGGAAACCCTATGGAGCAGTCCTACTCTGTCATATAGGGTCGCTATGAGTTAGAATTGACTTGATGGCATACAACCACAACAGCAACAGTCTCACCAAATTGGGCATTGGTGATTCAGTGGTAGAATTCTCATCTTCTACATAGGAGACCAGTGTTCGATTTCCAGCCAACGCACTTTAAGTACAGTCACCACCTATCTGTAGTGGAGGCTAGTGTGTTACCATGATGTTGACAGGTTTTAGCAGAGCTTCCAGACTAGGAAGAAAGGCCTGGCATAGACTTCTGAAAATCAGCCAATGAAAACCTATGAATCTCAAAGGTCTGATCCGCAACTGATCATGTGGATGGCACAGGTCCAGGTAACATCTTACTCCATTGTGCATGGGGCTGCCATGACTCAGGAGCCTACTCTATGGCAGCTAATAACAATAAAGTCTCAACAGAAGGAAGAGTGGGAAGGCAGCTGACTGCATACAGTCTGTGAATAAGGAAAGATTTCCTACAGGCGTGATATTCAAGTTGCAACCCAAAGAGTAAGTAGGATTTAGCGAGGTTAAAGGGGAGCTTAACAAATTCCATGAAATGTACAGTATCTAGTCAGGCTAGAGCATAGAGAGTAAGGGGAAAGGGCTCAGAGGAAGCTGGAGAAGAAAGCAGCCCTCTGGGCATGGAGAGTTATGGTAGGGAGTTGGGATTATCTCCAAAGGGAAAAGAGAAGCTATTAAAGGGTTGTGTGCAGGGGCAGTGGACTTGTATGTGCAGAAACTCTCTGTGCGTGGGTCTGAATGAGGCAGGCATTATGTGAAATAAAGAATTCAGGCTCCTTCTTAACAAGAAACCTAAACAAAGCATGATATTGTACCAAATGAAAGAACATCCCTTGTTAACTTCCACTGTTAGCAAGAAATAAAATATCATGTTTACTTCATCTTTAATATAACATTCATTTCAACAGCATGCATACAGCTCAAGATTTCTGAAGATATCATGCATTAGTGGCAAAACAGAATTATACTTTGGGCACATGGAATATAAAATTCTAGTCATTGCCCCACATTTGTCTGTTTAGCTGCTAAAAGATTTCTGAACAAGAGTCAGGTCAACAGAAAGGGTGTCAAAACATCAACAGACAGAGATCTTGTTGGAGCTTAATTAGAGCTTCCAATTAGAAAACCAAACTAAGGATTCTATTAGCGCTCAACTAGGCATTTTCTTTGATTAGGAAGAACCAAATAACACCCAAATCTTATCTAGCTAACAAAAGGAATTTTTTACCTTTATAATGCTCTCTTCCTGGTGGGCTTAGGTCAACAAAGACAAGGAACATAAAAATCATACTCAGAACCTCACTAAAGAGAACCACTGGGTGCTCAGGCCCACTGCCTGCAATGTCACAACATTAACATCATGGCTCATTGTTAATAAAAAAAAAGATTTGGACACATGGATGACCTGGTCTGGAGTCCTTGGATGGTGCAAACAATTAAGTTCTCAGCAGCTAACCGAAAGGTTGGTGGTTCAAGACTATCTAGAGGTGCCTCAAAAGAAAGGTCTTGTGATCTGCTTACAAAAAATCACCACTGAAATCCCTATGAAGTGTGGTTCTACTCTGACCTACATGAGGTCACCATGACTTGGAATCAACACAACTGCAACTGGTGTGGCCCTGTCTGCTGTTCTTTGATAAAGATTACTAAACAAAAACCATGGCCACTGTAAAGAGACAAAAAAATCTGCAGGTCACAAAGACTAAGTTTTCTACTTGACAATGGAACCAACTCAATTTATTATGAAGTAAGTACCCTATATACTTGGATATTTCATCCTTCTCATGAAAGCTGATTGGCGGGTATCCCAGTTTTGAAAAAGAAATAGTTCTTTATTCCTCTCCAAATTATTTTTTGGTCAAAATGCTTCAAGAACTGTGAATGGTTCTGCCAGTTAATACGAAAAATTCCTCCACATTGAAATAGTATTTACCATCCTGTCCAAACTTCAAAGGCTAACAATGAGTAAACAACAAAAAAATATTTTTCAAACCCAAAGCAATGTGCCCAGTAACATAATTCTAACAGACTTACAAACATTCTTAAAACTTTCATTGGTCTTGACAACCAAGCAGCACGTGGCTTATTCTGCACAGGAATTTGGAAATGATGCTTTTCTCCCAGACTGGTTAGATAGGACAAACCCACATTCTAAAACCATGCTGTGGGGCAATAAAAATATTTTCAACCCACATGAAAACTGTATAGCCTTCAAGTAGTAATATTTAAACCCAACATCTTATCACAGAGGTAATACAGAGTGGCTGAATTCTAGATATTGCTGCTTAGAGCTTACCCAGAGTTACCCTATCGTTGACTCCAACTGTGACTGGGTTTCTTCACCTCAATAAAAGATTCTCCAATTTACTTTCATTTTGCCAATTTTTAACATTTTACATTTGTTCCACTTGACATGGAGTTTAGCAAATGTCAATCTGCATCAGGATGCATTCATTCTCAGAATAAATACTTCAAGATTTAATTCAACTTGTTATGTTAAAAGGCCCGGCAATCTACTTCTGAGAAAGCTGCCATTCAAACCCGTGGAGCACAGTTCTACCCTGGTATACATGGGGTTGCCATGAGTCTGGAATCAAATGAAGAGCAATTAGTAATCATGTGTTCAAACAAACAAACAAACAAACAAACAACACCTTCCTAACCTCAAGGCACTGAGCCCTGATGGTGCAGTGGTTACGTGGTCGGCTGCTAACCAAAAGGTCAGCAGTTCAAACACATCAGCGGCTCTGCAATAAAAAGATATGGCCGTCTGTTTCCGGAAAGATTTACAGCCTTGGAAATCCTAACGGGCAGTTCTACTCTGCCCTACAGGGTTGCTATGAGTTGGAATCAACTGGGCAATGGGTTTGGTTTTTGTTTGAACCTCAAGGCTGAGAGCTAAATTTCATTCTTCTCACCTTGAACTGCCCAATATCTACCACAATGCTTGTCACCAAATAGATGCCTAATAAATGGCTGATGAATACAATGAGTAATAAAAGAGCGGATGAATGTATGAATGAATAAATGAGCTGATGCACACATGTAGAGCACCTTTATTGGGCTTTTTTCCTATAAAGAGTCCAGGAAGAGTAGGCATTTCTTTCTGCATCTGAAGCCTCAAATCCACTTTAAGGAAGAGAAAAGGTCTTTCCTGCTTTTGCTGCCCCATCCACTCTTCTTTCTCATGAGAGAGCCAGGCACTGGAAGATCACAGAGGGAGCAATGGCTCTGAGGGTAGAATGTCTTTATACTGAAATCTTTGTTCAGCCAGGAGAGATAGCTCCTTTCTCCTGGGAACAGATCCATTTGGCCCTCGGCTTCTAAGAGAAGGGATAATTAATTACATGACTAATATAAGGAACTGTTAAACTTAAATGATTCCTTTGTTGTGAGTTCCCACTTTGGGAAGGAAGGACATAACTACCTCCATGCACTAAATGCCTTGTTACAACTTAAGGGTATATTAGTTGAACTGTTATTTTTTTACTTGAAATAGATTTCATTCTCAAAGCAGGAAATACCTTTTAACTCAAAATTAAATGTGGTGAAGTAAACGCTGAGGGGAGAAAAAAGAAATTCACCAGAAAATAGCTTTACTAATACTACTACTACCAATAATGGCAGCAGCTAATGTTTATGGAGCTCTCACCATATGTTGGGCACTGTTCTTATCTTTAAATCCTCCCCACAAGGTAGTTATGCCATTATTATACCCAATTAGAAATACAGAAACTAGATCCAGTTAGTAGGAGACAGGGTGAGGTTTCACACCCAGACAATCTGATTCTAAAACTTGCTCTCTTACTCAACTACGGCTTTTCATATGAAAATATGAAACCTGTTTCACTAATAAAGCAAGAAGGGTTTCCAAAGACTAGCAACTACTGAATGACTTGAATGGTTCATTCAGTGTGTGGTCAATTCCTCTGCCCTAATTAGTTTTTGTATCAATAAATATTAATAATTGAAGTCATGACATTAGCTTACATCTCTGAAATGCCCTTTAACCAACAGACTTCTACATTTCAACTCCTGTGGCCTTTACAACCACCCATGTCCCCAGGCCAAGTCCAGAGGACCTGAAGTAAGGCACACACAGTAGACATGAAAGAAAAAGATCAGATTTGAAAACTACTCTAAAGTAAATTCAGCCAAAGGCACAGAGATAGGAGAATGTACCATACTCCAGGGAAAAAGAACAAACCAATTTGGCTAGATTTGAAAGGTTTATGAAGGAGAATAGAAAGAGATAGGTGGGTATGAGCCAAACTGTGGGAGGCCTGAAACCAGCTTCATTAAGGCTTTTGAACTGATTTCTAAAACTAATGGTGAGTCACTGCAGGTTTTTAAACGGGATGAGGAACGCTAAATGGCATTTTAGCAAAATTAATCCAGTAGATTTAAAAAAAGAAGAAGAATTAGAAGGGAAAGAGATAAACTGCAGGCAAAATAGGCAGGAAATACCATAGCCCCTTAGCAATCACAGATTTAACGTTCACAATTTCAACTTTTCCCAAGCGATCTCCAAATGTTCTCATTTCTAATTTTTCTAGGGCACAGAGTTATGAGGTCGGTTTTGGGAAGCAAGTCATTAGCTAGCACCATGCTTCTGCTTCTCAGTGAGGTTTTGCTTTCTTTTTTTCCCCTAGATTCGGGTCCTGTATGCAGTCTATCTCGATATGATGAAAAATGTGTTTTTATGCAAAATGCCCCAAGGCCAACTACACCTACGTGCAGAAATACAAAAAAAAAAAAAAAAAAACACAAAAAACCAACAACAGTGAGTTATAGGAAGGTAATGAGATTGGTGCATTTAATTGTGTTAGTTGTGAAAGTTCTACAATACATCCCTTGGGAATGTCAAAGGCATTTTGTACTTGCCACATTCCAGGTATTTGTGTCAGGAAGAAAGCAACAGAGATACCTAAGGAGAAAATGGACAGAAAAACACATCAGAAAGGAACGGTGGGACTTAGTGGCTGACTAAAGATGGGGGGATGAAGGAGAAGTAGAAATGAACAGTCTCTAAAGCATCGAACCTGGAGGACAGGGACCTAGCACTGAGGAAAATGTGACAAAAGTTTGGTTTCTGTATACACTGAATTAAAGATTTTAAAGGATGATTTAAGAAGAAGTGATTTGGATAATTTTGGGGTTCTTTCAAACTCATTCAGGAAGATTTGACATTTATTCAACACTCTTCTGTTCTTTTAATTTTGCAGATTCAGGGCACTTTAATTCCTCGATTTTCAAATCAAAATTGTATAGTTCTGCCTTTTCTTATTTCAGGAAATGCTTTATGAATTCCGAACAGTTCCTTGACAGACACAAAAACGCCAAGTTTTCATTACTATTTTCCAGATAGTTCCATTTGAAAAGAGTATAATGCTTTTTAACTTTTGCGCATTTAAATACCGATGTCATACTGATAGGAGTCCCAGGGTGGTAAAAAGGGTTAAGTGGCCCAGCTGCTGACCAAAAAGATTGGAGGTTCAAGTACACCGAGAAGTGCCTTAGAAGAAGGGCCTGGTGTTCTGCTTTAGAAAAATCAGTCACTGAAAATCCTTTGGAGCACAGTTCTACTCTGGCACACATGGGGTCACCATGAGTTGGCACTGACTTGATAACAACAGGTAACTGGTCATACAGATGTACAAGAATTGAGAAAAAAAGGCCACTGGTGAAATAACTTTACTATGTTAATTTTGTTTGTTTATGTTTTGTAGGAAAAGCTTTAGAATGACAAACATTTTGTGAAAGAACTGACGCTAGATATATACCAAGAAGGTAAAAGAAGGCAAAAGAGAAAGACAGAAAAAAAAAATCCCCCAGTAAGCTGGTTAATTGTTGAGATTTCAAGCTGAGAAAATTATTCACAATGAAAAGAAGTCATTATCTCCAAGTGTCCCTGACTGGTTCCTGGTGGCCCTCCAGCCTCCTATGCAATCCCTGGGAAAGGCAGCAGCAGCTCCAGGGAAGACTGGCATGGAACAAAGCATGTGTTATGTGGAAACAGTCATTTCAGAGAGTTCACAAGAGAGCCTGGTGAGAAAAGAAGAGCTGGAGAAGTGTGCAAGAAGATCATTTTAAAAAGCAGTTAAGAAGAAAGAGACTTTTTGCATTTAAAAAAATTTTTTTTGAGGTTCAAATGAAGAAATGGGTGTTGACAGTCACTATGCATTAAAGGGACTCTCAGTTTCAATGTTTAGTACTTCGGACCTCTGCACCAAACCATAATTAAATAAGGTGTTTGAAGAGGAATAATGAGAAACATTAATACTAGGGGAAACACTGGTTAAGATTCTTCTGGCAGGTCACTTACCCTCTCTGGGCCTTGGTGCCCTAAGCTGTGGCCTCTATTGTGATTGTCCATAATAAGTGCTACGGATACATAAATAGTGAAGTTCAATAGCATCTGAACAAATCTGTCACTGGAAATATTCAATAACCAAAAGCCAAAATCTGCATCTAAGAATAAACTGAGCTTAGGAAACATAGTAGAAGCTTTGTTATTCAAATGATTGATGCAAAGGAAAATGCAAGTTAGTTAATCCATTTTAATCAGCTGAAAGTTAATTCATATTTAAGTAACACTAAGTACTTTCAACCAATATAAGGAGCCCTGGTGGTGCCGTAGTTAAACACTGGGCTGCTGACCTAAAGATCACCAGTTCAAACCGACCAGCTGTTCCAAGGAAGAAAGATGTGGCAGTAGGCTTCCATAAAGATTTACAGCCTTGGAAACCCCATGGGGCAGTTCTACTCCTATAGGGTCTTACATAGTCACTATGAGTCAGAACTGACTCCACAGCAATGGGTTTGGGTTTATTTTATCTATCTATCTACCTATCTAGCTAGCTAGCTATCCTTTTTTTTTT
Organism: Dugong dugon; assembly: GCA_030035585.1. Taxonomy (NCBI): domain Eukaryota; kingdom Metazoa; phylum Chordata; class Mammalia; order Sirenia; family Dugongidae; genus Dugong; species Dugong dugon. The sequence continues at coordinate 22,008,883 of CM057463.1, read as the reverse complement.
TTTTTTAACCAATATAAACCATCTTACTTAATCTTCATATTACCCATAATACTCCATTTTACTATGAAAAAAACAGAGTTTACTCTGGGGTTTTCATGTACTGGTTCATTTAATCCTCACAACTCCATAAGGAAGTTACCATTATAATCTCTATTGTGCAGAAGAAGCCAAGAGTTTTGGGTAACTGGCCCAAATTCTTCAGACCAGCAGGTAATACAGCCAGCTAAGACGTGAACAAACCCTGTCAGTTTGCACCACAGGCTCTCATCAGGAGTGGGAAAGTTGAAACTAGAAAACAGGCAAACAGATTCAGAAGCCAGTGTTTTTCCCAGGAGCTACACTAATCCAAGTGAGTGTTCACTGGTCTCCTCCCCATCTCTCTCTTTCCTCCCACACCCGTCCACTGCCAACTCCTTCTCCCAGGATAAGAACAGTGTACCACTCCTGATTTCATCTGAACTTACATTATCTCAGGGAGGGATACCTAGGGGTTTTACAGTAATCTGACTGGTCATGGATTGAATTATGTCCCCCCAAAAATGTGTGTATCAATTTGGCTAGACCATAACTCCCAGTATTGTGTGGTTGTTCTCCATTTTGTGATTGTAATTTTATGTTAAAGAGGATTAGGGTGGGATTGTAACATCCTTACTAAGGTCACATCCCTGACGCAATGTAAAGGGAGCTTCCCAGGGGTGTGGCCTGCACCACCTTTTATCTTACAAGAGATAAAAGGAAAAGGAAGCAAGCAGAGAGTTGGGGACCTCATACCATCAAGAAAGCAGTACCAGGAGCAGACCGTGTCCTTGGGACCTGAGGTTCCTGCGCTGAGACATTCCCAGGCCAAAAGAAGACTGACAAGGACCTTCCTCCAGAGCCGACAGAGAGAGAAAGCCTTCTCCTGAAGCTGGTGCCCTAAATTCAGACTTCTAGCCTACTGGACTGTGAGAGAATAAACTTCACTTTGTTAAAGCCATCCACTTGTGATATTTCTGTTATAGCAGCACTAGATGACTAAGACACTAACTCTTCGATCAAAAGGGGGGAAGGTTTAGTCTTGTTATACTTTTTTTTTCAGAAGATTTTTTCAATTAAAAGAACTTGACTGGCCTTCTGGTGTCAGCTGGAATACAGCTTTGCTTATTAGTGATCAATAAAGGTCTAAATGAACAGTGTTATTTTATTAAATAAAATTGATTCTGAAAACCTCACAATGCCTCTAGCCCTAAAATCATTCCTATACTACGTACTGCATTGTCGCTACTTACAAAATCCACTGAACAAAATTTAGTCTCATTACAGGACTGCATAAATTCCAGAAATAAATCTTTCCATAATATATATTTTCAGATGTAGGGCTAATTCTAAAATAGGTACCAAGCAGGCTTGCCTTTTGTGCTTGCTCCAGATACCTGAAATATATACATCAAAACCATCTGTGCACAGAAATGGGGCCACTGTTAGGGGCAGTATTATTCTCAGAGTTACAAAAATTGAAGTTACCTATAAAATATTGTCTGGTTCTTATTGGAATTAGCCTAATAGGAAAAAAAATTAATGCATGCATCACTATAATAATCAAGATAGGATCAGGTGAATTAACTACCTAGGGAAAGTATTGAAGGAAAACGTAAAATAGAAAAGTATAGTTGGTACACATCTACTACATTCCACACTCTATTCTGAACTGTCACGTGCCATTTTAATAGTGTGATAAGTATAAGTCTTCATAGCAATCGTAGTGGTGAAACAGTTATCAAAATTCTGAAGTACCTGCATTTATTTCTTCATGGAATCCCACTGGCAAAACCATTAATAGTAAATAAACTAATTCTTACCAACAAGATTTGGTTCACTTTGGCAAATAATCTGTACTTCCTCCAACAAGTTTTTCGTTTTACTAAGCAGGAGAATGGGCAGCATGATTTCTTTAGTCTCTTCAAACTTTAATATTTTATTTAATATTTAATATTAATCTGGTCAAAAAGCAATATCCCTGAACTTATGCATAAATAAAACATGTAGAAGTCCACTGGTGTTAAATGTATACTGAGGGTTCAATACAGGATTTTTGTTGTTAGTTGCCATCATGTTAATTCTGACTCATGGTGATCCCAAGTATGCAGACAGAACTGCTCCATCGGGTTTTCAAGGCTGTTGACCTTTTGGGAGCAGATTGCTAGGCATGTTTTCTATGGCACCTCTGGGTGGGTTCAAATGTCCAAGCTTTCAGCTAGTAGCTGAGAGCTTAATCGTTTAGACTACCCAGGGACTACTTTCAATATAGGACAACAATGGTGAATTTAATAGCAAAATACGTCTTGTAAGATGATTAATGACCTCTTGTTCATTTCTGTGAAGCCAGATTTTTATTTGGGTTACTTAAAACAACTCTTTCAAGTAGCAAACTCTTTTACACTATTCTGCTTCAGAAAAAGATGGTAGTGCTCTTTCAATTTTCACAAACAGACATTTTTGCTTTTGTATATCCAGACTGTACCTATTCTTTAAAAATAATTTTGAATCAGAACAATAAAAGTATTCTTTAGAATATGTGTAAAAGTATCCAAATAGATAATAAGGGCACAAGCTTTAGGAATATAAGGAAAATGAGCTCAGGAAAATTAGATCTGTTAACATCAACAGTAATTCTGAGTCCCTGTTGAATTTCAAAATAATGACTCATATTTCAAGAGTATCTTTTTTTCCCTTACAAAAAGAAATAGTAATATTTTTATTGATGATTTTAACAACACCACCCCCCCATTATAATGAAGTCAATCACCCGTGAAACACTACAGTTTAAGAGTCCTTTCACAAGGTGCTCTAATATGGTATAATCCATTATACATTTTCTCAGGCTGTAATTTTGGTAGTTAATGTAACTAAACAGATTGCCTTAGTGTTGCTATGGGAACATTTATCAGATGGAAAGGAGCTGGCAGTAAGCTATCTGCTGCCAAATGGGAAAGGATTCCTTAGCTCTAGAAGACTGGCAGTCCTGAGACTCATTTAAATGCAGACAGACACTAAGGAAACAGGCTCAGTTGACAATTTTGTTACACAATCATAAAGTCTCTGTTAATGCATAAAGGTGAAAGCTGTGTAGGTTCTTCAAAACTTGAGGGAAGACTAAATAAATTCAAATACAGTTGCAAATTTCTGAAGAATCTGGGAAAAGGACCAGATGGAGTTCGTGTGTAAGAGAAAATTCATTTGTTCCCAAAAGAACAAGGGCAGCCAGTGTCTTTGCCAGCACACTGTAATAGTTGCCCTGAAGCAGGCAAGCTGATAGTTTTTCACAGGCAGTGACTGGTAAATGATTGGCTTTTTTTCATTCTGTAAGAAAACTGTACCCTGAGAGTCCACATTTCTTTAAAAAAAAAAAAAAAAAAAAAGTGAAATATATCACTCAGCTAAACAACTGATTTCTGATCCTTTGAATGACCCTCATGAAAAATAAATATGAAGACCTCCCCTTCCCACCAACTCTAGAAAATGAATTTCTTAGTCAACCCACTCAAAGGCACACAGGTACACATATACTAAATTTATAATTGACATTGTATACAATTTATAATATCTCGTCCCAGAGATTAAATTTTTTACTAACAAACTTGACTCATTCAGCCCTTTAACAATTTCCACTTAGCTTTCACTTCATTTAGAAAACAGGAATGCCTTTGACAAATTTTTTATTATGGCCACACCCTCCTAGACTCTCCCCTGAATTACAGGGGCTGGAAGCCTAAGAACTACATTTTGCAGATTCCCTTCTTATTAGGGTTCTGGATAAACTTTAGGTTTTGCCAATGAGATGTGCTCATGAGATGTTTCAAAGAGAAGGAAGAGAGAAGTCATCCTTCCCCCAGGATTTGGCATGGCTACTGTCTATCTGCTTTAACAAATATTTTTTAGTGACTGACAGGCAATTCCATGTTCCACGACCAGTCACCAATTTAGGGGCTGTGGGGCAGTTATAGCTTAGCAGGGATTTCCTTCATCTGTAGATGGCAGCAGTAGCCTCCTAGACTCTAGTTTACAGCTTGCAGTGTGGTGAACAACAATAACAACACCAAAAAAAGCCCTTAACTAATTCCTTTTCAGCTTGAGATACCTAGTATTTTGTTTTTGTGGTTTTTTTTGTTTTTTTGTTTTTTGGCCCTGAATCCTTTCTCCCAAGAAGAACTGGTAATCTAGATCTATCAAATTTCATGATATGCATTTGTGGTTCAGTGGTGGAACTCTCAAGTCTCCCCTTCCTTGTGAAGACCCAGGTTTGATTGTTGGCCAATGCACTTCATAATGCAGCCACCATCCTTCTTGCAGTGCAGACATAATGTGCTGCTATAATGCTGAACAGGTTTCAGTGGAACTTTCAGACTAAGATGGACTAGAAAGAAAGGCCTGGTGATCTACTTCTAAAATCAACCAATGAAAACCCTATGGATTACAATGGTCCAATCTGCAGCCAATCATGGGGATGGTGCAGGACCGGTTAGCATTTAGTTCCACTTTGCATAGAGTCATTACGAGTCAGGGGTTGACTCAATGGCAACTAACAACTGGTCCACAAGTTAAGGTTGTGGGGTTTCGAAAGAGGCCTTACATAAGCATGTAGCATAAGCAGGCACAGTCTCTACAGTTGTTTGGTGGAGACAGGCCAATACTCTCTCTCTCTGTCTTATCCTCACCATTTTCACAATGCTTAAATGACCTTCTTGACAACGTATTTTCATCCTCACTCCTATCCTCCCTCTCTCTTTTCACCTGTTGCACTTTGCAAGGCCTGGGCTAGGTTATGGTAGCACAGTTCCAGAAACTTGATGGTAAGGGGTTTTCAGGGCCCTGGCTCTTTAGAAATAAAAACCTTTGAAAAATCTCCTAATCATGCAGATTGGCATTGAATACTTTTGAAGGAACAATTGAAAACATCTACTCCAGTGGTCCCCAGACTTTTAGATTTCATAGGCCAATAAAATACCACCACGGCAGGGAAGGGGAGTGGGGATTAATCAAAATAGAGCTGTCAACATGCTCTTTTGCTCTACACAAAGGCATTAAACTAAGCCAATACCATCTATCATTAATTAATTAAAATGGGATCTCAGAATAAAGGATGATCTTCCCAGAGATAAATGGTTGGCAACCTTACAAACATACAGAAGTATACATACATATATAAATTTTCCCTTATTTTTCACATTTTACCATGATCTACCGATTAGTCCTAACCTTTGGGGAAAGAGAAAATGATCTTGTCCAACAGCCCATCCAGTACAGGAATCCCTAATAAACTATTCCCAACAGATGGATATCTGTTCTGTGTTCACTATTAAAAACAAACCAAAACCAAAGAAGACAACAACAAAACTCAACAAAAGTAAAAGTAGCTTGTTCCATGTTGGACAACTCTCAGAGTAAAAACCTTTTCTTGCACCTTTTGAGGGATAAGGAATGCTACACATGATTTTAAAATAAGAATAATCACAGGAAGACAGACATCCTAAACTGATGTTTGCATAGGGCAGTCCTTCTCCCAAACACTTTTATATTCTGGATTCAACAACAGGAAATATAGAATAAATAATTATTCCCTATAAAACCAATAAAATCTTTGCTGTGTCAGACAGCCATAGAAATATGAACCGAACATCAACTCTTTATAGTGCTTCAGACATTTCTTTATCCCTTTACACAATCAGGTATAATTCTTAACTTTTAAAAATTTGATATTAAACCCTTTTCCTCTGTTGCTTTATGCAAGAATAGGAAAAATCCACAAACATCTGAAGTTGCTTCTTTCTTTGAGATCTGTTCACTTTAAAGTGTGCAAGTATTAGAAAGCTTGTATATGTCATTCATAATTTACATAACCTGGCCATACACGAACACACAGCAGTCATTTTTGAAGCAGTAGGTACTTTTACATTAAAATAAAAGGAATTTATTAAACAGTATCATTGAAATATACTCAAATTGGTATTAACTTCTTTGGTAGTGAGACCGACCACAGATCCATAAAATTTTCTAAACAACAACAACCACAAAAAATTTCCATGTTAAGACTCATCTCACATGGAGTAAGGGTACGATTGCACAGCCAATTATTGTAATTGCTGTAAATAAGTTGTACACCTGTACACTTGCTTATGTACAACCAAATGCTTTATGGGATTGGGTTCCTTGGTTTGATTTTTAGTCATGGTTTCATGAGACATCCTAGTTAATTGGCCTAAAAATGTGTTTAGTGCTTCTGTTTTAACTCCTAGTTTGCCTTGGGTGTTAAAAGATTGCAAGTGGCCATTCAAGGCACAGCAATTGGTCTCCATTCACCTGGAGCAACAGAGGAAGAAGGAGAGTCAGGAATAGAAGGAGGATATGGAATGCATGGCTAATTGCCTCCATGAACAACTGCCTCCTTTGCCATGAGACCAGAAGCACTAGATGGTGCCCAGCTACCATTACTGAACATTTTGATCAAAGATTCCACAGAAGAATCTTGATCAAAGGGGGAAAAATGTAGAACACAATTTTAAATTCTCATGGAATCCAGACTTTCTGGAGCCATGGAGGGTAGATGAACCCCTGAAACTATTGCTCTTGGATAATCTTCAAATCTTAAACCAAAAATATCCCCTGCATTCTTCTTAAAACCAAACAGTTTAGCTTAACTAGTAAAAAAGGTCTGTCTTGAGCATTATGCTCTTTTAAGAACTATTTATATAGGATCAAATTACAACAGCAAATCGAAAGATTAAATAGGAACCTTAGGGAGCAGTGAGTTTATGTTAATTAGGAAGGAACAATTCAGAAAAGGAGGGTGAGAATGGTTGCAGAACTCAAAGAATGTAGTCAATGTCACTAAATTGTACAGGTAGAAACTGTTGAATTGGTGTAATTATCTTGCTGTGTTTATTCTCAACAACAACAAAATAAATAAAATAAATTATTAAAATAAAATACAGACTCATCTCACTTGGTTAAGTAACAAAAAGGCAGATGGATGACATAACGATGGAATGAGCAAAGGTAGAAGGCTACATACAAACTTGTTAAATCAATTAATTAAAATGTCAAAACATAAGAGAGTGATAAGCATACAATTAGGTAGAAGCAGTAACACATATTCATTTAGCAGATTTTAGAAAGAATAACCTTGAATTTGCACACATATTTTGGCTTAAAAGTATTTTAGGATGAGAAACATACAAAAGAAGTACTCCTAGGTACAGAAATTCTTCTTGCTATAGGCATTATGTGTTGGAATCAAGTCAGTAGCAATGGAATTGGTTTTTTTCCTTTTGGTTTATAGGCATTCAAACATCAACATAATTCTCTTTAGTCAAGTGTCATCAGTTAGAATTTCCTTCCACCTCAACCAACTGTTCCTTTAGCTTTTCTGAAGTCCATAACTGAATGGTGTCCGATAACCCATTTTCATGCCAAAAGAATATATACTAGCAGTGTTAGAGTACAGTAAAACATTCCCCAAACTCAACAAAGTAGTTTTTCATCACTGAAAATTCAGTCTCAACACAGACATTTATGTTTATTCATTTTAGCCAATTCCTTTTGCTTCCTTAGAATATTTTTCTGAACACTCTCCCCCATCAAAGGAGAGCCTAAAGCAAAACAAATGAGAGAAAAAAAGAAAAACAAATTTCCTTGAACTCAATTTCTTACTGCCCAAGTCACATCTGGAAGTAGCACACTGTGTGGCATGCCCTGCCACCATGAGTCCATATTGTACAGTTTATATCTGTAGAAATTACCTTTTGCTATTTTGGATTTTCATATAAGTTGTTTTGAGTCCTTTAAGACAATTATTAGAAAATAGCTAGTGCATCATTTAAAAGATGGATAAAATAGTTCTCTCCTCTACGGATTTCAAAGCAACATTAATAAAACCAACACATTTATTGATTGCTACTTACATTCTATATTTTCTTCAGGTACGTTAATACATTTGAGAGTAGGCTACATCGTGTCCAAGTCAAAATGGTATGATTTATCTACCTTGTACTGTTGATGTTAACAAGAACTAGATTATCTGAAGACAATAAGACAATTTTAAAAACTGAAATAATAGTACATAGCCAGTCTTTCACTCTTTCTTGCCTCCCCTTTTTAATTATACCTGCAACTGAACATTCTGACCTGAATTCAGGAGAAAAGTAGGTGAGAAATGATTTGCCTTAAGTCAAATTCCAAACATCCATGCTTTCAGCTGAACACATTATTTAGAGTATCATTAATTGAAAAAATGGGACAAATACTAAAATACATTTATGTAGGAGAAACAACCAGTTAGGCTCTGTGGATGATCATTACTAGGGTAGACCGTGGAGTCACAGTCTTTACTGAGTAACAGAGATGATGATTCTTTTCATGACTGGGGCGGGAAGAGGCTCTTTGTTAAGGCACCTTAAGACCAAATTGCTTCTGGATGGACACTGAACATCATTTTTTGAGGGGAGGCAAATTCCACCCACATGGTTACCATTACCAGACAGACACAGTTTTCTTTAGCTAGACAGCTCTAATACAAAGCATTTAAAAAAGGGCTCAATTGATATTTAAATCATTATTAACTGAGTGAACAAGTATTTGCTGAGCACCTAATATGTGCCAGATACTGCTCTAGATACTGGGAATAGAGAAGGTGGGAAGGGGTGATGAAACATTTCTGCTCTCCTTAAGCTTACTTTCTAGTGGCAGAAGACATATAATAAATAGAATACTGTGATGTAAACTGTATCAGTAGATAAGTGCAACAGAGGAAAATAAAGTAGGGGAGGGAGCAAACACCTAAGAAGCTGTGGTGGTTGGAGGAGAGGAGCTACAAGTTTATGTAAAGTGGTCATGGAAGGCCTTACTGAGAAGGTGAGTTTTGAGCAAAGATATGAAGAAGGTGAGGACTGTATGGATATCTGGGTGAAGGACTTTCTGGGTGGAGAGATGGTCAAGTACAGAGTATGTATGAGGAGAAGAAAGGAGGCCAGGTGGATGAATGCAGATGAGAAGAGTAGAGATGAAATCAAGAGACAAATGGAGTAAGAGGGTAGGGAGAGAAAGGGGGGCAGGTTCTGTAAGATCTCAGAGATGAATGCAAAAACTTGACCTCTTCAGTGATAAGGGAAGCCACTAGAGGGATTTCAGTGGAAGAGTTATATGATCCTACTTATGCATTATCAGGATCACATGACTGCTGTGTTGAGAATGGGGAGCAAAGGAGAAGCTGGGGAATGATTTATTAACAGAACACCACAATCATCCAGGGCAAGCAGCCTGGGCCTGAGTAGAAATGAAAAGGATGAGAAGTGATCAAATTCTGGGCATACTTTAAAGACAGACATCAAACTTTTCAGACAGATTCTTTATACAATGTGAAAGAGACACCAAGAGTATTGTTGTTGTGTACTGCGATATAAAAGAAAGTAGAAAAGTAGCTTTAGTAAGGAAGGTCATGAGTATGGTTTTAGACATTTAAATTTGAGATGCAGGCAAATGGAGATGAGCAGGCAGTTAGAAACATGAGACTGGACTTGGGAAGAAGAAAGGACTGGGCTGGAGATGCAGATATTTAGGAAGCATCAGGCAAAAGACAGTTTTGAAAGCAGGAGAACAGACGAGACCACCAAAGGGAGGGCGTGCAGACTGAGGAGAGAAGAGGGCTAAGGACTCTGGGGCACTCTAGAGGCAGAAGGACCACCAAGGAGACTAAGAAAGGGTGACCCCTGAGCCAAGGGGAAAACAGGGGTGTGTAGTAGCCTTCTGAAGGAGCCCTAGTGATGCAATAGTTAAGCACTAGGCTGTTAACACACCCAGAGGCTCTATGGGAGCAAGACCTGGCCATCTGTTCCCATAAAGATTACAGCCTAGGAAACCCTATGAGGCAGTTCTACCCTGTCACATGCGGTTGCTGAGTCAAAAATTGACTCGATGGCACCTAACAACAACAGTATCCTTTTAACAAAGTGTTGGAAGGAAGAGAGGGTATTAACTTGCCAAGTAGTCCAATAAGAGAAAGACTGAAAATAGACCGATACCAAAAAAAAAAAAAAAAAAAAAGTTCAGGTACTATAAAACTGAAATCTTATCTATTAAGACCATAAATATTACTCTTTGGAAATTAGTTTTTAGTAACCATCCCATCCACAATGTATAGAAAGTAAAATCTCTTAATATTATATTAGATATTTATACCAAGTCTTTTGTATTTGATACATTTGCTTATACAGTACTATGATACATCTGCCAAATTTATTATCTTAGTCTGATAAAGCAATGGTAAGCACCAGGAACTAATTCTTCCCCCTTTACACTTATTTGCTGAATGATCAATAGTATGTTTTAAATAAAACAATGATAAAACTATCTCACAGTCTTTAATAACAACAGCAAACAGGAAATTGAGATGCTCATTTTTCCACAAGAGCAATTTATTACAATAAGGAATCACGGATCAGCAGCTAAGTAATTATATGTAGACCCAAGAGTCAACAACCAGGCTTGCCTGATCAATGAAGATCAAAATGAGTGTCTGGTATGGTAACCATGTATAGGCACTTTAGGAGACTAAATATTTTACCTAAATTCTAATAAAGCTGCTAGCTGAAATGAATCATTGTGAATTTAGCACAGTACCTAGAGAAGGGACACAAATGAGAATGAATTCAAGTGAGCTTGCCCAGAGCTACTAGAACAGCCTTGCAGGTTGTGCCCTACCACACTCCAGAGGGTGCTGTTCAGCTGTTCACCCAGGCCACCAGGTCATAAGCTGTATGGTGCATACCTGCCTAACCATATATTGCTGTTAGGTGCCATCTAGTTGGTTCCGACTCATAGCGACCCTATGACAGAACGAAATACTGCCATATATTGCATCCCCGGAAAGCATCAATCAGCCCAACACTTATTGTAAAGCTGAAGAGCAATCACTGTAATGGTATGCATATGCTAAGTATCCTTTCAGACCGATATAAACTGGAAACAGGCTTGAAAAGAAGTGTCAAACAGAAAGAGGCAGTTACTAAATGCACACCTATGGGTTTGATCATTTCCACCTTGTTACACACGACTAGGAGTCCCCGGGTGGTGCAAACGGTTAACACATTCAGCTGCTGACAAAAGGTTGGTAGTTCAACTCCACCCAGAGGCACTTTGGAAGAAAAGCCTGGTGATCTACTTCTGAAAAATCAATGATTGAAAACCTGTGGAGCACAGTTCTACTCTGACCCACAATGGGGTCATCATGAATAGGTCACCATGGACAACAACTGGAATAAATGAAAATTTTTTAGTATTTGATTATAAACTGCTAGAAGGCAGGGATTGCTCATTCAAATGCTATATATCAGAAGCAGCAAATACTTTTTTTAATGCTCACTTTCATATGTAATGCCTTTGCAAATTTAAAGCAATTCTCAAGAGCCTTCAAGAAATTCTAATTTAAAAATCATTTATAAGCCATGTGTTTCAGGATATGCTGATTTTATCCTCTTAAAATTGGGAAGTAAAGTGTTGATTCTGAAGAGTACAGAGTCTTCACCTTACAAGTGGGTGCCACAGATATATTTTAAATCTGGGCAGTGAATTACCGGGCAGGCCCAAGTTATTTGGCTCATTTCCCGTTTCTATAATTTTCCACGTAAAGTACAGTATTTATTTTCTAGCATTTCCTGATCTACATCATCTTCATGACAGCCCGATTAAGAACCATGACACAGGACACAATAGTAACTTTAATTACCCTCAGCCAATAATTTAAAATTTCTGAATACCAATTCAAATCACAAAAGAATTGTGGCTTTTAAAACAAGTCACACCTAATCCCAGCCATTTAAGCCTCAAGACATTATTTTTCACATAATTATATAAACCGACATAGAAAATGGAAAAAAAAAAATCCTCCTGCTTCTTGCTGAAAATCACCCATAGAGATTAAAAACCAATAAACCAAACCAAACTCATCGCTGTTGAGTTGATTCCAACTCACAGTGACCCTATAAGACAGAGCAGAACTGCCCCATGGGGTTTCTAAGAAGTGGCTGTTGGATTCGAACTGCCAACCTTGTTGCTAACAGCCATAGCTCTTAACCACTGCACCACCAGGGCTCCACATGACACATTGCAGAGTACCTGAGATGACCAGCTTTAATCTCTAGGACCCTCAAGGCTGTAATTCTTCCTGATAGTACTGAAGGCACAGTTAACCACATAATAAACATAGGACATCAGCCAAAATTAAAAAACAGAAGTAATAAACATTTTATATGTTACTTTGAGTAATTAAGTAGAATTTAACTGGAAAGGAGCTGCTGTTGCTGGTGCCGTCAAGTTGATTCTGACTCATAGCCACCTCGTGTGACAGAGTAGAACTGCCCCATAGGCTTTCCTAGGCTTTAACCCTTCTGGAAGCAGATTGTCAGGTCTTTCTGCCACAGAGCCACTGGGTGGGTTTGAACTGCTAACCTTTCGATTAGCAGCCAGACACTTAACCATTGTGCTACCAGGGCTCCTTAGAGCCAGAAGTTGGGAAATAGCACCATGGGGATGGAGTGAGAAGTGGTGAAAAGAAATAAGAGGGAGCTTATTTTGTGAAAAATGTCCATCATACCTGAATCAACCCCACACCTAGCAACCGTTCTCTGCACCTTTCTTGATCTACACCAGGATTTTACTCAGGAAGATAACAGAATAATCAATACACTCTTCACCTACCCTCACTAGAGAATTCTCACACAGCCTATAATTTATCCATGTGAGTCAAAATCAACTTGAAGGCAAGGAATTTGGCTTTATCCCTCCTAAACTATCTTAAGGCTTTCAAAGTTCACTGAATTCCTTCAACTCTTATTTATTGAGCACCTGCTTTATACCAATACATCAGTGACACTGACGAAAATCCCTGTTTTCCAGAAGCTCACATTCTAGTCTAGTCAAATAGATTTTGGGCAATTAATTTATCATTTTGGTATTTTGAAAAAAACATTAAAGATTAATCCCATCTGGAAAAGGAATAGCTACAGGCTACAACAACTCTTAAATAGTTGTTTTGCTTATTGACTACAGATTTCCAAGTAGCTATCAATAGTCACTCAAGGGCAGGTACACAGAGCAAAGTCCTTGGTTACTTGTCAGTAGCCTACATTCCTTCCCTGACGTATGTGTAATCTCTTTTTGGTGTCATTTTAAAACTGTCAGTTTTTACCTTGAGGTAAATTTGAGTCATCTGTGAAGCTTCTGAAAAATGAAACCAAATTTCAACTTACTGAATATAGACATCCTACAATGTGGCCTGGATACATGTATTTTTTTTCCCAATTTTTTTTTTATTTTTTTGTTTTTTAAATTGTGCTTTAGGTAAAAGTGTGTAAATTAGTTTCTCAGTTTTGTGAAAATGGTTGCAATCCCTGCAATGTGTCAGCACTTGCCCCCTTTCCACCTCACATTCCCCGTGTCCATTCCTCCAGTTTTCCTGTCCCTTCCTGCCTTCTCGTCTTGACCTTTGGGCAGGAGTTGCCCACTTGGTCTCGTATATGAGACCTGAATGAACTAAGAAGCACGTCCCTCACATGTGTTACCATTTTTTTATAGACCTGTCTAATCTTTGGCTGAAAAGTGGGCTTCAGGAGTGGCTTCAGTTCTGTTAACAGGATGTCCCAGGGCCATCATCTCGGGGGTTCCCCAGTCTCCGTCAGACCAGTAAGTCTGACATTTTTGGGAATTTGAATTTCGTTCTACATTCTTCTTTCACTCTGTGTAGGGCCCTCTACTGTGATCCCTGTAAGAGTGGTTGGTGGTGGTAGCCGGGCACCATCTAGTTCTTCTGGCCTTAGGCTAGTGGAGGCTATGGTTCATGTGGCTTATTGGTCCTTTGGACTAATATTTTCCTTGTGTCTTTGGTTTTCTTCATTCTCCTCTGCTCTGAATGTGCTGGGACCAACAAATGTATCTTAGATGGCCACTCGCAAGTTCTGAAGAGCCCAAACACTACTCACCAAAGTATGATGTAGAACATTTTCTTTATGAACTATGTTATACAAATTGATCTAGATGTCCCCTGAGACCACAGACCCTAGCCCTCTGCCCCTCAAGGTGTTTGGATATGTCTAGGAAGCTTCCATGACTTTGCCTTGGTCAAGCTGTGCTGACTTCCCTGTATTGTATGTTGTCTTTCCCTTCACTAAAGTTGACACTTGCATACTATCCAGTTAGTGATTTCCACTCCCCAACCCTCCCCTCCTATTTTTTAAAGCTCTGTAGTTGGCTCTGATGCACACTCCAGGTTAAGGACAATCCTTTAAACAAACTGTTAGGTTAACAGCATAAGTTAACACTATGGGTAAAAAAGAATTTATGGAAAAGTGCTATTAATGATAATAGTAATAATAATAATAGTTAAATAATACAATCCTTATTATATGTCTAGCACTGTTCTAAATTGTATCAAGGTATTTCCACATTTAGTCTTTAGAAAAACCATTATTATCCCTAGTCTGCAGAAAACTAAAACCAATATGCAACAGAGCTGGGCTCTGAATCCAGGCAGGATGGTGCTAATGCCCCTGTGCTCAGTCACCACTTTGCAGAGAAATTTATTCTAAGCATTCATTAATTTACTGTCTCCTTTGGTAAATAGGGACAGATTTTAGAGACAATGAATCCGTATTTTTCCTCATAATACTTATCACAAATATAAACAAGTAATTTTTATCTCATCTCTGCTGGGATGTGAGCATCATGAGAAAAAGACTATGTCTCTCTTGTTTACTATGAATCCTCATGTTTATCACAGTAGCTAATGCACAGCAGCTCTCAAACATTTGTTGACTGACTGAATGAATGACGGACTGTAGACTGCAGATGCACACTTCCTACTGGAGGACTCATGCTTAATAGACTTAACCCAGAGTGTTAATACTCTGATCAAAGTATCAGTAGAGAGCAGTGGGAGACAAGAAGAGAGAAACTAAAAACCATCATGTCCAAAGTACCAGCTGATTCTCACAATAAGCCCAGGAGACAGGCAGTAGAGGTATTATTAACCATGTTTTGTAGACAAAAACTCTCAACATGAGTGTGTCTAGCAATTCATGTTATAGTCTCAACACTTGGACCGTGGAATCAGAGAGATTTGGGTTCAAATCTTATTTCTGAAACTTCTTTTTGTGGCCTTACACAAGCTTCTTAACTTCCTTAAGTTTCAGATATCTCATCTAAAAAGAAAAAAGAAAACAAAAAACAGTTGCCATTGAGTTGACTCCAACTCATGGTGACCTCATGTATGTGAGAATAGAACTGTGCTCCAAAGGGTTTTCAATGGCCGATTTTTCAGAAATAGATCGTCAATACCTTTCTTCTGAGGCACCTCTAGGTGGACTTGAACATCTAGCCCATCAGTTAGCAGCTAAGAGTGTTAACTGCTTGCATCAGCCAGAGATTCCTGTATTATCTAGAAAGAGGTGTTACAGTCACCTTGTTTTTTATTCACTGATATAGTCCAAACACTTAGGATAGTGTCTGGCATATCTTGTTGTTGTTGTTATGTTTTGTTGCGTTGATTCTGACTCACAGTGACCCTGTATGACAGAGCAGAACTGCCCCATAGGGTTTCCTAGGCCATAATCTTTATAGGAGTAAAGCGCCAGGTCTTTTCTCCCGTGGAGCTGCTGGGTGGGTTCAAACTGCCAACCTTTTGGTTAGCAGCCAAGTACTTACCCATTCTGCCATGAGGGTTCCTTGTCCAGCATAGAGTTGGTACTGAATTAACTACAGAATTGCAGACCTGTTAAAGGCCTTAAATATGAAACCATGTAGTCAAATGTTATTCCCACTTCTCTTTCCTTTTAAAATCCTGAAAGGGATTCTGTCACCCTTCTCCATTCCAGATTCCTTCTAAGCATATGTGGCCCCTTCTCAGTAAGTCTTATGAGGTTTAGATCTATTTCCATGAAGTCACCTAGTTCAGTAATGCAAAGTGGGGACGGGGGAGGAGAGGGGGGTAGAATTCAATCTTTAAATCAGGACAGAATCTAACATACACTAGGAGTTCATTTGCTTCCTCACTCCCATAAGACACATTAAACATCAGCCTCTAACTTCTCCTTCTTTCTAAAAACCATGGCAATACTTTAATACAGTTTATAATGATCCCATAAAAAAGGGCTATGAAATTGCATCACTTTTTTATTATCACTATTCAGACTAATAAAATCCATTCAGTATATAGCTACAATCAGAAGCATACTTACCTGAACACTTATATTCTATATTCCCAGCATTGTGACAATCCACATATACCCTGACCTCCATGCCCACCTCCCTCCTTAGGCTCCTCTCCCACCACCTCTGCCACTTAGTGTAGGAGCAGAGTCACCCAGGCCAGGGTAACGACATGGTCGAGACTCTTAAGGAGGATTCTGAGTACTGACAATGGCTTTAGAAATTAAGGGATCTAAGAAATGGTTTCTATTTTCTTTTGTTGTTGTTTTTTTTTTTTTAATTATTTTGGTTTTTTTTTTTTGGTGGGGGGAAGGGAGGCTTAAAATGTTATGTAGACCCAGTTACACTGCTATGAGGATACATGGATGTGTGGTGGGCAGGGTGTTTAGTTAATTGGTAAGAAGGGGAAGGAGAGCTTGGATGTATAATATTTTGCAAACCTGGTATTCATAACTTGAGTGCTAGGAAAAAAATCTAAATTTTAGTAGGTCTATTTTTTCAACAGTAAAATTAAACACTGAGTGATTTCTAGGGTTGTATATATTGTTGTTGTTGGGTGTTATCTAGTCAATTCCAACTCAAAGCAACCCTATGTGGCATACTAGAAATGCGCCATAGGATTTCCTAGTCTGTAATCTTTACGGAAGGAGGCCAGTGGCACAGTACTTAAGAGCTCGGCTGTCAACCAAAATGTCAGCAGTTCGAATCCACCAGCTGCTCCTTGGAAACCCTATGCGGTGGTTCTACTCTGTCCTACAAGGTCACTATGAGTTGGAACTGACTCAATGGCAATGGGTTTTTGGTGAGCAGATCGCCACATCATTCTCCGGTACAGCTGCTAAATAGGTTCAAACTGACAATCTTTTGGTCAGCAGCTAAGCACTTAACCATTGTGCCACCCATTAAAAAACCAATTGCCGTCAAGTGGATTCTGACTCAGAGTGACCCTGTAGGACAGAGTAGAACTGCCCCATAAGGTTTTCAAGGCTGTAATCTTTACAGAAGCAGATTGCCACATCTTTCTCCTGTAGAGTGGCTGATAGGTTTGAACCGCTGACCTTTCAGTTAGCATTCGAGTGCTTTAACTATGGCTCCAGGGCTCCTTATATCTAGCTCTAGCAATCTGTATTTCTATTAACAGCTAAAAAACCAGCATTGTTTTATTCACACTACATACTTATACACTAGGAAAGGCAGTGATGTCCAGGTTTAGATAGATAGATCGAAAAAAAGATCAATAGGTAGATAGAAGAATAGATACATACATATATAGATAGACAGATAGACAGAGACACAGATACAGGGAAGAAATGCTTCAAAGGATATCTACGGTTGTAAATCTTTATAGAAGCAGACTGCCACATCTTTCTCCAGTGGAGCGGCTAGTGTGTTCGAACTGCTGACCTTTCCATTAGCAGCCGGGCGCTTAAACACTGTGCCACCAGACATCCTTCTGTTCCTCTGTGAGCATAAGTTTTAAATAATAGTTTGGAAAATATTTTTTCATTCACATTTAATTTTAATTCTTTAATCAATATAACTTCTGATTTGATAATTAGCTATACGGATATAATAATATTAAAAGTGACCATATTCATGCTAATAATAGATAACATTTATTGACGTGATAGCATTACAAAAATCCATTGAGGTAGATGCTATTCTTATCAATTCTATTTTACAGATAAGAAAACCAAGGTGCAGAGACCTTAGCTAAATTGTTTAAGTAACCAAGCAGGCAGATCACTGGCAGAGCCAGAATCTGAACCGAGACCAATCTAACTACAAACTTCCAGCTCCTAAACACATAATCTTCCAATTACTTACAGATAACAATAACTTCATAGGACAAAAGTGGAATCGAGTGCAGAAATCATGCTTACATAGGATTAAGAAGCCTTGATGGTGTAGTGGTTAAGAGCTTGGCTGATAATCAAAAGGTTGGCAATTCGAATTCACCAGCTGCTCCTTGGAAACCCTCCAGGGCAGTTCTACTCTGTCCTATAGGGTTGCTATGAGTAGAACTGACTCAACGGCAATGGGTTTGGTTTGGTTTTTTGTACAGGCGTGAAGGCAGGTGATCTCTACTCCCAGTCTGGCTATTAACTAGCTGAATGACCATGTAATGAAAGTAACCTCTCTGAGCCTCAGTTTTTTCAGAGGGAGGATGAGAAAGTTAGCTGAATGCACAGTTCTGACACCTGTTTCTGTGTGGTCCTCAGGGATTTGTAGAAGTCACTACTGGTCACAGCACATGGCAGCACCATCCTCCTGATAGTTTGGCATAATATTTCATTTTTAAAAAATTGTGTTGTTAACAGATGGCTTGGAAATCACTGAATTCAATGATGTCTAACATAATAAGCTCTGTTGAAATTCCCCAAAGCTAATAAATATATTTATCAGCTTATTTAGTGTTATGTTTAATATTAGCTGTTTTAAAACATGAACCTAAAAGATGTATTTTCAAGGAAACAAAACAGGCAAACTATTTTGATGGATTAACTTTACCCATTAAGATACCACAAAATTAACTGGGGTTGAGGGATAACACAGCTAAGAGCAAAACTTTTAGCTGTGTCTTATTTTTTAAAAGGAACTTTGTAAATCCTTATTTTAAATTTAAGTATTCTTGTAGTATGGCTTAAATCCTTTCTACAACATCCTCTTGAATTAAGTAAAACATGTCCACCCAACAATGTGTGAAAGCTGTAAGTACTGTGAGAATGGCTTTTTGGAGTAGCAGATTATAAAGTATATGTGCTCAAACCTAAATATGAGATTATACATATTTTGAGGTACTTAAGGAATGCCACCTTACGCATGCTTCCTGATCTAAAATAACATCAAAGGACATGAAGTTTAAGACCAAGGACGATGAGACTCTCGACTGGACAAAGAGAATAGCAACATGGGGAAAGAAAATGAAGCCCACAATAATATTAGAATAGCAAGCGTGAGTACAGCATTTACTATGTGCCAGACACTACTTTAAGACCTTCACAGATACTCACTTAATCCCCTCAACAACTCTATGAGATAGAGACTATTATTTTTTAAATCTAATTGAAGAAAACACTGAGACACAGACAGTACAAGTAAGTTTTCCGGTCACAGAGCTGGGAGGTGACAGACTTAGGATTTGATTCCAGGCAATGTGACTCCATGTCGTGTAGTGTGAAAAGGTGGTTTTGGGAAATGAAAGGTGAAGTGGGAGCCAGAAGACAGTGGCAAGGTTTAAAGTCCTGAAATACATTTGGAGACATGAAAAGGTTATAAAATAATCTATAGTGGTGAAAGAAAAGTAGATGGGGATGCCCTGGAAGCAATATTAAGAAACAGACTAAAGAAAGGAAGAAAAGAAGTCCTAGAAAAAGAAGCTGAAATGACACTATCTTTGTTTTTGAAGTTATAGAAATCAGACAGGGCCTGTAGGAGAAAAAGATCTTAGTTCTGAGAAATGAAGGTGATACTGAAGGTGACAGCTTGGACTGCGACTTTGGAGCAGACCTGCGGTGGACTCCATGGTAAACAGTAATAATCAATTTTAAGAGAATAAAACCAAAAAGTAATGACCATTTAATTCTCACACCTTGGTGTCTGAGACTTATCTTACCAGTGGGGAAGCCGAGACATGGTACAGTAAAGTAACTCATTTCAAGGTTATTCTGGCTGCTTAGTGACAGGTTCACCGTTCCTTTCACTATACTACTTGAATTGTTTTTACATTTAATGTTTCTTCAAGATCTAATACTTTTTCATGATTCTATTGGAATGCTTGCTGAAGATGAAGTAGCTTAGAAACCAAAGAGCGTTAGTTAAAGCCCTCCGTGATACATACAGAGCCCTGGTGTCACACTGGATAAGAGCTCAGCTGCTACCCAAAAGGTTGGCGGTTGGAATCCACCTGGCGCTCCTTGCAAACCCTAGGGGGTAGTTCTACTCTGTCCTATAGGGTCACTATGAGTCGGAATCAACTCTATGGCAACAGGTTTTATGATAGATACACATTAATTCTTTGTAAGTCTGCAACTACACACAATATTAAAAGAACTGTGTACCTGAATCTTCTGTAAACGCTAATGAAAAAGAAGAGGTAGGGACATAATGGTCTTTGGTGCAGGAAACACCTATTTTCAAACTGAGGGGCGTGGCCAAGAAGAAACTTCAGCACAGAGTGGGGCAGACTGTTGTTTGCTCTTCAGGCACAAATATAATGAATAAGGATGATACTACCACGCAGAGCAGTACGTTTGGGAAACTAAAAACATTCTATTTTATTCCTTTTCTTACAGTAAATAGAGAATGGAGAACTGTGGTAGACTCCCATTAGCATTATGTGGTCTCCAGAAAACCCTACCTTCTCAAGTCTGAGGACATTTAAAGGTAATTATGTGGGAAGATGAGGGAAACTTTCCCAGCAGTTAAACAGGGATAGTCATGGAATGGACAAACATCACACTTCTCAGGTCATTACCTTTGTCCTGTGGCCAAGTATAATTTAAAAAAGCAGAAAAAAGCTCCAGGTCAAGGGCAAAACATAAAGTATATTAGGGATTACTCTATTTAAAGGTAAGTGGGAAAAAGTGAATTAATAAGTGATCTACAGGCTAGGGGAATGTAGAAAAACTCACCTCTACTGCTAAAGAATAACTGTGATAAAATGCATTCAATGTATTTAAATATATTTAATTATCAAAGACAACAGAAATTAAATTGCAAAAGTAATATTAACATGCTTCAGATGTAAAATACAACAGTGTTCTCCACTGTTGTTGAGAAAGAAAGAGACAAAGAACAAAGAAGGGCAGTGGGACATGATGCAGGGAACCTACGAGGGTGTGGAGCGGACCAGAGTTCTGCCCTAGCTCACTACTAAACATTGCCAGAACTCTCCAAGCCTCAGCCCCTCAGCTTCCTGATCTGTGAGGTGGCTGGCTGGAATGGTCTCTAAGTCTCTTCCAAAAGTAAAATTAGATGACTACTCATAACTGGAAAACAGTCTAAAGAATAATGTCTTTTAGAAGAATCAGCACAAAGCTGGTTCCTGAGGCGGAAGTTAAAGATGTCCCAAATGCCCAGCCTTTACAGGCTGCTGTACCACTCCATCATCTCTAACATCAACTACTCCCTCTCCCCTCAGTACTCTCCTTCTCATCTTTGGGTTCCCTAATTTGCTGCAACATCTCACAGAACTCATGAACTGTATAAAGGAAATGGCTCATGTGGTTGTGGAGGGTGGCAAGTCCCAACTTCGTGGGTCAGACATAGGCTTCTCCCTGGTCCTCAGTCTCTGCCACAGGCATTCAGCTTTCTCGCTCCATGGGCCAGGAAGCCCACTGTGCCATCTCCTGCCAGTCTCTCCTTCCTTGGTTGTGGTGGGCTCTTCTCTTTCCCACCTCTGATGTGGCTCATTTAAAGCCCAGTGGGATGGTAAAACTGATCGATCCCCTTAGTGGGCCACAATTACGCTATCACACAGTCCTGCCCAATCACCTGGGTGGGAGTTACTAGAACATGGCTAGAAAGGCCACACAAAAAGCAGTTCATTACACTACAGTCACAGAAAAAAAAATCAAATTTTTTTTAAATTCAAGATTTAATAATAGGGATTGATATGACCAATTACTAAATATATGGGAAAATCATTAACCCCTAAGAGTACTAATCAAAAGATAGTGAATAATGGAATTGTTCTTTAAATTACTACTGTTACTAATATGCAACTACCATAGAACCACCTCCCCCCCCCAGAAAATAGTCGAAGATGGACAACATCCAAGAAAACATCAGTAGTTATGTGCTATATTAGAATAGGTTACTTAAATATCATGAATCCATTCCCCTTTTACCATGTTTTTTCTCCTGCAGCCATAATAAAATTATTCAGATTAAAAAGCAGTCAATTCACCTGTTATTTATATGAGAAGAATATAAAGGATTATAAGCTTAAAAAAAGAAAAAATATTTGGTGAATAGGCCCTTCTATATTTTAAAGAAAAAAGAAATTCAGGGTGGCCCTCGGCTATAACAATACAAATTATGTTGTTAGTGACCAAAGTCATTCTTGATACTGGAGAAGTCACAAAAATAAAACAAGTAGTTTTTTTTTTTTAATTGTTTTAATTGTTTATTATTATTATTAAATGTAATTAAATGAAGTTTACATTCCAAGTTAGTCTCCCATACAGATTTTTTTTTTTAACATACATTGTTATGAGACCCCAACCGCTCACCCCATTCTGCGACAGCACACTCCTCCCCTCCGCCCCTGATTCCCCACGAACATTCAACCAGCTCCTAACTCTCTCTGCCTTCCCCTCTCACCTCTGGACAGAAGCCGCCCCTTTGGTCTCTTATATCTACTTGTCTAAGAGGCACATTCTTCACAAATATCACTTTATGTCCCACAGTCCACTCCAATCCCTGTCTGAAGAGTAAAACAAGTAGTTTTAATACATTCAGGAAACCTTCAAATGGTGGGAAGTTAAATCATTCAGTTACAATAGTTGGGGTTATCTGTAACTTTGACCCAGTGATGTTTTTAAAAGGGTGGCAAAAGGAAACACTGATAAGCTCAACCATGTATCTAATCAAGATATTCACTTTGAAGTCATGTAACATATACTTTCAGTAAGAAATACATTCAGAGAATCAAAACTGAAAAGGCCTCTGAGATCACCTAGACTAATTTCCTCATGATTTACAGGAAGAAAATGTTGTCAGAACTGGCACTAGCCCTCGGGATTCCTGATTCCTAGTCCTGTACTTTCTCATGGCTTTTAGACAATAGTTTTCACTAGTACCCTTATTTTCATCTTCCTTTTCCTGTCAGAAAAATGTATTTTTTTTAGCTTAGTAATGAAAAGAAGATACTTAAAAAAAAAACTATACTTCAAATTGCAACCAATGTCAAGTAACTCATGTATGAGTCAGATGAGAGTGAAATCTGAATATTAAGAAAGCACATTAAAAAACAACAAAAAAAGAACAAGAAGAGTTTATAAATTCTGAATTAAAATTTCAAATTATTTATCATTAATTATTTTAATGATTTCTGATTGATTTGTACCAAAAGGACAAATATGAAGTAAGCACTGAATAAATCAGCAAACCTTTGACGTTTCTTTCCAAAAATGATTGTTAAGTTTAGCAGACAAAATAATACAATCACAATGACCTGACTATTATTATCCAGAGTAGGCTACTAGGTAAGAAGAAATACAATTTTTCTTTGTTTACTAAATACAACATATTTATCCATCCACTTATGCAAGGTTTTGGTGTATGCGTGTATATGCATAAGTGTTAATGGGAATAAATAATCTTTTTTTTCCACTGAATTTCTAATATGTGTCAAGTATTGTATGAGGAGCTTTTCTAACATTATATCAAGTCTCTTAACACCGTAAGGTAGAAATTATTTCAACTATTTTTATAGACGAGTAAATGAAGTTGGGAGTGTTAGCAACTTGACAGCAGCAGGATTAAAACCTAGGTCTGTTTGTTTCTTTCCACTAGGAGGGTGGGCCTTATCCTCACAACATTCCCATTACATACAGAAAGCCGATGTTACTTGAAAAATACCTAGAACACAAGATTAAACACATCCATGATCCATTTCAGTCTCACTTTCTAGACAAATGTTCAGATCTCATTACTTGCCAGCAGTATGGGGAATACTTAACAGCTTTAGCTTAGGCCTTGATTATTAATTAAACAGGAAATCCAAAGCCATTCCAGAAAAACTTGTCTTTACATTTTTTAAATTTACTTAAAATCATGCTCATTACTGCTCCTTTAAGTAATTTATTTTCACAAATATCATCTCCTATTGAACTCTGCTGAACAGTCCACTTTTAAATATGGCCTATGATCGTTTAAGAAAGCAACTGAAAAAGGCCTCACAAGCCAAATACGACACAGAGTTCCATCTGATGGTGTCATGGATTGAATTGTGTCCCCCAAAAAATGTGTGTAGCAACTTGGCTAGGCCATGATTCCCAGTATTGTATGATTGTGTTATCTGATGTGATCTCCTTATGTGTTGTAAACTCTACCACTACGATGAGATTATATGTGATCTCCTCATGTGTTGTAAATTCTATCACTGTGATGAGGTTATACTGATGAGGTTGACAAGATTAGTGTCTTAATGCAATCTCTTTTGAGATAGAAATGAGAGAAGCGAGCAGAGACACATGGGAACCTCACACCACCAAGAAAGCAGTGCCAGGAGCAGAGCACATCCTTTGGACCTGAGGTTCCTGCATTGAGATGCTCCCAGACCAAAGGAAGACTGACACATCACCAGGACCTTCTCCCAGAGGCTTCTCCTGGAGCTGACGCCCTGAATTTGGACTTGTAGCCTACGGGACTATGAGAGAATAAACTTCTCTTTGTTAAAGCCATCCACTTGTGGTATTTCTGTTGGAGCAGCACTAGATGACTAAGACAGATGGTTATTGAAATAATCCACAGAGGATATAAAAGTGTGATTGTTCCCAAGGAGCAACTTGGAGTGTGGATCAGCACTGGAGTCAATAAAACAAGCTAAAAGCCATTGAGAGTATACTCCCACTAAAATTAGCTCAGTTACTGAGAAAAGCCTTTTCCATTCCCCACTCCCCTTGGCACCTATACTCAGGATTCCTAAATTTCCCAGTGGGCCTGCTCCTTATCAACCCACAGCAAAAGAAAAGGGAACAAGAAGGTTTCCATGCTGATAAGGAAGGAAAAATAACTTATTAAGATCTTCACATTTCATTTGTTCTTGAAATACTCAGATTTTTATCTGAGCAACTGCTCAGTTAATGTTTCTAGATAAGAGGAAGAGCCGAGAAGGGGAAATAGATAAACAGAAGCCAAGGAATTACATGAAATAGGACCCAGCACTGGAGACGGAGAGAGAGCGATGATGATGATGATGATGATGATGACGGCAGTGGTGGTAGCTGCTAGCAAGATAGATAGGTAATGTAAATATTTTTTCACAAAAAACACATTTCATAGAAAAAATATATTTTCTATGAAAAAAACATTTACATCTAATTTTAGATAAAAAATGTTAGTATAGTGAAAGAACTGCTGAAAACATTTTAAAAAATATATTTGGATCTTTTCTGGATAAACTGGGTGGATAATAAGCATACACACCCAAATTGCACTACACCTTGAATGACTCTCACAGTCTTTCAGTTCAATAGGCAATAAAACAAAAGGTTGTTCTACATACATCTTTGAATTCTATTTCAGGACTTCTTTTAAGAGACTTTCCCCCTCAAAAATATATAGACAACTTTATCACAATATTATCTGTATTAACTTTTATTTTAAATTCAATGAAAAACTCTTGCATTAGAGAGTAAAAATCTTCATGTATTCATAATTATTTCAAGTAAACACAAGGTAAATAGTCTATTGTCTATGAGGGGGAGCCCACTCAATGGCAACTAACAACAACTATTTTGAGGTTGTGATAACTTGAACCAACAGTTAGCAAACTAAGGTGAAAACTCTGTGAAGACAGAGGAAAATGGATGATATTACCTGCAAATATTATCAACAGTCAAAGAAGACAGTATTGAAAAAGGGCCCCAGCAGAGACAATGTGGAGAAAGGCTTCAAATCCAAATGAAACCACAAATATAGCATTTCCTTCTACTTCCAATTTGACCAGAGGGATTTGGCCGTTCCTATCTAGTCTAACCACTGACGCAAACTAAAAAAGCTAAACATAAAACCAATTATATAACCATAGTGGTGTGCAATGGAATATTAATAAGCTTAATAAATTGATATAATGCATATGTTCCTTCATTTGACAAGTATCAATAAGTAACCGCCAGAAGCTGTCACTATGATAGATACTAAGAATAGAATGATGGACAAAAGCAGACAAAGGGTCTGGCCTCATGAGAAAGAGACGTTAATATAATGATCATATAAATAAAACAATATTATTACTATGATAACTATTTTGAAGGAAAAATACGCAGTATTATACTAGGGTAGTCAGAGAAGGTTTCCTGGAGAAACTAAGGAAATTTTTTTTAAGTTGACACATGACTATTTAAGACTATTGGAGGGGGACATGATCTAGAAAGAATAGTATATACAAGGTCTGTTACTGAAAAGAAAGCTGGAAATTCAAAGCATTGAAAAGAAAGCCAGTGTAGACACAGCACAGAAAATGAAATGATAATAAGGGAAACATGTATTAGATGAAACTGAAGACATACATAAGGACTAGAACATGCAAGGCTTTCTAAACCATTTTAGGGATTTAGGACTTAATCCTAAGAGCAACTGGACACCATTGTATGTATGTGCTTAGCACCGTGCCTATTTAAAGGTACGTGTCCAATAAATGGAATTTTAAAAATATTTGAATTATTTTAACGTGTCAACGGATGTTGTTTATTTGTCCTATGCACTCCTCCATGGAGTGGAACATTATAGAGCTAGTTTTTTTTGTTGTTGTTACAATTTTTGACATTTGATTGGCCTGCTCCCCCCATCACTATCCTAAATTATTAATGTTTTACTGTGCTAATTCCTGGGAAATCACTCACATTTACATTCAAATACAAACATATTCAAAAGCTACATATAAAAAATGTATTATATGAGGATCACCCTCACCTTGTTAGTGCAAATAACAGAAATTTTTCTAAATTTTTCATTATTAAGTGGTAGATCATTTTCTCATATTATGATTAATGCAAGAGCCCTGTTGGCACAGTGGTTAAGTGCTCGGCTGCTAACCAAAAAGTCAGTAGTTCAAATCCACCAGCCTCTCCGGGGAAGAAAGATGCGGCATAAAGATTACAGCCTTGAAAACCCTATATGTTAGTTCTACTCTGTCCTATAGGGTCACTATGAGTCGGAACTGACTCAACGGCAATAGGTTTGGTTTTTCTTTTTTTTTTTTATGACTAAGGTACCCGAAGTTGTATAAGCAAGTTGGCCAATGTTTAAGTGCACACAGGGTCACACCTGGATAAGCAGAGGTGGAAACTGGGGGTCTTGAAGACACAGTAACTAACATTACTAGGACAACCTTACATCCTGGCTTGACTGGTGCTGTATTAATAGCACCTCTGTTTACTTTCAAAAGTGTCCTAATTTGAAAAATAAATTATAAGGCCATCCAAATCTGTATCTATAATTAACAAACAGGTTCTGACTAAGATGAAAGAAATGGTTCTGTTAGTAAACAGCCAAAACTAATAGCCATGGGTCACTAGGGATGTGGCAAAATTCCATGGTACAGAATGGGAACCAAGAACAAAGAATACTTAGGTATACAACTGAAGTAAAGGATGCCTGGACTGTGGAGACAGCCAGATTAAAACCATTCACACCATAGGTCATTTTTGAAAGCCACTTGTATATGTATCAGCATTTAACCTACACAACATAGAACCTATCACACCTACGGATTTCTGGTAAAGTTCTATTTTATAGTATTGTAACTGTGTGCCTTATCTAATTATAAAAGTTTGACTTCCCTGATAATAACTTCAAATATTTTATTTCAATAAGAATCTGGGTAAAAAAAACTCAATCACAGTATTCTCATATTAGGAATTAGAGCAGCATCCACCTAATCCAGGAGTTCCTTGGTGGTGCAAAAGGTTAAGCGCTCAACTACTAACCAAAAGGTTGGTGGTTCAAACCCACCCAGAGTCGCCTTGGAAGACAGGCCTGATGATCTGCTTCCGAAAGGTCACAGTCTTGAAAACCTTATGGGAGCAGTTCTACTATGCACTCATGGGATCAACATGACACAGAGTTCACTTGATGCCAACCGACAACAACCAGCACCTAATCCAATGGTAAATTAAGTTTCCAGATCTTGATTATGTTAGAATACATACGGCTTTGATGACTTTCTGTTTTAATATTTCAGAATGTGAACTAAAAATAATATTGATCTTTTTTTTTTCCTTCACTAGCTTTTGATGAGAATGTTTTCAAACTGACACACTGTCATGAATTTATGGCTGTTATTTTAAAACAGAAATAATAACATGGTGAGTACCACTATACTTTTACAGATATTTTCTAGTATATTATGGGCATTTATAAATATTTTGGTGATTATTAAATAAGAAAGAATTAAACATGAGAGAAAATATCAAATATTCTAAAAACCTGGGATATTTTTTAAGAGAAAAGATTCACAAAGCTAACACACAAAGCTCAGATAAAATAATAAATTCCTATATAATTGAAATACATATAACTTAGAATCTAAAAAGGAGAACAAAGAGAATTTTTTTTAATTACTTGGTAACAATAAAGTGGAGGCTCCCCTATTACGCAAAAAGTTTTTCCAATTTCAATTTTCTTCAAATAAGCAAAATATGGAATCTAATAGGTCTCATAAAAATACATAGAAAATCCTATTACACTTCTCACCCAGACACCTCAAAAAACACACTTGTCATATAAAGTAAAAAACATATTAACGGTACAATGGAAGGATAATATAACGTCTCTTACAATTCTATGCTTCTATGAGAGTTTAGCAATTATGAATTTGTCCATGAGAGGCATACAATAAATTGTCAAATCTTTACATAAGAAATTATGAGAAATAGACATAAGCACACCTATGTTCATGGCAGCATTGTTCACAATAGCAAAACGATGGCAACAACCTAGATGCCCATCAACAGATGAACGGATAAACAAACTATGGTACATACACACAATGGAGTACGATGCAATGAGAAAGAACAACGATGAATCTGTGAAGCATCTCATAACATGGATGAAACTGGAGGACATTATGCTGAGTGAAATAAGTCAATCACAAAAGGACAAACACTGTATGAGACCTCTATTGTAAAAACCCATGAAGAAGTTCACACACAAAATGTAACAGTCTTTGTTGGCTACCAGGGATGGGAGGGGTGGGGGGAAAATACTAAATAGGCAATAGATTAGTGCTATCTTGGGTGAAGGGTGAGACAATACACAATACAGGGGAAACTAGCACAACTTGTACAAGGAAAGGTCATGGAAGCCCCAAAGACACATCCAAACTCCCTGAGGGACTGAGTTGCTGGGTGGAGGGCTGTGGGGACCATGGTCTTGGGGAGCATCTAGCTCAGTTGGCATGACACAGCTTATAAAGACAATGCTCTACATTCTACCTTGGTGAGTAGCGTCTTGGGTCTTAAAAGGCTGTGAGAAGCCATCTAAGATACTCCACTGGTCTCATCCCTTCGGGAGCAAGGGAGAAGGAAGAGAACAGGATACAAGGAAAAGATTAGTCCAAAGGACTAACTGTCCACAGCTACCAAGGCCCCCACCGGACTGAGTCCAGTACAGCTAGATGGTGCCCGGCTACCACCACTGACTGCTCTGACCAGGATCACAACAGAAGGCTCTGGACAGAGCTGGAGAAGGATGTAGAACATAATTCTAACTCACAAAAAAAAAAAAAACAGATTTACTGGCCTAAAGGAGACTAGAGAATCCCTGAGACTATGGCCCGCAGACACCTTTTAGCTCAGTGGTGAAGTTATCTCCGAGGTTCACCGTTAAGTCTGGGAGTGGACAGCCCTGTAAAACTAAATGAGACTAACGAGGTACAGTAGTCCAGTGACAAGGGCCAGAAGGCAGAAGGGGACAAGGAAGCTGGTGATAGGGAACCCAAGGTTGAGTAAGGATATTGTTGATGTGTTGTGAGATTGTTAACCATTGTCATAGGGCAACATTTGTAGTAACTGTTAAAGGAGAAACTATTTCGTTCTGTAAGCCTTCATCTTAAGTGAGAATGACAGCACTATTGGAAGAGCATAGTCAATGTCACTAAACTGTGCATGTAGAAATTTTTGAAATGGTGTATCTTTGGCTATGTGTATTTCCACCAAAAAAAAAGGTTGAGAAGTTAGAGGGTTGACATGTTGTGGGGCTGTTAACCAATGTCATAAAACAATATGTGTGCTACTGTTTCATGAGAAACTATTTGTTCTGTCAGCCTTCACCTGAAGTACAATTAAAAAAAAAAAGAAATTATGAGAAGATTTATAATAATGGTAAAACAGGTTAAACAGCACAATAAGGGATACTATAAATTATAACCTTCATCATTAAGAAATCAATTGAAAGAAAAATACACTAATAGCTGGCAGTAGTTTGACTGTAAGTGGCTCATGTGAAAAAACGTGGGATTTAGCTTGAACAATGTCACATGTGATATTTACTCTTAAGTTATAACATTGGGCTACACCGTGTTTTTCTCTATTTATTTCTAGGACAGAGAAATTAGAAAAAAGAAGGAATGCAGCCTTAATCTTTCCTTACACAAAAATAATTTTTTAAAAGTATTTCTAAGACTTTCAAACTTTCCATATTAACATAAAGGTTTCATTAATATTTTACTGATATTGATAAAAATCAAATCAAATAAATTAACTAACCATTAAGTGTCTATTACAGGCAGGCACTGGGACACGTAGTAAGGCTGTTTTCAATGTTTTCAAGCAGTATAAGAAACAATGATTTCCCTCAAGGAACTTGCAATCTAGCTGAGAGAGACAAGTTATTACATGATAAACATTAAATAAAGGGCATAAACAATAAAATGCTACTGGAAACTAGAGGAAGAAAAAGAATTTGTTCTCTGAGGGGTCAAGGAAATCTTCCCTGAGGGCACAGGCTTCAGCCTGCTTTTGAGAAATGTATAAAATCCACATAGTGGCAAAGAAGAAGAAGGCATACTGCACGAAGGCAGATGAAATTTTTCTGATGTATCCCAACAAAAATAAGCAAGGTTCATTAAGAGGACAACATATCAGCTTCTTTCTGAACAGAAGAGGGTATATATGCTTCCAATTAACAAACAGCATAATAGAATCAATAGTTGATACATTAGTTACATAACCACAATAAAACAGGCATGACAGAAATGATTGCAACAATAATAAAACAGCTACTATTCATAATCTGGCTAAGTGCTCCGGTTACAGCATTTCACTCCATTCCTGAGAGACAGGTACTAGACTATCACCACTGAAGAGCTGAGGAAGCTTAGGTTTAGAGGCGAAATAACTTACCCAGTGGCATACAACAAGGAAATGGCAAGTCCAGAATGCTAATCCAGACAGCCAAGATATTAACCCTTACACTAGTCTGCAAACCAAACACAAAACTCATTGCCATCAAGTCAATTCCAACTCACAGTGACCCTATAGGACAGGGCAGAACTGCCCCACAGGGTTTCCATAGGCTGGTGGATTTGAACTACCCACCTTTTGGTTAGCAGCCTGACCTCTTAATCACTGGGCCACCGAGGCTCCCTAGTCCACACAGGGCGAAAATAAAGTGAGTGTCACACTGTCATTAGGCCATGTACCTTAGATGACCTGAGTTAAAAAAACAAAAAAAACAAAAAACAAACCCCTTGCCGTCAAGTCGATTTCAACTCACAGCAGAACTGCCCCATAGGGTTTCCAAGGAGCAGCTGGTGGATTCGAACCGCTGATCTGTAGGTTAGCAGATGACCTGAGTGGTAGGGATTAAATCACACTTCCTTTTTTCACCTCAGTCTTACATTTTATATATATGTATATTACATTATACAGTCATACATCATATATATGTGCGTATATGTGTATACACATACACAGATATATATACATACACACACGTACATACATATAGGAACCCTGGTGGTGCAGTGGTTAAAGCACTAGACTGCTAACCAAAGGTCAGCAATTCGAACCTACCAGCCACTCTGGGGTAGAAAGATGTGGCAACCTGCTTTCGTAAAGATTTATGGACTTGGAAACCCTATGGGGCAGTTTTACTCTGTCCTACAGAGGCGCTATGAGTTGAAATTCCACTTGACGGTATTGGGTTTGGTTTAAAAGCAAAACCAAACCTATTGCCGTTGAGTTGATTAAGACTCATAGGGCCTCTATAGGACACAGAAGAACTGCCCTAACCAAACCCACTGTGATCAAGTGGAATTCTGACTCATAGTGACCCTACAGAACACAGCAGAACTGCCCGATAGGGTTTCCAAGGCTGCAAATCTTTATGGAAGCTGACTGCCGCATCTTTTTCCCACTGAGTGGCTGGTGGGCTCTAACTGCTGACCTTTCTGTTAGCAGCTGAGCACTTAACCACTGCACCACCAGGGCTCCTTGTATATATACACACACATATATATATTTTTTCCTCTACCCCCCACTCTCAGATAAACTGTCTGGAGCAGAAGTTTGGGTATCTGAGAATGCTAAGCAGATCACAGTGGGAAAAGAACCTGTACCTTGGCTCACTGCTATTAATGCCCTTAATAAACTAAGCTTACCAGACACAGACGACTGTGTAAGAGGCTAAAGAAATCTCACGCGTTTTCAGTACTTCATAAATTCAGACTCTCAAATGGAGTAAATATTTCATATCAATAATACAGACATTTTATTTTCTTTCTCCTAGCTTTGATATATATTTAATAAATATTACAGCTTATCTCTTGAAGAAGAAAAAGAAAGCAGTAGTTAAGAGAAAGCTAAGTTCTACCTTTGAAGGAGCTGGCCTTTAATGTTTAAAACATGAGGAAGAGAATTTCAAATGAATAATTTTTGTTTCATGTTTATGATTTTTTATAATCTCCTATTCGTTCCATGATCTCCAAACAATGAAATATTACCTTTTAAAAACTAAATGAAAATTTATGTAATTAGGATCTTAAGGGTATGTCGAATATCTAAAAATTCCTGAGAACTAAAGTGAGTTCTTAAAATTGAAGAATCCAATTTAAAGTCACTGTGTTTTTACGAAAGAATCAGCTTATATTAATAAAGAACAAAGCAAAGATACGTATTACTTTAAGAAACACAAAGGAAGGTACAAAGGATCCTTTATTAGGAATGGTAACAAATGTCTTTGCATGTCATTTCAAAACATATTCTCCTTCATAAGCAATAAAAAAAATATATATATGATTGATAGCAGTTAAAAACACAACTAGTATCAAACGCATACCACCAGATGGTATCTTAAATCATATAACACATTCAGAGATCCTAAAAGAGTTAATAACTGCATTTCTGAAATGGAATCAAGTTTATGAATTCCATATAGATTTTTTAATATTAAAATGTCTGACACTAATCATAAAATCCAAAGCAACTTAACAATGATGCTATCTTGAATATAACCAAAATATATGAATTTGAAAAGAAAAGCAGTGTAAATAAATTTGGTGATCTTGATATAAATTTTTATAAAGAGTAATAACACATTACAAATGGGGCAAAAAGAGAAAAAGAAAGCTTGGTTAATACTGTGTTCCCCTCATTTTTACACACAAGTTTCCCTCCTGTTAATAATCATTTTATTCTTTCACAGAACTTTGTTTATTGTAAACAAGAAGAAAGACAACTCAGAAGCAGTGAGCATTAAGAAAAAACATAAAGAAATGCTTATAGAAAGAATGAAACAGGTCAGGTTTCATTTCAACTAAATATTTAGCTCTCGTTAATCTTAAGTTCAAAAGCCCTGATGTCCACAGCAAGAGCAAGCAAAAACACAAACACATGGAAACTGAATAATGCCTTGCTTAAAAACCACTTAATAGAAAAAAATAAAAGATGAAATAAAAACATTCCTAAAATCAAATGAAAACGACAACACAACATACCAAAACAATTGGGACACAGCAAAAGCAGTGCTCAGAGGTCAATTTACAGCAAAAAAAAAAAAAAAAAAAAGCATACACCAAAAAAAGAAGAAAAGGCTAAAATCAAAACATTAACCCTACAACCTGAAAAAATTGAAAAAGAGCAGCAAAAGAAGCCCAGAGTCACCAGAAGAAAGGAAATAATAAAGATTAGAGCAGAAATAAATGAAAAGGAGAACAGAAATACAATAGAAAGAATCAACAAGAGCAGAAGCTGGTTCTTTAAAAGGATCAACAAAATTGACAAACCACTGGCCAAATTTACAAAAGAAAAACAGGAGAAGAAGCAAATAACCCAGATAAGAAATGAGATAGGTGACATTACAACAGAACCAACTGAAATAAAAAGGATCATAACAGAATACTATGAAAAACTATACTCCAACAAATTTGAAAACCTAGAAGGAAATGGAAAAATTTCTAGAAACACACTCCCCACCTAAATTAACCCAAACTGAGGTAGAAAAACTGAACAGACCCATAACAAAAAAAGGGATTAAAGAGGTAATTAAAAAAAAAAAATTGAAAAACTTGTAACAAAAACAAAAACAAAAAAAAAGCCCTGGCGCCAAACAGCTTCACTGGAGAATTCTACCATTTCTAACGTTTAGAGAAGAGCTCACACCAATACTACTCAAACTATTTCACAGCATAGAAAAGGAAGGAACCCTCCCGTATTTATTCTATGAAGCCAAAATAACCCTGATACTAAGCAAGGCAAAGACATCACACAAAAAAAGAAAGTTACAAACCAATTGTCATGGATTGAATTGTGTCCCCAAAAAATTGTCAACTTGGTTAGCCCATGATTCCCAGTATTGTGTGGTTATCCTCCATTTTGTGATTGTAACTTTACGTCAAAGAGGATTAGGATGGGATTGTAACACCCTTACCCAGGTGGCATCCCTGATCCAATGTAAAGCGAGTTTCCCTGGGGTGCAGCCTGCACCACCATTTATCTCTCAAGAGATAAAAAGGAAAGGAAAGTGAACAGAGAGTTGGGGACCTCATGCCACCAAGAAAGCAGTGCTAGGAGCAGAGCACATTCTTTGGACCTGAGGTTCCTGTGCTGAGATGCTCCCAGACCAAGGGAAGACTGATGACAAGGACCTTTCTCAAGAGCTGATGGAGAGAGAAAGCCTTCCCCTGGAGCTGACACCCTGAATTTGGATTTGTAGCCTACTGGACTGCGAGAGAATAAATTTCTCTTTGTTGAAGGCATCCACTTGTGGTATTTCTGTTACAGCAGCACTAGAAGACTAAGACATCAATATTCCTCATGAATATAGACGTAAGAATTCTCAACAAAATTCTAGCCAATAGAATTCAATAGCATATCAAAAAAATAATATATGATGACCAAATGTGATTCATACCAGTTAAGCAAGGATGCTTCAACATTAGAAAAGCAATCAATGTAATCCATTACATAAATAAAACAAAAGAATCACATGATCATCTCAATCAACACAGAAAAGGCATTTTATAAAGTCCAACACCCATTCCTGATAAAAACTCTCAGCAAAACAGGAATAGAAAGGAAATTCCTCAACATAATAAAAGGCATTTATACAAAACCAACAGGCAACATTATTCTCAACAGAGAGACTGAAAACCATTCCCCTGGAGAACAGGAACCAGAAAAGGATGTCTTTTATCACCACTCTTACTCAACATTATATTATAAGTCCTAGCTAGAGCAATAAGGCAAGAAAAGGAAATAAAGAGCATTCAAATCGATAAAGAAGTTGTAAAACTATCCCAATTCACAGATGATATGATCCTATACGTAGAAAATCTCAAGATTCCACAAGAAAGTTACTGGAACTAATAGAAGGATTTAAGGAAGTAGCAGGATACAAGATCAACATACAAAAATCATTTGGACTCCTCTACACCAACAAAAGGAACTTTGAAAAGGAAATCAGGTAAAGTATACAGTTTATAATAGCCCCCCAAAAGATAAAATATTTAGGAAAAAATCTAACCAGGAATGTAAAAGACTTATACAAAGAAAACCACAAAAGACTACTGCAAGCAACCAAAAGCAACCTACATAAATGGAAAAACCTATGCTGATGGATAGGAAGACTCAACATTGTGAAAATGTCAAAATCGCCCAAAGTGATCTATAGATATAACACAATCTAGATCCAAATTCCAACACCATTCTTTAACTAGTTGGAAAAACTAATCACAACTTTATATGGAAAGGAAAGAGGCCCTGGATAAATAAAGCATTACTAAAGACAAAGTAGGAGCGCTCACCCTACCTGATCTCAGAACTTATTATACAGCCACGGCAGTCAAAACAACCTGGTACTGGTACAATGACAGACACATAGACCAATGGAACAAAATTGAGAACCCAGACATAAATTCAACCATCTATGGACAGCTGATATTCGACAAAGGGCCAAAGTCCACTAGGGGAAGGGACAGTCTCTTTAACAAATGGTGCTGGCAAAACTGGATGTCTATCTGTACAAAAATGAAACAGGATCCATACCTCACATCATACACAAAAACTAACTCCAAATGAAACCTAAAGCTATAAAGATCATGAAAGAAGAAATAAGGACAATGATAGAGGCCCTAATATATGGTGTAAATAGAATACCAAAGATAACTAGAAACACACCAACAGCAGAAGATGAACTAGATAAACAGAACCAATTAAATACTTATGCTTATCAAAAAACCTTCAAAAGAGTGAAAAAAAGAACCTACAGGCTGGGGAAAAAATTTTGGCTATGACATCCAACAGGTCTAATCTCTAAAATCTATAAAATAAAATACTGTAAAGTTCAACAACAGAAAGACAATCTAATTAAAAAATGGGCAAAGGATACGAACAGACACTTCACCAAAGAAGACATTCAGGTGGCTAACACAGGAAGAAATGCTCGCGATCATTAGCCATTAGAGAGATGGAAATCAAAACTACAATGTGATACCATTCCATCCTGACAATAATTGCATTAAATCGAGAAAACAGAAAATAATAAATGTCGGTGAGGTTGTGGGAAGATTGGAACACTTATACGCTACTAGTGGGAATGTAAAATGGTACAACCACTTTAAAAAAGTGAAAAAATGAAAAAGGGTATGGTGCTTCCTTTAAAACTTAGAAATAGGAATACCATATGATACCATATGTACCACTCCTAGATACATATCCTAAAGAAATAAGAGCCATTACATGAATAGAGATATGCACACCCACGTTCATTGCAACATTATTCACAATAGCAAAAAGATGGAAACAACCTAAGTGCCCATTAAAGGATGAATGGATAAACAAGCTGTAGAAAATACACACAATGGAATACTAGACAATGATAAAGAATAATGACGGATCTGTGAAACGTCTCACAACATAAATGAATTTGGAGGACATTTTGCTTAGTGAAATAAGTCAGTCACACAAGGACAAATATTGTATTTTTTATAAAAAAGAAGGTTTGCATGCAGAAAAAAAAATTCTTTGTTGGTTATGAGGGATAGGAGGGGGAGAAAGGGGGAAAATTACTAACTAGATAGAAGACATGTTAATATTGGTGAAGGGAAAGGCCATACACAATATAGGGAAAGTCAGCACAACATGTCCAATGCAAAGGAAGACAAGGAGAGGAACGCAGGAATAAAGAGCAACTACGGTAATTACTGCAACACAGACAGTCCTGTAACAATAGTATTAACAAACAATAATTTACGAATGGATATGTAGGTAGATAGGTATGCTAAAGAGGAGTGGGAGGGTATAAGGGAGCACACCCACCTGTAGATACAGGTTTGGCTGTAGATATTTCTACATATATAATTGTAGAAATACAACCTACATAACACCTCATGGGATGAAGTTCCTAGGCTCCAAAGTGAAGGACCATAAACTTGGGGGACATCTGCATCAATTGGCACAACATAGTTCATAAAGACAATGTTCTGCATCCTACTTGATGAGTAGCATCTGTGGTTGAAAGCTTGTGAGTGGACATCCAAGATACAGCTATTGGTATCTTCCTATCTGGAGCAAAGGAGAGTGAAGAAAATCAAAGGCTCAAGGGAGTAATTAGTCCAAAGGACTAATGGGCCACATAAACCACAGCCTACATTACCCCAAGACCAGAAGAACTGGATGGTGCCTGGCTACCACTACCGACTGCTCTGACTGGGATCACAACAGAGGGTCCCAAACAGCCTGGGAAAAAAAAATGTAGAACAAAAAATCAAATTAACAAAAAATACCAGACTTACTGGTCTGAAAAAGACTAGAGGAACCCCCGAGACTACAGCCCTAAGACACCCCTCTGACCTGGAATGGAAGCCATGCTCGGAGACCACCTTTCAGCCAAACAATAGACAGGCCCATAAAATAAACAATAATACCTGAGAGGAATGTGCTCCTTAGATCAATTATATGAGATCAAAGGGGCAACATTTGCCCAGAAGCAAAGATGAGAAGCCACAAAGGGGTAGAAAATCTGGACAAAAGTAAACGCAGAAGCCGCAGAGGAAATGGGGAGAGTGCTCACACATTGTGGGGAATGCAACCAATGTCATGGAACACTTCATGTACAAACTATTGAATAGGGAACTAATTTGCTCTGTAAACTTCCACAATAAAAAATTAAAAAATAAACAAATGAAAAAGCCATGGTGTTTAAACTTTAAATACCCGGAAGAACAACATGAAATAATGCTACTATGTCTAAAACTGGCTGACTGACACATGGAACACAATGTTGCATATGAACAGAAACTGACTACAGAGAAGCATATTATACACCAAACTGGAGTCAAAGGAAAATTATAGCAGGAATTGAAATCTGGTTCAGAATATTGAAAATTCAATGCTGATTTTTGTTTTTTCAGTACAATTCTATTTTTACAAAACACATTTTAATATGTTATTTTCACATGATGAAGGGAGACTTGTTATCAGTTTGTTATTCTTTCATAGGGACTTGTGTATGTACACAGTTTGCTATGTATACCTTTTAGGGTTTAATACAAGGAAAAGAATATTGAATTTTCGTTTTTTAGGTTTTTAGGTGACTGGTTTTTTTCCTCCTACTCCTTAACAAATTGACTTAAGTCTCAAACCATTCCATAGACTTTCATCTTACTTCATGAGGCAGTGCTCACTCAATGATATTGGTGGACAGCTGGACAAAATAAAAAGAGGACAAGCTATTCAGACTTCCAAGCAAAACCAGGACTGAACTGCTTGAAAGCCTTCTCTCCAGTAAAATACTTAAATATTAGCAAGATATGTGCATAAAAGACTTAACTAATATTTTTAAATAACACATTGTATATGTTAAGATACAAAACAAATGTCAAACGCATTGCTGCCGAGTTGATACCGACTCATGGCAATCGCATACATTACAGAGTAGAACTGAGCTCCACACAGTCTTCTTGGCTATAATCTTTTTGGAAGCCGACTGACAGGCCTTTCTTCTCTCGTGCCACTAGGTGGGTTTGAACTACTAATCTTTAGGTTAGTAGTCAAGCACAAACCATTTGCACCACCCAGGGACCTTCAATTAATACTTTTAAATAACACATTTTGAATATCATGATAGAGATTTCAAACAGTGGTAAAGCAGCTGCATCAAAATGTAATACTATTTTTCTTTTACTAAGCCACTAATTGGAGCCCTGGGGGCACAGTGGTTAAGAGCTCAGTTGCTAACCAAAAGGTTGGCAGTTCGAATCCACCAGCTGCTCCTTGGAAACCCTATGGGGCAGTTCTACTCTACAGGTTTTACTCTATAGGGTCACTATGAGTCAGAATCGACTCAATGTTTTTAAGCCACCAATTAAACCACAGCTTCTTCTATAAGATACAACTTCTGACAGGTTGATATATTTTATTTATTCAGCATCTCACATGCCCAATACCCTCTACTGAGAAAACGGTATCAACAAGTAACTATTCAAAAAAAAAAAGAATAAAATGATAACTTCTCTGTTTATAGGTTTCTATAGGTTTCCATTATATTATCATCATAAAGTTACTATGTACAAATCAACAGTGTATTTATATTAAAATTATTTTGAAATAGAGAAAGATTCACAAAACTATAAGGTTTGTGTTCTCAAATAGCAGTTAGTAGGATAACATGGAACAATAATAATAATGAAAATTCAGTCCAGTATAGTTAAATGCCAAGTTATATGGCTACTCCCAGATTTGGCAATTTCATGCACCTGTAAAGCTAACATCTATCCCCAAATAAAATGGGAACAGACATGGTTGAACTGCATGGGCTTTAACCCCTGTTCTGGTACTTTTTACCTGATGGAACAGTGGTTAAACACTCGGCTGCTAACCTAAAGGTCAGTGGTTCGAACCCACCAGCTACTCCATGTGAGAAAGATGTAGCAGTCTGCTTCCATAAAGATTACAGCCTTGGAAACCCTATGGGGCAGTTCTACTCTGCCCTATAGGGTCACTATGAGTCGGAATCAACTTGACAATAACAGGTTTGGTTTTTTAGGGGGTAATGTCAGATGACCTACTTAATCTCACTGTGCTTCAGTTTCCTCATTTGTAAAATGGAACTGAAAACAGTATCTCCTTCATAGGGTCGTATAAAAACTAAAAGTTAAACATGTGCAGTGTTTATAACAGACTGGCAAAAAAATAAGAATGAATGTTAGCCTTATAACAAATAAATTCCTAAATCTGCTCCCCAAAAAAGCTATAAAAATCAATTACTGTCTACTGTCACCACTTTTTATGAACAAAAAGTATTATCACTAAAATTAAAAATATATATAATTTTCTCTGAACCAGTGATAATTGCCATGGACCTGTACCAGTCTGTGACCAATATTTAGGAATGTCCATTAAAACACATAAAAGTTATTGGAGCTTGTCATGGATTGTTTTCCCCTAAAATATGTCAACTTGACTAGGCCATGATTTCCAGTGTTGTGTGATTATCCACCATTTTGTCATCTGGTGTGATTATCATATGTGTTCTAAACCCTACCTCTATGATGTCAATGAGGCAGGACTCAATCTACAAGATTAGGTTGTGTCTTAAGCCAAAATCTTTTGAGATATAAAAGAGAGAAGCGAGCAGAGAGACGGGGACCTCATACCACCAAGAAAAAAGAACCAGGAAAATAGTGCATCCTTTGGACCCAGGGTCCGTGCACTGAGAAGCTCCTTGACCGGGGAAGATTGATGGCAAGGTTCTTCCCCCAGAGCCAACAAAAAGAGAAAGCCTTCCCCTGCAGCTGGCACCCTGAATTTGGACTTCTAGCCTCCTAGACTGAGAGAACAGATTTCTCTTTGTTAAAACCATCTACTTGTGATATTTCTGTTATAGCAGCAGTAGATAACTAAGACAGAGCTCACAGGAGGATGAAAATCAATCAAGTCTAAAGTCATTAGGGACACTTCAATGAGGAAGTAGAACATGAGATAAGAGTAGAAATATGGATATAATCTCAACTGAGAAAGTGAAATGCATCTACATTTTTCCTTTATAGTATCTAAGAAGACTACTCTTTCCCCATCTGTAGGTATTTCAGTGTTATGGAAACACCACTTCTCTTAAAGCCCCTACAGTATTGATTTTAATATATTTTAACCTTGTCCAAAATCATCAGAGTATTATTACTCAAGTGAGCACTTTCAGATTTTAAGAGTAACAGTTCTGTGGATTTTTATCTTCCTTTGAAAACAACTACAGGCACTGCCTTACCAATGATGGTTAAACACTTCACTATTTGTAAAAAGTAAAAACTCACAGGAAATTGAAAAGGACAGGATATACTAAAGATGAAAGTAAAATATCTGTTCATGTAATTATGATGTAATTGTGATGACTGTCAGATGCTTCTTCTAGATGGTGTTACATGTTTATTGATGTTAATAAATCATTGCGGACTTGCACTATTACACAGAAGTACTAAATAACTGTGGTCCAAGTACTCTTTATATAATACTGCATTCGTTACCACCAAACTATCTTAAAGATGCTCCTGATCCATATTCTTCTTTTCTTTCCTTTATAAACTGTCCCAGCAGTAGTTTTCTGTAGTAACAGGAAAGGGGTTTGCTTACCAATACAATAGATTACAAACAGAAATTTTAAACTCTTAGCTAGTTTAGAAAGAAAAGCTCTAGGAATGGTTTTACAGGAAAAGAATTAAATACTAAGCCCCCCATAAAGAAAAATTCTATGCTCC
Source organism: Dugong dugon (assembly GCA_030035585.1). Taxonomy (NCBI): domain Eukaryota; kingdom Metazoa; phylum Chordata; class Mammalia; order Sirenia; family Dugongidae; genus Dugong; species Dugong dugon. Next base: position 21,966,732 of record CM057463.1, on the reverse strand, counting down.
AAATATGCTAACCACTATTGTCTTGTCTCTCCCCTCTGTGCTACAGCACCACAGTTCTATTTAAAATTTAATAAATTATAATCAACAGTCGTAGTAATTTATTCCTTCTATTTCTTGAGAACCTTTAGCATCAGCATTCTTCCTATGCTTTTTTAGTAACTAGCAAGAAAAAATTCTAGTCAAATGAACAGAAACTACATGATTTTACCCCCATCATACAGAGGCAGAAGAGTGTATATAGTCGGCCCCCTATATCCGTGGGTTCCACATTTGCGGATTCAACAAACTGTGGATCAAAAATATTTGGAAAAAAAGAAAGTTCCCAAAAGCAAAACTTGAATTTGCTGTGCACTAAACACTATGCTGAACCCATGCAAATGAAGTGCTGTGTAGCTCTGCTGTAGCCTCCCTCCATTTCACACATCCTCGGTCTCTCTCCAGCACAGGTTGTTTGAGCATGGTTTGCCTTGTGTCTTGTTTGTTTGCTACTTGTGTTGTGTGCATCCTTTGTTCTGCTATTTACATAGTATTTACATTGTATTAGGTATTGTAAGTAATCTAGAGATGATTTAAACTATATGGGAAGATGTGCATAGTAGGTTAAATGCAAATACTATGCTATCTTATATAAGGGACTTGGGCATCTGCAGGTTTTGGTATCCGCAGAAGTCCTGGAACCAATCCTCTGCGGATTCAGATGGACAACTGTGTATAATATAGTATAATAGCTTAACATGAGTTATGTTGACAGATGCCTGTTCGATGCAAAGTCTTTAGCTTACTAGCTATGTGAGCTCAGGACAATTATTTAAACCAGTGGATCCCACAGTGTTGTCATCAGACTGAAAGTATCATCATCACCAGGGAACTTGTTAGAGATTCAAATTCTCAGGCCCTATTCCAGACTTACTGAATCAGAAATTGGGGGTAGGGCTCAGCAATTTGTATTTTACCCAGGGTTTCAAACTGGTTCATTCCAGTTTGACCCCCTGCTGAGAATCTGCCTTTCCACCCCAGATATACTGAATCAAAATCTTCATTTTAACAAGATCCCCAAGTCTACATAAGAATCACCTGGGAATCCATGAGAATCACCTGGAGATCTTGTTAAAATGTACATTCTGATTCAATATATCTGGGGTGGAAACGCAAATTCTCAACATGGGGTCTAACCAGAATGAACTGGTTCAAAGCTGATTTTACCAAACCCTCCAGGTGATTCTGACGCATGCTCAAGGGTGAGAAACATTGACTTAAACTCTCTGAGTCTCCCTTTCCTCATTGGTAAAATGGGTTTCCTAAGATCCTGTAAGACCAGAGCAGGGTTTCCAACCAGTTCAAACAGATTCAGCCATGGCCGACTGTCATGGTTTGAATTATGTCCCTCCAAAAATGTGTGCATCAATTTGGCTAGGCCATGATTCCTGGTACTATGTGATTTTCCTGTATGTTGTAAACCTGCTTCTATGATGTTAATGAGGGAGGACGGGTGGCAGTTGTATTAGTAAGGCAGGACCTGATCTACAAGACTGGATTGTGTCCTGAGGCAATCTCTTGAGATATAAAAGACAGAAGTGAGCAGTGAGACAGGGGGACCTCATACCATCCAGAAAGCAGTGCTGGGAGCAGAGCACGTCCTTTGGACTGGGGTCCCTGCGTCGAGAAGCTCCTAGTCTGGGGGAACATTGATGAGAAGGCCGACAGAGAGAAAAAGCCTTCCCCTGGAGCTGATACCCTGAATTTGGACTTTTAGCCTACTTTGACTGTGAGGAAATATAAACTTCTCTTCGTTAAGACCATCCACTTGTGGTATTTCTGTTACAGCAGCACTAGATGACTAAGACACCGACAAACTGAAACCAGAACAGACTCAAATTTTTAAAATTTAGGTGATCTGGAACTCTAACCAGAATGGGAAAAATTATGGGTCGAAGCCCTGGAATGGGGGAGTCAGAAGTGGCATTGTGAGCCCTTTCAGGAGGCTGATGCATGACACTGGATTATTGCCAGGACTATTACGGAGAGCAACACACATTCAAAGCAGTACAGTGGGCCACCAGCTTTGAGCAGGGCACAGCTGTTATGCTGTCCTTGTTTTCCAAGAGGGAGATTAAGTTTCTAGCAGGGCTTCAACTCCTAATTTGTCCTGTTCCAGTTAGCGTTTCGGTTCACCCACATTTTAAAAATCCAGGTCCATTCCACTGTCACTTCATCGGCCATGACTGAGCTAGGTGAACTGCTTCGAAGCCCTGGGCCACAGAGGTGAACAGATCAGGTAAAAGGACTTTGGCTCTATTACCTCTTTGCTTATTTGTTTATCTTTAAGTCAAGGGCCCAGATTACAAGGAATAAGGACATCAATATGATGTGCTGCTGCAGAGGCCAGACTGAAATGTACTGACCTGAGCAGTGGGCAGGGGACCAAAATAGGCCTCAGGCTGCAAGGCAGGCCCTAAAGATTTGGCCACTGAAGTCACGAGTGGGCAAAATGCCCAAGAAGTAATGTTTTATCCCCACATAAACTAAGACTATGCTGCTTTGATAGTAGCAAACGATAGTATGAGGAGAATAAACAGTGATCTTTTAGGTCCCAAAAGTCACTGGATTCTTATCCCCACTTAACTCTCCCCCAGAGTACAGGCACGGGGAATTCTCCTAATTGACGTCAGCTGCTGTAAGGGAATGCCATGACCTCAAACTTGGCCACCGATCCACTCTCACATCCAGGAACAAAGCCAGAGGGTTTTCCTGGCAACTGCCTGACATGCTAAATGGCAGGCGCAGCCACTGAGGGAATCCTTTGCTGTCCCAGGAACAAATGCCCCACTGGAGAGATTAGCAGTTTGCCCAGCTGAGACTGGCCTATGGCCTTAGCCCAGAGAGGAGACAAAGAGTTCTAAACCACTCTGTTAAAAAATCTAAACTCCTGGTCTGCTTTTGCCTTACAAATGAGGGAATGTTCTTTGCTAAGGCAAAGGGAAAACAGGAAAATATGGGAACTTCAAGGAGAAATGTAGTAAATTGGATCCCTGCATAAACTATCCTACATATTCAAGAAGTCTTTAGTTGATAACTGATTTTTTGAATAAAAACTAATCAGATGTTTTCAAAATCAACTAACAATTATTTTTAAAAGGACCTCTAATCAAAATTGGATCCAGTCCCCCTACCCTGCCAAAGCTATGCTCATCCCTTGGATGAATATGAAACATTCCTGATCAACCCTTCTTCCAAGAGATCCTCCCCGACTCCATTCTAATCTCATCCAGGATGATGTCTGAATCACTATTTATAAACTTTATTATGGAACTTCCCTGACCAAAGACCCATTAAAATCCCCAAATGTCTATAGAACAATATCCAAATGCTTAAGCGCCACATACTAATGCATGACCTGGACTTCTAACCTCAGTCTCACTCCCAGGGATGGATGACCCAATGAACAAGGTACTCGTGTGAAATTGTGCACTACATATTACAGTAAGTAAACATAAGTAAGCCCATGCGTACCTTGCTTACTGGTTAATCCACCCCTGCACTCACACCCATTACACCCTTTAGAAACCCTGCCTTCACATAGCATACTTCCAACAACATGCCTTACTACTTAATAAAGAAATCCAAACTAAGCCCATTACTCTTGAGTGGATTCTGACTCATGGCAACCTAGTGCGTATCAGAGTAGAATGGTGCTCCATAGGGTTTTCAAGGCTGTGACATTTCCGAAGCAGATCACCAGTCTTTCCTCTGAGGCACCTCTGGGTGGGCTCAAACTACCAGCACTGGTTAGTTGTCCAGTGCTTAACCCTTTGGGCCACTTAGGGACTCAAAAACAGTGCTTCTAATATGCCATTGTCTCTGCCCAGAATGTTTCCCCCAGCTCTTTCAAGTATCAAAATTTTACTTATCACACTGGTCCACTTCAAATATCATGTAATCTATCAAGACTTCTTGGCCTCCCTTCTTTTTTTTTTTAGTTTCTACATCAGTCTGTGAGCTCTCCAACAGAGTTCTTAACACACTAAATAGTAATTATCTGTTTATGTGTCTGACTCCCCAGTAGACCTTGAGTATTCTAGATGAAGACTATGGTTTCATTTATTATCCTCAGTTGCTCACCTTCTGAAAGAGTTCTCATTCCAAATACATGGCAGGTGAGATCCCAGTATTTAAGAATTTCTTTAACTCAAAGATGGAATATAATAATCAGTGGGCACTGTCAGGAAAACCTTAGCCATTTAGAAAATAGAAAAGCTTTTTAGCTTTAAATGAGCTGTATCCAGTTGTATACTTCTTAATTTGCTTGAATAAATCTAGGTCATATCCTTTAATTTAATCAATAGCTTGATATATCTATCTTTGGGAAAATATCTGTTTTAGTTTTTCCTGCTATATTCTGAGCGAGAGGAGACCAAAGACAGGTGTTACTCACGTATGTATCCACACCACCTGTAACAGGTAAACATTCAACAAATGTTTGTTATATTGAATTAGCCAAAAGAGCTGCCACACTGATATTTGGCTACATTTTTTTAAACATTCCATTTGTATGTCTGCAAGGAAACAATGACAAATTCAACTCAATATTCAAAGAAACGTCAGAGAAGGAAAATATGTTTCCTTGCAAAATGCCTCCAACACACAAACACATTCTCCACATCAAATCTGTGAAATAACTACCATTCTTGTCAGGCAAGGTAGCTTGGGGAAGTGAGGTGAACGTGCCTCATGCCTCCCTTGTTTTGATAAAGTACCCAAGAGACAGTACTCATCTATACTCCTATGGAGATTGCCCAAACGGCTATCTAAATCTACATTCTTAAAGTGCAAGGTACAAATTACCCCATCTCCCTTTCCAGAGAAACAGAAGGAGGCAGCTGGGTTGGGGCTCAGCAGCTTCCTTGTCCTTCTGTCTTCTCCAAGAGAAAATGTACTGAATTTTAAGGGAAAAAATCCCAAATGAACACAAACCTTTCAATGCTTTATAAACACTGGAAAGGAGGCTTCACCCATTTAAATATTTAAAAAATGCTAAAGGATGCCCAGATTGCAAATAACTATGACATCAATTCCTAGGTTTTTCTTAAATGAGGACACAACATGGCACAGATGTTAGTACAACCCCTTTCTAAATATTTTAGGCTCAAATTATTAATAAAAAGTAGGGAAGGAGGGGAGCCCTGGTGGTACACTGGTTAACTGTTCAGCTGCCAACCAGAAGGTCAGCAGTTGCGGGACTATTTCTAATGCTTGAAAACTACCATAAGGTCAGGCTTCAGGCTTGGCTTTCCTGTCCCCAAATTAAAAAGGTATTTCTTTCCTCTTAATCTTTCCTCATTGATTATGATTTGTAACCATATTATTTTCCTTCTCTTTCTCCCATTCTTTTTCTTCCATCTCCTTCTTCCTTTTCCTTTGAATTGTGTCTTAGCTTCTCCATCTTTAAGCGTGGAATTCTGAACTGTATAAAGAATACTCTACACTGAAGATTTTTAAGCGTAAACTATGCTTTTATTGCATAGTCTAGTATCATGCTTGGTAATAATATAGTACAACTTCACAGATATAATTATCCAAACAAAAAATATTTAAAATGTAAAAATAAACATTACACCGCTGGTTCAGCTCTCCAGGTAAAATAAAATCTCAAAACAAAATCACACATCAAAAAATTTTACCAGTCAACTAGAAGTATTTTGAAATCGAAAGAGATTATGACTTCCTCTGATCAATGTATCCTGCTTTTCTTTTGCACTCCTCCATGTTTTCAACTATTGGCTCATAAAATCATGGGTTGGAATATATCACTTAATTTTCCACACTGGTGAATTATATGCAAAAGCTCATCTTTCTTTTTATCCAAATGTTAAAAAAAATTATCTTTTGTCCATCCCCTCTGCCACTATTATTCCATGTCCTTGTGTAGCTGGCAATGTAATCTACTTGAGGTTCCTTAGGATCTTGCCATCATTATCAAATACAAATCTTTTCTAAAAACAAAAAAAATTTCTCCTGCTCAGATTATAATTTCACTAACCTGTTAAACCTGTTGCCATCAAGTTGATTCTGAATCATAGTGACCCTACAGGACAGAGTAGAACTGCCCTCATAGGATTTCCAAGGAGAAGCTGGTGAACTCGAACTGCCGACCTTTTGGTCAGCAGCCAATCTCTTAATTACTGTGCCACTGGGGCTCCATAATATCACTCGTGCTAAATATTCAGTGAGGTCTCCTCACTATTTAAAAGGCTTAGTTTGGGTTGCCTCCTGCCCCTCCCCTGCCCCTGCCAAAGGTATACATAATTTAGTCACGATTTGCAAACTGAGTTATTGCTCTTCATATCTGTATCATGAAATCTGTCAAATTGTCAGCTGGGTTGAAGACGCACTAGAAATAACCAGGGGTGATCTCCACTGAACACCAGGGTGGTTAGTCTGTGAGCTCCAGGAAGGCCTTAGGTTCGGGAATAAACATCATGAATCCGACACATCCAAGGCCCACCCTATGTGTTCTTTCAGGACAGAGCGAATCAAACATCCCCGAAAGTACACGGCCCTAAATGTCTACTTTATATGTTTGCTTTTAGTTACAATTATCACCTCTATTAACACCTACTCGTCTCATTACTGCATTTAACCTAAATTTTTCATTGGAAGAGGCATACTATTATGTGAAGTGGAGAAATGATAAACTCATAATAAAATATTGAGCCTTTCATTCTAATCAAAAACAAATGAGCTTAATGATAAACATAGTGTTTAAAGTTAATATTTTAATATGTAGGAAGAATTTGAGTTAATTTTTCAAAGCGTTTTTTGTTTTCTTCCTCCTGGTAGATTCTGAATTAATACTTACATATTTAAAAATTTTAGCGTTTTACTAACTAGATAGTAGATAAGTGGTAGCTTTGGTGAGGGTTAAGACAATACACAATACTAGGGAAGTCAACACAACTTGATTGACCAAGGCAAAGTCATAGAAGCTTCATAGACATATCCAAACTCCCTGACGGACCAAGCTACTAGGCTGAGGGCTGGGACCATGGTCTCAGGGGGCATCTAGCTCAATGGACATAACATAGTTTATAAAGAAAACGTTCTACATCTGACTGTGGTGAGTAGTGTCTGGGGTCTTAAAAGCTTGTCAGCAGCCATCTAAGATACATCTACTGGTCTCACCCCATCTGGAACAAAGGAGAATGAAGAAAACCAAAGACACAAGGGAAAGATTAGTCCAAAGGACTAATGGACCACAACTATCACAGCCTTCACCAGACTGAGCTCAGGACAATTAGATGGTGCCTGGCTATCACCACTGACTGTTCTGACAGTGATTACAATAGACGGTCCCAGACAGAGCAAGAGAAAAATGTAGAACAAAAGTCAAATTCACAAAAAAAGACCAGACTTACTGGTCTGACAGAGACTGGAGAAACCCCAAGAGTACGGCCCCCAGACACCCTTTAACTCAATACTGAAGTCACTCCTCAAGTGCACCCTTCAGCCAAAGATTAGACAGACCTATAAAACAAATAATAACACACGTGAGGAACATGCTTTGTAGTTGAATCATGTATACAAGACTAAATGGGCACACGAGCCCAAAAGCAGAGACAAGAAGGCAGGAAGAGACAGGAGGGCTGGAAGAATGGAAATGGGGAACCCGGGGTGGAGAAGGGGAGAGTGTTGACACAGCATGGGACTGACAACCAATGTCACAAAACAATTTGTGCATTAGTTGTTTAATGAGAAACTAATTTGCTCTGTAAACTTTCACCTAAAGCATAATTTAAAAAAAAAAAAAAAAAGTGTTTTAGTATCTAAGAAAGCAAAGCATGTTCACATTAGTTTTCAAAGTCTCTATGAATTAAAGATAATACATGATTCCATTTTAAAATATGGAAAATGGGAGTCATAGTGATATGCACAGGGTAAACCTATGGCTTAATTTATTCACCAATGGTTCCACACTGTTAATAACACTGGAGCCAATGACTCCTAGTGCCTGAACCCATGGACAGTCTTTTTTTGTTTTTTTTACAAACAAGAAAAACAGTATTGTCAACCATAAATAATGTCAATTTCTTTGGAATAGGCGTTATTAAGGACATTTTGATCAAGGAAGGTCTACTCTGATATTCTAGACATATCTTTCTCTTAACAGTTACATTCAAACGTACATTTGAAGGCCAATAATACCATAAGTACATGAAAATTTAGAAGAAAGACACAATCACTTGTATGTATGAAATAACAAAAAACTACTCTTTTATTCCAAACAGGACAATATTTTGTTTCTAAAGTTTTTCCCTTTTACCAGAATGATAATAGTTAACAGGGAAATAAATGTTTTCAACTTCTCTAAAAATACAAACCAGTTTCAACGAACTCCACAAAAGACAGATCAAAAGCCTCCAGTATTTGATTCTCTATATCTACACAATTTTTCTGATAAGATCTAATTTCTATTGCCTAAGAGAAGCTACTATGAGTCAAAGTCAACTTAACAGCAACTGGTTTTTATCTAGTTTTCAATTGGTCTTAAGAGAAGCTACACACTATGTAAAATATTGATCGGCCCATAAAAAGCAGCAGAACAAAAATATTCATAGAGCAAAGACTCTATGTTTTCTAGGCACTAAAATAATATAAAAAAGAGAAATTTGATCTTCTTCCTTAAGTTCCTTAAGTTGGAGCCCTGGTGGTGTAGTGGTTAAGAGCTATGGCCGCAAGCCAAAACATCGGCAGTTGGAATCTACCTGCCACTCCTTGGAAACCCTCTGGGGCAGTGCTACTCTGTCCTATAGGGCCACTGTGAGTCAGAATCGACTCAAAGGCAATGAGTTTAGTTTTGGTTTGGTCCTTAGGTTGAGTGGTTCCAAAACTTTAATGTGCATCAGAATCACCTAAAGGACTTGATGAAACAGATTATTGGGCCTCACCCCAGAGAATCTGATTCAGTAGTTCTGGGTGAGGGCTGAGAATTTACATTTTAACAAGTTTCCAAGTGATGATGATAAGGAGGAAGATGAGGATGCTTCTGCTTTAATTAGTTACTTATTCAGTCACTGTGGAAGTCTTAGGATACTTCGTTTAATCTTTCCCAATGACTATCCTGTGTCCATTGGGGCCAGTTAATATTTTTACTCACAAACATTATTACCTCTTAACCTTATCAAAGCTTTTATTTACAGTATTACTTCAGAATATCTTCGTCACCTCCAAGTTGCATACCACTTTTCAGAGCATCACAATGTTGTACATATCTAAAGATGATAATAAAAATATTTTTACATATGTACAATATCCTTAGTTCTTAATGTATAGACTCAACAATAAAAGAGTAAGAGGAGTAAGGAAACTAAAGTCTTATTGCTTGCTAGGATTTTTGATTTCTTGTCATAAATAACAAAATATGGGCACAAACTGGTGGATCTATACCCTCAGGACTTACCTGTAACTGGAGCATCTATATCCAGCAAGTTTTTTTCCTGTCGAAGAATTGAAGCCCCCTCTGTTATTATTCTCAATGCAACACTCTCTTCCAGCCTGCCCTCCTTCATGAGATGTGCCTTTAAGACATCCACACGAGGTTTCCCATCATTATCAAACACTTCTTTCGCTGTAAGCCGGTGACTTGGAGGAAATGGGACAGCTGAAAGAGAAAAAGTCACATTATTACATTAGCCAAATCTCAACAAAAAAATTCAATAATAACCCCAAATATCCATTCCAATCACTAACCAGAGAGCCCCAGGGTGATGCAAACAGTTAAGTGCTTGGCTGCTAACTGAAAGATTATCAGTTCAAATCCACCCAGAGGTGCCTTGGAAGAAAGGCCTGGCAATCTACTTCCAAACAATCAGTCATCAAAAACCCTATGGAACACAGTTCTACTCTGACACACACAGGGTCACCATGAGTCAGAGTCAATTTGAAGGCAACTGGTACTGTTTTGTTTTATCGCTAAACATGTAAGAGTATTTAAAAAGTTCCCACAACAAAATATGATCAAGGGTATCAAGAATTAAAGACTGCTATTTCCCTTTGATTCTAAATGTAATGTCATTTGTTGAAAGGAGATTTACAGTTCTTATTCACCAGTACCTATCTCATGTATCTAGAAGTTCCTGATAGAATTAATAAAGCAAAAGGAGAGAGATACTGTTTCTGTTAGGCAATAATAATCAATTTAGAAAAAAAATAGTTCCTATAAATCTAACAATAGCCCACTCAGATGAAGATGGTTCTCCACTAAACAGCAGACCCCTTTTTCCGGGATCAGCGGAATGACAGAAGTTCTGCCCAGCCACATCTGCCCTCTAACCAGAGTTGTATCTCTGAGATAACTGATTGACCCACCATTTAAGGAAAAAGTAGAAATCTGAAGGTAAGGAGGCAAAAACACACTGAATATAGAACAGGAAATGAGGGTGTGTGTGTGTGTGTGTGTGTGTGTGTGCGTGTTACAGTGGCATCTTGAACAGCGAGGGAACAGTATGATGCCAGCAAGGAGACACAGGTATTTAGGAAAAAGATACAATGACAAATTCTAGTTTTTGCTCAGGCTTGGAGACAATCATGCTCACCTCCACGCATCCCACACCTCTGTAACAGCCCTCTCTTGTAATGCTACTGTCACTCTTCACACATGTAGATACATTCATTCACTCATTCAGCCACTGGATATTCACTAAACCCCTCATATGTGATGACATCCAAAGCTCCAAGATGGTACGAAGGTTAAATTTCTGATAAATGGTCAACATGCCTTTTGAGTGAAGGAAACTCATTATTTCTTTACTTCACACAAAGGTCCATTTACTGTGCAACAACACAGATCTGTTAGAAATATGAAAGGAGCATAAACACAGTTTCATGTATTTTTCATCTGCCATGTGCATTATGCCATATGTCTGTCCAAGAGCTTCTCCATATGATAATTTCTCTCTCAGGAAAAAAGGAATGTTAAGGAATAAACCTAGCCCCCTTATTTCCTAAAGGTGTCTCTCAGAGATCAAGACTTATATAAGCCTATGCCAAGAAATTTTGTTTAATGTAGTAGCATAGATTTATTTTCCAAGTGATATTATATCCACTTAAGAAGAAACAAAATCAAGTAATGAATCTGTACTGGTGGATACAAGATTGGTTTTCCTAACAATTCAACTGTATCTAACTATGCTGCCAGAATGAAATGGCAGTATCAGACCCAGTAAGTGAGCATGAGGCCTTTGTGGTCAGAGGTTACCTGGATGTAAACCTTGGCTCTGAACAATTCTAAGATGTGTGACCTTGGGCAAGTTAAACAATCTTTTGGCATCAGTTACTTCACCTGTAAAACAGGGATAATATCTATCTGAGGATTGTTACAATAACTTAATAGTAATAGTTGTAGCTAACATTTATAAGAGTATTTATTTTATGCCAGGCATTGTTTGGATAATAAAATCAGATGCAAGAATAAAGTTGTAAGATGACTAAGGCAATGTGTACATCTATTTATATATAAACTTAGTACTCACAGCATTACTGTGGGGGTGAAACATGAAGCTCAAAAATATTAAGCACCTTGCTCAAGATAATTACCTAATCATTTGTACGTAGATCCACTGAGTTTGAACCCAGGCAGTCTGATGCCAGAATGCCTGTGTTAAAAACTACACTACACTGCCTCCCAGAAAGTACTTAAGACAAAAAAAAAAAAGAATCCACTACCATCGAATTGATTCTGACTTATAATGACCCCACAGGATTTCCAAGACTGTGAATCTCTACAGAAGCAAACTGCCACATCTTCCTCCCGCAGAGCGGCTGGTGGTTTCAAACTGCCAACCTTTCAACCACTGTGCCACCAGGGTGCCTTAAGACAGTACTTAATAATTAGAAAGTAACGAGTAAATCACCTTGTAGAATTTAAATCCTAACGTGTACTGATACTGAGAAGAGTTTTTCTTAAAAAGCCTGTATGTACCTTTTGCCGTAACCCTTTTATTTCCCAAAATTATTTGAGGCAGCTTATAGTAGAATAGGAGCCCTGGTGGCACTGCAGTTAAGCACTCAGCTGCTAACCCAAACGCTGGTGGTTAGAACCCACCAGCCGCTCCATGGGACAATGATGTGGCAGTCTGCTTCCATAAAGATCACAACCTCGGAAAACCTGTGGGGCAGTTCTACTCTGTCCTACAGGGTCGCTATGAGTCAGAATCAACAGCGTGGGTTTTGGTATGGTAGAACAAATGAATAACACAGAAGCATAAACTAAAATAAGAGACAAAATGTATAATACAAAGGCATATAGGACAGTAAAAGACAAAATCCAAGGACTAAACAAGGAGGAAAAAAAAAAGGAGGAAATTAGGTCATTAAACTTGAGGAATTTATTTTTGCTTTGTGTATTTTGTCCCCCCTACCCCCTCCTTTTTTTTTTTTTTTTTTTTTTTTTGCTTTTTAAGAAAGTATGGAAATATTTCAATGGCCAAATTTCTTTACCTGGGTCTTTAAATATGTTTTGAAATTAGAAAATATTTTACCTGGTAACTACTCAATATCCTCCAGGCTATATAGATCATGAGTCAAGATACGGGATAGGGGGTAGAAAGGGGGGAACTTTAAGAGGACACTTGGGGTAAAGCCAAGAGCTGATTTTTTGGCAAGTGATTTCCCAAGGTGTGAGTTGGACAACTGTGTGAAGTTTTAACTGGCTGTGCAAAACTGTCAGGCAAGAATTGTTGGAGCACAGAAGTGACGGAGGCTGATTTACTGTCAGGCAGATAAAAGCAGTGGGTCTCTGCCACATGTGCACTTTCTGGCCTTATTAAACTTAAACATAATCAAAGGAACCAACCTGGAAGTGCCGGAGCATTAAGAAGGTAAGAGGCAAAGGAAGGGCGCCCCAGGGAGAGCATCACCATCATGAATCGGGTTCTCTCTAAGACCCTTGACTCTCTTCAAGGCCAAGATCACTGCAATAACAGATGCTCCAACCTGTACTGCAGATCCTTTACCTTTCAGTAATTGCTAATCCTAAGGTAACTGGCTAAGGTAGAGTCACCTGCTCTAAGATACTGGAACTGGTTCCAAATAAACAAGGACGAGAAGAGAGGTCAATCAGAAGGCTCTATTTTCAGTTGGATGATAGGAACACTGATGAGATAGGGCCCTTTACTGGTTAAACAGATGGCAAGGCCTGCAAGGAAGCAAGATGGGCAGCAACGATGCCAGAGATCAAATGCAGAGATGCTCTCAGCCAGAGAGGAGTTTTCTGGGACAAAAATAATAGTAGGCTAATATTTGTGTATTTGTGCACTTTCTGGCTTCATAAAGAAAATACCAGCCTTAAAAAGGTCACATTTATTTGCTTTCTCTGTTCACCTACAGTCCTACATGCAGACCTATGCCAAATATTGAGCAAAAACAATTTGGGCCAAAAAAATCCAATGTGCTTAGAAAACATTTCTTTCATCAACACGTTGTGAGAGCTGCTATGCTTGCTATGATAAAACTGAACTCCTCCTTCCTTCCTTTACTTTGAGTATTATAGTAAGTTGCTTGCATTGATACATGTGCAAGTCAAACTACTAAAAATTTAGAAATAACTGTCGCCATTTGGGCCAACACTTTCCAAAACTATTTTCTTACTTACCTGTAAATACAGAATATATTATTATAAGACTTCTTACAAAGATCCTTAAAATAGAGAAACTCAGTTTCCTCTACTTCATAATTCCGACTCAGTGTCACTTTTTTCTTTCAAATTATTTTTTTAAAAAAAGCCAAGTAGCTGAAATTTGGGAGGTGTAAATCCTTGACGGGCTTTAACATAAAACATCACAGGAGGCTTTAGAGGCAAACAACCACTGGGCTAGGATCACGCTTCCATATCATCGCCAGTAGAAAGCCAGGAGAGACTGATCAAGGACATAAATATTGCTTCTTTTCTATTTGTTGTTGTCACCAGGGAGAGGTCATCTATCTAATACAGAGAAAGGTTACTAGTCCAAAAACCAAAATCATATGCATCCAATACTGTCATCTATACAACAATCACTGAAGCTGTTTTCAGCTTCACCACTAGAGAATTTTAATTCACCAGTAAAGAAACACATTCCAAGTCAGAAAACTTAGTACCCAGAGTAGCCACAAGTGATCTATTATCACTCTGGGGTAGGTCCAGGTATCTGGGATTATTGTTCCTCAATCTGAGCCAGCTTTGCTACTATAAAAGGTATTCCAACAATTTTAGTCGAAATACCCAAGTCACTGTCATGGTGACATCCTCACTGGAAGGAGGAGCAGGACAACTGCTGTCTGACTTCTTCCATGAGTAGTCTTATGAATGCTAGCAAGAGAAAAGCATAGACTCAGACACTTAAAAGAACATTTAGCCTAGTGCTTTTTCAAACCTTTGTATAAAAGTAAAAAAAAAAAATTTTTTTTCCTTCAAACAAAATGCCTCCTGGAAACTCAAGAATATCCAGTGGAGAAAGGAGCCTAGAGCAGGCTTGCTCCCCTCTTTTCTCCCCCATGGCAATATGACTAAGGCACGTTCACAAAACTGTGGGGCGCTCTGAAACAAAATTAGAAAACTCCCAATCCACACTGATCCTTGGCCCCTCATATCACACTAGAAGAAGCTGAAATCCAGAGAGAGCAAGTGAATTTTCCAAAGTTACAGGATTAGTCAGTGGCAAAACCAACACTATTAAGTCTCCTGATTTCTATTCCAGTCTTTTACCCTCTAGACCTGTGTTGTTCAACGTGGTATCAACTAACCACGTATGACTGCTGAGCACTTGAAAAGTGGCTAGTCTAAATTGAGATATGCTATAAATCTACAATGCATAATGGATTTAGAAGGCTTGATTTAAAAAAAAGGTAAAATATCTCATCAATATTTTTATACTGATTACATGTTAAAATAATATTTAGTATATTTTGGGTTAAATAAATTTTTTATTAAAATTAATTCCACCTATCTCTTTTTCTTCACCTTTTTAATATGGTTACTAGAACATTTAAAAGAGATTATTTGGCTCACATTATATTTTTATTGGACAGTGGTGCTCTAGATCCTACAACATTTTCAGCAAGTAAATGAGAAAGGTGTAGGTGGAAACTATATTTCTTAACCTTTCTTTTCTTCCAACTTAGGTTCAACTCCTTCAAGAAATCTCAAACTGTCTCAAAACTGGCTGCACATTAGAATCATTTTTAAAAAAGAATGATATCCAGGACCAACCCCTGGAGATTCTGATATAACTAACTGGTCTAGAGTAGGGCCAAGACACTGGTATGTTTATAAAGGATCCCCAGTTATGCCAATGTGAAGTCCAGACTGATCTACTTCATAAGTAAAATCAGACAAACCCCCAGGCACTTTAATTTTTTTCCCCAAACGTGCTTCACACAGTCAATCAACCACAGCAGATGCAATGTCTTTGCAAGCCCAGACGTGTTTATTTCATCCCTCTCTGTAATCAGAATGTGTACAGGAACAGCTCTTGTCCCATATTTCATGTGGCCACTGTCTGCACAAGGGCTGTCAAAGATACTTATGTCAACACATGTTAAGAGAACAGCTTAAGGATATCACATGTCAGACACAACTCAAAACACTTTCTGGCCTGACCTCCTTGGACTGGCACACCATCTATTCTCTCCTGGCCATTTGTGGATATCACTAACCTCCATTCTAATCAAACTGTATCAATCAGTCAATCATCAAGTACCTATTAAGCACCTACTATGCTTTGCATTCCACGTTAGGCGGTGGGAAGGGTGGGGGAGAAGTGAGAATAAACAAATATAACCAGATTCAGCGTCTAAGGAGCTGACCACCTGGTGTAATTATTAGCTTTTGCTTGAGATCACTGGCAAAGTGCTAAATTACAAAATGGTAGAACAAATTTAAAGGAAATGGGAGAAAATGTAAGCAGTAAGAAGAAAAGTGTATTTATCTACCTTAAAGTTATTTATGTTCCTGAAAACTCTTGGATGCAGTTGCACATTACAAGATTAATAAATAATATTAATAATACCTATTTTTTGAGATGACCCTGGAAAACTATTTTTAAGGTAAGTAGTGAAAAATACAATATGCCAATTGTAAAACACAATATGTCAATTAAAATATACAAAAGTAGCTCCATCATCAGCCATCACAATACGTGAAATCTGATTCTCCTGAGCAAAGAGTAAAGTGATATGGAAAAGAAAGTATTAACGACTTTTTACTAAATTTTATTTGAGCCTAATATTGAGCAATTAAGTTTTATTTATATTCTCCTGGGTTCAAAAAAATTCTGTGAGTATGGGGATATACTTTTCCCTGTGCATGTAATGTCTGTATAAAAACATATACAAAACGAGTTGTCTGAGAGAGAGAGCAGAAATTAACCACAGTTAGCCTCTAAGAAGAACTGTGGGAACATATTTATTAGGGTCCTAATTATACTACTCCTGTGGACACTCATCACTTGTTTGTTTGAAAGTCTCTGGCTTTCATTACAGCTATTAATGCCTGTCAAAATATGCTTGCCCATCACAAGTGTGGTTGAATATCAATCTTGTAAACAGAAACATCCAGTCCTACTTAACCTAAAAAAAAAATAATTCTTTACAGCAGACCTACAAATAAAACTCCAATTTATTAATTTATTGGTGTTTTTCCCCTACTGCTGTGATGACCTATTCCATCCTTGGCGGGGATCTCTATACCCACTCCCTTTGGATACTGTCACATAGATCCTGAACCCGAAAATGTATTCAATTATTAGATATAGTATGTGTACTGATAATTTCACTAGTAAACTGAATACTTCATTTGGTTTTCCTGATATATTTTACATGCAAATATAGCACAATGGTATTTTATGTAACATCACAAAAATGTTAATAAAAGGCTACCAGGTACTTGAAGCATTTATTAAAATAAGCGATCTTCTTTCTTCCTACTTGCATACAGAATATACATTGCACACAGTACTTTTTGAACCTGAATCTAAAAGGTGCTGCAAGTAATTATTTAATGCAGACCAGACACTAATTAAAATAATTATTGTTCCAACTATACGTGATTAATAATTAATTAATATAAATGAGTATCTGAACAGTATAATCAGAGCTTCTTTTATTATCTGAATTTCAAAGAATTTTCAATTTACTGTATCTATTTGCATATAGCTACTCCTTATCCTCTGGCCACCATGCATTCCTGAGTCCAAGAACTCAAGGACACAGACATGTGTGACAGTCCACAATCCCTTCCGCATGTAGTTTCGTGTGGTTCTATCACAAAACTACTTTGATGTTTTGATATTTTGAATAGTTCTTTTAACTAGTGGAAAAATTACAAAAGGCTTACATAACGAATTATGTAATAATGATTCAACGTGAAAGATTATTTGACAAAAGTTTTACTAGGAGCTTCAAAATATTTCAGCATGACTGAAAACTTTAAATAAAACCTGATTTTTGTTGTTGTTGTTAAAATAAAAAAGTTACACAACAAGTCTAGTAATTAACATGGGAATCATGCCAATAAATCAAATCATTTTACACATGTAACATGATAAAGCTAAAATTATATTTATTGGATTTTAAATATATGGTATTGAGTATTTAAAGACTTTTAACTAAGTATTACATTTTTAATTTAAATATTTAAGCTAAAATCAAATATTAAAATTTTTGAAAATACATAATTAAAGAGGCACTGTTTTATTAAGGGTCTACTGTATTTTTACACAAAAATGCACCCATTACACATTTTTTCCAGATTGTGCGATCTCTCTGCACATTTTCATAAGCACGCTATATCAATATTTTTTTTTACATGTCATTGACTTCAATTTCATTTTTTTTTCTGTCCAACAGATTTAATGTTACTGAAATAAAACTGTTCTCATGGAAACTTTCATTTAAGGTAGGTATTTTCCTAAACCAAGTGCAACCAAGGATGAACTGAACAGGCTCATGATGGAAATGGAACATCATGTTGAAACCAAAGAGTATGAATGCACGAAGAGCTAGAAATTAGTAAATAAAAAATGATCGTAGGCCTAAAACTACAAGAACAAGATGTTGTTTATATTTTAATTGCTTTCATAAATCTTAAACTGAAACATAATTTTTGATAATCAATGTCTTTGATATCAACAAATAAAAGTCACCAGAAGAAATTGTGTTTTAATCTTAAAATACGGCCATTTTAGTTAATTCATTCAGCAGCATCATCTGATTCCCAGAACCCTTCAGAGTCTGATCCCTCATTGCTTTCATCATTGAAATATCTCAGAGCTGCCTGCAGATGCTCTTCTGTGACTTCTGAACTGATGTCATCATTATCAATGCCTTTGGCATCTTCATCTTCATCACTGGTATTCTGCTGGTACACAATCCTACCCTTTCTGAAGCCATTATGGATGATTTCTGGGGTTATTTTCCCCCCATGCAGAAACCATCCACTTGCAGACTTCTGAAAAGGCTGTCCACCTTCAGTCCTGATGATGTGAACTCATGAATCCCAAACTGCATCCATTCATCCCACTCTCTTCTCACAAAAGTCTTGAACAGGTGGTTGACTTCTATCTCTAGTGGCTGTAGCTTGCAGGTAAGGCTTCCAGGTATGACTGCTATATGGGCACCAGTTAATATAATTTTGAACAGTTTTTCTTTGTGAGTAGCCATGGCGTAGAAAATTAGTAAAGACTTCTTCGAAAAGAATCCCTCCTTCTTGGCCCTGTAACATTCTATAACATTTATCTACCCATACTTTCATAACATCATAGTCCATCCATCTCTTCTTATAACAATGAACAAACACAGTGGTGAGCAGTTTTTCACGGGGCATGGTAACTCTCTTGAAAATCACCATCGTCTTTAATTTCATCCCACTCCCAGTGCAGTCAAGGACTACAGTGAAGCATGCCCTCTCATGCACAGTGGTTGTAATGGCTACGGTTTTCATACCTGAAGCAGCTATAGTCCTGGTGGCCGGAATGTCGAAAGTCATCAAAACCTCATCCATATTAATTACATCTGTTGCAGAGACAGAGAGTTCAGAGATTTCTTTGGTGATGAATTTACGAACGTTGACCATCGTTTGCTCCCAGTCATCTGGAACTTGCTGGCCTACGGTGGTTCTCATTCTCACAGAAACGCCATTCCTTTTCATGAATTTAGAAATCCAGGTGAAATCTGCCTCGAAATCTGGAATTCCTCTTTCATTTTCCAGAAGCTTCACTTTGATCTGACCTGCAACAGTAGAGACAGCTTGATTTTGTTCCCTTGGAGAAATATCCACTCTTTCAAGTCCTTCTCTAACTCACACCATTTTGCTTTGGGCCCACGACGTGCGCCTTTTCACGGATTCATTTTCTCCAGCTCCTTTTTCTCCTTTCTCCATTCAAGAACGGACAACCCTCCAAACTTGAACTCTCTTGCTGCTGCTGTTGCTTGTTGTTTCTGCCCTTGCAATGCGTTTCAGTTTGAAATCAGCGGTGTACGACTTGCATTTAACCCCTGCCATGAGCCTAAAGAGTTCTAAGATTTAGATTTATAAACTGAAAAAACGTGCACAATATAATCGATAACTGGCTGGTACTAGTAAAGAGATCGCAAAATTCAAATATGAGGTGTACAAGCAAGGTCTTTTTATATGCTCACAAGAGTATGTCCAAGGTGACTTATGATCACTGATCAAAGACATTGGCACTAATAAGACATAATTAGACTGAAATAAGCAGACCTAACATAGTTTAAGGAGCCCTGATAGTACACTGGTTAAGAGCTCGGCTGCTAACCAAAAGGTTGGCAGGTCGAATCCACCAGCCTCTCCTTGGAAACCCTGTGGGGCAGTTCTACCCTGTCCTATAGGGTCACTATGAGTAGGAATCAACTTGACAGCAAGGGTTTTTTTAACATAGCTTAATGGTTTCACTTAAGATGATCTGATAAGGTTTTTGCATTCAACTGCTGAACCAAGAGAGATCTTGTATCAGTTTTGTTTTGTTTACTCCTCCAATTAAAAGCAGAGTTGGAAGACCATTGTGGTAATTATGTCAGTAATAGCTCCTCAATGCCACTTATGCTAGAGCAGACTTCATTTTGGTTATGGTTCCAATTGATAGCATGTGATTTATGGACCAGCTTCATTTAGTAGGTTCAAGGTTCTGACTGATGACTCAAAAGCAATGGGGAAATAATTATCAACTTAAATTAACAGAAAAAAATGCAGTTTCAATTGTTTATTTTCCAATTACTGGGGTACTACCAAACTCAATCTATGACTTCTTGACCAGTGCTTATACCTTTATTATACAAATATAATCAAAAGTAACAGTTTCGGACTATTGAATAAGGGTGAATGAGGCTGAAATTCACTTCCGGAAATGTCACTAGATATGCCTAGTATACGCATGGGCTTGCTATGCCAGAACTTTTTAAATATAATTTTGTCATTTGCATGCATTGTATGTGTAACGTGCATTATTTATGTGGGCATGCTATTTGTGAAAAATACAATATCCCATAGTTTTGTTTTTAATTTAAAAAATAGAGTCAACAATACTCAGTTATACTAGGTGGTATCCCAAGTATACTGAATCTCAGTACTAGATGAAATGATGACAGTAATATTTTCAGCAAGTGGTATTTACAGTAACAGCAACATTTCAGTAATGCATAAAACTTAGTTCACCGGGCTGAATTTAAGCAGAGGAATTTTTGTTTTTGTTTTTTTTCTTTGAACATTTTCTCTTTACCTTCAGAGAAATATGTTATAGGAGAAGATTCAAATCAAGAAACAAACAAGTGTAGACACTTTAGGACAAATATAATTTATTTCCCAAGTGACTAGGTCCCTTTGAACACGATAATTATCCCTCAAAAATGGAGAGTACCCAGGGATTATAAAACTTTGTTTAACCCAAGACACACCTTGCCATTTAGAAATGCCTCATATCTATAGTCTAAGAAATGAAATATAACCAAATACTTTACCTATACTGGAGCTGAACTGGTTACTTAGAACTTCTTTTATAAACATAAACTTCTTAGAAAACTCTATGTTAAATATAACCCTGCATAATCTATTTGCCTTCTTAGTCCTCAATACTAAACTTGTCAGTTAATATAAAAAAAGATCCATCTATCCCCACACAAAATGCTTTCCTTTCACATTCCTCATCCAACTGTAGCTGCCTATGCATCGTCTATGCCCACGTACCTGCCCACTATCCCCATTCGCTGTGGTTAAAACACCTACAGGCATCAGAATATATATATTTTTTGATTCATAGAATTTCTCTTCTTTGACAGGGTCTTGATAAAATGGCAAATCTATGTCCCATTTGATACTGAGTAATGTAAGCCCAGGAGCCCTATGGCACATCGGTTAAGAGATCGGCTGCTAATCAAAAGGTTGACAGTTCAAATCCACCAGCTGCTCCTTGGAAACCCTATGGGGCAGTTCTACTCTGTCCTATAGGGTCACTATGAGTCAGCATCGACTCAATGGCAACAGGTCTCGTCTGGCCTAATATAAGCCCTAGGTGGCAATTTAAGGATGTTGTCATATTACTGCTTTAGCATATAAAGGCTAATCATTTAAGAAATAATAAATTTGGCATACAACACCTTGTATCTGTGTGCTACAGTAAAGCAAAGATCGAAATGTTTTGCCTCAGAGTCAGCCTCCAGAGGACCAAGGGAGGGAGCTAAATTCCCAGGTTTGCATTTAATTCCCCCGTCCTCCCTACTCCCTGTGGGCTCTATAGCAGGTTGCAGAGAAACATCAGGCCTTGGAGGCCCTTCACATTTCAGTAATGCCTACACTGTTTGCTTCTCTCTGCTGACCAGACCTGCTCTCCCACTCTCTCTGATCTACCATTTATAAGAACTACCCACTCATGTGAATAAGACAGAGGCATGCAGGAGATCACAATTCTCAGCACCTCAAATGTGGACGCTCCCAAATCATAACCTTCATTCATCTACTTAGAAATTGGAATGATTTAGAATATTATTCTCTGAAACTTTTCATTTGTGATGAATCATTCATTTTATTTTCAAGTTCATTCATCTTGAAAATGGACTCAATCTCGATTTAAAATCAAGCATGCGTTTCTTAACTTATCAAATGGAAAGCAGGTAATTTCACAATAAAGCTGCAACAGACTCAATCCCTTCCTCCAAAAAAAGCCACTCTTAATATTTTCCCTGTGAAACCAGAAAAATCTGCCAAAGCTGGAAACTGTAGAAGGCAGAAACCTGTCAGAGAAGAAAAACGCAAATATTTTCCCCTAAAACAAGCAACAGAAATATGGTAAGACCACATCCTGTAAAAGGCTAGAAAACTTGCGAGACTCGGAAGAACAAGGCAGTCCCAGGTTTCACTTGTATATGGCATATCTTCTATTAAAAAAGAATTCTCAAATAACTAAGGAAACAGATCACTGTGACTATAGGGCCAACTGCAAATTTACAGGGAACACCAACATCACCCTGCTGAGTCAATCATCACCACTCAAAAAACATCAGAATAATTAAGAAAGATTAACAATCAAGTTTCATTATGTGTCTACCCAGTGTCCTGGCATTTGATAGATATTCAATATTCAATGTGTTTTTGAATGAATGAAAGAATGACCTTTTTTTCTTCCCTGCTCACAATTTGCGTAAAATTGCTGTAGTAGTAGTCATCGTCCTAAGAAGAGGGAACAGGAAAAAAAAGGCCTATTCAGATCTAAAAGTCTGTAATTATAGAAAGAATAGTAAACAGTCAAAATAACTCAGAAACTGAAAACTTCATTTAGTAAATATCTCTTGAAGTACCCATTATAGGAAAGCGCCCCTGGATGCCAGATGGTGGAGAGGAAGCTGAGGGGCCTATACCCAACATGAAACAGAAAGACATGGTCAAAAGTCTGCAACAGGCAGAAAACTCAAAAGGGATGGGGGAAAATCACTGAAATAACTCTCAAGTACCAATGTTTTTATTCCCACATGTGAATACAGAATCACGGATAAAATCTATTATTTGTGATGTAAAATTGACCCAGTAACAACAACAAAAAATTACATTGGTATGATACTTGTGTCAGAGTTTTTAAGTTTATAGAGTGCTATCCCACTGCATTTCATAAAGCAGTTCAAATACGTCCTTTAAAACGAACATCTTTTTCCTAGTTTATAAGAACGCCAGTAATGTATATTATTGAAGTATACTTCAACAACAAAAAAAACACACATTTTTAATTGCCAAATTTCCAATATCTGAGACTTAATAGAGCGACACTTTCTCAGCATCTCGAAGTGTCAGAAGTAGTTCAGGAGGAGAGAGCATTCTTTTACCTTCTTTTTAATGCCTGCATGACAAGCTATCAGCTAGCAGTCAGAGTGAATCCAACTCTTTTCTTACTAGTGGACACAAAAGAAAACTTTATGGTGAAAAGCAGCTGTCACAAGTAGTAAAACTAGGTTATTTAGCTCATTCTTAATACCTTAAGAATGACAAACCGAACATCATAATTCCCATGCTACATTTGGGTTATGGTTCCCTAAAACGTTCAAAAAACTTCAGTTCCATAAATTTTTCACTCTGCAGGTCAGAGATACTCATTTAGACATCACATTGAGCCACTGAGGCAGCACTGTGTGCTTTAAAGTTACATGTGAAGAGTTCGCAATTGGCAGATTCTATAGTATTTTTTATTCCCACACCATTGAAAAACCTTTCATCGGCTTACAATTCTTACTCAAGAAATAATCATGATTAAATGTAGAACTATTGACAGGTAAATACATAAGACAGAGGTTATGTTCAGGGAAAAGTAATCACACACACACACAGGCACACACACACACACACTTTTCAATGTGTGACAGTGTATATTAACTCCAACAACAGAGTTTTGTTTAAGTTTCTCAATGCATGATAATGCTTTATTTATATAGGGGTCTGGTTCCCATTGTCCTCACTAAACCAAAGTTCAGTCATACACCAAGATGAACCAAAAATTGAGCAGCAGTGAGAATCCTCATCATAAAATCTACATCTGTTATTCCACGGGAGAGGAATGGAGCCATTCTCAGCAAACTCAATAAAAAAGCATGGTGACGGGCATAATTAAGTATATGTGTTAACGGTTCTATATTTCACAAAAGCAAGCCCTAGGGGATATCAGGGCATATACATGATGTTCATGATGGTAAACATTCTAAACTTCATAAATATCTCTCACCCCAGATTACTAGACAACACACTGTTACAAAGAAAGAGACGGGTATAATACAATCTAGATACTTTCAATTAAATACAATTTTAAATGATTTACTGTTTAAAAGAAATAGTCTCAGTTATGTAATAATTTCTCCTTCAATGAAATATCTCCTTCCCTGATCATAGCAAATAAATGAAGGTTTATATACATTGTCAATTCTTTTTTTAGAATGGAATTCAAATCAGGAAAAGTTCCTCAATTTCCAAAACAGTGAATCCAGCCATTCATAATGAAACTGAAAATATATATACCCCATATATCAAGAGAAGTCCCTGGGTGATGCAAATGGTTAACACGCTTGGCTGCTAACTGAAAGGTTGGAGATTCCAGTCCAGCCAGAGGCACCTTGGAAGAAAGGCCTGGTGGTCTACTTCCAAAACTATCAGCCACTGAAAACTCTACAGAGTATAGTTCTACTCTGACACACAAGGGATCACCACGAGTTGAAATCAACTAGATGGCAACTGGTTTTTATGTATCAGTGTATCTTTAAAACTGATATGTAGGGTACATGCATTCATTAAGTATTTCAGGGGGGTAAAAAAACTCAAAAAGATTCTACCCATTACATAAAAGCAAACTAACTAAAAGCAACTTACCTTCATAAATCTTAGGTATGAGAAAATCTAGAAACCTATGAAATGTTTTTTCTGCTCTCATTCCTCAAACCTAACTGATCAATGACATCTTGATTCTTGAGAATATTTACATTTGTAATTAGCATTACAAAAATATAATTTATAGTTTCATAATGAAGATCTCAGTCTAAAGTACAGTGAAAATTCAGGGAAAACTAAAAAGTATAAAGAAAATAATTGATTTTTATAACTCAACTAAGATAAACTGGAGCTCAGCTCACCAAGGTGCCAAGATAGGTAGCATTCAAAACAGAAAAAAAAAAAAAAAGTCAAGCCAAAATCCTAATTAGCATGTGACTTTTACTAGAGCAATTTCCCAAAGGTATCAGCAATGCTGACTCCCCACATAGCCAAAGGGGACCCAATTATTACTCTCACACTAAATGATAAACAAAACAAACAATAATCAGCCACCCAGCCTCTTCTGAACTCCCTTACCCTCTAGATGCTAATTACTCTGAGGGTTTCCATGCTCGAGAGAGATTAAAAAAACAAGCATGTCCTCGAAAGAAAGGCAGAATGTTGGATTTGATTCTTCATGAGAGGTAATTTCAATTGCATTTTGGAAATAGGACTGATCACTCTCTCTCTGCTTTTTTCTTGATATAAATAATTTCCCCATCTCAGATATAGCTATTCAAATAACAGGCTATTTATGAATAATTGTAGAACGATGTCGATGACTGAAGAAATTACCTACTGACCACAAGGCCTACAACCACTTTTGTACTCAAGCAACAAAGAAAGAAAAAAATATAGAAAATCTCACTGCAATCATTCATTTATATACATTTCCTACACAAAGTTAACTAAGTCATCAAGAACTCTCCAAAATTATATTTAAAAAAAATAATCTCTAGAATAGCAATGCTACAGGTAGCTACTAAAGTAAAATATCAAAAAATATGATTACTAAAATAAAACACATAGAACATCAAGACAAACACAAAGTAAAGAAAAATTACAGGCTTTTATGAAAATATACAATTACTACAAAAAAGAAAAAGCAACTTAGCTGAAGCATCAACAAAATAAATGAAAGAATTTGTGCAATTCTGTGGCAATTTTGTGTGTTGCACAAATCGCTGGGGAGAAAGCTCATACTTTAACAGATTTTCAAAAGCATCCCGGAACCAAACAGGCTAAGGTCCACTCCATCATGCCTTCCTTGTCATTGCCATGGTTGTGAGTCTAGTCTGGTTCTTCAATTACCCTCTTGCCTGGATTATTACAATAATGACCAGGTGATTTCTCCAGTCCCCAGTCACCTCCTTTTAATCTACCCTGTCCTGAATCCTATGGGTTATCCGCACCCAACTATCCAGGACCACAAGTATTTTCATACCTTTCTTCAAGCTTTTAAGAGATAGTAAGCTGAAGGGGTTAAAAGCATGAATTTGGAAGCCCAAATGCCTGAGTTTAAACCCCAACCTGAACAATTGTCAAGTAGTTTCCTCATTCGTAAATTAATGAATAATAAACCAATATTTGTAAAGTGCTTGGATCATTACTGGCATATTAAATACTTCATAAGTATACACTATAATTAACAAATGCCTTGCTTACCTTCTTAATCAGGCAACCTCCTAATCGCCCTTATTCAAATATCATAATTTCTCAAAAGACCTAAAACTTGCTTTTCATCTAAATTCTACACAACCCTGAGTACAAAATACCTCCTAAAACATCCATTGATCACCAGAAACCATATTTATCTTTTTATTTTTAAAACACGAAGCACTTGCTGCCCGTGTTAATTTTGATATTCTTGTACTCAGAAGATACTAATTATTACAAGAGTTCTGTTTTATGAAGTAAATGAAACACAAATACACTCTGCTGAGCTCAACAAATGTATACAAATCTGAAATTATACTAAAAAATATCATTTAATTTCACTTGCTAATTCACTAGACAAAATGAAGGCCAAAAAGAATAACAGTGGTGAGGATGATTATGATGATGAAGATGATAAACAGTAAGCACTAATACTTGCATAGTACTTAGTACACACCAGACACTGTTCTAAACACTTTATATTATGTTGAATCATTGACTCTTCACAACAACCCTATAATGCATTATTATTTTCTCTATTTTTCATATGAAATAAGTCAGGCATAAACAAATTAAATGACTTTACCACTTTCATGCAGGAAATAAGTATGGGAAGGCCGGGCTCATACCTGGCCCCCTAGGTCTGGAGTTGTTCTTTCAATCACTGCTATACTATCTCTGTAAATAAGAGGTAACTCATTCAATGACCGGTAGATAATTAATGACAAACTCTGAAGTGCATACTTAGTTCTTTGGATTCCCTAAACAAAAGGAATGGTGTCACATTCATCATCAAAAACCTTTCAAGATCCACCATGAAGTACAACACTGTCAGTGATAGGATAATATCCATACGCCTACAAGAAAGACCAGTTAATACGACTATCACTCAAATTTTCACACCAACCACTAATGCCAAAGGTGAAGAAACTGAAGATTTTTACCAAGTACTGCCATCTGAAATTGATCAAACATGCAATCAAGATAGATTGATAATTACTGTGATTGGACTGCAAAAATTGGAAACAAAGAAGAAAGATCAGTAGTTGGAAAACGTGGCCTTGGTGATACAAATGACACCAGAGATAACCATGATAGAATTTTCAGGACTAATGACTTATTCACTGCAAATAACTTTTTTCAACAACATAAACGGTGACCATACACGTGGACCTCATCAGATAGTATACACAGGAATTACATTGACTACATCTGTGGAAAGAGAGGATGGAAAAGCTCAATATCACTAGTCAGAACAAGGCTGTGGCAGACAGTGGGATAGGCCATCAATTGCTCATATGCAAGTTCAAGTTGAAGCTGAAGAAAATTAAAACAAGTCCATAAGAGTCAAGGATATATTTTGAGTATATCCCACCTAAATTTAGAGACCATCTCAAGAACAGATTTGATGCATTGGACACTAATGACCAAAGACCAGACAAGTTGTGGGATGACATCAAAGACATAATACACGAAGAAAGCAAAAAGCCATTAAAAAGACAGGAAAGAAAGAAAAAAACAAAATGGATGTCGGAAGAGACCCTGAAACTTGCTCTTGAAGGTAGAGCAACTAAAGCAAATGGAAGAAATGATGAAGTAAAACAGCTGAATAGATTTCAAAAGGTGACTCAAGAAGACAAAGTAAAGTATTATACTGAAATGTGCAAAGACCCGGAGTTAGAAAACCAAAAGAGAAGAACATTTAATAAAAATCATAAGCTGGTTTATTTAAGCTGAGGACATATTATATTTGTCTATTAATTTCCAAAAAAAAAAAAAAAATAGGGAAATGCCTGCTTATGTCTGATTTCTATTTACTAGTATATGAAATACTACATAGTATACTGCTATGTGGAGCCCTGGTGGCACAGCGGTTAAGAGCATGGCTGCTAACCAAAACGTTGGCAGTTTGAATTCATTAGCCACTCCTTGGAAGCCATATGGGGCAGCTCTACTCTGTCATATAAGTTCGTTATGAGTCCGAATCAACTCAATGGCAATGGATTTGTTTTTTGTTTTTTGGTATACTGCTATGCAATAGCAGTCAATATAGCCGATAATATACATAGTGCTTACTTAGTTGTACATGACTAATGCCATACAATATTGGTATTAAGTCAAATCTGAATTAAAGATACTAAATAGTATTAGGCACCTTGAAATCAATAATGGATAAATTCTTAATATTTTATCTCAATTCAAAACCACTTTGGCTGTCTTAATTTGATTCTTCTACTAGTTAGGGAGATATGCCATCATTTGGAACAAAGAATCATTCATGAATATAAAAAATACTCAACTTTTTAAAATATTATAAACATTTTCACATAACGTGATTTCATTAATCTTCACTGTAACCCCATGTGGTACATATCAGGATGTTACTCATTTTACAAGTCAGGAGAATAAAAAAAATGGATTTACATTCCATATTAAAGATAATACAGCTAATGTGTGAAGCCAAGACATAATCCTAGAGCCTTGACTTCAAATCCCACGCCCTCTCCACTAAAGCTCACTACATCAGTCTGAAAATCCATATAAACTGTAGGTCGTCAAAGGCAGTTGCTATTTCTCTTTACAAAACTAATTAAGAAAGAAGGAAACAGAAGAATTTCAACCAAAGAAAAGAAAATCTTTGGTTTTTGACATTTACAGAATTGCCAAAGCCAGAGGCTTCTCCCCTATCTTCCCTCACTGTGCCATCCTCTTTCAGACCAGTGCTAGACCAACCTATTAACATGCCAGTCATAGGTAACATAGGCTGCCAATCATTTCAGTGTCTACTCAAACTAATTACAATGGATTGTTGCTCTACGTAGGAGATTTGTGCCTTCTTATTTTAGGGGGCTTATATTAAAAATAGAGACCTGGTGGCGCAGTGGTTAAGAGCTTGGCTGCTCAGGGTCAGGGTTCTGGGGACCATGGTTTCAAGGGACATCTAGGTCAATTGGCATAACAAAGTTTATTAAGAAAATGTTCTGCATCCCCTTTGCTGAGTGGCGTATGGGGTCTTAAAAGCTAGCGAGCGGCCATCTAAGATGCATCAATTGGTCCCAACCCACCTGGAGCAAAGGAAAATGAAGAACACCATAGACACAAGCAAACTATTAGCCCAAGAGACAGAAAGGGCCACATAAACCAGAGACCTCATCAGCCTGAGACCCGAAGAACTAGATGGTGCCTGGCTACCACCAATGACCACCCTGACAGGGAACACAACAGTAAGTCCCTGATGGAGCAGGATAAAAGTGGGGTGCAGAACTTAAATTCTAGTAAAAAGACCAGACTTAATGGTTTGACTGAGACTGGAGGGACCCCGGAAGACACTGCCCCCAGACTCTCTGTTAGCCCAAAAGTAAAACTATTCCTGAGGCCAAGTCTTCAGACAAAGATTAGACTAGACTATGGGACATAAAATAATACTCATGAAGAGTGCTTCTTAGCTCAAGTAGATACATGAGACTAAATTAGCAGCTCCTGTCCAGAGGCAAGATGAGAAGGCAGAGGGTCAGGAGCTGGTTGAATGGACACAAGAAATGCAGGGTGGAAAGAAGGAGTGTGCTGTTACAGTATAGGGAGAGCAACTAGCGTCACATAACAATGTGTGTATAAATTTTTGTATAAGAGACTAACTTGAATAGTAAACTTGCACTTAAAGCACAACAATTAAAAAAAAAAAGAAGAGCCTGGCTGCTAACCAAAGGGTCGGCAGTTGGAATCCACCAGCTGCTCCTTGGAAACCCTATGGTGCAGTTCTACTCTGTCCTATAGGGTCTCTAGGAGTCGGAATCAACTTGATGGCAATAGGTTTTTTTAATTATCATCATGAGATTTGGTAAAACGAGAGCAATAGCAGGAAAATACAGCAGCTTCCCAAGTTGTGATTTATCAGGAAAGAGATCAAGAATCATTACAGGGCAGCATTCATAAAAAAGCCCCACAATATAAGACATGCTGTCTCTCAGCATTGGTATCCTTCTCCAGGGAGGAAGTTCTATTTCTACCTATTAAACAAAGTTTAAAATCAAAACTCCAGAATGTTAATTCTTCCCAGAGCTGGGGGAAATGTTACTTGCCCACAAGGTTTCCAACCTGCTGATGTTTCACAAGAGACCACAGTGTTCCTTTTGTCAACATTCACATCTAAAGTTCCCATAGGTAAGAAACTCCCTGACAGGACAATCTGTAACAGCTCCCATTATTAGGCCAATGTGCTCTGGGGAGTCATGCACGTTGGTTTATTGATGTAACTAGCCAGCAAAGTCACCTGAGAGATCTCACTGAAACACCAACTGCTGTCGCCAACTCACGGCGACTCCATGTGTATCAGAGTAGAACTGCGCTCTATAGGGTTTTCAATGGCTGTGATCTTTCAGAAGATCACCAGACCACCCCCACTCCCCTACAAGTGCCTCTGGGTGGACTCCAACTGCCAATTTTTCAGTTAGCAGCAGAGAGTGTTAACCATTTGCACCTCCCAGGGTCTCCTCACTACAATAACCAGGTTATCAAATGTAAAGATCCAAATTTTGTTATGAAAGTCTCATTTTGATAAGCTCTGACTACAAAGAAATCCAAAATCACTGACGCACTTCTTAGGCACATGCCTATAGTAAACCTTATCAATTTTCCTCCTAGTCACTTCTCTTATTTTCATTTAAATTAAGACAATTCCTTAGCCAAAATGCAAGAGAAAGACGTTAGAACACAATTTATTCACTCTAATAGTAATCAAGTGTTAAATAGTCTTCTCTTTCTAAGCAACAGTTTTCTGTAACTGAACAAGGTTAATACCAAGACAGGGGATGCCTTTATTAGAAAAGGAATCAAGTATTTGTTTTCCCTACTGTTTATTTTTTCTTGTACCACATCACCTATTAACAACCCAGCTACCTATTAAGCAAAATATAATTTCTACTTAATTTATTACAGGTCAAGTTAAAATGTCCCTTTTAACTAAATAACACTAATCTTCAGTTGTTTTCAGTTAAGCATTTTTAAAATTCCTAATTTAATAAAGCTAATACAATTTGACCCAGAAGGAACCTTGTATTGCTGGTACGCTGAATCTACTCTAAAACATCAATAACCTATTGTAAATATGCCGTATACTTTATAGTATAAAAACACACGTTATCTAGCAAAGATTTAGAAGCATGACAATAACAGTTCAAGAGTAAAGTTGTGAATCAGTCTCAAGGCCAACAAAAGCAGCACTAAGCAGTGGAGAAATGTTAATTATAAGATATTCAGTAGATAACAGAATACATCATCACCAAATTTAGAGCATCTTCTATTAAACAAGTTATCTGGCATAATTTAAAACATCCTTAAGTTGGGAACTTTTGTGCCAAGAATGAACATCTAATAGAAGAATCTAAGAATTAAGGTGCTTTTTGAGGTCAATTTTTTGGCCAACCTACATACAATGCAAAAGAAAGACATTTCATTATAAGTAAACTGTACAGAATTATGTATGATTTCTCATTTGAAAACATATTATTTAGTCATTGCACAATGTAAGGAAAAATATTAATATGGTTCCCAAATGAATTTAACTAAACTTGCTGTTGTTAGGTGCCATAGAGTCAGTTCCCACTTACAACGACCCTATGTACAATAGAACGAAACACTGCCCAGTCACGTGGCACCCTCACAACTGTTGCTATGTTTGAGCCCATTTCCTCTCATTTGCAGAGTGAATGGTACTGTTCCAAATTAAGGAACTACTGGTAATAACAAATGAGCATAATTTAACTTTTCTGAATACTGAATTTTCTTTACCTTTCCCAGTCATTGTGCTACAAATTGTATTTTACCAGCTAATGAGCAGATTGGGGTCCCGCATTCTAACAACATGTGAGTCCTTCAAAACTACTTGCTAGAAACTGCTCACTTTTTACTAAAATGTCCTTATAAATTATAATAACCTACTTCCTTAGAATTAAGTAAAATCATCACATACCTCTCTGGTAAATCATATCAGAATGCATTTTGAAAAAGAAAGCACTGAAAACTCCTTTTCCAAATAACCAGTGATCAGGAAAAATAAGAATACTCCAAAAATTATATAAGTAAAGGATGCTATTTTGGAGAGCAAATCAATTAAATGGTACTAGCTTATAGAAACTTTTCTAAAATTTCTTGTAAAGGGTATACTAGTGCGTAATTGAGGCTGGGCATCCTCTATGTATTTCATTTATCCCTAGAGCACTTCATTCTGGTATCAAGAGTTTCAAATATTTGGATTTGAGAGCTGGCTCTACCACTATCATTTATGGTTCCCACTTGACAGATTAATAAAAAGAGGTTAAATACCTTATCCAAGTTCACTGTAATATTTAGTGGCAATATTTGGATGCATACCCAGGTACATCTGGTTTCAATTCTTTATACTATATTGGGCTATCTAATCTTAAATAAAATTAGCATTCTAAATAACTTGCAGAAACACATGAAGTTTTTAGACTATTAAATCTAATTTTGTCTATAGGATGAGTGAGTCTAACAATGTGGCATTAACTTTTACTGGTCCTCTACTTAGCAGATAGAGATTCACGTAGGGTTCAGCAACTAATCTGCTCCAAAGTCTGGGCCTCTCACTTCACTTCTCAAGTGCTCGATTTTATTTGTAAAATGAGGCGAATGGTATTAATAGTCTGGAGATCCATTTTGAAATTACAAGCCACATACGAGTTTCAAGTATTCACTGCTGATATACAGTCATTTCACCTGTTTAACAAATCCCATGGCATCCTTAGACCTACAGTTTTTGCAGAAACTCTTTTAAAAACAGAAATCAGTGTTAAGGAGAGGGCCACTACTTCAGGTGTACGGTGCAGGTACTGAACAAAAGTGTCTGCATGAAGCAAAAGCTGAGGTTGAAATCCAGCCCACTGAACTTGTCAAGCCCTGTGCTTTTTTCCACTTCCCTCATGAGGTGGATACAGCCTAGCCCAAGTGATGCTAAAAGGATCTATACCTGAATAAAGGATTTGTTTGTCAAAGTAGGAAAAAAAAAGAATTGTAATGATTCTATTAGTATTCTCCATTTTGTGGAGGTTGAGGGTGAGCCACCCTGTCCTGGAGAGGAGCCCAGCAAGGAACAGACTCTTAATAAACACTGGTGGAAGGAAAAGGAGAGAAAAGAGAAAGAGACAATGACAGAGAAAAGAGTGTGGAGGGAAAAGAAAAGGAAAATGGAGGAGGAGGAGAACGAGTTATTGAGTGGAACAATGAAGAATAGTCTCAAGTTTTCCTTTTCAGAATTAATGGAATAGGAATTAATGCCCTATAAAAAAGAACAAGATTCTACCCTCAGCAAAGACTGCGTTGAATCTTAAGGCGGTTGATCTTTACTATTAACTGTTATTTAGCTAAAATTAACTACTCTAAGAAAAATCCTTTAAAAAGTGCATTATTTTATGAATAACTCATTTTTTTATAGTTAAAAATGTGGGGGGGGGGGGGAAGAAGCATTATCTCCTACCCTCATTATTGAATTATTTTCCCTTCACATGTTTTTCTTTTTTATTACACCCAAGTTTTCTTCACCGTATAAGGTCAACTTGTTTTCACAAACCCTAGGAAAGCTGAATAATAATTACCCACGCTTTAAATTCCTTTCTAGAAACAATTCATTTAGAGAAAACAAAGGAAAAAACAAGGAAACAATGGAAAACACATGGAACAATGGAAAACACACAGTTCATCCAACATCCATAGAAGATAGGAACAAAAATAACGAGAATATTTCAGTGGTGAGGAGAAACTAAAACAAACTGCTCTCTGGGAAAAGGAAACAGAGACCTAAGGGAGTAAATGGATATGAAGGGAAAAGTGACAGGTTGTGAGGGCTGAACTGAGCAGAAATAAACACTTTTTTTTAAAAAGACCCAAGTCAGATGTAAGCAGCAACCAATAAAAGAATGTTCTCTACCACTACATTGTCTCCCATAGTTTTTACTGGATATCCACATACCCTGCATATCACAAATAAACACATGGTCCTTTTGAGAACATCTGCTAAAGATTTGAGTTTGTTCATTCGTTTCAAAGGCTTTTGTTAAGTGCCAGTTATGTGTCAGACACTGAGCTAGGTGTTGTGGAATCAGTGTTAAAATGTCTACCTTGCTGCAAGGCATAAATTGGAGGAAAATGGAAGAGTTAAATTGGGGTTCTCAGCCTCACTGCCGAAGTCTAGTATGCTACGATTTGATCACTTGGTGCTCAAAAGTTCCCTGAATATGTCATCAATACATCTGGAAAGTGTAATATTTAAAGAATAATTTGAAAGTCTATTAATAGTGTGTGTTCATAGAATAAGGACAAAAGAAATTAGGAAAAATGTCACAGTAAGAAAAATAATTTCAAATACACCAGAATTAGTGACAAAAACTCTTGTAAACAGCAGTCACAACCCAGATCTTAATAGAAATGCACAAAATCCCAACAAGATATTTTTTTAATGCTAAAGGTAAAATTGGTGATTAAAAAAATGTATAGAATATTATTGACCTTATTTTCATAAAAAATCTAATATTGTCTCAATAATGGTCATTAGATTTATTTCTGACATTTTCAACTCATACTTTCTAAGGAAGTCATCAATATTTTATACTCAGATTCTTCTAATACACCGAAGAGCCTACCCAAGCACGAACAAAATATATGCACAAAATTTAATAAAATCTTTTTATCTCCTTGCAATCAGAATATTCTACAGCATTATAAACACTGCTGATAGCAGAGATACAGTCAAAAGTAAACCTCTACTATATTTTTAATAATTTGTTTTTTATTGTTGTTGAGAATATACACAGCAAAAACATACAACAATTTAAGTTTCTACATGTACAATTCAGTGACACTGATTACATTCTTCAAGTTGTGCAACCATTCTCATCCTCCTTTTCTGAGTTGTTCCCCACCCCCAACCCCATTAAGGTAAACTCACTGCCTCCTAGGGTTCCTATCTAATCTCCTTCCAGTTGCTGTTGTCAATTTGATCTCATATAGATAGTTCTTAAAAGAGCATAATGCTCAAGGCAGACATTCTTTACTAGTTAAGCTAACTATTGTTTGGTTTTAAGAAGACTTTAGGGGATATTTTTGGTTTAGGTTTAAAGATTATCTCAGGGCAACAGTTTTAGGGGTTCATTCAGCCTCCAAGGATCCGGAAAGTCTGCATAAGAGACTGTAATAATAAAAGCTAATCATTAAACTATACTAGATGAAACAATCTTTGTTCCATCTAGCTTTCAGGAGACCAGTCTCTAAGGAAATGTCATTTATAAGTTATTTCAAAAAGGAAATTAAAATCCTAATATTTTGAACCATCCGTGGTGGACAATAAAATGTTTATTCCTAGAAATTCTATTTTTGTTTAAATTAAAGCAATCTTAAAAGCAGTCAACACCTAGGATGAAATGAACATTCAGCACACATTTCTAGTCTCAGTACTGTCATCTTGGAAGAGGCCAGTTAACAAATTATATTTCATATAACAATGCAGATTAATTTTCTAAATATATTGTTTATACTGCAAAAGAAATGAGGAAATTAAAACAATATCAAAAGATTTCTAAATTTCCTTCACTAACAAGATATACAAATGCATAACATTATAGCATTAAGAATGGAATTAACTTTACATGTAATGTAGCCAAATAGATGTTATTGAACATCCCTGAATGATCATTTTCCATGAAGTTAAATACATAATCATAAGGTTTGATTAACATTCTCTGGTTTCTTGCATGCCATGCGATCATTATAATCAGAAAACTGGAAGAAATTTGTTCCAATTAAATATAAAACAGATGATCACACTTAGAAAAAAAAAATTGTTTTCACTGCCACTTATAGTTAAGATTACAAATACACATGAGTATTTTCATCATAAAAGAAATAAGATTATTTAGTAGACTAATTTTACAGCATACTTTTAAGTTTTCCGAATTTGTTTTTTACAATTACTTGATAATGTGTTTTTGGATTATTATTGTTACTTGCTAACATAATAGTCAAATGAGAATGAGAGAATTTACCCATTCTTTTTTTCACCAGAAACATTTCTAATTCCATTTTGGGCCATTTTTTTATAATCAAACTAAAACATAATCTTTTAAATAGACAGTATTGACACTAGATTTTATTTCACAGAATTATTGATGCTTCTCAGCCAGAGATCAAAGAATTTTTAAAAATCTAGCTTTTCTGATGCTCAAGGAAAAGCATACTTATCTGGGTGCAACTGGCACTAAGGAAACTTTTTTTTTTCCTGGTTTAATTATTCTTCCTACCTACCACTTCAAAAACTAAACATTTTTGGTTAGTTTACTTTCCCAATTCACATGAGGATAGTATCTGTTATCTAACAGCCTAGTTGTACATTTTCTACCAATAACTCATATATACACTCACATACACATGAAGGTTAAACTATCCATTCATATTAAATTACGGCAGATCACTTCAACATGTTTGATAAATTTATAGTTTTATCTTAAACTCTGTGTTATAAAATTTGGGCTAAACCCAAATGACCACCTTTGCCGTAAATTTCTTTTGTGGTTTTATTTAAACAGATTGTCCTACTTAAATTAAACCAAGAAAAAGTTTAGCTATTCTATTTAAAATCACTCCACAGCAGTCTCATAAAGAAACAGTAAATTCCAGTGAACATATTTTTATTATCAAAAATGATGTCAAATAGAATTGAATGACTCTAAGCTAAAATCATTTATAGTTTGATAAGAGAAAGCCTTCCAATTTCCTCCTATGAAATGATTTCCTTCTATATTTTCGAGGGTCCATATATATTTTCCATTAGTCCCTAAATGGCAGAAAGCACTAATTCCAACTGTAAATTGTAAAGGATGTGAAATACTCTGATAGAAAGATTATGCAAGGACCAATAAAAAAAATCATACTATAACGGCTCCTTTGAGGGACTTTTATGGAATGATACGAAATATACACCTGTCTCTGTAGTTGCTAAGTATAATAGAACTAAATAAGTCTGTTCATATTAATGTGCTTAGTAAAATAATATTTCAAATCCATGCTAAACACTTCTAACTGT
Organism: Dugong dugon; assembly: GCA_030035585.1. Taxonomy (NCBI): domain Eukaryota; kingdom Metazoa; phylum Chordata; class Mammalia; order Sirenia; family Dugongidae; genus Dugong; species Dugong dugon. The sequence goes on along the minus strand of CM057463.1, from coordinate 21,929,164 downwards.
CAGATCTGACATATTCTAAGTCATAATATCAGTATAAACATTTGTTTCAAAGGAAAGTCATATTTATTTCCAAGAAAAATTAACTTCCCATCATAGATACAAGAAAAAACTATCATTCTAATTAAAACTTAAGTCTTACCCTCATTTCACTAAGAAAATGAATGTATAAGAAAATATTTTGACACCATACTTTAATATCAAAACTGCATAAACAATCAAGTCCAATATATGCAAAAGGCACACAGAAATGTCAGGCATATATACAGTTCCTGTGTATCTACCTTTAGGGACAAGTATATACTACCAGATTGCACACACTGTAGTATGCAATAACATTTACAACTCAGACACATATTTATTGTACAAAAATAATGTGTAACCAAAAAAACAAAACAAAATCCATTGCCATCCAGTCAATTCCAACTCATAGCAACCCTACAGGACAGGGTAGAACTGCCCCATACTGTTTCTCAGGCTGTAAATCTTTACTGAAGCAGACTGTCACATCTTTCTCCCACGGAGGAGTTGGTGGGTTCCAACCTTCGACCTTTTGGTTACACTGTGCCACCTAAAAACCAAAACAAACCCAATGCTGTCCAGTTGATTCCAACTCATAGCAGCAACCCTGTAAAACAAAGTAGAAGTGCCCCATAGGATTTCCAAGGCTATAAATTTTATGGAAGCAAACAACCACATGTTTCTCTCACAGAGCAGTTGGTGGGTTCGAACGCTAACCTAGTAGGCAAGCGTTTGACCACTGCGCTACAGCGCTTCTTTGAATATTTAAGAGTATCAGCTAATAACTTTTTTTTTTTTTAAACTGCTCAGGAAACAAAACACATTCCCCTCTGAAAGCAAGTATGTGTCTTAGCCACTACTTGGTAGCCAGGATAATTTAAAATTCACACATGCTCTCCCTTCCAGCTCTACCATTTGGGCTCTTAGCACACTATCAAAATACATTTTAAAATAGGAGATATCCAACTAATATTTGATTTTGTTTTTGTTCTTTAGAGATCTACCCTACTAAATTGTTCTCATTTCTATGAGATACTCCTCTGTATTTAATAATAAATAAAAATCATCTGTACTTAAATATAGGAGACCAGGTTTTAAGTCAATTCGGAAAGTACTTTAAATCATCATAATCATTTATCAAACTATGAGACAACTTGCAATAATATATACTTTGTTAGTATATATTACTTGAAGAGTCATATCAAGTAATAGTGGTACCTTTGTGCCAGGTGCATGGTTACATAATCCTAAGAACTCTACTAGGCATTTGCACTGCTAAGCAAATATGAAAGCAGGGCCTAACACACTGGGCCCACAGTTAGGCATGGTGCTGGCTGCTTCAACATGCATCCTCTGATTTGATTTTCATGACAACCTTATGAGATAAAGCTGAAAAATAAATAGTAAGTTAGACAAACGCTCTTTCTAAATAGTGGGACTCCAAAGATATTTGAAATTGATCTTCTACACCCAACGAAACACAGATTTAGTTTTAGAGGAACATTTTCTGGGTAACACCAGGCAAAAACTAAACATCATAGGGTCACTATGAGTCAGAATTGACTGGACATCAACCAGTTTGGGTTGTTTTGGTTTGGGATTACTATCCTTAAAAATGAAAGTGAGTTGAGAGAATAATATTGCAAGGTAAACAGTAAAATTTCTATATTTTAAAATATACCAAATGTTTAACATTTGTAATGTTTATTTTCTCAATTCAATAAACATATCAAACAATGCTCTTGTGCAATCATACATATGACTTCCTATCTGTTTAGTTCAATGATAAGTAATAGTAAGAATGAACTGTAAAGAATTACAAAATCTTTACCTAAAGTCTCCACTGTTAAAATCCTTATTTACTCACTCTGATACATCATATTCACTAATTACCAGCACCACTGCCACCAGGACAAATACAACCAACAAAACTGAGAACGAAAAAAATCAGTCATCCCAGGCCTTATTCTTGAGCTTTTGTTTCTTTTTTTTTTTTTTAGGGTAGGAGAGTTCATACATATATATGAACTACATTATAATACAAATGGACAGAATTCATTTCCACACTAAATCAGATACCCTTTCTTGTGAAATTTTCCACCCTCAGTCCCATCCCAAACAAACATTAAAACATATGTTCAGTAACAATGGTACACCATAATCGCTCTTTAAAAATAATATCATACAAAGGATTAACATTTTTCTTTCATTCCAGGTGTCTGAGTAAGTGTGCACTAGAGGAAGGGCACACCTTACACCCTTTACTTTGCCCAACATCACCTATGGAAATTTGATGATTTTTCCAAATTGTTGTTTTATCCCCAGGTCATGACTATCCATTGGCAGGTGTCCAAGAAAGGATGATTCATTGCACTGATGAAAATGTGGTTCATAAAAATTCCATTTATACCAAAGATAGGCCAACTGCACAAGGATAGAGTGAGGATCTACTCTTAATCAAACAATAAAAATATGAATGAACATTCATTAAAAAGGACTACGATTTAGCCTATTTAAAAATAGTCACTCTTGCTCTAATATCTTTAACGAAGACTCTGTCCTACTGCACTGAAACACAGATATCAAGCTGGATTTGTTGCAAAGGCACAATTAAAATTAAATTATCCATGCCAATGGTGCAGGCCACTGGGGCACGTAATCAAAAAATCATTTGTATGTGAAAGGCAGACATTTGGATATCTCTGATAGCCTATAAAGACACATTATTTTCAATAAAATAATGAAGTCACTCTGAAAGGTCTGTTTAGATCTATTTGTCCAGGCTACCAAACTTGTGAAACTGTTCACATTAGCTCCTACCTTCCCTCCATTCCAGGGATTAACTAAGTAGCTCCTCGGTTAATGGAAAGATTGGCTTAAATTTGATCTTGGCTCCCTTTTTATAATTAGCTGATTCATTCCCTAGAGGAAAGAGTAATTAACTTACTGGTTCAGAGCTTCCTTAGGAAAGAAATGTAACTGTCTCACTTAAAAGGGCTTTCCTTGTTTCTGCCAATCTAATGCAGTCTCAGATTTAGGTTAGAAATAATTTATAAAATTGTTTCAAACATGTTAGCTCCTTGGCTCTGCAAAATAGCCCAGTGACTTAGTTTAGGCCAGAGACCCTGAAGGCACAGACAAGGCAAATGATATTGGAAAAATCATAATATAACATAAGAGATAAAAAAAAAAAACTAGAATTCAGATTTCCTGACTCTCAGTTTAGTTCTCCTACCCCAGTCCACACAGCCATGTCCATAAGAATGTTATAGTAACATTTGTAGTATAGTAATATTTCCAATTGAGACAACATATTAGCAAAGCAAATATGGACACATATAAAAGTATCAATTCCAGAAAATTCCTTTTAAAATGAAACCTTTATGTTTCACTCCAATCTCCTTCCATAAACTAAAACTTTAAAGCTTGTAAATAATACATAAAGAATAACATCACAAAATGTCAATTCTATCTAAAGCGATCTACAGATACAACACAATTTCGATCCAAATTCCAACAACATTTTTTAATCAGATGGAGAAACAAATCACCAACTTCATATGGAAAGGGAAGAGGCCCCAAATAAGTAAAGCATTACTCAAGAAGAAGAATAAAGTGGGAGGCCTCACACCACCTGATTTTAGAACCTATTATACTGTCACGGTAGTCAAAACAGCCTGGTAGTGGTACAACAACAAATACATAAACCAATGGAACAGAATTAAGAATCCAGACTAAATTCATCCATCTATGAGCAGCTGATAACTGACAAAGGCCCAAAGTCCATTAATTGGGGAAAAGACGGTCTCTTTAACAAATGGTGCTGACATAACTGGCTATCCGTCTGGAAAAAACTTAAACAAGACCCATACCTCACACGAGGCACAAAAACTAACTCAAAATGGATCAAAGACCTAAAAATAAAATCAAAAATGATAAAGATCATGGAAGAAAAAATAGGGACAACAATAGGAGCCCTAATACATGACATAAACACAATACGAACCATAAGTAACAATGCACAAGCACCAGAAGAGAAACCAGATTACTGGGAGCTCCTAAAAATCAAACATTTATGCTCATCAAAAGACTTCACCAAAAGAGTAATAAGACAAACTACAGACTGGGAAAAAATTTTTGGCTACAGCAAATCCGATCAGCATCTAATCTCTAAAATCTACAAGAGACTTCAAACCCTGAACAACAAAAAGATAAATAACCCAATTAAAAAATGGGCAAAGGATATGAACAGGCACTTCACCAAAGAAGACATTCAGGTGGCTAACAGACACATGAGGAAATGCTCACGATCATTAGCCATTAGAGAAATGCAAATCAAAACTACAATGAGATACCATCTCACCCCAACAAGGCTAGCATTAATCCAAAAAACACAAAATAATAAATGTCAGAGAGGTTGTGGAGAGACTCGAACACTTACACGCTGTTGGTGGGAATGTAAAATGGTACAGCCACTTTGGAAATCGATTTGGTGCTTCCTTAAAAAACTAGAAATAGATATGAACCATATGATCCAGCCATTCCGCTCCTTGGAATATATCCTAGAGAAGTAAGAGCTGTCACACAAATAGATATATGCACACCCATGTTCATTGCAGCACTGTTCACAATAGCAAAAAGATGGAAACAACCTAAGTGCCCATCAACAGATGAATGGACAAACAAATTATGGTATATTCACACAATGGAATACTACTCAATGATAAAGAACAACAATGAATCCGTGAAACATAACATGGAGGAATCTGGAAGGCATTATGCTGAGTGAATTCAGTCAGTCACAAAAGGACAAATATTGCATAAGATCACAATTATAAGAACTCAAGAAAATGTTTGAACACAGAAGAAAACATTCTTTGATGGTTATGAGGGTGGGGAGGGAGAGGGTTATTCACTAACTAGATAGTAGTCAGCACACACTACAGGGAACGGCCGCACAACTAGACTAAACCAAAACTAAGAAATTTCCTGAATACGATCAAACACTTCGAGGGACAGAGTAGCAGGGGCAGGGGTCTGGGGACTGTGCTTTCAGGGTACATCTAGGTCAACTGGCATAACAAAGTTTATTAAGAAAATGTTCTGTATCCTACTTCGGTGAGCAGCGTCTGCGTTCTTAAAAGCTAGCGAGCGGCCATCTAAGATGCATCAATTGGTCCCAACCGCCTGGAGTAAAGGAGAATGAAGAACAACAAAGACATAAGGAAAGTATTGGCCCAAGAGACAGAAAGGCCACATAAACCAGAGACTGCATCAGCCCAAGAGACAGAAAGGCCACATAAACCAGAGACTGCATCAGCCTGAGACCAGAAGAACTAGATAGTGTCCAGCTACCACCAATGATGGCCCTGACAGGGAACACAACAGAGAGTCCCTGATTGAGCAGGAGAAAAGTAGGGTGCAGAACTCAAATTCTAGTAAAAAGACTAGACTTAATGGTCTGACTGAAACTGGAGGAACCCCAGAGAGCATGGCCCCTGGACTCTCTGTCAACCCAGAACTAAAACCATTCCTGACATTCAGACAAAGATTAGACTGGACTATGGGACATAAAATGATACTCATGAAGAGTGTGCTTCTTAGTTCAAGTAGATTCATGAGACCAAATGGGCAGCTCCTGTCCGGAGATGAGATGGGAAGGCAGAGAGGGTCAGGAGCTGGTTGAACGGACACGGGAAATCCAGGTGGAAAGGAGGAGTGTGCTGTCACAGCATAGGGAGAGCAACTAGGATCACATAACAATGTATGTATAAATTTTTGTATGAGAGACTAATTTGAATTGTAAACTTTCACTTAAAGTACAACAATAAAAAAAAAGAATAATGTCACCATTTTGATGTATAATTACTTAATATCATTTTAACAGCAACACTCCAGAAACTACATATAACTTTGAATCTAAAATTGTCTCTCATTCAACATGTAAAAACATTAAATAAAATAAACTTAAATATAAGCATTTTCTAATATAAGAAATGTATATTCTTCTGAATTGCTTGGAAAGTGGACAATCTCCAATCTCTTTAAATATAAACTTATAAAATCATTACTATAGAAAAATACTGAAAAAATAAATAAAATAAAATATTGAACTGATGAACACTAAGCCTGCCTGTTGCTGTTGAGTCGATCCCGCTCATAGTGACCCTAACACTACCCTAAATCAGAGCCCTGGTGGCACAGTGGTTAAAAGCTTGGCTGCTAACCAAAAGTCTGCAGTTCAAATCCACCAGCTGCTCCTTGGAAACCCTAAATCAGGCTAAAATTATGAAGACAGCAAAAACTGAAATGATTTAGAATAATACAAAAGGTGTGAAGCACAAACAATTATAGACTATATGTTGGGTGATCACATAATTCATCATGTACACCAGGGTACTTTGGAGAATGAATGAGGTGTAATTAATAATTGCATTGGGACAACAGGCATAAATCGAGATTGTCCTGAGAAAAGAACAAACCATATGGTCACTCTAATTATACGTCTTCACCAGCTGGATTTTTTCAAGCATTCCCAAACATCTCATTTTGGTTTTCTTTTGTCTGATTCCCCCACCCCCTTCATTCCCTCCTACCTCTACCTCTTTCCAATTCAGGAAAATATAAGTCAAGCCCCTTAACTCTTTTTTTTCTCTGTGTTCTAATTTGTCTATTAACTGGGGCAAGGTGTTTATTAGTCTAAAAATTCCCTTTAAAAGCTATTAGTTCTACAGTCTCAGCTCTATGACGCTTCTGTTTCCCTTTCAAAACATCATGGTCAGATACCTGAGGAGAAAGACAGCTGTTTGGTTTCTCCCTAATACTGATGCACAGCTCTGTATTTGACATCACCTGGACTTCAAAAAATCTGTTAACGCTAACTTTATATTAGAACTGAAAAGTGTTTTGAAATTCAATATTCTGAATAAATGAGAAAAATTCTGGAGGAAGGGGTAGAAGAACTAGTCAATATTATAAACAAGAGGTTTCATTGCACAGACTATGGTTAGGGTACGTAAAGATTCAGTAATTTCCATGCTTAAAGCATCCCATTTTCTCACCTCCTTCAGAGTAAAGCCAAAGCCCTCATGAGGTGCTATGTGATTTTGCCCCACTCCCACACACAACCCCTCTTTGGCCTTCTTATCTCCTAGTCTCCCACCTCACCACTCCACACAAGCCAACCTGATTCTGGCTTTACCAGAACACCCCGGATCCGACGCTGCCTCAGAGATTTAGAATGTGTTCTAGCTGGAATACTTTCCCCCAGCTGCTCCCTCATCTCCTTTAGGTCTTCACACAGAGGTCACTTCTGCAAAGTCTTCCCTGACCACCCTATGTTAAAGGAATGCCCTCAGCATTCCCCATCTTCCTTTCAAACTTTATTTTTCTCCTTAAAATCATTATTCGATGTATCACATATCTTATTTATTTAATTTTTTATCTGTGACCTCCCCACTAGAATGCAAGCTTCATGTGGGCAGGAATATTTTGGTTAAATGTGTTCCTACTCTATCCCCAGTGCCCAGAAAAATAACTGTCACAAAAACAGGCTCAATAAGTATTTGGTAAACAAGTAAAATAAACTAATTATCTAAGAAATGTAACACTTAAATCCACTAAACTCACAAAAATGGTTGGCAATCTGGCACACTGGTCACAAATCCTTCTACAAGTCTGGAATTGCCAAAAGATAATTTAAAATGTATGATTAAAATGTTAGTCACTTTACAAATGTCCCAAAGGTGTCTCTGGAATACAGATTTATTTATTTTTGTTCCAAATAATTTATTGCCTCCAGAATGTTTTACCAGTAACAGCCATAGCAAATCAAAGTTTTATTAACAGTTGCTGTATATTTCTAAAAGCAACATTAAACATATTAGGATATACTAAACATTATCTTCTTTTCATAGTTGAGACATTAAAACAGAAAAATATTGCTTTACGTATCATATATATTAAAATATTCAAAAGAAAACAAAAACTTTCTTTTTTCTTTTCTAAAATATCTGTGACAGATTTAATAGCAGGCACTCAGTGGCAAACAATATGATAATGCAAATATCAACATTTAAAACATTAGCAATCAGCTTTTCGGTTCTCTCCATCAAAGACATCATTTGAGTATGAGTATGAGGAATATGAAAAAATGGGAAGGAACTATAAAATTCTGTCCTTGCTTTGAAGAGAAAATACTTATGGAAAATAAACCGTGCTATATAATACTTTCATGAAATTGACATTGATATTAAAATATCTAGAAATTTTGAAATTTATAAAACTAAAGTAATTTTGCTCTTCTTTTCATGTGAAGAAAACCATATAGATACCAAGTTTTTTTGAAAGATTTTAATGTAAGTGGTAAAAGGATTTGAACAGGTTTGTGTTCAACCATCTCTGCCAAGATCTGAGTCTGTGACACACACATCTGTGAACTTTCTGAAACTCCAAGTTTTTAATCTTCCCCAGCTACACACACACACACACACACACATTCTTGTGTACACAGATCTCTTTCCTTTCTCTACTACAGTTGTTATCACATCCAGCACCTAGGCAAAATTCCCCAAAGTAACAAAATTTAAAACTTAGGGCCTCCTTACATTCTAATACCGTCTCCTTTTTCTAATTAGGGGCCCTAGTGGTGCAGTGGTTAAGAGCTCAAGTTGCTAACCAAAAGGCTGGCAGTTCAAATCCACCAGCGGCTCCTTGGAAACCCTAAGGGGCATTTCTACTCTGTTGTATAGGGTCACTATGAGTCAGAATCAAATCAACAGCAACAGGTTTGGTTTCGTAGGTTGAGAACTAATATCTAAATAGTCAAGCATTTGGATTGCCCAGGTCTCCTCATAATCAATAGCGCACATCATCTGCAACATACATAACCAAAGTCTGAGGCTGCAAACTATTAACACTGGGAAGAATTTTGCTCAGAGATGAACCAGTCTCTATAAGGAACCTTCCAACAACTGTCAAAAGCAAAACAACTCCTAACTCAGTTAATTCAGAATATTACTGAATTAAAGTTCCAAATATACAGCCATGCTTCTTACATTATGTTATTGAGGAGTAGTTGAAACCTAGTAAATCTTTCTCAAGCATCGGTTTTACTCAAATATTCTACAGGAAAAGATCATTTTTGCATTAAAAACAAACACATATATTTAGAGGAGGATACAATGCTTGCATGTTTTTTTTCCATATAAAACCTAAGACTTCAAAAAAATGTTCCCACTTATAAAAGCCTCTAGGAGCCATATCTCCCACACATCCTAGAAGAACATAATCTTTCACATCTGCAGTTATGGGGTCTTCTAATAGAAATGTTTGAGAAAAATTCAATCTGAGAAAAAAGAACAGACCACATACACACACACACTTGTGGAGAAAAAGAAAAGTTCATACCATACCAAAATTTCTCTTAGGAAAATAAATGCTCATTAATCTAAGAAGTTTATTCAGTTATATATAATTGAAAACTCAACCAAATATTTCCCTTCTCTATGACCCCTGCTTTCTCCTCATAATGTGTTCAATCTCCCCTTTTGTTTTATGTGTAGAATTATGTACTCTTATCATATAACAAATAGTACAATTAGTCATCTAACTGTCTTTCGTTCTATAACTGTTGAGGAGGCATTAAATACTTTCTATGTATCACTGAATCTCGAGTTTAGTACCTGGCACTTAGGAGGCCACTCCTTCAGTGCATACTGGATTAACAAAGAGAAAAAACGAAAGAGCAAATAAATATTTAATTCTAAGCCCTTTTCCTCATGTTTCAATCACACTAGTGGAGTTTCAAGGAAATAAACAGAATTCCTCACATTATCTGAAAGGCTTTTTCAAGGGGATTCTCTCTTCAATGATTCAAGCTGTACATTAACAAATAAGGTTAAATTGCATGGCACATTAAATTTAATATAGTAAAAATTTTTAAATAAAGTCAAACTCCTTTTTCTAGTTAGAAAACAAATATCTAAAGCACTTATGTTTCGAGGGAATCACAATACACAGTTTCTTTTTCATAATATGAATTCTCTAGTCACCTAAACAGGGATTATCTTTGAAATCATCATGAGACTATTATTTCAGGGTATACCTCCAGAGACTCCACCACAGAACTAGAAAAATCTTAATTTCTGAGTGAAAATTCTTGAAATGCTAATATGTGTGCAATCTTATGAAAATTAAATCACAATCCAAAATTACAGACAGCAGTCAGTGTCTGCAGAAATCTTCACACAGTAATGGAATTTAATTCCAATATGAATCATTTCAATCTTAGATATGGAAACTTAAAATCCAAACACTTGAACAGCATAAAAAGCCTTGCTTAAAGGCACTACGCAATAAGTTGTTTTACATTTTACCTTTTCAAATAGTTTTAATTTAGGGCTCTTCCATTTGGTTTACCAGAAGTCAAAACAAAATCACTCCATGCAGATCTGAAAAAGAAAAAAATCCTTCATGCCAAAGGAGCTTTTTATCAAAAGATGCTTTTGTGAATTAGAAGCACTCGTTAAAATTCACAAAGACTTAGCCAACTGCCAGAGATTTAAACTTTGGGACTGGTGTAGAGCCAGGCAATCCTAACAGGTGAAATCCATCTCTGTTAAAATAGTCTCCTTTATTAATTGCCAGGGAACGACAGCCACTGGTAAATAAACTATAGGGAAAGAGAGCAATTTAATTAGAAAAGATCCAAAAATAGATATAAATTTTATTTAGTCTGTGCTCTTCCATTAGATAATGGTTTTGATTTTTCAATTAACAAAGTGTGAGGGATTTTTCTAGAATTTTTTTTTTGTTGGACATCCAGCATGTAAACTCCTGCCATTTCACATGACACTCCTGAAACAATAAGCCGTTTCTAAGAAATATTATACTAGCTGGAAGTATAAAAGAGAATGATAAGCCTAGTCTAATAAATAACTTTATCTTTCCTAATATGTGCTGCAGAGTGGTACAAAACACAGAGCAATTTTTTTTAGGGACCAACTGAAAAATAATTCAATACAACCTAAGAAATAACAGAGCCGAAACATCTTGGGATACTGAAAGGACAATATAATTTCAGAATTAAGATTTCTATTCATTATTTTACATGCACACACACATGCAAAAACCATCAATTTGGGAGAAAACGCCTTGCTCTTTAAATGAAATTCCAAATGTCCATCCCCAAAGCGTAGAGAGCTTGAAGCCAGCTCACCATCTAATTCAGATGTATTGCCTCTGACGATTCCTGTGTGCAAAGAAATTGACTGTTCTTCCAGGATTCAATTATTCAATTATCAAGTATTATGAGAAACACAAAAATGTGTGATTTTGTGATAGCCTCTTCTCTCTAGCTGGCATTTTCAAGAACTGCATTTGTTTCCTCTTTTAATCTCTTCCTTCTCTGTAAAAGATAAATCTTGACTTGAATAAACTGGGGAGTTTGGCAAAGTGAATCTAAACGCAGCATTAATATAAATTGAGCCCTTAGGAGTTTGTCAGAAGCTAGTCACTCTCCAGTATAACCCCATGGGCCAAATGGTGAGTTAACTGCTCCCTTAGGCATTGTCTGTTAATCCCAGTTTTGACCACAAGACATAAGGTGAAAAGGGCAGCAGGAAAAGGGGAGGTAGAAAAAGGAAGAATGGAAAGGTAGACAGATACAGGTTTAAGAGTGGTAGTAGTTGTTATGTTTAAGATAAATGGGGTAAGAAAGGAAAGTGAGATGATAACAAAGAAATGGGGCAGGATGGATGACAAAGCCCAAGAAATGGGGAAAAGAAGGAAGACTATTTGAAATGGAAAGAAAACCTGTATTTGAAACTATTTTTCATTGGTCTTGATATATATATAAGCTGTTTTCACCATCTAGTTTTTTTTAATTGCTTAGAGTAACTTATAACTCACATCAACACGATTTCACGGAAATGGGGTTATTCTGGAAACCCTAGTGGTGTGGTGGTTAAGAAGCTACGGCTGCTAACCAAAAGGTCGGCAGTTCGAATCCATCAGGTGCTCCTTGGAAACCCTATGGGGCAGTTCTACTCTGTCTGATAAGGTCTCTATGAGTCGAAACTGACTTGATGGCAACGGGTTTGGGTTTTTTGGGGTATTTTGGGGGGATGTATTTTAAAAATTTTAAATAATTTTATGGCTGAAGCATAAGCACCTTGACATTTCTTAAGCGTTAAGTGCTAACAATATTTAGAAGCCATTTATCATGTCAAAAACAGATTTATCAGTCAGAATTTTCTTCTCCAGAAATCTGTCTTAAATTCTATCTATCCCCATTTTCAGGTACTACTCTTAAGGTCAACATCACTTCTTGAACTATAGTCTTCATTGACTCTAAAATACATCATCATTTTATGTGTCTCTAAAAAAAGAAAAAAAAATACTCCCAATTAATTTGTAACTCACCATCAGTTACAAGTTACATCCCAATATCAAAATGTTCATCTTCAAATGGATAAAACTTCCCAAATGTTTGGCTGCCTCACCTCCTCTCACACCTTCCTGTTCACCCTTCACTCTGCCAAGTCAATTATCTACATGTAATAAAAAGCCACTGTGTCTCCTGCACACCTGCACAGGTGAAATCTAGATTCCATGTTGATGGCATACCATTTTTCACAAACTGGATCCAATCAGCCCTGTAGTCTCATCTCTGTCCACTCCCACAACACAAACTCTCCTGAAATCACAAGGAGGATTTCTATATTCCATGAATACATCATTACTCTTTTCAAGACTTTCTATGTATTCTATGAACTATCCTTCCTTTTCTCATCTTCCCCTCCCCATCTTCCTCATCTAGGAAAATCCTATTCATATTTCAGAACCTGTCTTTTATGAAGCATTTTCAAAACACAAAGTCATTTCAGGGTGTACACAGGAGTGGGTGATTTTACTAGAATCAATTTCTAAATGCCCTGTTTCCTAAAACTGATTTCCTTTAGAAAGCTCTCACTCATTGCCCTCGAGTTGATTCCGACTCATAGTGGCCCTACAGGACGAAGTAGAACTGCCCTACAGGGTTTCCAAGGCTGTAAATCTTTATGGGAGCAGATTGCCACATCTTTCTCCCACAGAGCAGCTGGTGGGTTCGAACCACAGATCTTCTGGTTAGCAGCCAAGCACTTTAACCACTGCACCACCAGAGCTCCATTTAGAAAGCTCTGGCTGTCCAGAAGTTGTTCTTTCCCAACCCCACCTTCTCTTTCACGATACTGTATTCTTCTCCACTTTACAAATCTTACAATGATGCATTGCCCTAGGGTTTACAAACCTCCAGGGCATCAAACAACTGGTAACAACTCCTAGCTTTAGTCTAGCAGGAGAGTCCTGTAAGAGCAAAGCAAGATGTGTGTAAGGCAGTTGAGTCTTACTTCATCCAGCCACTAACTAACTCATGGCCAGACTCCATGCCTTTATCTACCTCTCAGTCGGAATATTTATCTATCAGTCCGTCTATCTTAACATTAAAAATCAGAAATGTGATGCGTGGGAGAGGAGGCACAGCTTTTCTAAACTGAAATCTAACTTTGTCTTTTCAAAAGATACCTAATTTGGCTTATTGGTTTCAATGAGGACTAGCGTCACCAATTAAGTAATGTAGTGGACATTTCCGTTTAAACTAAATCTAGTGTTGAAGGTTTTGACAAAAAATATAGATATTTAAAGCACATATACAACATACCATAAGCAAAAAATACACTTTACAAGTGCATTGTAACACTTATCATGTCAGATCTTACTGCAAAAACTTATTACATGTCTGTCTCCCTCCACTGTATCACGACTTACTTAAAAACTGAAGGGGTTATCTCTTACTCTCTTAAATATCTCATTTGTTCTAAGTGTTCAATAAATTTGTGTTGGATTACTGTATCAATTAGACCTATAAGTAAATCTCCTGGTTAAAAACCCTTATTAGAACATAAAACCCATTGCCATCAAGTTGATTCCAACTCATATCCACCCTACAAGACAGTGCAGAACTGCCTGCCCCCTTGGGTTTCCAAGAGCAGCTGGTGGATTCAACTGCTGACCTTTTTGGTTGCCAGCCAAGCTCTTAATCACTGTGTCACCAGGGCTCCTATTGGAACACAGTAGTCATTAAATATCTGTAGAATAAGTAAAAGAAACCTATCCAACCGTAAGTACTCATTGCCTCCTCTGAACTCCCATCACATATGACCTTTAACTCAATATTCTATACTGAAAAAATTATTTAAGTATAGTTTATATCTTCTACAAGATAGAGAATTCCCTGAGGTCAAGACGCACATCTGATTCACCTCTGCATCATCTCAGCACCTAAGGTAAATACTACTCAATAACTTTGAGTGGAGTTAATAATTTAAAATAATCATAATAGCCTATGCACTTTGAAACACTGATACCTAATTTAATCTTACTGCCATGTGCTTTGGCTCAGGATAGACAGGGTAATTCCTGAAAAGAAAAAAGTGCTGTCAGTATACGAATACGATGACACTGACTCACCGTGAGCAGGGCAGGCATGCTGAGTTATTTTTTTCCAATAGTAATGATAAATTGTGCTGACTGAGCCACTTGGTTCCTCCTGAGAACAATGGCACACATTTTTTAAGAAAGCCTGCCAGAATTTAACAAATAATTTTTGCCCACTGAGCAGAGCCGGGTTTTTCTTTTTTTCAACCCCTTAAAAAAAAAATTGTAGCTATTTCACTCAAAATGACAATACTAAAAGACAAAATAACCAAGAGCTTATGCAGTAGTAATAAATGCTTTCTCTCTTATTGGGAGACTTTAGGCCTTCTGATCACCTATAATCCTTTCACATATGAGTCAGTTTTTGGTTTCAATATCTCATGACTGACCAAATGCAACCCAAATACTTATGAGTTGAATTTTACATGGTTTCCTTTTAATTGCTTACTGGCCATACCACAGATCAGCTTCATAGAGAAATTCCTTTCCAATTTCTATATAAAACCTCTTTCCTAATTCTGAGTTTTAAATAGTTTTTTCCCCCATATAAAAATTTATACATACGTTGTTATGTGACTCTAACTGCTTCCTCCATACTGTGACAGCACACTTCCCCTTTCCACCCCTGATTCCCCATGTCCCTTCAATCAGCTCCTAACTCTCTCTGCCTTCCCTTCTCCCTCTGGACAGAAGCTACCCTTTTAGTCTCTTCTATCTACTTGAGCTAAGAGGCACACTCCTCATGAGTATCACTTTATGTCCCACAGTCCAGTCCAATCCCCATCTGAAGACTTGGCCTCAGAAATTGTTTTAGTTCTGGGTTGACAGAGAATCCAGGGGCCACGCTTTCTGGAGTTCCTCCAGTCTCAGCCAGACCATTAAATCTGGTCTTCTTACTAGAATTTGAGTTCTGTACCCCACCTTTCTCCTGCTCCATCAGGGACTCTCTGTTGTGTTCACTGTCAGGATGGTCATTGGTGGTAGCCGGGCACCATCTAGTTCTTCTGGTGTCAGGCTGATGAAGTCTCTGGTTTACGTTGCCCTGTCTCTTGAGCCAGTACTTTCCTTGTGTCTTTGGTGTTCTTCATTTTCCTTTACTCCAGGTGGTTGGGACCAACTGATGCATCTTAGACGGCCTCTTGCAAGCTTTTAAGACCCCAGACGCCACTCACCAAAGTAGGATGCAGAACATTTTCTTAATAAGCTTTGTTATGTCAATTGACCTAAATGTCCCCTGAAAGCATGGTCCCCAGGCCCCTACCCCTGCTACTCTGTCCCTCAAACTGTTTAACTGTATTCAGGAAACTTCTTAGCTTTAGCTCAGCCCAGCTGCACTGACTTCCCCTGTAGTGTGTGCCATCCTTCCCTTCACCTAATTCTTATCTACTATCTAGTTAGTAAATAACCCTCACCCTCCCTCCCCACCCTCATAAACATCAAAGAATGTTTTCTTCTGTGTTTAAACCTTTTCTTGAGTTCTTATAATAGTGGTCTTATACAATATTTGTCCTTCTGTGACTGACTAAATTCACTCAGCATAATGTCCTCCAGATTCCTTCATGTTATGTTTCACGGCTTCATCATTGTTCTTTATTGTTGCATAGTATTCCATTGTGTGGATATACCATAATTCATTTATCCATTTGTCCATTGATGGGCACCAAGGTTGTTTCCATCTTTTTGCTATTGTGAACAGTGCTGCAATGAACATGGTGTGCATATATCTATTCATGTGATGGCTCTTATTTCTCTAGGATATATTCCAAGGAGCTGGATAACTGGATCAGATGGTACTTTTATTTCTAGCTTTTTAAGGAAGAACCTAATCGATTTCCAAAGTGGTTGTACCATTTTACATTCCCACCAACAGTGTATAAGTGTTCCAGTCTCTCCACAACCTCTCCAGCATTTATTATTTTGTGTTTTTTGTATTAATGCTAGCTTTGTGGGGGTGAGATGATATCTCATTGTAGTTTTGATCTGCATTTCCCCAATGGCTAATGATCGTGAGCATTTCTTCATGTGTCTTTTAGCCGCCTGAGTATCTTCTTTGGTGAAGCGCCTGATCATATCCTTTGCTCATTTCTTAATTGGGTTATTTGTCTTTTGTTGTTGAGGTTTTGCAGTATCTTGTAGATTTTAGAGATTAGACGCTAATTGGATTTGTCATAGCCAAAATTTTTTTCCCAGTCTGTAGGTTGTCTTTTTACTCTTTTGGTGAAGTCGTCTTCTTCTGATGAGCATGAATTTTAAATAGTTTTATGACTTAAATTTAAGAATACTCCTACTGTTATTTTTGTTCATTTATTCTGAAGATGTTAATTTTAAAAATTATTGTTATTCCAAATTTTAACAACATATATTCCAATATTCCAGCAACAGAAAAAGAAATTCTCAGCAAGAAATGAAGAATCCTATACACATCTACTAATTTTAATTCAAATACTGTTTAAGTAATTAAAATGATTAATGAAATAAAATAGGGCTGTTCTCTTCATATTCATTTAAAATATTTCAGAGTAAACTGATATCCCACGTCCATGCAATGTCACCAACATGAAACATCCCAATGTCATTTTTCATTTCACTGCTGCCTCATTATCTATTTCTCCTTTCCTTATTTATTTGTCATTTCTACATATTCAGCTGCCATCTCCCAAAATAAATTATCTAAACTTAATCAGAACTAACAAATGAAGTTTTCTGTTTTTAATCTATGCTTGGTTTCAAAGGAAAGGCCACCTTCCTAATAGGTAAATTTTAGGAAGACACTATACCTAAACTATAAAATATTCTCTGATAACTTTATACTAGAAAGAACTTTCAAATGCACAAAGAACAGCTATCTAAAATATAAATGGAACAGTATACTGATAAGCAGGATTTTAAACCTGACATCAGTGCACCAACCATCCTCGTTTGCCTGGGATTGAGGGATCCGGTGCTGAGGAAACAGGAATGAATTAGTCACCCCACTTGGCATAGCAAATTGAAATTAGATTTTCAGTTTCTCTTTATATAACACTTAACTGAAAGTAAATCATAAACATTTTAAAGGGAAAATGTATCCTTTTAATCATTTGATTTTTAATAACAGTTTAGGATAAGGCTTATTTTGTTTACATATTTTAAAGACAAAAATCCTAAAAGGCTTTTGAAGATCCACTTTTGTAAATTAGGGAATTTAGCCTATGATCTTTACTTTTCATTATTACCAAGTTAACTGGCTTTTATGTGTGAACTTGAGTCAAGAAAAATAAATAAAATGATCAAAATTATTAGTATTTAATTTAAACCAAATGAAAACTTTGTGAAATCCTAATCTAGGGATTTTCAGGCTTTTTTTTTTTTTTTAATTAAATGTTTTTGACTTTAAAAAGTACTCATCAATCAATTTTTATTTTTTTGTATCACAAAGTGGTACTAAATCACTTGGAAAATTTAATAAAAGTATTAGAAAGCCGATCCATTTTAACGTGATAGTTAAGGCAGTAAGAAATTTACATGTTCAAAGTGGAAGACATACAAAGATAAATATTAGTGTGGCATTGATGTTTTACTTTAGTCACAGGTTTTTCTGCCCAAGAAACACAAACTAAAAGGATCTGAATATTATTCTAAAATTATTAAAGAAGTAAAGGACTGACCCTGTTAGAAAAGTATTTCATAAGAATCGTTCATGAATAGATACTTCAAAGAGTCTGTATTTGCAACTTTTTCAATCATACATATATTACTGTTGAATGAAACATGCTAATAGTTGGCCTTTTAACATGTAAATTAATAATTCAAGGAAGACATTGTGTGATGCAATACTTCAAAATAATAAAACCTTTTAAAAATTGTATGTCTGAATTTAAATTACCCAAATTATGCATCATTTACACAACTTAAGAAGCTAAACACTTTTTACAATAAGCTAGGTCTGTCTAACTCATTTGGGTTCTGGGGTAAAAATAGCCTATGAGTAAACTTACAAGAAAATGGCTTTTTAGGGCATCTTACTTGGATTTCAGAGAACACTGTTGAGGTTGACAATTTTCCCATCCTACTAGTCTTCAATCTATGTCTCCTCAGACTTTTGAAAAAAATCATATTTACCCACAATTTTGAAGATATACCACTAATGAAAATACTCAGGCATGTGTGGCTCTAACTCTGAAGAGGAATTTCCAGAGAGAGAAAGACACTTTCTGGAAGAGTAAACTAGAAAGTGTCAGGTTATCAGATCTACATGCACATAAACAATATCAACACACCACACATACACATACAAAATGGATATATCGTGTGCATGTGCATCAGTGTTAGCACACTGACATGAATGTAAAACTGGGTGCAATGGAAAATGGTTGGTATTTAAAACATTAACCCCTCACCAGACTATAAGCTCCATGAGAACAGGGATTGTTTATTTTCTATGCCATATCCCTAGAGTCTATAACCGTGCCTGGCACACAGTAGGTGTTCAGCAAACATGTTTAATTAATAGAGCTTATTATGGCCATTGAAATCTATCTTTTGGAATTATCACTAATGGTAAACATTTTTAAACTTATTGCAAAATTAGCTGAAAGAATCAGATATTTTTTGGTAGCAATTTGTCATATAATTAATTATTTACCTCCAAAACAACACAGTATAATCGTTTGACACTCAACCTGCCTAAAATGATTTTACCTCATACTTAGAATGATGCTTTCCCATTGATGTTATAAACATTAATACATTAATCTTTAACCAAAGCAAGTATTAATTATTTTAACAATAACACATCCTTTGCACTGTCTAGGACCTACAAGACTTTCCAATAAAGTTGACAATTATTTAAATCTAAATCTAAATCTTGCTAAGCTAAAGAGTCTAAAAAAGGAGAGTAAAAAAGTCAAATTCACCATGGCTCAACTAAAAGACCCATTACATTACCACATTCACTCAAGTAATATAGAACACATACTCTACCAGGCACTGGGCCAGGCTCTGGAAAACAAAGGGGAATAAGATAGACATGATCTCTGTACTCATAAAAAGTTTGTGGTATAATAGAGGACCTAGAGAACAAGCAAATGCATAAATAAAATAATTACAAATTGTGGCAAGCACTAAGAAGGAAACGTGGTATAAAGACAGAGTAAAAGGGGAAACCTACTTCAAATAGTCTGGTCAGGGGAAGACTCTGCTGAGGAAGTGATATTTGTCAAGACCTGAAGGATGAGAAAAACTCAGTCATGTGAAAAGCAGAAGGAAGCACATTCTAGGCATAGAAAACAGCAAGTGCAAAGGCCTGAGATGGGAACTTCACATTTTGAAAAACTGAAAGAAATCTTTGTTGACCTGAGCAAAGTTGAAAGGGCTTGGATTGGGGACACCATCTGCGACTGGAGAACCAGATATCAAGTAAAGAACGTATATTCAAGTACAGTGGAAATCATTAAAGGATTTAGGTAGGGGACTGATAAGCTCCAACAGAAGATCTCTTCCTCATCTGGAGAATTAGAGTGGAAGCAAGAATGGTAGCAGGGAGCTTACCCTGACCAATCCTTGCCTTGACACATTTAATTAATTTCTCCATCCATCGAAGCCAAGAACGCACGCTTTAAAGTTGTTTATTTGCCTCTGAATCACTGAACATTTATTTTTTAATCCATCTCTGTTTTCTCTGGTGGCGCAGTGGTGAAAGCACTCAGCTGCCAACCAAAAGGTCAGTGGTTGGAGCCCGCCAGCTGCTCCTCAGGAGAAAGATGTGGCAATCTGTTTCCATAAAGAGTTACAGCCTTGGAAGCCCTATGGGGCAGTTCTATTCTGTCCTATTGGGTCACTACTGTGAGTCAGAATCAACTAGACAGCAAAGGTTTTGTTTTGTTTTTTAAATATTATTTCAAATAAACGTAATCAACATGTCCCTAAGAACAGCTCTGGAATCAGACTGCCAATTTTTTTTTATCTTGGCTCTTCTAATTACTAGTTTTGTGACATTTTAGTTTTAGTGTCCTCACCTATAAAATAGGTATAATAACAGAGCCTACCTCAAAGAGATATTATGAAGATTAAGTAACATAATTCATGTAAAACTCTTAGCACAGCAGGCTAATAAGATTTAATCTATATAGAGCACTTAACAACTATATCATATTTCTATAATCATAAATAGTAGTTATTATTATTGCTATTTTAATTATAATTATTATTAACATTTAGCCTCAGAAATCTTCTGTTTTTGGTTACCCTTTATCTATTATTTTGAAAATACAATTTCTCCTGGAAACCTCAAGTCCAGCTGAAAATATCACAGCTGCAATTCTGACTTCCCAAGTAATCAGGTCTAATGTGTATATAGTAACACTCTTCTTTTCAAAGGGAGTGGGTGAATATAACATCTTCATTATGTCAGAATAAGCATCTGGATTAGATTTATCCAGCATTTTGGGGAATGGAGGGTTAGGTATTAATGTAGAAATTCAACTGTCGTATAGCTAGAAAATATCCATATAAAACAGCATCACAAGTATAATACATGGTAAGTTTATATTAGAAAAGGCAAACCAGTAATGAGCTTGCTTAAGGATTGTGTTGACTGTCACTGTGTAATGTAATAGACACACACGCACGCACACACACACACCCACACACCCACACACACAGGCTGTGAGTCGGAATCAACTGGACATCAATGGATATATTATCTAGAAATTCCTAACTGATTTTTAGCTTCTTCATAGAGGTTTTCACAATCCTATGTATTACTATTGGTTACATCACAAGTTCACCTTCATTTATGTAAATTTTCAATTAAGTCTCCTCCCTCTTAGATGTAAATTTCTTGAAGGAACAGAGGATTTGTACTTTTGCTCAACTTGGCACGCCTAGCTCTGAGCCTGACTCTTAAGAGGCAACTGTAGCAGACGCTGTCATGTGCTGCCAGGATCCCCCCTTTCAGGACTCCTCTTCAGGAACACGTCTCTCCTTCCTCCCGATGCCAGGAGTTTTAGCTGCTGACTCCTCACAGCTCTGTGGCCCAAGGTTACCACTTACCTGGGGATAGCCACAACCAATAACTATTGGTCAGTGAAGGATTACAAAAGCCCAGGCTCCTTGCCACCATTCGGAACAACTCTGAAGGGTCATCCCAGCTCCAGAGCTCACCATGAGCTCAGTCAACAACTCCACTGCAAATGCATCACAGTTCAACTTCTCCCTCTGTCCAACCCTCACTCCCTTTACGCCCTCATGGTGTTAATCATGAAAGCGTTTCCCAGTAGACTTACTGCACACAAATCTCAGAATTTGTTTCCCAGAAACTTGACCTAAAACATCACTTAACAAATACTTGTAAAATAAATGAATGATTCAGCAACTAAACCCATACAAAGTTTTTAAAATAAAAACATTTTTAAAAGCATAAGCTGTAGTAAAACTGATAATACAGTAAATATATCATTTTATTTCACTATTTTATAATTTAAAATAATTATGAGTCATCAATGTACCAGTAAAGCAATACTGATATTTAATGGTAAGTTAGCAAATAAAAGTATTACCTGAATATATGTGATCAATATTCTTGTAAAACATCTTGCCCTTTAAGATCAAAACCAACTGAAAAGCTGATGAGACTCATTATACAGGTATTTCTAGAAAATTATTTGTATGGAGAAAATAATGTATACTTAAAATAGACATCTTGGACGAGTCCATTTCTCTTGAACTTCCACACTCAAATACTTTTTTCATAATAATGGACTTTACATTTACTTAAAAATATTTTAAGAAATAAAGAATGCCATTTTAAGACAAGTTAATATCTTACTTTTAAATTAAAAAAGCAGCTTCCAAGGTCTTAATTACAACCCTAATTTTATAATACAAAGGTGATAAACAATTGAATACACAAGAAAAAAAAGTTTTAGCTTAAAGAGCAAAACATAAGGGAAAATACTATAAATGGAGGTAGGGAAACAAATTGTCTTAGTCATCTTGTGCTGCTACAACCGAAATACCACAAGTGGATGGTTTTAACAAAAAGAAATGTATTTCTTCACAGCAAGGTAAGCTAAAAGTCCAAATTCGGGGCATCAGCTCCAGGGAGAGGCTTTCTCTCTCTGTTGGCCTTCTTTCTCATCAACATTCCCCCGGAATAGGAGCTTCTCCACACAGCGACCCTGGGTCCAAAGGACACGCTCCGCTTCTAGCACTGCTTTTTTTGTGGTATGAGGTCCCCCTGTCTCTCTGCTCACTTATCTTTTATATCTCAAGAGATTGTCTCAGGACACAATCTAATCTTGGAGACTGAGTCCTGCTTTACTAACACAACTGCCACCCATCCTCCCTCATTAACATCATAGAGGCAGGGTTTACAACCTATAGGAAAATCACACAATACCAGGAATCATGGCCCAGCCAAATTGATACACACATTTTTGGGGGTACATAGTTCAATCCATGACACACATCATTTTCCTCCATATGAAATAATAAACTCACCTGGGGCTATTTAGGGTCTGAAAGTGCATGGCTTAAAGACCTGGGATTCAACATCATAGTTTTTCTGCTTCAAAAATCGATATGTATCTCAGAGCACAAGGTAGAATCTAAATTGTTTTGGTGGGAAGCTCTTCAGTTTTAATAGATGTAAAAAGAGAATCTACTCTGTTTACCAGAGACAAGAATTATGTTCTCAAATATACCTTACCACCTATCCCTCAAGTAGCCTTCTCAGAGACTGAATTCTCTCTGTTACCTCAGATGTTTTGAATGTCTTATACCAATTATTGCTTTACTGGCATTTTGATGACTTATAATTACTTTAAGGATCAAAAATCTAATGTAACCATCCTCCCATTGGCCAGTATTCCCTGGTATTACTAAAACACACATATCTACCACTGCAAATCAAATTAACTTTATCTACAAACACCACTGTTCAAAGAAAGTTTACCAAAGATTAGGAAACAGATTGTAAAGAGTTGCTGAATTCCATAAGCAGAACTTAAAACAAAAATTTACTTCTGCCAGTAAAAGCAAAAGGTACATATGTAATTTAGATTTCTCTATTTTTCCTTAAAACCTATTACATGCAAACTGAAACATCTCACTATTGTGAAAAGCAAATAAATCTTTTTCCTAAGAAGGCATGATCTCACTGAATTTTACTTTCCAACAAAATTGAACATTTTAATTCCTTAAAGCATTAAAGCACTTTGACGTCACTGTCAGTACTGTTTTCTTTTCCAGTAAAGTGTGTCAAAATCTCAATATCTAAAACAAACAAGCATATAAAAAAATGAACTTAAAAATCTGTCTTTATAAACAGAGAAAAAGCAATTGGAGTTTCTTCTGGAGAAGAAAACAAGTCTATCCAGAGGTAAAAGAGGACCTAGGGAGAGTTAGGGTATTTAATTACCACAATTTGGAAGCAAGAAAAATCCACTGAAAAAAGCAAGTAAATGGTAAACGTGAAATTAGATGGTTAAATACAAACTCATAAGCAGATAATGGAAACCCTGGTGGTGTAGTGGTTAAGTGCTAAAGCTGCTAACCAAAAGGTCAGCAGTTTGAATCCACCAAGTGTTCCCTGGAAACTCTATGGGGCAGTTCTACTCTGTCCTGTAGGGTCGCTATGAGTCAAGTCGATGGCAATGGGTTTGGTTTTGGTTTTTAAGTAGATAATAAAAACGCTGAAGACTATGATGCCAACTCATCTCCAAGCCAATAAAATATAAAGACATATTAAGGCTGCCAGGGGCCTTGTACATAAAATATCGTTGTTGATATGTGCCATCAAGTCCGTTCTTACTCATAACAACCCCATGTGCTACAGAATGAAACACTGCCCAGTCCTGCACCATCCTCACAATCTTTGCTATGTTTGAGCTCATTGTTGCAGCCACTGTGTCAATCCATCTCATTGAGGGTCTTCCTCTTTTTTGCTGACCCTCCACTTTAACAAACATGATGTTCTTCTCTAGGGACTAATCTTTCCTGATAACATGTCCAAAGTACATGAGATGAAGTCTCACCATCCTTGCTTCTAAGGAGCATTCTGGCTGTACTTCTTCCAGGACAGACTTGTTCATTCTTCTGGCATATTCAATATTCTTTGCCAACACCATAATTCAAAGGCATCAATTCTTCAGTCTTATTCATTGTCCATCCTTCACATGCATATGAGGCAACTGAAAATACCATGGATTAGGTCAGGTGCACCTTAGTCCTCAAGATGACATCTTTGCTTTTTAACATTTTAAAGAGGTCTTCTGCAGCAGATCTGCCCAATGCAATGTGTCATTCGATTTCTTGACTGCTGTTTCCATGGGTTTTGATCCTGGACCCAAGTAAGATGAAATCCTTGACAACTTCAATCTTTCCTCCGTTTATCATGATGTTGCTCACTGGTCCAGTTGTGAGGACTTTTTGTTTTCTTTAGGTTGAGGTGCAATGCATACTAAAGGTTGTAGTCTTCGATCTTCTTCAGTGAGTGCTGCAAGTCCTCTTCACTTTCAGCAAGGTTGTGTCATATGCATATTGCAGGTTGTTCATGAGTCTTCCTCCAATCCCGATGCTGCATTCTTCTGCATATAGTCCATCTTCTCGGATTATTTGCTCAGCATACAGATAAAATAAGTACGGTGAACGGATGCAACCCTGACACACACAGTATCCCCATTATGTTCCAAGACTGCCTCTTGGTCTATGTAGAGATTCCTCATGAGCACAATTAAATGTTCTGGAATTCCTATTCTTTGCAAGGTTATCCATAATTTGTTATGGTCCACACAGCTGAATGCCTTTGTGTAGTCAATAAAACACAGGTAAACATCTTTCTGGTATTCTCTGCTTTCAGCCAAGACCCATCTGACATCAGCAATGATATCCCTCATTCCATGTCCTCTTCTGAATCCAGCTTGCATTTCTGGTAGCTCTCTGTCCAGGTACTGCTGCAACTGTTTTTGAATTATCTTCAGAATAGGCACTCAGTAATAGAAGTGAATAGCCCAAATCTGGCTAAAATTGACTCTTCGAAGTCCCTACTCCTTTATATACTCAGTTACATTAGGGATTCTGTACCCACATCAACCCAGGGCAAAATCTCACTCTTTAGATACAATCATAGGTAAAAAGCAGCTCCTCTAAGGTAGTTGGCTCAGACACATTTCTCTGTATGTTGACATCAGGTAGATTTTAAGGGCATATAATGTTCCAAAACTGTTTGATTAAGAAGGTTTAAGGTAAGGGGAGGCCACAGCTACTGCTTTTTGAGGGCAGTTACTGGGGCATATGAATAAGTATTTTGTACATCATTTTACATACCAGTATTCTGAAATACGCTAGAGGAAAGCATTTCCTAGTGTGAGAGGACAAGCAGTTCAAAAATCAACAGTTAAGATTGTGAATGCTCTGAAAACCTTTTGGCTTTTAAAGTATATGTACACAATAAAGAGTTCTCCTCTCTCCAGGGGGCATTGTTACACAGAGCCAAGGGGGATCACATACTTCAGGAGCAGCTACTGAGAATTACCAGATTACATAAAATTGATGGGACGTGGCACTTCGCAAGGAATAAATGCATAACAAATGTGAGTGCCTTACGCTTTTTATTCCACTGGGTGAAATGCTGGAGTAATCAATCCAATCAGATCCATTAGAGAGGCCCGTTGCAGGTCTGGTGGGTAGTTTTATTTTGTTCCTCTCCTTACTCAGATTCCTCTTTGTCTTTAAGGAAGAATAATCAGGATGGTATCTGAATTTAAAATCTGAGATGCTGGAAAAATCAAAAAAGCAAATAATAAAAAACGAAATAGGATGTGGATAAGCCAATGGCAGAAAAGGATTTTTTTTAAGTCAGAAACATTAAAATGTTTTGGGAATAAATCAAATATTTTAAATTTCAAAAAATGCAAAAATGTGTTAATACTCAGAAAACCTTTCTAAATTAAAAAATAAATAAAAAATAAAAATCTAGGGATGAAATTCCTGAGGTGCAACCTTAGAAGAATAGAAACTACCGTGGATCCTTGCCCCAGTGCCAAGTGATTCACATAAACCTGCAGAGGAGAAAATAAGTTCCACAGGAATGCAAGCAAAGCTCTTTCAACCAGGAGATGGTTTGGCAGAGTGAAAAGAGGAATGACTTAAGTTCTAGATTCCTGCATTGAGGTAAACTTTTACAGCCCTATGAAAAGATGTTGTTGTTGTTATTACCTGCTGTGAAGTCGGCTCCCAATTCATGGGGGCCCCATGGACAATGGAACAAAATGCTGCCCAGTGCTGCACCATCTGCATGATCAGTTGCGGACAGGACCACTATGATCCTCAGGATTTTCACTGGCTGATTTTAAGAAGCACATCCCCACGCCTTTCTTTCTAGTCTGTCTAGGTTGGAAGCTCCATTGTTACCTGGTCAGCATCACAGCAACACACAAGCCTCTGCTGACAGACATGTAATGGCTACAACTGAGGGGGTACACCAGCTGGGAATTGAACCCAGGTCTCCAGCACTTGGAAGGGAAGAAATCTACCACTGAACCACCACTACCCTCTATGATAAGTTACTTCATCTGTAATCTGGTGACATCATTTTCCTAGCTATCTTACAGGTTTGACAGGAAAACCACATAAGATATTATATGGAAGGCCTCTGTAAATGTTAAAGCACTGTACAAAGAAAAGGTAGTGTTAATACTAGAGGCAGTTCCTAACACAATGCAGGTGTGCAATGATTATCTGTTGAATGAAAGAAGAAGCATTTTAAAATAATTTTTAAAACCTCAGGCAAAATTACCAAATGATCCCAATATATAACATATTACATTCAGGAACATTCTAGTCCTTTATAATAATATTTATCCACTGTTTACTATTGGAAATTCTAGTGGCGTAGATTAAGAGCTATGGCTGCTAACCAAAAGATCAGCAGTTTGAATCCACCAGGCACTCATTGGAAACCCTATGGGGCAGTTCTACTCTGTTCTATTGGGTTGCTATGAGTCCGAATCGACTCGACAGCATCGGGTTTGGTTTGGTTTTTTTGGCTTAATATTTACTAGGCCCTGTTCTAAAGACCTCAGAAATATTAGCATTAACAAAAACTCCAAGAGATAGAATCTACTATTAGAATCTAAGTCATCTGTAAATCTTCATTTACAAATGAAGAAAATTACTTAATCCAAAATACAAGATAAATAATTTGTCCAAAATCACACACTTTATAAGTGGAGGATTCAATTCAAAGCACAAAATCTGGCTCCAGTGACCATACTTTTAAACTACAATGAGCTCATTAATACATGTACTCAGGAGCAAACCGCTAAGTAAGTGTATTTGTACAAACATTACAGTACCTAACCAAAATAACATTTTCAGGTAAAATCAATTAAGGATCATTGTTAACTGTGCTACACAGTCATAATTCTCTTATCTTCTGAAGCACATTCAATGATATTGCACCAATTATACAGCCTCCCTGTTTCACTCTTTCCTCTGTCCTCAAAAAACTTCCTTCCCCAAACCTCAAATATACTTACAACTAAGCATCTTTTTTATTATATAATTCAGTATCTTAAGTAGCTTTGCATACATATTTAAATATTGATGCTGGTGTTCTTAATAATAGAATCATGGCAGAAATGCCTAGATTGTTTGAACGTTTACATATAGCCATTAATTTATTAACTATTCGTTTACTACTAACTGTGCCAGGCGTTATACCAGGCACTGAATGGGGATAGACTCGCAATTAAAGACATAACTTTAATCAGTTATTTTGAAAATCTAATTAAGATACAAAGCACACTTGTGTGAGATAACCTAGAAACTACATTTAAAAAAACCATTACCTACAAATGCAAACTGATATTCTAGTAGTTGAATAGACACATTCTGAAGAGAAACTGAGGGTCAAATTCCAGAGAGACAAGTGCCAGAGAGCAGAAATGGAGTGTAATTACTGCACGTGCTTAAAATTGTTCAGTAAGGAAAACATAAGTTCAGTAAAAATTAGTAAACCTGAGTCTCCACTCACCTCTCACATCATGAATTCATAGGGCTTCCAGGCTGTCCAGTATGTGTCACTATTAGACCTAAATTAAGAAATCTGTGTTTCTGATTCCTTGAACAAAAAACTCCTACGCCACTGACTGTATTCTAATGCCTACTAATCTGGCAGCAGTTCATAGAACAACCTTACTGGGTTGAAGTGAGCAGAAAGATTGATGATGGGAATTTTCCCTCGATGTTGTTGCTGCTAGTTGACTCCAAGTCAATTCTGACTCACGGTGACCCCATGTGTTCCCACCCTTTATAACCTATAAACTAGAAAAATCCTATTTTCTCTTTCTGTCCAGCTCCCTCAAATTACTCAACTCCCATCCCTATCAATCTGTTTCGAGTGGCTCCCTGATTCCCATACACCCGCACCCTCCCTCCAAACACACACACACACACACACACACACACACACACACACACATACTTCCTCATAGATACAACATATGCTATTATTCGCACACCTATAGAGAAGGAGCCCTGGTGGCATAGTGGTTAAGAGCTCAGGCTGCTAACCAAAAGGTCAGCAATTTGAATCCACCAGCTGCTCCTTGGAAACCCTATGGGGCAGTTCTACCCCATTCTATAGAGTCGCTATGAGTCATAATCAACCTGATGGTAATGGTTGGTTGGTTTGTTGGTTTTTTTTTTGTATAGAGAAAATACTGTCCATTCTGAACCAACTATGTAAGTTCTAGGCTTAGAAATAGCACAGTAGGTTACAGAACAGGGCTGTGAAAATAAGCATATGGTTAAGAACACTTGGCCAGGAGTCAGGTACCTGGTGTTTAAATCTCAGCTCTTTCCCTATGTGCCTCTGTGAACTCAGAAGGTTATTTAATCTCTCTGACCCTCACTTTTTTCATCCACTAAGTCCCGGACGAACAAATTGCTAATATTCTTTCCAGTTCAAAATTACTAATCCTTGAAAGAATAAAGGTGAAATCAAAGGGAGACAAAATAGTTTTGATTAATATTATGAGGTTTTGTATCATTTAGATGGGACCAAAAAGTTCTACTCCATGACGACTGGATCATAGTTTCTTAGGGTAGTATGTTGGTCTCTCTGTGCCAAAGGCAAGATTATGATAATTTCCAATTGTTTGTAACATTTTAAAAACGAGAGAAAAATATCAGTCTGCCTTTAAAACATCTGATTTTTAGTTCCAATGTGTTATTTAAACATGTTTTCTGTATCCAAGTTTGTTTCTTAAACTGTCTTTTGTAAAAAAGTCATACCAGGACCAATCTTGGATGATATGTACATCTCTATTTTCTACCAGACAATGTTTACTTTCTACCACAAAAAGTTTTAGACTACACACTTCTACAAGATCTCCTATTTTTGTTGCCTAATCATCTTTGTAATGTTAAAATTAACCTCTTCAATCTGCAAGGTGAACAAGCCAGAAATAGCATACAGAGAAGTCATTTACATGGGGTAATCTACAGAGAGCATATGACATGCTGATTTTAATCAGGTCCCTAGAATAAGAGGAAGTGAGAAATAATTTCCTCGCCATAGTGCTAATGAGGATGGACTAACAGTACAATTGAAGAGAGTGCTGTCCTCAGCAGATGAAAGAAACGAACAGCACTCATACACTCATACACACACACACACACACACACACACACGGGCACACTAAACAAGATACACATGAAAATAAAACAGACTGAATGAATCCTATTACTGGAAGTGCCATACACTTTCTATATTTTAGAAAAGTTCAAAATATTTTACTATCAGTTCTTTAAGTTACACTATACATGGTAAGAAATGCATGATCCAGTTAAGTATGGAATCAGTTAGTATGGAATTTACACCTAAGTCGAATCCCGGCAAAGCCACAGCTCTCTGTACTTCACCACAGTACGTGCCTGTGACATGTTTGTAGATAACAAATACATTGCTCTGTGAGAAATGGCTTTAAAGGAAACTATTTAAAATCATTTCTGAGCTATGTCATAATTTTATATACATCACTGACCAAAACAAGGAGAAAAAAATGACTCTGCCTATGAAATTGGACTATCATAAACCATCAACAGCATATATTTCAATTAAATTTAATGATATTGGTGAATACTCTTTCCATATTTGTTTAAAAGAATTTTTTAAAGATAGCTTCCCATCAAGGCTTTAAAAAAGATAAAAAGAGATACACCTTGATAACACAAAAGAGAAGGCTCACAGATTGCACAGGACAATTTCTAACCCTGAGCTTCCGCATTCCTCTTAGTCCCACAATCCATCTGCACTTGGATATCTCATGTGTAACTCACCTTCTTCTCCCTTATAACACCAGCTCCTCTTTATGACTACCACAGTCTTATTAGTGGTGCTACCATATTTGTAATCTCCTCAAAATGAACACCTAGGACTAGTTTCTGACTTTTTACTTTTTTTATCCCTAAGATTGAGTAAGGAATTCACAAAATCTAAGTGAACCACCTTAATATGTATTCCCTATACATATTTGATATTTTTCATTCAGTTTGCAATGTAGTTTTATTCATCAGGGTACAGTAAGGAAACTAGAAACCACAGTAGGTATTTTAACACAAGAAATTTAATATCGGAAATTGGTTTCAGTTGTTGGAGGGCTGAAAAGAACAACACAGATAATTCCTTTAAGAAGCAGATATCACCTTCAATCTCTGTCTTGTCCCCCTGTTGACAGGACCTAGCAAGAAACCAACTGGGAAAGAAGAGACACAGTTTGCACAGTCCCAGATCAGCATCAGGGAGCACAGAGGAGAAGAGCTGAGAGAAAAGCAGGTATACCATCAGTACTCTTTGACATGTTCCAGGTCTCCAGATTACCTACTTTCCGATCTACAAGATGCCACAAAGATTTCTTTAACCTTCAGATGAACTCTGTTTAAGATGACAGATATATGTTCCTGGGAGTAAACAGAATTTGGGTAAACTGGGTAACTTCAAATGCATATGGCCAAGATATACATGTGAAATTATCCAAGCATGGTAAAGTCAAGGGTCAGCGAAAAAGAGGAATTGACACAATGGCTGCAACAATGGGCTCAAACATAGCAAAGACTGTAAGGATGGCATAGGACCGGGCAGTGTTTCATTCTGTCGTACAAAGGGTTGTTATGAGTCAGAATCGACTTGACGGCACCTAACAACAACAACATGGGCAAGACATGTTTAAAGGAGTAACAGAATCATCATAAGTCAGGGCTGAAGGAGAGAAGTTTCCCCATATATGTGGTTATGTGGTCATGGCTTAAACACTTCAGTGACTGCACACTCACTTCGTTTTGAGTAGGTCCTCAATTTTAAGTTTAAAAATCTTCAAACATTTTAAAGTTTTTCGATTACATTCTGTGAAAAATCTGGGTTTGATTAAGCAAGGGTGTAACTTACGGAGAATAAAATAGTTTTTCCTTCCTCTTGGTATTTTTAATCAAAAAGGAGGAAAATAGATTTTTAAAAAGCATAAATGTTCACAAAGTTTTGCATCTTGCATGAAAACATAGCAGAAACAATGACACAAGAACGAGGAATATTTACCCAAAACATTTTCCAATGATGGTCTAATCAAGATTTAAATATTCTACATGTACCCATGACACAACTCTAACTTGTATAAATATAAGTAAGACATCCAAAATTATTTGAAGCCCTAACATTTTCTCTTTCTTCACTCCTCTCGAGACTAAGCACCTGTATGCTTCTAATTTTGGAGCATTTATCCTCACCTATTTGAGTAAGGAAACGGAAATCAACTTTGAAATCAAGTTTTCAACCTGAACTTCCTGACAATTATTCCTAACCAATATTAGTCAACAGGCTGTACTAGGAAATAGTAAAAAGGTATTTTTAACACCAGCTTAGATAAAAATCACCAAAGCAACAAAACAGTAGCAATAAACTAATCAATATTTATTGAGTGCTACTATATGTGTGCCACCTGACTGAGCACTGTCCAAAGAAGATCAAAAAACTCTTGCCTTAGAGAAGCTTACAATAAAATGAGAGTGAAAATATATACAGACAAGAAGAATTGGATAATTTAAGCAATGTCACAAGAAAGTATATGATTAATTGCTCCTGAATGGTATTAGAAAGGAGCTTGCAAAGAGCATATACAGGCAGTCCCCAAGTTATAAACAATACGCGTTCCTAACTTTGTCTTTAAGTCGAATGTGTAGCTAAGTAAGAACAGGTGCATACGTTCTTATTTAGCCTTACTTCAGCCCAAGAAAAGGCTACGAGCCTTTTCAGTGATTTAAAAGCTGCACATGCAGCAAGTGAAGGTGATTGTGATAAAGAATTTTTTTCAAGTAGGGGTTGGTTCAACAGTTTCAAAGTGAGGACAAATTTCCATAACATTAAAGGGTAAGTAAGATAGAACTTTCATAACCAGGGACTGTATGTGCTAGGAATTTAAAAACTAAAGCTCTAGTCCTGCCACTATCTGCTTGTGGTTGGCAAGTCCGTAAAACTCTCTTGGCCCTCATAAAAATATAAAACGAAAGATTTTGACTAGATAATCAATAAGCCTCTTCTATCTTTAACATCCTATGATCATTTACAATTCAGAATGCAGGAGAAGTCATTTAAACACAGTACGGTGCGAAAAGAACTTGTGCTTTAGAGTTAGGCAGTCAGTCCTAAACGTGCCTTCTAACTCTAGATTAGAATTTCTTCTGTACGTAAGAATTGGAGAGGATTCATTTAAGGCATGCAAGACACAATCAGTGCTGAATTAATGGCAATTACTGAATTAAAAGGAAATGATTGTTCTTCAGAGAAGGTCTGCTACATCACATATGTAAGATGAACTCTCACCTCTCACATCTTTTAATGCATATATTTGTCATTTTTACTAAATAGTAAACATCATATCAAATTCCACCCTACATTGAACTGCTCTGGGACATGAGTTCTGTCTTCATCACATATACCAACTTATAGACAAATAAGATCAGCTCATTGTTGTTGATTTAACAATCAAAGACGTGATAGATTAGCTTTTTGCATTTCAAATTACTAATCTGTGCTTTTTTTCCAAATGTACTGATAATATTAATCTGGATGCCCAATGGATAAACACTGATAAAACTGTCAGACTTCTAATCAGTGAAATTCTGTTCATTTTCCTCTGTCCCTCTTGCTAGTAGCTACTCTTTGTAATTCAAACCTAAATGGAAATGTCCTGAAGACATCTGTCAGAGATTCTTAAGTGTTAAGGAACACTTAACAGCTGGGGGGAAAAAATGTTTTGTTAATGATCTAGTTTGCATAGACTATCATTTTATCACTTAACATGACGCCAGCTTCCTAGCTCAGTGGACAGAAAAAAGATACACTCCTAATTTTTTTTTTTTAACGTATTTAAAAAGAATGCAGGCATTACCACAAAGTTAGAATGACGTCAATGTCCTCTTTTGTATCCTATAGAACTTTGACACAACTTTAATACGTTGTTAGCGAAAATCAGACAATTTAGCTTGATATTTTTTATTTGTCATATATTTTCTAAAGTAATGCCTTCACTATCATTTATCCTTGTGTTAAACTATTTATTAAAAACAATACATTCTCTCGCTACAAGCTTGCTAGAAGTTTTCATCTACTGCAAGCGGAAAGATACATATATACATATATATATATATATATTTAGTGTATTCATGTATTGAAATACCAAAGTTAAACACAGAAAAAAACAGTAGGCACAAAAGTTAAGGATCTATTATTTTTTGAGAGGGCAGTGTATTAACATTCCAATTTCTTGGTATACTTACCTCAGTTATGAGAACTAATTGGGTTTTGAGGATGTGACAGAGAACTTGCAGGAGGCATCAGCTTTTAATTTCAGCTTATATGGACAGACTCTGAAAATATTTATTTTTATTTGCTTTATTTTTAATGTATGGCATAAATTGATAGCATTATATTATGAATCTTTCTGTGTTTAGTTCTATAAGGTATTAGCAAACATAGTTTTAATATTACAAAGCTAAATTACCAAAGTTTTGCATTTTTATATTATATTGCATTTTGAGAAGAGTTTCCTCGATACATTTAGAACATAATACAAAAAATGAAAAAACTAATTTTCTAGTTAGTGATTTATAGATCATATAATAAATTACTGTATCTCTAATTCTAACTATTATAGTGCTTAAGTGCAACTGAATAGCCTTTAAAGACTAAATTTTGGATGAATATAAACTCTAATTCTGAAATGCTTTATCAGTATAATGTATCAAAGTAACAGTTTGCTGAATCTATTATTTAATATGTAATCTTCCTAGTACTTCACAGTTTCAAGTTTAAAAACAAGGAGAAAAACCGAGAGGTCAAAATTCAAGAGTCAATGAGATTCCTGATATAAATCAGTTTAAACCTTTCTTTTTACAGATTTTAAGAAACTGTCCCCTTATAAAAACAAGCCCCTTGGTCAAGGTCACCCTGACCTTGGCGTAGTGAGAAAGCCTAGGATTTAGAGTTAGACGGACCTAAATTCTAATCCAAACTCTGCTCCTAAACTGTCACGTCATACGTTACTCTATCGTCATGGCTTTAAAAGGGTATAGTAATAAATATGTCATATGTTTCTGGGATAATTAAATCGAGTTGTATACACAGCACGGTACTTAAAAACATGGTGCAGATCTGTTGGTTTTTACCTTTATTAAAGAAATAGCTATATAAATCTAGGTCTCTTGCTTTCTTGCCTACTACATTGCACAAAGACTGGCATTCTGGTTAAGTTTTTTTTGGGGGGGTGTGCTTAAGCTCAAAACAAATATTTTTCCCAAGTGGTTTTGAAACTCATCCCAATTATGTCAATTTCAGAAATTCAAAACTGTGCCTTCTGCCACCTAAATATTAAATTAGCATAATTAGCTAATCTGAAGTGGCTTTAATAAACCTTTTCCATTGTATTCATTAGCCTCAGAGTTTTTTTCCCCCTAAATATAGTTGATGTTTCTTTCCAATTGCAAAATTTTTAATAGGGTTAATCATGGAGTATTTCTCATTACCGGTTAAATAAAGAGTATTGTCTTTAAATACAACGTGCTTCTAACTTCATATTAAGGAGAAATAAACATTTTTAAAGTCAAGTAAAATGTCTCAACTTTGTTAATCAAGTGGGGTTTTCTCTGAAACATTAGTTTGGTAAGGTGATTAAAAAAGAGGAAAAAAAAGATTGTCCTTTTTTTACAAACATATAAAAAAAGTGTATTTAACTAAGGCCTGTAAGAGAATAACGCTTTCAATTCTATCA
Source organism: Dugong dugon (assembly GCA_030035585.1). Classification (NCBI taxonomy): domain Eukaryota; kingdom Metazoa; phylum Chordata; class Mammalia; order Sirenia; family Dugongidae; genus Dugong; species Dugong dugon. Next base: position 21,893,363 of record CM057463.1, on the reverse strand, counting down.
AAAAAAATGTACTTCCACTTCCAAACCCGTTTCCAATGAGTCGATTCCAACTCATGGAGACCCTATAGGACAAAGCAGAACTGCCCCACAGGGTTTCCAAGGCTGTAATCTTTTACAGAAGCAAACTGCTACATCTTTCTCCTCTGGAGCAGCTGGTGGGTTCGAATCGCCAAACTTTTGGTTAGCAGCCATGTGCTTAACCACTGCACCATCAGGGTTCCTTGTTCTTCTGCTTAACTCCTCCACAATGTTCACAATACTTATCTTTATCTTCTTATTATGCATTAATATTAACTTATAGGAAAGAACTAGCAATGATTTTCTTAGATCTCAAAGTGCCATAAAATTCTGTCCACATGGAGACAAATGTGGAATGGAGTGAGAAGAAAATGACAGTGGGAGAGCTGGAGGAGGTCTTTTAAAGTCTCATTTATCGGAATACATAAATATATATGTATATGTATGTGTGTATATGTATATTTCAATTTTTCTCTATGTCCTTCCAGATACAAATCAATTTCTTTCACTATATATGGGGCCTCAAACATTTTCTTACTTATGTTCTGCTAACCACAAAAGTCAACCCCAGAGGTTTTCCACTGCATAAAAATATGACTGATACACAGTATCCCTAATTGCCAAAAGTAAATGGAAAGTCACATAAGTTACACAGGACAAAAATTAAATTGGGTGTGACAATGACCTATTCTTTTGGAATACACTACACTGATATTTCATGATTTAGAATCAAAGATGATTTGTTAAATATCCTATAATTGCTAATTACAGAGATTTTCTAATGCTATATCTAAACAATAACAAACAAAAATGTTGTAGAGATCAAAAGCAATGTGCAAGTCCCAGGTTAATTAAAAGTATACAATAGCAAATTGCCCCTACAGTAAAACTACATTCTGACACCCTCTTTCTTCCCTTTTTCAAGAGGTTCAGAGATGAAGCATACTTTGATTTTAGCCAGCTAGGAGAAAGTTTTGCCATTCCTTAAAGCAAAACATAAAATAGGGTCTCGATATCCTCTTACATGTAAATACAAAGGGTAGAGTCTGTGGAAGTAAAGTGAGTCACAGGATGTCATAAGCCTGTACCTTACCTTCATCTTGATCAAAGGATTAAACAAGTATCCCTTTCCTAAACTCAGAACCAGATTCTCTTGAAAGAGAGGTGCTCATTTCAGAAAAGTCACGTCTTTCTGAAAAGGTACATACCTTCACTTCCCACTTCTCATTACTGAAACTATAGTTTTAAGATAAAATCAGTTCTGAGAAGTAAATATTAATATCCTCAATTTCCAGGTAAAGAAACCGGTTTAAGGAGCCTGCTGACATGCATAATACAATCAGTAATTTGCAGCAGAATCCAGACCTAAGTTCCAGACATCTGATTCCAAAGCCCATGTCCTTAAGCAAAATACCATGTTGTTGTTGTTGTTGTTAGTTGCCATGGAGTCGACTGCGACTCATGGTGACCCCATGTGTTGCACAATAGAAGTGCACTCCATAGGATTTTTAAGGTTGTGACGTTTCGGAAGCAGATCACCAGGCCTGTCTTCCAAAGTACCTCTGGGTGGTCTTGAACCACCCACCTTTTGGCTGTTGGTCAAGTGTTTAACCATTTGCACCACCCAGAGACCTTTAAAATACCATACTGTCTCCATATCGCCAGCACCCTACCATTTTAAACCAATTCTTCTGATTTTTCCACGTTAGTATCAAAGAACTAAGATAAACATAGAATTATTTATTGGTTTACCTGTACTATGACTAAATAAGTATTTGGTTAGTTTGCAATACAGTAGAGAATTTCTAAAGGACTATTAACATCCACTCAATGAAGATACAGTTATTTCTCTTTTTTTCTAAGTTATATGTGATATTTCTCCTTCGCTGGTTATAATTCACAATGAAAACTAAGATACACCACTACGGGGCAGACGGAAGAAAGGGTCTGGTGGAACATCCCTTTACCCACATTTCTAAGTCCATGCTAATAGTTTTGAACTGTGTGCATCTACGCAAATAATGCTGCGTGGAATTTTAACAAGTTTCCAGACTCTCTGAAGACCATTCATTAGCACCATATGGGTCTATGCATAACCCTGCTTTATGGATTCCTGAAAGTACAAATTATTATTAAACTTATTCTTTATACATTTGCAGTCTGGCTCAGAGGCTCAACTGTATTTCTTAACTCTCTCTTGTTTGAAAGACAGTTGCTCTCACATCAGTTTCACTCTGCCATCAAGCCCACACTTAACCACATGTGGTGATGTGCAACAGTGGAGAGCAGGCTGCTACCTGCTACCAGGAGCCTGCCGCTTGCAAAGGCATGTGCCTCACACACAGAGAGAAAAGGACTCATTGAGAAACTTGACAGGGGCACCTCTCTGAGAAACAATGCCAGAAGTGCAAGGAAGCAATATGAAACCAACCCCGATTAAGCTAGCAGGATCCAAGAGTAAGTGCTAAGCTCTCTTCACCCATCCCCACTTTTCCTTTTTATAACAATGGCTTGGGTTTGTGCCCAATCAATTCTGAGACAAATTTTGTTCAGAAACTTCTAATGGTCTATTGCATATATTATATGAAAATTAAGTACTGTTAGACCAAAACCTATCCTTCCTCCCATCCCAGCTAAACTAAGCCTGAAAAAAATCATGTTTGTTATCAGTTTAGGATAAAGACACATTTTAATCTACCAAGGCACTTATTTACTCAAGCTACAGCAATATACTTTTCTAAGATACCTGCTCCTTGATCAAGTTTTGACCAAAACATAACAGAGTCCCAAACCTGCCGCTGACAGATAAAACCACATACTGAGATTGCTCGTAAAAAGGTTTTTTGCTTATATTGATTTAGTGAAGCTAATCATGAAGAAATATGATTGTCCCAAATGGGACAACTTCCCTGATAAACAACCACAAAACAGAAGATCCCTGATATAATTTTTTAGCATATATTCTTACAAATTGTATATGTGAGCAGCAGACAGATGGTGAATGTCAATTTGGCACTATACCACCATCTGCTCTTTGTATGGTTAGTCAAATTCAGAGTGTTAACTAAAGATTAAAGAAAGACCATGATACTGTTGAAGCAAAGAGTTGCTTTCTTTTTTGAACTCTCCCAATACCTGCAATGCATCTTCATAGGTAGCAAGTTAACTATGATATATAAAACCTGTTTTAATTTCATTTTATTTAACAAAACATAAACATAAACATTCATTTGTACAGCTAACCCATAGATACTTTTGGGACACAAAAAACAAAAAAGAGTGAGAGAGTAAAGGAATTAAAATTTATGCTACAAAAAAGGACACAGAAAACAAACTGCATTTACCAGAGCAGGATACCTAACAAGAAAAACAACAAAAAATAAATACTCTTGCTGAATCTGTCTCTTATTTGCTACTAGAGAGTATAAAGTATGTTCACGAAGAAATACCTTTGCACTATGCTGGCTTCATATCAAGTTATAGAACAAAAGTAGGTTTGAAATTATATATTGCACCATCACGTAGCCTTTATCTTACAAACATTTTTTACAGTTATTGTGCTGAAAAATCCAAAAATGAAATCATTTTATAACTGATGAGTTTATGATGAGAGGCTATCCTTTATTTAAAAATTATCTATTTTTATCTAAATGCAATGAAATGAATACTCATCATAACAATATATACAATAAACTAATACTAATGAACTGTCTACATCATTTTATAAAATTAATGCATGTTATATAAGTGTATTATAAAAACATACAAAAATTAACACTTAAAAATTAACTAGGTAATATGCTAAATATGTAAATATGCTAGATGATAACAGCAAACTTTTCTACAGTGCTTATTGTATGCCAGGCATAGTTTTAGTTGTTTTATACCTATTAGTTCTTCAGTCCTCTAAAGACCCTGTACAGAAGAGGCTACATAATTTGTGGGGTCCAGTGCCAAATGAAAATGTAGGCCCCTTGTTTAAAATGCAGGAAAAAGGCGTTTTCCTTTCTTCAGTGGTCTATCTCTCTCTCACTCAGCCTATCATGGTGGTTTTTCTCAGGGTGAGTACAGGCTAGAGATGTCAGGCCCCTCTGCTGTCCCCAGTACTCAATCCCCTTCCCAACATCTAGCCTTCCTCCCCACCACAGATGCAGAGGAAGGCAAAGGTGGCAGGAGAGGGGGTAGCCAAGAACCTGTCCAGTAAAGGGACAAAGCAGAAACAAGGGGGACCACGTACAAGCCAAGGCTCAAAGACCCCAGTGCATGCCCAATGTCCCATAGGACTTAACCACAAAATATAACTTCAAAGTAAACATTATCAAAAATTTCAAGATGATACTCGTGGAGCATTAAACACTAAGTGCAGGGCCCCCTGCTGATTGTTGGACCCTGTGCAACTTCACTGGTTGCATGTCCATGAAGCAGTCCCTGACCCTTTAAAAGACACGTGATTATTATCTTCATTTAACAGGTGAAGAACCTGAAGCACAGAGAAAATAATTAATTTCTCGTGAAGTCACCCAGTATATAAGTAGCGGAGCAAGATTTCAAACTCTGACAGAATTCAAATTCAATCCTGACTCCTGGGTCAGTGTTCTTTATGCTACCCTAGAAGGAAATTTAAAGAAATATATTTGTAGTTCTAATAATCTATCTATTATTTCTAGTCCGACTTTCAAAGAAACTCTAGAAAAAATATTTTTAGAAAAAAATTCTAAACTGTATTCATTTTTATAAATAAAACCCAGATATAGAAAGGTGACTACTTGCTATTTTGAATTTCTAGAAAAGAAAAGGAGAAGGAGGGACTATATTATATCCACTAGCAGTATATACATACTTACTCAGTGATACTTGTACTTCAAAAGATCTAATATTCTAACTCATATTGAGAAGAATACCTGGGTCTTAGAAACTACAGTAACAGCATTCTAAAAGCAACTCCAAGATTTTCAGAGACATGGGAGTGGCTGTCAGTACTTAAACCCTAAGCAATCATGGGACATATGTCTGGCACTTTACATCTCTTTTCTGTACACTTCTTCTCCATCCTGGCCCTTATCTCCTCTGACCTCTAACACTTGATATTATCACTCCATCTAATCATGAAAACAGAGTTTTCTCCCAAATTTCCCATCACTATACCAACAAAACATTTCAAAGTCCCAATCTGATAATTAATTTGTTCAATGTATATTAACTGATCAAATCTTATTTGCACTGTAAACTTTAAATCGCATTATTTTCAGATTATTTAATTAAGTTGCCATATTAACTGACAGATGATGATAATGTGTGAAATAAATAAGGGCTTCTAAAACTTAACCTTCTTCCCTCACACACATATCATTCCAGGTTTTCCAATGCATGAGATAGCCCCTGAACAGTGTGTGTGTGTGTGTGTGTGTGTGTGTGTGTGTGTGTGCATGTGTGCGCTGTGTGTTGTGAGAGAGAGAGAAAAGGGAAAAGGGGAAAAGATAGCACCTCTGTCAGACCCATGTTAGAAAAAAAGAAGTCAATTTCAGTGTTCTCTGTTGGATATGGCAAAGAGCATATCCTAGAAAATTGTACAATACAGGCAGTCACTTTATCTCTGTATACACCCTTTGCCTCTTTCACTTCTAACATCTAATCACAAGATTTAATTTCTACAGTAACAAAGCGCTTTACAGTTATCATACCCATACTAGAAAAGATGGAAAGTAAAATCATTCTAGCCTTTAAAACAAGTACCGAAAGTGACCTACACAGTATGACTCATCTTTCACCAACTCCCAGTAGAGTTTGTTCTTCCAGTACCAAAGGCATGAGTTTACATATCTACCTGAAGCACTAAAACTATGAGTCAAAGGCTGGGTCCCTTAACCATCTCTGCATCCAGCAACATGCACAGAATCTAGCACATATTAGCACTAATCTAGCACTTGACGGATAATGAAAGAATAAATTATCAGATATAATTCATAAATTCATCATTTCAGTTTGTATACTAGGTCCACTGGTGATCAGTAAATAAACTATAAACATTCTCTAACTAGGGGGAAATAGTTGTTTCCATTTTTAAAAAAAAACTGTCTCGCATTTAAATTTTTTTTTAATTAAAGAAGCATTGATTAGGTGATTGCTCTATTTCTTCAAAATCCAAAACGATAATTATTATAATAGCTAATCCTGACAGTTCTTGGCAACATCCCTATGAATAAAGATTAAATAATACAATTTGTATTTAAAAGGAAAAGTATGTCCTCATACCTTTACAAAACTAGAACAGTGTTCACTGACATCATTCATAGAGAAATGATCAATGAGAGAACATTGTCTAAATGGATTTTGAAGATCAACGTCACTTAGTACATTTAATAAGGCAAATCAATAAGTATAAACTGACTGTTCCTTCAGTTACACTAAGTGTTAAATCTTGTCCCACTCTTTGCAAGTTTTGCTCCCATAGCCGCTATGATGGCCTATACATTGTTTCATTTCAGTCATTCAACAAACATTTAATGACTAGCTTGTTTCTTGAAGGCAAACTATCTCCACTTAATCTTTGTAGTGCTGTACATAATGTAGAGCCTTCTGTGCAATAAACACAAAATGAGTAGCGTATAAGTGAACAAATGCTCTTCCATCCTACAGTACTGTAAGCAGAAAAAGTATGAGTCCCAGACCAAGATGAAAGGTTTTACGGGAAAATGTTTTGTTTTGTTTTGTTTTAAGGCAGAAACCTTCACATTTTACAGATTTGAAATGACTGCAATGGAAAAACCTATGCCTTGTGACTTCAAATTTTGTTTTCAGTAACTGTCTCTCTCCCCTCCCATTACCCTGCTCCCTAACCCATACTCAAAGGCCTATCCTCTAAAATATCTCTTGCAACAAGCCTCCCAAGACTTCCTTCTCTTTATCTTTTATCAAAAACATTCTTTTGTTCAATGTAGTCTATATAATTTTTGGAAAACAGGAGCCTCACATCAAACTGCAATATGTAATAACCAGTACCTCCTAAGTATTGGTGTTCATTAACTTTTGTAAATTTTGAGGTAACTTCTGGCTCTGTTAAAAAAAGAGAGAGAGAATGCCAGTAGTTTGGGGACATGCCACTTTGGGGAAGGTTAATCAGCATTTACATTTAATTTCTAACTTGAAACCTCAGTTGTCCCTTTGTCTATTTCCCAACTCAGTAAGTACCTTTGTTTCCTATTTCATTAGAAAATAAAGGTTCTATATTGTGATTGTTATAAAAGAGGCAAAAATATAATATGTAAACAGTAAATCTCCATGTTGTATATGCTGCTTATAAGTCAAAATGCATTATATCTTTTAGTTTAATGTAAACAGTTCACTTGCTGTAGTTGTTAGCTGCGGTTGGGTCGGTCTTTCTTCCTAGTCTGCTTTAGTCTAGATGCTCCACTGAAACCTGCTCAGCATCAAAGCAACACACAAGCCTCCACTGACAGATGGGTGGGTGGTAGCTGTGAGTGAGGTACATTTGCCAGGAATCGAACCTAGGTCTCCTGCAGTGATGATGAAAATTCTACTACAGAACCACCAAAACCGAAAGCAAACCTGTTGCCATCGAGTTGATTCTGACTCATAGCGACCCTACAGGACAGAGTAGAACTGTCCCATAGGGTTTCCAAGGAGTGGCTGGATTCAAGCTGCCAACCTTTTGGTTAGCAGCTGAGCTCTTAACCATTGCACCACCAGGGCTCCATAGTTCACTTAGCACTGACTAAATATAAAGCCCTCTACTAGAAAGACAACAACGGAGTTAGGAAACAAGACACAGGCCCTCCTCTCCAATATTTTATCACATTTATCATATTTATAATGATTAACTTTATTTTTAAATTAAAAATCAAAAACAATTTTAACATCTTACTATCACTCAAAAGTGACTGAACTCTACATATATAAAACTAGTTTATTTTTTCAATGGAAAAACCAAAATTTTTAAAATTTAAACAATTGACAATTTACTTACTCTCTCTGTATTACACCACATGTATTTAAATATTTGGTTCAAAGTGTACTGACATACTATAAGTATGTTCAGCTTGCCCTTTTGTTTTGTAAGAGTGATCATTGTTGGTATTGTGTTAATGTTACTTTTTCATATGGAAATCATTAAATAATCTTCAAATCTACTTACTCTTTACCTTTTTGTCCCCCTCCCTTATTTAAAGTAGGATAATTAATCATTTTAAATAATTTTCCTCTCTCTTTTGTCTACACTATAGTCATTGGATGGTTAAATTAATTGGTGAATTACCGATATGTCTAACAATTTATACTCTTCTGCTCTTGGACCTGGCCCTGATTTTCTATTCATTGCTTATGCTGTATCAAGACTTTTTATTGAAAATGTATATTACAAACTGTAACAAAGGTACACATATGGATTCTTTATAGAGATCTGTCACTAGCCCAGTGTGTATACTGTATTATTTTGCTATTAAACTAGACCTATACAGTTAATTGTTTTAAATCATTTAATGTCACAAGAGTTTCATACCAAACAGGAAAAAGGAAGCTATATTTCAGGTTACAATATTAAATTCAGCAATGTACAATCCTAGCTATTATTCATTCTGGCAAATTACCACTGGCTGGATAATTGACAATAGGTTGCTAATTATATGATGGCATATAAATATCACTAGAAATTTCAAGTGTCCACCTGCTAGAAGTGTAAATACATGTGACGTAAAAGTAGAGCAATCACAATCACTGACAGACCACAACGCAAATATTTGGCTAACAAAGCTCCCTGTTCACTAGTATGAGTACTGATATTGAGTAAACCAGGGCCACTACCGAAATGGAGTGCATGAAGCCTGATGAGGTTAAAACAAGATACTACGATTGCAGAATTTTAAAGATGGAAGGAATCAACAGATCTGTTATGAAAAAGCTATGTGTCTTGGGAATGTTTGCCAGCAGAATCATCTGGTCTCATAAGTAGCATCAAAATCCCAGGGTTGTGTCCTAGGGTAGCAGGGTAAGTTTGAGAGAATAAAAGAGACAGGGAGGACAAAGGAAATTAGCATTCATCGTGTGCCTTCTATAAATAAAGCACTGAACTGGATACTTTCCAGTACTTTATTTTGTTCAGTACTCCCATTAATGCTGTGAAGTAAATATTATCATTACTCTGTTTTCTACACATAAAGACACTGATGCTATAGAGGATCAAGTAATTGCCAAGGTAGGGAAAGGGTGGGAATTGAATGTAAATATGTCTGATTACAGAGTCCATACTAGCCCTTTGACAGGTACTTACTTAATCTTTCTGAGACTCAGTTTCCACATCTTTACAATGAGCTCTAAAGATGCTTCCATGTATTGTTTATTCCTGATTCTTTTAGTTTTGTCATTGTCTATATTCCTTCATAAATGCACAGTGAAGGGTTGTTTAATAGAGATAAGGTGTATCAATGTTCCAAAGACAAAGAAAGAAATGAGTTTGTTAGTACCCACCACCACCACTCTGTGACAGAATCCAATGTGCAGATCATTTCACGTTTTGACATTTAGAACCTGTTATCAGTTTGCTGTGAAGTCTACAAATATATATTGTTTGTGAGCTGTTTTAATCTCACCTATGGTGTACAAATGAAGCCCTGGTGGCACAGTGGTTAAGAGCTCAGGCTGCTCACCAAATGTCAGCAGTTCGAACCCACCAGTCACTCCTTAGAAACTCAATGGGACAGTTCTAGTCCATCCTATAGGGTCGCTATGAGTTGGAATCGACTTAACGGCAACAGGTATGGTTTGGTTCGGTTATGGTGTGCAGATCAGGGACTATCTGATATATATATTAACAGTATCAGTAACGGTATCATGTAGGGTTGCTCTGATGACTAAATGAACCAGTATACGTAAAATACTTAGAACAGTGTCTGGCATGCAACATGCTCTATAAAGTACTACTTATTTTTACTATGATATATAATGTACCCCTTCACCCATGAAACATACAGAGCATTACATAATTCCCAGCAGACAATATTATTGGCTGTATAAAAGGATTCAAGCTTAACCATAAACATGCCTTTTATTTATTTATTTTTAGACTAAGAACATTAGCTACTGATCATTCATTACTTGTATTTAGAATATACCCAGGAACCTTTTCAACTATGTTTTTCTGTCCTCCATCTAGAGAATTCAGCATGTATTATCACTGTTTTCAAAAAAGTAGCCAAAAATCATTCCTCAAAACCATGCCAACAAATGAAACACTGTTCGAAACAAATTTATGAATATTATGTCCTACTTTTGCAGAGGCAGGCAAGTATACAAAATTCCCAGCAGGCAGTAGGCATTCAATAAATATTTTCTATAAGAACAAATGAAGATATAAGTGAATAAACAATTCTTTAAAAAAAAAAAAAAAAGGCATGATCCTAGAAGTAGTGAAGCTTGCAAAACAATACAAAATCAACTAGGGGGAAAAAATCATTTTTAATGAAGAACACTAAATATGAAGTACAAACACTAAATTCTTACAAATTTATTGATGGAAAAAATACTGTAAAATATACTAGCTGATGAAAATTTCACAACGAAAATGGGCAGCGTAGAGAGCCTTACAGAACTATCCAAAGAGATTGTCACTGATGTGAAGGAATTTGTCTTGGTCTATACTTCACAGCCACAGTTTGCCCTGATTTTCTGATGAACCAATGAGCCAACAGCAAGTAAAAGACAGAAAAGGAGACCTGCTGCACTGCCCACACTTGGGTCCTTCCATTCATCTGTATGTTCCCTCAAATCTCTCAACGTTTCTGACACTAACTTCCCAGGTGGAAATCGTAGATACCATATCAACTAAACCACTCTGCTTTGATGGAATAAGTGTGATTTTGACACAAAATGATAAATACCTCTCCCCCTAAGAAATTTCTTTTCCTTTGAAAATTTTCTCTTATTTACTAACTGTTGAGTTAAAGCACTTCCCTGCCACCACCTATTCTCTGCTCCCTTCCTCATGTCTCACCGTGGGCTTTCCTTTGATAAAACTAGAGAGTGGCAAGCTTGGCTCCTCCATTCCAACTTGGCACTGATGTCTTCAAACGATTTCCTCTTAGATAACCAATTTTTCTTAGGAGTTCACCAACCCTGAGAAATTAAATCTCTTTGAGAAGAAACCAGACAAGCATAATTGTTGATTCTTGAAAACCAGCTAACTTCTCCAAATTAGGATTTTCACAGAGGTCTTCACATTGCTGAAGGGAACATCTAGCATATGGCCCAAAGTCAGAAGACCTGGTTTCTGTTTCTGAGTCTTCAGATGACTCCATCTAAAGAGCAGACTACACCTCTTAATCTCTGCTTTGGGTTTCCCCATACACCAAAAACGGGAACTAGAGGTTTTCTTCAGTTTATATTTAAATATTTTTAATTTTGTGAATAATTTCCTCTCTTTACTCTGAGGAAAACAACACAAGTACTTTCCTGCTCTTCTATCATTGATCTCCACCACCCTACATGCCAACTGTTTCCTCTCATGTGTCCTTGAGATAAATTCGATTTTAGAAACTAGTCAGAATGTGGTTCATGAACCCAGCTAATATGAATCTTATTGCTGAGTGTTTTTCTTTTCCATCTTTCTTCCTCTCCTAGTTTACAGGTAGGAAATCATTCATTCAACAAACATCTATGATCAGCCTGTTCCAGCTGAATGTCTACCTACCATTTCCTTGGTTTGTAAAGGCATACCATATCAAGCTGGAAGATTCTTTTTCAGCCAAGTTGAAATAAACCATGTAATCAGCCAAGCTCTTAACTTCTGATCCCAATCTACTGTATCCATGCTCTGGATTCCATATTGACCAGAATCACCAGAAAAATTCGTTGTTGTCAAGTTGATTCCAACTCATAGTGACCCTATAGGACAGAGTAGAACTGCTCCAGAGGGTTTCCAAAGAGTACCTGGTGGATTCGAACTGTTGACCTTTTGGTTAGCAGCCAAACTCTTAACCATTATGCCACCAGGCTTTCCAGAATCACCAGGGAGATCAATAAATCCCAGCCACTTCAATCCCCCTCTACCCCCATAAACAAGTCCCCTACACTGGGGATCATTTTCTTACAGCTGCAACCTTTGTTATAAGAGGTAAGAATTTTCTTTCATCAGGAGTCCCTGAGTGGCACAAACAGGTAAGCACTTGACTATTAGCCTAAAGGCTAGCAGTTCAAAAACACCCAGAGGCGTCTGGGAAGATAGGCCTGGCGATCTGTTTCTGAAAGGTCACAGACTTGAAAGCCCTGTGGAGCAGTTCTACTCTGCACACACAGGGTTGCTATGAGTCAGAATCAACTCAAAGACAGCTAGCAACAACAACAAGAGTTAAAAATGGGGTATACGAGTATTAGCTTAACAACTATACTCATTTGAGTATATCTGGCATAATGTGAGAAGAACCAGATTAGTTTGTTTTTTTTTTAAATTTATAAATGTATTTATTTACAGTGCTATAATGAAATCATTATGTGTATAACAACTTACAGATTCTGAAGGGTGTTTTAGACACCTAGGATAAAAAGCAACTACATCATCCTAAAAGACATTGACTTTTTCATCTCAGCAGTAGATCTAGACTGACTAATTAAAATAAGTACATAAATCTTCTGCCATATGCCCCCTTCTCTGAGACTGGTACATTCTGTATATGCTACCACTGTGTTGGCCTAATGTCCCTATGATCTTCTATTTGTCCCACAAAACCTGTTTCAAGTATAACTCAAATGTTTTACTAATATAATGCTCAGAGCTGCAAGGCACAGAATGCTGGAAACTTCCTGACCTAAAATTTTGATACTAATTACTCTTTCCTTACAAGGCAGAAGCTGTTTTCAGCCTCAGCCAACTTTAGCTAGATGACCAGTTTAGAAAGCATTATTATAAAAATACAGTTTTTCTGATGCCAGTTTCTCTTACTGACTCATCTTCAGCTGCACAGGCTTCTGAGGACAGAGAAAATCATGCCAACAAGTAAGGTGCAAAACTACTAATAAGGATCTTGGTATTATGGGATTTCATACTGTCTCTAATTTGAATCTTCCCTTATATTACTCTGAGATGACAGAATATATGTTATATGTGTGTCTATGTGAGCTTGGGTGTGTGATATTAAGAACGTAATAATTTAAAACTTTCTTAATATGCTGGCTTCCTTTCTGGTCTGACAGAGCAGCTCACAGTCAAAAAAAGAATTGAAAGTCTAGCATGAAATTTAAATGACCTGATAAAATCATTCCTCAAAAGAGCATATCTAGTTTCCCAGGAAATCTTTTATGTTCCTTGTACCCTTCCAGTCTATATGGGACTACTCAAAACCTTTCTAGAATGATAGCTATGTCATCCAAAGAAACCTTCATATATTAGAACTTCTAAATGGTCTTCCATCACTAGAGGCAAAGTTCTGTTTCAACCATAAGAGATGACCCTGATGAGCACTACACTGCAGCTTTCTATTTTCTCTAGGATGTAAGTCCAAACTATCTCCCTCCTCCTCTGAAATGACCTCTGTTTTATCTAAAGTAATTCATTCTATAAACTGCCCTCTGACAAGCTTACAATCATTTCTCAGTTATTATCATCAGTAAATTATCTTCATAAAATATGTTAATTTTTGTTTCTAATTAACATCTTTGCCTACTTTCTGGTTACTCCTATATGGAATAAGCGAGGAAGGAAGATCCATGAAAGTAAGTCACTTAATTACTTTCACTGTCTCAGGAAATGCATGAGATCTTAAAAGACAAGAAGTTTAGAGGTGTCACTTTTACAGAGAAAGCGCCAGCCAATTGCAAAGGAAAAAAATGATTTCTAGCACAGCCAAGATGATACCAAGAACAACAACATCAGCTTTTACTGAGTAAATATTATACAGCAGTCTCTAAGCTAAATATTTTATGTGCATTGTTGTACTTAATCAGCATAAAACTATAGGAGGTACGTACCATTAATATCCCTAATTTAGAGATAAGGAATCTGAAATTTGGCCACTTAAGCCACTTAATCAAGATTAAAACAGGTAAAAGTGGCAGGGTGGCAGGGCCAAGTTCTCTTACAGCAAATGAGGGGTAAGTCCTTCAAGAATAATACTCTATAGTCAGTTTTCAGGCACAGTAAAGAATTATTGTAGAAAATTCCATAAAAGGAGACAACAACGTATACATCTAGGCTTGGGCACTCCAGAAACAAATCCTTAAATTTGAAGCCACAATATGAATTTCTTTGCTCTTCAGTATTGATAGCAATGTATCGTTACCTTCATGTAACATTATTGCTCCACGATTCTTATAACTGCTTCAGATTTTTTAAAGATATGCCCCAAGCAACTGCATTTCATCCAAAACATCTGCAGAAACCACACAGCAAACATTTTTAGTCATCTCTTGTAATTTCTGATTGAGTACAATTCTTCTCAGTTAAAAAAAAAAAAAAGAATTTCACTTTCCGTGAAAGAATTAATGATCTCGTTGCAAAACACTGACTGTAGATTTACATATTACATAGTTTAGAAATACCTGATTAACTTTGGGCTCTGCGAATTCCCCAATTAAATATAGAATCATCATGAGTTTCCTCACACATTCTTCTAGAGATCTCATTTTAAAAATACTTAAATTCTGTTATGTGTGTATTTTACAAAAAATAGTATCAAAAGAAAGTATCAAGTATTAATGTTTATTTTCTTCAGAATTATGTAAACGAATCCATTCTAATCGATTTTATCTTTCTGTAGGATTACAATGTGAAATATTCAGGGAGGTTATTAACCTTGCTATATAATAAGAAACAAATGATTTTTTAAAGACTTTTCTAAGCATTAGTCACTGATTTAAATATTGACCATGAACTATGGTAGAATACAAAGACTTATTTTTTAATATAGCAGTTTGTATATTACATTTCTTTCTTCTCTAGTAAAAAGGAGGCATCCACTAATCCTCTCCTCATTTTACTAATAATCCTTCTGCAAACAGGCAATCAAAGGCAGTGTTACGTGTATTTTATGGAAGCACTTCAAGTGAATTACAAAAGCACACATATACACCAGTGGCTTCATTCTCACCAGAGATTCTAAAAACAATCCTAGACTGCTGTAGTCTTAATTCCTAACACTGAGCGACAGTCTAATTAAAATACCCCAAAATTAAGGGTGTAAAATACCTCAAAATTAAGAGTATATATGAAATTACATAAACTATTGAGCTCAATTTTTATTTACTTTTTTGCTCATTTCTTTTATATTAGAAGAATAGCATTTCTCTACAAGTGGATGCTTATGTTTTCTTAAACTTAATAACATGCACAGCATTTCAGATTTTAAGGGCTAAAGGAGCCTTAGTTATTGCCTAGCTTGATCCTTTCCTTTCACAGAAATGAAAACAAGGCAAAAGCATGTAAATAAGTTGCTCAAAGTCATGGAGTTATGCGGCCCCTAAACATCTGAGACTATGACGCAGGTATCCTGACCCTCCGGATTTTTCCACCCGGGACTGTAGCATGCTCCGTAACCTTCAACTATACATAATGCCTTCTAAGAATAATTAGAAAAATGCAAATCAAACTGATGTTAACTATACTAACTATCCACCAGACCCCCTTGCTCCTGCAGTTACTGGGTCAGCTACTTTGCTGAGAAGAAAATCTGCATTAAGCTCAACACCCATGGTTGGCACTGTGGTCACGGTATGCTCTCAGGCTGTGGGACTCAGAGGAGCCAGGGGGCTTATATAAAACACTAAGGCCTAAACCCCATCTCAGATCAATTAAATCAGAATTTCTAAGAGTGGAGCCTAGGCAATCAGTGCTGTTCTTATCCCTGTTACTGCAAAACGCATGTTACGCCTTATTCAACCATTCAACCAACAAATCTTTTCAATACCTCCTTCATAGAAGGCAATAGGGATAGGCATCGAGAATAGAAGGAGGAAAAATAAATACAAGATATATTTCTTACCTTCAAGGAGGGGAGCTTTCTAAAATTCTAGATTCTTATTTTCCACTGTCAATTTTACATTTCTACATCAATGTCCTCCCAGGGTTTTGTTTAGGCCCAGATTATCGGTGAAATGTCAATCCCTTCCCCCACCACACACACACACAGAGGTAAGAATCCCCTTCTCACCAAAAGAAGCATCTCTCCTGACTGATACATCCATTAATTAAATTGTCAGTTCCTTTGTTCAACTAGGGAAAAATCCATTTAACCACACTATCATCTAACCCACATTAGCTTTATTTCATATTGTGTTCATTAAGGTACCATTCAGTTCTTCTCTTAAGCAGAATGAAATCCAGGTATGCTATACAAGCTCTCTTTTCCTGGTCTCTCTTCTCACTTTACCAAACTGGGAAAGGAGGTCAGTTGGGTTGACACAGAAAATGGTAAAGAAAGTGATTTAATTGGTATGACACAATAATTACTACGAAGTCTCTGTCCAAATGCATCTTTCCATAAGATTATCTTAATGTACTGATTCTCACACTAAGCAGCAAGTTTTCCCTTAAATATAGATTTTGAAACAGGCAAAAATCTTCACCTATTTTGTTTTATTATGTGTAATATATCTTCACGTAATGAAAGTACTTCATTTATATCAAATACATCAAATAAAGCATAAATCTCTTTTTATATTATTTTGGTCCACACAGTAAATTTCTGTGAGGGAGCTACTGTTTCTCTTTATGTCTTTCTCTCTTTTTAATGACTCAGCACTTGATTAGTAAATGAGATGTTACTGTAGTTCACAATTACATTTAAATTTTTGAACTTTTTCATTTCAAACTAGGGATTGTTGTTAAATCTTTAATTGAAAACAATACTATAATGATTTTTGAGGGATATGAATTTTAAAGAAAAGAAAAAAATTCTCATGAACTTTTCATGAGCTTTTTTTTTAACTAGCAATCACAGCTTCGCACATTAAAAAAAAAGCATGATGTACAAATGAACATAAAATTCAGTTTGTTATTCTGACCTTTGCCAGTCAACCTCAGTGTTAATCAAGATTCTACATGCTCAGTTGCACAGGTCAGCAGGCCACTGACCCTCAGTTTCTCAGTGGTTTGTAAATTCAAATAATCATTAAACAAACATCTCATTTAATCACCCCAGAAAAGGTAGCAAACTCAAATGCCTAGAGTATTGGGGGCGGGGGGGGGGGTAAAGTAAAAGCGTATATGGAGGGAAGAGAGGAAGAGAGGAGGTAAGCTGGGCTGCTGGTAATGCATGCTCTCACTAAAGATTACAGCTAAGAAAATTCAGAGTTATGGAAAACTTCTGAATCCTGCAAGTTGAAAACTGCTTAAAACTCTGTTAGCCAAATAATTCTCTATGATCTGGGAGGCAGCCTTCACAATATTCTTTGCAACCTCTGACCTAAAGGATTAAAAGAAAACAATTCAGGAGAGGAACAAAAAATTTACATGACTACTGCTTTCCATAAGCATTCTGGTGAACTTCGTTTTCTTATAATGCATGATCTTTTCACCCATATGCAATGATGCATTAGTCTGCTCTCTTCAGGTATTTAATCTTTAGTTTTTCTAACTAATTTTGCCTGAACCCCTAAGAATGGTAAGATTATCACAAATGAATAGCCCTATAGAACATACCCATAAAAAAGACTGAACTGTTTTTTCGATGAATGTTGATTCATGGAATGGATAACTGAACATGAATCACTTGGAAACATGAAT
The DNA here is from genome assembly GCA_030035585.1 of Dugong dugon. Taxonomy (NCBI): domain Eukaryota; kingdom Metazoa; phylum Chordata; class Mammalia; order Sirenia; family Dugongidae; genus Dugong; species Dugong dugon. The sequence goes on along the minus strand of CM057463.1, from coordinate 21,875,623 downwards.
AAATATAAACAGTGAGTATTTTGCTCACTCATGCTCTCTCTCTCTGTTTTTGTCAACAGTGGGGGGAGAAGCTGAATGAAAGGAAAGAAGTGACTAAATTCCAAAGTCAAATGATAAGCCAAGTAATATACAAGATTAACCTTGCCTCAAACCAAGGTAACCCATTTAACGAGATCCCGAAAGAATAAAATTGAACTACCTGACAAACTTCATTGGTCATTTGCTCATAAAATAAAAAAAAAGATCTAATTGCATAATACAGGTAAATAAAACAAGTCAAGTGACATAGATAAATGTCTCTGCAGTCATGCAGTCTGCATACTCTACCAGGAAAGATAAAAACAACTATTTTTTAAAATGTGTTTGTGACAGCATGTAAAGGGGAAACAGAATTTACAAGTTTCCTTGGTGAGGGGATGGATTACATTCATACGAAGCAGAATAATTTTATACCGCAACAGGTTTGTTTTCTTGTCAAGTGCCTGAGAGATAATAATTACTATTAACAATTGATAATTCCTCTGTTTTTAAAGCCTGTTACCTCCTCCATTTACCTGACATTTCACCAAAACCATTTTCTTTCATCAGTTTCCATACCCTCATTCCTTTCCTTAAACCATGTCAAAATATGTATAGCTATTAATCACTAGAAGGAAGAAAATAAAAACAATAGTGACGTACATCCTTACACTTTTATGATTTATATGTAGCATCATGGTATAAAAAAGTAAGCAGACTTGCAAAGTAAACACTTTTTTTCAATGAAGTTATTAAATTCAGATATAGCACTGGCTATGTGATTGTTAGTAATACATTAAAATTTTCATTTCACTATTATAAATTGAGTAACTAATCTTTCTCATTTAAAATCAGTGCTATTAGTTCAGTCTACTGACTGTAGCTTAAGAATTAAAAAAAAAAAACAAAAAACCTGTAATTAAGAATTAACCAAAAAAAAAACCCATTGCCATCAAGCTGATTCCAACTCATACTGACTCCATAGGACAGAGCAGAACTGCCCCATAAGGTTTCCAAGGAGTGGCTGGTGGATTCAAACTGCTAACCTTTTGGTTAGCAGCCAAATGCTTAACTGCTACGTTACAGACTCCAATAAAAATTACCTAAGAAAATTTCAAAGAAAAGTCAAGGCTGGGACTAACATGAAGAAAACTGACAGTCTGAAAGAATAGAAAATATATAATCAGAAATTACAGTACAGTCTATACTGAAGTCTTCCAATTGGACCTAAATTCACCTAGTGAAAGGATTTTAAGTTGGGGGTTATTGTAATCAAACACAAACACATTCACAGAAGAAAGGTAAGAAAAAAGTATCTTCCCATTAGTATCTGTGAGTTAGACAGGAGAGAAGAGAAAGTAAATGCTGAATAACCATTACTATGTAGTCCTCTCTCATCTGTAGAATATGACCATCTAACTCTAGTCTTTAAATAAGCCAAATGCTGTAAGGACATGAGACATACGCTCACCAGATTACCACCCTGGCTGGCCTTTTCCAACTATTGTCACTGCTGTGGTATGAAATAAGATACAAAAAACCAAACTCGTTGTCATCGAGTCGATTCCAACTCATAATGACCCTACATGACAGAGTAGAACTGACCCATAGGGTTTTTCAAGACTGGTTGGTAGATTTGAACTGCTAATCTTTTGTTTAGCAGCTGAGATCTTAACCACTGTACCACCAGGGCTCCTGAAGTCAGATACACACCTTCTTAACAATTTGCCTCTGCCTGCCCTTGAATTTCCATCACTTACCTAGGAATGAAATAATATATGGGTAGATTTCCACACCCTCATAACTGAGTGGAAGGACTCTATAAAATCAAACTTGATTGCCTACCTGTTAGAAAAAGAAACACTAGTAGACAATGCATTTTCTGCACAGAATACACAATAGATATGAGCTTAAGTTAATGGCTCATTTAAAAGCAGGAGAAAATTCTACTTCTATTAAATCAAAATGTTTTCATAACTCAACATAATATGTACTATTATGAATCATTCATAAACGTGAATTAAAAAAAAAAAAGTTGCCATCAAGTCATTTCTGATGCAGCAACCCTACGTGTGGCAGAGTAAAACTGTGCTTCATAGGGTTTCAACTGCTGGTTTTTTGAAAGTAGATCACCACACCTTTCTTCTGAGGCACCTCTGGGTGAATTTGAATCTCCAACTTTTCGATTAACAGCTGAGTGTGTAAACTGTTTACACCACCCAAGGATTCCTTTACTGTACAGCAATTTATAATTGTAATTTATATACTGGTATTTACTCCATTACTAATATCCATACTATTTATATTATTGTTAACTTGTATAAGAAGATAGTAAAAGTGGGTTTTTTTTAACTTCTTTAATTCAAATAAATAATTTCTTCTTTTTCCAGGGAAACACTTAATGGCCTAAATTAAAATCAATGTGAAGAAGAAAATCTATAAATTTTCATTAATTAGTCTATTTTCAACTAAATCAAATGAGAGACACTACTCCCTTCATGCAAAAATACCTGCACACAGTTAATAATCAGTTGAAAACAATCTGAGAAAAGAAGGCAAAAACCCTGTTACATCTTAATGGTTGCATTCTTAAGGTTGTAACGCAGTGATTACCGAGCCATCAGCAGTTGTAGGAAAAAATTCTGATCTCTATGAATCCATAGTTTTGTGGGACCTCAAGGCTGAAATCAATGCAAACACATAAAACAATCTTCATCTAGAATAGTACCTAATACAATACCTGCTGCCATCGAGTCGATTTTGACTCACAGTGACCTTACAGGACAGAGTAGAACTGCCCCATATGGTCTCCAAGGAGTGGCTAGTGGATTCGAACTGCTGACCTTTTGTTTAGCAGCGTAGCTCTTAACCAGTGCACCACCAGGGCTACAGAATAGTGCCTAGATGTCAATACTACTATAAAAAGCTGCAAGTTAGATGGCCAACAACACGTACGGAAGCACTGTAATCATTTAATTAACATGAACAGAAGATAAAACTTCAACTTTATCTTGCCTCTATACCTAGACAAACCCATGGAAGATTCAAATCCCATAATAATATTAATAGCATATCATTTACACTTGCTGAAACACATTAGGCTTTCTTAACATCTTAGTCACACATGTAAGTAACATACTTATGAACCAAATAGCCATAACTTGGGTGCATTCAAGACACTTTCTTAAGCAGCTACAGGAAAAGAGCCACAGACAGCATCATGTGGTATTCATGAACCCGACCCTGGCATTTGATACCTTTAACTGAATTGGTTCGTGAAACTTCCTACTAAATATTAGCTGCCCAAAGTTCATGAACATTTGTTCAACCTACTGAAAAAGTTGCTATGAAAATTACAGAAAGGCAGTCACCAAATTCATTTATTAACTAATTGTAGGAAATCTGTCAGTATTTTCATTGTTAATGTTACCCTTTAGCAATGAGGTATCTTGTCTTCAAAAACTTTGCCAGGAAGACTAAGGTCCACTGCTATAAGATTCCATAGCCACTCTCCTTATCAACAATTTTACTATAAAAATTACTCATTTTACCTATATCAAGCCTCTAAAATAAATTCTTTTATGGCTAAATTTATATGATTTCCATTGTATTGTCTTAAAAACTCAAAAAAAATAAAAACCAAAAGAAATTCTGTTCCTGAAAGGTATAAAGATGGGTGTTTGTCAGGATTAGGATGGCAGCTAGTTTTAACCACTTACGAATCTATCTGCCACTTTATATATGTGCTCCTCAGGATCCTTCAGAGAGTTAACATACACAGACATTATTTCCCAAATATTAGCACTCCACACCCCTCTCCTCAAATCCCCTGGATGTCTCTTTGTAGGATTCCACATGTTTTCTAAACCGCAATAATTGAACAGTAGTATATCAACCATAAGCTTATGAACTTCACAAATGTTAACAACTCAAGAATTTAGTTAGACAGTTACATTTTGTATAATTAAAATCCATTCAATAACTCTTTCATTCAACTAACAGGAATTTATTATTGCTAGGGTATAGAAGTGATCCATTTCCCCCATCCATACCATGTATTAAAAGTGGAAACTAATTATTGTGTGTGTAAACATGATAGTCTCCTCTTCACCTTCTGAGCAGAGAAAGCAAACATAAAAGGTGATAAGCATTAGGAATCGCTTTCTCACAGGTAAGCCAGTGGAGCAGGAATGAAACACAAACGAAAATGCAGTAAATAAAGACAAAAACTTCTAACCCATGGTTTACTTATCCATTCAATATACTGTTTTGTAATTCTGCCTTGAATTTGTCCCTTTTTGCGGGGGAGGGTATCTTAACATTCTCCCCCCCCCCAATCCCAGCCCCATCTTCCAGCATCATTGTCTTTTCTGTGGCTGCACGAGTCAGCACCACCGGAAGTGGACAGCTTCCTGCTTATTAAGAGGAAAAGACTTCTCCCCGTGGACTGACACAGTACAACTAAATCACAAACTAGAGTAAAAGATGAGTCCAAAAATGTGGTGGGAAGAATTAGACACACACACACACAAACACAAACACACAAGCAACAAAAAGCTATTGCTAAACAAGTGATTATGTTGCTCATTGATACAACTTACTTTTTTTCAAATAAATATTAAAATATAACATACTGGAATTATCTTACTCATTCCTAATAGGATAATAACATAACATAATAATTATTAATTTACTTAATAATAAGGAATAACATAATATTCTTTTATTATTTAGGCCTCATTTGCTTCAGAAAGGCTTTCCTGATGCCCCATTCCCCACACCTCCAAGATTAGGTATCTTGTCACTTGACTGTGGATACCTCACTCATGATCCCTAGTCAATAATACTGAAACTTTGTTTTCAGGTTTGTTTCTTTCACCAGAGGACTTCCAGTTCTGAAGTGCTTTGTTTCTCAACTTTTTTGAAGGTGGAAATAATGTCTTACCTTATATTAATGCCACTTAGCATAATCCCTTAACACTGTAAAGAGTGAAGGTGTTTGAATTCAATCAGACTAACATGAACCTATTGAGCCCTGGTGGTACAGTGGTTAAGCACTCAGCTGCTAACCAAAAGGTCGCAGTTTGAACCCACCACCCCCTCCATGGGAGAAAGATGTGGCAGTCTGCTCCCATAAAGATTACAGCCTAGGAAACTCTGTGGGGCAGTTCTACTCTGTCCTATAGTGTCACTATGAGTCCAAGCTGACTTAACAGCACACAATAACAGCAACAATGTGAACTTATCAAGAGAGGAAGTCTTGTGTCAGCCTAACATTTAGACTTAATAGGTAATAAAAATAATAAACACCATTTATCAAATGCCTTCAATATACTTGGCCTGTTACATTCATTATCTCATTTAATTCCATAACTACCTTATGTAGCATTATTAGCCCCATTTTATATTTCAAGAAATTCATTTAGATTCTAAGTAATCATAAGAATATACGTAAGTGGCACTCAGGATTTAAACCCAGTTCTGTTAGGAACCAAAGCCTAGGTACCTTCCAGAGATATGCTGCCTCATCCTATAATATAGAGGATGTATAGGATAAAATACAGGATAATAAAGCAACCATATAAAGATTCATTTACCTATAGAACTACAAGTTCACCCAAGGCAAAAATGTTTGCAACACAACTGGCCACTAGAACACTTGTCTTTAGTACAGATCCTTCTCTTAGGCTTAGAGAAGCAACATACCACAATGATCACATAGTTAACCTGGGTTCCAATCCCAGTTCCCCACTGAATTCTCTGTGCCATAATATCCACACCTGCATGTGGATGATAACACTATCTACCTCACAAGACTAAATTAATTATTATTTGTAAAGTACTTAAAGCAGTGCCTGGCAAAGAGTAAGGATGATGTGTGTGGGTTAAACAAAAATACTCACCATGAGTACACTGTATAAAATCTGCGCAATGGTAAACTCTGCTAACAGCACAACATTTACTTTATTTACAAAGAAACACCCTGTAACCCAAAGGCCTTTAAATATTTCCTTAGGGAAAGGGTGCTAACTGAAAAGGCAGGTAATGAGCAAATCATTCCCCATTTGGGTTGGGGAGTCTAGAGCACCTGGAGTGTAGGGGAGCAGAAGAGAAGCTAAATTAATGGCTTCAGAGCTTCTACAAAATAACATCTTTTGAGTTTGACTTTAGATCATCTGAAGCAGCATCAGACCATCTTTAAGATCATCTCTTGTTCAAAGTAAGTGGATTTTGCACATTCTGATTATGTGATACCAAAATTGATGACTTAGATTTAAGCATGTTGTTTTTGTTGTTAGGTGCTGTTGAGTTGGTTCCAACTCATTGTGACCTTATGTATGGACAACAGAAAGAAACATTGCCTGTTCCTGCACCCATTGTTGCAGCCACCTGTGTCAATCCACCTTGTTGACAGTCTTCCTCTACTTTACCAAGCATGATATCCTTCTCCAGGGACTGGTCCCTACTCATAATAGGTCCAAAGTATGTGAGACGAAGTCTCGCCATCCTTGCTTCTAAGGGGCATTCTGGCTGTACTTCTTCCAAGACAGATTTGTTCGTTCTTCTGGCAGTCCATGGTATAGTCAATATATTCTTCACCAACACCGTAATTCAAAGGCATCAATTCTTCTTTGGTCTTCCTTACTCACTGTCCAGCTTTCGCATGCATATGAGGCAACTGAAAATACCATGGCTTGGGTCAGGCGCACCTTAGTCTTCAATGTGACATCTTTGCTTTTTAACACTCTTTAGAAGGTTTTGCAGCAGATTTACACAATGCAATACCTCGTCTGATTTCTTGACTGCTGCTTTCATGAACATTGATTATGGATCCAAGAAAAATGAAATTCTTGACAACTTCAATATTTTCTCCATTTATCATGATGTTTATTGGTCCAGTTGTGAGGATTTTTGTTTTCTTTATGTTGAGGTATACTCCATACTGAAGGCTATAGTCTTTGATCTTAACCATGGTATATATTAAATGATGTTTGGGAAGTACAAATATGTGTTACTTTTTAAATCAAGATTTTTTTTTTTTATAACTTCCAAACACTTGCATTATAATGGATTTCTATTTCTCTTAGTGTGAATAACTGGTGGAGAACACTTTTTTTTTACTCTCGAATTCTATTTTTTAATAAAGAAAAATAATAATTAAAATTATTTATTCTATTAAGACAATCCACATTTAAGAAACAGAATCCCAAGTGGGAACAGTTTTATTTCTCCTCTTCTCAAAAACAGGTTTCAATTTATATCAAGTCTCTAAGGTCTAACTGAATAAAGGGGAGGAAAATAAGAATTATTTCAAAAAATTGCCTGGAATATATCTGGATGGATGATATCAGGAATTATGATACTGATCAAGACTGAAGACTAAAGAAAAGATGAAAAAGGTGAAACATCTTGGACCAAGAAGCAATATAAAGTTGGTTATTATAACTTAAAAGATTTAAAATTTATTTGAGTAAATAAATTAGACACCTGAAAAACACTTTATATATTAAAAAAAAACAAAAACTGCGGGAGAACTCTTAAAATAGCATAAAGTAGCTAAAAGCAGAACATGCCAGCTGAGAAAATCTGTTCATTATCTCAGCCTATTTTGCAGTCTTTACACAGGACATCTGAGACATTAATTCGCTGCAATTTCAAAATTAACAAATCTTCAATTATTTTCTCTCAACTAATAAGACTGAAGATCTACGTAATTATTTAGTAAATTATTGGAGCAGACTGTCACATCTTTCTCCCTGAGGAGCGGCTGGTGGGTTTGAACCGCCAACCTTTCTGTTAGCAGTCTAGCGCCATCACAGACTGAATTATGTCCCCCAAAAAACGTGTGTATCAATTTGGCTGGGCAATGATTCCCGGTATTGTGTGGTTGTCCTCCATTTTGTGATCATAAGTTTATGTTAAAGAGGATTAGGTTGGGATTTTAACACCACCCTTACTCAGGTTATCCTGATCCAATGTAAAGGGAGTTTCCCTGGGGTGTGGCCTGCACCACCTTTTATCTTTCAAGAGATAAAAAGGAAAGGGAAGGGAGCAGAGAGGGGGCCCTCATACCACCAGGAAATCAGTGCCAGGAGCAGAGCACGTCCTTTGGACCCAGGGTCTCTACGTGGAGAACCTCCTAGTCTAGGGGAAGATTGATGAGAAGGCCAACAGAGAGAGAAAACCTTCCCCTGGAACTGATGCCCTGAATTTGGACTTGTAGCCTACATTCTGTGAAGAAATAAATTTCTCTTTGTTAAAGCCATCCACTTGCAGTATTTCTCTTACAGCAGCACTAGATGACTAAGACAAGCGCTTTAACCACTGCACCACCAGGGCTCCTACTGCACCATTACTCTTCATGAATACTGAACCAACATTACCTTCTCATTTCCCAATTTCTTCCTTAGAAATGCGATCCTTCCAGAGTTCACAATATACTCTTTCTTCTTTCTTTTAATCCTTTCTTCTATATAGTATACTAACTACAGCATGGAAGTCATGAATTACATAAAAAGAAAACTTAGTACTTTTTTCCACATTAGTAAAATCTCTGGGAGTTTTTCTGTCTTTAAAGAAAGCCCTCCTTCCCACAGATCTAGCCTAGATAATTCACTTAGTGTTTCACTTCATAAAATACCAAGAATCAAGCTAAAGTGAAATTTTGTTTAGATTATTACAGGTGATTTAGTTCAAGTCAACGTGAACAACAGACATTTTACATGCGAGATAAGAGGAGTGAACAATGGCCTTTAAAGCCTTTAAAAATCAATAATTAATGTTTGGTTTTTCTTTCTTATTCACAAGATGTTCAAAGGCTTAAAAAAAAAAAAAAAGAGGAAGAAGAAGAATGGTTTTCAGTAACTGGGCACCAAGGGTTTAGTTATTTAAAATGGCTTGAAGGCCTTTCCTCTGGACCCTAATTCCTCTTAACCTCCCCACTTAATATATTACAGCCACAAAGAGCATCTTTTTGTTCCTCAATCTCTCCTCAGCCTTGACTCCAAGCTTCTACAAATGTTATTCCTTTACCTACACACCCCTGCTCTCTCACCACCTCTTCATCTGACTACCTGCCACCCATCCCTCAGGTCCCCACTCAGCTGTCACTTGTCATAGGACATCTTCCCTGATAGGCATCCTCCTATGCACCCCTACAGCATCTTGCTCTCTGTAATGACCTATAGAAAGGCAGGCAGTCTTTCTGCCAAGTCCTGGAGAAACATGGTTGGCAACATACTACATCCTTTTTTACCATATTCCTGTAAACCACTGAAAAGAAGATATAAGACTGGGAAAATACATTTCTGTAAAAAAAAATCATTACAAAGCTAATCCCACTAACATTTCCAAAAACAAGAAGAGACCTATTTGAGAAAAATAACAATGCAGCTTCAACATATTTGCACTTAGTGTTTTTGAAGGTAAAACTAAAGAACTAAGGTCATTCCAAAATGTATCTAATTTAACAAAAAAGGTTATAAGTAAATTTTCTCTAGATCAAAGACTCAAAATTATAAAAAACTCTGCAATGACAGTCCACCTATCTCTGTTTCTTTTAATTGCCTCTCAACATTCTTTGCTGGAAGCTTGTTATGTAGAAAGGTTACATTTACATCTTGTCAAGGTTTTACATCAAGATTATGGAAACCTGACCACATTAAACAATGAGGGATACAAAAAAACACCTCCAGGGAAAGGCTCCATCTGAAACTTGTAATCTTAAACCTCTCTAGAACACATCCAAATTAATATAAGCAGTAATCTGAGTCATTAGGGTGCTTCTAATTCACACAGTTTGGATGCAGTAGGTATCAACTGTTTTATTTAAAGAAGACTACTAATTTTTTTTTTTTTTCAGAAGCTTAAACTCTTTAACATTGTTTAGGTATTTAATTCAAATACCTCTTATGCCTTCTCAATCTTTTTCTCTCTCTTTTTTGTGATTACAGTTGTACTTTTAATTTTTCTTTATATAGGTTTTTTTTTAGTCAAAGTTAACACCTTTTTAAATTTCCTAATGCTACAGGACTCTCTCATTTGCATTATTTATCAATATTTTGATAACGAGGTATGCCAAGAGTTTCTGTGGTTCTGGGCTTCTAAGATTCGTCCATTATCTGGGATAGAGTGGGGAGCATGTTCAATTCATATACGCACTTAGCTCCTGTTAGGCTTTAAACCAAACAAGTCAGCCAGCATTTCTGCAGCCTTGCAAAAACACTCACCAAAAATTACTTAGATTGGTAATTGTGCACTGGTTTCATCCTTTTATACTAACAACCCTCACCAGATGTCAAACCAGACCCCAAACACAATGCAAGGTGGATATCAGCTTTATTTGTGTCCTGAGAAACAAAACTGAACTTGAGGCCAGACCAGCAACAACCCTCAAGTCAACAGTGTTTATATTATGAGCAAATCGGAGCCCTGGTAATTCAGTGGTTAAGAGCTCAGCTGCCAACCCAAAGGTCAGCAGTTCGAATCCACCAGCCACTCCTTGGAAACCCTATGGGGCAGTTCTACTTTGTCCTATAGGGTCACTATGAGTGGGAATCGACTCAAAGGCAACAGGTTTAGGTTTGGTTTGATTTATGAACAAATCACTACTTTGACTGCAAACAGGGTCTCTAATTTCTACTGATCAGTGATTTAAGAATGTTCAGAATTCTGTCTATATTAATGGCATATAACAGTCTCCTGAAGGACAAATTTCCATGAAAAAAAAGTCGACACTAAGACAGTGACTGTATTATAACTCTTATAGGCCCTCTTCTGAATCATCCTAGGATCCATCTTGATTTTTCTCAAGGCCTAAACAAAACCTGTCATATCAATGAACCTGCCTAACCCACAAAAGTCCATTTGTTTTATATGAAGAGAGACCTACCTCTTTTTTTTTTTTCTTTAACAGTACTTTAGGTGAAAGTTTACAGCACAAATTAGCTTCTCATTCAAAAATTTATACACAAATTGTTTTGTGATATTGGTTGCAGTCCCTGCAATGTGTCAGCACTCTCTCCCCTTCCCTTTACACCCCAGGTTCCCTGTCTCCATTCATCCAGTTTTCCTGTCGATTCCTGCCTTCTCTTCTTGCCTTTGGGCAGGAGTTGCCCATTTGATCTCGTATATTTGAGTGAACTAAGAAACAAGTTCATCACGTGTGTTACCATTTGTTTTATAGGTCTGTCTAATCTTTGGCTGAAAAGTAGGGTCTGAGAGCGGCTTTAGTTCTGAGTTAGCAGGGGAGGCCTACTTCTTAATCCTTACATAGCAGCAAACATTTTTTTAAAAAATCAATAAATAAATTTGTAAAAAAGGAAATAAATGAATAAACAAAAAATGAAAAATTAAGACTTCATTTTAACTGTGACTGTAAAATTCAATGTTTTGGAATAAATTTAACACTGCAATTTCTTATCCCATTCTATTTAAAAAAAAAAAAACTATAAGCTTACAACAAGGTAAGCACGTTTTTTAAAAATATATTTTAAGACTATTTTGTTGGTACTCTCCCTGTCATTTATTAGCCCTTCACTATTACCTCGTTACTCCAAAGTTTGCCTCTCTATACACCTCAGAATGAAGTTCACCCATTAACTGCCCAAACACTGACCCACTGCCCTCCACAGAACTCAAGCACCCTCCCATCTGATGTGGTTTAGAAACAACTCCCACTCAGAAATGTCTCTGGGCTATTGAACTGCATGCTTCCTGAGTATCTTTCTCTCTGCTATGAAGCAGATCAGGATACAATGCAGGTGTCAGCTTCATCTGTGTCCTGAGAAGCGTTCTGAGAAACAACCTGAGGACAGACCACACCTACTCACAACTCTGATGTGTTAACAGAATGGATGGTTCCAGTTTATGCCTGCTGTCCTTTCATCATTAAGGCACCCAAATTTAAACAATAATGACACGGTCATCCCAATCTTAGGTACCCCTTCCTGCTCCCCCACGTACTCTACATAATCCCAACTACCCCCCTCAGCACCTAGCCCTTTCACGCCATCATGAATTTCCAGAGTTCTGAGTAAAAGAATTCTGCAGCCACTATTACTCATACACACTATATTCTATGCAGGACTGTTTTTAAATGACAGATTTAGTTTATTAAAAATGAGCTGTTTCACAATAAAGCATTTTTTAAACTAAAAAATGTCATTAAAATGTCTTGCCAGACTAAGCAGCATAACTCTCCTGAATAAAAAGGATAAAATGAATCACCATCTCACAGAGAAAAGTTTGTTTAACATTCTAAAGTCAAAATAGGAACTGTTGAAGGGGATTCAAGATTAACTGTAAAGATGAGCATCTAGAATTCAAGTTAATCCAAAGGAAGAAAAAGCCATGGCAACAAAAGACACAATTCAATTTTCATTTTAGAGATGGCAAGGCCAAAAAATATATGTGATCCAGGATCATCAAAGGGATGAGTTAAGAGCAAGGCAGAGACGCAAAGTGGAAAACGAGCTTGGGGTAGCTTAAGTAAGGATCTGAGAAATGGCATTTAAAGAGCAAAATGAAGTAGCAGGCAACAAAAATGTTCTAGGAGGCACTGGATGGGGTAGAAACAGTGAGCCAGTAAGCAGATCAGCAGCAGTATCAGATATCTGACTATGCTGTGCCTGTATGGGCAGCCAACAATCATTTCGAATTCCCACTAGCAAGCAGTGAAGAAATCCATTTCTGTGACTTGCGTTTGATAATTGCTAAATGGTTAGTGCTGTATATAACTTGTTGTTTTGTGTCAGAGTAAGTCTAGCCAGACAGAAGATAACTTGCAGAGTCATCCACCAGCTACAACTGAGCAGCCTGATTGAAACCAGCTGAACCAATGACATCACCACAGGCTTTTTACTATAAATAAGGGCAAGCTCTGTGAAGTCAGGAAGCAGAACTAGGCTCGGTGAACAGAAGCCAAGCTGAAAGAGGGAAGCGCCAAGCGAAGCTCAGAGGAGGAGCGATTCATTCCAAGAAGAAGCTAGGATGAGCAATTTGCTCAGAGACAACTGCAGAAGAAAAAGGCACACGGTGGAAATTTTCCTTTATGAGCAAGAGGCTGCTCTCTTTCCTAAAGAAGTAAGTTATCTAAAGCTAAGCCTTAAAGGAGAAACTGAGTGAAGCACTTTGCGATTTTCAGTTCCAGAACTGTATTAAATGCTAGCATCATTGTGGTAATAATGTTCACGTGGCCATTCACACAGTATGTTTTAACTGAGCACCAACTATGGATCAGGTACTGTTCTAGGAGCTAAGGAGACATTAGTGAATAAACCTGCCAAAAGTTGCTGACTTCATTCAGCATAAATCCTTGGAATGTGAGAAAGGCAATAAACAAGTACATGGCATGCCAAGTAAGCATTACAGAAAATTAATAAGAGAAGGTAGCTGGGGTGAGAGTGGCGACATTTAAGCAAAGACTGAAGGAAGCGGGAAGACAAGCCATGTGCGTATCTGGGAGACAAGCTGAGGTAACAGCAAATACAGAAGCCTTGAGCTCGGAGCATGTTTTCTGTGTTAGAGGAACATCAAGTGGGCCAGTGTTCTGACCAGAAAGGACAAAGGGAACGAGGAGTTTGATTTTAGACAAGTTAATTTAGACAATAAAGTGGTGGTGTCAAGGAGGTATATGAGGCTGATGGCTCTAGAGAAAGATTCAAACTGTAGATAAGATGTGGGACCCATCAGTCTACACATGACATAACAAAGGCAGGCTTATTAGTCATCAAGGATCTCTCTTCTGTGCTAGGTGCCCAAGCTCTGGCTTCCTGTGCTCTGCGGACTGTGTGGCCCTACGCAGCAGCCCCACCTCACTGCTGGTGGCAGTACAAGTGATAGGCAATGTTTTCCCAAATTGACACAAATACCAAACCAGCGAAAGGGAAATATAAGAATCTGAATTCAATATGCCTTCAGTTAGACCTTAGAGAGCCTGTAAGTACACCGTCACAGGCTTTCCCGATCTACAAAAATTGATACTTAACTTTGACATCCCTCTATTCCATAAAGGAGCCCTCGTGGCACAGTGGTTAAGAGCTCAGCTGCTAACCAAAAGGTCGGCAGTTCAAATCCACCAGCCACTCCTTGGAAACCCTACAGGGCAAGTACTACTCTGTCCTATAGGGTCACTATAAGCGGGAATCGACGGCAAAAGGTTTGCTTTTTTGTTTGTTGGTTTATTCCGTATTTTTCCAGGAAAGGGTCCAAATAATAATGTGCCTAGATAATCCCACTGACAAAATCATTTTAATGTGATTTAGTTGCTAAAATCTATTTTGAATGTGGGTGTTTTGACAATGTGAGCCATGATAACCATTTCATACCCATCTTGTGATAGAACAGAAAGACTGCTTTTTCTTTCCTTTTTTTTAAATCGGTAAAACCAAAAAAACAGTAAAACCAATTAGGACCAGGGAAACGTGATGGATAGGTCACACCAGAATCAAATGAGGACTTAAATCTATGAGGTGTGGGTCTAGAGCTTTTCCCAGGTGACTGCTTCAAGCTGGAGTAAAGATAATGGAAAATTAGAGCCTGAATTCCCCATGCTCTATTCTGAATGGGAGGGTATGCAGCATATTCTCAGACCACTGCCCTGTGATCAGATTACCCTGGGTGTTTAGTGCTGCTCTCCATGTGAAGCTAGTGTCTGACTCACACTTCCTCTGGATTCTTCTCCATCAAATCCTATGTCTTCTCTGATCTATTCACATGTTGATATTGCAACCCATTCAATTCTACTGTCAATAGATATCCTAGCTCTGCTGGTAGAATTCATTAACATAAAGCATCTAAGTGCTTAGCCCCATAGCAAGCTTTCCAAGTGCACTGAGGTGCAGGAAGCAAAGGGAGGCTCCCACCTCACACTGCAGACACATCGCTGATCTACAAATAGGACAACCTGCTCCCAGGGAAGTCCTCAACACATTGTAAGCACTTTTAAGCAGCTAATCAAACGCTAATGTGAAATCTAACTTTAATAAAATAAGCAGTCATTGTAAGCGAATGCCTTCCCTTGTCCTTGATTTACCTGAGTCAAGTATTCTTCAGTTCTAAAAATGTGTTAAATAACAACAGGTGGTTTTATAAGTTCACATGACGCAAATATCACATTATCAGTGAAAGTTCCTTTTTCATGCTTACAAAAAAAGTTTTTTTAACCCTCAAAAAAATTAAAATCTGCTCCACTCAGGTGTCTCACAAATGTTTAAGCATTACCATTTTACAAAAAATAATAACGCACAGGAAAGACCCAAATTTCAAAAAGATAGTTTTCAAACAGTTGATTTTAATGTTTAGTTGGCCAATAGCATAGGTTCAGATGAAAACAAGCATCTGGCCCTAATGTGGCAACTAATTTTGTGACCTGAGGTAGAACACAACAGCTAAGCCACAGTTTCCTCATCTGTAAAAAGACAGCATTGACTAGTATAACTCATATTGTTGCTTTTACCTATAAAGTCCAGTGATTTCCTTCCACACAATGTTATAAATTATTAGTCTCCTGGATTAGTCAAATTCACTGAACATATAATGGAACTATTTTACATTTACATGCAATACAAGTACATTAATCAGTTCCTGTAGGAAAAAAAAAGAAAAAAAGGTTTCCTTCAAGTAATGTAGTAGACAACTCCTGAGCCTGCTGCCTGGCTTACACTTCCTTCTTCCCTAAGAGCTGTTATCAGCATGCCTATCTGTACACTGTAATTCTGCAACCCAACCTAGAGTTGATTGATTCAGAGGTAGACACCAGACCCAAACTGGGACAATCAGACTTTCTATCCCTAGAAGTTATAATTTTGATATGATAAACACAAGCTAAGAGCTGCTAATGAGTCAGAAAAACAACTCTGGAGAGTCCACCATTCCTGCTTCTGAAGACCTCAAAGCAGTCCGAAATGCCTAGGGATACTCTGGCTCCTTCCTACCCTTCTCAAGATTGGTGGCTCAGTTATTCTCAGGATTCCCTGACACACTAAAAAATTTACAACTAATTAAAATCTAATAGAATTTAAAATCCAGTTCTTTAGTTGGACTAGCCATGTTTCAAGTGTTCCCTAGTCATTTATGGATACTGGCTACCCTACTGGACAGCCTAGATTTAGAGAACATTACCATCATCACAGAAAGGTCTATTGAACAATGTTGCCCTAGACCCTTCCAATAAACTTCCTTTTTCCTAAACTGTTAGTCAGTTCTTGTTTTGTTGCATGTGTGTATGTGTAGTTGTTTTCTGGGTTTTGTTTGTTTTTTACTCATATGAGTTTAATAAGGAAATAGTAATAGCATGGGAAATTTTGTAAATATTTCTGGGCACTCTCAAGGGTTCTATGCCTTAGAGCTAAAGTCACTTCAAAACTTAAAGCTTACATCACTCCTGGCTCAGAGAATCATGGAATTTAAGAGCTTGGAGAAAACTTAGCAACTATCTAATTCAATTTCCCAGGGTTTTTCAAATATGAAGAAATTAAGACCCAGAAAGTTGTAACTTGCTTTTGTTTCCGAACAGCACTTAAATTTGGCTTAATATATTATTTAACACAAGAGAAATAAGACACTAACTAAAATACACAACAGAATTTTGCAAATCTCATGATTACACAAGTAAGAAGGCATGAAGTTTAAATATTTATTTACTCACCAAGCTGTTACTACACCAACCTCTTTCTACTCCCTACCCCCATCTTTTTTTGCCTTTTATTTTGTAAGCACATTGACCTCGGTTACCATTGTTCCCATTGTCATAGTTCCCCATATCTAAAGAGCACAGAAAACATTCTGTACTTTCAGATCAGGGAGCAGACAAGTATATTTTTCATTGTAAATTTTTTTATTTTTCACTAGGACTTTTATGTACAAATCTGCCACATGATTAGTCATCTGTACAGACTGGAATCTGGGTAGCTGGAGGTGTTTTTATTCTGTTGCTTTTAAACAAATAGTAACCAAATGTCATTTAAAATATGTGGATTAAAACGTCATACCTATTCATCGGTAGATTTAAACTTGCTAAAGCAAGTTCTCTCAGCATCTTCATAAAGCAACACATTCTAAACAAAATTTTAAAAAAAACCTTTAAAACCCAAACAGGGTAGAGAAGAATTCTGGCGCATTTCTACCTATATTTACTGTCTCATACCTGTGGTGTGAAAATGCAGTGAAGCCTGTAATCACCCACCTAACACAGGAAACTTAGTTTTCTTTCAGGTAAATATAGAATTTAAAATTCATATAATATTAATTTTGACATAAAGGATTATTATTTTTTTTTTTTATACCATACTCCGTTTTCCTGAAGTCAAGTGCTGTCAAATGTTAGAAGAGTCTGTGACCTGGCAACCATTCCTTCCATTACAGAAAAACCACTTATATTTTTTTCTCTGTAGGGGGTTTGTAACTAATACAACTACTCTGTAAATATATGGAGTATACACATATCAAATCATTACAGATCTGTATTTTTCTAGAACTTTTTCTTAGGTGTAAACAACAAATTCTCCCTGCTTATTCCATACCACACAAATCAAAGTTACAAATATTCTGAAATAATTATACACATTTCAAAGAATTAACCAAGATTATATATTTCCTTTTCCTTTTTTTTCAGAGTACTTACATATATATATATATTTATATAAACATACACACCAATCCAAAAAAACCAAACCCTGTTGCCATCAAGTCGATTCCTTCTCATAATACACACACACATACATATATAGCTCATTCGTATATATACCACATGTGTATATATTTCATTCATGTATACATATGTGTGTGTATACATATATACAACAACATATATATTGCTGTTAGGGGCCTTCAAGTCGATTTTCAACTCATAATGACCCCCGTGTGACAGAGCAGAACTGTCTCCATAGGTTTTCTAGGCTGTAATCTTCACAAGAGCAGGTTACCAGGTCTTTCTCCCTCAGAGCGGCTGGGTGGGTTCGAACCACCAACCTTTGGTTAACAGCCGAGCACTTAACCATTGTACTACCAATGTTCACTTTATTTATACATGTGTGTGTATATATATATATATATAGAGAGAGAGAGAGAGAGCTTCACAATGATAGGAAACAACATCGAAGGATCAAAAAGCGATGTCGCTGTGAATGCTTGGCTACCACAAGACAGTTATCCCTGTAATAACTTTTCTGACACCTCCTGCTTAAAACCCAAAAGGTCAGAAGGATCATGAGGCCTTGCTTTCACGGTCTGGAATAGGACTGCCTTGTTTTTCCCGGTCTTGTAAGTTTTCTACCTTTGACACGGTGCAGTCATCACTTTTGTATATTGCTGTTAGTGGGAAATATTTGAGTTCTCCTTCTCTGACAGGTCTCCAACTTAACACAGGTTCCAGCTTTCGCAGGTTTTATTGTGTGTGTGTGTGTGTGTGTACATATACACTTCATAAAGTTTTATAACACACTCGGGTATTGGCCATTCCTACCTTGGGGTAGCACCTCTCCTAAGGCTAAGCATGACCCACAAAGTCAACAAGGGGAGGTCCTAATCTTATCAGTGGTTGCTGCTTTAAATCACCTCATCAGTCAATGGTAGTGGGAGTCATCACAAAGCAGGCTCAGGAAGCAAAGATCAAAAGAACTTGCAGTTTTTCAGAAAAGTTCTGGCAGATAACTTACACAACAAAAATGAAAGAACAACACAGCACGGACTCCAACACCTCAACTGCATGGTTAAAGTATATGGTCTTTAGAAAACACGTGCTACAGCCAATAAATACACCTGAAAGTAAATGAGCACAAATGCCAACCACAATCTTGGCATGGCTTTCAAACACCTGACTCTTTTAAAAAAAACTTCCATACACCATGGAGGGGATCAAAATTAGTTAGGTCATAAATTATTTGCACCTGGAAATATTTACTAAAACGTAACCAAGAAGGTAAAAAAGTGGTGGTGTCTTATGAATGGAAGTTAGGGAGTTTGTTTTTTTTTTTAAATAAAATTGAAACCGCTGATTATAAAACAAAAACTTTTTTTGAAACAGTTGAAGAGGTTCTATAACCAAACTCCTAACATCTGCTAGCCCTGTCTCCATTTCAGAATGGAGCTGTACGTGCTATTACAGGCTACTGTATGTGTTAGAATTTTGCCAAAGGTTCATTTTCACCATTACTCTAATCTTGATTAGTTACACTAAAGCTATGAAAAATTAAGTATAAGAGATTTAGCTTCAGCAGCCCCAGCCAGTCATGACAGCCATTGTGGGAGAATCTGAAGGCCTTCTACAAAAGGAGTCTGGTCCTTTAACAAGGTTTGAGTAAGTGGGTCAGCTGTCACCTGTGACAGCGTTCAGCCTCTCACAGGAAAGCACATTAGCTGTGGCAGCCCAAGATCAGTTTTCGACAGCTGGGACTTGAATCTTTAGGCTTTTAAAAGTCATTGGTTTGTTTTGTTTTTTTTTTATAGCAAAAGCATATATACTTTTTCTAGCGGGTTGCACAACAGGAAAAATGTGTGTGTGTGTATGTGTATAATATTAACGTATATATTTTGCTCTTCAACTAAGAAAAAAACAGTACTTGAAGGTTATATTTACCAAGTATTTAATGTTTTACGCATAAATAAAAAGGTCATTCTCAAATCCGTATTTCATTTCTCAAACCTAGCAACTACAGGGAGAAAAAAAAAGCCACTAGTAGAAATATCTTTGCTAATTTACTCTGTTTTAGCAAAATTTAAAGTTTTTAGAATAGCCACTAGCTTTACATCTTTATTTTAAACAAACTTAAACATATATACTTAAGCATTAGAAACACAATTGAAGTCATACAAATTTTCCTACACTCCTTTTAATGTATACATGTAGTACTGTACCACCACAAGAAATAAGGATGAGTCTTTAGAAAGAACTGATGTTGACCTTTCCTTCTTGGTAGATTCTTGGTTTGAAAATATTCAGCATAGAAATACAAAGCCCCTGATGAAAGCACTTTAATGTCCTTAGATATACAACCCAGCTCTCAGTGTAGGAATAAGAAGTTCTGCTCCTAGTCAAGTGTACAGAGCTCTCTGCTTAAGGGGCCCACCAACACTGTACGTCCAGGGGAAGAAAGATATTCACCATTTCAGTTAGCACAGACACAGAATCATCTGTCTGCCTTTATTTCCAAGACATATGGATCACTCTGGCATTAAAAAAAGGGGAGGAGGGAATATAATGGCAGTTAGTTGTCTATTAGCTTTCCTTTTCATTTTTAGTTAATGTGATCGGAAAACACATTGCCGTCAAGTCAATTCCGACTCATAGTGACCCTATAGGACAGAGTAGAACTGCCCCACAGGGTTTCCAAGGAGCGCCTGGTGGATGTGAACTCCCTAACTTTTGGTTAGCAGCCGCAGCACTTAACCATTACACCACCAGGGTTTCCAGTTAACATGAGGAAAGTGCCTAAGTGAGTTTTCAGTAATCACCAAACTTTCCAAACTTTATTTACATTGCTAATCCGAGACTGGCAATTTAAATTCTATTCAAACTCAAAAATGCAAATGAAAACAAAGGGTTCAAGAGCCCAGTGCCTGCTGCATTATACCTCCTTCTCCTGACTGTTGATGTCCAACAGGTTGAGGAGACAGTCACCTTCAAGAAAGCCATCTGCCCTGCCAACTTAACATTGTGCCAGCAACCAAGTAGAATCTAATATAAAAATAGGAGTCTAAGGAATCCAGGGAAAGCAAAGCACATCATGAGGCCAACAGTTCAGATCACCAATGCAAAAGAAGAGATGCAAGCTTGAGGCTATATCTGTAAGGAACTATAGCATTAACTTCTCCTATATATTAATCAGTTAAATTAGTATAAAACACTAAAATGGCCAGGTGCCTGGCTGAAAAATCAAGAAGAGTGGATTTTTTTGGTGTTGTACAGTCACAGATGAAGGATGTTTATCTTCTACTTTTTGACAAGTCTTAGCTTATACATAAAGGCCATTTATTTTAGTGAGGTAGATTAACGGTTACCCACCAAAGAAAAGAAACAAATAAAATAAATAAAGGTTCCAAGTCTGTCAAAATAAACATAACGGAATATGAAATTAATTAATGAGTGTCATGCCCTCTGAATTTTCAGGCACCATAGGGTCAAACAAATTCACAAATAACAGTGCTGGGGCGGGGGGGAAGAAAAAGAAAGGAATGGATTTCAAAATAGTGCTTACAATAGCAGAAATAAAGTTAAGGGGTTTACAGGAGTCGAAAGTAAGCTAGTTAGAAAGTCATGATGATGTCTGTGAGGTAGTAAAATATCTACGTATTAAAAAAAAAAAAAGGAAGCAGCTGTCTAAACATTTTAGCTTCCCCCCCACCAAAAAATGTTTATAATACACTGTTCTGAGGATAGAAATAATCCAAACTGAGGCAAAGTTTGAACCCGTTAGAAGACACACACAATGGTGTGTCTTGTGTACTCTTCTCTCCCTCCCCTTTTTGATTTGAGGCATTTCCTCCCAACTTGGTTGCAAAAAGGAAATCCTGAAAGTGAGGGTCATCAAAAATAGCTGTCACTCTCCAACTGTGCAGGAAGAAAGGGGGGAAAAAAAAAAGCTCTTACTTGCTGGTTTCAATTTATAAAAAGAAAAATGACACCAGTCAGCTATCTTTTACAAATCACTATTATAAATTTAATGGCAATCCACTTTTATTATAAAGATATAGTTTTATTAAAATCCATTTATGAAATAAAATTTATAACAAAAATAGCCTCCAAATCTAAAATGAGCATTTTTATTTTGCATATTTCCTTCATCTTTATATACCCAAATACATACTGGTATTTCTTGCATAGTTATAGTTTTCTTATAATATTCTAGTCTACAATTTCACTAAGATTTCATCATAAACAATTGTATGTGTCACACATTTGTAATTATAATTTCATTTTAAGAATTCTACAAATATTCCAAAAATTTAATAAGCTATTCATTCGTTTATTCCACACTGCCTTCATCCAGAATGGACTTGAGGTAGAATCACTATCATCTGGAATGTACTACCATAGTTTCCACTATTCAATTACTAGATAACTTAAATGGCTTCTAATTTTCTTCTCCTTTTGTAGCTAAACCTAAAAAGAGCAATTTCATGTAACAGAGCTCCCTTTTTCTGTTGAATTGTTTCTTCCTGATTAATTCTCAGAGGTGGGTTAATAATAAGTCAAAGGTTATAAACATTTTTATCAACTGTAATGCCACATTCCTTTATAAAATGTTCAGATCCATTTATAATACCAGGAGTGGCAAAGTAAAACAAAATACCCATGAATTATATTTGTATTGAAATAACCTTGAGGTTAATTTAAAAAGTTTTTTTTTTTTTTTAATTTCACTTGTTAGAATAAAAAGCATGCTCCTAGATAAACTTCAAACACATACCTTCCAGGATCCAAAATAAAATCTGTATTCTTCTACCCTCCCAACTCTGAAAACCCATGCTCTGACGTGACCCTGGTTAACAATTTGATGTACATCCTTTCATACATTTTATTTTGTTTATGGAAGCATATATGTAAAATTTTTTAAACTTTTCATTTTATGATACTAAATTTGTCCTTGTCTTCATATATGAGCTTATAACATGATATCCATGAATCCGTTTCATTTAAAACAACACTGCATCCCAGTTATACACTTAATTTAGCAACATCACTAAATATTGTAGCAGCTTTTGATTAACAGCCATTGATAACCTAATAGTAGATTATTCCAAAATTTCTTTAAACACTGGGGGATATATCTATGTGTGCGTATATATATGTATATATATATAAACACTTCCTTGATCTTACAGCATGCAAGGCCATTTTAATGTTAGTCTTAAACATAATTAGGAAGGTACTTGTGTAGAGATATAGCTATATATCTGTAGGTATATATATACGTGGAATTACCTTCCTAATTATGTTTAACATTAAAATGGCCTTGCATGCTGTAAGATTGTGTTCTGAGGTTGTGCAAGGAAGTGTTTAGGAAGAAAGCTAGCTTGAGAAATGTGTAATCCATATGTGGGTAAATCAAAACTATGTAATACCAACATTATACCTAGGAAGAGAAAAGACAAAAGTGACCTACAATTTTAAAAGAGATGAGTGATATAGAGTTAAAAGTCAACAGAAGTTCATGAGACTTATCAGAAAGAAGCTAGCAAATTCTTGGAAATAATGAATTCTCTAAAGGGTATAACTGTATTCCTGATTTGATTAAGCCACAGGACTCCCTCTATAGGGTCACTATGAGTCAAAATTCAACTCGACAGCAGTGGGTTTGGTTTGTTTTATAAGGAACATCATTTTTGTTATCCCTGCATCAGTCTGACTCCTTCAGGTGTGGTCTCAGGAGCGTCCTTTGGTGACCCAGGCCTCTCCTGTCCTGGCCATACATGGGAGGTGGGATGGTTGCCCAAGAAACAACCCCTCCCACATTTACTGTCCCATCACCACATTTTATTTTTTAACATAGCACTTATCACTAACTGGTATTGTCTTATTTATTTACTTATTTAATACATGTCCTGCCATAGAAGAATTAAGATTAAGGAAGTAAGGGCCTTGTCCCTTTTATTCTTTCATTCATGCCAACAAATATTTATTGACCATTTAACGTGTGCTGCACAAAAGAAGGATAGTGACCAAAACAAGTAAAATGTCTACCCACGTAAAGCTTACATTCTAACAAAAGGAGACAGATGATCTGCTACAAGAGTAAATATACAGTATGTTAGAAGGTAAGAAGTGCCATGTTGTTGTTGTTGTTGTAGGCTGTCGAGTTGATACCAACTCATAGCAATCCTATATGACAGAGCAGGGCTTCCCAGGCTGTAGTCTTTACAGGAGCAGATCACCAGGTCTTTTCTCCCATGGAGCTACTACTGATGGGTACAAACCATTGATCTTTTGGTTAGTAGCTGAGCACTTAACCATTGTGCCACCAGCGCTCCTTAATAAGTGCTATGGAGACAAATAAAACAAAAAAGAAGTATAGGTAATGCCAGGGTGAGTATGACAGTGTGTGGTTGCAATTTTAACACCATCTCCAGCATCTAGAAGAGGGCATACCGGTATTCAGAACATATCAGCTCATGGGATGGGGCCAGACTGACTAAAGCCAAATATCATATCCTAACACCCTGGAAAATCACGATAGTTCTGAGATGGGCAGGAAACAAAATCTCTGTTAATTAATGCAAGAGAAATTGCAGCAGGCAACCTCCACCATAGCTGGTGCTGTGAAACAGGTGAGGCTTAGAGCTACTTTAGCCACTTTGCTACTATGAAGACAAAGCCATCGTAGGTAGGAAGGCAGAATGAAGAAAGGCAAAAACCAAGGGAGCAAAATAGCTAGCACAGGTTACATCATTTAATTCGCTGGCTCAAACCATGCCTGAGGATTTGCTCCCTTGACTGAACTGTTCACTTACTTCGGACAATTAATTCTCATTTGGAAAAGTTAAAGTTACTATTGTGGTGTTCTTCAGTCCACTGATTTAAGTTTCAAATTATTACTTGCAATTTCATAAATATGTACTGACACACCTTCCTAGTTGATGATGTAAGTTTAAAAGAATTGTCTCTTTTCCCTCCCCAGCATGTCACACTCATCAACACAAGTCCAAGTCCTTGTCTGGCCTTTGGACTCCCAGCCTCACAACTATGGGAGGGCCCTCCTCCCCACCAATCCATCTCCGAGCTCTCCATCTCTTTCACAAAGCATTCACCTATTAATTCATTCATTGTCCATTGGGTCATTAAATCTAACAAAATATTAGTCACTGACAGGCAGGAAGAATAAGAAGACTATTAAGGCACAGTCCTTGTTCTTAAAGACATTTCAAGAAGAAAGATAAATACTTGAATAAATATCTACAATAGCAACTACAGACTACTTGCAGAAAGCAACATGTAGGAGACAATGAGAGAGTGAAGTGTGGGGTGATCAAATATGTCTTTGGGATGGCCCACAGCTTCCCTCACCTCCTCTAAGCTCACTGAAGGTATCAACTGAAGGTATCAACTTATCGTCCTATAATATATATGGCTGCCAACATGGGAGGTCTTCTGTCCCCTAAAAGTCCCTAAGGTCCTTGGGGGCAGAAATGTACCCAGTCTTTCTATCTTCCTAAATTTCTGGCATACAATACAAAGTCACCAACAAATGTTTTTAAATTCAAACGTGGGTGTTTCATACTCAAACTTCTGAAAAGGACCATACATGCTATTTCTAGCCCTAGTTATGTTTCATTGCCTTTTTGACAGACTACTAGATTTTCTCTTATCTGTTTTGACAGCTGAAAGCTTATCAGAAGAGCTCATCCGAAACGCCCCTATCAGCACTGGAGCCCCTTCCCAGGGCAGCTCCATGTGGCCTCCAAATCAGCTCTTCTACGTGGGTTGAAATAACTTCCTGGTTTGCTTTCACTAACAGGAGTTCTCTTAGACGCCAAGGACACAATTACTTGAGAGAGTTTCACTTCTGAGCCCCACTGGACCATGACAATAAAAGAGAGAATTTCTACTACCACAATACTCCTTAATCAGCCTGTTCTGAATTTAGAAAAAAAATAAAGAATGATGAACTAAGGGGAACTAATAAGCAAAGTACACCTTTTAGTCCTCTGACACAGCAAACAACAATTAACCAAGAAAACGGGGAAGGGGAGAACACAATATGTTCCTGAACAAAATTTTGTGAATTCTTAACTGCTGATATGATTCAGAAGGAAAAAAAATGTTTTTCTTATATAATGACTAGTAAATCTAGTTCAGATTGAAGTTTTTCTTGTCTGAGAATTTCACGTATCATATCATAAAACTTAAATAATTTTTTAATCTTTTTCCAAATCTATGTGGCCATTTACAGGCTATCATTTATAAGTTTGATAAATAAACTTAATCATCCATGCTGTCCAAATCTCAAACACTATTTCAAAATGTCATATTAAAATCCAAATAGAATATTATTGCTTTAAATATTTTCTAAAATTGAGTCCAAATGCAATGGAATTGAGAGGAAAAAAAAGACAAGATGTACTGTATTTATCGATAGGAGCCCTGGTGGTGCAGTGTTTAAGAGCTCGGCTGCTAACCAAAAGGTCGGCAGTTTGAATCCACCAGCTGCTCCTTGGAAACCCTATGGGGCAGTTATACTCCATCCTATAGGGTCGCCAGGAATCAGAATCGACTCAGTTGCAACAAGTTTTGGTTTTGGTATTTATCAATAGCATATGATTTCTGTATTTTTAAAATTCTCTACATGGTACATTACATTTATAATCTGAAAAATATTTTTAAGTTTAAATATACTTTTTTCCCTGAGTTTGAGGCAGGCTGTTACAGATACTGAGGATCTAATTACTCTTTGCTTGCCATACTGATTTTTCCAAGTGCACTGAATTCTAGATCTGGCCAGAATTCTAGAACTGTAGACCAGGTACTAAATAACCATGTGATATTTGGTAAATTACTTACTCTCTTGGGGTACATTTCTCTACATATTGTCAAAGAAAAAAAACATACAATATAAAATAAGTTTAAATAGATGATTTTTAGCTCTGAAATTCTGTCTTATGTTTCAGTAAGTATTTAAAACTCTAAAAAATACTATTAATATTATTAAATAAAAAGTAGTCCATTAAGCTTTAAAAAAAAAAAAAAAACTTCTCTTTTTCTTATAAACTCTATTTAGTTTTAATCCTTATTCTTAAAACATAAGGATAGGTACCAAGCAGATTCTAACTTGGGAACAGTTGTGATGCAATAGTTTGTATTTAAGTGAACTGTCTAGAATTTAAAGTGTACTTCCTATAGAAATAATTTCTTCTACATATCAGATACATATAAATGAGTTGTAGTGGTTGCTTTTGTGATCAGAAGGAAAAGGGAGAAGAGGGGGAGAGTTCAAAGACTAAACTGCAAATGGCTATTTAACTCATCTTATGGCTTAATTTTGGTACTTAAGAGTACTGTTGGTGCTACTGTTAAGAATGTATTATCGGTGAAGTAGGCTCTGGGAAGCTGGCCTAGAAACATACTCCACACTTAAACAATGTGGTCTGCAGGAAAGGGTAAGCAGCATGAAAAACAAGTCCATATCCTTTCCTTTTTTTGAACTCTAATCCCACTGCCATTTTGTACTCTTCTCCCTTACCTTCTAGCTCCATCCAGGCAATATTATAATCTCCTTTTGCCACTTTACACACTTTCCCTTTCTCCATAACACATTTTGGCTTCTGCCTGCTAGCCCAGAAGGAGGGATGAGACAAGCTCAGGAACTCTTTTCACGTGTCAGAACTCCAAGGGATATCAACCAGCCCAGACAGGGAAGTGCTGATCACTTTTTCTTTGCTGTTTAAGAACTCATATATTCCCTCATGGTCTTCCACACCTAGAAGATTCTCCTATTTTCCACCTACATGTCTGCTAGCATGGAGTGAGAGAGGAGAACTACATCCAGAGGTCCAACTGCTCCTTCCCACCCAGCAAGGCCATGTAATCAGGTGACCTTAGGCAAGTCACTTCAAATGCTTCGACTTCCTCGCCTGAAAATGATTGCTAGATTCCCTGCACTTGAATACGTGGCCTTCATTTGCCTCCATTCGTTAAACTTTTCTACAGCTTTGCTCTTACTGTGCTTACTTATGTGTTTTACTCTCTGTCTCTTCTGCTCAACGAGGGCAGGGACAACATCTGTAGCCTTAACCACTACAACTGGGCCTGGTACATATTCTATAAGAACTTGGAGAACGACTTTACATAGATAGGAAATCAGTATTTCAACATTTTAAAAGGAAGCTTTCCACAGCAACAGGAAAAGAATAATGTGCATTTTTAGTTCAGCAGTCACTAATTAACTGTTACCTGAGGAATACCAGCACTTTTGAGCCTCCATGTAATATAGGGAAGAAGAGAAGTGGTTCTCAAAGAGACAGCAAGGTTGGGATGGAGGTGACATAATTAGAATCACTAGTTAGCTGATAAAAATTAGTATCTGGACCATACCTTCATATTACAGCATTAATATGTGACTTCAAGCATTTTTTTTTTTTTTGAAATAAAGAATCTTCCCAAGTAAATGTTGCCTAGTAAAACATCCCCCCAATTATGAAGCATCAAATTGGATGAGCTCTACGGCCCCTTCTAACAATATATAACTCTAACACTAACTTTTACCAAATTCCTATTTATGTTAGGAGCCCTGGTGGCACAGTGGTTAAGTGCTCGGCTGCTAACCAAAAGGTCGGTGGCTCGAACCTACCAGCTGCTCAACAGGAAAAAGATGTGGCAGTCTGCTTCCGTAAAGATTTACAACCTTGAAAATGCAATGGGGCAGTTCTACTATGTCCTATAGGGTAGCTACAAGTTGGCATCGACTTAATGGCAATGGGTTTGGTTTGGTTTTCTATTTATGTCTTCCAGGTGTAATTTCAGTATTTTAATTTTTATAGTTACAGGGTTGATACATGTCAAGTAGATGCTATTTATAAGTTTATGCCTCACAGGCAGCTAATTAATCATTTATATCATTAAAGGTTATATTTAATAGTTTCTAATGCAATGTATTATAAGCAGCCCTGGTGGTACAGTGGTTAAACACTTGGCTGCTAACCTAAAGGTCAGCAGTTTGAATCCACCAGCCACTTCACAGGAGAAAGAGGTGCCAGTCTGCTTCTGTGAAGATTTACAGCGTTGGAAACCCTATGGGGCAGTTCTACTCTATCCTATAGCGTCACTATGAGTCAAAATTGACTCCATGGGAACAGGTTGGTTTGGGTTTTAATGCTATTATAAGGAGCACTGGTGACACAACAGTTAAGCACTCAGTTGCTAACTGAAAGGTTGGCATTTCGAACCTACCCAGTGGCTCCACAGGAGAAAGATCTGGTGATCCACTCCTGTAAAGATTACAGCCTAGAAAAACCTATGGGGCAGTTCTATCCTGTCGCATCAGGTTGCTATAAGTCAAAAACCGACTCGAAGGAAACTAACAACAACAATGCTACTATATTCTACAAGTATACTTTGTGAATTTCAATGATTCAAAAAATACATTAAATATGACGGGGGGAGATGGAGACCATCTATTCCATCTAGGCCAGGGTTTCTCAACCTGAGCATTAACATTTTTGGCAGGATAATTCTTTGTTGTGGGGGGAAGGAGGGCTGTCCTCTGTATTATAGGATGTTTAGCAGCATCCCTGACCTCTACCCACAAGATACCAGTACCTTCCCCCTCTTTCACTCCTTCCCCACCCTCTGTTTCCCCCACTGTATGTAGCAATCAAAAATGTCTCCAGACATTGCCAATGGTACAACTACACAGAGGGAAGGGCTACTGGTCTGAAAAGATACTTACTCAGGTGTTGGTAGCTTAAAAATCTTTATGAATAACCAGGCAAATGAGTTTTTATCAAAATAGGCATCTATTTTCTAATTTGTACCTAAAGCATACACAGGTGAAAAACTTCCAGCATTGGCACATACATGTTCTAAGCCTATTAAGGAATTCTACACATTTCTTGAACTTTGCTTTTAGAAAGCTGGACACCCTCGTTCAAAATCTCATTATGGCTGTCATGATTTAAGACCATGTCTAGACAGAATAAAACAAAATGGAGATTTGGCAATTCTTTTCATTTAATTACTCTACATCCAAAGTTTCTCTTTGGGGTCTAAATTAGAACTTTTTGTTGTCAACACTAATAAATTAAACCAGATAATTACCAAATCTACAATATGCCTACTATAATGAATTAAAGATGTTTCAGTCCCTTTCCATGAGTCCTCTTAACTGGTTCTGAATCCCAGGAGGCACTGCAAAAAAGAAAATTAATTCTGTAAGTCTAACACTAGAAAGTCAGATCTTCTGCTTTAATGGACTAGACATAACATCTTAAGAACTTTAGATGAACGTCTTTGCAATTTTAAAGCCTCAAGAATGTTTCCTCTTCGTGGAGTTTTCCTTTATAATAGGTGTGAAAACAGGCAAAAGTGTTTTTATTTCTTAAAGAATGTTATATGCCTCTCAAGCAAAATGTATCAAGAGGCACACTGACCAGTTAACCTTAAAATATGTATATGTGGGGGGGGGGGGGGGGGGACACATTTTAAACATGTGTTTACATGGTAACAAGAGATGAATTTCTTAACCTTGTTCAGAATTACCAACTTTGTTAAAGTGGGTAATTTTGTCAATAAAATTCAATTTAATTTCAACTAAAGTGACCTTTACATCACTTCAAATTTCTATTTGTGTCTCATTCACAGTAAAAGAAAGTTAACCATTACCTACATTCACTTCATTATGTTTGTTTCCACAATTAAGTATACGTATTATGTCATGCAAGTTTTTCAGTTTATTATTCAGTTAGAGTCTAACATAGTCTAAATTCCTCCTAGCATGTACATATTTTGTTCATTTTGCTGCTCCTTAACAGCTGTATGAGAAAGTTAAAGAAGAATAAAAAGAGAATGAATTATTACACTCCATGTTTTGATAAATGAGTTCATCATCTTTCTTACTTTAAGTTAACCTCTTCAAAAGTAATCAGAGGGTAATTATGAGAATATGTACATTCTCTCTTCAAAGACAGAATCCCATATATTCCTATAAATTCTGGTGAATATGTCATTTTATTTAAGGATTTTATTACAGGCTTATTTTCCTGAGGGTTTCAACTAGATTACTCTGTCCCTAATTTCCATTATTTTTTTTAATAAAGGATAGTTTTTCTGAAGTTTATTATTTCAGACCTATGCAAAAATTTACATTTATACATAGGTAAACACAAATGACAAACACTCAAACATCAAAAAGGTAGATTTAAGATTATAGCTGAAGTTAGTCTATGATTTGTAGTGAAATATTAAGTCATTTAACATGTTCTTAACGGTCCCTTCTATAACACAATTCAAAGAAGAAATGTTTTGAAGACAGAATATGCTGAAATCATAATATATTTAAAATATTCACAGCTTCTTAGAAAAAGGTTTTAATATATGCACAATTGGACACAGTATCATTCTAGGAACTTATAAAGCTCATATCAAAATACCATTGTTTCAGAAGCAGTAGCAAATAAAACACTACATAATAATCAAACAGTAAATACTTATACACCCACTCCTCACTTATCGACATGGTTAAGTTGTAAAGGCCAGGTCATTATACAGAAAATCAGCGTTATGTGAGAATCGAGGCCGCCCCTGTCCTAGGTGTGCTGGTCGGGGGGCCCTTCACTCACTGTCGGGCGCCTGGTGCCTCTCAAGACATGCATGGCACAGCAGGCCCACTTCCCCACCTCGCCTTCCCCACCACCTGAAGCCTGCAGGAGTTGAGGGTGGTGGTAGTCAGGGTTGCCTGTGGCCTCTGGAGCAATAGGGGCACACCATCACCTGGCCACACCCCGGGCCTCCACAAGAACAACCTCACCTCACCTCTCTACCTTCCTGCTCCACAGGCCCCAGAGACAGACCTTGGCTGTGAACAGCTCCTGGGCCTGCGGGCATGTGAGACCCAAGAAGAGACTTTTAAAGCCCCCTTCCCGATTCCTGTGGCCCCAGCTCCTGCTGCCTCCTCGCAGCCCGGTCACCCTTGCCTTCTGCATGCCATCTGCCTGCCCTGCGCTCACCATGGGCCGGGCCTGGCTCCTCCGCCCCACCTGGGTAATACAAACCGCTGGCAGCAGTAGAGAAGCCTTGCTCCCTTTCCCAAAGCTCGCCCCCTCCTCCTCCTGTCTGTCACCTTGGCTCTTGATAATGCACAAAAATGCAAAATGTCAGATAATGAGGCAGTCGGTAAGTGAGAAGCAGGTGTATATTGTTTCTCATTTTTTCTTATTGTTTGTTGTTTTTAATGAATGTTGGTTACCTTTCATCAGTAACACTGGTGACAAATTACCTGAGCCTCCCTCATTTTCCTCATCTATTTCTTTTAGAGGTGCTATGGAATTTAATCCAGATAATGGATATTACCTCCATTATTACAGTGTCTAACACATAGTAAGTACAAAAGTATAAGTTTATATTTTAAAATGAAAAACCTAAGGCAAGAAGCAAAGCTAATTATCATCATAATCACAGTGTCCTATGTGGTTAATATATGGACATCATGAATTGGCTGTCATAAAATAGGCCAGTGCTTAACTTAACCAGTGTCATATCAGCACACCAACACAAGGTGGTAGAGCCTCATCAAGGTCTATCAAGAACCATACAGTTTGAGTATGCACAGGGTGTACTGGCCAATTGCCTGGGTTGCCAGGACGGGGAGTCCACTGGGTGACCAGCCCTGGGAGAGGGTCAATCATGCCAGCCCCTATACTTAGTTTACTGAACATAACCTATCCAGGACAAAAGCTCCTACAAGCTTTTTTCCCCACCATCTGTACAAGAACATTGGTCTGGGTAAAGAGGATCTCCTGCTTAATCCCAAATGCTGAAGGTCTACTACATACTTTTCTCATCCTTTTTAAAATAAAACCACAAAGGTAGTTTTGTTTGATTAGGTTTTTTATGCCATATCATAATGTGTTTTTATTACTGTTCCTTTTTTTTTTTTTTTTTTAATAGTTTAGCTGTTTTTACTTTTGTCTCCACTGTTTCAGTGGTGACAGCGTATGACTGAAACAAAGCAACAGGGCTTTTGCATCCGTTTGTCTGCTCTTAAACTAACGGGTGCTGCTCATACCTAATTGCATGCCCGTGCTTGACCTCCTCAGGAATTAGACCAATTCCAATAAATGACTGCAGAAGTTCTTCTCGCTCCAAAAATCTAGGATTCTAGTATTTCCCCTAAAGATCCTAAGAGTCATCACAAGCCAGAGGGTCTCACAGCTCTTTCTATGCCATTGTTACAGCAAAGATACTCACCCAGATAAACTTAAGAGTCCCAAAGGCACAGCCCAATGTCGTTCAGCACCACAAAGTCTCACACTCCCTTTCATACTGGACTGAACCAAAGACACCTTTATAAGAGGTCACCTATTAACTGACTCAATATCAACACACAGTAGGGATCTTAGTGTTTATACATTTTGTATATCAGAATCTTAAAGTTTTGTCCTCTGTCTCTTTGAAATGCTGGAGAAGAGAGACATTTTTTTCATCTTAAGTCCTGACTGTAGCAAGCATCGATAAATGATGCTGAATAAATGAATGTGGAAACCCTGGTGGCAAGGTGGTTAAGAGGTATGACTGCTAACCAAAAGGTCGGCAGTTTGAATCCACCAGGCGCTCTTTAAAAACCCTAGGCACCTCTACGTAGGTCTGAATATTAATTATATTAATCTTCTGTATACTGTATTTGCTGCAATATCTCCTGTCAGTTTTTTGCCTTTGTGCATACTGTCTTTTACAAATGAGAATGTTTTACATAACCAAATACGTTAATCTTTGTTTTCTGGATCAGAATTTTTTACTATGCTTACTAAGACCACCTCCATCAGGATACTTCAATATTATTTTCTAATGTTTTCTTCTAATATTTTTCATTTAGATTTGTGTGTGTGTGTGTGTGTTTTAATTTTATTTATATTGTCAATGTATTTGGAATTTATATTTGTATATGGTATCAAATACAGCTAGAAGCTGTGCCATATTATTTATTAAATAATCCATGGTTTTCCTATTTAAGTGAAATGTCACTTTATCATTTTAGTAAGTTTCATTAGGCACTGGTACCTGTTTCTGCTTTTGACTACTGATGCCCATTTCTGACCCAGTATCAGCCTGCATTCTGTAAGTTTTAATTCATGGTATAAGGACAATGTTCTCCACTAAAGGTGTAGTTTCATTTTTTAGTATTACTCTACAGATGAAAAAAGTTTTCATTTACAGTTTTTAAAATGAATCCAGTAAAAAATCTAAACTGAAAATGTTGTTTTAAGTATTTAAAGTTTGCTCATAAGGAAGCCATTGATCAGATTCCTAAATTCCTCCTATTAAGATTTTAAAGTTTTATATTCAAAAATGAAGTTTCAAAATTATATGTTTATATCTCTAATAGGTTTTTAAATAAAAACTTACAGCTTCTAAGATAGTTTACAGGTCAATTAGGTTCTAAAAATCTATACTTAAATATTTAATTTTCCAACATCGGTGATTAAAAAGTATGAAAGAAAAATTTTTCTATGACCTAACACTTTTTAAATAGGCAAACAAATTAAAAAATTTCTAATAAATGTTCCTTATTTTTATACGCTACATTTTATATGAGACTACCTAACTTTAAACAGGCCAATAGGTCTGGCTCAATGTAAGGACAAACATTGAGGCTATTGAAAATTAACTGAAATGTTAACCCAGTTTAGAAGAAAGCTATTGGTAAAACAAGGGTGCAGTTATAAGCACTTGTGAAAAGCACAATAAATAAACAATGAGACCCATTCAAAGATACTGGGGAGATATTCAGGCTCTGCAGAGTTAGAACAAGAGACAGCAGAACCAGTTCCCACTTCGGCAAGGGTTTGTTTAGTTTATTTTGCTTATCTGAAATCAGAGCAAATGATCCCAGTGGTTTGGAATGACTTGAAAATGTTTTTCGGCATCTAGGCAAGAGAAACTGCCTGGTTTTCAAGCAGCCTGTTTTGCTCATGTGAACCATAAAGCTTATGCATAAAAATTTAAATACTTGAGACCAAAAGAGGTATTATTCTTTCTTTCTGTCATCCTCTGCCATTTGTTAGTCACATTTTTAAGAGGAGATCAAAAGAAATTAAGAATACTTTCTACATAATTTTGAAAGTACTACAGTCTGCATCCATGAATTATGGAAATATAGTAAATGTAGTTACAGAATTTTTGTGTTTCACGCCTCAGAAAAAGATGTGCAAATGACTTTAGATGGCTAGATTTAACCAGAATTAAGGTTTTCTAGAAAACGGACAAATATTTAAGACATGTTATTTGTTCCCTGGTGGTACAAACGTTAAATGCTAGGCTGCTAACCGAAAGGCTGGTGGTTGGAACCCACCCAGCAGTTCTATGGGAGAAAAGTCCTGGCGATCTACTCCCGTAAAGATTACCAAAATAAAAACCAAACCTATTGCTCATCGAGTCAATACCAACTCATAGCGACCCTGTAGGACAGAGAAGAACTGCCCCATAGGGTGTCCAAAGCTGTAAACCTTTAGAGAAACAGATTGCCACCTTTCTCTTATGGAGCGGCTGTTGGGCTCCCTACGGGGCAGTTCTACTCTGTCATATAGGGTTGCTATGATTCACAATTGACCCTAGGGCACACAAAACATTTGTTCCTATGGTTTCATCTGGGGTCAGGCTAATTGATGAGAAAACTCAGAATACACTTCTATTAGCGCAGAAATATGGACGGAAAATGGTAACAATAACCTTTTTTCCTCCTGACAATCACATTATCTCATTTAAAAGGTAATGTTGTTGTTGTTGTTGTGTGCCATCAAGTCAACTCCGACTCACATTCTTTGAATCGGATAAAATGAGATTAGTAATGTCAAAACTTGCTAGTCAAGTGCAATTTCAGAATGAAATCATTTGTCATAATCTTCCTACTTCAAGAGAAGAAAACAGTAGGTTATCAAAGATTTAGGGGGAGGGATATTTAGAAAGAATCAATAATTATAAACTTTTGAATCTGTACACGTATCTTCTCCTAGCATCTAACAGTAGAAAAAGTGTTTTTAAGAACATGTATTGAATATATTAGCAAAATATATCTAGCCTAACAACGAAATACATTTTCTAAGTGTTTTCCACAGTTCACAAAAATGATCAGTTTGTCCAGTAAATCTTAGATGATGGAAATAATGTTTTATCCAGTCTATCTTAGAAGTTCATTACCAATGAAGCCAGTTAATTTCAAAACTTTACACAAAGCTTTGAGAGGATAGGATTTGCTGAAAAAGTACACGGAAGTAACAGATTTTTTTTTCAACATCCTCAGGAGATAAAAGTTTCAACTCTGCTTCCTAAAAAGGAAAAAGCGCTTTACTTTCGTAAGGGGATAAGCTGGTCTACCATGAATACAAGATGTGAAGGTGCAGATTCCTCAGTGCAAGAAAATTAGTTCTTTGTAACTTGTGTGGAACATCTATTATTTGGTTAGCTTACTCTGGAAGGGGTTTCTAAATCTCTTGGCTGTCATTAATCAAATTGTATATTGGGGCAGATAATTAAAGAGGGTACTTTTCTGTTTAAGAAATACTGCCTCAGGTGAGGCTCGAATCAGTAGCCAACCTTCCTTCCCAGCATCTCCCATTCCTGAATCAGTGCTCTGTCTCCACCTACTACTTCACTGCTGGAATGTGTCCTGCCTCCTCCACCTGACCACTGAGGTTCTATCTCAGGAAACTCATAAATTACGGAGCTAAATTTCAGCCAACAGAAGAAGGCACTTGGAGGTAAGGCAAGCATGTGGGCACAAGAAAAATTTCCACTACGATACCAAGAGTATAAATAGATATATGTAGAAGAGCTACAGAAAACTTAAACAAATATGGGCTGTACATCCTCCACTATCCTCACGTCTCACAAGAATAGAGACAGAACACCAAAAAAAGCTCATATTCTGACCCGAAAGGAAAAACATTCAATAGAAGCAAATCAATCTGTAGCTCTTTCTGTTTGCACTAAGTGATATTTCAAAGTATATATTATGTTTCACTGTAATTCCTTATCAAGCATTATAGAATTATTGACTGAAGGAAGCAAATCCAACTCTTTTCTTTTATATAGCTTACTTGTTTTGTGTAGGCATACTCTGATTTCTTTTTTATTTTGTTTAGTTATTGGTATCTCCTTTAGTTTAAGATGTGAGAATTACAGTATAGATAAGCAAGACAAACACAGTGAGTCCAAGGTCTCAGGCTAGATCAGGAACATGAGTCAAGGACAGTGCTCTTGTCCCTCCTGGCATACAGCTACTGGATAAGTATTTGTTGAATATCTGAGTGAACACACCAGTTCATCCCTCCTTGTCTGAAGTACTGTTGTCAGGGTGGTATTGCAGGTACTACAGCTCTACCAAAATGGCAAATAATTTTTCCCCACAAAACACATTGAACTTAGATGATGGTGCACAGTCAGTGAACAATAAAACTAAAATGGAATTAAAAGAAATCCCTGCCCTAATTTCACTTCAGATCAAATAAAAGCAGATTTTGTTGGCATTCTGTATGCCTAAAAATGACCCTACATTATGTGGAAAACAAGAAGGTCTGAAGTTAGAGCTTTGCCATAAAAAAACTCTGGCCCCAGTCTCACATGTTGTGGTGACTCCTCACTTCCTGGTCCACAGGAACTTAACCACAGAGTATGTTGAAAGTGAGGATGAATAATTGTCATATTTTCAGAGTATTTGGGCTTTCACCTTTGTGAAACAATTTTGAGAATGCAGTTTGGCAGCACAAACCTAGGAAGCTAGATAGGTCACCGTGGCTAGCTGAAAACGAATCTTACTTGGCTGGCCGGACTCTAATATATACAGATAAGACACTAAACTCCCTAAAGTTTTCTCTTAACAAATTACTTGACCAGGTAAGAAATGATTGCTACCTTGACTATAAAATGTAGTTTTGTATGTCAGGTGTTAAAAAGGAAAAAAAAACATGGCCAGCTATGCAACACTTTTTGGGTTAGGATATTTTATATTTCTAAATCTACAAGATGTACTTGCGGCCAACTCTTGGTTGATGTCTAGTATGTGAAGCCTTCCACAGGAGCAAATACCATGCTCAGTGCTTTTTTCACAAATCAAAGTAACCAGCAAAGTTTCAACTGAAACATTCACTGTTTTTCAAAGGATACACTTCTCCTTTTTAAAAAAACTCTATTTATACTCCATTTCTGTGGTAAGTTAGCTTTCATTAAAAGATAAACTGCCACTTCACAATATGAACCCTTACTATGAATTCACTGAATCTGTTATCCAAAAATAAACAATGATAAAGAAAGCACAATGGTGACTGAGTAATGAAGGGAGAATTTCCTAATGATATCTCACACATTTTTTAGCATTTTCATCTATTGGGTGTGTCCCAAAACAACTTAACAATACATCTTGTAATGACTCATGTCTACATGTTACAAGGACTCCTATTTGCACTCTTAAAGACCCATTCACCAAAAGTCCACCCCAGAATATGAAATAAAAAGTAATTTATCAAGATATGTATTTTCCAACCCCAGAAAGCATGGCCCCTGGACTCTCTATCAGCCCAGAACTAAAACAATTTCTGAGGCCAACTCTTCAGACAAGGATTGGACTGGACTGTGAGACATAAAGTAATACCCGTGAAGAGTGTGCCTCTTAGTCAAGTAGACAGAAGAGACCAAAGGGGCATCTTCTGTCCAGAGGTGAGATGCGAAGGCAGAGAGGGTTAGGAGCTGGTTGAATGGTCATGGGGAATCAGGGGCGGAAAGGAGGAGTGTGCTGTCGCAGAATGGGGTGAGCAATTAGGGTCTCATAACTATGTATAAAAACTTTGTAGGGGAGACTAACTTGAAATGTAAACTTCATTTAATTACAAAAAATTTAAAAAAATTTTTAAAAAAGATACATATTTTCCAGATTCAAAATTCTTCATGCTATGCAAATGGAATTTTTTAAAAATTTTCTACCAAGATGAATATACCTGGCCAAAGCAATCCTATATTTTAAGACTAGAAGAGAAAAACTGCTCTCTGAAAGCCTAGTATTTTGTGTTATTACAATTCTTCAGTATATACAGTATATTTTGTAATAGCTTTTTTATCACAATACCTAGCATATAGAATGTTCACAAAATTCCTTTGAATGTAATGTTTCAGAACTATTTTTAATTTAAAAAATTTATTATCATAAATTTATTTTGTATTCACTTCATCATAAAATTAAAGCACAGTTTTTTTGGAAATGTGACATTTTATACACATCCATGCATGAGACTAAAACCTTTACATTAGTAAGAGGAAGATGTTTCCCACAGAAAGGAATTCGGGGTTTTATATAAAGAACTCCGTGAGCCCCAGCCCAACCTTCCTCTGTCATTTTCTTTCTGCACTTTGAGAGCTAAGCCTTGGTCACCTATGTTTTATAAAACCTGAGGGAACAGAAAGGGGAGAAAAAAGAAACTACGCATCAGGTGTAATCTTGGTACTTCTAGTGGCCTCCAATTTTAAGGGGCTTTATTCTTGGGGCTACTATAAAATGACAAATCTTTCTACTTGATGATATAATCCATAAAATATACAATACAAGAAACATAATCCTTCTGAAGTGGGGGCAGCCAGGCTCCGAAGCGGTTATGCTGTGATGTAGGTTTCATAAACACCTGAAACCTAAAATGCAAAGTGTGTGTGGGGAGTGGGAAACACTTTACAGTCCCATAAACACATCTTACTCTCCTGCTCAGGGAAAACTTTCTTAAACATGGCCAACTGGACCACTAATTATAAAGATATATAGCCCTGCCTAAAAGCAAAGCAGCTAAAAGAAAGGGAAAAAAAAAAAATATATATATATATATATACACACATATACATATATAGCCATGTATGGCTCTGGGAAAATTCCAGTTGTTCATTTAAAAAAAGAAATCCAAATAATTTACCTGCATAAGAACAGACTTTATTCTGTTCACTGATTCTCTTTGTAGTCTACACAAGGAGGGTTAGCAGTCACAATTAACAAAGAGAGGCCCTGTTCTCTAGTGTGTAAAACAACTGAGTGTCTTTACAGAATAATTATTGCACTGACCTAATAGGAAAACATACTTTAGAAAAATTAAATGCAAAATATTTCCCTATTTTAAAGAGAAAGCACTCAGTAATCAACTTATCCTAATGTTACAACAAACCCATATGCTTTAATTTTGTATTCTACGTCCTAGACAAAGCTTGACACAATGTTTCATATGAAAAGACCAGTATAAAAATTACAAGTACAATTATGAAAACTCATATAATTTTCATGTTACCTAACACAATATGCTAGTTGTACTCTCTTCAAATATTGCATTACTGACCATTGTATTTATATTACTAAAAAGAAAAGCTCTTCATGATTAACTTCCTGTTTTTCAACATACACCTTTCTTTGCTCTTCACTGCTATTTTTTTAATCCCTCACAATTAATACAATGCTACAAAAATAAAAAATAAGTTCCAATCAAAGAAACTATGAATTCTCAGTAACACTAATAATGATTATTAAGCTCTGTCTTAATACTGATTGGCTTGGCTCTCACGAATTATTAATGTAATCACAAGCTCTCAAACATTCTCAAAAAGAATATACTTGTGTTTTGCAAAGAATTATCATGAAAGTAAGCTATATAAAAAGGTAAAGTATCCAACTGAAAAACAAAAAGGAAGAGTTGATCTTTGATAATGAAAAAATAATTATTTACTTCAGTCAAAAAAAATAGCTTGGAAATTATAAATGAAATCTATGATGACAAAATTCAGTACTGGGAAAGCATAAACGCTTTTTGATCCAAGGATCTTTTATAAATTCAATAAAAATTGTAGATTTAACTGGCAAGATAACAATGTAGTGAAATTAATGTGTTTAAGAGAAAAGTAGCAGATCATCATCATCATCTTCCTAAAGCTATGAGTAGAAAATGTAATTAATACTAAGTGGAATGGTGACAAAGACTAAATTTTCATTTTGAAGCAAAGAATAAAATCGCACCAAAAAGTCAAGCTTTATTAAAGGAGGTCAATTTAAAAATCGAGAATTAGTTAATTTTCACTCATGTCAGTAAGTCATAGCAATGATATAGATAATCCATTATTTCAGGATTTCCTATTTGCCTGTGAATCCAAGTATAGCTTAAACTCCATGAGGTTAATATACGTTTTTTTTTGTTTTTTTTTTTTTAAATAATGAAAACCCAGTGGCACATATCCAGTTTTACTCTTCTGTTATATTCCTGACATATTTCTCTCTTCTTTGTGCTAAGACAAAGACAGTTAAAATTCCTTGAGTGCCTAGTATGTGACAAGTCACTGTACTTTGTGCTTTACATGTTATCTCATCTCACCTTTACAACTAGCCCAGCCAGCTTGATAGTATTGCTGCTATTGTTGTTGCCATCAAGTGAATTTCAACTCATGGCAACCCTATGTGTACAGAGTAGAACTGCTCCACAGGGTTGTCAAGGCTCTGACCTTTCAGATGCAGATTGCCAGGCCTATCTTCCTAGACACCTCTGAGTGAGTTTGATCTGCCAACCCTTTGATGATAGCAGAGTGCTTAACTGTTTCCACCACCCAGAGTCTCCTTTGACAGTATTAGTCCTATTTATCTGATGATGAATTTGAAAAATTATCAAAATTGAATAAATTACCTGAAGTTATACTGTTATTTATTAGGTCTTCCAGCCCACAACTTGTGGTCCATCTCTACGCCATAGGGCAGTACTAAACATTTGGGCACCATCTCTCAAAAGAAATTTTCTTGTTGATAAAGCTCAGGTTCTGAACAAACACATACATTCACATCTTCTCTCTTTCCACTCAAGGCAGGTATGGAGGGAGACAAGCAGAACATCCACTCATAAGTTATCTAGACTCAACGTTCAACTGTCTACTACTTTATATTACTATATACCATTTAATATTAAAACAATAATAGTTAACTTCTACTGAATGGTACTCTTGACCAGGCACCATTCTAGGGTG
The DNA here is from genome assembly GCA_030035585.1 of Dugong dugon. Taxonomy (NCBI): domain Eukaryota; kingdom Metazoa; phylum Chordata; class Mammalia; order Sirenia; family Dugongidae; genus Dugong; species Dugong dugon. The sequence goes on along the minus strand of CM057463.1, from coordinate 21,833,940 downwards.
TCTCATTTAATCCATAAGCAGTTGAAAAATATAATCAAAACAAGTTCATGAGAAAAGTAGAAAAAGATTGCATATATTTTTACTTTAAACTCTCTTGAACTAAACACATGATAAAGGAGGTAAATATCTACGTAGCATACTTATTGTATGATGAATACATTACATAGTTAGAGAAAATCTTTACAATAAATCAGTTTGGTTTCCATTGTTACTCCCAGTACCCACTGCCATCGAGTCGAATCCTACTCAGAGGGATCCTATAAGACAGTAAAACCGCTCCCAAAGGGTTTCTGAGGCTGTAAATCTTTACAGAAGCAGACTGCCACATCTTTCTCCCACTGAGCTACTGGTGGGTTCAAACAGCCAACCTTTCAGTTAACAGCCAAGTGCTTAACCACTGCTCCACCAGGGCTCCTTTGTCTCCCTTGTAAGTATATAAATTACAACTTCAATTATGTGATATATACACATAAAAAGCTAGAACTTATCAAACATTATTTGTGATTTAATAGTTTAGGGAAGAATTCACCAAGAAGAGATTTTATCCAAGGATAAAAATCAAATATCTAAAATAAAATATCCAGAATCCCATTATTGCATTTTTATTGAATACTCATGGATTGTTTTAGTAATTAGACTGAATGAATGGCCATTGATTTTGTTAATGCACCAAACCAAAAACACACCAAACCCGTTGCTGTCAAGTCGATTCTGGTGCATAGCGACACTATAGGACAGAGTAGAACTGTCTCACAGGGTCTCCAAGGAGTGGCTGGTGGATTAAACAAAATAGGTCTTCTTTTAGTAAAGTGTTTTAAAAAATTAAGCTGTGTAGTCATTTTCCGAAGGAATTTAAAATAATCTTTAATTATAATTTTAAAACATAAAATGCATTGATTAGTACTATACATGAAAAATAGCAAACAGAACAAAACATATAAAGGACAGTCAAAACATTTTGGTATACATGCTTTCAGTCAAGCACTGTACCAGACACACTAATGGATACATAAAAAGTAGTCGCAGATAAAACTAGTACCTTTGACATATTAACTCTGGTTGAAGAAGACAAAAAGAATATATAAAAAGATACAAAGAACTATAAAAAGTGTACACTAAAGCATAAGACAATTCCTGAGAAAGAATATTCTGATAAATACTCAAAAATATATTTCTTCTTTCCTTCTCTTCTTCCAATCTAAGAAAATTCTTTGTCTTAAACCTCTCATATTCTTCCTTTTTCCTGATGCTCCATCTTCTTTATTACAAAAGAGTCCGCGAATGGGAATACTTTTTCTTCTATTACAAACATCTTTTAGTTTTTTCTACCACGAAATTCTAAGTTTTACTGTGTTCTTTGAGGATCTAATATATGGAATTCATCTCTGTGACACACCAATGAGGTTCTGAGTTAAACCAAATGGAGAGTCATCTTTTTCCAAGATGTATTATGTTTCAGAAGGGCCATTTTCCTGAAGGTTCAAATTAAGGTTCTTATTTGTATAGCTGACACCCACAAATATGGCAAACATGGTTTTTTTAATATAGGGATTTATATATGATTTTCTCTTACCTTCATTTTATGTTCTGTTTGAGTCCCAAGAGAACTTCCCATTGCTAACTTTCCCAAGTGGACTCTTCAACAGGATGTGTGGAAATCAGTACTTTTTCTTGGTAGTACCTTATATGTAAAACATTTTCAGAGTTTAATGCAATTCATACTGCACAGCTGTCTACTCAAGAGTCCCATTAAACAGACTTTAAAAATCCCTAGAAGAAAGTATGATTTTATTATAAGTAAATGGCTACTCTGCTTTTTTTAGTGACCAATTTTAAATGAAAATAAAAATTATATAAGATGCACACAGTTTGCATTTTTTAAAACTATTAAATGTAATTTTTAAATGGTTGTGAATATGAGAGTTGGTATCATTAAATGCCAACCTCAGCTGATTAACGAACACATGAAAAATGAGGGAACTTCTCCGAAAAACTCTTCTATTCTAAGAAGTGCTCACTGGAGGGGCAAACACTAGAATACAGTCTTGACAGTACAACAGGAAACACTAGCCAGAGGCTGTCAAGTAATTATGAGAGAAAATAGAATGCATTTTCAGTTTTTAAATACATTTAGTACCCATTGATTTCATCACCTACCCTCCATTTAAAACTGGGAGGAAATCCAGAAAATAAAGGGAGTCAGAAATTTGCAAAAAAAAATGTTTGTACTACACTATCCAACACTTGGACTAGCAACATTACTGTAGATATTTTAACATATGTTGATTTTTAAAGAATGAGTTCTGGAATAAGGCTTCTAATTTATCATATCTTAATTAAGAAGATAGTACCAGCCAAGTTGCTAAAAGATTAATTTTCAAAATAGCAACTTCTAAGTTGCTTGCTGCTCTGCTGTGAAAACTACAAATAATGGGATTATACTGCCTTTCAACATACAGCATCTTAAATAATTTAATGAAAAAGATCAAACTCAATATGTTTTTAAGAGAATAAAAGTAATTTCTGAGACACTTTCTAAATTTTTCATTTGAACCTCAGAGTGTAGAATGGACACTGTAAATATAAAATACCTCCAATCTGTTTCTTCTTAGAAACAAAAACCAAGCCAATGGCCATCAAATCAATTCTAACTCATGGCAACTCTATGTGTTCCAGAGTAGAACTGTGTTCCATAGGGTTTTCAAGGCTGTGGCCTTTCAGAACCAGATCTCCAGGCCTTTCTTCCAAGGTACCTCTAGGTGGGTTCAAACTGCCAATCTTTATGGTTAGTAGTTGAGCACTTAACCATTTGAGCTATCCAGGCACTCATTAGAAACATTTAGCTCTTAATTTGGTTGATTCTTCATTTAAGCTAAGCATCACAGGCCTTAGTAAGAGAAAACTTATGTATGTTAAATGTCTGTTCTCTGAACATAGCCCCTGAAGCTAGCCTGAAAAACATAAATATTAGGTCCTAAAAACACAACTTTCATTTCAAACTCTGCTACATGCTTGTAATCACCTTCTTGTCTCTAGAATTCCTATGACTACTGCTTAGCGGTCCTCTTACCCTGCATAAGTTTTTCTTAACACGTCCTTGCCAAAAATAACAAACCCTTTGCCTTCAAGTCAATTCAGATTCATGGTGACTCCCTGCATTTCAGAGTAAAACCTTACTCTATATGGTTTTCAATGGCTGTAATCTTACAGAAGTCGATTATCAGACCTTTCTTCTGTGACACCACTGGGTAGATTCAAACTATCAATTTTTCGGTTAGTAGCCAAGGGCACCACCCAGAGACTTAACATGTCCTTAACATATTATATTTTCAGGTTTCTTTAAGCCATTAGAGGAAAATGCCATTTGACATGATCTTTGATTAGATCCTTTAGTATAAATACGGAATGGGAAGTAACAAATGCAATTTCTGTTCCCACTATGTGCTACCCCTTGAGCCAAATATTTATATTTTATTCAGCCATAACCTTTAGAAAACACTTTTGCACCTCCAGTTTTACAGAAAAGGAAACTGAGACCCAGAGATTAAATAACTTGCCCAAAATCACATAATCACTAGAATTCGAAGTGAAGTTAATCCCTTATGTGTACTTTACTGGCTCTCAAAATCTTCACTGACATTTACATGTGGGAATCAGAGTCTCTCATTTAGGATGCAGAAATGAGCCTATGAGAATAAAGCCAATGAGGTATCCAAAAAAGATCCTATCCACAGGCCGTTTTATTCTGGAAGGGAATTGTTTCTGCTAGAATTAGATTTAGCTGCATTATGACAAACTCAAAATAACAATCACTTAAGTAAGATAGAAGTTCAGTTTTCTCACAAAGAAAATAAGTCAAGGCAAGTAATCCAGACTTAGTATGCCCATTGCACAAAGTCATCAAGGACCCAGATTCCTTTCAGCTGACTACTCCATAATCACAAGAGTTTGATTCTTATCCTCATGGTCCAAAATAGCTGCCAAGGCTCAAGTCATCACATCTGTTTCTGGGAAGCAGAATAAAGGAAGCAGGAAAAGAGTATGTTACCCCTCCTTTTTTAGGAGGTATCTCAGAAGTAACACTCAACACTTTCACTTTCTCCCTCTAGCTACAGCTAAGCCACATGGCCTCACCTGGATGGAAAGAAGGCTGGGAAATGTAGGCTTTCTGGTTAGGAAGCAATGTGCTGAGCTAAATTTAGAATTTTATTATTACTAAGGTGAAAGGTAAGAATGGATATCTGAGGCAACTAAGTGAACCTGCCACATAATTCGCACATTTTCTCCAATGTATATATAATATTATCAAATGTCTCCAAAAAATTGGGGATAATTGAGATTGACAGTGTTATTTTTTTAGGTAGAATATATTACCCTATTGGATTCATATAATTACAGGTAAATCAAATGAATAAATGTGGTTTTACATTTTGAGGAGTTATTTTCAACGTATTATAAAGAATCATTGGGTCTATAAGACAAAATGAAGTGGGATTTGTTTTATAAATAGTAATGGTTAGAATACTAGGCACTGTATTAGACAATGATAAAGATAAGTTCTACCAATGGAAGTATCACTGAGTTTAAATAGCCATTTGTCATCTAAAACTGCTCTATCTAATATCCAGAGGTCATGAACAAATAATCAAATAGAGAACAGAGGAGAAAATGCAAACGTTCTACACGTATATAATGGATCAAATCTGAAAGGTACCTTAAAAGTTACAGTAATCTAGGGTCAAGTATTTATATAAATTGACAACTATCCTCAAATATGTTATAGGTACATTAATATTTAAAACACTATCAGGAAATTCATACACCTGTAACTTGTATGTAAGGAGGCTTCCTTGGTCCCTGCTGTCACCCACAACTCAGTCTCTTCTCCTAGAAGTCAGTCTTCTATGATGTGGCACTTAAAAAAACACAAATATGACTTCAAAAGCACTAGTAAAAAAAGGTCTATTTTTCCAAAGGCTTTTTGGGAAGATACAGAAGGGAATCATTTCACACAACAAATGTTCTTAAAATTCTGTTTAAATATTTTGTTCCCAGTGTTCTGCTCCCCATGGCGTTTGCACCACCCTCCTTGCTCATTTTCTCTCCCTCAAAAATGTACCCCATTTCCCACGTTTTCTACAACCCACCTGAATGCACTCAACTAGACAAAAGCCAACCAAACTGTCCTCAACAAAATAAAACCAGGCCATGTGTTGTCCCTTAAGCACGGTCTTGGGACTCCTCAATTCAGCATCCACAACACACACATATACACAGCCACACACACAGTCACACTTGTGCCCCTTAAATTTCTCCAATGGTAAAGTGATGGTCCAAAAAAAAAAAAAAGTTGCCACTGATGGCGGTCCCATGTGTGTCAGAGTAGAACTGTGCTCCACAGGGTTTTCAATGGCTGATTCTTCAGAAATAGATCACCAGGCATTTTCTTCCGAGGTGCAACTGAGCAGACCTGAACTTCCAACCTTTCAGTTATCAGCCAAGCGTGTTAACGGTTTGTACCACCCAGAGACTCCAAAAGTGATTCAGTTTCTACTAAATCAATCCATAATCAAGATAGTAAAATGTTTCCTTCAATTTCATATATTTGTGAAGTTATCAGACAAATGAATTTCCTTTTCTCCCCAAAACCCTAAATACTAAACAATCCCCTAGCCTCTTCAAACTCTCTTCATATGGTTCTGTTTTATGTGTTTTAATATATATTGTCATTGTTTAGATTTAGACAAACTTCCAAGAACTGTGATTAAAATATAGGGCTCAAAATTAAACGCATAAATAATGTCCAAGTATATTTGATGACAATACTACTTGCCAAATCAAATAATATTTGGATATTGACAATATTATTTGTCCACATTTTTTCAAAATCAGAGAATATTATTTAATAAATTGGATTTTTGTGGATTTGGGTCTACTTGATCATCCACTTGATGACAGTCTCAGAGATCTTTCAGTCTTTTGAGAAGCATGTTGGATAATGGTTAAAATAGTCAAACATAGTGCCTGTGTTGGAAACCAAGTATCACCACTTACAAACTGTGATATTGGGCAAGCTGTTTAATCCATTTGTGACTCAGTTGCTTCATCTGTAAATATGGATAATAACAGTACCTACTTCCTAGAGTTGTTCTGAGTAATAAATAAATACATGAAAAATAGGTTGGAATAGTACCCAATACATGTAACCACACAACAAATGCTGCCTATTATTATTTCTCTCTTTATAAAAAAATATTTGCAGTGTAGTAAATAACACATCGATTTTGGAATATAAATAGCCCACTAAAAATAATAACATACTCACATGTAAGCCTTACAATAAATACTGAATTTGTATTTTTTTAAATGGATTCAGAAAAATTTAAAACACTGAACAATATTGTTTAAAAGTTCACTACTGAAATAACCTACTAACATTTGTTCATAAAAGGTTTGCTCTCAGAAAACCCTAGGGCCAATTAAATTATTTGTTTTAAACAAAGTTTAGAACATACTTCAGAAAGGTACTTCCACTATTTTTTTTAAAAAAGCAAAAATGACTTTCCAATGAAAGGAAGCAGAGAAATATGTATCCTTCCTTGAATAATAAAATATTTTAGAAAGAAATCATAGAAGTTATAAACAAATAGCTTTCATTTATGATGTGTTTAGATTTCAGACAAATTGATGAGAGGTATGTACCACATCTATCTAATCTTAAAATTACATTTTTAGGATTGTTGTATACACATACTACAATAATTGCTTGTTTATATATCCAGTTCACATGTACAAAGATAAAGATATCCAATAGAAAGCAAAACAGATACATGATAACTGTCTTCCATCAACAGAATTACCAAAGTATTCTTTTGTAGCTGAGGTAGGTTCTTAGAGTCAGGGCCCAAAACCTTATGCTTGAGTCTACCTTAATAGTCAACATTCTATAAATTCAAGAGAATTCTGATAGACCAGTCTGTCACTATACATCACCACTTGCAAGTTACTTTGCACAGTGGATCTGGAATCTAAGAAATGTACAATGATAATTGGTTTGGAGATTCTCACTTCTTTCAGTCAAACCTTCTATATTCTTAAATTATGCTACGTAGGTTTTCACACCACTCTAGGTACAGTAGGTCTATTTTACTGGACAAGCAATCTTTCAAGTAAAAATGTAAAAATTTCAAAATTGGCAGCAAATGCGAACATAATGAAGAAAGAAAGTATTGTAAATACAGCCACCCATTGACAGAACTTCTAATGAGCTGCTGAGGTTATGAAAGCAATGAATTCTGAGTCATACTGGATTGAAAAAAGCAGCCTAGCTTAAAAAGGAAGAAGAGAAGAGAAAGTAATCTGACCCTCACTAATCTCTGCCCTCCAAAATGAACGGGGAACAAACTGCAGTATCACTTCCAAAAGCTAGTAGCATGCTATTTAGAAAGTGACTAAGGTTATATTCTGGCCTATTAACTTTTGGCTGTTTGGTACATTTCCAAGGAAAGGCTACAAACTAGTAGAGGTACCCCATTTAAGTTTCCCTCACAACCATAAGCATCTGTTCAGTGTTCATTAAGTTCGATAAATTTCTAGGCCAGTTACACACTGTATAAACTAACTATTCTTATTCAAGAGTAGATAAAAATTTCACATTACAAGCCATGTTACTAAATTAAAACAAACTAAGTATATTCCTTACAAACAAAATCATCAACTTTAAATCGGCAGTAGATTATGTCATGATGCAAAATTCACGGCACTTCTGTAATAGCACTTCCTTTCCGCTGAGGTCAGGTTAATGAAGGGGGGAAAAAATCTCTCAAATTAGTTGAATCCATTCAAGGATATTCAGTGGAGGTTTCTGAACAGAGGAGTCCCTGGGTGGTACAAATGGTTTATGTGCTCAGCTGGTAACCTAAAGGTTGGAGGTTCGAGTTCACCTAGAGACACCTCAGAAGAAAAGCCTGGTAATCTACTTCCAAAAAAACCAGCCATTGAAAACCCTATAGAGCACAATTCTACACAGGGAGTCGCCATGAGTCGGAATCGACTATATGGCAACTGTTGGGTCTGAACAGAAGTATAGTGGTATCAATTACTGAAGATGGATAATCCAGGGGATAATCCAAGGATATCAATAAACCTATTTTTAATATCAAAGTAAAAAGCAGATCCAGCAAAAACTCAGATACAACCGTATTTGTGGTTCCCTATACATTAAGTGGACTGAGTAGGGTGCATTTAGTTTCTGTACCTCAAATTCCTCTTCTGCAAATAGAGATAACATTTGCTTCCAAAGATAGCCATGAAGACTATATAAGACATTACGTGTATCTTCCATTTCCTCCACCCAATCCCCATTTCCACTGGAGTCAGTGAATAGAAGAACAAGGAGCCAAAATTTAACAAGAATCATAAAATCTAAAAACAAGATCAAGAAATAATATTGTCTTATAAAAACTACTAAGAACTTACACACATAGCATTTGTAGTCTGTTTAAAATAAAATAAATACATAATTCCTTAAGTAGCATATCCTAAATTGTGATGTAAAGAGTTTACCGTTGAGATTAGATGCCTCCCTATAAGCCACTCAAAAGCAGCTACCCTAAAATGTAATCAATTACAGCTAAATTTTCACCTACATGTCATACAATGCTATTAAAATAGTATAGGTCTTACAAAGATAGTATTTTACTAATAAGCACAGCCAGAGAGTGCCTTGAATGGCATGGGAAAAAACAAACAAAAAAAAAGATGCGATTTCAATGTATTTCCTACGGTGGAAGCGGCTCTGATTAGCCATGTTTCTTAGGATAAGAAAAGATTCTCCTAAGTAGAAGAGGAATCTGCTTTAGGCTACAGGAGCTTGATCAAAACACAACACAGTCACAGCTATTCCTTCATTCTAATTTTGAGTTCAACTAGCAATATTCTAATTTGTGAAGCTGAACATCAGAACACAAAGGGCCTTTACAGATACTGCAGCCCACTTCTTAACAGATATACTTTGCTCTACATTTATAAATCAAATATATAAACAATTTACATATCAAAATGATTTTTGTTTCACAACATGATTTCTGATACCACACTCATCACCACTCTGAAGCATGGCCCAGCAGGAAGCCAGCAGCCTCATGTACTTATCAAAACACATCCCATGTTTTCTATATTTTATAGGACATGGTTAGAGGAGCTTAAGGAACAAATGCTTACTGACATAAAACTGTTAGCTTTCAGAGAATAGTTTTATTAGTCCTCTCATCTATCCATAAAGATATATATCTTTATTTTATTATTTTAAAAATTATTATTTGAGTACACAGGCATATCAGGCTACAGTATCTAATCAGATAAGTCTACTTGCCTCCAAATGCAGGCTTCCAGCCACCACAACCTAAACTCAGTCATGCAAATGCTCACCATCCACAAGTTGATTTTGAAATAAGTGTCGTATCAAGCTCCCTTTTTACTGCTAGTAATTCTGTTTCTTGCTCAGTACCTTTGTCTAGATTATTTTTTCTTCAAAGATTTCTGGAGCACATACTATGTGCAAGTCATTATGCAGGGGATATACATAATAGCTTGCATTTATTCACCACTTACTATATGCAGGGCATTATTTTAAGTGCTTTACATGTAGCACAACACCTGTATGAAGGAGGTATTACCATAAATGTCCACTTTATAGTTGGGGAAACGGAGGCACAGAGGGATTAAGTGACTTCTCCAAAGTCATCCAGCTACATAATGGGTTGTGGCGCAGAGATGAGAGCTCAGGCAATCTGACTTTACTGAACAACTACACTACACAGCTATTACTACCCTGCAGTTCTTAAAGCCAGGCGGTTTATATTCTAAAAAGGGAGATTAAAATTATGTAAATAATTATAATATTGTGTAGAAACAATAAATATTGTTAAATGCCTACTATATGCCGGCATTATGCCAATGCTGGGGATACAGTTGAAGACCATACACCTATGGTCCCTACAACCTACAGAAATTAAAGGTATGGTTAGAGGGCCATGGATCCCAGAGATCTGCCTTTGTGTTACCAGATTTTCTAACCCATAGTACTGATATCCAACTTCCCAGAGCTTCTGCCTAGAGATGTGCTGTCCAATACAGTAGCCACTAGCTACATGTGACTATTTCAATATTAATTAATAAAAGTTAAATAAAATTTAAAATTCAGTCCCTCAGTCACACTAGCCACATTTCAAGTCACCAACAGCCACATGTGGGTAGTGGCCACCATACTCAACATAGCAGATACAGAATATTTTCATTATCAGAGAAAGTCCTATTGGATAGCACTAGCCTAGAGCTCTGACCCTTTTGTTCTGTGATTTCCTGTCTTCCGATTTCTGCTACGCAGCCTCTATTTTAACCACCCAGATCCATGATATCAGCTTGCTTCGTCCACATTAATGTAATCAATCAATCTGCACATTAAAGAGTAAGTACAGAACACACTAGGTTATAAGACCAGCTCAAAACCCACGGCCGTTGAGTCAATTCTGACTTATAGCGATGCTGTAGAACAGAAGCAGACTGCCACATTTTCCTCCTGTAGAGCAGCTGGTGGATTCGAACTGCTAACCTTTGGGTTAGCAGCTGAGCACTTAACCACTGCACCACCCAGGGCACCTTGGTTATAAGTCATGTCTACCAAAAAATTAGTTCTACAAGATACAGCAAACACATTAAGAGAGGCAGTAGTTCTAGAGGACATCTATTACATTTCTATCTGACACACATGCCTTCTTTTTCTTTTTCTAGAACTGCCTGTTCACTCCACCCAACTGCATTTGGAGGTCTCAAACATTCAGCCCTGCTTTCCTCAACAGAGAGACTGGCCTATCAGACCTGGGCACAGTGACTGATCCAAGAGTGGAAGAATGATCCAACTAGAATCTTTTTGGAGAGATAATAAAGATTTTGCTGGATCCTGGAAAAAGTACAACCAGAATGCTCCTTAGAAGGAAGGATGGTGAGACTACATCTCAAATACTTGGACATGTTGTCAGGAGGGATCAGTCCCTGGAGAAGGACACCATGCTTAGTAAAGTACAGGATCAGCTAAAAAGAGGAAGACCCTCAACAAGATGGATTGACACAGTGGCTGCAACAATGGGCTCAAGCATAATGACTGTGAGCACGGCGCAGGACCCGGCAGTGTTTCATTCTGTGGTGCATAGGGTTGCTACGAGTCAGAACCAACTTGAGGGCACCAAACAACAACAACAACGCTGGGTCAGGCTTTGTCTTAGGCTGGGTTCTCTAGAGAAGCAAAACCAGTAAAGCATATAAATATACACACAGAGAGATTTATATCAAATAAACAGCTCACACAGTTGTAGAGGTTGGAACATCCCAAGTCCGTGGATTAGGATAGAGGCTTCTCCCAATTCACACAGCTGCAGGGGCTGGTGAACCCAAGGTCAGCAGGTCAAAAAGCAGGGCTCTGCTCACAGGCTGTGAAGATCAATGAATTCCAAGATCGGCAGATAAGCTGATAGCTCAAGTCCCAAGAACTGGAGGTCAGAAGAACAGGAGGCAGCCACAGGATCCAGAGCAAGCAAAAAGCCAGAATGTCTGCTTATATTTGGATGCAGGCCACACTCCCAAGGAAACTCCCTTTCAAACGACTGGCTACTCACAGCAGATTCAATCATGGGAGTCATCACATATAAACACTGAGAACCATGGCCCAACCAATTTGACACACAATCTTAAATCACCACGGGCTTATTCTGAAATCTCTAATGAAAAAAACCAGAGAAGTCTGGTGGGAAAAGCCTGCATGTTAGTAAACCTAAGTGTGAGAAAAACATCACAGAGGGGTAAAGACAGGGAGAACTTTGATGTATATGCTTGAAGTCAAATCTATCCTTTGGACTTCTAGGTACAAGATAAGCTATTTCAGTTGGATTCATGTTATTTGCTATCAAAAGACTCTCATCCAACACAGTGGACATGAACTTGTGCTTCTGTATCCACTAGTGGAGGAACCCAGGTGGCACAGTGGTTAAGCTCTCAGCTGCTAACCAAAGGTCAGCAGTCCGAACCCACCAGCCATTCCATGGAAAAAAGATGTGGCATTCTGCTTCCATAAAGATTTACAGTTTGCAGACCCTATGGGGCAGTTCTACTCTGTCCTATAGAGTTGCTGTGAGTCAGAACTGATGGAATGGCAATGGGTTATCCACCAGTGACCTGTATGATCCAAAACTGTGGTGCAGTTTTCTCGCCTATGTTACAGATAATAATGCTTATAAACAAATTCCAGGAGAGCAGATAAACAGAGATAAACATGTCCAGGCATGTTTATTTTTCATGCATTTTTAACTCTGAAATTAAAAGTAGAAAAAGAAGTCCTTTGGTACAACTGACTTACAGAGTTGTAACTTTTTAAAAATAGGCATAATTCAGAAACCACACATATTTATTTGAAGAAGCAAACACAAAAGCTTTTCATTGGGAAGTTAGGGTTGAGTGTTACCTTGGCACACATTATTACATCATTAAAGCATGGGAAAGCAGTCCTTGCCCTAAAGGCTTAAATATTATCCAAAAAAACCAAACCAAACCCGTTGCCGTAGAGTAGATTCCGACTCCTAACGACCCTATAGGGCAGAACAGAACTGCCCCATAGGATTTCCAAGGAGCAGCTGATGGATTCAAAAACTGCCCTCCTGTTGGTTCACAGCCAAATGCCTAACCACTGTGCCACCAGTGCATCGATGAGAGTCATTCCACCTTCAGTACTGACAAAATAGTTTTTTTGTTTTGTTTTGTTTTTAATTTTCTTTCTCTTGATACTTTCTTTAAAAAAGCTAACTATAAAAGGACCAAGCAGCAAGATTCATTTGCTGTAGTCATCTGACATGAAACAAGGAAACCCTTCCAAGCATACAGAGTCTTCATGAACAAAGCTCCAAGATGGGAATAACAAAACAAAACAAAAACAAAAGCAAGCAGTTTGGTACCAAGGCTGCACAAAACTTCAAAGGTAAGAACAAGAAAATTTAATTTTATGCAGGAAACAGAGGAAAATGGAAGAATCAAATGGCAGAATTCAAATGCCAAGAGAAAGGTGTTTTTAGCAGCAATACTCTGTGAAGAAAGGGGAAAAACACGCAGACCAGAAAGGCAGCTATTCCAACAGAGGATGTCTTAACTGCAAAGCCCAATTACAGTTATTTCCCCTGCAGAAGGTTGGCCTTTTCCCCCAGCCTAGATTAAAAATAAGAAATCCTTGTGTTTCATTTGTCCTTTAATACTTCTGCCCCAGAACCCTTGTACAAATGAGCTGTTTTGAACACATTTCGGCTGTGAAGTCAGAAGTTAAATAAACAGTAATCGTTCTCTTCACAAAGCAATTTTTCTAGGCCAACACTAACATGATTAATCTTGCCCATAAAAAAATAGATACCATAGTCTATTCCAAAATGCAGGCACATCATTGTGATAAAGAAGTAACATATTTAGTTAATATCACAATTTTGGAGGAAGAAACATAAAAATGGACACAAAATAATTTTATTGTAGAAGAATATTCAATAGTGCTGTTACATTTTTTCATTCAGCATACAATGTCCAATTTTTATATAAAATGTACTTAATGATAAAAATGTCAAAAATAAGTAAAAATAGAATATTCATTTCTCATTCATGCATTAAAGCCTTTACATTTTAGCCACAATATCCTCATCCATGAAACAAAGGCATAAGACAAAAATATAATCATTAATGTCCCTTGAAGTACCAACACTTAATGGTTCTAAAATTCCTATGACTCCAAGCCACATTTCCTCCATGCCTACACTAAAAAACCTACAGCATTTTCTCTAATGAAACCAAACTGTAAAATGCTACTAATCAAATGAATTGCTTTAAAAATACTCAACCATGCTATATAGGGCTTTTGGGAAAGCAATTATTTTAAAGACTAAAATTTGGATTTCTTCAGTGCCTCTTATGCAAGAAATCTAAAGTACCTTCAACAAACCAAGTTTAATTGTGTCCATGTAGTGAGTGCAACTTGCCCCCTCTTTAGTCAAGGGCAGACTGATTAACCCACTTACCCAGGATAAAGAGTAAACGGAGTCAGAGTGTATGTCTGAATACTGTGTCCCTGCTCTAACCAGGGAACCCAATTTCCCTGAATAAAAATCCTGTGTTAACATAAAGAATCTCTCAGATGTTAAAAACCATTATGTTAAGCATCTGTGCTTTCATAAAAAGCCACCTTCTCTTCCTTTTTCTTTGGTATGGGATGTTTAACGATAATAGTAATAGCAAATACTGAAATTGCACTTACTATGTGCCAGGCATTCTTCTAAGCGCTTTACACATATGTTAACTCATTTTATCCCCACAACAACTCTACAGGTGGGTGCTGTTATTAGCCCTATTTTACAGATGAGAAAAATGAGACACAAAATTAACTTCCTTATGGTCATACAGGTAATAAGCTGCAGAGCCAGGACTCAGTGTAAGTAGTTTGGCTCCAGAGCCCATGATCCAAGCCACTCCACCATTTGCTACTCAAGGTAAGGAGCACAGAAATACCCCATTTCTCTCCACTGTCCAGTTCCCTTCTGCTGCTTTGTTTATTCGGCTGCATTTACTGAGCAACTCAGTAACTGCAGCCAAATCAACAAAATATATACCTGGAAGTGAAGTTATTCATTTAAAGAAAAGAAAGCAAACATGTACACATAGGAAAAAACTTTAAGAACAAAATAAGAACACTTGTAAGTGTAAGTATATGAATTTATTTAATGACTCTTGGTCCAGTAGTTGTCCATTTGCTATTCCATATCTTCCTGCCTCCCTCACGTGTAATTCTTCACCTGAAGGAAAGAATGGAGCAAAACACGGACAGTAAATTTTGGCAGAATTTTCATTCCCTAGTGCCAAGGGAGGACAAGAACAATGAAGAAGCTCAGTCCTGCACAAAAGGGAATTATTTTCTACAGAGTATCAGTGAATTAAGGAGCCCTGGTTGCGTGGTAGTTAAAGTGCTCAACTGCTAACCGAAAGGTCTATGGTTTGAACCCACCAGCTGCTCTGCAGGAGGAAAACATGGCAGTCTGCTTCCATAAAGATTCACAACCTAGGAAATGGAATGAGGCAGTTCTACTGTCCTACTGAGTCACCGAGTCGGAATTCAACTCGATGGCAATGGGTTTTTGAGTTTTTCAGTGAATTACCTTCACCAAGAAAACTAAGTGTAAATCCAGAATGTCTTCCCTCTTCAAATCTCATTTATAGTGACAGCATCATTTTCAATACACAATTTGCAAGATGAAATATTTTGTTCAGAGTTAAGTAGCTGAAACAGAATGGAAAGTGACTCTATTCCTAGTAAAGTGCATTTCAAAGCATAGCTGAACTTAAGAATCACCTGGGACACTTAAAAAAAAAAAAAAAAAATACTGAAGCTGAGGCCTCACCTAAAGAGCCTAATTTTATTGGTCAGAGGTAGCGATGGGGATTGGTAGCTTTACCAGTTTTCCAGGTGACTAATGTGCAGCCATGCTTGCAAGCCTGCTTCAAATGCTGTACCCCCAAAACCAAACCCACTGCCCTCAAGTCGAATTTCAACTCATAGCAACCCTATAAGACACAGCAGAACTGCCCCATAGAGTTTCCAAGGCTGTAGCCTTTACGGGAGCAGACTGCCACATCTTTCTCCTGTGGAGTGGCTGGTACGTTTGAACTACAGACCTTTCAGTTAGCAGCCAAGCACTTAACCACTGTACCACCGGGGATCCTCAAATGCTACACAGGGCCTCTCAAACTTTCACAGGCATATAAATCACCTGAGCAGCTAATTTAAAATGCAGATTCAGATTCAGGAGGTCTAGGGTATGGTTTAAGATTCTGTATTTCTAACAGGCTCCTAGGTGACGCGAAGGCTGCCAATGTATGACACAATGTATGACCACACTTTTGAGCAGCCAAAATTTAGTGTCTATCAGCAAATTATTGTAATCAGTATTAAAGGTGAGAAGGAGGGGTAAAGATATTGCAATTCAAAGCCAAGTAGAATATCTAATTTTTACCTAAAAAAGATATCTGTTTTTCAAAAGCAACTTGAACCCACAAGAAATGATTACAGTACACATGGATATTATAAACTAAATGAGTTAATAGGCATTAAGTACAAGAGGTTGTTCCTGGCCCAGAGTCCATACTCAATACGTATTACTTATTCCATTACTACTTTATTAATAAATGAGTAGTGATGATGAATAACCTTATAAAGGAAACTGAAGACTATAAGTTGTTTTCTGGAAACTTCTATTTGTTTACAGTCTTCATGTTATGTCATCCTCTACTACATTTAAAGGATGTCAGGTGGCTTAGACCATTTCGGCTAGTGTCAGAGTCAAATTCTGTGCATTTGATGATATGATGTCTGGGATCTGCTTTAAAATACTCCAGCAAAGGACAAAAAAAAGAAGAAAAAGGAATAGATAAAGAAAATGTAGTGAAATCTTGATAATTAATCTGTGAGGTAGGTCCAAAAACCCAAACCCGCGCCACTGAGTCAATTTCAACTCATAGCAACCCTATGGGACAGAACAGAACTGCCGCATAAGGCTTCCAAGGAGCAGCTGGTAGGTTCCAACTGCCAACCTTTTGGTTAACAGCTGAGTTCTTAACACTGCACCACCAGGGCTCCTGGGGTTAACTGTCCTGTTCTTTCAACTTCTATGTATGTTTGAAATTTTTCATAATTTTTTTAAATTTTCTGTTTTTGAAAACCAGCTTCACCACTTACTTGCTTTGTAATCACAAATTATTTAACTTTTCTGATCCACAGACTACTCTTCAGTAGAACAGGATTCCATATTAACCATCTCGCAGGAGTACTACAGGGATTAAAGAAGAGAGCATTTGTAAAAATAACTGGCACCAAGTAGGTGATGTCATAAAGCTAAAGTTAATTTTAATCCGAATGCATCCAATTTAAAGAGCAGCAAAAAGAAGGGTAAAGCACTTCTAAAATAGAACCAGTTGAGTCTGTGAAGACTGAAGACTGTCCACCATAATCCTGGCATTTCAGTCCTTTGTATGCAACTTTCATACATTCTACCCTAGATTCCATCAGAAATTGCAACAGGCCACGTACAATGCACTCTCCAGATTGCATATCCTGAGATAAACTAATAAAAAAAGATTTCCTTCATGATGACACAAATGAACTCAGGGTGATCTGTAGACAAACACCACGCCTAGCTGCTATACTACTGTCCTGTCTATAAGTAACATCACTTTTCCTCCCACTCACTTCTTTCATTCATAAAAAGCCTTGAACAGTAACTGGAGATAGCAGTTCAGGAGTAAAGTAATGTCTTGAATACATGTCAAATAATCAAAAGCAAAGTATCACTTCAGGTGCTATCACTTTACAGAACAGAAATTCAAATAAGAGCAGGTAGTACTTTATTACTGTAACATAATTACATAGTTATTTAAAATATACATTATTGGAAACAATTCCATCATTCTGGAAGTAAATCAAATCATTCACAAAACCTCATAGACAGGGAGCCTTGTAAAGAAGGGAAGGACACAACTTTACCCACGTGGTCACAGTACACAACGTAAAAGTGAAAAAATAAATAAATAAAAATAGTAAATATACAGAAAACAATTTTATGCACATTTCCACTTTTTTCAAAGAATATGGAAAAGAACCGAGTCTTAACTTATGCCCATTTCAATTAAATTCTAATCAAATGTGACTGAATAGGACCCCAAAGGGCATGCCTCTTTTCCACAAGAAACAATTCTAAAGCCTGAAATGTACTACAACTATGCTAGCCTCCCTCAATAGCTCAAGAAAGAGCAAAAGCAGTGATGTGAGTTCAGAAGCTGTATTTACATGGGGAATTCTCAAAAGAAGAACCCTGTATGTTATTCTCCACTTTAAAATTTCACTCTTAGAAAACAAGTTAAATAAAAAACCTTATCCAAGCATATATCTTTCATGTATTCTTTGTTGATATACAGAACCAGGTAAGATATTCAATTATACAAGATAGTTTCCTTATAGTTATAACACTCAAATTATTGATACATGCAATAATAAACATTTGGCATACTCATATTTCAGTAACAATTTTCTAATGAAATAAAGCTTATTTTAGGTTGTGTCTGGCTTTGGTATTAAAATAAACACACACAACAGGAAAGTTGTATACTTTTTTCAGGCCATGACATACAGTATATTTCAATACATATAAAATAACAAAACAAGAACTGTCAATAATACCCTAGTAGTACTCCTGGTTAAGAATTAAATTTATCCGATTTTTTTCTTCTATGTGTTAATGAACACATTTATTAAAAAAACAACAAAAAGTCATATTTGAAGTCAAGGTTCACAAAAATGTCACAAGGGGGAAAAAAGGAAAGAAAAATATGAACCCTAACTGATTACACAGCAGGGAGGAAATCTTCCCACATGCAGAGATATCACCATAAAGCAGGGGAAGATCAAGGGGCCTCAAAAAGAAATCGGAGCTCCTTGAATTTACAGACCCAGAGAATTAAGGCAGGGTGCTAAATCTTCCATTACACCTAAGCTATGATCTGCAACTATTTCAACTGCAGGATTTCTCAAACTAAGTCAAACCAAGTTAAGTTTGATCAGAAATATGTTTAGCAGTCATGTGAACAAGGAAATCAATTTATCCAATTACTTGCCTTAGAAGAAGCATTAAAATTCTAAGCCATCTCTCATTTCTTTTACTTTATTATAACACCAGTTTAAAAGTGCACCTGGGTTAGTCCAAAACATTTGCCAAAGTACAGAATAGTTAAAAGTGGTAAATGAAAAATTCTGTTCTCAAAACAATTCACATATGCATCTAAAATGTTACATGAAACCACATGACTCCCTCCTCAAAATGTTTCATGTGACATCTCCTTGAAGTGGCTTTCACTTTAGCTATGTGTGGCTTCCTTTATTTTGCTTTAGTGACAAAAATATGGAAATGAATATAAAAAAAGCCAAGTCTCTAAAACGAAGGCCAAGAGTGTAAAGTAGCCAACACTAGATTTTTTTTTTTCTTCATATTTTAACCTATGGTTGAAAAGCTCAAGGTCCTATAAAAATGACTTCTTTATGTAACTCACAGTTTGCACTTCTTTTTGTTTTTTAGATCAGTTTGTATTGTCAGTACCATATATTTTCTCAAATAACACACCCATGTAAATAATAATGTGCCCATACATATAATGCAGAGAAATGATGAAATTAAGTAAAACAGTTCTGGCATAGCACACCCATGCATATACCTAGCATGTCACGTGACATTTCCAGAAGTGAATTTCCGGACTCATTCACCCATCTTCCCAAATTACAGGTAAATCATATTTTGTTCATTTTCTTTAATCTCCTGTTTATGTGTATAAAAATAGTCCAAAAATGTTACTTTTGATCATAATCATATAATAAAGGTGTAAGCCATGGTCAAGAAGTCATGGATCAAGTTTGGTAGTCACCCAGGAATCAGAAAGTAAACAATCAAAAATGTGTGTTTGTTTCTATTAAGTTGATAATTATAGCTCATTAGCTCGAGCTGAATGCGAAAACCTTGTAAGACTGTCTTAAGTGTAACCATTAGGCTATGTTAGGTCTGCTGATTTCATAGCTTAATTATGTTTTCTTAGTGTCATCTGAAGTCAGCAATGTGTAAAAAAAAATTGGCATAGCGCCCTTACTAAAATAATGCATGGGTGTGGGTTTGGTTGGCAAGAAACTTATAACATGCATGTTATTTGTGAAAAAATAACAGTAATGCCAAGTAAGGCCCACTTTACAGTCTAGTCCCATTGTGTGTGAGCCTTGCACACATATAGTTTTAAAAAGGAAGCAGAAATACTTGCTCCATGAAAGAACTGGATTTTTCCCCCACAGAAAAAGCTACTGATAATCTACTAAAATGATTTCTAGCAGCAACGGTATTTTATATAAAAACAAATCCCTAATAAACCTTTTTTCTATCAATTCATAGATAGTGTCCACCGAGTTTTTTGCCTTATGCAGCCTTTAAAATAGTGCTACGGTGGTAGAAGTGCAGGACCTGGAGTCAGACTGCTGGAGACCAAATACCTGCTCCACCACTTACTCACTATGGACCTTGGCAAGATACCTAATCTTCCCTAGCCTCAGAGTTACTGAAAGAATAAAATTAAAAAATCCATGTTCAGAGCATGTACATGTACGTTAGTAATATTTTTTAATATCAAGCTCTAAAATTATAAATGAACTTTATTATTTATTTATTTACATTGAGAAAGAGCCTATGGAGAAGCAAAGTATTGTACAAATTAACAGTGTTCCTTTCAAAAATAATAGTGTGAAATAACATATCACAAAACATATGCCAATACTAAACACACCTACTCTCTAATCATTATCCCTGGAAAATTCATTTCTCCTACCCCCTGAATAGCAAAAGATTAAAATAAATCTCAAGATAGGGGAAGGTACTGAGTATTTTCTTTTATCATTCCAAAGTACAGACATAAGGCAACAATCATTCAAGCATGCCCCTTTTTCTTCCTACAGAAGACACAAGCTTCCTATTTACACCAGATAAGTGGAAATTTTTCCCATATTACATATGCAGAACCTAAAATAAAGATTTGTGAAATCACTCATCCAAACAGACTAGCTCTAAAATTTAATTTGGTAGCTAGATTTATGGTAAAGCCTAGATAAATTTGTTGCTGTCGTTAGCTGCTGTCAAGTCAACTCCAACTCACAGCAACTCCAAGTGTTCAGAGTAGAACTGCTCCGTAGGAATTTCAAGGCTATGACCTTTCAGAAGCAGATCCCCACACCTATCTTCTGAAGCACCTCTGGGTGAGTTCCAAAGGCCAACGTTTCAGCTCCAATTTGTGCCACCCAGGGACTCCTAGGTAAATTTACTGATGATATAAATTGGGGCAAATAACTGAAAAGAACAGGTAAAAGAATTAGAATGCAAGAAAAAAAAAGAGAGAGAGAGATGGAAGAAGACTCAATTGGTATTCAGACAATTCCTGGAGCCTTGTTTCTCGCCAATGCCTCTACTGCAGCTTGCACTTCTTACTTCAGTACCATTGGTTCTTGATCATATGCTACCTTCTGAAATGGGTGAATGTCAACCAGTTCTTTTTGGTACAGTTACTCTGTGTATTCCTTCCATCTTCTTTTGATGCTTCCTGCGTCGTTCAATTTTTTGCCCATAGAATTCTCCAGTATTGCAACTCGAAGCTTGCATTTTTTCTTCAGTTCCTTCGGCTTGAGAAATGCTGAGCATATTCTTCCCTTTTGGCTTTCTAACTCCAGATCTTTGCACATTTCATTATAATACTTTACTATGCCTTCTCAAGTCACCCTTTGAAATCTTCTCTTCAGCTCTTCTACTTCATCATTTCTTCCTTTTTCTTTAGCTACTCGACATTCAAGAGCAAGTTTCAGAGTATCTTCTGACATCCATTTTGCTCTTTTTTTTGTTTTTGTTTTCTCTCTTTTTAGTGACTTTTTGGTTTCTTCATGGATGATGTCCTTCACGCCATCCCACAATTTTCAACCAACAGACGGAATACTGGTAGCACTCACTCGTCTATGTCAAGAAATTTGGAAGACAGCTACCTGGGCAACCAACTGGAAGAGATCCATGTACTTGACTATTCCAAAGAAACATGATCCAATGAAATGCAAAAATTATTGAACAATATCATTAATACCACACATAAGTAAAATTATGCTAAAGATAATTCAAAAACATTTGCAGTAGTACATCAACAAGGAATGTGTTTTGCATGTGGCAAGGACATGAATTTGGGGGGGGCTGAAGAGTGGAATGTTATGGGTTCAACTGTGCCCCCCAAAAATACGTATTGTAAATTTTAACCTCTATGCCCATGGTTATAATTCCATCTGGGAATGGGCTGACTTTGTTATGTTAATGAGGCAGGATTAGTGTAGGGTGTGTCTTGAGTCCATTTCTTGAGATATAAAAAAGCTTAAAACAAAAAAGCCAGGAGGAAGAGTTGGGGGAAGAGAGATGCCAAGCCACATGAAGATCACTCATGAGCAGAAGCTCAGAAGAGACAAAGACCTTCCTCCAGAGCCAACAGAGAAAGCCTCCCCCTAGAGCCAGCACCTGAATTCTAACCTCCTAACCTGTGAGAAAATAAATTTCTGTTTGTTAAAGCCACTCATCTATAGCATTTCTATTATAGCAGCACTTAGATAACTCATATAGAATTTGGTACCGGGAGAGTGGGGTGATGCTCTAACAGATACCTAAAATGTGGAAGTAATTTTGGAATTGGGTAATGGGTAGAGGCTGGAGGAGTTTTAAGGTGCCTAACAGTAAAATCCTGGATTGCCTTGAAAAGACTGTTGGTAGAATTATGAACATCAAAGGCAATTCTAATGAGGGCTCAGAAGGAAGTGAGAACTGCAGAGAAAGTCTCTACCTTAGAGAATACTTATGGTGCCACCAACAGAACGTTGCTAGTAATGTGGATATTAAATGTGCTTCTGGTGAGGCTTTAAAAGAAAATGATTGGACAATGGAGGAAGAGCGATGCTTTTTATGCAGTGGCAAATAACTTTTCTGAATTATGTACGAATGTTTGGTGGAAGGTAGAACTTGTAAGTGATGAACTTGGATATCTGGCTGAGGGGATTTCTAAGCAAGATCTTAAAAATGCCAAGTGGTTTCTGTTTGTTGCTTATAGTACAATGCAAGAGGAAAGAGATGGACTTAAAAAATCAACTGTGCAAAATAAAAACAAAACTTAAAGATTTAGAAAATTCTGTTGTACAAACTATGGCCACGTATCCTAGAATATTCACCAAGGACACAGCTACACAATCTTTTGTTAAAGAGATTAAGCCTGTGATTGATGGATCTAGCCAACTACCACAGCAGGAAACCCATCAGCTTAGACTGAAGAGGACAGAGGAAGAATGAAAGGCAAGAACTCTGACTACCTCTTGGAATTCTACAAGCAGGAAACAGGCCAAAGGAGCTACATCTACTGCCCTCCAAGAAAAGAAAAGGACCATCCCTGGAGCAGCTTGGAGATCAGCAGAACTGTTGGAAGGAGCACAGGAAGCAGGACTTCTCCGTTTCAAAGAGTGGGGCCATAGCCTCCTAGGTTTCAAAGAATCAAATATTTGCCAGCTCAGTTCTGGAGTGTAGAGCTGCTGTTAAGGTGTGCCAAAGGGATGGGACCACTGCCTAAAGCTGAGGGGGCAGTAATGTCATGCCCAAGGGGCAGAAGAATGGAGTCTGCTGGGGCCAGACGTGTGGAGTTGCCACTCAGATGGCCTAGGAGAATGCAGCTGCCTAAAGCCAAGGGAGCAGAGTTGCATTCCCAGTGGGCCTGGAACGCAGAGCTGAAGCCCAGGACCGAAGGGCCTCCACCAGGAATCCAAACCGTGTGGCCAACACCAGAGTCAGGAGGCCAGGGCCATTGCCCAAATAGTCTCAGAAAACAGAAGATTGTTTTCAAGCCTTGAGAGCTAAACAATTTGTTCTGCTGGGTTTTGGACTTGTTTGGTGCCCGTTATCCCTTCTTTCCCTACAATTTCTCCCATTTGTAATGGATATGTCTACCTTGTGCCTGTTCCACCACTGTACTTTGTAAACAGATAACATTTAGTCTAGATTTTAGAGGTTCGCAAATGAAGAGGAATTTTGCCCCAGGATGGAATAAGCCTAAAGTCTCCCCTGTATTTGATTTAGATAATTCAGAAGATGAGATCTTTGGACTTGGAGTTGATTTAAGACTTTTGGGATGCTGTGATGGGGTGAATGTGTATATGGCAAGGACATGAATTTTGGGAGTCCAAAGGGTAGAATGTTATGGATTGAACTGTGTCCCCAAAAAATATGTGTTGTAAATCCTAGCCTCTATATGCCTGTGGTTATAATCCCATTTGGGAATGCGCTAACTTTGTTACGGTAATGAGGCAGAATTAGTGTAGGGTGTGCCTTGAGTCCATCTCTTTGGAGATACAAGAGAGTAAAACAAGCAAGCCAGCAAGCAGAGATGGAAGAAAAGAAGTGCTAAACCACATGGAAAAGCAGTAGCTCAGAAGAGACAACGACCTTTCTCCAGATCCAACAGAAAAAGAACACTTTCCCCTAGAGCCAGCACCCTGAATTCAGACTTCTAGCCTCCTAAACTGTGAGAAAATAAATTTCTTTTGTTAAAACCACCCACTTGTGGTATTTCTGTTATAATAGCACTAGATAACTAAAAAACTTTGCACTTAGGATTGTAAAGTTATCACAAAACCCAGAGTGGGAGGTAGATGAGGAGGTCAGGTATTCCATAAATCAAGAGTATTAGAAAAGGTAATTCAAATGGTTGTTCTTCTAGGTACCATCAAGTCAATTCCAACTCATAGTGACCCCATGAAACACAGTGAAACTGTCCCATAGAGTTTTCCTGGCTGTAATATTTATAGAAGCAAATTGCCAGGTCTTTCTCCAGTAGAGCAGCTGGGTGGGATTGAACCACCAACTTTTCAGTTAGCAGACAAGCATTTAACCATTTGTACTACCAGGGATCCTTAATTCAACTTGTGCTATATTAATAAAAAGCATGATACTAGAGGGGAAAAAGAAGTACTAACACTATTTTGTGATGAATAGGAATATCTTCTCCAGTTAATCTGTTTAGTGGAAAAAAACAAACGAATTATGAGCTGGGCATCATGCTAACCACTGGAGAGAGGTAACTGGATAAGACCCCTGCCTTCAAAGATGTCACAATTAAGGAGAAAAATAAGTTACAAACATTCACGATACATTGTGTGTACAAGGTGCAAAAAGTAGCACAGACAGCTATCCTTTAAGGGGATCAGAGGTCTTATACAGGAGAGAGACACAATAAAGAGTGAGAGTATTCCACGCAGAGATGTAGAAAATACAAAGGCATAGAAGATATGGCTGGGATTTTCAGGTAGTTCGGTTTAGATCGGTCAGCTTTACTTAAGCCAAACGCAGCCAAGCATTGAGAATACACATATGAACAGAAAATGTTCTTCCTGCTCTCAAAGAACTTACATTCTAATAAATTAGAGAGGTTAAAATAAATTCAGTACAGTGTGACATGCTGTATTATAAAAATTTTCAAAATTCCTACGAGAAGGGTTAAATTTCATAATATACAGAGTTCCTACAAATCAGTAAGAAAAAGATAAAAGGAGATTAACATTATCAGATTTTCATTTTACAACCATCACTCTAGAGACAGTGTGGGAAAATTAATGTACGGGAGGGAGCAAGATGAAAAGCAAAGAGACTGATGTTAAGAGATTACTGCAATACAAGGTGAAGTATTAAAAAAACCTGAACTAAATGGCAGGTTTAATTAACTGGATGAATGTTGGTAACATCACCCAGGATAGGAAACACAGGAGAATAAAGAGTTACCCTGCTTTATTTTCACCATGACCCATACACAGCAACTACTCTATATAGGGTTTTAGAGAAAGTGTCAGGGAAAAGATTAGGTTGCAGATACAGATGTGATTTGTTTGTCATCAGCCTACAAGCAGAAGCCAATTGTATGAGTGCAAGATGAGACTGCCTGGAAGAACTTGTAAAAGAATAAGAGAACACTAGCATTTAGGATTCAGTCAAGAGAAACTGGCAAACATGTCAGAGGAAGAAGAAATCCATAAAGCCAATGAGGAGAATGTTTCAAGGTCATCACATCAAATATCGCAGAAACCACCAACTGGGGAGTGAGTGGTGACCTTTGCCAAACTGTGCTTCCAAACTACAATGGATTTGAGAGTGGGTAGCAGATGGGGAAGTGCGTACTTCAATACAGGTTATTACCTCTAGATGTACAAAGCTTAACTTCCAAAGGAGCTGTCCAACAATGAAATAACAATACCTAACACGTACTGATGGCTCTCACTGAGCCCGGGGCTAGGCATTTACATACAATCGCTCTCTTCATTACAACAACCATGTCAAAATGAGTATTATCGTTCCTACTTTTCAGTAAGAAAAACGGGTTCTGAGGGATTAACTAATTTGCCCATGGACACACAGCTGGCATATGGAAGAAGCAGGACTGAAATCCAGGTTTTCTCTAGCTCCAAACCAATATTCTTTCCACATTCTCATGCCTCCTCCCCATCAACGACAGCGTTCGGAGAGGAAAAAAAAAGAGGCTTAGTAACCATACAACAGTAATATCTTTTTTCTGAGGGGGTGGAAGTAATAGTTGAACTGGTTAACTTTTAAAGT
The DNA here is from genome assembly GCA_030035585.1 of Dugong dugon. Lineage (NCBI taxonomy): Eukaryota > Metazoa > Chordata > Mammalia > Sirenia > Dugongidae > Dugong > Dugong dugon. Next base: position 21,807,625 of record CM057463.1, on the reverse strand, counting down.
CACTTCCATCTTCACTAGCCCATGGTTCTATATTATATACCTTGCTCACTGGTGAAGTATAGTAGTTACAGAATTTGATATAAATGCTCATCCGCTGCTGCACCTTTCATGCTTTCTTCATCTTAAAATAAGCCCCATGTCCCAACAATATGCCTATATATAATACACACAGAGAAAATTAATATTGGGCCCATTTATTTTTGCCAAAAATGAAAGTACATTCTGTGAAGACAGTTGATCACTCATTCTTGTGCATTCTCACAGCATGTTGCACCTTCTGCTGTTAGAGTAATTACAACTTCTATTATGATTTGTTTTTGTCTCCCGCACTGGACAGTAACTTCCAGAGACTGCCTACTCTACGCTAAGCTCTGAGAATGTAGTGCAGAGCCAGGCAAGCAGTGAGCAGTAAAACTCTGATGCCTGCATGGGTAGGATGGACTGATGGATGAATTGATAAATGAAAGAAATATTTTCAACAGCCATTTTGCACTCATTAATGCATTATTTAATCTATTTACTAGCTGGAATATTACAATTACAGCATATCTGGGGGGTAATGAAAAATGGAGTCATACTTACAAAAGGCATGGGATACGGATTTAAAAAAAGGCATGAACTGCTGGTGGGAATGTAAAATGGTACAACCATTTTGGAAAACGATATGGCACTTCCTTAAAAAGCTAGAAATAGAAATACCATACGATCCAGCAATCCCACTCTAGGAATATATCCTAGAGAAATAAGAGCTATCACATGAATAGACATATACATGCCCATGTTCACTGCAGCACTGTTCACAATAGCAAAAAGATGGAAACAACCTAGATGCCCATCAACAGATGAATGGATAAACAAACTATGGTACATACACACAACGGAGTATTAGGGAACGATAAAGAACAATGATAAATCTGCGAAGCATCTCATAACATGGATGAAACTGGAGAACATTATGCTGAGTGAAATAAGTCAATCATAAAAGGACAAATATCGTATGAGACCACTACCATAAAAACTCATGAAAAGATTTACACACAGAAAGAAACAATCTTTGATGGTTATAAGGGGTGGGGGAGATGGAAGGGAAAAAACACTAAATAGACAATAGATAAGTGGTAACTTTGGTGAAGGGTAAGACAGTACACAATACTGGGGAAGACAACAAAATTTGTCCAAGGCAAGATCATGGAAGCTCCATAGACACATCCAAACTCCCTGAGGGACCAAATTACTGGGCTGAGGGCTGTGGGTACCATGGTCTCAGGGAACATCTAAATCAACTAGCATAACATAGTTTATAAAGAAGATGTTCTACGTGCTACTTTGGTGAACAGCATCTGGGGTCTTAAAAGCTTGTAAGCGGCCATCTAAGATACTCCACTGGTCTCACTCCATCGGGAGCAAGGGAGATTGAAGAAAAGTGAAGACACAAGGGAAAGATTAGTCCAAAGAACTAATGGGCCACAACTACCAGGGCCTCCACCAGACTGAGTCTAGCACAACTAGATGGTGCCCAGCTACCACCGACTGCTCTGACAGGAATCACAATAGAGGATTCCAGACAGAGCTGGAAAAAAATGTAGACAAAATTCTAACTCACAAAAAAAAAAAAAAAAAAAGACCAGATTTACTGGTCTGACACAGACTGGAGAAACCCCGGTAGTATGGCCCCCTGGACACTCTTATAGCTCAGTAATGAAGTTACTCCTGAGGTTCACCCTTCAGCCAAAGATTAGACAGGCCCATAAAACAAAATGAAACTAAATGGACATACCAGCCCAGGGGCAAGGACGAGAAGGCAGGAGGGGACAGGAAAGCTGGTAAGGGGGAACCCAAAGTTGAGAAGGGGAGAGTGTTGACACGTCGTAGGGTTGGCAAGCAATGTCACAAAACAATATGTATATTAACTGTTTAATGAGAAACTAGTTTGCTCTGTAAACTTTCATCTAAAGTACAAATAAAAAAAAAAAAAAGGCATGAACGTTCACTTTCAGAACAACTCCTAAATAGAGAATTTCCCTGGATTCGATACCGCCCAAAGGCAAGAACATTTAGTCAATTCACTAACAAACCAAACCCACTGCCATTGAGTCCATTACGACTCATAGCAACCTTACAGGACAGAGCAGAACGGCCCCATAGGGTTTCCAAAGCTGTATCTTTATGGAACAGATGCCACATGGTTCTGCCTAGGAGCAGCTGGTGGGTTCAAATCGACCTTTAGGTTAGCAGCCAAATGCTTAACCACTGTGCCACCAGGGCTTCTTTCATTTACTAAAGTAGGTTTTAAAGATAAGTTACTTTTGAAATTTCTACCAAAGATGGCCAATCTATCCTAAATAAACACGTAATCATGGAATTTCAGGCATGGTAGCCCCTGGGAGATGTTTGAGGATGGGAGACTTTAGAGCACTTCGAAATCACACATCAGAGCTGCCCACCTATATGTTTCAAAATCTATTTATAGATCTGACTAGAAAAAGTGTATTCTCCAATCATAGGTCTCCATATTTTTTCCCATCAAGATGCACATGACACAGCATTTGCACAATGAATGAACTGGACTCTAATGAACCACCCTCAAAAATGGTCAGAGAAATAAAGCAAACATTGCACATATTCCAGAGCCCTGGAGGCGCAGTGGTTAAGAGTTTGACTGCTAACCAAAACGTCAGCAGTTTGAATCCACTAGCCACTCCTTGGAAACCCTATAGGGCAGTTCTGCTGTCCTTTAGGGTTGCTGTGAGTCAGAATCAACTCGACAGCAACAGGTTTGGGTTTTTTTGGTCACATATTACTAGAATTTATAATTTCCATTGTGATTAAAAGCCTATCAGTAAGCTCAAGCGGGCTGCAAGTTATGCAAAATTCCCACTCTGACAGCTGCAGTTCCATCGCTTTCTCTCCTGCAGGAGAAAACACATCAGAATGCAAGTGAAAGTGACATTTTAGGATTAAACTTGGATCCACTCTAGTTTATATATAGATATTTTAAAATAAATCATTTGCAAACTTCTGTATGTTCTCAGTAGCTGTTAATACCTCACAGCTGAGTGTAACACAGCAATGTGTTGTGACACCATAGCTGGAAGTCACTGGCCGCCATTAGGTCTCAGCGAAACTTGAGCTAGTTCTCAAATTATAATCGAATTCACTGGGTTACTGAAATTCAGTGGCCTTAAGAGCTGTTAATAAACAATCTTCAAAGATTGGGCCCCACAACATTTGTAGTAACTGTTAAATGAGAAACTATTTTGTTCTATAAGCCTTCATCTTGAGAATAACAGCACAATTCGAAGACCGTAGTCAGTGTCACTGAACTGTGCGTGTAGAAATTTTTGAAATGGTGTATCTTTGGCTATGTGTATTTTCACCAAAAAAAAAAGTTTGAGAAGTTAGAGGGTTGATATGTTGTAGGGTTGTTAACCAATATCATAAAACAACATGTGTACTTCTGTTTCATGAGAAACTATTTGTTCTGTAAGCCTTCACCTGATGTACGATAAAAAAAAAAAAAGTTTCTACATGTTAAAAAAAAAAGATTGGGCCCCACAAATGAGTAGGTAGAACAGGCAGGTTTGCCTGTAGTCAAGAGGGATGCTGAGTTGCCTTCATGGTGTGATTTGACAAGTAAACAAGGGACTTGGCCTCTCTCTCAATTACCCCACTAACCTCATTCCATGGTGCATATTATCATCCTGTCTTTATTACTCCCCTGTATTAGAAATAAAAGATGAAAGCAATGCATCTAGGAAGTCATTGTTAAAATGCATCTGCTACCTAGGTTTTCTGGGACGCTCCTACTTAAAGAACACCTTGAAGCTACAGCAACCCTAGAAAAATGAGGGGAATTTCACCAGGAGGGGCACAAGCAGCAAGAGCATCATGAGAGTGGCAATCCCCATTTAGCCAAGGGTCATCACTGGATGCTGACTGGGCCCACTTGTGAAGGACTTGCATCCCAGACAGTTTAAGGATCAGCATGAGGTCGTAGAAGGGCAAGGCACAAGTATTGAAACAACCGAGCCCAAGATGCTGAAGGTTCCCTGGAAGGAGGCAAGCCAGGATAAACTTTTCCTCATGTCTCCACTGTCAAAGGGTCTTGGATTTAAAGGAAGGCTCCTAGGATAGAGAAGGGCTTGGAAATCATGCTATGTGGGGAATAACTAGAAGACTTAACAACATGAACACTGTTTTAATATCAAATTGGTTCTCTTATGGAAGACAAATGAGGCTCATTCTATGGAACTCCACAGAGCCATGCTAGGAACAATGAATGTGTGTATCAGAGAATCAGGAAGCATTTCCTGGCACGCAGAGATTTCAGGGATGGAATAGGAGATCCTATGAAATAGGGAGCTCCGTCTCATTAGATGTGTTCATGCAGTGGCAGGATTACCATTGTCAGGTAGGTTGGACAGAGGGCTTTACACTGGGCGTGGCCTAAGCTAGACTTCTGGTGCACCTTCCAATTCTAAGAGTCTGATGCATTTGTTAGGCCTTGCATCAGGCACGAGCAGGTGTTAAGTGATAAAAGGTTTCCCACGTATTCTCCAACCCCTCTCCAAGCACAGTCAGAGGATTGTTTCAGAGACAGATGGGGAATTAGATTTCCAAGGCTCCTTCCAGCTTCAGAGTCTCTTAACTTTAGGTTTAGACCACTCTTTGGCATATATGCAGGTTCACATTTGCTTGCAATCCAAGTAAATGAGAATCTATTTTATTCTCTCTAGTCAGAAGATCCCCAGAATCCATTCCAGTGTCAAATGTCTGTGACCGTTAAAAAAATAAAACAGTCTAACTAAATCTCTGATGCTTCCAATTACTGTTAGTTGATTGTGGTGGACAACATCTGAGTGTGATCCACCGTAGAGACTTGCTAATACTTGAAATCTATAGCCAAATCACAACTCAGTCTTTTTTTAATTCAGAATGAATAATCCCTGTTCCTGTCACAGTTTGAAGTCCTTTAATCATCTAGGGAGCTTTCTTAACTGTTATCTTGGTTTTCCATATCCACTTCCAGAAATGCCCATGGAATGAGACAGATTTCTCAGGTAGAATTCTGACCAGAGATAAAGACAACAGAGACATCCCCCCCAGACGCTGAATGCAAAAGTTGACAATGATGAGACTGAATACAGGAAAACTGTAGCTTCTCTAGCCTTCAACTCCTTGGACCAAAAATACTTCTGCACTAGAGAGATTAAATCCTGGATCATCTGAGAGACTTGAAATATTGCTTTAAAACTAAAACAAACGTGAGCTGGGCTTGCTTTAATGGGGAGCCATACATCTAAGTGCGGGCTAGTACAGGTTCAGTGATCACCTGTGAAAACTCACTGAGAGCAGGTGCCTCACCACACTGCCTCCCTGTTGGTGTGAAATCAGGTCTGGGCTTCTCTAGAAACTCTCACCATGTAGACATGCCATCCACGAGCACCTTGTACTCACGCACTGGGCCTGAAGACTTTTGATTGGTATACACAGTCATCTCATCTCAACACGCAGTACACTGTACATCTCTGTTCTGATTTGCAACCCTGTTAACTTGCATTCATCTGTGGTTGAGCACTTCTCTAAGGAAGCAGTAAGACTGTGAATTCTAATCTGGACCTCTCAGATGCTTGCCACAATAACTCTCCCCCAATTTAGTATCATCAGTCTTTCTAAGAAACCATCATCCACCTTTGAGTAAACTGACCTATACAACTTTCAGCTGACACTGATCCACTGATAACCTGCAATCCCTGCGTAGGTAAACCACTCTTTCGGGTTATGCTTCTGCACACTGGTTATCGGGTAAAAACCATATAATCCTAATTATAGGATTAGGATGCTCTAATGAAATAGAGCTTTTCAAAATACTCATGGGAAGACACTCTTCTACAGGACTGGTGCTTACGGATCAAGAAAACTCATCAGATGTTTGTGAGCTAACCATTTTAAAATCTACCACGTTTCCAAGTAGAAAAAGGACCCTACAATTTAGAAGTTTAAATCCATCTTAGCCTTTCCCTACTATTTCATTCATTTGACAAGCATGTATTAAAATGCTTATTCTATGGCAAGCACTGTGCTAGGGGCAAAGATACAAAGATAAATGGAATCAGGCCCAACCCTCCAGAGCTCTCCACTTCAGTGCAGAGAAGCAGACAAGTAAGCATCGTGTTAAGTGGTTAAGTCCCCTAATCGAGGTGTCCTCTTTGACAAGGAAGAGGCTGACTCCCTTTACCCTGATGGATGTGTTAGGAGATGCGGTTCCCTAGAGGAGGTGACATTTGAGCTGAAGCTTGAATGATGAATTGGGTCAGGTGAACTGTGGTCATCCAAGTAAATCAGGCCCACACAGAGAAGGAACGTGCTTACTTTATTAGCATTAAATATACATAATAAACCAACAATTCAAAAAATGCCAGATTTTATTTTATTTTTTTTAAATCATAATTCCTTTGTAAAAAACAAACAAAAAAATAAGACAACCTTGAAGTCCTAATTCAGGTTCTGTCATTTTAAGAGAGTGTATTATGCTTTTAACTTAATTTGATAAAATGGCATAGCTTATAAGACATTTAAAAACAAATGTCAACACATGGCTTCAAGCCCACTTTGGAGAATATAAGGAGTCAGCACAGTTGCTGCCACTGTTTGTTTTTTTTTTAACTTCTCATAGCCCATGGATCTTTCCACCAGATAGCATCCAGTGACATTTTGGGGGCCAGAGGAGGGCAAGAGGCTACACTGGAGAAGGCTGCATTTCTGGATTACAACAGCATTATAGGAATGATAAATTGAGATGTAAACAAAGAGTTTCGGGGGGTTTTTTAACATTAAATTTGCCAGGTCATTTTCTCTTCTAGTCCAAGTCTGAACAATAAATAAGATATATAAATCACCCCATAAATCAAACACTGAGCGATTAACATATCTTTTCTCACTTGTCAAAAATTGATCAGCCTAAGGGAAATACAACAAAAACTGAAAGAAAGCTTTCAAGTTCAAGCTAATAAGCTGTTTAAAAGGATTTATTTAGCCTTTTAAACTCAACTGGCATAAAGCCAGTCTAAATGGACAAACAACAAAACTACCCTCAAACTAATTGTGTCACCTTATTAATGTCTCCTTCTCATGCTCCATTCTCTAACACAGCTGAGAAAGGAAACTTTCCAATTAACCAGACAATCACCATATAGAACCTTTACAAAGAATAAGAACTTAATATAATACAGTCAAAATAAACATATACTTTGTCTCCATTTATTGCTTCAGGAGACACGTGAGCATTCTGCAATACCCAAATCGTTCAACAAGAATTTATTCCGTGCATAATTAGCAAGGCACTGAGCTAGGTACCACTGGTTCAATGGCCATATTTTCCAAACTAAAATTTTGACTATACATATTAACAAATAATTTTATGTAACTTTCGAGTGCGTGCAGTTGTCTGGGAGACATGGTTTAGACAGTGACATACCAGAATTTCCAAAACATTCTAATGTTACATAGGGACAAGGAACTGAATATTGCAAATCATAACTACATCCACTCCTCACTTATCAACACAGTTAGATTCCAAGGACCAGGTCATTATGTGAAAATTGGCATTATGCAAAAATGAAGGATGACCACATCATATCACAAAATGGTGGACAGCTACATCATTACATAACTGCTATGTTACATCATCACATAACTGCCGAGCCACTGAGAATCATGGCCTAGCCAAGCTGACACATAACCTTAACCATCACAGCCAGTGTTACTCTCATCTCACACTTCAGCATTCATTACTTAGTTATCTAGTGCTGCTATAACAGAAATACCACAAGTGAGTGGCTTCAACAAACAGAAACCCATTTTCTCATAATTTAGGAGGCTAGAAAAGTCCAAATTCAGGGTGCCAGCTCTAGGGGAAGGCTCTCTGTCAGTTCTGGAGGAAGGTCCTTGTCTCTTTTGAGCTTCTGCTCCTGCAAGATCTTCGTGTGGCATGGCATCTCTTTCCCCATCTCTCCTTGCTAGCTTGCATTTAATCTCTTTTATACCTCAAAAGAGGTTGACTCAAGACACACCCTACACTAATCCTGTCTCATTAGCATAACAAAGACAACGCATTCCCAAATGGGACACAGACACAGGTATAGGGGTTAAGATTTAAGACACATATTTTGAGGGGACTCAATTCAACCTGTAACAAGTTACTGCCAGGCATACATCATTAATGTGCAAAATAGTCGGATAGTAGATTTTTTACTATTGTTGTAAATGCAAAATGTTGGATAACAAGATAGTAGATAAGTAAGGAGTAGGTGTAGTAACATCCCCAGTTTAAAAAACAAAAACAAAAACCACTGGGGTTATACAGTCATTGTAGAAAGAGACTCTAATCCTTAAATCTTAGCATCTTAGAGCTGATGGGAAGTTTTTTAAATTTTAGCTCCATATGAACAAAACTCTCTCTTTGAACATCAGCCACCATCCTTCTGGTTTTATACCTGGTTTCAGAAAATGAAACCTGAAATTGACCAAAATTGTAAGGTGGTCTGTCATGATCTGGAGAGGCAGCTTTTAAAATAAACCCCCAGTATCTACTTGTTTGTTTTACTCTTTTGCAGACAAGTACAGAATGTCTAGTTGCAAGAGAGAAATATATAGAAAGTCAGAAAGACCAACTTCTAAAATCGAGTCACAGTTTATTTTGTTGTGAGGCAAAAGCAAGAACTGGGGAAATAAAAAGAAGAAAAACATAAAGTTCTAATCCTCACTATGATGATCTCAAAAAGAATCAACGTAATTCCAAAAACACAGCACTGTAATAATGTATTATTGCTGCCTCAGTCAGGATTTTTATTTTTTTACTACGTAAGGCTTCAGCTACCTGAGTACAGATTTGTGAAAATGGGTCTGAAATCCCAGCAGCTAGTCTATGTCCTCAAGCTAACAGACCACCTGATTTAAACTATTATTCAGAACACCTGACTGTGTTCATATTCCTGCAAGGAATATGAAAAATTTTACTTGACTTCTTATATGAAATACAGTTGATGGGTTCATATAGGAGAAGGGGATATGGTAAAATAAAACGGGTTGAAAAATGCTAAAAACTTCACGACTTCTAATTTCTTAGTTCACAAACAGAAAACTTCTTTTAGTGCCTACATATCATTCCTACCTGATGTCTGTATTTAACCAAATCCCCAAACCACTGCTATAGTGTAGGTCATTATCAGTAGTTCAGAAAAAGCAGCTTATGATGATGATGTTTGTCATGGAACCGATTCCAACTCATAGTAACCCCATGTGACTGAGTAGAACTGCCCCATAAGGTTTTCTAGGCTGTAATCTTTACAGGAGCAGACTGCCAGGTCTTTCTCTCTTGGAGCTGCTGGGTGGGTTGGAACCACCAACCTTTCAGTTAGCAGCCGGGAGATTAACCGTTGCATCACCAGGGCTCCTTAGCTTATTACCGTGCCCTTCAAATTAAAGGTAAATAAAACCTTTTAGCACCAGAGTACCCTCTTTCCATCCCTGTGTATATATCTACCAGAATAGAAAACAATATTTAACAGTGTACTTCTTTAGCAGACCCATGCCAATAAACCAGATTATAATAGTTATAACCAGAATTTGATATTTCTGCTAAACACAGAGATATAAAATCTTCTCCTAATCAAACAATTTTACATAGGTAGTAATTTAGTAAAACAAAAATGCTTAACTGTTTTCAAACACAGTTCAAAATAGAAAAGCATCTTTGCTAAAAGAATCTGCTTACACTTACCTGCATTCTAATCCTACCTGTGGCCATTCCATCTGTCTGTCCCCATTTCATCAATTATAAAAATAAGTGTCACCATAAGGTACTGTTGTAAACCCAGGGCACTCGTGAATTTCATTATTAATGGTTCTATCTTGAGTGACCTTGAAAATATATAACATGTTAGCATTTCTAATTCTGTGTCAGCAACAAATGAATCATCATTCCTAGGTGAATGGACCAAGTGTAACCATTCAGCCTCTCATATCTTATTTGATGATCCTCTGATTTGCACAAATGAGTGGTGGGTATGGTTTTATCCCCTTTTACATATGGGGAAACTAGCCTATGATACGTAACAGTGGAATTAACATAAAGTTGGAATTCAAGACAACCTCACTATATCCCTCTGGAATATCAAGAGACTGCCCATACCAAAAAAGACACCGAAAAAAACTGACAAAACTATTTTTTAGTAATTATCAACATTCCATATCATGAGTCATCACCATTCTTTATAGTTCTCAAAGTACAGGCAGTCCCCGGGTTACAAACATCCAACTTACATACAACCCAAATGTCATGGATTGAATTGTGTCCCCAAAAAATACGTGTCAACTTGGCTAGGCCATGATTACCAGTATTGCGACTGTCCTCCATTTTGTGATCTGATAGAATTATCCTGCATCTGATGATATGTTGTAAACCCTAATCTCTGCCTGTGGTTCATGAGGCAGGATTGTTGTGTTGTTGATGTTAGATGCCATCGAGTCAGTTTTGACACACAGCCACCCTATGTAAAACAGGACGAATCACTGCCCAATCCTGCACCATCCTCACAATTATTGCTATGTCTGATCCCATTGTTGCAGCCACTGTGTCAATCCATCTCATCGAGGGTCTTCCTCTTTTCACCAACCCTCTAATTTACCAAGAATGAGGTTCTTGTCCAGGAACTGGTCCCTCCTTATAATATGTCCAAAGTACATAAGGCAAAGTCTTGCCATCCTCGATTCTAAGGAACATTCTGGCTGTACTTCTTCCAAGACAGATTTGTTCATTCTTCTGGCAGTATACGACAAATTTAATATTCTTTGCCAACACCATAATTCAAAGGCATCAATTTTTTCTTAGTCTTTCTTATTCACTGTCCAGCTTTCACATGCATATGAGGCAACTGAAAATAGGATGGCTCCAGTCAGGCACACCTTAGTCCTCAATGTGACATCTTTGCTTTTTAACACTTTAAAGAGGTTTTTTGCAGCAGATTTGCCCAAGGCAATACATTGCTGGATTTCTTGACTGTTGTTTCCATGGGCATTGACTATGGATTCAAGTAAAATGAAATCCTTGACAACTTCAATATTTTCTCTGATTATCATGACTCATCCAGTTTTGAGGATTTTTTGTTTTCTTTATCTTGAGGTATAATCCATACTGAAGGCTACAGTCTTTGATCTTCATCAGTAAGTGCTTCAAGTGCTCTTCACTTTTAGCAAGAAGAGGCAGGATGAGGTTAAGTTTGTTATGTTAATGAGGCAGGATTAGGGTGGGATGAAACATCCCTACTCAGGTCACAGCCCTGATCCTTATGTAAGGGGAGCCTCCCTGGGGTGTGGCCTAAATCACCTTTTATCTTATAAAAGGAGAGAGAAGGGAGCAGAGACAGGGACCTACCACCACCAAAAAAGAAGAGCCAGGAGTAGAATGCATCCTTTGGACCCAATGTCCCTATGCTGAGAAACTCTTAGACCCAGAAGAAGGTTAATGCCAAGACACATGGAGGTCACCAAGGAATGTCAGGCTCACAGATGTTGAAAAGAGACAAGGACCTTCTCCCAGAGCCGAGAGAGAGGGAAAGCCTTCACCTAGAGTTGGTGCCCTAAATTCAGACTTTTAGCCTCCTAAACTGTGAGCAAATAAGTTTGTTTGTTAATGCCATCCACTTGTGGTATCTCTGTTATAGCAGCACTAGATAACTAAGACACTGTAGTTACAAATCAACTCCATAAAGCCTATTATATTAAAAATTCAAGGTACATACAATGGTTCGTAGTAATAAATGGGGGCTACTTTGTGCTGCATATCAAAACATTATTATTATTACTGTATTATTATGTAAAATACATTTTCATGTATCTAGAAGTGTTTCTTTAATGTTTTCTGTGCACAGAAAGGTACACTATATGCTATATACCAAGACAAACATTTGACTAACTTACATTAGAGACAGACCATACCTAAGTATTACAACTTATGTACAAATTCAACTTAAAGACAGACTTAGGAATGGAACTTGTTCATAACCCAGGGACTGCCTATATCTGATACGATGTTTTCACAAAATGTTCAAAATGGTAATTTAACTGGGTTTGGTAAAAGAGAATATCTGTATAAAAAGCTCTTTTCCAACAAGGTCACTCTAAATTGATTCTTACTTTATTTGGTTTCATAATTAGTTTCAACTTTGCACATGGCTGACACAAAAAAAGATAAGGAAAAGCCTAAGAGCCCAATTATAAAAGTTATAAATGCACAGTATATAAAAGTCATATTTCATATCTCTAAAATTACAAATAAAACAGGTCATAAAGAAACACATAGATAAAAAGAGGTATTTTTTAACTAATGAATGTTAGAGAAAACCACTTAACTAGATCCTAAGATGTTAATTTTTTACATTTTAACAGGGTATCTTAAAACAGATTATTCTGTAAAGTAAGTAGAGGTTCTTCCCTGCCCCTGCAAATATATATATATATACATAATTTTTAAAACTTTGATTCTTAAAATTCATAGCGTTTTATAAATCACTGAAATTTCCCTGAATCCTAGTCCTAATTGTTTTTTTAAGCCTAGTTTACAGAATGTTAGAAAATAATGCACTTTACAATAGAAGTCCTGAAAGGAAATATTAATGAACAGATCAACCTAATTTGTAATTAACAGCATGAATTTTCACGCTGTTCATGAAGTCCTGAAAAGGATTTGTTCTCTTAAGTATGTTAACAATGTTGTTTGTAGTATTAGTTAGATTAGAGACCCCTTTCTTCATCTCCAGTGATGATGTAAACTTCAGCCACCAAACACTGATGTTTAATCATAGTATATTTAAATTAATGACACTGAATTAATGAGGTTTTACTACACTCAAATGTAAAACCAGATACATGGAACAACTCAACTGATGGTCACAAAAGGTCAGTAAAAGAAATTCACTTCAATGAGCTCCTCTTTGCTCACGACAAAGAAATGGTATTATTAAATACTCTATTTCATGACATTTGTTACTGATGGAGCATATTCTCGTTCTCTTTTTAAGCAGAATTAGCAGACTCATTCAGCTAGAAATAAGTAGTGGTGGCTTGAATCCTTATTTAATAATATTTTACTTAGCTACTTACTATCTTCTTGCTTACATGTTCTTAGATATTTTTCCAGAATTTCCCTGCGTACTTTGTGTACGCAAAAAGAATATAAGTTGACAATACACATGGAAAGACAGCTCCTTTTCTGCATCCCCGACAGCCAAAACCAACCTTAGACAAGGCACAACAGTCACCTACCCAGAGTTTTTGAGTGATTCCCCAAAACTCTTCCCAGGAATCTATCCTCTACAGCTTGTCAAAGTATCTCAAATTTCTACCATTAAGATCAGTTTATGTGAAGGCAACAACCTCATTACAAACTACTTGGTGATGGAAATATAGAAAAGAGAACGAAATGTTAATAAAGCTACATACTCATTATTACATATAGTTTAATTTCCTTCAAGTATTTAACTGTCATGTAGGAAAGTTCTAAGGCCAGGACAGAAAAGGTGTTGCAAGCAGAAACAGGCAGAGAGAAAGGAAGAGAAGCCAAAGTTTGGAACAAGGCATGTGGAGCACCATTGCGGAGAAAAGCCAGCGTTACCTGTTCCGCAGGGAGGAAGGCGGGAGTGGGGAGCCTAAGAGGATAGGTATTCTATTTACTGTCCTCAGTCTTTTGTCTTAGAGCTATGCAATGTTTCCTTAAAAATTATAATAACAGTAATAATGTAAAACAGTATATGGCTCAAATTATTCTGATTTCCAACCAATGGCTTATCACGATGTTTTCCCTAAATTTTTATTTTTTCCAATGTTTCTTTACCTAAGAACAGAGAAAATGAAATAGAACCGATTTTGGTAATTGAAGTAACTCTTTTGAGGTGATCTAAATGAATGCTTTTCATCTCCACTGTCATCATTCTCTTTCATTTTTATGGTTTAGAAAACTGATCAGGGTCTCTGAACACTCTCTAGCAGATGCTGCAAAACCTCAAGAATGACTTAAACTCACCCTACCTTTCTAAAGTTGCATTCTGGAAATGCAAATCAAGAAAGCTGTCACATCATATTACTACACACAAAACCACAAACACTACTTCATTTCTAAACAGCAATTTGTTATACCATAAAAGATAGATCACAATGAAGATACACTACAAAACACCATGGCAAACCACGGTAATAATGATTCTAACACTTCTCATTTCCTATATGTAAGTACTTAAATATGACTATGCATACTCAGTATAAGGAGAGAAAGCTTAAGGTGAGCACAAAAATTTCCTCAAAGAATATCCCTTTCCTGTTTTACTGAATGAACAACTCTCAGATTACTGAGATGAAGTTCTAACAAATCTTAAAGTCAGGGTTTGGTGAACTCTGTATTATCCAATTTTTACATATATGAAAAATCATTTAGTAACTTATTTTCCATTAAGCATGCATGGTCTTTCCCTCCATTAAACATGCATATTCAAGGGAAAATGTTATTTCATAGAAGACTCATACTCGAACTAGATTACCATCTCTAATAATTAATTGTAAAAATTGTATGTATGACAAAATGTTGAAACCAGTGTTTGATAATGCTTTTTAAGCCAACAATAGAAAGTCTCTAAGAAAGGGAAGAGAAACAGTAGCAGTGGTGCTCACCTTAAAATCAGCACTCATCAATAAAACTTTTTTCTATAAGCAAAATTTCACATAAGGATCCCAATCAAAACAAGTGCAAAAGCAACTTTTCCTATTTTGAGTGTATATCCACATTTGTATTTTAGTTCTGCAAAAATACGTAAACCAAAGCTTTTAGAACTTATAATAATATAGCCTTGAAAAAAAACAAGACAAAACATCAGCCAGGTAATGGTTAAATGAGTTCTTCCACATTAACTGGTAAAGACACCAAGCCAGAATGTATGAACAATTATTTTTTCATTGTTCACTTGATGACAATTCTATGTTCACATTAAGAATTCACATTTTGTGATTTAAAACAGGGAATGTGACCTTATGTGTGCACATCAAGCGTTTTTTAATTGCCAACATTATTGTATCATTTAAATTATAAGCTTTACATTAATTTGTTTTGAAAATAGGTGCCCTTAACATGCAGATTGGAGCTACACCTATACTTCACACATTAGGAAGATACATTTCATTTTCTGATATTTCAGAAAAACTCTCAATTTTTGAAAATGTCAATAGAAGCCACTGATAGAAAGTACAGCCCTTTTAATGAATTTAAATTGATTCTTTACATGAGGATCTGTACGTGCAAAGAATAGTTGTGTATTTACAGTCTTACTTCAAGTCATTTGCAAAGCTATTTGCTTTTTATTTTAAGGGGCCTATGAATACTGAGTTGAGAGCAAGAGTTTTTTTTTTTTTTAACTCTCTCAAAAAAGAGGACACAATTTCCGCCATCACCAATACCACCAACAGAAAAAAAAATTTTTTTACTTAAAAAACTGAGCAAACCTCTATGGAGCAAAGAACATTCCTGAATCTCCAGATGGACTTTTGTATAGTAATCATGGTCTTTATGCTACTGGGTTACTTAACGTAAGTGCTCATCGTGCAAATGCCTTTATAGCCTTGCATACTCTGGACACATTAGATACTACCCCTGTTCCAAACACACACACACACACACACACACAGAAACACACACATACATACACACTCGCACCAGCCAGTGATGCCTAACTATTTCCAATTTCAGAGGCCCGCTCCATGCAAGCCCATGCCCAACCCTGCTTTGCTCGGTCCTGACCCCAGGAAGAAGAGATACTACTTCATCCTGGTGGGTCTGCTCTGTTCTCTCATCCTTCTAGGATTCATAGGCTGGTTCCTTCCCCACTCCAATCCGGAATACAGCGAGGATGGTGGATTCCCTCGTGCAATAACCAGAGGGCGATCACTGCCTGTCCCCTTCCCAACCCCACGCTTTCCACCCTAAAAGCCCAGAGCCATTCCTGCTAGGAGTATATAATCCCGTGGCGGGAGAGAAGAGCCAAAAATACGAATCAAATAGCCGGTTAAACTGGGGGTGCCAGGAGTAAGGAGGAGACGAGCGAGGTGAGGTTACCGCTGGGAAGGTGTGCACTAGGGAGCAGGGATCCCTTCGAGATCGGTGACAGGTCGGCCGGGGGCGGCTGGGGGCGACAAGGGATGTCAGAGAACTGCTATTCACGTCTTTCACCGGGCTTGTGGGGGAATCCCGGGGCGGCGGGGACTCTCGGGTCGTCCCCCGCCTCCTGCGCCCTCGGCGCACCCCCTCTGCCACCCGCTTCCCCGACCGCCGCCCCCGCCTGGTGCGGGAGGAAGCGCCGGGCACCCCCCACGCTCTCCCGCTCTCTCGCGAGTCCTGTGCAGGCCCTTCCAGAGGGGAGGGGGAGGGGGCGCGGAGGGAATTGCTGCAATGAAGCGCCGAAAAAACCCTTCCTGAGCAAGGCAGTCGGTGGAAAGCCACGGCCACATAAAAATGCCATATTAATGTTTAAAACGCCATAAATCACCCCTCCCTCTGCAAAAGAAAACCATAAACCCGATCCCATGCACGCCTGCGAGCAGCCACCCACTTCCTATTTCTGTCACAGCAGCTACACCCTACCAGCAACCACCCCCCGGGCGCCCCCTCCCGCCACCGCCGCCGCCACCCCCGCCTCCCCACGGCTCAACCATTTGCCAACTGACGCCCCCATAAATAAAAATGCCCCAGGCGGCGCAGCGTGGAAGGTGTAGGGGAAGGTTGCCGCTGGGGAGGGGGGTTCGAAGGTTGCACAATATCCTAGAAGGTCCTTGGCTAGAGCTGGGAGAGAAGAACCCCGAGCGGGGGAGGGGAGGAGAGCCACCCGGTCGCCTGCGGCACTCGGTGCACCCGGGCAACCGTGGCGCGCCGCTTACCTTTCACCACCCTGTCGGTCGTGGACAACTTGGGATCAATTGCCTTAGGCTCGGACATCTCCAGCCGCCGGGGGACAGCGACGCGCTGCTCGTCCGTCCGACTGCACACCCCGACCGGACCCGCGGGCCAGACACTCAATGCCGCCGCTGCCGCGCTGCAAACCGCTCAGCTGGAGGTCTGGGCTCAGAGCTGGCTTTAAAGTTACTGCCTTCTCCGCGCGTCCCTCCTCCTCCTCCGCCGCCGCCGCCGCCGCCGCCGCCTTCACTCCTCCTCCGCTGCCGCCTCCAGCCCCACCGACTCCGCTCCGGGCTGCGCGTGTGTGGTGGTTATTTATTTATTTTCTAAGCACGCCTCTCGGTTCTTCTTTTATTCTTGGGGGAAGGGGGGATTGGGAGGAGAACACACACACACCAGCACCCACCCCAGCACGGAGACCGGGCACCGCGGAATGGAGCCCCACGCTCGCACACGGCCGGGATTAAGACCGATCACATGGGGAGGGTCGGGGGCAAGGAGGGAGAGGCAGGGCCACCGATGTCAGTGCCGCCAGCTGCGCCTCAGCGTCCTCGGCGGCGGAGAGGCAGCCGCCTCTGCTGCCGCTGCCGCTGCCGGTGCTTCCCCACACGGAGCAACGCCGCCGCCACTGCTGCTGCTGCTGCTACTGCTGCCGCCGCTGCCGCCGGAGACGTCCCGTCGCTGCGCTCGCCCCTGCCTTCTCGCGCCGCTCCTTCACTCACACAGGCACAGCCGCGGAGCTCGGCAGACACAGTCCCGGCGCAACCTACCCTCAGCCGCCGCCGCCACTGCTGCCGCCACCGCGCCCGCCTCCGCCTCCTCCCCTTCCTCCTCCCGGCCCCCGCCTCTCGCGCCCCAGCAGCAGCCTCCTCCTCCTGGGCTTGTCCCCAGCCTCCCGCCCCGACGTCGGGGTCTCAGGCGCGCAGTGGTTGGCGCGCGCGTCACTCACAGCCAGGTGGCTGCCTCCCGGCTCCTCCCGCCTCCCGCTCCTCCTCGCCGTCTCCGCCCCCCGCTCTGTTTTCTCCTGGTGGCCAGTCCAGTGAGCCTGCCACCTCCCCTGCCCAGTCTCTGCTCAGGTGTCACTATTGCTGGCCAGCTGGGCTTAGGGAAGGAGAATGGGTAAAGGGTTGCGGCTGGGAAGAGAGGAGCTCTACCGTGCCACCTCCACCCGCGTCTCGCCTCCGCCCCTCAACCCTGCATACACCCCCGAGCTGCTTTGGCAACTGTGCCTGGTCGGCTGGGTTCAGCCGCAGTGTGAGTAGCCAAGTGCGGAGGGTGTCTCCGAGTGTGTGCGTGGCCCAAGAGAGGGCAAGAAGGAGGAGGCGGGGAGTGGAGGGGAGGGGTGGCGACGAGAGGCGACTGAGAGAGGGCGGAGGAAGAAGAGCGCGGGGAGTTCTGGAGCCCGTGGCTCGGCTGCTGTCGCTGCCCCAGCTGTCCAAGGAGGATCGCCAAAACGGCGACGAATAAACAGCTTACCTTGGGGAGACGGGCTCCCCCCTGTGAGAGGTGTACGGTTATTTTTTATACTGGGGCTTTTGTGTTGGCGTTGTTGTGGTTATTATTGTTTACCACCGGTGCATCCACACCTTCCGAGGAAGTGGCCGCTCCCGAATGTTGCAAGCCAGGGTTGTGGCGGAGGGTGCGGGGCGCTATGAGATGCTGGAGCGAGCTATCCAAGGAGGATGGGACGGGAGTCCGAGCGACTCTGGGCAACTCTGAGTCACCCGGGTGGTCCCGTGGTCTTCAGGGAGAAATGAAGGGGCGGGAGAAACACTGGAAAGCGTCGCCTTTCCCTTGTTCACGCACACGCAAGCAACCACTGGTTGGGACAGGTGACACCAGATCTTCCTTCCCTGCATTACCCACTTGGTGCTGCCTATGCCTGCAGGGCCTTGGAGCCCAAGGGAGATCCCCCTCCGTTCCCTCCCCTTGGAAGGAGATTAAAGGAGAGGATACGAGGCTCAGGAGGGCGGGCAGAGAGTGACAGTAGCCCCAATGCTGCTTTCTGACCCGGTGTCTGCGCGCCACAGAATCTGAAGAGTGGGTCTCCCTCAGCCAGAAGGTCACCTTTGCCCAGCCTCTCCTTGACCAAGAACGACTCAGCACCCAAGTCCTGGCAAAGAGGGTGAAGTTTCTTTGGGAATAATGAAGAAAGCTGTATAAATTTCTCACCCTCCACTCTTCCTGTTTTATTTCCAAATTCCTTCAATACCTGGTTGTTTCTATTTTCTGAACTGAACCATGAGTATGATGGGACAAGTAAGATGTTTACGGAGATAGGAAATGGCCTAAAAGAGAAGATTTTGGAGACAGGGATTAGATTAAGGCTTAAACTAATAAAGTTTTAGGAACCAACTGATGGTGCTGGAGCAAGACTTGAGTGGTGTGGCCTGCAAGAAGTTGGAGCACACACTAGAAGGTCAATGAGCTTTTGTGGAGGCCTCCAAGCAAAAGCAGACTTGCTGTAGAGTGTGCGCCACCAGCACAGAGAGGCTGCCACTGGCCCCAAGATTCTACTACCCAATTCTTAACCCTAGGATAAAAAAAAAAAGTTGCCATCTAGTCAATTCAGACTCATAGCTACCCTATAGGACTGAGTAGAACTGCCCCATAGGGTTTTGACCCCAGCATAGTGTGTGGTAATGAGGCAGACAATTCATTCAGTAACTATGCATTGTGCCCCTATTATGTGCCAGACACTGGTAAGTACTGGGTGGGGGAAGGGGGATGATTAGAAAATGATTCTTGGCCTTAATAAATCCTAGAACTCAGTAGAACACTCAAAAAATAGAAAAACATAAGCTCTGAACGGCCACTGTATCTCCTCAAGTTGGGGTTGTTGAAAACAGCCTCCTGAGCACAGGAAGAGCTAGTTGCTGAGGCAGATTTGGGAAGCTGGTCCCTGGCCAGATGGCATACAGTGAGGGAGGGATGCCAAGGCCTGTGAGTGAAGAGGGCCTGCTTGGGGAAAGAACATGCAATCATGTCCAGGGATGCTCATTTCCAAGGCCAAGATGTTCTCTTTCACAGGTCGCCAACAGAGAGGCAGTTTCCGCCGTTATTTGGACTAACATTCACCAGGTGTAGGAAAAACACCTTTGAAGCAAGATCAGAAGGCTTAAAATGTCAGCACCTTAGAAAAGTGTTATGATATAGGTAGGAAATGAAGGCACACCTTTCAGGCAAACCCTTCAGTCTGCTACATCTCTAGGACACCTCCTACTTGAGGTATGTGTGGGGGGCGGGGGGAAGGATGACTCATAGTCACTTTACAACACATCTTATTATCATCAGGGACTTTTATTTCGTGTGCATAATTCTGTAACTGTTGCAGCACAGACACATGTTAAACAAAATTGGACCCTGCTCTAAGGAAAAGTAGACAGTAGTGTATGAACTATGGACTAGTTTTGTCCATGGAGGCCTGGTGGTACAGTGGTTAAGAACTTGGCTGCTAACCAAAAGGTTGGCAGTTCAACTGCACTGGCCACTCCTTGGAAACCCTAGGGGGCAGTTCTATTCTGTCCTGTAGGGTCGCCATGAGTTGGAATCGACTTGACGGCAACGGTTTTTTTTTGTTTGTTTGTTTAGTTTTGTCCATATACTTGGCCCACTGAAACAGACAACCAAATCATCTTTCTTACCAGATATTCTTTCAGATGTCCTACTATCTACTACAACCATGTTTTTATCCTGTCAGACTGTCCAAGCAGTCCTTGATTGTGTTATCACTGCATAAGGTTAAGGAGTGCTAGTTAAGTGATATGGTTGCTAACCAAAATGTCATTGGAATCTACCAGCTACTCCTTGGAAACCCTATGGGGCAGTTCTACTCTGTCCTGTAGGGTAGCTGTGGGTCCTAATGGACTCCACAGCAACATTTTTTTTTTTTTTTTTTTTTTTAGTAGACTGCTAACCGAAAGGTTGGCGGTTTGAACTCAACCAGCAGCTCTGCGGGAGAAAGTCTTGGTGATCTGCTTCCGTAAAGATTACAGCCAAGAAAAAGATAACTTGCAGTCTGCCAAAAATTGGTGTTTTCCCTTCCTTACTGTAGAATATAATTCTCTCTGGAAAGTATCTGGCTAGCTAGGGATTCCATTTCCCAGCCTGCTCTCCCTTGTATCTAAGTAGGTCCCTGTTACTAGTTCAGTAAACTGAAGTGTTTTATCACTTGCAAACCAAGGTAGTTAAGCACCAGATAGGCATTCTCCAGCCTATTGGTCCCTATTGTCTAGGTGAATGCAGGGGCTTCCAAGGCCTGGGATCATGCAGGAAAGAGGTAAGTCCCTGAATGATCACGTGGAGGAATGCTGCCCATCTGCTAGGAAAGCCTGCATTAGACTTTTGCATGAACAAGAAATAAACTTTTATTATATTACTCCATTAAAATTTGGGAATGTGTTTGTTACTGTAGCTAGTATTACCAAACAAATTAATATATAAGTATTATCTAATTTTTATGTGAGTTCAAAACTCCAGATTTATAGTTTGACTATTATTTAAAAGAACTACCAGAAAACTAAAAATATTCTTTATTTTTAATGCATGAGCATCAGATCGCTATTTTCTGTTAATGAATTATGTATTAACCAGTTGTGTTTCAAACACCTGTTCTGTGCAAGGCACTGTGATAGATGATGCATAAATGTATGGACAAAGAAAAATTCAAAGATTTAGTCCCTTCATTCAAGGATCTTAGAGTCTTATTATATATGAATTATACACATTATCTTTGAGAAAGCTTAAGTGTAAGTGCTACTTTCTCTTGCTACTTGAAAATACAAACTAATTTTATTCTTAGCTTCATCAGAACTAATTACAAAGATAAATATGCATAAAAAAGGCAACGTATTCAGGATTTGGGGTAATATGTCAATTTAAATGCTACAAGCCGAAGCTAACCTCCATTGGTACAAAGCATCGTAAATTAACAACATTTTAGTTTGCAATTAAGTGCTGTGCTAGACCCGGAGGCATTTCTTTTTTAAAAAAAGCAATAAAAGTATTATATTTTATATCCAGTTTTGATAATAACTTGATTTTGAAATTTTGGAATTTCCATCAGTTCCTGGATGAACTTGGTATCATTTTGACATTAAGATTTGAATAATAACTTCTGATTATGGCTCATCTGAGACGTGCACTTTGCTCTGAGTAGTTGGTGGTAGAGAGCAATACGTTTGACCTATTCTCACCTGAGTTGTTAGAGCATGATGCTGAAGAACCTGCAAAGTAGACAGCCAATCCTGATGGGACCATGTATGTATACGGGAGTTTGATTTATTATCTGAAAGCTAATGCCTCTGACATTAGCTTCTAACAATGTCGAGTTTTACACTGTTCACTAAGAAGCTCTATGGAATATATTACTTAACATAAATTTTATTTGAGGTTTAAACTAAAAGGGCTTTTGATGGTCTATCTTTTAGATTGCTCTTGAAATTTTGTTGAGCATTTTTTTTGTTGTTTGTTTTTTCAGAAGGCAGTTTTATCCATTTAGAAAAGTTATTTCTCAAGAACATTAACAATTCTTGTACCTTAAGAAAATGAAAAGACAAGTCACAGAGTGGGGTAAAATATTTGCAAAACACATATCTGATAAAGAACTTATATCAAAATATGCAAAGAACTCTTAAAGCTCAACAGTTAGAAAACAAACAACCCAATTACAAAATGGGCAAAAGGTCTAAACATAAACCTCACCAAATAAGATAAATAGATGGCAAATAAGCATATGAAAAAATTCTCAACATCATATGTCGCTAAACCCGAAACCAAACCTGTTGTCATTCAGTTGATTCGGACTCACAGCAACCCTATAGGGCAGAGTAGAACGGTCTCATCCGGTTTCCAAGGCTGTTGTAGTCTTTACGGAAGCAGACTGCCACATCTTTCTCCCTCTGAGCTGCTTCTGGGTTCGAACTGCTGACCTTTCAGTTAGCAGCCGAGTGCTTAACCACTGCGCAGCCGGGGCTCCTTATACGTCACTTCCTAAACCTAAACCCATTGCCATCGAGTTGATTCTGACTCATAGTCACCCTATAGGACAGAGTAGAACTGCTGGTGGGTCGAACAGCCAACCTTTTGGTTAGTAGCCAAACACTTAACCACTGATATCACTCTTGTTGTTAGGTGCAGTCAAGTTGCTTCAGACGCATAGCAACCCTGTGTACAATAGAATGGTCCTGCACTATCCTCACAATCAGTATGCTTGAGCCCATTGTTGCAGCCACTGTGTCAATTCACCTCATTGAAGGTCTTTCTGTTTTTCACTGACTCTCTACTTTACCAAGCATGATGTCCTTCTCCAGGGACTGGTCCCTCCTGATAACATGTCCAAAGTATGTGAGACAAAACCTTGCCATCCTTGCTTCCAAGGAGCACTCTGCCTGTACTTCTTCCGGGACAGATTTGTTCATTTTTCTGGCAATCCATGGTATACTCAATATTCCTTTTCAACACCATAATTCAAAGGTGTCAGTTCTTCTTGGGTCTTCCTTATTCATAGTCTAGCTTTCACATGCATATGAGGCAATTGAAAATACCACTACATACGTATTAAAATGACTAAGATCCTAAAGTATGCCCAAATGTATGACTAAGATGAAAACATATGTGCACATAAAAACCTGCCCATGAATGTTTATAGCAGCTTTATTCCTAAGACCCAGAACACTAACAACACCAAATGCTGGAGAGCATGTGGAGCAACAGCAACTCTCTTTCCTTGCTGGTGGGAATGTAAAATGGTACAGCTACTTTGGAAGACAGTTTCTTACAAAGCTAAAATATAGGCTTACCATATGATCCAGCAATCCTGCTTCTAGGTATTTACCAAAATGAGATGAAAATGTATGCCCACATAAAAATTGCACATGAATGTTTATAGCAGCTTTATTCATAATTGTCAAAAATTGAAAACAATTGAATGGATAAACAAACTATGGTACATCCATACAATGGAGTAGTATTCAGCAATAAAAAGAAAAAAAAGGTCATCAAGTTTCAAAAAGACATGGAGGAACCTTAAATGTATATTGCTAAGTGAAAGAAGTCAGTCTGAATAGGCTACATACTGTATGATTCTAACTATTCGACATTCTAGAAAAGGCAAAATTGTAGAGACAGTGAAAAAATCAGTGGTTTCCAGGGGTCTGGGGGTGGGGGAGAAGGCGAGGGAAGGGATGAATCGGTTGCGCACAGAGCATTTTTAAGACGGTGAAACCATTCTGTACGACACTGTAATTAATGGTAGATACATGACACTGTGCATTTGTCAAAACCCATAGAACTGTACAATGCAAATTGTGAACCCTGATGTAAACTACGGAAACTAATTAATAATAATGTATTAATATTGGTTCATCGATTGTAACAAATATACCACAGGAATGCAAGATGTTAATAATAGGAGAAATGGTGTGCATGGGGGAGAGGGGTATATGGGAACTCTCTATACTTTCTGCACATTTTTTCTGTAAACCTAAAACTGCGCTAAATAATAAAGCCTGTTTAAAAATTATTATGCCAAATGTATTCAGAAATAAATTTATTTTATTTTATTTTACTGTGAAAATGACATATTTTATGTAAAAGTTGGCAAAACTATCAGGTAATCATTATTAATTTGGATTTAATAAACACATATTTATATATCTTTTATTTATATTTGTACCTTCATTTTATATCTAAGTTCTGGGCATTGAGTAGATGTTTAAAAATGTTTTTGGAATGAATTTTAAAAAAATGTGTTACATCTACTCTGTGAGGCACTAGGCTAAGTACCACAGTGCCTGCTCTTGGTAAATTTCAGTATAGCCGAAAAAGAAAAAAAAAGACTGAAGAGAAAGGCTGTATTCATATTAATCTTTTCTCCTAGATAGTTTGAATTCTAATTTTTCTACTGATGTTGAAATTATTAATAGATTAATGGTGCCAAGTCACAAATGTTTGCATTTAAAACAGCAAAATACTAGACTGGAGCCCTGGTGGCACAGCAATTAAGAGCTCAGCTGCTAACCCAAGGTCAGCAGTTCAAATCCACCAGCTGCTCCTTGAAACCCTAAGGGACAGTTCTCTGTCCTATAGGGTTGCTATGAATCGACTCGACGGCAAACGGTTTCTTTTTTCTTTTTTTTAAAGCACTGGACTAGTAGCTGAAAATTTGGTGGTTCAAACCCACCCAAAGGCACCTTGGAACACAGGCCTGGTGATATGCTTCCGAAAGGTCACAGCCTTGAAAACTCTATGGAGCAGTTCTACTCTGCACACATGGGGTCGCCATGAGTCTGAATCAACTAGACAGCAACTAACAAAAATAGCAATATTTATTTAATAAAACCTGCAAAAGCTGGAACCTGTGTAAGGCATATGTATATATGTCACATGTCAGGCAGTACTAAGTATAAACATCAAAATATTGCACGGTGGAAAGGGAAATGAAGGAAGTGATGGGAAAAGATGTGTTACTTGCTGCTATAGGTAGGTTGTTCAGGGAAAACCTCTCTCAGAAGTGATATTTGAACAGAGATTCAAGTGAACTGAAGGAGATGTCTCTGTAACTATATGGAAGAAGAGATTTTCAGGTTAAAGAAACTGCAAGTGCACAGACTCTGAGGTAAGAGTGTGCCTGACATGTCTGAAGAACTACAGCTGGAGCAGCGTGAACTAGAGAGAGAGGGGTAGGAGATGAGGTCAAAGAGAGCACGTGAGGTCAGATCATATAGGGCCTCGTAGATCATAGAAAAGACTGAATGTTATTCTGATGAAATGAGAGGGATTTTACTAGGAAAGTACATGATATGTCAAGTTCAAAACCAAATTAACTTTCTGAAAGAACCAACTCTGGACATAGTGGTAGGAAGCGAGCAGGAGTAGAAATGGACCAGTTAAAAGACTATTCTCATAACTCAAGCTAGAAATAAAGATTGTGTGAATTCTATAGTTTAGAAGAAAGTGGTGAAAAGTATTTGATTCCAAATAAATTTTGAAGGTAGAACTAATAGGATTTGCTGATAGATTTGATACAGGATGTGGAGAAATATAAAAGAGGAGTCAAGAAGAACGTGAAGGTTTTGGGTCTGAGCAGATGAAAGACAGGAATTACCATTTACTGAGAAAGGGAACATTGAAAATGGAGTGCGTATTTTGGGAAGAAGATAAAAAATTAGCTTTAGAAATGTTAACTTTGAGGTGCATATTATACAAGGAAGTGGAGATGGCATGTGGGCAGTTGGTTATATGGACATGAGAGGAGAGAGCCAGGCTGGTAATGCAAAGGATTGGGAGTCATCTTAGTACTCCCATACAAAGTGCTTAATAAGTGTTTGTTGAAACAGTAGTTATTCCATTATAATGCTGTTCTAGGTTTATTTTTCTGATTTTTCTCAGTACTTGAAATAAACATTTCAAAGCCTTTGCAGGAAAATATTAAACTTTCCTGTTTAGGTACTTTTTTAAGTTAAAAAATTAACTTTCATATAGTAAAACAGTTGACTCAGGCCTGCAAGATGAGAAATGGAATGAGAATTCAAAAGTTTAGTTTTTAGCATGAGCTGTGTCTTTCACACATCCCCACTGTAAGAATAATTAGGTGAGTAAATGCAGGGGAGGGCACAATATTACTCATAGCTCCTCTTTCTCATAATACACAAAGGGTTCTATTGTTTGCAACATCTAAATTATTCCCTGGTGATAAGTTAGGCCAGACATCAGCAATTGTCAGGGAGGAAGAGGAAAGGGTTTGGGTATGGTTGTTTAGAAGCAATCCCTCCAAAGAGTTTACTGTCTCTCTTTCAGGGTGTCTCTGATACTCAGCCAAAAGAAATCTGATCAGTTGGAGAAATTGCACTAGATATGCCTTGGGGTGCCTCCTGCCCCACCCACATCCCTAGTTTAGTTAAAATACCTCCAGCCATATTACGGTGTGATGGACTGCTTTTGTGTGGCCTTTCTCGCCATGCATGGTCTTGTAACTCCCATCCAAGTGATTGGGTAGGACTGTGCAGATAAGGGTAATTGTGGCCCACCAAATGGATTGGTCAGTTTTGCCATCCTGCTGGGCTTGAAATAAGCCACCCCAGAGGTGAGAAAGAGAGAGTCCCACCACCACCAAGGAAGAACAGCAGGAGTGGAGAGCATGTCCTTTGGACCCGGGATCCCTGTGCTGAGAAGTTCCTGGACCCAGGAGACAGAGAGTGAAATATAACCCTGAAGACGGCAGTAAGCGGTGGCAGAGAAGCAGTGGCAGGAGAGACTGTACAGTGGGCTTCCCAGCCCACTGAGCGAGAAAGCTAAGTGCCTTTGGGCAGAGGCAGAGGGCCAGGAAGAGGCGTGCCTTCGAGCACGTCTGGGAAGAGGCTGTCCTGATAGAAGAACTGTATCCTGAGCTTTCCTGAACCTGGATTATAACTGTTACTTCCCTAATAAACCCCAAAATAATGAGTATTGTATGTGAGTTGCGTGTGGCCATTGCAATGAATTATCGAACCCAGCAGAGAAGTAGAGAGTGCCATTGGAGAGATGGTTGGTGTCAGAATTGGTAAAGATGGAGGAGAGAGGAGGCATGTCTGACCTCCAAGTCATGGGAATCAGCCTTGGGCTGTTGCTCTTGATTCTCCTTCCCCCTTGTGAAGTTAGAGGAGGTCAGATGCCACCCCTACACAGTTTTTACATATGTCATTTGCTGAGTGATCACCAGATCACTGGATCAACCACTGCCGCAACAGGGATTGGACCAGAGTGGGTGAACATCTAACTAGAAGACACATAAGGGCCATGACCTTTAACCTCCATGACCTAATTTGCAATAGTAAACTAGGCTAATCAGATGCCCTTTGTGAGGAGCTTGACCTAAAAATTCAGGGGAAAGTTCAGTTCGTGGATGCTTCAGTGAAAGACCTGGCCAGCTGGGGTGAACGAGGCCATCAGTAAATGTTTCACATGCAAGATGAGTAAACAGAGGACACCACTGGGCACAGAGGGGCAATAGGTCAAATTCAGCAGGTGTGGGGAGACAAGAGAGAGGAAGTGAGATTCCAAACCTATTTTCTGTGTATCCTTCCTAAGGTATGATTGCTTAAAATTTTCCTGGATTTATATAAAACCTCTCAATATGTTTACAATAAGCCTTGTTTTCTAGAGTTGGTTTGAGTGTTATGATTCTCACAACCAAAAGTCCTCTCACTAAATCATATGGAGGATAAAAAGATAAACCTCCACCAAGCAACTTAGGATAGTTATTCCAGACCCTCTGTAGGTTTTCAGGAGTTAACACTTTCTGATTCTGTGCTTATGGAAATCCTTTTGTTCATTCTAAAAATGACCATACTCCCATCTTGTCCATCCCAGTTCTTTCTCCAGCACACACAGAGCCAAAAATAAAAAGAGCAAATCATTATATGTATTTAGAGAGAGACGCTGGCTAGGGAGTCTTACAAGTAAGTTTTGGAGCTATTAATTCAGTATTCTCTATGCCTGTTTCCATGTCACCATCAGTAAAAAGTGAAAATCTCAGTGACTTAAAAAAAGTTTAAAGACCTCTGCAGGTCTGGGCAACCCTCCAGGCAGCCATTCTCTGCATGTTGAGACAGCATTCCACACAGCTTCACTCCTAAGGCACCCCACATCAACACACGCTTCCACAGTCACCACAGCAGGGAGGACAGGCCTGGAGACAGGAGCTCCAGCAATCAAGTACTTCCACTAGGAAGTGACTACGCTAACATTTCATTGACCTAAACTCATTATTTGGGCACACCTAATTTCAAGGGAGAAAGTCCCTGGGTGAGGCAAACTGGTAACGAAACAGAGTCCACCCAGGGGCTCCTCAGAAAAAAAGGCCTGGCAATCTACTTCCAAAAAATCAGCCACTGAAAACCCTATGGAGCACGGTTGTATTCTGACACATATGGGGTCGCCATGAGTCAGAGTCGAATTGAGGACGACTGGTTTGTTTTGTCTGTTTTTAATTTAAGGTGGCAGAAGTATATGATCCTGCCACATGTCCAAAATGAGCGGGAGAACAAATATCATTGAGTAATAATGTCGATCAGCATTTCTAAATAGCTCAAATACCCAGGGTACCTCCATGCTACTGTTTGACAGCCGGTGGCTAGGGACATGTGTCTTATCTCTGTTTCACATGCTGTGATACTCCTGGAATGACTTGTGGTTCTTGATCTTCTTCTTGGTTTGAATCTCTCCTTCTACCCTAGATGAATAGCCTCTCCTGACCTGAATCATACACCCTGCATTTGGACTAGTTTTAATATTACTATTCCTTCCCTGAGGCACTGTAATCCTACCCAGAATTCCTGATGTCACTGCTACTTCTTGTAATCTTGCTAGCTCCACTCTTGGGCCAAAGCTTAGTTTCTCTCTATCATCACTCCCGGTACCTCTCTAGGAGGGCAGTGTTGGGGCAGTAACTGACAGTTATTAATATTATATAAACTGTACTGGAAAAATGCCCTCTCAATGTGTTCTCTACTATGACTAGAAGAACTAAGATTTTTTCTAATTTTCAAAGTTGTCAGCAGATTTCCCAGAAATATGAATATACATGTATATGTATGTATGTATATGTACAGATGAATTGCACCTCAAGGTAAAGAAAACAAAAATTATCTCATCTAGAACAATAAGCAACATCATGATAAATGGAGAAAAGATTGAAGTTGTCAAGGATGTCATTTTACTTGGATCCACAATCAATGTCCATGCGAGTAGCAGTCAAAAAGCCAACAATGTATATTGCATTGGGCAAATCTACTACAAAAGATCTCTTGAAAGTGTTAAAAAGCAAAAATGTCACTTTGAGGACTAAGGTGCACCTGACCCAAGCCGTGGTATTTTCATCAATGCATACACATATGAAATCTGGACAATGAATAAGGAAGACTGATGAAGAATTAATGCCTTTGAATTATGGTTTTGGTGAAGGATACTGAATATACCATGGACTGCCAGAAGAACGAACAAATCTGTCTTGGAAGAAATACAACTCAAATGCTCCTTGGAAGTGAGGATGGCAAGACTTCATCTCATGTGTTTTGGACATGTTACCAGGAGGGACCAGTCCCTGGAGAAGGACATCATGCTTGGTAAAGTACAGGGTCATTGAAAAAGAGAAAGATTCCCAACAAGATGGATTGACACAGTGGCTGCAAAAATGGGTTCAAGTATAACAAAAGTCGTGAGGATGGCACAGGACCGGACAGTGTTTTGTTCTGTTGTACTGGGGGGTCACTATGATTCAGAACCGACTTGATGGCACCTAACAGCAGTATGTAAAAGGAGCCCTGGTGGCACAGTGGTTAAGCATTGGCTGCTAACCTAAAGGTTGGTGGTTTGAACCCACCAGCTGCTCCGCAGGAGAAGGGTATGGGAGTCTGTTTCCGTAAAGATTATAGCCTTGGAAATACTATGGGGCAGTTCTACTCTGTCTTATAGGATCGCTATGAGTCCGCATCGACTCAACGGCAATGGGAATATATATACATACATACACACACACAGCATATATGACTAGAGTTGATTTTTGTGAATCAGTGCCTTTTATAACAAGTTAATATGGTCAGTTTATTAATAAGCAGACTTATTATTATACTGCATAAATGCCAAGCAGTTTCTGTGACTGACATGTTTTGGTACTAATTTGATACAGAAATCATATTTTTTTTCTCTTTTCTCTTTCTTAGTCCTATAGTGTGTGTGTGTGAGTTTTTTAATTCAAGGTCAACAGTTTTTCTAAATATCATGAATGCAAGTCTCTTTATGCATCCATATGTTTCTCTCTGTCTCTGTTTCTCTCTCTCTCTCTGTTTTTCTCTCTCTCCCCCACACACACGTAAACACACACACACACTATATATATATATATATATCATATATTCATTAAAAGATCTACAATGGATTTACCATCTTTGGACTAAGCATGATATAATTTCATAGACAGGTAATCTCACTCTTTCCCTATTTACAGTTCCCAAATAATGTTCATTATATTGCCTGAAATTCTTAAATCACAGAATATAGCATTTAATCCCCTTATGGTTAGCCTGAAGTGAAAATATTTCTAAGGAGCAAAATACGTTGACTCAACTCAGAGCTGAGATCTGTCCCAGGTATCTGTGGTTAGGGCTGCTTCCCAGCCTGAGAAGGCATTGGGCATATGCTGGATGTTTTATCTGTTCAGAAGTCTCATTTCAGACCTGACTCATCTGCATGATTTCTACATGACGCCATCTGTGGGCCACTGTTCAGTGGATGACGATTGGGTACATGATGCCATCTTCCCCAATCAGATTCCTTTCTTTGTAGAGTTGGATTCAGTCTTTCTCTGGAAGGTGGGTTGTATTTACACTAAGGAGCTTTCAGCAACCATGTTATTCTACCATATGAATCAGGAAAGCAGAGAAAGGTTTTCTACAGAAAGAGGGAAAAAATATGAATCAGACATTCAGAGAAGATGCTTCTCATGCAGAGATGAAAGGCAGAAGTGAACTATGTTCCTGGTTCCAGCTGCATGATATCCCTTGAGGTCTATAAGACCTCATTTTATTCTTATCATTCATTTCCATTTTGTGCTGAGGATGGGTCAAATTTATTTCAGTTACAGCAAAAGTGTAATTCATAAAGGAAAACTAAGGGTGAAAGAAAAAAAGACAAAAAACAAAACTTGTCTGTCAGTTTGTTACACTGTGGTGGCTTGTGTGTTGCTGTGATGCCGGAAGCTATGCCACTGATATTTCAAACACCAGCAGGGTCACCCATGGTGGATGGGTTTCAGCAGATCTTCCAGACTAAGACAGACTAAGGAGAAAGGCCTGGTGATTCCTTCTAAAAATTAGCCAATGAAAACTCTATGGATCACAACAGAACATTGTCCAATTTATGCTGGAAAATGAGCCCCCTGGGTTGGAAGACACTCAAAATACATAGTGACTGCAACAATGGACTCAAATAGACTTTTTTATATCTTTTATGGCCATCTTGATACCCTTTTTGATGAAGTGACTTTTCAAGTTTATTGTTATATTTCTATTGGATTATCTTTTTCTTACTAATTTTTAGAACCCCATGATAATAACGATCATGAATATGGCGCAGAACCGGGCGATGTTTTGTACTTTCATACATGGGATCGCCATGAGTTGGAACTGACTCCACAACAACAGCAAAGGTAACAGATTTTCTCAGCTGTGGACACTGATAGGCAGGAACCTGGTAGAGGCTAGTGGAGGCCTTTCACCTCCAGAACAGGCTGGATGAGGCGTGACCCAGAGGTTGAATAGATGGTATGAATAACCCTGGAGATACAAGGAAGCTTTTCAGGGGTGATCCTTTAAGAGGACCATTTTCCAGATCCTCAAAATTTATAGTTGCTCTTTCTTAAAGCTAATCTGCAGAGAATTATCGGTAGCCTGCCACTTCTCCTTTCCCATCTTTCTCTTCACAGACCCTTTTGCCCTTCCCTCACACACCTAAAATTAGTATGATGAATCACTCCAGAGTGTAAAAACTTCTGTGCTCCCAAACAAAAGAACACTTTGAGAAGCATAGCTCCTCAGGGAGCATCACAAGACAGTGAAGTGAAGCCAGGAAGGCGTCAGGAACAATAGTGAAGTGGGCAGTGCCTCATATCACCTCAATGAAAAACTGATGGCTAGGCTCCCATGCTTTATCTATCTACCTATGGGCCGTGTACTTCTAATCTGTCTTAGAATTCAGAAGAGAGATGACAGTGGAGACACATGTTACATGTTTGTTGGAATTGAAAAACAAAATTAGGGTTTGTTTTCCTCACAGAAAATAAGTCTAATTTACATGACCAGTTTCATAATTAAGAACCAGCTTTTCCAGTTAAGTAATTTGGCAAACATTTTCTCTAAATTAAGTAAGTTAAATTTGTCTCTCTAAGGTTTTGATGAAAAATATTTAACACACAAATACAATATACAATTTGCTGGATATTACAATCAAGTGTGACTATTAAACCTTCAATATAAAACTACTTAAAAACTGAAAAATATGATTTTTTCCAAATTCTTTTAGGAGATAACTTGAGCAAAAACTTTGAATACCTCTGAGTAGTGTCTTAGTTACCTAGTGCTGCTGTAATAAAAAATACCACAAGTGGGTGGCTTTAAATAAACAAGGCATCATTTCCTCACAGCTTTGGAGGCTAGGAGTCTGAATTCAGGGCGTTGCAGGGCTAGGTTCTTTCCACTCTAGGAGAAGATCGTTTCTTGTCTCATTCAGCTTCTGGCAGCCCCAGGCATTTCTTGGTGTTTCTTACCTTGTAGAGGGATCCTCACATAGTGTCTTCCCCCTGTGATGTGACTCTCTGTGTCTATTTTCCCTTTTTATAAGAAACCACTCAGAGGGATTAGGTTTAGGACCCACCCTACTCTAGTATGACCTCATTAACATAACCAAAGAAAACCTCTATTTCCAAACAAGGTCACCTTCCCAGCTATAGGGGTTAGGACTGCAACATATCTTTTTAAGGACACCATTCAACCCATAACAACTAGCAAAGTTTATTCACTTAAACTCAACCACTATCACTAAGGCAACCTGAGTGAGCCCTTTTTTCTTTTCTCATACTCTTGAATGCCTTATGACCTTAAGACCACATACATTTTGGCTAATCAGCCAAGTGACCCAGATACAAAAGTATTTGCTAGTTTCTTCTTTTGAAAAGAGAGAATACAAGTACACCAGGTAATTTTTGATATTCAAAGGGGAAAGGAATAAACATAATAAGCCTCACTTGTTTTATAATTTTGCATAATAGTAATATGAAATTTTAATACTACTCTACCAGTTTACAAAGTGTTTCATACATATTCATTTTATTTTAGTTTCATAATATTTGAGTGGATATTTTTCTGTGAGTTTATCTTAAAGCAGAACCTGAGATGGAGATTCTTTTTCAAATGATTTATTGGGGAAGTACTGTCTGGAGAAAAGGGAGTGAGGGAAGCAGGGCAGAACAGGAAACAAAACCTATGCAGAAAATGGTCTCAGCTGATCATTAACATCAGTCTAATCCCACAGAAGGAGTCCTTGGGTGGTGCAAACATTTAACATGCTGAGCTGCTAACTGAAATGTTGGAGGTTCAAGTCCACCAGGACGCAGCTCAGGAGAAAGAGCTGGTGATCTACTTCCAAAAACTCAGCAGTTGGAAACCCTGTGGACCACAGTTCTGCTCTACACACGTGGGGTTGCCATGAGTCAGGATTGACTCGAGAACAACCAGTTTTTTAATCCCACACAAACCGCACCACAGAATCGGACCCCTTGATGCAAGAGGTGGGCCTTTTGTATCCTTGTCAGACATTGGTCAAAGTCTCTGGGGGCATGGAGGCTCCTGTTTGACCAATGCTTTGGTGCAGTTCACTGGAGAAGAAAGCCAGGGAATTGTTGACTGAGTTATTATCAGTCAATACTCATAGCAGGTGAGGAGAGGATTCCCGGACAGTTAAGGGGATTGTTTGCAGCATCAACAGCATCCTCTCTAATTTTTTCTTTTAAGAATAAGGAAATTTAGTCGGTAATGGTTAAGTGTCTTGCCTTGGGTTTCTAAACGTAGTAAATGATGGGAATGTGGCTTAAGTTCAGGTGTTTCGATAGCAAATCTTGTAATCTTCTCCATGTCACACAGCTTCACGTCCGGTGTGTATATAGTTTAAGGAGTTAAGCAGATCTGATATGAAAGCAGGCCCAGGCATTTACTAGCTATGTATTTGGACACGTGTCCTTCAGATATATGACCTTAGACAAGTTACTTAACATTTATAAGTTTCAGTTTCCTGATCTGAAAAATATGAACAATAATAGCTACCCATGGTATTGTTCTGAGGATTAAAAAAACAGCACATGAAAAGTACCTAGGGCTGTGTCTGACATAGTGTATGTGTTCCCAAATAGTCATCTCCCCTCTTTTTTCCTCTTTTACCTGCTAATAGACACACTAAAGGAGTGTACAGAAATATGCTGGATAACACATAAATATATACGCTTGTCACTCAGAGGAAATGTTTGCCGATACTAGATTTTCTAGAAACTCTTTCTAGTCCAAGTTGCTACCACAAAAACTTTGAAATTGACTACTACAATCTGGTGATTGCTTTCTTCCTCCACTGGAACGTCAGTGCTTAAAAAATAAAACAACTATTGAAAGATAACATATATTTGGAAAAGTGCAGAAGTCATAAGTGTATTAAGAAAAACCAAACCAAACCTGTTGCCATCGAGTCAATTCTGACTCACAGACACCCTATAGGACAGAGCAGAACTGCCCTATGAGATTTCCAAGGAGAGGCTGGTGGATTCGAACTGCCAACTTTTTGTTTAGCAGCCGAACTCTTAACCACCATGCCGCCAGGACTCCCATAAGTGTACGGTTTAATGAATTATCACGAAGTGAATGCACCTGTGTAACCATTGCACAGACACAGATCAAGACAGAACATTTCTAGCAACCCAGATTCTCCCCACTATCTTGGGCCCCCTCCCAATTACTAAGCCTCCTTTTTCCCTGTAGTAGCCACTCTCAGGACTTAGAATACCATGGATAACTTTTTGCCAATTTGAAGTTCATGTAAGTGGAATCAAACGTACTAACATGTTCTTATCTGCCTTCTTTCACTCAATTTATAAGACTCATCTATGTTTTTTGAATATAGCTATAGTTTTCTCATTTTCATTGCTGAATGGTATTACCATGTATGTATATTTATTTACATGTTTTATTACTGATGAACATTTGGGTTGTTTCCAGCTTTGGACTATTACAAATAATGCTGTGGTGAATATTATTGAACCCGTCATTTGACACACATGTGCATACATTTCTTTTAGATATAAACCTAGGAGTGAAATTGTTGAATTATGAACATGCTTATGGTCAACTGAGTAAATACTGCTAAACAGCTTTCCAAAGTGACTGTAACAATGTATCCCACTCTTCCAGCAATATCTAAAGCTCTTGTTGCTCCATAATCTCACCAACATTTGATTTTGTCTAGATACTTTTTTGTTCGTTTTTTCCTATTCTGGTGGGTGTGTAGTTATATCTCATTATAGTTTTAATACCCATTTTCCTGAGGACTAAAGACATTGAACACTTTTTCATATCTTTATTGACCATTTTGATATCCTTTTCTTGTGAAGGGACTTTTCAAGTTTATCGTTTATATTTCTATTGGATTATCATTTTCTCACTGTTTTTTAGAACTCTAAACATTTTGAATACTAGTTCTTCGTTCACTGCATGTATTTCAAATACTTCTCCCCCTCTGTAGCTTGCATGTTTGCTCTCTTAATGGTATCTTTTGATACAAAGAAATTCTTAGTTTTAAGGTAGTCCGATTTGTCAATCTTTTCCCCTAGGGTCAATTCTTTTAACATCAAAAATTATATTTCAATATTACTAGTAAACTGTACTGAAGCCACTGGAAACCAAGTTAGTTTGTTTAAAACATTTTAATGTAATAGAGATGTCAACAGTGGCGTTCCCTATCCTATGGAAATTTGCCTAAATTTGTCCTGATTTCTACTTCTAGGCATAGGGACAGCTCAAAGCGCTCTCTAAAATTTGTGTTTCCTTGCTGTTTCGTCATGCTTTTCTATGCCTCTGAGCTCCTGTTTGTGTGTGCTATTCTATTTCTTTGCCATGTCAAACCCTGATGTGAATATTCTTCTTTCACTTTTTTCTCAAAAATTCAATCTCAATCAGCATTTTGTGATTTAGTGAACTTAATAAATATTTGAGAAGTTATGAGGAAGGGCCACTTCACATAACCCATAACATTTTACCATCTTACTAACTCCTTGTTTCCTCCTCTTTCATTCTATTATTTTTCAAAGTCTAGGAATCCTCCATTTATTCCTCCCAGACACCCTCTGTTTATTCCTCCCTCCAACTGATTCTCTCAAGTGGAGTAGCCCTATCAGGTTGGCCTGCCTTCCCAGTCCACACACATAATTCCAATAAGTTCAATTTTATCCCTTCTTTTGATACTAATTGTAAAATTTCTAAATCCTTTTGAGTAAATGTTCTTTTTATTAAATTAATTCTAAAATAAGACATTTCCTGAGTAAACAAAAATATATCAAGTTTAACCACATTTAATAATGTGAAAGTCACAAAAGAAATAACAGAAATATTATTCAGTTAAAAAAATAGAGCTCAGTATTAAACATACCTTAAGAAATACCAAACAACTATGGTTAAATTTATATTAGAGAAGGGGAAAAACACTTTGAATAAAGGACAAAAAAAATTAAAGATCGTAAGATGCTCTGGTAATGGAGTAGGTGAGTATGATTGACTTCTTTACTGGGCAGGTAAAATGAAATATACTTGAGATGATCAAGTTTTTTTTCCAGCAGCTAATAAGGGAAAAAAAGAAAACATTGGGAATAACAAAACAAGCACCTATGTAGCAAAAAGTAAGCATAAGAAATAAATCATTACAAATACAATTGAAGCCTCTTGTGAACTCCTCTGTCTTAGTTCCTTACTGCTGCTATGACAGAAATATCACAAGTGGGTGGATTTAATGAATGGAAATTTATATTCTCACCATTTAGGAGGCTAGGAGTCCAAATTCAGGGTGCCAGCACTAGGGGAAAGCTTTCTGTCTCTGTCAGTCTGGGGAAGGTGCTTGTTCTTTTCAACTTCTATTCCTCGCTTCTTTGTCCATCTTCATGTGGCATATACCTTCCCTTCTGTGTGTGCTTCTTTCTCTGTACCTAAACTACTCTTTTTATATCTCAAATGTGATTAGTTTAAAATGCACCCCACCCTGATATAGTCTCATTAACATAACAAAGAAAGTCCTAGTCCCAAATGAGATTACATACACAGGTATGGCGGTTTAGGATTTACAACAAGTATTCAATCCATATCATCTTCCTTATTACTTTTCCCTGAATTGGATGTTACTCTCTGATTGCTTTGTATTTCTGATATGTCTGTATGAGTTCCATAAATACATATGCTATGATTTTGCATGTTTTAAAAATTATAGAAATGCTATTATACACCATCTATTCTTTAGCACCTTGCCTCGCAACATTGTTTTTAATATTTATTTGCATTTATACATTTAGTTCTAGTTCTTCATTTTAACTACTGTGTAATTTTCTGTTGTGTGAATAAGTGGCAGTTTATATGTAGTTCTACTGACAGACATTTAATTTGTTTTTTTTGCAATATTTTGCTGCTATGTAAGTAATGCTCCTATGAACATTTTGGTAAGGTCCTCATGTACATGTGTGAGTAGTGTATATCTAGTAGTACAATCACCGGGTTGAAAGTACGCATATCTTCAACTTTATTTGATATTCCTTATTGCTTTCTAATGTGGCTGAATCAACCTGTAGTTGGAACCAATTGTACTCTACCAGGAATATATGATCCTCATTAACACTTTTAATTTAACCTACTTAAATGCATGTGAAATAGTATCTCATTGTGTTTTCAAATCGCATTTTTCTAAGTAAATGTGAAGTTTAGCATCTTTTAGTGTGGTTTCCAGCAATTTGATTTCCTATTCTGTAAATTTAATGTCATATCCTATAGGGTCACTATGAGTCAGAATTGATTCAACAGCAATGTTTTTGTTTTTGGTTTTGGTTTTGGTTATCCTATAGTGGTTTTATATTATGTCAACTTAGCTAGGCAAGAAGAATGTTTCTCATATAGTTCCCTTCTTTATGCCAAATCATAAACATCAGTCCAGATTTTAAGATGACTGAAATAGCACCAGAGTGGAGGAGAAGCCAGGTGGAAAGTGACCAAGAGGCCAAGAAACTAAGCAAAGATTTAGCTAGCCTTATGGAGCTAGGGGTAGGGTAATTATAGGAGTTAAGAATTAGAGACCAGGGTCCTCCAAAGAGAAAAGTCCTGGTAAAACTCTGCTTTCATTCGAGATGAGAAAAGGCCTATACCTTAAAAGTAATTGCTAACAAGAAATAGAAATAGAACACAATTTATAAAGACTTTTACATCTATACTTCCTCATATTCAAGTTGCAGTACCAACAATTTTCTGATTTTGTCCATGTCTTGCAGGTTTAGGCTTTCAGAGAGTACTGATTAGGCTGAAGTAATCATTTTAGTGGAAAATATTTAAGTTTTCCTTCTCTGACAGGTTACCACCTTACACAGGTTCAGGCTTTTGCAGGTTTTACTGTATTTAATTCCAGGAGAAAGGAACTTAGGCATTCTCCTCCCAAGACGTGAACTGGGGCATGTGTGGATGTGATCTAGCCCTGTGGTTGGAAGCCTAACTTCAGGGAACCTAGGCTGATGATGATGTCTGCTGTTGTACTCATCCCTGTCCAGTTTATTCCAGTAATAAATGACTATTGATCACTCTATAAGAAGTGTCTGGTCAGTGCTGTGCTCCAAATGGTCTGTCTTAGTCATCTATTGCTGCTATAACAGAAATACCACAAGTGGATGGCTTTAACAAACAAAAGTTTATTCTCTCACAGTTTAGTAGTCTAGAAGTCTGAATTCAGGGCATCAGCTCCAGGGGACGTTTTTCTCTCTCTGTTGTCTCCAGAAGAAGGTCTTTGTCATCAATCTTCCCCTGATCTAGGGGCGTCTCACTGCAGGGACCCTGGGTCCAGAGGACGAGCTCTGCTCCTGGCACTACTTCCTTTGTGGTATGCGGTCCCCTACCTCTCTGCTGGCTTCTCTCTTTTATATCTCAAAAGAGATTGATTTAAGATACAACCTAATCTTGTAGATTGAGTCCTGTTACATTAACATAACTGCCTCTAATCCAGCCTCATTAATTTCATAGAGGTACTATTTACAATGCATAGGAAAATCACATCAGATGACTAAATGGTAGACAACCACGTAACGCTGGGAATCATGGCCTAGCCAAATTGACACCCATTTTGGGGGGACACAATTCAATCCACAATATTCCACCCTTTGGCCCCCCAAAATTCACATCCTTGTCACATGTAAAACATATTCTCCCCATCATATCATAGCAAAAGTTTTAAATCAACTCCAAGTCCAAAATCCAAAAATTCCTCTTCATCTGCAAAATCTGGAATACAAGTTATCTTCTTCCAAAGTACAATTGTGGGACAGGCAAAAGATAGACATTTCCATTATAAATGGGAGAAATTGGAGGGAAAGCAGGGATAACAGGCACCAAGCAAGTCAGCAGAACACATTACATTAAGTCTCAAGGCTTGAAAATAATCCTCTGTTCTCTGAGACCATTTAGGCAATGGCCCTGCCCTCCAAACTCTGGGCGTTGGCCATACTCTCCAGATTCTGAGTGGAGACCCCTCGGCCCTGGGCTTCAACTCCTTCCAGCCCCACTGGAATCGCAACTCTGCTCCCTTGAATTTGGGCAGCCCCATTCCCCTAGTCCATCTCCACCCTTTGAGACCCCAGAGGTCATGGCCATACTCTTTGAGACTGAAGAAGCTCTGCTTCCTGGGTTCCTTGTCTCTTCAGCTTCTGCTTTCTGGTTCCTTGGCCTCTCAGCCCTTCGGGCCCCACCGCCCACATTT
This sequence comes from Dugong dugon, assembly GCA_030035585.1. Taxonomy (NCBI): domain Eukaryota; kingdom Metazoa; phylum Chordata; class Mammalia; order Sirenia; family Dugongidae; genus Dugong; species Dugong dugon. Next base: position 21,767,073 of record CM057463.1, on the reverse strand, counting down.
GCCCAACTGTGGCAAGTGTTACTAAGCTCTTTAGCTCCACCAATAAGTGCCTGGAGGCACCCCACTCCGCCAGTGAGCTTTGACAGGAATGCATTCAGCTCTCCTGCTCCGTGCGTTGGCAAGCCTAGCTCTGTGATAAGTGCGTGAAGGCACCCCACTCCGCCAAGAAGCCTCCTGCTCAAAGGCACTCTGCTCTCTTCCTCTGTGGGTCGGCTCCAGCACTGTCTTGAGCTGGTCTCCTGGTTCTGCTGCTGCCATTTCTCTGATGCTCCTTCTTGCCATCTGTGCCATCTCCAGTGTAAAAGCTCTCCTCATTTCCTTCTGAGTCCTTACCAGAATTGTCTTTGATGTCCATAATTCCACCAACAGTTTCTTCAGGATAATCTAGGCTTTTGCTATTAAGCACTTTAAAACTCTTCCAGCCTCTATCCATTCACAGTTTCAAAACTGCTTTCACATTTTAGGTCTCTGTTAGAGCAGCACCCCATTCTTAGTATCAAATTCTATCTTAATCATCTAGTGCTGCTATAACAGAAATACCACAAGTGGATGACATTAACAAACAGAAGTTTATTCTCTCACAGTTTAGTAGGCTAGAAGTCTGAATTCAGGGCACCAGCTCCAGGGAAAGGCTTTCTGTCTGTGTCACCTCTGGAGGAAGGTCCTTGTCATCAATCTTCCCAAGGTCTAGGAGCATCTCAGCAGTGTCAGCACAGGTACCCAGGGTCCAAAGGATGTGCTCTGTTACTGGCACTACTTTCTTGGTGGTATGAGGCCCCCTGTTTCTCTACTCACTTCTCTCTTTTATATCTCAAAAGAGATTGACTCAAGATACAACCTAATCTGTGGCTTGAGTCCAGCCTCATTAACATAATTGCCTCTAATTCTGCCTCATTAACATCATAGAGGTAGGATTTACAACACATAAGGAAATCACATCAGATGACAAAATGATGGACAACCACACAATACTGGGAATCGTGACCTAACCGAGTTAACACGTTTTTAGTGGACACAATTCAATCCATAACATGGTCCTTCACTAAAAACTTGTGAATATAGTGGCATTGTAGTTTTAAAAAACAAAGACGTCACTTTGATGTCTAAGGGAGCCTGACCCAAACCTTGTTCTTTTCAATCACCTCCTATGCACACAAAAGCTGGACAATGAAAAAGGAAGACAGAAGAAGAATTGATGCATTCGAATTGTTGTGATGGCAAAACTTATTGACTACGCTGTGAACTGCCAGAAGAACAAACAAATCAGTCTTAAAAGAAATACAATTAGAATGCTTCTTAGAAGAAAGTACGGTGAGACTTTGGCTCTCTTACTTTGGACACGTCATCAAGAAAGACAAATCAGGCAGCAAAGATCAGAAAAACTAAGTCAAACAGAGTCACACGTCAATCCTGAAACCTAATCATCAAATGAAGAGATAAAGAACTCAGCTAACCACCAAATGGAATAAGAAACTGACCGAGGACAGAGCATGAGGAGAGATATATGCAGAGGTCCCCTATCAGCTACCGCAGCACAGATCTGCCATCCCGGACTCCTATCAGAGATCAGCAAACAGGAGATACAAGAAAGCAGCTTCATGGAGCTTCCAGCAGGAGACAGAACAACCGGTAACCCACGATATAGGCTTTCCCACCCACCCAGCCTTCTTCACCCCCACTTAGCCTCCTCTGCTTCCTGCAGCCACAGTCTATTGGCTGGGAAGCACGAGCTTCCCCCTAGGGCTGCTTGGATTCCACCTGCCCACACTGGCCAGCTCCCTGAGTGCCATTTGTTGGCTGCTGGTGTTGCTTTTTTCTGCTTCTTTAGATTTCTTCCTTACCTCTCACCACCTGACCCTCCTTTCTGTCAAATACCTGGCTCCATGCGCCATCTTTGCTTCTTCCTGAAAGGCTACAAAACACCTCTTAACTGTGAAACTGCTTCCCGGCCCATGCCACCGTGCTGCTGGGACCCCTGGGGCTTTTTTGTTTATTTGTTGGTTTGTTTGCTCTGATTTGTTCTGGTTTGATTTGTTTGCTTATTTTCTGTTTCTTTTCTTGGCTTGGGAGCCCCTTCTAGCCAGGCAGTACTATGTGGCTTGGAAGCTAGTCCCTTACTCTGTGCAGAAGCACAGGGATGTCCCTGGGGGCATTTCTTTTTTCTTGGTTTTTTTTTTAGTTTTTTTTTTTTATTTCTCTTTTTAGTTTTCTTCTCTCTCATTCCCTTCTTGTCTTTCTTCATTTTCAGTTTCTCAATTTATTCATTGTTTTCTTTTACCCTTTTTCTTTTTTTTTTCATTTTTGTTTTTCCCCATTTTTCAGTCTCTCATCTCTCTACTCCAGTAGGAAACTCACTTAGCACTCTTTTTTATTTGTGTGTATGTTTTTGGCTCCTTTTTGTTCTCTCCTCTCTCTCATCTTTCCCATACCCATCTTACCTCTGCACATCACAATCCACCCCCTCCTACCTGTCTACCTGCACCATGTGCTGAACATCACACTCCCAAGCAGCACAGGCACGGCCTACTGGAACCTGCCCTGCACTGATTTCTGGTCCTCACTATCAGCCCTGGTACGTGCCACAAAAAACCTATCCCAGCAACTCCCCTTAAGCTGGACCTGCCCTGCTATACCATACCTGAGTGACTGATCCTACCCATTGGAGAAGGAGGTGAAAAGTATCTTGCCCACAGACGAGCAAATAACAAAGAATGCACAGCCTGCCTGCTCAGACATAACCAAATAAAATAAAAAAGCAGGATGAAACAAACAAATCTACAACCAATAAATGAAAATAAACACTGAATGCCCCGAAGACAGCAGACAATATCAAAACATTTACCAAAACAGGACAGGATGGTTCCAGTAGGCGTCCAAAATAAAATACCAGATGACCTTCCAGTAGAAGAAAAAGGCACTAGACCTAACTGATAGGGAATTCATATCTCTAATATTCAGAATTATCCAAGAGTTGAAGCAAAAAACAGACAAAAATGAGGAAAAAATAGACAAATTCATGGAAAATACAGACAAAAAAATGGAAGAATTCAAGAAAATAATACAGGAACAAAATGCTAAAATAAATTCACAATTAGAAATCTTACAAAAACAACAATTAGAAATACAAAAGCTAAACAAGGAGATTTCAGAAATAGTGTCATAGAAGGGCTGAGTAGCAGGTTTGAAATGATGGAAGATAGGATCAGAGAAACTGAAGAAAAATGCTTGGATACAACTCTGTTTGAGAAAAAATTAGAAAAAAGAACAAAGAAAAATGAAGAAACCCTGAGAATTATGTGGGATATAATCAAAAGCAAAAATTTGTGAGTGATTGGAGTTCCAGAACAGGGGGAGAAAACAGAAAACACAGAGAGGATCACTGAAGAACTGCTGACTGAAAACTTCCCCAATATCATGAAAGATGAAAAGCTGACCATCCAAGAAACTCAACGAACCCATATAGGATAGACCTCAAAAGAAAATCACCAAGACATATCATAATCACACTTGCTAAAACCAAAGATAAAGAATCCTGAGAGCACCTCATGAAAAACAAAAAGTCACATACAGAGGAGAAACAATAAGACTAAGCTTGGATTTTTCAGCAGAAACCATGCAGGCAAGAAGGCAATGGGATGACATATATAAAACCCTGAAAGAAAAAACTTACCAGCCAAGAATAATATATCCTGCAAAACTCTCATTCAAATATGGTGGTGAAATAAGGTCATTTCCAGACAAACAGAAATTAAGGAACTATGTAAAAACCAAACCAAATTTTCAAGACTTATTAAAGGAAGTCTTTCAATCTGAGAACAAACAACATCAGACCACGGGATGAATATAGGACACAGGATTGTACTAGCCAGATACCAACCTAGGAAATGAACACTTAAGGACTATGCAAAACAGAAAGAATTACAAAAGGGAACCAGAGAGGTTAATCTGTAAATGACAACAGCATCAGAACAATAAAAGAGGGAATAAATGGTGTAAGTATAGAACCTTCTAATGGAGAGGAAGTCAAGCACTACCAAGTAATAATAGACTGGTTCAAATCTAGGAAGATAAGGGTAAATTTCAAGGTAACCACAAAGAAAGGTAACAAACCTACTCATCAAAATAAAGAAGAAAAACATAAAGCCTCAGTAAAAACAAAACCTACAAAAACAAAAGAAATGAAAAAAAATCCACAAACAAAAGGAAGTCAGCACAGGGGAGTAAGAGGAACAAAGAAAATGTCAGCACCACAAAAAAAAGCACTACAAAATGCAATCCCACTCCTAGGAATATATCCTAGAGAAATAAGAGCCATCACGCTAACAGACATATGCACACCCATATTCATTGAAGCACCGTTCACAATAGCAAAAAGATGGAAACAACCTAGATGCCCATCAACAGATGAATGGATAAACAAACTATGGTACATATACACAGTGGAGTATTATACAAAGGTAAAGAACAATGATGAATCAATGAAGAATCTCATAACATGGATGAAACTGGAGGACATTATGCTGAGTGAAATAAGTCAATCACAAAAGGACAAATATTGTATGAGGCCTCTACTGTATAAGTCATGTAAAAGTTTACACACAAAAAGAACAATCTTTGTTGGTTACGAGGGATGGGAGGGGTGGGGGGGAATTAAACAGATAACTGGTAACTTTGGTGAAGGGTAAGACTGCACATTACTGGGGAGGCCAGCACAACTTGTACAAGGAAAGGTCATGGAAGCTCCGTAGACACTTCCAACTCCCTGAGGGACTGAATTGCTGGTCAGAGGGCTGTGGGGACCATGGTCTCAGGGAACATCTAGCTCAGTTGGCATAACACAGTTTATAAAGACAATGCTCTACATTCTACCTTGGTGAGTAGCGTCTGGGATCTTAAAAGCCTGTGAGCAGCCATCTAAGATATTCCATTGCTCTCACCCCTTCAGGAGCAAGGGAGAATGAAGAGAACAAGATACTTTCATCATAGATGATGTCCTTCAAGGGTCTTAGTTGTATGAGTCAACTGTATTCTAATTCATCAACTCACAGACACCCAGGCTTTATGTGGCTTTTAAAGGTCAAGGCTCTTAATTACTGAACCCAACAACAACCTCCAGGACTGTTCAATTGCCAGTGTCTGATTATAATACTGGTTTCAACTTCCTCTTCTTTTGGAGACACTAGGGATTTTCTTTAGTTGCTTTTGAGTTCAAACATTTATTAAAATAGTTTTACCAAGAAGCTTGACAGATTTTTTTTTTACAACACTGAATACACAAAGTTCCTGGAAAGAAAAGTTGACCTTCTCAAAACTCTTCAATGCAAACCATAAATTAAGTTTTTTAATGGCTGCTAATCACTGCTGATATATATAAAGTATTGTTCAATTAATAAAATGACTTAATAAACTTTTTGTATACTAATTATTGTTTCTTTGAGTAATATTAAAGAATGACAAAATATAATTTCTGAAGACTTCATACTCTTCAAAATTATTAAGGACCTCAAATACCCTTTGATTTTGTGGATTATAGCTATCACTATTTACCATATTATAAATTAAAATTTTCAAAGTTTTATTAATTTATTTAATAATAACAATAATAAGTGTATTACATTTTAGCATAAATTACACATTTTTATGAAAATTAATTGTATTTTCCAAAATAAAAAGAAAATAATGAGAAGAGTGGCATTGTTTTTACATTTTGCCATATTGCCTTAATGTTTGGCTTAATAAAAAACAGCTGAATTCTCATATATGTTCCTGCATTTCATATATATGGCATTTTTTTTTGGTTAAAATATGAAGAAAATCCAGTCTCACGGAGACATGTAGTTAGAAAAGGGAAGAAAATTTTAATAGCTCTTTGAAACAGTTATGGATATTCTACTTTGATACAACAGCAAACCTCCAAAGGTGAAGGATTCTTCCAGTTTAGTGCAATTGTGGAATGAGAAACCCTACCAATAAACTTTTTGTGCCCTGTTACATTAAAATCTATTGGTCTATCTCACAATTTGAATGAATCTTTTACCCATCATGATTTTATAACATCAGAAGCTAGTTATTTAATAAAAATTAAGTTCACTGTGTTTTGTGGATCTTCCAAGTGTTGACACATTTTATTACACAATATAAAAATTTACCCCTCAACCCATTAGAAACATGACAGATTCACATCATTAATTTTTGAGAAAAACCACTGCCAAATACTCAAGCCAAATAATCAGTTTGTTAGTCATTCTTTCAAGTAAAACGGTGTTCCATGAAAAAGTAGCTAGTTCAGTTCCACAACTTGACAATTGTACAGGTGCTTTTCCTTGAGACAACTATCCATTGTACTTCACCATGCAACAAAAGTGTTTTATGTCTACTTCCCATTTTGGCACAGAATATTAAAGAGACTTGTGATAAAGAATCATTATTTAATAAAAATTAATGCTTTTTACTGCTTCATAATGGACATTTTTTTTCCTCTCTTGTGCTATATTTTTTTTTAATTATACTTCAGGTGAAGGCTTACAGAACAAATAGTTTCTCATGAAACAGTAGTACACATGTTTTATGACATTGGTTAACAACCCCACAACATATCAACCCTCTAACTTCTCAACCTTTTTTTTTGGTGAAAATACACGTAGTCAAAGATACATCATTTCAAAAATTTCTACATGCACAGTTCAGTGAAACTGACTACGCACTTCCAATTGTGCTGTTATTCTCACTTAAGAGAAAGGCTTACAGAACAAAATAGTTTTTCACTTAACAGTTACTACAAATGTTGCCCTATGACAATGGTTAACAATCTCACAACACATCAACAATATCCTTACTCAGCCTTGGGTTCCCTAACACCAGCTTCCTTGCCCCCTTCTGCCTTCTGGCCCTTGTCACTAGACTCCTGTACCTGGTTAGTCTCATTTGGTTTTACGGGGCTGTCCACTCCCAGGCTGAGCAGTGAACCTCGGAGGTAACTTTACCACTGAGCTACAAGGGTGTCTGGGGGCCATACTCTTGAGGTTTCTCCAGTCTCCTTTAGGCCAGTAAATCTGGTCTTTTTTTTTTCTTGTGAGTTAGAATTATGCTCTACATCCTTCTCCAGCTCTGTCCAGAGCCCTCTGTTGTGATCCTGGTCAGAGCAGTCAGTGGTGGTAGCCGGGCACCATCTAGCTGTACTGGACTCAGTCCGGTGGAGGCCTTGGTAACTGTGGACAATTAGTCCTTCGGGCTAATCTTTTCCTTGTATCCTGTTCTCTTCATTCTCCCTTGCTCCCGAAGGGATGAGACCAGTGCAGTATCTTAGATGGCCGCTCATAGGCTTTTAAGACCTCAGACACTACTCACCAAGGTAGAATGTAGAGCATTGTCTTTATAAGCTGTGTCATGCCAATTGAGCTAGATGTTCCCCGAGACCATGGTCCCCACAGCCCTCCGCCCAGCAATTCAGTCCCTCAGGGAGTTTGGATGTGTCTATGGGGCTTCCATGACCTTTCCTGGTACAAGCTGTGCTAGCTTCCCCTGTATTGTGTACTGTCTCACCCTTCACCCAAGATACCACTAATCTATTGCCTATTTAGTATTTCCCCCCACCCCCACCCCTCCCATCCCTGGTAACCAACAAAGATTGTTACATTTTGTGTGTGAACTTTTGCATGGGTTTTTACAATAGAGGTCTCATACCATATTTGTCCTTTTGTGATTGACTTATTTTACTGAGCATAATGTCCTCCAGTTTCATCCATGTTATGAGATGCTTCACAGATTCATTGTTGTTCTTTCTTGTTGCATAGTACTCCATTGTGTGTATGTACCATAGTTTGTTTATCCATTCATCTGTTGATGAGCATCTAGGTTGTTTCCATCGTTTTGCTATTGTGAACAATGCTGCCATGAACATAGGTGTGCATATGTCTATTCAAGTGACGACTCTTATTTCTCTAGGATATATTCCTAGGAGTGGGATTGCTGGATCGAATGGTATGTCTATTTCTAGCTTTCTGAGGAAGCACCATATCATTTTCCAGAATGGTTGTATCATTTTGCATTCCCACCAGCAGTGCATAAGTGTTCCAATCTCCCCGCAGCCCCTCCAACATTTGTTATTTCCAGTGTTTTTGATTCGTGCCAGTAATGCCAGGGTGAGATGGTATCTCATTGTGGTTTTAATTTGCATTTCTCTAACGGCTAGTGATCGCGAGCATTTCCTCGTGTGTCTGTTGGCCATTTGAATGTCTTCTTTGGGGAGGTGTCTGTTCATTTCCTTTGCCCACTTTTTCATAGGATTATTTGTCTTTTTGTTGTAGAGGTGTTGGATTTTCTTGTAGATTTTGGAGATTAGACCTTTGTCTGACTTGTACTGTCCAGAAATTTTCTCCCAGTCTGTAGGTTCTCTTTTGACTCTTTTGGTGAAGTCTTTTGAAGAGCATAGGTGTTTGATTTTAAGAAGATCCCAGTTATCTAGCTTATCTATTGGGGTTTGTGCATTGATGGTTAGGGTTTGTATCCTGTTAATGCCATGTATTAAGGTCTGAAGTGTTGGTCCTATTTTTTCTTCTATGAACTTTATAGTTTTAGGCTTTATATTCAGGTCTTTGATTCATTTTGAAGTAGTTTTTGTATACGACATGAGGTATGGGTCCTGTTTCATTTTTTTTGCAAATGGATATCCAGTTTTGCCAGCACCATTTGTTAAAAAGGCTGTCTTCAGCTTATAAAGAGAATGGTCTACATTCTACCTTGGTGAGTAGTGTCTGAGGTCTTAAAAGCCTATGAGCGGCCATCTAAGATACTCCACTGGTCTCATCCCTTCAGGAGCAAGGGAGAATGAAGAGAACAGGATACAAGGAAAAGATTAGTCCGAAGGACTAATTGTCCACAGCTACCAAGGCCTCCACCGGACTGAGTCCAGTACAGCTGGATGGTGCCCGGCTACCACCACTAACTGCTCTGACCAGGATCACAACAGAGGGCTCTGGACAGAGCTGGAGAAGGATGTAGAGCATAATTCTAACTCACAAAAAAAAAAAGACCAGATTTACTGGCCTAAAGGAGACTGGAGAAACCTCAAGAGTATGGCCCCCAGACACACTTTCAGCTCAGTGGTGAAGTTACCTCCGAGGTTCACTGCTCAGCCTGGGAGTGGACAGCCCCATAAAACCAAATGAGACTAACCAGGTACAGGAGTCCAGTGACAAGGGCCAGAAGGCAGAAGGGGACAAGGAAGCTGGTGTTAGGGAACCCAAGGTTGAGTGAGGATATTGTTGATGTGTTGTGAGATTGTTAACCATTGTCATAGGGTTACATTTGTAGTAACTGTTAAATGAGAAACTATTTTGTTCTGTAAGCCTTCATCTTAAGTGAGAATAACAGCACAATTGGAAGAGTGTTGTCAATGTCACTGAACCGTGCATGTAGAAATTTTTGAAACGGTGTATCTTTGGCTTTGCGTATTTTCACCAAAAAAAAAAAAAAAGGTTGAGAAGTTAGAGGGTTGATATGTTGTGGGGTTGTTAACCAATGTCATAAAACAACATGTGTACTACTGTTTCATGAGAAACTATTTGTTCTGTAAGCCTTCACCTGAAGTACAATAAAATTTAAAAAAAAAAAGGATGTCTTTTCCCCATTTGCTGGACTTTGGGCCCTTGTTGAAGATCAGGTGACTGTAGGTGGATGGATTTACATCTGGGTTCTCAATTCTGTTCCACATAATGGAGATTTTTAAGTGAAACTGACTTAAAAACATAACTGTGAATGTATGACGGTGAAGAATACAATGACTACTAGTGCAGTTTCGTGTCATCACTTTGATTCATTTTCTGGTGCCATCAGTTTTACCCACCATTACTTTTGCAACAAGATTAAAAATATTAATAGTAAACAAAAAAGTAAATAACTTTTTAGTATTATTGTGAAAATAGTTTTGACCTGATGGACCTCTGAATGAATCACAGGGACCCAATGGTCAGTAACACAGTTTTTGAGAACAGCTCTTCTGAATGAAGACATACGCATTTGTGCCAAGGGATAGATATACTAGCCAAAAAGTATTTGTTAGGTTTTCACATTTGTTTTTTGTCTTCTTAGTATCTGCTCAGTATGGGGGGATTTGTGTGAGGCTTTTTTTGGCTGTTGTTGTTGGGAGGCAGAGCTTACCTCCAGCTAGAAACTGAAAAGGTCATATTCTTGTTTCCTTAGCTTCCCTGGCAGGTTGTGCAAGCCAGTAGAGCTGGTTCAGTCAATCAGAAGTACTCAGCTAGCCTGTGCATCGGGAGATGGTGAGACCAAAGAACAGTGGTCATGGGGAATTAATTCTAACCACAGAGCTGTGATAGCATCATCCCATTTCCAACAGCCGCAGGGACCAGCAGGAGTGCCAGCAATGCCATCACTAGACAAGTTAGAGGCATGGTTGTGGCTCTGGCTCTGGTTCAAAAGCCTCCTTTGTTCCTATCCATTTCATGAGTCTGGTTCTCCAGTCTTCCCTCTAAATCCAAGAGTTATACAACATCCTTTTAATAAGTCTCCTTTTTTTGCTTTAATCAGTCAGAGTCGGTTTCTGGTTCTTTTCTTGCAACTAAGAATCCTGACTGAGGCAATGAGTATGATTCCTGGAAAAATCAGAGTGCTAGTTTTATGATGGTAAGTTGCCAAGAAAGTAACTAATGCAATGATTACAGGTGCTATTCCCAGGTTGTTAAAGAGCACTGAGGAGAAACATCTAGTCTCTGTTGTTTCTCAGTCAGAAAAACTGATTTCTGAATCCTTACAGGGAAGAGAAAATAAGAGAGGAATTCCTGGCCAGGCTGAAGTGAAGCAATACTTTTTTGTTTTGATGTTTTTAATTGATAAATTGTAAATTGCCATTTCACTTCCTACCTTGCCATTACACCCTTCCTCTTTTTCTGCATTTTTATCATTGTAATCCGAAAATGAACACACACATTGCACAGGAGTCCAGAGGTGGTTCAGGATATATCACTATATGAAACTAGCATATACTGAGGCACCAAAACTCATCTAGATTCCCAAGGGATATTAATCAGGATCAACACAAAACTGGTTCCTATGAGGTAGAGGTCAGACATATCTCCACTCTGCAACTTCTTCACCATTTCCGACATCAGCTGTTCTCCCCACAGCACTCTCTACTTCTCTGCTGGGTTTGGTAATTTGTTTCTATGGCCACACAAAACTCACAGACCATACTCACAGCTAAGTGGTTTATTAAGGAAGTACCAGGCTACAACTCAGGATCAGGATCAGGAAGCATGTAGGCAAGGTCCGCAAGTCTCCCGCAAAGCAGAGAGCACATTCCTCCCTTCTTTAGGGCAGGCAACTCTGTCAGTTTCACTCAGCTGTGCAAGCTGGCAGGCCCTTCTCTCCACTGTGCATGTCTCCTCTAGATCCCCTCAGGACAGATCTCCTCTTGGCTATGCACATCCCCTCCCAGCCGTGCAAGCCTCTCTGCCTTCAGCCTCCTCGGCATCAGCCTCTTCACTGCTAACTGGCTCAGATCATAGCCATTGTAGCAGCTTGCTCGGCTCTCTTAGCTGCTTTCCTAGCTACAGCTTTCTGCAGTCACTGCTGGCTCTGCTGCTGAGCCCCTTCTGGGTTCCTCACTATCTCAGTGTTTCAGCTCCTGACTATTAGAGCTCTTTCAGGAAGTTCTTTGCCTCTCCCTCTGCTTCTTCTCTCTTCTTTCTTAAAAAAAAAAAAAAAATACCCTCTGTCCTGTTGGCTGTTTATATAAGCAGATTCCTTGTCAGTTTCAAGGCATGGCCCTCCCAGTAGGACCATGAACTGACCAATCCCCTTGGAATACCGCAAGTCACATTGCATAGAAAACCTGCGAGGTGCATAGAATAGACCAACCACAGGGCACGCTGCAGCCCACGGCTACACAAAAAGTATCAAACCATCAAGTTGTTTACAGCGTACTTAGTAAATGTCAATCAAACGAATGTAACAAACCCTCTGGGGTAGAAAACCTGAGATCCCCTCTCCCAAATTGTTTCTACAAACAACAAGGGCAAATGTAACTTCTCAGGGCTTAGGGGAGAAATCTCCCAAGCCATTTTCCAAAGAATCAAGGAAAAAGACCATGGAAAGAAACTGATTTCTCTACATAGGCAAAGAAAAAAAATTATTACTTTTCATTTTTGGTTATGCGAAACATACTGATGCAATTCTTTTTTTTTTTTTTTTTAATGGAAGGTTCGTAGAGGTCATCCCATGCATTGTTATATTCTACCTAGTAAAGGAGTTACTTGTGATGGCAATGTTAATTTGTTAAACAAAACATATTGTCAGCTCTCCAAAAGTAGAGAGAGTGAGTAATATGATTGTTATTCTCGAAGAGAGAGGTACTGAAGTACATATGCTAGAAATGCTCTGATATTTTTGACAACATGGATCTTAATTTTTTATTTTTTCCCATACAAAAATTTATACATACATTGTTACGTGACACTAATTGCTCTCCCCATACTATGACAACACACTCCTCCTTTCCACCCCAGATTCCCCATGTCTATTCAACCAGCTCCTAACCCCCTCTGCCTTCCCATCTCCCCTCTGGACAGAAGCTGCCTGTTTAGTCTCTTGTATCTACTTGAGCTAAGAGGCACACTCCTCACGAGTATTCCTTTATGTCCCACAGTCCAGTCCAATCCCTGTCTGAAGAGTTGGCCTTGGAAAGTGTTTTAGTTCTGGGCTGATAGAGAATCCAGGGGCCATGCTATCTGGGTTCCTCCAGTCTCAGTCAGACCATTAAGTCTGGTCTTCTTACTAGAATTTGAGTTCTGCACCCCACCTTTCTCTTGCTGCATCAGGGACTCTCTGCTGTGTTCCCTGTCAGGGTGGTCTTTGGTAGTAGCCCGGCACCATCTAGTTATTCTGGTCTCAGGCTGATGAAGTCTCTGGTTTATGTGGCCCTTTCTGTCTCTTGGATTACTACTTTCCTTGTGCCTTTGGTGTTCTTCATTCTCCTTTACTCCAGGTGGTTGGGACCAATTGATGCATCTTAGATGGCCTCTTGCAAGCTTTTAAGACCCCAGACGCCACTCACCAAAGTAGGATGCAGAACATTTTCTTAATAAGCTTTGTTATGCCAATTGACCTAGATGTTCCTTGAAAGCATGGTCCCCAGACCCCTACCCCTGCTACTCTGTCCCTCAAAGTGTTTGATTGTATTCAGAAAACTGCTTAGCTTTGGTTTAGTCCAGTTGTGCTGACTTCCGCTGTAGTGCCTGTAGTGTGTGCAGTCCTTCCCTTCACCTGAGATAATTCTTATCTACTATCTAGTTAGTAAAAAACTCTCACCCTCCCTTCTCACCCTCGTAACCATCAATGAATGTTTTCTTCTGTGTTTAAACCTTTTCCTGAGTTCTTATAATAGTGGTATTATACAACATTTGTCCTTCTGTGACTGACTAAATTCACTCAGCATAATGACCTCCAGCTTCCTCCATGTTCAAAGATGTTTCACAGCTTCATCGTTGTTCTTTATCGTTGCGTAGTATCACATTGTGTGGATATATCACAATTTGTTTATCCTTTCATCCGCTGATGGGCACCTAGGTTGTTTCCATCTTTTTGCTATTGTGAACAGTGCTTCAATGAACATGAGTGTGCATATATGCAGTCGTGTGATGGCTCTTAATTCTCTAGGATATATTCCAAGGAGCGGGATAGCTGGATCCTATGGTACTTCTGTTTCTAGCTTTTTAAGGAAGGGCTAAATCGATTTCCAAAGTGATTGTACTCTTTTACATCCCCACCAACAGTGTATAAGTGTTCCCATCTCTCCACATCCTCTCCAGCATTTATTATGTTGTGTTTTTTGGATTAATGCTAGCCTTGTTGGGGTGGGATTATATCTCATTGTAGTTTTGATCTGCATTTCTCCAATAGCTAATGATTGTGAGCATTTCTTCATGTGTCTGTTAGCTGCTTGAATATCTTCTTTGGCGAAGTGCCTGTTCATATCCTTTGCCCATTTTTTAACTGGGTTATTTATCTTTTTGTTGTTGAGGTTTTGCAGTATCTTGTAGATTTTAGAGATTAGACACTGATCGGGAGCCAAAAATTTTTTCCCAGTCAGTAGGTTTTCTTTTGACTCTATTGGTGAAGTCTTTTGATGAGCATAAGTGTTTGATTTTTAGGAGCTCCCAGTTATCTAGTCTGTCTTCTGGTGCTTGTGCATTGTTACTTATGGTTCATATTGTGTTTATGCCTAGCGTTGTCCCTATTTTTCTTCCATGATCTTTATTGTTTTCAATTTTATATTTATGTTTTTGATCCATTTTTAGTTAGTTTTTGTGCATGGTGTGAGGTATGGGTCTTGTTTCAGTTTTTTGCAGATGGATATCCTGTTATGCCAGCACGAGTTGTTAAAGAGACTGTCTTTTCCCCAATTAACGGACTTTGGGCCTTTGCCAAATATCAGCTGCTCATAGGTGGATGAATTTATGTCTGGATTCTCAATTCTGTTCCATTAGTCTATGTATCTGTTGCTGTACCAGTACCAGACTGTTTTGACTACTGTGGCTGTATAATAGGTTCTAAAATCAGGTAGTGTGAGGCCTCCTACTTTGTTCTTCTTCTTGAGTAATGCTTTACTTATCTGGGTCATCTTCCCTTTCTATATGAAGTTGGTGATTTGTTTCTCCATCTCATTAAAAAATGCCAGTGGAATCTGGATCGGAATTACATTGTATCTGTAGATCACCGTCATGGTTTGAATTATGTCCCCCAAAAAATGTGTGTATCAATTTGGCTAGTCCATGATTCCTGGTACTGTGTGATTTTCCTGTATGTTGTAGACCTGCCTCTATGATGTTAATGAGGGAGGATGGGTGGCAGTTGTGTTAGTAAGGCAGGACCTGATCTACAAGACTGGATTGTGTCCTGAGGCAATCTCTTGAGATATAAAAGACAGAAGTGAGCAGTGAGACAGGGGGACCTCATACCATCAAGAAAGCAGTGCCGAGAGCAGAGTGCATCCTTTGGAATGTGGTCCCTACGCTGGGAAGCTCCTAGTCTGGGGGAACACTGGTGAGAAGGCCAACAGAGAGAGAAAGACTTCCCCTGGAGCTGACACCCTGAATTTGACTTTTAGCCTACTTTGACTGTGAGGAAATAAACTTCTCTTCAGTAAAACCATCCACTTGTGGTATTTCTGTTACAGCAGCACTAGATGACTAAGACAATCGCTTTGGGTAGAACTGACATTTTTACAATGTTGAGTCTACTTATCCATGAGCAAGGTATGTTTTTCCACTTATGCAGGTCTCTTTTGGTTTCTTGCAGTAGTGTCTTGTAGTTTTCATTGTATAGGTCTTTTACATCACTGGTTAGATTTATTCCTAAGTATTTTATCTTCTTGGGGGCTATGGTAAATGGTATTGATTTGGTGATTTCCTCTTTGAGGTTCTCTTTGTTGGTGTAAAGGAATCCAACTGATTTTTGTATGTTTATCTTATATCCTGAAACTTTGCTGAAATCTATTAGTTCCAGTAGTTTTGTTGTGGATTTTTTGGTGTTTTATGTGTATAAGATCATATCATCTACAAATAGAGATACTTTGACTTCTTCTCTACCAATGTGAATGTACTTTATTTCTTTATCTAGCCTAATTGCTCTGGCTAAGATCTCAGCACAATGTTGAATTAGAGTGGTGATAAAGGGCATCCTTGTCTGGTTCCTGTTCTCAAGGGGAATGCTTTCAAAATCTCTCCATTTAGGATGATGTTGGCTGTTGCTTTGTATAAATGCCCTTAATTATATGGAGGAATTTCCCTTCTATTCTTATTTTGTTGAGAGTTTTTATCATGAATGGGTGTTGGACTTGTCAAATGCCTTTTCTGCATTGATTGATAAGATCACGTGGTTCTTGTCTTTTGTTTTATTAATGTGATGGATTACATTGATTGTTTTTCTAATGTTGAATCATCCCTGCATAACTGGTATAAATCCCACTTGATCATGGTGAAGCATTTTTTTGATATGTTGCTGAATTCTGTTGGCTAGAGTTTTGTTGAGAATTTTTGCATCAATGTTTGTGAGGGATATTGATCTGTAATTTTCTTTTTTTTGTGATGTCTTTACCTGGTTTTGGTATCAGCGTTATGCTGGCTTCATAGAATGAGTTTGGGAGTATTTCATCCTTTTCTATGCTCTGAAATACCTTTAGTAGTAGTGGGATTAACTCTTCTCTGAAAGTTTGATAGAATTCTCCAGTGAATTCATCTGGGCCAGGGCTTTTTTTTTGGTGGGAGTTTTTTAATTACCTTTTCTTTTGATATGGGTTTATTTAGTTGTTCTACCTCTGTGTTAGTTCAGGTAGGTAGTGAGTTTCTAGAAATTTGTCCATTTCCTCTAGGTTTTCAAATTTGTTGGAGTACAATTTTTCATAGTATTCTGTTATGATTCTTTTACTTTCAGTTGGATCTGTTGTGATATCACCCATCTTCTTTCTTATATGCGTTATCTGCTTCCTCTCCTGTTTTTCTTTTGTCGGTTTGGCCAATGGTTTATCAATTTTGTTGATCTTTTCAAAGAACCAGCTTTTGGTCTTGTTAACTCTTTCAATTGTTTTTCTATTCTCTATTTCATTTAATTCTGCTCTAATTCTTATTATTTTCTTTCTTCTGGTGCTTAAGGGCTTCTGTTGCTGCTTTCTTTCTACTGGTTGCAGTTGTAGGGTTAATGTTTTGATGATGGCCCTTTCTTCTTGTTGGATGTGTGCATTTATTGCTATAAACTGACCTCTGAGCACTGCTTTTGCTGTGTCCTAAAGGTTCTGGTAGGATGTGTTTTCATTTTCATTTGATTCTATGAATTTCTTTATTCCATTCTTAATTTCTTCTATAAACCAGTAGTTTCTGAGCAAGGTGTTGTTCAGTTTCCATGTGTTTGATTTTTTTTATCCTTGCTTTTTCTGTAGTTGATTTCTACTTTTATGGCTTTATGGTCAGAAAAGATGCTTTGTAATACTTCCCTGCTTTGGATTTTTTTAAGGCTTGCTTTATGGCTTAATATGTGATCTATTCTGGAGAATGTTCCATGTGCATTGGAAAAAAAAGCATACTTGGCTGCTGTTGGGTGGAGTGTTCAGTATATGTCTGTGAGATCTAGTCGGTTGATTGTAGCATTTAGCTTTCCCCGTCTTTGTTGAGCTTCTTTCTGGATGTTCTGTCCTTCACTGAAAGTGGTGTGTTGAAGTCTCCTATTACCATTGCGGAGCTGTCTCTCTCTCTTTTCAGTGCTGTTAGAGTTTGTTTTATGTATTTTGGAGCCCCGTCGTTAGGTGTGTAAGTATTTATTATAGTTGTGTCCTCCTGCTGTATTGATCCTTTAATCATTGTATAGCGTCTTTCCTTATCCGTTGTGGTGGATTTTACTTTAAAGTCTATTTTGTCAGAGATTAATATTGCCACTCCTGCTCTTTTTTGAGTGTTTTCTGCTAGATATATTTTTCTGCATCCTTTGAATTTTAGTTTGTTTGTGTCTTTAAGTCTAATGTGTGTCTCTTATAGGCAGCATATAGACAGATCGTGTTTTTTTTATCCAGTCTGCCACCGTCTGTCTCTTTATTGGTACATTTAGTCCGTTTACATTAGTGTAATTATTGATAGGTATGAGTTTTGAGCTGTCATTTGGATGTCTTTTTTTTGTGTGTTGTTCACAGTTTCTTTGTTCCACTTAATTTTCTGTGCTGAGTCATTTTCTTTATGTATTTTGTTTTCATCTTTTTCATTGTTGATTTTGTGTTTGCTGAGTCTTTACATTTTTTCTAGTTTTTTATTTTGACTTGTAGAATTATTAGTTTCCTTTGTGGTTACCTTAATATTTACCCTTATTTTTCTAAGTTTATACCAGTCTTTTTTTTCTTTATATCACTTTGACTTCCTCTCCATATGGAGAATCTATGTCTACATTTTTTAAGTCCCTCTTTTTTGTTTTAATGTTGTCATCTTTTACATATTGACATCTGTTTCCCTGTTTTCCATGTTTTAGCTTCGATTTACTTTTGTGACTTCCCTATCTGGGTTGGTATCTGGTTGCTCCGTCCTGTATTTTAGTCTTGGGCTGTTATCTGATGTTACTGATTTTCTAAGTGGAGGACTCCCTTTAATATTTCTTGTAATTTTGGTTTTGTTTTTGCAAATTCCCTAAACTTCTGTTTATCTGGAAATACCCTAATTTCACCATCATATTTGAGAGACTGTTTTGCTGGATATATAATTCTTGGCTGGTAGTTTTTTTCCTTAAGGCTTTATATATGTCACCCCATTGCCTTCTTGCCTTCATGGTTTCTGCTGAGTAGTCCGAGCTTATTCTTACTGACTGTCCTTTGTAGATGACTTTTTTTTAACCCCCGGCCACTCTTAAAATTCTCTCTTTACCTTTGGTTTTGGCAAGTTTGATTATAATACGTCTTAGTGAGTTTGTTTTGGGATCTACCTCATGTGGGGTTCAATGAGCATCTTGGATAGATATCTTGTCATCTTTCACAGTATCAGGGAAGTTTTCTGCCAACAAATCTTCAACAATTCTCTCTGTATTTTCTGTTATCCCTCCCGTTCTGGTACTCCAGTCACTCATAGGTTAATCTTCTTGATAGAGTCCCACATAATTCTTAGGGTTCTTCATTTTTTAAAATCCTTTTATCTGATTTTTTCCTTGCATAAGTTGGTTTCAATTGCTTTGTCTTCAATCTCGCTAGTTCTGACTTCCATTGCCTCAATTCTGCTCCTATAACTTTCTGCTGAGTTGTCAAATTCTGAAATTTTATTGTTAATTTTCTGGATTTCTGATTGCTGTCTCTCTATGAATTCTTGCAGCCTGTTAAATTTGTCATTATGCTCTTCTCTAATCTTTTTAATTTCCTCTATTGCATGTTCTGTATTTTGCTTAATTTCCTTCCTTATTTCTTGAAGAGTTCTGTACGTCATATTCTGCCTCCCGTAATTCCAAGAAATTTTCCTTCTCTGGAAAATTTCTAGATTCTTTATTTTGGGAGCTTGCTGAAGCCATCATGGATTGCCTCTTTATGTGATTTGATATTGACTGCTGTCTCCAAGTCGTCAATAAGTTATATTTATTTCTTTTATGTTTGCTTACCGTGTCCTAGCTTCTTTTCTTTTGATATGCCCAAATAGGCTGCTCGTATAATCTAGTTTGATTATTGGCACCTTTGAAGCTCTAACGTCCTGTCACCAGGTGGTTAGATCTGTTACTAGGTATGTGAGCTCAGGAGTCTGCCCACTCCTCCTGTATGGATTCAGCCTAGGTGCCCAAGTAGATAGCCACCAAGTGTGTGGTGTAGGCTCTCACTTACAGTCCTAGACAGGCATGGGTGATTGGTGTAGGTACAGGCATCTGGCTGCAGCAGGGGGACACACACTGAGCAAGGCAGGGGGCTGACGGCCACCCCTGAGTGTCCAGGAGGAAATCTTGTCCCTGTTCCCTAGAGCACATAGGTGGGTGGGTTTTGTAGCAAGATTATGAGCACCCAGTGCTGTTGGCTGTAAGGACTGGGGAGCACCTCTTATTCATGGGCCCCTATCACAGGTGGCTAGGTGGCATGGGTGGAGCCACCAGTCCTCAGGCTTCTGATGTGGGTAAGTGAAGACCCTGCTTAATGGGCAGAGCAGTGTCAAATGTCATGAACCTGCCACTTCACAGCTGAAACAGTTGAAGTTAGACCTCAGGCATATACCCTGTTGTACTGCAGTAAAGGGGACCTACCCTGTTGAAATGGGCCCACACAATTCTATGCAGGGGGGAAAGGCACTCAAAGTCTGTGGATCCCTTATGCCTGTACCTAGGGAAAGGAGCTGTGCCTACCCTGGGTTCCTGGGTTAGGGGAGCCGGCAGTTTATTTTTTCCCGTTTGTTAATTTGTTCACTCTCCAAGTCAGGGAGAATGGCTCCGGGCATGTGACGGATCCTACTTCCAGCCCAGGAGACTCACCAATTACTGAAACTGGTCCAGGACCCAGTGCAGAGCAGGGAGCAGGGAGCAGGGAGGTAAATGGGAGAGAGGCTTTTCCCTAAAGAGGGTGTTTTTGATCTGTGCGGTAGGCCGTATGAAAGTTCTTATCTTTTGCTGATCTAGGGCTGCTTTTCACTGGTTCTGGGTGCCCATGTAGACTCTCTAGTGCTGGGTCTCTCCCAGTGTGGAAAACGTGCCTCCTGAGCACTGCTGCTTGCCTGCCTCACCGCTAACCCTTGAGCTGCTCAGGCTCTTGCTGGGTCAGGTCTGGCAACTCCTCGCTGCTTCCGAACCATCTCTCTCTCCCCCTGCCACTCAGTCCGGTTCCTCAACTCTGCCTTTGATGTTCAGGGCTCCGAGATTGCCATATGTAATCAATTCACTTGTTTTTTCTGGTCTTTATTGTAAAAGGGTCTACTGGAAGTGTCTGACTACTCCACCATCTTGGCCCCACCTCTGTCCCCTCTTAAAAAAGAAAAAAAGAGTGGATTCTGACTCTTAGTGACCCTATAGGACAGACTAGAACTTCCCATAGGGTTTCCAAGGAGCAGCTGGTGGATTCGAGCTGTTGACCTTTTGGTTAGCAGCTATATCTCTTAACCACTGTGCCTCTAGGAATCTGTCCCCTCTTAGGAGGTCTTTTTACTATTCTTAGATAATATCTTTAAGTCGAACCTATGTTCCTGAAAATCTAGGGCCTTACTTGGAACCTTGGCCCATTTCTCAGTGTCTAAAAATGATCTCTCCTTGCTTTCAGAGACATTAACATTTCCCTTTATCTGTTTCTAGGGCTCCTACTATCATGTCTTCAATAAGATGAAGTAACTACAGAAGAGAAGAAGAGCCACTGTTGTCAAATGGCATCTTTCCATCCAGCACAATTCATGGGGGTATGGCCAAGCACTTGACTACCTACTTGTAATCATGTGAATAGGCAGAATACCTCTGCACCCTGTGTCCCTATAGTTATAGGAACAGCAAGAGTTTCCAAAGTGCCTTCCTCACCTTAAAACTTACTCTTCTCTACCTTTTTCTCTAGTCCCATTCTCCTTCCCAACTTTTCACCACCTGAAAATTTCCCAAACACCAAATAACAAGGGTCCAAAAAGAACTGGAGGAAATAGAGGATACACTGTGGTGAGACACTGGAGATGGAGGATATTAAGAGAGTAAACATGAGAGACAGAGTGGTGAAATAGACCTAGAAACACATTGCCATGAAACGGAAAATAATGTATAGTGAGAAAGGAACAGAGAGGGAAAGCATTAGGATAGTAGATAAACAAGACAGAAGAGAGGCACAAATATACAAAGGATGGAGGAAGAGCATGGGAACAGATACAATGTTTTTTTTCTTTAATTTATCAAAAATAGAGCTATGTTTACAGAACAGTAAGAACAATAGTACAATGAAATCCGTGAGAGTTGGAGCTTGACAGGACTGCCTTGTTTTTCTGGGTATCGCAAGTTTTCCACCTTTAGTGAAGTTTTGTCTTACCACTTTTCTGTTGCTCCTTTTAGAGGAAAATATTGAGTTTTCCTTCTCTGACAGGTTTCTGCCCTACACAGGAACTGGCTTTACTGTATAAGAAAATAGCATAGTATATCCAGACTAATATTTTGTTGGCAATGAGACTCCAGGAGACTGTGAAGGTCATCCATATCGTCTTATTCTAAAGACTGAGGATCTGCCAACAAATCTCCTCATTTTTCCTTAGAAGGTAAATTATCATGACCATCACCCATGGAGATATTGAAAACCTTTGAGAATCTATTAATTCTTTTTCTTAGCCTTTTCTAAATCTCATTATACAATATTCTAATCATTTATTTCCCCTTGTTAAAATAACTTGTTTTCCACCTTATATGTTTACTTATTTCACATTTCAAAGAGCTTCATCTCATGCCAGTATCTCATTTTTGCAGGTTGAATACCTTTATCATTGGATTCTAATCTAATTCAACAGTTCTGCCACCCCCTTAATTGTTTGAGATTCCCACTCCTGGTCTTCATTTCTGTTGTGTCTTTGTTCATGACTTTGTGAAATACCCAGAAAAAATTTTTTCTTGTATTTTCATTTAAGAATAACTGGCATTCAGTTGTTTGTGTGTTTTGTTTCTGTTTTGCTTTTTTTGGCCCGAAATATCACAGAGAACCAGTGTCTCCAGGACAAAGTGTATAATGATTGCTATATTTTATCTGGATTGTTGCTAGCTCTGAGTTTGCCTCTCCATGAGTAAAATTTGGATTATCCTCCTGTAAGCAAATTTCTTTGTGAATTTTCTTATATAGAAAGTCATTTGCCATTCTATACCTTCTCGCACCAAAAGAGATTTCTACAGTTTATTTCGTTTAGCTTAGAATTTCACTGACTCTTAAAAGCTTACAACATTTATAGACTTGTAGATTTGACTATGGACTGCTTCCTCCAAATTACTTATAAATTTATAAAAGAAGACTACAGAAATGAGTTATTATTATTATTCTGTAATTTCTATTCAAGTCCATTGTAAAATCACGGCTCTGTTAAGTTGGTGATGCAATTCATTTTAATGGCTTTTGGTGTAGAAAATATCTGAAAATCTAAATAGAGTATAGCTATTGGTTATCATTTTTCTTATATTATTCCAAACAAGCATCCATTTCTTTGAAAAAAAAAACATATTAGATTTTGTGTAATACATACATATTACCTTATATTTTCAATGCTCCAATCTTTCATTTTAAATTCTAACAACCTGTGTGAAATGGAAGGGAGAATTAGTGATTGGTAGTTTTCAGTGTTCCCTCTGGAGCCCTTGTTATAAATGATTATCACAATAAAAAGTCACCAGCCATCTTGTATTAAAGCTTGCACATTCTGGGAATTATTTTACAATTGCATACCGTGAATTTCTCCAGTCTTGTAGGTCACTGAGAACCAGGGATTTGGTCTAGAAGAGTCTGTAGTTTCACTTTTATATAATTTAAAAGTTCCAAGATGTCATTTTCCAGATACAGTTTGGGAA
This sequence comes from Dugong dugon, assembly GCA_030035585.1. Taxonomy (NCBI): domain Eukaryota; kingdom Metazoa; phylum Chordata; class Mammalia; order Sirenia; family Dugongidae; genus Dugong; species Dugong dugon. Next base: position 21,744,060 of record CM057463.1, on the reverse strand, counting down.
TGAAAAGCTCCCTAAACTTTTCCTTTCTAAAGATCCAGACTACTTATTATTCTCTAGCTGTTATCTCTTTTCAGCCTCAAATTCTCCTTTTATACCGCGATCCTCAAGTAATTCTATGGAGTTTCTATCAGAATTTCTCTCTTTATTGCATTATTATTAGTTTAGAAGCTCCAATACTAGATTCTTCAAAATATATTTTGTCCCACCTTGTTTGTAATTATGAGAATTTCAGTTAAAGAAGTAAAATTACTCTATGAAACTCTCATATCAGAAGAAACTATGGTCTAGGTAGCAGTGTTGAGGCAGGGATTTCAGAAATCTATCCCACTTCCTCACTCCTTCCTCTCCTAGATATGCTGGCTCTCGTTAGATTACAGTTTCTCTCAGACAATAGTTTCGTAAAACAATTTCACATTTGAGTCGCTGAGGGAATTGATGAATCTGTCATTAGGAAGAGCTCACAGCTTTGTAGAAAAGTTTCAGGAGAGAACTCAGGAAGAGTTGGAGCAGTGGTTCTCAAAATGTCATCTTCGGACAATCTGTATCTGCATCATCTCAGAACTGATTAGAAATACAAATTTTTGGGTCCCCTCACCCCAGACCTAATGAATCCAATACTCTAGGAATGGGATCCATAATTCTGTGTGTTTTAACCCATCCAGCAATGCCATGGAAGAAAGGCCTGGCGATCTGCTTTTGTAAAGATTACAGCCAAGAAAGCTCTATGGAGCAGTTCTATTCTGTAACACATGGGATTGCCTTGAGTAGGAATTGATTCGATGGCAATAGGCTTGTTCTCCCCTCTTCCCCCCACTTAGTGATTCCAATGTCCACTAGAATTTGAGAAGTACTGAGTGAGACACTTAGTTTCATTAACCAAAGGGCAGGCAACATCCCAGAGTAGTGCTTTTCAAACATAGTATTCATAGGAATTATAGGTCTAAGGTGGTGCTGTAGGTCCTACATTTCTAAGAAGCTCCCAGATGCTGGTGTTGCTGTTGTTTTGCAAACTACTTTTGAGTAGCAAGATCAGTGATGACAGTTAGGGAGAGATCATGCAAGGAGGTGCCAAGAAAAACAGGCTAAATGGAGTGACCTTGAGGAGTTTGGCCTAACACTGAGGGAGATTGCCTAGACTTGGCTTTATTGGGAATCTCGATAGGTGACACAAAGAAAGGCCTTATCCTGAGTCCAGGATTTTAAGAAAGGTGATCTGGCATGAAAGTCGGTAAGCAAAGTGCGTGCATAAAGCTTTAAGCCTATGCCAGGTTAACTTGTGTCATTTGAGACTGTACGGAGTACTGTATCTCAGTTCTATATAGTAATTTCTTAAACTTTCCAGAACCTATACTAAGTAGCACCAGTCACTCCATGAGAGAAAGATGTGGCTTCTGTAAAGATTACAGCCTTGAAAACCTTATGGGGCAGTTCTACTTTGTCCCATAGGGTCGCTATAAGTTGGAATCGACTTGATGGCAGTGGGATACTAAGTAGACATGGTGGGAGAAAGTGTACTAAGGAGGAGAGGAAGCAGGTCTAGGAACTCAATTTAGAAAGACTTCAATAAGGGACTCTGGGAAAAGTTACTTAATATTTCTATTTCTCAGTTTTCTCATGTCTAAACTGTTAATAAAAATAAAATCTATGTTACATAATTCTTGTGAGGATTAAATAAGCTAACATTCTCAAGGCACCCAGAAGAATGCTTAGCACATAGCAAAACTTGATGAATTATTTCTTCTTCTTCATCTGCATCTTTGTCTTCACTTTCCTGTTATTGTTATTATTACTACATCTGCCATATTCATCTTTCCTAGCAAATGGAGAAATGAGGCTGAAGAAATTGTGAGCTTATCAGGACGATAAGAAGTCAAGAGTACAGAACAAAGTAAGATGACTGAGAAAGGTGGACATTTGCAAAAATAACAAATCTTTATGTCAACTATTTTCTTATAAAGAAACTGAAAACCCTTTATTTTATGACTAAGTCCCAAAGGATAAATAATCAGTGTACAGTTATTGTTATTAGAGGCAATTCTGGGTGGTGCAAATGGTTAAGCCCTTGATTACTAGCCAAAAGTTTGGTGGTTTGAATCCACCCAAAAGTGCCCCAGAAGACGGGCCTGGTGATCTGCTTCTGAAAGGTTGCAGCCTTGAAAACCCTATGGAGCAGTTCTGCTTTGCACTCATGTGGTCGCCATGTATGGGAATTAACTCAATGGCAATTAACAACAACATTGTTTTTAGTCTTAGTGTGGAAGCTCTGCTGAAACATGTCCACCATGGGTGATCCTGCTGGTATGTAAAATATATTGGTGACATAGCTTTCAGCATCATAGCAACACACAATCCACCACGGTACCACAAACTGACAGATGGGTGGGAGTGTACGAAATATAAATCAAGGAAAATTGGAAGTTGTCAAAAATGAAACGGAGTGCTTGACACCCTGTTTGACAAAGTAGAGCATCAGCGACAGTAAGGGAAACCCTCAGTGAGATGAACTGACACAATAGCCACAACAATGAACTCCAACACAGCAATAATCATAAAGATGGCACAGAACTGGGCAAAGTTTCATTTTGTTATATGTAAAGTCACCCTGAGTTGGAGATTCCTCTCAGACAACTAACAGCAACAACAACTTGTTCTCAGAGTCGCTTTCAGAAACGTCAAGGCAGTACTGTTTTAATGGTATATAAGACAGTAGCAAGTCCTAGCGTTAGTTCACTCTCTTTTAGCTTTTCTGAGGTCACACGTGGGTCAGATTTATCTTCGAATTATGCTTTGGACATAGGCAGCTGCAGAAGAAAATGAAGAGTTCCTCTTGGGAGCTTTTCTTCCCCCCCCCCCCCCCCATTCTTTCAAGCTAGGTCATCAATATATCAGTCTGCTGAAGGAAAAAATTGATAAAACTATTTCTGCAATTACATACCAGAATATGAGACCAAGATTCAGAGGAAGAGAACATTTCCTAAAATTTGCACTGAACATTTAATATATTCCCATGATTATTTATTTACTAGTGGAGTAACTTGATTTAATTTCTAAGAACATAGACTTATTGCCACAAAATAAAATTAAGGAATTTTTTGGCTTTTAGTTTATTAATTTCTTCACTTTCTTATTCTATCCAGAAAATACTTAGACTCTGAAACTGACTGTTGTTAGGTGTCATGGAGTCAGTTCCGACTCACAGTGACCCTACGTACAACAGAAAGAAACACTGCCCGGTCCTGCACCAGTGCATCCTGTTGAGGGTCTTCCTCTTTTTTTGCTGACCCTCTACTTTACCAAGCATAATGTCCTTCTCTAGGGACTGGTCCCTCCTGATACCATATCCAAAGTATGTGAAATGAAGTCTTGCCATCCTCGCTTCTAAGGAACATTGTGGCTGTACTTCTTCCACAGATTTGTTCCTTCTTTTGGCAGTCAACGGTATATTCAGTATTCTTTGCCAACACTTCAATTCTTCTTCTAGTTAACTTAAAATACTTTCATACCTTAATAAAAGTACATGTGCTGCTAGTCAGTCTCTCTCTCTCTCACACACACACTCAAACACACATACATTCATACATGTATACACATATTACTGATAAATTCTTGGCAATAATAGTTGCATAAATTTACAGTTATTTTCAACACACTACATGTTTGACATCTCTATAAAATAAAACTAAAAATCCCTGAAAAATACAAATCAGTCAGGACTTTTCAGGCTTCAGTAAGTTCTCCAAAAAACAAAAAACAAAACAAAACAGGTCTTTAAAAATGATTTTCAGCATATAATGTTTTTAAGAGATACACATGGTTGCTGCATTCTTACAAAGAATTTCCTTACTGTCCTCAATGAAAGCAGTGTATAGTAACAATGCACATAAATCTTTTTCACTCATGCAGAACCACTGTCTTACCTAGTGGTTCAAATAGCCAGTAATATTTAACTTGTATGCTTTGTGTAGCAATAAAACAAATAAATTGCTCCCTCAAAAGTTACATCCTGCATTATATAAATATTCCTCTTCAGCACATTGTAGCCTGGCTAGCCACAAAGTATTGTAGCCTTCCTAGCCACAGAGAAAGTACTCTTCTTATTGAGGCTGGGGCATTTTCATTGATTTTGCTCACATCACAGTGGAATAGTCTGTGCCAATAAATTAAGCAATGGTATTTAATTAAGATCCTCAAAGCGTTTTGTTATCAATTAGTCTCTAACATAGCTAACAGTAGCAAACGTAATGGATCTTCCTGAATGGATTAATTATTTTGTACTTCAAAAGTTATACAGAGGTGGGGTAGTGATTAAATAATCTGCCCTGCTACAGTGTTTATCCAGGTGATGTCCAAGTTCCCACAAGTTTGGCAGAGGGTTTTTGAGAGACTCCTAGCCACCTGGTTATGGGAAGCAGGCCTGGCCCTACCTCCTTTCGTTATGCTACAATGTAAGCGGAAACCTCAGGCCACCAAGCACAAAACCAAGGAGCTATAGTCTGTTTTTCTTTCTGAAGGGAGTCTGAGGAGAGTGAAAGCATTTTGGAGATTCTCAAAATGGGCTGTGAAATAGTAAGAATGAAATCTGATAAGAAAAAAAAAAGGCTGGTGAGGGAAGTGTAATATCCTGCTTGTTGTTGTTCTTGGTTGCTGTCAAATCACCTCCCACTCATGGTGACCTTATGTGTAACAGAAAGTAACACTGCCTGGTCCTATGCCATCCTCATGACTACTGGTATGTTTGAGTCAATTGTGATTATTGTGTTAATTCATCTTATTGAGGGTTTCCCCAACTTTTACTGGCCCTCTGCTTCACCAAATATGATGTCTTTTTCTAGCTGGGATCTTTTGCAAGTCACTGTTTTTTTAAACATTCGTTTACTCATGCAGATAAAAAAATATACGAACTTTCTCCCCATTCTGAGAGATTTCTTCCTTGGATAATTAATAAGTAAATAAGCTCTAACTAAAATAATTTGAGCTTTAAAACACAGGTGAAAAATGGAGTAAGCATAGCTGCTAGAACTAATCTTTGAGTTAAAAATATAAACAGTTTTATTCAGGCCTGATATAGATGGCTTTGATCTACAAATAAATAAGGTGCTAATGAAAGTCATAACGCTATTTTAGCATATGGAGAACATATGCAATTTTATACACCTGTAATAGGACCAAATGATCCACACTTTTGATAAATCGTTGGAGAAGGAAGAAGAAGAAGATGTGGTTACTAAGTCACTAGGTTCAAGTTGGGCATTAGCCTTCAACCTTACCTACCTGCAGCTTAGGATCACCCCTAGTTTCCTAGGCCCTAGTCAGCATAGTGGTTAAGAGCTCAACTGCTAACCAAAAGGTCAGCAGCTCAAATCCACCAGCTGCTTCTTGGAAACCCTATGGGGCAGTTCTACTCTGCCCAAAGGGTCACTGTGAGTTGGAACTGAATTGACAGCACCTAACAACAACAACAACAACATACCACAGTGGTGGTTGTTACACCTCCTAATGAGGTTTTGTGTTAAATCTGCTTTGTCATACTCTAGTTCTGAAAACGGGGCTTCTGATTTGTTTGAGTCTCATGTACATATGACACTTCTCACTGGACCTCTGTTTTGGAGCCTGTTCCCAAGTCCTTTATGAGTGATCCGTTTAAGACCCCAGTGTGTTCCCAAGCCTAGAAGCCTGCCTTACTCTCAGCCCATCTCTAAATGGTAGCCCACAGATTGAGATCCTGCTATTTGATGGTAGATCTTCTTAAAGAGAAGCTGGTACAGATCTAGGCACCTATCATGGCCTCGCTACTTACTAAGAGTATTACCATAGGCTAGTTACCTAGTCTCTGAGCCTTTCTTCTGCTAAATTGAGCTTACAATAGCTACCTCAGAATGCAATTGTACATTTTAAATAACAAACAGTAGGTAAATTGACTAGCATCGTAATTGGAATTAAGGGATCATTTTATTACAATCCCTTCCCCTAATGCTTCAAAGCCTTTTCTGGTGCCAACTGCTTGCTTAGCTTTCTAAATATTATACCTTGCATCCGTTGTTGAGGCTGTTTGCCCACTTCTGCATATCTTATGATATTTAATCTTGCATACTTTCCCAAACAACTTGCCTAGAATTTGACCTGGTTGCAACTTTTGATGTTAGGTCTTATAGTGGGTTGAATAATGTCCTCCCAAAATACATATTCACCAGGAACCTCAGAATGTGACCTTATTTGGAAGTAGGGTTTTTGCAGATGTAACTAAGGTAAAAATCTCCAGATGAAATCATCCTGGATTAGGGTGGGTCTAAATCCAATGACTGGTGCCCTTGGAAAAAGAGAAGAGAACACACAGGACACACAGTGAAACACAGAGAAGTAGGTGATGGGAAGATGGAGTCAGAGATTGGAGTTGTGTTGCCACAAGTCAAGAAGCTCCAGGAGTCACCAGAAGCTGGAAGAGGCAAGGAAGGAGTCTCCTCTAGAGCTTTCAGAGGGAGCATGGCCTTGCTGATACCTTGATTTCAGACTTGGCTTTCACAACTATGAGAGACTAAATTTCTTTTGTTTTAAGCCACCCAGTTGAGATCATTTGTTATGGTAGCCTTAGAAAATGAATGCAGGCCTCAATACATTTAAAAAAAAATCTTACTTAAAAAATCTGTGTTAACCTCTCCAATCTTGTCATTCTTCTTTGTAGCCATATCACCTTCTTGTTACTCTAAGTAAGGTTTTTATAGATTTTCTTTCTTCTACAGTGTTTAATATATACCAACAGCAGACATGTGATGTACTTTCAGGTGATGTAGGTTAGTTACTCAGTCCATTCCTCAGTGTATCAATGGAAACAAACTGTTCAGCTTCTTTGAATCCATTCCTTCAGAAGCATTTGCTCAACACCTCTGGTGGAAAAGGTACTGCGTTAGGTACTGTGATTGTTAAGGTTGCATGTCAGCTTGGCTGGGCCATGTTTCTCAGTGGTTTGGCAGTTACGACGTAGTTTGACAGTTGTATAATGATATAATCACCTCCATGATGGGATCTGTTGTAAGTAGCCAATCAGTAGAAAATAAGATCCCTTGAGTATATGGCCTGCATCCAATTTAGGTAGACTTTCTGGGAAGGCTTGTGGGCTTTTGCTCCTTCTGGATCCTGCAGCTGGTCCTGTTTGTCTGACCTCCAGTTCTTGGTACTTGAGCTAGCAACTTACCTTCCATCTTGCCTGATGATCTTGACATTCACTGGTCTTTACAGACTGTGAGCCAGGGCTCTACTTGCCCATCTTGAGTTTGCCAGCTCCTGAAGCTACATGAATCAGGAGAAGCCTGCGGCCTGACTCATAGATTTGGATGTTCCAGCCTCTAGAACATGTGAGTCATTTCCTTGATATAAATATCTCTCTCTATATATATTTATACACTTAATAGCATTGCTTCTCTAGAGAACCCAGACTAAGACATTTGGTACTGAGAGTGGTTCTAGAGAAAATTGAAAGGATGAGTTTTCTAAATTGGTTCTCAAGTCTGGTTAGTCTTAAAGATGTTGATGACTCTGCTTCTGATAGTAAAGAGGGCACTGATAATCCATGGCATGTGGTGGAAATACAAATATGCAATATATTACCACCAATAGATCAGGTATTGGTGATTGCATGTTTGATACCTTTCTACAATTTTGTCAAATTAAGAAGTACAAGGAAACTGGTTGGTTGGTCCTACTTTTGCTAGACAAACTGGTGAAAGAAAGAGATGAGCTCTGGGCTTCAGAGTCAAAGCTTGAGTCCCACATAAATGACATCAAAGTTTCCACTTGTGCCTTGAAAGAAAGCCTTGTTTCCTTCTAGTAATAGAGCTGATATTGTCTAAAACCAAACCCAGAGTCTTATCATAAGAGTGGCTGAATTACAACGCAAACTGAATTCCCAACGACAGGGGTGTCTGAAGTTAAAGTGAGGGCATTGATTGGGAAGAAATGGGAACCTGAAACTTGGGATGGGGAGATACGGGCAGATAATTGGGAAGCTGGGGGCAGAGTCGCTAATTCTGTTGAATCACTCCTGCCAACAGAACCAGCCCTCTCACTTCCACCTGAAGCGATTACTCCATCTTTGTCTGCTAAACCACTCTCACCAGTGAAACCATTAGCCCCGCGACCCCCATCTGATGAGGTTAACCCAGCTGTGTCTAAAGACCCTTTGTCTAAGTCATTGCCTGGGGCATCACCTGAGGCAAATGCCTTATGAGGCAAGGCTGAATGTTCTCAAAACACATCCTCAACACCCATTTTTGCTTCTAGACCTATAACTAGACTTAAGTTCCAACGATCCCCAAAAGGTGAAGTACAAAGTGTGACCCAGAAGGAGGCACGCTACACTCTAAAAGAACTGCTTGACTTTTCTAATACGTACAAACAGAAACCTGGGGAATATGTGTGGGAATGGCTATTAAGGGTATGGGGTAATTGTGCAAGGAACGTAAAGATAGATCAGTCTGAGTTTATTGATATGGCCCACTGAGCACAGATTCTTTATTCAATGTTTCGGCGTAAAAAAGTTAGGAAAGGATCTAATAGTTTATTTGGTTGTTTCACTGAAGCATGGATTACACGCTGGCCTACACTAAATCAAGTTGAAGTATCAGACCTGCCTTGGTATACTGCAGAAGAAGGTATCCAAAAGCTTAGGAAAATTGGCATGTCAGAGTGGATTTATCAGGTTAGAATGATGGACCCACACATGGAGTGCCCAGACGATACACCTTTTACCACAATAGTGAGGAATAAATTCGTGAAGGGAGCCCCAACATTCTTGAAGACTACTGTGATTGCTATTTTATGTAAGTAAGATTTGACAATGGGAACTTCCCTAACTGAATTAAGACACCTTACTACAATGACTCAAAATGAGAGGAAATAGCTGCAAACATCCATTAATAATTGGAACATGGAATGTACAAAGTATGAATCTAGGAAAACTAGAAATAACCAAAAATGAAATGGAACACACAAACATTGATATCCTAGGCATTAGTGAGCTGAAATGGACTGGTACTGGCCATTTTGAATCAGACAACCATATGGCCTACTATGCCGGGAATGACAAATTGAAGAGGAATGGCATTGCATTCATTATTGAAAAGAACATTTCAAGATCTTTCCTGAAGTACAATGCTGTCATGATAGGATAATATCCATATGCCTACCAGAAAGATCGGTTAATCTGATTATTATTCAAATCTACCCACAATCACTAAAGCAAAATATGAAGAAATTGAAGATTTTTACCAACTTCTGCAGTCTGAAATGATCAAACATGCAATCAGGGTGTATTGATAATTACTGGTGACTGGAATGTGAAAGGTGGAAACAAAGAACGATTGGTAGATGGAAAATATGGCCTTGGTTTTAGAAACGATGCCAGGGATCACATGATAGAATTTTGCAAGACCGACGACTTCTTGATTGCAAATACCTTTTTTCAACAACATAAACGGCGACTATACACATGGACTTTGACAAATGGAATACGCGGAAATCAAATTGACTGCATCTGTGGAAAGAGATGATGGAAGAGCTCAATATCATCATTCAGAACAAGGCAAGGGGCTGACTGCGGAACAGACCATCAATTGCTCATATGCAAGTTAAAGTTGAAGCTTAAGAAAATTAGAGCAAGTCCATGAGAGCCAAAGTATGACCTTGAGTATATCCCACCTGAATTTAGAGCCCATTTCAAGAATAGATTTGACACTTTGAACACTAATAACTGAAGACCAGATAAGCTGTGGAATGACAACAAGGTCATCATACATGAAGAAAACAAGAGGTCATTAAATAGACAGGAAAGAAAAAAAAGACCAAAATGGATGTCAGAAGAGACTCTGAAACTTGCTCTTGAACCTCGAGTAGCTAAAGTGGACAGAAGAAATGACAAAGTAAAAGAGATGAACAGAAGACTTCAAAGGGTGACTTGAGAAGACAAAGTAAAGTTTTATAATGAAATGTACAAAGGCCTGGAATTAGTAAACCAAAAGGGAAGAATATGCTTGGCATATCTTAAGCTGAAAGAACTGAAAAAAAAATTCAAGCCTTAAGTTGCAATAGTGAAGGATTCTATCGGCAAAACACTGAATGATGCAGGAAGTGTCAAAACAAGATGGAAGGAGAGGAGGCGGGGCAAGATGGCGCTCTAGGCAGAAGCACCATGCCATCCCTCCACAGCAAAGATCTGAAAAACTAAGCCTAACAGAGAATCAACAATCCTGAAACCCTAGAACATCAAATGAAGAGATAAAGAACTCAGCCAAACACCAAACAGAATGAGAATACTAAAAGAGAACAGAGAGCGAGGAGAGACTCATGCAGAGATTCCTTACCAGCTAACGCAGCGCGGATCCACCATCATGGATTCCTATCGGAGACCAGCGAACGGGAGAGCAGCCTCGCAGAGCGTCCAGTGGGAGACAGAACGACCGCTTAGCTTCACACATAACCATCTCCCCGCTGCACCCTACCTACCTGCACCGTGCACTTGACATCACACCACCAAGCTGTGCAGGCACGCCCTATTGGAACCTGCCCAGCACTGACTACCAACCGTCCTGGTGGCTGCGGTGAGTGCCACAAACAACCCGTCCCAGTGGCTCCTCTTCAGCTAGATCTGCCCAGCTGTACCACAAGGACGAAACAAACAAACAAAAAAATCTACAATCAATAAACGAGAGAAATATCTACTGAATGCCCCGAAAACAGAAAACAATATCAAAACATTTACAAAAACAAGACAAGATGGCTCCAATAGGCATCCAAATTAAAGCACCAGATAGCTCTCCTGTGGAAGAAAATGCACTAGAAGTACCTGATAGGGAACTCAAATCACTAATACTCGGAATTTTCCAAGAACTGAGGCAAAAAGCTGACAAACATGAGGAAAAAATAGACAAATTTATGGAAAATACAGACAAAAAAATGGAAGAATTCAGGAAGATGATGCAGGAACAAAATGCCAAAATAAATTCACAACTCAAAATTATACAAAAACAACAATTAGAAATCCAAAAGATAAACAACAAGATTTCATAAATGGACGGTGTCATAGAAGGGCTGAGAAGTAGATTTGAAACCATGGAAGACAGGATCAGTGAAACTGAAGACAAACACTTGGATACAACTCTGTTTCAGGAAAACTCAGAAAAAAGAACAAAGAAAAATGAAGAGACCCTGAGAGTTATGTGGGACACAATTAAAAGCAAAAACTGACGAGTGATTGGCATACCAGGACAGGGGGAGAAAACAGAAAACACAGAGAGGATCATCGACGAACTGCTGACAGAAAACTTTCCCAGTATCATGAAAGATGAAAAGCTGGCCATCCAAGAAGCTCAACGAACCCCATATAGAAGAGACCCCAAAAGAAAATCACCAAGACATATCATATTCACACTCGCTAAAACTAAAGACAAACAAAGAATCCTGAGAGCAGCTCGTGAAAAACAAGAAGTCACATAAAGAGGAGAAACAATAAGACTAAGCTCAGATTATTCGGCAGAAACCATGCAGGCAAGAAGACAATGGGATGACATATATAAAATCTTGAAAGAAAAAAATTGTCAGCCAAGAATAATATATCCTGCAAAACTCTCATTCAGATTTGATGGTGAAATTAGGTCATTTCCAGATAAACAGAAACTAAAGGAATATGCAAAAGTCAAACCAAACTTACAAGAATTATTAAAGGGAGTTCTTCAATCTGAGGACAAACAGCTTCAGCCCTCAGGCAGGACCTAGGACCTAGGACGCAGGTTCATATGAACCACATACCATTCTAGGAACTGAACTACAGAGGACTTTCCAAAAACAAAAGAAATACAACAGGGAATCAGAGAAATCAATCAAAGGATGACAACAACATCAAAACAATGAAAGAAGGAACAAACGGCATAGGTATAGAACCTTCTAAAGGAGAGGAAGGCAAGGCGATACCAAGTAAGGGTAGACTGCTTCAAAATTATAAAGATAAGGGTAAAATTCATGGTAACCACAAAGAAAGTTAACAAACCAACTCATAAAAATAAAGACGAAAAACATAAAGTCTCAACAAAAACAAAACCTACAAAAACAAAAGAAATGAACACAAAATCCACAAAAAAAGTAACTCGGCACAAGAGAGTAAGAAGAACAAAGAAAACTTCAGCACCACAAAAAAAAGCACTACAAAATGACAGCAACAAACTTCCATCTATCAATAATTACACTGAACGTAAATGGACTCAATGCACCCATAAAGAGACGGAGAGTGGCAGAATGGATAAGAAAACAGGATCCATCAATTTGCTGTCTACAAGAGACACACCTTAGAAACAAAGATGTGAATTTATTAAAAATCAAAGGTTGGAAAAAAATATATCAAGCTAACAACTATCAAGAAAGAGCAGGAGTGGCAATTCTAATCTCAGATAAAATAGACTTTAAAACAAAATCTACCATAAAAGACAAAGAAGGACACTATATAATGATTAAGGGGATGATCCATCATGAAGACATAACCATAATAAATACCTATGCACCCAATGACAGGGCTCCAAAATACATAAAAAAACTCTAACAGCACTGAAAAGAGAAATTGACAGTTCCACAATAATAGTAGGAGACTTCAACACACCACTCTCAGTAAAGGACAGAACAACTAAAAAGAAATTCATCAAAGATACAGATGACCTAAAGGACACAATCAGCCAACTGGACCTAATAGACATATATAGAACAATCCATCCAACTGCTGCAAAGTACACATTCTTTTCCAATGCACGTTCTCCAGAATAGACCACATCGTAGGCCACAGAGCAATCCTCAACAAGATCCAAAATGCTGAGATAATTCACAGTATCTTCTCAGACCACAATGCCGTCAAGGTAGAAATTAACACTAGAAAGAGCAAGGAAAAAAAAATCAAACACATGGAAACTGAATAATAATCTGCTTACACATCAATGGGTAATAGAAGAAATCAGAGATGGAATTAAAAAATTCCTAGAATCAAATGAAAATGAAAACACATCATACCAAAACCTTTGGGACACAGCAAAGGCAGTCCTCAGAGGACAATTTATAGCAATAGATGCACATATCAAAAAAGAAGAAAGGGACAAAATAAAAACATTAACTACAGAACTCAAACAAATAGAAAAAGAACAACAAAAAAAGCCTACAACCACCGGAAGAAAGGAAATAGTAAAGATCAGAGCAGAAACAAATGAAATAGAGAACAAAAAAACAATAGAAAGAATCAACAAAACCAAAAGTTGGTTCTTTGAAAGAATCAACAAAATCGACAAACCACTGGCCAGACTGACAAAAGAAAAACAGCAGAGGGCACAAATAACCCAAATAAGAAATGAAATGGGGGGCATTACAACAGACCCAACTGAAATAAAAAGGATTATAACAGAATATTATGAAAAACTATATTCCAACAAATTTGAAGACCTAGAGAAAATGGATAAATTTCTAGAAACATACGGCCTACCCAAACTACAACAAAGTGATATTGAAAATCTGAACAGACCCATAACAGGAAAAGAGATTGAAAAGGTAATAAAAAAAACTCCCAACCAAAAAAAGCCCTGGCCCAGATGGCTTCACTGGAGAATTCTACAAAACATTTACAGAAGAGCTTGTACCAGTTCTACTCAAGCTATTTCAGAGCATAGAAGAGGAAGCAACACTTCCAAATTCATTCTACGAAGCCAGCATAACGCTGATACCAAAACCAGGCAAAGACATCACAAAAAAAGAAAATTACAGACCAATCTCTCTCATGAATATAGATGCAAAAATTCTGAACAAAATTCTAGCCAATAGAATTCAGTATCATATCAAAAAAATAATACACCATGACCAAGTAGGATTCATACCAGGTATGCAAGGATGGTTTAACATTAGAAAATCCATCAACGTAATCCACCACATAAATAAAAGGAAAGAAAAAAATCACACAATCATCTCAACTGACGCAGAAAAGGCATTTGACAAAGTCCAACACCCATTCCTGATAAAAGCTCTCAATAAAATAGGTATAGAAGGGAAATTTCTCAACATAATAAAGGGCATCTATGCAAAACCAACAGCCAACATCATTCTTAATGGAGAGAGGCTGAAAACATTCCCCTTGAAAACAGGAACAAGACAAGGATGCCCTTTATCACCACTCCTATTTAACATTGTGCTGGAAGTTCTAGCTAGAGCAATAAGGCAAGAGAAAGAAATAAAGGGCATCCAAATTGGTAATGAACAAGTTAAACTGTCCCTGTTTGCAGATGATATGATACTATACATAGAAAACCCTAAAGACTCCATGAGAAATCTACTGGAACTAATAGAAAGATTCAGCAGAGTAGCAGGATACAAGACAAACATTCAAAAATCAGTTGGATTCCTATACACCAGTAAAGAGAATGATGAAAAGGAGATCAGGAAATCAATACCATTTTCAATAACCCCTAAAAAGATAAAATACTTAGGAATAAATCTGACCAGGAATGTAAAAGACCTATACAAAGAAAACTACAAAACACTGCTGCATGAAACCCAAAGGGATTTACATAAATGGAAAAACATACCATGCTCATGGATAGGCAGACTCAACATTGTGAAAATGGCAATACTACTTAAGCAATTTACAAATACAATGCAATCCCGATACAAATACCAACAACATTCTTCAAAGAGATGGAAAAACTAATTATTAACTTTATTTGGAAAAGGAAGAAACCCTGAATAACTAAAGCACTACTGAAGAAGAAGAATAAAGTTGGAGGACTCACACTACCTGACTTGAGAACCTACTATACAGCTACAGTACTCAAAACAGCCTGGTACTGGTACAACAACAGAGACATTGACCAATGGAACAGAATTGAGAACCCAGTTGTAAACCCATCCACCTACAGTCACCTGATTCTCGACAAGGGCCCAAAGTCCATCAAATGGGGAAAAGACAGTCTTTTTAACAAATGGTGCTGGCAAAACTGGATATCCATTTGTAGAAAAATGAAACAGGACCCATACCTCACACCATATACAAAAACTACTTCAAAATGGATCAAAGACCTGAATATAAAGCCTCAAACTATAAAATTCATAGAAGAAAAAATAGGACCAACACTTCAGGCCTTAATACATGGCATTAACAGGATACGAACCATAAACATCAACACAAAAAACCCAACAGATAAACTAGATACCTGGGATCTTCTAAAAATCAAACATCTATGCTCTTCAAAAGACTTCACCAAAAGAGTCAAAAGAGAACCTACAGACTGGGAAAAAATTTTTGGACAGTACAAGTCAGACAAAGGTCTAATCTCCATAATCTACAAGAAAAACCAACACCTCTACAACAAAAAGACAAACAATCCTATCAAAAAATGGGCAAAGGAAATGAACAGACACTTCACCAAGGAAGACATTCAAATGGCCAACAGACACATGAGGAAATGCTCGTGATCACTAGCCATTAGAGAAATGCAAATTAAAACCACAATGAGATACCATCTCACCCCAGCATTACTGGCACGAATCAAAAATACTGTAAATAGCAAATGTTGGAGGGGCTGCGGGGAGATGGGAACTCTTATGCACTGCTGGTGGGAATGCAAAATGATACAACCATTTTGGAAAATGATATGGCACTTCCTCAGAAAGCTAGAAATAGACATACCATTCGATCCAGCAATCCCACTCCTAGGAATATATCCTAGAGAAATAAGAGTCATCACTCGAATAGACATATGCACACCTATGTTCATGGCAGCATTGTTCACAATAGCAAAACGATGGAAACAACCTCGATGTCCATCAACAGATGAATGGATAAACAAACTATGGTACATACACACAATGGAGTACTATGCAACGAGAAAGAACAACAATGAATCTGTGAACTATCTCATAACATGGATGAAACTGGAGGACATTATGCTGAGTGAAATAAGTCAATCACAAAAGGACAAATATGGTATAAGACCTCTATTGTAAAAACCCATGAAAAAATTCACATGCAAAATGTAACAATCCTTGTTGGTTACCAGGGATCGGAGGGGAGGGGGGGAAATACTTAATAGGCAATAGATAAGTGGTACCTTGGGTGAGAGGTGAGATAGTACACAGTACAGGGGAAACTAACACAACCTGCACAAGGAAAGGTCATGGAGGCCCTATAGACACATCAAAACCCCTCGAGGGACTGAGCTCTTGGACGGAGGGCTCTGGGGACCATGGTCTCGGGGAACATCTAGCTCAATTGGCATGACACTACTTATAAAGATAATGCTCTACATTCTACCTTGGTGAGTAGTGTCTGGGGTCTTAAAAGCCTATGAGCGGCCATCTAAGATACTTCACTGGTCTCATCCCTTCGGGAGCAAGGGAGAATGAAGAGAACAGGATACAACGAAAAGATTAGTCCAAAGGACTAATTGTCCACAGCTACCAAGGCCTCCACTGGCCTGAGTCCAGTACAGCTAGATGGTGCCCGGCTACCACCACTGACTGCTCTGACCGGGATCACAACAGAGGGTTCTGGATAGAGCTGGAGAAGGATGTACAGCATAATTTTAACTCCCCCCCCTCCAAAAAAAAAAAAAAGACCAGATTTACTGGCCTAAAGAATACTGGAGAAACCTCAAGAGTGTGGCCCCCAGACACCCTTTCAGCTCAGAGGTGAAGTTACCTTCGAGGTTCGATGTTAAACCTGGTAGTGGACAGCCCAGTAAAACTAAATGGGACTAACGAGGTACAGGAGTCCGGTGACAAGGGCCAGAAGGCAGAGGGGGAGTAGGAAACTGATGATAAGGAACACAAGTTGAGTAAACACACTGTCGATGTGTTGTGAGATTGTTGACCACTGGTATAGGGCAACATTTGTAGTAACTATTAAATGGGAGGCTGTTTTGTCCTGTAAGCCTTCATTTTGGGCGAGAATGGCAGCACAATTGGAAAAGCATAGTCAATATCACTTAAATGTGTAAGTAAAAAGTTTTGAAATGGTGTTAAAAAAAAAAAAAACCAAATGAGACTAATGAGGTACAGTAGTCCAGTGACAAGGGCCAGAAGACAGAAGGGAACAAGGAATTCCCCTGGTGATAGGGAACACAAGGTGGAGTAAGGATATTCTTGATGTGTTGTGAGATTGTTAACCATTGTCATAGGGCAACATGTGTAGTAATTGTTAAATGAGAAACTATTTTGTTCTATAAGCCTTCATCTTAAGTGAGAATAACAGCACAGTTTGAAGAGCGTAGTCAATGTCACTGAACTGTGTATGTAGAAATTTTTGAAAAGGTGTATCTTTGGCTATCTGTATTTTCATCAAAAAAAAAAAAAAAGGTTGAGAATTTAGAGGCTTAATATGTTGTGGGGTTGTTAACCAATGTCATAAAACAACATGTGTACTACTGTTTCATGAGAAACTATTTGTTCTGTAAGGCTTCACCTGACAATAAAATATATTAAAAAAAAATAAAAAAAAAAGAAGATGGAAGGAATACACAGAGTCTGTGCCAAAAAGAATTGGTCAACATTCAATCATTTCAGGAGATAGCATATGATTAAGAATCAGTGGTACTGAAGGAAGAAGCCCAAGCTGCAATGAAAGCATTGGCAAAAAACAAGGCTCCAGGAATTGATGGAAAACCAACTGAGATGTTTCAGTAAATGGATGCAGTGCTGGAAGTGCTCACTTGTCTACACTGAGAAATTTGGAAGACAGCGAGCTGGCCAACTAACTGGAAGAGACCCATATTTATGCCTCTTCCAAACAAAGATGATCCAAGGAATATTGAAATTATCGAACAATATCATTAATGTCACACACAATTAAATTTTACAGAAGATCATTCAAAAGAGGTTGCAGCAGTACATCAACACGGAACTGCCAGAAATTCAAGTCTGATTCAGAAGAGGACTTGGAACCAGGGATATCATTGCTGTTGTCAGATAGATCCTGGCTGAAAGCAGAGAATACCGGAAAGATATTTACCTGAGTTTTATTGACTATGCAAAGGCATTCTTCTGGGTGGATCATAAAGAACTATAGATAACACTGTGAAGAATGGAAATTTCAGAACACTTATTTGTGCTTATGAGAAACCTGTACATAAGTCAAAGAGGCAGTTGTTCAAACAGAATAAGGGGAGACTGCATGGTTTAAAGTCAGGAAAGGTGTGTGTCAGGGTTGTGTCTTTTCATCATACTTATTCAATATGTATGCTGAGCAAATACTCCAAGAAGCTGGACTATATGAAGAAGAACGGGGCGTCAGAATTTGAGGAAGACTTATTAACAACCCACGTTATGCAGATGACACAACGTTCCTTGCTGAAAATGAAGAGGACTTGAAGCACTTACTGATGAAGAGCAAAGACCATAGCCTTCAGTATGGATTACACCTCAACATAAAGAAAACAAAAATGCTCACAACTGGACCAATAAGCAACATCATGATAAATGGAGAAAATATTGAAGGATTTCATTTTGCTTGTATCTACGATCAACACCCACTGAAGCAGCAGTCAAGAAATCAAACAACACATTGCATTGGGCAAATTGGCTGCAAAAGACCTCTTCAGAGTGTTAAAAAGCAAAGACATTACTTTAAGGACTAAGATGTGCCTGACCCAAGCCATGGTGTTTTCAATTTCCTCATATGATGCAAAAGTTGGGCAATGAGTAAGGAAGACCAAAGAAAAATTGACGCCTTTAATTTTGTTGTTGGCAAAGAATATTGAATTTACCATGGGCTTCGAAAAGCATGAACTAATCTGTCTTGGAAGAAGTACAGCCAGAATGCTCCTTAAAACTGAGGATGATGAGACTTGTCTCACATACTTTGGACATATTGTGAGGAGGGACCAGTTCCTGGAGAAGGACATTATGCTTGATAAAGTAGAGGGTCAGCGAAAAAGAAGAAGACCCTCAACGAGATGGATTGACACAGTGGCTGCAACAATGGTCTCAAGCATACAATGATTGTGAGGATGGTGCAGGACTGGAGAGTGTTTCGTTCTGTTGTACATTGGGTCACCATGAGTTGGAACTGACTTGACTGCACCTAACGACAACAATTACAATGGGGAGCCCTGTGGCGTCGTGGGTAAAAGCTCAGCTGCTGACTAGCAGGTTGGAAGTATGAATCCACCAGCCACTGCTTGGAAACCCTATGGGGCAAGTCTACTCTTTCCTATAGGGTTGCTATGAGTCAAAATTGACTTGACACTAATGGATGGACAAATACAATGGGGCTGATTGGACCTTGTGGTAGTAGGGGCCAGGTGGCAGTACTCAATGGACAAAGACAAGATGGGCATGGTTACCGTAATGGACTGTGGAGTCAAAGTAGTAATCATAATAGTCTGACTTATATGGACTTATGACATTAGTATTTAGTCACGGTGTCCCTAACAGTGAAATAGATAGGACTTCTACTAAATATTTACTTGACCTGTGCAAGCAGAAGAATTCTAGTTCAGGTGAACAGCAGCCTAACTTGAATCACTAGAATAGAGAGTCATGGTCCCCCAGTCAATTCCCAGACTTGAACAAGTTTAAGAACCCATGACCCCTTGAATGAAGTGAAGGCTGGGTCCCTTGAGGAAGGACTCCACTACACTGCCAAAAATTTATACTGTTAATCTTTCTCTCAGCCTTCCCTAAAGAGAGCTATGGCCTTTGATGAGAGTAACTGTTCACTGGGAAAAAGGAAATAATCAGACTTTTCAGGGATTATTGGTTACTGTTTCTGAATTGACACTAATTCCAGGAGACCCAGAATGTTACTGTGGCCTAACAGTCAGAGTAGGGGCATATGGAGGTCAGGAAATTAATGGATTCTTAGCTCATGTGTGTCTCACAGTAGGTCCATTGGGTCCCTGAACCCATCCTGTAATGATTTCCCCAGTTCCAGAGTGCATAGTTGGAATAGATACACTCAGCAACTGGTTGAATTCCCACATTGGCTCCCTTACAAGTGGAGTAAGGGCTATTATGGTAGGAAGAACCAAGTGGAAGCCATTTGAACTGCCCCTACCTAGGAAAATAGTAAACCAAAGCAATACTACATTTCTGGAGGGAGTATAGAGAATACGGCCGCCATTAAGAACTTGAAGGATGCAGGGGTGGTGATTCCAACCACATCCCCATTCAACTTGCCTATTTGCCCTGTGCAAAAAACAGATGGATCTTGGAGAATGACAGTGGATTAACAAAAACTTAACCAGATGGTGACTCCAATTGCAGCTGCTGTTCCAGATATGGTTTCATTGCTTGAGCAAATTAATACATCTCCTGGCATCTGGTGAGGAGACCTGCTGGCACAGTAGTTAAAGCGATTGACTGCTTACTGAAAGGTTGGCAGTTCAAATCCACCAGTCGCTCCTTGAAAACCCTATGGGGCAATTCTACTCTGTTCTATAGGGTCGCTATGAGTCAAAATTGACTCAGTGTCAAAGGGTGGTACCTAGTATGCAGTTGTTGATCTGGCTAATGCCTTTTTCTCCATGCCTGTTTCAAAGGAACATCAGAAACAATTTGCCTTCAGCTGGCAAGGTCAGCAATATAGCTTCAGTGTCCTACCTCAAGTGTGTACCAACTCTCGAGCCCTATGTCATAATTTAGCTTGCAGGGATCTTGATTGCCTTTCCCTTTCACATCCATTACATTGATGACATTATGCTAATTGGATCTAGTAAGGAAGAATTGTCAATGACTCTGGACTTATTGGTAAAACATTTGCTTGCTAGAGCGTGGGAAATTAATCTGACAAAAATTCAGGTGCCTTCCACCCTTCTAGGCGTCCAGTGGCAAGGGGCATGCTGAGATATTCCTTCTAAAGTGAAGGATAAGTTATTGCATCTGGCCCCTCTCACAACTAAAGAGGAGGCACAATACCTAGTGGGACTCTTTGGATTTTGGAGGCAACATATCTTCATTTGGGTGTGCTATTCTGGCCTATTTATCAAATGACTCCAAAAACGTCTAGTTTTGAATGGGGCCTATAGTAAGAGAAGGCTCTGCATCAGGTGCAGGCTGCCATACAAGTGGCTCTGCCACTTGGGTCATATGATACGACTGATCCAATGGTGCTTAAAGTGTGTGTGCCAGATGGAGATTCTGTTGGGAGTATTTGGCAGGCTCCTATTTGTGAATAACAGCAAGACCCTTAGGATTTTAGAGCAAAACACTGCTATCCTCTGCAGATAATTATTCCCCTTTTGAGACACAGCTCTTGGCTTGTTACTGGGTTTTAGTAAAGACTGAACGTTTAATCATGGACCACCATGTCACCATGTGGCCTGAGCTGCCCATCATGAACTGGGTATTGTCTGACCCACAGATCCATAAAGTTGGATGTGCACATAGCACTCCATCATTAAATGAAAGTGGTATATATGAGATTGGGCCTGAGTAGTACCTGAAGGCACAAGTAAGTTGCATGAGGAACTGGCCCAAATGCTCATGGTCTCCACTCCCGTCACCTTACCTTCCATTTCCCAGTCTGCACGTATGGCCTCATGATCAACTGACTGAAGAAGAGAAAATTCGTCACTGGTTTATAGGTGGTTCTGCATGATACACAGGCACCACTTGAAAGTGGACAGTGGCAACATTACAGCCCCTTTCTGGGACCTCCTGGAAGGACAGTAGTGAAGGGAAATCCTTCCAATGGGTAGAACTTCAAGCAGTGCACCTGGTTGTTCACTTTTCTTGGATGGAGAAATGGCCAGGTATGTAATGTATACTGATTCATGGGCTGTGGCCAATGGTTTCACTGAATGGTCAGGGACTTGGAAGGAACATGACTGGAAGATTGGAGACAAAGAAGTATGTGGATAGACCTCTCTGAATGGGCCAAAGAAGTGAAGATATTTGTGTCTCATGTGAATGCTCACTAAAGGGTAACCTCAACAGAGGAAGATTTAACAATCAATTGAATAGCATGACGCATTCTGTGGCAACCAGTCATTTTCTTTCCCTAGCCACTCTCATCATTGTCCAATGGGCTCATGATCTAAGTGTCCTTGATGTCAAGGATGGAGGTTATGCACGAACTCAGAAACATGAACTTCCACTCACTAAGGCTGACTCGGCTACAGCCACTGCTGAGAGCCCAATCTGTCAGCAGTGGAGATCAACACTGAGTCCCTGATATGGCACCATTCCTTGAGGTGATTAGCCAACAACCTGGTGGGAGGTTGATTACATTGGACCACTTCTATAACATAAAGGGCAGTGTTTAGTTCTTACTGGAATAGACATTTAGTCTGGATATGGACTCACTTCCCTGCAAGCAATGCTTCTGCCGAAACTACCATCCATGGACTTACAGAATGCCTTATCCACCATCATGATATCTATCATGGATTGAATTGTGTCTCCTAAAAATAGGTGTATCAATTTTCCTAGGCAATGATTTCCAGTATCGTGTGATTGTCCACCATTTTTTCACCTGATGTGATTTTCCTATGTGTTGTAAACCTTATCTCTGTGATGTTGATGAGATGGGATTAGCAGCAGTTATGTTAATGAGGCAGGACTCAGTCTACAAAATTGGATTGAGTCTTGAGCCAATCTCTTTTGAGATATGAAAGAGAGAAGCAAGTAGAGAGACAGGGGACCTAATACCACCAAGAAAAGAACACCAGGAGCATAGTGTATCCTTTGGACCTGGGGTCCCTGCTCTGAGAAGCTCCTTGACCAGGGGAAGATTGATGACAAGGACCTTCTTCCAGATCTGACAGAGAGAGAAAGACTTCCCCTGGAGTTGGCGCCCTGAATTTGGAGTTATAGCCTACTAGACTGTGAGAGAATAAACTTCTGTTCATTGAAGCCATCTACTTGTGGTATTTCTGTTATAGTAGCACTAGATAACTGAGATAGCATCCCACACAGCATCATCTCAGATCAAGGGACTCACTTCACATCAAGTGAAGGGTAGCAATGGGCCCATGCTCATGGAATTCACTGGTCTTACCAAGTTCCCCATCATCCTGAAGCAGCTGGCTTGATAGAATGATGGAGTGACTTTCTAAAGACACAATTGTTATGGAGTCAGCTAGGTGGCAATACTTTCTAGGTATGGGGCAGTGTTCTCCAGGAGGCTGTATATACTCTAGACCAGCGTCCAATATATGGTGCTGTGTCTCCCATATCCATGATTCATGGGTCCAGGAATCAAGGGGTGGAAATGGGAAGGCACCACTCACTATTACCCTTAGGGACCCACTCCCAAATTTTTACTTTATGTTCCCACAACCCTATGCTCTGCAGGTCTAGAGGTCTTAGTTTCAAAGTCAGGAATGCTCCCACCTGGAGACACATCACTGATTCCATTGAACTACAAGTTAAGAATGCCACCTGGCCACTTTGGGCTCCTTATGCCTCTGGATTAACAGGCAAAGAAGGGCATTACCATATTGGCTGGTGTGATTGATTTTGATTATCAAGAGGAAATTGGATTAATATTATTACATGATGGAGGCAAAGCAGAGTATGTCTGGAAAGCAAGAGATCCCTTAGGGCATCTGTTAGTACTACCATGCCCTGTGATTAAAGTCAGTGGAAAACTATAGCAACCCAATTTTGACATGACTACTAATGGCCCAGACTCTTCAAGAATGAAGGTTTAGATCACCCCATCAGGCTGAGGTGCTTGCTGAGGGCAAAGGGAATATGGAATGGGTAGTAGAAGAAGGTAGTTGTAAATACCAGTTACAACCACACGACCAGTTGCAGAAATGAGGACTGTAGTTATTATGAGAATTTCTTCCTTATATGTGTGCATCAAATATTTTTGTTTTCTTCACTTATAAAATAAAAGATATAAACAGGGCTAGTACGTTTTCCGTTGTATGCTTGTTGTATCATGTAAGGTGCAAGATGACTTTATAATTGTCTATTCAGAGATTATGCAGGGTTTTAGGAGATGTGTACAGCTGCCAAGGTGACAAGGGGGAACTGTGATCATTAAGGTTGTGTGTCAGTTTGACTGGGCCATGGTTCCCAGTGGTTTGGTAGTTGTGATGTAGTTTAGCAGCATATAATGATGTAATCATCTCCATGATGAGTTCTGATATAATGTGGTCCCCTCTATGATGCGATCTGCTGTGAGTAGTCAATCAGTTGAAAGGGAGTTCTCTTGGTGATGTGGCCTACAGCCAATATAGGTGGACTTTCTGGCAAGGCTCATGGGGTTTTGCTCATTCTGGACCCTGCAGTTGGATCCTGTTCATCTGACCTCCGGTTCTTGGACTTGAGCTTGTAGCTTACCTTCCATCTTTCCTGTCAATCTTGGGATTCATTAGTCTTTGCAGCCTGTGTGCCAGACCCCTACTGTCTGACTTGCTGATCTTGAGTTCATCAGCCCCTGCGGCTACGTGAATCAGAAGAAGCCTGCAGCCTGACCCGTGGATTTGAGGCATTCTAGCCTCTACAACCGTGTGAGCCATTTCCTTGAGATCTCTCTATATATTTATACGCTTTACTGATTTTGCTTCTCTAAAGAATTCAGCCTAAGACTGGTAGGATGGATTAAAAATCCTGACCCTGCTCTCATGGACTTATAGTCTATTAGTTAATATACCCAATTAATTCTATTGCCAACGAAAATAAAGAGAGTTGGTGGCTCAATGGTTAAGCACTCAGCTGCTAACCGAAAAGTCAGCAGTTTGAACCCACCCAGCAGCTCTGCAGGAGAAAGACCTAGTGATCTGCTCTTGTAAAGGTTTACAGCCTTGGAAACCTACGGGAGTAGCTCTCCTGTGTCCTATATGGTCACTATGAGTCGGAATTGACTCCAAGGCACCCAACAACAACAACAACGAGCAGGAATGAGCTAAGTGCTATGAAAGAGGGATAAACAAATGTATTAGAGCAATTCAGAGATAGGAGAGATTACTGCCAAGAGCGGTGGTGGTTTGTTGCAGTGGTATGGGAGGGGCCTATTTTGGGATTTAGAGAAGTCTTCATTAAAAAAGCAACCTTGTAATTAGATAGGATTTCAGTAGGAAAAAGACTAAGAAGGACATAACATGGGTTAATAATCATACAACCAGAGGAAAGCAGGCCACGCCTTGAAACTCCTTTTCAACTGACTGGTTGATTAAATCACACTAGGTTACATTATGGAAATTTATTATATTACATTACACTAGGTTACATTATGGAACAGCAACTAGTCTAGTGTTTGACCAAACCGGGAAACGTAGCCTAACCAAATTGACCCATTCACGTGGCCTCTCCATTTGATGATATATATTTAGGCTACGTGATAGCTCATTTGGTAGTTTAAAACTGTACCAAATGAGCTATCACATAGCCTAAACATATATCATCTACCTACTTTTCCACTCCTGAGCCACTGACTTCAAATTTGTTGTTGATGTTAGTTGCTGTTGAGTCAATTCTAACTTAGGCAACCCCATATGTGTAGAGTAGAGCTGCTCCATAAGGTTTTCAAGGATGTGACCTTTTGGAAGCAGATTGCCAGGCCTGTCTTCTGAGGCACCTCTGGGTGAGTTCGCACCATCAACCTTTCAGCTAGTAGTTGAGTGTTTAACCATTTGTGCCACCCAGGGACTCCTCAACTTCAAATACTTCTCCAAAATGAGTTATTAAAACAAACATTGTCTAGTGTCCACCACATGGCAGGATAAAATGTTAGGCAATTTATCTTTTGAATTTGTGTGAAAGATTTTTATCTTTCCAGAAATGAACAATTTAATTGAAATTGTGTAATTATTAGGCCAAAGAAGATGAAGCAGAGGAGAAAACAAGGGAGAATGAATCAAATATGCATTCTGAGATTTAAAAACCCAGTTATAGAGGATTTAGTTTTCTTCCTTGAAAAATTTGTGAGAACAAATTCAAGTGGGGGTATTTTTAATGTGCTAAACAATAGATACATTTTTAACTGTCATGTCAAGTCACATTTTGGCTTTGTAACTTTTCTACACCCAAATCACTTTTGAAAGCTTTCTGGAGAATTATCTATTTAGAGAGGAGGCTTCATTAAAAAAAAGTTAGCTTTTGGTAAATTTACACATTAAAAAGCAATTTCTTTTTGCACCATAATCTTTATTTTCCCTTGTTTATCTCAATCACCATTTCTTTCTGTTTTTCCTGTCTGCTGTTATATTTTACCAACTTCTGGTTATCCCAGCTTCTCGAATATTCACATTCCTTCTTTACCTAGAAAACGGCAACCTATTTTCTTTCTTTTACTTTTCCCTGCCTGCTCCATAGTTTTCTCAGAGACAATTACACGACACAGGAAGGGAAGGACAATTTAGTACCTGTGACAAAGAGTGTATCAGGGACAATTGGGTAAAACTTATAAAGTTCTGGTCAGTGGAATGTGTTTAACTTATGAAGGTAATAAGGTCAGAGAGTAAATGTATTTGTTCGGGGAACACAAACTCAGCCCAGAATTATACTGAAAAGTGGACATATTTAAAAACTGAAGAATCTCACTAAAGTTGACAATGGGGAAGAGACAAGGAAAAATTATGAAATATAGTGAAGAAAGTGGAAGGCCTGATAAGGAACAAAATGCATCTGTAAATATCATTTGGGAATTTGTGTTGTTCTTGTTGTTAGGTGCCACTGAGCGGATTTCGACTCATACTGACCCCGTGTGACTGCCCCATAGGGTCTTCTTAACTGTAATGTTTATGGAAGCAGATAACCAGATCTTTCTCCTGTGGAGCTTTTTGTTTAGTAGCCCACCAGGGCTCCTTGGAATTTGCATTAGGTAAGACAAATATTTAAAACACATAGGTGTCCTATAAAATGCAGACAATCTGGAACACAATGTAATAGCTCCTATACAATATTTTCTCATGTAAATTCCCATCTCTTTGCACTCTTTAATCCATTCTGGCTCAATAGATAGGAATTCTGCTTTGTTGTTATTAACTTTTATTTTTCATCTAACTTTCCATTTCTCCTGATTTTTCCCTACTATCTTGCCCAAAGTCCTTCTTATTTTGCTTTCCATCTCCTTCCCCAACTCAGTTAGTGGTAACCATTTCCAACTTTTAAGTATAGTGTAGAGGAGCAAAGGGCAGAATCCTGAGTTTTCATACTACTGATTCTGTAACCTTGGGAAAGTCATTCACCTCTCTGATATCAATTTAAATAAAATGTTTCAATCCTTCTTTCCAAATACAACGTTCTATAACTTAAAGCTAAGAAAGAGAATGCAATTTGGAAACCATGCTTTACATTCCCTAAAGGTGTTAAGAGGCATTGGTGGTTCAGTGGTAGAATTCTCACCTTCCATACAGGAGACCTGGGTTCAATTTCTGGCCAATGCACCTCATGTGTAGCCACCACCCATCTGACAGTGGAGACTGGCATGTTGCTATGTTGCTAAACAGGTTTCAGTGGAACTTCCAGACTCAGACAGACTAGGAAGAAAGATCTGGCAATCTACTTCTGAAAATCAGCCAGTGAAAACCCTATGGATCACACTGGCTCGATTGCAACTGATTCTGGGGACAGCGCAGAACCCGGCAGTGTTTCATTCTGTTGTGCTTGGGGTTGTCATGAGTCAGGGGCCAACTTGATGGCAGCCAACAATAGTAACAAAAGTGTTAATACTTTGGGACTAATTTGGAATGTCTGAGTGAAAATACATACATCAGGCATATCAGGCTGGTTCATATAATTTTCTAAATAACAGCTTTATAGAGATGTAATTCACATCTCATAAAATTTCCCCTTTTAAAACGTACAACTATCCCCTGAAGTCTTCTTAAAACCAAACAATAGTTTAGCTTAACTAGTAAAGAATGTCTTCCTTGATCATTGCATTCTTTGAACATCTATTTATAAAGGATCTGATTGACAATAACAACTCGAAAGATTAGACAGGAAACTTAAGGGGGAGTGAGTTTATGTTAATGGGGGAGGAGCAACTTGGAAAAGGAGGGTGAGAATGGTTGCATAACTCAAAGAATGTAATCAATGTCACTGAATTGTACAAGTAGAAATTGTTGAATTGGTGTATGTTCTGCTGTGTATATTCTCAACAACAAAAATAAAATAAAGGATTAAAAAAATAACAAAGAAGTACAATTTGCTTGTTTTTAATATAGTCACAGGGTTATGCAACCATCACCACTATCTAATTTAGAAAAATTTCACCACCCCACACCCTTAAAAGAAAACCCATACACATTAGCAGCCACTTCCCATTCTTTCCTCCCCCCCCATTCCCTGGTAAACACTAATCTACTTTCAGTCTTTATGTATTTGCCTATTCTGGGCATTTTAATAAATGGGATCATACTGTGTGTGACTTCTTTCATTTAGCATAATGTTTTCTTTCTTTCTTTTTTTGAACATTTTATTGTTGTTTAGGTGAAAGTTTACAAGCAAATTAGTTTCCCATTCAACAATTTATACACAGCTTGTTTCGTGACATTGGTTGCAAGCCCTGAATGTATCAACACTTTCCCCTCTTCCTCCCTGGGTTCCCTGTGTCCATCCACTGAGCTTTCCTTCCTCTACCATCCTTCTGAACTTTGCTTTTGGGCAAATGTTGCCCTTTAGGTCTCGTACAGTTGATTGTTGTGAGGTATACATTCCTCCCTGGAGTTATTGTTCATTTTATGGGCCTGTCTATTGTATCCCTATGATGTGATCTACGGGAGTGATCTCAGTTGCAAGTTCAAAGGGTGTCTAAGGGCCATAGTCTCGGGGGTTCCACCAATCTCTAACAGATCAGTACATCTGGTCTTATTTATGAGTTTAAATTTTGTTCTACATTTCTCTCCCACTCTGTCCATGACCTAATATTGTGGTCCAAGTGAGATCAGTCAGTAGTGGTAGCTGGGCACCATCTAGTTCTTCTGGTCTCAGGCTATTGGAGGCCGAGGTTCATTTGGTCCATTAGTCCTTTGGACTAATTGTTTTCTTGAGTCTTTTGTTTTCTTCATTCTCCTTTGCTCAGGACAGAAAGAGAACAATTGTTGTATCTTAGATGGCTGCTCACAAGCTTTTAAGATCCCAGTCGCTACTTACCAAAGGAGGACGTAGAAAGTTGTCTGTATAGATCATGATATGTCAATTTACCTAGATGTTCCCTGAGACTATGGTCCCTAGCCCTCAAATCTAGTATCTCAGTCCCGGGGGGTATATGGTTATGACTCAGAAGTTTTCATGGCTGTGTTCCCTGTGTGCACTATTGCATACATAGGTATATTTGCAGTATGTACACATATAAATGTACATGGGTATACTCCCATATGCTCTCCTACCCCTATTCAGCTTACATATCTACCTATGTATCCACTGGTACATTATTGTTGTTATTACTATTGTTGCAGGATTATATATGTATTAGTATTTACCGTGGTTGCCTTTTACTCTTACGTACCTTTCAGGGTCTTCCTTTACTTTGGTTATGTTGTTTGCCCCATATGGTGTATTATCTCTCCCTTCAGCAAAGTTATTACGTGTTTACTAACTAGTTAGTGGTTCCCCCCGCTCCACTCTCAGTAACCGTCAAATAATGTTTCTGTCTGTGTGAAAACCTTTTCTTGACTTTTTATAATAGTGATCTCGTACAATATTTATCCTTTTGTGATTGACTTATTTCACTCAGCATAATGTCCTCCAGGTTCATCCATGTTGTAAGACGTTTCATGGATTCATTGTTATTCTTTAACTTTGCGTAGTATTCCGTTGTGTGTATGTTCCAAAGTTTGTTTATGCATTCATCTGTTGATGGGCACTTAGGCTGTTTCCAGCTTTTTGCTATTGTGACTAATGCCCCAGTGAACATGGATGTACACAGGTCTATTCGTGTCACAGCTCTTATTTCTCTAAGATATATACATAGGAGTGGGATTGCTGAATTATGTGGTAGCATAATGTTTTCAAGTCTCATCCATGTTGTAACATGTATCAGTATTTCATTCCTCTTTATTGCTGAATAATATTCCATTTTATGGTTATAGCATGTTTGTTTATTAATTCATCAGTCGATAGGCATTTAGGTTGTTTACAAGTGTTGGCTATTAAACTTTCATGTACGAATTTTTGTGTGGACATAGGTATCAATTCTTTTAGGTATATATCTAAGAGTAGAATTGTTGAGTCATACGGTGTATTAGTTTCTTATTACTGTTGTAAAAAATTACCACAGACTTAGTGGCTTAGAACAACACAACTTTATTGTCTTATAGTTCTGGAGATCAGAAGTCTAAAATGGATTGGTAGGCTTGCATTCCTTCTGGAGTCTCCAGGGAAGAATCTGTTTCCTTGCCTGTTCTAACATCTAGAGGCTGTCTCTATTCCTTGGCCTGTGGTCCCATCCTCCATCTTTAAAGCTAGCAGTGTAGCCTCTTCCAATTTCTCTCTCTCTCTGACTTGTGCTTGCATCATCACATCTACTTCACTGATTCTCCCTTCCCCTTATAAGACTGTTTTGATTACACTGGGCCCACCTGATAATCTAGGATAATCTTCTCATCTCAAAATCCTTAATTTAATCATATCTGCAAAGTCTCCTTTGCCATGTAAGGTATCACACTCACAGGTTTTGGGGATTAGGATGTGAGCATCTTTGGAGGCCATTTCTGTTACCACATAGGATAACTATATGTTTAACATTTGGAGGAACTGCCAAACTGTTTTCTAGAATGGGCATCATTTTACATTACCATTAATAATACATATCAAAAACCCAAACCCATTGCCATTGAGTCGATTCTGACTCATAGCAACCCTATAGGACAGAGTGGAACTGCCCCATAGGGTTTCTGAGGAGCAGCTGGTGGATTCAAACTGCCAACCTTTTGGTTAGCAGCCAAGCTCTTAAACACTGTGCCACCAGGGCTCCCAATTTCTTCACATCCAAGTCAACACTTTTTATTGTACTGTATGTCCTTTTTATTTTAGCCATCCTGGTAGGTATGAAGTATAAAGGAGGTATCTGGGTTTCATCCCTTTTAGCAACTGAAATAGATTGATAAAGGCTGCTCAGTGTCCTGTGTTGATAGGATTCTGAGATTGATGGGGGAGTACTTTGTGATCCATTAGTGATGGCTGTGATGGGTCCAGACGGAGGGAGTAGAATCCCTCTGCCAAATACTGGCCAACTGGGTTTCTAGCTTGTGACAGTTGGTAGGCGGGTGAGAAGGAAAGAAAAAAGGAAATTAGAGAGTATCAGTTACATTTTGGTTAAAAATTGCCTGCGAATATACTAAATTTTCTACACAACTGTATGTAACCTTCTTTGCTATGTCATAAACTTACACATAGCTCTTGGAATAATACTAGTGATGACCACTGTGTAGAGAGCCAAATAAGGAGAGGAGCCAAAATACTTCAGAATCTCCGACACGCTGGCTTCCTCCACTGTCTCCGGCCTGTGGAAACACCTGTGCCAGGAATACTGGGGACTCTTCGTAAGAGCAGCTGCTGCATGCTCATGTTCTTTCTGTTGCAATCATTTCTTGTGGCAGGAAAAAAAAAATGCAGCTCTATGTATTTTAGCAATAGAGGAAATATTTTTATTCTTTCAAAACTTTTAGGGAAGGAGCAAATACATTTTGGAGTCTAAATTGTGTACACTTATTTTTCATATTTTATTACTAAATAATTAATTTTAGATGTACACATTCTATTTGGAGAAACAGTTTAGAAGGTATGCCCAATAAAAGGTATGTCCATGTAGATCAAATGGTGGTCATCTACAAAGATAGTTTCATAGAAATAGTAGGAAAGGGCTGTGCTGTTCAACAGAAAAAGATTTCCTTTAAGGCTTCATTTTCCACGCCACAGTAACCTTCTTTAAGGGAGAACTCCACACGTGGGATTGGTTTAGTCCAGGATCTCTGTATACACAGCTCTTTTCTGTAACACTAGCAACCATTGTTCCTATAGTCCTCATTATTTCAGTGATTCAATCAGTAGGTAAGCTGCAGCAGACTGAATAGCCTCCTAGGATCTTCAAAGGGTTCTTACTTTGCCTTCCAGTCTTTTATAGACATTGTTATTTCCTGCTGTCCTCTTAGAGGTGAGGAGTCCCTGGGTGGTGCAAACAGCTGCTAACCAAAAGGTTAGAAGTCTACTCAGAGGTGCCTCAGAAGAAAGGCCTGGTGATCTTCTTCTGAAAGATCATAACCATTGAAAACCCTGTGGAACACAGTTCCACCCTGACACACATGGGTTCTCCATGAGTCTGAATCAACTCTGTGGTAACTGGCTTACTTAGGCTTGAGAGGAAATGATACATAAGGCCACTCTTCACATTCAGGCTTAGTTTAGTTACCGTCTTGCCTTTAGAGACATATAGCAAAACATATACAGAAAATTGCTGTGATTGATTAGTGATGTCTCTCATGAGCCCAGTATTGAAAGTGGCAGCACATGATTAGTATCTTTATCATCTTTGGCTCTGATCAGTGACAGTGGTTAAGTGGGTGATGGAAAAATAAACTGTCAGGCATATGTTGTTATTATCATCACAAAGGTAGGAAAATGAAAGAACTGGACAAAAGGGATGGGATGAAATATCTGAATATAATTTCCACAGACTTCTAATGGAAACTTCATGGGTCTCTATAGTGCCAGAACTGTTGTGGGGGGAAGAAAGCTTCAGATAAAACTGCTAAATTCATTTAAAAAATATAATTGACTTTTTACAATTCTGAATTATATGCACCATTATTTCTTTCTGTTAAAACCAATGTTTCTAATTTAAAAATTCATAAGATGTGAGTTCTTAGTAAAAGCAAGTTGGAAAAACACTTTATCACTTTGTTATTCATTCATCAGGACCTGAAAATAGGTCATTCCTTTGATTCACAATCTGAAGGTTTGGCATTTTCCAGTTTTGTCATTGTAATAACTGAGCCTTAGTGTTTTAAAGATAATTAAAGTTATTGTATAAGCTAACTGAGAAAGTGCTGAATAATTGCCATTGCTTCAGAGATTAGATTTTGCAGTGATATTTTTTTGCTAGCACTACATTGAAATGATTGTGCTAGAGAGTTCTACAGTAATATTAAGGAATTGTTGACAGCTACTTATGAAGGGTACTTTTACATTTGCAAAGAAAAGTTGACTTCACCAAAGCAAACGTCAAGAGGATATTTTACCCTCTGTTAATCGCCACAACAATGGACTCAAACATAACAATGATCATGAAGATGGCGCAGAACTGGGCAACGTTTTGTTCTGTTATGCACGAGGTTGCCATGAATCAGAGCAGACCTGATAGCAATTAGCAAGAAAACACACCTCATAGGGAAGAAGGAAGAGTTGAATGTAATAGACCGAGAAAAGCCCAGTGTTTGGCAGACGAACAGACAGGGAACTAAAAATGTAAGGCCAAAACAATAAAAATATGATCTTTGTGCAATAATGCAGTGAAATTTTAAACAAGAGTTTAAAATTAAACACAAGTTTAAAATTTACCCTCAACTCTGGGAAACACACTCAATTCTCAATATTTGCTGAAGGCTATGCAAAGAATATTTTTTGTTGTCTCTGTGAGAAAATCTTCTTTAGAGCAATGAGCAAAACAAGGAAACCCTTAAAACAACTGTTTTGAAACCTACGTTGAAGCCCAGATACCTACTGAAATTAAAAGCAACATTGCTTTCCCAGGGCTTAATTTCTGGTTTTCACATTAGTTGTTATACATGTGTTTCCTGTTGTGCTTTTACTAAAAACAGTATCTTATATCAGGTCACATTCCCTACAAATACCACTCAAGAACTAATTTTCCAGCTTGCAAATTAACTTTTAAATATGGTCATACATCACATTTTAACAGGGAAAGGAATGGTTATTCAATAAATGGTGCTGGGCCATTAACTACTTGGGCCTCACTTCAAGTTGTATAAAATGTGGGGGGCGGGGGTGAGGGGGGGAGAAAGAGAAGTCAGGAGGGAAGGAAGAAAGGGAAGAAGGGAAGGAGGAAGGAAGGAACCAAGAAAGAGAAAAGTAAAAAAAAAGAAGAAAAGAAAAGAAAAAGTTACCAGGCATAAAATGAGAAGGAAAAAAAGGAAAAATTGTGAAAATTTTAGTGTATTTTAGAACAGGGAACTGTTTTCTAAGTAACAAAATAAATCAGAAGGAAAAAAAGTGACTTGACTACCTAAAAATTGAAGGCAAAAAAAGAGAGAGAGAGAAAATCACTATCAAAAACAGGTAAATTAGTAAAAAAAGTAAAGAATAAAGTGAGAAATTATCTGTGTGAAATATGGCAAACTAGGGTGTCATGGTCTGAATTATGTCCCCCAAAAAATGTGTGTATCAATTTGGCTGGGCCATGATTCTCAGAATGTAAAGGGAGTTTCCCTGGGGTGTGGCCTGCACCACCTTTTATCTCTCAAGAGATAAAACAAAAGGGAAGCAAGCAGAGAGCTGGGGACCTGATACCATCAAGAAAGAAGTGCCGGAGCGGAGCACGTCCTTTGGACCGGGGTCCCTGTGCAGAGAAGCTCCTAGTCTGGGGGAACACAGAAGAGAACAAGGCCGACAGAGAGAAAAAGCCTTGTCCTGGAGCTGACGACCTGAATTTGGACTTTTAGCCTGCTTTGACTGTGAGGAAATAAACTTCACCATCCACTTGTGGTATTTCTGTTGTAGCAGCACTAGGTAACTAAGACATAGGGGTTCATATCCTGAAAACATAAAGGAGTCCTAGAAATACATAAGAAAAATCTTAAGACCCCAACAGGTTGAAGAAAAAAGTCATAGAAGTTTATTTATAGTTGTTTCAAGTAGATATTTAAAGTATGATGAAATATTTCATTTTAGTGGTAGTCAAAGAAATGTAAATTGAAATAAGGTGTTATTTTTGAGACAGAACCCCACAGTGCTGTATTCTTTACCTGGCTTCCTCTCCTACAGTGTTGTATTGCAAAATCCTTTCCTTTTCTGGGCTCCCCACCCCCACCCTCCAACCCCCTCATCAGCTTTGCATTTGAATCCTACTTTTGTTTGGAGGTTTGTCTTAAGTCATCTAGTGCTGCTCTAACAGAATTACCACAAGCGGATGGGTTCAATAAAGAGAAATTTATTCTCTCACAGTCCAGTAGGCTACAAGTCCAAATTCAGGGCATCAGCTCCAGGAGAAGGCTTTCTCTCCCTTTCAGCTCTGGAGGAAGGTCCTGGTTATGCATCAGTCTTTCCTTGGTTTGGGAGCTTCTCTGTGCAGGAACCTCAGGTCCAAAGGACGGGCTCCATCCTCCCGGCACCGCTTTCTTGGTGGTATGAGGTTCCTATGTGTCTCTGCTTGCTTCTCTCTTTTATATCTCAAAAGAGATTGCATTAAGACACTAATCTTTTGAACCTCGTCAGTATAACCTCATCACAGTGATAGAATTACAACACATAAGGAGATCACATATAATCTCATCATAGTGATAGAGTTTACAGCACATAAGGAAATCACATCAGATAACAGGATCATACAATAACGGGAATCATGACCGAGCCAAGTTGCTACACACGTTTTTGGGTGGACACAATTCAATCCATGACAAGGTTATATGTAAACCCCATTGCGCCTGTGTAGTATGATTCAGAACGTTGCTGACATTTTAACTTGTATGAACTACCTACCTGTAAACCCCTTGACAAGTAATCTGCCTGCCCGCCTTTGGGGAGTAGTCGCGGCAGCAGTAAGCACCCACTGACTCTACTTCCTTGTACAACGAAATAAAGGTGCCTTTTCGTTTTCCCACATTTGTCTCCCATTTATTGGCCAATACGAGTCATGCAGAGTAAGAACCTGGGGTTTCCACCTAGTAGCATTTTGACTAATACTTAAGAAGTGTAAAATATACTAAGTAACAGACAAGCATTTTTTTTAGAATAAGAGCATTCATATGCAGTATAAATTGGCAGGTTTTCTGTATCTGTATTGGTGTGGTGGTTTAGTGCTTGACGATTCAAACCCACCGGCTCTGCTGGAGAAAGATGCGGGATCAGTCAGCTTCACTGAAGATTACAGCCCTGGAAACCCTATGAGGCAGTTCTACTCTGTCCTATAGGATCGCGATGAGTCGGAGTTGACTCCGCGGCAACTGGTTTGGTTTCTGTTTGTTTTTCTGTATTGGCTTGGCCACACATGCTAAAAGTCTCCAAAAAGTTCACAACTTTATCAATCAGTTATTTCCATTATAGCAACTCTCCTATGGAAATTTTCACATAAACAGGTTTTCACGCTGTTGTTTTTTATAATGTTAAAATGGAAACCATCCAAATACCCAATTATAAGTGAATGCTGTAAAAGGGAGTGAACCACTGTGCAGTCCCCAGACCTGCAGTATCAACATCACCTGGCAATTTATTAGAAATGTACATTCTTGGCCCTAACTGAGATCTATTGATTCAGAAACTGTGGACACAGGGCTTAGCATTAACAAAGCTTTCAAGGCAATTTTGATACACGCTGGAGTTTGAGAATCTGTGATGTAATGGAATATTATACAGACATGCAAAGTGTTTCGAAAGAACAATTAACACAGAAAAATGCTTACATCCCAATATTAAGTGAACAAAAACAATAGAAATGTTCATATTTAATATAATATATAAATTATGTATGATTTCCATTTTATAAATATATGAATATACATCATATATTTATGAAATAGAAATCTTTCATATATGAACACAAACACATATATTAGCAGAAAAACAATGCTATTCTCAGTACTTCAGAGGAGTTAATTTTAAATTACTTCTTTACGTCTTTATGTATTTTTCAAATTCTCTTCTATGATCACATAGCATTATTTATTTTCAGTAAAATATCGTGGCCACTACAATTTTTGCATGTGTTTGTGATCGTTGCCGGGCTCGAAGCCCTGAGTTTTTTATAACCCTTAATTTTTATTAACCTTTCGTGGTGACATTGTTTTATTGCAAAGAGAGGCCCCTTCTTCAATAGCAGGTGATGTTTTATCATTCAAGAAAACAGTAAGATGTGGTACTTGGGTTGACCTAGCCACAGGCAGGATGTGGCTGCCAGAGTTGAGCTATAAGTCTTTGAGCAAGCAGCCACATCCTCCTCCCACTAGTTCTTTTTTTAGCTGATGGCAACTCCCAGGATTCTGATGTTCACCAAAGTTTGCATCTTCTATGTATCACTACACATACCGTTCTTTATCAGCAATTTTTACAATAATCTTAGTATAGAGCAAAAGGTATAGAATTTAAGGAAATTCTCTCCTAGATGAACAGTTTTCATAATGTATAATTGTGCCTTTTTTGAAAGTGGTCAATGCAGTGGGGAACCAAGAAAAAAAGCGAAAATCAAACAACAACACATCAGTTGTAATCACACAGCAGTTACTTACCCATTTATGTTAAAAAATATCTGTTTTTGTTATCTTAAAAAATTGTCAGAGTTTCTTTTCTGGTTGACTTTAATTTGCAACAACTAAACACACAAAAGGTTCAACCTGTTCTACTAGTACTCGGACAATGCAGTGAATCCGGCATTATTTGCAATGGTCTTAAAAGCCATTACGCATTGGTAACATTTTGTGTGTCGTTGTAAATAAATATTATAACGTGTCTCTTTACTTATCTACATCACTAGAACAAGATAACTTTATTTTTCCTTCCTACTCATGCTTACTATATAGATAATAAGAAGATTAGGTGGCAGACCCCCCAACTGCTTCAAATTGACAGCTGCCCCCAAGTGGAATATTTAGAGACTGAGATGAGGCATCATTCAGCTTCTATGCTGTGATCTGCTTCAGTCTCCAGAGCTCATGTTGGAAAAATTCTGTAGGCCGAAATACAATTTAATTCCTTGAGAAGGTGCAGACATTGGTATGATTGGAAGGAATAATGACATGTTAAAGATGAGTGATAGATTAAATAAATATTCAAAATTCTCATAGAAAATGGGAATTAAAGAGTATAATTTTATATAACGACCTGGAAAATTTAATCCACTCATTAAACGTAGTCAATGGTGATAAAGTCTTAGGTTTCCTAGTATTTGTTATTCAAACTGTATGGGGTGTGTGAGTATGAAAACCTAAAATCCCTCAGACGGTGGTTGATACTTTGTGGAGGGTAGATGCTGCCACCTGAAGGTTATGGCCTTGCCCTCAGGCTTTGTTACCAAGGTCATTCTTATAACTTCCTACAAATGCACTTTATGTCTGTGAGATACACTTTTTATAAATATTTGACTAAGTTTGGAAATACTCTGAGGTTTTCAAAAGAAAACTATGTGAAGGAATGATAAGGTGATCTTACGGAAAATGCTGAAATAAAGCAAGCATCAGGGTGGAAAGCCCAGTTAAAAGGAGAAACTTAAAAAGCCTGTGTTTTGTCAACAGTGGCTTGGCCACTAGAGTAGGAAGGACAGAGGAAGTTGACCCATGCTTGCCTCCAGGAGACAGCTTCAGAAAATGAACCCTCAGGACCAGATGGCTTTATGGCTTTAGTAAACAGTAGATTTGCATAATGCTTCCTCAATAATTCTGTCAGGAAGAATGTTGAGCTAGAAAACAACATACAATTGTGCCTTTTTTTGAAAGACCAGCTCTCTAAATGGCCAACTGATAATTAAAGAAAAACTGAAGCACTGGGAAGAATGCAGCATATAAAGGACTATCATCAGACCATCTTGACTACAAAGTAATCTTAAATGCCAATATGTTTGGAGGTATTAGGTCTCCCCTGGTGCCATATCATAAACTGGTTATCATATGGGAATGAGGGCTTCTCTGATTTCAGGCACCACCTCCCTAAGGTTTCCTTGTTTGTTTTGATTTGTAGCTTCCTCTAATTTTTCTTTCTAAGGCTTGGGTGACTGCCATTTGGTTTCTCTTCAAAAAGAGTCAACAAACCACTCAATGCCGACTTCTTTTCTAGTATATACCTTGCTACACCCTATTGATCTCAGGATGTGGTATCCCCATACACTTTTTGAACAAAATTCTCTGTTTCAGCAAGTGGATGGAAATCCTCTTCAAATTCATGCATTCAACTGACTTAATTAGTGACAATTATTCCCACAGGTCATTTTTCACATGCAAATACAGATTTCTGCCTTTTAACACCCGAGTAAGAAAAGGGCTGTGGAGTAACACACCCTCTCTACTCCACACAAGGCAACAATTCCCTCCTACTCTTTCTTAATTGAATGTCAAGATATTGGTTTTAAAAGATAAGCAAATTCAACAGACTATAGTGCTTAGGGAGGTAAACAGGGCTTTCAACTGGTTCATTCAGGTTTGCACCCCTGCTGAGAATTTGCATTTCTAACAAGTTTCCAAGGCATACTGCTGGTTAGGGAGTAAAGACCAATTCTGAAAACCACTAGGAAGGCAGAAGTTCTCAGAATTTATTATATGTAAGAATTACCTGGGGTTCTTGTTAAAAGATAGATTCTGATTCAGTCTGATCCCCAGGTGAGTCTTATGTATGATAAAATTCGAGAACATCTGATCTACTATAGGTTCCCTGTGAGTTGAAATTGACTCTATGGCAATGGGTTTGTTTGTTTTTCTTGCTCTACTAGTGGTTCTTGAAGACTAAGGTGAACCTGACCCAAGCTATGGTATTTTCTATAGCCTCATATTCATGCAAAAGCTGTAGGATGAATAAGGAAGACCCGAAGAGGAACTGATACCTTTGAACTGTGGTGTTGGTGAAGAATATTGAATATACTATGGAATGCTAAAAGAACAAACAAATTTGTTTTGGAAAAAGTACAACCAGACTACTCTTTAGAAGCAAGGATGGTGAGACATACTTTGGACGTGTTATCAGGAGAGGGATCAGTCCCTGGAGAAGGATATCATGCTTGGTAAAGTGGAGGGTCAGCGAAAAAGAGGAAGACTCTCAATGAGGTAGACTGA
The DNA here is from genome assembly GCA_030035585.1 of Dugong dugon. NCBI lineage: Eukaryota > Metazoa > Chordata > Mammalia > Sirenia > Dugongidae > Dugong > Dugong dugon. Next base: position 21,704,173 of record CM057463.1, on the reverse strand, counting down.
CTCAGTGGCTGTAACAACGGACTTAAGCATAACAATGACTGTGAGGATGAGCAGGACCAGGCAGTGTTTTGTTCTGTTGTACACAGGGTCGCTATGAGTCAGGAATGACTCCGTGGCACCTAATGACAACAGTGGTTCTTAGAATCCATCCCTATTCCCTAACCAGCAGCATGAGCACCACCTGGAACCTTGTTAGAAGTGCAAATTCTCAGCAGGGGTGAGAACTGGAAGGAACTGGTGAAGGTTTCAAAGCCCTGAACATAATTAAATACAACTGAGGTTAAAGAGAGTAAAGAATAAAATAGGGAATGTTGGGACTGTGGTGACGTGGCATGCCCGGTCTAAAAATAAGTCAGCAGCTTTCCAGCTCCACACGATTGTTGCCATGTAATAAAGCAGCTCCGGGATTTAAAACAAACAAAAAATACCTCAAACTTATGAGAAGAATACAAAGGATTTTCAAAACTGGCAACTGAGTTTAAATTTTAAAAAATACTGTAAAGGACAAAAAAACACTTCTGTGAGCAGAAATTTATCTTACGAAGCACCAGGTTGTGAACACTGCCTTAATCTCTAAGGCAGTGCTGTCCAACAGAAATACAATGGAAGCCACATATATAAGTTGAAACTCCCCAGTAGTCATACTAAAAAAGTAAAAAGAAACAGGTGAAATTAACTCTGTAATATATTTAGTTAACACAGCATATCCCAAATATTACAATTTCAATATGTAATCATTATAAAAATTATTAATGAAATATTTTCCATTCTTTTTTGTACTAAGTCTAAAATCTGGTGTATATTTTACATATACAGCACATTTCAACTTTTACTAGTCACATTTCAATGCTTGTGGAAGAAAGACGTGGCAGTCTGCTCTCATAAAGATTTGCTGCCTTGGAAACCTTATAGAACAGTTCTACTCGGTCCTATAGGGTCACTATGAGTAGAAATTGACTCAAAGGCAGTGGATTTGGTTTTCAAATGCTTAATTATTAACCATATGTGACTAGTGGCTCCATATTTGATGGACAGCATAGTTCTAAGGCTTAGAGTGGCTTCTCCTATATACATATAAACAGTGAGCAAGTCATTGGTGGGATAGAGTGTTACAGTCTTCGACACTATGGCTTTCTCCTATTCCTGGCCAGCAAGCTACTGTTGCCATTGCTTCAACATCCAGCTGCAGCCAAGTAGGGGCAAGGGGCATACAAGAGGGGCTCTGTTCGTGGGATAACCTTTACCAAGGAAATAATGTAAGGAATTTTGGATGTTGTTTGAATTATGTGAAACACAATCTTAAAAGAGTTTTGGGAAGTCATTTAATACATATGACCTCCCACAATATCATGAAACTGTTAATTCATCCTCTGCTTGTGTACCTTGTGAATTATTGAATTAACCTGAATTACTTTAATTTTTTAAAGTTCTTCGGGTCAAATGAAAAAGGGATTTGGCTCATTCTGCAGATCCCTAGGGGTAAGACCAGATTCAAATGGGGGAAACAAATATTAATTCAAAAGAAACAAACTAATCACAAGAAAACAAGAAAAAGCAACAACTTTCTAATCCTAAATTGTTCAAAGATTGAGTAGACTTCTTTGAGTTCCTTATATCTGGAGGTGTCTAAGCAGTGATTGTACAAATAATCAGTGAGATTTATTATAACATAGCAAATTCATGACTGGATCATTTTTTCTGCCCTGAGATTTTTAATATATACAGTAATGTAATATATAATTATATAGAATCATATTATATATTATATAATAAAACACATATGACATGTTCTCAAGCTTCAGTCAAATATTATCACATTGTATGTATTATCTTGGAGTCCGTGGGTGGTAAAAATAGTTCATGTTCTCGCTGCTAACTGAAAGTTGGAGGTTCGAGTCCACCCAGATATGCCTCACAAGAAAGTCTCGGTGAGCTACTTCTGAAAAACCATCCATTGAAAACACCATGGAATGCTGTTCTACTCTGACACGTATGGGGTCGTCAAGAGTTGGAATTGACTGACAGTAACTGGTTATCTGTTATTTTAAAATTTGAAATGTCATGTTACTTTAATCTGAATTTTTCTATTACCAGTGAAATGGAGCATATTTGCCTAAACATTTCAGATTCAGACTCCCCCCCTTTTGTAATTGCCGGTTCATATTCTTTTCCCATTAGATGCTTGTCCTTTTTTTATTGATTTCTATGTATTTCAGATACAAGTAATTTATAGGTCATACGTGTTACACTACAGGAGTCTGGGTGGCGCAGTGGTTAAGCCCTTGGCTGCTAACAGAAAGGTCGGTGCTTTGAACCTACCAGCCACTCTGCCAGAGAAAGATGTGGCAGTCTGCTTCCCTAAAGACTGTTGTTGTTGTTAGGTGCTGCGGAGTCAGTTCCGACTCATAGTGACCCTGTGTACAACAGAAGGAAACACTGCCGTGTTCTGTGCCATCCTCACAATCATTGCTATGTCTGAGCCCATTATTGCAGCCACTGTGTTAATCCATCTCGTTGAGGGTCTTCCTCTTTTCTGCTGACCCTCTACTTTACCAAGCACGATGTCCTTCTCCAGGGACTGGTCTCTCTTCTGATAACATGTCCGAAGTAGGTAAGATAGAGTCTTGCCATCCTTGCTTCTAAGGAACATTCTGGCTGTACTTCTTCCAAGACAGATTTGTTTGTTCTTCTGGCAGTCCATGATATATTCATTATTCTTCGTCAATGCCATAATTCACGTCAACATAAAGAAAACAAAAAATCCCTGAAGATTACAACCTTGGAAACCCTATGGGGCAGTTCTACTCTGACCTATAGGGTTGCTATGAGTCGGAATCTACTCGATGGCAATGGGTTTGATTTGTTTTGTTTGGTAAGTGTTGCACATATATTCTCCTGCTTTCTCTTTTTATGTCTCCTTGTTTGTCTTCTACTGTTTTTAGGGGTCTTTTGAGATACGAAGTTCTTAATTTTAATCTAGTCTAAATTATCAATCTTTATCATTATGCTTTTTGTATTGTTTTAAGAAATTCTTCCCTATCCTGAAGCCATGAAAGATATAGTCTATACTACTATTACATTTATTTATTGATTTTTGCTTTTTATATTTAAATCTTTCATCCACTGGAAATTGACAATTGTGTATAGTGAGAGGTAAAGTTCCTGTTTTACTTTCACAATAGGATAGGATAACAAAGTGTCACAGAACCTTTTACCATTCTTTCTCCATTAACTGCGGTTCCATCTCTGTTGTATAGCAAGTGTCCACTTGGGTATATAATCTGGACTCTCTACTATGGTTTTTTTGGCTATTTATCGGTCCCTGCTCCAATATACCAGTTGCTGTTGAGTCAACTTCAACTCAGAGTAACTCAATGTGTGCAAAGTAGAGCTGCACTCCATATGGTTTTCAAGGCCGACCTTTCAGAAGCAAATCACCAGACCTTTCTTCCGAGGTGCCTCTGGGTGGATTCAGACCACCAACCTTTTGGTGAGCAGTGCAGTGCTTAACTGTTTGTGCCAGCCAAGGACTCCTGCACCAGTATGATATCTCGTAAGACAACTTTTCTCAAATGTTTCTTCTTGCTAGGTGTCTTAGCTATTCTTGCTCTTAATCAATTTCATATGAATTTTAGAATCTGCTTATTTATTTCCAAAATGGATGTGAAGGGTTGTGGGGAAGGGCTTGGGATTTAGATTTGAATTGCATTGATTGTACACATTGATTTGAAAGGATTACACAACTTTATATTATTAAGCCTCGCAATCCATGTTTGTGGTATATCTCCACTTATTTAGATTCTTTCTAATATTCCTCAATAAAGTTTCTCCATAGAGGTTTTGTGCTTTTCTTATTAGATTTTTTCTTAATTACTACATGTTTTAATGGTAAATACTATCTTTTAAACTTTCTAATTGCTTGTTGCTGTTATACAGAAATGCAGTTAATATATATTAGTAAATTTACCTAACAAACTTGATAAACTATTAGCAGTGCTAGTAATTTTTGATTTTTTAAAAAAAAAATCATATCATCTGCAAATAATGATAGTTTTGTTTTTATTTTTATTTTTTTTTAATAATTCTTAAACTTTTATTTCTTTTGCTTATATTACTATGGTGGCTATATAAAAACCAGCATTGCTTGCCTGCTGTATAGAAGCGGTGATAGCAGACATGCTTATCTTGTTCCTAATCTCAAAGGGAAAGCTTACACTGTTTCACCATTAGCTATGATGATTGCTGTAGGCTTCCTAAATACTCTTTATCAGCTTAAGAAAGTTCTCTTCTAATATTAGCTTGCTGAAAATTTTTATCATGCATCAATGTTAAATTTTATCTTTTTTTTTACCATCTGATAATAAAATTGTTCGATTTCCTCTGATCTGTTAATATGATGGATTATATTACTTTTCAAATATTAACCCCTGAATTCATGGGATACATGCAGTTTAGACACTATATATTATTCTTTTCTGTATTTCTGAATTTGATTTGCTCATATTTTGTTTAGAATTTTTTTCATTCACATTCATGAGTTGTATTGGCCTGTCATTTTCCTCTTTCCTCTTGCCGTTTCTGAAATTGGAGATTGAAGTTATGCTAGCCTCAAAACATAAATGGGAGAGTACTAACTCTTTTTGTCTTTCAGATGAGTTTATGTAAAACTGGGATTCTCTTTTTTTAAATTTTATTTTAAAATAATTTCAGGCCTACAGAAAAATTTCAAGAACAGAACAAACAAATCCTATCTATGTATCACCCAGCTTCAGTCTGACTAATTATCAATATAAGGCGACCTGGTGACATAATACTTAAGCACTCAGCTGCTAACCTAATTGTCGGAGATTGGAACCCATCATTGGATCAGTGGGAGAAAAGACTTGGCGATCTGTTCTCGTAAAAATTACAGCCTAAGAAACCCTATGAAGAAGTTCTACTCTGTTCTATAGAGCTGCTATGAGTCACAATCAACTTGATGGCCCACAGCAACATAAATTATTGGTAACTCTAAAGACTTGGAAGCAGGGACTCAAACAGATACTTGTACACTAATGCTCATTGCTGCATTAGTCACAATAGCCAAATGCTGGAAACAACCCAAGTGTCCACTGACTGATGAATGGATAAACATAATATGATATGTCTATATAATGGAGTATTATTCAGCCAAAAAAAGAAATGAAATTCTGGTACATGCTGCTTGAAACATCATGGACCTTGAAAACATCATGCTAAGTGAAATAAGTCACATATATGATATATGAAATACATGAAATAGTTAGAATAGCCAAATGCATAAAGACCAAAGTTATGGGTGGTTACCATGGGCTAGGGGGAGGGAAGAATTTATTTATTACTATTATTTTTGTAATTATTGCTTAGAGAAATAAGGTGAGGTCATTAGAGCAGGAGGAGGGAAACACTGAATTCTTGACTGAACCACAATGTTATTAAATGTAGAATTAAAAAAAAAAAACAACCTATGATGCTGGAAAAAAAAGCGTGTGGCTGTATAAAAAAAAAAAAAATACTAATGGCCGTTCCCAGTCTCTGGCCCGTAGATGATTTAAGTGTGCAGACAGGACTGAGAACCACCAGTCAAGAATCTTTTCACATTGTCCTGCCTTCGACTTCCTTCCCAGCCTCAGCTCTGTGCTCCTGCTCAGGCCCCAGGTCTAGACATAACTACCAGTGATGGAGAAGGTTTTGTGGGGTCTTGGTGGTGACTTTATCCAGCCAAGACATGGAATGATATCTTGTAATTAACTATGAAATATTTTATATGCACAAAATAATATAGGCAACATATATTTCAGGTATAAATAAAAACATAATAAACATCCATGTACTCATCACTAGCTTAAGAATGAAACAACTTAGTACAATTGGTGAAGAATATTGAATACGCCATGGACTTCCAGAATAACAAACAAATTTGTCTTGGAAGAAGTACAGTCAGAATGCTTCTTAGAAGCAAGGATGGCGAAACTTCATCTCACGTACTTTAGACATGTTATCAGGAGGGATCAGTCCCTGGAGAAGGACATCATGCTTGGTAAAGTAGAGGGTCAGTGAAAAAGAGGAATACCCTCACAGAGATGGATTGACACAGGGCCTGCAACAATGAGCTCAAGCATAACAACCATCATGAGGATGGCACAGGACTGGGCAGTGTTTCGTTTGGTTGTACATAGGGTTGCTATGACTCGGAACTGACTCGATGGCACCTAACAACAACAACAACAGTACCATCGGAGCCCCCTTTATGTAACTCCCAGATTACAGCTCCTCCCCCTCACCCAGAGATAATGACCACCATGAACTTTATGCTTATCATAAATTGCTTTTATTTATAGTTTAGTTTCATGAATCCTGAGACAGCAAATATGTTACTTCAGCTATGTTAAAAAAAAAAAAGTCAAGTCCCTAATCCTAGAATTCCTTTCCTACAGCTCAACCCGCTGGACTTGCAGGTGTCACCTGGCACTCATTGCGTCATACTGTGGTGACTAGGGCTCAGGGAACTGCTGCAAAAATGTTGATTATCTATTGCTATTGCTGTGAATAGTAAACTCTCCTTCATATCTGACCCAGGAATTTCATATTTTCTACAAGCACCCATGAAACTGTGGTGGACTAATTTGTTTGTAGGTAAATAGAGTAACATCTCAAACCTTTCACAGATTGTGACAGTTTGGGTGATAAGGATAGGATACTCATAAATACATGGCTTTCTGGAAGAGTAAGGTTGAGGCCCTCACAGGTCAATTAACAGAACTTAAGGGAGGCCTATGGAAATAGGTAGTGAACATGTTGACCATATTCAATAGGGAAATAAATGGTTCTCTACTTAATGCCTATCAATGAGACGGGATTGGGAAGCTAGTTACAGACTGGGTACCAAGAAGTGCCGCACTTACCTACCTATTGCCGACGAGTGGATTCTGTCTCATAGCGACTGTACAGGACAGAGTAGACCTGCCCCATAAGGGTTTCCAAGGAGCTGGTGGTAGATTTGAATTACCGACCATCTGGTTAGCAGTCGAGTTCTTAACCACTTCGCCACCAGGGCTCCAAGAAGTGCAGTAGTTTTACACAAATAACACACACATTTTACATTCGTTTGCACCTGCACCCCTGCAAGGTATTTTTGTAAACTCCCTTATGCTATTTTTTTTTTACATGTTGCTGTAAAAAAAAAAAAAAAAAAAAATCAGCATAGTGCGCTGACAAAAATACCTTGGGAGGAGAAAAAGGAGGTGGTTTCAAACAAATGTAGAAAGTGCAGTTATTTGCGCAAAAATACCATAAGTTTGGAAACAGCTGCTCAAACAGAGTCCTGGTTGTTTCAAGTTCTCCTCTGGATTGGGAGGGGGCATTCTTTACCAATATGGTGGTCAATGTCAGGTTAGCTCCATTGTTTGAAGATTCATTCTGGTTGAGAAAAATGTTCTGACCCCCTTCAGACAACAGTTACAGAGATCCACATGTAAACTGAACGTAAATGGAGGGAAATTGGAGACACTAATTTGCTCTGTAAACCTTCATCTTAAGTACAATAATGAAAAAAGGAGGGAAATTTTCAATAGCTATGAGCATAAACTAGAAAATCATTAGAATGTGGGTTGGTTCACTTGGGAGATGAGGGCATGGGCACGTAATGCTTATTAAGGAAGAATGGCAAAATCTGGATTGTATTACGGCTCAGTCCTTCTTTCCTGGTAACATGCCAATGTCAGACCCATTCAGAGATAACAGTAAAACGTCTCAGAGTTTTTGAGTGCATCCTGATTACTATTAAGAAACTTTTGCTCTCCTATAGAGATCTTCCTGAGAAAGAAAAATTCCTGTAGGAAAACGTAGATGAGACATTGACTAATATTTGGGCTATTATTGCCTCAGATTGGGTTTACGTTGCTGATAAAGGTGACCCACTGGAGAATGAGAAACTGATCCAAAAACTTTTATATCAATTCAGCCCTGCCACGATGGAAAACTCCTCTTGCTCTTACGTTGAAACCAGATGAGAACTTATAGGATGTTATTTTGGTAATGGGGGAGCAGATGCCCTGGAATAGGTGGAATACCAAAAGAAGGTCAGAACTGTGCAAGCCAAGCCAAAGTCTGCTAGCGGTTGCAAGCTTTTTGGTCTCACATGGAATGCAATATGACTATAGTTATTGCTTCATGGGATTCCCAAAGCTGAAATAGATGGAGTCATCCATGAGGACATTGCCAATTGTTATAGAGTTTTGGATGGCCCCCAAAACATTAGAAACTCATTTAGATGAGCCATAAACTGCCACCATACAACTTGAAAATGAAAGTAAATGCAACGCATTGTTTAGCTGGCACAGAGCCACTATGGATATATATCCCTGTACTCAAGGAGGGTAGAACGCTACATGCATCTATCCAAGAATGCTGGAAATCTCATGGAGAAGAGGGACTCAAACTTTCATGACTTTGTTGAACACAGAAGCCTGAGTCACAATTCCACAAGCACCTATGAAAGGAAAAGATGCTCAGATTCAGATAATGGAATTTGGACAGGGTTCATAGTGGGGACAGGAGGCTAATGTGACATTGTGGTGCGGCTCTTTGGGAAAGTCAATATTTTTGCTTTGACTTCTGTATCTGAATGTACAGTAGGATTTATGTGTTACATGCTTGTATTTCCACATCCCATAAGTGCCAGAGGAATTTTCCCAGTTAGGAAGAGCCGCATGTAGACAACTGCTAGTGGAATATACCTACAGATGCCTCTTGGGATTTTGGGCTTGTTTTTTTTACATGATTACAAGGTCCAACCTTTTTGAAAAGCAGCTTTAGCTTACTACTAGGCTTTTGTAGAAACTGAAAATCTGATCCATGGAGGTCTTGTGACCCTTTCTGGTCAAATATTACAATTTTTTTGTGTGTCAACTATGTTTCAATGACTAATAAGTAGGAAGGGTCCTAAAAGCCTTTCTGGGTAAAAGGAAATGGTATATCCAGGAACGCTGCTAGCCTGGCCCTGGTGGAATTTCAGTTTTACAGAAAAGAATAATAGCTAACCCTTTGGGGAAAATTTATCCCCCGTTCTGTACCTGAAGCAAAGCCTTTGGCCCAGTGGAGTTCTTAATTGATTAGAGGTTTCCCTAAGTGCAAGGGTCTGGGTCACTTATAGTTCAGCTAAGCTGAAGCTGAAACTATTGTTTCCATTGGACTCCTGTGGAGGTTCTACCTCAGTGCCACTCATGTAGAGACAAAAATGAATATTGTTGCTCTCCTAAGTGAGCAGAACTCATGGCCATTCTCTTCTCACTGGCTAATACCTCCTGGATGATCCTTGCCATTCATTCATTCAGTTATTTATTTATTTATGATTCTTGAGCTGTTGTCAATGGCCTAGACCAGTGTTTATCACTTGGAAAACTACACACGAGAAGATTAAGACACCCTCGAGGCTTCGGATTGAACCATCAGGGTCTCTGTGATGGTTAAGATTATGTGTCAACTTGACTGGGTCATGATTCTCAGTGTTTATATGTGATCACTCCCATGAAGGGATCTGCTGTGAGTATCCAGTCAGTTGAAAGGGAGTTTCCTTGGGTGTGTGGCCTACATCTGAATATAAGCAGACGTTCTGGCTTTTTGTTTGCTCTGGATCCTGTGGCTGTCTCCTTTTTGTCTGACCTCCAGTTCTTGGGACTTGAACTATCAGCTTATTTGTCAATCTTGGAATTCATCAGTTTTCACAGCCTGTGAGTGGGAGCTGTGCTCTCTGACCTTCTGATCTTTGGCTTGCCAGCTCCTGCAACTATGTGATCAGGAGAAGCCTTGCAGTCTTGCTGCCAACCATTGGCTTCATCGTTCTTCATAGCTTGCAAGCAAGAGCCCTGCTCTCTGACATGCCGATCTTGAGTTCACCAGCCCCTGCAGCTACCTGAGTCAGGAGAAGCCTTTATCCTGATCCACGGACTTGGGGCATTCCAGCCTCTACAATTGCATGAGCGGTTTCCTTGATATAAGTCTCTCTCTCTATATATTTATACACGTCACTGGTTTTGCATCTCTAGATAACCTAGCCTAAGACATTTGGTGCCAAGAATGGTTCTAGAGAAACAAAATTGTAAGGATGAGTTTTCTAAATTAGTTCTCAAGTCTGGTTAGTCTTAAAGATGTTGATGGCTCTGTTTCCAGCAGTAAAGAGGGCACTGCTAATCCATGGTGTGAGGTGGCAATACAAATACGTAAAATATCACCATCAATAGATCAGGTATTGGTGAAAGTTGAGGCTCTGGGTGAACACATGTGTGATATCTTTCTACAGTTTTGTCAGAATGAGAAGTATAGGGAAACTGGTTGGTTGGTCCTAATTTTGCTAGACAAACTGCTGTAAGAAAGAGATGTGCTCAGGGCTTCATAGTCAAAGCTCAACTGCTGCATAAATGACCTTAAATCTTCTACTTTTGCTTTGAAAGAAAGCTTTATTTCTTGTAGTAACAGAGCTGATATTGCCGAAAACCAAACCAAGAGTCTTATTGTAAGAGTGGCTGAATTATAATGCTAGCTCAATTGCCAAACTTGAGAGGTGTCTGAAGTTAAAGTAAGGGCAATGATTGGGAAGAAATGGGATCCTGAAACTTGGGATGGGGACACATGGACAGATAATCAGTAAACTGGAGATACTGAGTCCCTAAATTCCCTTAAATCACTCCTGCCAGCAGAACCAGTCCCATCTGAAGAGATTACTTCACGTTTGTCTGCTAAACCACCCTACCCAGACAAACCATTAGCCCTTCCACTCCCATGTAATGAGATTAGCCTTAGCCTAGCTGCCTCTAAAGAGCCCTTTCCTGAGTCATTGCCTGGGGCATAGCCTGAGGCAGATGCATTACAAAACAATGCTGAATGTTCTCAAAACAATTCCACAATTCTGCATCTGGCTTCTAGACCTATAACTAGACTTAAGTCCCAGCGGGCCCCAAAAGGTGAAGTACAAAGTGTGACTGAGGAGGAGGTATGCTACACTCCAAAAGAACTGCTTGACTTTTCTAATATGTACAAACAGAAACCTGCAAAATATGTGTGAGAATGACTATTAAGGATGTGGGATAATAAAGGAACATAAAGATGGATTAGTCTGAGTTTATTGATATGGGTCCACTAAGCACAGATTGTTCATTTGATGTTTCAGCTCAAGAAGTTAGGAAAGGATCTAATAGTTTATTTTGTTGGGTTGGTGAAGCATGGATTATGAGGTGGTCTACACTAAATCAAGGTGAATTACCAGACCTGCCTTGGTATACTGTAGAAGAAGACATCCAAAAGCCAAGGGAAATTGGCATGCTAGAGTGGATTTATCAGGTTAGACCTACAGATCCACACATAAGAGTGCCCAGAGGACACACCTTTTATCACAACTGTGAGGAACAAATTTGTGAAGGGAGCTCCAGCATCCTTGAAGACTGCTGTGATTGCTATTATGTAAATCAGATTTGACAGTGGGAGCTGCCCTAACTGAATTAAGACACCTAACTACAATGGGACTGACTGGACCCCATGGTAATAGGAGCCAAGACAAAGACAAAGACAAGGTGGGTGTGGTTACAGTAAAGGACAGGGAAGTCAAAGCAGTAATCAGAATAGTCTGACTCCTATGGATTTATGGTGTTGGCTACTTAGTCATGGTGTCCATAGGAGTGAAATAGATAGGAAATCTACTAAATATTTACTTTGTCTGTACAAACTGATAAATTCTATGTCAGGTGAACAGTAGTCTAAATTGAATCGCCAGAATAGAGAGTCACGGTCCCTCAATCAATACTTAGATTTGAACAAGTTCAAAGACCTACAACCCCTTGAATGAAGGGGAGGCCGGGTCCCCTTGAGGAAGGACTCCAATATTCTGCCAAAAATTTTTACTGTTAATCTCTCTCCCAGTCTTCCCCAAAGGGATCTACAACCTTTTATGAGAGTGACTGTTTACTGGGGAAAAGGAAATAATCAGACTTTTTGGGGATTACTGGGTACTGGCTCTGAACTGACATGAATTCCAGGAGACCCAAAACATCACTGTGGCCCACCAGTCAGAATGGGGGAATATAGAGGTCAGGTTATTAATGGAATCTTGGCTCATGTCTGTCTCACAGTAGGTCCAGTGGGTCCCCAAACTTATCCTACAGTGGTTTCCCCAGTTCCAGAATTCATACTTGGCGTCAATACACTCAGCAACTGGCAGAACCCCCACATTGGATCTCTGACAAATGGAGTAAGGATTATCACGGTAGGAAAAGCCAAATGAAAGCCATTAGAACTGCCCCTACCTAGGAAAATAGTAAACCAAAAGCAATACTGCATTCCTGGAGGGATTACAGAGATTACTGCCACTATCAAGGACTTGAAGGATGGAGGGGTGGTGATTCCCACTACATCCCCATTCAACTCGCCTATTTGGCCTGTGCAAAAAACAGATGGATCTTGGAGAATGACAGTAGATTATCGAAAACTTAACCAGGTGGTGACACCAATTGCAGTTGCTGTTCCAGATGTAGTTTCATTGTCTAAGCAAATTAATACATCTCGTGGTACCTTGTATGCAGCTATTGATGTGGCTAATGCCTTTTTCTCCATAAAAAGGACCATCAGAAGCAGTTTGCCTTCAGCTGGCAAGACAAGCCATACTCCTTCACTTGCCTACCTTAGGGCTACATCAACTCTTCAGCCCTATGTCATAATTTAGTCCTCAGGGACCTTGGTTGCCTTTCCCTTCCACAAGACATCACACTGGTCCATTACATTGATGACATTATGATGATTGGACCAAGTAACGAAGAAGTGTCAATGACTCTGGACTTAATGGTAAAACATTTGCTTGCTAGAGGGTGGGAAATTAATCTGACAAAAATTCAGGCACCTTCCACCTCAGTGAAATTTCTAGGTGTCCAGTGGTGTGGGGCATGTCAAGATATTCCTTCTAAAGAGAAGGATAAGTTATTGCATCTGGTTGCTCCCACAGCTAAAAAGCAGGCACAATGGCTAGTGGGCCTCTTTGGATTTTGGAGGCAACATATTCCTCATTTGGGTGTGGTATTCCAGCCTATTTATCAAGTGACTTGAAAAGCTGCTAGTTTTGAGTGAGTCTAGAATAAGAGAAGACTCTGCAACAGGTTCAGGCTGCTGTGCCAACTGCTTTGCCTCTTGGGCCATGTGATCCAGCTGATCCAATGGTGCTTGAAGTGTCAGTGGCAGATAGAGATGCTGTTTGGAGTCTTTGGCAGGCCAGATGTATGATTGTATATTGATTCATGGGCTGTGGTCAATGGTTTGGCTGGATGGTGAAGGACTTAGAAAGAACATGATTGGAAAGTTGGAGACAAGGATTTATGGGGAAGAGGTATGTGGATAGACCTCTCTGAATGGACCAAACAAGTGAAAGTATTTGTGTCTCATGTGAATGCTCACCAAAGGGTGATCTCAGCAGAGGATGATTTTAACAATCAAGTGGATAGGATGACGTGCTCTTTGGAAACCAGTCATCCTCTTTCCCCAGCTATTTCCATCATTGCTCAATGGGCTCACGAACAAACTGGCCATGGTGGCAGGCATGGAGGTTATGCATGGGCCCAGCAACATGGGCTTCCACTCACCAAGGCTGACTTGGCTACAGCCACTGCTGAGTGCTCAATCTGCCAGCAGCAAAGACCATCACTGAGTCACTGAGATGGCACCATCTCTCCAGGTGATCAGCCAACAACCTGGTGGCAAGTTGATAATATTGGACCACTTCCATCATGGAAAGGACAGTGTTTTGTACTTACTGGAATAGACACTTACTCTGGATATGGATTTGCCTTCCCTGCATGCAATGCTCCTGCCAAAACTACCATCCTGGTACTTATAGAATGCCTTATCCAACATCATGGTATCCCACACAGCATTGCCTCAGATCAAGGGTCTCACTTCACAGCAAATAAAGAGTGGCAATGGGCCCATGCTCATGAAATTCACTGGTCTTACCATGTTCCCCGTCATCCTGAAGCAGCTGGCTTGATAGAATGATGGAATGGCCTTCTAAAGACACACTTATGGCACCAGCTAGGTGGCAATACCTTGTAGGGTTGGGGCAATGTGCTCCAGAAGGCTGTATATGCTCTAAACAAGGGTCCAATATATGGTGCTGTTTCTCCCATAGCCAGGATTCATGGGTCCAGGAATCAAGGGGTGAAAATGGGAGTGGCACCACTCACTATTGCCCCTAGTGACTTACAAGATTTTTGCTTCCTGTCTCCACGACCTTATGCTCTACAGAGAGATTTCAGTTCCAAAGGGGGGAATGCTCCCACCTGGAGACACACCACTGATTGCATTGAACTGGAAGCTAAGAATGCCAACAGGCCACTTTGGGCTCCTTTTGCCTCTGGATCAATGGGCAAAAAAGGGCGTTACCATACTGGCTGATGTGATTGATCCTGATTACCAAGAGGAAATCAGATTGATATTACATAATAGAGGTAACAAAGAGTATGTCTGGAATGCAGGTGATCCCTTAGGGTGTCTCTTAGTACTACCATGCCCTGTGATTAAAGTCAGTGGGAAACTACTGCAACCCAATTCTGACATGACTACAAATGACCCAGACCCTTCATGAATGAAGGTTTGGGTCACCCCACCAGGCAAAGAACCATGACCAGCTGAGGTGTTTGCTGAGGGCAAAGGGAATATGGAACAGATAGTGGAAGAAGGTAGTTTTAAATACCAGTTATGTCTACATGACCAGTTGCAGAAATGAGGACTGTAATTGCTATGCGTATTCCTGCGTTGTATGTGTGTATCAAATATTTTTCTTCAGTTATTAAATATAAGATGAAAAACTAGTGCGTTTTCAGTTGTACATGTGTTAGTTTAATCATGTTAGGCGCAAGTATGACTTTATAATTGTCTTTATTCAGACATTATGTATGGTTTAAGGTGATGTGTACATGTGCCAAGTTGACAAGGGGTGGACTGTGGTGGTTAAGATTGTGTGTCAACTTGGGTGGGCCATGATTCTCAGTGTTTGTATGTGGTCACTCCCATGATGGGATCTGCTGCGAGTAGCTAATCAGTTGAAAGGGAGTTTCTGGGGATGTGTGGCCTGCATCCGAATGAATATAAGCAGATATTCTGGCTTTTTGCTCACTCTGGATCCCGCGGCTGTCTCCTGTTTGTCTGACCTCCGGTTCTTGGGACTTGAGCTTTCAGCTTATCTGCTGATCTTCGGATTCATTAATCTTCACAGCCTGTGAGTGGGAGCCATGCTCTCTGACCTGCTGATCTTGGGCTTGCCAGCTCCTGCAGCTATGTGAATCAGGAGGACCTTTGCAGTCTTGCCTGCCAATCTTTGGAATTCGTCGATCTTCACTCCTGTGAGCAAGAGCCCTCCTCTCTGACCTGCCAGTATTGAGTTCACCAGGCCCTGTGGTGACGTGGATCGGGAGAAGCCTCTATCCTGATCCACAGACTTGGGACATTCCAATCTCTACAATCGCATGAGCGGTTTCTATATATTTATACACTTTACTGATTTTGCTTCTCTAGAGAACCCAGCCTAAGATAGTCACTCATTTACATACCCACATAAAAGTCTATTCTCTGATGAGACTAATTACCACCAATGATTCCTGGACCTCTTACTGTACCGAACATGGCTACCCACCCTCTATCATAAACTAGGAACACGGTAAGGGATTCTATACTTCTGGTGCAGAGACTATCAATGCATACCAGACTTATGACTTCTGACCAAAGTAGCTCCATGTGTCTTGTGGTGAGACAGGTCACATTACATGGGATGTTGTCTCCATGTGCTCCTTACAGATTGACTGTATCAGACATTTGAGTCCCTTTTGAGGATATCGGTGATGCCTTGCAGTTGTTGACACATTTCCACGTTACAACTCAAACAATTGTGAGTGTTGAAACAAATCTGTGCCATTTACAGTTTGACAATAATGTGTTTTCTTTTTAATTGCAAAAGCTACTAAACAATGGACTTGTAGTCAAGGATCTTTCACGCTTCCTACCATCCAAAGAATCAGACGTTATTGGAACAGTCTCCTCAAAATTTGATTTAAAAAGATTTCTGACTCTAAGGCTCTTATCTTTTCTGGACCACACCCCTTAGAAAAGCAGTCTGGTTTCTGAATGAAGCTGTTCCCAAAAAGGGATCATTTCCTTTTGCTGCTTCCTGGTTAATGATTGGGATAAAAATTTGGGATTCTATCTTGACCATTTTTGGGAATGATTTTTTTAATTTCTTCTAACAGTAACCCTAGGTCATATATTATTATGTATGTAACAATTTAAAAAACTACAGATAAATTATTAGAATTAATAAGTAGATTTTGCAAAGTTACCACATAAAAGATAATATAAGAATTCCATTTCTATAGTTTTGCTAAGTGACAGAATAAAATAAAAAAGACAAATAATACCATGTGTTGGTGAATAAGTGAACAATAGGAGCTCTTATAAACTGCTGGTATGAGCATAAATTTAACTTTGCTCTTTCGAAAACAGTTTTGCATTATCTACCAAAATTGAATAGCAGTGCCACATTGTCACAGTACCAAAAAGTATTGGTTGAAGTTCAACCATTTCAGGAGGTGGCATATGATCAAGAATTGATGATATTGAAGGAAGAAGTCCAAGCTGCACTGAAGGCATTGGTGAAAAACAAAGCTCCAGGAATTGACAGAATACCAATTGCAATGTTGCAACAAACGGATGCAATGCTGGAAGCACGCTCTCATCTGTGCAGGAAATTTGGAAGACAGCTACCTTGCCAACCAGATGGAAAATATCCATACTTGTGCCCATTCTAAAGAAGGGTGATCCAACAGAATGAGGAAATTATGGAACAATATCACTAGTATCGCACACAAGTAAAATTTTACTGAAGATCATTCAAAAATGGTTGTAGCAGTACATCGACAGGGAACTGTCAGATATTCAAGTTGGATTCAGAAAAGGGGGTGGAATGAGAGATATCATTGCTGATTTCAGATGGATCCTGGCCAATAGCAGAGAATACCAGAAAGATGTTTATCTGTGTTTTATTGACTATGCAAAGGAATTCACCTGCGTGGATCATAATATTATGGATAATATTGTGAAGAATGGGAATTCCAGAACACTTAATTGTGCTCATGAGGAACCTGTACATAGACCAAGAGGCAGTCATTCAAACAGAACAAGGGAATACTGGGTGGTTTAAAATCAGGATAGATGTGTGTCAAGGTTGTATCCTCTCATCATACCGATTCAATCTGTATGGGGAGCAAATATTCCAAGAAGCTGGACTATATGAAGAACGGGGCATCAGGATTGGAGGAAGACTTATTAACAACCTGCTTTATGCAGATGAGAACCGTGCTTGCTGAAAGTGAAGAGGACTTGAAGCACTTACTGATGAATATCAAAGACCCCAGCCTTCAGTATGAATTACACCTCAACATAAAGAAAACAAAACTCCTCACGACTGGACCAACAAGCCACATCATGATAAATGGAGAAAAGATTGAAGTTGTCAAGGGTTTCATTTTACTTGGATCTGCAATCAATGCCCATGGAAGCAGCCGTCAGGAAATCATCCTTAAATTATTATCCTTTTTTTGTTTTTTCTATTTCCTGCTGGGACTTTGTAATAAATAAGTAATATAAAGTAATTGATATTAGAAGTGGTCCCAGAAAACAGACTGTCAAAATGATATCTGTTACATAATGATATCTGAAGACGTATTAGGAGAAGTGTCACAGGTAAATCTATGGCATGCATTGGTATCATAATTACCCAGACTATCACAGTGGTTGTGCTTGATGAAGGCAAGGAATTAGGACAGTGCTTCCCAAAATTTAATGTACGTAAAACCTCAGCAGGTTCCCATTAAAATGCTGTTACCGATATGATAGGTCTGTGATGGCATCCAAGAGTCTGTATTTCTTAAAGCTCTCAGTTGATGCTGATGCAGCTGATAGAAGACCACATATTAAGTAGAGAAGAATTAGAAGATCAGATGGCTGGAGCACTTAGCTTCTATGGCAACAATCGTAATGATAAAGATAGAGGAGTCCACTAGTTCCTACATACATGCCTAGAGGACGTACAGAAGGTACAAGGAGGTAGTGAGAGCTATGACTGTACATTTAAGAACAAGTATGGAGACCATAAAGGAGCCCTGGTGATGCAGTGGTTAAGCACTCGGCTGCTAAACCTAAAGATTGGTAGCTTCAACCCACCAGCCACTCTGTGGGAGATAAGATTTGGCAATCTGCTTCCATAAAGATTACAGCCTAGGAAACCCTATGGGGCAGTTCTACTCTGTCCTATAGGGTTGCTATGAGTTGGAATCGACTCGACAGCACACAACAGCAACAACATGGAAACCGTAAGGCCTCTTTTGTAGGTCTGAAGAGGTCTCTCATTTCCTGTTGGTGCAGGGCAGAAATGGCTAAGGACTGCATCCAGGATATTTCTAATAATAAAAAATTCAGAGCTGTAGCAATAATAAAATACTATTTTTTAAAGCGAAAGTAAAGGCACTGGTGGAAAAGGAAGAGTTCCCAGATATGGGGCTGTACTTTTCAGCAGACATGGATAAAGCTGAGAACATTGAATCTCTAAATTTTCCTGAAACTTCCTCGTTGGCAGAGGCATGCCATCCCTACCATCTGAGGGGATGAGCCCTACTTAACACAAAAACCTTTTCAGTGACTTTCCCTGGAGGAATTTCCTCACAAGGCAGTGCCAATTCTCTTCCTAGCTTACTTCCATCAACTCTCATTGCTTTCAGGGCAAGTTTAAGATAGCCTAGACTATGTTAGGAGGAGGTAAACTGTATACTGAAATTTAAAAAGCATCATCAATCTTTATTAGAAAGAGACTCCGCAATGTGTATGGGGGAATTAAACCACGGGTACTGAACTATAAGGCTTGATCAGGCCAAATTCATTGAGAGGCGTGCCCTCACCTGGGTTTGGCACTTAGTGCATTGTTTAAATCACCTGGGAGTGGTATTAAGGTTCAATTATCAAGAACTTTTTTGGCGTTCTGTAGAGGAAACAGCCAGAGCCTCAGAAACATGTAAATGTTGTAGTGGATTTATATATGCAGTTTATTCAGCACTCACCTCTCTCAGCCATGACTCCTGTGAGGTTAGGGAGGACTGTCCATTCATCAAGGCATTAAAAAAATGGATTATTTAAGAGGACTGAAGAGCTGTGTGGTGGCTAGCCTCTATAGGTCAAGCACAAAACTGGACATATACCATTTGAATTGAGTTTCATGATTTCAGTGAGAATAAAGGGTTCCCAGAGTGTTAGTGGAAGCTTGCACTTGCTATGATGCTGTACAGGTTTCCGCAGAGCTTCCAGACTAAGACGGAGTAGGAAGAAAGGCCTGGTAATCTACTTCCAGAAATCAGCCAGTGAAAACCC
Source organism: Dugong dugon (assembly GCA_030035585.1). NCBI lineage: Eukaryota > Metazoa > Chordata > Mammalia > Sirenia > Dugongidae > Dugong > Dugong dugon. The sequence goes on along the minus strand of CM057463.1, from coordinate 21,684,709 downwards.
TATGTATCACAATGGTCTGATCCACAACTGATCATGGGAATGGTGCAGGACTGGGCAGCTTTTTGTTCCATTGTGCATGGGGTCACCACGAGTCGTGTGCCATCTCGATGGCAGCAAACAGCAACAACAACAACAGAGTTCTAGATGCCACATGTCAATGCTTAATCATCATAGGCCATGTGGACACCATTACAACAATAAGCCATACAGATGGAATATAATCAGTGTTTTGATCCACAGGAATCTGTGGCCTAGGCTAATTTATTGTGGTGCATGTAAAAGAATATATACTATATATTCTGTAGAAATAAAATATGGGCAAGCTAATAAAATACTCATGCAAAAAGAACTTCTAGGGCTGCTGAGCAGAAACCTAACTCACTTCAATGTAGGATTTGTAGTCTTATATTCTGTTTCCAGAACTATGCGATTTCACAGATCCATACAGCTTTGACTGGGAGGCAGGCCAGATCATTTTGTGGAAAGGACTCTGCGATATGTTCATAGATGTGTACTGTGAATCTTCCTTCCAGCTTTCCTAGGGTGACCTCAAAGTGACTGAGCACTAGGTAAAAGGAAAAACCTAGAATTTCTAGGACTTATTAGATATTGGCTCTAAAGTTTTATTGATCCTGTAAGATCTAAAATGTAATTATGAACTACTGGATACAGTAGAGGCTTCCATTAAAGATTTAGTCCCCATTTCGTCTCAGAGAATGTCTAGACAGACTATAGGCCTGTCCTTTTGTTATTTTCTCAGTCTCAGAATATATAGTGGGAATACTTGTACTTAATATCTGTCAAAATCACCCCAGTGGTTCCCTGACCAATGGAGTGAGGGCTGTTATTGTAGTAAAGGCCTAGTAAAGCCCCTGCAACTGTCTCCAGCACTCCTCACCAACATAGTATATCAAAAGCAATATTGTATCTCTGTAGAAATAACAGAGATAAGTCCCCTTATCAAAGACTTGAGAGATGTACAAGTGGTGATCCCTACCATGTTCTACCACATATAACTCAACTGTTTGACCATCAACAAAACATTTTACTCAAAATTCAGGTGGTCCATGGAAAACCAGAGCAGATCTTGTCATACATAATCAGGTAATCATGCTGACCACAGCTACAATTCAAATGTGGTGTTTTTTCTTGGAGCAAATCAGTACCGTACCTGGAACTTGATATGCAGCCATTTACCTGACAAATGCTCTCTTTCATTTTCCAATCAATTAATAAAATCAAAAGCAGTTGGCAGAGACAACAGTATAATTTTACTGACTTGCCCTGGGACATTGTCAAATTTTATGTTCTCTCTTGATCTTGTAATATAGTTCAGAGGGTCCTTGATCATCATGGTAGCCAATGGAACATTACACAGGTTCATTACTGATGATAGTATCCTAACTGGACCCAGTGAGAATAAAGTAGAAGACATCCAAGATGCCTTAGCAAGACTTACCTATGCTATATAGGGATTGCAACTAATGCCATGTAACAATAGGTGTATAAATTTTTATATGAAAAATTAACTTGAGCTGTAAACTTTCACCTAATGCATAATAGAAAGAAAAAAAAAAAAGACTTATCTATGCTAGAGAGTCAGAAATAATCCTTGCAAAATTTCAGGGGTCTAACTGAGGTAACATTTGTGGGGTGCAGTGTTCTGGGCCATATTAGGATATCATTTATAAAGTAGTATACTTGTTTTGCACCTTAGAGCACATACTGTAAATAATGAGGTGCACCACATCGTGGTCTTCTTTGGATCTGGAAGGCAACATATGACATATTTGGATATGCTTATCTAACCCGTTTACCATGTATCTAGTAAAACTGATAGTTTTCAGTGCAGCCTGGATATAGATAGTGCTCTTCAGTCCTACAATTTACTCCTTATGAACTAGCAGATGCAAATTTATTGGAAATACCAGAGGCAAAAAGAGATGTTATATAAAGTCATTGGAAAGCCCTCAGTGAGAATAAAATTGCCTGCTTCTAGGGTTTTGGAGTAAAGCAATGCTCTCTTTGGCCAACAACTGTTTGAAAAGTAGCTTCTAGAGTGCCACATCCTCACGGGTCTGTCAGTTTGTCATACTGTGGGGGCTTGCGTGTTGCTGTGATGCTGGAAGCTATGCCACTGGTATTCAAATACCAGCAGGGTTACCCATGGTGGACAGGTTTTAGCTAAGCTTCCAGACTGAGACAGACTAGGAAGAAGGACCCCACTGTCTACTTCTGAAAAGAATTAGCCAGTGCAAACCTTATGAAGAGCAGCGGAACATTTTCTGATATACTGCTGGAAGATGAGTGCCTCAGGTTGGAAGGCACTCAAAATACAACTGGGGAAGAGCTGCCTCCTCAAAGCAGAACTGACCTTAATGACGTGCATGGAGTCAAACTTTCTGGACCTTCATTTGCTGATGTGGCATGACACAAAATGAGAAGAAACAGCTGCAAACATCCATTAATAATTGGAACATGGAATGTACGAAGTATAAATCTAGGAAAATTGGAAGTCATCAAAAATGAAATGGAACCACTGAAGATAGACATCCTAGGCATTAGTGAGCCGAAATGGACTGGTATTGGCCATTTTGAATTGGACAATCATATGGTCTACTATGCCAAGAATGACAACTTCAAGAGGAATGGTTTTGCATTCATTGTCAAAAAGAACATTTCAAGATCTATCCTGAAGTACAATACTGTCAGTGATAGAATAATATCCATATGCTTACAGGGAAGACCAGTTAATACGACTATTATTCAAATTTACATACCACCCACTAAGGCCAAAGACGAAGAAATTCAAGACTTTTACCCAACACCACAGTCTGAAATTGATCGACAGTGCATCGGAGATCAAATGACAGAATTTTGCAAGACCGACAACTTCTTCATTGCAAATACTTTTTTTTTTTTTTCAGCAACACAAACAGTGACTATACATGTGGACCTTGCCAGATGCAATACACAGAAATCAAAGCGACAACATCTGTGGATAGAGATGACGGAAAAGCTCAATATCATCAGTCAGAACAAGGCCAGGAACTGACTGCAGAACAGACCATCAATTGCTCCTGTGCAAGTTCAAGCTGAAGCTGAGGAAAATTAGAACAAGTCCACGAGAGCCAAAGTACGACCTGGAGTATATCCCACCTGAATTTAGAGACCAACTCAAGAATAGATTTCACACACTGAACACTAATGACTGAAGACCAGTCGAGTTGTGGAATGACACCAAGGGCATCATACATGAAGAAAGCAAGAAGTCATTAAAAAGACAGGAAAGAAAGAAAAGACCAAAGTGGATGTTAGAAGACACTCTGAAAGTTGCTTTTGAATGTCAAGTAGCTAAAGTGAAAGGAAGAAATGATGAAGTAAAAGAGCTGACCAGAAGATTTCAAAGGGTGGCTCGAGAAGACAAAGCAAAATATTATAATGACATGTGCAAAGACCTGGAGATAGAAAACCTAAAGCGAAGAACACACTCAGCATTTCTCAAGCTGAAAGAACTGAAGAAAAAATTCAAGCCTTGAGTTGCAATATTGAAGGATTCTATGTGGAAAATATTAAACAATGGAGGAAGCATCAAAAGAAGATGGAAGGAATACACAGAGTCACTGTACCAAAAAGAATTGGTCGACATTCAGCCATTTCAGGAGTTAGCATATGATCAGGAACCAATGGTGCTGAGGGAAGAACTTGAAGCTGCACTGAAGGCAGTGGCGAAAAACAAGTCTCCAAGAATAGACAGAATACCAGCTGAGATGTTTGAACAAACTGATGCAGTGCTGAAAGTGCTCACTTGTCTACTCCAAGAAATCTGGAAGACAGCTACCTTGCCAATTGACTGGAAGAGATCCATATTTATGCCTATTCCCAAGAAAGGTGATCCAACTGAATGCGGAAATTATCGAACAACATCATTAATATCACACGCAAGTAAAATTTTGCTGAAGATCATTCAAAAGCAGCTGCAGCAGTATATTAACAGGGAACTGTTAGAAATTCAAGCCGGATTCAGAACGGGATGTGGAACCAGGGATATCATTGCTGATGTCAGAAGGATCCTGGCTGAAAGCAGAGAATACCAGAAAGACATTTACCTGTCTTTTATTGAGTACGTAAAGGCATTCGACTCTGTGGATCATAACAAATTATGGATAACACTGCAAAGAATGGGAGTTCCAGAACACTTAGTCATGTTCATGAGGAACCAGTACATAGATCAAGAGGCAGTCGTTTGAACAGAACAAGGGGATACTGCATGATTTAAAGTCAGGAAATCTGTGTGTACATTAGGGTTGTGTCCTTTCATTATACTTATTCAATCTGTACACTGAGAAAATAATCTGAGACGCTGGACTATACAGAGAAAAAAGGGACATTAGGATTGGAGGAAGACTCATTAACAACCTGTGTTATGCGGATGACAAAACCTTGCTTACGGAAAGTGAAGAGGACTTGATGCACTTACTTATGAAGATCAAAGACCACAGCCTTCAGTATGCATTACACCTCAACATAAAGAAAACAAAAATCCTCACAACTGGACCCATAAGCAACATCATATTGAATGGAGAAAAGATAGAAGTTGTAAAGGATTTCATTTTACTTGGATCCACAATTAACACCCATGGAAGCAGCAGTCAAGAAATCAAACGACGCACTGCATTGGGCAAATCTGCTGCAAAAGACCGCTTTAAAGTGTTAAAAAGCAAAGATGTCACCTTGAAGACTAAGATGCGCCTGACCGAAGCCATGGTTTTCTGAGTCACCTCTTATGCATGTGAAAACTGGACAGGGAATAAGGAAAACTGAAGAAGAATTGACTCCTTTGATTTGTGGTATTGGCGAAGAATATTGAACATACCATGGACTGCCAAAAGAAAGAACAAATCCGTCTTGGAAGAAGTACAACCAGAATGCTTCTTAGTAGCAAGGATAGTGAGACTATGTCTCACATATTTTGGACATATTATCAGGAGGGATCAGTCCCTGGAGAAGGACATCAGGCTTGGTAAAGTAGAGGGTCAGTGAAAAAGAGGAGGACTCTTAATGAGATGGACTGACACAGTGGCTGCAACAATGGGGTTAAACATAACAATGATTATGAGGATGGTACAGGACTGGGCGGTGTTTTGTTCTGTTGTACATAGGGTCGTCATAAGCATGAACCTACTAGATGGCACCTAACAACAACAGATCACTATGAGCCCTGGTAAAGACAGAACATCTGATCATGGAACATCAAGTGTTATGGGTTGAATTGTGTCCCCAAAAAATGTGTATCAACTTGGTTATGTTATGATTCCCAGTATTGTGTGGTTGTCCTCCACTTTGTGATCTATTGTAATCTTCCTACGTGTTGTAAATCCTAATCTCTGCCTGTGGTTAATGAGGCAAGATTAGGTTATGTTAAAGAGATTAGGGTAGGGTACAACACCTTTACTCAGGTCACAGTCCTGATCCCATTGAAGGGACGTTTCCCTGGAATGTGGACTGTAACATCTTTTATCTTACAGTAGATACAAAGAGAGAGAAGAAAGCGGAGAGATAGGAACCTCATTACCACCAAACAAGAAGAGCCAGGAGTGAATTGTATCCTTTGGACCTAGGGTCCTTGCAATAAGAAGCTCCTAGACCAGGGGAAGATTGATCACAAGGACCCTCCCCCAAAACCAACACAGAGAGAAAGCCTTCCCTGGAAGCTGGTGGCCTGAATTCAGACTTCTAGCCTCCTAGACTGTGAGAGAATAAATTTCTCTTTGTTGAAGCCATTCACTTGTGTTATTTCTGTTATAGCAGCACTAGATAACTAAGACACCAAGTAACCATGTGGTCTGGATTTCGCATCATAAACTGGGTGTTATCTGGTTTACTGAAACATAAAACTGCATGCCTAACAGCATTCCAGTGTAAAATGGAAGAAATTTGTATTAGACTTCCCTTAATCAGATGTGGAATGTAATAGTCAACTGCATGAGTATGAGGTTCAGACTCCTGCATATCTGTCTCTTCACTGTCACCTTCTAAACCATTCTCGTAGCTTCACACAGAGTTTCCTGTTAGAAGTTAATGGAGGAGAAAGAACAATGGGTTTAGTGTATGGATGGTTCTGCACGGTATATTATTGTCAGTTGGAACTGGATAGGTGAGTGCTACACTACAACTCTTTTTGGAAGTGGCCCTGAAAGGGAATGGTGAAGTAAAATCCTTCAAGTAAGTAGACTCTTTGGTGGTATGTTTGGTTGTCCTCTTTGTGATGAAGGAAAGATGGCCCAAGGTATGTATTTACATTGACTTATGGGCATTGGTGAATTGGTAGACCAACTGATTAGTGACCTGGAACAAAGAAGACAGTTGGAAAGTTGTGACCCGGAAGATTGGGGAAAACCTATATGACTGTAACTTTTGGAGGCCCCTGGGTGCCACAAGAGGTTTTCACTTGACTATTATCTTAAAGGTTGATGGTTTGAACCCACCCCGCGGTGCTATGGAAGAAAGATCTGGTGATCTCTTTTGTAAGGATTATAGCCAAGAAAAAACTCTATGGAGCAGTTCTACTCTGTTACCTGGGGTCACCATGAGTCAGAATTGACTTAATGGCAACAGGTTTTGGTACCTCATGGAATGGAAGAAGTGTGTGAATATATATTTGTATCCAATGTTACAAAATTATCCCCAGTGAAGAAGGTTCTTAGTAATTAAGATCACAGAATGACTTGGCTTCTTGAGGTTACTTTTTTTTCCCCAACAACTCCTCTTTGCTTAATGATCCCATGAACAAAATGGCTACGGTGGCAGAGATAGAAGCTATATATGGACTCAAACACATAGCCTTCTCCTCCAAAATTTGACTTTGCTACTGCAATAGTATAGCAGCTCTAGTGGCTCAGCATTTAAGTGCTTAGTTGCCTACCAAAAGGGCAGTGTCTCAAACCGACCAGCATGGTCCATGGGAGAAAGATGTAGCAGTCTGCTTCTGTAAAGTTTACAGTCTTGGAAACCCATGTGGCAGTTCTGCTCTGTCCTACAGGGTTGCTATTGGAATCAACTCGATGGCAATGGGTTTGATTTGGATTCTTTACTGCCATTTTCGAGTGCCCCAAACAGACAGCTGCAGAAGCCAATGTTGAGCCCCCAATATGGGAATATTTCTGGAGTATGACAGCTGACTGGTGGCCATTGATTATATTGTACTCTTTCCATTAAAAGGAAGAAGCACTTTTTCCTTATCCTCATGGGGATAGACACATTTTTTTCAGGTTTTAATTTCCTTCCCCGGTTATAGAACTTCTTCAAGCACCTCAACTTGTGGACTGGCTGAACACCATTATATCCTGTGCAAATGTATCTCTGATCAAGCTATGCATGTTACAGTATACATAGTGCAACAATGGTGTTATGCTCATGGAACTCCATGGTTTTGCCATGTGCCACATCATCAGGAGGTAGCTGGTTTAAAAGAAAGATGAAATGACCTGCTGAAAAGTTATTTATGACTCTAGTTACTGATAAGACCTTGTAAATCGATAGCATATGCTTTAAAACAGCAGGCCTTATATTATGAAGTCTCTTCTACAGCCAGAAACAAGGGTGTGACATGATAGTAGCCCTATCATCATATCTAATAACAAATTTTAAGTAATTTTACTTCTTGTCATCATGACCTTAGGAATGGTATATGTGGAGGAACCAGCACTCAAGGAAACAATGATTTTGAAGTCGGAAGCCTCTGGTAATTTAAGACCTGTATGCCACTGCACTACTAATCAGCTAGGTTATGGACATGAAAAAATTTGATTCCAATTATTGGGAAAGATTGGGCTGTTGGTATGCATTGGAAGAAGAAGGATTGCATCTGGAGCCCAGGGGTTTCACTAGGGTACATCTTATTGCTCTCTCGTGTAATAGAAGTACTCAAGAGAAAACTGCATCATCACAATAAGGATAAGATAATCAAGGACTAGATCTACAATAATAAAAATTTAGATCACCCTAGGTGAAGAAATCTGTCCAGCCAAGGTACTTGAAATTGTAGGGGAGAACCTGATGGATGGTAGAAGTATACAGCCTTTAATAACAACTTATGTCTTGTGGAGACAGTAGCAGCTATATTTATGTTACTTAATTTTTTTTAATCCCCTTTCCCTCTCTATCTTATAATAATAACACTGAAGGTAGTTAATATTTTACGTTTCAGGTGGGGGTATGACAAAACTGGCATTGGTGTCTGATTATAGAGTAGCCGATGGAATTTCGTGTGTCCCTTGGATTGCTGACATTATCTTCACTCAGGGATGAAAGACAAGAGTGGGTGCTCTTCCTTTTGTCCCTCCATATCCTTTCTGTACCATCTTCACTCTGTTTTGTGCCTGTGGAAGCTGACATCTATGAATTACATCAATAGGCTTCCTTGCCTTCTGCATTCCAGTAGTCCTAGAAGGATGCTTGTAGGAGGGAACAAGAGAGATGCATACTTAGTTTCTCTGGATCCCTCTCTATGTGGTCATGTTAACCACAAAAGGTTACTGCTCCTTTCAAGGCTGCATTCTTAATGGTGCAGTTTTATTGTAAGCATCTGCCCTGCTTTCCTTGTTTCTTTTCTTATTTTTATTATGTTGTTAAATTTCACTGGATTTTTTTAAAGTGGTCGCAGGTGGACAATTTATGCCTTTGTTCACCAACATTTATGCAAAAAATTTAATAGTAATTAAAAGTGGCAAGAATATTAAGATCTAATTCTTTAAAATATGTATGTATTTGTACATAGAAAAATTATGGGAATTTATAAATTGACACATTTCTGTTTACAGGGGTCATTTCTGTATAACGGAATTTAGGATGACTTTACTTTTTAAAAAAAAAAATACATTTCTCTATCAATTCTTTAAAACATTTGTAATGATGTTTTATAATCACCAGAATAGATAAAACTGCATCTTCTCTTTTTAAAAGTGTGGAGCACTTTTATTTAAGATATATGCTTTGCTTTGGCCCAGTGATTCAGACCATCTTTGAAGCATCTTTCTAGATCATGTCACTTTCTATCATACACTTAATGATTTCTTTTTAATTAGCTTTCTTCTTGTACACTGGATAGTATTATTCTTCAGGTACACACTATACTTCACATCTAGGAATTAAAACAGGAAATTAAATGCTACCTTAAAATAGTTTTGAGGATATATGTTCCAAAATTCTACATATCTGACCTAAAATATGCTTAGAACCTAGTTTATCCCTAAGCGAGAGGCTGACTCTAGAGTAAATTCAGTCCAAAGTATCCAAGGGCTGTGTTCTGAGTTAAATATTGTTAGTTTGACCTTGAAGCTCAAAGAATTATCAATGACGTTCTGCTAAGATAAGAAAATTCTTACTATATTTAAATTAATCTTGTTTAAATCACAAGTTATTATCATATTTATAGACAATATTTATTTAGATTTATTAATCAACAATCAGCACCCATGGAAGCTTCTACTCTGTCCTATAGGGTCAGAATCAACTCAACAGTAATGGGTTTGGTTTGGGTTTTACTTGTAATCAGAGTTCTCAGTTCTAAGCGAGGATGGTGGTGGTGGGATCCAAAACCACCTCAGAGAATTTGCCTTATGGGCAAACTACCATTGTTCTGCTTCCTCAGTGAACATGGAGGTTAGTGTAGCCCCTCCCATCTCTGAGGTCATTTTTGCACTGGGAAGACTTATCTTTCAACTCTTGAAAACCACTGGTGCTTCGACAGCCATCACCAAAATCCCAGTTGCTTTCTTACTACTTGTGCCAGAAAAAGTGGAAGTTGCTTAAATAGTCTAATTCTTCTCTTAGCTCACTTTCAAGTTAAAGTCTCAAATGGATGTGTCTGATTAATGGAGTCTAATATATACAAAGAATATTGAATATACTACGGACTTCCAAAAGAAAGAATGTATCTGTCTTGGAAGAAGTATAACCAGAATGCTCCTTAGAAGCAAGGATGGCGAGACTACGTCTCACATACTTTGGAAACGTTATCAGGAGAGACCAGTCCCTGGAGAAGGACATAATGCTTGGTGGAGGATCAGTGAAAAAGAGAAAGACCCTCAATGAGATGAATTGACACAGTGGCTGCAGCAACGGGCTCAAGCATAGCAACAATTATGAGGATGGCCCAGGACCAGGCAGTGTTTCGTTCTGTTGTACATAGGGTTGCTATGAGTCAGAACTGACTCGATGGCACCTAACAACAACAACATATATAACTGAATCCTAGCTTCCAGGAAGTCTGGGAATTTGAGTGCTGACTCCATTTGTGGGGTAGTGTTCCTAACATAAGACTATCGCCAAGTAGAGAAATGTTAAAGGATCATCCATTGTAAGGTAATCTATTGTTCTTGAGGAGAAGCCTACCGACAATATCATGGGTGTTCCTTTATGGGAACTATGGCTTTTCCTTCTGTCTGATTTTAAGATTTTTTCAGTAATCTGTATGTTTTACATTTTTACTCTGAAAAATCTATATATAAATTAAAAAAAAATTTTTGCTTGGAACTTATTTTTTTTTTCAATCTGAGGACTCATAATATTTTTCAGATTTGGAAAATTATCAGCCATTGTTTTTTCCAATAATTTTTTCTTCTAGCTCATATTACCTCCTAGAATTCTTTTAGAAATTTAGTGTAGCTAATTCATCTATCTTTAGTATCAATTTCTCTTTCAAATTTTCCAACTCCTCATGCCCTTCTGCTCTGCTTTAGGTGATTTCTTAAATTCCAGCTTAAAATATGCTGATTCTATTTGCAACTGTATTTAATTCTTGTGACGGCATTTTTTTTTTTTTTTTGGAGAACTGACTGACCCTACAGGTGATGAAGCAAGCATAGCACTGGAAATTCCCTATTTCTTCCCTACAAGTAAAGTGTAGCTCTCTCCTGAATGTTTACCATGCTGTTAAGCCTCAGGGAAGCCCCCGCCCCCTCCTTTCACATTACTCTGCTTTAGTACTTAATGCATCTTCTTATTCTTGTTAGTTTATCTATTTGTCTCTTGTAGACTGCAAACTTTTTGAGGGCAGGGCCCATGTCTTATTCACCAGTCATTAAGCTCTGTACGAGTGCTCAATGAACAATGTTCAGTGACTGAGTCAGTGAATGAACACCAGTTTGTTGGTAAACTGTAAGACATTCCGCCTTGACACTGAGCAGACACAAGTCAGTATTTTAGGCAGTGGTTCTGAAACTTGACTGTCCTTAAGAACCATGCGGAAAATTTATTAAAATGCAGGTACCCGGGATTCTAGGGATTCTGTTGCAGTAGATCTTGAATGAATCTGCATTTTAAACAAACACCCCAGATGATTCTGATACCTATTGTCTGGGGACCACACTTAACAAACATATTTAGGTTTTTTGTTCTTAAAGGTTTAAGACTTAAGGAACCTCTGAAGTTTTGTATCTCAATTAAAAAAAATTTTTTTTTATATGACCCAGTTGTCAAATGACTGACTGATTCCCCTAAAGGAAATTATAACAATGACTTTTGGTGGGAAAATCATGTAATTTTTACTATTTCTATGTGACCAGCACTGTGTGCTTTATTCTTTTGTTTTTAGCTCCTTCATTCATTCAAGAAAATAATCTCCCATTTTTATTTCAGAGATCTTGTTTCCTCATGAACTCTAAGAATTCTAAATTTATTTCTTTTAAAATCCTTTTCATATTATTTCATTTCCATTGACGTGAATTCTTCTGTTTGATAGATCTTTTGACAGCTGATCAAGATGTTAGATTTCCTTGTGTATGTCGTACTTTTTTTGATGTGTGTGAGCTCTGCTGTAGACTTGCAGTTAAGAGCTGGTGACCTAGGACCTCTCTGTCAACTGAATAATATAATGCTCTGGTTATCTGTGATCCTAAGAGTCCGTTCTCCACCGCATTCACCAGAGAGAAGATTGTTATCCAAGTCTAAGATGGCAGAAGCTGTTTTTCAAATGGCAGACGTTTGTTCAGAAAATGTTAAGTGCTTGTTAAAAATGGTTTCCTTGTCTTGCAGAATGGCGCACAAACAGATCCTATATCCCTCATTTCTTATATATATTCCTTCCCAATAATGTTATTAGAAAATTATTTTATTAACACTATTATTTATTTCCCATATGTAGTATCTTTTTATGCTTTGCACGTCTTTGCAGCCTCTGACTTGCCATGTGCAAACCCTCCTAGGACTTGCCAGACTAGACATCTTTACAGCCTGGTTATTGTTCAATGATTGCTGTGTGGTTGCACGTGTGTGATGCCTAATCATTTTTATATAATAATTAGCAAGAGTAGTGAATTTGGTTGGAACATATAGTAAAACTTGCTATTATGCCTTGTTGACAGCAGCTTTTGCAACCTTATTAGATAATTATGTTGAAGCTTCAGGTTGATGTGTTTAGGAGTATGAGAAACTGTTAACCTTTCTTCTCTGGGTTTTCTGCAGCCTAAGAGGGCATCCCTTTGAAGTGGCACAGCCCTAACCTGAGCACACTCAATAGCTCCCAGCCTGATACCACTTGTTATCCTTCACTTGAAAAGGATATCCTTTCCTTTGCCTTATTGCGGGCACTTTTTCACTGCTATAATACTTAATGTGCTAAAGAATGCTTTTTCACAAAGCCCCAATCCACGTCCTCTGCAGGACTACTACCGTCTCCCTGGATTTGTTAGATGAAGGCAAGACGTAAAAGTTAGTGCCACTGCTTTAGGGCTTAGCAAAGAACTTGCTCATGGTGAACGATCATTTTTTTGTGGAAAGCTTTCATTTGACACTTAGCCTATAAAGTCGGAATGCCAGAATGGATAAATATGGATTTTGACTGAGCTGCAATGTTTAAAATTTGTTTTGTGGCTGGTAGGTGCGGATCATTACAACACCATTATAAGACCTGAATAGAGCTGGCCCTCCATATCTGCGGGTTCCACATCTGTGGATTCCACCACCCACAGATGGAAAATATTTGGGGAAAAAAGAAAGTTCTAAAAAGCAGAACTTGAATTTGTTGCGGGCTGAGCACTACACTGAATCCACGTGAATGCAGTGGTGTGTAGGCATCCCCTGCTGTAGCCTCCCACCATTTCAGTCTCTAGCACTTGTCTGAGCATTGTTCGCTGACATCTCATTTGTTCACTACTTATGTTGTGTGCACCCTTTGTTTCTGTGAAAAATGGCTCCTAAAAAGCAGTTAAGTGGTCAAAGCAATCTCTCAAAGGCTAAGAGGAGCATAAAGTGCTATCTCTCAAAGAGAAAATAAAAATCTTAGATCTTTTGAAAAGTGGCAACTTGCTTGCTGAAGTGGGCTGTAAGGTGGGTAAGAACAAATTGAGCCTTCCCACAATAAAACAGGAAGAAAGTGAAATTCATGGAAGTGTCGGTGCTGCCCCTACAACAGCAAAAATGGTCTCTCTGGTTCAAGACAAAGCGCTTGCAAAAACTGAGAAAGCATTAAGTGTTAAGTGTAAGCATTAACAACTATTTACGTAGCATTTACATTGTATTAAATATTGTAAGTAATCTAGAGATGATTTAAAGTATATGGATTGTGTGCAAATACCACCTCATTTTGTATAAGGGAGTTGAGCATCCAAGGATTTTGGTATCTGCAGGGGTCCTGGAACCAATCCTCTGCAGATACCAAGGGACAATCATATTCTTTTAGAGAGTACTTACATTTTGGTAATTGATTCTAGGGGCATTTGTAGGGCACTACAGTCTTCTGAAAAAAAAAAAAATGATCTTGTAAGTACTGCATTTTGTGTATAAAAGTAATAATAATTTAAACTGAGTGGAAAGTAAATTGAAACAGAACAAAAGAAAATTAATCTGATAAATAAATTTCTTCTGAAATTAGCATCCTAAAAGTTAAATGCCAAGTAATTTATACTAAACTAAAGCTCTCCACAAAAAGAGTATTGCCAGCACTGCTGTATTATTAGGTAACTGTGGTCAGCGACAGCTCACAAATTTTACTTGTTAGACTGTTCTTATACAAAGATTATTCATTTGACTTGTCAGTGTTAGGTGCAGTTGTGTCTTTGACACGGTTGCTTTTCCCATATAGTGAGTAATGAAGATATTTAATTTCTTGGCTCACAGTCACACTCTGCAAGGTGGGGTCCTTAGGCAGGAAAAGATGGGGTTACCTAAGAGAATGTTGGAATGTTCTGATTCATGTAATTTCTACTGTAGCTCTAGTTCATAGGCAAAAAACAAAAACAAAAAACACCTTTGGATCCTTATTGTAAGCATGTTATTATTAATACACAGAGAGTAAGACAGGAGTTTTTTTTCCTTCTTGAGCTGGTGACTGATATGTAGGGATTCAGTAAAAGACTAAATAAGACGGGTTTGCAAAGGCTAACTTAATAAATTAAAAGAAACACCTCATATAGAAATATGTAAAAATACTAAAATAGATCTGCTTATTTGGAGATCTGTGAAGAAATCTATTCTCATTTTTACCGTTCATTTAGACAAAGGCAGAGGTTATTTGGCTTTGCTTACCTATAGGTGGCTACATGTTCCTTCTTTTATTTATTTATTTTTCTTTCTTTTTTTTTAATTGTGATTTAGGTGAAAGTTTACAGAGCAAATTAGTTTCTCATTAAACAGTTAATACACAAAGTGTTTTGTGACATTGGTTGCCAACCCCACGATGTGTCAACACTCTCTCCTTCTCCATCCCAGTATCCCTGTTTGTATTTGTCCAGTTTTCCTGTCCCTTCCTGCCTTCTCGTCTTTGCTTTTGGGCTGGTGTGTCCATTAGTCTTGTATATATGACTGAACTATGAAGCACATCTTGCACGTCTGTTATAGTTGGCCCTATGTAGACCTGTCTAATCTTTGAGTGAAGGGCGAACCTCAGGAGTGACTTCAGTACTGAGTTAAAAGGGTATCTGGGGGCCATACTCTTGGGGTTTCTCCAGCCTGTGTCAGACCAGCAAGCCTGGTCTTTTTCTTTTTTGTGTGAATTTGAATTTTGTTCTACATTTTTCTCCCACTCTGTCGGGAACCCTCTATTGTGACCCCTGCCAGAGCGGTTGATGGTGGTAACTGGGTGCCATCTAGTTGTTCTGGGCTCAGTCTGGTGGAGGTTGTGGTAGTTGTGGTTCATTAGTCCTTTGGATTAATCTTTCTCTTGTGTTTTTGGTCTTATTCATTCTCCTTTGCTCCAGCCGGGATGGGACCAGTACATGTATCTTATTTAGGTGGCTGCTTGCAGCCTTCTAAGACCCCCGTCACTACTCGCCACAGTCGGATGTAGAACACTTTCTTTATAGACTATGTTATGCCATTTGAGCCGAGACCATCTTTATTCTTACTCTATGCCTCCTGAGAAGGGAAAATTTCAGTCACTTCTTTTTCCTTATTTGCTTCCATCTCCAGTTACTGGCTAAACTTTTTGTCTCAGCTGGATTTATGAGAGGTACATGAAGGTGGGGCAATGGAGAATTAAGGGGAAGTAGGAAAGTTCTTATTTAACTATATTGTCAAAAAATGGTTCTATGCTCTCTATTCCCACCAGATGTTTGACGTTGATTTTTTTTTTTTTTTATATAATTATGTGGAAATCTTCCTCCATTTCTGGACATGTCTCACCTGAAATTCTCTCAAACTTTACCATTTTGTCTAGTTGCTTACTCCATCTTCAGCTCCACGATGTTCTCACCAAAAAACTCTTCCTCACAAAGTCCTCATAAACCTCACCCGTTCATTACCTCAATATGGTTGAGGAATCTAGGAGTCATGTGACTTTTTTTTTTTTTAAGTGTAACTGCTTTAAAAACTTGGAATTTGGTCTAACATCTTCTTTGGAATGCAGCATTTATTCTACCTTGGTGCTCTGGCTTGATCATGAAGGGACAGTTGAAATCTACACTGAGGAAAGGCGCTTCTCAAAATGAGCAAAGCTTTGATTTTACGGAGTCCCATAATTTCACTGAAGATCATAAGGTTTCTTTTCTGTTCTACCTTGGGGCCTTCCAGAATCATAAAAAAACCTTACTTTCTGTTACTTAGAGAGTGATTTAGGTCTCAATGATGGGCACTCAATTCATCGGCTCTTCCCTCTGATGGGGAGTAGAAGGTGGATAGTGCAAAGGATTTTAAGAGTTGTCATTTATTCTTATCACATAGGGTTGGTTTATGTTTAATTGTTGAGGACAAAAACATGTCATATTCTCTAATATAATGAAAATTAACTAAGAATCCTCTATAATTACAACATATTTCCAATTGTAATTTTTTTCTTATGTAGTTACCTGTAACCACTTATGATTTTGCTATTTTTCCTAGAACTTATTCCCTAGGTCACTTATTTTTTCTTTTCCTTATATTTCTTTCAAGTTGACTGAATAATTGTATTCTCAAAGGACCTTTAGTCATTCAGACTTTTGGTCTCCACTGCATTTTACCTCATGAGAACAGCAGACACTGACAAAAATGCAAGCCAACCATAGCTTTTTAAACTGCTTTTTGTTTTAAAAAATGTCAAGAATGACTTTTCATTGTAAGACTAGAATGTCAAACATAAGATGTGTAAAACTAAAATTCTCATTGGACTGGTGTATGCTCAGTTTTCTCCCCACTTCCTCCACTGGATATAGATTTAAACTTGTGGTGGATCATTCATTTATTGTCTTCTTTTTTGATTCAGGGTTATTTTATATTTATTCATCTGCTATTTTCAGTTGAAGACATAAAAAAGACTACACAAATTTTTGAAATAGAATCAACAGGGTTGTTTGAATAAGGATAGTTTCTACCAGTTCTTTAGGGAGAGGCACTGTTGGTCAACTTTTCCATTTCTGGCAACAATGGATTTGGCTATGGAAAAAACAAGGAATTTATTGGCCTTATTATACTATTTCAGTTTTTTTTTTTTCCTCTGAATATTTTAAACCTTCCTTTTACTAAAATGTGTGGTAAGGATCTATTTTCTTCTTTCTTTCTTCTTCCTCTGAGCTTACCTCTCCTCCCCTCCTCTCCGCTCCCCTCCACTCCCCTCCCTTTCCCTCCCTCTCTCCCTGCGAATCTTTCTCCTCTCCCTTCCTTTCCTTTTTTTTAGCTTGAGACTCCAGCTTCAACATTTGGGAATTATGCCTCAGTTCCCTTATCTATAAAATTTGATACTGTCAAACCTAGAGTTGAGGATAAAATGAAGCAATGCATGTGCAGTGCTTATGATCATTCACGTAAAGCTAACTCTCAATACATTTTACCTTTTATTGTTACTTTAGGTCTCTTCTTTGCTTCTGATTGCATGCACATGCCTGTATGTTTTTGTGAGCATATACCTTTGCTGCATGATTTCTTTCCCCTTTCAGAGACAATGTGTCCTCTATTCTGTAGAAATGAACAGAATTTTAATTTTGTTGTATTCCTTGAATTTCTGTTTTCTGGAAAGGTGCGTCCCTGATGTTGTTGTGGATCTATCCTTTGGTGGACCCCCTCACCTGGAGCCAGGAAAGAGATGGAAGGGTGCAGACCTAGCCTGCCTTTGATACTTTGTCCCTTTCATCTACCCATAATTAAGGTACCAAGCTGTGCAGTTATAAGCATGTTTTTATTATTAAAAAGCTGAAAATAGAATAGAATTACAACACAAGAGGGGAAAGCATTAAAATTGTTGTTTTCTCAGGTTCATCCTTGTATTCTCTTATTTCAAGTCACTCTGTTTAAAACCCTTTTATCTCTTTTGAGGGAAAAAAATTAGACTACCAGACTCATGGAAGAATATACCCTCTCTTCTGCTGAGTTAAGCCCCAGACCCACTGGCTCATTGTTAGAAGCTTCTGGTAAATAGTTGTGTTCCTCTTTTCTCCCTGTGATGTTGTTTTTGTTAGTTGCCATCAGGTGGGCCTCCTGACTCATAGTGACCCCATGCACAATGGAACAAAATGCTACCGCGTCCTGTGCCATCCCCATGATCTGTTTTGTATTGGGCCATGGTGATACATAGGTTTTTTATTGGCTAAATTTTGTAAGTAGATCACCAGGCCTTTTTTTCTAGTTCGTCTTAGTCTGGAAGCTCCACTGAAACCTGTTCAACATCATAGCAACATTCAAACCTCCACTGACAGACAGATGGTGGCTGCTCATGAGGTGCGTTGGCTAGGAATGGAAGCAGGATCTTCCACATGGAAGGCAAGTATTCTACCACTGAATCACCGCTGCCCTTTAGAGACTGCTAATTCTCTCCAGCATTCATTCCTTCCTTCTTCATTTTAGAAATAGAACTCTTTGAGTCTTATCTGAGCATGTGGCTACTGAGCTAAAAAATATATCTCCCAGACTTCCTTGCTTAGCAATCTGCTTCTGAAAGGTCACAGCCTTGAAAATCTTATGGAACAGTTCTACTCTGCATACATGGGGACACCATGACTTGGGGTTCACTCAGTGGTAACTAAAAACAACAACTATGACATTTGATTTATAGGGAAAATCAAAGAGAATAAACTAAAAAACACAAGTTCTACCACCCACATTTAACAAATATCAATATTTTGCCCCACATACTTAAAATTCTTAAAAAGACTGCTAGAGGTTCACATGAAATTCTTCCCCTTCCATCCTCTTCCTCTCTCTTCTTCCCTTGAAGAAATTTCTCTTTTAAAGTTAGTATCTGTTTGTTATAGATTGAATTATGTTCACCAAAATTATGTTGAAATCTTAACTCCAATACCTGTCAATATGACCCTGCATGGAAATAAGGGTTTTCTTTTGTCATATTAATTACGGCACACCAGAGTAGGATGAGTCCTAAACCTAATCCCTTCTGTGTGGTGTTTTATAAAAAGAGCAGAATGGACACAATGACACACACAGGGTGAAAAGACCATGTGAGGAACTGTCTACAAGCCAAGGAATGCCATGTAATGCCTGCGACTACTGAAAAGAAGGGACCCTCCCCTAGATTGATGCCCTCATTTGGACTTCTAGCCTCCAAAACTGTGAGACAATAATTTCTGTTCTTTAAAGTCACCCATTGGAATTTTTTTGTACAGTAGCACTAGGTAACTAAGATAGCATCTTTTCTATCTATGTTTTATAATTTACCATACTCTCAGTGTACACTTCTAAAATTTGCGTATGTGATATTATATTGTATGTATCTCTTTGAATTATGCTTTTGTCATTCACCAGTGAGACTTGAGCTTAATGATACATTTAGATCTAGATTATTCATTTTATAGTATTCATACAGTAGAATCTTATTGTGTGTGTTTGTGTGTGTGTGTGTGTGTGTGTGTGTGTGTGTGTTTATGTGTGTTAGAAATTTGACTTCCCCCTAGCTTTCACTCTTACAAATAATGCTGGGGGGATCGACATCCTCACGCATGGAAGTTTTCTTGGCATATATGCCAAGTATGTATATCATGAAGTGGGATTGTTATGTTTTAGGGCACATATATCTTTACACTCTCCTTGGCATGGTGTTAGACTAAGATCCTTCTCTCCCATCTGGGTTGCCATGCTTGGCTGCCATTCCAAGCAGAAAGAGAAATCATCTGGGATCAGCTGTACCTGACCTACCATACTGGGCCAACAGTATGGCATGAAATCTGTCCTCCTTCGCCATCTTCACAGCACATTCATTGCCAAAGTATCCACGGAACTCAGACATTATTGACATACCACATGATTAATTGGCTTTGCAAGGGTTTGTATGTCCTGACTGGAAAAGAATTTGGCTAGATTAAAAATATTGTTACTTGTCAAGCTCTGAGAAGATAAAACATTATCTCTCATATTCTTTGAGATTAGAAACCAGTGAATAGCAGGCGGTTGTCTAAATAATGAATTTTGCTCAAGTCATGAAAGCAAGTCTTAAAAATAGGTAAAAATTCACTTTATTGGGATTTTATTAACCAGTTTTAATATTTAGTTGGTGGTTAATATTTACTGTGTGTAATGCAACTGGATTATAGCTAATCACTTACTCATTTGGATCTAAACGTTAATTGTTTGTCAATGGATAAAGTTTCCTCAGAATAGAAAGAATGCTTGAGTTTTATGCAAAAAAAAAAAAAATTTACACAAGTGTCTTATTTATTTGAGTTTATGATAAAAGTTGAGTGAATATAATTAAAAAGCAATCCTGGATTACGAATTAACAAATCATACATTCATGAATGTTTGGGAGACAGAAAAGTACTCAGAAAGTCATTCTTATTTTAAAATATTTAAATGAATAAATATAACATGAAACACCTTTGAGAGATAGTTCCATGTCTGTTTTATCTTTGTGTTCTTTTAGGCTTTAAGCACAATACCTTGTTCACGAAAAATGCTAAATAGTTATTGTTGAATTAATGAAAGAACAAATGATGCTTGAGGTGACGAAAAGAGATGCACAGATTTGTTTGCTTTCTCCATTAGGAGTAAAAGTAGGCAATGTAATACTGAAATTAGAAAATAATTAATCCTGGTGTCGTATTTTACTCTAATTTACTCTATTTTGGTATTGGATGTTTTTGTTGACTCAAAACTAGAGAGACAATCTCTGCCGCAATATTAAAAACCATTTCCCAAGGTGGTATTTGTTCATATAATTCAAAACTTAGCAAGATGCCTCTCTAAAATCTATGGCATTACTTAAAAAAATGTTCTGGGGAGTTAATTGTAATTCTCTTCTAAGCTTTTTTGAGCTTAGCTAAGACTATTACCTAGTCTCTTGGATTTTGCTCCCACCATGTGCTAGTAGGTGACAGATGTTTGGATAACTGTGACCAAGCTGACTGGTCATTTCAGGGTTTGTTTTAACCACAAGCAGGAGAAAACATAATAATGAGACAGAATAGTTTATAAGTGCTGAAAATGTGTATGCCGTGAAATCAGTTTGATAGGTTATGACAATATTATCATTTATCATGAAATACAATAAAATTATCACAATACTTTGAACATAGTAAGGATAAGTATTGTTTCATGAAATATATTAACATGTATTTAAAGACAAGATTCTGGGAAAAATATATTAACCCTCATGAGTTCCAGTCAAAATATTGAAAGCCACTCAGTTAAGGAACACAGAGGAATAGGAACCTTCAAAAGTAATCACAGTATGTAGTCAGAGGCAAAACCCAGGAGAATGTGGTAATATGGCAACCAAGAAAAAGAGGACATTTTCAATAAGGAGGGCATAGTCAACAGTAACACATGTTGTAGTGAGATCAAATAAGATAAAGTGAGAAAGGGTTAATTTGATTTAGCAATAGGAGGCCATAGACGATTTGTTTCGCTTTTGTGATGGGGTGGGATTAGTAGGTTAAAGAGTCAATGGGTATTAAGGAAGTGGAGTCAAGTAACTAAACCAAATGCTTAAAGAGCTTGACATTGAAGGCAAGAGAAAGACAGATATGGAAGCAATTTACAGTGAAGTCTCAGTTTTCTTTTCTATAAAATAGATATAGTAATGTTGTTGTTAGGTGCTGCTGAGTGGGTTCCAACTCATAGCAACCTTACGTGCAACAGAAAGAAGCAATGCTCAGTCCTGTCCCACCCTCACAATCATTGCTAGGTTAGAGCCCATTGTTGCAGCCACTGTATCAATTCATCTCGTTGAGGATCTTCCCCTCTGTTGCTGACCCTCTGCTTTACCGAGCATGATATCCAGGACTGGTTCCTCCTGATAACATGTCCAAAGTATATGAGACAAAGTCTGGCCATCCTTGCTTCTAAGGAACGTTCTGGCTGCACTTCTTCCAAGACAGATTTGTTTGTTCTTCTGGCAGTCCATGGTATATTTAATATTCTTCGCCAAAAACGTAATTCAAAGGCATCAATTCTTCTTCGGTCTTCCTTGTTCATTGTCCAGCTTTTGCATGCATCTGAGGCGACTGAAAATACCATGGCTTGGGTCAGGAGCACCTTAGTCCTCAAAGTGACATCAAGTACTTACATCAAAAGGCTAAAGTGTAGTTTGGGCATAATATGTATAATATGCCAAGCTCATTGCCTGGACAACATGTGGTGCTCAGTAAATGAGAGCTGCTATCACGATCATTCATATGGTCATCCATATTTCTTGAGGTAGTTAATTTTCAAAAGTTTTATAAATATTACCATCCTATCAGTTATCAGTGGAACTAACTCTTTTATTCTTACCTACTACTTTATAATTCTGGTTATAATATTTAATGATTTTATGTTTATGGAAATAAGATGGGTAAGGGTGGGGGAGATGTGGTATAAATTACCAGTTCAGAAGATGATCAGGGATAGAATATGTTACATAACAATCCAAATTCTGTGTAAAAATTTTAAAGCACAGGCAATATTTATTGAATGCTTACTATGTGCCTGGCACTGTTCTAAGCACTTAACATTCATTAATCCTTACAATCACCCTATAGGGTAAGTACTCTGTATACATCCTCATGCTTGCTGAAAACAAAGAGGACTTGAAGCACTTACTGATGAAGATCAAAGACTACAGCCTTCAGCATGGATTACACTTCAACATAAAGAAACAAAAATCCTCATAAATGGACCAATAAACAACATCATGATAAATGGAGAAAATATTGAAGTTGTCAAGGCCTTTCATTTTACTTGGATTCACAATTAGCGCCCATGGAAGCAGCAGTCAAGAAATCAAACAATGTATTGCACTGGACAAATCAGCTTGCAAAAGATCTCTTTAAAGTGTTAAAAAGTAAAGATGCCACGTTGATGAGTAAGGTGTGCCTGACCCAAATCATGGTCTTTTCAATCACCTCATATACATGTGAAAGCTTGACAGTGAGTGAGGGGGACCAAAGAATTGATGTCTTTGAATTATGGTGTGGGTGAATAATATTGAATATACCATGGACTGCCAGAAGAATGAACAAATCTGTCTTAGAAGAAGTACAGCTAGAATGTTCCTTAGAAGAGAGATGGTGAGGCTTTGTCTCGTGCACTTTGGACATGTTATCAGGAGGGGCCAGGCCCTGAAGAAGGGGACATCATGCTTGGTAAAGTAGAAGGTCAGCAAAATAGAGGAAGACCCTCTATGCGATAGATTGACACGGTGGCTGCAACAATGAGCTCAAACAAAGCAATGATTGTGAGGATGGTGCAGGACTGGGCAGTGTTTCTTTCTGTTATACATAGGGTTGCTATGAGTTGGAATCGTCTCAACTGCACCTAATAACAATACATCCTCATTAGATGAGATATAGAGAGTCATCAAGAAGTTAAGTAAGCATATAGCACATATTCTCATACGGTAGCTATTGTGTTTAGGTCTTTTTGGGAAAGCTTAAAATTGAGAGGTGATGTGGAGAGAGAGAGCGAGAGCAAGTGAGCAAAAGAGTGAACGCTTATGCTCGCTCTCTCTCCCTCCTATTTCTATGTCTTCCTCTGTACATGAGAAAGGGTGAGGTTCATATGCTAAGCCTTATGAATCGAACCACTCCTGCAGTTCTTACCATCCTTTTTGACAATCCTTTGCATAGGGCTTGGAACGCTTGGTGAAGACTTTGCACAATTCCTGTGTCAGCTGGGCAACACAGCAGTTTGCAGTACTATTTTAAATAGGTAAATCAGAAGTGGCTGCCTGACCTACCCATCACTATGCACAGCTAATATAAATTAAGTGATCACTTGCAAATGAACGAAGTTAGACGTTATTGCAGGAGAGGCTGAGAAGGAGGTGGTTGGGATAACTACTGGCTGTGGAACTGGAAATAAAATTTCACTGTGAAACATTTCCAAAGATACTTTAGGGTAAATTTCAAAGTATCTCCAGAGGACTTAGTTTTATTGCTCTCACTGATGTCAGTGGGAACTGGGCAGTTACAGCATCGGCTGCTCTCTGGAACTTTGCCTGACTACTCCTATTTCAGCCGTTAGAGTTATTGGTTTCACAGTCTCTCTCTCCTCCAAATAAACTAATCTCACATAGTTGATGTTAAGGTAATAGCAGAAAAGTAGTCCCAAAGAACAGCTACTAGCTATATGAACTGTCAGCTAGAGAACACGGACAAGCCTCTCTTTATTATATAAGTATTGCCTATGAAAGCATTTTCTGTATATGAAAGCTGACCTTCTTGTTGACTTCCATTATTCAACTGGAGACTTGATACTCCAGAAAATCTCTGACGAATAGAAACATATTTAAAGGCGGGAAATAAAAAAAAAATTAAAATTTTAATGCAACATACTTGAAATAGCAAGTTTTATTTTTGTGTTTCTTACATTGGGTTAAAACTGAAAAGTGAAAACAAAAGAGAACGCATTTGGCTCAAGAGTCTTTCAACTTCTTTCAGTCTCTATTCCTTCATATTCTGTAACAGAAAGTGGCCTTTGATTGGACAGACTACTTTTCCCGCATTGAGACAACGCCTAGCTTGTCATCGTTGTTTTTGTTTGTTTAGTTCTTTTTTAAAGTCTTTATTTTTTAACAGCAGTCTTAGCTTTACAGAAAAATTAAGCTGAAAGTACAGAGAGTTCCCATACACCCCTTCTCCCCTATGCATACTGCTTCTCCTATAGTTAACATCTTGTATTCTGATGGTACATTTGTTACAACTGATGGATCATATTAATACATTATGATTAACTAAAGTCCGTAGTTTACATTAGGTTTCACTCTTCGTATTGTACAGTCCTATGGGTTTTGACAAACGCATAATGTCATGTGTCCACCATTACAGTATCATGCAGAATAGTTTCAGTGTCCTAAAAATGCCCCGTGTGCCATCTGTTTATTCCTCCCCATCACCCCCTGAGCCCCTGGCAACCGCTGATCTTTCTACTGTCTGTACAGTGTTGCCTTTTCCAGAATGTCATACAGTTGGAATCACTCACTATGTAGACTTTTCAAACTGGCCTCTTTCACTTAGCAATATGCATTATACTTCCTTCACGTCTTTTTATAGCTTTATGGCTCATTTCTTTTTATTGTTCAATAACATCATTGTTTTTAAAAATGATAAGCATGCTTATCTGGTTGAAGAAGAGGGAGAATACCCAAAAATATATCAGGAACAATGATTTAAGTTGCAAGAAAATGAATTAACCATATTTATATTTCATAGTCCAAATTCTTTAAAAAGATATGTTGCAAAACATGTGTTCATTCCATAGAATTTTCATTTAATATTGACTGAATCCTGTGTTGCAAATGAAGTGGTACCTTCTTGATACAGTGGGGTCACATCTAGCACTGGATTCCCTTGTCTTACTTCCCTGAACTCATATTATTTGGGCATCCATTCCCTTGACTACTTTTCGTTCTGTTTTATTTTTTTTTTCCACATCATATTCTGATTCATATTTAATCAGTCAGCAGCTAAGCAACTGTCCTCCAGCCCCTAACTGGTTAACAATATCGGTCAATTAACATTCCCTGTGGTGACTCAAGGTCATTAAGTAAAAGATGCAGGTGTCTAGAGAGAACTCCAGACTACTACTTGAACTTTCTCCCGCCTCTACCTCTCTCACCACAGTGCCCTCATTTCATTCTTGGGTGTGCTGATATGAATATTTTATGTTCAAAGATGGTGGTGAACTTAACATAGCTGGTAATACTATTTTAGTATATGTTTTCTCCCCTTGAATTTGGCTGTCCCTGTGACTGTTTAACCAATAGAACGATATAGAAATGACACTGTGTCTATTTCAGGCCTAGACTTTAAAAGCACCATCAGCTTATGCCCTCTTCCTCTTCAAATGCAAGCTCTTGAGATATGCCCTCTTAGAAATTGACTGACATGCTTTGAGCAACCGAAGACACAAGGAGAGGATATACACAGGTGTGTGGACAATAGCCCTAGTTGAGCTCCAAGCCAACAGCCAGCATCAACTGCCAGAGATGTTGAGTGAGCCGTTTGGACCCCCCAGCTCAGTTAAGTCCTTAGGTAACTTCATCAGCCTCCATCAGGTTCAGGAGAAGAACCACAGCTTCTCCTGTCTTGTTATCAACCAAAAATTCACAGAATGCTCAGAGAAGAGAGCTAATTTTGATGGAAACCTAATTCTCTCTGAGTATCACCTAAAGTTTCTTCTTCAACGTTCTCTGAACTCTTTTCTTGTTCTTTGTTGAGTTTCTCTAGTTTAGATTCATTACATCAGAAAAGGATATATTCTTTTCACATATATATTCACCACCACCACCAACAACCAGTTCCTATCAAGTTGACCCCCACTTATGGTGGCCCTGACTCATGGCGATTCCATGTGCGTCAGACTAAAACTGTCTTCCACGGGGTTTTCAAGGGCTGATTTTTTGCAAGTAGATCACTAGGACTTTCTTTTAAGGCACCTCTGGGTAGATTCAAACCACCAATCTTTCGGTTAGCAGCTGAGGGTTTGCCATTTGCACCACCCAGGGTCTCTCTCCCTCTTTCAACTTGTTGCTGTCAAGTTGATTTTGATTCATAGTGATCCTATAGGATGGAGCAGAACTGCCCCTTAGGCTTCCAAGGATGTAATCTTTACAGAAGCAGGCCACTATATCTTTATCCTGCAGAGCAGCTGGTGGGTTCCAACCAACAACCTTTCAGTTAGCGGCTGTGAGCATAACCACTGCGCCACCAGGACTCCTTTCTCTCTCTCTCTCTATATATATATATGAGTATGAAAATACTGGTTTCTATTATTGTCTTTAACTGTGCCATTCTGCTTGATTCCAGTAACTTATAGGAATTACATTTTTTTCCCCCTCATTCAGGGGAAAGAAATATTTTGGACACACTAAGGAAATAGTGTTTGATGACATGCTATCTTTATAGCATTCTAAATTATTCATATGATAGTCATTTCTAAATATAAAAGATCATATTATTATCCCACAAGAATCATAGAAATAATTTCTGCTACAAGTGACCATTTTCACAATTACTCTTCAAGTTAGAACTTCTGGTGACTAAATGTTGGACATACAGTAAGTGCCTCAGATCTATTTAAATCTCTGTTCTCTCTGATCTTTCAAACTCCTGCTAGCACAGCAAGGCTTACCACCAGGGATATTCTTAGAAGAAAAGTGATTCTATCGTGCAAATAGAAGAAATCCATTTTATTATTCCAAGAACATAATGTCCATAGATTTCCTTTTTAGAAGACTAACAAGTGAATTAGCATATTTTTCTCAATAAGAATCTTCTTTTTCTTCCCTTTCTCCTTCATTAAATTAAATGTGTGAGTTTTTGTTTAGAACGTACAAAAAGATGTTCATAGAAACTTTTACAAAGCACTTACAAAACTCTTCATGGGACTAATAATTCTGGACAACAGTTGTTTTTATTACTGGCTTTAGTTTAAAGTTGAGAAAGGAATGACTCAGACTGTGTAAATACCTTCCCTGAGGTCACACACTAAGTAGAGGCAGAGCTGAATTCCAAATCAAGTTGAAGGATTCCAAGATCAGTGCTCTTTCCAGTTCACCCTAGTGAATGTGTAAAGAAAGATGGATCTTTTCTATGAACTTATCATCTTCACAAGGGATTCTATAGCAAATAACCTTACTAATTAAACATGACTTCAAAATGGAAGCAACTTGGGTGATGGACATTTGCCCTGGGCTTCAACTTAGAGGTGAAGAGTCATGTCTCTTATCCAAGTACTTTATTTTAGTCTGTTAAAGAACAACATTTTCTGTATGGTACAATGAAGAAATTATAAGTCACCTTTCTAGCTGCTGCAATTGCAAATGAATGCCATCCTCCCCCAATAAATTTGACTTTCAGCTTTTGTCTCAAAAAATAGCTCCCCCGAAGAACGTAACAGTGACATGCGAGTCTGCTGCAATCTGTTCCTCCTCCAGCTTTCTTTTAAACATTAATTTCTTTTCTCTCCATAGACTGCAAATCTTCTGTTATTCCCAGCTCTTGCAAAGTTTGGAGAATTCCAGAACAAAAGTCATCTAGTGTTGGACAGCTGTTCAAATCTATCTCTAGACCCTGCTGCACTACTCCTACTTAAATTAATTATCAACTAAATATGGCTCCTTTGCTACCATTTCTTCTGCTAATCCATTAAAATAATCTAGCCTCCTGATAGTTTCCTTATGAAACCACCAATGCACAATATTTCGCATAATGTTTTCTATTAGAATTGTAATTTTATTAGACATTATGACTGCATGAAAGGAAAGGAACTTTGGTTTTCTAGGGAAATTCCTTCATGCAAACATTTTGCTTCTTTTCATTTTAACCCACATAATTTTATGAACTCAACAAAAGTAATCCTGTGATTTTTTTTTTTTTTAATTCAAATGATTGAGGTTTCTCTTCGACCTTTCATTTACACTAAAGGTTGAATGTAATTCTCAAGGACAATACAAGAAACTCCAAAATAAGGGAAACAATATACTTTTAGAATGGTACAAGTGTCAGTTCTTGGCTATTTTCTCTACTAATGGTCAAAGACAGAAGTTTTTTTCTGTTCTAAGAATATGATAGAAGGATTCTTCTTTATAAAACTTTCATAGATGTGGAGTTAGAATATGTTCATAATTCTGCTGAGTACTTTTCAAAGGCTGCAAGCTATACAGAAACAGTGTTAGACAGATGACTTAGGAAATTTCTGTAAGATCAACTTAGTTTCAATTATGTCAATTTTCAAAGACACACACTTTATAATTTGCCTAGAGTTACTGTGAGTTATTATTCATAGGTGAAAGGTGGAATAAATTCAAAGAATGGAATTATTAATCACCCAGAGCTGAGTTTTCCTGACCTAGCTAATTATCAGAATCATCTGAGAACTTCTTAGAAGTACAGATTTCTAAATTGGCCCCAGATCTGCTAATTTAGAACCTCTAGGGATGGAGCTCAGGACTTGTAATTTTTAAAAGCTCCCCTGGTAATTCTGATGTGCAGTTAGATTTGCAAACACAGATTTAGAGAAAAACCTACCTTAGCTATAAGAAACGTAGAGAATTCTAAAATAAAGAAGATTAATTCAGTTAAAAAAAGCCACGCTTTAAAAGGCAGGAATTTGTGTTTCATAAATATCAATACTGTGGATAATTTATAAACATAAATAGAAATGCTTGCATGCAACAGTAATATTTATGTGTGTGTGCCATCTTCCTTTTCCAGTGGGTCCTTTATTTTAAAATTTATAATTATGTCTATGAATTCTTTTTAAAATAAGCAAGAGCAGTTGAGATGGAAAGGCAGTATACAAAGGATGGAGCATAAAAATGAATTACAAAGAAGGAAGATTTGGAAGTCAAATTTCTTTGTGTATCAATTCAACAATTGTTTTCTTAATTACAAAAGCATTATGGGTTTATTGTAAAAAGTTTAGAACGTACGAATGTATTCAAAAAGATAAACATAGACACTGTTAATATTTTATAAGTGCATTTCCAATGTTTCTACTAAGCAAAACAGCTAAAAAATGACCGTGGGATCATATTATATACAATGTGATATAATTTGCTTTTTTCACTTAACATTATTGAGAACAAATTTTCAAGTCATTGAACATTTTTCTATAACTTAGTTTTTAATGGAAGCCTAATATTCCATAGCATGATTGAATCTTGATTTATCTGATCAATCCTTTTCTTTTTTTTTTTTTTAATTGTACTTTAGGTGAAGATTTACAGAATAAATAGTTTCTTATTAAACAGTCAGTACACATGTTGTTTTATGACATTGGTTAACGACCTCATGACAGGTCAACCCCCTCTACCTTTTGGACCTTTTTTTTTTTTTTTGGTGAAAATATACATAGCCAAAAAGACAGCATTTCAAAAATTTCTACATGCACAATTCAGTGATATCAATTACATTCTTCCAGTTGTGCTGCTATTCTCACTTTAGATGAAGGTTTACAGAACAAAATAGTTTCTCGTTAAACAGTTGGTACACTTGTTGCCCTGTGACAATGGTTAAAAACCCCACTACACGCCAACATTGGTCAATCCTTTTTTACAAACCTTTATATTTTCCCAGTTTTTAGTATTATAAGCAATGTTATTATATGATTGCATATAAACCTTATATATATTATTACTTGTTTAGAAGAAATTACTAGAAGAGCAATAGCTGGATAAAGAATGTTAATGTTTTTATGGCTTTGGTACATATTTTCTGATTGTTCTCCAAACAAGTTAGACCAATTTAT
Source organism: Dugong dugon (assembly GCA_030035585.1). Classification (NCBI taxonomy): domain Eukaryota; kingdom Metazoa; phylum Chordata; class Mammalia; order Sirenia; family Dugongidae; genus Dugong; species Dugong dugon. The sequence goes on along the minus strand of CM057463.1, from coordinate 21,654,619 downwards.
ATTGGCACCTGTATGAATGAGAGTGATGTATTCCCTGTATCCTTATAGAGTTTTTGTTTTTTAAAAAACAGTTCACAAATTGATAGACAAAATGTGTGTCTTACTATTTACATTTCTTTGATTGCTATTGAAGGTTAATATTTTTTCCTAAAGGTAATGGCTTTTTGTATTTCTTTATATAAAAAAAAATGTTTTTAATTCATCTATTTATGTTCTTTGAAGTCCTGGAGTGACGCAAACAGTTGATGCACTCAACTGCTAACTGAAAGGTTAGAGGTTTGAGTCCGATCAGAGACACTTCGGAAGAATAGCCTGGCAATCTACCTCTGAAAAATCAGTCATTACAAACTTTATGGACTCACCATGAGTTGGAATGGAGTTGAGGGCAAATGGCTTTATTAATATTCTTTGCCTATTGTTTCAATGAGTGTGTTCATTTTAATTGTTTCTAAGAATTTTTTTATCAAGGATATTAAACCTTTTTTTCACTCATACATGATGAAATTATTTTCCTAGTTTTCACTTACTTTTAAAATACTGTTTTCTTTTGCTATTTAGATATTTCATTGTCATGTGTTCATATTTACTATTCCTCATGGTTTCTGCCTTTGCCTTTATTATCTGTCTACCCCAAGAGGAAATATATTTCACAATTTGTTTTTTGTATCTTTTTGTTGTAGTTTCATATTTATAACTTTTTAATATATCTGAAATTTATTTTGGAGTGTAGTTTGAGATATGGTTCTAATTGTATTCTTTTCACAAATTGCTTGCCTGTTGGCTCAACAGTTTCTGATAAATAATATATATTCTTTCCCTACTAATGCAATATGCCAACTCTAGAGAAAATCAAAGTCATCAGAAAGGAATTCCTATATACAAGAGCAGCAGCTATTTTTGTTTGCTTCCATCATGCACTTCCATGGAGGAAATGTCCGTTTGCCTATCCCAGAAACTTAGGGGTCTTCTCCTTTCACACCTCCTCATATGCTATGAATTCAATCTCATATTCCCACCACACACACACCTGCACACACTCAAACAATTCCTTCAACACTTCTCCCTCAATATATCTTACATCTGTCAGCTTCTTTGCTCTATTACCCTCTTATGTAAGCCACTCACACTTCTTGCTTCGAGTACTACAATAATTTCATAACAGATTTCATACTTAAGTTTGTCTCTCTCCAAATCAATCTCTACATAGTAGCTTTATTGCATTTTTTTTCTAACACAAAACGGGTATCATTTCATGGTTAAACCCATCTACACAGTTGCTCTATTTCATCTTTTAAAAATGCAAAACTGATCTCATCAGCTCATGATCAAACCCCTTTAATGGTGTCCCAAGTCCTTACCTGGGCCAGACAGAGCAAGGCTGAAGCCTGTATGTACTGTTGTACATATCTTGCTAATTCACAGCCACTTTCCCTTCAGATTGGTCAATGCCTGTGCTACAAGGGCTGATCTGGCTGCTACCTAACGTTTTGGCTTTACTTTCACAATTCCTTCCCCTGCTCTGTGCTCCTTTCAAATGCCACATTGCTTGCCCCACGAACTTGCCGAACTCCTTCCAAACTCAGGGTCTTTCTCCGTCAGGAAGGGTCCCCTAGCAGAAACTAACTCCTTTTCATCTTTAATGTACCAGTTTCCAAGTCAAATCTCACAGCATCCTAGCTTTCCTTCTTAGCACTGGCTCCAGCTGAAATTTTATACTTATTTTTAAGATTACTTAATGTCTGGGTCTCTTGCTAGACTGTTGGCTCCAAGAGGACAAAAGGTCAAGGGATATTTCTCTCTTGTTTAATGACATTATCCCTGGCAACTAATAACAGTGTAGGAGTTTCAAGCTTTTGATCTTTCTACCTCCGTCTATGCTTAAAAAAAGCTACTTTTGTCATCCATCTTTTATTTTATGTTAAAATTTCTCCCCTTATTCTTCATTCACAAAATGTTTTTATTGTTACTTGTTTACTGAAGTTTTCAAGTTTAAAAAGTTGATTTTGAATTTTGATTGAAGTTGCATTAAAGTGTAAGTAAATGACCTTACAATACTGTGCTTATACATTCTAAAGATTGTTACGTCTCTCTACTTAGGTTTTGATTTTTCTTTATGATTTTCAGTAAAGTTTGAAGGTTTTAAAACTTTTATTTATTTTAGGAAAGTTTAAATATGGAAGAAGAGGGAATAAAATAATGAATCTTCATGTACCTACCACCCAGCTTCAATAATTATTAACTCAGGACCAATCTTGTTTAGCTATTACCTGCTTCCTCCACTTCCCACCCCCAACTCAATTATTTGGAGCAAATCCAAGTCATATTGTTTCATCCATAAATATTTATGTACACATTTCCAAAATATAGAAACTCTTATTTGAATGTAACCAGAAAATTACTATCACAACAAGACAAATTAACAATAATTTTTTTTTTTTATTGCACTTCAGGTGAAGGCTTACAGAACAAATAGTTTCTCATGAAACAGTATTACACATATTGTTTTATGGCATTGGTTAACAACCCCACAACATGTCAACCCTCTGCCTTCTCGACCTTTAGTTTTTTGGTGAAAATATACGTAGCCAAAGATACAACATTTCAAAAATTTCTACATGCACAGTTCAGTGACATCGACTATGCTCTTCCAATTGTGCTGCTATTCTCACTTTAGATGAAGGCTTACAGAACAAAATAGTTTCTCATTTAACAGTTAGTACACATGTTGCCCTATGACAATGGTTAACAACCTCACAACACATCAACACTATCCTTACTCAAACTTGGGCTCCCTATCACCAGCTTCCTTGTCCCCTTCTGCCTTCTGGCCCTTGTCCCTGGACTGCTGTACCTCATTAGTCCCATTTGGTTTTCTGGGGCTGTCTACTCTCCTGCTGAACTGTGAACCACAGAAATGACTTCACCACTGAGCTGAAAGGGTGTCTGGGGGCCATACTCTCGAGGTTTCTCCAGTCTCCTTTAGGCCAGTAAATCTGGTCTTTTTTTCATGAGTTAGAATTTTGGTCTACATCCTTCTCCAGCTCTGTCCAGAACCCTCTGTTGTGATCCTGGTCAAAGCAGTCCGTGGTGGTAGCCAGGCACCATCTAGCTGTACTGGACTCAGTCGGGTGGAGGCCTTGGTAGCTGTGGACAATTAGTCCTTCGGACTAATCTTTACCTTGTATCCTGTTCTCTTCATTCTCCCTTGCTCCTGAAGGGATGAGACTAGTGGAATATCTTAAATGGCTGCTCACAGGCTTTTAGTCCCCAGATGCTACTCACCAAGGTAGAATGCAGAACATTGTCTTTATAAACTGTGTTATGCCAAATGAGCTAGATGTTCCCCGAGACTATGGTCCCAACAGCCCTCCACCCAGCAATTCAGTCCCTCAGGGAGTTTGGATGTGTCTACGGAGCTTCCATGACCTTTCCTTGTACAAGTTGTGCTGGTTTCCCCTGTATTGTGAACTGTCTCACCCTTCACGCAAGATACCACTTATCTATTGCCTATTTAGTATTTCCCCCCACCCCTCCCGTCCCTGGTAACCAACAAAGATTGTTACATTTTGTGTGTGAACTTTTTCATGGGTTTTTACAATAGAGGTCTCATACAATATTTGTCCTTATGTGATTGACTTATTTCACTCAGCATAATGTCCTCCAGTTTCATCCATGTTATGAGATGCTTCACAGATTCATCATTGTTCTTTCTCGTTGCATACTACTCCACTGTGTGCACGTACCACAGTTTGTTTATCCATTCATCTGTTGATGAGCATCTAGGTTGTTTCCATCGTTTTGCTGTTGTGAACAATGCTGCCATGAACATAGGTGTGCGTATGTCTATTCGAGTGACGACTCTTATTTCTCTAGGATATAATCCTAGGAGTGGGATTGTTGGATCGAATGGTATGTCTATTTCTAGCTTTCTGAGGAAGTGCCATATCATTTTCCAAAATGGTTGTATCATTTTGCATTCCCACCAGCAGTGCATAAGAGTTCTGATCTCCCCGCAGCCCCTCCAACATTTGTTATTTCCAGTGTTTTTGATTCTTGCCAGTTATGCCGGGGTGAGATGGTATCTCATTGTGGTTTTAATTGGCATTTCTCTAATGGCTAGTGATCACGAGCATTTCCTCATGTGTCTGTTGGCCATCTGAATGTCTTCTTTGGTGAAGTGTCTGTTCATTTCCTTTGCCCATTTTTTGATAGGATTATTTGTCTTTTTGTTGTAGAGGTGTTGGATTTTCTTGTAGATTATGGAGAGTAGACCTTTGTCTGACTTGTACTGTCCAAAAATTTTTTCCCAGTCTGTAGGTTCTCTTTTGACTCTTTTGTTGAAGTCTTTTGAAGAGCATAGGTGTTTGATTTTTAGAAGATCCCAGTTATCTAGCTTATCTTTTGGGGTTTGTGCGTTGATGGTTGTGGTTTGTATCCTGTTAATGCCGTGTATTAAGGCCTGTAGTGTCGGTCCTATTTTTTCTTCTATGAACTTTATAGTTTTAGGCTCTATATTCAGGTCTTTGATCCAGTTTGAAGTAGTTTTTGTAAACGACGTGAGGTATGGGTCCCGTTTCATTTTTTTGAAGATGGATATCCAGTTTTGCTGGTACCACTTATTAAAAAGACTGTCTTTTCCCCATTTGATGGACTTTGGGCCCTTGTTGAAGATCATGTGACCATAGGTGGATGGATTTACATCTGGGTTCTCAATTCTGTTCCATTGGTCAATGTATCTGTCATTGTACCCGTACCAGGCTGTTTTGACTACTGTAGCTCTATAGTAGGTTCTGAAGTCAGGTAGTGTGAGTCCTCCAACTTTATTCTTTTTCTTCAGTAGTGCTTTACTTATTCGAGGCTTCTTCCCTTTCCATATAAAGTTAATGATTAGTTTTTCCATCTCTTTGAAGAATGTTGTTGGTATTTGTATCGGGATTGCATTGTATTTGTAAATTGCTTTGGGTAGTATTGTCATTTTCACAATGTTGTGTCTACCTATCCATGAGCATGGTATGTTTTTCCATTTATGTAGATCCCTTTGGGTTTGCTGCAGTAGTCTTTTGTAGTTTTCTTTGCAAAGGTCTTTTACATCCCTGGTTAGATTTATTCCTAAGTATTTTATCTTTTTAGGGGCTATTATAAATGGTATTGTTTTCCTGATTTCCTTTTCATCATTCTCCTTATTGGTGTATAGGAATTCAACTGATTTCTGTATGTTTCTATCTTGTATCCTGCTACTCTGCTGAATCTTTCTATTAGTTCCAGTAGATTTCTCATGGAGTCTTTAGGGTTTTCCTTATGTATAGTATCATATCATCTGCAAACCGGGACAGGTTAACTTCTTCATTACCAATTTGGATGCCCTTTATTTCTTTTTCTTGCCTTATTGCTCTAGCTAGGACTTCCAGCACAATGTTAAATAGGAGTGGTGATAAAGGGCATCCTTGTCTTGTTCCTGTTTTCAAGGAGAATGTTTTCAGGCTCTCTCCATTATGAATGATGTTGGCCATTGGTTTTGCATAGATGCCCTTTATTATGTTGAGAAATTTCCCTTCTCTACCTATTTTATTGAGAGTTTTTATCAGGAATGGGTGTTGGACTTTGTCAAATGCCTTTTCTGTGTCAATTGAGATGATCATGTGATTCTTTTCTTTCCTTTCCTTTTCTTTATGTGGTGGATTACGTTGATTGATTTTCTAATGTTGATCTGTCCTTGCATACCTGGTATGAATCCTACTTGGTCGTGGTCTATTATTTTTTTGATATGATGCTGAATTCTATAGGCTAGAATTTTGGTAAGAATTTTTGCATCTATATTCATGAGAGATATTGGTCTATAATCTTTTTTTTTGTGATGTCTTTGCCTGGTTTCAGTATCAGCATTATGCTGGCTTCATAGAATGAATTTGGAAATGTTGCTTCCTTTTCTGTGCTATGAAATAGCTTGAGTAGTACTGGTACAAGTTCTTCTGTAAATGTTTTGTAGAATTCTCCAGTGAAGCCATCTGAGCCAGGGCTTTTTTTGGTTGGGAGTTTTTTAAATTACCTTTTCAATCTCTTCTCTTTTTATGGGTCTGTTCAGATATTCAGCATCACTTTGTTGTAGTTTGGGTAGGTAGTGTTTTTCTAGAAATTTATCCATTTTCTCCAGGTTTTCCAATTTGTTGGAGTATAGTTTTTCATAATATTCTGTTATAATCCTTTTTATTTCAGTTGGGTCTGTTGTAATGTCCTCCATTTCGTTTCTTATTTGGGTTATTTGTGTCCACTCCTGTTTTTTTTTTTGTCAGTCTGGCCAGTGGTTTGTCCATTTTGTTGATTCTTTCAAAGAACCAACTTTTGGTTTTGTTGATTCTTTCTATTGTTTTTCTGTTCTCTATTTCATTTATTTCTGCTCTGATCTTTACTATTTCCTTTCTTCCAGTGGTTGTGGGCTTTTTTGATGTTCTCTTTCTATTTGTTTGAGTTCTGTAGTTAATGTTTTGATTTTTTCCCTTTCTTCTTTTTTGATGTGTGCATCTATTGCTATAAATTGTCCTCTGAGGACTGCCTTTGCTGTGTCCCAAAGGTTTTGGTATGATGTGTTTACATTCTCATTTGCTTCTAGGAATTTTTGATTCCATCTCTGTTTTCTTCTATTACTCAGTGATGTGTAAGCAGGGTATTATTTACTTTCCATGTAATTGATTTTTTTCCCTTGCTCTTTCTGTTGTTAATTTCTACCTTGATGGCATTGTGGTCAGAGAAGATATTTTGAATTATGTCAGTGTTTTGGATCTTGTTGAGGATTGCTCTGTGGCCTAAGATGTGGTCTATTCTGAAGAATGTTCCCTGTGCATTGGAAAAGAATGTGTACTTTGCAGTGGTTGGATGGAGTGTTCTGTATATCTCTAGGAGGTCAAGTTGGCTGATTGTGCCCTTTAGGTCTTCTGTATCTTTGCTGAGTTTCTTCTTAGTTGATCTGTCCTTTGCTGAGAGTGGTGTGTTGAAGTCTCCTACTATTATTGTGGAACCGTCAATTTCTCTTTTCAGTGTTAGAGTTTGTTTTATGTGTTTTGGAGCCCTTTCGTTGGGTGTGTAGTTTATTATAGTTAAGTCTTCATGACAGATTGTCCCCTTAATCATTATATAGTGTCCTTCTTTGACTTTTATGGTGGATTTTATTTTAAAGTCTGTTTTATCTGAGATTAGTATTGCCACTCCTGGTCTTTTTTGGTAGCTGTTAGCTTGATATATTTTTTCCAACCTTTGACTTTTAATAAATTCACATCTTTGTTTCTAAGGTGTGTCTCTTGTAGACAGCATATCGATGGATCCTGTTTTCTTATCCATTCTGTCACTCTCCCTCTCTTTATAGGTGCATTGAGTCCATTTACATTCAGTGTAATTATTGATAGATGTAAGTTTGTTGCTGTCATTTTGTAGTGCTTTTTTTGTTGGTGCTGACGTTTTCTTTGTTCTTCTTACTGTCTTGTGCTGAGTTACTTTTGTTTCTGGATTTTTTTTTATTTCTTTTGTTTTTGTGGGTTTTGCTTTTCCTGACACTTTATGTTTTTTCTCTTTTTTTAAGTTAGTATGTTTATTAACTTTCTTTGTGGTTACCATGAATTTTACCCTTATCTTTCTAAGTTTGAAGCAGTCTACAATTACTTGGTATCACCTTGCCTTCCTCTCCATTACAAGGTTCTATACCTATGCCGTTTATTCCCTCTTTTATTGTTTTGATGTTGATGTCATTTACTGATTAACTGCTCTGATTCCCTGTTGTATTTCTTTTGGTTTTGGATAGTCCTTGAGAGTTCATTTCCTAGATTGGTATCTGGCTTGTACGATCCTGCGTCCTAGATTCTGCCTGTGAGCTGAAGTTGTTTGTTCTCAGATCGAAGAACTCCCTTTAATAATTCTTGTAAGTTTAGTTTGGCTCTTACAAATTCCCTGCACTTCTGTTTATCTGGAAATGACCCAATTTCACCATCAAATTTGAACAAGAGTTTTGCAGGATACATTATTCTTGGCTGGAAAGTTTTTTCTTTCAAGATTTTATATATGTCATCCCATTGCCTTCTTGCCCGCATGGTTTCTGCGGAGTAATCTGAGATTAGTCTTATTGTTTCTCCTCTGTATGTGACTTCTTGTTTTTCATGAGCTGCTCTCAGGATTCTTTGTTTGTCTCTGGTTTTGGCGAGTGTGATTATGATATGCCTTGGTGATTTTTCTTTTGGGGTCTATCCTATATGGGGTTCATTGAGCTTCTTGGATGGTCAGCTTTTCGTCTTTCATGATATTGGGGAAGTTTTCTGTCAGCAGTTCTTCAATGATCCTCTCTGTGTTTTCTGTTTTTTCTCCCTGTTCTGGAACTCCAATCAGTCACAGATTTTTGCTTTTGATTGTATCCCACGTAACTCTCAGGGTCTCTTCATTTTTCTTCTTTCTTTTTTCTGAGTTTTCCTCAAATAGGGTTGTATCCAAGTGTTTGTCTTCAATTCCACTGATCCTGTCTTCCACCATTTCAAATCTGCTTCTCTGCCCTCCTATGACACTGTCCATTTCTGAAATCTTGTTTATCTTTTGTATTTCTAACTGTTGTTTTTGTATAATTTCTATTTGTGAATTTATTTTGGCATTTTGTTCCTGCATTATTTTCCTGAATTCTTCCAATTTTTTGTCTGTATTTTCCATGGAATTTGTCTCCTTTTTCCTCATTTTTGTTTGCGTTTTACTTCAGCTCTTGGAGAATTCTGAGTATTAGAGATTCGAATTCCCTATCAGGTAGTTCTAGTGCCTTTTCTTCCACTGGAAAGTCATCTGGTGTTTTATTTTGGATGCCTACTGGAACCATCCTGTCCTGTTTTTGTAAATGTTTTGATATTGTTCTGCTGTCTTCAAGGCATTCACTAGTTATTTTTCTTGTTTATTGATTGTAGATTTGTTTGTTTTGTCCCTTTTTTTTTTTTTTTTAATTTGGCTATGTCTGAGCAGGCGGGCTGTATGTGTGTTATTTGTTGTTTGCTTGTCTGGGGGCACAATACTTTTCACCTCCTTCTCCAATTGGCAGGGTCAGTCACTCAGGTATGTTACGGCAGGGCAGGTCTAGCTGAAGAGGAGTTACTGGGACTGGTTGTTTATGGCACTTACTACAGCCACCAGGGTGGGTCGGTAATTAGTGCAGGGCAGGTTCCAGTAGGCCATGCCTGTGGTGCTTGGTGGTGTGATGTTAAGCTCACGGTGCTGGTAGGCAGGATGTAGCAGGGAGACTGTTATGTGTGGAGCTAAGATGAATATGGGAGAGAGGAGAGAAGAACAGGAGCCAAAAACATACAAACAACAAAAAAGAATGCTAGGAGAGCTTGCCGTTGGAGTGGAGAGATGAGAGACTATGAAATGGAGGAAAACAAAAAGGTGAAGAGGAAGAAAAAAAAAGAAAAGAATGAATAAGTAAAAATTGGAAAGGTTAAAGAACAGCAAATTTCCCAGGGATCCCACCGGTGAAGCTATGAGGTCTGAGGTAGTTGTTCTCAGGTGTTGCCGTACAGCCTGGCTAGAAAACATAGAGGTATACAACACCAGGATTCAGGGAACAGAAAGAGAAGGAAGCTATAGAGAGACGAGAAACTGAGTAATGAAGAAAGACAAAAAGGGAAAAAGAGGGAAAAGGAAACAAAACCAATTAAAAAAAGAAAAAGAAAAGACCTCAAAAAACCAGAAAAAAACAGGGGAAAAAAAAAAAAAACAGGAAAGGAAACACCCTCAGGGATCCCTCTGTAGATCTGTGCAAGCCGAAGGGGTAGTTTCCAAGCCACATAGCACCGCCTTGCCAGAATGGGCTCCCAACTAAAGAAAAGGAAAAGAAAACAAACAAACAATTCTAAACAAACAAATGAACAAAAGCCCTGGGATCCTGACAGTGCAGCAGCCCAGACCGGGAAGAAGCTCCACATTCGAACAGAGCTCCGCAGCCCCTCAGGAAGAAGCAAAGATGGCTCACAGAGCCAGGTATTTGAGTGAAAGGAGGGGGAGGTGGTGAGAGGTAAGGAAGAAATCAAAAGAAGCAGAAAAAAAGCAACACCAGCAGCAAACAAATGGCACTCAGAGAGCCAGCTAGTGCCTGCTGGTGGAATCCAAGCAACCGGTGTTTCCCGGACAAGAGACTGTGTCCACAGGAAGCAGAGCAGGCCGAGTGTGGGTCAAGAAGGTTAGGGGGTGGGAAAGCGTATATCTGAAGTTACCGGAGCTCTGCAGCCCCGCAGAAAGAAGCAAAGATGGTGCATGGAGCCAGGTATTTGAGCAAAAAGAGGGGAAGGTGGTGAGAAGTAAGGAAGAAATCAAAAGAAGTGGAAAAAAGCAACACCAGCAGCCAACAAATGGCACTCAGAGAGCCGGCCCGTTTGGGTGGGTAGAATCCAAGCAGCCGGGGCTTCCCGGACAAGAGATTGTGGCCGCGGGAACAGAGGAGGCCGAGTGGGGGTGAAGAAAGGTGGGGGGTGGGAAAGCATATTTCGCAAATTACCAGTTGTTTTGTCTCCCGCTGGAAGCTCCGTGAAGCTGGTTTCTCATACCCCTTGTTTGCTGGTCTCCAATAGGAGTCCAAGATTGTGGATCCATGCTGCGTTAACTGATAGGGAACCTCTGCATGAACCTCGCCTTGCTCTCCGTTCTCTGTCAGTGTTCTCACTCCATTTGGTGCTTGGATGAGTTCTTTATCTCTTCATTTGATGTTTTAGGGTTTCAGGATTGTTGTTTTCTCTGTTTGGCTTAGTTTTTTGGATCTTTGCTGTGGAGGGATGGCATGGTGCTTCTGCCTAGAGCTCCATTTTACTGGAAGTCCCCAACAAGAATTTTTTGACATCAGAAAATATCTAGTTGGTGTTCACATTTACCTAATTGTCATAGAAGTGTTTTTTTTTGTAATTTGAGTAATTTTATAGGTCGGATATGATTGGCTGATGTATCTCTTAAGTCATTTTTTAATTTTTAGATTAACTCTCTGTTTCTCCATCTTTCTCTTTACAATTTATTTGCTCAACAATGCATATTGTTTGCCATTTAATGTTTTTACCAGTCTGGGTTTTGCTGATTTTATACCTATTGTGTAATTTAACATATTTCCTGAGCTTTTGTATTTCCTGTAAATTGATCAGATTAAGTGTCTTCTTCTTCTCTTAATTCTCCTCCTCTTTTTATTTGTAAAAATACTTCTTAATACTGTTGAGTATCTTCATCAGAATTGAAATGATGTCTGGTTACCACTTGTTTTGTTATGTTAGAAGCCATTGGTGATCATTGTCTAGATCTGATAATTTCTTAAGGATTGCAAAATGATATTTTAATTCAGTCATTCTTTCTTCATTTATTAATTGGGATATTGCTATAAAGACAAACTTCTCCTTATTAACTATTTGTTTACTGTGAGGTATAGTCCATGTAGAAAGAAGAAAATACTTAACCCCTTGCTCTCTTTTTAAATCAGTTTTAAAAGAGTGAGTTGGTTCTCTACCATTCTCCAAAGATGATCAATAAGTTGGAGTTTTTTAGTACTATTTTTGATGAGTTTCTATATATCATATTTATTATTCTTATGAGGCTCTAATGCTCCCAATTTTGGCCAGTGAGAACATGTTTAAATCATCCAATAGATAGTTTTTTACATAATCCTAGTAATCTTTGATGGAATCCTTTTCTTCTGGCATAATAAGATGTTTCAAGTTTATCTTGAGTATTTCCAGCCTCTGACCTAGAATCAGTTGAGATTCTTTCTCCAAAGAGTCCTGTATCCTTTAGCCCTCTAATAATTAAAAAAAATTTTATTATGGTAGAATATACATAACACATCATTTGCCATTTTAACCATTTTTATGTGTGCAACTCACTGGCATTAATTATGTTTCACTATGTTGTGTTGAAGAAGAACTGATGCCTTTGAATTACGGTGTTGGGGAAGAATGTTGAATATACCACGTACTGCCAGAAGAATGCAAAAGTCTGTCTTGGAAGAAGTACAGTCAGAATGCTCCTTTGAAGGGAGGGTGGCGAGAATTGTTTCATGTACTTTGGACATGTTATCAGGAGGGACAAGTCCCTAGTAAAGGACATCATGCTTGGTAAAGTAGAGTCAGTGAAAAAGTGAAAGACACTCAATGAGATGGACTGACACAGTGGCTGCAACAATAGGCTCAAGCATAGCAACAATTGTGAGAATGGCACAGGACGGGACGGTGTTTTTTTCTGTTGTTCATAGCGTCTCTGTGAGTCAGAACCAACTTGATGGCACCTAAGAACAACATGTTGTGCAACCACCACCATTATTCATTTCCATTTTTTTCATCACCCTTAACAAATACTTAGTACCCCTTAAGAAATAACTGTACATTTTTCCCTCCCACCTGCCCCTGGTAATAACTAATAAACTTTGGTCTGTATGCATTTTCCTATCTTAGATATTTCATATAAGTGGTATCGTAAAATATTTGTCCTTTTGTGCTTGACTTATTTCATTCAGCTTAATGTTTTCAAGGTTCACCATGTTGTAGCATGTATCAGACCATCACTTCTATGTATGGCTGAATAATATTCCAGTGCATGGATATACCACATTTTGTTTATCCATTCATCTACTGAAGTATAGTTGGGTTGTTTTTACCTTATGGCTATTGTGATTAATGTTGCAATGAATATTGTTGTACAAATATATGTTTGAGTTGCTGCTTTCAAGTCTTTTGAATATGTACCTAGGAGTGAAATTGCTGAGTCATATAGTAATTGCATGTCAACATTTTGAGGAACTGCCAAACTATTTTCCACATCTTTCTTATAAATTTTAAATGTCAGGTTTAGAGCATTATTTTTATAAAGTTCTATAATTTCTTTTTGCATTTCAGTTTCAAACAAAAAGTAACTTGATAAGTTATTGTTATGTTTTCACATAAAAGGGTCTTTTATAGTTTTATTATTAATATCTTATTTTCTTTATTATGGTTAGAGTATGCTGTTTGCTTTACTTTTATTCTTTGTACTTTTTCAAAGTTTTCTTTTTAGCTTAAGATATGTTCAATTTTTATGAATATTCCCTATGCTGTTAAAAATGTACTCTATTATTAAAATTTATAATTCATTATGTATTTGTAAAATATAATTTATTGATTGTGTCTATTATTATATATCTTTATTTTTTCCATTTGATCTATCTTGTCTTCTAACTTCCAGTGTTGCTGTTGAGACATCTGATGCTATTTTTAAAATGTATTTTTTTTACACTCTAAATATGTGCATTTTGTTGCATGTCAATTATATCCCAATAAAGCTGTTTAAACATTTAATCTAGATGTCAAACGTCAGAAAAATGAGATGAGGGGGTGGAAAGCAAGGGAGCATGAAAAGCAAAAAGCATAAAACCAAACAACAGAAATAGGATGAAATACAAGTTCTCATAATAAATGCAAATGGGCTAAACTATCCCAGTTTTTTTAAGGGGGTTTCAGATTGGGTTAAAAAAATAAAATCCACTGCTTTCTAATTAATTGAATTATTTGTCTTTTTGTTGTAGAGGTGTTGGATTTTCTTGTAGATTTTGGAGGTTAGACCTTTGATTTGTAATAGTCAAAAGTTTTTTCCCAGTCTGTAGGTTCTCTTTTTACTCTTTTGGTGAAGTCTTTTGATAGGACAATGTTCTGCTGCTATTCATAAGGTTTTCACTGCCTAATTCTTTTCAGAAGTAGACTGCTGGGTCCTTCTTCCTAGTCTAGCTTAGTCTGAAAGCTCAGTTGAAACCTGTCCACCATGCGTAACCCTGCTAGTATCTGAATACTGGTGGCATAGCTTCTAGCATCACAGCAATATGCAAGCCTTCACAGTACGACAAACTGACAGACACTTGGGAGCTTTGATGAGCGTAACTGTTTAATTTTTAGAAGATCCCAGTTATCTAGTTCATCTTCTGGAGTTTATGTGTTGTTAGTTCTGATCTGTATCCTGTTAGTGCTGTGGATTAGGGCCTCTAGCGTTGATCTTATTTTTTTCTTCTATGAACTTTATAGTTTTTGGCTTTATATTTAGGTTTTTGATCCATTTTGAAGTATTTTTTGTATATGTGAGGTATAGTCCTGTTTCATTTTTTTGCAGCTGGACATCCAGTTTTACCAGCACCATTTGTTAAAAAGACTGTCTTTTCCTCATTTGTTGGATTTTGGAACCTTGTTGAAGATCAGGTGACCATAGGTGGATGGATTTACATCTGGGTTCTCAATTCTGTTCCACTGGTCAAGTGTCTCTTGTTGTACCAGTACCAGGCTGTTTTGACTACTGTAGCTGTATAGTGGGGTTCTGAGGTCAGGTAGCGCAAGACCTCCTGCTTTATTCCTCTTCTTCACTAGTGCTTCACTTATCCAAGGCTTCTTCCTTTTCCATATAAAGTTAATGATTAGTTTTTCCATCTCTTTAAAGAATGTTGTTGGTATTTGGATTAGGACTGCACTGTATTTGTAAATCACTTTGGGTAGAATTGTCATTTTCACAATGTGGAGCCTACCTATCCATGAACATGGTATGTTTTACCATTTATGTAGATATGTTTTGGTTTCTTGCAGTTCTGTTTTGTAGTTTTCTTTCTATAGGTCTTTTACATCCCTGGTTAGATTTATTCCTAAGAATTTTATTTTTTTAGGGGCAGTTATAAATAGTATTTTTTTCCTATTTCCTTTTCATCATTCTCCTTATTGGTGTATAGGAATCCAACTGATTTTTGTATGTTTATCTTGTATCCTGCTACTCTGCTGAATCTTTCTATTAGTTCCAGTAGTTTTCTCATGAAGTCTTTTGGGTTTTCTATGTATGGTATATATCATCCATAAATAGGGACAGTTTAACTTCTTCATTACCAATTTGGATGCCTTTTATTTCTTTTTCCTGCCTTATTGCTTTAGCTAGGACTTCCAGCACAATCTTAAATAGGAGTGGCGATAAAGGTCATCCTTGTCTTGTTCCTGTTCCAAGGGAAATGCTTTCAGCCTCACTCCATTAAGAATGCTGTTGGCCATTGGTTTTACATAGATGTCCTTTATCATGTTGAGATATTTCCCTTCTCTACCTATTTTATTGAGAGTTTTTATCAGGAATGGGTGTTGGACTTTGTCAAGTGCATTTTCTGCATCGATTGAGATGATCATGTGATTCTTTTCTTTCCTTTTATTTATGTGCTTTATTATGTTGATTGATTTTCTAATGTTGAACCATCCTTGCATACTTGGTATGAATCCTACTTGGTCGTGGTGTATTATTTTTTTGATATGATGCTGAATTCTATTGGCTAGAATTTTATTGAGAATTATTTTAAAAACTTCTTATTTTGAAATAATCCTAGATTCATAGGGAGACGCAAAAATTGTACTGAGTCCCATGTATCCTTCTCCCAGCTTCCCCTAATGGTGGTATTTTATATAGAGGTAGTACAATATTAAATAGTGATATTTTTATTCCCATTCCTTTGTTAATGGCATTTTATTTTCTTGCTAAAAATTCTTAATACATGCCATATTCTGAAATTTTATGATGCTGTGCCTTGGTGTGAGATATTTTTCCCCCTCCTCAATGAACTGTGCTTTCATTTTGTTCTTTTCCATCAGAAAAATTTTGCATAGTTTCTCACAGTTTTCTCTCCTTCACTTCTATTGCTCTTAAAAAAAGTCTTTTATTTGTGTAATAAAAACAAGCAAACAAAGAAACCTGTTGCTGTCATGTCAATTCCAACTCATAGTGACCCTATAGGACAGAGTAGAACTGCCCCATAGAGTTTCTAAGGAGTGTCTGTTGGATTCAAACTGCTGACTTTTTGGTTAGCAGCCAAGCTCTTAACCTCTGCACTACTAGGGCTCCATTTATGTAACAGACTTCCTGAAAAAAAACTATTTAAAAAAATTTTCCCTCTACTTTCCATTTCTTTTATATGAGACTCCCTCAATATTATCTACACATCTTTGTATTTAATCTTTCATTTCTCTCAGGATATTTTAAATTTCCTGAGTCTTTTTGATATCATTCTCTTCTTTTTTCACAAGTACAAGATCTTTTTATTTATTTTTTAAATTTATCTGAGGGTATTAATTATATTTCCTTTGAAAATTTCTTCACCTCCCTGCCTCTACTTTGTTTTGCCTGGATTCCACTTTTCATGTTAGATGTTTTTTTCACATGTATAGGAGGAGGACGTGGGGATCTATGGCTTTACCTTTTTTTTTTTTTAAGTATCATTTCAGTCAGACCTCCTATTTTCAGCTCCATCTTCTCTTTTAATCTCATAGGTGCCTCAGGTTTGCATTCTTGACATTTCAGAGAATTATGGATTGTTTCTTGGCTTTTTCTTCCAGAGGCACTTAGTTTCTAGCTTTTTTTGTTTGACCCATCAGCTTTCCAGGTTCTAAAGTTTTGCGATATTTTTTGCCTGCTTTCATCCCTCATTAGTTCCATTACATTTGTTTTTGTTTGTTAACCCAAACCTAACCCATTGCTGTGGAGTTGATTCTGACTCATAGAGTCCCTACAGGAAAGAGTAGAACTGTCCCCATAGGGTTTCCAAGGCTGTGATTTTTACAGAAGCAGACTGCTACATCTTTCTGCCTGGGAGCGGCTTGTGAGTTAGAATTGCTGACCTTTCGGTTAACAGCTGAGTGGTTAACCACTGCACTACCAGGGCTCCTGTCCTTATTATTTAATGCCCTGAAATTTCTGATTACTACCATTCTGAGAGGGCACGGAAGTAAACAGGTAAGTTTAAGCTGCTTGATTTACCTAGACATTTCTGCTATAATATTTAAGATGTAACTATTTTAGGTATATAAAAAGTTCTTTGATATTGTGTGTAGATATTTTGTAACAAATCAGCTCATTAAATTCTCTTTTAAAAATAATTTTAGCCAATTACTTGGTTCTTCTAGGTAAATGATGACTTGTTTTTCTCTTCTAAATTTGAAAATTTTTCTTACTTCATTCACTACTGCTTTTAACATTACTTGTAAATTTCAGCCAATTATTTTTTCTTGACTTACTTAATTGGCTAGTACTTTTGAAACTGTTATAAAATAATTTTAGCCAATTTTTTGCCTGTTATTTTTGCATAGATATTCTGTATGGTTTTTAAAGAAACATTTTTCTATCCCTAATTTACCCAGTTTTTTAAGTTAGAAATTAATGTTTAATTTTGTTTAAATCCCACATTAACATTTATTTTCTTAGTCTGTGATTACCCAGTAAAGACTTATTTTAATAGATTCCATTCTTGAGTAATATTTTTTTTTCTAACTTCTTTTATAGTCAACCTCTCTGAAGCGCTTTGTTCAGATAGATGGGTAATTGCTATTTCTGTTGGGTGATTTTAAACACTTTCACCATTGTGACACAGTATTTTCTTACAATATATCCTCAGCTTACTCTTTAGAACATTACACCACTTTCTCAAAAGTAAAAGTTTTAGCTCACCTTGCATTGACTTCTATTCTTTAGGCTTTTGTAGCACTAAGCTATATTGCTTGAATTTTATGATAAGAGACCCTTATCTATTTTCTAGCTCTGGCCCCTACTATCTCATTTATTTATTCCATTGATCATTTCGGCCAGAATCCTGGAGCAATGACATTTAGTTATTTGTGTTTAAGTCCCCATTTTATACTGAATTTTGGATATAAATCTACTTATATTACATCTGTTTCTATAATTTACCTTAAATCCTTTAGAAATGTATGCTGTAAGTATATAGATTTTGAAAGAAGTTCAAAAATTGTGTTATAGGTTTGACAACTAGCCACTCAAGACTTAAGAATTGCAATAAGTATGTTTTACAGGAAAGTAGAAGATGACAGATGATGCTTATATTCACCTATTATCAATATTTTGATATACTCAAATTTTCTTCAAATTTCTGGACACCAGGTCAATAAAAATAAGAACAGTATTTACACAATTTGTAATTCTCTAGGTAGTTTTTAGTCTTCTCTCCAATCCTATTTATAAGACAATAAAGGTATTAGCAGGAACTAATAAAAATAACTTTTATTATGCTTTAGAAAAGTTCCTTTCTTTGAGGATTCTCATGCTATCATATATCTTAATAGAGTTGCAAAAGAAAAGGGAGCCCTGGTGGTGCAGTGGTTAAAGTGCTAGCTACTAACAGAAAGTTCAGCAGCTCCAAACCACCAGCAGCTCTGTGGGAGAAAGATGTGGCAGTCTGTTTCCATAAAGGTTTTTGGAGCCCTGGTTGCATAATGGTTAAGAGCTAGGCTGCTAACCAAAAGATCAGCAGTTCAAATCCACCACCCGGTCCTTGGAAACCCTATGGGGCAGTTCTACTCTGTCTTATAGGGTCACTATGAGTCATAATCACTTCAGTGACAATGAGTTATGCAAAAGAAACTAGTTATTTGAGGAAACATGATGGCTAGCTTAAAGATTTTTCATAAAGATGTTATAGCTCATTTGCTACCATTTATTATATTTGGATGCTACATTCCTGAGTGAGGGCACAGAGAATAATGGTAGAAAACTTGAGAATATTGCAGTGTTGTTAAAAAAGTAACTTCCTTTACCCCGTAAATTGAAGGAATGATTACAGAGCAGCCATATAGTATTTTCTATGTTATTTTTCTTTCAAAATGGCTTAGTCATCAGAGAAATGTAAAAGATATACATGAGACTTAGGTACTTATTTTTACCTGCTATACCCCTGCTAGGAGAACATATACACCTGCTAGATACTGGGCCCACTGGATAACCATCAATCTACGTGCAGGAATTATAAGCAAATAATAAAGAGCAACTGTACATCACCACTCATAGAAAAAAATGTCCGGGTTACTCTGCTAGGGACAAGTGGGCAGCTGTGGAGTTTAACAGTTGTATAATAGAGCACATTTTCAGGATTCATTCTGCTTTAGCCGATGATAGGTTCCATCTCTAGGCTCTTTTTATTCTCTGTGTATTGCTGAAAGGAGAAAATAGGCAAGATATAAGGAGAAGGAGAGAAAAAAAAAAAAATCCCCAAAAGACATAGGTTCAAAATTGCTTTATTCTACATGAATTTTACTTTTCAACAGCAAAAATTTTCTAGACCTCTTTAAACAGTAACACCTAGTCTGAGCATTCATTTTATTTTCACTCCCTTCTCTCCATTTTTTTTTTTTTTTTTGCATGTGGTGCTGTTGAATTTCCAGTATATGTATGATTTAGGGCTGGACTGGGAAATGTACAGGCAGTGAGGAGAATAAAAGTCAACCAACATTTCTGAGGAGACTTTGGAACATTTTGGCATATTACACAAAGCATAGGTGGGCCAGTGAGCATTAAATACACTCCTACTTTTTTGAAACTTTCTCATAGCAGGATACTTAAACTCCTCAAAATCCCATGTCCTCAGACTGCCAGTGTATCGTCACCAATTCTGAAGTTGAGGGTGGGCAAGGACTTGAGGATCTACTCTGTGTTCAAGTGGCTTCTCATTTTCTCATTGAACAATCTAATACTGTTGCCCCTCTATCTTTTTTAGCTATCAGCTCAGTGGGAGTCAATTTGCTACAGCGGTTAAGGCCAAAGACTCTGGACCTAGACTGCCTAGGTTGAAATCCCAGTTTAAAGAGTTGTTAGCAAGTCATGTGTTCTCATTTTGCTTTGGTTACTTATCTGTAACAAGAGCATAATAGGTTTGTTGTGAGGATTAAATGAGTCAAAACAAGTATATAGTGCCTGACAGGTGCTGCTAACTATCACTGCTCCTGCTCCAACTTAGTTAGAAAGATTTGTTGTGGTCGTTAGCTTCCATTGAGTTGGCCTCTGCACAAAGAAACGAAACACTGCCCAGTCCTGTGCTATCCCTGTGATTAATTGCTGACTGGACCATTGTGATCCGCAGGGTTTTCTTTGGCTGATTTTCAGAAGTAGATCGCCAGGATTTTCTTCCTCATCCATCTAAGTCTGGAAGCTCTGCTGAGTCCTGTCCATCATGATAGCAACATGCAAACCCCCATGAACAGATAGGTGGGGGTTGTGTAGGAGGCGCATTGGCTGCAAATTGAACCTAGGTCTCCTGCATGGATGGCAAGAATTCTAGCACTGAACCATCACTTGGCCCTGTTAGAAATACATATTTTAGCTTATTTATATATGATTATAAAGCTTAGTGAGACTGAGCTGCTATTCAGAACTATGATTGCTTAGCAGCTTGAGTAAAACTAATGTGGATATTTCAGGCCTACCCAATGTACAAAGCAGAAATAATTATGATGCAAAGTTTGGGCACATTAGTAAAGCAAGTAAAATGGGGTTACAAGAAAGAAAATTCAAGAGAATGATTATGTCAACATTCTCTCTTTCTAACGACTGAAAAAGATTTGGGCAAAATAGGGGTGGGGAAAACTATCACTTTTATCTTTAAGAATTATTAGTCAAAGATTAGAGAAAGTATGTCTATCTTTTTAATGTACTTAGAATGTAATAATATACCTGAGTGAATTTTTAGCCCTGTATTGGTTTCCTATTACTGCAGTAACAAATTACCACAACCTTAAAAAAAAAAAAACCCATTGTCATCGAGTCGATTCTGACTCATAGTGACCCTATAGGACAGGGTAGAACTGCCCATAGTATTTCAAAGGAGTGGCTGGTTAGCAGCCAAGCTCTTAACTATCATGCCACCAGGCTTCCACCACAACCTTAGAGGTTTAAAATAACACAAATTTATTATCTTACAGTCCTGGAGATCAGAAATCCTACAGAAGGTATTGGCAGGGCTGTGTTCTTTCTGGAGTAGTATTTGTTCTTTCTCTAAGTTAGTATCTGTTTCCTTGCCTCTTCCCATTTCTAGAAGCCTCCTATATCCTTGGTTCATGACCTCTTGCTCCATCTTCAAAGCTAACAGTATAGCATCTTCAAATCTCTCACTGATATTAATTATTCTACCTCCTTCTTCCACTTATGAATACCTTATGATTATATTGGGCCCTGCAATGGTTATGTGTTAACTTGGCTAGGCCATGATTCTCAGTGGTTTAGAAGATATTATATAATCATCTTCCATTTTGTGATCTGATGTGACAGCCAATCAGTTCAAAGAGGAGTTTCCTTAGGGGTATGGCCTACATCCAATATATATGGATGTTCTGACAAAACTCACCCTCTCTTGATCCTGCATCCAGCTAGTCATCCTCTGATCTCTGGTTCTTGGGACATGAGCTGGCACATTGCTGCCTGAACTGCAGATTTTGGGATTTGCCATCTCCCACAGTCCCATGATCCAACATCCTGCTGTCTGACCTGCTGATTTTGGGCTCATCAGCCCCTGCAACCAAGTGAGTCATGAGAAGCCCCCAGCCTGACCCACAGATTTGGGATTTGTCAGCCTCCACAACTGCATGAGCCATTTCCTTGAAATAAATCTCTCTCTACATATATTTATATGTATATATGCACTTCACTGGTTTTGCCCTCTAGAAAATCCAGCTAAGACAGGCCTGTGGATAACTCAAGATGATCTCATCATTTCAAAGTTAGCTGATTATCAATTCTGTCTGCAAACTTAATTTCCCTTTGCCATGTAACTTAACATATTCACAGATTACGGGGTTAGGACATGGATGTGGGCATCTTTGAAGGGTCATTACGTGCTTACCACCTGCCCTTTTACAAATGATAGAGTCACTGTGCTCAATAATATGCTAAATTAGTATGTTATGCTTCTGTATTAAAGTGGCGCATGGCTAGCAACACCATATGTAGTCCCTTCCAACCTTCCACAAAATTAAAAAAGACACAGAAAAAGCTGAAAACTCACCAGAGAACTGAAAAGTGCAAATAACAAACAACTTAGAGTTGGAAACTATGACATGTGCTCTTTCACCATAAAGCAGATAAAACAAGACTTAAGGAAACCTAATCTGGCTTGATAATGATAGCATGCTTAGATTTACCTCACCACTTACAGCAGAAAGACAAATTACATCTTTCCCACTGGACTCGGAAACTCAGGGTTTTAACTAACCACTCCCTCCCTGCCCCCAAAAGTGTTAGTCTTTCTCTACTCTGCTGTTCTGATTTATTCAGCATCCAAAGAATTCTTTGTCTCTATCTTAGATGTCTAGTGCTGCTGTAATAGAAATACCACAAGTGGGTAGCTTTAACAAAGAGAAATTTATTCTCTCACAGTCTAATAGGCTAGATGTCCAAATTCAGGGTGCCAGCTTACAGGGAAGGCTTTCTCTCTCTGTTGGCTCTGGTGGAGGGTCGTTGTCATCAATCTTCCCCTGGTCTAGGAGCTTTTCAGCGTAGGGATCCTGGGTCCAAAGGAAGTGCATGCTCCTGGTTCTTCTTGCTTGGTGGTAATGAGGTCCCCATATCTCTCTGCTTGCTTCTCTCTTTTATATCTCAAAAGAGATTGGCTCAAGACACAATCTAATCTTGTGGATTTCATCTTATCAACATAACTGCCACTAATCTTACCTCATTGATATCATAGAGATAGGATTCACAACACATACGAAAATCACATCAGATGCAAAATGGTGGACAATCACACAATACTGGGAATCACTGCCTAGCCAAGTTGACAAACATTTTTGGGGGACACAATTCAATCCATGACACTACCCTTGATTCTTCCCACACTCTTCATCACTACTATCACCAATACTACCATCCGTAGATAACAACTTCCAGAAAACAACCAGGTAGGAAATAGTTAGAGACTTACGGTAGCAGGTTATGTTCCCAGTAAAATCAATGAAAATAAATCTTTAGTTATATTCATCTTGGGAAACATTTAAACAGCAAAGAGAAAGAAAAGAAATGCCATAAAATATCCAAATAAACAAAGCTCAAACAACAAAGTTAGCTAGAGTAACAAAACTGAAACTGAAGGTAGTAGAGAATGTATTGCTCAACAAATGCCTATGTTCTTCTGCTTCATATTTTTCAGCCCTTTATAGTTAGACATGGCCAAGTGATTAGTACTGGTCGATGGGATCTGAGTGGAAGTGATTTTTATAACATCTTTGTGGAAAATTTTACAAGCTCAATTTCACTTTACAAAAAGTCCCCCCCAAAAACAAAACAAAACAAAACAAAAACCAAACCCGTTGCCTTTCAGTCAATTCTGACTAATAGCGACCCTACAGGACAGAGTAGAATTGCCCCATAGGGCTTCCAAGGGGTGGCTGGTGGATTTGAACTGCGACCTTTTGGTTAGCAGCCAAGCTCTTAACCACTGCAACACCAGGGCTCCTCACAAAGAGCCCAGTAGTCCACAAACCCAGCCTGTGGGTATAGCCTCAGATCCTGAATTCAGAGTTGGAATAAACACTCTTGACCACTGAAAAAAATCCCCACACTGCCTTCCCAATGTGTGGAGTGAGGGCCATTATAATAGGAAAGTGGAACAAGGAGAAACACTGGAACTGCTCCTTACTTCCAAAATATTAAAACCAGAAAGTTCTCATATCCCTGAGTGTCCTCTTTATGGTTCCTTCACAAGTTAAGACTCTAGGTAGAAAGAGTGTGAAAGTAGAATCTTCAAAGCCTCCTGAGGCTTAGATTTAGAAGTCTCAAAGCATAATTCTGCTGTGTTTTGTTGGTCAAAGTAAGTCACAAGGCAAACCTAGATTTAAGCGGTAGAGAAATGCACTCCACCTTTTCATGTAAAGAATGGCAAAGTCCCATTGCAAAGACATGTCATACAGGGGTGTGAAGAATTACTGCATCTGTGTTTGCAAATAATCTACCACACTATAGGAATCGAAGATGATGAGAAGCATTTCATTTTTACCTGACGTGAATAGAATTGCACCTTCACTATTTTACCTCAAGCTTGTATCTCTTCAAATCTTCTTAATTATATAGTCTAGAGGAATCTTGATCATCCGGATGTTTTTCAGAACATCATGCTATGTCCAACTACATTGATGACATCATGCAGATTGGATTTGTTGAGAAACAGCAAGTGTACTAGATGCTTTAGTTGGTTACATATGTGCTCGAGTTTGGAGATAAACCCTATGAGGATTCATAGTCCTGCCAGATTAGTAAGTTTTGGGAGTCCAAAGGTCTTAGTAATGTGATGATGTCTCCTCCAAAGTGAAAGATAAGACATCGTGCTTTACAGAACTAACCATTAAGAAACTAGCACAACACTTGCTGGCCCTCTCTGAAGGCCTTTTGGGGGTGAGGCTCTGATCCATTTATTTGCTAATCCATAATGCTACATGTTTTGAATGGGACCAGAGCAAAAGAAGGTTCTACAATAGTTTTAGACTGTGGAACCCTGGTGGTGCAGTGGTTAAGAGCTTGGCTGCTAATGAAAATGTCGGCAGTTCAAATCTACCAGCTGCTTCTTGGAAACCCTATGGTTCTACTCTGGTGCAGTTCTACTCTGACCTATAGACTTGTTATGAGTTGGAATTGACTCCGTGACAACAGGTTTGGTTTTTGGATTTTGGTGTCATCCATCAAATTCAACTAAGCTCAAAATATCAGTTATAAATAAGGGTTCTATATGCAATTTCTGGCAAGCTATAGCAAATGTTACATAGCACATAACCCTAGGGCTTAGAAAAAAATGATAATTATTTCATTTTGAGAAGAAATTCCTGGCTTGCTATTAAGACCCTGTAGAAGCTGAGTGCTAGACCATGGGGCACCAAGGGACTATGTTACCTGAGATGCCCATCATGCATTGACTGTTATCAGATTCATTATCATAAGATTGTGCATGAGCAAGCATTATGAAATTGAAGCATTATTTTTATATTAGGCTCATGCAGTTATGCAAGGAACAAGGAAAATTCATGGACTGGTGGCTCAGGCTCTTATAACATCAATTCGTGTTTTATTGCTCCAATTCCTTCTACCCACTCCTATGGCCTCCTGGGGAGTTTCTTGTAAACAGCTGGCAGTTTAAAAAACAAACAAAACTTGGGCCTTGCTTATACAGAAATCTGAAACATAAGCTGTCACCAGCTGAAAATGATCTGTTTTCATATTCTAGCCCACTCAGAGGGGGCCTTTTGACAAAGGGGAAATCAGGCAATATACATAGTTTTTCACTTTGTCTGGAAGGAAGCCTGGCTTAAGTATCTTGCTCATGGACAGTGGCTAATGGCTTGTCTTGTTGATCAGGAATTTGGAAAGAACACGATTAGATGACTGATGTGATGGGGGTCAGGAGACGTTATGTGGATGATCTCTTGCAATGGGCCCAGAGTGGGATAATGTATCACATGTGACTTCTCATCAAAATATAACCACTGAAGAGGAGACTTTCAACAATCAAGTGAACTAGATGACTCATCCTGTGAATGTCACTCTCTTTCCCCAGCCATCCCATCTGTCTTAGCTTCTTAGTGCCACTAGAACAAAAATACAGGTAGATGGCTTTAATGGACAGAAATTAATTTCTCACAGCTAAGGAGGCTAAAACTCCAAACTCAGATGCCAGCTCTAGGGGAAGACTCTCTCTCTCTATTGACTCTGGGGGAACGACTTGTCTTTTTTCAGCTTCTATTCCTCAGTTCCTTGGTGGTCTTCATGTGACTTGTATCTTCCTCCGCGTTTGTGCTTCCTTCTCTGTGCCTAATCTGCTCTTTTTTATATCTGAAAAGTGACTAGCTTAAAACACACCTTACAGTGATATGGTCTTATTAAACATAACAAAGAAAGCCCTATTCCCAGGTGGGATTGCACACACAGGTATAGGGTTTAGGATTTACAATACATATTTTTGGGGAACACAGTTCAATCCATAATACTACCTCAATGTCTAAAGTGGTTGTGGGGACAGGGATGGAAGTTTTGCATGGACTCAACAACATGGCCTTCTCTCTTCAAAGCTGATCTGGCTACTGTCCCTGCTTGGTGCCCAGCTTGCCAATAATAAAGGCCAATGCTGAGGACCAGAAATGGCTCTGTTTCCCTGTGAGACCAGCTGATGTTGTAGTGGCAGAATAATTACATTGCTTCTCTGCCATTGTGGAGGAGGCAGTCATTTGCCTTCATTGAAATAGATACTTATTCTGGATTTGAATTATCCTTCTTTACTCACCATCCTACTACTGCAAGCACCATCAACTGTGGACTAACAGAAAGTCTTATTTACCGTGAGGGTATTCCACCTGTTGCTTCTGACTGTGGAAGTGATTTCTACCCAAGAGTTATGTAGCAATGCATTCTTTATTCCCACGGTGGAATGTTTCCATTGGAAGAAAAAAGAGTGGTCCCATAAAACTAAAAGTTCAGAGCACCGGCGAGGTATTTAGGGCCCTTTAAGCCACAAAATTAAAACATAGAGAAGGTACTTGAATGATTAATCTCAATTACAAAGGGGAAATTGGATTGCTTTCACAAATGGGAACAGTTAAGATTATGTCTGAATCCTAGAAATTAATTAAGGGCACTCTTAGTAATTCCATGTCTGATGATAAATGTGAGTGGAAGGATAGAGCAGCACGGTAAAGGCGGGACCACTAAGGAATCAGGCACTTCAGGAGTTAAGATTTAGATTATCCTACCAAGTAAAAAACACCAACCAGGTAAGGCACTGTGAGGACAAGGGAAACAAAATGCCAGGTGGAAGAAGAAAATGATAAATATGGCCTTGGAACTAGATACAGAATCAAGAACTAGAGAAGCTGTGTATATATCCTTAAGATATATATTAGTCAGTCAATCACTTTACTCTTCCCTTTCAGCTATTTTTTGTATGAGAAGTGATGATGATGCTTAAATTAATTCATAATTCTTGGGCCACAAAGAGCCACATCTAGACCTGGGTGGTAAGGACTGGTTATCTTGGAGATCCTAAACTTGAGCTTGAGACAATGACTGATTGGTCTTTGTGTCTCCCCTTGTTGGGAAGAGGGTGAGATTTTCTATATTTGTGCAATGGATACATGCCTCATGTCAGGAGGAAGCATGTAGTTATTGAATATGATTAGAAAGGGGAGAATGGATGCTGAGTAACAGATGGAAGTGGATAGTGAAAGTCCTGGGCCTCTTGGCTCTCAGATCCATTTGTTGCCCTCTACTTGCTCTGCCATATATTGTATGAGGCTAATCTTTGTCACTCTGAGTTGCAATTGACTTAAGGACAGCTAACAACAACAATCCTTGTCAGGAGTCCTAGGGTGGTGCAAATGGTTAACATGCTTGTCTGCTAACTGAAAGGCTGAAATTCAAGTCCTCTTGGAGGTACCTCAGAAGAAAGTCCTGGCAATCTAACTCCAAAAACTCAACCACTGAAAACCCTGAGGAGCACGGTTTTACTCTGAAACACATAGGATTTCCATGAGTAGAAGTCGACTCAAAGGCAATTGATAATCTTTGTCAGCTCCCCTTGTCTGCTGACTTCTGACTGAGATTCAGCCAATGGTAGGTCCTGGTGGAAGATATAAAGGTGGAAGGAAGGGAGAAGCCTGTCTTCATTTCTGCCTTGGGGACTATATCCAGAACTGACTGTATCTCCTTGGTGGCTCTAGCTCTTTCTGGACAAGCCTAACATGATTTCAGTATCCACTGAGTGACCTCAATCCTGGGCTCTGGATCACAACTTCCTCCTCTTGTTCCTCCAGATGAAGGTCAGTAGTGGCTCTCTGTTTTCACTAATCTCTAGGGTGCCTTGTTGTCTTTTATTTGGTTTCTCAGTTCACCCTTCACCTGTGTTGCCTATTCCTTGCATTGATGTCTTTGCGTCTTAAGGCAGAGTGGTTTCTATTTTTTGGTTGAACCCTAACTGATAAACTAGTTAAATATATAAAAATCAAATTGTTATAAATCTGTTTACAAAGTGAATAAAATCAGCAAAACCTATTCTCAAAATTAAAACACACATCAAAAAAAAAAAAAAAAAAGAGGAAATAATGGAATAACAACTACCTGGACTTGAAACTCCAGATTAGTTTAATACAAATCACAAGGGAGTTGGTGGGCATACGGCTGGTCATACAGTAATTTAAAGCAGTGAGGCAGCATTGTATAGAGGGATGCCATTTCATTCCTGACTCTGACTCTATGTAAAGTATAACTTAAAGAAGAACTTTTCAATTCTTAAAGATTAATAAATAAAGAATGAAAATAAGATATAAACCTTATAAGAACAGAGCATAGAGTAAAAGAAAATATATTTTTTATACATGGAAACTTGCAACAAAAATAATAGCAAGGAAGCATTAGAAACGTATATAAAATGTATCAGAGGTAAGGAAGCAGAATAAATCACTTATAAAAATAAAGACAAATGAAATTAAAGGAAAAAAATCTCAATTTGTGTCAAAAGCAGATTTACTTAAACACAATTTGGGTCTATATATATATATATATATACATACACACATGTATATATACATATGTTTGCTTTTGACTCAAATTGTGCTTAAATATTTAATATATATATACATATTTATTAAGAAAATTCAAATAAAAATAAACCAGAAGACATAGCAATGTTGTCAGATGAAGAATTCTATATAAAAAACAGTTAGTAGTTCTCAGCACTAACAATGTAAACACACATATAATTCTGTTTTCAGTACAGTTCTTTTGCCATCAAGTCTACCTGGTATTTCCTGGTCTACAGACCTTCTATTTTTACTTTCTCCAAAGAATATCCCTCTAGTCCTTATTGGGTTTGTGAGCAAGTTGCCTGGTTGCATACAGTGAGGGAAGAAATTTCTAGTCCAACTGTTGTTTCCTAAACTGACTTCCAACAAATCCTCCATTTTCAGCCTCACCTCTGGAGCTACCTCCTGCTGCCGTTCTTAAGCTTTCATGGAGATTCTGCAGCATAAATTGTGTTTCTTTTCTGCTTTCCCCACTGCTCATTTAGAATTCAGTTTACTTAGGATTACTGAGTCAGTTACCACTTGTCTATGGCTTTCCAGCTTCCAAAATACTGCTGATAGTCCGCGCTCATGAGTTTGCACCTTTTTCCTCTCCTTTATTATTCCTTCCCACTTGTTTGTTTGGGCATTTAGAGTGAGGTGGAGAGTGAGGGGGCATTTTGTGTTAATTAATGAATTCAGTTGGTTGTCTTTGACCAGAAGAACCCCATTTCTCTATTGACTTTTTCTTTATGTTTTTGACTTTTAAAATCATTCTATATATTTTGGACATTAGTCTTCTGTCTGATATGTGGACAGCTATAATTCAGGACTTGTATAATTACAACAGGGAGGAATGGATATTGGTGGACAACTAGCTGTTGCTGCCAGAGTTGGTTCCACTTGCTTCTCACATATCCAGACACACCCTTCTTTCCATATCTGGAACATATGCAGCTCTTCCTTAAGGTAGACAACCCAAATTCCCGGTGACTCTGTCCATATCGAAGTATTGCTCCCTGTGACCTTGTGACTTATGAACTAGTGGACACATTATTTGCACCTTGCACTACACTCAATATACAAGGGTGAGTTGGAACTAGTTAACTTAAAATAATTCCTACATGGAAAAGGAAACACATGACAGTCACTGCTCCATAGCCATAAGGACATCTCGCTGGGAAGGACTTTCACTGACTTCCTACCCTGATCATGGAGAAATTTTCTCCTTTAGGCATTGATTCCGCTCCCAGGAAGGGACTCCCTAGTCCATTGCTCACTGTGGCCTCTGACTTTGCCCTCTGAGGAAGTCTTTCTTTTCCATTATGTTCTGCAGCTACATCTGAAGTGGTATTGGAAGTTGAACAGCTGTCACCACCTGCTTTCTGTTGGTTTAAGTTTGGAGTGAGGGGATTATTTTAGTTTATGAAACAGTCACATGTTTTGAGGAATAGGCATTTTATTTATTTATTTAGTAATACAATTACTCTCTCCAATTTAGTAGACTGCTGGTCTATATATTCAAAGATGCCCTTTAGACAAATTCTTAAGACCTCCAGTTCTCCTTTTGTTAGACCCATCTTCCTCCTCAATTTTTACATTGGATAACTTCATGCCATCTGGAAACTCAGGCTTCAATAGGAACACAACACTCTTATGTCAAGTTGGCTCCATATTCTGGTAGAAAACTCTTAATTTGATGATCTGAAGAAAAGCTGGGGCGCTTTCTCCAACTATGCCTCCTTTTACAGAGCTACCTCTTATAATTAGCTCAAGTAGGAATTTGTTGAAAGCAGCAAGTAGCTTCCAACACACACCAGTATTTTAATACACACCAATAAGTTCTGCTAAAATTACAGACTCTGTGGGCATATGGTCTGCCTTTCAACCTACTGCAGATGACAATTTAATCAAATGATTTATCAAACATACTAAATATCACCAACTTTCCATCATGCAACATCTTGCCATCACAACCTGCCAACTAACAGCAAATCTTAGTGCTGTTAATATTGATATCACTCCACTTTCAGGTACCTATTTTGTGTTACGTAGGATAGAGGCTAAGTAGCTATAACCAAAACCCATTGCCGTCAAGTCAATTCCGACTCATAGTGACCCTATAGGAAAGAGTAAAACTGTCCCATAGCGTTCCCAAGGTTGTAATCTTTATGGGAGCAGACTGCCACATCTTTCTCCCGCGGAGTAGCTAGTGGGTTCGAACTGCTGACTTTCAGTTAGCAGCTGAGCTCTTAGCCACTGTACCACCAGGCCTCCTTCTAAGACACCCCAAATTAGCATGGCTTATATATTTGGTTTGAGGGTGGCAGAGCTGAAGACAACTGAGCTTATTAACTCTGGACTATTATATCTCCGAATCCAAAGTGTTCATCTTCTCCCAGCCAGTGGAGCACATAAGTATTTAAAGGCTTGATTTGTATGTGGTGCACATCACTTCTATTCTCATTTGTTTAACAGAACCTAGTTATATGGCATCATCAAGTCACAGGAAAGGCTTTGGAAACATAGTCTGTAGTTGGACATCCATCTACCCAACTAGAACTAATGTATTATTATTATCATTATTAAAACAAGGGAGTATGGATATTTGTGACCATACCCAATCTCTGACAAATAGGGGTTTAGTCATTATCATTTCACCATGGACCTCTCTCTATGCTCCTCACTCACCCCTCCCCAGGAAAGTACCTTCAATAATTGTTGATTTAGGGATAAGAACTGGACATGTACATCTTGGCCCCTTCCTCTCCTCCCTTTGTTACTGCCTAGCCTGTAGAAATAGTATATGCTCAGTTGCCAGTGGATATGTGATAAGCTTTGTGGTAATGTACTTGCCCTTGAAGGGTAGGCCTGTAGTGGTCTAATGATACTGATGCCTGGTTGGTGAAAGTGTCCAATATCAGGATTCACTATCATGTAGCCTATGATGAACAGTGCTATGACATTTTTGTACGTATCTTTTGATAAATATATGCACTCGTTTATGTTGAGTATATACCTAGAATTGCTAGATCATATGTTTTTATATGTTCAGCTTTAGTTGGCACTGCCAAACAGTTTTCCAAAATGCTTTTATCAATTAACACTCCTATCTGTAATGTATGAGAAGTTCAGTTGCTTCACATTTTTGTTAACACTTGATATTGTCGGTCTTCTTTATTTTAGTAATTCAGGTGGGTATATAGTAGTATCACATTATGGTTTTTTTTAAAATTTAGTTTTATTTTCTGTGAAAATATACACAGCAAAGATACCCCACATCAACAAATAAGATGTAGATGTACAATTCAGTGACATTGTTTACATTCAAGTTGTTAACTGTTCTTGCTATCCTATTCCAAATTATTCCAGCAGATTAATGTGAAGTCACTACCCCCAAATCTTCTCATCTGGCCTTTCGAGATGCTGATGTCGGTTTGATCCCACACAGACAGATCTTTGAGAAAGCACAATGCTCAAGACTGACATACTTTACTGATTAGGCTAAACTGTTGTTTGATTCAAAGCTGACTTTTGGGAAAAATTTTGGTTTCAGGTTTAAGGATTAAAGATTATCTCAGGGCAATAATTTTGGGTGTTCATCCAGCTTCAGTGGCTCCAGAAGCTCTGGATTCTATTGAAAATTGGTAATTCTGTTCTCTTTCTTCTCCCCCTTTTGATCAGGACTCTCCTACAGAATCTTGGATCAAAATGTTCAGTAAGGTAGCTGAGCACCATCCAGTTCTTCTGGTCTTACGGAACAGAAGGCCAATTCACTCTGCAGTTTTAATTTACATTTCCCTGATGACTGATGTTGAGTGCCTTTTCATCTGTTAATTGGCTGTTTAGATATCATCTATTGTGGAAAGCTTTTTCAATATGTTTTGCTCATTTTTCCATTTAGTTATCTGTCTTTTCCTTATTGATTTGTAGGAGCTTATTATATATGCTGGATATGAGTCCACTGTCCAACCTACATATTGCAAATATTGTCTACCTGTCTTATCTTTTTACTTTTTTAATATCATCATTTGGTAGACAATAGTTCTTATCTTTAACACAGCCGAATTTATCATTTTCCCCTTTATGGTTAGTGTTTTTTGTGTGCTTTTAAAGAAATATTTGCCTAATCCAAGATCAGGAAGAAATTTTAAAACTTTTATCATTTAGATATGCAAACTAATTGAAATTTATTTTTTTGAATACAGGGAGATAAAGGTCAATATTTTTTTTTCATATGGATACTCAAACTTAAAATTTGTACCCATATATTCCTATATATATTTCCTATTGATGGCTAAAATCAATCATGTCTGTTCTTTAAACAAGATTTAGCAAACTTTTCTTTTTTATCTTCCCACTCACCCCCCATGATTTTTTTTGTTAATCAGCTCTAATTTTAGTTTCAAATTGTGTATAAACCTAGGAATGAAATTGTTAAGAAGAGATATATACACATATCCAGCTTTACTAGATAATCAAAAGCTGTTTCCAAAGAGGCTAAATGAATTTACCCTCTTACCAGCAATAACAGAGAATTCCCCTTACTACTTAATCTTATATCACTTTGCATTCCCTGACTTTTAATTTTTTTTTTTTGCTAATCATTGTGGGTGTATAATTATTTCTGATTGTAATTTTAAGTAGCATTTCTTTGAGTATAAGTGAGGTTTAGAATCCCTTTCATACATTCGTTAGTCATGGATATTTTTCATTTGTTTGCTTGTGAGATAGCCATTTACGTCTTTTGCCCATTTTTCTATCAGACTGTCATTGCCCTGCTGATTTATTGATGTTCTTTATGTATTCTGGATAGCAATCTTTTTTGGTTATATGCATTGGACATACTTTCTTCCTGTTTGTTGTTGTCTTTATAGTCTACTTATACCGTCTTTTGATGAGCAACCATTCTTAATTTTAATGTGGTTGAATCTATTAATATCTTCCTAGATGTCTTAAACTTTTTGAGTCTTGTTAAACAAAGTCTTCCATATTCAGAAATCATAAATATAATCATCTATATTTTCTTATAAATATTATATATTTTTTATTTTAAATTAAGCTGAAAAAATTTGTAACTTCCAGATTCTCTAGGGTAATGGCAGCAGCCTGCATTGGAATAACCTGACACTCCTTCAGATACTCCATAAATAGTGAAAGGAAAGCAGATAAAAATCTCTCACAACTTACACTGTAACTAGGAGATAGAAAAGACTACAAATTCCGGTTTGCATGTAATTAGGGAAAAACACACGAGAACAGCAGAGTTGTTGACAAATATTACACAGAAAACTTCGATGTATAGAGGCCAGATAACATCAGTACAGGAGTTTACCTTCAGAAAGAGAGCCTCATCCTAAGAGGGAACTGCTGAGGAGAACAGGTGTGATATGAGGCAGCTTGGAGCATTCACAAAGGAGGAGTGGAAATAAAACAGCCTTCAAAGTACACGGGACTGGAGTTGGTTGTCTTAGGAAGGCATCACTTCAATACTGTACTCAAAAAATTTGTAATTAATGGCATATAAATAAGCACCAAGTTCACCTTTGCAACAGGAACTTTATTTTGCAGTAATCAAATAGCCCTATTGATAACAGTAGGCTCTTCTGTACAGAAGAAGTCACCTAATAAATGTAGAAGAAATGATGGAATCAAGCAATCATTTTACAATCCCAGTAAACTAACTGACTCAGACAAGAATCATCAGGCGATACCATTAGGTGAAATATTGATGGGGAACTGCATATTTCCATGATTCTAAAATAGCACCTTTCAGATTTTAGTTGGATACATGGTAGAAAATAATTTTACAACTGAAGGAGCCATCACCACCTTAACTTTGGTTTAAGATTGTGATCAATCTTAGCATTACTAACAGTGAGAGGACCTGACATTACAAGCATCCTGAAATGATGCAAAATGAAGTTCATGATATCACTTATGAAGTTTCTTTGCAAAAATATTTCTTCTGAATAGAGTCAAATTTTTTTTAACCTAACTTCTACAGAAAACAAAGGCAATAGAGGAAGAAGTTAAAAGGATAATAAAAAGACGCAATCAGTCAGACTTTGAATGTGAGAAATCTTACAGGCATACTAGCCTAGTTCTTCAATAACTGAACATGGAAAAAAAATTGGGATTGCGTGGGGGCTATCTAGATTAAAGGGGACTGAAGAGATATAACAACTGAATTCAATTTGTGATTTTTAATTGGATCTTAGTTTGAACAAACTAACTGTAAATAAATTTTGAGATAATTAGGGAAAACTGAAAATTGAGTTGGAATTAGGTGATAACATAAATTATTGTTAATTTTGGTAGGTGTGATAATGGTGGTGTGGCTATAGAGGATAATATTAATTTTTATAAAGGAATGCTAAAGTATTGGGGGTGAAATATCATTATGTCTACACATTTACTTTAAAGTAATTCAGCATAAAACAAAACAAAAACAGATAAAGTAATATGGCAAAATGTTAATTGTTACATTTAGATGATAGGCACATGGGTGATTATTATGCCATTTTTTTCCAACTTTTCTGTATGCTAAAAATTTTATTAACAAAAAAATTTAAAAACTCAAAGGTTTTGGGCATCCTATATCCTTGTTATTGAGTAACCCAGCCTTTTGTCACTTATGTACCGTGCCAGCTTGTTCATAAACCATGTTTACATATGATCATGGCTCTGATCCTAGACTTCTTATTCTGTTCCTTTGATTTATTTGTCCTGTTCTGATTGTTGTTGCTAGTTGCTGTCAAGTTGATTCTGACTCATGGCAACCCCATGTGTGTGGAGTAGAACTGCTCCAGAGGGCTTTCAAGGCTGGGTCTTTTCAGAAGCCGATCACCAGGTCTGGCTTCCAAGGTGTCCCTGGGTGGGTTCCAACCACCAACCTTTCAGCTGGTAGTTGAGGGCTTACCATTTGTGCCATCCAGGGACTCCCCTGTTCTAATACTACTGTCTAATGTAACATAGTTGGAAAACACGGCCTAATATATGGAAGGAGAAGTCTCTCTTTTTATGAGCTTCTTGGTTATTGTTCAATGTTTGCTCTTCTATACAAATTTTGAAATTTGATTTTCAAGTCTGATATGAATCTGTTGAAATTTTAATTACATCTTTATATCAATTTGGGAAGCATTGACATCTTTAATGTAGAGATCTTTTTTATCCTAATGTCGGTTATATCTTTGCATTTTTCTAGTGTTTCTTTAATGTCTTTTAATAAAAGTTTTACAATTTTCTTTGTGACAGAATTGAACATTCCTTGGTAGATTTACTTCTGATTACTTTTTATTTTGTGTTGTTTAAAAACGATACTTTCTAAGTGATTTGTTGCAGTTATAGAAATAAATGAAATTGGATTTTGTATATTGCTTTAATATCTAACAATTTATTATCCCTCTTTTTTATTAAAACTTTTTCTGGTTCCTATTGCTTTTTTTTTTTTCCACTACCGATCTGTGCATTTGTCATACTGTCGTGGCTTACATGTTACTATGATGCTGGACGCTATGCTACCCATGGGTATTTCAAATACCAGCAGTGTTACCCATGGTGGATAAGCTTCCAGGGAGTGCTTGGCAGCATTTCATTCGGTTGTACCTGCAGCAATGAACAACAATGTTGGGTTTTTACATTACTGATTATATCTTCTGAAAAATAATAACACTATTCCTTGCAACGCTTATACTTTTATTTCTTCTCTTTCTATTTTTCTGGCCAAGACCTCTAGTACAATCATGAAAAGAGTGGTGATTGGCCGCATGCTTGGTCTATTCCTGATTTTAAAGAAGATGCTCTGTTTTTAAAAATTTTACTATTAAATATGGTATTTACTATGGGAGTTTTGTAGATATATTTTTTAAACGGGAAGGTTTTCAATCCCTAGCTTACTCAAAGTTTTTAT
The DNA here is from genome assembly GCA_030035585.1 of Dugong dugon. Lineage (NCBI taxonomy): Eukaryota > Metazoa > Chordata > Mammalia > Sirenia > Dugongidae > Dugong > Dugong dugon. The sequence continues at coordinate 21,618,376 of CM057463.1, read as the reverse complement.
CATAAATATATGCTGAAGTTCATCAAATCCTTTTTTCTGCATCTGACAAGTTTTTCTCCTTTAATTTGTTAATGTATAAATTAATTGATTTTCTAATATTGAGCCATAGTTGAGTATGATATATTTTCTTTTATATAGAGTTGTGAATTTGGTTCAGAATATTTTGGTTAGAATTTTTGTGTCTGTGTTCTACAAAGTGAATGCCTGAAACTTTCCTTTGTTGTACTTTGCTTTTGAACTTTTGAGTCTCAATAGTACACTAATCTTATAAAATAGGTTAAGGCTCTTTCCTCTTTTCTGCTTTCTGGAAAAGTTTATGTAAGATTAGGATTACCTGTTCCTTAAATATTTGGTACTATTTGTCTTATAAACCTATCTGGGCCTGGCATTTTCCTTATGAAAGAATTTCAATTACTCATTCAATTTTTATAAATAGTTACGGGCCAATTCTTTTTTAAAAAATTTTTCCCATACAAACATTTATATGTATATTGTTATGTGACTCTAATTGCTCTCCCCATACTGTGACAACACACTCCTCCTTTCCACCCCTGATTCCCCATGTCCATTCAACCCACTCCCAACCCTCTCTGCCTTCCCATCTCACCTCCGGACAGAAACTGCCGGTTTAGTTTCTTGTATCTACTTGAGCTAAGAGGCACACTCCTCATGAGTATCACTTATGTCTCACAGTCCAGTCCAATCCCTGTCTGAAGAGTTGGCCTAGGGAATTGTTTTAGTTCTGGGCTGATAGAGAATCCAGGGGCCATGCTTTCCGGGGCTCCTCCAGTCTCTGTCAGACCATTAAGTCTGGTCTTCTTACTAGAATTTGAATTCTGCACCTCACTTTTCTCCTGCTCCCTCCGGGACTCTCTGTTGTGTTCCTTTGTCAGGGCGGTCGTTGGTGGTAGCCGGGCCCCATCTAGTTCTTCTGGTCTCAGGCTGATGATGTCTCTGGTTTATATGGCTTTTTCTGTCTCTTGGGCTACTACTTTCCTTGTGTCTTTGGTGTTCTTCATTCTCCTTTACTCCAGGTGGTTGGGACCAACTGATGCATCTTAGATGGCTGCTTGCAAGCTTTTAAGACCCCAGACGCCACTCACCAAAGTAGGATGCAGAACATTTTCCTAATAAACGTTGTTATGCCAATTGACCTAAATGCTCCCTGAAAGCATGGTCCCCAGACTCCTACCCCTGCTACTCTGTCCCTCAAAGTGTTTGATTGTATTCAGGAAACTTCTTAGCTTTGGCTCAGTCCAGCTGCACTGACTTCCCCTGTAGTGCATGCTGTCCTTCCCTTCACCTAAGCTAATACTTGTCTACTATCTAGTTAATAAGTAACCCTCACCCTCCCTCCCCACCCTTGTAACCATCAAAGAATGTTGTCTTCTGTGTTTAAACCTTTTCTTGACTTCTTATAATAGTGGTCTTATACAATATTTGTCCTTCGGTGACTGACTAAATTCACTCAGCATAATGCTCTCCAGATTTCTCCATGTTATAAGATGCTTCATGGCTTCATTGTTGTTCTTTTATCATTGCGTAGTATTCTGTTGTGTGGATATACCATAGTTTGTTTATCCATTTGTCTGTTGATGGACACCTAGGTTGTTTCCATCTTTTTGCTATTGTGAACAGTGCTGCAATGAACATGGGTGTGCATGTATCTATTCATGTGATGGCTCTTATTTCTCTAGGGTATATTCCAAGGAGCTGGATAGCTGGATCGTATGGTACTTCTATGTCTGGCTTTTTAAGGAAGCACCGAATCAATTTCCAAAGTGGTTGTACCATTTTACATTCCCACCAAGAGTGTATAAGTGTTCCAGTCTCTCCACAACCTCTCCAGCATTTATTATGTTGTGTTTTTTGGATTAATGCTAGCCTTGTTGGGGTGAGATGCTATCTCATTGTAGTTTTGATCTGCATTTCTCTAATGGCTAATGATCGTGAACATTTCTTCATGTGTCTGTTAGCCAGTTATGGGCCAATTCTGATTTCCTATCTCTTGTTTAGTCAACTTAAAATTTTATTTTTGATGGTGAGGGAGATACGACTTTTAGTCTGAATACAGAAATAGGCAAAACTATAGTCCTAGGTGAAGATTATGACATCTCATGATGAAGGTAGAGATCACAAAGGAACAAGAAGGGGTTTTAGTAGTGTTAGTAATGTTCTCTGTCTTGATTTCGGTGCTGGTTTCATAGCTATATGTAATTTGTGGAAATTTATTGACCTGTACACTTAAAAATTGTTCAGTTCTATGTTTGTATATTATACTTAATTATAAAATTTTAAAATATTTGCAAATTTGATTCAACAATATAGTTAAAAATGTATAATTACCAAATCAGATTATCTCAAGGTTGGGAAGCATGTTTAAATAACTGGATTGTACTAATATATCAGTTTAATGGATGTAAAAATGACATGGGGGCAGTGTCTGACCTCCTCTAACTTCATAAGGGGAAAAGAGAATCAAGACCCACAGCCCAAGGCTGATTCCCACAAGGCGGATGTCAGACATGCCTTCTCTCTCCACCATCATTACCAATTTTTTTTTTTAAATTTTTTTATTGTACTTTAGATGAAGGTTTACAGAACAAATAGTGTCTCGTTAAACAGTCAGTACACATATTGTTTTATGACATTTGTTAACAACCCCACGACATGTCAACACTCTCCCTTCTTGATCTTGAGGACTTTTTCTTTTGCTGAAAATATACATTGCCAAAGTTATACCATTTTTAAAGTTTCTACATGTGCCATTTAGTGACATCGATTACATTCTTCCAGTTGTGCTGCTATTCTCACTGTCTTTTTCCAAATTATTCCATCACCGTTATCTTCAACTCATTGTCCCCTAGACTTCCCATCAAACCTTTTGAGTTGCTGTTGTCAATTTGATCTCACATAGATAATTCTTTTTTTTCCGTACGTTTGATAAAAGTTTGCAGAACAAATAGTTTCTCATTAAACAGTTGGTACACATATTGCCCTATGACAATGGTTAACGTCCCCATGACATGTCAACGCTGTTCCTTCTCAACCTTGGGTTCCCTATCACCACCTTTCCTGTCCCCTCCTGCCTTCTAGTCCTTATCCTTGGACTGCTGTGCCTCATTAGTCCTATATTGTTTTATGGGGCTGTCCAATCCCCGGCTGAACAGTGAACTTCAGGAGGGGCTTCACCACTGAGCTAAAAGGGTGTCCAGGGCCATACTCTTGGGGTTTCTCCAGTCTGTCAGGCGAGTAAATCTGGTCTTTTTCTGTGAGTTAGAATTCTGTTCTACATCCTTTTCCAGCTCTGTCCAGGACCCTCTATTGTGATCCTGGTCAGAGTAGTCAGTGGTGGTAGCCGGGCACCATCTAGCTGTACTGGACTCAGTCTGGTGAAGGCCATGGTAGCTGTGGTCCATTAGTCCTTTGGATTATTCTTTTCCTTGTATCTTGTTCTCTACATTCTCCCTTGCTCCGGAAGAGATGAGACCAGTGGAGTATCTTAGAGGGCTGCTCCCAGGCTGTTAAGACCCCAGAAGCCACTCAGCAAGGTAGAATGTAGAGCACTGTCTTTATAAACCGTGTTACTCCAATTGAACTAGATGTTCCCCAAGACCATGGTCCCCACAGCCCTCTGCCCAGCAATTCAGTCCCTCAGGGAGTTTGGAAGTGTCTATGGAGCTTCCATAACCTTTCCTTGTACAAGTTGTGTTGGCTTCCCCAGTAATGTGTACTGTCTTACCCTTCACCAAAGTTACCACTTTTTTATTTAGTTCCCCCCCAATCCTCCCACCCCTTGTAACCAACAAAGATTGTTCCTTTTTGTGTGTAAACTTTTACATGAGTTATACAGTAGAAGTCTCATACAATATTTGTCCTTTTGTGATTGACTTATTTCACTCAGCATAATGTCCTCCAGTTTTGTTCCTCTTGCTCTCCTGTGCTGAGTTCCTTTTGTTTGTGGAATTTTTTCATTTTTTTTGTTTTTGTAGGTTTTGTTTTTACTGAGACTTTATGTTTTTTTTCTTTATTTTGATGAGTAGGTTTGTTAAGTTTCTTTGTGGTTACCTTGAAATTTACCCTTATCTTCCTAGATTTGAACCAGTTTATTATTACTTGGTATCGCTTGACTTCCTCTCCATTAGAAGGTTCTGTATCTACACCATTCATTCCCTCTTTTATTTATTATTATTTACAGATTAACCTCTCCGTTTCCCTTTTGTAATTCTTTTGGTTTTGCTTAGCGCTTAAGAGTTCATTTCCTAGGTTGGTATCTGGCTAGTACAATCCTGTGTCCTATATTCAGCCTGTGATCTGATATTGTTTGTTCTCAGATCAAAGGACTTCCTTTAATAACTCTTGTAAGTTTGGTTTGGTTTTTACATAGTCCCTTAATTTCTGCTTATCTGGAAATGACCTAATTTCACCATCATATTTGAACGAGAGTTTTGCAGGATATATTATTCTTGGCTGGCAATTTTTTTCTTTCAAGGTTTTATATATGGCATCCCATTGCCTTCTTGCCTGCATGGTTTCTACTGAATAATCTGTGCTTAGTCTTATTGTTTCTCCTCTGTGTGTGACCTTTGTTTTTCTTGAGCTGCCCTCAGGATTCTTTTTTTGTCTTTGGTTTTAGCGAGTGAGATTATGATATGCCTTGGTGATTTTCTTTTGGGGTCTATCCTATATGGGGTTCGTTGAGCTTCTTGGATGGTCAGCTTTTCATTTTTCATGATATTGGGGAAGTTTTCTGTCAGCAGTTCTTTAACAATCCTCTCTGTGTATTCTGTTTTCTCCCCCTGTTCTGGAACTCCGATCACTCGCAGATTTTTGCTTTTGATTGTATCCCACATAATTCTGAGGGGCTCTTCATTTTTCTTTGTTCTTCTTTCTGATTTTTTCTCAAACAGAGTTGTATTCACATGTTTGTCTTCAATCCGCTGATCCTGTCTTCCACTGTTTCAAATCTGCTCCTCAGCACTTCTATGATGCTGTCCTTTTCTACAATCTTGTTGTTTATCTTTTGAATTTCTAATCGTTGTTTTTGTATAATTTCTAGTTGTGAATTTATTTTGGCATTTTGTTCCTGCATTATTTTCCTGAATTCTTCCATTTTTTTGTCTGTATTTTCCATGAATTTGTCTAATTTTTCCCCATTTTTGCCTGCTTTTGGCTTCAACTCTTGGATAATTCTGAGTATTAGAGATTTGACTTCCCTATCAGGCAGTTCTAGTGCCTTTTCTTCTACTGGAAAGTCATCTGGCGTTTTATTTTGGATGCCTACTGGAACCATCCTGTCCTGTTTTTATAAATGTTTTGATATTGTCTGCTGTCTTCAAGGCATTCAGTAGTTATTTTTCTTGTTTATTGATTGTAAATTTGTTTGTTTCATCCTTTTTTTTTTGTTAAATTTGGCTATGTCTGAGCAAGCAGGCTGTGTGTTCTTTGTTGTTTGCTTGTCTATGGGCACGATACTTTTTGCCTCCTTCTCCAATTGGCAGGGTCAGTCACTCAGGTATGGTACAGCAGGGCAGGTCTAGCTGAAGAGTAGTTGCTGGGATGGGTTGTTTGTGGCACTTACTACATCCACCAGGGCGGGTCAGTAATCAGTGCAGGGCAGCTTCTGGTAGGCCGTGCCTGTGCTGCTTGGTGGTGTGATGTTAAGCGCATGGTGCATGTAGGCAGGATGGAAGGGGAGATTGTGATGTGTGGAGCTAAGATGGGTATGGGAGACAGGAGAGAGGAACAGGAGCCAAAAACATACAAACAAACATAAAAGAGTGTTCTGGAGGCTTGCCGTTGGAGTAGAGAGATGAGAGATTATGAAATGGAGAAAAACAAAAAGGGGAAGAAGAAGAAAAGAAAAGAATGAATAAATAAAAAGTATAAAGAAAAAAGTATAGGAAAGCTCCTAGACATCCCACTGGTGTGGCTACGAAGTCTGGGGAAGTTGTTCCCAGGTGTTGAAGTACAGCCTGGCTCAGAGGTGTAGAGGTATTCAGTGCCAGGTATCCAGGGGACAGGAAGAGAAGGAAGGTATAGAGAGACAAGAAACTGAGTAATGAAGAAAGACAAAAAGGGAAAAAGAGGGAAAAGAAAACAAAACAAATTAAAAAAAAAAGAACAAGAAAAACCTCCCAAAAAACAGGGAAAAAAAAAAAAAAAAACCCACAAAGAAAGAAATGCCCTCAGTGATCCCTCCGTGTGTCTGTCCAAGCTGAGGGGCTAGGTCACAAGCTGCACAGCACCACCCAGCCAAAATGGGCTCCCAACTCGAGAAAAGAAAAAGAAAACAAACAAACAGTCGAAAACAAACAAACAAAAGCCCTGGGATCCCACCAGCATGGCAGCACAGACCAGAAAGCAGTTCCACACTTGAACGGAGCTCCACAGCTCCTCAGGAAGAAGCAAAAATTGTGCACGGAGCCAGGTATTTGAGCAAAAGGAGGGGGAGATTGTGAGAGGTAAGGAAGAAATCAAAAGAAGCAGAAAAAGGCAACACCAGCAGCAAACAAATGGCACTCAGGGAGTTGGCCAGTGTGGGCAGGTGGAATCCAAGCAGCTGGTGCTTTCTGACCAAGAGACTGTGGCCACGGGAAGCAGGGTAGGCCTAGTGGGGGTGAAGAAGGGTAGGGGGTGGGAAAGCATTTATCGCTGTTTACCGGTTGTTCTGTCTTCTGCTGGAAGCTCTGTGAAGCTGCTTTCTCGTACCCCCTATTTGCTGGTCTCTGACATGAGTCCAAGATGGTGGATCCGTGCTGCATTAGCTGATAGGGGACCTCTCTATGTATGTCTCCTCGCTCTCTGTTCTCTGTCAGTTTCTTATTCCATTTGGTGCTTGGCTGAGTTGTTTCTCTTTATTTGATATTTAGGATTTCAGGATTGCTGTTTTCTCTGTTTGGCTTAGTTTTTCAGATCTTTGCTGTGGAGGGATGGATTGGTGCTTCTGCCTAGAGCGCCAATTGCTGGAAGGCCCTCTTGTTACCAATTTTGATACCAACTGTCCCTCCCACAGAAATCTCTACTACTCAGCTGGGTTTAGCAATTTACTGCAATGGCCACTTAGAACTCACAGACTATACTCACAGTTACAGGGTTTATTAAGGATGTAACAAGTTACAATTCAGGTTCAGGAACATTCAAGGATACAGTTCTTCCATCAGGACAGCCTCTTTTTTCACAGCTGTGCTCGCAGTCACGCCTCTTACTCACCCGAGGCCTCTCCCAAAGACACTCAGCTTTCTCTGTCAGTGGGCCAGGGTACCCACTGTGCCGCCTCCTGCTGCCGGGTCTCAGCAGCTGAGTGTGTGCAGCTAGATCTCTCCTGCCACTACTTCTCAATGTCTTCACGGTTACAGCTTGCTCTCCTTATGGGTCTTATGCTTCTAGGAGCTTCTCAGCACAGGGACCCCTGGTCCAAAGGACATGCTGGCTCCTGGCTGTTCTTCCTTGGTGGTTGTAGGATCCTGTCTTTCCTGCCTCTGGGGTGGCTCATTTCAAGCCCAGCAGGATGGCAAAACTGACCAATTCCCTTGGTGGGCTACAATTACCCTTTCACACAATTCTGCCCAATCACTTGTGTGGGAGTTACAAGACCATGGCTAGAAAGACCACACAAAGCAATCCATTACACAGCAATAGATTAAAAATATATATATTATTTTAATATATGCCAAAGGCATTAGATAAAATTCAATAATAATTCCCAATAAACTCAGAAAAGTAGAATAGAAAAATATTTCTTTAAAATAATAAAGACAAAATCTGTGACAGAACAGATTTATTTGACTACATAAGAATTGAAAATTCTTCTAATAATAAATAAAAGAGTAAATGATAACTTGTGAAAAAACTTGCTGATTTAATGTCATACTGTGGACAAATATTATGATAACCAGATCTTTTACAAATCAAAAAGAAAAAAATGGTGTGCCTAAGCAATTCACTACTGAAAAAATTGAATATATATTTAAAAAAAAATTTTTTTTATTGTACTTTAGATGAAGGTTTACAGAACAAATAGTTTCTCATTAAACAGTCAGTACACATATTGTTTTATGAAATTGGTTAACAACCCCATGGCATGTCAACACTCTCCCTTCTCGACCTTGGAGGACCTTTTTTTGGTGAAAATATACATAGCCAAAATACACCATTTTAAAAATTTCTACACGTACTTTTCAGTAACATTGATCACATTCTTCTAGTTGTCCTGCTATTCTCACTATCCTTTTCCAAATTATTCCATCACCATTATCTTCAAGCCACTGTCCCCTAGACTTCTCATTAAACCTTTTGAGTTGCTTTTGTCAATTTGATCTCACATAGATAATTTTTTTTTTGTACCTTTGATGAAGGTTTGTAGAACAAATAGTTTCTCATTAAACAGTTGGTACACATATTGCCCTATGACAATGGTTAACATCCCCATGACATGTCAACACTGTTCCTTCTCAACCTTGGGTTCTCTATCACCAGCTTTCCTATCCCCTCCTGCCTTCTAGTCCTTGTCCCTGGACTGCCGTGCCGCATTGGTCCCATTTTGTTCTATGAGGCTGTCCAATCCCCGGCTGAACGGTGAATCTCGGGAGTGACTTCAGCACTGAGCTAAAAGGGTGTCCGGGAGCTATACTCTTGGGGTTTCTCCATTCTCTGTCAGGCCAGTAAATCTGGTATTTTTTTGTGAGTTAGAATTTTTTCGACATCCTTCTCCAGCTCTGTCCAGGACCCTCTGTTGTGATCCCGGTCAGAGCAGTCAGGGGTGGTAGTCGGGCACCATGTAGCTGTACTGGACTCAGTCTGGTGGAGGTCATAGTAGCTGTGGGCCATTAGTCCTTTGGACTAATCTTTTCCTTGTATCTTGTTCTCTACATTCTCCCTTGCTCCCAAAGGGGTGAGACCAGTGCAATATCTTAGATGGTTGCTCACAGGCTTTAGCAATTCAGTCCCTCAGGGAGTTTGGATGTGTCTATGGAGCTTCCATGACCTTTCCTTGTACAAGTAGTGCTGGCTTCCCCAGTATTGTGTACTGTCTTATGAATATATTTTTAACAGGTTTATGAGTCATTCATATTTTATATCGCTTTGATCAAAGAACTGAAGGTTAAAAATCGAGCCCATTAAAATTTATCCTGTGTGGGAAAGCACTTTCCTTGAGTAAGTAAATTGGCATAAACTTTTTAGGGGATAATTTGGCAAGATAAATATATCAAAAGTAAAAGAACCGATTTATTTATGACTTAGATTTTCTATGAATGAAGCCTAAGGAAATATTCATTAATGTATAGAGACATCTGTCTATTGTTTTGCTTGTTATATTATCTTTATAATAGGAAAAAATTTAGACTCCTACAGTATGTTCAACATATTGGATTGATGAATTTATTCACATTACAGCCGTACATTGGGATACTGAGTTGTCATTATGATTATGATATTGCAGATTATTTAATGAGAAGAACTAAATTTCTGTTCTGTTGTTAAGTGAAAGAACATGTTAGAAATTCTATATAAAACCAAAACCAAACCCATTGCTCTCGAGTGGATTCCGACTCATAGTGACCTTACAGGACAGGGTAGAACTACCCCATAGAGTTTCAAGGAGTGGCTGGTGGATTTGAACCGCTGACCTTTTGGTTAGCAGCCAAGCTCTTAACCACTGAACCACATACATATATCATATATGTAATCATAATAATAATTCCAGTTTTGTTTATATATACACCCACACATTGCATGAATACATTCTCATCAGATTTTTAACAGTGCTGGTCTCTGTGTGGTGAAATTACAGGCCATGACTTTTACTCACCTGTAATTTTTTAGAAAAGAGCCCTGCTGATTTGGTTAAGTGCTTGGCTGCTAACCAAAAGGTCTGAGGCTTGAACATGCCAGCCACTCTGAGGGAGGAAGATGTGGCAATCTGCTTCTTTAAAGATTTACAGCCTTGGAAACCCTATGGGGCAGTTTTACTCTGTCCTATAGGGTCACAGAATTGACTCGATGGCAACAGGTTTGGTTTTTTAAAATTTTTAAAAATCAACATGTATTTTGTTTATAATGAAAAGAAGCATTACAGGTATTAAATCCTGATTAAGAAATTAATTTTAAATTTTCAGAAAGTAAAGTGAAATACATTTATTAGATTTTTTTGTACTGGAAGTGTCAGTCACAGGGCCTGCCATGCCCAGCATCCTTCTGGGCTTGAAAGTCCACCTTAATCTCCCTCCATGTCGTGGTGAAGCAATACTAAATTTCCTTTGCACATAAATAGCCATTGATGGGACATAAACTGTGCATGTTTCAAAAGCACTCAATTTACACTTGTGGTGATCTATTCCTTATCATGATACAAAGGGCTTTTCTTAATGCTGTTCTTAGCAGTTGTCAAGTTGGCCCCTGACTCATGGAAACCCCATGAACAAAACGCTCCCTGTCATGTGCCATCCTCTTGGTTGGTTACTGATTGAACCGTTTGAGCTGTAGGATTTTCATTGGCTTATTTTGGAAGTGGATCTCCAGGTCTTTTTTTGTAGTTTATCTTCATCTGGAAGCTCTGCTGAAAACTGTTCAGCATCGTAACATCATGTGTAACAACATGCAAACCTCCACTTACAGACAGGTGGTGGCTCCACATAAGGTGAACAGCTACACCAATTATTCTCTGCGGAATTTATATGGAATGCAATTTATTAATGGCTTTTTTTTTTTTTTGAGAAGAACTGTCTGTATACTCCCTAGAAAGCAGAGAGACCAAGACATAGATTACCTGAGAAAGGAGGGAGAGGGAGAGCCAGAGACAGAAAGAGAGGAGAGGCTTGAAGCTCATCTCCAGAGATGTCTTGCCCTGACAGCTTGCCAATTCTAAATTACATATATCCTTAAGGTGCCCTGAATAAATCTTCCATTCTTGAAGGCAAAAAGATGCCAAATGACCATTTCCAGTTCTGAGGAGGAAAATTGACTGGTACAGCCACTCCTTGAAATCTTCAAAATTCACCTCGTACTTATTTAGCCCTATGCTACTGAGAGCTACAAGAGCACATAATAGCAGGATATTCTCTTTTAGACTTTCCTACTCCACATTCTCTTTTCCTCCTCCTCCTCCTTCTCCCTCTCCTCCTTCTCCTCCTCTCCTTCTTCATCTTCTACTTCTACTCATTTTCTTCCTCATTCTCCCCTCCTCCTCCTCTTTCTTCTCCTTTTGGAGTCACACTTAAATATCTGATTAAAGCAGCATTTATATTTCAAAAGTGTAGAAAATAAGGAAATTGGAGCTTCTATAATTTCTTTATTCTATATTTTTATTCCTCTTCCAAATAAACAAGCTAAGATTAGAAGCAACCCTGACAAAACACACACTGAACTTTAAAATACAGTGCGATGATAAATGACTTTTTTGGTTTGATAAGTAAAGATGTATTCATGATGTCAATAAACTTATCCAAAACTCGGAAGTAAGCAAAAGAGATTCCTGGGTGTACTTTCAGTGTTGAACTGGGCTTGAGTCTCTAGTGCCTGGGTTCTTTTACAGCTCCGTAGCACCTAACAACAACAACAAGGATTGAGGTTAGCTGGTAGATTTTTATCTGGTGAAGATACAAATAATTGCTTTCCTGTAAAAAGACAACCACAATGGCTATGGTTCTCTGCCCTGTAAGACAGTAATCAGTTTTTTCCTCACCCAGCTATTTTATCCTAACATTCTTTCTTTAATCGCGTATATGCTCTTTGACCTGGTCATAACATCGTACTAGTTTCCTCATTAATTCAGTAGTTGAGTAAAATCCTTGATACATGTTCATTTCATATTTGCATAAGAATCCTGATTTTGCCTTCGTTGAAAATTATAGTTTAACAATGCTCTTCTGCATAAGTCCTCTTTTTTTGTCACAGGGGGGAAATATTCAATATGGTACATTAAAACCTGCGAAAGCTGGAACCTGTGTAAGGCAGAAACCTGTCGGAGAAGGCAAAGTAAAATATTTTCCACTAACAGAGAGTGATAGAAAGATGGTAAGACTGTACCCAGTCAAAGATGGAAAACTTGTGAGACCCAGAAAAACAAGGCAGTCCCATTGAATTCTGGCTCTCACAGGTTTCACTGTAAAACCTAACTATTATTGTAATTCTGGTTCAAAAGATAGACAAATTCCTATGTAGGAGGTTTATGAGACTGTAAGATTCTTTCCCCTTAATGACTGACATAGAACAGTGTATCCTTCCAGAATTCTTCCTTTATCCTTGAGTTACCAATTTTTTTCCTTACTATAACTACTTCTCTATTTAAATAGAAATATTTCATACAGCGTTTTGTTTTTGTTGCATTTTATGATGTGCTATACACATTTTGCCATCTGAATTAGATTACGTTCTGTGGCACATAACAAACAGTTCTTTTGAACTTCTTTTCGCAGTGCTTTAAAAATATAGGTAGTAAGTAAATGCTTATTAATACAAGCATTTAAGAGCCCGTGGTTCCTTGATATTTACTCTCTCTTCATGATTGAGCAAACTCAGGTTAATCTTCAGGCCACGATGTATCTATCATGTACTTCCAGTCACCAGTAATGATGAGAAATCTTACTGAGTACAGACTTGAAGCAAAGGTGATTACCAGATAGATTTCCCTTTTCTATTTCAAGATTATTTTTGACTGAGAATCAGGACTAAAATTATGGAATGAAAACATCTTCTCCCTTGACTATTTTTCTTGAAAAATTAATGAATTCCTTCTAAGTCTTCTGTTTCATAGATAAGTCATTGCCTTATGATTTTTGAACTCCACTTTGTTATACCAATAAACTTAACAATTCCTATAATTATGGTGAACTGTTTTGGTTAATTTGAATTGCCATTTCTCAAAGGGCCAGTCCCTACTAGTACTAATCTTTGCTATCCCTGAATAAAATTAATCAAAAACAAAACGAAACAACAAAATAAAGAAACAAACAAACAAAAAACAAAACAATCATACCAACAACAACCAAAAAAAAAAAGGCAGTAAAAGTTAAGGAAGAAAATTGGGAATGAGAACTTGAAGACAATTTTTTTTTAAAAAAAAGCAGTAAAAGTTAAAGAAGGGAGTGAGAACTTGAGAACTATTTAAATTTACATAATGTTTTGAAGTAAGAGAATCGGTCAGTCACTGCAGGTGAAATACACTGTGAAAAAGAATGAAAATAAAAACTAAAATAACATAATCCAACATCATGGATGACATACTGATCATGCTTTTTAATCCACAGACTGACAAAGGGGTATTCATATAAACTGACAGGACTTGGTGAGTCATGGCCCGAAAGTGTCAATTAACTTGTATGAGTTCATACAACAGATTAAACTGCGCCTACATGGAGGAGCCGCTGACTCCATGGAGGAGCCGCTGACTCAAAAGTTTCGGGCAGAAATGTCTTTTGGCAACCATCTAGGAGAGAGTAAAAAATATTTTTAAAGTTAAGCAAACAGTGTGGGTGGACCCATCTACATGCAGAAAATATTGAAGTTAGTAGTCATATTTCCATCGGCTTCGTGTGAATTATAGAGGCTGGGGACGGAGTTGGGGATAGGAAAGACAGGGAAATTATGCAGGGTAAAGTGGTGGAGACTTTGCAAATGAAACCCAGCAAGCACAGAATGAACTCAGGTATTGAGGGAATGCTCTCTCTGGTAGTAATTAACCAAGGATTTATTCTCTTTCTGATAAGAGCCTGAGTGGTCTAAAAAAATAATTCCTTGTATTTGCACAAGATATAGAACAACTGTGGCAAGCAACTTTGTATAGTTTGCATTGATGGAATATCAGCATTCCATGCAAATGAGGTGACTTTACAATATGAAATGGTTAGAGCTACCAGGATAAATTAGTCTTTTTGAAGTTTAAACTTTGAGCAAGTAGAGTATAAATTTTGGTGTGACAGAGTGACCATTGTTACTGACTAGCATTTAATTTTGACCAGTTAAAGGCACATAGGACAGTGATAATGCAAAAAGAGATGACAAAATAAATGACTCCAGCCTAAAGGGAGAGTCTATTGTCTTATCACATATAATCCTAAAAACAAATCTCTGAAACAGGCAGTATTATGCCCATTTTACAGATCAGGAAACTGAGGCTCAAAGAGATTGGTGTATGTTCTGCTTTGTATATTCTCAACAACAACAAAAATAAAATAAACTATTAAAAAATAGTTATTAAAGTTTAATGACAGCTACTATTTTCTTTTTCTTTATTGAATTCTATTTGGCTACTCTTAGCTAAGCATTTCATCCCTTCTCTGCTGAGAAGGAACAATATTTACCAACACAGTTACTCTGTAATGACATCATACATAATACACTTGTGCATGTGTACGGATACATGGTTCTGTTGAAGAGTTGTTTGCCAGCAACAACCTGCCTCTGACTAACTTAAGAAAAATACGGAATTTATAGGCAGGAGAATAGAATTTGCCCAGAATTGGACAGGCTGGAGAAACCCGGAGACGAATTAAGCTTGCTTTGGAAACCCCCGTGGCATAGTGGTTAAGAGCTATGGCTGCTAACCAAAAGGTCGTCAGTTAGAATCCACCAAGCTACCCTTGGAAACCCTATGGGGCGGTTCTACTCTGTCCTATAGGGTCACTATGAGTCAGAATCAACTTGATGGCAAGTTTTTTTTTTTTTGGTTTTGGGGACTTTAGCAACAAAGCCTATGTATTTCTCATTAGGTCTCCAGTCACTTGTGTTTCCATTCAAATATTCATTTTTCTCAGTGAGATATTCTTAATGGTTTTGGCCATTTTCGATGAAAGCCAGGCAGGTTATGAGATATGTGAGAGATGATATTAGCAACACCGACATGGTAACTGATGGGATGAGTATTACTTGTATACCTGATATGTATATATGTATGTACACACACACATGTACATTTATGTACACAAGCACATGTTATATTTGTTTCTGATTATAATTGGTTTTGATAATATGAAGACTGCATTGTAATAAATAGATATGGCTGTTCTTGGCTTAAGTTTTTTTTTTTTTTTTAAATATTGGATTTACTCCTTTAGATGTTGTTAAGGAGAGGTATATGAACTAGAAATACTAAAATAACATTGTGTAGTAAAGATTTTTCTGCCCAGAGTGAGCAAATCTTGTCTCTGAACATTGAGAAGAAATCACGAACCAGAGCAAGACCAAATAAATGCTTTTCGGAGGGTTTATACTTAATATACAAAGTGCTATACAGAGGCATTAATTTATTTCATGTCTGTTCATCCGTTTTCCCTCATTTTCCTTCATAAAACAAGTATAGGAGCCTAGCCCAAGAGAAAATGCAGCGAGCAGTACTACTGTCTCTGACTTAAGGGGGCTGAATTTGTCAATAAAATGTTTTGCGGAATATTTCATATTAAAAACCATTCAAGACTGCTATACTTTTCACTTTAAAAATGTTTTAGTTATATCATAGACATACATTTAGTTGCTTTCTTAAGTCTATTACTTAAGTGCCCTTCTAATTTCTGAGAAACAGCTTGTCACATTTTCTACAAAAGAGATATGTAGCATAATTGACACGGAGAAAGAAGTTCAATTGGCGACACACTGGGAGTGCCCAATACACCAATTTCACCATCTTCTGTCGTTCTGGGTATTTCTCTTCGTAGCTTCTTATATAAGTGATAGGTGCAAAACCAAACATCTGTTCATAGGAAACTTTAAGTTTTTCCCAAACACAAATTATTTGAAGACAGTGAGAAAGGAGTGGAAATGAGTTAGTGTTCATTGACTTTCTTTTATAGTTTATGGAGAGGTGGAATCTTGTGGAGGGGGTACTTTCCATTCCTCAACTGCCCAGGCACATTGTTCTGATCACTTGAGCTCTGAGAGGAGAAATAATTAGGAATGAGTTTCTCTTCATCTAAATACTCTATGCTGATTGTCAACCAATCCTGAAAGGGAAGTAAACATAGTTTATGACGTATCAATTTTGATGTAAGGAAGCTGAAGACATAGTGTGCCCCAGGAACATTCATCCAGAATGCCATGCAGATGCCTAAAACTTGAAGCCTGCAGGCAGAAGTTTCCTGAATACAGCTCCTGCTGCTTTCTGCTACTTGCAACTCTGGAAAATTGCAAGAAGGCAAGATGCCAGTCAGAGGGTAACCACCCTTTGAGATACCATGTCCTTGAGGCTCAACTTTAATTTCTAGTAAATGTTTTTTGATGGAAGTTGCTGCTTTTTCTGATGACTTCCGAGTTCGTTGCTAGTCAAAAATAAGTGCTAGTCAAAGAAGGCAAACTTTAAGGCAGTTGATTTCTGAGAGTTCTGTGGTTTGTGTGTGTCTGAGTATGAGGGCTAAAGGAAGAGGTGGGTAAATCTCTTAGCCAAAATTTACAGTTGTCATATGTGAGAGCTTCCAGAAACTTAGAAGGCAGAGAAAGAATCCTATATGTAAACTGCGTTTTAAGTAGGTGAAGACATATCATTGATGAAGGGGCATGGAAGAAAATCTGCATATTCTTTGTATGTCATGTTGAAATTGCAGAATATCCAGAAACCTGGGAACTTCCCGCTTGATCCACTTGTGCCAAGTGTGCTGGCCGTGGATTACATTTTGCTTCCCAGACATTGTCCTAAGTAGGAGTGCTGTTTCTGCAAATGGCTCAGCATACTGCCTCACCAAAGCAGCAGCAGGCAATGCCTCCATTAAGTGCAGTCCTTTTGTCCTTCCAGATGGATATGATTTATGATCTAATTCCTAGGTATAGAGGTACTGTATTTAAGATGGATTTTTATATAATCCCCTGCTTTTTCAGCTGCCAAGGTAGGAGGTACACATTCATGCTCTCAGAAAATTACTACAGAAATGAACTCTAGCAATTGGTTCCCTATAGAATGGCTTGAAGAATAAAATTCAGGTAGTGAATCCACTACCAAAGAGACACTCTAGCTCAGGGAAGAAGTCATACAAATGAAAACAAACAAGCTTGGCTGCTGTACAGATACCAACAGTAAAAGAGTAGTTGTTAAGAATTTCAAGATTGAGCATCCAGTGAAGTCTGGGCTACCATCTACTAGCTAGCTGTGACCTTAGGCAATTAATTTAGCCTTTCTAAATATTACCAGTATCAGGTGCTGTGGAGTCGACTGTGACTCATGGAGACTCCATGTGTGTCAGAGTAGATCTGTGTGTGCTCCATAGGGTTTTCAATTCTGATTTTTCTAAAGTAGATCACCGGGCCTTTCTTCTGAGACACCTTTTGGTTAGTAGCCGATCATATTAACTGCTTGACCACCCAGGGACTCTCTATAATCTTATTTTTCCATATGTAACATGGGGATAAAAATATCACCTAGTACATAGGGATTTTTGGGGAGGATGAAATAACTAAAACACATAGCACCATGCCTAGCATCCAAAAATATTAACTAGGTTATTTTTGTTATGACTGTTGTTATCAACATGACTACATTAAAATTGTTGCTGTTGGTGTATGCCGTTGAGTTGATTCCAACTCCTAGAGACTTTGTATGACAGGATAGAACTGCCCCGTAGGGTTTCCTAGGCTATAGTCTTTATGGAAGTAGATTGCCAGGTCTTTTCTCCTTTTCTCCTGCATAGCCACAGCTGGGTTCAAACTACCGAACTTTTGCTTAGCAGCCGAATGCTTAACCATTGCACTGCGAGTAGAATTTAATGGCTCACTGCGTTGGTCATCCTTATCATATCCATACGCATGTGGCTGCTCTATGCATTGTATAACAATGACATTCTCTGCTCTCTAGTGCTCTGTCTAGCCACCATTACCATTTATTCAATCAGTGTATAAGTTCTGGTCTGCTTTCAATTGATCATATAATTAGAATGCTGTATAAATTAGCTATGGGTCTATTGATTTATTTTTTAAAAGCATGGATCATTATTAGGCGGACACAAAATCTGTATTAAACATTGTTACTGTTATTCTTCATATTTCATATTTGTATTTTAAGTTTAAAACTCTTTAGCTATATATTACATTTTATATTAGCCCTTTGCAAAGTCTTAGCTAACAGAATATTATAACTTTTTGTGCAATAAAGAGAACAAATTGCCATCTCTAAAGGGAAAATAAGTATGGTAGTGGTGGTTATTGTACTTTTCCACAGAAATAGAACTGGAAATAGAATTCATAATACTACTAAAGGCAATAGGCTGGGTTCAGTTTTCCATACAACAATGCAGCAATCCCTCAGTTGCTTCTTCCAGCATCTTCTTCTGAATTCTGCATAGATTTAGTATAGCAACTTTCATCCAACATCAGCTTCTCTTTCTCCAGTCTTTCCACTAAGTTTCAGGAATTAGAGATTTAGTTCTTTCTCCAAATTCTTTAGTTGTTACTCTATTGAGGTATTGCTCCTTGAACTTTCCCTAACTCTTGGCTTTGAAAATCACTAAATGCTACAGAATGGAGGTGGGAAAGACTGGCAAGAAAAGACATGGATTGACCAGTAAATATTGGAGAAAAGACATTCAGAAGGCAGGATGATAAGAGAGAAAAATGAGTGGGTATATCATGCACTTCATTATATATCATGATTCAAAATTCAAAAGCTAACAAGAGAAGCGTATTAAAATTATGTATCGCATCTCTGTCTAGCCACCTAGATTATTTTTCCCCGGAAGCAAACAATATGATTAGTTTCTTATATATTTTTGCACATCTGTATATTTTTTCTATATCTATAGTTACTCATTTACAAATGGTAACATACTATACACTTTGCACTGCACATTGCTTCTTCTATTTAAAATATATAACATGGGGATTATTCCATATTAAAAAAAAAAAAAAAACACTGCCATCGAGTCAATTCCAACTCATAGCTATCCTATAAGATAGAGTAGAACTGTCCCAGAGGGTTTCCAAGGCTATAAATCTTTATGTAAGTAGACTGCCACATTCTTCTCCCACGGAGTGGCTGGTAGATTCAAACCACCGACATTTTGGCTAGCAGCTGGGCACTTTAACAACTGCTATTCAATCCTAGTGCATAAAAATCCCCCTATTTCTATTTTATAGTTGCAGTGATATCTATTTAACCATCCTCTGTTTATTGATACTTAGCTTTCCTCCCTCAGCCTTTTGTCATTACCAGCAATGCTGCAATGAATGAGCTTGAATACATCCCTTTGCACGCATATGAGTATGCATTAGTCAGTGTTCAGTTCTGAAAACAGAAAGTGCCCCATTTTAAAGTGCCAGGAATTTAATCAATTCAGTTCTGTAGTTATAAATCATTAGAGGGTCATTGGAGCAGCTGGAACAATAGACTCTGATGATGGGCCTCCAGGAATATCTCAGAATTCACAGGTTATGGAAACTCTTCTGCAGCCATGGCCACTACCCTTGTAGTATTGAGTTCAAAACATATTCTATAGCTGAGATTCAGAGATCAGAAAGCCAAAATCAAGAAAAATTGCCTTCACACCTAGTGATCAGGGGAATGGATGGGGGGATGCTCTTACAGAAAAACTTTACAACCTCTTGACTTTGCCACCAGAAAACAGTCAAAAAAGAAAAAAATGTGTATTAACTCACACTTCTGCCTTCTAAACTTTACTTGATTACATATGATCGATGGAGCCGAATTTGCTTTTAGAACCCAAGTTGCGTGGCAGTCTAGGAAATGCGGATTTCAGTTTCCTAGACCCCACAACAACATAAGATACCCTAGAAAGAGGCTGGAATGGAGGTTGAGGGAGACTATGTAACAAAGAATGCGTCTACCACTTTACCTGATGATATTGTCCCAAAGATTTAAGAAAAATGCTTACAAAAACACTGAAAGTAAAAGCTCCATCAGTTTGACAACTTGAAATGATGGTTTTTACTGACAGGTGATATTTGACTATCTTGAGTCAGAGAACCACCCCGCCTCTCACTTTCCTTCTCAAAGTATTTCCTCTAGCAAAAGAAGATGGTCCCCGAGAAGCAGAAAGAGTTACCCCCAAAGGCAAACAGGCAGAAGGTGCTACATATACACGTATAACTCAAGCCATAGCGATTAACAGAGGAAAGTAAAGTTGAAGTAGAATTCATTGTGATATCAAGGACACAAGCCCCAAATGAGGAAAAACTATGGGGAAAAACGATACCAAAAGGCTAGCTGCTTGATAAAATGTTCAGTTGTTGGAAGTAATAATGTAAAAGGGAATTTTCTCATTAAAATTGTCTAGAGTCCCTATAATGGATGAGAATTAAGATGCAGTGTAAACATAAGGACATTGTTAGCAATTGTTGGGAATAGGTAATGGCCCATGCTGTTTATAGCCAGTTGCAATGTAGAAATAAAGCATGCTGCTGCTGTTATGCATCTGTAGGAACAAAGAATTTTATGACTATGCTAGTATTAAACTTTCATGTTTAAGAAAAGAGCACGTATTCGCTCACTATTTGTACGTAGAAGACAACAAATGAACAGGTCCACTTAAGAAGAACTTCTGGAAAGAATGTCTGTTAAGTTCTTTTCTTAGAGGAGGCTTTTATGGCATAGTTTGTGCTTGACTACTAACCTATAGGTTGGTGGTTCAAACCCACCCAGTGGCATAACAGAAGAAAGTCCTGGTGATCTGCTTCCATAAAGATTACAGCCAAGAAAACCCTATGGAACAGTTATAATCTGTAACATACAGGCTCACTGTGAGTCAGAATCAACTACACAGCAACAGTTTGAGTTTCTGTTTTTTTCTTTTCTTAGAGGAGACTTCAATTATAAAAAATAATACTATGACTTTAAGGGAGAGCCAGCATTTCCTTGGACTATAGAAAATTGGTCTCATTTTTCTGAGGAATTCTTGGAGGGGATAGATACTACCACTTGGGCTAGGTTCTGTCTAAGGTCTGGCAGCTCATCCTTTCATTTACTCAGGCCAAAACCTTGGCGTCATCTCTGACTCTCCTTTTGCTCTCACCATCTACATCCAGTACTATGAAAGCCTACTGACTCTACCTTCAAAATAAATGTGGAACTGGCCACTTCTACCTACTGCCATTGGTACCACTGTGGTCCCAGCCACCATCAGTTCTTGTCTGGATTATTGCCAACTCCTCCTCTACTACTTCACTTTCTCCTTCTGGTCTCATTTCATCCCAGTATCCACAGACATATTTTAAGCCATTTCTTTGCTCATAGTTCTGCAATCGTTCTCGTTTTGTGTAGAGAAAAAGCCAGTCTTGGCCTACAAGACATTGGCCTGTGAGACCCAGGAGTCCCTCCATGGCCTGCTTACTCACCATCACCACTTTCTCCTCCTACTGCTCTCCTTGTCCCACCTACTTCTCCATCCCTGTCATACTTGCTTCCTTGTTGTTCCTTGAACTGGCACTAATGCCCTTGTGCTAGCTTCTCTCTTGCCAGATATCCTGTATGCTAACTGTCTCATTTCCTTTAAGCATTTTGCTCAATATAAGCTGAAAAAACTCTAACTCGACCATCTGACTTAAATTGCAGCCCATCCTACCACACACATTCCCTTATATCAGAAACCATTTTTTTCCCTTATGATGATTATCAACTTCTAAATTACTGCATAATCTACTTTTTTTTATTGTTTTGTTTATTATCTATTTGTTTACTCTCTTCTGTTAGATATTCACCTTCAACTGTTTTGTTCATTGACGTATCCCAAAAACTTGGAACCATGCCTAAATAGAGTGGGTATTCAATATAAGAATGAATGTTTTTATTGGAAAGAGAGCCTCTTCACTGAGAGGAGGTTGGGCTGGGAAAAGGGCATGTCTTCTGATAGTTCGTATAAGGCTGTAACATTATTTGAGTAGAGGGAAGCAACCAAAGTGTCCCTATATCTAGGCCCCTCTACATTCCTATACCACCAGTACTTGTTTTTTTTTTCAGATACCAACAGGAAGGAGTGCGGCACAATGCTAGGGGTTTAGAATCTAAAGTCTCCAAATTCTAGCTCTAATAGCTACTGACTGATTGGCCTGGGGGAGGTTACCTTTTTTACACCTCAATTTTCTCATCTATGAAATGGGGATACTACTAATCAGGTCTTCATCATATAGTGGTTGTTAGAATCAAATGAGATAATGCATTCAAAATGCTGAGTGCTTAGTAAATTACTTAAAGGTAAATGTAATTATAAGGCACTTAAAAATACAATGCATTTAAAATGTTATGCATAATTTCATATATGATTTTAATTTGCTTAGTGAAGTTCCTTTTATGTAGGTAGTATAAAGATAAACTTCATCCTAGTTCAGATATAAATTATCGAAAACTCTGAAATAGTAATATATGAATTATTTTACTGGATTGTGAATTCTCAGAAGTCAAATCCATAGTCAAGTAAAGGTACAAAACATGATATATGATCAAATATAAAGAAATTTGAATTGTCAATATAGCTTTCCCATAGTACAGATTATCGATATATGACTCACTATACCTTTTCTTGGGGGAAAAAAAAACGACAAAAAACCAGTAAAAATAGATAATGAACTTTTCACCTTTCAAATAAGAATTTATTATTTGACATTTCCTCTTTAATTTTAATAAAACTGTTCTCTTCACTAGGCCATCTGGACTATACCAGTTTAATTTTTAGAAATTGATATCTCCAATTAGCTTCAATTTGTCAATTATACATCTGAATTAAACACTTGTACTAGATTTTAATCACCTTTGGGAACAAATATTTGCATAATTGATAAGCAACTCTTGACATTGTGTTTATTTCTTCAAGAGCATCTATTTCATTAAAAGTAGAGGTTTAAACCAATAGGAAATTATCCTTTTTGTTATATAAATCTGGCTTCCAATTTTTGCACACATTATTCTAATGTTCAGTGCTATTTCCCATTTTAAAAACTCATTTTGTGTGTGGGTATTTGAAATGATCAGAGATATTACCAAGAAAACAACCAATAAGCCATAAAGCTCCTCTACTCATTACTCGTGCAATTTATTTCTTACTGGGAAAGTTTCATTGTAGATTACTTTGGAAGATAGGGTGGGTGTGTATGTAACAGTTCTTTGAGTTGGAAGGACTTACTATCGTGTACATAATTTATTTAGTGTTTCTGCTTTAGCTGTTAAATAAGTGTGAAATTAAGGCTACTGTGTTTAATAATTTAGTACAGGAAACCAAGCTTTCAGTGGAATCTGGTAAGAAGCCTGAGAAATGTGCATCTGAGTGGTCTTTATTTCCTTTTCCTGACGTACGTAGGATAATAGTCCACCACAAAGTGAGACATTCAGATCTACAACTTCACCAGCATGTGGAACAGCATGGAACAATACCCAAGAACAGCCTTTTGTAACGAGGCTCCCCCAAACAGTATATACTAAATCTCTTTATCAAGACTGAATGAATTAAACCCAAATCAAAAACTTAGCAAGTTTTACCTATACAGGGCTTTCAACTTAAATTTGAACTTTTCATCATTCTCCAATACCTGAGGATGATTTTGAACCAGCTTCTGTAACATTATTTGAACAAAGAGGAAAGCAACCAATAGGTCCCTATTTCTACTCTATTCCCACACCACCAGTGCTTGTTTTTAGAGATATTACCGAGAATGACCAATAAGCCATAAAGCTCCTCAACTCATTACTAGTGCAATTTATTTCTTACTGGGGAATAAATTGGAGCTTCTGGAGATGGTAGTCAGGTTCTTCCATATGAAATACCTCTTTGAACTTGTTAAATGGAGACAAGTCAGGCACCTGGTAGAGTGATACTCTATGACCTTCTGTTGTCTAGAAAGGAAGGGAATCTCTCTTAATCTTCAGAAGGCTTCAGATAATCACAAAAACAGATTTCAGTGACACTTCATAGTATGCTCACTTTTCACCCCTTGCCATAAGTGGCATGATGGTATAGCCTATTTTTCTTTGGATTTCAGTGGGATTAAAAGATTTTCTCGAATGTTTGAAAACCTCTTAAGAAGGTGGTGCTTTGGAGGAGCTAGTAAGAAATATAAGAATATAGCAAACTTTAATCCATTGTCTTGTAAACACTTGGAAGATCTTTGGATAAAGGGAGCAGTGGATGGAAAATGCTTTCAGTAGCTAAAATTTAGAAATTGTTCCTATCTGGATTTTCATTATTTTTATTTTAGGTCTTTGTGGTGAGTAAATGCAGAGATGTTTTTTGCCTAGAAGGCAAGTGTTTGGGATAGGTACAGTTTATAGAAATGAATAAGGTAAGGTAAGACCAGCCTTCCTTTGAATCATCTAAGATGTAAGCTAATGATAGCTGGCATTATAACTGTGAACTCATGGGGCCCACATAAATAGGATATGACTCTGGATAATGTATGTAAAGGTATTACACAGTTGAATGGTGAAAAACTCTACTCACGATTCCCACAAAAAGGGGCATGAAATAGTTCTGTCTCCAGGGAAATTTCACAGTGCCACATAAGAACTGCCAGTGCATCCATCCAAGGGTCTGCCTAATATAAGAACCTATTTTCAGCTTTGACCCCAATCAGTAAGTTACTCTTCCTGATGAAATTGGTGGAATATAATCCTTCCCTTCATTACACAGTAGAAAAGATATAGGAAATAGAATTACCAGTTCACAGTGGAGAGGGGGAGGCAGATCCACAATACTATGCCAAGAAACCAAAAGAAAAAGCATTCTCTAGCAATAGGTTGTAGATTTGCTTGGAGGAGGCAGTACAGCATAAGGGTTAGGAATAATGACTTTGTGATCAGTCACACCTGTGTTTACATTTCATCTGTGGATTTTAGCAAGACCCCTAAGCTTCCATTTCCTCAAATGCACGTTGAAAATAATAAAAATATAATAACCTAATTCACACAGTTGTTGTGAGAATTAAGGAAGATAATTTATATAAAGTGCTTAATGGGATGTCTGGCACATAAGTGCTCAAGAGTTTGCTATTGCTATCATTTTTCCCCAACAAAATATTGATAAAGGTTATAGTTAAAGTAAATTATGAGCGAGTGCATGTGTGCAAAACCTTTATATCAGGAAACAACATCCAAGTACCAACCAATAAGAGCTAAGAAGTGCGTGATAAACAAAAGAGTGTTATCAGATTTTTGAAGAAACACAGCATGGACTGAACTAAAGCCAGGACTAAAAGTTGTCACAATTTCCCTGAAAATTACTATTAGACTCTTCCTTATATGAATGACAAAATTTACTGCAGAGTGAATATGGATGATTCTTCTTCTAAAATATGTGTTCATTTATTTTCAATCCTTACTTTTCATCTATCTGAATTAATAAGCCTCTCAAGATCTGTAAGATCCATTCTTGTTGGTTCCTGTGTACTTGCTGCAGCCTAGATTTTGGTGTCTAGAGAGACAAAGAGCTAAAAAGTCACACTTCTTTATCTGAATTTTACTTTAACAAGTCTCTGTTCTATCCGTGTTAGTGTCATATACACATTTAAATGTATTGGTTTTAAATTTCTATATTTTTAATTATGGCTGAATATGTTATTGTAGACTTCTCTTGAAGTTTCATTCAATATCATGGGTCTTCTAGGTAACAAAAGAAAAGCAACCCCTCTCTCCTGTTCAGCTTTCATCATCTTTTGTACCAGAGGAACTGGAGACAGAAGTGTTGGATTTGTTTCTCTCTGATCACTTACTTTTTGGCTATGCGATTAGGTGTCATTGAGTTGATTTTTGACTCATAGTGACCCCATGTGACAGAGTAGGACTGCCCCATAGGGTTTTCTAGGCTGTAATCTTTATGGGAGTAGATCACCAGGTCTTTTCTCCTGTGTAGCCACTGGGTGGGTTCAAACCACCAACTTCTCAGTTAGCAGCCGAGCACTTAACCATTTGGACTACCAGGGCACCTTTTTTTAAGCTATAGAGCCCTTTTTAAGGGAAGACATGTTCTTGGATCAGTCAGGTTTGATCAGGAAAGCAGAAGTCACTCTAGATATATTTAGTAGAAATTATTAAAGGGATTGGACTGGACTGTGGGACATAAAGTGATACTCGTGAAGAGTGTGCCTCTTAGCTCAAGTAGATACAAGAGACCAAAGGGGCAGCTTCTGTCCGGAGGTGAGATAGGAAGGCAGAGAGGGTTAGGAGCCGGTTGAATGGTTGTGGGGAATCAGGGGTGCAAAGGAGGAGTGTGCTGTCGCAGAATGGGGTGAGCAATTAGGGTCACATAACAATGTATGTATAAAAATTTGGTATGGGAGACTAATTTGAAATGTAAACTTTATTTAAAGTACAACAATAAAAAAAAAGTTTGAAAAAAGGAAAGGAATTATAGGCTTACACAGCCATTGGAAGGGCTGAGAAAGTAAAGATCAGAAAGGCCTCTTTTAGGATATCTGGAAGTATAAGGGTTTCATGGAAGCCACCACCACCAGTTGTAGTGATTACAGAACAGAAATAGGAGCATAGGAAAATGTCCATAACACAAGTGAGCCAGACATAATCTATTCTCTCCAGATCACTTCTCCATGCTCCCCTTCCCTGCTTGCTGCCCCAGGTGGCTGACCTGTATGGACTACATTGCTGATTCTCCTTGTTCTGTAGCTTCCAATTGTATTTGGCCAGTTGGGAGAACCAACAGGAGCTCAGAAGTGGGGGGGAGAACGAGGTTAGGCTATTTATTCTCCTGCCTCCTTCCCTCCAAGATCACTTCAGGAGGTCTCGTCTCTTGATTGCATGTGCTTTCAAGGTAGCTTCCTCTACTGTCATTCTCTTTCCATGTTTTGGTAACTATTCCATCCTCTCATCCTTTCAGACAAAGAATGATAACAGCTCTTAGTAATGTCGGTCCTGCACTAGCCCTTGTGGTTCCCCTACATCCTGAAATATCTTTGTAAATAACTTCCCTTAGTAAATAAACACTCCTTGAGTTATTCTAACATGAGTGTTCCAATTGTTTCTTGTTGAGAACCTGACTGATAGAGTGATATGTACAATAAGCGCCATCTAGAAATGCATCTTAAAGATGAGTTTCTGGAACTGGGTGGTCTATTTGAAGGAGCTCAGATATAGCGTCCTTGCTAGGATGAAAAGGGACGTGAATAATCCAAGGCAAATGTTAGAATCTTCTCCATTTCTCATACTATCATTGTGATAGCATAAGATAAAGTACAAGTGAAGTACAAAACATTGATGAATTGGCTGTGGAACTTAGTTGTTCTGTAAACAATAATGAGTACAGAGATTGTAGATCACCTGATTTTCTCTTTGGGCACCAGAGAGCATAAACAGAAATTAAGATCCATAAACATATAATTAAGAACACATGTGGAAGTCTGGAAGTGTCCATGGCAGCTCTGAAGGGCTTCCTTCTCTCCTGAGGTAGCATACCTGGAGGTATGAGTGAAGGGACTGCAGAGCTGCAGCACCAATTAAATGCTCCTTCCTGCTAGACCTCTTACTCTACAGCACGGATACTGACAGAAAAAAATAGTATCTTGAGATTTTGGTTGGAAACATTTGGGAACATACGGATTGAGATTGAGATCTTTGATCTCCCATTTCCTGTTAAATTCTCTTGCCTTGTCCCTCCATCAGTTCTCCTCTGCATTAAAGGTTCTAGTTATTGCACTTCAGTCAGTTGCCTCCAGAGGTAATGCTGATTCTTCTCCAGATCCGCCTTTACAGAGTCTCATTGTCTCTGAGCTCTTAATGAGAATTATATACCAACACAGCCCTAAGAAGTAAACTGCTACTTTGTAAGGAGACAGTTTTAAATCAAATGTAACAAGACCTTACCAATCTGTATTGTTAGGGACGTAGGGCATATGAGTGGAGTAAATCTGAGATGATAAACCAAGAGTTCCCCAAGTGTTTGTCAATTTGTTGTACTGTGGGGCTTTCATGTTGCCGTGATGCTGGAAGCCATGCCACCAATATTCAAACACCAGCAGTGTCACCCATGGTGGATAGGTTTCAGCTGAGTTTCCACACTAAGACAGACTAGGAAGAAGGACCTGGCAGTCTACTTCTGAAAAAAATTAGCCAGTAAAACCTTATGAATAGCAGTGGAACAGTGTCTGAAGATGAGGCCCTCAGGTTGGAAGGCACTCAAAAGATGACTGGGGAGGAGCTGCCTACTCAAAGTAGAGTCAACCTTAATGATGTGAATAGAATCAAGCTTTCAGGACCTTCGTTTGCTGATGTGGCCTGACTCAAAATGAAAACAAACAGCTGCAAACATCTATTAATAATAAGAACGCGGAATGTACGAAGTATGAATCTAGGAAAACTGAAGTTGTCAATAATTAAATGGAACATATAAGCATCAATATTCTCAGCATTAATAAGCCGAAATGGACTGGTATTGACCATTTTGAATTGAACAACCGTATGGTCTACTATGGTGGGAATGACAAATTGATGAGGAGTGGCATTGCCTTCATGGTCAAAAAGAACATTTCAGGTTCTGTCCTGAAGTACAACTGTGTCAGTGATAGGATAATATCCATAAGCCTACAAGAAAGACTGGTTAATATAACTATTATTCAAATTTACACACCAACCACTAAGGCCAAAGAT
Organism: Dugong dugon; assembly: GCA_030035585.1. Lineage (NCBI taxonomy): Eukaryota > Metazoa > Chordata > Mammalia > Sirenia > Dugongidae > Dugong > Dugong dugon. The sequence goes on along the minus strand of CM057463.1, from coordinate 21,589,866 downwards.
GAAGAAATTGAAGATTTTAACTAACTTCTTCAGTCTGAAATTGATCAACATGCAATCAGGATGCATGGATAATTACCGGTGATTGAAATGTGAAAGTTTGAAACGAAGAAGGTTTAGAAGTTGGAAAATATGGCCTTGATAGAAACAATGCCAGAGATTGCATGTTAGAATTTTACAAGACCAATGACTTCTTCATTGCAATTACCTTTTTTCAACAACATAAATGGCGACTATACACATGGACCTCACCAGATGGAATACACAGGAATCAAATTGACTACATCTGTGGAAAGACATGATGGAAAAGCTCAATATCATCATTTAGAACAGGGCAGGGGCCAACTGTGGAACAGACCATCAATTGCTCATACGCAAGTTCAAGATGAAACTGAAGAAAATTAGAACAAGTCCATGAGAGCCAAAGTACGACCTTGAGTATATCCCACCTGAATTTAGAGACCATCTCAAGAATAGATTTGATGCATTGCACCCTAATGTCCGAAGACCAGACGAGTTGTGGAATGACATCTAGGATATCATACCTGAAGAAAGCAAGAGGTCATTAAAAAGACAGGAAAGAAAAAAAGACCAAAATGGATGTCAGAAGAGACTCTGAAAGTTGCTCTTTAATGATGAATAGCTAAAATGAATGGAAGAAATGATAAAGTAAAAGAGCTGAACAGAAGATTTCAAAGGGTGGCTTGAGAAGACAAAGTAAAGTAGTATAATGACATTTGCAAAGACTTGGAGTTAGAAAACCAAAAGGGAAGAACACGGTCAGCATTTCTCAAGATGAAAGAACTGAAGAAAAAATTCAAGCCTCAAGTTGCCATATTGAAAGATTCTAAGGGGAAAATACTTAACGATGCAGGAAGCATCAAAAGAAGATGGAAGAAATACACAGAGTCACGTGAGCTGTACTGAAGACATTGCTCCAGGAATTGACAGAATACCAATTGAGATGTTTCAACAAACAGATGCATCGCTGGAAGTGGTCACTCTTCTATGCCAAGAAATTTGGAACACAGCTACCTGGCAAACCGACTGGAAGAGTTCCATATTTGTGCCTATTCCGAAGAAAGATATTTCCCACAGAATGCAGAAATTATCAAACAATATTATAAATATTACATACAAGTAAATTTTGCAAAGATCATTCAAGAGCAGTACATCCACAGGGAATGTCCAGAAATTCAAGCCAAATTCAGAAGAGAATGTGGAACAAAGGATATCATTGCTGATGTCAGATGACTCTTGGCTGAAAGTAGAGGATACTGGAAAGATGTTTACCTGTGTTTTATTGACTATGCAAAGTCATTTGACTGTGGATCATAAAAAATTATGGATAACATTGCAAAGAATGGGAATTCCAGAATACTTAATTGTGCTTATGAGGAACCAGTAGATCAAGAGGCAGTCATTTAAACAGAATAAGGGGATACTTCGTGGTTTAAATTGAGGAAAGGTGTGTGTCAAGTTTGCATCCTTTCACCATCCTTATTCAATCTGTATGCTGAGCAAATAATCCAAGAAGCCGAACTATATGAAGAAGAACACGGCATCAGGATTGGAGGAAGACTCATCAACAACCTGTGCCATGAAGATGATACAACATTGCTTGCTGAAAGTGAAGAGAACTTAAAGCACTTACTGTTGAAGATCAAAGACCATAGTCTTCAGTACGGATTACACCTCAGTATAAAGAAAACAAAAGTCCTCACAACTGGACCAATAAGCAACATCATGATAAATGGAGAAAAGATTGAAGTTGTCAAGGATTTCCTTTTACTCGGATCCACAATCAACACCCATGGAAGCAGCAGTCAAGAAATGAAACGTCACATTGCATTGGGCAAATCAGCTGCAAAAGACCTCTCTAAAGTGTTAAAAAGCAAAGATGTCACTTCAAGGACTAAGGTGCGCCTGACTCAAGCCATGGTGTTTTCAGTCACCTTATAGTATGCATAAAAGTGAGCAATGAATAAGGAAGACTGAAGAAGAATTGACGCCTTTGAATTACGGTTTTGGCGAAGAATACTGAATATACCATGGACTGCCAGAAGAACATACAAATCTGTCTTGGAAGAAGTGCAGCCAGAATGCTCCTTAGAAACGAGGATGGTAAGACTCTGTCTCACATACTTTGGACAAGTTATCAGTAGGGACCAGTCCCTGGAGAAGGACATCATGCTTGGTAAAGCAGAGGGTTAGCAAAGAAGAGGAAGACCCTCAATGACATAGACTGATACAGTGGCTGCAACGATGGGCTCAAACATAACAACGATCATGAGGATGGCACAGGAGTGGGCACTGTTTTGTTCTGTTGCACATAGGGTCGCTATGAGTCGACAGTACCTAACAACAGCAGACTAAGAGTGATAAAATACGCTTACATGGGCCAAATTCATCAACATGGTAAAGTCACAGAGATTTGGAATTTAATATGTTTGAGTGTCAGAGAATGTCCCTGATATTCTGATAAGGCTGGATCATGGGATCCTGGACTAAAAGGTAGCTTTACAGTTAAGAAGATACGTTCTATTCACTTTACAACCAGATTGATCATTCTACTTACTTTATAGCTGGAGTTGATCAAACGTAGCAATGCACCCAACACCAACATAAAACCTTTGTAAAAATTAAAGAAGAGGAAAATTCCCGTTAGCAGTATCAAATCTCTCTTTCACTTTTGCTCTGTTCCTTTGTGTGTGTATATACATATATGTCTTTATTTTATTATTTCTCTGTTATTCTCCAGATAGCAAACCATTTGAGGAAAGGGACCCTGTCTGTCTTGTTTATTGCTATATCCCTTAAATCCAGAACTTCTGATTAAATAAGAGACTGAAATAAATCCCTCAATTAAGTAATATATATATAATATACATATGTAAACCCCATTGCTGTCGAGCTGATTCCAACTCATAGCAACCCTGTTGAACAGAGTAGAAATGTCCCATAGTGTTTTGAAGAGGTGCCTGGTGGATTCAAACTGCTGACCTTTTGGTTAGTAGCCGAACTCTTTATATAAAATACATGGAGTCCTGGTGGCACAACAGTTAAGTGGCTGAAACCCACTCAGCGGCTCTGTGGGAGAAAGACCTGGTGATCTGCTTCTGTAAAGATCATAGCCAAGAAAAGCCTGTGGGACAGTTCTTCTCTGTCACATGGGGTCACTTTGTGTCAAAATTGACTCAACTGCACCCATCAACAGCAAAACACACACAGAGGCACAGTTTCAACTACACTCCTAAATTCCAATTCACTGAGAAACACATCTTCTATCCAAATGGAAGTACACATATATGTATATATTTATATATAGATAATATTTGAGAGTTACTCTTATGAGGGAGAAGATAAAGAGTAAAATGCATGGAGATACAACAGTTCAGAAGCTAGGAATAACAGATTTAATGAAATTCATAGATTATTTCCCAAATCTCACAGTAAGCAATAGTCTTAACATTATTTATTCCTAAATCTCTATCTAGAATATGAAAAAAATTAATGTATTTTCTAAATATTTACACATTTCCTCTTAGAGGCAAGGGCATCCAGTTTACATATACTATTAGCAAATCAGGGAAGGGAAAGCAGGACCAGATAACCATCTGTACATAGCATACACCAGATTATTATCCCCACTAAACATTAGCCAGGAGGAGAGGAAAGTGCATGGGCTTTGGAGTCAGACAGATTCAGATTTAGATCCTGGCTAGCTGAAAAGCCTTGGTCAAGTCACTTATTTTTTCTAAGTTCAGTATCCTTTTTGGTCAAAGAGAGAATATCCATCTCCAGGGGCCTTGGAAAGATTAAATGGGATGAAGTAGGTAAAGCCTAGCACAATTCATAACATGTGGCAAGTCAATAATTGTTACCTTTGTCTTTCTTACTGTCAAATTAAAAAAACAAAAATCTAGACTTAATAAGGAGACACTTTATTTAAAATGGTTATTGCAAGGGGGAAGGGACTATTGCAATAGGTGGAGAGAGACTATTGAAACAGGGAAATGCTCTGACCATAAGGTCTGCAAGTATCTCAAAAACTAGGCAAAGAGGGTTTTTATTTTATAGTGAGTAATAAATAAGGCTGGAAAAAACTGGGAATGAGCGAGTGGGATTAACAGACAGTAGATTAGAGAAAGTTTCATCCTGAGGCCAGTCTATTCTCCTAAAGAGCTGTGAAGGAGGGGTTCCATACTGGCTCAGACTGGGCCAAAGTTCAGAGACCTGGGGGAAGAAGAGAATCTTAACTAAAGTTTAGTTAACAAACATCTTTTCCTGATCCATCAGTGGGGACAAGCAGTTTAGCTAATCTTTGATGAGGCATTGAATGGGAATTTGGAGGGTCTGTGTCTGGCCTTGCCACAGGTAAACAAGGGAGACATTCCTGTGTCTTATCTAAGTCCTATGGCAAAGAAAGGGATTCTTTGCAGTAAGCAGGCTCTGGAACAGAAAGGGTGGAGGAATTTCCTAACCTTGCTGTTTTCCAGGAGCACAGGGCTCAGGTAAAATTCAACAGGGTCGTTACACTTGTCAAGAAGGAAGTGCTTTTCTAGATAGATTCAGCTGCATTGTTCACAGTTCCTGATACATCTTTGAACATACAGGGTCACTATATTTGGCAGTTTGAGAGTATATTGAAGTATCACTTTCTACTCTTGTAATTGTTCATTTGAGGACAGCTACCATCCACCCTTAGAGTGTCTTCAGGACTGCACCGTGTGCTTTCATCTCTCTATCTCACTAGCTCCATGCCCGGCACATGGTGAGCATTCAATAAATGTTCTTTAAGCAAATCCATTATAAAGAGAACAGAGAGGATATATTAGGACTGAACCGACACCATTACTAGATTCACTAGGGTTCCTAGGCAGTTGTCCCTAAACTTTGCTGCATATCAAAATGACTTGGAGAACTTGTAAAAAATAAACAGCCACACAACTTGCTCCCCCCCAACCAGGTTAACAGAACATACATTCGGGGTCATGGGACAAAGGAATCTGTGTTTTTAAAAATACCCTAGGTAATTCTGATAATCATCCAGGTTTGGAAACCACTGCCCAGTGATTAACCCAAAAACAAAAACCACTGCCGTGGACTAAAAGCAACCCTATAAGACAGAGTAGAACTGTCCCATTGGATTTACAGGGCTGGGAGCACTCTGCCAAATCAGTCTCCCATGGAGCGGCTGGAGGGTTCAAACTGCTGACCTTTCGGTTAGCAGCCAAATGCTTAACCACTATGCCACAAGGGCCCCTACTGAGTGATTAGTGGTTATCAAATCGTGCTCTTTAGATTAGCTACATCAAAATCATCTGGAGAGGGTGCTTGTTGAAATGCAGACTCACCAAGACAAGCAAACCAAAATCTCTTTGGGCTGGAGCCCAAGGACCTGAATTTTGTTTTTTAAATAAGTGCTCAGGAAATTCAAATGTACATCACTTGGTTTATGGACCTATAGACTAAGACTTCTGAAGAGTCCTTAATTTCTTAAATTTGAGAGGTGAAAGTGAATTAAGAGGGTATTTCTTTAATACGGGAGGGGGGCAATTAGAATCTCTTGAAAAAGTTTTATTCAAAATAACTTAATACCTCCCCCCAAAATTCTAATGTGCCTTTTTACTAGCGTGGAGGAGAGTCTCTAAACTGAATTTTAAAAGCCCTTTGGAAGATTATGGTGACCTACCCCCACACCACCTTGGGAGCCCCTTTGTTTCAGCGTTTTAATATGTTTGGGAAAGTATCACATGACATATAATTCAGAAAATTTTGCCTCCCTTGTGGTAACCACTTTACTAAAGAAATGTTACTTTATATTTTAGTTTTTAAACAGTGTGTAAATGGGATAAATCAATGGCAAAAATTGCTCTGCAGAAACTAATGCTTTATATCTTTTAAAAATGCTGTCTTCTTAATAGCCCCGGTGGAGCAAAGATTAAGCATTTGGCTGCTAACTGAAAAGTAGGCAATTCTAACCTGCCCAGCTGCCAGCAGCAGACAGACCTGGTGATCTGCTTTCATAAAGTTTAGAAAACACTATGGGTCAGTTCTACTCTGTCACATAGAGTCACTATGAGTCGAAAATTGACTTAACTGTACACAACAACAAAAATAACATTATCTTCCTTAATATGCAAAGCAAAAAGAAAGCATCTACTGATTAATTCAAGAAGAATCCACAATTTTCTACACCTAGCTAACTTAACTTTTAAGACTTCTAATTCTTCTTAGTACTGTTATCAATTGGCTTAGAAATGAACCCACTGTCTGTCTTTGTCATGAAAACTGTCAGTCTCGAGTTGATGGAGAACAACTGAGGAACAAAATGCTGTCCATTAGCATATGAACTTCATTATGATATAAAAGAAGCAGTGGCCTTTATCTCAAACACCATTCAAATGATCTGAAAGAGCATCATAACAGCCCCTAACCAGCACTTAATTGTGCTCATGTAGAACTCGTACATCAACAAAAACAAGGGGATACTGCATGGTTTAAAATCAGGAAGGGTATGCATCAGGGTTGTTTCCTTTCACCATACTTATTCAATCTGTATGCTGAGAAAATAATCTGAGAAGCTGGAATATATGAAGAAGAATGTGGCAACAAGATTGATAGAAGACTCATTAACAATCTGTGATATGCAGATAGTACAACCTTGCTTGCTGAAAGTGAAGAGGACTTGAAGCACTTACTGATGAAGATCAAACACTACAGCTTTCACTATGGAATACAACTCAACATAAAGAAAAGAAAAAGTCTCACAACTGGACCAATAAGCAACATCATGATAAACGGAGAAAATATTGAAATTGTCAAGAATTTCATTTTTCTTGAATCCACAATCAATGCCCATGGAAGCAACAGTCAAAAAATCAAACGACATATTACATTGGGCAAATTTGTTGCAAAAGACTTCTTTAAAGTGTTGAAAAGCAAAGATGTCACTTTGAGGACTAAGGTGCACCTCTCCGCGGTATTTTCAATTGCCACATATGCATTTGAAAACTGGACAGTGAATAAGGAAGACTGAAGAAGAATTGATGCCTTTGAATTATGGTGTTGGCAATGAATGATGAATATATCATGGGCTGCCAAACAAGGATGGTGAGACTTCTCACGTACTTTAGACATGTTATCAGTAGAAACCAGTTCCTGGAGAAGGACACCATGCTCAGTAAAGTAGAGAGACAGCTCAAAAGAGGAAGACCCTCAACGAGATGGATTGACACATTAGTTGCCACACCGGCTCAAGCATAACAATGGTTGTGAGAATGGCCCAGGACTGGGCAGTGTTTTATTCTATTGTACGTAGGGTCGCTGTGAGTCGGAACTGACTCAATGGCATCTAAAAACAACAACAACAACAACAACAACATGAACTGCCAGAAGAAGGAACAAGTCTGTTTTGGAAGAAGTACAGCCAAGTACTTCTTGGAAGTGAGGATGGTAAGACTTCATCTCACGTACTTTGGACATGTTATCAGAAGTGACCAGTCCCTGGAGAAGGACATCATGCTTGGTAATGTAGACACTCATCAAAAAAGAGGAAGACATTAAACGAGATGGACAGACACAGTGGCTCAACAATGGGCTCAAACATAGCAAGGATTGTGAGGACAGCACAAGAGTGGGCAGTGTTTCCTTCTGTCGTATATAGGGTCACTGGGAGTCGGTATAAATTCGACAGCACCTAGCAGCAACAACAATCTCATATCTGAAGAACAAAATCACATGTTGCAAACCAATTTTTTTTTTACTTACTAATTTTCAAATATTAATTTTTATATTAACATCCAAATTTGAGTGTAAATTTTGTTTTACAAATGTTGTTTTATACATTTCATTTATTTTCAATTATTCAAATTTATTTGCTACAGTAGAATCAAATTTAAAAAGTGACATAATTTTATATCCAGTTAGAATGAAATGGCAACAACTAAGTGGAGTGCAAAAATGAAAGCTTGAAGAAGATGAAAAGGATTTGCGAATCCTTAAAGACAATTCCATAATTAAGTTCCTTTTTAAAATATAATGAATCAGAAGAGATTTCTTCCATTTAACGCCTGAGTTTAGTGGGTGCAAATCGTTATACTAGTACCGCTAGTGCTGAAATTACTAACAGCAATACGAATATAACAGAATATGTTCTAAATTCTACATCCATTCCTTACTGTAGTAAAAAAATTAGTAATGATATAGAAAGTAAAACTATTTTAGAATCTGAAATTGTTGCATCTCCAGACCCCATAAATAACAGAAATACAGATCCTACTTGGTGGAATAATTTTTCTTTTAATGATGTAAATTATTGGATCGAAAGAGGGCCAAATGATTGTCAACATCACAGTGGACCATTTGAAAATTTGTGTTGAAAATTTCTGGATGGTAAACAAAAAAGGTTCTATAGCCAGAATATATTTTTAGGGTGCAAAGTTAATGACAAAAATTATAAGAGGGAGTGGCTGCTGTATTCTCCATCACTCGGCTCTGTATATTGTTTTGTTTGCAAACTAGTCAGTTCTAAATTATTTAATTTTCGATTAGCTACAGATGGATCTAATGATTGGCACAACTTGAATATGACTGATGAACGTGAAAACAGTTCAATTCACTGAGATTGTATGTTGTCATATTTAAACCAAAAACATGGTTTTGGCTTAACTTACGAACTGGAAACATAGATTAATGAAGAACGCAGTACTGGAAAGCTGTTTTGCAATGCGTTGTTGCTGCCATTATAATAATTACTGAACATGGACTATCTTTTCGAGAAAGAAATGAAATATTTGGGTCCCCACAAAATGGAAATTTTGGGGGTTTACTTGAACTTGTTGCTCAGTTTGATTCATTTTTTAGTAGGTCACGTCTCAAAATATGGTAACAAAAGAAAGAGCAACCTATCGTATATGTCTAAAACAATGTGTGAAGAATTAATAAACTTAATAAAAAGTTTGATCAACTATTTTCAGTGAAATAAATAAATATAGGTCAGTATTTCACTTGTAGATTCCACTCCTGATCTTTCTCATACAGATCGGCTAAGTATTGTTTTAAGATACGTATCTCCAACAGATGGAAAACCCATGGAGCAATTTATCACATTTATTAGCTCAAAAAGCCGTACTGGGTGAAGAAATTGCAAATCAAGTACTTCACTATGTGAAGTTTGCAAAATTGATTTTACTAAAGTGTGGAGACCAGTTCTATGATAATGCTGCTGCCAATATGTCAGGGTGTTATAAAAGCATGCAACAGAAAGCTTAAGAATGTGATGAATATGCCATTTTCATACTATGTGCTGCACATTCACTTAATCTTGTAGGATGTAGCGCAGTAGATTGTTGACTGGAAGCGGTTGATTTTTTTTTCTACTATTCAGTTACTCCACACATTTTTTGCCACCTCTACTTGCCAATGGGCAGTCTGTAAAACATGTTTAGGCAATGATTGAGTATTAAAATGTCTTTCTAATACATGTTGGGAAGCACATGCTGTAGCAATGAGTGCAATCCCAGATGCCTTAGAAAATATTGCTGAAGACCAGACACAAAAAGGAGATACCAAAAGAGAAGCCGAAAACATGGTCAACAAAATGCAAACACTAGAGTATGCATTTATGTTGGTTACGTGGAATAATATGTTGCAGCATTTTCATTGGATGAGTCAAGCTCTCCAAGATTTGGAAGTGACTTTAAAGATACTCACAGATCTCTGCCAGTCATTAACAGAGTGTTTACACACTTGAAGAGAAGATTTTGAAAACACAATAAAACAAATACTACGAAATACTGATTATCAGGCAGTTCACCATCACAGAAGCATTAGAAAGAAATACGTAAATGAGGAAATGAGGGAAGTGCTCCAGAAGTATTGAGTGCCAGAGATCAATTTCATGTAACCACTTACTATACCATCACTGACACATTTAAATTTTGCATAAAAGAAAGGCAAGTGTATGAAGGTCTTTCAAAAAGATTTTTCTTCTTAAACAATGCAGATATACCTGATGAAGATTACATGAAGGCATCCAAGACATCAGTGCAGACTTTTCCTGATCACTTAAATACAAACCTTTGCAGAGAAGTGTGACAATTTCATTCTTACATGACAACTAAGTTTACAGACTCAGAAAAGAGAAATTTTACTCACGTAGACACGTATGATTCCATAACAGAAGATGAAATGCAATACTTATTTCCCAATGTTGAAATTTCTTTACACATATTCCTAACGTTAATGATAAAAAACTGCACAACAGAACGTTCATTTTTGTCCCTAAAGAGACTCAAAACCCCACAGCATACAACAATGATTCAAGAAAGACTAGATTCATTACCCTTACTGTTTTGGAAGTAGATACTGTTAAGCAGCTTAATTGTGATGAAATCACTGAAAAATTTGTAAGAGGAAAGAATAGAAAGAACTGTTTTTAACATGTTAGAGGTGAAAGATCCATCTAAAAATAAAATATAGTAATTTGTTGTAACATTTGTTTTCTGACGATTAAATTTTCTTTTATGACACCTTTTCATTTGTTCATTTATTATCATAGCATTTATTATGAAACAAGCATCAAAACTGAAGTATGAGCTGTATAAAGTAAAATTGGTGAAAGTCAGTTTTTCGAAGTGGGTGATCAACAGAATTTTACACTGATTGTTGAAAGAACTGAGTTCACTGACTCATTCTCTTTGTCGTAGAATTTGCAGAATATTCTTTTTGTAGAAAATGGGGTATATAGTAAAAATCTATATGGCGTACGCCACTTTTGCATTCAATCACTAATATTATAGTTGTGTTTAAAAAGAAGTTAAATCATGAATAGCTGCAACACACACACACACATATATATATATATACATGTATATATGTAACTGACTTGTCCCATTTGAATGTGTGATAAAGCAGAGAAGGGGGCACCACAGATTATCAATCTTTAGGGCCCTCACATACCTTAATCTGGCCCTAATGATATCCCTTATTCTATGTTCTCTTTTGAATCTGGCCTGAATTTTTGATAGTTCCTTGTCAATGTACTGCTGTAACCATTTTTGAATTATCTTCAGCAAAATTTTACTTGTCTGTGGTATTAATGATATTGTTCAATAATTTCTGCATTCCTTTGGATCACCTTCCTTTTGGAATGGGTACAAATACGGATCTCTTCCAGTTGGTTGGCCAGGTAGCTGTCTTCCAGATTTCTTGGCATAGACAATTGAGCACTTCTAGAGTTGCATCCGTTTATTGAAACATCTCAATTGGTATTCTGTCAATTCCTGGATCCTTGTTTTTCGCCAATGCCTCCAGTGCACCTTAGACTTCTTCTTTCAGTACCATTAGTTCTTAATTATATGCTATCTTTGGAACGGTTGTTGTTGTTGTTAGGTGCCGTGGAGTCGGTTCTTACTCATAGCGATCCTATGTATAACATAACAAAACACTGCCTGGTCCTTCGCCATCCTCACAATCATTGTTATGCTTGAGCCCATTGTTGTAGCTACTGTGTTAATACATCTCGTTGAGGGTCTTCCTCTTTTTTGCTGACACTCTACTTGAAATGGTTGAGCATTGACCAATTCTTTTTGGTACAGTGACTCTGTGTATTCCTTCCATCCTCTTTTGACGCTTCCCCATAGAATCTTTCAATACTGCAACTCGAGGCTTGAATTTTTTCTTCAGTTCTTTCATCTTAAGAAATGCTGAGCATGTTCTTCTCTTTTGGTTTTCTAACTCCTGGTCTTCGCACATTTCTTTGTAATACTTTACTTTATCTTCTTGAGCCACACTTTTGAAATCTTCTGTTCAGCTCTTTCACTTCATCATTTCTTCCTTTCACCTCAGCTACTTTACGTTCAAGAGCATGTTTCTGAGTCTCTTCTGATATCCATTTTGTTTTCTTCTTTCTTTGTTGTCTTTTTAATGACCTTTTGCTTTCTTCTTGTATGATGTCCTTGATGTCATTTCACAATTTGTCTGGTCTTCGGACATTAGTGTTCACTGCATCAAATCTATTCTTGAGATGATCTCTAAATTCAGGTGGGATATATTCAAGGTCGTATTTTGGCTCTCGTGGACTTTTTCTAATTTTCTTCAGTTTCAACTTGAACTTGCATATGAGCAATTGATGGTCAGTTCTGCAGTTGGCCCCAAGCCTTATTCTAACTGGTGATATTGAGCTTCTTCATGGTCTCTTTCCACAGATGCAGTCAATTTGATTCCCGCGTATTCCATCTGGCGTGATCCATACATATAGTTACTGTTTATGTTGTTGAAAAAAGGTATTTGCAATGAATAAGTAGTTGGTCTTAGAAAATTCTATGATGTGATCGCCAGTGTTGTTTCTTTTACCAAGGCCATATTTTCCCACTTCTGAACCTTCTTTATTTCCAACTTTTGTGTTCCAATGGCCAGTAATTATAAATATATGTTGATTGTATGTTTGATCAATTTCAGACTGTAGGTGTTGGTAAAAATCTTCAATTTCTTCATCTTTGGCCTTAGTGGTTGGTGTGTAAATTTGAATAATAGTCGTATTAATTAGTCTTCTGTGTAAGCTTAAGGATATTATCCTATCACTGACAGCACTGTATTTCAGGATAGATCTTGAAATGTTCTTTTTGACGATGAATGTGACACCTTTCCTCTTTAATTTGTCATTCCTGGCATAGTAGACAATATGACTGACTGTCAGATTCCAAATGGTAAATATCAGTCCATTTCAGCTCACTAATACCTAGGATATCTATCTTCAGGTGTTCCATTTCAGTTTTGATAACTTCCAATTTTCCTAGATTCATACTTCATACATTTCATGTTCCTATTATTAATGAGGAAACCCTGGTGGCGTAGTGGTTGAGAGCTATGGCTGCTAACAAAAAGGTCAGCAGTTCGAATCCACCAGGCACTCCTTGGAAACCCTATGGAGCAGTTCTACTCTGTCTTACAGGGCAGCTATGAGTCAGAATCAACTCGAGGGCAACGAGTTTTTATTATTATTATTATTAATGAATGCTTTCAGCTGTTTCTTCTCATTTTGAGACTTGCCACATCAGCAAATGAAGGTCTGAAATGCTTTACTCCATCCACATCATTAAGGTTGAGTCTACTTTGAGGAGGCAGCTCTTCTCTAGTCGTATTTTGAGTGTCTTCCAACTGAAAGGGCTCGTCTTCCGATACTACATCAGACAATTTTCTGCGGCTATTCATAAAATTATCACTGGCCAATTTTTTTAGAAGTAGATGGCCAGGTCCTTCTTCCTAGTGTGTCTTAGACTGGAAACACCACAGAAGACTGTCCACCATGGATGACCCTGCTGATATTTGAAATACCAGTGGCATAGCTTCCAGCATCACAGCAACAAACAAGCCACCACAGTATGACAAACAGACAAGTACTTTTTTACTTAGAATATATTATTCTATCATAAATATCACTTTGGAGTACCTGAAATATGCATGGCTAACGTGAACATTCTTAAACAACTGTCATAGAGCACTCAGTGATGATTAGGAAAATGAAAATGTGTTATATTCTATCTTAGGTATAAATAATACAATCAGATATGGCAAAGAATTGTTACAAGCCCCAACAGCCAGAAGCATTTTGCAAATATTTTTATTGGATTACATTCTAATCTTTTATACAAAAAAAATGAGATTTGTTTTATAATATACAGTACATATAAATTTACTTTTTACCTTCTTATTCCAAATATCCCTAATATATCAACTTAATATCCTTCCTTCAGATAGTTATACCACATCTTATTAAAGATGAAAATATAGTTAATATTAACAATGATTATGTATAGCAATATGTTTTTGGCTCTACAAAAATTCTATTTTATAACAAATCACAGGGTGACATAGTTTCATGTTCTGCAGAATTTTGATTTCTTATTATCGTTTATAGTTATTTTCAGTGTTGCCTAAGGCAAAGTTGTTGCCTTGGTAGCACAAAGAGAGTAAACTTTTATTCAAGGCCAAAAAAGCTGGAATTCTTTTAGCTTTACACCATTCTAATCTAGGCAAGTAACTCAGGATGGGGATCCATGGCATTCATGTTCCCCATTTCTCACCCATGGGGACATCATTAATCAGCCAGGGAAGTCTTTACCAGGCAGTAAGACAAAGGATCATTTTCTTTTTCAATACAGTCTTTAGGCGAACATTTTCTATCCAACAACATTACATGGAAGATGAAACCCACCAGCCTTCACTCTTTTAGATGTTTTATGAGGACATAAATAAAAAATAAAATAGGATAAAAACAAGACACTATTACTTTCAATCTCAAAAATGACAGCCAACTTTTCTTTACTCCTCTTAAGAACTCTTTGTCATATGAGGCTAAACATGAAGGTCTAAGCAGATCAACTTGCCAAATAATTGGAAATTGGCCAAAATATTTTTTGAAATATGAACTTTTATTCACTATCATTAGTATTGAACTTCATCCTCAATAAATATTGTGCCTTGAGATTTTAAGTAATGATGGTATGAAGCTATCATGATTAGCATATTTAAGATTGTTCTTTAATTTCTTCTTTATATCATTATTTTAAAATACCTATTTTTGTATGTGAGTTATAAACTAATGGTTCAAAATACACACATATATATAATTTACAAAGACATATGTTATAAGTGTAAGTTCAAAACTGCAAGGGTTACATGATCAAAACATTTTGATGTCCACTGGCATTCTGGATGAAGTCTGAATATTTCAGATTAATTTTTAAGGTTCCTTTTCTTCCCCCCTATTTTGACCCCATTGAAACTACCAATATTTTTTACATAGTTCTGCATAGTTTTTACACAGTTCTACATAGTTCCTCCAAATTAAGTTCACCAACAAAAGTCAGATTCTCTTTCTTACTGTTTGCTTGAATTCAACATACTCACATCTCATTTTTATGATTTTGCTCAAGCTATTTTCTTGTTTGCTTCTTACCTTCCTCTTTATAGCTGCATTTAAAAAAAAAAATTTACCCTTCAAGATTCAGCACAGTTTCCACGTACTGGAAATCATCCCTGACTGCTACTCCATCTTATATTCCTATGAATTCTTATGATAAATGGAAGAATATTTGGAAATAATAGTTTATTTTAAAATACATAATAGACTGACAGTGGGAAAATATTTTTGCAACAATTATTATTTTTATAGCCACTTTGTATAAAAATATGTTGAAAATTTGATGCTGCCAATTTCCAAATTAATATGTGGTTCTCTATGATTCAAAACTGCTTTTCCTAGTGTTCTAATTATTTAAATAGCAAAAGCACTGTTTTTTAAAAATTATACTTTCAAAAGGTTTATTTAAAATAAGATACTGTAGTAATCATTTCATTCATTCTTGCATTTATTCATTCATTCATTTTTGACCTGCAGGCAAATGAAGAGCTAGTGTAAAGGCCTTAAGTCATTCAATCATTCACTAATTCCACGAATATTTACTGAATGTCTAATGAACATCAGCCATTGTTCTCGGCTCTCAGGGTATGTGGTGAACAAGAAAGCAAAATGTCTGCTCCTAAAGTGGGAGAATACAGACAGGTGGAAATGAACAGACAAACATTCATAAATACATTTATGCAGAGCGTTGAAATAGAATGGTTTAATAAAGAGAAACTGGTAACTAACTTAGATTTGTGGTTGAAGGGTGGCCTCTCAAAGAAGCTGGTATTAGATCAGAGTCGTGCATTACTAAAAGGAGTCAGCTTTGTGAAGTTGGTTGCAGGAGAAGAATATTCCATGCAAGAAGAGCTGGCTATAGAATTTGTGGGACCTTGTGAGCAAAATAAAAATATGGGTCCACTTGTTGAAAACACAGAAAAAAAGATAATAAAGCTTTTTGCTTTCTTCCTCAGTCTCTTTCTCAACTTGTCAGGGTGGTTTTTATTTGCCATTTAATGTTGATCTCAGAAAAGAGAATTAAAATTTCAAATTTTCAACTTAAACTTTTCCATTGTCTTTATATTGTGCAATGCCAGTTTTAAATGCAAATATAAGAGTGTTCAACTTGTACGAAGCATCGCCGAAGTTACACAATTTGATCTCATAGCTTGTACATACCTATGCATTTAATCCTTACCAGAACAGTGGCAGCATTGCACCAAATTGACTCAGGTGTTTTCATTTCACTTCTTGATTGGCACACATTCTATCAACAGTGTCTACCTTCAGCTTATTGATCAGTTAGGCAGGACTGAAGGAAAAGGAACCATGGGTTGACTTATTTTTCTCTTTCCTTTTAGTTCATTATTTTCAGTATAATTGTATGGCTAATACTGGGAAGTAACATGAGTAAGCAAGGATGTGACAGAGTTCTTTGATTGTTCAGGTTTTTAGAAGACCATTGCCTTCTTTCTGTGCTTGAGGCAAGTCTTGGTTTGAAGGCAAAGCATGGCCTCTCGGGACTGTCAGCACTCCTGCTTACACAGTTCTAGATGAAACATGCTCACTTTGTACTCTCTTTGAGTCATGATGATTGTAGATCCACCAGGCTTCTTTGCTCATCGGGCATTGGGAATGCTATGTGCAAATGTGGCAGCAAGGCATAAGGGACACACATAGCGCATGAGTTCTCCTTGTCCAGTTGGATTTCACTTAAAAAACACATGTTCAAGAATAAAATTATTAAAAATTTCAAGATAGCAACAGCAGAGCATTAAATTAGCATTGGGCCCTTCTGAGCATGGGCCTGTGCAACTTCCCAGGTCACACAACCAGGAAGCCTTCAGGCAGGTTAAGAGCTACTGTAAAGGCCTTTAGGCATTAATGGGCTTGACACTTTTGAGAATGAGAAAGAAGGCCATTGAAGCTTCTAGAGCTGGGAGAGGAAAGGAGTAGATGTGGTCAGTGAGGAAGGAGGGGCCAGATGATGTAGGGCTTTGTAAGCCAGAATAAGAAGTCTAGTTTTTATTCTCATTTGATAGGAAGCTATAGAAGTGTTTTAAACTAGAATCAGTATGATTTGATTAATATTTTTAAAAGATCACCCTTATGTGACATATGAAGTACTGCCGTCCCAGAGTTAGATGATGGTAATTTGAATTAGGGTGGAAGTAGTATAAAAAAACAAAACCAAACCCACTACTATTGAGTCAGTTCATATTCATAGCAACCTCATAGGGTTTCCAAGGCTGTAAATCTCTGCAGAAGAAGACTGCCATATCTTTCTCTCGAGGAGCTGCTGGTGGTTTTGAACCACTGAACTTTCAGTTAGTAGTTGATTACTTTAACCACTGTGCCACCAGAACTCCTTGGAGGTAGTATAGATGAATAAAAATACAAGACTCCAGATAAGTTTTAGTAGCTAGGTGAACAGTACTTGCTGTTGGGTTGGATGGGTGTAAGATGTGAAAGAAAGAGAACCATAAAAGATAATTATGCTTTATTTATTTATTTTTTTCTTGAGTAAAGAAATGGGGAAGACTAGTGGTGGGTAGGTTTGAGAGAGAGGGAAAATGCATAACTCTGTTTTGGTCAGGATGAGTCTGAATTGACTATTAAATATCCAAATGATTTTGACAAATAGATTGTTTATAACTAAAGGCGTAAGAGTTGATGAATAAATAGAGCATAAATTAAAGCAGCATAATAGATCAAACTGATCAAGAATGATATGCCATTTGCCATGTCTCTGTCTGAGAGGTGATAGGCTCTTCTTTAGATGTTCAGTTTCAGTACAGAAGATAAAACGTTCCCAAGTAAAACCTTTCTTTTCCTTTCTCCTCTTAATGACAGCTCGCTAACATTTAGGAAGTTCTGTAGGTTAGTCCATTAGAGAAGACACACTATCTTATTAATAGCAAATCCCATGGATGCTTGAATCATGAAGTTCTGTAAAATCTTTTTTTTCTTTCTTTCTTTCTTTTCTTTTTTTCTAATAATTGTTATCAGTTCATATATTAATCCGGCAGAAACGACCTCCGATGAGCTCCCAAAGGCCCTTTACCTTTGTTGGTCATCTCCCCTTCTTCCCATTTTACTTCTCTGCTTTTTGGATCTTATGTAAAGTGGTCAAAACCAGTGGGTTAAAAGCGACCCTGGGAGGTCAGAGCTAGAAGACTATTATCCTGATTCCATCATTAACCCCTTGTACTGAGGTTACTCAAGCTTAGTGAGAGTTGGCTTGGGTCTTTAGAATTTGCAGGAGTTACATCCAGAGCAGAAATACACCATTCTCTTACTAATATCCATCACTTTTCATCTCACAGCATCTATGAACTATTATGTACAAAAACACTGCTACCATGGGTGAAGATGTGAAAGAATGAAAGAGTAATGGGGTGACTGTCATGCCCCAAATAGCTGTATTTATCGAACATCTATTATGTGCTAGCACTTTCTATACCCTGTTTTTAAAACTTTATGATACCCATCCTGGATAAATAGTATATTTCTTCATTTTACAGGTGAGGTCAAGATCATATAGCTAGTAAATTATATCTTTGGGCATCAAAGTCATATATGTCAAGCTACAGAATCTGTGATCTTTCCATTGCACCACACTGCCTCTCCTAAGAAAACTTCACTATTTGAAAGCTTCCTTTTTAAGGCCCAGATATCTATTTGCTTTTGAGTTCTAACTGAAATCATTAGAATATTATTTTTACATAGGTTTATTCAATCTCTTCTTTTACAGATGAGAAAACAAAGCACAGAGAGGCCAGTTGACTTGTCTAATGTCAAATAATAAACGTTTTTAGTTATAATAGCTAAGTGGTATAATACGCAAGTCATTTAATAAGGTTTGCAATTTGTTCCAGTAAACCAGCAGGTTATAATGGATAGAAGAAGGGACCAAAAGATTACAATTTAAATTTACCAAACCTGCAAAGTAAAACACAAACTAAGTTTTTATTTTGCATAATTTAAATGAATTGTAATAGCTGCATCAAATTATAGCTATGTCTAGATTTTAATGTATCTTCTACTTAGCTTCACTCTCCATCTTGAAACAAATGCAATTTGGCCTCATTACTTATGAGAATTATTCAGGTTGAACCTCATAATGTTTGTCCTCCAACAGAAGCAAATGTCAGAAATTACGCATCCAACATGCAGAGGACAGTTTCCTTTTGGACAGAAAACAAGAAAAAGATAGCATAGAACTCTCCTGTAACACAAATTAAACTGACACGATTTACTTGGGGCCATAACAGGATCCATAAGGATTTGGATGTTCTCTACTGTCCGCAATTAGCGATAAAGTTAGCCACTGGTAGAATGAGGCTCTGGAAGAAGGGTATTTCAAATGTTTACAGGCTGGAATAAAAGTAGAACATGGCTTCATTAAGGAAAGAGGATAAAAAATTATCCTCTCTTCCCTCTCATTATTTTTCAAGTCTCCAAAGATTTCTGAGACCTAGATAAGTTAACACTATTTCAAAGCTTTGCAATTTTTAGGTATAACCTCCACAAGATGGGGACTACTTGGTTAAAGAATTAGAAAGAACAGGCAAGATTATGCAGCATTGTAACACTCACTCAGGACCAAAGAGGCTGAAAGCAGCTAAGCGTAACACAGTTATAGTGGCTTACATAAAATGCATTGTGTATTTGTCTAGATCTTAATAGGAATAAACCATTCTGAGAGAAATAATACTGTTCGAGACAGAATGCAAGAAGTAGATGGAACATCTAATAACGGTGCCTGTCTACATGCCGAGAAAACTGTACAGAAGACTGAAGAGTGAGTGACGAGTTGGAAGAAAAAATGTTTATACTGTACCTTTCAGTGAATAAATGTAGTATTTAATGCCTCTATGGGAGATAGGAAACCCTGCTGGCTTAGTGGTTAAGTGCTACAGCTGCTAACCAAAAGGTCGGCAATTTGAATCCATCAGGTGCTCCTTGGAAACTCTATGGGGAAGTTCTACTCTGTCCCATAGGGTCGCTATGAGTTGGAATCCACTCGACAGCAATGAGTTTTTTTTTTGGAGGGGGTAGTTTATGGGAGATAAGGAGCCCTGGTGGCACAGTGGTTAAGAGCTCGGCTGCTAATCAAAAGGTTGGCAGTTTGAATCCACCACCTGCTCCTTGGAAACCCTATGGGGCAGTTCTACTCTGTCCTATAAGGTTGTTATGAGTCGGAATTGACTTGACGGCAACGGGTTGTGTTTTGAATGGGAGATAAATGAATGAAGTACTTTAGGCATTCACCAAAAGTCTTCAAATAAGCAGTTAGCCAATAAGTGTATCTTGAGACTCTTCTGTGTGTTCACTGTTGTAACAGGTGTAGTGGGAAATACAATGGTTCCTGCATGCTTCCTGCCTTCAAGGAGTGCACCATCTAGTCACAAGTGAAAGATGCTGCAACAATAAGCCATAAAAGGCTTTTGGATGGTACAGCCAACATCTACTATAACATTTCTTCGCTAAAGTCCAAATGCAATTTAAAGAGCAGCTTTGTATTCAGCTTCGTAGTCTCCACCATGGTCACTGTACAGGAATATGCTTTGATGAACGGGTAGAGCATATAATGGATGTGGTAGCTGTGTGGTTAGGGCAAATTACTTAATCTCCCTTCGCTTCTTACATGTAACATGGGGATAACAATAATACTCTCCTGTACTCTTGTGACATTAAAAAAAAAATATGTATGTAAAGTGCTTCGCTGGGACTATAAATCCTTCATATATTTTATTGTCATCATCATCATCATCATCATTGTACTGTGAACATTTCTTAGGGTTTTTTTTTTAATACAAATTTTTATTCTACTCTTTTTTCTTGGAGTTTTTCTTGATGGATAGAGTTGAACGGGAATAAAAAGAGAATTTTCCTTCCTTTTTGTAGTGGTATTTCTTCTGAGGAAGAATGAAATTGAGTGCGTATCTTAACAGGAAACACCAGCAGCTGACATTGCATTCACCCAAATAAAAGAAACTATAATTCAGCTCAATAAACAATCATTGCAAGAGTTAAGAAATGAGGCTTGTGGGATCACTGTGTTATGAGGAAACTGTAAGTAGTTTTGAGTGCCAGGACAAAGTGTGATGTGGTGGAGAGGGAGGAAATGAAGGTCCTGATTATCAAAGATCTTTGACCAGACTAGAAAAGTTGGTCTGAGTTTGTAGATCATGTTAGCCTTTGCTTTCACTTTAATTTAGTACCAAATCATCAAATAATCCATGCAAAGAATATAGGAGATGAAGAAATAAGTGACTGGTCTGAGATCCCAAGCACAGCCAAAACCGATGACGAGTGTGGGCTATGGAGTTATATATATAAAAAAAAGTCAGAATAGCAGAGAAACTGTGGAGGCTGCCAGATTTTATAACATTGGGCCAAGGGAGAAACTATGTCAGCACTCAAGGCTTTGTCTTACTCTCATGTAAGCAATTCCTAGCTGAAGCCTGGTAAGATTCTTTAGGTTTCCATTTCTTATTGAGTCATAGGCTGTGACCACAGCCTAGCACAGCCTTCTATGCCGGGTTAAGGAATTTGGACTTGACCTCAACAATAATCTGGAGTGATTAAAAAGTGTCAGGCATAAAAATAATATGATTGCTTACAGTTCAGAAATCATCCACACATCAGCATGCTTCCAGATACCGTTGTAACTCCGAGGAAGATTGCAGCAGGAAGAGACTGGAGGCCGCAGTCCCGGCAGGAGACTGTTGCCTGAGTACACGCAAGAGAAAACCACGGCCTGAACTACGTCAAAGAAGCCCTGGTGGTGCCGTGGTGAAAGTGCCTGGCTGCTAACTGAAAAGTCAGTGGTTCAAACCTGCCAGCTGCTCCTCTGGAGAAAGATGTGACAGTCTGCTGTAAAGATAACAGCTTTGGAAACCCTATGGGGCAGTTCTATTCCATCCTACAGGGTCACTATGAATCGTAATCAACTTGACAGCAATGGGTTTGACTTTTTTGGATTTTGAACTAGGTCAGCTGCAGTGGGTGTGGAATGTAGCTGAGCCTCAGAAAGACACTTAGGAGATGAAATCAACAGGGCTTCATAACTGACTGAATGTACAGAGCAAGGAAGAGAGATGGCAAGCTATGTGCTTTGGCTTATTTCTGAGATTCTGAATATACTGGAAATTCCAATGCCAAGTGGCTCATTCATTTGAGATCATGTTCATCTATTTAAAGTAGAAGCTGATTCTAAAACCTTCTTTGCACTGCATGATCTTCCTCTTAAGGATACTCCAGCAAGTCATAGGGATCATGTCAGTTTTATATATTGCTGTCATGGATCGTGAAAGACTAGTGGCAGAGGTATATACACAACTTGACTGTATTCTCTATATTACATCAGTCTCCTTTCTCTATTTCAGTGTCTTTTCTATATTTTCTATTTTGTATCAGTCTCCTTGACCACAGGAAGAACAAATCTTTCTGTGTACACACACATACACACGTGTATGTACGTATGTATAATATAAATTCATGATAAAGACTTAAAATTTGAAAACCATCAAAGGAGTGTAAATAAATATAGAATAATTCTATCCTAATATCTAAATGCTGAAAGCACCTCAATCAAACATGTAATTACCAACCACCTGCACAGTGCTATATGTTTCTGCCTAATTCATGTTCAGTATGAAGTTGTATTATAGGACTTTTGGTAAAATTTTTCTATTTTTATTCTCATATCAACTTTTGTTCCTGTAAGATGTGGGAAGCAATAAGCTTTCAGACTGGGATTAAGAAAAAGTAGGTCAGCCCCACCTGGTCTGAAGTGAGACTCAGGAAATTCTTTTTTTTTTTTTTTTTTAAAGCTTCTCAGATGATTTTGATGTGCAGCCAGGCTTGGAAAGACATGCTTCTTGGACAAATCCTAATTCCTTATTATGACATATAAAACCCTCTATCGTTGACTCAGGAGCCCTGGTGGCGCAGTGGTTAAAGTGCTAGGCTGCTAACTGAAAGGTCGGCAGTTCCAACCCACCAACCACTCCATGGGGAAAGATGTGGCAGTCTGCTTCCGTAAAGATTACAGCCTTGGAAACCCTATGGGCAGTTCCACTCTGTCCTATAGGATCACTAAGAGTTAGAGTCGACTCGATAACAATGGGTGTGATTTTGGTTTTATCATTGACCCTTGCTTGCCACCACTACTTCATTACCCCTCTGCAGTCTGCTCTCCTCCTTTACCAAAGAGCTTGCAATTCTCCAGGTACATTAGACTGAATTGTACCTACCTTCCAGGTCTGCCTGCTGAACTCATATTTCAATAACACACGTTAGAATTGCTTCTTAACCCCTTTCGGTTTCTCCTCTACTCTACATGGACTTGCATCACAGCTAATGAACACTTTACATAAGAATTAAAAATATGCCATTTGTAAGTTGCCTGCAGGCTGTGCTGGTTGCACCAAGAGTGTTGGCAAAATTTAACTTTCAGAAAAACTCTTTTGCTTGGGGAAAAATACTTTAGTAGAACTTTTGGTTATGCGAAGGAAAGACCCAGATCCTATTCTGAAAGGGAAATGCTGAGAAAAAGAAAAGGAGACTAATAGGATTGAATGGACTCTTGATTTTCTTGGGGGAAGAGATGTTCTGCCAAGGCTAGGGCGGGTTCAGGCTGACAGAGAAGATGCAGAGTCCTGGATTTCAGAGCTGTTAGAATGTCACGAAAGAGCCAACTAAACTCTGATCCTAGGAGAGAGGGTCTTTGCCCTACAGTTTGATTTGGTGTTGTCTGATGGATCCAAGCACCTTGGTGTTTATTAGAGACAGAAGGAAATTAGAGACTTCCAGGTGAACCCTGCTTCTTGAACGTAGAGAGCAATACCAGAAACTATTCAAATAATGATTCACTCTCTGAAGAAGCCATAAAAGGTGATTCTCATCAGCTCTTCTAAAACCTCCATAAACCCCTGATGTGTGTAGGATCTGAAACCACACAGTGATTTGGGAGTAGAGACATGTCATAGTGTGGGTTTAGTTGAATTGATAATAATTGATAAGCTTCCTTGAGTGCTAGCTATGCATACTAAGGGCTTGACATGTTTTTGCTTGTTTAATCCTCACCACAATCTGTATGTTTAGTCTGATTACTATCACAGGGTAAAAGAAGAATGAGGAAACCGAAACACAGAGAATTTAGGGTCAAAACATCTAGCAAGTGGCAGACCGAGTTTTGACCCTTTTGACTCTGAGTCTAGCTAGAGTCTACTCTTTTATAAACTATGCAACTTAAGACAAAAACTGCTGAAAATGTTTATCATGCATAGAAGGGAAAAGGAAATTGCAATATAAATTTTACCAATTAAACATTTAAGTGCATTACTCACCACTAACCCAAAAAACCAAATCCATTGCCATCAAGTCGATTCTGACTCATAGCGACCCTATAGGACAGAGTAGAACTGCTCCATAGGGTTTCCAGGGAGTGGCTGGTGGATTCAAACTGCTGAACTTTTGGTTAACAGCTGATCTATTAACCCAAAAAGCACATATAAAAATAATAATTAAAAAGAACAAAAGCCTTATTTTGGACTTGTTTCAAAGTGTTAGCTACTTCTGATACTTTTCCCCTTTGTGGCAGTAATACATTTAGATTCAATGGAGTCAAATTTCCGAGTATTTCACTGTGTTGCTATAGATTCTTATTTGGTTGAAATGTACCCTTTCCCATGATCATTTGATTCGACTTAATGATGTTTACCAGCTTTAAGTATGTTAAAAACCTCCTCTGTCCAATCAAGTTAGACTTGGAAGTTTACAGAAGAAATCCCTCTTTGATCCTAAGTAATTCATTTTTCTATTTTTAGAGAAGAAAATATTTCAGCGATGTTTTTGAAAACTGTCTACAATGTGGTAGAATTTCTTCTAACTTTAAGAAAGATAAGTACTTGTCCCACTGAAAATACAAATTCCCACAAATATGAGATAGTACAGATTAAGTGTGTTCATAGCCAGCGAGCTTGTGTTAATATTTCTTTAGGAGATATTCTTACTGTAGTACTCATAAAATGACCTATCTGAAGAATAAAGGGCTTTTGATTTTCTGGCTATATCATAATAATGAAATTTCAATAATTGTCTATTATATTTATCCATGAGTTTCAATGGCTGCCACTAAGCTCATATTCATTTTGACAGAACAATGCGGCTGAATAGTCCATGCGGTGGTTTTGGTGAAGAAAGACTATCAGAAAAAACAATGCTGCCAATGGATACAACTGATAAAATCAGTAAATATTACATGTGGTCAACTCAGAACTGCTGGGAAATGGTATATAGGGAGTAGGGTAAGGCTGAAGAAATTTTTCCTATTTTCTTACAGATCAAGATGTTGTGAAGCATTCTTTTGCCAGCACAATACACCAAGGGTTAGCTTCTGGAAATTAAAAGCATTCACCCTCATTATTATCTATATTTAAAATCTGAAGAGCTAATTGTAGTCAGTTTACTACAACTATCCAAGGAGGCAATGTAACCTAGTAGAAAATAACTTTAGACTGAAAATCAATGGCATGGGGCTTGGACTCAGCTTTGTAATTGGGACCTATGCCTCACTCTACACTTCAACCTACCTTCTATAAGATAAGATAATAAAATTTCCTTCATCACAAGGTAGGTAAGACTGGTAATTTACGGTTGATGTAATCACTGGTTATGTCAGGCTAACAACCAATGGGCTGTTGGCGTATGTTTAGGTATTTCTTCTCCTTGCACTAATGCTTTTGTTTTTAGTTACCATTGAAATGGCTCCAACTCATAGCGACATTATGCATAACAGACCATAAGGATATTGTGTCAATTCACATCGTTGAGGGTTTCCCTCATTTTTGTTGACCCTCTACTTTACCAAACATGATGTCCTTTTCTAGTGATTGGTCTTTCCTGATGATGTGTACAAAGTAAGCGAGCTGAACTGCCATCCTTACTTCTAAGGAGCATTGGTCTTCCAGTATCCCCATGGAGAGATCCCCTGACTTGCTGCCACTTCCCATTCTCCATGTGAGTCAACCCCAAATGGCATGACATGAATTATTTTACTGTTGGAAAACACATTTGCTTTACCTTTAAAGATATTTAAATTGTTAATATATGCTCTAATACTTGTCCTTGCATAACAGAGCTAGCTGTGAAAAAATACTTTTTGAGAAGCTGAACATGTTTCAGGCACTGATGTTTAACTATTTCATCTTACTTTTATTTAACCTTCTTAATTACGTATAGCCAGGATAATATTAAAATAAATTTATTTATTTATATAAATATAAACTATATTTCTGAATACCCAGTAGCTGGACAGATAAAGGAAGTGGCTGAGATCACATTGAGTGAGAAGTGACAAGTTAAAGGCTGTCATTAACAAAGTTGAAAGGTGAGAATAAACATCAATTCTTAGATAAGCAAATATGGAAACACTTTTGTCTCTCTCTCTTTGTTTGTTTGCTCTTTCAGTGTATTTTTCAACAAACCTGGACACTGAATATCTAGGAAAAGCCTAATTAGTAGTAAGATCATGGACTTAGAGTCAGACTTAAATTTCACTTACAGATTTGCTCTTTACTAGCTATGAGATCTGGCTAATCCATTTATTGACTCTCATACCTATCATTGGTGAAATAAGGATAATAAAATCTCTAGAGAAGGTTGTGAAATTTAAAGTTGATATTAGAGGCTTAGCACATGGCAAACATTGCGTTAGTTGCTGTTGCCACATCTCCCTTACCCCAAAGGTGTCAGGGTCACAGAAATGAATAAGACAGTTGCCACCAGCCTGTGGGCTCCTCTAGGGCAGAGACTATTTCATGTTTGTTTTTGTTTCTCCAGTCTCTGGCTCAGTGCCTGGCATGTGGTATGCTCAGTAAATGTTTGTTGAGTGAATGTGCTGTATCTGTCCACGGGAGCTCACACTCACACTCTATACTGGCTAAAAATAGAAGCCCCCAGAAAAAAAATAGAGATGTTACACTAAAAACCACACAGTTAATAGCAGAAGTAATCCTAGTAGAGAGAGATATATGAACGGGAGCTCAGCTTCTCTGAGAATTACTGATACCCCAGATGGAGAGGTTATGAGGAAGATTAGGAGTTAATATGAAAGACATAGAGACTTTTTTTTTCTGTCTAGTCAATCCCAACTTATGGTGACCTCTTGTGTGTCAGAGTAGAAATGTGCTCAATAGGATTTTCAAAGCCCAGTTTTTTGGAAGTAGATCCCAGGCATTTCTTCTGAGGCACCTCTGGGTGGACTTGAACTTCCAACCTTTCAGTTAGCAACCCAGCATGTTAACCACCCAAGGGCTCTCTCTCTCTCTTTTTTTTTTAATTGCACTTCACGTGAAGGCTTACAGAACAAATAGTTTCTCATGAAATAGTAGTACACATGTTGTTTTATGACATTGGTTAACAACCCCACAACATATCAACCCTCTAACTTCTCAACCTTTTTTTTGGTGAAAATACACATAGCCAAAGATACACCATCTCAAAAATTTCTACACGCACGGTTCAGTGACATTGACTACGCTCTTCCAATTGTGCTGTTATTCTCAGTTAAGATGAAGGCTTACAGAACAAAATAGTTTCTCATTTGACAGTTACTACAAATGTTGCCCTATGACAATGGTTAACAATCTCACAACACATCAACAATATCCTTGCTCAACCTTGGGTTCCCTATCACCAGCTTCCTTGTCCCCTTCTGCCTTCTGGCCCTTGTCACTGGACTCCTGTACCTCATTAGTCTCATTTGGTTTTATGGGGCCAAGGACTCTTTTTAAACTCTCTTAGATTTTTAATGAGACTTTAGTGGAGGAAAGCTCTTATTTTGAATTAAAATTTTGGCTTCAGTGGAGGAGAGCTTTTGTCATGAATTTTCGGTCACTGTTGAGAAAGATCTTTAGACTAAATAGCATCAGACACAGAATCTAGGGAATCTGTGGCCTGATCTGGTTCTGATATAGCCATGATGTGGTTCTAAAAATGTTTATAATCTCAGGCCTCGGTTTCCCATCTCTGAGTAAAGATCTATTACCAGGTTTGCTTATTTCAAGTTACTTGAGTCACCACAGTGATTTCCTACAAGAGGCCAAAGCACTTATTTTTCATTGCCTGAGAGATTATCTGAGAAGTGAACGGATTTATCCTTCCAGCTACAAGCTCATCAATTTCTAGCCCAGCAACATTTACTCTCATATATTACATAATATTTGTGAATGGATTCTATTACTGTAAGATCAAAATTAGGATTTTTTTCCAATATGGACTTAACTAAACACAGGTTAGCAAAGTTATCATTATTACCAAATAATTCAAGAATAGGAATTAGGTATGTTTTAAGACTGTGAACTATTCCACTTCTTGGAATCTTTCTATTGTCTATTTTAAAATAATTCTCTGTAGGGTTGGTTTAGTATTTTAATCATGTAACAAGCATTGACTAGAGAATATGTATAGACGCTGACCACTTCTCATCACCATCATTGCTATTATGGTTGTCCAAGGCATCACCACCATTTTCAACTGGATTTATGTATTACTGTATTTTAACGCAAATAACTCTCACCTTCTGTGTTTGTTTGCCAACTGCTCCCTCCCCCTGTGAGATATTTTCATAAGTGCCTCTATGCCTTTTTTTTTTTTAACATGTTACTGTAAAAAAATTGGCATTACACTTATGAAAATATCTTTCCGGGGGAGGGAGAGGGTGGCAAACAAACGTAGAAGGCGTGCGTTATTTGTGTAAAAATGCAGTAATGTCTTTCACTGTCTCCTTTTCTCCACTCTTGCCCCTTACCCTGGTTTCTTCTCTTTCTAGTAGATGGAGATAATAATAACTTGTGAGTCGTATCTTATCACTTCTCTGAACAAGACTCATAGCGGCTCCTCATTCATGCTTTGTAAAAAGCCAAAAGCTTTAAAATGGTCTATGTAAGAACATATAAAAACTGCCCCCCAGTTATCTATTGTTTTTCTCTCCAATTTTCCTCCCTTTCCATTTCCAGCCAAACTGGCTTTCTTGCTGTCTCTCAAAACCACCAGGAATGTTCTCAATGCTCTCACCTCTCTACCTAGGATTCTCATTCTTCAGCTATCCACATGGCTTTTACCTTTATGTCCTTCATGTCTTTGTTCAAATGCCACTTTGTTTTTGAGGCCAACTCTGATTATCCTAATTACAATCGTAAACCTTTCTCCTTGACACTCTCCATCCCTCCACTATGCTTTTTTTCTTTTCATAGCACTTAGCACCTTCTAACAAACCAAAAACAATCTTATTTGTTATGATTGTTATTTGTGCCCCTCTAATCAGATATGAAGGAGCCTTGGTGGCACAATGGTTAAGTGCTCAGCTGTTAACCAAAAGATTGGTGGTTCAAACCCACCCAGCGGCTCCTCGGAAAAAAGACCTGGTTATCTGCTCCCATAAACATTTCAGCCTAGAAAATTCAATGGGGTACTTCTGCTCTGTTATGGGGGGTTGCTATGAGTCTGAATTGACTTGATGGCACAGAACAATAACAAATTGATAAAAGCTCAACAAGGGCAGTGCTTTGTTCACTACTGAATCTTCACTCCTTATAAAAGTTCCTGGCACATAACAGATGGTCAATAAATATTTTAAAATGAATGATGAATTTTTTCACATGATGTATGGACATAGTAAAGTCCCAATTGTGAAGTGCCAATAATTGAAACGACTGTGTATCATTTATCAGTGTGTAAAACAAGAAGTGTAAAGATCTAGACATAACTAAATGCAAGGTCCCTCACAGAATGTAAGCTCTGTAAGGGGAGGTTTTTTTATTCACTAGTGGATACTGAACACCTAGAACGAGGTATAACATGTAGTAGGTGTTCAATGAATATTTGTTCAATGAATAAATGAAGCTGGACTGAATTCACCAAGGAAAATTTAACTTAATGTGATGACAGTTCTTAACTTGCCTGGAAGGAGAAAATAGGAATTGCTGCCCATGTATGCTTCTTCTTGAGTTTGTTCAAGGCCATCTTAACTCTCTTCTGAAGGAAAAAAAAAAAATCGAGGTCTAGTTGTGGAAGCTAGTTCTTTTAATGGTACTCGGGAAAGGATCGTAAATATATTATCTGAGTGGTAAGCATTTTTTACTTTCTTCGTATTGATTTATCTTTGGTATACTGAGCCTTAACGATTCCATGCGTGTTATATGGTGAAAAAGAACCTCTTTCCCTCCATTCCTTATCGTATGTTTCAGAGGGGTCTCATGATCCAGATGTCTCCCAGAAAGTTGAATAGGAAACTGAGAGGCCAGAGCCAAATTTGAGCTATTAGTAGAAAGGGACGGTCTGCCTATAGGCACTGTATGAACCAAAAAAAGTATATAGAAAGGGTGCCTGTGGCTATAGCAGGTAGCTGGTGGGAAATTCAGTGTCTTCAGAATCTTGGGTATCTTCTTCTTATTTTCCACTACAAATATTTTTCCTAATAGAATGTATCGAGAGGTAAAGGGCTGAAAATGGAGAAGGTGTCTGGGTATGAATGTTAGAAACTGATGAAAAATGTGGCATGTAGACACAATTAGATGTTTTAAAGGAGTCTGGACATACTACATGCTCAGTAAGATGTAGGAAAACAACTTTCGAAGAGAGAAGAGATTGTGGTATAGCGGTGTTTTAAGAAGACTAATCTGGTAGCCAGTGGCATTAGCTTTAGCACTCATAGATTTCAGGAAAATTAAATAGAATTGGTGGTATTGTCTCAATATAATTTATCTTAAACAACTTTCTGGTAACTGCTGTGGATCAAATGCACGGAGAGAAATTTCAGAGAAGACAAATACAAACTGATCTTTACATTTCATTTTATACCATACCCTAGTTTAAATTTTTGAGGGCAGGCATTTCATGTTGTATTTGTAGGAGAAAGTTAAGGGGTATTAACTCTTTCAGACTATTATTCTTAAGGAGTATATGTAGTGTACCAAGTGAGTTTTTCAAATACAATGTGTGTGTGCGGGAGAGAGAGAAATGGGGGAAAAATTCATCGCTGTATTTCTTTTGAAAATTCATCCAGGGATAGTTAATGCCTCAAAGGGAAATAAAGTTTCAGATTAGAGAAAACCAGTGCAATTCACCCACCATATCCTTTTATATACATTTTAAAATGTATATAAAACTGAATTTCAGAATCTCTGATCTCTGGTCATATTTTAAGGCACATTTCAATGGCAAAGTAGAAAGAGGAGCTTGCTAAATGGCTTAGCAAACTATTTACATTAAAACTTGGAATTAGATTCACAAAGTAATGCTTCTTTTACAGGTGATGATTAACAACTATATTCATAAGCACACCAGAAACTCAATCCAGACAACTTTCTTTAGAAATATTTTCTGGAGATCTGTTATAAAAAGGAACATTAATTCTTTAATCTACAGCAGTTGGTTTTCAGATATTAAATTGCTGCTCTGAGCTTTTGGGCTCCTTGTAATCAAAATACTAAGAACTGCAAACAGCAGTGTTCTGAGTCCTAGACACTCCGAAGCTCTTCCATCACCGAAAAGAGCATTTAAGACTCATTCATCAGTATTCATGTTCAGGTTGAGTTAGGTAGAAACATTTTAAAGATATTAGAAGTTACACTGTAATGGAAAATTCTTGGGAAACTTGAAGTTATGTGTGGTATAAGACCTATTTGAAATGGATATAGAACTCCTATAGTCTAATTTTTACTTTTATTACAGTATTTATGCTACACATTTCTGGGGTATTGTAATAATAAGAACTAGGCTAAAACTAAGCTGTCTCAGCTTCTAGCTATGTGACCCCAATTTATCTCCTCCCTTTTCTAAGCTGGTTTGTTCCTTAAGAGTAAGACCTATTGCCTAAGGTAGACATAGGCATGGAATAACCCAGAGCAGAGGTAAGCATGAAATAAAGTGTTTTTGAAAGTACTAACAGAATACCTGGTATATATAGGATCTCAATACATGAGTTGAATAGAATAAATAATTAGAAAATTTAAATTAAAGAACCATTACTAAAAATAAATCTTTAGTAATTAAGACTGATAAAGTGCCAGGTTCCCTTATTTCATGACAATGTTTGCTGATGCCACTAAGAATCTCATGGTATAGTTTAAAAGAGCACAGTCTTAGAACTCTACAGACTAATTTAGTTTCAAATCGTTTACCAGCTATGTAGACTCTGGCACGTTACTCCATCTAACTATGCTTCATTTTCCTCATATGTAAAATAGAGATAATAAAAGAATCTATATACAGAGTCTTAAAGGATTAACTGTCACACAGCATGTCAAACTCAACACCATTTTGGGTCGTCGCATTCACTAAATTAATGTTAGCAGATGTTCCCAAGTCTGCAACCTGGGCATGGTCTTCAAATTTGGGTGTATGTACCTAATGGGGTACGTGAAGACCTTCCAAAGGCTGCATGGGCACAGAGACTTTCAAGTGAGGTGAGCAGACTCCCTAGTTTGTCCAGCATAGTCCCTATTTATGCCTGTTACTACTAGTCCCTATTAATATTGCCCCCTTTTACTCTCAAACGGTCCTGGTTTTGCCAATAAATAGTATGCCCACCCCAGTTCTAAAAGAATCAATTTCTAGATTTTTTAGCTTTCCTATGAATTCTTTCCTAAAATAATTTCTCTAAAATGCTCCTGTGGTCGAAGTCACGCTGCTTGTTCTTTCCCATATCCCCTTACACAAATCACTCTTCTCTCATTTCATAAGAGAATGGGATACCCTCACCTACCTGAATTCTTGCCATGATACCTTCATTGCTCCAGGCTGAAAAATCATCTGAGATATCAAACATTTAAAATATTTGTGTTAGTGAAGCCTCCTTTAATCAACACATCAACATGTCTCAGGAGGGCTTGGGTCTTTACTTATTACATACATATTTCAGTTAAGGAAGAGGGTTGCATTTGAAATGAAATCTTTTGGCAAGTGTTGAGATGTTTTGTATTCAGATATGTTTTAGAGCATGGCTGTGGGAGTCAAGACAGTTTTCACTTAATGATCTCGTGTTTTCTAAGCCCGTTGCCATGGAGTCAGTTCTGACACAGAGCGACCCTGTCCGAACAACCGACCTTTTGGTTAGCAGCTGAGCTCTTAACCACTACGCCACCAGGGCTCCTGTGTTTTCTAGCCCCAGTTATTATCAGAGAATGCATCACTCTGGAAAGAAAAACCTGAGTGAGTGAAGCAAAGAAAGCATCTTTGTTTCATCCAGACAGCCAATTCATGTCAAGTTTCCAGATCCATCTTTCTTATACTTGGAATTCAAAAGTGGCATGATTGTTATGGGGAGGTGTATTAAAATGTGTATTTTAATAGAAAAAAGTGAAGTCATACTTCATCTGATTTAAAATAATCCTCATCTGTTTATTAATGAGGACTGGCTTTGCCGATATTTATTGCAAACATCTTACAATTTTAATGAACTTACTCTACAGTTCCACATTTATGAAAATATAAATTTAAATTACATGATCAGATAAATAATGTCTTTAAAAAGTGATCCTCTAGAAAATTAACATTGAAATTAACAACATTTTGATATTATCAACCCTTCCTAAACATATGTTAATAAGTAATTCTAGCAAAGAGTTACAAGTATAATTTGTAGTCATTCATTAAGTCTTTGTAAACCGTTTTTTGGTATATTTCCCAGAAATTGGTAAAGTGAACGATTTACAATGACTGGGTAAGAAATCCTTTGATGAGTCAGCTGGTTTCTTCTTCGCTTAAAACAAACAAATAATGAATTGGGTTGCCCAATGGTAAGTCATTAAAAATATCTTTTGATGAAGGCACACTACATGATAGTGAGCTACAACTCTGAAGGGGTTTAATAGATTGAGTAACATTGCTAAAACAAATGTTTTCCATTTCATCTACTTATTTTTGTAAACAATTTTTCTACTTGTTTCCGTATACAAATATGAAAAATAATTCTAGGAGTAGGTAACATGTATTTACAAATATATTAACAAATTAAAAACAAAAAGCCCCATTCATTTTATTATGAGTTGAAATTCCAATAAAAATTTACTGTGCATATTTCATATTTTTTAAAAAGTTGTAATATACTGACTAGATCGATTTGATATTAATCATAATTGTAATAACTCAATCAGAAGAAGTTTTAATGTATTATTTTAATATGATAGAAATAAAACATTCGTAACTATGTAAATTATGTGAAAAAAAATCAGATGTGCAATGTGAGGGAAAGTGCAAAGATCCCTGATCTAGAGACTCTATCTCTGCTGTACCTCATTTTTCTGATTTCTCCCTAATAATCCACAATTTTATTTTTAACGAACATAAAATCTTTTTAATTCATGATAAGATTTTTATCCATAAAATCTTACAAACATTATAGTTCCTACAGAATATGCTCAGCATTCCTCAAGCAGAAAGAACTGAAGACAAAATTCAAGCCTCTATTTGCAATTTTGAAGAATTTTATGGGCAAAATAGTGAACTACCCAGGAAGTATCAAAAGAATATGGAAGGAATACACAGAGTCACTGTACCAAAAAGAGTTGGTCAATGTTCAGCCATTTCAGGAAATAGTATATGATCAAGAGCCAATGGTATTGAAGGAAGAAGTCCAAGCTGCACTGAAGTCATTGGCAAACAGCAAGCCTCCAGGAACTGACAGAATACCAACTGAGATGTTTCAATAAAGGGTTGCTGCTCTGGAGGTGCTCACTCGTCTGTGCCAAGAAATTAGGAAGACAGCTACCTGGCCATCTGACTGGAAGAGATTCATATTTGTGCCCATGCCAGAGAAAGGTGATCCAACAGAATGCAGAAATTATCAAACAATATCATTAAAATCAGGGCCCTGGAGGTGCAGAAGTTAAGCGTTTAACTGCTAACCAAAAGGTCAGCAGTTCAAATACACCAGCCACTCTCTGGAAACCCTATGGGGCAGTTCTACTCTGTCCTAGGATCTCTGAGTTTGAATTGACTCGACATTAACAAGTTTTGTGGGTTTTTTGGTATCATTAACATCACATGCAAGTGAAATTTTGGTAAAGATAATTAAAAAATGGTTGCAGCAGTACATCAACAGGGAACTGCCAGAAATTCAAACCGGATTCAGAAGAGGATGTGCAACAAGGGATATCATTGCTGATGTCAGATGGATCTTGACTGAAAGCAAGAGAATACCAAAAAGATGTTTACCTGTGTTTTATTGACTATGAAAAGGCATTCCACCGTGTGGATCCTAACAAATTATGGATAAGATTGCAAAGAATGGGAATTCCAGAATACTTAATTTTGCTCACATGAAGCCTGTACATAGACCAAGAGTCAGTTATTTGAACAGAACAAGGGGATACTGAGTGGTTTAAAATCAGGAAAGGTGTATATCAGGATTGTATCCTTTCACCATACTTATTCAGTCTGTATGCTGAGAAAATAATCTGAGAAGCTGGACTATATGAAGAAGAAAGGGGCATCAGGATTGGAGGAAGACTCATTAACAACCTACTATATGCAGATGACACAACCTTGCTTGCTGAAGCAAAGAGGCCTTGAAGCACTTTTACGGATAAAGAGCAAAGACTACAGCCTTCGATATGGATTACACCTCAACATGAAGAAGACAAAAATCCTCACAACTGGACCAATAAGTAACATTATAATAAACAGAGAAAATATTGAATTTGTCAAGGATTTCATTTTGCTTAGGTCTACTATCAAAACCCATGAAAGCAGCCGTCAAGAAATCAAAGGATGTATTGTATTGGGAAAATTTGCTGCAAAAGACCTTTTTAAAGTGTTGAGAAGCAAAAATGTCACTTTGAGGATTAAAATGCCCTGACCCAGACTGTAGTATTTTCAATTGCATCATATGCATACAAAAGCTGGACAATGAATAAGGAAGACTGAAGAAGAATTGATGCCTTTGAATTACGGTGTTGGCAAAAAACATTGAATATGCTTACTGTGGACTGGCAGAAGAATGAACAAGTCTGTCTTGGAAGAAGTGCAGGCAGAGTGCTCCTTGGAAGCCAGGGTGGCAATACTTTGTCTCATGTACTTTGGACATGTTATCAGGAGGGACCAGTCCCTGGAGAAGGACATCATGCTTGATAAGGTAGAGGGTCAGTGAAAAAGAGAAGGATCCTCGATGAGATGGATTGACACAGTGTCTGCAACAATGGGCCCAAACAGCAATGATTGTAAGGATGGTGCAAGACCCGGCAGTGTTTCATTCTGTTGTATATAGGGTCACTATGGGTCTGAAGCTACTTGATGGCACTTTAGACAACTGAGAATTTACAGGAAAAATGACCATCTTTTCAGCATGGCATTTATGGTTTCCCTAGTCCTATCCTAATCTTCTTTTCTAACCTTCTCTTTCACTATTTTCCAATACAAATTTTTACTTGGAGTCAGGGGACCTCTTGAACATGCTCCAGCTTGACTTACTACAGATCATTTTTAAAATGTTCTCTGTTCTCCTCTTGCCCTGTCCAAAACCCATTTTCATTAAAACACAGCCCAAGTTTTACCTTCTCAATGAGGCCTGTTCCTACCAATTTCTTCTCTGAGTCATTCTTTTTACCCTCAAATGCCTTGTACTTTTATTTGCCTATTTCACTTATGCATGTCTTGAATCTACAATGAACTCTGATAATAAGTGCCCCTTTGTCTCCTTCCACTCTCCAGAAGCACTTTATGTCCCAACTTGTGGGTGTTCATCAGTCCTCTAAGATCAAACGCTCTTTCCTCTGTTTAAAATGCCCTTTCTTTCTGATTTCCATTTCTCCAGCTTTTAGAATTTTCATTCATTCTTTAAGGTCTAAGTCAAATATTATCTCTTTTGGGAAGCCCTCATAGATTCTCTGAGGTTGTTAGTCAGACCTATTGTGATCTCATTGAATAAACTTACATTTATATCACTTATCAGATATTGTATCTATTTTTTTATATTATTTGTCTTTCCCATTAGAGTACTAGGCAAAGTGCTTAATAAATATTTAGGGAGTTAAAGGTTTTATGACCCTGATCATTTAGTATAGCTTGCATCATGTAGCAGGAACTCAGTGAATACTTATTGAGTGAATATCTCATAGATAAGTAGTAATTAATTGAATTAATAAAAGTTTTAGTTTTTGCCTTTATCTCAGGTATATTAACTCAGAAAATGAGAATAAGAAAAATATAAAACTTTGTCTAATTGGCGTATATAGAAACCTAAACCTACAGAATATATGAAACTTCTGCAAAATGGTCTCATAAATTTCAAATGATTGAGAACATATGAACCACGTTATAATAACTGCATTGAAATTAATTAAAAAATAACAGTATGTAAGCAGAAAAAAAATCTGTTTTTAAAATTAAGAAAAGCTTCAATTTAAGGATAAAAATCATAATGTAAGTTAGAAAATATAAGTAAATAATAATGAAAAAGTTATAGGTAAATACTTATGAGATACAACCAAAGCAGTATTTATGGAGAAATTTAAAGCCTTAAATACTTATATTAGAAAAGAAGAAAGTGTGAAGCTAATGATTTAAGGACCCAACCTCAGGAGTTAAAAAATTAATATAAAAAAATAACAGGGAAAGAAATAATAAAATAACTTCTGAAATTAATGAAATAGAAAACACATAATAGATTGAATAAGAAAGCCAAAAATTAATGAAATTGACAATCTTTCTGGTAAGACAAAAAAATCAGAAAAAAAAACTGGCATAAAAAAGGAAGCTAACAAAAATGTGTACACAGCAAAAAGATAAGGATATTATGAAAACTTTATGTTAACAACTTTGAAATCTTGGATGAAATGTATACATTCCTAGAAAATATACATGCTAAAATTGATTCAAGAGATGAATATTTGAATGGTCCTACAAGTTTTAAAGAAATTAAATCATCAGTTAAAAACCTTCTCTCAAAGAAAACTCAAAGAGATGTTTGGTTTAAGAGGGTTCTACCAAACTTTCAAGAAACAAATACTGAAATTTTCATAAAAGTGAAAAAGAGGGTATTCTATCAAATATTATAATAGTTGACAATGCAATACCAAAAAAATAAAAAACAAACCCATTGCCGTCGAGTGGATTCCAATTCATAGCGACATGCAACACAATAGATATAATTTACGTAGGTTATATAGCATAGTAAAAAAATAAACATCCGCAAACATACCACCTAACTTAAAACTTAAAAATTTGCCTGTTGTAGTTGAGCACTTCTCTATTCTGATGTACCAACTTTTTCAGAGATAAACCATATTTTGAATTTTGTATTTTTTAATAATAATTTTTAATCAAAGTATACTTTATATATAGTAAAATACATAGATCTTAATATATTTTAAAAAATAAGTACACGTATGTAACTAAGGTTTACAATAATTCCTCTACACCAAAAACTCCCTCTCACAAAGGCAACTACTGTTCTCCTCTGTTCTGATTTCTATCACGACAGATTGGTTTTACCTGCTCTTGACTTTTCTTATATCAATGGAAAAGAGATAGTTTCTGAAAAATGTCATTACTTGTTGAATATATAAATTGAAAAAGCAATCTGGAATGTTTTTGGATTAAAAAAGATGGATTCTAGCTTGCCATTACTTTCTTAGAAATCTGCAGAAATAAAGGTATAAATTCTAACAGAAGTCCCTAGCTCACTTGGTACCAACACATGTTCTGTGACGTATTTTCTAAATAAACAGAATTATAAATAATTGCCTACCTCCAAGGAAAAATTAAAGAATTAGATTACAAATTGCTTAAATTTGATAGAACTCTTGTTTTCATGGGTTATAAGCCTTGAAACTAGCAAGGTTATATAAATTTGAACTGAGAAAACTCATAAATTTCCCAAACAGGAAAAAAGAAAACTAAGTACTATTGGACTGTAACTCAAGAGAAAAGAGAACTTTAACAAAATGACCTCGTGTGATCATTAAGGTTGTGAGTCAACTTGGCTGGACCATGATTCTCAGTGGTTTGGCAGTTATGATATAGTCTGGCAGTTGTACGATGAAGTGATCAGTTTCATGATGTGATTTGATATAATGTGATCACCTCCATGATGGGATCTGCTGCGAGTAGCCAACTGGATGAAAGGGAGTTTCCTTGGAGGTGTGGCCTGCATTGAATATAAGCGGACTCTCTGGCAAGTCACATGGACTTTTGGTCGCACTGGATTCTGAAGCTGGCCCCTGTTCTTCTGACCTCTGGTTCTCGGAACTTGAGCTAGCAGCTTACCTGTCATCTTACCTGCCGATCTTGGGATTCATTGATCTTTGCAGGCTGTGAGCCAGAGCCCTACTGTCTGACTTGCCAATCTTGGGTTTGCCAGCCCTGGCAGCTACGTGAATCAGGAGAAGCCTTCAGCCTGACCCATGGATTTGGGATTTCCATCCTCTAAAACCATGTGAGCCATTTCCTTTATATAAATTTTTTTATATAGATATTTATACGCTTTAATGGTTTTGCTTCTCTGGAGAACCCAGCCTAGGACAACTTGATCACTGCATTACAGGATAAGAAGCGCAAGAATGTGATACCAGACAATTAGAAAAAGAAATTAAGAACTTCAGTAATTCTAAACAAATTTTAAATAATTAAAAATATATATTTAGTATATAAACATAGAAAATTATTAAGACAGTATTCTTTATCCAGGTGAATTCTTAAGCAACTTATCCTGGTTTAATAATTTTTAATTAGAACAATATATGTCATCTCCATGATTTTATCATGTTGTTTTTAGGTGCTGTCAAGTTGGTTCTGACTCATAGCGACCCTATGCACCACAGAACAAAACACTGCCTGGTCCTGCACCATGCTCACAATCATTGCTATGCTTGAGCTCATTGTTGCAGCCATTGTGTCAATCCATCTCGTTGAGGGTCTTCCTCTGTTTTTCTGACCCTGTATTTTACCAAGCATGATATCCTTCTCCAGGGATTGATCCCTCCTGACAACATACCCAAAGTATATAAGATATAATCTTGCCATCCTTCCTTCTAAGGAGCATTCTGGTTGTACTTCTTCCAAGACAAATTTGTTCGTTCTTTTGGCAGTCCACAGTATACTCAATATTCTTCGCCAACACAATTCAAAGGCTTCAATTCTTCTTTGGTCTTCCTTATTCGTTGTTCAGCTTTCACATGCATGTGATGCGATTGAAAATACTGTGGCTTGGGTCAGGTGCACCTGAGTCTTCAAGATGACATCTTTGCTTTTCAACACTTTAAAGAGGTCTTTTGCAGCAGATTTGCCCAATGCAGTGCGTCTTTTGATTTCCTGACTGTTGCTCCCATGGGTGTTGATTGTGGATCCAAGTCAAATGAAATCCTTGACAACTTCACAATCTTTTCTCCATTTATCATGATGTTGCTTATTGGTCTCGTTATGAGGACTTTTGTTTTCTTTATATTGAGGTGCAATCCATACTGAAGACTATGGTCTTTGATTTTCATCAGTAAGTGCTTTAAGTCCTCTTCACTTTCAGCAAACAAGGTTGTGTCATCTGCATAACACAGGTTGTTAATGAGTCTTCCATCAATCCTGATGCCACGTTCTTCTTCATGTAGTCCAGCTTCTTGAATTACTTGCTCAGCGTACAGATTGAATAAGTATGGTGAAAGGATGCAACCTTTACGCACACCTTTCGTGACTTTAAACCACACAGTATCCCCTTGTTCTGTCTGAACAACTGTCGCTTGATCTGTGTACAGGTTCTTCATGAGCACAATTAAGTGTTCTGAAATTCCCGTTGTTTGCATTTGTTATGGTCCACAGAATTAAATGCCTTTGCATAGTCAATAAAACACAGGCAAACATCTTTCTGGTATTCTCTGCTTTCAGCCAGGATCCATCTGACATCAGTAATGATATCCCTGGTTCCATGTCCTCTTCTGAATCCAGCTGAATTTCTGGCCGTTCCCTGTCGGCATATTGCTACAGCCGCTTTTGAATGATCTTTAGCAAAATTTTACTTGCGTGTGATATTAATGATATTGTTCGATAATTTCCACATTTTATTGGATCACCTTTCTTGGGAATAGGCATAAATATGGAACTTTTCCAGTTGGTTGGCCAGGTAGCTGTCTTCCAAATTTCTTGGCATAGACAAGTGAGCACTTCCAGAGCTGCATCCATTTGTTGAAACACCTCAATTGATATTGTTAATTCCTGGAGACTTGTTTTCGCCAATGCCTTCAGTGCAGCTTGGACTAGGAAGAAGCACCCGGCAGTCTACTTCTGAAAAGCATTAGCCAGTGATTTTATCATAGGGTGAAGAAAATAACATTATCATAACATATTAGTTTATGCAAAATTTGTTTATTTTCTTGTAAAAAGCTTATTTTTTCTGAAAGTTCTAATTTCCTAACATGGTTTTGTGAGTCAAGTGATTTATCATGGTTTCCACAAAATGTTTAGGTAAAATTAAGTTTACAACTAAACTAAATTATAGTAATAGTGTTTTCTAAAATGGTTTACTGTTTAAAGTTGTTATCATACTACTAATGAATGAGACATCATCTGGATAAAATTTTATACAATAAACAGTGGTCATCAGTTAATAGATATAAAATACCTTGTGTTAGTGTACATGTTTATTATTAACCTTAACGAATATAAAAAGGATATATATGATTGTGCCATGATTCAGTCAGTTATTGCCATAATAATGCTCCATACCTAACCACCACAAAACTTAGTGGATTAAAATAGTAAATGTTAGTTTTCATGCTCCTATGTCTGCAGGTAGGTTGCACATTAGCTGGGCTAGCTTGGACTCCCAGCTCTGAGGCTCCATAATGCGAGTGTGTGTGCTCTGAGGTATAGCCTGAAAGAACATTGACTAAAGGACTAAAGGAACATTTTCTAAAGGAAGATCACTGGAGTGCAATAGGGCGAGCCCAACAGTGAAAGAACACGTCTAGCCTCTGCTTGCCTCGTGTTCACCAACATCCCAATGGCCAAAGCCAGGCACGTGACCAATCCTAAGTCAAGGAGTGAAGAAACACACTCTACCCACCATGAGGCCAAGACAAGGGTGTGAAATTAAAGTACTACAACAGAGGAGTGAAGAATTGGTACCGATAACTCAGTGTATCACATGTGGACAAATATGGTGGTGTGCAGATGTTTCTGGAACTCTTCTACTTCGCTAATGTGCTTGTGTATGACAAACAGTTCTCAGTTTATTTCTGGGTACTTTTTGACACAAGTTATTAACTCCCATTAAGAGTTGAAACAAATATTGGTTAAGGCTCTAGTAAACACAATAGTTGCAAAGAAATAGAAATAGTATATGGAAGGTAATGACTGTATTTTTGTTGTTGCTGTTGTTTATTAAGGGAAAAAGAAAGTAAGTAAAATTGTTCAGTTGTGCTAGAATGTGAAAGATGATAGACTAAGACAAATGAGACACCACAGTAAAATTTAACATGTCTAAGGTGAAGTGAATCTTATTTTCCTTGGTTTATAATACCTGCAGTAGTGAGTTTAAAAATAAACAATAATATTTACTTAATTTTAACAAAGTTGGCTCAGTGTTGATGAGTTTATTTTTAAGATAGCTCAGGTCCTCACCCACAGCTGGTATCATTGTCCCTTCCCTCATTCCTCAGGCTTCCCCTGTTGCCTGTCACTGGGTGACTCATCATCCCTTATTGATTCCCTTAAAACTGACTCCATGGTCTAGTGACTTAATTTTGTACAGTTTAAATCCTTTGGAAGGCTACATCTGTTTCCTACTGAGACCTTAACTGATACATATTTATCTTTTTTTTTGCTTTATTGTGGCCACATGTTAATGTTTCCATTTAAATTTATATCCATCTAGACATTTAGACTGGGAGGAGGACTCAAAGTATAATCTTTTTATATCATCTTTGAAATTTTAAAAAGATGATATCATCCTTGATTATTCTGGGAAATATGTATCTATCTAATCAAAAGCTTGTCAATTATTTTTTTAATCTTGAATTCAAGAGACTCAAAGGTGTTTCTGAGGTTGGAATAGGAATATACTTTTAAAGATCCGCTTGTCTTTTTTCAGATGAAACAAACACAAGCATAAACAATCCCCTGGTAACTTAGGATCTTTTTTTCTGTGTGTGGCTTTTTTTTTTTTTTAAATTGTGCTTTAGGTGAAAGTTTACAGCTCAAGTTAATTTCTCATACAAAAATTTATACGCATTGTTATGTGACACTAGTTGCGATCTCTGTAATGTGACAGCTCACTCCCCCCATTCCACCTCGGGTTTCCTGTGTTCATCCAATCAGCTCCTGTCCCTTTCTGCCTTATCCTGTCTCCAGACAGGAGCCACCAGTTTGGTCTCCTGCATCTGCTTGAATTAAGAGGCACACTCTTCACAAGTGTTATTTTATGTTTTATAGTCCAGTCTAATCTTTGCCTGAAGAGTGGGCTTTGGGAATGGTTTTAGTTCTGGATTAACAGAGAGTCCAGGGGCCATGGCTTCGAGGATTCCTCCAGTCTCAGTCAGACCATTTAGTCTGGTCTTTTTACGTGAATTTGAGTTCTGCACCCCACTTTTCTCCTGATTTGTTAGGCACTCTCTGTTGTGTTCTAACTCAGGATCTTTTTTATGAATGTTTTACTTACCTTCTTCCCTTCTTTGACTCTCAACACATCCCTCTGCTCTGGTACAATACTGTATCTGATAAGAGGGCCCATGGAAACATCCTGAACTTGGAGAGAAAGAGAGCTTCAGACATTTTCTGAGGGGTCTCAGACTTAAAGGTAGCACTGATCTTAGGTTTTAGTATCTGGGGTGAAAGGAAACATTTCTGTGTTTCCTGGGAATTGCTTTGACAGCCCTTCACTTCTTTGCCTTGAAGAAGGTTAGAAAGAAATCCTGAAAGTACAGGGAATATTTCTAGGGATCACTGCTATGTGTTAATCAGAAATGTAAAGGACTAATGAACAACCCAAAATGTTGGCAAATTATTAAGTGGAAAGTGCATAAATTTACTAGTTGGAAAAAAACTGGATTCAAATCCAAATAGAACAAGTTATTGAACCCTTAAGTCTTTTCTTTTGCAAAGAGTATGCCTACCTTTCCTCACTGTGTCATGTAGGGAATGATTACTAAAGAACATTTTGTCTAAAATTCTCATTTACAGATGGATTTTATTAAACTAAACTGAATGGAGCCTGAGAATTGCTTGTATCCTTCCTTTGTTTCTTATTATCTGGTAACCTTGAGCAAGTGATTTAACCTTGCATTGTTTGTTTCTTTGTCTGATAATGATGGAGTTAACACATGCCCTGTACCTGGAACATGGCCTGGCTCATAGGAGGCACTCAATACATGTCACTTTTATTGCTATTTTTGTTATTATGAGACAAAGCACATAATATGAGTGATGTTATTGAAACAGTGAGAACAAAGAAGATAAACCCTAAGAGGTAATACTGATAAAACTCATACACAAAATAAACCAAAGAAGAAATATTTAAAGAAATAAGAAGATATTGAATCTTAGACTTAGTGTACTTATTAACTTATTTATTTTCTCTTTTACACTTCCCTTTATGCTTACAGAGTTCACCTGGATAAAAGAGCTACAAGGTGGCAATTTGCTTGCCCCCCAAACACCTAGGAATGGGCCTGTGCTGGAGAGTCAATGAGAGAGGGAAAAGAAGTTTTTACCTTGGTAAGATGGTTGTGGAGCCCTGGTGGCGTAGTGGTTAAGAGTTTGGCTATCAACTGAAAGGTTGTTAGTTTGAATCCACCAGCCACTCCTTGGAAACCCTCTGGAGCAGTTCTACTCTGTCCTATAGGGTCACTATGAATATTCTTAAGTTCATTATTTTAGTCTCTGAATGATGGGATTATAATCAGTTAGAAGATGTTGATAAAATAAATTATTTGTTCTTGGAAAGATGTATTAAAAATATAAGTTCTTGAAATTATTTATTGCGAGAAAATCAATCTCTTCTGCTGAAAACAGACAAAAAGAATTTCCTGCATCTCCTGACAGTGATTTTGAGGTTTTCATGAAT
Organism: Dugong dugon; assembly: GCA_030035585.1. Classification (NCBI taxonomy): domain Eukaryota; kingdom Metazoa; phylum Chordata; class Mammalia; order Sirenia; family Dugongidae; genus Dugong; species Dugong dugon. The sequence goes on along the minus strand of CM057463.1, from coordinate 21,544,897 downwards.
TTTTAAAGTCTATGAATAAAGAAAAGGGTGTAATCCCAGCAGTGAGTAGGAAGATTATGATGAAGGATGACATATGGAGGGATGTCAGCAAGTATCAAGAACATTCAGGCAGAGATAAGGGAAGAAATCGTGTGGGAGGAGCTGGCTCAGCTGTCTTAGAGTACTTGCCATAAACCATCTTAAGTATCACCAAAGTTCTTGATTTTGCCGTATATTTTTTCACGTATTAACCATAATAAAAACTCTCTTGGAAACCATAATATAAAAATGTTTTCCAATCTAGTAAATTGAATCTTCCTCCTCCAAGTAGAAAGATTTTTACTACTACTATAAGAAATAATAAAAACAACAGCAGAGAAAATAACAACAATAATATCAACTTCCATTCATTGCCCACTTGTCCCAGGCCCTGGTCATCTCATTAAATGTCACCTCTGAGAAACCGCTAAGTATTTTTATTCTTATTTTACGGATGTGAAAAAGGAGACTCATGGAAATTAAGAAATCTGGCCAAGTTTACGTGGGTAGGAGAGGATTGAATTAGGAATCAAATACAGGTCAGTCTACTTCCAAACTTGAGTTTTAAACCACTCTCCAATGCCGTACACAACTGGTTTATAGTTTCCATTTCTTCATAAAATAATTTATAGTGCTCTATATAGTTAACATTCTGAATTGTCTATAAGCAATAGGAAGAATGGATATAAAACTTTAATTGCCATGCACTCTTTATCCTCTTACAAAACATTCCAGGAAAATTTACCAAGAAAACCAAGCTGTATAAGAAACAATTTATAAAATATATAATATTACCTAAATATGATTACAAGGCATTTCTTTTTTATAATAATAAAGTCAAAACTATTTTTTTGATGGTATAAGTTATAACCATTTTTTAAAATAAATAATGTATTTTTAATGTTTGCTGAGGTATACTTAATTCTCAACAATTCTGATACAAATCCCTCAATTATTAATTAGAAGATAGAGCTGAAGGGACAAATGCAGGTTCAATTAATTAGTTATTTATTAATTCTTTCTTCTTCTCCCCCCAGGCCCCAACACACCATTTTTATATATCTATTTTAGACTTTTATTTCAAAAACATTGATGACTTTCCTTGATGTAGAGAAAGGCAAGCTCACGGTGGTAAGATACACAGTTTACAGTCTTAAGTACGCCCAGTACATATAAGCATATGTATGGTGACTGAGTTTTCACAAGTAATAATTGTGTCTTTACTATAAGCCTCAGAAATCATTCTTAGTTGTAAGAACAGTTAAGATATAAAAATAATCAAAAAGGTTAATTGTACTTATTTGAGTAACTCACAAAGACGATAGACAAAGATTATGAAATTGATTTCTCTTCAATTGAAATTTTTAGTCTAAAATAGAACAACTTTCACTAGATTTTAATTTTACCTTTTAATATTCAGAAAGATCACTGTCACCATAACTGTGTGCACAGAATAACCCGTCTCTTAAAGAACTAGTCTTAAAATATTAAAATATGTGGCCTATGTCATGTTTTCTGTTAGTATTCCAGAAGAGATGTTCTTTTAGGATAGTTATTTTTCTCTGAAAAATGTTTCTAAAAATTATTTAAAATGAGCTTTAGTTGACTGAATACATTCATTTTGATTTTTGAATAATTTAGTGAAACTGTCTCAGTGCAAGTGAAATAAAAAGTGAAATAAGAAATTTGAACTGCAGCATGTGAGGCTGCTCTAAAATGATCAGCCTTTAAGTTAAGGGTCGCATGTTTAAGTTATGTTTTCATTGTTCTTGGAAGCCAGCAAACTGTGAGATGGAAAGAGACAGAATTAAATCAGTAACCCAACCTGTGCTATATTATATACAAATGCACATTCATAGAGAAACTTAGTTACTTGCTAAAAGGGAGGATTGAACATACCAGCTTCAAACATGCCATGTGTTAACCAAAAACTCTAGGCCAATTCTACACATTTTTAATAATAATAATTCAAAGATGAAAACATGAATGTAATGCGGTGGTTCTCAACTGAGGGCAATTTTGTCCCCCAGGAGACTTATTTTATTTTTTTTAAGGTTTCACTAAAGCTATTTACTAAGCTTTTAGTCTACATGTTTGGAAACGGTTAAAAATAACCCTTGGCACTCTATTACAATTCATCCTAACTCATTATGGGCTAGAGTCCACATAAGGATTTTTTTTTGGGGGGGACTTTTTTTTAAATTGTAATCGAGGCGAAAGTTTACAGAGCACATTGTCTTGTGACATTGATTGCCAACCCTGTCATGTGTCAATACTCTCCCTTTCTCCACCTCAGATTCCCTGTTTCCGTTCGTCTAGTTTTCCTTGCCTTCCTGCCTTCTTGCCTTTGCTTTGGGGTTGGTGTGCCCATTTAGTCTCATATACATGACTGAACTATGAAGCACATTCCTCCCGTGTGTTATTGTTGGCCTTGTAGACCCGTCCAATCTTTGGCTGAAGGATGAACCTCAGGAGTACTTAAGTGCTGAGTTAAAAGGGTGTTTGGGGGCCATACTCTTGGGCTTTCTCCAGTCTCTGTCAGACCAGCAGACCTGGTATTTTTTTGTGAATTTGAATTTTGTTCTACATTTTTCCCCCTTTCTGTCCTGGACCCTCTATTATGATCCCCGCTATAGCAGTCAGTGGTGGTAAGCAGGCACCATCTAGTTGTTCTGGGCTCAGTCTGGTGGAGGTTGTGGTGGTTGTGGTCCATTAGTATTTTGGACTAATCTTTCCCTTGTGTCTTTTGTCTTCTTCATTCTCCTTTGCTCCAGCCAGGATGGGACCAGTAGATGTATGTTAGATGGCCTCCGTAGACTTTTAAGATTTCAGTTTCCCTTTACCACAGTTGGATGTAGAACATTTTCCTAATAGACTATGTTATGCCAGTTGAGCTAGATGTCCCCCGAGACCATGGTCCCCAGCCCTCAACCCAGTAGCTCAGTCTTTCAGGGTTTTTGGATGTGTCTGTGAAGCTTCTATGACTTTGTCTTTGGCAAATTGTGCTGATTTCCCCAGTATTGTGTACTGTCTTACCCTTCACCAAAGTTACCACTTATCTAACTGTCTTAGTCATCTAGTGCTGCTACAACAGAAATGCCACAAGTGGATGGCTTTAACAAAGAGAAATTTATTTCTTCACAGTAAAGTAGGCTAAAAGTCCAAATTCAGGGTGTCAGCTCCAGGGGAAGGCTTTTTCTCTCTGTTGGCCTTCTTCTCTTTGGTGTCCCCCAGACTAGAAGCTTCTCTGCGCAGGGACCCCGGTCCAAAGGAAGCGCTCTTCTCCCAGCTCTGCTTTCTTGATGGTATGAGGTCCCCAATTTTCTGCTTGCTTCCCTTTCGTTTTATCTCTTGAGAGATAAAAGGTGGTGCAGGCCACACCCCAGAGAAACTCCCTTTACATCGGATCAGGGATGTGACCTGGGTGAAGGTGGTGTTACAATCCCACCCTAATCCTCTTTAACATAAAATTACAATCACAAAATGGAGGCCAACCACACAATTCTGGGAATCATGGCCCAGCCAAATTGACACACATTTTTGGGGGAACATAATTCAAACCATGACATCTACTATCTAGTTAGTGTTTTTCCCTCTCCATCCCTCCCCTCCCTGGTAACCATCAAAGATTGTTTCTTTCTGTGTGGAAATATTTTCATATGTTTTTAAAATAGTGTGGTGCAGTGTTTATGAGCTCGGCTGCTAACCAAAAGGTTGACAGTTCGAATCCATCAGCTTCTTGGAAATCCTGTAGGGTTATTATGAGTCAGAATTGACTCAACAGTAATGAGTTTGGTTTTTGGCTGGGGTTTGGTCTCGTATAGTATTTGTCCTTTTGTGACTGATTTATTTCACTCACCCTAATGCCATCCAGATTCATCCATGCTGTGAGATGCTTCGCAGATTCATCATTGTTCTTTATCATTGCACAGTATTTCGTTGTATGTATGTACCATAGTCTGTTTATCCATTCATCTGTTGATGGACACTTAGTTTGTTTCTATCTTTTGCTATTGTGAATAATGCTGCAACGAACATGGGTGTGTGTATTTCTATTCGTGTGACAGCTCTTATTTCTCTAGGATATATTCCTAGGAGTGTGATTGCTGGATTGTATGATATTTCTATTTCTAGCTTTTTAAGGAAGTGCCATATTGTTTTCCAAAATGGTTGTACCATTTTGCATTTCCACCAGCAGTGCATAAAAGTTCCAATCTCCCCATAACCTCTCCAACATTTGTTATTTTCTGTTTTTTGATTCATGCCAGCAATGTCGGGGTGAGATGGTATCTCATGTAGTTTTGATTTGCATTTGTCTAATGGCCAGTGATTGCCAGCATTTCTCATGTGTCTATTAGTTGCCTGAATATTTTCTTTGGTGAAGTGTCTGTTCATATCCTTTGCCCATTTTTTAATTGGATTATTTGTCTTTTTATTGTGTTGGATTTTCCTATAGATTTTAGAGATTAGAAATTTATCAGGTATGTCATAGCCAAATTTTTTTTTCAAGTCTGTAGGTTTTATTTTTACCCTTTTGGTGAAGTCTTTTGATGAGCATAAGTGTTTAATTTTTAGGAGATCCCATTTATCTAGCTTATCTTCTGGTGTTTGTGTACTGTTAATTACAGTTTGTATGCTGTTAATGCCATATGTTAGGGCTCCTAGTGTTGACTGCATTTTTTCTTCTATGATCTTCTTAGTTTTTGGTTTTATATTTAGGTCTTTGATGCATTTTGAATTAGTTTTTGTGTATGGTGTGAGGTATGAGTCCTTTTTCATTTTTTTACAGATGGACATCCAGTTTTATGGGCACCATTTGTTAAAAAGACTGTCTTTCCCCCATTTAATGGACTTTGGGCCTTTGTCAAAGAGTAGGTGACTGTAGGTGAATAAATTTACATCTGGTTCTCAATTCTGTTCCATTGGTCAATTTGTCTGTCATTCTACCAGTACCAGGCTGTTTTGATGACCACAGCTATACAGCAGGTTCTGAGGTCAGGTAGTGTGACGCCTCCTACTTTGTTCTTTTTCTTCAGTAGTGCTTTACTTATCAGGGTTCTCTTACCTTTCTGTATAAAGTTAATGATTAGTTTTCCCATCTCATTAAAGAATGTTGTTGGTATTCGGATCGGGATTGCACTGTATTTGTAGATTGCTTTTGGTAGAATTGACATTTTCCAATGTTGAGTTTACCTATCCACGAGCATGGAATGTTTTTCCATTTATGTAGGTCTCTTTTGGTTTCTTACAGTAGTGTTTTGTAGTTTTCTTTGTATAGGTCTTTTACATCCCTTGTTAGATTTATTACTAAATATTTTATTTTTTTAGGGGCTATTATAAATGGTATTACTTTCCTGATTTCCTTTTCACAGTTCTCTTTGTTGGTGTACAGGAATCCAACTGATTTTTGTATGTTTATCTGGTATCCTGCTACTCTGCTGAATCTTTCTCTATGTACAGTATCATATTATCCATGAACAGGGATAGTTTTATTTCTTCCTTACCAATTTGGATGCCCTTTATTCCTTTTTCTTGCTTTATTGCTCTAGCTATGACTTCCAGCAGTGTTCAATGGGAGTGGTGATAAAGAGCATCCTTGTCTTGCTCCTGTTCTCAAGGGGAGTGCTTTCAGCCTTTCTCCATTGAGAATGATATTTGCTGTTGGTTTTGTATAGATGTCCTTTATTATATTGAGGATTTTCACTTCTATTCCTATCTTATTGAGAATTTTTATCAGGAATTGGTGTTGGACTTTATCAAATTCTTTTCTGCATTGATTGAGATGATCATGTGATTCCTTTATTTTATTTATGTGATGGATTATGTTGATTGATTTTCTAACGCTGAACTGTCCTCGCATACCTGGTATGAATCCCACTTGGTCTTGGTTATTATTATTTTTTAATATGGTGCTGAATTCTATTGGACAGAATTTTGTTGAGAATTTTTGCATCTATATTCTTGAAAGATATTTGTCTGTAATTTTTTTGGTTTTTTTTTTGGTGGCGTCTTTGCCTGGTTTTGGTATCAGGGTTATGCCAGCTTCATAGAATAAATTTGGAAGTATCCCTTCCTTTTCTACGTTGTGAAATAGTTTGAGTTGTACTGGTGCAAACTCTTCCCCCAGGAGACATTTTTAATTGTCATGACTTGGGGAGTACTACTGGCATCTGGTGGATAGAGGCTACGGATGCTGTTAAACATCCTACAATTATAGGACAGCCCCCTGCACACAACAAAGAAGCATCTAGTTCAAAATGTCAATAGTGCCTCTGTTGAGAAATCTTAATGTAAAGATGTCTCTAATTAATGTGATATAATAACTGAAAGCATGAATAGGCAGGGAGTCTAGAGTTCGGCATTGAAAGAGTGTACGTTGGGAGTGTTAGAGAGCAAGAAAGTATATAAAAATAAGTAGGGAAAATAGTAAGACATTGAATCTATAGCCATCATAATCAAATACAAAATACGGTGAAAAATCAAACTGATCCTAGCTATCTGAAAATAGTTATCAAGTTACAAGAAAACCAGAGGAAAGTAGGAAAGCGTTAATAATGTATAAATATTTCAGCTTTAAAGTGATGAGACATATCAATGGGGGAAAGAAAACTCTTTTCTACAAATGGTGCTTGAACAGTTGGATATCAATATGGATGAAATTTACATAAATCCTTACCTCACACCATACACAAATTTAACTTGAGGTTAATCAGAGACCTAAATGTTCAACCTAAAAATATAAAACTTCTAGAGGAAAATTTACACAAAATTTTTGTACCGTTGGCTTATGTACAGTTTTCCTAGGTAGAATACAGAAAGCAGGAAGAAAAAAAAAAGTTAAATTGTAATTCATCAAAAGTAAAAATTTTGCTCTTCAGAAAACATATTAAGAGAACAAAAGACAAGACACAAATGGAGAAAACACTCACAAAATTTATATCAGACAAAGGATTTGTAGCCAGAATATATGAAGAAGCCCTACATTTAATTATAAGTAGATGAACAACACTATTAAAATACCGGAAAGAGATTTAAACAGACATGCTATCAAAGTAGATATACAAATAGCAAATAAGCACATGAAAAGATGCTCAACATCACTAGTCATTTGAGAAATGCAATTTAAAACCATAGTGAGATAGCACTGTGCACCGATTATAATGATTAAAATTGAAAGAACTGACAAAACAAAGTGTTAGCAAGGATATGGAACAACTGGAACTTTCATACACTGCTGATTAGAATGTAAAAATGGCACAATCACTTTGGAAAACTGTCTGGGAGTTTTATAAAAATGTTAAACACCTATCTACCATACAACCCAAGAGAAATGGAAATATATGTCTCTCAAAGACTTGTAATTGAATGTTCATAGCAACTTTATTTGTAATAGCTCCAAACAGGAAACAACCCAAGTGTTGATTGACAATGAATGGATAAACAAAATATAGAATATTGAAACAATGTAACAACACTTACTAATTAAAATGAAGACTATTGATAAATGCAAAAAAAAGATGTGTCTAAAAATAATATGCTGAGGGAAAGAAGCTAGACCAAAAAGTACCTACTCTATGATTCTATTTCTTTAAAATTCTAGAAAATGCAAACTAAAGTATATTGACCAAAAGCAGATTAGTGGTTGCTCGCTGATGAGGATGGAGGCAGGGATGGACTGAAAAGAGGCATGAGGAAAATTTGAGACGATAGCAATATTTGAAAAGGTGATATGGTGATAGTTTCATGGGTAATACATAAAAGCCAGTTGCCATCAAGTCCGCTCGGACTCTTGGCAATCCCATGTGTGTCAGAGTAGAACTGTGCTCCATAGGGTTTTCAATGGTCGATTTTTTGGAAGTAGATCAACAGGCAATTCTTCCAACATGCTTCTGAGTGGACACGAACCTTCAACCTTTCAGTTTGCAGCTGAGCGTGTTAACCATTAGCACCACCCAGGGACTTCATGTACATCAAAATGTATAATTTAAATCGGTGCAGAACACTGTGTGTAAATTGAATCTTGATAAATTAGGGGGAAAATAAGTAGTGGATAAATCCTCCCAATTCCAACCCAAGGACAAAATATTCTGAAGCACACTCTACATTCTAGATTATTGTGGTCCAGTTGCCTATGGCGTTGACCATCTTGATAACATACTTCTATATTGGTTTTTCTTCTTTTGCTGTTTAATTCTTTCCCATCCTGTTTCCTGGGATCACTTCCCAAAATAAAGTATACCTACATGTAAGCCTTTTTCTCAGGGTCTGCTTTCTGCTTGGTACCCCAGGGTAAGAAACATATCTTCTCTTCAAAGCCTTCTGTGCTATGAATATGGTTGGTGCTGTAAACGATCTGATAAGATCTTTCAATACAGAAAATATTTTTGAGTGATGCCTTTAGAAAGAATATCTGTCGTCTGTAGATTTCTGAATGTACTCAATTGAATTATTCATTTGAAACTTCTCCAACTTTAAGCCATTCCTCAACTTTATTTTGTGTAAACATAGAGATGTTAAGAGAAATATTTCCATCTTATTTGAGTGAAAGGGGTTATTGGAGCTCCTGTGTTGAATGAGAATTTGCAAACTTGCAGCCTACTTTAGTGTGAAGTGAAACCGAGATGTGTCTTGTGCATTTCATTTAGGGATATTAGTTTGCACTTTTATTTCCCCAAGGCCACAACAAATGGGTACTGTGTATCTTTTCATCCAAATAGGAAAATGTTCCTCAGCAAAGCTTTGGTTTGGTTTGTTATTAAGAGATCATTTTAAAGTGGTAAATGATGTTTGTCATCTATAGTTTGGGACTAAGCCTTATGTTTGAAGAATGGAGTGGACGATGTGCTGTAGCTAGCTCATACCAGTTGACGAGCGCTGAGTGTGCACATCTTTTAACAGCTTTTGTATTTAGTGACATCACATATGTAGCTTGAAATTGACCAGGTGGGAATACTTACACTATGCAAATTGACAAATTATATAAATCAGCGCTTCCCTCCGACCCTCTTCATTTACCAGCTGATCACTGGGTATAATCAACTAATAGGCAAATGCTGCATTGTGGAAACTACCCTCAGCTTATTTTCTCCAACTAGCTGATCACTGAGATAGCTATATAAACAACCAGCTTCCATTGAGTCAACTGTGGCTCATGGCGACCTCATGTGTGTTAAGGTACAGCTATGCTCCATAGGATTTTCAATGGCCGATTTTTCAGCAGTAGATTGCTAGGACTTTCTTCCGTGGCACCTCTGAGTGGACTTGAACCTTCAACCTTTTGGTTAATAGCTGACCTGGTTAACCGTGTGCACCACCCAGAGACTCCAAGACATCTATATAGAGTAACTGGTAGGGAATTGTACTTCAGTGATAGAATTCACACCTTCCGTGTTGGAGACAGGTGTTTGATTCCTAGCCAATACACCTCATGTGCAGCCACCACCTGTCTGTCAGTGGAGGCTTGCTTACTGCTATGATGCTGCACAGTTTCAGCAGAGCTGCCAAACTAAGACAGACTAGGAAGAAAGGCCTGACAATCAGCTTCTGAAAACCAGCCAGTGAAAACCCTAGGGATCACAATGGTCCAATTCACAAACTGTGATGGAGATGGTACAGGATTGGGCAGTGTTTCTTTCAGTTGTGCGTGGGGTTGCCGTTAGTCATGGGCCTACTCAATAATAACAACAAAAGGTAATGGAGAGCTCTTTAAAACGTTCTCACTTGGCACACGAGAGTGCAGATGTCCAGAGAGATTGTATGAATTACTCAGCATCACACAATGCGTGGCAGAGCTTGGCTAGAATCAAGCCCCTTGACTCTTAGTTCATCGGTGGGGAAAAGATTTTCTAACCATGCAAGTCTTCAAGGTACCCCTAAAGATTTGTGGACTCAGCTTGACCTTAGGATCCCAAACAAATTCTTGAACACATTTGGGCCCTAAACCTGGATTCAAATGCCAAATAAACAAGCCTGTTGAGATTTCTTTTTTTATTGGCAATTTTAAGCCTTTTGAGAGTTGAAGAGCCCCAGGTTAACTTTCTGTAAGCAGTAACGTGCATACATAAAAACCAAAAAAGCCAAACCTGTTGCCGTTGAGTCAATTGCAACCCATAATGACCCTATAGATTAGTGAAAATTCCAGCATTGCTCCATTTATGTTTCTTGATTTATTAGAACTAATGATAAAAGAGAACTATAAAGTAGATCTGATTTGAATATTTTAATGCTTAAAAATGATATAAAATATATAATCATACAACATATTGAAGACCAGAAAGTCACATTTGTAAATGCATTGAAAACAAAGTATATATATAAAGTTTATACTTATATAAATTCTCAGAATCTTGTACTCATAGCATTAAAAGAATTTTGAGAAAGCCCTGACTTCAACTTTATTAGTGATGTGCAAAACAGATGTTTGTTGAATTGAATTGAACCCTAGAGGACATTTTAAAATGTACTGTAGCAAATTGGTTAGCACATTCTACTGTTTCTAAGTGTTTCTAAGTGTCTTACAGACTATAGGAAGAGCCTGCAGTGCGAAATGAGAATGTTAATTTCCATAATAGTGTTATGGGAAGAACAGCAGTTAGTTGGGGGGAGGCTTTTGGAAGGGAGTCGTTTGCCCTCCTTATGTATGGATTATGAAAGTGCTCATCACTCCTGTTTGGGTGGGCTTTAGAGGTCTACTTCCCCTAACCCTCAGTGGTAAAATTTTCGGTGTTCAAACGCTTCTGGGAGCCCTGATGGTGAAGCGGTTAAGAGTTCAGCTGCTAACCAAAAGGTCGACAGTTCAAATCTACCAGCTGCTCCTTGGAAACCCTATGGGGCAGTTCTACTCTGTTTTGGAGTCACTATAAGTCAGAATTGACTCGACGGCACACAACAAATGTTTCTGAGTATGTTCGGGGGGGATATCTACATCTTTCACTGGATGTTCAAATAAGTCTATGAATCCCCCCAAATAAAAGTAAAAGGTAAGTTAGGTAACTTTTATTTGGCATCTACTATGCTCAGCACTGTACTATGCATTTAAACACATGATTGTATTTAGTCTTCACTGTTTGAAGAAACAATGTCACTCGGCCCTAATCTGTCTGACCTTCTTTCCTGGTTGGCTCCAGCATGCTCTTAACCTCTTAACCCTTAGAGTTAACTCTAATTGATTCTAGAATAATTTAGTGAATCAAGGAGCAGGATGGTAAAAGTTATTTTATTTATTTTAAAAACACATATTATTCAGTTTGCTTCCATAGATTTATCATTATTTATCCAAAATGTTCTATAACATATTGGCATCTTCTATCAGGAGCTCACCTGGGCAAAAACATATCCAACTAAAGAAGGGAAGCACCTATCTGTTTATAAAGATAAGATATCTTCTGTAGATTTTTTGGTGACAGGTCTATGAAATGAACATGTAGAATTCTGTACTTAAGTGGCCAATTATCTCCTTGGGTATTCAGATCTTGATTTTCTTGTGTTTATGGGTGAAATACTTGGCCTTAGTTTTCCAACATTTATTTGAAATCTTTTGTCTGGGCACAAAAATCAGTAAAAACATGTATTGTGGTTTAACTTGAAGTTTTCATCAATGGAGCTGACGAGAAAGCAGGTGGTTACAATAAAGCAAGACAAGTCATAGATTGCTGCAGGCATGACTCACTATGAAATACAAGTGAGCAATATGTGGAAGCAGCAAAGAAATGAAAGGATGGAATGATTTCATATTTCAACACAAAAGATTGCCTAGGAATTTTTCCTATTCAAAAGGGGAAATATGACCTTCTGTCCTGACTCATAAACAAATCTTTTCAGTGTTTCTCAGCATGCATGCTGTTTCCTACAATGCTGACAATATATCCCACAGGTACGGGAGAGCACAGGGATCTTAGGCTTGACAAATACCCTAATCCCTCTCTGGCCATTTGAGAAAAATCTGAGATCCCAAAATTCTACTCTTGTTACTGAAGCATTTTTCAAAAACCAACGGAAAGCAACCAGAATTTTTTTTAATAAAGAAGGCAGGTATATTGAGTGACATACAGACATAGCAGGGAATTATCATGCTGCAGGTATGTCTGAGAAGCCTGGAGGCAGAGAGTAAGAATATAAATTACTCTGGGTGAACTGAGTTACATCTTTGAATGTCAAGCCATGGGATTCTTTCTGGTTCCTAAATCCCTTTATAATGAGTTAGATCATTCAGTGGCATCACTAAGGGGGCCTAGGGGGTGTGGACCACACCAGGTAACACTGTCAGAGGGGGTGACACCAAAATGATTGTAAAATTTTTGTACAGTGTCTCAGCAGAAATTTCTTGTTTTTATAAAAATATCCCTGCATTTATAACAACAAAAAACATTTTTTGTAAGCCCCGTTTACATGTATCAATACACCTACAAGGCTAAAACTCTATGCTAATTTACTTTTTGAACCTTCTAATGCCTTCTGGTCAGAGCTGTCATTATTATCCAATTACAATGAAGCTTCCAATAATGTGGTTTCCTCTGCACGTGCTACAAACACATGCTGTTATTTTCTTTGCTGTAGGTGTTTTTATGGTCACTAATTTTGTCAATTTTCTGGTGTTTAACAACAATATTGTGATACTTAGTATCTGTGAACCTATATCAATAACTTTTTTGAGAACACAGTAGTAATTAAAGGAAAAGAGGGAGTGATATATGGCAATTACTATTTACGAGTAACATTAGTACAAAAACATTAATAAGGATTCTGTATGGTCTGGTATGGGAGAAGGTCCATGTGGGGTGATGACACCATGAGTTACCACACTGGGTGACAGCAACCCTTGTGACACCACTGAGATCATTAGGGAACTATGTTATCTTACAAAAACTCACTGCCATAGAGTCGATTCCAGTTCATAGCAACCCTATAGGACAGAATAGAACTGTCCCATAGGGTTTCCAAGGCTGTAAATCTTTACGGAAGCAGATTGCCACATCTTTCTCCTGCAGAGTGGCTTGTGGGTTCTAACCATCACCAGGGCTCCTTATGCTATCTTAATGACCTTTATAAGCTTAATGACCTTTAAAGGTTTACTGGAACGTAACCATTAGTGTGAAGAAATCCTCATGTGACACAGAGGAAAAAGACTTTGGACTCAGAAGAATGAATTGAAACATGGCCATACTACCTCCTAGGTGTGATATCTTGGGCAAGTTGAGTAACTTGTATGTGTCCCAGTTTCTTCATGGATAAAATTAAAATAGTAACAGTAATGGCCTTTTTAAGGTTATTTGTGAAGATTGTGTGAACTGATGGATACAAAGTGCTCAGCACAAGACCTTGACTTTGTAAGCCCTCTGACACATTAGCCATTGCTATTAGTTGTCCTGTTGGTGGTGGGAAGAGGACAGGACTGGGAAGAGTCCTAAGGTCCTGGTACTTTCAGTGATGTTGCTAAGACAATTAACCTCTCTGGGCTTAAGGTTTTTTATCTGCATAACAGAGAGATTATTTGACCATAGCTTATGTGACCAATAATAAGAAAGCATTTAATAAATTGTAGTATAATAATAACTTTTATCAAACACTGTTTTAAGCACTTCACATGCATCAACTCAGTTTAATCCTCATAACAACCCAATGAGGTAAAGACTATTTTTAATGTCCATTTTACAAATGAAAAAATTAAGAGACTGCAAAATTAGGTAACTTGACACATATCTAGTAAGTGGCAGATCTGGGATTAAGTGGGTTAAAAAGCAGTATATATAATATGATCCCATTTTTTTTAAAAGAAACTATATATAGATATATATCACATAATGTATATATGTACATATATGTATATATGTATATGTGTGCACGTGTGTGTGTGTGTGTGTGTATGTGTGTGTGTGTGTGTGTGTGTGTATAATTGTCCTTGGTTGGCACAAATGGTTTGGCTACTAACCTAAAGGTTGGCCGTTCAAACCCACCCAGTAGTGCCATAGAATAAAGGCCTAGAGATCCGCTTCTGTAAAGATTTCAGCCAAGAAAACCCAATTGAAAAGTTCTATTCTGTAATCATAAGTTTGCCAGGAATCAGAATCAACCCAACAGCAGCTGGTTTAGAATTTAGAAGGATGTTCTCCAAAATTTTAAAGGAAATATCTAAAGGGTGGAATTTTGAGTGACCTTAATTTTCTTTTTGCTTGCTGACTTTTCTAACCTTTCTGCAGTATAAATTCATTGCTTGAATAATGACAATAATAAATTTTATAGAAAAATAAATGAACGTGCTAGACTAGATGAACTTTCAGGTCTTTCCTAAGAATAACATTCTGTGATTGCACATACCAAATAAAGGCTTCAGCAGGGAGTATTTGCTGCAGGAGAATGGAGACCCTAACCCCATTGGTCTCTAAGAGATGCCTGGGATATACTTATCCAGGGAGTCACCCTTGCTTCTTCTGCTGGGGTCAAGACAATTGCTGATGGAGAAAGACTTCTACCTGTTGTGACTCCAGTCCAACCCAAAGCTTGCTGTCAACGTCTCCGTGCTGGTTACCAAAGCAGCAGTGGAATGGTAGGAAGGGAATCGGGTGAGGCAGCGCCCATGGTGGCTTTAAGTGGGTCATTATTTAGTGTCACACAATTCCTTTCCACATTTGTCACCGAATACATTTTTAAAACTTAAGAGTCATTTTGACGGAGGATTCTGAGTAGGAAAAGAATCTTTAGGTTAGAACAGGAATGGATTCATTTTCCCTAAGATATTTCCTTTTACTCATCTAGAATGTACAGAGTACCCCCCCACCAAACATCAAGTTATAGCAGAAAGTAGTGATTTTTAAAGGATGAAAGGAGTATGTGTTAGGAGAAACAGGCTTGTTTCAGACAATCTAGACTTTTGAGTAACTGATGAAGCATTTGAAAAATGTTTAAGGGTGAATAAATAATGAATGAAATGGAATCGATTCACTTTGTTTTAATTTGTATCATGGTAAATGATTTGCATACACTCTGGAGGAAGAGATTCTGCACTTAGCACTACCCTGTGCTCCCCTTCAATTTCACTGCCAGGAACAGCAACTGAGTCAAAGTAACCAAGCTTGGAAGTCTTGCTTCCTTGAGAAAGGCTGTGCATTCTTATCACAGCGTCCTAACTCCACTGGAATTTAGAAAGACTAAATGTAAAACTATTTAAATGGAGACTTAAAGAGTTGACACAGGAAAGTCATTTAAGGTAAGACTGACTCTGTAAATGATGCTGGTGATTGTTTATTTCATAAAGAAACTAATGCTTAGCATGGCAATACCAGCACTCCAGGATATTAGCATTGAGGTCTCAGTCTCTGGTGGTTAGTAATTCTTTAGCACTACCCAAGAGAAAACACAGCTTTTAAAAATTTTGATCAAACATCAGCATACCATTAATTCATTTAATAAATAATATTGGCATTTTCTACATGCCAGGTGTCTTAGAATCATGGCCCAGCCAAGCTGACGCACAAGCTTAACAACCACACCAGGTAAACTCGTTTTCTCTGATAAGGAAAAAATAAGTGAGATTAAAATACCTTCAATTATAGGGCACGTATTCTTCTCTCTTTCTAATTCTGAGGAACAGCTCTGAGTGGACCGTTTTCATCAGTTCTTGAATGTGACATAACACAGGAACCTCACAGGCCTCTATTTTTCTCAACTACCCATTATTGATTAAATATGATTGTGATTTTCTTCTGATAAACTCTAAGAAATTCACTAAGTGAATGTCCCCAAAATAGGATGTTCCACAGTTAGTACACAAAGTAAGATTAATGAGATCCTATAGTTGGTGATGACAAGGTCATGCTGAGCAGTCGTTAGAGATTAGGTTGTAACCATCTGTTTTCCATGTGATGTCTTAATAAACACCACCACCTACACTGAGGTGTTATTACAGTCAGCCTCTTGGATATATGTAGACCAGGGCACTCGGGCACAAGTAAGGAATTGTTGCATACACACACACCCTGAGTTACTGCATGGAATGTTTGTGGCCTACATGAATACAGTGTTCCCATTTTAAGTTTCTTGTTTTCCTTACTGCAAAGAACATTTGGTGAAGGGATTTGGCATGGAAAGGTTAGAATGAAGAGGTCACATAGAGAGAAATAGAGAAGAGAATTCAGAAAATAACTAAGACACAGAAGAAAAGATATTTCTAATCTTTGATAAGAATTAAACAGAGAAAATCCTGGTTATAATCATACTTAATATGAATGTCATAATAACAAGGAATTTCTATGATTATATTCTAGTTAAAAATGTCACAACTGACACATACTCTCTCACACACATATATACACACATACATATATACATAAGAGATCAGCGTTTTGCATTCACTCAATAAATATTTATGGGTATAAACGTTCCTGGGTGATGCAAATGGTTTATGCTTGGCTACTAACCTAAATGCTGGAAGTCCAAACCAACCCAGTGATGCCATGGAAGAAAGGCCTGGCATCTGCTTCCATAAAGATTACAGCCAAGAAAACCCTACAGAGTAGTTCAATGGCAACAAGTTTTTTTTTGTTGTTCTTTACTCTATGTCAAGTACACCAGTTTTCTCCAAGATGGGAAAAAAATAAGTTCTTCATATATATTAGCAATTCTCTTCCTTGATGTCATTCCACAATTCATCTGACCTTCAGTCATTAGTGTTCAATGCGCCAAGTCTATTCTTGAGATGGTCTCTAAATTCAGGTAGGATATACTCAAGGTCATGCTTTGGGTCTTGTGGACTTGTTTTAATTTTCTTCAACTTCAGCTTAAACTTGCATATGAGCAATTGATGGTATGTTCCACATATGGCCCCTGGCCTTATTCTGATTGATGATACTGAACTTTTACATAGTCTCTTTCCGCATATGTAGTTGATTTGATACCTGTGTATTCCATCTGGTGAGGTCCATGTGTATAGTCACCATTTATGTTGTTGAAAAAAGGTAGCTGCAATGAAGAAGCCATTGGTCTTGCAAAATTCTATCACGCGATCTCTGGCTTCTTTACTATCACCAAGGCCATATTTTCCAACTACCAATCCTTCTTCTTTGTTTCCAACTTTCACATTCCAATCACCAGTAATTATCAATGCATCTTGATTGCATGTTTGATCAATTTCAGACTGCAGAAGTTAGTAAAAATCTTCCATTTCTCTATCTTTGGCCCTAGTGGTTGGTGTGTAAATTTGAATAACAGTCGTATTAACTGGTCTTCCTTGAAGGCATGTGGATATTATCCTATCACTGACAGTGTTGTACTTCAGATGAATCTTGAAATGTTCTTTTTGATGATGAATGTGACACCATTCCTCTTCAATCTGTCATTCCTGGCATAATAGACCATATGATTGCCAAATTCCAAATGGCAAATAGCAGTCCATTTTAGCTCACTAACACCTAGGATATTGATATTTGTGTTCCATTTCATTGTATACAATTTCCAATTTTCCTAGATCCATACTTCATACATTCCACTTTCCTATTATTAATGGATGTTTGCAGATGTTTCATCTCATTTTGAGTCATGCCACATTAGCAAATGAAGGTCCTGAGAGCTTTACTCCATCCACGTCATTAAGGTAGACTCTACTTTGAGGAGGCAGCTCTTCCCCAGTAGTAGTTTGAGTATTTTCCAACCTGAGGACCTCATTTTTGGGCACTATATCAGGCTATGTTCTGCTGCTCTTCTTAAGGGTTTCACTGGCTAATTTTTTCAGAAGTAGGCTGCCCAGGTCCTTCTTCCTAGTCTATCTTAGTCTGTAAGCTCAGTTGAAACCTGTCCAACATGGGTGACTCTCCAGGTATTTGAAATACAGTGGCATAGCTTCTAGCATCACAGCAACACGCAAGCCACCACAGTACAACAAACTGACAGAAATGTGCTCTAGAACGTAGAGTAGCTAAAGCAAAAGGAAGAAATGATGAAGTAAAAAAAGTGAACAGAAGATTTCAAAGGATGGCTCAAGAATACAAACTAAAGAATTACAAAGAAATGTGCAAAGGCCTGGAGTTACAAAACCAAAAGAGAAGAACACGCTCGGCATTTATTAGCTGAAAGAAATGAAGAAGGCTCAGAAAACAAAATGAGACTAAAGGGACACACCAGCTCAGGAGCAAGGATGAGTAGGCAGGAGGGGACATGAAACCTGGTAATAGGGAACCCAAGGCCAAGAAATGAGAGTGTTGACATGTCGTGGGATTGGTAACCAATGTCACAAAACAATGTGTGTACTAAATGTTTAATGAGAAGCTAGTTTGTTCTGTAAACCTTCATCTAAAGTAAAATAATTAAAAGAAAATAAAAAAGGAAAAACAAAAAGAACTGAAGAAAAAATTCAAGCCTCGAGTTCCAATATTGAAGGATTTACGGGGAAAATATTAAATGACACAGGAAACATCAAAAGAAGATGGAAAGAATATACAGAGTCATTGTACCAAAAAGAACTGGCCAACGTTCAATCATTTCAAGAGGTAGCATATGATCAAGTACTCATGATACTGAAAGAAGTCCAAACTGCAATGAAGGCATTGACGAAAAACAAGGCTCCAAGAATTGACTGAATTACCAATTGATATATTTCAACAAATGGATGAGGCACTGGAGATGCTCTCTCATTTATGTCAAGAAATTTGGAAGAGAGCTACCTGGCCAACCAACTGGAGGAGATCCATATTTGTACTCATTCCAAAGAAAGATGATCCAACAGAAAGCAGAAATGATCAATTTCATTAATATCATACAGAAGTAAAATTTTGCTGAAGATCATTCAAAAGCACTTGCAGCAGTACATTGACAAGGAGCTGCCAGAAATTCGAGCCAAATTCAGAAGAGGATGGAACAAGGGATATCATTGCTGATGTCAGATGGATCTTGCCTGAAAGCAAAGAATACCAGAAAGAAGTTTACCTGAGTTTTATTGATTATGCAAAGGCATTCGACTGTGTAGATCATAATAAATTATGGATAACATTGTGAAGAACAGGAATTCCAGAACACTTAATTGTGCACATGAGGAGCTGGTCCTCAACCAAGAGGCAGTCATTGGAACGGAACGAGGGGTTACTGTGTGGTTTGAAGTCAAGAAATATGTGCGTCAGCGTTATTTCTTTTCACTACAATTATTCAATTTTTACGCTGAGCAAGTAATCCAAGAAGCTGGACTATGTGAAGAAGAACAGGGCATCAGGATTGGAGGAAGACTCATTAACAATGTGCAATATGCAGATGACACAACCTTGCTTGCTGAAAGTGAAGAGGACTTGAAGCACTTACTGATGAAGATCAGAGACCACAGTCTTCAGTAAGGATTACACCTCAACATAAAGAGAACAAAAATCATTATAGCTGGACCAATAAGCAACATCAAGATAAATGAATAAAATATTGAAATTGTCAAGGATTTCATTTTACTTAGATCCACAATCAATGCCCACAGAAGCAGCAGTTAAGAAATCACATGTTGTATTGCATTGGGCAAATCTGCTGCAAAAGACCTCTTTAAAGTATTAAAAAGCACAGATCACATTAAGGACTAAAGTGTGCCTGACCCAAGCCATGGTGTTTTCAATCACCTCATATACATGTAAAAGTTGGACAACAAATAAGGAAGACTGAAGAAGAACTGATGCCTTTGAATTATGGTGTTGGCAAAGAATATTGAATATACCATGGATTTCCAGAAGAATGAACTAATCTGTCTTGGAAGAAGTACAACCAGAATGCTCCTTAGAAGTGAGGGTGATAAGACTTTGTCTCCACATACTTTGAACATGTCATTAGGAGAGACCACTCCCTGGAGAAGGACATCATGCTTGGTAAATTAGAATGTCAGTGAAAAAGAGGAAGATCTTCAATAAGATGGATTGAAACAGTGGCTGCTGAAATGGGCTCAAGTATAACAACAATCATGAGGATGGTGCAGGACTGTGCAGTGTTTTGTTCTGTTGTACATAGGGTCTCTGTGAGTCGGATCTGACTTGACAGTGCCTAACAACAACAACAGTTAGCAAGTGAATTTTCTTATAAAAAAATTTTTAACATTTTTTTGAAAAAGTCTTTTCTATAAAGACATTTTTCATGTTGCATGCATACTCTAAGGATATGCATTCAGCATACAAAATGCAATAAATATTTCAGATTCTGCTTTTTTTTTAAAATAGAGCTAATAGTATAACTTATGTATCTGAAAATCACTTATCTGGAACATCACTTAACTAGTGACCCCAGGAAAAAAAACAAGATAAAATAATAATAATACAAAGACCTGTGAGGGGTAAAAGATATGCACTTGAGCTTACGCTCCTTTGTTACTTTATTCATAAAAGAAATCTTGAGTTCTTCATTCATAGTTTTTTTTTTTTTAAGCTACAGACAGCAATATGACAGTTGTATTAGCTGCAGATTATATGGGGCAAGCTCAGGGGGGTGAAAAGAAAAGAGTGACAGACAGTAGTAAGTGAGGGCTAACAGACTGACCAGAGGGAAAGAAGAATTATTAAAATAACCATAATAGATAAGTAAATACCAATCTTGACCCATTTAGTTCAGTAGTAATTACTATCCATACCTCAGTAGTGCTGTGAATAGTATTCCTTTTCCTGCATTGTATGAATCAATAATGAACTTGAGCCACCAGACACCAGGTGTATTTGTTGAGGAAGGCAGGAAATGTGTAATCATTTTAGAAGTATTTGCAACTAAAACGGTGAACAAAAAGTAAAAGCTTGACTCAAAAATTATTGGTGAAATTATTTAGAAAAGCTTATCTGAGTATGCAAGAGAAGTGACAGATGGAACGGGGGCCTAATCCTATAAAAAATAGTTCTCAAATTCTAAACACCAGGACAGGTAAACTGTCATTGTCCTTATGAAGTTTCAATAAGTAGAAATCATTATGCTTTCTGTAGATAATGCAATGTATTTGTGGTATCTTATCAATGCCTCCTCAATATTAGCATCTATAAAATCTGGATTAATTTTCGAAAAAGCCCCAAAATTCCTACTTGTTCTGGTATTCTACAAAATCACAAATCGGAGCTATAATTCCAATTTTATTTTAAATTTACTGGGAATCATTAGGAGTAATTGTGGAACGTTGGCTATGCAAAAACAATAATATATCTCGATTATTTACATTGCAACAATTTGTAATGAAATGCAATGAGTTTTATTTTTCACTGCACTTTATAGATTTCAGTTCTAAAGTTTTAGCAGTATATAATTCAACTATAATAAACAACAGCAAGTTGTAAAGAAAATCATTTAATAACTATTTATGCATGCTTCTGGGTTCATATTATAATAAAATAAGAACATGTTCAAGATCATCTGTTTTACATATGTATACAGAGTTCTGTTACCAAATAAGTTTTAGAAATGCTGTGTAAAACTGAAACTATTTCTTTAATATAAACCTTTTCCATTCCATTGTGTTAATGTGAACTGTTGTTTATAATATAATCATCATTTATTAAATTTCTTTGAGAATGGAACTCTTTTGCCATGACATATCCCATGGGGTTTGATGGAATATTCTTTGTAAGCTGCTAAGATGCTGACATAAGAAACATATGATGGAGCTAATATTTTCCACCAAAATGACAGAAGTATTTAAATTATGACATTGTCAGTAATCAAATAAAATGGTACATAACTCTCTAATTTTTTAATAGACTATTTTAATTTTAGTTTACGCTATGTCTTTCTTTTCATTGGTTGTTTTTTGATCACCTGCTTGAACTTAGCACTGACTCAGGTATCAAAATATATTTTTCTTCAAGCTAAAAAAATAACTCTTGTTGTCAACTCCCCTAAGACTACTGGAATAATTTGTTTAGCTAGCAAAGTTAAGTTTATTAGGTTTACTGCCGTTAGGGAGAATACCACTGTAACAAAGTCTTAGCGAAGAATAAGACCACCTGCATCAACAAACATAGCTATTAGGACTAAAAATAGCTGTGTCAACATGACTTTGGAAATCTTTGCTCAGGAAAGATAAGACTGTAAACTAATAATCAAATCATGTAAATCAATTTATCTGAGATATCACTCAGTCTGATCATCTTGGCAAACAGCTTGCTTATTAAACAAGACTTATGTAGACTCATTTCAAGGTCCTTGCCGCGTCTGTTGTTGTTTACTGCTGAGTCGATTCCGACTCACGGAGATCCATGTATGTCAAAGTAGAACTGTGCTCTGTAGGGTTTTCAATGGCTGAATTGTGCTGAATGAGTGCTTGTTGTTGTTATATGCTGAGTCAGTTCCAAATCACAGTGACCCTGTACACAACCGAACAAAACGTTGCCTGGTCCTATGCCATCCTCACAATCATTGCTATGTTGGAACCCATTGTTGCAGCCAATGTGTCAATCAGTCTCATTGAGGGTCTTCCTCTTTTTCACCAACCCTCTACTTTACCAAGCATATATCCTTCTCCAGGAACTGGTGCCTCCTGATAACGTGTCCAAAGTAAGTGAGACAAAGTCTCCCCATCCTCGCTTCTTAGGAGCATTCTGGCTGTACTTTTTCCAAGACAGGTTTGTTCGTCTTGTGCTAACGTGCTTGAATGAGACAATTTCCATAATTAAATCTAATAACTAAAACAAAATTTTAAACAGGAAGATTTTATAAATTAAGTGGACAGTGATCTGAATATTTTAAGTTGGTAAGAAATAGTCATCATTTTATTTTTTTCAAGAGATAACCATCCCTGGTGTGGGCATCAAAGTGTATGGTATCATTAACAAATACTAACAAAGTAAAGAAGAGAAGGAAGGAATAGAAGTCAAAATAGCTTTAACAAGGAAAGGTTTTTCTTGGATAGGATTTGGATATATAATTTTAGTCAGAAGAAAAAAATTACCAAAAACTTGGAGATAAGATTGAGCACAAAATGTTTGTGTGTGATGGTGATGGGAGGGAAATATCAGGCAAAAATTGGTGGAAGTAATGAGAAAACGTAACTGGGGAAACTATTTATGTTTCAGAACAATAGAAGTTTGGAGAAGTAAGCGAAACCACTTTTTCATAACCAAAAAACCAGAATGAGAAACTTGATTTGACTTTATAAGTGTTGAGTGTAGTACTGTCATGCATTAGAAAACTAGACTAAACACAATGTTCAGGATGTAGAAGAGAGAGAGACTAAAATTAAATCGACTAGTAGAGAAGCCATTGCAATAACTCGGACAAGCAACTATGAGAGTTTAGATTAAAATGAAAGGACACATCTTAGACATTTTGATGGATGTGTTTATCGGGTTTGATGACTGATTGGATATAAGAAATGGAAAGAAGAATCAAAGATAAAGCTAAGATTTTTTAATGTTCATCTCTGTCTGAAATGGGGAATTGGGGGTGTAGAGGTAGAATAGGGTAGAATTGTGAATTCAGTTTAAACATACTGAGTTCATGGGTTAGAGCATTCAAGTTGTTAGGTGAAGACTAAAAAAACGCCCAAAAGTTGACAAAGATATCAGAACTTAAGATATAAATTTGAAAATCAGGCTTAATTTGGTCTGTGAAAGTGGGTAAAATTTCTCACAGAAATATTATAGAAAAATAAGAGCAGATGGCAAAGGTCAACACCACAAGAGAAGGTGGAGGATCAAGAACAGACATAAATTGTTATGAGGAAGACCAGAAGAAAAGGTACTGGGGAAACAATGTTAGATTTGGTGTGAAGAAAGCCATTTGTGTCCTTAGAGACAGAGATTTCATTTAGGGAAAGTGGAAGGTAGATTGTAAATAAGTAAAGAAGGAATGGAAAAGTGATGAAATAATAACAGTAAGTACAGAAATAGAGAACACATTTAACAAATATGACCGAGAGGTCATACGTGTGTACGTATGGAAGAAGGCATGTGTGTACATGTGGGAGATGGCGTTAAATGTGAGCATTTTAATAAAAATTCAAACAAGGAAAAGATGGTCGAAGGAGCGCATAAAGTTAGAGAAAGAAGGCGTAAGTTCCCTCATCATTTAGGAAGGAATTGGATTTGAATAATAGGATTAATTTTAGAGAAAAGATACTCTTTGTCAGAGTGGATGGAAAACTGAGATGATAAATATGAATTTGATGTATCTAAAAAATAGTATAGATTAGAGAAATGTTGCATAGATTCTCACTGCCTGTCTGTCAGTTTGTTATACCGTGATGGCTTGCATGTTGCTGTGATGCTGGAAGCTGTGGCACTAGCATTTCATATGTCAACAGGGTCACCCATGGAGTACAGGTTCCAGCAGGCCTGCCATACTAAGACAAGCTAGGAAGAAAGGCTACTTCAGAAAATTAGGCAATGAAAACCTTATGGATCACAACAGAACATTGTCTGACTTGCTTGCTTTGCACATGTCATCAGAAGGGATCAGTCACTAGAGGAAGCAATTATGTTCGATGAAGCAGAGGGCCAGCAAGGGTGAGGGAGATCCTTGGTGAGATGGAATTGTACAATAGCCTCAAAGATAGACTCAAAGATGCCGGCAATTGTGAGAATGACAGAGGACCAGGCAACATTTCATTCTGTTGTACATAAGGTAGCCATGAGTTGGAGTTCACTCGAAGGCAGCTAACTACGTACCGATCTACCTATCTACCTACCTATCTAGACTCCATTTGGGTAAGACAGTAGGTACATTTATTTTGGAATGATGTTATGGTTGGGAAGTGAAAGGTGGTAAGAAAGAGAAGAGAGATTTTGTATAGTGAGACTATATTTGGGCATATTTAATAAATCAGCATGAAGTGGTGACCTGATACCTTTTCTTCCTTCTCATTGTTATGGGGAACTGGAAGTTCTTGGTGGAAGGCTACAAAGACTTCTTTTATGAGTACAGAAGTCTTTTGGGTAGGAATAGGTGAAGACCTTTTGTTGTGAAGTGAAAAGTTATCAAAAAGGTTTTGAATAGATCTGGATCCTTTTAATAAAGGTTTGGTGGTAAAGAAGAGAATAAGGCTGCTGAAATAAGAGAGAGAAAGAGGAATAATAGACTGTTGCCTGGACTGAGTTGGGTGGTTGAAGGTCTCTTAGGTGACTTACACTGGAACTTACTTTGACTCTGCAGTACTATTAGTAACTGTTAGTAACCTTCCGTTCGAAGGAGGTGCCGTGAAAATGAGTAAGTAAAAATCCAAGTTATAAAGACCTGTAACATTGGGAGCTAGGCCTACTTTTTGACAAAGCATACTTGCTGCTGAGCATAAAGTTGAAGACAGGTGTATCCTCCTGTTCAAGTTCACCCTAAGGCATCTCAGAAGAAAGGCCTGGTGATCTACTTCCAAAAAATCAGCCATCAAAAACCCTATGGAGTGCACTTGGGGTCACTATGAGTCGGAACCTACTCGAGGACAACTAGTTATGTGGCTGACTATGGCTAAAAACTGCAGCCAAAGGCAATCTTGTGCTTCTATTTTTACATCATTTTAGACTTTACAAAGTGGTCCATAATAGAGTATGTTGCTCCTATCCATACTGATTTTGAATAGGCAGAGTAGAGATAATGAAACTCATGGTAAGTTATTTACTTATATTTTATATAGAGTATCTCTAATCTCTATAGCAATTCTGCAACTTAGATAATAGTATCCCTGTTTTACAGATGTGGAAGCTAAGTCTTGGAAAGGTTAAGTAACTTCATTAAGACAAAAGGACTAGTAGGTTTTCAGATTAGGATTTTTAACTCTGGTCTGTGTTATAAAGCTCACGTTCTTTCCATCGTATCATATTTTCTCTTTATAATTAATGTATTGTTATTCTAAGTCCTGCTCAATTTTTATTAGCTTGCTTAGGGTTTTGAATTGGTTTTCATATTAGGGACATTTGTTTGTTTTAATCTGACAATATCTCAGAGTTTATTGTAATTCTATTTCTAATTTTTTATAACGATCAAAGAATAGAAACATAAAATGCCCAAATATCATTATTTCCTCATCTAATCACTTCACGTTGCAAAGACCACAACGTTGAGCACAACAAATCTGAGATCAAAAGAATTTTAAATCCTTCACATTTTTTTTTTTCATTTTATTTTTTATTTTTTATTTTTTTTATATTGTACTTCAGGTGAAAGCTTACAGAGCAAATAGTTTCTCATGAAATAGTAGTACACATGTTGTTCTATGACATTGGTTAACATACCCACAACGTATTAAGCCTCTAAATTCTCAACCTTTTTTTTTTTTTTTTTTGATGAAAATTACAGATGGCCAAAGATACACCATTTCAAGAATTTCTACATTCACAGTTCAGTGACATTGACTACGCTCTTCCAACTGTGCTGTTATTCTCACTTAAGATGAAGGCTTACAGAACAAAATAGTTTTTCATTTAACAGTTACTACACATGTTGTCCTATGACAATGGTTAACAATCTCACAACACATCAAGAATATCCTCACTCCACCTTGTGTTCCCTATCACCAGGGGACTTCCTTGTCCCCTTCTGTCTTCTGGCCCTTGTCAGTGGACTATTGTACCTCTTTAGTCTCATTTGTTTTTATTTTATTTAAACACCATTTCAAAACTTTTTACTTACACATTTAAGTGATATTGACTATGCTCTTCCAATTGTGCTGCCATTCTCGCCCAAGATGAAGGCTTACAGGACAAAACAGCCTCCCATTTAATAGTTACTACAAATGTTGCCCTATAGCAGTGGTCAACAATCTCACAATACATCGACAGTGTCCTTATTCAATTTGTGTTCCTTATCATCAGTTTCCTACTCTCCCTCTGCCTTCTGGCCCTTGTCACCGGACTCCTGTACCTCATTAGTCCCATTTAGTTTTACTGGGCTGTCCATTCCCAGGCATAACATCGAACCTCGAAGGTAACTTCACCTCTGAGCTGAAAGGGTGTCTGGGGGCCACACTCTTGAGGTTTCTCTAGTATTCTTTAAGCCAGTAAATCTGGTCTTTTTTTTTGGGGGGGGGGGAGTTAAAATTATGCTCTACATCCTTCTCCAGCTCTGCCCAGAACCCTCTGTTGTGATCCTGGTCAGAGGAGTCATTGGTGGTAGCCAGGCACCATCCAGCTGTACTGGACTCAGTCCGGTGGAGGCCTTGGTAGCTGTGGACAATTAGTCCTTTGGACTAATCTTTTCCTTGTATCCTGTTCTCTTCATTCTCCCTTGTTCCCGAAGGGATGAGATCAGTGGAGTATCTTAGATGGCCGCTCATAGGCTTTTAAGACCCCAGACACTACTCACCAAAGTAGAATGTAGAGCATTATCTTTATAAGTAGTGTCATGCCAATTGAGCTAGATGTTCCCTGAGATCTTGGTCCCCAGAGCCCTCCTTCCAACAACTCAGTCCCTCGGGGGGTTTGGATGTGTCTATAGGGCCTCCATGACCTTTCCTTGTGCAGGTTGTGTTAGTTTCCCCTGTACTATGTACTATCTCACCTCTCACCCAAGTTACCACTTACCTATTACCTATTTAGTATTACCGCCCCCCCCCCCATCCCTGGTAACCAACAAGGATTGTTACATTTTGCATGTAAATTTTTTCATGGGTTTTTACAATAGAGGTCTCATACAATATTTGTCCTTTTGTGATTGACTTATTTCACTCAGCATAATGTCCTCCAGTTTCATCCATGTTATGAGATGGTTCACAGATTCATTGTTGTTCTTTCTCATTGCATAGTACTCCATTGTGTGTATGTACCATAGTTCGTGTATCCATTCATCTGTTGATGGACATCGAGGTTGTTTCCATCGTTTTGCTATTGTGAATAATGCTGCCATGAACATAGGTGTGCATATGTCTATTCGAGTGATGACTCTTATTTCTCTAGGATATAGTCCTAGGAGTGGGATTGCTGGATCGAATGGTATGTCTATTTCTAGCTTTCTGAGGAAACGCCATATCATTTTCCAAAATGGTTGTATCATTTTGCATTCCCACCAGCAGTGTATAAGAGTTCCCGTCTCCCCACAGCCCCTCCAACATTTGTTATTTCCAGTATTTTTGATTCGTGCCAGTAATGCCGGGGTGAGATGGTATCTCATTGTGGTTTTAATTTGCATTTCTCTAATGGCTAGTGATCGTGAGCATTTCCTCATGTGTCTGTTGGCCATTTGAATGTCTTCCTTGGTGAAGTGTCTGTTCATTTCCTTTGCCCATTTTTTGATAGGATTGTTTGTCTTTTTGTTGTAGAGGTGTTGGATTTTCTTGTAGATTATGGAGATTAGACCTTTGTCTGACTTGTACTGTCCAAAAATTTTTTCCCAGTCTGTAGGTTCTCTTTTAACTCTTTTGGTGAAGTCTTTTGAAGAGCATAGATGTTTGATTTTTAGAAGATCCCAATTATCTAGTTTATCTGTTGGGTTTTTTGTGTTGATATTTATTGTTCGTATCCTGTTAATGCCATGTATTAAGGCCTGAAGTGTTGGTCCTATTTTTTATTCTATGAATTTTATAGTTTGAGGCTTTATATTCAGGTCTTTGATCCATTTTGAAGTAGTTTTTGTATATGGTCTGAGGTATGGGTCCTGTTTCATTTTTCTACAAATGGATATCCAGTTTTGCCAGCACCATTTGTTAAAAAGACTGTCTTTTCCCCATTTGATGTATTTTGGGCCCTTGTCAAAAATCAGGTGACCGGAGGTGGATGGATTTACATCTGAGTTCTCAATTCTGTTCCATTGGTCAATGTCTCTGTTGTTGTACCAGTACCAGGCTGTTTTGAGTACTGTAGCTGTATAGTAGGTTCTGAAGTCAGGTAGTTTGAGTCCTCCAACTTTATTCTTCTTCTTCAGTAGTGCTTTACTTATTCGGGGTTTCTTCCCTTTCCATATAAAGTTAATAATTAGTTTTTCCATCTCTTTGAAGAATGTTGTTGGTATTTGTATCGGGATTGCATTGTATTTGTAGATTGCTTTAGGTAGAATTGCCATTTTCACAATGTTGGGTCTGCCTATCCATGAGCATGGTATGTTTTTCCATTTATGTAGATCCCTTTGGATTTCATGCAGCAGTGTTTTGTAGTTTTCTTTGTATAGGTCTTTTATATTCCTGGTCAGATTTATTCCTAAGTATTTTATCTTTTTAGGGGCTATTGAAAATGGTATTGATTTCCTGATCTCCTTTTCATCGTTCTCTTTACTGGTGTATAGGAATCCAACTGATTTTTGAATGTTTATCTTGTATCCTGCTACTCTGCTGAATCTTTCTATTAGTTCCAGTAAATTTCTCGTGGAGTCTTTAGGGTTTTCTATGTATAGTATCATATCATCTGCAAACAGGGAGAGTTTAACTTCTTCATTACCAATTTGGATGCCGTTTATTTCTTTCTCTTGCCTTACTGCTCTAGCTAGAACTTCCAGCACAATGTTAAATAGGAGTGGTGATAAAGGGCATCCTTGTCTTGTTCCTGTTTTCAAGGGGAATGTTTTCAGCCTCTCTCCATTAAGAATGATGTTGGCTGTTGGTTTTCCATAGATGCCCTTTATTATGTTGAGAAATTTCCCTTCTATACCTATTTTATTGAGAGCTTTTATCAGGAATGGGTGTTGGACTTTGTCAAATGCCTTTTCTGCATCAATTGAGATGATCGTGTGTTTTTTTCTTTCCTTTTATTTATGTGGTGGATTACGTTGATGGATTTTCTAATGTTAAACCATCCTTGCATACCTGGTATGATTCCTACTTGGTCGTGGTGTATTATTTTTTTGATATGATACTGAATTCTATTGGCTAGAATTTTGTTCAGAATTTTTGCATCTATATTCATGAGAGATATTGGTCTGTAATTTTCTTTTTTTGTGATGTCTTTGCCTGGTTTTGGTATCAGCGTTATGCTGGCTTCATAGAATGAATTTGGAAGTGTTGCTTCCTCTTCTATGCTCTGAAATAACTTGAGTAGAACTGGTACGAGCTCTTCTGTAAATGTTTTGTAGAATTCTCCAGTGAAGCCATCTGGGCCAGGGCTTTTTTTGGTTGGGAGTTTTTTTTATTACCTTTTCAATCTCTTCTCTTGTTATGGGTCTGTTCAGATTTTCAATATCACTTTGTTGTAGTTTGGGTAGGCCGTATGTTTCTAGAAATTTATCCATTTCCTCTAGGTTTTCAAATTTGTTGGAATATAGTTTTTCATAATATTCTGTTATAATCCTTTTTATTTCAGTTGGGTCTGTTGTAATGTCCCCCATTTCATTTCTTATTTGGGTTATTTGTGCCCTCTGCTGTTTTTCTTTTGTCAGTCTGGCCAGTGGTTTGTCGATTTTGTTGATTCTTTCAAAGAACCAACTTTTGGTTTTGTTGATTCTTTCTATTGTTTTTCTGTTCTCTATTTCATTTGTTTCTGCTCTGATCTTTACTATTTCCTTTCTTCCGGTGGTTGTAGGCTTTTTTTGTTGTTCTCTTTCTATTTGTTTGAGTTCTGTAGTTAATGTTTTGATTTTGTCCCTTTATTCTTTTTTGATATGTGCATCTATTGCTATAAATTGTCCTCTGAGGACTGCCTTTGCTGTGTCCCAAAGGTTTTGGTATGATGTGTTTTCATTTTCATTTGATTCTAGGAATTTTTTAATTCCATCTCTGATTTCTTCTATTACCCATTGATGTGTAAGCAGATTATTATTCAGTTTCCATGTGTTTGATTTTTTTTCCTTGCTCTTTCTAGTGTTAATTTCTACCTTGATGGCATTGTGGTCAGAGAAGATACTGTGAATTATCTCAGCATTTTGGATCTTGTTGAGGATTGCTCTGTGGCCTAAGATGTGGTCTATTCTGGAGAACGTTCCATGTGCATTGGAAAAGAATGCGTACTTTGCAGCAGTTGGATGGATTGTTCTATATATGTCTGTGAGGTCCAGTTGGCTGATTGTGTCCTTTAGGTCTTCTGTATCTTTGCTGAGTTTCTTTTTAGTTGTTCTGTCCTTTACTGAGAGTGGTGTGTTGAAGTCTCCTACTATTATTGTGGAACTGTCAATTTCTCTTTTCAGTGCTGTTAGAGTTTTTTTTATGTATTTTGGAGCCCTGTCATTGGGTGCATAGATATTTATTATGGTTATGTCTTCATGATGGATCATCCCCTTAATCATTATATAGTGTCCTTCTTTGTCTTTTATGGTAGATTTTGTTTTAAAGTCTATTTTATCTGAGATTAGAATTGCCACTCCTGCTCTTTTTTGATAGTTGTTAGCTTGATATATTTTTTTCCAACCTTTGATTTTTAATAAATTCACATCTTTGTTTCTAAGGTGTGTCTCTTGTAGACAGCAAATTGATGGATCCTGTTTTCTTATCCATTCTGCCACTCTCCGTCTCTTTATGGGTGCATTGAGTCCATTTACGTTCAGTGTAATGATTGATAGATGTGAGTTTGTTGCTGTCATTTTGTAGTGCTGTTTTTTGTGATGCTGAAGTTTTCTTTGTTCTTCTTACTCTCTTGTGCTGAGTTACTTTTGTTTGTGGATTTTGTGTTCATTTCTTTTGTTTTTGTAGGTTTTGTTTTTGTTGAGACTTTATGTTTTTCGTCTTTATTTTTATGAGTTGGTTTTTTAACTCTTTTTGTGGTTACCATGAATTTTACCCTTATCTTTATAATTTTGAAGCAGTCTACCATTACTTGGTATCGCCTTGCCTTCTTCTCCTTTAGAAGGTTCTATACCTATGCCGTTTGTTCCCTCTTTCATTATTTTGATGTTGTTGTCATCCTTTGATTGATTTCTCTGATTCCCTGTTGTATATCTTTTGTTTTTGGAAAGTCCTCTGTAGTTCAGTTCCTAGAATGGTATCTGGTTCATGTGAACCTGCGTCCTAGGTCCTAGGTCCTGCCTGAGGGCTGAAGCTGTTTGTCCTCAGATCAAAGAACTCCCTTTAATAATTCTTGTACGTTTGGTTTGACTTTTGCATATTCCTTTAGTTTCTGTTTATCTGGAAATGACCTAATTTCACCATCAAATCTGAATGAGAGTTTTGCAGGATATATTATTCTTGGCTGACAATTTTTTTCTTTCAAGATTTTATATATGTCATCCCATTGTCTTCTTGCCTGCATGGTTTCTGCCGAATAATCTGAGCTTAGTCTTATTGTTTCTCCTCTGTATGTGACTTCTTGTTTTTCACGAGCTGCTCTCAGGATTCTTTGTTTGTCTTTAGTTTTAGCGAGTGTGAATATGATATATCTTGGTGATTTTCTTTTGGGGTCTCTTCTATATGGGGTTCGTTAAGCTTCTTGGATGGCCAGCTTTTCATTTTTCATGATATTGGGAAAGTTTTCTGTCAGCAGTTCCTCAATGATCCTCTCTGTGTTTTCTGTTTTCTCCCCCTGTTCTGGTATGCCAATCACTCGTCAGTTTTTGCTTTTAATTGTGTCCCACATAACCCTCAGGGTCTCTTCATTTTTCTTTGTTCTTTTTTCTGAGTTTTCCTGAAACAGAGTTGTATCCAAGTGTTTGTCTTCAGTTCCACTGATCCTGTCTTCCATGGTTTCAAATCTACTTCTCAGCCCTTCTATGACACCGTCCATTTCTGAAATCTTGTTGTTTATCTTTTGGATTTCTAATTGTTGATTTTGTATAATTTCCAGTTGTGAATTTATTTTGGCATTTTGTTCCTGCATCATCTTCCTGAATTCTTCCAATTTTTTGTCTGTATTTTCCATAAATTTGTCTATTTTTTCCTCATGTTTGTCAGCTTTTTGCCTCAGTTCTTGGAAAATTCCGAGTATTAGTGATATGAGTTCCATATCAGGTACTTCTAGTGCATTTTCTTCCACAGGAGAGTTATCTGGTGTTTTAATTTGGACGCCTATTGGAGCCATCTTGTCTTGTTTTTGTAAATGTTTTGATATTGTTTGCTGTTTTCGGGGCATTCAGTAGATATTTCTCTCGTTTATTGATTGTAGATATTTTTTTTTGTTTGTTTCGTCCTTGTGGTACAGCTGGGCAGATCTAGCTGAGGAGGAGCCACTGGGATGGGTTGCTTGTGGCACTCACCGCAGCCACCAGGATGGTCGGTAGTCAGTGTTGGGCAGGTTCCAATAGGGCGTCCCTGCACCGCTTGGTGGTGTGATGTCTAGTGCACGGTGCAGGTAGGTAGGGTTCAGCGGGAAGATGGTTATGTGTGAAGCTAAGCTGGATATGGGAGAGAGGAGAGAGGAGGAGGAGCAAAAAGCATATAAACATAAACGAATGCTAGGGGAGCTTGTTGTTGGAATGTACAGATGAGAGACTATGGGATGGAGGAAACCAGAAGGGGGAAGAGAAAGAAAAGGAAAGAATGACCAAATAAAAATCAGAAAAGTTAAAGAACTGCAAAGTTCCCAGGGATCCCACCGATGCAGCTATGAGGTCTGGGGGAGTCGGTCTCAATTTTCACAGCTCAGCCTGGCCAGAAGGTACAGAGGCATACATCGCCTGGTATTCAGGGATCAGAAAGAGAAGGAAGAGATAGAGATACGAGCAATTAAGCAATGAAGAAAGACAAAAGGGAAAAAGAGGTAAAAGATGACAAAACTAATCAAAAAAGGAAGAAAAATAAAATTGAAAAAAAAAAAAAAAAAAAGGGCAACACCAGCAGTCAGTGCCTACAAATGGGACCCAGAGAGCCCCCACTCAGGGGCGCGAATTCCAAGAAGCCGGTAGTCTCGGGGTTAAGAGACCGTGGCCACGGGAAGCAGAGGGGCCAACGAACAAAGTCCCCGGGATCCCACCAGCGTGGTAGCCCAGACCTGGAAACAGCCACACGCCCGAACGCAGCCCCACAGCTCCGCAGAAGAGAGCAAAGACGGCACTTGGAACCAGGCACCAAGGCAAAAGGAGGGGGAGGCAGCAGAAAAAGGTTCGCTAGCTGCCAGCAAACGGCTCCCAGAAAGCCGCCAGCCCGGGCACGCGTAATCCAAGCACCGCCCCCCCCAGCCCAGGGATTCTGGCCACGGAAAGCAGAGAGGCGAACGAGCAAAGGCCCCGGGATCCCTCCAGCACGGGAGCCCAGACCTGGAAACAGCCGCACGCCCGAACGCAGCCCTACAGCCCCGCAGGAGAGAGCAGAGACGGCACTCGGAACCAGGCACCCAGGCAAAAGGAGGGGGAGGCGGCAGAAAAAGGTTTGCTAGCTGCCAGCAAATGGCTCCCAGAAAGCCGCCAGCCCGGGCGCACGGAATCCAAGCACCGGCGCCCCCCAGCCCAGGGACCCTGGCCACGGAAAGCAGGGGATCCCCAGCTGAGGCGGAGAGGGGTGGGGGGTGGGAGAGCGCGCACCGCAGTTTACCGGTCGTTCTGTCTCCGACCAGATGCTCTGCAAGGCTGCTCTCCCGTTTGCTGGTCTCCGATAGGAATCCAAGATGGTGGATCCGTGCTGCGTTAGCTGGTAAGGAATCTCTGCCTGAGTCTCTCCTCGCTCTCCGTTCTCTTTTAGTATTCTCACTCTGTTTGGTGTTTGGCTGAGTTCTTTATCTCTTCATTTGGTGTTCTAGGGTTTCAGGATTGTTGAATCTCTGTTAGGCTTAGTTTTTCGGATCTTTGCTGTGGAGGGATGGCGTGGTGCTTCTGCCTAGAGCGCCATCTTGCCCCCTCCTCTAAATCCTTCACATTTTTAAAATATACTTTATTTTCATGTTCTAGGATTATTCGCAAGCTTAGCAGCACAACCAAGTGCAGAAGACTCTATTAAGTTGTAATGGCTGTAATGGGTCCTTAATAAGGTGAGGCAAGTATGCAAGACGGGGAAATTACTTTCCAAGTGGATTATTAAAGCTGGGCAAGAACTAACAGTCCACAAATGAGATGTGATGAATCTAAGTTTGAGGCTGCTCACATGCATGAGGTAAGTTTCTTAAAAGGAGTGTATAACTAAACACATTATTCCAAACTCTAAATATAAACTGCATGCAAGAAGTCATAAAAAAATAATACTTAAACATTTTCTTTAGCTTTTCAGAACACTGTCATTTCTACTCTATTATCTTTTAGAAAATAAAGGAAAGGTAACTCTCTAGGTTTTGTGAAATATTATGAAAAATTTATCAAGGAGAAAACCAATGGTTTTATCATTTACATTCTTTCTCTTATGATATTTGGCATTTCTTTGAAAATTGTAAATTTTTCTGTTTAGTTCAGATAGCTCTCTGGATGGGGCTGTCTTGAATAGCTGATTCAATGGGCTTATATTATAGGCATGCTTTTTCATTAAATGCGAACAGGTGTTTTCTTTTCTTGAACAATGGAACTGTACCTTGAAACAGGTGAGTTAAACTGTGATGCAGTGAAGCAGAGATTCTAAGAGAACAGAATTTGGCTTGGTTTAGGTGCTGGCTCTGCCATCATTAGTGACTATGTAACCTCAAATCCTTCCCTTCTCTGAGCCTTTTTTCCTCCTTTGTAAAATGAAAACAGTGATATAATTTATTTGATGTCTATATAGTTGCTGTTATTTCCATTGAGTCACCGCCAACTCATGGGGACCTTATGTGTACCAAAACAAAAATTATTGCCCAGTCCTGCAGCATCTCCATAATCTTGGATGTGTTTGAGCCCACTGTTGCCGCTATTGTGTCAATTCATCTTATTGAAAGTTTCTCTCATTTTCTCTGAACTCTCTATTTCACCAAACATGATGTCCTTTTCTAGGGACTGGTCTTTCCTGATGATTTGTCCAAAGTAAGCAAGGTGAAGTCTCCACATCCTTGCTTCTAATTACCAATATAGTAATACAGTTATCACAAAGAAGAAATCAAACAGTTAATTTAAAATCTCTAACACATTGTAACAACTCAAGGCATGTTGAGTATTATAATGGTGACTATTGACTATATTACTCAAAATTACATCAAAATTGTTACGATTCATCAAGCTTTTAAAGAAAACTGGAAAAATTGAGTATCTAAGTCACCATTAACTTTTCTCAATGTATCATGATTGCCATTCTTCTTTATAATCTTTGATGAGAATTAAATTTTACTAACTACACTGTATGTCTGTATCTAGGTGTTTCTACAAAACAGAGGGAATATGTTCCTTTGAATAAATTTCAAGCTTTCCTCATGCTTCCTTCCCAAGTGTATAAGAAGATTTGTGGTGGAATACAGTGAAGATACTAAGAGTTCCAAATTCTTGGACAATTTTGCCTAAGCACAATTTTCTTGGGTCTTGTATCTCGTTGGAAGATAAGTGAAAGACTATGTTCTCTTCTCACCTTAGCTTTGTTCTCATTATCTAAAAATTTGCATTCAGTGAGGAAACTCACCGGTTCATTTGTCCAAATCCCCTTAACTTAGGGATCAAAAATAAAGGAATAGAACTCTAACCAAGTTCGCACAGCCAGTTAGTGGCAGAGCTGAGATCCAAGCCCTTCAGACTCTAAATCCAGCGTACTTCCCACTAATTCCCTGATGCCTCTCAGCTGGTTTCTCAGCAGTTATTCTTCTCAGATTTGTCTTAGACTCGAACTCTTTTCTATTACAATGAAGCAAACAAAACGAAACAAAAAAACTTTGTCTTATCCACAGAAAGTTTTTTTTTTTTTAAACAATCAGCTGTGAAACAGAACTTTCATATGAGTTTAAGCTTTTATTTAAACTCTTTTTTTCCACTCCTCTCATGTCTTTTTGGAGCCCTGGTGGCGCAGTGGTTAAGCGTTGGGATGCGAACCAAAAGGTCGGCAGTTCGAATCCAGCAGCCCCTCCTTGGAGATCCTATGGGGCAGTTCTACTCTGTCCTATAGCGTAGTTATGAGTCAGAATCCACTCGACGGCAATGGGTTTGGGTTCTTTGGTTTCATGTCTTTTTATACCATTGCTTGTTGGATGAGAACGTGTGTTGAGACGTAGGTCTTCAGGGTAGAGCTAATAGTTGCCTTCCTGAAAACCTATATTTTAGGAGAGATTTTAAGAATGTAAGTATAAGTACTTGTTATGGCTAGGAGAAAGTTGCTGGATAGATTAGGTTCTTTCCTATTACTTATAAGATCCCGGAGAGCCTTTCCTTTCCTTGCTGTAGCAAAAAGCCAAATCAGTTGCTGTTGAGTCTCTTCTGACTCATGGCAACCCCATGTGTGTCAGAGGAGAATTGTGCTCCATAAGGGTTCTCAAGGGATGAT
The DNA here is from genome assembly GCA_030035585.1 of Dugong dugon. NCBI lineage: Eukaryota > Metazoa > Chordata > Mammalia > Sirenia > Dugongidae > Dugong > Dugong dugon. The sequence goes on along the minus strand of CM057463.1, from coordinate 21,507,831 downwards.
TTTTTGGAAGTAGTCCTTTCTTTTGAGATGCCTCTGTGTGGACTGGAAACTCCAACCTTTAGCAGCTAAGTGACATTAACCATTTTATGACCCAAGGACTCCTTTCCTTGCTATAATAACATTTTAAATCATTGATCAGGAGAAATTCTCCCAGCCTTGTCAAATTAATTAACAGAAACTCCTGCCCATGTATGTAGAAGGAAGGGAAAGTCTGATATTCCAAAAAGACATCTTAGGGCTTTGGACTATAATATATCTTTAAAGGAAAAATATCTTATGAAAGGAGCTTCTGGTCCTTCTAGTCTTAACCTTTTTTTTTTAAATTTAGTCGTTTATATTCTGTATAAAAAATGAATTTAAAAAAACTCAGATTGCTCAGATTTAATAAAAATGTTGAACTCAACTTTGGAATATTGGTATGGGTAGTTGAATTTCCTAAGCTAAGTTTCTGAGTCAAAGCTGAAGGGGATCATTTCCCAATTCTGGTTTATAGTCTCATCCTTACAATGTCTTCCTTCAAGAAGGGAAGTTACCCAAAATGAGACGGGAGGAGTACTGGGTGGAAATGATGATTCATTACTATGACTCCGAGCAATAGAATAATCCATTCACACAGTTCAAGGTCAACTGTTTTTCTATGCCATTATGCTAATGAATCACTGCTTGCTTACTGCTTGGGGAGTAGTACCTTTCAACACCTGTAAGAAAGAAACGCTATTTGAAAGCTAGCTTCTTGGGTAGAATGCCAATACATTTTGTCACACGCTGTAGTTCCAAAACTGTAGTAGCGGAAAGGACTACATTCACATTCTAAACTTGGAGATTGTGCTCCTATTAGGGATGGACTTTTTATTCCTGGAAGTGTCTCAGTGGAAGGAGATCTGAATGTGCTTGCATCAAAGTCACCATCAAGCAAAACAGATTCAGAATTTGTCCATGTTGACTCTAGTTTATTTAATCTCAGGGAGAATTTATTATGTTTTGGATTGATACTATTGGCAATATTAGGCATTTATGCTTTGAACTTGCCAAGAAGTTTTGAGTCAAGATAGTAGTTACCTATTTTCCTAGTTAATCTTGGTCTGTAAATTCAGACTTCTGATATTAATTCCAAAAGCAGATGATTTTAAAAATATGTTGGAAAATGAAATAATTTGGTATCTGTGAATATCACATTGAGCTGTATTAATCTAGAATTCTTTTGCTCAGATATTTCATTCAGTTGTTTTGTTTATTATGATTATATGATGACAAACTAAAAGCTCCATGTTTAGGTCCTTTGGATTTTTTGCACGAGGTGCTTTACCTCACAACTTTAAGGTTTATCATAGTAGGCAATTCACTTTCACGTTTCTCTAATAATCCAAAAACCAAACCCACTGCTATCAAGTCCATTCTGACTTGCAGCAACCTTATAGGACAGAGTAGAGTGCCCCCATAGGGTTTCCAAGACAGAGTAGAACTGCCCCATAGGTTTTCCAAGGCTTTAAATCTTTACGGAGCAGACTGCCACATCTTTCTACCATGGAGCAGCTGGCAGGTTTGAACCGCTGACCTTTCAGTCAGCAGCCCAGTGCTTTAATCACTGCACCACTAGGGCTCCTGTCTTATAATGTACATTGTTATTTGCCACAGTAGTTTATGGTAAGAAATCAGGTCATTGTCATTTAGATATTTGAAAATTCCATCTATGTGAAAGTAACTTTGAGAGAAGGGATGCTCTTTGACAGTAGGATGCAATCTCCCTAAAAGAAATTGACTTCATTACAAAATGAGAGACCAGTACCTACATCCTACTTCTCTAATAATGCAAGGTCAACCAAGCAGCCCCAGAGTGCTGGTTTCTCAAGCATCACAACCAGCAGAAAGAATTCCCCAGAGAGAGGCAATATCTCTAGTTGGACATGAAAAAGAGCAAATGATACGATGATATTGCTAGGCATTAAACGACAGCTCAAATAATCTTTCTTTTTTAGCTTCAGTACATTTGCTTTCAGAGCAAATCGAAAATGGTATTATAAATATTATTTTAGCTACTGTGGTGTTTTTACTTAAAAATCATTTTAAGCCTAGTCATAGTTCCAGATGGCCAGCATGGAAATCACTCAACTCACTGTAGAGGTAAAACTAAAATTTATAGCTGGGTATTAACCAGGATTTTGTTGTGTTCTGGAAATTCAGATTATTTTAGGACCTTTAATATGTCTGCCCCCATGCGTCTGTTAGTTTCTCATACTGTGGTGGCTTGGTGTTGCTGTGATGCTGGAAGCTATGCTACCAGTATTTCAAATACCAGCGGGGTCACCCATAGTGGACATGTTTCAGTGGAGCTTACAGGCTAAGATAGATTAGAAAGAAGAACATGGAGGTCTACTTCTAAAAAAATTGGCCAGTAAAAACCTTACGATTAGAGCAGAACATTGTCTGATATAGTGCCAGAAGGTCAGCCCCTCAGGTTGGAAGGCATTCAAAATACAAAGGAAGAAGAGCTGCCTCCTCAAAGCAGAGCCAACCTTAATGACGTGGGTGGCATAAAGCTTTCAGGACCTTCATTTGCTGATGTGGTATGACTCAAAATAAGAACAAACAGCTGCAAACATCCATTACTAATTGGAACATGGAATGTACAAAGTATCAATCTGGAAAACTGGAAGTTGTCAAAAATGAAATGGAACGCATAAGGATCAATATCCTAGGCATTGGTGAGCTGACATGGACATCAAAAATAATGTGTCTGGAAAAGGTCTTCGGATGGTGCAAACAGTTTGTGCTCACCTATTAATCAAAAGTTTGGTGGTTCCAATCCACCCAGTAGTGCCACAGAAAAAAGTCTTGATGATCTACTTCCGTAAGATTGTTGCTGTTGTCAGGTGCTGTCCAGTTGATTCCAACTCATAGTGACCCTCTGTACAACAGAATGAAACACTGCCTGGTCCTGTGCCATCCTCACAAGTATTGCTATTCTTGACCCCATTGTTGCAGCCACTGTGTCAATCCATCTCCTAGAGGGTCTTCCTCTTTTTCCCTGACTCTTTACTTTACCAAGCATGATGTCCTTCTCCAAGGACTGGTCCTTCCCAATAACCTGTCCAAAGTACATGAGTCTAAATCTTGTCATCCTCGCTTCTAAGGAACATTCTGGCTGTACTTCTTCCAAGATAGATTTGTCCATTCTTCTGGCAGTTCATGGTATATTTAATATTCTTATCCAACCCCATAACTCAAAGGCATCAATTCTTCTTCAGTCTTCCATATTCACCGTCTAGCTTTCGCATGCATATAAGGCCACTGAAAATATCCTGGCTTAGATCAGGCCCATCTTAGTCTTTAAAGTGACTTCTTTGCTTTTCAACACTTTAAAGAGGTCTTTTGCGGCAGATTTGCCCAATGCAATACATCGTTTGGTTTCTTGACTGCTGCTTCCATGAGCGTTGATTGCAGATTCAAGTAAAATGAAATTCTTGACAACTTCAATCTTTTCTCCATTTATCATGATGTTGCTCATTGGTTCAGTTCAGAAAATTTTTGTTTTCTTTATGTTGTAATCCATACTGAAGGCTGTAGTCTTTGATCTTCATCAGTAGGTGCTTCAAATCCTCTTCACTTTCAGCACTCGAGGTTGTGTCACCTGCATATCAAAGGTTGTTAATGAGTCCTCCTCCAGTCCTTCTTCATATAGTCCAGCTTCTTGTACTATTTTCTTAGCATATGGACTGTATAAGTATGGTGAAAAGATACAATACTGACTCACTTTCCCTGATTTTAAACCACTAAGTATCCCCTTTTTCTGTTTGAATGACTGCCTCTTGGTCTATGTACAGGTTCCACATGAACACAATTAAGAATTTTGTAATTCCCATTCTTCTTAATGTTATCCATAATTTATTATGATCTACACAATTGAATGCCTTTGCATAGGCAATAAAACACAGGCAAACAAACATCTTTCTCGTATTCTTTGCTTTCAGCCAAGATCCATCTGACATCAGCAGTAATATCCCTTGGTCCTTGTCCTTTTCTGAATCTTGCCTGAATTTCTGACAGTTCCCTGTCAATGTACTGCTGCAACCATTTTTAAGTTCTCTTCAGAAAAATTTTACTTGTGTGTGATATTAATGACATTGATGTTTTCCATATTCTCTTGGATCACCTTTCTTTGGGAAGTGCACAATTATGGATCTCTTCTAGTTAGTTGGCTGGGTAGCTGTCTTCCAAATTTCTTGGCATAGACAAGTCAGCACCTCCAGAGCTGCATTTGTTTGTTGAAACATCTCAGTTGGTATTCCATCAATTCCTGGAGCCTTTTTTTTTGGCCTGCTCCTTCAGTGCAGCTTGAACCTCTTCCTTCAGTACCATTGATTCTTCATCACATTGTACCTACTGAAATGGTTGACCGTCAACCAATACTTCCTGGTATGGAGACTCTGTATTCCTTCCATCTTCTTTTGATGCTTCCTGCATCATTCAGTATTTTACCCATGGAATCCTTCAATATTGCAACTGGAGGCTTGAATATTTTCTTCAGTTCTTTCAGCTTGAGAAATGTCCAGCATTTTCTTCCATTTTGGTTTTCTAACTGCGGGTTTTGCACATGTCATTATAATACTTTACCTTGTCTTCTCTAGTTGCCCTTTGAAATCTTCTGTTCAGCTCTTTTACTTCAACATTTCTTTTATTCATTTTAGCTATTTTACTTTCAAGAGCAAGTTTCAGAGTCTGTTCTGACATCCATTTTGGTGTTTTCTTTTTTGTCTTTTTAATGGCCTTTTGCTTTCTTTGTGTATGATGTCCTTGATGTCATCACATAACTCATCTGGTCTTTGGTCATTAGTCTTGGATTGGGTTCTCTAGAGAAGCTAAACCAGTAAAGTGTATAAATATATATAGAGAGATTTATATCAAGGAAATGGCTCAAGTGATTGTAGAGACTGGAATGTCCCAAGTCTGTGGGTCAAGATAGAGGTTTCTCCTGATTCACATAGCTGCAGGGGTTGGCGAACCCAAGATCAGCAGGTCAGATAGAAGGGCTCTTGCTCACAGGCTGCAAAGATCCACAAATCCCAATATTGGCAGGCAAGACTGGAGGTAAGCTGCTAGTTCAAGTCCCAAGAACCAGGGGTCAGACCAACAGGAGCCAGCTGCAGGATCCAGAGGGAGCAAAAGCCCACAAGTCCTGCCAGAAAGTCCACTTATATATTCAATGCAGGCCACATCCCCAAGGAAAATCCCTTTCAACTGATTGGCTACTCACAGCAGATCCCATCATGGAGGTGATCACATGGAGGTGATCACATATCAAATCTCATCATGGAAGTGATCACATCATCGTACAACTGCCAAACTACATCATAACTGCCAAACCACTGAGAATCATGGCCCAGCAAGTAGACACACAACCTTAACAATCACAGTGTTCAATGCATCAAATCTATTCTTCAGATGGTCTCTATTTTCAGGTGGGGTATACTCAGTTAGTACTTTGTCTCTCATGCACTTGTTTAATTTTTCTTCAGCTTAAATTTAAACTCATGTATGAGCAATTGGTGGTCTGTTCCACAATTGGTCCCAGGCCTTGTTTGACTGATGATATTGAGCTTCTCCATAGTCTCTTTCAACAGATTTAGTCAATTCTATCACTAACCACAAACACCAAAGATGAAGAAATTGAAGATTTTTACCAACTTCTGCAGTCTGAAATTGATCAAACATGCAATCAACATGCGTTGATATTTACTGATGATTGGAAGGCAAAAGTTGGAAACTAAGAAGAAGGATTGGTAGCTTTAAAATATCCCTTTGGTGATAGAAAAAACACTGGAGATCACATGATAGAATTTTGCAAGACTGATGACTTAATCTTTGCAAATATATTTTTTCAACAACATAAATGGTGACTGTATATGTGGACCTCACCAGACGGAATACATAGGAGTCAAATTGACTACGTCTGTGGAAAAAGACAATGGAGAAACTCAGTATCATCAGTCCGTAAGATTACAGGCATTGAAAACCTTATGGAGTGTACCTCTACTCTGACATACATAGGATCGCCATGTGTTGGAATTGACTCGACAGCCACGGGTAATATATCTGGGTATGGTGCAGAGACACAGTATGTAGGTATAATGTGACTTTACGATGACAAAAACAATTTTGTGCAACAGACATTGTAAAATGACATGTATAAAAGACATCATCCTTATCAGTACTTCATCACTCATAATCAATCGATTCAATGGCAATGTACTGTATTCCTCATTTATGTCACCTAGGGTGGACTCATTCTTTCAGAAAGTATTGGTAACAACAGTAATACAGGATTGAAATATTGACCATTTCCATGAGGATATTACTTCCTAATTTATTGTTGTGGACTGTTGCTCCAGGGCTGATGAAAATAAATGGATTTTTGTGGCTCTTGTTCTCTGAAAATCAGTGATAACACAGTGGCTCATCTCAAAATACAAAGTTTATCTAAATTTTTCTTCTTTTGTGTCTGGTCAGAGATTAACGTTTTATGTCTAAATCTTCCATAACCTCGTATCATTTCAAGACATATTAAAGCATCTTAAATATTCTTTGTGAATTACTTCTAGTCAAAACATAATCTTCCTGCACAGTTTGAAGTTTGAGATTTCATTCTGTTTAATAAATATTTACTGAGTACATGGCAGGTATTTGCCAGGTGCTGAAGACACAATCTGGTCTGGTAGTCATTTGGAAGTCATCTGGTAGTCATTTGGAAGCTTTCTAGTCTATAGAATTGAGTAAAGACATAGATTGTACTTTTGTATGTTCAGAATATGAGTTTCAGGGTCTCACAAAGTCTCTGAAATATTTTTGATCTATACAGCCCATAGCTTTTAAAACTATGGAATATTGGACTTCCAGGCAACGTGGCGCTATAGTCAGAAGCACCACGCCGTCCCTCTGCAGTAAAGATCAGAAAAACTAAGTCAAACAGTCGCACATCAATCCTGAAACCCTAAGCATCAAATGAAGAGATAAAGAACTCAGCCAAGCACCAAATGGAATAAGAAACTGACCAAGGACAGAGCACGAGGAGAGATACATGCAGAGGTCCCCTATCAGCTACTGCAGCACGGATCCACCATCTTGGACTCCTATCAGAGACCAGCAAACAGGAGGTACGAGAAAGCAGCTTCATGAAGCTTCCAGCAGGAGACAGAACAACCGGTAACCCACGATATAGGCTCTCCCACCCCCCACCATTCCTCACCCCCACTTAGCCTCCTCTGCTTCCCACAGCCACAGTCTATTGGATGGGAAACAGGAGCTTCCTCCCAGTGCCGCTTGGATTCCCCCCACCCACACTGGCCAGCTCCGTGAGGGCCATTTGTTGGCTGCTGGAGGTGCTTTTTTCTGCTTCTTTAGATTTCTTCCCTACCTCTCACCACCTCCCCCTCCTTTTTCTCAAATACCTGGCTCCATGCACCATCTTTGCTTCTTCCTGAAAGGCTGTGAAACACTGCTCAACTGTGAAAGTGCTTCCTGGCCCATGCTACCACGCTGGTGGGACCCCCAGGGCTTTTTTTTTGTTTGTTTGCTCTGATTTGTTCTGTTTTGATTTGTTTCTTTGTTTTCTTTTTCTTTTCTCGGCTTGGGAGCCCCTTCTAGCTAGGCAGTACCGCGCGGCTTCGAAGCTAGTCCCTTACTCTGCACAGACACGTGGGGACATCCCTGGGGGCATTTCTTTTTTCTTGTTTTTTTGTTTTTCATTTCTTTGTTTAGTTTTATTCTCTTTCTTATTCCCTTTTTGTCTTTCTTCATTTCCAGTTTCTCAATTTATTCATTTCTTTCTTTTACCCTTTTTCTATTTTTTTATTTTTGTTTTTCCCCATTTCTCAGTCTCCACTCCAATAGCAAGCTCGCTTAGCACTCTATTTTCTTTCTGTGTATGTTTTTGGCTCCTGTTCCTCTCTCCTCTCTCTCATCTTTTCCATACCCATCTTAGCTCCACACATCACAATCTACCCCCTCCTCCCTTCCTACCTGCACTGTGTGCTGAAAATCACACTCCCAAGCAGCACAGGCACAGCCTACTGTAACCTGCCCTGCACTGATTTCCGACCCGCCCTGTCAGCCCTAGTACATGTCACAAACAACCCCTCCCAGCAACTCCCCTTCAGCTGGACCTGCCCTGCTGTACCATACCTGAGTGACTGACCCTGCCCATTAGAGAAGGAGGTGAAAAGTATCCCACCTACAGACAAGCAAATAACAAAGAACACACAGCCCACCTGCTTGGACATAACAAAATAAAACAAAAAAGCAGGACAAAACAAACAAATCTACAATCAATAAATGAGGAAAATAACCACTTAATACCCCAAAGACAGCAGACAATATCAAAAAATTTACCAAAACAGGACAGGATGGTTCCAGTAGGCATCCAAAATACAACACCAGATGACCCCCTTCCAGTAGAAGAAAAGCCACTAGACCTAACTGATAGGGAATTAAAATCTCTAATATTCAGAATTATCCAAGAGTTTAAGCAAAAAAAAGACAAAAATGAGGAAAAAATAGACAAATTCATGGAAAAGGCAGACAAATTCATGGAAAAGGCATACAAATTCATGGAAAATACAGACAAAAAAAAAAAGAAGAATTCAAGAAACTAATACAGGAACAAAATGCTAAAATAAATTCACAACTAGAAATCATACAAAAATAACAACAAGAAATCCAAAAGAGAAACAACAAGATTTCAGAATTGGACAGAGTCATAGAAGGGCTGAGGAGCAAGTTTGAAACGATGGAAGGTAGGATCAGTGAAATTGAAGGCAAACACTTGGATACAACTCTGAGGAAAAAAAGAAACAAGAATGAAGAAAAATGAAGAAACCCTGAGAATTATGTGGGATACAATCAAAAGCAAAAATCTGCAAGTGATCAGAGTTCCAGAACAGAGGGAGAAAACAGGAAACACAGAGAGGATCATAGAAGAATTGCAGACAGAAAACTTACCCAATATCATGAAAGATGAAAAGCTGACCATCCAAGAAGCTCAACGAACCCCATATAGAATAGACCTCAAAAGAAAAATCACCAAGGCATATCATAATCACACTCGCTAAAACCAAAGACAAACAAAGAATCCTGAGAGCAGCTTGAGAAAAACAAAAAGTCACATACAGAGGAGAAAGCTCAGATTATTTGGGAGAAACCTTGCAGGAAAGAAGGCAGTGGGATGACATATATAAAACTTGGAAAGGAAAAAATTTCCAGCCAAGAATAATATATCCTGCAAAACTCTTGTTCAAATATGACGGTGAAATTAGATCATTTCCAGATAAACAGAAACTAAGGGACTATGTAAAAACCAAACCAAACTTAAGAGACTTATTAAAGGAAGTCCTTCAATCTGAGAACAAACAATATCGGATCACAGGCTGAATATAGGACATAAGATTGTAGTAGCCAGATACCAACCTAGGAAATGAACTCTTAAGGACTATACAAAACCAAAAGAATTACAAAAGGGAACCAGAGAGGTTAATCTGTAAATGACAACAGCATCAGAACAATCAAATAAGGGATAAACGGTGTAGGTATAGAACCTTCTAATGGAGAGGAAGGCAAGTGATACCAAGTAATAACAGACTGGTTCAAGTCTAGGAAGATAAGGGTAAATTTCAAGGTAACCACAAAGAAAGTTAACAAACCTATTCATCAAAATAAAGAAGAAAAACATAAAGTCTCAGTAAAAACAAAACCCACAAAAACAAAAGAAAGGAAAAAAAATCCACAAACAAAAGGAACTCAGCACAGGAGAGTAAGAGGAACAAAGAAAACATCAGCACCACAAATAAAAGCACTACAAAATGCAATCCCACTCCTAGGAATATATCCTAGAGAAATAAGAGCCGTCACATGAATAGCCATATGCACACCCATATTCACTGAAGCACTAGTCACAATAGCAAAAGGATGGAAACAACCTAGATGCCCAACAACAGATGAATGGATAAACAAACTATTCACACAATGGAGTATTATACAAAGATAAACAACAATGATGAATCTGTGAAGCATCCCAACATGGAGGACATTATGCTGAGTGAAATAAGTCAATCACAAAAGGACAAATATTGTATGAGACCTCTACTGTATAACTCATGTAAAAGTTTACACACAAAAAGAAACAATCTATGTTGGTTACGAGGGATGGGAGGGGTGGGGGGGGGAATTAAACAGATAACTGGTGACTTTGGTGAAGGGTAAGACAGTACACATTACTGGGGAAGCCAGCACAACTTGTACAAGGAAAGATCATGGAAGCTCCATAGACACTTCCAAACTCCCTGAGGAACCGAATTGCTGGGCAGAGTGCTGTGGGGACCATGGTCTCGGGGAACATCTAGCTCAATTGGCATAACACAGTTTATAAAGACAGTGTTCTACATTCTACCTTGGTGAGTAGCGTCTGGGGTCTTAAAAGCCTGTGAGCAGCCCTCTATGATACTCCACTGGTCTCACGCCTTCAGGAGCAAGGGAGAATGAAGAGATCAAGATACAAGGAACAGATTAGTCCAAAGGACTAATGGACCACAGCTACCACGGCCTTCACCAGATTCAGTCCAGTACAGCTAGATGGTGCCCGGCTACCTGTACTGACTGCTCTGACTGGGATCACAACATAGGGTTCTGGACAGGGCTGGAGAAGGACGTACAACAGAACTCTAACCCACGTAAAAAAAAAAAAAAAAAAAAAAAGACCAGATTACTGGCCTGACAGACTGGAGAAACCCCAAGAGTATGGCCCATGGACACCTTTTTAGCTCAGTGGTGAATCCCTTCCCAAAGTTCACCGTTCAGCTGGGGATTGGACAGCCTCATAAAACAAAACAGGACTAATGAGACACAGCAGTCCAGGGACAAGGAGTAGAAGGCAGGAGGGGACAGGAAAGCTAGTAATAAGGAACCCAAGGTTGAGAAGGGACAGTGTTGACATGTCATGGGGTTCTTAACCATTGTCATAGGGCAATATGTGTGCTAACTGTTTAATGAGAAACTATTTGTTCTGCAAACCTTCATCCAAGGTCCAAAAAAAAAAAAAAAACCAAAAACAAACAAACTATGGAATATTATTTCTCTCTTCCCTTTGAGATGCATGCTTTGTTTGTAAATGGAGATAACACCTACACTGCATGGTGGTTCTGAGAATTAAATTTAATGTACAGAAAGTTCTCAGTGCAGTAACTGGCAGAATGTGCACTCAGTGCAAGGCACATATTCCGATTATTACTCTAATGTTCCTCGGAGGACATGCTCTTTTTGTAACGCTAGGATTTCAGAATAAAGCACCAGGGCTTTGATTTTCCCGGAAGTCCTTGGGCTCACTGAATGAGATTATGAAAGGTCTGTGGGCCACACAAGATCCTGGCATTAGCCGCAATTCCTCACAAAAAAAGTAAGATGACATTTGCTGAATTATTTTGTAGACTGCTTTACTGAATAGGGAGGTCCCTCCTCAGGTTGAAGAGATTCAAGAGCTGTGTCTTTCTTTGGAGGAGTTCAGTGAAGAAACTCTGCTTATACCAAGTGAGGGAGTGCCACATTTTTGACTTCTAAGTCCAGCTTCTAAGGAATCATGCATCATTCATTTATTCTGGAAATATCTATTGTGTGAGTACTATATACCAGACATTGTTCTGGGTACTTAAAACAGAGCAGTGAAAAAACAATTGATAAAAATCACTGTTCTCGTGGAACTTACATTGTAGTGGAGGGAGAAAGACAATAAACATGGTAAATAAATGTTATGTATAAAGTATGTTAGTAGTTGATACGTGCTAAGGAGAAATATAAATTAAGGAAAGGCAAAAGAAATGCTGGTGCTTTAAGTAGTGTGGTCAAGGCAGACTTCAGTGACAAAGTCTCTTCTGAGAAAATATTTGAAGGGAATGGAGCAAGCAGATAATCCGAGTGAAGAATGTTCCAGGGAGAGGAAACAGTCAGTGACGTGAGGTGGGAGCATGCTAGCGTTCCAGGAACAAAGTTGAAAAGGAAGAGTATTGGAAGAAATAAGAGGAAACCAGACCTTGTAGACCTTTATAAGAATTTGGCTTTTACTCTTGATCATGTGCAGAGCCATTAAAGGGCTTTGAGCAGAAGGGTGTCATGCTTTGACTTTGTGTGTTTAAGGCCTGCACTAGCTACTATGTGAGAATAGACTTTGGGGAGGGAGCATAATGGCAGTAAAGGCAAAAGCAGAGAGATCTCTTAGGCAGATATTGTTTCTTCTGTAGAGGGCATTGTCTAACCATAAGAGCTAGGCCATCTTAAAGATCAGTATCTTGTAGGTCAGGCCATTCAATGTCAGCTGAAAACCTGGTCCACTTGAGCAAGAGTGTTGTGACTTGCAGCAAATACCACACCAAAAAAAACAAAAAAAAAAAAAAAAAACGCCAAATTCATTGCCATCAAATCAATTACGACTCATGGCAAACCCATGTGTTACAGAGTAGAATTGCTCCATAGAGTTTTCTTGGCTGCAATCTTTATGGAAGCAGATCACCAGGACTTTCTTTTATGATGCTGCTGGGTGAGTTTGAATTGTTTTCACTTAGGTTAGTAGTTGAGCACAAACCATTTGTGCCACCCAGGGAAAACACAGAGGATTAAAATTAGACTCTCCATGGCTATACTGTTTGTAGTCCTGGAGTTCCACACTGAACAACCGTGGTAGCAGTGCCTCCTATGCTAAAGAGCCAGTAGCAGCTGATATTAGGAGGCAGAGCAATGGTAGCTGCAGTATGAAGGGGCACTGGTACAGCCACAATGGAACAGGATGGTGTGGGGTGACAGCATGGCCTGTATTGTACACTAGGTGACTCCAGTATCAAAAGTGAAGCCCAGATTAACATCATATTTGGATGAATCAGTATGGATGGTTTTAGAGCAAATAGGAACAGGCATTGTGGCAAGATAATATTTTGTAATATTAATAAGTAATTTGGGCTTCTAGAATTTGCATCATCAACTGCCTTAGGGAAAGAATGTTACAGCAGAAGCTCAGTGGAATTTCAAAAGCCCTATACCCCAGGAGAACTCAGGGCAGACAAAATGTTTGATGAGTCAGAACAAGTCTTCCAACTCCATGAGGCTTCAAGTCTGAGGGTTAGGAGAAGAGGCAAAGGCGAAGCAAGGGTGCTTAATTATAGCAGATAATCTGAGAGAGGGGAGCCTGTGTCCCTGCCTCAGACAAGCAGAGATTCGGTAGTACTGACTAGAACCTAGAGACCTAGAGAAATTTGGGAGGATGTGACAGCAGAGGTACTGTGTCTCTCTTATCAGGTAGAGCCGAAGAAGGTGACAAGATTACTGAGAGGAAAAATGTGAGTGGTGTGACTACACAGATGTGTGTGACACAGTCATGATGCAACTGGAGCAGAACGAATTTCAGAAAGCAAAAAAGGGGCCAAAAGATATAGGAAACAGAGAGAGAAAGTCCTGAAGGGGTTTTTTGGATGGGGATGGGAATGGGGAAGGATTCATCCTCAACCTGTGTGGAACGATCATTGAGGTCCAGACAGATAGTCATGATCTGATTTCCCTGACTCTTCAAAACACAGTTTCAGTGGTAGACTTCTCTCCTTGCATGGGGGAGAACTGAGTTTAATTCCCAGCCAAGGCATCTCATGCAGAACCACCACCTGTCAGTCAGTGGAGGCTTGCGTGTGTCTATGATGCTGAACAGGTTTCAGCAGAGCTTCCAGACTAAGACAGTCTGGGAAGAAAGGCCTGGTGATCTACTTCTGAAAATCAGTCAATGAAAACTCTGTGGATCACAATGGTCCAATCCCCAAAGCATCATGGGAATGATGCCGGGCCAGGTAACATTTCTCTCCATTGTGCATGGGGTTGCCATGTGTCGGGGGCTGACTCTATGGCAGCTAACAATAACAACAATCAGAACACAGAGGAATCCCTGCTAGAAGAGGAATCATGTGGGACTGGGAGGAGCGTCAGGGAACCTGTTAACCGACTGAGGATTTCCCTCCATTTTGTGGTAAAAGACCTTGAGGTAGACATTGAATTTCTTAGTTCAACTTTTGAATTAAGGCTTCTGTTTGTAATACTTTTGCAGAATCCTATCTCATTTCAATCCTTGGGGTAAATAAGTAAGAGTAGGGAATTTCTTTTTTCTAATTGTGCACATCCACATCACAGACACACGCAAACCACACACAAACCAAAGCCCAAACTACCCAGTGTCTAGAAATAAACAAAACAAAAATATTCAACACAATTGGGTGGATACCTTAGGCAAGTATTTCTTAGATTATAACTTTGTTGTTGTTGTTAGCTGCTGTAGACTAGCCCCCGATTCATGGCCACCCCAAGCACAACTGAGCAAAACGCTGCCCTGTTCTGCCATATTCCCATGATCGGTTACAGATTGGACAATTGTGATCCACAGGGTTTTCCTTGTCTTATTTTCAGAAGTAGATTGCCAGACTCTTATTTCTACTCTGTCTTAGTCTGGAAGTTCTGCTGAAACTTATTCAGTATCATAACAACATGCAAGCCTCCACTGACAGGCAGGTGGTAGCTATGCATGAGGTGCACTGGCGGAGAATCAAACCTGGGTTTCTTAGGATATTGATATTTTCCCCCAGAAGTGGGCAGAAAGGGGGGGGGGGTATGGGAAGAAAGTCTGAGTTTATTTAAGGCAGAGAGGAAGGGCAAGAGCATCTGGATCAGAAAGATGGAGATGCCAGGGAGGAGGAGTAAAATGAGGACACAGAATATTCCAGATTAGAGAGGACCAGGTTGAGAAAGAGTTACAGAGAGTCTGAGGGAGTGAGGACAGTAAATGAGGGAATTTGTGCTGCATACACCCTCCTTTTTTGGTGAAGTAGGAGTCAAATCATCTGCCAAGAGTTGGAGTGGGGTGGGCAGAGGTGGACTGGGGGAAGCGGGACAGGGACCTAAGGAAAACAAGAGGGGTTGGAACAGCTGCTCTGGAAAAAGTGTTATGAAATCAACAAGGAATGAAGATCTGCCAAGCAGCAGTGAAAGCTCAGTTGAAATTAGATAATATGAATTTGTAATATGCTGAGGTAGATGTTTGTCTCTATTTCCTCATCAAATTTTTTCTTTACTCTGATAGCAGTGGTTTAACCTACTTTTGCCACATAAGAAAACTATTGGTCATTGTTCTTTTTCTTTATAAATATGCTTTTTTTTTGGCTGTAAAAAATTGAAAACCAAGTAATCTATTTTAATTCAGTGAAAGAACATAAAATATAGACCTTAGGAACTTTTTGTATAGTTTTATTAGCTTTTGAAGTACAATAGATTTATAGATACCACATTTATCTTTTAAATATATTTGGCATGTGTTATGGGTTGAATTGGTCCCATTGAAAACATAAATTTAATCCTAACTCCCGGTACCTGTGAATGTGACCTTATTTGGAAAAATCCTAACTCCGGGTACTCATGAATGTGACCTTGTTTGGAAAAGATAAGTTAACATGAGGTCATACTGGAGCAGGGTGAGTCCTAATTTTTTATCACTATGTCCTTATAAGAAAAGAAGAAACAGGGAAAGGAGGATGCAAAGTGTAAATAGATAGATGGCAGAGGGAAGATGGCCTCGTGAAGAAGGAGGTAGAGATTGGAGTTCTGCCGCCACAAGCCAAGGTATGCCTGGGGCTACCAGCAGCTGAAAAAGGCAAGGAATAGTCCTCCTCTAGAGACTTCAAAGAGAGTATGGCCCTGCAGACACTCTGGGTTTGGACTTCTAGCCTCCAGAATAGCGAGAGAATAAATTTGTTATTTTAAGCCACCTTCTTTGAGATAATTTATTACAGTAGCCCTAGGAAAATAATACAGTATGTCAACAATGTCAGTAGTGTCATGAGAGTCAGGGACAAACAGAAAGCAGGAAGAGAAAAGACAAGGAAAAGTACCATGGTCCAGGAACTTTGCATATTCTCCTGTCAGTTTTCCTCTTAGCCATACAAATACACATACAACAGTTAAAATGTCTGAGGAATTCTCCAGTAAAGAAATATCTTTAACTTTCTACTGCTCCACCTTATTTTTTTAAATTTTTTTGACTGTACCTTAGATGAAGACCTACAGAACAAATAGTTTCTCATTAAACAGTTAGTGCATATATTGTTTTATGGCATTGGTTAACCACCCTACTAGATGTCAACACCCTCTCTTCTCAACCTTGGGGTTCCCTATTACCAGATTTCCTGTCCCCTCCTGCCTTGTAGTCCTTGTCCTGGGCTGTTGTGCCCCGTTAGTCTCATTTTGTTTTATGGGCCTGTCTAATCTTTGGCTGAAGGGTGAACCTCGGGAGTGACTTCATTACTGAGCTAAAACGGTGTCCAGGGGCCATACTCTCGAGGTTTCTCTGGTCTGTCAGGCCAGTAAGTCTGGTCTTTTCTTGTGAGTTTGAATTTTGTTCTACATTTTTCTCCAGCTTTGTCCAGGACCTTCTGTTGTGGTCCCTGTCAGAGCAGTCAGTGGTGGTAGCCGGGCACCATCTAGTTGTACTGGACTCAGTCCGGTGGAGGCTGTGGTAGTTGTGATCCATTAGTCCTTTGGACTAATCTTCCCCTTGTATCTTGTTTTCTTCATTCCCCCTTGCTCTTGAAGGGGTGAGACCAGTGGAGTATCTTAGATGACTGCTCACAGGCTTTTAAGACCCCAGACACTACTCACCAAGGTGGAATGTAGAACATTTTCTTTATAAACTGTGTTATGCTAGTTGAGCTAGATATTCCCCAAAACCATGGTCCCCAGGGGCCTCAGCCTAGCAATTCGGTTCCTCAGGGAGTTTGGATGTGTCTACAGAGCTTGCATGACTTTGCCTTGTACAAGTTGTACTGGATTCCTCAATATAGTGTACTGTTTTACCCTCCACCAAAGTTATCACTTACCTATTGTGTATTTAGTGTTTCCTTCCCCACCCCTCCCCTCCCTAGTAACCATCATAGATTGTTTCGTTTTGTGTGTAAACCATACCATGAGCTTTTACAGTAGTGGTCTCATACAATATTCTCCTTTTGTGATTGACTTATTTCACTCAGCATAATACCCTCCAGATTCATCCATGTTATGAGATGCTTCAGAGATTCATCATTGTTTTATTGTTGCATAATACTCCATTGTGTGTAGGTACCATAGTTTGTTTATCCATTCATCTGTTGATGGGCATCTAGGTTGTTTCCATATTTTTTCTATTGTGAACAATGTTGCAGTGAACATGGGTGTGCATATGTCTATTCGAGTGACGGCTCTTATTTCTCTAGGATATATTCCTAGGAGTGGGATTGCTGGATCATATGGTATTTCTATTTCTCACTTTCTAAGGAAGCACCATATCATTTTCCAAAATGGTTGTACCATTTTGCATTCCCACTAGCAGTTCATAAGAGTTCCGATCTCCCCGCAGCCCCTCCAACATTTGTTATTTCCAGTTTTTTTGATTTGTGCCAATAATGGCGGGATGAGACGGTATCTCCTTGTGGTTTTGATTTGCATTTCTCTAATGGCTAGTGATCCTGAGCATTTCCTCATTTGTCTGTTGGCCGCTTGAATGTCCTCTTCGGTGAAGTGTCTGTTCAATTCCTTTGCCCATTTTTTTAGTTGGATTATTTGTCTTTTTGTTGTAGAGGTGTTGGATATTCTTGTAGATTTTAGAGATTAGAACTTTGTCTGACTTGTAATGGCCAAAATTTTTTTCCCAGTCCTGGGAAATTGAATCATGTTCCCCCAAAAATGTGTGTAAATCAATTTGACTGGGCCATGATGCCCACTATTGTGTGATCTCCCTCCATTTTGTGATTGTAATTTTATGTAAAAGAGGATCAGGGTGGGATTGTATAACATCCTTACTAAGGTCACATCCCTGATTCAATGTAAAGGGAGTTTCCCTAGGGTGTGGCCTGCACCACCATTTATCTTATAGGAGATAAAAAGAAAGGGAAGCAAGCAGAGAGTTGGGGACCTCATACCACCAAGAAAGCGGCATGCAGAGCAGAGAGCATCCTTTGGACCTGGGGTCCCTGTGCCTGAGAAGCTCCTCGACCAGGGGAAGATTGAGGACAAGGACCTTCCTCCAGAGCCGACAGAGAGAGAAAGACTTCCACTGGAGCTGACACCTGAATTTGGACTTCTAGCCTACTAGACTGTGAGAAAATAAATTTCTCTTTGTTAAAGCTGTCCACTTGTGGTATTTCTGTTATGGCAGCACTAGATGACTAAGACATTACTCTGTATGTGAAGTCTTTTGATAGGTGTTTAATTTTTAGAGGATCCTAGTTATCTAGCTTATCCTCTGGAGTTTGTGTGTTATTGGTTATGGTTTATATCCTGTTAATGCTGTGTATTAGGACTTCTGGTGTTGATCCTATTTTTTCTTCTATGAACTTTAGAGTTTGGGGCCTTATATTTAGGTCTTTGATCCATTTTGAGTTAGTTTTTGTATATGGTGTGAGGTATGGGTGCTGTTTCATTTTTTTGCAGACGGACATCCAATTTTGCCAGCACCATTTGTTAAGAAGACTGTCTTTTCTCCATTTGATGGGCTTTGGGCCCTTTTTGAAGATCAGGTGACCGTAGGGGGATGGATTTACATCTGGGTTCTCAATTCTGTTTCACTGGTCAATGCATCTGTCGTTGTACCAGTACCAGGCTGTTTCGACTACCGTAGCTGTATAGTAGGTTCTGAGGTCAGGTAGTGTGAGTCCTCCTACTTTATTCTATTTCTTCCATAGTGCTTTACTTTTCAGGGCCTCTTCCCTTTCCATATAAAGTTAATGATTAGTTTTTCCATCTCATTAAAGAATATTGTTGGTATTTGAATCGGGATTGCATTGTATTTGTAAATTGCTTTGGGTAGAATTGTCATTTTCATAATGTTGAGTCTACTTATCCATGAGCATGGTATGTTTTTCCATTTATGTAGATGTCTTTCTGTTTCATGCAGTAGTGTTTTGTAGTTTTCATCGTATAAGTCCTTTACATCGCTGGTTAGATTTATTTCGAAGTATTTTATTTTTTTAGGGGCTGTTATAAATGATATTGTTTTCCAGATTTCCTTTTCATTGTTCTTTTTATTGGTATATAGGAATCCAACTGATTTTTGTATGTTTATCTTGTATCCTGCTGCTCTGCTGAATCTTTCTATTAGTTCCAGTAGTTTTCTCATGGGGTCTTTTGGGTTTTCTGTGTATAGTATCATATCATCTGCAAACAGAGACAGTTTAACTTATTCATTACCAATTAGGATGCCCTTTATTTCTTTTTCTTGCCTTATTGCTCTAGCTAGGACTTCCAGCACAATGTTAAATAGGAGTGATGATAAAGGGCATTCTTGTCTTGTTTCTGTTCTCAAGCGGAATGTTTTCAGCCTCTCTCCATTAAGAATGATGCTGGTCATTGGTTTTGCATAGAGGCCCTTTATTATGTTGAGAAATTTTCCTTCTGTATCTATTTTATTGGGAGTTTTTATCAGGAATGTGTGTTGGACCTTGCTGAATGCCTTTTCTGCATCAGTTGAGATGATCATGTGATTATTTTCTTTCTTTTTAATTATGTGGTGGATTACGCTGATTTATTTTCTAATGTTGAACCATCCTTGCATACATGGTATGAATCCTACTTGATCATGGTGTATTATTTTTTTTTATATGATGCTGAATTCTATTGGCTAGAGTATTCTTGAGAATTTTTGCATCTATATTCATGAAAAGTATTGGTCTGTAATTTTATTTTTTTGTGGGATCATTGCCTGGTTTTGATATCAGAGTTAAGATGGCTTCATAGAATGAATTTGGAAGTGTCGCTTCCATTTCTATGTTCTGAAATAGAGTAGTACTGGTGTAAGCTCTTCTCTGAGTGTTTGGTAGAATTCTCCAGTGAAACCATCTGGGCCAGCGCTATTTTTGGTGAAAGTTTTTTTTATTACCTTTTCAATCTCTTCTCTTGTTATGGGTCTGTTCAGATTTTCAATATCACTTTGTGTTTGTTTGGGCAGGTAGTGTATTTCTGGAAATTTATCCATGGGCTCTAGGTTTTCAAATTTGTTGGAGTATAGTTTTTCATAATACTCTGTTATGATCCTTTTTATTTCAGTTGGGTCTGTTGTAATGTCCTCCATTTCATTTCTTATTTGGGTTATTTGTGTCCTGTCCTGGTTTTCTTTTGTCAGTTTGGCCAGTGGTTTGTCGATCTTGTTGATCCTTTCAAAAAAGCAACTTTTGGTTTTGTTGATTCTCTTGTTTTTCTATTCTCTATTTCATTTATTTCTCCTCCGCTCTTTATTATTTCCTTTCTTCTGGTGACTGTGGGCTTTTTTTTTTTTTTTACTGTTCTCTTTCTATTTGTTCAAGTTGTGTAGTTAAAGTTTTGCCCTTTCTTCTTTTTTGATGTGTGCATCTATTGCTATAAATTATCCTCTGAGGACTGCCTTTTCTGTGTCCCACAGGTTTTGGTCTGATGTGTTTTCATTCTCTTTGGATTCTAGGAATTTTTTTATTCCTTCTCTGATTTCTTCTATTACCCAGTGGTTTCTAAGCAGGGAGTTATTCAGTTTCATGTAATGGATTTTTTTTCCTTGCTCTTCCTGTTGTTAATTTCTACCTTGATGGTGTTGTGGTCAGAGAAGATACTTTGAATTATCTCAATGTTTTGGATTTTGTTGATGGTTGCTTTGTGATCTAAGATGTTGTCTATTCTGGAGAATATTCCAAGTGGGTTGGAAAAGAATGTGTACTTTGCATCTGTTGGGTGGAGTGTTCTATATATGTCTATGAGATCAAGTTGGCTGACTGTGGCCTTTAGGTCTTCCGTGTCTTTGCTGAGTTTCTTTCTAGATGTTCTGTCCTTTACAGAGAGAGGTGCGTTGAAGTCTCCTACTATTATTGTGGAACTGTCAATTTCTCTTTTCAGTGTTGTTAGAATTTATTTTATGTTTTTTGGAGCCCTCTTGCTGGGTGCATAGATGTTTATTATGGTTATGTCTTCATGCTGGATAGTCCCTTTAATCATTATATGGTGCTCTTCTTTGTCTTTTATGGTGGATTTTGTTTTAAAGTCTATTTTATCTGAGATTAGCACTGCCACTCGTGCTCTTTTCTGGTAGCTGTTTGCTTGCTATGTTTTTTCCATCCTTTGATTTTTAATAAATTTATGTCTTTGTTTCTAAGGAGTGTCTCTTGTAGACAGCATATTGATGGATCCTGTTTTTTTTTAATCCATTCTGTCACTCTCCTTCTCTTTATGGGTGCATTTAGGCCATTTAGTGTAATTTTTGACAGGTGTGAGTTTATTGCTGTCATTTTGCAGTGCTTTTTTTGTGTGCTGCTGACATTTTCTTTGTTCCTCTTAAACTCCTGTGCTGGATTCCTTTTCTTTGTGATTTTTTTTTCATTTCTTTTGTTTTTGTAAGCTTTGTTTTTATTGAGACTTTATGATTTTCTTCTTTATTTTGATAAGTAGGTTTGTTAACTTTCTTTGTGGTTGCCTTGAAATTTACCCTTTCTTCCTGGTTTGAACCAATCTATTATTACTTGGTATTACCTTGCCTTCTTCTCCATTAGAAGGTTCTATCTCTACCCCATTTATTCCCTCTTTTATTGTTCTGATGTTGTTGTCATTTACAGATTAACATCTCTGTTTCCCTGTTGTAATTCTTTTGGTTTTGGATAGTCCTTGAGAGTTCATTTCCTAGGTTGGTATCTGGCTGGTACGATCCTGCATCCTAGATTCTGCCTGTGAGCTGAAGTTGTTTGTTCTCAGATCGAAGAACTCCCTTTAATAATTCTTGTAAGTTTAGTTTGGTTTTTACATAGTCCCTTATTTTCTGTTTATCTAGAAATGTCCTAATTTCACCGTCATATTTTAACGAGAGTTTTGAAGGATATATTATTCTTGGCTGGCAAAGGTTTTATATATGTCATCCCATTGCCTTCTTGCCTGCATGGTTTCTGCTGAATAATCCGAGCTTAGTCTTATTGTTTCTCCTTTGTATGTGACTTTTTGTTTTTCTCTAGCTGCTTTCAAGATTCTTTGTTTGTCTTTGGTTTTAGTGAGTGTGATTGTGATATGCCTTGGTGATTTTCTTTTGGGGTCTATCCTATATGGGGTACGTTGAGCTTCTTGCATGGCCAGCCTTTCATCTTTCATGATATTGGGGAAGTTTTCTGTCAATGATCCTCTTCAATGATCCTCTCTGTGTTTTCTGTTTTCTCCCTCTGTTCTGGAACTCCGATCACTCGAAGATTTTTGCTTTTGATTGTATCCCACATAATTCTCAGGGTTTCTTCATTGTTCTTTGTTCTTTTTTCTGATTTTTCCTCAGAGTTGTATCCAAGTGTTTGTCTTCAATTTCGCTGATCCTGTCTTCCATCATTTCAAACCTGCTGTTCAGCCTTTTTCTATGATACTGTCCATTTCCGAAATCTTGTTGTTTATCTTTCGGATTTCTAATTGTTGGTTTGTATGATTTCTAGTTGTGAACTCATTTTGAAATTTTGTTCCTGTTTTATTTTCGTGAATTCTTCCATTTTTTTGTCAGTATTTTCCATGAATTTGTCTGCCTTCTTATGAATTTGTCTATTTTTCCTCATTTTTGTCTGTTGTAGATTTTCTTTTTTAGATTTATTTGTCTAATCCTACTTTTTAGTTTTATTTGGTTATGTCTGAGCAGGCGGGCTATGCGTTCTTTTTTGTTTGCTCATCTGTGAGCATCTCTTTGTCCAATCAGTGGAGTAAGTTGCTCAGCTATGGTGCAGCAGGGCAGGTCCAGCTGAAGGGGAGTTGCTGGGAGGGGTCATTTGTGACACGTACTAGGGCTGAGAGGGCAGGTCAGAAATCAGTGCAGGGCAGGTTCCAATAGGCCATGCCTGTGTTGTTTGGGTGTGTGATGTTCAGGGCCCAGTGCAGTTTGGCAGGAAGGAGGGGGTGTATTTTGATGTGTAGGGCTAAGATGGGTATGTGAAAGAGGATAGAGAGGAGAGAGGAACAGCAGCCAAAAACATACAAACAAACAAACAAACAAAAGAGTGCTAAGGGAGTTTCCATCGGAGTGAGGAAATGAGAAACCGAGAAATGAAGAGAAACAAAAAGAAAAGAGGTAAAATAAAAAAATAAATAAATAAGAATTAGAAAAAAAAAAAAGCAAAGCAAAGCCCCCAGGGATCCCACCAGTGCAGCTGTGAAGACTAAGGAAGTGGCTCCCAGGCTGCAAAGTACAGCCTGGTTAGAAGGGGTAGATGTATTACACAGCGCCAGGTAATCAGGAGACAGGAAGAGAAGGAAAGTATATTGAGATGGAAACTGAGAAAGGAAGAAAGACATAAAGGAAAAAAGAGAGAAAAGAAAACAAAAAAGAAAAAGAAATGTACTCAGGGATCCCACTACGCAGCTGCGCAGACTGGAGAAGAAGCTCCCAAGCAATGCCGTTAGCCTGGCTGTAAGGGGTTCCCAAGACCCAAGAAAAGAAAAAGAAAACAAACAAATAAACAAAATAAAACATTACAAATCAAAACAAACAAACAAAAGCCCCGGGGATCCCACCAGCGTGTTGGCACGGGACAGGAAGCAGTTTCACAGTCAAGCTGTGTTTCATGGCCTTTCAAGATGCAAAGATGGTACATGGAGCCTGGTATCTGTGAGAAAGGAGGAGGAGGTGGTGAGAGGTATGGAAGAAACCAAAAGAAGCAGAAAAAAGCAACACCAGCAACCAACAAATGGCACTCAGGAAGCCAGCCAGTGCAGGCACACGGAATCCAAGTGACACAAGGGGGAAGCCAGTGATTCCTGGCCAAGAGACTGTGGCCACAGGAAGCAGAGGAGGCCAAGTAAGGGTGAAGGAGTGTGGGGGGTGGGAAAGCATAGATCACTGGTTACTGGTTGTTCTGTCTCCTGCTGGGAGTACCATGAAGCTGCTTTCCCATACACCCTGTTCGCTAGTCTCTGACAGGAGTCCAAGATGATGAACCCATGCTGCGTTAGCTGATAGGGGACCGCTGCATGTATCTCTCCTCCCTTTTTGTTCTCTGTCAGTTTCTTACTCCATTTGGTTCTTTGTAGAGTTCTTTATCTCTTTGTTTGATTCTTAGGGTTTCAGGATTGATATTTGTCTCTGTTTTCATTTTTTGGATCTTTGCTATGGAGGGACACATGGTGCTTCTGTCTATAGCACCATGTTGCCCGGAAGTCTCAATACCTCCATCTTATTTTTTAAAAGCCTATAACTTCTAAGAAAATATTGACCAAGAATAGTGTCCGCGACTCAAGCACAAGATCAGGGCTTTTGAGGTTGGATGGCCCTCAGGCTGGCAATAGAGACTTTCAATAACTTAGTAACTAATTTTTAACAGTCTGTGAAGCCCTCTGTTCTAAAGACAGTTTTAATATACTCTTAGTGGAGGCAAGAGGAAACATTAAAATCAGGACTTCTAGCCTTAGCAGAAGGAGCCCTGGTGGTGCAATAGTTAAGCGCTTGGCTGCTAACCAAAAGGCCAGTGATTCAAACCCACCAACTACTCCGTGGGAGAAAAGACCTAGCTATCTGATTCTGCAACCAATACAGCCTCAGAAACCGTATGGGGCAGTTCTACTCTGTCATACAATGTTGGTATGAGTCGGAATTGACTTATCAGCACACAACAAACATCTTAGAGCCTGGGTATGCCTCTGTGACTACTCATGACATATCAGGGTTTGGCTCCCCTTATGATAAGAGACAAAGGTAGATTTATTAGCCAGAGTTGTGGGAAGAGAAAGGTGGATGGATGCGCAGAACAGCACTAGGCAAAATAATGAAGAAAGCAGAATTATCACTGATAGGCTTTTACCACAACAAACTCCTCTGTGAAGAAAGAAAGGAAAGAGGAGGGAGGGAGGGAGGGAGGAAGGAAGGATTAAAGAAGGAGAGAGAAAGAAAAGAAAAAGAAAGTGAAAAGAGAAAGAAAAAAAAGAAAGAAGAAAAACCTTTTTAACCTTACACACTGCTCTGTTCTTCTATTTATTTCTACTTATGCCTTAACACTGTCTTGGAACTAGTACAGCCAGAATGCTCCTTAGAAACAAGGATGGTGAGACCTCATCTCACATACTTTGGACTTGTTAGCAGAAGGGACCAATCCCTGAAGAAGGACATCATGCTTGGTAAAGTAGAAGGTCAACAAAACAAAGAAGACCCTTGATGAAATGGATTGACACAGTGGCTGCAAGTATGGGGTCAAATATAGCAATGATTTTGAGCATGGCACAGGACCAGACAGTGTTTTTTTCTGTTATGCATAGGGCCTCTATGAGTCAGAACTGACTCGACAGCACCTAGCAACAACACATGCCTTCACTCCCTCATACAGGCGGAATTCACACACTTCTTGTTTTCCTATTCTTCAATTTCTTGCCAAGCAGCATGTTAACAGGGTGCTGTTGTCTGTAAGTGAGATGCTGTCCTCCCTTACCTTGACGCAATGCATCACTTTTGTCTTGTTTCCAGGGCCTGATGGATGCAGCCAAAATTTGACGTATCTTCACACACCTCTTTAAGGGTGGAGGAAGAGAGCTTAAGTAACATTTACAACTTCCTTCTTGAACCATGATATTAATTTTAGACAGATAGGAAGACAACATAGAAGCCTGAGTCTGAAACTTAGGAGTCCAACATCCTCTGTTCCTTTTCATCTGCCCCTCCCTCCTCACTTCACAGTCCTGCCAAGTCCTGCCTATATGCAGCTTTCTTTCATCTGAAGGCCATATAGATACCACAGTTCAGCCTTTAGCAACATATTGTTGTACATAGAGGAGGCTTTTGGCCTGAAGTCTATCACTCCCATTTGGTTTCTAAAGCTCACTGGAATCTTGACAGGGAAGACTGCAAGTCCCTAGAAGCTTTACTGGAAGCAAAATATATTTTCTCACTATAGCCTTTGCCATTTTATTAAAAGAAAACCAAAACACACCCTGTGAACACATACTAATGTCTAGTACGTAAATAAATTGAACATAATAAGTTCTCAGAGGGCTATTTAGCTTTCCTCCAATCCAATAAAAGCTGCCTCATTCTTTCACTAGGCACAGATAATGATGTTCCTTGGAAATTTTCCAGGTAAAATAGTTTGGAATTATGGGAAGGGCTTTCATGGCATCAATAATGTTTCTGGTTCATTCCAGGGAAACCATGTTTCCCAGATACCTCTCAGTTAACTAATCTCAAAAAATGATTTTTTTTCTGAAAATTTATCAGAGTCAGACCTCTAAATAGCAGTGCATAAAAATACTAATGATGTAGTAAGTGAAAGAAAAATAATAAAGTTCTATCTATGCCATGATTTGTGCCCTGGTAGTGCAGTGATTAAGAGCTTGGCTGCTAACCATAAAGGTCGGCAGTTCAGATCCACCAGCCACTCCTTGGAAACCCTATGGGGCAGTTCTACTCTGTCCTATAGGGTAACTATGAGTCGGAATTGACTCCACAGCAATGAGTATACCATGATTACAACTATTTAAAATTCTGCATGGATAAAGAGGACAAGGATTAGAAGGGAGCACGGCAAATTGCCTAGCACATGGAAGTTTCTCAAGAAACATTTGATGAGTGCAGTATTAATGCACATGAAAACATAAACAATCATTTATTAGGGTAGTGGGATTGTGAATAACACCATTCTACTTTCCTTTGACTATTATATTTATTAAATAAGTAAATTTTTAAAAAGCCATTGTTTAAATGAAATGATTCTTGAAACAGTCTATCTTCTTTATAACTTTGCCCCTTTGCCCACCTGAACTGTCTCTGTCATTCTTACAGTCAGTGTCTAGTGATAGAAAAGCAGATTCAAGCACTGTAAATGGAAGAGTTGTTTAGCTGATGCAAGGCAGAGTACCATGTATGTCGCCACTGCACTCTTAGACTTAATACTGCCAATAGGATGGCCTTATTAAGAGACTTTGTGATATGTCCACCTCCTACCATGTTTCAAAGGATTCTAGTTTCCCAAATACCAGTAATTTGATTACTGATGCTTAAATTTTTACTTTTCTAGATGTGTTCCATTATACATAGCTTGGCCAATTAAAATGCAAATACACGGAAAAATTCAAGAATTCTTGGTCATTTGCACCTTAGTATAAATAAGCTTATCAGATGTTTTGTAGAAATTAGATTTTGATGAGGGAGAGGAAAAACAGCATGGGGATTTTAGAGGTGTAAGTGGGGTTGAAAGAGGGAATTTTTGAAGTGAAAAAAGGGCAAAGAAAGGAGAGAGGAAAAGACAAAATTGCTAACTTCCCAAATTCTGCCCAAAGCTCACCCTACTGCCTGAGAGAAGCATTTTCTTGACTTGGTTGTGGCTGGGACAGTTAGAGTTGCAGCCACAATATTCAATTGTTGAGAAAACAGCTTTGGAATTCAAGGTTTGGCTGCAGCTGCAATTTAGGGGTGAATACAGTCACATCCAAGCTGCTTCTTGGTCTGTAGGATTCCTGGGGCAATAGTGAGTCTATTTAAGGATTACGATTTTACATTTTCAGATGGGATTTGGTAGTCATAATACCTGTGGTAAAAATAATATTTTCAAATTTTTTCAACTCATTGTTTCCCAAAATTGCTTCACTACACTTTATTCCATAATACATTTTAACATGCTAACTAATTGGTGTTACATGGATTAAAATTTAGAGGCTGTTGTGTAAAATGGATGAGAGTGGGGACCCCGAAAGGCTGGATGTGAAATTCTAGCATGGCTATCTATACATACTTGCCTTAGTCATTTAGCGCAGCTGTAACAGAAATACCACAAGTGGATGGCTTTATCAAAGAGAAGTTTATTCTCTCACAGTCTAGTAGGCTGGAAGTCCAAATTCAGGGCATTAACTCCAAGTGAATGCTTTCTCTGTTGGCTCTGGAGGAAGGTTCGTGTCATCAATCTTCCCTTGCTCTGGGAGTTTCTCTGTGCACAAACCTCAGGTCCAAAGGACATGCTCTGCTTCCAGCACTGCTTTCTTGGTGGTATGAGGTTCCCATGTGTCTCTGCTTGCTTCTCTCTTTTATATCTCAAAAGAGATTGGGTTAAGACACTATCCAATCTTGTATACCCTATCAGTATAACTGCCACTAATCCATCTTATTACTTTATAGTGATTGAATTTACAACACATAAGGGAATCACATCAGATTACAAAATGGTACACAATTATACAATACTGGGAATCATGACTCAGCCAAGTTGACAGATATTTTTGGGGGGCACAGTTCAATCCATGATACCCCCAAAATATTGAGTGATTATTGCTATGTAGTGAATTCACTTTTCCCTCTTTTTGACTGAGTTTTAAAAACTGTCCTTAATAAACAGGACTCGATTTTGCAATAAGAACACATACAGAAATTAATTAACCAATATTTATCTCATGGCTACAAAATAAATGGTATTGTGCTAGGATCTTCGTAGAAGTTACAATAAGGTATAAGGCAGGGTTTTTGCCCTCTGGAAATTGCATCTGTATTGTGGAGATAGGCATGAAAGATGAAGCATTGTGTGAGTGGTACAAATACTGATTTCCTTATAGGAGGAGGGAACGACTCCCTAGAGTTAGATTGTTCAGGGAAGATTTCAAAGGGAAAGAAGAGTCAGGTTAGACCTAAACAATAGGTCCAGTCCTATGGGCAAGTGAATAGAACAAGACAAGGAATTCCTGTTAAGTATAATGACTTTTATAAACCATAGAAATAAGAAAAGTATTATACAGGTAGTCCTCAACTTACAACGGGGTTTTGTTCCAATGTCTCCATCTTTAGTCAATTCTGATGTCAGTGGAATACCTCATTTTTTTTGGTTTTCTCTATCGTTGCCCTTTATTACTAGTATCTTTATTTTTCCAATCTTTGTCTTTAGGAGTTGGAAACATTACATATAAACTTAAAAGACTGATGACATCAGAAAATTACATTCTGCAACATTGTATATAGTACATATTATTAACGATAAGATGTACCAAAAAACAAACAAACAAAAGGAAGGTCGTAAGTGAATACATCATAAGTCAGGGCCAACCTGTATTTATCTGAAGCTGGGAGATGGAATTAGTGGCAAAGAGAAACAGTAAGATTGGTCCTAACTGACAGCCTTTGAACATCAGATTACTATCTACTCAGAGGAACCTATTCAAGTCCTTCTAGCACGCCCTTTCAAGGATACAGAAACCAGCAAAGGAAATCTCAGATTCTCAGAAGTGCTCCAGGTTCCTTTCCCTTTATTCCTTTCAAATTGTCTCCTTTGTCCTATCTCTTTGCCCCGCCCATTTGATAATAACACCTTTTTTTTCCCCCCAGTAATATTTTATTGTGTTTTTGGTGAAGGTTTATGCAGCAGTTTAGATTCCTATTCAACAATTTCTACAGAAGTTGTTCAATGACATTGGTTACATTCTTCACAATGCATAAGCATTCTCATTATTTCTGTTCTGGTTGTTCTGTTTCCCTTAATCTAGTTTCCCTGCCCCTTTATCATCTCACCTTTGTTTTAAAGTAACTAGTGACGGTTTGCCTTATATAGGTGATTTTTTAAAGGAGCACAGTACTTATCATGATATTCATGATTTTTTGAGGCAATTTGTTATTTAGCTACAATGTGACCTCAGAGGTTAGTTTTGGGATAATAGTATCTTACTTTCAAATTGTTTACTTTGTCCTGATCTGTAACTTCCTCAAGATAATGTTTCTTGAAACAACCTCTGGGTGCCACAGATTAGCAATGCCATCCTCCCATACCTGGTCCAAGATTATAAAACAGTGAGCACCAGCCAAAGCATCATTTTGTCCTAGCATCTATTTATCAAGGAAGTAGATAAGAAACACATTTGTTACTTATTGCTGTATTAAAAAATTAACCCAACACTTGTTGTTGTTGTTAGGTGATGTTGAGTTAGTTCTGACCCATAGTAACCCAAAGTACAACAGAAGGAAACACTGGCTGGTCCTGCACGATCCTCAAAATCATTGCTATGCTTGAGCCCATTGTTGCAGTCACTGTGTCAACCCATTGCTTTGAGGGTCTTCCTCTTTTTTGCTGACCCTCTACTTTACCAAGCATAATGTCCTTCTCTGGGACCGGTCCCTCCTGATAACATATCTAAAGTAAGTGAGTCTAAGTCTCATCATCCTCACTTCTAAGGAACATTCTGGCTGCACTTCTTCCAAGATAGATTTGTTAGTTCTTTGGGCAGACCGTGGTATATTCAATATTCTTCGCCAACACCATAATTTAAAGGCATTAATTCTTCTTTGGTTTTCCTTATTATCCAGTTCTCACATGCGTATGAGGTGATTGAAAACACCATGGCTTGGTTCAGGTGCACCTTAGTCCTCAAAGTGGTATCTGTGCTTTTGAACACTTTAAAGAGGTCTTTTGCAGTAGATTTTCCCAATGCAATATGTCATTTGATTTCTTAACTGCTGCGACCATGGGTGTCGATTGTGGATCCAAGTAAAATGAAATCCTTGACAACTTCAGTCTTTCTCCATTTATTATGATGTAGCTTTTTGGTCCAGTTTGGAAGATTTTGTTTCCTTTGTGTTGAGGTGTAATCTGTACTGAAGGCTGTAATTTTTTTTCTTCATCTGTAAGTGATTCAAGTCTTCTTCACTTTCAGCAGGCAAGGTTGTATCATCTGCATATTGCAGGTTGTTAATGAGTCTTCCCCCAATCCTGATGCCATCTTCTTCTTCATATAGCCTTCCAGCTGGATGGCTAGGTAGCTATCTTCCAAATTTTTTGGCATACAGAGTAAGCTCCTCCAGCTCTGCATCCGTTTGTTGAAACATCTCAGTTGGTGTTCCATCAATTCCTGGAGCCTTGTTTTTCACCAGTGCCTTCAGTGTAGTTTGGACTTCCTTCAGTATCATCAGTTCTTGAGCATATTGCTAGCTCTTGAAATGGTTGAATATCGACCACTTCCTTTTGGTACGGTGACTCTATCTTCTTTTGATGTTTAACCTAATACTTAGCAGCTTAAAATAAACATTTATTATCTCACCCGTTTCTGAGGGTCAGGAATCCAGGAGTTACTTAGCTGGGTGGTTGTGGCTCAGGTCCCTCATGAGGTGGCAGTCAAGCTTTTGGTGAAGGCTGCAGTTTTTAAAAACTTCACCAGGACCAGAGGATCCATATCCAAGATCATTCAAGTGGCTATTGGCAGGTGTCAGTTTCTTGCTGTGTGGGCCTCTCCTTAGGACTGCTCACAGTATGACTTCCCCTAGTGAGCAATCCAAGAATCAGAGAATAGCTTACCAAAAATTTCTACCACATATTTGTAACCCAAAATTCTGTCAAGCATTATGTCCAGCTTTGTGGGTTCAAGTTTTTCTTTAATATCTTAAGAATATGATTCATGGAACATTTTCATACCCTGTGGGAGGACTAGTATCTTTCCAATGGCGTCTGGAAATTTTTAGAGATATGTGCAAGCCATTCCAATTCCCAGTTCTCACTGGACCCTCAATTTAGCTAGCACGTTCTTCTGTAGCTATGTTGATCTTGCCATCCAAGATCAGCACAAACATGAAATGCAGACATTTTGTTGATTCCAGGAGAATACAGGAGACACTGAACAGCCAGTATTTTACTGAAGGTTAATTTTGGGGGGAACAGGTGCTACTAGAGAGGTTACGTACCATCACATAGCAGAGAAAGCAACTTAAAATTTAAGGTTTTTCTTAAAAGATTCTACAAGATTCCTACTTCTAAGGGATGCCTGTGTTTTCCTCTACCTCGGCCTTCTACCATGTTACGGGGCCTATTTTCCTTCCAATTGCTCTGTTGCATCACCCTCACTTCTGCCTTACTTATTGTTATTGTTCTGTGTTCTTCTTGGCCCTTCATCCTGCTCCCACCCTACTCCTTGTCCCATACTCGTCCTCCTTTTATTCTATATTCTCCTTCAAGACAATGCATAGAGGGTCTCTTTCATACCCACAGCAGCCACCAGGTATTTTCCAAAAGAAAAGGTCATTTCTGCTTATATAAACTATACCATTTTTCTGTATGCTGAAATCCACTGGAATCCGTTCTTGTATTATGGAGCAAATTTTTCATCTCCAAATGCAGTGGAAGTATATGGAACTGAAAGAAAAATTTAAGATAAACATATAGTTAATTCTCTATTTCTGCACACTTATTGTTTTATCAATAATAATATATTTAAACTATTGAAGTCCACCAGAGGCGTAACACCTTAAACATTACTCTTGGTTTGCTTGACAAGAATAAGCCTTTCTAATACTTGATAATTCATGTAATTGCAAGTACCCAACAACTTATTCCTATCTTACATAACATACATAATTATTTTAAATGTTAAGTCAGACAAAAAAAGATAATTGGCAGTGAAATGTCACATAATAGCTTTTTATTATTTGTTACAATAACTCTTTTAAATATGCAGTCATCTGCTAATGTATGGCATTTATTCAGTACATGTCATCTTCAGAATACTTCACCCATATAAAAATGCATTTCAATGAACAGCTCAATGAAACAGATGAGCATATTAACCTCTTTTCCAGATGGGAGTATGAGACGGAGATAAACTGCTTAACATCATACAAAGAGAGAATAAGTTCAAAGATATAAGCAATTTCTACTGTATCCTAACTATTATATCTGTGTAATTTTATTTTTCAGTAAAACAAGTTTAGTCTGGTAATTAGAGTTTTTTTTTGGAAATAGTGATGTGGCTTCATTCTGTGGTTCTTTTTTTGGATCTCTTTTGTAAAATTGCTTATTCCTAGCCTTCACTTTGTCTTCATTTTATTAATTTGCAAGATAATGACAGTTTTAGATTCTTATGTCAAGATATCTAGGAAAAGAAACATAAAAAAGCAAAAGCCAAATTCACTTATATTTTAAAACTTTCAAAAGCATCCCAGGAAACTTCCCAGGCATCAAGAGCTCAGTCAGATGGAAAGGCCTCAAACCAGGTAATCGCCAAGCTCCAGTCTTTCACAGCAGGGCTTCTACCAAATTTGTTTTGCGCTATTGGAAATCCTCTCTTCATTTGAATTTCAGTAATTCTCCTACTGTCAAAATTTAATTTTTGTTGTGTAAGTAAGTGACTTGAGCGAGATGAAAGCTTATAATCTTTTTGCTTAGGTAGCAAATAATTAATGAACATTTGTGTCTTAGGCTGGGTTCTCTAGAGAAGCAAAACCAGTAAAACGTATAAATATACATAGAGAGAGATTTATATCAAGGAAACAGCTCACACAATTGTAGAGGCTAGAACATCACAAGTTTGTGGATCACGGTAGATTCACGCAGCCACAGGGGCTGATGAACCCAAGATCAGCAGGTCAGAGAGCAGGGCTCCACTCACGGGCTGTGAAGATTGATGAATCCCAAGTTCGGCAGATAAGCTGACAGCTCAAGTCCCAAGAACTGGAGATAAGATGACAGGAGGCAGCCTCAGGACCCACAGTGAGCAAAAAGCCAGAACGTCTGCTTATATTCAGATGCAGGCCACATTCCCAAGGAAACTCTCTTTCATCTGACTGGCTACTCACAGCATATTCAATCATGGGCGTGATTACAAATAAACACTGAGAATCATGGACTAGCCAAGTTGACACACAATCTTAGCCATCACAATTTGATATATTTTTAAAATTTTACATTGGATCGTCTCACTCTTCTGTTCAAAATCCTTTGATGACTTTGATTCCACTGAAAATAAAATTTATGTTTTTATCACAGCCTATATATACATCTCTCCAACTCCTCTCCCTTTACCTCCTCCATTCCATCCACATTGCCGTCTTTGCCATTCATCAGAAACAGTGAACACCCCACCCCACATCCCTTAGGCCTATGCATTTGGTTTTCCCTGTACCTGTGATTCTCCCAAGGCTATCTGGCTCATTGGTACTCTGACTTTTCAAAAGTGAGCCTGCTCTAAATACATGTCTAGCTTTGTTTCTTCACTCAAAGTACTGACAAATAACTTTTAACTCTAACAATTATACTCATGTCTGTTGTTGCTGGTAGGTGCTGTTGAGCCAATATTGACTTATAGCAACCCCATATTACATAGTAGAACTGCCCCATAGGGTTTTCTAGGCTGTAATTTTTAATACGAGCAGATAGCCAGGCCTTTCTCCCGTGGAGCTGCTGAGTAGGTTCGAACTGCCAAACTTTCATGGGTTTAAACTGCCAACTTTTTGGTTAGCAGCCAAGTGCTTAATTGCTGCACCACCAGAGCCCCTCACTCATGACCAGATGCCTAAATTTAAGTCTGTAGGCTCTTAGTGTATATGTAGAAAGCATAGGACCCCCATTTAGCTTGGAAAATCATGTTCTTCTAAAATTGCAACAAAACACTCAAATTCTGTTAAAATTTAACACATCTTTTGACATCCTAGGTGTAGAAAAATACTGTAAGAGGTTTTCTAGTTTGTCCCCAAATTCCGTAAAA
This sequence comes from Dugong dugon, assembly GCA_030035585.1. NCBI lineage: Eukaryota > Metazoa > Chordata > Mammalia > Sirenia > Dugongidae > Dugong > Dugong dugon. Next base: position 21,473,349 of record CM057463.1, on the reverse strand, counting down.
CATTTGCAACTGGATTCATCAGTCAATCTCCACCAACAAATCAGAATATTCACTGAGTTACTATATAATGCTCAGAGTGAGGAAATAAAAGTCATAATCTCTACTTTCAATATCTGTTCTCCTTTCAAGTTACTGTCCATTATAATTGGAGAGTCTTCTATCCTTCTCGCCTGATCTCATGAAATCACTGTTGCATTAATGATAAATGATGTCCTAATACTCTGAAACATTGACATTATCTTTGAGCACCTATTAGGGATAAAATTTACCTATGCTTACTCCTCCAAGTGTTTGGGGCTGAAGCTATTTGGAACAGATTTAATGACCTTTAACAAAATTTATTTCACTTGAATTTTTGTTTCTAGATACAGTGGTTGTGTTCTACCAATGTTGTTGCATAAATGTATGGTGTCCTGAAAATGTGAATTCAACATGGTAAAAATAAGACAATGAACTACCACAATGTTCTAACTATACTTCACATGGTATGTGGGCAAATTAGCACAGATACTTGTAAAATTCAATATTTGTAAAATTCAAGCAATAGCATCTTATTCATTCTTACAAGTCCTTAGGGATGCTATAGCTGAAAACGATCGCAAGTAATGTAATGCTGCTCTGCGTCTTCTTTGAAATGAGTGTTATAATAGACCCATTAGCACTACAGGTATTTATATTCTGCTTTTGAAAAGATAAGCTCAAGATATGTGTGCCAAGAGTTCATTGAATTGATTTAAACTGATCAGCATCTTCCAGCATGCTCAAGAATGTCAATTGCACAGTGACAGATTTAATTCTTCAGCCAAGTGGAAATGTTTGCTTGGTTAATGGTATCTCTTTAAAGCAAGGTCAGAGTTAATGTGGAAATTTTGTAGGCAACCCACCCTTACAAACAGAAGGAAAGCTCTGATGTTATTAATTAGCGGAGGAGTTACCTGCTTTAGTATCTTCAGAAATTAATCCATTATGGAGTTAGATTTGGCTCTTCCAGTGGGATTGTTAATCAGATCCTGGATATGTCAGCAAATGGGGATTAAGGAGATGGGTTCAGACAGCAAGAATCAGCGATAACTCTGTTACGACCTTCCCTGAAGAGCTGAAAAAGGGGAATACTGATGTTTATTGGACCATACAGATAACGATGACAGGAATATTTCCTATAATTCATAGGTAAAAGCGAAATAGAATTCTGTCTGAGGCAGTAAGCATAGTATTTTGAAAGATGGCAATGGAAACCAAAATTCTCTTCTCTGGGAATTTGGAAATCTGGCTTCCTTAGGTTTTAGGCTTCTCTTTTACACAAAGTTTTGCTCTAAAACCAAAAGAATGTGTTTTTTTCTAACAGGTAATTCAAGTTAATTTTAATAGTACTACCTGTTTATACTTTATAAAGACGTTTGCTTAATAAATCATAATGAAATTTATCTTGCAATGAGTTTATCACTGAAGATTTGCATCTGACAGAATTTCTGCTATTTCAAAATACAGTGAGGCATCTGCCTGTGATTTGATACTGGTCCTGGGGTAAGACAATCACAGAGGTTTAGGAGCTCTTATTATTGCGCCATTATGGAGTTTGTTGAATGGCTATGGAGAAGAGATGATGATTAGGTAATCAGATGGTGTATCCAATTGGAGGGAAGTTTGCAGCCTAGCTTCTCCATCATTCTCAGACACAAATTCATGCATATCAAGAGTGAAGTTCTGCAATGTGATAACAGACATGGGCTCGTGAAAAGTCCTGGAACTATTTCTGGAAAATTTTATCATTGGCTAAGGTATTCAATTTATATGGTCCTGATATCATTCACAGAGTTGGGGTTCTTAGAGACATTAGCTAAGCTAGACCATCACACACACTGAGGAGGCATCCCATGCAGTTCAGGACAGAACAAAGTTTCCTAGTGAGACATGTTGGGGATCTGCTTGTAGTGGCTTTTGGGATTCTAGTTGAGCTTCAGCCTGTAGTTGCCTTTCAGTCAGACATGTCATTCAATTTCACAGTCCCAAGAAAACGAATATTATTTCAGCTTTCCTTCCTCAAGAGAAAAAGTGAGTCAGAAGCCATATATTAGAATGTTTTCAGCTGCAAATAACAAGAAACCCTTGTAACAATAAGGAAATAATCAGGAAAATCTGTTATGACTTGCAAGCTTAAGGCTATGGCATTTCCAGTGTTGGTTAATTCTGAAGGTTATTGACAATATCAAGGACCTAGTTTCTTTCTATTTTTCAGCTCTGTCATTTTCAGCATGCCATCTGCTTCCTTCATGGCTTCAAGGCAGTTGCACCAACTCAGGAATCACATCCAAAAGCCAGAAGAGAAGAAGACAGTGAGTGTTCAGCATTTAAACTCTCATATCTCATTAGACAGAATGATACTTTTTCCCTAGTGTTAAACTGATCGCCAGCAAGCAAAAGACTTGATATCAGGTATAATTGGTTGATACTAATCAAAGCGCCCAGAATCCACTGAAGCTTATTTGATTTTTGAAGAAAATGGGTATTTTTTGGACAAAAAAGGGGGTTAAATGGTTATTCTGTAGGCAGACATAGGTGGTAAGCCATACATTGGATTCCCATTGTGCTTAGCTTAACAAAGAGAAGTAGAAAGATATAGTTCAGGGTTTTTCAACCTCAACACTACTGAAATTTTGAGCCGGACAACTCTGTTGTGAGTTGCTTTCCTGTGTGTTGTAAGATGTTTACTAGCCTTCTTAGACTCTACCCACTAGATGCTAATAGCATTTTCTCCTCCAGGTTATGACAACCAAAAATGGCTCTGTACGTTGCCAGATGTTCTCTTGGCAGGGTGATTCTTAACCCCTCAACCACATTGAGCTGTACTGATATAGTAGATACATATGGAAAAGGAGAGCTGCCAAGGGTAGCACGATAACTTTGGGATTGGCTATGGGTCCATGAACCTTACCGTGTGTTGGACTAGGTGGTACACGAGTGACTTGAGCCAGCACAGTTGCCTGATGTCCCTTCCTGAAGGCTCTGCCTAGTGTAGGGGGCTTGCTGGTCATAGATTTGCAGCTTTCTTTGGCTCTGAATAGGGAGACCTATAAGCCCTCCTGTGTGTATGGAAATCTGGGTATTGGTCAAATTCTAGGAAGGTGTTTGTTCAGTGTTCACTGGGGAAAAGGCAGAGGCTGAAATCATGATTTCAGTGGGAAAAAAGATACTCTGAATGAGAAAGGGAAGTGAGTTGTTATAATGTAATTCTGTTTGCGGGAGGCATTTAGCCTGGTTACCTTAGCATTCAGTCATAGCACTTGATGAATACTCCTAGTAATAATGGCTTGCATGCTGTGGGAGAGGGGTACTTGAAGTAAATAACTTTAAAAGTGGTGCTCCAAAACTAACTGAGGCCCTTGGTTTGATACACTTAGAAGGAATTGGTGGAGTTTAAAAGTTTAAATTTTTTGCACTTGAAGGTGAAAATTATCCTCATATTACATAAATTGCATGACTAAAATAAGCCAGCTACTTACAGGATGTGTTATTTCAAATTAGAGTAATTCTGAATAGTTAGGATCCTCTCCCCTTTTTATTCTATTTTATATCTGATTTCAATAGAGGAAAGGAATTTGAACTGAACAAAATTGTGGGGAATTTGAGAGGGAGACATTTTGGAGATAGAAAACAGCAAGAATATCTCTGAAGGGGCTGAGGGAAGGAGAAAAAAAGTAAGCTACTGTGATCATTACAGTTGTGTATCAGCTTGGCTGGGCCATGATTCTCAGTGGTTTGGCATTTATGATGTAGTTTGGCAGTCCTATAATGAAGTAATCACCTCCATGACAAGATCTGATATAACGTCATCACCTCCATGATGGGATCTGCTGTGAGTAGCCAATCAGTTGAAAAGGAGTTTTCTTAGGGGCATGGCCTGCATCCAATATAGGTGGACTGTCTGGCTAGGCTCATGAGCTTTTGCTCTCTCTGGATCGGGAGCTACTTCCTGTTCATCTGAACTCTGGTTCTTGGGGCTTGAGCTACCAGCTTACCTGTCAATCTTGTGATTCATCAGCCTCCGCAGTCTGAGCCAGTGGTCTGCCAGCTTATATGTCAATCTTGGGATTCATCAGCCTCTGCAATCTGTGAGCCAGCAGCCTGCCAGTTTACCTGCTGATCTTGGGATTTGTCAGCCTCTGCAGCCTGTTAGCTAGATGCATGTTGTCTGACCTGCCAATTTTGGGTTTGCCAGCCCCTGAAGCTAAGTGAGTCAGGAGGAGACTCTAGCCTGACCCATGGACTTGGGACTTTCCAGCCTCTACAACCATGTGAACCATTTCCTTGATATAAATCTCTCTCTCTCTCCCAACACACACACACACACACACACACACACACACACACACACACACATAGACACTTCACTGGGTTTGCTTTTCTAGAGAATCCAGCCTAAGACATGACATTTGGTACCAAGAGTGGGTATAAACAAAATTGTAAGGATGAGTTTTCTAAATTAGTTCTCAAGTCTGGTTAGTCTTAAAGATGTCGATGACTCTGTTTACAGTAGTATAGAGGGCACTGCTAATCCATGATATGAAGTGGCAATAGAAATATGCAAAATATCACCACTAATAGATCAAGTATATCAAGGTGGGGCTCTAGGTGATCGTGTTTTGACTGCTTTTCTACAATTTTATCATAATGAGAAGTGTAATGAAGCTGGTTGGTTGGTCCTACTTTTGCTAAACAGAATGGTGAAAGAAAGAGAAGAGCTCAGGGCTTCAGAGGCAAAGTTCAAGCACCACATAAATGACCTCAAAGTTTCCACTTGTGCCTTAAAAGAAAGCCTTATTTCTTGTAGTAACAGAGCCAAGAACCAAACCCAGAGTCTTATCACAAGAGTGGCTGAATTACAGTGCCAACTGAATTCCCAACCTCAAGTGGTGTCTGAAGTTAAAGTGAGGGCATCAGTTGGGATCCTGAAACTTGGGATGGGGATATATGGGCAGATAATCAGGAAGCTGGGGACACTGAGCCCCTAAATTACGTTGAATCACTCCTGCCAACAGAACTAGCCTTCTCACTCCCATCTGCTAAGCCACCCTCTCCAGTAAAACCATTAGCCCCTCCACCCCCATCTGATGAGACTAATCCAGCTGTGCCTGAAGAGCCTTTGTTTAAGTTATTGCCCTGGGGCATCTCCTGAGACAGATGCCTTACAAGACAATGCTGAATGTTCTCAAAACACATTGCCATCACCCATTTTGGCTTCTGGTCCTATAACTAGACTTAAGTCCCAACAAGCCCCAAAAGGCGAAGTGCAAAATGTGACACAGGCAAGGTACATTACACTTCAGAAGAACTGCTTAACTTTTCTAATATGTACAAACAGAAACCTGGGGAACCCAAACTCAGACGGCCATCAAAAAATGACTAGTTGGAAGGAATGAGAGAAGACATATGGACAGATATATATCAATGTACCAATGCCACCATCCTGTGCATAATTTACTCAAATTCACAATATTAAAAAATGGCGGTATTTATATTTTAGAAATGCATTGACAGTTAAATTGACTGCTCTGTGATTTTGTTTCAATATTCAATTGTATATGGCATAGTGGATAAGAGTGGGACTGTGAAGCAGTATAATCTGTTTGGAATCCCAGTTCCACCACTTAAGAGCTTTGTGACACTGGGCGAATTACATAACATCTCTGTGCCTCAATTTCTTCTCCTATAAAATGAGGCTACTGAAAGAACCTAGCCCATAGGGTTGTTGTGGGCAATAACCAACTTATTTGAGAATAAACTACTTATAACTCTGACTGGCATGGAAAATGTATAGTAAGTATTAGTTGCTGCTGCTTTAAAAGAAGTTTTGGTTTTTCTCTATCAGATTGATGGTTGTTTTTATCTAAATTTGACCACAGCCAAAGGAGTCACTAACTGGAACACATGCTTAGTGCTTCTCATCCTAATTGGAAACAGATGAGAGCAATACTCTAGTGCAAAAGTGTCTAAATAAGACACACTGAAAAATTTAAAGAATCAACAGTGATTAAAGTTTGGGACAAGCAGATGACTAAACATCAGTTTGTGAAGAGATAATACAAGCTCAAGAAGAAGAAAAAATTCTGTTTATTATTTTGATAATTGAATTTTTTATTTTGTTTGACTATAGAATAGTTCATATGTACAAAATTCCTCGTTCCACATCTTCTTCTGAAGCTGGCTTAAACTTTTGGCAGTTGCCTGACTATGTACTGCTGTAACTACTTTTGAATGATCTTCAGTAAAATTTTACTTGTGTGTGATATTAATGATATTGTTCAATAATTTCCACATTCTGTTGGTTCACCTTTCTTTGGAATGGGCACGAATATGGAACTCTTCCAGTCGGATGGCCAGGTAGCTGTCTTCCAAATTTCTTGACATAGATGAGTGAGCACCTCCAGCCCTGCATCCATTTGTTGAAAAATATCAGTTGGCATTCCATCAATTCCTGGAGTCTTGTTTTTCACCAATGCCTTCAATGCAGCTTGGATTTCTTCTTTCAGTATCATTGGCTCTTGATCATATGCTATCTCCTGAAATGGTTGAATGTCAACCAATTTTGGGGGGTACAGTGACTCTGTGTATCCTTTCCACCTTTTATTTTTTTATTGTACTTTACATGAAGGTTTACAGAACAAACTAGCTTCTCATTAAACAATTAGTACACATATTGTTTTATAACATGGGGTTAATAACCCCACGACACATCAACACTCTCCCTTCTTGACCTTGGGTTCCCTATTACCAGCTTTCCTCTCCCCTCCTGCCTTGTAGTCCTTGCCCCTGGGTTGGTGTGACTCTTTAGTCTCATTTTGTTTTATGGGCCTATCTAATCTTTGGATGAGGGGTGAACCTAGGGAGTGACCTCATTACTGAGCTAGAAGGGTGTCAGGGGGCCATACTCTCAGGGTTTCTCCAGTCTCTGTCAGGCCAGTAAGTCTGGTCTTTTTTTGTGAGTTAGAATTTTGTTCTACATTTTTCTCCAGCTCTGTCCGGGACCCTCTTTTGTGATCCCAGTCAGAGCAGTCAGTGGTGGTAGCCGGGCACCATCTAGTTGTACTGGACTTAGTCTGGTGGAGGCCATGGTAGTTGTGGCCTTCCATCTTCTTTTGATGCTTCCTGTGTCATTCAGTATTTTCCCTGTGGAATTCTTCAATACTGCACTTGGAGCTTTACTTTTTTCAGGGTGAGAAATGCCGAGTGTGTTCTTCCCTTTTGGTTTTCTAACTCCAGGTGTTTGCACATTTTGTTATAATACTTCACTTTCTCTTCTCAAGCCGCCCTTTGAAATTTTCTGTTCAGCTCTTTTGCTTCATCATTTCTTTCATTAGCTTTGGCTACTCTGGTAGCTTTCAGAATCTCTTCTGACATCAACTTTTTTTTTTTCCTTTCCTGTCTTTTACATGACCTCTTGTTTTTTTTCATGTATGATGTCCTTCCATAACTCCTCTGATCTTCTGTCATTGGTGTTCAATACATTATATCTATTCTTGAGATGGTCTTTAAATTCAGGTGGGATATACTCAAGGTCTTATTTTGGCTCTCGTGGACTTGCTTTAATTTTCTTCAGCTTCAACTTGAACTTGCATGAGACCAATTGATGGTCTGTTCTGTGGCTGGTCCCTGGCCTTGTTCTGACTGATAACATTGAGATTCTCCATCATCTCTTTCCACAGATGTAGTCGATCTGATTCCTGTGTATTCTATCTGGTGAGGTCCACAAGTATAGTCGCCGTTTATGTTGGTGAAAAAAAGGTATTTGCAATGAAAAAGTCCTTGGTCTAAAGGAATTCTATCATGTGAACTCCGACATTGTTTCTATCACTAAGACCATATTTTCTAACTGCTGATCCTTCTTCTTTGTCTCCAACTTTCACATTCCAATCACCAGTAATTATCAATGCATCTTAATTGCATGTTTGATCAATTTCAGGCTGTAGAAGTTGGTAAAAATCTTCAATTTTCTCATCTTTGGCATTAGTGATTGGTGTGTAAATTTGAATAATAGTCATATTAACTGGTCTTCCCTGTAGGCTTGTGGGTATTATTCTATCTCTGACAGCATGTTCTTATTGATGATGAATGTGACGCCATTCCTCTTCAATTTGTCATTCCTGGCATAGTAGACCATATGATTGCCTGATTCAAAATGTCCAATACCAGTCCATTTCAGCTCACTAATGCCTAGGATATTGATCAATTTCATTTTTGACAACTTCCAATATTCCTAGATTCATATTTCGTGTATTCCATGTTCCAATTATTAATGGATGTTTTCAGTTATTTCTTCTCATTTTGAGTCATACCACCTTGACAAATGAAGGTCTGAAAGGTTTACTCTGTTCACATCATTATGGTTGACTTACTTTGAGGAGGTAGCTCTTCCCCAGTTGTATTTTGAGTGCCATCCAACCTGAGGGGCTCATCTTCTGGGATGATACCAGACAGTATTCCACTGCTATTCATAAGGTTTTCACTGACCAAGTTTTTCAGAAGTAGACTACTAAGTCCTTCTTCCTAGCCTATCTTAGTCTGGAATCTCCACTGAAACCTGTCCACCATGGATGACGCTGTTGGTATTTGAAATATTGGTGGCTTAGCTTCCAGCATCACAGCAACATGCAAGCCACCATGGTATAACAAACAGATGCATGGAGTTCAGAAGAAGACGTGGAATGAGGGATATCATTGCTGATGTCAGATGGATCTTGGCTGAAAGCAGAGAATAGCAGAAAGATGTTTACCTGTGTTTTATTGACTATGCAAAGGCATTCAACCATGTGGATCATAACAAATTATGGATAACATTGTGAAGAATGGAAATTCCAGAACACTTAACTGTACTCATGAGGAACCTGTGCATAAACCAAGAGGCAGTCATTGAAACAGAACAAGGGGATCCTGCGTGGTTTGAAGTCAGGAAAGGCGTGCCAGGGTTTTATCCTTTCACCGTACTTATTCAATCTGTATGCTGAGCAAATAATCAGAGAAGCTGGACTATACGAAGAAGAATGCTGCCTCAGGATTGCGAAGATTCATTAACAACCTGTGTTATGCAGATGACACAACCTTGCTTGTTGAAAGTGAAGAGGACTTGAAGCACTTACTGATGATGATCAAAGACTACCACTTTCAGTGTGGATTACACCTCAACATAAAGAAAACAAAAATCCTCACAACTGGACTAATAAGCAACATCATGATAAAAGGAGAAAAGGTTGACGTTCTCAAGGATTTTATTTTACTTGGGCACAATCAATGCCCTTGGAAACAGCAGTTGAGAAATCAAACAGTGTATTGTATCGGGCAAATAAGCTGCAAAAGACCTCTTTGAAGTGTTAAAAAGCAAAGATGTCACTTTGAAGACTAAGGTGCGCCTGACCCAAGCCATGGTATTTTCAATCACCCTCATATGGGTATTGGACAATGAATAAGGAAGACTGAAGAAGAATTGATGCCTTTGAATTATGATGTTGGCAAAGAATATTGAATATACCATGGACTGCCAGAAGAATGAACAAATCTGGCTTGGGAGAAGTATAGCCAGAGTGCTCCTTGGAAGTGAGGATGGTGAGACTTCGTCTCACATACTTTGGACATTTTATCAGGAGAGACCAGTCTCTGGAGAAGGACATCATGCTTGGTAAGGTAGAGGATCAGCAAAAAAGAGGAAGACCCTCAACAAGATGGATTGACACAGTGGCTGCAATAATGGATTCAAACAGCAATGATTGTAAGGATGACACAGAACCTGGCAGTGTTTCATTCTGTTGTACGTAGGGTCACTATGAGTTGCAACCAATTTTTTTTTAATTTCTGAAAATCTTAAATATTTATGGGGCTATTTATTTATTTCTTCTACTTCCTTACTCATGTATTCTGGTTACCCTGTGACTTGAAGAAAATATTCTGATTGTGAGTTGGTTTGTTTGAAATTTATATGTAAAGATCTTTGAGGCTTAGGTTGAGGCTATTTTCCTGCAGAGATGATTTGTTTTTACTTCTGTCAATCACATAGAATCTCTTCCATATTTGGACTACCTTAATTTCTTATTTTGGTTTTTTTTTTTTAGATCATGCAGGTACTGTAATTTCAGGCCTGCAATTACTACATAATGACTGCCTTCTACTTATGAATTCTCCGGGAATTCTTTAACCATTCAGCCCTCCCCCACCTCACACACACCCAGAGACAAGGTTGCTGTTGACAAGTTTCTTTGCTGAGTTCACTTGTAAGGCTTTCTTTATTTTCCAAGTTCATCATTTCGGGGATGATGCAGTACATTAGGGCTCCTCCCAGTTTTACAGGTGGATATCTGATACAACACCCCTCCAAATGCCATGTCTTTTATCTTCAATGTAGCTTTTGGAATTACAACTTTGTATTGCTGGAGATTGGCAGATGCCCCAATGCAGCTGCTGGCTTTATGGCCTGCTTTCTTCTCTAGATTTATAGTGCTGCTTCATTTTTGGCCTTTGAGAACTTTCCTCATTTTCTTTCTAGCTCAGATATATACAGTCACGTGTTACTTAACATCCACTATATGTTTTGTGAAATAGGGTGTTTTGTGATTTGGACATTGTGCAAATACCATATTATATTCAGGCTGTCTTATCAATGCCAGATTTATGTACAACTCATAGATATGAGCCCACCCCTGTAAAGCCTATTATATTAAAACCTTATGGGAGCCTGCTTCTGGTTGTCCTTGTCTCCCCTGGGTATCTTCAGTTTATTGACTTCCACCTGATCTCTCTAGAAAGGACTCAAGAAGGAGGGGGGCTCTAGCATCTCCCACTGACCAGATGGCAAGAGCTCTGGAGAGCAGATGTTAGGGCATGGCCACAGTCTCCTGAGGAGGGACTTTGCAGTTGTGGATTGCAGGATGGGACCTCTAGGGCCTGGGGCTGACTGGAGGTCATGGAGAGACAGCTACCTTCCCAAGCCAGGTGAGGCAGCTGTGTCTGCACAAATTGTGATCTGGGATTCAAGGGTTCACCTCTCATAGACAAAGGTTGGGAGCTGTGCCATCGGGCTGCTCCCCCAGCAGGTCATGAACCATCATCACCCCAGTGGCCTGGAAGGGTTTAACTAGAGTGAACTATGCAGTGACTGAGGCTGGAGCAGCTGGCTGGATGGCCTCCACTTGCACCGTGTCTGCTGGCACAGCTTGAGGGTCAGCACAGGCCTTGGTGAGGGCCAGGTGCCCCTCTGGGAATTGGGTCCCACGAGGTTTGTCCAGACAGGCAGGGAGGGGCAGCCAGGCTGAAGAGAAGCTGGGGGTGTGATGTCATCCAGAGTTCCAGCCTCAATATTCTAAGGCCAAGACTAGCCACTCGCTTGGCCCCTGGCCTCATCCTGGCACAGAGGGATGTAAGTCATCAGGAAACACCTGCTGTGTCCGTGCTGTTCCAGCCCCCATCCTGCCCTATCCCTCCCTCCCTGTCTGAAAGTCTGTAAGGCTCCAATTCCAACAAGAGGTGGCCCAAGCACAGCCAATGCATGTGGCCACTGGAGGGGTGTGGGCTACCAACTTACTTCCCCTGGGAGGCAGAAGTTTCCTTGCCTTTAGGGAACAAACTTTAGTGAGTTGCTAGATATTCAGAAGTGGGACTGCCTCCACCCCAACCCCCTTGGGTGGGGCTGTTCATTGAGGAAGCTGAGTGAGAGGAAGTGATGAGGAGAGGGCGAATTGCACCCAGCTCTGCCCACTGTTCTGCCTGCCTGAGGAGCAGAAGCAGCTCAGGCCCCTCTGAGGCCACCCACCTGCCCTCAGGGCAAAGCCAGAGAGCCCACTCCCAGAGCCATGTCCTCTGCCTCACCTGCCTGTATCACCCCTGTGGTCCAGTGCTGCAAGAGTCTAGACTTGGGATCTTTAAGGGGGGAAATAATAAACAGAAAGAGAGCTGCTTTCCTTTAAAAAAAAAAAAAAAAGAAAAACCTTACGGGACCACAGCCTTATATGTGGTGGAAGGTGCCCCAAGAGGACGTTATGTGGTGCATGACTGTACTAATAGTATTTTAAAAGTATTTGTACAGATTCTTTAGATATTTTATAGTGAGCTAGTTTTTCAGATATATAGCTAGGTATTTAACCTGATAGGAAACCTTCTTGACAATTTAATTTTGATCTTGTGTGGTTTTTTTTCTTCGTAGCAAAATATAAATTATTCTATAAAACAGGTATTTCAACTGAGTCACTGCCTTTGTACCAATAGTTCTGGGTTTTTGATTTACTTTCCCTTGACTCACCATGTATTTAGGTGCTCGCTTCTTCCTTCTGCATGTGCATGCACACACACAAATGCACATCAATTTTTTTTCTTTTTTGAGTTAAGGTACTAGTAGAACTTCTTAGAGCTAACTTTTTTTTTTTAAATCTATATCTGTATTGCAGAGTAAGCCAACTTTTTTTTTTTTTTTAACCTCTAGCTGTATTTCATAGTAGTACAGCTTTCAGATTCTAAGATCCCTAGTGTGAAATTAGATACTCATTGAAAAATGTCACTTAGTAAGTACATACTAAAACCATATCGAACAAATGATTAAAACAAGGATTTGGACTATTCCTATACCTGCTGCAATCAAATAAATTAAGAAGATAGCTTAAAATATAGGTGAGAAATGTTTTGTTTGTTTTTTTCAAGGTCTTGATTAGTTTGATATTTACAGAATTTAATGCGTGTAGGGGGAATTCTGTGGCTATTTGTTGTAGAAGAAACAACAAAGAATAGCAACATATAGGAGGAAAGGGATGAATTAGCCCTGATTAAGTGAAAGTAATTAGTACAATTTTCATGGCGATACAATTTTGAAAGAGCAGAAATTTTCCCCTCCTTAAAATTCTTTAATAGTTCTTTAATAGGTGTGATCAAAGACTATCAATGCATTTTTTTTAAAAAAGAAACTATTGTTTTGAAAATGCTTTTCAGTGCAGTCAAGTTTAGTTAAGTCCCATTATTAAAATCTGTATTTTGCACATTTTTTTTTTTTTTAAGGAAAGCCACTACATTGATACTCAATGTTTGCTGCTATGTTAGATAGTCACCAATGTCATTTTTCTTCTATTTCCTGACATACAGAAGGCTTCACTTCCCTGCTCTCTCAAATTTAATTGAGGCAGGATGACTTGCTTTGGCCAGTGAAAGGTAAACAGGACTGATATGTGTCACTTCCAGGCAGAGGGATTTAATTTTTAGTGCTCCAGTTTCTGGATCTCACTCTCCCTATCCTGGCGATGGTAGAAGCGTAGGATGACGTGCGGCTACCACGAGACTGATGCAGCCCAGAATTCCGAAGCAGCACAACACAGCCACCCTGGGAATTGCCCGGATCATATGCAGATTTGTGTATAAAAAACTTAAACTCATTTTGTATAACAGATTTCAACTTTGTAACTGCAGCATAACCTCACCTACCCTGACTAATACAGATGGTAACATACGAAGTGCTTTAAACACATAGGGCAGAAAGAGAACAATTAAACAAACACTGGCTGAAAGAAAATAATTGAGATAAAGTATTTTATATTAAGAGACATTATCTTTTTTGAAAAATACACCAAAATTTTAGGTAAAATTAATTTATTTTTAGAGTGCTTACTAAAGCAAGTTGAAATGCTAGCTTACCCAATTTTCTCAACTTCATGAATTTCAATTTCATTTTTGTATATTATAAAATTTTATCCTGAGATAAGGTCTATGAGTATGTATTATTTTTTGTATGTTAATATTCTCTGCTAAGCAAAATGATTGCTTATTAAATTTAATTATTATAGTCTGCTACTCTCTATCATATTCTTCCCAACCAGAGGTTAAAACTGAAACAAACCTCAGTTGAAAACTTGGAGAGAGTATGAGGGGGAACAATGTGACTTCATAATAAAGTAGATCTTTATTTTTGTTTGTTTTGTTTTGTTTTATATGTCTTTGTTTGGCTGGTTGGCATTTGAACTCCCTGTCTTTGTTGGGAATTTCCCCACTGTATGTGTCTCGCAGGGAGAGATTTATCTTCAGGTGTAGCACAGTTCTGGCTGTAGCTTTCAGCGGTCATCAGTAGGGCAGCAGGGTCCTCTTCAGACGGTTCCTGTTGCAGGAAATTGGCTATTGTTCCCCAGTTCTTGCTGGCCAGGCTTCTTCATTTGCCACAGTTTTTGAGCCTGGTACTCTAACCATGTAAAGCTGTCCTGTCAATGTATTTCTCTTCTTAAATTAGCCAGTCTTTTAGCCAAGAACACTCATTGATAAAAGATAGCACTTAGAATTTCTTTTAGCATCTATATTAACAAAATAAAATATTAAGTTTTTTTTTATCTTGGTGCAGGAACAAATAGCATTTTCACTTTTACAGTGATGTATCTGATTTCACTTAAGATTATGTTTCCAGTATTTGAACATTTTACATTGTCATACATTGTGATGCTCTGTTGGGACACAGGGATGGCACGCTAGGTTATAATGTGGGTGAGGAAGGTGTACCTGGTGACTTAAAGAAAATTTCTCTGTTTCTGTGTGTAGTGGGGGTACATTACATGTAATGTGTTCCACATTAGTGTGATACAGTGAGGTCGCTATCAAATGGATCTGTGTTACAATGAGAAAATGATCATTGACTTCATATAAATCCCTAGAACACAGCTACCAATACCATCAGAAAAGTCCCTTAAACTCATTGCGTGTAGAGGTTTTGGATCAGTTATCAGTCTGTTTGTAACAGAGAAGCTAATATTACAAATCAGTGAAGAAAATTGTCCTTAGAGAAGTAAAGTAGAAATAGTAGAACTAGTGGTGCTTCATAGTAATCTGAGTTTTGCTGAGAAGAGATGAAAGAAGTAGGAAATTTATAAGATATAATAAAATCTAGCTTCAGTTGAATTTGACAAATATTTATTGATCGTCAACTATGTGTAAGGTATTGTTCTAGTGCTGTTGTTGTTAGGTGTCATCTAGTCAGTTCCAACTCACAGCGAACCTATGTACAACAGAACAAAACACTGCTCAGTCCTGCGCCATTCTCACAATTGTTATGCTTTAACTCGTTGTAGTCACTGTGTCTCTCCGTCTCATTGAGGGTCTTCCTGGTTTTCGCCAACTCTCCACCTTACCAAGCGTGATCTTCTTTTCCAGGGACTGGTCCCTCCTGATAACGTGTCCAAAGAATGTAAGGCAAAGTCTAGCCATCCTTGCTTCTAAGGAGCATTCTGGCCATACTTCTTCCAAGACAGATTGTTCATTCTTCTGGCAGTCCATGGTATATTCAATATTCTTTGTCAACACCATAATTCAAAGGCATCGATTCTTCTTTGGTCTTCTTTATTCATTGTCCAGTTTTTACATGCATATGAGGTGATTGAAAATACCATGGCTTGGGTCGGGCGCACCTTAGTCCTTAAGTGTTATCTTTGTTTTCTATCACTTTAAAGAGATCTTTTGCAGCAGATTTGCCAGTTGCAATGCATCCTTTGATTTCTTGACTGCAGCTTCCATCGCCATAGACTGTGGATCCAGGTAAAATGAAATCCTTTTCAGCTTCAATATTTTCTCCATTTATCATGATGTTGCTTATTGGTCCAGTTGTGAGGATTTGTGTTTTCTTTATGTTGAGGTGTAATCCATACTGAAGGCTGTGGCCTTTGATCTTCATCAGTAAGTGCTTCAAGTCCTCTTCACTTTCAGCAAGCAAGGCTGTGTCATCTGCATATTGCAGGCTGTTATTTAATCTTCCTTCAATCCCGATGACAAGTTCTTTTTCATGTGGTCCAACTTCTCCGATTATTTGCTCAGCATTCAGATTGAATAAATGTAGTGAAATAACACAATCCTGATGCACACTTTTCCTGATTTTAAACCACGCAGTATCCCCTTGTTCTGTTCCAACAGCTATATCTTGGTGTATGTACAGGCTCCTCATGAGCACAATTAAGTGTTCGGAATTCCCATTCTTCAGAATGTTATCCATAATTTGTTACGATCCACAGAGTTGAATGCCTTTGCATTGTCAATAAAACACAGGTAAAAATCTTTCTGGTATTGTCTACTTTTAGCCAAGATCCATCTAACATCAGCAATGATATTCCTCATTCCATATCCTCTTCTGAATCCAGCTTGAACGTCTGGCAGTTCCCTGTCGATGGACTGCTGCAAGTATTTTTGAATGATCTTCAGCAAAATTTTACTTGTGTGTGATATTAATGATATTGTTTGATAATTTCCGCATTTTGTTGGACCACCTGTCTTTGGAATGGGCACAAATATGGATCTCTTCCAGTCAGATGGCCAGGTAGCTGTCTTCCAAATTTCTCAGCATAGACAAGTGAGTAGTTCCAGTGATGCATCTGTTTGTTGAAACATCTCGGTTGGTATTCTGTCAATTCCTGAAGCCTTGTTTTTCGCCAATGCCTTCAGTACCATTTGTTCTTGATCATATGCTACCTCCTGATGTGGTTGAACGTCAACCAATTCTTTTTGGTACAGTGACTCTGTGTATTCCTTCCATCTTCTTTTGATGCTTCTGATGTCTTTTAATACTTTTCCCATAGAATCCTTCAATATTGCATCTTAAGGCTTGAATTTTCTCTTCATTTCTTTCAGCTTGAGAAATGCCGAGAACGTTCTCTCCTTTTGGTTTTCTAACTCTACATCTTTGCACATTTCATTATAATACTTTATTTTGTCTTCTTGAGCCACCCTTTGAAATCTTCCGTTCTTCTCTTTTACTTCACCATTTGAAACTAACATAAATGTTAGAAACTAACATAAATGTTAATTTCTGTTATTTCTTATGAAAATAAAGAACTGGTCCATGTTACTAGGATAAAATGAAAGTAGAAAAAGATCTAATTAGTCTTTTGTCTGGTTAGGATATTGTTCTAATCAGAATTGAAAAACAGACCTAATGTGAGATTTATTATCAATTTTGAATTTTCTCTATTTTACATTTTTATTTAGTTTTTAGTGAACCCCAAGTCAGATACAGCCTCAAGCATCTCCATAACATCGATTCAGTTCATGATTAGTGCTCTCAGTCTCTATTTCTTTTTGCCTTGTCTATCTTTAAATACTAGTATTTTTAAGTGCCTTTTGGACCTTCAGGGTATTTCATTCACTCTGGCACTTTAACGAAAGCGTCATCCTTTCTTTCCTCCTTAGGCCAACCAAAACTAACCTTTCTATCTGTGAATAGAAAGCTAGTCCAGTGAAGTAGTCTGTCGAATGCAATTTGTCAAGTGTTTATAGACAGGCTCAGCCTAGGGATAAATGTAAAGTAGTATTAGCTGCAGAAGGTAAAGTCCCTGGGTAGTGCAAACATTTAACAAGCTTGGCTGTTAACTGAAAGGTTGAGAGTTCAAGTCCACCCTCTGTTTCTCAGACATTTCGGGATGTCATTGTCTCCTAATTAGTCTCCTTTTTTTCTGGTAGAGATCCTTTTGTTCCTTCTCTATATCATAGCCAGCTTATCATAATTTGACCCCAAATTCATCTCCCGTCACTTTCTGCTTAAACACTACAGTCCAATCAAGTTAAATTATTCTACATCCCCTTAAGATATCCCATTCTCAGTTTAGCTTAGAGTTTTATATAATCTGGTTTTTCCCCTACTTGGAAAACCACAGCTTTGCTCTATACCTTTCATTTGGTTGATTCCTTCTCATCCCTCAGGTCCCAGCTCAGATATCATTTCCTCCAGAAAGCCTTACCTGATTTTCTCAAGCTCTGAGTCAAATATTCCTTTTATATCTATCTAGAATGTCTTCTGTTGCTGCACTCCCCACATTGCTTTGTAACTGTAAAAAACACTTGCCTGTCTCCAACACAAGACTGTAAGCACTCTGCAGAGATTTTATTTTGTTTACTATTGCATCTCCAGAAACCGGTGCAGCACCCAGCACAGAGTAAGTATTACATGAGTATCTGTTAAAATAATACAAAAGGCCAGTGAGAACCCACTTGAAGTTTAAATACATTCTCTAATAATGCACCCCAGTAAAAAGGAGTACAATCCTAAATAAAATTATATACTGTAGCAAGTCACCCTCTTTCTAAGTTATCTAATCTGTAAAATGAAGAGACTGGATCAAAAAAAAAAAAACAATCTTCAGAAATCGCTTTCGGCTCAAGCATTGTATTATATTCTGAAGATTCGCTAATGAGAAACTACCATCAAAGAAACTCATTAAACAGGAAACCAGAGGAACGGCTGCCTCTTGAGTGAGTCAACAAAAACTATTTTCGTATACACGAAATCTAGGAAGACTATCTAATTCCAGAAACTCTAGAGCATTTGCAATTCAAGGATCAATAAAAAATCATTCTAGAACTGGAGTCCAGGGCGTTCTAGAATAATCAGGGAAATGTGTTTCTTTAAAATTTTGGTTTTATTTTATTGGTGTATTTTATTTACAAGTACCAGACACGTAGCACAGAGCAACAATGCTGGAGTTAGACTACCTGGATAGACAGCACAGCTCCTCCAGTTGCTTGTCGTGTGATTTTGGGCAACTCTTAATCCCTCATTTGTAAGTTGGAATAAAAATAGTAACTAACTTATAGCATTGTGTGAAGATTAACACATTAATACATGCACAGTGATTATAACAGTGTCTGGTACAGAGTAAGAAGTCAATAAACATTATCTATTATTGTTAATGTTACTATTACTATTATTATTTTCATTATTTTCTTGTTTACTTAGCTTGCAGTTAACGGGGTTTTCAAAATGAAAGGGTCTTTTACCATCTGTGATGTCCTTTCCACCAAGAAGAACTACCCCTTCAGTGGACCACCAGATGTCACTGTTTCTGACAGTTTCCAACTTCTTGACCGTCTTAAGATGTATTATCAGAAAGGAAAGAAATGTGTAGGATTTTGGGGAAAGCAAATATTTTAGGAGTTTTGTAAAGCCATATGTAATACCTACAAAGAATATTTTTCATATACTACTCAAGGAGTTTATATTATACATATTACCTTTGTAATGATGCTGATGAGAATAAGGACCTCATGACTGACTTTAAATTGGACCGTTTTTTGTTTATTTATCAATTAAACCACTCAACAAAAACATTCGTTATCACTGATAATGTTTAAGATACGTGATAGGAAGCTAAGTTAAAACATACACGGACACTATCACACTATCATTAAAAATATAGGCTAGTCACAAAAGAGCCACAAAATAAACAAAGCCAGGTTAAGAATGATATATGTTATTTAAATAAGGAGAAATATTA
Source organism: Dugong dugon (assembly GCA_030035585.1). Lineage (NCBI taxonomy): Eukaryota > Metazoa > Chordata > Mammalia > Sirenia > Dugongidae > Dugong > Dugong dugon. Next base: position 21,454,096 of record CM057463.1, on the reverse strand, counting down.
TACTATGAAAGGAAGCAAAGGAAAAGATGTTTATTGGTAGGGAAATAGGGACAATAATATGGCGAAGTATTTGAGTTAGATGTTAAAGAACAATTAGAATATTACATAGGGAAATGGATTGGGGGAGATTAGTATGTGCAAAGATAACAATGTAGGAAGTACGGGAAATATACGAACAGTAAGGGATTTGTTTCATCTTACATGTACAGTATATAATACAGAGTAATAACAAAAAAGAGTCCTTAGGTGGTACAATAGGTTAGTTAGCATGCTTGGCTGGTAAATGCAAGCTTGGAAGTTTGAGTCCACCCAGAGGTACTTTCTTGGTTATCTAGGGCTGCTATAACAGAAATACCACAAGTGGATGGCTTTAACAAAGAGAAGTTTATTCTCTCACAGTCCAGTAGGCTAAAAGTCCAAATTCAGGGCGCCGGCTCCAGGGGCAGGCTTTCTCTGTCGGCTCTGGAGGAAGGACCTTGTGATGCATCAGTCTTCCCTTGGTCTGGGAGCATCTCCGCACAGGAATGTCAGGTCCAAAGGATGTCCTCTGCTCCTGGCACAGCTTTCTTGGTGGTATGAGGTCCCCATGTCTCTCTGCTAGCTTGTCTCTTTTATATCTCAAAAGAAATTGGCTTAAGACACTGTCTAATCTTGTAGATCTCGTCAGGATAACTGCCACTAATCCATCGCATTACATCATAGTGATAGGATTTACAACACATAGGGAAATCACATCAGATGACAAAATGGTAGACAATCATACTATACTGAGAATCATGACCTAGCCAAGTTGCCAGATATTTTTGGGGGACACAATTCAATCCACAATAGGTACTTCAGAAGAAATGCCTGATGATCTACCTCTGAAAAATCAGCCACTGAAAACCCTATGGAACACAGTTCTACTCTGACACTCATAGGGTCCCCATAAGTGAGAATTGACTGCACAGCAACTGATTAATAATAAAAAAAAAAAAAAGAGCAAATATCTACATTTGTATGAGATTGTGAAAGGCCTAGAATGCTTGAATGCCAGAGAATAAGTTTTAGAAGTGTAGTAACATGAAAGAGAGCTTTGGAGATATATCTCAAGTCATTTCTGACTCATGAAAACTCATATGTGTCAGAGTAGAGCAGTTCTCCATAAGATTTTTCAATGGCTGATTTTTCAGAAGTAGATCACCAGGACTTTCTTTCAAGGCACCTCTGTGTGGATTCAAACCTCCAACATTTTGGTTAGCAGACAAAGTGCATTAATTGTACCAACTAGGGTTTCTCTCTCTCTCTCTATATATATACACACACACACACACATACATGTGTATATGCATATATATATGCACATAATTGTATATATACATATATACATACAGACATATATATGTGTATACACACACACACACACACACACACACACACACACACACGCACACATATATATATATGTATATATTTAAATACTGGCTTAGCCTTTTGCTATGTAAACTTAGACCAAATTAAAAAAAGAGTAACTTTCCTGAGCTGCAGTCAGTTTCCCGATTGGTAACAACTGGACAAATGGTATTGTTGAGAAGATTGAAGATAATGCACTGCAGGCACTTGAAACATGCAAACGGATATTGTAATTTAGTCTGTAAGTGATGGTTACTCTGTTATCCGACATTTTTCTTTTTACATTTAATGGAAAGCAAGAGACATTTGAACAAGCAATGCGTAAGAACAGCTTTTCCTCCTCCCTTGAGAATTGGCCTTGGGACCTCCTGGGTCTACAGTTTAATCCAGGCATTAGATTCAATGGAGACCCCCCTCAATTGGAGCAAGGGGCCCTGCGATTCCTGGCATGTTATTAGAGACGCTTAAGAGTTTGTTGAAACGCTTAACCTGTAATTGTTAGCCGTAAGCCGTGTCTGCCCAGCCATGTTCCCAGGTAGGGTGCTAGAAGCCTGTTAGGACACTAACAGAGGACACTCCTATTATAGTAATAGGCTCTTTACCACTTTCATAAACTCAGAAAATATGCTTTTGAGAGTTTTCCACAAGCCTGGTCATTTTGTGTTTTAGAATAAAACCAAGCTCATTATTATGTGCTTTCTCTTTAGAGAGAGTCTATGGATTAGAGTACAGTAGCATTTTTTGTCTTTTCTGTATAAAAAATCATTGTAGATCATGGGGACCCAATAGTCGTAACAGAGCTGGAAAAGTTCTAAGGGTTATAAATCTTCACACTTCTTTTGGGATAGCATGGCTTGCTCTCATATTGCCTCTAACGTTTTGCAATGATTCACTTTTCCATTGTCCTGGAGGATGGAGTTTTTGCCTGGCTTCTTTTCAGAGACTCTTCTGGAATATAGTAACCTAACTACTAACTCATTTTTTTCTCGCTTTGGGATATTTCTCCTGACAGACTAAATTTTCTTTTCTGAATGTCATATCTAGCTCTATTCCTTTGAACCAAGCTAAATAATTCATTTCTTCCCCCATTTGCAGCTGTTTGTAATGTATAACCTGTTATCCTACTCCCAGCTTTCTCTGCTTTAACCAAACTGTCCACACTTAGACGCTGGAATCTTCTCTTATCTCTCTCATCATTTCACTCTTGATTTTGTTATTTGTGCCACTCGAATATCCACGGTAATAACGTATAAAGAGTTCTGGAAGTTTGAAAATTACTTTTGTAGCTGTTGTTGCCAAGGAAACCACTTTCACTGTATCTCAGTTTTATTTAGCACATAGAGTATATTATGGGTTAGACTTTTAAAAATCACTGTCAAGTTTTTCTCTGTCTTTCTCGTTATTTCTTCTTCTTTTTTTATTTTCCTGCCATATAGAAAACTGGGCATTAGTTCCTATAAAAGGTGAGGAAATTTGGCCCTTTGCACCAACTTTGAGTACAAGGAGTTTATCAAACACTAAGTGAAAAGCAGAGCCCTGGTGGCATAGTGGATAAGAGCTCAGCTGCTAACCAAAAGGTCAGCAGTTCAAACTCCCCAGCCGCTCTTTGGAAACCCTATGGGGCAGTTCTACCCTGTCCTTATAGGGTCGGAACTGAGGTGACAGCACCTAACAACAAGAAGTCATAAGCAGAGACACTTGCTCGTGAGATGTTGGAATAGGATTTAGGAAATTTGTGTTTATCACTGAATTACTCAGCGAGCCTGTGTTATGGATTGAATTGTGTCCTCCCCAAAATTTATGTTGAAGTTCTAACCTGTGGTAACCTTGAATATGACCTTGTTTGGAAATAGGGTCTTTGAAGATGTTATCAGTTAACATGAGGTCATACTGGAGTAGGGTGGGTCCTCGTCCAATCTGAGTGGTGTCCTTATAAAAGAGGACAAGAAACACAGAGAGACAGACAGGAAAGATGGCCATGTGCAGATGTATCTACAAGCCAAGACATTCCTGGGGCTACCGGGAGCCAGGAGGGGCAAGAATGGATCTTTCCCTAGAGCCTTCGGGGAGAACATGGCTCTGCTGACACCGTGAATTTGGACTTCTATCCCCCAGAACTGAGACAAAATATTTCTGTTCTTAAAAGCCACACTTTGCAGTACTTTTTTACAGCAGCCTTAGGAAACTATTACATCCTATAAGGGTTTTAACCTTCGCAATATTATTTTTCATCTTTCAGCATAGCCTCTCTCACCAAATTATTTTCCATAAGGCTATGTAAAAACGGCATGGGGGCAGTGTCTGACCTCTTCTAACCCCACAAGGGGAAAAAAGAACCAAGACTAACAGTCCAAGGCTGATTCCTATGAGGTGGGGTCAAACACACCTCTCTCTCTGCCATCTTTACCAATTCTGACACCAACTGTCCCTCACATAGAACTCTCTACTTTTCTGCTGGGTTCATTAATTCGTTTCAATGGCCACACAGAACTCACAGACCATACTCATGACTATGGGGTTTATTAGGGAAGTAACAGTTACAATTCAGTCTTAGGAACACTCAGGATACAGTTCTTCCATCAGGACAGCGTCTTCCCAACTGTGCTTATAGGCGTGCCTGTCCCTGGCCCTAGGCCTCTCCCCAAAGGCACTCAGATTTTTCTCTCTGTGGGCTGGTTAGCCCACCACGCTGTCTCCTGCTGCCGGTTGTCTGCCGCCAGGTCTCTCCTGCCACCGCTTCTCACCATCTTCAGGGTTACAGTTTTCTCTCTCTTTCTCTCCCTCAGTTTCCTGCTTCCAGGAGCTTCCCAGTGCAGGGATCCTGGGTCCAAAGGACTAGCTATATGCTCCTGGTCGTTCTTCCTTGGTGGTGGTAGGCTCCCCCTTCTCTGCTCTGGAATTGGCCCTCTTTTAAGGCAAAACTGACCACTCCCCTTGGTTGGCCACAATTACCCTATCACACAGTCCTGCCTAATCACCTGGATGGGGGTTACAAGACCATGGCTAGAAAGGCCACATACAAAAGTAATTAATCCACCACAGGATAAACCATTATTTGGCATGATAACAGAATAGCCTTCCCTGTAAACTCATGCTTGCTTCTAGTCTGTTTTAGGAAATGTTATACAATATGTAAATGCCATGCAATTGTGTATTTGTATAGTTTACTACACATATTTATTTACAATTTACTGTGCTTGTTTTCAGTTAGTTTAGTTAATTGACCAGATGATACACAATGCTTTTTCTGTCAAATTTCTTAAGAGAATGCTTGAGAAATCTAAGACGATATATCAACACTGAAAAGAATAGATGTTTGTTGACTGCAGTGAGTTCTTTTGGAACAAATCACTATTTTAAGCCTTTAGTAGGCCAGATTTTTAATATATCTGCCTCAAATAGCCAGAAGCAGATGGGATTAAAAACAAATGAAATCAGCCTTGTACAGTTACCACTAAATATGAGTAGCTGTTCACCATGGGTAGGTGGCTACTTGCAAGGTGGAAGTTCATTCTGGTTTGCATCACACTTCCCACCCTTTATTATTCCTGTGAATAGGCTTGCACGCAGTCAGGCAAAGGGACACATCGTGGCTCACAGCATCTATTTATTCTTGCACAGAAGAATATTTAGATAACCAGCAAAACCTTATTAAAACTGCGATGAAAACAAACCAACCAAGCCGTTGCCATTGAGTCAATTTGAGTCAATTCCGACTCATGGTGACTCTATAGGACAGAGTAGAACTGCCCCATAGGGTTTCCAAGGAGCAGCTGGTGGATTCCAACTGCTGTTTAGCCTCTGTAGCTCTTAACCACAAAGGAGTTGGTATTTGTCAGTTTTATCCCTGTTTTGCCCCATCGGTGCATACCCATCTACCCGCTTTAGACCACCTGGTGTCAACCTATTCTCCCCAGTAAAACAGGGACATTTACACTTTGATTGTTATGCATTCACACCCTACAATATAATTACTCTAAAGTATTTGCCTTTTAAACTTTTAATTTTCAATTCTAGCAAAATTCCACTGAACTTGCTGCTTTATAGTTGACTCTGTATTAGAGTCTTTCACATCTGTTCATGTGTCAATGAGATTACGAAAAAAATGGTTTATCTCTATTTTAAAAAAATATCATTTCTGAAAATCTTTTTCACAGAGTCTGGGTACCTAAGTAAATATTTTCTTCCTCCTGCCTCCTTCCCTCCTCTCCTCCAGTCCCTCCCTTTCTCCTTCACTCCCTCTCCCCCTTCCTTCCTTCTTCACTCCCTCCTGTCCTTCTTTCTTCTTCCTCTCTCCCTCCCTCCTTCCCTTCCTTCCTTCCTTCCTCTCTCCCTCCCTCCTTCTGTCCCTCCTTCCTTCCCTCCCTCCATTCCTCTCTCCTTCTCCTCTGAAATTTGAGAATCTAAATGTTTGAGCAGTTTGTGGAACAATGTAACCTCTAATTGCTTTTGCTTTAGTTGCTTTGAAACCACACAGGGTAAGTAATGTTTCTGAGATCCTCCCCACTCTTGATCCCCACACTATTTCCCAGGGAGCAGTAACCCCAGATGTGTTTGTTTAAGGCCCATTTCCCAGGAGCTGATAGATACACAGAAGTATCCCAGCATCTGTACTTTCAGTATGTGTTCATAACTGACTGTCCTTGTCCTTCTGTTATCTTTGTACCTCCTCATACCCAGACATGCATCCCACTCCCTTCTTTCCATCTTTCTGTGCCAGACATCTAGCAGCAGTTACTCGCTAGGATCTTGCTTCTGGCACTGCATGGTGCGCTGGCAGGTGTAAGGGTGAAAAAGACAACCTGATCCCAGTTCTCATGAAATTTACAGTAAAAAGGGGGACACAGACATCAATCAGTGTTTACAAGGTGTTATACAATGATAGGGATTAATTCGGAGAGCTACGGGAACAGATTTGAAATGAGTCGTGGACCATGGGCTAGACCTAGTCTGAAAAAGTGACAGGGAGCGAGGAGGTGGGTGACCAGGAGGATCCCGAGGAGGAATGTTCCACAAAGAGGGAACACCATGTGCAAAGGTCTAGAGGTGAGCTGGTGGGCAAATTGGCAGGAGCTGGAAGTACTTCCCGATGGTCAGTCTTTTATTTTTCTAACATGAGAGACTATCAGCGTATAGGTGGTAATGATGAATAACTATTAATGTTGACAATAATTGCAGATGCTGAAAAAAAATTAAAAAGAAAAAATACCTTAGAGTAGTGGTACAAGTGATTGTTCCTGGATAGTAAAAACAGTTAACGTACTGGGTTGCTAACATAAAGGTTGTCAGTTTGAGTGCAACCTGAGCTGCCTCAGAAGAAAGCCTTGGCGATCTACTTGCAAAAAAAAAACAAATCAACCGGTGAAAACCCTACGGAACACAGCTCTATTCTGCTACACATGGGTCGCCATCCACTAGATGGTAATTGGTTTTAATTGGTACAACGGTAATACTGATTCTAACTATTCACAGTAACTCTACACTTTGTATCTAATTACAATGTAGCAGAATATGTGCATTGAAGATCACACTTACAGATCTGAAAGGGACCATCATCTAGTCCAATTCTTCATTTTACAGATGAGAAACTTGAGGCTTGGTGTGAAGTGGCAATTTCAAGGTTTGTATGCTAGTTAGAAGCAGAGCAAGAACACTGGATTATTTAAAATATACTCTTTTGTAGTGTAAATTTATTACAGTTGTAAACTTTACATTTGTCTTCAAGAAGTGCTATTTATGGAGCAAGTTTACTTGTTCACACTCAGTTACTCCTTTTCTTCAACTAAAGATTTCAGTACCCTCGTTATAAAATACTGATCGGCTATAGATCCTGTTTGTTTGGTGATTGTTCCTGTTCCAGTATAGTACATTTGAGTTTAGATGGCTGAAATTATTCCACTAGAGTTGCAATGAAAATGTGGATCAGGAGTTATCACAATGAATCTGCACAAGTATAGCATGGCTAGAATGCATAAAATGCAATTCTGAAATTAATCAGTCCTTTGGAGGTTTTTGTTATGATAAAAGGCTTGTGTTTGCATTACTTGAGTATCTTTGTTGTCAGATGACCATAGTGTGCTTCAAACAGGACTTGCACTAATAGGTAATGAGATTAACCATTTATTGAAAGAGGAAGGATAGCATTGCACTAGAGCAAAGCAAATGGAAGTAAGCAAAAGTCTCAAGAGAAACCAAATGGGTATTATGTGGGCCAATACCACAAAGTAATTTTCCCCCTTTTCAATCCCCAAATGCAAACGGAAAGTTGTTTTAAGGCAAAGTCTAATCTCTTTTGCATCCGTTCCCTAAAGCTTTGTGTTAGATATCTCACTACAGAGCTGGCATCCAAATAGATTCAGGAAAATGCAAATCCAGCACCAGAATTAAACCAAAGAATTCTGAAATTTGATTATCTTTTCCTCCATTTTTGATTCCGGAATTTCAATTTCCTGACTTGAGGAAGCAGGAGAGCACACTTCTCAACAGAACTGCATATTGTTATTAGTGTACAAAGTTATATATTCCCTGAATTCCTTTTTCTCAGTAAAAATATATTGGAAATTTGGAGAGAGCATCTTGGTTTCCTGCTGCCATAACAAAATACAACAAGGTATGTGCTTTAAAATTAGAAATTTATTTTCTCACTGTTCTGGAGGCTAGAAGTCCAAATCGAGATATTGGCCATGTTGATTTTTTCTGAGGGCTCTGAGAGAGGAAATGTTCCGTGCCTCTTTCCTAGCTTCTGGGTTCTATGAGCAATCCTTGGTGTTCTGCTGCTGCTTGTAGATGTAACTTCACATGGCATTTTCTTCCTGGGTGTCTCTGTCTCCATGTCTATTCTCCTCTTTTAACAGCTAGTGCTCAGAAATGATCAGGACCCATCCTACTCCACTATAACCTTGTTAACTTAACTGATAACACTTTTGAAGACTCTATTTCCAAACCAGGTCACAGTCACAAATACAGGGGTTAGGACTTCAACAATTTTTTTTTTTTGGGGGGGGGGTGCACAATTCAATCCATAACAGAGGGGTCACAGATCCTGAGACACAGAATATGTGAATCTTAAGTCCCTATCCTTGAGTAGTCACATACCACACTGTGTCGACCCAAAGTCCAAAGATAAATTCAGAGACAAAGCAAAACGAAAGTAATACTTAACAATCAAGTCTTTTTTTAATAATATTTTATTGAGTTTTTTTGGTGAAAGTTTACACAGCAAGTTAGGTTCCCATTTGACAATTTCTGTACAAATTGTTCAGTGACATTAGTTACATTTATCACAATGTATCAACATTCCCTTTAATTATGTTCTGTTTGTTCCATTTCCAGCAGTCTAGTTTCCCTGCCCTCTTATATTCTCATCTTTGCTTTTGAGTAATTGTTGACATTTTGGTCTCATACTAATAGTTTTTAAGTAGAGCACTGATCTTACAGGTAAATCCTTTATTTTGTGTGCCACTCTGCTATTTCCCTAAAGGGTGATCTCAGGGGATAGGCTTGGGTCCAGAAGTAACCTGTTCCAGGTTGTCTGCCTTTGTTTTTTTTTTTTTTTTTTAAGAGTTTGAGTTCTGCTCCACATCGTTCTTCCGTTCTGTCCGTGGCTGTCTATTGTGACCCCGGTCAGGATAGTTAGTGGTGATAGATGGGCACTATATAGTTCTTCTGGTCTCAGGGTAGACGAGATTGTGGCTCATGGAGACTTGTTTCTTCTCTGAGTTTTGGATACCTTCTTACTGTTTTGCTCCTGGCAAGTAGAGACCAGTAGTTGTGTCTTAAATGGCCACTCTCAAGCTTCACTAGGATACAGATCATGATTTTTGTGAACTATGTTATGCTAATTGACTGAGTTGTCCCATGAGACTGTGGTCCTAAGCTTTCAAACCCAGAAAACCAATCTTGGAAGGCGTTTGGCTGTATTTGAGGAGTATCTGTATTTGAGTCTTCAATGAATACATGTGCCTGCAATCACATATTTGTATCACACATACCTAGAGCTTGGCTGCTAACCACAAGGTCAGCAGTTTGAATCCACCAGCCACACCTTGGAAACCCTATGGGGCAGTTCTACTCTGTCCTATAGTGTCACTATGAGTTAGAATTGATTCGACAGCTATAGGTTTAGTTTTTTTTGCTTTTAATGGCTAATGATTGTGAACATCTTTACGTACGTTTGTTGGATGCTTGGATGTCCTCTTTGGTGAAGATTCTGTTCATGTCCTTTACCCATTTTGTGATTGCAGTCTTTGTCTTTTTGTTGCTAAGTTTTTGCAGTTTTCTATGGATTTTAGAGATTAGGCCCTTATCAGATAAGTTGTTTTCAAAGATGTTTTACCAGTCTGTAGGTGATCTATTTCCTCTTTTAATAAAATCTTTTGATGATCTTAAGATTTTAATTTTTATGAGGTTCCATTTATCTATTTTGTCTTCTTCTATTCAAGCATTTGTTATGTTTGTTACCCTATTTTCACAAAAGATTAGGCCCCATAGTTTTCTCTGAGGAATTTTAGATGGTTTTATATTTAACACTTAGGTCTTTGATCCATTTTGAGTTAGTTTTTGTGTGTGATGTGATGTATGGGTTGTGTTTCATTTTTTGGTAGGTGGATATCCAGTTTTGCCAGCACCATTTATTAAAGAGACTGTTTCTGCCCCACTGAACGGACTTTGGCCCCCTTGTTGAAAATCCGTAGATGGCTGGGTTTAATTCTGAGTTCTCAATTCTATTCCACCGGTCTATGTGTCTGTCATTGAACCAATACCAGACTGTTTTGATTACAATGACTGTACAGTATGCTTTAACATTAGGGAGTGTGAGGCCTTCTGCTTTTCTTCTTCAGTACTACTTTGGCTCTTCAGGGTTTCTTTCATTTCCATATGTAGTTGGTCATTAGTTTTTCCATTTCAGTAAAAAGTGTTACTGGGATTTGAATCTCGATTATGTTGTATCTGTAGACCTCTTTAGGTAGATTTGGTATTTTCACTAGGTTAAGTCTTCCAATCCATGAGTAAGGGATGTTTTTCCATTTTTGTAGGTCTCTTTTAGTGTCTTGTAGTAGTGTTTTATAATTTTCATTTTATAAGTCTTTTATGTCCCTGGTTAGGTTAATTCCTAGGTATTTTATCAGTTTGGAGGCTTTTGTACATGATATTGTTTTCTTGATTTCTTTTTTGGAGTAGGTTTTGCTAGTGTAGAGAAACTCAACTGATTTTCATGTATGGATCTTGTACGTTGCAACATTGCTAAATTCTTCTGTTAGTTCCAACAGTTTTCTTGTGGAATCTTTAGGATCTTCTATGTATAGGAACCTGTCATCTGCAAATAGAGATAGTTCTACTTCTTCCTTTCTCATTTGGATACTTTTTATTTTTCTTTCTTGTCTTATTGCTCTGGCTAGGACTTGCAATGTTGAGTAAGAGTGGTAATAATGGACATCCTTGTCTTGTTCTCATTCTCAAAGGGAAGGCTCTCAGCCTTACTAGGTAAGTATATTTTTGGCTATTGGTTTTGCACATATACCCTTAATTATGCTGAGAAATTTCCCTTCTAGTCTTATTTTGCTGAGAGTTTTTATCAGGAAAGGGTGTTGAATTTTATTGAATGCCTTTTCTACGTCAATTGATATAATCATATGCTTCTTTTCCTTTGTTTTATTTATGTGGTGGATTACATTGATTGATTTTCTAATGTTGAACAACCCTTGTAATCCTGGTATGAATCTCACCTGATCATGGTGTATGATTTTTTTCAATATGTTGCTGAAGTCTGTTGGCTAGAATTTTCCTGAAAATTTTTGCATCTATGCTCATAAGGGATATTGGTCTGTAATTTTCTTTTCTTTTCTTTTGTGATGTCTTTGCCTTGTCCTATAGGGTTGCTATGAATTGGAATCAACTCATTGGCACTGGGTTTTTTTGTTTTGTTTTTTTTTTTGCCTGGTTTAGGTACAGGAATTATTCTGGCATCATAGAAAGAGTTCGGTAATGTTCCTTCCTCATCTATGTTTTCAAAGAGATTGAATATGATTGGTGTCAACTCTTTTCTGAATATTTGGTAGAATTCTCTGGTGTAGCCATCTGGTCCTGGGCTTTTTTGTTGTTGCTATTTGCAGTTTTTTGATGACATCTTCCATCTCTTCTTTTCTAATGGGTCTGTTTAAATTTTCTACCTGTTTTTGTTAGTTTGGGTAGGTAGTGTGTTTCTAGGAATTTGCCCATTTCATTTAGGTTTTCAAATTTGTTGGAGTACATTTTTTCATAATAATCAGTTATGATCTTCTTTATCTCTGTTGGATTGGTTGTAATGTCACCAATTTCATTTCTTAATTTGGTTATTTGCCTCTTCTGGTTTTGTTCTTTTGTCAGTCTAGCCAATGGTTTGTCTGTTTTATTGATCCTTTCAAAGAACCAACTTCTGGTATTGTTAATTCTAGTATTTTTCTATTTCATTTATTTCTGCCCTGATTATTATTATTTCCTGGTAGCTTTAGGCTTCTTTTGCTCTTCCTTTTCTATTTGTTCAAGTTGTCAGTTTAAGTTAATGATTTTGGATCTTCCTTCTTTTTTAATGCAGGCATTTATTGCTATGAATTTCCATCCGAGTACAGTACTACTTTTGCTGTGTCCCAAATATTTTGTTATGTTGTGTTTTTATTTATGTGTGAGTCTATGAATTTTTTAATTTCACTTTTGATTTCTTCTCTGATCTGGTAGTTTTTTTTAGTAGTGTGCTATTTAGTTTCCATGTATTTTTTTTTCCTTGTTTTTCTTGTTGTTGATTTCTAGCTTCATACCGTTATGGTCAGAGAAGATGTTTTGTATGATTTCTATCTTTTTAAGTTTGTTGAGACTTGTTTTCTCTCCTAGGTTATAGTCTATTCTGGAAAATGATCCATGTGCACTGGAAAAGAATGTGTATTGTTCTGATGTTGGGTGGAGTGTTTTATATATGTCTATCAGGTTCAATTGGCTTATGTGTTTATTTAAGTTCTTAGTGTCCTTAGTGACCTTTTTAGATATCCTGTCTATAATTGAAAGTGGTGTGTTGAAGTCCCCTACTATTATTGTGGAGTTGTCTATTTCTCCTTTCATATTAGTATTTGTTTCACATATTTTAGAGCATTGTTGTTAGGTACATATATATTTGTAATAGTTATGCCTTCTTCCTGGATTGATCTTTTTAATTAGTATGTGATGTCCTTCTTTATCTCTTATAATAGGTTTTGATTTAAAGTCTATTTTATCAGGTATCAGTATGTCCACCCATGTTCTTTTTTGTTTACTGTTCGCATGGAATATTTTTCTCCATCATTTGATTTTCAGTCTGTTAGTGTCCTTATGTCTAAGGTGTGTTTCTTGTAGATAGCAAAAGGATGGATCATGTTTTTTTATCCATTCTGCCAATCTCTGCCTTTTGCATGGGACATTTAGACCATTTACATTTAAGGTTATTACTGAAAATGAAGTGTCTACCTCACTCATTTTGCTACTTCTATTTTTGAGTGTTTTGTATCATCTTTGTATTTTTATTCTGATTTTTTGGTTTTTGTTTGTATTTGGCTGCTTTCTTGTGATAAGCCTTTTTGCTTTCTTTCTTCTTTTCCTCTGAATGTCTTTTCTTGGTGATTTCTTAGAAGTTACCACATATATTCCATCACACAACTTACAATTGCAACAATGTTTAACATATGAACAACAGTTAACATATAACCTTAACATAAATGAATCTATTCCTGGTGTGTTCCTCCCTCCCGCATTCCTACTGGTGTGTCTATATTCGATAAGTTTACTGCGTGTTTATTTCTTACAAACTTGTTGTTGCATTGTTTGTGGGATTGAATTATTGAGTTTATTCCCTGAAAATATCATACACTTGGTCCTTATGATTGCCTGTGTTGTTGCATTTTTTGGAGATGTCACTTATTTTCTATTTATTTTTTTCCCATATATAGATACAAGTATTTATTTAATGCTCTTGCCTTTCCATTAGGAGTACTCCCTTGAGTAATATTTCCAAAGCTGGTCTGATAGTGGCAAATTTCCAGAGCTCCTGTTTGTTTGGGAATGTCTTGATTCCCCCCCCCCCCCCATTTTTTGAATGACAGCTTTGCTAGGTAAAGAATTCTTTGTTGGCAATTGTTTTCATTCAGTATTTTATATATGTCACTCCATTGTCCTCAGGCCTATAGAGTTTCCTAGGAGAAATCCGCACTGATTCTTATGAAAGACACTTGGTATATTATATTGTGTTTTTCTCTTGCTGCTTTCAGAATTCTCTCCTCATCTTTGGTTTTTGAGAATTTTATTAGGATATGGCATGGAGTTGATCTTTTTGTGTTTCTTCAAAATGGGGTTTGTGTAGCTTCTTGTATTTGCAGGCTTGGTTCTCGGTTATAGTCTGGGAAATTCTCCCTTATTATCTCTTGGAAAATTGTGTCTATGCCTTTATTGTTATCATGGTGCTCTGTGATTCTGGTAATTCTAATGTTAGATTTCTTAATTGAACCCCATATTTCCATTTGGCTTTGTTTACTTTTCTTTTCTCATTTCTTTTGGGACTTGATAAATTGAGTCGTTTTGTCTTCTAGCTCATTTATTCATCTTCTGTCTGTTTGACTATATCGTTGAGTGTTCCTCTTGCTTTTTCTAATTCAGTTGCTTTATTCTTCATTTCTCTTTGGTTTTTATTTTATGTTTTCAGTTTCCTTCTTAAGTTTCTCATTTTGTTCCTCCATTTGTTTCCTGATCTCTGCTAGTTTGTGTTCTGTGTGCTTCTTGGTTTCTTTAAACAAATTTAACACCATAGTAAGAAAATTTTCAATTCTTTCCATTACTTTCTCTTCCATAGGAGAAATTTCCTCTTTTTCATATTTTGCTTTTGATGGTCCTTCTTCTCTTGTGATTTTGTGTGTTTGACTATTTTTTGTTGAACTTGGGCCATTTTGTCATCCTTTTTTCTTAACTTTATATTTTGTATCCTGGTTTCTATGTGAAAATTTTCTGACTGGGCAGCCTGATGTTGTAGTGGCCAAGTGCCTGATTGCCAACTGAAAGGTCAGGGTTTGTACCCACCAACCACTCCATAGAAGAAAGATGTGGCAGCCTGTCTCCACAAAGACTTATAGCCCTGGGAACCCCAAGAGCAACCACTCTCCACCCCACAAGTTCACTATGAGTCAGAACTCACCCAGTGGCAGTGGGTGTATCTTCTCCTGAAAACCACTAGAGGACAATGCCATCCTTAGATTTTTTCAGGGCTGATTCAGGAGTTCTGGATGCTTGCTTTCGAATTCAATATACATGTGTGGGGTGGGAGGTTTAGCTGGTCTCAGATGCAACGTAAGTGGTGCGGCTTGACTTTTTTGTGGTGAAGGTGGGGCACTCTCTATGTCTTTCCCTCATGGGCACCCCTGCACAGGCTCTCCCATGGTGTCCCACTGTGGGCAGGGAGCTAGGCATTTCTCTCTGTTTCACCTGTCCATCCAAAGTATTCCCCTCACACTGATGCCCTTACAGTTTCTCCTAGTCCTAATGCCCATCAGTTTTATTCTTTAGCAATATTCAACATCATTCTGTCACAGCACCACAGTCTCCCTTTTCCCCCTCCCAATTGTGCATCCTGTGAGGTCCCACAGCCAATCTGCACTGCCTTAAAAAATTGGGCTACAGCTTCCTCAGATTAGCTCCCTTTCTGTGTTCCCTGTTTGGAGTGATGCCCAACCCCATCCCAAAGCTGTTGTGATGAGTGAGTGCTCTAGATGCTAGTGGGTAGGTTCCCTCAGCTTCTGTGCTGTCCCTGTACCTCTTCTCCCTTGCTACTGGACTCACTCTGACTCTCCAACACCTCAGCTAACTTCTGGAGTTCTGAGATCTCAATCTGTGCTTGTTTTTATTCGTTGTTCAGTGGGTTGCTTGCTGAGGGAGTAAATGGGAGCATCCGCTCACTTTGCCATCTTGCTCCACCCTCTTAACACTTAATTCTTAACTTCTTGAAGGAGCACAATGAATCTTTGAACTCTCTCCTAAAGGTTATTGGCATACAAGATGTGATCGTGAAAACAGAAATTAGTGGTTTTCAAGAGTTCTTTTGTGAGATGTCTTGCCTTCACCTTTCTTTTATCATAAGTTAGTTTTACATAAAAACAATAGCATCGGCTCAGCATCTGGTGTGGGGATCTGTTGGCCACTCCTTTATACCTAATTGCTTCTGGAATTAAATCAAAGGTACACAACATGTCAGAGCTGGAAGGGACCCAAGAAGGTAGTTTAGTTTATTAAATGCTTGAATGTCTTTTGCTACATTCTTACAAGTTGATCATTATCTTGAATATCTCTTGAAGACAGGAAAGATGAAAAGAAAAGAACATTTATTAGCTGACATTATGAACCAGGTTCTGTGCTGATACATATAAGTTTTACCATTTTTTAAAACTTTCATCAGTTCTGTGCATTATTATTGTATTCAAATAAGAATCAACAGATAAGAAAAGCTCAAATTGCTGAGAGATGTATTGTTATGGATTGAACTGTGTCCCCCAAAAATATGTGTATCAATTTGAATGGGCCATGATTGTCAGTATTGTGTGATTGTCCGCCATTTTGTCATCTGATGTGATTTTCCTATATGTTGTAAATCCTATCTCTATGATATTAATGAGACGGGATTAGTGGTAGTTATATTAATGAGACAGGAATCAATCTACAAGATTAAATTGTGTCTTAAGCCAATCTCTTTTGAGATATAAAAGAGAGAAGTAAGTAGAAAGACAGGGTGACCTCATACTACCAAGAAAGCAATGCTGGGAGCAGATCTCATCCTTTGGACCTGGGGTCCCTGCGCTGAGCACCTCCTAGACCAGGGGAAGTTTGATGACATGAACCTTCCTCCAGAGCCAATGGAGAGAGGAAGCCTTCCCCTGGAGCTGGTGCCCTGAATTTGGACATCTAGCCTCCTTGACTGTGAGAGAATAAACTTCTCTTTGTTAAAGCCATCCACTTGTGGTATTTCTGTTACAGCTGCACTAAATGGCTAAGACAAGTATATGTAGATAGCCATTCTAGAATTTCACATCCAACCTTTCTGGGTCCCCACTCTCATCCATTTTACACAACAGCCTCTAAATTTTAATCCATGTAACACCAATTAGTTAGCATGTTAAAATGTATTATGGAATAAAGCGTAGTGAAGCAATTTTGGGAAACAATGAGTTGAAAAAATTTGAAAATATTGTTTTTACCACAGGAATTTACAATTTTTAATATGTTAACATGCTCTGTGGTTCTCCCAGTGTGGTAAAAATATTTAACATTGACTGATTTTTATGAACAAGGCACAGTTCTAAGGATTTTATGAATATTATTTCATTTATTATTCATAACTGCTCTGCCACTCAGATAGTATTATGATCCCCAGTTTGCATATGCAAAGGCAGGGGTTGATGAACTTGTCTAGGGTCACCCAACTGGTAATTGGTAAAGCTGTGATTTTAACCTAAAGAGGGTGACTCAAGAATCTGAACCCTCAACCACTACAGTATATTGGTCCTTGATGGGATATTCCGTGCTTCATAAACTAGTTTACCAAACACATCATTATAAGCTGATTTACCACACACCATTATTCTTTGTAACAGCTATGGTGCCCAGTGCAATTCCAGAGGAAATCTTTAAGGATAGAAAATACCAATATATTCCATAATATCCATATAAGTTAGCAGACACTGTGTAATGGATTCTAATTTAATTTTCATTTTATCAAGTAGCTGACAATTTTAGACATAAATTATGATAATACTCGTCTTTTCAGAGAAAAATAAAAATCATTGCAGTAAACATTAAAAGGAGAAAATTTAATTATAATGATTATTTAAGGAAACAAATATTTTACACATAGCCTGTTCTTTCTTCTATGATTAAGAACTTCTAATTTTAATGTAAGTGGAGTTTAGACATAAATTATGATAATACTCATCTTTTCAGAGAAAAATAAAAATCATTGCAGTAAACATTAAAAGGAGAAAATTTAATTATAATGATTATTTAAGGAAACAAATATTTTACACATAGCCTGTTCTTTCTTCTATGATTAAGAACTTCTAATTTTAATGTAAGTGGAGGCAGGCACTGATTTAATTGGAGATTTAAAACTTATCTCAATTTTTACTCTAAAAGTAATGCAAGTTCATTTTATAAAGTTTAAAAATAAACCATTCTTATTTTTACAATCTAAAGACAACTGGTTCACATCTGTTTTTATTTAAAACATAATTAATAATAATTATTCTATCAACTCTCTTGAGCTCTTACTAGGTACAAAGCACAGTGAAAATTGCTTTTAGAAAATCTCTTCAACGTTGATATTTTATCTCTTTTTGCAGAAAAGGAAAAAGGCCAAAGATTTTTGTGTTTTAGTTTTTTAAAAAATAGAGATTGCTGAGGATCAAACTCAAGTCTGTTTGAGAGAGCTGTTAAATTAGTCTATTTAAGGAAAGTTGATGACTTAAACTAGTATATGTGTGTGTGTGTGTGTGGTTGTTGTTATTGCTGTTAGTGCCTTCAAGTCAGTTCCAACTCATAGCACTCCTATGCACAACAGAAAGAAACACTACCCAGTCCTGCGCCATCCTCACAATCATTGCTACATTTGAAACCATTGTTACAACCTCTGTGTCAATCCATCTTGTTGAGGTTCTTCCTCTTTTTCACTGACCCTCTACTTTAACCAAGCATGATGTCCTTCTCTAGGCACTAATCACCCCTGATAACATGTCCAAAGTATGGGAGATGAAGTCTCAGTATTTTCACTTCTAAGGAGTATTCTGGCTGTACTTCTTCAAAGACAGATTTGTTCATTCTTCTGGCATCCATGGTATATTGAATATTCTTTGCCAAAACCATAATTCAAATATATATACATATATGTACATATACACATATATATGTGTGTGTGTATATATATTATGGAAACCTTGGTGGCATAGTGGTTAAGTGCTGCAGCTACTATCCAAAAGGTCAGCAGTTCAAATCCACCAGGCGCTCCCTGAAAACTCTATGGAGCAGTTCTACTCTGTCCTATAGGGTTGCCATGAGTCGGAATCAATGCGACGGCAAAGGGTTTGGTTTTAGTTTATATATATATATATGGTTTATATATATATGGTTTATAGATATAGATATAGATATATGGAGCCCTGATGCCCCGATGGCAAGTTGTTAAGAGCTTGGCTGCTGTCTTATTTATCTAGTACTGCTGTAACAGAAATACCACAAATGGATGGCTTTAACAAACAGAAATTTATTCTCACAGTGTAGGAGTCTAGAAGTCTGAATTCAGGATACTAGCTTCAGGAAAGTGCTTTCCCTTTCTGCTGGCTCTGGGAGAAGGTCCTTGTAATCAATCTTCCCCTGGTCTAGGAGCTTCTCGGTGCAGGGACCCCAGGTCCAAAGGACATGCTCTGCTCCTGGCTCTGCTTTTTTGGTAGAGGTCTCCCCATCTCTCTGCTCACTTCTCTCTTTTATATCTCAAAAGAGATTGACTCAAAATATAACCTAATCTTATAGATTGAGTCCTGCCTCATTAACATAGCTGCCAGTAATCCTGACTCATTAACATCATAGAGGTAGTATTTACAACACATAGCAAAATAACATCAGATGATAAAATAGTGGACAATCAGTCAATATAAGAATCATGGCCTAGGCAAGATGACATACATTTTTGGGGGGACACAATTCAATCCATAACAGCTGCTAACTAAAAGGTCAGCAGTTCAAATCCACCAACCACTCCTTGGAAACCCTCTAGGGCAGCTCTACTATGTTCTGTGGGATCACTATGAGTCAGAATCAACTAGATGTCAATGGGTTTGGTATATATATGTAACCAACAGGTTGTTGTTGATATATATATATAACCAAAAAACCAAACCCATCGCCCTCAGGTCAATTTTGACTCATAGCGACTCTGTAGCATAGAGTAGAACTGCCCCATAAAGTTTCCAAGGAATGCCTGGTGGATTCAAACTGCCGACCTTTTGGTTAGCAGCCATAGCACCTAACCACTATGCCACCAGGGTTTCCATATATATACACACACACACACACACACACACACACACACACACACACATATATACATATACATATATACATATATACATACATACATATATGTATATGCAGTCAGCCCTCTAGAGCCACAGGTTCCGCATCCATGGATTCAACCAACTGTGGATAGAAAATACTGGAAAAAAAAGAAAAAATTGCCAAAAGCCAAAACTAATTTGCTATGTGCTGAGCACTATGCTGAATCCACTCAAATGAGTTGATGTATAGCACAAACTGCTGTAGCCTCTCACCATTTCAAAGATCCTCAGTCTCTCCAAAGTTCGTTGTTTGAGCATTGTTCTCCATGCATCTTGTCATTATTTCCTAACTGATACAGTATAACAACTATTTACATAGCATTTACATTGTTTTAGGTATTATAAGTAATCTAGAGACGATTTAAAGTACACTGGAGGATGTGTGTAGGTTATATGCAAATACTAAGCCACTTTATGTAAGAGACTAGAGCATCTGTGGATTTTAGTATCCAGAGGGAGTACTGGAACCAGTTCTCTGCTCTCCTGCAGATTCTAAGTGATGACTGTATATATATATACACACACACATACATACATACACATATGTATGTATGCATACATATATATTTACTTTCATAGCTTACTGAGTCTTTACTAGGATGTATTAAGTGACCTGGTAAATTGAGATGAGTGAGAGAGAGGATTTTAACTCAACTAGGGATAAGGACAGAGTAGGGTTGTGAGGGAGGTGGTAAAGTTAGTTCTAAATACAGAATGTTGTTTCCGTGAAATATACTGGTGGAGATGTTTAGTGGGCTGTTGAAATGTGAATCTGGATTTAGAAGATCATTTGGGGAGTGTTGAGTATATAGACAGTGTTTGAAGCCATGAGCTCAATTACAAGGATCGTGAAAAAATGTGAAAAGAGAAATGAAGACTGGACTTTAACAAGAATCAACTCATTAGATTATGTACTTCCATACAGAACTGTTTTATTGTATATAGATGGTGTGGAATCAAAGAGAAATTTGTTACAGTATTCAATTTATGTTACATAAATATGTTACACAAGTCTTTTATTCACTATGTAATATGCTAAGAAAATAAAATATACAGGTATTTTTGTCCTCACAACCAGTAAGTCTTCACTAAAATCATAAAAGGATAAATCCTCAATATCTCTAATTCCTTTCCAACAAAATAGGTAACCAAAGTAAAAACTTAGGTCTAGTTACATCAACCATGAACAGGAAACATAAATTCTTTTTTTCCACCAACACTGGAGTGAGATGAATAAAAAGAAAGAGAAACTCATCTTAAAATATTTTTAGTTTTTGATGCAAATCAGAAAATATTTGCTGTTCCCTTGCTTGGGTGTAGTCTCAACACAGTAGCTGAAGTGATTCTTTCAAAAGTTAAGCTAGCTCATCCCACCTCTCTTCTCAGAACCTTTAATGGCTCTACTGGCTTTATCCAGAGTAAAAACTAAAGTCCTTAGAGATACCTATAAGGTCCGACCTGACCTGGCCTGCCATCACTGCTCTGCCATCCACCCTTCTTTCTTTCTTACCATACTCCAGCCACAGGGGCTAGTTTGCTATTCTTGAAAATTGCAGGTGTGTTTCTACATTTTCCCTAGCTGAAATGCTCTTCCCAGGTATCTGCTTGGCTACCTCCCTCATGTGTTCAAGGCTTTGCTCAAATGTCTTTTCAATAAGCCAGGGTTAGGCCTACCCAGACCACCCTATTTAATACTGCAATCTGCCCCCTCTCGTCTATCCTCAGCTTCAATCTCCTTTATCTCACTCAACACTTTTTTCATACTATTTATATTTTCTAATACACTATATAATTTAATTTAAAGTATGTCATCAAATCTGATATTTACAAATAATAATTTGAAGATGCAACTTTTTTATGCATAACTAAGAAAAAAATATTACAATTGTTAGAAGTACCAAGATCTTAGAGATGTTAAAATGTGAAAAAAATTTCCATCTTGGACTTAATGAAATATATATTCAGCATGTTTAGTTTTTACTCTGTCTCCCTATGCCATAATGTATGTCAATAATGACAAAGATCTTAATGTATTTTGTTCATTGATGTGCGTGCCCAGGTGCTTAGAACAATGCTTGTCAAAGTAAAAGATTCCTAGTAAGCCTTTGTTAAATGAATTGTTAAGTTTTCCGTTTAGAGAGAGGTCACCCTGGATCAAGTAAAGATCAAATCAGAGGAAGAATGAATGCTACCCAGAGATTATAGTCTGGGAGCACGGCGACTCAGTGGTATCAACTCTGAATGAAGAATCAAGTCATGATTTTGGATGATCACCTTATTAGGTAGGCTATGATCAAATTTTCAGTTGTAGGTTGGAAAGTTGGATCATGTTATGTGTATTAGTTATCTTTTGCTGCATAACAAATTGCCCCAAAATTTGAGAGCTTAAAATAACATACATTTTTTAATCTCATCATTTCTGTGGGAGTCTATCTCAGCACAGCTTAACTGGACCCTCCATCTCAAGGTCTTCCGCAGGCTGCAATCAAGGTGTTGGCTGAGCTGAAGTCACGTCAAGGCTTAACTGGGGAAGAATCTGCTTCACAACGGCATAAATACCAGGATATGAGAATCACTGGGGACCTATAACATTATATGAAGGCATCTTTGGAATTGCAAGTGTAGGAAGGAAGGTGCGTTTGCCTGTGGAGCATCTAAAAAGAATGTTTTAGTAGATACTTCTCAGAGTGTATACTTCTTGTTAAATGACCTTCTTAAATGGGCTTTCTTTCCTCATTTTTCATTCATAGTGGTGAGATTTTTATGGTAATGCCTCTCTGATCATATCTGATTGGATGAGGAGTAGGTACTTGTCCCAAGCGAGGCCAAGTAAGTTATACTTTATAAATATTGACTTGGACTAAAAGACTCTAGTTCAGTATTACATTGGGAGGGGCTATAATATTGGGAGGGCACTGGTGGTTCAATGGTAATAATTCTCACCTTCCATGTGGGAGACCCGTGTTCAATTCCCAGCCAATACACTTCATGCACAGCCACCACCTGCCTGTCAGTGTAGACTTGTATGTTGCTACTATGCTGAACAAGTTTCAGGGGTGCTTACAGACTAAGACAGACTAGGAAGAAAAGCCTTGCGATCTACTTCCAAAAAATCAGCCAGTGAAAACCCTATGGATCACAATCGTCTGATCTACAAACAATAATGGTGCAGGACTCGGCAGTGTTTCCTTCTGTGTGCATGGGGTTGCCCTGAGTCAGAATTTTGGAAACTGAGACTTGATTATCCTCTGTCACATGGAACAGAAGTCAGAAAAGAGGTGAGTAGAGGAAAGGATAAAGATGTTTAGGGAAACACAGAGGTAAAAAGTTGAGAGTGTCTGATGTCAGTTCACATTTCCAGTCACTTCTGTAAGAAGTTATCATGAGATCCTCCTATATTATTATAAATTCCCACCTTCTTTTTCAAGAAAGCAAGCTCAATTTGGTTCTGTAACTTGCAACCACAGTTCTTACTAATTATGTCTTTATGAAGACCTTCAAGAGACCTTTGTTACCCTGACTATGAAAGAGAACATATCAAGTAAGAATAGTTTATAAGACCCCTGTGGCACAAAATAGGCAGGAGTCTGAATGGTGAGAATTGTCTCAAGGCACATTTAAAGCATAATGGCTTCTGTCTAGTCATCTCTTACTTGTAGTAATACATTTGTTTACTTAAAAAAAACTGAAACATCAAAAAAAAAACAAACTATAACACAATTTTAAAAAATAAACTAGCAAACTAATATTATTATGGGTGAATGCAAACTTTATAGGAACCATGCTTTGGTGAAAGTTTTTCAGATTTTCTGCAATGTAGGAAAAAAGTCACTGAGTGTTCCAGGTATCTGGAAATACTTAAGCTAAAAAAGAATGAGTAATAGATGGAGTGTTGCCGGCATTGCCATTTTCCTTCATTTTAATTGTTTAATCAGACTCTGATCTTATTCCAAATCACAGTGAGATGCCAAATCACCTCTCAAGGCAATACTGAGCCTAAAGATGAGTTTGGAGCTTTTGAAATGAGGTGTCAGTTCTATTTCCTTTCTCTATTTCTCCTTGGTTTGAACAAGATTTATAAGTGTAGGTCTTATTTCATGCTCAGTTTCCCTAATGTACAGTAAGTTCCTATCTCCACATGGAGTAATCGGCCAGGGCTTTAGTCAGTGACTTCTTAGTGAATGATAGCTGCATGATACTGATTGGCTGTTTGATTGCTGACTCAAAGGAGACCTCCTTAAAAGGTAGATGACATGCCAAGACAAAGCAAAATATTAAAAAAAGAAAGAAAGTGGAACAATTTTTAGAACTCATTGAGTTATGATAGAGAGCTTTTGCCTCGGTTCATATTCTCATTTAAGATGAAAGCATTGTACTTGTTTGGTGCAAGGAGTCTACTGAGCCAAGAACGAAAGTTTCAGTTAACAGATCTTGTACTTCCTGTGTGTTCCTGAGCAAGTCACTTCAGCATAAAGGTTTCATAAGAAAAATTTCTGGGCTTAATTCACTGATAATTGATATAATCATTTGTTTTGGAGAAACTGACCATCTGTGAGTGACATCCACTTAGATGCATAGGTGTGCGTGGGTTGCACACAAGCCTCCTGGGTAAGTTTCTGCTGAGCTGTCCTCATCTCAGAAGCTAAATAAAGATGAGAAACTGCCATGCAATATTGAAATAGAGTCATTCCAAGATCAGAAAATATTACTAGCTTCATCATAAATCAGAATTGTTATGGAACAAGGCAATACCAGTTTAATACAGTAATATCTTGAGGTAGATGAGATTCTGAAAATTCACAATTTTCTCTCAATTTCCAATGCTACCACCTTAGTTCAGTTTCTCATAATTTCACATGTACATTGCTACAGACATCCTAGTGGTTGTGCCTAACTCAGTATCTGATATTTCTAGCTCATATTCAGGGGCAAATGACTCAGCAACGTGTGAAATTGTTCACTACAGATAAGTGAGCACAAGTAAGCCCGTGCTTACCTTACTTACTGGGTCTTCTGCACAAGTAAGCCTGTGCTTACCTTGCTTACTGGGTCATCTGTCCCTGTCAGGGATTGTAAATGGGAAAAGAGGGTTTGATTTTGTAAGAAGGTGCTGTGGTGTTGGGAGAAAGACAGATGCCAGCCATGTCTAGAAGCAGAATCTTTGATGTGGTGAAAAAATGTGAAGTCGTTCACTACAGATGATCTGGTAAGCAAGGTAATCACCATGCTTACCTTGCCTATTGGATAATCCGCCCCTGCTCATATTGCAAGGTTCTGCTGGATTAGTCTACATTTATGACAGCTGCTTCTCAAGTCAGGGTCACCAATTATTTCCAAGGGATGCCTGTGGCATCATACAGGAAGGCTCCCAAACTCCTATTCCTCTCCTCCCCATTTTTTGTCTCACCTCGCCTCACCTCTCCCCGCCTGCCCACCCACCTCCCCTCCCCTCTCTTCACTTCCCCTTTCCTATCCTTTTCTGTTTTTTCTCTTCTCTTATTTATATCTTGCCTTCTCCTCCTCCTCCTCTTCCTCATCCTCCTTCTTTTGTTTTAGTAATATATGGTCTTTTATTTTTAAAAGATTTTTAGTCCCTTATTCATAATTTCAAAATGGAGAAAATTCTGAAAAACAAACTATTTTTCCAGAAAATGCTTTTGGAGAAAAACTAAACTAACATTATTCTATTTTCCATCCTTGTTTATCACACTTAATGTCACATATTTTGCTGCCAAAATACAAATGTGTTTGATTAGGAGGTACTGTCCCAAACCTTACTTAGAGCTTGTGAGGTAAACATACCCTATTACCTTTATAAAATCTGGAAAAAAAATCTGAATTCTAAAAGGCTTCTGGCCAGAAGATTTTGGGTGATAAGTCTCAGATCTGTACATCTTCTACTATTATTACTAGTATTTCTAAAGCTTCTATCATTTCTTCTTCTCCACTGTAACTTTTCCATCCAAATGTCCCTATCAAGAAAATCTTCACACTGTCTTTTAAAAACATTTTTTATATTTGAAAATTAATAACACCTCTCCACAAACATACAGGAAAAACCACCCATAATCCTACAACATTTTAACAAAAGTAAGAAGTGTACATTCAAATTCTCCTCTTTCTCCACAATCCAGTGCTACCCACCGGAAATAATTACTGTAAGTTGGCTGTGTAGACTTCCATTTTCCCATATTTACATAAAATATCCATATTCATTATATATGCCCTAATATATACATAAGAAGTCTTGGTGAAGCAATGGTTAAAGTGCTTGGCTGCTAGCCAAAAAGGTTGGCAGTTCAAACCCACCAACTGCTCACTGGTAGAAAACACCTGGTGATCTGCTCCCATAAAGATTACAGCCTAGGAGACCATATGGGACAGTTGTACTCTGTTCCCCAGGGTTGCTATGAGTTGGAGTCGACTTGGCGGCATACAGCAACAACTATATATATATATATATATATATATATATATATATATGTATGTATATATATATATACACACATATTTATGAAAATGAAAATGTATTACTTTTCTATTTATTTGGTTTGCTCTTGTATTTTGATCTATAGCTTAGCGCTATAGACCTACTCAATTCTTTTTCATGACTGAACCACATTCTAATATTTTGGTTGTTACACAATTTATTTTACTGTTCTTCCAGAATTAGTCAAAATATGCTGTATAAACACTCTTAAACATATATCTCCCTTTAATGAGGATAATTTCATAAGGATAGAACTGCTTAGTCAAAAAATATGTGGATTTTAAATGTTAATTAAATCCTAATTAAAAATAGCATTTCACAAAAATTTCATCAATTTGTATTGCCACAAATAGTATATTAGATGATCTGTCACCTTGCCAGCACTTGATGTTATGACACTTTTTATTTATTGCCAATCTGATACAGGGAAAAACCTGTCTCATCCTTGTTTATACAGGTATTTTCCTGATTACTGCTCTGGCAGACCGTCTTTTCTTTTTTGCTGTTCCTGCTTCTCCTTCGTGCATTTCTGGTTTCTTCTCTGGGAACACTCCTTTATGATTTCTTTCTTTTTTTAATTAATCTTTAGGAACAGTTTGTAAATTATGGATATCAACCCTTTGCTATCTTTTGCAAAATAAAATTCCCATAGACTTTCCATTGCCTCTTAACCTTCTTTATGTTGTTCTTCAAAGACACTTTATTGTGATTCACAGAGTCAAATCTCTGTTTTTTCTATCTTATGGCATGCAAATTCCCTGTGTTATTTAAGAAGCCACTTCGAAACAGAGATTATGTAATTATTCTCCAACTTATTCAAATAGTTTTATAGTTTGAATTTTTTAGACCCTTTATTTATCTGGAATTTACTTTTTGTATATGGTGTATGAATAATTTTTTAAAACACTATAAGTCTTGCCATCCTTCCTTCTAAGGAGCATTCTGGCTGTACTTTTTCCAAGACAGATTTGTTCATTCTTCTGGCAGGCCGTAATTGGAGGCTTGCACTCACTCTGACCACCCCCTGCTGCCCCACACGGCCAATGACCAGTGGTGCCAGTTCCCATACCACCCACTTGGTGACTGGTGACCCATGAACCCCAAATTACCCCAAACACCCGGCAACTGGTGGTGTGCACACATAGCACCTAACCTCTCAACCAGTGGGAATGCTCCTGCACCCACACCCAGGGACTGGCTGGACAGACACATCACATCACCAGCAATGCAAGTCATGTCCTGATAGACACCACCTACACCTCTGCCAAATAACAAGCAGAAGATCCTAGTGTCCTCATCTAATGTCCACCTGGCTGCAATAGCACACATCCCATGCCCAAACAGTTCCTTCAGGCCCTCTGCACTTACGTTGAAACCCCTTGATACTTTACCACCTACTGAAACACCAATTTGTGCATGCACAGTGGGCCTACCCTGTCCATTTGGGTAGGATTCTCTCACAGTGGGTAACAGAGACATCCTGTCCTAACGTCTAGAGAATGCAATAACTGTTAACAGCTACCTGGAAGGACTCCACAGTCCCACAAGTGTTGTGGAGGGACCCTGACTATCCAAAACTTGTCACCCAACATCAGAGAAAGATCCTGCTTTCCCATCTCCACTCAAATGAGTAAGGGAAGACACATGAGTCTAACCACAAAGGACTTGCACGTGGATGTGACTCACTCTACCCACTAGTGAGAAGAAATCATGCCCAGCCAGCATATACCACCAAAGTCACTCATAGACCAGTACCAAAAAACAACAATTAAAATAACACAAAGGAAGAAAGATATCCTAAAGAGAAAGAGAAGAAACAAAATGATGGGTACATTAAAACAAAATAAAAATCAGCACAAAACAAACATACATTGTCATGGTTTGAATCATGTCCCCCCAAAAATGTGTGTATCAATTTGACTAGGCCATGATTCCTGGTACTGTGTGATTTTTCTGTGTTGTAAACCTGCCTCTATGATGTTAATGAGGGAGGATGGGTGGCAGTTGTGTTAGTAAGGCAGGACTGGATCTACAAGACTGGATTGTGTCCTGAGGCAATCTCTTAAGATATAAAAGACAGAAGTGAGCAGAGAGACAGGGGGACCTTATATCATCAACATTGTGTGGCACCTGAATGACTCAAAGACAGCAGACAACAGAAAATCATATGAAGAAACAGGATAAGATGACTTAAACAAGTGAGCTAAATAAAGGATCAGAAAATCTTCTGGAGGAAGAAACAGTGATAGAACTACCTGACAAGGAATTCAAAAGACTTATATACCGGATTCTAAAAGAGACCAAGGAAAACACAGACAAAACCCTAGAAGAATTCAGAAAAATAATACAAGAATAAAATGACAAAATAAACAGATAATTAGAAACGATAGAAAAGCAAAAATTAGAAATCCAGAAGATTAACGATATATATCAGAAATAGATAACTCAATAGAAGGACACAGAAGTAGAATTAAATCAATGGAAGAATCAGTGAAATAGAGGACAAATCCCATGACACTAATTTGTTTAAGGAGCAATCAGAAAAAAAAAAAGAGTTATGTGGGACACTATCAAGAGGAATAATTTAGGTGTAATTGGAATTCCAGAACAAGAGAAGAAAAAAGCACGGAGAGAATTGCTGAAGATTCATAGGCAGAAAACTTCCTGATATCGTGAAAGACAAGAAGGTTTCCATCCAAGAAGCTCAAAAAAGCCCATACAGGATAGACCCTAAAAGAAAGTCACCAAGATATATCATAAGCAAAATTTCCAAAACCAAAGGCAAACAATTCTGAGGGCAGCTTGTGAAAAACAAATATCATCTACAAAGGGACACCAATAAGACTAAGCTCTGATTTCTCAGCAGAAATCATGCAGGCAAGAAGGCAATGGGATGACATAGATAAAACACTGACAGAAAAGAATTGCCAACCAAGAATCATATATCCAGCAAAACTGTCTTTCAAATGTTATGGAAAAACAAGGACATTCCCAGATAAACAGAAATTAAGAGAATATGAATTTCAGAATAAAAAATGTATTTCTCATTCAAGCTACATGCCAATTGTGGGTGAGCTGAGGGCTCTGCTCTGCAATATTCTTACAGAGACCCAAGCTGAGGAGGCATCTCTGGAACAGTGATCATCTCTGTGGCAGAGTGTAGTAGAAGCATGGAGAGTCATGCACTTGCTCTTAAAGCATCCATCTGAAAGTAACATATTTCACTTCCGTTCACATTTCATTGGCTAAAGCAAGTCACATATCCACACCTAATTTCAAGGGTATGGGGTATATAATTATATTTGTCTGGGAAGAAAACCAGAAATAAGAGTTAAAATGTTGAATTTTAGGGAGTAAACAAAAATAAAAACATTGCACATCTTATCCAACAAACGTCTAATCTCTATAATCTATAGGAAAATCCAACACTTCTACAACAAAAAGACAAACAATCCAATTAAAAAATGGGCAAAGGATATGAACAGGCACTTCACCAAAGAAGACATTCAGGCTGCTAACAGACACATGAGGAAATGCTCACAATCACTAGCCATTAGAGAAATGCAAATCAAAACTACAATGAGATACCATCTCACTCTGACATTACTGGCACGAATCAAAAAAAAACCCAAAAAAAACAGAAAATGACAAATGTTGGAGAGGCTGCAGGGAGCTTGGAATTCTTATGCACTGCTGGTGGGAATGCAAAATGGCACAACCATTTTGGAAAATGATATGGCGCTTCCTTCAAAAGCTAGAAAAATAGAAATGCCATATGATCCAGCAATCCCACTCCTAGGAATATATCCTACAGAAATAAGAGCTGTCACATAAATAGACATATGCACACTCATGTTCATTGCAGCATTATTCACAATAGCAAAAAGATGGAAACAACCTAAGTGTCCATCAACAGATGAATGGATAAACAAACTATAGTACATACACACAAAGGAATACTATAATAAAGAATAGAATAAAGAACAATGATGAATCTGTGAAACATTTCACAACATGGATGAATCTGGAAGGCATAATGCTGAGCGAAATAAGTCAACCACAAAAGGACAAATGCTGTATGAGACTACTATTATAAAAACTTATGAAAAGGTTTACACACAGAAAGAAACAATCTTTGATGGTTACAAGAGAGGGGAGGGTGGGGAGGGTGGGGAGGGAAAAACACTAACTAGACAATAGGTAAGTGGTAATTTGGTTAAGGGTAAGACAGAACACAATACTGGGGAAGTCAGCACAACTTGACCAAGGCAAAGTCATGGAAGCTTCATAGACGCATCCAAACTCCCTGAGGGATCAAATTACTGGGCTGAGGGCTAGGGACCATGGTCTTGGGGGACACCTAGCACAATTGGAATAACATAGTTGATAAAGAAAATGTTCTACATCCTACTTTGGTGAGTAACATCTGGGGTCTTAAAAGCTTATGAGCTGCCATCTAAGACACTCTACTGGTCCCACCCCATCTGGAGCAAGGGAGAATGAAAAAGACCAAAAACACAAGGGAAAGATTAGTCCAAAGAACTAATGGACCATAACTACCACAGCCTCCAAGAGACTGAGTCCAGCACAACTAGAGGTGCCTGGCTACCACCACCAGACTGCTCTAGCAGGGATCACAGTAGAGGGTCCTGAACAGAGCTGGAGAAAAATGTAGAATGTAGAACAAAAGTAGAACAAAATTCAAACTCACAGAAAAAGATCAGACTTATTGGTCTGACGGAGACTGGAGAAACCCCGAGAGCATGGCCCTGGACACTCTTTTAATTCAGTACTGAAGTCACTCCTGAGATTCACCCTTCAGCCAAAGATTAGACAGGCCCACGAAACAAATAATAGCACATGTAGTTCAACCATGTGTATGAGACTAAATGGGCACACCATCCCAGGGGCAAGGACAAGAAGGCAGGAGGGACAGAAAAGCTACACAAATGAAAATGGGGAACCCAAGGTCAAGAAGGGGAGAGTGTTGGCACATCATGAGGTTGGTAACAATGTTACAAAACAACATGTGTATTAATCGTTTAATTAGAAACTAATTTGCTCTGTAAATCTTCATCTAAATCACGATACAAAAAATTTTTTAAAAGCATTACATAACTTCTAGAATACAGCTAAAGAGATATTTACAAGAAATATTTATTAACCAAACAAAAAGACTCAAATAAATGAATTAAGCATTCATTTCCAAAAACTATAAACTCCAAAGAAATAAAAACATGCCCACACAAAAACTTGTAAATGAACGTTCTTTGCAGCGTTATTCATAATAGCTAAAAATGGAAACAACCTAATGGATAAAAGGATAAATAAAAAGTGGTATATCCATACAATGGAATGTTATTTGGCAATGAAAATAATGAAGTACTGATAAACGCTACGAGACGGATGAACCTTAAACACATTACACTGCGTGAAAGAAGTCAGTCTCAAAGGACCACATATTGTATGATTCTGTATATCTGAAATGACCAGAATAGATAAATTCGCGAGATAGCAAGTAGACTGGTGGTTGCCTAGGGCTGATGGAGGGCTTGGAGGAAAATAGAGAGTGATTGTTAATGGATATGAAGTTTCCTTTAGAGATGATGAAAATGTTCTAAAATTGATCATGATGATAGTTGCACAATTCTGTGAGTATACTAAAAATTGTTGAATTGTATATTTTAATGGTTGAATTATATGATACATAAATTATATCTCAATAAAGATGTTATAAAAATTACAAAAAGAATAGAATATATCTAAATAAAGTAGATGAAGGATTTCATAAATATGATAATAAATAAAACCAAAGTGTGCTGCCTGAAAGATTAATAATGTAAATAATTTTCTGCCAAGACTGCCCAGAGGGAGACAAGAGAGCAAAAGAAAATACAAACAGAAAATATTAGGACTTCAAAGTAGGACTTGGACAGCCTATGATAAGAAACATCTGAAATATGCTCAATTCCATTAGTCATCAGGGAAAGGCAATTTAAAACTACGATGCGATACTGCTACACATCCATCAGATCGGCTAAAGAAAAAAAAAAAGAATACCAAATCTTAGTGAGAATAGAAAGCAAATGAAACAGAAATGGGAGAGTAAAGGTATAACTACTTTGGAAAATTGTATTGACATTATCTGTTAAAACTGAACATTTGCTTAGCCGGTGATCTAGCAAATCGTGTCTACTTGTTATCTCTTTAAACTGCGGTTTAGTTGGAAGATTTTCTTTTTGTTCTTTGCATTTAAATTTATTGACGTAGGCATTAGAAGTATATTATTTTGATTTATTTCTAATTTTATGGTATCAAGGTCAAAGAAGCTTTTCTACATTACTTAAATTCTTTTGAATTTGTTGCAACAACTTCTGTGGTCTAATATGTGCTCAAATTTTAAAAAATTTCATGTATCATTGAAAATATTTTTAAATTGTCTGTTCATTGGATGAACAATTTATTATATATCAATCCAATCAAAATCTATTGTTTCTGATTTTATTTTTGTTCTCTTGCTAAGGATACCTCTTTTAGAGACAAAGTGTTAGATTAGTATACTATGATAGTATCTTTGTCCAATTCTACACATCTTCTTTTTATTTTTCCTTTATTTACATCCAGGCCGTATTATTAGAGTCACATAACTTGGTCTACTAGAAATTCTTGGTGGATTATTTCTTTTATTAGCATGAAATATCCCTCTATCTCCTTCTAAGGTTATTTAATGAAGTTGTTTGATATTTGCACACACACACACACACACACACACACATATATAGGACTCAAGCGTAACAACAATTGTGAGGATGGTCCAGGACCAGACATTGTACATAGGATCGCTATGAGTCAGAACTGACTTGAGGGCACCTAATAACAACAACATAAATATATATACATATGTATATATATATTTTTTCAATGGTTGTCCCTAACTTGTATAATATAAATATTTAAGTTTATATTTTCCTAACAAAATCTAAAGTTTATAAATATCTCTATCTTCTTCCTGAATAAGACAAAGACCTTAGAATACTTTAAATTTGAGACATCTATGAAGGGTCCTGTCAACTTTAGAGCTCTGTGTGGCATTGACTAAGATGGCTGTTGAAACTGTATCTCAGCCCAACGTCTCCCTCTGACCAGTCCTACCGCTATTGCCTCCCCATAGCAATGAGCACAAACCTTAGCAACCCAGAGCATGCTCCTGGAGAAGCCCACCTGCAGCACTCTGGCTGTTCTCAATCTGAGCACAGTTTTACACCATGCATATCATGATTTGGGCCTATTTTAGCAGTTGAGTGGAGTCCTTAAGATGCATAACTGACTCTTCCTCAGTTTAATTTGACATAAATTCTCCCTTCAGACATGATGGTCTTACAACACAAACAAAATGCAATAAAAGTCAAAATTAAAAACATATCCGGATTTGGAGGAGATTGGTTAAAGATCAAATTCACTTTTTATGTTTAAGATTATTTTCAAAAGGTTTAATGTTTCACACAAAGTACACATAACAAGGTCAAACCAGCAAGTATGCAAAGTGCAATGATTTGATTTACAATAATAGCAGACCGTGGCCACCTGCTGTTTGTGTTAAATATGAATCATGTTCAATAGTGCCATCATTTATGAAACTAGAGGTAGTCCCTATTTTCTACATCTGATCAGCAGGATAGGCATAAATGAATAAAGACATGACAGATTTGGTAATTAAAAGAGTGGCAAAGTTCCAAATTCACTACATTAGTGAGTTTATTATGAGTTGTTTCTTTGTAGCCTAGTGATACAAGGACAGTCGATACAGATTAAACATGGATATTTTATAGTTACTGTCCCTTCGACACAAGGACTACCTAGTCGGATGAAACCTGCTTGCCTTTATTCAAGGAATTGTGCAAAGAAAATACGAAATAGGTAAAAAAATAATAATAATAAAATTAAAAATTAGGTTACATTTTATTATAGCTGTGTTAAAATAATACAGACTTTGGAGATAAGTCAAGCACCAGGAGGTGACCGTTGTGACTAATTTGGATGCTAAATTACCCTTAATCTAAAAGATCTTAAAAACAGGTAATGTGTTCCTATAATAAGCCTGATTTTTATTATGCACATGTAAAATAAATTTGAAGGTAATTCCAAAGGTAGCTGTGGATTTAGGGACAAGAGCACTGAACTTAGACATTCTGTTCACCAAGGATAAGGATCTGTTCAAAAAGGAAGTTACT
Organism: Dugong dugon; assembly: GCA_030035585.1. Lineage (NCBI taxonomy): Eukaryota > Metazoa > Chordata > Mammalia > Sirenia > Dugongidae > Dugong > Dugong dugon. Next base: position 21,419,840 of record CM057463.1, on the reverse strand, counting down.
TAACATCTACAACACTCAATTTCTTCACTGTACGATATATGATACCTAAATTACAGCATTATTTTAGTGAGTGAGAATAGGATGGCATATATCACACTTCCTACAACAAACTTTTGTTGTTGTTAGTTGCCCTAGTGTTGACTCTGACGCATGGTGGCCTTATGTATACATAGAGCAAAATGTTGCTTGATCTTGGGCCATCTTCATGACTGTTGGTATGTTTGAGTCCACTGTTGTGGCTATTTTGTCAATCCATCTCATTCAAGGTTTCCCTCTTTTTCCCTGGCACTCTGCTTTACTAAACATGATACCCTTTTGTAGTGGTTAGTCTTTCTTGATGACACACCCGAAGTAAGCAAGCTGAAGTCTTGCCTTTCTCACTTCTAAGGAGCATTCTGGTTCTATTTCTTCTAAGACTCATTTGTTTGTTCTGCTGGAAGTCTGTGGTACATTCGGCATTCTTTGCTAACACCATAGCTTCAATGCATCAATTCTTCTGTCTTCCTTTTTCATTGTTTAGGTTTCTGCCTTACATGAGATGATTGAAAAGACCATGGCTCAGGTAAGGTACACCTTTATTTATTATCAATGTTCTTCTGAAGAAAGGATTGTACTTTATAGTGATACACAAAATATAACAAAAGAGCATAAACTGGAACAGAAGTGGAAGAAATTTTAAAAACAAACCAAAACAGGATAGAGACAAACAGAAATCAAGAAGATTAAACTGAAGACTACAGGGGCTTAGACACAACCTAAATGCAGGCCCCAGATTTAGCTCTACTTCTCTGTAAACTGCATAGAGACCTTGTTAGTTACACAGCACAACAATTGCTCAGAGGTGATTCTGAGTATCTGTTCTTCGTACTAAGATCAGCAGAGATTTCTCTTGAGGTTCTTCGTAAAGAGAACATTGTTGCAAGTAATAGCATCCTCAATGACATCCTTAAAATAGATACAGTCACAGCAAGTTTATAGAATGGTTTCTAAATAGGTTTCTTGGATTATTCCAAGGAGTTACTCAGTACATATGCTGGAAATGTGAGAGCAGTACTGTTAAGTCTTACTTATTTGCTGCTGAACAGTATTGAGAAATTAACGGGCAAAAGAAGCATTTGCAGTACAGGTAACTGGCTTCACATAGAAATATATTTAGGATACCTGAAAGAATGAATGGGTTTTGTCCTTCATGTATTTCTTCCTGAATGTTTTTCCTCTCACAAATACATTTTAAAGAAATAATGAAGGACCTCCTGCTGCCGTCGAGTCGAATCTGACTCATAGTGACCCTATAGGGACCCTACGGACAGTGAGCTTGTATTGTAATCCTTGGAAAACACAAAATGTAAAGCTGTTCTATTATTCTGCTCATTTAACAAATGTCTGAGCACCTACTATGAGCCAGGTACTGTGGTAGGGGTACAGTTTTGAAAAATACACGTGTACACACACACATACCTAGTGCTGGTGCTTGTCATCATGGAGTTTGATGCAGACAAGTAAAGAGGTAATTTCAAGTTCAATCTCATAAACCTTATGAGATAAGCAACCTGGAGGTTGTGTGATCATTCTTGAAAGAACATTTGGATAGTTTGGTAAAACGTGCACATGAATCAAAGGCTATTATATCCAGTAAAAAGAAGAAAGATGATTATTTTGCAAATTGTCAAAATGCATTCCCACCATTATATTATTTAAGATAATTTAAACATGGGATGTTCTAAGAAGTATTTTCTAGTTAAGTTAAGCCCTTTAAATTACAATTAAAAAAATCAATCACCTTAGATGTAAACCTTTCTAACATGAAATAGACACATGTAGACAACAGTCAATATAGGAAAAATCTGTAATTATGTGATTCAGCAATATATGCCGACACTACTGAGGTGATCTGGGTATTTTTCTCCTGGGTTTGTGGTCCCAAAGTGCTGAATTTTTGAGTAATCTGTCTCAAAAATACTTTGAATATTTTGCCCATCATAAGGCTGTTGTCCCACTTCTCAATCACAGGGCCTTTTTCTTCAAGTACTTTAAAGTATTCCATTCTTACCACTGTTTCCCTTTATGGAATGCATCACTAGTCTCTAACCACTATAAAGATTATCTGTTTCTTTGGTTTTCAGCAGTTTGTGATGTGCCCATGTGTGATTTTCCTTGTATTTATCCTGCTTGATATTCACTTTGCTTCTTGAATATTTATGATTATATTTATTTTGACCAAATTTGGAGAATTTGAGTCATTATTTCTTCAAAAAATTTTCTACCTTATTTTTACTTTATTCTTTTTCTGGGACTCCAATAATTAAACATATATTGTTGTTGTGGGTGCCGTTGAGTTGATTCCTACTCTTAGTGACCCTATGTACAACAGAAGGAAACACTGCTCCAGCCTGCACCACCCTCATAATCATTGCTATGTTTGAGCCCATTGTTGCAGCCACCGTGTCATTCCATCTCGTTCAGGGTCTTTCTCTTTTTCACTGACCCTCTACTTTACCAAGCATGATGTCCTTCTCCAGGGAGTGGTCCCTCCTGATAACATGTCCAAAGTATGTGAGAGGAAGTCTCATCATCCTCTCTTCCAAGGAGCATTCTGGTTGTACTTTTTTTGAGACAGATTTGTTTGTTCTTCTGGCAGTTCATGGTGTATTCAATATTCTTCGCCAACACCAAAACTGAAAGGCATCAATTCTTCTTTGGTCTTCCTTATTCATTGTCTAGCTTTCCCATGCATATGAGGCGACTGAAAATACCATGGCTTGGATCAGGCACACCTTGTTCCTCAAAGTGACATCTTTGCTTTTTTAACTCTTTAAAGAGTCTTTTGCAGCAGATTTGCCCGATGCAATGCAACGTTTGATTTCTTGACTTTTGCTTCCAAGGTCATTGACTGTGGATCAAAGTTAAATAAAATCTTTGACAACTTCAATCCTTTCTCTGTTTATCACGATGTTGCTTATTGGTCCAGTTGTGTGGATTTTTCTTTTCTTTATGTTGAGATGTAATCCATACTGAAGGCTGTAGTCTTTGATCTTTATCAGTAAGTACTTCAAATCCTCTTCACTTTCAGCAAACAAGGTTTCATCATCCGCATAATGCAGGTCATTAATGAATCTCCATCCGATCATGGTGTCACGTTCTTCTTCATATAGTCCAGCTTCTTGGATTATTTGTTCAGCATACAGATTGAATATGTATGGTAAAAGGATACAACCCTGACACATGCCTTTCCTGATTTTAAACCATGCAGTATCCCCTTGTTCTGTTCAAATGACTGCCTCGTAGTCTAGAAGTTTCTCATGAACACAATTAAGTGCTCTGGAATTCTCATTCTTCACAATGTTTTCCATAATTTGTTATGATCCACACAGTCAAATGCCTTTGCATAGTCCATGAAACACAAGTAAACATCTTTCTGGTATTCTCTGCTTTTATCCAAGATCCATCTGACATCAGCAATGGTATTCCTTGTTCCATGTTCTCTTCAGAATCTGGCTTGAATTTCTGGCAGTTCCCTGTTGATGTACTACTGCAACCGCTTTTGAACGATCTTCAGCAAAATTTTGCTTGCATGTGATATTAATGATACTGTTTGATAATTTCTGCATTCTGTTGGATTGCCTTTCTTTGGAATGGGCACAAATATGGATCTCTTCCACTCAGTTGGCCAGGTAGCTGTCTTCCAAATTTCTTGGCATAGATCTGTGATCACTTCCAGTGCTGTATCCGTTTGTTGAAGCATCTAAATTGGTATTCCGTCAGTTCCTGGAACCTTGTGTTTTCTCCAACGCCTTCAGTGCAGCTTGGATTTCTTTCTTCAGCACCATCAGTTCTTGGATCATATGCTGAAATGGTTAAACGTTGACCAATTCTTTTTGGTACAGTGACTCTGTGTATTCCTTCCATCTTCTTTTGATGCTTCCTGCGTCATTCACTATATATAAAATATATATGTATTAAACCACTTGATATTCCTCTAAATGTCACTGATAATCTGTTAATTCTGTTTTAATAAGTTTCTCCTTCTTCTTCAGATTACATAATTTTTATTGGTTACTCTTCTGATGACTTACTCTGCTGTCTTCAATCTGCCATTAAGTCATTCTATACAACAGCAGTTAGATTTTTTTATTTCAAATATTGTATATTTGAGTCCCTGGGTTTCCCTTTATTATTATTTTTTTTGTAGTTGCCATTTTCTGCTGATATTCCTCATCTGTTATTTTTATTGTGAAAATATTTTCTTGAGCATATTTATAATGGATTCTAATTCCAACACTTCAGTCATCTCTGGGTTGGTTTCTAGTAAATGTTTTTTCTCTTAACTCTGTTCATTTTCCTACTTTATTCATATTTCTCTGAATTTTCTATTATATTATACACATTGGAGATGATTTGTTATAGAAGTGCTGGATTTTTTTAATCGTCCTCTGAAGAATGTTTATTTTTGTAGTATCATGTAGATATATTAGCTGTACACAAATTCCAAATGTGCCTGTCTTTCACAGGGCAGTAGCAGAAGTCTCTACTCAGTTATTTCATTCTTCTAGCTCATGCATTTACTCATGATCCTTGAATTTTTTTCCATTTTCCCCAAGTAAATTTTAGGTGTCAGTCAAGGATTTGGGAAAAGTGTATATGGAGATCTTGGGTCTTCCTCTTCAGTGGCTTATTCATTTCAAACCTTTTCCCCTTGCTTTCCGTTAACTAATGAAACTCTGAACTCTATCCTGTGACTCCTCAAGATAGAAGATTGTAAGGCTCTGGGTCTCTGCTCTTGTGTTTTAGCTACCCCATGCCAGACAGACTGATGTGCTCTTAAGAGAAAAGTATTTTAAATATTGTATGTGTAATATTATATATGGAGCCCTGGTGGTGCAGTGGTTAAGAGCTCAGCTGCCAACCAAACGGTCAGCAGTTTGAATCCACCAGCTGTGTCTTGGAAACTCTATGGGGCAGTTCTACTCCATCCTATAGGGTCACTATGAGTGAGAATTGATTGGACTGAAATGGGTTTGGTTTGGTTTTATATTATATATATATATATGTATATCCACGGTGACATAATGGTTAAGCACTCACCTGCTAACCAAAAAGTTGGCAGTTCAAATTCACCCAGTGGCATTGTGGGAGAAAGACCCAGGGATATGCTCCCTTAAAGATTAAGCCTAGAAAGCCCTGAGGCAGTTCTACTCTGTCACATGAATTTGCTATAAGTCAAAATTAACTTGATGGCACCTATCAACAGAAACGACATTATGTGTGTATGTGTGTGTGTGTTCTGGAGTTTATAGTAACTATCTGTGAGAAGGTTAGTCCAATACAACTTCTCTGTCATTACTAGAAGCATAAATTCTCACTTTGATTGTGGCCTCTGACTATATCCATTTGTTCTTTGTCTCTTCACAATACATTTTTAAAATATTCATTTTTATATTGGGAAAAGTTTTATGTCCAGACTACTCTGAAAATAAAAGTTTTCAAAATGCTTTTAGCTTGATAATATGATAAGGCATTATTAAAAAGCATTTACCTCAGAAAAAAGTAAAATTTCTATAAAGCATTTCTATAATTAGATTTGAACAATACTATGTCCTGGACTGTGCACCAAGATAAACTATATGTGAAACAGACACTAAGGTAATTAAATGAGAAAACTTGGTTATGGAAGTTTCCTGGCTCTGTCACTAACATTTTGACCTTGAGCAATTGAATTACCCTCTAGGCCTCAGTTCCTCATTTGAAACACTGAATAATAATAATAATACTTACCTCAGAAGTTTGTTGTAAAGATAAAATGAGTTCATATATGGAATTTGCATGGTTTATGCATAGCACATAGTAAATATTTTATTAGATGTAGGTCAGGTATAAACTGGGGAACACATACAAAAATAATTTTACTTCTAGAATATTTGATTGTTAGCAAGTTATTCTACGTATAACAAATAAGCTAAATCAGTTGGTGAGTAGTCATAGTTCAATCCTATTTAGTGATAATAATAAGGTATCATCACCTACTTACAAAAATATGCTCATCTATTGTTCATGGTTTATGGGTATATATCTGACTTATCCTAAAGTGATAATTAAAGAAGAATTTTAAAACAAGAGAGAACAGACCACAACTCCCTTTTAGCCTGTGAGAAATATTTATTGCTTTGGGTGCTCTTATGTATAAATTCTGGCTACCAAGAAGGTATTACATATTGAATTTGATGTGATAATTAATAACTATGAATTATTTGTCATCAGTTATGCTTTAGGTCCAGTCACGAAAATCCATGCCTAGAAAGTAAACAGCATTTAATTGCCTTGCTGTCTAGTTGATTCTGACACACAGCGACCCCGTAGGATAGAGTAGAACAGTCCCATTGGGTTTCCAAGACTGTAATCTTTACGGAAGCAGATTGCCACATCTTTCTCCCATGGAGCATCTGGTAGGTTCAAACCACTGACCTTTTGGTTATCAGCTGAGTGCCTAACCACTGCACCATCAAGGCTCCTTTCAAAATTAAATAGATTCTGATATTTTAAAAGGAGCCCTGGTGCTGCAATGGTTAAACGTGGCAGTTTGAACCCACTGACAGCTCTGGGAGTAAAGACTTAGTTATCTCCTCTGATAAAGATTACAGTAGGAAACCCTATGGGGCAGTCCTAGTCTGTCCTGCAAGGTCACTACAGTCAAAATTAACTCAATGGCACACAACAACAATATTTAAAATGGTCCTAAAACAGTTTTGGAGGGAAAAATCTTTCTCTGGTTGTTTGTTCAATTTTTGTTCCCCTTTATCATCTTTTATTCAGTTTTTTTCCTTTGTCGTAATGTGAGGAATTATTACTGGAAAGCAGCTGGGAATTTGTAAATTTATAGCTTGATTGCCTTGGTTTACGGAGCCTGGAGTGCTAAGTCTACCATGATCTCTAGATTCAACCATTTCACTCTCCACCTTCCTGCTTTGTGTTATTGTGACTCCAAACCTGTTCTTGTTGCCTAATCAATTACTTATACTATCTCCACACATTGTGATTGTAGCTAAGTTTTTACTTTTTCTTTTTTGAGAGACAAATAAATTTATAATAAACTTTAAAATTTATAAAGTTTTAGAGACCGCTTCTGATTTTTTGTTTCAAATGGAATTACACTGAAGTTTTTGTTTGTGCTTTTGTTTTAAACCACACAGAAACCTTTTTCAAATCTGGCCATAGGAAAGTGAGACTGATATTTTCAGTGACATTTTGCAGTTCAGAAAAGATATTACATATCTCTGAACTGCTGAGGAAACAGTGGACAACTTTCCTTGAAAGCCAGAAGACTAAAAAAAAAAAAAAAAAAAAAAAATTCTGAACGTGGAAATGTTATTATTCTAAAACCCAGGTTTCTGACAAGTGTGTAATCTTTAATTCCATTTAGAGCCTTAATTTTGGGGCCAAAATTGATCATATTCCAGTATGGAACTCCTAATCACTGTGGAAAATGTTCCAGTGGATCTACTGCTTTAAAATATGCATGCATTTATACCGTTAGGTATCTTGTCATTCTTTGCTCTTACATCATACAGAATGTCATCCTTGTTCTTTTCGATCCCATCTCCCTTCCACACAGAATCCCAATTTTGTTCACGTATTGGAAGATTGAGTCCTTCAGGGGAGGCTGGGATATGGGTCAGTCCTCAGGACATAAATCCACGTTCATCTAACAAAGCACAGCAATTCCACAATAATACTTTTCTCCCTTCCCATGACTGGTTTGGGAGTAAAAATCATGAACGAGATGCTATTCTGCCTAGTGAAATGTAAAGTGAAGTTTGTTGAGGGGCTTCTGGGAGGTTTTCTTTTCTCTTAAAAAGGGGCTGAAGGAAAGTTTGTTCTTTCTTCTGGCTCTGAGAAATTATTGTTAAAGCACTTGGTGCTTCAAATTGCTGCAGCTTCTTGCAATCATGAAAAAATTAGCCTGATGGCAGAGTAGAAAGACTAATGATAATATTTTGGAGTTATCACATTAAATAATCCTGTAATTGCTTTAGCTCTGGATTTCTTATTATGTGGACTAGTATGTTTCTCTCAATGTTAAGTAATTTCTTGGATGTTTTTGTTATTAGAAGCTAACTGCATTCTGAGTAACACAAAAATAATATCTGAAGGGAAACATGAAATGCAAGGCCCGAGAGAGCCAGATAGGTGATAGGTTTTGAAGATTAAGGTAAACTTACCAACTTTTTGAATCGGGCATACTGATACACTCATGGGTCTGCAAAGCATTTGTAAATAAATCTTAAATTAAAAGCATTTATTCAAGAAGGGAAGAAAAATTTAAAAAATTAAAGGGAGATTTTACTACTTACCAAATTATTTTTCTTTAAACCTTCATGACAGCAAAATATTGGAGACAGTTTAAAAAAAAAAAAACAACCTCAATCATGAAGTGTTTGGGTCCTTCCAAGACATGTTTAATGTCGAAACTTGGACATCTCATTTCAGTGGAGATAGAGATAATACTGGGTCATTATCAGTGTCTATGGGGATTTCATTAAGTCTTACCTGAGGTTAAAGGCTGCATTAGATGATCAGAGTTATATGTTACATCTAGGTAAAATCAGTCAAGGATATTTCACTTAAATACCTCTCTCAATTTTATTTCCGTAGGACACTTGGATAAGCCCTGGTGGCACAGTGGTTAAAGTGCTCAGATGCTAATTGAAAGGTCGACATTAGAACTCACCAGCAGATGCAAGGGAGAAAGCTGTGGCAGTCTGCTTCCGTAAAGATTTGTAGCCTTGGAAACCCTATGGTGCAGTTCTACTCTGTCTTATAGGGTCGCTGTGAGTTGGAATAGACTCAACAGCTATGGATTTTAGGACACATGGTAGTATGCAACCCACCCCCCAATTCACTACTGTAAAGAAAAAGAAATTGCTAACTATGTAGACTCTGTTTGCGGTATTTGTGGACTGTGTTTGTAGAGAATACAGAGACTTGAACACATCATTCTCTGCTCAAATATGAACAATAGCACTCTATTCCATACAAAGTCAAGTCCAAGTCTTCAGCCTGGCTGTGATGGATTGAGTTGTGTCTCCAAAAAGTGACAATGAAGTCCTATCCCTGTGTGTATAAATGTGTCCTTGTTTGGAAATAGCTTTTTTTTTTTTTTTTTGGCTATCTTAACGATGTCACACCGGAGGAGTAGGGTGAGTCCTAAGCCTAATCTCTTCTGAGTGGTATCTTATTAAAAGAGCAGAAGAGACACACACGGAGGAAGACAGATGTCACAATGGAGGCAGATGCATCTGTAAGACCAGGAATGCAAAAAGGATTGCTGGCAGACCCTAGAAGCTGAAACAGACAAAGAAGGGCCTTTCTCTAGAGCCAGTGCCCTCAGTTTAGACTTCTAGCCTTCTGAACTGTGAGAAAATTAATTTCTATTCTTTAAAGCCATCCACTTGTAGTATTTTTGTTATAACAGCACTAGGAAATAAGACACTGGCTTTGAAAAGTCTTCAAAATTTGGACTCTATCCCTCTATCCAAATACCATTTATGTATCTCCCTCACACAGCCTGTAACTAAACCATCATACTTCATAATCTTGCTACACGTCAAACTCACCTACCCCAACATGCTCCTGCACCTGTTGCCCTATCATTGAGTTCTACCCCAATGAAAGGCAAGCCTGTAAAGTTAAACTGTATTTTCAGGAAATACAGGTTATAACAAATTTTTCTTATGCAAAATTATAAAAGAATTTAGGGGCACCAGCAGAGAGAAGCAGTGCCAGGAGAATTGCCCTTATTAGGCAGCCGAAGGAGACTTTCATAATAATAAAGCAATTTTTGTTTACAAATAGTTATTAAGATGTTTCTAATATGTTTTTGGTTACTATTGTTTTCTTAACTTATGTGCCAAAAATGTGCTAGAAGTTTATAAAACAATATGTTTTCCATTCAAGAACAGCCTAGACTTTATTAATTTACTTTTTTTCATGATTACGCATATATCAAGTCCAAGGGACTATAACTAAAGCTTAAAGACATTTTGGAATAATCCTTTCCTGACACTGCAGTTCTTACTTCTAGTCCCTTCAGAATCTATAAACAATAACAACAAAAAATTCACATATAATATTCACATATATGGACTAATAATAATTAATTTGTAAAGTGGTAGGCATCCATGAAAATGTAAACACCCCACTTCCATTTAGATATCAATGCAGAATCTAATAATACTTATTCTCAATAAATGCGTTTAGCAATGAATTTCAGAATCTTAAAGCTGAGTTTTTATTTTAAAGTAGTTTATAGAAAAAAATTTAAGAGGTACTCATAGTTAAAAATTGAAAAGATTCAATCTTTCCAGTGCCATTTTAATCCCAGATCAACAAGGTCTGCTTGTCCAAGTACTGAAATCAATTTCACCACACATATCAAGGCAGACTCATGATTCCTTCTATACTTGGTTGAAAGCAGATGGTATACGTAAAACACAACTATTCTTTTGAAAGCTAACTTTATAATGCCCAGATTGAATCAGCAGTTCCAAAAAGTCTATGTTTCTTATTCACATTATAAAATGCCCTTTGCCCCCCAAGGCTAGAGTCACTCCACATGTAACATAAGAGTTCTTCTTACTCTAACAAAGGAAAACATCCATAGCACTATAGGAAAACACTTCTATTCACAATAATGTTATTTATTTATACCATACTTTATTCCAGGAAAGGTATTATGTCGGTTTGGTGTTATTAAGAATGCATTGCAGTGATATAACCAAAGCTAGAGGTGAAGAGAAACAATCAAGGCTGCAGACATGGAAGCATCACGGGTAGGAGTGTACTGAGAGGTGGAATTGGAATGGGACAGCATGCACCGATCCCCTGCCGCTTTTCCCGAAGCTCTGCAGAGAGTGAACATGGGCTGTCAAAGTCAAGCATTGCTCACACGTTGGAGGGAGGAGCATCAGTGCTGCATTGTCAGTAATACTAGGCTGTCAGTTCTGAAATTAACTGAAACGCAATCAGCTCTTTTAGAAAATGAAAGCTTAACTCTCAGCTGTCATTTAGGAAGAGTGATTTCTTTAAATTCTGTCAATACAGGGTGATATCAGCAATGTGGGCTCAGCTCTTTCTCTAACCTGAATGGTTATGTGACAGCTCTGGAGAGATGTCTGTGACCAGAGGTAGCCTTGAGCAAAGTTGTGAACCAAAAGTTTATCTTCAGTACAGTTGCCTCATATTCCTAACATTGTGTGTTCTAGTGTTCTTCCTTGCAAAGCTTCACTCAGGTCTATTTCCTACTCAGTCAAGACTGAACTTTACCAATTCCTAACTCTTAGAGCGCTGCTTGTCTTCTGGATGATGGCTGGTTAGCCTGCTAAGCAATGTGTTATAGTTACATTAATGTTACAAGGGAATAGAGAGACTCCTTAGCTCCCTGCTCATTTTACAGATGAGGTGAATTGGTATGCACATGGCCGTGTAATTACACAGAGGGGGCAATAGGGAAGTATAATGGATTATTGCTCTTGTAATTAGTATTCTATCGTGTTGTTAATTGCCAACGAGTAGGCTCTGACTCATGGTCGCCTTATGTATAACAGATGAAACTTTCATCTTGTGCCATCTTCATGATGGATTTTATGTTTGAGCCCATTGTCGTGGCTATTGTGTCAGTCTGTCTCATTGAGAGTTTCCCTTGTCTTTGCTGACCGTCTACTTTGCCAAACAGGGCGTCCTTTTTTAGCGATTAGTCTTTCCTGATGACATGTCCACAGCAAGCGAGGTGAAGTCTCGTCATTCTCACTTCTAAGGAGCATTCTGGTTGTATTTCTTCTCAGATTGAAATAAAAGCTTACTGAAATGAAAGAAGGCACGCAGTAAGATAGAGTTGTCATCAAAGAAAGCTGATGGAATGGCTACCCAGAGACCTCCCTCATCCCGGATAGATTTTCTTTAATGAATTTACGGCAGTACACAGTCTTCTCAGCTTTGGACTCTCAGTGCTTCCAGTGGGCTAAAGTCAGGGCTTCTGATTTTACACCTGCCGAAATCACAGAAGATTGAAGAATGAACCTAAATGTCAACATATTAATAAAGACAAACATAACCGTCAAGCATACTGGGCAGAGTCGTTACCATGCAGTAAGTAAAACTAACAAAAATAATAATTACTAATTAAAATAATTCCTAATACAATATGATAAGCCAGGTACTGATCGATGTACTTCACAAATGTTAAGTCATTTAATATTCTTAATATCCACATCTATATAATAGATACTATCATTCTATGGGAACCCAGGTGGTGTAGTGGTTAAGAGCTACAGCTGCCAACCAAAAGGTCGGCAGTTCGAATCCACCAGGTGCTTCTTGGAAACTCTGTGGGGCAGTTCTACTCTGTCCTATAGGGTTGCTATGAGTCGGAATCGACTCTATGGCAACGGGTTTGGTTTTTTGGTTTTTATCTTTCTATAGTTGATACTATCATTCTGTAGCAGATACTATCAATCTCTCCTTTTTATACGAGGAAGCTGATGCTTATAGATGAAGAAGAGAAGTTAAACTTCGCCATACAGCTAGTACATATATACACTTTAATGCACTCATCCATTCTTTCTTCAGGCTATCAAAAAATTGTTGTGTCCAATAGTACGTTTAAAATTGTGATGCATGTTGCCAAATTGTTCTCTAGAAAGGCACTAATCAAAAGTCCTAAGAGTATTGGAGTGTACATTTCCTCCTTCTCTTCCTAAAACTAGGAATCGGTTTTTATTAATTTTTAATATTTGCCATTTCATAGAAGATAATATTACTCACTTTCCTTTCTCACTTTTATTATTAATAGTGTTGAACATAATTTATATTTTATGAGCAATCTATACTTATTTTTTAAAATGAATTTCCTAATAATTCTACACCTTTTTCACTTTTTTTCCTTTCTATTAATTTTTTTTCTGTTTGGTTTGTAGGAGTTTTTTATGTATTAAGAGTGATAAAATCTTTGCTTTTTATATATATTTCTAATGATATCTCTAATTTATAAGAAAAAATGAGAATAAGGTTTGAAGGGTGAATTGACATGTCCAAGTGGCAGAAATTTAATTAATACTAAGTCTTCTGATACCTTTTTTTTTTTTAATTCACCTTCATTATGACTTCATTGAGATAAGGCAACTAGAACTCCAATACGTAAGTGAAGATTATTGCACTTCGAGAATGTATTATTCCTTAAATATTTTAGTATACTTACTCAATTAGACTGTGTTCTGCCCCATAGAAACCTAATCTCTCTCCCTTTCTTCTGAATACTAAATGCCTGATATAATTCTTAGCACATAGTAAGTACTCTGTAAATATTTGTGAATGGACATATGAATGTGCTGTATCCTGTGGTTATAGAGACCAAAGACACAGTCTCTGTGTTCAAAGAACTCCCAGTCTTGTGGAGGTGACACATGAAAAGATAGAGAAAATAACAGAAAATGAGACAAGTATGATGGATATAGGCATAGAATGAATGTGATATCCAAGTAAATGTCAGAAATAATTGACAATGACTCCCAAATCTCTGTCCTCAAATACATTATCATGGAGCGCATCATCTTATGATGTGGCTTGTTTTTCATTAGTGAGATGCCTTGAGGTAATGAAAAGCATACTGGTTTTGGATTCAGATATAACCAGGTTTAAGGACCAAGTTTACTACATTCTATCTGAATAATCCTGGATGAGGTAGACTCTGTGAACCTGAATTTATTTACCTATAAATGTCATTTTTCAGTTGGTGTCGAGTCAATTCTGACTCATGGTGGCCCAGTGTAAGTCAGAGTAGAACTGTGCTCCATAGGGTTTTCAGTGGCTGCTTTTTCCGAAGTAGATCACTGGGCCTTTCTTCCAAGGTTCTTCTGGATGGACTTGAACCAATAACCCTTCCATAAGCAACCAAGTACTTAACTGTTTATGCCACCCAAGGATGCCATAAATGTCATCAATAATTTCTATATTCTAGGCCATTGAAAGGACTCAATCAGATAAGATACACAGAGTGCTTACCTCTTAGAAGATTTTCAAAGACAATGGTTCTTCTCTATGCTTCTCAGGTAAATTATCTTAAAAGTCACCCATATTAAACATTATCTGCAATTTTATGTCCATTATCCTAACTTTCTGAAATCTATTAATAGTTTAGTATCCTAATTTGACCAGCCTTATTTATTAGTAGACCTTTGGACACTCAGAAGTATAGCTTTACCTCCACATTTATGAAAATGTCATTATATCAACTGAGCACATAATAGATCTGACACACAGTGTTGTTGTAGTTATTAGGTGCTGTTGAGTTGGTTCCTAATCATAGTAATCCTATGTACAACATAATGAACCACGCCTGATCCTGCACCATCCTCACAATCATTGCTATGTTTGAGCCCATCGTTGCAGCCACTGTGTCAACCTGTCTCATCAAGAGTCTTCCACTTTTTTGATAACACTTCACTTTACTAAGAAGCATTATGTCCTTCTCCAGGGGCTGGTCCATCCTGATAACATGTTCAAAGTACATGAAATGAAGTTTTGCCATCCTTGTTTCTAAGGAGCACTCTGGCTGCTCTTCTTCCAAGACAGATTTGTTTGTTTTTCTGGAAGACTGTGGTATATGTGGTATTCTTCGCCAACACCATAGTACAAAGGCATCAATTCTTCTTCGGTCTTGCTTATTCATTGTCCAGCTTTCACATGCATAGGAGGCAATTGAAAATATCATGTTTTGGGTCAGGCGCACCTTATTCCTCAAAGTGGCATCTTTGCTTTCTAACCTTTAAAGAGCACTTTTGCAGCAGATTTGCCCAATGCAATACATCATTTGATTTCCTGACTGCGCTTCCATGGGCGTTGATTGTGGATCCAAATAAAATGAAATCCTTGACAACTTCAGTCTTTTCTCCATTTATCATGATGTTGCTTATTGGTCCAGCTATGAGGATTTTTTTTTTTTTAAATGTTGGGGTGTAATCCATACTGAAGGCTATAGTCTTCGATCTTCATCAGTAAGTGCTTCAAGTCCTCTTTGCTTTCAGCAAGCAAGGTAGTGTTATCTGCATATAAAACCCACCACCATCGAGCTGATTCTGACTCACAGCGACCCTATAGGTCAGAGTAGAACTGCCTCATAGGGTTTTCAAGGATCAGCTGGTGGATTTGAACTGCCAACCTTTTGGTTAGCAGCCAAGCTCTTAACCACTACACCATCAGGGATCTCATCTGCAGATGGCAGGCTCTTAATAAGTCTTCCTCCAATCCTGATGCTGTATTTGTCTTCATATAGTCCAGCTTCTTGGATTGCTTGCTCAGCATACACATCAAATAAGTATGGTGAAAGGATACAACCCCGACACACACCATATCCCCCAAAAAACCAAACCCATTGCCATTAAGTTGATTCTGACTCACAGTGACCCTATAGAACAGACTAGAACTGCCCCATGGGGTTTCCAACAAGTGGCTTTGAACTGCTGACCTTTTAGTAGCAGCTGAACTCTTAACCACTGTGCCACCAGGGCTACCATAGTACGTAGTAAATATGATCATTTTGGTCATGACATAGAAGTAAGCAAAATTGGCACCTATTTTGTTTGTGACCCCTGAAACTGTATACCCCTGTTTTATACAGAACAATTTAAAGACCGAAACTATTTCCCAACAGCTTAAATTTTTAATCATATATATGGTCCACGACTTTTAAATTCCTAAGAACATAGAAAACACTAAATAACAACATGAAATAGTGAAATGCTATTCAATAGAAATTACATAAATGTTGAATAGATGGCTTTCAATAAAGATTATATGGTGTTTTGCTGCCTGTTCTTAAACTATAATCTCACTTTGCAAGCGGGTGTTAGACATATATTATTGATCAGTGTAGTCTATGCAGAGTAAGTAATTCACTGGCAATTTACTGAAGCTTGTTTGTGTTGAAATGTCCCATACCTTCTGATGTGAGAGTGTGACAAGAACTGCCTTTGGGGACCACTGGTCACATTTCTCAGGGTGTAACTATTCCAACTGCTGTGGAGAATGGGCTCTTCCTCCGCCTCCCTCCACACCCCCACCCGCTTTGGCACGAGATAATAAACCAGATCTCTTCTTATTATTTCTGTCACTCTTCCAGGAAACTTCGGGCTACCCTGATTTATGTTATGTTCAATTATCTATGGTTTATGTTGCCATACTGAAAGAGGAATTCAACAATTTCATTTTTAGAGCATATACTGAGCATCCCTAAAATCACTAATAGCTTACTAATTTTGTGGTGGAAGAAATAAAAGTGAATTGTTTTTAACTATATACTTCTGTATCTTAAAATCAACTGATTTTATCAGATACTTTGCATTTAATGATTCTTAAGGTTCAAGAGCCTTGATTTTCAGATTATTTTGCTTCTTTACTAAAGGAAAGTTGTTCTGAACATCTGTCTCTAATATGGTATGATTACAAGAGTTACAACAGTATCTAGAGTTTATGACATATTTCAATGATTATATTTATAAATGTACAAATAAGACAGGCCTTGTTTTCATACTTTTGAAATATTATTTTTAGGAAATTTCATTTTTTTGGTTCAAACTAACTTCATTGCCTTAATACCTCAGATTTGTGAAGACTATGCTGATGCTTACGACAATAGATAAGATTATGAAACTTGCCTTCAAAAACAAGTTAGGAATTTCTTATAATTTCTTTATCTGAAGACAGCAAAACGCATTCCTCTAATAATATAAAATGAAAAAACTCAATTACTGAAGCAAATGGCAAGCCTTCCTCTATAATTCTGTTAAAGAGCAAGTATCAGAAACAGAAGTAGAATAAAACATTTCTTTTGCTTCCACCATCATCAACAAACACAGGACAAAGCAATACAAACAAGTAATAAATCACAATGCAATCAATCAGAGCAGCACAGGAACAATTGTCCATATGCAAATGTTTTCCTCACTTATTAGAATAAAACCCTGCCTGATTTTCTCTGTAATGTAAGAATTATCTCTCTGTCCCCACTGATTTGTATTTCCTACATCTGACCTTGAGCTCCCTTTTTTTATGTGTTAAAAAGGGTGTGGGTAAGTACTGGAAAAGAAACAAAACTCATTACATAGCAGTTGTCTTCTCCTGGTTACTACCCAGAGGCAGTGGGAAAATGGGAGTGGTTCCATCCATATCATCTGAGGACACTCTTTCTCACCCATTTCTTCCTATTCTAGCACAGGTAGCCTTTGATCAAAATCCAGAGAGCTATTCAAATTACTGTAATTGACAATATGTTTAAAAACCAAAAAAAGAAGAACCAAGCCCATTGCAGTTGAGTCAATTCCAACTCATGATGACCTCATGTGCTACAGAGCAGAACTGCTCCATGGGGTTTTCTTACTGTAATCTTTATGGAAATGGACAGGCAGGTCTTCTTTTGTGGCACTGCTGGGTGGGTTCAAACTGCCAAACTTTAGGTTAGTCATTGTAAGTTGCCGTCAAGTCAATTCCAACTTATGGCAACCCCATATTTGTAGGATAGAACTCCATAGCGTTTTCAAGGCTGTGATCTTTCAGAAGAAGATTGCCAGGCCTGTATTCTGGGGCAGGTTTGGATGGGTTTGAACCCCCAAACGTTCAGCTAGTAGTCAAGCTCTTAATCATTACGTCAACCAGGGACTTCAGGTTAGTAGAAGAGCACAAACTTTTTGTGCCACCCAGGGATCTAATTAATTTTTTTTATGTGCTTTTTTAATTAACTGCTTTAAATTTCAAACCCCATCTATTGTGTGGGTATTCTGCTCTCCAATAAATTTTCCCTACAAATATGATCTGCATATGAGGTGATTGAAAATACCATGGCTTGGATCAGGCGTGTCTTAGTCTTCAAGGTGACATCTTTGCTTTTTAACACTTTAAAGAGATCTTTTGCAGCACATCTGCCCAATGTGATGCGTCCTTTGATTTCGTACTGCTGCTTCCATGGGTGTTGATTGTAGATCCAAGTAAAATGAAATCCTTGACAACTTCAATATTTTCTCAGTTTATCACGATGTTGCCTATTGGTCCATTTGTGAGGATTTTTGTATTGTTTATGTTGAGGTGTAATTCATACTGAAGGCAGTGGTCTTTGATCTTCATCAGTAAGTGCTTCAAGTCCTCTTTGCTTTCAGCAAGCAAGGTTGTGTCCTCTGCGTATTGCAGGTAGTTAATGAGTCTTCCTCCAATCCTGATGCCACATTCTTCTTCATATAGTCCAGCTTCTTGGATTATTTGTTCAGCATTCAGATTGAATAAGTACGGTGAAAGGATACAACCCTGATGCACACGTTTCCTGACTTTAAACCACGCAGTATCCCCTTGTTCTTTTCCAATGACTGCGTCTTGAACTATGTACAGGTTCCTCATTAGCACAATTAAGTGTGCTGGGATTCTTATTCTTTGAAATGTCATCCATTATTTGCTATGATCTACATACTCGAATGCCTTTGTATAGTCAATAAAACACAGGTAAAGAAGAATTGACACCTTCAGATTATGGTGTTGGTTGAATATACCAAGGACTGCCAAAAGAATGAACAAATCTGTCTTGGAAGAAATATAGCCAGAATGCTCCTTAGAAGCAAGGATGTTGAGACTACGTTTCACATACTTGGACATGTTATCAGGAGGGAACAGTCCCTGGAGAAGGACATCATGCTTGGTGAAGTAGAGGGTCAGCAAAAAAGAGGAAGACCCTCAATCAGATGAATTGACACCTTGGCTGCAACAATGGGCTCAAGCATAGCAACAATTGTGAAGATGATGCAGGACCAGGCAGTGTTTTGTTCTGTCGTACATGGGTCACTATGAGTTGGAACAGACTCAACGGCCCTGTCTTAGCCATCTAGTGCTGCTCTAACAGGAATACCATGAGTGGATGGCTTTACAAAGAGAAGTTTATACTCTCACAGTCCAGTAGGCTACAAGTCCAAATTCAGGGCATCACCTCCAGGAGAAGGCTTTCTCTCTCTGTGGGTTGACTCCAGTACTGTCTAGCACTGGACTCCTGGTTCTGCTGCTGCTGGTTCTCTGACACTGCCACTTCTCTGTTGCTGTAGGTCCTCTACTGCCACTCCTCTATCCATTCATAGTTTCAAAACCACTTCCACATTTTAGATATCTGTTAGAGCAACACTCCACTCCTGGTACCAAATTCTGTCTTAGTCATCTAGTGCTCCTCTAACAGAAATACCACAAGCAGATGGCTTTTAACAAGAGAAATTTGTTCTCTCATAGTCCAGTAGGCTACAAGTCCAAATTCAGGGCATCAGCTCCAGGAGAAGGCTTTGTCTCTCTGTCAGCACTGGAGGAAAGTCCTTGTGATGCAACAGTCTTCCCTTGGTCTTGGAGCATCTCAGCACAGGAACCTCAGGTCCAAAAAGACGTGCTGTACTCCTAGCACTGCTTTCTTGGTGATGTGAGGTTCCCATGTGTCTCTGCTCACTTCTCTCTTTTATATCTCAACAGAGATTGCATTAAGACACTACCTAATCTTGTAAACCCTCATGAGCATAACTTCATCACAGTGATAGAATTTACAACATATAAGGAGATCACATATAACCTCATCATAGTGATAGAGTTTACAACACATAAGGAAATCACACCAGATTACACAATCATACAATACTGAGAATCATGACCTAGCCAAGTTGCTACACACATTTTTGGGGGGACACAATTCAATCCATGAAAGGCTCCTAACAACAACAACAAATATCATCTAAATTTTTAAAAAAATAACAGCATTTTGTCTCCTCCAAATTACCCCTTTAGAGATTATACACTTATACAAATTCAAAAACATTTTTGGAACTCCATTATTTCATATATCTTTGTAACTAAAATCTGTTAAAATAAAAGAATATATTGTGTCTATTAAAGTCTTAACTTATGGGATTATAAAAATAAAGGAGAAAAAAATTTTGCTCAAATATTCACAATCTAATGGGAGACAAAAGCATAGATATAATATAATACAATATGATTATCAATAAATATTAAATATTTCATAGCCTTGAATGTTTCCTTTCTTTTTTTATTCTATTTATTTATTTTATTGTGCTTTAGATGAAGGTTTATAGAGAAAATTGGTTTCTCATTAAACGATTAATACACATATTGTTTTGTAACATTTGTTGCCAATCCTGCGACTTGTCAACACTCTCCCCTTCTTGACCTTGGGTACCTCATTTCCATTAGTCCAGCTTTCCTGTCCCCTCCTGCCTTCTCCCCCTTGCCCCTGTGATGGTGTGCCCATTTAGTCTCATATACATGGTTGAGCTACATATATTATTGTTTGTTTTATGGGCCTGTCTAATCTTTGGCTGAAGAGTGAACCACCGGTATGACTTCAGTACTGAGTTAAAAGGCTGTCCAGGGGCCATACTCTCGGGTTTTCTCTAGTCTCTGTCAGACAAGTAAGTCTGCCTTTTTTTTTTTTTTTTTTTTTTTGTGATTTAGAATTTTGTTCTACATTTTTCTCCAGCTCTATTTGGGGTCCTCTATTTTGATGCCTGCCAGAGCAGTTGGTGGTGATAGCACGACACCATCTAGTTGTGCTGGATTCAGTCAGGTGGAGGCTGTGGTAGTAGTGACCCATTATTCCTTTGGGCTAATATTTCCCTTATGTCTTTGGTTTTCTTCATTCTCCCTCGCCCCAGATGGGGTGGGACCAGTGGAGAATATCTTAGAAGGCCACTTACAAGCTTTTAAGACCCCAGATGCTACTCACCAAATAGGATGTAGAACATTTTCTTCTATGTTATGCCAATTTAGTTAAATGTCCCCTGAGACCATGGTCCCCAGCCCTCAGTCTAGAAATTCGATCCCTCAGGGAGTTTGGATGTGTCTATGAAGCTTCCATGACTTTGCCTTTGTCAAGTTGTGCTGACTTCCCCTGTATCGTGTCCTGTTTTACCCTTCACTGAAGTTACCACTTATCTATTGTCTAGTTAGTGTTTTCCCCTCCCCACCCCTCTCCTCCCTTGTAACCAGCCATCAAAGATTGTTTCTTCCTCTGTGTAAACCTTTTCAAGTGTTTTTATAATAGTGGTCTCATACAGTATTTGTCCTTTTGTGATTGACTTATCAATAATGCCCTCCAGATCCATCTATGTTGTGAGATGCTTCACAGATTCATCGTTGCTCTTTATCGTTGCATAGTACTCCATTGTGTGTATGTACCATAGTTTGTTTATCCATTCTTCTGTTGGTGGGCACTTAGGTCATTTCCATCTTTTTGCTATCATGAATAATGCTGCAATGAACAAGGGTGTGGGCATGTCTATTTGTGTGACAGCTCTTATTTCTCTAGGATATATTCCTAGGAGTGGGATAGCTGGATCATATGGTATTTCTATTTCTAGCTTTTTAAGAGAAAGCTGTATCATTTTCCAAAATGATTGTGCCACTTTTCATTCCCACCAGTCGTGTGTAAGAGTTCCAATCTCCCCGCAGCCTCTCCAACATCTGTTATTTTTGGTTTTTTTGATTCTTGCCAGTAATGTTGGAATGAGATGGTATCTTTTTGTAGTTTTGTTTTGCATTTCTCTAATAGCTAATAATCAAAAGCATTTCCGCATGTGTCTGTTAGTTGCCTGAGTATCGTCTTTGGTGAAGTGTCTGTTCATATCCTTTGCCCATTTTTTAACTGGATTATTTGTCTTTTTTGTTTTAGACATGCTAGATTTTCCTATAGAGTTTAGAGATTAGACCTTTGTCAGATTTGCCATAGCCAAAAAATTTGTTCCCAGTCTATAGGTTCTCTTTTGCACTCTTTTGGTGAAGTCTTTTGATGATTACAAGCCTTATTAATTTTTTAAGGTGTTTACAGCACGATAATAATTACCCACAAAATTGTACACTCCTCAGGTACCCAGTTTTTTGCTGAAATTGCTGTTTTCTACATACCAAGATAGCTTTATTTCTATCTCAAAGAACTTTTTGAGGATAAAGTACATCTTTTAAAATGAAACCTATGAGTAATAGATGAGAAGGCATCACGGTATAAAGTGTATTTAATTCACAGAGAAAGGCCCTATCCATGTATTATATTTAAGTATTAAACTACTCTGTTCATTTTCTATGTTGCTCTAACAAATAACTATAAATTTGGTGCCTTAAAACAACATCCATTTATTATCTCACAGTACAGTAGGTCAGAAGTCTGAGTACAAGGTGGTTCTGCTGAATCCTTTCCTTAGAGTCTCACAAAGCTGAAATCAAGGTTTTGGCAGGGCTGCATTCCTTTCTGAAGGCTCTGGTGATGAATTGTTTTCCAAGGTCATTCAGGCTGTTGGCCAACTTGAGTTTCTCGTGGTTGTAGAAATGATGTCCCCATTTCTTTCCTCATTGTCAGCTGGAAGCTGGTATTTGCTCCTAGAAGCCGACTGCATACTTTCTCATGTTTTTTACATGTCTCTTTCCCTCCTGTAACCCCCAGCATGGACACATGGAGTCCCTCTCATTCGCTGAATCTCTTTGGCTCTCATTCTGCTGAGTCTCTCCTGCCTCCTGCCAGAGAAATTTCTTTGCTTTCAAGGGCCCCTGTGATTAGATTGGGCCCACCTGGATAATCCGAGATAATGTCCCTAGTTTAAGGTCTATAACCTTAATCACATCTTCAAAATCCTTTTATACATGTCAAAACCACCATACAGAAAGTCAAAGAAGAAATGACACTTGTGATATATGAATCGGAAAAGGTAAATCAAACAAACAAACAAAAAATACATAATACGTAAAGACTACCAAAGAATCAAGAAAAATAAAATCAACAGGAAAATAGCCATGAACAAATATTCAAGAAAAGGAAATTAAACAGCTTTTAATCATATGGAAGAAATGCAATCTCACTCATATGCAAATTAATACCTGTTACCATCAAGTTGATTCTGACTCATGGCAGTCTCACATGTTTCAGAGTAGAACTGCACTCCATAGGGTTTTCAATAGCTATAATTTCATGGAAGTAGATCTCCAGGCTTTTCTTCCGTGGCATTGTTGGATGGATTCGAACTGACAACCTTTCAGTTACTAGCATAGCATGAACCATTTGCACTACTCAGGAACCTCTAAAAATAAGTAGTTAAACTATAAATTAATAGCAGAGATTTCTGCTGCAGGCTGTATTTGAGTAGCAGAGATTGAATTCATCCTCCCACTTTAAAGAGCCAAAAACTGGACAAAGTATGTGCAACAGCTGTTTCGGACATTGACCTGAAGCAGTGTCAAGTCTGGATCCCTTAGACAAAGAGAACAAGTGAAGTAACCAATGTAATTGCTGTGTCTTTTTTCTTGGTCATATATTCCAAATTGCAGAGCAAGCAGGGGAACTTTAAGCAGATCTTGCAGCAGTTTCTTTAAATTCAGGGAGTCTGAGGCAGCTGAGAATTGCAGGTCAAAGTTCTGGAGAGAAAGAAGTTATGAAGAAAAATAGCTCCAGAAATCTGCAGAGATTCCCTTAGGTCTTTTATAAATACTAAGAAAGAGATATGTAGTTTCTCCATCAGACAGAGTAGAGAATACTCACTGACTACTCAGAGCATGGAATAGCATCTGCAGAGGAGCCACCATTTGGTAGTGTGCAGGATTACCAGATTTAGCAAATAAAAATATAGGATGTTCCAGTTTAAATGTGAAATTCAGACAAACAATGACTAGGTTTTTTTTTTTGTTTGTTTGTTTTTTAGTACAAATATGTCACAAATATTGGAATATTGTATGACACAGAATTATACTAGAAATTATTTGTTGTTGATTCGAAATTCGAGACTAACTGAGTGTCTTCTATTTTATTTTGCATCCTTATTAGTACAAATAAACTATTTTTAGAGCACTAGTTCTTAAAGTATGGTCCAGGCACCCTTGAGAGTCCCCAAGACCCTTTCAGGGGACACATAAGGTCAAAATTATTTTTATAATAATACTAGAAAAGTATTTGTATTTTTTCCTGTCATTCTCTCAGGAGTGTACAGTGGAGTTTTCTAGAGGTTCCATGACATGTGATGTCATAACTGATTGATAAAGAAGCAAGTATGAGAATCTACCTGTCTTTTATTAAGCTACACATTGAGGAGATTTGCAAATACGTAAAATAATGTCACGCCTCACCAAAATTGCTTTTGATTTTAAAAAATAAAGTTTTGTTATTTATATTAACATGTAGCCAGTTTATTATTATTTTAAGTGAATTAATATATACATTAGAAATTCCTCAGTTTTGATTTCTAATATGGTAGTTATCAGTAGATATAACTCAAAGAAGCAAAAACTCTTATGGGTTCTTGATAATTTTTAAGAACATTATACAATTCTGAGATGCTACACTGAAGCAAAGGCCACTCCAGATTCACTATAACAAAGCTTTGAAAGGATCAAACTGAATCATAGCTAACTTAATTGCCTACTTGAATGAAACCCAGCATTTTTAAAGGAAGAAATCAAGATCCAGAAACTCAACAATGTAAAATCACACTGATCATCATCCAGTCAAAAATTAGTAGACATACCAAGAAACAGGAAAATGTGACCCATAAATAGGAGAAAAACAAATAAATGAAAAAAGTTCTCAAAAGGATAATGATGATGGTATTAATAGAGTTAGAAATTAAAACAACTATGATAAATACATTCAAGTATTTCAATATAAATGTAAACCTAAAGAGAAATGAAAGGAATGTTAAAAAAAAAAGAATAAATTAGAACTTCTAGAGGAGAAAAATAAAAATATCTGAAATAAAAAAATTCACCGGGTGGTATTAACAGTAGATTAGACTTCAAAAGAAGAGGTTAATGATCTTAAAAACCTTGTAATAGAAACTATCCAAAGTAAAGCACAAAGAGAAAATTAATGGAAAATTAGGAAGAAAGTCTCAGTGACCTGTGGGATAATATCAACTGACCTACCATATAATTTGAGTCCCATGCAATATGAATCCCAAAGAGTGGGATCGAGAAAGGGAGTCATAAAAATTTACTTGTAACAATAATACGCAGCTAAAAAAAATTCCGAATTTGAATAAAACTATAAACTCACAGATCCCAAAAGTACAACGAACATCAAGAAAGATAAACAGAACAAAAATGTCACAAAATACACTGTAATCAAATTCCTTGAAACAATGATAAGGAAAAAATATTAAGCAGCCAGAATAAAAGTATGTTACATACAGAAGCACAAAGAAAATAAAGACTATAGACTTCACATCAAAAACCATGAAAGCCAGAAGATGTAATGGCATTGTTTAAGCACTGAAACTGTGAACCTACAATTCTATTTCCTGCAAAGATATTTTTTAAAACTGAAGGAAATAGAAAGATTTTTTCAGACAAACAAAAGCTGAAAGATTTCATTGTTAAAAATCTACACTAAAAGAAATGTTGATAAAAATATTTCAAGCTGAACAAAAATGACTTCTGATAGAAACCTGCAACTACAGAAATGAACAGTGTTGGAAACAGTAAACGTGGATAATTACAAAATATTTTCTAATTTAAACAATTTCTTTATAATTGTTTAAAGCAAAAATAATAAATGTAATATGGAATTTACAATATATTTAGAAGTAAAATCTATGACAATAAGTGGTATAGTATCATTTGAAGGCAGACTATGATCAGTTAAAGATACATAATTGTAAACTTTAGAGCAACCCCTAAAAAATAAAACAAACAGCTATAGCTAATAAAATAAAATGGAATCTTAAAAAAATACTCATGAATTGAAAAGAAGAAAATAAATGAGGAAAATGAAACAAAGATAAGATGGAACAAATAGCAACATTTATCAAAAAAAAAAAAAAGAGATAAATTTAAATCCACCATATTGGCAATTGTTTTAAATATAAATGGACTAAACACTCTGTTTAAAAGACAGAAATTGGCATAATAAAAAGCAATACAGGCTCAACTACATGCTATCTATAAGCAACTCCCTTAAAATATAAAGACAACAATAGTTTAAACATAATATGATGGAAAAAAGGTACACCATGTGTCTTAGTCATCTAGTGCTGCTCTAACAGAAATACCACAAGTAGACGGCTTTAACAAGAAGAAATTTATTCTCTCACAGTCTAGTAGGCTACAGGTCCAAATTCAGGCATCAGCTCCAGGGGAAGGCTTTCTCTGTCAGCTCTGGAAGAAGGTCCATCAATCTTCCCCAGTCGAGGAGATTCTCTGCTCAGGAACCTCGGCTCCAAAGGACATGCTGTGCTCCTGGTGCTGCTTTTTTGGTGCTATGAGGTCCCAGATTCTCTGCTTGCTTCCCTTTCCTTTTATCTCTTGTAAGATAAAAGGTGGTGCAGGCCACACTCTAGGGAAACTCCCTTTACATTGGATCGGGGATGTGACCTCAGTAAAGGTGTTATACAATCCCACCCTAATCCTCTTTAACATAAAATTACAATCACAAAATGGAAGACAACCACACAATACTGGGAATCATGACCCATCCAAATTGGCACACACATTTTTTGGGGGACATAATTCAATCCATGACACCATGGAAACACCATAAGAGAGCTGAAATGGCCGTATTAATGTTAGAGAAAGTTGAATTCATAACAAGGAATATTACAAGGAATAAAGAGGACACCTTATAATGATAAAAAGGTCAAATAATCCAGAAGACATAATAATCCTAAATCTGTGTATTACCCAATAACAGAAGTTTAAATATGAGACCAGCATAATCCTGACTGAAAAACAAAAACAAAAACAAAAAAACACAAATACTAAAAGAAAATAAATCTGCAGACACAATGTCATTCATGGACATGAATGCAAAATTCCTTAACAAAACATAAAATTGAAACCAGGAATATATAAAAAGTTTAACATACCCTGAGCAAGTAAATTTTATCCCAGGAACACAAAGTTGTTTTAATAATCATAATTTATTATAATTCACCATATTAAGAACATTTAAAAAATCATATGATCATCTCAATAGGTGTAGAAAAGCATATGGCAAAATTTAACACCCATTGATGCACATAAAAACATGAATAAATCTCAAAAATATAATGCTGAGCCAGACATTACATACAGTGTAGTTCAGTTTATATAAAATCCACAGAAAGGCAAAACGAATCTATAGTGATAGAGAGCATATTGGTGGTTGTCTGAATCCAGGAAGGGGGTCGGGGGAGGACTGACTGACAATGGGCACATGATACATTTTGGGCTGATTTTGGTAGTAGATGCAAAGGTGTATGTATTTGTCAAAACTCAAATTTTGCATTTATGTTGAGTCTATTTAATTACATTTAAATTAATTATGCCTCAATAAATTTGATTTAAAAATGCAATCTAATAGCATTATTTACACTGTAGCTTGCCAAACCTCAAAAAGTTTAACAATGAACAGCAGCAGCATAAGTATGGAAAAACAAGCACTTTGGTACATTGTTGGTGTAGATTGGTACATCTTCTATGGAGGACTATTTAGCAAGATCTATCAGATTTACTCCATCTCTATTTTATTCTACAAATACGGAAAGTTTCAGATACACTTTGTATGAGCTTTGTGCATATAAGGATTGAATTCTCAGTTCTAACTCTAATGAAAGAGTTTTTAATCTAATAGGAATATTAAAAAAAAAAAAAATGAAGAGTAGTCTTAGACTTAAGAAAGTACTGGCTAGATGAAAACACGAGGGTCAGCACAGGAAGCCTCAACATTGAAGTTTAGAAAGCAAGGACACTCCTACTGTTAGAAAGTAAGTTTCTTTCTATAGATATAGACATAAGGGGAAAAAAATTACCCATTGTCCCATCATATTATTGATTCAACTGAGTTCTGACTTTCATAATTAGTAATAGCTAGTATTTATGGATTGGGCACTTGCTATAGGCTCTGTGCTAAGTGATTTAAATACATATTTGATATCCCTAGGACTTAAAATAAGGAGCCCTAATGGCACAGTGGTTAAGAGCTTGAATGCTAACTGAAAGATCGGCAGTTCAAGTCCACCAGTCGCTTCTTGGAAACTTTATGGGGCAGTTCTATTCTGTCCTACAAGGTCACTGTGAGTCGGAATCTACTGGAGGGCAATAGGTTAGTAGCAGAAAGTTTAGGACTTAAAATAGGAACTAACACACCACAAACACACATTAAATGTTTCAGAAAATTGTTGTTTAATATACCTTTTGGTTTTCCTTCTTCATGTTCTTGACCCATAGTTTCTTCTAAATTTAGATTGGTTGAAAGTGCTAACCAATACTTCCAGATAAAGCCCAATCTCTAAAGGTGTATAACTAATTAATCTATCAGATTACTAAAATAAAATTTAGTATTAAATTTCAAATTTGACGTACATGCAAATTAGGCACATTTTTTAAAGTTCTATTTCAACTGTAGTTCATTGTTCTGACTCTAGAAACTTTCTTTTATCCATAATTGCATGTCATATAATGATAGTCTATAAACAAAGATTATAAAATAAAAAGTAATTCATGTTGCTACTAATGAAGATGTAATGTATTTAAATATTTTTCTCCAAACTGATACTAAAGAGTGTATCTTAGTTATCTAGTGCTGCTATAACAGCAATACCACGAATGAATGGCTTTAACAAAGAGAAATTTATTCTCTCACAGTCTAGGAGGCTAGAAGTCTGAATGCAGGATGCCAGCTCCAGGGGAAGGCTTTGTCTGTCTGTCAGCTCTGCGGGAAGGTCCTTGTCATCAATCTTCTTCTGGTCTAGGAGCTTCTCAATGCAAGGATCCTGGGTCCGAAGGACGTGCTCCCCTCCTGGTTCTTCATTCCTGGTGGCATGAGGTCCCCCGTCTCTCTACTGGCTTCTCTTTTATGTCTCAAAAGAGATTGACTCAAGAAACAACCTAGGATTTACAACACATAAGAAAATCACATCAAATGACAAAATGGTGGCCATTCACACAATACTGAGAATCATGTAATAAGAACTACATTGAGAATGCTGTTGTTGTTAGCGCTTGTTGACTCTGACTCATGCTGACCTTATGTACAACAAAATGTTGTCAGGTCCTGCTTAAGCCTCACAGTCACTGGCATGTTCTAGTCCATTATTGCAGCTATTGTGCCAATTCATCTCATGAAGCGTCTCCTAAGTCCTTGCTGTTCCTCTACTTTACCCAGCATGATATCCTTCTTTAGCAGTTGATTCCTCCTGATGTCACTCCCAAAACAAAGGAGTTGGACAATGTTCTGTTGTGGTTTATAAGGTTTTTATTGGCTAATTTTCAGAAGTACATCAGCAATCCTTTCTTCCTAGTCTGTTTTAGTCTGGAAGTTCCACTGAAACCTGTCCATCATGGGTGACCCTGATGGTATCTGAAAGGCTGGTGGCATAACTTCCAACATATAGCAACACACAAGCCACCACAATTTGAAAAACTGACAAATGGGTGGTAGATATTGAGATTAAGGTTCTAATAAACAAGAGGCTTATAACTTTCTGTCCAAGTTGAAAGCATTTTAAAATGCCTCCTTGCAGTGCTTAACAAAAAAAAAATACAATTATTATATACACGAGAACCTTGATTGCCTCACTTGGATGTGCAAAATATTCTTGTAAAGAATGTTTAACTGTTTTTTGAATTAGAAAAAAAAATGTAATAATTTCAATAAGCTTCTCAGTTTGGACCTAAAAAAATCCTTTGTCTAAAAAAAAAAAACCTAAAAAATAACCAAAACTGTTCTTTAAAAATATGGTGTATTTCACCCCTTAAAAATTACTTTCACCTCAACTTTTACTGCTTTTATCATGTTTTAAAGGAACTTTTATTATCTCTCATGCTGTCATCTTTTGAGAATCACAGTCGGATTACATTTTCAGATACCTTGGATGTCAAATAAGATGCATGAAAAACTCTCATAATCAATGTGTCATAAAAACTAGGCAAATAATATCTACATAATTTTAATCATTTGAGAAGGGCTAGATCTCTGGATTCTTAAGAACCCTAGCCTCAGCTTCCACTCTTGTCTCTACTGACTTGTGTCTAGGAGCAGAAAAATAAGAAGAAACCCAAATCTGTCCATTTTTTTTCAGGATTTTTTGGCTTATCGTTTCATTCTCCCCTTTTCATGTAGTGACTTAACCTGTTTTGATCTGCAAACTCTGGGTTGTTAACTCCTTACAGAAAGGGTAACATCACCTTAACTAAAGTCTCATTATCATGGTTTTTCGCTTTTGTCTTCTGAGTTTTGATATCTGGCAGCTGCAGTCTGGCCTTTCCCTTCCTTTTGCTTCTTATTTCCTGTCTGTCCACAGATTCGACTTTCCTCTTTGCTTTTCACTTTAGTGTTCAGTCCTCAAAGTTATCAATTAGTTGGATGGTTCTGACCTTCCATAACTGCTCTGCCCCATAGTGTCCATGTTTGCCTAGACTCTGAACCTTTGCTTCTGTTTTGATCATTGAACTTCCAGTTACAGACCACCTTCTTTTCTGCCAGCTTACTTTCCTGGATGTTTTCCTTGCTATTATTCACTGGGCTCATTCCACGCCTCTTTCTTCTTAAACATTACATCTTTGGGAAAAATTCTAGCAAAATATTGAATGGGAAAAATAATCGTTCTTATAAATAAACAAACCATCCAGTTTGATAAATGAAACTGGTTCAGATTTAGGAAGACAACGATGCTATTGAAATCATAGTCTTTTTTTCCCTCAATTGGAAAGGCCAGATTCCTGAAAATACCCTATAGTAGGGAAACACATAGCTGTGAAATATTAGATTTTGGGCAAAAAAATAGCAGTAAGGGATTAGGTATCGTAAGTGAAATATTTTAGAGTATTAGCATTATTTATCTTTATTAAAAAGATAGCACACTAAATCAACATAATGCTCATGACATTTTATACATATCAGATGACTGAAAACAAGAACTCAAAAATTACTTTCCATTTATCATCTCTTGCTTTCTAGAAAATGTATGGATCTATCCCCCTGAAGTTTACATATGTTCTTTATAAAATTGTTGTATTATTGTTTCTTTCTTAGTTATTGGGAGGATTCCAGTTTTTTATTTGTTTCTTTCTGTGCAAGTTTCCAAAACTGAGGTAGCTGGCATGCCTAGGGTGGCGGGTTGAGAGGTAGGCCTGACTATTTTTGGTGACTTTTGTTTCTGCATTCCTGAGAATGTAACCTTGGCTTCTTCCCTTTCACATGGCCTTGGGCCTCTGGCTGGATGGAACCAGCAGACCCTGGCCCCCTATCAATCATCTTGTGACCACCTTGAGACCCCCTTTCCAGCACATACTTCTGCAAATATGTGAGCGTATGCAATCTCCTTAACCCACATATGCTCTGTTAACCAATCCCAACCAAAGCTCTGCTTCAAGATATCCTGCCTCCCACATTACTGACTGCTCACCTACCAATCAGGGTATTGTAAGCTA
This sequence comes from Dugong dugon, assembly GCA_030035585.1. Lineage (NCBI taxonomy): Eukaryota > Metazoa > Chordata > Mammalia > Sirenia > Dugongidae > Dugong > Dugong dugon. The sequence continues at coordinate 21,388,385 of CM057463.1, read as the reverse complement.
AGTTCCTGGTTCAACCCTTTAATTATGCCCGCGTAATTGCAGCTTTTTTCAGAGCACTGGTATTCACTTTATGAGATCCAACGTGTCCTGCACTCAAGCTGCCTTTGCTCTCAATAAATCTCTTTCATTTTAAACAGAGTGCTCATTGTCACTTGACATTTCCAATATATTTTCCTGTGTGCACATCTTCAGTGCTTGTACAGCTCTAATCTTCATCAAACCCACTGCTGTCGAGTCAGTTCCAACTCATAGTGACCTCATAGGGTGTCCAGGGCTGTGAATCTCTATGGAAGCAGATTGGCATACCCTTCCCTCCAGGAGCCACTGGTGATTTCTAACCACCAACCTTTCGGTTAGCAGTCCAGTGCCTTAACCACTGCACCACCAGGGCTCCTAATCTTCACTAGTGGGTACTTAAACTGCTCTTATTGATAGTCCAGTGAATCAGTATTAAGTCAACTTTATTGTCACTCATTATTACTTTAGGAGTCTCTGGGTGGCACAACCTGGTGGTGTAGTGGTTAAGTGCTACATCAGCTAACCAAAAGGTAGGCAGTTCAAATCCACCAGGCGCTCCTGGGAAACTCTATGGGGCAGTTCTACTCTGTCCTATAGGGTCGCTATGAGTTAATATTGACTCTACAGCAATGGTTTCTTTTTTTGGGGGAGGGGGGCGTTGGTGGCACAAAATAAGCTCTGGGCTTCTAACCAAAAGGTTGGCTGTTTGAATCCACGCGGAAGTGACTGGGAAGAAAAGCCTGATGATCTACTTTTGTAAAGATTAAAGCCATGAAAACCATATGGAGCAGTTCTACTTTGTAGCACATGGGGTTGTCATGAGTCCAACTCCATGGCAACAGGTTTGTTTTTCATTCTCCAATTTGAATAACAGAGTTTTACCTTAATTCTGTGATCACACCCTCAAATATCTTGGTTTTATATATTGGATTTCCACCTTATTCCCCTTGTACATGATTGCCAACCTTGATAACTGGCTTGTGTCCTATCAGTTTCAAATCTTGGTTCTATCTTGCTTTCTGTCACACTCCCTCGGCCTTATCTCTGCTGTTAAATGTCCTATATGCCTGCATAACTGACTAGAGATAGTCACACGTCATCTCCACCAAGACTCCACAAACTCTCCCTTCCTCATTGTTATCCCTTGTCCTGTTGTACCTCCCCCCCAAATGTTGCTAAAGCATACACTAAAGCCTTCAGATCATGCTGGAGTTAGCCTACAGACATTAGAGAACACAAGGCCCCACTCAGGGGCCAAAAATATTTCTAAAGGAGTGACCCTCTTGGTTTTTCAATATGTTCAGGATTCTCAGGTGGGAACTGAGACTGGTGTTTTACCATATCGAAGTTAAATGGCAGTGGGGTGAAAAAGAGAGAATGAATTCAACTTCTACTTAGGAGGTTAAATTGGCAGAACTTGGTGTTTGTTTCGATGAAGGAGAGGAAGAAGTTGAAGATGACTCAGGTTTCTGGTTTGGGGAACTGGGTGGATACTGGCTCACCATCTCTCACCTGGACTTTTGCAATGACTTCCTAGTCTTTCCCTCTTCAGCCTGGGGTTACCTTTCTAAATCATATACTTTGTTACATTTCTCCCCTGCAATAAATTCTATGGCTTTGTATTAACTGCAGAATAAAGTCTTAATTTTCTGTAGAGGCTGAGTTTCCCTGCAATCCAACCTCATGTACCACCCTACATGCATAATTATACTCTGATTAGATCATCTGCTGAGTATACATTTTCATATCTCTGAGCCTTTGAACAAGGCATTTCCTCTGTCTGGAATAGTCTCAATACCATCACTGCCTAGAAAAATTCTGATCATTTCTCAAGGCCTAGTTCAAGGTCACCTATTATGTAGAAGTGGTGCCTCCACTATGCTCTAATGTAACTACGTGCAGAACTTCGCTACAGATCTTCTGATACTGCATCACAATTATTTGTTTATATATCTCCGCCATTAAAATACAATGTAGTTTATATCATTAATTTCTAATCTTTCTGTAATAAGGGAATTTTACACAGCTTTTAGGTCCACTAGTCAGGTAGTATATTTTACTCACTACCATATTTTTACTCAAATAATGCAGACTTCCTACATTTATTTGCCAACCGTGCCCCCCCATGAGGTTTTTGTAAGACTGTTATGCTAATTTTTTACAGCAATATGTTAAAAAAAATTGGCACATGGGTGCTTATGAAAATACCTCAAAGGGGGAGGGTACAGTTGGCAGACAAACGTCGAAGGTGGGTGTTATTTGTGTAAAAATACATTATTTTAATTACACAGCTAAAAGGCTGGTTCAGAATTTTCCAAGAATTAAATACAATTTAATGGATTTTAAGTAATAATAAAAATTTATAGAATTATTTATTTCCGTTACATTTTCAATGTTGTTGTTTGCTAACGGACATAGGAAGAGAGATACTGATTTTGGGGGAGATGGTGTTCTCTGGCCATTTCAAACAGCAACCTCCATGTAGGAGGGACAGCTTCTCTTTTTTGTTTGCCTGGATTCTGTGAAGTAGACCTATCTGTGGATTTATAATGGTATATATTTGTAATGGATTTAATCTACACTTGCAGGATGTTGAATAAAAGGGAATTAAAGCAAAAATCCCTGTCCAAGAAAAATAGGCAATGAGTCAAGAAGAGAGACGAAGGGCAGAGTTTGCAACTGAGATGAGGGAATTGGAGCAAGTTGCTTCAAAAGAGCAAACATGAGTCTGTGTTAGAAGAGATTCCTTCTGGTGGAGTAAACCCATCTATTGAGTGTCTGTAGCCATGCTCATGTATGGAGAAGAATGAGATTCTTAGTGATTCTTCTGTTTACAAGAGGTCAAGGATAACACATTTCTGGATTTTCTTGTAGGCAATAGACCTCTTTCATTTCTCATGCCAAAGCTTTCTATGACCACTGTTATGGATTGAATTCAGTTCCCCCAAAATATATGTCAACTTGGTTAGGCCATGATTTCCAGTATTGTGTGGTTGTCCTCTATTTTGTGATTGATATGTGTAAATTCTAATCTCTGTCTGTGGTTAATGAGGCAAGACTGGATAATATTGAAGAGGATTAGGGTGGGATGTAACACCCTTGCTCAGGTCACATCCCTGATCCAATGTGAAGGGAGTTTCCCTGGGGTGTGGCTTGCATCACCTTCTATCTTACAAGAGATAAAAGGAAAAGGAAGCAAGCAGAGAGTTGGGTACCACATACCACCAAGAAAGCATTGCCGGGAGCCGGGCATGTCTTTTGGACCCAGGGTTCTGGTGCAGAGAAGCTCCTGGTCCTGGGGAAGATTGATGAGAAGGACCTTCCTCCAGAGCCGACAGAGGAGGCCTTCCCCTGGAGCTAACACCCTGAATTTGGACTTCTAGCCTACTAGACTGTGAGAGAATAAAGTTTTGTTTGTTGAAACCATCCACTTGTAGTATTTCTGCTACAGCGACACTAGATAACTAAGACAACCACAAACATGATTCTTATTCAATTTCAAAAGTACTGTGGTTCATAAAAAATTTCTCCATTCCTTGGTAAACAATAGAGCCTAGAACACTTAGAAGGAGTTTGTTGTAATAATTCAGGAGAGAGGCAATGTTGACTTGGCCTAGAATGTGGCATAAGGGATTTAGGGAAATTGATCAATTCAAGAACAATTTAGTAATTATAATTCAGGTAAATTGTGATTAACTGGATTTGAAATGAGACAAAGAAAAGGTAAAAATGGCACTGATTGTCTTTCTTGATCACCTGGGTGGACAAAGTAACATTTACTAATAAGGTAAAATCAATTAAAAAAAAACTGATAGGGGAAATTATGACACTTTTTAATTTATTTAGTTTAAAGTATCTTTGAGACATCTAAATGGGATTACCTATCATATTTCCTTGATTCTACCATGCACCTTTTTTTTTTACATTTAAACCTTTCTGAAATTGGGTTGGATCTTACAATCAATAGTATGTCATATAACCTCGTCAGGATCTTTGTTTTCTTTGTGGTACATAAAATAATAGTGTATCTTATATTTGATAATATTTTAAATCTGATGAAGTAAAATACAAGAGCCATATTTCTTTAAACAAGGTCAGAAGAAAATAAAGAGAGATTTCTTGAAAGATGGATCACTGTGGGAGTTATATGCAGTAAACGGACTGCTATAAGTGTAGTTCTTCACTATAGAGCACAATACCCTACCTCTCAGTAAACTTACTACAAGGGCCATGACTGGGCTTCAGTTCTTCTCCCCTTCATAAACATTACCGGATAGGGAAACTGTTAGTCCCAGTAACAGAAATACCATAAGTGGATGGCTTTTAAAAAGAGAAATTTATTCTTTCACAGTTTAGGAGACTAGAAGTCCAAATTCAGGGTGCCAGCTCTAGGGAAATGTTTTCTCTCTCTGTCAGTTCTGGGGGAAGGTTCTTATCATCAATCTTCCCCTGGCCTAGGAGTTTCTCAGCACACAAACCCGGGGTCCAAGGGATGTGCTCTGCTCCCAGCACAGTTTTCTTGGTGGTGCGAGGTCCCCAGTCTCTCTGCTTGCTTCTCTCTTTTATATCTCAAAAGATATTGATTCAAGATACAATCTAATCTTGTAGATTGAGTCCTGCCTCATTAACATAACTTCCTTTAATCCTGCCTGGTTAACATCATAGAAGCAGGATCTACAACACATAGGAAAATCACGTCAGATGACAAAATGTTGGACAATCACACAAGACTGGGAATCATATCCTATCCGAGTTGACATACATTTTTGGGAGACACAGTTCAATCCATAACATGGATAGAATCATATAAAAGAAAGAAAACAAACTAAGCAAACTATACCAAGAAGATGCAAGCAGAGTAAGTGAGACTGATAGAACAAGCATTTTAACTAAGGATGATAAATATCCTTAAGATATTGATAATATTAAAGAAAGACATTTAATTATTAAATGGAAAGATATTGATAATATTACATATAAATAGGAATTCATAAAGAAGAACCAAATAAAAATATTTAGTGTGAAAAATAAAATGCTGGATCAAAAACACAGTAAACGAAATAAAAGCAAAATCAGTACGGATGATTTACAAATCAGTTAACTGAAAAACCAATTCAAGGAACTCCCAAATATTAGAAAAGGAAGAAGGGAAAATAAATGTAATTTTATTAAATTAAGATATGTGAACAAAAGAAGTAGACATGTTAACATTCATAAGATATGATATAAAGCTTGTGATTAAGCAAAAAAGCTCTTTAGCCAGACTGACAGAGTTTATATTCTGGCCCCACTGTTTAATAGTTGTGTGAATATGAGCAACTACATATCTTTTCTGTTTTACAGTTTCCTAGTCTCTATAATGGCAGTAATAATTGTACCTAATTCATGACACGATAATGAGGATTAAATGAGTTAATACTTGTAATGTGCCTGGAACATTCACTGGCATATATTAAGTGTTCCATAAGGTTTTACTATTTTTATTAATGAATAGTGTAAAAAGAAAAGTGAACTCATGGAAAAAAAAAGTGAAGAAATAATGATTGAAAGTATTTTAAAATAAAACAAAGATGAAAGATCTCATATTTAAATGGCTCCTAGAGTCTAAACAATGTACTGTATTTTTATGCAAATAGCTCATGTCTTCTATGTTTGTTTGCCAACTGCTCCCTCCCCCTGTGAGGTATTTTCATAAGTGCAGCTATGCCCATTTTTTTTTTTTTTTAACATGTTGCTGTAAAAAATTTAACATCGCCTACTTATGAAAATACCTGTCGGGGGGGGAACGGTTGGCAAACAAGTGTAGAAGGTGTGCGTTATTTGCTTAAAAATATGGTAGATGGAGGAATATCCACACCTAGACAACCAGTAGTTATATTTAAAATCATTAAAGATGAAAAGAAAATGCAAAAAAAATTCTAAAAGAAAGTGTCATTTAGAAACTGATCACCTACAAAAGAATAAGGATAATATTGACAGTTGATATCTCAACAGAAACACTGGATGCTAGGGGCAATGAAAATATTGTCAAAGTAGAAAAGAATTTTGAACTTAGAATTTTATGTTCAGCTAACCTATCTTCAGTAAGTTAACCAACACAGGGACACTCTTGGAGAAAGGACCTAGGAAGAAGAGAAATAAATCAAAGAAGATGCTACTAGATAAGAAAGGAGATAATAACACTTATTGAAATAAAAGTAGAAGCAAAAGCAGAAAAATTAAAAGAAGTGGAAAGAGAAGAAGCCAAAGCAGCAGCAGCAGTAGAAGCAAATTCACAACAACCCGGAATGAAAATTTTAGATGATATTAACATGGTGTTGGTGGCAGTAATGGTCAGGACAAATGACAGGGAGGTAAATACAAGCAAAAAGTATTTGTCTTGTTCAGGAGAATATATACGTATCAACATCTAAGAAATTGACAGGCAAAGAGTTACCAACAGAAAATTCTGTAAATAGTCCTTAAAAGATTTATTGAATGAAACAGTTGCAGTTGTCCAACCAGACCACCAGGAATAACAATCAAATTGGTGCATGTATAGGAATGGCAAATCCATCATGATTAGTAACTATCCAACAGCAATTTTAAGATGTGTCCTGATATCAGAGATGTTAAAATGTGAAATAATGTGAGTCTTAGAAATAATGAAATAAAATAATTAAAATAGATGTAAATGGATTACAGTCACTTAATAAATACACAAAAGCAAAATCAACTAACCAACCAACCAAAAAACAAAATAAAACATGATTCAGCAATATGTAAACAATAAAAGAACCATGTAAAACAAATGGACATTGAAAGGTTGATAATAAAAGGATGGAATTTATACCAGTTAGTATAAACAAAAGAAAGCTAGAATAGCAATATCTGTAACAAAGTAGAGTTAAGGGAGGAAATATCATGAGGGACTGAGAGGGAAGTTCCATATTTATAAAATCAGCATTAGCTCAAGAAGATATAAAGATCATGAATTAATATGCACCTAGAATTATAGCCTCAAAAACTTTATAAAGCAGCAGCTGACAGTATAGAGGGAGCAGTAAATAAATCAACAATTGTATTCAGAAATTTTAACACACATCTGCCCAAAACTGAAAACTAGAAAAGACAAAAGTAAGCAATGATAGAGATTAAATGACACAAATAAAACCAGACAGAGAGTATCACCTCCAACAGAAACTACAAGCAGTCCCCAGGTTATGAGTATCTGACTTATGAACAACTCGTACTTAAGAATGGACTGCCATAAAGCTTATTATGTTAAAAATTTGAGTTAAATACAGTGGTTTGTAATAATGAACACATGCACTACTTAGTGACACTCATGAAAACATTGCGTTACTTGAAGTTTTTCTTAAGTGTTTTATATGTGTGGAAAGGTAAAATATATACTACATGCTAAGACAAAGTTTTGGCTGACACTAAATAAGAACCATATGTGCCAGTTCTGACTTATATACAAATTTGACTTCAAGACAGAATTAGGAATGGATCTTGTTTTTTACCTGGGAACTACCTGTACACATCCTTTTTGAGGAGACATGAAACTTGAATAAAAATTAACCATGATCTAGTTGTAGTTAAAAGTTAACAAAGACAATTAAAAGGTGAATTTGTTGGGAAGTGAATTCAACTAAATCTCTTTAACTCAGTATCATTCAAAGATCAGTAGCACTGACTGACATCACAAGGGAGCGAATTTGAAGTGCAGAATCTCAAGCTCCAACCCAGACCTACTGAATCAGACTCTTCACTTTAACAAGATCTCCAGCTGATTTGAATGCTCTTTTGAGTTTGAGAAGTACAGGTTAAAGAGGAGATCATGCAGGAATGCTTAGAATTAAATGACAATGAAAACATTAATTTTCCAAGTTGCTGGACACAGATAAAATATTTAGAAGGAAGTGTGTAATTTTAAATATCTGTATCAAAAAAAGAAAAACACAAGCAAGCTAAGTGTTAATCTCAAGAGGTTGGACAAAGAGTGCAGAGAAAACTCAAAAAAAAAAAATTGAGATAATATTTTTCAAGGATAGGAATCAATTTAAAAAATCAATATGAAAGATTAATATAAACAAAATTAGTTTTTTTTAAGACCACTAGTAAGATTGACCATGACAAAAAGAAAAAACTATTCGATATGAAAAATTGAAAGAGGAAATAACTATAAATACGATAAAAATGGCAAAAAAAAAAAAACATCAGATAGCTTCAACATTAATTTTTAAAAAATATATACATATTTGTAATGCAAGATTGAAGCCTCCCTGGTGGCATCTAGCTGCTAACCAAAAGGTTGGTGGTTCAAACACACCCTGTGGCTCTGCGGGAGAAAAACCTGGTGATCTGCTCCCATGAAGATTACAGCCTAGAAAATCCTATGGGGCAGTTCTCCTCTGTCACAGGGGGTCATTATGAGTCTAAATCAAGTTGACATTACCTATGCCAACCTAACCTAAATGAAGGATTAAGGTGGTTGTCTTAGGCTGGGTTCTCTAGAGAAGCAAAACCAGTAACTTACGTAAATATATGTAGAGAGAGATTTATATCAAAGAAACAGCTCATGCGATTGTATGGGCTAGAATGTCCCAAGTCCGTGGATCAGGGTAGAGGCCTCTCCCAAGTCATGCAGTCGCAGAAGCTGGAGAGCCCAAGATTGGCAGGTCAGAGAGCAGGACTCCACTCACAGGCTGTGAAGGCTGACAAATTCCAATATCAGCTGGCAAGACCGCAAGTTTTCTCCTGATTCACGTAGCTGCAGGGGCTGGTGAACCCAAGATCGGCAGGTCAGAGAGCAGGGCTCTGCTCACAGGCTGTGAAGATAGATGAATCCCAAGTTCAGCAGATAAGCTGACAGCTCAAGTCTCAAGAACCAGAGATGAGACGACAGGAGGCAGCCACAGGATCCAGAGTGAGCAAAAAGCCAGAATGTCTGCTTATATTCAGATGCAGGCCACACCTCCAAGGAAACTTCCTTTCACCTGATTGGCTACTCACAGTGTATTCAGTCATGGGAGTGATCACATTTAAACACTGAGAATCATGGCCCAGACAAGTTGACACACGATCTTAACCAGCACAGTGGTGTAAATAGTTTGTGCTTGACTCCTAACCTAAAGGTTGGTGGTTTGAACCTAGCCAGTGGTGCCATGAAAGAAAGCTGTGGCAATATGTTTGCATAAAGATTACAGGCAAGAAAACCCTATGGAGCAGTTCTACTGTGTAACACATGGAAGCCACCATAAGTTAGAACTGACTGACTTGACAGCAATGGGTAATGCAGGATTGCCATTTTGATATTAGGAAGGAAATATGTGAACAGATGGCCTGCAATTTATTTCTCTCCCATTACTGAAGGTCTTCCTGAAAAAGAACAAAGGCACGCAATATAGTCAATTTCTTTCTAAATATGCTGCTAGAACTCGTGGTAAATAAACTAATGCTATGTACTAGGAGGAAAGTCTCTATCTGTGAAATGCTTTCAGCAGGATATTCCTAATTTAGGATTGCTTAATGTAAACAAACCTGCAATCTATAGATTTATGGGGTATAGCTCCCCAAAAAATTTCACTTAAACTATGTGGCTACTTGGGTATAAAATTGAGATGTTTCTGAAATACTTTAAAATACTCCCTGATATATGAGATGGTTGCGTATCTTATTCAACAATTTCTACGTATACAGTTCAGTGACATTGATTACATTCTTCAAGTTGTGCAACTTATTCTCACCCCCCTTTTCCAAATTTTTCTTCCCCCAATATCATAAACTCAATGCCCCCTAAGCTTCCTATCTAATCTTTTGAGTTGCTATCGTCAAGTTGATCCCACACAATGCTCAAGACATTCTTTACTAGTTAGGCTAAACTATTGTTTGGTTACACACAGACTTTAGGAGATATTTTTGGTTTAAGGTTTAAAATTTAAAGATTATCTCAGGGAAATAGTTTCAGGGGTTCATCCAGCTTTAATGTCTCAATAAAGTCTGGATTTCATGAGGATTTGAAATTCTGTTCTGCATTCTTTCGATCCGGATTCATCTATAGAATCTTTGATCAAAATATTCAGTAATGGTAGCTGGGCACCATCCTGTTCTTCTAGTCTCACAGCAAAGGAGGTAGTTGTTCACGGAGGCAATTAGCCATGCATTCCATTTCCGTTTCCGATTCCTGACGCTTCTTCTTCCTTATTGCTGCATGGGGAATTACTCTTGATGCCCCAGAATTCTTGTTTTGTCTGTCTCCTGTTTGCTTCTGTCTCTGAAATCATAAGTGAAGCTAATAATGTGAGTTTGACTTGGCAATCCAGTTCTTTGTGTGAGCTCAAATATTAATCTTAACCTATGGCAAAACACATTTTTTTTTCTTTAATTAAGTAGGAAAATAAGACATAAAACTTTATTTTCAGTTTGATTTTTTTTCCAGCTCTACTTTGCTCACCATATAAAACAAGAAATCGCAGTCAAACTGTGCAGTAATAAATGATAAATCTGTCTCCAGAATTCAAGCAGAGCCCAGCCTCAAGAGGGATGAAAAAGAAATAGAAAATAACAACTGAGGATACATCAGTGAACAAGATAAAGCTTGGTCTTGCCAAGTTGTACCAAGAGATTGGGAATAGAGAGCCTTCCAGACCTCATATAGAATAAGAAAGAACATGTGAGTCTTGGGAGTAAACTAAATCTTGCTACTATCACAACTAGTACTTTGTACATCTGACTTCTATTAGATGTGTTTATTTTTTCCTTTCTGTTAAGAGTCGGAATCAACTCGACGGCAGTGGCTTTGGTTTTTTTGGTTTTGGTGTTCATAGGGCTATTTGGAATACTCCAGAAAATTTTCAGGTGTTTTCAATATAAGAGGGTTTATTCATGCTTAGAATGGGGATGGACAGGGAGTATCGCACAACAGAGCACTCAGGGTGTTGGGGAAGCAGAGATCCAGTGAGATACTCAACATAAAGAGGAACTCAGAGGAGCCTGGGGTTTTGTTTGATTAGGGTCCTTTTTTCCCCTAACTTATTTGTGTTTTTTTCTTTCAGAGAAAATTAATATGATTACTTGAGCGCTGTTTACATGATTCTATTTCATCATAGAACAGGACCCATGTTCAGAAATATAATGGAAATATGTTAAATTTTTAGTGAACACACAGGGGTCAAATGTCAGTGGTATTTATTCCGGGAAAGCGACCAGAAAAAGTGAATTGAAAGTTGTCAGAAAAAGTGAGTCTTGACACCAACGTTTAAAGACATATGTGTATTACAGAAGAGGAATAGAATATTCAAAGGCCTTGAGCCATCACGAATGCTATAAAAGGCCACTTCATTGCTCATAAAATTTAATCTCCACCGTTAAGACACATTGAAGGCTATATACCGTGATGTATTCTTCAGTGTAGGTCTGATCTTTATTTTGTAATTAATAATACATGGCAGCAATATCTGAGAGTGGATCAATTATTTATATATCTCTTTCAAAGTGTACTCATGCATTATATATTCAGACAGAAAATTCTTATTTCATTTGAAGTTAGTTTTCAATAGAAAATACATTAAGATGTTATCATACACCCTGCAAAAGATAATAGTACGCTAAATTTCACAATTCTCAGAAATGCGCATGCCATGCACACTGATGGTTAACAGCAGTTACATAGTTCAAACCGAAAGTTCACAAGGAGCTTTTTTTTGTGTCTTTAAGTCTAAGGTGTGTCTCTTGAGGGCAGCATATAGACGGATAGTGTTTTTTAATCCAGTCTGCCACTCTCTGTCTCTTTGTTGGTGCATTTAGTCCATTTACATTCAGTGTAATTATTGAAAGGTATGAGTTTAGTGCTGTCATTTTGATGTCTTTTTTTGTGTGTTGTTCAGTTTCTTTGTTCCACTTAATTTTCTGTGCTGAGTCGTTTTTCTTTATGTGTTTTCTTTACATCTTTTTCATTGCTGATTTTGTGTTTGCTGAGTGTTTATATTTTTCTAGTTTTTTACTTTCACTTGTAGGATTGTTAGTTTCCTTTGTGGTTACCTTAATATTTACTCCTATTTTTCTAAGTTTATACCAGTCTTTTATTTCTTTATAGCACCTTGTCTTCCTCTCCATATGAAAAATCTATGTCTATGTTTTTTTAAGTCCCTCTAAGAAGCTTTTTTATTCTTAAAGATTTTTATTTAAAGGTAAGAGACAGTGTCATTTTAGAGCTAGGAACAAGAATTAAATTAAGGAAGAATGAAGACAGAATTTCAAAAATTTATTTCCCTAACTTATTTGTGTACTTTTCCAGTAAAAACTAATGTGATTATCCAAGCACCGTGCACTTGTAAAAATGTTTTAACAAAACAAGCTATAAAAATTCAATTCAAATTGTGTTCACTAGCACTTAAAATGTAAAATACTTCCCCAATTTTATCAGTACACAAAAAGTCTGCCAGACTCTTCAACAACTTATTGTAACTTTCTTTTAAAGAACAACCATGTTGAATTATTATTAATTTATTTTCTTATAGGAACTTTTCAGTAACATAAGAGACCAAAACCAAAAAACCAAACCTTTTGCCAACGAATTGAATCCAACTCTTAGCAACTCTATACGACAGAGTAGAACTGCTCCATAGGGTTTCCAAAGCTATAATCCTTATGGAAGCAGACCGGCACATCTTTCTCCCGTGGAGCGGCTGATAGCTTCTAATCACCAACTTTTCAGTTCCAGCTGAGTGCTTAACCACTGTGCCACCAGGGATCCTAACATAAGAGAAGTGAAATTAAATTTGGAGTGAAGATAAAATTCGGAGAAAAATAGTGGAGAAAGAATGCTGAGGGAGAGGGAAGAATAATCAAGTATTTATTCTTATATGACTAAAAATACCTCATGCATTTAAACAGAATTATATTTGTCTTACTATGGTGACTTGCATATTGCTATAATGCTGGAAGCTATACCACAGGTATTTTAAAATACCAACAGGGTCACCCATAGTGGACAGGTTTCAGCAAAGCTATTAGACTACAAGAGACAAGGAAGAAATGCCTGTGATCTATTCCAAAAATTAGCCAATAAAAAAGTTATGGATCACAATAGAATATTGTCCCGTATAATGCTGTTCAAAACATAGGTTGGAAGGCACTCAAAACACACAGTAGCCGCAAAAATGACTCAAGCATAACAATGATCATGAAGAAGGTGCAGTACCAGGCAATATTTTGTTCTATTTCTACATGGGTCACTCTGAGTTGAAGCTAACTCTAAGGCAACTAACAACAACCATGGGCAAGTTACTACCCTAGGCACTCAGGATACATCCTTGAACAAAACAACAATCCACCTAGCTCCAGGCTTTCATTCTACCTTCAGTATGATTGGAATTCTTAAGAACAACAACAAGGAAAAAAAAATCAAGACATCTCTCATTCTAATATGGGAAGTATGAAAATGTTGAGTTTCTTTTGTAGTTCCTACGGTTACTTTTCAATAACTTATTGAACAGTGGCTTTTTAGAAAGTGTTACAGTAAACATCTTACATTTCTACTACAAAATTAAGAGGGAGCAATATTTTGATTGAGTCACTCCCAGTGAGTAAGCACTTCTTTAACACCAAGTTTTTACAACATTAAATACTGAATTCAAAATAGGAGCATTCAGCCAGTCATTCAGATACTTCTTACAGATTCACATCAAATACAAGAAGAATAGTTACATGAATTATCTTAAGTCATAATGGAACAGTTTTAAATTTACTACTGGGAAGTTGAAGAAGCTCCAAATGGCATTTAACAAATATAGTTCATTTGTTTTTTCCCACAAATTGAATTTCCTTTTAAACTCATCTTTCCGTTCAGCCCAGAGTGTGAATCAGTCTTATGACATTCCGTAGAGAGAAAGTGTCTTTTTTTTTTTTTTTGAAATACCATTCTGTTTTAAATTAGTGCCATTCCTTCTCTGAGCAGATATTAACCTGTATTTAAATCATTCATTCAAAATAGCATTTTTTCCTTAATTACCTACCGAAGTAATATGTGCTTAAAGCAGAAAAATTGGAAAATACAGAAAAGAGGAGAAAACTCTGAAATACCTTATATAGGTTCTGTTAGAGTTTTGATTTGGGTCCTTTTGTCTGTCATGCTTTTTGTATACATAATTTAAAAAATGTATATCATATAGCACATAATTTCAAACTATTTCTAGCTTACTTTTTTTTAATTAGCAATTCCAAACATCTTTCTGTCTCAATAAGTTCCTATTTGTGGTATTTAAATTACTCCATAAGTACAAAAATAGGTTGAAACATATAAGAGTATCAGTGTATGCATCAGTTTATTTCCTAAGAATTACTGAAATTGGAGATGTTCACAAAGGGTATGAGTAGTTTACAAGTTTCGTGTGTGTGTGTGTGTGTGTGTGTGTGTGTGTGTGTGTGTGTGAGTGGGTGTGGGTGTGGGTGTGTATTTTGCCATTCACCCCAGGAGCCCCTGGGTGGTGCAAACAGTTAGTACGCTTGGCTGCTAACTGAAAGGTTAGAGGATCAAGTCCACCCAGAGGCACCTTAGAAGAAAGGCCAAGCGATCTACTTCCGAAAAATCAGCCACTGAAAACCCTACGGAGCACAGTTCTACTATGACACACATGGGGCTGCCATGAATTAAAGTTGACTCAAGGGCAACTGGTATTCTCCAGAAAGCCATGCAGTGCTTTACCCCCTCCCCCAAGTCTATATCCCTCCACTGCTTTTCTAAAATTTCATAAATTACCTCCAGGTTTTTCCAACTGACTCCACTCAACATTATTCTGCCTTTTTTCTCACAGAGGAAATAAAGGACACTATATATTTGCCTGTTCTTATTCTTACTTTTCCTCCTCTCTCAGAAGAGTTTTTTTTTTTTCCTATACTCCTGTGAGTAATCTGCCTTTATGTTCTAACTCCCAGCACCCTACTACCATATCTGAGCCCGTGTCCCAACATTTATCAAGGAATTTGTCCATTTTATCTACCTGGCTAAATTTCTTGGCTTAACTTGTTTCCCCTAATATATTCTTAATATCATTTTTAATATCTGTAGAATCTCCAATAATCTTTCCTTTTTGTTTTTGAAATTGGTAATTTATGTTCTCCGAGTTTTTTCTTCATGTGTTATACTAGAAATTTATCATTTTACTTTTTTTTTGAAAGAACTAATGTTTGATTTTGTGAAGCTTTTCTCTTGTAGTCTTGTTTTATGCTTTAACTGATTTCTGTTTTTAATCATTATTTTTGGTTTTATATATTCTTTGAATTCAATTTGCCATTTTTGCTTCTTTAGATGGAAACTTGAATCACTGATTTTTACCCTTTGTTTATGTCTAATATATAGAAATTTAAGGCTGTGCATAGTTCTCTAATAAAGCTTTAGCTTCATCCCTCAAAGTCTGACATGCCATATTTTCATTTTTACTCAGTTTGAAATATTTTCTTCATTTACTCATGTGTTATTTATAGGTGTTTTGCAAAATTTCCAAGAAAAGTGAGGAGTGTTTGTTCTACTTACTAGCTTCTATTATTTTTAGCTTAACTCCACTGCTGTCAGAGAACATACTCTGACTTATTTAAGTACAATGATATTTTCTGAGATTTTCTTTATGGTCACCATATATTCTATTTTGTAAAAGGTTGTGCATTCTACAGTTCTTTGGTTCATACTGCATTTACGTAAAATAGGTCAACATTGTGGTTCTGTTAATTGTGTTTTTCAAAATTTCTAATTTTTAGTGATTTTTTTGTTTGCCTGTTTCATCAGTAACTGAGATAATGTGCTGAAATCTCTCGTTGTGGCTGTGAATTTGAATACATCTCCTTTGAGTTCTGCCCATTTTTGATGATGTATTTTGAAGCTAGAATATTAGATGCACACAAATTTAAGGTTGTTCTATCTTCTTGTTGAATTGATCCTTTTATTATTTCAAAACATTCCTCTTTATTTCTCATAATACTTCTTTTCTTAAAGACAACTTTGTTGGATATTAGTACATAGATAAAATGTTTTTCTTTTGTTAATGTTTGCATGATATGTACAGTGAAATCTGTGAGAACCGGAACTTGACAGGACTGCCTTGTTTTTCTGGGTCTTGCAAGTTTTCCATCTTTGACAGGTTGCAGACTTACCACTTTTCTATCACTTGTTTTAGTAGAAAATATTTGAGTTTTCCTTCTCTGACAGGTTTCTGCCTTACACAGGCTCCAGTTTTCTCAGGTGCCATGGTATATTTCTAGCTTTTACTGTCAATCTATCTGTATCCTCACTAATAAGGGGAATCTGTTGTAATAAAAATAAAGTTTTTTCTTTTTTAATGCAGTGTGACAATTTTTATTTCATTAGAGTATTATGCAGTTTACATTTAATATAAATGCTGGTGTATTTGTCTTCAAATATTACTTCTATTACTTATTTTCTTTGTACCCCATCTGTTATTTTTTAATTAATTTCTTAAATATTCCATTACCTCCCCTTATTTGTTGGTTGATAGTTACACTTGTTATACAATTTTTGCTCTTTTATTGATAGTTTCTCTAAACCAGGGTCAGCAAACTATAGTCCGTGGTCCAACTGTAGCCTGGCATCTGTTTTTATAAACTGTTTCATTGGAATACAGACATGTTTAATTGCTTGCCTACTGCCTTTGATTGCTTTCACACTACTAAAGCAAAGTTGAGTAGTTGTGGTCAAGACTGTATGGCAAAGCAAATATATTTACTATCTGGCCCTTCATAGGAAAAGTTCGCTGATCTCACTGTGAATTCCTGAATAGTTGCAGTTCATCTTAAATTAGTGTTTTATTCTCCCGGTATAATGCAAGATCATTAGAATATCTTAACCCATTTCCCCTCTCCTAACTCTTGTGTTATTGATGTCACATATTTTAAACTTCAAAAGATATTATAGTTACTGTTTTAATAGTAAATAGTCATTTAGATTTACGTAAATAATTACATTTTCTGGTCACTTTTTTACCTTCCTGCATTACTGTTTCATCTGGGACAATTGTCCTTCTCTCTAAAGAACTTCCTTTAGTATTTGGACATGTCAGCAAGAAAGACCAAGTACTAGAGAAAATTCTTCTATATTATTACTTATTTTTTGTTCTACTTCTTCTATCATGGACTGTCAAAAGTTAATCAAAATCTTCTACAAATGGTTACTTCTACTTTCCCTGTCTTTCCCTAGTACTGTCTTGTGAAATAATAGATTCACAACTAATACTGCTTTATTGTAAATTGTAATCTTCACATAAAGAAAGTCTGTTCTTCATCTTACTATTTTGGGATTCTGAATTCAACCTTGCTATGATGCCTGTTTCATTTTGTTTGCATTTTACTTTATTTTCCCCAACATTTTATTTTCCACCTTTTCAAATCACCTTCTTTTAATTCCACAGTTTGATTTTTTGTGTGCGTGTGTTTGAATATTTTGCTTTAAGTAGGTAAGTTTAGGTCCCTTATTTTTTATTGAATTTCAGAGAGAATTGACCTAATTCTGTCATATTATTTTATATCATGCTTTCTTTTTACATAACTTTGCCTTTTAAAATCCTTTTACTCTTTAAAATCCCTTGATTGGGATCACTCTAATGTTTACTCTACAATTTCCATTCTTTTTCATCTGAAATTTGGAAGATTTATATTTTTATCGTACCTACAGGTTTATATAATATTTTGTACTAGATGTCTTTAGACTGGATTACATTTGCACTGCTAACAATAATAAAATTTCCAAGTTCCCCTTTCTTACCTCTCTCTCTCCTTCATCTTCCAAACTGAGTTTATTGTATTATTTTTCCTGGTGGTTACACTGTACTGTTAACTGCACATTTAAATTATCAAATTATTTAAATTAAGTGTTATCATTTGATTTCCGGGTATTATAAATCAGGAAATAATTGCATGTTTATATACAAGTACACACACACACAATTCCACCATGTAGTAACATTGTTGTTGACCTGACCATATCTGCTTTGCACTCATCATGTACATACATATCAATAGTAAGCACACATGACTCATTGACGGATGACTCTTCCTTATCTGCAGACAAAGGCTGGCTGTCAGAACAGCTGGGCAATTATAACCCTTTAAGCAATGCTGAAGAAATTTGGTGGACAAATACACCTGCTCCCTTAGCCCTTGATTAGGATTACTCTAATGTTTGCTCTACACTCTGTCTCATAGCAACCGAACTGTAGTGAGCTCCAGTTGCCATTTGCTCAATGGTACACCTTTAACGGCAACTTATCTTATCTGTTTCACTTCCTTATTCTCTACTGCTGCTTTCAAGGATCACCTCCCTCCAAAATATTATTGCTCTCAAATTCTGTCTCTGCTTTTGGGGGAACCCAATTTCAGACCTACTTTTTCTCTTCCTTCACTTCTAACTTCTGTTAGTTCTATCATTTCTGCATTGTTCGTTATGTTACTCATTTTTGTTTTAGTCTTAGACCTATAGTTAAATAGAGTCAATGCATAGTGCCTTGATATTTCAATTTGTTTCTTATTTGGCTGAAGTAATCCATAGCTAGTTTCTTTAAGAAGATTTCAGTGGAGAAATACTCCCTGATTGCTTTCATTAAAAAAAAAATATATATCTACTGCATTTATACTGAAGGACAACTGACTATGTAAAAATTTTGGGGTTGAAATTAAACTAATAACACCATTTGTTCTCTTCTGGTGTTTAATATTGCTAAGGAAAAGCGTGAGGGCCTCCTGATGTTTTCAACTTCCCCTTTTAATTATATAAACCTCTTAAGTAATAATTTTTTATCTTCAAAATCTAGAAACTTTTTTATATTATAGCAATTTGGACTCTTCTCGGACATGGCATGCCATTACAGCATGTAGCAACAATATTATACTGATATCTAGAAAATTTTCTTTACCTGTATTTTTAAATATTCACTTGGTCATTTGCTGTGATCTTATTCATTTGGGACTCCAATTATACCTTTATTGAATATTTTTTTCTCTCTGTTTCCCTATCTAAATGTTTTCTTTTGTATTTTAACTCTTCACTTCCATTCTATTGTTTGTTTTTCTTATTCCTGTTCTCTGTGTCCCTTATATATTTCCAGCAGTTTCTATTTTCTTGTATTGCTTCCAATTTCACTTTTTTTTCCTTCTTTCTACTTCTTCCCTTAGTGTAGATAACCTATGTTACCTTTTTCTTATATTTTAACATCTCTGTCCTAAGGTCTTGTTTCTATGCTTTGTGCTACATTATGATTCTGGAATATTAATAGGAATATATTTGGTTTTAATTTTTGTTTTTTCATGGCAATATTTTTCTGATGCATTTTCATCCTCTTACTTTCTATCCCTTCTCTCCTTTTTTCCTCATAATAATTTTGTATGCACTTATCTTTATATGAAATGATTTTTCATGTTCAGATATTCGAGGAATTTCCCTTAGGGAAGGTCCTGGGCTCTAATCCAGATTGATGGTTATTTTCCATGTGACACAGAATTAATCTTTAATTCTCCAAATACATTAGGTAGAACTATTTAGGCAGGTCTCTTCATAATGCAAAAATCTTATTTTTCCCCTTCCCTCACTTACTATGTGGACAGATTATTTCTTCTTAATGTGACTTCTGTAAATAATTCTTTGTTTGGCCTGATGTTCTCTAGTTTTCAAGCCTATTCACGTCAGGGAAGTTTTTGTTGCCAACCTGTGCTCCTGTTTTTTGCACTTGAAAATTAGAGAGTGATTTTGTATTCAGTGTATACCTTTTAACTTAAAAATAATATTTACTTGTTATTTGGAGATCAACTGCCACAAATAT
This sequence comes from Dugong dugon, assembly GCA_030035585.1. Taxonomy (NCBI): domain Eukaryota; kingdom Metazoa; phylum Chordata; class Mammalia; order Sirenia; family Dugongidae; genus Dugong; species Dugong dugon. Next base: position 21,368,559 of record CM057463.1, on the reverse strand, counting down.
CCTCTCTCTACTGGTTTCTCCACAACTTCAACCAGTTTGTGTTTGGGACCTTCCTGACACATAATTTATTTGAAGCTGAGTTTTGTCTACTTCTTGCTTTCCTTGATGCATTGGTTGATGTCCAATTGGAGAAAGGGGAAGTGTTAACTTTCCATTACCATCTTGAAATAGAATTCTGGTCTGCATTTTAGTCTTAAATTTTAAGAACATAAAAGAAGCATAGAAAACTACAGAACCGTTGAATACAAGTGTGAGCCTGAGATGGAGCCACACAGCACTTCAACATTCTGGGGTTGAGCAGAGGAGAAGGCCCCAGCCAAGAAGACTGAGGAGGGCAGTCAGCGAGATCCAAGAAGGACCAGGAGAGTGGTGGCCTGGAAGCCAAGACTATTATCCAGTCATTAAAAATCATGTTTTCAAAGAATGATTAATGCTGTGGAAAAATGCTCACCATAGGCTAAATGGGGGGAAAAGCAGCATATTAAACACAATGTTAACAATTATTTTCTCTAAATGGTGGTGGTTGAGGGTTATCTTTATTTTCATCTTTGCAATTTTCTCTATTTTCAACACCAAATATGTATTACTTTTATTAAAGAAAACTAAGACAAGAATATTTGAAAATAAATAGTGGAAGGTGGCTTTTGCTGTTCAGAAAGTTAAAAAAGAAAAAACAAAAAACAAACTACAGCTCCAAGCATCTCATTTTAGAGAAGGTAGATTCAAGCTCAAATAAGTGAAACGATATTCCCAAGGCTAACGACACACTTACTATAGTAGCAAAATAAAAATTGACCCCAGCTCCCTTGATTCTCATCCAATGCCATTTAAACTACACAAACTGTTCTATTTCAAAACTTCTAATGGCCCATGTCTCAAAGTAGACAGGTTCTTAGAAAGTTCTGGAAATATTTGCAAACATTAGAAATACAAATGATTTTTTTAATAACCAAGAGGTAGCTTTGATTTCACAATTCTACCAGAATAAAAACCATTCTGATTTAGGTCCATATTAAATATTACAGTAGTTTTTAGGGCTAGTAGTCTGATGATCTCAGCTTTTGGAAATGATGGTGAGATTATGTTGCTATTGAACAGAATAGCTGTCGGGATCAGGAATGCATGATTCTGTGCTACCTGCTATCCTTTTTTCTCTGGAGTGAGATAATAGTTGCAAAAGTAAAGGGCACTTAAGTGTTATCTGGGACTTTATTTGAGATATCACTGAGATCATGACTTTATCCTGTGCATCTAAAATACTCTGTAGCTTAGATTAAAATCTCATTTTTTGGCCACAGTAGATGGATCCTGATAGAATGGGAGAAAATAGTGGAAGAGAATCTCAAATTCCTAAAAAACAAAGACAAAAACAAAAAACTAGACTTATAGGATGGGTTAAGACTGGAGGATCCCCCTCCCCCAGACTATTGTCCAGAGATAGATACTACTTTTCAAACCCTGAACCAAAACTAATCCCTGAGGCTACCTTCTAGCTAAATAACAGATTTCTCACAAAATAATGAATATCACCCATAAATACTGTGCTCCTTTAAAAAATCACCTATATGAAGCCAAAGGGTCAACAAGTACTTTAAAAGAAATTTGAGAATGTAAGGGGCCAGGGGAACTAGATTAACAGAAATGGAATATCCAGAACAGAAGTAAAGACAATGCTCATGCATTGTGAAGAACATAATCACTGCCACTGAACAATTCGTGTAGAAATTGTTGAATGGGAACCTAAACTCTCTGTAAACCTTCACCAAAAACAAAATAAAATATTATTAAAAAAAAACCTCACTGTTATCCTTAAACCCAAATTTTAATTTTATTCAAAAATCTACATATAAACACTAGGAGCCCTAATACATGGCATAAACAGAATACAAACCATAAGTAACAATGCCCAAGCACCAGAAGAGAGACTAGATAACTGGGAGCTCCTAAAAATCAAACACTTACGCTCATAAAAAGACTTCACCAAAAGAATCAAAAGACAACCTACAGACTGGAAAAAATTTTTGGCTACAACAAATCTGATCAGCGTCTAATCTCTAAAATCTACAAGATACTGCAAAACCTCAACAAAAAAAAGACAAATAACCCAATTAAAAAATGGGCAAAGGATATGAACAGGCACTTCACCAAAGAAGATATTCAGGCAGCTAACAGACAGATGAAGAAGTGCTCACTATCATTAGCCATTAGAGAAATGCAGATCAAAACTACAATGAGATATCATCTCACCCCAAAAAGGCTAGCATTAATCCAAAAAACACAAAATAATAAATGCTGGAGAGGTTGTGGAGAGATTGGGACACTTACACACTGTTGGTGGGAATGTAAAATGGTACAACCCCTTTGGAAATCGACTTGGCACTTCCTTAAAAAGCTAGAAATAGAAGTACCATATGATCCAGCTATCCCACTCCTTGGAATATATCCTAGAGAAACAAGAGCCGTCACACAAACAGATATATATGTACACCCATGTTCCTTGCAGCACTGTTCACAATAGCAAAAAGATGGAGGCAACCCAGGTGCCCATCAGTGGACGAATGGATAAACAAACTATGGTATATCCACACAATGGAGTACTACGCAATGATAAAGAACAATGAAGAAGCCGTGAAACACCTTATAACATGGAGGAAGCTGGAACTCACTATGCTGAGTGAATTTAGTCAGTCACAGAAGGACAAATATTGTATAATACCACTATTATAATAACTCAAGAAAAGGTTTAAACACAGAAGAAAACATTCTTTGATGATTATGAGGGTGGGGAGGTAGTGTTAGTCAATAACACTAACTAGATAATAGACAAGTATTATCTTAGGTGAAGGGAAGGACAGCACACACCACAGGGGAAGTCAGCACAACTGGACTAAACCAATGCTAAGAAGTTTCCTGAATGCAATCAAACACTTTGAGGGACAGAGTAGCAGGGGTAGGGATCTGGGGACCATGCTTTCAGGGGACATCTAGGTCAATTGGCATAACAAAGCTTATTAAGAAAATGTTCTGCATCCTACTTTGGTAAGTGGTGTCTGGAGTCTTAAAAGCTTGCAAGCAGCCATCAAAGATGCATCAACTGGTCCCAACTACCTTGAGTAAAGGAGAATGAAGAACACCAAAGACACAAGGGAAGTATTAGCCCAAGAGACAGACAGGGCCACATAAACCAGAGACTTCATCAGCCTGAGACCAGAATAACTAAATGGTGCCGGGCTACTACCAAAGACCACCCTGACAGGGAACACAGCAGAGAGTCCCTGATGGAGCAAGAGAAAGGTGGGGTGCAGAACTCAAATTCTAGTAAGAAGACCAGACTTAATGGTCTGACTGAGACTGGAGGAACCCAGATAGCATGGCCCCTGGATTCTCTATCAGCCCAGAACTAAAACAATTTCCAAGGCCAACTCTTCAGACAGGGATTGGACTGGACTGTGGGACATAAAGGGATACTCGTGAGGAGTGTGCCTCTTAGCTCAAGTAGATACAAGAGACTAAACAGGCAGCTTCTGTCCAGAGGGGAGATGGGAAGGCAGAGAGGGTTAGGAGCTGGTTGAATGGACATGGGGAATCAGGGGTGGAAAGGAGGAGTGTGCTGTCACAGTATGGGGAGAGCAGTTAGGGTCACATAACAATGTATGTGTAAATTTTTGTATGGGAGACTAACTTGAAATGTAAACTTCATTTAAGCTACAACAATTAAAAAAAAAAAAGAGAATCCAAAAATAAACTAAAAAAAAGATCTACATATATGCTAGACTCAGTTCTAAGCACTAGGTAGAGAGAGATGAAAGAAATAGACAAAATCTCTACCTTCACAAAGCGGACATTCTGGTGTAAGTAATCACATTGATGATAGATAGTAGATAGATGTTGTTTAGTACTATAAAAAATGAAACTGTGAGTGATGTGCCTCCCTAATTCCCCTCTTGCTACTCTTAGAGGTATGTTCATGTTTGAAGAGCTCTGTAGGCTGTAACGGAATAATTTCAGGATCCTAGAATTTCAGTTTCACTGCCTTTATACAATTTCAGGTTGGAGGTGGGAGGCATTTTTGTGCCTTTTTTTTTTTTTTTTAGCATAACATGTATTTCTTCTTCTTCATTTTGAATTTTATTTCATAATGTCTTGGCACGTTATTGGATTCACTTGAGTTTCCAGTGCAATAAGACTCGCCATGACTTACTAAAGAGGATAACTGGGGTGGAAAAACATTAAATATACAGAGAAAGGAACCTTCTGAAGGCTAAGATTTGAGTTGAAATTAAATTGATGTGAAAATGCAGACATGGAAAAATCTCAAGAAAATTTTAATCAAAGATTCTGTATAAGAATCCTGATTGAAAGGAGGAAAATACAGAACAGAATTTCAAATTTTCATGGAATCCAGACACTCTGGAGCCACGGAGGTTGGATAAATCCCCAAAACTATTGCCCTGAGATAATTTTTAAATTTTAAACCAAAAATATCCCCAGAAGTCTTCTTAAAACCAAACAATAGTTTAGCTTAACTAGTAAAGAATGTCTGCCTTGAGAATTGTGCTTTTTAAGATCTATGTATATGGTATCAAACTGACAACAGTGACTAGAAAGATTAGACAGGAACCGCAAGTTACAGTGAGTTTATGTTAATGGAGGAGGAACAATTCAGAAAAGTAAGGTGAGAATGGTTGCACAGCTCAAAGAATAGAATCATCGTCATTGAATTGTACATGTAGAAATGGTTGAATTGGTATATGTTTGCTGTGTGTATTCTCAACAAAACAACAACAAAATAAATTATTTTTTAAAAAAACCCTCAGGGAAGAGCACAGGAACAGCAAGTGTAAAGTCTCTTAAGCTATACAAAAACTCGACATATTGGAGACATAGAAAAGAGAATGGTGTGGGTGGAGTGTATGGAGGGAGACAGAAAGCATTGAAAGGTAAGATTTGGGTGATAAGAAAGACTCAGATAATAGAAACATTGTAGGCCATGGAAGGACTGTGAATTTTGTTCTAAGTATAATAGGAAGCCTTTGGTAGGTTTTTATCAGAGAGGTGACAGGATTGGTTTAGGTTTAATTGCTGTATAGAAAATGAATTGTAAATGGCAAGGATGGAAGCAGGAAGACCAGTGTCTTAGTCATCTTGTGCTGATCTAACAGAAGTACCACAAGTGGATGGCTTCAACAAATAAATTAATCTCTCACAGTCTAGTAGGCGAGAAGTCCAAATTCAGACTGTCAGCTCCAGGGGAAGGCTTTTCTCTCTCTAGTCATCATCAACCTTCCCCTGGACTAGGAGCTTCTCTGCGCAGGAACCTCAGGTCCAAAGGACATGCTCTGCTCCTGACATTGCTTTCATGGTGGTATGAGGTCCCCAACTCTCTGCTTGCTTCCCTTTCCTTCTATTTCTTGAGAGATAAAAGGTGGTGCAGGCCACACCCCAGGGAAACTTCCTTTACATTGGATCAGGGATGTTACCTGGGTAAGGGTGGTGTTACCATCCCACCCTAATTCTCTTTAACATAAAATTACAATCACAAAATAGAGGACAACCACACAACACTGGGAAACATGGCCTAGCCAAATTGATACACACATCTTTGGGGGGACACAATTTAATTCATGACAACCAGTTATGAGATATTTGTGATAATGTAGGCTTGTGCTAGTGTGATAGCAATGGATATGAAACTATACATATATAAGTATATATATATATACATACAAATATATATATGCAGAATATACATGTTGTTGTTGTTAGGTGCCATAGAGTTGGTTCTAATGCATAGCGACCCTGTGTACAACAGAAAGAAATGCTGCCCAGTCCTGCAACATCCTCACAATCGTTGCTATGTTTAAGCCCATTGTTGAACCCATTGTGTCAATCCATCTTGTTGAGGGTCTTCCTCTTTTTCACTGACACTCTACTTTATCTAGCATGGTGTCTGTGATGGTTACGATTGTGTGTCAGCTTGGCTGGGTCATGATTCTCAGTGTTTATGTGTGATCACCCCCACGATGGGATCTACTATGAGTAGCCAATCAGTTGAAAAGGAGTTTCCTTGGGCGTGTGGCCTGGATCCAAATATAAGTGGACGTTCTCATTTTTGCCTGCTCTGGATCCTGCAGCTGCCTCCTGTTCATCTGACCTCCAGTTCTTGGGACTTGAAGTGGCAGCTTATCTGCTGATCCTGGAATTTTTTGATCTTCACAGTCTGCGAGCAAGAGCCCTACTCTCCGACCTGCCAATTTTGGGTTCATAGCCCCTGTGGCTACGTGAATCAGGAGAAACCTCTATTCTGATCCGTGGACTTGGGACATTCCAGCCTTTACAATTGCATAAGCCATTTCCTTGATATAAATCTCTCTGTATATATATTTATATGCTTCACTGGTTTTGCTTCTCTAGAGAACCAGCCTAAGACATTTGTACCAAGAGTAGTTCTAGAGAAACAAAATGGTAAAGGTGAGTTTTCTAAATTGGTTCTCAAGTCTGGTTAGTCTTAAAGACATTGATGGCTCTGCTTCTAATAGTAAAGAGGGCACTGCTAACCCATAGCATGAGGTGGCGATACAAATATGGAAAATATCACCACCAATAGATCAGGTATTGGTGAAATGCAAGGCTCTAGGTGAACACATGAGTGATATCTTTCTACAGTTTTGTCAGAATGAGAAGTATAAAGAAGCTGGTTGGTTGCTCCTACTTTCACTAGACAAACTGGTAAAAGAAAGAGATACACTCAAGGCTTCACAGTCAAAGCTCAAGTGCCACATAAACGACCTCAAAGTTTCCACTTGTGCTTTGGAACAAAGCCTTATTTCTCGTTGTAACAGAGCTGAAATTGCTGAAAACCAAACCCAGAGTCTTATTGTAAGAGTGGCTGAATTACAATGCCAGCTCAACTACCAACCTCAAGAGGTGTCTGAAGTTAAAGTGAGAGCATTAATTGGGAAGAAATGGGATCCTGAAACTTGGGATGGGGACATAAAGGCAGATAATTAGGAAGCTGGAGACACTGAGCCCCTAAATTCTGTTGAATCACTCCTGCCAACAGAACCACTTCTATCTGAAGGGACTACTTCCTGTTTGTCTGCTACACCACCCTGCCCAGAAAAACCATTAGCCCCTCCACTCCCATATAATGAGATTAGCCCTAGCCCAGCTGCCTCTAAAGAGCCCTTGCCTGAGTCATTGCTTGGGGCATCACCTGAGGCAGATGCTTTACAAGACAATGCTAAATGTTCTGAAAACAGTTCAACACTGCCTTCTAGACCTATAAGTAGACTTAAGTCTCAGAGAGCCCCAAACGGTGAAGTACAAAGTATGAGCCAGGAGGAGGTACGCTATGCTACACTGCAAAAGAACTGCTTGACTTTTCTAACATGTACAAACAGAAACCTGGGGAATATGTGTGAGAATGGCTATTAAGGATGTGGGATAATGGTGCAAGGAACATAAAGATGGATCAGTCTGAGTTTATTGATATGGGTCCACTAAGCACAGATTCTTCATTCAATGTTTCAGCTCAGGAAGTTAGGAAAGGATCTAATAGTTTATTTGGTTGGGTTCCTGAAGCATGGATTATGAGGTGGCCTATACTAAATCAAGTTGAAGTACCAGACCTGCCTTGGTATACTGTAAAAGAAGGTATCCAAAGGCTTAAGGAAACTGACATGATAGAGTGGATTTATCAGGTCAGACCCACAGACCCACACATGGAATGCCCAGAGTACACACTTTTTACCACAACTGTGAGAAACAAATTTGTGAAGGGAGCACCAGTATCCTTGAAGACTGCTGTGATTGCTATTTTATGTAAATCAGATTTGACAATGGGAACTGCCCTGACCGAAACTACAATGGGGCTGATCGGATCCCATGGCAGTAGGGGCCAAGTGGCAGCACTCAATCGACAAAGACAAGGTGAGCATGGTTACAGTAATGAATAGTGGAGTGAAAGCAGTAACCAGAATAGTCTGACTCGTATGGACTTATGGCATTGGCTACTTAGTCATGGTATCTCTAGGAGTGAAATAGATGGGATATCTACTAAATATGTACTTGATCTGTACAAATAGATGAATTCTAGGTCAGGCGAACAGATGTCTAGCTTGAATCGCCAGAATAGAGTCACAGTCCCTCAATCACTGCCTGGACTTGAGCGACTTTAAAGACCCACAACCCCTTGAATGAAGGGGAGGAAGGACTTCAGTACACTACCAAAATTTTGTACTGTTAATCTCTCTCCCAGCCTTCCCCAAAAGAATCTACGGTCTCTTATGAGAGTGACTGTTCACTGGGGAAAAGGAAGTAATCAGACATTTCAGGTATTACTGGATACTGGCTCTGAACTGACACTAATTCCAAGAGACTCAAAACATTGCTGTGGCTCATCAGGCAGAGTGGGGGCATACGGAGGCCAGGTTATTAATGGAGACTTGGCTCATGTCCATCTCACAGTAGGTCTAGTGGCTCCCCGAACCTATCCTGTAGTAATTTCCCCAGTTCCAGAACGCATAATTGGAATACGTATACTCAGCAACTGGCAGAATGCCCTTCTCCAGCGACTAGGCACTCCTAATAATGTATCCAAAGTACATGAGATGAAGTCTCATCATCCTTGCTTCTAAGGAGCACTCCAGATGTAATTCTTCCAAGACAGATTTGTTCCTTCTTCTGGCAGTCCATGGTATGTTCAATATTCTTCGCCAATATCACAATTCCAAGATATCAATTCTTCCTTTTTCGTTACTGATTGTCCAGTTTTCACATGCTATGAGGCAATTGAAAATACCACAGCTTAGGTCAGCACACCTTAGTTCTCAAAGTGACATCTTTGCTTTTCAACACTTCAAGGAGATCTTTTACAGCAGATTTGCCCAATGCAATATGTTGTCTGATTTCTTGACTGCTGCTTCCATGGGCTTTGATTGTGGATCCAAGTAAAATAAAGTCTTGAGAACTTCAATCTTTTCTCCATTTATTATGATGTTGTTTATTGGTGCAGTAGTGAGAATTTTTGTTTCCTTTGTGTGGAGGTGTAATCTATACGGAAGACTGTGGTCTTTGATCTTCATCAGTAAGTGCTTCAAGTCCTCTTCACATTTCACAAGCAAGATTGTGTCATCTGCATATCACAGGTTGTTAATGAGTTTTCCTCAAATCCTAATGCCACATTCTTCTTCATATAGTCCAGCTTCTCAGATTATTTGCTCAGCATACAGCTTGAATAAGTATGGTGAAAGGATACAACCCTGACCCACACCTTCCCTGACTTTAAACCACATAGTATCCCCTTGTTCTGTTCCAATGGCTGCCTCTTGGTCTATGTACAGGCATATGGGAATCCCGAAAGCTTGACTCCATCGACATCATTAAGGTTAACTCTGAGAAGGCAGCTCTTCCCCAGTCAAGCTTTGGTACCTTTATTTGATAAGTGGCATGACTCAAAATTACTCAAAAAGAAACAGTTGAAAACATCCATTAATAATAGGACTGTGGAATGTATGAAGTATGAATCTAGGAAACTTGGATGTTGTCAAAAATAAATGGAATGCAATAAACATCAATATTCTAGGCATTAGTCAGCTGAAACAGAATAGTATTGGTCATTTTGAATTGGAGAATCATATGGTCTACTGTGCTGGCAGTGACATATTGAAGAAGAATGGCTTTACATTCATCGTCAAAAGAACATTTCAAGATCTATTCTGAAGTACAACGCTGTCAGTGATAGGATAACATCCATACGCTTACAAGGAAGACCAGTTACTACGACTATTATTCACATTTACGCACCAACCACTAACGCCAAAGATGAAGAAATTGAAGATTTTTACCGACATCTGCAGTCTTAAATTGAAATTAATCTAACATGCAATCAGGATGTATTGATAATTACTGGTGATTGGAATGTGAAAGTTGGAAACAAAGAAGAAGGAACGATTGTTGGAAAATATGACCTTGGTGATAGAAACGATGTCAGAGATCAAAAGACAGAATTTTCCAAGACCAATGACTTCTTCATTGCAAATACCTTTTTTCAACAACATAAGCAGCGACTATACCTGTGGACCATGCCAGATACAGTACACAGGAATCAAATCAACTATATCTATGGAAAAAGACAAAGGAGCAGCTCGGTATCATTAGTTAGAATAAGGCCAGGTGCCGACCGTGAAACAGATCATCAACTGGCATATGAACAATATGCCAGTTCAGATTGAAGCTGAAGAAAATTGGAAAAAGTCCACAAGAGCCAAAGTATGACCTTGAGTATATCCCACCTGAATTTAAATACCATCTCAACAATACATTTGATGCATTGAACACTAATGACCGAAGGCCAGACAAGGTGTGGAATGACATTGAGGACATGATACATGAAGAAAACAAGAGTTCATTAAAAAGACAGGAAAGAAAGAAAAGACAAAAAAGGATACAGAACAGACTCTGAAACTTGGTTTAGAACATTGAGTAGCTAAAGCGAATGAAAGAAATGATGAAGTAAAAGAGCTGAACAGAGGATTTCAAAGGCGGCTCAAGAAGACAAAATAAAGTATTACTATGACATGTGCAAAGACCTGGAGATAGAAAAACAAATGGGAAGAACACACAAGGCATTTCTCAAGCTGAAAGAACTGAAGAAAAAACGTAAGCCTCAAGTTGCAATATTGAAAGGTTCTACAGGGAAAATATTAAATGATGTAGGAAGCATCAAAGAAGATGGAAGGAATACACAGAGTCACTATACCAAAAAAAACAGGTTGATGTTCAGCCATTCCAGGAGGTAGCTTATGATCAGGAACTGATGGTACTGAAGGAAGATGTCCAAGCTGCACTGAAGACACTGGCAAAAAAACAAGGATTCAGGAATTGAAGGAATACCAATTGAGATGTTTCCACAAACGGATGCAGCTCTGGAAGTGCTCACTCATCTGTGCCAAGAAATTTGGAAGACAGCTACCTGGTCAACTGACTGGAAGACATCCATATTTATGCCTATTCTAAAGAAAGGTGATCCAAGCGAATGCAGAAATTATTGAATAATATCATATGCAAGTAAAATTTTGCTGAAGATCATTCCAAAGTGGCTACAGCAGTACATTGACAGGGAACTGCCAGAAATTCAAGTTGGATTCAGAAAAGAAGTGGAACAGGGATATCATTGCTGATATCAGATGGATCATGGCTGAAAGCAGAGACTACCAGAAAGATGTTACCTGTGTTTTATTGACTATGCAAAATATTAGACTGTGTGGATCATAACAAATTATGAATGACATTACAAAGCATGGGAATTCCGGAACAGTTACTTGTGGTCATGAGGAACCTCTACTTAGACCAAGAGGCAGTCATTCGAACAGAACAAGGGAATACTGCATGGTTTAAAGTCAGGAAAGATGTACTTCAGGGTTGTATCCTTTCCGCATACTTATTCAATCTGTACGCCGAGCAAATAACCTGAGAAGCTGGACTGTATGAAGAAGAATGAGGCATCAGGATTGGAGGAAGACTCATTAACAACCTGCATTATGCAGATGACACAACCTTTCTTGTTAAAAGTGAAGGGAACTTGAAGCACTTACTGATGAAGATCAAAGACCACAGCCTTCAGTATGGATTACACCTCAATGTAATGAAAACAAAAATCCTCACAACGGACCAATAAGCAACATCATGATAAATGGAGAAAGATTGAAGTTGTCAAGGATTTCATTTTACTTGGATCCACCATCAACACCCATGGAAGCAGCAGTCAAGAAATCAAATGGCACATTGCTTGGGCAAATCTGCTGCTAAAGACCTCTTTAAAGTGTTAAAAAGCAAAGGCAACACTTTAAGGACTAAGGTGCGCCTGACCCAAGCCATGGTGTTTTCAATCACTTCATCATATGCACGTGAAAGCTGGACAAAGAATAAGGAAGACAGAAGAATTGATGCCTTTTAATTATGATTTTGGTGAAGAATATTGAATATACCCTGACTGTCAAAAGAACGAACAAATCTGTCTTGGAAGTACAGCCAGAATGCTCCTTAGAAGCAAGGACGATGAGGCTTCGTCTCACATACTTTGGACATGTTGCCATGAGGAATCAGTCCCTGGAGAAGGACATCATGCTTGGTAAAGTAGAGGGTCAGCAAAAAAGAGGAAGACCCTTGATGAGATGGATTGACACAGTGGCTGTGACAATGAGCTCAAACATAGCAAGGATTGTGAGGATGGCGCAGGACAAGGCAGTGTTTCATTCAGTTGTACATAGGATCTTTATGAGTCAGAAGCGGCTCAATAGCACCTAACAACAACAACATAGATTGCACGTACATATCCTTTTCTGTTATGAAATGACTTCAAAAAGTAGTATTGAGCCAGAGCAGTAAGTTGAATTCCCAGCTGATCACACTTCTGAGATTCAAGATAGTGCACTGACTTACAAAGATTGGTGTCTTGGTAATTGGAATAGAGATAGCTGGAAAGAGCCAGCTGAGTTAGGGAGTCTATATCTCTGTGCTCTTCTGTGATGGTTAAGGTTGTGGGTCAACTTTGCTGGGCCAAGATTCTTAGTGGTTTGGCACTTATGTAATGATGTAGTTATCCTCCATTTTGTGATGTAATATAATCACCTTCATGATGTGATATGAGGTGATCAGCCAATCAGTTGTAGGGGGCGTTTCCTTGGGAGTGTGGCCTGCATCCAGTGTATATGAACATTCTGGCAAAGCTCACTGACTTTTGCTTGCTCTGGATCCTGCATCTAACTTGTTATCATCTGACCTCCGGTTCTTGGGACTTGAGCCAGCCGCCTGCCATATTGCCTGCCAGTCTTGGGATTCATCCACCTCCACAGCTTGTGAGCCAGCAGCCTGATGTTTGACCTACCGATCCTGGCTTCATTAGTCCCTGAAGCTATGTGAGTTAGGAGAAGCCTCCATCCAGCCTGATGCCTGACCCATGGACCTGAGACTTGCCAGACTCTACAACTGTGCGAGCCATTTCCTTGAGATAAATCTTTCTCTCTTTCTCGCTCTCAGTCTCTCTCCCTCTCTCTCTCTATATGTATATAAAATCAAGCCTGTTGCTGTCAAGTAGATTCTGGCTCATAGCAACTCTATAGGACAGAGTAGAACTGCCCCATAGGGTTTCCAAGGAGTGGCTAGTAAATTCAAACTGCCAACCTTTTGGTTAGCAGATGAACTCTTAACCACTGGGCCACCAGGGCTCTCTCTCTCTCTCTATATATATATACTTCACTGGTTTTGCTTCTCTAGAAAATCCAGCCTAAAACAGCAACCCTATGTGTGCAGAGCAAAACTGCTCCAAAAGGTGTTCAAATTTGTGACCTTTTAGGAGCAGATTACCAGGCCTGTCTTCCAAGGTGCCTCTGGTGGGTTTGAACCACCAATCTTTCAGTTAGTAGTGGAGCATTTAACTTACACACACATAAGGAAAGACTGTATTTAAATAAATAAGAATAAAATATATTAGTGGTGCTATAGCAAAAATTAGAGACAAAAAGTTCACAAGAAGTTGTAGTCAATTCTACTCAAATCATAGAATTATAGATTTAAAAGAGAATCTACTCTTATGCTCAAGGAGGAAATCCCGTTTAGCTTCTGATGAATACATGCAATGTTTAAATCATTCTATGTGAGTTCACTAACTAGCCCATTTTAAATTTACAAAGTGTCCACAAGTCTCAAAATGACCTATACTTCAACTTCTAGTTAATTTTGACACATATCAGATACTGAGATCTCTTCTTCCCTTTGTGTCTAAATGGAAATTACATAGGTAGGCCTTCTGGGAACACAAGGGATCCCATATGACTTAGACCGTTCTCACTGGTTAAGCTTGTACGGGAAGGAACTTCCCAGACCCTTGAGTAATGTGTACTTCTGAAAAGCGTGAAAAAATTACAGACTTATCTCACATGTAGTTAGAAATTGCAATCATTAGTTATGAAAGCAGATCCCGTTTTGCTAAATATGAAGGATATAAAAGGGGAAATTCTCAATATAGTTGGTAACTGCCCACCACAATTAGAGTTTAAGGGAGTAAGACTGAAAAAAAAAAAAAAAATTACCACTCTCTGGAGTCCCTGAGTGGTACAAATGGTTCATGTGGCTCTCGGCTACTAACCAAAAGTTTGGTGGTTTAAATCTACCCAGATGTGCCTCAAAGAAAGCCCTGGTGATCTACTTCTGAAAAATCAGACACCGAAAACCCTTTTTTCTGACACACATACGATTTGCTCCATGAGTCAAAGTTGACTCTACGTCAATTGTTTTTTTTTAAAAAGGGTTACAATAATGAGCTAGTTATATGAAAGATTGAAAAAATAAAGTGATATATAAATGTCCCATGCTATAATAGCTTTACAAATCTATTATAATTTTTTTTAATATAGGTTTGAATCCACTTGTGAAAATAGTTTCAGTGTACCCAAAGGACATTTAACTTTTCCTAAACTGAGACCACTTTTGAGATTGTGTTTTAATTCATGATAATTGTGCAAGAGTGGGGATAACTGACACTTAGGGAGAGTTTCCCTCACTCAGAGGCTAGACTTTCCTCTCCTATGCCCTGCCCTAATTTGCTAAATATCCCATATAACCCAGTGCCTTCTCTCTTTACCATATTATCATACACTATTACAATTACTTTGCTACAATTACTATTACTTGTCTTATATGAAAGACTCTAAGCATGGAAACTGTGGCACATAGTAGGCACTCAATATGTAACTGCCAAAAGATGAGATAAAAATCTTTTATAAGTATTTTGGGTATTCACGTTTTTTCCCCAACACTGAATGCAATTTCATAGCAAGTATTCATCATGTTTTAAAATAATTCATTTAAGTTGAATATTTATTAATTTTGTCTGTTAATTATTATACTTTTAAGGTCTCTTTAAGAATTATAAATTTTAGTACACAAAATTTTCCATCGTTTATATATCACTATGAGAATATTTCCCCCATGCGTCTTTGTCAGTTTGTCATACTGTGGGGGCTTCTGTGTTGCTGTGATGCTGGAAGCCATGCCACTGGTATTCAAATATCAGCAGGGTCACCCATGGCGGACAGGTTCCAGCTGAGCTTCCACACTAAAACAGACTAGGAAGAAGGACTTGACAGTCTACTTCTGAAAATAATTAACCAGTGAAAACCTTATGAATAGCAGTGGAACATTATCTGATATAGCTCCAGAAGATGCACCCCTCAGGTGGAAAGACGACTGCTGAAGAGCTGCCTCCTGAAAGCAGAGTCGACCTTAATGAAGTGAACGGAGTCAAGCTTTCAGGACCTTCATTTGCTGATGTGGCATGACTCAAAATGAGAAGAAACAGTTGCAAACATCCATTAATAATCGGAATGTGGAAAGTATGAAGTATGAATCTAGGAAAATTGGAAGTTGTCAAAAATGAAATGGAGCACATAAACATAGATATCCTCGGCATTAATGAGCTGAAATGAACTGGTATTGGCCATTTTGAATAGAACAGTTATATGATCTACTATGCTGGGTATAACAACTTGAAGAGGAATGGCATTGCATTCATCATCAAAAAGCACATTTCAAGATATATCTTGAAGTACAACCCCGTTAGTGATAAGATAGTATCCATAGGCCTACAAGGAAGACCAGTTAATATGACTATTATTCAAATTTATACACCAACCCCTAAGGCCAAACATGAAGAAATCGAAGAGTTTTACCAACTTCTGCGGTCTAAAATTGATCAAACATGCAATCAGGATGCATTTATCCTTACTGGTGATCGGAACACAAAAGCTGGAAACAAAGAACGATTGATAGTTGGAAAATAAGGCCTTGGTGATAGAAACGATGCTGGAGATCGCTTGATAGAATTTTCCAAAATCAATGACTTTTCATTGCAAATACCTTTTTTCAACAACATGAATGGCAACTATACACGTGGACTTTCCCAGATGGAATACACAGGAATCAAATTGACTATATCTGTGGAAAGAGACGATGGAGAAGCTCAATGCCATTAGTCAGAAAAAGGCCAGGGGCTGACTGCAGAAAAGACCATCAATTGCTCATATGCAAGTTCAACTTGAAGCTGAAGAAAATTAGAACAAGTCCACGAGAGCCGAAGTACGACCTTAAGTATATCCCACCTGAAGTTAGAGATCATCTCAAGAATAGATTTAACCCCTTGAACACTAATGACCAAAGACCAGTCGAGTTGCATAAGGATGTCAAGGACATCATACACGAAGAAAGCAAGAGGTCATTAAAAAGACAAGAAAGAAGGAAAAGATCAAAAGGGATGTTAGAAGAGACTCTGAAACTTGCTCTTGAACATCGAGTAGCTAAAGCAAATGGAAGAAATGATCACATAAAATAGCTAAACAGAAGATTTCAAAGGACAGCTTGAAAAGACAAAGTAAAGTATTAAAATGATATGTGCAAAGAACTGGAGTTAGAAAACTAAATGGGAAGAACATGCTTGGCATTTCTCAAGCTGAAAGAACTGAAGAAAAAATACAAGCCTCAAGTTGCAATACTGACGGATTCTATGGGGAAAATATTAAACAATACAGGAAGCATCAAAAGAGGATGGAAGGAGTACATACAGTCACTATACCAAAAAGAATTGATCGACATTCAACTGTTTCAGGAGGTAGCTTATAATCAGGAACCGATGGTACTGAAGGAAGAGGTCCAAGCTGCACTGAAGGCATTGGTGAAAAATAAGCCTCCAGGAATTGATGGAATACCAACTGAGATGTTTCCACAAATGGATGCAGCGCTGGAAGTGCTCACTCATCTATGCCAAGAAATTTGGAAGACAGCTACGTGGCCAACTGCCTATCCCAAAGAAAGGTGACCCAACCAAAGGTGGAAATTATTGAAAAACATCATTGATATCACAGCAAGTAAAATTTTGCTGAAGATCATTCAAAAGCTGCTGCAGCAGTACATCGACAGAGAGCTGCCAGAAATTCAAGTCAGATTCAGAACAGGATGTGGAACCAGCGATATCTTTGCTGATGTCAGATGGATCCTGGCTGAAAGTAGAGAATACCAGAAAGATGTTTACCTGTATTTTATTGACTAAGTAAAGGCATTTGACCGTGTGGTCATAACAAATTATGAATAACATTGAGAAGAATGGGAATTCCAGAATGCTAATTGTGCCCATGAGGAGATTGTATCCTTTCACCATACTTATTCGATGTGTATGCTGAGCAAATAATCTGAGAAGCTGGACTATACGAAGAAGAATGAGGCATCAGGATTGGAGGAAGACTCATTAAAAACCTGCGTTATGCAGATGATACAACCTTGCTTGCTAAAAGTGAAGAGAATTTGAAGCACTTATTGATGAAGATCAAAGTCCACAGCCTTCAGTATGGATTACACCTCAACAGAAAGAAAACAAAAATCCTCATAACTGGACTAATAAGCAACATCATGATAAACGGTGAAAACATTGAAATTGTCAAGGATTTCATTTTACTTGGATCCATCATCAACTCCTATAGAAGCAGCAATCAAGAAATCAAAAGACGCATTGTATTGGGCAAATCTGCTGCAAAGGACCTCTTTAAAGTGTTACAAAGCAAAGATGTCACCCTGATGACTAAGGTGCATCTGACCAAAGCCACAATGTTTTCAGTCACCTCCTATGCATTGAAAGGCTGGACAATGAATAAGGAAGACCGAAGAAGAATTTATGCCTTTGAATTATGATGTTGGCAAAGAATACTGAATATACCATGGACTGCCAAAAGAACAAACAAATCTGTCTTGGAAGAAGTACAGCCAGAATGCTCCTTAGAAGCAAGGATGGAGAGACTACGTCTCACATTCTTTGGACATGTTATCAGGAGGGATCAGTCCCTGGAGAAGGACATCAGGCTGGGTAGAGGGTCTGTGAAAAAGAGGAAGACCTTCAATTAGATGGATTGACACAGTGGCTGCAACAATGGGCTCCAGCATAGCAATGACTGTGGGGATGGTGCAGGACTGGGCAGTGTTTTGTTCTGCTGTACACTGGGTCACTATGAGTCAGAACTGACTTGACAGCACCTGACAACAACAACAACTTGAGAATATTATACGCATAGAAAATGCTCAATAAATATTTACGGCGTGAAAAAAACTTGTTTTTCTAAACTTAAAATTTTAATTAATTTCTATTACTTTTCAATATTATTTTTAGTCTTCCAAAACAAATTGAATAGTTTTTTTTTTCAGTAGAAATTGATTGCAACAACATTCATACAATATATTTTCAATGCATTCACAGGATTAAATACATTTTCTAGATCCTTTGGCAAAAGTTTTTCAAAAGTGCTCTCCCTCTCACATCTCTAGCCATTAGATAGATTCACTATTCCCTTTACTTCCTTTGTTCTCATGGATACTCAAACTTTGCAGAGATTTTCCAGGCAGGTAGCTATACTCATAACTTAAACTCTTTTTTATTCTGCAATGTAGTTTTAAACATCCCTCTCCTAAGTATATTTAACCCAGGCTCACAAAGAAATCACCTCTAAATAATGTCTTCTCTTTCCTTCAAAAGCATGTATAATGTTTTTGATTCCATTAGATCTTTAAGAAAAAACACTTTTCATTGTTCCCAGTAAGGATGCTCTGAGATATCCCCCCATATTCTTTAAAGGCCTTGGATCCATTAACTCTATGTGAGGTCCTGCAATAGAATGTAGACGTTGTGTCATTGAGAGCTCTCTTTTGAAATCTCATAGATGTCTCACTAGGACAGCAGGAGGCGTCCATGAATGTTCTCTTAAAAAGACTAAACTGGTCCTATACAGATGGTCCTTCAGAGGGTGGGAAATACTAAACTAGTCACAGGAAATGAGCAAAGGAACTATCAGAAGATCTGCAGAAGACTATTCTCTTGGCATTAAGTTCATGTTCCAAACATCTCTGTTATTTGCTTTTGGAAAATGAAAACCCTTTCTTTTTTAGTAAGAATTACCATATTTTTTACACAAATAACGTGTGCCTTCCACGTTTGTTTGCCAACCACGCCCTCCTCCACCCCTGCAGAGTATTTTCATTAGCGTGCCATGCTAATGTTTTTACAGCAACGTGTAAAAAAATTGGCATAGCAGGGCTAATGAAAATATCTCATAGGAGGAGGATGTGGTTGGCAAACAAACATAGAAAATGCACATCATTTGCATAAAAATACAATATCACCATAAAATGCACACTTTGTGTTCTTATTCCCCTTTTTAATTCTTTAGAATAGAGTCCATTATGTTACCTGTTTTTTCTTCTCAGAATAGGTATTTCAGACATCGACTGAAATAACTCTCGCTTTTCAGGTCATAATCTAAGATGATCTGGACTTTAGAAGGAAACTACCTTCACCTTGCCTGAAATAAATGTCTGCATTTTCTTCACATCTACTGTTAACAGGATACTCACTACCCTATGAAATTGTGTGGTAGATGTGGAAAAAATATCTTCTGTATTTTCTTCCAGTTCTTTAATCCTGTCAAGGGACACAGTTCTTGAAACCTCCCCTAGGCATAATAATAGCTAGTTAACACCACTGGCTACATATTATCTTTTCTTCTCTTCCTATTGAAATTTTTCTCCAACCTCTTTCTGTTGTTGTCTTCTGGTTCCATACACTCCCAATTTAAATGTGTCTCTTAACTGTGAATTATTCACAGTGGAACCTGTCCTAACAACCATGTTACCTACAGGAACATTCTTGATCCTTTCAGTAGCCCAAAGATAGTTTTCGATTACCAAAGAATCATTTAAAACTAGTTTGTCCTGCACAATTCTCTACAAAAACTGAAGCGTAATGTCTAGAAGGTAGACTTTTGGGGACCAGGAACTGTATCTTTCTATTGCTGTGTGCTCAATACCACACATTTTGACTTGTACATCGTAGGCACTTACTAAACCCTTTTTGAATGAATTAATGAATGAATTAATAAATGAATAATGAAAATATGACAAGCAATGTTTCTTTTTATCAAGATAACAGGTTCAGATGTTTAGAGATCTATGGTAAATAAGGTGGTAAGGGGAGAAACCCTAAACAAATCAATAATTATAGGGTAAAAATGGAAGCCAGTTACCACAGTTCACAGAGAAAGTCAAAACACCCAAAAAGAGAAATGTGAAAAATAAGATCCCTTGATATTCAAATATATTACGGTATTGGTTGCTAAGACTCAGATCTACTGAGCAAAATCCTTTCTACCAAATTCTCTTTCTCCTTGTTAGCACAGGTACAGGTGTCATTGGAAGTTGGTGGTAACGGAGTCTACTATGGTATAAGCAAAAAACTTTGTTACTTCTGTAAATCATTCTCAATCTAAGTGAAAAGAGAAGATCAGCACATCTACTTAATCAGTAGAAGATAGAGGCATGTACATAATACAAGCAATTCTGCAGGAAAGTGTATTAAAGAGCTACCACAACCACCAATTAGCAATGAAATATTGCTCTGTAGGGACTTAGAAAATTAATAATAAAGGGAATTCAATCATCTTTAATATATGTTTATTTAGAATAATATAGAAAGATTTTCATTATTAATATATATCCTCAAACACTAAATTTGTCACCATCTGATAGAGTATTAGTTTCCTATTGTTGCTGTAACAAAGTATCACAAACTTTGTGGCTTAAAACAACATAAATTTATTATCTCACAGTTCTGGAGATCAGAAGTCCGAAATTGGTTTCACTATCCCGCAGTCAAGATGTCAGCAGGGCTAACTCCTTCTGGAGGCTCTAAACTAAAACCAAACCTGTTGCTGTCGAGTCAACTTGGACTCATACTAACCTTGTAGGACAGAGTAGAACTGCCCCATAGGGTTTCCAAGGTTATAAATCTTAACTGAAGCAGACTGCCACACCTTTCTCCCATGGAGCAACTGGTAAGTTTGAACCACTGACCCTCGGTTAGCAGCTAAGTGCTTAACCACTGTGCCACCAGGGCTCTAGAAGGGAAGAATTCCAGCCTTTTCCAGCTTCTAGAGGCTGCCTATACTACTTGGCTCATGGTTGTTTCTCCATCTTCAAAAGGCATTACTCCAACATCTGCTTACATCATCACATCCCCTCTTTAAACTCTCCCTGCCTACTTCTTATAAGGACCCTGTGATTACGTTGGGCCAGCCCAAATAATCCAGGATGATCTTCCTGTCTCAAGATCCCTAACTTAATCACTCCTGTTATGTAAGGTAGCATATTCACAAATTCTGGAGATTAGGACGTGGACAGTTTTGGGGGCCATTATGCTGTCTACCACAGTTAGATTATTATTAAAGAATTCAGTTAAACGTGAGGAAGGTAAAAAAATGAAGAAAGTCTCCTTGTAACAACAACCAAAAAAGAACGACTGCTACGAAGTTCTTTCAATACCTCCTTGGCATTTGGTCCAGTTTTCATTTAGCAAGTAAGAAGTATAATAACACCATAGGGGAATAATATAATTCAGGGTCTGAAGATCTGGAGATGTCCTTCAAGAGGAAAGTTCTCCAACTAATAAACGCTATGAAGAAGGGAAATACTATTTCGTTTTTACAATAGGTGGCTGCTTCAGGAACGAATCTTTATTTTTTAAAGGGGTCCAAAATCTAAAAGCATAAATAAAAAAGCATTAGCAAAAGCATCCAGTCTGCAAAGGGCACCAAGAAATCAGCCATAGCAACTGGCAAACGACAACAGCAAACAGCTTTAGCGATCTATTTTCCATTTATTGGAACATAGAGTCAGCATGAGGCTTTTATAATCTCCACAGAGTGGGGTAATAATATTGAGACTGTCAATACCCTGCTAGAAAAAAGAATGCAAGGGAAGAAGTCAATGGATCTAAGAGTTTGATATATTGAGAAACAAGAAACCAACTGTGGCTGGAATTTTTTGTCATTCTGTAACAGAAATAAAATCAGAAACCTGAGATAACACGCTGCTGGTGGCATTCTGACTGAAAAAGCCTCTCAGTGTGAGATTTACTAAGTGCCTCTTCCCTGAGAACAAATGTGAACCAAGAGATAACCTAGCATTTCAGACAGTATCATCTCCATAAGGAAGAAAGCTTAGGGAAACTAAAGTCAGCCGTGGCTAAAGATGTGCTTGAAACTGAGAAACAAGGCCAAAATAAGTCAAAACACTTCTAAAATATCTTTACATGAATGCATGGGCAAAGTTAGTTAGAAAATATGTACAACTTAGGTCACCAAATCTTTGCATGTATGTAAGGTTTTCACATATTTTCCTTTCTTTGTGAAAACAATGGCTACATATTCTTAATCAAGCTGTGCAAACATTATAATGAATTATAAGTGCCCTTCACCCTTACTTTTAAGGATATAGATGTTTCATTCTGTGGGATTACAGCTCTGTGGGTGGGAAAACAAAAACAATTTTTCAGTATATATACGTATCTTTGCATATCTTTGTCCACGACTTTAACAATAACCTCTTGTGATCTTAAAGAGAAGGGAAGACTGTAAGTAAGAAGGCAGGATTTGGAGTCAAATCTAAGACTGAAATCCAGCCCTGTAGTTTAAAATTTTTCAAACCCGTATTTCTCATTTGTAAAGTATGGTTAAAGCCACATTGACAAAAGGAAAAATAAAAATAAATAGGTTGCATGTTACCTTATAACTTCCGAACAAGAATTGTGATCTCATTCAGTACTTGAAACAAAAATAAAGCTAGAATAATTTTTATTCTTTAGTGGAGATTGATTTTCTTATACGACTTATTAAATAAAATTATTTTTTAAAGGCCTTTGTTTTAAACACATTTTTGCTTTCATTTTTCCGTTTATCAGTATCACATTGATGTAAGTAATGGAAATGAGTATCTGAAAAAGTACTTTCCCCATGTACTGTAAATCTTATTTCCTATGTGTATCACAGGAGACAATGTCATAAACTTTTATAGCCGGTGGAGACTTGAATATAATTATTCCAGTTTCCTCATTTAGATGAGATATGCAAGACTTAGAAATGTTACCAATTTCCCCTGTCATCCAGATAGCAACTCCAGAGTCAATTACGCAGCCACAGCCTTCTGACCTCCGGTCCAGGGCTTTTCACACAACAAGGCTGCTGCATTCCTGTGAGAGATTCCTGTCTAACGACTATCCTTACTGACAAATTGTGTGTGTGTGTGTGGAGTTAGAGAGCATTCTTTATTTCCATAGAACAAATTGGAGTGCCTTTGAAGATGTGAACTCTTGTACATCCTGCCTAACCAAGGGACCTAAGCTGGAGTGTCCGTTCCTTTCACCTCAAAATCTTGGTCAGCAATATACAATAGCAAGTACATCATTTAGGACATTGTTTCTACAAGTGGTTGGTTTAAGAAGACTTATGCTTTCCTAAGAATTCAATTTCTAAAAATATTGACTGAGAGTTTACATGTACACTGAAATTTAAACCTTTTATCTTTACTTGGGGCCACAATAACTTTATTATACTGAGCTGTCTTAATAAACAGGCACTTATAGAAGACAATAAACTTGTCAATATGATATTATTTCATGAATTAGATGAAATCTTTTGCTCCATTATCTCAAGTTCAGAAAATGTATTTAAAGTTAATAAGGTTACAGAACTATTAGAAAGCAGATGAAATAACAGTTTGCAAAATTTGCTGACATTTCAGATATTCCTCCTATTTCCTCCACATTTTCTTTGTTGTGTTATAAAGTACTGAAAACAAGTCATTATTTTTTTTAAATTACATTTTCTTTGATACTTGACATTTACGATATTCCTGAAATAGATGTTTTGTGAGATAAGTAGTTGCTGAGTAAATCTTCTTTAAATCAGTTGACTTCAAGTCAACTCTGATTCACAGCGACCCTATATGTGTCAGGGTAGAACTGTGCTCCACAGGATTTTCCATGGCTTTTTTTTTTTTAAGTAGATTGCCAGGCCTTTCTTCTGAGGCACATCTGGGTGAACTGGAACTTCCCACCTTTCCATTAGCAGCTAAGCACATTAACTGTTCGCACCAACCAGGGATT
The DNA here is from genome assembly GCA_030035585.1 of Dugong dugon. Lineage (NCBI taxonomy): Eukaryota > Metazoa > Chordata > Mammalia > Sirenia > Dugongidae > Dugong > Dugong dugon. The sequence continues at coordinate 21,344,528 of CM057463.1, read as the reverse complement.
CCTAAACCTTCTTCAGGTTTCCTAAAAAAAGGACGGAGAGATGCTTAAAAAGGGTGAAGGGTGCATTCAAACTATCAATTATTACCACATCTTCAAATTGAGCTTCTAAAATATTTTCACCTTCAAAAGGTAAATTATTAATTTACAGATCCTCGAGAGAAGAAGGGACATTTATTTTAAGGATGTAATACTCCTTTAGTATTTTCCAGTCTTCAAAACAAACAGACAATGAACTCTTTTTGGAGGGACTTACAGATTCATAACCAATTTTTTACTGGGCTCAGTTCTGAACTGGAGCAAGAATAGGAAATAAATTCTATGAGGACTTAATAATCACTTCATAATTTATAAAACTAGCCTAAAAAGTCCAAAGTGAAATATTAAAAAACAAAAACAAAACTGTAACTCCATCTATTTTTCCCCTTTTCCAGCAAATGTCCATTTCTGGCATCCCTATTTCTGCTTGGAAGTGGGACAGAAAGACTGAGAATGGGACAAGAAGAGATAACAGGTAACATACCCCTAAAGATATACTGGATGAAAAAGTGAGGAGGGAAACAGGGTTAGAGAGTGTTAAGGTTGAGAAAACAACGCAGCTGAAAAAGCCTGAAAGAGCAAGCCCCTGAGCAGTTTCACTTCCTCAAGGCGCCCAGCAAAACCCAGCCCTGGCCTTGCGGCCTGAGCTCAGGGCTCGATTTCCGGAGACTTGGCCGTGGACGCCCGGGTGGGGAGCAGATTGAGGAGGGGCGGGGGCTTAAAGAAGAACTCCCGGAGAGTCTCTCCGGCCCCGAGTGCCCGGGATTCGCCGGCACCTGTCTACAGGCCCCTTGGCTTCAGTCGCCGCGATGCTTGCTGCAGCTCCAGGAAAAGGGGGTGGGAGCCGGGACAGGCCCCGCTGCGGCCCAGTGCCCCCAGGTGCGTGGTTGCGCGTTTGGAGAAATTGTACGGGGAGACTGAACCCTCAGGGCTTTGCGGAGACTAAGGGTCATCCATTAGGCAATAACTGTACTGCGGCCACTGAGGCCAGTGCGCCTTTGGGGACCATGGCCCTCCTCTTTCCTCTTTCTTCCAATTGCTGTTTTTGTCGGATCCGCCCGGCAGGCAGGAGGGTTCTTCTGTTCCACTGGCTTCTTTGATGAGAAACCTGGACCAGGTGGGCGCTTTCTCTGTGTTCTGGCCAGCGCAAAACCACCAACGTCTGCAACTTTTGATTAGCTGAAACTTTAAGAACGCTAGGTCGGGGTCTGATACTTTCTAAAATCCTCATGGGACAAATTTTAAAATTATACGCGTGTTTTAAATTTATGTGTGTTTAGTTATGAAGAGGCGCCCTGGTAGCGCTTGGCTGCTAACTAAAAGGTCGGTGGTTGGAACTCACCAGCCTCTCGGCGGGAGAAAGATGTGGCAGTCTGCTTCCATAAAGATTTACAGCCTTGGAAACCCTTTGGGGGTAGTTCTACTGTGTCCTTTAGGGTGGCTATGAGTCTGATCCACTGACAGTAGTGGGTTTGGTTTTTTTTGTTTAGTCCTTAAACTTTTGGCCCATTTGTAGAATTGCTAATTTACCTGCCTGGTGTTACAAACTCCAACCTGGCAAATTACTTGGATGGACGGTGACAGGCTTTCTAGGTCACTTTATGTAGAACCTCTGCCACCACCTTCCCCCACTCATTCTGAAAGCTTTACTATCTTGTTAAGGGAAAAAGAGTAAATTTGGTTGAATATGTAAATGGTTTTACAGCTTAAATAGACCTTAAGGCGGATATATTAACTTCTTAAAGTATTTAAAATGCGTTTGGGAATTGTATAATGACTCTAAAAAGTGTTCAATTTTGAAGGAAAAAAAAGCTTCTACTTGGGTATACAGATTTCTCATGGTGATGAATGCAACAAGAAAATATATTCTGACTGGCATTCTATTAATTTGTTGAATAGAATTAAAGTTCTCATGACCTCCTAGCATTTTTTAGATATTGCCGTTTTGACTTTAGTTGCTTCTCTTGGCTAGTATAGCTTTTTAAACAAATAAATTTAAAAGGACTTTAAAATAAGAAGTATATTTGTGACCATAGAAAATGACAAGAAAGGAATTAGAACCCATGATATATTAATATGTTAACATTTTAAACATTGAACATTGGCATTCTTGAAAACTGTGTGGCTCTGGTGGGCTGCAGGAGAGTAGCCTTTGCTAACATCTATAAATTAACCAAACACGTCTTTTGAACTTTGAGCAAGTTAGCTGTTTTGTAACTTTATCTTAATAATTCAATTAAATACAATGAGGTATAATTTGTTTTAAACTTCTAGATTGAACAGTTTAGTCGAAATATGGCTTTTACTTCACTTAATACTCAAGCAATACTTTGAGACTCTTGTTTTTGTGAAAATCCTAGACAGATGTGAACTAACTTTTATATCATTCTGATTATTCCTATTTCTTCTGTGCATCCCCCCACCCCCATGCTTTCCTTTGGCACTCTCAATACGGTATTTATCACTTGCTTGAATTACTTTACATTTGGCCAAGATAATGAAACTTTCCACCACTAATCTGTCAGTTTGTTGTACTGTGGTGGCATGTAGGTAGCTGTGATGCTGGAAGCTATGCCATTGGCATTTCAAATACCAGCAGGGTCGTGCTTGGTGGACAGGTTTCAACAGAGCTTCCAGACTAAGACAAATTAGGAAGAAGGAGCATGATGATCCACTTCAAAAAATTTTAGCCAGTGAAAAACGTGATGAATAGCAGTGGAATGTTGCTGAGTTTAGTGCTAGAAGTTGAGGACCTCAGGTTGGAAGGCATTCAAAATACAACTCAGGAAGAGTTGCCTCCTCAAAGTAAAGTCGACCTTAATAATGTGGATGGAGTAGAGCTTTTGGGACCTTCATTTGCTTATGTGGGAAGACTCAAAATAAGAAAAAACCGCTGAAAAGATCCATTAGTATTTTGAAAGTGGAATGTATGCAGTATGAATCTAGGCAAATTGAAAGTTGTCAGAAATGAAATGGAATGCATAAAGATCGATATCCTAGGCATTAGTGGTCTGAAATGGACTGCTATTGGCCATTTTGAGTCAGACAATCATATGGTCTACTAAGATAAATTGAAGAGCAATGGTGTCACATTCATCGTCAAAAAGAACATTTCAAGATCTATCCTGAAGTACATCACTGTCAGTGATAGGATAATATCCATATGCCTACAAGGAAGACTAGTTAATACAACTATTATTCAAATTTACACATCAACTACTAATGCCAAAGATGAAGAAATTGAAGATTTTTACCAACTTCTCTAAAAGAGATCAAACGTGGTCAAGATGCATTGATAATTACTGGTAATTGAAATGTGAAAGGTAGAAACAAAGAAGGATTGGTAGTTGGAAACTATAGCCTTGGTGATAGAAAGGACATTGGAGATTGCATGATAGAATTTTGCAAGATCGATTTTTCATTGCAAATAACCTTTTTTCAACAACATAAAAGGCGACTATACGTGTGGACTTTGCCGGATGGAATGCACAGGAATCAAACTGACTGCATCTGTGGGAAGAGAAGACAGAGAAGCTCAATATCATCAATTAGAAAAAGGCCAGGGGCCCACTATGGAACAGACCATCAGTAGCTCTTATGCAAGTTCAAGTTGAAGCTGAAGAAAATTAGAACAAGTCCAAGAAAGGCAAAGTATGCCCTTGAATATATCCCACCTGAATTTAGAGAGCATCTCAAGAATAGATTTGATGCATTAAACACTAATGACCAAAGACCAGATGAGTTTTGTGATGACATCAAGGACATCATACATGAAGAAAGCAAAAGGTCATTAAAAAGATAGGAAAGAAGAAACCAAAATGGATGTCAGAAGAGACTCTGAAACTTGCTCTTGAGTGTATAGTAGCTAAAGGGAAAGGAAGAAATGATCATGTAAAGATCTGAACAGAAGATTTCAAAGGGCAGCTGGAGAAGACAAAGTAGAATATTATAATGAAATGTACAAAAACCTGGAAATAGAAAACCAAAAGGGAAGAACTGAAGAAAAAATTCAAGCCTTGAGTTGCAATTTTGAAGGATTCTCTGGGCAAAATATTGAATAATGCAGGAAGCATCAAAAAAGATGGAAGGAATACATGGAGTCACTGTACCAAAACGATTTGGTCGACCTTCAGCGATTTCAGGAGGTAGCATATGATCAGGAATCAATGAAGGAAGAAGTCCAAGCTGTACTGAAGGCACTGGCAAAAAATGAGGCTCCAGGAACTGAAGGAATACCAACTGAGATGTTTCAACAAACAGATGCAATGCCAAAATATTTGAAAGAAAGCTACCTAGCCAACCCAATGGAAGAGATCGATGTACGTGACTATTCCAAAGAAGGGTGATCCAACAGAATGTGGAAATTATCAAACAATATCATTAATATCACATGCAAGAAAAATTTTGCTGAAGATCTTTCAAAAGCAGTTGCATCAGTACATCGACAGGGAACTGCCGGATTCGGAAGAGGCCTTGGAATGAGGTATATCATTGCTGATGTCAGATGGATATTGGCTGAAAGCAGAGAATACCAGAAAGATGTTTACCTGTGTTTTATTGACTAAACAAAGGCATTCAACTGTGAGGATCATAACAAGTTATGGATAACATTGCAAAGAATGGGAATTCCAGAACACTTAATTGTGCTCATGCAGAGCCTGTATATAGCCCAAGAGTCCATTGTTTGAACAGAGAAGGGGATTCTGAATGGTTTAAAATCAGACAAGGTGTGTGTCAGGGTTGTATCCTTTCACTATACTTATTTAATCCATATGCTGAGGGAATAATCTGAGAAGCCGGACTGTATGAAGATGAACATGGCATCAGGATTTGAGGAAGACTCATTAGTAACATACAATAAGCAGATGACACAGCCTTGCTTGCTGAAAGCGAAGAGAACTTGAAGCACTTACTGATGAAGCTCAAAGACCACAGCCTTTAGTATGGATTACATCCTAACATAAAGAAAACAAAAATCCTCACAACTGAACCAGTAAGCAACATCATGATAAATGGAAAAAAGATTGAAATTGTCAAGAATTTCATTTTACTTGGATCTATAATCAATGCCCATGGAAGCAGCAATCAAGAAATCAAATGACATATTGCATTAGGCAAGTCTGCTGCAAAAGACCTCTTTAAAGTGTTGAAAAGCAAAGATGTCACTTTGAGGACTAAGGTGCCCCTGTTCCAAGCCATGGTAGTTTCAATCTCCTCATATACATGCAAGAGCTGGACAATGAATAAGGATGACCAAAGAAGAACTGATGCCTTTGAATTATGGTGTTGGCAAAGAATATTGAATATACCATGGACTTCCAGAAGGACAAACAAGCCTGTCTTAGAAGAAGTACAGCCAGAATGTTCCTTAGAAGCAATGATGGTGAGCGAGACTGTCTCACATACTTTGGACATGTTATCAAGGGCGACCAGTTCTGGAGAAGGACATCATGCTTGGTAAAGTAGAGGGTCATTGAAAAAGAGGAAGACCATCAAGGGGATGTATTGACACAGTGTCTTATGTACAACAGAAAGAAACGTTGCCCTATCCTGCATCATCCTCATGATTGCCGGCATGTTCAAGTCCATGGTTGTGGCCATTGTGCCAATCCATTTCACCGAGGGTTTCCCATGCCCTCATTGTCCCTGTACTTCACCAAACACTATGTCCTCCTCTAGTGATTGATCCCTCCTGATGATGTGTCCAAAGTAAATCATTAGTTACCATCAAGTCATTTCTGACTCACAGGGACCTTATGTTGCCAACAGTCTTGACAGTGGCACAGAACCGGGCAAAGTGTCCTTATGTAATACATAATGTTGTCAAGAGTGAAAACAGTAGCCTTTACTTTATAGAGCTGTTTTGAGAATTACAAGAGAAAGTGCATGTGAAGTTCTTTTCAGAGTGTCATGACAATTGATTAATACATGTTAGGCCATTGGTCAGTTGTGTCACATTTATGTACAAAGGATATGATTTTTGTGGTGAAACTGCCTCATATTGACTTGGGGGTAAATTTAATGAATGAAGCAATCAAGCTTCTACATCAAAAAATTTAAGGGCTGTGGCTTCCTATAGAAAGATCCTGCCAATAGTTCTGACGGAAGAAAAAGAAATCCACAATGAGAAGAACTAAGGATGTATTGATTAAAAGGGCATTAAACTGGAGCAGTTATGGGGAAGAATAAAACAGAAATTTAATAGGGCAAGAAAAAGAGTATACTTCATTTTCCTATATCACAGAATACCAGTGGTGACTAATTTAAAAATGTATGTAAGTATGTGTGAAAAAATAAGTATCAAACAGAAGATTATGGGACATGGCTTCAAATTATAAGAAGATGAAGAATCTATTTTACCAAAATATTTACTGCTAGATTCAAAAAGTTTCAGTGTGAAGTGAGGAACACCATTCCCACCAAATGTTTTAAGAATTTGGTACCACATGTTTTAAGAATTCAAATGGCTGTTACTTACTCACCTAAGTTACCATTGCTATTTTATTGTCTTATTCATAGATACAGCTATAAAATAAATACAGGAAGGAAAATATTCCTGAAGTTACTGTTAAAAATTCTGAGTATAAAGAATGATACCTATATTTTACCACAGACGTTGATGTAGTCCAGGTGACAAAAATATCAGATACTGCATGGAGTTATACCTGTCTTGTATTTATTTTTTACTCAGAGAAAAATAATGATCTTTTTAGACATTTACCAGTGGACAAAATTTTTTGTTGTTTCTAAGTGCTGCACATTGAAATAATCCAGAAAGACCCCTTCCCTTTGTAATCCTGAGAAGTGATTCATCAATGTTTTGTGGTCTTTTCTAAGATTTCCTTTGTATGCATTTTATTAAAATAAGTTATGTTTTATTATACTATGTGTCATATTTTCCTTTCTTTTAAGCTCCTCTGTCACTTTTCCATATTAGCAATTCCCAGTGCTTCATTTTTTATATGATTTCTGCATTATAAAGAAGACATTGATTTGGTATTTCATTTACTATGTGCTTCATTTTTTAGGCAGGATCACATTTTGTTTAGACTTAATAGACTATAGAAAAGTTGCAAATCTCAGTTGATGATGGATTTTTAGTACAATTAATGAACTACTAGTTCACTACTGGAAAAGTGAATGAGATAAAGCAGGCAAAAATCTACTTTGGTTTCAATTAATGAGGTAGCTTCCTTAATTCTCTGTTATGACCTTTCAGTACAAGTATAGAACTTTCCTTACTTCAGCCACTTAGCTGTAGGTCAGAAATTCTCTGTAATATCTTGTCCATACACAGCCCATGAAAAATAGCTAGACTCATGTAATTGTCCAGATTCCCAGAAATGGTCATTTTGGCCAAGAATAGAACTTGATTAATAGACAAACAGCTCATTGGTTGCTTAATGGCCAATGATGTGTGTAGTCTGGCTTAAACGGATTTGTTGGATCAATCAAAACCCTTCTTTCCTTCCAAAGAAGATATAATGGGATTGTTGTCAGATGAAGGTCAGTGATTTATCTGAAACACAATAGAGCTGATAGCCAGGTTGACTCATGTGCAAGATGGATAAAAAGAAATGAAGAAAAGATGAGAGAATCAAGGAGGACTGACATATAGGTAGTAACCGCAGTTTCTTTCTAGTTCCAGGCTATCTGAGTCCCAGATGTACTTGTTTTTTGCATCTAGCTTGTCCATGAAATTGCTTAGTGTATCCTTACACTTACCTTCCCTTTTCATGAGCTAGTTTGAATGAATTTCTCTTTCTTGGAAGAAAAAGAAAAAAGTTTGAGCTAGAGTAACTTTATTTCTCACAAACTGTCATTTTTGTTACCATAAGCTTCTTCTCTTTTGGAAAATTGTAGCTGTTGTTAAAAACTGTGCCTGCTATGTATCTTCTGTTGAACATTATACAAACTGAGAATTATTCCTTAAGGCACTGAAAATAGGGTGCCTTATGAGGAAGTCTAGTGGTCCTCCAGATAAGAATATTTTGGGGTTTCCTGGCTTTATTACTGAAACATGAAGAAAGTTTGTGCGCTATTTTTAAGCCTTCGGACTTGAAGTCCTTAGATTTGGTGAATAAATAACCCATTCAAAGATTAATATTGCAAATACACTGTTACTTAAGAAGCTAGGAGTTTTGAGTGATGTAGTTATAAAATTATAACAACAGTGTATTTCTATGTCTTTATAGGATGTTTGATGGGATGTTTTTATCTATCCGAAGAGTTTAGAACATACTGCTTCTGGCAATTTTAAAATTTAGTTAAAGTGAGGCAAACATAGTAGGAGCATGCTTACAAATTTATCTCAGTAAAAGAGAAGAGGAGGTGTAAGAGTAGTATAATTTAATAGCTATTATCTCAATCCTTCTGGCATGTGAAAAAAAGTGATATTACTGACAGGCTATTATGAAAACTTTATATGTGTAATGTCTTAGTCATCTAGCGCTGCTGTAACAAAAATACAACAAGTGGATGGCTTTAACAAGGAAAATTTATTCCCTCACAGTAAGCTAGTCTAAAAGTCCAAATTCAGGGCGTCATCTCCAGGAGAAGGCATTCTGTCTCTGTCGGCCTTCTCAACAATCTTCCCCCAGACTAGGAGCTTCTCCGCATAGGGACCTTGGGTCCAAAGGATACGCTCTGCTCTTGGCACTGCTTTCTTGGTGGTATGAGGTCCCCCCCACCCACCCCCGTCTCTCTGCTCGCTTTTCTCGTTTATATCTCAAGAGATTGCCTCAAGACACACTTCTTGTAGACTGAGTTTTGCCTTGCTAACACAACTGCTGCCCATCCTCCCTCATTAACATCATAGAGGCAGGATTTACAACATATAGGAAAATCACGCAATACTGGGAATCATGGGCCCAGTCAAACTGAAACACATATTTTTTGGGGGACATAATTCAGTCCATATCAGTGGATTAATATCAATCTGAAGCAACATAATAAGTACTGTACTTCAGAGATTGGCCCTCGATCAACATGTTAATCATGAACAGAGTAGAAAACATAGTATCCTCTTTAAATTACAGGTGGTATATTAATAATGGGATTATTAATCACCTTGGAAAACAAAATCAGAATTCACTGTGTTCTTGGTAAACTAAGGAGTCCTAGTGGTGCAGTGGTTAAGCACTTGGCTGCTAACCAAAACGTCGGCAGTACAAACCTACCAGCCACTCCAAGGGAGAATGGTGTGGCAGTCTGCTTCCATAAAGACAACAACTTTGGGAACTCTATGGGGCGTTCTACTCTGTCCTATAGGGTTGCTATGAGTTTGAATTGAATTGATGGCAATGGGTTTGCTTTTTGTCTTGGTAAACTGGAAAGATAGTCCAAATCAATGAAATTTAGCTGTGATCAATTAAGTGCAATGTTGCAAGTGAAGGATTGAGACTTGGAATGACAAAACATTTTCAAGATTTCACAAGGTCACACTCATTGGGTTGTAATGAACAAAAGTGAAGGGAGTGGAAGAAGAATCTGGAAAACAGAAACTAAATTGCATAAAACTGTGTAAAAAGTCAGCCAAGTGTAGTGGGTAGCTATCAAAGTATTTTAGAACAGACATAACGTGGTCAGATTTTTATTTTTAGAAGATCAAATAGCTGCTGTTGGCACCATGACTTGGAGGAATGCGAGGTGGAAGTTGATGAATAATGAGGAGGTTAAAAAAAAAAAAAAAAGTTGCCTTTGAGTCGACTTTGACTCCTGGTGACCCCAGGTATGTCAGAGTAGAACTGTGCTCCACAGGGTTTTCATGGCTGATTTTTTGAAAGTAGATTGCCAGGCCTTTCTTATGAGGTTCCTCTGGGTGGGCTTAAACCAGCAAACTTTCAGTGAGCCGCTGAACATATTAATCATTTGTACTACCTAAGATTTCCAGTAAGGAGTTTATCAACCAATAAAAGATAAGGAGAAGGAAATAGACTTATTAAGAACTATTGCTACAGGCCTTTTACGATATTATGGAAAATGTGAAGCGTGAGAGAGAAAGAGGTGTGAAGAATAACTCCTAGCTTTGTGGCATCAACGACAGGAAGGATCATGAAGTTGTCATTTACTTTTATGAAAAGGATCGAAGGAGAAGGAGGAAATTAGGAAGACGTGAGATAACACTGTCATGGTTTGAATTATGTCCCCCAAAATGTGTGTATCAGTTTGTCTGGGCCATGATTCCTGGTACTGTGTGATTTTCCTGTATGTTGTAAACCTGCCTCTGTGATGTTAATGAGGGAGGAAGGGTGGCAATTGTGTTAGTAAGGCAGGACCTGATCTACAAGACTGGATTGTGTCCTGATGCAGTCTCTTGAGATATGAAAGACAGAAGTGAGCAGTGAGACAGGGGGACCTCATACCATCAAGAAAGCAGCGCCGGGAGCAGAGTGCATCCTTTGGACCGGGGTCTCTGTGCAGAGAAGCTCCTAGTCTGGGGGAACACTGAAGAGAAGAAGGCCGATAGAGAGAAAAAGCCTTCCCCTGGAGGTGATGCCCTGAATTTGGACATTTAGCCTACTTTGACTGTGAGGAAATAAACTTCTCTTTGTTAAAGCCATCCACTTGTGGTATTCCTCTTATGGCAGCACTAGGTGACTAAGACGAACACCAAGATTTTAATTTTGGATAAGTTTTATTTGAGGTGCCTGAGAAATATCCAGGTAGAGATGTCAAGTAAGCAACTAGATATTAGGATCTGGAGCTCACAAAGGCAGTTGGGCTGGAGATATAAAACTGGGAGTCACTGGCAAAAATACAGCATTTAAAATTATAACAGTAAATAGGATAATGTAGAAAAAGAGTTTAGAGTAGAAAGAAAGATGACCCACAAAAGAAGACATTTAAGTATTGGTAGAGAAGGAGGAGCTGACCAATATGATTCAGGAGAGATTAAAAAGAAAAGAAGAAAACCAAAAGAGTATAGTAGCAAGAATCCAAAAATAGAATGTTTACAGGAAGGTAAAGGGGATGAACTCATTCAAATTCTTCTGATGGGTCGGGTACATCAAAAACTGAAAATTAGAAAATAGATTGTCATCCTGAAACTTAGGATGACCTTAGGAAGAGTAGTAAGTAGCTTTAGTAGAGAGAATGAAAGTCTGATTGGGGTGGATTGAAGGGTGACGATGAGGATGTAGACAAGGTGAAAGCATGCTAGCCAGAGTGTAAAAAGATAGTGATAGCTGGAGGGGATGTGACATCAAGAAAGGGGTTTTATTTTGTTTAAGGTCAGTGATACTATAGCAACTTCAAACCAAACCAAGACAACAACAAAATACAAACCCATTGCTGTCAAATTATACGAAAATGCTGATAACATCACACCGGAGAGGATTTTCCCCTATGAAAACTTTCAGATAAGAGTTTCATAAATTCCATCAGCGACTCTTTTCTGATGTGTTTAAGTCTTTCTGTTGCTTTTTCCTCCCTTTTTCCCTTATTTTCATCCATGTTGTGGAGCTCCTCCTGCCCTTCCCTTCCTTCCTTCCTTTTTTTTCTGTTTGGTATGGATCTAAATGGAAAATAACTGATATTTCATTCTCTGAAAACTTTGGTATGATGTTAAATTATTCCTTAGCTTTACTTTCTATTGTTCTTCCCTTCCTTTTTTATCCAAATTAGAATCCATATATCATTATTGTAATCTCGTCTTCCCATATGCTTCAGCTCCCTGATCCATCTTTTTTTTTTTTTTCTGTCACACCTACTTGAGAAAATTTCGGCCACTGCATCTTTCCTGTCTACATCCAAGAAACTGAATGTAGCTGGGTACAAAACACATGACAATGAGCTCAAAATTGTGTCCCCTGATGGGGGTATGTGTAGTGAAATGAGTTCCTTTTTGTGGCCCTTTGTCTTAGTTCTCTGAAAAAAAAACAGCTGGAGAGATTTTTCCCCTAACCCCTGAGGAGTTACATTTGCCCTAGGTTTCTGCTCCAGAAGGTTTGTTACTTCCTGGGTAAACTGTAAACAACTTGTGGTTTGATACTTTTTATCTGGTCCTGGGCTGCAGCCCACACTTGAAAAATGGCTGCTTCAAATTGGGATGTGCTGTTAGTATAAAATACACACCAGTTTTTAAAGACACAGCACAAAAAATATAATGTAAAATACCTTATTAATAATGTTTATATTGATATGTGTTGAAATAACATAGTAAATTAATTAAATTAAAATATAAGGAATTTCACTTATTTTTATTTGTTATAATGTGGCTGCTAAAAAAATTAAAATTACATGTGTGGCTTGCATTTGTGGCTTGTATTGTGTTTTCTCTTGCACAGCACTGCTCTAAACTATTACAAATTTTCAGAAAAATAGTCCAATGAAATCCGTTAGAGGTTTGACTTTCTCTCATGTCATATTGTTGAATAGCTGTTACCAGATAACTTTCATAAAAATGCTAATAAAATTCACAATATATCCAGCAGTTTAGAGAGAACCTTAGTCCAGTTGTCAGCTCCAGCAGGAGGTAATTTCATAGTGACATCTCACTATTATTTTAATTAGCATTTTCTTCTTCAAATTGAGAATCTTTTATATTTGGATTTATTCTTCTATGTTACAGATTTTTATCATTTATTCATATTTCTATTACATATTAACATTTAAAGGTTGTCTTACGCATCAACCATATTTTTCCTAATTTATCATATGTCAGATTATTTTGATTATGGTATTTATTGCCGCTTAACATTTTTTAAAGTATTCATTGAGTCAAATACACCTATCTTTTCTTTCATAGCTTCTATTTCTTCTCTGGGCTGAACGACTCTTACTAATCCCTACATTAAACGTGTAGTTTTATGTGTGTATTTTTTTTTCTGAGAGTTTAGTTTTTACAGTTGCTTATCTAATGTACCTGGAATTTATTTTTGTTTATAGTGTGAGGCAGAAATCCAACTTAATCTTTTTTAAATATGGGCAGTCAGTTGAGAAACCAGCATTTATTAAATAAACTGTACCCTACTCACTGAAATAGCACCTTTGCCACTGAGCAAAGTTTTATGTATACTGGAATCTTTATTCTGAATTATTTATTCCTCATTCTCTTCCAGTAATATATTTGTTTATTCCCAACCCAATATCACCCAAGGGAAGTTCTTCCAAGAAACCTTCTTTTTTCCATAATTTTATTGGCTATTATTAGATATTTATTCTTCTATTCCTATATTTGCATTTGAAGATTATTTTATCTAATTTTACTCCTTCCTCCCATAAAGCAATTGGATTGGGATGTGGTATAAGCCATGGTTAAGTTGCATATAGTAGAAAACAGTACAGCAATTTTAAACAGAAAAATTTAATATAAGGAATTTTTTTTTTTACAAATTGATGAATTGATATAAGGGCTTTGGGAGCAACCTGTAGGCTGAGCCATCAGGAACAGCTTCCCTACCTGGTCCACCAGGGGGAATCTGCTATCTCTGTCACCATCAGGAAACTGAGGAATCAGAAAGGCACTGAACCAGCTGTTGGCATCCGGAACACACTGGGTAAACCCAGTCTGGAGTGGGGACCCAGGGAATTACTGACTCCTGATCCTTCTCCTTATTTAGTGGATCTGCACCACCCAAAATAGATGCCTTTCATTCCATTGGAATTGCATTGTATTTCTATATTAATTTGCAGAGAATTATCCTTGATATGCTATTAAGTCTTTTTTTCTTTTGAAATGATTTGGGTAGAAGAGTCCGTGTATAAAAGGTCACAGTAGAAATACATAGTAACTTGGTTCATTTAAATCAAATAACAAGTTGGGAACTTCCCACTTACTCATGTTACAACTGCATGAAGATTGAACTTTCCCATGTGGTTCTGTGAACAAATGTAACAAGATACTGCTTTTTATATTTAAAATGTATTTCCACATAGTATTTTATCACAAAATTGATCCTCTTAATCATTAATCGGAAAACGTGGCCTCTGCACTCAAACTAAAGGCAGAAGAAATATTTAATTTTTAAATTAATTAATATTGAATTATATAAGATGTAAAATAAAAAGTACAATGTCTTTTTAAGGGAATTGAAAATATATCTTTAATGATGTGTGGATATCCAGTCAAACTAATCTAATTTATCACCGGCTTTCCTATACATCTATCCAATTTAACACTGATAAATGTTATTTTAAAAGAGGATTCCTGGTGGCAGAGGGGTTAAAGTGCTCAGCTGCCAACTGAAAGGCCAGTAGTTCAAACCTATCAGCCGGTCTGTGGAAGAAAGATGTGGCAGTCTGCGTCATAAAGATTTACAGCCTTGGAAGCCCTATGAGACAGTTCTCCTCTGTCATATAAGGTTGCTCTGAGTCAGAATCGACTCGATGGCAATGGGTTGGTTTACTTTAGAAGGTTAACTCCAAGTTGTGTTAAAATTTATGGGCTAATTATCTACACATCTGTATCTGTATCTCTATATCATCCGTACCTATATTTATATAACTGAAATATAGGATCTGTCACTAACTGCATAACTTTGAGCAATTTATTTAGCTGCTCTAAAAATCCAATTTCTTTGTATCTGAAGTAGGGTACCATACCTACTTTACAGGAACATCATGATGATCAAATGTAATTCTATAAAGTGCCTAGAGGATAGCAGATGCTTATTGTTGTTAGCTGCTGTCAGGCAGGCCCCTGACTCATGGTGAGTTCATGAATAACAGAACAGAATGCTGCCATGTGCTGTGCCATCTCCACGATCGGTTGTGCATCTGACCGTTGTGATCCATAGGGTTTTTATTGACTGATTTTTGGAAGTAGTTCGCCAGGCATTTTATCCTACTTTGTCTTAGGCTGGAGGCTCCGCCGAAACCTGTTCAGCATAATAGTAACATGCAAGCCTCCACTGACAGACGGGTGGTTTCTGTGGCTGCACATGAGGTGCATGTGCCAGAATCGAGCCTGGATCTCTTACAGGGAAGGTGAGAATTCTACCAGTGAACCACCGATGCCCCATCACAGATGCTTAGCAAATAGGAAATATTACTACTGCTTTCTGCATGAAGTAGTGATCAACTGACACTTTTCTTTGATGGAATGTGTTTATGTGGCTCTTTCTCTGCACTTTTGGTGCCACATACACATAAATCTTAGGACCAAGAGTTTCGTATAAGTGTTCTTTCACGTTCCTCTGATTAATTTTTTTCTTCACAGTACTGAACACTGTAATTTCTCAAACAAATATATGTCTGGGTATTCAGTACAAATTGAACTGGATGAAACCTATGATCTTCTATGAAAACAAATTATATGGTACTATATGTGAAATTGTGTGTTGTTTTCAGGTAAAAGAGCTAATAGGTAAAGAATGTTTGACAATTTAACTGTTCAGACATCATCCTTTTTTAAAAGATAAAAAGTAAGTTAATTTTCTTAGTTTATTCTTGAAGGAGATTTAGTCAACATGTATATTATATGTTACCAAAAACAAACAAATAAACTAGAAAACAAACAAAACAGGTGTCTTAGTCATCTAGTGCTGCTGTAACAGAAATAACAAGTGGATGCCTTTAACAAAGAGAAATTTATTCTCTCACAGTCTGGTAGGCTCAAGTCCAAATTCAGGGCATCAGCTCCAGGGAAATGCTTTATCTGTCAGCTCTGGAGGGAGGTCCATGTCGTCAGTCTTTCCTTGGTCTAGGAGCTTGTCTGTGCAGGAACCTCAGGTCCAAAGGACGCGCTCTGCTCCCAGCACTGCTTTCTTGGTGGTATGAGGTTCCCATGTGCCTCTGCTTGCTTCTCTCTTTTATATCTCAAAAGAGATTGAATTAAGACACTGTCCAATCTTGTAGACCTCATCAGTATAACTGCTGCTAATCCATCTTATTAGATCATAGTGATTGAATTTACAACACTTAAAGAAATCACATCAGATTACAAAATGGTAGACAATCATACAATACTGGGAATCATGACCCAGCCAAGTTGACAGATATTTTTGGGGGATACAATTCAGTCCATGACAATAGGATCATAGTAGATTTGACTCAGAGTCTCTTTTTTTTTTTTTTTTTGTAATTTTTTTTATTGTGCTTTAGGTGAAAGTTTACAGCTCAAGTTAATTTCTCATTCAAAAATGTATACACATATTGTTTTGTGACATTAGTTGCAATCCCCACATTGTGACAGCACACTCCCCCTTTTCACCCCAGGTTCCCTGAGTCCATTCATCCCATTCCTGTCCCTTCCTGCCTTCTCATCCTGCTTTTGGACAGGAGCTTCCCATTTGGTCTCGTATATCTGATAGGACGAAGAAGCACATTCCTCACGAGTATTAGTTTTTGTTTTATAGTCCCGTCTAATCTTTGTCGGAAGAGTGGGCTTCGGGAATGGTTTCAGTTCTGGGTTAACAGAGCGTCTGGGGGCCATAGTTTTGGGAGTTCCTCCAGACTTTGTCAGACCATTAAGTCTGGTCTTTTTATGTGAATTTGAATTCTGTTCCACATTTTTCGTCTGCAACTCAGAGTCTCTTAGTGACTTTTGTGGTGAATACGTTTCTGATTTTGTCATATAGGTAAAAATAATAGTTGATATAGTTGCATAGGTAAAGCTTTAGTGATCTATTCAGAATTGCTTAAATTTTGTTTGAAACAATTTATTCTCTACAGAGTGTAAAATCTATGCAGTGCCTCACCTAGAGGGTCAGCAGAATAATAGAAAGGTCCTCCTAGAAAAATTTCTAGTGCTAGGTAATGTGCAGGTAATTAGGAAACATTTGTAGTTATGAAAAGAAGAAAGGGATGGCTTTTCTATCTGTTTTATAATTTCTGCTGAGAAATTAACAACACAATATTTCTGCTTCTTGGGAAAATTATAGAATAGTCATTAAAATGTATATCGTGTCAATGCGTAGTATTTTATCACTTTATGACTTCTTAGAATCATTTTCTGATCTGGTGCATGTAAAAATCAAGGCTTTGGTTCCTCATTCTGAATTTGAAGTCTTGTATGACCTTATATAACTCAGTTACAAGAACTCTTTGTTTCTCATGTTTTTTCATCAACAAAGGATGAAAGAACATATAATAATATTTAGAACATAGTAGGTTATTATGTCTGTTGCTAGGTAAGTAGGTCGTGTGGGACATTATGAAGGGTAACTCGTACTCCTCACCTTATTGCCAATACTTGAGATACCTGAACTCACACTTCCAGGGCTTTATTCCTTTAGCGCTGTGCTGCCCAGACTGTGTTCTGTAGCATGTGTATTCCTTGGAAAAAGTTTTCATTGATGAAATAAGTTTTTAATATGCATATTACACTGTTCCAGTGATCTGAGAAATTTCTACAACTAAAAATGAATCTTCAATTTCCTGTAAGTCATTGTTTCACTATTGTATGTGACTATGATGCACTGTTATCTGAACACAGAAATAAGTTCATTTGCAGAAAGTTCTCATTACTGTTAAATGGTAAAAAGGGTGATTGTTTTCAGCCAGGGACTGGTAGCACTGCTTTAACCTGTGTTTTCCTTAGTGTCATGTATGCTGTTGTTGTGTGCCATCAAATCGATTCTGACTCAAAATGACCTTATATGTCAGTTGCCCCATAGGGTTTCCTAGGCTGTAATCTTTATAGGAGCAGATCGCCAGATCTTTTCTCCTGCAGAGTAGCTGGTGGATTCGAACCACTGACCTTCTGGATGGCAGTCAAATACTTAACCATTTTGCCACCAGGGCTTCTTGGTGTCATGTATACCATGGTGCAAATGAAGTTCTGGTGGCCACGTTTTGATCGAATGAGAGGGAGGGAGGCTTATGATAGGAATATAAATTGAAGGGGATATACAAGTAGGGAAAATGGCATTGGTAGGCTGAGGAGGGCACACACAATTTTCCTGTTTCTTTAATTATCTTATGATTAATTGTAACTATTCAGGTGGGAGTTCTGATTTTGGGATGTGCTAGAGAAAATCAGAAAGTGATTATTAGAAAAAACGAAATGTGGATGAAACAGAACTAAGAAAGAGAGCTGTGCTTTGGTAGTATTATTTATGGAAAAAAGACCATTTTAAAAGTTTACATTAACATCTACTTATTAAAAAGATAGGATTCCTTGAACTTTTCAGTATGCAATTGTGCATAGGTGAATTCTAAATATAAGCATATTTTGGAGTGTGTGTGCGAGTCTGTGTGTGTGCAGCTGATAATTTAAAGAGCATGTGTGCATCTCAACTGATCAAATGATTTTGTTGGTATTTTCCTGTTAAACCGTGTACACCTGTCACTGTTTTGATAATCACATAGACTATGTATGTGGCATCACATCACTTAAATATTGGGATTTCATTCATAGAAACAATCCAAAATTAAGAGTAATTTAACTACAATGGCAGTAAGCAGATTGTTTCATATTAGAAATATTTGTCAATGAAATACATGTTTTAAGCTTAACATATGGGCTGTTGAGAGTCACCAAATGAATTATTGTTGAAATATTTGTCTGCCCAAAATAACAGTAACTGATATGAATGCAAGTAGTTTCGCTAATAAGTTTTATGTGTTAGAGATTGACTAAGTTAACAGACCATGTAGAAAACGTTAGTGTGAGAATGACTTTTACTACTCAAATAGATTGGATCTTCTTTAAAGGAAGGGGTAACCTCTGCCATCCATTCAGCAGAGCTAAGTGCATTAAGAGATGCTTGCTGATCAGTCAGTATGAAGAATGACATTAGAGAAGCTAAATAAGCTTATGAAAAAAATAAATTGTAGCCATTTCTGAATGCCCTATTTCTGGGGCATTCTGAATGTCACATTTATGAATCTTCTAAGTTCTTGTATTTATCCTTGGGTTACCAGTGTGGTTTTGGCAATCTTTTTCAATTTGTTTGGTTTGCAGAAGGGCTTTATTTGATTATGAAAAACCTCAAAAATCTGTGGAGCTTTGCACACACACAAAAGTAATATTATGGCATTTCCCAATATTAAATTACTTTTAATCTGATGACAAGTAAGTTTAGCTATTTTTTACTAATATTTCTATAACCTTTTAATATAACTTAGAATACTGAGCTAACTAAATTATCTTCTGGGGCCAATGGAGAGAAAAAATAGGATCAGGGTCTAAAAACAAATGGAATTTAATACCCTCTAGGATCGCTATGAGTGGGAATCAACTCGGTGGCAACGGGTTTGGTTGTTTTGGTATGCTCACTGTAAGAGGAATACATTTAGTTTCAGTTTTTTTTCCTAAGATAATAGATGCACGTAATTGAAAATATGCAATACTTGAAAGAAGGAAAAATCTGTGGCATATGCACTTCTAATTTTTTTTCCTGTGTTTACTTTTAATAATTTCCTTTGTTCAGCTTTATAGCTTTATAATATTTAATGTTTGGTTTTGCACTTTATATCTAGCTTCTGTCTATCACTTGAAAGTATTTAATATTTGCATATGCATTTTAAAGATACATTTGTATGTATATTTGGTGAAGTGTCATTCATATTTCAATTTTGCTCTCTCCACATATAAATCTATTATATAATATTTTGAAACAAACCAGAGCAAAAAACAAAAATCCACAAGGATTTATTTAAGAATAGAACCGATCAACCTCTATGCAAGAGTGTTATTAATTGATCTATAAAGAGGCTATGAATAGTCTTTAGTACCATAGGAAATACTTTTTCATAACTGGACTTGAAATCAAATAAGCACGGGATCAAGTCCTGGCTGTGTCACTAATCAACCTTAATCTTTTGCAAACTGTGCAACCTCTCTGATGCACAGGAGGCATTATTTATATTGATGATCTCATTTCTTTTTCATGAGACTATGTTGCTCATAATAGTAATTCAATTAATATTTCTTAAAAAGACTGCAGAAATGAAAATAACTTTAGGCGTTTGTGATTGATGATCTTCTTTGAGAAAGAATGGGCTAAAGCCTCTATAACCTTAAAAAAAAAAGAAAGAACAATTGCCATCAAGTTGACTCTGACTCATGACGACCCCATGTGTGTCAGAGTAGAACTGTGCTCCAGAGGGTTTTCACGGCTGTGACTTTTTGGAAACAGATTGCCAGACCTTTCTTATGATTCATCTCTTGGTGGGTTCAAACTGACAAACTTGCAGCTGGTAGCCAAGTGCTTAACCTTTTGTGCCACCCAGGAACTCCTTTCTATAACCTTATGCAGCAGTAATTATCCCTAATTCACTCATTCCTCAAACATTTGTTTGTCATTTCCTGTGCAAGGGTTAAGAGACACAAAAAGGGGGCTCCCAGCCCTTAGGGACTATGTTTGGGTGAAGCAGCAATGGGACAAGCTGAAAGACTCTATTTCTTTTTACTTTCACCCTAACTCAACATCAGGTGATTCAAGACCCTAAGTCCACCAAGGTTTAAAGAATTCAGTCATGAGGACTGATTAACTGGGATGAACAATAGCTAAGAGGGTTTTCTTTAAGACTTTCAATGCGTGACTGCTCTTCCAGAAAGTTACTACTCTTTTCAGAATGCAGTCATGGGTACAGTCCCCTGGGACAGTGCTTTGCAAATTCAGTCATTCTCATAAGACCTTCACCAACTTTTGGCCATACTACCTGTTCTTTTGTTTGAGAAAAATATTTCTTTAGACTGACTTTTTTTCTTAGCTTAAATATATTTTAAGGAACACTGTGTATCACTACTGTAAGTAAAAAACCATTTTCATTTGACATAAGTAGAAAGTGACCATACAGATAAACAGATTGAAAACCAAGTAGTGTTGAAAAGCCTATAGCTAAGGACAGGAACTGGGCATAAAACTTATTCTCTTTTAGTTAGTGTTGGAGTTCATAAAGTCACAAGAGTGCTAAACTGAGACATTGTCTTCTTCAAGTCATCGGGATTGAAGAAGTATTCTGAGGAAATAACTTTCTTACTCTGTGATTCCTTGCCATATATTGCCCTGTCAGTGTGTCTCCAGAGATCTGCTGTCCTCCATAAGCAGATTTCACTTTCTAGAGGGTTGAAATAGTTTTATTTAATGCTTGCTTAAAGTCAGGCCTATGATAAATGTTCTACATATTTCATCACAGTCATTCCTCAGAACAACTGATTTCATAGATGATGTTATCTGTCTGTTACAAGTGGGGAATCCAGGCTCAGAGAGGTTAATTTTTTGCTTGAGGCCCTATAGTTAATGATAGAGCTGAATTTCAAATCCTGGACAGACAACTCCAAAGGCTGACCCCTTAAACAGTGTATGCCACACTGATATTGAATCATGTCATTCATATATTCACATATACACACACATATCAGAACAGCGTTCTTCCCATGTGGAAATTGCCATTTTTTTGTAATAACTAACATACCAGTTATTTTAATAGAAAAACCTACAACATAAAATATGATATTAATACCTTAAGACTTCAATGTAGAAACATTCTTTATGAAGAATGTAATAGACAAGCAAAGTTTTCAACTGATAATTTTCAAAATTTAGAAAGTTTTGCTACTTTCAGGGCTGTTGGAGGTGAATGAAAAAACAGGAAGCGAAATACCTACAATTTAATGTGAGAAAAATAGTGTCTTTAATGATGGGAACCATTAGGGCATTTAAAATCATCAAAGCTATAATGCAATTGTGATTGAAATATATTGTAAAATGCCAGATATAAAGAGTCTTTTCAGAATACAGGGTTAATAATTTGCATCAGCCTAATGTTTTACATCCTTAAAGGAATGATCAAACCCCCACTAACTGACCCTTAGAAAATTCTTCTAATGTGCTTTGCTTTGAGTCAATGAGAAGGATGAACAATGATCACTGAAGTTGTTTGATCAAGGTTATCCTACAAATACTGTCAGGAGAAACTAAATCAGAATGTATTCTTGCAAAGATATTTGTTTTACTTCAGAAGATTTTAGAAAAGGGAGAAAATGAACTAGAGCTGAAACAGTATTCAGATGCTGTGATAGACAGAATTATGGCCCCCAAAGATGTCTACCTCTGATTCCTGGAATCTTGTGGCTATGTGAGATTATATGTCAAAGAAGAATTAGGTTGCAGATGGAATTAAGATTGTTAGTTAATTGACCTTGAGATAGGGAGAGTACCCTGAATTTTCCAGGTGGACCCAATGTAATCACATGGCCTTGTAAGAGGAAGAAAGAGAAAGAAAAGAGACAAACATGGCAGCATGAGAAGGACTCAGCTCCATGTTGCTGGCTTGAAAATGGAGGAATGGGATTATGAGCCAAGAAAAGGGGGCAACCACTAGAAGCTAGAAAAGACAAACAGATTTTCTGCTAGAGCCTCAGGAAGGAACATACCCCCGCTGATATCTTGATATTACCCCGGTGAGACCCGCTTCAGGCTTCTGACCTTCAGAATTGTAAGACAATAAATTTGTATTGTGTTAAATGAAAAGTTTGTGGTAAATTGTTTCAACAGCAATGGGGAATACTGATTTCTAAATGCATGTAGACTCAGCAAGGGCTAAGAGCACCTTGAACACCACAGGACCCTACTACCGTCAGGCACTCATGAACCACCAGTTTAGTTCAAACACTAAATGTAACCGTGAAGAAATAGGCTTCTTATAAAATATCATATATCTATGTTCCTCTTAGCTAGTCTTTGGCAAGATATATACTAGTGCATTATTGGAACATCTTTCTGGAATTAACTGTTGTTTTAATAGCCAAACAAAAAAGAAAGTCCCACTATTATTTGTTCACATTCAGTGGTTTTACCAGTTTAATAATACCTATTGCTAATGCTGCTGGATATTCCTTGTCATTACAATTCTTACCAATACAAGCAAATATGTGAACTTGGGCAAGATACTTACTTTCTCAGTGTCTTATTTACAACAACTGCAAAATGAGCTAAGAAGAGCTCATTTCCACGGGGTTGTTACAAGGTTAAAATAAGTTAATGCTTGTAAAATACCAGAACAGACTTTGGCACAAATTAAGCACTCAGTATATTTTGGTAGCTTTTGTTATAATCTTCATCATCATCATTACCCATGTTAAATGAGTATCAGTGACTGCTGGGTGCTAAGCCCTAAACCAGGCATACAGGCTTCATGTTTTATCTCTAGGAATTGGGGATCAGTATCTCCATTTATTCAGGTAAGGAATCTGAAGCTCAGAGTAGAAGTCACTTAACCAAGGTTGAAGAACCTTTAAATGGGGTCAGGACTATTCCTGATATGTTTGACTTAGCTTTTACTAGGCTTAGTACTAGTTGCTATCTGTCCGCTTCGATTAGTTAAAACCTTACTCCATCCCAGCCCCTCAAAGGACAAATACAGTATGAGAGAGACAACTGATTTAGACGTGTCAATATTATTCCATTACTTTTAAAAGGTCAGTAATACATTTTATGGTCCCAGTTTGTTTTACTATCTGAGAGCAGAGATCATTTTTAGACCTTAGTAAGTAATGGTTTTGAGACCATTTTCTCCTAGTGATGGAAATTCAATTAGAGGCAGGCTGGCTTGCCATTCCTGGGACCATATGAGGTAATTAAAAAAAAAAAAAAGAAAAAAATTCTCCTGCTTAAAAAGTAAGTTGTGTGCATTGTAGAGCATTTTAAAAATAGAGAATAGTATGAGAGTAAAGGTATAAGGCACAGTCATGTACCCACAAATAAGCATCGATGATATTTGTCTTAAATTACATGAGTTTGTATGTGTGTGCACATAAAAGGGCTCATATTGTATATATGGTTCCATAATTTTCAATATAGTTTATGATAGATTTTCAGATTTTTTATTTCAAAGAGAAATATTTGTAAAATTTATATTTTTGATTTGTAAATTATTCAATACTTAAGGATTTATGGATACTTTATTTCCAAGATGATAGTTTCATGCTAACTCTAAGATCGATAAGGCTAGATGATTCCTCAGCCACAGGTCTTAATGAGATATTTAAAGCAAACTACTTTGTAGTGAAGTAATTTGTACAAGTCCATTTCCTTTTATTAATATATTATTTCCTTTAAAAACAGGAGTTATACTTTACTTATCATTGTATTTTTAAAAGTTTGAACAACTGTTTTTTAGAATAACCATTAAATAGGTGTTAACTAAACATATAAACAAATGTATAAATGATTAGGGAATTTATATCAAGGTGTTTTACTGACATTATGATACTTATGGATGATTATGGTAAATTTTTCTGTTGACTTTCAAAAGACTTGATAGTATAATCAAAGTGATGAATGAAGACTATAAAACAGGGTAGTGAGGATCAGGGTCATAACAGGGTAAGGGTGATTATTTTGTTAAATATGACTGGAATTATTAAGTATCATACATCTTTATATAAGTATCTGATTTTCAACTTTGATCACAACTGTAAAGCTTCATTAAGATATAGGAATATCCTCAAGTTTAAGTGGTAAAATATTAAAATACTGTTAGTATCTTATTTCTACAAACTGAAGGAAAAATTATATCTAGGGGAAAATTCAACAATTATAGCTATCTCTGTACACTGTGTTAAAATGTATATAAGCAATGAGATTTAACGTATAAAAAGGACATAATATTTTTAAGAATGTATTTGAAACATTTATTTTTACATTGTTTTGACATAGTCTATTTTAAAACTTCCATATGGTATAGAGTTTCAGTTTTTGATGGACAGTAGCCTTATACATTTTAATAGGAGAAAAAATATAAACAATTGTAATATTTTTTTCTGGTTCTTTATCTTCTAGAATCATATTTCTTTGTTTGGGAATTCGCATTTTTATAAAAATTGTGCATAGATCTTATTATATTATACACTTTGAACGTCAAATATTAATGAAAACAGCCCCATCAGGAATTTCCAATGCTTCATTATTTCAGTTCAGAAAATACAAAATATCACCCATGGGTAAAATAATTGAACATTCATTTTTTTTAACTTTAGTTTTTGTGACCAGGTTTTGTAACGCAGTGCCTGAGTTCTGGGCTGTTCATTTTCCTGATATGGCACCTTGAGCATGAGAATTAAAAATGGAAAAAGTGATCTTTATAAAAGTTTGTATGAAATGGAGTAGTCTTAAAATTGCTTTTACTTAACCATATATTGTATTATAAAATAAAATAAATCACAACTCATATAACGATATAGTTCCAGATAATATCATAAACACAATTTTCACTTCAGAATAATGTTTAATTATTATTTCTTAATTATTTTGTGTCTTTTGTCAGGAAAGGAGATCTGGTCTTCATATGACAAACAAAATTGCTTTGGTGAAATAAGGAAGATTTTGAGCAAGTTAATGATTTTAGTGAATTGAATCAATCACATGCATTCAGTTCCTTAATAATGTTATAAGCCATCTGGATCTTTTCTTCTCTTTTTTCCCATAGAGAGGACTAAAATATTTTCTTTTTGTTAACATCAGCAAAACTTGAGGGGGAAAAATTGTGCCTTTATTCATCAAATATGATACTGGAAATAATAACAGTTTTAAAAAGTCAACACTACAGTGATCCTCAAATTTGAGTGGGTTTAAGAATTACCTGGGTGCTTAGTTACATGCTGATTCTTTCCTGGGTAGGCCCCAATCCCAGGAAATTCTGATTCAGTAAATCTGAGGTGGATTCCATGTTTGTGCGTTTCTGTCAAGCTCCCACAGCTGGTTCAGATACCCATAGGAGAAAAATGGAGTCACAATGGGGCAATGTAGTTACTATCAAGTGCTGTAACAGAGTTGAGGATTTTTCTAGAGGCCTGCAGTGTTTCTCACTCACTATCTTGTGATCTCTTCCCAGAAGTCATGTTTTACTGTAAGTAGAGGCCCCAGGAGTCCTCAGGGAGCTTCTGGGAGGGATAGGAGACACACTTTGCTAGGTCTACTATTTGTGTGCTGGTCACAAATGGCTACAGAGGAAGCAGCATCAGGAGGGGGAGGTCATTCACTTTGTGGGCAACAAATGAGTAGAAAGTCATGCTATTCTTTGACTCAGGGTGTGCATATTTTTTCGTTTCTTGTCATTTCTATGTATTTTATAATCTCCACAGTAGGATGTGAATTTTGAGATGAGTTTCCTGGAGAGGATTTGACTAAAGGTGTATTCTTATTCAGTTATGCCCTTATGATGTGATATCATATGTAATTGTGCATATAACAAAACTTTTGAAAAACATTAGTGGCTAAGTGATAATCAGATGTTTGCCAATATAAACTAAGTTGCAAAATCCCACTGAAGTTTGAAGACATGGAGTGTATTTATCATGTCCTTGATTTGTATACTTCAATAATAGAGGTTAAAAAGCATTCATTTGCAGAGTTATACTAGAGTCCATGGAAAGGAATTCAGGAAGTAAAAATTTGAACTATTTTGGTCGTTGCTCTCAAGCCATGATTAGTTATACTTGCCTTTTTTCCACCACTGCCACCATTTTTTGCTTTGGAAAGAAGAGGTAGAAAAAGGGAGCAGAGGAACAACAGAGTGCCAACATAGTTTCTCTTGCTCAGAACTAGGACAGCAAAATTAGATTTGCTGGTGGAACTGAAGTTAATCTCTTTTCAATCTGATCAGCTGATCATATGCTCTTGTCCATTGGGAACCCTGAGGAGAGGATGGGAATTTTAATTCATTTTCTCAATAATACTGTCTGCAGTGTGGTTTGTTACCTGAATTATAGTCGACATTAGATGATGTGAATTTAAGCCCAGCTCTGTGGCTGACTAGTGGTGTGACCTTGGGCAAGTCTGTCAAACTTTCTAGCTTGTGTCTTCTCGAGTTTAAATTTTTGTTTTTGAGTTAAAATACTTTTTATTAAAATGGTAGGGCTACAAATAGTATAAAAACACACTATAATATTCATGTGACTGCCCTTGGTATATTATGCTACTGAGTGGAATATCAGTGTATGTTACTTGGAAATGTGGTGCACTTACAATCATGCCTTAAGCCACTTCTCAGCAAAAAGAAAACTCAGGGAGTTAGTTGTTTTGGGGATGGTGGTAGGAATGGAGCAATAAATATCCTTCTTTCATGCTTGAATTGTTAATCAATTGAGAAATAAGACAAAAATATAGGCAGAGGGGAAATCAAGGATTGCCTTTATTAGTGATAAAATTGTTATTGGCTAATGTGGCTTATATCTGTGAGAAAATGGAGTTTGTAATGTGAAATCTCACAATTAGGCAGATTTACTCACCTAGCCACGGAAGACCTTGGACTCAAGGCCAAGAGCAATCAAGAATATATGCTCTCACATGCTATAGCAGTTTAACCAAAACATGAGTATGAATTGGGATAGTAGTTATAAGCTTATTCTGAATTCTGGTTCCTAAGTTGTTCTCCATATTCTATACTGGTAAAATTGGAGCTATAAAAATTAGCAGAGTAAACAGAATCTATGTAATCAGAATAAACTGGTAAGAATGCTGCCTGAGATCTTCAACCGTGTCCTCATTTTGAGGTGTGAATACTCGAGCCTATGTTTACTATTGATGAAAATATGTCAGTTGTGATTTCTTCAGGAAATTTTTTTTCATTTTTAAATGACATTAGTATCTACTATGTCATTTAAAGAAGATTCAGCTTTCAGATCAAAGATGTACTGAACTTATTAGTAAATAACTGACATGATAGATTTGTATCAAATTCTAACTTACAAATTTTTAGGGTTAGATAGTGTGGGTATTTAAAAATTAACAGAGTTTAAAATATACTTTAAATCCTTTAATTACTTTGTTAAGGAGTTGCTACTAGGACTGTAGACAGATTCCCCCCACCTCAGTTTTTATAATTTGTCGTAATTAATTGTCAGTCTATCGTTTTTTTTTATTGAAAAGAACATTGAGGTACAGTTGTCTTAATTAATTTTCAGTGTATTTTTTTAATAGAAAAGAACATTGAGGTACAATCTACATAAAGTGAAATTTAATGTAGAGTTTTATGTGTCTGATAAACTCATGTAGTCACGTAATTTTGGTTCAGTGGCATGATTAATCAAGGATAATATCTCTGTTCCATGTCTTCAAAATCTCTACCTTCACTACTTTAACATTTGTGTAATTATATGTTTTTCTTTGAAATTAATTTTATGTTTGTGGAAAGTGCTTTTCCACAGAACAAGATATTTCCAAGATTATTTTTCTTACAACCATATAAAAAACTATGAAACCTTAATCCCATTGCAGTCTCAACTGTTACTTTAGCAAATTTTCAGCAAGCATTTGTTGTGGCCATAGGCCTGTTATGCATGTCCAAATACTCACAAAGAAAGACGGGAAGACATGAGTTCAAATCTAACTTGCTTTTATATAAGCCACAAAGAACAGAAGAAAGTCATTACTTAGAAGAACGTAATTTGTAGGCTCATATTTCCCAGCTACTTTTTAAAAATTTATTAACCTAGTTTGTATGTTTCTGAAATGAGAAAATCCTTTTCCACTCTCTTTTCTTCTTTTTCTCAATTTGGCCCATAACTCAGGCCATCTTTTTTTTACCAAAACAAAATGGGCAACTTGAGATACTACTGAAAGTTCTGTCAACTGGGAGAATTTCTTTTCACCATTCTCTTTCAGGGCCATCCACGACTCTGAGGCAGGTCAGTGATAGGTTATTGCTGTCCTTGCCAGGTGAATGCAAACTTCTTCTATTTATCTTTATTGATAAAAGAGAGTGTTTACTAGGTCAATATCTGTACAGAGTTCCTCTAGGCTGGTTGACTTGCTCCAGTAAAGATATCATGTATAGAATAGCAGTTGATGTCAACATCTGATTGTGTTTATGAAAATAAGCATTTATTCTCCAAGACCTTATGATTTTTTGCACTGACAAAATGGTATGTTAAACAGAGATGTGAAGAAGTAACTACCATTACATCTCTCAAGTGTTTTTTTGGTGCCGCTTATCTTTGCAATTCTCCTAGGACTGTAGTATTCATTTTAGTTTACTGTTTTGATGGTGGGTGGGGGTGGTGAGGTTGGAGAGTTACAGAGACTTTATATCTATTCCTTCCTACCATTATGTCCCTCGTTCTCTGTAAGAATTCTATCATTTTCCATGTATATGCATTGCCACTATACATTCCTGTCTTAAAAAGTGCCCAGAGGCTATCTCCTTAGGCACACTTGTAGATAAACTTATGGCATGATACCATTTATTATTTCACCTGATTTCCATACGTTCCCACTCTTTGCAGTGTGCCATGGTGGTATTTTGAGTCTTCAGAATTTGTATAAGTTTAGACCAGTAACTAATAACTATTGGAAGATATGGGTATTCCTTTTTCCCCAGTATATATGGCTGCAGGTTACTCTGGGAAAGGCTTGGAGGAAAATTCATGGTATAGGCAGTCCCCGGGTTATGAATGTCTGACTTATGGTCAACTTGTACTTGTACTTTAATGTTATGAAACTTTGCTCTAACTTTGTAACAATTGAACCAACCCCTACTCGCAACAAATTTTTCATCACAGTCACCTTCACTTGCTGCACATGTAGCTTTTAAATCATTGAAAAGGCTTAGAGCTTTTTCTTGCACTAAAGTAAGGCTAAATAAGAACCATGTGCACCTGTTCCAACTTACATAAAAATTCTTAAAGACACATTCAGGAATGGATCTCATTCATAACCCAGGGACTGCCTGTATACATGTTTAGCAGCATAGAAGAATTCTTTCTCAGATGGATGTGGCCTCCCTCAGTCAGAGGGTTATGAGTCTGTGAACTAGATAGGAGGTTGTGAATCGTTACTATGGCAACTCAAATCAGTTTCTGTCCTAAAACCTACAATTGTTTTATTTATAAAGGTGAAATAGGCTATAGATGTATTTTATTCCTAGGAACTTCCAAGTCAATTAGGTACCACCCCAGATCACGGCAGTGAAATATACATTGATTACTTACATTGTTGCTAATGATTAAATGCTGCCGTTCAATCTCTATCAATTCAGACTCTATTATTTTTCATTGATATCAAGAAGTTCAATTCAAATATCCGATTCATATCATCATTTCCAGGTTACAGAGGACAGCCATCACAGAACTTTTCATGAATGAATACAACAATTTTTGCTGGCTGTTCTTCACCATAGATGAAAAGCATAGTCTATACATGTGTTGGTACCTTATATTTAAAAGGAAGAATTAAGTTAAATAACATATGTATGTATACAGATTCCCTCTGAAGAAGACACAGAGGAATGGACATGGGTGCAGGTAGTTTATTTAGAAGATGAGCTGAGGAAACCCTAGTGTGAGACTGAGGATTGTGAGACAAGAAAGAGAGAAAAGCAAGAAAAATGTGTATGAATAAGCAGAATAATGCTGTGGATGATTACAATTCAGTGGTTTCCCTGGGTGGCACAAATATTTTAAGCTCAACTAGTAACCCAAAGGTTGGTGGTTTGAATTCACCCAACAGCACTATGGAAGAAAGGCCTGGCGATCTACTTCCATAAGAATACAGCTATTGAAAAGCCTATGAAGTTTAGTTTAGTTCTATTCTGACACACATGGAGTCTCTATGAGTCAGAATCAACTCGACACAATGTTTTTTTTGTTTGTTTTGGGACACTGATTACTGTGTAGAACAAACCTCAGAATTGTCCCATTGGAGGATGAGAAAGCTGAGTTATTTACACATTCACTTCCATCCCTCATTGGTTGATGGTGACCTCCCCACCCCTTGGTGCACTAAATCCCCAGTGCTTCTGAGCTCCTGGTGCTGTTGCAAATGCTGAGGAAGCTCCCTTGGCACCAGAGGAAGTCTTCAGGCTGCAAAACAGAAGTCAGGAGTGGTCAGTGTGCTTAGTAACTGACCACCTGGCTGTAGCTGGTGAGCCAGAGAGATACGGGATGTGCATCAGCAGCATCCACTACACAGGCATATAGGAAGTTTACAGGGAACACTTGGTACTGTTTGCACTATGAATAAATGCCACTGTCTTTCCTGGAGGTAAAATATGTTATAGCGTGGTTTCACTATCTTAACACCTTTAGAAAATCTTCAGTTTTATTCCTGTTATACTAGAAATAAAAGTACAAAGTTAGAGTATAAGACCAATTCAGATACACTTATTCTGTAATCCGAATAAATGATAGATGGTGTTTTTGTGATTGTATCAAGATTAATGTTCATGTTATTACTACTGAATCCATTATGGCTATAGCTCATTTCTTCATAATTTTCTGCTTTCTTTTCTTCTGCACTTTGGTTACCAGTAGAGAAATGTAATATTGCAAAGATGCGTCATGCAATCTTTCTCCATTATGCACAATCAAAACATGGGGAAGAGATGGGATCTTCTTCAAAAAGAAGAAAATCTGCCATTTGATGCTGTGCATATGTTATAGGAACTATTTGGATCTATGATTAGTCTCATTCTTTTGATAAAATGTAGTATAATCTGTTTTCTGTGGAAAAGCAATTATTGATATAAGTTACAGATACAAATTTCCTTCAAGTGTAATCATTTGTTGTACTATTTTGTAAAAGATAAATAATTAACACACTATTTTTGAATCTGAAAGAACACTTTGGTAAATTTATAAAAATTAACATGGTTCTGTTTTGTTCTTACAAAACCGTTATATAATGCTGTCATTTACTTTATGTTGCTAGACTGGAGATTTACATTTTAAATAATTTATTTGAAGATCTTAATTACATCCTCAATAGTAATTTCACTTAATAATTATGAAACTTCCCAGGAATGAAAATTTTTTATTTCTGTAGTTCAGGTTCATCATTTACTGTTCTATCATTTCAATCTATAAAAGTTGGCCAATCTTAATGACAATAACCCTCCTTAACTGTGGAGAAGAACGTGAGTGTTCTTGATTTAGGCTTGATTCAGTTCAAGTGTATAAAACATGGCGTACAGTGCAAGGTCACTGAGCTCCTATAGAGAATTCACAGAAAATCTAAAGCCTAGATATTGTTCAAGGACAAGCTTCTGTTTTCCAGAATAAGGGAAAAGACAGCCATGGCTAATAAAAAGACTTTTATTAACTTTTGTATTTCTACTAAACATGGTTTCATATGAAAACAATGGATTGCAGCATAAAGGTCAGTTACTATCTTTGTGGCCTTAGAAAGTTACTTAACTAACCTCTCTGAGGCTCATTGTGATCATCAGTAAAATAAGACTAACAGCAGGACCAACTCCACGTACTTTTGTGGGGATTAAATGAGGTAATGCATGTTAAGTGCTTAGCAACATGCTCGGCACCTGAAACATCTCAGTAAGTAATAACTGGGAAAATTGAACAATTTTAAAAGACTAAAATGATTTCATCTATAGACAAGAATGGGGTGACATTTAATGTTAATCTTCAGGTTTTTGAAAATTGTCTTACAGAGGTTGTAGTGACTAACTATAACTCTAATACAAACTTAAACATAAGGCTTAATTTTCAACATTAAGAAAAAATGGCTACAGAGTGTTAAGAAAGAGGATTTATCTAATGTTCTTGAGAAGTTTTGGAAGGCAGGCCATGATTATCTCTAGAAGTGATTTCATACAGTTATCTGTCTAGTATAATACCCAAGTATGTAACATGGGAGTATTCATTCTGTTCTTTAATGTATTCTCATAGCTTATTGTATAATTTTTAAATTTTAATTTTACAGTCAAGAAATAAGTTCTGTAAGCTCTTTATAGATAACTGTACTCTTGGAATACATGTCATGTACCATTTTCTCTTTTTCCTTAATAGGAAAATGGTCCCCAGTAAACCTTTACATACTTTGTGTATGGGAGATTACCTCATAGACTGCTTAATATTGACTAATCTAGCCTGCATCACTGCAAATAATCTATTTTCATCATTTAAATAATGTTATTGTGTCGCATGCCCTAAGAGGTTAAAAGAATAGAGTGTAGAGTCAGACCGCCTGCTTTGAAATTCGGACTCCACTACCAATTCAGTTTTCCTGTCTATGAAATAGAAATAACATTAATATCTACTGAATAGTGTGATTTTGAGAACTAAATGAGATAACGTGTAAAACACTTAGAAATCTAGTTTATTTTAAGCACTTTATCATTTTAATTATTATTTATTTTTACTCCAAGTATTTTATAACTATTAACAGCTTACTTTGGCTTAACATAATATAAATAAAATCTTTCATCTGCTGCTTCTTAAACATAAAAGTACTGAATTGTGGCACCATGTTTGTATTTGTTCAGAAAGTATTTACTTCACATCCAGGCTAAGTGAGACACTACATAGAGAATTAACATAACTCTATGATTCATACACAATTTGTGAATTATTCTCGTGTTTCTGGCAGATATTTTTTCTCTTTCTGCATGTATAAATATACTCCTATGCCTCACTTATCAGCTATCTTGTTATTCAACATTTCACATTTACAACAATAGTAAAAAATCAACTATCCGACTATTTTGCACATTAACGATGTCCATCTGGAAGTAACAAACACCAAGGTGCAAGGCCAGAGTTGACACTGGCTGTGATGCTTCAAGTTATGTGTCAGCTTGGCCAGGCCATGATTCTGAGTGGTTTGGCAGTTTTGTAATGATGTAATTTGGCAGTTGTGTAATGACGTAGTCATCCTCCATTTTGTGATCTGATGTGGTCATTCTCCATTTTTGCATAACGCAGATTTTTACATAATGACCTGGTGTTTGGAACCTAACCATGCTGATAAGTGAGGAATGAGTGTATTAAGAAATATTTCTTGAATATCTGTTTAAGAAATTGTGCCAGGCATCATGAAGGAATCAGTGAGTTGAAAGATAAACCGTCTGTCCTCAAGAATATTATTTATATCATGAGAAAACACAGAGATTCATAAACTCAGTAATACACTGAAAATACAAAAGCTCTCAAAATCATTATTGATTTTAGTAATAACAAAATTTATTATTTTATTAATAAATTGTCACATCAGCAGTGTAGAAAACACATTCTGTATATCCACAGGAGAAAAGTAATTGTGGATTGCAAGAGTTTTGATGTTTTCTTCTTTGTGCTCATGATAATGCCTAACTGTTTCAGGGATGATAACTTTATTGTTTTATAAAATAATACAGGTTTACTACAGATATATAAGCAATATGCAAGAATGAGAAAAAGAAAGCCACATATCTCTCAAAATCCTACCTTTCATAAATGACTGGTGATAATAATTGATGGAATAATTTGGAGTAGATGGGCAGAGAGTGATTGTTTAATTGAAAATTAGATTATACTGTAAATGGTAATTGAAAAATGAGATTATACTCTAAATGGTATTTTTAAATAAAATTATCTAATTTAAAATCAAATAAAATAAAATTGAAGGATGTACTAACATTTGATAAAAATTCTTCAGCATGAGCATTTTCTAAATAATTTATGATTGATTAGGGAAAAATGATGACACAAAAAATACAAAGAATGGAGTCATTTTTTAAATTCAAGTTTCAACTTTAGGTAATATTGAAGGACAAAATTCTACGAATGTTGAGGTTAGTACTTTATACTCTCTCCTTACCAACCATATAATTTTTCAGTTCTGTAATTTTATATCATCAAGTTTTTTGGTTTGTTTGTTTTCTGGCTTTAAAGACAAATTTATTTTCTCATGGTTCTGAAGTCTAAAAGTCAGGGTCTTAACCATGTTGATTCCTTCTGTGAGCCTCTCTTAGTTTCTGGTGTCTGCTGGCGACCCTGGTCTCTTGGCTTGTTGGCAATCCTCACATGGTGTTTGTCTTTCCCTATGTGTGTGTCTCTGTGTCATCCTGGTCTTTTTTATAACTCAGAAGTGATTAGGTTTAGGATCCAGCTTACACTGGTATAAACATAATGAAACATTAATATAACAAAAGAAAACACCTATTTCCAAACAGGGTCATAATTACAGATACAAAGATTAAGACTTCAGCATATATTTTTGGAGGACACGATTCAATCCATAACTTCCTATAATGTTAGTTTTTTATTCTGAACACATATACTACGAGCATTTTTTAAAATATATTTTTAATAATGCCATGTCATAAATCCTGGTCAGTTGCAGGGGAAACCGTATGAGGGAAATTGTATTTTCCAAAAGGCCACAAAAATATCTCTCATCTCACATGCTGTTTTACAATGTGACCTTACCTCATCAAAAGGTAGAGCCTAATTTCTCTGACTTAAATCTGAGCTAGCTCTATGACTCACTTGTAACCAATAGAATGTGGCAGAAATGACACTGTGTGATTTCTGAGGCTAGGATAAAAAACATGATTCATCTCTATCTGGCTTTCTTGAGTTTATCCTTCTGGGGGAATCCAACCTGTATAACAGAAGCCCTTGAGACCGCTATGCTGGAGAAGACACAGATAAGCACTTTAGTTGACACTGGTAGATGAGCCTTACCTCCCAGCCATCCCTACTAATGCACAAGATATACTAATGAAATTGTCTAAGACCTTCCAGATGAGCTCATCTAACAGCTGATTACCAGTCAGTGACCTCAGTCGGTGTCACAAGGGGTAGAAAAGTTATTGGCCAAGTCATACTGAAGTTCTTGACCCAGAGAATCCAAGAGATAAAATGATTAAATTTTTTTTTTTAATTTTCTGAAAAAAAAATTTTTTAAGTTTGTTGTTGAAATCAGGAGCATGACAAAAGTGCCCACTCTCACCACTTTAGTGCAATATTTTATTAGAAGTCCTAGCCAGAGCAATAAGACAAGGAAAAAAAAAAAAAGGTATCCAGATTGGAAAAGAAGAAGTAAAATGATCTCTATTTGCAGATTGTATGTATGATCTTATATAGAGAGAATCCTAAAGATTCCATAAGAAAACTTCTAGAGCTAATAGAGGAATTTAACAAAGTTGTGGGATACAAGGTCAACAAACAAAAAGCAGTTGGGTTTCTATACACCAGCATTGAGAAATCTGAAATGCAAATTAGGGAAACAATTCCATTTACAATAGCATCTAAGAAAATAAAATACCTAGGAATAAATCTAACCAGGGATGTGAAGGACTTATACAATGAAAGTATTAACACTACTAGGAGAGATTAAAGAAGACTTAAATAAATCAAAAGATGCTCAGTGTTCTTGGGTTGGAAGACTTAATATTGTTAAGATGTCAGTACTACCCAAAGTAACCTATAGATTCAATGCAATCTCAATCAAAATTCCAACAGCCTCCTTTACCGAAATGGAAAAAATAGTCCTCAACTTCATGTGGAATGGCAAGAGGCCCTGAATACTTAAAGCAATGTTGAAAGAGAAGAACAAAGTAGGAGCACCGACACTTTCTGATGTTAAAACATATTATACAGTTACAGTAATAAAAACAGCCTGGTACTGGTATAACAATACACACATAAACCCAGGGAATAGAATAGAGAGTCCAGAAGTAAACCTGCACGTCTGTGGTTAACTGATTTTTGACAAAGGTGTTAAGTCCATTTGATGGGGAAAGAAGAGTCTCTCAATAAATGATATTGGGAGAACTTGATTTCCACATGCAGAAAAATGAAACATGATCTATGCCTCACCCCATACACACACACAGACACACACACACACAAATTGGAAATGGATTAAGGACCTAAACGTGCAAACTAAAACCATACAATTCCTAAAAGAAAATGCAAAAGCAATGTAGTTAGACCTATCTGGTAACAATGGATTATCTAATATAATAACAAAAATGCAAACAGCAAAAGAGAAAGTAAATAGATAGGACCCCATAAAAATTAAAAACTTTTTTTCATCAAAAAACTTTACCAAAAAAAAGTGAAAAGACAAGTTACCAACTGGGAGAATATCTTTGGAAATCATATATTCGATAAGAATCTAATAACCAAAATATATATAAAACTTTGACAACTTAACAACAGAAAGACAACCCAATGATAAAATGGGCAAAGGACTTGAATAGACAGTTCACCAAAGAGGACATTCAAATGGCCACCAAACACATGAAAAGACGCTCAACATTATTAGCCGTCAGAGAGACACAAATCAAAACCACAATGAGATATCATTTTACTCTCACTAGCATGGCTAAGATTTAAAAAAATTAAAATAACAAATGTTGGTGAGGATGTGGGGAAATTGGAACCTTTATCCGTTGCTGGTGGGACTGCAAAATGGTACAGCTATAATGGAAAACAGTGTGGCGTTTCCTCAAAAAACTGAAAAATAGAACTACTGTATAACTCAGTAATTCTGCTCAAAAGACTTGACAGCAGAGACTTGTACACCAGTGTTCATTGCAGCACTATTTATAATAGCCAACAGGTGGAAACAACACAAATGCTTGTCAACAGATGAATGGATAAAATAAAATATAGTAATGCATACATTGAATATTACTCAGCCAGTAGAAGAAACAAAGTCTGAATATATGTTACAATAAGGATGGAGCTTGAAGACATTTTGCTGAGTAAAATAAGTCATTACAAAAGCACAAATATTGTATGACTTCACTTATATAAAAAAGACAAGGAAAACAAATGTACAGAGACCAAAGTTTATTAATGATTACCAGGGGTGGAAAGGAGGGGGAAAAAGGAGGTTAACAGTGATGGAAAAATCACATCAATTAAGGGTAGGATTGCATGAAAGATTACTGTAATTGATGTCAATAAGTTACACACATGTAAAAAGTTGAATTCACAAAAGTGTGATGTATATATTTACAACAATGACCAAAAAAAAAAAAAAAAGTAGCTGCTGAGACTGCTTATGTACAACCAAAAAAACCTCTTGGGATTTGGTTCCTTAGTTTGTAGGTTTAGCGTCATGGTTTCACGGGACATCCCAGTTAATTGGCCTAATACAGGCATACCTCATTTTATTGCTCTTCGCTTTATTGCACTTCACAGATACTGCATTTTTTTACAAATTGAAGGTTTGTGGCAATCCTGTGTTGAGCAAGTCTGTCAGCACCATTTTTCTAACAGCATGTGCTCACTTCGTGTCTCTGTGTCACATTTTGGTAATTCTTGCAACATTTCAAACTTTTTTATTATAGCTGTTATGGTGATCTGTGATCAGTGATCTTTGATGTTACTATTGTAGTTGTTTTGAGGTGCCATGTACCGCACCCATATAAGGTGGCAAACTTAATTGATAAATGTTGTGTGTGTTCTGACTGCTCCACCAATCGGCCATTTCCCTGTCTCTCCCTCTCCTCAGGCCTCCCTGTACCCTGAGAGATGACAATATTAAAATCAGACCAGTTAATAACCCTACAATTTCCCCTAAATGTTCAAGTAAAAGGGAGAGGTGTATGTCTCTCATTTTAAATCAAAAGCTAGAAATGAGTAAGCTTAGTGAGAAAGGCATGTCAAAAGCTGAGATAGGCCGAAAGCCATGCCTCTAGTGCCAAATAGTTAGCCAAGTTGTGAATGCAAAGAAAAAGTTCTTCAAGGAAATTAAACATACTACTCCAGTGAACACACAAATGATAAGAAAGGGAAACCACCTTATTGCTGATATGGAGAAAATTTTAGTGATCTGGTTAGATCAAACCAGCCACAACATTGCCTTAAGCTAAAGCCTAATCCAGAGCAAGGCCCTAATTCTCTTCAATTCTATCAAGGCTGAGAGAGGTAAGGAAGCTGCAGAAGAAAAGTCTGAAGCTAGCAGAGATTGGTTCGTGAGGCTTAAGGAAAGAAGCCATCTCTATAACATAAAAGTGCAAGGTGAAGCAGCAAGTGCTGATGTAGAAGCTGCAGCAAGTTATGCAGAAGATCTAGCTAAGATAATTGATGAAGGTGACTACACTAAACAACAGAGTTTCCACATAGACAAAACAGCCTTATATTGGAAGAAGATACCGCCTAGAACTTTCATAGCTAAAGACAAGAAGTCAATGCCTGGCTTCAAAGAACAGGCTGACTCTATTGCTGGGGACTAATGCAGCTGGTGACTTTAAGTTGAAGCCAATGCTCATTTGTCATTCTGAAAATCCAAGGGCCCTTAAGAATTATGCTAAATCTACTCTGCCTATACTCTATAAATGGAACAACAAAGCCTGGATGACAGCACATCTGTTTACAATATGGTTTACTGAATATTTTAAGCACGCTGTTGAGATCTACTCAGAAAAAAAGATTCTTTTCAAAATATTGCTCTCATTGACAATGCACTGGGTAATTTCGACTTTCAAGACTTATTATTTAAGAAATACATTTTTTAATGCTATGGCTGTCGTAGATAGTGATTCCTCTGATGGATCTGGGCAAAGTAAACTGAAAGCCTTCTGGAAAGGATTCTCCATTCTAGATTCCATTAATAATTCATGCCATTAATCCAGTCATGATTCATGGGAGGAGGTCAAAATATCAACATTAACAGGATTTGGAAGAAGTTGATTCCAACCCTCATGGATGACTTTGAGGGGTTTAGGACTTCAGTGGAGGAAGTAACTGCAGATGTGGTGGAAATAGCAATTGAACTGAAATTAAAAGTGGAGCCTGAAGATGTGACTGAATTGCTGCAGTCTCATGATAAAATGTAATGGATGAAGAGTTGCTCCTTATGGATGAGCAAAGAAAGTGGTTTCTTGAGATGGAATCTATTCTTGGTGAAGATGCTGTGAACACTGTTGAAATAACAACAAAGATATAGAATATTACATAAACTTAGTTGATAAAGCAGAGGCAGGGTTTGAGAGGATTGACTCCAATTTTGAAAGAAATTCTACTGTGGTTAAAATGCTAGCAAACGGCATTGCATGCTATAGAGAAATTTTTGGTGAAAGGAAGAGTCAATCGATGTGACAGACTTCACTGTTCTTTTATTTGAAGAAATGGCCACAGCCACCCCAACCTTCATCAGCCACCACCCTGATCAATCAGCAGCCATCAACATCGAGGCAGGACCCTCCACAAAACAAAATATTACTACTCACTGAAGGCTTGGTTGATGGTTAGCATTTTTTAACAAGAAAGCATTTTTTAATTAAGGTATTACATTATTTTTTAGACATAATGCTATTGGACACTTAATAGGCTATAATATAACACTTAACATAACTTTTATATGCACTGGGAAACCAAAAAATTTGTGTGACTTGCTTTATTGCAGTATTTGTTTTAATGAGGTGGTCTGGAACCAAACCCACAATATTTCGGAAGTATGCCTGTAACGTGGTTAGTGCTCCTCTTCTACCTGTTAGTTCCTTACCTGATGCCTGGGTTCTTAAAAGCTTTTAAGTGGCCACCCAAGGCATGAAAATTGCTCTCTGTTTGCCTGGAGCAACAGAGGAAGAGGAAGAATCAGGAATATGAGGAGGAAATGGAATGTGTGGCAAATTATCTTCATGAATGACTGCCTCCTTTGCCCGGTGACCAGGAGAACTGGATGATGCCCAGCTACCATTACTGAATATTTTGATCAAAGATTCTATAGAAGAATCCTTATCAAAAGAGGGAAAACGTAGAACAGAATTTCAAATTCTCAGTACTCCAGGCTTTCTGGAGCCATGGAGGCTGGACAAACCCCTGAAACTATTGCCCTGAGATAATCTTTAAAATTTAAATAAAAAATATCCCCTGAAGTCTTCTTAAAACCAAACAATAGTTTAGCTAAACTAGTAA
The DNA here is from genome assembly GCA_030035585.1 of Dugong dugon. NCBI lineage: Eukaryota > Metazoa > Chordata > Mammalia > Sirenia > Dugongidae > Dugong > Dugong dugon. The sequence continues at coordinate 21,304,006 of CM057463.1, read as the reverse complement.
AAAAATGTCTGCCTTGAGCATTACACTCTTTTAAGAACTATTTATACTGGACTGAAGTAACAACAGTAACTCGAAAGATTAGATAGGAACCTTAGGCGGCAGTGAGTTTATTTTAATGGGGGAGGAACAACTCAGAAAAGAAGTGGGAGAATGTTTGCACAATTCAAAGAATGTGATCAATGTCACTGAATTGTATATTTAGAAACAGTTGAATTGGTGTACGTTTTGCTGTGTATATTCATCAAGGTTTTTAACATTTGTATTCTGTAGTGCAATCATAGTCCCCTCAGTATTTAGTCATCTTTGTCCTATAGATGCATGTATTCAACTCACCAACTGTGCTTTTTCCAAGGGATTTTTTTTTTTTTACATTTCAATTTATTTTACTTTTGCTCTTCTATTTGTTTGCTTCTTCATTATTTAAATTTTTGTTATAGTTATACTTTCATATAGAACAATAATAAAACATCTATAGTGAAAACCAGCCGTTCTCTGCTCTCCTCCTCCCCAAACACCATTCCATTCCCCATTAGAATGAGTTTTAAATCCTTCAAAATTTTTTTGTTTTATTCCATACTTCTAAAAAACATGTTTATATTTTTATTTCTGGATTTCTGGATTTTAGCTATTACCTATTGGTTTCATATAATATGTTAGATAAGGATTTAGATATCTTAGTACGCCTGACTCCTTTTTCACCAGTATGTTTAAATTTCAACTTTTAGTTAAATTATTAATAAAGGTATACTTTATTATTTTATATATATATATATATATATATATATACATTTTCACTGTTGATCCAAATAGTATATAATGATTCTGTTTTCTTTACCTTACAATTTGTGTTCGCCTGGTTTTTCTGGATTTAATATTTACTGTATTTTTTATTTTACTTTCAAAAGGCTGTAAAGTACTTATCTTTAAGGTTTTTTTTTTCTTTTCCAAAATGGCCTATCAGAACTGTTAAACCTCTATTACTAGCATTTTTCTCAAAATTTCAAACATATTTGATAATCTTACAATTGCTGTATTTCCTGTGGCTTTTTTTCTGAAAAAGTTCCATTTACCTGTTGTCAGTCCTTACTGGTTTCTAGGCATCTTGAACAACTGTCATCTGGAATGTTCTTTTGATACTTTTCCTTCAATTTACTTTTTTATTGAGGTATAACTTACACATACAATCTAAGACATTGTCATGGATTGAATTGTGTCCCCCCAAAAATGTGTGTAGCAACTTGGCTAGGTCATGATTCCTAGCATTTTATGATTGTGTTATCTGATGTGATTTCCTTATGTGTTGTCAGCTCTACCACTATGATGAGATTATATGTGATCTCCTTGTGTGTTGTAAATTCTATCACTGTGATGAGGTTATATGGTTGAGATTGTCAAGATCAGTATCTTAATGCAATCTCTTTTGAGATATAAAAGAGAGAAGCGAGCAGAGACACGTGGGAACCTCACACCACCAAGAAAGCAGTGCCAGGAGCAGAGCGTGTCCTTTGGACCTGAGGTTCCTGTGCTGAGATGCTCCCAGACCAAAGGAAGACTGACCCATCACCAGGACCTTCTCCCAGAGGCTTCTCCTGGAGCTGACTCCCTGAATTTGGAGTTATAGCCTACTGGACTATGAGAGAATAAACTTCTCTTTGTTAAAGCCATCTACTTGCGGTATTTCTGTTGGAGCAGTGCTAGATGACTGAGACAGACATAAAGATCTATGAATTTATATATATATATTTGTGATTTATGTAACCACCACCTAGATCATTTCCAGAACACTAGCAGGTTCCTTCCTGCCCCCTATGAATAATCATCCTGCCAAATACAGCCACTCTTCTCATCTGTATCAAAATGGAGCAGTTTTTGTTTGTTTTGTTTTTGTCTATTTCTGAACTTCATATAAACACAGTCATACAGTATACACTCTTTTGTGCCTTTTATTTATTTATTTATTCATTTTGCTCTGTGTGTTGTTGCATGTAGGAGTAGTTTAATTTTTTCATTGCTCTGAAATATTCTGCAGTAAAATTATTTTTGAAAGAACTTTCTCATATGTCTTTATTGTAATCTGGCCTTGAAATTGCTCTGAAGAAATCTAAGACCCGCCAAATATTCTTCTCCGTGTAGGTGACTTGCTTTTCCTTCCTGGATGTATGAAGGAAGTTTTATAGTTATCATTAAGCCAAGGGTAATTAATCAACATATGGTTTCTCTAACAATTTTTATTGGAACATAATTGTGTCCAGCTGATCCATGTTACTGGTTCCTTTTTCTTCCTTTATTTCAAGGATTTTTAAAATTATATTTTAAAATTTTTTAATCTGTCTTTTAAATTTTAGGTTCTTTTTGTCAATCTTATGCATCATATTCTCACCAATTGCTTTAATCTTTCTATTTTTATTTGTATTTACTATGAAGATATCAACCTTTACTTTTTAGGCTGGAAATTAAAATATTATCTATGTCTAATCTAGCTATTGCTTTTTCCAATTTATTTGTTACTTTGATAATGGTAATATTTTGGCTCTCAAACCATCTGGTTTCTGCTATTGATTTTTTTCTTTTCCTTTTTTTAAAGAGTTATTTTTGTTTATTTTGCTAAGTATCTGGGGATAAACATTCTGCAATCTGGCTTTATTTCCTTGTCTTTACCTGTAAAGACTTTAAAGTCCTTTCATGTACTTTCATTTCTTTTCAAAATAATCCTATATGCTAGGAACTACTTACATTTAACCTTTTAATATTTAGCCTTCATTTAGCAGAAGAATAAACAAGAAGCTTAATATCACAATTTAGGTGAAATTTGAAGTTACTTCCAGAGCCATGCTTGTATGTCCAGCCACCGCTGATCCCAGTATTCTTTCCACCTGTCATGAGAAGCAAAAAAAAACCCATTGCCATCCAGTTGATTCCAACTCATAGCGACCCTATAGGACAGAGTAGAACTGCCCCATAGGGTTTCCACAGAGTGGCTGGTAGATTTGAACTGCTGACCTTTTGGTTAGCAGCCCTGATCCCAGTATTCTTTGCACCTATCACAAGGCTTCTCACTTACGGCTTGATTATTGAGCATCCTCAACTCTTATTTTTCCATTGAGTACAGAGTAGACTTGCAGAACTGTGAACTCTGTTACGCCCCAAGGATTATTTTAATCCTGTATGATTATGATGGGACAGAATGAATTATATTATTGTTCTCTGATATAAGCAAATTAATATATTCCCTAAAGAGTATATTAAACGTTTTAAGAAATATAACCTACTGTTAGCATTTGAAATATAAGAAAATTAATACATTATTTTTCTCTTCTTACAGAAAATACAAAAGACATCCTAATGATATATGAAGAAGCTGCTGAAGAATGGGCTCTCTACTTGAGGGAAGTTTTTTTACATGTAGTGAAAAGGGAAGCAATCTTGTTATATCGCTTGGAGAATATCTCTCTTCTGCATTTGGAATTGCTGAGTTTGAACTCTTACAGATGTAAACTTTTAATATTATCAGATAGCCTGCTTGAAGACTTAAATCCAGAGAAATGTCAGTTTCTGGAAAAGGTACTGCATTCACCAGAAAGTGTGGTTACTCTGCTGTGTGGAGTGGAGAGTTCAGATCAGCTCTATAAATTACTAAATATCTCTAGAGGTGTATTTGAGATCTCAACTGATCAGGAGCCAGAAGACTACATCTCTGTAATCAAGAGTGTCCTGTTCAGAGGTAGTGTTGCCAAATCTTATTTTGCTTATTAGTTTTTATCTTTTGTTTGTTGCTTTTTGTTTTTTTAACCAATAATTAATAATTTGATATTAGCATAAAAAGAAGAAAAAATGAAAGCCAATTTTATTTAGCAATATGATGCACTTTCACAAAATGCAAGATTCTTAATTTTTGGCTATATTCGATTCAAAGTTTATCAGTTGTTATAAAACTGGTTTATAAATATATTCCTTAGGGCAGCTTGTATGAGACCATGGTGGAACAAGTATAATATGCTAGCCCATATGCTATCCCATATGCCAGTTTCATTCTTGAGTCTGGTTTCTTATTTAACTGGTGAGGCTTGAGTTAATAGTATCTACCCTAGTATTGTTACCAGTCAGCGGCAAGTCAAGGTTTGAAGGTTTGTGTTAAAATTATAGAACTTCTGTTGTGCTGATAACTGTATAATATCTATTACTATGGTGTGAAAGTGTTATTTTCATTAATTTTAAATAAAAAATTATTTTTTCTTGTGTAACCATTATGTTAAAAAGCAGAACACAAAATTTCATTCATTAATTAGAGTCCTGGGTAATAGTTCGAACTCTGAAGCTTAGTGAAGTTAAAGCTTCTCCCTTTACCAGCTGTATTCTTCTTTAGCCTGGATGTGGAAGAGGACTGTGGTCAGCAGTTCCCCTTGTTTTCTCAACTTGCATTTCACCTTCAGTACCCAGTCTTCCAGCTATGGTTTCATCCCCTACAGGGATGAGGTGGGATTATTATTTCCTTTGGTCATATCAGATACTGAGTGGTGGCTCACTTCTCACAGCATATTTCTGGGTTCTTTGGAGACCCTCTCACTCACTGGAGATATCTGTAATTCCTTAATGTGGTAAATCTGTCTTCTCCTCCTAGCTGCTAGTTTTAGGTATTCATCTTGACAGATCCTTACTATTGCTTGCCAGTAACCCACTCATGTATGTCTCTTGGTCAAAATCATTCTATCTCCTGGCTGACCCTTTATCTCACCTAGTCCACATCTGTCTCTAAAACCTTCATTCATCTTTTGCTGTAACAAATGCTGGGTGTGCAAGCCGTTGTCGGTGGAGCCAGCACCACTCTGCCCTCGGAATAACAATGCAGTCACAGTCTTTTGCCTTTAGCTGTTTCCAAATGTGGGTCTAGCACAGGCTTTGGTGTTTTATAAATCCAGGGAACACATATCAACCCCAAATGGTCTGCTGGAAGTCTCGCTATGCATGAGGAGGGGGTAATGATCCCTCACTCTTCCTCTCTGGAGAAGAGTGGTACTCACAGAACATCAACTCTCTTTAAAAAATTCTCTCCTTATTTTCTAGAATATCGCAAACTCTTTTAATTCAACCCTTTTATAGCTTTGTTTTAGTTATCTATTGTTGCCTAACAAATACCCCAGATTTAGCAAATGAAAATAACAATTATTTTGTCATGATTTCTGTGGCTCAGAAATCCAAGATTGGCTTAGTAAGGTGGCTCTGGCTCGGGGTCTCTCATGAGGTTGCAGTCTAGCTGTCCTGGGCTACAATCATTTGAAGGTTCCACTAGGGGAGAATCTGCTTACAGGGGGGCTCATTCATATTGCTTCAAGTTCAGTCACTATTGTTTTTCTAATCATCTCTTGGTTGGCTGAAAGTCACCTCTAGTTGATTCCTGAAAAAGGTCTTTTGGGAGCAGTGTTTCTGAATTCTTGCATGTTCAAAAGTGTTTGTTCGTTGCTTTTATGCTAGAGGGACAGTTTGCCTAAGGATAGTGTTGCTTTTGTTCTTCCTTTGTCTAGCATTGGAGAATTTGGAGAATTCTGAAAGCCAGTCTGATGTTTTTTTTCTGTAGTAAGTGATTTGATCTACTTGCTTGATGATGGATTTTTCATTTCTATTTGAAGTCTAGGAACTTTATTAGGATATTATAAAATATATTATATTATAAAGGATATTTATAAAGCTGATTGTTTTGGATTATTTCACCCAGGGACATGTTATTGTCCCCTCCTCTCAAATGTAGGTTCAAGTCTTCTTTTATTTCACGAACAATTTCTTGACTTATATCTTTAAATATTTTCTGTCTGATTATCACAATAATTCTTTGTTCAGAATTCCTTTTATGTGTATGTTGGATTTCTTTTGTCTGTGATGTACTCTTTTTTTCTAACTCTTTTTTTTCCTGTACAGAAAGTCCTTAGTAAACTTTTTCACAAGATACAAACTGGACCCTAGGTTTGCATGCAGTGGGCTATTGATTTGGTGTAATTTTATCACACACCAAGATTTACGGTAATAATTAAGGAACGGAGAATGGCAGGCTAACCAAAAGTCACTAATACAATAATATTTCAATTTGAAAACAGGTACTGTTTTATTAACTGACTAGATTACAAAAACAATCATGGTAGACACCTTGGTTCATCCTTTTAATAATCCTGTTGATCTGGTCTTCTATGTGGCCGACATTTCCACCATCTACGAAATGGGTGATCTTTGTCTTCATTCCACCTCATGGAGAAGGTAATTTGAAGGGCCACAGGAAGTTGTTTGCTTCTTTGAAGTGTTTCCCAACAGTGTAGATCTCATGAATCAGCTCTGCCATGCAGATGATGCCATATTTACCAAGAGATCGTGCAGTCAAAGTATTATCTGTCAGGGCAATTCATTTCTTACTGATTTTGCCATAACCACGCTTGTAGATTAGTTCATTCACTGACTTCAGGTTTGGGTACCCCCATGCAATATATGGTTCCACAATCCTCAACATATTATTTGAAGCCTTGTTGAGCTTAACAAAGGTGCCATTTTGAAGATCTGGTGAAGGCGAAAAAGCTGCAACAGCTTTCGAACGTTTGGGCTCACACCATTGACACCTTTGGTCCTGATAATAAATGCTAACTTGGGTTTTGCAGGTACATAGAAGTTACCAGCTTTTCTTGCCATCCTAGCCATTTGAATCTCGGTTCTGTGCATCTGCCTATATTTCTTGTAATAGCGCTTAGCTTTTTCATAGATAAGTTTCCTCCTTGCCTTTCAAAGCGTCTTTTGTGCAGATTTCTTTCTCAGACACTTAATATTCAGTTCTGTGAAATTCCTTCACTTTTTCTTAAGGGTTTCTGGCACATCAGGAACCTTCTTTTTCTTCTCTTCAACACCCTTCATGATTCCAGCTGGAAAAAGAGCTAATTCTTTTCAATTCTTTGTTAATTTCCAGTTTGGTTTTTTTTTTGTGTGTTTGTCATGTCAGTCCTTGCTACCTCACTCTGCTTTCAGTAGTCTCTCTTCCCTTGTGTTATTTTCAATTTCTCCTTCATTTTTATAGTACCTTTATTTTTTTCCTCTCTACTTTTTGGGTGAGCACTTGCAACTTACAATTCATTTCTTGTTCTCATCTTGCTACCTTTCTCTGACATTTTGCATTTTTGTACTGTACAGTGCTTCAAAGATGTGATTGCTATTTATTACATTTCTAAAATTCGTGGTGAAATGTTTAGTCACAATTTTCAACTTCTTTTATGGCAACATGTTTTTAGTTTGTTTTCCTCATGCACCGTTGGTTTTTCTTTCTCGCTCTTGTGTTCTCTCTCTCTACCTTTCTTCTTCCCTGTATCTTTGTAAAGATCCTGTGGTTCTGGTTCATTTTTTTCTTCTGCGTCACTGAACAAACTGAGTTTTTCTTGGTCCAGCCAGTAGAGATAGGCAACTGTGGGTCTTGTTGTTATGTTCTGTTCCCCCCTTCTCCTTCACTCCCCACCCACCAACCCATGAAAAGAATTCTCTGCTTCCACAAATACATTCTCTGCTTCTTATAAATGTGTATTTTTCTGTATATTTCCTTACTTTCTCTGCTTTTTGACTCAAATCAATTCTTCAGTTGCTTCTACTTCAAACTGTTGTATTGTGTCTGCAGTTAAAACAAGGGATGTGCCTCTAGCCTTAGAAAAACGTGTATTTGTTAGCTCTTTTTGAAATTTGTAGCTTCTGCGTTACTTCTTCAAAGTTTCTTTTCTGAGTTTTCTCCTGCACACCCTTCTGCTCAATCATCACTGCTTTAGGGGAGAATTCCATTGATCTGGGATCTAGGATTTCACAGTTTCCTATTTTCACTGAGTAATGCATGGCGTAATTGTTTCTCATTCTGTATGTTTTGGGATGATTTCCAGGAATAAAAAGGGGAAACGTTGACTCTACAGCACAGCTTTTAAATGGAAAGTCCTTAAATTTCTCACAATCTCTTTCTCGGTAGTATATTCAAATATAATGAGCTTGTTTTGGTTGAAATAGGAAAAAAAGTTATGAATAAAAAATTCTGAATAAAATCACAATAAAATGCATATAAAGTGACACGATTGTATGTTAATGTCCTCTCCCAAGACAGAGGAGCACTAAAAATTGGAGGTAAAAATTTGGATGATTCTTCTCACCCCCATTATTGTTATTTCCTCTGAAGAACTCGAGTTGTTTCGGCCACTTAAATTATGATGTTACTATTACTTAACAAAGATTTTTGTTCTTTTAGTTGTTTTGTTTTATGGCCAGTACCTTTGGGTGGTTATGAAAGTGGTATTCTGCTATATTTTCAAATTATATTCCCGTTCATAGTTGAGAAGAGAAGAACATATACTTTATAGAAAATAGTATTGTTTTGAAGGGTTTGCCGTGATCAGAATGGACTCAAGGGCAACTAACTAACAACAACAACAACAACAGCAGCAGCAACAATTATCTCTAAAAAAATCTTCCCACATTCAGACTGTGGACTCTGACTTAGAATAACTTAGATGTGCCAAGTGGAAAATATTACAATATTGTGTGGGAAAAGGTGTTCAGAGTTGATAAATTTTCCTGAGCTATAAGAATGCAACCAGAATGTAGATGTATAAGCAATTTCCAAACCATACATAAAATAATTCTTATGTATGGATTGGGTCTCTTAACAAAAGTGATACTAATTGCTGTGAACTGTGCAATGTTGCTGAAATCTGCTTTAATAAACAGTTGTAGTGATCTGCTAAACTACTTTATATTTCATATTGCCATTCTTGTTGACTATATAGATAAAGCTTATTCAAAATGGAAAATAGTGTAAAGAAATGGGTGAAATAGGGGGAAAGATTTTACTATCCCTTTCAACCTTCCACCATAGAGAAATTGTACAAAAAATAAAGGAAACTTATTATTCAGATATGCTATGATAAAAAAGAATAATAAAAATGTCAGAAAAGTAATAAAAATAATCAAATGTTCTCATATATTCACATTAGACAAAGAAAAATCAGAGGAAATTTTATAAAACTTAAAGATATTTTATAATTAAGATTCCTGAGAAAAGTTTTTGATATTAAAAAAGATAAAAGATATAATAGTTCATGTTTAATCTAAGTAATTTATTTCTTTTTAAGGGATAAAAGAAAACTAATTTCCTGTTTCCTTACTTCTAAAATTTGGAGTAATACAAATCCATATGTGTTTTCCAACTTTCTGTATGTTTTATGACCACTATCACTGTATTTCTTCTTTTTCCTTTCTTCTATTTTTTGGTCCTTTACCTAATTTTCTGTTTCTAGTCATTTCACATATATTGTTATTTATATGTAGTATAAACGACCTGATCTCAAATTTATATAAAATCAGCTAATATATTTCTGAGTATTGCTCTTGTAAATTTTATTCCTCCTTAAAAAAAAAAAAAAAAAAAGACATTTACCAGTTTCTGTGATCACAGTACATCCACTGTTCTCCTTCTTCCCTCATCTGGTTCTTTACTCTGCTCACCTTTTGCCTGCAGACCTTTTCAGACACTATGGTTTACTTTCAACAGGTGAATCACCAATTACCAACAGCTCTCTGCTTGGTTTATTTTCTCATATTTTCTTTATTGTCAAATGGTAGATGTCATGGTGATGGTAAAGCTGCTAAATCCTTCATGAAAAGCTTTGACATTTTGATGTAGAGTAGCAATGTAACAGTGGCGTTGCTGTAAAAAGGAAACATGACAAGAACTCACACAAAACAACAGAAATAAACTATGTGGAAACGTGTTGTTGTTTCTCTGCATCTGAGCTGTACACTGCTGTAGGAATGCAGCGGGGGTTCACTGACCTGCTCAGAACTGGTCAATGAGTCCTCGTGGCCTTTCAAATGAAATCCATCCTCTCTGCAGAAGCTTCCAGCTCCTTTTCAACGGTATGGCTGCAGCATAGATGTCCAGGCCATTTTCATCATTACCGTTAGTGTAGGCACATGCTGTATATTAGTGTAATTGCATCATTCCCCATTAAACAAACATAGTCTTCCCATTTCTGCCTTTATACCATTGTTCTTCTAGTTTCCTCTTTAACTGGAGTCCCCTTATCCATGTTTTCCAGTTGAAATTCCAGCCATTCCTCAAAGTCAGCTGAAAAGCTGCTTTTGTCAATGAATTCACTTCAAATCTTTTATGCGTAACACTATTTTTTATCTATATATTATTTTTGTTGTTTACTTATGACTCTCAGTATAGTCTATATTCTTTGAAACTGTTTTGACTATTTCTTTTTTTCTCCTTATTTGGTTTTAAAGAATGTAATGCTTTTACTTTCTTTCAACACTGTTTTAGAATTTTAAACATCCAAACAATGGCAGAATAGTAGTAGTTGTGTTTTGAAGTTCAGGTTTATAAATGCTTATTGGTGCAGTCGGACTCTTCACTTCGTTAATGACTCAAAGGTTTTTTCTGTGGTATTCTTGCAAAAACTGCATAATTGAATCTAATCATAAGGAAATATCAGACAACCCCAAATTGATGGAGATTCCACAAAATAATTGTTCTGCACTCTTCAAAAATATCAAGGATAAGAAATGAAAAGAAAGGCTGAGTATTGTTTTAGATTAAAGAAGTCTAAAGTTACATGAAAACTACATACAATAAATAAACCTGAATTGGATGCTGGACTAGGAAAATATGACTATATAGGAAATTATTGGGACAATTAATTAAATTTGAATATGGATTGTGTATTAGATAATAAAAAAACAAAGAAACCAAACCCGTTGTCGTCGAGTCGATTCCGACTCATAGCGACCCTATAGGACAGAGTAGAAGTGCCCTATAGGGTTTCCAAGGAGTGGTTGGTGGATTCAAACTGCCGACCTTTTGGTTAGCAGCTGACTCTTAACAACTACGCTACCAGGGTTTCCAATTAGATAATGGTGTTGTGTAATATTAAATTTTAGATAATTATGTTGTATAATGTTTAGTTCATGGGTTTTAAAATTATAATATGGTATGTAAGAGAATGTGTCTATTTTTAGGAAATGCACATTGAACATTGTTGTATTTAGGGGTAATGGGGCAGGATGTTTGCAACATATTGTCAAATGGTTTTATATGTATATACATATGTATAACACATGCACACATATAGGCACATATGTACACAGACATACACAGACATATATATATGTTCATATATGTCTGTGTATATGTACATGTATGATTTTTAGCTAAATGTTCTGAGTTATCTACTATACATATCTACAGTTTCTAAGAAATTAATAAAAACAAAGTAGGTATATTCTTGTGCTGATATTGTGCAGCTCTGGGAGGTGATGCATTTTGAAGGAGGACATGGCTCAGTGCACACACTATGAAGTGTGTGTGCCTGTGGTAGGCATGTACAGAGCTTGCCATTGTCTATTTTGTATGTAGTGGTGTAGCAGTCTACTGCCATTCTTACTATGGGATGAGAATAGTTATTTTCTCTCTGTATTGTCTAGCGGTCATTTTTCTGCTTGATATTTTAGATCCTTATCTCAAGTAGCATGTCTTATTTATCTTCTCAATACTCTCCATTGTGCCTAGTCTACTTCCATAAATATAGAAATTATCTAATAAGCATTTGTTCATTGAAAGAATGAATGAGTGAATAAGTGAATATAAATATGCTTTCCTAGACGAATGAAAGAATGAAGTGGGTCAACTTTTGGTTTATAGCAACATATGATTTAGCAAAGCTCCTGCTGAAACTGTTATCTTGAATATTTATACAGTGATTGACTGTATACTGTGTTCCTTTCTTAGAAAAATTGAGGGTTCAAAAACATTAGGAATCATCAACTTATACTGAGTTTCCCTCCCAATTTTTCTATATATGCTAAATGTTCAAAGAAGCAATTTTTTCCATTAAACAAATATTAAATAAATATATTGTGCAAAGAAACCCTCTTACCTACCTCTGAGTCCAAGATAGTAGGTGTAACAGAGAGCTGGTTTGATTAATAAGTTCCCACCTGATATGATGTTTGTGATAATTAAATGATTTCGTACATATGCTTAGGAGCATTCCTGGCAAGTAATAAGTGCTCAATAAATATAAACTAGTTTTATATTTTTGTCTGTAAAATTAAAATGAAAGACACACAGAGACATACACATACAGAGAGAGAGAGAGAGAACACAAGCACCATAGGACTGGAAATAGAGGCTGGAGGCCAGAGTGTTACTGAGTTGGGTAACAAACAGAGATCAGAGCTGAGAATGGAAAACTCAAGGTTAAAAGAGTATCAAGGACAGAAGAAAGTCTGATACCAGATACCAGAAAATTTAAACAAATCTACAAGAGGTTAGAGTTCAGGAAACAGAAAACAGCTGGGAATTGAGGAAGTAGGATGAAATAGGAAGTGGAGAATTGATTAAAGTCACCAAGGCCAATCATAATAAAAGAGAACAGCTTAACTTCACATCTCAGGACACTGGGCTTCTCCCTTGGGGCCCAAGCCAATAAGCAGGGGAGGTTCTGGAGGCTTTGGGAGGGGCCCAGATCATTGACAATTCCTGCCTTGGGTGGGTGGGAGTTTGGAGAGAAATGAAGTTGCTGGTAACTTTTAGTTAAATAGCTAAGTTTGTTTTTCTCACTAGTTAGATGTGATATATATATATATATGGATGTGGTGATACACACACACACACACACACACACACACACACACACAAGTATGCATCACTTAACATCCCTTTTGGCAAGGTCCATGATCCCATAGGTTGGTTTGTTTGTTTTTTAAAGGGAAGCAGCTCTCCTTTTGTTTATTATTTTCCCGTATTGGTTGTAAAGAGCCCAAACCCCCAGAGTGAAAGAACAGTGGGGCTGCAGGGTGTATCCCGGTCTCCTCAGTACCTCCTCCTCTGCCTCCTATTTCCCCTCCTGGCTTGTTCTTCTGCCCAGCAGCCATGGAGCCTCTGGGTGCAGGGCAGCGCCTGCAGTGGCTCCTTGTGCTGACTGGGCCCAGGGCGGTCCTGGGCTACCAGTTTCAGGCAGTGGCACTGCACATGATCAGGAAGCTGCCACATTAACAGGGTGGCGGCAGCCAGGGCTGCCACTGGCAGCCATGCTCCTGGCACGAGCTCCCAGCCCGATCCCCATGGCCACCTCCCCACCCCCAATCCACCCTAGTGCACCACGCCCTGCTCCTGCTGTGTCCAAAGTCCAGATCTGGCTGCAGGTGCAGCCCCCTCCATGCCCAGCCGTACACCCAGCAAGGCCAGCCTTCTGTATTCAGTGGATACTGATTTCGGGCTTGGTCAGGTGGCCTCCCATAAACTTTTAATAGAATAGGCTTTACAGGGATTTAACTATGGATTGTACAGGCGTTGCCTGTGTATAATGTAGTGTTCACACAACATCCAAATCGGATAGCGTCGTATTTCACAGAAGAGCGGGTCGGCAGTTTGAATGCACCAGCTGCTCCTTGGAAACCCTATGGGGCAGTACTACTCTGTCGTATAGGGTTGCTATGAGTCAGAATCCACTTGATGGCAAGGGGTTTGGTTGTTTGGTGTTGTGGACGTTAAGTGGTACATACATGTATATACAGCTCTAGAATAGTGCTATGTTTACTTTTGTCAATTTAGAGTGAACCAATTTATCTCTAGAAAGATTTTATTTTTTACTTTAAAGTCCATTTTGTTTGATATTAGTGTAGCTACACCAGCTCTTATTTTACAGTTTATATGGTATATCTGTTTATATTCTTTTATTCTGTAACTATCATATCTTTGCTCTATGTATTAGGTGTGCCTTTTATAGATAGCATATAGCTAGATTTAACAAATTCAGTTATAGAATCTTAATATTTTAAATGTATAATTCAATCAACTTATATTGATTGTGATACCTTATACATATGGATTCAATTCTGCTGTCTTATTTATTGCTTTCTATTTGCCCTATTTTTCATGTTCCTTTTTTTCATTCATTCATTTAGACTTCTTTTGGATTCAGTTCCCCACACAACTCCATTTGCCTTCTTTTGGATTCAGTTTTCCCCCTCAATTCATTTGCATTGTTCTTTTGAGATGTATATTTAATTTAGGAGCCTAAAATAATTATCTTTCTTTCTGATAAGAAATATGAAGACCTCACACCATATTTTTATGCAAATAATGCACACCTTTTGCATTTGTTTGCCGGTGCGCCCTACCCTCCTCGAAGCATCCTCCCAAGGGCTGCCATGCCAGTCCTCTTCCACATGTTGCTATAAAAAAAATTAGCATGGCATTTATAAAAATAACTCCAGGGAGGAGGACATAGGCGACAAACAGAGAAGGCATGTGTTAGTTTCATAAAAATACAGTAATGCTTTAACTCTAATCATCTCCTCTTCCAACCTTATGGGATAATTATTTCATCTTAGTTTTTCCTATCTATAGAATCAATATTTGCTTAGCTTAAATCATATATTTATAATTTTCTTCACATGTCATTCTTTCTTGCATCTCAAGCTCTTCTCCTGGAAACATTTTCTTTCTCCAAGAAGCATATCTTTAAAGAGTCCCTTTGATGAGCTTTATTGGTAATAATCTATCTTGATTTTGAATTGTGTGAAATGCCGTTATTACCATCATTATTAAAAAAAATGCCTTACTAGATGTAGGAGCCCAGTTATTTTCTCCCAGTCCTTGAAAATTTCATTGTATGCTTTTCTCGCTTCCGTTGCTGCTGTTGAGAAGTCTGTTATCTCACAACTTTTTTTTTTTTTCTCGATAGGCAATTGATTTATCTCATTAGCTACTTTTAAGATCTTGTTGTCTTCGGGTTCTTCAGTTTTACGGTGATGTGTCTAGGTATCTTATTCTTTCTTATTTATCCTGTATGTTAATTATTTGGGCTTCTTAGATGTGAGATCCCTTGTCTTTCCGTAATCTGAAGAATGCTCAGCCATTATACCTTCCAATATTTTGACTCTTCATTCCTCTTATTATCTCCTGGAACTCTGATTAGGCATGAATGAGTTGGATGGACACAGTGGCTGCAACAGAGAGCTCAAATGTAGCAAAGGTTGTGAGGATGGCGCAGGACGAGGTAGTGTTTCCTTCTCTCGTACATAGGATCGCTATGAGTTGGAACTGACTTGACGGCACTTAACGACAATAACAGCAGTACCACCTCTCTCTCTACAGCTCTCTTAAACACCCTTTTACAGTTGTGCTCCCTTTGTCCCTCTTGCTTTATTCTACCTAATTTCTTCAGCTCTAACATTTGGATCACTGATTTTTCTTTGGCTGTTTCTACTCTGCCATTTAAAATCTTCATTGAGATTCTAATTTCAGTTATTACATGCTATTTGTCATTTCTAAGAGTTCCATTTGGATGTTTTATAAAAGCCTGGCCTATTTAATAGTCTTATTCTTTCACAGCCTTGATTTTCTTTATTTCTTTCATTGTATGAAAACTTTCTATATTCTCCTTAAAATTGTATTATGTGAATTACTGATCTGATCCCCTTAGGCTTTTTGTAGTTTAAGTAACTTTTTATCGTAAATGATGTAACATGGAACTGTATCTATGGGAGTCTTTTGAGGGTCTGATTTAAAGTGTTTTCCTAAAGAGAAGATTTAAGTCTGTTTCTGCCAGGAACTTGAATTTCATCCTGGGACCACTTTATACTAAATTCTTGGCTCCCAAATTTGGGCCACATAGGTAGTGTCTGTCTAGACGTTAAACCCATGTGAATGCAGGCTCTTAGTTGGCAAATGTCAAGAGGCAATTTTCTATTTTTCTTTTCCACCTAGAGCCAAGGCTGAGAAGAAGAATTTCTTTTGGCAAGTTTGAGTATCCCAGATTTATAGGATCTCTGGTCTGATGCCTCACTTTGTTCATGCCCCAGCTTTGTCTCCTGTGTAGTGAGTAGGGAGCTCCTTAAAACCTAGCACCATCTAAGGTGCATAGATGAACTCAGAGCAAATATGAGTTCCAGTGTGCTTCCTTAACCCTATGAATTTGTGCCTATTTAGTGTTTTGGCCCCTGAGAAATTTTCTTACTTTCCTTCTGCTCATCCATATGTGAGAGATGATTATTATTTGCAGCATTTTAGTTTTAATATAAAGGGATGCATTCCTGTGAACCTCTAGTCTGTTATATTTCTGAAAAAGAGTACTAGAAAAAAATTTTTTGAACTGGAAAAAAAATTATCACACAAGACTGTAACATGGGCTGCAAACAATTAGAATTTTCATCTACTTCAGATTTCAAAGAGACATCTTGAGATATGGCTCCCATTTGCCTTTGACGTGAGCAACTAAAACTGTCTTTCCTCTTGTTTACCTTCACATCCATAGTGCTGCAATGCATTGATGGTAAGAAATTCGTAGATATTCTAATTTAAGAAGATTTCTAA
Source organism: Dugong dugon (assembly GCA_030035585.1). Taxonomy (NCBI): domain Eukaryota; kingdom Metazoa; phylum Chordata; class Mammalia; order Sirenia; family Dugongidae; genus Dugong; species Dugong dugon. The sequence continues at coordinate 21,287,628 of CM057463.1, read as the reverse complement.
TTTAAGTGAGTCTAAAATGTTAAAAAATTTATTTAAAAAAATGTCAATAAAACAGGAAGTTATACTTAAATTTATGTGAGAAAGGGATTCCTTAGAAACATTTTAGATTTAAGATATTTTCATATATAATAATCATGTTTTAATTTTCCCATTGGCTGTCAGCTATCAAAGATAGCAAGTAGACCATTTCATTGTAGGCAAGATGTAATTTAATTGATTTTCGTATTTTATCACCACGTACGACACTGCATTGTCGTTATTTGCCGTTGAGTTAATTCTGCCAAAGAAAAGACTGATTTTTTCCATCATAGACCTTATAGTGTAAGAAAACATACTGATTTATTTTTATAATAGTAGCAAACTAGATGCAAGTCCTGGAAGCTCAATGGTTAAGAGCTCAGCTGCTAATCAAAAGGTCAGCAGTTGAAATCCACCAGCCGCTCCTTGGAAACCCTATGGGGCAGTTCTACTCTGTCCTGTAGGGTTGTTACGAGCTGGAATCAACTCACTGGCAGTTTTTTTTTTTTTAAATAGTATAGCACATAAATTAAATTGCAGCATTTGGATTATGCTCCTCTGCAAGGTGCCATCCTAGTGATAACTTTTGGGTAATCTTACTGTGTATGAAACAATGGTGTTCTGTATTCCCAGTAGTAAACCCCCTTGGAAAGGATGTCTAGTAACAGTACTTCCCCTGTGTGCTGGCCTTTGACCGGGATGTGCTTGTAGAGAATGTAGTGTAAAATCTATTTTAAAAAAAATCAGCTTTACTTTTGACATTACTGAGTGTTCTTCCTTCTAATACCCTCTCCTCTAAATTACTGCATTATGGAGGAGTTGGGACAGGAGAGACAAAGTTATGGAATGAAAATATAGTTAAAAAAGAATGTTGCAGATGAGTTTATAAACCCGTAGATTATGAGATTTTCCAAAATAGTTTACAGAAATAGTAACAATGAAGAAGCAAATATTCACACCACGGTTCCTTACCACTTCCTTTAAGCCTTCAGTCAATTGTGATGAGCAGAAAGAGTGGAACTTATGTCGGGTGATTTTAAACATCCTGCTCATATCATTTCTTGTCAATTCTGTTGCTGTGTAAATGTCTATCAGGTTAGAAAGAAAACATTCAAATGATTGTTGTCTAGCCACAATAATGTAGTAATGTCTTTTTGTAACTATGAGATGTGTTGTGGGGGAAAATATCACAAAGTTCAGTAAAGCAAAAAGAAAGTTTTATTTGGCTATTTTCAAAAAGGCAAAAGTGGGAAACAGGCAACCATGCTGCCAGAGCCATGTCTGCCCAAGTCCAAGGAAATATCACAGAACAGACAGAAGTATGAAAACGGACAAGCATGCTGCCATGGCCATGTCTGCCCAAGACCATTACAGAGTAATTGGTATATATTAACATTACAAATAGGCAAAACCATGGAAAGCTTTACCTTTTCAGATTGGCTAGAAACTGTGATCTTACATTTTGAATTGTCTTTCTTGTAACAGTCATTGGTACAGGTTTCAGTAACGACAGTCAAGAAGGTCTTCATAGGTCCAACAAATTTCTGTTCACTAAATGCTAATAGAAAAAAGATGAAGTCTTTTGTGTTCTATTTGATTGGCTTTATGTGAAAGGTTCCCTAAAAGATATTTTCCAAGATTATCTTAGCCATTGTCTTTATACCTCAGGGCCCAGTTGATGTGTCCTTGTGAGTCCTTGTGAGCCCTTGTGAGCCCAGTTCCAGCTGGGTCACATTCTCTATGCTCAAGGACAGGGAATAATAACTCCAATAGTATTTCCTAAATCAGATGGTAAAAAAAAATTCACTCTGAGAAGGCTCAATTACTTGTTTCATTTATTTATACTACTCCTGAACAAAATAAATACTAAGGGGCCAAGGAAAATCTATTTCACTTCAAATCTGCAAGTAGCTTTGAATAATGGGGGACTCATGTAGAGATATCCTTGTATAAAGAGGTAGAAAGGTAGCCTGAGCTAGATGCAATTTGAAAGCTTTTTCATGCTACTGAGTTTGAATTTTAACTCCAAGGCATTAGTTTCAAGACTGTTTCAGATATGGCTAGGATATAACCAGATAAGGGTTTTAGAAGCATTATTCGAGCAGTGTGGCATATAGATAATGGGTACAACACTATGGGCCGGGCAAGGAAGATATTGCAGTGATAGAGGAGAGATGTGATGAGGGCATGAATTAAAGAATTAGCAGGGAGACGGATTATAAGGGACAAATTAGGAAGATGCTTAAAGGTTAAAATAAACAAAATAATAAAGGAAAATTTGGATATTCAGAGGTTGATCGACAGGAGGGGTAAGACTTCTCTCAGATTTCTGTCCTTGGTCCTCTTCTTCCAACTAGTTCTCCTTAAATGTGGGGAAAAAAAAAAAATCTTAAAGGAGCAGAGAAGCAATCTCAGGACCTCACTCAAGTCTGAGCATAGTTCATGTTCCCACCAGCCAGAATGGAAAAACCTCGTAATTCATGAAACATCAAATAGGATACCCAGAAGGGTATTGCCTCGGTAGCAGACCAAAATTAGTCTTAAATTAAAAAATAGCCCTGCCTAACAAAACTTAAAACCAAGCCTTAAAAAGATCAAACTGTTTTCAAGTAACTTAACAGTATTCCAGAGCAAAACTCAACAGTATTTATCAGCATACAGTACTAAAGAATGTAAAGTTCACAATACAGGGCAGCAAATAAAAAAATTACCTGGCATTCAAAGCAGCAAGAAATTTTTACCCATGATTGGAACATATATAGAGAACTCTCAAAATTCAACAATAAGAAAACCACTTATTTTTTTTAAGATGGCAAAAGAATTAAATAGATACTTCACAGAAAAAGATAATCAAATGGCAAGTGAGCACATGAAAAGATGCTTGATGTCATTAGTCATTTGGGAACTACAAATTAAAACCACAGTAGAGTACCACTCCACATTCACTAGAATGGCGGGAATTTAAAGACTGACTGTTCTAAGTGTTGGCTGGTGACTTGAGTCCCTGGGTGGTGCAAAGGGTTAACACAGTTGGCTGCTAACTGAAAGGTTGGAGGCTCCAGTCCACCCAGAGGTGCCTCAGAAGATAGGTCTGGCTGTCTGCTTCTGAAAAATCAGCCGCTGAAAACCCTGTGGAACACAGTTCTACTCTGACACACATGAGCTCGCTGTAAGTCAAAGTCCACTTGTCAGCAGCTGGTATTATTAAAAAGGTTGATTTGACTCAGACCCCCTGATTTGACTCTAGTCCCCTGAGCTTCACATTGTGTATTAAAGTCTCACTTCCAGATTTGCTAAAATCATTGTTTTATTCCTGCCCCCCTGACATTAAAAAAAAAAAAAAAATTCGCCCCGTTCATGTGTTCCCTATCTTAGTTAAAGGTGTCAATACTACCACCGTCACCCCAGGTATAAACTTCAGAACTATCACAGAGCCCTCCCCCTTCCCCACATTTAGTTCATTTGTCTACCTCAGAAGTGCCTCTGAAATACTTTGCCATTCTCCATCCCCATTGTCCCGACCTGGATCCTCGTCTTCCCTCTTACCGTCCACTGCCAGAGTGTCCCAGCTGATGGCCTGCCTTTTTCTTCTCTACCCTTCCTAAACTACACGCCCAATTATGGTGTTCTACATCACCTACCGAATAAAGTCAAGATGCCTTAGAGCAGTAGACAAAGCCTCTCAAAATCAGATATTATATAAAATATTTTTTAAAATTATTAGCATGATTTAAAACACCGACGTTGCTTGTTCACTGATTTAGACAACAATTAGTCAATGCAAACAATAAATGTATTAATGATAACTTAGTATATTTGGGAACCCTCATGGTGCAGTGGTTAAGAGCTCAGCTGCTAACCAAAAGGTCGGCGGTTTGAATCCACCAGCTGCTCCTTGGAAACCCTATGGGGTGGGTCTACTGTGTCCTGTAGGCTCGCTATGAGTTGGAATCGACTTGACGGTAACAAGTTTTAGTATATTTTAGGACAAAGGCCAGTAGAACTGTTTTTGTACTTCTAGAATTTGTTAAGGTTTGAAAAATTACTAGCTGCCAACTTTTAGATTCAGGGATTGAATGTCTGCTTTTTTTCTTTCTCTAAGAAATAGTTCATTATATCTTCAGAATTCCAATTAAGATGATGGATTGTTTGAAAAGTATATTACCCAAAAAGTCTGAATTATAAATGTGAGTTCAGGTATTTGATGCTTTACACTAGGGTTTTATTGTGTTCCAAAGAGCTTCTCTGGAGTGTAAATTTTATAATAAGGAGCTCAAATGATTTCTCAGACCGTGGAGAATGAGGTTTCCAGGTATTTTGTCCAGTTTATGATACATATTCCACTTCTCTTTGAAGAAGTTTATCATTTTTTTATTTTGATCAGTTTATATTTTTGTATTCTATTTTTTACTCTTTTATTTATTTTAATTCATCTGCTAGGGCACAGTGGTTACGTGCTCAGCCTCTAACTGAAAGGTTGGCGGTTTGAACCTACCAGCTGCTCCACGGGAGAAAGATATGGCAAACTGCTTCTATGAAGATTACAGCCTTGGAAACCCTACTCTGTCCTGTAGGGTCGCTATGAGTCTGAACTGACTCGATGGCATCGGGTGTTGCTTTATATATATATTAAAGGATAAAACTCAAACACCAAAGTTGTTAGTAAAAGTTTTTTACTCCCTGGTACCGGATTGTAATTACAAGTTGTATGTTACTAATAAAGTAAGATAAAGGCATTTAGCTAGGATATTTTTGGTTGTATTGGTAATGGCATTTTGCACACTACTCTGGATGGCTTTTAACTATATTCATATTATGAATGTAATGATCTCTATTTCCAATTTCTACCACCTCCGCTTAATGAAAACTAATGTGTACTGTTTAATATTACTCAGGATCATTATGCTGCTAACTATAATAACTAGCTTACGTCATTCCTTGCCATTGCAAAAGTCTGACCTCCTCTTAGATGATTCTTCAATTTTACCTGAAGCTCATCTTCTTAATGTTTCAATTCCACGTGGAAAATAGCCATTTACTCTATTATCGGCATCATTCCAAGGCTGTTTTGAACATTAACTTAGTGTTAAATGGAAGAAACTATGTATAGAGCTCATGAGAAGGCAAAAGATTACTGTTTCTTATTGAATAAAATATGTGGCTCTGAAATCTATGCCAAGACAGTCTATGCCTGAAGTGTCGTTGTTGTCAGCTGCCATCCAGTCGAATCCAACCGGTGGCGACCTAGTGTACAACATGTTTCCTGTGCTTTCCTCAGCCAGGTCCATCATTGTGGCTCTTGTGCTAGTCCATCTCACCGAGGCTCTACCATGTCCTCGCTGGTCCTCTGCTTCACCAAGCATGATGTCCTCCTATAGTGACTTATCCTTCCTGATGATCATGTCCAAAGCAAATGAGTAGGACAATGTTATGTTGTGATCTATAAGATTTTCATTGGCTAATTTTCAGAAGTAGATTGTCAGGCCTTTCTTCCTGGTCTTAGTCTGGAAGCTCCACTAAACCTGTCCACCAGGGGTGATTCTCCTGGCATTTGAAATGCTGTTGGCATAGCTTCCAGCAGCATAGCAACATGCAAGCTCCCACGATGTGACAAACTGACAGGTGGATGGTAGTCCCGAATCCTGCAGAACTGTAATCTGTGGTGATTTAGCCATTTAAGGTGAATTTTACCTTTGACCAGTATTTGCCTCATGTGCCTTGCTTCAACTAGTGACCAACCATTTGCTGGCCTCAGTAATTATTTTCCTGCACAGATTTTTTTAACTTTATTTTTTTAACACCACTAACATTTTCTCATCCACAGCATAGGATCATATTAGATCAGCTAGCAGCTTGCAAATACATTTATGTTATTTAACACTGGTTTACCATATTTTTATATTTCACATAGGGAATACTAAGCCAAAACAACCAAACCCGTTGCTGTCGAGTGGATTCGATTCACAGCGACCCTATAGGACCAAGTAGAATTGCCCCATAGGGTTTCCAAGGAGCAGCTGGTGGATTCAAACTGCCGACCTTCTGGTTAGCAGCTTGAGCTCTTAACCACTGCATCACCAGGAAACCAAAAATGCTTTGCTGTCGAGTTAATTCTGACTCATAGCAACCCTACAGGAAAGAGGAGAACTGCTCCACAGGGTTTCCTAGGCTGTAATCTTTATGGGGGAGCCCTGGTGGTTAAGAGCTCAGCTGTTAAGCAAAAAGTTGGCAGTTCAGATCTACCAGCTGCTCTTTGGAAACCCTATGGGGCAGTTCTACTGTGTCCTGTAGGGTCGGTATGAGGTTAATCTTTACGGGAGCAGACTGCCATATCTTTCACCCTTGATGTGGCTGTTGGGTTTGAACCACTGGCCTTTCAGTTAACCAGCTGAGCGCAGATGTCTGTGTATTTTAACTTTATTTATCACTGAGAAACTTAGTAATCAAACAAACAAACAAAAACTATTGCTGTAGAGTCAATTCAACTTACAGCAACCCAACAGGACAGACTGGAACTGCCCCATAAGGCTTCCAAGGAGCGACTGGTAGATTTGAACTGCTGACTTTTTGGATAGCAGCCATACCTCTTAACCAATAGCCACCAGGTCTCCGAGAAACTCAATAGGTGGTTTAAACTTTATGGAAAAATAAAGGTTTTAAAAAGCCATAATTTTTATGTTACCAGTTTGGAAAGGCTAAAAATTAACTTACACTCATATATTGTAATATTGTGCTTAGGTATTATAACCTAAAGTTTTCAGAATATATTTAAAAGTAATTTTACTAGTGTCTAAATATTCCTGTATATTGGAAGAGTTGATTTTTTAAAATCCCCATGTACAGACTGCACAATCGCGGAGTTGGAATTGTACGTGTTCCAGGAACTATATTTATCCATTAAACTTTTCTAGTTGTACTCTTTACTAGGCAATTACAATTTCCTTTTGAATTGTAATAGGAATGTTGGGACAGATGGAAGTCAACACATCTTCCACTTGAGCTCATCCCGTATCTGTATGTTTTTTTGACTGTTAATAGTATCATAAGGCTATGAAATGTATTTGTAGGGCTATAAGTAATGCTCATCAATCTCTTTAGTAGCTTCCTTTATGAAGAAGCCTAGTCATATATTCAACAATTCTTTTTATTCAAGTACTGCAACAGGAATTGAATTTGACTAACATTTTGGTAATTGAGAGCATGTATTTTTCAGCTCAACTTTAATGTCACCCAATCCTCTAACAAATGCTGTGTACCATCCCTTTCTCTAGTCTAGAAGCATCTTGGGGGGGGGGGGGATTTCTCTCAATCATTCCATTATTCACAATAGCTGACACCATACACAATTATTTTTGCATTTAACTGGCCAAATTCTATGCAACTCATTGTGATTCTTTAAGAAAATGAGAAAATATAGTTTATTTCTAATCTGTAATTGTTTCTTAGGCTTTCAAAGCACTTCAGAAGTTAGGAAAAATAAAAGAACTATACAATTGCTTCTTTCCACTTCTTAAGAAAGAGACTGTGATTTCAAATATTTAATTTTATTGTTTATTTGATTTTTAACAAATATGACACCTACTTTGAATTTTGAATAAGAATTTAAAAATAAAAAAATATAAAGGCCTTTTGATTTATTTTTTCTAATTATAAAAATAATACATACTCAGTGTAAAAAATTCTAGATAACACAGAAAATATAAAAATCAGGAAAAAAATGTCACTCAGAATGACAATACCCAGAGGCAATCACTGTTAACATTTGGCATACTCATTCCAAAGATAAATTTGTATAGTGTAGAGTATAAGCTATTTAAAAACTGAGAGAGTATTTGCCAAATAGGTACATAGAATCATTTTGAAACAAAAGCATAATTCATGCTAGAGGAAAAGGCAGAGCATAAATGGCAAGTATGGGGTATTTAACTTGGGAATAAAATTTTTTAGTTTAAAAAAAAAAAAAAAGTTAGACCAGTATGTCAGATTTGGCCTTGCTCAGGAATAATGTATTAACAACTGTTCTATGAGAAAATGAAAATCTCACCAAAGTCAATGTTGCACTCTGATGAAAGATTCCAGTTTGAACAAGTAGTTCAAAATAATGAAACAAAATATTAATATAAGGAAGCATCGATTTAAATGGTAATGATAATCTTAATTGCAAAGAATTGTGCAAAATATTGATGTAGGGTGAGGCAACCTAACCTGAATAAGTGCTTTGGAGATATGCTACAAACAAATGTATTGCAATGAGAAGTGGAAGAAGTTATCAATTTATATGAAGATTTTATTGTACTTCATATGAAGAATTCCTTTTTAAAAACCCTTCTAATAAGTAAATTATAAACTAATTCTTGAGTTAAAAGGGGTCTCAAAAAATATCTTCTCCAACATTGTTATTTGACAGGTAATAAAATTGAGTCCCTGGAACATTACATTATTTCTGCAGATCCCATAATATCAGGAAAAAAAAAAGCTAGCTGCCTTCATGTTGATTCTGACTCATGGTCACCCCATTTGTGTAGAATAGAACTGTTTTCCATGATATTTTCAGTGGCCGATTTTTTTGAGGTAGATTGCCAGGCCTTTCTTCCAAGGTGCCTCTGAGTGAATTTTAAGCATCAACTTTTCAGTTAACTAGTTGGACCACCAAAAGACTCCACAGTATCAGAAGTGGGGAGGAATCGGGGAAAATCCGTGCTGAGTCAGAGCACTGGCTCTTACCTTCCAGATTCCAATTCTGAAATAGCACTAGTGCTTCCATGAGAGACTATTTTATTCCCATTGTTTGTTCATTATTGATCCATTTCTTTAGTCCTAGCATTCAAAAAAATTCTGATATTTATTTGATCAGTTACTATGAGTCAAGCACTGTTCTAAAAACTTTATACACATTTTTTATTTATTTCTCACAAAACCTCTGATGAGCAAGTAGTAGTACTATTCTGATTTTTAAGTAAAAATACAGACACTGAAGGGTAGGCAACTAGAAAATGACAGAGCTGTAATGTGGACATTTCCAGCACCACATTTCCAATAGCTACAGTACCAAAAGACACTAAGGTGGTGCAAACAGTTAAGCACTTGACTACTAGTCCAAAGGTTGGTGGTTTGAACCCACCCAGAGTCTCCTCAGAAGACAGGCCTGGCGATGTGCTTCTGAAAGGTCATAGTCACGGAAAACGCTATACAGCAGTTCTACTCTGCACATGTGGGGTTGCTATGTAGGAATTGACTCATCAGCAACTAACAACACTAGAGAAGGAGTTTTGTTTTGATTTTGAAAAAAAATAACTTGGGAGAGAGAAATTTTGAGAGTAACTGACATTTTACATTTTTTGATATAAACATCAGAGTATTATTAAAATTGTTCAGGTTCTTATATTTCAGAGTCTGGGATGAGAACCTAAGGTGGCGGTAAGTTGGAAGCAATTTTGCTGGGCTGATGCTGCCAGAGGCAGTGGGTCATCCCCTTCCCCATCTCCTATATTATTTGCGGAGTTGTGGCACCTCAACCTTCTAGATTTTTCAGGAGTGTCATAATTTAAAATGCCTTATATCTTAGACCCTCTGTCTTAATTTATAGTCTACAAAAACCAAAAAACCAAACCCACTGCCTTCAAGTTGATCTTGACTCAACGTGACCCTGTAGGACAGAGTAGGAGTGTCCCATAGAGTTTTCAAGGCTGTAAATCGGTTATAGAAGCAGACTGCCACATCTTTCTCTGGTGGAGCAGCTCGTGGGTTTGAACCACTGACCTTTTGGTTAGCAACCAAGTGCTTTAATCATTGCATCATTAGGGCCCCTTATATACAAACTTGCAACACATTTTATTTGAACAATATTATACAATTCTTCCATGTCAGTTCTTTCTCAAGCTAAATGATCTTTAGAAAGTTTTTTTTTCTCCAAAGATACTTAACAGTATAACAGTACTTTTCAAACTTTTAAAGTAAATAATTTTCTGAAATTACCATTTGAAATTTCCATTTTTGTTCAAAATGTACTATTTTTCCTTTCAGACATTGCATTTCAAAATTGAAAACAAAAAAAAAATATTATCTGCTTTTCCTGATCTACCATCTTTTTAGTATGCCCATCTCCTCTTTTTCATCTCCTTTCTTTCCAGTAAGATTTATTTTCACATTTTATTATTAAAAGTACATCACTATCCTGTACTTTATCTCATAAACCTTCTACCATATTAACCTTGATTCAAGAACATAAAATGATACCCTATAGTGCCTTCTTCGTCAATATATTAATCATACCAAATTGCTTTGATCATCTTGCATTTAGACACTTTCTTCATTTTAGCCTTTGATATCTGGCATATATTTTCAAATTGTTAACTGAGACATTAGCATCAAGTATTTTATCATTTTTCCCTTTCTTGTTATGTTTAGAAATTAGGAACTCTTTTTCATAACTCTTAAATTCATTTAAATATTAGAAATGCTTTTTTTTATAACCCCCAGAATTCATGTTTTATATGTCTGATATGTTTTCCCACTTTCCATGCTAATTGGCACCATATCTGTATAATTTATTTTTCCCCATTACTTAACTTTGCATAACTTCCCTTTGAAATACATGTATTGGCTGTCAGAAATATTTATCTTCCTTCAGAAGACAAAATTTCCCCTTCAGTTTGTTTGATTTTCCAGTAAATGATGGTTTTAGCCAAATCAACTGTCATTTATTGAACTTTTACTATGTGGCAGGCCTTTAGTGGTCACTTTGAGTTGAGGTAGACACAAAAATTATCAGTTACTGCCGTCAAGCGCTCATTATCTAATGTAATGTAAAGAATATAGTTCCATGGGAAAATGGTTCTAAGCATGTACAGTGTAGCCAAAGAACTATGGCTGTGGAAGCACAGCAAAGGGGGCAGCTAACCTGGCTTGTGAATGTTGGGAACGGTCTTCTACAGAGAATAATAATTATTGTGAATGTTAAAGTTAATTAGAATGAAACATGGGAATAGGCACAATAGGCAAAGAGAAGAAAATACATGAGAGAATGAAAAATAATAGCATGTTCAGAACATAGTGAATAGTTTGGAAAGGCTAGAATGAGAGTAGAGCATTGTCATAGAGGAAGCAAGCAAAATGGGTCACCAGGGCCCTTCAAAGCTACTAAAGCAAGCAAGTCCCCTCATTAGACCAGTTTTCTAGAACACCTCTCCAAGGCTGAGGATGGGTCAGATGCCTGTGGTTTAGTCAAGGAGACTGACTCTCACTGGAAAATGTAACTCTAGCAAGAGAAAAGGGTTTGGAAAGAGTACTGGATTCATGTCCAGATTTGAGACCTAAGACAATTGATTTAACTGTTTAAAAACTCAATTTTTCATCAGTAAAATCAGAAAAATAATAATTTGTATCTCATATGATAATTGTGAGGATTAAATGAGATTATAAAGCTCTATATATGTTGTTGTTAGGTTCTGTCCAGTCAGATCCGACTTGTAGCAACCCATGTACAAGAGAATGGAAACAATGCCTGATTCTGCACCATCCTCACAACTGTTGCTATGTTAGAGCTCATTGTTGCAGCTGCTGTATCAATCCATCTCATTGAGGGTCTTCCTCTTTTTGGCTGACCCTCTACCAAACATGATGTCCTTCTTCAGAGACTGATCCCTCCTGATAATGTGTTCACAGTATGTGAGACATAGTCTCGCCATCCTTGCTTCTAAGGCGCATTCTGCTTGCACTTCTTCCAAGACAGATTTGTTTGTTCTTTTGGCAGTCCATGGTATATTCAATATTCTTCACCAACACCACAATTCAAAGGTGTCAGTTCTTCTTCTGTCTTCCTTACTCAGTGTCCAGCTTTTGCATACATATGAGGAGGTTGAAAACACCATGGCTTGGGTCAGGAGCACATTAGTCCTCAAGGTGACATCTTTGTTTTTCAACCCTTTAAAGAGGTCTTTTGCAGCCAATTTGCCCAATACAATGGGTCTTTTGTTATCTTGACTGCTGCTTCCATGGGTGATTGTGGATTGAAGTAAAATGAAATCCATGACAACTTTAATCTTTTCTCCTTTTATCATGATGTTGCTTATTGGTTCAGTTATGAAGATTTTTACTTTCTTTATGTTGAGGTGTAATTCATACTGAAGGCTGTGGTCTTTGATCTTCATCAGTAAGTGCTTCAAGTCCTCTTCACTTTCAGCAAGCAAAGTTGTGTCATCTGCATAACACAGGTTGTTAATGAGTCTTTCTTCAATCCTGATACCTCTGGTCTTCATATAGTCCAGTTTCTTTGATTATTTGCTCAGCATACAGATTGAATAAATATGGTGAAATGATACAACCCTGATGCACACGTTTCCTGACTTTAAACCATGCAGTATCCCCTTGTTCTGTTTGAACGACTGCCTCTTGATCCATGTTCAGATTCCTCATTAGCACAATTAAGTGTTCTGGAATTCCCATTCTCTGCAATGTTATCTATAATTTATGATCCACACAGTCGAATGCCTTAGCATAGTCAAAAAAACACAGGTAAACATCTTTCTGGTATTCTCTGCTTTTAGCCAGGATCCTTCTGACATCAGCAATGAGATCCCTGGTTCCACGTCCTCTTTTAACTCCAACTTGAATTTCTGGCAGTTCCCCGTTGATATACTGCTGCAGTCGCTTTTGAATGATATTCAGCAAAATTTTGCTTGTCTGTGATATTAATGATATTGTTGGATAACTTCCACATTCTGTCGGATCACCTTTCTTGGGAATCGGCATAAATATGGACCTCTTCTAGTCGACTGGTCAGGTAGCTGTCTTCCAAATTTCTTGGCATAGACGAGTGAACACTTCTAGTGCTGCATCCATTTGTTGAAACATCTCAGTTGGTATTCCGTCAGTTCCTGGAGCCTTGTTTTTCACCAATGCCTTCAGTGCAGCTTGGACTTCTTCCTTCAGTACCATCGGTTCCTGATCATATGTTACCTCCTGAAATGGTTGAATGTTGACCAATTCTTTTTGGTATAGTAACTGTGTATTCCTTCCATCTTCTTTTGATGCTTCTTGCATCATTTAGTATTTTCCCCATAGAATTCTTCAGTATTGCAACTCGAGGCTTGAAGTTTTTCTTCAGTTCTTTAAGCTTGAGAAATGCTGAGCATGTTCTTCCCTTTTGGTTTTCTATCTCCAGGTCTTTGCACATGTCATCATTCTCAAGCTGCCCTTGAAGTCTTCTGTTCAGCTCTTTTACTTCATCATTTTTTTTCCCTTTTGCTGTAGCTACTCTATGTTTGAGAGTAAGTTTCAGAGTCTCTTCTGACATCCATTTAGGTGTTTTCTTTCTCTCCTGTCTTTTTAATGACCTCTTGCTTTCTTCATGTATGATGTCCTTGATGTCATTCCACAACTCGTCTGGTCTTCGGTCATTAGTGTTCAACGCATCAAATCTATTCTTGAGATGGTCTCTAAATTCAGGTGGGATATACTTAAGGTCATACTTTGGCTCTCTTGGACTTGTTCTAATTTTCTTCAGTTTCGAGTTGAACTTGCATGTGAGCAATTGATGGCCTGTTCTGCAGTCGGCCCCTGGCCTTATTCTGACTAATGATATTGAGCTTTTCCATCGTCTCTTTCCACAGATGAATGAGTCCTGAACACTTGACTCCATCCACATCATTAAGGTCAACTCTACTTTGAGGAGACAGCTCTTCCCCAGTCGTATTTTGAGTGCCTTCCAACCTGAGGGGCTCATCTTTTGGCAGTATATCAGACAATGTTCTGCTACTATTCATAAGGTTTTCCTGGCTAATTCCTTTCAGAAGTAGACTGCTGGGTCTTTCTTCCTAGTCTGTCTTAGTCTAGAAGCTCAGCTGAAACCTGTCTGCCATGGGTGACCCTGCTGGCCTTTGAATACTGGTGGCATAGCTTCCAGCATCACAGTAACACACATGCCCCACAGTACCACAAACTGACAGACCATTTATCAAGAGTGAACCCCAAAGGAAAATTTTCCTAGGCCTAACTGTAAAAGGTCCCTTCCTACTTGACTACATCCGATGAATAAATGGAAGTTAGGGGGAAACATACCATGTTTCTTTCCAATGGTGGATAGAATCAGATTCTACAATTTTAGTCAAGTGGAAGAAAGGCTATTCTTATATATAATATTTCTAAGAAAATGAAAGTATCATTTAAAAGGATGTTTTTATATTGAAGCTGGCAATTTTAAAGTCATTTTTTTCTAACCATATAAAAATATGAAACTGAAAACTATATCACATCCTAAAATTATTTTCATACACAAAGCACTGAAAATTGTGATTTAATTGGAAATTTGAAATAAAATCCTCAGGTACAGAGTCTCACATATTTTATGGAAACATTCATATATATATAGGTTAAGATATTTGATTAATGTATACAATGTGCAAAATGCTAGTGGAGTTTAAAAATAAAACAAAGAAAGAAAGCCTGCTGTCAAAGTCCTATCAGAGTCAAAAGTTCTGCCTCTTAGATAATTTTTAAGAATTTGAAGATACATGAAGGGGGAAAATATCTGAAATGTATATTTCTCCAAAATGTATATTTCTCCTTCAAATCCAATTTAGACACAGAAACTGTCATCACTTATTGATACCAATTCATCATGTTTGGCAGTATAAAACCAGCTATTTTTCTGGCAGTGAGACTGAATCCCACAACATAGAAACCACTCCTGGGAATTCTTTGTAAAATAAAACATTCTTGTAAGATAATTCAGTGAGCAACAAGAACTGATAAACATAAGCACTCCCACATAAACTGCCATTTCTATGTAAATTAGCAGTCCTAACTAGAACATCAATTTAATGTCAAATGGGGTATAATCTTATGCTATAGTAGGAATTGATGCCGTAGACATTTTAGTTGGAGGTTTGGGCCATATGTTGATTTTAACAGCTCTGAGAATTTAGTGTCTATGACTCTATCAGATCATTCCTTGTAATAAATCGACTGTCATACGTTCAGATTTAACTGTGGGTGGGGAAACAGTATAGTGTAGTGATTAAGGTTTTCTGCAGTCTGACTAGCTAGCTCCTCTCCTAACTTCAGCAAAAACTTGCTGTGTGGCCTTGAAAGAGTTCATATCCTGCTCAGAGCCTTATTTTCCTCATTTAAAACAGTAACCCCCGCGCTTCACTCTGCACTCCCTATATGCCTTCCTAGCTTTATTTTTGATTCCCCACACTTGCCAGCATCTGACACACTGTTATTTTACTTACGTGTAGTTTGCCTCTCTTCCATTAGATTAAAAGCCCAGGAAAGGAAGACTCCCTGCTGCATGTCAGCATCCTGTATAACACTTGGTACATAGCTTGTTGTTGTTAGTTGCCATGGAGTGAGCTCCATCTCATGGAAACCTTATGTGTAACAGAATGAAGTGTTACCCAGTTGTGTGCCATCTTCATGATCTTTGATATATTTGAGACCATTGTGTCAATCCATCTTCTTGAGGGTTTTCTTTGTTTTCACTGACCTTCTGCTTTACCAACCATGATATCCTTTTCTGGCTATTGGTCTTTCCTGATGATGTGTCTAAAGTAAGCAAGACAAAGTTTCTCCATCCTCACTTCTAAGGAACATTCTGTTTTTATTTCTTCTGAGATCATTTGCTCAAAGAATAAATGAATTAATCTGTAAAATGAGCTGGCTAAGTATTAAGTGAGTTAATGTATGCAAAACACTTAGAACATTACATGGCACATGGTAACAATTTAATAGTTGTTAAAGCTTATTAATATTCCTGAGGAAATTTGTTTTTAAAATCATAGTTATTCATTTTAGACCAAATCTATATTTAAGATTCTTTTCCCTTTCAGCAGTGAATTGATTGTAGCTTCCCTCCCACTTTCTAAGCTAGAAGATATCAATGCTAAGAACTTTGCAGCTTACCCATAGTAACATATGGCTATTCTTGCTATATTGGAAGGGGAAAGGTCAGATGAAGAGATAGATTCACTTGCTAAGATAATATAATTACTGAGGATGTAGAAGAAACTCAAGTACTGTGGCAAGGACATGGGATTTAACATGAAGGATAATATTCTTTTATTAATTTCTTTCATGTTTTTATTTAACTTATTTGTACATGGGAGAAAAAAAATTCTGTTGTTACTTCTTGTTGTTGGGTGCCATCAAGTGCCATTGAGTGCAACCCCATGTGACTTCCCTGTGGATCAGCTGAGTGGGTTGAGCCACCAGCCTTTCAGTTAGCAGCCTAGTGCTTAACCATTGCATTACTAGGGACACTTAAACTTAAGTGATTCAAATGTGTGGCCTATTTTTCTAACTCTTTTCCAAGTGAGGAGCCTCTCTAACCTTTAGGCATTAGAGAAAGATGTGCCTTTCTTTCTCTTTCTAGTCTGTCTTTCTAGGATCCTGGGCATGTCTTAGCATTTTCCCACCACTCCTCCACAGCTGTTGAGTCATTCTCCAAGTCCTAACTATGGAGACACCCTTTTATGCTGAGCTGAGGAGGAAATCGGGTTGGACATTGCTTTCCTCTTAACTTCCCTGTGCTTACTTTCCTGTATTCTTCCGAAGCTTATCACAATAGGATCCATAGTAACACTTGTGCTAAAGGCAATGCCAGGAATGGAAACATTAAGATTGTCATTGATATGGATGATTCTCTGAGTCTGAAAGGGAAGACAATTATAGTTGAGTCCTTCCCAGAGAGAGGGTTGACACTTGTCCTCTTAACCCGCTTCCCCCAGCCTCATCTCCTTCAGGTATTTCCACTTTAAATATACTAATTTATTTATTTTACAAATAATTACTGAGTGCCTAAAATATGTTCAACAATGAACAGGACAGTTCTCCAATCTCATGGAGATTAGAGAAAGGAGTGATGAGACGAGGGTTCCAGTGACTGTAATACTCCTGCTCTCCTCTTCATTGTTTTAAGTTTAAGACAAACTTCTGAGAAGATCAACCTGCATGCTTGATTCTCACAGTAGTCTCTATCTTACCAACTAACATGTGGTGTTAGTGTTGTTAGGATATGGAGATCTAGATCTACAGCTATTTACTAATTAATTTCTTCCTAATTTACCCTATGAACTACTTCTTAGGAGGAAAATAAAGTCAAATTATTTTCTAAGCAACACTGAAATTTCCTTTTCTACCCATGGACCACAAGATCCTCATCATTTACTTTGCAAAATTTAAGATTTTTCAGTTGAATTTACTGCTTATGTCTATATTACTTATTTCAAGGCCATCTGCTTTTTATTTTTTTTTTTTTAACACTGTTTGGTAAAAAGTACTGTATTCTTTTCAGATTTTTGAAAAGTGTTAGAAAAGGAAAAAAAAAGATTCTGTTTGGCTGAACAATTTATGGAGAAGGAACAGTTTCTGACTCATAGAATTTAAAAACTATCTACAAATACTTTTAAATGATTACCAGGAATTTAGTAATCTAGCACTGAAAAATGATTATAATTTTAAGTATGTGTTCAAAATAAGATATGCATATAAAAATATTGATAAACTGTAAAGAGTTATTTGAATGTACAGTATTATTATTGTACTTACTAGTATAAATACATACAAGACTGTTCCATTATACTTTTTCAAAAATATGCATTTGCATGCCTTAATCATAGAGTAGGATATACACCAAAATGTGATTTGTGGTTAGCGCTAGTTGTTGGGATTGTGGGTGATTTTATTCTTTCATGTTTCTGTGTGTTCTAAATTATCTAAAAAAAAAAAAAAAACTGTTGCCATCGAGTTGATTCCGACTCATAGCAACCCTATAGGACAAAGTAGAACTGCCCCATACGGTTTCCAAGGGTGGATTCGAACTGCTGATCTTTCGATAACAGCCCTGGTAACCACTGTGCCACCAGGGCCCCAAATTATCTATAATATTTATTACTTATGTAAGAAATAACATAAATTCGATTATGAAAAATGGTATTGCTGCTGTCCTTTCATCCAATGAAAATGATGAATAATTTTTTGATGATGTTCATTTTGTCTGATTGGAAAAGTAATGTTTATGGATTGTAGAAAGTCTCGTATATATTGAAAAGAATGACGAAGTTAATTTAAAAAATGACTTTTGGTCCCACCTCTTAGAAGTAGTCACTGTTAAACTAACAGTGTATTTTTTTTTTCATGTCCCTATACACACATATATATGTACATATATGCACACATGTATACATACACATCACTGTCTATACTCTTTCATTCAGCTAACAGCATCTCATGTTATTACAGCCTTACATGGAAGACTGCTTCACCTGTGTATCCTATGAATCTCTATCCAGATCCGTCTGTGTTTTTCCTTTCATAATTTCAAATAAATAAATAACAACACCAAACTCATAAATTAATGAATATGTCTGGCTTCAGAGTACATTATTATGCCCTAGGTATTCTTCATTGGAATATTTTGTTAGATGTCAAACAGAACGATCATTCCTTTAGGCATGAATTATATGTTCCATGTATAATTTGAAACACAAAATTGGAATAATCAGTGCATACACAAACTTTTCTTGTAGCCTAAATTTTAATAAAGGAGCAAAGTGGATCCAAAATGTTACAGTCTCAATCCTTAAAGGCACTAATTGAAAGTTCTATGGTCAGTTTTTGCTTTCAATCTTATTCAGTAGATCTTGATTTTTATTTCAACTGGACAAGCTGCTCAAAAGGACTATCACTGATACACATTGAACTTCCACATAGAGAATATAATTAGAGTTTGTTTAACTGGCTTTAAATCCCTTTAACTTCATATATCCATGTTTTCAGTTGCAGGAAAGAACTGTTGAGAGCATGAGCAATACTAATACTACGTTAGCAATTCTCAAAAAAGTTGAACAATGAAAATGTGTAGGAGAGCAAGAGGCAAGTACTTTCTAAGCTATGGTGATTTTCTCAAGCTTTGTTCAGTTCCTGTTTGTAGAGTTAAAGTACAGATGTACTTCCTGAAAACAGTGAGGCAAAGAGTATGGTAGATAGAATAAATTACTGGTCTTGAGACATAAGCCATCCAAAAAAAAAAGCACATTAGACATGGATTCATTCAATCATTGAATCAGTTGGCAAATATTTATTAAACATCTACCTTGTGCCAGATGGAGCCAGGCCTGGGTGGCACAAACAGTTTAATGCTCAGCTTCTAACTGAAAGGTTCGTGGTTCAAATCCACCCCAGAGGTGCCTTGGGAAAAAGTTCTGGCAATCTATGTGCAAAAGATCACAGCCATTGAACACCCTGTGGAATACTGTTCTACTCTGAAATACTAGGGTCACCATGAGCTGGAACCAATTTGACAGCAACTGGGGAAAAAAAAAAAAAAGTGCCAGGCAATATCCTATACACTGGAGATACAGAGGTGAGGATAAATGACGAATTGCTTGACCTCAAAAGCTTGCATTCCAGACAAGAAGCAAGAAAACAGATAGAACATGATATAATTTCAGTTGATGATTGATACTATGATAACATTATGGAAAGATACCGCTCTAAGGTGGGAGTTGTTGTCACTGCACACTGCTTCTTACCATTCACTGTGGGTTCAGATCACCTGGGGCTTCTTTTAAAATGCAGATTCTGATTCTGAAGGTCAAGGATGGAGCCTGGGTGTCTGAATTTCTAACAAGCGGCTGCTCCAAGGACCACACTCAGAGTTGCTAACATTTCTGTCTATCAAGTTTGACTCAAGGGTTGGTAGGAAAAGGCACCTTATTTTAAAGGCACAGTAACTTTGTGGCAAGTGATGGAGTAGCAAAAGGAAAGGAGAAAGCTAGAAAAGAGGAGGAAATATAATAAACAGAATAGGATGGTAATGCAAAAATAATGAAATAAAGGAACATATGGACTACCAAAGGCATATCCTTTCCATTTACTTTGCCTTAGAACTATCCCTGCATGTTATAAGCTAAAATTAGAAGTCTAAAGTACTGAGAGTAAAGTATAAATATAGATTTGTGTTAACATTTGAGAGAACTTTAGCTGGTAGAGTTTTTGCCGTTAGAATGCCAGGCAAAATGGACTTTTAAACAAATAGATTTATCTTATTAGTGGAAACTGACATTGGCTTTGTTATATTGAGTATATTTATCTGTATATATATTTTTGGCAGGTAAGAGTTTTATTATTATCATTATTATTGTTCCTTTAAAAGTAGCCTTGAATGAAATATTTCTTGTTTTGTGTCTCTTACAATGCACTGCAGAAACAAAGATTGTTTAAGGATGCTGGTGCCTAGACCAGTAGGATTTTTAAATTGCATCTTTTTGTGCAGTATATTTATTTCCTCTATCTTTGTTTACTTATCTGAGTAGCAGAAAATATTGTAGTCGTTGGCATGATATTAAAACTACAGAAAAGCATACAGAAAAGCATGCTGAAATACGTACTACCTTGTTAGTTTACATCAAGTCATTTCCGACTCATGGTGGCCTCATGTATAACAGAATGAAACATTGCCCGGTCCTTTGCCAGTACATGGACTGTACTGTTTTAGGCATACTTATAAAATCAGCAAAATTGTGCTTATGGAATATGTATCAAGATTATAAATTTGACAAAAACTATGATGGTCAATGTTGAAATCCTAGGGGATATTGCAGTCCTTGCTAAATCATTTTTTATACACAAACTGAGCAAAATGGATTAATAATTTTTGAAAATAGAGACCAAATGGTTTAAATCACTTTGATCTCAGAAATCAGAAAAAAAGAGAAGGAAATAAATATTAAGCGCCTACTCTATGCCTGGCACATTATACATATTATTTTATGTAATCAAAACAGTTAAATTGGAAGACATTATTTACCCCATTAAAAAAGTGAGGAAATTAAAGCTCATTGTTCTCAATGCAGAGCCCTGCTGGCACGGTGATTAAGTGTTCAGCTGCTAACCAAAACGTCAGCAGTTGGGATCCACCAACCACTCCTTGGATACCCTATGGGGTGTTCTACTCTGTCCTGTAGGGTCACTATGAGCCGGATTGGAATCCACTAGATGGTAATGGGTTTGTTTTGGTTGGTGCTTAACCCGTTTATCAAGATCACATGAGAATATCTAGCAGGTTTTCTTATTTTTTTTATTTTTTGGAGGCAGGAGGCAGGTTTGGGTAGGCATATTTCTTCCAGATTAAATTTGATTCCTTTTTTTCATATCATCTGTGATGAAAATTGAACTTTTGGTTTTCCTGTTTATTGTTAGATTCTAAGAGCCATTAGGCAATGAGTAATAACTTCTTTTTTCATACAAATTACTATGAAGAAGGCAGTTTGAATATGATGAAAATAGAATGTTTCATTTTTACCCAGTCTTCATCAAGTTTTGTCAAGTATTAGAAAATCTGTTCCATATATAAAATGTGGATTTAATTAATTAAAAAAGAATTTAGAACACAGTATTAAAAGAATAAACTAAAAATTATATTTTTTGGAAAAAATACATGGTATTAAAAACCTTGTATTTTGAAAGGTGTAATAGAAACTTTAAAAAAATAAACATATACCAGGAAGGAATACATAGTCACTGTACCAAAAAGAATCTGTTAACCTTCAACCATTTTAGCATACAGCATATGATCAAGAACTGATGGTACTGAAGGAAGAGGTCCAAGCTGTACTAAAGGCATTGGCAAAAAAACAAAGCTCCACAAGAGACAGAAAGGGCACATAAACCAGAGACTTTATCAGCGTGAGACCTGAAGAACTAGATGGTGCCCAGTTACCACCAATGACTGCCCTGACAGGGAACACAACAGAGAGTCCCAGATAGAGCAGGACAAAGGTGGAGTGCAGAACTCAAATTCTAGTAAGAAGACCAGACTTAATAGTCTGACTGAGACTGGAGGTACCTCGGAAAGCATGGCCCCTGGATTCTGTATCAGCCTAGAACTAAAAGAATTTCCGAGGCCAACTCTTCAGACAGGGATTGGACTGGACTGTGGGACATAAAGTGATACTCGTGAGGAGTGTACCTCTTAGCTTAAGTAGATACAAGAGATTAAATGGGCAGCTTCTGTCCGGAGGTGAGATGGGAAGGCAGAGGGTTAGGAGCTGGTGAATGGACATGGGGAATCAGGGGTGGAAAGGAGGAGTGTGCCGTCACAGTATGGGGAGAGCAATTAGAGTCACATAACAATGTATGTATAAATTTTTGTATGGGAAAAAAAAAAGGCTCCAGGAGTTGACAGAATACCAACTGAGACGTGTCAACAAATGGATGCCGTGCTGGAAGTGCTCACTTGTCTAGGCCAAGAAATTTGGAAGACAGCTACCTGGCTAACCGATTGGAAGAGATCCATATTTGTACCGATTCCAAAGAAAAGTGATGCAACAGACTGGAAATTATTGAAAAATATCATTAATATCATACACAAGTAAAATTTTGCTGAAGATCATTCAAAAGCGGTTGCAGCAGTACATCCACAGGGAATTGCCAGAAGTTCAAGGAGGATTCAAAAGATGACGTGTCACAAGGGATATCATTCCTGATGTCAGATGGATCCTAGCTAAAAGCAGAGAATACTAGAAAGATGTTTACCTGTGTTTTATTGACTATGCAAAGGCATTCAACTGTTTGGATCATAACAAATTATGAATAACATTACGAAGAATGGGAATTCCAGAACAGTTACTTGTGCTCTTGAGGAACCTGTACTTAGACGAAGAGGCAGTCATTTGAATAGAACAAGGGAATACTGTGTGGTTTAAAATTAGAAAAGGTGTGTGTCAGGATTGTATCCTTTCACTGTACTTATTTAATCTGTATGCTGAGTAAATAACCCGAGAAGCTGGACTGTATGAAAAAGAATGCGGCATCAAGATTTGAAAAAAACTCATTAACAACCTGCCATATGCAGGTGATACGACCTTGCTTGCTGAAAGTGAAAAGAACTTGAAGCACTTACTGAAGAAGATCAAAGACCACAGCCTTCAGGATGGATTACACCTCAACATAAAGAAAACAAAAATCCTCACCACTGGACCAGTAAGCACCCTCATGATAAACAGAGTAAAGATTGAAGTTGTCAAGGATTTCATTTTACTTGGATCCACAATCAAAGCCCATGGAAGCAGCAGTCAAGAAATCAAACAACACATTGCTATTGGCAAATCTGCTGCAAAAGATCTCTTTAAAGTCTTGAAAAGCAAAGATGTCACGTTAAGGACTAAGGTGCACCTGACCCAAGCCATGGTGTTTTCAGTTACCTCATACGCATGTAAAAGCTGAGTAATGAATAAGGAAGACCTAAGGAGAATTGATGCCTTTGCATTATGGTGTTGGTGAAGAATATTGAGTACACCATAGACTGTCAGAAGAATGAACAAATCTGTCTTGGAGAAGTACACCCAGAATGCTTCTTAGAAGCAAAGATGGTGAGACATTGTCTCACATACTTTGGACATGTTATCAGAAGGGACCAGTTCCTGGAGAATGACATTGTGCTTGGTAAAGTAGAGGGTCAGGAAAAGAGAGGAAGACCATCAATGAGATGGATTAGCACAGTGGCTGCAACAATGGGCTCAAGCATAACAACGATTGTGAGGATGGTGAAGGAAGGGCAGTGTTTCCTTCCGTTTTATGTAGGGTTGCTATGAGTCGGAACCAGCTGGAGGGCACCTAACAAAACATACCAGGTTTTGCAACCTTACTCATAAAGGAAAAAATATTTTTGAGTGCTTTAGTATTTTGTAGACGTTTACAGTGTAATTTTGTAGATTGTTAGGAAAATTTCTCAAAATTATGTTGCCTTAAGGTATCTATTTTTCTTTTCCCCTTATATTAAAGTCATTTTAAAAGGGGAGAGTCACCTTTATTCCAGATGTTATCTTTCTGAATTGCTTAGCTCACCTTACTGTAGGAGTGATTTGGGGTAAGTTAATTTACATTGTATTATGGAGTGCTTTCTCCTAACCATTTTTATGTCATGACACACAAAGAAAATGACAGTATTTCTAATGAAGACTGGAAGGGAATTGGAGTCTTCTGTCTCAGAGCTAAGGAGATCTTCATTTCCCACATCTTTTAGTCACTCACTGCACATGGATGCCAATCCCTATCTGTAAGTTTGTCATACTGTGATGGCTTGTATGTTGCTGTGATGCTGGAAGCTATGCCACTAGTAGTTCAAATGTTAGCAGGGTCACACATTGTGGACAGGTTTCAGCAGAACTTCCAGACTAAGACAGACTAGGAAGAAAGGCCTGGCAATCTTCTTCAAAAATTAACCAATGAAAACCCTATGGATCACAACAGAATATTGTCCCATAGTGGAGGAAGATGAGCCCCCTAAGTTGCAAGTCACTCAAAATACACAGTGACCAAAACAATGGACTTGCACCTACCAAAAATTGTGAAGATGGCATAGACAGAGCCAACTCAATGTCAGCGAACAAGAGCACACAGTGAACATATGGGTTAGGCAGCGAACCTGTGCAGGTAGCTTCAGTTTCCGTTTGCCCCTTCTTCTCTGCTTTCTCCTCTTTCATTATTCTCCTTCTACTTTATCATAGCAGTCTGTTCCTTTTTAGAAATATAATAGCCTGCCAAGTTTTCCTGGGAAACTTAACTAAATGGATGTTTTTTTCAATGTTAAGTTTTTCTCTTTGTTGAGTTTGGTGCCTCTTTTTCATGTGATAGGTTATTTTAAGAGTCTGATAATCTCAGGAGTCAGTTTATATTTTTTTGAGGGTTACTGCCAGTTAGTAGGTGCTGCTCCTTCTGTGAATCTCCTGGTCAAAACATCTGCCCAGTAGATAACCATGCTCCCTGGAGGAGTTTACCAGCTGCTCCTTGGAAACCCTGTGGGGCAGTTCTACTCTGTCCTATGAATGACTGTCACTATGAGCCGGAATCAGTTCGACAGCAGTGGGTTTGTTTTTTCCACTCTGTTGCTTCACTCAGTCCTGGCCTTAGCTCATTTTGTTCAGAAAAAGTCTAGAGATTTATTCTTAGGGCAAACACTGCCATCCCCTTTTGCTCAGTCTGAGTAGCAGCTGGGAAATTCCCGGTTATCTCAGTTGTTCCAAATGAGGTTTTAATTTATTACCATTATTTTTCTCCCAGGACCACCTTCTAATCTTTGGATTTTCGAGTTTGGACTTTCTTCAGAGCCTTGTATTGGAAAACTAATCTTATATTTCATGTTGCCTTTACCAAACATGTTTTGAGTATGTTTTTCCTGCTCTGGTTTCTCTGTTCATCTAATTCCAAATTAACTTGTATATTTCAGGATCACCTCAAAATTTGTTCTCATGTAATTGTACCATTTATCAATTTCTATTGCTCTAATGCATTTATTATTTTTAAAATAATATTTCCAGTCATTTTATTTACATGATGCAGAGAACAGTAATAGATACTTGTACCCAATCTACAATCTTGATCAATTCTTCTTCTATTTGAAATAAATGTATAGACTTTAATCTGTAAAATAAATGTATTTTCACTGTAGAAAAATGAAAATATGTATTTTATATATACTATATAACTGGATATTAATTAAAATGTTAATATATATGATTATATATGGGTGTGGGTGTGTGTGTAATAAAATTATCCATAACCTCACAAGCCAGAGATAACAATTGTTCATATTTTTGGAGTAAATACGACTATGTTGTTGTTAGGTGTTGTCAAGTCGGTTCTGGCTCATAGCCACCCTATGTACAACAGAAGGAAACACTGTCCAGTCCTGCACCAGCCTCACAATCGAAGCTATGCTTGAGCCCATTGTTGCAGCCACTGTGTCAATCCATCTCATTGAGGGTCTTCCTCTCTTTCGATGACCCTTCACTTGACCAAGCATGATGTCCTTCGCCAGGGACTGGTCCCTCCTGATAACATGTGCAAAGTATGTGAGATGAAGTCTCTCCATCCTCGCTTCTAAAGGGCACTCTGGCTGTACTTCTTCCAAGACAGATTTGATCCTTCTTCTGACAGTCCATGGTATATTCAATATTCTTCACCAACACCATAATGCAAAGCCATCAGTTCTTCTTAGGTCTTCTTTACTCTTTGTCCAGCTTTCACATGCATATGAGGCTATTGAAAACACCATGGCTTGGGTCAGGCGCACCTTTGTTCTTAAAGTGACGTCTGCTTTTTAACACTTTAAAGAGATCTTTGGCAGCAGATTTGCCAATTGCAAGGCGTCGTTTGATTTCTTGACTGCTGCTTCCATGGGTGTTGATTGTGGATCCAGGTGAAACAAAATTCTCGACAACTTCAATCTTTACTCTGTTTATCATGATGTTGCTTATTGGTCCAGTTGTGAGGGTTTTTGTTTCCTTTATGTTGAAGTGTAATCCATACTGAAGACTGTGGTCTTTGATCTTCATCGGTAAGTGCTTCAGGTCCTCTTCACTTTCAGCAAGCAAGGTTGTGTCATCTGCATAGCACAGGTTGTTAATGAGTCTCCTCCAATCCTGATGCTGTGTTCTTCAGATAGTCCAGCTTCTCAGATTCTTTGCTCATCATACAGATTGAGTAAGTATAATGAAAGGATACAACCCTGATGCACACCTTTCCTGATTTTAAACCATGTAATATCCCCTTGTTCTATTCAAACCACTGCCTCTTGATCTATGTACAGGTTCCTCATGAGCACAAGTAAGTGTTCTAGAATTCCCATTCCTCTCAATGTTATCCATAATTTGTTATGATCCACACAGTTGAATGCCTTTGCATAGTCAATAAAACACAGGTAAACATCTTTCCGGTATTCTCTGCTTTTAGCCGGGATTCATCTCACATCAGCAAAGATATCCCTTGTTCCATGTCCTCTTCTGAATCCTCCTTGAACTGGCAATTCCCTGTGTATGCACTGCTGCAACTGCTTTTGAATGATCTTCAGCAAAATTTTACTTGTGTGTGATATTAATGATATTGTTTGATGATTTCTACATTGTGTTGGATCACCTTTCTTTGGAAAGGGCACAAATATGGATCTCTTCCAGTTGGTTGGCCAGGTAGCTGTCTTCCAAATTTCTTGACATAGACAAGTAAGCGCTTCCAGTGATGCATTTATTTGTTGAAACATCTTAATTGGTATTCCTTCAATTCCTGGAGGCTTTCATTTTCCCAATGCCTTTAGTGCACCTTGGACCTCTTCGTTTAGTACCTTCGTTTAGTACCATCATATGCTATATCCTGAAATGTTTGAACATCGACCAATTATTTTTGGTACAGTGACTGTGTGTATTCCTTCCATCTTCTTTTGAGGCTTCCTGCATTGTTCAATATTTTCCCTATGTAATCTATCAGTATTGTAACTCCAGGCTTGAATTTTTTCTTTAGTTCTTTCAGTTTGAGAACTTCTGAGAGTGTTCTTCCCATTTGGTTTTCTATCTCCATGTCTTTGCGCATGTCATTATAATACTTGGTCTTCTCAAGCTGCCCTTTGAAATCTGTTCAGCTCTTACTTTATCATTTCTTCCTTTTGCTTTAGCTGCTGTACATTCAAGAGCAACTTTAAGAGTCTTCTAACATACGTTTTGGTCTTTTCTTTCTTTCTTGTCTTTCTAATTATCTCTTGCTTGCATGATGTCATTGATGTCATTCCACAACTCGTCTGGTCTTTGGTCATTAGTGTTCAGTGTGTCAAATCTATTTTTGAGTTGGTCTCTAAATTCAGGTGGGGTATACTCATGGTTGTAGTTTGGCTCTCGTGGACTTGTTCTAATTTTCTTCAGCTTCAACTTGAACTTGCATAAAAGCAATTGATGGTCTTTTCCGCATTGGCCCCTGTCTTTGTCGTGACTGATGATATTCAGGTTTTCCATTGTCTCTTTCTACAGATATAGTTGATTTGATTCCGGTATATTCCATCTGGTGAGGTCTACGTGTGTAGTAGCCGTTTATGTTGTTAAAAAATGGTATTTGCAGCGAAAAAGTCTTTGGTCTTGCAAAATTCTATCATGTGATCTCCGGTGTCATTTTTATCACCAAGGCTATATTTTCCAACTTTCACATTCCAATTGCCAGTGATTATTAATGCATCTTGATTGCATGTTTGATCAATTTCAGACTGCAGATACTGGTAAAAATCTTCAATTTCTCCATCTTTGGCATTAGTGGTTGGCGCATAAATTTGAATAATAAACATGTTAACTGGTCTTCCTTGTAGGCGTATGGATATTGTCCTGTCACTGACAGCATTGTGACTAGTCTATTCTTATTCATTGAAGGATATTTCTTGAATTCCTACCACATTGTTCTATGTATGTGTATTTTTTATTTTACCAGTATGAGAATCTACTAAATTAACTATTTTTTAACTTAATTTTTTTCCAGTTGTATAATCAACTTGTTCCTTGTTAAATATTCTTTAATAGTTATTTATTAGTGGCAAAATCTTTAATTACATAGTATATTTTTGTCTGGTCACTTATTGCTTATACTGCTCTCAATTTTCTGTATTATAAACAGTATTTCTATGAACATTCATTGAGATAAATCTTTTGGTACATCCATGATTATTATGTCCTCAGAATAAATAAAATGTCTGTTCTTAACGTAGTATCAGAAAAGAATTATCAGAAAATCCTAGCTACTTCAGTGAAACAACCTACACCTTTTTTGTTTTAATGTGTATTAAATAAAATCTGTTTCCTTGTTCTGTCATCAATCACAAAATGATTGAGCCATTTCTGTACAACCTTTCACTGTTTTGATGTGCGTGTTTGTGTGTGACAGAGAGAAGGGGAGCGATAGAGACTGCTTATGAAGTGTTCAAAACTGTTAGGAAACTAAAGACGGTTTTTCATTTCAAGCAAGACTCGTACTGGAAGGACAGAAATCATTGAAATCTCAGGTGCTTTTGTGGCTTAATTTTGCAACTTTCATGAGAGAAAAAAATATTCTCCTTCTCAGATGCTGCGTGGAGATAACTCTTTTTTCGAAGACATCTCTTTTTGTTACTCTTCTTTTCTGATAGAATTGCCTGTCTGAAGCTGGTGACTTTACTGTTGGACGTAATGAGACCAAAATTCTTGCTACTGCCAGCTATATTCCTCTGACTCTTCTATTTTTTTATTTTGCCCCTGCCCTTCAATCAAAGACTGCCAGAATATACCTGTACTTGAACTAGTTGGATTTATTGCTTGTTGTAATTAAGAGAAGACACACCATGAGAGATTATTAGACAGAAATTATTATAGGATTTTGGCCTGCCTTAAGTGATTTGAGAGAGGGTTCAAAGAAGTGGGGCTTCCCTATAGTTTGCTTGCTGTCAGGATCAAGGATAATTTTATGCTTTGATATATTAATGACTTATCTAGAAGTAGGGTGACCAACTATCTGATTTGCTTGGGATGGAAGAGATTCCTGGAACATGGGACTTTCATTTCCAAAGCCAGAAAAATCCCAGGCAAACTGGAATGAGTTGGTCACTCTTTCTAGAAGGTGAGAGAAATGAAAAGAAGCTAAAGCTGTAATTGGTAAAGAAGCAACAGTCAGGCATACTAGCCAGGATAGGGAGGTTTGATTTTTGTTGTTTGAGCAATGTTCTGTTTTTGTCTAGATTCAGACATGATCACAGAGTGGTCTTATCTTTGTCTTTATCTGTCATGGTGCCGGAGTTTCCTTGTCTGATGTTGATGTTCTGTGAAATAGTTTATATTGAATAGGAGAACACCAAGGTCTAGTTGGGAGTGCCAGGCCAGCTCTAAGCAATACCAGGCCTACTCACAGTGCTAGGCCAGTTTCTAGCTGCCAGGGGCTGATTTTCTTTTTTCAATTCCTCCTTTGGGGACTTCAGGGATATTTTCTGGGTGGGAAGGAATAAAGCCTAAGAGTTTACACATATAATCTTCTAGCTGGGAGAGCCTTGGTGTAAGCCACATTGGTTTTGTGCCCTAATGAAACACTGGACTTTGAAATATTGAGTAATAATATTTATCCATCTCTGTTAACACAGCTTTTTTTCTTCTTTCAGTACAGAACAATGTTAAATTACTAAATGCTAAAATTAAAAACAAATTAAAAAAATCAGATGATCTATCACCTTCTTTGATTTCAAAGTTCACATTAGCATATTTAAATGTTCCTAGTAATACTTCTATAAAGAAATCCAACTTATGTGAACTAGAATCCTCTTTTTTCACTGACATGTTAACTTTTCAAGGAATACTGTGATTTCATAGAATGAAATTCAGTGATTGTCCTGTAGTTATGTTCTTTGTTTTTAAAAATTAGAGATATATGTAAAGGGTAAATAATTGTTCTGATTTAAAATAAAATAACTTTCCTTAAGAGCTGCCATTGAAAAGAGATTGTTTCATGTTTTTCAGATTTACTGCTTCAATAGTAAGAGAAAATATAAAGGGTGGGTCGATTTTTTTTTTGGAAAACATTTAACTAGTAGATGAACATATGTTGATTTAGTTTAATCATAATGTTGATAATATTAGTTAGATTTAAAGCATTCCTTTAATTACTAACATTCATTCAATTATATAAGTTAACTTGAACTCTGGTTGTCTAGTATATTAAGTTGATTGCCTAGTGATTAGTTTTATAACAGTGGAGAAAATTAACAACTTTAGCTGTATTATAACCTTAAATCATGAAATTTTCTCCAGGTTCTGAGGGCTACTTTGAAGTCAACATTCCAACAGACCTAAGAGGGGAACATTCTTTCGGAATAAGTGAGAGGAAAGAAATTGAAGAATTATCAGAAGCTTCAAAGAGCAGCAAACCACTGGCAATGGTGCTTCCCTCTGAAATTTCATGTGAGGTCAGTAAAGATAACTTGTTATTTAAGTGGCCCCAATGTTTTAATAAATATTGCATTTCACTAGAATGTAAGCACCAGCATAGTTGATGTATTAGCTTCCTAGGGCTGCCATAACAAAATACCATAAACTAGGTGGCTTGTAAGAATAGAAATTTATTGTCTCACAGTTCTAGAGTCTTTGAGTGTGAGATTGGGGTATTGGCTGTGTTGATTCTTTTTGAGGCTTTGCGGGAAGAGTATATTCCATGCCTCTCTCCTAGGTTTTGGTGGCTTCAGGTGTTCCTTGGCTTGCAGCTGCAATGTCACATGACATCCTTCCTCTGCTTCTTTGTATCTTATCTTCCTTTATAATAACATCAGTCATATTGGATTAGGGCCCACACTACTCCAGTATGACCTCGTGTTAACACATCTTCAAAGACCCTATTTCCAAACAGGGTCACAGTCACAGGTACAGGGGTTAGGACTTCAACATATCTTTTTTGGGAGACATATTTCAATCCATAAAATTTGACATTTTTGTCTACTTTATTCACCGCTGTGGCCACAGAACCTAGAGCAATATCGGGCAGTTAGTAGGCATTTAGTACATATTTGTTGAATAATTGAATATTGGAAAATGTACAAGAGCTTCCTTTTATCAAATATTGCTTGACGTTTTGCAAACAGATACATAATTGCTATATATATCAAGCTACTTAAAAGATAAAAAAATTGAGTCATATTAAACAGATCAAGGAGTTTATTTTCATAAAGCAAAATAAATCCTGGAGTAGAATTTGAAAATACTTATTTTTAGGACCACCACTTTTTCAATTATAAGTTTATGAGACAAGTATATGTAAACATTCATTTATAAAACATTCTAAGAGCCTACGCTGGACATGTTATCAGGAGGGACTAGTCCCCGGAGAAGGACATCATGCTTGGTAAAGTAGAGGATCAGTGAAAAAAGAGGAAGACCGTCAACTAGATGGACTGACACAGTGGCTGCAACAATGGGCTGAAACATAGCGATGATTATGAGGATGGCACAGGACCCGGCAGTGTTTCCTTCTGTTGTATGCAGAGTCTCTATGAGTTGGAACCAACTCAGTGGCACCTAACAACAACAATGAGAGCCTACATTATAAGTGGAAATAGCATAAGAGGTAGAAGAACTGGTCCATTAGGGAATAATGGTATAATTAGAAGAAAGGAGAAATTTCTGAGAGGATGGCTATATGAATATGTGCTCCTGACACCTCTACCTCCTAAGCTGTTTTTGTTAGAATGAACCACCGAAGTAAGCTTACTGGTGGAGCTTGATCCAAATCTGGCTATGAAATTTCTGGACAATAAAAATATGTTGGGCCCCAATGTTTTTGGTGCCCTTGGGCAGGGAGAGCTTGATGCAAGTTGCATGAAAGTGTCCTTCTGGTAAAAGCCAGTGGATTTAGGTGACCTGATGACCAGGGCTGCACTTGCCACTTGCTGCGCGGCCCTTGTGGGAGTCCCCGATCCCCTAACACCAGCTGCCCTGGGGGCAGCTGAACATTCTGTGCAGTTGAGTGAAGTTTAACTCCCTCACTTCCTCACCCCCACCCTCTATGTCTGAGCAGAAGAATCACAGTTTTAAGCTACTTTGTTATTAGTTCCAGAGGAACAGAAACTGCTTTGACGCTACTTTACAGACCCCAGGAGCCTGAGCTGTCCGTGTTTGAGGGAACCGACACTCATGGTCAGCAAAAGAAAATTATAACCCATTTAAAGGACTCAGGAATTTGAGGGAGAGAGATGAGCCTAAACAATCAGTACTAGTAGCTCCTATTGAGTCAGAAATAATGGAAAAGAGTGAAAAGAACTGTAATAAAAGAGAAATAAGAACTATTCTCTAGTAGATGAAATCAAAGCAGAAAGAAAAAAAAAAAACACTCGAGCTAAAAATAGCTCACCAGCAGTTATGCAGTGAGTCTGAATAGCTGCTTTAAAATATGTCCGCAACACTAAAAAATTAGAACAATATAAAGCCCTCCCATTATAAAATTCACAGAGAAATCAAAGTTCAAAAATCAAACCTCATTGCCCTCCAGGCAGAGATATTTCATTTGGATGGCTGGTTAGAGTGGGGCTTCTTTCAATACTAGAATCCTGGGCTGTTTTTTACTGACATGGATATAATTCTTTCAGAACCTTCTCTCCTGGGAGCCCCACTTTATAAAGAATCCTAAGAGTCGAAAGGTCATACAAGATTATTTTAGCACCAGCTCCCCCCAAAAAACCAATTGCCATCATGTCACCCCACATCCTAAAAATTCATAATAAACAAATCCCTAGCACCTAAAATAGTTATCCCAGGCAAGATCCTGTGTTGGTAAAACCTAGAATTTAGTATATCTGAATCCATGTTACTATTGCCAAATATCATAGGAAAGACAAAGGGAATAATATCAAGCAGTGAGTGAAAATCATGTTTCAGATTTGCCAGCATAATGTTCAGTCTACGCCCATTGTCTGAAAGCACAACCTTTGAAGTTAAACTCATTTCCAGGAACATTTTTAATTAATAGTTAACTATGGCAGTATGTTTACTTTGGGAGTGAGAAGAGACCACTGAAGAATTACACTGCCTTCTCTCCAAGGAGGAGATATTCGAGGCATCAGTGCTGTATTAGTTTCTTAGAGCTGCCATAACAAAAGATCACAGAGTGGGTGGCTTATAAGAACAAAAATTTATGGTCTCACAGTTCTGGAGGCTAGTAGTCCAAATTCAGGGTGTCTGTAGAGCCATTTTCTCTCCAAAGGCTATAGGGGAAGATCCTTTTTTGTCTCTTGCAGCTTCTGGTAGCCCTAGGTGTTCGTGGCTTGCAACTGCGGCAAAGCTTCAGCATTACATAACCATCTTTCTCTTTCTGTCTCTCTGTGTCTCTTTTATAAGAGCCACCACTGTGATTCGTTAGGACCCACGCTACTCTGGTATGACCTCATGTTAACTGATAAGATCGTCAGAGACCCTATTTCCAAACATGGTCACATTCACAGGTACCAGGGGTTAGGGCTTCAACATATCATTTTGGAGGACACAGTTCAATCTGTAACACCTGCTGTTTTACCCAGTCTAGAAATTTTTGAGATGATTACTGTCAAACACCAGGTCTTATTTGAGAAGTGCCTCTTTAACACCCAGCATCTTCAAAACCAATTAAATTCCATTTCTGTTGTAGTTGTGTTTCTGATGTGCTAGCACTGAATCGACTGAGTTCTGTGTAGTGGTATAATCTTCGTTCTCCCTGATGAACAGGGAATTTAAATCCCTACTACTGGTGCTTCTTGCTGTGGAACTGCTTGGTCTGGTGGACCTGCCTCCCAGGGACGTGTTCCATATTCTTTCATCTGTTTCACCTGGAGAATCAGCTTCAGTAGATTGCTTAACTGAGGCAGGGGGGATGCTACTGACGCTTGTGACCCTAGGGGCCTGGGAGGGCCCCTCCCTGCTTCGTCATCATTCCCAGCACTGTCCTCTCCACAGATTTTAGATTAACCATGCCTTGAAATTGTTGTGCCATTTAAAAAACAGCAGAATATATTTTCTTTCTTTGACATCTTTTTTTCATTCACTAGTGAAGATATGCCTCCTGTGTTCTATTTCTGTAAATTATTCCCTGTCTCTTTGAGAAACACCTAGATGAGTTTTAAGTCAAAATCTTTTTCTTAATTTGGCCCTTTCTTTTACCTTTTGTAGTATTAACACTTTTTGCTCTATTTTAGTGCTAACCATTTTTGTTTGTTTGTGGGTCGAGACGTTTGTTAGTATACTCCTCTAGATGTCGTCTTGTGGAGTAATCTATTATGAGAAATATGAAGCCAGTGAGTTCTAGGTCATTGTTCAAATGAATCTTAGCCAATTTTATGTCCCTGATGAAAAATCCACCTGGGAGGCATTCTCCCATTGAAATAGCTTCTAAACCAGAACTGGATCTGTTCTTTTATTGGGTAACTCCTCTTCTGTGTGCATAACTATAAAGTTCTAATTCCATACATTTCTTGGACAAGTTCTCTCTCAGAGTTGTGGTGGTCAGCTAGGGGATATGCAGCAAAATCTTGCTACTGGTATCTAGTGGGTAGAAATCAGGGGTGCTGCTAAACATCCTACAATGCACAGGATAGCCCCCACAACTAAAGACTAATCTGGTCCAAAAATATCTATAGTGCTGAGGTTAAATTTTGCCTCAGAGTATAGGAAATAAATACTGTACGTGCCCTTAACAATGAATAAATCACCTTCAGACTCCCCTTGTAATGGCATCAGTGATTCAGTGTGCCTCTTCACAGGCTTCTCTGAAATATGCCCACTTGTTGGGTGATCACTTGCTAGAGCCCCCTAATCTTTAAAGGGTTATTCTCAGTCACTCTTTTTATGGACCTTATCTGAAACTTTAAGAGGAAGCTGCTAAACGTTTTCCTCCAATGTCTGCAGTTTGATTTCTGATGCTCACCTCTCCTGTTATTTCTGTCAGCCCCAGTCACAGACTTTGTAATGGCTTCTATATTTCTTTGTCAGTAGCACCATCCTGGAGAGCAGTTAAGAGTGGGTTTATTTCCTTTATCTTGTTACACTTGTGTAGGCCGGTCTCTAATTAATCATTTTTCCTTACTTTTGGTAAAAGCCGTCCACTACAATCTCAGCTTTTCTTTCAGTAAAATTTCTTACTTCCCTTAATATAATCAATATATACACCTTTATTTTTATTTTGTTCTCCTGCTGCTTCTGTTCTGATTATAAGACTGAAACATATTTTTAAAATCAGTCTGGTTACCTATTGGATTCTTGAGCAAATTTAATTCCTAAAGTCAGAGTACAACCAAAAAAGGCCCTTTAAGGAGCCCTGGTGGTGAAATGGTTAAGCACTTGGCTGCTAACCAAAAGGTCAGCAGTTTGAACCTACCAATGACTACATGGGAGAAAAGACCTGGGGACCTGCTTCTGTAAAGATGACAGCCTCAGAAGCCCTGTGGAGCAACTCTACTGTATCATATAGGGTCGCTATGAGTTGGAATCAGCTCGATGGCACACAACAAAATGTTCTTAGCAGAATTTTGATCTATATTAATTTCACTGAATTGTGTGTGTGTGTGTGTGTGTGTGTGTGTGTGTGTGTGTGTGTCTGAATCCTAGATTATGACATAGTCCCTAATAAAGACCTTCATTTCATTTGATTCGTTTGTTGTTACACCTCTGTGGCTGAAATCATAGTGTGAGTCTCCAAGCCCAGAGTAGGGATGCTTTCAGATTACATGAAGGGGTGTGACTCTTAAGGGCCCATGAGCAAACCACAAGAATCTCAGAGATTACCTTCTTACCTGTTCATTCCTTGACCCTGAGTATAGTTCAGAACAATATACAGAAGCTAACATAACACTGTTGGCTTACTTCTGATACCAACCTTCACTTAAGGTCTGATCCTATGTTTTAATTGAAAAGCACAGTAAAATCAGCAAAAAATTAGTGTGTGTATCAATGCCTAAAACATCTATATTTGAAGTGCTGCCTCTTTTGAGATGAGGCTTTATGATGAAAAAAGACGTCCTTTCCTTTTAACCAAATGATTCTCAAACTTAGCTGCCTGTAGAGAATACTGGGGGAGTTTTAAAAAAATAAGGATGCCTATATCCTACTCCAGAGATTAAGATATTATTGGTCTGGGTTACAGTCTGAGCACTGAGTTACAGCCTGGGCATTTAAAAAGTTTCTCAGTTGATTCTGAATGTGTGAGTTAGCAGCCAAGGTTGAGAACCATTGCCATAACCTAATTCTTGCTCCAGTGTCATGGATCAGATCAAGGTCAGTGGCAGGAACCTGCACAGTCCTGGCTTACTAAGGCCCATGCATCTATGTTTGTTAAGCTAGTGGCTATTAAAGAAGTCACGAGTGTATGAAAAGAGCCATTAGTCTGTGTACAAAAGCTATAGTAAGCTGATATGTTTTACTAGGATCAGAATCCTGTTGCCTGTGCTTCCTAAATCATGAAAACCTAAAGACACCCACCTCGACAGAACCATAAACCTCCATATTCACCATATATGTAGACCAAATTTCAACCATTTTGTTAGATGTCAAAGTTTGCTACTAATGCAACAAAACTTCAGAGTTTGGAAGTGATAATCAGTCATTCCTTTTTTTTTTCTTCTCCCTGAATGCTCAGAACCAAATAAGAGATTAAACAGAGAGGTCAGAAAGATTGAGAGTAAAATAACTGATAAAACTAAATGTACGGTCATTTGAGTGTCCTAACATTTTTTTCAGTAAATTAAATTCATCCAAATAGTTAAGAATAGGGCTGGACAACTGTGGGCCTTACCTCCTGGAGCATGCAGGTATAGTGAACAGGGAAGCTATGAGTCTTAAGGGAGCTAAGGAGGAGAGCTGAGCATGCTTAATTAGATAAATGTCATATTTGTTAAATAATTATTCCATCTTAATTTAAAATATATATACAGAATGCTTCTGATGTGCATAATTCTTGCCAGATGCCACAATAGTATGAGAAAATAAAACCACCTTTGTGATGTTTAAAGTCTAGCTGGGAAGACAAGACATAGACATTAAAAGCTCATTAAGAGTAGAGGGCATGAGTTAGCAAAGGTCAAATGAGTGATACAGATGTGAAATGCTCTAGAATTTCTGTGGATGTTGTAACATTTTTTGTGGGCTGAAGCTCCAGGGAGGATTTTTGTGGAGCTGGTGAAACCTGAGTTAGGCCTTGATGGAGAGGATAAATACAGAGAGATGGAGAGAGAAAAGGAGACAAATGGCCTGCCAGCATTATGCACCAACAGGACCTGCTACATGATTTGCAGGGCCCAAAGTAGAATGGAAATGTAGGGCCCCTTGTTCAAAAGTTATTAACAATTTCAAGGCGGCAACAGCAAAGCATTAAAACAAGGCACTAAGCCAGTCTAAGCACGGGGCCCTGTGTGACTGCACAGGTCATATATCCATGAAACTGGCTGTGTGTACAAATGAAGATAGAAGTGTCTCATTTGGGCTGGTCAGTACACTCGTCTTTTATTTAGAACTTTTCTCTGGAAATAGTTGGAAGGTGAAGTCCTGCCCTCTATTAAAAAGGGAATCTGATGCATAAGAAGCAACCTGTATGAGCGCTCATGAATGAGAATGAGTTAGCTGGGTGAATAAAATATTGGGAGAGTTAGTTTATGGAGTTTGCAAGAGGCTGTTGTTGTTAACTAATGTTGAATCAGGTACAATTTATGGCAACCTCAAGTACAGCAGAATGAGACATTGCTTGGTCTTGTGCCATTTTCATGATTGTTGGTATGCTGGAGTCCATTGTTGCAGCAACTCTGTATTTTGAGTGCCTTCTAACCTGGAGGGCTCATCTTCCAGAGTTATATGAAAAAATATTCTTTTGTAATCCATAAGGTTCTCATTGACTAATTTTCATAAGTAGACTACCAAGCCTTTCTTCCTAGTCTGTCTTAGTCTCCAAGCTCCTCTGAAACCTGTCCACCATGGCTGACCTTGCTGGTGGTATTTGAAATACCAGTGGCATAGCTTCCAGTGTTGTAGCAACACTCAAGCCACCACAGTATGACGGACTGACAGATGAGTGATGGTGCACGGGAATAGCCCGAAGTTAAACAAGGAGCAATGTAAACAGAGTGAAGAACTCTGAAAACTTTGAAGGAGAGGCTCTTGGGGATCTGAGCCAAAGTGAAATGGGAAATCATTATGTGGGTCTTAAAGATTCCAAGAAAGGTAACAGATAAGAGGAACAAAAGAATAAAAGAACTATGCTGGAAGTGAGGTTCAGCGAGGAGGATGCTGAAGATGTCAAAGGAAAGGGACTCATATTCTTTATTTTGAGGTCTGAGAGGAAGCAGTACATTCAAGAGGTCCAGGGAAGAAAAAAGGGAGGCATTTCTGACATGTTGGATGTGTAGACCAAGAGCGGAAGGTGTAATAGTTCCCTTTAGATGAAATATTTTCTCCATGTGAGATTTAACTAGTGAGGTGAAATTTAATTAAAAATAACCTGTGGACAAATATTTGGGAGCATTAGGCTCTGGTGGAAAATTCTTGAAGTGGACTTTTGTGTCCGCTGAAATGATTTTGCAATATCAGCATGGTATTGGTAGAAATTCTTTGTTACAGAACATTAAAGACGTAAGTTTTTTTGTTTTTTGTTTTTTTTTTTGGTAGGTAATTCATGTTTACGGAGACAGTGTTTAAATGAGAAAACTTTGAAATTAATGGCTTTTAGATAAATATGACTTTATAAGAGTATATTAATGAGGTTTCTGTTTATTTAGTGTGGGATTGAAATTTAGTTTGACTTTGAAGAAAACCTTTGAAAGGTGATATCTGAGATAATCATAAAAGGATAGTTTATTTTAGTTATTTTGAAGAGTAAAACAGCATGATATAAAGAAGAATGAAGCTTTTGAAGTTAGATACTCTTGATTAATCTTCAGAATGCACTCTGTGTATTTCTTGCTCTGTTCATAAAAGAGAAAAATAATAGCTTTCTTGATTTTAGTTTGGGGTGTATGTGTTTTGGTCAGGCTTAAAGGAAGTATCTTTATATAGAGAGTTCTTAGTATAATTACTAATGCAAAATACATGCTCAGTAAATATTTACTCCTTCCTTTTCTCTATATTAACTCCAATATTCTTATCCATATATTTTTCCTAGAGTTTTTCCAAGAAGAGGCTTTCAATAACCCTTTTCACTTATGTACACAGATTAAGATTTTCTATCTTAAATAAATCTTGAAACTTGCAGATTAATAACCTTTAGTCACTTCAGACCCTTCACAGATACTCATATCTAGTTGTTCTTCATAAATACAGAGGACCTCTATTATGTAAGATTTAAAATCATTGAGGTGTTTTAAAAAATCGTATTTGAATTGTAAGAGATTTAAAGCTAAATTTGTTCAATCCTGTAATTTTATAGATTAATTAACCAAGTTCTAGAAAAATTGAGGAAAAGGACTTGGAAATAAGACTTGGTAAACAATTGAATTAGAGCCCTCAGGAGGTCTGTGAATTGATGCTATTACCCTGAGATAGGGAGCTGCACCTACAAGGAGGAGGCAGAGAGGAAAAAGGAGAAGCTATGTTCTCACTGTGTTTTCTATTTTTGTTGTTGTTGTTAGGTGTGGTGTAG
The DNA here is from genome assembly GCA_030035585.1 of Dugong dugon. Lineage (NCBI taxonomy): Eukaryota > Metazoa > Chordata > Mammalia > Sirenia > Dugongidae > Dugong > Dugong dugon. Next base: position 21,247,707 of record CM057463.1, on the reverse strand, counting down.
TTGGCTCTAACTCATAGCAACCCCATGCATAACAGAAAACAACATTACTCAGTCCTGTGCTATCTTTATAATTTACGTAGCTGTTTGAGTCCATTGTTGCAGACACTGTGTCAATACATCTCGTTGAGGATCTTCCTTCTTTTTGCTGATTGTTTAAACTTTACAAAGCATAATGTCTTTCTCCAGCAATTGGTCCCCCGATGACGTGTCCAAAGTATATGAGACAAAGTCTTGCCGTCCTTCCTTCTAAGGAGCATTCTGGCTGTACTTCTTCCAAGACAGATTTGTTCATTCTTTAGGCAGTCCGTGGTATAGTCAATATTCTTCACCAATACCACAATTCAAGTGTGTCAATTCTTCTTTGGTCTTTTTTGTTGTTGTTGTTCATCTTTAGCATGCATATGAAGCGATTGAAAATAACAAGACTTGGGTCAGGTGCACCTTAGTCATCAAAGCGACTTCTTTGTTTTTTAATACTTTAAAGAGGTCTTTTGCAGAAGATTTGTTCAATGCAATATGTTGTTTGATTTCTTGACTGCTGCTTCCATGGGCATTGATTGTTGATCCAAGAAGAATAAAATCTTTCACATCTTCAATTTCTTCGCCATTTATCATGATGTTGTTTATTGGTCCAGTTGTAAGGATTTTCTTCTCTTTTTTTTTTTTTTAACTTTGGGTAAAGAAATAAATGGTGTAATTACCAGTGTTCTGGATTCAGTAGCTGGTACTTTTTTTAGTGAATCACACTACTTGTGAGAAAAATCTTTTTACATATATAATAATTAGAATTCATAGGTATCTATTTATAGTCCATCATGTATGTGTTTATATATGCTGCAGAAGACTTCTTTCAAGTGTTGAAAAGCTAAGGTGTTACTTTGAGGACTAAGGTGCATCTGACCCAAGCCATGGTATTTTCAATTGCCTCACATGCATATGAAAACTGGACAGTGAATAAGGAACGCCAAAGAAGAATTGATGGTGTTGGTGAAGAATATTGAATATACCATGGACTGCCAAAAGAATGAGCAAGTCTGTTTTGGAAGAAGTATAGCCAGAGTGCTCCTTGGAAGTGAGGATGGTGAGACTTTGTCTCATATACTTTGGACGTGTTATCAGGAGGGACCAGTCCCTGGAGAAAGACATCATGGTTGGTAAGATAGAGGGTCAGTGAAAAAGAGGAAGACCCTCAATGAGACGGATTGACACAATGGTTGCAACAATGCGCTCAAGCATAGCAATGATTGTGAGGATGGCACAGGACCAGGCAGTGTTTTGTTTTGTTGTACATAGGATCACTATGAGTCAGAACTGACTCTACGGTAACTAAGAGCAATGTATGTGTTTTAGCAATTCAGCATTTCTTTGACTCGTATACAGGGCACTGGGCTAACGATACAGAACTATAAATATAAACCAGTCACTCATATAAATACTTCTTAACAGATATAAATAACAACAAATATCTTTTTAGTACAATTTTCACAATGCTTTTATAAACAATGTCTCATTTAAAAAAAAATCACAGACTGGATGTTTTAATCTGAATATAACAGATGAGGAAATAGAAGATTGTAAGTAAAGTAGCTCTTATTAGAACTTACTGCTAGAAAATAACAGATTCAAAACTAAATTCCTAGCCTGTTACCCACCTCATCCAGTGCTTGTTCCATTTAGAGCAAGAATTTACATGTGAGAATTTAGGTTTATTTCAGAAACAGACTAAACCTACCAAACCCTTTGAACAATTTTGCCAATATTTTCTTAGAATTGTGGTACCACCTGCTGAAGGATTCTGATTCCATACTTACCAGGGATCATTCTTGTTTGGGCAACTTTGTGACTACTCTAAGCCTTCCTTGTATAACTGCAGATCTAAGCTTTTCTACTTATTGCTGAGTTTTCATGGGAAGATAGGAATAATACATATTTCTGTTTTCTTCAGGTTTATTCAGCCCTTTTCTTGTGGGGCTAGTCCAAAAGGTGCTTCTGCACACAAAGGGAATGGACTATTTACTTTGGAGCAGTAGATAGCGGTCAAAGTAGCTGCTGTAACTACAGTTATTTTATATTGTTTACAGTGCACCTTAAAAATATACAAAGTTTCAAAGCATGGACTAAGCAAATAATAAAGTTTTCACCACATAGGTTCTGAGAATAGTTTTATTTAATGAATGATATAAAGCAGATATAGCAAATCCAGAACGACTTTCACCAGCATTACCAGAGATACTTGCTGCCTTGGTAAGTTTAAGCGAGAAATTAAAAACAGTTGGTCCATTTGCATTTGGCATTAATTCCATGCATTGTGAGATCAATCCCTTGGATTTTGAGTGGGCAGAACAGGTAATAGGAAGAGAAAGAAAACAAAAAACAAGATAAAAGCAGATGAGATGATTCTATAGTATTTATTAAAGAGAAGCAATATGTAGAAAAAGTAGAATTTTGTAAGACTGAATTAAGTCATGTTGTTTAAAACTTGGCTTTTAAAGTTGACCATTGCTCAATAACAAGTTATATTGAAAACAAAAGGGATAAAACAATTAAATGTAAAACAATTTTACATCATCATTCTTAATAGCAAACATTTTAAGAGCAAACTTTTTGTTTCTTTTCTTCCTCAAGTCTAAAATACTGAGGATAGGAATTATAATCATTTAGTGTCCTATAATATTAGGTCATGGAGAACCACTTAGCATCCAATTCTTGGATTATAAGATTTGTTTCTGCATTTTTTTCCTTTAAATTATAAAATTCTGAACGTAAGTGATGAGAACTAACTTGAGTGGAACTAATGTGTACTAATGTATTCAGAAAGAAACCTCCAAATCAGTTCCTTTCTAGAACATGGTAAAAGAATGTGAAAACAACTGCATACTCTTGGTTACAGTTTATCTTAAGATTTTCACTGAAATATTATCTGAGTTTTATATGAGCCATGCCAGTATTGACTTGTATATGATTTGATACCAGCTCTGAACATTATTCCTCTTCTGATCACTGTGGTAACCTAATTTGGGGAACACCTAATCACAGTCCTTTCCAGCCCTTAGTGGGAAAGAAACTCTTGACCCAGGAGACATCATTCATTCCTGGGAACTCCAGTGTGCATTGGTGTCCATGAGGGAAAATGGAATCTCCCAGCACCCTAAGTACTGTACCTGTTAGGGTGTCCTGTTCTGGGTTTTACTGTTCCATGGCGACACTCTAGAGTTGGTGTTTTCACCAGGTAATTCCCAGAAACATCTAATAGTGAACTCCTTCCCTTTTGCTGAGAGACATGTCATTTAGATTTCCTTCAAAAAATACACTTTGCAATTTTAGTTTCTTTAGGACACTGAAAAATGTTATTTTCCTGCCTGCTGACAAACTTTTTTTTCCTCAGAACCTATTACATTTATTTCTAATGAAATATACTTGAAATTTTCTGCTATAAAATAAGACTCTTAATACATTTTTTTTTACTTGTAATACAGTCTCATAGCATAAAAACAGGGGCAGTGGCAAACTACAGTATGGGAGAGATTGAGTGTTCAATAAACACTAAATTGATAAATTTAACATGTGAGAATCACATTGGCATATCTCATTTCAGTATGGAAAATACAAACTCAATAGAAGACTTAATTCAATAATGTGTGACTTTTATTATTAATAAATGTAATAGGTTCTTCGGTTAATGTAAATTTTCTCAAACGCTTAATTGGGTTGCATTTTTAATCTTGTAGAATCCTGGTGAAATATTCATTATTTTGAGAGATGGAGTAATTGCTGATACTGTGGAGGTTGAATTTACATCAAACAATAAGTGCATTAGAACACGGCCAGCCATTTGGAATAAGACAGTCTGGTGTATGAAAGCTTTAGGTAAGAATTTTTTATGCTTTAAAAATATATAAATCATCATCTTGAGTTCTTTTCAATAAATTTATGATAAATGATTTCACTTCCCTACAGAAACTAATATTGTACTGCAGGTGTTTCCTGTGTTTAGTTTTGTCATACACAATGCTGTTATTATTAATCTGGGTTCACATAAGTAAGAATGTTTAATTCTGAGAAATTAGGTTGAATACCACGTGGTGAAATGACAGCCAGTAACATGTTTTCAAATCTGTCAGCCGTGAGCACTTTAATATATGTCAGCTATAAAGTATGGACCTACAATTACTTGTTTTATTATAACTTTAGGATTAGCAGGTGTTTAAGTTTTTACTATTAAACTTTCTTTTTTCCTTTTTCTTTTCTTTCTTTCCCTTTTCCATGCCTCTGAGTATATTTTTGGTTATTCTGGAAAGCATAATTCTTTTTCACTGTTTTATCATCTTGGTATCATTTCTATATGCAATCTTTCCCTCTTTTCCTTATTTCATTTATGAAGCTGTTCATTTTATTGTCCAGCTTTGGTTGAAGCATGGTAAATTATATCAGATTCAAAATTCCACATGGAATATCCACACTTGCCACAATAATCAGGCTAAAATAAAAATGTAAAATATTAATTTCTGAATGTTTTAAGGCTACTTGGTTTTTGAATTTACGATGAGCTTTTACAATCAACTAATAAAATGATCTTTTAAAACTTCATAAATCTGCACCACATAAAATATTTTAAAGTAAAAAGACAATCTGTCTTATCATGAATTTGGAAATTTAGTTAAAATGCTTACAATTATAAAGTATGTCAAATGCTATTATGCTGTCCATTTACAGAGCATTTACAAACCTTTCCTACTGTGATATGCAAAGCATGTATCCCCTCTCTGGATTTCTTGCACAGTTTTGGTCAGAGTTGGATTATAGAAAGGAAAGACTCTGCACCAAGCACTTATAAATGTTTTAGACACTGCTTCCTGTCATGAGCCAGGATATGCAAGAATGGGATGAGAGAGAGCCCTCTCTGCCTCTTTTCTTTCTCTTCCAAGACCCCCCTTCTTTCTGTCATGTTTGAAAATAATGAACAATAATTTCTACCTGACTAGTTTCAGAATTTAAGCTTAGTTAGACTAAAATCACTACAGTAAAAAAATCACAAATTAAAAAATTCTTAGGTGCTTAGTTAGATTAAAATCACTACAGTAAAAAATAATATCACAAATTAAAAAATTCTTAGGTAATATTTCACAGACAGATCAAGATGCTAAATAGGATGATTCATGTTATTTAATATTTTATGCTCAGTTTACCTAGTAGTGTAGAGCAGTGATCTGGGTTCAGATCCTGGCTCCTTCACTTACCAGCTATGTAACCATGAGCCAGTTACTTAATTTCTCTTGCCTCAGTTTCCACATCCGTAAAATGAGAATGATAATAGGATTTATCTTATTGAGTTATTTTTAGTATTAAATGAGATATTTTATGCCAGTGCTTAAAAGGGTCTCTAACATGTAGTAAACATTCAATAAATATCAGTTATTTTTTTACGATTCTCATTCTCTGCTGAACATTGAAAGAGTGATACACACACACACACACACACACACACAATTCAATAGTACACAGAAGAAAACATCAGAGTTCAAATTATTTATCAGACAAATAGAAAACAAATATTCCATATTTTCCATGATATACCAGGATGAAGTTGTACTGTTTCAAAGAGAAATCTCAATTTCACTTCTAGGTAAAAAAGATTATGAATAATATTGCCTACATGGTTTACAGCAAATTCGTAGTGAAAAAATGAAAAAAAAAAAAAACACTATTCACCAGTTATGCTAATTAAACTTTTTAAAAGTATTTCCTTCAATTCGATGCCTACAAATTTAAAAAGTTAGACTTGAAAGACAGAAACTAACAAAACTTACACAAGGTGAAATGGATAATCTCAATAGATCTATATTTATTAAAGAAATTAAATCAGTAATTCATAACCTTCCAAAACAGAAAGCACCAGGCCCAGATAGTTTCACTGGTGAATTCTACCAAACATTTAAGGAAGAAATTTTACCCATTTTTGAGAACTTCTTCCAGAAAATAGAAGCAGACAGAACACTTCTTAATTCTTTCTATGAGACCAGCATTACTCAGTAATGACATTACAAGACATTAGAAGAAAGAAAAACTACAAACCAATATCTCTCATGACCGTAAATACAGGAATACTCAACAAAACATTAACAAATTGAATCCAACAATGTATAGAAAGAATTATATACCACAACCAAGTGGAATTTATCCCAAGTATGCAAAGTTCAACATTGGAAAATAAATAATTGTAATCCACCTCTTCAACATGCTAAAGAATAAAAATCTTATGATCACATCAGTCAATGCAGAAAATGCACTTGACAAAACCCAACATCCATTCATGACAATGACTCTCAGAAAACTTGGAATAGAGGGGAACTTCCTCAACGTGATAAAGAACATCTTCCAACTCACAATAGTAAGATTTTAAGACTTACTATAAAGCTATAATAATCAAGATAAGGTGGTATTGCTGAAAGAATAGGCACGTAGATCAATGGAACAGAATAGAAAGCCTGGAAACAGATGCACAAAAATATAGTCAACTGATCTTTTTTAAAACGTTTTTATTGTTGTAAAAATATAAAGAATGCAACATTTGCCAAATCAACATTTTTGTCAAATGATCTTTGACAAAGAAACTCAGACAATTCAATGGAGAAATGATAGTGTTTTCAACAAAAGGTGCTAGAATAATTGGATGTCCATATGCAAAAATACACAGGGTCAGTGTACCAAAAAGAATTGGTTGACGTTCAGTCATTTCAGGAGATAGCTTATGATCAAGAATTGATGATATTGAAGGAAGATGTCCAAACTGCACTGAAGACATTGGTGAAAAACAAGGCTCCAGGAATTGACGGAATACCAATTGAGATGTTTCAGCAAACAGATGCAGCACTGGAAATGCTCACTCATCTATGCCAAGAAATTTGGAAGACAGCTACCTGGCCAACTGACTGGAAGAGATCCATATTCATGCCTATTCCAAAGAAAGGTGATCCAACCGAATATGGAAATTATCAAACAATATCATTAATATCACACACAAATAAAATTTTGTGAAGATCATTCAAAAGCAGTTGCAGCAGTACATTGACAAGGAACTGCCAGAAATTCAGGCCAGATTCAGAACAGGACATGGAACGAAGGATATCATGTCAGTCAGATGGATCCTGACTGAAAGCAGAGAATACCAGAAAGATGTTTACCTGTGTTTTTTATTGACTATGCAAAGGCATTCGACTGTGTGGACTGTAACAAATTATGGATAACATTGCGAAGAATGGGAATTCCAGAACACTTAATTGTGCTCATGAGGAACTTGTACATAGATCGAAGCAGTCGTTTGAACAGAACAAGGGGATACTGCGTGGTTTAAAATCCGGAAAGCTGTGCAGCAGGGGTGTATCCTTTCACTATATGTACTCAATCTGTATGCCAAGCAAATAATCCCAGAAGCTGGACTATATGAAGGAGGCATCAGAATTGGAGAAAGACTCATTAACAGCCTGCATTATGCAGATGACACAACCTTGCTTGCTGAAAGTGAAGAAGATTTGAAGCACTTACTGATGAAGATCAAAGACCATAGTCTTCAGTATAGATTACACTTCAGCATAAGGAAAAACAAATCCTCACAACTAGTCAAATAAGCAACATCATGATAAACAGGGAAAAGACTGAAGTTGTCAATGATTTCCTTTTACTCGGATCCACAATCAACACCCATGGAAGCAGCAGTCAAGAAATCAAATGATGCATTGCATTGGGCAAATCTGCTGCAAAAGACCTCTTTAAAGTGTTAAAAAGCAAAGATGTCGCTTTGAAGACTAAAGTGCACCTGACCCAAGCCATGGTGTTTTCAATCACTTCAAATGCATATGAAAGCTGGGGAGGGAGTAAGGAGGCCCAAAGAAGAATTGGCGCCTTTGAATTATGGTGTTGGCGAAGAATATTAAATATATTATGGACTGCCAAAAGAATGTACAAGTCTGTTTTGGAAGAAATACACCCAGAATGCTCCTTAGAGGAGAGGATGGTGAGACTTCGTCTCACGTACTTCGGACACTTTATCAGGAGGGATCAGTCCCTGGAGAAGGACATTATGCTTGGTAAAGTAGAGGGTCAGTGAAGGAGAGGAAGACCCTCAACGAGATGGATTGACACAGTGGCTGCAACAATGGGCTCAAGCATAACAATGATTGTGAGGATGGCGCAGGACCGGACAGTGTGTCATTCTGTTGTACATAGGGTCATTATGATTTGGAATCGACTTGACAGCACTAACAACAATGCAAAAAAAAAAAAAAAAAAAACCTTACATCTTTCAGAAAATTAACTCAAAATATATCATAGACCTAAATGTAAAACTACCAAATATCTAGAATAAAACATAGGAGAAAATTCTATGTTACTTTGGTTCAGTGAGGAGTTTAGATACAACACCAAAAGCAAGATTAATACTAAGTTGAACTTATTAAAATTAGAATCTTCTACACTATGAAAGGCACTGTTAAAAAAAAATGGAAAAACAAGTCCTAGACTGGGAGAAAAGATTTTCATATCTGATAAATGATTTGTATCCAAAATATGCAAACACTTAAAACTCAACAATAAGAAAAGAAGCAACCTAATTAATAAACAATTCTTAACTAAACCCTGGTGGCATAGTGGTTAAGAGCTATGGCTGCTAACCAAAAGGTCAGCAGTTCAAATTCACCAGACGCTCCTTGGAAACTCTATGGGGCAGTTCTACTCTGTCCTGCAGAGTTGCTATGAGTCAGAACTGACCCGACAGCAGCAGGTTTGTGTACCTTAACTTCACTTAGTACATTCTGATGATACTGTATTATATTTCTTTTCACTTTTTCAATGTTAGTCAAGGCCCACTAAATTGATTTCATGATCTTCTACTAACCATCCAACCAAATGCTATCGAGTCAGTTCTGACTCATGGAGATCCATGTATTTCAGAGTAGAACTGTGCTCCACAGGGTTTTCAGTGGCTGTGATCTTTTGGAAGTGGATCACCAGACCTTTCTTTCGAGGTGCCAACTTTTCAGTTAGTAGCTGAGCACTTAATCAGTCCCAAACCACAGCTTGAGAAACTATGCCTTGTAGCTGCACTGGCCAATATGGTAGTTATGAGCCATATCTGGTTATTTAAATTTTAAAATTTAGTTCCTCAGTGGCACTAGCCACATTTCAGGTGTTTCATTAGAACATGTCCATCATCTCAGAAAGTTAGATTGGGTAGTTCTGGCTGTACAATAGGATTGCTGTCTCTTTACGCTGATTATGGAGTAAGATAAGAGTGCCGAATGCTCCTGAGAGTGAGTGACCTGCCACAATCTGCAGTGTAGTCAAAGAAATGCTTTACTAGTGCCCAAGAGAGTTGTTTTTATTTTGTGTTGAGTCATTTATTGGGTAACCTTAGACAACTTTTTTTGATCTCTGTGCCTCAAGTTCTTTTTGATGAAATAACTTCTCTATTTACATTTCAAGTGTTCACTTGTAAGATAGGGTAAGGGAGATAAAGTATAAGACAACACGAAGCAAATACCTAACTGAGGAACATGTCAATCTCTCCTAGCAATCCCTCTAAATATAAGGAGTGGTTTTCCTGGAATAATCTACCTTCACCTTCTGGCTGCAGTGTAAGAAACCATTTAAAAACTACTTTCTTTTCCCTACCAAGAGAATAATTGAGATCATCTTTCTTAATAAACACTCATTGTCCCCTCTCTTCTCTTTCTAATCCTTTGTTTATATCTCTTGGTATAAAAACCATTACTTTTGTTGTTGTTGTTGTCCTGTTTCAATATTGAGGAATCATGCCCAGGCGAGTTCTCAATCCTATGTTACTCCTGTATAATCTCTATACTCACTGGTGACTTCCAGGAACAGAAAATTATCTCCAACAGTATCCTACAGCATCTAATAATAGTCTGTATAGATTTAAGCCTTTAAGAATGTTTTCCTATACTTCTTTAACATCAAATTAAAATGGAGGGATCTTAAAAACTAAACTGGAAGTACACCAGAGACTGCTTCCCCACTATCAGAATTCTTTTGAAGAGGTGTTGATGCCTCAGGCAAATGAGGTGACCTCTCCTAGACAAAGGAACTATCATTCCATTCTCTTTCCAGTCTAGGAAAATTGCTCATGTGACTTGAATTCCGATGGTCTGATACATGACTTAATAAGTTATAAGACTTATATCTTGTTTACTTAGGTGTGCTCTCAGAGTCAGCTGCATTTCCTGTAAATGTTCTCTTGTGCTTTACTTGAAGCTTTCTGTACCGATTCTGGCTGCTGATGGGGATGGGTAAAGAATTACTGTGCCTAATCACTTTGTGCATACACTCTGAACTTAAACAATAAAGTAAAACAGAGAAAGTCTCAGATGATAGATTAACCCATTGCCATCAAGTCGATTCTGACTCATAGCGACCCTATAGTAGAACTGCTCCATAGGGTTTCCAAGGAGTGGCTAGTGGATTTGAACTGCCAACCTTTTGGTTAGCAGCTGAGCTCTTAACCGCTGTGCCACCAGGGCTCCAAATGATAGATGATATGCTTCGAAATAGATTGTGAGCCTCTTGAGAATAGAGGATTTATTGTATTCATCACTCATTATGGATTTGTTGAGTGAACGAATGTTTAAAAAGTTTATCAGTTTGGATGTACGTTAGCTACATGCAGTGAAGACACCCAAATAATAGTGTCTTAAACAAGATAAATTTTCCCTCACATAAAAGAAAATCAGACATAAATCCAGGGCTGGTATGGTAGTTTCACAGTATTGTGAGGTATACAAATTTATTTCTGTCTCACCATTCCGTAGTCCCTAGGATGTGACCATAATCATCATGGAACAAGATGGGTTCTAACACTCTTCTTATCACACCCGTGTTCCAAGCAGTATGATGAAATAGTGGTGTGCTGGAACCAATTCGTACCAGCTCACAAGAGCCAATTCTGTGCGCTCGTTCCTACTCCATGTTTAGTGATGCTCCTTTAGTAGCTTCAAATCAGCCATGGTGGGAATAACTTACACCACAGAAATTGGCAAACCCTATAAATCAGGAATTTTCTTCCTTTTTCTTTTTCTTTCTTTCCGGAGAGTTAGTTTACAGCACACCACCGGGATAAAGAAAATGAAGAAGGCTTCATTAGATTAGGAAGGCTTCTGTAAGACACATCTGATATTTCATTAGCCTGAACACATGGCCGTATCTAGCTGAAAGGAAGGTTAGAAAATGTTTTTTTCTTTTTCTCCCCCTCCTGCTGGATAGCAGTCTGCCCAGAAAAAATTAGTATTCCTTTTTAAAAGGAAGATGAGAATAGACTTTGGAATGGGCAACTGGCATTCTCTGTCAGAGAAGGGTACCTGTAAGACCCATTCTCCTTTCCTTTCTTTGACTACCTCCTTTTAACCATTATAAGCGTGTGTGTTTGTGTGTCTCTCTGTGTGTATGTTTGAGTGTATGTGTGTGTTTTGGAGAGTTGTGAAACTTGTCATTGATAATGATAGAAGGGAGAAACAGAAAATTAAACATACAATACCATTATTATAAGCGTGTGTGTTTGTGTGTCTCTCTGTGTGTATGTTTGAGTGTATGTGTGTGTTTTGGAGAGTTGTGAAACTTGTCATCGATAATGATAAAAGGGAGAAACAGAAAATTAAACATACAATACCATTATTTACCTCTAAATAAGTTAATGAAAAAGAAAGTTTCATATCAGAGAGAGTGATATTTGTATTTACTACCTCCTAGCTTTCATGTAAGGAGCCCTGGTGACGCAACGTTTAAGCGCTTGACTGCTAACTGAAGGTCAGCAGTTCAAACATACCATCAGCTCAGCAGGAGAAAAAACCTGGTGATCTGCTCCTGTAAAGATTATAGCCTAGGAAATCCCATGGGACAGTTCTACTTTGCCCTATAGAGTTGCTATGACTCAGGATTGACTTGACAGCACACAAAAAAAGCAACAGTTGTACTGGGATAAGCTGCCTGTAGGGAATTGGTGTTGTTTGTGGTATGTCCATGAGTTTCAAATAAAGAAGTTTTTCATATTCTCTTTTAACTGAAAGAGTTTAGTTAAAACTCATTTAACAAAATGAGTTTTATAAAAATCTTACAATTCAATGAAAAATAGCTAATATTATTAAGCATATACTGTATACAAAGCATTTTATCAAGGTTCTTCAGAGCTAAAATCAAAACCAGTCCCTTTCTTTATGCAGTTTTTAATCTCTTAGGAGTGAAGGAGGCTGAGCTGATAGTAGGGGGGAGCATAACGGCATACATGCCATAGAGTTTCAAAAAGTAAACGCTATAGAGTTACAAAGAAAGCACCTGAGAATGGAGAAATCAGGAAAAGGTTCTCAACAAAGTGACATTTGCAATGAACTGTGAAGAATGGGTAGATGTTGACAGGCTGAGGTGAAAGATGAAGGCTTCCTAGTGAAAAGATAAAATATGAGCAAAGACAGAACAACAGAAATTATGGCTATATGTGAGTGGATTGGTGGCTGTTTTGTTTGAAGAACAGCAAATATTTTGAGAAAATAAGAGATGTAAGTGATATGGCTAGACAGGTAAGTTTTGGGGTAAATTATAGAGGGCCATGAAATTGTATAACATTTTTAGATATTAGGGAGTCATTAAAGGGTTTTTTAAAAAAAGAATGATATTATTGGAACTATAGGAAGATTAATCCAGAGGCCTTATGTAGAATGAATGGGAACAGAATGTTTGAAAGTAGTTGTTTAAGAACTCTTGTAATAATCTAAGCAAGAATCACCAGGAACTAATCTGGGAAGTAGAATTGGGAGGGAATAAATGGAACTCATTGCAGAGATCTATGCCATAGCATGACCAAGCGGTCTAAGGGGCTAGATTAAGGCTCCAGTCTCTGTGTGGGCGTGGCTTTGAATCCCACCACTGCCCATTCTCTAACCATATACCTATGGAGGAGCCCTGACAGCACAGTGGGTAAGAGCTCAGCTGCTAACCAAAAGTCGGCAGTTCGAATCCACCAGCTGCTCCCTGGAAACCCTATGGGGCAATTCTACTGTGTCCTACAGGGTAGCTTTGAGTCGGCATCAACTTGACCACAACAGGCTTGGTTTTAGGATACCCTGGTGGTGTAGTGGTTAAGATCTGAGGCTGCTAACCGAAAGGCTGGCAGTTTTAATCCACCAGGTATTCCTTGGAAACTGTGGGGCAGTTCTACTCTGTCCTGTAGGGTCACTATCAGTCGGAATTGACTCGGTGGCAACTTTTTTTTTTTAATTGAAGAGATATTGTCAAAGTCAAACCACTAGATCTTTGCAACTGATCAAATGTATGTGGGTAGGATAGAGAGAAAGAAAATAATGGCTTTATAAGCAAGGTTTAAAAAATTTTAAATGATTAAACACCAAGAATTGATCATTATTAAAATGATAGCATATACTTTAGATCAAGATGTAAAGAATTGTAAATAGCAATATACAATTAGTTAACTCACTTATTGATATCCAACTTGCAATAGTCTGCCCATTTAGCTGTACATTAACACATTTAGACTTCTTGTTGTGTGCTGTCAAGTTGATTCCAACTCATAGTGACTCTATAGGATAGAGTAGAACTGACTCACAGGATTTTCTAGGTTGTAATCTTTACGGGAGCAAATTGCCAGCTCTTTTCTCCTGAAAAGAACTGCTGGTGGGTTTGAACCCCTGACCTTTCGGTTACCAGGGAGTGCTTAACCATTGTACCATCAGGAATCCTGAAATTTAGGCTTAGCCATCCCCAAACCTCGGGACCAAACATTTTCTCTACTCAGGAGATAAAGATTCATTTATTTAAGTAAGTCAATATCAATTCATAACTTCAATGAAAGTCTCATTCTGACCTTTTGCTGTATTCTAGCAATTAGGCTTCTGTCTTGCTTGTTTCTGTGACAAATCTAGGCCAGCTATACCAGAATCCAAATTATAGTAATTCTAGGCCCATTTTAAAATCATGCTAAGTTCCTAAGTTTTTTGTAACACTGGGACCCTTATGTACTTTCCCAAGTATCCCAAGAAATTGGGCTCTGGCTTCTTATCTATTGTTTGAGGTCTCTCTCTGTGCTGGCTGACTTGTCTTTTGCCAACTAGCTACCTCCCTATATTTCCGCATAATTTCTTCTTGTATGTTCCTGATTACTATCTTCTAGTTGTCAGTTCAAACACCATATATTACCACCTTGCTCCACATTCTCTGAACTCTCACCTCTTACCTTCCAGCTCTCTGAAGACTGTCTTCTACCTGTAGACCTGGCATAAATTTCATCATCTGATTCTGAATGGATGGGTCAAGTTCCCAGATCTCAGTCCCTCCACACTGAGGCAGATCAAATACTCTGCAGTCTTTCTCCTTCTAGTAGTTACCATAGTAGAACTCCCAGTTTTCTCCCCACCCAACCAACACTTTGACATATTAATATTCTTTTTTTCATGTATCATTCTTGCTACACTGGTGACAATGCAGAGACAAACAAAAGTGACATTAAAGTTCCATTGTGCTGACCAGTGAAGAAATCCTAATATGCTTTTTCTAAGTAGCATCTTTGCCTGCTGACAGACTTACACATCTTAACCTACCCTTTTTCATTTGAGAAAATATCTTCTAATGTCATCTACTTTCCTTTCCTTTCAGCTCCGTAACTTGATATACTCATGATTACTTCGTTTTCTAGAGACATCACTTTCCTAGTGGTTTTTGTTTTATTTAGTTTGTCTCTGACAGGGACTGGTTTGTGCCAAAGGAATTTGAAGTTACTACAGTGCCAACTTATGTCAAACTTACAAAAATAAATGGGAATTCTTTAAACTAGAAATATTAACTAATTTTTACACAGAAGGATTCCTCTGATGCCTGCAGTTCAGCTGAAAAAATTTTTCTAACACAGCAGGGAACAACCAATTAAAACTTGAAAGTAATGAATAATGTATCCTCTAAGATATAGAATCTCTTCATTAATTAAGAAACTGCTGCAAATAATGTAAATTATAACTTCATATGCCATTAAAAGGGCATGAAAAATACTTCAGGATGTGACAAATACTATGTGGAACCTGATTAGGAAAAAACAATCGATAATATGAACCTCTAAATGTTATAATTTAGGAAAGCAATTTTAACATATATTAAATTGATATCAATTTTCAGGCACGGCCAAGGTTTTAAAGCCACCTATCTTTATTTAATAATGTTCTCATCAAAACAAAGCCATGGTAGTTACAGTTTCCATGGACATACTAGGTGGGTTCATTGTTTGCCATAAGGAAAAGGGCTAAAATTGTTTCATAAAGAGCACAGCTTCTCAGACAATAAGAATACACTAAGTGAAATAATTTTAAAATAATGAATTTATGAAATTTTTTTTTTGGAATTGGTGAGTATATTCCTGACTATTTAGAAATTCTTTGGATTATATTCTCCGTAAATTACTTCAGTTTGTCCCTCATCTGGAAGGACAAAGTACTTAAATCATGGAGACAGGGGAGGCCAACAAGGACTCTTGAATGAGCTGGAACTTAAGATTTGAATAGAATTCCTTTTTTATCATTGTGCTTCTGTAAGTGTACTTTTTTATATACTATGTCTGTTATGGACAAGGAGTTCGATTTTTTCTTCCATTATATGCTTCTCTCCTCTTCATGGCTGACTCTCAGTGATACTTTTTGCTTGTTTTGGTGATCTTGACTTACATTTATTTGTATTTCCAGTGATCAATATTACTGGCTTACATTTGTCTGGTGGTTGTTGTTGTTAGGTGCCGTCAAGTCAGTTCCAACTCCAGGCGACCTTATGTACAACAGAATGGAACACTGCCCGGTCCTGCACCATTCTCATGATCACTATTATGCTTGACCCCATTGTTGCTGCCACTGTGTCAGTTGATCTCATCGCGGGCCTTCCTCTTTTTCGCTGACCTTCTACTTTACCAACCATGATGTCGTTCTCAGCAACTGATCCCTTATGATAACATGTTCAAAGTATGTGAGAAGGATTCTCACCCTCCTTGCGTCCAAGGAGCATTCTGGCTGTACTTCTTCCAAGACCGATTTGTTTGTTCTTTTGGCAGTCCACGGTATATTTAATACATTTGTCTAGATCATACAAAGTAGAACTCACTTTACCTCCCTTCTATTTGAGTCCTTAAATTAATTGGCTTTCATTTTTATTAAAAAATTGTAATATTGTGTGACACCACTACTGTAAAAACTCATGGAAAGGTTTACACACAAATAGACATAATCTTTGTGATTACTAGGGGGGGGTGGTGGGGTGGAAAAACACTAAGTAGATAATACATAAGTGATAACTTCCCTGAAGGGTAAGACAGTACACAATACTAAGGAAGCCAGCACAGCTTGACCAAGGCAAGATCATGGAAGCTCCATAGACACATCCAAACTCCCTGAGGGACCGAATTACTGGGCTGAGGGCTGTGGGAGCCATGGTCTCAGGGAACATCTAGCTCAACTGGCATAACATAGTTTATAAAGAAAATGTTCTACATTCTACTTTTGTGAGTAGTCTCACCCCTTCAGGAACAAGGGAGAATGAAGAAAGCAAGATATAAGGGAAAGATGAGTCCGAAGGACTAATGGACCACAACTACCATGGCCTCCACCAGCCCGGGTCCTGTACAAGTAGATGGTGCCTGGCTACCACCACTGACTGCTCTGACAGGGATTATAACAGGGGGTTCTGGACAGAGCTGAAGAAAAATGTAGAACAAAATTCTAACTCACAAAAAAAGACCAGACTTACTGGCCTGACAGAGACTGGAGAAACCCCAAGAGTATAGCCCGTGAACACCTTTTAGCTCAGTGATGAAGTCACTCTTGAGGCTCACCCTTCATCCAAAGATTAGATAGGCCCATAAAACAAAACGAGACTAAAGGGGCACACCAGCCCAGGGACAAGGACTAGAAGGCAGGAGGGAACAGGAAACCTGGTAATAGGGAACCCAAGTTCGAGAAGGGCGAGTGCTGATATGTCATGGAATTGGTAACCAATGTCACAAAACAATGTGTACTAATTGCTTAATGGGAAGCTAGTTTGTTCTGTAAACCTTCATCTAACGTACAATAAAATTTTTTAAAAAGATGTAAGTTTTACTAACCATAGTGAACCAGAGTTGAAGTCAAATAATGATGAAGCAGCACAAGATAGTGTTTATAAAAACACCAATTCAATGAGATACTACTAAGGAGGGCCTCCCAACCCTGTGAATCCATAAAGAGTCATCCCTGGTATGTGGGAAAAACCAGTAATTAGATCTTGATTTAACAGCCGCTGTGGTGGTGCAGTGGTTAAGAGCTACGACTGCTAACCAAAAAAATCGACAGTTTGAATCTATCATCCACACCTTGGAAGCCCTATGGGGCAGTTCTGCTCTGTCCTGTAGGGTCACTATGGGTTGGAATCGGCTTGACGGCAAAGGGTTTGGTTTCTTTTGTTTATTCAATAGATATTAAAATGTATACAGCAAAGACAGTACTTTACAGGACATCTCTTTGGAGAATTACACTAAAATCAACACCATTATTCTTTTGGTCTAATGGTAAAGTTTTGAGTTAATAATGACTCAAGACATGAGAAATAAATCAGTTGGGTTTCACATTATATGCTAAAGAAGTTAGAATATTTTAGGTATCCTATATCGAGTCCCTGGGTGGTGCAAATGGTAACATGCTCAGCTGCTAACTGAAAGGTTGGAGTTTCAAGTCCACACTGAGGTGCCTCAGAAGAAAGACCTGGTGGTCTAATCCTGAAAAGCCAGCTATTAAAAGCCCTGTGGAGCACAGATCTATTCTGACACATGTGGGATAGTCATGAGTCAGAATCAACTCAAAGGCAACTGTTTTGTGTTGTTGTTTGCTTTGTTTTGTTTTTAATATGAATGAACTACCAAATAAATCTTCTCACTGTATAAACCAAAACCAAACCTGTTGCTGTCAACTCGATTCTGACTCACAGCGACCCTATAGGACAGAGTAGAACTGCCCCATAGGGATTCCAAAGAGTGGCTGCTGGATTCAGACTGTTGACCTTTTGGTTAGCAGCCAAGCTCCTTAACCACTGCGCCACCAGGGCTCCACTCACCATATAGCACTCATGACTTATTGCCAGACTTTCTTTCGGAAGGTAACTGTCCGTGGGAAAATTCCTAACCTATTTTCTGATCAACTAAATCAATATCTTCTTTCTAAATTATCTTTATGAAATCTACTGAAATTGATTTCATTTGAATCTAGTAACTAAAGAACCCCCTTTACATATGTGCACTGCTAGAGAGGTATGCTTACCACTTTTAGTTTTATTGCTGCTGTTTCTCTTGCATTCTGTATCAGATATATACATCTTTGGGAAGAGACAGCTTCTATTTTTCATTATAATACAAATTAGGTGTCTAACCAGGCAATATGGGAAGAAGAAACTTTATCTCCTTGACCTAGTTAAGCTTAAGATTGCTTTGTTGCCTTTAAACTTCCCTGAGCAGTATTGTAAGAAGTCCTCTAAACTCTTCATGAAATAAAGTAAAATTAATACTTAAAACTTAAGAACATTTAACTATTCAAAGTTTCATCAGGTGGCTAAGGCTAGACCTGGCTTTTGGTCTTATATTTAATGGTTTATTCCAAACTCCAGGTGTTTGGGTGACAATTTTCTGAGAGATTTTGGGAAATATCTGTGTGACACCCTTTTTTAAGTTGTTTAAGGTTTGCCATACAAATAAATTTAAAGAGTTAATTTTTGTTTACTTTTGTTACAATGAAGTACGGTAATTAGTCTATTGAAATTATTCTTTGTTGTTATTCTTTCATGGAGAGACCAAAATTCTTAGGCAACTTTAACTCTGTCGGTGTGTTACAGTAGAATTCACAATTCAGTATATCAGTCACTGAACAGTCTGTTCATGAAAAGGCTTTGGTTGAATGTATGGTGTAAATAGGACTTAAGTAGCAGGGTGTTAAAGCTTACCTTCCCAAAGGTTTTTCATTGTAATCAGTTGAAGAAAAGTTCTATAATTTCAATCCGCTCTACTCTTTCCAAACATAATTTTGAGAAACTTCCTATAATTAATGAGAATTTTCTTCAGATGATTAATAACACCTCTAACTTTTAATTAATTACTGTACTTTTCTAAATTATAATGTATTATGTAAAGATGATTATAGATCACACCAAAAAGGAGGTTAGTAAGTAGGGAGAAAGGATTTAGTCTTTTGCTTTTATTTTAACTTTAGTATGCATTGTCATATTTTAAGATTTTTTTCTTTCCCCACAATTAAGTCTAAAATTGTACATTCTGTTTTGTAGTGTCTAACTACTACGAATTAAAATAAGTGCCATAGCTTTCTAAAATTGTTATGAATTCTTACAGCTTTCCTTTATATTATCTAAGAGATGTAATAATGTGACGTATGCATTTTATATCCAGCTCGTAACTCTTGTTTGTATTTTATAAGATTTTCCTGCTGGCTCTGTCAGTGTAAACATCTACTGTGATGGAATCGTTAAGGCGACAACAGAAATAAAATACTGTACAACAGCAAAGGAGACAGCATTTCGGGTGGCAGATCCAGGACATGGAACATGTCAGGTAAGTTGATCTTTCCATGAAGTTAATAATAAAATAAGCTAAAGAGCTAATGTGGGAGAAGAGAATGCATTCTTTGGTATAAAGTCTAAATGTTGATTGAATAAGTTACTGATCAATAGGCAGGGAAGAGGCCAACCTCTGTGGTACATAGATGCAGATAAATTAGTTTGCTTATGTCAGGTCATTCCAGATAATGTCAATCGAAGACTGCCTATCCATTTTGAAATAGCTCCTGTAATGGGCTTGTTTCAAAGCTATTACAGAGCAGATAAAGAGAGAAGGATTAAAGGGAAGTCTTAAGAAATTAATTTCCTCGTTATCCAGATCTGGACAGCACAAAAGAAAAGTGTTTTGGAGTCAGACAAACTAAGAACACCATCAGAAAGAGAGTGTATGGTGTTAATCTAGAAATCTTTATTTTCGAGTGGAAATATCCAAGCTCAGGAAATGTTTTTCTTAGTTTCATTTACCATAGTTATCTAATAGTGAAAACTATTGCTTGATATTAGCAGTGTTTTTTAGGAATTCCAGAATAGCTAAAACTTTCTGAGAGGTATGCAAAGAGGCATTTTGAAGCCTGAGGTTTTTCCTCCAGTGTAAAAAAGTATTATTCAGCAGTGAAGACTTGGTGAGAAGTTTCTGATTTTCTCGAAGGGCTCTTGTTTGGGACTTTTTCCAGGGTGCATACATACTATGAATGCCCTGTTCTCATGGGTTTTAGATGTAATCATTGCGTTTTGATTACTCTTAAGCCATTAGTTTAATTTCTGCATTTATTTATTTATTTTTTGTTACCTGGCCCATTTCAGTAGAGATGATGTTTGCTTAGTGTAGCACATTTATCCTTTATGTGTTTGTTTATTGCATGAGATTTTTAATGGTATAAATGTTCTTTCGTTTTTTTAACTGCCTGATAACCAGAATTATAACCTTGCTTAATTGCCCTGCTTTGCGGGGAGGAGGGCAAATGGTAACAGAGGCAAAGAAAGAGGTAGTTGAATTAAACGTTGTGATCTTCAAATTTCAAAGGAAAAAAAAAAGTACCCCATAAGATATGTAACAAAACCATCAGTGACAGTGACGTTGACAGGTTGTCATGAACTCTTATAGGTTGAAACTAGTTTGGAATTGGAAGCTTTTTACTTCACGTGACACATTTTTCTATTAGAGTTCTCCTTTTGAATGACATATTTTAGAGCAACGGAAAAGGTAAAATGTCTTCAGAAAGGACAGAGAGTGAAATATCACTTGTCCAACTGGGGAGGATGAGACATTTGACAAAATTGTAATTATAATTGCAGAGCAAGAATAAAAGTAATAGTTGTTGTTAGGTGCCATCAAGTCAGTTCCGACTCACAGCGACCCTATGCACCACAGAACAAAACACTGCCTGGTCCTACACCACACTCACAATCGTTGTTATACTTGAGCCCATTGTTGCAGCCACTGTGTCAATCCATCTCATTGAGGGTCTTCCTCTTTTTTGCTGACCCTGAACTTTAAAGTAATAGCATATGCTTAAAATGCAGATGGTCTCATTTTCTTTTAAGACTACCTTGTCTTCTACTTTAAAAATTCTGTCCATAACAAAAAGATTAATAAAAGTGATATACTGAATTATTAGTACTCAGTCACCATAGAGGTAGAGTAGCCCCAACATATGTTATTGTGTTGGTTTTGCTGTTGGGGAAAAATAAAACACATCTTAGTATATAGTGAAAATTAAATGTAATTTATGACCTCTGCAGTTTTTCAGAATGCTATAATATGCAAGTCATGATTTCTTCTACAGCTTTGAGTAAATCGAAAAAACAACTTTTTTGTATGGTTTTTAGATCAGTAGAAAATACTGTTTCTTATTCACCCTCAACCAAAACGAGAGTGAGAAATTAGGGGTAATCATTGCATCTTAGGATTTCTCCCTTCCCTCAGGCCCTGTTGATCTAGTGAATTGATATTAGACAGTCACAGCTTAATTCAGGCTATTGCATCAGAAGGAAGCCATTTTAAACCTGACATGTGACACTGAGGGGTAGAATTATTATAACTTTCCAACAACAGATCACAGCATGGTAGAAAGAGACATTAAGAAATTAGGTTTAATTTATGTAATTTAAGATAGGGCTAGAGGTTTTACAAGTCCCTGGGTAGTGCAAACAGTTAACGTGCTCGGCTACTAACCAAAAAGTTGGAGGTTGAATCCACGCAGAAGCACCTCAAAAGAAAGTCCTGGTGAACTACCTCAGATAAGTGAGCCACTAAAAACCCTATGGGGCACAGTTCTACTCTGACAGCATATGGGGTTGCCATGACTTGGAATCAACTCAACGGCAGCTGGTTTAGAGGTTTTGCTGCTGCCGTCAGTGGACATAGAAGCTGAAATTCCATAGAATCTTGGACTTGATATAAAGTGAGGTTTCTCTAACCTGCTGCCTTCTGGACTTTAAGAGTTCTCCTTATCATGAATTCATAGGGATGGTGAAAGGTGGACTCAACCTGTGATGAAGAAGGAACCACAGGAGCATTCCCTGGTGTGTTTTAGTGTGTCTGGGCCTCCAAGGCAGCAGGCCAGCCCCCAGTGTGCTTCTCCTTGCAGGCACCCTGGTGTTTCTTTTTGACATTTGGCTTTGCTGTCATATGTAGTTGATAGTGGAAGAGTTGTGAAAAGCTGTATTTTTCTTTTACCAGTGTCTTAGTCATCTAGTGCTGCTCTAACAGAAACACCACGAGTGGATGGCTTTAACAAAGAGAAGTTTATTCTCTCACAGTCCAGGAGTAAGCTACAAGTCCAAATTCAGGGCATTAGCTCCAGGAGAAGGCTTTCTCTCTCTGTCAGCCCTGGAGGAAGGTCCTTGTGATGCATCCGTCTTTCCTTGGTCTGGGAGCATCTCAGAGCAGAAGCCTCAGGTCCAAAAGGACACGCTCTGCTCCCAGCACTGCTTTCTTGGTGCTGTGAGGTTCCCAAGTGTGTCTGTTCACTTCTCTCTTTTATATCTCAGATGAGATTGGATTAAGACACCGTCTAATCCTGTAAACCTCATCAGTATAACCTCATCACAGTGAAAGAATTTACAACACATAAGGAGATCACAGATAACCCTATCATAGTGATAGAGTTTACAACACATAAGAAAATCACATCAGATTATACAGTTATACAATACTGGGAATCATGACCCAGCCAAGTTGACACATATTTTTGGGGGACACAATTCAATCCATGACAACCGGTATAGAACATTATAGTCATTGTTTTATATTCTACTCTTCCAGTTGATTGGGAAATTTGGATATGTTGCAAATAACTCACTGAATATCTCTGTTCAGAGCACCACATATATTGTAATTTATTCACCATAACCCTTTGCCGTCCAGTCGATTCCAATTACAGTGACCCTATAGGACATAGTAGAACTGCCCCATAGGATTTCCAAGGAGCAGCTGGTGGATTTGAACTGCCATCATTTTGGTTAGCAGCTGAACACTTAAACACTTCACAACCAGGGCTGGCTATTGTATATTTACAAGGACATATAACTGCAGATTTGTTTTTTTTTTTTTTTTTCAGTATCTTACCTACTTAGTTGAAATGATGTGTTGAAGGACTACCCTGAACTTTCTTACAAATTTTAGTCGCAGATGTAATTTCAGTAATTCTAAAATACTTCCTATAATCATTTAAAAGTGACTGGGCATATAAAAACATGAACATTCTGTGGATTTGAGAAAAGAAATAATGAGAAATCTGTGTTTTTCCCTCAATAATCCTACAGTTTATAAGAGAATTTCTACTATCATTTGAAAGCTATTAAGCATATATCAAAATGACTACTCTGTGAATTTGAGAAAAGAAATGGTAATGAGAAATCTGGGTTTGTTATTTTATTTTTAATGATATCCATGAGGTCTTAGAATACTTTACCTGAGCCGGCTTAATTGTCTAACTACTTCCTAAATTATTTAATCTTTTTTGGATAGATATTAAATACCAACACATAGCATCATAAAAATACAATTTCTAGAATATCGCCTAAAACAGTGAATTTAAGAGAGATTCAAATGGAAAAAAAAAAAAAAATCTAAAGCCCAATTTGAGAAGATAATTAGAATTCAAGTACTAGTAATAAGAATATTACTAACTTTTATTTAACTGAAATAATTAAAACCTTTGAGACTTTCATCCTATTTATATAAGTGTGTTGGGGCAACTAAAGTTAACTTTGTATAGGAACAACTAAATACAATATAAAAACAAAATTAGGGCAAAATGTTAAAAGAGTATAGCAGCTTTATTGATTAAAGCAATAGGATTCTATTCATTAAAAAGTTTTTGAAATGGTGTCTGGTACCAAATAATTCTTCTTAGTTAAATTTCTCTTTTTTTTTTTTTATTGTACTTCAGGTGAAGCCCCACAGAACAAACAGTTTCTCATGAAACAGTAGCACACATATTGTTTTATGACATTGGTTAACAACTCCACAACATGTCAACCCTCTCCCTTCTCTACCTTTTTTTTTTGGTGAAAATATACATAGCCAAAGATATACCATTTCAAAAATTTCTACATGCACAGTTCAGTGACATTGACTACGCTCTTCCAATTGTGCTGCTATTCTCACTTTAGGTGAAGGTTTACAGAACAAAATAGTTTCTCATTAAACAGTACACATGTTGCCCTATGACAATGGTCAACAACCTCACAACACATCAACACTATCCTTACTCTACCTTGGCTTCCCTATCACTAGCTTTCCTGTCCCCTTCTGCCTTCTGGCTCTTGTCCCTGGGCTGCTGTGCCTCATTAGTCCCATTTGGTTTTATGGGGCTGTCCACTCCCTGGCTGAATGGTGAACCTTGGAAATGACTTCACCACTGAGCTAAAAGGGTGTCTGGGGGCCATACTCTCAGGGTTTCTCCAGTCTCCTTTAGGCCAATAAATCTGGTCTTTTTTTTTTTTGTGAGTTAGAATTTTGTTCTACATCCTTCTCCAGCTCTGTCTAGAACCCTCTGTTGTGATCCCGGTCAGAGCAGTCAGTGATGGTAGCTGGGCACCATCCAGCTGTACTGGACTCAGTCTGGTGGAGGTCCTGGTAGCTGTGGTCCATCAGTCCTTCGGGCTAATCTTTTCCCTGTATCCCACTCTCTCCCTTCTCCCCTGTTCCCGAAGGGATGAGACCAGTGGAGCATCTTAGATGGCTGCTCACAGGCTCCCAAGACCCCAGACACTACTCACCAAGGTAGAATGCAGAACATTGTCTTCACACAAACTGTGCCATGCCAACTGAGCTAGATGTTCCCCGAGACCATGGTCCCCCACAGCCCTCTTTCCAGCAATTCAGTCCCTCAGGGAGTTTGGATGTGTCTATGGAGTTAGTTACATTTCTTATTAGCAAAAGGTATTTTTGTGTCATTTCATGCATTTATCAATTTGCATGTTTCACATGATACATTTTGAAATCTTATTTTCGTCTTCATTTTAGGTGCACTTAATTTCCAGGTTCTTAAAATTGTATGTATTATTCAATCTTTGGTTTGCTGCCTGCAAATATTTAACACAGAGTGTGAAGCCAGATAGGGATTGGAGTGAGGAAAGGTACTACCTACTTCTAAACTCTTATTTCACAAAGAATTTCCCAGTGTACTTTTCTCTGCTGTTAATAGTTCCTTTAAGGTTAGATTCTTCATTAAGTTAAAGCTTAGGTATGAGCATTTGTCTCCCTTAAATAATTCTTCAGGAGCTTCTTCCTACTGAGAGATACAGGTGTTCCCCTAACCTAGGGTGCCAGTTTTGTTAAGTTTCTTTCGTATGTCTTTGTTTCCTTGAAAAGGTTGATGAAAATCTTTCTCTTTTCATCAGCTACTATTGATAAGAGGTACAAACGCGTCTAGTCTCTAAGCCATGCATTCCATAACACCATGATTATCTAAGACAGTCCCTTGCTGTAGACTTTCGGTGCCCCAATGGATAAGGTTCAAACTTCTTTTAATGCCACACAAGGTTGCAGGGTCTCAAATCTTTCCGGGGTTAATTCCTACCACAGCATCTCCACCATGTCGTCTTCTCTCTCTTTTTTAAAATTAAGCAAAATTCATATAACAAAATTAAACATTTTGAAGTGTATAATTAGGTGACATTAATATATTCACAGAATCCTTGGATGGTACAAATAGTTAACATGCTCGGCTGCTAACTGAAAGGTTGGAGGTTTGCCCCCTGAGGTGCCTCGGAAGATAGGCTTGGCGATCTACTTCTGAAAAATCAGCCATTGAAAACCATACGGAACACAGTTCTACTCGGACACACATGGGGTTGCCATGAGTCAGAATTGACTCAGTGTTAACTGATGGTGACAATAATATATTCACATTATTGTGCAACTATTACCTCTATCTAGTTCCAAAACGTCTTTTATCACTCCAAAAGAAACCCCTGTACCCATTAAGCACTCATTCCATATCTCCCTCCTCCCAGTCCCTGGCTACCACCAGTCTGCTTTTTGTCTATGGATTTACCTATTCTGGATATTTTGTATAAATGAAATAATGCAATGTGTGACCTTTTATGTTGACTTATTTCACTTAGCATAATGTGTTCCAGATTCATCCATATTGCAGCATGCATAAGTACTTCATTCCTTTGTATGGCTGAATAATATTCCTTTGTATTAATACGCCACATTTTGTTTGTTCATTCATCTGTTGGCATTTGTGTGTTTCCACCTTTTGGCTGTTGTGAATAGTGCTGCTGTGAACATTGTACAAGTATGTGTTACGTACCTGTTTTTAATTCTGGGTCGTATGTAATTCTATGTTGAACCTTTTGAGTAACCTTTGATCTGCGCTTTCCATGGGCTGCACTATTTTACATTCCTACCACCATTGTACAAGGTTTCTAATTTTTCCACATCCTTGCCAACATTTGTTAGTTTATGTTTGTGTTTTGTCTTTTTATTGCAGTCATCCTAGTGGGTAAAGTGGTATCTATTGTGGTTATCATCATTTTTTATTTTAACACTGTGATTCCTATGTTCTAGTCACCTAGGGTTGCTAAGTCTTTTTAAAACACATTATGCTATTTAAAATTCCACATTGTGTTTTCCATCTTTGTATACCCAGTATCTTTCAAACAGTTACTTCCAAGTACATGGGATGCAACTAACCTTTATTGCTTGAGAAAAAAATAGAAAAACACTGGTAATTGCTTCTATTTAATGCTATTTGAATAAATAAGTGAAAACTATAGGCATATAAATGATAAGATGAAAACTACCCTCTTAAAATATACTATTATTTATTTGTAAAATTGATACATAAATCTGATAGTTATAAAGTAAGAAACCCATAAGGAGGTAATACTAGAAACATGTTCTGTAAAGTGTTCTTCATGTTATACATCAGTAATGAACTATATGTCAGTATATTTCATTAGTGACATTTAGCATCCATGTGATTCCAGCCTTACCTTTCTTTTAAAATATTAAGGAAATGTTCACTATTCAAAAATGCCTAAGATCTCACCTCTCTTTCGAAAGACTGCATATTCTCTGTTAGACTGCATGGCATAGAAGAATTAGTTCTGGATGGGGTTAAGCAGGAGTTAGATTTTTCTTTTTTACTAAGCAATCACTTACTTCACGAGAACTCAGTTTCCTTAGTGCTCAATGCATTTCCTCATCTATATAATGAGGAAGCTAGAATATATAATCTCCATGGTAACTTTACACTCAAATATTCCATAATTGTTCACTGAAAAAAAAAAAAAACTTACGTATATTGGGAATTACAACCATTCTCCATTAAAGAGGATTGACTTGCAAATATGTGGGCTCTCCGTGTTCCCTTTATTTCACTGTTTGTTAGTGCTTCTTCCTAACTCTCCCTCCGGAGAGGAAGGGGATGATTTGAGTTTCATGTCTGTTCCATTAGTTTTATTACTTGTTTCATATTTCTGATGAAAGACTTGAGATGAGTAGAGAATGAATGCTCAAAAGAAATTCAATTTGGAGATTTATTTCTGGATTCATTTATTCATATTGTTTGTGTTGGTTATTAGAATAGACCAATAAGAATAAGGTATATCTATTGAAGCTTGTATTTTACTGATAAAATAATTGATACTTGTTATTAGCTTCCATCGAGTCGGCCCCTGACTCATGGTGACCCCATGCATAAAGTCAGACCATAGTGAGCCATAGAGTTTTCATTGGCTAATTTTCAGAAGTAGATTACTAGGCCTTTCTTCCTAGTCTGTCTTAATCTGGAAGTTCTCCTGAAACCAGTTTAGCAACACACAAGTCTCCTACTATAGGGCCTTAACATATGGAAGTTCCACTGAATCTAGTTTAGCAACACAACAACACACAAGTCTCTGACCACAGGCCTTTGCATATGCTCTTCTCGCTAACTGAAACATTTTTCTATTCTAATCCTTCACCCTCACCACCTTCACCTAGTCAATTTCAATTCATCCTCCAAATTTTAGCTCCATCATCTCTTCCTCACTGAAGCCTTCCCAACCTCATGCATCTCCCTATGTATCTCTTTGGTAACATTAATCACATTCTAACTTGAAAGTTTTTTTTTCTTATTAACATTAATATCTGCTTCTCATTAGACTACAAGGTCAATAAAGGCAGATATACTATCTGTTTTGTTTCTCCTCTGATCTCCAGGACCAAGTACAATGCCTGGCACATAGATGATCAATAAATATTTGCTGAGTGAAAAGATTTTATACTCTAAATTTCTCACCTAACCTCATTTTGTGCAACACCTATCAGAGCCACTTGTTCTGGGGCCAAGAGCTTCCTGACAGCATAGGCACAGCCCTTCCTGAGGAAGTTACTGGACTACTGACTGAAGCAGAAAGGATAAGGCAAAGAAGGGAAGGATAACCAAAGGAAAGGATGGTATGAATGTGAAACAATGAGACCGTTTCTGTTGTACAGCTTATAAACTACCTCCTGAAACAACCCAAAGAATAATCACAAAGATGTCCCAATAAATCTTGCCATCATTCAGAGAAGTCGTTTTGAAAAGACATTTTTCTGACTGTAGTAGTGCCATAATTTTGTATATACTTAACAGTAGGTTATTACAAAATGCTTGCTGAAAGGAACTGAGGGTGAGGAAAGGTAGGGTTTTCATGACGGCTGTATTTAACATCTACAATGGAAAGACTTGCGGTTTTTTTGGTTTGCTTTGTGATTCATGTCATTAAATATTTCCATTAGTGAGTCTGTTCAAGTTTGGTAAAATTAAAGCTTTGAGACTTCTTGACATTATGAATTAGCGATATAATATAGAGGTCAAGTTGAAAAATTCAGCACAAAGAAACTTAAATCAGTAGTCTAGAAGAGTTTTTTTTTTTAAGCTTTTATCGAAATTCTTTTCATAAATTGTATTTATGCATTTTGCATGATTCATGGAGATGGCAGAAACTGTTAGTTGTCTCTCAGTAGTTCTCTTTTCTTTCTTACATAATAGTATAACTTTTATCTGCACACATGGCTGCCCAGTTAAAATTGTATTTCCTGACTTTCTTGCAGCGACATGCACTCCTGTGACTAAGTAATAGCCAATGGTATGTCAGTGGAAGTAATCTGTGCAACTTTCAGATCATGTGTTTTTTCTTTTGGCCGGCTGGAAGGCAGACTCTAGAGTGATGGATGAACTGTCTTGTACCACGGAGACAATGCCAGAAGGAGTCTGGATCTCTAAAACCAGGGAGCTTTATTTATATCAGCCCTGGCCTGCCTAATTGTAGGCTTTATTTAAGCCACTGTCATTTTGGGTCTCTGTGTCACAGTAGCTAAATGTACATCCTAACTAATTAGAACATAGGTGTTATTAGCCATAATTTAAGAATTTAGAAAGAAAAAGTGAACTAATGTATTTGTGTAACCAGTGGAAAAGCCATTTCTCGGGGACAACTGTGCCACCAGGGCTCCTTAGACTTGGGTACTTTCCTCTCAATCACAGTGCATTGTATTTCATGACTTGTTATATGTCTGAAAGCTCACATTGCAGTGTTTGGAGAGGAGGGAATTAACATTTACTGGATTTGACATATATGTACTCACTTAAATCCCTCAATAATTCTGTCAGATAGGTACCATTAAGGTCACACAGCTAATGAGTCCTGGAGCAGGCATTTAAACAGGTTCCTCAGATCTCAAAACTCGTTTTCATCTCATTACAACATAATTTTCATGTAATATAAAGAGATTCTACAGCTATATGAATATCTAATAAATAATACATCTAAAATCATCTGAAAGAAGTCTTAAATTACCTTGAGTTTTATATTCTTACACGTATTTTTGTATAGATAGTCAGATAGGTTACATTTCTAGGAAATGACTCACTCAGAAGATTTAATATGACAAGGAAAATATCTCATCTTAGGTCTATTTACTTACTTAGATTATTCTTTTTATTTAACTGCTTGGAGTTGAGTAACCATAAAATCAAAAAAAAAAAAAAAAAGAGTGGGGCTTTGCATAATACAGGAAAGTACTTGCTTTGCTCTTGTACCTATCATTTTCTTTACAAGCTGCAGTAGGAAACTTTGTTTAAGATATGTTATGTAAACTATTGTTCAAATTCCCCTTTAAATGGCTATTTTGGCTCTCTTTCACGGCATGCATTATGAACAATGAACCAAATGCAGTGACTTTTCTTTCTTTTACTTAGTGAAACTTAAACAATGTAGCAATGCATTATAGCAAGAAGCACCAGGCTTTTCTCAGCTCAACCTCTGACTTTCCTTTTAGATACTGGAAGGTAAAAAGTGAAAGGCCACAGATATTTAATGAATTTTGACTCCTACTGTGACTATTTCAAAACCTTCTTATGGTCATTTCACTGAAATTATTTCTCTTGTCATTCAAAACTCTTGGTTATTACCATCTTTCTTTACCTACCCCACCTTTACCTTAATATTCTGTAGCAGATTTTATAGATTTCTTCACCCGGCTTTAATGCTTTAACCTCCTTTTCATTGTTTACGTTTACTACGGAGGCTGGGAAAGCCAGATTCTCACATTTTTTAATCACCCTTGCAGCTAGAGGTAGCCATATGAGACAGTTTTCACCAATTAGACATAAGGAAATACCTTTGGAGTTACTGCTCTTCTAATTACAAAAAAGAAAGAAAAAGAAGATAGTAAAATAAACAAAACTGGGTGACACTAAACCCTTTTCTCACTCCTGCATACTGTCATGCCTCTTTTTCTTTTTTCTGACTAAACATTAACGTGATATTTAGAAGTGAAATGGCCCACTTGAAAATATGGAACCTATATTTCTTCTTCACTTTACTCAAATATCCCCCCCACCCTTGCTGTCGAGTCCGTTTCAACCCATGGCGATCACATGTGTTTCAGATTAGAGCTGTGCTCCATAGGGTTTTTAATGGCTGTAATGTATGGAAGATCACCGGGCCTTTCTTCTGCAGTGCCTGTAGGTGGATTCGAACCATCAACCTTTCAGTTGGTAGCAGAGTGCAAACCATTTGAACCACCCAGGGACCTTACTCATATATTAGTTCATATTTACTCTTCCCTCCAGGATTAGGATGTAGTATGATATGCAGCGTATTTAAAGTGTGATGGCATAAGATAGAATCCCTATCTACCACTCATTAGCTGTGCGATTTTGGGTGCTAAAGAATACTTTTGTATCCTGGTTATCACATGTATAAAAGTAGACGTTAAAAAGTGTAACTTGTAGAGATGTTGTAAAAAATAGATAGAAATTAGGTATAGCCTGGCATATTATACGTGCTCAACATGTGGTTATTGTTGTTGTTAGGTGCTGTTGAGTTGATTCTGATTTATAGTGACCCTATTGGACAGGTTGGAGCTGCCGCCATGGGATTTCCTAGGCTGTAATCTTTTTTGGAAAAGTTCTCCAAATCTTTCTCCCATGGAGCCACTGGTGGGTTTGAACTGCCAACCTTTTGGTTAGCAGGGAGTGCTTAACCATTGCGCCACCAGGATTCCTTATGTGGTCATTATTACTACTTAAACACTCTGTGACTGTTTCATTGTGTAGACTTATCATATCTATTTGCATATTACCCCAAACATCTGAAGTATTTCCCAATTGCTTGTACATGTGATATCACCCTAAAATCCTCTTAAGGACAGTCTCTCAACATCATCATGCCCAGCACCCACTGCTGTCGAGTCAATTCCGACTCATAGCGACCCCATAGGACAGAGTAGGACTGCCCCCTTAGGGTTTCTAAGGCTGTAAATCTTTACAGAAGCAGACTGCCACATCTTTCTCCAGCAAATGGCTAGTGGGTTCGAACCACAGACATTTCAGTTAGCAGCTGAGCCCTTTAACCACTGTACCACCAGGGCTCCTTACCATCATGCCCAAACAGTGTTTATACCCCTTATCAAGAAAGAAGCAAATCAGACATTAAAGGGTTGCTGCTATAATAGCTTTCCATCTCCAGGAAATCTTGTTTCTGTAATGAATATTTTGGTTTTTTGTTTGTTTGCTCTTACAATTAACCTTTTTATTTTGAAGTGATTATAGATTCACATGCAGCTTTAAGAAATAATACAAAGAGATCCCATGTACCCTTATCCACATCTCCCAGGGTAACATCTTATAAAACTATAGTTCAATGTCACAATCAGGGTATTGATATTGATACAGTCAAGACACAGAACATCTCCACCACTACGCTCATGTCGCCCTTTTATAGCTCTGTCCACCTCCTTTCCTTTCACCCCCTCCTAACCCCCTGGCAACTACTAGTTTGTTCTAATTTCTATAATTTCGTCGTTTCAAGAATGTTACATAAGTGAAATCATACAACATGTAAACTTTTAGAGTTGACTTTTTAAAATGTTTCATTCAGTTTAATTCTCTGGACATTCATCAAGGTTTTTGCATGTATCAACGGTTTTTCCTTTTTATTGCTGAATAATATTCCATGGTATATGTACCACAACTTGTTTAACCAATCATGTGTTCAAGGATATCTGAGTTGTTTCCAGTTTGGGGCTATTTATTATGAATAAATCTGCTGTAAATATTCACGTGTAGGTTTTTGTGTGTCTTAAGTTCTCATGACTCTGGGATAAATGCTCAAGGGTGCTACTACTGGGTTGTAAGGTAGTTACATATTTAGATTTTTAAGAAGCTTCCAAACTGTTTTCCAGAGTGGCTGTAACCATTTACATACCCACCAGCAAAGTATGAGTGATCCATTTTCTTGACATCGTTGTCAATATTTGATGTTGTCACTATTTTTCATGTTAGCTGTTCTGATAATTGTGTAATGGTATCACATTGGGGTTTTAATTTGCATTTCTATGATAATTAATGATGTTGAACATCTTTTCAAGTGCTCATTTGACATCTGTATACCTTCTACAGTGAAATGTCTCTTCATAACTTTTGCCCATTTTGTAATTGAATTTTTTTTTTTTTTTTTACTGTTGAGTTTTGAAAGCTCTTTATATATTCTAAATACCAGTCCTTTGTTGGAAATGTATTTGCAGGTACTTTCTCCCACTATGTAGCTTATCTTTTTAGTCTCTTAACATGCGTCCGTCAGGTGTTTTGCACTGTGGGAGCTTGTGTGTTGCTGTGAAGCTGGAAGCTATGCCACTGGTATTCAAATACTTGGAGGGTCACCCATGGTGGACAAGTTTCAACTGAGCTTCCAGACTAAGACAAACTAGGAAGAAAGACCCAGCGGTCTACTTCTGAAATGAATTAGCCAGTGAAAACCTTATGAATAGCAGCAGAACATTGTCTGAAATAGTGCCGGAAGATGAGCCCCTCAGGTTAGAGGCACTCAAAATACAACTGGGGAAGAGCTGCCTCCTCACAGTAGAGTCGACTTTAATGACATGGATGGAGTCAAGCTTTCAGGACCTTCATTTGCTGATGTGGCACAACTCAAAATGAGAAGAAACAGCTTTAGACATCCATTAATAATCAGAACCCGGAAAGTACGAAGTATGAATCTAGGAAAGTTGGAAATCATCATAAATGAAATGGAACACATAAACATCAATATCCTAGGCATTAGTGAGCTGAAATGGACCGGTATTGATCATTTTGAATCAGACAATCACATGGTCTACTATGCCAGGAATGACAACTTGAAGAGGAATGGTATTACATTCATCATCAAAAAGAACATTTCAAGATCTATCCTGAAGTACAATGCTGTCAGTGATAGGATAATATCCATACACTTCCAAGGAAGACCAGTTAATAGGACTATTCAAATTTACGCACCAATCACTAAGGCCAAAGATGATGAAATTGAAGATTTTTACCAAATTCTGCAGTCTGATATTGATCGAACATGCAAATCAAGGTGCACTGATAATTACTGGTCACTGGAATGCAAAAGTTGGAAACAAAGAAGGATTGGTAGTTGGAAAATATGACCTTGGTGATAGAAACCATGCCGGAAATCACATGATTGAATTTTGCAAGACCAATGACTTCTTCATTGCAAATACCTTTTTTCACCAACAAATGGTGACTATACACGTGGACCTCTCCAGATAAATACAGAAGAATCAAATCAACTACAGCTGTGGAAAGAGAAGATGGAAAAGCTCAATATCATCAGTCAGAACAAGGCCAGGGGCCGACTTTAGATCAGACTGTCAATTACTCACATGCAAGTTCAACTTGAAACTGAAGAAAGTAATAACAAGGCCACAAGAACCAAGGTACAAACTTGAGTATATCCCACCTGAATTTAGAGACCATCTCAAGAACAGATTTGACGCGTTGAACACTAATGACCAAAGACCACACAAGTTGTGGAATGACATCAAGGACATCATCAATGAAGAAAGCAAGAGATCATTAAAAAGACAGGAGAGAAAGAAAACACCTAAATGGATGTCAGAAGAAACTCTGAAACTTGCTCTTGAACATTGAGTAGCTAAAGCAAAAGGAAAAAATGATGAAGTAAAAGAGCTGAACAGAAGATTTCAAAGGGCAGCTTGAGAAGACAAAGTAAAGTATTATGATGACATATGCAAAGACCTGGAGATAGAAAACCAAAAGGGAAGAACACATTCAGCATTTCTCAAGCTGAAAGAACTTCAGAAAAAATTCAAGCCTCAAGTTGCAGTACTGAGGATTCTATGGGAAAATATTAAACGAGGCAGGAAGCCTCAAAAGTAGATGGAAGGAATACACAGAGTTACTATACCAAAAAGAATTGGTCAACATTCAGGAGGTAGCATATGATCAGGAACCGATGGTACTGAAGACATTGGCGAAAAGCAAGGCTCTGGGAATGGATGGAATACCAGTTGAGATGTTTCAACAAACAGGTACAGGACTGAAAGTGCTCAATTTTCTATGCCAAGAAATTTGGAATACAGCTACCTGGACAACCAACTGGAAGAGATCCATATTTATGCTATTTTCAGGAAAAGTGATCCACCCGAATTCGAAAATCATTGAACAATATCATTAATATCACATGCAAGCAAAATTTTGCTGAAGATCATTCAAAAGTGGCTGCAGCACTATATCGACAGGGAACTTCCAGAAATTCAAGCCAGATTTAGAAGAGGATGTGGAATGAGGAATATCATTGCTGATGTCAGATGGATCCTGGCTGAAAACAGAGAATACCACAAAGATGTTTACCGGTGTTTTATTGACTATGCTAAGTCATTCAACTGTGTGGATCTTAACAAATTATGGATAGCATTGCAGAGAATGGGAATTCCAGAACACTTAATTGTGCTCATGAGGAATCTGAACATGGATTAAGAGGCAGTCATTCAAACAAACAGGGGATACTGCATGGTTTAAAGTCAGGAAAGGTGTGGGTCAGGGTTGTATCCTTTCATCATACCTGTTTAATCTGTACGCTGAGCAGATAATCCAAGAAGCTGGACTATATGAAGAATGGGGCATCAGGATTGGAGGAAGACTCATTAACAACCTATGTTATGCAGATGATAGAACCTTGCTTGCTAAAAGTGAAGAGGACTTGAATCACTTGCTGATGAAGATCAAAGACCACAGCCTTCAGTATGGATTACACCCCAACATAAAGAAAACAAGAATCCTCACAACTGGACCAATAAGCATCATTATGATAAACAGAGAAAAGGTTGAGGTTGTCAAGGATTTCATTTTACTTGGATCCACAATCAGCACCCTTGGAAGCAGCAGTCAAGAAATCAAAGACGCATTGCATTGGGCAAGTCTGCTGCAAAAGACCTCTTTAAAGTGTTAAAACACAAAGATGTCACCTAGAGGACTAATGTGTGCCTGACCCAAGCCATGGTGTTTTCAATTGCCTCATATGCATGTGAAAGCTGGACAATGAATAAGGAAGACCGAAGAAGAACTGACATGTTTTAACTGTGGTGTTGGCGAAGAATATTGAATATACCATGGACTGCCAAATCTGTCTTGGAAGAGGTACAACCAGAATGCTCCTTAGAAGCACGGATGGCGAGACTTCCTCTCACATATGTTGGGCATGTTATCAGGAGGGACCAGTCCCTGGAGAAGGGCATCATGCTTGGTAAAGTAGAGGGTCAGTGAAAAAGACGAAGACCCTCAATGAGATGGGCTGACACAGTGGCTGCAAAAATGAGCTCAAGCATAACAACAATTGTGAGGATGGCGCTGGAGTGGGCAGTGTTTTGTTCTGTTGTACGTAGGGTTGCTATGAGTCAAAACTGACTCTATGGTACCTAATATAACAACATAGTCCCAAGATTTCACCTGTTTTCTTTTTTCTAAAAGTTTTATAATTTTATGTCTTACACTTAAGTCCCTGATTGACTTTGAGTTGATTTTTCTATAAGGTGTGAAACTGGAGGTTCACCACCCCCCCATCATCTAATTGTCCCAGCACCATTTGTTCAAAAGTCTCTTTCCTTCATTGAATTGCTTTTGCAACTTTGTCAAGAAGTCAGTTGAGTATATTTGTGTGGGTCTGTTTCTGAGTTTTCTATTCTGTTTCATTTATCTGTATGACTATCCATAGGTCAATATCACACATTCTTGATTACTATAGCTATGTAGTAAATCTTGAAATTGGGTACAATAGTTCCTCCAATTTTATTCTTATTTTTTAAAAATTGCTTCAGCTATTCTGTTTCCTTTGCATTTTCATATAAATTATAGAATAATCTTGTCTATGTCTACAAAAAATCTTGCTGGAATTTTGATAGGTGTTGCATTAAACCTGTATATCTGTTAGGGCAAATTGACATCTTCACTATGTTGAGTCTTCCAAACCTGAACATGGTATGCCTTGCCACTTATTTAGATCTGCTTTGGTTTCTTTCATTGGCATTGTGTAGTTTTCAGCATACAAGTCCTGTATATGTTTTGTTAGGTTTACATGTAATTATTTTATTTAATTTTTTAGCTGTTATGAATGGTATTGCATTTTTAATTTTGGTGTCAATGTGTTTATTGCTAGTTTATCAAAATACAATTGATTTTTGTGTGTTTATCTTGTACCCTGTGAACTTGCTGAACTCACTTTTTAGTTCTAGGACATTTTTTGTTGGTTTTTTGGGATTTTCTACATAGACTATCATATCATCTATAAGTGTTGTTGTCTTTAGTTACCATTGAGTCAGTTCTGACTCAGGGTGACCTTATATGTAACGGAACAAAACATTGCCTGGTCCTGCACCATCCTCACAATCTTTGGTATGTTTTAGCTCATTGTTGCAGCTACTGTGATGATCCATCTCATAGAGTGTTTCCCTGTTTTTTTCTGACCAAACATAATGTCCTTTTCTAGTGATTGGTGTTTCCCGATGACATGCCCAAGGTAAGCAAGATGAAGTCTCAGCATCTCTCCTTCTAAGGAGGATTCTGGTTGTACTTCCTCCAAGACAGATTTGTTAGTTCTTCTGGCAGTCCATGGTGTAAGCAATATTTTTTACCAACACCCCAATTCAAATGCATCAATTCTTCCTCAGTCTTCCTTTTCCATTTTTCAGCTTTCACATGCATGTGAGGAGATTGAAAATACCATGGCCTGGTTCAGGCATACCTGAGTCATCAAAGTGATGTCTTTGCTTTTTAACCTTTAAAGAGGTCCTTTGCAGCAGATTTACCCAATGTAAAATGTCATTTGATTTTTTTGACTGTTGCTTCCGTGGGTATTGATTGTCAATCTGAGTAGAAAGAAATCATTGACAACTTTGATTTCTTCACCATTAGTGATGATGTTGTTTGTTGGTCCAGTTGTGGACCATCTGTAAATAGGGACAATTTTATTCACCCCTTTCAATCTGTATGCCTTTTATTTGCTTTTCTTGTCTTACTGCATGGGATAAAACTTCCAGTGCTATGTTGATAAAACTGAGGAGAGTGGACATTCTTGCCTTATTCCAGATTTTAGATGGAAAGCATTCAGTCTTTCACCAATACACACATTCATAGCTGTAGGATTTTTGTAGATGTTCTTTATTAATTTGAGGAAGTCACCCTCAATTCCCATTTTTCTAAGAGTTTTTAACTGTGAATGGGTATTGAGTTTTGCCAGATTTTTTTTCTGCATCAATTGATACGATCATGGGATATTTCCTCTTTAACATCTTAATACAGTGGATTGCATTGATTTAGTTTTGAATATTGAACCAGCCTTGCATAAACCCAATTGGTCATGATGTGTATATTTTATGTATATATATATATAGTTGAATTATTTTTGCTAATATTTTTAAGTATTCACATCTATATTCATGAGAGGTATTGTTCGTTTTATTTTGGTTTTGTGTTTATTTTTTGTACTATCTTTGTCTGATTTTGGTATCATGTTGTTGTGTGCAGTCAAGTTGGTTTTGACTCATAGTGACCCTATAAGACAGAGTAGAACTGCCTCCATAGGGTTTCCAAGGTTGTAATCTTTCAGAAGCAGATTGCCAGCTCTTTTCTCCTATGAAGAGGCTGGTGGGTTCAAATCGCTGACCTTTCAGTTAGCAGCTGAGTGCTTAACCATTGTGCTACCAGGGCTCCTTAGCTACGTAAAATGAATTGGGAAGTGTTCCCTCTGCTTCTGTTTCCTGTGAAGAGATTGTACAGAACTGGTGTTAGTTCTTTAAATATTTCTTAGGATTCTATAGTGAAACAGTATAGGCATGAAAATTTCTTTTTGGGGGAGTTTTTAAATTCTTAATAGGTATAGGGATAGTCAAATTACATATTTCATATTGTCAGAGTTGTGGTAGTTTGTGTTTTTTGAGGAATTGGTCCGCTTCATCTAAATTGTCAAATTGATGTTTGTAGGGTTGTTTGTAGTATTCTCTTACTATCCTTTTGATGTCTGCAGAGTTTATAGTGATATCTCCTGTTTTATTCTTGATATTGGTAATTTGTGTCTTCTCTCTTTTTTCTTTTGTCAGCCTTGCTAGAGGTTTGTCAGTTTTATTGATCCTTTCAAAAACTAGCTCTTTGTTACATTGATCTTCTCTGTTGTTTTTCTGGTTTTAATTTTATTGACTTATGCTCTTATTTTTATTATTCCTTTCTGCTTGCTGTTATATATAATGCTTTTATTTTTTAATTTCTTGAAGTGGAAGCTTAGATAATTGATTTAAGACTTTTCTTCTTTTCTAACGTATGCGTTCAGTTCTATAAATTTTCCACTAAGTGCTGCTTAAGCTGTGTCCCACAAATTGTGGTATGATGTAGTATCATTTTCACTCAGTTAATGTGTTTTTAAAATTTCCTTGATTATTCTTCTTTGACCCATTCCTATCATCTTCCTAGTATAGAATTCTAGTTTTATTCCATTGCAGGTAGAAAACAAACTCTCTGTGATTTAAAGGATTTTTAATTTGTTGAAGACTGTTTTATGGCCTAGGATATGGTCTGTCTTTGTGTATGTTCTGTGGGCACTTGAAAAGAAGGTCTATTCTGCTTTTTTTTCTTGGTGGAGTGTTCTATATATGATTATTAGACCCTGTTGACTAGATGGTCAATTAATGGTGTGGTTGAGTTCTTCTATATATTTGCAGATTTTCTGTCTACTTCTTCTATTAATTGTTTCGAGAGGGATGTTGAAGTCTCCAACTATAGTTGTGAATCTGTCTCTTTCCCTTTTGGTTATGTCAGTTTTTTATTTTTCAGCTCTGTTGATTTGTCCATATAGTCAGAATTGCTGTCTTCTTGATGAGTTGACACTTTTATAATTGTATAATATCCTCCCTTCTCTGGTAATTTTCTTTTCTCTGATGTCTACTTTATCTGATATCAATTTTGCCACCTTGCTTTTCTTTGATTAATGTTTGCATGGTATATGGTTTTTACTGTTTTACATTCAGCTTGCCTATAGTCTTACATTGAAGTCAGTTTCTAGTAGACAGCATATAGTTGGTTCATTCATGGTTTTTAATCTGCTCTTCTAACCTCTGTCTTTTAATTGATTTATTTAGATTATTTACATTTAATGTAATTATTGATATGTTAGGGCTTATGTCTGCCTTTTTATTGTTTGTTTTCACTTTGTTCTGTTTTTCATTTCTCTTTTCCTATTCTTGTCTTCCTATGGGCCACTTAAGCATTTTTTTTTTTAAGAATTCCATTTTTATTTATCTCAGGTATTTTTTGAGTGTAACTCTTTCCATGACATTTTTATGGTTGCTGTAGGTATTATATTATATATGCACAACTTATCTGTCTACTGGTGTCCTCATTTTACCAGTTTCAGTGACGTATAGAAAACTTACTCCCTTTACTTCTTTTTTTTTCTCCTCCACTTACAATATAATTGTCTTAAATATTTCTCTACAAATATTTAGAATCACATCATACAATGTTATAATTTTTGCTTCAACCATCAAATATAATTTTAAAATGCAAGAGGAGAATTATAGCCTGTTTTTAACTATATTTTTGCTTAGTGTGTTTTTTCTTCCTTGCTGATGTTCTAAGATTCCTTCTTTAGTCGTTTCCTTTCTGTTTAGAAGAACTTCCTCTAGTCATTCTTTGCGGGTGAGTCTCCTGGTGATGAGTTATCGTAATTTCCCTTCATCTGAGAATGTCTTGATTTCCCCTTAATTCGTGAAATATATTTTCACTGAGTAGAGTATCCTGGGTTGACAATTCTTTTCTTTCAGCACTTGAGGAATATTGAGTCACTTCCTTCAGGCCTCCATGGTTCCTGTTGAGAAATCTGCTGTCTTTCTAATTCTTTTTACCCTGCAATTAAGGTTGTTTTTCTCTCTCAAAGCTTCGAATTCCTTTTCATTGCCTTTGTTTTTCAAAAATTGAATTATAATGTGCTTTGGCATGATTTTTTTTTTTTTGCTTTACCCTGTTTGGGGTTCACTCAGCTTCTTAAATATGTAGGTTTATGTCTCTTGCCAAATTGGGAAGTTTTCAACCATTATTTCTTTGAGTCCTCTTTCCTACTTTTCCTTTCTCCTTTCCTTCTGAAACTTTGATAACACAAATGTTAAATCTTTTGTTATACTATTAAGATCCCTGATACTCTGTTCATTTTTTCTTACTCTTCTTCCTCTCTGTTGTTCAGATTAGATAATTCCGATTGTTCTATCTTCAAGGTCACTGATTTTTTTCCTCTGTCCTCTTCATTCTGCTATTGAACCTATCCACTAATATTTTCTATTTTGGTTATTGTATTTTTCAGTTCTAAATTTTCATTTGAGTTCTTTTTTATACCTTTTATTTCTTTGCTGAACTTTTTATTTTCTTGCTGAGGCTTTCTATTTTATTTTTAATTTGTTTCAACCATGATTGCAACTACTTGTTGAAGCAGTTTTATTATGGCGTCTTTAAAATCTTTGTCAGAAAATTCTAATATCTCTGTCATGTTGGTGTTGGTGTCAATTGCTTGTCTTTTTTTTTTTTTTTTTTTTTTAATTAAGTCTTAGATATCCCTGGTTCTTTATATAATGAGTGAATTTTAATTGAAATTGGGACATTTTGAGCATTATGTTATGAGATTCTGTATCTTATTTAAACATTCTGTTTTAGCTAGCTTTCTTTGACACTGCTCTGGCAGGGAAGTGGAGTGGCATTGCCTTGTTACTTTCAGGTGGAGGTAGAAGTTTATATTCTCCACTTGGCTTCCCTTGACACCTGAGGCTGATGGGCTTGTCATTAATCCTGGGTAGGGTTGGAAGTTTTGGCTCTCCTTGTGTTCTCCACTGATGCCTTGGTAGTGGTGGCCTTGTTACTCCTAGGTGATGGAGTAAGTTTTGACTGTCCATTAGGCCTACTCTGACACCACTCTGTTGGGGATGTGAATGGGTGCTTTGCTACTTCTGGGTGGGGACCAGGATCCCCATGTGGTCTCCACTGACTGTTGGCATAGGGATGAGGGGACTTGTTACTAGGTAATAGAGATGAAAGTCCTAAAACCCTACTTGATCTTCTTTGACGCTTCTCGGCAGGAACGTTGTGGCACTTTGTTACATTCTTAAATGGGTAAGGGTCTAGGCTCCCCACTGTGCCTTTTCTGGCATGCGTGGGGTTTAGCCACAGAGTTGTTTTTGTTTTTAATGGTGTTTAGCTGCTAGGCTGCCCCTTTCCTGGTTCTTTTGCTAGAAAGTGCCGGCTTTTTTTTTTTTTTTTTTTTTTGTCTGTGCCCATTTGTATTTCCAGGTTACTGACATCTTCAGCTCCAAGACTGAGATTTATAAGATGAAAAAAGAAAGAAAGAAAGAAACTCAGGGAGTTTACCACCATGTCTTTGCTTGAATACTGAGGTTCCTAGTTAGTCTGCCTTTTTCTGTCCACCTTTCATAGTCTTATTGTGTTTGTTTCATGTATAGTAGCCAGAGTTTTGGGTTGTATTTAGTGGGAGGAATAGGTAAGAATACATCTATTCCATCTTCCTAGAAACAGAAGTCTATAATCCTAAATATCATTTAAAACAGATATTTAGTATTTTTTTCTTTTTAGCAAGAAATACTTATTATAATAAAGTTGTTTATCAGGAATATATATAAATTTCTATAATACCTGATATTTAAATTGAGTTGTAAATTACAAGTATGTATGTAAATTGTATTTTAAGTTAAGTTCATCAAGCCCACATTCCCTCATATGGCACTGAAAGAAAACTCCTGGGAAAGGTCACATATTTACTGTATATGTAAACAGCTTTATTATTTTATAATCAGCCTTCTGTTTCATATGTTAATATCTTTTCTGCTTTCTTTTTCCAATATTCATTTTATCTATTTATAGCTATACATAGATAGATGTATGCATATGTGTGTTTATATATATGATGTATATACTTAATATTTTTCTAGTATAGCATTTATCTATCTATAAATTGGTAGATATAGATATGCATATGCATATATACATATATATTAGGAATATATGTATTTAATTTTTCTTATAAATATTAATAATGTCAATATGATCATGTCATTTTATTCTGTTAATTTCACATTAAGTTGCTCATTAATTAAATATATAAGATGGTTGTGAATGTTACTGAACAAATATTACACTACTCCAAATGACTGCTGCAATATGTCATTTGGTTTCTTGACTGCTGCTTCCATGGGCATTGATCGTGGATCCAAGTAAAATGAAATCCTTGACAACTTCAATCTTTTCTCCATTTATCACGATGTTGCTTATTGGTCCAGTTGTGAGGATTTTTGCTTTCTTTGTGTCGAAGTGTAATCTATACTGAAGGCTATAGTCTTTGATATTCATCAGTAAGTGCTTCAAGTACTCTTCACTTGCAACAAGCAAGATTGTGTCATCTGCATAATGCAGGTTGTTAATGAGTCTTCCAGCAATCCTGATGCCACACACGTCTTCTTGTAGTCTGGCTTCTTGGATTATTTGCTCAGCATACGTATTGAATAAGTATGGTAAAAGGATACAACCCTGACACACACCTTTCCT
This sequence comes from Dugong dugon, assembly GCA_030035585.1. Taxonomy (NCBI): domain Eukaryota; kingdom Metazoa; phylum Chordata; class Mammalia; order Sirenia; family Dugongidae; genus Dugong; species Dugong dugon. The sequence continues at coordinate 21,204,184 of CM057463.1, read as the reverse complement.
GATTTTAAACTACACAGTATCCCCTTGTTCTGTTTGAACAACTGCTTCATGGTGTATGTACAGGTTCCTCATGAGCACAGTTAAGTGTTCTAGAATTCCCATGCCTTGGAATGTCATCCATAAGTTGATATGATCCACAGTGTTGAATGCCTTTGCATAGTCAATAAAACAGGTAAACATCTTTCTGGTATTCTCCGCTTTCAGCCCAGATCCATCTGACATTAACAATGATATCCCTCCTTCCACATCCTCTTCTTAATCTGGCTTGAATTTCTAGCAGTTCCCTATCAGTGTACTGCTACAACATTTTTGAATTATATCATCAAAATTTTACTTGCATGTGATGTTAATGATACTGTTTCTGCATTCTGTTGGATCACCTTTCTTTGAAATGGGCATGTATATGGATCTTTTCCTGTCAGTTGGCAAAGTAGTTGTCTTCCAAATGTTTTGGCATAGATGAGTGAGGGCTTTCAGCATTGCATCCGTTCGTTGAAACATCTCAATTGATACTCCGTTAATTCCTGGAGGCTTGTATTTCACTAGTGCTTTCACTGCAGCTTGGACTTCTTTCAGTATCATTGGTTCTTGGCCATATGCTACCTCTTGAAATGTTTGAACGTCGGCCGGTTCTTTTTGGCACAGTGACTCTGTGTGTTCCTTCAATCTTCTTTTGATGCTTCCTGTGTCATTCAACATTTTGCCCATAAAATCCTTCAATATTGCAATTTGAGGCTTGAATTTTTTTCTTCACTTATTTCACCTTGAGAAATGCCAAGCGTGTTCTTCCCTTTTGGTTTCCTAACTCCAAGTCTTTGCACATTTCATTATAATACTTTGACTTCTTGAGCTGCCCTTTGAAATATTCTCTTCAGCTCTTCATCATTTCTTCTGTTTGCTTTAGCCACTCGACATTCAAGAGCCTGTTTCAGAGTCTCTTCTAACATCTATTTTGGTCTTTTCTGTCTTTTTAATGACCTTTCCTTCCTTCACGTATGATATCCTTGATGGCATCCCACAACTCATCTGGTCTTCAGTCAAATCTATTTTTGAGGTGGTCTCTAAATTCAGATGGGATATACTCAAGTCGTATTTTGGTTCTCATGGACTTGTTTTAATTTTCTTCAGCTTCAACCAGAACTTGCTTATGAGCAATTGATAGTATGTTCCACAGTCGGCTCTTGGCCTTGTTCTGACTGATGATACTGAGCTTTTCCATGGTAACTTTCCACAGATGTAGTCGACTTGATTTCTGTGTACTCCATCCAGTGATGTCCACATGTATAGTTGCCATTTATGTTGTTGAAAAGAGGTATTTCAGATGAACACCAAGTATTATATGTAGGTCTTAAATAAGTCCTCACTACTTAACAAGATTAACTGCAAGTTTCTTATCAGGCACGGGAAGCACTTTTTGAAAGGCTCACATTCTTCTCATTGGGCATTGTTCTGCAGTCTTATGGAAGTACCTAAGGTCCTTTACCATATCATACTTCATGACACCTCTATGCATATGTGCAATTTGTTCCTTTATTCTAAAATGCTCCTTTTATGGCAATATCAGCTCAGGTCACCTCCGTAAAGGCTTCTCTGACAGTTCTTCCTTTGTGTAAATGGTGTCCCTCGCTTATGCCTTCACTGACTTTCTATCATAGTATCTAGGAGTCTTCATTACCCATATGTAATTACATGACTGTGACTTTTTTAAAGATAGGACTTGTTCCCATATTTCCCTTCCTTTTCTTGTTTTTCAATGTTCCAAAGATAAGGGCTTCGCATAGTCCGTATCATTAGATGCTCACTAATGCTCAGTTTTGCTCTGCATTACACAGCTATGGATTAAGAAAAGGACTTTCACTCTGTATTAGTCTCTGAGGACTGCCATAAAATAGTACCACAAACTGAGTGACTTAAAACAACATAAATTTATTCTCTCACAGCTTTCAATACTAGAAGTCCACAGTCCAGGTGTTGGCAGGTCTTGTTCCTTCTGGAGGTCCTGAGGGAGGAGAATATGTTCCATGCCTCTCTCCTAGGTTCTAGCAGGGCTTGTTCCTTCTGGAGGTCCTCAGGGAGAATATGTCCCATGCCTGTCTTCTAGCTTCTAGTGGTTGTGGCAATCCTTGGCATTCCTTGTCTTGTAGATTCATCATTTCAATTTCTGCGTCCATCTTCACAGCACATTTCCCTGTGTGTTTCTATGTCTCTTCTTTTCTTATAAGGATACCAGTCATGTTGGAATAGGTCCTTCCCTAATCCAGTATGACCTCATCTTAACATGACTACATCTGCAAAGATCCTGTTTCTGAGTAATAAGGTCACAGTCACAGGTAGCAAGAGTTAGGACTTGAGCATACGTTTTGGGGGGAACGTAATTCAACCCACAACATACCTCTTCTTTTCACTTCTCAGCAAGACTTACAGAAAATCCAGAGAAGCCTGAACCACCTTTTTATCTGAGGTAACCAAATTACTGAAAAATTAAGAAATAGAGATAAAAAAAAAAATCTTTATTTTCAATCTATTTATTTAATTTCTGTTATACTAAGTATAGATTTTATTTGGAAGCCATTGCAAAAGACTTAATTAGGAACTTTATGAGTACAAGACAAAGGCCAAGCGGCCACCTTTCCTTGTACAGTCTACCTCCATCCATGCCAGAATTATTGATTGGCGCACCTCCTCAGCTACAGCCATCTGTGTCTCAAGTTGATATGGTCATAATCATAACTTGACATAAAACAATTTTAAAAGAATGTTGTTCTTCGTAAACGATGACATCACCAATAGTAGAACACTTGAGTTTTGTGTAGTTCCTCCCCAAATCCCATGATTAGGAAAACAGAATAAACATACAGAGTTACTCTAGATCTGCAGGGGAAAAAAATAGGCCAAGATGAATATTCTCCTCAGTTTCACACAAAAATAAAATAATCTATTTAAGACTATCCTATTTCTGACATTTAATTTGAAAAACAGGGCTCATCATTTTATTATTTCATTTACTAAAATGCAACATATATTTTACTAGAATTTAGTATTTAAGCAAATTTAGTTTTATCACTGATTTGCTATAATTCTCTTTTAAAACTGGTAGATGCTTAAATAAGATTCTCTTTCAAAAGCAAAGGTTTTTCTTTCTTGCATCTATTTTTCTATTATTCTAATAATCAGTTTTTAGGCAAGACCCTAATATTTTATATTATTATTTCAAAAAAGGCATAAGTATCACTAAAGATTGCACTGTATTTATTCCAGTTAATAAATTTTTATTATATTACATTATGATGAGATTCTACGTAAATAATTGAACTAATGAAAATGTTCCTTTTCATTTGAAAATAGAGTGACATTGAAGAAATTGATGATGTTCTTACATCCGTTTTCAAGCATGAAATCCCATGTTATGAGTTCAAATCTCTTCAAACGGAAATCTACCCTCAAAAAGAATGTGAGTATTTTCCAAGTGCATTAGTTATTCTTTATATCATAACTGTATGTAACTCTTTAATAAATGTTCTAGTCAGGAGTATAGCTAGCTGCACTGCTGGTTACATGTTTTAGACATCTCCTATACCCTGGTGAGACTGTGCACTACTGCAACCTTCTCAAGGTCCACTTGTTAACTTTTTATCGCAGCCCCTAAAAGGTACATAACTTGAAATTAACAAACTCGCTTCCTGGTTTTTATGCTAAGGACACGTTTGGACAAGTACACATAGATTTATGATAGATAGTTCATCATAGATTTATGACAGAGATTGTTCATCATAGCATTGCTTGTCACTACCAGAAATTGCAATAACTTTATCTTCCAAAGATAGGAAATTGATTAAATAGATTTTGGTACATCCATAAAGGCAACCAACAGAAGTAAATTTTTTTATAACATTGTATTTGCTGGCTGTAGTGGTATTTCCATATATACATAGCCAGCAATTTAGCAGTGTAGATATAGTGTGTGACCCTATGATTGTTTAAAAAAATTATATGTTTAATAGCATATATGTTTATGGTAAATAGATGGATTGGACAGAATCAGAGGTCCTAGGGCACAGCTGATTGTGGTTCACTTAGATGTGAGAGAAGCTGCATAATTATGAGGTCAGTGATGTGCTAGTTTTGAGTAATTAAGCTTGTGAGATTAGTGAAATAACATTTTTGTTTCCCTTAAACATTTTTTGGTGGTTTGGGTGTCTTTATTTTATTATTAATACACTTTATCTTTTAGAGACGTATTAGGTTTATAGAAATAGTGCACAGAAAGTACACAGTTCTTATATACCCACCTGTCCCACCACACACAGTTTCGCCTATTATTAACATTTTTCATTCATTGGGCACATTTGTCACAACTGATAACTGATAACAATACATTTTTATTAACTAAAATCAATAGTTTACATTAGATTTCCCTCTTTGTGTTATATAGTTCTGTGGGTTTTGACAAATGCATAATGTCATGTGTCCACCATTACAGTAGCATACAGAATAGTTTCACTCCCTTAAATATCCCCTGTGCTTCGTCTATTCATCCCACCTTCACTTCCCCTGAGTCCTTGGCAATCACTGATATTTTTACTTTTTCCATAGTTTTGCCTTTTCCAGAATCTCATGTAGTTGGAATCATACAGTATGTAGTTTTTTCAGACTGGCTTTTTTTACTTAGCAATACAAATTTAAGGTTTCTCCATGGTCCATATACATTTTAACAATATATAATTCATTTTAAAAGTTAGACATTAGATTAGGATATAAAAAGAATGAGTCTACACACACTAAAGTTGATTATAATTTAATTGGAAAAACAAAATTTTGTGTGTATATATATGTATGAAACATGCTAAATTGTGGAATTTATTATATTGACAATAGAACCTACAGAAAAGATACATTATTTTTTAGTATGTGCCTCATAAAGGAGGTAGGATTTTTACCTAATTTTAAAAGAGGAAAAGAAAAAGAAAAAGGAATTCTGTGCAAGAAAATGTACATGCAAATGTGTGCAGATGGAATTCTGAAATTTAATTTTACAAATTCCTTCAAATTATATTTGCTTAGATTTGTGGAATCAGAATTATAGAGTTGAAGAAGATAGAATGGTTTTGGTCTCTCATTTTTATAGGTAAAGAATTCTAGATAAGTTTAAAAAGTGCTTCTCAGTGTATTGTTTAGGTTGTGGAATGATAATTTTTGAGTTTAAAAGGATGGAATAGCTTTGATAGCTGATTTTTGTAGATAATGAATTTTAGAGGGATTAAATGAGAACTTCTGAAAATGTGCATCTCATTCAGTATATGTGGGTACATTCTAAAATGATGTAGTTCTAACTAGCTTCCAGGTGAGGCTGATGCTGCCAGTCCTCAGACCTCTCATTCAGAACCAAGGGTGTAGAGCAGTGGGTCTCAAATTCCGCTGCTTATTATAATCAACTGGGTCACGGAGCTTTTAAAGCACTGGTTAAGAGCTCAGCTGCTAACCAGAAGGTCAGCAGTTCGAATCCGCCAGCTACTCCTTGGAAACACTATAGGGCAGTGTCTTGGTCACCTAGTGCTGCCATAACAGAAATACCACAAGTGGATGGCTTTAACAGAGAGAAGTTTATTCTCTTGTAGTCTAGTAGGCTACAAGTCCAAATTCAAGGCATCATCTCCAGGGGAAGGCTCTCTCTCTCTGTGGGCTCTGAAGGGAGGTCCTTGTCATCAATCTTCCCTCGGTCTGGGAGCATCTCAGTGCAGGAACCTCAGGTCCAAAGGATATGCTCTGCTCCCATCATTGCTTTCTTGGTGTTACGAAGTCCCCATTTCTCTGCCTGCTTCCCTTTCCTTTTATCCCTTGTAAGATAAAAGTCCTTTGCAGGCCACACCAGAGGGAAACTCCCTTTACATTGGATCAGGAATGTGACCTTAGTAAGGGTGTTATACAGTCCCACCCTAATCTTCTTTAACATAAAATTATATTCACAAAATGGAGGACAACCACACAGTGCTGGGAATCATGGCCCAGCCAAACTGATACATTTTTGGGGGGACATAATTCAATCCATGACAAGCAGTTCTACTCTGTCCTATAGGGTCTCTATGCATGGGAATTGAGTCAATGGCGGCAGGTTTGTTTGTTTTTTATTTAAGCCATACCTCATACCAGTTAACTCAGAATCTGGGAGTGGATTCCAAGTATAGCACTTTTTAAAATTTTCCAGGTGATCCCAATGTGCAGCCAAGTTTACCAGCCCAGTTTAACCAGCCCCAAATCGCTTCAATGCATTACAGCCTCACACAATAATTCATCATAATAATGCTCTTTGACATCTAGGAATTATAACTCTCTTTTTAAAGGTCATAAAGTAGCATATAAGAGATTTGAACCATTACTGGAATTTAATGATTAGTTTGTATTGGACCAAAAAAATTTATAAAACAGTTACTTTTTTTTTAAAAAAAGCTAAAAATGGAAAGTACAATCTATCTAGATAAGTTATTCAGATATCTTATTCTTGGGTATTGAAAGATAACAGACGTTATTAAATTTATAACAGCACCAAATAACCGTCATGAAATCAGACTCTAAATCTCTACTGGAAATACAAAAATACATAACACAAAATAAATAGAATAATGCAAAAATGTAGGACAGGTATGAATGTGACTGAGCTCATACATTTGTTTACCTCCTTGAGCCCATAGCCCTGTATCAAATGCCAACTTTAGAGCACCTAGTTTTTAAGACCTTGCACCTGCATTTTAATGATATACAAATTAAATTGATGATAATGTTTGAGATGTCGTATGCACAAAGTGAAATTAATTGAGGGAGAGAGTTTGAGGAAGACGTGGTAGGTTGTTGAGAAACTTCTATAGGAAACAGTAGAGTCATTCTGAGAGGTAAATTCAGCAAACAGTGAATGAAGTGTATGTAATCCTTCATGTCCATCCTGGAAGGCAGTTGTCCAATTATTTGGTGAATATGTTTTATTTATTAAGTTACTTTGATTCTCCATAGTTTAGCTGAAATAAATTGGAGGTTAGGACATGATGGGGCTGAAGGTAGCCATAAGGAATTGACAAAAATTTACACCCTGAGGAAAAGGGACCTAAACTAAGGAAAAGCCATGGTATTACCTACACGTGCCTACAGTCTTTTAAAGTATGGAGCTTAATGCTATTTCAATCAAAACTGTTTATCTTATTATTGCCCTATCTTTTTCCAAAAAGCTAAATTTTTGGTAAATTTCTGGATTTGGTTTGCTGCCACTTCATTTAAAAAAGTAAAGTGTTATTCTATGCCCTTATGTCTTGATCATTTTTCGCCTTATCTATCCAATAAAGTTCCTAATTTGACTAGTTTTTTGTTGTTGTTTTTTGCCGTTATTTTTTCTAGGCAGGCAGATTTGAGGATGTGTGGAGATAAGATAGAAAGTAGACAAAGAATTAAAATCTGCTTCAATGTTCGCTTACATAGGTACTCATAATGCTTCATTTTTAATTTAAAAACAATATTTTCCATTGATAAGAATATTTTAGGGAGTAGAATAAGATTTCTGAATTAATTTAATATGTGAATGTAATATAGGACTTTTGAACACAACAGCCAGGGAAATAATTTTTGAACAACTTTTTAGTGTTCATTATCAGGGACTGTGAAATCTATAGGGGAGATTGTGACAGGCATTTTTAAAAATGATATATGAGATATTAGAGTGGAAAATATCAGAATGCATCAGTCAATGGAAGGTACATGTCATTTTGAACAACTTTTCTTTTGGTTGTAGATTTATATCTAAGAACCCATGGTGTAGATCACCATCAAAGCAGTTTGAATGCCACTGACTTGGTGTAATGGTGAGGCACAATTGTTTGGCACTTTCTGTAACTCTCTCTTATTCTTTGTTTCAAGACTTCTTCTGCAGTCTGTAAATCTTCCCATAGTGGGTCCATCAATTTCACCAACCTCTGTTCAGAGCCCTCCCGAAACCTGGCTAATGCAGACAGTCTCCTGTCATGGGTAGGAAGAAATAAGTAGTTCATCTTGTTTTTAAAGATGCTCCAGTTGCTGTTTCAATCACCAAAAGTGACAATTAATTTAGGAAAAAGGAAACTAGGTTGCTTTGCAGCAGATTGTGTAGCTTTATCCTGAAAGGAGTCCATGCCAGTTTCTAGAAAAGCATGTCAAATCATGTATCCTACTTAGAATAAGTAGCAACATCTTAATCTGAAAGACGACAGCATAGGGTCCCCAGTGACATGTGAGAGTATTAACTCAGACTGTTACCTCCTAATACGTCTGTGAAATGTGAAGCACGTATCTGGATATTTAGTACATATTTAGTAGTCACAGTAGTTATAAGATTTGTCTCAGACAAATTTTTATTTTCACAAAAAAATAACTCATTTGCTGTATGAGTAGAGAACTAAATGTCCATTGAGTTTTCTCTTTTTATGTCATGAAATAATTTAAGCATGCAAAAAAAGAGAGACTAATATAACAACCACCCTTGTAACCACCACTTAGCATTGTCAAGTCTTAACATTTTGTCCCATTTGCTTCAGATTATTTTTTTTTTTAAGAAATAAAACATTACAGATCTAGTTGAATTTTTCTGTTCCCTCTGGGATTCCATACACTTGAAAAATAACCATTACTTTAATGACATTCCTTGATGATGATTCTCATGCAGTTTTTTACCCTTTTACTACATAAATTTGTTTCCATAATCCATATATACTGTTGTGTAATTTTGTAAATTTTATGTAAAGTGTTGCATACTTTTTGTTCCTTCAATATACCATTTTTGCCTCAAATTAATTGTTTTATATTCATACATGTTTGTATGTAGAACTAGGTCATTCATATTAAATATGTTGTTCTACTACACCACAATACATGTATGTTCTCTTATTAATAGATGTTAAGGTTGTTTCCAAATTTTTTATTGTTGCAAATAATGCTAAAATGATCATTCTTGCATATGACCTCCTATGTGTGAGAATATTTGGGGCATAAAATTAGCAACAGAATTTCTTGATTAAACTAGTATTCTACAGTGCTAGATATTTACAGATGTCTGTTGAAAATGCTGTACCACCAGCAGTATTGTGCCATTGCTCCACATTTTTTTATGTTAAGAATTTTGAGGCTCAGGGCTTGGTATTAGGCAAATACACATAAACATATATTATAAGGCTAAGGAAAAAAATTGTAAGGCTACTTATTTTGGCTAATCTGACAGGTGTGAAATGGTCTCACTTCTTGAATTAATATTTTCATACTTAGGAGTGTAGTTAAGCAGGTTTTCTTGTTTATTTACAATTTTATTTTTCTTCAGTGAATTTAATTTTTTTCTGTTGGTTGTTATTTTTCTTATTTAATGTTGTGAAGTTTTTAATATATTTATTTTGAGTAGTAAACATTTGTCAGTTTTGTCCATTGCAAATATCTACTTAATTTGTGGCTTGTCTTTTAACTTACCGAAAAACCAAACCCATTGCCGTCGAGTCAATTCCGAATCACAGCGACCCTATAGGACAGAGTAGAACTGCCCCATAGGGTTTCCAAGGAGCGACTGGTAGATTCTAACTGCCGACCTTTTGGTTAGCAGCTGAGCTCTTAACCAATGCGCCACTTACACGGTGTCAAATGTAGGCAGATAATTAAAGATCAAAATAAACCTTGATATTTATTAGAGCTGGTCTCCACCTTGTTCTTTAAATTATTTTTGCGCTTCTTGTTCTTCTATTTGTCCTATGGTATTTAGGATTAGTTTATCAAATTCCGTGAAATACCCTAATAAAATTATAGGTTAATTTGCTAAGAACTGCCACTCGTACTGTACTTGATTATTTATTGAGGTCTTTTTATGTCTTTCAAAAAATGTAATATATTTTATAGCATTCTTGAAAACCTTTGTTGGATTTTTTAGTTATCTTATGGCTTTGTTAACATGAAAAATCTTATTTCAAAATTATATTTTTTAATTATTCATGGCTGCTCCCTTCCTGGATCCCTGTGGGAATGAAGCCATATATTCTATAAGGTATCACAGTTCTACAAAAAATAAAGAAAAAGAACATTTAGCCAAATGAGAAACTACTAATCTTATTTCCTGAAAAGAAAATTAAGGATAAATACAATCAAAATCAGGGAAGTTTTCAAAAAAAAAAATTTAAATGTTTTTAAAAATTTGAGTTTTCCAAAGTATAAAATTAAATGGACCTTTTCACCTTGAGTTTGAAACCACCTAACAAGAAAATAAGTAACAATGAAGAAGTCAATGTGAAAGAAAAAAATGGGCAAGATTAGTCCTCATTCTGGGATGAAAAGGAATAGATGGTAGTGAGAAATGTAATCATGTAAGCTCACTTCAAGTTAGCAACAAAAATATCACTATAAAGTAAATACACTAAATTAGGGCCTGATTTACACATAACACAGTATCAAAACTTGTAGTGATAGAATAAATTGGAGATCTGGCATGTAAATTGACTGTAAAATTATATATATTTTTCCACTTCATATTTTTGCTAACACAACCTGCATTTGAAGATTTCACATCTCCTACCAAGGATATTGTTAGCATATTCTGAAGTTAATTTTACGAACTAATGGCTGCAACAGTGGGCTCAAGCATAGCAACAATTGTGAGGATATCACAGGACTGGGCAATGTTTCATTCTGTTGTACATATAGGGTCGCTGTGAGTTGGAACCGACTCGATAGCACCTAACAACAACAACAACAGTTCAAATTGGATCAAATAATCATAAAATAAAACACGCACTTTGAATCCTTCAAAAGTTTTTCACTTTAATAGCAAAAAAGGAGATGTTTCTTTAGTACTATATGATTATTTACTTTTACAACATTTCTTCAAAGATTCTCTATTTCTCCAGATGTTAAGTTTGAAAAGTTATATTTATAACTATCATAACTGTGATTAGGGGATATAAGTATAAAATAGACAAAAGAAAGAAGAAACATCAAGTTTGATACTAGAGCTGGAATTTGGCCTTCTCTAAGCTTGAATCATTCCCCAGAAAAGGAATCACCTCAGACCTTGAGTCCCTACGGAGAGTAGGGGAGACAGAACAGTATGTCTTGCAGACTCAAAGACACTTCCCTGGTCCCAGGACACCATGGAGACTAGACAGTGTACTATCCTGAGTCCAGCTTTAAGAAATAAGCATTTACACAGAAGACCAGAAGCCTGAGGACTGGGACAAAAGACCAAAAATAGCAGATCCAGATGCTGTCAAGCCAGATGACTGGGATAAAGATGCCCCTGCTAAGATTCCAGATGAAGAGGCCACAAAACCTGAAGGCTGGTTGGATAATGAGACAGAATATGTACCTGACCCAGATGCAGAGAAGCCAGAGGATTGGGATGAAGATATGGATGGAGAATGGGAGGCTCCTCAGATTGCCAACCCGAAATGTGAGTCTGCTCTTGGATGTGGTATCTGGCAGCAACCTATGATTGACAGCCCCAATTATTAGGGTAAATGGAAGCCTCCCATGATTGACAATCCTAACTACCAGGGAATCTGGAAACCTAGGAAAATACCAAATCCTGATTTCTTTGAAGATCTGGAACCTTTCAAAATGACTTCTTTTGGTGCTATTGGTTTGGAGCTGTGGTCCATGACCTCTGACATTTTTTTTGACAACTTTATCATTTCTGGTGATCAAAGAGCAGTTGATGGTTGGGCCAGTGATGGATGGGATCTGAAGAAAGCTGCTGATGGGGCTGCTGAGCCGGGAGTCATGGACCAGATGATCGAGGCAGCTGAAGAGCACCCGTGGCTTTGGGTGTTCTACATTCTGACCGTAGCTCTACCCATGTTTCTTGTTATCCTCTTCTGCTTCTCTGGAAAGAAACAGCTCAGTGCTGTGAAGTACAAGAAGACTGATTCTCCTCAGACAGATGTGAAGGAGGAAGAAGAAGAGAAGGAGAAGGAAAAGGACAAGGGAGATGAGGAGGAAGAAGGTGAAGAAAAACTTGAAGAGAAACAAAAAAGTGACGCTGAAGAAGATGGCGGCACTGCCAGTTAAGACGAGGAAGATAGAAAACCTAAAGTAGAGGAGGATGAAATTTTGAACAGATCACCAAGAAACAGAAAGCCTCGAAAAGAGTGAAACAATCTTAAGAACTTGATTTGTGATTTCCTCTCCCTCCCTTTTCCCTGCAAGTGTGGTCCTAGGAGACGACCTGGCACACCTTAGGTTGAAACTCAGAAAACCTGAAGACGTCACCATCAGCAGGTTCCAGCTGAACACTAGCCCATGTAACTTTGAACATCTAGCAGTAAATAATTGCAGTTGTGACATAGGTACCCTGTTTCTTTAGAAAGCAAGCATTTAACATAATGATTGTGAAGTGTAACATGAAACAACTAACTTGTATTTTTGGTTTTTAAACATCTTTGTTTTTTAAAATAAATAGAACTTTGCCAAACTTTAAAAAAAGAAGAAGAAGAAGAAGAAGAAGAAGAAACAAGCATTTACAAATGGTAAAGCTTTTCTCCAGAGCCATAGTGGCACACTGGTTAGCAGTTTGAATCCACCAGCCACTACTTGGAAACCCTAGGGGGCAGTTCTACTCTGTCCTATGAGTTGGAATCGACTGGACAGCAACGAGAAGAAGAAAGCCTTTGTCCACCTTTCAACATCATTCATGATTCTTTCTCATTCAGGTCGTTCGCATTATCATAACAATACATAACCTGTAATAATTGGGGACCCGGAAAGTGTAGATGAAAAAGGTGAGCCTGCAAATGTAATATTTTTTTACCAATTAAGAGAATTTGAACTAAAAGATTTTAATAAGCAGTCTTATTCATTCACATAACTGTAATATAAGTGCCAAGCACTCTTCCATATGCTCCAGAAAGGTAATCAATATAGAAAATTGTGGCTTCATGGAGCATTTCTTTTATTTTAGTAAGGGTGACAGAGGAAACAGTTAAACAAAAAATAAATAATATTATTTCAAATAATAATATGGGATTTGAGAAAAAATAAAAAATTAGAGGATAGACTGCATGTGGGGTGGGGAGATATATGCTATTTTTAATAGGACTGTCAGGAAAGGTCACCTGAAGAACTGATATTACGGTAATGAACTGTATTATGTAAATAAATTAGCTCAGAAATGATCTGGGGGGAAGAGTTGTCCAGGTGAAGACTGCAGATACTCCCAAGTCTTGAGATAAAAACAAGTTTGGCATGTCTGAAGCCAGTGTGTCTGGAATATAGTAAATCAGGTAGGAAGAGGGAGGTGACTAGTCAGAAATAGACAGGAAACAGGAAACTTAGACTCTTGCAGAGCAGTGTTGCTCAAGCTGTAGAAAGATGCACACACCCAGTGTCTTGTTAAAATGTAGATTCTGATTGAGGGAGTCTAGAGTGGAGATAGAGGGGCCCTGGTGGTACAGTGGTTAAAGTGCTTGGCTACTAACGTTTTGGTTCGAACCCACCACCCGATGCTTTGCGGGACAGAGATGTGACAGTCTGCTTCCATAAAGATTACAGCCTTGGAAACCCTATGGGGCAGTTCTGCTCTGTCCGATAGGGTCATTATGAGTCGAAATTGACTCAACATCAACGGTTTAGAGTGGGCATACAATCCTAACAAGGTTCTTGTGATGCTGCTGCTCTGTGGAACACCTTTTGTACAGTAACATTGTACGCCATGGTCAAGAATTTTGGTTTAAGTGTGATGAGGAGCCATTCAAGGATTTTAAACATGGATTGGCATCATCTAATTTATATTTTTTAAAAAGATTACTCTCACCACTGTGCAGGGAATAGATTGCAGGTGGTAAGAATGGAAACAGGGACACTAGATAGGAGGCCATTCTAGTCATCTCAAGGGAGACATGATGGTGGCTTGGACCTGGATGGCAGCAGTGCGGGAGATGAGACTTGCTCTGACTTGGTAAATATTTGAAAGTACAGATGGTAGGACTTGCTGATGGATTTTATGTGAAGGAAAGAAAGGACACAACAAAGACTCTGGTTTGAGTAACTAAATAAATGTTGATGTTATTTACTGCAATGAAGGGGCTATGAGAAGAACAGTTTTGTCAGTGTGGCAACAGCTCTAGTTTGGCTGTGTTAATTTTAAGTATAACTTAATGATGATATTAAATATATGAGTCAAAAGCCCAGGAAGGAGGTCATAGTGATAATCACAGCCAGGGCTTGGATGAGTTCCTTCTTTTGAGTGTAGATCAGAGCAAAAGCATGAGTCCTAGCCAATGCAGTATTTAAAGGTCTGGAAGAAAATTTTCCATAAGAAGGAGACTGAGAGGGAGCAGTCACTGAAGTTTCCTTCTTCCCAGAAACATCTTCTTTACTTGACTTTCAAGCTTGTCTTCCATGAAGAAAATGTTTCCAGGAAGAAGGCAATGATCAACCATGTGAAATCCTACTGCAGAGAGGAGGGGTGGAAAAAAGCCACCAAGTAACTTGGGATTTTACAGTATTCATTACTGCTAAAAATGTCTCCCAGTTGATTCAGGTACTCCCCAAGTCTTTGCACCAGTAATATCATGTAGATCTGTTGGTTTCTTGTGGAACTCACTGTAAATATATAGTGTCTAGTATAAAGAACAAATTATGGGAAGATAAAGAATTATAGTTCCCACGTTACACCTGAACCTCTCAAAAAGACTGCAAAATATGCAAAAGTACAGGGGGATGCAGAAATCTTCAGAGGATACAAGATGTTAGAGTGAAAAAAAGCACCATCTGGAGGAAATAGGGCAGAGGATTATGTGAAGTTTCAAGGAACTACCCCTTGGGCCCATTTTCCAATATTCTGAACCTCAGTTTCATTTGATCTACATGCTTCCCCCATTTTAAACACTTCCAAAGTCAGTATTAGATAAATCAGACTGAGTTGAGATGTACAGATGTTGGGATCAAGCATAAATAGAAGCCTTCAGGACAAATTATGAAAGGGTTAGTGTAAGATACAAGAGATACGACAACACATGAATCAAAAAAGTGTGACAGATTAGGCTAAGAATCCAAACAAAGAGAGTGGAAATAGCAATGTTAATAGCACATGGTAAAAAAATGAGTGACGTTTGAAAGCTGAAGCAGTTTCCTGCATTGACAACAGCTGTTTTCATAACATTCCTATCCAGCTGAGAACCAGTTTCCTGCTTGGGTCAAGGGAAGTCAATTCCTACTAGCTAGAAAGGTGAGAGTTGTGTCCTTATAGAAGGAATTCTTGACAACAATGACTATAAGATTATATCCTCAGTGATCACTGTGGAGTCCCTCAGTGGTGCAAAGGGTTAATGCAGTCACTGCTGACTGAAAGGATAGAGGTTTCAGTCCATCTAGAGGTGCTTTCGGAAGAAAGCCCTGGCAGTCTAATTCTAAAAAATCAGCCGTTGAAAACTCTATGGAGAACAGTTCTACTCTGACACACGTGAGGTCGCCATGAATTGGAATCAATTTGACGGCAATTGGTTGTGGTGGTGATCATTATATCCAGAGTCTGAAAGGAGATTAGTTCTGCAAGAATACAATGTACAATGCTTGGTTCAGATAATGTTTCTAACAACACTTTATTTATCAAAGTGCTGCTTAGCTTGTATATTGCTCTAAGAAATAAATTGAGATAAATATATTTTAGCATGCCATTTTCACTTCTATTATAGCCTTTTCCATTAAATAGCTATGTTTGTTGTTGTTGTTAGGTGCTGTTGAGTCGGTTCTGACTCATAGTGACCCTATGTACAGCAGAAGGAAACACTACTCGGTCCTGTGCCATCCTCACAAATGTTGTTATGCTTGATCCCATTGTTGCAACCGCTGTGTCAGTCCATCTCATTGAGGGTCTTCCTCTGATTTGCTGACCCTCTACTTTACTAAGCATAATGTTGTTCTCCAGGGTCTGGTCCCTCCTGATAACATGTCCAAAGTACATGAGACGAAGTCTTGCCATCCTTGCTTCCAAGGAGCGTTCCGGCTGTACTTCTTCCAAGACAGGAATGAAATAATATTTTTAAACATAGAAAACATGAGAAAAGAAAAGGACACCCTCCTGGAGAAACTGGAAGTAGAATGAAGAGAAACTCTACCCTAGACATATTCTGGAGACTTTGCAGTTTTATTTAGATGTCTGTGAGGTTAACTTCAATTTGCTTGGCTACCCACTCTTGTTTATTTATTAGAACCAAGCCTTATTATGTCACTTACTTGATACTGTAGTCTCAAACTCTGTTGTGCAGCAGAATCACTTAGAAGGCTTGTTAAAACTCAGGTTGCTGTGCCTACCCCCAGAACTTCTGATACAGTAGGTCTGGGATGTGGCCCAAGAATTTGCATTTCTCGCAAATTCCAAGATGACACTGATGATACTGGTCCAGGAAACACGCATTGACAACCAGTGAGTTAATACAACAGCAGTGCATGCTACCGTTGCTGTTATGCAAATGAATAAAATTTACATGAGTAAAATTAAAGTCAAGATAGTAGATTCTTTTTTTTTGAATCTTCTCATTCTATGTAGCAAGATGAATGCAGAACAAAATAGTCTTATAGTGACTGTTTTCCTCAAAATTATTTTTTTTGTGCATCACTATTAAATACATAAATAAAACCCCTCATGAAGTCTTATAAGAAGTTTCATAGCTTCTGCTTTGTAGTAGATGTTGTTGTAGGTGCTGAGGGAAAGTAGAGGAATGTGGGATTAATTGGATCCACTCCACATTCCCAGGGTACAACTAAGTAAAGGGAAGGGCAAACAAAATCACACAAAACACCATTAATATGGTGTATGCTGGAATGATAAGAGCTAACCTTTGCATTTTGTTTACTCTGTGCCAGACACAGTTCTAAGCAGTTAACATACTTTGACTAACTTAAAATTCCTCACAACAACTCTAAACTAGTTAATATTTTAATCTCCATTTTAATGATGAGGCATTGAGAGGTTACAGAATTTGCCCAGATAGTAAGTGGTAGAGCCGGGACTTGAACCCAGGTAGTCTGGTTCCACATGCAACATTATTAGCCACTTGCTTACTCTGTGTCCCTATACCCTGCAATGAGAGGTACCTCCAAGGTGTCACGGGAGCACAGAGAAAGAGGGAATATCAGAAGAAGCTTCACAGAGGAGATGATTTCAAATTGAGAGGAAAGGTTATAAATCATTCTGCTAAGTTATTTAAAATGACAATTTTAATGAATAATTTATGAAAGCAAAGTTGAAATTATCTTTAAAAAAAATTGTTGTGGAGTCGACTTCTACTTGTGGTAACCCCATAGAGTAGAACTGTGCCCACTAGGGTTTACAATGACTGATTTTTCAGAAGTAGATCACCATATGAGTTCCTGTCTCCCAGCAGCCTCTCCAACATTCATTATTTTCTGATTTTTTGATTCGTGCCAGTAATGTTGGGGTGAGATGACATCTCAGTGTAGTTTTGATTTGTGTTTCTCTAGTGATCGAGAGCATTTCCTCACATGTCTGTTAGCCACCTGAATGTCTTCATTGGTGAAGTGTCTGTTCATATCCTTTGCTCATTTTTTAATTGGAATATTATCTTTTTGTTGATGAGGTGTTAGTTTTCCTATAGATTTTAAAAATTAGACCTTTGTCAGATATGTCATAGCCAATTTTTTTTTTCCAGTCTGTAGGTTCTCTTTTTATTCTTTTGGTGAAGTCTTTTGATGAGCATAAATGTTTAATTTTTAGAAGATCCCAGTTATCTAGCCTATTTTCTGGTGTTTGTGTATTGTTAATTATGGTTTGTATCCTGTTTATGCCTTATATTAGGGCCCCTAGCATTGACCCTATTTTTTCTTCCATGATCTTTATAGTTTTTGGTTTTATATACAGCTCTTTGATCCATTTTGAATTAGTTTTTGTGTGTGGTGTGAGGTATGTGTCCTGTTCCATTTTTTTGCAGATGGACATTCAGTTTTGCCAGCACCTTTTGTTTAAAAGACTGTCATTTCCCCAATTTAATGGACTTTGGGCCTTTGTCAAAGATGAAATGACCATAGGTGGTTGGATTTACATCTGGATTCTTGATTCTGTTCCTTTGGTCAGTGTATCTGTCGTTGCGCCAGTAGCAGGCTGTTTTGACTACCAAAGCTGTATAGTAGGTTCTGAGGTCAGGTGGGGTGAGGCCTCCCCTTTTGTTCTCCTTCCTCAGTAATACTTGTTATGGATTGAATTGTGTCCCCCCAAAATGTGTGTCAACTTGGCTAGTCCATGATTCCCAGTACTGTGTGATTGCCCACTGTTTTGCCATCTCATGTGACTTCCTATGTGTTGTAAATCTTACCTCTATGATGTTAATGAAGTGGGATTAGCAGCAGTTATGTTAATGAGGAAGGACTCAATCTACAAGATTAGGTTCTGTTTTAAATCAGTCTCTTTTGAGAAAGAGAAAGCGATCAGAGAGAGACATGGGCACCTCATACCACCAAGAAAGCAGCGCCAGGAGCAGAGTGCATCCTTAGGACCCATGGTTCCTGTGGGAGAAGCTCCTAGACCTGGGGAAGATTGATGACAAAGATAATCCCACAGAGCCGACAGAGAGAGAAGGACTTCCCCTGGATCTGGCACCTTGAATTCAGACTTCTAGACTTCTAGATTGTGAAAGAATAAATTTCTCTTTGTTAAAGTCATCCACTTGTGGTACTTCTGTTATAACAGCACTAGATAACTAAGACAATACTTTGCTTATCTGAGCCTCTTTCTGTTTCACATAAAGTTATTAATTTTTCCATCTTGTTAAAGAATGCTGTTGGTATTTGGATTGGGATTGCATTGTATTTGTAGATTGCTTTAGGTAAAATTGATATTTCCACAGTGTTGAGTCTGCCTATCCATGAGCATGGTATGTTTTTCCATTTATGTAGGCCTCGTTTAGTTTTGTGCAGTAGTGTTTTGTAGTTTTCTTTGTATAGGCCTTTTACATCCCTGGTTAAATTTATTCCTAAGTATTTTATTTTATTAAGGAGCTATTATAAATTGATGGAGCCATCGTCGGTTAAGAGATTGGCTGCTAACCAAAAGGTCAACAGTTCCAATCCACCAACCACTCCTTGGAAATCCTATGGGGCAGGTTTACCCTGTCCTATAAGGTCGCTATGAGTCGGAATCGACTTGACAGCAGTGTGTTTTTATTATAAATGATATTGCTTTCCTGATTTTCTTTTTGTGCTTCTCTTTTGGTGTATAGGAATCCAACTGATTTTTGTATGTTTACCCTGTATCCTGCTACTCTGCTAACTCTTCCTATTAGCTCCAGTAGCTTTCTTCTGGAGTCTTTTGGGTTCTCTATGTATAGTATCATATCACTGGCAAATAGAGATAGTTTTACTTCTTCCTTACCAATTTGGATGCCCTTTATTTCTTTTTCTTGCCTTATTGCTGTAGCTGTGACTTCCAGCACAATGTTAAATAGGAATGGTGATAAAGGGCAGCTTGTCTTGTTCCCTTTCTCAGGGGTAATGTTTTCAGCCTCTCTCTGTTGAGAATGGTGTTGGCTGTTGGTTTTGTATAGATGACCTTTATTATGTTGAGGAAGTTTCCTTCTATTGCTATAAGGAATGGGTGTTGGGCTTTCTTGAATGCCTTTTCTGCATCGATGGAGATGATTGTGTGATTCTTTTCTTTTGTTTTATTTCTGTGGTTGATTACATTGAGTGATATTTTCTAATGTTGAACCCTCCTTGCATACCTGGTATGAATCTCACTTGGTTGGGTGTATTATTTTTTAGATATGATGCTGAATTCTATTGGCTAGAATTTTTGCATCTATATTCATGAGAGATATTGTTCTGTAATTTTCTTTTTTTGTAGTGTTTTTGTGTGGTTGTGGAATCAGGGTTATGCTGGCTTCACAGAATGAACTTGGAAGTATATATCTTCCTTTTCTATGTTCTGAAATAGTTTGATTAGTACTGGTGTGAGCTCTTTTCTGAATGTTCGGTGGAATTCTCCAGTGAAGCCATCTGGGCCAGGACTTTTTTTTTTTGTTGTTGTTGTTGGTTTTTTTTTTTTTTTTTTTTTTTAATTACCTCTTCAAGCTCTTCTCTTAGAATAAGTCTGTTCAGATTTTCTACATCAGTATATGTTAGTTTAGGTAGATAATGTGTTACTAGAAACGTGTCCATTTCCTCTAGGTTTTCAAATTTGTCAGAGTACAATTTTTCATCGTACTCTGTTGTGGTCCTTTTTATTTCAGTTGGGTCTGTTGTAAAGTCCCCTGTTTCATTTTGTATTTGGGTTATTTGCGTCCTCTCCTGTTTTTCTTTTGTCAGTTTGGTCAATGCTTTGTTGATTTTGTTGACCTTTCAAAGAACTAACTTTTAGTTTTGTTGATTCTTTCTATTGTTTTTCTTTTCTCTATTTCATTTATTTCTGCTCTGATCTTTATTGTCCCCTTTCTTCTTGTGGCTGTGGACTTCTTTTGCTGTTCTCTTTCTATTTGTTGAGTTGTAAAGCTAAGCTTTTGATTTTATCTCTTTCATCTTTTTTGATATGTGCATCTATTGGTATAAATTAACCTATGAGCACTGCCTTTGCTGTGTCCCTAAGGTTTTGGTATGATGTGTTTTCATTCTCATTTGATTTTAGGAATGTTATGATTCCGTTTTTTATTTTTCTTCTACTACCCAGTAGTTTTTAAGCAAGCTGTTATTCATTTTCCATGTTTTTCTTATTTTTTTATCTTGCTCTTCCTATTATTAATTTCTACTTTTATGGTGTTGTGATCAGAGAAGATTCTTTGTATTGTCTCAGTGTTTTGTAGTTTGTCAAGAGTTACTTTGTGGCTTAAGATGTGGGCTATTCGGGAGAATGTTCCATGTGCATTGGAAAAGAATGTGCACGTTGCTGCTGTTGGGTGGAGTGTTCTATATACGTCTATGAGGTCAAGTTGGTTGATTGTGGCCTTTAGATCTTCTGTATCTTTCTTGAGTTTCTTTCTAGATGTTCTATCCTTTATGAAGAGTGGTATGTTGAAGTTTCCTATTATTATTGTGGAGCTGTCAATTTCTCTTTTCAGTGCTGTTAGAGTTTGTTTTATGTATTTGGGAGTCCTGTTGTTGGGTGCGTAGATATTTATTAGGGTTATGTCATCAATGGTGGATTGTCCCTTTAGTCATTATATAATATCTTTCCTTGTCTTTTATGGTGGATTTTGCCTTAAAGTCAATAGAATATTATCTGAGATTAGTATTGCCACTCCTGCTATTTTTTGGATGTTGTTTGCTTGATATATTTTTTTCCATTCTTTGATTTTTAATATAATTATGTCTTTGTTTCTAAGGTGTGTCTCTTGTAGATAGCATATTGATGGATCCTGTTTTTTTAATCCATTCTGTGCCTCGCTGTCTCTGAAGCCATTTATGTTCAGTGTGATTACTGATTGGTGTGAGTTTATTGCTGTTGTTTTGTAGTGTTTTTTTTTGTGATGCTGACTTTTTTTGTTCTCTTACTCTCCTGTGCTGAGTTCCTTTTGTTTATGGATTTTCTTTTCATTTCTTTTGTTTTTGTGTTTACTGAGACTTGATGTTTTTCTTCTTTATTTTGAACAGTATGTTTGTTGACTTTCTTTGTGGTTACCTTGAAGTTTGCACCATCTTCCTAAGTTTGAACCAGACTTTTATTACTTAATATCACCTTGACTTTCCATTTGAAAGTTCTATACCTGTATCATTCATTCCACCTTTTATTGTTCTTATGTGTTGTCATTTACAAACTGATGTCTCTGGTTTCCTTTTGTAAATCTTTTAGTTTTGTTTTATACTTGAGAGTTCATTACCTAGGTTAGTATCTGGCCGATGTTATCCTATGTCCTAGCTTGAGGTTGTTGTCTGATGTTATTGTTTCTGTAAGTGAAGTACTCCCTTTAATAATTCTTGTAAGTTTTTGTTGTTGTTGTTGTTTTACATAATCCCTGAATTTCTGTTTATCTGGAAATGTCCTAATTTCACCATCATATATGAGTGATAGTTTTGCCAGATACATTATTCTTGGCTGACAATTTTTTCTTTCAAGGCTTTACATGTTGTCCAGTTGCTTTCTTGCCTGCTTGATTTCTTCCGAGTAATTAAGGCTTATTCTTGTTTCCACTTTGTATGTAACTTTTTGTTTTTCTCAAGCTGCTGTCAGGATTCTTTCTTTGTCTTTGGTTTTAGTGAGTGTGATTATGATATGTCTTGGTTATTTTCTTTTGGGTCTATCCTGTGTGGGGTTCACTGAGCTTCTTGGATGGTCATCTTTTCATCTTTCATGACATTAGGGATGTTTTCTATCAGCAAATATTCAGTGATCCTCTATGTGATTTCCATTTTCTCCCCCTTTTCTGAAACTATGATCACAAGCAAATTTTTGCTCTTGATTATGTCGCACACAGTTCTTTGGTTTTCTTCATTGTTTTTTCTGATTTTTCCTCAAGCAAAGTGGTAGCCAAGGATTTGTTTTCAATTTTGTGTCAAATTTGTTTCAGATTTGCTCCTAAAACCTTCTATTGTGTTGTCCATTTCTGAAATCTTGTTGTTTATCTTTTGGATTTCTAATTAATCTTTTTGTATTTTTTCTAATTGTTTACTTATGTTGATAGTTTGTTCTTGTATTATTTTCCTGAACTCTTCTATTGCTTTGTTTGTGTTTTCCCTGATTTTGTCTATGTTTTCCTTTTTTTTGTCTGCATTTTCCTTGAACTGTCTCCTAATCTCTTGGAGAGCCCTGAATATTAGACTTTTGAATTCCCCATCAGGTAGTTCTAGTGCCTTTTCTTCTAACGGAAGGTCATCTGATATTTTATTTTGATTGTTTACTGGAGCTATGCTGTCCTGTTTTTTTATGTTTTGATATTATCCGCTGTCTCTGAGACATTCAGGGTTATTTTCGTCATTTATTGATTGTAGATTTTTTTTCATACTGCTTTTTTATTTTATTTAGTTATGTCTTGGTAGGCAGGCTGGATGTGTTTTGTTTCTTGCTGGGGCACAGTAGTTCTCACCACCTTGTCTAGGTGGGCAAGGCCGGTTGTTCAGCTACATATGGTGCAACAGGGCAAGTCCAGCAGGGAATGAGAGGCTGGGATGTGTTGTTTTTCTGCGGCACCAACTGCACCAAGGGTAGGTCCAGGAGTCCGTAGGTTCACACTGGTCCCATTCAGAGGCACAGTGCTTGGTGGAGCAGGGCTGGGGAAGTGTGGGATGCAGTCTGGGGTCCATACCAATTCCCACACGAGAGCATGGTGCTTGGCGGGGCAAGGCCAGGGAACAGCATGAGTCAGGGTCCTACAGTCCAGAAGTCCATGCTAGTCTTGCTTGGAGGCATGGCAGTCAGCAGGAGGGGCTGGGGACAGCAAGGGGCAAGGTCTGGGGGTCTGGAGGTTTGTGCCGGTGCTGCTCAGGGGCATGGCATTCAGTGGGGTGGGGTTGGGGGCAGCGTGGGGTGAGGTCCAAGGGTCCAAGGTCCGTACAAGTGACACTTGGGGCAGGCACTCAGCATGCCATGCAGATAAGCAGGATGGAAGGGAGAGGATGTGATGTGTTTAGCTAGGTGTTAAAGAGAAAGAAGAGAGAGAAAGAAATGCAAAAAAATAATAAAAAACCAAAAACAAAAGAAAAAAAGTGGCAGCACAGTGGGAGCCAGCAGGTGGGGGAGGGCACACCCATGGAGGCCATAGGCCATTGGCTCTGTAGCCAAGCGATGTGGCACAGTCCATCGAGAAGGAGCAGTGGCGGTGCACTGGGCTGGGTGGGTGGGAGAAAGGAAAGGAAGGAAAGGAAAGAGAGAAGAAACAAACAAAACTATGGGGCTAAGTGAACCAGCCATTGAGGGTAGGGCAGAACTGAGGTGGTGGTGAGCGAGTGTTTCTCATACTGGGTGGTAAAGCATGGCCTCTCAGGAAGGGGTAGAGGCAGTGCAGGACCTAGGTGGGAGGGAGAAGGAAAAGGAAGAAAGGAAAAGATAAAGAAAAATAAAAATTACAGTGCCACAGGAGCTGGCTGGTGGGGGTGGGATGGACCTGAGGCAGCAGTGAGCCAGTGTCTCTCTGGCCAAGCAACCATGCCCTGTTGGTAAGTGGTAGAGGCGGAGTACAGGGTAGAAGTGTAAAGCGTGGGAAAGCATGTATCTCTTGTTACTGGGTACTCTGTCTCCTGTTGGGAGCTCTGTGAAGTTGCCTTCCCATACTCCCTGTCCAGGGTCATTTGTGTCTGTGCTCCAAGATGGTGAAGCCATGCTGCGTTAGCTGGCAGAGGACCTGTACTCTGTAGCTCTCCTTGTTCTCTGTTCTTGTCAGTTTCTTCTTGCATTTGTTGCTTGATCTAGTTCTTTATCCCTTCATTTGATGCCTAGATTTCCAGGATTGACATTTGTATCTGTTTTACTTAGTTTTTTGGGTCTTTGCTGCAGAGGGATGGCATGGTGCTTCTGTCTGTAGCACCATGTTGGCTCCACTTCTCTTGAACCTATACCTTTAGGTTAGCAGCCAAATACATTAACCATTTACACCATACAAGTACCCTGAAATTATCTTAGATGTCCTTTATTTTTATTTTGTAATCCTTGAAAAATTGTAATTTCTGTTACATAGTGCATGATTTCCTTCAAATCACCCACTTTCCCTTCTGTGGGCAGATACTGTCCTAAGGAAAGGAACCCTGTCTGTTTTGTTCCAAGTTTTATTCCCAGTGCCTAGAATAGTTTCTTCACTTAATAAATATTTATTATATTAATTAATTAGTTAATAGGCAATAAAGTTAACCATAGATGAAAATCAATAAAACCCTAGTTAACAATAGGTAGAGACTAGTAATAGTTGAGCTCCACCAATGAAAAAGCTCTTCTTTGTAGGATTATAAGGCAGCTATTTAGATTGCTTTACTTTGTCTTTCATTTTATTTTCTACCCCTTATCCATGTCATCTGCCATTAACAGAATGAAATATTGGCATATGTGCCTTCTGAATCTGCTGTCCTGAACTGTCTGTGCTCAACCAAACACAGCACATATGTTCATCCTCTCTGGGCTGACACAAAAAAATGTAAGTTTTTCAGGGTAAATAATAATAAGCTTCTCAAATTATATCATGGGATTAGGAAAAGAAGCATAAATATTGTCCATTCAGTAACTGATAACAGAAAAAAGACTAATATCTTATTATTTCCTTATTAATAAGGAAAACGCATGCATGGGTTGGCTTCAATTTCACACACTCACACATACACACACAATGGAAAAGAACTTTTTTTTTTAATGTCTTGAGTGAGTTACTTAAGATACTCCCTCTTACTTTTTTAGCTATAGTGCAGGAATGATTCTCAAATCTAGAGTTTCTGTCCTCAGAATCAGGTAACAGGTCCAGAAACCCCCCTATACCACTGTATCACAAACCCACCCTCAAAATACTTCCCCCTACTTCTTTTTTCTTCAAATAATAATAAATTACATAATAATCTTTATTGTAAATTACATGTAATCCATTGACTCTCGCAGAATGTTTTTATTAATTTATTCTAAATGCTTGCATCCTTAACCAAACTATGTTTGCAATTTATGAACAAGAGTAGTTTCATCATGAATGCTGGCTGATATTTTTTTTAACATTAAAGAGTAAGTCAAAGTGAAACAATGAAAATGTACATTAGAACTTCATTTATTTTTCAATGGTGTCAGCCTCTTGGTTGAATTTGCTAATCATTTTTGAATATTGGAAGATTGTATGTAATTTTTTGTGCTATTTACAGTGAAAAAGCTACAAGCATATACCCTTTTAAGTTGAATATGCTTTATTAATATTTCAGCATTACTTTCATACGTCTAGAGAAGACACAAAACAATAAATAATATTCAAATATATAGCTTTCCTCTCCTTTTTTAAAGGGACTCATTTTCTTTTCTGGATTCTGCCATTAACAAATATTTATAGAACATCTTTGTAATGTCATTGCAGGGTTAAAGACTCATATGGCATTATTCCAGAAGGATAAGGACTCAAGGAGGTAGAAAAAATTATTTGTGTTTTGCTACTATAGACTATGGTTTACCAAAACTACCACAGTCACCTCCTCTTGACCATTATCCTATTGTTCAGAGGTCTGTAGCTCTGAGTAGGTATAATATACCCACATTTCTCTTGGGGTTCCTGACATCAGTTTGAAAAGTGCTGGTCAATAAATTTATAAAGCAGCTGTGACCTACTGGGTAGGAAAATCTCCAAAAATATCTTATTTTGGTCTACAGAGCTGAGGGTGTGTTGACTGTGGGGGTAACAGATATAAATTGGGCCACGTACACAATGGGTCAAGGAAAAGTAGATACTATTAGTACAGTGTTAAAACATGCTAAATTGTAGAGCATGAAAGTGCCCTTTAGGTTAATATTTCTTGCTCAGTGTGGTAGGCTGAATAATGGCCCCACAAAGATGTCCATGTCCTAATCCCTAGAACGAGTGAATATGTTATTTTATGTGGCAAAAGAGACTTTGCAGATGTGATTAAGTTAAGGAAGGATGTCGAGATGGAGAGATTGTCATGGATTATCTGGGTGGTCCCAATGTAATCACAAAGGTCTTTATCAGAGGGAAGCAGGAGGGTCAGGAAGGGATGAGATGATGGAAGCAGACAGTAGAATGATGTAGAGCCACAAGCCAAGGGAAGTGGGTAGCATCTAGAAGCTGGAATAGGCAAGGAAGCGGATTCTCCCTTAGAGCCTCCAGAAGGAATGCAGTCCTGTGACCAGTTTAGACTTCTGACCTCCAGAACTCTAAGATAATAATTGTATGTTATTTAAACTGCTAAGTTTGTGGTGTATTTTTACAGCAGGCATAGGAAATGAATACACTCAGTATATGCACAGTCCATCTAATCAACTCCTGATACAGCTAATAGGCTTTATCTAGTGAGCTAACTTTCATCAGCTGGTAGTAGCAATCTGGGTCCCAATTTCAGAAGACTTCTTTCACAAAACTAGTATTCTGTGGTGATGATCAGTGTTTAGTGACACAGGAGCTAAGTTTTTACCAATCTTCTCTACTCAAAAGCCCATATTTTTATTTTTATTCACTGCCATTTAATTGTGTTGCCAGCAGTTACTACATCAATATTCATATCTGCACTTCTCTGTAGCAATAATTTTTGTAACCTTCTCTAATGAATGGTATCTCTCTTTCTAACTTGTGACTTTGTAGCTTTCAACATGGAGTAGAATAGCCAACCATCTGATTCCAACCTAGTCCACCTGGTTTTCGTACTTTTGTTGATCCAGTTTTCCTGGCTTTCTAGGATCTCAGTCCATGTTCTGTAAGATTCTGCAGACACAAAGTCAGTAGTTTTCAAAAAGAACTTTTATTATGAACATAAAAGAAAACAGAAAATAACATAGAGAAATAAAGTTCATAGAAATTTCTTAATTTAATCAGAGTTTAGCCACAGGTTGGCTGGACTGCTTAAGCATGAAGTAGCCCCAACTCTTTGTATTGCCTTATCATCATCTGGATCTGTTGGTGGAAAATGGATTATAGACTAAAGTATTCAACTGTTGTGATACTTATTTTAGTTGATACCAATTCCAAGAACTGCTAGTAAGTTTTCATATCCCCCCTTGCTTCCTGGCGTTACCTCCAGATGTGGACTCCAAGCTCTCAGGCTATTCATTTTGGGCTCGGGGCTTACTTCAGTTTTCTCATGCTAGTTGCCTTACTACTTTCTAGAAATTTCTGGCCCAGGGCCTTGGATAAGAAAGTCCTTCACAGTGTATCACCATAGACTCTTACTCTGGGTTCAGACCATTTGTACCAACCTACCATTTAGATGTTCTGCTGCTTTCTGTTCTTAGCCTTTCTGGCTCTAAATGCCTAAAATCCCTACCATTGCATCTCCATTTGCTAGTCATCTTGCTTCCTTCTCTTTCTTTCTCCATCTCCCTTTACTCCTTCTCCTCCTATTACTACTACTACTACAAATTTTATGGTGGATTCTATCCATTAGGGTATCAAGTGAACAGTGGACTCATTTCTGCATTCAAGGTTACATGCTCCATTCACTTCTCATGCTTATCAACTCACCTTTCAGGCACTTGTATTTCAAAACCTCAATCTTCCAGAATTCTGTCTTTATAATTTTACCAAACTCTCAAATCCTAAACATATAGTCACAACAAGATAAAGAATTTTGACCAAAATTTACAAGATGCTCTCAAAGGAATTTATTTTATCTGGGAACAACAGGGTAAGGACTTCTCTTTCTCATGGATTTTTCCTACTGTTTTGTCTAAGCCTGACAGGTGGAAAAATAAACAAGAGAGAATGAAGACCCCTAGGACTAATTTTTCTATTTGCAGACTGGTTGCTGAAGTGGGCTCTCACCACTTAGTCCGAGTTTTATCTTCGTAGAACCTAAACACAGAGGCAACCAGGGAGAACACCTCTGAAATCTTGGATTTCTGGATGATTTGGATGCTCACAGCCTCCTCTTCAGCCCCATGTGTTTTCTGGCCTCACCATAAGGAGCAATGCACAGGAGGTGCAGCTGATTTCAGAGCCTCCTTGATTGTGTGAAGGAAGGAAAAGAAGGTGACATACTTTTGAAAATGCCTGGCCATGCTGCAACAGGAAATCAATTCTTCACTTCCTCTTTAAAAGGGAAAGGGGCTTCTGTTTGCTTTAAAATAGTTTACTTGTATGGAACAATCGGAACTGACTTGACAGCAACGGTTTTTTGTTTTGTTTTGTTTTTAAATCTGACTCAAACCTTTTCATTTTGTAAATGAGAAAATTGAGGTCCAAGATGAAGAAGGAACTTTCATAAGAACCACAAATTGAGTGGCTGAAACAGAATTAGAATTCAGATCTTCTGACTTCTCATCTTTTCTTTGTTAAATGCCTCATTGTTTTATACTAAAGTGATCACCTGGTCCTCCTACTGGGAATGAATAAATATTTACTGTTCCAGATAATGTTCTACAAAAACAAGTAGATTAAGTGGTCATGCACTTCCAATCTGTATTCTCTTCTTAATTTTTTTTTTTAGTGCTTACATACTAAACTTGGATATATCCTCATTTTATCATTCCGGTGAGCTAGGTTAATCTTTTGAAAGCTTTGGTTTGATTACTTTAGTGTAATTATTGGCTGTCTTTTATAGGGATTATCTTTAACCGTTTAGAAATGGCTCTGCATATAAGCACAAACAGGTATACAACTCAATGTCTTTACTATGTGACAACTTTTGTTTTATTTTTTAATTGGTAAAAGTAGTGAAATTGGACTTTCCTTGAAAAATTGCCCTTGATAATTTTATTTTGCTACCCCGGAAATAACATTTGACAGACATTGGCCAACATAATTGAGACTGAAAATTTATATTGCCCAGGAAAAAGCAATCAAAAGCCAATTGGCTACACTTTAGTGTGAATTATGGCTTCACTATTTACAACTTGATAATAAAAACAGATGCAATGATTTGTGATTAATTAAGTGAAAATTGCCATGAAATGTAAGCAGATGTATACTTCAGGTTAAGCACACTCTAAAAGGTTTTTTCCATTCTAAGGAATCTTTCATTGTAACCCAACAAGGAAGATTGTAAACTGTGAAATACATGATGTGAATGTAAGAAAAATAACTCAAATGGAGGGAAGACAAATGCGATGTATACTTGCAATTAGGATGTACAAGATTTTGTTGCTCCCACTGTGACAAGAAGACAAGCAAGATGACATTAAAAATCATAGTGGTTTTTTTTTTTTTAACCTATTAGAATGCTGAGGACAAATACATAAGTGAACTAAATTCCAAAAAGTTACAAATCCTTTGTAAAAGAAAGGAGATTCATGACTGCTTTCATCCCTGACGGAAAAACAGGACAAGAAGAAATCACCATAGGTGAGGAGTAAAGAGAAACCAGCTTAATGCTTAACAAACTTTTACTGGCTACTTTTAGACTAGTGTGATGGGTAAGAATCCCAAAGAGCCCCAGCTACAGAGTGAGTTTGCACTACCCACAAATGTTCTTCCAGAGAACATTATGAGTGCGCACGCAGGGCTAGTATGCCAAAGGGTGGGGGAAAATAGGAGATGAGAGAGATCCTGCAAAAACTCTCTGAGCTTTTCCTGATGGCCAGCCAGTGCCTACTGCAGAGTGGGAGTAGGACGTGTTAGCTGAGACAAATCCCTTCAAAGCAGACTAGGCATTCACCACCTGGAAAGCACAAGCAGCCAGCTTCTGAATGCTGAGGGCCAGAAAGGCTGAGAGAAATACCTCTAATCTTTTAAGATGGTGAGGAGTCTTCCTTAACTGAGTAATGTAGAGGGCCCCCAAAAATCTAAGATAGAACTTTTAAGGTATAGAAATAGGAAGGTAGGACTGGAGAGCAAATAGAATCACCCAGTGACCCAAAAAAGCTGGCAACCAGTCTATAAAACAGACAGAGGTCTTTAGAGTTGCAGCATGTCTTAGATCCCAAACTCTGCTGAGGAGAAGATTCTGATCATGGCTTAAAAATATTTGAGGCCAGTGGTGAACTGAATCTAAGTAATGTCACAAGGAAGACCAAGCTCAGATTAATTTGACTCAGCCTGCCGCTATAGTTGTCTGA
Organism: Dugong dugon; assembly: GCA_030035585.1. NCBI lineage: Eukaryota > Metazoa > Chordata > Mammalia > Sirenia > Dugongidae > Dugong > Dugong dugon. The sequence goes on along the minus strand of CM057463.1, from coordinate 21,173,592 downwards.
TTAAAGAAAGTGTTTGCCCTCTTCTTGGAGTAAACAATATTTACTTCAATTTTTAATACAATGCCCAGTATATAATAGAAAAAATTACAAGGGTAATGGTTGCACAGCCAGTTGGTATAATTGATGTCACTAAATTGTACACCTATCAAAAGTTGAATTTGCAAATGTTGTGTGATATATATTTTTACAGCAGCAAGAACAAAAAAGAGTTGCTGCTGAGTTTATGTACAACTAAATATATTTAGTTTCTTGGTTTGGAGGTTTAGAATCATGGTTTCATGGGACATCGCAGTTAATAGGCCTAATATTTTTAGTGCTTATGCTCTACCTCCTGGTTTGTTGTGCTGTGCCTGGGGTCTTAAAGGCTTGGAGGTGGCCGTCCAACGTACAAGTTACTCTCCTGGAGTAACAGAGGATGAGGGAGAGTCAGGAATATGAGGAGGATATGAAATGTGTAGCTAAATGCTTTGATGAACAACTGCCTTCTTTGCCATGAGACCAGAAGGACTGGATGGTGTCCGGCTACCATTACGGAACATTTTCATCAAAGATTCTATAGAAGAATACTGATCAAAAAGGGGTGAGGAGAAGGCAGAACAGAATTGCAAATTTGAATGGAATCCAGACTTTCTGGAGCCGTAGGGGCTAGATGAACCCCCAAAACTATTGCCCTGAGGTGATCTTTAAACTTTAAACCAAAAATATCCCCAGACATCTTCTTTAAACAAAACAACAGTTTAGCTTAATTAGTAAAGAATCTCCGTCTTCAGTGTTGTGCTTTTTTAAAGAACTATCTATACAGGATCAAAAGCAACTCTAAAGGTTAGATAGGAAGCTTAGGAGAACACTGAGTTTATGTCAATGGGGAGGAGCAAGTCGGAAAAAGTGAGAATGGTTACACAACATGAAGAAGGTAATCAATGTCACTGAATTGTACATGTAGAAATGGTTGAATTGGTGTGTGCTTTGCTGTATATATTTTCAACAACAATAAAAAATAAAATAAAAGAGGCCTGGTTGCTTAGTGGTTAAGTTCTTGGCTACTAACTGAAAGGTCCATGGTTCAAACCCACCAGCTGTTCTGCAAGAAGAAGGTATGGCAGTCTGCTTCTGTAAAGATGACAACCTTCGAAACCCGGTGGGGCAATTCTACTCTGTCTTATAGGGTCACTATGAGTCGCAGTCGACTCACTGGCAACAGGTTTTGTTTGTGGTTTGATTAGGTGAAAATATAAGAAGTTATTATGCTATTTTCAAATTATGACTTAAAAACCCAAACTAGCTTAGTGCTCTGAACCATAACCTTTGTTGATGTGAATCTCTTTATTCAAATATGACTATAATGCCTATCTGTGTGTATCTATTTATCTATCTCTAAAACCCATTGCTGTCGAGTGGATTCTGACTCATAGTGACCCTATAGGACAGAGTAGAACTGCCCCATAGGGTTTCCAAGGAGCGCCCGGTGGATTCGAACTACCGACGTTTTGGTTGGCAACCATAGCTCTTAACCACTACGCCACCAGGGCTTCCATATCTATCTCTATATGTCTGTAAAATACCATATTCACATACTGATTGTGTTTATTTGGTATTCTGTGTAAATAATGCTACAGATCAGGATTTAATTGGCATTAAAAATAATATAGCTTCTGTGAATCATGTCAAATTCTTTGGAAGGCTAAGTCTGTCTTATTTTACTCAGTTAAAAAAAAATTAAATGGGAAATAGTTTAGTTATTGACCACACACATTAGAAGACTAAAGCATTTCCTGCTCAGTGAAAATAAGCATGCCAAATAATCCCATCTAAGACAATGAAAACAGTTCCTGTAAATTCTTATTTTGACAATTTGAAAAGAATTCATTGTCTTACAAAGGACCAATTATCCTAGAGTCAAGCTCTCAGCATGATAAAGACTCTGGAATAATGAACTAGGGATCCTAAGATTTGAAGAGGGATAAATTAGAAACAGGATGCTTTAAACTATTTGCTGCAGAGAGGAGAAAGGGAAGAAAACTAATATTTATCGAATGCCTGTTACGTTTCATACGCCTTGTGAGGCACTGTATATATGTTAAATCATTTAATTATTTCAATCTCCCTGCAAGTTGGATGAGGAGACTGAGGTTCAGAGAAGTTAATAGCTTGTTGAAGTTCACCTAGTGAATATATGGCAGGGCTAACTGACTCTAAGCTAACCTCTAAGGGTTGCTGAGGTCAAAAGGCAATGCATTTCTGTAATAATTAAACATTTAATGAAAATAACGTCTTAGGCTGTAATGAGAGTTGTTTAAAAATTTACTGGAATAACAGCATGAAGAAATAGTGATTGAAACGTTGATTGGCATAGGATTTTTTTTAGTATAGTATGACAAAGAGAAATGACAAAAGCCATGTAAAAATCTGACATTGTCACTTAGATTTTTTTTTTTTTGTTATTAACTTCGGCCTAGTTTAATTGTAGCAAAGCATTGTTTTTTTAATAATTCATTCAAATAAAAATAAATAGAAAATTATATCTTAATACCTATTCAGAAAATGCGTTATTTTTATTTTGAAAATTAGTTCTTATCTTAGACACAGCTCAGATTTATGTTGTAACGTTTCAGCTTTCATAAGCTTAGCTTCACCTATCTTCATACAATATCTGGTAATTTTTGTCCCACTACACATCACAGAAGAACGGACCAAGTGCATTGATTATTGAAATATGACCATCAATCTACCTATAGCCATTTAGTTCTACCAGTTATGAAGGATAGAATTTTTCCTTACAGTAAGTACTCAGTGTGTCCTGAAGGATTCTGTTTGTTTTGTTTTGTTTTCTGTTAAAACATACCAGTCATCAACTTGAAGCACGCAAGCGAACTGAACGCTCAAGGTTTAAGGTTTAATCCCTGTTTTTTTTTTGTTTGTTAATTTATTTTAATTTTTTGGTCCTTGGCACTACAAAATAACAAAGAGGTAAATGAGGCCATGCAGATTCACAGTTTTAAGAAGCATTATGAAGTGGCTCCTTGCCGTTGCTTTAGAATTTCGCTGGAAGAGTAGAATTGCCTTTTGATTTGATGCCTTTGCTTCAGTTGCTGTTAAGTCTTCATTGCTTGCCTCTGATAATGCTGCAACAGTTAACGTAAATTGGTGTTTAATTTTAGTAAGATTTTTTTTTCAGTGGGATGTGAAAGCATAGAATGATAGCAAACCATCATTCATCAAGTTTTCTTTTTTTTTGTCATTAAGATAGCAATTTATGTTCATTTAATAGTTACGCAACTTAATACATGTCTTCTAATTGATAGTTAATAAGTAATTATGAAGTTCAACCTCTAAAACATTGATATGAAAACTGTAAAATTCTGATGGAAATTTCCATACTTAGGATATTTATAAGAGGGTTCACCTTTATTTTCTGTTGTATTACTTTTTAAAGGAAAAAAATGTTATACAGAAATCTAATAAACCCCTCCAGGAATTCCATGTTCATTCAGCTTCAGAAGGAAGCAAAGTAAGCATGGCAGTAGAAAAAACAAAAAGGTCTTATACAGATGAACTGACAGAATTTTGTTGTTTGTTGTTGACTAAGGTCTAAGTATATTCATAAGGAGTAATTACAACGTAATGTTTTTGTTTTGATTTAATTTCTTTACATTTAAGAAGTTGATATGCCTTTCTAAATTAAATTTACTGTACAAGTAAGAGTGGAGCATTAATGCTAGTGAAAATATTAGTTTATATTTATTTTAGGATGAGAAATAGAAAGGGGAGAAAGACTCTACATTTCTAAGAGTCCTAATGGTTTCTTACATGTAAAATCACACTAAAAGTCTGATCTGCTTTGTGGGAATTACTTGTAGGAATAGATTATGTTTGGCCACTTCTTATTGGATTGCAGATAGAATAAAAACATATTAAATCCTATTAATTTTTATGTTTACAGATACTCATTTCAAAGAACTTCCAACTCTTCTCCACTGTACAGCAAAATTTGGCTTAAAGAACTTGGCTATTCATTTGCTTCAATGTTCAGGAGCAACCTGGGCGTCTAAGATGAAAAATATGGAGGGGTCAGATCCAGCACAGATTGCTGAAAGGCATGGTCACAAAGAGCTGAAGAAAATCTTTGAAGATTTTTCAGTAAGTTTTTTTTTTTTTTAACCTCTAAAATTGTTTTTATAAGATAATTGTGTATGTGTGCATGTGTGTGCATGAGTGCGCACATGTTGATCATTTGAAAATGATGCTCCTGCATAGCTAATGAGTAGTGTTTGTTGGTCCTGAGTCATCCACTGTCTTGAAAGCATTTTGTAAGATTAGTCAGCTTGTTTTAGTATTGCAGTCAACCAACTTTGACTCCATTCTCCCACCTCCAAGTATTCATTTTTGAAACCTACCTGGCCTTTCTGACTTCTATATAAGACAAAACAAAACAAATCCATTGCCATCGAGTCAATTTTGACTCAGCAACCCTGTGAGTAGAACTGCCCCATAGGGTTTCAAAGGCTGTAATCTTTACAGAAGCAGATTGCTACATCTTTCTCCCATGCAGCAGCTGGTGGGTTCAAACTACTGACCTTTCAGTTAGCAGTGAAGCATTTAACCACTGCACTACCAGGGCTCCTTCTATTTAGTCCATTTGATATTGGAGAGGAGATAGTAAGAAGAGAATAAGATCCAATTACCTTTACTCTTTTGTTCAAAGTCTAAATAAGACACTATTAAACACATGAAACCGAATTATCACGTTAAACCCATAAAAAAAAAAAGAAAAACCCATTGTATTCCAACTCGTAGCAACCCTATAGGACAGAGTAGAACTGCCCCATAGGGTTTCCAAGGAGCAGCTTGTGGATTCAAACTGCCGACCTTTTGGTTAGCAGCCATACCCATAACCACTGCACTGCTAGGCCTCTAATCAGGTTAAAGGAATACATTTTGCTCATCATTCAAAAAGTCTGCCCAATAAAAAGTTAATTCATGCTCCTTAAATTTGTTTCTCTTATGTGACATCTTCTCTATCCCTATTAAGTCCCAGTACCTTATGTAGGTTGACACCCCAAATTTCAGAAGGCCTTTTGAAGGATGTTAGCTTTGTAAGAGTGGAAATTTTATAAAGAAGGGATACTGCCTTGGTATATAAAACACAATTTGGTTTCCATAATTTCGTTTAGCAAAGCAGCTGCTTTCTGTTTGTAACAAAGGTATGCACGATTTGCTCCAGAAAGTGAATTATACTTCTGATACCTGTTGCTGTGGAGTCGATTCCGATTCATAGCGACCCTATAGGGCAGAGTGGAACTGCAGATCTGCACCATAGGGTTTCCAAGGAGTGGCTGGTGGATTTGAACTGCTAAACTTTTGGTTAGAAGCGTGACTCTTAACCATTGCACCACTAGGAAAATGTAATAGGGCAGTGATTTTAATATGTCAAATGTGTCTTTGGATCCTAAAAAAAATAATTTTATTGCCAATGAAGTTTATATAGAACATTGGAATGCTATAAATATATCTGGTTGTTTTAGCATTTATTCTAGTTATTATATAAAGTCAATCTAATATCGAACTTTAAAAAAATCATTACTATTTGTGGTTTCCAGAGAGTAAAATGACAACCAATGTAATTTTTTCCATTTGTAAAAAGTAGCAAAATATTTTTCAGAAGAGCATGGCTATCATCCACTATCTGGAATGACAATAGGATGTCTTTAGCTTGTATTTAAAATAAACACGGAACATAAAGATTTGTAATAAAATTAATAAACTGCTAATTTTAGGCTATGGAATTCAAATCAGGAATAAGCATTATTTTTAATCCTAAAAGGATTTTAGATAGTGATTCTCATATATATATTATCTCTCTTTATCTGATGCATTTATTTCTGTAAGTAATTGTATATAGTCATTGACCAGTGCAACATGGCATCTATCTCAGGTAAGTAAATGAGTCAACTCAGCCTTGGATATTTTCCCGTAATATTGTTATTTGGTACAACCTAGACACCTGTCTCCAACTCTGTACAACTCTATTCCTGAATTTTTAGCTACTAGTGAACTTAAGTTAAAAATGTCCCTAGAAACCTCAGCATCCAGGGATACTTTCTAAGATAAACCCTGATTTTCACAGAGTGATGCGTCTATTTCTTGCTCTTCAGTGGGAACTCAGTTTTTGACAGGGGCAGCCCCACGCAAACAGCATGGGCTCCATAAATAATACTAGATAATTCTGACAGCAGATACAAAAGTAAGTACAAGGGTAGGAGGTGACGGTTGACACATGTAGGCAATAACTTTTTTTCTTTCATATCTTCTGAGTATTTACACCTGCCCCCGCACTAACAGCATGGGTAGAAGTTGATCGCTGTCTTTGTCCGTATCTGACTGTTCACTCTTTTATAGTGGCTGCATGCTCATTCTGCAGTTACACATGAGAAGTATTCTATGATGTTTGTTAAATGATTTTATATATCCCATCTCTTTGTGAGCTGTTATGTTTTGCCAGAATACTACCATTATAGGTAGGATAAATTCTTTTGTGAGCACTCTGCTGTCAGCAAGGACGTGACTTAGCTATTGCAAGGTACATCATCTCTACAAGTGAATTTTATGATAATGGATAATTTTAGGTACCATAATTTTGCAAGCTACCAAAGAAAGGCCTTTTTGCCAACGTGTGATTAAGGAAATGGTAATATGTGTGTTTGGATAGGTTGTGACACACGTGGAAAAGTCTGTTTCCTGTTTTGGTTTATTTCCCACATAAATTATTCTTCTAGTTATCAATGTTATTTATACAAATGCAGAAGTCATATCCTCTTCAATGAAAGTATGGCAGATAACTACATGTTGACATTATGTATTCTAAATTGTGGTTGTTACGGTTTGTCTCAATCGAGTTGACTCCAGCTCATGGCAACATTATGTGTAATAGAACAAAATGTTGTTCAGTCCTGTGCCATCTTCATGATCGTTGATTAGTATGTTTGAGTCCATTGTTGTGACTATTGTGTCAACCCATATTATTGCGGGTTTCTCTCATTTTCGCTGACCCTCTGCTTTACTGAACATGATGCCCTTTTCTAGGGATTAGTCTCCATGTTTTCTAAAGAATATATCTAAACCTACTAGAGAAAGACTGTGCAAAGTCATTATGCTGGTAAAATACTTATTTCTATAAAATTTTATATAGTTTTAATGTTATAATCACATTATGATAAATCTAATATTATCCCATTTGTGTTCAAATGTTCCTGAACTGTTGTTTCAAAAGAGTTGAAAGGAGAAGATAGTCTTTCATGTTTGAAGTTTCCCATCTGCCAATGGGCCATACTTCTCCACCGAAGAAATATGTTTTCAAATCCAGACATATTGTTTTGCTCCCAATTGATTTTCTGATTTATTCAATGCTTCTTAATTCCCTATCAGTGAAACATTATTAATTTTAGTATCTCACAGGGAGTTATAATACATTGAATTTGGGCATCACTGAATAAAGTGGGTTCCAGGAAAAAGCCAATAATGATTAAAAAAAAACAACAACAAAAAAAAGAAAAGCATTAGCAATCGTTCATAAACAGCAAGTGTCATCCACGTCTCAGTGTAGGCTATGCAAAGAAGAAACAATCTTCTCAAGTCACATTTCCTTATACTTCTTCATGAAATTTTTCCTTTGAGAGGAGTAATTTTTAATTTAATTAATTAAATCTTTTAAATTTTTAATTAATTTAATATTATAAATTTAATCATTTGTATGTAATTTATTCATAGAGCCTCTTCATAATGAGTGAGTAGCTTTCGTATTTTGATGAAGTTATCTAACACCTATATTTCTTTCATGTTTTCAGTAGTGTTATTGGAAAATGATACCATATATTTCTATAACCCATAATTTCATAAACCCATATCTTTCAAACTGCTACTTGAGTATCTCATCTCATCCATCCCCATCAGTTTAAAACAGTTAACAAAATTACAGGTAGTCACCAATTTACAACAGAGTTCCATAATGGAAACATTACATATACAAGTGTACATAAAAATACACAAATCATAAAAATTTACTATGATGAAGAGGAGTTGGACTACATTGACAGTGTGTCAGTTGTGGTCATAACTCCACTTGTGGAAAGTTCTGGGTCATCTGGGTTATCCCTGGGAATGGTGGTGGCGTTCCTAGTTGGAAGATTAGTGAGAGTTGTCTGTATGGTCCTTTTCTTCTTTTCTTCATACTTTTCTCAGTACTGTCTCACTGCTTCCCAAATCTGCCTGTCGACTATAGCAAAGTGATTAGCATTTGGGTCCATGTTTTCAAGCAACTGAAGCCCCTGGTTTAGTTTAGAAAAAACTTCAGCTAATCTTTTCACTGTAAAACTTTTTGATAACTTGTCTCCTTTCTCTTCCTCATTATTTCTTCTTTAGCATTTCTTTCCTCTTCAAAATTCCTTAAGTGCTGATCTGGCAGCTCCTCTTCTTCATGATCTATGAGCTTTTCCACACTGGCAATATCAAGTTCTAAATTCGGGGTTCTTGCCATATGGATGATTTTTCCCCTGATCTCTTTCCATCATATTATCCTAATCAAATGCTTGGAGTGTGTTCACATAACTCAGCAATTTTTTACATATCCACTGCATGTGTCTTCCTGTAACTTCCTCCTTGGAAGATGCAATATTTCAGATACACTGATGGTTGTAAGTGCAGTTCATTGTAATTCGAATACGTCATAATTCAGCCACTACCTGTATATCAGTTTATAAAGGGGGGTGGGGGGCACACATTCTCCTCTGTTGGCCTGCCATGGAGTTAACCAACAGGAATAGGAAAATCAGCTTTCCATGCATGTTCTTCAGCTGGCTTTTCAGGAGGACTCCCACCTTGAAATCTTTCCATTGCTCAGTCTGCAGTGGGATTCCTGTGACATCTTCCCCTCATTGACCTTCCCTGACACTGCTGTTTGCTCATGTGAACATCGGGCTCAAGTATGTGTGTCTGTCTGTGTGTCTGTGTGCTGCCTTCTAGTGTTTGACTGACAATGTCCCTCTTTTAAATGGTTAAAATTTGGAATGAAAGTAAGGAGGGGGAGGTATTGACACACTTAGAACATTCCTAATATAAAGCAATAATTGACCGAATAATGTAGAGAGAGAATCTACAACTTGAAAGTTAGATTTTTGTCTTTAGGTCAATGAACATTGACTCTTCTTCACCCTTTATTTCTCCCATTCTCTGTATTGTTCAGAACTTTATATATTCTCTTTTCTTCCCAAGAGGAGCTCTGGTGGCGCAATAGTTAAGAGCTCAGACTGCTGACCTGAAAGGTCAGTAGTTTGAATGCACTAGCAGCTCCTTAGAAACCCTGTGGGGCAGTTCTACTCTGTCCTATAGGGTCATTATGAGTTGGAATAGACTCTACAGCAACGGGTTTGTTTTGGTTTTGGTTTCTTCTCAGGTAGAGTGTTCCATTTAATTTAGTAGTATATAATTCGTTTCAAATGGTGACATACTGTTTTGCTTATGTAGTTTTTCTTTCTTGCAAATCAAGATGCTCCTAATGGGTAATGGTTTTCCTCTATAGCTCCCACTAGTGTGTCAGTTGCATGGAAAATGCTTGGCATATATTTGCTTATTGATGACTGTCTTAGTTCCTAATGCTGCTGTAACAGAACTACCACAAATGGGTAGCTTTAAAGAACAAAATTTATTTTCTTACAGTTCAGGAGGCTAGAAGTCCAAGTCAAGGCCTTGGCTCTGTCAATTCCCTCTGTGGGCCTGATCCTAGTTTCTGTTGCCTGCAGACAATCCCTGGTGTTACTTTGTAGACAGTCCGCACATTGTGTCAGTCTTCGCCTGTATGTGTTTCTCTGTTTCTATTCCTCTCTTTCTATAAGATACCATTAAGAAGTGATTAGGTTTAGGACCTGCTCTACTCTGGTATGATCTCATTAACATAACAAAAGAAAACCCTTATTTCCAAACTGAGTCATATTTGTAGGTGTAAGGGTTAGGACTTCAACATAACTTTTTGTGGGACACAATTCAATCCATAATACTCCACCCTTTGGCCACCCAAATTCATGTCCTTCTCACATGCAAAATACAATCACCTTATCACATCATCCTCAAAAGTTTTAACCTATTCTAACTTTAAATCTAAGCCCCAAATCTCATATTCTGAATCATCAAATCAACTATGAGTGAGACTCTGGGTGTGTTACATCCTGGTGCAAAATTCCTCTGTGAAACCTTGAATACAATTGATCTGCTTCCAAAGTGCAATGGTGAAACAAGCGTAAGGTAGACATTCCCATTCCAGAAGGAGAAGTTGGAGGGAAGGAAAGGTCATGGGTATCAAGCAAGTCCAAAATCCAACAGGGCAAATCTCATTAAATCTCCAGGCTTGAAAATAATTCTCTGTTCTCTGGGACCATCTGGTATCGACCCGATCCCGTAGACTCTGGGCAGTGGCCCAACTTCCCAGGCTCACGGGATGGTGACCCCACCCTCATGGCCTTGGGAAGCCCCATTCTCCCAGCCCATCAGCACAGCAAACCTACCCCCTCAACTTTGGGTAGTGGCCCCATTCTCCCAGCTCACTGGAATGGCAGCCCCACCCTCCAGAACTGAGGTGGTGAGTCTACCATTTGAAACCCAGGCAGTAGCTCCATCCCTTGAAACCAAGGGAGCAGTGGTCCTGCTCCCTGTGCTTCTTCCAACAGTCCTGCTTATCTCTGAACTGCTCCCAGGATTATTCTTTCCTTTTCTTGGAGGACAATGAATGTCTACAGCCATATAGCTCCTGGTCCATTTTCTGCCTGTAGAAGAATTCCAGGAGTTAGACAATTTCCTTCATCTTGTCCTGTCTGTGTCCCTTTAAGTTTAAACTGACGAGGTTTCTGCTGAGATGGTTGATTAGATCCATCAGTCACAGGCCTAATCTCTTTAGCAGATGGTTATTTAGCCACATTCTCAGTGTCTTTTCCATATGGCCCATATGGGGGTACAATTCAATCTATAATAATGGAGCGGAAGGCAAGGGCTACATTTAAGGACTTGTGTGATGCCATTTACCCAATAATATCCCCACTAGCTTTCATGTTTTAAATAAAATAACTGGTCATATTCCCTATATAGTCAGAATTTTTGTTTAAGTTTTGTTTCAGGGAATTCATAGGCAAATAGTTCAACTGTTATCTTCAGCATAAATTTTTAATGGGCCAGTCTGCAATGAATTTTAGAATTCTGGCCTTTGTTCAATATTGATGCTCTGTGAGAACTGAAGAAACTGGAACAAGTCACTTGACTACATGCATTACAAATTCATGTCTCAGTTGTGCTTTTGGAGCTGCTTAGCATTCTCTTTCTAAAAACCCATTTAACGCACCATAGCAGCTATTATAATTTTTTTCCCTTCCCCAAGTCCTCAAACCCAGTTTTGATGCTCTAGCTCTACAGCTGTAAACATTCTATGTAAACTCCCTCAATTCACCTCTCTTCTTTTTCACTTTTTTCATTTTCCTCTACTCATGGGGCCTTGGGAGTCAGCTAGGTTTGGATTTGAATCCCAACTTCCATCAAATTCCAAGAGTGCTTCCTTGGGCAACCTCTTTATTTTCTCTCAGCTTCAGTTTCTTTGTCTGAAAATGGGAAAAATAATGCCTTACAGAGTTGTTTTTAGGATTTGGTGCAGTAAATGTTAAAACATTAAATATATAGTAGATCCACAATAAATGATATTGCATTTACCTTCTTTTATTTTGATTTACTGTTATTCATATCAACTTTAGACCTCACCATCAATCATACCTTCTCTTGCTCTTGCATCATTAACCACTACCACCATCATACTCACTCTTGACTCTTCTCTGAACAAACATGCTCAGATCATATATATATATATGATGGGAAAATATATATATACATACACATACACATGTACATATATGGTTTCCCAACAACCTTGCTCTGCCTTTAAGTTCTCTTTTCAATACTAGAATTAACTAAAAGAATGGCCTATACCAGCTGCCACTTCATTTCACTAATTTCTTTCTTTCAGACAGTCAAAGATTTGCTATCATCCTGCTACAAAGTTGCTCCATCAAAGGCTATAAATAAATAATCTACCATATATCAAATCCAGTGGTTTCCTCTCAGGCTTACTTTGACCCAAGCTTTGTCACTGGTTTCCCTGACCCTGCCCTCTTCCTGAATCTCCATTGACCCCTTGTAGTTTTTTTCCCTTGCCCTATCAGCTAAGTTTCTTTCTACCCTGTCTTCTCTATGTGATTAATACATAAATCATTGACTCCAACCTGGACCTATTTCTTGACTTACGTCACTCCAGTTTCAATTTTCAAGCTCGGCATGTCCCCATGGCTATATTACAGGCATCTAGATCTGAACATACCCAAGTAGTTCTTTGTCCCCCATCCTGGTCAATGACATAATTTTCTGCTTATTGACTTGGCCGAAAACCAGAAAGTCATTTCCAACTCCTCAATAATGATAGCAATAACTACTATTTATAGAAAATAACTATGTATCAAGCCATGTGTGAAACACTCTAATTCCGTTATTTCATTTAAACTTCTCAACAAGCATATGAGTATACTACTTGCCATTTTTCGGATGAGGGAATAGACTAATAGAGATGAAATATCTTACCCAAGGTCACTCAGCTAATAATATTACGTCTGACTGAATCCAGAACCCATTCTCATAGCCTCCTTATATAAGCTTTCTACAGTTTCCCTGTCCCTCAGACAACTCCATCTAGATCATCAATTTGGTACCATCAGTCCAGATTACCATATCTTGACAATTCTGTTTACACACAGTCTATCACAAATGCTCCCCCTCTCTCATTCCCTCTGTGGCTCCTTTGGTTTGTGCCTTCGTTGTTTCTTTTTTTGTCTGTGGTCCTGAAAAATCCTTTTACCTGGTCTTCCTACCTCGTCTGTTGTGGCTTTAAACCATCCTATATCCAGTTCCATACTGAAGATCCACCACGGTGTAGCCCAGCCCACCATTTTAGCTTCATCTTTTACTACACGCCTTAGTCACCAGAGTCCACTTCTCCTTCCTTCATTTCAGTATTTCAAGCTGTTATCACTACCTAGGTCTCTCTTTCTCCCAAGTAAAATATCCTGATGTCTTTGTTGTTATTGTTAGTTGCCTTCAAGTTGTCTATGACTCATTGCGGCCTTATGTGATACAGAACAAAACATTGCCCATTCCTGTGCCATCCTCATAATTCTTGATATGTTTGAACCCATTGTTGCACTTTGGTGTAAATCCATCTCATGAATTTTAAATTTTAGCATTGTCTAAGGACATTATGTGACAGCGGCTGCAAGTTATGTGCTCTTGAGACGCCTGCCTAGATCTAAATATCGGCTCTGCTACTTTCGAGTCATGCACCCTTACATAAGTCACTTAACCTGTCTGTGCTTCAGTTTCCTCATCTGTATGGAGATAAAGATAACACCTCTCTTCATAGTGTTGTTATGAGAATTAAGTATATACACAAAACGTGTAGGGTAATACTTGGAAAATAATAAGCACTCAATAAAAGTTGGCTAATGTGACCCCAGTACTTACCAGCATGTTTTCTCCTTTTCAAAATTGGCCACTGAGAGTTAACTAACACCATGATGAACCTATAAGTTTCTTTTTTTTCCTCCTTTGCCTTCTCCCTTTTTGCATACCTTTGTTAATGACTTTGTTTTATGACTTAGGAACCCCCTCAGGAAGATTAGAGCCCAGATGTTAGATACATATATCTTTAGCCTGATAAAGAAATGTCTGGTTCCTTGTCTCTTTAGTGTGATAAACAGTCTCTTGTAATTACCTTGTTATGAATAAAAACACTTCTAACCTTTGTAAAAATCATATATAAGCTCTAATGTAAAAATGCCTTTTGGGACTCCCTAAAGACAGCCTGTATTGCTGTTAGATCCCCGTTGGTGTACACCTCCTAAATTAAAACTTTCTCACTCCTTCTGACTTGGAGTATGTTTCATTGGCTCGACTGCTCCAGGGCATGGACCCTATTTGAGTAACACTATGACTATGAATTGTTCTCCTGTTACTCAGTCTTGGAGGACTCTTGCCCTTTCATTGTGAGACTTGTTACAGTTTAAAGTACATACTGATGAAAAGGTTTTTTTTTTTTTTCCCCTTGTGCATGTCTCTCCAATAGTTACGAATTCCAAAAGAGTAAGGGCAATTTTATCATGTTTATCACAGTATCCACAGCCCCTAACAGTTTTTTTGTCAAATACCATGGGTTCACTACACATTTATTGAATAAAGTAACCAGTCAGTGTTGATTTTGTAAACTTCTTGGTTCTTGGTGGTAAGTACCATGCTCTGTTTATTCTATATTCCCCATAGCATCTAGTATAATGTCTCCCAGATTGTAGATAATAAATGTTTATTTACTGAATAGTAGAAGTATTAAAGACTCTTCTAAGAAAAAATTATAAAATTCTTTACTTGGATAAGTTCATAAATAAATGATATTTTTCTATGGTTCTATGTAACTACAAAAAAGTAAAATTCAGATAGAAGAAATATTAAACCAAAAAAAAAAAAAAAGAAAGAATCTAGTAGCTTCCAGGAATTTACCATTAGTGAAAGAGGTATTTCCAGCTGTTCATTATCACAGTACAAGTGGTTTTCATCTTGGCAATTATTCCAGTGTTTTAGTGTCAGTACCCACACTTAATCTTCTTGAGACTCTCTCCTAATCCTTCACAAACATCTTTCCTCTTATCCTTTAAGAACTAGATACAGGCCAATGCAATACATTAAAACATTATCCACCACATTTACCCGTAACTTATCTAAATATCTAGAGATATTTTGTGATTTTATTTCTATTTTGTTCTTAATAAAATTTATTTTATTAGAGACAGAATATCTAGATATGCCAGTTTTCTATCTTTTAAAATATTTGCCCTAGTAACATTAGGCCTTACATTGAATGCCTATTTAGGAAAGTATCTGCTTATTATTTTATTGCAAATGGCAAGGGAAGGAAAGAGATCATACAATACTCCTCTTGTGAATATCAGATAATTAAGCAGTTTCACTTCACATTTGTTATTGTCCACTTAGTAAATTTTATAGCCAGTGACCAATGACTGAGCATGAGAATACTATTTATTGTTGTTACTGACTAGTAGGATGATTATTGAGAATGATTTAAATGAATGATTTTCAATAATGGAATTATAAATGCTATAGGTTTGGGACAAGTTTGATAGCATATTAACATGGAAATACACAGCTACGAAAATATCCAGGATCAGAATGGAAGTTGCTTTGACTTTTCCTGGTTGTAAACATTCAACATAAGATCGTGAATTGGCTGTTCATATTAAAACTTCAGATTTAAGATCATGGAGATTAATCACCTTGTTCTTATAATGTCAGTTGAAAGACATCTTAAAGCTCACCCACTTCCACCCCTTTCCTTTTGTTCCATATAAGTCTGACATCAAGAAAGGAAGGGAAAGAACAGAAGATAAACTAGCCTTTATTGAGTGCGTCTGTGTCAGACATTATGCGAGGTGCTCTCACATTCAAGCCTTCTGCTGATCTGTACACAATAGGCATTTTTTACTCTTGTTTTACGGATCACGGAATTGATCGTCAAAGTGAATGTCTTTGCTGGGCATTATACTGCTAATCTTGCAGAGCTCGATTGCTCATCTGAACCCAACTGTTTTCCCTAGAATGTTTTTTTATACTACCACATATTTTTGTTTTCCTTAAAATTAAATACTATTTCCATATTACCTTTCATTATTCATCTTCATTATTTATATTCTGGTAATACACAACATGTATCAATAACTCTATTTATTGAGTCATATAAAAAAAGTACAATTATAAGCTTTGGAGCCAAGGAACCAAAAAGGAGAAAAATCTGTCCCTGCATCCATGAAAGGGCTTAAATTAAATTGGGAAATATATTTACATTTTGATTTTAAATATTTCTCCTTATTTTTATTTTTAAAAATGACCTGCAGAAACAAATATATAAGACTTTTTTTTCTCAAAGCAGTTGTATAAAAAGTAAATTGACATTTATCCTGGATTATAGCATACGGGGCTTAAATGAAAGAATGTGTAACGGAGCAGCAGATAATCATTTCTAGTGGGAGTTAGAAGACTTGTCTGGGAAAAAAAAGTTATAAGATGTTCTGGTAAAGCACGTGGACTAGTTCCTGACTACAGTCACATCTGCATTTAATGGAAAAAGGATATTTTTATGTAAAAAGAGAAAATGTGCAATATCTCTCCATACATCATGAAGGCCTGAGACTGAAGCCCCTCGGTGGTACTGTAGTCTATGAGCAGAATACACCAGACAAAAGAAACAGTAGCCTTACTGCTGAACTTGCTCATGATAAATGAAGTCATACTAGCAGGTGATGAAATAGATGAACATAAAAATGTCCAAAACATCCACATATATGCAACGAGAAAGAACAACAATGAATCTGTGAACCATCTCATAACATGGACGAAACTGGAGGACATTATGCTGAGTGAAATAAGTCAATCACAAAAGGACAAATATCGTATGAGACCTCTATTGTAAAAACCCATGAAAAAGTTCACACACAAAATGTAACAATCTTTGTGGGTTACCAGGGATGGGAGGGGTGGGGGGGGAATATTAAATAGACAATAGATAAGTGGTATCTTGGGTGAAGGGTGAGACAGTACACAATACAGGAGAAACTAGCACAACTTGTACAAGGAAAGGTCATGGAAGCCCCATAGACACATCCAAACTCCCTGAGGGACTGAATTGCTGGGCGGAGGGCTGTGGGGACCATGGTCTCGGGGAACATCTAGCTCAATTGGCATGACACAGCTTATAAAGACAATGCTCTACATTCTACCTTGGTGAGTAGTGTCTGGGGTCTTAAAAGCCCGTGAGCAGCCATCTAAGATACTCCACTGGTCTCATCCCTTCTGGAGCAAGGGAGAATGAAGAGAACAGGATACAAGGAAAAGATTAGTCCAAAGGACTAATTGTCCACAGCTACCAAGGCCTCCACCAGGTTGAGTCCAGTACAGCTAGATGGTGCCCAGCTACCACCACTGACTGCTCTGACCAGGATCACAACAGAGGGTTCTGGACAGAGCTGGAGAAGGATGTAGAGCATAATTCTAACCCACAAAAAAAAAGACCAGATTTACTGGCCTAAAGGAGACTGGAGAAACCTCGAGAGTATGGCCCCCAGACACCCTTTTAGCTCAGAGGTGAAGTTACCTCCGAGGTTCACTGTTCAGCCTGGGAGTGGACAGCCCCATAAAACCAAATGAGACTAATGAGGTACAGGAGTCCAGTGACAAGGTCCAGAAAGCAGATGGGGACAAGGAAGCTGGTGATAGGGAACCCAAGGTTGAGTAAGGATATTGTTGATGTGTTGTGAGATTGTTAACCATTGTCATAGGGCAACATTTGTAGTAACTGTTAAATGAGAAGCTATTTTGTTCTGTAAGCCTTCATCTTAAGTGAGAATAACAGCACAATTCGAAGAGCGTGGTCAATGTCACTGAACTGTGCATGTAGAAATTTTTGAAATGGTGTATCTTTGGCTATGTGTATTTTCACCAGAAAAAAAAAAAAAAAGGTTGAGAAGTTAGAGGGTTGATATGTAGTGGGGTTGTTAACCAATGTCATAAAACAACAAGTGTACTTCTGTTTCATGGAGAAACTATTTGTTCTGTAAGCCTTCACCTGAAGTACAATAAAAAAGAAAAACAGGGAAAAAAAAAAAAAAACTCCACATACTTATAAAAAGAGCCTGAAATTGAAGGCAGCGTCACAACCGAAATAATTGTAATCGCATGGATTTTGTTTTAAGAAGGTAAATCATGAATTTAAATAGATTTTAAATAAGAAGCATGTAATGAAGGATGCATCTGGGTGGAGGGAACAGAATATACAATTGTGGAAAGAAGGAAGGGAGAGCATATGTAAGCTCTGACTTCTTGGAACAGAAAATCTGGACATCTTAAATGAGTTTTTAAAATAAAATACATATTATCCTTTGACTTGTTTATAATAATGGCCTAGGAAGGGCTATGTAGTTATCTTTTTAAATGCTTTAGCATTTTATATGGGATATTAATAAATTATTTACCAAGAAATGTTGGTTTGGGAGCCCAAAAGAACTCATACAAATATCAGTGGTAGGTATTTTAAAATCCAGGCAATGAGATTTTTTTTAATTAATAATAAAAGTGAAAAATGCAATGAAATAAATCAAGATCCTTTCGTTTCTTTAATTCACTCTTTTCTTGAAGTGATTCTTTTTTAAATGTTATCATTATTCATCTTTTCAAGGAGAGAAAGAATAAAACAGAATAGGAAGCAAAATTAATAAAAAGATTGACATTTATTGATGTCTCTGATTTGATGTAGAACATTATAAAGTAAAGCCCCTTGTGTGTATGGGTGAGTATGTGTATGGAGAGAGACAAAGAAAGTGAGCTCAACAGTTTCCATTTAAATAAATCTTTATTATTATAGTTAAGGAAAAAAAGTTAAATTTGTGAAAACAGATATTATTGACTTTATCCAATAATAATGGAAGCAACTGGACATCCACTAAATATCTACTTTGTTTTTCCTACTGTATTATTAATGCATGCATTTGTCTAAGAATTTGAGTCTTACTCTTTACTCAGTGGAATATATCAGACATATTGTTGATATATATATATATAATTTGATTTATTTGTTTATTGTACTTTAGATGAAGGTTTACAGAACAAACTAGCTTCTCATTAAACGGTTAGTAAACATATTGTTTTATGACATTGGTTAACAACCCCACAACATGTCAGCACTCTCCCTTCTCGACCTTGGGTTCCCTATTACCAGCTTTCTTGTTCCCTCTTGCCTTTTAGTCCTTGCCTCTGGGCTGGTGTGCCCCTTTAATCTCGTTTTGTTTGATGGGCCTGTCTAATCTTTGGAAGAAGGGTAAAAGTCAGGAATGACTTCAGTACTGAGCTAAAAAGGTGTCTGGGGGCCATACTTTTCAGGGTTTGTCCAGTCTCTGTCAGGCCAGTAAGTCTAGTCTTTTATTGTGAGTTAGAATTTTGTTCTACATTTCTCTCCAGCTCTGTCCAGGACCCTCTGCTGTGATCCCTATCAGAGCAGTCAGTGTTGGTAGCTGGGCACCATCTAGTTGTACTGGACTCAGTCTGGTGGAGGCCATGGTAATTGTGGTCCATTAGTCCTTTGGGCTAATCTTGTCGTTGTATCTTTAGTTTTCTTCATTCTCCCTTGCTCCCAAAGGAGTGAGACCAGTGGAGTATCTTAGATGGTTGCTCACAGGCTTTTAAGACCACAGATGCTACTCACCAAAGTAGAATGTAGAACATTTTCTTTATAGACTATGTTATGCCAGTTGAGCTAGAGGTTCCCCAAGACCATGGTCCCCACAGGCCTCAGCCCAGCAATTCAGTCCTGCAGGGAGTTTGGATGTGTCTGTAGAGCTTCTTTGACCTTGCCTTGTACAAGTTGTACTGGCTTCCCCAGTATTGTGTACTGTCTTACCCTTCACTAAAACTACACTTATCTATTGTCTCTTTAGTGTTTTTCCATCCCCTCCCTTCCCCTCCCTCATAACCATCAAAGGTTGTTTCTTTTTGTGTGTTAATCTTTTCATGAATTTTTATAGTAGTGGTCTCATACGATATTTGACCTTTTGTGATTGACTTATTTCACTCAGCATAACGCCCTCCAGATTCATCCATGTTGTGAGATGTTTTGCAGGTTTATCATCATTGTTTATCACTGAGTAGTACTCCATTGTGTGTATGTACCATAGTTTGTTTAACCATTCATCTGCTGATGGACGTCTAGATTGTTTCCATCTTTTTGTTATTGTGAACAATGCTGCAGTGAACATGGGTGTGCATATGTCTATCTGTGTGATGACTTTTATTTCTCTAAGATATATTCCAAGGAGTGGGATTGCTGGATCGTATATATTTCTAGCTTTCTAAGGAAGTGCCATATCGTTTTCCAAAATGGTTGCATCATTTTGCATTCTCACCAGCAGTGCATAAGAGTTTCAATCTCCGTGAAGCCTCTCCAACATTTGTTATTATCTATTTTTTTGGTTGGTGCCAGTAATGTTGGGGTGATATGGTAGCTCATTGTGGTTTTGATTTGCATTTCTCTAATGGCTAGTGATCGCAAGACTTTCCTCGTGTATCTGTTAGCCACTTGAATGTCTTCTTTGGTGAAGTGTCTGTTCATTTCCTTTGCCTATTTTTTAATAGGATTATTTGTCTTCTTGTTGTAGCAGTGTTGGATTTTCCTGTAGATTTTAGATATTAGAACTTTGTCAGATTTGTAATAGCCAAAATTTTTTTCCCAGTCTGTAGGTTCTCTTTTTACTCTTTTGGTGAAGTCTTTTGGTGAGCATAAGTGTTTAATTTTTAGAAGATCCCAGTTATCTAGCTTATCTTCTGGAGTTTGCATTTTGTTAGTTATAATTTGTATCCTGTTAATGCTGTGTATTAGGGCCTTGAGTTGATCCTATTTTTTCTTCTATGATCTTTGTAGTTTTTGGCTTTATATTTAGGTCTTTGATCCATTTTGAATTAGTTTTTGTGTACGGTGTGAGGTATGGGTCCTGTTTCGTTTTCTTGTAGATGGACATCCGGTTTTGCCAGCACCGTTTGTTAAAAAGACTGTTGTTTCCCCTATTTGATGGACTTTGGGCACTTGTCGAAGATCAGGAGACCTTAGGTGGATGGATTTACATCTGGCTTCTCAATTGTATTCCACTGGTCAATGTATCTGTCGTTGTACCACGACCAGGCTGTTTTGATTACCGTAGCGGTATAGTAGGTTCTGAAGTCAGGTAGTGCAAGTCCTCCTACTTTATTCTTCTTCTTCAGTAGTGCTTTACTTATCCAGGGCTTCTTCCCTTTCCATAAAGTTAATGATTAGTTTTTCCATCTCTTTAAAGAATGTTGTTGGTATTTGGATCAGGAATGCATTGTATTTGTAAATTGCTTTGGGTAGAATTGTCATTTTCAAAATGTTGAACATTGTTGACATTTTAAGAACAAAGTATATAATCATACATCCACTTTAATTTCTGAGAATGACTCAAATTTCATTTTGCTTCTTGGAAACCATTAGGATTTGAATAAAACTCATTACTCGTCACCACTGAGTCGATTCTGACTCATAGTGACCCTGTAAGACAGTAGAACAGCCCCAGAGGGTTTCCTAGGCTGTAAATCTTTACAGAAGCTGACTGCCACATCTTTCTTACAAGGAGCAGTCGATGGGTTTGAACCAAGGACCTTTCAGTTAGCAGCCAAGCACTTAACCACCAAGGCTCCACTACTTATAAATTAACATCTACATTTTAAAGAGCTCACTAGATCAAAAAATTCTTATTTGTGGAGTCACTCACCTATTCCAAACTGAAATTTTTGCCTTCCTGGACTTCTGCCTGATTTTGCAGGGATCCTGACCACCTTTTTATGGATCCAAGACTGAGTATTCAAGCTGACTAAAAGAACACAGAAAACAAAAGTTCAGGATCAGTATATAAAACAAAATATCTCCTTTCTTTTATGTAGTGATAATATTTATCAAACCAGCAGTAGTACAGAAATAAATAAATCTCATATCTGGTGAATTTTAAATAGAAAATATATTCACTTGCATCTCCCTTTTAATTAAAAAATAATACATGATTATTTTAGAATATTTGGAAAATACAGAGAACTATAAAACCAAACCAAACCTGTTGCCTTTGAGTTGATTCCGACTCATACTAACCCTATAGGACAGAGTAGATATGCCCCGTAGGATTTCCAAGGAGCGGCTGGTGGATTTGAACTGCCAGTCTCTTGGTTAACAGTCAAGCTCTTAACCACTGTGCCATTAGGGCTCCTTTGGGTAAGTTAGTAACCGTAAAGGACGCTTTCACATGTGTTGACGAGCATATAGAAATAGTAAGTGGCTGAATTTCCTTCCTTAAAGACAGCGTTATTACTGCATCCAAATAGAACAGCTCTGCCTTGGGCTTCGTAAAATTCTCTGACTTTAAGACTAGAAGGGATTTTCCTTGATTAAAATATGCTACCCTAATTTGGAAACAATACCCTTTATATGAGACTGATATTTAGTCTCGGCAATAATCCATGAGATAGTTAGGAAATTGACTTAAAGAAAGAGAAAGAGAACCCATATGTTTAAGAGCATTTAGCAACAGTATTTATTTAATCTCATAATGTGCTGCTATGATAATGTTTAGGCCTAGACATACATTACTACAGACAAAGAACAGAGGGATTTAACCAAATGTTTACTTGATATTGTTTCATCATAACTGATGAAAATGTGAAAAATCCAGTCAAAATTGCTTCATACACGTGCTACCCAACAACTTGTTTACTAATTGCTCATTTAAATTTTTGTATAAGTATCAGTCTACTTTAGGAATTGCAAATACACAGACACACAAAAGCAAAAATTCTTATTGTTTTGATTTTACAACTTACCTAAAACATGACCATTCAGCTCTAAAATCAAATGAAGAGCATGTGGGAAAAAAAGGGAAGAGGAAGAATGGAGGAGCCAGGTGAGATAAAGACAGACATCCGTAGAACAGAAGAAAGGGACAAACCAGGTACCTGTGGTCTTTACTGCCCACTCTGTTACTCTGAGACAATCCTTACTTTTTAATTAAATATTACTTTACACATATTTTCACAGGTTATATGCCTCACGTAGTATATATGAGACGGCTTAATTCAAACTGGAGAAAATGTAATTGTAATTCTCCAAATTTATTATATCGACTGTAAAGTATTAATTAGGAAAACTGTCCTTAGGCTGTACATCAATAGAATGACTGCTAAGAAAAGCATTTCCCGAGGCCATCAAGCCCAGTGTCTAACACTGCTTAAAATAATCTCTTTTTCCCTGAAATAGTGTTAGTTTGGTTTAAGAGTCAAGCAAAATCCCCATTTGTAATTCTCAGTAAGAACTGTTCCCAGATGTCAAGCTGCTGCTTTCTCAGTGTGTTGCTACATAATAAATGATTCATATTTTCATAATGTTCCTAGGATAGCAAACAGTATCTATATACACTGTCTTTACATACATATATATGCAGGATATAACCCTAAAAATGTTTTCCTGAGTTCGTATCCATTATTCTCTCTTCATACAGGAAGAAGCAGAAGCAGCAATGGTCAGGACAATAAACAGATTGTCTCCACAGTCATATAATATTTTAGGGGGATAAATGTTGGAAAGCATCACTGGGAAAAGCAAGAAGAATAAAATATCTGAATGGTCTTTGAGTTGTTTTTTTTTTTAACTGAAACACTTTTTAAGGTAAACAGATTTTTGCATGATCAGTTTATACCACCCCAAGTGATAGTAACTCAAGTTAAATTCCAACAAAGCAAAGATTTTGTAACACAAATATAGTGCATTTTTTATGTTCCCAATTTGTTGAATAGTCAAATTATTATTATATCCCTGACTCATTATGTATTATATCCCTGACTCAGGTTTTTTCCATCAGAAATGCTACGTTCTCATAAAACAAAGTATACACACATTTCTCACAATATAGATATTTGTTATCCTTATTCCAAGATCCATTATTTTTCTTCTTTACTTCATAATTTCTTCTAATTATAAAATCAGTGTGTTTAACCTTTATTATTAAACAAAATAGCATGTTTTAAGAATAATGACTCTTTTGGTAACTCCAGAGGCCACTTAGTTCCAGCAACAGCTGAGCCCTGAGAAGCCACATCTCAGCCTCCTAGAAAGAGGAAAATCTTGGCCTTTTGAGAGGATGTCATAATTTCATTCTTAAATTAGATTTATCTCACAATGTTTATTTGACTATCTATTTACCCTCACTTTCTAGAAAATATTCTTACATTCAGGGTAACACTCTTAGTTACAGTTTGAGTGCATTTCTCACTATCCTAATCTCAGGCTATAAGAAAAGAGCTGGGGTGGCAAATTCAGCCATTGAAAATGTATAATTAGATCATAACAAACTATGGATGACATTCCAAAGAAGGGAATTCCAGAACACTTAATTGTGCTCATGAGGAACCTGTACTTAGACCAAGAGGCAATTGTTTGAACAAAACAAGGGACACTGCATGGTATAAAATCAGGAAGGGTGTCCATCAGGGTTGTATCCTTTCAC
Source organism: Dugong dugon (assembly GCA_030035585.1). Classification (NCBI taxonomy): domain Eukaryota; kingdom Metazoa; phylum Chordata; class Mammalia; order Sirenia; family Dugongidae; genus Dugong; species Dugong dugon. Next base: position 21,149,350 of record CM057463.1, on the reverse strand, counting down.
CATATTATTCTGACTGTATGCTGAGCAAATAATGCGAGAAGCTGAACTATATGAAGAAGAATGCAGCATCAGGATTGGAGGAAGACTCATTAACAACCTGCAACATGCAGATGACACGACCTTGCTTGCTGAAAGTGTAGAGGACTTGAAGCACTTACTGATGAAGATCAAAGACCACAGCCTTCAATATGGATTACACCTCAACATAAAGAAAACAAAAGTCCTCACAACTGGACCAATAAGCAACATCATGATAAATGGAGAAAATATTGAGGTTGCCAAGGATTTCATTTTACTTGGATCCACATTCAATAGCCATGGAAGCAGCAACCAAGAAATCTGAAGACACATTGCATTGGGTAAATCTTCTGCAAAAGACCTCTTTAAAGTATTAAAAAGCAAAGATGTCACTTTGAGGACTAAGGTGCACCTGACACAAGCCATAGTATTTTCCATCACCTCATATACATGTGAAAGCTGGACAATGAATAAGGAAGATTGAAGAATTGATGCCTTTGAAATATGGTGTTAGTGAAGAATATTGAATATGCCATGGATTGCCAGAAAAAGAAAGATCTGTCTTGGAAGAAGTACAGCCAGAATGCTCCTTAAAAGTGAGGATGGCAAAACTTTATCTCATGTACTTTGGACATGTTATCAGAAGGGACCAGTCCCTGAAGAAAGACATCATGATTGGTAAAGTAGGGGCTCAGTAGAAGAGAGGAAAACACTCAACAAGATGGGTTGACACAGTGGCTGCAACAATGGTCGCAAACATAGCAACAATTGTGAGGTTGGTGCAGGACCGGGCAGTGTTTCATTCTCTTCTACCTATGGTCACTATGAGTCAGAACGGACTCGATGGCACCTAATAACAACAAAATGCATAATTCAGATGAATTTATAGTATCTTTGCTCTTATAATCATTGTTCTAAATGCCATAGCCACTTGGAATGCAGACAAGGTATGTGAAAAACAAGCAACAATGTGATTTTGGTAATTATTGGGTCAGTAGGTATTGATTTTTATACTCATTAAGTTAAAATTAATTGAATTCCCACAGATAACACGGCAATTCATAAAAATAATATAGGGCAACAGCATATATGTGCTTACAGTTCTTCTCCAATAGAGACCATTAACATGTCATAAAAAAAAAAAAAGACTTTCTTAAGGTTAAAATAGTATCTTGTTCTAAAACAGATACTTTATTATCTTTAATGTGTTTGCTTCAGGTGCTAGAGGTCTGTAGTATCCTATTCAGGATCACATCCTGTATATGGGAGCTAAATAGTCTTTAAAGTCCCTTAGAGCCCTAAGTTTTTGTAACTCTTAGAATATCTCAGAAACCTCCTAATCTTGAGTTTTGTTTTTTTTTCCTGGCACCTTTCAAACCAATTAGCTTGTGTAGAACAGAATAGTCCAGAGCTGTCACTTACATGCCTGCTGGTCAAAAGGAAATGCAATTTCAGGGTGTGCAGATTAATCATAAATGTTCATTAGAGCAATCAGTATTGACACTATAGCTTTAGAGAATAGACCTCAAGAAATAAACACAATGGCATTATCCTTTCAGAAGAGAAGTATGCAAAGGCAAATGCACTAAAATTTCGTGGGGAAAATATGGGGTGGGTCTTCAAAATTCTCTATTAATTGACTTTGTTGTTGTTAGTTGCTATTGAGTGCTATTGAGTCAATTCCAAGTCATGGCAATCTTATGTGTTAGAGTAGAACTGCTCCATGGGGTTTTCATGGCTGTGATCTTAACAGAAGCTGATTGCCAGAACTTTTCTTCTGTGGTTCCGCTGGATGGGTGTGCCAACCTTTAGGTTAGTGCCAACCTTTAGGTTAGCAGTCTATCGTAAACCATTTGCACCACCCAGGGACCTCTGTTAATTGACGATGAATTTCAATCATTCTTCATGCTTGAGAATAGAAAAGTATATTTAGATAATCCAATGTTGTAGAAAGCGTTTGTACTTTTCTACTAGTATTGTGGTATGATTTCTGTTTTAAATTTGAATAAGGGCCTCTCTACGGTCTGATTACATACTAGAAATAAATTGGTACTGTATATTTTTAAAAAAAAGTAAAATATATCAAGTATCATAGCTCTGAGCTTGAGCAACAGGATTTCTTCTTCATTTCTCCTTATGCAGCAACACCATCCTTGTGATATATATGAGTGTGAGAAATTAAAGAATATATCTGACTTATTTTGCCTCTAGAAGATATAGGATAGAAGGGAAGTAGATAATACCACTTCAAGGCTAAGTATTAGGTATGTTTTAATAAATTACTCAGGTCTTACTGATTGCAGAAAAACTATCTGATTTTAGGATAGCAAATCAATTTATTTATTGATTCAAAAAATATTTATTGTGTAACGTTTGTATTGTTGTTGTTGTTGGTTGCTGTCAAGTCGCTTCTGATGCATAGCAACCCTGTAGGACAGAGCAGAACTGCCCCATAGGATTTCCAAGGGGCAGCTGGTAGATTTGAACTGCCAACATTTTGGTTAGCAGTCAAGCTCTTAACCACTACACCACCAGGGATCCAGTGTAACATTTAGATACCAGGAAATGTTCTAAATGCTGGGAATTGAAAACAAACAAACAAACCAAAAAAAAAACCCTCCCCTCATGGAGTTCAAATTCTAATGGGAAAAAGATAGATTATAAACAAATAATTACGATATATAATGTGTCAGATGGAGATTAGAGTTTAAGGCCAAGAAGGAATAGGAAGGACCACTGTGTGTGGGAGGGATATGGGAGGAGTTGGGGAGGCAATTTTGAAGAGTAGGCAGGAAAGTCCTCACTGAGAAATAGGCCTTTTGTAACAACCTGAAAAACATCAGGAAGCAAACCAGGCAGATATCTGGAGGAAAGCAGTCCAGTGAGAAAAAAAAGCACAGCAAATGCAAAGGTCCTGAGGTGGAATGAGCTTGGCATGTCCAAAGAAGAGCAAGTTAGCCAATATAGCAGAATAAAATGAGAGACAATAGTAATAGATGGAGTCAGAAAGGTAACGAAAGCCAAAATCCACAGAGCCTTATAAGGCAACTATGAGGATTTTGGAGAAACAAAGTCATTAGAGAATTCTGAGGAGACGCATGGCATGTTCTGATTTAAATGTAACAAGGTCTTTCTGGCTGCTGTATGGTCAACAGACTGTACAGGGCAAGAGCAGAGGAATGAGGCCTGACTGGAGACTATTCCAATGATCCAGATGATAGATGATAAAACGATAGTAGGTAGATTAAACTAGAATGATAGCAGAGGAGACAGTGAGAAGTGGTCAGATTCAGAATATGCCAGTATTTTGCAAAACAGGATTTACTGATTCTTTGACTGTGAGGCATAAAAGAATGTGAGTAATTATGATGTCTCCATGGATTTTGGTACAGCAGTGGAAGGAATGAATTGCCATTTATTGAGATGAAAAAGATGGTACAAAGAACCAGTTTTTTGAGAAAGATCAGTAATTTGGCTTTGTTGTTGTTATTGTTAGGTGCCTTCCAGTTGATTCCCACTCATAGCGACCATATGCACAACGTAATGAAACACTGCCCGGTTCTGCACTATCCCCACAATCATTGCTAGATATATTAAATTTGAAATGCCTGTTACATAGTCCAAAATTTAGAAGTTGAGGTTATAGGGTGTACCAGAAAAAAAGATTAAGAAAGAGCAGCCTTAGAGGTAGGGAGAGAGAGAATGAGGAAATCTATTGATCTGAAAGCCAATCAAAGGAAAATTTTACAAAAGAGGGAGTGGTCATCTGTGTCAAATACTACTGACTGGTGAACTAAGATAAGTTCAGAGAAGCAACCTTTGAAATTAGCAACGTGGAAATAAAGAGTAGTTTGTGTGGAGTGGGAAGGGGGTGGCAGGGTGTAGAAAAACCAATAAACCAAACCCATTGCCATTGAGTCAATTCCAACTCATAGTGACCCTAAAGGATAGAGTAGAACTGCCCCATAGGGGTTCCAAAGAGCAGCTGGTGGATTCAAACTGCCAACCTTTTGGTTAACAGTCAAGCTCTCAAGGTGTGTAGGGAAGGTGGCAAAGCCTTGCCCTGATTGAAGAAGGTTCAGAGGGAATGAGAGGAGTGGAATTGAGGAATAGTGAGTATACAACTAGTCTTTAAGGATGTTTTGCTGTAAAGGTAAAACACCTTTATGATGCAATGGTTAGGTGCTCAGCTGCTAACCAAAAAAGGTTGGTGGTTCAAACCTACCCAGTGGCTCCACAGGGAAAACACCTGATGATCTGCTTCTGTAAAGATTATAGCCAAGAAAACACTATGGTGCAGTTCTCTCTATCATATGGGGGTTTCTATGAGTCAAAGTCAACTCGACAGTACCTAAAAACAACAACAGCTGTAAAAGTAAGCTGAGAATAGCTGGTAAGGAATAAAGACTATGGGGTCAGTAGAGGTGTTTGTTGGATTTATTTTTTTTAAAGATTGGAAAAATTACATTCATAAGTTAATGGGTATGGCCACTGATGTTTCTGAAAAGTAGAAAAAACTATCAAATTATCAACTGTTTTATATTAGTTAAACAGAGTGTCTTAGTCATCTAGTGCTGCTATAACAGAAATACCACAAGTGAATGGCTTTAACAAAGAGCAATTTATTTCTTTACAGTAAAGTAGGCTAAAAGTCCAAATTGAGGGCATCAGCTCCAGGGGAAGACTTTTTCTCTCTGTTGGCCTTCTCCTCAATCTTCCCCTGGACTAGAAGCTTCTCCACTCAGGGACTCCAGGTCCAAAGGACATGCTCTGCTCCCGACACTGCTTTTTTGGTAGTATAAGGCCCACAACTCTCTGCTTGCTTCCCTTTCCTTTTGTCTTTTGTAAGGTAAAAGGTGATGCAGACCACACCCCAGGGAAACTCCTTTTACATTGAATCAGGGATGTGACCTTAGTAAGGGTGTTACAATCCCACCCTAATCCTCTTTAACATAAAATTACAATCACAAAATGGAGGACAACCACCCAGTACTGGGAATCATGGCCTAGCCAAATTGATACACACATTTTTTAGGGGGACATAATTCAATCCATGACCCAGGGCAAGGAAAATGCTGATGAGAAAATTATTATATATGTGTGTGTATTTATTTATATATTTCTCCCTTAAAGTAATTAATAATGATAAAAATCCATTCCAAATATTGCAAAGATAGAACAGTGATTTGTTGGAAGGAAAGAGAGATTAAGACAAAATTTTCTCATGAGCTCCATAATACTTTGGGGACAACTCTAATGAATATTTGACTCCAATTTAGTTTGTCCTCAGTATGTTTTATTTGTTGTTTGTGGAACCAAGCTTGAAGCATGGTTGTATTTCAGACACACATTTCCTGACATGTGATTAGGAATCTCTGATGAAAATCTTCTAGGGGAGGAGATACACATCCAGCCTTCCACTGGTATGAGTGTCTCTGAGAGAAAGTGAACTGTCAAGGGAAAAAATTCAAAACATTTTCATCTGTTAGACATTAATGTCCACTCACACTGAAAATCTTAAACTCAGGTCCTTGCTTTGAGCCTGTGGCTGAGACTTCAGCCTAAGCAAGCACATTTCTCTCTTTATTAGTGTTTAATTTGTTTTTCTCAGTACCGCCGAGTCCACTTACTCAAAACTGGCTCTCCATAAAACATCAGTAAGCCAATTAATCCATTTCCTTAATGAGAGCTCTCTATTACAAGAATGGGTAACTGCATAGACTTACATTGAATCTATCAATCTTGCATTTGGTGGGGAGAATGCCAGTTACCCCAGCAATCTGGTTCATTACTGCAGCATTGGCCCATGTTGCTGAAGAAGCCTATAGCTTGAGGCTGGATGGTTACAGTAGTACTTCAGGAGTGGAGACAGCTTGGAGTTGAATATTTGTTCAGGGCCTATTGTAGGCTAGGCTGGGTTAGAAGCTATATCTACACATCTTCATTTCATGTTCTGCACTACCCTGTGAGGAACTGCTACATATTTTACATTTTGGGAAACAGAGTAGAAAGTTAGAGAGTTAGCGGGAGCCATAATACTCATCAAATGGCCTCCAAAAGATAATTAGCCATAAAAAAAAAAAAAAAATACTAAGAAGTTTTAGTGCCCTATCCCACTGATTTGTAAATGTTAGACTGATTCCTTCCAATTTTAACTAGACTACAAGTGTGGAAGACAAAGGAAATAGATTTTTGAATCAGAACCAAATGAGCCAGAGTCATCTGAATTTAATAATAAATACTCACCAAGTGACCCAGGTCCTCACCTGTAGTCTCAGTTGTAATTTTCTTGACATCTCCAACCTTATGCCTATACCAAAAACGAAACAAAACAAAACCCGTTGCCATCAAGTCAATTCCAACTCATAGCAGTCCTAAAGGACAGAGTAAAACTACCCCACAGGGTTTCCAAGGAGTGGCCGGTGGATTTGAACTGTCAACCTTTTGGTTAGCAGCCAGGCTCTTAACCACTGCACCACCTGGGCTCCATATGCCTCTAAATAGAATGTCAGCCTCATCATTATATTATTATCATAATCATTCCCAAATACTTATTGAGTACCCATTCTGTGTGTGATACAGCAGGAGTAGTTAGAGAGGGAAGGAGAAAAGAGAAAACCCTGTGCATTTATTCCTCTCTGAAATCTACTGCATTAAATATCAGAATATTGTGAGACTCAAATAAAATTGTATATATGAAGAGGCCTTTGGAATTTATAAAGCTTTAATTTAGTGATGTTGTTTAGTATTGCCATCATTTTTAAACAACTTCCCACAAATGTATTTTAATAATTTAATCATTTTTAGGTGAATTATTTTAACACTAAGTATTTTCTAATTAAAATATATATGTATGGCACATGTGGATGATACATGTATATTGTATGTTACAGATTTTTTTCTTTCCTATTTAAGAAATGGCTCCTGAATTGAATACAGGAAATAAGATTCATCAAATTTTGTCCGTATACAGGTTATACTGTAATATTCCCTTAAACAGGGAATGAATGTGTTTATAATGTTTGATTTTAGTCTGTCTTCTACTTATTATGTCAATGGAAGTCTTTAACTTCCAGAATAATTTAAGTGACCATCATTAAAGGGTCAGAGATTGACCTTTAACAGCATTTAGCTAATGTTAGTAACCCTTCCTGGTGCTTACATTCTACTTGGTTGTGGACAGAGAGTAACCTAACAAACAAACAAAGTCATTTCAGAGAGTGATACATGCTGTGAATATATATATTTTTTAATTTTAAAAGTAAAATTTTAGTTGAAACCTAATGTTAAAAAAGAATGAGATACTTGTTACACTATGCTTAATATCACACATGTATTGTACGTAAAAACCTCCATTTAAAATTATATCCCCCCTCTCTCATGGTATGCTTTGTAACACTTACAATCAGCATTTGCAATCATGCATTAACATAATTAATGGATTAATACATTCAAGCCTAGACTCTGTTTCCCTTACAGGCTGTAAATGTCATGAGACCATTTCAGAGTTTATAGTTCCATATTAATATATGTGGATATTTGTTTAATATCTGCCTCACCCACAGAACTGTGAATTCTATGAGAGTATATATTTGTTCATCATTGTATCTGCTTTGCCCAGTCCAGTGGCTCTCTCAGAGTAGATTCTGTCTCTCTTTCTGGCTCTCTGCATACATAAATTTGTTGCATAAAAGAAGGAATTCTTTCTATAAATATTGGGTATCTACTGTATGTTGGACATTGTTATGGTTACAGTAATACAAGACAGACAAGTCACTGCTCTCATAGAGCTGACATTTGATTGGAGGGACAGACAATTAACAATTAACAAGGGAACATGTGTTCTTTATTATCTGTCTGCCTTAGTTATTTAGTGCTGCTATAACAGAAATACTTGAAGTGGATGGCTTTCACAAACAGAAATTTATTCGCTCACAGTCTAGGAGGCTAGAAGCTCAAATTCAGGGTGCTAGCTCCTGGGGAAGGATCTCTCTTTCTGTCAGCTCCAGGGGAAGGTCCTTGTTATCTATCTTCCCCTGGTATAGGAGATTCTCAGCACTGGGACCCTGGGTCCAAATGATGCGCTCTGCTCCCAGCACGTCTTTCTTGGTGGTAGGAGGTCCCTCTCCTCTCTGCTCATTTCTCTCTTTTATATCTCAAAAGAGATTGCCTAAAAATACAACCTAATCCTCTAATTGATTCTTGCCTCATTAACATAAGTGCCTCTAATCCTGCCTCGTTAACATCATAGAGGTTAGGATTTACAACACATAGGATAATCACATCAGATCACAAAATGGTGGACAGTCACACAATACTTGGAACCATAGCCTAGCCAAGTTGACACACATTTTTGGGGGACACAATTCATAACACTGTCCTTCTCCAATATTCTACCATAAACTACTTCACGTACCAATCTCCAGTGAAAGGTCAGCAAATAGTAAATACTTTGGGAATAGAATAGGTTAGATAAGATTCAGAAATAATAAAATTAGCAAAAAGTTATACTGTACTTTTTATATACCGATAGCTGTTCTTACTGCTTTATGATAACAACAGCCCTGCTCTATTGTCCCCATTTTACAGATGAAGGAACTGAGGCCCGAAGAACTAAGTGAATACCCAAGGTCAGAAAACTAGTAAAAGTTAGAGCCGGGATTTGAGTCCAGTCAGTGTTGCTCTACCTTGCATGCTTTAACACTGCACAAGACTGTATCTCAATACTTGGGAAAGGTACAGTTCACCTTTTGTAGTGTGTTCTCTAACAGTTTATTCCACTACAGATCTAACAGATCTCTCTGCATGAAATTGTTGCTGAAAGGCTGCAGTTCAGATGGACTAAAGTGACTCTAAGAATACAGAGGAAAAGAGAAAAATAAATAGATTGTGGTTTTCTCGTTTTCGTAGGTCAAACTAAGATTAGCTATCGGTTGTTATATACTCAACTTTCTAACCCTGTTCTTTGTTCTTTTCTTGAATTATGTTGTTGCCCTAGTTTTATTGACTCTTGAAAATATTAATTTGACTTTAAATCTCTTGCTACTACATTTTTTTCCCCTGAATTCTTCCATTGTACAAATCAAGATAAGAAAATAATCTGAATGAAAGATTCATCATATCATATTACAGTTTGCTGTTGGTGCTGCGACCAGGTGTTAAGTTAGCCACATGGTGAGAGAGGCCTGGGGTGCTAGAGATGGAGCAAAGCTATGCAGAGCCCCAGAAGGCGGAATGAGAGAGGCTTACAGATGGGCCACAAGCAAAGCAATAAAATCCATAACAATTCAGGAGTAAGTAGCTGAAATTGCTCTAGGAAAGTAACATAAGAAACAGCTAAAATGTTCCTTTACAATGCAATTTGTTTAGAATCTTGTGCAGTGGTGTTCAAGGATCTCCTAGAAAGCATTTGGAATCTATTTTAATGGCCGAAGAGTTCTACTATCCTTCTTTAGGTGGATGTCAGATGCTTCATAATGTGGGAACAGTCTCTTCCAATGAAGAATCAGCCCGTCCAAAATGCCAGTGGAACCTTCTGTAAGAAATGCTAGCAAAAATCAATCACATTCTAACCTCAGTAAACCTAGAATTTGACTTTTTTTTCCCATATTCTCTTAGATTTCCTTAACATTTGACAAGTAAATATGCTAAATAGAATTGATATAATGACCATGCCATGCTTTTGTATGTGTGCACACATGTCTATATATATGTTTGTGTGTGTTCATAAAATTTCTCTCAGTTTCACTGATTATAAGATCAGAATATGGACTTTTCTAAGTGGCCTTTTTTTAAGGTGTCAGATCAGTTGTTCATTTCTAATTCCATTTTTTTAATATTTGCATTTACAATTATTTTAATTATTTGTAATGTGTCAGAAAGTGGAGGGCTGCTGTTTTGCCAAACACAACTATCACCATCTTTACCAGAAAGCACAGCTTGAACAGGTTCTAAAAGTAAAACTGAAGATGACATTACAGCTCATACCAAATTATATGTCTACTACTTCTCCTCCTTATGAGAAACGTTTTTACATTTCTGAAAGAAGAGATAAGACCCATCCATTCTTTTGGGAAAAGGCATACATGCATATATTGGAAGAAACAGAACATAGAGGAAACAGAAGTTTTTCTTTGCAAATAGAGTTAAGCTTACCCCTCAAAGATAGATAAGAAACAAAACAGGAGATTTTGTGGATGGGCCAAAATTATAGCGTAATAATAAATATGAAGATTTGTGATGAGACTAGTCATTAAAATGGATCTGGAAAAGGTGTTTGTATGGAGCTATCTGATACGATTGTCATTTTTTTTATTATTATTATGCTTTAGGTGAACTTTACAGCTTAATTTCTCATTCAAAAATTAATACATAAATTGTTTTGTGACATTCGTTGCAAACCCCACAATTTGACAGCACACTCCCCCTTCTTTTGCCTGTGGTTCTTAAATGGCCTATTTTGTAGCATCAGGTCCCTAGGTAGCTCATAGGTTTGCACTTGACTGCTAATCTAAAGGTTGGCAGTTCCAACCCACCCAGCAGTAACAGGGAAGGAAAAGGCCTGGCTGGCCATTTGCTTCTGTTAAGATTATAGTCAAGACAACCTTATGGAGCTGTTCTGCTCTCTAACAGATGGGTCACCATGAACTGGAATTGACTTCACAGTAACCAACAACAACAATAACATATTGTAGCATCGTAATATCATCTGGAGAATGTACACTGGAGAGTATTCCTGCCTACACAATTTATGGCTTGAATTAGTTACAATACAAACTGTTGCCTTTCAGATGCAAGCATGAGTTTTAGACACACTAATGTCATGTTCTACTGTGTCCTGTAGGATTGCTATGAGTCAGAATCAACTTGTTGGCAACAGGTTTGGTTTGGTTTTGGTTAATGGCATGAATAATTGTCAAGTGCCTATTATGAAGTTTATCAAAAACTATGCTCCATGGTTGGGACAGGGCTTTAGAAATGGGGATTATTTGGAGAAACTAGTGGAAATAAGATTTAGAGTTTTATTTATATTGAAATAAGAGGTAGCATATTCAATGATCAGAGGAAAGTAAAGTAAGAAAAAAAAAAGACTTAAGCATGAGACCACCTACTGGGAATAATTTCTTTTTTGGAGAAAACAGGTCAGTGGAAGAGAAACCTATTGAATAGGTACAAGGTTTTACATGGCTGTGCTGTGGGACCTTCTGCCTAATACTACAGGATTATAATATCTATAGCCTAGTAAGAAACATGAGTACTTCCAAGGGCAAGGGCAACAGTTCTCAGCTATTGCATTGCAATCTCTTCACGTATATCATCAAATTTTGATCAACATATATTTAAAAAAATTTTTTTGGATATAATATAGTGATGATTGTCAGAGTGTTCAGCACAGCACAATGCAATATCTAGTTAGGAAGAAATGTATTGCAAAAATAAGTTAAGGAATTAACATCAAACTCATAGCAATAAAAGATCAAATATTTATTGGAAGAGTGAGAATTCTGCCTCACAAGTCTAGCAGAGGGAGATCAGGACAGTTAACAATTGTAATCAGACCTTATGACAGTGCTGAAAGGCTACCAACAGATAGTGCCATGACTGTGGACACTTTTATAAACTCTGTAAGTCACTGTCATTCAGCTGTCAGGATTCCCCTGTAATTATTGCTGGCTTGTTTAGAGTCATTTAAGACTTTTTCATCCATTCCAGTTTGCTGCCAAATGTCTGAAAGCATGTCTCATTATAGCCACATAAATATTGAGCACCTCGCCTTAGAGCCTGGATGCCATGCGCAAACCACCCAGTGTGAAAGTGAAGCCAAAAGGCAAGGGGAAATCGATGGGCATAAAGGACTGGGATCTCTTATTGTTTGAAAGAAGATCAGTCATGTACTAGCATTAACTATGATGAAGCTTCCAGAGTGAATTATAAAAACCATCGTTTGCCGTTGTAAGGGTATACTGAGCCTTTTGAAGCAGCTTTATATTCAACAAATGAGACTGGGCTCCTACAACTTACTTGTTTAAAATGAGTATTCTGATATCTTTCTATCCAGTGATAAACTAGATGAGTAGACTGGTTTATGTAGTATGCCAAGAGGCTACAGTGGGGAGCAGACAATTGGGAGGAGTAAATGGGAAATGATGTGATGGCTGTAATCTTTGAAGGAGAAACTCTGATTCCTTGGATGGAAGTGGAAAAAAGAGGAATGAAAGCCTTCATCCCATGCGTTCCAAGTGGATTCTAGAAACCAGAGCTACTCTTTTGTTTTAGGTATTGTTATGGATTGAATTGTGTCCCTCAAACGTGTGTAAACTTGGCTGGGCCAGGATTCCCTGTATTATATGATTGTCCACCAGTTTGTCATCTGATGTGATTTTCCTATGTGTTGTGAATCCTGCCTCTGTGATGTTAATGAGTTGGATTAGAGGCAGTTAGGTTAATGAGGCAGGTCTCAATCTACAAGATTAGGTTGTGTTTTAAGTCAGTTTCTTTTGAGATATAAAACAGAAGCAAGCAAAGAGATATGGGGACCTCATACCGCCAAGAAATAAGAGCCAGGAGAATAGCATGTCCTTTAGCCCTGGGCTCCCGGTGCCAAGAAGTTCCTTGACCAGGGAAGGTTGATGTCCTTCCCCCAGAGCCAACTGAAAGAGAAAGACTTCCCCTGGAGCTAGCAACCTGAATTTGGACTTCTAGCCTCCTAGACTGTGAGAGAATAAATTTCTCTTTCTTAAAGCCACCCACTTTTGGTATTTCTGTGATAGCAGTACTAGATAACCAAGACAGGTATGTAGAAAGACTTTTTAGTGCTACTTCTGTCAAAACAAGACAACCAAAGTTAATAAATCTGTCTGGACTGACATAGCCAGTGGCCTTGTGGTAATAGCTTAAAAACAATTGAACAAGAAACAACATAAAATAAAAACAACAGCAAAAACTCCACTAACTTGAGGACTTCCAGGCAACATGGCACTATCGACAGAGGCACCATGCCATCCCTCCACAGCAGTGATCTGAAAAACTAAGCCAAACAGAGAAAACATCAATCCTGAAACCCTAAGCATCAAATGCAGAGATGAAGAACTCAGCCAAGGACCGAATGGAATAAGCAATTGACAGGGAACAGAGAGTGAGGAGAGATACATGCAGAGGCCCCTTATCAGCTAATGCAGCACGTATCCGCCATCTTGGACTCCTGTCAGAGATCAGTGAACACAGTGTATGGGAAAGCAGCTTCACGGAGCTTCCAGCAGGAGACAGAACAACCAGTAACCAGTGATATATGCTGTCCTACCCCTCACTCTTCTTCACCCCCACTCGGCCTCCTCTGCTTCCTGCAGCCACATTCTCTTGGCCAGGAATCACCAACTTTACCCCAGTGCAGCTTGAATTCCACCCGCCTGCACTGGCCGGCTCCCTGAGTGCCATTTGTTGGCTGCTGGTGTTGTTTTCTGCTTCTTTTCATTTCTTCCATACCTCTCACCACCTCCCACTCCTTTCTATCAAATACCTGGCTCCATTCACCATCTTTGCTTCTTCCTGAAATGCTGTGAAACACCGCTTGAATGTGAAACTGCTTCCCCACCGGTGCTGCCATACTGATGGGATCCTGGAGCTTTTGTTTGTTTGTTTGTTTGTTTTGATCTGTTTGTTTGTTTTCTTTTTCTGTTCTCGAATTGGGAGCCCATTCTAGCCGGGCAGTACTGCGTGGCTTGGGACCTACCCCCTCAGTTTGTGCAGATGTGCAGAGGGATCCTAAGCGCATTTCTTCTTTCTTGTTTATTTTTTCTTGTTCTTTTTTTAAATTTGTTTTGTTTTCTTTTCTCTCTTTTTCCTTTTTTGTCTTTCTTCATTACTCAGTTTCTCATCTCTCTATACATACCTTCTCTTCCTGTCTCCTGAGTGAAACCTCTAACCCCTTCTAGCCAGGCTGTACTTCACAGCCAGGGAGCAACTTCCCCATACCTCACAGCTGTACCAGTGTGATACATGGGGGCTTTTCTTTTCTTTTTACTTTCTAATTTTTATTTATTCATTTTTTCTTCTTCTTCTTCTCCTTTCTATTTTTCTCTATATCTCAGTCTCTCATCTCTCCACTCCACCGGCGAGCACTCTTAGCACTCTTTTTTGTTTATTTATATGTTTTTGGCTCCTGTTCCTCTCTCCTATCTCTCCTCTTTCCCAAACCCATCTTAGCTCCACACATCACAATCTCCCCACTCCATCCTGCCTACCTGCACCATGTGCTGAACATCACACCCCTAAGCAACACAGGCACAGTGTACCAGAACCTGCTTTGCACTGATTCCCAGCCCGCCATGTTGACCCTAGTATGTGCCACTAACAACCCATCCCAGCAGTTCCTCTTCAGCTAGACCTGCCCTGCAGTACCATATCTGAGCGACTGACCCTGCTAATTGAAGAGGTGAAAAGTACCATGCCTACAGATGAGCAAACAGCAAAGACAGCACAGATCGCCTGCTCAGACATAACTGAGTAAAACAGAAAATCACAATGAAACAAACAAATCTACGATCAATAAACGAGGAAGATAACTACCAAATACCCCAAAGACAGCAGAAAATATCAAAACATTTACAAAAACAGGACAGGATGTTTCCAGTACACATCCAAAATAAAATACCAGATGACTTTCCAGTAGAAGAAAAGGCACTAGAACTACCTAATAGGGAATTCAAATCTCTAATATTCAGAGCTATCCAAGAATTGAAGCAAAAAGCAGACACAAATGAGGAAAAAATAGACAAATTCATGGAAAAGGCATGTAAGTTCATAGAAAACAGAGACAAAAAAATGGGAGAATTCAGGAAAATAATGCAGGGACAAAATGCCAAAATAAAGTCACAACTAGAAATCATACAAAAGCAACAATTAGAAATCCAAAAGATAGACAGCAAGATTTCAGAAATGGTCAGTGTCATAGAAGGGCTGAGGAGCAGGTTTGAAGCAGTGGAAGGCAGATCAGCAAAACTGAAGACAAACACTTGGATGCAACTCTGTTTGAGGAAAAAATCAGAAAAACGAACTAAGAAAAATGAAGAGACCTTGAGAATTATGTGGCATACAATCAAAAGCAAAAATTTGTGAGTGATTGGAGTTCCAGAACAGGGGGTGAAAACAGAAAACACAGAGAGGATCATTGAAGAACTGCTGACAGAAAATTCCCACAATATCATGAAAGATGAAAAGCGGGCCATAAGCCCGAAAAACCCCATATAGGATGGACCCAAAAAGAAAATCACCAAGGCATATCAAAATCACACTCAGCAAAACCAAAGACAAACAAAGAATCCTGAGAGCAGCTTGAGAAAAACAAAAAGTCACCTACAGGGGAGAAACAATAAGACTAAGCTTAGATTATTCAGCAGAAACTACACAAGCAAGAAGGCAATGAGATGACATAAATAAAACCTTGAAAGAAAAACTTGCCAGCCAAGAATAATATATGCTGCAAAACTCTCGTTCAAATATGATGGTGAAATTAGGATATTTCCAGATAAACAGAAATTAAGGGAATATGTAAAAACTAAACCAAACTTACAAGAATTATTAAAGGGAGTCCTTCAATCTGAGAATAAAAACATCAGCTCACAGGCTGAATCTAGGACACAGGATCCTACCAATCTAGGAAATGAACTCTCAAGTACTGTCCAAAACCAAAAAAAATACAACAGGGAATCAGAGAAGTTAATCTCTATATTACAACAACATCAGAACAATAGAAGAGGGAATAAACAGTGTAGGTATAGAACCTTCTAATGGAGAGGAAGGCAAGGCGATCCCAAGTGATAACAGACTGCTTCAAACTTAGGAACATAAGGGTAAATTTCAAGGTAACCACAAAGAAAGTTAACAAACTTACTAATCAAAATAAAGAGGAAAAACATAAAGTCTCAGTAAAAACAAAACCTACAAAAACAAAAAAAATTAAAAAAAGAAAATCCACAAATAAAAGGAATTCAGCACAGGAGAGTAAGAGGAGCAAACAAAACCTCTGCACTACAAAAAAAAGCACTACAAAATGACAGCAGTAAGCTCACACCTATCAATAATTATATTGAATTTAAACGGCCTTAATGCACGCATAAAGAGATGGAGAGTGGTAGAATGGTTAAAAAAAAAAAAAAACAGGATCCATCAATAAGAGACACACCTTAGAAACAAAGACATAAATTCATTAAAAATCAAAGGTTGGAAAAAAATATACCAAGCAAACAACTAACAAAAAAGAGCAGGAGTGGCAATACTAAGCTCAGATAAAATTGACTTTAAAACAAAATCCACCATAAAAGACAAAGGACACTATAAAATGATTAAGGGGATAATCCATCATGAAAACATAACCATAATAAACATCTACGCACCAAATGACAGAGCTCCAAAATACATAAAACAAACTCTAACAACACTGAAAAGAGAAACTGACATTCCACAATAATAGTAGGAGACTTCAACACAGCACTCTCAGTAAAGGACAGAACGTTTAAAAAGAAACTCAACAAAGATACAGAAGACCTAAAGGGCACAATTAGCCAACTTGACCTCATAGACATATATAGAACACTCCGCCCTACAGCTGCCAAGTACACATTCTTTTCCAATGCACATGGAATATTCTCCAGAATAGATCACATCTTAGGCCACAGAGCAATCCTCAACAAGATCCAAAACACTGACATAATTCAAAGTATCTTCTTTGACCACAGTGCCGTCAAGGTAGAAATTAACAATAGGAAGAGCAAGGAAAAAAAAATCAATTACATGGGAACTGAATAACACCCTACTTACACATCACTGGGTAATAGAAGAAATTAGAGATGGAATAATAAAATTCTTAGAATCAAATGAGAATGAAAATACCTCATACCAAAACCTTTAGGACACAGCAAAGGCCATCCTCAGAGGACAATTGATAGCAATACATGCACACATCAAAAAAGAAGAAAGCGAAAAATCAAAACATTAACTACAGAACTCAAACAAATAGAAAGAGAACAGCAAAAAAAAAAAAAAAGCCCACAGCCACCAGAAGAAAGGAAATAATAAGGAGCGGAGCAGAAATAAATGAAATAGAGAATAGATAAACAATAGAAAGAATCAACAAAATCAAATGTTGGTTCTTTGAAGAATCAACAAAATCAACAAACCACTGGCCAGACTGACAAAGGAAAAACAGGAGAGGACGCAAATAACCGAAATAAGAAATGAAATGGGTGACATTACAATCGACCCAATTGAAATAAAAAGGATCATAACAGAGTATTATGAGAAACTATTCTCCAACAGATTTGAAAACCTAGAGGAAATGGATAAATTTCTAGAAACACACTACCTACCCAAACTATCACAAAATAATGTTGAAAATCTGAACAGACCCATAACAAGAGAAGAGATTGAAAAGGTAATAAAAAAAACTCCCAACAACAACAACAAAAAAGCCCTGGGCCATATGGCTTCACTGGAGAATTCTACCAAACATTCAGAGAAGAGCTTATACGAGTATACTCAAACTATTTCAGAACATAGAAAAGGAAGTGACACTTCTGAATTCATTCTATGAAGCCAGCATAACACTGATACCAAATCCAGGCAAAGACACCACAAAAAAAGAAAATTACAGACTAATATCGCTCATGAATATAGATGTAAAAATTCTCAACAAAATTCTAGCCAATAGAATTCAGCATCATATCAAAAAAATAATACACCACAACCAAGTAGGATTCATACCAGTTATGCAAGCATGGTTCAACATTAGAAAATCAATCAGTATAATCCACCACATGAATGAAAGGAAAGAAAAGATTCACATGATCATCTCAGTTGATGCAGAAAAGGCATTTGACAAAATCCAACACCCATTCCTGATAAAAATTCTCAGTAAAATAGGTATAGAAGGGAAATTTCTCAACATATTAAAGGGCGTCTATGCAAAACCAACAGCCAACATCATTCTTAATGGAGAGAGGCTGAAAACATTCCCCTTGAGAACAGGAACAAGGTAAGGATGGCCTTTATCATCACTCCTATTTAACATTGTGCTGGAAGTTCTAGCTAGGGCAAGAAGGCAAGAAAAAGAAATAAAGGGCATCCAAATTGGTAATGAAGAAGTTAAAACTGTCCCTGTTTGCGGATGATATGATACTATACATAGAAAACCCTAAAGACTCCACGAGAAAACTACTAGAACCAACAGAAAGATTCAGCACAGTGGCAGAATAAAAGATAAACATACAAAAATCAGTTGGATTCCTATACATCAATAAAGAGAACGATGGAAAGGAAATAGGAAAACAATACCATTTATAATAGCCCCTAAAAAAATAAAATAGGAATAAATCTAACGAGGGATGTAAAAGACCTATACAAAGAAAACTACAAAACACTACTACAAGAAACCCAGAGGGATCTACATAAATGGAAAAACATACCATGCTCATGGATAGGTAGACTCAACATTGTGAAAATGACAATTCTACCCAAAGCAATTTACAAATACAACGCAATCCCAACCCAAATACCAGCAACATTCTTTAAAGAGTTGGAGAAACTAATCATTAACTTTATATGGAAAGGAAAGAAGCCCCAGATAAATAAAGCACTATTGAAGAAGAAGAATAAAGTAGGACGACTCGCATTACCTGACTTCAGAACCTACTATACAACTACGGAAGTCAGAACAGCCTGGCATTGGTACAACAACAGATACGTTGATCAATGGAACAAAATTGAGAACCCAGATGTAAATCCATCCACCTATGGTCACCTGATCTTCGACAAGGGCCCAAAGTCCATCAAATGGGGGAAAAGACAGTCGTTTTAACAAATGGTGCTGGCAAAACTGGATATCCATCTGCAAAAAAATGAAACAGGACCCATACCTCACACAATATACAAAAACTAATTCAAAATGGATCAAAGACCTAAATATAAAGCCAAAAACTATAAAGTTCATAGAAGAAAAAATAGGATCAATACTAGAGGCCCTAATACATGGCATTAACAAGATACAAACCATGACTAACAACACACAGACTCCAGAAGATAAGCTAGTTAACTGGATCTTCTAAAAATCAAACACTTATGCTTATCAAAATACTTCACCAAAAGAGTGAAAAGAGAACCTACAGACTGGGAAAAAAATTTTAGACATTACAAGTCAGACAAAGGTCTAATCTCTATAATCCACAAGAAAATCCAACACTTCTACAACAAAAAGACAAATAATCCTATTAAAAATTGGGCAAAGAAATGAATAGACACTTCACCAAAGAAGACATTCAAGTGACCAACAGACACATGAGGAAATGCTCATGATCACTGCGCATTAGAGAAATGCAAATGAAAACCACAATGAGAAGCCATCTCACCCCAGCATTAGTGGTATGAATCAGAAAACTGGAAATAACGAATGTTGGAGAGGCTTCAGGGAGATCGGAACTCTTAAGCACTGCTGGTGGGAATGCAAAATGATACAACCATTTTGGAAAATGATATGGCGCTTCCTTAGAAAGCTAGAAATAGAAATACCATACGATCTAGCAATCCCAGTCCTAGGAATATACCCCAGAGAAATAAGAGCTGTCACATGAACAGACATTCACACACACATGTTCATTGCAGCATTGTTCACAATAGCAAAAAGATGGAAAGTACCTAGATGCCCATCAACACATGAATGGATAAACAAACTATAGTACATACACACAATGGAGTATTATGCAACAATAAAGAACAGTGGTGAATCTGTGAAGCATCTCATAACATGGATGAAACTGGAGGACATTATGCTGAGTGAAATAAGTCAATCACAAAGGGATAAATACTATATGAGACCTCTACTGTGAAAATTCATGAAAAAGTTTACACACAGAGAAACAATCTTTGTTGGTTACGAGGGATGGGAGGCGTGGGGGCGGGAAATAGTAAATAGACAGTAGATAAAGTAGATATGTGGTAACTTTGGTGAAGGGTAAGACAGTACACAATACTGGGGAAGCCAGCACAACTTGTACAAGGAAAGGTCATGGAAGCTCCATAGACACATTCAAACTCCCTGAGGGACTGAATTGCTGGGCAGAGGGTTGTGGGGACCATGGTCTTGGAGAACATCTAGCTCAATTGGCATAGCACACTTTATAAAGAAAATGTTCTACATTCTACCTTAGTGAGTAGCGTCTGGGGTCTTAAAAGCCTGTGAGCAGCCACCTAAGATACTTCACTGGTCTCACCCCTTCAGCAGCAACAAAGAATGAAGAAAACAAGTTTCAAGGGAAAGATTAGTCCAAAGGAGTAATGGACCACAACTACCACAGCCTACACCCAATTGAGTCCAGTTCAACTAGATGGTGTCTAGCTACCACCACTGCCTGCTCTGACTGGGATCACAACAGAGGGTCCTGGACAGAGCTGGAGAAAAATGTAGAACAAAATTCTAACTCACAAAAAAGACCAGACTTACTGGCTTGACAGAGACTGGAGAAACCCTGAGAGTATAGCCCCCGGACACCCTTTTAGCTCACTAATGAAGTCACTCCCGAGGTTCACCATCAAGCCAAAGATTAGACAGCCCCATTAAAAAAAGAAAATTAATGCTTATTAGATTTATCCACATGCTTAGCAATTTTCTTACCTTCATTTTTCCTTAACTCTGGCATTTTTTATGATTTTTTTTCCTTCTGCCTAAAGAACATACTTTAGAATTTCCTTCAGTTTTGGTCAGTTTGCAATTACAGTTTACATTCTTTTCTTGCAGTAATTGGAAAATATTATTCTGTCCTTTGTCTTCTGTTTTGTTGTTGAGAAATCAGCTGTCATCCTAGCTGTACCGTTATTCTCTGGCTGCTTTTAAGATTTTCTATTTTTCTTTGATTTTCTGCATTTTTCCTATGTTGTGTTTAGGTACAGATTTCTTTATTTTTTATTTTGAAATACTTACAGACTCACAAGAAGTTTCGAAAATAGTACAGAGGCCCCATGTACCCATTACTCATCTTTCTCCAATATTAACATCTTACATAACTGTAGTTCATTATCAAAACCAGGAAATTGATTGGCACAGTACAATTAACTAGACAAGACTACTGAGTCTCCACACGGTTAGCCATTTTTTGCATTCACTCTTATTTTTAGAGGGGGTGGTATGTCTTGGTGTATATTCTATGCCATTTTATTACATACATAGATTTGTATAGCCACGATTATCATCAAGCTACTGAACTGTTCCATCACTACAAAGGAACTCCCTCACGCGTCCCCTTTGCACTCACACACCCTCCTTCTCTTTCCCTAACCTTTGACAGCTGTTAGTCTCTTCTTAATCTGTATAATTTTTGTCATTTTGAGGATGCTATGGAAATGGAATCATACAGTATTAAAAAAAAAAAAAAAAAACAAACTCCACTAACTCACCTACATACTTTCAGAACAATTTATAAATTCAAAGTTCCCCATATACACTATAGCAGACATTTTGGGGACTATACTGGTAATGTGATAATGCCATTTTGAAACAACTTTGGCAGGAGATCCTCTCTCAAATTCACACATATCCACCAGAGCTGCAATTCTTCATTGTACATTTATTTTATTAAATTTTTTTTTATTGTACTTTAGGTAAAGGTTTACAGAACAAATAGTTTCTCATTGCCCAGTCAGTACACCTATTGTTTTATAACATTGGTTAACAAACCCATGTCAACACTCTCCCTTTTCGACCTTGGACGTGTACGTTTATTTTGTGGGCAGTGTTTACCTACCCTTGTCATAAGCAGGAGTATGGCTAATTCGCTGGCCTTCTTCAGTAACTTGCTAAAATATCTTCTTAGTGAGGCCCACTCTGACCACTCTCTTTAAAATTGTCAACCCCAGACCCTCCCCTTTCACCTGGCATCGCAATTTCTCTTTATCCTGCTCAACTTGTTCTTTTTTCCACAGCACTTACGCCTTTTTGAAATACTACATTGTAATATTTATTGTTTGTCTCACACTGTCGCCATCCAGAATGTAAGTACCATGAAGGCAAGGATTGTTGTTTTGTTTTTATTGAACTAAAAATCATTTTAAAGTTGAAGAAAGCACATTATCTAAATTAACATAGTAAAATTGAACACCCACGCTGCAATTCTAAAAGTAAAGCAATGAAAAAGTTGTAAGAAAACTTCTAAAGGAGTCAATCAGCAAAACAGCTGTGTCAGAAAATTCCCTGGTAGATGTAAATTGAAATGTAAATCCTTCTGTGGGCTGTTAATTTCCTGAAAAATATATTTGGCTCATTAGTGAGGCACTCTGACTACCCATTAGCTGAGTGGGAGAAATATACCATTAATGCCTTCACCCAAAGCCCACAATCTACTTTTTGAGATGGTATCTATTTTAATTTCTGACATTACTTATCAAGATATAAATGGGGGGAGCAAAGGGCTCTTCCTTGAATTCAACACATTTATTATCCAATTTATCACAGAATACCACTGAAAACCTCCTATATGCATAACATCATAACTGATAGAACCTGTCATATTTCCCTCAAGTAATTAGTTTCGAGAGGTCACTAGGGAATATATGAAACATGGGACAGCCCTCTCACTGCAGTCATATTAAGAAGTTTAGTTACCAGGAAAACATTGACAATACACGTATCATGCATGATTAAGTGAATGGCAGAAAGTTCTTGGGGTACCTCAGTCCATAAACCCATTTACTATATTGACTAATGACGCAATATTCCAAAGCTGGTATGTAAGACCTTTACATGCAGAAGGTGAATGTGCTCTGTTTTCATATAATCATATTTTATAATAATTTGAATATATACAACATCATAGAGTCAGTCCCCCTGAATATATTGAACTAACACATCTCATCCCACCTCCATCAATAAAATCAGTTAACACCCATCTAACCCCATCTCCAGCAATAATATCCTGACCTAAGTTGCAAAAACTTTGATTTCTTTGTTCCATTTTCCAAAAAGTCATGGCCAAGCAGTAGCTGTTACCTACCCCCCACCTGACATGTACCCTTTTCTGAAATATTCTCCAATGAAATCTTAATCTTTTGCAGAACTTCCCATTCTTCCCAAATTTTGAATTTATGTCATTTTTCCTGGCTTGACAAGACTGATTTTCCTTTCCCAAGGGCCTCTGTCCCCACTCAGAACTCCTACACCTGCTCCATTTTAAATTAGATACTTATACAATAATCTTTTGTGCGTAAGACACTGTGATTTGGATTTTGTGGCAAGAAAACCTTATAAAGCTATTTCTGACTACTATAAAAACATAGTCTGAAATGTAATATTAATTTCTTAAAATATATGCAGTTTTCCTTTTTACTTGTATTAATTACCTCTAAATATAGTAAAAAGCAAACCCCAATGTTTTATGGCATGATACAGTGTATAATAAACATTACAAGTTTAACATAGGTTGGCAGGATCTGGGGGGAGGGATGGGACCTAAGCAATAACTCAGAAACCCAGGCTGATGGATGTATCACCATCTTGTAATAGCATCACCTGGAAAATGGCTTTTAACTTCTGAGATTCAGTAGTAGGGGAAGAAAGAAACGGAGGTGTTACCTGGATTTTTGAATGCATCTACTCAAAAAAGGATGTTGGTCTCACAAATCACATGGCCCAACTTAACTTAAAGGCACTCTGGGAAATGTAGTAGAACCCATGGAATATTTGTGGATAATTTTTTCTGATGCACGTGTTTGTGCATCAGCTGTAAATACTAACGTGATAAATTCAAGCTTCAAACCTGTGATAAACGTAATAAAATATGTCTTAAATATGTCCATGTATTCTGCATGTGTAAGCAAAAATAAAATCCATCTATAAGTAATCTCCAAAAATAACACTAAAATCACTGAAACAAGAACTCGTCTGACATATTAGCTTCTCTAATGCCACTCATCCTCCAAATGACATCATTGGACCCTGGTGGCACAGTGGTTAAGAGCTATGGCTGCTAACCAAAAGGGCGGCAGTTCACATCCACCAGCCACTCCTTGGAAACTCTATAGGGCAGTTTTACTCTGGCCTGTAGGGTCACTGTGAGTCAGAATTGACTCGATGGCAATGGGTTTTTAAATGACATCATTAACTTGAGCAAGAGCAAATTCAGCTCCAAGATTCCCTATTGTCTGTCCATTTGATGCACCCATAAACAAAACTATATAGAGCCCTCTCATCTAAAGTCAACTCACTTTATTTTTTTAGTTATTGCCCCTAAGAGATGTGCTCTTTCAGGTTTTCCTTTCCTGGACATGATTGTGAGGAACTTAACTTATTTCTCTAACTAAACCAAAACAGATGACACGCTCAGCATTTCTCAAGCTGAAAGAACTAAGAAAAAATTCAAGCCTCGAGTTGCAATACTGAAAGATTCTATTGGCAAAATATTGAATGATGCAGGAAGCATCAAAAGCCATGGTATTTTCAAAAGAAGATGGAAACAATACAGAGTCACTGTACCAAAAATAATTGGTTGATGTTCAACCATTTCAGGAGGTAGCATGTGATCAAGAACTGATGGTACTGAAGGAAGAAGTCCAAGCTGCACTGAAAGCATTGGTGAAAAACAAGTCTCCAGGAATTGACAGAATATCAACTGAGATTTTCAACAAACAAATGGAATGCTGGAAGTGCTTACTCATCTATGCCAAGAAATTTGGAAGACAGCTACCTAGCCAACTGACTGGAAGAGATCCGTATTTGTGCTGATTCCAAAGAAAGGTGATCCAACAGAATGAGGAAATTATCAAATAATATCAATATCACATGCAAGTAAAATTTTGCTGAAGATAATTCTAAAACTGTTGCAGCAGTCCATCACCAGGGAACTGCCAGATTTTCAAGCCTGATTCAGAAGAGGACGTACAACAAGAGATATCACTGCCGATGTCAGATGTATCCTGGCTGAAAGGAGAGAATACCAGAAAAATATTTACCTGTGTTTTATTGACTATGCAAAGGCTTTCAACTGTGTGGATCATAACAAATTATGGATAACATTGAGAAGAATGGGAATTCCAGAACACTTACTTGTGATTATGTGGAAACTATGCATAGATCAATAGGCAGTCATTCGAACAGAAAAGGGGATGCTACATGGTGTTAAAATCAAGAAAGGTGTGTGTCAGGGTTGTATCCTTCACCATACTTATTCAATCTGAATGCTGAGCAAGTAATCCACGAAGCTGGACCATATAAAGAAGAATACAGTATCAGGATTGGAGGAAGACTCATTAACAACCTGTGATATGCAGATGACACAACCTTGCTTGCTGAAAGTGAAGAGAACTTGAAGCACTTACTGATGAAGATCAAAGGCTACAGACTTTAGAATTGATTACACCTCAATATAAAGAAAACAAAAGTCTTCCAAACTGGACCAATAAGCAACATCATGATAAATGGAGACAATATTGAAGTTGCCAAGGATTTCATGTTACTTGGATCCACAATCAACACCCATGGAAGTAGCAGTCGAGAAATCAAACAACGTGCTGCATTGGGTAAATCTGCTGCAAAAGGCCTCTTTAAAGTGTTAAAGAGCAAAGATGTCACTTAGAGGACTAAGGTTCGCCTGACCCAAGCCATAGTATTTTCAGTCGCCTCATATGCATGTGAAAGCTGGACAATGAATAAGGAAGACCTAAGAAGAATTAATGCATTTGAGTTATGGTTTTGGTGAAGAATATTGAATATACCATGGACTGCCAGAAGAACAAACAAATCTATCTTAGGAGACATACAGGCAGAATGTTCATTAGGAGGGAAAATGGCGAGACTTCATCTTAAGTACTTTGGACATGTCCCTGGAGGACATCATGCTTGGTAAAGTAGAGGATCAGTGAAAAAGAGGAAGACTTTCAATGAGATAGATTGACACAGTGGCTGCAACAATGGGCTCACACATATTAACAATTGTGAGGATGGTACAGGACTGGGCAGTGTTTCCTTCTGTTGTACATGGGGTCGCTATGAGTCGGAATCAACTTGACGGCACCTAACAACAACAACAATGAGTTCTGGGGAGGAAGATCACAGAAATAAAGTGCCATTCTCATCACATCATGTCAAGGGTACATACTATCAACATGACTCATCACTATTAAAGTTAATCTTGATCACCTGGTTTAAGTAGTGTTTGTCAGGTGTCTAAAGTGTTTGCCAACACTTTGCACTTGGTCGAAATAGACCACTGTAAAGTTATTCGTGTTTCAGATTTTTTCAGACTGTACTCTTTGGAAGGAAGTCACTATGTGCAGCCCACCCTTAAGTGGGGAGTTATGCTCCACCTCCTTGAGAGCGAAGTATGTACATAAAGTACATGGAATTGTTTTATCTATTCTCCCCCATTCATTTGTTTTATTCAGTAGTTTATTTGTATCAGTATGGATTCTTGGAAATTTATCCTATACTTTGAGTTATAATCCAGTACTACTGTACTTTATTTTGTTGCTCAAATTGTTCTAGTTTTGGCCAATGGGAGCTTTTACAGTTGGTCACTATGTCCCTTTGACATACTCCCATTATTGTGGGGTCTTTTTAAAGCACTTCATTACTTTATAAGATGCTCCAGACTCATCTTGTGTACTTCCTGCCCTAGTTCTACAGTCAGCCATTTCTCAAGGAGCCCTGGTTCTTTTTGCTGGAGAATGGTATTAGAAACCAAGGTCTGGGGGCTGTGTATGCTCATTGCTACTGCAGTTCATTGGTTCTAGGCTCTCTCAACTGACAAAGAAAGGAAATATATGTATTTTTCATTCAATTTTGACTAATGTCAACCTCAGGTTTACCTGTGATTCCCAACATTCCTAGTCTAGGGTAAAGGCTTTTCCTTCTTATCTGAGCCACTTTGACAATTGTGGAAACTTGCAAGAGGACAAAGAAGAACCTCGAGGTCTGAAAGATGAATACAAGAGCCTTGTCCTGGAGGACTAGATCTTTCTTTCATCAGAAATATAAGATAAAACTATGTTTATCAAAGTCAGCATGCATAGTAAGTGTGAAAAGTATGATGAACCACAATAATAGTACATATACACAATAAAGTAATATATATATAATAAATAAAGGGGATAGCTGGAAGTTTGATTTCTAATGAAACTGGGAGGTTTGAATTTTATTTTAAATTTTTCATTTTGACAGTTGAATTAGAACTTCTGTTATTTCCCCAGTGTTTCTTTAGAGATGTTTTCTTCCTCTTTTTTTTTTTTGTTACTGCTACTGACTGTAATGATGATTTACTTGTGTGGGGTGGCTAAGATTCTGCGGCCTTGGAAACGGAATAATTGAACGTGTTTTTTACTGTGATATTTTGAGCCCCTCTAGTAATTGGACTTCATGGAACAGAGTAAGAACACTGGTTATTTACATTGGTAGGTAAGCCCAGGAACCAAAAAGAGATCAGAAAGAATGAACACTGATGTGCCAGTCAGCAGGGCTGAAACATCTGGGTGACAACCAACCTCAGCATTTTCATTTTTCTGCTATTACTAAAACTGGCAACCAGGACTCTATTCAGGCTTAATTGATTCTGCAGCTGCATCACCCAGAGTCATTTCATAAGATTTCTCTCACTCCACCGCCTAAGAGCCTGATTTTAATGCATACTGAATGTTCTGAGCCATGAAGTAGGCTTCTTCCATCACCAAAATGGGAAACACCTCTATTAAACCACTTAAGAGGACATGGGCTATGGAGAGTGTCTTGAGCTTTTTCTTTCTCAGAGAGAAGATGAGAGACCCAAATTTCTCTGTATGCTGTTACATGCTAAGGGTGGAGCTACAAATCTGAAATTGAGAAAATAACACAAATAAGTGGAACAACCATACACACATCTTGACATTTTCACTTTTGTAGAAAATACATGAAAGAAATTCAGAAGATGTTTTACATTTTAAAAATTAAGTCAATGTATAGATAAAAATTCGGTGCTTTAACAAGAATTTTAAAGACTTTACAATTCTTATTCTTATAATTTCATAATTTATGGTACGTGCTAATCTAAAATCAGACTTCATGGCTAGTTCTGTGCACAGACATGGGAGATAAAATGCTGGGAATTAAAAGAGGGAAAAGGTAGAAAAATAGAAAGTAGTTATGTTAAAGCATGGATATGCTATGCCTATTACAAATAAAACTAATTATTTTATTCAACAAATATTTATTGGCTATATTACAGTTAGGTTCCAGGTACTGTGTCATGCCTTGAGGGCACAAATTTTAGTGAACTGGACTCTGTTGTAAAGCAGCTGACAATCTTGTGTTAATTACAGCGTTCATGATAAGTATTGTTAATAAGGATATCATCGGAACACTCAGAAGTGCCATCCAGCCTCTAAGCTGAGTCCCAATGAACCAATAGGAATTAGCCAAGAGAAGTAAAGGAAGGGCATTCTAAGCATAAGGAGTAGGATGAGCCAAGGCTAGAAGTGAGAGAGAATATTGTTCATTCAAAAAACTACAAGTATCTTCAAAGGCAATAAAATAAATATGTGGCATGTGATAGAATTGGCAATAAATATGGCTAGAGAGGTAAGATTGAAGCCATATTAATAAGTTAATACTTAGTCCTTGGTACAGTGAAGAGGTTTGGGCAGGAGAGGGACATAAGAGAAAACAGGCTTAGAATATTCTGTCCCCAGAATGGAGAATATGTTGTAAGGGAACATTAGAAGCAAAGGGACTAACTGTTATTGTTTTTAGGTGGCGTCGAGTTGAATCTGACCCATGGCGACTCTATATACAACAGAATGAAACATTGCTCCGTCCCCGCCATCCTCATAATCGTTATTATGCTTGAGCTCATTGTTGTAGCCATTGTGTAAATCCATCTCATTGAGGGTCTTCCTCTTTTTCGGGTCTTCCTCTTTTGTGCTGACCCTCTACTTTACCAAGCATGATGTCATTCTCCAAGGACTGGTCCCGCCTGATAACATGTCCAAAGTATGTATGGCCAGACCTTGAAGCACACCTTTCTTGACTTTAAACCACACAGTATCCCCTTGTTCTGTTCTAACGACTGCCTCTTGCTCTGTATACAAGTTCCTCACGAGCACAAGTAAGTGTTCTGGAATTCCCATTCTTCTCAATGTTATCCATAATTTGTTATGATCCACACAGTCAAATGCCTTTGCATAGTCAATAAAACATAGGTAAACATCTTTCTGGTAATCTCTGCTTTCAGCCTTGATCCATCTGACATCAGCAACGATATCCCTTGTTTCATGTCCTCTTCTAAGTCTGGCTTGAATATCTGGCAGTTCTTTGTCAATATACTACTGTAACTGCTTTTAATGATCTTCAGCAAAATTTTACTTGAGACCAATTAGATGACTGGTAATGGCAAACTGAACTGAGATAGTGACAGAGAGGATGGAGAGAAGTAATCCAATTATAAAGGCATTAACGTGGCAGGACAATAGGACATGGTGGGTGAATTGATATGGGGGTTGGATAACCAGAAAGTTTCTGGCTTGAGTGGCAGGGTAAATGGTGTGAAGTGTAAAGGGATTGTGTGTAGCATGACTAGAGAAGATATTCTAGGACAGGTCTCAGAAGGACACCAAGTTCCTGGGTGGCACAAATGGTTAAGCACTTGACTGCTAGCCAAAAGTTTGGCAGTTCGAACCCACCCAGAGGTGCTTCAGAAGACAGGCCTAAGTGATCAGCTTCCAAAAGGTCTCAGCCTTGAAAACTCTATGGAGGAGTTCTACTCTGTACACATGGAGTTGCCAAGAACAACTAACAACAACAACAATGAAAAAAGAGGAAGAAATAGTCAAGGAGGCCAACGAGAACCACTAAAACCTGGGCAAAGAGAATTTCAAGAAAGGAATGGACAACAGTAGCAAATGCTACAGAGGGATAAAGTAAGAAAAGCACTGAAAAGTAGCCATTGAATTTGATAACTCTGGTGAGAGCCATTTTAATCAAGTGGGGACAGAGTCCAGATGGCAGGGAGTTGAGGAATGTGAATCTGTGCCTCATAGGTGTTAGGCTATGAAGGGGAGAAGAGAGATAAACTGGTATCTGGAAAAGAATGTGAAAGCAAATAAACCTTTTTTCTACTTGTTTAGGATTGTAGAGAGTGTTTCATGCTTTGTGGAAAATCTTGCAATGAGATTTCTATGTTTTTGGAACATTAGAAATTTGTGGGTCAGCTCTATTAAACAAAGACTAGCCTCCTTAATTCACCTTTATATTAATGGATAACATAATTAACTAGTAAGATTTGGCATCATCTTAACCTACTTCATTAAATACCAGGGCCATTGGCTACAAATGCCTTTCATTCTGTGCAGAGCCATCCTCACTGTGGAATGAATCCATGCACTCATATCAGGACACATGGGAAAACCCGCTTTCTTTCTTAAGCCACCTTTTTCCTTTGCCTTTTTTGTTAGTGTCCGTTTGAAAAATAACAAAGTTGGGAGAAATTTCTTTGAGGAATCCCCACTTCTCTCTTATGGTCTGGTCCCTTCTCCGAGGGTGAGAAGCAGGGAGGCATCCCCTTGCCTGGCAGCTGCTTAGACAGTCCTGTGGCTCCTGCTTCTCCTCCCCTCCATTCTTTGCCGTGGAGTCACAGGAATCACTGTGCACCTCCGTGACCAGTAGTGTTTTCTGCTGGACAGGATTGGGTGACCAGTTGCCAAAAGGGACCAAAATGTTATGGAATCTTCCATAAATGTAATGAAGGAGTAGAAAATGTAACCTCAATAGAGCACTGTTGACATTAGCTAATAGAAAAAAGTAAATTAAATGTTTCATAGCATAGTGGTGAAACGCTGAAGTTCTGAAGCCATACTATCTGGTTGACTGATTTTGAATAGTACTTAGCTTTTTATTTTGGGGCACATTACTTAACTTCTTTGGCCTTTAGTGTCATCTAGGAAATAGGGATAATGGCTAAGATGATTAAATTAATTAGTATGTGTAATTTATTTTAAAAAGTTCCCAGTATTTGTAGACAACCAATAAATGTGCGTGCGTGTGTGTATACTGCCACTGATTTGAAACTTCTCAATAAACTAGTTTTCCCTATAGGCAGTGTGCTTATTAACAAATTTTAGCGTATGGCATATTGTTAAAAAATATGTAAGGAGCTTAAGACATGTGGTGGTTGTTAGTTGATGTCAAGTTGGCTTTGACTCATGGCGATCTTATGTATAACAGAACTAAACATTGTGCTGTCTTGTACCATCTTCATGAGCATTGTTATGTCTGAGCCCATTGTTGCAGCTATTGTGTCAATTCATCTCACTGAGGGATTCCCTCATTTTTGCTGACTCTACTTTACAAAACATGATGTCCTTTTCTAGCGATTGGTCTTTCAGGATGATGTGTACGAAACAAGACAGCCGAAGTCTAGCCATCTTTACTTCTAAGGAGCATTCTGGTTGTTTTTCTTCTAATACTGATCTGTTCATTCTTCTGAAAGTTCATGGGATATTCAATATTCTTCACACACACCAACACTACAATTTAAATGCAGGAATTCTTCTTTTCTCTTTCTTTTTCAATGTCTAGCTTTTACATGCGTATGAGGTACTTGACAGGAATTCACTGTTTACAGGGTGTTGCAAAAAGAGTATGGAAAACAATAGTGAATAATAAAAAAAAAATCTCCTCTCCTTCACTCAGCTTTAGCTTTATTGGACTTTTCTTGGTTCCTCTAATGCCATCATCTCCTTTTCTGTAAGACCTAACTGTTCCCTAAGACTTTTGCCAACACTTTGCAATTGGCCAACTTCCACCATCCATATCTCAACTTAATTGTCATTTTCTTGACCCTAGACTAAATGAGGTCCCCTATTATGTTTCCCACAGCACCCTGATTTTGCTAGATAGGACACATAAATAGAATATGGCAATGGAAAAAGGTAGTTTATAAGAAGGATGTGGAAGGGCTAGACTTAAAGGGAGTATTTAAAATTATATAGTTCTTCCCACTGCACTAGTACTTCTGAGACCTCTTACTCTGCTTGGTTTTTCTTTTTTGCCCCTCACTGCTTATCACCTTTAACATAATAGACAATTTACTTATTTATATTGATTGTTCCCTTCCATTATCCTTTAAGTCCATATGCACAGAGATTATAGTCTATTTTGTTCACGGTTGTATCCCAACTTTTTAGGACGGTGCCAGGCACAGAGTAGACTCTCAGTATATAGTTGTTTAATGAATGAAAGAAAATGAAAAAGCTGAGAGTAGAAGCCTATTGAGCATATTTGGGCGAGTATAAGAGAGGATAGAAAGAATTCATGACATCAGTTTATAAACTACATAACACCCAGTCAGAAGAAAAATGTGGAGTCTGCTCCCTAAACAAATATCACAAGATATATTAGTGAGAGGGGACTTCATTTATCCAGATATCACTGGGAGATTCATTCCCTTAAAAGTAACACAAAATGCATTCTCACCTTACCTTGCAGCAAAGTTCTCTCGAGAGAGTGAACGAACAACTTAAGGGGCAAACTTAATTTTGGATTATTAAATAGTAACAATAATCACAAACAAATGATAAACAATCTATAATAAACAAACCAATGAAATTTTAACTTTCTAATCACAGAAAGAACATGGAGGAGATTTCATAAAGAAATAAATGAAATTTTATAGTAATTTCTCTGGTGAGCTCATATTTAAAAAGAACATGCAGAAAAGAACAAAAGAGAGATGACAAAGCCAATATGATCAAATAGAAATAAAAATTAGTGGTCTGAGTGTGTGGATGTACCACCTGATCCTTAGCACCTAGTAGTAGATGCTCTAAAGGATTTATTAAATTGCATTAATTAAGCTTATGCTTGGAAAAAAAATAATAAAGCCAAGATGAGGAAGTTCTTTACGTATGTTTAGAATTAGAAAAATAAAGAAGCAACAAGTACCCAGCTTGGAGAAACGGTTCTAATATTAGCAGATGGCAAAATGCAGAGACTTTTGTTTTCACCTTCTTTGAAGTGAAGCATATTCAGACTAGGAAAGTCAAAGCTACATGAAGGATTTGAAAACCTAGATGGATTAAAGTGTATCTTGCTCTTTTAAATGAGTCCAAGTTTCCAGACTCAAGTCATATTACATGCCAGGTCATTAAAGTAATTACACTTGGAAATTCGAGAGGTGCCAAGTTTGTCAAATACATTGATATTCTAAAAATACCAGAAAGGTACAGCTTTGAACCTGTAGAATAACAAATTTAATATCAATCTCCACTGAAATTCTAGAGGCACATGTGATATATGAACATGTAGGAGAGAAAAGACATTTACCGACTAATAAAGTCATTGTTCTCAATAAGGTCAGATACAAAATAATGCACTTTGTTTTTTGATAAAGTTAATAGTTTAGTAGAGATTCTGTAAGTTGGGAATTTTTTCTATGCTAACATTTTGGACAAGATAGAGAAATAAGTTCTGAATGATGATGTAGTTAGGTAGAATCTTCATTTGCTAAATAACAGTATTAAGTG
Organism: Dugong dugon; assembly: GCA_030035585.1. Lineage (NCBI taxonomy): Eukaryota > Metazoa > Chordata > Mammalia > Sirenia > Dugongidae > Dugong > Dugong dugon. The sequence goes on along the minus strand of CM057463.1, from coordinate 21,115,813 downwards.
TTGATGGGAGCCCTGGTGGCGTAGTGGTTAAGAGCTTGGCTGCTAACCAAAAGGTCAGCAGTTCAAATCCACCAGCCACTCCTTGGAAACCCTATAGGGCAGTTCTGCTCTGACCTATAGGGTTGCCATGAGTTGGAACCGATTCGACGGCACTTAACAACAACAACAAACAACAAGTGTTGATGAATGGATTTGATATCAACTTGGAAATCTTGTGGTGGGTTGTTACAGATCCTGTTATTTAACCCTGTCCTGGTGAACCTGTCTTACTTCATTGACTTAAGTAGATACCCAAGAGGAATGAATGTTAATTTCACAACTGGCATAAAGCTGAGAGCAAATAAATCAACATTCAGAAAGAATGCCAATTTGGCCCAGTTTGCCTAAAAAAGACAAGAGCCTGGATGATGCAAGCAGTTTGCAACTGGCTGCTAACTTAAAGGTTGGCAGTTTAAACCCACCCAAGCGGCTCCTCAGAAGAAAGTCCTCCAGCCAAGAAAACCCTACGGAGCAGGGTTCTACTCTGTAACACATGGGGTCGCCACAAGTTAGAATCAACTTGACAGCAACAGCTTTGGTTTGATTTTTTAAATTTTGCCCAAAAGATGTTTACTTCTTTGGATATTATTGGATTACTGTTGCATTTAAAATTGTCTATGCGGGGGAACTTTATCTTTCCATGAATTAAAATATTGTTTCACCTCCTTTCTGAAAGCTTTTTTAAGGTAATGAAAGGAAAAAAGGCCCCAGATTTTACAAGACTGATATGAAATCCCCCACCTGAGCACTGTGTAGACTTCCAATGTGCTTGCAATTTGACCAGTATTTGCAGGTGGAGAGATGTGTCCTACATTCAACATCTCAGTAACTTCTGAATATTTGTTAGAGTTTTACCTTTTGCCCAAAGTAAATGTATCCTAATGGGAAACCTACAAAGACAAAGAGTTGGTTTCAGGGGAAGTAGGGGGTAGGTTCCTAGGTGTTGCAAAGTAAAGATCGGTGGTTCGAACTCACATAGCAGTGCCATGGAAGAAAGGCCTGACAGTCCGCTTCTATAAGGGTTACAGCCAAGAAAACCCTATGGAGGTCAGTTCTACTCCGTAACACCTGGGGTCACCATGAGTCAGAATCTACTTGAAGGCAACATGTTTTAGGGGAGAGTTGGTTGAAAAAGCTGTATATATTCTATTCCTCAACAGGTTCAGGATAAACACTCTCCATCTTGTAGGAGATTAATAAGAGTAAATGTGTGAATCCTTGGGCAGCCATGAAAGGCTGAGAATAGAAAATTTAACTGAAGGGTACATCATGAATTGAATTTGTTGAAGATGTCTGACAGGTTCAAGGAAAAGCCTGATTCATTCAGAGCTCCAGGTAGCATTATTTTACATTATCTTTCCTTGTTCATTTTAGATTTAGTGTTTACAAATGTGTTCCTTATGATTCATTACTTCAGCCCAGCCCATAAACCAAGAAAATATAAATTTTAAAATTAAATTCGTGAATACCCAAAGAAGTAAATGCAAATCATGCTTACTGTTTATTCTTCTGAGTAATTCCACTGGACTTTGCTCTTTTAAATCATTTTATTGCACTCTTACCAAATAACATGATATTGCTTTAAGAATTGCAAGTTTTCTCATGTTTACTTATCATTATCTTTCACCAGGCCTGGCTTTAGATATATTAATAGGAGGAGCCAATGGAATTTAGAAAACTTTTTTTCCTTTCAATAAACCATGCCTTTGAAAAATTAAAGCTAAACAATGGCCCTGCTCCACCCTTGCCTTTACCTTTCTTGTGATAAGCCTCAGAGTAGCATAGGCTTAAAAGGTGAGGCTATAAGGAACATAATTTAAGTGTGAAATGAAAATACATAGTATTAATGTGTTCAAATAAAAATAATTAACATTTATGAAGCACTTTCTACTTACTAGACACTAAATTGTATTAAACCTAATTATATGACTATTCGCATATGATTATAATAAAAATTATGATGTACAATTTATTATTCACATTTTCAAGATGGTGACACTATGTTAGCAACTTTCTAAGATAGAACAACTGGTAGGTTGACGGTTTAAATTCAAACCCAGAACGTTTGACTCCAGAGTTCATATGATTAACTGTTAAAACATCTACTCATTGTCAGAACTCTCGAGATCATATATATATATATATATATATATATATATATATATATTTAATCTATGAATTAGCGTTAGGTATCTGAATAATATAAGACTGAGAATGTGCACTTTGGAGTCAAGCTGCTTGCATTTGAATACAGGTTCCCCAAAGTATTATCTGTGTGAGCTTGAAATTAATCCCTCTATATCAGTACGTTGTTGTTGTTGCTGTTAGGTGTCCTTGAGTCGGTTCCAACTCACAGCGACCCTATATACAGCAGAATGAAACACTGCCCTGTCCTGCGCCATTCTCGCAATTGTTGCCATGTTTGAGTCCATTGTTGGAGCTGCTGGGCCAATCCACTCGCTGAGGGTCTTCCTCTTTTTCACTGACCCTCTAATTTACCAAGCATGATGTCCTTCTCTAGGGAGTGGTCCTTCCTGATAACATGAGAAAAATAACATGAGATGAAGTCTTGCCATTTTTGCTTCTAAGGAACATTTTGGCTATACTTCTTCCAAAACAGATTTATTTGTTCTTCTTATAGTCCATGGTATATTCATTTTTGTTCGCCAACACCATAATTCAAAGGCGTCAATCCTTCTTTGGTCTTCCTTATTCATTGTCCAGCTTTCACATGCATATGAGGTGATGGAAAGTACCATGGCTTGTGTCAGGTGAACCTTAGTCCTCAGAATGACATCTTTGCTTTTTAACACTTTAAAGAGGTCTTTTGCAGAAAAGTTGTCCAATGCAATAGATCCTTTGATTTCTCGAACGCTGCTTCCATGGGCATTGATTGTGGATCCAAGCAAGTAACATGAAATCTTTAACAAAGGAGACACTTATCATTTTGTTTATTGGTCCAGTTGTGAGGATTTTTGCTTTCTTTATGTTGAAGTGTAATCTATACCGAAGGCTGTAGTCCTTGATCTTCATCAGTAAGTGCTTCAAGTCCTCTTCACTTTCAGCAAACAAGGTTGTGTCATCTGTATATCGCAGGTTGTTAATGAGTCTTCCACCAATCCTGATACCTCTTTCTTCTTCATATAGTCCAGTTTCTCAAATTATTTGCTCCACATACAGATTGAATAAGTATGATGAAAGGATACAACCCTGAAGCACATCTTTCCTGATTTTAAACCAAGCAGTATCCCCTTGCTCTGTCTGCACGACTGCCTCTTGGTCTATGTACAGCTTCCTCATGAGCAGGAATAAGTGTTCTGGAATTCTTATTCTTCACAATGTTATCCATAATTTGTTATGATACACACAGTCTAATGCCTTTGTATAGTCAATAAAACACAGGTAAGCATCTTTTAGTATTCTCTGCTTTCAGCCAAGATCCATCTGACATAAGCAATGATATCACTGGTTCCACGTCCTCTTCTGAATCTGACTTGAATTTCTGGAAGTTTCCTGTCAATGTAATTTGGCAAGCTCTTTTGAATTATCTTCCACAAAAGTTTATTTGCATGTGATACTAATGATATTGTTCGATAATTTATGCGTTCTCTTGGATCACCTTTCTTTGTAATCGGCACAAATATGGATGTCTTCCAGTTGGTTGGCCAGGTAGCTGCCTTCCAAATTTCTTGGAAGATGAGTGATCACCTCCAGCACTGCATCCATTTGTTAAAACATCTCAATTGGTACTGGAACCTTGTTTTTCACCAATGCTTTTAGCTTGGACTTCTTCCTTCAGTACCATCAGTTCTTCATCATATGCTGCCTCCTAAAATGGGTGAACATCAACCAGTTCTTTTTGGTACAGTGACTCTGTGTGTTCCATCTTCTTTTGATGCTTCCTGGGTCACTCAGTATTTTACCCATAGAATCCTTCAATATTACAGCTTGAGGCTTGATTTTTTTCTTCAGTTCTTTCAGCTTGATAAGTGCCAAGTGTGTTCTTCCCTTTTGGTTTTCTGACTCCAGGTTTTTCCACATTTCATTATAATACTTTACTTTGTCTTCCTAAACTGCCCTTTGAAATCTTCTGTTCAGCTCTTTTACTTCATTATTTCTTCCTTTCACTTTAGTTACTCTACATTCAAGAGCAAGTTTCAGAGTGTCTTCTGACATCGGTTTTGGTCTTTTCTTTCTTCCTGTCTTTTTAATGACCTTTTGCTTTCTTCACGTATGATATCCTTGATGTCATATCACAATTCATCTGGTATTCGGTCGTTAGTGTTCCGTGCATCAAATTTATTCTTGAGATGGTCTCCAAATTCAGGTGAGATATATTCAGTGTCATATTTTGGTTCTCATGGACTTGTCTTAATTTTTCTTCAGTTTCTACTTAAACTTGCATGAGAGCAATTGATGGTCTGTTCCACAGTCAGCCCCTGACTGATGGTATTGATCTTTTCCATCATGTCTTTCCACAGATGTAGTCGATTTGATACCTGTGTTTTCCATTCCGTGAGGTCCATGTGTGTAGTTGACATTTTTATGGTTGAAAAAAGGTATTTGCAACGAATAAGTCATTGATTTTAAAAAATTCTATCATGCAATCTCCAGCCATACTTTCCAACTACCAGTCCTCTTTCTTTGTTTCCATCTTTGGTATTCCAGTCACCAGTAATTATCAGTGCATCTTGATTGCATGTTTGATCAATTTCAGACATCAGTTTGTTACTGATGCATACAATTCAAAGCAAATCTGTTGCCCTGGAGTCTATTCCAACTCATAGTGACCCCATGTGTTACAGAGTAAAACTGAGCTTCATAGGGTTTTTTCTCGGCTATAATCTTTGTGGAAGCAAATCATCAGGCCTTTTCTGTAGTGCTGTTGTGTAAGTTCAAATCACCAACCTTTAAGTTAGCAGCCAACTGCAAACTGCTTGTGCCACCCAGGGACCTCTTACTGATGCATAAGAGAAATCCCCAATATGTAGTTGCATCAAGCAATAACCATTTTTTCTTCTTCATACATTCTCAGGTTGTCTGGGTGGTCGGTCCTGCTTCATATTGGAGCCTGAGGCAAAAGGAAAAATCAGTATACTTATCCTGTCTTTGGAGCTCTGGTTGCTCAGTGGTTAAGAGATAGGCTGCTAACCAAAAGGCTGACAGTTCAAATCCACCAACTGCTCCTTGGAAACCATATAGGGCAGTTCTACTCTGTCCTATAAGGTCACTCTAAGTTGGAATCCTCACATTGCTAGGATTGCTGGCCTCCTTGCCTCTGAGTAATAAAGGAATGTGATGAAGGCTGTGACCTGTTGGATTTGTGGTGGAGATTTTCAATCATTGTCTTCTTTCTAGTTTCTTGTACTTGTTATTGTTGGGAGAGTCAAGTTTATTTTCTACTCATAACAATCTCATACGACAGTGTAGAACTGCTGCATAGGGTTTCCTAGGCTGTAATCTTTAGAGGAGCAGATCATCAGGTCTTTCTCCCACGGAGCCAGTGGGTGGATTCCAAACACCAACCTTCGGGTAGTAGCTAAGTGCTTAACCATTTTGTCACCAAGGCTCCTTGTAACAGTAACTCTAAAAACATACCCGCGACATGAGAGGCAATTGCTGTTCAGTTTTAAGAAGAATGATTGATATAATGCTAACTTTCCATAAATGTTTAAAGAGTACATACAGTAAGAAGTACTGAACGCATGTAAAAACTCTCTGATCTCCTAGGATTCTGTAGGGATAAAGAGAAACTGGGACCTAAACCTATAAAATTCTTGATGAGAATTATCAAGTAAGAGTCCTATTACCATTTGCAACATGGCCCGCAGCTGAGTGTTTCAGTAAGGAAGCAGACCATTATCTTGTGCATAACTTTTCTAATGCTTTCTTTGAAAATGACATATTTCCAGATGTACTTAATGACAGCTTTATGTCTGGAAAATTCATTCCAAATTTAAAGTAAACAAACAACCAAAAAAACAAACAAACAAACAAACAAAACACTGCTAGATCTCCACCCCAAGTTCGGGCTGCTTATAGTAACTTCCTTCCAAAAAGTACAGTATAAAAAAGGGAGAAAAAGAGTAAATTTATGGTGGAGAAATCTGACAAATACTACCTCAGCCAGATGATAGAGGTCAACATTAAAAATGATATGTTATGTTGATAGTAGTTACCCTACATATGATATGATACCCTACATATGATGTGATAAAATCACACTTTACCTCTGTGCTCATCCACCCAAATACTCATAGTCCCTGTTTAACCATAAGAAAAACATCAGACAAACCAAAATTGAAGGACATTGCATAAAATACCCAATCCCTCAAGACTTTCAAGGTCATCATAAACAAGGAAAATCTGAGAAACTGTCACAGCCAAGGGAGACTGAGAAGACATGACAACTAAATGTAATGTGGTATTCTGGGTGGGATCCTGGAACACAGAAAGGACATTAGGCAAAAACTAAGGAAATCTGAATAACACGGACTTCTGTTTGTAGTAATATATCAATATTGGTTCCCTAGTTGTGACAAATGTACCATATTAATGTAAGGTGTTCATAATAGGGGAAACTGAATGCGGCGTATATGAGAACTCTATGCTGTCATCACAACTCTTCTGTAAATCTAACACTATTTTGAAATAAAAAGCTAATTTAGAAAAAATTGATTCTAATTTACAGTTTGGTTAAGACTTCAGAGCTTTAAAAAAAAAGAAGAGATGTGTTTTATAAAAATGTGAGTAATTTTTTATTCAATAATCGTGTTATTTTTCTATTCATCAGGGACTGATTTTATAAACTTTAGCCCAAACACCAATTCACAGGGAGAAGTTAGAGATGACTAAAAGTATATGCTTTAACATTTAGCATCTCAAATCAAAGTACTTTGTAACTGTATTATTATTCTATGGTTCCTTAAGAAAACCTAAACCATTTTTATTGTTATCATTTGGAAGTCAAAAGAACTTAGCTTAGAGTATGCCATTCTAAAAAAAAAAAAAGTTTGATTTCCTCACATAATACAGTCTTTATGGAGTAGAAGGAGGGATAAAACAAACAAAAATACTGATTTTTACTTTTTAAAAAATATTCCTTTCACTCTGATAAACTCAAGTACAAGAGGGTATCTATAATTATTGCTCTTATTTTTTAGATGTGGACTGAGGATCACTATTAAATTGCATATTAAACAGTGGAAACAAACCTATAAATATTTTCTGGGATTTCCCTTCAGAAATCTAGCAAAAACTAACAATACAAATTATGTATTTTAAATTTCTAGTTTTTATACTAAGAAAACATTCCTAATTATAAGAAGAAATCATGAATGCATGCTCATAAATAAAAAAAAATGTAAAACTTCTATTATCATTTCAGAGCGAAGCTATCACCAGTGAATGGCCCACATGCTGTTCTGTATATTTCCCACAAAAACAAAGTGGGTACCTGACAGATGTGTTTTAATAACTGTCTGATTGCAAGCCCACATACTTGTGGCTTTTATCTACTATAGAAAAGAAAACTACAAAGTGCTAGAGTACATTTGCCTTTGTATGTATACGAGTAATATTCTAATTACTATGACAATCTGTGTTTACCTAAGAGTGAAGTTTTCTGAGGACAAGAAACATCTCATGCACACAATCGATAGTTTCTTAGAAATGGCTCTAAATATAAGATAAAACTTTATCAAAAAAGGACATTTATGTGCAGTAGTTCTGTATGTTGTCGTTGTTGCTGTGTGCCATTATGTCGAATCCGACTCATAGCGACGCTATCTTTAGTAATTCTATATAGTAGTTATAATAAAAATAACAATAGAAATAACTAGCATTTCTCGTGTGCTTAGTATATGCTTTTAATTTTATAAAAGATACGTTAGATTGTAGGCTCCATGAACACAGGAATTTGTCTGTTTGGGTTACTGTTGTGTCCCCCTACCTAAAATATTGGCACATAATAGGTGCTCATTAAGTATTTGTCAGATAAATGAATACCAGGCATTGGTTACAGAAAATGAATGAGGCAGGAGTTATAAGTTGGGCAGATAGCAAAGTGAGATGAGAGCTGTTAAGAAACTTTCTCAGTTAAGAAGTGTCAAATCCAGGACTTGAAGCCTCCTACACTTGTTCTCTTTCCATACTCCTGCACTGCCATGTACATTTAATGTGATTGATTAGTAAAAGTAGTATCTTTGATGTTCTGCCTTTTTTTAATGAAATGAAACCAAAGAAAAGGAACAAAAATTCTTACACTAATGACTGATGATTGGTGAGAGCAACTAACAAGGCCTTTTGCCCACATCTATGCCAACAGAGGGCACCTCACACCTATTTAAACAGGTGAAATGTTGCGTTTGGAGGGAAGTCAAGGTTAATTCTTACACCAAGGCTGAAATGGAAGTGAAATGAGACAAGAAATTGTGTTACCTGAAACTTTCTTATGTGTGAGAACCCTGCAGGTAATAAACTAGTGTTCTTTCATCCGCAAAGTTGATGTTTTTAAACTGAGAACAAAAAAACCAAACCCGTTGCTGTCGAGCCGATTCTGACTCATAGTGACCCTGTAGGACAGAGTAGAACTGCCCCATAGAGTTTTCAAGGAGCACCTGGTGGATTTGAACTGCTGACCTTTTGATTAGCAGCCATAGGACTTAACCACTACACCACCAAGGTCTCCCTGAGAACAAAGGTAGCATAAATAATAGGTAAGTAGGGATTGAAATGTTCCCATTTGTTTTTTCCATCTCTTGTCATATTTATAGAAAATGCCCTGCACAGAACATTTAATCTTGAAACAGTGAACAATGAGAAACCTACGTGCATTTGAGGCATATCTGTTCTTGCTCAGTAAACATCAAGATTGCAACATGGCAGCACTGCATGAAGAGAATAGACTAGAAGATATTTGCAGAACTAAATTGTCAGAGTATGTTGAAATTTTGCTGCAGACTCTTTTTCCACATTATTGTTTGTTTTATGGATCCAGTTAGCAAAGAAAGTAAGTGTTCTAAACTAGAGCTGACGAAGCATGCTGCCTGCATTTCTCCTACTCTAACTACCTCCTCCCACCCTCACAAACCCCCCACTGTTGATGCTATCTGACTGTTTGGTTTCCATATGGATTTGAGAGTCGTGACTTTTAAATCACGCAGAGATTGCCTTCTGGAAATCTGATGGTCTTAGTGATCTTTTAAATCAAACCCCACTGAGCAATGAGATTAGATTTTATTGTTATGAGATATGTTTTGTGAATGATAAGATGGCAGATATAGTTATTGAGCTTAATGCTCATCTGCTCTCTTGTTATCTCTTGCCTTCCCCATGAAACCTCACTTTGGGGGAACAATTGAGGTGATTTCTACGTTCTGGCCAATTTAGTGCTCATCTGTGGGGATTTGCTCTTCTGACTTCCACAAACAGTAAGACGATTAGATCCAAAAGAAGCCAGTGGTGGACATCAGTATGCCTGGAAAAGACAGCAGTCAACTCTGCAGTAAAATAAATCTCTTTTGTCAGCAGCCAACTAGTGAGGTGACCAGATTTAGAGCAGACATGGAAAGAGAAGGATTATAGAACTGATATGTTGACAAAAACAAATATCAAGATGACAAAAACAAAAACAAAAAACCAAAAAACCCACTGCCGTTGAGTCGATTCTGACAGAATAGAACTGCCCCATAGGGTTTCCAAGGCTGTAATCTTTACAGAAGCAGACTGCCACATTTTTCTCCCACAGAGCAGTTGGTGAGTTCCAACTTCCAGCCTTTCAGTTAGCAGCCAAGTGCTGAACCACTGCACAACCAGGGCTCCTGACTGAGATGACAGTAGGGGAAAAAGATATACCCATGAACTGAAATCTTCTAAGCTGTAAGAATTTTTCCAAGTTGACTAAGAGTCTTTCATTGAACCAGTGGCATCACAGTTGACCAAACATGCAGTCAGCTTTCTGAGTAGAATTTGCAAAAACCACAAGCAATTACTTGAAATGCAATAGAAGTATTGTATTTAATGCCATATGCACATTAAAATCACAAAGGGAAGGCATTTTGTGCTTCACCAAAAAAGAATCTTCTACTGCTGGGTGAGAAAGCAGTTTTGAGCACAAGAAGGAACAAACAGGCTTTAATTTTTGTTTGTTTTTCACAGAGAGCATGTTATGGTCTGTTGAGCCAAACCATTAGAAATGTTAAAGTTGGTGATGAGTAGGCATGAGTTGAATTAATTAATGAAAAGGAAAAAAAAAAAAAAAAAAAAAAAGCCTTCCTTAATGAGGGATTGTGTTAAAATATATTAGCTCTCTGTGTATAAACTGTGTAGCTCATTTGTAGTTTATAAATGGTATAGTGACAGGCACTATAGAATGGGGGATGACAGATTAACTATTGCACATGCAGGCAATGTGCAGCAAGGGAGAGCACATTAGACCAAACGAGCAGCCAGAAAGAGCAATAAAATTATTACTAAAAGAGACAATGTAGTTAACCTGGGAATACATCTTTCTGGCACAGCCATTGTGTCTAGTGATAGACCACATTCAAATAAATTGTTCAAAAGATTCATTCTAGATTTAGGTAAGAAAAATGAAATTGATCAGGTCTAAGACTAACTAGGTGTCTTCCTGTTTCTCAGTGTTGCTGGCATAACCTTGATTTTCATTTCCAGGTGTAATTTAGATCTCCTTCTGCTGCGTAGCTAGAGTCATTGTTTCCTTTCCTTTCATATCATGTACTTTATCACATAAATTGTTATTCAGATCATATCGAACAAGACAACTGTTGCCCTGTATATTATCCTAACATCGACCTCTTGAAAGAGAATGCAACATGGTTATGTAACAGTAATTCAATACAGGTTTTTTTTGTTGGGGAGAAAATTGTCTCTTAACAGGTTCTTTCTTTGGTTAAAGTTATATAAGATCATTGTATATTTTTGAGTTATAAAATTTCTTCCCTTAAAAATGGCATGTAAATATTTGTATTTAAAGAAAAATAAGCTAGAAAATTATTTCATAATAGTTTTATGGTTGTAAGCCTGTGCTTATACCCCAGTTCCATCAGTTAACTATAGGTGTTCCCTGAAGCAAAGTACTTAAGTGTCTTAATCTGTAAAATGGGTATCAGTGTCTATCTCACACCTTGTTGTGGGGATTAAATGAGGTAATTGGTGTAAAATGTTTAGCACAATGTTTGGCATATAGTGAATGCTAAATAACTGTTGAAACAAAAACAAAAATATGTATGTTCAAAATAATTACCTTGGGATTTTTAAGATGCTACGATTTTATTAATAATAAGATCAAATATTTTTAAATATAATTTTCTATACAATATTTTAGGAATACAACAAAATATAATTTGAGCTTAAAACAAGGAAAACTGTTCTAGCAATTAAACCGTTAAAACTCGAAATGGGTTTCTTTGCAAGGAATGTGTTCCTTGTCACTGGAATGTTGAAGCAAAGGCAGAACGACTGTCTTTGGGGCTCCAGAGTAGGTGGAAGGCACATCTAAATGACCTCCACTTCACCTTCATGACTTTAGCTTGTATTTCCATGGAAACTGAGCCTGCCATCTTGTTTCTTATCATCTTTGTTGACCCCATGTGTGCCAGAGTAGAACTGTTCTCCGTGGAGATTTTAATGATTGATTTTTCAGAAGTAGATCACCAAGCCTTTCTTCTGATGTGCCTCTGTATGAACTCTAATTTCCAACCTTTTGATTATCAGTCAAGCATGTTAACCATGTGTAACACCCAGTATGACCTCATGTTAACTGGTAACGTCTTTAAAGACTCTATTTACAAATAAGATCACGTTCACTGGTACTATGGGTTAGGGCTTCAGTATATCTTTTGGGGGGATTTAATTTAATCCATAATATATAGTGAGGACTGATTTTTAAAATTATTTTTTGTTTGGTGGTATTTGTCTTGGTTAGGAGCCCTGGTGGCACAGTGGTTAAGAGCTCAGGCTGCTAACCAAAAGGTCAGCAGTTTGAATCCACCAGTTGCTCCTTGGAAACCCTGTGGGGCAGTTCTCTTCTGTCTTATAGGGTCACTGTGAGTTGGAATGGACTCAATGGCAACTATTTTTTTTTCTTGTTTTTGTCCTCATAACATCCTAAATATTGGACTATTGTAATACTACTTCACTTTCTGTTTTGTTGAAACAAAACGGTTAAAACTCACTCACCTGAAAATCCTAGATATTCTGTTTGGATAATCCCGTTGCTAATACCCCAAACTCTAAAAGGCGTATCAAGTTGATAACCACTTGAAAATAATGTTCAGACCTGGATGAGTGCCAAACTAACTCAGAAGCGTAAGCTCTCTACGTATCTGGAGAGTGAACCAAAAACCATTACAGCACTCATCGCTCCTGAATAACAAACAGAATAACGAAGTCTACGCACTTGAGATTTGTAGAGAAGTTGCTCTATCTTCTCCTCCCCCACCCCCCACTTAGGATCAGAATCATACAGAAGGGAGAAACCTCAGTTCTCATAGTACAGATGGAAGCTTAACAATCGTAGGGGATGCAAGTGAATTACGAAAGATCAGATAATTTAACAGCAGCGTCCTTGCAAGAACCCAGTTCTACTGAAATCTGTACTCTTTCCATGGTCCCTTGGCTGCCCAGTACAGAAAGAGCATTGCTCTTCACCTTCTTCTGAAGGTCTCATGGCTATTTTTCTTTCCTACAATGGTATAGCTAGCAAATCCCTTCCCTCCCATCAGTTATAAGCTTAATTTCACAAGAAACCGTATACACTAACGAGATGATTAATATGGTATCTTCTTTAGCTTGTGTTCTTTTGCTCAAACCAAGAAATGCCTTTGAGGCCACCAGACATCCTTTTAACTCAGTACTGAAGTCACTCCTGAGGTTCACCCTTCAGCCAAACATTAGACAGGCCTATAAAAAAACAATAACACACGCAGTTCAACCATATATAGATGAGACACCAGCCCAGGGGCAAGGATGAGAAAGCAGGAGGGGACAAATGGAAATGGGGAACCCAAGGTCTAGAAGGGGAGAGTGTTGACATATCATGGGGTTGGTGACCAGTGTCATAAAACAGTATGTATATTAATTGTTTAATGAGAAACTAATTTGCTCTGTAAACTTCCACCTAAAGTACAATTTAAAAAAAATGGCTTTGACTATCTACCCTGTTTAAGATGTACCTCAGTGTTTCCTTGTTTTGGATTGAGTAGGATGGCTGTCTTGGTCTGTTCCAGCCATTGTCTCATCCTTCAGTCTTATAGCCGATCCTCTGGGGTTTTATTGACTGAGAGGATTTCTGCATTGAAATTAGCTGTATTTCTGTGACCTCTGGGTCCTGTTACCTACTATTGTACCAGGCTTTATTCTTCTAATAAGAAGTCAGCTTCACTTATGTGATTATGCAGAACCTAACAGACACTGAATGGGTGTCCTTAATCAGAAGAAGCCACTGTTTGGGCAGTGCACATCCTTTTCTCATTTGAGTTGTGGTCTGTGAGTCTAAGATGACTCACTGGCTTAGACATAAATTACACATCATAAAGACAATGTTGGTTGAATTAACCCCTGGAAAACTTAGAAGGGAACGGTATTGAGAAGTCATCCCTCTACTTTTTGAACATTTCACGGTTATGTGGGAAATTTGAAAGTGTTTCAATTTTCCACTTAAATAAAGTGGGAATCATTTTTTCCATTTTACTTAATTTATTAATCTTTGTGTTTGAAGATCCTGATACTATAAACATAACTGCAAACAGACTTTGAAGCCAAATTTTTTTCTCCATTTTGTGCACATGAAAACTATCTTTAGGTTTGTTATACAGACATCAATGTTTGTTAATGCTTAAACAAAAAATCAGTTGCTGTTGAGTCAATTCTGACTCATGGTGACCTCATGTAAGTCAGAGTAGAACTCTGGGTTTTCAATGGCTGATGTTTTGGAAGGAGACACCAAGCGTTTCTTCCCAGTTGCCTCTGAGCGGACTTGAACCTCCACCCTTTTTATTAGCAGCCAAGTGCATTAATTATTTGTAATACATAGGGACTCCTTCTTAATAGTTACAATTTACTTAATATCTGGTAAGCACTGGGCACTAGGATAGATGTTTGACTTACTGAATCCTCACAGTAATTCTTCAAGAAAAATGCTAACATCTCAATCTTACAGATTTTTTTAAAGTGAGACTTAAAGTTGCTAAGTAGTTTCCCAAAATAGGCTAGTAATTTAAATAGCTGCAATTAAAAACAAGTCTGAGATTAAAACTCTTTTTACTAAGTCATGGAAAAACACACTGTCTTTTCCTCTTTGCTTTGCAGAGTGTCCCAGTGCCTTCTTGCTTAAAATATTTCTTGCTGTTTCTGATAGCTGTATGCCAGCCTGACCCATCTGGTTCTATTTTTCCAGAATTTCACAGTACTGACTTTCTATTCAATGATACACTTTCACATTTCCTTAAAACACTTCTTGTGCTCACCTTGCAGTGGTCACTCTACCATGGTCACCTTGCTGCACACTGAATTCTGATGAGCTGAGCATGTGGGCCTGAGGATGTCAGCAGGATTCTGAGCAATTGTGTGGATAACGGATACTGACATCCACCCTCTATACATGCTCAGCTCGGCAGAGTTCTGATGCAGCAAGTGCTGGTTTGCTGCTAGCACAATGACTACCTTTCAGGACTCTAGTGGTAGGCTGAATGGCGGTGTAGGTATTTTGTGAAGCTCTTACACCTCAACTAGCTGAGAACATATATGATCAAAAGTCCTTGAGAGGACTATGTGGAAGCTTTTGTGTGTTGATAATTTCACTTTGATGTATAAAAACTCATGGATTGTCTCATAAAATCACTTTGCCCATGGGCAAGAAAGTTGAAGGCAGGCACTATACAGCCGGGAAACCTAATGCCCAGCTATTGACGTTTACTTTCTGTACTAAAAGCTATTTCTCTTCTTCTTAGAGAGCACATTTCTGATATTCTGATTTATGCAGACATGGAAAGTTGAGATAGGACATCGTTTTTGGAATTTGAAAAATCAGTTATGGCATGAAAATGCCCATAATGCCAAGGCAAGGCTAACAGTATAATAAGTAGTGGCAATACCCAACAAAAGATTATAAAAGTATCTTAAAACATTTTCCCAGTATATCCACCCATGTTATCTGCAAGCACCCTTGTCATTAACTGGAAAGGCAGTCTTGCTAGCTGGTTAATCCAATGTGGTCGTTCAGTCCACCAGAATGGAAGTGACATTTGTTCCCACACAGCTGCTTTGATCAAGGCATCCATCCATCATGAACTAGGTTGACAAGGAAAATCTTATGTGGCTAAATTTCTGCACCTTAAAAAAAACCAACAAACATAAATTACGCTTTAAGTAGCCAAAGATTTTGAAGTCCAGTATCCTGCATCTCATATTAGCACTCAGTGCCATTTTTAGAAAATGTGGTCATTACCATCCCTGATCACATCTCTCTAGAGTCAGGATTTTATACTGAACCATTACATGATAGAACAGGAAAGGATCGTGGAAGTGGGCAAGCCCATCTCCTCTTTTTAGATAGATGGAAAGGTTAATATCCAGATAGCAGTAAAGCCTGCAACTCTCATTTGTCATTCCTTTCATAAAGGAAGGTAGGAGGACATTTTCACTGCAAATCAACAAATTGGCACAGTCTGAATATTCAAGTGGAATTTCTTAAGGAGCCCCTAGATCCCCAGAAATTGACTGAAGCCATGGACTTTTCAATCGCCTCATAGGCAAGCAAAAGCTGGATAATGAAAAAGGAAGACAGAAGAATTGATGCATTAGAATTGTGGTGTTCAAGAAAAATATTGCATATACCATGGACTGCAAAAAGAATGAACAACCAGAAGAAATATAACCAGAATGCTCCTTAGAAGCGAGGATGGCAAAATTTCATCTTGCTTACTTTGGACATGTCATCAGGAAAGACCGATCACTACAGAAAGATATCATATTTGCTAAAGTTGACATATTTGGTGAAGTGGGGAGTCAGCCAAAACGAGGAAAACCTCTATGAGATGGATTGACAGAGTAGCTGAAAACACTGAACTCAAGCATAGTAATGATTATGATGATAGAGGACCAGGCACCATTCTGCTCTGTTATATATAAGGTTGTCAGGAGTCAGATCCAACAGCAACTACTAACAGCAATCACAGATACCCAGGCTATACTGACTTACGAAGAAATGGATGCAAAATTTGGTTCATCATGGCCCCTTCCTCTTGAGAAGCTTATGCACTACACAAATTGATACAGTAAAATAGAAGGCCAAAAACAGCAAGAGCTGCTGGCCACCAGAAGCTTTTTGTCATCTGATTAGTAAAGCTGGCAGTCACATTGAATTCCATATCTATGCACATTTCCAACCCACAAGTATGGTAGATGACAGTTATGCGGGCAATTATGTGGTGGGCAGTAGAGAATCCAGCAGAGGTCTGAGGAGGCTGTAGGATGAGGCAGCTTGCAATGGAGAAATTAATAGGGGTCAAGCAGAGGAAAAGGGATATTATTTCTACCTGTGGTGAGAGAAAATGGAGGTGGTTAGCACAGTCTGTCTGCTCTGTCTTATTCTAAACTTACTGTTTATTGCTCTATCCAGCTTTGCTCAGACAAGCAAAAATTCATGAATAATTAATCAGTAAGCAGGTTTTAAAGCGTAACTATGTGCCATTAAACCACCAACGAGCTAAGTAACTGTTCAATTTATCATTCAAGTAAGGAGCAAGGTCTGAGAGTCAAGTGACAGGATTTTCAGTCTGCCACTTCCACTAACAAGCTGTGTGACCCCAGGCAAATCATTCTCAGGGCCTCAGTTTCTTCATCTCTAAAATGGAAGGATTGAACTAGATGATTACTGAAGCCTCTTTTATCATCTTATCCCTATCTTTCTGCCTTGAGAAAGAAAAGAAGGTAATATTAGTCAGATGCTGAAAGTATGTGGAGGAGAAATAAAGATTTTCTTGCTAAAGTCTTTTTTCCCAGTTTTTGATAACTTATTTAGGATTACATGAAAAAATATATCAGTAAATATAAAAATATAAATAAAAGTATTGAGTAGAAGATATCCAGAGATGAAGCTAATTTTTTTTCATGATTAACAGCAGCGTACTGAACATGCTACAGTCAGTACAAATATTTGATCAAGTTTGATTAGGTGGACACACATGTTCAATAAAATGGTGACAATGACATTGCTCTTGTCAGACGAAGAAAATTGGCATCTACCAAGCCCAGAACTCTCACTCCTAGACTCACCCTACTATCACGAGTATATTCCTGTTAGTTTATTCAGTACCCGGGGGAATTTTCCACATGTGAAGGGCCCTGGAGTTAAGCTACCAACTTTGAGAGGACTGACATTCATGTCACTGGTCAGTAAAATCGCATTCGCTTTGGTCATTCAACTATAATAATGTCTTCTCTTTTTCGAATCTCTTTAATGTTCTTCATTTCATCATTTCCTTGCTTTTCTTGTGATCACATTGGTTTCACTGCCAAACTATTATTTTGAAATAGTTTATTCTGAGGAAAATCTAAAGCAAATAAGTTGTTCTTTGAAAAGTCAGTTTGCTTTAGGTGAAGAAGCAAACCAAAGACTTCAGATAGATTAGAGAAATATGTCTGATTTCATTTATGCTCTTTACTAGAGAGAGAAAATAATTACAGCCACTGCAGTGCTATTTAAAATATTGTCATCCCCTGCCTTATCCTCCACCTCTCAGCTTTATCCAACTGGGTCCCTAAAGAATGGGAAGCAGTTTACCCTCCTTGAGTAGTATATTGAAGTGTCTGGTGAGCACATTTGAAAATTGTGTAGGTAAGCCTACAAGTGCCTGTTTATGTAAGTTCAGTCAGCAGCAATAATTTTACTGTCATTGCTATTTCATTCTTTTAATTCCAATTCATTTTCTGATGCCAAGCTGATGAAATAATTAGAAAAATTACAAAGCAAGTGGAGATAGAATTCAAATACATAATTGGGGTCCTACTACCCACTCCCTTGCCATCTGTCTTCTCTTATCATTCATTCCCCTAGGTTGTTCTCTCAAAAGTTAGCAATAACTCCATTGTCAGTCACCACCTTTGTTCAGATTTCCTTCTGGCAGCCTTCTTTTGATAGCACATGCCATGATTTACTCCTCCTCAGACTCACTTATTGCAGCCCCTGTGGCATCCCACAACCTAAATTAATCTCCGTTGTCTCTGATTTTCTTTGTGTTCCTTCCTGCACCTCTCTTTTTGCCTAAAAGTAAGCGGCATTGTCCAAGGGTTTTGTCTTTGGGCATATTCCTTTTTCATTTCTCTATCATAGAGAAGCTCATCCTTTATTGTCCAACTCTCATTTTTGTGTAGATGATTACAAATATTTGTCTCTCCCAAACTCTCCACTATCAGACTTTCTCTTCCAATTGCCGGCTTAACAATTTATCAGTCTGCACCAATGCCATTTTAAAAATTAATTCATTTCCACCAAACCAACTCCTCACTCTTTCCCTGTCTTTTAAGGATTCTGCCATTTTCCCAGTCACCCAAAATTGAGTGGATACTATTGAATTGTTTTTGATGATTTCTTCTCTCCACACTAGCTTAAATCAATTAGAATTATGCTGTAAACAGTATCCTGCAAATGGGCTTTTTTCAATTTGAATATATGTTCAATATTTCTCATGCCAGTACGGTAAAAGCTGCCAAAGCCAGAACCTGTGTAAGGTGGAAACCTGTCAGAGGAGGAAAACTCAGATATTTTCCACTAAAACATGTGATAGAAAAGTGGTAAGACTGTGAAAGGCAGAAGACTTGCAAGACCTCGGTAAACAAGGCAGTCCAGTCAAGTTTCAGCTCTCACAGATTTCACTGTATTTTTATTTTAATGATGTATATTATTTCAGGGTATTGGTATACGGTAATTTCTTTAATTTCTTTCCTGGTTATATATGTTTAGATTGTTTCCAATCTTTTATATTATAAGCAATGCTATAATTAAGTGATTATTTATATTACTGTGTGGAGTTGTTACTGCTAAACATAGGGAAAACTAAATTATGAAAATCCTGTCAAATTAACCTTCAGAATGTACAAACTTAACTCCTTCCAACAGTGCATTTGTTGACCATATTTTCTCTACTAAACTGGAATGGCATTTCATGTTCCAATGCATATATGGATCTTTTCTTGGGCTTGCAGTCTAATCCCATTGATCTTTGCTGAGGCATCTACAAGTGCCATACAATCCTATTTACTGTAGTTTTACAGTATTTTGATATCTACTTAGGCATGTCCCCTCATATTAGTCTTTTATTTAAAAAATTCTGTGACTGTTCTTACACCTTTATTCTCCCAGTCAAAGCTTAACATTGCGAAGAATCTATAAGGCCTCTTGCACTTAAAACTGTTAATTGATATTCTGATTGACATAAAATTTACAGATTTATTTTGGATAACTTCTTTACAATATTGAATTTTCATTCAGATGCAGGTTATCTCTCTCCAGTTTATTTTATTTTTTCTTAACATCCTTTAGTAAAGTTTTATAATTTTCTTCTTTCAGGCCTTGGGCACTTGTTATTAAACTCACGTCTAGCTACAGTGTTGTTTCTGCAAATGCAATTTTATTATATTTTTGAACAAGTCATTATTGGCCTATAGGGTAAATTTTTATGTTTTTAGTTTAATCTTGGATCTTCCACCCAGCTGAATCTCCTTTTTTATGCATTGATTCTCATGGAATTTCATATTCTCCATCATAAGGGTTCTGTATTATTTTCATTTATTTTGCTGTAAGAAATAATACTAACCAGAAATAATTCTAACCAGAAAACAACAACCACCGTGAACATTTTCATTTTGGAAAAACACACATTTCCAGCCCAGCTATTTCTCTGAGGCCTGTTCTCTTATCCTGTGCTGAACTGACTCTCCTACGTTCAAGCTTTCTCTTCACTTGTATTGCTCTGGTCCTCACTTCTGCATTTCAGTCTGCCAACAATCTGTCCATCCTTCAAATTCTACCTCTTCCATAAATCTTTTCCTTATACTCTTAACATCATGCAATTTTTCTCTCCTCTGAAACTTCATGCTACATCAATAATTCTCATATTTCTTATTTTATGTACAAGTCATTTGACATCAACTATTAGACTGTATATGAGTTGGGGGCTGGGGCTATTATTTTGGCATCTTTGTATCTTCTGCAGCTGCCCTGCCTTATATGTTGCTAGAGAGCCTACTGTACATATTTTTAGGGGAACTGAATACATCAAGTGTCTATAGTCTAGAATTTTAGCTGGGAGGTTCCATTTTCTATTTATCCCATTGCTATAACATTAATCATGGAGGACTAAGGTTTGGTTGGCCATCCATCACTGATAGGATAATTAGATGATGACGTCAACAAACATGGGGAAAGTGACTAGTTTTGTGCTGATAAAAAAATGCTATTTGATTCTTTCCTCATCAATAGTACTTCCACTTTACCTTAAAAATGCACCATCACACATCCCCATAGAAACAAAATTCTGAAAAATCTCAACTGATGTGTAGAACTGGAGTTGTAATTGCTTTCTCTTCTGGCTGTTAGAATGTTCTACTTTGGAAAAAATGGTTCATTTTATTTTTATAATTTGATTTTATATTTTGTATGCTCATAATGTTATTTTATATTGCAATTTTAACTAGTATGTACCTTGGAGTTCAATTATGAAACTTACAAAATCCATTTATATTAAAAGCTATAACAGGGTATCATTTTTCACAAAGGCTCTGCATTAAATGACTTATTTACTGAATCAATTTTTTCCTCTTCCTTAGCGATGGAGAAACCAACTATTTTTTCCATTAAGAGATGAGATTAAGTTAAAATAAATGAAAGAGAAGTATTCTAATAAAGGCACATATAGACAAGATACTGACCTATTTCTGTTTATAACTTCTATAATGTTTGAAAGCCACCTGCCTTTTAATCTGCACTTTAAAATAGAAGGAAAGCATTTTCAGTCTAAAATGACTGGTACTTTGAAATCCAAAAGAAACTAAATAGCTTTTGTCACTTTCAGTTGCAATGTGTCTACACTGCATGATCACTGAAATAAAAAGCAGTGCCACAAAGTATACAAACAACTAGGTCTGGATTCAAGCAAATGTGACAGTGTTATACCTTCTGGGTGATGTTAAAATATATTTCTTCTTAATTAAAGTGTACAATAACACTAAAATAAAGTTTATTTGAGATCTAAAGAGAATTTCAGGCTGATTTTTATTTATGTCAACCTATTCTTTATTTAGGATAGCCTCCTGGCTAAGACGCTACAAGTGCTAGGCACTGTTCTCTATAAAGCCACACACAGTACCTCTAAAGCAACAGCCTTTATGGTGCATGAACCTTAGGTCTCAGCAAGTGGGTCTTATAATACCATTGCATTGTGGATCTTCTCTGCAAAATCATCAGCTCCCTGATGTTAGTCATATTGGTTGGACACCCAGTGAGATAGACCTAGCTGATTGGGCACCCATTGAGTTTTCTGATGATCTACCAATGTTGTCATATAAATTCCATTAATTTCTAGGGTTTTTTAATTCATATTTTTATGTAAGGAAACTGAGACAGAGAAAGTCCGTGGAAGTTACAAAGGATACCCAGCAATTTAGAGCCAGGATTCATACCCAAGTTTCTGGCTCCCCAGTTCACATTCACAATCGCTTCACAGTGCTGTCCCTAGAAAAATCATAAACACGCAGCAATGTCAGGGTGGTGCTAGAAAACTTGAGAGGTACAGACCAGCAGAGAGGAGGGAGTGATATATTTAATCAAACTGCCGAGGGGGTGTGTAAAGTGGGTGTTCAGAGAAAATGAAGGGGTGAGAAGTCCAGTGAAAAGAGCACTAAATTCAGTAAACCCACAAGGTCTCTACAATTATCCTAATTTTGTTGTATTACTAAAAAAGATAGTGCTGTTCCAAAAGTGCCTAAGGTCACATAGCTCATTTAAACTAGAACCAGGCTTCGGGTCACAGGCTGTCTGCACTCCACTCTTATGTACCACCGCTTTTGGTTTAAGTCTTAATTCCTACTCATCCGGAAAGGACCAGGCTGAAGGAGCAGGTATGGAAGGTAACTGGGGAAATAAAAGGAAGAAGGGTGCTGGGAGAAGTCAAGTAAAACGAAACGGCGGTGTGGAAACAAAGGACTTTTAGGATGATTCGGAACGAAGTTCAAGAACATGAAACTTAGAACTGTTTTCCCACAACCAATTGCAGACACATTGCATTAGAGAAGACAAGAGATGGGATAAAACTGGCTACAGCCTCCATAGAAGGAAGGGCAACGCTGTTAAGCAAGGGAAAGCATGAGTCTTTGAGGAGAAAAAAAAGTTCACACAATCTGTGTAACAAATATTTCTTGTCAAGGTAAGATACACAAACAAGAAGAAATGACCACACAAGAGGCTAGGTTGGGGGGAGAGCTGGGAGACAGCACTAATTTATTGGGGATTATGTCAAAAGATATATTTACTGCAATTCAAATTGCAGGCAAGACATAATTTTATTTAACTTTTTGGGATGGGTGTTACATGACAAATGTTTAAGTAGACAGGGAAGCCGCACAATGCTGGAAGGCATTTGCCAAATAACTGCTCAACAGGTACCAAATGAAAATGGTATGTTCAATTTAGGCACAGAGTGGAAGTAACATTATGATGTGGCTGCTCAAATGGCACTCTGACGTTACAGATTCTCTAAGATGTTTTGGATAGATATGAGTCTATGTAGAAAAATTCAGGTGTGAAATGGAATTGAACAGAAGAGTTACTTTTTCCTTTTCCTTTACTGACCAAAAAATGGCCTCACAGGTAGACTGCAAAATCTACCAGTGGACAGAAATGAGCTTTCAGGCTCCCTACCAGCTGTTCTACAGTAGATACAGATAATGAAGTGTTAACCATCTTACAAGATGTTCCCTTGGCTGCAGGGAGAGAACCATAGAAGTAACAGTGCGATGTTGCCCCCTTGAAGTAATACAATACAAGTATAAATCAAAGAGGTTTATTACGGTTTTTTAAAAGGCAGTTTGAGCTGGCAACAACGTGGCTCATAGAAACGATCCACAGTATGTTCCAATTTGTTTTTTGGGGGGGCGGGGGGAGAGAGAGAGAGAGAGAGTGTGTGAGAGAGAGAGAGAGAGAGAGAGAGAGAGAGAGAGAGAGAGAGAGAGAGAGAGAGTGTGTGTGTGTGTGTGTGTGTGTGTGTGTGTGTGTGTGTGTGTGTGTGTGTGTGTGTGTGTGTGTGTGTGTGTGTGTGTGTGTGTGTGTGTGTGTGTGTGTGTGTGTGTGTGTGTGTGTGTGTGTGTGTGTGTGTGTCTGTCTGTCTGTCTGTCTGTCTGTCTGTCTGTCTGTCTGTCTGTCTGTCTGTCTTGGGCACAAGTTTATATAGGGCCAAGGCAGTCCTGATTGGTTCTCAATTACGTACGTCATTTAGCAAGAGTGTATAATGGTTTCTGGGAATAAAATGCAGGCGGAGAGTGCAACAAGTGGCAGGCTAGAATAAAATTCAGTCGAAGAATGCTGGAAACAAAATGCTGGCACAGAATGCTGTAAGTGGCAGCTTATTGGCTATATGCAAATTAACACTAAAAAGTTACATTTTTCTTAAATATGGGTTCTCTTAAAGGCACACACTTCTCAGTACATTTTTCACAGAAAAGTTGCGTTACAACTCCTGGATGGGTACATTTTTTCACATCCTTAACCACAAAAGAAAAATATTTCCTCAGATACACTAGGTTGCCATCCAGTTATACATGCTGAAGGTTACCAAACTGGGAGCTTGCTTTTAACTCCAACAGTTTTACTTTTGGTCAAAGGCCTTACAAAAAATTGTATCTCGCACAGATGGGATCTGTGCCCCCAGAGAACAAAAGTACAAGGACACTTGTCAAGAAGAAAATCAGAACAATTTAAATGTGAAACGGAAAGCTTTAGAGTTGTAAGGAACTACAGAGAAAAAAAAAATCAGCAAGGATTCTTTGCTCACATGTCGTGTAAATGCGGGAGAATTTTTTTATGTAGGAGGCAGAGAGAGGGAGATCCAAATAGATAAAAATCTTATATGAGAGAGCAAGAGAAAAGTTGACTGCAAAATAATGAAGGAGTATTTTGAAAATGATACTATGCTAAATTTTTATTGAGAACAGGAACATCCAAATGTGATAGTAGTAATTTAGAATAGATGAAAAACCATGCTCCTTTCCCAGACGTTTGTGAGTGTTGAAGGTTTCTGGAAACAGACAAAGAAAACTATTGTGAGATAATGTCTGAGATTTGAGCTCATCAGAAGGAGAGCAGTCTCCACCACAGACCTCTCTGTATGCTAAGGAATGGCTTGAAGTTTCTTGTATTTGATAAAGATGCATGCACTGTGTCCTCTGGAAATCAGATCAAAATACAGAGAACAGGATCAGACCAGGGTCCTATCTGCATCTCTGTATTTACCTTGAAAAAGTGAAGGTGCACTGATCTTTAAAAAAAATCAAACTTAAATACATGTGAAGTTTGCATTACAACATTTGCTAATATAAGTGAAATTGGAAGGAAATCATGTCTCTGGCTAATGAAAATGCCTAGACAGGTAATGATAAATTAATTTAAAAGTTGGCATAATGAGAAGAATATTGATAAAAATGAAGTTTCAGATATTTGATTAATATAGGTAGCTAAAAGTGTCTCGATAAATGTTACATGAACTAAAAATATTCTAGTCAATAAAGAATCTTGAATTCCAGATACTGTAACATTTTCAAATGCTATATCCCTAAAAGTTTTCGTCTTAAAACATTTCATTGTGGCAAATAGTCATTTTAGTAGTGAACAGTCCCCTTACTAAATTTGGAGTCAAAATTTATTGGGTTAAGGATACAAGTGTAGGTAGAGTCTAGAGAATTATATTCTTGAATGAAAGACACCACTATTTTTTAAGTGCGGATGGACTAGGAACAGATTTCCCTTAGCAGGAGGCAAAAGAGGGGAGACAGTAGTGTTGTGTTACGACTCTTCTACACCATGCAGGGTATCATTTCAGATTTCCTCCCAACGTGCTAATTTTCCAACAAAGTCATGTAATCAGAGATCTGCAAAGATCTTCAGTTCTCTACCAACTAAGCTCTTGTGTGAGGAGTGTGTATTAAGGGTCTGTTATATGTACAGAACAGTTTTAGCTGCTAAAGTAGCTTCAAATATAAGATGCCTTCCTTGCTCTTGCATTACACTAGGTCTGGAGAGGAAGGGATACAGGTGATTTTAAGTAAAACTGCATCTGAATATATTGTTAGATTAGAGGGGCAGAGTAGTGAGTCCAGTTCTTTGAATCAGACAACTTTGAGTTTTAAAACATTGTACTAGCATTGTGACCTTGGGTAAATGATTTAATCTTTCTAAGCCTCCATTTCTTCCTACAAGATCCTACCGTACTACCTAACTCTAGGTTAAATCTTTGCATTTCTGCTGCATGTCAGGCCCTGTTATCCCACAGGACTGTTGTGAGGATTAGAGGAGCTGGTACACGTTAGAAATTCAATAAATAGACACTGTTGTCATCTTTGTTGTTATAGCGAACTTATTGAGAATGAAGTTTAGGGTTATGGAGATAATTTTAGGGTTTAGGAATGGTTGAGGAAAGAAAGTTTGGCAACTGTACAGTAAAATATTATTCCAATTACCTATGACAGTCAGGAATGAGAAAATCTAAGTAAATTAGCTGTGGAAAAGCTTCAGAAATGAGCAGTCCCCAACCCTTATAATCTTTTTGTATCTGTGTCCTATTACCACCACTATCCCTGAGCGGGGAAAACATCAGCAGGAACCAAACGGCCAACCCGGAAATAAACACTCTTAGCCTCATTTTCGATTATACCTTCATTCTGAAAAAGTCATTTTAGCCTCTGTACTTTGGCATTTTGTGTGTGTGTTGTTGAGAATATACACAGCAGAACATACACCCATTCAACATTTTCTACATGTACAATTCAGTGACACTGATTACATTCTTCGAGTTATACAACCATTCTCACCCTCCTTTCCTGAGTTGTTCCTCCCCCATTAACATGAACTCCCTGCCCCCTAAGTTTCCTATCTAATCCTTTGAGTTACTCTTGTCAGTTTGATCCCATATATTAAAAAAAAAAAAACCTATTGCTGTCAAGTTGATGCCGACTCATAGCCACCCTATAGGACAGAGTAGAACTGCCCTATTGCATTTCCAAGGAGTGACTGGCTGGTGGATTTGAACTGCTGACCTTTTGGTCAGCAGATGAACTCTTAACCACTGTACCATCAGACCTCCTGATCCCATATAGATAGGCCTTAAAAGAGCATAATGCTTAAGGCAGACATTCTTTACTAGTTAAGCTAAACTACTGTTTGATTTTAAGAAGACTTCAGGGCTATTTTTGGTTTAAGTTTAAAGATTATCTCGGGGCAGTAGTTCTAGGGGTTCATCTAGCCTCCATGGCTCCAGAAATTCTGGATTCCATAAGAATTCGAAACTGTAGCTCTGCATTTTCCCCCTTTTGATCAGGATTCTTCTATGGAATCTTTAGTCAAAATCTTCAGTAATTCAGTAATCACACACAATCCAGTTCTTCAGATCCCATGGCAAAGGAGGCGGTTGTTCATGGAGGCAGTTAGCCACATATTCCATTTCTTTCTCCTATTCCTAACTCGCCTTTTTTTTTTTTCTGTTGCTCCAGGCGAATGTAGCTTGACATTTTAATTATTTAGAAAATGGAAACAGCAAAGATAGACATTGTCTCACTCATTGTATTTAATTTCCACCTAAAAGGTTCACATAGCCTTCCAGTCTCCACAATCCCCACTTGGGAAATCTCTGATGACCACATCATATTCCTCAAATAGATAATGTTTGCTTTGAGAAAAATAAATAGCTGGTAAGGAAAAATCTGTAAAATCTGGTTAACCTTTCCTTAGGTTCAACTGAGAGTGAAATATGAGAAGGAAATACAATTTTCTTATGTTTTTGTCTGACCACTTAAAAGGATTTTCATGTAGTAGGATTCTGCACATGCAACCCCTAGTAACTGGTTCACGGTTTGTCACTAGTCTGTCACAGATTGCAGGTGTGTAGTGAATCTTCACAGGTGTGCTGCCAGACAATCAATGACCAGATGGAACACTGAGGTGAACTATTAAACAACGTGTTGTTTTTGGTGTTGTTCGTTGCCGTGGTGTAGATTGTGCTATAAATTAGGAAAAGTAAAAGGCAAGAAAAATAGTGTAACTTAAAGGTGTAACCCAAGAATAATCGAGATTTCTCTGTACACAGAAGATCACTGTCTGGGCAAGAGACAATGCTGAGAGTGAAATCCAGCTGTCTTTATAGACTCTGTTGGACACAGAGATATTGTGTCTTTTCATTTTCAAGTTGCTATCAAATATTCTATCAACCAAAATGTATCAAAAACAGGAAAAAAGATTGAGAAACACTGATCCATTTGGTAGAAATTCGATGCACCAACATTAAAAAAATAAAACAAAAACAACCAGTTGCTACTGAGTTGATTCAAACCCGTGGTGAACCGATGTGTGTCAGAGCAGAGTTGTGGCCCACAGGGTTTCAGTGGCAGATTTTGGGAAGAAGATCACCAGGCCTTTCTTCCAAGTCAACTCTGGGTGGACTGAAGCCATCAACCTGTCAGCAGTTGAGCACGCTAACCATTTGCACTACTGAGGAGCGCCACACCAATGTTAGACATGTGATAAAACTTAGAAATCAGCCAAAAACCATCATGTTTATTACAGGCAGTAAGACCAACTTAGCTAGTATCTTTTCATCTAAAACTATGCTTGACTGTTATTTAAAGTATTTATAAAAATACTTAGTCTTCCAAAAAATTTTAGAGTAGGTTTCATTATGATCTCTGTTTTGCGGAATAGGAAACTTCAGCTTATATTAAGTAACTGGCCCAAAGTCACACAGTTAATAAGTGGCAAAGTTGAAATTGAAACATTACTAAGTCCAGAGCTTGCTCACTTAGCCGCTGAAATCTACTTAGTCACTAAACTCTGTTGTCTGAAATATTTTTTTCATGGGAATGGGTTATAAGTAAATAGACTATTTCATGATGTAGAAATTCCAGGAAATGGTAAATTCTCCTGTAGTGATGGAAAATAGTCATTGTGCATTGCATTCCTACCCTCTTGAGGTCACTTGCTCTTTTTATATTACGTGGAAATCCCCTGGGTCACATGTGATCTAGCTCAGTTTTTGGTGGTTGATATTATGAAGTTAATTGGAAATGAGTTGGAAAAGACAGTATTATTATATTAAGTCC
Source organism: Dugong dugon (assembly GCA_030035585.1). Classification (NCBI taxonomy): domain Eukaryota; kingdom Metazoa; phylum Chordata; class Mammalia; order Sirenia; family Dugongidae; genus Dugong; species Dugong dugon. The sequence continues at coordinate 21,087,394 of CM057463.1, read as the reverse complement.
ATTTTAAAGATAGCAAAACTGTGCAATGGAAAAACTAACTGACATCCCTAATTCTATGTAGCTATTCAGTTTAAACTCACTGTTCTGTTAAAGAGCTATGTTACCATTATTAGAAATGATTTAACAATGAAGGGTTTTAACAACATAGCTCTTTACTTTTCCTATTAAATGTCATTAAAAATATTGCTTCATTGATTCAACCTGGTTATTATTTAAACAAGTGAAGGAACACATATTAAATGAATCTAAATAGTAAATATTAAAATAAGATTATTAAATAATATTAAAATTATTTCTCTGCTTCCTTTTCATGTAATACTTCCGGTTTATGTCAAAGACCTCGCTGAATGGCAAGAGTGTAACTGAATCAAGTTATTGGTTTGCTGTTCTAGTTCTCTGTGATGAGGACAGAATTAGCTGCTAGTGCCTTTCTTTCTTCTTTACTTTAAACATTTCCCTCTTAAAAGCCCAAATATATTTCTAAACGACTTACTCAAACAGTACAACGTTTCTAACAAAGAAGGAGCAGAGGAGTGATTTAGAATATGTGTAATACCTCCTACATTTTCACTAGCTTATTCTTTATAGAGTGTGTAAGTTTATCTCATTTCATCCTCTGCTTCTGAGTTAAAAGTGAGATTGCCAGCAATGGACTGATAATAGCAAAATTCCACTGTGACACATAATTTTGTGGTCTCGGATAGCTTGTTGTGCAATAATGGATTGTCATTAATGCTATGTGACCCTGAATCTGATATACTTTAAACTTTAGCTCTTGTGTTATGCCTTACCAGGATTCTAGTCTGACCCTGTGCTGTTGACTTGTCATTATGAGGGCTTCATCTTGATAATGTAGATACCTAAAAATGGAAACATTCCGGTGCAATGCACTTTTTGTTAGCCTAGACGCCTCAAAGAATGAACATGGCTCCCTAATGGTTTAACCTGCTTTATTCTTAACACATTTTCAGGGATGCCAATGGAAAAGTTTTCTGGAGTACTTATAAGGAAGTGCTGACCTCACAAGCACTTACTTCTGAAATGATGAAAGTGTCTGTCTAAGATTGTTTCCTATGAAATATTATATAAATAGTTTTGGAGATAAACTTAGATTGTCATTACACATGTTTAGCTAACTGTATTTCCCCTTTTATTCCGTTTGGTAAGTGAGTAATATAAAATATTTATTTGGGTAACTGTGGCTCCGTCAGATCTCAGTTTAAAAATATGTTCTTTATGAAAGTTTGCCTTACTTCTAGATTCCACACCCATCATAAAAGCATGCAGCCCTTTATATTTCCTCTGATATTGCTGTCATGACAGTTTATTAGAGAAACAGTAGAACGCAGTGGTTAGAGAATGAGATCTAGAGGCAGACTGGTTTTGTTCAAAACTTTGCTCTGCCCCTTAGTAGTTATTTGCTCAGGGACAGTTATCCTTTCTGTGCCTCAGTTTCTCCAACTGTAAAATGGCAGTGCTAATAATAGAATCTGCTTCATAAGATTATTGTGAGAATTAAAGAAGCTAATACATGGAAAGTGTTTTTGCTCGTGGTTGGTGATAACAGTTTATATTAATTGTGGTTGTTATTTGTTTTACTGTTCTGGCTTCTTTGATAGGCTGTAAGCTCCATGAAGCTCCATTTCTGTTTCTGCCTTGTATCCTTAGTAATGAGCACAGACTTATCATAGCATCTGGCAAATGATCAATCACTATTTATTAAATGAATAAATGATGAGTAAATGACTGTATAAGCCTTGTTATAATGAGAATGGAACCAGTGACTGATTATAACCACCGAAGATGCTTGATAACTTCTATTCCTTTACACTGCCGATTTCCTTATGTAGATACGCTATTCTTTCTTTTCATAACATCTTCTCTCAAAGAACTTTTCCCATGATGTATTCTCCCCAACCAAAGGAAGAATCTGGTTAGATATTAATTCATCCAGTAAATAATTTTCAGCACCTGGTATGTATATAAACTTGCAGAGAAGGGCATTTAAAGAAACATCTCAGGTTCTTAGTTTTCCTGGGACCTAAAAAGTATCTGTGGTCATAAACAGTGAATTAGAGATGTTGCTCTTTGCTGTGGCTTTTCAGTATTCTAAATACAGCTTAGCTATCTCTGGATCTATACTTCAATGCCACAGGGAAAATCAATAGTAATAACATAAGATGCCAAGAGTGGGGGTTAGATTTGTCCATTTTCTAAACTAATCGTCTAAGTCTGAGACTTTGCTGTGAACTGGGAAAATACTGAACTATCTAGGACTTGGATTAATGCTGGCAAAGAATATACAAGAATAATATACAAAAAGATGGCTGAAGAGATTTTGGATCGGTCATTTTAATGGGATATTTAATTTTGTGGGTATATGTAGATTTGGCATCTTCACATTTTATTTAATTTTTTAGACAGAATAAAGTGTTGATTTGGCAATTTTTGGCTTTAGGTGCTAATGTGATAACTGAATTGGAAAATTCAGGTAAGAAAGAATCCAGGTTTGCTCCCTTCACAGGTGAAAAAAAATCGTCTTTTAATTTTCAATTATAAATTTCATTTGATTCTCACTAAGATGCCATAGGATTCATAGGAATATCATAAAATTTTATCTCTGAATTTTATTCAATTATGGCTTTTATTTTTGAAATGCTTATTCTTTAGAGTAATGTTAATGAGATCTTTTTTTTCTTTTTTTTAATAGTCTAGTAATACTTTTTTATTTTTATTGTGCTTTAGAGGAAGGTTTACAGAACAAATTTGATTCTCTGTAAACAACTAATACACATATTATTTTGTAACATTGAGATAAATTATTTATAAGCTTAGTCAAAACAGGTATTTTTCAAAGGTGGCAATTTTTTTTAAAGATTTTGTAGTATCAGTTTTTTGCATGCAGGGTGAATCTTGCATATTGGAATATTCAAGGTACGATTATTTTAAGGTATTGAAATATTCAATTTATTTCTACTATAACAATAAAATTAATCATATTATGAATCAGAAAGTAAACTTACTTTAGTGTGGTGAAAATCATTAGGATTGTGTTAAGTTAATGAAGATCGATGCATGTAGTTGAGAGTGGAGAGAATTCCTGAATTCCGAGAAATGATGTTTCAGTCAGTATGGTCCAGGTTAGGCTGTAGTAAGAGACAACACCAAACTCTGGATGGCTTAACACCACACTCATTTACACTTCATGTTGAGTGCAGTTTAGTCTGGGAGTGTCTGTTCATCATAGCCACTAAGTGGCCCTGGCTGACAGAGACTTATCACTATGCATACTTCCACGCTTCCTGAAAGAGGAAGGGAATGTGGTGAATCACACACTGGCTCTTAACGTTTCCTGACAAAGCAAGCCGCACAGACGCGCCTAGCTCAAAGAGGACAGAGAAGCACAGCTCTACCCTATGTTGTGCCCAAAAGGAGGAACATCAACTCTGACCCATGGTGACCTTAGTACAACAGAATGAAACTTTGCCCGGTCCTATGTCGTTCTCACAGTTACCAGCATGTTCAAGTCCATTGCTGAGGCTGTTGGGTCAGTCCATCTCACTCAGGGATTCCTGCGCCTTCACTGACCCTCTGCCTCACCAAACACGATGACCTTCTCTAGCAGTTGATCCCTCCTTGATGATGTGTCCAAAGCAGGGCTTTGAACTGGTTTGTTCAGATTCGAACCCCTGCTGAGAATTTGCATTTTCACTGCAGATGTACTGAATCAGAATCTACATTTTGTCAAGATCCTCAGACGATTCTTACATGTAATAAATTTCGAGAAACACTGATCTACTAGTGATTCTCAGAATTGGTCCCTAACCAGCAGCATTAGCATCCTCTGGAACTTGTTAGAAATGCAATTTCTCAGCAGGGGTTTGAACCAGAAAGAACCTGTTCAAAGCCCTGGTCCAAAGCAAGCAAGTTGGACAATGTTCAGAATATATATTAATGAAAATTTAGCCTTAAAATTTTTCTTGTCGTTGTGGTCATTAAGTGCTACTGTTTATATCCTTTTATGTTATCTCGTACTCAATTGTTACTTATAAAATTATGATATTTTTGTAATATGGTCCATTCTTATTCATTATTGATTATTAAGAAAATTTGAGGATCAGGATAGCAGATCTTAAGAACTCATTATTTCAAGACTCCTGTAATTTCTTTCTTTCATATGTTTTCTGACCTTATATCAACAAAATCACATGAATTACCATACTGAGTCAGACCCTCCAACACTCAGGCCACAAAATCTTATCTTTACCTCAAATGAGTCACTTCTATACTTTCTCCATTGTCTGTAAAGAAAAGTGACAAAACTGTTATAAGAATTGCTATTTTAAAGATAGATGTCTATTTAATGTGCATAAAAATGAATATATACTCACTAATAATCAAACAAAGAGCCCTAGTGGTGCAGTGGTTAAAGTAATTAACTGCTAACCAAACGGTTGGAGGTTTGAAACCACCAGCAGCTCCATGGGAGAAAGATACAGCAGTCTGCTTCTGTAGAGATTTACAGCCTTGGAAACCCTATGAGGTCGCTATGAGTCAGAGTTGACTCTATGGCAGTGGGTTTTGTTTTTTTTTTTAACAATCAAATATTTTTCTTGAATTACAACAAATCCCGATGAAAAATAAATATTTTAAAAATTCCACTTACAAGACACATTTAGAAAGTATACTTGAAAGTTATATTAGAAAAAAGTTCAGTAGTGCTTTTGAACAAAAGAAAAACTGTGAAATTTTGGTGATTCCATTTTACCCAATTGTAATTCCTAATCAAATAACAATGGACTTTATTTTTAGAATCACAGCATTTTAAAGCAAGAAAGTTCCTCAAAGATCATAAAACTCAACCCAATCATTTTATAAATGAGAAAATTAAGGCCCCAAAAGGTAATGTGACTTGATCAATTTTATGTGGTTTATTTCTGACTAAGCAAGACCTGGATTGTAGCCCTGTTAAACCTCAGTGTTAAGATGCTAATCAATTCAGAATAATAAAAATCCATTCACTGATTTTATTTTTATTCACTCTAATAGTCTTTATAAAGCTTTTAGAGAAAAAAAATAAAAACATATGCACAGAACCTAAGTGTACTCTAGGTCTTACCAGTTTGGGATCATAAGGTGGTAAAGTATTCTTAAGTGTTTGTTCCCAGATTTCCTTGATCAGTATTTCCCACCTGCAAGCCTTCTGGTCATTCTTCAGTTTTATTTTGGAAAGAAGAGCTGTCACAACATCAGAGCCACAGTAAGGGATTTGATGTCCTTTGTTTCAGCTGCTGCTCTTTTTGCCTGCCTCTGGGAGTAGGGAGTGCAGGGTCAGGACAGATGTGCTCACCCAAACACTCAGACACCCATCTTGACCTCCACTGGAGTAAATGGAGGTGCCATAATCTGTACTGCTTCCATTGCACTTGCCTGAAGCTTCGCACTTTTTTATTTGCTCAACTTTGTGGCTTGCCTTTTTCTGGAGTTAGGGTGGTGAAATAAATTCTTATTTCTCAGTTACCAGTTCTCTAGGTATTAGATGGTGGTGTGGTTGGTGTATGGATATCTCACACTGTGGGAGTACTTTTCTTAGTAAGACATTTCTGCACTCAGTGTTCAATAAATCCTCAAATGTGAAATATTTTCTCATTTATAGTAATTGTTTCTCTTGGAATTTTTCTTAGCTCTCCCAGCAGTTTCGCCTCTGTAGGTCTCTCATCTATGTATTAGGTCAGATACTTCAATTTTAGTCTGAATCCTAGTTGTGAATCTAGTTCTGATATTTCTCCAGTGTTAATAAGGAAGTGGCTATGGATCTGACATAGCCTATTATAGTTGCCTACAGTGAGCAAAATGAGGACATACATAACATACGTATGTGCACCATGCCATTCATTAATGTTGTCTGTTAAGATGTTGAGATTTGCTGACAGATGAATCTTTCACTCCTCTGCCTAAAAACCTTCATGTCCTTCTACCTACAGAATAAAATTCACTTTCTTGCATTCATATCTTTCCAGCTTCTTCTGTTCCTAATCTAATCCCAAAATTATTTCTCATCTTCCCACTCTTTTACAATCTAGTCAATCTGAACTACTCAATGTCCACTCCTAAATGTCATGCTTGACAATGTTTGAGCATTATGATTGCAGATAATAAACAGTTCTTAGAATCACTGGAAGGTAGTAGCATGCAGTAGTTAAGAGTTAGGCAGAAGTGAATACAAACATCAACTCATCCATGTGCTACTAAGAAATGGCTTAATACCTCTGTACCTTAGTTTTCTGGTTGGTAAAAATGAGAGTAATAGCACCTACTTCATATGATTTTTTGTTTGTTTTACTCTGTTGTTTTCAAGCATGTACAAAAAAAGTTGAAAAAGTACAAAAAAATCCTGTTTTGTGCCAGGCACTATGTTAGATCAAAGGACAAGACAGACCCAATTCCTACCCTCATAATATTAAATTCTGTGGAAGGAGACATTAAACCACAATTACACAATTCACTATGTAATTATAATAATATGTATGACATGCCTGGAATATATTAATTAGTCAATAAACAATAGATGCGATTATTGATATACCTTAGAGGTGGTCATCTATTCCAACTTTCTCCCAAAATTTTAATTCCCGAGTAACACTGACATATATTCATTTAGCTCCTATTCAGATACTTCCAGATTTATAGGAAAGTTAGAAAGCTTTCTTGGTTATATTTTTGAAATCTTCTGGGGAAACTTAGCTATTAGTGGCCATAGTTTATCACAGTTTATTCTATGTCTTCCCAATTAAAAAAAAAGAGGTGTAATGGCTTGACTGTAATAAAAATATTGTTACATTTAGTTAATTTTCTTATTTAATGACACGGAATTCTGTTGAAAATATTTTTCCCATTGAAAGACACATCTGGCTGAAACACATTTTTGGAAAACAAGGAAATTTATGTCACACCTAATATCACTAAATTGCAAAATTTGGGTTACTCTTACGTTTGTTTTTATCAACATGGTAATGCATTGTTCAAGCTTTCCTTTCAAGCTTCAGCTTTCCTACTTAAATGTAAAATTGGTAGATGTCATTTGGCAAAAGGGCTGGCTCATAATTACATGTGGAATAACCCATCTTTTTTTGCATCTTAATGTCTTTTTTAATGAGTTATCAAAGAGTATAGGACATGCAAAAGAAGTAGTAATGCAAATGTTAGGCAAAATCAGTTTTATAACATTGATACCCAACATATCTGTGAAATATAAGACAAGGAGGGTTAAATTTAGGTAAGATAAAAGCCAGTGCAAAAACCTGTTCTTTGAAAAAGAATGGTAGTATTGTTATAGCTCACTGTAGCAAATGCTTTTTAAAGGAAAAGCTGACTGCCTCTGGTAGCGTTTAAAATTGTATAGCTTGGGTTTTGGCCCATGTAAGATTAATTTATATAAATGATTTCAAAGGAAACCAATAAAACTATGGATATAATCCAGAAACAGAAAGAACAGTAAACAACACTTTATTGTTCTGTGTAAGAAAAATATCTAGCTGTATTTGATATGCTCCAAATGACTTGCACTATTAAATGTCTCTTTTTCATGTCTATTATCAGAATTTTAAGGAGCTGCTGGTGGGTTTGAACTACAGACCTTTTGATTAGCAGCTGAGTGCTTAATTATTGCACCACCAGGGATCCTTATAATATATAGATATATATACTATAATATATATATACAAATATAAAATAAATATATGACATGTAGTAAATACATATAGCAAATACAGTCACTGTTCATAGATTCTGTATTTGTGAATTCACCTACTTGCCAAAATTTATTTCTAACTCCAAATCAATACAGTCATTCATGGACATGCACAGAGCAGTGAAAAATTTGAATCTTCCCCCATCCCCACATGCACATTCCCAGCTGAGACTGAATTGGCAACTCTCTGCCTTCTTGTTTCAGTTCTCATACTGTAAACAAAGTGTCCTTTTTGTGGTCTATGTAATGCCATGGTTTTTGCATTGTCATGCTTTTTGCTATTACAGCTGGCCTCCAAGCATAGTGCTGAAGTGGTGTCTAACGTTCCTAACAGCAAGAAGGTTGTTATGTGCCTTATGGAGAAAAAAACTACGTGTTAGCTTTGTTCGGGCGTGAGTTTCAGTGCTGTTGGCCATGAGTTCAATGTTAATGAGTCAACAAGATATGTTAAATAATCATCTTTAAACAGAAACACATGCAAAACAAGGTTATGGATTGATTAATTTATAAATATTTTGTGACTAAAGACTTACTGGAACCTAACCCTTTATTTCCTCTAGGAGCAACCTTTCAGTTTTCCTAATTCAGTATTTCCTAATTCATTGTTTTCGGTGACTTTTTAGAACATAACTGCCACAAAGGAGAATTGATAGAATATATTTGTTATGTAAATATCTAAATAAGTATATGCATTGTGATTGAGACTGCCAAATTGTCCTTCAGAAGTGGTGGACCAATTTATACCTTTACAGTCAATGGGGAAGAATACCTGATTTCCTTGCTATGAATTCTCAAACTTTTAGAATTTTGCCATTTTCATAGGGGTAAAATGATATGTCACTTCTTATTATGAATAAGATGAAACATCATTTCATACGTTTTCATATCCTTTGTATGACATTTTCTGTGAACACTCTGATTATCTTCTTTGTCCATTTTGTTATTGTCTTTGGACTATTAGTCTTTTGCTTCTCAATTTTGAGATTTGTGGGAGATTAGCACTTTGTCTGTAAGTTACAAAAACAACTTTTCCAGTTCCTCATTTGTCCTTCAACTTTACTTACATTACTTTTTTTTTTTTTGCTACACAATGTTAGAAATATTATTGAAGAGATTATAAAAGAATTCTGCGATGTTTCTTTTATAACTTTTATTTTTTGATTTTTTAACGTTTAAATAATTTATCCATTTGAAATTTATCCTGTTATAATGAGTGAGGTTTGGATCCATTTATTTTTCCAAATGGTATCTGATTGTCCCAGCAATTGCCTAGTTCATTTTCCCTGCTGATTTGCTGTGCCACTATTTTCCCATAGTAAAATTTCATACGTATTTTGGTCAACTTCTGTGCTTCTGTTCTTTTGCTCTTTCTATTCATAAATGAGTCTTTCTACTGTGTTTTAATGTGGTGAGGCTGGTTCTGCTATCATAGTCCTTTCTCAGAGTTATCCTGGATATTCTGATTTATTTCTTTCACACTTTAGAAAAATCTTGTGTAGTTCTGAAAAATAAAACATTAATAGGGTTGCTTTTATTTATAAATAAACATAGACATCCTTATGCTTCTGAGACTTCCTATTCAAGAGCACAGTATGCCATTCCATTCCTCCTCAAGAGTTCCAGCTGGTTCTTAAGAATAGTTTTACATTTTTTGTTTGTTTGTTTTGTTTTGCTCGTTCTTGTTAAGTTTATTCCTCAGCATTCGATTGTTTTTTGCTATTTTAAATGAAGTCTTTCTTCCACTGTACCTTCTAACAGGTTATTATGCATGTCTGTGTGTATTGAAGTCTTTCTTCTACTTCATTTCTGACAGGTTATTGAGTGTGTGTGTTACACACACACACTCAACCTGTCAGAAGATGCAGTAGAAGAAAGATTTCATTTAGAATAGCCATATTATATATATAATGGAGGCGACTGATTTATGTATATTGATAGCGGTGCCTTACTAAATTATTTTGATGTTGGTATTATATTTTACTTCATTTTTATGAGTTTTCCAAGCATACAGTATATCATCTGTAAATGGTGATATTATCACCACTTCTTTCCAATTTTGGTACCTCTGATTTTTTTTCTCTGCCTAATTGTAGCTGTTAACCCAGTGCCAAAAAAAAAAAAAAAGAAAGAAACCAAACCTGTTGCCGTCAAGTCAATTCCGACTCATGGTGACCTTACAGGATAGAGTAGAACTGCCCCATAGGGTTTCCAAGGAGCAACTCGTGGATTCGAACTGCTGACCTTTTAGTTAGCAGCTATAATAGTTGTGATAGTAGGCATCATTCCCTTGTTTCGAACTTTAGTGGGAATGCTTCTATTATTTTCCCACTGAGCTTAATACTGTCTTTGAGACTGAAATAGATACGTTCGTCAGGGTGTTTAAGTACTCATTGATTCCTAATTTGGGGGTGTTTTTATTAAGAATACGTGTTGAATTTTGTCAGATACATTTTTAGCATTAATGGAGATAAGCATATTCTTTTTATTTTTATGCTAATTAATATGATAAAATAGATGAATAACTTTAATAACATTGAATTACTTTTGCACTCCTGGAGTAAATCCCCTTTAATCCTGACATATTTTTCTTATAATGTGCTAATAGATTCTGATTGGTAAACTGTATTTTGGACTTTTTAATATTGAAATGCATGTTAAAAGAATGTTCTGTAGTATCATTTTTATATAATTATTGTTGGTTTTTTGGTATTCATGATTTAAAATACAGTTTGTAAACAGTTCCTTTTTCACATGCTCTGGCACATTTAGAAAGCACTAGAATTTATCTTTAAATACTTATCTGATCTACGGTAGAGCATTTCTGGCCAGAGTTCCCTCATCTGTTAAAATGTTCTGCTTTCTTTATTGTCTTTTCTCACAGTATCTTTCCATAGTGACTATACTAGTTCTTTTGTTATTTCTCAACATTCAATGAGTTGGCTTTTCCCAGCTTCCTCTGGCTGGGAAGAGGCCACAGCTGTTTTACAGGCTAGCCAACTTTCAACTGCTGCAAAATATGACTGCTTCCTGAAAACATGGCTGACTTGTACATTTCTTTGTGTAAACCTGCCTCTTCTGCTTTTCTGAGCTGAACTGGGAATACTGTGGGGGAAGAAACGGGGTGGTTCTACTAACACCCAGTTCCTCAGTATTTCTGAACCTACTATTACAGGCAAAGCTTTTGTCCCTCCCAGTGGGTGGGCCCCTCACCTTTCTGGATCTGCTTTTGTTTCTCCCTGAGATCTGCAATAGCGGGGCGTTCGCCGCAGGTTCCCTTCTACACTTCCCTCATCTTTCTTCTCGTGGTCCCTACAAGAACTCAGTAACTTTTGGCTACTTTTTATATTTTTTGGTGTATTTCTCCTAGCTTCATTAACAATAACCAGTTACCATAAAATTAATTCTGACTCATGGCAACCCCTTGTGTTTTAGAATAGAACTGTGCTCCATAGGATTTTCAATGGCTGTGATCTTTTGGAAGTATATCTCCAGGCCTTTCTTTCAAGGTGCCTCTGGATGAATTTGAACCACCAAACTTTCAGTTAGTAGCCAAGTGTTTAATTAACCATTTGCTTAACTACCCAGGAACTCCTTATTAAAAATAGAGCTTATTTTTATTTTTCCTTCTTCTTGTGCTTTTAGATGATTTCCAGGAGGAGACAGGAAAAAAATGTTACATAGCCATGAACAGAAGATTTAAGAATATCTGTTTAAAGATAAGGATTTAACAACCCATGAAAATTGGCAGTGATGTTCTATGACTCATACTGGTCAGTCTTCTTTCAGAAATAAAAATTATTTGGCTGTTTAGTTACCAGAAATTCTAAGTTCTAATGAAGTCTAATAGAGAGCTGCTTTTCCATTTATTATGTCAGCACAACTAAAGAATACTTCATCCAAATAGGTACACGTTTACTTCGTGACAAACAAATCTGATTTATTTAAACACAAATTGTGAGTAATCAATAACTTTGTAAAGCAATTCTTCATTCCACAAAAGTACTTACTACAGTATTCATAAAATACAGAGCTCCTATTGTAAATTTGGATTATGATATATTGTACTATATCTGATTTACTTCTAATGTTTCAAGGACACATCATTGCTGAGTAATATTAGGAGAAGTTGTATGTTACGTTATTCAATTAACAAATATATCCAGCGAATATGACCATAAGGTATGCTTTAAAAATACTGTCCAATCAATGCAGCAAATTAATCCAATTTTATATACTTAATAATTTTATTCTAAGACAATATGTGCATATGCATAGAATTTCACCAAGATTACATAGAAGCTTTCCCAAGATTAATCTCATAATTAATGGAAAAATGTAATTGGATAATTCTTTGATAGCAATTTTCAGAGAACTTATTATATTATTCCAAGACACACTGTAAATATTCTGTATAAAGAATATTTGGTTAGGCTCCAAGTTTTAGGATGTATTTTTCTTCTTATTCCTAACTGATAATGGAAATATCACTGATCTATATTTTAAAAATTTATGCACATCATGTGCTAAGTGAAGTTATAGATAATCCAAAGTAAAAACTGATTTTATTTTAAAATACAGATTTACCACCTATTCTCAGATATGTTATTGGAATTCAGCCAGATTATATGTTAGAGGAAATCTTGATAAAATTTATAGGGAATCTTTTAGAAGTTATTGGTAGTTTAATGTAGTGTTTAAAATATCAGACTCTGGAGCCATACTGTCTGAATTTGAATCTTATCTCAATCAGTTAGTAGCTGTTTGATTTTAAGGGAACTATTAGATCTCTATGCCTTAATTCCTTCATTTATAAAATAGTACCTTCTACAATTTATACAAGGAGACCTTCCAAACTGTTGTGAGGATAAAGTATAATTAATGCCATAAGGTGCTTAAAGCAATGCCGGGCACAAAGTGATAGCCATAACAATTTCATCACTTTCTCTTCAGAAAATTAAAGTTATTTTATTGTTGCAAGACCAGATTATGAATAACTGATCGATCTAAAGTATGGCATAGTCTTCACAGACATCTAAAAGCTAACCATGAGATTAAAATAACTAAGTGGACTTGAATAAAGACTTCCCACCATAAAGGAAATTTTGGAAGAAAAAAAAAATCCTCCAGATATTTAACACAGAAGGAAATTATTTAGCTAGAAGCATTAGTACCTAAATTTATTAGTGTTCCAGTATCTCCCCAAATAAGCCTATTCATTTTCAATATTATTTTAATTCATTTGCCAAAATGTAATACAAATACCATGTTGGACAGCATTAATGTTTTGGCAAAGCCAAAATAAGGAAGAATAGTATTCACAGGATAGCATAAAAACCTCAAGGGCATGAGAAATAAAATCCCAGAGCCAATAATAATATGTTTCCATGGTATTAAATCACAAAATATGTTTATAGTAGATAGCAGAGGAGAATGTATAGATACTTCAAGACACTTTATATCAGCTATGAAACACATCTAACTAACCTTGGTGAGAAAAGAATTTTATTTACATTACAAGATACATAAATATTTATCAGTCATAATTTTTCTGAAATGCTCTGTCCAGCTTAAGTTACCACACTTTAAAAAAAGGACCAAGAAAGCTTCAAAAAAAGGAATAAAAAGGTGAGAAATGTTTATAAAAGAGGTCCTAAGAAAAAAGTTAAGGAGTTTGTTAGCGGAGAAAGCAGAAGACAAAGTTAACTTCATCTTCTCTTAAAGAATATGGTGGGATTTTATACCGTTAATACTAAGCAATTCTCTGTGTATATATTTAAAAAAAAAAAAAAAAAAACTCACTGCTGTTGAGTCTATTCTGACTTGTAGCGACCATATATAGGACAGAGTAGAACTGCCCCATAGGGTTTCCAAGCAGTGGCTGGTGGATTTGAACTGCTGACATTTTGGTTAGCAGCCTGAGCTCTTAACCACTGTGCCACCAGGAATGGTCTCTGTATATAAAAGGCAGCTAATCCCAACATTAGAACCACTAGTTTATCAGGAAAGGCTCTTTTCTTTGATGCAGTTTCCCTATGCAGAAATCAGGGATGGGATTTAGTTCACCCCTGGCCTCTCAGAATTATCAAGTATATAACATGCAATTTGAAGTAAAAGTACTAATAACTAAGAAATGTTATTGTTAGCTCCACTGATAGTTTTATAGAATAGTAATTCCTAAGAAATCAACTTAATTAAAAATAGAACTTCAATTAGATGTAAGAACAAACTTGCTGATTATCACTGTGATGAACATAAAAATGAAATTCTGGGGGAGGAATAAATGCAATCCGCATTCATTCTGTTCTGATTTTTAAAAACAGAAGGAAAACTGTCCTACAAATTTATTTTAAACATTTATCTTCATAAGAGTAGAATGGAACAAAATCCTCTGAGTATCTTAACAGTTCTGGGATCATATGTTCACGACTGTTACCTGAATTGGCAACTGCTAGGGAAAGATGAAAATACATACCAATCATTGATCCTATGAACAGTGGAGTATCCTATTTACCTATATACACTCCCCAATATTTTCTTCAATTTAAAAAAATTATCATTGCTTAATATTTATTAAATTACCATAGCAGGAGTTCATAATAGTGGAGAAAGGTTGTTAAATTTTCACTGGGGATCTATAAATGAGTGCTACTTGCTAATGCTGCTGTTTTCATCACTGCAGCCTTAGTTGACTTTCTGCTTCAGACACATTTCTGAACGTGTTGCATGTAAGAATATTGACACGTTAGGTCATGTGTTACCATTAATGGCGATTATCATTGGTAGATATCTTCCAATATGAAATATAAACAGTAGTTTTTAAAATTAAAAAAAAGAAACTGTGTTCAACATGTAATAGAAGATTTCAGGTTCCTGACATTTGTTATAATTAACATTGTACCTCTAGCAAATTGAGTCTTTGTATATGTTATGCATTTATATCTTGTCAGATTTCAAAGGACTTGAGAAAACCTGCTAAGAGTCAAGAAAACATTTTAGCATGAAAGAGTGTATCTAGAAACATAATTCACTTATTCCTCCATTCACTCACTCACTCAGCAAATATTTATTTAATGTCTACCAATCCTTGAGATGGGAGCTTAGCCATACGTAAGTGAGTAAGGCATGATCCTTCCTTCCAAGAAACTCTTTGGCTTACAGACCCATAAATAAATAATTAAAATGCTCCAATAAAATTTATGTATAAAGGCTAATAAGAGTATGTATAAAAGGCTATGGGATCCCTGAGGCAGATGTTTCAGACATCTAAGATCACATGTATTCTTATAATTGGGCTTAAGTTTTAGACAACAGAAATATAGTGTTTTAATATATGGAATAACCGTTCTAATTGCATTATCACTAACTCCCTAAATATACCAAATGGTCCAGGGAAACCGGATTGCTTACTGTTCTCTCACTCTACCCCTTAATTTCCCTCTCTTCATGGTATAATGTAAATGAAAAAAAAAAATGGCCTCTTCGGTCCGACAAAACAGGATTCAAGTTGCATGGCTCTTACTAAACCTCAGTTTACTTACCTTTAAAATGTGGACGATAACTTCATCTCTTTGGGTGTTGTCTCAGTCATCTAGTGCTGTTATAACAGAAATACCACAAGTGGATGGTTTTAACGAAGAGTTTATTTCCTCACAGTCAAAGTAGGCTAGAAGTCCAAATTCAGGGCATCAGCTCCAGGGGAAGGCTTTTCCTCTCTGTCGGCCTTCTTCTCTTCAGTGTTCCCCCGGACTAGGAGCTTCTCTGCGCAGGGATCCCAGTCCAAAGGACGCACTCTGCTCCCGGTACTGCTTTCTTGATGGTATGAGGTCCCCCTGTCTCTCTGCTCACTTCTGTCTTTTAGATCTCAAGAAACTGCCTCAGGACACAATCCATTCTTGTAGATCCAGTCCTGCCTTACTAGCAACAACTGCTACCCATCCTCCCTCATTAACATCATAGCGGCAGGATTTACAACATATAGGAAAATCACACAGTACCAGGAATTATGGCCCAGCCAAAATGATATACACATTTTTGGGGGGACATAATTCAAACCATGACAGGTGTTTTGAGGATAAGAAATAATTCAAGTAAAAGTACTTGGCATTTGGTAAACATTCAATAAATGGTAATTACTGTTATTGTTAAGGTGTCATGCTGTCCCCTCTGTACTGGGATTGCCCTTCAGCGTCACCACCTGATAAAATTCTTCCTGCTTTGAAGCTGTCTATACTGTATGCTAAATTTACTTCTCATTTACTCATTCTTCTAATGTGATGACTCCTCTACTACACAGTGTTTTAGAGAAAACACTCTCCAACTCTGTTAAAGGAAAATCAGAAAGATTTATTGATGCCAATGTATCATTTGAATGAGGGAATCATGAAAACCTCAGTCAGAGGCTCATGAATTCCAAAGGCAGGGGTACAACTAAACCATAGTTATACTGCTGTATAAGGAACTACAGACATAATATTCTGAATGGCTTAAAGTGATTGAGATCAGTCAAAGGCGGGACAAGGCAAAGTGTGACCTAACATGATTGGTTATGCTAACACAACTGACATACACTGATTGGCTGAAAGACATAATCACAAGATGTGTCTTCAAGGAGGGGGGCTCTTATGGCCAGTCACAAACAATGGCATGATGATAACATGTTGACTACTGTCGAGAACAGATTGTTAAGTATTACCTCACCCTACCACAAAGAGTTTGATAAGATTTGGCTACAGATTCACAGTCTTAGCCTAACCACAAAGCCTTAATAACAGGGTTGGTTTCTATGTAGCAGAGTTTGAATCTGTGTAAAAGGTTACATTAAGCTTTCAGTGTTAGCTCAGCCATCTTGCGAATAGGTCAGATGCCTCCTTTGATTTTATATCCCTTATCAATAGTGTGCTTTTTACATTGGATACACTGTAGGATCCTTAATATATTTTAAGTTGAATTAAGCTCACCTAGCCTAGAAAGAACAAATGAAGAGAGGAAAGAAAACAGATGCCAAGAAAATATTTTTTTGTTGATGCTGTTTTTGAAGTTCCTATCAATGTTTTATTCACTCTTCTCCCATATTTGTAGACTGCTAGACACAGAATACCCCAAAGTTCTACTAAAGGTCGCACAACTCATTAGAGGGAGAAATGCGACTGGAGCCAGACTTCCTGAAGCTCAGTCTAAATTATATATCTCTTAGGGAGCATGGCTATTTATCTTCACAGACAAAATCTATCCTCAAGCCTTCAGTTATTCAGCCCTTATGAGGAATTAGTCAAGTGATAATAAGTCCAATCAATTATAACAAACACTATAACATTTACACATGTCAGACACTGACCTTAAGTGATATGCATGTATACTCATTTAATACTCATAAAACTCTATGAGGTTATCATTAATATCATCCCCCATTTATAAACGAGGATATTGAGAGGTTAAGTAATTTGTCCAAGGTTATGCTGATAGTGAGTAGCAGAGCCAGGATTCAAACTCAACGTCCGTGATCTTAACCACTCAGCATACTGCTTCTGATGTCTCACATTGTCTTGGATAGTCATTAAAAGGTGTACCAATAAAAGTTCTCCCTCAGTGACCCTGGCATCTTTGCATGGTCAGTCCATGCCACTTTTCCAAGGAATTCTCAGAACTTCCTAAGTGCAAAGATGCCTTCATGTTCACTACAACTTTTAAAAGCAGAGCAGAAATTAAATTCTACACCTGTTGTTCTTACTTTAGCTTGAATCGTTTATTTTCCAAAAATGTCCAGTTCTCCTTCTGGACATACGATAATATTGTACTACTTGCCCCTTAAATTCAGGTGTGGACACTTGGCTTAGTTTGATCAATGAAACGTGAATAGCAGTGATGTGTGTTGGCTCTGAAAAAAAGAGTGAAAAACCAGTGCAAGATTATGCACATCGCCTTCCCACTGCAGAGGTGATCATGGAAGCATGGGTTGAGATAAAGCCACAGTCCCAGAATAGTCATGAAGAGTAGACAGCCCCTCCCCCAGCAACTCACCATGGACACATAGAGTGAGCAAGAAATTAACATGTCTTGAGTTAAGCCCCTGAGATGTTTGTACTTACTACAAAACCTAGCTTGTTCTTACTGTTTCAAGGTTTAATTATCATTACAAATAGTAGCTAAATTTTAGAGTAAGCAAATTACATGGCATCTTCTGACTCGTCATCTGCACTTTGTGAGTTTTCATGACAAATGTTTTCTATAAATTGTCAAGCATGAAAGCATTTCCTAGGTGTTAAAACATCTTTTAAAGCCCTAATTAGCACTGAAATAGCCTACATTTTCACTTCCAGGGATGATTTCTGAGGTGTGAATTTGTTGATAAATATATATATGATAGGACCATTAGTGTTTGATTTTTTTGTTGTTGCTGTTTTTGAAGTTCCCATCAATGTTTTATTCACTCTTCTTCTGTATTTGTAAACTACTAGACATGGAATAACCTCAAAAAAAGTATTTTTAAAGTATTTTATTACAATTTTTGGTTAAGTTTTCAACTACAAACATTCCTTTCCCACTTACATACTAGCTGTTGACTGTAGATGTGGTGGATAATATGTTTGTGTATGTTTATCATAGCCTCCAAGAATCGTGTTTTGACAAGTCTGTAGAGACCTCTTCCAAGGACTGTGTAAGTCTTTGAATCATTCCAGCTTGGATCATTCTTGAAATTTGCGTTATAATGATCAAGCCCTTGATTATTCAAACTCATGGAAGGAAGCAGCACTACATATAAGTTTAAAAGTAAAACTGATTCAAAAGACATTAGTATTTGGCTCTGGAGATCATTATTGTTTTATTGAAGCAGCATGTCTACCTCCCCAGTTTTGTAACTTTTTGCCTTCCCTGGGAATATATCAAGTGATTATGGAGGAGGCACCCAGCATGTCCTAGACAAGAGAAAGGCCACTTGCCTCTGATATTTTTCACCTCTTTTTATCTCCATGATTGATGTGTCTTTTAACTGGGTATCTGACTCTTCCTTCTTTCCTCTGTATACATCTATCTGGAAGCTGCATCTTCTGGAAAGGCCAGCCTTAGCAGTTCTCAGAAACATCCTATCTGCCAGGAAGAAGTCATTCTAAATTCAGATTTTGTTATCAAGAGTTTATTGTGATTCAATCAAATTTATCCTGAGCCAGATAACTTCTTAAATTTTCAACTCTTTTTTGAAACTATGGTGCTTTACACCAATGTCACACAACAGACATTTTTTAAACAGATAGATGAATGGATTCTGCATTTAATAAATGTCATAGTAGACTGTTGCATGAACTCTCTAAAGCAGTGATTCTCAACCGTGGCTACACATTTGAATCACGTGGAAGCTTTAAAAGTATGAATTCCTCAGCCCCATCCCCAAAGGTTCTAATTAAATTTTGTCTAAGGTAGTCCTGGGAAATCAGCATTTTTTAAAACTGCCTGGATGATTCTCATGTGCAGCCAAGATTGGGAGCCATTGCTTAGGACATCTCTAGAAAAGAACTGGACTTTATTCCCCACATTCATAAAGTGTTCTGGATGTTTCCTGTGATCCTCACAGCTTCCAATCTGGGAAATTTTATTTTATGAATTGTGTAGGTGCTCGTTTTCCTCTTGTCATTGTGCTTAACTGTTTTCTGAAGGCGCTGAAGCAGCTTCCAGACTAAGACAAACTAGGAAGAAAGGCCTGGCAATCCACTTCCAAAAATCAGCCAATGAAATCCCTATGGATCACAATGGTCCAGTCCTCAACTGATTATGGCGATGGCACAGGACTAGGCAGTGTTTTGCTCTGTTGTACACGGGGTTGCCAGGAGTCAGGGGCCAGCTCAAGCACAGCTAACAATAGCCATTTCTTACCATCTAACAATTTGTATCTACAAAATGATAAACATATTGTTCATGTATAATGATAGAAGAACAACAACAAAAAAAATTTTAAATACAGTGCAATTGCTTCTTTTAGGGTTCTTAGCAGCATGACATTGGAATGAAAAGCCCTGGGGTTAAAATTCTGAATGGAACACCACTTGCCCACTTTGTGATCTAGAGTGTGAACATTACCTGTTGTTTTACGTTTGTATTTTCTATATTTAGAAAAAGTTCACTTTGAAATATCTTTCTGACTTGGAAAAATTTGCAAAAATGGTCCAAAGAAGCTCCCACATACCCCTTATCCAGCATTCAAAAATGTTAACATCTTACATGGAGACATTACAATGATCAAAACCAGGAAAGCAATATTGATATAATACTATTAACTAATCTGAAGAATTTATTCAAAGTTTGTCAATTCCTATAACTATACTTATTCTGTGCCAGGATTCCACCCAGAATCACACATTGTATTTAGTTCTCATTTCTCCTGAGTCTCCTCTAATCTTGAACAGTTTTTATTTTTCCATAATGGCCTTGACACTTTTGGAAAGGAATCGTTTTGTATAAAGTCTCTTAGTTTGGGTCTGTCTGATTTTTCCCCATAGTTTAATTCATGTAGTGTATGTTTGGTAAGAATATGAAAGAAGTGATGGTGGTACCCTTCTTCATGCACCACATCAGGAAACATGATGTTGTTATACCTCATTATTGTTTGATATTAACTCTGATCAGTTGAACAAGGTGATGTCTGCCAGGTTTCCCCACTGTAAAATTGCTTTTTTTTTTTTTTTGCAACAAAGAAATATTTTTAAAGGCTTGCACGTACTCTTTCTCCTCCCTTTTTTTCTTTTCTTCTAATGTGATATATAGCGATTAAAGTGGAAAAGTGCCACTAATTCAACTGGAAGATTCTTAGTATTATCTCCCTACCTATTCTATATTTTTCAGAATAATGATTTCTTCTGAATAAAAAGAATCAGTTTATAGGAAGGATCTATATAAATATGATCCACAAGTTGTCCTGGGTCATTTGGCCAGAGGACAAATAAGTACCTTCTTAAAATTTTGGGCCTAAATATACTCTATCCCCACACCTAAACCCACTGCCATTGAGTCTATTCTGACTCATAGTAACCCTATAGGACAGAGTAGAACTGTCACGTAGGGTTTCCAAGGCTGTTATCTTCATGTAAGCAGACTACTACATCTTTCTTCTGCATAGTGGCTGGTGGGTTGGAACCACCAACCTTTCAATTAGCAGCTGAGCACTTAACCACTGGCGCCACCAAGTCACCCCCATCCCTAGCAGTGGCTATATGATAAAGAGTAAAACTAAAAAATAATTGTATTCTGCTCCACTCTGAAATTTAAAGTTTTCAGAATAAAACTAGAATTATATCTCTTTCCAACTCTTTCATTACCAAAAATAATAATAATTAAAATAAAATTGCATGCTGTGCAACGTAGAAATTCATTATTAATTCCCAGTATTCACTTAGAAATCCCTTTCCCCTGATTTTCTTTTTCTACTGGAGCTGCACATGCTTGGTCTAAGCCCATTCTACAAATCTTGAATAATTTAAAGAAAGTACCTTAAAAGCGGAATCGCTCAGAATCCAATCTACATTTGGCAGTGCAAGATGAAGAATTCAGGCTTCATACTCAGATAACTTGAATGTGACTGAACTCAGTCCAAGGTTCACTGAGGCCAAGGGCAGTGATCTAACACCTCCTTGAAAATGGGCAATTAATGACACTTAGGCTAACTGCAACCAGAATACAGTCTGACAAGAAGAACAGCCCCATGCTTTGCAGCTATGAAGCATGATGTTGAAGAATGCCTACAGGGACCAAAACAGGCAGGAACACTCTCTTGTAGTTAGCATCATGGGCAAAAACTGAGAGATGTACATAGGACTTAAAAACCACATTAGACAATCATCGCATGAGATGCTGAGTGTAGAGCTCACTGTGCCGAATTAGTAAGGGAAAACATCAGTGAATAGATTTTGAGCAGAATGACTAAAAGTTGTCTACCTTTTTCTTATAATTCTATTTAAGTAGTTTATATTTTAGTATAGTACTTAATATATTAACAAAAGTATCAAAATAATAATTTTTAAATAATAAGAAATTATATTTATTTCATGATTTATGTTTTACACAGTAGTTTTATACTTAATATCTTGCTTAATCTTCCCAGCAACCTTGTGAATTAAATTTATCCCTCCATTTTCAAAATGTAGAAGCTGAGTCTTTAAGATATAACTGGCTTACATCAGATTACATAACCAAAAAACATGGTATCAGAAAAAAACTAAAATTATCATGAATATCACTCTTATATTTTAGCAGTGAAGGCATTTTTTTAGCTCAATAGAGGTTGAAAATACTAAGTTACGTAGACTAGTAAAATTTGATATTATAAATTTTAGGTTAGTTTAAAAGCTTAAATACTGACCCAAGATCCCTTAACCCATAAAAAGATAAGAAATTTAACAATCTTATTCATAATACTTCTACGAGAAACCATCAGTCTATGGATACCAAAACTGGCTAACTTCATTGTCTAGAAATTGAATTGTCTGTACAAATCAAGAGCCAAATTCTTATGAAATCACCAATAATCAGCATTTTCAATAAAATTATCATTGTCAGAAAGTATTTGAAATGCAGAAGAACAGTTTGCATATATTTTTGTTATTGTCAAGTGCTGTTGAGATTTCAGCACTTAACGATTCCGGAACACTTAATTGTGCTCAGGAGGAACCTGTACATAAATCAAGAGGCCGTTGTTCAAACAGAACAAGGGTATACTGCATGGTATAAAGTCAAGAAAGCTGTGAGTCAGGGTTGTATCCTTTCACAATACTTATTCAATCTGTATGCTGAACAAGTAAGCCGAGAAGCTGGACTATATATATGAAGAAGAACGTGGCATCAGGATTGGAGGAGGACTCATTAACAACCTTGCAGATGACACAACCTTGCTTGCTGAAAGTGAAGAGGACTTGAAGTGCTTACTGATAAAGAGCAAAGACCACAGCCTTCAGTGTGGATTATTCCTCAATACAAAGAAAACAAATATCCTCACAACTGGACCAATAAGCAACATCATGATAAATGGAGAAAAGATTGAAGTTGTCCACAATTTCATTTTACTTGGATCCACAATCAATGCCCATGAAAGCAGCAGTCAAGAAATCAAATGATACATTGCATTGGGCAAATTTGCTGGAAAAGACCTCTTTAAAGTGTGAAAAAGCAAAGATGTCACTTTAAGGACTAAGGTGTGCCTGATCTGAGCCATGGTGTTTTCAGTCATCTCATATGTATGTGAAAGCTGGACAATGAGTAAGGAAGACTGAAGAAGAATTTATGCCTTTTAACTATGGTGTTGGCAAAGAATATTGAGTATACCATGCACTGCCAGAAGAATGAACACATCTGTCTTGGAAGAGGTACGGCCAGAATGCTCATTAAAGGCAAGGATGGCGAGACTTTGTCTCACATGCTTTGGACATGTTATCAGGAGGGACCAGTCCAAGGAGAATGACATCATGCTTGGTGAAGTAGAGGGTCGGCGAAACAGAGGAAGACCCTCAATGAGATGGATTGACACAGTGGCTACAACAATGAACCCAAGCATAACAACAATTGTGAAGATGGTGCAGGGCTGGGCAGTGTTTTGTTCTGTTGTACATGTGTTCGCTATGAGTTGGAACCACTTGAAGGCAGCTGATGACAGCAGACACTTGTTATTTTTCGTGATGGGAAAGGGAATACTCAATATGGGTGATGTCCGCACAACTTGTCCAAGATAAACAAAGACACTAAGAAGTACGCAAGAGTAAGGGGCAATTTCGGTAAATGCTAACAACATACAATTTTGCAACAATTATCATAGCAACTGAAAAATATGTGTTGTTACATGTATTCATATATGTGTATAGGAAGGTATATGTAAGTATATGGCTGTGCATGTAGGCATATGCATATACATGTTTATGTGTGCTGCATATATATTCATATATATATATATATATATAATAAAGCACATAGCACAGTTATGGATACTTCCTAGACATAACTAAACACCTCCTGGGGTTGGTTTATTGGCTTTTAAAGTGTGGGACCATAATCTCTTGGGACAACTCAGTCAATTGGCATAACATAGTTCATAAAGATAATGTTCTGCATCCTAGTTTGGTGAGTTGCACCTGGGGTCTTAAAAGCTTGCAGGTGGCCATATAAGATACAACTATTGATCTCTACTCATCTGGAACAAAAGTAGATGAAGGAAACCAAAGACTCAAAGAAGAAACTAGTCCACAGGACTAATAGTCCACACGAACCACTACCTCATCTAGCCTGAGACCAAAACAACTAGATGGTGCCTGGCTACCACTATCGATTTTTCTGACAGGGGATGCAGTAGAAGATTCCAGATAGAAAGGGGAAAAAATGTAGAACAAAACTCAAATTCCTAAAAAGGCCAGAATTAATGGACCAATAGAGACTAGAGGAACCCTTGAGACTATCACCCAAAGATAACCTTTGAACTTGGAACTGAAGCAACTCTCGGTGGTCACCTTTCATCCAAACAATAGATTGGCTTATAAAATAAACAATATCACCTGTGAATATTTTGCTCCCTTAAATAACCAACTATATGAGACCACATGATTGACATTTACCCTATAACGAAGATGAAAAGCTAAGGAGGGGCAGGGAAGCTAGATTAATGGAAACAGAACAGAAAGAATGCAAATAATGAGAATGCTGACACGTTGTGAAAAATGTAACCAATGTCATGGAATAAGTTTTATAAAAATTGTCAAATGGGAACCTAATTTACCATGTGAGCGTCACCTAAAACACAAGAAAATTAAAAAAAAAAAAAAAAAGATATGGAAACTTACAAAAATTTACATAAAACAGGAGACAATAAAATGGTACCCAATTCCCCACATCCTAATAAAAACAAAAAACTGCTGATAATCCCATCTATACAGACTGAGGATTGCACCAGTTACAGAAAGCTCATCTTTCCCGTATTTATCATGGGATTTTTTATTTTTTTAAATAATATTGTGTTTTTAGTGAAAGTTTGCACAGCAAATTAAGTTCTTATTCAACAATTTGTACACAAATTGTTCCGTGACATTGGTTGCATTCTTCACAACGTGTCAACGTTCTCATTATTTCCATTCTGGTTGTTCCATTTCCAGTAATCTCATTTCCCTCCCCTCTTACCTTTACATTTTTGCTTTAAAGTTATTGCTAACAATTTGGTCTCATAAAGATGACTTTTTTTTAAAGGAGTGCAGTACCCTCAGGTGATGTTCTTTATTTTGTGGGCTGATCTGTTACTCAGCTGAAAAGTGACATCAGGGGATAGTTTTAGTGCAAGGTTTAAAGAGTATCTCAGGGCAATAGTATCAGGGAGTCCTCTAGTCTCAACTGGTCTAGTAAGTATGGACTTTTTGAGATTTTGAGATCTATTCCAAATTTTTCTCCCATTTTTTCATGGTCCACCTATTGTGGCCCTCGTCAGAACTATCGGTAGTAGCCGGGCACTATCTAGTTTTTCCGGTCTCAGGATAAAAGAGGCCATGATTTCTGTAGAGAGTTAGCCCTATAGACTAATTTCTTCTCAGAGTCTTGGTTTTCATTCTTTATCTTTTGCCCCAGACAAGCAGAGACCAATAGTTGTATCTTAGATAGCCACTCACAAGCTTTTAAGACCCTAGACACTACTCACCAACCTGGGATGCAGAACATAAACTTTACGAACTTTATTATGCCAGTTGACTGAGTTGTCCCATGAGATTATGGTCCTAAACCTTCAAACCCAGAAAACCAATCCTGTGAGATTTTTGGTTATAGCTCAGAAACATGTATAACTGTGCCGCTTGCGTGCTTAATTATATATATGAATGTATGTGCATGTACCCACATAATAGAGTCCTGGTGGCATAGTGGTTAAGAGTTTGGCTGCTAAGCAAAAGGTCGGCAGTTGGAATCTACCAGCCGCTCCTTGGAAACCCTATGGGGCAGTTCTACTCTGTCCTGTAGGGTCGCTATGAGTCAGAATCAACTTGATGGCAATGGGTTTTTTACCCACATAATGCATATACATATACATGTATATACTCCCATGCATACACACATTTACATACTTATACATGCATACACATATACCCACACATATATTTTTTAGTTGTCATTGTATCATGGAATTTTGGTTACTTCTTGCCCAGCCCTCCCTCTAACAACAATTGACTATCAGGAAAACTGGCTACATCCCTGTCTAACCACTATGTGTGAGTAACTAAAACAAAACAACTCAAGCACATTTCCAGGTTTTTATTGCAAGATTGGGTGAATCAAAGGTCAATGTCCTAGGCACAATATCCCTTGGCAAAGTCAGGTTTTAGGCCTGCCTGAAGCCCATCTCCCATATGTAGCCAAATTCTCACAGTATGTAACCTCAAAAACAAAAGAAAGGTTAAGAGTATGAGTGGTTGGTAGGGCACTAGGTTAATCCAGAATAGCTGTCAAATCTAATCTCTACACATATTAGAAGTAGAGCAAATCATAAAATCTGAGTTTGAGGTTTATAGGTATGCAGCCCATCCAGATGGCTTCACCAGAACATAGTCTGTTTGGGAAGAACTTCAACCCTAGGCTCACACCTGGAGGCCTTCCTCCAGCTATATAGCAAAGGCGTGGCCTTTTGAAGCTGACAAATGCAAATGATCAGATTGGCACTAAATTGCTGAATGATTGAGCAGACACAGAAAGACAAGGAGATTTGGCATTAAGGTTACTGAGAAAGGCAAGCAGAAGTGATTGTTCTGGACTGTTTGATGATTGCAACTTAAACTGTCATAACCAAAAACAGTTCCCTTCGTGTCTGTTCTGACTCATGATGACCTGTGTGTGTCAGAGTAGAACTTTGCTCCCTAGTGTTTTCAATAGTTGTGCTGTTTCCAAAATAGATTTCCAGGTGCTATCTTTGGAGGTGCCTCAGTGTGCACTCAAACCTCCAACCTTTCGGTTAGCAGCTGAGTAACTATTTATACCACCCGGAGACTCCTAAACTATTATAAGATTAATGAAATGGGTAGATACTAAAAGGAAATTGAGTGATGAGGCCTCTAAATGAGGTTAAATTCAGGCAAGACAGAAAAAAAAGAGTTAAGAGAATATGGTTCAAAAAGGGGACCTCAGAGTTTAAGGTGGGATTTTGAGATGAAGATAGGCAGAGATGGGCAGAAGGCACATGGTCAACTAATTTATTATCAGAATTTTAGTATAATATGGTTATTGATTAAATGAGCCTTCCCCATGCTGCCATCTCCAAACTATCATCATTTGCAGAGTGATTGCTTTAAATGACAAAATTGGCATAGCATCCAAAGCAGGAACCACTAACTACCACTTTACAAGAATTCTATGTACATGAGTTTCTGATTACAAGATCCTTGGGAAAACTTCCAGAAGCAGATCTATATATTCTTCAGCCCCAGACTATAATAATTAATAACTGCATTAATGGAAAAGCAAAATGTTTGATTACAGCTTTAGAGGTTATCGGCATATAATCTAAAATTATTCTAGGCACTGCTTGAATTAACAAAAGAAATTTAATTTTTTTCTTGTTCTGCTCATAAAAAAAAGAAAACCACAAAACAGAACAAGAAACAAAAGCAGTACTCCTTGACTCTAACTGTGAGTAAGCATGAATGACGTTATGACTATATATTTTTCTCACAGAAAGAATTTCTGTTTTGATCTTCTTAAATGCTTCCAAATATATTGTGTTCTGTGGGTACTCTGCAAAATCTAATAAATGTGTAGCTTTTTTCCCATGAGTTCCAAAACACTTCCCTTTATTTTCACCATTGCTTATATTGAAACTGACTATTATTGTATTCCTTACAGAACAAGCATTGCCGTTTGTAAACTTTACATAAAAAGAATTGTCATATGCAGACTGCTTTGACATGTAAAAAAATTGGATAAACATTTCCATACAAATCATTTCACTCTTAGGAGAATCAAAAGATCTCTAGAAACAATATAAACCAAAACCCATTGCCGTTGAGTAGATTCCAACTCATAGAGACAGTATAGGACAGAATAGAACTGTCCCATAGGGTTTCCAAGGCTGTAATCTTTATAGGAGCAGGCTGCCACATCTTTCTCCTGCGAAGCAGCTGGTGGGTTCGAACTCCTAACCTTTTAGTTAGCAGCCAAGGGCTTTAAGCACTGTGCCCCAGGGCTCCTAGAAACAGTATACATAGTGGTTAAGCAAAGAACATCTAGATCCAAATATCCTGTATTTGAGTCCCGGCCTCACTTTACAAAGGGTTGTTACACCTCCCTGCTTTACAAAATAGAATGAAAAAATGCAATGTATTTTGAAAACTTTTAAGAACATCAAAATACAAATTATTTATGCAAGAAAATTTATGTGAATTAATTTATCTTTGCTTCTAATTTCTCATCTATATAATTGGGATGATATGAGTATTTAACTGTTAATGTTCTTGTGAGGAGAATGAGTCAATTCATGGTAAGTACTTTGAACAGTAAGTATTCAATAAAATTAACTAAAAATACTTTCTCTAATACAGTGAAACTCGTGAGAGCCGGAACTCAACGGGACTGCCTTGTTTTTTGGAGTCTCACAAGTTTTCTGCCTTTGACAGGGTGCAGTCTTACTACTTTTCAGTCACTTGTTTTAGTGGAAAATATCCGAGTTTTTCTTCTCTGACAGCTTTCCACCTTACACATGTTCCAACTTCCGCAAGTTTCACTAGAATAGCTTCCATATATTGAACACTTCTTCAGTGCCAGGTACCATGCTAGAAGCTTACGTATACTGGACTGTTAATCTTTATTACAATCATTAGGTAAACAATATCATCCCCATTTTGTAGAAAACGGTCTTAGGATGGTTATGTAACTCAAGAAAGCCACACAACTAGTAAGGGGCCATACTGGGATATGAATCCTGATCCTTCTGACACAAACCCATACTCTTAACACCTTTTGCATCTTGCATTCCCTAGACTGTATACCTGTGAGAACTCTTTTCATTTACCTCTTGAAAGAAAAAAAAATCTAGTGGGGTTGATTAGAACAGCCTTTGCCACTGTGGTGGCTTACAATTTGAAATATGAATGAGTTGAAGACACATACTGCTAGCAGGCATGTCCATGCACAGTGTCCCAAATGAGCTCTTTATTTCCTTTTTAACTTTGTACATTTATATATCTAATTGTCTAAAAATTAAAGAGAGAGAAAGATATTGAAGCTGAGAATGTCTTCTGCTATATCCCGCAAGAGTATCATATTGTCGATTCTCTGTCTTTAAAAATTGAGCCCTGGCTACTACAAATCCAATCAGGGTTTAATCTGTAAAATCTAGAAGATACTGCAAAACTTCAACCACAAAAAGACAAATAACCCAATTAAAAAATGTGCAGAGGATATGAACAGGCACTTCACCAAAGAAGAGATTTAGGTGGCTAACAGATACGTGAGGAAATGCTCGTGATCATTAGCCGTTAGAGAGATACAAATCAAAACTACAGTGAGATACCATCTCACCCCAACAAGGCTAGCATTAATCCAAAAACACAAAACAATAAATGCTGGAAAGGTTGTGGAGAGACTGGAATACTTACACATTGTTGGTGGGAAAGTAAAATGGTACCATCACTTTGGAAATCGATTTGGCGCTTCCTTAAAAAACTAGAAATAGAAGTACCATACAATCCAGCAATCCTACTCCTTAGAATATATCCTAGAGAAATAAGAGCCATTACAAGAATAGATATATGCACACCCATGTACATCGCAGCACTGTTCACAGTAACAAAAAGATGGAAACAACCTAGGTGCCCATTAACGGATGAATGGATAAACAAATTATGGTATATTCACACAATGGAATACTACGCAACAATAAAAAGCAACGATGAATCCGTGAAACATCTCACAACATGGAGGAATCTGGAAGGCATTATGCGGAGTGAAATTAGTCAGTTGCAAAAGCTTATATAAGACCACTATTATAAGAAATCAAGAAAAGGTTTAAACATAGAAGAAAACATTCTTTGATGGTTAGGAGGGTGGGGAGGGAGAGAGAGGGGTATTAACTAACTAGATAGTAGACAAGAATTATCTTAGGTAAAGGAAAGGACAACACACACTCTAGGGAAGTCAGCACTACTGGACTAAACCAAAAGCTAAGAAGTATCCTAAATACAACCAAACACATTAAGGGACAGAGTAGCAGGGGTGGGGGACTGGGGACCATGGTTTCAGGGGACATCTAGGTCAATTGGCATAACAAAGTTTATTAAGAAAATGTTTTGCATCCCTCTTTGGTGAGTGGCATCTGGGGTCTTCAAATCTAGCGAGCGGCCATCTAAGATGCATCAATTGGTCCCAACCTACCTGGAGCAAAGGAGAATGAAGAACACCAAAGAAACAAGGAAAATATTAGCCCAAGAGACAGAAAGGGCCACATAAACCAGAGATTCCATCAGCCTGAGACCAGAAGAACTAGATGGTGCCTGGCTGCCACCAATGACTGCCCTGACCGGGAACATAACATAGTCCCCGATGGAGCAGGAGAAAAGTGGGGTGCAGAACTCAAATTCTAGTAAAAAGGCCAGCACTTAATGGTCTGACTGAGACTTGGAGGGATGAAGACATGGCCCCCAGACTCTGTGTTAGCCCAAAACTAAAACCATTCTCAAAGCCAACTCTTCAGACAAAGATTAGACCAGACTATAAGACATACAATGATACTCATGAAGAGTGTGCTTCTTAGCTCAGGTAGATACATAAGACTAAATGGGCAGCTCCTGTCCAGAGGTGAGATGAGAAGGCAGAAAGAGAACAATTATTTATACAAGCTTCAACCATGCTGGAGTTCCTGGGTAGTGCAAATGTTTAAGCATTCGCCTACCAGCTGAAAGGTTGATGGTTTGAACCCACCCAGAGGTGCATAGGAAGACAGGCCTGCTGATCTGCTTCTGAAACATCACCCTTGAAAACACTATGGAGTGCAATGCTACTAGTACTCTGCACACATGTGGTCGCTATGAGCCAGAATCAGGGCTTAGAACTGGTTTGAACTATTTCCGTCATGGCCAATGAAGGGGAACTAGAATGATAACTGGAACAGGAAAAATTATGGGTCAAAACCCTGGAATGGGAGACTTGGAAGAGGTACAGTGAGCCGTCTCAGGAGCCTTAGAGTGAGATTTGGATTAATGGCAGGACTTCAGAAAGCAACACACATTCAAGGTGGAGCAGTAGGCTGCCATCTTTGAGCGGGTCACCGTTGTTTCCGTCTCTGCTTAAAATCCAACGAGCAAGAGATTTGGTCGTGATGCAATGAGTACGTTGCCCTTATTTTCTAAGAGGGAGATTAGGTTTCTAGCAGGGCTTCAACCCATAATTCTTCCTGTTCCAGTTCACCCAAATTTTAAAAATTCAAGTCTGTTCCAGTTTTGCTTCCTTGGCCAAGACTGAACCGGGAAGAACCAGTTCGAAGCCCTGATCAGAATCAATTCAGCGGCAGCTAACAAGTACTACGCTATAGGGCCCTGGAAACCCACTGCCGTAGTGTCAATTCTGACTCATAGCAACTATATAGAACAGAGTAGAACTGTCCCCATAAGCTTTTTCCAAACATTCTACATATACCTGACACAGACCAGTTCCGTGTGTACCTGAAAAGAAAAACCCACAGTGTAGAACTTTTCAAGACTATGTATTTATGTGTGTATATGTGCTTATGCGTGTGTGTCCGTCTAGTTGCGTCCATCTCTTTCTCTTTCACATACCTAGTCTTTAAAGTACATACAGAGAATGTTGCCATAAAATACCACAACCTATAAAGTGTGCAAAATTCTGTCTGAAATCTGAGAGCAAATGAGCGAGGCTCTTTTTTGCTGCTTCTTGGTTCATGTAGGTGCTAGGATATAAGCAATGCTTTCAACCTAAGTTGTCGAAACCCTGCAATTTACAGATGAAACAATGGAGGCCCAGGGATGGTAAGAAGCTTGGTACAAATTATATGGCAAGTAGGTGGTCCAGCTCGGACTTGCACTCAGGTCTTTTGATTCTAATCACATGATTTCTTATTAAACCATGTTAACATTTTAGTTCACTGGGAAAAACAACAATGACTAAAACAACCACAGAGCAACAGGACAGTTTTTGAGGTCATTTATTGATGACGATATGGAATGGGCTATCGCAAATCCATCCAACTATAACTGAAAAAGAAGGGCTACAAAATAATGTCGATATTGTTAGTAAACCCTCCCTCTCAACCAAAGGTACAAAACGACAGTATAGAAACTCTGAGCACAAGCATTTCTATGGATTCTACCAAGAATATCCCAGATGCCATGATTTTAAATGCCAAATTTTTACCATTATCTTATCAGTCTTTTAAGTAGAACTTATGTTTAAAGATATAAGTATGATGGCCACAGCAATGCATAGCAAGTGTATTAGAATAAAACATAGCAGAATTATTCAGGATTTGTTTTTCTGTTTACAAATCTCTTGAGTATGACTCATTCTCTGCAACACTCCTCACCACCTGGCTTCTGGTGAAACATTTACGTTGCAAATAAATGAAGAGTGAGATGGTACAATTCCCAAAGTCCATGACGTATGCAAGATGACCTGCTAGACATTAAAATGACATAGAAATAAATGACTTTTACTTAAGATTCAAGCATGTGCTTTTACTTTATGACAAAATATAATCTTATGATTTTTCCCAAATACTTAGAGATCTAAAAATGAAATCTGAGAAAACAACAACAATATCAATCATACCAATTTGCCTGGGACTGAGGGTTTTGAGAATTCAGGACTTGCAGTGCTAAAAACCAGGACAGTCTCAGAGAAACCAAGATAATTAGTCACTCTGCATAGCAACTCCAAAGATATATGGCGGTTGTGGCTCCATAGTCCCCTGAGGAAATGTTATTTATCCCCTAGACAGCCTAATCTAGACAGTCTCAGAGGTGCCATCAGTTTTCATGGAGTCTGTCATTTTCTGTCTTTCTAGATCACAGTTTTTTAAATTCATTTTATTTTGTTGATGTTGAAAATATACACAGCAGATCACAAACCAATTCAACATTTTCTACATGTACAATTCACAATTTTTGTGGAATCTGTTGACTATGAGTCTAGTTGTTGATTCTGCAAAGGATCTGCCTAAATAAGTAGCTAGAACTATGCATGTGTATGCATGTTCTGAGTTTGAAAGCATATGACAGTAACTCTGAAGCAGGATAGACGGGAGCCCTGAAGCACTTAGAAAAGATTTATACAGTTTTCTAATACTTTTGGATTCAGCTTTCACTACAGTAATAATCATGGCTTCTTTCAGGCAAATTATTCTCTCTTGAATTACTAGTCTAGTAAACCCCTTAAAAAGCCTACAGTATTCCAATTCTAGAATTCTCTATCACAGCAAGCAGTAGGAATAGAGAAGTGCAGCTGAGGGAGTAAATGTGGTAAATTGGGGAATGGGGGTATAGAGGCTTTCGGGGCCTGAGGTTTTGAAAATGCATTGCCAAAGCTGATCCAGCATATTTCCTTTCCAGCATTAATAA
Organism: Dugong dugon; assembly: GCA_030035585.1. Classification (NCBI taxonomy): domain Eukaryota; kingdom Metazoa; phylum Chordata; class Mammalia; order Sirenia; family Dugongidae; genus Dugong; species Dugong dugon. The sequence continues at coordinate 21,054,088 of CM057463.1, read as the reverse complement.
TTACTTGGCACTAAAGAAATGCTAGCTGATAGAGCATTTTTATAGTGTGGCGTTTTATTATCTCTGTCTTGGAAAATGGTAGCCACTGATAATCTAATAGAGAGGAGAAACTCACTTCATTAATTTATTATAGCCCAGAGTCCTAGGCAGGGTGTTTACTTACAGGGAATATTCTTTATTTCTGCCAAATTACAAAGCTGGCACAGCACCGTAGATGATGTAAAGCTTTTGGTTAAATGTCTTCCAGATTCTGTTTTCTAAAAGATCTACCAAGAACTTGCAGTTTAAGCTTTTCCTACCGTTTTTATATTCGCTGGGTTTCTCCCAATATATTTTTATTTTACCTTTAGTAGCGAGTTCACACTGGCTGTATTAGGCAGTTTTGTCTTTACCAACATGGTATCATGGAGTCAGAGACCTGGGCTTTGACCTGGCAGTTCCACTAGTCATGGTGTGTGTGACGTTGGGCACAGCACTTAATCACACTCGGCCCTTACTTTCTTTATTTGTGAGATGAGGAGGTTAGACTAAGAGCCTCTCCATCTCTAATATTTTAAAGTTCATGTTTGTACTAAAAGTTGAGATTAAATAAGATTCTACATACGTATAAAAGAAAATGTCTTTTGGGGTTTTTAAAAAGAGGAATATGTTTAAGTTTTGTAAAATTCCAATTAAAGAATGAGTAGCTTTTGTTTACCATCTAGCATATGAAGAGCCCAGGGGCTATTGTGATGTATGCCGCAGAAATGCTGATTGCAGTTCATGTAGTATTCCTGACAGAAAGGAAACATCTGGAGGATTTCTGTACAAGCTAGGATTCACTCCTAAAAGATCCTTTTGCTTTTGGATGGATTTGTACATTATCCTGCCTGCTCTATTTTGTGAGCGTTTAGCCGTCTGTCTAATACTACCAATGGTTTCTTTTCCTAATTAATTGACAGAATCTATAATATTTGTTTATTTTAAATGTTTCATGACAATTACAAAATCAAAAGGCTGTTAACTATGTACTGTTGTACGTGATGCATGACAACGGCATCAGAGACACAGACTGATTAGAGCTGATGGGGGCTTTAGAGATCAATCAGTCCAATTCTCTCATTTTGTAGATGAGAAAAAACGTGGAGATTGTTGTTGGCAAAGCAGAGAACCTGTGTCTCCTGATGTCTATGCTTTTTTTTTTTTTCTTTTCATTATAATATCAGCAAGTCATATAGTTCTCATTCACAGGAATAATTTCTTCCATTTCTTTGCAATCAAATTTCTTTGATTTTATAATGAGAGTGAAACCAGAAGAAACAAAGTTTATAACATTATTTTATTTTATGAAAGTTTCATATGGACCCAGTTAAAAAGCCAAATCATTCTACAAGCCTTATAACAAAAAAGTCGATTTCATCTACTTTCATCTGCTCCTTCTGCTTGCAATTGTGATGGCCTAGAGATACCCATATTCATTTCTATGAGCTGTTCTTCTCGATATTTTCTTTCACACTTCTAAATAAATACTTTTGATTCTTAGCTCTTGATTATTAGTTTTAGATGTCATTAATTGACTCGTTACTGTAGAATATGAGAATTTAACTCTTTCCATGCACATCTTCATCCAAACATGCTTTCTCCCACCCCAAGCCCCTTTTCATTACAGTTACGACGTTCATGTCAGTTAGATGAATATTCTGTGTTTACCTTTTCGAATTGTTTGAATCATATTCATAGCTGAGACATACAGAGGATGATTATTGCATTTTCTGTCTTGTTCAAGTTTTTGTTTTCCATGGAGTTAGTAGGATCTGGTTTTTATTGTTGTTTGCTTGCGTAAACCTATATCTCTATCAATATTTCCTGCCCAAACCCTCTGACTCAAGTGTAAATCCCAACTCAACACCTTTAAATTTGTCAGATGATCTATTAACGTCATCTTTCACTGGAGCTTCCATGTTCTGATCTGCACTCATAGGTTCCTGAGCCTGCTAGCATCTCCCTGCTTCATTCTCCTCTGTTCACTCACTGTCTCTCTCATGTCTGAATTCTCTGTTTCCTGGATCCCATATCTTGCTGTTTCCTGGTTTACTTCCTCATTTTAGAAGAGCACATTCTTCAGTTACATCTTGAGAAAGGATACACGGAACATAAAATATTTTGGGAATTGTAGGGCTAAAAATTTCTATATTCTGAGCTCATCCTTGCTTAATAATTTGAGTGAATATAAAAATCTAATTTGCAAATCATTTCCTCCCAGAAATTTTAAAACATTGGCCCATTGTCTTCTCGTTTCCAGTGATGTTCCAAATTTCATCAGCATAAGTTATGGTTGGGATCTTGTTTTCATCACTTTTGCTGGCCACTCAACGGAGCATGCTCAGTATCAAAATTCACATCCTTCAATTTGGGGATATTTTGATAAATTGTTTTTGTTAATTTTATTCTCTCATCCCAGATCTTTTATGATTTGGATAATGGGTGTTTTAGACTAACTCTCTTTCATCTTTTTTATTTTTTTTCCCCTGGGAGATTTTCTAAAATTTTAGTTTTCAGTATTTTGTTGAATTTTTCCTTACTGCACTCAAAAGTAAACAGTCCTCTTTACTTTTCTTAATGATCCATTTTAATAGTTTATGTTCTAATTTCATAAATACCATATTCTTTCTTAAGTATTTGAACATCAGTTATAATTGTTTTGTTGAACATGTCTTTGGTTCTCTGCATTGTCCTGTTTCCTCTGAGTTCAGTTTACTTGGCTGTGGGCTGAGGTGATATGGATGACTAGTTGCGTATCTCTCATCCTCAAGCTTCCTAACCAGAGTTTGATTTCATGGCAGTGGCAGAAGTACAAGCACTTTTTCAGGGCCCTGTATATGTCAATCCAATAATATACTGTATTAGTTTCTTATGACTGCTGTAACAAATTACCACAAACTTGGTGGCTTAAAACAACACAAGTTTATTCTTTTACAGTTCTGGGGGTCGAAGTTTGAAATCTGTTTCACTCAGGCAAGGCCAAGGTGTCAGGAGGGCTGGTTTCTTCTGGAGTGTCTACAAGAGACTTCATTTCCTCACCTTTTCCAGCTTTTAGAGGCTGCCCTCTTCCTTGCACTCCTTTGCTCATGCTCTCTTTTTCCATCCTTAAAGCCAGCAATGTAGTATCTTCATATCTCTTTCTACTTCCATCCTCATCTTGCCATCTGTCTTGCAAGAAGCTTTGTGATTACCTTGGGCCTACCTGGATAATCCAGGATAATCTCCTCATCTCAAAATTCTTAATTTAATCCTATCTACAAAGTCCCTTTTGCCATATAAGGTAACATATTTACAAATCCTGAAGATTAGGACTTATAGATCTTTTCTGGAGGTGGGGGGCATTAATCAACCTACCACACACACCTTTGGCCACGGTAAATCACATCCCTGAACTCAGTATCAACTGACAGTGAAATAGACTCCACTTCTTTAGAGAGAGAAATAGCAGAGTAAAATGACAAAGGGCATGTATACAGCATGGGATAAAGAATAGAGACCACAAGCATGATGAGTCATCTGTGAGCCATGTCTGCATTTATTTAGATTTTTTAGAATATCTTTCAATAATGATCTATAATTTTCATCATAAAGTTCCTACACATGTTTTGTTAGATTTATTTCTAAATATTCAATATTTTCGATGCTATTTAAATGATATATTCAACTTTTTCTATTTTCTAATTCTTTATTGATAGTATCTAGAAATGCAATTGATTTTTATAGTAATTTTGTATTTGTAACCTTTCTAAATGTTCTTACTAATTTTGATGATGTATTTCTTTTCCTTGCTTTGTTTTATTGACTAAGGCTACTAGAATAGTCCTGAATAGAAGCAAGGATAGAAAGAAGCCTTGTTTTGTGCCATTGTGTTTCAACATTAAGTATGATGTTTGCTATAGGGTTTGTGTTGGTGTTGATATCTTTTATCAGTTTATAATCTTCTACTACTAATTTGCTAAACAAAAGTATTTTTTTTTTAAGACAAGGTTCATTCAAGATATAAAAAGAAATGTTTGTAGTTTTCTAAGTAAATTTATCTAATTGCAAAGTGCTCTTTCTACAAAATGCATAGGCTCTTAGTATCTTGAAACATATACCTCTTGAAGTTTATATAATTTTGTTTTAAATCACAGTCTTGCACGAATTTATGGGAATCACTCACTAAATGCTTTCCCAAAGTAAACTGAGGCTTAAAATGGATTGGTTAACCATATCTACCGTTGGCAAATAGAATATGACTACTTCTAATAATATGCTTACCCCATTTACCAACAGGAAATAATTACATCATGAATCTTGGAATTCACTGGTTCCCATTTAGTATATTCACAGCAGTGGCTGGCCAAAACCACAGTTTCCTAAGCTAATGAAGCTAATGCAAAAAAAAAAAAAAAAAAAAAAGTGAGTACATCTTATTGTAGATTCAGAAAAGAAGAAAACTCTTAACTAATTCAAGTGAGATCTCCTCTTTTCAGAGATGTTAGATGTCCATCAAGCATGGATGCTTCAACAAATAATTTTTAAATTCCCTGGATATGTATCTACTCTTTCAAAATGCCTCTTCTCTACTAGAGGTTAGATTTGTTTATTTATTTATCATACAGCCATTTAAGAAACTTTTTTTCAAGAATCTATTATGTATCAGAGACTGTCCTAGGCACTGAGATGCAACAGTGAGCATGACACCTGGGAAATCTAAAGGGTAAGTCAGCCAGACAAAGGGAACGGGGGAAGCTATCAATGTAAGGGGAGTAACACATGCAAAGATCCAGAAGTGAAAGAGGTAATATTTTCAAAGAAATTACTCATACAATCCAGAGCTTAAACAAGTAGAAATTGAGATGAGGCTAAAGAGGCAAAATAACGAAAGGCCTTATAAATTGGGTGACCAGTTTGATCTCAAATTGTCCAAACCTGGACACTTTGAAAGTGAAAGTGATGCTATTAATAATTATGCCAGGATCAATGCAATAAATTGGTACTATCCCCAGGCAAACAAGACATATATAGTCAGCCCACTTATAAGGCATGTAAATATCCTCTTCTCTTTTTCATCTGAAGTTATTGAAGAAGCACTGAAGGGCCATAAGTGGGTAGAAGAGTAACATGGTTAGATGTTCATTTTAGAAAGACTGCTCTTGCTGTACTGTGGATTACTTGTGGATAATGGAAGGAGAAATATGCAAAACTGGGAAAAGGAAGCAGATATAGGCTGTTGCAATAATTCAGGTAAGCAATGAGATTGCCCTGGACTAAAAATGTAGTTAATGGGGATGGTAAAATGTGGATGAATTCTATAGATACTTAGGAAGTAAAATTAATTGGATCTGCTGATTGTTGGAGTGTTTTAGGGACTTGATGGTAAGAAAGGTGATTGGAAGCACCAAGAACAGTGTCCAGGTTTCTGCCTTAGGAAATTGATTGGATTAGGATAGAGCACACATTCCCTGGAATCAGAAACACAAAGGGATAGCCACTGAAGATGTTGCTTATGAGTGACCTACCCTGTGTTTCATGTATGGGTTTTTCAAGGGCCAGAGCAGTTGTTTGGTTGTTTTTCCAAAATGTTAGACTAATCCCTAAATGATCCTTGGGCTGTCCTGGTGAGTGGCTGAGGTCATGGCTGGCACAGAAAAGACTAAGACAAAAACTAATGTGTGGGCTACAAAGCCCATAAAGAACACCAAGACATGCAGCAGGAACAGAGGGAGTGTATGTGGTCACAGGCTGGTTTCTAGAAAATTAAAGGTGCAACACTGAAGTCCAAGTGAATAAAGGAAGCGTATACATTCCCCTGGTGGTGCAGTGGTTAAGAGCTCAGCTGCTAACCAAAAGGTCGGCAGTTCAAATTCACCAGCAGCTCCTTGGAAACCCTATGGGGCAGTTCTCCTCTGTCCTATAGGGTAACTGTGAGTTGGAATTGACTCGAAGGCAACAGGTATACATTCCCCAGGCATGGGCAAAGGAAAGTTCAGATAATCTGAATGAGAGTTTGGACAAGGTGTACTGTAATTTCTTAAGGAAACCCAAGGTTTTTCCTTTTATCACTTCTTCCTCTCTTTAAAGACACCAGATAATAGAGAGGTACAAGATGAGACAACAGGCTTCAAGAAACCGTAACAAGAAAGAATTAAAGGTCAGAGTGAGGATATCAGTCAGCCACAGATGATCATTCTGAGCCTCCAGTGAGGTTGGAGCAGACTATAGAGTTAACCATCAGGAACAGAAGAAATGTGGACAGAGTGGCTTAAAAGCCAAGGAGGAACCTCAGGACCTGGGAGCGTCCAGCAGGAAGGAAAATTGATTAGCATTAATCATGAACTCAGGAGCTCTGGTAAAGTAGTAGAGTGCTCAACTGCTAACTGAAAGGTCATCAGTTTGAACCCACCAGCCGCTCTGCTGGAGAAAGATGTGACAGTCTGCTTCTATAAAGGTGCAGCCTGGGAAACCCTATGGGGCAGTTCTACTCTGTCCTATAGGGTTGCTGTGAGTTGGAATTGACTCGACGGTAGTGGATTTCTTTTCTTTTTGAATCATGAACTCAGACTAGATGACAGGGTGCCACAGTCTGAGTCATTCAAGCACAAAGCCCTGGAAACAGAATTTGAAAAATCAGGGATGTTGTTTGCATAATCAGTGTAGGGCACCAAAAACAGGATAGGAGCTCCTTGCATTATTCCTTTACGTTTGTTCGTCAACCCATCCTTACCCTTGAGAGCAGGAAACCTGTGTTTGGGCTACCCCTTTCTCAATCCCTCCATCTATTTTGGCTTCACATTATATAAATGTGGTGTGGGCAGTGCTACCAACATCCAGCCTTTTCAAAATTCTCTCTCATTTCATTTCCTGGAGCCCTTCTGCTCCTTATATATGTACAATGCTAACCTGCTTCTTTGCTCATTTACATGTTTTCAGCACTTTACATTCTTCAAGCCTATGATCTTACTTGATAGTGATTAAGAGTGCTGATTCTGCAATCAGAAAGACTTACTTTTTAAATTCCTCTCCAATACTGACATTTGATCTTGGGCTTTACTTAACGTCTCTATAACTCAGTTTCTTCATCTGTGAAAAATGGAGACAACAATACTACCGGTTACAGTAGAGTAGACTCTGACTCATGGTAACCACTTGTGTATCAGAGTAAAACCATGCTCCATAGGGATTTCAATGGCTGGTTTTTTGGAAGTAGATTACCAGGTCTTTCTTCCCAGATACTTCTGGGTGAACTCAAACCTCTAACCTTTCAGTTATCAAGTGAGTGCACTTACTGTTTGTGCCACCCAGGCACTGCTGGAGATAAAACTACTAAAGAAATTGAGTAGTTTTGAAGAATAAGTGTCTTAATGTATGAAAAGCACATAGCACAGTGCCTACCACATAGTATTCACTCAACAAATATTAGCAATTATTATTATTATTGTTAAGCCCCACAACCCTATGTGGTAGAAAATAGTATTACTACAAATTAATATATATTAATACAAACAGACTCTTTTAGGTTAAATGACTTGTTCAAGGTTATACAGCTCTGATTTTCACAGTTACAAACCATAGATTTTGAGCCCAAGTTCAGTGGACACAGCACTCAAAACAGTTACAGGGAAAATGTCCAGACCTTCTATCAGGGCTCAGCTTGTAACCCTACTGAAATGGGCAATGCTGGTGCATTTAGTAGCTAAGGTGGGCAGCACAGTGGTCCCTTTCCCAAGTCACACAAGTTAGTTTCAAGTTGTTTTATTTTCCATTTAATTCTTTAAATTGAAGGAACGCATTGAATGACTGAGGCAAATGTGTATTCATAGTCCTGGCTATATATTGTTGTGTAACAAAACCCCCCCAAACTTAGTGGATTAAAGCCACAGCGATGATTTATTTTGCTCAGAAGTCTGCAATTTGTCAGGGCTCAGTAGAGGAGGCACATCTTTGCTCCAAATGATGTCAGCTGGGACAGCTTGAAGGCAGGTTGGAGGATACACTTCCAAAGATGGACAACTCACATGTCTGGGAATTTGGCGCTTTCAGCTGAGAGCTCAGCCCAGGCTGTGAGCTGGGGACCTCTGTTCCTCTCCATGGGGGAGAGGCTGTCTGTGTTTCCTGGGCTTCCTCACAGCATGGTGGCTGGGCTCTAAGAGTGAACATCCCAACAAAAAGAGGGGCAAAATCTTTATCACTTGTTTGACTTAGCCTCAGAAGTCACATAGAGGCCCTTCTGCCCTTCTCTTTAGCCAAAGCAATCACAAAGATCTACCCATTTTCAAGGAAAGAGAACCTAAACACTTGCTGTTGGTAGGGGAATCGCAAGGTTCTGGAATAACGTGTGGGGTGGAAAATATATGACTTGAGAAATATGTATGAGTTGGAATGGACTCGACAACAGTGGGTTTTTTGGTTATATATGCATAAAATGAAAAACCAAACCTGTTACTGTCGAGTTGATTCTGACCCATTGTGACCTCATGTGTTACAGAGTAGAACTGCTCCATAGGGTTTTCCTGAATGTCATCTTTATGGAAGTAGATCACCAGGCCTTTCTTCAGAGGAACCCCTGCTGGGTGGATTCGAACTGCCAATCTTTAGGTTAGCAGCCTATTGCAAACTACTTGCACCATCCATATATATTAATATATATGTGTTATATATTTCATATTCAAATATATGTGTACATATCACATATTCATATATATGAACTATTTGAGCTATGTAAATTAGCAACCCCATTCTGATCCTTCCCACTCTCTTTATTTTTTTTCATAGCAATTATAATCACCTGGCATATTATATATTTATTTATTACTGTCTACCTTCACAAGAATGATGCTCCACCGAGCAGGGACTTTATCATATTTTATTTACTGCATTACACGTATTACCCTGAACATTGCCTGGTACATAATAAGTGCTCAATTTATTTGTTGAATGAATTAAGGATTGCATAAATGTATGCCACCTCCAATATATAGGATCATTAATTCATTAGCATAGATGCTGTTCTCAGGCTGAACATCAGTTAAAGGAAAGGTTGGTGGCACTCTCTTCTGTAAATAACAAACTTGGCACATGACAGAGAAAGAATGTTATCAAAGTTCCTGAGACCCGCATTTCTAATGCCATGGAAAATTCAACTACTATAACAACTTTTCCTCTGCATTTTATTTCTCTTTCATGGAACAGCCATTGCTAGAAGCATAAACAGAGGGCATTTCTGGATGGCAGCTGAGAAGTATTAAGAAAAAATAGTGCCAGCCATGAGGATTTTATTTGCCTTTCACAAGATGCAATCCGTGAAGGCTCATAAAGTCATAGTTAATAAGTTGCCTGTTTTGCCTTGAGGCATTTTCAGTAGCTCATAATAGTATCTATTTCAGAAAGTGTGGGAGTTGGTACTCACACAGATACATTTTGGCATATTAAGGGTCAATCAAAAATTATGTGAAAAGACCTTGTTTGTCTCTAGAAAAATTAAAGCCCTCAAAACAAAGAACGGAATAAAAGATTCTGTGCCTTTCATCAGATATACAATACATTATAATGGATCTCTTATGACAAGTACCTCCACAGTTTTAATTATAAGCACCTTATATCAATTGCTAATTGTGATATCCGGTCAGTTCTTTGACAGTATGATGTGGTCTCCTTCATAGATGCTTTGGTTCTGTTGAAACACTACCTAATATCAATAATGAGGACAAATGATTAGTAAATTCATGAAGTACATAATATTTCTGTGGTGCAGAATTTTTCATTTCTTAAATTTTGATTAAAGATGCCAAAATTTAAAGATTAAACTTTGATTAAAGATACCACTAAATGCTAAAATAAGATATTCAACACTTTTTGGGGAAAATCAAACATCTCTTTTCTCAAGGTCTCTAAAGATGCCATTGAAAGCATTTTTATTAAAACCCAAAAAAGAAGCTTTCATTAAAGAATGGCAAACATAGTGATAATTAATGAATTCTGTTAATCTTTTCCTCTAATATCCACATCAATCTATAATAATATATCCATATGATATATGATCAGGAAATATTTATAAAATAAATGAATGTACAAAGAAGATGCCACTTGTTAACCATCAATAAGGGATGATCTTTCAGACGACTTTCAAAAGTGGTTGTGGATTTGAATCATTACTTCCAAAAATGGTAAGAACCAGCAGAAAAATAAGAAAGATGTGAACCTCTATACTTGGTTCTAGTGGGCATGGTGTAGGAGAACAATGGAACGGAAGGTCAAGAATGGATGGAAAGGTCTGGTTGACACAGTGTTAGATTTTTCCACTCATGGAGAATAGAGACCTTTGGTTGAAACAACAATAAAGGTGTTCACCACCACCATCATTATTATTATCATTATCATCATCATGATAGATAACGATTATTAAGCACTTTATAATGTGCCAGAAACATACTAAATGCTTTTTGTATATTAACTCATTTACTCACCATAACATTCCTCTGAGATAGGTAATATCAGTAGCACATTTTACAGATGAGAAAATTGAAGGACAGAAAGTTAAATGTTTGGCCAATGTCACAGAGCTAATAGATGGCACAGTCAGAATGTGAACGTGGCTATTAGGTCCAGAGTTGATGCTCTTAACCACTCTGCTCTGTTACTTCAAGAAGACATTAAATTGACTATTCAGAAAATGTTAAAGTTTAAATCCAGGAAGTGATATTATAGTGGAAAACTGGAATCAGGTATTGGGGTACATGAACTAAAATGCCATTTCAGAGCTTGGCATATACTGTTACACTACCCCACACATCAGGTGGCTTTTGTCTATTGCATAATAGTAGCAGCACTAAATATATGCCATGAATTAGCTTGTCTAACCCTTGAAGCAACTAAAAGAAGTATGAACTTGATTTACAGATGAAAACTAGTTCAAGAAACACTAAATAACTTGTTTGTCATCAATAATTGGGAGTCACTTTGTAGTTAGGTCATCTGACTCCAAATCTGTGCTTATAGTTGCTATCCTAGTGGTTCTCCATCCTGGATACACATTAGAAACCCATGTGGAACCATTAATAAATACCAGTGGTTGAGTCCTATTCCAGAGATTCTAATTTAATTGGTCTTGGGTGGGGCCTGGAAATAGGTAGTTTATAAAAGTTCTCAGGTGAATCTAATGTGCACCAAGAGCAAAGAACCACTACACTTTCTTAATAGTGATCCTCCTCTTAAAGTTATCTTTGGTCCCAGCCCACTAAAACACAGCAAACTGTATTATTCTTTCCAGGACAGAGTAAGGTATGAACAGGAAGCTTAACTGCTTGGGAACCTTCAGGGCTTTCTTACATGGGTTTTAGCATACAAGACATGAACATGAGATCTAAAATGAATTTCTTTACCAGTCACAAATTAATAGGTGGCTCTGGGTAAGATGTCAAAATTTTAAATTAATTTTTTTCCTGATCTACCTGACAGATAATCTTTCCATATATATGACCATTTAATTTGCCCTTTTACTGTATTTTTATCTTTAGTATACCTGGCCCACACTATTTTTAACTAGTGTAGTCTCCACTACTTGTCTGTCAGCTTGTTGTTCTGTGGTGGCTTATGTGTTGCTGGGATACTGGAAGCTACGCCACTGATATTTTGAGTACCAGCAGAATCACCCATGGTGGGCATGTTTCAGTGGAGTTCCCAGACTAAGACAGACTAGGAAGAAGGAACTTGTGGTCGATTTCCAAAAAACACTGGCTAGTGAAAACTTTACGAATAGTAGCAGAACTGACATAGTACTGGAAGATGAGCTCCTCAGATTGGAAGACACTCAAAATATGACTGGGGAAGAGCTGCCTCCTCGAAGTAGAGTCAACTATAATGATGTGGATGGAGTAAAGCTTTCGGGACCATCATTAGCTGATGTGGCATGAGAAATGTACAAAGTATGAATCAAGAAAAATCAGAGGTCAAAAATGAAATGGAATGCATAAAGATTAATATCCTAGGCTTTAGTGAGCTGAAATGGGCTGGTATTGGCCATTTTGAATTGGACAGTCATGTAGTCTATCTTATTTTTACTCAAAACACACGTTATACATTTTTTGCTAACAAGGCACTCCCCTCTCACATTATGTTCCTAGACACTGTGCAGTTTATATTTATGGGTGCATTATTTATGCAGACACGATATTTGCAAGAACATATGGTGCTCTGCTGGGAAGGACAAAGCAAAGAGGAATGGTGTCGCCTTCAGGGTACTAGCTGAGGAAAATTAAAACAAGTCCTTGTGAGCCCAAGTATGACCTTAAGTATATCACACCTAAATTTTGAGACCATCTCAAAAATAGATTTGATACACTGAACACTAATGACTGAAGACCAGACGAGTTGTGGAATGACATCATACATGAAGAAAGTAAAAATTCATTTAAAAGACAGAAAAGAAAGAAAAGACCAAAATAGATGTCAGAAGAGACTCTGAAACTTGCTCTTGAATGTAGAGTAGTTAAAGTGTATGGAAGAAATGATGAAGTAAAAGAGCTGAATAGAAGATTTCAAAGGGCAGTTCGAGAAGACAAAGTAAAGTACTATAATGAAATGTGCAAAGACCTGGAGTTAGAAAACCAAAAGGGAAGAACACACTCAACATTTCTCAAGCTGACAGAACTGAAGAAGAAATTCAAGCCTCAAGTTACAATACTGAAGGATTCTATGGGCAAACAATTGAATGACACAGGAAGCATCAAAAGAAGGTAGGAAGAACACACAGAGCCACTGTACCAAAAATAATCAGTTGACATTCAACCATTTCAGGAGGTTCAACAAATGGAAGCAACACTAGAATCACTTACTTGTCTATACCAAGAAATTTGGAAGGTAGTGCCTTAGGCTGAGTTCTCAAGAAAAGCAAAACCAGTAAGATGTATAAATATACACAGAGAGAGATTTATATCAAGGAAATGGATCATGTGATTTTAGAGCCTGGAACATTCCAAGTCTGTGATTCACATAGCCAAAAGAGCTGATGAATCCAAGATTGGCAGGTCAGACAGCAGGGCTCTTGCTCACAGGCTGTGAAGATCGATGAATCCCAGGATCAGCAGGCAGGACCTCAGGTAAGCTGCTAGCTCAAGTCCCAAGAACCGGAGGTCAGATGAACAGGAGCCAGCTGAAGGACCCAGAGCAAGCAAAAGCTCTCAAACCTTGCCAGAAAGTTCACTTATATTCGATGAACGCCACACCCCCTAGGAAATTCCCTTTCAACTGATTGGCTACTCACAGCAGATCCCATCATGGAGATGATCACATTATATCAGGTCTCATCATGGAAGTGATCACATCCTCATTTGAATGCCAAACTACATCATAACTGCCAAACCACTAAGAATCGTGGCCCAGCTAAGTTGACACACACCTTAATCATCATAGGCAGCTACCTGGCCAACTGACCAGAAGATATCCATGTTTATGCCCATTCCAAAGAAAGGTGATCAAACGGAATGCATAAATTATCACAGTATCATTAATACCACACACAAGTAAAATTTTGCTGAAGGTAACTCAAAAATGGTTGCAGCAGTACCTACTGCCGGAAATTCAGGAAATTCAAGCCAAATTCAGAAGAGGATGTAGAACATGGATATCATTCCTGATGTCAGATGAATCCTGGCTAAGCAGAGAATACCAGAAAGATGTTTACCTATGTTTTATTCACTATGAAAAGGCATTCGACTGTGTGAATCATAACAAATTATGGCTAACATTGTAAAGGATGGGTATTCCAGAATTCTTAATTGTGCTCACGTGGAACCTATATATAGACCAAGAGGCAATTGTTTGAACAGAACGAGGGGATACTACACGTTATCAGGATAGACCAGTCACTGGTGAAAGCCTCATGCTTGGTGAAGTAGAGGGTCAGCCAAAAAGAGGAAGACCCTCAACAAGATGGATTGACACAATAGTTGCAACAATGGGCTCAAACATGGTAATGATTGTGACGATGGTGCAAGAAGGGCAGCGTTTCTTTCTCTTGTACGTAGGGTCGCTGTAAGTTGGAACTGATTCAGCAGCACCTAACAACAACAACAGTGTAGCTCTGATTCACAAAAAGTAAGCATAGGGTCACCTGAATCGTGCTATATTTTATTTGTCTAAATAAAGTGTCTCATCAAGCTACAGTTGTAGATAAAGATTTGTTAACTCTATATAAATGCCTATCTTTCTGTGGTTTGTATTTATTCAGTTTTAAAAAGTAAGGGAGAAAATGGAAACATTGAACTAATGGGCAAGTCTGAAAAAGAATGAGTAAGTTATTTTAAAGGTGAAAAACATAATCCCTAATATTTGAAGTTTCTGGATCATCATGTGTTAGGCTTTGGATAAAGTGGGAATGCATGTCTAGACAGCTGTTCTTTGACCAGATAGGGATAATTAGAAGAAACAACCACAGGATCTGACACTTCTGTTTTAGCAAATGACCCATCAGTAGGCTTTGTTCTAGAAGAACTGATAATGATTACAGAGGCTGTCAAGCTGCAGTAGGTATTGTGTTCTAAAGACAAATCAGAGTTAAAAGGCTCAGTGCTTTGTCTACCTTTGAAATGTTGGCTAAAGATTCAGGAAATATGAAGGAAAGGATATATATAAAATTTACTGTGTTCATGGGGGCCAGGGAAACAAGGTAATCTGAAACCGTAATTTAAAATCGATTTTAACCTTCTTGTCACAAAACTTAAGACAAATGTACCTATAATGTGTGGAATTTTACTTCTCTTTTTATTTTTATTTCTCTTTTTATTACATCAATCAAAAAATACGTAAAGTCTCCTCGGTATAAAAATTTTTCTCCTCTGAAAAGGGTGATACTTTTTGGAAAATTTAATTGCTGGTAAATAAGTAAACAATAAAATACAGACTTTTCTAATATCATCAGGAATATGCAGCATCATCTTTTAAAGTCTCTTAAGTCATCATGGCCACCTTTTATCCTGAACTGCATCCCATGATTTTCATTGATTATTAGATATTGTTGACTCTGTACTTTTCTCTTTTATATGTATTCTTCAGAATATCACAGTATTAGTCAAAAACAGAGGCTGTGGAAGTTCAAATTCATTTTTACTACCAACATAAAATTTTAAACTCTCATTCTCATTTATAGAATAGGACTTTGAGCTATAGTCAAACGTGATTTTTTTCATGGAGTAAAAACTTTGATTTCCAACTATCATCTTTTACTACATGTATTTTACTTTCATCTGTACACACTATAGATGGTTTTGACAGGGCAAGAAAGCACCAATTCGTAGTGTAAAGAGCACTGGATATGAACCTAGAAGCCCTCGTTTATCCTGATTTTGAATCTCTGCTTATTTGCTGGGACCCACCATGTGCAAGCCAACATCTCTTCATCTTAATATCTTCATCTGTAGGACTTCCCCTACCTGCCTTGTAGGATTGACACAGGATAGTGGTATTTGTGAAGCTATTTGAAAACCATTAATTGCTTTACAAATGTAGACAACTAAAATTAAGATTGTCAAAGTAATCAATGAACAAAGAAATTAAAGCATATACAGTTTATTTGAGCAGTTAATCTGTATACATATAGGGAGATCTATCTGTTCTGAAAACAAAACAAAACCAAAACCAGGGTTTTGTTTTAGACCAGTTACAATGAGGTTTTTAAGGAGGAAAGTAGGAAATAGAGGAGAAAATTAATCATTGGCTAATCTTAACAGGAGTCACTGGGTGGGGCAAATGGTTAAGGGCTAAACTACTAACTAAAAGGTTGACTGTTCAAACCTACACAAGAGTGCCTGAAGAGACAGGCCTGGCTGTCTGCTTCTGAAAGGTCCTGGCCTTCAAAACCCTGTGCATCAATTCTACACTGCCCACATGGGGTCGCCACGAGTCAGAATCCAGAGGACTGCAGCTAACAACAACAATCTTAGCATGATTGAATCATGCCTCCCATTCTGAGATCTGGATACTAGGCAGTCTCTGTGGCCTGGCTAGCCCCTGGTCATTTGCACGACAAAGATAGCTCAATTACTTCAGAAGACTTGAAGGATTTAAAATTATCTTCTCAGGACACAAGGGCAGGCAAAAACTAGATTACTTTGCATAAAGTTAAATTCTTTTCACCAGGTATACTTTAAAGGAGTTCATGGTTAACAAATGTCTTGACACAATAGGGGGTTTGTGGGATTTTTTGATCACTGTTGTCTCCACCAGGTCTCCCTTGTTTCTGTTTCTCTATTACTGGGTACATTCCTTATTAGTCAGTAGCCTTTGTGAAATTTCCTATGCACTCAGAACAATCTGTCAATTTGGGCCTCAGTTTCCTCTTTTTTGACAAGATCTTCTTAAATCATGGAGTCTCCATCTCTCATTTTTTGGTAGCAAGACAGAGAAGGGTTTTTCTAGACATGTCACACATATCTGAGAAAGGAGTTGTGGATAAAACTCTGGAATAAAGAAACTCACCTTACCTAGTGGCCGTGAACAAATCATTATAAGTTTCTCTACTTCTGCTTTTCCATTTGTGATATGAACATAGTAACAGGTAATTGTATATATTGTTTGAGGTAGATTTAGAAGGAATAGCCAGGCACACTTCCGTTCTGTGCTACCAAGGAGACGCAGCCCATTAAGTTATCAAACTATATTACTGTGAAAGCCCTATGTTCTTACTTGTAACATTTTCGTCTTACACCACCTTTTTTTTTTTTGAAAGATTGTGCCTAAAGCAACATATTCTGATCATAACATATCTCCATTCATCCCTTTTTTTCATTCCTCAGAACACAAGAAGAAACATTTATAAGATACTTTCGCTGTATTTGTATCCAAACCAAAAGTAAAAATGCAGCTGTCTCTTGCTTCTCAGAAAACACCTAGCTCTTTTGAAAGTAGGGGCAGCGGAGGAAAATGAATGGGAAGATCTGGAGTCATCTTTGCTCAGTCTCACCTGTTTCCCTGCCCCTATGATCTCCTGCACAGAAGGCAAGAATTCTACCACTGAGCCACCAATGCCTCATTGCCTGCATTTAGAACCAGAAATATTTCCCTCAAAAGCTATGTAAAAGTAAAGCTGAAGATAAAAATGCATTAGGAAAATTTATCTGAACTCAGCATGATATTTCCAGATTAAAATGAATTTTAGACAAAGCCAGATTTCCATTAGACTGGACCTGGTTTCTTTTAGGCCATGGATGTGAAGATTAAGAATTATTTTCATAATTAACTGAAATCTGCCTAATAAACTGCTCAAATTTTTTTAAAAGCTAAGCTACCACTTCACAACAAGAAGGCCTGGCAATTGTTGAGGAAGAATGAAGTGGAATAAGGATCACTGTGCACTGATCATAGAATATAAACAGGAGCACCCTGAGTTTCTTGGTTCAGAGCTCCACAACATAAATTTTTGTTTTCATTATTACAAGCTAAAACCTTTCTGATATCTGGCTGAAGAAAATGATATTTTTCTTCCAAAGGGAGTTTATTGGTTTTATTGATTCTGTTCTATTTCGATTATACATGTGAGTGTGGGGGAAGTATATTGCTTTAATAACAGTATTGTTTCTTCTACCAGAAAAAAAATTTCCATTTTACCTTAGATGCCCTTAAATTTACTTCCAACAAGTTTCTTCTATTATCAGCTTATCACGTTTATTCTATTATAGTTTTAGGTTGTTTTCAGTGCATGAAAAGGCATTTCTTGTCTAGGAATACTGTTCCTTGAATAGATCTGTATTTAGGTATGCTACAATAATGTGCATCCTGCTAGAGCACTCATCAAAGCTAAGTGGAATGCTAAAGGTCTTTTGATAAATGATTTGAGTGGAATCTGGTGAACTGAGATGGGTGGAAATGTTGGCTTTTGATAGGGAAATTATTCATGACAGATACCTGTGTGTTTGCGTGTGTGTGTGTGTCCCAGGTTTCTCTGATTATGAGATACTGCTCTGCTACTCACTGGTACTGGTATTGTTACTATTTAAATTCTAGAATTAAGGTGTAAAATTGTAAAAGAGAAAGACTTAGGAAACTATGGTGTGTTGCATTGCATCAAAATAATATTGACACCACATATATAAAACCAGTTATTATTAGTTATTTTAATTTTGGTGAAAATGTATGCAGCAGAACACGCACCCATTCAACAATTTCTATGTGAACAAGTCAGTAATATTGGCTACATTCTTCACATTGTCACCGTCCTCACTGTCTCTACCCGTATTGTTTCACCACCATTGACTTAGACTCCCTAACCGCTAAATTTCTCACCTATGCTTTGAAGTTACTGTTGTTAATTTTATCTCATATAGATAATTTTTTAAGAGCACAGTGCTCATGGCAAACATTCTTTACTAATTTGGCTAAACTGCTGTTTAGTTTACAGATAATTTTGGGGGATAATTTTGGTTCATGGTTTTTGATGGTTTTCTCAGATTTGGGGGTTCTTCCAGTCTCAGTAGGGCCAAACCAAAAACCAAACCAAACCTCTTGCTGTCGAGTCAATTCCGACTCATAGCAACCCTCTAGGACAGAGTAGAACTGCCCCATAGGGTTTCCAAGGAGCGGCTGGTGGAATCAAACTGCTGACCTTTTGGTTAGCAGCCAGTCGCTTAACCACTGCACCATCAGGGCTCCTCAGTAGGTCCGGTACTGAGTAGGTCCAGTATGTCTGAATTCTGTAAGAATTTAGAAATTCTGTTCCAGATTTTTTTCCCTTTTGATTAGGATTCATCTATTGATTTCTTGATCAAAATGTTCAGGAATGGTGTTGTTGTTAGGCACTGTCGAGTCAGTTCCAACTCATAGTGACCCTACGTAAAACAGAACGAAACACTGCCCGGTCCTGGGCCATCCTCACAATCATTGTTACACTTGAGCCCATTGTTGTAGTCACTGTGTTAGTCCATCTTGTTGAGGGTCTTCCTCCTTTTCACTGACCCTCTACTTTACCAAGCATGAGTCCTTCTCCAGGGACTGGTCCCTCCTGATAACATGTCCAAAGTATATGAAATGTAGTCTTGCCATCCTTGCTTCTAAAGAGCATTCTGGTTGTACTTCTTCCAAGACAGATTTGTTTCTTCTTTTCGCAGTCCATGGTATATTCATTAATGGTAGCTGGGCACAATCCAGTTCTTCTGGTCTCATGACTGAGGCAGTTAGACCTGCAGTCCAGTTCCTTCACTGATTCCTGAATCTCCTTCCTCTGCTGCTTCAGGTGAATAGAGACCAATTGTTGTGATGGCCACTCACAAGCTTTTAAGACCCCAGGCACTACTCACCAAACTAGAGAGTGGAACAGTAACTCTAAAAACAGTATTAGGCCAATTGTTTAGACAGTCCAACGAAGCCATGACCCTGTACTTTTGAACCAATGGAACTAATCTCATAAGTTATTTAGATGTACCTTAGGAGTGTCAGCAACTTTAGCCTCTTTTGTTGTTGTTGTTGCTGTTGTAAAATTATATATAACACAATATTTGTTGCCCTTTTTCTGGTGTACAACTTAGTGATATAAGTTACACTTGTCAAGTTGTGCAACAGTTATCCTTAATTAATGCCTATTTTCCCATCACAATAAACATAAACCCCCTATTGCCCAGAGAGTGATTTCTTCTCTGCCTCCTGCCCCAGGTAACCACTAATAGTCATTGGTCTGTATATATTTACTTATTCTTGTCTTTTCATATAAGTGAGGTCATACAGTATTTGTCCTTTTGTGATTAACTTATTTCCTTCAGCATAATGCCTTTGAGATCCATCCGTGTCGTAGCATGTATTAGGACTTCGTTTCTCTTTAGGCTTAGTAGTATTCCATCATAGGCATATACACATTTTGTTTATCCGTTCATCTGTTGATGGACGCTTAGGTTGTTTCCATTTTTTTGCTATTGTGCATTATGCTGCAACGAACATAGGTGTGCATATGTCTGTTCAAGTTGCTACTTTTAGGTCACTAGGGTATAGTCCTAGGAGAGGAACTGCTGAGTCATATGGTAATTCTATTTTTAATTTTTTAAGGAGTTGCCATACTGTTTTCCACAACAGTTGTACCACTTTACATTCCTACCAACAATGGGTAAGTGTTCTGTTATGGATTGAATTGTGTCCCCCCAAAATGTGATTCCCAGTATTGTGTGGTTGTCCACCATTTTGTGATCTGATGTGACTATTCTATATGTTGTAAATACTAACCTTTATGATGATAATGAGGCAGGATTAGGCGGTTATGTTAATGAGGCAGGACTCATTCTTGAGTCAATCTCTTTTGAAATATAAAAGAGAGAAACGAGCAGAGAGGAAAGGGACCTCATACCACAAAGAAAGAGGCTCAGGGGCAGAGTACGTCCTTCGGACCCGAGGTCCCTGCACTGAGAATCTCCTGGACCAGGGGAAAATTGATGACAAGGACCTTCCCCCAGAACTGACAGAGAAAGAAAGACTTCTCCAGGAGCTGGTGCCCTGAATTTCGACTTCTAGCCTCCTAGACCATCAGAGAATAAATCTGTTTGTTAAAGCCATCCGCTTCTGGTATTTCTGTTATGGCAGGACTAGATAACTAAGACATGTTCCAATGTCCCCACATCCTTGCTAATATTTGTTATTTTCTGTTTGTTTTTTTATTTTTATTTTTATCACTGCCATTCTCGTAGGGGTGAGGTGCTACCTCACTGTAGTTTTTGGCTTGGATCTCTCTAATGGCTGATGACAAGGAGCGTCTTTTCATGTGTTTGTTGGCTGCTTTGGTGAAGTATCTGTTCATGTCCTTTGCCCAGTTTTTTGATGGTTATTTATCTTTTTGTTGTTAAGTTATGGAAGTTTTATGTATATTTTGGATATTAGGCCCTTATTGGATATATGGTGCCCGAAGATTTTTTCCTAGTTTGTAGGTTGTCTTTTTATTCCTTTGATAAAATCCTTTGATGAACATAAGTATTTAATTTTCATGAGGTCCAAGTTGTCTATTTTGTTTTTTGCTGCTTGTGCATTTGTTGTATTTCATAGTGTATTTAAAAAAAAAAAAAAGGTCCCATAGCTTCACCCCTATATTTTCCTCCAAGAACTTTATGGTTTTAGGTTTAACATTTAGGTTTTTAATCCTTTTTGAATGAATTTTTTTGTATGATGTGAGGTATGGATCTTATGTCATTTTTCTTCTTATGGAAATCTAGTTTTCCCAGCATCATTTGTTGAAGAGAGTGTTTTTTCCCCATTGAATGGACTTAGCACCCTTGTTGAAAATCAGTTGACCATAGATGTATGGGATTTATTTCTGGGCTCTCAATTTTATTCTATTAGTCTATGTGTCATTGAGCAGGCTGTGTTTATTACTATAGTTGTATAGTGTGTTTTGAAATTGGGAAGTATGAGGCCTCCTACTTTGTTCTTCTTCTTCAAAATTACTTTGGCTATTTAGGGCCTCTTGCCTTTCCATATAAAGTTGAGGATTAGGTTTTCCTTTTCTGTAAAGAATGTTGTTGGACTTTTGATTGGGATTGCATTGAACCTGTAGATCACTTTGGGTAGTATTGATGTCTTGACTATAGTAAGTCTTCCAATCCATGAACACAGAATGTTTTTCCATTTATTTGGGTCTGTTTTAATCTCTTGCAGCAGTGTTTTGTAGTTTTCACTGTATAAGCCCTCTACATCCCTAGTTAAGTTTATTCCTAGGTATTTTATTCTTTTAGGTGCTATTGTAAAGGGAATTGTTGTCTTTATTTTCTTTTGAAATTTCTTCTTGTTGGTTGTAGAAACGCAACTGATCTTTTTGTGTTGATCTTATACCCTGCAACTTTACAGAATTTTTCTGTTAGTTCTAGAAGCTTTCTTGTGGACTTTTTGGGATTTTCTGTATATAAGATGATGTCATCTGCAAATAGAGATACTTTAACTTCTTTTCCAATTAGGATACCTTTTATTTATTTTTCTTGCCTTATTACTCTGGCTGGGACTTCCAGTAAAATATTGAATAGAAGTGATGAGAGTAGGCATCTTTGTCTCTTCCCTGTTATCAAGGAGAAGGCTCTTAATATTTCTCCATTGAATACAATGTTGGTTATTAGTTTCATAGATGTCTTTAATCATGTTGAGGAAATTCCCTTCTCTTCCTATTCTGTTGAGAGTTTTTATCAGGAAAGGGTATTGGATTTGATCAAATGCCTTTTCTGAGACTATAAAGATGATCTTTTTTTTTTTTTTAATTTCTCTTTGTTCTATTAATGTAGTGTATTAGATTGATAGATTTTCTACTGTTGAACAAGCCTTGTATTCCTGAAATAAATCCCACTGTTGTTGGATTATGTTCATTATTATTTTGTTGAGAATTTTTGCATCTGTATTCATGAGGGACATAGGTCGTAGTTTCCTTTTCTTGTGGTGTCTTTGGCTTTGGTATCATGTAATGTTGGCTTTATAGAATGAGTTAGGGAGTATTTCTTTCTCTTCTATATTTTGGAAGATTTTGAGCAAGTTTGGTGTAAATTCTTCTCTAAATGTTTGGTAAAATTCCCCAGTGAATCTGTCTGGTCCAGGGCCTTTTTTCATTGGGATGTTTTTGATTACTGATTCAATCTCTTGTTATGGGTCTGTTGAGATTTTCTATCTCTTTTTTGTTAGTTTAGGTAGGTTATGTGTTTCTAGGAATTTATCCATTTGGTCTGTTTTTGAGTTTTTGAGTACAACTTTTCATAGTATTCTGTTGTGATCCTTTTTATTTCTGTTGGACCTGTTGTAAAGTCCCCAATTTCATTTCTTATTTTGGTTGTTTGTATTCTCTCACTTTTTTTTGGTCAGTCTAACTAATGGTTTGTCTATTTTATTGATCTTTTCAAAGACTCAGCTTTTGGTTTTATTGATTTTCTGTTGTTTTTCTATTCTCTATTTCATTTTATGCTTTGATCTTTGTTATTTTTTTTCTTCTGGTATATCTGGGCTTACTTTGTTCTTTTTGTTTCTTCAAGTTGGAGAGTTAGAATGTTGATTTGAGATCTTTCTTCTTGATATAGGAGTTTATTGCTATGAATTTCCATCTGACGACTGCTTTTACCGTATCCCATAGGTTTTGGTATATTGTGTTTTCATTTTCATTTAACTCTAAGTATTTTTTATGTAACTTTCGATTGCTTCCTTGACCGATAGTTTGTTTAATAGTGTTGTTTAGTGTCTATGTACATATTCATGTGTTTTCTATTTTTCCTTGCATTATTAATTTCTAATATTTTTCCTTTATGGTCAGAAAGGTACTTTGTATCATTTCACTCTTTTTAAACTTGTCAAGACTTGTTTCATGACCTAGCATATGATCTATCCTGGAGAATGTTCAGTGTGCACTAGAGAAAGATGTATATTGCTCTGATGTTGGTTGGAGAGTTCTGTATGTGTCTATTAGAACTAATTTTGTTTATGGTATTGTTCAAGTCCTCTATTTCCTTACTGATATTCTTTCTGGAAGTTATTTGTATTGTTGTTAATGGCATGTTAAAGACTCTTACTATTATCATAGAGTTGTCTATTGCTCCTTTTGTTTCTGTAGCATTTGCTTTATGTAGTTTGGTGCATTGATTTTTGGTGCATATATGTTTATGATTGTTATGTTTTCTTGATGGAGTGTCCCTTTTATCAATATGTAATGTCCTTCTTCAGCTCTTATAATGGATTTCGACTGAATGTCTATTTTGTTTGATAACAGTGTAGCCATTCCTGCTCTTTTTTGTTTACTCTTTGCGTGGGATATTCTTTTCTATCCTTTCACTTTCAGTCTCTTTGTGTCCTTGGGTCTGAGATGTGTTTCTTGTAGACAGTGTATTGATGGATCATATTTTGTTATATATTCTGCCACTCTCTGCCTTTTGCATGGAGGGTTTAATTCATTTATATTTAAGGTAATTGTTGGTATTGATAAGGAAGGACTTACTTCTGTCATTTTTTACTTGTTTTTTATGTCTTATAATTCCTTTGTCCTACCTTTCTTAGGATTTTGTCATTATTTATGGTAAGTTTCTTTCTTGTGCTAAGTCTATTTGTTTTATTCCTTCTTACCTTTTGTGTATATTTTTAAGTATTTTTAGTCATTACCATAAAAATTCCATTTGAGACCTTATATTTGCAGTGATCTATTTCACCTTGATATGAACAATTAACATATAAACAGCAAATAACATAAAATACTAACATATGTAATTCTAACCTTATTTCTCTCCTTCATCTTCCTTTCTCTGTTATTTTATCACTTTTCACATCATCATATGTTCTGCGTCTGTTTGGATAACTTTGTACTTATTTCTTACACATTTGGTTATATGAAACTTGTAGAACATAACAACTGAGTTTTCCCACTAAAAATACCCTGCAAAAGGCCATTTCATTTGCCTGTGCCATTATCTTTATTGGCGATCTCTTCTTTCTTTCTTAATGTTTTTTAATGATGAAGACACTAATCACAATTTTTCTCCTTCCTTCCTTTCTTCTTCCCTTCATCCCTCCCTCCCTCCCGCCTTCCTTTCCTCCCTCCCTTCCTTCCTTCTTTCTTCCCCTGTGTACTGGATCAGATGGTTGTTTAGTGATATTTTCTTTCTACTTGAAGAACATGTTTTAGCAGTTCTTGCAGGGCAGATTTGGTAGTAACAAATTCTCACAGCTTTTGCTTATTTGGGAATGTCTTGAATTCACCTTGTTTTTGAAGGATAATTCTGCCAGATAAAGAATTCTTGGTTGACAGTTCTTATCTTCTTATGCTTTATATATATCTTCAGTGCCTAATAACCTCCAAAGTTACTGTGGAGAAGTCAGAACTTAATCTCATTATATGTTATTTTGTGTTTTTCTCTAACTTCTTTCAAGATTCTTTCCTTGTCTTTTGTCTTTAGGAGTTTGGCAAAGGCTTCTTTGGATTTACTCTACTTGGAGTTTGCCAGGCTTCCTGGATTTGTAGGTTCATTTTCTTACTTAGCTCTGGAAAATTTTCTGCCACAGTTTCCTTAAATATTCTTCTGTTTCTTTTCTCACCTTCCAGAATTCCCATAATCCATAGATTGGCTGTCTTAGTGGTGTTCCACAGTTCCGTTTGGCTTTGTTTGATTTTCTTTGTGTGTTTTTTACCTTTTGTTTCTTTTGAGATTCACTCAGTTATTTTGTCCTCTAGTTCACTTACTCTTTTTCCTGCCTGCTCAAGTCTATTGTTATATTCCTCCCTGCATTTTCCTCTTCAATTATTTTGTTCTTCAATTCTAGTATTTCTGTTTATTTCCTTTTTTGTTTTCTATATCACTATTAAGATTCTCATAGTTTTGTGATCTGCATTAATTTGTTATTTGTGTGATCTTTGTATTCTTTGATCATGCTAAAATTTGTTGTTTGAAAGTGCTTTATTTTTTTTTTAACGTTCTTACTCTCATAGGAGTAATTTCTACTACTTTATGTTGTTCATATAACTGGGCCATCTTTTATTGTTTTCTTATATGCCTCACAATTTTTTGTTGAACCTGGGGCATTTGAATACTTTGCTGAAGTAATTTTGAGTTTCAATTCTTTCTTTCCCCAAAATTGGGTTGTGCGTGAGCTTGTTTTTGTCTTATTATTTATTTATTTATCTGTTTATCTATCTGTCTTTTTTTTTTTTATTCATTCATTTATTTTCCCCCTCTCCTTCTAACTTCCTCTAGAGTACACTCTAGCCTTATGGTTCTTTAGTTCTTCTAGCACTCACTCGGTGCTTTTTCAGATCCGTATAGATTCTGTGTTGCCACAGCTCTGGGGGAAGAAGTTGATCTCCTCTGTCTGATCTGAAGCCAGCCAGGTTCTCTAGGTCTGCCTGCAACCTTCCCTTTTCCTTATTTGATATGAGTCTCCAATCTTATTTCAAAGCTCCTAGGTTGATCTTAATAACTTTTCATGTGGCTTATGTATTTTGTTTTGGAGATGGATCTCCAGCCACTTTTCCCTTTTTTACTCTGAAAGTTTCAAGTCTCTGAAGGCAGAGTGGGAATTCTGTCTTTTGTTTATAGCTATTCAACTTAATGGGCCTCTTTTGCTCAATGTGAGTTGGAGTCAATGTAGGCTACCCCCCTTTTTTCTCTGACTTGATTGGAGTGTGGGGCAGGATGGAAGCAGCTTTTCCATTTTTGTCTCAAAATTTCTCTATTTCTCTGTCTGCCTTCCTACTGATACAAGGTCCACAACTCAGCGGATCATCAGCAAAAGCCAAGACTGATACTCTCCTTCTCCTAGGAAGCACAGCTCACCAACTGTAACTTGCAGTTCTCCATCTACCCCTCCTTGAGGCTGCCTCCTATTCGGGAGATGCTGGCTTTTCTGTGATGAGTGTTAGGGCTGGTTGCCTTCCCACTGATATGAAGTCCCAGAAACAATGAATCATCAACAAAATCTAAGCTGTACTGCCACTTTTCCCCTCTTAGAGAGATCAGCCCACTAATTGTATTTTTGCAATTTTCAATCAACCTCTCTTCAGAGGCTGCCTCTCTTTTGGGAGGCACCGGCTCACTGAGGTAGGATATGGGCCAGCGGGTTTCCCAGGCAACAGAGAGATGAAAAGAAAAAGTACCCTTTAAGTATTGAGTTGGCTTCAGAGTTTTACATTCACGTTTCTATATCCTTGCTGGTGGTATTTTATTGGGGTTTTCCCCCTATAGTTGTTACAGGGGAATTGGGACGCATCTCTGCTCATGTGTCCCTCACATATACCTTTATCTGTAGTGATTTTTCCTCATAGGACCCTGCCTTCAACTTGAAGGTCTGAGACCAGAACTTTTATTTAATATTCTATGATGTCTTCATTAAATTTATGGTTTACCATTTCTGCCTGCAGATCTTTTATGTTTTAAATGCTCTTCGGATCAGTAAGAATGGCTTCTTCTAATTTTGTATTTGGAACCTAGGGATTATTCCATCCATATAAACATCTATTGGGAATAGATTTGCAATAACATGAGCTTGAAGAATATTTCTGTTTTGTTTTCAAATAACATTTATTATCTGGTAGATTAGTGATAATATAAACTTAAAGGGCATTTTATTTCATTTGCCAAATGAAACTTATTATCTAACAACTGAAGAGGATAATCTCTGTGGAAATTTCTGGGTCTCTAAGTGGTATTTTGTGATTGTTTCTGGCTTGAAAAATATTTCAGAAACTACTTGCTTCTCTGTTTTTAGAAAAATGAAATCTTCAACAAGTGTGATGATGACAATGCTAGCCTTTTATTACTCTGGTTTTTTTCCATTAAGTTCTTCTTGATCCTCATTCAAATTATCAAAAGCTCAGGAGAAAGGAAAAAGAGAGAGAGAGAATATACTCTTAGTAATAATCAACATAAATGTAAACCTGGCTACCTCTTCACCAACTCCAGTCTGGCAACTTGGAAAGAAGTAATTCTATCCATTATTTAGTTTTCCTCCAAATCAGAGATGTTTTATTAAATTTTATTTGATTGGAGTATTAAAAACAGCATGATTTATACTTTTGACATAGTTATTGGTGGTATTTTGTGTTCCATCTACAGACCTTTTGCTTTTTCTTAAATTATCATTTTGAAGTTAAAACTGATTTCAAGATTTTAGAATGCTCAATAGCAAAGCTATATGCTACTGTCTGGTACTTGATTTTGGTCTTGTTATAGAAACAGAAAACCAGAGTTAAA
Source organism: Dugong dugon (assembly GCA_030035585.1). NCBI lineage: Eukaryota > Metazoa > Chordata > Mammalia > Sirenia > Dugongidae > Dugong > Dugong dugon. Next base: position 21,026,423 of record CM057463.1, on the reverse strand, counting down.
GTTCTGAATGCGGCAATCATCCGATCATGTTTTGAGACAAGTTCTTTAATCAATTTTTGATGATTCACATGTATACTTTGTATCATATCCATGGCCAATTTCTCCTGCAATACTCTTGGCTCTCCCTTGTATGAGACACGCTTCTGAGTCAGTACCTTCCCTTCCTTACATCATTTTATGCTGGAAGAAGGCAAACTAATTTTAATATAAGCATAAACAAGTTCATGTTGTACTATTAACATTTTAAAATCAAATATAAATCATTTGCGAATTAAGCACTTTGTAGAATTATCTGAGTCATCCTTCTCCCCAACCCTACTGACATCAAGCTCTTTGGGTGCCTTACATTTCCTAGTTTATAGGAAAGGTGCCTTCTGGAGAATTTCGATGTACAGCCTATTACAACTATACCTGGGAGCTCTGATTAATTTCCATTAGCTTAAATGATCCAGTATTAACCTATCATCACGTTTGTCTTGTGATTTTTCTCACAACTAAAAATAGAAATGCATATTTTTTAAATCACAATAAGCTAGAAAAGCTGCTATTTGGAGAAGTTTTTTATTTATTTTTTTCCTTATAGTCCAGTTTTGACACAACTGATCTTTACTAAACCTTATCACTGAATATAAATTTTAAGATTTGTTTAATCAATTTAAAAATATCATTTAGAGAGTAATATTAAAAAATAGGGCAATAAAAAAATCCCTTTGGAATAAAATAATGGGTCTTAATGAAGACAATAGAGCTAACAATTGTTGAGTGCTATTACCAAGCTTTGTGCTAAGTATTTAGTATGTATTATCTCACCTAATTTTCACAATACTGTATTTTTAAGCAAATAACGTATGCCTTTTGCGTTTGTTTGCTGGCCATGCCCTCCTTCGCCCACAGGGTAGTTTCATAAGCACGCTACGCTAATTTTTTACAGCAACATATGGAAGAGGATTGGCATGGTGGTGCTTGTGAGGGTGCCTCACAATGGGAGGGCGTGTTTGGCAAACAAATGCAGAAGGCATGCATTATTTGTGTAAAATTATGGTAATCCTGTGAAATAACGTACATTTATACTCATTTTTGTATCCAGAGAAGCCCAGAGAGAAATTTGTTTAAGTTCATGTAGATAATAAATGGAAAAGTAAGATTTGAATCCATATCTGTCTGAATATACTCTTGAACTCAGACTGTTTACCTATATAATCTACATGTGTTTATAGAAGAGATATTTAAAGCAGAAATAATAATAAAACTCAGTATCATTATCATCTAGAGATATTTCCTATACCCCACAATTGGGATATAGTAAGCAAATGTTGAGTCCACTCTTTCTTTCAAAATTCACATGTTCTCTCGGAAATTCTCTGCGTGTGGCCTGTTCAACCTTGCCTTTTTTTTTTTTTTTTTGGTATCATTCTCCTTAGCAAGAACACCCACAGTTTCTCCTTATTCACCAATTTATTCATTTACTTGTCCATTAACTCAATAAATATACATTAGGTGGTAGGATGAGATTCAGGATTTATCTCCCAAATTCTACCTATCCTTCAAAACCCAGCCAAAGTTATTCCTACCTAGAATTATTTCCCTTTTCTTTTCCTCTATTGCACTCTTTAGTCAAGCCAAACACTTAAGGATCTATAATTGCTTCATGTATTTCACTTTTATTTTCCCAGCTAAATGTTCAACTTCCTGAGTGTATATTATGTGTTAATTTTTTGTATATCTCTGAAAACTTGCCTAGTATTATGAACGTAGAAAACAGTTAATAAATATTTATTGACTGATTGACCAATGTTGGTCATAACTATCATGCTTGAAAATATTAGATGGCATGTCTACAATACATACTAAGAATTTTCCAGGGCTCACTTGTTGCATGTTCTGATAAAGGTGTCTGTACTAGAAACTCATCCTTCTTCAAGGTAGTTTAGCTGAGTTCTGAAAACTATTCTGAGATCAAGGAAGATTAATTGAGGATGAGTCTGTAACTCTTACATTTGACCTTTGACAGGTATGATTAAATCCTCTTTTAACTTTCTGTCTTTGATATTTTTCTTTCTCTTGCTGTCTGTTTTACTCAACTCTCTTTCTGCCTAATAACCAATTAATCCACTTAATTTCATTGCAAGCTCATTTACAATCTATTTTTTTATTTTTAGAAAGGAATATTATAAGATTTCAGTAACTACAACTTATAATTTGATATCAAGTTGCTTGTATTTAGAAGCTTTTTTGGTATCTTTATAACTTAATTTGGACTTTGTACTTGGTTATTCTGCAATTCAGTTCTACTCACCTGTTTTTATAGTTAAAAGTCTTATTTATCAATTAATTATTTGACCACTATACAATTGACTATCTTTTGTTTTCTCAAATGTGGTAAGACTTCTTAGCTTCATAAAGAAATTGGAAAACTCACCATTTAAATAACCACTTATTCTAAATATATTTTCAAGTGTTACAGGAAACAATGCAAACGATGCTGGCTGTTGTTGCTAAGTGCCATTGAGTTGGTTCCAACTTATAGAGACTCTATGTACAACAGAAGAAAACACTACCCTTCCTGCACCATCCTCAAGATCGTTGTTATGCTTGAGCCCATTGTTGCAACCACTGTGTCAGTCCATCTTGTTGAGGGTCTTCCTCTTTTTTGCTGATGCTTTACGTTACCAAGCATGCTGCCTTTCTCTAGGGGCTGGTCCCTCCTGACAACATGCCCAAAGTATGTGAGTATCCTTGCTTGTAAGGAGCATGTTGGCTGTACTTCTTCCAAGCCATATTTGTTCATTCTTTTGGCAGTCCATGGTATATTCAATATGCTTCATCAATACCATAATTTAAAGGCATCAATTCTTCTTCAGTCTTCTTTATTTACTGTCCATCTTTCACATGAACACGAGGCGATTGAAAATACCATGGCTTGGGTCAGGCGCACCTTAGTCCTTAAATTGACATCTTTGCATTTTAACACTTTAGAGAGATCTTTTGCAGCAGATTTGCCCAATGTGTCATTTGATTTCGTGACTGCTGCTTCCGTGAGTGTTGATTGTGGATCCAAGTAAAATGAAATCCTTGACAACTTCAGTCTTTTCTCCATTTATCATGATGTTGCTTATTGGTCCAGTTGTGAGGATTTTTCTTTTCTTTATGTTCAGGTATAATCCATACTGAATGCTGTAGTCCTTGACCTTCACCAGTAAGCACTTCAAGTCCTCTTCACTTTCAGCAAGCAAGGCTGTGTCATGTGCATACCACAGGTTGTTAATGAGTCTTCCTCTAATCCTGATGCCTTGTTCTTCTTCATATAGTCCAGCTTCTCGGATTATTTGCTCAGCATACAGACTGAATAAATATGGTGAAAGAATACAACCCTGATGCACATCTTTTTTTTTAAAGGATATTTAAGAAATAGATATTATATCTTGACCTTAAATTCTCATCTCCAGTTGCATAGAAAAGGCGTTTTTAATCAGTGTCCTCATCTCTAAATGACAAGAGTCCTTGGAAGGAGTGTCTTCAAAAAGAGGGCTGTAAATATTAGAATTGATCACCATATGTCATTAAGCTGAACAGAAACTTACATAGTCATATTTGACTCCAGCCCTTGCTATCAAAGATATAAAAAAAATCTAGTCTATCCAATCCCCTTGATATTTCTTGTATCTGCCATCTCCATTAAATATTTGCTTTCTCTAGTCCTCAGCCTCCAGTTCTTCCTCTTCAAGGTTACCACAATTATTTTTCTAAAATCCAGGAAGGAACATGCTATTTCCCACTTCTCATGAAATAATTACATACTCCAAAGCATTTAAAACAGTAAAAGGTAAAACCTTAGTACACTGGTTTTGACTTAGTACATTGTCCATCTTCACACTCTAATATATCCCTCCATGCAATCTAGTCAATTCCTCTAGTGTTCCTGCTGTTTTGATCATGCTCACTTGTCATCCTAGAATTTACCTTCTCCCTTTTGTCGCAGATTAAAACCATACCTACCTTTTAAGACTCAGCTTGAATACTACCTACTCTGTGATGTTTTCTCTGCTCCATCTACCCAATGGAAATAATTGCTTGTTTCTCTCTATTCTCATAGCATTTTGCAAGTATTTGTATATTTTAAAAGCTTGTTTCATTTATCTATATTGCTTGTCTTCGCCACCAATTGTAAAATACTTGAGATTGGGGATCATGAAACTTTCAGATGTGTATATCCTACATTGCCTAGTACAGTGTTTCATGTATGTTCTGGATGTGAGTGCCTTCCATCTCCTTAACCGTTGCCTGGAATGAGGCACTCTTCTTCTGATATCTTTAAGTCCGTTTTTTGGAAAAGAAAACAAAAACAAAAACTTTAGAACAGTTGTCCTATGTCCCTTCTTCACATCAGGGTTTCTGAAAGAAAAATCTATGCATCATATATTTAATTATTCACCCCCATTATATTCTTTAAGATTCTTCAATCCAGCATGAATTCACACAATTCCACAGTAATTCCCCTCACCAGAGTTACCAGTGACCTTAATTGGAAAATCTAATAACTTGTTTTCAGAGTTTTTGTTTTTTACACTTGGTGAAGCATGTAACATTGTCATCTACATGGAACCCTCTCTCCTGATTTTTTTGATATCTCTTTCTCTCCATGTTTTTCCCTTTGCTTCTCGTATCCTTTGCTGAAACCTAGAAAGCAGACTTCAGAAAAGTTTGAGCTAAGACATATGTCCAGGAATCATAGGGATATAGTTATAAATTAAAGGCAATGAAGTGGGTAAGATCACCAAGGGAAAATGAGTATTGTAAGAAGAGAACAAGGGAACAAGAGAACAGGAATGCATGTTGTAAGAAGGAACATGGAGGGAACTCAGGAAAAACCAACTTATAAAGGAGGTTGGACAGTGCAGAACATAGACCACATTTTAAAACTTTTTAATTGGAAAAAAATATTCAAATGTTTACATTTTTAGTGTGACACATTATTTTAGTATTGTATTAGTTTAAGAATTATAAACCATTTGTTCTCCACAGATTTCTTTAAGGCTTGGGATTTCATAGTTTTAAACAAAGATAGCTATTTTTCATAATTATACTTATAATCCTAACCAAGAAATGGATTTCTGTTTTATCATTCCTATTTTAGAGACAGAGATAGCTGAAGTCAAAACAAGGAGATAGCCCAGTAAAAGTGCTGGTACCTTAAAGACGTGGCTATAACTATTATTGGTTTACAACAAATACTACCAAAACTGTCTAGAATATAATTAAAAGGGGCAGGTGCTCAAGCCTGAAGTTCACAACTATAGTTAGATCTTCATCATGAGCAGAGGTGAAGACTGAGAGCAGTCAGGACCAGGACCAGGGGCCCTCTGGGTAACCAAGACAGGTGTTCAGCTGGAGTGTGGCCTTCAAGTGACTAAGGAACATGAGGTGAGCCCAGGAAAAGTGGAGCACACTCCACGAGCCGAGGTCAGAATGAGAGATGTGTCAGCTACAGAAGGCAAACCTGTAAACTTTCTGAAAGCTAAACTTTTTAGAATATATTTTTCTAAGTGTTAAGAGATAGATAGTATGTTGTTTCTTTCTTCCTTTATATGAACTGTTTCATATGAAACCATCTCTTGTCCCCATGGTGCATGTTCTACTTCACCAGATTGTCCTTGTTGATCACAATTAGAAAATTGAATTTCTCATTGTGTGGAATGAGATTTCCAACATTTGTCCACCTGGTTAATGTGTCTTTCCGTCACTTTAATTTTTTATAATGATTCTGTTTTAAAAATAGAGCATATGTCTTTTCATTATTTTAATTAAATATTGACCTTTATCTAGGAAAATGTTCACTTTTTTCCCCTATCTGAGTTTAATAAATTGCTCCACATCTAGTTTATTCCTCTCCCAAATATGGGTGGAATTCCTATTTAATTTTTGCACTCAGGATTCCAGTTCTTATATAATAATAATAAAGTTTCATAGGAAATCACGTGACTCTATCTCTTGACCATATTCCTAGATGGCCTAATTTGTTACTCTTGAACCATATATTTGTCTTCTTATTCTCATTCCACAGACTTCCATGTGCTTTAAAAGCTGGTAAAATAATTCATAATCAACACCATTGAAAATTGAGCAAGAGTTGGGCCAATTACAATATCTTCAAAACCTCGTAAAAAGATTTGGAAACTAATTGCCATGTGAAGATTGTTTTGAGTCACTTCCTAAAAATCAGAATATTATGATCAATTGGTACAAGACCAGATGCCAAAGCCGTGTGGAGCTTCATATACTTCAGTCAACAAAAAATTCTCTTTTTAATTTATCTTAGATCACAAATGATTTTAATTCCATCAAACACTGAATGCCGCAAGGACTGTCTGTGGGCTGGAATGTTACATGGAGCATGATCAACTAATAGATTTTTTGGATTAAGCTGAGCTTTCATTTAGAGGATGGGACTCAAGACAATTATCAAAATCATTTTTTAACTCAGAATCCCCCACCCAAAAAATTAATGAATGAAACTTTTGCCATGATTATCTGTTTCTTAGCTCTCCGTGTTATCTGTAGGGACTGAGTTTATTGTAGTAAAATAAAATAGACCTAGTACTTACTCTGATGTCAGCTCTTACTATATTCTAATCAATTCATTATTTTTTTCTCTGTTTCCCAATAAAAATATGATATTTTTGAGAGTGGAAATTATGTCCCTTTTCAATTTTTTTCCACTTATTTTCCTTAATAGCTTACAGAGTATTTAGCATATTGTAGGCCTGCATAAATATTTGGCAATATTCTAGACCCCGAAAAAAGAGGCATATTAAAGAATTAAGTATGTCTTTTTCCCTGCTTCTTAGTATTTCATTTACCTTGTAAATTATAGTAGTGTTTTTAATAACAAAGTAATAGCTGCCACACTTAAATCAGAAAGTCTATACCCTAGTTCTTTTCTGTTGCAGCAGAACTTCAGGAGGTAGACAGTTGAGGGGAAGAAATTAAATAATTATTGGTTTATTATTGATTGATTCCCCCATCAAACCAATATGGTCATAACACTTTCTTAAAAGTAGATGTGTATTTTATATGAAAAAGGAAAATCTAATGTATATGAATTATTTTTATTGAACACTTACTAGGTGGTAGATGTTATAATGTATGTTTTGCTTATGTTATTCTAATATGATGACATAGATATTACTATCCACATTTTGCAGGATAGAAAACTGAGGAACAGAGTTAAGTATCTTGCCCAATGTCAAATAGCTAATAAATAATAGAGCTGTGATTTGTTCTTAGATTGTCTGACTATAAAGTCCCTGCTCTGTCTACTGTATTACAAAGCTGGATTTTAAAGTGATTAGATGTCAGAATATCAACGATGACCTCATCGTTGATTATATTGGAGCGTTAACATGTTTTTTTCAAAATAATTATGATTGTCACTAAGTGTAAGAAACCCAAGAAACTTTTGTTTTTTAGTCTACTTCTAAAGATTTTTTTTTTTCCTGAGAAAACAGTTATTCTCTGCCTAGCCCACTTATACAAAATAACTATTGTAAATAAAATTTATGTAAGTGTACAAATCAGGCAAACCAGGCTGCTTTTAAAATATGGAAGCAGCTTCCTCTGAGACATTTTTGGGATTGAGTTTTGTTTATTTATACAATTGTCAAATGTTTTAAATTGTGACAGAATAAATCATCCCATTGGGTTTCAGTCTCAGTACACATGCATATACTTAAACACTTTTGCAATGTCTCTTTCACACTGGTTTTGAGTTCATAATGCCTAGACTCATGAACATTATATAGGATTTTCTACATAATTCTGAAATCTTTGAAAACCATTGTCATTCTTCAATGGGTAAAGCATTCCTTGATATGGATTTGAGAGTATTATGCCTTTTTTAGTATATATATTCTTGACCTATCTTATGAAATGTACAGGTCAGGCTAATGCAAAACAAAGAATAACTATATTAAAATAATGTTTTCAGTATCAAAGCATGAAAATATCCATCAATTTGTCTATCCCCCATAGAAAAGTTACATGATTTTTATATTAACATTTGAGTGAGTCCACCAAGAGGAAAAAATGATTTCAATAGAAAATGCGTGATTGTATCAGTCTTACTGAAAAACAATAAACAGTTTTCTTTTCAAGATTCCAGTGTTTGTTTTTTCCATTCTGTAAACAAGATATAGATAGTTTTAGCTTTAAAAAAAAAAAGTGAATAAATTTCATTGAGCTCCCATTGCCCAAAGTAGGTAACAAACCAAATTGATGAAGTTAATATGCAGGTCAAATTCCTTTGCATAGTAAGGCCACCATAAGATAATAATGCTTTAATATGAATCCTTCTAATTTTTAAAGGGACATTCTAAATGCAGAACAAATGACCTAATGATTCCAATCAGTTTTATTAAGAACAAAAGCATAAATTATTTGAATAATCCCTCGGAGTTCATTGTAACAAAATGTGACCTTGTTAAATGCAACTGAACTCCATCCCTTTCCCTGGATGCTTTTGTACAAATAGAACTAGAACTGTCACTGGTAGTACATAGCTTTCTCTATGGGCACCAATATGTTCCACAACTGTAGACTCCATGTTTCCTTTACAAATTATGAACAAAGACTAGCAATTTCAGAGATAACGGATTTCTGTCTTTTTTTCAGTAATTTTTCCATCTGAGTATAGTGGAACTGATTCTAGAAAGACAAACACAAATTCTCTTATTCAGTGTCTTTCTTATTTTTGAAGAGTAAAAATAAACTACAAATTCATTATCTTTCATTTTATTATAATACTTGATATAATTAAAAATGTCTTTTGAGCTGGTGAAAAATGAGGACATGTTAAAAGGAAGTAAAACTTAGTTTTTAAGGGAAATAATTGTGTTCAGTTTTATTCAGCTATTGCTTATTGTACCTAACTTTCATGATTATTGCTTTGAATTTGAGAGTAGTTGCAATAAATTTTACTTTTAAATGAATTAGTTGTTTATTACAAATGTTCTATTGCCACAGTTATATTTTCAGTACTATGTATCATTGTGCAGTTGTATATAACAACTATATTATATATTTGTATATATATTATATATTTGTATTATAACAAATATAATAAAACTAAGATTTATAAAAGTAATGAACTTAATGTATTGAATAAAGACTTAAAATTTTATTTTAAATAAAAGCATTAAAACTGTTTCTTATCTCCACAGGTATCAACTTTCCATTGGTATATGTAAAAATGAATATTTATTAATATTAGTGCATATTATTGAAAATCACTCCATTTTTTTCAGATCCTAGAAATTAGCAGAAATAATGAGCAAGAACATGACTATGAAGAGGCTGAATATTCTCCCAGTAAGTTTTCTTTTATGTTACATGTAATTGTAAAAGTAAGCATGAAGGGAATGTGGAAAGGTATTTAATTAACCAAATGAGTTCTAATTTATAATATACTACTAAGGTAGCTTGCTAACTTAAATACTTCTAGAAAGTTCCAGGTTTACCAACCAAACAAATGCTGTTTTTCCTACCCAGGAAGAATACACAAGTCAAGCCGATATAAATATTCTGACTACTTGACAACTATAATTTTTAGTTGTATGTTTTAAACAAAGTCACGGTCTTTTCAGGCCTTGGTTTTCTCAGTTATAAAATGAGAAGATTAGATTTGGATGCTAAGGACCTTACTGGGTATAATAGGTTGTAATTCTATGTTCTAAGCTCTGGAAACTAATTTAGAATTTCCTCCATGTATATAAATTCTGCTCATTATGCCAGATTCATTGATAAACAATGATTGCTCAACATCTTCACCTGCAGGTCTGATAGGCATCTCACATCCAATAATTCTAATTGAAAACTCTGATTCCTGACACTCTCAAACCTGCCCTACCTGCTGACTTCCCCCTTCAGGAAGTGAAAACTCATTCTTCCTTTGCTCAGTTCAGTCCAAAAACCTTGGAGTCACCCTTGGCCTTTTTGCTTTCTCTCATACACCATATCCAATCAGTCAGCCAATACTGCTGACTGTCTTCAAAATATAGCCAGCATTCAACCATGTCTCCTCCATTTCATTGTTATTTATCCTAGTCCAAGATGTCAGCAACTCTCCCTTGGATTATTGCAATAGCACATTAGTTCTCAACTGGGAGTTCTTTGGCAATGAACAGAGACATTTTTGATCATCACATCTGGGGCTGGAGGGGAGGTTGCTGCTTGTAGGTAGAAAGACCAGGAATGCTGCTAAATATAATACAGTGCACAGGACAGACCCCCACCCCCAACAAAAAAGAATTATCCAGTCCAAAATGTCAATAGTACCGCTGTTAAGAAACCCTGCCATAGCAGCTTCTACGCTTGCTACTTTTCAGACTCTACGTTTCATGAAACAACCAAAGCAACATATCACTCTGCTGCTCCAAATCCTCCAGTACCTTCCCATCATAAAATAAAAGAAAACCAAACCTGTTGCCATCAAGTCAATTCTGACTCACAGAGTTTTGAAGGAGTGCCTGATGGGTTCAAACAGCTGACCTTTTGGTTAACAGCCACAGTTCTTAACCACTTCACCACCAGGGTTTCCCCTTCCCATCTATTCATGGTAAAATACATAATCCTTTTCAGTACCTACAAGGCCATAGATGATCTCTTTGATCCCATCTCTGGCCACCCTCTTACTCATTCTTGGCCACAGTGACCTTCTCAAACTTTCTGCTCCCTCTGCACAATCATCCTCCATGTATCTACCTGGCTTCCTTCCTCACTCCATATCATCGACTCCTCCACCACTGCTCACAATTTCCCTTTACTTGCTTCTTTTCTCCATTGTACTTATCACCATTTAGCACCTACATTTTATTTATCTGGTTGTTGGTTCCTTACCTGTCCCCTCCTTCTAGAATATGTGATGAAAAGGATCAGAACTTATTTTGTTCACTGTTTTGGTCATATCTCCATTACCTGTAACAGCACGTAGTAGATGCCCAACTAAATATTTTTGGCCACTAACTTTTCATATGATAGCTGACCTGTAAATCAATTAGAAAGTGCATTTAAATGCAATACCTTAACTAGTATACTTTGAAAAAACTAGTAAACTCCTTCAAACGTTACGGCAAACCGCCCCCCCCAACAATAAACTAAATGTCAAGTTAATTAATTAATGCATTAAGTTTTAAGATTAGATATTTTTATCATTTTAAATGATAGTAAAAGTGATTTTAAAGGCCATCATTGATTATGACCATATATTAATTCTGACATTTAATTTTCAGAAGAACTCCCTGTAATAACAAAACATTATTTCGGTTCTTTGTACAAAACAAACTTATATCTACAGACAGTTTAGAACCAGAAACTCTCCCACATATGAAGCTCTGAGTGATTGTGATAGTGGAATCAGCCCTCAGCCTTGTTCATGGAGAGGGCGTGAAGACATAGGACACCCTAAGTGAGCAGGTTCTATTGATATCACAATTACTGACCGACTAAATCCAACTCTGGGTACAGGGCTGGATTCCAGGTGATATATTTGACAAATACCACAGAGACTCTGTTGCTTAGTCAGTGCTAAGGAACACTGACCTCCATAAACCTGAGGGCGGCTATAAGTAATTTCCAATAGTATGAGTGTCATTCTAAGTTGATGATTGATTTGCCCAGACAAATAGTGAAGTCCCTTTGTTAGCCTGAGCAATGATTTCTTTTTAGTCCTTCTGTCATCTACTCCATCGGCATATCTAGGGAATACTTAATTTCAGGCTCAGTGTTTGGTGTTAGGGGTAGAAAGATGAGTGAGATATCTGTGCAGCAATGAATATCAAGAATGAAAATCTGTCTGTGATGAATAGACTGTTAATTAAAAGAATCTTCATTTGCAGTTCTAGTACTGGAAGCTGTGTCTTTCTTCCTTCTCATATGAAAGAAGAAAAAAAAATCTATGTAGACGTATGGGGTACCATCATGAGCATGGTTTTCCACATGGCTAATTTTTCTCCCGTTGCTGAAAAATTTCTACAGTTTGTCTCGTCATTTTATCAACATATTTTCTCCTCTGAACTCTGCTATTTGACTTCTTTAGCTGTATTTAAGTTTAGCTTCATTTGAAAACAATAGTGTTTGCTTTTTTATTGCACTAACAATGACAATTCACATATTCCCTGATTCAGTAGTTCCAAAGTCTGTTTTAAAATTTTTGAACTCTTTATTTAGAGAGTATGTTTATTAAAATTTTTTTTTAAGATTTAAGGTTATTGTATCATACTGTCTTTTTTTTCCTATTTCCTTTCTGAAAAGAGTATTTATTGTGTACAGTATAAAAATAAATGATAAAATCATGGTTCTTAGAGTGGAGGGAATTTGACTAGATTATTTGATGAAGTTTCAGGATAGAATCCTTCACTGAGAGAACTGAGCCTCAGAGTTACCCACTAATGATGATTTGGATACCTTCACCATCAAGAAAAATTAACATTTTTCAATATCAGTATTTTAACAAACTAGGCTAGCATCTGGTAATAAATATATATTAAAATCATAACTAAATAAGGGTCACAGATTCATTTTTATTGCATTATTTACATGCAAGTCAAAGTGTTTTTGTTTTTTTTTTTTGTGTGTGTGTGTGTGTGTGTGTTTTTCTTGTCTTTACCTTTTCCATCACCTACTTATTGCCTATTTTATTAGGTCAGTTATACTGTTTTCTAGTAAAAATGCAATAATGTTGTCAAACATATGAATCTACTCAAACAATAACTCCAGAGAATCAGAATGTTATTATATGCATGAATGTGTCACGTACTGAGGTAGCAAGATTAAATGGAAGCCTTGACTTTTCATTTGGTAAATATTTTAAAAGCCCAGAAATGACTGTTCACCAAAGTCACACAGCTTTCCGCTCTATCAGTTCATAAAAGTTTTATTAGCAGTACTACTACTTCTGTATGAAATGACAAAACACGAAATGCCTCCAGCTGGTGTGTTTAAAGGAAATAATACAATCTTTATCATAAACAGCCACAAAGAATGCAGCATTTCATCACGAAAGTTGGCAGACGTGCAGGCTGGGTGCAGAAGGAGCTGAGGTGAATGAAACGGAGGACGAAAATGAGAGTGAATCTGAGCACAGCCCAACGGAGGTTGACAGTGAGAGTTCTGACAACCAGTATGATGACTTGTATGTGTTCATTCCTGGAGACGATCCAGAGAATAGTTCGCAGGAGCCACTCCTGAGCAGCAGACCACCTCTCCCCCCACCACGGCCTGTAGCTGCTGCCGTCCAACCAGACAAACCTCGTGTGACGCCGCAAGGTAAGTTTAAGTTGTAAAATAACAAAAATACTTTAATCGATTTTTTTTAGTTGCTATACTTTAACTGAAAGTTTACAATTCAAGTTAGTCTCTCATACAAAAATTTATACATATATTGTTATGTGATCCTTGTTGCTTTCCCTATGCTGTGATAGCACACTCCTCCTTTCCACCCCAGATTTCCCGTGTCCATTCAACCAGCTTCTAACCCTCTCTGCCTTCTCATCTCGCCTCTGGACAGGAGCTGCCATTTAGTCTCATGTATCTACTGAGCTAAGAAGCACACTCTTCACGAGTATCATTTTATGTCCCATAGTCCAGTCTAATCTTTGTCTGAAGAGTTGGCCTTGAGAATGGTTTTCGTTTTGGACTAACAGAGAGTCCGGGGGCCATGTCTTCTGGGGTCCCTCCGGTTGCAGTCAGACCATTAAGTCTGGTCTTTTTACTAGAATGAGATCTGCACCCTACTTTTCTCCTGCTCCATCAGGAACTGTCTGTTGTGTTCCCTGTCAGGGCGGTCATTGGTGGTAACCAGGCACCATCTAGTTCTTCTGGTCTCAGGATGATGAAGTCTCTGGTTTATGTGGCCTTTTCTGTCTCTTGGGCTAATACTTCCCTTGTGTCTTTGGTGTTCTTCATTCTCCTTTACTCCAGGTGGGCTGAGACCAATTGATGCATCTTAGATGGCCGATCACTAGCTAACAAACACACTTTAATAGGCTTACGTAGCAAATAGTGCAATAGCAAATCTACATGAAGATCAGCTTTTGAAACCAAAGCAATCTTCTCCTGATTTTTGGAAATAGATCACCAGACCTTACTTTCTAGTCCATCTTAGTCTAGAAGTTCTGCTAAAACCTGTTTCATAGCATCATAGCAACACACAAGCCTCCACTGACAGATGAGTGATGGCTGCACATGAGGTGCAGAACATGGAAGATGAGAATTCTACCACTGAGCCACCACTACTGTCTCTTTGACAAATAAGACCTAGGAAATGAGGCAATATATACCTGCCCCTACCTCTTTTTTTTTTTAACTTTAGGGAAAAAATCTCAATATAAAACTTGAAGTAAACAAATAAAACTTGGAATCTATAGTTCTTCACATAGAATGAACCTCAGGCATTTAAGTAATACTCCTAGTCTTTTGTGCAGAGGGAAAGGCTAATGTTTTACAGATGATTTGAAAATGACCTTGGGCACTTTTCAGTTGGTAGCTGTTGTGGAATCAAGTGGTAAAAGGTTTATCACACATTGCATTTGTAGCTGACTCGTGAGACGGAAGTCTAAGAACACTCTGTTGCTGCTAAAGCGGAAGAACAGTTAACATGGCTGTGATCTCATTTGTTCCAGGACAAAAGAATTAAGGAGTGTTGTTGTTGTTGTTACTGTTAGTTGTCATGGAATCGATTCCAACTCATGGCTATCCCATGTGTGCAAAGTGGAACTGCTTCATAGGGTTTTCAAAGCTGTGAGCTTTCAGAAGCAGATCGCCAGGGAGACACCTCTGGATAAATCTGAACTACCAACCTTTCAGTTAGTAGTCCAGCAACTTAACCATTTGTGCTACCCAGGGACTCCTTAAGGAGTGTAATGGGAGGAAAAGTTTCTCTGGAGGGCATGAAGAGGAGCCTGCACATTGGGTTTATCTGCATGGAGTGTTCATCAGCCTGAGAAACTTGCAGCTCCAGGTTCACGCTTAGAGTCACTAATTATCCCCATTTTATTCATTACTGTTTTATATTTACTTTCCAAATTCAAATATAGTCTTACAAAAAGAAATTTAATAAAGGCACAAAAAATACCCATTAACAAAACTGCATTTGTCACTATACCTTAGATGTTGGGTTCTAGAAGGCTATGGAGAAATCATACAAACACTGTTTCAAAGAGTGAATTCTGAAGCCATGAAACTTAGCATTTTGTGTCCTTGAAGGTTTCATCTCTATCAGGGCTTAAGTTTATCAACATAAACCTTTATTAAGGTTATGTGCTGTATTTAGAGATGGAAAGTATAGAAAACCTAATGAACACTATTCTGATTCATTTATTCATTCAACAAATATTTATTGATCACTTACTTTGTACCAAACTCTTGTAGATCCTTGGCATGTATCAGTGATGTAGGTATATTAGTACTGGGGGGAGAAAATATGTTAGTAGTACACACACAGCAAAATTCTAGTATATTTTTCTCATTTTATTGTTTTTTTCTAATTTTATGAAGTTATTAAAATCAGTTGTTAAGAAAACAAGTTTGTCTTGGGTCAGTTATTTCTCTTAAAGGAGATAACATTTAATCATATTTTTCTTAATGTAGATTTCTATGTATGATATGTTGGTTAGGAGATCTACAACCACCTTACAGAGAATGTTCACTGGATATCTAAGACCAGAAGCATAATGTTGGCTAATGTATCTCCTGAAAAGTACCAAATCTAAAAAGTAAAATAAAACAAAAACCCACTGTTTTAGTTTAAAATCCAGTACTCTCTTTTTACATTTTACATGCCGTATTACCTTTAATCTCATCTTTTCATAGGGCTGATATTGGAATAAATGGAAAATAAAATGCCACTATTTTTCCTTAAACTTTTTTGATTAAGATCTTTAGAAGTCAAGCCGTAAGCTATCACTTGTTTTTTGCCAGTGACTTCGTATGGGTTCTTTGACTTTAGCTAGTGATACCTTTAGGAATTGTCCTTTAAGAGTAGCTTTCAGCTGCCTTTAAGTTAGTAAGAAGAGAGGCCACCACATTAATGGCCTAAACATGAAATTTCTGATGATGGTTTTATGGACGTATTTATTAGAGAACATTGTGGAGCACTTTTCAATTTGTAAACAACACGTTTGCTTTTCTTTTCACAACCACTCTATAAGGCCAGTATCATTATTATCCCCTTTTATAGTTGAGGAGGAGTTCTTGAGTGGTGTACACGGTTAAACAGCTTGCTGCTAACTGAAAGGTTGGAGGTTCCAGTCCACCCAAAAGTGCCTCCGAAGAAAGCCTTGTTGATCTACTTCCAAAATCCAACCATTAAAAACCCTATGGTGCACAGTACTGTCTGACACACATGGAATCACCGTGAGTAGGAGTCAACTTGACAGCAGTTGGTTTTCGTTTGTTTGTTTTTATCAATGAGGCTTATATGATCTTGGGCTCACACCCAAGACCACAGAGCCTATAGTTTTAATGTGTCAAATATTTATTTATATGAACAGGTTTCCTGGACTTTTAGGATTCTTCTCTCTGAAACACATTTCACCCCAATTATTTCAAAAGTTGGAATTACAGGAGTGATTTATTTTAATCTTTGTTTTTTAGTGTACAACATGAATTGAGAAAGCTCAGGTCCTGCTCCAAAATGAAAAGTATAAAGTGATGCAGTAGGAAATAAAAAAGTAAAATATATCGTTTCTAGTACAAGTCCAACTTTAGAAAGAGTTGGGAAAAGAGGTGGGTGGGGAAACAAAGGGAGTTAACAGCTCAGGAAATGGGTTCACAAAAGTAGAGAGTTGACACATTCTGCTGAAAATGCAGCTATAAATGTGAAAGTGTTTCCCACACACTTAATCTGGTTTCACCTGTGCTGCTGTCAGAGAAACACAAGTCATGAAGTCAAAATTTCAAAGTCATATTATTCATAGGGAAAAAGGCAAGTTGTGGTGGTATTAAAGTTATTGCTAAGCACATAGGCAATTAATACTTCTTAGGTTAAAATAACTGGAACAATCAGATCTAAGACTGTGTTGGGAGATCGTTTTAGTCTCTCCTCATAAGCCCACCCAAAATAATTGTCAAATCTTCTTAGAATAATATCCTTTTATTTTGCCCTACAACTTCTCTTTTCTCTTAGCATCTAAGATTTTCCACTAAAAATCCATGAGTAAACTAAATTTTTTAGTCAGACTCATGTACCAAGCAAAGAGAGGAGAGGGTAGTTCTCCCTTAGCTAATGTGCATGAATCTCTCAGAACGCCATAGAAAAACAATGGTTTTCCAGTCAGTAACAGAAATGCTTTCCGTTTTGTTATTTTCATTAACACCATAAGCAAAACGCTTGTCAAAAGGCAAATTAAAAAAAAGAAAAAACCAAACTTGCATTGGCTTGATAGAGAGCCAATGAAATTCTTAACTTCTCTGTTAACCAGAGTATATCCTGAAGTATTTGTTTTCTAAATAATTGCTAGGGGAATATTTAACACATTTTTATAAAAATATGTAAAGATTTTACTGAACAGGAAAATCCTCGAAGAATATAAAATCAGCAATTTTATTTTTTTCATATGAATTAATCCTCGAACCATTGATTTACTCCTGGAATCTTTTACGTCATGGAATTACCAACTCTACTTCCAGTGTCCTTCAGCTAAAAATGAGATTCATGTTGCCTTGTAGATATCAAGAGTTGCATTTTTGAAGACCAGCTTTTCATAGCCAGAATGAGAGTGACTGCTAAGAAACCAAGTAGTGGTGCCTTTGGCTATTCCCCTGTCATTTTCAGAGAAACTGAATTTTAGGCAAAATACCTAGTGCAAATCCTATGAAAGGTAAAGTGGCTTCAAATAAAAGAAAAACTTCAGACTGTCATGCTTGAAAATCTCAAGTTTTCAGAGCATTTGGAATTGGAGACTTTGTAACTCAGTTTCCTGATATTCAATCATTGGTAAACTATAACATACAAAATAATGTGGAAAATACTTGTATGCATCAAAAAAAAAAAAGATTCATCTTAAGCAAACTAAGTGTTTTTCCTTACCAAGGTTAACAATTACAAACTGCAGGAGGATATGTTAGTAAAATACATGGCTTGATTTTCCCTTTTTGGAATTTATGGGGTAATGCATAAACTATTTTTCAAGCGACAGAAACTCTTATATTGTTTCCTATGGCATTTGATTAAACCAGTTTGGGAAGCTCAGGCAACTGCCAGATGGACACCAATAATATTACATATAATGAAAGAGTAAACACAATTTTAATATTTTACCAGCAGGAATAACGCTGCAAGGGCAAATGGAAAGAAACAAAAATTGGTATGATCCTGGTGGAAGACAAGAAATACGAGATGAACCCAAAAGAGAGGAAGAGAAAGAAGATGAAAAGGATCAGGAGGAGGAGGAAGACCCATACACTTTCGCTGAGATTCATAACAGTGAATATGACACAATACTGGCCAATATGAGCATAAAGAAAAAACTCGGAAGTCGATCTTTCATTATAAACCGACCTCCTGCCCCTACTCCTCGGCCCACAAATATCCCTCCTAAAGAGATAACTACACCTTATATAGCTCAAGGTAATGTTTTTGTTGTTTTTCTTGTTTGTTTGTTTGGGGGAGGAGTTAGACTTCTTAAAATTTTTTTTGGTGGGGTATGAGGTGATTTGATTAGTGTTTGATTTAAAAAGCCAAACATGTAAAACATATATTTCAAGTCACCGGTGAGTTGTATAGACCCATTTTTAAGTTTAGAAACACAATAAAGAAAGAAAATAAGAATGATGATAGGTTGGATTCTGATTTCCAGCTCTTCACTAACAAGGAAATTTTTTTTTTTTTTTAATATATATTTTATTGTACTTCAGGTGAAAGCTTACAGAGCAAATAGTTTCTCATGAAATAGTAGTACACATGTTGTTTTTTGACATTGGTTAACAACCCCACAATGTATTAAGCCTCTAAATTCTCAACCTTTTTTTTTGATGAAAATTACAGATGGCCAAAGATACACCGTTTCAAAAATTTCTACATTCACAGTTCAGTGACAGTGACTACGCTCTTCCAACTGTGCTGTTATTCTCACTTAAGATGAAGGCTTACAGAACAAAATAGTTTTTCATTTAACAGTTACTACACATGTTGCCCTATGACAATGGTTAACAATCTCACAGCACATCAAGAATATCCTTACTCCACCTTGTGTTCCCTATCACCAGGGGGCTTCCTTGTCCCCTTCTGTCTTCTGGACCTTGTCAGTGGACTATTGTACCTCTTTAGTCTCATTTGTTTATTTATTTATTTATTTATTTTTATTTTATTTAAACACCATTTCAAAACTTTTTACTTACACATTTAAGTGATATTGACTATGCTCTTCCAATTGTGCTGCCATTCTCGCCCAAGATGAAGGCTTACAGGACAAAACAGCCTCCCATTTAATAGTTACTACAAATGTTGCCCTATAGCAGTAGTCAACAATCTCACAATACATCGACAGTGTCCTTATTCAATTTGTGTTCCTTATCATCAGTTTCCTACTCTCCCTCTGCCTTCTGGCCCTTGTCACCGGACTCCTGTACATCGTTAGTCCCATTTAGTTTTACTGGGGTGTCCATTCCCAGGCTTAACATCGAACCTTGAAGGTAACTTCACCTCTGAGCTGAAAGGGTGTCTGGGGGCCACACTCTCGAGGTTTCTCTAGTATTCTTTAGGCCAGTATATCTGGTCTTCTTTTTTTTTTTTGGGGGGGGGGAGTTAAAATTATGCTCTACATCCTACTCCAGCTCTGCCCAGAACCCTCTGTTGTGATCCTGGTCAGAGGAGTCATTGGTGGTAGCCGGGCACCATCCAGCTGTACTGGGCTCAGTCCCGTGGAGGCCTTGGTAGCTGTGGACCATTAGTCCTTCGGACTAATCTTTTCCTTGTATCCTGTTCTCTTCGTTCTCCCTTGTTCCCGAAGGGATGAGATCAGTGGAGTATCTTAGATGGCCGCTCATAGGCTTTTAAGACCCCAGACACTACTCACCAAGGTAGAATGTAGAGCATTATCTTTATAAGTAGTGTCATGCCAATTGAGCTAGATGTTCCCCGAGATCATGGTCCCCAGAGCCCTCCGTCCAACAACTCAGTCCCTCGGGGGGTTTGGATGTGTCTATAGGGCCTCCATGACCTTTCCTTGTGCAGGTTGTGTTAGTTTCCCCTGTACTATGTACTATCTCATCTCTCACCCAAGTTACCACTTACCTATTACCTATTTAGTATTTCCCCCCACCTCCCATCCCTGGTAACCAACAAGGATTGTTACATTTTGCATGTGAATTTTTTCATGGGTTTTTACAATAGAGGTCTCATACAATATTTGTCCTTTTGTGATTGACTTATTTCACTCAGCATGATGTCCTCCAGTTTCATCCATGTTATGAGATGGTTCACCGATTCATTGTTCTTTCTCGTTGCATAGTACTCCATTGTGTGTATGTACCATAGTTTGTGTATCCATTCGTCTGTTGATGGACATCGAGGTTGTTTCCATCGTTTTGCTATTGTGAATAATGCTGCCATGAACATAGGTGTGCATATGTCTATTCGAGTGATGACTCTTATTTCTCTAGGATATATTCCTAGGAGTGGGATTGCTGGATTGAATGGTACGTCTATTTCTAGCTTTCTGAGGAAACGCCATATCATTTTCCAAAATGGCTGTATCATTTTGCATTCCCACCAGCAGTGTATAAGAGTTCCCGTCTCCCCGCAGCCCCTCCAACATTTGTTATTTCCAGTGTTTTTGATTCGTGCCAGTAATGCCGGGGTGAGATGGTATCTCATTGTGGTTTTAATTTGCATTTCTCTAATGGCTAGTGATCGCGAGCATTTCCTCATGTGTCTGTTGGCCATTTGAATGTCTTCCTTGGTGAAGTGTCTGTTCATTTCCTTTGCCCATTTTTTGATAGGATTGGTTGTCTTTTTGTTGTAGAGGTGTTGGATTTTCTTGTAGATTATGGAGATTAGACCTTTGTCTGACTTGTACTGTCCAAAAATTTTTTCCCAGTCTGTAGGTTCTCTTTTAACTCTTTTGGTAAAATCTTTTGAAGAGCATAGATGTTTGATTTTTAGAAGATCCCAATTATCTAGTTTATCTGTTGGGTTTTTTGTGTTGATGTTTATGGTTTGTATCCTGTTAATGCCATGTATTAAGGTCTGAAGTGTTGGTCCTATTTTTTCTTCTATGAATTTTATAGTTTGAGGCTTTATATTCAGGTCTTTGATCCATTTTGAAGTAGTTTTTGTATATGGTGTGAGGTATGGGTCCTGTTTCATTTTTCTACAAATGGATATCCAGTTTTGCCAGCACCATTTGTTAAAAAGACTGTCTTTTCCCCATTTGATGTATTTTGGGCCCTTGTCAAAAATCAGGTGACCGTAGGTGGATGGATTTACATCTGAGTTCTCAATTCTGTTCCATTGGTCAATGTCTCTGTTGTTGTACCAGTACCAGGCTGTTTTGAGTACTGTAGCTGTATAGTAGGTTCTCAAGTCAGGTAGTGTGAGTCCTCCAACTTTATTCTTCTTCTTCAGTAGTGCTTTACTTATTCGGGGTTTCTTCCCTTTCCATATAAAGTTAATAATTAGTTTTTCCATCTCTTTGAAGAATGTTGTTGGTATTTGTATCGGAATTGCATTGTATTTGTAGATTGCTTTAGGTAGAATTGCCATTTTCACAATGTTGAGTCTGCCTATCCATGAGCATGGTATGTTTTTCCATTTATGTGGATCCCTTTGGGTTTCATGCAGCAGTGTTTTGTAGTTTTCTTTGTATAGGTCTTTTATATTCCTGGTCAGATTTATTCCTAAGTATTTTATCTTTTTAGGGGCTATTGAAAATGGTATTGAGTTCCTGATCTCCTTTTCATCGTTCTCTTTACCGGTGTATAGGAATCCAACTGATTTTTGAATGTTTATCTTGTATCCTGCTACTCTGCTGAATCTTTCTATTACTTCCAGTAAATTTCTCGTGGAGTCTTTAGGGTTTTCTATGTATAGTATCATATCATCTGCAAACAGGGAGAGTTTAACTTCTTCATTACCAATTTGGATGCCCTTTATTTCTTTCTCTTGCCTTACTGCTCTAGCTAGAACTTCCAGCACAATGTTAAATAGGAGTGGTGATAAAGGGCATCCTTGTCTTGTTCCTGTTTTCAGGGGGAATGTTTTCAGCCTTTCTCCATTAAGAATGATGTTGGCTGTTGGTTTTGCATAGATGCCCTTTATGATGTTGAGAAATTTCCCTTCTATACCTATTTTATTGAGAGCTTTTATCAGGAATGGGTGTTGGACTTTGTCAGATGCCTTTTCTGCATCAATTGAGATAATCATGTGATTTTTTTCTTTCCTTTTATTTATGTGGTGGATTACGTTGATGGATTTTCTAATGTTAAACCATCCTTGCATACCTGGTATGAATCCTACTTGGTCGTGGTGTATTATTTTTTTGATATGATACTGAATTCTATTGGCTAGAATTTTGTTCAGAATTTTTGCATCTATATTCATGAGAGATATTGGTCTGTAATTTTCTTTTTTTGTGATGTCTTTGCCTGGTTTTGGTATCAGCGTTATGCTGGCTTCATAGAATGAATTTGGAAGTGTTGCTTCCTCTTCTATGCTCTGAAATAACTTGAGTAGAACTGGTACGAGCTCTTCTGTAAATGTTTTGTAGAATTCTCCAGTGAAGCCATCTGGGCCAGGGCTTTTTTTGGTTGGGAGTTTTTTTATTACCTAACAAGGAAATTTTTGACAAACCACCTAGGAAACATGAAACCATAACAAATAAAGAAAAATTCCATTTGACCCTTTCTTTCTAATTCCACAAGAAGAAGTCAATTCCTACAAAAAATCTGCAATACAAGAAAAGAAGGCAGATAGCCGACCATAAGTTACTCTTAGTTTATTTTTTGCCCCTAATTCCATTTAAGATGACTTTAAATTCCTAGCAGTTTGAATCCTAGAGTCTAAGATTTGCAAAGAACTTGCTCCAGTCCATCTGAAATTTAACTTCACCCCAGTGATTAAGATTCACTTCATTTGTCTTAGAAGGTCTACTTCATTTTAGATTTCAATTCTTCTTTCTCCTTCTCTACTCAGTACCATATAAAGAAAAAACAACAAATCCCTGAAGCTTTGTAATATTTACAGTCCCAACAGGATGGATTTAATTTCGTTTTATTTCCTAACACTCTTGTACGCTGTGTTTGGTTTGGTGCACTCCATGAGTTCATAGTGTCTAAGAGAAAAAACAACAAACAAGTTGCCATCTAGTCGATTCCGACTCATAGCAACCCTATTGGACAGAGTAGAACTGCCCCATAGGGTTTCCAAGGAGCACCTGATGGATTCAAACTCAAGACCTTTTGGTTAGCAGCCGAACTCTTAACCACCATGCCACCAGGGTTTCCTAGTGTCTAAGAGAGAACCTTTTTTCATCAATGCATGACATAACATATATTGAATGCTTTCTATGGGCTAGATGCCATGCTTGGTGCTGAGAATATGGAATAAAACAAGTTTCCCACCCTTGAGGAGCTCCTAGGTAACTCCAGTAGACAGAAGTGCAAATAAATACAGAGAGCACAATATGGTACTTTATTAAAGGTTTTGAACAAAATTTTTTTTACAGATGGACATCCAGTTTTGCCAGCACTATTTGTTAAAAGGACTGTCTTTTCCCCACTTAGTGGACTTTGGGCCTTTGTCAAAGAGCAGGTGACTGTAGGTGAATGGATTTACATCTGGTTCTCAGTTCTGTTCTATTATTCAATGTGTCTGTCGTTGTACTAGTACCAGGCTGTTTTGACTACCATGGCTGTATAGTAGGTTCTGAGATCAGGAAGTGTGAGGCCTCCTACTTGTTCTTCATTAATGCTTTGTTTATCTGTGACCTCTTTCCTTTCCATATAAAGTTAATGATCAGTTTCTCCATCTCATTAAAGAATGCTGTTGTTAATTGGATCGGGATTGCATTGTATTTGTAGATGGCTTTCGGTATAACTGATGTTTTCAGTGTTGAGTCTACCTGTCCATGAGCATGGTATGTTTTTCCATTTATGTAGGTGTCTTTTGGTTTCTTGCAGTAGTGTTTTGTAGTTTTCTTTGTATAGGTCTTTTACATCCCTGGTTAGATTTATTCCTAAGTTTTTTTTTTTTTTTTCAGGGGCTATTATAAATAGTACTGCTTTCCTGATTTCAGTTTTCTAGTTGTTTTTTTTTTTGGTGTATAGGGATCCAACTGATTTTTCTGTTTATCTTGTCCCCTGCTACTCTGCTGAGTCTTTCTATTAGTTCCAGTAGTTTTCTCGTGGAGTTTTTTGGGTTCTATATGTATAGTATTATATCATCCACTTATAGGGATAGTTTTACTTCTTCTTTACCAGTTTGGATACCCTTTATTTCTTTTTCTTGCCTTATTGTTCTAGCTAGGATTTCCAGCACAAAGTTAAATAGGAGTGGTGATAAAGGGCATCCTTCTCTTGTTCCTGTTCTCAGGGAGAATATTTTCAGCTTCTCTCCATTGAGAATGATGTTGGCTGTTGGTTTTGTGTAGAGGTCCTTTATTATGCTGAGGAATTTCTGTTCTATTCCTATTTTATTGAGAGTTTTTATCAGGAATGGGTGTTGAACTTTATTGAATGCCTTTTCTGTGTAGATTGAGATGATCATGTAATTCTTTTCTTTTGATTTATTTATATGGTAGATTACATTGATTGATTTTCTAATGTGGAATCATCCTTGCATACCTGATATGAATCCCACTTGGCTGTAGTGTATTTTTTTTATATGATGCCAAATTCTATTGGCTAGAATTTTGTCGAGAATTTTTGCATCTATATTTGTGAGAGATATTTGTCTGTAATTTTCTTTCTTTGTGGTGTCTTTGCCTGTTTTTGATGTCGGAGTTATGCTGGCTTCCTCAAATGAATTCAGAAGTATCCCTTCCTTTTCTATGTTTTGCAGTGGTTTGTGTATTACTGGTGTGAGCTCTTCTCTGAATGTTTGGTAGAATTCTCCAGTGAAGCTCTCTGGGCCAGGACTTTTTTTTATTGGGAATTTTTTAAAACTACCTTTTCAATTTCTTCTCTCTTTAGGGGGTCTGTTCAGATTTCCCACGTCAGTTTGTGTTAGTTTAAGTAGGTAGTGTGTTTCCAGAAATTTGTCCATTTCCTCTAGGTTTTCAAATTGGTTGGTGTATAGTTTTTCATAGTACTCTGTTATGATCCTCTATATTTCAGTTGAGTCTGTTGTAATGTTCCACAATTCATTCCTTATTTGGGTTATTTGCATCCTCTCCTGTTTTTCTTTTGTCAGTTTGGCCAAGGGTTTATTGATTTTGTTGATCCTTTCAAAGAACCAACTTTTGGTTTTGTTGTTCTATTGTGTTTCTATTCTCTATTTCATTTATTTCTGCTGTGATCTTTATTTTTTTTCCTTTCTTCTGGTGGCTGTAGGCTTCTTTTGCTGTTATCTTTCTATTTGTTTGAGCTATAAAGCTGTTTTTATTTTATCCCTTTCTTCTTTTTTGATGTGTGTATCTGTTGCTATAAATTGACCTCTGAGCTCTGCCTTTGCTATGTCCCAAAGGTTTTGGAATGTTGTGTTTTCATTCTCATTTGATTCTAGGAATTTTTTTATTCCATCTTTGATTTCTTCTATTACCCAGTGGTTTTTAAGCAGGCATTATTCAGTTCCATTTTTTTTCATTTTTTTCCCATGCTCTTCCTGTTATTAATTTCTACTTCTATGGCATTGTGATCAGAGAAGATGCTTTGTATAATCTCATTGTTTTGGATTTTGTTGAGAGTTGCTTTGTGGCCTAAGATGCGTATGTTCTGGAGAATGTTCCATGTGCGTTGGAAAAGAACATATACTTTGCTGTTGTTTGGTGGAGTGTTCTATGTGTGTCTGTGAGGTCAGGTTGCTTGATTGTGGCCTTTAGATTGCCTGTATCTTTGTTCAGTATCTTTCTAGATGTTCTGTTCTTTGCCAAGAGTGATGCATTGAAGTCTTCTACTCTTATTGTGGAAGTGTCGATTTCTCTTTTCAGTGCTGTTAGAGTTTGTTTTATGCATTTGGGACCCTTATTATTGGTTGTGTAGATATTTATTATGGTTGTGTCATCATGGTGGATTATCCCTTTAATCATTATACAATGTTCTTTTTTGTCTTTTATGGTGGATTTTGCCTTAAAGTCTATTTCATCTGATATTAGTATTACCACTTCTGTTCTTTTTGGGATGCTGTTTGCTTGATATATTTTTTCCATCCTTTGATTTTTAATATATTTATTTCTTTGTTTCTAAAGTGTTTCTCTTGTAGACAGCATATTGAGGAGTCCTGTTTTTTAATCCATTCTGTCACTCTCTGTCTCTTTATGGGTGCATTTAAGCCATTTACCTTCAGTGTGGTTATTGATAGGTATGAGTTTATTGGTGTCATTTTGTAGTGCTTTTTTTGTTGTTGTGCTGATGTTTTCTTTGTTCCTCTTACTCTCCTGTACTGAATTCCTTTTGTTTGTTGAATTTCTTTTTGTTTCTTTCATTTTCGTAGATTTTGTGTTTACTGAGACTTATGTTTTCCTTCATTATTTTTATGAGTAGGTTATTAACTTTCCTTGTGGTTACCTTGAAATTTACCCCTGTCTTCCTAAGTTTGAACCAGTATTTTATCACTTAATATGGCCTTGACTTTTTCTCCAATTGAAAGTTCCATACCTACATCATTTATTCCCCCTTTTATTGTTCTGACATTGTTGTCTTTTACAGATTGACATCTCTGGTTCCCCGTTGTAAATCTTTTAAATTGTGTTATCCTTAAGAGTTCATTACCTAGGATGGTATCTGGGTGATACTGTCCTGTGTTCTAGATTTAGGTTGTTGTCTGATGTTGTTGGTTCTCTAACCAAAGGACTCCCTCTAATAATTCTTGTAAGTTTGGTTTGGTTTTTACATATTCCCTTAATTTCTGTTTATCTAGGAATGTCCTAATTTTGCCATCATATCTGAGCAAGAGTTTTGCAGGACATATTATTTTTGGTTGACAATTTTTTTTCTTTCAAGGTTTTATATATGTCATCCCATTGCCTTCTTGCCTGCATGGTTTCTGCTGAGTAATCAGAGCTTAGTCTTATTGTTTCACCTTTGTATGTGACTTTGGATTTTTCTTGAAGGGCTCTCAGGATTCTTTCTTTGTCTTTGGTTTTGTTGAGTGTGATTATATGTCTTGGTGACTTTCTTTTGGGGTCTGTCCCATATGGGGTTTACAGAGATTCTTGAATGGTCAGCTTTTTATCTTTCATGATATTGGTTAAATTTTCTGTCAGCTTCATGAAGTTGCCTTCCCATACACCCTGTCCAGGGTTGTTGCAAGCTGTGTGCTCCAAGATGGCAAAGCTGTTCCATGTTAGCTGGCAGGGGACTTCTGTTCTGTAGCTCTCCTTGTTGTCTGTTCTCTGTCAGTTTTTTCTTCCATTTGGTGCTTGATCTAGTTCTTTTTCTCTTCATTCAATGCTTAGGGTTCCAGGATTGATGTTTGATTTGTTTTACTTGGTTTTAGTGGTCTTTGCTGAAGAGGGAAGGCATGGTGCTTATGTCTCTAGCTCCATGTTGGCTCCTTCTCCCAATAAATACTTTTTAAAGAGAGAAAATATATCTAATTCAATATAAGAACTCAGTTATATTCTAAAGATTTTTTAAGAAGTCCATTGTCTTCTGTACTCCCAACCTTAGGGATTTTCTAAGGGCCATAAGTGTTGACTCTCATGTCATGCTGTTCTACTTTTAGGTCTTTACCTTCCTGCCCTTCTATTGGCTATCATATAGTTATTTTCCAAGAGCCCTTTCTTATTCTCTGTTTGTTCTTTTTCATAGCATTCTTTCCTCTTTTTTGTGGGGGAGGGGGTTAGTGTCATTCAATAGCAACTCTTACCTTTTTGTGTATATTTGTTTCATTTTGTTTTGATGTTTATTTTTCTTCTGCTCTCATATTGTCTCTATTATCTTTGTTTGTTGTTTGTTGCTTGCTTGTTTGTTTTTCTTGGTTTGGAGTCTGTGTAATGCTGTTACTTCCATCAAATATCTAGTTATTCTTGGCTGTGATTTCATATTTAAGAATAAAACACCAAAACACCTACATGGAAACTCTACTTTTTAACTAGTAGGGCAATGGGTAGGTACCAATTTTTTCACTGAATTGCCCCCAATTGTTAATTTATATACATCTGTGGTCGCTGTGTGGGAATTAACTTGATGGCACACAACAACAACAACATCCTCCAATAGTTTTCAATTTTTCAAAAGTAAAATCCAACTAACTCCAATCTTCGCTTTCACATCTGGCTGTCAGCACTCTGTAAGAAAGGTGTGGGAAGGAGACTGTGAAATTTCACCACTTCAAATGTACGATTTAACTTGTTCTTTGTGTTTTCCGTTCATTGTAAAAGTCCTGCCATCCACTGTACCTCGTGCCCGATGTCCAGAGTTACTTCTGTTCAATTTCCCCAAAGAATAAATATGCTATCATAGGTGGTTGCTATAATTGCACAGGATTGGAGAAAAAATTGGGGGCTATAACTGCTTTAGATTTTCAATTAATCCCCATGGTAAATAAGTGAATTTGGATTGTTTTCCTTCTCATTCATTTATTAATTACACATAGATTTATGGAATGCAAAGTAATAAATAGTTAAAGTCTTTTTGTGTATTAATTACATAAATTCCCTATATGACAATGGTACAATTTGTCGTATGTGCATATACACACATACGTTCTTTAAAGAATGTTAGAAATCTCAAGTTTTTAAGACATTTTAAATGTTATTTATATCACCTACCCACCCTAAGCCTGGCACCCTTCAGTCTTTATATCTTTCTAATTAAACTATACAATTTAATTCATTCTCATGATATTTGTATCATATGGAGAGGAAACCAGTGTTGTTATGATTTTTTTGCCTTTAAATATATAAAAACAGCTAAGGTTATTTGCCCCAAATCCTAAATCAGTAGCAAAAACTGAACTATAATGAAGTCACCAGAGTCTCCTTCCATTGTTTCTTCTTGTTCTCTTTCACTGGGATTTACTTGCCTGCCTCTTCCTTTTATGCCATTAATTGCTGATTATTGTGTTCCCACATTAGCATAAAGATTGCATCACAAGCTAATTCTTTCTTGATGCTGTTTGTATTTCACAGGGTAAAAGTCTTTCAACACATCTTTCCTTTTTTTTTCCCCTAGCTCAGGCAGATCTATTAAATAGATTTGCCACAGTTTCCCAGCAAGTCACTCATTCAATTAGAAGAACATTAATTTGCCCCAATTCTTGCCAGAGAACAGAAGTGGTAGCAGATGATGGCACATCAGGGTGTGTTAATGTAGCCGAAAGAGAAGGATTTGAAACAAGGAATAGAGGAAGAATGCAGAACTCCAACTTATTTCAGAAACTCAGGAAACAAATGGCAAAGAGACTAGACAAAGGAAAGCCAGGAAGGTATAGGAAAAACACATTGGCTCTGCAAAAAGACTTATATTCAAATTAAGCCTATATTCCTAAAGCAAGTGACTTAATATATCTGAGATTCAATCTCCTCGTTGTAAATTGGGGATAGAAATAATATCTACTTCAAAGATTGTTACAGTCTTTAAATGAGATAAAATTAGCAAATACCCAGCACAATATTTTATATGTAGTATACACTCAGTAAATTATAGTTAAAAGCAATTCTACTTTATCTTTACTCAGCTAATGGATAGAGAATGACTTTGATAAACTAACTTTAAATCACAAAAAAAGTGTCTGTGTGAATTATATTTGACCCAAAGTGGTCTGTGCGTTTCCCGGATGGTCTGTCAATGCTGCACAAGAAAGTGAGACTTACTCAAGAAGACCAGAAAACAAACAGAAGTTATTACTCACGGGTCCCAGAGAGGAAGACGCAGCACACCAGGACTTAGGGCCACACAGGAGGTTGCACCCCAGGATAAGGCAATGACCAACTGGAATTGTAGGAGAGGGCTTATGTGGAGCAAGCGAGGATGGGTTAGGTTTCTGGGTAGCCGGGAGGAACGAGGAGTGACCAACATCAATGAGAGACTAGGTGACAAAACAGGAACAGCCATGTCAGAAATTGGGTGAAAGGGCAACACAGAGGAATTAATGGATGCCAAGGCAGAAAACTATGTGGGCTGTAAACTGGCTTTGTGACTGTGTTCCCTGGATTCTGGTGGAGTCAGAGGTAAGAGAGGTAACAGAGCTGGAACGGGTGGGAGAGGAAAAAACCTGTCCTTCAAAGGACTGGTTGGCTTAATCTACTCCTTATAATTATTACTTTGTCAGTTCTCATGATAATTTCTAAGTCATACAATAATTCCACATGGTAGACATTAATAGCCTCACATCAGAGATGATGAAACTGATGTTCATTAAGTTCCAATGTCTTACGGAAGATCATTAAACTAGGAAGTGGAAGATGTGGGGTTTGAACACCTATTAATCTGGCTCCCACACCTGTATACACAGCACCACAAATTTCTTTCATCAATATATTTATTTCTGGATATTTCATTAACATGTCCTTCTTCCTACTAAGCCAGAAGATACACGAAGGAAGAGCCCAACTTTGTCTGTTTTTACCGATCATTGAGTCTCTGGTGCCAAGCTCAGTGCTAAATATATAGTAGAAACCTAGTAAACATTTGGCGAGTATTAACTGAATGAAAAAATAGTGAATGAGTGATAGAAGTGACAAGAATCATGTCAATGCAGCCAGAATAAGAGACTTCATTAACACTCTGGGGGATGGTCAAAAAAATATATCAGTCTACTAACTCTTAGATTGCTTCTATTTTAAACTATCCCATGTTTAAAGCAAGAAGCCCTGGTATCCCAGTGGTTAAGGCACTTGGTTGCTAACTGAAAAGATCACCTGTTCGAACCCACAAGCTGCTCCAAGGGAGAAAGATGTGACAGTCTGCTTCCATAAAGATTACAGCCTTGAAAACTGTCCTGTTGAGTCATTATGAGTTGGCATCGACTCGATGTCAATAGATTATGTTTGAAACACCACTAATTTGAAGAGGAGAACACACACAGTAGGATAAAGCTCTAGGATGTCCACATATAGATAAGAATATCCACATATAGATTCAAACTGCTATCACACAGAATAACATATCAGAGAGAAGCTCTATTTCCTCCATCACCACTGCCTCCTGCCTCCAGAAAGGTAACTAATTAATGCAAAACTAAACCTATGTTGGTTTACTTTTATCAAGAGTTATGTTTCTGATTTTTCATCCCATTCTTGTTGCTCTAAACCTAATCTTATGTTAACAACCATCAAAGGAATAACTCGTTGTTCTTAAATGAAAAGTTTTTGATATCCGCCTGCTTTCAGATATCATAGTCTCTCCACCTTTTTCTCTCTGTAATATCTGAAAGGATAGCATTCATTAAGTTTCAAGAAGCTAGAGGAATTAACATGGATTTACAGTCCTCTTTAGTGACAGAATTCTTGACTTAAGACAAATCAAGGAAAGAAAACGAGCACTTGGCATGGTGTAGATGGATTGGTAGTAAAAGCACATCCATAAGTCACACAAAGAGATGAATGTCTATTGGGGAAAATTTTTCAATGTCAGTGGACAATCTCCCATGTTCCCCTCACACAATTAATAGAGCAGAGATCCTACTTCAGAGTTCGTGTGTCTGATCTGGGGTAGAATATAATTTTCCTTTCAATTTTCAATTACTACTGAGTTGCCCTTGGCATTTTTCAGTGCAACAAATTTGTATATGACATTTTTGAGAACTACTCAACTACTGGGACCCCAAAATGTCAAGTACAACTCAGTTGCTCTCAGAAATTTTCTGCTTGCAATTTACTTGTACTTGAAATTGATCACATACAATGCAACTGAAATGCAAAAAGAAAAAAAAGACCATTAGGAAAATTAATCCTTATCATCGCAAATGTGACAGAGTAGAATGGTCCCTGTCCTCATTAGTGAAGAGATATGGTCGATGGCAATGGGTCTGGTTTTGGTTTTTGGTTTAGACCAAGAGCCTTGGGTCCTACTCTCTGGCTAGGTGACCTTGTCCAAACCATTTAGCTTCAGAACCTAGTATGTATATCACAGGTCCTCTGAGAACAGAAGAACATATTTATTATTCTGTAAGCCAAATATTCTTGTCTTCCTCTATGATACCCGCCTCTCTCCTTTCTGTGATACGGTACTGGTGCAGCTCTACAAAGGGCCAGTTGTTCTGACCTGGGCTCACACTGTCCATTAAAAGGGATCAAGCTGTCTTGTGTACCCAAGGTGTTTTGATTTGCTCTTTGTGTTCTTCTCACAGCAAAACATCATTATGCCGTGGCTCCCTTACAGAGACATTGAATGAAACCTGCAAAGGGCTTTGCAGACCATCTGTTAGACTCTTGGCATAGTAATGAACTTTTCCAACCTCACCTTCCAAGGATTCAGCTCCTTTATACTAGTGACATGGGAAGGAAGCAGTAATCAACTCTGGTGTGAATTGACATTAAAGAATTTATATTACACAAAAGATGAATGCATATCTCTTCAAGCACTTACATTTTAACAACAGAGTGACTTCTGGTGTTTTCCCCCAGCCTATGATGTCCCCAGGCTCTCTGTTATAGACATCTTTAGTTAGAAGTTGAATTGACCTGGAACAGTGGTTCTCAACTAGGAGTGACCCTGCCCCCAGGGGACATTGGCAATACCAGGAGACATTTGTGATTGGCATGACTGAGGGAGTGCTATTGGCATCTAGTGGGGAAAGACCCGGGATGCTGGTAAACATCCTACAATGCACAGGGTAGCTCCTCACAATAAAGAATTGTCAGGTCCAAAATGTCAAGAGTGCTACTATTCCACTTTAAGCCAGAGTAAACATTTGGAACTTTAGAGAATAGTCATTTAAAGATGAAATCACAAGTGTGTCAAATAGCTATCTACTCATATTATCTTTCCTCGCTTTGGATTTTTTAAATTCACAGTTTTCACCAGGACTATAAATGTGTATTTCTCTTTAACTCTAAATATATAACTGTTCAAGACAAAGAAAATGCTTCGTGGGGTTTGTACACTGGGAAGAGATTTTCTGAGGGACCAATAGCCCCATGTAGTGAAACTCATGAAGATTTTGAAGCTAGATGGACCAGTATTTCTGTTGACTTTGCCACTGAAGAGCTGTGTAGCCTTGTGCAATTTATACAGTCGTGCTTCATTTTTTCTAAAGGAATGATAATAGTTCATAGGATTTTCATGAGCACTAAAACACATGTTCAGTGGCGTACACAGAATATGTTGACAGGAAGTAGTAGTCATTATATAAAAGGTGTTCTGTAGAAAAAGAGGTGAGACTCTCTCCCTAGTTAGTATGGCTTTTGCTTCTTCACTTGGGTTTGGTGTTCCAATATACTATCTTGCATAACTTTTTCAAAGTATTTATTAACTACTAATATTGACCACTATGTTAAAAAACAAAAAAAAAAAACTGCCACAGACCTGTCCTTGTAGAGTTTTCAATCAGCGTTTCTATTGTTTGAGTCTTATTAACAGAACTAGTATTTAATGTTTGTTCAAGGAGAGCATGAGAAGATAGCTTATCTTAAGTTTAGGGAAAAAAAATTTTAGAGTGCCAAATTTATCACCCTGTGAAATGTAACAAAGTGCAAACCATGATCTTACTGGTACTTCTTAGCATAGAAACATTTCCCTGATATAGGAGGGGGGAAAAGGCCAAAAAAGTTACTTTGGGTAATCACCGATCATTAACCAAAACGTGATCTCATTATAATAGCATCCCAGTGACTAGTGAGGAATTAGTACCCAAACTACTTCTCTTTAAAACAAAATTAGTTGAGATGTGATTAGAGTAATATTTATACTTGTATTCTTTCTTTATTGAATACAAATGGGCAAAAAGAGAAACCAGGCAATAAGCAAGAATGGAGACTTGTGGAATGAAATAAACCCCAAGTCCAGGGCTGTGCAAGCAATAGGTGTTCACTACATGTTGCCTGCTTGGTAACAAAAGGGAGAAGGACCTAGGAGACTGGAGAAAATTTATTGTAATAACTTCAAGCTAGTGATCACACAGAATTCTACAAACCAACTGTCTTCTCTCAGATGAGAAACATTTCTAAACAAGAGATATTTTTATTTGAATCAAAAAGGATAAATATGCAAATAAATATACCTTGTGGTCTAGTAAAAATTAAGTTCCCTATAAGCAGAAAACAAATAATTTACAGTGAGTTTCTTGATTTGGGAGAGGTGTTTTATGGGAATACTTTTATCCTGTTACAAGTTAGCAAGAAACGTGTTCTTGTCTTAGTCATCAGGTGCTGCTATAACAGAAATACCACAAGCAGATGGCTTTAGCAAAAAGAAATTTATTCTCTCACAGTCTAGTAGGCTAGAAGTCTAAATTCAGGGCATCAGCTCCAGGAGAAAGCTGTCTCTCTCTGTCGGCTCTGGAGGAAGGTTCTTGTTGTCAATCTTCCCCTGGACTAGGAGCTTCTCCACGCAGGAACCCCGGGTCCAAAGGATGTGCTCTGCTCCTGGCACTGCTTTCCTGGCGGTATGAGGTCTCCGTCTCTACTTGCTTCCCTTTCCTTCTATATTTTTTAAGATAAAAGGTGATGCAGGCCACACCCCAGGGAAACTCCCTTTACGTTGGATCAGGGATGTGGCCTTAGTAAGAGTGTTAAAATCCCAATCTAATCCTCTTTAACGTAATCTAATCTTGCCTCATTCCACAGGCAAAGATTAGGTTTTACATCACCTAGGAAAATTATAATTACAAAATGGAAGACAACCACACAATACTGGTATCATGGCCTAACCGCACTGACACATATTTTGGGGGGATGCAATTCAGTCCATGACAGTTCTCCTCAGAAACCGAAGCATTCATTGATACCGCCATTGAATTAGAACTTCTACATTTGCACATACGTGTTTTTCCTCTTTCCACCTCTGCCAATATCAAGAGGAAATGGTAACTATATCAGTGACATCATGTTTGCAAGCTGGCCATTTACAAATTCCCCCTAACTAAAAATAATGGCACCACTCCCGACTATGTATCTGCCAGACAGTAAACTACTTCAAGGTGAAAAGACCTTCATGTTATGTGGTTGATATGACTGTCTATTTGAGGCAGTGCCACCCCGAACATGTCTGTTAACGTGTGGTAACCTGTATTTGATAAATTTGTTCAGATTAATAACCTGTGACTATTGCTAGCAAATAAAATGGCAGTTTTAAGCTGATAGGAATGCTCAGTCTGTCTTGGTCAGTTTGTAAAGAGGCAACCTCTCCCCTCTAAGCATCAGTTTGATCACCCAGTATGTATACTCATAGGGTTAGAACATTGTCTTCACAGTCTTTGCTGGCTAGACAAAGAGCTGTTTCCACTGCTGTTTTTTACCTCATCCTGCCTTTGTGTTTAGCTTTCACATGGCACAAACTTGGAGGAACAAGGTGGAGAGAGTAAGAGTATAGGGATTGAATTATAACGCTGCCATTCCTAATTGTTTCTCATCTCTTTCCTCTCTCATCTTGCTTAAATGAATACACTACAGTGGCTGACAGTATGGAGACTGCCATTGTGTCTTATTTACCTTTGCATTCTCAGGAGCTAGCATAGCACTTGACCGCAGCCTCAGTAACCTAATGAAAAGTTGTTGAGTGAATAATAAACAGACTGCTGCTACCCTGTACAGTCTCATCCTTTGAGCATCCAGAACAAAATCCAAACCTGAATATTTTATTTCACATAAAATCTCCAGTTTCAAGAATGGGTCCATCAGTGGTAGTTAGGTATATAGCTGTGAAGAACATTTCATTTCACACTTGTAATGTGCATGGGATCCAAGGGGTTTGTGGTTTTAATTCATATTTTTGATGAATGCTCTGTTATTGCAAACTTTTCATCACCTTACCCACTTATAAAATAATCTGAAATAAGCTTTATCAGATTTTCTGAGAAGTGTAGTTATGGAAGAATCCCTTTGCTTGAATAGGCCACAAATGAGGCTGACATGAAGCACGCTCTTGCAGAAGCAGCCTGGAAAGACAAATAGTGCAAATGAATTCATTATATTTCACCTTCTCCTCCTCTGCTCTTCTGCTAGTTCTGCTTTGCTTAATGTTTTGAATATTTAATACTATGCAGATTTCTTCCATTCAATGTCATTTCTATTCTAGAGAAAATTTTACAGAAGTCGTTCCACCAATATTTAATATAAACGGGGGTGGTATTTGGGACATTTGCATTGTTTGGTATTATTTTGAACCCCATAAGTTGTGCGTGTGTGTTTTTTTTTCTTTATGGACTTTTTTTAATGTTTAAAGGTAGTGACAACTACTAATCATGCTTTCGTTATTCTTTCTTCTTAAATTCTCATTTGAGGTAGGAAGAGAAAAAATAATATTTCACAGGAGCAGAGTCATCAAAGTTGATGTATGTCATAATTCTCTTGTAGTTTTTATTGAGCATTGATGTGCTAAAAATGTGGTCAAAAATTATGTCCTCCAAGAATTTGAACATGTAAAGACAAGATTGTCTCAATATATCATGAAAAAAATTAATATTGGTCTGTGAATTAATTTTTTATGTTTCTGTTAGTTTAAACCTCCAGACTGGAAAGAATCCTGTCCTCAAAACATAGCATTCTATTTAAATCAATACTCACTTAAAAATTCAACTAGGCCCAGTTGGGCCTGGAATGACTTGGGAAATAAGAATTGGTAGTTATCTTAGAACATTATACCTGACTGAGACCTTAGAGATCATCACATCTAAGCCCTAACTTTATAGACAAGAAAATAGAGGCCCAGGAGAGTATAGCCATGTCATGCACGTTCTTAAAAGAAAGACCAAACTATACCCCTTCCTCTCTCCCAAGTTAGTTAGCATTCTAGTATATAAATTTTTTCCCCAATTTTTACATGTTTAAAGCAGACTCCTATCTAACTCACTACAAATCTTGCAGTACAAAAAATACATACATTGTATATAAATCAGAGCAACTAATAACCCAAGGCTCAGTTCTCACTATAGCATGAATTTTACATTTACCACCACTGTTTACCTTTTATAAAAGTTGTGTTGGTGAACATGATAAATATAAAGAATTTAAAGCTTTTCAGAATAAAGATTTAACTGATGGAGGCTGTTAAAAATATTTCACTTAACATTAATTGTAAAAAAGTGAAAGATTAACGAATTCTGGAATTTTATATCTATCTGTTTTTTCATAAGGCGAATGGAGTGTGTTTCCTTGATACATGTTTACTTCAGCGATAGTTTTGATAGGCTAGCTCTTTCTTCAGGAAACAAGTTCAAATAGGTCTTTCCCAAGATTACCTCATATTAGAATCACCTCCTGACTTTAATAGTGATGTGAAGATAATGTGTTTGGCAATATGCTAATTACTAATTGGGTACTTATAACAAAGTGAGGCTTGTCTGGAGGTGGGAAGAGGAGAACTGTTACAGTGGGTGCGGCTGGAGGTAAAATAGGAAGGAATTCCATGAGGGGGGTAGTTATACAGATAGAGAAGAACTTTGTACTATGGGCATGACTTACTGCACATTCTGCTTTTAAAAAGTACTGTTATTAGCACCTTCATCATCATCCCACTTGGAGCATTCTACTCTCCCATCCCAACCCCCCAACCCAATCCTAGGCTGTCCCAAGTATATCCATTGCTGTGCAGTCCATTCCGATTCATGGTAACCCCATGTGTTACAGAGTAGAACTGAGTCCTGGTAAAATCTTAACAATGAAATTATATGCTACTTGCCACTTCTTACTCAATCTAGAAACTGAAGGAGAGCGTTTATTTATTAATATTTACTCTATTTCAAACATGCTGGTCGTTTGTTGTCAGTAGGAAGTATTTCCATAAAAATAGGGTATAAAGTGATTTTTAACAAACTAACTCCAGAGACCTGGAAAAATAATTCCACTTCTGAATACTTTGTAACTGCAAAACTCAGCAGAATTCTTAAAACTTATCTATTAATGCACTTTTTATTTGGATAATTTATTGTCTGAATTTATCTTTGGATTCAGGTTATTTCCCATACTAATGATGCCAGACTACAGTGTTTTAGTCTTAGACATTGTCAGCTATTATTATCTTAACAATATTGGCAAAACAGCACCAAGAGTCTACATGTTATTAAAATTTCAATAGCATTTCATTTTTAAAACTTTTATGACTGGCCAATGAAAAAAATCAAGCACCACTTGTAAAAGTTCTTCCAACATCCTTAAATATATTCACATACCATATACCCCTCAATATATTTTATTTTAGGAAAAATATAAGCCACAAACTCAGAACTTGCCAGTAAAATATATTTTGCAAGCTTTCCAAATACTAATTTTTAGCAGAAAACGGATTTCCAACCACAAATGTTATTTCATATGTATATATATTTTTTCTTAAAGACATCATACTTTTAAAATATATTTGCCTCTCCTGTTAATAAGATGGCAGTTCAGATCCACCAGGTGCTCCTTGGAAGCTCTATGGGGCAGTTCTACTCTGTCCTATACGCTCACTATGAGTTGGAATTAACTTGATGGCAATGGGTTTGGTTTGGTTTTTCTGGTTAAAAACAGGATGACAGCAGCTGGAAAATGATAGATGTTTAATAAATAATTATTGATTTGATCGGATTTGGGGCACTTTTTTAATTCAGAAATTGTCTTCTGGATTAATCACGGATATGCCCTTGATGGGCAAAATATTTAACAATGCATGATGCATCAAAAGAAGATGGAAGGAATACACAGAGTCACTCTACCAAAAAGAATTGGTTGACGTTCAGCTATTTCAGGAGGTAGCATATGATCAAGAACTGATGATATTGAAGGAAGAAGTCCAAGCTGCACTGAGGGCATTGGCAAAAACAAGGCTCCAGGAATTGACGGAATACCAATTGAGATGTTTCAACAAATGAATATAACAATGAAAAGTGCTCTCTTGTCTATGCCAAGAAATTTGGAAGACAGCTACCTGGCCAACTGACTGGAAAGATCCATATTTTTGTCCATTTCAAAGAAAGGTGATCCAACAATGCAGGGATTATCAAATAATATCATTAATATCACACACAAGTTAAATTTTGCTGAAGATAATCCAAAAGCAGTTGCAGCAGTACATCAACAGGGAACTGCCAGAAATTCAAGCTGTATTCAGAAGAGGACGTGGAACAAGGGCTATCATTGCTGATGTCAGATAGATCCTGGCTGAAAGCAGAGAATACCAGAAAGACGTTTACCTGTGTTTTATTGACTATGCAAAGACATTTGACTGTGTGGATCATAACAAATTACGGGTAACATTGTGAAGAATGGGTATTCCAGAACACTTAATTGTGCTCATGTGGAAGCTGTACATAGACCAAGAGTCAGTCGTTCTAACAGAACAAGGGGATACTGTGTGGTTTAAAGTCAGGGAAGGTGTGCATCAGGGTTTATCCTTTCACCATATCTATTCAGTCTGTTGATTTGCTGAACAAATCATCTGAGAAGCCAGACTATATGAAAAAGAACACAGCATCAGGATTAGATGAAGACTCAGTAACAACCTTCCATATACAGGTAACACAACCTTACTTTCTGAAAGTGAAAAGGACTTGAGCACTTACTGACAAGGATCAAAGACTGCAGCCTTTAGTATGGATTACACCTCAACATGAAGAAAACGTAAATCCTTACAACTGAACAAATAAGGAACATCATGATAAACCTAGAAAAGATTGAAGTTGTCAAGGATTTCATTTTCCTTGGATCCACAATCAACGCCTATGGAAACAGCAGTCAAGAAATCAAACAACTCATTCCATTGGGCAAATGTGCTGCAAAAGACCTCGTTAAAGTGTTAAAAAGCAAAGATGTCACTTTAGGACTAAGGTGCGCCTGACCCAAGCAGTGGTATTTTCAATTGCCTCATATGCATTTGAAAGATGGACAATGAATAAGGAAGACCAAAGAAGAATTGATGTCTTTGAATTATGGCACTGGCAAAGAATATTGAATATACCATGGACTGCAGAAGAATGAACAAACCTGTCTTGGAAGAAGTACCGCCAGAATGCTCCTTAGAAGCGAGAATGGCGAGACTTCCTCTCATGTATTTTAGACATTTATCAGGAGGGACCAGTCCCTAGAGAAAGGCATCATGCTTGGTGAGGCAGAGGGTCAGATAAAAAGAGGAAGACCCTCAAGGAGATGGACTGACACAGTGGCTGCAACAATGGGCTCAAGCATAACGATTTTGAGTATGGCACAGGACATGGCAGTGTTTCTTTCTGTTGTACATAGGGTCGCTGTGAGTTGGAACCAACTCGACTGTACCTAATAACAACATGCCCTTGATAGAAATGCCCCACGGGGTTTCCAAGGCTGTAATCTTTACGGAAGCAGACTGCCACGTCCTTCTTCCATGGAGTTCCTGGTGGGTTGGAACTGCTGATCTTTTGGTTAGCAGCTGAGTGCTTTAACCACTGTGCCACCTATGAGTCAGAACCAGCTTGATGGCAATGGGTTTGGGTTTTTTTTTTTTTTATGACCTTGATATTAGATTGGTTTTAAGTACACTAAATCAAAGACCTTATCCAAG
This sequence comes from Dugong dugon, assembly GCA_030035585.1. Lineage (NCBI taxonomy): Eukaryota > Metazoa > Chordata > Mammalia > Sirenia > Dugongidae > Dugong > Dugong dugon. The sequence goes on along the minus strand of CM057463.1, from coordinate 20,985,662 downwards.
ATAACTAATTAGACGCTTTTCCTAATCCGAGTGAGGGATCGCCATTCAACTGGAACACTGCCACTCCTACCTTCCCCAGTTTGATCACCCAGAAAATCTTGGGTGAGCTGTTAAGAGGGACAAGAGACACCACGTTGGAAATGCTCTAGGGCTTCTTTTTAATCCTCTCCCTCTGTTTCCTCCTTTATCTTTAAAAAGGGAATGGTTATGGAAAGGAAGAGGCAGCAGTGCTAAAAGGAACCAAGCAATAGGTTGAAGTTCAAGGCTTGAGCCTCTAAATTACATTTCTACCATTAATAGCTTTGGGATCATTGCAAAATTACTTCGTTTTTAACAGTTTAGTTACTTCTATCTCCCTCATTTATAAACATATGAGGTGGGACTAAATCTCCAAGGCCTCTTCCAGTTCCCAAATCCCATAATTCAGAGTACCCATAAAAAATAACTGTAACTGTGGGATGTTCCTTTTCTAAAGTAAAGTTGTAAAGGGTATAGACTTTTTTCATTAACAAATGCCAGAAGCTATACGGAACTTCGTGGGTTCTGGATAAATATTAAACAATCAATTTTATCTTTCATCTGCAAAATGGGGTGAGTAATGCTGACTCCTCTCACAAAATTCTGTGTGAGAAATAATAAATGAGAACAAAGCACTTTTCAGATAATGAAGTAATTCACATAAGCTGCTTTAATAGGTCTGAGGTCTAGATAGATGATGCAAGAATAAAGTGTCTTTTTTATTACATCTGTGAAATACAACAGTCTTTTCATCTGTTTAAGAAGAAACAGTCATTATCCTTGCTTATCACCAAAAAGTCAGCATGAGTAATTTCTGTGCAAATAGAATTTTTCATGCGATTTTAACATTTAACTTTTAACAAAATGCAGCTTTTATCTTTACCTGATATCAAAATGGAATCGTATCTTGATTTAAGTAGTTTAATGAGGCGTTCCATCAACATTATACTACTCTGCCCTAAGAAAATGCTTTTTGAAATGACTGATAAGCTGCACAAATGAGAAAATTGTAAATTTAATAATCCTCCTACTCAAAAATAATTCAATTCAGGGATTGTTACTAAGGAAAATGATGCATTGCATTCTAGCTTGCAGGAGACTTCCACAGTATTTTTTTTTTAATGTTAATGTTCAATAAATAATATGTTCTGTATTTTTTACAGTGTTCCAACAAAAGACAGCCAGAAAACAATCTGATAGTGACAAGTTCCATGGTCCTTCTAGGAAACAAGGTATTGAAACTAACTTTAGTTTATTTAATAATCTCTAAATAAGATTTAAAGAAATTTTATGAATACTGAATAAATTCTCCTGGGAGAGAAATAAATAATGTATGCTTGATTAATTTGAGTTTTAAGTTTATGTCTTACTCAAATGTAATTTTTCCATAAGATCCATGCATAAAAATTACTTTAGTTAACAAAAACAAGAAATAGCCTTAGAATGTTTACCATGATGTTTTTGATGCTGTTATCAGGGCTCTAGGAAGGTCAGGTAAGACAAGTTCTCTAACATGCCTCAGACACCATGATTTCATAGACCATTAGACAGAAGTTCTGTGACTTAACTTGGTGGGAGGGGCAGATGATTACTCAGCCAAGTTTCTCAGAAGAAGGAACCACCATGGAATTTCTGGACTCTATATTGAACTCCAACCAAAGATTGTAACACATTTCACACTATTCGTTTGCCTTCAGTACTTGATCCAACATCTTCGGAACAACTATTTGTCATGCAGCGAGGAGCTGAAAACTGTAGTCACAAAGACATCTCACACAAGAAGAGTATTTTCCTCTTGTTCTACAAGGAGGCAGCTGTGTCTAGTTTTCCCTGAAACATTTGTCTCCTATTGAAAGGAGAGAATCCAGAAGGTTACTCATTATGATTTTTCTGACAATAAAACGTTGGTTAAAATTCAAAAGTAAAAACATGTTTAATTTGGCAGAAGTTAGGGATAACATTGGCTGGCTCTGAGAATCAATGAACATACACCAAACCAAACCCATTGCTGTTGAGTCAGTTCCGACTCATAGCAACTCTAAAGGAGAACTGCCCTATAGGGTTTCCAAGGCTGTAATCTTTATGGGAGCAGCTTGCCTGGTCTTTTCTCCTGAAGAGTGGCTGGTAGGTTCGAACCACCAACCTTTCGGTTAGCAGATAAATGCTTAACCACCGTGCCACCAGGGCTCCTTAATGAACATATACAGACCTTTTACCCTCAACCTACCTTTGAAATAGCTTGAGTCCAAAATGATACTACCTTGAAGTTGTTACCAGTGAATTATTGAGATACTAAAATAAAATCAGGAAATTATTTCACAGCAGTCACCCAAACGTTTCCATTGTTAGTCTCCTTTTGTGCCATTGTGGAGATGATTAGTGATTTTGCCAACTTCTAACACCCACTGAAGTATTAAATGCAGAACCTCAATGGAGCTACTTCTAAGACATCATGAATCATTCTACAAACAAAGGCGTGTCCTAAAGTAAGTCTTCATCCATCATTTCAAGTGGCATTTCCAAGGGCAACAGTGTTGTATTTAGATCATTCTTCCAATTAAGTATATGGTGTTTGAATGCAAGACATGATGAAGCTGATCTAGTCTCCCATAAACTATGTGAATATACTGCTGGTAAATTTACATGCAAAAACCTCCTTTCATTTAACAATTTTCCATTTCTAGTGATTTCATTTTTTGGGGGGGAGGGGGGCGCAGGGAGAAGATATATGTTTTTATTGGGGAACAGATATATCTTTTTGGTCTACTATTATGCTCCAACTTTGCCTTCAGTTCTCTAAAGAAATAAATGGAAAGCTCCATATGAGATCATTGTACAATTAGGACTAGAATAGTTACTTTAAAAAATCTAAACAAAATAGATAAGTTTCTTGCTATATGGACTCCTCCATATATCTCACAGAGCTTTGGAAAGGATAAAGAGAGGAGATGGAAAATGATTTGAACACTTTGAAAGGAAATTTCCCAGAAGTCTTTTTTATAAATTATTCTGTTATCATGTTTTTAATTCAACTATTCTAGAATTAAGGGAAAATGTAAAGAAGACCACAGGAGATGAAAGAAGATGAGCAGTAAGTGTAATGAACAGATTCTTGGAATACGTGAAATTATCAATTATTTTTCTGGCTGTCCCACAGAGAGCAATAAGGAAAAACTGCTAGTATCCATTAAGTCTAGAAGAGCCCTATTATTATTGTACCATATGTATAGAAAATTACATAAGTATACCTGTAGCAAAGGGAAGGAGAGAATAGTGAAAGGGAACAAGGACCTTACTATAAAATATTTTCATGGATTAATATTTGCCCATATTTTGTTACCTAATTTGTCTCATCAAAATCAACTGTCATTAGATTTTTTAAACTCTTTAGGGACTAAGATACTAAAAATTTTAATCAAATTTTGCATGGAATTTTTTTCTTTTTGGATACTGAAGTACACCTTATTGATGAAGTTTTAGTAGGTGAACTTAGAACAGTTTCCCTTTGGATGCTGGTAACTCGGCAGAATGGAACAGAATATTGTTCTGTTTGCAAGAACTAGGGGAACATCAAACCTTATGAAATATTAAAAAAAAATTCCTGATGACTGTAATCTACAGGTAAATCAGCATTTAGCGTGAGAAAAAAAGATTGAGAAGATTTTAAAAATAAAAGAATTTGGTACTAAAAGGCTTACGCCGTTCAACCATTTTTCTGTGAACTTTTTTCGGATATTTATGACCATCCAACTCCTGGGACATACTAGGCACTCAAAATGCTCATTCAATAATTATTTTCAAACATCCTGAAATTCCATGGTATACTGGAAAAAGAAGTATGTACTTCTCCAATGATGATAACTTTATCTGGTAGAGAACAACAACAACAACAAAAAAGAACCTTTTATAAAATGTTTGTGGGGGGGGGGTCAAGATTTTATAAAGGATTAGCCACATTCTTTGAAGACATTATTTAATTCTTCCACTATATGCTGGAAGGAAAAGGGATTACAAAAGCCAACTATTTTCCCGCTGAAAGTGTTAGCATTTCATATGTCCTAGGTTCAAGATGGAGCCCTGGTGGCATACTGGTTAAGAGCTTGGCTGTTAACCAAAAGGTCAGCAATTCAAATCCACCAGCCACTCCTTGAAAACCCTAGGGGGCAGTTCTACTCTGTCCTATAAGGTCGCTATGAGTCGACTTGACGGCAACAAGTTTGTTTTGTTTTGTTTCTGGGTTGAAGACTACCAAGGGATTGCCAGAAGTTGCATTACTGCTAAGTCAAGGAATTTTCCTGAGCAACAGAAAAAAATTAATTGGCACCATCTTGACAGAAGCTCAATGGATTGCTTCAATTCAATTTTCACATCTTTAAAAAAAAAAAAAAAAGGAAGGAAAAGTGCTGAAGACATTGGATCACAGATAAAGTTTTCCATTAAAATACAATTTTCAAATTAATTTTCCCAAGTTGTTTTAGAAATGAGAAAGTGCCAGAGAGCATTGTCACAGATAAAATATGCTCCCATCCACACTTCCATCACATTACCTCCTGCCCAAAACTGAACCTCACAGGAAAGTCAAGGGTTTGTTCTTCAATTTTACAAGCAGAGAACTGAATTTTGCTACTGTGATAGGAGCTGACCAAGTCTGAGTCATGTTAACCTAGTTCACAAAGGACTGATTTATAACCTCCAGTTCCAATCTATTAAGCCTAGACTAGGGAAATAATGCTTGTATTCACTAGGCCCCTGTCAAATAAAGTTTCTATAAAATATAATTAGTAATTAGAAGATTACTAGGTGAACATGGATCAAATCAAAGGGTGCTACAGGAATGTAAGGGCCCTTCATCAAGGCCATGGAAAAATCAAGTTAACTTTCCCTGCCTCACAAAGTTATGTAAGAGTCTAGGGTCAAGATGGTTCATGTCTTCCATACCTGTTATATCCTATTCTTTGACTGTACTCAGGGGCCTTTTCTATCCTCACCAAGACCATGGCCCATTTTACTAATATAGTCTTACCTCAGATATAATGTATGGCAACTGATGAGGTTTACACATTTGTAGCAAACCATCACCCTGTGATCAGGGCTCAGCAACTTGACTAAACTTGTTCATCCACTAATCTCCTCAGCCACACAGATAAATAATGGACCTTATCAAGGAGGTGTGGTTGCTGCCATTCTTGAGGGAAAACCATTTATTTGAAGGGTGAGGGTAAGTGGGAGGTAAGAGAAGAACATCCACCCTAACCACACTGCCTGTACCAGTGACTCCGAACTCCAGATGACCATAAGAATTATCTGTAGACCTTCTACAATTCAGTTGCCTAAGCCTTACCTTAGACATGGATGAAAAGTACAACAGATGGAGAATAGTAATCAGCAAATAATCTAAAAATCATGATCCAAAAAAATAATAAATCCTACCAGAAGAAACCATATGTTTCAGAGGCCATATTGTGGCCACATTTGTCCTATAAATAGCTTGTATTTTAAAAATAACCTGCACAATATATTTTAAATTTTTCGCAAACATTTAAAACCATGTATCATGGAAAAATTAAGATTTCCAACACCCTCATTATATATCATTTACTGTGAATGATATTTATTATTGTTTATTATCAATTCCATGTTGTTTTTCTTACATTTGAGACATATTTCTTTAAACTCATAATTCTGTAAAACATGGGAAAATATGTGTATCAAGAAAGTCATACTATGAAGAAAAAAATGAAAGAAGGTATCTGTGATAATGAACACTATTCCAATGTGTTCAATAAGTAGGAGCCCTGGTGGCACAGTTTATAAGCACTCGACTGCTAACTAAATGGCCAGTGGTTTGAACCCACCACCCACTCCATGGGAGAAAGATGCAGCAGCTGGTTTCATGAAGATTTACAGCCTTGAAAACCCAGTGGGGCAATTCTACTTCTGTCCTATAGGGTCGTTGAGTTGAAATTTGACTAGATGGCAATAAGTAAGTCTTCCTTGTGCATAAATTTTATCTGTCTGGCCCCTATAGGTTTATGAGTTTGCAGTTCTTGGTAAAGTCCGTATCTACCAGTTCTTCACCCCACACTACAAAATCATTATTGGCTGGTCTTTGGAAGGATGCACGCTCATGGGAAAGATATACTGTGGGAACATATCTTTTATGTGTTCTCTATGTGCCCAGTGCTGCAGCAGTTTGATAAATGTTAAATAATAAAGCTTTCTGTAAGTAGGAGACCTGGGGAAATGTAGAAAGTATTACCGTTATGTGGGGAAAAGAGAATGCTGGTCTCTGAGGTATTTTCATCAGGCTGTTTTTGCCAGAACTGGATATTTTAAAAAGAAAAGGGAAAATTGTCAAGATGTGGTCATTTGTACTCCATGAAAACATAATAATCTCAGTTCCCTTTTCCAGTATAACTTACATTTCCATTTGTCATATTGCTCAGAAAGTTTTTTGTTAAGGTAATACCTGGAAAAACTTGTGTAACAACTGAGTTCTTTTCTAAAATGGTGACATGCTAGCAGCTCACACTGTGGCCTCTCTCAGAAATACCTGTGAAGGCCAGGCATCAGAAAGATGAAATTCCTAATAATAGTGAGGACTGAAACTGGAAAACAATCAAATTCTACTATCTGGGACCAATTCTAATTAATTCTAAGGTTGAAAGAAGGGGATTGAGACAGCTAAAATTGGTAGTCTACCCCCACTGTCTATGAAATAAAACAGTCCTTTGCTCATGAAAGATGGTGGAAGACATTTAATCCCTCCCTCACCCACTGACTCACCCTCTACTACACAGATGCTAATTTTTAAACGCACACCTCATGCCACGGCTGGTCTTTCTGTGTACATGCAGGGACTAGTCTTCCTAGGAGGAAGTGAGGAGAGGGACTCATTGCTGCACATTGCAACCTGGGACCCTCTAGTACAGCTCTGTGGTGGAAGGACTGGAGGTCAAGAAGACTTCTGCTAGTAATTTATGCAGGAGGTTATTTGTGTGCAGACCTAATAGTACATAATGCCAGAGAACCATGGCAAAGGACTGGAAGGAAAGCCTGCTAAACTCTGAGATCTTGAGTTGTGAACTGTACTTGTCAAACTGCTATGCAGTTCTAGGACTTAGAATAAACTTTGACCTGAACCAAACATCAGATCTCTTGGAGAAAAATGATACTATAAATTTGTTCTCTTCAAAAATAACTGAAGAAAAAGAAGATAATAATAATAAGAGAACTTCAAAAACTACTCCAGAGGAAGGGAAGGAGAATTGTTTTGTTTTGTTTTTTTAAATTGTGCTTTAGGTGAAAGTTTACAGCTCTATTTCTCATATAAAAATACATACACATATTGTTTTGTGACATTAGTTGCAATCCCTACAGTGTGACAGCATACTCTCCCTTTCCACCCCAGGTTCCCTGTGTCCTTTCAACCAGTTCTGTCCCTTCCTGCTTTCTCATCCTGCCTCGAGACAGGAGCTGCCCATTTGGTCTCGTGTATCTGATTGAACTAAGAAGCACATTCCTCACATGTGTTATTCTTGTGTTATAGTCTTGTCAAATCTTTGTCTGAGGAGTGGGCTTCAGGAAAGGTTTCAGTTCCGGGTTAACAGAGCGTCCGGAGGCGATAGTTTCAGGGGTTCCTCCAGACTTTGTCAGACCATTAAGTCTGGTCTTATTATTTTAATGACTATATGTCTTAGTTATCTAGTGCTGCTATAACAGAAATACCACAAGTGGATGGCTTTAACAAATTGAAATTTATTTTCCCACAGTTTAGGAGGCTACAAGTCCAAATTCAGGGTGCCGGCCCTAGGGGAAGATTTTCTGTCTCTGTTGGCTCTGGGGGAAGGTTCTTGGCTCTTCAGCTTCTGTTTCCTGGTTCCTTGGAGATGTCCATATAGCTTGGCATCTATCTTCCTCCATCTCTGTTTGCTTAATCTTCTACTTTTGTATTTTGTAAGAGATTGACTCATGACACATCCTACATAACAAAGGCAACCCATTCCCAAACAGGACTATAACCACAGGCATAGAGGTTAGGATTTACAGTACATATTTTTGAGGGACACAATTGAACTCATAACATTATACCATACTTATCCATTAAATATTTCATGTCTTATATCCCCTGTTGTTGGGTAATCAAGTTATTTCCTTTCACATTTTCAGTAAAAATCTACTTTTAGCCAGTCGCCCAGGAATGGAAAGAATTTTAACAAAAAAACCCAATTTGTTTTCTTACCTAATCTATAGGTTTATATACTAGCTACAAGAGGTTTCTTGATGTGCGTTTCTCCAATACTTGATCAAATGGACAATCTTTTAGAGAGACTGATCCAAAAGAAACTGAAACATTAGAAACTATAGTTTGCCCTGAAACTTTTCCAAGAAGAGACCAAGAGGCTGCCATATGTACAGCTGGCAGCCTGACAAATGCTTTTTCATGAAAAGTATGTTAAACTCATGCTAACTCTTCTGAAAGTAAAATAATAAGAAATGTAAAATCAGGAAGGAAAGAAAACTTACCTCCCATTCCTCATCAAATAGGGATCTAGATGCAATAAAGCAGTCTTGCAAACCCTACCAAATGATTACAAGTTATACATTTTTGTTTGACTACTTAGTCTGCCCTTAGGAAGAAAGATAGTAAAACACCTAAATCATTGGTCTTCGCAACTTATCATGCCTAATAGTAATTTATCAAGACAAAATGTTTTAATGCTCTTAGCGTAGGAAAAAAACAAGAAGTAAAAACAGATATATGTAAAATTATTCCAGTTGTAAACAACTAATTTGAGGACTTGATACCAAGGACTTCTACTGTCGCTCCTTATTTTGTTCTTTTGTTCTCTCTGCACAATTACCCAAGACTGGATTAAAAAAAAAAAAAACTAATTTTACTTACATTTTAATAGTTAGAATTTGAAAAATGAATGTAGATGAATTTATTAAAATTATTTAGCATTTTGTGAATCCATCTAAAACTGCACATACGGCAAAACTGAAAGTGGTACAGTTTTCTGGGGACACCTTCCTTGAGATAACTTCTATAAAAGCAGAAAATCCAGCTGCCTGAGTTTCTTGACAAAAATGGATTCACACTTGGGTGAAGGAATGATGGAAATGAGGTGATAGGTAAATGGCATAGCTGTTAAATGATGATGCGAAATCTACACAGTCTGGCAGCAGTGGCTCATAGAATTCTACTGTAAACTGCATTTTGTGAACTGAATTTGAGTATGAAGGCCTATAATAAGCAAATGATATAGAAGCAAGATCTCAATTGTTATCTGCGCTTTTTGCTGCTGAACCAGTTACCCTCTGGCTGACTTATGCTTCTCCAATTCCCCTGGGATTTCATGCTCCATCATCCCTGAAGAAAAAGATTTAGTACTGAATTTGTTGACATCTTGTTAGTTCAGGGAGACTAGAACTTTTGAAGAGAAAAGACAAAGCAAGAAAACCCCCATGGGAATCAGAGGGTTTCAGAGTAGAAACCCTATGTGTTCCATAGAGTTTTCATGGCTGTGACCTTTCAGAAGCAGATATCTAGGTGTTTCTTCCGAGGCATCTCTGGGTGGGTTTGAACTGCCAACCCTTTGGTTAGTAGCCAAGTGCTTAACCACTGGCTCCACCCAGGGGCTCCTATCCCAGGTTCACATGTCCTCAAATACTAAAAATCTGCTATCAAATACTTAAGTACTTCTCTATTCTGGAATACCAAAAACCAAAACACAAACCCATTGCTATCCCAATTCTATCAACAAATCCTCATAACTATAGAAATTGAATGCCTTCGCCATTTCCCAAACCTTCTGGTCTAGATACAGTCTAGTTTATCTATTTCTTTCTTGAAGAAAGGCTCCCAGTAATGAGCAGATTTCTCCAGGGGCAGCTCACTAGCGTAGTGAGCAGCACTGCCTACTCTCTCATTCTAGATTCTGGTGGCATATTTAGATTTGACAGTGCCTTACAACATGTGCTACTGCTGAGTTACCTTCTTCCGCCTAAGATAGTACAATAAGCATGTTGGACCTAAGGGAAAGATGTAGATGAGAAGGTACAAACTGAAATGAGTGCTGTAGCCAGACAAATAGCAGAAGTGCAGGAAGTTGTCTGGTGACTGTAAGGAATGGCAAGAGTTGTGGTAACCCGGAGATCATGTGCCGTCCCTAAAGACATGCAGGTTCATTTATGCCTTTACACACTATCTTGTACAAACAAAACACTGAATTCAGCCCATGGTCTGCCAATTTTCATCTCAGGCTAGTCTCTGGTGTGGTGTTAGCGCCCACACACGGGAAATCAAACTATGTAATTTTTTTAAATTTTATTTTATTTTTTATTGTACTTTAGATGAAGGTTTACAAAACAAACTAGCTTCTCATTAAACAGTTAGCACATATATTGTTTTATGACATTGGTTAACAACCCCATGACATGTCAGTACTCTCCCTTCTTGACCATTTCATTTTTCTTGAGCTGCTCTCAGGATTCTTTGTGTTTGGTTTTGGCAAGTGTGATTATGATATGCCTTGGTGATTTTCTTTTGGGATATATCCTATATGGGGTTCATTGTACTTCTTGGATGGTCAGCTTTTCATCTTTCATGATGTTGGGGAAGTTTTCTGTCAGCAATCCTTCAATAATCCTCTCTGTGTTTTCCATTTTCTCCCCTCTGTTCTGGTACTCTGATCACTCATACATTTTTGCTTTTGATTGTATCCCAAATAATTCACAGGGTTTCTTCATTTTTCTTCGCTCCTTTTTTCTGATTTTTCCTCAAAGTTGTATCCAAGTGTTTGTCTTCGGTTTTGCTGTTCCTGTCTTCCATCATTTCAAACCTACTCCTCAGCCTTTCTATGACACTGTCCATTTCTAAAATCTTGTTTTTTATCTTTTGGATTTCTACTTTTTTTGTATGATATCTGGTTGTTAGTTTATTTTGATATTTTGTTCTTGTATTATTTTCCTGAATTCTCCATTTTTTGTCTGTATTTTCCATGAATTTATCTGCCTTTCCATGAATTTGTCTATTTTTTCCCCATTTTTGTCTGCTTTTTGCTTCAACTCTTGGATAGCTCTGAATATTAGAGATTTGAATTCCCTATCAGGTGGTTCCAGTGCCTTTTCTTCTACTGGAAAGTCATCTGGATTTTTATTTTGGATGCCTACTGGAACTATCCTGTCCTGTTTTTTTTTTGTTTTTTTTTTTTTAATATATATATATTTTGATATTGTCTGCTGTCTTCAGGACATTCAGTAGTTATTTTCTTTGTTTATTGATTGTAGATTTGTTTGTTTCATCCTGCTTTTTTGTTTTATTTGCTTATGTCTTAGCAGGCAGGCTGTGCATTATTTGTTGTTTGCTTGTCTGTGGACATGATATTTTTCATCCCCTTGTCAAATGGTCAGGGCTAATTGCTCAGCTATGGTGCAGCAGGGTAGGTCCAGCTAAAAAGAAGGAGCTATTATGGGTTGTTTGTAGTAGGTACTGGGGCCAATAAGGTGAGACAGAGGTCAGTGCAGGGCAGTTTCCAGTAGGCCGTGCCCATGCTGCTCGGAAGTGCAGTGTTCAGCATATAGTGCAGATAGGCAGGAGGGAGGGGGAGGGGTATGTCATGATGTGTGGAGCTAGGTTGGGTATGGAAAAGTAGAGAGAGAGGAGAGAGAAACAGGAGCATAAAAAAAAAATGCTGAGGGAGCCTGCCTTTAGAGTGGTGAGACGCAAAACCAAGAAATGAAGAAAAACAAAAAGGAAAAAAGAAAATAAAGAAAAAAATAAAATGCCCCCAGGGATCCCACTAGCATGGGTGCGTGGACCAAGGAAGCGGCTCCCAAGCCACTCAGTACAGCTGGGCTAGAAGGTGTGGCGATGATACACTGCACCAGGTATTCAGGAGACAGGTAAAAAAAGTAAGTAGAAAGAGACAAGAAACCAAGAAATGAAGAAGAATAAAAAGGAAAATAGAAAGAGAAAACAAACAAACAAAAGCCCCCCAGGGATCCCACCAGCGTGGTGGTGTGGACTGGGGAAACAGTTCTCCAGCTGAGTGGCACTTCACAGCCTGTCAGGAAGAAGCAAAGACGGCACACAGAGTCAAGTGTTCAAGAGAAAGGACAGAGAGGAGGTGAGAGGCAGGGAAGAAAATAAAAGAGGCTGAAAAAAGCAACACCAGCAACAAAGAAATGGCAGTGAAGAAGACAGCCGGTGTGGGCAGAGTGAATCTGCATGGCACAGAACCAGTGCCTCCTGTGCCTCAATCTCGGCCCACCAGGAAGCAGTGAATCGGCCCACCGGGAAGCCACATATTGGCCCTTGGGAAAGCAGCAGATTGGCCAGCCGGGAAGCAGCAAAGGCCAAGCAGGGGGAGGCAGGGTGGGAAAGCATGTCTTGCTAGTTACCAGGTGCTTTGTCTCCTGATGGGAGCTCCGTGAATCTGCTTTCCTATACTCCCTGTCCACTGATCACCGACAGGAATCCAAGATAGTGGATCTGTGCTGCATTAGCTGATAGGGGACCTCTGCTCGTAACTCTTCTTGCTCTCTGTTCTCTATCAGTTTCATATTCCACTTGGTGCTTGGTTAAGTTCCTTATCTCTTCATTTGATGCTTAGGATTCCAGGATTGACGTTTGTCTCTGTTTTACTTAGTTTTTCAGGTCTCTGCTGTGGAGGGACGGCGTAGTGCTTCTGTCTATAGCACCATGTTGCCTCTAATGTTCTTATTGTACTTAGCAAATACTAAATGACATACTCCAAAATAAACTCTAGAAATAAAAGCATTTCACTCCAAAATGACCAGCAATTATTTATTTTCAATATTCCAGGAGTAAATTTTAAAATGATCCTAAACCTCTAGTGATGTTTAGATGTTGGTTAAGAACTCTTTTCCCAAAGCTAGACAGATTATGTTTATTCCACAAATATTTATTACTTGTAATAATATTAACATTTATTTAGTTTACAATATGGAAGGCAGTATGCTAAGTATTTTATGCACTTGATCTCTTTTAATACTCATAAAAGAACATGAAGCACTCCCCACAACTTTTGCAGTCCAGGAGAACTTTTGGCTCTATTCATTCTTTCTTCATTCTTTTATGTTTTTCATTGAGGAGATGCTTTTTTTTTTTTTTTTAATCCCATTACACTAGGGTCCAGTGACAACTAAGAAAAAAATCATAAAGAACGTTGTAAAGATTAATTTTGTAGTTGTTCGTGGACAGTTAGGAACAAAAAACCCAATGCTGCTGATTTTTCAGAACTCTCCCCCTCACAGATTGTCCATATGTTGATTTTCTGTTAAAACATCTTCACTTCCTTTTGTAGAAAGAGCTCCAGTGGAGAGTCAAGTCTTTTCCACTCTAAAGGACTGCCTGGCTGCTGGGCAGGAAGAACTCATCCTTCTGCAAGAGAATGTCAAGAATGGAAAACTGTCTATGGACGAAGCACTGGAGAAATTTAAACACTGGCAGATGGGAAAGAGTGGCCTGGAAATGATTCAGCAGGTAATACTGACTCCGATCCTTTGAAACATTCCCTCACTTTAGCAGCTCTGAACTTCTTTGTAAATGTTTATTCTTAACAAGAAATAAAAAGTTAACCATTCTTCAGTTTTTAACTAGCCATGATCAAGATGTTTGCAAACTACCGATTAAAAGTTGTAAAATATCCGTAATTCATGTTTGTAAACCATTTGTGAACTCAGTCCTGGGACCCAGTGTATCAAAGCTAATACTGAATCAGCTTGTAAAGCTATCCTCAGTGTAGTTATTATTTTGTGAATCTCATGGCTGAAATTAAGGTGAAGTATCCTTACATCAACATGTGCTCAGCATGAAGAGTGTCATATGCAGACCAAGTTTAGAGGGAATAAGAAAATGACTGAAATCAGGCAGTAGTCAAATGAAATGTAATAAGTTGTATTCTTCTTTTCCCCTTAACTTTGGAACATTTGAGATATATGTGTATATTTGTGTGTGTGTATATATATATGATTGTGTGTGTGTAAAATTTATACATATATGCGTTAAATTTTTGTTTTGCATAAATATTCACCATATTCATTATCCCATTATTTCTATATGTTAGATGAGTGAGAACAGTCTGATCATATATATAAGGCCAGTCAGGGTTTGTAGAGTATTAACTTCAGATAAGCTTGTCTTCTGTAAATGCAGTTTACATCCTGAGAGGGAATTGGGGTAGTTCTGAGATGATAGTGAAAACAAAAATATAACATATACACCTTTCGACATTTCTCAGTGAGAGTTATGACGGCATATTCTATCTGCCAACATAGGCCTTCCCACACCAAAAGTATTCCAACATTTTTTTATTCTCATTACAGAAACCCCCACTGTTCCAGGTTCCAGTTCTCAGCTATTTGAGTTGTTGTTGGTAGGTGCCGTCAAGTTGATTCATGGCAATCCTATGTATACAACAGAATGAAACAATGCCCAGCCCTGTGCCATCTTCACAGTCATTGCTATGTTTGAGCCCATTGTTACAGCCACTGTGTCAATCCATCTGGTTGAGGGTCTTCCTCTTTTTCACTGACCCTCTACCAAGCATGATGTCCTTCTCCAGTGACTGTTTGGGTAAACACACTTAATTAGCTAATTTATACCAAAGTATAAATAATCAACAGTAGATTAATATGCTGCCTTTCCTAAGGGATAATTTTTATATAAAAGACAATGTTTGGGAAGAATTTTTTACAACAGAAAAATGAATCAAACATGGTGACATTCCAGACAAGTGGCATATAGGCGGGAGATCACGTAGGCAAGAGGACTTTCCCAATACACCTGAGATCACACATTGTCAGTAACCACCTATATCTAAGGGCAACTCTGGTTATTGGTTTGTGGCTGGACGTGGTTCAGATTTTGCAATGCTAAGCAAGGGCAGCTATTTTGCCAAACAAATGCTAAAGAACACTGATTGTAGAGTTCTGCAGTTGTTCATTGTTCATGATCATAATGACAGCATTGCCTCTCAATGTGTGCCACTTTCATCATTAAAACATCCCTCTTATCCTGAAATGGGGTAAAATGTGCTTAAGTGTGGATCTGCAATTCACCTTCCTAGCAACCCTTTCGTTGTTAAGGAAGGTTTCATTGTAATAAGCCAATTGTGCTTTATCCTCCAAAGGCCCTTCAATAATAAAGTTTACAATTTAGACTAATCCAACCTAAATATCTTCTTGGAAATAATTTCAGTAGTAGTTTCATTAAAACCTTGAATGTTTTTATTTTGTTTGTATATGTATATTCTGTCTTGCTCTAGGAAGAAATTTAAGAGACCCATAATAACTACTTAGAGACTTCTCTGATTCATCTAATATATAGGGATAATGGGACGATGAAATGGTTAAAGTTTATGTGGAAAAAGTAAATAACCCCTGTAAATGCAAGTCAGCAGACCCTAACACTATGAGCCAAACATTTAGTGACTCTGGCTGAATACTGTCAGGGGAATCAGTCATTCCTTAACATAGGGGCCTGGGCAAAAATCTGAACAACAAAAGAAATGGATGTTCTATCAATAGATAAATTCATAAACAAAATTATATATACACACACACACACACACATATATAATGAATATTATTCAGTCATAAAGAGAAATGAAGTTCTGATAATACTATCACATGACGAACACTGAAAACATTATACTAAGTGAACTAGGTCAGACACAAGAGAACAAATATTGTATGATCCTTCTTATATGAAATATCTGGAATAGGCAAATGCATAGAGATGAAAGTATATTCATGGTTACTAGGGGCTGGTGGGAGAAAGGATTGGGGAGCGAAAAAAAGAGAATGTCCTCCCCACACACTCTCTCTCTCCCTCTTTCACTCACTCAATCCCATACACTTTCCAATATTCCTCTTGGAGTTGCAAAAATATTCATCTGTACCCCGGGTATGAATCTATCACAAATAACTATGATGTTGTATTAAAACTTACAAGGTATAGTCTTAGGAAACTTAGAGGAAAAATGACACAAACATAGAGTTACTTGTCAGAGTTCCTGGAAGAATGAAGACCTATGTAAAATGCCTGGAGTTGAAGATGAGACAGTTGAGAGGGTGAAGACTCACCTTTCTAACTCCTCAGTCCTACTCACAATCACCTAAAGAAGGATGTATTGGTTATCTAGTGCTGATGTAACAGAAATACCACAAGTGGGTGGCTTTAAAGAGCAGAAATTTATTTTCTCACAGTCTGAAGGCTAAAAGTCCAAATCAGGGTCTTAGCCATGTGAATTCCTTCCTTGTTGGTATTCCCGGGCATTCCTTGGTTCCTTGGTGTTCCTTGGCTTGTAGAGGATCCTCACATAGCATCTGTCTTCCCACATGTGTGTGTCTTTGCTTCCATTCTGGTCTCTTTATAACTTAGAAGTGATTAGGTTTAGGATTCACCCTACACTAGTATGACCTCATTAACATAACAAAAAACCTACTTCCAAATAGATCACGTCCACAAGTACAAGGGCCAGGAATTCAACACATATTTTGAAGGGGGAACAGTTCAATCCATACCATTCCACTCTTTGGCTACCCCAAATTTATGTTTTTCCCACATGCAAAAACATATTCATTCTATCACATAATTCCCAAAAGTCTGAAACCCATTCAACATCAACTCTAAAATCTCATCTTCTGAATCATTTAAATCACATATAGATGAGACTCTGGGTGTGGTTCATCCTCAGACAAAATTTCTGTCCATCTACAGACCTGTGAAACCTAGAATAAAAGTTAGCTGCTTCCAAAGTAGAATGATGAAACAGGCCCAAGGTAGATGTTTCAATTTCAAACGGGAGAAATTAGATAGAAATAAGGAGACATGGGTACCAAGAAAGTCCAAAACTCAGCAGGCCAGATCTCCTTAGCTTTCAAAGCTTAAAAATAATCCTCTGTTTTCAGGCACATCTGAGTAATGCTCCTGCCTTCCAGACTCTGGGCATTGGTCATATTTCTAGATTCTGAGAGGAGGTCCCTTGCCCCTAGATGTCAGCCCCACTTTCCAGGTCCACTGGGACAGCAACTTCGGCCCCTCATCCCTGGGTAGCCCCATTCTGGCCCGCCAGCATGGCAACCCTGCCCCCTCAACTTTGGGTGGCAGTCTCATTCTCTTGGCCCACCAGAACAACAATCCCACCCTCTATGACCAAGGTTGGAAACAACCCTACTCTTTGAAACCAGTGAGTGACAGCTCTACCCTTTGAAACCAAGGAATTGGCAGTCCTGCTTCTCCATGCTCCTTTTATCTCCAAACTGCTCCCGGGATTGCTCCTTCTTTTTCCTGGAGTACAACAGATATTTGGAACCATGTAGCTCCATTGACCCATTTTCTGTCTATAGAATTCCAGGAGGCAGACCACTTTCTTTATTTTGTCCTGTCTCTGTCTCTTTCAGTCTAAGCTGATAGGGTTTCTGCTGAGGTTGTTGATCAGATCTATCAGTCACAAGCCTAATCTCGTTAGCAAAAGATTGTTTAGCCACACCCTTGGTGTCCTTTCCAGGGCAGACTCTCTTAATTTTTACAATAGAATTTTCCAAATCTTCAAATTCTGGTTTCTTTTTGCATAGTTTATGTCTCAGTCTGTCTCTTTCCTCCCACATTTTACTACTAGCAGCATGGAGAAACCATGCCACCCCTTTAAGATCTTGCTTAGAAATCTCATCCAAATATCCAAGTTCATCATTTATGAGCTCCACCTTCCATAAAACATTCTAACGTAAGTCAGACAAGTGTTCTGCTACTTTATAACAAGGATTGCCTTTTCACCAGTGTCCAGTAACATGTTCATCATTTCCTTTTAAAGCCTCACCAGAACATCTAATGTCCATATTTCTAGCAACATTCTATGACAATAGACGCTTTCTCCACAACTCTCAATCCTTTCTGAACCCTTATCAGAATTGCGCTTAATGTTCGTAATTCTACCAACAGTCTGTTCAAGGCAACCTGGTCCTTACTATCAAGCACATCAAAATTCCTCCATCTTCTCCTCATATCCAATTCAAAAATCACTTTGAATTTTGGATAGTTGTTAAAGCAGCACCCCTACTATGTGGTACTAAATTCTGTCTTAGGTACCTAGGGCTGCTATAACACAAATAGCACAATTGGGTAGCACAAATATTTATTTTTTCACAGTTTAGGGCGCTAGAAGTCTGAATGTATGGTTTGGCTCTACAGAGAGGTCCTTCCGTGTCTTTTTCAGCCCCAAGTAGCTGCCAGCAATCCTTGGCATTCCTAAGCTTGTAGATGCATGTATCTGTCGTCTGTCTTTCTCTTCTTCTTCCCGCGTATGTCTGCGTATATTCTGTTCTTTTTATAACTCAGAAGTTATTCAACTTAGGATCCACTCTACATGGGTATGCCCTCATTAGCACAACAAAAGAAAAACCCTATTTCCAATCAGGAACACATCCACAGGTACAAGAGCCAGGAATTCAATACATATTTTGTAGGGATACAGTTCAATCCATAACAAAGATATGTGTTTCACTCACAGGAGAGAGTCTTTAAAGCAATGAAAATAATTATATATTTAGGAATAGTGGCTTCTAGGATTCAATAGAAACTGTGAGGAAAAAGTGTCACTCCTATGTTCCCTTCTAAAAGAGGATTTATTGAGTGTTACCTTGGTTTACTCTTTGGTTAAAAAGATAATAGATATTCAATGTGGAATACTTGGAAAAGACAGAAAAATTACAAATGAGCTAAGAAGGTAAATACAGTTATATATCATTTGCTCCTCTGTTCCTAGTTCTTAGAATTAGAATACTGAGAAGTAATGTACCCTACAGAGACTAGAGGTGAACTAAGGCAGTAGCAAACTTCATGGTATAGCCCTCCTACTCTTGGACAAGCATTAGTTTGGGAAAACAATTACCCAAAAATCTGGGCTCTTGGTTCCCATTTTGACTCCTACATATGTATGTGTGATTTGGGCAAATTATTTAATAAATAATTTAATCCCTCTGTGCCTCAGTTTTAATGTCTGTAAAATAGTGATGATGACACTAACTTCATAAAGTTATAAGAACTGAGTGAGATAATACAGGTATAATATTAAGAATGGTGATTGGGACATCATAAGTGCTAAGTAAACGCTAAGTAGTAGTGTGGTAAGTAGTTGATGTTTACATATTGGTCCCTGACAAATTTGTAAATCTTGACTTCTGTTTTCTGGCCTTCTCCTCACTAAGGAAAAGTTACGTCAATTACGAGATTGCATTATTGGGAAAAGGCCAGAAGAAGAAAATGTCTATAGTAAGTAAAATTTACCTGCTGTTCAAAAACAATAGAATGATGTAGTGGAAAATGCAAAGGCTGTTGAACTGAACAGTGCTGAGTTTAAATCTATACTCTATCACTCCCAGTTGTTTGACCTAGAGAGTGTCTTAATCTCTAGCACTCAGATTCCTTATCTACAAAGCAGAATAATTATACATATTTCTGGGGGTGTTTGTATGAATTAACATACAAAATAATTATCACATTCTCTGACCTATAATGGACCCTCAAGTTATTTTCTTTCCTTTGACTTCTATGTCAGTTGCAAATAGGATAATTTGGCTCTTTCTTTTTTTAATATGAACCATTATATAAGGAATTAAATTATTAAGAAGTCATACTTTTTTAATGAGGTAGAATATTCTCAATGTAGTCAATTTTCACAATTGTCCACATGTGGGTCATTTTAAATTTTAAATCTCAGGTAGGCTTTTCCTACAACTAGCATACTTCTTGGCAATGCAGATTTCCCTTGCTGATAATTAACAGTTGCTCTCAGAAAAAAAAAAATAGTAATTTTAATGTTAATGCAAACCAAACTTATTAAGATGACAAATTGTCTCCAAAGATAAACAACACATTCCAAAATTGAAAATATATTATGTTGTTGTTATCTAACCACTCTTTCCTCAAGTCTCTACCTCTGCATAGATAATTAAAAACTGACAACCACTAGCAAAACTTAAAATCTTTCATTGCTTCCATTTTCAATATTTTTAGCTAGTGCTTCATGTTGAAATTCACCATGTTGAAACTGATTTTCTTTTCATACGATTGAAATATTATCTACTTTTCCAGAGAGAATTATTTAAGCTCTCAGAAATGTTTCCTAGCACAGAATTATGCTTTTCTGCAATAATTAAGGCCATAAACACAAGGCTAATATACAGATGATTTAGTTCCATAGACCATCATTCTAATGCAGAATGAGATTAAAATTTTAATAATTCGTAAAATTACAAAATCTATAAGCACCCTTAGTAAGAAACATTAAGTAGTAGTAATGTAATAGTACTAGCTAATATGTATTGAATATCTACTATGCACTTAATATTATCTTGTTAATTTCTGACAGTAATTCATAAGATAAATTAATTTCTACAATGGCTATTTGATAGGCATTAGTCCCACCTTACAAATAAGGAAACAGAGGCTCTAAGAAACTGAAATACTAATCTAAAACACAGATTAGAAACTACAACTCATTTTTGTTCAAATCCAAAGTCAATCCTCTTTTTTACTGGTGTCTTAATTAAGAATCAGTTAGTTCCCCTTCCAGTCACAATGGAATAACTGGTACCCGACTAATCCTCCCAGCGCACATAACTCTAATAATGCACAAAGTTATAAAACAATTGTTTTCAGGCAGTAGATAAAAGGCAGCCCAAAACTACAATCCCAGAGACAAACAGAACTCATAAGGTGGGTCTGGGGAATAATTCCCAGCTAGAGTCTGTGAAAAGCAGGGCAGTCCTGTTGACATGAAGAGGCAGCGATTCATGGTCATAGATTATAGAAGCAGCTGGAGTTGGTGTGTTGAGGCATTGAAGAGGAAGTCACTGTGAGAGACTTGGCCTCAGAAATCCAGGTGACGGACTCCACAAGTCTGTGGCTAAGAGATGTCCTGTACATGTGCAGGGCAAGACCACTCTCAAGGCATACAAGACAGCAGGAGCTAGGGCACTGAAAGCAGAGCAGAGATACTAGATCTTGAGCCGTGCCAGAGGAAGAGCAGTGCTGGGGAAGTTTGAGTCCTATCCTGCCAGAATGGAGAGCTCTCCTTAGTACCTTGTTGCAGTTTGTGGTATCATGCTCTGTCAAAAGAGATGTAAGGAGTAAGGACCATGACCTTGAATAACATCTACTCTAGACCTGCCCTAACAAAGCCTCAAACCAAGCCCCTACAAAATATGCAGGGGAGACAGAGTTTGTACGCTGAGGCCACCAAGCTGGGGGGTCTTGGAAAACATCTTTGGCTTTATATAGATTAGCACTAAAAAAGCATAAAACTAAGCCTATACAAGTTCAGGCCAGGAATAGACTGCCTGCTCAAATAAGAATTTACACTCATCAGAAGAAGATTACATAATCCAGATGATCCAGAAGATTCTCTACAGTGTCCTGTATTCAGTAATTAGGGGAAAAAAACACATAAAAAGAAACAGAACAAAGTGATATATAGTAGAGTAAAAAAAAATAGCCATCAATAAAAACTGAACCTGATATTGCCCAGGTGTTGATCTTAGCAGATAAAAGACTTTAAAGCAGTTCTTATAAACATAATAAAGAAAAACATGGTTTTAATGAGTGAATAAATAGGGAATCTCAGCAGAAAAATGGAAACTATAAAATACAAAATGAAAATTGGAGAAGTCAGTATTACAAGAAAAGAAGTGAAAAATTCATCAGATGAGCTTATCAGCAATTTGGATATAGCAGATCAGTGAACTTGAAGACAGACCAATAGAAATTATCCAATTTGATAACAGGGAAATAAAAAGTTTTTAAATATACAGAACCTCAGAGACATACAGGTCAATATAAAACAATCTATATTACTTGTTGTGATACATAGGGTTTTCACAGAATATTTCCCAAAGACATACATCTGACCCAAGCCATGGTCTTTTCAGTCACCTCACATGCATGCAAAAGCTGGACAATGAAAAAAGAACATAGAACAATTGATGCATTCCAATTATGGTGTTAGTGAAGAATATTGAGTATACTGCCAAAGAATGAACAAATCAGTCTTAGAAGGAATACAGCAAGAGTGTTCCTTAGAAGCAAGGATGATGAGACTTTGACTAGCTTACTTCGGGCATGACATCAGGAAAGACCAATTACTAGAAAAGAACATCGTGTTTGGTAAACTAGAGGGCCGGTGAAAATGAGGGAAACCCTCAGTGAGATGGATTGACACAACAGCCAAAACAATGGACTCAGACATACCAATGGTCGTGAAGATGGTACAGGACCAGGCAACATTTCGTTCTGCTGTAAATAAGGTTGTCATGAGTCAGACCCGACTCAACGGCAACTAACAACAACAAAGCATACTTGTAATTATAGTCCCAAAAGGAGAAAAGAGTGGATCGGGCAAAACATTTTTAAAGAAACAATGGCCAAAAACTTACCAAATTTTATCCAAACTATCTACCTACAGTTCCAAGAACTGCATGAGTATTAAGAGAACTACATTTAGGAAACTTGCAGTCAAACTACTTCAAGCCAGGATAGAAAGAAATTCTTGAAAACAGCCGGGGGCGGGGGGGTGGGGAGGCACACATTTACAAATAGAAGAGCAAGAATAAGAATACCACTAATTTCTCACCAGATGCAATGGAGGACTAAAGATGATAGAATGACAACTTAAAGTACTAAAAGAAAAAAAGGAACACCTAGAATTCTATAACCAGGGAAAATATCTGTCAAAATTGGGTGAAACAAAGACATTTTCAGATAATGAAATCAGAGAATTCAGAGACAGTAAAACTGCAATGCAAAAAACGCTGAAGAACGTCATATAGGGTGAAAAGAGAGTCTTCACACCTGGAAATTCAGATGCGCACTAAGAAATAAAAAGCATTGGAAATGATGCATTGTGGATAGATGTAAAATATTATGTTTCTTTTTTCTCATAAATTATTTTAAATACTGTGATTTAAAGAAAAATTAGTACTTAAGGTGGGGTTTATAACACATGAAGCATGAAGAGATAACAATAATCACACAAAGAACAGATCAGTGGAATTATATGGTTGTGAGATTTTTGTATTGTGAAGTGCAAAGTGTGGACTGTGAAGAATCAGGCATAAAGTAAGAAGAGGAAAGAGAAAGTTAGGAAGTATGAAGTGCCAAATGTAAGGCATTAAGTGTGAGGGGATACACTATTGTCTTTACATAGACTGATGAGTTAAGCATGCATATTTTAGTCATAAAGCAAACCCTAAAAATTTTAATAAAAGGAAGTATACCTAGGAAATTAATAAAGGAAATAAATAAAAAAGTAAATGCATTAAATACCTCCTTTAAAAGGCAGAGATTTTCAAACTGGATAAAAAAGCAATACCCAACATTATGGTGTCTAAAGACATGCATTTTAAATATATGGCACAGATAAGTTAAAACTAAAAGGTGGTAAAGGGTCTACCATGCCAACAGGAAGCGTTAGAAAGCTGGTATGGCCATAACAATATCAGACAAGATAAACTTCAAGACAAAGAGTACTATAAGAGATAGAAAGGGATATTACATAATGATACCCAGTGCCATCAAGCTGATTTCACCTCATAGCAACTCTATAGGACAGAGTAGAATTGCCTCACAGGGTTTTTGAGGCTGTAATCTTTATGGAAGCAGACTGCCCCAGCTGGTGGGTTCAAACTGCCAACCTTTCAGTTAGTAGCCGAGTGCTTAACCACTGTGCAACCAGGACTCCTTTACATAATGATAAAAAGGATAATTCACCAGGAATATGTAACAATCTTACATATTTATGTACTTTAAAAAGGGACATTGAAACTCATGAAGCAAAATACAGCGTAACTCTGATATATAGAAAATTTAAACAACACTATCAACTAGCTTGATCTAATTGATATTTATAGCATACCACATTCAAAAAATCCAGAATATACATTTTCTGAAGTGCATATAAAAGATTTACCAAGATAGAATATGTACTGAGACATTAAAAAAAGTTTCAATGAACTTCAAAAGATTTAAATCCTACAAAGTATGTTCTCTAAAAGATTTCAATCTTTGGAAATCTTATATTCTTTGACCACAACAGAAATAAATTCCAAACAGTTAGGAATTCAATAAACATTTCAAAATAACTTACAGGTCAAATAGGAAATCATAATAAAATATTTCTACTTGAATAATAATGAAAACACAGCATATCAAAAGCTAAAGTGGTATAGAGGGAAATTTATAGCTTTAAGTGTCATAGTAGAAAAGTTTCTACCTTAGGAAACTTAAAAAAAAAGAGCAAACTCAATCCGAAAATAAAAAAGAGGAAAGAAATAATAAAGATCAGAAATCAAAGAAAAAGAAAAGAGGTGAATAGAGAAAAATCAACAAATCCAAACATCAGTTATTTGAAAATATAAGTAAAATTGATACGTCCCTGGAAATAATAATCAAGAGGAAACAGAAGTTACATGTCAGTAATTACAGCGATGATATGACATCAGATCCTACAGACCTTAAAAGGACACTCAGGAAACAGAACTAACTTCTTGCCAATATATTTGACAACTTAGAAGAAAAAAAATCATGTGCAAAACAAAAAGTTACCAAAACTGATTCAAAAGAAAAGAAAAAAACTACAGCTCTCTGAGTATAGTTTTTATATAGTTCTGACTTTTAGAACCATGTTAATGTTTCACATACTTAATGTACAAGGATGGGTGGGGGAGGCGCAAAATAGAATAGAAACAGAAGCAAATGATCAAAAGTAAGATTATTACAAATAAATAACATAGCCACACTGAAGGGGGATAGAAGACACTAATACAAATGATTTTAGAAAACAGCATTTTCTCAGGCTAAAGATAAAAAATACGGTACATAAAAATTGTACTTTATGATTCATAGGGTTTATTTTCCCACAGTGGGGTAGTTTAGAAATTGCAAAACTGCTTTATGGATATTCTAGGATTGGGAAATAAATAAATGTAATGTGTATAAGAAGAGCTAGTTTTAGAGAAGGGAGTTACAAGTAAGGAAAGAGGGAAGGTTAGAATGAATCTTGTGGTATTGGACTGGAATTATAACACTCATGGTTGTTATAGATAAATAAATACAGAAATATAGATGTGTCTATACATGCATATATTTCCTTAGCTCTGCTGAGAGGACCTAAAAGCAGTGACAACCCAGTACCAATGAGCTCACCTAGCACCCACATCTTACTTTACAAAAACATATGGCCAATAATCGCATGAAATGATGCTCAGCATCATGACTAACCAGGAAAATGCAAATTAAACTACAATGAGATACCACTACTCAACAACTATCACAGATAAAATGTACTTTCATTCATTGGGTTGGAGTATAAAGTAGTGCAGTGAACTTGGAAAACAATGTGGCAGTTTATTATAAAGTTAAATATTCATTAACTATATGGCTTAGCCATTCCACTCCTAGGTATTTTTCTAAGAGAAATGAAAATATACGTCCACCCAAAGACTTTTTCACAAAAGTTCACAGCAGTTTCATTAATTATAGCCAAACTGGAAACAACCCAAATGTTCAATAGGAGAATAGATAATTATATTTTGATATATTCATACAATGGAATACTACTCACCAATAAAAAAGGAATAATTACTATTAGACACAACATGAATGAATCTCAAGACATTATGTTAAGAGAAAGATGCCAGACACAAAAGGGTACATGCTGTGTATTTCCATCTATTTGGCATTCTAAATAAAACTAATCTATAGAGGTAGATTTCAGATCAGGGGTTGCCAGGGGTGACTGGGTAAGTAAGGACTGATGTAAAAGGCACAAGGGAACGTTCTGCGGAGATGAAATGTTCTCTATTTTACATGGTGTGCTCTCTGTATAGGTTCGTCAAGTCATCAGCCTGTGAACTTAAAAGGTTTGAATTTTATTGTATGTAATTATTCCTGAATAATGTTGATTTTAAATAAACAGTTGAGCAATTCAAGCTAAAGGATATCAAAACGGAGTGGCAAGCTTTTGCTAAGTGTAAAATATATCTAAAATCATCATCCTAAGTATCTTGGGACAAAGGTCAGGAAGAAAAAAGATAAAAGTAATAAAGGACATGGTTTGACACTGAGTAGCTAGATGCAGATAAACTTGGGGTTAGCATTTTGAAATCATACTGTGATATTTCATAGCCACCTCAAAGACAAGAAGTAGTCAAACAATAAGAAGAAGAGACTTTAGGATAAACTGATAAAAACTCAATAACGTGCTTTTGGTTTTTTTTGTCTTCTAGATAAACTCACCATTGTGCACCATCCAGGTGGTAAGTTATTGGCATCTACTGAAGGATTTAGGACTAAAACAAAGCACATAGTAAACCAATTTCAATATTAGCATAATATGATTAAGGAGGTCAGTGTAAAAACTCACCTAGATTTTATATTTACATGCAAAACCATTTGACATCTGAAATAAACAATGCTGTTGTGTGCTGTCAAGTCAATTCCAACTCATAGTGACCCCATGTGACAGAATAGAACATCCCCACAGGATTTTCTTAGCTGTGATCTTTAGGGAAGCAGATCCCGCTGAGCTGTTGGGTGGGTTCAAACCACCAACCTTTTGGTTAGCAGCATTCATCATTATACCACCAAGGTCCTTGTAGCGATGCTAGAGGCATTGTAATATGTGCTTTGAGCTTTTTCTAGCCTGACTCTCCACAACTTACTTGTTGTGACCTTTGCCAAGTCACTTAAGCTTTCTAGGTCTGTTTCCTTATATGTAAAACGGGCATAAAAATTCCTACCATGAAGAATTGTTATAAAGATTGATGATGATATATGTAAATGGAGGCTGATATTTGATAAGTGGGAGCTATTAATAGAGCAAATGAAATAAAATTTGAATAATACTTGAGAGAGCAAATCACTGCAATATGTGAAGGATGATGGGGGAGGAATGTGTGTGGGATGTGGCGAGATTAAAAAGGAGCTAAAAGCCAGCTAGAGGCTGTTGAGTAAACTAGAAGCGATTGTTCACAGCCTGGACCAAAGCCCTGTCTGTGGGAATGGAGAAGCAATAGAACCGAGCTGCGTTGCTGGGATAGAAAATGGGAAGGCTATTGTAAAGGCCTGAGGAGCAGTCCAACCAGTGGACCAATTACCGTCAAGTCAATTCCAACTTGTGATGACACCGTGTGTGTCAGAGTGGAACTGTGCTCCATAGACATTTTGGATCACCAGGCTTTTTTCCAAGGCACCTCTGGGTGGACTTGAACCTCCAACATTTCAGTTAGCAGCCAAGCACATTAACTGTTTGCACCAGTCAGGGATTTCTTGTAGCATGGGCCAAGCAGGAACAAGTTTTAGTAGAAAAGTGTACTTTGTAATTAGCCACTTTTGGTAAATGTGGGGGGGGGGGGGGGGAGAGGCGGAGGAAGGGTAATATAAGGGGAGGGGAAAGATGACAGGAATAATCAAGTGGAAGTTGTTATTCAAATTTGTTGGAAAGGTTGTTTCTGAGCTGAAGTGACTTGGTTGGATTGGAATTGGAGGTAAAAGTGGGTAACACTTTGACCCAAGTCAATCCATGCAGGTAGAAAAAATTAGTAGCACACTTGCCAAGGGCAACCTTTCAGTATGTCCTTTTTATCTCTTTATAATTTCTTTTTTCTTTATCTATATCCTGCTCTTCAAATATATAATTAAAAAGTTTACTTATAAACTTTTCAAATCATTGAATAAATGAATCATTAAATGTGTGAATGACTGAAGAGATCATAATAGAGTTTGCATTTCTAGGTAATGAAACTTCTCAAAATGAAAATATTTTGTATAGCACACCTTTCAGCAATAAGGTAAGCTGTATATATCTTAATTTTTATAAAATGCAAAGAAAGAACTTCTCTTTCAAGAAAGAATACGAGAGCCCGTTATCCTGCCTATGTTTGAAACAGTCTAACATATATGAAAAAACAAGATTACACAAGCATATGTGTATAAAAATCCATGAGCCATAATTTCAGAAAATTAACTATTTGGAAGAAACCAAAATGAAACTCGAACAAAAAAACCACTGAAACCAAAGTGTAACTGAATTCAACATGTGCACAACAAGCGAGTCTTAAAGGAATTATGAGTACGTCTGTTTTAGTAATAGCTATATGATGAGTTTGTTTGAAGCACACTGTACACAGTCCTTAAAGGCTAGTTATAGACAAAGTATAGCCCCAAAATACCATTGACGCAAAGACACATCACTTCACATTGTAGAGTTAACTGAAAATAAATTGCTACTGAGAGGCTAAAAACAACACTAAGCAAGGACAGCAGTAATTGAAAGCCAAGACAATTAAAGACAACACTGATAATGTCATGACCACAACTTGTCTTCATAAAATCATCGTGTTCCAATTATC
Source organism: Dugong dugon (assembly GCA_030035585.1). NCBI lineage: Eukaryota > Metazoa > Chordata > Mammalia > Sirenia > Dugongidae > Dugong > Dugong dugon. Next base: position 20,957,210 of record CM057463.1, on the reverse strand, counting down.
TTGAATGTACTTATTTGATAGGAAATCTGCACTGTTACCAAAGGTCACATGGCAGCCAGATTTCTAGCTAAAATTCTAGACTAGAGCCCTTGATGAACTCTTAAACTAATTTTAGTTTACCAAATTTTAGTAACTCTTTTTTTTTTATTGTACTTTAGGTGAAGGTTTACAGAACAAATAGTTTCTCATTAAATTGTCAGTACACACATTGTTTTATGACATGGGTTAACAACCCCACAATATGTCAACCTTCTCCCTTCTCGACCTTTTTTTTTTTCATTTTTGGTGAAAATATACATAGCCAAAGATACATCATTTCAAAAATTTCTACATGCACAGTTAAGTGACATTTATTACATTCTTCCAGTTGTGCTGCTATTCTCACTTTAGATGAAGGTTTACAGAACAAAATAGTTTCTCATTAAACAGTACACGTTGCCCTATGACAATGGTTAACAACCCCAGTATATGTCAAGACTGTCTTACTCAACCTTGGGTTCCTTATCCCCAGCTTTCCTGTCCCCTTCTGGCTTCTAGACCTTGTCCCTGGACTGCTGTGCCTCATTAGTCCCATTTTGTTTTATGGGGCTGTCCAATCCCTGGCTGAACAGTGAACCTTGAAAGTAACTTCACCACCGAGCTAAAAGGGTGTCTGGGGGCCATACTCTCAGGGTTTCTCCAGACTCTTTCAGGCCAGTAAATCTGGTCTTTTGTGTGTGTGTTAGAATTTTGTTTTACATCTTTCTCCAGCTTTGTCCACAACCCTGTGTTGTGATCCCGGCCAGAGCAGTCAGTGGTGGTAGCCAGGCACCGTCTAGCTGTACTGGACTCAGTCTGGTGGAGGTCTTGGTAGCTGTGGTCCATTACTCCTTTGGACTAAACTTTTCCTTGTATCCTGTTCTCTTCATTATCCCTTGCTCCCGAAGGGGTGAGACCAATGGAGTATCTTAGATGGCTGCTTACAGGCTTTTAAGACCCCAGACGCTACTCACCAAGGTAGAATGTAGAACATTGTCTAAATTTTAGTAACTCTTTAAGCTCACTTATGTTTCAGATAAATCCCAAGTAATCATGAAAGTAAGTCATTCACCCTTGAGAATTGATTGAAATATCATTAGACTCATTGAACTCTAGCAGAAATGTGGGATGCCACCCAGACCCACAAGTTTATGAAAATATCTTTGCCAAACAGAGATCCTTCTACAATGATCTGAAAGACTACACAACCATGGCATTTTTTAAAATAATGTTTTATTGTGTTTTCAGGTGAAAGTTTACACAGCAAATAGGTTCTCGTTTGACAATTTCTATACAAATTGTTCAGCGAAATTAGTTACATTTTCACAGTGTGTCAGCATTCTCATGAATTGCTTTCTGGTTGCTCCATTTCCAGTACTCTAGTTTTCCTGCCCCCCTATCATCTCATCTTTGCTTTAGAGTAATTGTTCACCTTTTGATCTCATATAGATGGTTTTTTAATGGGCCCCATCCTCACAGGTAATCTGTTATTTCACTAAAAGGTGACCTCGGGATAGTTTTTGTTCTAGGTTTAAAGAGTGTCTCAGGGGAGTAGTCTCAGGGCGTCCTCTAGTCTCAACTGGCCCAGTAAGTCTGGACTTTTTAAGAATTTGAGGCCTGTTCCATATTTTTCTCCAATTCTGTCTAGGTCCATCTATTATGGTCCTGATGAGAATGGTCAGTAGTGGTAGCCAAGCACTATCTAGTTCTTCTGGTCTCAGGGAAGATCCTCATCTTGGCTTGTGTAGGCTGTTAGCCCTGTAGACTAGTTTCTTCTCTGAGACTTTGGTTTCATTCTTTCTCTTTTGCTCCTAATGAGTAAGAGACCAGTAGTTGTATCTTATATGGCTGCTCGCGAGCTTTTAAGATGCCAGATGCTACTCACTTTACTAGGATGCAGAATGTCAACTTTGTGTTATACGTATTGACTGAGTTGTCTCATGAGACTAAGGACCTAAGCATGGCATATTTTTTTCAAGGGAAGATTTTGGGTAACAGGAAAAGAGTACGAATTTCCAAAACTTGGCTGATCTCCCTCAAAATAGAAATAAAATTTGAATTCAAGGACTTCGATGTAGTTGAACTTTACAATGACTGTATTTCCTTTAAGACAGTGTATCACCTTGCCAGATGCCTCTACAAAGCTATTTTTTCCATGGCTATGAAGGACAACTATGCCTTTGTCATGTTTCTTCTTTCAGCCTTGAAATGGAGAAATGCTAACTCTGTATCTTTCTTTTATAGCTTCCTACTCGACCCCAAGTTGAAAAAGAATTTGGTTTCTCCAGCAGGAAGGATTACTAAAGAAGGTAAAATATTAGTTTTATTTATATTTTAGAAAACCTAAAGCAGGCTAGTTAGGGACCTGAAGAAATCATTCATGTAGGAAACAGAACACTTAAAATATTTCATTGTCCTCTCCTGAAAAGATAATCATGCGTATTTTTTAAGCTAAATGTTATTGTTTTTTAGAAAGATTTATGCATAGGGCTGGTTTTATACTAGCTAATCAATTTCTATTGATGATCTATTATTCACTAATACATTTTCTGTGATCTCATTTTCAGGTTATTATAAAGAAACTCAAGAATCTGCAAGCATTGTGTTTTCTGGGGGAAGCAAGCTTGCACTTGGATTGCCTGCACTCTCCAGGGCAAATCCATACTCTGAAAGCAGAAACGAGCCTCTGGATTCTGAAATTTGTTACTGCTGCAATTTAGTTGGCATTATACCTGCTCCAGATGTGTATATAAAAATTAAAATTGAATTCCATACAGCACTGGCACTCTTTGAAAATTCTTATATTTTACGATGCACTAGCCACTTCAGCAGCTATTTTCCATTTTGAAAATTAAAGGAAAATAAGAATAGAGAAGTTAAAGGTTGCATAGCAAAGTTACTGGCCTATTGGAGGCACTAACCTTAATAGTTTACCCCTGCCATCCTTAGAATAGCCAAGAAAATCAAATCTGTTTGGTACATATTTGCCTGATCCATTTTGCTAGATTTCTCACTTTCAAAATTCTAGTTATTATGGTCATATCATGTGTGCAGACCTTCCCTAATTTAGGGCCTATTTTTAACTTTCTACAGCTCAAATTAATATACATTTCCACAACCTACATTCTTCATTAAAAGGCTTCCAATGTCATCAACCTATTTCTTAGAAACAATTTACTAGCCGAGAGTAGAATGCAATTTTATCAGTCTACGTTCTCCATGTAAAATTGCTACCAATAAATGTTTAAACCTGCGTCTGACTTTGCAAAATAAATGTGTGATAATTAACCACTAAATTCTTCTGGTTACCGGTTTAAAGAAAGAAGTCTACTAAAAATTTTTCAAAGTAAGCTCAATTAATTTCACTCTGTAGGTCCCATAAAGTAAACACACCGGATTTTTTTTTTAGTGGCTTCTCAGAAGTGATAGAAATATCTGTTTACAGTCATTTTGCAAAATCTTTCTCATAGATTTCTCAAAACTATTAATATTTGAGTTGTGGGATTTTATGTTAAAACAAGGTAAAGGAATGCTCAAGTTTATCATGCAAGGTAGTCATGGCAAAGCGCACAGGTAAGACCACAAGATAGTCATTTAAGACTGGAGAATCAGAACAATATAAGCTTTGTTCAATGGTTAGAGTACAGTCATTAGACTTTGGGCATTTACCTTTAATAAGTGGTCTTGGGAGGAAGGCTTGACCACAGTTTTGATCAGCAGAGGTCCCTCTAGCTGGGGTCTGAGGTTGGCAGCAGTGGTCAGTCTCAGTCTTCATCTCTGGCAGGGTCTCAGTCTTAGCAGAGTCTAAAGAGAGATATTGTGCCTCTGCTTTCTCTCACTGAGTATGCAGACATCCAGGGTTTACATGTGATTTTCTTATCTGGACTCATATAGTAAGGGCCAGGTGATAAAATGTCTAACAAAGACTAGTATGTTGCATCTTCTCTTCAAGGTCAGAGATTAGCTATATGCTGCATCTTTTCTTCAAGGAGAGATTAGGGAGATTTTTTATGATTTACTTATGTCTCATGGCCAATTTATAGAGATTTAGCTATATGTTGAGCCTTGGTGCAGTAGTTAAAGCTATATGTTACTTTTTTTTTTATTTTTAAATCACAGCATGTAAGTGTAAGGCCAACTTAGGTTATTTACAACATATTTCTACTTCTTAGGTCATTCACATTATGAGTGACTTATACATATGTGGTTTGAGAGCATTACAGAAGCATATGTAACAGTTATTTTAAAACAAGCTGAGGCTTTCAAAGATGTTTCTAGTTATGGCATCTGGAATTTTAGTCCATAGTATCACATCTAAGCTTTCAAGAGTTGGCATATCCTTCTACTGACTGAGAGCCACCATTTCTGTGGGCTTTCCTATCCAAAGAGTTAGGAAAAACAATAGGAAAACTGACTGCTTTTCTATAATTTTCTAGAGCTATCGAATTCAAATACAGGTATTATTTCTAAAGTAAGAACTTTCCATATTGGCCTGTGACTGATGCCTACAACTCTATCATTGGCTCGATTCTTATTAAAAATGTGAGCATTAAATGATAGGTAAAATGTGAATTTTTCTAATTAGAATACAATTGAGTAATTCTTTCCTTGAGACTCCATTAAGAGAAGAAGCAGGAGATAAGGCCAGAGTGTTATTCAGGTCTCTAATATAGATGGAAATCTAAAACCAGGCTCTCTAAATACTACCTTTGTGAACTGGGCTAATCTTAGAATGAAACATGGCCAGAAGACCCTTTAATAGCCTCATTCCACTGACACTCTGGCCCTTGAAGTCTTACTATTTTGTCATCACAAAGAGGTATGGAAAAAGAAATCTAGAAATAACTGAGGTTCTCCCTATGCTTCCTTTACCATTGCACCCTTGACTGATTAGACTTTGCCAGGGTGAGGAAGAGAGAGAAAGTTGGAGCTGGGGGATCAGAAGGAGTCCTTTTTTATCATACCCGTTGCATGAAAGGAAAAGATGAAATGTAAATAAATGCAAAGGAGGAGGAAAAATAACCCAAATTTGAGTGATTCCCAACTGAAAATGTTCCATAGGGAAGCAATATCGCTTAAACTCTGTTTCATCCCTAGCATATAGAATACTGTCCTTCAAAGCTGAATCACGTAACTGATACTTCTTTTTAGCGATGGAAGAGGGCAGAAGGGCAGGGAAGTTGAATAGAAACTTGAACTATCGTTGGAGATTTGGGGTCTTTCTCAAAGATCTCTAGTCACTGCCAGAACAAGAAAGGATTAGACAGGAGTCTGGATATTTTGTGCTGAATCTGTAAGTCTGAGCAGCCAGGAGTTAATGTACTTTACCCCATAATCCCTTCCTCAAAATCACATTTGTTCCCATGCCATTACACTTAACTGTAACCAAGATCCCTTACCTCAGGTTCTTAAATTTACTAGGACTCTTACTTGTAGAGAAATTTGAACTTAAAGTTATCAAAAGAGTTCTATTTTTAATATTAATTTCCTTATTTTCTACCTAGTTAATTTTTATGGACAACAAAGAGGAGGCATCTAGACTAGTGGTTCTCAACCACGGGTAATTTTGCTCCACCTTTGCCCCAAGATATTGGTCAATATCTGGAGCTATTTTTGGTTGTCATGACTAGGAAGGAGGGTCTCCTGCATCTAGTGGGTAGAGACCAGGGGTGCTGATAAACATCCTACAGTACATAAGACAAAGAATTATCTGGTCCAAAATGTCAACCGTGCGGAGGTGACTATAAAGTAAAATGGGATTAACATTTTTAAAAAATGCTGTTAAAATAAAAATGCAGAGTTTTCTGAAAGTAGAAATCCCTATGATAGCATAAACGAATGTCTTTATTTTGAAGTGCTTAAGCTAATACGGATCGGTAAATACTCAAAAGAATGGATGTGTCTGATACATTTTCAATAATCAAACATTAAACATCAACGTATCCTACCCAATGGATGGTGAAGGACCAGGCAGTGTTTCATTCTGTTGTACATAGGGTCACTATGAGTTGGAACTGACTCGACTGCACCTAACAACAACAATGCAATGAAGCCTCCAATTTTTAGAAAATGAGGTTATTCTTAGTATTTTTTTTTTTTTTTAATAAGAATGACCTTGTTACTTGGGTCATTGTTACATTCTATTTGTGCATTAACAATGTGCTCTTCTGAGCCCCTTTGTGTTTCATATAACACTCGGGGGTTAGATTTCGATAACTTGGTATTACCTGAATTTTTGCCTTGTATTGCTTTTCTAAATGGGTAAATATTTAAGAGAGAGATCTGCATTGTGAACCTGATCTAGTGGGTCCCAGATGACTAGCACAGAGCTGGTTTGAGGCCCCACCTGCAGCACTTTCAGCCCTGTCTGTAGCTATACTTGCCAGCCAGCCTAGGCTGCCTTATTTTGTGGAGCAGACCTTTAAAGGCAGGAACTACAACAAGAAAGATAGCAAAAGGTAAGAATCTCAATATAATAGACCTCAAATTTGTATACGACAAGGTAGGATTTCCTCAGTATTCTTATCTTCAAAATCCAGATAATAATGCTTCTTACATAATTTTATGGGCATTAAATGATGTCATATATTTAAATGAGCAGTGCAGTAATGCATTCAAGAGCAAAAGCTTTCAAGTAAGACTGACCTGGTTTGAAATTTTGGCTCAGCTATGTCTTTGCTATGTGTACTAAGCCAGGGCTTGGTCTCCCTGAGCCCTATTTCATCATTGGTAAAATAGGGACAATAATATGAACTACAGCCTTCAGTATGGATTACACCTCAACATAAAGAAAACGAAGATCCTCACAACTGGACCAATAAGCAATATCGTGATAAATGGAGAAAAGATTGATGTTGTCAAGGATTTCATTTTACTTGTATACAAAATCAACACCCATGGAAGCAGCAGTCAAGAAATCAAACGACGTATTGCATTGGGCAAATCTGCTGTAGAAGATCTCTTTTAAAGTATTAAAAAGCAAAGATGTCACTTTGAGGACTAAGGTGCACTTGACCCAAGCCATGATATTTTCAATCGCATCACATGCATGAGGAAGCTGGACAATGAATAAGGAAGGCCAAAGAAGAATTGATGCCTTTGAATTATAGTGTTGGCAAAGAATATTGAATATACCATGGACTGCCAGAAGAATGAACAAGTCTGCTGTCTTGGAAGAAATGAAGCCAGAATGCTCCTTTGAAGCAGGATGGTGAGACTTCGTCTTGTACTTTGGACATGTTATCAAGAGGGACCAGTCTGTGGAGAAGGACCTCATACTTGGTAAAGTAGAGGATCAGAGAAAAAGAGGAAGACCCTCAGTGAGATGGATTGACACAGTGGCTGCAACAGTGGGCACAAACATAACAACAATTGTGATGATGGCACAGGACTGCGGAGTGTTTTGTTCCATTGTACACACAGGAGCTGTGAGTCGGAACTGACTCGATGGCACCTAACAACAACACCAACTTTACAGTAGGTTATTTTGAGGATTAAATTTAGGGAGATTATCTAATTTATCATCCAAACACGACATTTTTTTTAATCATAAAATCAAGTACTGTTATTGTTATAATGGAAAAACGGGCATAAACTGGTACTGCCTCAGGCATAAAACTGGCATGTATAAACTGGAATGTATGGTTCAAAAACCAAAAAACCAAACCCATTGCCATTGAGTCAATTCAAACTCATAGTGACTCTATAGAATAAAGTAGAACTGCCCCACTGGATTTCCTAGGCTGTAATCTTTACAAAAGCAGAACACCAAGTCTTTGAGTGGCTGTGAATTCCAACCAACTTTTCAGTTAGCAGCCGAGCGCTTAACCACTATGCCACTAGGGCTCCTTGGGATGTGTGGTTACTCTACTTAAATGAATTGTAAGTGCTTGGAACATCTTGGCTCAGAATAAATGGTCGATGAAGATAATTTGTTAAAAAAAAAAAAACTTCTTTGAAATGTGAATGCTGTGATGCACCAGGCTGGCTTGTTACCTAACTGACTGGGTCTTATGCACAGCCTTACAGCATGTGAGTCAATTCATACAGCTATAAAAAGACAAATGATTACAAAATGTTGAACGACCACCTGGATCACCCACAAACATCAGAAGCTTCAAGTGGAAAAAAATGGTAAGGTACTGTAGCAGTGTCCCACATTATATTCCATGGAATTCATGGGTATTGCATTAAAAAGGGGTTCTGTGATCACGTGATTTTGGAAAACACTATGTATTTTCTTCCCTTTTAGAATAGCATATTGAAGACTTTAGGTAAACCTCCAGTAAGGAAATCCATGCAGTTTGTGAAACACTGGCATGTATTTTATATATATATATATAAGCTGGCCTCATTTTCCACTGAGTGGGAAGAAAAAAATGTCTGAAAGATGCTAGAGTGGTGTTTTGAGATGGAGTTTGGAACCTGGTTTAAGGAAAAACACTCTCATGATCAGTTGATGATGTATGCCATGGACAATGGTGTGAGGTGTGAAGAGGGTAGAAGGGAATGTGGCATGCCTGGTACTTATTAGGTATTCAAGGTTTGCACCTGGTTAGCATAAAGCTAAAGATTAAGTTCTGAATTTTGCAAATACTTCATAAAAGTTGGGATTCCCTCAGAATAAAGTTAAGGTGCTAGCTCTCACTTTTCTTTTAAACAAATGAACTAGTAAATGTCTCTGGGTAAAACACTGTAATTTCTGCTGCATGAATCTTTATTATGTCTTCAAATCAACGTTGAGCATGGTTCCACTCAGAATTAGTGTAGGACCATTTAGACCTGCTGTGTGTTGAAATGTATTCAACACAGAAGCAATTTCTGAGTTCAGTGGGATCGATTTGCTCAGATTGACTTTTTGCCCTCTATAGCTATAGGTGACCCTCAGAGAGAGAAATTAGTCCTCGACAAATCAACCAGCAATTTTTGATGGATTGTCTCTTTCATTTCTCAAGGTAGGGATAGGCATTTTATACCAGCTATGATAAAGGTGCTACAATTTTGCCCCTAGCACTTTTTTTCCTTTCTTCCAGCAAAAGAGAGACAAGGTATCCAGGAAAGTGTGAGCTGATGATGTTTTGGCATTCATGGCTGGCACTGGAGTGAAAGCATCTGCAGCCACGCTGAGGATCCCTGAGCTCCCTTGCAAGACATTGGCATTTGTCATAATATTACAAAATGAGGTATTCTGTAACTCAGACATGGCAGGTAGTGCCCAGGAACTTCCATAGCTTCTGCATTAGCAGACTTTGGGAAGCCCAGCAGATGACCTGTCATTAATGGTGGTGTTGAAGGGCGTAAGAACCTTACTTCTGTTTCCCATCTGTTCTCCTCAGCCTGGTGTCCATAAACAGTGGTACCATGAGTGAGATGTTTATACACATCTGGAGGTCAGCCAGGGATAATCTTTCAATGTTTAGTGTATGTTTTTTTAAAAAAGGTCAAAAATATCAGCTTGCTTGCCTTCTTGAAAAAGATAACAGGTAAGAACTTTACTTCCCTGAAGAATAAGCCAGTTCTTCAGCCAGAAAAGCAAATGTCAGTGAAGGTTCTGCTCACATTTAAGCCTCTGAAGGGGAATAAGAGAAACATCAATCTTCTTACTTATTTGAACAAAACTTTATTAAGGACCACTGAAATGATGGAAGTGACACCATTGGTCCATGTGTGCGTGTATGTGTGTGTGTGTGTGTGTGTGTGTGTGTGTGTGTGTGTGTGTGTGTGTGTGTGTGTGTGTGTGTGTGTGTGCACATTTCCCTAGTCAGTGAGTAAGACAACTCCTCCACATGTCATAAGCAGCTGTGTTCATCAGGTTGCCATGCAAGTGAACAGGCACCAAATGCCTTCTAGGATCACACCATTCATTCATCTTTAATCAATTTATATTTATGGAGCTCCTGCCATAGGAGGAAGCATACATTACTGGTAACCACCTAATTGGAAGGTTTACATAATGACTTGAGCTGTAGATTATTGGGTTCAAATCTCAATTCCAATACTTAATAATTGTGTGACCTTGGAAAATTGATTTATCACCTTTCTGCTTCAGTTTCTTATGTACAGACTGTTGTATTAACAGTGGCTTCCTTGTAAGGTTACTATGTGATTAAATTGGGTGCATCTTGTGCTCGAGGAATGTTATTTATTATTACAATTATTTGAATTTTTTGTTAATCTTTGCAGGGAAATGCAGTAGGTGCTAGGGATACAGAGATAAAATGGTGAGACGAAATAGAAACAGATCCTGTCTCTCATGGAGACATAAACTTGAAAAATAATAATCATAGCAATAAATGTAAAATTACAGTAGTATTAAATGCTATGAAGGAGAGTACATGGTGCTGTGAGAATTATGAAAGGGGAATTGACCGAGTTAGGAAAATCAGATTAATGCTTTCCTGAGGAAGTGATAATAAAGATGAGATCTGCAGAATGGGTAGGAAAAAGGAGTACAAATTAATTGAGAGAAAGGCTAGGAAAAATATTTCAGGCAGAGAAAACAGTAAGTGCAAAGGCCCTGTGGCAGAAGGAAGCAAACAGCATTGAGAAACCACAGTACAGCCAATATGACTAGAGCACAGAGAGCAAAGGGAAAAGAAACACAGTATATGATGAGGATGAACCATGCATCCATGCATATTGAGGATTCTAGTTCTTCTGGGAAACAATGGAAATCATAAGCAAAGAATATGTAATATTTAAATTTTTTAAAATGAACACTCCAACTGCACAGGGAAAACAGTGAGAGGATTTAGAAAACCTGATAGGAGTCAGCTGTCCAAGTACAAAGTTACATATTTGCTCTTAATTTTGAAGTTACCTACATTAGTTTTCTATGCTGCATAATAAATTACCACAAACTTCGCAGTTTAAAACAACATGCATTTATTATCTCACATTTTCTGTGGGTCAGAAGTCTGCTAATGGCTTGACTGGGTCCTGTACTCAGAGTCTCACAAGGCTGTAGTCAAGGTGTCAGCCAGGCTGAATTTTCATCTGGAGGCTCGGCTATGGAAGAATCTGTTTCTAAACTCATTCAAGTAATTGACAATGCATTTCTTTGTGGTTGTATGACTGAAGGCCCCAGATTTTTGCTGACTGTTGACTGAAGGCCACCCTTAGGTCCTAGTGCCCTCTCACAGTTACTGCATGGACATCTTCAACATGGCTGCTTAATTCATCAAGCCTGCCAGGAAAGTCTCTCACCTCAGAGAGGGCCCAGAGTCGCTTTTAAGATCTTTTCACCTAATGAATTCAGGCCCATCCAAGATAATATCCCTCTTAATTATCTCAAAATCAACTGATTTGGGACTATAATTACATCTGTAAAATCCTTCACCTTTACCATATTCTGTCAGATAGAAGCAAGTCACAGATCCTGGTAATATTCGAGGGGGAGTATGTTTACACAGAGCATGAATACTAGGGTGAGAAATTATGAGTGCCATCGTAGAATTATGTCTACCACACCACCAAACACTTAAATTACAAACTTTTGACAAGTTCCAGGTACCAGTGGGGCTTTACTACACGTATCTTACTTTTGTTGACAGAAACATTCCTAAAAGAGATTCCTTTCTCTGAGACTTCCAAAATTCCTTCTCCATACTATTAATTAATTTGTTCATTTTCTTGTAGTGGCCATCCTTTGTTGTTTTTCAATAGATTGTAATATCTTCTTGAGTATTTTCTAGTTTTATTTCTACCTGAATCTGTTTTTGCATTTGTGTTTAGCTAAATGGTTTTCTCGGACATCACAACTCTCTCAGTATAGATGCACATTTGGCATTGAAAAAAAAGGGGGGAGGGGAGCCAAAACTGAGTGGCTTGAATAATTAGTTGTGTATATGACTTTCTTGAACTTAGCAAGTTTCATCACATTTGCTAATTTTGATTTCTTCTCAGAATTATGCAGACTCATCATTGAATCCAACATTGGTAGCAATGATACCCAGAAAAGAAACAAAAATTTGAGTCCAGAAAACCAAAATTTTCCCTTCTAATTTTTAAATCATTACTTCCCTGGTAATAAAGTAATACTTTAAATTCTGTTTAATACTTGGAGCACATTTTCATTTAGAGCAGCTCAGTGATGAAAATCTTGGAGACAGATAGACCTAGATTGGAATCTTCTCTCCTTCTGTCCCTCCCTCCCTCCCTCCCTTCATCTCTTTATCATTTCAATCTCTCTCTCTTTTTCTCTCCCTTTTTTTATCCCATGTGCCATGTTTAAGCACTGTTTTAGGTTCTGGAATACAAAAATGAACAAGAAAGTCAAGGTCTCTGTTCTCACAGAGCTCACATTTTAGTAAGATTTGGGGAGAACAGATAATAAACAAAACATCAAATGATTTTCCCTAACTTGAGAATGGAGAGTAGGGACTCAAGAGTAGAGGCAAGGTGATCAGTTAAGTGGCCAATGTGGCATTCAAAAGATAATAGCAGCTTAGACTAAAGTTTTACTAGTGGTGATGGAAAGAGGGGGAAGATTTTAGATGTATTTTGGTGGTAGGGTCAACAGGACTTGCTAATGGGTTTATTGTGGAGGTAAGAAAGAAGAATATGGGTAGTGCCTAAAATTTTCTGGCCTGAGCAACTTGGAAGATGATGATATAATTTACCAAGATGAAGAAGATGGGAGGATAAGGTTTGGTGGGCTCTATGATTTTGGCCAAGTTAAGTAATCTAATTCTCAACTTCCTCATGAATAAAAAAGAGCTAATAATAGTGGCACATCATTGCATGTTTGTAAAGATTAAATAAGTAGTGTTCATAAAGCACCTGAAACATGACAAATGCTCAATACTGAATTATTTATCATCATCATTATCATTACTTTCATTGTTTTAATGATTAGTTCTCATCTTGAAATACAAAAAAACAATTAGGTAAAGTTGAATTCAATGTCATCAGGGATGTTATAATCAAGGTGATAATATTTCTCTTTGTACTAAATACAAAACCTAAAAATTTATTTAAAAATTAACTTTGGAATATAGATCTAAAGTCCTTTAGTCCATGAAAACTTGTGACATATTCAGACAAAGTAAAGCTTTAGACATTTATGAAGTTTCCTATGAATGTAGAGTTGTTTGAGGAAGGTTTATTGATATTCTATATTCATCTCCCTAAAAACAGACAGGAGGCTATCATGGATCTTCAAACAGACCAGGTGTGCTGGATGTGGGCTTAGCATCCATTTTCATCCCTTTCTATGATAACCCTTGTATCAAAGGGGCTAGAAAGCTAAAGCATACATTTCTCAGGGTCCCACATCCAAGGGGATTGATGTGATATACATTCCACCACTGAGATAGTCTCGTGGGAGATATGGAAGATGGAAATGAGACGGAGAGCAGCTCTCTGCTTCTTTGGCTCTGGCAAGAAAGATTGGAACCATGTTTGTGTCTATGGTAGATGAAATCCACATTGGAATGTCTGCTCACCAGCTTCCTGGGTTTGCAGCAATTGGAGTGACATCAGCAGTGGTAATAGCCACTACAATAGTTTTAACTGGAACCAACTCCTCTAGCTCTTTGAAAGACTTTATAAGTACTTAATTCCCGTATTAAATCACTTTTGACTGAAATAGCTAGAGCAGTTTCTGTTTCCTGAACCTCTTACTGGTACACTGAATCACATCAATAATCTAAATTTAACTCAGATTTTCACCAGTTAGAATTTTATCTGATAACATATGTGCTAACTAAAAGTTTCCATCTATTTATCCTGATGCTCAATTCTTACTTCAGATACTCTCACCAAAGCTGGCACTCACTTGATGATTGTTACTTGAAAAAAATATTGTTATCGGGTCATCTTCTGTGTTATCTGATTCATAAAATGATAATTGATTCCTCCTGACATAAATCCAGCTTTCAAATCAATCTAATGCAATATTCATACAAATTAATAAGATGTTTATAATCAATTCAAAATCCTTTTGAACTTTACATTACTTAAGCGTATATTACCTTCCAGCATAGCTTTAGGAAACTTAGATGCTAGTATTGCCACAGGTGAGGGCAAAGCTTTATCTGTCGACTACTTAGATTTGGAATATAGGTTCCCTTTAAGTTATTTCTTAAGGGTACTTAGCTAAATCAAAGGGAAATAGCCTTGAAACTAATTTTTCATTAAAATCTAAAAATACCAAATTACAAATTCAGCATTAAATTATTCATTGATAAATTCTTTTGTTATCTCCGTTCTTGGCATAAAAAATTATAGATTGTGTTGAATATGATTATATTCTCTTTAAATGTGTTTCAGACACTCATTGTTAATAACCTTATAATCTGACTTTAACCATATTTTGAAAGTTCAGATTGCAGAAAAACCAAAGTTTAAAAAATCTGACACCAGAGGAGGCAGGGCCAAGATGGCAGAGTAGTCAGATGCTTCCTATGGTCCCTCTTACAACAAAGACCCAAAGAAACAAGTGAATCAATTGTATATGAAAATCTAGGAGCCCTGAACATCAAAGACAAAGTTGAGGAGTTGGACTGAGCAGCAGGGGGAGGAAGAGTTGGTTCAGAAGCAGCAAGGAGTTGCCAGACCTGACCTGGCCAGCACCAGCACCCTTGCAGGCTGGATCAGCTAACACACGGCGGGTGAGGCAAGCAGTGGCTCTTGGGATGCGTTTTCCACACCAGGAGAGACTGAGCGGCAGAAAGTCTGCTCAAGCTTCCAGAACAAGTGAGAAATGCCACTCAATTGGCGAAAGATGACTACAAGCATCTAACCTACCACACAGATCAGAAAAAAGAAACCCTTTTTGGAAAGTACCTCTTTCCTATTTATCTGCCCCCTCCCTGCTCTGCTCCAGGTCCCAGTCCAGCTCCAGCAAAGGCGGCACCTCCTGGACCAGAAGTAGGACCCATCGTACTCCCTGAGCCATTCTCTTGGCTTGGGAGAGAGAACAAATTAACAAACAGGAAAAAATAACCTGTCAGCAACCCTAAGCTGGGAACTCAGGCAGGCAAATTCCTTTGCCTGGGCACAGGCATAAGGGGGCCACAAACTTTGAATGCCTTTCACCCCTGCATAGACCTGTATGGGCCCATTTCAACAGCATAGGCCCTCATTAGCAAAGTACAACAGGGAATATATCTGAAGCCTATTTTCATCTGTAGCAGCTAAAAGGGGGAGTGGCAGATTCATGACATTTGACACTGCTTTGCCCATTAAGCAGGCTCCTCACCCACCCACATCAGGGGCCTGAGGATTGGTGGCTCCACCCCCTCCACCTAGCCACCTGCAACAGGGGTCCAAGAATAAGTGGTGACTCCTAGTCCTTACAGCCAACAGCATTGGGTGCCCATAGTCCAGGTGGAAAATCCACCTATCTACAAGCCCCAGGGAATGGAAACGCCTTCCACCCAGACACTCAGGGACAGCAGTCAGCCCCCTTCCTTGATCAGTGCATGACCCCCTACTGTAGCCAGATACCTGTGCCTACTCCAATCACCCCTGCCTGTCTAGGACTGTAGGTGAGAGCCTGCACCATACACCACACAAGAAAAGTAAATGGACTCCTGGTCTCACATACCTAGTAACAGCTCTAGCCATCTGGAGACAGGATGTGAGAGCTTCAAAGATGCCAGTAATCAAACTAGCTCACACAATAGGCCTATTTGGGCATATCAAAACAAAACAAAAGAAGCTAGAATACAGTAAGCAAACATAAAATAAATATGATAAGTTATTGATGGCTCAGAGACAACAGTCAATATCAAATCACATAGTAAGAGGCAGACCATGATGGCTTCAGCAAGCCACCAAAAGAAAGAATCAAGAAACCTGCTGGAGGAAGAGAACTTCTTGCAATTACTGGAGGTAGAATTCAAAACATTAATATACAGAACTCTTCAAAATATCAGGAAGAAGATCAGTCAAAACACAGAACAAGCCAAGGAACACACAGACAAAGCAATAGAGGAACTTAAGAAGGTTATACAAAAGCCTAACAACAAGTTTAACAGGCTGCAAGAATCCATAAAGAGATAGCAAACAAATTCAAAAGATTAACAATAAAATTTCAGAATTAGACAACTCAATAAAAACTCATAGGAGCAGAGTTGAGGCAATGGAAGTTGGAATTAGTAAGACTGAAGATAAAGCACTTGACACTAACTTATTTGAGGAAAAATCAGATAAAAGAACTTAAAAAAATGAAGAAACCCTAAGAATTACGTGGGACTCTATCAAGAGGAATAACCTACGAGTGACTGGAGTACCAGAACGGGGGATAACAGAAAATACAGAGATAATTGTTGAAGATTTGTTGGCAGAAAACTTCCCTGATATCGAGAAAGATGAGAAGATATCTATCCAAGAAGCTCACTGAATCCCACACAAGGTAGCTCCCAAAAGAAAGTTACCAAGACATATTATAATCAAACTTGCCAAAACCAAAGATAAAGAGAGAATTTTAAGAGAAGCTAGGGATAAATGAAAAATCATCTACAAAGGAGAGTTACTAAGAATAAGCTCTGACTACTCAGCAAAAACCATGCAGGCAAGAAAGCAATGGAATGACATATATAAAGCCATGAAGGACAAAAGTGCTAGCCAAGAATTATATATCCAGCAAAACTATCTCTCAAATATGATGGCAAAATTAGGGCATTTCCACAAAAAAACAGAAGCTTAGGGAATTTGTAAAAACCAAACCAAATTACAAGAGATACTAAATGGAGTCCTTTGGTTAGAAAATCAATAACATCAGATAACAACCCAAGACTAGAACACAGCACAGAACAACCAGATATCAGTCCAGATATGGAAGTCACAAAATTAAATCAAAGCTAAAACACTGAAAATAGGGAAACAGAGACATCATATGTAAAAGATTACAACATTTAAAAAAAAAAAAGAACTAAATAATGTAGTCATAGATCTTTCATATGGAGAGGAAGTCAAGGTGATATCAAGAAATAAAAGATAGGTTTAAACTTAGAAAATGGGTAAATGTTAAGGTAACCACAAAGGAAACTAAAAATCCTACACATCAAAATAAAAAACAAGAAAAACAAAGACTCAGCAAATACAAAATCAACAACAGTAAAAAAGATGAAAAGAAAATACATAAAGAAAAATGACTCAGTACAGAAAATTAAGTGGAACAAAGAAACTCTCAAAAAACAAACAAAAAAGGACATCAAAATGACAGCACTAAACTCATACCTATCAATAATTACACTGAATATAAATGGACTAAGTGCACCAGTAAAGAGACAGAGAGTGGCAGAATGGATTAAAAAAACACAGTCCGTCTATATGCTGTCTACAAGAGACACACCTTAGACTTACAGACACAAACAAACTAAAACTGAAAGGATGGAAAAAAAATATATCAAGCAAACTACAATCAAAAAAGAGCAGGAGTGGCAATATTAATTTCTGACAAAATAGACTTTAAAGCAAAATCCACCACAAAGGACAAGTAAGGACACTGTATAATGATTAAAGGGTCAATACACTGGGAGGACATAACTATAATAAATATTTATGCACCCAACAAAAGGGCTCCAATATACACAAAACAAACTCTAACAGCATTGAAAAACAAATAGACAGCTCCACAATAATAGTAGGAGAATTCAACACACCACTTTTGGTGAAGGACAGAACATCCAGAAAGAAGCTCAGTAAAGACTTGGAAGATCTAAATGGCACAATCAACCAACTTGATCTCATAGACATATACAGAACACTCCACCCAACAACAGCCAAGTATACTTTCTTTTCCAACGCACATGGAACATTCTCCAGAATAGACCACATATTAGGCCACAAAGCAAGTCGTAACAGAATCCAAAACGCTGAAATATTACAAAGCATCTTTTCTGACCATAAAGCCATAGAAGTAGAAATCAATAACAGAAAAATCAAGGAAAAAAATCAAATACATGGTAACTGTACAAACCTTGGTCAGAAACTACTGGGCTAGAGAAAAAATTAAGGATGGAATAAAGAAATTCAAGAATCAAATGAGAATCAAAAAACATCCTACCAGAACTTTTGAGACACAGAAAAAGCAGTGCTTAGAGGTCAGTTTATAGCAATAAATGCACACATACAAAAAGAAGAAAGGGCCAAAATCAAAACATTAACCTAAAACTCGAACAAGTAGAAAGAGAGCAGCAAGAGAAGCCCTTGGGCACCAGAACAAAGGAAATAATAAAAATTAGAGCAGAATTAAATGAAATATAGAATAGAAAAACAATTGAAAGAGTTAACAAGACCAACAGCTGTTTCTTTGAAAAGATCAACAAAATCGATAAATTGTTGGCCAAAGTGACAGAAGAAAAACAGGAGAGGAAGCAAATAACCTGAATAAGAAATGAGATGGGTGCTATCACAACAGACCCAAATGAAATTAAAAGAATCGTAACAGAATACTGTGAAAAATAGTACTCCAACAAATTTGAAAACCTAGAGGAAATGGCCAAATTTTTAGAAACACACTACCTACCTAAACTAACATAAACCGAGGTAGAACAACTAAATAAACCTATAACAAAAGAAGAGATTGAAAAGGTGATTAAAAAACTCCAAACAAAAAAAGCCCTGGCCCTGATGGCTTCACTGGAGAATTCTACCAAACTTTCAGAGAAGAGTTAACACCACTACTAAAGGCATTTCAGAACGTAGAAATACTCCCAAACTCATTCTATGAAGCCAGCATAACCTCGATACCAAAACCATGTAAAGACACCACAAAAAAAAGAAAATTACAGACCATGAACATAGTCACAGAAATCATTAACAAAATTCTAGTGAGTAGAATTCAACAACATAACATAAAAATAATTCACCATGACCAAGTGGGATTCATACCAGATATGCAGGGATGGTTCAACATTAGAAAAACAATCAATGTAATCCATCACATTAATAAAAAAAAAGACAAGAACCACATGATCTTATCAATTGATGCAGAAAAGACATTTGACAAGGTCCAACATCCATTCATGATAAAAACTCTCAGCAAAATAGGAATAGGAGGGAAATTCCCCAGTGTAATTAAGGGCATTTATACAAAGCCAGCAGCCAACATCATCCTAAATGGAAAGAGTCTGAAAGCATTCCCCTTAACAACGGGAACCAGACAAGGATGCCCTTTATCACTACTCTTATTCAACATTGTGCTGGAGGTCCTAGCCAGAGCAATAAGGCTAGAAAAAGAAATAAAGGGCACCCAGATTGGTAAGGAAGAATTGAAAGTATCCCTATTTGCAGATGATATGATCTTATATACAGAAGACCCCAAAGAATCCACAAGAAAACTTTTGGAACTAATGGAAGATTTCAGCAAAGTATCAGGATACAAGACAAACATACAAAAATCAGTTGGACTCCTCTACACCAACAAAGAGAACTTTGAAGAGGAAATCATCAAATCAGTACCATTTACAGTAGCCCCCAAGGAGGTAAAATACTTAGGAATACATGTAACAAGAGGCATAAATGATCTATACAAAGAAAACTACAAGACACTACTGCAAGAAACCAAAAGAGACCTACATAAGTGGAAAAACATACCTTGCTCATGGATAGGAAGGCTCAACATTGTGAAAAGCTCAATTCTACCCAAAGCCATCTACAGATAAAATGCAACCCTGATCCAATGCAATCCCAATCCAAATTCCAAGGATGTTTTTTAATGAGATGGAGAAACAAATCACAAACTTCATATAGAAAGGGGAGAAGCCCCAGACAAGTAAAGCATTACTGAAGAATAAGAACAAAGTAGAAGGCCTCACACTACCTGATTTTAGAACCTATTATACTGCCACAGTAGTCAAAACAGCCTGGTACTGGTACAACAACAGATACATAGACAAAAAGAACAGAATTGAGAATCCAGAGGTAAATTCATCCACTTATGAGCAGCCGATATTTGACAAAGTCCCAAAGTCTGTTAAATGGGGGAAAGACAGTCTCTAACAAACGGTGCTGGCGTAACTGGATATCTATCTGCAAAAAACTGAAACAAGACCCATACCTTACACCACACACAAAAACTAACTCAAAATGGATCAAAGACCTAAATATAAAATCTAAAATGAAAAAGAACATGGAAGAAAAAAATAGGGACAATGCTAGGAGCCCTAATATATGGCATACACATATTATGAACCGTAAGTAACAATGCACAAACACCAGAAGACAAATTAGATAACTGGGAGCTCCTAAAAATCAAACACTTATGCTCATTAAAAGAATTCACCAAAAGAGTAAAAAAACAATATAAAGACTCGGAAAAAAAATTTGGGCTATGACATATCCAGTCGGGGCCTAATCTCTAAAATCCTCAAGATACGGCAAAACTTCAACCACAAAAAGACAAATAACTGAGTTAAAAAATGGGCAAAGGATATGAACAGGCATTTCACCAAAGGAGACATTCGAGTGACTAACAGATACATGAGGAAATGCTCACGATCATTAGCCATTAGAGGAATGTAAATCAAAACTACAATAAGATACTATCTCACCCCAACAAGGCTAGCATTAATCCAAAAAACAGAAAATAATAAATGTTGGAGAGGTTGTGGAGAAACTGGAATACTTATACACTGCTGGTGGGAATATAAAATGGTACAACCATTTTGGAAATCAATTTGGCATTTCCTTAAAAAGCTAGAAATAGAAATACCACAAGATCCAGCAATCCCACTCCTTGGAATATATCCTAGAGAACTAAGAGCCATCACACAAATAGATATATGTACACCCATGTTCATTGCAGCACTGTTCACAATAGCAAAAAGATGGAAACAATTAGGTGCCCATCAACAGACAAATGGATAAACAAATTATGGTATATTCACACAATGGAATACTATGCAACGATAAAGGACAACAATGAATCCTCACGAAACTTCTCATAACGTGGATGAATCTGGAAGGCATTATGCTGAATGAAATTAGTCGTTGCAAAAGGACAAATATTGTATGAGACCACTATTGTAAGAACTCAGGAAAAGGTTTAAACACAGAAGAAAACATTCTTTGATGGTTACGAGGGTGGAGAAGGAGGAGAAAGGAATTCATTAACTAGATAGTAGACAAAAATTATCTTAGGTGAAGGGAAGGACAACACACAATACAGGGGAGGTCAGCACTACTGGACTAAAACCAAAAGCTAAGAAGTTTCCTGAACACAACCAAAAACTTCGACAGCCAGTGAAGCAGGGGTGGGTGTCTGGGGACCATGGTTTCAGGGGACATCTAGGTGGATTGGCATAACAAAGTTTATTAAGAAAATGTTTTGCATCCCCCTTTGGTGAGTGGCATCTGGGGTCTTCAAATCTAGCGAGCGGCCATCTAAGATGCATCAATTGGTCCCACCCTACCTGGAGCAAAGGAGAATGAAGAACACCAAAGAAACAAGGAAAATATTAGCCCAAGAGACAGAAAGGGCCACATAAACCAGAGACTCCATCAGCCTGAGACCAGAAGAACTAGATGGTGCCTGGCTGCCACCAATGACTGCCCTGACAGGGAACATAACAGAGAGTCCCTGATGGAGCAGGAGAAAAGTGGGGTGCAGAACTCAAATTCTAGTAAAAAGACCAGCACTTAATGGTCTGACTGAGACTTGGAGGGATGAAGTCATGGCCCCCAGACTCTGTGTTAGCCCAAAACTAAAACCATTCCCAAAGCCAACTCTTCAAAGATTAGATCAGACTATAAGACACATGATACTCTTGAAGAGTGTGCTTCTTAGCTCAAGCAGATACATGAGACTAAATGGGCAGCTCCTGTCCAGAGGCACGATGAGAAGGCAGAAAGGGACAGGAGCTGGTTGAACGGACACAGGAAATCCGGGTGGAAAGGAGCGTGCTGTTACATTATAGAGATAGCAACTAGGGTCACATAACAATGTGTGTACAAATTTTTGTATGAGAAACTAACTTGAACTGTATACTTTTACCTAAAGCACAATGAAAAAAAGGGAAAAAAAAGAAAGTATGCCCCCCCAAAAAATAACCTGGTACCAAATGAAATATTTATCAGATCTGTTGCTAAATTAGACCATTTTAGGGCTTTACTATCCAATGGGATTTTAATATTTGATCAATACTGGTATTAGATTTAACATATTTTTAAAAACCTTTCCATTCCATTAATTTCTGTCACCAACACAGGACATAAATAACACAACCAGAATGGTAAGTTAAGGATGGGCACTCTATTAACCATGTATTCCACAACAATTCTAACAACCATAAGACCCTAGTGTCATACACTATGAACATTTATTTCATAAATACTCATCTGATCTTGACTGGGCTCCGTCCTGTGAGTTATGTAGGTGGTTCTGTTGATCTTGACCAGACTTGCTCCCATTTCTGGGGGTCAGCTGGCCATGTAGATCTAGGCTGGCCTTGGCTGGGGCTTCCAGGACAGCTTGGCTCTGCCTATCTGTTTCCCATCTACCAGCAGGGTAGCCCAGGTGCAGTCTCATGGCAACTGCAAAGAGCAAAAACAAGAGCAAGTGCATAATTACTTTTCAAGTCTTTTTTTTTGGTCACTGTTGCTCTATGCAACTGGCCAAAGCAAGTCACACAGCTGACCCAGAGTCAACATGGGAGAGCATAAAATGTTACATGGAAAAGGGTGTGCATACAGGGAGGGGTGAAAAACCAGGACTATTAACACAATCAGTCTACCACAAGCAATTCTTAATGTCCATTCATCCCCCTAAACTTTGTACAAATCCATAAAGCAAGTGGGTACAATGAAAAGTATTAAAACCTAAAGTAAAAAGATAGTGACACACTTGGAGAAATATTCACATCTCTGATATACAAAGATCATCTTCAAATTTATAAGAAAATCATCATGAAGCCGATGATAAATTCCCAAAGGACAGGAACAGAGAGTTCATTTGAGAAGAAATACAGTAGTGAACAGATAGATAGAACAAATGTTTATCCTCATTTGTGATCAAAAACATTAATTAAAGCTAAGCTAAGAGAGAATTTGCATTTAATACGTTAGTAAAATACAAAAACTTTAATCGAGAACAAACAAAACTGATTAGATCTCTCTCATTTGGAACATAATGTGGCATGTGAAATAGAACACAACATTATATAAAGACTATTCTAACAACTATATAAAATACATATTCATAAGAGCACAAATTAGAAAATAATTAAATTATCTTATAATAATTAGGTGGTAAAACTATGAAAATATTTAATTTTTCAAAATCTTTATTATTGCATCATTTTTCCATTAAAAAAAGTAATACGGGCATGAGAAAAGTAACTTGGAACAAGGAGACCTAAGATCTAGGACTTTGGGAGCACACTGTTCAAACTGTCTTATGGAAGGACCTCCTATCTGCATACAAAATAGCTTGGAGGTCAGCTAGAACTTTGGTGTATTGAATGTCCTTTCCTGAATAATCAGGGGTATCCTCCCCCTCACCTTTTGTCTCAATATATACTTCTGAAAAGCCATATATGTAATCTTAAAAAATTAGAAGATATTTCAGTGGGAGAATTTGGCCTCAATCTTTAGGAATAAGAATTCCCCACAATATGGTTTCTACAAGAGCAATTTTGAAAGCACAGATCTCAACATTTTCACACAAATTTATTCATTCTCTTTTGTTTATTAACATATATAAATAATATGATACAGATTCATGAACTCTCTTCCTATATCATAACAAATAGGAAGAGAAACATCTTCCTTTATGCTGTGGACATAGGTTTATCATCATACTCTATTTAGCACCAATAAGAAAAAGCTACTTACTGATTGTGAGGGAAAATATTATAATAGGGTGTACTTCCACATAAGGACAGTGGAAGGGAGTGGCATCTGACTCCCTTAGAAGCTTGGTTTTTCCATCTCAATTGAAGGATTTATGCTTATGAATGTCATGGGAAACCTTTAAATAAAAGTAGAGAATCTTCTGGATCTATATGATAAAATGCAACATAGAACCGGGCACAGGGCCTCAGGTTCAAAGGATGCACACTCCTAGCTGTACCTGCTTGGTGGCATGAGGTCCCTGTGATGGTTAAAATTGTGTGTCAGCTTGCCTGGGCCATGATTCTCAGTGTTTATATGTGATCACTCCCATGATTGAATATGCTGTGAGTAGCCAATCAGATGAAAGGGAGTTTCCTTGGGGGTGTAGCCTGCATCTGAATATAGGCAGACATTCTGGCTTTTGCTCACTCTGGATCCTGCAGCTGCCTGCTGTCGTCTCAACTCCCGTTCTTGGGAGTTGAGCTGTCAGCTTATCTGCCAAACTTGGGATTCCCTGATCTTCACAGCCTGTGAGCGGAGACTTGCTCTCTGACTTGCCTGTCTTGGGCTCTCCAGCTTTTGCAGCTGCGTGAATTGGGAGAAGCCTCTACCCTGATCCACGGACTTGGGACGTTCTAGCCTCTACAATCCTGTGAGCTGTTTCCTTGATATAAATCTCTCTATGTCTATATTTATACGACTTCACTGATTTTGCTTCTCTAGAGAGCCCAGTCTAAGATGGTCCCCATGGCTTTCTGCTCGCTTCTCTCTTTTATATCTCAAAAGAGACTGACTTACGTTGTACATTAATCTTGTAGATGGAGTCTGCATAACACCTCTAATCCTGTCTCATTAACATCATAGAGACAGGATTTACAACACAGAGGAAAATCACATCAGATGACAAAATGGTGGACATTCATACAATATTGGGAATCATGACCTAGCCAAGTTGACAGACATTTTGTGTGTCTTCACAAGGCCTGTGGCAGCAGACAGGCAGAAGCATATATGATATGACGTCATAAAGATGTCCCAAATTAACGTGGGAGATGCTGAGGGGTCCTTTGGAACAGGTAAGCACTATAATAAAGTATTCTAATGTGACTCCATTTGTACCCAAAGGCTAAAATGGCCTCCGTGAAGATACATTCAGTAACCTTTGAATTTAGATAGCATTTGAATTTGACAAATGTTTACCAACACACCCTGATTCTCTCAGCTATCTAGATTTCTTGGTGGACACAAAAACATTCATTTCTATTCAAAATAAGACATTTTATAGGAGTCATCTATCATTCATGACCGAGGCCATTTATTATAATGCCTAAATTTTATATTTTAAAACCAAGATTTTTCTTTATGCATTTTTGGGGAAGAACTCTGGGATTTCAATTATTTTTTCAGGGACCTATGCAAATTAGAAAGTCCTGTGTGTGAAGGTGCAGTGACTCTCAAGCTTTAAAACAATGGTAATTTATATCACTTGTGGGTTGTCTTCTTTTTGCCATGCACTATGCATGACTTTATATACACCATCTCTTATCTTAACAACAAATTACATGGCAGGTATTACTGTTTTAGAGATACAGAAACATGTTCAAAAAAGTGCTTCTTACTGGTGTTCCTTCCACTACTGGTGGCCAATGAATAACACGGAAGAAGGCAAAGTCTGGTCTTTTATCAACTTGAGTAATTTTTTAATCCCCGAAAATTATATTATTTAAATTTAGTTTGGTGCCTTAGATTTTACCTTCCAGTAGCAGAAATTTGTCATATTTGGCCACCCAGTATATAAATTCCCTTTCCCTCTTCCTACTGGCACTGCCATCTTCCTTTTGAAAGAATCCGCTATCTACCATCATTTTGACCAGAAAGGAATTCCAGCTGATTCACTCCCACTGCAGTCTCCAACTTCATAAGCTGAGGGTGGCAGATTCTTCTTTGACCCATTCTTGGGAACAGCCAGGTTTCTAAACTCAGCCACTCTGACACTCTTCCTGGGTTGCTGATTCAACAGTTGAGCTCAGACTGATCATGATGCAGAGGGAGACAGTTCCTCTGAGATGACCTTGACTGCAGTTCTGGCTGCCCATCCCTCCAGAGAACCCCTGTCTCCTGTCCATTCTCCTAGTTCAGTCCTCCAATCTCCTGTCTATTACTATGTCATTCCCCAATATCCTCACAATAAATTCCCCTTTTGCTAAGATAGCTAGGGTTGTTTCGGTGCCTGTAGCTAATCCAGCACCCTAGACTGAAGAAATAAACACGCATACACATATATATAAAAAAATTTTGAATTAATTACTAATGACAGTGATTTGTCATGATTTGCTCAAGAAACTCATCATAGACATCTGCAACACAGAAATCCTTTTCTAGATAACTGAAGTTATATTCTTTTTGGGGGCACCAAAGCCAAAATTTAACATATAGTAGACGTATAAATAAGAACTCAATTAGTACATACAAGCATGCAAATGAGCAGAAAACACAGGGCAGGGTGGGTCTACTCTGATAACTATTGGTGTATGTATTTTCTAGCTTATGCTCTCCTCCCAAACCTTTACTTGCCTTGTTATCTACTCATGGAAAAAATGTTCCTCATATCATTTATAGTACTCTATAAATATTTACTAAAATAAATCGAGTCCTTGACAAAAGAGTTAGATACTACGTGATAACACTAGAGTTTTAGCTGATCTGGAGTTTCACCACGACAACACTATCACCAACCCTGAAACGTATATAAAGAAAGCCAGTGTGACACTTCTTCAGTTCTATCTATATTCAATGTACTGTGAACTATTATGACAGGTAAAGTGGAAGAGAATTAAAACAAAAAGGGCATGGGAATACCCACTAAGGATATCTAGAAAGGGCTTAAATACCATGTGCAACTAGCTTGTTAGTTGACAAGACAGCAATCACTGCAATTGAAGTGGGAAATAATTAGGTTTTAGTTTTGTTATGTTTTATTCAACAAAGTCAAACTTGACTGCAGAATATTGGGCAAACAAAAAGTGTCTGTTATAGGTATTATGCTGGTGTTTTTATTTTTTACTGGAACTTTCATTAATATATCAGCTCCTCGGTCATTTCAAAATTCCTCGAATTTCTTTCTGGTACTGCTATTTGATTTAGCAACTGGAAAGAAACAGCTGAAAGCTTTTCTTGGTCTTAAATTAGAGTTGGCCATGACAAATGTTCCTGCAAGAATATAGGATGAATCTCACACATTTATTACGGCATCTGGGCCATGTTTGTTTTTGTAGGACAGAGGAGAGGGTAGGAAGGATTCTTATGTTGGTAAACTGGAAGCCTAAGAATTATACTTGCCATCTGGGATTGCTTTGATTAGAATACTGCCTGTTCTCCTCACTTAATTACCAAAAGTGCAAAGACAATAATAATCTTGGCGGTATAGACTTAAGTAAAACCGGTAAGAATGAATGCTTTTATTTAAATGTGGTTGTATTTATTTACTGTGACATTCAACAAGCTTCTAGAGTTTTTAGAAGAAAAATTCATGCACACATTTAGCCTATACAAACAAGAAGTTACATAAACCCAACATAATTAAAGAAATTTATATAAGGCATAAACTTGTAAGTAAAGGAGGCAAGTAACAGAAATAACTTCTCCTAGCAAAAACACTTAGGTGGTTTGCACAGTTCCAAAATACCAATCTTTAAATACGTACTATCCTACCAAAGTGCCAAAAGGAGAATAGCAAACTAAGAGCAAAATATGGCCTCAATTTAGAGATTTGGTAACGAAGTCAAATGAGGCCCTACTTTTCCATGTGCTGTTGTAAGGAATCAACTTAATTTCTCCAGCATTATAATTTCATTAACTCCGTTAGGGAATACAATGTCAAATAAATAGCTAAGGTTTACCTAAAATATTGTGCAATTACCCCCGTGGTACTATTTCTGGTATTAAATCTACTGAGTTCCAGAAATACTTTTCCACTGCAGAATCTTCTGGGTTTTATAACAGAAATTATGTATTTTTAATGCCAGATGGACAACTAAGAAACATTCTAAGTGGCTGCCTGAGGTCATAATTGGAACAGAGACTCTCAAGTGCTGCCCCTTATGGAAATAGCACTAAATCAGGTTTCTTCTTATTAGCCGAGTGTCTGAGTAAACATTAGCACATACTCTCAGTCCAATGCTAAGCAGATGTCCGCCGGCCATTTTTCAGTGAATGTGTTGTCGGGCCCATATTTGTTTTTGACAGAATTTTTACAACAGTAAACCTTTGCTCTGGAAAACAACTTGACACAATTTTTTGACAAGCTGTTCCGCTCATGCAGTAGAGAAAACAGATAGGTATGAGTCTCACCTAATAAACTTAGTAGTAGCCCAGTTTAGGAATGATATGGATGAAAACCAGTAGCAGCAGCAACTTATTTTCTGATTCTGCTTTCCAAAACAAAATTAACCAGTTGCTGTCAAGTCAATTCTGACTCAGGGCAAACCTGTGTGTTTCAGAGTAGAGCTGTGCTCCATAGGGTTTTTGTGGCTGTGACCTTTCAGAAACAGATCACCAGGCCTTTCTTCTGAGACACGTCTGGGTGTATTCAAACTGCAAACCTTTCATTCAGTGGCCCAGCACTTCACCATTTGCACCACCCAGGGATTTCTTCAAAGCAGAAATATCAACTGCCTTTTGGGATTAATACTCAAAGAATTTTGCATTGTACTTTTTCCAACACCAAGTGTAAGGATACTAATCATCTTGAGGTTCACAGTAATTTATTTTAACACACATAGTTTCATCTTTGGAAAGCATCTTTACCTTTGCAGAAAGGAGTGGTCAAGTCCTTTGAAGGAAATCCTTAGCAGAGGGTCTATGCAAATGAGGATATTTAGAGTCACCTCTGGGATAAAGAATGGAAAGGCATAGCATAAGTGGACATGAAACTGAATTCTAAAGGAAGTGCAAAAAACCACTTGTGCCTGTTACCATAAACAGAGGATGAGGTGGGCTGTTTAAAGCAGCCATCCCGAAGTCAGTTTCTTTCTTTTTATTCAAACCACCTATGATATACATCTTTTTTTTTTTTTTAAATCTAGAAGAATGACATTTCAGTGTTAAAAGTTGCCTTCCTGATGCCTCTTCAGAGTTCTTCCCTCTCAGAGTGAAAACATTCTCTCCTGGTGAGTCCTAAGAGGAAGAAGTGAGCAAAGCCCAAGAGTCACTTCAGGGCAACTTACTTCTGCTCTGTCATCCAGGTTTCCTGATGCACCATTTTTTGGAAGCAGATGAAACTCTGTAGGTGTCTGCAGGCTGAGCATCGCCCTCAGACATGCTGGTCCAATGATGTGCTTAGATGCAGAACTCAGCCTGTGAGGCTTCAGATGCTTCCTCATAATGTGATTATATTAGAACTAGAATGTTGCTATCACCATCTTGGGAAGAAGAACTGGGATTGTGGGCAGAAAATCCCATCAATCTTCCTTCTACCCATAGATAACCCTCCCTCCTTTTCCTACCACATGTCTTCCCAATAGGCTTGAGGTATGAAGTTCATGTTTCTACAACTTCCTTTGATCCTAAAGACAAGCATGGGTCTACTTGGTAAATAATGTGTGGCAAACTCTGAGTAAAAGGTTTAAGAAATATGTTAGCCAAAAATATATAAGTAATAGCACATATTTTTTGCACAACCTCAGCTGTACACCAGAGAAAAGTCACAACTCTGAGCAGATTTTCTTTATTCACACATCTCACGGAGGCAGACAGCCCAAATGGGCAGAGATATTTGGGTATAGATGCCAAGCACAGACCAATAAATAGATGAGGCTTAATGAAATATTTGCCAAAATTCTCAGGCTTCCATATAGGAACGTAAAGACTCACACAAGCAAAAATGCACGAGAAAGCACATGAAGTTGCTCAAATTCAAACAGTTGTTGAATAATAATGATGTTATAGCCACAGACGTGCACTGCTCAGGTGTCCCTTAAAGAGAGAACCTGCTGTAAACAGTGTGGTGAGCTGACAGCCTTCAGAATTCCCAACCACTTCAGCATTCACACTGAGGACATGCTCCTTTTGGACTACTGCCAGCCAATAATGCAGCCCAGTTAGGGGTACTACAGCCAGGCCCTTTCTTCCTTCTGTGGGACTTCTCTGATGGACAGCCTTTGCTTAGAGCAGCCCAGCAGTCTCACCAAGCCTCACTGAGAGCAGCACTGCAGTCCGAGGTTCTTCCACCTAATCATTCGTCTTTCCCTCTCCTTACACAGATTTTGGACATGCATTGCCATCTAAAGGCTCTCCTTGCCCAATAAATCTATCCTCCCAACAAATCTCTTCCATGTCTAAATCCATCATGGTGTCTGCTTCCCAGAGGAAATGGGAAAACAAGTATATGAATAAATCAATTTTGACTTATCTTGCTGGAAGACAAAATGATAGCTGAAAATTTTAAATGAAGTTAATCATGGAGGAAACAAAGTAATAATTGCCACCTCTCCCAAACCATATACTAGCTCCAGAGTTAAATTTATTTTGTAAACTGATGCTTCCCTACAACCATTTCAGAGAATTCTCCCTTTTCTTGGCTTTCCTACTGTATTCATTATTTCATCTCTTTCTAGCGCAAAGTAAAATATATCCTGTTGAAATCTGTGCAGAAGTTATAAGCCTTTTCTCACAGACTTAAGCACTGTCTAAGAATAGGCATTGCTTGAGAATAGCTATTAACACTAGGCACATATAATTCTAAACTACTGTGCTTTGTGACTTTCATTACCTGGTGAGAGTGGTTAGTGCATATTCAGAAGTTAATTTAACCTAATTAACTTTGGCTTCAGATGTTGGTAACACCCAGAAGCTTATAATCCCTGGGATCACAACTATCAAATAAAATATGCATTAAAACCTACCCAGTATTGTAAATTTGCTCCTGGAAAGGTCTTATGGAGGCAGTTCCATTTTTCTTTTTTAGCAATTATTTGTCAAGCTTCACTTCACTCCCGGTTGTTTACATCACCAACCTCCCTTTCCTGCATGGTTCATGACTCTGTATTATCCATTTGCATCACTTTCATGTAAACTTTGATTTTTCTTCATCAACAGAGCGAATGGAGCCCGTAGGCTAATCAACTTCCACAGCAATGTGGTAGACATTGAGGATGAATTTTCATTAGAGGGAAGAGTGGGAGGGAAGAGGCAAAGAAAGTGCCTGCTCCATTCACTGTGGGCCATCTGCACTCTGAGGGCACAGACAGTGCCTGCCCAGAAAGCACTCTGCCCACAGATCCCGCCCACATGCAGCACAACTGGCAGCTGTGAGGGGAGGAAACAGAAAAGCTGAGAAAAACATTGAACTCACTTTAAGACTGCACATATTGGGCATCAAAGATGCAGAATAAGCCCCCAAAGGAACAGAAATATGAGTTTCATTTTAACTCCTCTAGCAAATTGTGTTTTTTTTTTTTTTTAATCTACAGATTCTTTAATTCCAATCTGTTCAGAGACTTACCTCCCTTTACAAACTAACAAAAATAGGCGTGAAACCAACCTCTTAAACTCAGCATAAGAAATAAAAATTGATGCTGTAGCGTATCTTTGAATATAAACATCTTAAATTAAGTGGGAGGAAGCTGGTCACCCTCAGTATTCTTTAAGAAAGAAGAAAAGATGCTATCTGGACTTGGCCTGAGAAATCCCATTTTTCCTGACTCTAAAGCAAGAACGGTGTTGCTGGAAGATAAAGGAAAAGATTGAAGGCAACTGATTTAAGAAAAAAAGAAAGGAAAGAAGGAAACGAGGGAGAGGGAGAAAGCGAAAGAGAGAAAGAAAGAAACGAAGGAAGGAAGGAAGACTATAAGAAGAAAAAGAGAAAGATGAAACTAATATTCATTGCATAGATTGTGTATATATCACCTCACTTAGTCCTGCCAACAGTCCTGTATGTTGGATGTCACTGTTCCTGTGAGGAAAACAGGACCAAAAGAGATCAAATAACTTTTCTGAAGAGAGACAAATGGATACTGACATATCTCAAATAATTAAAATAACAGGGGAAAAAATTGTACACTTGAATTATATGGGCAACAAAATATGTAAGTTTAGTGAGAAATAATAAATGAGCATGTTCTAACAGTAATTCATACAATTCACTGCACTGATAGATTTGAATTAATAAATAGCTCACCCTTAAAGAAGTACAGTTCCCCCACTTCTAAAGGCCCTTCAAAATGCTTCTCAAATGAAATTTCCCTCACATATGCCCCTTCACCAAGCAGAGTAAATGAGCCACTTCCAACTGGAGTTCACTCTTAACCTCATTTTCTTGATCCAGAAGAGCTCTCTGTAGTTACCAGGTGGTTGAAGTATGGAATCATGCTTAAACGAAAGAAGTAGAATTTTGCTATTTCCAAGTGTCATGGATTGAATTGTATCCCCCAAAACTATGTGTATCAATTTGGCTAGGCCATGATTCCCCGTATTGTGTGATGGTCCACGATTTTGTAATCTGATGTGATTTTCCTATGTGTTATAAATCCTATCTCTATGATGTAAATGAGATGGGATTAGTGGCAGTTATGTTAATGAGGCAGGTCTCAATCTACAAGATTAGACTGTGTTTTAGGCCAATCCCTTTTGAGATATAAATGAGAGTACTGAGCAAAGAGACTGGGGACCTCATACCACCAAGAAACAAGAGCCAGGAGAATAGCCCGTCCTTTGGAACCAGGGTCCCTGTGCTGAGAAGCTCCTCCACCAGGGGAAGATTGATGACAAAGACCTTCCTCCAAAGCAGAGCCGACAGAGAAAGAAAGCCTTCTTCTGGAGGTGGTGCCCTGAATTCGGATTTCTAGCCTCCTAGACTGTGAGAGAATAAATTTCTCTTTGTTAAAGCCATCCACTTGTGGTATTTCTGTTATAGCAGTACTAGATGACTGAGACACCAAGTATATGCCAAGAACTATACTAGTAAATAAACTCATAAATCTTATATTTTCAAATATCAGTGAAGAAATTTACTGATACCAAAGTTGAGATGAAGGAGTTAGGAAAATCTTTGCATTCTGACTGTTCTCCAGTCTGGAGCCCAACTGAATCTCACTTCTGAAGAGAGTGTAATGTACCTACTTGTACTACAGAAGTGAGCAAGCTAAAACTTCATTTCTTAGGCTTCCCTGAGGTACGATTCTTGTGTGATTTAGGTTTTGACAATCAAGTGCCCTCATACAAGCCTTTAATTGAAAATTGAGGTAACTGGTGAAAGAAGCAATGGCAGAGGGCACACATTTTCTGGTGTAAATCTAGCAGACACAGTACGCTCTAATAGTTCACAGTTGTAGCAGAAAGTTTATGATCTTCAGATCAAGCTCATGTGGGGTAGTTCTGAACCCAGTAACAGTAGTTGGGACAGTCAACTCCCTAAGTTCCTACTGTGGCAGAGGGGAATTCTGAAGAGTCAATCTTCAAAGCTTACTCTACCAAACATACTATAAACCAAAACCAAAGCCGTTGTCATCGAGTCAATTCCAATTCATAGCAACCCTCTAGGACAGAGTAGAACTACCCCCACAGGGTTTCCAAGGCAGTAAATCTTTACAAAAGCAGACTGCCATGTTTTTCTCCTGAGGAGCAGCTGGTGGATTCAAACCACCAATCTTTTGATTAGCAGAAGAGCCACTTAACCATTGAGTGATCAGGGCTCCTAAAGCCACAGTAATTAAAATAGCCTGTTACTAGTATAATAACAGATATATAGATCAATGGAATAGAATGAGAGTCCAGAAAGGAATCCATACTTCTATGGTCAATTGATTTTCAACAAGGGTGTTAAGTCCATTTAATGGGGAAGGATAATTGTCTTCAATAAATGGTACTGGGAAAATTGGATTTCTACATATAGAAGAATGAAACAAGATCCATGCCTCACACCATACACAAAATCAATTCAAAATGGACCAAAGACTCAAATGTGAGAACTGAAACTATAAAATTCTTAGAAGAAAATCTAGAAGTGAGACTGTAGGACCTAATTTTTAACAATGGAT
Source organism: Dugong dugon (assembly GCA_030035585.1). Taxonomy (NCBI): domain Eukaryota; kingdom Metazoa; phylum Chordata; class Mammalia; order Sirenia; family Dugongidae; genus Dugong; species Dugong dugon. The sequence goes on along the minus strand of CM057463.1, from coordinate 20,923,374 downwards.
TATAAAATACGATAACAAAAGCACTAGCAGCAAAAGACAAAACAGATAAATGGGACCTGATAAAAATTAACTTTGTCAAATCAAAGAACTTTATTTAAAAAGTGAAATGACAACCTACAGATTGGGAGAAAATTTTCAAGAACCATATATCCTGTAAGGGTCTAGTAAAACCTGTGAAAGCCAGAAGCTGTGTAAGGTAGAAACCTATCAGAGAATGAAAACTCAAATATTTGCCACTAAAATGAGAAATAGAAAAGCAGTAAGACTTCACTCTGTTAAAGGTGGAAAACTTGTGAGACCTGGAAAAACAAGGCCATCCCGAGTTCTGATTCTCACAGGTTTCACCGTATATAATTTCTACAACTTAATAACAAAAACACAAACAACTCAATCAAAAAATGAGAAAATGACTTGAACAGACATTTCACCAAAGAGAAAGTTCAAATGGCCAACAAGCACATGAAAAGATGCTCAACATCATTAGCCGTTAGGGTGATACAAAGAGATACCACCTCATCCTCATTAGAATGGTAATAATAAAAATATTTTAAGAAAAGGAAAATGACAGGTGTTGGAGAGGTTGTGGAGAAACTGAAACTCTCATCTATTGCTGGTGGAAATTCAAAATGGTAAAGCCACTGTGGAAAAGAGTGTGGCTGTTATTCAAAAAGTTGAACATACAACTACCATATCTACCAATCTCAATCTGAGGTATATACACAGAAGAAGTGAAAGCAGGAATTCAAACAGAAACCTTTATACAAATGTTCATTGTAGCACATTTCACAATAGCCAAAAGGTAAAAACGACTGAAATATCCATCAACAGATGAATGGATAAACAAAATGTAGTATATACACACAATGAAATTCCACTCAGGGATAAAGAGAAATGAAGTCCTGATGCATGCCACAACATGGATGAAGCTTGAAAAATTATACCAAGCAAAACAAGTCAGTCACAAAAAGATAAACATTGTATGATATCACTTATACGAAATAAGCAAATGTACAGAAACCAAAGATTATTAGTGGTTACCAGGGATGGGAGAGAGGGAGGAAGAGGGAATCATTGTACCGGGGAATTGAGTTTATATTAACGGTGGTGGAATGACTTGGAAAATTATAGCAATAATGGTTGCAGAACTTGAAAAATGTAATCAATGTTACTGAATTGTACATGAAGAAATTATTGGTATGGCATATATTTTGTTATATATATTTTGACCAAATAAAAATTTCATTAATTTAAAAAAAGCTTAGTCTAGACCCCATAAGCACCCACATCACTGTTTCAAATAAGTTTATGTTTTAAAATAGCTAGAAAATAACTGATGAACAGTTATCTAAAAAGCATTCATCTCAGTAAATGGTTTTCCCAAGTGCAGTTTCTTAGGCCAAAAATTTTATTCTTTGCTTACTTATATATACCCAACAGTCTATCCATCATTAAATCTTATCAACATTGCCTTCAATACATGTTCTAAGTCCTGCTTCTTCTCATTACCATGTATAGTGTGACCCCCACCCCTCCCCACAGACAAAGAAAAGTACCACAATATTCAGGAGAACCAGAGGAAGAGTAATCCTTTGAAAAACTTTTACTGTAATTAAAAAAAAAAAAAACCTCATTGCCGTTGAGTCGATTCTGACTCATAGTGACCCTATAGGTCAGAGCAGAACTGCCCCATAGGGTTTCCAAGGAGCATCTGATAGATTCAAACTGCTGCCCTTTTGGTTATCAGCCATAGCTCTTAACCACTAGGCATCCAGGGTTTCCTCTACTGTAATAAGTAGCATAAATATTTGGCAAATCTTCAAAAGAGCAAAGATAATGTGGCCTTTAAGAAACAGGAGTAGAACATTGAGAAATACAAAATATAGCTGAGAAAAATTAAGGAGGACCTAAATAAATGGAGACATACACCATGTTCATGGTTGAAATGCTTCAATATTGTTAAGATGTCAATTATCCCCAAGTGTATCTATAGATTGAAAGTAATCCTGATCAAGATAATAGCAGCCTTTATTTTGTAGAACTTGAAAGGCTGAATCTAAAATTAATATGGAAAATCAAAGAACCTAGAATAGTCAAAACAATATTAAGAAAGCAGAACAAAGTGGAAGGCCTTATGCTACATAATTTTAATACTTATTACAAAGCTTCAGCAATCAAAACAGTGAGGTAACAGTCTCCAGAGTGGATAAAATTTTATACCAAAAAGCAAGCCTTAATAAAATCCAAAACATCGAAAATAATACAAAGCAGTCTCTCTGATCACAACACTATAAAAGCAGAAATCAAAAACAGAAGACCCTGGGAAAAAAATCAAATACATGGAAACTGAACAACACCTTGCTTAAAAACAGCTGGGTAATAGAAGAAATCAAAGAGGGAATCAAAAAATTCCTAGAATAAAAGAGGAATAAAAACACATCATACCAAAACCTTTGGATAGCAAAGGCAGTGCTCAGAGGTCAATTTATAGCAATAAATGTGCACATCAAAAAAATAAGAACAGGCCAAAATGAAAATGTGTAGCCCTACAACTCGAACAGATTGAAAGAGAACAGCAAAAGAAGGCCACAGGCACCAGAGGAAAGGAAAGATAAAGATTAGAGCAGAAATAAATGAAATAGAGGACAGAAAAACAATAGAAAGAATCAGTAAGACCAAAAGATGTTTTTTTGAGAAGATCGATAAAATCAACAAACCACTGGCCAAACTGACAAAAGAAAAATGGGAGAGGAAGCAGATAGCCCAGATAAGAAATTAGATGGGGGAAATTACAACAGACCCAACTCAAATAAAGAGGATCATAACAGAATACTATGAAAATTGTACTCCAACAAATTTGAGAAACTGGAGGAAATGGACACATTTCTAGAAACACACCACCTGCCTAAACTAACACAAACTGAGATAGAAAATCTAAACAGACCATAAAAAGAAAAGCGATTGAAGGAATAAAAAAAAATAAAAAACTCCCAACAACAGCAACGAAAAACACACCTTGGTCCGTACAGCTTCACTGGAGAATTCTACAAAACATTCAGAGAAGAGCTCACACCAGTACTACTCAAACTATTTTACAGCATAGAAAATGAAGGAATACTCTCAAATTCATTCTATAAAGCCAGCATAACCCTGATACCAAAGCTGGGCAAAGACAGCACAAAAAAAGATTACAGACCAATATCTCTCATGAATATAGATGCAAAAATTCTCAACAAAATTGTAGCCAATAGAGTTCATATCAAAAAAATAATACACCACAGCCAAGAGGGATTCATACCAGGAATGCAAGGATGGTTCAACATTAGAAAATCAATCAATGTTATCCACCACATAAATAGGACAAAAGAAAAGAATCATATGATCACCTCAACTGACACAGAAAAGGCATTTCATAAAGTCTACACCCATTCCTGATAAAAATTCTCAATAAAATAAGAATAAAAGGGAAATTCCTCAACATAATAAAGGGCATCTATACTAAACAAACAGCCAACATCATTCTAAACAGAGAGAGTCTGAAACATTGCCCCTGAGAATAGGAACAAGACAAGGATGCCCTTTATCACCACTCCTAGTTAACATTGTGCTGGAAGTCCTAGCTAGAGCAATAAGGCAAGAAAAAGAAATGAAGGCCATCCAGACTGGAAAGGAAGAAGTAAAACTAACCTTATTCACAGATGGTATGATCGTATACAAACAGAACCCCAAAAATTTCACAAAAAAACTGTTGAAACTAATAGCAGAGTAGGAGAAGATCAACATGCAAAAATTCTGTTGGATTCCTATACACAAACAAAGAGAACTTCGAAAAGGAAATCAGGAATACAATACCATTTATAACAGTCCCTAAAAAGATAAAATACATAGGAATAAATCTAACCAGTGATGCAAAAGATCTATACAAAGAAAACTACAAAACACTATTGCAAGAAACCGAAAGAGACCTACATAAATGGAAAAATATACCGCGCTCATGCGTAGGAAGACTCATCATTGTGAAAATGTTAATTCTATCCAAACTGATCTACAGATATAATGCAATTCCAATCCAAATATCAGTAGCATTCTTTAACGAGATGGAAAAACTAATCACTAACTTTGTGTGGTGAGGAACGAGGGCCTTGGATAAGCAAAGCATTGTTGAAGAAAAAGAACAGCATAGAAGGCCTCACAGGACATGATCTCAGAACCTACTACACAGCCAGGGTAGTCAAAACAGCCTGGTACTGGTACAATGACAGTCAAATAAACCAATGGAACAGAATTGAGAACTCAGATGTAAATCTGTCCATGTATTGTCAGCCCCGTTTTTGACAAAGGACCAAAGTCCATTAAACGGGGAAAAGACAGTTGTTTTAACAAATGGTACCCTGGTAGTGTAGTGGTTAAGAGGTAGGCTGCTAACCAAAAGGTCGGCAGTTCGAATCCACCAGATGCTCCTCGGAAACCTTATGGGGCAGCTTTACTCTGTCCTATAGGGTCACTATGAGTTGGAATAGACTCGACAGAAGCGGGTTTGGTTTTTGGTTTTTTAGACTGACAAAACTGGATGTCCATCTGTAAAAAAAATGAAACAGGACCCACACCCTCACGCCATGCACAAAAACTAACTCAAAATGGGTCAAAGACCTAAATATAAAACCTGAAACAATAAAGATCGTGGAAGAAAAAACAGGGACAATGCTAGGGGTCCTAATACTTGGCATAAATAGTATACAAACCATAGCTAACAGTGCACAAACACCAGAAGATAAACTAGATAACTATAATTCATACCTCACACCACATGTAAATATTAACATGAAATGACTCATAGACCTAAATGTAAAAGCTAAAACTACAATATTTGTAGAACACGTATGAGAAAATCTTTGTTCTCTGAGGTTAATAATAAATTTCTTAAAACACCTAAAACAACACCCATTAAAAAATTTTTTGATGAATTGAACTTCATCAAAACTCAAAATTTCTGCTCTTAAAAAAACACTATTAAAAAAATAAAACACAAGCCCTTGGCAGGGAAAAAATAATTTCAAAACCCATATTGGATAAAAAGCTTTTATCCTGAATACAGAAAAACAACTCAATAGCAAGAAGACAAAAAAAAATCAGAATGAAAATAGGCAAATGATTTGAACCTACTCTTGACCAAAGAAGATAAATGACTAATAATCACATGAAATATTCTAATTACATGAGTCCTCAAGGTGATGCAAATAAAAACCACAGTGAGGTACTTCTTCATACTCACTAGGATGACTTAACTCAATAAATTGGCAATATCGAGCATTGGGAGGATATGGAGCAGCTAGAAATCTCATACAGTGCTCGTGAGAAAGCAAAATGATACAACCACTTTAAAAAAATGTTGGGCAGTTTCTTATAAAGTTAAACATAGACTAACAGTATGATCCAGCAATTTCATTCCTCGATATTTACCCAAGAAAAATGAAATCATGTGTCTACACAAAGATCTGTATGTGGATTTTCATAGCAGCTTAATTGATAATAAAAAAAACTCAAAAATCAAAAAATTCAAAACAATCTACATGTCTATCAACTGGTAATTGGATAAACTAATTGTGGTATACCCATACAATAAAAAGGAACAATTGCTTATACATATTACACGGATAAATCACAAAAGCATCATGCTAAGTGAAAGAAGGTAGAAACAAAACGACATTCTGTATGTTTCTATACTGCTGTTGTGTGCCCTCAAGTCGAACTGCCCATAGGGTTTTCTAGGCTGTAATCTTTACGGAAGGAGCCCTGGTGGTGCACTTGGCTATTAACCAAAAGGTCGGTGGTTCAAACTCACCAGCTTCTCTGAGGGAGAAAGATGTGGCCGTGTGCTTCCATAAAGATGATAGACTTGGAAACCCTACGGGGTAGTTTTACTCTGTCCTATAGGGTCACTATGAGTCGGAATTGACTCCACTGCAACGGGCTTGGGTTGGTTTTTTAAATCTTTATGAAAGCAGCTCGCCGAATTTTTCCTCCCGAGGAGCCATTGGTGGGTTCAAACTACTGACCTTTGAGTTAGCAGGCGAACACTTAACCATTGTGCCACCAGGGCTATTTATGTTTATATGACCTGTAGAAAGAGCGAGCCTACAGGAACAGGAATACAACAGCGGTTCCCAGTGACTAGAGGCGGGAAGAAGGGATTGACTGCAAAGAGGCATGAAAGAACATTTTCTGGTGATGGAATTGTTCTATATCTTGATGGTGGTGATTATGTGACTATATACATTTGAAATTATTCATCAATCTGTGCAACTAAAAAGGATAAAATTTATGTATACTATACCTTAACATCTCATTCAAAAAATAAAAACAAGAATAAAAAGCAGCTTCCTGAGAAGCCACAGTGAAAGTCATATGTGTACACTCATCTGGTTGTAACTGCCTCCCAGAATGGCTTCTATTACACATTTTGTCCCAAAAAGTTAGGCATAAGAAAATTGTTTTACTTTTGGCTCTGACAAATAGAGTAATAAAAGTTGAAAACTTAAAGTTAACCCCTAGTCTAGGTATCATAAATTCAAATGCCAGGACAATAACACAAATGAGTGAAATAAGCCAAGTATAAGAAAAATGGCAGTACAAGTGTGATGATACATAGAAACTGACTCATCATCAGTGAGGGGGAGACAATACAGAGCTGTTGAAACCCTGACAATTTGGAAAGTGCATGCCCCTTCTAAAGGGACCAGTATGTGGAAACCAAACCAAACTAAACATGTCTGCCTAGCAGATTTATCTGTGGACCATCAGTTTGGAATCACTACACCAATGGAATTAAAAATAAAACATACACATCCAAACACTAAAGAAGAAAAAGGTACAGAAAATAATATACAAATATAAATATACAAGAACCAAAAAAAAAGGAGACAGCAAAGAAACAGAAAAGCAGAAAGCATATAACAATGTGAAAAAGGCAAGACAAAATAGTTATAAAAATTAACATCAACTTATTAAACAGACTTATTTATGACAAATACCACCATGCATCTGTCAGTTTGTCATGCAGTGGTGGCATGCTTGTTGCTGTTACACTGAAAGCTATGCCACCGGTATTTCAAATCCCAGCAGAGTCACCCAGAGTGGACAGGTTTCAGTGGAGCTTCCAGACTAAGACAGATGAGGAAGAAGGACCTGGCAGTCTACTGAAAAACTTGGCCAGTGAAAACATGACAAATAGCAGCAGAACATTGTTAGATACAGTGCCAGAAGATGAGCCCCTCAGGTTGGAAGGCACCCAACATACGACTGGGGAAGAGCTACCTCCTCAAAGTAGAGTTGACCTTAATGATGTGAATAGAATAAAGCTTTTAGGACCTTCATTTGCTGATGTGGCATGACTCAAACTGAGAAGAAACAACTGCAAACATCCAATAAGCAGAACGTGGAATGTACGAAGGAGGAATCTAGGAAAGCTAGAAGTTGTCAAAAGTGAAATGGAATATGCATAAACATCTATATCCTAGGCATCAGTGAGCTGAAATGGACTGATATTGGCCATTTTGAATCAAACAATCATATGGTCTATGCCAGGAATGACAACTTGAAGATTAACGGTGTTGCATTCATCGTCAAAAAGAACATTTCAAGTTCTATCCTGAAGCACAACGCTGTCGGCGATAGAATCATATCCATACGCCTACAAGGAAGACCAGTTAATGCGACTATTATTCAAACTTACACACCAACTGCTAAACCCAAAGATGAGGAAACTGAAGATTTTTACCAACTTCTGCACTCTGAAACTGATCAAACATGCAATCAGAATGCATTGGTAATAACTAGTGATTTGAATTTGAAAGTTGGAAACAAAGAAGAAGGATCCGTAGTTGGATAATATGGCCTTGGTAATAGAAACTATGGCAGAGATCACATAATAGAATTTTGCAGGACCAACAACTTATTCATTGCAAGTACCTTTTTTCAACAACATAAACAGTGACTATACACATGATAGAAAACACGGAATCAAATCGACTACATCTGTGGAAAGAGAAAATGGAAGAAGTCAATATCATCAGTCAGAACAAGGTCAGGGGCCGACTGCGGAACAGACCACCAATTGCTCCTATGCAAATTCAAGTGGAAGCTGAAGAAAATTAAAACAAGTCCACAAGAGCCAAAATACAACTTTGTGTATATCCCACCTGAATTTAGAGACCATCTCAAGAATAGATTTGACACAGTGAACACTAGTGATCTAAGACCTGACAAGTTGAGAAATGACATCAAGGACATCATACATGAAGAAAGCAAGAGGTCACTAAAAAGACAGGAAAGAAAGAAAAGACCAAAATGGATGTCAGAGAGGTTCTGAAACTTGCTCTTAAACATAGAGTATCTAAAGCAAATGGAAGAATTGATGAAATAAAGAGGTGAACAGAAAATTTCAAAGGGCGGCTCAAGAAGACAAAGTAAAGTGTTATAATGACATGTGCAAAGACCTGGAGTTAGAAAACCAAAAGGGAAGAATGCCTCGGTACTTTTCAAGCTGAACGAACTGAAGAAAAACTTGAAGCCTCAAGTTGCAATTTTTAAGGATTCTATGGGCAAAATATTAAACAACAAAGGAAGCATCAAAAGAAGATGGACGGAATACAGAGCCACTGTGCCAAAAAGAACTGGTCAACTTTCAACCATTTCAGGAGGTAGCATATGATCAAGAAACGATGGTATTGAAGGAAAAAGTCCAAGCTGTACTGAAGGTACGGCGAAAAACAAGACTCCAGGTATTCACAGAATACTAACTGAGATGTTTCAACAAGGGGATGCAGCACTGGAGGTGCTCATTCATCTATGCCAAGAAATTTGGAAGAGAGTTACCTGGCCAACCGACTGGAAGAGATCCATATTTGTGACCATTCCAAAGAAAGGTGATCCAACAGAATGAGGAAATCATCGAACAATATCATTAATATCACACCCAAGTAACATTTTGCTGAAGATCACTCAAAAGCGGTTGCAGCAGTATGTCGACAGAGAACTGTCAGAAATTCAAGCCAGATTCAGAAGAGGATGCGGAACTAGAGATATCATTGCTGATGTTGGATGGATCCTGGCTGAAAGCAGAGAATACCAGAAAGATGTTTACCTGTGTTTTATTGACTATGCAAAGGCATGCGATTGTGTGGATCATAACAAATTAAGGATAATGTTGTGAAGAATGGGAATTCCAGAACACTTAATTGTGCTCATGTGGAACCTGTACATAGACCAAGAGGCAGTCGTTCAAACAGAACAAGGGGATACTGCGTGGTTTAAAGTCAGGAAAGGTGTGCGTCAGGGTGGTATCCTTTCACCATTCTTTTTTTTTTTTTTTTAATTGTGCTTTAAGCGAAAGTTTACAATTCAAGTTAGTCTCTCATACAAAAATTTATACATACATTGTTATGTGGTCCTTGTTGCTCTCCCTGTATTGTGACAGCATACTTCTCCTTTCCACCCTGGATTTCCCGTGTCCATTCAACCAGCTCCTGACCCTCTCTGCCTTCTCATCTCACCTCCAGACGGGAGCTGCCCATTTAGTCTCATGTATCTACTTGAGCTAAGAAGCACACTCTTCGTGAGTATCATTTTATGTTCCATAGTCCAGTCTAATCTTTGTCTCTCCTTTCACCATACTTATTCAATCTATATGCTGAGTAAATAATCCAGGAAGCTGGAGTATATAAAGAAGAACAGGACATCAGGATTGGAGGAAGACTCATTAACAAGCTGCAACACGCAGGTGACAAACCTTGCTTGCTGAAAGTGAAGAGGATTTGAAACACTTACTGATGAAGATCAAAGACTATAGCCTTCACTACAGATTACACTTCAACATAAAGGAAACAAAAATCTTGACAACTGGACCAATAAGCAACATCATGATAAACATCTCCATTGTCAAGGATTTCGTTTTATTTGGATCCACAATCAACAACCATGGAAGCAGCAGTCGAGAAATCAAATGACCTATTTATTGCATTGGGCAAATCTGCTGCAAAAGACCTCTTTAAAGCGTCAAAAAGCAAAGACATCACCTTGAAGACTAAGGTGAGCCTGACTCAAGCCATGATGTTTTCAATTGCCTCATATGCATGCAAAAGCTGGACGATGAATAAGGAAGATCGAAGAAGAATGGACACCTTTGAATTGTGGTACTGGCAAAGAATATTGAATATACCATGGACTGCCAAATGAATAAATCTGTCTTGGAAGAAGTACAACCAGAATACTCCTTAGAAGAAAGGATGGAAAGACTACGTCTTAAATACTTTGAACATGTTGTCAGAAGGGATCAGTCCCTGGAGAAGGACATCATGCTTGGTAAAGTATAGGGTCAGTGAAAAAGAGGAAGACCCTCAACGAGATGTGTTGACACAGTGGCTGCAACAATGGGCTCAAGCATAACGATTGTGAGCATGGCACAGGATCAGGCAGTGTTTCGTTCTGTGGTGCATAGGGTCGCTACAAGTTGGAATCGACTCAACGGCACCTAACAGCAACAACATTATTAAAATTATATATAATTACTAAAATTATTAATTATATTATTAATAGGTGTATTTTATTATCTTAAATTCTCTATCTAAAAGAATGAGATTCCAGCAGAGAAGTGTCAAGAGGAGGGGGTAAGGGGAATATGGCAGCCATGAACACTGAAGGATAAGCCACCAGAAATGGGGGCAGCTGACATATGGGAAAAACTTAAACAGAAGGAGGGTCTTAAGACAAGCCATGCCTATTTCTTAATTTTGCTTAATTCTTGTTGTATAGCTAATCTGAACACTAATCTTCTATTTTAAAGTCAAATGCTTCAAGTATGGTTTTTTGTGATCTGTTTATAAAGAACCACTTTGTACTCTCTATCTTTTGTTTTAAAGAGACTCTGGATTGAAAAGTAAAAAGTCATTATCCACGGTTTCAAACAGAGTTGAAGGTTTGCATGTAGAAAAGAATGTATATTTTCCCCCTCATCCTTTGTTTTCTTAACTGGCGACCTGAAAGCAAAATAGAATCTGTGACACATTCATAGGACAAGTTGATGTATTGAGTTCAGAATCCTTGCTATAACACAAAGTGACAGATGACAGAAAACAATATTGGCAGATTTGTTAAATCCCTAATAGAATCCAACTTCAAATTACAAATTACTGTACCCATCATGCAATTCAATTCAAATTGAATTCAAATCCTAAATCTTTGAATAAAATGTATTACTTGGGCAATGTCTTATACCACATAATTTTCTCATAAACCCCAAAAAACCAAACCCATTGCCATCAAGTTGATTGACTCATAGTGACCCTATAGAACAGAGTAGAGCAGCCCCGTACAGTTTAAAGGCTGTAAATCTTTAGGAAGCAGATTGCCACATCTTTCATAAATTTCCCAAAACAAATGTAAAATAAATTTATAATTTTATTTTGGCTACAGGCAATCCCCAGTTTACGAACAAGATCCATTCCTAAGTATGTCTTTAAGTCGATTTTGTAGGTAAGTCAGAGCAGGTACATACGGTTCGTATGTAGCGTCAGTTAATGAAACGTTTGTCTTAGCATATAGTATATATTTTACCTTTCTATGCATAGGAAACACTTCCAAATACACTAAAACATCTTAATCATAATAATATAGTACATAATAATAATACAGTAATGATAAAAGTAACTACATATAGTACTGTACTGAAGAGAGAATCTGTGTGTGTGTGTAGGTATAAAGTACTGTTAAAAAAATTAAAAAAAATCATTAAATAAACAGTCTTTAAAACGGTTTAGATGGAATGAAAAAGAAAACAGATCATGATTAAAGGTTAACACTTACTCGTGTCCCATTGATGTCTTGCATGCCAGAAGGGGATACGTGAGGTAACATTATGATAGCATTAACAGTTGGATGATGCAGGAGAAGATGATGGCGAGATGGCTACTATAGCAGATGATGGGCCTGGTGCTGCAGAGTCAGGATTTGATTCTGCTGTTGGAGAGGAGTGTTTACTCCTGGAGTCAATTTCTTGAAGTAGGCATCAAAGGAGGTTTGTACACAGCTTTTATTTTTCTAGTCATAAATGGTCTTGTAGCAGCTGAGGCCCTGGGTAACTATAGTAAATTTTGGTGAACCACTCTGCGTTAGGATCTTGTTCCTCTAACTTTACCAACCCTGCTTCATTGGGACGAAAGGCTTCAGCTAACTCTTTCATCAAAAACTTTTTCGATTCTGGAGTTTTTAGGTCCCAGTATTCTTCCTCAAATGCTGTCATCTGATGCTCTAGTTTCATAAAGGCTTCATTGGTGAAGTCTTCAGCGTGGGAGTCAAGTAATTCTACGACATTATTTTCACTGACGTCTAACCAAAACTGATTACCAATATCAACCACAGCTTGCCTGACTTCAGGAATGTCATCAGCTGTAAACCCTGAAAAGCATGAGCTAATTGGAGGCACAATTTGTTCCACACTCCTTTCATATTTGACTGCTTCACTTCATCTCAAGGATCAGCAATCTTTTTGATGGCATCATAGATGTTATAATTAATTCTCCAGAACTCCCTTAAGCTCATCACATCATCTTGGGTAGCCCTGACTGCTTGTGATAAAGTCTGCCATAAATTATATGCCTTAAAGGAGGCTATGACTCCCTGATCCACTGGCTAAAGTAGCAATGTGGTGTAAGCGGGTAGAAATATGACCTTGACTTTGGAGTGAAGGTCATCTAAAAGTCTTGGATGTCCAGGTGCGTCATCAACCACAAGGAGAATCTTGAAAGGAATTTTCTTGCCAAACAATAATGTTCAACAGCAGGGACAAAACGGTTCAAGAACCAATCTTCAAAGATGGTAATTGTAACCCAAGCCTTTGCATTTGCCTTTCAAACAACAGGAAGAGATGCCTTAGTGATAGGGCAAAGTGCCCTCAGATTTGAGAGCAATACACAAGCAAAGGCTTGAGCTTGAAATCCCTGGATGCTTTACCGGAAGAAATAACATTAGCCTATCCTTCAGTGTCTTATGCCCTGGGGCATTTTTTTTTCCTTTTTCAAAACGTAGGCCCTTTCAGCCATTTTTTCCCAAAATAAGCAGTCTTATCTATGTTAAATGTTTGGACTGGCAAATATCCTCTCTCCTCAATAATTTTTTCAACAATTCAGGAAGATCACTCACAGCACTTACATTGGTGCTTCCTGCTTCAACTTGCACTTTAATACTATGTAAATTTGCCCTCGCTTTGAAACGTATGAACCAACTCCCACTCACAACAAATTCTTCATCACAGTCACCTTTACTTACTGCATGTGTAGCTTTTAAATCATTAAAGAGGCTTCGAGCCTTTTCTTGCACTAAAGTAAGGCTAATAGGCATACTACGCTGATTTTGATCATCTAACCAGATTGTCAATAGCCTTTCCATTTCAATAATTAAACCATGTTGCTTAGTAATAATTGTAGCTTTCATCAGGGCAGAGCCTTTCACATGCTCCATTATCCTCACTTTATCCTTTAAAACTGTTCCAATGACCGTTTCACTTCTTCCGATGGCTTTTTTTCCACTTTATTTTCAATGGTGATTGTTTTCCTTTCCTTTGCTGCATCACCGGCACTTGTACCGGATTTACGCGTTGGAGGCATGATTACAAGGGTAAATAAGAGGAAATTTTAAGCCAAATACAAAGTTACACACTCAACACAGTGTTAAGGGCAACAGGATCCAACTTAAAACGGCGGATGACGTTCTTCCTGCAGCCGACGAACCGCTGAAGCTGCGCAGTGTTTTCAAGAGTGTCACAAAGTACTGTATGAGTTCGTTATTACAAACCCTTGTATTTAACTCAATTTTTCAATATAATAGGCTTTAGGGCAGTCCATTCTTAAGTATGAGTTGTCTATAAGTTGAACTTTCTTAACCCGGGGACTTACTGTGTTTATTCACTGATTTGATATGTGATCATTGAAGATCTACTACATGCCAGGCACTGTTCTAGGACTGAGTGTATGGTAATGGACCAAATTCACAAGACAGGCAATAAAAAAATAAATACACAACGTCATCCAAATTGTATGAAGAAACACAAACCAGAGAAAAGGAATAGCAATCAACAGCTTCCATTTTATAAACTGTGGTCAGGCAAGGAAAGATAATCAAAAACCAAATGTAATGAAGGACTGAGCTATCCACTGATGTAAGAGAAGATTTATCTAGGTCCAGTAAATAGCAAGTCGAAAGGCCCAGAGTTGGGAATATGCTAGCGATATCTGATGAAGCTCAAGGATAACTAAAATGGGGAGAGTGAAGGGGTGGGTGTAGTGAATGTTGTCAGAGAAGTAGGCAAAGGAAAAACCATTTAAGGCCTTAAAAGCCATGAAACAAAGAATAAGATAAAAGATAAGGCTAGATTTTTATAACAAGGCCACACAAAGCAAATTTCCATGAGGACCTTCAACTGCTACAGTGATCAAAGGTCCTCGCATTTCAAGAGTTGATATTTGCTCTTAATAACATTTTGTGATGCATATAGCAGGGAGAATAGGGGAGTGGCAGGGAGAAGTCAGGAGAGGGAACATCTTTTGATCCATGGTAGAAAGCATTTTCCTCACAGATTTGGAAAGTAACCCAAATCATTATTAGGAAATTGAAAAGGAAGTCATTTGATTCAGAAAGCAAACACCTCAGTTAAAAACAATTTTCATCTGCCAGTAATGGGTGTTTGCCAGTTATCAAGTATAAAAATCTAATAACTTAAAAAATGTGCTTTCTCTGGATGATGTTCTTTCTAAACTAAGTTCCAGTTGCACAAATGATAGCATGGTAATAGCTCCTCTAGTGTGGGTATGCTAAGTCTGATGATATTAATATCTGATTAAGTGGGTGCTAGATACATTTTTGGAGCCCTGGTGGCACAGTGGTTAAGAACTCAGCTGCTAACCATAAAGGTCAGCAGTTTGAACCCACCAACTGCTCCTTGGAAATCCTATGGGGCAGTTTTGCTATGTCCTACAGGGTCGCTATGAGTCGGAATCAACTCACTGGCACCGGGTTTTGTGTGTGTGTGTGTGTGTGTGTTTTACTTAGATACATTATTGGGAGTCCCTGGGGGGTGCAAACAGGTAACGTACTTGGCTGCTAACCAAAAGGTTGGAGGTTTGTGTCTACCCAAAGGCACCTCGGAAAATAGACCTGACAATCTACTTCTGAAAAAAAAATCAGCCATTGAAAACCTTACGGAATGGAATTCTACTCTGACACACATGGGGTTGCCATGAGCCTGAGTTGACTCAAAGGCAACTGGCTAGGCACATTATCAAAGCAGCAACGTCAGCTTTCCACACATTTTATAAGATGTCTGTCCTAGCTGCACGTTTCTCCTCTGAATGTTGCTCTCCCACAGACAGTGATTGCTTAAGTTATCCATGTTTGCACTGCATGATCCTGCCCCATCTCTGGCCACAGGTTATTAGACCAAGTTATCACCTGACCCAAGAAAGACAATTTATTGGTTTATCAGAAGCCAACTGGAATCTCTTTAGACATTTGAACTGACAGAGTCGAGAGGTTGTCCAAGCACTAGAATGAAAGTCCAAGAGCCTCCCGGGACTACCCTGAATCCTTTCTGTGGTTTTATAGTTCAGTGTTTCCTCATACCCTATAGGCGACTATCGTACCCTTGCAATAATGTATCTTTAAGTTATTCTGAAGGGAATTGCTGTGATTTAAAGCAACAAAGCTTTAGTAGTTTTATTATGAAGAAGTCCTAATTTAATAGTTTTATTAAGTTCAAGTCCTAATTCCATACTTACCAACAATGTGATCTTCTTCTAAGTCTCAATTTGCTCAGATACACAATGGAGCTAATAATGTCAATATCAGTTCATTCTGTAGGGGGATAATAAGATAACCTCTGTAAAGCACTTAGCACAGGCTGTCTTTGCAGCTCAGAGCTGATGTCACTGACCCATCACACTCAGGCTTCTTTCACATGCACCTTGAACGCTTTTGCTCTCAGAATATAGATTTAAATATATTAAAGAAAGCAATGCACAAAACTGAATTTAAAAGAGTCCATAAATGGCTCCCTAGTTTAAAATGGGATGTTGTTGCCATTCTGAAAGTGGCAAGCTACCCTTCACACCTGTCAGGAGAACTGAATGACCTAATCTGGAAAAGCGTCTCTCTGAGTGTGGCCATGAAGATTTCAAACAGTCACTAGACCCACACCGCCATGTCTATGATAGGGTTTAGCATATTCTAGCCATGTCACAAACACTTTAAAGTGCTTTCTGAATGAGAGCTTTCTGGCGACATTTTCTGGGGCAACCTGACAGAGTCAATCTCAACTAACATCCTCAGGTCCCACTTGAATCTCTTAATAAGGCAACATCCATAGGAAGAGAATGTATTGTGGGCTGCCAGAAAGTTAAGAAGAGACACTGTTCTCTGGTCCATCTCTGACATACCTAGTCAGGCAAGCAGCCAAAGCTTTCTTAAGTTGGGTTCAGAAATCTACAGTTATTCCTCAGATGTTTCATAGCTCAGCCGCTTGATGTATTCCTCCCAACTCACAGATTAAAACCTGTTTTCTATCAAAACAAAAGTAAAATATATCTTTGTATTTTGTCTGTGTTCCCAACAGTGCTAACTCAGAATATTTCATACCGGGGGCAGACAAGCCATGTTCTAGTTCTTTATTATTCCTGACACAAAGCTGAACTTGGTTTGGAGTTCCTCTCTCTCTCTCTCTCTCTCTCTCTTTTCTTAATGTGACTAGCACGAGGGGCAAGGTTTCAGTGAAAAGTCTTATTTTTTATAGTTAAAGAAGAGTAAAAGACATATGAAGGAATAAGGGAGAGCACAATTGTACAATAAGTACTTTATCACTATTCTAACACATCTAATCTTCTATTCAGTTTGATGCTAAACCATGTTCCTACAGTATAAAAAGGTTTACTTTTCCCCCAAATTCCACAATGCTATAGATTATTTAGAGAAAAAGATAGCTTAGGTAAGTAAGCAACTCCAATCATAAATTATTTTTTTTAAAGAACAAGAGATGGGGTTTTCTGTATGTCTTTCTTCTGTAATGCTCTAATTTGGAGAGCTGCCTGTAACTGAAGGAAACCTGGGACAATGCCTTCTCAGTATCTATATCTAACTTCAGGATTGCTCCAGACCGTATCAAAACAATACCTCTTATGTTTTCATTGCAGGCCATCCTTCCAGGCCACACTCAAATGCAAATGTTATATTATCAAAGATTATGAACATGATTTTACCTACCTATTCTCCTCATCTCTCAGTTGATGAGAGCATCCAGTTAATGAAATCATGATTAAAAGTCAACTCCAAATCAAAATAGGATTACGTATCCCATTCTGTCCCATAGCTATGGATTGCTAACTCAAAAATGCTGACCCAAGCATAATGAGGACCAAATGGGAGAGTATGAGGGGATGCACAAAATCCCACCACCCTCAGTGGAAAAGCAACCCCAGGTCGTGCCCACAGACATGGGTCAGCAGAGGCAGGTATGGGCAAGGAGGAAGGGATGCTGTGATAACTGTGGAAAGACTTAGCCACTGAGAAAAACACAGTCCATAGAACAAAAAAAAAAAAAAAAAATCACAATCTGAGGTTAATTACACAACACAAATTTTTAGTTATCTTTTTCCAGCCGACCATATGATAGATGGTCTGCCATAAAATATATGGTAAATCACGAGCAAGACAAACTTCAACTATATCCCAAGTTCAACTCTCTTCAAAGTGCCAAAAGGAATCTTGTGATTCCACAATCTGGAGCTCACTACTTTGCCAACCACAAAAAATTTATTCATTTGCTCTGCTATTGCAACCACCAGTACAACTCATTCTCTTCATTTACATATAATATACTTACTAAGCATGTAATACATGAGAAGAAAACCATATTTTGCTATAACCTAGAACTGTTTTATTTTCAAAGCTTTAAGTGATTCCCTTATCATAGGTGGCTCATAACCGAAAAAGAGAATGCTTCTGTTAGTGACTTTCCAATAATCATTTCTAGAATTTTATTCCTGATTTAATACGAGAAGAAGAAATAAATTAAAATACTTTGAATAAAAAGACTATTTTATTTTTCCCATTCTACCAGGAAGAGTAAAACGTTCTACCATGACTTGACAGCCAACCTCTCCAAATCAGAGTCCACTGATCTTGACAATGCTGTTAAACTCTGGCTTCTTTTTCTTTCCTAGCTAAAGTGGCTTCAGGCCTTGGAGTGTGGACATCTGTCATCTCTTCTACATTGAAATGTTTTTTGATCAACTATTTGCTTTAGAAGGCTGACTTATAATTTAGGTTGGAAAGAAAATGGTTAGTTCTCTATACTGCCCAAATAGTAACTGTATCCCAAGCATACAAGAATCTTTCTCTATTCATCTTATTTTCTGGATCCATGTTCATTCGACATTGAACAAATATTTACTGAGCCCCTAGGTATCAGTCACTGTGCTAGATGTTGGGGTCATCATAACGAACAAGACAGAATCCCTCTTCCAAATAGATATCTAGGAAGACAGATAAATAGAGAGGAAATGGCAATACAGCATGATCCATTTCATTCTTTCATTCAGGTGATGCTGACCAGCATGCTCTGTGCAGTAATTACTCTTAACTTCATTTCTGTCTTCCTTATGGTTCAGTGCTGCTTAATAGAAATTTCTGCAGTGATGGAAATTTTTCATAGTTGCATTGTCCTATGCAGTAGCCACTAGCCACATGTGGCTATTAAGCAGTTGAAATGTGGTTAGTGTAACTGAGGAATTAATTTCCAACTTTATTTAATTTTAATTGATTTAAATTTTAATTTAAATAACCTCTTGTGCCTAGAAACTACCATATTGGACCATGCACGTATAGTCAGAGATGCCAGGTGCTGTAAATCACCTTGTCTGATTCAGCTGTAAATTAGCCTTCGAATTGTAAAATCCCAGGGCACTCATCACTACAGGCACCATGTAATGCTGGGGAAGAAAATGCATCAGATGACACCATGACTTCATTGAAAGCAGCCTCCTGTCTGAATCGAATCTATGAATATCTTCTGGTAGCAACCCATCCATGGGCTGTATAGTATCGAAGGTGTAATTCTTTGCTAGATTCAGCTATGTCAAGGAAACAGAACCTGGAGCATACAAAAGCAAATAGCTTTCTCCATGTTTACAGATAATCCCTGCTCTCCGACTTCCAATCTAATACTAAACTTATACACACTTAAATTCACTAAAATTTATTGAGCAGAGAAATGTTTTATCTAGAGAACTGTTGAATGTACTCTGAAAATATATACATAGGTTTTAGCCCAAGATATCAACATTTAAACCACTTATAACCAAAGCATTGGCTGACAAAACACCAAGGGGAAAAGACCAAAGGAACTTCAACAGAGGCACTGAGTCGGCACAGGAAAGAAATCATGAGGATGCATGATTTTTGAGGGTGAGGAGGTGAAGAAGCAGTGATGTAAGAGGGATATGGGCTTTGAAGGCTGGCCTCAATTTGAATCATAGTTCTGATCTTCAAAACTGAGTGACTTTGAGACATTTGCTTCAGTTTTCTCAGCTGTAAAGTGAGGATAATAATACCTACCTCATGGATTGTTGAGAGAATCATAAAATGTATGTCAAATGTCTGATGCTTCTCAATAAATAACAAAAAAAAGAAAAAAGAAAAAACCCATTACCACTGAGGCAATTCTGACTCACAGTGACCCTGTAGGACAGAATAGAACTGCCCCACAGGGTTTCCAAGGAGTGGCTGGTGGATTTCAACCACAACGTGTTATTGTTGTCAGGTGCCATTGAGTCGGTTCTGAGTAGTTAATATTATTATGACAGGTGTAACTGCAAGAATTACAACCTCAGCAGCCTATTCCTATTGAATCCCATCAAGCTATCCTTTTAAGCTTGTTGTTATTGTTGTCAGGTGTTGTCAAGTCGGTTCCGACTCTATAGCAGAACGAAACACTGCCCAGTCCTGTGCTATCCTCACATCATTAAGGTCAACTCTCCTTTGAGGAGGCAGCTCTTGTCCAGTTGTATTTTGAGTGCCTTTGAACCTGAGGGGCTCATTTTCTGGCACTATATCAGGCAATGTTCTGCTGCTTTTCACTGGCCAATTTTTTAGAAGTGGATCACCAGGTCCTTCTTCCTAGTCTGTCTTAGTCTAGAAGCTCTACTGAAACGTGTCCACCATGAGTGACCCTACTGGTATTTGAAATATCGGTGGCATAGCTTCCAACATCACAGCAACACGCAAGCCCCCACGGTACGACAAACTGACAGATGCGTGGTGGACTCTTTAAGCTTAGCACACCAGATTTTTTTGTAAGCGAAATCCTGTATATAAAATAAAATTTTTTCCTAAGTCAATAGGAGATTCCCTCTCCCACAATAGCTCCTTCTTCCTTAAATTGTAACTGTTTTTGGTTAAGATTCCTTTCCCCTGCATTAATATCCTCTCAAATTCAATACAGAATTAGGAAAAAGTTAAAGACAGAAATGGTAAAAAATGATGGGCTATTCAAAAAACTGAAATAGCACTTGGTTTTATTTGAAATCCAAGTCATACATAATCTTTGGAGAGTGGAATTTGACTTCAGAGAAATTATCCAGGAAGTGATTGACATCAACATTTAAATTCTTCCCACTACCACCCCAGCATCCTCACATTTTTATCTGTATGGTTCTAATACTAAAGCCTGCCTTTCTAGCATAAGTTATTAGACCCAGACATGGAGGAGCAACACTGGAGAAACAGTAAACAGAGTATATGGACCACAAATGTGTACTCCTATTGACAATGACAGAGAGACTTAGAACCCTGCCCACAGTTCTTAGTTAGCAGTCTTCTTTCAAATGTGGATCGTACACTTGCCTAAGTAATAGTGAGATTATTTCGGCAGTAACCAGGAGAAGACAGTTTTCAAGGGACAAGAGTAATGAGCAAATAGGCCCTTTAACCCATTTCATTCGTACAGCCTTTCTCTGCTCTAATAGACATTGCAGTCACCACCATAATCATACCAAATTATTCTTTTTTTAACACAAACAGAAAGTTTTATTCGGCGTATATTCAAAAAGGCAAAAGCGGGAAATGGACAACCATGGTCTGCCCGAGTCCAAGGAAATATCACAAAACGGACAAAAGCGGGAAAACGAACAAGCATGCTGCTAGAGCCGCATCTGTCCAAGTCCAAAGAATATTACAAAATAGGCAAGAATGGGAAAACGGACATGCATGCCGCCACAGCCATGTCTGCCCGAGTCCACCAAATTATTCTTAAAGCAAGAAAACTGGTATGAAAATTCTCTCTCTCTCAATCTCTCTCAACATATACATACAAGTAAATATGTATTTTTTTTTAGTTGTAAGGAAACTATTTTTTTTTTTTTTTAGTTGTAGGTAACTAAAATTCCTCCCTAAGTAGTAAACTACTAACCTGCTAAGATGAAGCATACATGTTTGAAATAGTGATCGATTAGAGGACAAATTTATCAAAATGCATGTGTAACTAGAGATGCAGTGTAACATTATGAGATTATGATAAAGATCTTAAGTTAAACAGCCTGGATTCAGATCCTACCTCAACTCTTCCATTTCTTAGTTAAGTGATCTCGTGTAAGTTATACAAGCATTTTAAATTTCAATGCTTTCATCTCCTAGAATGGAAATAACAATAGTATCTATTTCATACAGTCATTGTAATAGTTAATGAAATAATGCATGTAAAACTCTTTACACAGGGCCTAATGTAATAAGAATCAATAAATGATAGACATCATTGTTGAATATATGTAATCATTATTTCCTGCCTGGTAAATAGACATATATGAAAAATCATTCGCGCAGGTTAATATACTTGACATTATGTTTATGCAGTCAAGCCAAATCTTGCTGTGTGTTTACAATACGTAAAGAGTGCAAAACAGAAGCAATAGGAAAAAAAATCACTTCTAAACACATTATCATAAATTACAAGAACATCCTAAACAAGTGAAAATTCTATAAGCAACCTCCTAGAAAGAAAGAGCTGGTGACCTGAAAAAAAACAATAATTAAATTGACATCACATGTTTCAACAGGGACACTAAAAGCAAGACAATGAAGTAATATTTTCACAGTATAAAGAGCGGACTTGAAATTTGAATTTAGGATTGCATATCCTGCTAAGATATTAATTTTAAAATGAGGGTGAAATAAAAACATGCTTGGACATAGAAAGTCTCAGAAAATTTACCATATAAGAACTCACTTTTCAAACATTTTTGGAGGAAGCACTTCAGCAAAAAGAGAAATCAATCTAAAAATACTTCATAAGATATGAGAAGTAAGTATGAGAAAACAAGTTAACACTTTTTCAGGATATGGTGTAAATAAGCAAGTACCAAACAAGAAGCAGAAGACCAAAACATAGATGGAAAAAAAAAGTCATAAAACTCAGAAAATCCAAATCTAGATTCCAAAACTCTTGTTGATTCCTTTATCCCTCTTTTTCTCTTGTACCACACCTCCAATAGATCAAGAAAACCTGTCTGCCTGACTGGAGAAACACCAAGAGTTTGGCCCCTGGACACCCTTTTGTCTCAGTGGTGAAGTCACTCCCAAGGTTCACCTTTCAGCCGGGGATTGGACAGCCCCACAAAACAAAACAGGACTAATGAGGCACAGCTGTCCAGGGATGGGGACTGGGAAGCAGGAGTGGACAGGAAAGCTGGTGATAGGGAACCCAAGGTTGAGAAGGGACAGTGTTGACATGTCATAGGGTTGTTAACCATTGTCATAGGGCAATATGTGTATTAACTGTTTAATGAGAAACTGTTCTGTAAACCTTCATCTAAGGTACATAAAATAAAAAAAGAATTATCCATGTGAGATCAAACTGGCAACAGCAACTCAAACGGTTTGATGGGAAGCCTAGGGGCAGTGAGTTGAAGTTAATGGTGATGGAATAATTTGGAAAAGGATAGTGAGAATAGCAGCACAACCGGAAGAATGTAATCAATGTCACTGAATTATACATGTAAAAACATTTGAAATGTTGTAACTTTGGCTATGTATATTTTCACCAAAAATAAAAGGTCCTCCAAGGTTGAGAAGGGAGAGTGTTGACATGTCATGGGGTTGTTAACCAATGTCATAAAACAATAGGCGTACTGACTGTTTAATGAGAAACTATTTGTTCTGTAAACCTTCATATAAAGAACAACTAAAAAAAAATTAAAAAAGGAAAACCTGTCTGCCTTACCTTCGAAATATATCCTGAATCTATTTCTTACCACCATTATGACTCCCACCTTGTTCCAAGAAATGATCATATTATCTCTCACCTAAATTATTTCAAACGACCTACCTTGCTCCTCTACAATCTATTCTCATCAAAATAGCCGCTGTGATCCTTTTAAAATCCAAGTCAGATCATGTCATTCTTCTCCTCAAACCCGTCTCCCCAGTGTTTTCCTATCTTTCTCAGAGTAAATTTCAGTTTCCCCATTTCTACTCTGGTATTGCCTATGGTTCATGAGTCTTCCTCCAATCCTTGTGCTGCATTATTCTTCATATAGTCTGGCTTCTCAGATTATTTGTTCAGCATACAGACTGAATAACTAAGGTGAAAGGATGCAACTCTGCTGCATATCTTTTCCGGTTTATGTACCATGCAGTATCCTTTTGTTCTGCTTGAACGTCTGCCTCTTGATCCATGTACAGGTTCCTCATGAGCACAATGAAGTGTTCTGAAATTCTCATTCTTCACAATGTTATTTGATGACTAAAATGCATCTGACCTAAGCCACGGTCTTTTCAATTGCCTCATATGCATGCAAAATTTGGGTAATGATAAAGAAAGACAGAAGAATTGATGCATTAGAATTGTGGTGTTGGCAAAGAATACTGAATATACCATGCATTCACAAATGAACAAACAAATTAGTCTTAGGAGGAATACAACCAGCAAGCTGCATAGAAGCAAGGATAGCAAGGCTTTGACTGGCTTACTTTGGACATGTCATCAAGAGACCAATCACTAAAAAAGGACATGATGGTTGATAAATAGAGGATCAGCCAAAAGAGCAAGACTCTCAATGAGATGAATTGACCCAGTGGCTGCAAAAACGACCTTAAACATACCACTAAATCATGAAGATGGCACAGGATTAAGCAACGTCTCATTCTGTTATACATAAAGTTGCCATGAGTCAGAGCCCACTTGACTCAATGGCAACTGACTATAATACAACCACAATGGGTAGTATAACATCATACCTTGTCCAACTTCAGGGAGAATGAGAATCAGCACCAGCATCAGCCCAAAGCTGATTCCTGTAAGATAGAGGTCAGGCATACCTCCTCTCTCCAAACTTTTACCAATTCTGACACCAGCCATCCTCCCCAAGGCAGTCTCTACTTCTCTGCTGGGTTCGATCATTCACTGCAATGGCCACACAGAACTCACAGACCATACTCACGTTTATATGGTTTATTAGGGAAGTAACACGGGATCTGTATTAACTTGGAAGTAACAGGAACAGGATCAGAAGCACACAGGCAAGGTCTGGCAGGCTCCCCCAAAGTGAAGAGCACGTCCCCCCCTTCTTTAGTGTAGGACAGCTCTCTTTCTCTCTGCTGACTGTTCAGAACTCCTATCTGTCCCTTTAGGGAAGGCCTCCTCTCAGCCCTGTCTCAGGCCTGGCCTCAGCCCATGCTTGGGCCTGGCCTCCACACTACTCGGGCAAGGCAAGTGTTACCACTTTTTAGCCCTACCAACAAGTACCCGGAGGCACCCCCACTCTGTCAGCAAGCCTCCTGCCCGAAGGCCCTCAGCTCTCTCATTCTGTGGGTCAGCAAGTCCACTATAGCCACCTCACTTCATGGGCCAGGAAGCCAGGCTTTTGTTTCTGCTGCCACCCCTCCAGTGTTACAACTGTCTCTGTCTCCCGCGTCCAGGAGGTTCTCAGTACAGGGACCCTGGGTTCAAAGGGCACACTCTACTCCAGGCTCTCCTTCTTGGTCATAGTGAGGTCCCCCTCAACCTCTGCGGGATGAGTTCTTATATAGGCAAGTGGCTTAATCCCATTGGATGCATTTTATGTATCTTATTTGCATAATAGCTGACCGACCAATCCCCTCTCTAGACTGAACTGGTCAATCCCCTCTCAAATGGCTCCTTCTATTTGCAGAGTAACTGATATTTTCCACCATCAGGGGCTGGTTTCTTCCCTGGTTAACTGTAACAAGGGCAACTTAACAACTCCTCAGGGTCAAGGGGAAAAAAATCTCCCAAGCTGTTTTTTCTCTCTTTTTCACAGAACCAGGGCAAAAGGCCAACCCAACAACTTTGCCTATTACCACATTGGCCTCCTTACTGTTCCATGTACTTCCCCTCTGCCTCAAGGCCTTTACACTTGCTGTTCTCTGTGCCTGGGATGATTTTCCACTAGAATCCACGTATCTTCATTTCCTTTAGTCCTTATTCACATGTCATCTTCCCAATGAACACTGTTTGCTTTAGAAAATGCCTACGGATCAGCTTATTAGTGGACACAGTGTCCTCATCTGAGCAAACAATTTGTTTATCAAAGATCAAGATTCACTTAAAGACCTTTGCCTCACTGTCCACCAAACCTGAACTATATCACAAACATTGCCCAATTCCAATAAATTTCCTAGCTTGAAAGATCCATCTTAAGCCACTTAAGCCCAGATCCCAATGGCCTATAAATACCCACTTCTGACTTCTCCCTTCTAAGACACTGCTAGGACTCTGTCAAACTGGCATTCTTCCTTACTGCAGTAAGTTCAAATGAATTTAGTTTTGTTCTGTTTTTAATTAACAGGTTGCCTGGTGATATTCTGGAGATTTCTACAAAGCACTAGATAATTCTTATCTTCTCCAAGTTGCTCCAAGAAGCAGAAAAAGAGAGAAGTTTGCTCAATTCATGTAAGAGGTTAGTTCAATCTTAATTCCAGAATCAAGTGAGAATCTATATAAAAAAAGAAGTATATACCCAACAATATAACAACAGAAAATCTGTCAATTGGGGCCCTTCATGTCTCCAAAAGTAGACAAAGTATACAATTAACTTAATTGAACACAGAAGTTTTTATTATTTAAAAAGAAAACAAAGACATAAAACTAGGAATAGATCCTAATTTGATTAATAATGTCAAAAAACTACATGAATATTGTATTTGAGATTCATTTTCTTTAAGATTAGAAAACAAAATACGGATGCTCATTATTACCTCCTCTGTTCAACCTTGTTCTGGAGAAAAAGTGAAAATAAGCATTAGAATTGGAAAGGAAGAGATCAAACTGTTATTATTTGCATATGCTATGGTCATCTATAAAGAAAGGCAAACAGAGTCCAAAGCTACTAGAAGCAGGATTGTTAGGTACGAGATCAACTTTTAAAAAAAAATTCATTTTTTTTTTTAATACCAGCATTAATCAAACAGGAAACAAAAACAGAATAAGAAATCATTCAAGTAGCAACAAATCATATAAAGTAACCATAGATTAACCTAATGAAGAATGCATAAGGCCTTATGAGGTAAAAAAAAACCACTTTTATAAAGAATGCACATGGCTTTTATGAAGAAAAACAAAACAACATCTTGGTCTTGGATGAGACAACTAATCATTGTTATGATGTCTTATTTACCCAAATTTATCTTTAAAGACTTTGCATTACAAATCAAAATTCCAGCAAGATATTTTAAGGAAGTAGACAAACGAATTCTAAAATTTATCAGGAAGAATAAAGTCCCAGGAATAGCTAAACACTTTTGAAAAGGAAGAACAAGGAAGAAGAACTCGTGGGTTTGGAAGTTAGACCATATGATTTTGAGACCTGGCTAAGTGACTCTGGGCAAATAGCTCAACCTCCTTAAGCCTTGGTTTTCTCACCTATACGATGGGCATGATAATATTACCTTCTTTACCTTCTTCAAAGGACTGTTTTGAGGGTTAAAAGAAATAGTGTGTGTAAAATACCTGAATGTGGTGGGCAATCAATAAATTTAAGCTATTGTTACTGTTTTTAATATTATCTTAATATATAGTTATTTGTATGTCTTGCCTTCCCTGTGACACTGAACTTCTTTAACATGAGCATTAGGTGTTAATCCTTTTTTGCCCATGCAGTGAATAGCCTTTACATATGTGTCATTTTTTATTTTTATTTATAAAAGGAAAAAAAAAAAAAAAGATTGTTTCTTCCTTTATTTAAGATAAGGGAACTATATCGTCAGTGATGGTCTGTTCTTTTCCAGGCTCTAGAATATAATCTACAAAAAAACAAAAAAATTTTAAAGGGGGCTTACCTGGGATTGGGTGATGGATGGCAGAAATGTTTAAATTAAAATTTTAAATATACTCCTTCTTTTAGAATTCGGGATACTAATTTAGAAAGAGACAGCACAATTCAGTAAGGAAATTCAACAACTTAGTGATAAACTAGGATGCCTGGGTGGCCCAACTGGTTAAGCACTCGACTACTGGGTTAACTGTTAACTGATTATGAAAGGTTAACTGGCTCCTTGGGAGACAGTGAGTGTCTCCTTGGGAGATAGGCCTGGAGATCTGCTCCTGAAAGGTCACAGCCTTAAAAACCCTATGGAGCAGTTCTGCTTTGCACACATGGGTTGTCATGGGTAGGCATCAACTCGAGGGCAACTAGCAACAACAACAGCAGTAATCAACTGGAAACCTTAAGGCCTAATAACTTGCTAAAATATTTTATAACAAATCACTTTCCTTCTGTCTCTCACTTTCCCTATCTGTAAAATGGAAATGACAACTCCGTTGTTCCAGTTCAACTCCTAAAGAGATTAACGAAGATGACATGGTTACATATTTTTTTATTTTTAAAATAAGATAAATGGTAGAACAAAAGTCTGGGGGGAAATTCCCAGTGCTCTCTGGGGTCAAATGGATTGCTTATTAAAAAAAGCTGTCATCTGTGTTTCAAAGAATACCACCACCAGCAATTGGCATCATAAAATCATGGATTTTCGCTTTCCTCTCGTTGGTCAATTTGATTATTTCTATCTGTAACCCGAGAAGGCGGTGGTAGAATTCTCACCTTCCATGCAGGATACCTGGGTTTAATTCCCAGCCAATGCACCTCGTGTACAGTCACCACCCGTTCCTTACTGGAAGCTTGCATGTTTCTATGATGCTCAACAGGTTTCGGTGGGGTTTCCAGACTACAACAGACTAGGAAGAAAGGCCTGGAGATCTCACTCTGAAAATTAGCCAATGAAAACCCTATGGATCACAACGGTATAATCCCCTCATGCATGGGGTCACCATGAGTCAGGAACTGACTCTACAGCAGCTAACAATAACCATAATATCTATAACCATAGGCTACTGATGTTTTACATGATAACTTTTCACTCCTTGCAAATTCATCTAGGAGAAATTAGAGTATGTATGCCTTTTAAAAATAGAAATTATATTGAAACAAGTGGATTCCATCTGCTATAAAGTAAACATTATGAAGAAAATGGTACTTATTTGAATAGCCACCAGGCGTCCTGAAAATTAAGCAATATAATCTTGCTTGAGCTTATTTGGCAATTTCCTTAACAGCCTGCATTTCATGAGGCTTCCTGGGTTTCTGTAATATGTGTAATTAGATAGTGGTGGCAAAGTGGGTAGAAGCAGGCGCTGAAAAGTGTGCAGGAGGGCAGTGCTGAAAGTTCTCACCTTTATTAACACTGATACTGACATTCAAGAAGCCCTCCTGTTTTGCATTCAGGGTTCTCAGAGCCAGTTGTTCCCCTTTTCTGTTCCCTTGAAGAAAGTGATCACCAAGAGAAGAACATGGTAGCAAAGAGTGGAGTAAACAGGAGGCAGAAATAAAAGGCAACAACTGAGAATAAATGTCTTTAATGGAGGATGGAGCGTTAGCTCTCCAGCTGGGCAATTCAAGTAACTGGGAGGATAAGGAGATCCAACAATGCCAATGGCCCCATGAATTGCAGCCCCAATTTGTATTACAGTAAGAGAAACTTTTCTTGACATCAGGTAGTCCTAACTCCTTAGCAGAACACATAAAGTTGCTCTTGATCTGGCCTCTTTGTTCCTCTTCAGCCCCAGCCCCAGCCCCAGCCCCAGCCCCAGCCATAAGGAACCACCTGCATGTCTTTGGTTATACCAAGCTCCTTCTTGCTTCAGGGCCTCTATAGTAATCTTTTTCTGCTTGAAATTGCACTTCTCACTCTGTCTCCTAACCCATCCATCTTCCAGTCAACTTCTACTCAGTCTTTTGATCTCTACCTAAACAGCCATTGCTGGATAGTCTTTCCTGCCCTTGTCCACCTTCCATGAACAAAGTCTCTCTCAGTAATTTAGTAGTGCCCTCTGCTCCCTCCTCACATATCACTCTTTATGTATATGGCTTTATCCTCAAATTGTCTGTGTACTCTTAGAATTAAAGAGAGGGTTGAGCTGCTCTTCCCAGTGTATCCTTGGCATCTTACACATAGAAAGTGCTCAATAAATAACTGCTGAGTGTTGAATGTCAATTGAAGAAGAAGGCTAGCTCAGAATCAGAGGCATCTAGCTTTGAATCCTCACTCTGACACTTACAAGTTGTGTGGCTTCAGTCAAGATAGTTCTCCTTTCTACAAACTGGAGCATATATAACCCATCTCACACAGCTTGTGGGAAGCATTCCTTCATAGGAATATGTCGAAAGCATTTAGTTCACACTTGGTAACTGATACATGGTATGGTAAATGGTAGTAACTTTGATAATAGTATTACTGGAGATAGCTAAAGATGAATTTAATATTTTTCTGCTTTATAAGCAGTGTTCAGTTAAGTCCTAAGTTATAGGGGATGTTATAAACACACAAGCTGTTTAAAATTTTCCTTAAGAGAGTTTATTAAGCAGGTTTATGCTGTTTCATTTTATAACTTCAATCCATAGTCTGGTTTCGGTCAACAACAACAAACTACAAGGAACCTTGGTCAAAATGGAGAGTAGGGATAGAGTGAAGAGAGAAATAAAATCATCCTTTGGGAGAGAGACCCAAAGAAATTTAGGCTTTGAAATATAATTCCATGCTCACAGTCCCAGAAATATTCAAACTCCTTTTTCAAGGTTTAAAGAGGTTTTTTTTTTTTAATCATGTGAAGACACTCCATCAAGTGGCATCCCCTTAGCATAGAATTTAAGCTTAAATTTAGAAGTAGGTAGATATGTAACAAAGACAGCAATTTAATATGACAGCCTCAAGGAAGGTCAAAGTGGAATTCTCTTGGCATTTTCTGCATGAGTCAGAGCATTTACCACCTGACTTAAAATCTCTTTCTCTCAACATTCAGGGAAGGGAAATGTACTCTCCAAGGACAAGTTGACTGACCAGTTGTGTTTAGAAATGGTGTATGTAGGGACTTACAGTTTTCAAATGATTTTAAGGAGAGTTTTGCTGTAAATCTTCTCTGGTGTTTTTTGTTTGTTTTGTTTCATTTTTGTTTTGTTTTGTTTTTTAAAGGAAAAGCTATCTACTCCCGTCCTGCTTTGTCCATAGCAATTTATATCTCATCTGAGGGTCGGTAATTATGTCAACAATATCCTGTCTAGACCAAAAGCAGTAATGTGAGCAAAGTACTACCTAATAAGTGCGATTTTTCTATCATAATAATTTTATTTTTTTTAATTAGACTTTAGATGAAGGTTTACAGAACAAATAGTTTCTCATTAAAGAGTTAGTATGTACATTGTTTTATGACATTAACAACCCCGTGACATGTCAACACTCTCCCTTCTCAACCTTGAGTTCCCTATTACCAGTTTTCCTGTCCCTTCCTGCCTTCTGGTCCTTGTCCTGGGCTGTCGTGCCCCATTAGGGTGAACCTTGGGAGTGACTTCACCACTGAGCTAAAAGGGTTTCTGGGGGCTATACTCCCGGGGTTTCTCCAGTCTCTATCAGGCCAGTAAGTCTGGTCTTTTTTGTGAGTTAGAATTTTGTTCTACATTTTTCTCCAGCTCTGTCCAGGACCCTCTGTTGTGATCCCCATCAGAGCAGTCAGTGGTGGTAGCCGGGCACCATCTAGTTGTTCTGGACTCAGTCTGGTGGAGGCCGTGGTAGTTGTGGTCCATTAGTCCTTTGGACTAATCTTTCCCTTGTATCTTGTTTTCTTCATTCTCCCTTGCTTCCGAAAGGGTGAGACCAGTGGAGTATCTTAGATGCCCGCTCACTGGCTTTTAAGACCCCAGACACTACTCACCAAGGTAGAATGTAGAACATTTTCTTTATAAACTATGTTATGCCAGTTGAGCTAGATGTTCCCAGAGACCATGGTCCCCACGGCCCTCAGCCCAGCAATTTGGTCTCTCAGGGAGTTTGGATGTGTCTATGGAGCTTCCATGACCTTTCTTTGTACAATTTGTGCTGGCCTCCCCAGTATTGTGTACTGTCTTACCCTTCACCAAAGTTACCACTTATCTATTGTCTATTTCGTGTTTTTCCCTCCCCACCCCTTCCCTCCCTCATAACCATCAAAGATTGTGTCTATTTGTGTGTAAACGTTTTCATGAGTTTTTATAGTAGTGGCCTCATACAATATTTGTCCTTTTGTGATTGGCTTTTTTCACTCAGCATAATGTCCTCCAGATTCATCCATGTTATGAGATGCTTTGCAGATTCATCTTTGTTCTTTATCGTTGTGTAATACTCCATGGTGTATGTACCATAGTCTGTTTAACATTCATCTGTTGAGGGCATCTAGGTTATTTCCATCTTTTTGCTATTGTGAACAATGCTGCAATGAACATGGGTGTGCATATGTCTATTCATATCACAATAATTTTAAATGATAGGATCAAAATAACAGAAATATAAACTACAAATGTATATAGTAATTTGTTGTCATTGTTATAGGTATTCAGCATATAGAAGAACCAGATTGTCCTAGTTTGTTAGATCCACAAAGCCACATCTGCCTTGTTCCCTGACAAATCCCCTGTTCCTATCACAGTGCCAGAATGGCTGTTCAATGAGCATTTGCAGAATTGACCTGAAATGAGTTGGTTGACTTGGTTCTAAAGTGACTCCACAACTTGATAAAAGGTCTTGTCCAAGTTACTCAACCTCTTTAAGCCTCAGTTACTTTATGTTAAAGTTAAAACATTAACATCCACTCTATAGTATCTTAGTAAGGATTAAAATGAGATAAGATGTAAAGCTGCTAGCACAGTGTCTAATATAGTAGGTGCTCAGTATGAGGTGTTATTTTTATTTTGCTTCTTTCAGACAGCTGCCGAGAACTGCCAGGTCTCAAAGACAGTAAGCCAAACTGAAAGTTACAATCACGCCTTTATTCATTTACTGCAATGGTATAATAAGCAAGAAGCCAGAAAAAGAAAAGCAGTACCGGCTCCCTCAGTGTTCCATTTTTCTCCACAGAATGGCACAGAAGGAGAGTCAAGTGGATCAGCATAGACGAGTGACAGGGGTGCAGGGTCCTGACAAGATCCTCTCATTGCTGAGGGAGCCCCAACTAGAAGACTTCTGCTGTTTATTAACTTACGGACCCCAGGGCCAGGGGGCGTGAGGGGAGTAGGCGAACAGAGATGGGGAAAGTGCTAGGAGTATGTCGTGGTTTGAATTATGTCCCCCCAAAAATGTGTGTATCCATTTGGCTAGGCCATGATTCCTGGTACTGTGTGATCTTCCTGTATGTTGTAAACCTGCCTCTATGATGTTAATGAGGGAGGAAGGGTGGCAGTTGTGTTAGTACAGCAGGACCTGAGCTACAAGACTGGATTGTGTCCTGAGGCAATCTCTTGAGATATAAAAGACAGAAGTGAGCTGTGAGACAGGGGGACCTCATACCATCAAGAAAGCAGTGCCAGGAGCAGAGCACGCCCTTTGGACCGGGGTCCCCGCGCCGAGAAGCTCCTAGTCTGGGGGAACATTGTTGAGAAGGCCGACAGAGAGAAAGCCTTCCCCTGGAGCTGACACCTTGAATTTGGACATTTAGCCTACTTTGATTATGAGGAAATAAACTCTTCGTTAAAACCATCCACTGGTGGTATTTCTGTTACAGCAGCACTAGATGACTAGATGACTAAGAAAAGTAGAGTACAAAGTCAGAGTGGAGAAAAGTGCCTTCAAGGCCACTGTCATACAAAGGTCTTGGCAGACAGCCAAGGCCCCCAGATAAGGAGGCCTCTGAATGGAATAGCACAGGCCAGGAATGCAGGCATGCATAACAGCATGGCTGCACATGGGGGCACTGGAGGGGAGCAGAGTCCTGAACTACAGCTCCCTCTAGAGACTGCAATGCAATGACTGTGCCCCAGGTCTGGTGTGGGGAGGGCAGCTTTCCCCCTCTGAGGCTTGCCAGGTAAAGCCTTTGAAATTGCCTATGGTCGAGCCGGAAAGATCACACCTAAAATTTTGGCCTGGAGCTGGATTCCTTAGTATCAATAATTAATCATGGAACCATGGACCTTATTTTCAAATTATCATAATAAGCAAATGAAACGCATTAACAGTTACAGATATACAATTATAACCACTCTGAACAGCTGAAATGGACAATCCTAGGATAAAATAAGAAGTGAGAAGGTCTGTCTATATTATATTTGATAATCAGACAACTTCAGTGAGGCTTGTGTTGAAGTAGGCCATAACCTCAATTCCAGATCTACTTGCACGTTTTCAGTAGTCATATCTCAGAGTTTGGATAAACCTTCACAATGCATTTGTGATACTGCTCTGTAGAATATTATTTTTCTGGTAACACCCCTCAGGAAATTGAAAACAACACTAACAAAAACACCTCACATATAATATAGCACATAGAGTGAGACCATGAGCTTTGAAATAACAGACCAGTGTTCAAACCCTAGCTCTGCTGCTAAATTGCTGGGTACTATTAAGCAGGTTAGCTTTTCTAAACCCTAGTTTTCTCTTCTGTAAAATGGGAGTAATTGCAGTCCCCCAGAATTGTTGAAAGCAGTAAGTGAAATAATATGTGCAATGTTGTTGTTAGCTGCCCTCAAATCAGTCCCCAATTCATGGCAATTCCCTAAACAATGGAACAAAATGCTGCCCAGTCCGGTGCCCTCCCCATGATTGGTTGAACATCAGGTCATTGTGATCCATAAGGTTTTCACTGGCTGATTTGTGGAAGTATATCACCAGACCTTTATTCCTAGTCTGTCTTAGTTTGGAAGCTCCCCTGAAGCTTGTTCAGCATCACAACAACATGCAAGCTTCCACTGACAGACAGGTGGTGGCTTCATGTGAGGTGCATTGGCCAGGAATTGAACCCACATGGAAGGTGAGAATTGTACCACCACTGACCCAATATGTGTAATAAAGGTATGTAATACCTTTGGCCTTTGTGACTGGCAGATAATGCTATCATCATCGTCAACACTGAGGAAATATGGGTGGATCTTGATTGGTAAGACACTCTGATGTCACTCATTTTTAGCTGAGTCTAGACTAATTTTTAAAATATTCAAATTTATTTAAATGGAATAAAGAGAGGATAATAAGAGGAGAAAAAGTGTGAGAATGTCTAGATGTTGGTTTATTCCACTTAATTTACCTGCCAACCTAAACTTGATAATCCCAAGAGGAATGGAGATCATCAGAAGTTACTGTGCGTCTTATAGATCTTTTCTAGAATTATATCCAAGAAACATTAAACAGAGAGGAAGCTTGTTCTTAGACACATCAATCTGTGTGCATATGACAGGCTATCCAAACACATTGTTGAGAATTGTCTATTTTTTTCATATTCAAAGTGTTTTTTCAATTCTAAAGGAGACACAAAATCAAAATATTTTTACCCCAAAACTGAAATGGTAAAACAAATAGAAAAGGAAACCACCATTAACAATAAACTGACCTCTTCTACCCAACTATCATCGATTCTTCAGAATAATGCTGCAGCCTCCACAGATTCTCCACCCCAGCTTCTTCATTGCAACCCCAAATCCTGCTGCTCCTGCATCTGTTCCATCAGTCACTCATCCTCCCACCACCCCCACCCACTCCTCCATGATGACAGCCTGGTTGCACAGATGAGTGAGGAATTATATGGTAACTGCTTTTTGAGATTTATGTTGATATTCGAAACAGAAAGGCCACCTCACAAAAAAAGGGGGGAAACAGAGGCTAGAGAACTAATAACTACAGGAATGGGAGTCAGGAAGCCAACAATATCATATGTCTACAGGACCTGATTCTACAATAACTAAACAACTAAGTAAAGGCCTTTGCAGAGACAAACTTTCAGATCCAGAATTTTGGTTTAATTTAAGTCTGAAGGATAAAGCTATATAGTATATAGTGCAAAAGTTTAAAATCATATGTTATCTGAAAAGGGATATGATGTAGGAAACTCTTGGCAGTTCACTTTATACAGTGTTTAGTTGAAAAACTTCAAAGCCATTCATCACTATTGTTGCTGTGTTTTTCCAAAGTCATTTCCTATTAATTCAGTACACCAGGAAGCTATGGCTGGGTTCACCTTGCCAAACAGAAGTTTCTACTTTTCTCACTGGATAGCATCCAAGAGCTACATTATATTAGAGAAAATAAACACCTTGCTTTTGAAAGAAATCACTTGTATAGGCAAGTAGGTAGCCTCTCACAGACTTCTCATCAATTCTGGGATTGAGTTATCACATTCCTTTGGACTCTGCAATTTGGACTACTGGAGATAAGCTCTCTACTCTGGGATGGGATGATCCGGTCTTGTCTACACCCGTTCCCCACAGGTTCACTGAAGGATTCCCAGTATCTTGACAAACAAGTTTGTCAAAAATTATACGCTTCAGCTGTAGACCCTGGATGGAAGAATAAGACATATGCATATACAATATTCAGACATCCCTGTAGGGCAGAAGACGTAATAGTCAGAAGAACTGAATGTGACCTTAAAATAATTCCTGAGTTTCAGGATATTTTTCTGTAAAATGGGGATGATAATACTTATCCTTTCTACCCCTCAAGGGTAGGGTCATGAAGAGAAAATGGAGAATGCAGACAAAATCACTACGCAACGTAGACATATATTATTTTGCAAGCCTGAAAAGAATTCCAATATTTGCGTTTGCCAACAGGATTTTTATTTTTTTTCCTTTAGGGACTGAATATTATAAACAGCTTGTTCAAATGCATTTTCTCAGCTTACCACTTTCACAGTTAGGCACAGGAGTGGCATAACTGTTTTTATTTTATTTTACTTTTTATAAAACCAGGTAGATACAGCTGAGTGGACACTTAATTATCCCACTGGGAAGTGTAGCAGAACAACATCAATCATTTGGTGGCTCCCAGATGACAGGCCGGACTAATGACTCAACCCATTTGACAACTGGAAAATGACAGGCTTGCCAAAACTGAGAGCTTGAAACATCAGAGAGGGTCCAAAGTAAATCTTTGAGACAGCTCCAAATTCAATTCCATCCATTACCAACCACACCTGCCTGTAGCCGGGGTATCTGCATTATGCCATTGTTGTTGCCAGAAGCACTACGCCAGAAAAAGGAAGAATTACCGAGAAGATATTACTGGAATGAAGCAGAATGTTTGATGTTTTCCAAGGCAAGTTTATGTGTAATTGCAGTACACAACTGTACAAGGGTTAACCATGAAACTCTCACAACCCCGCCTCATTCATGTTTCTAGAAAAGTACTATATTTTTATACAGAGTTAAAGTAAGTATCTAGTATTCACTCAACAATTTTTTTAAGCACGAACTGTGTGTTAAATCTCAGTTAGTCCTGGTGACAAAGGTGACTTAGCATCCTAGTGATGGAGATAGACCTTTAAAAAATCTATAACAATAAAGTGTGATAAATGCTCCAATTTAGTATGTGTAAGATCACGTAGGAGCCAAAGCTATGGAATTCTACCTAGGTGTGAAAGAATAACCACAACAATGGACTCAAACATACCAACAATCATGAAGATGGCACAAAACCAGGCAACATTTCGCTCCCTTGCATGTGGGTTCACTATGAGCCAGAGCTGACTCGCCCACAGCTAACAACAACAAAGGTATGAAAGAAATTCCAGGAAAGGCTTCTTAAAGGAGGTGCCACGAGCTGAGTCTTGAAACATAAGCAGAAGTTTGCCAAACAGAACAGGACACTGACAATAAAATGTGCGAAGCCAGAAAAGAGCAGGGTACAGAGATTTTGTCTTGGGGTTATACAAAGGTGATGGGTATAACACTTGAAGGCTGGAGGAGCCCTTTCTTTTGGTCATGACTTCAAGTATCTCTAATACAAAAAATAAAAAATGTTATTTTCTGAAATGTTTGAGGCTAGGATGTTGGGGTAAATGATAAAATTAGGACAAATCTAAAGAGTAATTTAACCAAGTTTTTCTGAAAGTGAAGCTTCTGGACACTAGAGCATCTGCACTGAAGCTATTTGAAAAGTAGTGTAGCTGATAGAAAAGTGCAAGTTCAGGTAGCCCCTCTGGTTTCAGAACACAAACGGAACTTGTGTTATGAATGAGTTGCTCTCATGTGTTTTTGAAACACATGAAATAATCTTCCTATGACATTCTCTGTACCTCAGCTCCCACCTATGTTGCTCCTGCATTTGGATTTGGGCCTCTATGATTGTTAATTTGATCAAACATGCAATTAAGATGCATCGATAATTACTGGTGACTGGAATGTGAAAGTTGGAAACAAAGAAGGATCAGTAGGAGGAAAATATGGCCTTTGTGAAAGAAACAACAACGGAGATCACATGATAGAATTTTTCAAGACCAACGACTTATTCATTGCAAACACCTTTGTTCAACAATGTAAACAGAAATAATGCACGTGGACCTCACCTGACAGAAAAAACAGGAATCAAATCGACTACATTTGTGGAAAGAGACAATGGAAAAGCTCAATATCATCAGTCAGAACAACGCCAGGGGCCATCAATTGCTCATAAGCAAGTTCAAATTGAAGCTGGAGAAAATTAGAACAAGTCCAGTCTGCAAGACCTTGAGTGCACTCCACCTGAATTTAGAGACCTTCTCAAAAATAAATTTGATGCATTGAATGCTAATGACCGAAGACCAGATGAGTTGTGGGATGACATCAAGGACATCATGTATGTAGAAAGCAAGAGGTCATTAAAAAGACAGGGAAGAAAGAAAAGATGAAAATGGATGTCAGAAGAGACTCTGAAACCTGCTCTTTAATGTAAAGTAGCTAAAATGAGTGAAAAAAATGATTAAGAAAAAGAGCTGAACAGAAGATTTCAAAGCGGGGCTTGAGAAGACAAACTAAAGTATTATAATGAAATGTGCAAAGACCTGTAGTTAGAAAACCAAACGGGAAGAACACGATTGATATTTCTCAAGCTGAAAGAACTGCAGAAAAAAATTTAAGCCTCAAGTTGCAATTTCGAAGGATTCTATGGGCAAAATATTGAATGACACAGGAAGCAAAAAGGGAAGATGGAAGGAATATACAGAATCACTGTACCAAAAAGAACTGGTAGACATTCAACCATTTCAGGAGGTGGCATATAATCAAGAATCGATGATACTGAAGGAAGAAGTTCAAGTTGCACCGAAGGCATTGGCAAAAAACAAGGCTCCAGGAATTGCTGGAATACCAACTGAGATGTTTCAACAAATGAATGCAGCACTGGAAGTGCTCACTCATCTATGCCAAGAAATTTGGAAGACAGCTAGCTGGTCAACTGACTGGAAGACATCCGTATTTGTGCCTATTCCAAAGAAGATGATCCAACAGAATGCAGAAATTATCAAACAATATCATTAATATCACATACAAGTAAAATTTCTGAAGATAATTCAAATATGGTTGTAGCAGTACATCAACAGGAAACTACTAGAAATTCAAGCTGGATTTCAGAAGAGGGGGTGGTTTTAGGGATCTCATTGCTGATGTCAGATAGATCCTGGCTGAAAGCACAGAATACCAGAAAGATGTTTATCTGTTTTTTATTGACTGTGTAAAGGCATTTAACTTTTAGGATCATAACAAATTATGGATAACATTGTGAAAAATGGGAATTCCAGAACACTTAATTTTGCTCATGAGGAATCTGTACATAGACCAACAGGCAGTCATTCCAACAGAACAAGGGGATACTGTGTGGTTTAAAATCAGGAAAGGTGTGTGTCAGGGCTGTATCCTTTCACCATACTTATTCAATCTCTATGCTGAGCATATAATCTGAGAAGCTGGACTGTATGAAGAATGCTGCATCTGGATTGGAGAAAGACTCATTAATAGCCTGTAATATGCAGGTGACACAACCTTGTTTGCTGAAAGTGAAGAGGACTTGAAGCACTTACTGGTGAAGATCAAAGACCTACAGCCTTCAGTACGGATTACACCTCAACATAAAGAAAACAAAGATCTTCACAACTGGACCAATAAGCAACGTCATGATAGACAGGGAAAAGATTGACGTTATCAAGGATTTCATTTTACTTGAATCCACAATCAACACACATGAAAGCAGCCATCAAGAAATCAAACGACATATTGCATTGGGCAAATCTGCTGCAAAAGACCTCTTTAAAGTGTCAAAAAGCAAAGATGTCACTTTGAGGACTAAGGTGGGCCTGTTATGGTATCATGGTGAAGCCATGATATTTTCTATTGCCTCATACGCATGCGAAAGCTGGACAATGAATAAGGACGACCGAAGAAGAATTTATGCCTTTGAATTATGATGTTTGTGAAGAATATTGACTTCCAGAAGATCAAACAAATCTGTCTTGGAAGAAGAACAGCCAGAGTGGTTCTTGGAAGCGAGAATGGCGAGACTTCATATCAGGTATTTTGGACATATTATCAAGAGGGACCAGTCTCTGGAGAAGTACATTTTGCTTGCTAAGGTAAAAGGTCAGCAAAAAAGAAGACCCTTAATGAGATGGACTGACATAGTGGCTGCAACAAAGGGCTCAAGCATATTAAAGATTGTGAGGATGGCACAGGACCGGGCAGTGTTTAGTTCTGTTGTACATAGGGTTGATATGAGTCAGAACTGACTTGATGGCACCTAATAACAACAATATGACATTTCTTGTACTTCAGCTCCCACTTATGGTGCTCCTGTATTGGGTTTGGGCCTCTATGATGGTTAGTTTTACATGTCAACTTGGCTAGGCTATGGTTTCCAGTTTTGTTTTGTTTTTTCCAGTCTATTTGCTGTCATGGAGCAGTTAGATATGATTAAATCAGTTAGTCCTGGATGGAGCAGATTATCTTCCATAACATAATGTACTGAAATGGAATTAACTTCCATAATGCAATCTAACGTAATATAATCAATCAGTTGAGGTCATACCAGTGTAGGGTGGATCCTAAATCTAATCCCTCTGGGTTATAAGAAAATCAAAATAGACACAGACACACACACCACACAGGGGAAGACAATCTCCATGTGAGGGTCTCTAGAAGCCAAAGAATGACGAAGATCACCAGCAGACATCAGAAACTAGGAGAGAGGCTCACAGGAAGAATTAACACAGCCGAGATCCTGATTTGGAATTTTAGCCTCCATAACTGTGAGAAAATGACATTTAAGCAGCTAACAGACACATGAGGAAATGCTCATTATCACTAGCCATTAGAGAAATGCAAATAAAAACTACGAAGAGATACCATCTCACCCCAACATTACTGGCACAAATCAAAAAAACAGAAAATAACAAATGTTGGAGAGGCTGTGGGGAGATCAGAACCCTTATGCGCTGCTGGTGGGAACGCAAAATGGTACAACCATTTTGGAAAACGATATCATAGAGAAATAAGAGCCGTCACAGAATAGACATATGTACACCCATGTTCATTGCAGCATTATTCACAATAGCAAAAAGATGGAAACAACTTAGATGCCCATTAACAGCTGAATGGATAAACAAACTATGGTACATACACAGAATGGAGTATTATGCAATGATGAAGAACAATGATGAATCTGCAAAGCATCTCATAATATGGATGAATCTGGAGGGCATTATGCTGAGTGAAAATAAGTCAATCACAACAGGATGAATATTGTATGAGACCACTACTATAAAAACTCATGAAAAGGTTTGCACACAAGTAGAAATGGTCTTTGATGGTTAGGAGGGAGGGGAGAAGTGGGGAGGGAAAAATACTAAATAGACAATAGATAAGTGGTAACTTCGGTGAAGGGTAGGACAGTACACAGTACTAAGGAAGCCAGCACAACTTGTACAAGGCAAGGTCATGGAAGCTCCGTAGACACATTCAAACTCCCTGAGGGACTGAATTACTGGGCTAAGGGCTGTGGGGACCATGGTCTCAGGGAACATCTAGCTCAACTGGCATAACATAATTTGTAAAGAAAATGTTCTACATTTTACTTTGGTGAGTAGTGTCTGGGATCTTAAAAGCTTGTGAGTGGCCATCTAAGATTCTCCACTGGTCTCACCTCATCTGTAGTAAGGGAGAATGAAGAAAACCAAAGACACAAGGGAAATATTAGTCCAGATGACTAGTAGACCACAAGTACTACAACTTAGACCAGACTGAGTCCAGCACAACTAGATTGTGCCCAGCTACCACCATGACAGCTCTGACAGGGATCACAATAGAAGGTCCAGGGCAGAGTGGGAGAAAAATGTAGAACAAAATTCTAACTCACACAAAAAAAAGACCAGACTTACTGGTCTGACAGAGACTGGAGAACCCCAAGAATATGGCCCCCAGACACCCTTCTAGCTCAATACTGAAGTCACTCCTGAGGTTCACCCTTCAGCCAAAGATTAGACAGGCCCATAAAACAAAAGGAGACTAAATGGGCACACCAGCCCAGGGGCAAGGACTAGAAGGCAGGAGAGGACAGGAAAGCCAGTAACAGAGAACCCATGGTCAAGAAGGGGAGAATGTTGACATGTCGTGGGTTGGCAACCAATGTTGCAAAACAATATGTGTACTAATTATTTAACGAGAAGCTAGTTTGTTCTGTAAACCTTCATCTAAAGTACAATAATTTTTTTGATTAAAACTTTTACCGATTAAAAAAAAAGAACTATAAGAAAATAAATTTCTGTTCTTTAAAACCACTCACTTGTGGTATTCACATTACAGCGGCACTTGGTAACTAAGACAGCCTCCCATTACATTTGTGCTCATTCTCTTGCCACTTCAGCTAAACTGTTGTCTAAAATGAAGGCATTTGACACATGAAGCCATTCAGATCAAGGGACTCCTAAAACCACAGATGACTCTGTGTACTTGGTGGTCATATAACAGTCTGTCCTTTTTTTGTGTGTTGCTATGGAACACTGACATAGAAGTGACATTAAACCTAGAAACATTTCTTAGAAAAAAGGTAAAAATAAAATAAAATGTTAAGAAACACAGTTCATCAATCATTGTATGTGACCTTTCTCCTACCAAGTCTTTGATAAAAATAATGAAATGTGTATAATAAGAAATGAAGTGCCCAATGTAGGCTGCTAGGGCTAACCAACCTAAGTTTCTAAAACATAAAATTATCAGAAAACAGCGGTAAAATTATTCATTTTTATATGATTTATACCAAGATTTATATGGGGCCTGCTATATATGATCCTGTTAAGACTCCACTGGGCAAAGAAGTGGCAGTAGACTCACCACAATTAATTTAAAACATTTTTTAGCATCTCATGAGGGATTCTTTATTTCTCACAAAATGAAGACAGTTTGACAGCTTTTTATATTAAAGTAACATAGAGGTATAAAGAGTTAACTGACGTTTAAATCTGGTTTGCTTAAGTCATTCCTTAGTACCTGCACAAAACCTTTAAAACTTTCCTTGGGAAAATAAGTTCTAGTTCAAAAGCATTATCTTTGGAATTTGAAAATTAAAGCAAAGATTGTTTCCATGTTCAGAAAAAGTTGGGGACATTTAAAGAGTTAATTATTATTCCAAAAGGTGATATTTGTCTGATCCAAATAAGCAAATCTGACTAGAGCATTTTATTTCCAACTAACACATGGGTGGCAACTTAGAAAGCCAAGTAATGGCTGTAGGCAGGTTCATGGAGAATTGGCTTGAGAGAGATTATGAGGTTGTATCTGGGCCCAGCAATGACTGCCATGGGCCAGAGGGAGAGGCTGTGTGCACACATTTGCCATTCCTAAGCGAGCATTTCATCGCTCTGAGCTATCTTTTTTCTTTTCCCCCTTTGTTCCATTGTTTTCCAATTAATTCATTGTTTTAGCACCTTTGTCACTCTTGGGCCTTGCTGCTCAAGAAGCAGTGAATCACCTCTGTACCATCAGGTAACCCCCCCGCATTGACTACAAGCTCCTGAGAGCACGGACCCCATAAGACATTTCAGGGCCTAGTGTGTATTTGCCATTTAGTGAGCACTGAAAGAAAAAGTAAAATAAGGACCCTGGTGGTGCTATGGATAAGAGCTCAGCTGTTAACCGAAAAGTTGGTGGTTGGAATCCACCCAGCAGCTCCATGGGAGAAAGACCTGGTGATCTGCTCCCCTAAAGATTATAATCTAGAAAACCCAATGGGACAGTTCTACTCTGTCACATGGGGTCACTATGAGTCGAAATCGACTCCACAGCACCTAAAAAGAACAAAAGAAAAATTTACTTTCCACCAAAAATCAACCATCCCTGTCTGGAATACCATGATAAGAACGTTATCACTTTTATTACAAATATTGCAGGTAGGGTACAGACTGAAATGCAAATGCCAATAGTTTGTGATATAGAAGTGAGGTTAGCAAGGATCTGCCCTTTAAAAAAAATAACTAAACAAAGGAAATAATTTGGCAAAGATTAAAGAAAAGGAGAAAAGGAACTGGTGGTTGTTGAATACCTTTAG
Organism: Dugong dugon; assembly: GCA_030035585.1. NCBI lineage: Eukaryota > Metazoa > Chordata > Mammalia > Sirenia > Dugongidae > Dugong > Dugong dugon. Next base: position 20,879,475 of record CM057463.1, on the reverse strand, counting down.
GCATTTATTTCCTTTAAATTATCTCATTTAAACCTTCATCAGTTTCTCCTGCAGAGCAGCTGGTAGGTTCAAACCACCGACCTTTCAGTTAGTAGCCAAGTGCTTTAACCACTGCGCCACCATGGATCCTTCACCTCCCATATAGGAAGGAAAAATGATTAAGGGTATTTCGACTCAGCCTTTCAAACACAAGTAAACTCCAGGCAACCAGAATCTGAATATAAGTGAGAGCAATGAACAGAACTAGAAGTAAGCAAGCAAAAAGGGAGAAAATTGGAGAAAGATTATTTACATAAATTGAATATGTACCCATTCACATTCTGATATATAATGTTCTTATTTAGAAGTGTTTTCACAACAGCTGGAATACAGAGGAAAGTCTACTTTTTTTTTTTTTTTTTTTTTTTCCTAACAAGTGGGGCCAAGTGTCTATTAAATTCAGTCTTTCCTGGGTGGTCAAGAATCCCAGTGAAAGGACATTTTAACATTGGCGAGCTGTCATTTCTTGACTGTGTAATCTGTAGCTCTTTCAAAATTTCAGTTTCATAAAGAATCAGTAAACTGACCATAATATAACTATCAGTGGTCAACTCTGAATTGCTGTATATTACAACTCTGGGTTTTGTTAATCATATGTTGTGAGTGCAGAAATCAAGATGAAGCATCTCAATGCTCTCTCTTTGTTAGCTGAGCCTGTCATGTTGCAGGGCTCAAAAAACATTCATAAGAACAGAAATGCCAACAGCATCCAGTAAAGAAATGTTTGTAATAGCTACCAGCTTTTTCACTGTCCATTAGGATTTTCAGAACCATTTCAGAAATAACCATAATCAAATAATTACTTAAAACAATATGAATTCTACCCAGTCAATATAGTTGAATATGATCAGTCACTCTTCTTCTCCATTTTATTTTATTTTTTTATTGTACTTTAGATGAAGTTTACAGAGCAAATAAATTCTCATTAAATAGTACACATATTGTTTTATGACAATGGTTAACAACCCCACGACATGTTGACACTGTCCTTTCTCAACCTTTGGTTCCCTATTACCAGCTTTCCTGTCCCCTCCAGGCTTCTAGTCTTTGTCCCTGGACTGTTGTGCCCCATTAGTCTTGTTTTGTTTTATGGGGCTGTTTAATCTTTGAACGGTGAACCTCGGGAGTGACCTCGTTACTGAGCTAAAAGGGTGTCTGGGGAGCCATACTCTCAGGGTTTCTCCAGTCTCTGTCAGGGCAGTAAGTCTGGTCTTTTTTGTGAGTTAGAATTCTGTTCTACATTTTTCTCCTGCTCCGTCCGGTACCCTCTGTTGTGATCCCTGTCAGAGCAGTCAGTGGTGGTAGCCAGGCACCATCTAGTTGTACTGGACTCGGTCTGGTGGAGGCCATGATAGTTGGGGTTCATTAGTCCTTTAGACAAATCTTTCTCTTCTATCTTGTTTTCTTCATTCTCCCTTGCTCCTGAAGGGGTGAGACCAGTGGAGTATCTTAGAACTGCTCACAGGCTTTTAAGACCCCAGACACTACTCACCAAGGTAGAATGTAGAACGTTTTCTTTATAAACTATGTTATACCAATTGAGCTAGATGTTCCCCGAGATAATGGTCCCCATAGCCCTCCACCCAACAATTCAATCCCTCAAGGAATTTGGATGTATCTATGAAGCCTCTATGACCTTGCATTGTACAAGTTGTGCTGGCTTCCCCAGTATTGTGTACTGTTTTACCCTTCACCAAAGTTATCACTTATCTATTGTCTATTTATTATTTCCCCACCTCACCCCTCCCATCCCTCGTAACCAACAAAGGCTGTTTCTTTTTGTGTATAAACTTTTTCATGAGTTTTTACATTAGAGGTCTCACACAATATTTGTCCTTTTGTGATTGCCTTATTTCACTCAGCGTAATATCCTCCAGTTTCATCCATGTTATGAGATGCTTCACAGATTCATCATGGTTCTTTATCATTGCATAATACTCCATTGTGTGTATGTACCATAGCTTGTTTATCCATTCATCTGTTGATGGGCATCTAGGTTGTTTCCATCTTTTTGCTATTGTGAATAATGCTGCAATGAACATGGGTGTACATATGTCTATTCTGTGACGGCTCTTATTTCTCTAGGATATATTCCTAGGAGTGGGATTGCTGGATCATATGGCATTTCTATTTCTAGCTTTCTAAGGTAATGCCATATCATTTTCCAAAATGGTTATATCATTTTGCATTCCCACCAGCAGTGCATAAAAGTTCCGATCTCCCCGAAGCCTCTCCAGCATTTGCTATTTCCAGCTTTTTTGATTCATGCCAGTAATGTTGGGGTGAGATGTTATCTCATTGTGGTTTTAATTTGCATTAGTCTAATGACTAGTGATCATGAGCATTTCCTCATGTGTCTGTTGGCCTCTGGAATGTCTTCTTTGGTGAAGTGTTTATTCATTTCCTTTGCCAATTTTTTAATCTGATTATTTGTCTTTTTGTTGTAGAGGTGTTGGATTTTCTTGCAGATTTTAGAGGTTAGAACTTTGTCTGACTTATAATGTCCAAAATTTTTTTCCCAGTCTGTAGATTCTCTTTTTACTCTTTTGATGAAGTCTTTTGATGAGCATAAGTGTTTAATTTTGAGAACATCCTAGTTATCTAGCTTATCTTCCAAGTTTGTGTGTTGTTGGTTATTGTTTGTGTCCTGTTAATGCCATGTATTAGGTCCTCTAGCCTTGATCCTATTTTTTTTTTTCTTCTATGAACTTCATAGTTTTTGGCTTTACATTTAGGTCTTTGATCCATTATGAATTAGTTTTTGTATATGGTGTGAGGTAGGGTCCTGTTTCATTTTTTTGCAGATGGACTTCTAGTTTTGCCAGCACCATTTGTTAAAAAGGCTGTCTGTTCCCCATTTGATGGACCTTTGACCCTTGTCAAAGATCAGGTGACTGTAGGTCGATGGATTTACATCTGGGTTCTCAATTCTGTTCCCTTGGTCAATATATCTGCTGTGTACCAGTACCAGGCTGTTTTGACTACCATAGCTGTATAGTAGGTTCTGAGGTCAGGTAGTGCGAGTCCTCCTACTTTATTCTTCGATAGTGCTTTACTTATCTGAGGCTTCTTCCCTTTCCGTATAAAGTTAATAATTAGTTTTTGCATCTCTTTAAAGAATGTTGTTGGTATTTGGATTGGGATTGTATAGTATTTGTAAACTGCTTTGGGTAGAATTGTCATTTTCACAATGTTGAGTCTACCTATCCATGAGCATGGTATGTTTTTCCATTCATGTAGATCCCTTTGGGTTTCTTGCAGTACTGTTTTGTAGTTTTCTTTGTATAGGTCTTTTACCTCCCTGGTTAAATTTATTCCTAAGTATTTTATTTTTTTAGGGGCAATTATAAATGGTGTTGTTTTCCTGATTTCCTTTTCATCATTCTCTTTATTGGCGCATAGGAATCCAACTGATTTTTGTATGTTTATCTTGTATACTGCTACTCTGCTGAATCTTTCTATTAGTTCCAGTCGTTTTCTAATTGAGTCTTTAGGGTTTTCTATGTATAGTATCATATCATCCGCAAACATTCTCCTCCATTTTAAAAGGAATGTGTCATTGGGTCTGATGCATTGGCTCTCCTCCAAAACAGTTTTTGGGGTATTTTCAGTCTGCACCGGAATTGGACTCAACAGAGTGTTTCAGGAACATAACTCATTCACTCCCACCTTTCTGCTCCTCCTTAACTTTGTCCTAAGGCACTTGGTGAGGGTATGTAAAACACCATAGCTGCTAGTGCCACGTTTTACAGATTTTGTTTCCCATCTACCCAAGGATTGTCACAGGGTATTAGAAACATGGGAGGTAGAAGGGTGATAATAATAATAGCTGACATTTAGTGAGTGCTTCTCAGTGGCCAGAAACAGTTCCAAGGACCCATTACATATTAACCTATGAGATGGGTTATCAACGTTATTCTCATTTTGCAGATAAGGAAACTGAGACAGAGAGAGGTTAATAATATGCAGAGAGGGTACAAAGCTCATAAACAACACAGCTCAATTTCAAAGCAAGCATTTTGACTCCAAAAATCCCTTTTAACTGCTGTGTTACAATGGTGTTCTGGAGATGCCTCTCACACAGAAATATATAGACAAAACAACTGTATTAGTTAAGCACTTTTGTTAGCAAAGAACAGAAAAATAATCTGGTCATTTTATGAAGAAGCAGAGTTAATGTAAGGATCTACACAGCCAGAACTGATACGCAAGAAATCTTCCAGAAATTAAGATGAGTCTAGTCTGAATGGCCATTCTCTCTTTTTCTCTCGGTCTCTCTCTCTGTCTTTCCAAATGCAGAGGAATTTTTACAGTAAAGCAAATAACACTTAAGCTGTAGGGCTCACTTGCATAAGCCCCATTCAAAAGCCTGGGGAGGGCTACCAGCAATATGTTCACATAGCATATTTCTTTAAGATTTGCTAAAGATATTTTTAAACTCTTAAAGAGGGCTCCAAAGCTGATCAGCTTCAGGTCTCACAGTACTGCAATCTATCCCTGGCCCTATGGTCCCTTTACTGGTATCTCTGCTTCAGGCTGTACTTCTGTCCTGGTCTCCTCTCACTAGTGATCAGTTTCCTCTGCCCACCTGTTTGGTCCATCCCTGGATCACATCAGCGTGCAAACCCTATTGTGGCTGCACTGGCCTTTCAGCTTCAGCTTTCTACTACCTCTTGAGTCTCTTTTCATGTCTCTTAGCTCAGATTCCTTGGTGTCAGAAAATAATGCACTGCACACCATCACCCCCAAGTCCTATATGCTGGTCCTGTGTCCTGCCCCTGGAAATTCTAAGGAATGGCCTCTTTTTAATAGTTTCATCCTTTCTTTCATCATCACTGACATCATTAAGAACTGAGAAACAAGATATTGCATTCTTATCTTAGCTTCTGTGGAAATGAGTGAGATGTTAAAGGCCTAGCTAATAATCACAGAAAAATATTAGCAAATCTCCGTATTTTTAAAAAAAATTATTTCTGATATCAAAGTTTTTATGTTAAAGGTAATCCAATGCAGACTGTGATAATATGGCTAAAATGCTGTTTGTAGATACTCAGAGATGTGACCCATTTTTTAAAAGTTAGTCATGTCTTCATTCATAAATACTTATTTAATACCTCCGAAGTGCTAGAGTGGAGCCCTGGTGGTGCAGTGGTTAACAGCTCCGTTGTTAACCAAAAGATTGGCAGTTTGAATCTACCAGCCAGCCCTTGGAAACTCTTTGGGGCTATTCTACTCTGTCCTATAGGGTCACTGTGAGTCGGAATCGACTCAATGGCAGCGAGTTTGGTTTTGGGTTTAAGTGCTAGATATTATTATAAGTATAGAGCACAGCATCTGAAAAAATAGATAAATTCCCTAGCCTCATGGAAACTTACATTCTAATGTGGGAAGACAGAGAATAACAAGATAAATACGGAAAATATGTAATGCGTTAAAAACCAAAGCAAACTCGTTGCCATCGAATTGATTCCGACACATTGTAGCCCTACAGGACAGAGTAGAACTGCCCAGAAGTGTTTCCAAGGAACGGCTGGTGGATTCGAAATGCCAACCTTTTGGTTAGCAGCCAATCTCTTAACCACTGTACCACCAGGGCTCCATATAGTGTGTTAGGTGGTGCTCATTACTAAGGGAAAAAAATAAAACAAGGAAAGAGATACAAAGTATGGGGTGGTGATTTTAAATAGGATGATTTTTTTTCTAAATCTTCATGAATTACATAAACTTATAATATAATATCCATAAAAAAATCCTCTAACAACAAAATTCAAATTCATAAAAAAAAGACTAGACATACTGGTCTGACAGAGACTGGAGGGACCCCCGAGACTGTGGCCACTGGACAGACTGCTAACTCAGAACTGAAGCCACTCCTGAAATCCACCCTTCAGCCAAGGGTTAGGCAGTCCTATAAAACAAACAATAACACACATGAGGAATGTGCTTCTTAGTTCAATCAAGTATAAGAGACTAAATGGGCAACACCTGCCCAAAAGCAAAGACTAGAAGGTTAAGAAGGGACAGGAAGACTAGACAAATGGACTTGGGGAACCTGGGGTATAAAGGGAAAGGGGAAGAGTTCTGACACATTGAGGAGATTGCAACCAATGTTACAAAACAATTTGTGTATAAATTTTTGAATTAGAAACTGAAAGAAAAAAAAAAATCCTCTAACAAACTGAACATGATTATGTATGTTTTTTCTCTCCATATTGTGTATGCTTTTTTTTCTCCATGACATTGATAAGGGATAAAATCAAAGCAGAGGCATCTAACCTATTTGTAAAATGACTGCGCTAACTCTAAGAGATCAATGTAACCTCCTCCCCAGACTCTACCTTTGTTGCCTAGGAACCAACCCCTGTTACTATTAAGGAAACAAATTTCTTTGCTGTCAGGCTAAAGAATTTGAATACCTCACGGAAACTCTTTTGTTCCCGGATCCAGATGGAAACTCTTTGTTCCCATTCTCCTCCTGAGACTGACGCTCTGAGAATGCAACTTGTAACAGACCACTCCTGAAAATTTTTGTTGCGTCATTGCTTTGTAACCAGCATGAAGCCCCTCCCTACCTTGACACCATATCTTTCAATTATGTCTTTTAGCCAATCAATGTATTCATGTAATCAACAATGTCGAAGATTATGCTTTACTTTGTCTCGCTTTTGACTGACCTCAATCACTGTAAACAAATCAGAATACAGTATTTTGTACTTCCTCCTCCAGCCCTATAACCATATGCCCCCAACTGCTACCCCTTGGATTCCTGTATTTCATTTGCTGGGACTCCACATTTCCCCATTGCAATGTTCTTTTGTGCTGCAGATGTTTCTATTCCCTGAATAAAACTCTTTACTTTCGATTTTAACCAGGCTACCGTGACTTTGCTCTACACAGAAGACCATTGAAGTACCACTGAAGTACCATAGAAACCAAAGATGCAAAGTAACTTTAAAGTTATAAACTTAAAGTTTATAAGCAGGAAGTCACACGTTCCATACTGCTGAGGAGTTATGTGGAATGCTGAAAAAGAAAGTTTTTCCTAGTTTGTTGGTCCCTGAATTCTGCTAGAAGATAACCTGTTGATACCATATAAAGTGTCCATTTATATGGAATGAACCAATTAAGTCTAATCTTTGGAAGAATTTTCAGACTTCTAGTTAACTTTATTTGCTGAAGAAATTTCACCAGTAAGTGTGAAACCATTCTTTTCTTTGATAGTTAAAAATGTGATCTGAGTTTCTTTCTGTATGTACAGCAAAAATATGAAGAAACCCACTTTAAAGAGAATCTTTTTTTTTTAACATAGGAGGTGTAGCAGGGTGTTAACTGGGAATTTCTGTTTCATCCTCAAGTTATAGCCAAGTTCTAAAACTGGAAATAAGTCATGGTATATCGCATTTTCCAAAGGAGTATCTGGTGATGCAAATGGTTGAAGTACTTGACTGCTAATCAAAAAGCTGGAGATCTAAGTCCATCCAGAGGTGCCGCAGGAGAAAGGTCTATCAATCTACTTCTGAAAAATCAGCCATTGAAAACCCTATGGAGTACAGTTCTACTCTGACATACATGAGCTTCCCATGAATTGGAATCACCTCGAAGGCACTGGTTTTTTATACCACATTTTTTAAAGAGAACCACCAACAGTGGGGGCCACAGATCTCTCCATCCCCAGTCTATAAAATCAGAGGGCTGGAAGAGAGGAGGGTTCAATGGGATCCTCAGAGGCCTGTAAGTGAGTACTGTGTTCACAGTGAAAAATAATTTCCTTTACTCCCCATGACCTGCTTTCTGCCCCTACAGCTAAAGCTATAAATATTCTGAATGAATGCATGAGTCGAAATTGTCATCTCATTCCACTGTTGGCTGTCTGTAAGGCAGCAGGATTCCTGACCTGCCCCTAAAACTACCCAGGCAAGGGAAAAGAGAGTTGGGGAGAGGAGAGAGGGCAGCGGCAGAGCAACCTGCACCTCCACCTAAACTGAAAATGCTAGCTGGGCTTAAGAAGTTTTGTTCATGCTTCACCCAAGGGGCCCAGGTGCACAGTGAAGTGACCTCAGCAGCAAGAGGCTGTGGAGTGGACCTCTTAGGTCTCTTTAAACTCATTTACAATAAAAATTATTACAGCTTTCTCAAGAGATATTAATCACAGATTTTCATACAGGTTAAAAAGTGTGAAGAAGGATGAATGTCTTATTTTTTCCAGTATACACAAAAAAACTGTACATGTCTTGTAGGCTGCCACCCCACAGACTTCTCTTAAGTTTGTACCCCATAATTTAATATCCTAGGATGAAAGATATTCCTCAAAATATCTAGACTACAACAATTTATTCTTAAACGCAGCAAAAACAAATAATTGAGGCAACTGTGCCTTTTTTAAGTGTGCATAAGAGGGTTCAGGGAGTGAGGAGTTTTGAAAGCTACTGATCATGCTCCCATTACTGTACTGATTAGTGGAATAAAAAAGCCCAGCATGGAGCTATTCTTCTGGCTTCTCACACACAAAATCATCACGTTTCTTTAACCTTGTTTTTCTAAGGTTTTAAAGTCAGGTTTTATCAAGCTCTATGTAGTCGCAAATCCTCTGCAGCAGGTTACCAACATAAATAAATAAACTCCTGCAGATATCCACAGCTAAGGAAGAAGAAGGTTTGGATTAGGGCTTTGCCTTCAATCAAAGAGTGCCTTGCAGGAATTATTGCCACAAGTGAGCTAAGAAAGCGTATAATGGCTCTACTAATATAAACTCTGTGCTTCTTCCGGTTGGTAATACTGTATCTTATTTCTCTTGAATTAGGGCTGTTCCAAATTTCTCTGCAAGTGATTTGAAGCTGATATACTTGTCACGTATAGAATGCTGTGGACTTCATCATCAAAGAGACCCTAATCGAATAAGAGCACTCGAAGAAAACCTTGGTAGGAATGTGGAATTGTAATTAATAAATCAGAAATACAGCCATGAATCTTTCAGAAGGAGCTCTGGACAGAAACAATGGTTTTGTAAAAGAAATAACAATTTATAAAACAGTGGTTGCTATAACAACGAGCCCAACAAGGTCAGGCTTAGCAGTGAATTCACAAATCACTTTCTAGTAAAGGATTTAAGAGTTTAATAAGCTCAGACATTACCTTTAGACCCTGAAGTTAAAAGCTAAGGTCAAAAGAGTTTAAAAGTTAATAATAGTGAGGGACTTAATAACATTTTACTCACAGATCTTTTTAAGACTAAATTTGACACTGAAAATATCAGCCGATAAAGTGAGAACCAGTGGCCTTAAACAAGAAGTTGAGTACATTTAGGGAATCATAAACAGCCTGGGAAAGAAAGGTCTTTCAACTTTCTGTAATCTGTCCCAAATTGCAGAAAAAGAGCAGATCAAAGCAGAAATAAGAAAAGCAAAATTCTGAAGTTGGAGTACGTTTATTCTCATGTAAAGGTGAGGCTATAAAGACTTAATGCCAACATCAGATTTCATAAATCTATTTAGGATCCAACAAACAGAAAATATGAAACGCCCACTGTAATACGACACCATGTGATGCATTAAGGGAAGAACACAAAGAAATTAAAAAGGTCACTTTTCTAGATGAAATTTCAATTTGTGGCATAGGAAATAAGAGAAGAGTACATATAAATATGAATGTAACCACACAATTGCTGGAAACTAGTGAAATGCAAACTTATTCTCTAGGTTGATACCTACAGTAATCACACTGGGGAAATCCTCTATACATGCTATTAAAGAGTCCCTAGGTGGCGCAAACGGTTAAGCACTTGACTATTAGCGGAAAGGTTGGCAGTTCAAACCCACCTAGAAGTGCCTTGGAAGACTATCCTGACTGCCATCTGCTTTAGGAAAGTAACAGCCTTGAAAAACCTTGGCGCTGTTTTATTCTGCACATTTGGGGTCACCATGAGTCAGAATCAACTCGATGGTAACTAAAAATAGCAACATGGACTGAAAAATGCTTACGTATTATTCAGTGCCTACTAAGTATACTTGCTTATTTAATTTTCACAACAATGCATCAAAATAAGCACAACTCAGAAATTAAATTTGCCCAAGGCAACAAGCTGTTAAATGAGTAGTTCAAATATTAACCAGCTCTTTCTGATTCCGGCATCACCATTATTTCCACTATGCAATGCTGCTCTAAATTAGTTCCCACAGAGTAAATAGATATATCTTATTTGTTTGTTTGTTTTTAATTACCAGTATCCAATTCCAAACAGCATACGTTAAAAACTAAAGGAGAAACCAAAAATCAGTAGCTGTCAAGTCGACTCCTACTCGTGGCAACCCCATGTGTGTCAGACTAGAACTCTGCTCCATAGGGTTTCAGTGGTTGAGTTTTAGGAAATAGATGGTCAGGCCTTTCTTCTGAGACACCTTTGGGTGATCTTGAACCTCCAACCTTTTGTTTAGCAGCCGAGGGCTAACCCACCCAGGAACTCCAAAAGAGAATCCACAAAATGTCAGAAAAAGTAACTTACACTGATAAATCATTTGCCCTCACTTACTTTTGTCATCCTTAAAAGAGACTATTCATGGTTATGATATGTCAAAAGAAAGACAATGCATACTGAAACAAGATGGTGTCTAAAAAGAAGACAGGAAATGGGCTTCAAGGAAATAACGAAGTGATGGTCCAGAACAGTGTCAGGCACATACGGTGCTCCGAAAAATGTGTTGGTGGTAGACATACAAGTAATTTGGCTCTGCTTTCTGGCCTTGACCAAGACACTGGACTCCCAGTGCTTCCACTGGGCTGGAAAAAATGATCACTCACATAATTTTTACACTACATATATATTATTTTATCTACCATATATTCCCATTTATGATGAATTTGCCCTTGGGCATAACACAGTACCAATCCATACAGCCAAGTGGAAAAGTCAGATCGTCTTCACCAAGTCTATTTGGTACAGAGTAGAAGAGGGATTCCTTGGGTGGTGTAAATGATTAATGTATGCAGTTGCTAACCAAAAGGGTAGAGGTTTAAGTCTACCTAGAGGCACCAGGGAAGAAAGTCCTGGCGATCTTCTTTGGAAAAATTAGCCAGTGAGAACACTACGGAATACAGTTCTATTCTGGCACATACGGAGTTGCCATGAGTCAGAATCAACTGGGCTGAAGCTGATAACCTGGAGGTAGAAGAGGGATAACTCATTGCGGCCAATGTATATCACAGTCATCCCTTCTACAGCGTGCCTCACATTTCCCCCAATGCTTTGTGAGCACTTAAGATTTTGATCTGAATGACAAAATTTCTGTATAAAATTAAGTCTCCTCCCAAATACTACGAACTTATCACTTTCTTTCCCATCTCCTGAATCCACAGTCATAGACTACGTCTTTGTAACCATCTATTTTTTCATTTGCCTTCTTCCAGGGCTCACTCCATGGATCTTAGGAGTGCATTTTCTTTTTATTTGCTCCTCATACAAAAAAAGCCTTACTCTTTAAAAACAAGGTGAAAAAGTTATAATGTTGAAGTCAGGAAGCTTCCAATGAAGAAGGTGAGCAGATAACTGAATAATAAAGTTGGCATGATTATATAAATTGGAAATTTTCCACCAACATTTGGCATTTAAAGCTTTGAAAACATCAAGGAAGTGGGAGTGTATAGAGAACAAAAAAGGTCAAAGTACTGAACCTTTGCATACTATCATACTTTTAAAGTCAGATTGACATAGCAGAACTAGTAATGGAGACTGAAAAGCAAGTGGCCAGTGATACAGAAGAAAAATGTGGACAGTGTTGGTCTTAAAATCTAAGCAAAGAAAATATTTCAAGAACAATGTGTGATCAACTTGGTAAAACGCTACTGACATTTTTCCAGGTTTCCTAGAAAACAGAATATGAGGCAAATTCTTTACTGGAGGGTGTAATATCCAGGCAGCAAAAATGAGGGGAAAAAATAAGTGAGGATAGGAAGTGGAGAAAACATGATAAGGTGGCACGTTTCTGAGCTTAACAAATCTTCACACAGAAATATAGTCTATTGCTCAATCACGAGGGCTACCTCTGGAAGAAACATATGGAACCAGAACCTTTCAAATTTTATTGAAGTAGAAGAAAGGCAAGGAACATATCTACTGGCTTCTTCCTATCTGCTGTCTCTTATGGGTCAAAGTTTGTCCCACAGGGCATATATTCCCTTGCGCTTCATGATTTTTACCTGTCCCACATCCTACTGTGCAACACTTTGTTTGAGTCCAGAAGTAGCAGGCAGATCCTGAGCATGATGGGCATGATGGAGACCACGCAGAAGCCAGCCTTTACCCTTGGGAGTGCTAAGATTACCAGTTATATTAGGACATGAGGCAGAAGTGTCTGGGGCTCTCCACTGAACAAGCTGCATTTTTCAGAGAGGGCAAGTGGGGTCAAGGGAATCTGGGGGAGTGCATAAATTGGATGTAGTACAGATAGATTATTAGATTTAGCCACTGGGAGTCATTGGTTACTATCTCTTCAGGCTTTCCCAATGATGATTCTAATCAATAGATCTCAATCAGGACTATTTTTTTCATTAGCTATTTTCTTAATTTTTTAACTACGAAGAAAGGGTTTAAATATTCACCTCTTTGTTCTAAGATGGCTTGTTGGTCTTGATTCAAATTTCCCACCCTTTCACAGAGATGTACATATCAAAAACCAAAAACCAAACCCGTTGCCATCTAGTCAATTCCGACTCATACATACCAAAGATATTGGGAAAAAAATGCTCTGCTTAACTGTAAAGTAAGTCCTGTTACACCTTTTCCCAGGGCAACTGGAGCCAATGTGCCTTGCCAATAACTAAATAAGAGGTCATTTCAAGTGGTTGTTCTCAGAATATAGAGCGCCTGCTTCAAGAGAATTTGTTGACTCCACCATTGACAAAGAAGGGTAAAGCATTTGAGAGTAGAATAAAGCTGCTCTTGCCTTCATTGAAATGTCTTTCCTATTCTTGGTTGAGTGTAGCAAAATCATTTGTATAGTTCAGTGCCAGGGCTATATGTTTTTGTAACATATTCTGATTACGAGCAGCAAAGCAAAAATTATTAGCATTCTTCAAAAGTTGGAGAAGATACCAAACTGGCACCATCCTATCACACTCCTAAAGAAATATTTTTTTAAATATCAGCAATAGCAATGTAAGTACCTATATTCTCCTTTGAAAACACACTCCAAAAACTCTCAACTTTTTGATTCAAGAGCAAGGGCTAAAAATGGTTTCATTTTGACCAGATCTGGTCCACCAGTGTGAATTTGATTTGGTTTAGTTTGATTTGGCTTTTGGTAGGACACTGTTTTTAAGTTTAAAAAAAATTTTTTTTTGACAGTCCTTAGGTGGAAAATGATCTCTGTGGCTTACTATCCTTATTATTTACAACTGGCCCAATTAACACATTTTTTTTTTAACCTGCCAGACTCCTGTAGATATTTGAAATCATGGTGCCTGCCTTATAGCGGGATCCCTAGGCAGTGCAAATAGTTGGCGCACTTGGCTGCTAACCAAAAGGTTGGCAATTTGAAGCCATCCAAAGGTGCCTCAGAAGAAAGACCTAGAAATCTACTTCCATAAAATAAACCATCAAAAGCTCTATGGAGCACAGTTCTACTCTGACATACACGGGGTTGCCATGAGTCGGAATCAACTCCGTGACAACTTTTTTTTTACCTTAGAGTTACCCAATCTCTTTGCTCCAGTTAAAATCATTTATACACACACACATACACACACACACACACACACACAAATTGGAGAAAATTATTTGACTGAAAGTTTTAAATGATCCAACAGTGTGATACAGTCTTAAAAAAGAAAAAGAAGTCAATACAATCTCATGTTGCATTAAGAAATGTCCAATGGCCAAATCAAGAGCCACTAGATTTCTAAATTGGAGTTTAGACATGTTCAACTCTGAATTCCAGATATTAGAAAGGAACTTTGACAATTTACAGTATGACATGGATATAGAAGTCTGTTAATCATATTTTAAATTAACATTTCAATTTAAAATTTATATTTTAAATTGTGGATAGATAACCTACAGATGAACCATAAAGAATTTCCATGAGGAGGAGAGTATGGAATCATTTTACTTTACTATGAGTTGGAATTGATTCAATGGCAACGGGTTTTTGGTTTATACAGAATGCAGAACTAGAACCAAAATTTGGTAATGAGAGCAGCAGGTTTAAAAAGGTAAAAATTTTTAAATAACAATGAACTTTTAAGCTTTATAGCTATTCTAATAATGAAACAGGTGTTCCTAGAGGGAATGCGTTTTTTACCTTACAGAGATATTTGGATAAGCCTGTGTACACTGGGGAGGAGGTTACACTGATTCCGTGCTTAACATTTCTGACTGTCAATCAGAATCATCTGAGAATCCTTTAAAAATAAATATCCTTGGTCCCATTCCAAACACACTAAGTTACTAAGTTATAATAACTGTGAATAAAACTTGGAGCGGGGGTGGTCTCTATTACCTGATAAAACAAAACAAACACACACACACACACAAACTAAACCAGTCACCATCAAGTCAATTCCCAGTCATGGAGACCCCACGTGTGCAGAGTAGAACAGTGCTCCATAGGGTTTTCAAGGCTATGACCTTTCAGAAGCAGATTGTCAGGCCTTTCTTTCAAGGTGCCTCTGGGTTAGTTTGGGCTACCAACCTTTCTTTTTGTAGTTGAGCACTTAACCATTTGTGCCACCTAAGGACTTCTGTGTATCTGATTATCTGATACGCATTGCCATAGAGTCCATTCTGACTCGTAATGACACTATAGGACAGAGTAGAACTGCCCCATAGGGTTTCCAAGGCTGTAATCTTTAAGGAAGCAGATTGCCTCATCTTTCTCCTGAAGAGTAGTTTATGACTTCGAACTACTGACCTTTTAGTTAGCAGCCAAGCTGTTAACCACTGAGCCACCAGAGCTCCAGTTATATCTGACGGTTCTGGTCAAATCAGTTTTTAGGAGTGCAACAGCAGAGCAAGGACCTATATGAACTTCTGTCATTATGTTCAAATATGAAACCATAGAATTATATAAAAGTCATTTTTTCAAGACACCCTTCAGAAAGAACAGCTTCTTCTGTATATTTATTTAAGATGACCTGGCAAGTCATGCCACTCTCAACTTAAACTATTGCTGAAATAATATATTTCTAAAAACTCAACTTAAACTATTGCTCAAATAATACATTTCTAAAAACTCAACTTAAATTGTTGCTTAAATAATATGACATGTATAAAACACCCAGTTACCTTTCCTAAAGTCTTTCCCCTTGCTAAAAGGGACTGCTATTTCCTAGCATTAAACTTTTTCTCTCCAGAAAGACATTTTTTCACATTTAAATTATTTAGATTAGATCACTGGTTCTCAAAGTGTGGTCCCTAGACTAGCAGCATCAGCATCACCTGGCAACTTCTTTGGAGCAAGACCCAGTGATGTGTGTTTTAACAAGATTTCCAAATAATTCTAATGCATGTTCAAATATGAGAACCACAGGCCTAGATTAGCACTCAAAGAAATGGGAGTAGGGTGCTTCATTAGGATGGAGAGTTGTACTCTTTGGCATTCCTGATCGTGCAAAATGGTGGTCCAAGGTGGATATGGGCCTTCCAGATCTATTCTCCTTCTAGCTCTTCCAGTAGCAGAAGTTGTACGAACTTCTCATTCTCATTTCCCATTGAGAAATTTTGAATTTAAAGCATATACAAGTGTATACATACATGCACATACATACACACCCCTTCTAAAGACAGACATGAACTTTGAGAAACAGAATAAATAAATCCATAAGGACAGTAAGAAATGTTTCTTCTAATGGACATATAATTATGAAGACGCAAATTCTCACTCTAGAATCATTACTTTGTGTTATTATTCAGAACAATGTTTATTTATTTCTTTCATCCTCTCCCCTAATATAGCAAGCCCTCTGAACCATTTGAAATTAATAAAAAGAGCGGTTTCTTAATGGTATCTCTTGTCCCTGTGCAAAACCATACTCTTTGATTATGAAATCCCAACTGGTTTGAAACTTTAGCCACAATTAGCACTCAACCACAGTCTCTGACTGGAGAGAAACAGGAAAGGCGGTCTTTATTTGGACTAACAATTCAATATACCTAAGAACACTACTTGACTGAATAAATACTATACTTGTCTGTACACAAATAAATGCTTAAGAGTCCATTGTGTCTTTGCTACACAATTCTGATCTTTTAATAATACTTCTTATATGTTTTAAAGAGTGGAGCTTGCCTGCATACAAGAACATAAAAACCCATTGCTATCAAGTCAATTCCAACTCACAGCAACCATATGGTGACCCTACAGGCCAGAGTAGAACTGCCCCATAAGGTTTCCAAGGAGTGGCTGGTGGATTAGAACTGCTAACCTTTTGGTTAGCAGCTGGGCTGTTAACCACTGAGCCACCATACAAGAGCGTAGGCATCCACATTTAAGGTAATAATCATGGGCTATTGGGACAAAGTTTCTTTCTCTGAATTTTTATGAAACTTAAATACTAATTTTGATGGAGATTAATGCTCCCTTTATAATTAAATGCAAACTAAGTGTTCAGTCAGTGTACCTCCCAATTATCAGGCCATAGTTGACTCATCACCAGCTTCAGATGAGCATGTTGATAAAGTGCCTTCTGAAATAAGGTTTCACTTTTATATTTCTCTTAATTATTTTTTCTGCTTACTGAGCTATACTGCTAACCAAATCTCAGCAGTTGGAATCCACCAGCCTTTCCTAACCTCTTGAGCTGAAACATTGAATGAAGAATCTGTGCTTAGTGGGCCCATATCAATAAACTCAAACAGATACAACTTTATGTTCCTTGCACCATTATCCCACACCCTTAATAGCCATTCCCGCACAAATTCCCCAGGTTTCTGTTTATACATATTACAAAATTTAAGGACTTCTATTGGAGAGTAGCGTACCCTCTCCTGGGTCACAATTTGTACTTCACCTTTTGGGGCTCTCTGGGACTTAAGTCTTGTTACGAGTCTAGAAGCAAAAATGGGTGATGAGGATGTGTTTTAAGAACATTCAACAAAGTCTTGTAGGGCATCTGCCTTAGGCGATGCCTCAGGTAATGACTCAGACGCTGGCCCAGGTGATATCTCGGACAAAGGCTCTTTAGACACAAACCAAACCAAATCGATTGCTGCTGAGTCGATTCCAACCCATAGCGACCCTATAGGATAGAGTAGAACTGCCTGGTAGGGTTTCTAAAGAACAACTGGTAGGTTCGAACTGCCAAACTTTTGGTTAGTAGCCAAACTCTTAACCACTGTGCCACTAGAGCTCCTTTTCAGACACAGCTGGGTTAATCCCATCAGATGGGGTGGAGGGGCTACTGGTTTTGTTGGCAGGAGTGATTCAATGGAATTTAGGGGCTCAATGTCCCCAGCTTCCTGATTATCTGCCCACATGTCCCCGTCCCAAATTTCAGGATCCCATTTCTTCCCAATCAATGCCCTCACTTTACCTTCAGACACCACTGAAGGTTGGGAATTGAGTTGGCATTGTAATTCAGCCACTCCTATGATAAGACTCTGGGTTTGGTTTTCGGCAATATCAACTCTGTTAGTGCAGGAAATAAGGCTTTCTTTCAGGGCACAAGTGACAACTTTGAGGTCATTTACGTGGTGCTTGAGCTTTGCCTCGGAAGCCCTGAGTTCATATCTTTCTTTCACCACTTTGTCTAGCCAAAGTAGGACCAACCAATCAGCTTCCTTATACTTCTCATTCTGACAAAATCATAGAAAAGTATCAAACATGTGATCACCCAGAGCCTCACCTCTCATCAATACTTAATCTATTAGTGGTGATATTTTGTGTATTTCTATTGCTACCTCATGCCATGGATTAGCAGTGCCCTCTTTACTACTGGAAGCAGAGGCATCAACATCTTTAAGACTACCTAGACTTGAGAACCAATTTAGAAAACTTATCCTTACAATTTTATTTCTCTAGAACCACTCTTGGTACCAAATGTCTTAGACCGGATTCTCTAGAGAAGCAAAACTAGTGAAGCATGTATATGTGTATATATAGATACACACACATATATATATATATATATATAAAACAAGGAAATAGTTTATGTAGTTGTAGAGACTGGAAAGTCCCAAGTCTGTGCATCAGGCATCAGGCATCAGGCATCAGGCTGGAGGCTGATGAATTCAAGATTGGCAGGTAAGATGGCAGGCCATTGCTCAAGTCCCGAGGACTGGAGTTCAGATGACAACAAGCCAAATGCAGGATCCAGAGCAAAGCAAAAGCTGGCAAGCTTTGCCAGAAAGTCCATATATATTGGATACAGGCCATATACCCAAGGAAACTCCCTTTTGATTGATTGGTTGCTCGTAATACAGTTCATCATGGAGGAGATAACATTATGTGAGACCACATCATACAGGTGATTATATCATTACATAACTGCCAAAGTACACCATAACTGCCCAACCACTGAGAATCATGGCCTAGCCAAGTTGACACACAACCATCACAGCCATCTAAGAGCAAAAACGGGCAAAAATATCAAAAGTGGTATAGAGGGAGGTGAGAACTAGGATTATGTTAAAAGTATGTGCTAAGCAAAAGCAAGTTTCTCAAGCACATCTGATTCTAAAACAGAGAGAGAAGGAATCAAAAATACTGCACAAGCCACGTGATACAGATCTAGGAATGGACCACTGAAACATATGTATGTACGTACATATGTGTATATGTATATTTGTATGCATATGTTGTATATATACATATTTACATACATATAGACTATATTTATATGTATACACATGCATATATGTATGCGCATACACATGCATATGCATATATGTATATATACATATGTAATTGGCCACTTAGATATGCATCTTTTCATTCTTACTTGTAGTAGCAAATCTTGTAGTCTCCCTTTACATAGAAAGATAGATATTGAGCATATGCAGGACAAACAAGATAGGCAAGCATTAATAGGATTTGATTGAATTGGTATTAGGATTACAGGGGTGAAACTGGAAAAAATGTGTTATAGAAGCAAATAAAGGGATTAAAAGTCTGAATAGAAACTCTTCCAATATCTCACAAGTTGTATCTTATCCCCTTTCTCAATGATCGAACATAGCCTGCCCAGACCAGTGCCCTCCTAGACACGAGGGACAGGTATGTCATTCCATAGGGCAAGCAAGCCTTAGTGGAGAGTTCCTACATGAAATGCTGGGTAAACCTGAGAGCCAGAGGTGAGAGCTACACAAAAATACATAGAAAAAATTATTGTTTAACTATTGGGAGACATCAAAAGGCATAAAGTTCAATGTTAAAGTTAATGCTACATAATCAAACATTCAAAGAACAGGAGGGACATCCAGGAAAACCTAAGTGATTTTTAAATATAGTCTAGTGTGTATGATTCTCATTTATGCATGAAAAAGGATGCATATAGTGAATGAAGTCAGATGTATGGAATAGTGCTTGGAAGGGTAGCCTGGCTTAAGGGCCAGCAGTAAGGCACACAAGTTTAGTACTTTATAGAACACTGCACAACCAACTCCTTTGGATTTTCCAAATCAAGAATCAGTAAAGGTGGTCTATTACACCTTTACTTGTCTTAATTCTTGTGCTAGTCCTTTGATCTTGAGGCACACTAACAGCTTGGAGAGATTATTGCAATACTAACAAAACGATTTAGCAAGAACCTCCCCTTCCCCTGTTAAAGGAACAGCTGAACCAAACTTGAATAATCTTCCAGCTAAGGGTCAAGAACTATGGCTTTGTTGGAGTTCCTTCCTTACATCAAAGCATCTCAAAACATCTCTTAGAATGCATGAAGAATCTTCAGTGTACAGATCTAAATGAAGAAATAGCTGTGTAATTAGATGGCACTTAAGCAGAGAAGGGAATCCCTGAGTAGTGTAAATGGTTAGCATGCTCAGCCACTAACCAAAAGGTTGGAGGTTCAAGTCCACCCGGAGGTGCCTTGAAAGAAAGGCCTAGCAATCTACTTTTGAAAAATCAGCCACAGAAAATCCTAAGGAACACAGTTCTATACTGACAAACATGGGGTTGTCATGAGTGGAAATTGACTCAATGGCAATTTGAGAATGACTTGTCTCATTTTATTTTATGACCAAGTTTCCTAGGTGCTCAAATTACAAACACATAAGGCTAGACAAATCCTCGGCTATTCATAAAATCCAATCTTCTACTGTGTAAACAGAACTTTAGCGTGTCCTTTATTTGAAGAACATAAATATGATCAAAGGATTTAATCTGTAACTATATTTCAAGACAACAAAGGAGGAAATTATCTTCTAGTAGCACTTAGCTTCAGGGACACTTTGTCCAAGGCCTTTTAGGCCTTTCAAGCTTGAGGATGGCATGTGAGTAAGGATTAATGTATTAAATAGAATAGATTTGCCTGTAAATGACAAAAATGCAATATAATATTAGCTTTAAAAACAAATAGAACTTTATTTCTCTAACAAGTAAAAGTCAATAAGCTCCGTCTACCTTATGGCTCCTTGGCATGGCTTCCATTGACAAATTCATTTCATGGTCCAAGAGGGCTACTCCAGCTCCAGGCACCATGTCCCCATTCTAGCCAGCAATTAGGAGAAAAAAGAAGGAGAACAACATATCCCCACCCATAAAGACATTTCTTAAAAATTGCCCAGCAGTTCCACTTATATCCCATTGGCCAGCAGCTAGTGAAGTAACTGCCGGGCTAAAAGGGACACTAACAAAATAATCTTTATTCTGGTTATACATATGCCTAGTCAAAATTAGGAACTCCTATTAACTGAGGAAGAAGGGAGAACTAGGGTGACCATGTAATTTATCTTCCAAATGAGGATTCTATTGAATTGAAAGAGCACCCTTAATAACGATGCCAGGACAGTAGGCATAAACTGGGATTTGTGGCCATCCTTTGGAGATCAGATATTGGGGTGCAACAAGCAGTTTTTGGCACAATTAATAATACACATTATTAATATACTAATATAATAAATAAGAATAAGGCCAGAAAAGTTCCAGACATGTAGTAGTCACTTGGCTTTTTACTTATTATTTCTTGATTACTTAAGCTATGCAAGGCATATATCATCTTATTAATCCTAGCAACAACCACATGAGGTCAATATTTTTGGCTCTCATTTTAATGATTAGGAGATCAATGCTCAAAGATGTTAATTAACTTACTCAAAGCCACACAGATAGTAAGTGGCAAGTCAGGCAGTCAAACTCAGGGCTTTCTGAGTCCAGAGCACCTGCTCTTTTCACAACCATAGTCACAGCTACTATCAACTTACGTAAAAAATGTTCCTCTGATCTCAGAAGCATTATGCTAGGTTAAAGAAACTCAGCACAAAAGAATGCATGCAGTATGGGTCTACTTATATAAAATTCTAGAAAATGCAAAACTGTAGTGAAAATGCAGATCAGTGGCTAGGGAAAGGTTGTCAGGGAAAGGATTAAATGCAAAGATACACGAGAGCAGTTTCGTGGTGATGGAAATGTTCCCTGTTATGATTGTTCTGGCTGCTACGTGGTTGGATTCATTTGTCAAAACTCATTGAACTGTACACCTAAAAGTGGTAAATACTGTATGTAAATTATACCTCAATAAAATTGACAAGATAGATAGATAGACAGATAGACAGATAAACCAACTCACCGATCTCTGGTATAGCCGAAAAATGGTGGTCAAGGATTTCAGAGGTGTGGGAGGTGTGAGTTTGCAGTTCTCTACTCACAACCCAGTATTCCCATTTGTATTACTATAAATGGAGACAGAATGGGATATACTCCATTTGACTAGGAGAAGTGCCCATTCCCTTGTGTATCTATGTGAACTTCCAGATAAGCTGCAGCTCTTGACTGGACCTGTTCTCATAGGAGACCTCCCCTCTAATAATAGATTATTTGTATGTGGTCCATTTGCTTCCCCCAACCTGGTGGCAGTTGGGAAACCTGGTGGTGTAGTGGTCAAGTGCTATGGCTGCTAACCAAAAGATCAGCAGTTCGAATGCACCGGAGCTCCTTGGAAACTATGGGGCAGTTCTACTCTGTCCTATAGGGTTGCTATGAGTCGGAATCAACTCGACAGCAAGAATTTTTTTTGTGGGGGGTCAACCTGACTACTTATATTCCTCAACCTTTTCATTCCATCTACTTATTTGGTTGTCTATGTGTCTATGATCCTTGAATGACCAAAACTATAAGTCCTCCAGGAACATAGGAACAAGCCATATAGTAATTGTAAAGCTTCCAGCAGAGTTGTTCTAGTCTTATTGTGAAACACCTTGCATGCCAGGGAGAGGAGTTTTTACTAATTTCAGTAGCCAAACGAGACCCATTTAAAGGGACTTCTGAAGATTTTGTGCAGGAGGTGATGCAATGAAGCCACGCTCCAGCAAGATGAATCTGGGTAAGTTTTATAGGACAAATTAGAAAAGGGAGAGATCGTAGGAAACAAGATCAATTAGAAAATCTTCACAATGGCCCAACGAAGAGTAAATGAAGGCCTGAAAAAAGTCAGAGGAGCGGGCGCAGACAAGCAAGGAGGAGATGAGATGAGAAACTGTGAGCTGTGGAGGAGGGTCCAACCAAAGACTATCCTCCCTCCACCCACCACCATTTGGCCCAGACCCAAAAGTGCAATGGGGAGGAAAAATAGTGCTGTCTGACAAATAAAGCTGTGGGTGGCCCTGGAGCAACCTACTGAGAGCACTGAAATCGTTATCTGCCCCCTATAATTTCAATTTTTCATCCTACTCACAGCATTTAGGTTATATGTGTGTGTATATACATACATATAAAACCATATATTATGCCTATATATATATGTTATATGGTTTTATATAAAACCAAACACGTTAACAGTTAGGAAACATTGGCATTAAATGCCTTGCAAATTCTTCTTTTTTTAAAATTCTATTCTAATATAACTGGCTACAGCCAACGAGGTTATTATGGTCCTTTTGTCCTCTTTCTTTCAGTAAAGCCCATCTCCTTCCTATATTTTTTCTGATTATTTTATAGATGCCTTTTAATTGTCTATACAGTCAGCTACAATATTTTTTTCTGTATTATTTTTCTGGTGAGCCATATTTTGTAGTAGTTTTATAAAAGTTAACTCCCACTCTAGCCCAGATATGAAGAGAAAATGAAAATTGTTTATAGCTCTCTACTTAATCTGCTCTCCTGTCTTAACCCCCTCCACACCAGTTAGCAGAAAAACAAATTAACTAAATTAAGTTAAAACTTAATCCAATCTAATAGTGTTGACTTCCTCTGAGGACAGGTTCAAACAAAAAAAAACACTTCATCTCTGAGCTAGCCCCTTGCCTGCTCTTCTCTCTAAGATGGCTTACTGTGCTTGGTAGGGGGCCAAATGGGAGCATAAGGCTTTTGAGTCCTAGTGGAAAAGTAAAGAGTCAGAATCTTCAGTGTAATATACTCTGCTTCCCAAGGTTTCCATGGCAACACTCCTGGCTCCTGGGTGCTGTTTGCCCTGCTGCTGGGCTTCATAGCTTCAGTCTGTGTCAGACCAAACTCCTGTTTTGGTCTCTCTTGGCTTTGTTAGGAACCCTGGTGGTGCAGTGGTTAAGAGCTTGGCTGCTAACCAAAAGGTTGGCAGTTCGAATCTACCAGCTACTCCTTGGAAACCCTACAGGGCAGTTCTGCTCTGTCCTATAGAGTTGCTATGAGTTAGAATCGACTCAGAGGCAAAGGGTTTGGTCTGATTTTGGCTTTGGGTTTGTTAGAACCTAGTACTACACCGTGGTTGACCCTGTCTCACCGCTGCTCCCACTGGTCACAGATCTCTGCATGATACAACATCCATTAGTCCACTGGCCTGATCGTCCACCAACCCCTACCCTAGATTCAGGGTCACCTGGCGGTGTCCCTGGCTCTCAACTTAGCTTCTCACCACAGGCCCTGAAGGCAACTCAGGAAAGCCATATTGCAAGCAATCCCTCTCTAACCACACTGTGTAGCTACCTTGCTATGGTTATGACCAAGGTTGGTGATAAGGCTAAGAGGTGATTTCTTTTCAAAGTCCTGAAGAGGAAGCAGGGAAACAGGGACAAAGACTTCCCCCCTTTTTGCCTTCCACATTATCCTTACTAACCTATATCCTTTGGAACTAATGCAGCTAGACAGACAAACTCAGCTCTGCTACTAATTAGATGTGTGATATTTACTGTATCTGTGTCCCAACTTTCTCAACTGTAAAATGGGAATACAACAATAATTTACTTCATAATGTCATTGTGAGGGTTGAATGACCTGATGCATATAAGCACTTATAAGAGAGCCTTATAACATAAAACCCGTTTCCATTGAGTCTTTTCTGACTCATATCAACCCTATAGGAGGTATTCAATAAATGTTAACTGTTTCTTTGTCCTTTTAAAAATTTTCTTGGGATTAAAAAAAGGGAAATTTTCTAATAAATGCTGGAGAGGTTGTGGAGAGACTAGAACACTTATACACTGTTGGTGGGGAAGTAAAATGATACAACCACTTTGGAAATCGATTTGGCGCTCCTTAAAAAGCTAGAAATAGAAGTACCATATGATCCAGCTATCCCGCTCCTTGGAATATATCCTAGAGAAATAAAAGACGTCCCACGAATAGATATATGCACACCTATGTTCATTGCAGCACTGTTCACAATAGCAAAAAGATGGAAACAACCTAGGTGCAAAATCAATGGATGAATGGATAAACAAATTATGGTATATCCACACAATGGAATACTACACAATGATAAAGAACAACGATGAAGCCGTGAAACATCTTACAACATGGAGGAAGCTAGAGGTCATTATGCTGGGTGAGTTTAGTCAGTCACACAAGGACAAATATTGTATAAGACCACTATTATAAGGACTCAAGAAAAGGTTTAAACACAGAAGAAAACATTCTTTGATGGTTCTGGGGGTGGGGAGGGAGGGTGAGGGTTATTCACTAACTAGGTAGTAGGTAAGAATTATCTTAGGTGAAGGGAAGGACAGCACAAACTACATGGGAAGTCAGCACAACTGGACTAAGCCAAAGCTAAGAAGTTTCCTGAATACAATCAAAATTTTGAGGGACAGAGTAGCAGAGGTAGGGGTCTGGGGACCATGCTTCCAGGGGACATCTAGGTCAATTGGCATAACAAAGCTTATTAAGAAAATGTTCTGCATCCTACTTTGGTGAGTGGTGTCTGGGGTCTTAAAAACTTGCAAGCGGCCATCTAAGATACATCAATTGGTCCCAACCACCTGGAGTAAAAGAGAATGAAGAACACCAAAGACATGAGGAAAGTATTAGCCCAAGGGACAGAAAGGGCCACATAAACAAGAGACTTCATCAGCCTGAGACCAGAAGAACTAGATGGTGCCCGGCTATCACCAATGACCGCCCTGACAGGGAACAAAACAGAGAGTCCCTGATGGAGCAGGAGAAAGGTGGGGTGCAGAACTCAAATTCTAGCAAGAAGACCAGACTTAATGGTCTGACTGAGACTGGAGGAACCCCAGAAAGCATGGCCCCCGGATTCTCTATCAGCCCAGAATGAAAACAATTTCCGAGGCCAACTCTTCAGACAAGGATTGGACTGGACTGTGGAATATAAAGTGATACTCATGAGGAGTGTGCCTCTTAGCTCAAGTAGATACAAGAGACTAAACGGGCAGCTTCTGTCTGGAGGTGAGATGGGAAGGCAGAGAGGGTTAGGAGCTGGTTGAATGGACATGGGGAATCAGGGGTGGAAGGGAGGAGTGTGCTGTCACAGTCTGGGGAGAGCAATTAGGGTCACATAACAATGTATGTATAAATATTTGTATGGGAAAAAATTTTAAAAAAGGGAGATTTTCTATTTATTTCCTTATTGATATTCTCTTTCTGACTTCAGCTAATCCTTAATGATAGGTTGGTATATCTCCTCTCTACCCCAGGAAAGCTCAATAAACTGAGTCCTCCACACTTGGTTGTGGGTATGCTGCAGAAGGAGATAAAGGAAATTGAAAAAGCCTTTCTCAAGACAGAAGCCTAGTATTGTGATCCTGCTGCATGATCTTATATGGAATAATGAAGGCTGAACATTTTCTTGGTTTCTTTCTTCTTAGTATTCCTTTCCTGACAATTACAAACTCTACTGCCACTACCTACCTCTTCAGAAATTTAGTTGACTGTTGTTGTTGTGTGCTGTTGAGTCAATTCCAACTAATGACCCTACAGGACAGAGTAGAGCTGCCCCATAGGGTTTCCTAAGCTGTAATCATTATGAAAGCAGATTACCAGGTCTTTTCTCCATCATAGCCGCTGGTGGACTCAACCTGCTGACCTTTTGGTTAGCAGCTGTGCTTAATTGTTGTGCGAACAGGGCTCCTTATTTAGTTGACTAGGGCAACACAAACGATTAAGCACTGAAATATTAGCTAAAAGTTTGGTAGTTAGAACCAACCCAGAAGTGCCTAGGAAAACAGGCCTGGAGATCTGCTTCTACAAAGTCACAGCCTTGAAATCCCAATGGAGAAGTTCTACTCTGCACACATGGGGTCTCCGTGAGTCGGAATTGACTCGATGGCACACGAAAACAAGAACAACAAAAAGGTAAATTAGGTCAAGGTCTCGGGAAGGTGAACAAGAATAGCACACTCAAATTTTTAAATGTTACTCCCTTTCACTTATATATTCGTAGAGTGGTCCTTTGTACTTTAAGAGCTGGCCAAATAATCAGAATTATGCTCAAATTTCTCTGTCCTACCCAATTTAGAGTCTACACAAATAAAATTAAGTAAATTGCAACTTCATCTGTTTCCAATAATACATGCCAAAATATGCACATATTATAAACTACTTCTTACTTTTTTCCCAAGATATTGTCTCTGTTGAATTAAATAAGGTTCATTAAAAGTGACCTATTCTGGACAAATTATCAAAGAACAGCAAGAAATTCCAACAGATACCACATTACATGACTATTCAACTGTAGCTAAAAGCAGTGAGGCTAATTACTTGTGACATTAGATGGAAGGGAAAGCATACAGAATGCACAAATTCTTAGTGTAAGTCAAACATCAAAAGTAAATTGTAATGGGCAGCAAGCATCATCACATATTGACCGCTACCATGAATTTGCCGTGGTATGGATTGACCATATGTAACCACAGCCATCTAAACTGATCCATACTTGTTTAGAATAGCGAAGGTTAATCAGCAATTTGTACAAGCTAAATGTTAAATTATTACAGAATGTGCATTGTTGAAGTAATGCATTTTCAGCATCTCTTTGGGAAAAGACTGGCCGTAAATTGTAGTTGGTCTACTTAGGTGTAGCTTATCCATCCATGAACCCTTAGGGAGCATTAAGCTACATCATAGTAGCCAGTGCCAGTCCATCCAACAGTCTCATATTCTATTTACTCAGAGTCTATAGGCCCAATCAGAGTAGCTTGACATAAGTACGTGACAGTAATTGTTACTGAGGAACGTATTTGGATTTATTTATTCAACGCTGTATAGAAACCAAGGTGTGACAAAGGGAGTTGGAGGAAAAAAAAAAAAAAGACCCAAGAAAACTATGAATTTGATCAAATGCTTAGAAAATAATGATTTAAAAGAAGACATTATTCAGTCTCGAAAAAATAATCCTGAGGAGGTATTTATCAGTTTCAATTTCAGAGTGATTTCGAGCATAAACGTTGGAACCAAAAAAACCCTAGTTTAAATTCTGGCACCTCTACTTGTCAGCCCTATGGGCTGGGGAAATTATATAATCTTGCTGAGCCTTAATTCCCCCATCTGTAAAATGGGAATACCTATCATGTTGGAGAATTAAATAAAATAATGTAGGTGTAACGGTGTTGTCCGTGCCCCATTAACCTAGCTTGGGAACGCTCCTCCCAGCACCCTCCTAGATATCTGTGATGCTGTTTAATCGTCTAGGTCCCTGAGTGGCACAAGTGGTTTGCAATCAACTACTAACTTTAATAATTCTCAGTTCCACCCAGTGGTGCCCCGGAAGAAACTCCTGGCAATCTGTTGCCGTAACAATTACAGCCAAGGAAACGCTATGGATGAGTTCTACTTTATTACATGTGGGGTTACTATGAGTCAGAGTCGACTCAACAGCAATCAGTTTAGTTTTTCTTTTTGTTTATTTAACGATCCTAGAAGGCTCTGGGGTGTGTTGGGTCAGCAAAGACTAGTGGCCTTGCCAGGTGTTGCTCTGTCTTCCAGGGACTTAGCTAGAAAGGACTTTGTGCACATGCTTTAAGGGATAAATACTCCCACTCTTATGAAGGCTGCACACAGGTGTAGAAATGACACCTTCCCATATACATGACTATTGGGCTTATCAGACAATGGCTGGATAATTGGTCTTCCTTCAAGTCACTCAGCCAGGGCATCATAGATAATGGCCCCTTTCTGAGACCATTCTTATGATTCAAGGCTCCTATCTTTCAGGCTTCCCTCATCCCTTTCCCTTTTCCTCCCCAGTCTATCCCCTTATCTACCCATATCTTCCTTACCCTCTCATATAAAGCCCATTTTGACTCCTCTTTTCTCATACAGTTCTCCTTGATAGGTTATCAGGAAATGCACTAATTGGACATTCAAATGGGAATCTAAATCTTTAGTAAGAGGAAAAAAAAAATTCCTTTTCTCCTTAAGGGTCCTCCTGCCCAGTTTTGCCAAATGATTTCTTCTAAATAAGTGAACACACACACAAAAAAATACATAGTTGGAAGATTTGCACAACTGATTTCTCAATTATTATAAAGCTATAGTTATCAAGACAAGGTGATATTGGCAAGAAGATAAACACGTAAGTCAAAGGAACAGAATAGAGTCCAGAAACGCTACACCCATATGGTCAACTGATTCACACCAAAGTTTCCAAGATAATTCAATGTAGAAAGGATAATCTTTTCAACAAGTGGTACACACAAAAAAACAAAAATATTTGACTCTTAATATATAGAAATTGACTCAAAGAGGATCATACCTAAGTAGTAAAATCTAAAACTGTCAGACTTTTAGAAGAAAACATCGGATAAAATCTTTGTTACCTTGAATTACGCAAAGATTTTTAGATAAAAGCATGAACCATAAAAAATTAATAAATTAGACTTCATCAAAATTTTAAACTTTGTATTTTCAAAAGATGAGCAGGCAGTGAGCATTCAGTAGAATTCTCACCTTCCTTGAAGGAGACCCAGTTTGAGTCCTACCCACTACACGTCATGCACATACAGCAGCCGTGTGTCAGTGGAGACTTATGCATTGCTCTGATGCTGAATAAAGTTTCAGCAGAGCTTCCTAAGATAGAGTAGGAAGAAAGACCTGGTGATCTACTTCTGAAAATCAGTCAATAAAAACCCTATGGATCATAACAGTTCAATCTGTGATAGATCAAGAGGATGGCATAGGACTGGGCAGCGTTTTGTTCCATTGTGCATGGGATCACCATGAGCCAGGGGTCAATTCAATGGCAGCTACCAATAACAACATCTTCAAAAGATATTTATAAGAAAACAAAAAAGATAAGGCCTTATAATAGCATCTTATAGTAATATCTGAGAGAAAATATTAACAACATATCTGTTAAAGAACTTCTATCTAGAATGCATGAAGAACTATGACAACTCAATAATAAGACCAAACAAAGAAAAGTGGACCAAAACACCTGACTAAGTACTTTGCCAAAGAGATATGTGAATGACAAACAAGCAAATGCAAGAATGTTCAACATCATTAGTCACTAGAGAAATGCAAATAAAACCACAAGGCTTTGATACTGCGTATCTACTTAACTGGAGAAAATAAATAAATAAAATGACAATATGAAGTGAAACCAAGGATTCAGAAGAACTGGGATTCTCATATACTGCTGGTGGGAGTACAAAATGGTATACCCACTTTGGAAAAGAGTTTGGCAGTTTTTTATAGAATTAAATATTCCCTTATAGAGTGGTGCAAAAAATTTGCTTATAGAGTTAATCCAAGGTTAGTTAAAATACTTATATACCCAAAGACTTGTATGCTAATGTTTGTAGAAGCTGTATTCATAATAGCCCAAGACTGAAAACAACAAAATGCCCATCACTTGCAGAAAGGATGAGAAAACGTTGTGGTTTACTGATACGATATTACTCAGTAATAAAGAGGAACTAGCTTCTGATACATACAGCAACATGGATGAATCTTAAAAAGCACTATGGTAAGTGAATGAAGTCAAACACAAAAAGCTATATCCTGTGTAATTCCATTTATGTGATATTCAGAAAAATGCAAAGTCAAAGGGACAGAAATCAAATCAATCATCGCCACAGTCTGGGAGACTGAAGAAGGGATTGACTAAAATGGGGCTCAAGGCATCTTTTAGGGGTGATGAAAATGTTCTGTATCTTGATTGTGATAGTTATATGACTGCATTTATTTATTTTATAAATTATGCCTCTATATCCCTCACTTAAAAAAAAAGATCTCATGCCAGAGACGTCAAGTAAAAGAAGTATGAGAGATAAAAAGAAATTAATAAATTGTGCACTTGTTTATATTTTAAAAAACTCCACTATATGATGTTTTTGAAAGACATATCTAAAACATAACAAGTAGAATCTTAAAAGTAAAATGATGAAAAAAAAGATAGATCATGCAAATACTAAAAAAACAAAAAAAAAAACAAACCTGTTGCTGTCGAGTTAATTCCAACTCAGAGCAACCCTATAGGACAGAGTAGAACTGCCCCCACAGAGTTTCCAAGGCTGTAAATCTTTACTGAAGCACACTGCCACATCTTTCTCCAGTGGAGGAGCTGGTGGGTTCAAACTGCCAACCTTTGGGTTAGCAGCCGAGTGCTTACCAAGTATGCCACCAGACCTCCCCAAACACTAAAAGCAGCAGAAATTAACAAAATAAAATACAAAGAGAAACTAAAAAATACCAGTATAGCCAACAATTGCGTCCTAGAAAAGAAGAATAAACTCGTAAACTTTTGGTAAGACTTATCAAAGAAAACTCAGAGAAGGTAGAAATAATGTCAGAAATTAAAAAATAGGCATCACTGCCGATTCTGCAAACAATATCAAAATAGGATATTGAAAGCAGCTTTAGGCTAATAAATTTAAACAAATAGATGGAGAAGTCAAGTTGCTTGAAAAAATGGAACTTACCAACACTGACAAAAGAAAGGATGTAATATTCTTAGAACTTATTGAATAAATTGAATTTAAAATCTTCCCACATTAAAAAAAGAAAAATTAAAAACTAAACTTGCCTGTACCAAAAAGCTTCAAATATTTAGGAAGAAATAACAAAAATCTTATACAAAAGTTTCCATAGAATAGAAAAAGAGGGTTTTTAGGCAGCTTTTGAAATGGTTCTCAATGATCCTCATGCCTTTTGTAATTCTCTCCCCTTGAGTTTGGGCTGGACCAAGTGTCTTGCTTCTAATAAATTATAGCAAAGTGATGAGATGTCACTTTCAAGACTAGGTTGCAAGATTGTGACTTCTGTTGCTAACACTTTCTTTTGCTTGGAATGTCTCTTTCTCTCTTGTTCACATTGATGAAGCCAGTCAAGATGCTGTGAACTGCTCTGTGGAGAGGCTTACATTGCAAGGAACTAAGGGCAGCCTGGGCAACAGCTTGAGAGGAACTGAAGCTTTAGAAGTCCAACAGCCAGCAAAAAACTGAATCTGTCAACAACCATGTGAGTGAGCTAGAAGATGGATCTGTCGCAGTCAAGGCTTCTGAGCTGGAGGACCCAGTTAAGCCTCGCCTGGATTCTTGACCCACAGAAACTGATAATAAACATGGTTGTTTTAAACCAGTGAGTTTGGGGACAATTTGCTACACAGAACTAGGTAACTAATACAAAGAGAAAGCCTATAATTTTATTTGAGGGGACCAATATGACTTTTATACCAAAATCTGGTAGTGACATTGTTGTTGTTAAGTGCCGTCGAGTCGTTTCCGACTCATACCAACCCTATGCATCACAGAACGAAACACAGCCTGGTGCTGCGCCCTCCTCACAATCTTTGTTATGCTTGAGCCCATTGTTGCAGCCACTGTGTCAATCCATCTCGTTGAGGGTCTTCCTCTTTTTCCCTGACCCTCTACTTTACCAAGCATGATGTCCTTCTCCAGGGACTGATCCCTCCTGACAGCACGTCCAAAGTATGTAAGACGTAGTCTCGTCATCTTTGCTTCTAAGGAGCATTCTGGTTCCACTTCTCCCAAGACAGATTTGTTTGTTCTTTTGGCAGTCCATGGTATATTCAATACCCTTCGCCAACACAATTCAAAGGCATCAATTCTTCTTTGGTCTTCCTTATTCATTGTCCGACCCTCACATGCGTATGAGGCAATTGAAAATACTATGGCTTCCATCAGGTGCATCTTAGTCTCCAAAGTGAAATCTTTGCTTTTTTTAGCACTTTAAAGAGGTCTTTTGCAGCAGAATTGCCCAGTGCAATACATCTTTTGATTTCTTGACTGCTGCTTCCATGGGTGTTGATTGTGAATCCAAGTAAAATGAAATCCTTGACAACTTCAATCTTTTCTTGGTTTATCATGATGTTGCTTATTGGTCCAGTTGTGAGGATTTTTGTTTTCTTTATATTGAGGTGTAATCTATACTGAAGACTGTGGTCTTCGATCTTCATCAGTAAGTGCTTCAAGTCCTCTTCACTTTCAGCAAGCAAGGTTGTGTCATCTCTGCATAATGCAGGTTGCTAATGAGTCTTCCTCCAATCCCAGTGCCCCATTCTTCTTCATATAGCCCAGCTTCTCGGATTGTTTGCTCAGCATTGAGATTCAGTAAGTATGGTGAAAGGATGCAACCCTGACACACACCTTTCCTGACTTCAAACCACGCAGTAACCCCTTGTTCTGTCCAAACAACTGCCTCTTGATCTATGTACAGGTTCCTCACAAGCACAATTAAGTGTTCTGGAATTCCAATTCTCCACAATGTTATCCATAATTTGTTATGATCCACACAGTTAAATGCCTTTGCATGGTCAATAAAACACAGGTAAACATCTTTATGGTATTCTTTGCTTTCGGCCAGGATCCTTCTGACATCAGCAGTGATATCCATGGTTCCACGTCCTCTTCTGAATCTGGACTAAATTTCTGGCAGTTCCCTGTCAACATACTGCTGCAGCCACTTTTAAATGATCTTCAGCAAAATTTTACTTGTGTGTGATATTAATGATATTGTTCGATAATGTCCACATTCGGTAGGATCACCTTTCTTGGGAATAGGCATAAATATGGATCTCTTCCAGCCGGTTGGCCAGGTAGCTGTCTTCCAAATTTCTTGGCATAGAAGAGTGAAAACTTCCAGCTCTGCATCCGTTTGTTGAAACATCTCAATTGGTATTCCATCAATTCCTGGAGCCTTGTTTTTCACCAATGCCTTCAGTGCAGCTTGGACTTCTTCTTTCAGTACCATTGGTTCCTGATCATATGCTACATCTTGAAATGGTTGAACATCGACCAATTCTTTTTGGTATAATGACTCTGTGTATTCCTTCCATATTCTTTTGACATTAATGGTAGTGACATTATGAGAAAGAAAATTATAAACCAATCTCACTCATGGGAATAGGTGAAAAATCCTAAACAAAAAACTAGCAAAACCACTCCTATTATACAAAACTACTAAGTTGGGTTATTCCCCAGGAATACACACTTGTTTTAACATTTGAGAATCAACTGATGTTTTTCATCATATTAAGATAATAAGGAGCCCTCTGGGGACCATGGTCTCGGGGAACATCTAGCTCAGTTGGCATGACACTACTTATAAAGATAATGCTCTACATTCTACCTTGGTGAGTAGTGTCTGGGGTCTTAAAAGCCTATGAGCGGCCATCTAAAATACTCCACTGGTCTCATCCATTCGGGAGCAAGGGAGAATGAAGAGAACAGGATTCAACAAAAAGATTAGTCCAAAGGACTAATTGTCCACAGCTACCAAGGCCGCCACCGGACTGAGTCCAGTACAGCTAGATGGTGCCCGGCTACCACCACTGACTGCTCTGACCAGGATCACAACAGAGGGTTCTGGACAGAGCTGGAGAAGGATGTAGAGCATAATTTTAACTGCCCCCCCCAAAAAAAAAGACCAGATTTACTGGCCTAAAGAATACTAGAGAAACCTCAAGAGTGTGGCCCCCAGACACCCTTTCAGCTCAGAGGTGAAGTTTCCTTTGAGGTTCGATGTTAAGCCTGGGAGTGGACAGCCCAGTAAAACTAAATGGGACTAACGAGGTACAGGAGTCCAGTGACAAGGGCCAGAAGGCAGAGGGGGAGTAGGAAACTGATGATAAGGAACACAAATTGAATAAGGACTCTGTCGATGTATTGTGAGATTGTTGACCACTGTTATAGGGCAACATTTGTAGTAACTATTAAATGGGAGGCTGTTTTGTCCTGTAAACCTTCATCTTGGGCGAGAATGGCAGCACAATTGGAAGAGTATAGTCAATATCACTTAAATGTGTAAGTAAAAAGTTTTGAAATGGTGTTAAAATAAAATAAAATAAAATAAAAGAAACCAAATGAGACTAAAGAGGTACAGTAGTCCAGTGACAAGGACCAGAAGACAGAAGGGGACAAGGAAGTCCCCTGGTGATAGGGAACATAAGGTGGAGTAAGGATATTCTTGATGTGCTGTGAGATTGTTAACCATTGTCATAGGGCAACATATGTAGTAACTGTTAAATGAAAAACTATTTTGTTCTGTAAGCCTTCATCTTAAGTGAGAATAACAGCACAGTTGGAAGAGCGTAGTCAATGTCACTGAACTGTGAATGTAGAAATTTTTGAAACGGTGTATCTTTGGCTATCTGTATTTCCATAAAAAAAAAAAAAAAGTTGAGAATTTAGAGGCTTAATATGCTGTGGGGTTGTTAACCAATGTCATAGAACAATATGTGTACTACTATTTCATGAGAAACTATTTGCTCTGTAAGCTTTCACCTGAAGTACAATAAAATAAAAAAAAAAATTTTAAAAAAAAGATAATAAGGAGCCCTGGTGGTGCAGTAGCTAAGAGCTTGGCTGTTAACCAAAAAATTGGCAGTTCAAATCCACCAGCAGCTCCTTGGAAACCGTACGGGGCAGTTCTACTCTGTCCTATAGGGTAGCTATGAGTCTGAATTGACTCAACAGCAACAGGCTTGGTTTTTGGTTTCAAATAATAAAGGAAGAAAATATTATGATCACCACAATAAATACATAAAAATATTTTTCATAATATTTAATATTCACTCATGAAAAAAGCATTTCCACACTAAGAATAAACCTACTCACCTTAATATGATAAAAAGTTATTAAAAAAAAAAAACTTGTATCAAAATTTATTTAATGGTGAAAGGCTAAAGGCTTTACCCTAGAGTTCAAAATGAGATAAGAAAGCCCACTATCCTTCAATTTATACTGGAAATCCTAACGGTTGCAGTAAGGCAAGATAAAGAAAGAAAACATATAAGGACTGGAAAGGAAGCATAAAATTGTTCCACCTCACAGATGATATGTTTGGCTATGCAAACAATCAAAAAATATACACAGATACAACTTGAAGATACATTATCAAGTTAATGAGTTAGATAAACACAAGCTCATTATACAAAATCCAATGGCATTTCCATAAATCAGAAAAAATAAAATAAAAATATTATAAAAATGCTACAACTATTTGAGTTCTACAGGAAGCAGCTTCTGTGATAGATATTTGCATACAGAAAGCTCATTGGTAAGTGCTCCAAAATCAACACCTATGAGGAGTGAAGAAGGTAAGAACTGAGCAAAGAGAAAAGTTGAACTTCAATGTAGTAGCAATAAAGGCCTTAGCGAATCTTACCAGGAGCTCTGCAGCTGGCACAGCCCTTAAGCAGTGTCCCAAACTGGGGCAAGGGAACCAACCAAGCTTTTATACTCTTAAATCAAATAATTGTTGTATGCATGCTGTCCCTTGGAAGGGAGTGTGACCTTAGGCCAGGTGACTCTCTTCAGCTAAGGGGAAGGTCCAGGGAGAGACTCAGCTGAGCACTATCAGTCCCTAACACTTCCAGCAGCTGGGGAGCAAGTGCTCCAGTCTGAAAGGTAGGATCTGGGCAATGAATCATGGCATCCACAACAGATGCTTTGCACATTAGCATCAAAAAATATCAAATAACTAGATATAAATCTAAGAAAATATGTGGAAACGGCCAATGAAGAGAACTTTAAAGTATTATTGAAAGAAATCAAAGAAAGTATTATTGAAAGAAATCAAAGAAGACCTTAATAAATGGGAAAACATACCATAAACATAAATTAAAGGCTCAATATCATAAAGATGTCAAGTCTTCCCAATTTGATCTATAGATTTAATATAATCCTAATAAAAATTCCAATGTTGTGTATATTTGTGAGAGGAACTTGACAAACTGGTACTAACATATATATGGAAATGTAAACGTGTAATGGGCTAAGTTTAGCAAGACACTCGTAAAGAAGAAATGAGTGGGAGAATTTGCTCCACTGCACATCAGTGCTGGAACAATTAGATATCTACATGGATATACGTAGGGACACAAATGAAACTAGACCCCACCTCACGTAATCTTGTGTTTTTCTTGGTTTGAGCAATGGTCTCATGAATGTTGACTTAGGGTTTAATTGAGCTCTGCGCTTGGTTTGTGCACTTTTATTCACCTACGTTATATTTTACCAAAACAAGAGGGGGAAAAAGGTTAAACAAACGTATGTGTCTATGAAAAGAAATGAAAGTTTCTTCGTATCTAACACCCTTGTCAATCGCAGCTACTGTTTACAGTTGGGTGTGTTCTCTGAACTCTTTCCTGTGCGTATATAATCATTTCTCTGTGTGTAACATGTATTTTTAAAATTGTAAATAAGGTTTACTATTTATATTAATATGTGACTTGATCTCTTCACTTAATAATAGATTTTGAACATATTTCCCAGTCGGTTTGTATGATTGGGGCTCTGGTGGTGAAGTGGTTAAGCGCTCACTGCTAGCCAATGGGTCGGAGGTTCGAACCCAACAGATGCTTTGCAGGAGAAAGACGTGGCAGTCTGCCTCCATAAGGATTTACAGCCTAGGAAACCCTATGGGGCAGTTCTACTCTGTCCTATGGGGTCGCTATGAGTCTGAATCGACTCCACGGCAGTGGATTTTTTTAATATATGAATTAATCTTTTTTTTAAAAAAAAAAAGCTGCATAGCATTTCATTATATGGATATGCAGTAATTTCTTGAATCATTCACTTATTGAAAAGATATTGAGGTTGGTTCCTATATTTTTGTTCTTACAGACAAGATTTCATTGAACATTTTTGTATATATATGCATCTTACTGATTTTTTTTGAAAGAATTATTTTATTGCTTTTATTGAGTCCTTAAAATTTTTAGCTTCTGGCTCACTGTTATACTCTCTCCTGCACAGGTCGGTCATAATTTTTAGAGATTCTAGTATCAATGCGTATGATCCTTCTAATGCTCTGACTCTCAGGTTCCTTGGCCTCCTTTCCTCCAATGCCCCTATCTTCCTAATCAGCCATTCTTTCCCACTGCCTACCCTAGAATCTAGACCTTGCCATTGCCAATGCCAAGCATCACACTCTTTGATCACTGTGCCTATCGTGCCTCTAGTACACCTACTCCAACAGTTCCTGACCTTACTGAGATCTAAAATTCATGAATCAAACATTGTTTTACTGTCCCTCCCCGTCACGTCCTTACTTCCTTTCTTGCCCTTCTTAAATCCCTTAAACCATCATTACGGCCATCATTACAGCACTCCTTTGCTTATGCTTACATCTCTCTTGATGTTATCTCACTTCATCATACTCATCTGGCAAAACCCCAAACCATTAACAGCCAAATTTTCACCTGTACTGTGCCTGTACTTGTGTGCCATAATGTCAAGTGGGGAAGCTTATAAAACAATGCTGACTTGCTTAACTTCAAATAATTTAATAGAAATGGTAAAACAAATCTTCCATGTGACACATTAGGGGACAACAAGCAAGAAGTCAACCCCTTGCTGTGTATATTCTTAAAAATAACAAAATAAATTTTAAAAAATTAAAGACAAAAAAAAAGAAGTCAACCCTTAGAGCAGACGTTATCCTATATATTTCTCGAGTTCATTCTCTCGTGTAGCCTTTGAGAAAACTATTTCCCCCTTCTCCTCTCTCCTTAAACCTGCAGTACATTTTTCCTCATCCTGAATCTCAGCTGAAGAATGTGCTTCTTACTTCACTGTGAACATTAAGCAGAAAATAATTTCCAGAGGTGCCCACACCACGTTTCTTCATGCACCAGCATCTGCACCCACGTAGTCTGCCTCCTACCAATTCCCACAGATGGATTATACTTGCTTCTTTCTAAAGGCATTTCCACTGAACACTCAATCACATCTCTTCTTGCCTGCACAAACACATCACTCAGAAATTCCTCCCTCTCTCTCTTTCTTCTGCCATCAATTTTCTGCTTTTTACTGTGATATTCCATCAGTGTACAAAAAATAATTACTGTAGTTTCTACCATCTAAAAACAATGAACAAATCTTTCCTTGACCTTATATCTACCTTTCTAGTTATCCCCCATTTATCTCCCACACTTTATTGAAAAACTTCTTTAAAATTTTTCTGTATTTACTATTATCGATTTATTCCCATTCTTTGGTGAACCTACAATAGTAAGGCTTTCACCCTCCACCACCAATCCACTCAAAACGTATCTTCTTATCAAGGACACCAGTGACCTCTTTGACTGTATCACTGGCCAACTCCAACTCCTGATTTTTCTTTCTCAACACATGTGTGATTGGAAAATTTCCACCTCTTGGTTTCTGGAATAACACTCTCTCCTCATTTTCCTCTGGCTTTACTTCTCATCTTCTTTACCAATTCTTTCACACTCCTAAATATAAATGTTGGCAACCCTTAGGATTCAACCTTTGCACTTTTTTCTCTTCTCTAACCATGCTCACTTCCTAATTATTTCCCAGATTATATTTATAGCCTAGCTCTCTCCCCACAACTCCAGACTTATATATGAACTACATACAGCCAGATACACTTGAACGTCTAATGGATTTCTTAAACTTAACAGAGCCAAAGAAGAACTTCTTTTTAAGTCTGTCCCTCATACAGTCTGCCCTATTTCAGCAAAAAGCACCTCCATTTTTCCATTTCCTCAGACCAAAAACCTTGGAGTCATTCTTGGGTCTTCTTCTCATACAGCATGTCCAATGCATTGGCAAATTTTCTTGTATCTATCTTCAAAATATATCGCTTCTCACTATACCAACCACTACCACTCTGCTCAGAGCCATCACCATCTTTTACTTGATCATCACCATTGTCTCCTAACTGGTCTTATTCAATAAACCAAAGTAATCCTTTCAAAACTGTAGTGAAGGTCATGGCATGCCTCCTGTACTCAGAACTCTCCAATGGCTTTCATCTCACTCAAATTAAAAACTTTTTCCTCACAATAGCCTATAAGGTCCTATATAATTTACATCCCTACAACCTGTTTGTCCTCATTCACCACTCTCTCCTTCTGTGTCTCCTCCAGCCATACTGGTCTCTTTTCTACCTACCATGCACAGCATGAACTCATTTCTCCCTTCCTCACTTGGAAACATCTTCCACTAGATACTGCCATATCTAGCTCCTTCACTTCCTTCAACTATTTACTCAGTTGCCTAATGGATGAGGAATTTCAGGATCAATCTGTGTAAAACAGCTTTACCTGTTCCCTTCTTCTAATTCCTTGGTTATACTTCTTTTATAGAACGTATCAGTATTTGAATGTTTATTAAAAAAGAACAAACTCAATGCCTTTGAGTCAGTTCTGACTCATAGCAACTCTATAGGACAGCGTAGAACTGCCCCATAGGTTTCCAAGGAGTAGCTGGTGGATTCAAACTGCTGACCTTTTGAGTAGTAGGCAAACACTTAAACACTGCTCCACCAGGGATATGTGTGTGTGTGTGTGTGTGTGTGTGTGTGTGTGTGTATAGTTGTTGTTATAGGTGCCGTCAAGTCAGTTCTGACTCATAGCAACCCTATGCACAACAGAATAAAATACTGCCGGGTCCTGTGCCATCCTCACGATTGTTGATATGCTTGAGCCCATTGTTGCAGCCACTGTGTCAATCCATCTGATTGAGAGTCTTCCTCTTTTTTGCTGACCCTCTGCTTTACCAAGTGTGATGTCCAGGGACTGATCCCTCCTGATAACACGTCCAAAACATGTGAAATGTAGTCTCCTCATCCTTGCTTCTTTCTTTTGGCAGTCCATGGTATATTCAATATTCTTCTCCAACACCACAGTTCAAAGTCATCAGTTCTTCTTCAGGCTTCCTTATTCATTGTCCAGCTATCGAGTGCCTTTGAGGCAATTGAAAACACCATGGCTTGGGTCAGGCGTACCTTAGTCCTCAAGGTGACATCGTTGCTTTTTAACACTTCAAAGAGATCTCTTGCAGCTGATTTCCCCAATGCAATGAGTGTTTTGATTTTTTCACTGCTGCTTCCATGGGTATTACTGTGGATCCAAGTAAAATGAAATCCTTGACAACTTCAGTCTTTTCTCCATTTATCATGATGGTGCTTATTGGTCCAGTTGTAAGGGTTTTTGTTTCTTTATGTTGAGGTGTAATCTGTACTGAAGGATGTAGTCTTTAATCTTCATCAGTAAGTGTTTCGAGTCCTCTTGACTTTCAGCAAGCAAGGTTGTTAATGAGTCTTCCTCCAATCCTGGTGCCCCATTCTTCTTCACATAGTCCAGCTTCTCAGATTATCTGCTCAACACAGATTGAATAGGTATGGTGAAAGGATACAACTCTGATGCACACCTTTCCTGACTTTAAACCATGCAGTATTCCCTTGTTCTGTTTGAACAATTGCCTCTAGATCCATGTACAGGTTCCTCATGAGCACAATTAAGTGTTCCAGAATTCCCATTCTCCACAATGTTATCCATAATTTCTTATGATCCATACAGTCAAATGCCTTTGCATAGTCAATAAAACACAGGTAAACATCTTTCTGGTATTCTCTGCTTTCAGCCAGGATTCATCTGACATCAGCAATGATATCCCTGGTTTCACATCCTCTTCTAAATCTGGCTTGAATTTCTGGCAGTTCCCTGTTGATATATTGCTGTAGCCGCTTTTGAATGATCTTCAGCAAACTTTTGCTTGCATGTGATATTAATGATATTGTTCGATAATTTCTGCATTCCTTGGGATCACCTTTCTTGGGAATAGGCATAAATATAGATCTCTTCCAGTTGGTTGGCTAGGTAGCTGTCTTCTAAATTTCTTGGCATAGAAGAGTGAGCACTTCCAGCTCTGCACCCGTTAGTTGAAACATCTTGATTGGTATTCCATCAATTCCTGGAGCCTTGTTTTTCACCAATGCCTTCAGTGCAGCTTGGACTTCTTCCTTCTGTACCATAGGTTCCTGATCATATGCTACCTCCTGAAATGGTTGAATGTCGACCAATTCTTTTTGGTATAGTGACTCTGTGTATTCCTTCCATCTTCTTTTGATGCTTCCTGAGTTGTTTAATATTTTCCCCATAGAATCCTTCAGTATTGCAACTCGAGCCTTAAATCTTTTCTTCAGTTCTTTCAGCTTGAGAAATGCTGATCATGTTCTTCCATTTTGGTTCTATCTCCAGGTCTTTGCACGTGTCATCGTAATACTTTACTTTGTCTTCTCGAGCCCCACTTTAAAAACTTCCGTTCAGCTCTTTTCCTTCATCATTTTTTCCTTTTGCTTTAACTACTTGGTGTTCAAGAGCAAGTTTCAGGGTCTTTTCTGACATCCAGTTAGGACTTTTCTTTCTCTCCTGTCTTTTTAATGACCTGTTGCTTTCTTCATGTATGATGTCCTTGATGTCATTTCACAATTCGTCTGGTCTTCAGGCATTAGTGTTCAACGCATCAAATCTGTTGTTGAGATGGTCTCTAAATTCTGGTAGGATATACTCAAGGTTGTACTTTGGGTCTTGGGAACTTGTTCTAATTTTCTTCAGTTTTAACCTGAACTTGCATATGAGTAATTAATGGTCTCATCTGCAGCCAGCTCCTGGCCTTGTTCTGACTGATGATATTGAGCTTTTCCATCTTCTCCTTCCACAAATGTAGTCAATTTGATTCCTGTGTGTTCCATCTGAGGCGGTCCATGTGTATAGTCGCTGTTTATGTTGGTAAAAAAAGGTATTTGCAATGAAGAAGTCGTTGGTCTTGCAAAAGTAGTCATGTGATCTCTGACATCATTTCTATCACCAAGGCCATATTTTCCAGCTACCGATCCTTCTTTTTTGTTTCCAACTTTTGCATTCCAATCACCAGTAATTATCAGTGCATCCTGATTGCATGTTCAATCAATTTCAGACTGCAGGAGTTGGTGAAAATCTTCAGTTTCTTCATATTTGGCCTTAGTGTTTGGTGGGTAAATTTGAATAATAGTCATATTAACTGCTCTTCCTTGTAGGCATATGGATATTATCCTATCACTGACAGCGTTGTGATTCAGGATAGAGTTTGAAAAGTTCTTTTTGACGATGAATGCAATGCCATTCCTCTTCAGGTTGTCATTCCCAGCATAGTAGACTATATGATTGTCCAATTCAAATTGGCCAATACCAGTCCATGTCAGTTCACTAATGTATGGGAGATCGTTGTTGTATGGGTTTCGTTTCATTTTTGACAGTTTCCAATTTTCCTAGAGTCATACTTCGTACATTCCAGGTTCCGATTATTAATGGATGTTTGCAGCTGTTTCTCCTCATTTTGAGTCTTGCCACATCAGCAAATGAACGTCCCGAAAGCTTGACTCCATCCATCATTAAGGTCGTCTCTACTCTAAGGAGGCAGCTCTTCCCCAGTTGTATTTTGAGTGCTTTCCAACCTGAAGGGTTCATCTTCTGGCACTATATCAGACAATGTTCCACTGCTATTCATAAGGTTTTCACTAGCTAGTTCTTTTCAAAAGTAGACTGCCAGGTCCTTCTTCCTAGTCTGTCTTAGTCTGGAAGCTCAGCTGAAACCTGTACACCATGGGTGACCCATTCCTAGTATTTGAAAACTGGTGGCATAGCTCCCAGCATCACAGCAACACACAAGCCCTCACAGTACGACAAACTGACAGCTGTGTGGGGGATATATACATATATATGTGTATATATACATATGCATATATGTGAGTGTACATGTACAGTGTATGTGTATGTATATGTATATTGTATACACATGCCTGTCTATCTGCATTGCACATGCAGAAGACTGTGCCTCAAACTTCCAGACAGCCATAAAGCTGCTAGGCACAAGGCACATACACCCACTGGCATCAACTATTCCATGGGTGCTATATTAATCTGTGACTGAGCTGGACACACAAGACACACGGACACGGTGTGGAAAGTGAAAGTCATCATTATTATTTATAGAAA
Organism: Dugong dugon; assembly: GCA_030035585.1. Taxonomy (NCBI): domain Eukaryota; kingdom Metazoa; phylum Chordata; class Mammalia; order Sirenia; family Dugongidae; genus Dugong; species Dugong dugon. The sequence goes on along the minus strand of CM057463.1, from coordinate 20,835,891 downwards.
GCAAACAGTAAATAATAATAACAGATTCCCAAAGGGGAAATGCTTACCCTTCCCCAGTTACTCATGTCCATTTTTATGTTGCTAGACAGGCACACCATGGTTCAGGTCAGATGCTGTGTTCATGTCACCTTCGCCTCCGGCTACCACCATGCTTCTCGGGGAATCTGCACAGCTCCCAAGGCTTCTGCTGCCGCTGGGCCTTGCTGGCCTTTGCTGCTGGCTCCTGCCACACTACCCACGCCTGCAGGACTCTCTTGTTGCCATGCTACTCAGGCCCCTGCTGCCCAGGCAGGGAGACATGCAACACCTGCACAGGGCACACTCGAGCCTCTTTTGTCCTGCACAAGTGTTATAACTGTTTTAGCTCCTCTGGCAAGTCTCCTATCCAAAGGCACTCAGCTCTCACTCTGTGAGCTGGCAAGTCCACCACAGCTGCTGTCTCTCACAGTCTCCAGTGTTTGCTCTTTCTTCTGGATCTAGGAGGCTGTCAGCACAGGGAACCCAGGTCTTTGGTCCAAAGGATGCACTCAACTCAAGACTCTTCTATTTGATGCTAGCGAGGTTCTCCAACTTCTGTGGGATTGGCCATTATATATGCAAACTGTCTGTCAATTTCAAGGCATGGCTCTCCCACCAGCACCATGAACTGACCAGTCCTCTCAGAGGACTGTGAGTCACTCAGTTTACGTAGTAAACTAACCAATCCCTTGCAGGATTGTGGTCCAGCCAATCATTCTGTGGGATTACAAGACCATGGCTAAAAAGGCCATAGAAAAGCAATTCATTGCACCACATATGTATAATATATATATATATATATATATATATATATATATATATATATATATATACATAAAATTTATTATTTATCTCTGCCCTCTACAATGTAAACTACATGTTATCCATTATTGTATCCCCAACATCTGCACCAGTCCCTGGCAAATCGTAGGTGCTTAGAAGTATTAGTAAAATGAATGAATGAACACATTCACATTCTTAATAGATACATAGTCTTCGTCATTTAAAAGATTAAGTAAGCTTTACCTTGGCATTTCAACAACATATCCTCTTGCACTGTGATCCTTTACACAGGTTTTTTAAATTTTTTTATCTTATTTTCTAGAGTTGGTGGTTTAATGAGTGTTCTCGGTGTAGTTGGTTCGTTTTAAAGCCATATTATTTCCTTTGCTTAACCACTGGTGAGGACAGGGAGTGGAATTAATGACTAATCTTTTAGAAGGATTCCCCTGAAGCACTAATGCATGAGGCAATAGAGATTTTTCCCTACTAAGACACTATCTCATGTCCCAGTGTATATTTAGACACTGAATCCTTTACAGCTAATGGGAGATCTGTGGGCCAAACACATTTACAGGAAACAAAAAGAAATATGGTAAAAGCAAGCTGTGAAAAATGTTCTTCTAGCTTGCTGTTACCTAATCTGTCATATAAAAGACTTATTTTACAATTTCTATTAGATAAAATGAACAGAAAAATACCATGCACGGTCCTCTTGCTCTTATTTCTGTGAATGCCAACCACCTCTTCATTTGAATCACATATTGGGGATAGAAAAAAAGTGTGTAAAATGATTTTTACTTATCTCAAATTAGAAAGAAATCCTATACTGGATGATTAATTGTCCCCACCCCCCAAAATTTTTTAACTAAATGAGAATTATAATTTTAGAAATGCTTGAAGCTTCAAATTGTAAAAAAACAAAAGCCAGCATAATTTGAGAAATGCTTGAATCTTCAAATTATAAATAAATAAAAACAAATATAATTTTAGAAATGCTTGAATCTTCAAATTGTAAGTAACCACTGTGCCACCAGGGCTCCAATAATAATCAAGTTACTTATATTTTCAAAGAAAAATAACATTTGGTTAGATTGGTTGTGGTTTCAGTAGGTTTTTTTGTTTTGTTTGTTTTGCTTTGTTTTTTAAGAGAGCTATAAATTTGTCCTAATGTCCTCATTTGTGATCTATAAGTTCTGTCATTTAATCTAATTGGGCCAGATTGGTTTTGAACAAGTGTTTCAGGACCAGTCCCAGGCAAGTAGAGAGATTAGCATAACTGTTATTGAGGAATCAGGATCTACTCCCAGAGCTGGGGATAGAGTGAAAACCTGGGGAAAATTGGCATTAGGAAGACAGAAGAGAGGGAAACCATATAATTTATCATCAAACTGGGCCACTTTTGAGAATGAAAGAGTACACTGTTAAGAATTCCACCAAGACAACAAATAAAAGCTGGTACTGTTCCCTCACCCTGGGATTTATGGTCATTCTATTGATAGGAGGCCAATAGTGTCTTCTACAAGCATTCTGATTAGGCTTGATTCAAACACTCTTTGGTTTAAAACCAATTATTGACAACAAAGGATTGCAAAAGTGAGGAAATGCTTGGTATGCAAGACTAGATGACTTGCCAAAGGTCATATAATTAAAAAGCATCAAAACCAGGAACTTAACCAGGTTTTCTAATTTTTCAATTTCAGTACTCTTTCCACACACACTATTCCATATAATGTAGAGTCAAATACAGAGCCAAACCTATTCCCAAATATTTGACCACTGAGGAGAGGGAAAGCCACAAGAAGGTATATCGAGCCATACAAGGAACTGCTGAAGAAAGAAGTGTATTATCTCAGAGAAAACTTTAAGAAAGAATATATGAGAGAGGCTTTAGATTTATTCTCCAAAAGTAGAATCAATTGACTGAAATTGACTGAAGGAAGTTTTTTTTTTCTTTAATTGAACTTTAGATGAAGGTTTACAGAACACATTGGCTTCTCATTAAACAGTACGTGTATTTTTTACGACGTTGGTTAACAACTCCACGACATGTCAATACTCTCCCTTCTTGACCTTGTGTTCCCTATTAGCAACTTTCCTGTCCCCTCCTTCCTTCTAATCCTTGCCCTTGGGCTGGTGTGCCCCTTTAGTCTCATTTTGTCCTATGGGTCTGTCTAATCTTTGGCTAAAAGGTGAACCTCTGGAGTGACTTCATTACTGGGCTAAAAGGGTGTGTGGGGGCCATACTCTCTGGGTTTCTCCAATCTCTGTCAGGCCAGTAGGTCTGGTCTTTTTTTTTTTTTTTTCAGTTAGAATTTTGTTCTACGTTTTTCTCCAGCTCTGTCCAGGACCCTCTATTGTGATCCCTGAGAGAGCATTCAGTGGTGGTAGCTGAGCACCATCTAGATGTACTGGACTCAGTCTGCTGGAAGCCATAGTAGTTGTGGTCTGTTAGTCCTTTGGACTAATCTTTCCCTTGTGTCTTTAGTTTTCTTCATTTTCGTTTGCTCCTGACCAGTGGAGTATCTTAGATGGCCACTCATAGGATCCAGTATTCCTGTGTGGAGAATATCTTAGTCCAAGGGAATATTGATGAGAAGGACCTTTTTCCAGAGCTGACAGACAGAGAAAGCCTTCCCCTGGAGATGACACCCTGAATTCGGACTTCTAGCCTACTAGACCGGGAGAGAATAATCTTCTGTTTGTTGAGGCCATCCATTTGTGATATTTCTGTTATAGCAACACTAGATAACTAAGACAACTGGTAAACTCAAATGAGTCCTTAGAACTGTCTAGTAGTTCAGTCATAATCTCCTTCCTAATTCACTCTTCCTCTCTACTACATGACTGTTTTATACTTTCTCTTCTCAAACTTTTACTTCCATTTCTTCACTCTCAGGTGATGGCATTGCTTCCTAATTCATTAAGAAATTAGAAACAATCTGTGTAGCTTTATCCTGATGATTATTATCATTTTGATGCTATAAGCTTCTGGTCACTAACTTTTTTTAAACAGTAAATTTGCACTGATTTCTAATTAACTACACTCTGTAAATTTTAGTATCTAATTGAAAGAAGGCTGTGGTCTTTGATCTTCATCAGTAAGTGCTTCAAGTCCTCTTCACTTTCAGCAAGCAAGGTTATATCATCTGCATAACACAGGCTGTTAATGAGTCTTCCTCCAATCCTGATGCCCTGATCTTCATATGGTCCAGCTTCCTGGATTATTTGCTCAACATACATATCGAATAAGTATGGTGAAAGGATATAACTTTTCCTGACTTTAAAAAGAGAAAAGATTGAAGTTGTCAAGGACAAAGGACACACTCTGCTCCTGGCACTGCTTTCTTGGTGGTATGAGGTCCCTCTGTCTCTCTGCTCACTTCTTTCTTTTGTATCTCAAGAGATTGCCTCAAGAGACAATCCAATCTTGTAGACTGAGTCCTGCCTTACTAATAAAACTGCCACCCATCCTGCCTCATTAACATCATAGAGGCAAGATTTAGAACATATAGGAAAATCACACAATACCAGGAATCATGGCCCAGCCAAACAGATACACACATTTTTGGAGGGACAAAATTCAATCCATGACACATGGTATATTCAGTATTCTTCACCAACACCACAACATAAATGCATCAACTATTCTTCCATCTTCCTTATTCATTATACAGCTTTTGCATGTATATGAGGTGAATGAAAATATCATGGCTTGAATCAGGTGCACCTTAGTCCTAAAGTGACATCTTTGCTTTTTAACACTTTAAAGAGGTCTTTTGGATCAGATTTACCCAATGCAATGAGCTGTTTGATTTCTTGACTCCTGCTTCCATGGGCATTGATTGTGGATCCGAGTAAAATGAAATCCTTGACAACATTAATCTTTTCTCCGTTTATCATGATGTTGCTTATTGGTCCAGTTGTGAGGATTTCTGTTTTCCTTATGTTGAGGTGTAATCCATACTGAAGGCTGTGGTCTTTGATCTTCATCAGTAAGTGCTTCAAGTTCTCTTCACTTTCATCAAGCAAGGTTGTGTTATCTGCGTATCACTGATGCTGAGTTCTTCATACAGTCTAGCTTCTCGGATACTCTCAGCATACAGATTGAATAAGTATGGTGAAAGGATACAACCCTGATGCAAACATTTCCTGATTTTAAACCACTCAGTAGCCCCTTGTTCTGCTCAAACGACTGCCTCTTGGTCTATGAAGTTTTGGCAGCTCCCTGTCTATGTACTGCTGCAACCATTTTTTACTTGTCTTCAGTTAAATTTTACTTGAGTGTGATATCAATGATATTGTTGGATATTTTCCACATTCCATTGGACCACTGTTCTTTGAAAGTCGGTTTGCCAGATAGCCATCTTCCAAATTTCTTGGCATAGACAAGCGCTTCCAAAATTGTGTCTGTTTTTTTAAACATTTCAATTGATATTCCATCAATTTCTGGAGACATTTTTTTTGCCAATGTCCTCAGTGCAGCTTGGACTTCTTCCTTCCAAGAACCAATGGTAATGAAGGAAGAAGTCCAAGTTGGTGAGCATTACTGTGATTTTATTATATATTTTTACATGTACTTCTGATTCATGCCTTTAACTGCTGTCTGATATTACATGGTGTGAATATACTTCAATTTATTCATTCATTATTCTATGGATAATTAATTCTACATGTTAATATTACAAGCTCATCCTTTCCATCCCCTGATCTAGAATATAGTTAATTTTTGTGTATATTACATGTGTGGTTAAAAGAATATATGGTTCTATGTATTTCAATTAGATTGTTAATGTGTTATTCAAATCAAATATAGTGTTACTGATTTTTAATCTGTGCTTTATCAATTTCTGAGCATGGCATGTTAAAAATATACCATCATATCTATAAATTTTTCAATTCTTCTTTGTAATTCTATCAATTTTACTATATATTTTGAAACTATATTCTTTAGTTAATATATATTCAGAATTGTTATATGTTCCTGATGAGTTTTTGCTTTTATCATTGTCTTAGGCTAGGTTTTCTAGAGAAGCAAAACCAGTAAAGTGTATAAATATTTAGAGAGATTTATATCAAGAAAAGAGCTTATGCAGTTGTAGAGGCTGGAACGTCCCAAGTCCATGGGTCAGGATAGAGGCTTCTCCTGATTCACATAGCCTCAGGGGCTGGCAAACCCAAGATCGGCAAGTCAGAGAACAAGGCTCTTGCTCATACGCTATGAAGATCAACAAATTCCAGGATTGGCAGGCAATACAATAGGTAAGCCACTAGCTCAAGTCCCAAGAACTGGAGGTCAGACAAACAGGAGCCAGCTGCAGGATCCAGTGAGAGCAAAAATCCCACAAGCCTTGCCAGAATGTCCACTTATATTCAATGCAGCCCACCCACTCGAGGAAACGCCCTTTCAGCTGATTGGATACTCACAGCAGATTCCATCATGGTGGTGATCACAACATCATATGACTACCAAACCACTGAGAATCATGGTCCAGCCAAGTTGACATACAACCTTACCCATCACAATCATTAAATAGTGACATTATTATTAATAATGCATTCTGTCATAAAGTTTATTTTCTCTGATACTGGTATAGCTATTTTTGTTCTTCATCTTTTTTTTTTTTTTTAACCTTTATCTATCTGATATATCCTTTCCCATGCTTTTGCTTTATGGGTCCTTATGTTTTAATTAGAAGTACTTGGGTGACATAAACTTTTAAGCACTCAGCTACCAACAGAAAGGTTTACAGTTGGAATCCACTTAGAGGAGCCTCAGAAAGAAAAGCCTGGTGCTGTACTTCTGAAAGATCACAGCCATTGAAACTCTATGGAGTGCAGCTCTACTCTGAAACACATGGGTATGTTTTAAGTATGTCTCTTATTAATATATATAGATAGATTTTATTTTAATCTGAACGTCACTATCTTGTAACTGGAGATTTCATTTACATTTATTGTCATTCCTCACTCTCCTTTACTGACTTCTTTTGTTTATCCTGACCTCTTAATGTTGGCATGATCCAGGGCTCACTCCTTGGCTTGTTCTCTTCTGTTAACATTCACACCCTTTATTAGTTTCCTGTGGCTGCTATAACAAATTACCACAAACAGAATGGCTTAAAATGAAAGAAATTTATTCTCTCACAGTTCTAGAGGCCAGAGTCCAAAATCAAGGTGTCAGAGAGCTACACTCTAAGGGAGTATCTATCTGTTCTCAAGTCTTCAAGCTTCTGGAGACTTTTGGCATTCCTTGGCTTGTGGTCACATCACTCCAATATCTGCTTCCCTTTTCTCCTTTGTGTGTGAGTTCATTTAAGGCTGAGCTGGATAATCTGCAATAAACTCCTTCTCTCAAAATCTTAATCACAACTTTTGCTGTATGAGGTAATATGCACTCTTTTGCCATAATAAGCTACTATTTGTGTGTTCTGGGGATTAGGATGTGGACATATCTTTGAGCCTATTACGTGTCTCTTCTTAGTTCTATAGTCTCTTCTATTTTCATGACTTTAAATAAGATTTATATGCCAATGACTCCCAAATTTACATCTGAAGCCCAGATTAATCTCTCAAGTTTTATACTCAAATCCAACTTCTTAGTTAGCATCTCCACTTGGCATTTAATGTTGTTGTTGTTAGGTGACATCGAGTCAGTTCTGACTCATAGTGACCTTATGTACAACAGAATGAAATACTGCCTGGTACTCTGCCATCCTCACAATCATTGCTATGTTTGAGCCCCTTATTGCAGCCACTCTGTCAACAGCCACTGTGTCAATCCATCTAATTGAGGGTCTTCACCTTTTTCACTGACTCTCTACTTTACCAGGCATAATGTCCTTCTCCAGGATTGGTCCCTCCTGATAACATGTCCAAGGTAAGTGAAATGAGGTCTCATCATCCTCATTTCTAAGGAGCATACTGGCTAGTCTTCTTTGAAGACAGATTTGTTGGTTCTTCTGGCAGTCCATGGTATATTTAATTTTCATCTCTAATGCTGTAATTCAAAGACATCAATTCTTCTCCCTGTCATCTAATAGAGATCTTAAAACTAATACTTTCAAAACAGAATTTGTGATCTTCTCCCAAACCTACTCTACCTTCAACCTTCCCTATCTTAATTAATGACAACTCTATCTTTGTAATTCTTCAGGCCAAAGATCTTAATATCATCCTTGACTCCTCTCTTTTCCTCAAAACCCATATACAACCCATCAGCTAATATGTGGTCTCTATTCAAAATATATCCAGAATTCAGCCATTTCTTACCACTTCCATTGTCACCGTTGTCTCTAAGCCATTATCACCTCTCATCTGTATTACCGCAGGAGCCTCTGAATTGATCTCCCCCCTCTACTCTTTTTCTAATATGCATCTGGAATAGTCTTTTGTGTTTGTTAATTTTACGGTTAATGCTGTATTGTGCAACTAGTGGCCTACTGTTGTACTGGAAAATTCGTGCCTTTCTTATTTTAGCTCTTGGAGAATTTTATCACTGAAACTCATCAGATAAACCACGTGATCCCAAGACATCAGTATTACATGATAGACTTATATGAAACTAATTTTTGGTGTCAGTTTTGTGCTACAGAATTTACTCTTCTGCCTATAAATACTGTGAGCACCCCTCCAAACTCTCAGATATCTATTTCAGATCATCAGTGTCTCTTCTTACTGCATGTTTCTTTTTCAACATTGGTAAACAAAATTTTAATCTTATATTTTTCACAATGTTAAGAATTAAAATAGTAATTGAAGTGCCTAAAAAGAGTGATTTTCTCTCCCTTCTGATTGTTCTTGCAAATTTATCTTCCTAAATATTAGGACTTTCTCTACTTTTATTTATTTATTGTTATTTTCATTCCTAAAAGTTTTCTAAATGGTGTTAGATTCTAGAGGACCCAAGGCTTCTTCTTTTTCTCCTTTGAGCGATCTTGTTGGAAAAGAGATAAAAAGTAGCTTAGCACAAAAAAAGACCAGACTTACGGGCCTGACAGAGACTGAAGAAACCCTGAGAGTACGCCCCCCAGACACTCTTTTAGCTCAGTAATGAAGTTACGCCCAAGGTTCACCCTTAAGCCAAAGAAAACAAACAAAGAAAAAAAATAAACCCATAAAACAAAAAGGGACTAATGGGGCACAAACGTCCAGAGACAAGGACTAGAAGGCAGGAGGGAACAGGAAAGTTGGTAATAGGGAACCCAAGGTTGAGCAAGGACAGTGTTGACATGTCGTGGGGTTGTTAACCATTGTCATAAAACAAAATGTGTACTAACTGTTTAATAAAAAACTATTTGTTCTATAAACCTTCATCTAAAGTACAATATAAATAAATAAATAAAAAGGAAAAAAAGTAGCTTAGCACCATCATTGGAGACAAACAGCACCTTCGCATCAATATCCTGATTAACATTAGGGTTGGTATAAGAAGTTTTAGAGTGCAAGCTTCTATAGCAATTATTTTTAAATATGACTATTAAAAAAAAAAAACACCATGAGGAGCTTTGAGAAAGATGATTAAATAATAGCATAATTTTTTTTCATATGTTTCTTGAACAAACATCCTCAGGAGGATGTAATAAAGAGGAAGAGATAATCTGAACCAGTAACTAGAAATACAGATCTTTTTAGGATTAAAGAAAACCTCAAGATACAACTTAATGCAAGATCAACATGTCCTGAAAGCAGGAAATTGGGCCTAAAATAATCTCTGCCTGGCTGCAAATTTTACTTTTCACCTTCATTTTCATGGGAAAAAAATTGATAATCAAATCAAAAGTCATCTTCTTTATAATTAAAAATTATTTCAGTGTATCACATTTATCTTCATGCTATTACACTTCTCAGGAATTATCTAGATATTTGGAAAGTATGTAAAGGAGTACATAAAAGTCTTGTAGGATGACACTTGCCTACCTATATGATCAGGATCAATCCCTCTAAGTTTTTTTTTTTTTTTCCCAACTATTAAAGATAAAAGTTAATATGATTTGGTAAAGATAGAAGTAGGTGTAATCTAAATCTAAGGATATCAGCATCTACTTTGTCAAGAAACATATCCAGGAAATTTCTGAATTTAGCCAGTCATGAAAAACAGTGAGATGCTGCTATAACTTTCAAAGTGAGGTGACTTTCTTTTCTTCTTAAAGTAGGAAACATCTTAGCAACTGGAACTGAAGGAAGTTCATAGTTTATAGTGCATTTGTCTAAGAATGTTTAAGGTGTATAAAGGCTATCACAAAATTATTGAGGCTTTGCCTGCATAAAGAATACCAAAGTCTTTGATTTTTTTACACCATGCTTCTGAGTGTGGTGTTCCTTAACTGCAAAACAACTTTCAATAAAGTTGTCTGGATTGTGAGGCCCTAAAAATAATTTACAGACCCTAGATTCAGCCAGGAAGGTGTTGAGAAGGGATTAATTCTGGAAATATTGTAAAATCAGAGCCTCAGGATTTTCTGATGGAATGGATTTGGATGTGAAGAAAAAGAAAAAATTAAAGGTTAACTACACGATTTTTGTGCTAAGAATCTGGAAGGATGGAGTTGACGTCAACTGAGACAGGGAAGGCCAAAAATGGAGCAGATCTGGATGGGAATAACAGGAGTTCAAGGAGTCCTGGTGGCGCAGTTTTTAATTACTCTACTCAGCTGCTAAATGAAAGATTGGTGGTTCAAACCCACTAGCCACTCCACAGGAGAAAAGACCTGGCGATCTGCCCTCATAAAGATTACAGCCTAGGAGAGTCTATGGGGCAGTTCTACTCTGCTCTATAGAGTCTCTATGAGTCGCATTTCATTCAATGGCACCTAACAACAACAAAACAGGACTTCGGTTATGTTGACTTTAAAATATTTCCTAGACATTGCAGTGGGGATTTGGAGGAAGCAGTTGAATATACAAATATGGAATGTGAGAAGTCTAAATGCAAGGATAAAAATTTGAAAGTTGTCAGCATATGAGTGATATTTAAAGCCATGGGAGTAGATAAAGTAGCCAAGGAAGTGAATATAGATTTGAAAAGAAGACCAAGAACTGAGTCTAACATTAAGTGCCCAGGGAGAACAGGAGATCCAGCAAGAGAGACTGAGAAGTAATAGTCCATGACATAGAGGGAGAACCATGAGTGTGATGTCCTGGAAATCGAGTGAAGAATCAGTATTAAAGAGGAATGAGTCATTCATGAGTCAAAGCTGCTCTTAAGCCAAGTTAAAATGAGAAATGAGAACTCTTGATTGTACTTCACAATGTGGAAGTTATCGATGATCTTTCATTGTTGTTGTGTGCTATCCAGTCAATTCTGACTCAAAGCAGTCCTATAGGACAGAGCAGAACTGCCCCATAGGGTTTCCAACGAACAGCTGGTGGATTCAAACTGTCAACCTTTTGGGTAGCAGCCAATCTCTTAACCACTGCACCAACTGGCCTTAATGATATTAAATTAGAAAAGCAGAAGAAAATTCTTAACAATTTAAATGTTGATAATTGGATTTCATAAATGTGGAAGGCAGAATAATGGACTCCCAAAGATGCCTATGCCCTAATCCCAGGAGTTTGTGAATATGTTATGTAACATGGCAAAGGGGAATTACGGTTGCAGATGGAATTAAGATTACTAATCAGTTAACTTTAAAATAGGGACAGTAGCCTGGATTACCCAGGTGGGCCCAATATATTCACAAGCAACTTAAAAATGGAAGAGGGAGGCAGAAGAGAGGTCGGAGTGATACAATGTAAGAGACTCAACCTGCCATTGATGGTTTTCTGTTTTTTGGTTTTTTTGCCTTGGCTTTTTTTTAATTGTGCTTTAGGTAAAAGTTAACAGCTCAAGTTATGACAATTTCTCATACAAAAATTTATACACATATTGTTTTGTGACATTAGTTGCAATCCCCACAGTGTGACAGCATACTCCTCCTTTCTACCCCGGTTTCTCTGTGTCCATTCGACCAGTTCCTGTCCCTTCATGCCTTCTCAGTCTGCTTTTAGACAGGAGCTGCCCATTTGGTATCGTACACCTGATTAAAATAAGAAGCACATTCCTCACGTTTATTACTTTTGTTTTATAGCCCCGTCTAATCTTTGTCTGAAGAGTGGGCTTCAGAAATGGCTTCAGTTCTGGGTCAACAGTGTGTCTGGGGGTGATGGTTTTGGGAGTTCCTCCAGTCTCTGTCAGACCATTAAGTCTTGTCTTTTTACGTGAATTTGAGTTCTGTTCTACGTTTTTCTCCTGCTCTTGCTCTGGGCCTCTCTGTTGTGTTCCCTATCAGGGCCGTCATTAGTGGTAGGCTGGCACCATCTAGTTCTTCTGGTCTCAGGCTGGTGGAGCCTCTAGTTCATGAGACCCTTGAGTACTTTGGGTTAATATTTTCCTTGTGACTTTGATTTTGTTCATTCTCCTTTGCTCCAAGCGGGATGGAACCGATTGATGTATCTTAGACAGCCACTTGCAAGCTTTTAAGACCGCAGACACCACTCGCCAAAGTGAGATGTAGAACATTTTCTTAATAAACTTTGTTATGCCAACTGACCTAGATGTCCCCTGAAACTATGGTCCTTAGGCTCCAGCCCCAGCTACTCTGTCCTTCTAAGTGTTTGGATGTGTCCAGGAAACTTCTTAGATTTTGCTTTGGTCCAGTTGTGCTGACTTCCCCTGTACTGTGTGTTGTCCTTCCCTTCACCAAAGTTGATCCTTGTCTACTATCTAGTTAGTGATATCCTCTCCGTCTCTGTCCCCACCCTCATAACCACCAAAGAATGCTTTCTTCTGTGTTTAAACTTCTTCTTGAGTTCTTATAATAATAGTCTCATACAATACTTGCCCTTTTGTGACTGACTAATTTCATACAGCATAATGCCCTACAGATTCATTCATATTGAATCCATGTTTCATGGATTCATCATTGTTCTTCATCATTGCATAGTATTCCATTGTGTGTATGTACCATAATTTGTTTATCCATTCATCTGTTGGTGGACATTTAGGTTGTATCCATCTTTTTGCTATTGTGAATAGTGCTGCAGTGATCATGGGTGTGCTTATGTCTATTCATGTGATGCTTTTATTTTTCTCAGGTATATTCCCAGGACTGGTATTGCTGGATTGTATGGTATTTCTATTTCTAGCTGTTTTAAGGTAGCACCAAATTGTTTTCCAAAGGCGTTGTACCATTGTACTTTCCCACCAGCAGTGCATAAAAGTTCCAATATCTCCACAACCTCACCAACATTTGTTATTTTGTGTCTTTTGGATTAGTGCCGCTTGTTGGGGGTGAGATGGTATCTCATTGCAGTTTTCATTTGCATTCCTCTAATGGCTATTGGGAAGTCCTGGTGGTGTAGTGGTTAAGAGCTACAGCTGCTAACCAAAAGGTTGACAGTTCAGATCTGCCAGGCACTCCTTGGAAACTCTATGGGGCAGTTCTACTCTGTCCTATAGAGTCACTGTGAATCAAAAAAGACTTGACAGCAAGGGGTTTTGTTTTGGTTTAATGGCTATTGATCGTGAGCATTTCCTCATGTGTCTGTTAGCCACTTGAATGTCTTCATTGGTGAAGTGTCTGTTCATATCCTTTGCCCATTTTTTAACTGAATTATTTGTCTTTTTGTTGTTGAGGTGTTGCAGTATCTTGTAGATTTTAGAAATTAGACCCTTATCGGATATATTGTAGCCAAAATTTTTTTCCCAGTCTGTAGGTTCTCTTTTTACTCTCTTAATGAAGTCTTTTGATCAGCATAAGTGTTTGACTTTTAGGCCCCCACCACGTATCTAGTTTCTCTTCTGATGTTTGTGCATTGTTAGTTGTGGTTTGTACACTATATATGCCAAGTATTAGGGCTCCTAGCATTGTCCTTATATTTTCTTCCATGATCTTTACCATTTTAGATTTTATATTTATGTCTTTGATCCATTTTGAGTTAGTTTTTGTGTATGGTGTGAGATATGGGTACTATTTCATTTTTTTACAGATGGATATCCAATTTTGCCAACAATATTTGTTAGACTTTTTTTTCCCCATTTAATGGACTTTGGGTCTTTTTCAAATATCAGTTGCTCATACGTGGAGGGATTTACGTCTCAGTTCTCAATTGTGTTCCATTTGTTTATTTGTCTGTTGTTGCACCAGTACCAGGCTGTTTTGACTATGTGGTGGTATAATAGGTTCTAAAATCAGGTAGCATGAGGCCTCCCACTTTGTTCTTCTTTAGTAATGCTTTACTTATCCAGGGCCTCCTCCCTTTCCATTTAAATTTGGTGATTTGTTTCTCCATCTCATTAAAAATTGTTGTTGGAATTTGGATTGGAATTGCACTGTATCTGTAAATAGCTTTGGGTAGAATTGACATTTTCACAATGTTGAGTCTTCCTTTCTATGCGCATAGTAGTTCTTTCCATTTATGTAGGTATCTTTTGGTTTCTTGCAGTAGTATTTTGTAGTTTTCTTTGTATAGGTTTTTTACATCTCTGCTTAGGTTTATTCCTAAGTATTTTGTATTCTTGGGGGCTATTGTAAATGGTATTGATTTGGTGATTTCCTCTTCAAAGTTCTCTTTGTTGGTGGAGAGGAATCCAACTGATTTTTGAATGTTTATCTTGTATCCTGATACTTTGCTGAAATCTTCTATTAGTTCCAGTAGTTTTCTTGTGGATTCTTTGGGGTTTTCTGTGTATAAGATCATATCATCTGCAAATAAGGATACTTTTACTTCTTCCTTACCAATTTGGATGTGCTTTATTTCTTTTTCTTGCCTTATTGCTCTGGCAATAAAGGTGATGTTAAAGGGCATCTTTGTCTGGTTCTTGTTCTCAAAAAGAACACTTCCAGTCTCTCTCCATTTAGAATGATGTTGGCTGTTGGCTTTATATAAATGCCCTTTATTATCTTGAGGAATTTCCTTTCTATTCCTATTTTGCTGAGAGTTTTTTTCAGGACTGGGTATTGGACTTTGTCAAATGCGTTTTCTGCAACAATTGATAAGATCATGTGGTTCTTATCTTTTGTTTTATTTATGTGGTGGATTACATTGATTGATTTTCTAATGTTGAACCCTCCTTGCATACCTGGTATGAATCCCACTTGGTCACAATGAATTATTTTTTTGATATGCTGTTCAATTCTATTGGCTAGAATTTTGTTGAGGACTTTTGTATCTATCTTGTGAGGGATATTAGTCTATAATTTTGGTTTTTTGGGGTGTCTTTAATTGTCTTTGGTATCAGGGTTATGCTGGATTTATAGAATGAGTTTGGGAGTATTCCTTCCTTTTCTATGCTCTAGTGGTAGTGGTGTTAACTCTTCTCTGAAAGTTTTGTAGAATTCTCCAGTGAAGCCATCCAGGCCATGGGTTTTTTTTGTGTGTGTGTGTGTGTTGAGAGTTTTTGTATTACTTCTTCAATATCTTCTTTTGTTACGGTTTATTTAGTTTTTCTACCTCATTTGTGTTAGTTTAGGTAGATGGCGTGTTTCTAGAAATTTGTCCATTTCCTTTAGGTTTTCAAATTTGTTAGAGTACAATTTTTCACAGTGTTCTGCTGTGATCCTTTTATTTTAGTTGAGTCTGTTGTGATAACACCCATATCATTTTTTATTCAGGTTATGTGCTTCCTCTCCTGTTTTTCTTTTGTCAGTTTGGCCAGTGGTTTTTCAATTTTGTTGATCTTTTCAGAGAACCAACTTTTGGTCTTGTTGACTCTTTCAATTGTTTTCCTGTTCTCTATTTCATTTATTTCTGCTCTAATCTTTATTATTTCCTTTCTTCTGGTGTCTGAGGGTTTCTTTTGATGCTCTCTTTCTATTTGTTTGAGTTGTAGAGTTAATGTTTTGATTTTGGCCCTTTCTTCTTTTTTAATGTGTGCATTTATTACTAAAAATTGACTCTAAGCAGTGCTTTTGCTGTGTCCCAAAGGTTCTGGTAAGATGTGTTTTCATTCTCATTTGATTCTATGAATTTCTTTATTCTGTCCTTGATTTCTTCTATAATCTAGTAGTTATTAAGCAAGGTGTTGTTCAGTTTCCATGTATTTGATATTTTTTTCCCTGCTGTTTCTGTTAGTGATTTCTTCTTTTATGCCATTACGGTCAGAAAAAATGCTTTGTAATAGTTCAATGTTTTGGATTTTGTTAGGGTTTGCTTTGTGCTTTGTGCATTGGAAAAGAATGTATACTTGCCTGCTGTTGAGTGGAGTGTTCTGTATACGTCTATGAGGTCAAATTGATTGATTGTGGCATTTAGATCTTCCACATCTTTATTGAGTTTCTTTCTAGATGTTCTGTCCTTCACCGAAAGTCCTGTGTTGAAGTCTCCTACTAATGTTGTGGAGCTGTGTGTCTCTCTTTTCAGTGCTGTTAGAGTTTGTTTTATGTATTTTGGAGCACTGTCATTGGGTGTGTAAATATTTATTATAGTTATGTCCTCCTGGTGTATTGACCCTTTAATCATTATAGAGTGTCCTTGCTTATCCTTTGTGGTGTATTTTGTATTAAAGTCTATTATGTCAGAGATTAATATTGCCACTCCTGCTATTTTTTGATTGTTGTGTGCTTGATATAGTTTTTCCCGTCATTTGAGCTTTAGTTTGTTTGTGTCTTTGAGTCTAACACGTGTTTCTTGTAGCCAGCATATAGACAGATCATGTTTTTCTATCCAATCTGCCACTCTCTATCTCTCTATTGTTGCATTTAGTCCATTTACAGAGTTTACTGCTGTCATTTTGATGATTTTTTTTGCATGTATGGTGTTAACATTTCTTTGCTGCACTTAATTTTCTATGCTGAGATGTTTTTCTTTATGTATTTTCTTTTCATCTGTTTATTATTGTTGATTTTGTGTTTGCTGAGTCTTTATGTTCTTCTTCTTTTTTATTTTAATGTGTGGGTTCATTAGCTTCCTTTGTGGTTACCTTAAAATTTACCTTTATTTTTCTATGTTTAAACCAATCTTTTATTTCTTGATATCGCCTCAATTTCCTCTCCAAATGGAAGTTCTATGACTACTCTGTTTATTCCCTCTTTTTTGTCTCAATGTTGTCCTCCTTTGCATATTGACATCTCTAGTTCCCTATTTTCAGTCTTTCAGCTTTGACTTGTTTTTTCAACTTCCCTATCTGGGTTGATAACTGGTTGATCTGTCCTGTGTTCTAGTCTTGGACTGTTGTCTAATATTGTTGGTTCTCTAATCAGAGGACTCCCTTTAATATTTCTTGTAATTTTGATTTGTTTTTTACAAATTTCCTTAACTTCCGTTTATCTAGAAATGACCTAATTTCACCATTGTATTTTAGAGACAGTTTTGCTGGATATATAATTATTGGCTGGAAATTTTTTTCCTTCAAGCCTTTATATATGTCATCCGATTGCCTTCTTGCCTGTATGGTTTCTGCTGAGTAGTCCGAGCTTAGCCTTATTAGTTCTCCTTTGTAGGTGACTTTTCATTTATCCCTAGCAGCTCTCAAGATTCTATCTTTGTCTTTGGTTTTTGCAGGTTTGATTATATGTCTTGGTGATTTTCCTTGGGATCTACCCTGTATGAGGTTTGTTGAGTTTCTTGGATAGATATCTTCTTATCTTTCATGATGTCAGGTAAGTTTTCTGTCAGAAAATCTTCAACAATTCTCTCTCTGTTCTCTGTTATCTCCCCCTGTTCTGGTACTCCAGTCACTCTTAGGTTTTTCCTCTTGGTAGTGTCCCACATAATTCTTAAGGTTTCTTCATTTTTTTAGATTATTTTATCTGATTTTTTCTCAAATAAGTTGGTGTCAAGTGTTTTATCTTCAGTCTCACTAATTATGAATTCCATTGCCTCAATTCTGCTCCCATGACCTCATATCAAATTGTCTAATTCTGAAATTTTATTTTTAACCTTTTGGATTTCTAGTTGCTGTCTCTGTGTGGTTTCTATCAGCCTGTTATTTTTGTCATTTTGTTCTTGTATTGTTTTCCTGAATTCCTCTATTGCTTTGTCTGTGTGTTCCTTGGCATCATCTGAGTTTTACCTGATCTCCTTCCTAAAATCTCAGGGATCCCTGAATATTAGTGTTTTGAGTATTATCTCAGGTAGTTTCATTACCTTATCTTCCTCAGGAAGGTTTCCTGGTTCTTTATCTTCATCGCTTGCTGGAGCCTTCATGACCTGCTTCTTTGTGTGATTTGATATTGACTACCCTAGCTGGGTAGCAGGTCTGAGATCTGATAGTGTGAGGTCTCCTACTTTGTTTTCTTTCTTAGTAATGTTTGCTTATCCAGGGCCTCTTTCCTTTCCATATAAAGTTGGTGATTAATTTTTCTATCGCATTAAAGAATGCTAAAGAATAAAATGGGATTGGGATTGGGATTGCATTACATCTATTAATTGCTTTGTATAGAATTGACATTTTCACAATGTTCAGTCTTCCTATCCATGACCACGGTATATTTTTCCATTTATGTAGGTCTCTTTTGGTTTCTTGCAATAGTGTTTTGTAGTTTTCTTTATATGGGACTTTTATGTCCCTTGTTAGAGTTATTCCTAAGTATTTTATCTTTTTAGGAGCAATTATAAATGGTACTCTTTTCCTGATTTCATTTTTGAAGTTCTCTTTGTTAGTGTAGAGGAATCCAACTGATTTTTGTATGTTAATCTTGTATCCTGTGACTCTGCTGAATCTTTTTATTAGTTCCCATAGTTTTCTTGTGGAATCTTTGGGGTTCTATATGTATAGGATCATATCAGCTGCGAATAGGGATAGTTTTACTGCTCCTTTCCAATTTGGATGTGCTTCATTTCTTTTTCTTGCTGTGTTGCTCTAGCTAGAACTCCTATCCAGCACAATGTTAGATAGTAGTGCTGATAAAGGGCATCCTTGTCTTGTTCCCATTCTCAGGGGGGATGTTTTCAGCCTCTCTCTATTGAGAATGATGTTGGCTATTTGTTTGGTATAGATGCCCTTTCTTATGTTGAGGAATTTCCCTTTTATTCCTAGATTATTGAGAGTTTTTATCAGGAAGTTGTGTTGGAGTTTATCCAAATGCCTTTTCTGCTTCCATTGAGATGATCATGTGATTCTTTTCTTTTGTTCTATGCATGTGGTGGATTACGTTGACTGATTTTCTGATGTTGAACCATCCTTGCATACCTGGTATGAACCCCACTTGGTCTATGTGTATTATTTTTTTGATATGATAGTGAATTGTATTGACTAGAATTTTGTTGAGAATTTTTACATCTATATTCATGAGAAATATTGGTTTGTAATTTTCTTTTTTGTGGTGTCTTTGCCTGACTTTTAGTATCAGGGTTATGCTGGCTTCGTAGACTGACTTTGAGAATATTCTTTCCTTTTCTATGCTTTGAGTAGTACTGGTGTAAGCTCTTCTCTGAATGTTTGGTAGGATTCTCTAGTGAAGCCATCAGGCCAAGTTTTTGGTTATTGGGAGGTTTTTTTATTTCCTCTTCAATCTCTTCTCTTGTTATGGGTCTGTTCATATGTTCTGTCTAAGCTTGTGTTAGTTTAGGTAGGTAGTGTGTTTCTAGAAATTTGTCCGTTTCCTCTAGTTTCTCAACTTTGTTGGAGCATAGTTTTTCATAATATTCTGTTATGATTATTTTTATTTCAGTTGGGTCTGTTGTAATGTCCCCCATCTCATTTCTTATTTGGGTTATTTGCTTCTTGTCCTGTTTTTCTCTTTTCAGTGTGTTCAGTGGTTTGTTGATTTTGTTGACCTTTTCAAAGAACCAACTTGTGGTCTCATTGATATTTTCTACTGTTTTTCTGTTCTCTATTTCATTTATTTCTGCTCTAATCTTTATTATTTCCTTTCTTCTGGTTCCTGAAGGCTTCTTTTTCTGCTCTCTTTCTATCTGTTCGATTTGTAGGGCTAAAATTTTGATTTTGGCCTGTTCTTTTTTTGATGGGTGCATTCATTGCTATAAATTGACCTCTGAGGACTGCCTTCAAAGGAATCTTATTAATGCACAAATCTAGCTAATCCTCCAGTGGCTTCTTGTGGATTTCATCATGAAGCTCAAACTCTTTAGCATGGATGACAAAGCAGTTCTTAAAAATCTCAGCTCTTTTCTCTCCTTCCTCTTACCACTACTCAATATTCAAACTACAATGAAATACTTAAGTTCTCTAGATACACCACAATTTTTCTAGTCACTGAAGATTTTTCTAGTCACCCTTGCACATGTTTTCTCTACCTGGGATACATTTCTACAGCCTCCACCTACCCGCACTGGCCTTCGTCTGGCTAATCTTATGCATGTTTCACATCTCAGCTAAAAATAGTCTTTTTCCAGGAAGGCTTCCTTGATCTCCAAAACTGAGTCAAGTGACACTCATATGGGCTCCCCAAACATCTTATAATCATATACCATATGGTAATTGCCTATTCATTTCCCTGTCACCACCAATAAAATGTTAACTACTTGAAAGCAGGACTTTATCCAAAACAGAAAGTTAACTACTGCACCAAGCAAAATGCCTGACATATAGTATGTTCTCACTAAATTTTTTTTTCAAATGACAAATAAAAATATATCACATATATTTGTAAAGAAAGAAGGTACAAAACTCACCCTTATTGTTTTCATCTCTGACTAAATCCTTATATTGTTTACTAGAAAGAACTAGCAAGAAGTTAGAATAATAAGCCAGTAAGTATTGAGTTAGAAATTTTATAGCTATTTATCCTCAGTGATCCCAAGTAAGTGTATAGCATTTAAAGTTACTTTTTTTGCAAAAGCTTCAGCAATATTAACCAAGAGCCACAAGATTTCCTGCTGTTCCCTCAGTAAGCAGTGCTAAAGTGCTGTTCATACAACCAACAGGGCCTCATGATTTCTCTTCTCTATTCTACTAAGGCTGAATCTGCTAAAAAGCACTTTAACCCACTAGATGCTCTTCATTGACCATCAGTTTTTCTAATTCCTCTCTCCAGTCCCACCATTACCCTAGTCTTAATTCAACTTAAGGAGCCCTGGTAGCACAGTGGTTAAAGCACTCGGTTGCTAACTGAAACATTCATGGTTCAAACCCACCAGCTGCTCTGTGGGAGAAAGATGTGGAAATTTGCTTCTGTAAAGATTACAGCCTTGGAAACTCTATGGGACAGTTCTACTCTGTCCTTTAGGATCACTATGAGTCAGAATTGACTCAGCAGCAACAGGTTTGGTTTTGGGGGGTTTTTAATCTAACTTATCATTGGACATAAGATGTTGACTAAATAGCTGAGTCTAATATAGATTTGTCTTCCAAATTCTTGTAAGTCTACAGATATTATGTCTTTTATCATTTTTATTGTGTTAACCAACAACTGTAGGAATATCTTGACCTGGATTCTAGTTAAATATCCTTTTTAAAATCTTAAAACTAATTTTACCGCATTTCAGTGTCTTTCAATTTTCATGACATTGGGATATTTACAGGCTTAATTATATGATTACAGAAACCATTTGCTGATGAACAGGATACTGAAATGGTTAGGACTATAATGTGACAGTTCCCTGAATGTTATCTTTCTCTTTGTTACCAGTACAGGTGCAGCAAAGCAGTGGAAATTCTGCAATTCTGCAATGTAAACATTCTCAGACGTAAGACAACACTGTGAAGGATGAAAGTGCCTATCAATCTCAGTGAGTACTGTTTAGAATGGCTTTTGTTTCACGAGCTCCAAAAAACAGAATGTGCCCTCTGTATAACTTCACATTCTAGCACTGAGATACATTTATAAAGCAAGTGCTTATTGTTACTGTAATTTCAGGAAATTAGTAATTATTCTCCAATCATATATTGCCAATTGTGGGTTCTCAATATATATATATATATATATATATGGCTTTTAATTATAAAAGTAGGATAAATGTTCATATGGTTTTTAATCATAGAAATAGGAGAAATATTCAGTTTTTCCTGTCTTGAACAAACCTACATCACATCTTGTAGTGACAAAAAGTTAAGTAGAACAGAATCAAGTTTATAGAAGAAATCTACCACTTCTTTAAACAAGCAGTCATGTAAAAAAGAATTCAATGGATTATAGTTTTTCTGTTCTTCATAATTAGCTAGTCAATTCTTATGCAAAATTTGTGAGACTGTGAATTTCTCTGCGGCTCTATGAACATTTTAATGATCTTTATATCACAACTGACAGCTCTTTTCTGATAAACTTGATTCTGAAGAAGTTAATCAAAATTTAATTTCCAAAACCATGATATTTAACATTATTTCATGAAGTTTTACTTTTAGTAAGGCAGAAATTTTTCCATATAAGAGAATGTAAAACACTCTCTTGAAAATTATTCTAAGAGATTTCTTTCATGCCACCAAGAGATATTAAGACTTTGATAAGCAGAGTCATTGTTGGAACAGATCATTAATTGGAAAGTAAAACCTTAAGAGGGTCTCCTTTGACTCCAAGATATTGGATATTACTTTGATTCTGGTTAATTAACTCACCACAGAAAAAAAAAGCACACTAGTAACTATTACTTGGCAACTACTATGTCCTGTCTATGTTTCCATGGAGATAGAGTCATTTGATTCCCTTGTCTAAAAATACAAACAAAACAAAACAAAAAGCCCGTTGCAGTCAAGTCAATTTCAACTCATAGTGATCCTATAGGACAGAGGAGAACTCCCCCATAGGGTTTCAAGGAGTAGCTGGTGGATTCAAACTGCCCACGTTTTGGTTAGCAGCAGTAGTTCTTAACTACTGTGCAACCAGGGCTCAAAATAGGCATTTTAAAATTTAATCTGAGCATCTGTATCTTCGGATCAATATGTTTTATGCATTTATATTTATTGTAATTATCATAAACATTTGGCTTTATTTCTGAAAGACTATTTTACATTTCTATTTACCATATTTTATTATTTTTTCACCACTTCATTCCTACCTTTCTTTGAAAAGATATGCTATTCTTCTGCTGGTCTATTTTATACTTCCAGTGGTTACGACTAATTTATGATAGCCACATATATGTTTACTATCCCCTTTCATTTTTAAACCTATCCCTAGCAAACATGCAATCAAGATGCATTGATGATTACTGGTGGTTGGAAAATACAGCCTTAGTGATAGAAATGATGCCAGAGATCACATGATAGAACGTTGCAAGACTGATGACTCCTTCATTGCAAATACTTTTCTTCAACAACATAAACGGTGACTATATACATGAACCTTACCAGATGGAATACACAGAAATCAAATCGACTACATCTGTGGAAAGAGACGATGGAGAACCTCAATATCACCAGTCAGAACAAAGTCAGGAGCCAACTGCAGAACAGACCATCAATTACTCATACGCAAGTTCAAGTTGAAGCTCAAGAAAATTAAAACAAGTCCACAATATCCAAAGTATGACCATGAGTATATACCTGAATTTAGAGAGTTTAGAGACCTGAATAGATAGGATGCATTGAACACTAATAACTAAAGACCAGATGAGTTGTGAGATGACATCAAGAACATCCTACATGAAGGAGGTAGGTCATTTAACAGACAGGAAAGAAAGAAAAGACCAAAACGAATGTTAGAAGAGACTCTGAAACTTGCTCTGGAATGTAGAGTACCAAAGCTAATGGAAGAAATGATGAAGTAAATTAGCTGAACTGATGATTTCAAAGGGTGCCTGGAGAAGACAAAGTAAACTATTACAACACAATGTGCAAAGACCTGGAGTTAGAAAATCATAAGGCAAGAACATGTTCAGCATTTCTCAAGCTGAAAGAACTGAAGAAAAAACCCAAGCTTCGAGTTGCAATATTGAATTCTATGGGGAAAATATTGAAAAATGCAGGAAGAATCAAAAGAAGACGGAGGAATACACAGAGTCACCTGTAAGCAGCCATCTAAGATACTCCACTGGTCTCACCCTTTCAGGGGCAAGGGAGAATGAAGAAAACTAAAGATACAAGAGAAAGATTAGTCCAAAGGTCTAATGGACCACAACTACCACAGCCTTCACCAGAATGAGTCCAATACAACGAGATGGTGACCAGCTACCACCACCAACTGCTCTGACAGGGATCACAATAGAGGGGCGTGGACACAGCTGGAAAAAAACTCTAACTCACAAAAAAAAAAAGACCAGACTTACTGGCTTGACAGAGACTGGAGAAACCCGAGAGTATGGCCCTCAGACACACTTTTAGCTCAGTTCTGAAGTCACCCTCAAGGTTCACACGTTAGCCAAAGATTAGGCAGGTCCATAAAACAAAACAAGACTAAAGGGGCACATCAGCCCAGGGACAAGGACTAGCAAGCAGGAGGGGACAGCAAAGCTGGTAATAGGGAACTCAAGGTCTAGAAGGGAGAGTGTTGACATGTTGTGGGGTTATTAACCAATGTCATAAAATAATATGAGTAGTAACTGTTTAATGAGAAGCTACTTTGTTCTGTAAACCTTTATCTAAAGGACAATTTAAAAAAAAGAAAGAAAAAGAAAATGAAATAAAAATTCAACACACGCACAGAGAATTGGTCCACTTTCAATCTTTTCAGGAGGTAGCATATGACCAAGAACCAATAGTACTGAAGGAAGAAGTCCAAGCTGCGCTGAAGGAAATGGGAAAAAAAAGGCTCCAGGAATTGATGGAATACCAATTGAAATATTTCAATAAACAGATGCAATACTGGAGGTGCTCAGTCATCTATGTCAAGAAATTTGGAAGACAGCTTCCTGGCCAACTGACTGGAAGGGATCCATATTTGTGCCCATTACAAAGAAAGGTGACCTAACAGAGTGTAAAAATTATCAAACAATACCAATAATATCACACACAAGTAAAATTTTGCTGAAGATCATTCAAAAGTAGTTGCAGTAATGCATTAGCAGGGAAATTCCAGAAATTCAAGCTGAATTCAGAAGAGGACATGGAACCAGGGATATCATTGCTGAGGTCAGATGGATCTTGGCTGAAAGCAAAGAAGACCAGAAAGATGTTTACCTGTGTTTTATTGACTATGCAAAGGTATTCGACTGCGTGGATCATAACAAATTGTGGAAAACATTGCAAAGATTAGGAATTCTGCAACACTTAATTGTGCTCATGAGGAAACTGTTTATAGACCAAGAGGCAGCCATTCAAACAAAACAAGGGGATATTGTATTGTTTGAAGTCAGGAAAGGTGTGCGTCAGGGTTGTTTTCTTTCACCATACTGATTCAATCTGTATGCTGAGCAAATAATCCAAGAAGCTAGACTGTATGAAGAAGAATGGGGCATCAGGATTGGAGGAAGACTGATTAACAACCTGCGATAAGCAGATGACACAACCTTGCTTCTGAAAGTGAAAAGGACTTGAAGCACTTACTGATGAAGATCAAAGACTACAGCCTTCAGCATAGATTACACCTTAACACAGAGAAAATAAAAGTCCTTACAACTGGCCCAATAAGTAACATCATGATAAGTGGAGAAAATATTGAAGTTGTCAGGGTTTTCATTTTACTTGGATTCACAATCAGCACCCATGGAAGCAGCAGTCAAGAAATCAAAAGACGCATTGCATTGGGCAAATCTGCTGCAAAAGACCTCTTAAAAGTATTAAAAAGCAAAGATTTCACTTTGAAGACTAAGATGCACCTGACCCAACCCATGATATTTTCAATAACCTCATATGCACGGTGTCATGGATTGAATTGTGCCCCCCAGAAATATCTGTCAACTTGGCTAGGCCATGATTTCCAGTATTGTGTGATTGTCCCCCATTTTGTCATCTTATGTGATTTTCCTATGTGTTGTAAAACTTATCTCTATGACATTAATGAGGCAGGATTAGTGGCAGTTATGTTACTGAGGCAGGACTCAATCTATAAGGTTAGATTTTCTCTTAAGCCAAACTCTTTTGAGATATAAAAGAAAGAAGCAAGCAGAGAGACATGGGGACCTCATACCACCAAGAAAGCAGCACTGGGAGAAGAGCACGTCCTATGGACCTGGGGTCTCTGAGTTGAGAATCTCCTCAGTCAGGGAGGATTGATGACAGGGACTTTCCTCCAGAACTGACAGAGACAGAAAGCCCTCCCCTGGAGCTGGTTCCATGAATTTGGACTTCTAGCCTACTAGACTATAAGAAAATAAATTTCTGTTTGTTGAAGCCATCCACTTGTGGTATTTCTTTTATAGCAGCATTAGATAACTAAGACACATGGGAAAGATGGACAATGAAAAAGGAAGACCAAAGAAGAATTGATGCCTTTGAATTATGGAGTTGGTGAAGAATATTGAATATACTAGGGACTGCCAGAAAAACGAACAAGTCTGTCTTGGAAGAAATACAGCCCGAGCTTTCCTTGGAAGAGAGGATGTCGAAACTTCCTCTCACATTGAACATGTTATCAGAAGGGACCAGTCCCTGGAAAAGGACATCACACTTGGTAAAGTAGAGGGTCAGTGAAAAAGAGGAACACCCTCAACCAGATGGATTCACACAGTGGCTGCAACGATGGACTCAAGCATAACAAAGATTGTGAGGATGGCGCAGGACCGAGCCATGTTTCGATATACGTAGAGTCGCTATGAGTCAGAACCAATTTGACAACACCTAAAAACAACATAGCTAAATAAAAAGGGAAGCTGCTAACCAGTAGAGACAATTTGTGTGAATTACAGAAAGGCAACCCTTCCTCAAGAAAAAGTCATTTTAAATTAAACTAAGTGTTTTCCAGAGTCCTGCTGGCAGCAGCCCTAGCTACTTGCCCACACATGCGACCTCCTCAGTAGTTTACGCATCAAGTGTGCAGCACATAAAACTAGTGTCACCCTCACCCTCCCACTCCTTAATGTGAGGGACAGAACTCAGGTCTAAATTATCTCTCTATTATGTGTCTGTGATGTAAATGGCACATCCTTAGATTCGGCACAATTGTTCTGTGCAAGCCTAAAAACCTATATGCTGCAACAGTGCTTGAATAAGCCAAATATTTTAGCATAAACTTACCTTTTCTGATCTTTCCTCCCATTCATGTGGTCATCCTATAGAATATTTTAGTTCTGGTTTATTTTGAATATGCATATACTTTAGCTTGTTTGGGATCCTTTTTTATTTGTTGCAACCTCATGTGACAGAGTAGAACTACCCTATAGGGCTTTCAAGGCTGCAGTCTTTACAGGAGCAGATTTCCAGGTCTTTCTTCTGTGGAGCCACTGGGTGGATTGAAACAACCAACCTTTCGATCAGCAGCTGAGCGCTTAACCATTACACCACCAGGGCACCTATTCTTTTTTCATTTAGACAACAGTAAATTTTACCAAGTTATTTACACATCCTAATTTCCCTTATCACAAAATATATTCCTTGATTTATTTTTCTTCTTGCTTGAATACTGTCTTAGTTATCTAGTGCTGCTATAACAGAAACACTACAAGTGGATGGCTTTAACAAAGAGAAATTTATTTTCTCACAGTCTAGTAGGATAGAAGTCCAAATTCAGGGCATCACCTCCAGGGTAAGGCTTTCTCTGTCTGTCACCTCTGGAAAAAGGTCCTTCTCATCAATATTCCCTTGGAATAAGAGATTCTCCACACAGGAATCCTGGGTCCAAAGGACCCACTCTGCTCCCAGCGCTGCTTTCTTGGTGATATGAGGTCCTCATGTCTCTCTGATGGCTTCTCTCTTTTATATCTCAAAAGAGATTGGCTCAAGACACAATCCAATCTTGTAGATAGAGTCCTGCCTCATTAACATAACTGCCACCTATCCCACCTCATTAACATCATAGAAGTAGGATCTACAACACATAGGAAAATAACATCAATCACAAAATGGAGGACAACAACACAATACTGGGAATCATGGCCTAACCGAGTAGACACGTATTTTGGGGGGGCACGATTCAATCCATAACACATACTTTGTCCCAGAGCAGGAATTAGCAAGCTTTTTCTGTAAAAGGACCAGATAGTAAATATTTTAGGCCATACACAGTCTCTGTTGCAACTACTCAATTATGAAAGAAAACAGCCATAGACAATATATACATGAATGAACAGGACTGTGTTCCAATATAACTTTATTTACAAAAACATGCCATGGGCCAGATTTGGCCTGCAGGCCAGTTTGTCAATTCCTATCCTAGCATGTTTTCAGAAAGGATCTTTGTGCGGTACCTTAGGCTGTGTTCTCTAGAGAAGCAAAACCAGTAAAGAGTATAAATATATATAGAGAGAGATTTATATCAAGGAAATAGCTCACGTGACTGTAGAGGCTAGAACATCCCAAGTCTGTGGATCAGGGAAGAGGCCTCTCCCAATTCACACAGCCACAGAAGCTGGTGAACCTAAGATCGGCAGGTCGGAGAGTAGGGCTCCCGCTCACAGGCTGTGAAGGTCAACCAATTCCTAGATTGGCAGGCAAGACTGCAAGGTTCCTCCTGATTCACATAGCTGCAGAGGCTGGAAAACTCAAGATCAGCAGGTTGGGAATCAGGACTCTTGCTCACAGGCTGTGAAGACTGACGAATCCCAAGATCTACAGGTAAGCTGCTAGCTCAAGTCCCAAGAACCAAAGATGAGATGACAAGAGGCAGCTGCTGGGTGCAGAACAAGCCAAAAACCTTGGCAAGGTGAGCAGGAAGGAGAGGGCAGAGAGATGAAGGCTGAGGGGGCAATGAGCCACCACAAGCCACGCCCCTGCCAGTACCACTCAGCAGATTCCGTCATGGGGTGATCACATAGCAAATTTCAACCAAGAAGTGATCACAACATTGTACAACTGCCAAAACACTGAGAATCATGGCTTAGCCAAGCTGACATACAATCTTAACCATCACATGTGGTAAGTTTTCTGAGGCACTGTATACCTCAGAAATTTGTTCATGCATTTAAGTGATAATTTAACTGGAAAAAAATTATAGATTCAAAAGATCTCTTTCTTCAACACTCTAAAAATAGTATTCCATAATCCAACATTGCTGTTGGCCAATATGATAACAATGCAATTCTTATTACACTGAGATCTCCTTTTAATCACTGAAAGCTATTCAAATTTTCCTCTTAGACTTGAATCTTCTTAAATTTCACCATAGTATGCATTGTTGTTAAGTTGTTAGGTGCCGTTTAGTTGGCTCTGACTCATAGCGACCCTATGTACAACAGAACAAAACACTGCCCAGTCCTGTGCCATCCTCACAGTCCTTGTTATGCTTAAGCCCATTGTTGCAGCTACTGTGTCAATACATCTCATTGAGGGTCTTCCTCTTTTTCACTGACCCTCTATACATGAAGTCCTTCTCCAGGGACTGATCCCTGCTAACAACATGTCCAAAGTATGTGAGACATAGTCTCACCATCTTTGCTTCTAAAGAGAAATCTGGTTGTACTTCTTCCAAGGCAGATTTGTTCATTCTTTTGGCAGTCCACAGAATATTCAATATTCTTTTCCAATACCACCACTCAAAGGCATCATTTCTTCTTAGGTCTTTCTTTAGTCATCGTCTGGCTTTCACTTGCATAGGATGCTACTGAAAACACCATAGTGTGGGTCTGGTGCACCCTAGTCTTCAAGGTGACATCTTTGCTTTTCAACACTTTAAAGAGGTCTTTTGCAGCAGATTTGCCCAATGCAATGTGTCTTTTGGTTTCTTGACTGCTGCTTCCATGGGTGTTAATTGTGGATCCAAGTAAAATGAAATCCTTGACAACTTCAGTCTTTTCCCCGTTTATCATGATGTTGTTTATTGGTCCGGTGGTGAGGATTTTTGTATTCTTTATATTGAGGTGTAATCTATACTGAATACTATGGTCTTTGATCTTCATTGGTAAGTGCTTCAAGTCCTCTTCACTTTCAGCAGGCAACGTTGTGTCATCTGTATATGGAAGGTTGTTAATGAGTCTCCTCCAATCCTGATGCCCCGTTCTTCTTCATATAGTCCAGCTTCTCAGATAATTTGCTCAGCATACAGATTGAATAGGTATGGTGAAAGGATACAACCCTGACTCACACCTTTCTTGACTTAAACCAGGCAGTATCCCCTTGTTCTATTCGAATGACTGCCTCTTGATCTATGAACAGGTTCCTCATGAGCACAATTAAGCATTCTGGAACTCCCATTCTTTGCAATTTTATCCATAACTTGTTATGATCCAAACAGTCGAATGCCTTTGCGTAGTCAATAAAACACAGACAAACATCTTTCTGGTATTCTCTGCTTTCAGCCAGGATTCATCTGACCTCAGCAACGATATCCCTGGTTCTGCATCCTCTTCTGACTCTGGCTTGAACTGTAAATCTTTATGGAAGCAGACTGCCACACTTTTCTCCCACATGCAGCTAGTAGGTCCAAACCACCAAGCAGCTGAGTGCTTTAACCACTATGCCACCAGAGCTCCTACCTAGTTCCACAGATGTTTCTATGTAAGTGTAAACCCAAGAGGAAAAGAGGATTAAGTCCTTTTTCACCAAAGAGAGTACCTTGCTTCTGTGAAAACCAGAAGGACGAGCATTCTCTAACTCTGCTGACTTGTAGGTGTTAAGCCCTCTTTCTGCCCCAACATCACCTCCACTGTGACATTTAGATAGCCACATTTTATGAGAAAAACTCAAGCAGATAGGCTCATCTGTTAGTTCTTTCATTGTTATGCAGTCTTTCCTTAACAAGGCTTTATGGAGTGCCTGGTTGTTGCAGGGTAAAGAGCAAGAAGAATTGCAGGCCTACACTGCAGCTCCTCAATTTTTCAAGGGACTTTTACAGCTAGAGTCTCCAGGACTGAGGAAACAGAGGCATTTCACATTCTGCTTGTGGTGGAGAGAAGCTTCAGTGAGGTTGGGAGATTGGATGTATTTCCCAAGAGGAATTGGGGGTGGGGGGGAGCAAGAGAGCGAGAGATGCTTAGGCCCGAAGACCTGACCAATCAAAAGAAAACTTCACAGGCTTTGTAATGGGAACTCCCTGAACTCCCTGTTCCTGTACTCCGGATTTGCTGATGCTAATTGTCCCTCCCCAGGCACAGAGCCTGGGAGGCTAGGGCACTAAGGACGCTCTCCTTTTTGCTGACATAACAGTGAGGATTCCGGAGACTTTCTCATCTTCATGCTGCTTCCATGTGTCTTTTAAGCTGCTAAACTAACTCACACCTCCACTGAGGAATTGTATATAAATTTTGGGGAAGAGGATAATTCTCACATAAACTATTTGGCTCTCTGATTTCCAGGTGTAACTTCTAATTCACTTGTTCTGTTTCCATTTGCATTTTGGGTCGGGGCTTGAGGGATCTCCTGACAAAACTTTGGTGTTTTAACCCGGGGATGCCGCTCTGGGCTCTCATCTTGTTTACTCCTTCGTTAAAGAAGTGGTGGTGGGTTGGTGTTCAGGGAAACGTTATTTCTGAAGGTAGCGTTTTTCTGCAGAAGAGTAAAGAATGGAAAGTGTCTTCCTTGTGCGTTATCACAGCTGAAATTAATGGTTTGTGAGCTATCCTAACAGAATTTGTGAAGGTAAAAAAAAAAAAAAAAAAAACTTTCTTAAAAAGGACTCAGAGGCTGCAAAGAAACTAGATCATCCTTCAACCTGGTTTTAAAATACAGATCTTGCCATTGCTATTTCAAGACTAGTATAAAAATAGGTAATATTAAGCAGAGAACATTTTATTAAATATAACACTTGCATTTTTTTAGTGCTGGCCTATTGTCAATCAACAAGTTTTAGCCATTAAGTGCTTCTTCTATTTTTTATTATAATAGTTCTAGTTATTTCTTTCATTTACCACTTATTCTGTCATTTACTAATTAAGTGACACTTCTGTTAAAGTAATTTTACTTTTAAATTTTCTCCTATATATGCGAGTTATAAAAATAAGTTTTGAGGTTAATAATCAAAATATTTTCTTATTAAAATTTTCAGTAAGTTTATTTTCAGGTATTTAAACTTTTAGATTTGCTCTTATATCAACCAAAACATTTCTTCACATTTGTTTTTAGTTTTACTAATTTTTTTTTATTTTTTCCCCATACAAAATTTATACATACATTGTTATGTAACTCTAATTGCTCTCCCTGTACTGTGACAGCACACTCCTCCTTTCCACCCCTGATTCCCCATGTCCATTCAACCAGCTCCTAACTCTCTCAGCCTTCCAGTCTCTCCTCCGGACAGAAGATACCCATTTAGTCTCTTGTATCTACTTGAGCTAAGAGGCACACTCCTCACAAGTATCACTTTATGTCCCACAAGCCAGTCCAATCCCTGTCTGAAGAGTTGGCCTCGGAAATTGTTTTAGTTCTGGGTTGATAGAGAATCCAGGGGCCATGCTTTCTGGTGTACCTCCAGTCTCAGTCAAATCATTAAGCCTGATCTTACTAGAATTTGAATTCTGCACCCCACCTTTCTCCTGCTCCATCAGGGACTCTCTGTTGTGTTCCCTGTCAGGGCAGTCATTGGTAGTAGCCAGGCACCATCTAGTTCTTCTGGTCTCAGGCTGATGAAGTCTCTGGTTTATGTGGCCTTTTCTGTCTCCTTGGCTAATACTTTCCTTGTGTCTTTGGTGTTCTTCATTCTCCGTTATTCCAAGTGGTTGGGACCTACAGATGCATCTTAGATGGCCACTTGCAAGCTTTTAAGACCCCAGCCGCCACTCACCAAAGTAGGATGCAGAACATTTTCTTAATAAGCCTTGTTATGCCAATTGACCTAGATGTCCCCTGGAAGCATGGTCCCCAGACCCCTACTCCTACTACTCTGTCTCTCAAAGTGTTTGATTGTATTCAGGAAAATTCTCGGCTTTGGTTTAGTCCAGTTGTGCTGACTTCCCCTGTAGTGAGTGCTATCCTTCCCTTCACCTAAGATAATTCTTATCTACTGTCTAGTTAGTAAATAACGCTCACCCTCCCTTCCGACCCTCATAACCATCAAAGAATGTTTTCTTCTGTGGTTAAACCTTTTCTTGAGTTCTTATAATAGTGGTCTCATGTAATATTTGTCCTTCTGTGACTGACTAAATTCACTCAGCATAATGACCTCCAGCTTCCTCCATGTTATAAGATGTTTCATGGCTTCATCTTTGTTCTTTATTGTTTCATAGTATTCCATTGTTCGGATATACCATGATTTGTTTATCCACTCATCTATTTTGATGGGCACCTAGGTTGTTTCCATCTTTTTGCTATTGTGAACAGTGCTGCAATGAACATGGGTATACATATATCTATTCGTGTGACGGCTCTTATTTCTCTAGGATATATTCCAAGGAGTGGGATAGCTGGATCATATGGTATTTCTATTTCTAGCTTTTTAAGGAAGCGCCAAATCGATTTCCAAAGTGGTTGTACCATTTTACATTCCCACCAACAGTGTATAAGTGTTCCAGTCTCTCCACAACCTCTCCAGCATTTATTGTTTGTGTTTTTTGGATTAATGCTAGCCATGTTGGGGTGTGATGATATCTCATTGTAGTTTTGATCTGCATTTCTCTAATGGCTGATGATCATGAGAATTTCTTCATGTGTCTGTTAGCTGCCTGAATATCTTCTTTGACGAAGCACCTGTTCATATCCTTTGCCCATTTTTTAATTGGGTTATTTTCCTTTTGTTGTTGAGGTTTTGCAGTATCTTGTAGATTTTAGAGATTAGACACTGATCGGATTTGCTGTAGCCAAAATTTTTTTCCCAGTCTGTAGGTTGTCTTTTTACTCTTTTGGTGAAGTCTTTTGATGAGCACAAGTGTTTGATTTTTAGGAGCTCCTATTTATTTGATTTCTCTTCTGGTGCTTGTGCATTGTTACTTATTGTTCGTATTGTGTTTATGCCATGTATTAGGGCCCCTAATGTTGTCCCTATTTTTTCTTCCATGATCTTTTGATTTTATATTTAAGTCTTTGATCCATTTTGAGTTAGTTTTTGTGCATGGTGTGAGGTATGGGTCTTGCTTCAGTTTTTTGCAGATGGTTATCCAGTTATGCCAGCACCATTTGTTAAAGAGACTGTGTTTTCCCCAATTAATGGACTTTGGGCCTTTGTCAAATATCAGCTGCTCATAAGTGGATGAATTTATGTCTGGATTCTCAAATCTGTTCCATTGGTCTAAGTATCTGTTGTTGTACTAGTACCAGGCTGTTTTGACTACCATGGCGGTATAATAGTTTCTAAAATCAGATAGTGTGAGGCCTCCCACTTTGTTCTTCTTCTTGAGTAATGCTTTACTTATTCAGGGCCTCTTCCTTTTCCATATGAAGTTGGTGATTTGTTTCTCCACCTCATTAAAAAATGCTGTTGGAATTTGGATCAGGATTGTATTGTATCTGTAGATCCCTTTGGGTAGAATTGATATTTTCACAATGTTGAGTCTACCTATCCATGAGCAAGATATGTTTTTCCACTTATGCAGGTCTCTTTTAGTTTCTTGCAGTAGTGTCTTGTAGTTTTCATTGTATAGATCTTGTACGTCTCTGGTTGGATTTATTCCTAAGTATTTTATCCTCTTGGGGGCTATTGTAAATGGTATTGATTTGGTGATTTCCTCTTCAAGGTTCTCTTTGTTGGTGTAAAGGAATCCAACCGATTTTTGTATGTTTATCTTGTATCCCAAAACTTTGCTGAAATCTTCTATTAGTTCCAGTAGTTTTCTTGTGGATTCTTTAGGGTTTTCTGTGTATAAGAGCATATCATCTGCAAAGAAAGATACTTTGACTTATTCCCTACCAATATGGATGGGCTTTATTTCTTTTTCTAGCCTAATTGCTCTGGCTAGGCCCTCCAGCACAATGTTGAATAAGAGTGGTCATAAAGGGCATCCTTGTCTGGTTCCCATTCTCAAGGGGAATGCTTGCAGACTCTCTCCATTTAGGATGATGTTGTCTGTTGGCTTTGTATAAATGCCCTTAATTATATTAAGGAACTTCCCTTCTACTCCTATTTTGTTGAGAGTTTTTATCATGAATGGGTGTTGGACTTTGTCAAATGCCTTTTCTGAATCAATTCATAAGATCATGTGGTTCTCGTCTTTTGTTTTATTAATGTGATGGATTACATTGATTTTTTTTCTAATGTTGAACCATCCCTACATACCTAGTATAAATCCCACTTGATCATGTGAATTATTTTTTTGTATGTTGCTGAATTCTATTGGCTAGAATTTTGTTGAGGACTTCTGCATCTATGTTCATGAGGGATATTGGTCTGTAATTTTTTTTGTGGTGTCTTTACCTGGTTTTGGTATTAGGGTTATCCTGGTTTCATAGAATAAGTTTGGGAGTATTCCATACTTTTCTATGCTCTGAAATACCTTTGGTAGTAGTGGTGTTAACTCTTCTCTGAAAGTTTGGTAGAATTCTCCAGTGAAGCCATCTGGGCCAGGGCTTTTTTTGGTGGGAGTTTTTTAATTACCTTTTCAAGCTCTTCTTTTGTTATGGGTTTATTTAGTTGTTTTACTTCTGCTTGTGTTAGTTTAGGTAGGTAGTGAGTTTCTAGAAATTTGTCCATTTCCTCTAGGTTTTCATATTTGTTAGAGTATTATTTTTCATAGTATTCTGTTATGATTCTTTTAATTTCACTTGGGTCTGTTGTGATATCATCCATCTCATTTCTTATATGGGTTATCTGCTTCTTCTCCTGTTTTTCTTTTGTCAGTTTGGCCAGTGGTTTATCAGTTTGTTGATCTTTTCAAAGAACGTGCTTTTGGTCTTGTTAATTCTTTCAGTCGTTTTTCTATTCTTTATTTCATTTAATTCTGCTCTAATTCTTATTATTGCCTTTCTTCTAGCGCCTGAGGGCTTCTTTTGCTGCTCTCTTTCTACTGATTCCAGTTGTAAGGTTAATGTTTTGCTTACGGCCTTTTCTTCTTTTTGGATGTGTGCATTTATTGCTATAAACTGACCTCTGAGTACCGCTTTTGCTATGTCCCAAAGGTTCTGGTAGGATGTGTTTTCATTCTCGTTTAATTCTATGAATTTCTTTATTCCTTCCTTAATTTCTTCTATAACCCAGTAGTTTTTGAGCAAGGTGTTGCTCAGTTTCCACATGTTTTATATTTTTTCTTTGCTTTTTCTGTTGTTAATTTTACTTTTATGGCTTTATGTTCAGAAAAGATGCTTTGTAATATTCCAACGCTTTGGATTTTGTTAAGGCTTGCTTTATAGCCTAATAATATGTGGTCTACTCTGGAGAATGTTCCATGTGTGTTGGAAAAGAAAGTATACTTGGCTGCTGTTGGGTGGAGTCTTTGGTATATGTCTATGAGATCAAGTTGGTTGATTGTAGCATTTAGCTCTTCCGTGTCTTTGTTGAGCTTCTTTCTGGATGTTCTTTCCTTCACCGAAAGTGATGTGTTGAAGTCTCCTACTACTGTTGTGGAGCTGTGTGTCTCTCTTTCAGTGCTGTTAGAGTTTGTTTTATGCATTTTGGAGCCCTGTCATTTGGTGCATAAGTATTTATCATAGTTATGTCCTCCTGGTGTATTGACCCTTTAATCATGATATAGTGTCATTCCTTATCCTTTGCTGTGGATTTTACTTTAAAGTTTATTTTGTCAGAGATTAATATTGCCACTAATGCTCTTTTTTGAGTGTTGTTTTCTTGATATATTTTTCCATCCTTTTAGTTTTAGTATTTTTATGTCTGTAAGTCTAAGGCATGTCTCTGTAGGCAGCATATAGACGGATCATGTTTTTTTATCCAATCTGCCACTCTGTCTCTTTATTGGTGCATTTAGTCCTTTTACTTTCAGCATAATTATTGATAGGTATGAGTTTAGTGCTGTCATTTTCATGTCTTTTTTTGTGTGTTGTTCACAGTTTCTTTGTTCCACTTAATTTTCTGTGCTGAGTCATTTTTCTTTACGTATTTTCTTTTCATCTTTTTCATTGTTGTGGATTTAGTGTTTGCTGAGTCTTTATATTTTTCTAGTTTTTTATTTTTACTTGTAGGATTGTTAGTTTCCTTTGTAGTTACCTTAATATTTACCCTTATTTTTCTAAGTTTATACTTGTCCTTTATTTCTTTATGTCTCCTTGGCTTCCTCTCCATATGGAAAATCTATGTCTATATTTTTAAGTCCCTCTTTTTTATTTTAATGTTGTCATCTTTTACATATTGATGTCTGTTTCCCTATTTTCAGTGTTTCAGCTTTGATATACTTTTGTGATTTCCCTGTCTGGGTTGATAGCTGGTTGCTCTGTTCTGTGTTCTAGTCTTGGGTTGTTATCTGGTGTTACTGATTTTCTAACTGGAGGACTCCCTTTAGTATTTCTTGTAATTTTGGTTTGGTTTTTGCAAATTCCCTAAACTTCTGTTTATCTGGAAATGCCCTAATTTCGCCATCATATTTGAGAGACAATTTTGCTGGATGTATAATTCTTGGCTGGCAGTTTTTTTCCTTCAAGGCTTTACATATATCATCCCATTGCCTTCTTGCCTGCATGGTTTCTGCTGAGTAGTATGAGCTTATTCTTATTGACTCTCCTTTGTAGATGACTTTTCATTCATACCTGGCTGCTCTTAAAATTCTCTTTATCTTTGGTTTTGGCAAGTTTGATTATAATATGTCTTGGTGACTTTCTTTTGGGATCTACCTATGTGTCATTCAATGAGCATCTTGGATAGATATCTTGTCATCTTTCACGATATCAGGGAAGATTCCTGCCAACAAATCTTCAAAAATTCTCTGTGTATTTTCTGTTATCCCCCCTCCTTTTTTGGTACTCCAGTCACTCGTAGGTTATTCCTCTTGATAAAGTCCCACATAATTCTTAGGTTTTCTTCATTTTTTTTTTTTAATCCTTTTGTCTGGTTTTTTCTCCAATAAATTGGTGTCAAGTGCTTTATCTTCAGTCTCGCTAATTCTGACTTCGATTGCCTAAATTCTGCTCCTATGACTTTCTATTAAGCTGTTTAATTCAGAAATTTTATTGTTAATCTTCTGGATTTATGATTGCTGTCTCTCTATGGATTCTTGCAGCCTGTTAAATTTGTCATTATGCTCTTCTCTAATCTTTTTAACTTCCTCTATTGCGTGTTCTGTGTTTTGCTTAATTTCCTTCCTAATTTCTTGAAGAGTTCTGTATATTAATCTTTTGTATTCTGCCTCTGGTAATTCCAAGAAATTTTCCTCCTCTGGAAAATTTTAGATTCTTTATTTTGAGAGCTTGCAGAAGCCATCATGGATTTCCTCTTTATGAGATTTGATATCGACTTGTCTCCGAGCCGTCAATAAGTTATTATATTTATTTATTTTATGTTTGCTTACTGTGTCCTAGCTTCTTGTTTTGTTTTGATATGCCCAAATAGGCTGCTGATATGAGCTAGTTTGATTATTGGCACCTTTGAAGCTCTAATGTCCTGTCACCAAGTGGTTAGATCTGTTACTAGGTATGTGAGCTCAGGAGTCCGCCCACTCTTCCTTTATGAATTCAGCTGAAGTGCACAGGTAGATAGCCACCAAGTGTGTGGTGTAGGCTCTCACAGTCCTAGACAGGCATGGGTGATTGGTGTAGGCACAGGCATCTGGCTGCAGCAAGGGGAGACACTCTGAGCAAAGCCAGGGGCTGACAGCTACCCCCAAGTGTCCAGGAGGAAAGCGTGTCCCTGTTCCCTAAAGCTTGTAGGTGGGTGG
Organism: Dugong dugon; assembly: GCA_030035585.1. Lineage (NCBI taxonomy): Eukaryota > Metazoa > Chordata > Mammalia > Sirenia > Dugongidae > Dugong > Dugong dugon. The sequence continues at coordinate 20,797,560 of CM057463.1, read as the reverse complement.
GTTTTGCAACCAAGTATGAGCACCTACTGCTGTTAGCTGTAAGGACTGGGGGGCACCTTTTATTCATGGGCCCCTCTCGCAGGTGGCTAGGTGGTGTGGGTGGAGCCACCAGTCCTCAGGCCCCTGATGTGGGTAGGTGAAGACCGTGCTTAATGGGCAGAGCAGTGTCAAATGTCATGAACCTGGCACTTCACAGCTGAAACAGTTGAAGTTAGAGTTCCAGTATATACCCTGTTGTACTGCGGTAATGAGGGCCTATGCTGTTGAGATGGGCCCACACAAGTCTATGCAGCAGGAAAGGCACTCAAAGTCCATGGATCCCTTATACCTGTGCCTAGGCAAAAGAGCTGTGCCTACCCTGGGTTCCTGGCTTAGAGGAGCTGGCAGTTTGTTTTTTCCTGTTTGTTAATGTGTTCACTCTACAAGGCAGACAAAATGGCTCCGGACATGTGACAGATACTTCTTCTGGCCCAGGGTTACTTGGCAATTGCTGAAGCCAGTCCAGGACCCAATGCAGAGCAGGGAGCAGGGAAGTAAATGGGAGAAAGGTTTTTCCCAGGGTTGGGAGGGCTGATCTGTGCAGTAATCCATATGCAAGTACTTCTCTTTCATGGAGGGCTGCTTCTTACTGTTCTGCATGGCTGTGTAGAGTCTCTGGTGCTGGGTCTCTCCCAGTGGGGAAAACGTGCCTTCCAAGCAAGGCTGTTTGCCTGCCTCACTGCTCACCCCTAAGCTGATCAGGCCTGAAGGGCTCAGGCTCTCACCAGGTCAGGCCTGGCAACTCCTGGCTGCTTCTGAAACATCTCTCCCTCCCCCTGCCACTCAGTCCAGTTCCTCAACTCTGCCTTTGATGTTCAGGGCTCCCAGATTGCCATATATAATTGAATCACTTGTTTTTTTGGATCTTTGTTGTAAGAGGGTCCACCAGAAGTGTCTGACTACTCCACCATCTTGGCCCCACCTCCTAGTTTTATTAATTTTTAAAATTATTTTGTTTAATTGGAGAAACAGCAGATATGTTGAAAGGGAAAGGATTTTAGAATCAGAGAGACTAGACTTTTAATCTTATCTCTGATGATTACTTGCTATGTGGACTTGGTCACACCTCTCTGAACCTCAGTTTCCTTATCTATAGAATAGTTAGTTGCCATAGAGTAAATTCCAATTCACAGTGACCCCATCCATGTCAGAGTAGAACTGTGCTCCATATGGTTTTCAGTGGCTGAGTTTTTGGAAGTCGACTGCCAGGTTTTTCTTCTGAGACACCTCTGGGTGGACTTGAACTGTCAACCTTTCAGTTAGCAGCCAAGCACTTTAACCATTTGCACCATCCAGTGGCTCCATCTATAGAATAGAATAAACCAGAACCAAACCTGTTGCTGTCGAGTCGATTTCAACTCATAGAGATCCTGTAGGACAGGGTAGAATTGCCCCATGGGGTTTCCAAGGAGTGGCTGGTGGATTTGAACCACTGACCTTTTGGTTAGCAGCTGAGCTCTTAACCACTATGCTATGCTATAGGGTATTTATACTCTGTCCTATAGGATTCCTATGAGTCCGAATCAACTTGAGGACAGTAGGTTTGGTTTAAACTTTAAGGAAGCCAACTGCCACATCTTTCTCCCTTGGAACGACTGGTAGGTTTGAGCTGCCGATCTTTCGGTTAGCAGTCCAGCACTTAACCACTGCACTAACAGGGCCTTTTAGTGGTAAATACTAACTAGGATTATCTTATAAACCCCTTTATCTTCTGAATAGCACTTGGGATCATGAATGCTTTATATTTCATGGTTATAAGGCCACAGATCTGTTGTCATTTACGTTGGTGTTTTATGCTGTTGAGTCAATTCTGACTCATGGCAACCTCATTTGCTATGGAATAGAAATGCTTCATGGGGTTTTCTTGGCTGTAATATTTATGGAAGCAGATCACAAAGCCTTTTCTTCTGCAGTGCTGGGTGGGTTCGAACCACAACTTTTAGGCTAGTAGTTGAGTGGAAGGAGCCCTGGTGCAGTGGTTAAGAGCTTGGCTGCTAACCAAAAGGTCGGCTGTTAGAATCCACCAGCCACTCCTTGGAAACCCTATGGGGCAGTTCTACTCTGTCTCATAGGGTCCCTGTGAGTTGGAATTGACTCAGCGGCAATGGATTTGGTTTTGGTTTATTCTGTTCTACAGATGGAGCAGATGACACAACCTTGCTTGCTGAAAGTGAAGACGACTTGAAGCACTTACTGATGAAAGATCAAAGACCACAGCCTTCAATATGGATTGCACCTCAACTAAAGAAAATAAAAATCCTCCCAAGTGGGGAGGATTATCAACATCATGATAAAGGGAGAAAATATTGAAGTTGTCAAGGATTTCATTTTACCTAGATCCACAATCAATGCCCGTGGAAGCAGCAGTCAAGAAATCAAGCGACACATTTCATTGGGCAAATCTGCTGCAAAAGACCTCTTGAAAGAGTTAAAAAGCAAAGAGGTCACTTTAAGGATTAACGTGTGCTGGACCCAAGTCATGGAATTTTCAATCCCTCATATGCATGTGAAAGGTGGAAAATGAATAGGGAAGACGGAAGAAGGATTGATGCCTTTAAATTATGATGTTGTTGAAGAATATGGAACATACCATGGACTACCAGAAGAACAAACAAATCTGTCTTGGAAGAAGTACAGCCAGAGTGCTCCTTAGAAGCATGCATGGCGAGACTTTGTCTCATGTACTTTGGACATGTTATTAGGAAGGACCAGTCCCTGGAAAAGGACATCATGCTTGGTAAAGCAGAGAGTCAGTGAAAAAGAGGAAGACCCTCAATGATATGGATTGACACAGTGGCTGCAACAATGGCCTCAAGCATAACAATTACTGTGAGGATGGCGCAGGAATGGGTAGTGATTCATTCCGTTGTACCTAGGGTCGCACCTAACAACAACAACTCTTCTGTGTAATGGTCCAATGCATTAAGATTGATATGGAGCTCATTTTTCTGCTTTTTACTCTAAATGTCTTTCAAAAGATCAGATGCACCCCTTGTAGCAGTTTGCTTTTTCACCCTCAGCAGTTTTCTCTCTTCTTTTTTTTTTTTTTTTAAATCATTCTTTTCACTATTTCAAAGATGCCTGGGGGGCACGGTTAAGCCCTTGACTACTAGCTGAAAGGTTGGTGGTTGGAACACACTCATAGGCACCTTGGAAGACAGTCCTGGTGATCCGCTCCCAAAAAGTCATAGCCTTGGAAGCCTTATGGAGCAGCTGTATTCTGCACACATATGTTCACCATGAGTCAGAATCAACTCCACGGCAATTAACAATAACATTCACTATTTATTTCAGTGATATTGAGACTAGAGCTTATGCTACCCTAATCTTCCCACTTTCCACTGCACCTTCATCATCAGGTAGGTTGATAGGCAGAAGAATGTTGTGGATGAGCACATTGAACGGGACCAAGAGACCTGGGCTCCAAATACCAGGTCCACCTATTATGAGTTCAGTGAGCATGGCCGTTTGTTAAACTGCATCTGTAAGATGGTGATAATAATGGTACCTATCTCATAGGTGCTGTGGGCTTGGAGTAGTTAATACACAAAATGTAATCAGTACAGAGCCTAGTCCTTAATAAGTGTTTGTTATTACTATTGAAATTCCACTGAGTCTCTTTCTCATGACTTACTGGGCCTACTACACAGTAAGCCCCCAAACATTAGCTAATATTGCTTTTATGGCTATTATTCATTTGATAATTCTGTTGATTATATTCTCATTGTCTTGATTTACCTGATCCCAGAGATGAGTATAACTTGATATAAAATGTTGGTAGAAATTTAACAGTTCCTGTTATGGAATTGATCCATTATTTTGTTGTTGATTTTTAATAGCATATACCCAGGAAAGAGCAGATTGTTTTCTTTCATACTTATTTGGAAGAATTTGCCTGCCAAGCTGAACTGGAGGGTAAAAGAACTCTGCTGTGTGGGGATGTGTCAAGATGTATCTAAGTGAGCTTCGGGAAAGGAGAAGAGACAATTATGTTAAACCTTCTGGAAATGCACAATCAAGGAAGTCACAGTTAATGGAAAAACAACCCAATCCTTATTCCTGCTTATTTTCCCCTCCCAATCATTTCATTACATTTTGCAACAGAATGAAGGAATAGCTTCATTTTAAGTTTGCTCTCACAACTTAAATAAATGACTCAGAAAAAATGAGGAAAGTTAGGCCTACAATATCTGTTCTATGCCTATTTGATCCCCTTAAATTGTATTTTTCCTCCTTTACTGTGTGAATATATCTTGCTCAACAGTTTTAAGTGATAAATAGTTTGTGTGAATCAAGGTTAGTTTCCTCCTGAAAAGAGAAAAAATTACCGATACCAATTTAGATTTACTTGGGTTAGTCATTAGCCATGCTTCACCAATTAAAATTATAATCTTTTAAAAAGTGGATCAGTTTAATTTTAAAGCAGATCAGCTGGGACCTATTGTGAACTCCGTAGTGTTAGTAGTCACTGGAAAAAGACATGGAAGAGAAGCCATTTTCTATATTAAGCCCTGTTCCATATTTAGAAGTTTTCAGATGATTTTTTTTAAGTAGTGGGACTAATTATTTACACGAAAGCTTATCTGGAACCCAGCTATGAAGAAGAGACAGTAACCATGGTGGTAGGTTGAGGACTGCTGACTTCTACTTCACCTCATTTTTTTTTTTTCCTGGAGATAAGTGATATCTCTTGGGAAACCATAGAACTCCAGGTTTGAAAATCACTGATATATGGAGTAAGGGAATAGCTTATTAAATTTGTCAGTCTAAGACAGTAGGTAAACATGCTTAAAAATACATTTAAATCTTTATGTTTTTAATGGATACTCTAGAGGAAGGATTGGGAAACGTTTTCTGTAAGCAGACAAATAGTAAATTTGTGGGCTAAGATGTAAAATTGAGACTACGGTACAGATACTTATATAACAAGAGAGAAAAGACATTGCCACAAACTTTTCTGATGAAATTCAAAATATAATAAAAAAATAATTGAGTGCAAGTTTTTGTAATATGGGTTGGCTAATGAGAATTGAATTCTTTAAAAATAAAATTTCGTTTAATTGAAGTTCAAATTAGTGTTCCCTATAGGGTCGCTATGAGTCAGAATTGACTCAATGGCAATGGGTTATATCATTACAGGAGCCCTGGTGGCACAGTGGTTAAGATCTCAGCTGCTAACCAAAATGTCAGCAGTTTGAATCCACCAGCTGCTCCTTGGAAACACTATGGGGCAGTTCTACTTTGTCCTATACCTATATCATTTTGATTAAATGTTCACCTGTAAAAACAATTTTTAGTGTGCAGGCTGTACAAAAACAAGTGATGGGCCAGATTTGATTTGTTAACCATATTTCCCAACCCCTACTCTAGAATAAACTTCAGTTGGAAAATAGCAATTAGGAGATTTCGATTAGCCTTTAAAGTGCTTTTTATCTTACAGTTACATCAGTGGAACACCTTCTCATTCCTGTTACACTGGCAATGTTTTTTTCTTTTTGAATGTCAAATTATAATATCCAGTTTGCATAAAGTTTCAGAAAAACTGTACTCCACCCATTCTGAGTGGGAGTCTTTTCTGGAAGGGAATTAGTCAAAATGTGTCAAAAATCTAAAAAAAAAGTGCATGTACACTTTGTTTGGCCCACTGATTTCACTTCTAGGAACTTAATGACTCTATCGAAGTATTTATGCACAAAGTTATTCATCACAGCATTGTTTATGATATTGAAAACTGGGCACATCCTAAATGCTCAGCAATAGGGAAATCAATAAAATAAATTATTGTAGAGACATAAAAGAGATTATCATGCAGCCACTGCAAATTATGTTGTGCAACTTTATTTATTTAGATGGAAAGATGCTCACAATATACCGTTAATTGCTGTTAAAAAGCATAACTGCCAACATTAGGGATAATCTGGTCCCATCATTGTCTAAAACATATGTGCAAGCGTATGCGTAGAACACAAAATGAAAAACTATGTGCTAAAATGTTAACAGTGCTTATCTGTGGGATGAAATATAGATCATTATTATAAGTAGCATAATAATTGATACCATTTCTTGAGTGTCTAATAACTGCAGGTACTCTGGGGAATGCTTTACATACCTAATCTCATGTAATCTTTAAACCAACCCTCTGAGACAGACGTGCTTATCTCCTCTAAAATTATGGGGACACTGAGCATCGGAGAAGTTCGTATTTTCCTCAGTTCCCACAGCTAGAAATGAAGGACCTGGTTTTGGATCTAGATGTGTATGATTCCAGAATTTGTGCAGCAGTTTGCATGCCATACCAACTCTCCTATTTTCTTCACACTAATTTTTATTTCTACTGTTGCTCCAAAGTATTGATAGGGTGTTTTTAAGAAAGTTAATAACTCACTGGGTATAAGTACACTAGGAAGCCTGAATTGCCATGTAGACAATTTCACCATTTCCTGCTGTTTCTGGAGACTCCCATCTGCCTGGCCTTTGCACTGGCCCAAGGGGCTTCTGTGAAGATTTGGTAGGGCAGAAGTCACTGCTCTCGGCTGCTGCAAAGAAAGCGTATCACAGTTGCCTCAATGCCCACAACTTATCCAAGCCCATAACCTATCCAAGAAATACTTGTTTTCCTTCAAAATGAAGAACGATCTTCCACATTTTTAAGGCAATTATTTTTAGATAATATGACTCTAAATGATTTTCAGAATCAGTGCTGGAAGGGAGTAGCTGTTGACTGGCGATCCAGTTCCCCCGCTTCCCACCACTCTCCCCACTCCTTCCCACATTTCTCAAAAATGAAGACGGATAGTATTGGCCCAGGAAGAGAGTGTTAACTTATTCAAATTAAAATCGTAAGTACTTATATAAAATATATCTACCACAAATAAATTCTCACCTGCATGTAAACTCATTTTTTACTCTGTATACTGGCCTACAGATGCTGTAAAAATGAGGGCTATTGAACTCCAGCATTTTCCATTCACCGAAGAAGATGAACTGTTCTCTCCTGTTAAATTGCTCTTTAAGATAATGAGTCTAGTCACCAAAGGTCTGTGATCATCTTGCTATTTTGGTTGTGTGATTACTGGGTTACAGAGCACAGTTGACATGATCAATTTTTGTTCCAACCTATTTTGTCACATCTTTTGTTCCTAGCTCCTTGAAAATAGCATGTTGGGTAAATTCATCTTTCTTAGGAGTTGTGAAGAACCATTGTTTTATTTATTGAAAGCAGTTAAAATGATCTATTTTGAAATGATCCCAGATCACAGACAGACAGGTAGGGTCATGCAAAGCTGTTGCAGAAGACACATGAAACATCTTGACTCATTGGTAATTAAAAGTGATTGTAAATATATGTCTATGTATTGAGTTGGGAGTTTAACAGTCATTGTAGGGTCTCTATGAATTGGAATCGACTCAGCAACAATGGATTTGGTTTTTAGTATTGACCCTGAAGGTCCCTGGGTTTGTGCTTGACTACTAACCTAAAAGTTGGTGGTTTGAACTCACTCAGTGGTGCTGTGGAAGAAAGATATGGCGATCTGCTTCTGTAAAGATTACAGCCAAGAAAACTCCACGGTGCAGTTCTACTTTGTAATACATGGGGTCACCGTGAGTCAGAATTGACTTGATGGGAATGGATTTGGTTTTGGATTATTGACTCTGAATCATATTGGAGTAGGCAAAAGTCAGGATGTACAGAGAAGGATAATAAATAGCAAAATAATAGTAACTATTGGGTGAGGGAGGTAGAGGGAACTAGTACATAAAGGTAGCTCTGATTTCTTTTTACTTCCTATTTATTCATCCATTTATTTAACAAAGATTTGCTGAGCTCCCTTGGCACTGAGGATGCAAACCTGAGCAGGACAGATCCAGTCTCTGTTCTCATGGGACCTAGAGTTTCCTGGATGACACTAAGTGTCTTACACTGTCATGTGACTTGGCATCTTTCATAAATTGTGGGGATGCATAACTCTCCCCTCACCCCTTACCTACATATACACATAACTATGACGACCTTGAAAATGAAAGGAAGAGCACAGTGTGAAGAGCTGGCTTTTCTGGCTGTACAAAGTTTAGATTGATGCACATTTAAAAAATACCCCAATGTCATTGAATGCAGACCAAAGCGGGGGAACCACTCTGACAATTGTTATTTTTTTCATAATCTTGAAATTGGAGTTACAGTTCTTAAGAGGTGGTACCAAATGGCGGTAGGGTGCTTCACAATAGTAGGACTATCCTTTCTGGGTTTTTTCCAGAGATCATTGACAGGGACTTCCTGCTTAACTCCCCTTTTTTTAAACAAAGAGTGTCTCCAATTCAGGGAATTTGTTTTATTATAAAAATAGCATTAAACAAAAGAATAATTTTCAAAGGTAATGATTTTGAAAGAAATTCAGTACAGAGTATTACTTGTCCCATTGACATGAACATTTGCTTTATCTGGTCTTCAACATTGCTGGTCTGGAATTATAAGATGCCCCAGAAATTTGTTCTTAACTTTCATCTGGCTAAGTGTCAAAGTGATCTAGGCTGTCCGTCTTTTAGCAACTCTTTTACATTAATTTCTGTATGAGGAACAATTCATCTCTGCTTTCAGAGCCTTTTTTTCTTATTCTGTGCGTAGTCCTGGAGGGGGAAAAAAAGAATTTGTTCTGGAGGACAAGATGGCTACAGAAGCTCCAAGGATCATATCTTCATTTAACAGTATTTGATAGAAAGTATACCTTTCTTGTGTTCCTTTTCCCGGATCTCTTTGCAGACTTCCCTTATGGCTTCTTGGCCTACACCTAAACCAATCACTGGCAAAGTGCAATGGAACTACTGAGACTGGCTTTTTACACCAACCACAATTCATCCACAGGGCTAAGAGAGCCAGACCCTCCCTTAAGGCCCAATGGCTTCTTGAAAACAGATGGACAAAATTTTTTTTATTTTTATATTTTTTTTATTTTACTTCAGGTGAAGGCTTAAAGAACAAATATTTTCTCATGAAACAGTAGTACACATATTGTTTTATGACACTGGTTGACAACCCTACAACATGTCAACCCTCTACCTTCTCGACATCTTTTTTTTTTGGTTAAAATGTAAATAGCCAAGGATACACCATTTCAAAAATTTCTACATGCACAGTTCAGTGACATCAACTACGCTCTTCCAATTGTGCTGCTATTCTCACTTAAGATGAAGGCTTACAGAACAAAATAGTTTCTCATTTAACAGTACACATGTTGCCCTATGATAATGGTTAACAACCTCACAACACATCAACACTATCCTTACTCAACATTGGGTTCCCTATCACCAGCTTTCCTGCCCCCTTCTGCCTTATCCCTGGACTGCTATGCCTCATTAGTCCCATTTGGTTTTATGGGGCTGTCCACTCCCTGGCTGAACAGTGAACCTCAGAAATGACTTTACCACTGAGCTAAAAGGGTGTCTGGGGCCCATATTCTCAGGGTTTCTCCAGTCTCCTTTAGGCCAATAAATCTGGTCTTTTTTTTTTTTTTTTTTGTAAGTTAGAATTTTGTTCTACATCCTTCTCCAGCTCTGTCCAGAACCCTCTGTTGTGATCCTGGTCAGGGCAGTCAGTGGTGGTAGCCGGGCACCATCTAGCTGTACTGGACTCAGTCTGGCGGAGGCCTTGGTACCTGCTGTCCATTAGTCCTGCAGACTAATCTTTTCTCTTCATTCTCCCTTGCTCCCGAAGGGATGAGACCAGTGGAGTATCTTAGACGGCTGCTCACAGGCTTTTAAGACCCCAGACACTACTCACCAAGGTAGAATGTAGAACATTGTCTTTATAAACTGTGTTATGCCAATTGAGCTAGATGTCCCCCGAGACCATGCTCTCACAGCCCTCCACCCAGCAATTCAGTCCCTCAGGGAGTTTGGATGTGTCTATGGAGCTTCCATGACCTTTCCTTGTACAAGTTGTGCTGGTTTCCCCTGTATTGTGTACTGTCTCACCCTTCACACAAGATACCACTTATCTATTGCCTATTTAGTATTTCCTCCCCCACCCCTCCCATCCCTGGTAACCAACAAAGATTGTTACATTTTGTGTGTGAACTTTTTCATGGGTTTTTACAGTAGAGGTCTCATATAATATTTGTCCTTTTGTGATTGACTTATTTCACTCAGCATAATGTCCTCCAGTTTCATCCATGTTATGAGATGCTTCACAAATTCATTATTGTTCTTTCTCGTTGCATAATACTCCATTGTGTGTATGCACCATAGTTTGTTTATCCCTTCATCTGTTGATGGGCATCTAGGTTGTTTCCATCTTTTTGCTGTTATGAACAATGCTGCCATGAACATAGGTGTGCATATGTCTATTCGAGTGATGACTCTTATTTCTGTAAGATATATTCCTAGGAGTGGGATTGCTGGATCCTATGGTATTTCTATTTCTAGCTTTCTAAAGAAGAGCCATATCATTTTGCATTCCCACCAGAAGTGCATAAGAGTTCTGATCTCCCCACAGCTCCTCCAACATTTGTTATTTCCAGGGTTTTTGATTCGTGCCGGTAATACCGTGGTGAGATGGTATCTCACTGTGATTTTAATTTGCATTTCTCTAATGGCTAGTGATGGCAAACATTTCCTCATGTGTCTGCTGGCCGCTTGAATGTCTTCTTTGGTGAAGTGTCTGTTCATTTCTTTTGCCCATTTTTTAATAGGATTATTTGTCCTTTTGTTGTAGAAGTGTTGGATTTTCTTGCAGATTATGGAAATCAGACCTTTGTCTGACTTGTACTGTCCAAAAATTTTTTCCCAGTCTGTAGGTTCTCTTTTTACTCTTTTGGTGAAGTCTTTTGAAGAGCATAGGTGTTTGATTTTTGGGAGATCCCAGTTATATAGCTTGTCTTTTGGGGTTTGTGCGTTGATGGTTATGGTTTGTATCCTGTTAATGCCGTGTATGAAGGCCTGTAGTGTTGGTCCTATTTTTTCTTCTATAAACTTAAGTTTTAGGCTTTATATTCAGGTCTTTGATCCATTTTGAAGTAGTTTTTGTATACGGTGTGAGGTATGGGTCCTGTTTCATTTTTTTGCAGATAGCTATCCAGTTTTGCCAGCACCATTTGTTAAAAAGACTGTCTTTTCCCCATTTGATGGACTTTGGGCCCTTGTCGAAGATCAGGTGACCGTAGGTGGATGGATTTACATCTGGGTTCTCAATTCTGTTCCATTGGTCAATGTATCTGTCATTGTACCAGTACCAGGCTGTATAGTAGGTTCTGAAGTCAGGTAGTATGAGTCCTCGAATTTTATTCTTCTTCTTCAGTAGTGCTTTACGTATTCGGGGCTTCTTCCTTCTCCATATAAAGTTAATGACTGGTTTTTTCATCTCTTTGAAGAATGTTCTTGGTATTTGGATCAGGAATGTGTTTTATTTGTAAATTGCTTTAGGTAGAATTGTCATTTTCACAATGCTGAGTCTACCTATCTATGAGCATGGTATATTTTTCCATTTATGTAGATCTCTTTGGGTTTCTTGCAGTAGTGTTTTTTAGTTTTCTTTGTATAGGTCTTTTACATTCCTGATTAGATTTATTCCTAAGTATTTGATCTCTTTAGGGGCTATTATAAATGGTATTGTTTCCCTGATTTCCTTTTCATCGTTCTCCTTATTGGTGTATAGGAATCCAACTGATTTTTGAATGTTTATCTTGTACCCTGCTACTCTGCTGAATCTTTCTGTTAGTTCCAGTAGATTTCTCATGGAGTCTTTAGGGTTTTCTATGTATAGTATCATATCATCTGCAAACAGGGACAGTTTAACTTCTTCATTACGAATTTCGATGCCCTTTATTTCTTTTTCTTGCCTTATTGCTCTAGCTAGAACTTCCAGTACAATGTTAAATAGGAGTGGTGAAAAAGGGCATCCTTGTCTTCTTCCTATTTTCAAGGGGAATGTTTTCAGCCTCTCTCCATTAAGAATGATGCTGGCCATTGGTATTGCATAGACGCCCTTTATTATGTTGAGGAATTTCCCTTCTATACCTATTTTATTGAGAGTTTTTATCAGGAATGAGTGTTGGACTTTGTCGAATGCCTTTTCTGCATCAGTTGAGATGATCATGTGATTCTTTTCTTTCCTTTTATTTATGTGGTAGATTACGTTGATTGATTTTCTAATGTTGAACCATCCTTGCATACCTGGTATGAATCCTACTTGGTCATGGTGTATTATTTTTTTGATATGATGCTGAATTCTATTGGCTAGAATTTTGGTAAGAATTTTTGCATCTATATTCATGACAGATATTTGTCTGTAATCTTCTTTTTTGTGATGTCTTTGCCTGGTTTTCGTATCAGCATTATGCTGGCTTCATAGAATGAATTTGGAAATGTTGCTTCCTTTTCTGTGCTCTGAAATAGCTTGAGTAGTACTGGTACAAGTTCTTCTGTAAATGTTTTGTAGAATTCTCCAGTGAAGCCATCTGGGCCAGGGCTTTTTTTGGTTGGGAGTTTTTTTTTATTACCTTTTCAATCTCTTCTCTTTCTATGGGTCTGTTGAGATTTTCAACATCCTTTGTTGTAGTTTGGGTAGGTAGTGTGTTTCTCGAAATTTATCCATTTCCTCTAGGTTTTCATATTTGTTGGAGTATAGTTTTTCTTACTATTTTGTTATAATCCTTTTTATTTCAGTTGGGTCTGTTGTGATGTCCACCATTTCATTTGTTATTTGGGTTATTTGCGTCCTCTCCTGTTTTTCTTTTGTCAGTCTGGCCAGTGGTTTGTCAATTTTGTTGATTCTTTCAAAGAACCAACTTTTGGTTTTGTTGATTCTTTCTATTGTTTTTCTGTTCTCTATTTCATTTATTTCTGCTCTGATCTTTACTATTTCCTTTCTTCTGGTGGCTGTGGGTTTTTTTTGTTTTTTGCTTTTTTTCTTTTTTGCTGTTCTCTTTCTATTTGTTTGAGTTCTGTAGTAAATGTTTTGATTTTTTCCCTTTCTTCTTTTTTGATGTGTGCATCTATTGCTATAAATTGTCCTCTGAGGACTGCCTTTGCTGTGTCCCAAAGGTTTTGGTATGATATGTTTTCATTCTCATTTGATTCTAGGAATTTTTTGATTCCATCTCTGATTTCCTCTATTACCCAGTGATGTGTAAGCAGGGTATTATTCAGTTTACACGTAATTGATTTTTTTTCCTTGCTCTTTCTGTTATTAATTTCTACCTTGATGGCATTGTGGGTCATAGAAGATACTTTGAATTATCTCAACGTTTTGGAGCTTGTTGAGGATTTCTCTGTGGCCTAAGATGTGGTCTATTCTGGAGAACATTCCATGTGCATTGGAAAAGAATGTGTACTTTGCAGCGGTTGGATGGAGTGTTCTATATATGTCTATGAGGTCCAGTTGGCTGATTTGTGCCATTTAGGTCTTCTGTATCTTTGCTGAGTTTCTTTTTAGTTGTTCTGTCCTTTACTGAGAGTGGTGGGTTGAAGTCTCCTACTATTATTGTGGAGCTGTCAATTTCTCTTTTCGGTGTTGTTAGAGTTTGTTTGATGTATTTTGGAGCCCTGTCATTGGGTGCGTAGATGTTTATTATGGTTATGTCTTCATGATGGATCATCCCCTTAATCATTATATAGTGTCCTTTGTCTTTTATGGTGCATTTTGTTCTAAAGTCTATTTTATCTGAGATTAGTATCGCCACTCCTGCTCTTTTTTGGTAGTTGTTAGCTTGATACATTTTTTTCCAACCTTTGACTTTTAATAAATTCACATCTTTGTTTCTAAGGTGTGTCTCTTGTAGACAGCATATTGATGGATCCTGTTTTCTTATCCATTCTGTCACTCTCCATCTCCTTATGGGTGCATTGAGCCCATTTACATACAGTGTAACTATTGATAGATGTGAGTTTGTTGCTGTCATTTTGTAGTGCTTTTTTTTGTGGTGCTGACGTTTTCTTTGTTCTTCTTACTCTCCTGTGCTGAGTTGCTTTTGTTTGTGGATTTTTTTTTTCATTTCTTTTGTTTTGTAGATTTTGTTTTTGCTGAGACTTTATGTTTTTCCTCTTTATTTTTATAAGTATGTTTGTTAACCTTCTTTGTGGTTACCATGAATTTTACCATTATCTTTCTAAGTTTGAAGCAGTCTACCATTACTTGGTATCGCCTTGCCTTCCTCTCCATTAGAAGGTTCTATACCTATGCCATTTATTCCCTCTTTTATTGTTTTGATGTTGTTGTCATTTATTGATTAAGTGCTTTGATTCCCTGTTGTATTTCTTTTGGTTTTGGATAGTCCTTGAGATTTCATTTCCTAGATTGGTATCTGGCTGGTACGATCCTGTGTCCTAGATTCTGCCTGTGAGATGAAGTTGTTTGTTCTCACATAGAAGAACTCCCTTTAATAATTCTTATAAGTTTGGTTTGGTTTTTACATATTCCCTTAATCTCTGTTTATCTGGAAATGACCTAATTTCACCATCATATTTGAACAAGAGTTTTGCAGGATATATTATTCTTGGCTGGCAATTTTTTTCTTTCAAGATTTTATATGTTATCCCATTGCCTTCTTGCCTGCATGGTTTCAGCCAAATAATCTGAGCTTAGTCTTATTGTTTCTCCTCTGCATGTGACTTCTTGTTTTTCATGAGCTGCTCTCAGGATTCTGTGTTTGTCTCTGGTTTTGGCAAGTGTGATTATGATATGCCTTGGTGATTTTCTTTTGGGGTCTATCCTATATGGGGTTTGTTGAGCTTCTTGGATGGCCGACTTTTCATCTTTCATGATATTGGGGAATTTTTCTGTCAGCAGTTCTTCAATGATCCTCTCTGTGTTTTCTTTTTTCTCCCCATTCTGGACCTGAATCACTCTCAGAATTTTGCTTTTGATTGTATCCCACATAACTCTCAGGGTCTCTTCATTTTTCTTTGTTCTTTTTTGTGAGTTTACCTCAAAGTTGTATCCAAGTGTTTGTCTTCAATTTTGCTGATCCCATCTTCCACCATTTCAAATTTGCTTCTCAGCCCTTCTATTGACACCGTCCATTTCTGAAATCTTGTTGTTTATCTTTTGGATTTCTAATTGTTGTTTTTGTATAATTTCTAGTTGTGAATTTATTTTGGCATTTTATTCCTGCATTATTTTCCTGAATTCTTCCAATATTTTGTCTGTATTTTCCATGAATTTGTCTATTTTTTCCTTATTTTTGTCTGCTTTTTGCTTCAGCTCCTGGAGAATTCTGAGTATTAAAGATTTGAATTCCCTATCAGGTAGTTCTAGTGCCTTTTCTTCCACTGGAAAGTCATCTGGTGTTTTATTTTGGATGCCTACTGGAACCATCCTGTCCTATATTTGTAAATGTTTTGATATTGTGTGCTCTCTTCAGTGCATTCAGTAGTTATTTTTCTTGTTTATTGATTGTAGATTTGTTTGTTTTGTCCCTTTTTTTTTAATTTGGCTGTGTCTGAGCAGGCAGGCTGTGTGTTCTTTGTTGTTTGCTCGTCTGTGGGCACAATAATTTTTGCCTCCTTCTCCAATTGGCCAGGTCAGCCACTCAGATATGGTACGGCAGGGCAGGTCTAGCTGAAGAGGAGCTACTGGGAAGGGTTGTTTGTGGCACTTACTACAGCCACCAGGGCGGGTTGGTAATCAGTGCAGAGCAGGTTCCAGTAGGCCGTGCCTGTGCTGCTTGGTGGTGTGATGTTAAGTGCACAGTGCAGGTAGGCAGGTTGTAGTGGGGAGATTGTTATGTGTGGAGCTAAGATGGATATGGGAGAGAGGAGAGGAACAGGAGCCAAAAACATACAAACAAAAAAGAATGCTAAGAGAGCTTGCCATTGGAGTGGAGAGATGAGAGACTATGAAATGGACAAAAACAAAAAGGGGAAGAGGAAGAAAAGAAAAGAATGAATAAATAAAAATCAGAAAGGGAAAAGAACAGCAAAGTTCCCAGGGATCCCACCGGTGTGGCTATGAGGTCTGGGGAAGTTGTTCTCAGGTGTTGTAGTACAGCCTGGCTAGCAGGCATAGAGGTATACAATGCCAGGTATTCAGGGAACAGAAAGAGAAGGAAGATATAGAGAGATGAGAAACTGAGCAATGAAGAAAGAGAAAAAGGGAAAAAGAGGAAAAAGAAAACAAAACAAATTTAAAAAAAAAAACGAACAAGAAAAGCCCCCAAAAAAAAGAAGAAAAAAAAAAGATCCCAATGAAAAAAGAAATGTCCTCAGGGATCCTTCTGCACTTCTGTGCAAGCCGAGGGGGTAGGTTCCAAGCCATGCAGCACCTCCTGGGCAGATTGGTCTCCCAACTCAAGAAAAGGAAAAGAAAACAAACAATTCAAAACAAACAAACGAACAAAAGCCCCAGGATCCCACCAGCACAGCAGCCCAGACTGGGAAGCCACTCCACACTCTAACGGAGCTCCGCAGCCCCTCAGGAAGAAGCAAAGATGGCGCACAGAGCCAGGTATCTGAGCGAAAGGAGGGGAAGGTGGTGAGAGGTAAGAAAGAAATCAAAAGAAGCAGAAAAAAGCAACACCAGCAGCCAACAAATGGCACTCAGAGAGCCGGCCCATTCGGGTGGGTGGAATCCAAGCAGCCGGTGCTTCCCGGACAAGAGATTGTGGCCACGGGAATCAGAGGCTGCTGAGTGGGAGTGAAGAAGGGTGGGGGGGTGGGAAAAGCATATATCGCAAATTACCAATTGTTTTGTCTTCCGCTGGAAGCACCGTGAAGCTGCTTTCTCGTACCGCCTGTTTGCTGGTCTCCGATAGGAGTCCAAGATGGCGGATCTGCACTGTGTTAGCTGATAGGGGACCTCTGCATGAATCTCTTCTTGCTCTCCATTCTCTGTCAGTTTTCTCAGTCCATTTGGTGCTTGGCTGAGTTCTTTACCTCTTCATTTGATGTTTTAAGGCTTCAGGATTGTTGTTTTCTCTGTTCGGCTTAGTTTTTTGGATCTTTGCTGTGGAGTGACAGCATGGTGCTTCCGCCTAGAGCGCCATTTTGCCAGAAGTCCGGATGTACAAAATTTAGTTTCTATTGGCACACACACACACAAAAGAGTGAAAGACTGTTGGGTAGTCAAGCAACTGTGTTTGCCAAAGTTGTTTTTGGCAAATAAAAGTTACCAATTCTGGTTAATTTTTTTCCCTCTATATTTGTTAAAAATCCTTCCCATAGTGTACTGATTCTCTTTTTTTTATTAAAAAAAATTTTTTTTTGTACTTTAGACAAAGGCTTACAGAACAAATTGTTTCTCATTAAACAGTCAGTACACATGTTGTTTTATGACACTTGTTAACAACTCCATGACATGTCAACACTTTCCCTTCTCAACTTTGGAGGACCTTTGTTTTGGTGAAAATATACATAGCCAAAGTTACACCATTTCAAAAGTTTCTACATGTACAATTCAGTGACACTGATTGCATTCTTCCTCTTCCAAATTATTCCATCACCATTATCTTCAACTCACTACTCCCTAGGCTTCCCATCAAACCTTTTGAGTGGCTGTTGTCAATTTGATCTCACACAGATAATTCTTTTTTTTTTTTTTGTACCTTACACGAACATTTGCAGAACAAATAGTTTCTCATTAAACAGTTAGTACACATATTGCCTGATGACAATGGTTAACAACCCCATGACATGTCAACACTGTCCCTTCTCAACAATGGGTTCCCTATCACCAGCTTTCCTGTCTCCTCCTGCCTTCTAGTCCTTGTCCCTGAACTGCTGTGCCTCATTAGTCCCATTTTGTTTTATGAGGCTGTCCAATCCCTGGCTGAACGGTGAACCTCGGGAGTGACTTCACCACTGAGCTAAAAGGGTGTAGGGGGCCATACTCTCAGGGTTTCTCCAGTCTGTCAGGCCACTAAATCTGGTCTTTTGTTTTGTGAGTTAGAATTTTGTTCTACATCCTTTTCCAGGTCTGTCCAGGACACTCTGTTGTGATCCCGGTCAGAGCAGTCAGTGGTGGTAGCTGGGCACCATCTAGTTGTATTGGACTCAGTCTGGTGGAGGCCTTGGTAGCTGTGGACCATTAGTCCTTTGGACTAATCTTTTCCTTGTGTCCTGCTCTCTTCATTCTCCCTTGCTCCTGAAGGGTTAATACTAGTGCAGTATCTTAGATGGCTGCTCACAGGCTTTTCAGACCCCAGGTGCTACTCACCAAGGTAGAATCACCAAGGTAGAATGTAGAACATTGTCTTTATAAACTGTGTTATGCCAGTTGAGCTAGATGTTCCCCGAGACCATGGTCCCCACAGCCCTCCACCCGGGAATTCAGTCCCTCAGGGAGTTTGGAAGGGTCTAGGGAGCTTCCATGACCTTTCCTTGTACCAGTTGTGCTGGTTTCCCCAGTATTGTGTACTGTCTTACCCTTCACCAAAGTTATCACTTATCTACTGTCTGTTTAGTTCCCCCTACCCTCCCATCTGTTATAACCAACAAAGATTGTTTCTTTTTGTGTGTAAACTTTTACATGAGTTTTTACAGTAGAAGTCTCATACAATATTTGTCGTTTTGTGACTGACTTATTTCACTCAGCATAATGTCTTCCAGTTTCATCCATGTTATGAGATGCTTCACAGATTCATCATTGTTCTTTCTCATTGCATAATACTCCATTGTGTGTATGTACCATAGTTTGTTTATCCATTCATCTGTTGATGGGCATCTGGGTTGTTTCCATCTTTTTGCTATTGTGAACAGTGCTGCAATGAATATGGGTGTGCATAATGTCTATTCGTGTGACTACTCTTATTTCTCTAGGATATATTCCTAGGAATGGGATTGCATTTTGTAGTGCTTTTTTTTTGTGGTGCTGATGTTTTCTTTGTTCCTCTTACTCTGCTGTGCTGAGTTCCTTCTGTTTGTGGATTTTTTTTTTTATTTCTTTTGTTTTTGTAGATTTTGTTTTTACTGAGACTTTATGTTTTTCTTCTTTGTTTTGATGAATAGGTTTCTTAACTTTCTTTGTGGTTACCTTGAAATTTACCTTTATTTTCCTAGATTTGAACCAGTCTATTATTACTTGGTATCGCCTTGCCTTCCTCTCTGTTAGAAGGTTCTATACTTACATCGTTTATTCTCCTTTTATTGTTCTGATGCTGTTGTCATTTACAGATTAACCTCTCTGGTTCCCTGTTGTAATTCTTTTGGTTTTGCATAGTCCTTAAGAGTTCATTTCCTAGGTTGGTATCTGGCTGGTACAATCCTGTGTCCTATGCTCAGCCTGTGGTCTGACGTTGTTTGTTCTCAGATCTAAGGACTCCCTTTAATAAGTCTTGTAAGTTTGCTTTGGTTTTTACACAGTCCCTTAATTTTTGTTTATCTGGAAACAACCTAATTTCACCATCATATTTGAACAAGAGTTTTTCAGGATATATTATTCTTGACTGTCGATTTTTTTCTTTCAAGGTTTTATATATGTCATCCCATTGTCTTCTTGCCTGCATGGTTTCTGCCTAATAATCCAAGCTTAGTCTTATTGTTTCTCCTCTGTATGTGACTTTTTGTGTCTCTCGAGCTGCTCTCAGGATTCTGTGTTTGTCTCTGGTTTTGGCAAGTGTGATTATGATATGCCTTGGTGATTTTCTTTTGGGGTCTATCCTATATGGGGTTCATTGAGCTTCTTGGATGGCCAGCTTTTCATCTTTCATGACATTGGGGAAGTTTTTTGTCAGCAATTCTTCAATGATCCTCTCTGTGTTTTCTGTTTTCTCCCCCTGTTCTGGAACTCCAATCACTCGCAGGTTTTTGCTTTTGATTGTATCCCACATAATTCTCAGGGTTTCTTCATTTTTCTTATTTTTTCTGATTTTTCCTCAGAGTTGTATCCAAGTGTTTGTCTTCAGTTTTGCTGATCCTATCTTCCATCATTTCAAACCTGCTCCTCAGCCCCTCCATGACACTGTCCATTTCTGAAATCTTGTTGTTTATCTTTTGGATTTCTAATCGTTGTTTTTGTACGATTTCTAGTTGTGAATTTATTTTAGCATTTTGTTCCTGTATTATTTTCTTGAGTTATTCCTTTTTCTGTGTGTATTTTCCATGAATTTATCTGCCTTTTCCATGAATTTTTCTATTTTTTCCTCATTTTTGTCTGCTTTTTGCTTCAACTCTTGAATAATTCTGAATATTAGAGATTTGAATTCTCTATCAGTTAGGTCTAGTGCCTTTTCATCTACTGGAAGGTCATCTGGTGTTTTATTTTGGATGCCTACTGGAACCACCCTTCCTGTTTTTGTAAATGTTTTGCTATGGTCTTCTGTCTTTGGGGCATTCAGTGGTTATTTTCCTCTTTTATTGATTGTAGATTTTTTTTTGTTTTGTTTTTTTTGTCCTGCTTTTTTGTTTTATTTGGTTATGTCTGAGCAGGTGGACTATGCATTCTTTGTTGTTTGCTCATCTTCGGGCACAATACTTTTCACCTCCTTGTCCAATGGGCAGGGTCACTCAGGTATGGTAAGCAGGGCATGTCCAGCTGAAGGGGAGTTGCTGGGATGGTTTGTTTGTAGCATGTACCAGGGCAGACAGTGCAGACTGAGAATCAGTGCAGGGCATGTTCCAGTAGGCCATGCCTGTGCTGCTTGGGAGTTCGATGTTCAGCACACAGTGCAGGTAGGCAGGAAGGAGGGGGTAGATTGTGATGTGTGGAGCTAAGATGGGTATGGGAAAGACGAGAGAGAGGAGAGAGGAACAGGAGCCAAAAACATACACACAAACAAAAAAGAGTGCTAAGGGAGCTTGCTACTGGAGTGGAGAGATGAGAGACTGAGAAATGGGGAAAAACAAAAATGAAAAAGAAAGAAAAAGGGTAAAAGAAAAAAATTAATAAATTGAGAAATTGGAAATGAAGCAAGACAAAAAGGAAATAAGAGAAAGAAGAAAACAAAACAAAGAAACAAAAAAAAAACCAAAAACAAGAAGAAAGAAATGCCTTCAGCAATATCCACGCAGAGTAAGGGAGTAGCTTCCAAGCCGCATGGTACTGCCCAGCTAGAAGGGACTCTGAAGCCAAGAAAAGAAAAAGAAAACAAACAAATCAAAACAGAACAAATCAGAGCAAACAAACAAAAAAGCCCCAGGGGTCCCACCAGTGTGGTAGCACAGGCTGGGAAGCAGTTTCACAGATGAGCGGTGTTTCGAAGACTTTCAGGAAGAAGCAAAGATGGCACTTGGAGCCAGGTATTTGAGAGAAAAGGGGGGGAGGTGGTGAGAGGTAAGGAAGAAAACTAAAAGAGTGGAAAAGCAACACCAACAGCCAACAAAAGGCACTCAGGGAGCCAGCCAGTGCAGGCGGGTGGAATCCAAGCGACACCAGGGTGAAGTTGGTGCTTCCCAGCCAAGAGACTGTGGCTGCAGGAAGCAGAGGAAGCTAAGCGGGGGTGAAGAAGGGTGGGGAGTGGGAAATCCTGTATCACTGGTTACTGGTTGTTCTGCCTCCTGCTGGAAGCTCCGTGAACCTGCTTTCTCATACCCCGTTCAATGATCTCTGATAGGATTCCAAGGTGGCGGATCCGTGCTGCGATAGCTGATAGGAGACCTCTGCATGTATCTATCCTTGCTCTCTGTTCTCAGTCAGTTTCTTACTCCATTTGGTGCTTGGCTCAGTTCTTTATCTCTTCATTTGATGCTTAGGGTTTCAGGATTGACGTGTGACTCTGTTTGACTTAGTTTTTCTGATCTTTGCTGTGGAGGGAAGTTTTGGTGCTTCTGACTATAGTGCCATGTTGCCCAGAAGAGTATTCTGATTCTTTACTAATTTTCTCATCAAACTCGTTGTTCATAGATCCAAGCAAAATCCTTTTTTTTTTAAATAAATGACTCTCGATATATAATTTGTTTTACTTTAATGACATTTTATTAAAGTATATATATTTTTAGAACCACTGCCCAAAATTTCAGGAGCTAGAAATGAAGCAGGGGAATGGAAAGAAAAGTGTACAGGGAGCTGTAAAAGAAAGCTATTATACACAAACCTCTATTTCATCAGGCTCTGGTATCGGGAGCATTTAAATCCCTGTATCTTTTAAGGTAGTTGGATTATCTGAGAGGAAAAGAGAGCTGAAGAATAGTAATGAGTGCTACCTGTTAATGGATACTTCCGCAATTCCAGAGACCATACTAGGAAATTTATATATGTTCTTTATGAACCCTCACTTGGGGTAAGACTTAACTTTTCTTAACAACTGACAAATTGAGTCTCAGAGTTTAAACAACTTGTAAGTAGAAGAACTGGGAATCAGCCTAATCTAAATACTTTCCATATACTATGTAGTTTGGATAAATAAATGATTTCTAATATGCTATATGGTTTTCAATTAAAGTTATTTTTGCTTTGAGAAATTTTACATCAACCATTGGTATAAATACCTCGGACCTCAAAAGCTCCAAATTGAGAATGATTTCCTTTGGGTCTTATTTAGCATACTATTGATAGGAATAAATTTAGGAAGTATGTCAGAAAAAATTATGCCGTAGAGATTATTAAGCCATAGTGTCGAAGATAGGGGTCAAAAGGTGTGAGGTATTTTTAAAATATAAAACCTTTCTTATAAAGCGAGAGACCAATAGATACAGCAAATATTCCTCCAAAGTTCATCTCTAGAAGGAAGGGGTAATAATCATGATTCAGCATTTCCAAGGGAGAATGAGAAATACTCATACTAGTTTTGACAAGATTAAAGGAGAAATTTCTAAATGAATTCAGAAAACTTGTAATGAGGGATAAATACAGGCTTTTTTATTTAACTCTTATAATTATACTTTTTTCTAGACATTTGGGCCACAAAGTGCTGACCAGTCTTGCCTTATATTCATGACTGCTATCATTAAGATAAGGAGCCCTGCTGCCAGAATGGTTAAACTCTTGGCTTGCTAACTGAAGGACTGGCAGTTCAAATTCACCAGCAGCTCCGAGGGAGAAAATACCTGGCAATCTGTTTCTGTAAAGACTACAGTCTCGGAAACCCTACGGAGCAGTTCTACTCTGTCACACTGGGTTGCTCTGGGTCAGAATTGACTTGACTGCATACAACAACAGCAACAACATTAAGATGATCCGTTATGCTGCTTGGCAATTATGCCACATCTCCCAAGTGCATTCACTTCTTCATCTCCTAGACCATAACAAAGTTTCTATCTCATCTTTCTCTGCAAACCTCCAAAGCCTTTTCACTGTTTCCCTTCTTATTGATGAGCTTATTTCCTATTTCACTGAGCAAAAGAGGAAACAGAAGAGGACAACCGTAAGCTACCACCACCTCTTCTACACAGCCATGTGCATGTGCTCTCTCTTCTGATATCACAGATGTACACTTTGTTACTGCAGGAAATAACAAAACAAAACTCTAGGACTAATACCTCTTCTTGTCTAGTGGATCCCATCTCCTCTCATCTGTTCAAGAGAATTACCCAAGCAGTTCTTTCCTCCTGTCCTTCCTAATCAGATTGGCCTTTTCTTCTTGAACATTCTCTTAGCCTGAAAATAACCTTTAAATTCTGATATCTTAAAAAAAAGAGAGAGAGAGAAAGAAAGCAAAAGGAAAAAAGAAAGAAAAGAGGAGGAAGATTAACTTCTCTTGACTTTGCATTTCTCTCCATTACTGCCTCATTTCTCACCTCTTCTTTAGAGCTAAGGTCTTGAAATGCATTTCCTGTACTGATTTTCTCTAATTCTTCTCTTCCTATTCTCATTTGAATTCAATATCATAAGGATTTTGATCCCACTAGTCTACCTAACTGCTCTAATAAAATCATCATTGACTTCCATGCTACTAAATCCTATAGTGAATTCTCAGTTCTCGTCTTGCTGGTCTCCAAGCATTTGACATAGATGAACACTTCCAGCTCTTTGAAATATGTTCCTCACTTAGGTTCTAGGGTACTAAAATTTCTGTTTCATTCTCTTACCTCATGGGCCACTCTTTCTCAGTATTACCCATCTCTTTGACCTTTAAACCTTAAAGTGTCTCAGTACTTAGACTGTGAACTTCTTTTCTATTTACACTCATTCCTAGGTAATATCATCCTGTCTGATAATTTTCAAACTTATAGCTCGGCTATCTCTTCGAAACTTCAGGTTCACAGATCCAACTGTTTACTTGACATTTCTACTTGGATGTGTAACAGACCTTTTAATCTTAACATGTCCAAAAACCTGCTTCTCCCATAGTCTTCCACATCCAATAAAAGGCAATTTCATATTTTGAATTCCTCAGATAGAAAAACAAAACAAAACAAGACTCTTCTCTTTCTTAATGCTACATTGGGTGTTGGATTTATCTATAAATGCTTCTGGCTCTGCCTTCAAAATATTTCCAGACTCCTACCATTTCTCATTACCACCGTTACTGCTCGTCTAGTCTGATCCGTTAAAATTCACACCTGAATTTTAGTATTCGAATAGCTTCTATGTAGTCTCCCTTTTTCTGTCCTTGTCACTCCTTCAGTCTAGTCTCAAACAACAAAACAAAATATGTGCCAGAATAATCTTTTTAAAACATAAGTCAGATCATGTAATTTCTCCATTCAAAACCTTCCCATGGCTTCTTTCCATCTCATTTGGAATAAAAGCCAAACGTCATGATGTGTGCCTCTCCTCCCAGAATTATTATGTCTGAACTCGTCTACTACTGCTCTCTTGCTCATTCACTCCTTTCTAGCCACACTGGGCTCTGGGAGGCCAAGTATGCTTCTTCTTCTGGACTTTTGCATTTGACATTTCCTGTGTCTTGAGCATTCTTTCCCCAGATACTTGCAAGACTTGTTCCCTCATATTTTCAGGTTTTCACTCAAACGTCATCTTCTTACTGAGGTCTTCTCTTGCCAGTTATTTAAAACTGCCACCACTGCACTCTTTGTCTTATATTTTTCTACATCACTTTTCACCATCTGACATGCTAGATATTTTGCTTAATTTGTTTACTGTCTGTCTTCCCTCCTAGAGTGCAAGCTCTATGATAGCAGAGATTTTTGACTTCTGTAACTCCAGCACATAGAATGCATAGTAGGTTCTTAGTAAACATTTGAATCTGTGAATGTGTGAATAAAATTCGATGGGCATCTAAATGTAACTTGTACAATTTTCCAAGAGGTATGAAACAAATTAGTAATTTATGGCATTAGGTTTCTGTCTTTTAACATAAGAACTCTTTTATATATAAAAAAAGATATTCTTCAGCTAATTAGGATGGATATTATTGTAATTGGTGAGGCAATATAGACAATTAAATGAAATTCATCAAGCTCAAGCCAAAGGTTACATTTTTCATTGTTAATTTACGGCTATTTCTCCAAAACAGATTTTTGTTTCCTTTTGCTCCAGGGGTTATGAATATTTTCCTAGGTTTTTTTCTTTAAAAAATGGATTGTCTTTGCAGGTCATCTGTAGAAAAGTGGAATCTGTCACATTTATAAATGATCTTTTAAATGCCAACACAAATGACAGAGTGAAGGAAAGTTAGTTCTAAGTTAGATTTTTTAATAACTCCCAAGTTCTAAATGAGTGGTTTAGAACTGTAGGGTGCACAGAACCCCTGGAGATGCTTTTTAAATACTGCTTCCTTGGCTGGCTCCATCCAGGCTGGCTTTGTTCGAGTTTCTGAGGACTGGCCCCCGGGAATGTGCATTTAACAATACCTCGAGGGATTCTGATGCAGGAGCTCTGTGGCCATCGCTTTAAGATGTGCTGCTCTGATCATTCAAAAGATGTTCGATATCTTCCTTAGAAATCAAGCACAGGCTTACAGCAAGGAGAAAAATATAAACTTCACTCCGATGGAGAGCAATTATCTTGCTACCATTTGTGGCTTGGCTGCACACTGTCCCCTATCCCCAGGTTGCCATATTGCATGTGTGCTGTGGCTCACAAGGAGGAATGAGTCGTTTCAACCAAGCTCTGTTTGATCAATATTAACCTATCACTCTTACTAGAAGAATAATTCTAAGGAAATGTCATGCAACTGTATGTGGTTCGAATCACTTCTGGGCCATGTTTGCTGACTTGTCATCATCAACTCCAGAATGACTACATTTTTTTTTTTTTCTTTTCGTCCTAGGATTTTTGGCTCCTTGCTGCTTTCTTTACCCAAAGAGAACCAGGTGATTAAAGAGGTCAGACTATGACACGCTGTTGCCATGGAGACCAGAAACAGCTCCACTCTTGTGCTGGCGATTTTTTTCCTTCCCTTCTCTGACCAGCTATGAGTCCGTACCAGCTTGACAGCAATGGGTTTGGTTTTGGTTTTTCTAACCAGCTGTTATTCCATCCGATTAAAGGATTTTTGCAAAATGGAAATAAGGGCTTTTAAAATCTTTCCCTTTAGCTCTAGTTTTTGAAAGAAAAGTCACTAAACACTTTTCAAAGTGCCAAGAAAATGTCGGGTTTTTGGTGGCGATGGTTTCTGTCACTATGGGGTTTATTTCCTGGCCTTGTAGTTATTTTTCTGTAAGCCTTTGGTTAGCATATTAAAATCATGAGTGGGAAGACATGAAGCCCTTTTAATGCACTCTTCACCTGCTTTGAGAGAAGGAAGTTGATATACTGGTAATTGCAAAGTATTTGACTTGCTTGATAATAATAGCTGTAGAGGGTGGACTGAAAAGAGGAAGATCCTCAACAAGATGGATTAACAGAGTGGCTGCAACAATGAGCTTAAGCATAACAATGATTTTGAAGATGGCGCAGGACCGGGCAGTGTTTTGTTATGCTGTACATAGGGTCGCTATGAGCTGGGATTGACTCAATGGCACCTAACGACAACAACATACTAATAGCTCCTGTTTGGGTACTTAACTCTGTCCAGGTACTCTTCTAAGTGCTTTACATTTATTATCTAATTCAGTCTTACATCAAACTATAACGTGGATTCTATTATGTTCATCTGACAGATGAGGAAGCTAAAACACATTGAGTTTAAGTGACTTGTGCATCCCTAGTCAACGATGAAACTAGAACAAGGACCCAGGCAATCTAACTCCAGAACCCACGCTTTGACTGTGATCAGTGTTCCAGAGAAAGTACTGCCGAATCAGTTGAGTGTATTGTTACAGTGCTGCTCTGTACCTATAATTAAGGCCTTGGTGGTGTGAGATGTGAGTGTGCAAGTCACTAGGCTGAGCCAGTAGTTATTTCAGCAAGTTGGAAAATATTGTGGAATTAGGTTGTAGCAGACACCTCCGGGGTCTCTAGGATAAGCTCTGAAGCCCCCCTCTGATTTCAGCAGCAGTCCTGGTGCACAGTCTCTAACACCAAACGTGTTGCTGTTGAGTTGATTCCGACTTACAGCCACCCTATCGTTCAGTCTCAAGTGAACACTGCCAGCTGCCCCCCCAGGACACAACCACAGTGAAACCTGCGAAAGCTGGAACCTGTGTAAGGTGGAAACCTGTCAGAGAAGGAAAATTCAAATATTTTCCAGTAAAACGAGCTATAGCAAAGTGGTAATACTACATCCTGTCAAAGGTGGAAAACTTGTGAGACCCAGAAAAACAAGGAAGCCCGGTCAAGTTCCAGCTCTCACAGGTTTCACTGTATAAGACTTTTCTGTTTTCTACCCAGGGTCTTCTTTGATGCTCTGGGAGCTCCTTATGCTGTGCACAAGAGCAATCAGGAAGTGAGGGGGAGTTAACACCTCCGAGGAGCAACCTCAACCAACAGGATAGGAGCTGGTACGTAAATGCTCTAACCTCCCATTGTCAGCTGGATAGTTCTAGAACGCATTCTGTATGCTTCTCAGAGGTCCTGGTTAAATACAGGATCTATCCTGGAGAAACTCAACAGCAACCTCGATAATACACCTCCATAGTGGCTTTTCCTTCTTTCTTGCCTTACCCTCCCTCTCCACTTATTCACTACTGCTTCCTGGGATCCTATCTGAAATAAATCATCTGCACCCAGGTCCTTTTCTTGAGCTCTGCTTTCTGGAGGAATCCAAACGAAGAGTCAAAGTTAATGCTCAGCATTTAAAATTGTGATGATTATGCTATGTTGAGAGTACAGCCACCAAGGTTGTGGTCAAGTCCATGAAGCATGCCAAAAAGTGTCCAGGCTTTGGAGACAGACACACTGGGTGTGTTTGAATCCTGGCTCTGTTGCTTATATGCCTCACAATACTGTCAGTAAATCAAATACTCTGAGTCTCAATAACCTCAAGTGGAAAAGTGGGAAAAATGATACTACTTCATAGGACTGTTGTGAGCTTGCTAAGAACCTTGACAGTCTTAGTGTGGCTTTACTTGCCCCAACTCGAGACTCCTCTCTACCTCTTTAGATGACATTGGAGTTGGGAAGAAGGAGGAGTGTGGGATAGGCATGATGACATATATGGGAAATGAGAACTCAGAACATGCATTTTCTCTTTTGGGCAACAAAAGTGAACCAATGTTTGTTAGAGATCTCTGTTCATACAAATGTGGCAGAGGTTTTATGGGGCAATGTTTTCTCAATACTCTGATAATAAATTTTATAAAAAGGATCTGCTCTCTTCCATTCCCATTCCCCTTAGAGGAGAAAACTATGAGCCTACTGTAACATGCAAAGAACTCAGGGACCTCCAACAATGCTGGAAGCTTCTATTTAAATTATACCTCAATTTTTTAAAATGCTTCTACTTTATTAAACGTTCTGTCTCTTGCTGTTAAATAGATGTTATAGTAAATGGGAATAAAAAGTGGGTGAGTATGGAATATATCTAGAGTTGCCATAGAAACAAGAGGTACAACCAATCAGTGAAGAGATGGAGTTCATCAAGGAACGTCTTCAATTTCTCCCAAAGGCCATCTGACTGTGTAAGTGCATAGGTATGGCTGGTGCTCTGTGCCCAGTGTCCAACCCAAAATCTAGGTAAGAGTAAAGGATAGCATATCCCTCATACACAGTTATGCAGCCAGGAAGATAATAGAAATCATCCATGTGCAGTTTCTTCCTCTGATTTTGCAAATAGTGGGAGAGACAGTGGGAGTGGCAATAATAATAACCTACATGTATGCAGCTCTTCCCACTTTTCCAAGGGATTTTATGTTCATTGACCCATTTGATCTTCTTAACAACTCTGTGGGACAGGCAGCCTTGGCTTTACTATCCCAGTGTCACAGAGAACACTGAGGCACAGGGAGATTCATTCAAGGTCATACAACCAAGTAGTGAAAATAGACTAGATTCCTGGACTCTTGTTTGTGAAACCTTTTCCTTTCTGCTGAGTCGTAGCCCAGAGATATACTGGAGGATAAAGGACTTGGGTGTCCATTTGTCTGGAACCTGGAAGAAATCCTGATGGCTTATTGAAAGCTCAGGTGCTAAAGTGCTATAGTAGGTTCACCTTCTCTCCTTCCTGCTTTCCATTTCTGCCCTTATTTATACTTCAGATTCTTTTACCACAGAACAATTTTCCCTCCATCAGACCGTTCCGAAGTTACCTATACCCACATATATGTCTTTCTCGAATTCCACATCATTTATTCTCAGAATAACCCGTATGATATTTAGGTAACTACCATTTGTACTATTTCATGTATGAAAATCTTGTCTTCACCTAGATTATCCCTTCTCTGAAGGCAACAGTTATAAATTTATGTTGTGAGCTCTTTGTTTCTCTCCATTTCTGACAGTGTTAGACATAAATTATATGTTTGGAGATGCTGATTGATAGTATGATGGTCTGCAGCATCCCCTATGCTACAGCTCTGGTTGTTATTATTTGCTTGTTTTTTGGTGTGTCTAGAAAATTAATATTAACATTTGTGAGATCATATCCCTTTTATGACACACCTGCGATCTTAACAAAGGCCAGTAAACAATTTGTTAACAATATCAGAACCCCTTTCAATTGCCACGGCTTTCCTGGCCCTCAGTGCTAACTTAATGAATTCAGAAACAAGTGTGACACCTAGAATATTAAGATATTCTACTGACCTTGGGATGGCTTCTTACATTATGAGAATGAGCAATGTGTTGCTGTAAGCCTAGCTGAAAGGAGATTCAAAAAAAAAAGCTAACAACTCTTCATACAGGTAAAGCTTCTATTCACATTGCAATGTACTTGCCTTTTCTTTCCTAAAACCGAATCAAAAACCAAACCCATTTCTGTTGAGTCAATTCCGACTCATAGTGACCCTATAAGATGGAGCAGAACTGCCCCATAGAGTTTCCAAAGAGCAGCTGGTGGATTTGAACTGC
Source organism: Dugong dugon (assembly GCA_030035585.1). Classification (NCBI taxonomy): domain Eukaryota; kingdom Metazoa; phylum Chordata; class Mammalia; order Sirenia; family Dugongidae; genus Dugong; species Dugong dugon. The sequence goes on along the minus strand of CM057463.1, from coordinate 20,767,367 downwards.
CAACCTTTTGGTTAGCAGCCACGCTCTTAAGTCAATTGTTAATATACTCAGCTGCTAACCAAAAGGTCGAACTTCAAATCCACCCAGAGGCACCTCAGAAGCAAGTCTTGGTGATCTACTTCCAAAAACTCAGACATTGAAAAACCCTATGGAGCACAGTTTTACTCTGACACACATGGAGTTCCATGAATCAATATCGAACTCAGCGGCAACTGGTTAACTGATTTCTTTCCTAGTTTAGTCCTTTTCTAAACTTAGGATATTTCTAGAAAAGGACACCCTGTTCAGTAAAATAGAGGGTCAGCAAAAAGGAGGGAAACCCTCAATGAGATGGATTGACATAATAGCCACAACAGTGGACTCAAGCATGCCAATGATTATGAAGATGGCACAGGACCAGGCAACATTTTATTCTGTTATACATAAGGTCGCCATGAGTTGAAGCCGACTGCATGGCAACTAACAATTCTTAAGCAGGCTAACTGCTATAAAAATACATTACTTAATGAATAATGCTTAAACTTAATAAAATAACATTTCTATCTCACGTAATATTTCTCAGTGGATCCACAGATCAGAGGTGTGGCCCTCCACTCATCATTCAGCATGGAGGTTGGTGGAGGCCTCGCTTTCTTCAAGGAGTGGCTTCCAAGTCTACCCCGAGGGTTTCTCCATTTCAGTGAACCAGAAAAGGAAAAGAATAAGGAAGAACACTTGGATGCTTTTTATGGGACAGGCTGTATCACACACACGCATATTCAGTGGCCTCACGTAACGGGAAGGGGCTGGGGAATATAGTCTGCATGTCAAGAACAAGAGGAGAATATGGATTTTGAGAGCAGCTAGCACCTATGATGTTTTCAATCAGCTCATGTGCATGTGAAAGCTAGACAATGAATAAGGAAGACTGAAAAATTGATGCGTTGGAATTATGGTATTGGTGAAGAATATTAAGTATACTATGGACTACCAAAAGAAAGAGCAAATCTGTCTTGGTAGAAGTACAACCAGAATGCTGCTTAGAAGCAAGGATGGCAAGACTACGCCTCACATACTTTGGACATGTTATCAGGAGGGATCGTCATGCTTGGTAAAGCAGAGGGTTAGTGAAAAGAAGAAGACCCTCAGTGAGATGAATTGACATGGTGACTGCAATGACAGGCTCAAGCATAACAATGATTGTGAGGATGGCACAAGACCGAGCAGTGTTTCCTTCTGTTGTACGTAGGGTTGCTGTAAGTTGGAACTGACTCGATGGCACCTAACAACAACAACAGCAAATATGACACCCTCTGCCCCCCTCCATCACCACAATAACCTACATTCCTTTATAAATACTCTCAATGTTATCAGGAGATACCAACAAGAGAAAAAAAATAGCAAATTTATGAATGCTTCCTTCATTCCTCAATAGAATGTTATCTTTAGTGGTCTCGATCATTAATCTCTATCAGATTATCAGCTAATATTACAGGATAGAAACATGTCCTTGGAGAGCAAATTAACTATCACAAAGGCTCTACCTGAAGACAAACAAAAGTGGGGAGGGATACTGGCTAAGGAGGGTTTGTAATACTCAAGATTTTCAGACTTGGGTGCCCAATACCTCTCATTTCAATTTTGTTTAACTATTCATTCTCACTTGAAAATCTTACACACTAATTCTCCTCCTCTCTTGGGAAGACTAGCTGTGGTGGCTGATTCAAGGGAGAAAGCCTGAGAAATTTGTGTTCTGGGGGAAAGAGAACTAGAGCTGTTGTAGGGCTATGGGGAAAGGGCCGGGTTTTGAGTGGGAGCTTTATCCATTACCCTTTGGGAAGGACTTGTCAGATTTCCATGAAATCACTGTTGCCAGGTGCCCACACAACTTTCCTACACCTCTTCATTAGGTTGAATGGCACCACTACATTCTGTGACCACTGGGTAGGGTTTTTTTTTCATTTTTATTTATGTCACACAAGTTAACTCAATCAGCTTTTTTTTTTTTTTCCAATTTTTTTATTGTTGTAAAAATATATAAACAACACTTGCCAATTCAGCATTTTTCAGGTGGGCGATTTAGTGGTATCAACAAAGCTCTTGATTGAATCTTCCTATCCATACCCCTTCCACCAAAAATGTGCTCTACTACCTTCTGCATTTTACTTGGGTCCACAATTAACACTCATGGAAGCAGCAGTCAAGAAATCAAAAGACACATTGCATTGGGCAAATCTGCTGCAAAAGACCCCTTTAAAGACCCCATAATTGAAAAGCAATTATGTCACCTTGAAGACTAAGGTGCACCTGACCCAAGCCATGGAGTTTTCAATCTCCTCAGATGCATGCAAAAGCTGGAGAATGAATAAGGAAGACTGAAGAAAAATTGATGCCTTTGAATTATGGTGTTAGCGAAGAATATTGAATATACCATGGACTGCCAAAAGAAAGAACAAATCTGTCTTGAAAGTACAGCCAGAATGCTTCTTAGAAGCAAGGATGGCAAGACTATGTCTCACATACTTTGGGCATGTTATCAGGAGGGATCAGTCCCGGGAGAAGGATATCATGCTTGGTAGAATAAAGGGTCAGAGAAAAAGGGGAAGTCCCTCAATGAGATGGATTGACACAGTGGCTGCAACGATGGACTCAAGCATAACAACGATTGTGAGGATGGCACAGGACGGGGCCGTGTTTTGTTCTGTTGTACATGGGGTCGCTATGAGTCGGAACTGACTCAACAGCACCTAATAACAACAATAAACCTTCTGCAGTGTTATGCATATAATTTAGTTTTATTGAGAAAGCATGACTAGAAGGTAAATTGTGAATATTATTAGTATAAGAAGATAAACGCAGATGACTCCTGGTAAAAATTAGAATAACATACATGTGTTTAAGAAATGTAATAAATCCTTAATTAAGAAGTAGGGATGAGCATAGTAAGAATTTACACGTATTATTTCCTTTTATATTTACAACAACTCTATGAAGCCTATATTCCTATGTGGCTATCTATGGAAGGAAATTTGTTGTTAGGTGCTATCAAGTTGATCCTGACTCATAGCGATCCCACGTACAACAGAAAGAAACACTGCCCGGTCCTGCGCCAGCCTCACAATCATTGTTACTCTGGAGCCCAATGTTGCAGCCACTGGGTCAGTCCATCTCATTGAGGGTCTTCCTCTTTTTCACTGACCCTCTACTGGGACATAAAAAATGTTTAGTCATTTTTCCAAGGTCAAATAGCTGATAGGTGTCACAGCAAGGATTTGAACTCAGTTCTGTCTAACCACAAGTCCTAGGGATTTAATCATTACAATAGATTGCTTAATACTTAGGATTCATATTTTTAAAATACTTAACATTTTCCTTAGCTGCTACTTTAAAGTATAAAATTGGAAGTGGAGTTATTTGATTAGAATGAGTGAAAGTAATTATCATCAAAATAACTTCTTAAGTTCTTAATCTGTATTGGGCTAGGTGTTAGAAAAAAATCCTGCCTGTAGACCTTGTGCTTGGAAACACCAGTAACACTGCTTAGTAATTTGTGAAGCCTGTGTGAGCCAGATCTGTGTTTTATTTCAGTGTCAGGGTTCACATTTAACTGCTGAAATCTGGTTTATCCTTTAAGATTCATTTGAATACCACCACCTCCAAGAATCTTTTCTAGATTTCCTTAAAGGAAAATTTCTGTCATATTTTGTCAAAATTTTATGTATACAATAGAGTTTTTATACGCGGCTTGTTTCTTTCACAGAAGGGTTTCTGGAAGACAGGGTCATATATTCTACATATTTTCATTCTTCATGATGCCTTCATGGAGCCTTACACATAATGTGTGTACTATCAACATTTGCCAAAATGAGATTGAATACCTTCCTTTAGCTTGAATATTATACTTTTTTAGCTTTGTCTTTTAATGGGGAAAATTCTGTTCCGAATTTAGTTTTTGCTCCAACCTATCTTTCTCCAAGGAATTCTAGGAAAGAAACAGTCCAAAAGAAAATGATAGGTAGGAAAATAATTTGATTGATTAGATACTTTAATACTTCCAGATTTTTCCAAGTTTGCTCCAGAGTTGTCATAACTGTGTGTCTTAGTCATCTAGTGCAGCTATAACAGAAGAACCACAAGTGGATAGCTTCAACAAAGAGAAATTTATTCTCTCACAGTCTAGTATGTTACAAGTCCAAATTCAGGGCATCAGCTCCAGGGGAAGGCCTTATCTCTTGGCTCTGGAGGAAGGTCCTTGCCATCAGTCTTCCCTTGTTCTGGGAACATCTCAGTGCAGGAACCTCAGGTCCAAAAGAAGTGCTCTGCTCCCGGCACTGCTTTCTTAGTGGTATGAGGTCTCCAACTCTCTGCTTGCTTCCTTTTCTTTTTATCTCTTGAGAGATAAAAGGTGGTGCATGTCACACCCCAGGGAAACTCCCTTTACATTGGATCAGGGATGTGACCTGGGTAAGGGTGGTGTTACAATCCCACCGAAATCCTCTTTAATGTAAAATTACAATCACAAATTGGAGGACAGCCACATAATACTGGGAATCATGGCCTAGCCAAATTGATACACACATTTTTGGGGAAACATAATTCAATCCATGACACCGTGTCATCTATCTGTCCGTCTGTCTGTTGTCTGTCTGTGTCTATCTATCTATCTACCTATTTATCTATTTTTTTAGTAGTAGATTGGACCAGATATTTATTAAAGTCTTAACTTCCAGTGTTTATATTTTTCTCATGGAGGAGATTCCGATTGCTGTGCAACCACGGCATCCGGTGTTACCAAGAGCAGTGCATTTTCACAGTTTTAAAATGGAGTTGTGTTTTGAGAACAATAAATAAACTCCCAGGCCCCAAAGAGATTTTGATAATTCATTGGGTTCATGTATTTGTTTCTTTAAATCATCCTAGAAAGAATATAATCCAGCTTCACTTCACAGACTTTGAGAAACGAAGATTTCACATGTTGTAAACAATGGGGAAAATATTGATCTTCACAATACTAGTGTGATTAAAATTAAAAAAAAAAAACCTGAAAACATTTATTTCCCCTGCGCTGGAATTGGAATGAATGTTTCATTTTGTTCCTTCATTCATTTAAAAAAAATATTTATTCAACCCCCGCCTTTTTTGCTTGAAGGCAGTTTTGAATTTCTCTGGTAGTTTCTCTCCCAATTATCCAGGATCAACTCAATATTCTAAGAAACAATTGCTCTCTGTTATAGATCCCTTGGTTGATCACTTCCCTGAACTGTTTTTCTTGTAGGGGGAACTAGAATGACATTCTTTCTATCCAGGAAAATAATATTTATTGGTGTGAGTAATTACAATGACTTATGCTATTCATAAAATGACAACTTTAAATTTATAATAATGATAATATTTATTATTTTGTAGTTAAAATTGATAATAACACAGCATGTTTTCCGAGAAAAAGTGCCTGTGTTCATTTTCTTGATCCTCCAAGTTCTAGCTTTTTAAGATGCCTCTTACGTTTCAAATACAAGGCTTTATTTTGTTGACCCATCAATCGATCATCCTCATTACTGGATGTGCTGACAGAATTAGAGTGCTCTGAACTGTGATAACCCAGTGTATTGTTTACTGCACTCTGACAAGCACCCAGGAAGGAGGAAGCATAAAGAAGATCAAAGTAACTTTGACAGAAGCCCTCAGCCAGGGCCCATAAGGATGACACTGTATATCAATTTTCTGGCAAGTATGTACAACTTTAGTGATTTACTGAAAATTACATACCTGATATTTAAGTTGTCAAGTGTGCTGACAGGTTTTTAATACAGGTAGTCCCCGACGATGGGGTTCCATTTGGACAACTCCCTCGTAAGTCGATTCTGACATAAGTCAAATACTTCTTTTTTTTTTTTTTAGTTTTCATTATTGTTGCCTTTTATTGTCAGTATCATTATACATCTAACCTTTATTTGTCTTTGGGGGTTGGGAACATTACATATAAACATCTACAAGTGAACGTCTGAAAATGATAATGTCAGTAAATTACGCACTGCAACATTGTATGTAGTACATATTACTAACAATAAGATGTACAAAAAAAACCCCAAAACAAACAGTCATAAGTGCAACTGGTTGTAACTCGAATACGTCCTAAGTTGGGGGACCACTCTAGTAGGTGAGAGAGATACAGAGAAAGGATTTTAGGGGTCCTCTGGGAGAGCTAAACAGAGAGAATTAAAAATCAAATCCTTAGCATTTAATCAGCATATAAGTTGAAAAAGAAAACAATGTTCTGTCTTTGAGTTAAATGTGTCCAAATTTTCCAAGAAGTTTGAAAAGGTTAAGCACTGCAATTTTTAGAGAATTTGTTGATTGACTTCTCATTGACCTCCTTCCTGTTCCCTGCCCACTTCTCCACTCCAAGGGCCATTCCTTTCTTCCAGGTGAAGAGACAGGCTGGGAATGGAGAGCAAGTTCGACACTGAGCTTACTGATAGTTCCAAGCCTCTGTTTAGAGCACAGAGATATTAGTGTCTCTCTTCTCCCAATCTGAGCTTCCCCAGTGTCTGGGAATTCATTTCAAGAAGGGATATTGGATTAGACCAGGTGTGACATCAGGATGGCTAACGATATGATTTATTAGCCACACTGACTCTGATGACACTTGGCAGAAGCAACAAGACCAGCAAGCTCCTTCTCCAGGTGGTAGGCTCAGCTTACCACGTGTAAGTAGAGTGACCATACATTTGGTGATTATGATTTATTGTCCAAACTGAGACAGATTTGAGAGTGGAAAGAGGAACTACTAATTATTAAGCCAAGACAACAGTCTTAAACCAGGACCATCCCAGGCAAACCAAAGTATACGACCACCTCATGTAAATCACATCCTTTCCCTTTATAATGTCATTCTATGCCTGGGGCACAAATTAATCCACTTCTCCCAATCCTTCCACCCCATATTTTCCACTATGGGAAAACTAACTATACCACCTAATCCTTAGCTTACTGCATTTTCTTATAGCTTTTCTTACTAGGATGCCATTGTAAAAAGTTGGCGGTTCTATTGGTAGAGCAACTGGGAATGGAGTCTGTGCAGGGCAGCCAAGGTTAAGACCATTAAGTGCTCTTGGTCAGATTCCTTCTGTATTCTTGTCTTTTTTCAATCTAGAATTAAAAAGAGTACAAGAATACAAACCATTTCAAAACTCTACCAGTTTTATCTCTTCTCTCCAAATTATGGCTGGCCAGCATAGTTTACCCGAATTTATAAATTGAAGTTATTCTATTACTACTAGTTAAGTTGATGCCTTTCCCCTTCTTCTACAATAAAGATTTCCTTTTCTGATTAACACTTAACCCTCAACTCCATTAAAAAAAAATTAATTGTTTCATATTAGTTCTTTACTTTGTTCTGTTGCTTCTTTTTTTTCTATAGTTTGTTTTATGTATTCAAGTACAAATTCATCTGGTTCGTCTGTATTTTAGTGTCCTCGCTTTTGCACTCAGAAAAGTGCCATAAATGTTAATAAAGTACCTACTGTTTTGGTTTCCAAGTAATTGTAATATTTTAGAAAAATTCCATGTTCTTTAGCATTAAAGAGTTTTTTTTAATTACATTTCATGTACATCATATTAAGTATTTGGAATCTAATATGAAATTTGTTTTAACTTCAAAGATGCAATATTTTTGAGTAAAATCTGAATAATTCTAAAATCACTCACGTACTCATGTATTAGTAAAGTCAAAGTAAAAGCTCCTCAGAAAGTAAAAATGAAAACATGGCCATACAGTTCTAGGTTATGTGTTTATTCATGTAGGTTTTCTTGTTTCCTCTTCCTTTATGCTTGAATATAAGTAAATTATTTTATTTTGTCTTAACAGTTTCAAACCATGAAACTAACAATTTTTCATGTGAAAACTAATAGATTATCTTACATATTGTTTCTACCTCTCTAATGCCTATATTTATTTTTCTTCCATAAAAATGTTCAGAAAATGATGTACTGAGAGGAAAGCATTTTCGGAATGGCAGTGTAAAGACCTTTGAAAATCCATTCCCTCATAAGAGCAACAAAAACACTGGCAAAAATTATAATCAACTTTTTCAGAAGACCTTGGCTGTTAACCAAAAGGTTGGCAGTTCTGATCCACCAGCCACTCCTTGGAAACCTAATGAGGCAGTTCTACTCTGTCCTATAGGGTCACTATGAGTCAGAATCAACTTGATGGCAACGGATTTGGTTTTGGTTTGGAAATTAACTAAAGGCTTGCAGTAATCCAAAGAGTGTTTATTCAAGAAAACTAGCTGGTTTTCTGTAAGAACAATGAGCTTTGTGGAACTTTTAACTTGCTCCAGTCCCATTCTTCTCTCCTCAGCTCTGCCAAACGCAAACCAAATTCATTGCTGTTGAGTTGATTCTGACTTATAGCGACCCTACCTTTCTACTATGATATCTCTGAAAACCAGTGGCCTAGCAGCCATTAGAAGGTAAAGAATAGGTTTAGAGCTTCCCTATAGCTCCATTCCCGGAGATTTGTCACTATTTGACCTGTCTAGCAGCTTGCTGAAAAGCTTCATTCTCAGGGCTTGTTTTTATATGATCTGGCTCAGAGATCACTTTGTGAGAACAGCCCTATCCCCAGGGCATTTGTGGAAAACAAGCAATGGCGATTGTTTAACATCACAGCTGCCTGAGGGTGCATTACCAGTTGAGGGTAACTAGAGGCTGACCACAAAACTTAAAGAAAACACTGGGAATAATATCTCCTTAGGAGCCTTTGAAAACCTCTAACTTATTCCTGGAGATGTAGAAGACCATGTACATATGCAGAGATGTGCACATGCCCAGGAAAGACCAGAAGAGGCTTTAGTCTCTCACCTCTGGCTGACCTTGAGTGTCTGCAGAAGCAGGAAGTGAAGGCTAAGACAAAGTTATGACCTTCAAGAGGAGTGCTAATGTCTTTATCCAACACACACACAGAGTACCTTGGCAAAGACTGGAGCATTTATTGATACAATGCCTTTAAGAAAAACTCTATCAAATCATGAGCTAACCACTAAGTTAACTGAGCAGAGACCTCAGTGGTCATACATGACACAGAATACAGACTTTACAGAATTAGTCCAGGAAAGTCACTAAACAAAGAGCAGCAACACCAAAAACAACAACAAATAGCAACAACAAACCCTGGGGGTGTCAAGAGTGGCTACATTATATTATTTAAATTGTCCAGTTTTTTTTTCTTTGACATGCAAAGAAAACGGAAAATATAGCCCATACACAAGATAAAAGCAATCACTAGAAACAATCCCTGAGGAAGCTCAGGTGTAGGCAGAGACTTTAAATCGGTTATAATAAATATGTTATTTAGACATAATTTCTTTTAGTTCTTTGAACATATGAACAAGTTGGTTCTCTTAAATGATTGACAAATTTTTAGCTAGACTGACTTAGGGGGAGAAGAAAAGAACTCAAATTGTTAAAATCAAAAATGAAAGAGGAGACATTATTACCAACCTACAGAAAAGGATTATAAGAGAATATTATGATCAGTTGTATGACAACAAGTTAGATAACCTAGGTGAAATGGACACATTCATAGAAACACACAAACTATCAAATTGACTTAAGAAGAAATTTTAAAAAAAAACTTAAATAGACCTATAACAAATACAGAGATTGAAATAGTCATTTTAAAACTTCCAACAAATTCAGAAGCAGAAAGCTTCACTGGTGTATTCTACCATTTTAGAAAAATAATAATAATTTATTTTTGTTGTTGTTGAGAATATATGTACACAGCAGAACATACACCAATTCAACAATTTCTACATGTACAATATGGTGACACTGATTTAAAATTACATTATCAAAGTTGTGTAACCATTCTCATCCTCCTTTTCCAAATTGCTTCTCCCTCATTAACATAAACTCACTGCCCCCTAAGTTTCCATTCTAATCTTTCAACTTGCTGTTGTCAATTTGATCCCTTATAGATAGGTCTCAAAAGAGCATAATGCTTAAGGCAGACATTCTCTACTAGTTAGGCTAAACTATTATTTGGTTTTAAGAAGACTTCAGGAGATATTTTTGGTTTAAAGGTTAAAGATTATCTCAGGGTAATAGTTTGGGGTATTCATCCAACCTCCATGGCTCCAGAAAGTCTGGAGTCCATGAGAATTTGAAATTTTGTTCTGCTTTTTTTCCCCTTTTAACCAAGATTCGTCTATAGAATCTTTGATCAAAACATTCAGTAACGATATTCTACAAAATTTTTAGAGAAGAATTATTGCTAATCCTTTGCAACACTGTCAAAAAATGAGAGAACGCTTTCCAACTCATTCTGTGGTGCTATTGGTAACTCTATACCAAATCAGAGAGAGACATCACAAGAAAATAAAGCTATAGATAAATATCTCTTCTAAATGTAAATGAAAAATCCCCAATAAAATATTATCATACTCAAATCCAGTAACATATATCATGACTAAGTGGAATTTATCCCAGGAATGCGAAGGTTATTTAACATATAAAAATTAATTGATGCAATATACAGTATTAATAGAATAAAGGACAAAACTCACATGATCATGCTCAACATCATTAGTCACTCCAAAAAAAGAAAGAAAAAAAAAAACCTGCTGCTGTCAAGTCAATCCCGACTCACAGAGACCCTATAGGACAGTGTAGAACTGTTACCGCAATAACACGGATTGGAGCCGCCTGCTGCAATAGCCAATTCTGAGACAGGGGTGAGGTGAGCAGCAAGAGTTTTATTATATATCGATATATAGGAGACAGGGGGAATAGATTCCTCCAAAAAACCCGTCTCCCCCACTGGAGATCGGCTGAAGGCTTCTATAGGGACAGGATTATGGGTCTTAGAAGTTTGTGTTAGTTCCCCCTTGAGGTGGTCATGTCCCAGATAAGTTAATCTTTTCTTGGGGGTATCCGGCGACATCCTGGTTACCTTGTCCCAAGATGGGTGCTTTGTTCAGTTTGTCATTTCTAGATCATTATCACTTGTTTTCCCCACTCCAAGGAAGGACATCGGTTAATCTTAAACCTTTTGTAGAGACTGGAGCCAGAGGGAAAAACAAGATTATGAGACAATGTGGCAGTTAGCAGTGGGGAGTAAATAATAGTGAGCTGGGCCTATGCAGCCTCTTCCAGAACTGCCCCGTAGTTTCCAAGGAGTGGCAATGGATTCAAACTGCCAACCTTTTGGTTAGCAGCTGTAGCTCTTAACCACTGCACCACCAGGGCTCCTCATTAATCACTAGATAAATGCAAACCTAAATCATGATGAGATACCTCTTTACACTCACTAAGATGTCTAAAATTAAAAAGATGGACAATTAGAAGTATTGATGAAGATGTAGAGAAATTGGAACTTTCATATATTGTTGGTGGGATTATAAAATGTTGCAGCTTTTGTGGAGAATAGTTTGGCAGATTCTCAAAAGGTTAAACACTGAGTTACCATATGACCCAACAATTCCACTCCTGGGTATATACCCAAGAGAAATGACAACGTAAGTCTACACAAAACCTGTACATGAATGTTCATAACAGCAGTACTCCTAATACCTAGAAAGTGGAAGCAACTCAAATGTCCATCAACTGATGATTGGATAAATATTATGTGGTATATCCATACAATGGGATAATATTCAGCAATAAAAAAGAATGAAGTACTGACACATGTTATTACAAGGATTAATCTTGAAAACATGACGTATGAAAGAACCCAGTTACCAAAGACCATATATTGTATGGTTCTATTTGTATGAAATGTCCAGAACTGGCAAATCCATAGAAACAGAAAGAGATTAGTGATTGTCAGAGATTCAGGGGTGGGATTGACAGAGAGTGATTACTAATGGATATAGCTTTTTGGTTTTTTTTTTTTTTTTTTTGAGGGTGATGAAAATGTTATAAAATTATATAGTAGTGATAGTTGCACAACTTGGGAATATACTAAAAACCACTGAATTATAGACTTTAGAGGGGTAAATCTTATGTAAATTAGAAAAAAAAAGAAAGAAAATAATGTACCAATAAATAAGGATTATTTGAATAGTGCTGAGGTATATTTCCAAATCTTCAAATACCAATTGCAATACAAGGTCATGTTTTCCAATCAGTAGGTATGAATTCAGTAGTCAGGCAAATATAAATGTGCAAACACTTTCCAGAGTGAGGAAAGTTCTTTATATATGTACTATTTGTCAGGATGTTGTTGCTGTTAGTTACAGCTGAGTCAGTTTTGACTCACAGTGATCCCATTTGTGAAGCGTAGAACTGGTCTATAGGGTTTTGGAGGCTGTGACCGTTTAGAAGCAGATCTCCAGACCTGTCTCCTGAGGTGCCTCTGGGTGAGTTCAAACTGCCAACCTTTCACCTAGTAGTCGAGCACTTAACTGTTTGAGCCACCAAGGGAATGCTACTGGTAAAATGAAGGAACGGCATCAGTAGGAGTTAGACCCAGCAGGAACATAGCATGTGCTATGGGTAATTCTCAGGATATCATTACTACTACCCTGATGTACACTCTGTGAGCTTCCCAAGTGGTTTTCAAAGTTATGTTAGTTTTGATAGTGTAGCTTAGTAAGTGGCTGTTGGTTAGTCTTCAGACAGAGACAGAGGTTCATGGGAGAATATACAGAGGAAAAGGTTTCTCTCCTCAATCACATGATTGCAAGTGTAGTTTACGGAGCACTTATTATGTGCCAGACTTGATTTAATTATTTCATTTATTCTCACAACAATATTATGAGTTTGGTACCATTAAACCTATTTTATAGATGTGCAATCTGGTTAACTGAAATTCAGTAATTTGCTAAACTTCTCACAGTTAGTAAAAGACAGGGCAGAAAGGTAAATATGGATTTGTAGAAAACCAAAGACCACTGTCTAAAATATAAGATAGAAGTGATTTGTTTGCCATGCCAGAGTTGCTTATCTAATATCTATTCACCCATCTTCCTTACTAATAGAAAATTGATTTTGCTGGGGATAGCCATGGGCCCTACATAAACGCACACATACACATTTCCCAGTTTTTCTTGCGGATAGAAGTGGGCGTAAGTTCCAGCCAACAAAATTGTGTCAGTTAGGGTTAGATTTGACTGTATTTTGTAGAAAACTTCCTAATAAAAGTCGCTTAAATAACTTAGAATATTAATATTTTCTCATGTAAAAGACAATCTGGAGATTGGCCTGGGGTCAGCAGGGACCCAGGATCTTTCCAACTTTACTTTACTATCCTAGCAAATGGAGCCCTAGTGGCACAGTGGTTAAAAGCTTGGCTGCTAACCAAAAGGTTAGCAATTTGAATCCACCAGCCACTCCTTGGAAACCCTAGGGGGCAGTTCTACTCTGTCCTATAGGGTGGCTATGAGTTGGAATCTACTCGACAGCAACAGCTATCCTAGCAAATGGACTACATCCTTGAGATCATCCTGTGTTTCACTATCAAGTCCATTTCATGCAGTAGGATGGAGGAAGGGAGTAGGAAAACATAAAATGGTCTTCTTAGAAGTCCCACCCATTAACTTCAGCTTGTAGTTCATTAGCCTGAACTTAAACCCATGCTATACCCAGATGCAAGGGAAATACAATCTTTCATCTGGACATAGTGCTGCTTTTAAATAAAATGGGGAGTTTGTAACTAAGGGACAATGGGAGAAATCATTACGAAATAAAAACAAATTGGCTTGTTTAAGCCACAGTTAATCAGGATTCCGTTATTTCTAGCTAAATAGACCATCAAGGTCACAAAACTAATTATTGACTTATCTGCGGCCCATGTCATGTTCTTCAATTTACAGTCCAATTCCTGTTATGCAGCAACTCCAACTGTGCTGCTTCCTTTACTTTTTTTCATAGCACTTACAACATCTGACACAGGAAATATTTCTTTGTTCATTTGTTTTTTGAATGTTTCCCAACATTAGAACATAAACTCTAGGCGGGCACATTGTTTCATTCATTGCTGTAGCTTCAAAATTTAGAAAGGTGTCTAGAAAATAGTAAATGCTTGAAAATTGTTAAATGAACTAACGATCCTTTAAAATGAAAGCAATAATGTTAAGACTTTTCTCTCCCTTTAAGAGTATTGTAAAGATTAAATGAGATGTCTGGCACACAGAAAATCTCAATAGCTAATTGCAGTTATTTTTAGTATTATTGTAACTATTATAATTGTTATCTTTAAAGAGATGTATAAGATTTCTTTCAGGGACTTAATCTGACAGAATCCAACAGTAGTTTGGGCAAAATGTGACGGTATACAATTAGACTGAAGGCAAGATAACAGACTTCAAGATGAACTTACTTTCAAATCCTGGCAAGATGGAGAACTAAAATGGACTGTTGGAGATGACACAGGAGTGAAGCAGATATATGGAATGGTAAAGCTAACATAAAAACAAAACAAAAGGCAACTTACAGAATTATTTACAACAACAGAAGGTGGTGGGGTTTTCCTATTTGGTGGAGGAAAGAGCAACACAGGACGACAAGAGCTAGGTCCCATGGATAGGAGAGAGGATTGAGGGAATTGTTTAGGAGTACTCTTTTCACTCTCCTATGGTTTTTAGGTTAGGCCATTTTCTTACCATCTTCCAGGCCAGCATTAGCAAGGGGGAGCCAGGTATATTTTGGACATGTTATCAGGAGGAATCATTCCCTGGAGAAGGACACCATGCTTGGTAAAGTAGAGGGTCAGTGAAAAAGAGGAAGACCTTCAATGAGATGGATTGACACAGTGGCTGCAACAATGGGCTCAAACATAACAATGATTGTGAGAATGGCACAGGACCAGATCGTGTTCTGTTCTATTGTACATACGGTCGCTTTGAGTCGGAACTGATTCGATGGCCCCTAACAACAACAACATTTGGGGTAGAGACGAATGAACTATAAGTGCATGCAGATACTCTCAGAGCAACTTTCCTGAACTTTTCCTCCATAAGGCTAGATGACTTCAACTGTAGGAGGTTGCTATTGCAAAACAACAGTACCAGGATGGTGCCAGTTCATAACATCAGAGGCTTTCTGCCTTGAGTGGCAACTTCCTCCACTCAAAATTGATTAAAGGTCCTAGATCACACCCTTCCTCCTAGAAATTCATAACTAGCTGAGCTCCTGAGCACTCCTCTCTTATGGATAGGACATTTTAAGTTTGAAAACACTGTTAAAAACACCACAAAGTTAACAAGCTATACCAGATGAACTGATATGCAGACCAAACAGAGAATTTAAATAAACAAAAATATATATATTCTCAGAGAAATGGGGATTATGGGAGATACTGTAGGTTGGCCAGTTCAATATTTTTTCCAACTATTTTCTCTTGCCTTCATCTGCTTTAGAGTTTGGGAAGCCAAAAAACCTACCTTTGAGTTAGTCTTCCGGTTAGAGTTGCATATGTGATGTAATTCTAGATAATGAGATATAAGCAGATGTCTGCTGAGGATTTCTGCAAGGCCCTTGCTTGCCCTATAAGTGTATTACACTTTTTCTCTTCTTCGTGCTCCTTGCCTTCTCTTCTTTGTGCTACCTACTGTACATTAGCTGCAGTGCCATCATCATCGTGCTATCATGAGTGAAAGACCATGGGAAGAGGCGACCAGTGCCGGAAACTACTTACTTCCAAACCTCTTGCTATGCTATTTGTAAAAAGTTAACAGTTTAATTTGTTTAAGTCACTATTTAATCAGATTTTCTGTTACTCACAGCTGTTAGTAATTGCTAACTGATGCAGGCAGGCAACTGGGCTTATGAAGCAGAAAAAGCAGTCATGTATACAATTAAACTGAAAACACTTATGATGAAAAACATGACAGCTTAAATAAACAATTCAATAGAGAGGTTAAGTAGATAAATGGGTACAATGGAAGACAAATCAGAGAACTAGAAGATGAGGTCTAGGACCTTCCCAGAAGACATCAGGAAAGGACAGAGAAATGGACTACATAACAAAAGTTAAGAGTTATGAAAAATAGGAATAGTAGAATCAATATCTGAATAAGAGGAGTTTCTGATGAAAAGACAAACAATAAATGGAGAGAAGGAAATAATAATGCCTTAGACTTCTTCAAGTTAAGAAAAAACGTAAGAACCTAAGATGAAAGGTTTCGTGGAATATGAAACAGAATAGATAAAAGATAATTTACACCTATGCATACTATAGATCTTGAAATGTTCTGCATTTCAAGATCTATCCTGAAGTACAATGCTATCGGTGATAGAGTAATATCCACACGCCTGCAAGGAGGATCAGTTAATACAACTATTATTCAAATTTATGCCCAACCACTAGAGCCAAAGATGAGGAAATTGAAGATTTTTACCAAGTTCTGCAGTCTGAAATTGATCTAATATGCAGTTAGGATGCATTGATAATTATCAGAGATTGAAATGAGAAAGTTGGAAACAAAGAAGAAGGATCGATTGTTGGAAAATACGATTGTTGGAAAATATGGTTGTCATGGATTGAATTATGTCCCCCCAAAAATGTGTGTATCAATTTGGCTGGGCCTTGATTCCCGATATTGTGTGATTTTCCCATGTGTGGTAAATCCTACCTCTATGATGTTAATGAGGGACGATGGGCTGCAGTTGTGTTAGTGAGGCAGGATTCAATTTACAAGATTGGATTGTGTCCTGAGGCAATCTCTTGAGATATAAAAGACAGAAGTGAGCAGTGAGACAGGGGGACCTCATACTATCAAGAAGGCAGTGCCAGGAGCAGAGCGTGTCCTTTGGACCGGGGTCCTTGCGCCAAGAAGCTCCTAGTCCGGGGGAACACTGATGAGAAGGCCAGGAGAGAGAGAAGGCCTTCCCCTGGAGCAGACACCCTGAATTTGGACTTTTAGCCTACCTTACTGTAAGGAAATAAACTTCTCTTTGTTAAAACCATCCACTTGTAGTATTTCTGTTACAGCAGCACTAGAGGACTAAGACAATGGCCTTGGTGATAAAAACGATGCTGGAGATCACATGATAGAATTTTGCAAGACCAATGACTTCTTCATTGCAAATACCTTTTCTCACCAACATAAACAGTGATATACATGTGGACCTCACCTGATGGAATACACAGGAATCAAATCGACTACATATGTGGGAAGAAATGATGGAAAAGCTCAATATCATAAGTCAGAACGAGGCCAGGGGCTGACTGTGGAACAGACCATCAATTGCTCATAGGCAAGTTCAAGTTGAAACTGAAGAAAACTGGAACAAGTTGATGAGAACCAAAGTACAACCTTCAGTATATCCCACCTGAATTTAGAGACCATCTCGAGAATAGATTTGATGCATTGAACACTAATGACTAAAGACCAGACGAGTTGTGGAATGACATCAAGGACATCATACATGAAGAAAGCAAGAAGTCATTAAAAAGACAGAAAAGAAAGAAAAGACCAAAATGAATGTCAGAAGAGACTCTGAAACTTGCTCTTAAACATAGAGTAGCTGAAGTGAAAGGAAGAAATGATGAAGTAAAAGAGTTGAACAGAAGATTCCAAAGGGCAGCTCGAGAAGACAAAGCAGAGTATTATAATGACATGTGCAAAGACATGGGGATGGAAAACCAAAAGGGAAGAACACGCTCTGCATTTCTCAAGCTGAAAGAACTGAAGAGAAAATTCAAGCTTCAAGTTGCAATTTTGAAGGATTCTATGAGGAAAATGTTAAACAACACAGGAAGCATCAAAAGAAGATGGAAAGAATACACAGAGTCACTATACCAAAAAGAATTGGTTGATGTTCAACCATTTCAGAAAGTACCATATTAGCAGGAACCAATGGTACTAAAGGAAGAAGTCCAGGCTGCACTGAAGACATTGGCTAAAAACAACTCTCCAGGAATTGACGGAATACCAATTGAGATGTTTCAACAAACAGATGCAGCCTTGGATGTGCTCACTTGTCTATACCAAGAAATCTGAAAGACAGCTACCTGGCCAACTGACTGGAAGAGATTTATATTTATGCCTATTCCCAAGAAAGGTGATCTGACTGAATGGGAAAATTGTAGAACAATATCATTAATATCACACGCAACAAAATTTTGCTGACAATCATTCAAAAGTGGCTGCAGCAGTATATCAACAGGGAACGGCCAGAAAAAAGCCTTGGAAACCCTATAGGGAAGTTCTACTCTGCCCTATAGAGTCACTGCGAATCAGAATGGACTCAATGGCAGTGGGTTTGGTTTTTTTGGTTGGGAACTAGGCAGAGGAGTATTGCCAGGAAGCAGGGTTGGACATCAGAATTGGGATTGCAAAAGAAAACACTGGAGAGAGGTGAATCAGTTAGTTTTCTTTTGCTTGCCAGTAATTGAAAAGCAGAAGGAGCCCTGGTTGCACAAGGGTTAAGAGCTTGCGTGCTGGATCGAACTACCAGAAAATATTAACATCTTACAAAGAACCAATTTTAAAAGATTCATAATCCTACAGATACCCCTTATATTAGTAAATATTGTTTCTGTCTGCTATGTACACACGTACATACGAAAATTAGGATTATGGTGTACATACTGCTGAGTAGCCTAATTTTCTCAGTTAATATTAATTTAATTTTTTATATTTCCTTTCTCACTGTAGTCATGGTAGCAATCATACCAACTGTAACACCTCACTTCCAGTACATATTTACAGTCTACAGCTATCTTTTAATATCCTTAATCACAAAAGTGTTTCATTTCAAGTTAAGTCACAGGCTGAGATCTTGGTTCTTGGCAAGGGTCTTGGTTCCAGATAGCAATTAGACATTATTCGCTAAAATCGAAGTCATATAGTCAAAAACTACCTCCTCTATGAAATATTGTCTGGCTGACTCCTGCTCCAACCTAAGAAAAATTCCCCCACTTGTGTTGCATTACTATCTGTTTGTCTGTCTCCTCTATCTTAACACCTATGAGCTGTAGTACCATTGGTTGTTTACCTGACTACTTCCCCGCAATACCCCTAAAATCAGGGATGATCTCTGATTTATCTTTGTATCCTTAAGGGTCTAGCATCAGTAGATATTCATTATACGTTTTATTGAACAGGAGAACAAGCTCAGGTTTTGTTTGTTTGCGTCCCCCTCCCCTCATTTCCTGCAATGGTTTATCTTATTAAAAAAGAAGCAAAAAGTTGAATGGTTAATTTTTAAAATATCATTTGGAAGAAAGGGAAATGCAATTATTCCAACAATAACCTGGATATTATGCTTAAGTATCAGTGAAGCATGTGCCTAAAAAAGCCAAGTGTCTATAAAAATCAAGCAGTAACTTGACAACCAGGTGACGGATGCTAAGGAACTGCATTATTCTGTGAACACATGGCATGTGAAATATGGCCTAGATTCATATCCTACATTAAACATCTTCCTTGGAGTTATCTAAAAAGCCTGATTTTGCATGGCTTGTCAGGGTATATAAGTTACGCCTTCAGCTATCCTGCTCCTGCTTTTAAAAAATTATATGGTTCTATACATAGAATGTTATTTCAGCACCATCATCTGGTCTGAACCTCAGGTTGTCTAGATTACAGACTGAGCCCCTTTTGACTCTAAAGCATTTCAGTGATACTAAACATTACCCCCACTTAGAGTCACCACTGAGGAGCAGCCATCACTTCTGATGCATTGACAGGGCTGAACATAAAAATTAAAATATCTACAGTGTTTCTATGTATTCCACTGTGAAACAAAAATGAATCGGAGATTATCTGAAAGTTTTGGAAGACTTTTGCTCACCACTAAGAGGCCCTGGGTGACGCAAAATGTTAAGTGCTCGACTACCAGCCATGGTTGATGTTTCAAACACACTCAAAGGTGCCTCAGAAGACAGGCCTGGTGATCTGCTTCTGAAAGGACACAGCCTTGAAAATCCTATAGAGCGGTTCTACTCTGCACACATGGAGCCGCCATGAGTAGTAATCGATTTAATGGCGACTAACAACAACAACAGTGGAACATAGAGATTTTGTAATTTTCTGTCTAAAATAAGTTGACCCTAAACCTTGACAAGGGGAGGTCCAAAAAGTGCTGAGGTACTGTGCTAAATTCAAGCACTAGGAATTGTGATTGAAATAAATAACTCAATACTTACCTGCTGCATTAGTTAGAAATTTTTCACTACATAACAGAAACCCACATCAAATTAGCTAAAGCATCATCGCCCCTCCCCTCCCCCAAAAAAGTCTTTTTGAGACAGTAGGATAACCAAACAAAAACAAACCCAACTCATAGAGACCCTGTAGGATAACTCACAAAACTGAAGGACTCGTAGAAAGAACAGAAAAGAACTGAGGATGTCAGGGACTGGAACCAGGGACAACTCAACAATTCTCTCTCTCCACCCCAGCCCTCATCTATGTCTTCTTCTCTCTGGATCTCAGTCTCATTTCCTCAGATTTTTCCTGCGGCCAGAGATGTGACCATGAGAGGCTCTGGAGTCACGTCCAAGAGGCAAGAGCTTTAGCTCTCCCTCTTCAATTTGGAAAGTTCTGTGGGAAGAAGAATGGCTCAGCCTGGGTGACTTGCCCAGCACATGGTACAGGGTAGGGTTAGGTGATGTGATCGGCAGATCCTCCAGAACCACAGGGAAGTGGGAGCAACCATTTCCAAGAGAAAGAAGGAAGCTGCTTCAAGAAAAATGGCAGAACTTACGATAAGCAGAAGTCCATTACACCAATCATGTTTCCCGATAGTTCTTAATACGCTAGTTTTGTCACTGTAAAATTACAGGACAATCTAATCTCTGTCTTACACAATGTCACTTCTAATATTCATTATTCGAAAATGTTATTAACTTGTTTCACCTTAAAACACCAAGAGATCACTATGACTGCATAGTTGACGGTTTTCACATGCTTCCCTCTATAAAACGTTTACATATAAAATGCCGAGGTTTGGTTTTCTCCGATTTAAAGAAGACTTTTCCAGTGAAACACAATGAAAAAAAGTACAGAAAGGCACATCTTTGAAGTACCTTCTTCACAGTTTCTAAGATTTCTAAAATCAATGTTTCCTAGTTCATTTACAATCCTCGATTTAATTATAAGAGTAACAACGTTAAGACTAACGAATATAGTGACTCCCAAAGGAAAAACATTGATTCCTTACAGGCGTCTGCTGTGTATAGTCAGATCCTCTCAGCTCTATGGTTCTAGGCTGGAGTTCCTGGTTTTCTTACTCAGATATGACTCACAATAATTCCTAGTATATTTTAAGTAAAGGAAAGTGGTCCATATATACATATACTTGGGAAAAATTCTTATAAGGCACAGGCTGTTTATTCAGCAAGCATTTATAGAAATGTATTCACTCTCTTAACCTAGAAATCTTTGTTTAGAAAACAAATGATGCTTAATGCTTAAGAAAGTATTTGCAGACATGTAGTTGGACTATTTAATGTATTCAAAAGATACTTATCTGCCAAAAACAAGATAAATCCATTTATAGCTAACATCTCAAAATATCCTACATATTCTTTCCTGTTTGAATAGTTGCTCATGCAAATGAAGCTGACCCAATTCCATCCTGTTAACCTAAGAACATGTAATACATCAAATCATCTTGAAACTTCTAATCATCTTCCAAAAACCCAGTTGCTGTTGAGTCAATTCTGACTCATGACAACCCCATGTGTGCCAGAGTAGAACTATGCTCCACAGGGTTTTCAATGGCTGTAATCTGATAGGAATGCTCGTGCAGAACCTGTACATAGACAAAGAGGCAGTTGTTCAAACAGAACAAGGGAATAGTGCATGGTTTAAAATCAGGAAATGTGAGTGTCAGTGTTATATCCTTTCACCATATTTATTCAATCTGTATGATGAGCAAATAATCTGAGAAACTGGACTGTATGAAGAAGAATGTAGCATCAGGATTAGAGGAAGACTCATTAACAACCTGCAATATGCAGATGACAAAGCCTTGCTTGCTGAAAGTGAAGAGGACTTGAAGCACTTAAACTGATGAAGATCAAAGACCACAGCCTTCAGTGTGGATTGCACCTCAACATAAAGAAACCCAAGCTCCTCACAACCAGATCAATAAGCAACATCATGACAAACGGATAAAAGATTGACGTTGTCAAGGATTCCATTTTACTTGGCTCCACAATCAACACCCACGGAAGCAGCAGAAATTAAATGACGTATTGCATTGGACGAATGTGCTGCAAAAGACCTCTTTAAAATGTTAAAATATATATATATAATAAATACGCTAACAGAGCCAGCCCTCTCACTCTTATCTGAAGTCACTTTAGACTAAGATGCACCAAACCCCGGTCATGGTATTTTCAATCGCCTCATATGCATGTGAAAGCTGGACAATGAATAAGGAAGAATGAAGAATTAGTGCATTTGAATTATGGTGTGCGTGAAGAATATTGAATATACCATGGACTGCCAGAAAAATGAACAAATCTGTATTGGAAGAAGCACAGTCAGAATGCTTCTTAGAAATAACAATGGCCAGACTTTGACTCACTTACTTTGGACACATTATCAGGAGGGACCTGTCCCTGGAGAAGGACACCATGCTTGGTAAAGTAGAGGGTCAGAGAAAAAGATGAAGACCCTCAATGGGATGGACTGACACAGTGGCTGTGTGATGGTTAAGGTTGTGTGTCAACTTGGCTGGGCTGTGATTCTCTGTGGTTTGACAGTTATGCTGTAGTTCGGCAGTTGTGTAACGATCTAATTTGGCAGTTATGTAATGATGTAATCAACTCCATGATGAGATCTGCTATGAGCAACCAGTAAGTTGAAAGGGAGTTTCCTTGGGGTTGTGATCTGCCTCCAGTATATAAATTGATGTTCCAGCAAGGCTCTCGTTCTAGATCCACACCCAGTTTGTCATCATCTGACTTCCAGTTCTTAGGACTTGAGCTAGCAGCTTACGGCTTATCTTGGGATTCATCAGCCTCCACAGCCTGTGAGCCAGTGGCCTGAAATCTTACTACCGATCTTGGAATTCATTGGCCTCTGCAGCCTGTGAGCCAAAGTCCTGCTGATTTTGGGTTCATCAGCCCCTGAAGCTATGTGAGTCAGGAGAAGCCTCCAGCCTGACGCCTGAACCACAGACTTGGGACCTGCCAGCCTTGACAACTCTACAACCACATAAGCCATTTCCTTGAGATAAATATATGTATATATGTATGTATGTATATGCACTTCACTGGTTTTGCTTCTCTAGAGCACCCAGCCTAAGACATTTGGTATTGAGAGTGGTTCTAGGGAAACAAAATTGTAAGGTTGAGTTTCCTAAACTGGTTCTCATGTCTGCTTAGTCTCAAAGAAGTTGATGACTCTGCTTCCAGTGGTAAATAGGGCACTGCTAATCCATGGCATGAGGTGGCAATAGAAGTACACAAAATATCACCACCAATAGATCAAGTATTGGTGAGAGACAAGACGCTGGGTGATCACATGTTTGATACTTTTCTACAATTTTGTCAGAATGAGAAGCATCAGGAAGCCAGTTGGTTGGTCCTACTTTCACTAGACAAAGTGGTCAAAGAAAGAGATGAGCTCAGGGCTTCAGAGTCACAGCTCAAGCACCACATAAACAATCTCAAATTTGCTACTTGTTTCCTGAAAGAAAGCCTTATTTCTTGTAGTAACAGAGCTGATATTGACAAAAACCAAACCCACAGGCTTATCGTAAGAGTGGCTGAATTACAAAATCAGTTGAATTCCCAGCCTCTAATGGTGTCTGAAGTTAAAGTGAGAGCATTAATTGGAAACAATGGGAATCCTGAAACTTGAGATGGAGACATATGGTCAGATAATCAGGAAGCTGGGGACTCTGAGCCCCTAAATTCCATTATATCATACCTGCTAACAGAACCAGCCCTCTCACTCCTATCTGAAGAGATTACTCCATCTTTGTCTGCTAAGCCATCCTCTCCAGTAAAAACATTAGCCCCTTCACCTCCATCTGATGCTATTAACCCAGGTGTGTCTGAAAAGCCTTTGTCTGAGTTCATCACCTGGGAGGCATCTGCATCATTACCTGGGTGATTGCCTGAGGCAGATGCCTTACAAGACATTCTCAGAACACACTCCGAACACCCACTTTTGCTTCCAGACCTATAACTAGATTTAAGTCCCAGTGAGCCCTAAAAGGTGAAGTACAAAGTGTGATCCAGAAGGAAGTGTGCTACACTTCAAAAGAACTGCTTGCCTTTTCTAATGTGCACAAACAGAAACCTGAGGAATGTGTTTGGGAATAGCTATTCAAGGTGTGAGATAATGGTGCAAGAAACATACAGTTGGATCAGTCTGAGTTTATTAATATGGGCTCACTAAGCACAGATTCTTCATTCAAGATTTCAGTTCAAAAGGTTAGGAAAGGATCTAATTGTTTGGTTGGTTCACTGAAGCATGGATTACATGATGGCCTACATTAAATCAAGTTGAAGTATCAGACCTGTCTTGGTATACTGTAGAAGAAGGTATCCAAAGTCTTAGGGAAAATGGCATGTTAGAGTGGATTTATCAGGTTAGACCCATAGATCCATACATGGAGTGCCCAGAGGACACACCTTTCACCACAACAGTGACAAAAAATTCTGAAGGGAGGTGCAGCATTCTTGAAGACTACCGTGATTGCTATTTTATGTAGATCAGATTTGGCAGTGGAAATTGCTCTGAATTAAGACACCTAATTACAATGGGGCTGATTGAAACCTGTGGTGATAGAGGCCAACTGGTGACTCAATTGACAAAGACATGGTGGGTGTGGTTACTATAATGGACAGTGGAGTTGAAACACTAATCAAAATAGTCTGACTCATATGGACTTATGGCATTGGCTACTTAGTCATGGTGTCCCTAGGAGTGAAATAGCCAGGAAATCTACTAAATATTTACTTGATCTATACAGGCAGGGGGGATGGGGTGTGGACCCTTGTGGCGCATGGTTAAGAGCTCAGCTGCTAACCAAAAGGTCAGTTCAAATCTACCAGCCACTCCTTGGAAACCCTATGAAGCAGTTCTGCTCTGTCCCATAGAGTTGCTATGAGTCGGAATTGACTCTATGGCAATGGGTTTTATACAAGCAGGAGAATTCTAGGTCAAGTGAAGGGCAGTCTAACTTGAATCACCACAATAAAGAGTCATGACCCCTCAATCAATTGCCAGACTTGAGCCAGTTTATAGACCCAAAACCCTTGAATTCAAGGGAGGCCAGATCCCCTTGAGGAAGGATACCACTGCACTTTCAAAAATTTATACAGTTAATCTTCCTCCCAGGCTTATCCAAAGGGATCTACATCCTTTTACGATAGTGGCTTTCATTGGGAAAAAGGAAATAACCAGACTTTCAGAGATTACTGGGCACTTGTTCTGAACTGACACTAATTCCAGGAGACACAAAACTTCACTGTGACCTACCAGTCAGAGTGGAGGCATATAAAGGTTAGGTTATTAATGAAGTCTTAGCTCATGTCCTTTTCACAGTGGGTCCAGTGTGTCCCTGAACCCTTCCTGTAGTAATTTCCCCAGTTCCAGAATGCATAATGGAAATAGACATACTCAGAAACCGGCAGAACCCCCATATTGGATCCCGGACCTATGGAATAAGGGCTATTATGGTAGGAAAGGCTAAATGGAAGCCATTAGAACTGCCCCTACCTATGAAAATAGCAAACCAAAAGCAATTCCTGGAAGGATTGAGGAGATTACTGCCACCATCAAGGACTTGAAAGATGCAGGGGT
Organism: Dugong dugon; assembly: GCA_030035585.1. Classification (NCBI taxonomy): domain Eukaryota; kingdom Metazoa; phylum Chordata; class Mammalia; order Sirenia; family Dugongidae; genus Dugong; species Dugong dugon. Next base: position 20,741,664 of record CM057463.1, on the reverse strand, counting down.
GGGAATTCCCGCCACTTCCCCCATTCAACTTGCCTATTTTGTCTGTGCAAAAAATAGATGGATCTTGGAGAATGACAGTGGATTATCGAAAACTTAACCAGGTAGTGACTCCAGTTGCATTTGCTGTTCCAAATGTGGTTTTGTCATTTGAGAAAATTAACACATTCCCTGGAATCTGTAAGCAGCTTTTGATCTGACTAATGCCTTTTTCTCCATATCTGTTTGGAAGAATGACCAGAAGCAGTTTACCTTCAGCTGGCAAGGCCAGGAATATACCTTCACTATCCTACCTCAGAGGTATACCAGCTCTTGAACCTTATGTCATAATTTAGTCCACAGGCAACTTGATCACCTTTGCCTTCCACAAGATGTCACACTGATCGATTACACTGATGACATAGTGCTAATTAGACCTAATAAGGAAGAAGTATCAATGAGTCTAGACTTATTGGTAAGACATTTGTATGCTAGAGGGTGGGAAATCAATCCAACAAAAGTTCAGGTGCCTTCTCCTTCAGTGAAATTTCTAGGGATCCAGTGGTGTGGCGCATGTGGAGATATTCTCTCTAAAATGAAAGACAAGTTATTGCATCTGCCTCCTCCCACAACTGAAAAGGAGGCACAATGCCTGGCGGGCCTCTTTAGATTTTGGAGGCAGCGTATTCCTCATTTAGGTGTGCTAGTTCAGCATATCTGTCAAGTGACTCAAAAAGCTGCCAGTTTTGACTTGGGCCCAGAACAAGAAAAGGCTCTGTGAGAGGTTCAGGCTGCCGTGTAAGTAGTTCTGCCACTTGGGCCATATGATCTAGATGATCCAATGTGCTTGATGTGTCAGTTGCAGATAGAGATGCTGTTTGGAGTCTTTGGCAGGCCTCTATTGGTGAATCACAGTGCAGACCCCTAGGATTTTGGAGCAAAGCCCCGCCATCCTCTGCAGATAACTACTCTCCTTTTGAGAAACAACTTTTGGCTTCTTACTGGGCCTTAGTAGAGACTGAATTCTTAACCATGGGCCACTAAGTCACCATGTGGCCTGAGCTGCCCATCATGAAATGGGTGTGTCTGACCCACAGAGTCATGAAGTCAGACGTGCACAGCAGCACTCTACCATTAAATGGAAGTGGTATATATGAGATCAGGCCCCGTGCAGGACCTGAAGACACAGGTAAGTTGCATGAGGAAGTGGCCCAAGTGCCAATGGTCTCCACTCCTGTTACATTACCTGCCCTCTCCCGTTATGCACCTATGGCCTCATGGGGAGTTCCTTATGATCAGGTGACTGAGGATGAGAAAACTTGTGCCTGGTTTACAGATGGTTCTGTGCAATATGCAAGCACCACTCAAAAGTGAAAGCAGCTACATTACAGCCCCTTTCCGGGACCTCCCTGAAGGACAATGGTAAAGGGAAATCCTCCCAATGGGCAGAACTTTGAGCAGTACACCTGGTTGTTCACTTTGCTTGGAAGGAGAAATGGCCAGATATGTGATTGTATACTGATTCACGGGCTGTGGCCAATGAAACATGATCAGAAAACTGGAGATAAGGAGGTATGGGGAAGAAGTATGTGGATATATTTGTGTCTCATGTGAATGCTTTCGGCAGAAGAGAATTTTAACTATAAAGTGGATAGGATGATGCATTCTATGGAAATCAGTCATCCTCTATCCCCAGACACTCCCATCATTGCCCAGTGGGCTCATGAACAAAGTGGTCATGCTGGCAGTGAGGGAGGTTATGCATGGTTTCAGCAATATGGACTTCCACTCACCAAGGCCGACTTGGCTACAGCCACTGCTGAGTGCCCAATCTGCCAGCAGCAGAGACCAACTCTGAGTCTCCAGTATGGCACCATTCCTTGAGGTGATCAGCCAGCAACCTCGTGGCAGGTTGATTACACTGGACCACTTCCATCAAGGAAAATGCAGTATTTTGTTCTTAATGGAATAGACACTTACTCTGGATATGGATTTGCCTACCCTGCATGATGCAATGCTTCTGCCAAAACTACCATCTGTGGACTCACAGAATCCCTTATCCACTGTTATGGTATCCCACACAGCATCACCTCAGATCAAGGAAGTCACTTCAAAGGAAATAAAGTGAGCCAATGGGCCCATGCTCATGGAATTCACTGATCTTACCATGTTTCCCATCATCCTGAAGCAGCTGATTTGACAGAGGGATGGAATGGCTTCTAAAGACACAATTATAGCACCAGCTAGGTGGCAATACCTTGTGGGGTTGGGACAATGTTCTCCAGGAGGCTGTATATGCTCTAAACCGGAGTCCAATATATGGTACTATTTCTCCCATAGCCAGGATTCATGAGTCCAAGAATCAAGGGGTGGGAATAGGAGTAGGCACCACTCACTATTACCCTTAGTGACCCACTTATAAAATTTTGCTTCCTGTCCCCACCACCCTATGCTCTGTGGGTCTAGAGGTCTTAGTTCCAAAGGGAAGAATGCTCCCACCTGGAGACACATCACTGATTCCATTGAACTTGAAGTTGAGAATTCCACTTGGCCACTTTGGGCTTTTCATGCCTCTGGATCAACAGGCAAAGAAGGAAGTTACCATATTAGCTGGTGTGACTGAACTTGATTATCAAGGAAAAATCGAACTGATATTACATAGTGGAGGTAAAGAAGAGTATGTCTGGAATACAGGAGATCCCTTAGGGTATCTCTTAGTACTACCATGCCTTGTGATTAAATTCAATGAAAAACTACAGCAACCCAATTCCAACATGACTACTAATGGCCCAAACCCTTCAGAAATGAAGTTTTGGGTCACCCCACCAAGCAAAGAACCGCGACCCACTGAGGTGCTTGCTGAAGGTAAAGGAATACAGAAAGGGTTATGACCATGTGACCGGTTTCAGAAATGAGGGATGTAATTGCTATGAATATTTCTTCTTTGACATGTGCACCAAATATTTTTGTTTTCTTCACTCATAAAATATAAGATGTAAACAGGGCTAGTGCGTTTTCAGTTATACGTGTGTTTGTTGTATCATGTTATGTGCATGAATGACTTTATGATTGTCTTTAAAGATTATCTATAGTTTAAGGAGATGTGTACAGGTGCCACGCTGACAAGGGGTGGACTGTTATAGTCAAGATTGTGTGTCAACTTTGCTGGGCCATGATCCTCTGTGATTTGGTAGTTATGATGTAGTATGGCAGTTACATAATGATGTAATTTGGCAGTTACGTAATGATGTAATCAACTCCATGATGAGATCTGCTATGAGTAGCCAATAAGTGGAAAGGGAGTTTCCTTGGGGGTGTGGCCTGCCTCCAGTATATAAATGGATTTTCCAGCAAGCCTCTCGCTCTGGATCCTGCATCTAGCTCATCATTATCTGACCTCTGGTTCTTAGGACTGAAGCTAGCAGCTTACTGCCGATCTTGGGATTCATCAGCCTCTACAGACTATGAGCCAGCAGCCTGCCATCTGACCTGCAAATCTTGGATTCCTCAGCCCGTACAGTTCAGCTATGTGAGTTAGGGGAAGCCTCCAGCCTGATGCCTGACCCATGGACTTGGGATTTGTCAGCCTCTACAACCACGTGAGCCATTTCCTTGAGATAAATCTCTCTGTCTGTACATACATACACACACACACACACACACACACACACACACACACACACATATATATATATATGTATATATGCTTCACTGGTTTTGCTTCTCTAGAGAACCCAGCCTAACACAGGCTGCAATAATGGGCTGAAACATAGCAACGATTGTGAGTATGGCACAGGACCAGACAGTGTTTCATTCTGTTGTACATAGGGTTGTTATGAATCAGAACTGACTTTACTGCACCTAACAACAGCAACAAGAAAATCTTATGGAAGTAGGTTGCCAGGTCTTTCTTCTGAGGCATCTCTGAATGGACTCAAACCTCCAACCTTTCTGTTAATAGACAAGCATGTTAACCATTTGCACCACCCAGGGACTCCATCTAACCGTCTTTTGCCCCTACAAATTTGGTTTGCTTTCGAATAGTACCCACTCACTCCCATTTACCCGCTTTAGCATCTTACCCTCTCCTCCAAATTCACACATAGTCACCTCCTCCTCCAGGATAAGACATTTATGCCTAATCATTCACAGTCACGGGGGAAACAAACTGTATGGTCAAAACAGGATAAGGGAGGAAGGTTCATTTACAAAAGGATTAATTATAAACACAAAATGGCCTATTGAGGAAGTTTGCCACAAAATACAGAGTGAGATAAGCTTTATAAACTTTCCAGCATTTTAAGAAAAGGAAACATTTCTGATTTGAACTCTTCCTAAAAGACTTTCGCCTGTAACTCATAGCTTTTCATCTTTAGTTTTCTTTTCCATGACCCCAGATCAGCCATCCCTTTGGTTACCACAAGCATGGTCATAAATTATCCACCTGTTGCCTCACTGAAAACCCTGGTGGCATAGTGGTTAAGAGCTATGGCTGCTATAGCTAATGAAAAGGTTAGCAGTTTGCATCCACCAGGCGCTCCTTGGAAACTCTATGGGGCATTTCTACTCTGCCCTATAGGGTCACTATGAGTTGGAATTGACTCGACTACAATGGGTTTTTTTTGGTTTATTGACTCACTGAGGTTTACCACAAACTGATGTATAGTGCTGTACGAATAACATGCACAATCAGTGCAATGGGAATTAAGCCAAACATTCCTGGGTTGTATATATGTTTAATGTCCTTGGCTGCTGTCAGAAAGGTTGGAGGTTCATGTCCACTCAGAGGCACCTCAGAAGAAAGGCCTGGTGATCTACTTCCAAAATATCAGCCATTGAAAACCCTATGGAGCACAGTTCTACTCTGACACACATGGGGTTGCCATAAGTTAGGTATGATGGCAACTGGTTTTTATCAAGTTTAAAACATGAATGTCCTACCCACTAAAAAAGTTATTTGGTAATCTCACTGTATATATCTGAAGTAAATGAAGTTGAGATTTGGTGTCACCAGTAGCCCATTCAATTATCTACAAGAATCCAATAGCAAATAACATGACTGACTCCAACTTTGCTTGTGCTAAATACCTGTAATAACCCATATAGAGGAGAAAAAGAAATATTTGATTTTTTAAAATTTTTTCCAATTCCTGTTAATAGTATTTAGCGTCACAGTTCTGGATATAAGTCCAGTAGTTAGAAGAGTATTAAATGGAAAGATCAAAGTCCACAGAGAAAGAATGTTGTTTAGCTTTTGTAATGATGATCATTAAAACCCCTTAGAATTTAAACGGTCCTGTGAAGAACACAGGATTTCTTCCAGATAAGTTCTTCCAACCGGCTGAGATACAGAAACTATAAAGATAAGTTCAAATGCATGAGAACAATACTGGTTGTAAAGTAATATTAATCAAGGGTGGCTAGTAGGGCTAAAATAGTCAAGGTAACAAGGAAGTGATCTAAAAGAAGTTAAAAGAATCCCTAAAAGAAACAATTCTGTGAATTGACTGCATCAGAACCACCTAGAGTAGTAAGCTTCCCAAGTGGATCTTATGCAAATCTGTCTAGTGCCTAGATGGCTAATAGTCTATTGCTGCTAGTTGCCATTGAGTCTATTCTGACTCATTGTGACCCCATGTGTGCAGAGTAGAACTGCTCCGTAGAGTTTTCAAGGTTGTGGCCTTTTGGAAGCAGACCTCCAGGCCTTTCTTTTGAGGTGCCCCTAGGTGGCTCAAACTGCCAACTTCTCGGCTAGTAGTAGAGCGCTTCATCATTTGCATCACCCCAATATCAATTCTTTGCTTCTTCTTAGTAACAGAACCCTGATTTTACTGGCAGCAGTGTATCCAGCTAAAAGCAACATTTCCCAGATTATCTTGTGGGTTGGTGTGGACATGTGACTAAATTCAGGTAGGTGAATATAAGTGGATATTGTTGGATATTGCTTCTGAGAAAGATCCTAAAAGGGGGATGCAGAGCTGGTTATGAACTTTCTGCCTTTCTGTGTGTTCCTTCTTGCCCTGTGTGGAACTCAGACTTTAAAACTGAAGCTCTAGCAGCCATCTTAGTACAGGAAGCAATCCTAAAGAGGGAGTCACAAGCTAAAGACGACAGCAGGAAGATCAAAGAAGCCTGGGTTCCTAATGACCACGGAACTGCCATGCCAGCCTTGGACTGCTTCTCCTATACTTTTTTCTATGGAAAAGTAGACCTTACATGTTTAAGCCCCTGCTATTATCATCAGGAAACCCTGGTGGCATAGTGGTTAAGAGTGTGGCTGCTAACCAAAAAGTCAGCAGTTCAAATCCACCAGGCACTCCTTGGAAACCTTATGGGGCAGTTCTACCCTGTCCTGTAGGGTTGCTATGAGTTGGAAACGACTTGACAGCAACAGGTTTGGTTTCATTTATTATCATCAAGGAGTCCCTGGGTGGTGCAAATGATTAACATGCTCAGCTGCTAACCTAGAGGCTGGAGGTTCAAGTCCATCCAGAGGCATCTCCAAAGAAAGGTCTGGCAACTACTTCCAAAAAATCAGCCACTGAGAGCCCTATGGAGCACAGTTCTAGTCTGCAACACATGGGATTGCCATGAGTCCGAATCCACTCAAGGGCAACTAGTTAGGGTTTTTTGTTTTATCATCAAATCTTAAACACAGTGATGCTGGTATTTTCTTGGCCTTACCAGATTTTAGCAAGACATTTTCATTTTCACACAACTATAACTACCTCAACAATGCTACCTGGTTGACAGTGATTTCAGCATATCATTTGGAAATGTTGAACTACTGGGGGAAATATGCGTCTTAGAATTAATGGATATTTGGAGACTTCAGGTCATTCAGCTATCTTAACATACCTGAAATCTTGCTAATGAAGTCATTGATGCTGGGACCATACAGAAGTCAGGCGTCTGCCACTTAGGAATTTAAATGGCCATAAGAGAAAGTATAGCTTTGTGCATACACAGCATAGAAAGGAAGCTAAGGGAAGGGCAATCTAACACAAATATTGCCACTCCAGCTGAATGGCAGGCAAGTATCGGTGAAAAAGCAGCTGTGGTAGCATCAGGGTTAGTGACTTTATTTATTACAGGTTTAAGAACCTTCTGTACTGTAATAGACCTTAAACAAAGAGGGAATGTGGCTGCCTACTGACAAAACCAAAGTGAGACCCAAAGGAAGATGATGCCAACCACAGTGTGGAAGGCGGGCTGGCAGTTAATGCTGCCCTGGCACAGGCCATCAGTAATTAGCTCTGTTAATACACCTACACTAATTAACCGGTACACTCAGAATGCTGTCTTGGTTCTTCTCAATTAACTCATTTTTTAAAAAACTTAAGCTCCTAGTTAAAGAAATCCTTTTAGATGTGATAAATCAGAAATAGTTCATTCAGGAGGGCCTTACTAAGCGTCCAGAAATTATTATAATAATGCTATTTAGGAACTATTATAAAACTGGACTCCCATGCTAGCTATGCTAAGCAACTTATAGAAATGAACCATGGCAGGGTGTCATGGATTGAATTATGCCCCCCCAAAAATGTGTGTATCAATTTGCCTGGGCCATGATTCCTGGTATTGTGTGATTTTGCTATATGTTGTAAATCCTGCCTCTATGATGTTAATGAGGGAGGATGGGTGGCAGTTGTGTTAGGGAGGCAGGACTCAGTCTACAAGACTGGACTGTGTCCTGAGGCAATCTCTTGAGATATAAAAGACGGAAGTGAGCAGTGAGACAGGGGGACCTCATACCACCAAGAAAGCAGTGCCGGGAGCAGAGCGTGTCGTTTGGACCCGGGGTCCCTGTGTGGAGAAGCTCCTAGTGCGGGGGAAAATTGATGAGAAGGCCGACAGAGAAAGCCTTTCCCTGGCACTGACGCCCTGAATTTGGATTGTTAGCCTACTTTACTCTGAAGAAATAAATTTCTCTTTGTTAAAGCCATCCACTCACGGTATTTCTGTTGTAGCAGCACTAGATGACTAAGACACAGGGTTAGACTTACAAACTGGGAAGAAACACAGACTATCATGACTTAGAGTGAACCAGTATTACATCCACACAACCACACAGAATAACTTATACTGGTAATGGAAAGAAAATAATATTCTTATAAAAAGGAATCAGGGATATTATTAGCATTAGAAAAATGAGGTTGTTCTGGAAACTTCTGATAAATTATTATTAATGTTTTATATATATATATATATATATTTTTTTTTTTTTTTTTTTTTAACTAAGTAAAATATGGGGGCTTTGGTGGTTCAGTAAGAGAATTCTTGCCTGGCATGTGGGAGACCTGGGTTAAATTCCTTGCCAATGCACCTCACGTGCAGCGACCACCTCTCTGCCAGTGGAGGCTTGTATGCTGCTATGACACTGAACTGGTTTCAGCAGAGCTTCTAGACTAGGGTGGGCTAGGAAGACAGGCTAAAGATCTACTTTCAAAAATCAGTCTGTGAAAACCTTATGGATCACAAGGGTCCAATCTGCAACTGATCATGGGGATGGTGCAGGACCAAGCAGTATTTCCTTCCATTGTGGCACAAGGTCGCCATTAGTTGGGGGCCAACTCTATGGTAGCTAACAAACAACAATAGGTAAAGTGAAATGATAGTCTATAAAGACTACTCATGGCAGATTGAATCAGTTTTTACTTCTTCATTCTCTCCGTTTATTAGACTTCTGCATTCATGCCCTTTGCCAAATGACTTTGCAGCTACGCCCACTACAGTGCCTACCTGACCCACAGCTGGAAGCAAAGCTACCCAGCAGAGCCCAGATTAGATCAGCTAAATTCCAATCAGCAGACCTGTGAACATGAAAATAATAGCCTATTGTTGTGAGCCTGAGACTTTTGGGGTAGTTTGCTACTCACATTATCATGGTAATAGGGGTCTGATACAGTATTCAGTAGGTGCCAGCTATTAGCAGGCACTGTTAAAAGTTTAATAATGCAAAAATAAAAACATGAAACTCAATATACAATGCAATATATAATGTATTGAAATCATTTTTGGTTTGTTATAGTTGCAGCTTTCAAGTATAAAGATTATAGAATATTCAACTGGTATTAGTACATGCTGACGGATAGGTTTGCACTTTTTCAAATAAAGTTGTGCAGTATAATTTAAATTTAATCAAGGCTTTGCATATCCTACCTTCTACCTTCAACCATAGCCTCCGATAAGTAGCAAATTTTGTTTTGCTTCTTAAATCTTCAATGCCCTATTGCCTCTGTTTACTTCATGTTGTTGTTAGGTGCCATCAAGTCAGTTCTGACTCATAGTGACCCTATGGACAACATAACAAAACATTGCCCAGTCCTGCACCATTGTCACAATTGTTGTTATGCTTGAGCTCATTGTTGGAGCCACTGTGTCAATCTATCTCCTTGTGGGTCTTCCTCTTTTTCACTGACACTCTACTTTACCAAGCATGATGTCCTTCTCCAAGGACTGGTCCCTTCTAATAACATGGACAAAGTATATGAGATGAAGTATTGCCATCCTTGCTTCTAAGGAGTATTCTGGCTGTACTTCTTCTAAGACAGATTTGTTTGTTTTTCTGGCAGTCCATGGTATATTCAATATTCTTCTGCAACACCATAATTCAGAGGCATCAATTCTTCGATCTTCCTTATTCATTGTCCAACTTTCACATGCATATGAGGTGAATGAAAATACCATGGCTTGAGTCAGGTGCATTTTAGTCCTTAAAGTGACATCTTTGCTTTTTAAGACTTGAAAGAGGTCTTTTGAAGCAGATTTGCCTAATGCAGTGCATCTTTTGATTTCTTGACTGATGCTTCCATGGGCATTGATTGTGGGTCAAAGTAATGTGAAATCCTTGACAACTTCAGTTGTTTCTCCATTTATCATGATGTTGCTTATTGGTCCAGTTGTCAGGATTTTGTTTTCTTTATGTTGAGGTGCAATTCACACTTAAGGCTGTGATCTTTAATCTTCATCAGTAAGTGCTTCAAGTCCTCTTCAGTTGCAGCAAGCAAGATTGTGTCATCTACATATTGCAGGTTGTTAATGAGTCTTCCTCCAATCCTGATGCCACGTTCTTCTTCATGAAGTCCAGCTTCTCGGATTATTTGCTAGCATAAAGACTGAATAAGTATGATGAAATGATACAACCCCGACACACAGCCTTCTTAACTTTAAACGGCACAGTATGCCTTTGTTCTGTTCAAATGACTACTTCTTGGTCTAAGTACAGGTTTCTCATAAGCACAATTAAGTGTTCTGGAATTATCATTCTTTGCAATGTTATCCCTAATTTGTTATGATCCACATAGTTGAATGCCTTTGCATAGTCAAAAAACCACAGGCAAACATTTTTCTGGTATTCTCTGCTTTCAGCCATAAACCCATCTGACATCAGCAATGATATCCCTTGTTCCACATCTTCTTCTGAATCTGGCTTGAACTTCTGGCAGTTCCTTGTTGATGTACTGCTGCAGCCACATTTGAATGATCTTCAGCAAAATTTTACTTGTATGTGATATTAATGATATTTTTCAATAATTTCCACATTCTGTTGGATCATCTTTCTTTGGAATGGGTACAAATATGGATCTCTTCCAGTCAGTTGGCCATGTAGCTGTCTTCCAAATTTCTTGGCATAGACAAGTTAGTGCTTTCAGCGCTGCATCAATTTGTTGAAACATCTCAGTTGGAATTCTGTCAGTTCCTGGAGCCTTGTTTTTCGCCAATGCCTTCAGTGCAGCTTGGACCTCTTCCTTCAGTGCTATCAGTTCTTGGCCATATAATACCGCCTGAAATGGTTGAACGTCGAAATGGTTTACCTCATAGTTGAGGAAAATAGCCAAAAGATAAACAAATGGAGACAGTAGCAAGAAGCACATAAACTATTCACATACACAGTGACCTATACTGAGAATTGGTTAAACTATCTTGTTTTAATAAAATGTTGTAAATAGTTCCTTATATCAGACATACAATCTATACATTAAAAAAGAAAAGATTATTTCCTAAAATTTAATGGAAACATATAAAATAAAAATAGTAACTGTACCGATCTTGATGAATAATGATAAATCTTTACAGTATTCACTCACTGAGTATCTTTGAAATAAGCATATCACTAATTCCCTATTTATCTCTCTCCCTCATAATTCCTGGTACATGGTAGGCATTCAAGAAGATACATAATAAACAAATAATGAATAACACAATTCGTGGTTTCAAAGGTGTTTACTGTTTGATCAAAAATTATTTTTTAATTGTCAATCATAACACAAAATACATATGAACATGCATGTTAAATGCTTACCAAATCTGCATTAGTGCTATGTGAGAACATTTATGGCTCATGGGACAATGTAATTCCTGAGATCATTGTTGACTTTTATTGATCATTTTTCTTACTGCTAAATTATCTTTCCCCAACTTGGGAGTGTAAATTCAGGTTAGGACACTCAAATTTAGACCAACTTTCTGTATCTGCTAAATGAGTAAACATTTGGATCACAAGGCTCCAATCAGCAATCAATCATGGGGACAGTCCAGGACCCAGCAGCATTTCATCCCATTGTGCATTGGGTTGCCAGGAGAATGGAGTCGACCTGAGGGCATCTAATAACAACAACAATCCTTTACCAAAGGTAGAAAAATAACCATGGTGTGCTGATTTTTCCCCCCAAGGTATATCAAATAAGAGAAATGTAGACAGAACACAAAAGAAGTCTTTTCTTAATTTCGCTTATCACCCATAAGGAATGTATGCTGTCTAGTTAATCAGTCATTGACATACAACAGCCCAGCTGTTGCTTTGCGTTTACTTAAAAAATTCTTTGCTAAACAATTGTGCTCATCTTTAAAAGCAGATTGCTTAAAATTTCACTCAATGTCTTTCTACAAACCACATAGTGTTCATTTCTACAAATCAAATACATCGTACACTGACACTGAGTTTCCACCAATTTTACATGTTTTGCCATTTGTAATGGTGCAACCATAGATCAAAAAAAAAAAAAAAAAAGCAATTCTAGTTTTTTTTTATTTCTGCTAGAGAACACACTTAGAAATAAAGCAGCAGACAAATTCTGAACTTAGTAGGACTATAAAACTTTATTGATTTCATAATTCATAGTTTTGTAAAAGAGTTTTCAAAACAATCCCACAAGTCCCTAAATGAAATATAAAACAACAAAAACTATGCACAATATTTTCTTCTTGGGTTCATTAAGGCCTGGCTGGAATCATTTTTATCTGTGTTGCATACATTTTGTTTCTCTTCCACAGTTTGATGTGCTTGTTCTTGAAAGCATTAGAACAAATTCATTTTAACTGGAACTGAACCACTCTGAAACCACTTGAACCTTTGATTCTATCTTGTATGTTTCTCTGGGTCTTGGCATCTGAATGACTGTAGAATGCATATCTCTTGCTTCATGATGGTTTTCTAATATGCATGTAACGTAAAAAGTGTTATTTACCAAAGATCCCATATACCAAGCACTTGAAACTGGAACTGAAAACATTTAGAAGCATTTTTAAATACAAATAATGGTCTACTTCATCGATCTGACACCAACAATTAGTTTCCTTGGCCTACAATTGAAAACAAAATTATCTTTTAACTAAGTAGGATTAGCTTAAAAATCCCTTCAGAGATGTTTTTCTTTATTAAATGCCTTCATTAACAGCACCATCTTCCACTTCCTATTACTCCAATTCAATGTCTCCTGCAAACAAGGTAATGAGCAGAATGGCTACAAATCCAGTTAACATTCCAGCATTCTGAATCATGAAGAAGGTGAAATCCGTTTTTCTTCCAGTTACCTTTTCTCTCAGCATGTCATTCATCTCGGGAAACTAGAAGAAAGATATATTGTTAGATAACTGTTGCCATCTTCTGGTAAAACATAAAATAGTCATTTACAGATTTCTGTGGAGGTAAAATGATCATTGATTTCAGATGTTTAAATATTTTAGCATAGATAGCGTAATAAGGATACCTAACCCTATCATCACTCACCATGCGGAAAAGTACTCAAATAGTGTTCTTCAACTGCCCCAGTCAATTGAATGAGATTTACTTTATTCTTTCTTATTCATTCTCTTTAGTTCTGTTTCTCTCCCTCCTGCCCTCTCTTCCTTCCTTCCTTCCTCCCTGTGCTGTATCCACATCAAACTTCTTTCAAACCCTCAAATGCGTCTACCTTTTCCCTGCCTCAAAGTCCTCACACACGCTTTAACCTACCTCCGCCTGGACTCTTCCCTCCCCAGTTTTTCAGTGGGCTAAATTCTTCAGGTCTCAGATTAAATTATACCTTCTCGGAGACACTTTCCTTAGGTCCTCCAAATTTACATTAGATTCCCCCACGCCCCATTCATCTATCATCATATATATTGCTTTTCCTTTTCTTTCATAGTTTATTATTTGTAATTATTTACTTACTCGTATTTTTTTTTTTGTTTGTTTGTTTTAAATTTCTGTCCCTTCTCTGCAGACAGAAAGCCCCGTGGATGCAGGGAGTCTGCCTATTTTGCTCACTCCAGTATCCCCAGTGCCTTACAGATTTCCAGGTCTGGTACAGAAATATCAATAAATAGTAGACGATTGATTTTTCTTTTATTTTTTTAGAAATCACTATACATTTAATTCCTGATCTCTTCAATTTTGCTGCTTTTTGCTTGCTTTACCCTCACAAAAGCATAAGGTTCTTAAACAAATTATGTACTGTTCTAGGATTGAAGACTATAACTGTCTCATTACAGTGAAAGCAATTAAAACTCCAAGTCCTGTGCTTAAAATCTACCCTTTCTCAGCAGATAACTTCTACTGAAAAGGCTACATGAGGAGATCTGTTAATGCCAACTTTTCAACCATATTCCAAAATGATTTGCTATATATATTGTAGCACATTGTACCTAAGCATCTTAGGGGTTTTCAGAATCCTCAGTCAAGCCACGTGCCTGACGTAAGAAAATTGTTGCTAGGATAAAATGGGTGAAAGATGTGACATCATTTTCAAAAGAGTAAAGCTGCTGTAAATGTATATGGCATCATTTATTATTACTACTTCTTTAAACTGGACAACTCTAATAGATTCTGCCCTTATGTGAAATGGAAATGATCACTGGAATAAAGATAGGGTGAGACAGCAATTCTGTGAAAAAAAATACAGGTGCAGTAGTGGTTCTAACAGCTAAAATCCTTACTCAAGGGTCTGCACAAACCAAGGAACAGAAGTGGAAAGCCACAATTTGGATCCAAGAAGGCAGATGAAGGAAATTAAGTGATTGTATTATGTATGTAATACACAGTCCATTCAAAATGCAAAGGAAATATTCCTTGATTTTCATACCCTTAGCACACTTTCATTTTCTCTCCCTCTCTCTCTCTCTCACACACACACACACACACACACACACTCACTCAGATATAAAGACATAGACATAAGCATAGATACAAATACATACTGGCCCAAAGAAGCATTATCCAAGTTTAATTTTACAAATTTTAGTTTACCAGTTTTAGTTTAGCCCAAAAGTCTTCCCTGTTTAGATCCCTGAAAAAATGCTACTTACTCTAACAAGTTATTCGTCTTCTAAATATGATATTCTCATAAAAGAGAAAAAAAAAATAAAAGGTCCTTTGAGGACATACAATCATAGAAGACAAGGGCATTGGTGGTTCTGTGGTAGAATTCTCGCCATCCATGCAGGACTCCAGGGTTCGATTCCAGGCCAATGCACATTATGCTCAGCCTCCACTTGCCAGTTAGTGGTGGATTGTGTGTTGCTATGATACTGAACAGGGTTTCAGAGAAGCTTTCAGACTAAGATAGAGTGGAAGGAAAGGCCTGGTGATCTACATGCAAAAACCGGCCAATGAAAACCCTATGGTCCACAATGATTTGATCTGCAACCATCATGGGATGGCACAGGGCCAGCCAGGGTTTTGTTCCGTTGTAGATGGGATTGTCTTGAGTTGGGGACTGACTCAATGGCTGTTCTGCTAGCAACAACATAATAGAAGATAAGGTTTACCTACCATGAGGCAAAAAATAAATCACCTCATTATCAATCAATAAGAATGTAGATAAAAGAATCAATGGAAATCACTTTCAAACTACTGTTTGTGCAAACTATTCAAGAAAAGTTTTTTATTGAGCTGAGAATGTTTTAAATTACAATGAAAAGGCCTCACTGTGGAAAGCAGAATAACCCAGATGTTCATTTCTAAATTTTAAATCAAAGCAAAATAAAATATTTTAATTTCTTACCATATCTGCCAGAGAAATATAAAGGAACATGCCTCCAGCTAGTGCAAAGATGATATATGGAGAAAAATTGTTGCCCACCAAAATGCCAAAAGCTAGCCCAACGTAGCAGGAACACGCAGAAAGAAAGTTGAATAGCAAAGCTTGTCGTGTGCTCATCCCTGCATTGAGTAAGATCACAAAGTCCCCTAGAAGAAGAAAACAACAAGTGAATTTTTTATTTTTTATTTTTTAATGAGATAAAAGGTAATCACCAATGTCCAACAACTGCTCCTTCACTGTGATGCATCAGCAGCATTTTAAGAGCTTGTCACCTAAAATATATCATTCCACTAAAATCAAGAAGTAGAGACCCTTACCTAGCTCATGAGGAAACTCCTCACACAGGATTGCGATCGAAGTGCTGAGTCCCTGAAGCAGAGACAAGGTAAAGGAAGCCCCAATCGCCAGGCCATCAATGAAATTGTGGAGGGCATCACTGAGCGTTATCATCCAGGCAATTGTCCCTATTTCTGATAGTTTGGGCCCCTTCAAGCAGGTACAAGAACTTGATTCACTTTTTTCATCCTGTAAAAAAGCAGAAAACCAATCAACATGATTACCGATTTCTTGAAAGTCTAAGGGATACAGAAAATTAGGAGATGGGTTATGTCTTGAGAGAGAAATGGTTGTAACCATAAAGTCTTTCATAGTGGATAGCAGCCCCTCATGATTTATAACAGGAAATAGGAAACTTACGGTGGGGAGAAAGGAAATGTATCAGTGGAGACCCCCTGAGCAGGCCCCTTAAAGACATTTTACTTTTTCCTTAAAATAATCCTTTTGACTTGTATGAACAAATCCTTAATACTGCCTTCCTAAAATGAATTAAATATCAAACTAAAAATTTGATTTATTCAAAGACAAATTTTAAAGTCTTTTCCATATTACAATTGAAATGTGAAATCCATATTTAAAGCATGATGACATCAAAAAACATTTATTTCAATCCTTTCTGTGCCATTGTGTGACTGTGAGCAAATTATCTGGGCCTCAGTATCTTCAGCTATGACATGTAGAAAATACATTAAATGATTCCTTTATTTCTGAATAATTTATCAAATTTCCACTGTGTTTCAAGTATTATGCTGGTTGTTCAGGCTGTAAGAATGTGGTCCCAACCAGCTCTGAATTTCAATTATCCTCTTAACCGAGTTCATAAAAAATAATTGAACAGGCTTGCCTTTACACTAATACTTCTTTCCATCTTGAAAAATAATAGAAATAGAAAAACTCTATAACAGACTGTTTGTAGGAATTTCGAATTCCATAAAATTTACAAAATTGACACAAAATCACATAAGAAATTGCCAACTAATGCATATTCCAGAAACCTAGATAAAATGCAAATTCATTTTAAGTAGTGTAGCAGTTTGCAATTAACTGAAAAACATTTGATTCCTAATTTTCCTCCCTGCAACTCTACCTAAGCAGCCAATCAATATATTTATTGAACCTCCTCAATTTGTCAAACATTGTACTGGCTGCTCTGGGGACTACAAAGAAGTGGAAATAACAGCTCTGTCTTCAAGAAGCTTAGGCACCTTGGAGAAAAGAGACATAAAGTATGTGGCTGATTGTTTTTAAACATGATACATAACCAAATGAGAGATGCTTCCTCCAAAGCAATCATCTGAGAGGCCTTACATTTAATCCACCATTACTTTTATTGCTCAAAACATTCTTGGGACAATTCTTTCAGTATTGACTTTAGAACTTGCAATACATCTTTTCACTGTTTCACTAGTGGCAAATGTTCGTCTTTGGGGAATGTTTTTGGTTTGTAGACCCAGCCAAAAGTCATTTATTTGGAGCCAATAAATTCTTAAGTTAATATGGAACCAAAACTGGTGAATACATTGAGTGGAAAGACTAAGCGGGGGTGGGTGGGAGGCTGGTAGTAGTAGTAATGCAAAAAGAGGCAGATGAGTAGGAGGAGGAGGAAGACAGGGAGGGGAAGCAGAAGCAGAAGGAGAAGCTGAAAGTTGTACAAAAGACTCAGGAGATTAATTAGCCAGAAAGTAAAAGTAATACCACCACCTTCTTAGGATTGTTGTGAGGATTAGAAGAACAAGGAGAGGAATAAGAAGAAGTACAAACAGAAGGAGGAGGAGGGGATGAGAAAATAGCAAGAGTGAATAGTATTTGTTATGCGCCAGGCATTGTCCTAAGCACTTTAGATATTTAATTCATGATAAATGCAAGTAAGTACTACTAGTATTACCGTTTTATAGGTGAGGAAACTAAAGCACAGAGTGGTTGGTGAGCTTACTCAGGGATACACAGCAAGTAAGCGGGGTTTTTTAATAACACTATTTTACTACTCCAAATTTTTTTTGCGGGGAGGAGTATTTCCTGTTTGTAATAGAATCTGAAGGCAAGTCACAAGGAGAACTCCCAACCCTCCCCCCAAAAATTATTCTAAACACAGGAAGCAATGTTAGAATAAGTATTTAATCTCCTTTAAGAGGCAAATATCATTTCATAAAAAGAATTTCATTTGTCCTAAACTATAGCCTTTTTACTTTATAGATACATCTTAAATGCACAACGTAATAAAAAATAATGATTTAGAACATGCCAATTGGCTGTTTTGGATAAGAAATGTCCCAGAAGAGGGAGCAATTACTGCTGAAAGAGAAACAAAAGTGGTCACGGCAAAGCCACGGAGGAAGTGATCTGGGCTCTGTAAAAACTTATTGCCAAAATACATTTAATAAAACAGTATTGAGTCGAAACAGTTGTTTTCATCTTCCAACTTGGACTACCTAATCATACATTTATAATTTCCTTATTTACTTGTGTTGGTTTAGGGCAAAGACTATATAAGACTAAGTCTTGACTACTTGAATTTACATATGGAGTCTGTATACAATGCCCTTAATTCTGCAAAAGTAATTAAATGAATATATCAGGCATGAGTCTCTCACCTCTAAGTACAGATACTATTAAGTCTATTTATTATGCCTCATATTAGCTCTATAAATTTAGGTCCCAAATAATACCATTGGGTAGGTTAACAGGTATACATTTTTAATAGTTTTAGAACAAACCAAAGTAAGCAAAGAGTTCTTTTGTACTTCACCTGTAACTAAGTCACTGAGCAGAAAGAACTCTTAAGTGCAAGTCTTTCTAGTTCAGTTACGGAGTATTCATCACCAACCCTCCCACCCTCCACCTGTTCTGTTTGTTTGCTTGCTTCCCTGTTTGACTGGTACATGAAATACGAGGCTATTTCTATCCTCAGCCAGGATGAGGTAACTCAATCTAGTGAAAAGAAATCCAGGAGAATTGAGCTCTAGCTTGGCTCTGACAACAATTACTGTATAATCTTAAGCAACACTCTTTTATCTCCCATGTTACTTGTTAATGGAAATGAAAGTCAAAGCAAAGTCATCAGAATTGGGAGAGAAAGACTATCATGCACTCAAGTTGTAAGAGGAGAGGAGAGACTCAGGAGAGTGCTAGCGTAAATTTGCGGAGGGAGAAGGAGAATAAGGTGGAAGAGAAAGGCAAGGAGGACAAGGAGGAGGAGGAAGAGGGGATAAGGAGGAGAAATTGGAAAGGGAAGAGGAAAGATAAGGAAATAGGTTGACTATCCTTCGGTAGAATATGGATCATATAAGGAATGGCTTACCCCTGCAATGAAATATTATGTAGGGTAGAATAGATGATGAATATATTTTTGCATGTGAAGATGTCCAAAACAGTGTTAAGGTATATATATGTGTGTGTGTGTGTGTGTGTGTGTGTGTGTGTGTGTGTGTACACACACAGAATTGTTTATTGGACACCTTTTTGGTAAAAATAATAATTATTATTATAATTACATGATGGTCTAATTGCAAATATTATCTGGAAAGATACATACAAAAATGCTAACTATGGTTCTCTCTGGGAGATAGTACTTTGATAATTTTTTTTCTTACATCTTTTCTGGATTTTTTTTTTTTTTTTCACTCATTAAGCATTATTTAAATACACCAAAAACAAAAGAATAACGTCATGTGGGGAGGGGGTGAGAAAAAAGCAAGAGGGAAAAGTGAACCTGTGAGGACATGGGAGTTATCACCAGTGAAAAAGGTAAAGCTGGGGAAGCAGGTTGCCGGCCAGGTTTTGTTTGCAATGAATTATGCGTCCTTCCCTCCAAGAGAGTGCTTTTTGTTTTCATTGAAGTGAATCCTTTTTGGTTTGTTTAAAAGCTCTGGAGAGTAGCAGGGACACAGTTAGACCCCATTCTGTACTGGAAGAAGCAAGGTGAGCTGCAATTAATGAAAACGTGTTTATGGCTTATTGTCTTAATGTTTTATTGATAAGAAGGCAAAGGCAAACATCTGTGACAGAGTTAAATTCCACACGCCATGTGCCAAACTGAAAGAAACATGCAGGAGGAAGGAAGAGTTCTGCTAAAAAAGAAAACCAAGCCAAAAAAAAAGTAGCAACCCACCAAAAACTACAGTGAAGATGGCAAAATGAAATATAAATGCCAGCAAACTAAACAGGAAAATTATATGCAAAGAAATATACAAAAACTTATGCCCATAAGTGAGAAATTAATGTAATATAAATGAGAACAATAAAATGTTGTTTAAAGACTGCAAATAAATGAGGGTAAGATTTAAGGAACACAGCACTGGAAGGCAGACTAGCTTAATGATTATAGGGCACAGGACTTGGCATCAGGTGAACCTGAGTTTGAATAATAGCTCTGCTACTGAAGAGCGCTGTGCCCTTAGAAAAGTTACTCGGCATCTCTGAGCTTCAGATTCCTCACGTGCACAATGGAGAAGATACTACTAGCATCTTTATAGGATTGTTGTGAGGATTAAATGAGATAATGCTCATAAATCACTAAGTGCTCCATTAATTAATATTATTATATCACATACATCTTTGCGTCTAAAATAGTGCTGATGAACACAGCATTACTACAAGGAAGAGAAACAAAAACTGCCTAAGGCAAAACTGTGCAAAGAAAAAAAATTTACCATCTCAGATCTTTATTATATTCAGGAGTCTACCGACCATGAAGGAGCTCAGCTGCCAACCAAAAGGTCAGCAGTTCGAACCCACCACCTGTTCCATGGCGGAAAGATGCGGCAGCCTGCTTCCTAAAGATTTACAGCCCTGGAAACCCTATAAGGCCGCTATGAGTCAAAATCAACTCGACAGCAGTGGGTTTGGTTTGGTATTGACCATGATGATTACTGGATAAAAAAGGGAGAAAAATTAAATCCACAAAGAAACAGCTTCAGAAAAGTGATGGGGAGCAGAGACTTGTTTAAAAAAAACAAGGAAAAATTTTAACAAGGATGGGTGAGCTTGGGCATAAATGTGTTCTTGGAGAAAGCCCAGCTATTGAAGTTCAAAGTTGTATAAAAGAGTCAGGAGATTAATCAGCTGGAAAGTAAAACCCCTGTGAAAAGTATAAAATCTGAGTTAATAGGTTTATATGAATCAGATAGTTGATGGGGAGTAAATGAACCTTAAAGATGTAAAGTAATATCTTGTGTATGCGTAGCACTTCATAGTTTACAAAGCACTTCCATCTGTTAACTTCTTCACTTTCTTTTGACCTTTACAGCAACCTCATGAATGAAACAGGACAAAAGCTTAATTTTAGAGATGAGGAAAAGGACAATTCAAGAATATAAGTGATTGCTCAAAGTCACACAGAAGGCGTTGGAATTAAACTACTTAATTATTTACTGAGCATCTATTTTGTAGCAGGCAGGAATTACACTAAGAAGATATATAAATAACAGAATCCTCATCTGATTGGAATTCATAGTCCAGAAAGGAATCTCCAAGATTCAAACTTCAGGTCTGTGATAAATAGCTCACATTTGCCTATCTGAAATGGTTCTCCACCCTTCTCCCCCTGCTGTCTGCTCCAAGGCTGTCCTGAATGGGCCACCTCTACAGGCTCCTTGTCCTCTGGTTTCCATTTGGGACTGACCATTAGGGAGTCGTGGAAGAGATACAGAGAGAAAGAGAAAGGGGAACTCAGGCTATTTATGCCTCTGATCTCCCTCTGTGGGCTCCCCGCAGGCTGTCTGTGACCATCAAATGAAGGCCATAGTTTTTCTCAAGATAACTCTTTGCAGGTTCACCCTCCCCTCCACCCTTTAAATCTAGGGGTGGTAACAACTTTGCCATTCCTGATCCATGCACTATCCCTAGTGACTAACTTACAACCCACTCACGCCTTATAAATAAACCCTTCCCAAACTATCCTAGGAGACTCTGGGTGGTGCAAACAGTAAACACACTCAGCTACTAACCCAAAGATTAGATGCTGAGTCCACCCAGAGATGCCTCGGAAGAAAGGCCTGGTGATCTACTTCCAAAAAATCTGCATTGAAAATAACCTACAGAGCACAATTCTCCTCTGACACACATGGCGTCACCATGAGTCAGAAACAACTCAACAGCACCTAGTTTTAAATTTATCCTAATTTGAGTGTGCCTTCTGTTTCCTGTTGGGATCCTAACTGATACAATAATAAATAGTGTGGGAAATGGCTGTAGGAAACAGACCCTCAAAATGAGATTCTTTAATGGGGTTTCTCATATGCTCAAGGTATGGGGTAATGGACATGGGTTATCCATAAGGTGGGCTGCATTTCGGAGTGAAGCCCAGAACACAAAAGGGCTCTGCAAGGTCTAGGCATGTTGCAAGCTTCCCTTCCACTTGGGTCTTAGGACCCATCAGCCCCAGTGAAACTGGGAGAGCCTATGGCAGACAGAGATGTTATAAGGAGCCTCTGGCAAGCCCTAATCAGAGAATTACAGTGCAGCCTCCTAGGATTTTAGAGTGAAGTCATGTCCTCTTCTGCATTAACAGTTCTCTTTTTCAAAAGCAGTTCCTGGCTTGCTCCTGGGTAATCATAAAGACAGATTTTCTGTCCATGGAATGCTAAGTGACTTTGGGATCTGAACTGCCCAAGATGAACTGGATGCTATTTGATCCCGCATACCATAAAATCAGATATTCATATCAGCATTCCACTATTAAATGAAAAAACATGCTGAGGCTCGTCTTGACTCACAAATAAACTGTAATAGTAGGTGATCCAGACTCTCTCTCATGGTATCTAATCCTAATGCTTCATCTCTTCTTCCTCAAACAACAATAAGACTTCACGGGGAGTTCCCTATGGCCAGTGTGATGGTTAATTTTATGTGTCAGCTTGGCTAGGCTGATTCCTAGTGGTTTGGCCAGACACTGACTGGTCTCTGGTCCACAGTGTAATGTAATATATAATGTAATCACGTTCCATGATGTGATCTGAAGTGATCAAACAATCAGTTGAAAGGGGAGTTTCCTTCGGGGTATGGTCGACCTCCAAAATATAAATGGATATTCAGACAGATATCTCCCTCCCCCTCCCTCCTTCCCTTCCTCCTGTCCTCCCTCCCTCTCTCTCTCTTTCTGTCTCCTCTCTCTCTCTCTCTCGACCCAGCACTCTTCTCATTGCCTGACCTATGGATCTTGGGACATAAGCCTGCAGAGGTCTCGGGCCTGCCACCTGACCTACAGATTTTGGACTTTCTAGACTCCCACAATCCTATGAGCCAGCAGAGTTCTCCAGCCTGCCACCTGATCTATGGATTTGGGACTTGCTAGCCCCCACAATTGTGTGAGCCATTTCCTTGAAGTAAATCTCTCTCAATCTCCCTCTCTCTCTCTTTACATGTGTGTGTGTTTCTCACTGGTTCTGTTTCTCAAGAGAATCCTGACTAAGATAGTCAGTTAACTGAGGTTAGAGCTGTAGGTGTGCCAGCACCAGTCAGCTATACAATCTTACCCATAATGAACCTTAAATACACTCATAAAGGGAAATCCTCCAAGTGGCCAGAACTTTGAGTGGAATATCTGATTTCTGGTTCTACAGAAGAAATGGTCTGAAGTAGAGATCTACATTAAATCTTGGGTGAGTGCTAAGGGTTGGTGAGTTGGTCAGAGACTTGTAAAGAACAAAACTGGAAAACTGATGGCAAAGATATCTGGAAAGAAATATATGGATGAACCTCTTATAGTAGGAACAGAGTGTGAAGATAATTGTGTTACATGAACTCTCATATGAGTTTATTACAGAGGATAACCTCAATAATAAAGTGTACTTGAAGATCTGATTGTAAATATCACTCTCTCTTCATCAGTCATCCCAATGTTTGCTTAATGGACCCACAAACAAAGGGGCCATAGTGGTGGAGAGAGAAGCTATTCATGGGTTCAGTATTCTCTTCACTTACTAAAAGTGATCTGGCTTACCAACACTGAAGAAAGACAGTGCTAATGCTGAGCCCCCAGAAGGGTACCATTGCACAATGAGACAGGAGCGACAAGATGGACATATGTGGCAGCAGGGTGATTACATCATGGTATTATATTGAATCCCTCCCATCCATACGTTTGCACTCACAAGGATATACACATATGATATGCCTTCCCTGGCTTAGGTGTTTCTGCTAGGACTATCATTCATGGACTTACAGTATACCTAGCCCATGCATCCTACACTCAGTGCCTCCAAACCATTTCTCAGCAAGGAAAATGAGACAAAGGGCTCAATCCATAGAATTCACTGGTCATATCACTTGCCCCTCATAGAAGCAACTAACTGAATGCAACTGTGGAATGCCCTGCTGCAAAGACTCAGTCAGGTGCAAGCAAAGAGGTAACACCCTGAGAGGCTGGATTTCTGCCGACAGTATGTGGATGTATGTTTTCAACCAGCAGCCAAATATATGGTGCCATCTCCCTGTAGAGGATGCACAGATCCAGGAACCAAGGGGTGGGGGTGAGAGTGGCCCATCTCATTTTTATAGCTAATAACCCATTTGAAGAATTCTTGCTTCTTGTCTCCAAGACCCCAGACTTGGTAAGTTTGAAGGTCCTCATATCAAAGGGAGTAATTAGTCCACCAAGAAACATAATCATTTTCTGATTAATTGGAAGTAGAGACTAATTCCTAAAAAAATGTGGGTTCTTTATGCCTCTAAATCAAGACATAAATGAGAAAGTCACTACACTAGCTAAAATAATGACACTAAATTATCAAGGAAAATTGAGTTGCTGCTACAGAATGAGGACAAAAGCAATGCTTGGGACTCAGGGATTTTGATGGGCGCCTCTTAGTATTCCCTTCCTGATAGTCCTGGTCAAGGGAAAGCTGCAGCAACCGAATAAAGACAAGACCACCAAGGACTCGTATCTTGCAGGTATGAAGGTTTGGGTAACCAACCCCACTTGGAAGAGAAGTGGTTGCCACTCAAAGTGATAGCAGACAGCAATGTAATCATAGAAAGTATAGTGGAAGGAAGAAGCTATGATTATCTGCTTAGGCCTCATGACCAGCTAATGAGGGGAGAAGCAGCTACAATTTATGTTCTTTAACTACATCTTTTCTCCATCCTCCTCTGCCAATATTTTATACGAAGAATACTAGTGGTGGCCAACATTTTAGTTTGAGATTACAATATTATTGAAATAACATCACATAGTAATGGTGACTTCATGCAGCCCCTGTGTTGAGGACATGCACTTTTCACCCAGATGAAGGACAAGAGTGGAGGTTGATGGAAAAAAGGGGTAGAATATGCCAGATAGCTTTCTTTATTTCCCTCCAGATTCTCTTTCCACCTTTCTCTTTCCAGCTCTTTGCCCCATGAGACCTGTATGAACTCTGTCAAAGGATTCACATGGCCCTGGCTTCCAGCTGGTTCCAGCCAAAGAACTCTTAACACAAAATTGGAAGGAGGGATGAAAGGGAGGGCTGGGCATTTATCCCCTTGGTTCCCTCCTTGACGGGAAAATTAGGCTGGCTATGTCCCCAGTTAAAGATCACTGCTCCACTCACAGTCGTTTTCTCTACAGGACTAGCTCTTTCCAAGTTCTAGTAACTTCTTCTTTTTTCCCTTTGGGTATATGATTGTTAACAGCTCACTATTACTAGCCCCAGGTAACTGTACTCTCCCCTACACCCCACCCACAGTTTTGTAAATTTTCCCTTTGGGAGTAATCTTCCTCTATTTATCCTAATTTGAGTGTAAATTGTCCCTTTGGAAAGAAGCTTTTCTCTATTATTTATCTTTATTTGAGTGTGCCATTTCTTTCTGGAAAGGACATGTCTGATTCTAAGCCTAATGTTCATTCCATAACATAACACTCACTGACTCGATATATACTATTGTTGTTGGCAAAAATATTGAATATACCATGGACAGCCAGAAGAATGAACAAATCTGTGTTGGAGGAAGTACAGCCAGAATGTTCCTTAGAAGGAAGGATAGCAAGACTTGGTCTCATTTACTTTGGACACGTTATAGGCAGGGACCAGTCCTTGGAGAAGGGCATCATGGTAGGTAGAGGGTCAGAAAAAAAGAGGAAGCCCCTCAACGAAATGGACTGACACTGTGGCTCCAACAATGGGCTTAAACACAGCAACGATGGTGAGGATGGCGCAGGACCAGACAGCCTTTCATTCTGTTATACACAGGATCATTCTAAGTCAGAACCAACTCGATGGCACCTAACAACAACAACAATGGAAAAAGTAACATAAAGGATTAAATAGATATGAAAATATTATGAAGAGTTAAAGTCACTCTACAAATGTAAAATTTTAATATGCTTTGTTTTTATGGCTGGATTTTCTAGTGATTTCAGTGCTTATATGTCATACATAGTGATTCTTTGTTCCTTCCATTAGCCATGAAAAGCCAGTTTCGGGTCACGATAACCAAACTGAAACTTCATATGAGAAAGGCAAAATTAATTTAATCTTCAATGCATATAACCAAATATAATCCAAATGCATTTAGCCTCTAGTTATTTGGTTTCAGAAAAACCCCATACCTATTTCCAAAACTCTCTCTGCTAATGAAAATAACCATTAACAGGAAAATAACAACTTCCAGAAACCTTGAAAATTACTTCCTTTCTCCATCCCTTCTGTGGGATGGGAAAAAAGTTGTTTTGGTCTTTAGAAGCTGAAATAATTGCCTTTCATTTTCAATGCGGGACCATATCATTTCACTGCCTTGAAAAAATAATAATTTAAGGGAAACCTGAGGGATTTTCAAGAAATCAACTACTATTTTGCCAATGGAATTTAAAGTATATACTAATTAAATATTTACAGTTATCCTAATGGTCTATTTACACCACTCTAAAAGGTTGCCTACTGTTGGTACAGCTGAGGATAGCATTAATGCTTTGGTACATTTGGGAAACAGACTATCACTTCCTATAAAAGGCCTGAATACTGTACTCTCCAGCCCACACAACTCTCATCATTACTTACAAGGCTTAAAGGGAGTCCGAGGCACCAGGAATTTGGTTAAGTTTTAACGTAAGTTGGAGAAATTGGTTGCTAAACCCAAACCAAACCCATTGCCATCAACTCGATTCCAACTAAGCAACTCCAAGAAGAACGAATATCCACATGTAGATGGCACATTATGAGAACCTTAATCTTCCTTTAAACACAATAATGTTTTCTTTTTCTTTTAATCACATGATTTCCAAGTATATTTTTCATGCAGAGCAGTTTTTCAACCTTAATGTATAGTAGCTGTAAAATTTTTCTTTCAGTGGCAACCTATAATCTGTAAAATATGGTAAGCATCTTGTCTGTTTTGAAGGGGATATCACAGTAAATCTACCAGATGGAAAATCCTGTTAAAAAGTATATTCCGACTCATAGCGACCCTACAGGACAGAATAGAACTGCCCCGTAGGGTTTCCAAGGAGCGGCTGGTAGATTCAAACTGCCAACCTTTTGGTTAGCAGCTGAGCTCTTAACCACTGAGCCACCACGGTTCCTTAGGAGGCTTAAATGGAGTCAGGGGCACCAAGAATTTGGTTAACTTTTAATGTAAGTTAGAGACATTGGTTGATATGATCCTAAAAATCAGTATTCCCCAAAGACAGGAATATCTACATTTCTCTGGAAGCATCAAGGATTCCAGAATAATTCAGATGAGGAAACAAGGTAAGATGGGGCGGGGTTAGGGTGGAGGAACTGACCCCATACAACAGTTGTCTGTTGTGTACTTACTATTTGACATGAATTAAGTCAAGAACTGAACAGCAGAAGATCCCACCCACTGTACAACAAATGATTGACTAGCCCTGCAGAAAAAATGGGAGTGCTCACTGACTGGCAGATAAGATCTAGAAACGCAAGCCTTTGAGGGCTAGGAGCTTGAGAAAAGTGATAAGAACAAGGAATGATAGATGAGAAAAGGAAAGAGAGCAAGACGTATCTACAGCCACCATGACAGAACCGGCAATTAGGACCATAATAGAGGTGGCAAGAAATAGGCAATCTGCCAGCAGAGAAGAAAGCGAGCAACAGAGAGACAGAAATAAAAACTATTCTCCTTGAGAAGGCAGCCAGCACACTGGTCTGTGTTTAAATAATTCGGAAAAACAGAGGCCATCTTTACTTTATATGTGGAGAGTGAGGGGTAGGGGCTACAGAGAGGTTTAGGGTACCAGGACCTAGGTGTCACTGCAACTTTCTAAAGATTTACTGACTGGTTTATGAAAATAAGTTTTATAGTGGGGAACTGAGCACAAAAGATACAGTATATACTACCAGAGCACAGAATATAAATAATACTGATGACTGTACTAATAACATACCCTCATATAGCACTCACGATATTCCTGGCACTATTCTAAGCATTTTACATATATCAAGTCATTTAATTCTTACAACAACACTATGTGGTTATAATTTCCATTTTTGGAAATGAGGAAAGTTTAGTACAGAGAGTATAAGAAACTTGCCTGAAATTATACTTCTAGAAAGGAACAGAACCAGGATTTGCATCCCTATGCCAAAGAAGCTAAGTTTGCAGTCTCTGGCAGATGAGAGGTTTTATTTCCAGTGCTGCTCATGCCTGCTTACCCAGTATTTAGCATTGTAGGCACTCAGTGAATATTTGTTGACTGAATAAATGAAGGCATTTTCTCTCATCATAGGTTCACAAATCATTGTCAAATGAAGAGCAAACACACGGACATTTATACACAATGTGAAAAGGTGAGCACAGAAAAATGTTCATTAATCAATTCCAAATCAGTTCATGTAATAAAGAGGTGTTGTTTGGTTGTTTCTGTTTGTTTCTTGTTGCCAATTCTTAGCAACCTAAAGTTACGGAGCTAGATTAAAAGTTCCTGGAGGACAGGCATTGTTTTTCATTTTAGTACAGAGTTTAACATGTATTAAGCATTCAAGAAATGTTTCTTCTCCAATAAATCATGGTGGAGGTGCACTTACTGTGCTGAGCTGAATGGAGAGGTAGAATATCAAAATTACATTCTAGTCTACAGAACTCAGAGCACCTCCACTTGTATCTCAGTGATCTCTAAAGGACAGAAGGTTTTTATCAGCAGTCATCTTGCATCTCAGTTTATGAGATATAAACATTTATCAGAAGATTATTTTGAGGGAGTGCTTAAAAATAAGAAGAGTAAAAACAAAGGCAACTAACACTGTTGCTGCTTACTGTTTTCCAAGTCTTCTCTGAAACACCAAGAGATGATACTACTATCACCCTTATTACATATGAAGTAAATGCAGTGAGAAAATGCAGAAGCCAGGACTTGACTCCAGGCTGTTTAGCTCTTAAGTCCACTCACTAAGAAGCAGAGAGACTGCTCAAGAGAACTGTGAGTTTTTTCAGATAAGGAACTTTGAGCTCAGGAGTTCACTGCTATAACAACGGTTAGTTTATTGATGTTTGCCAGCCGGCATCCTAGAACACACCAGTGATTCAAGTACTCCTGGTTTTAAGTAAAATGCAGTGAGATGATGTTCTGAGGTTTGCTAACACTTCAGACGCACTTAAAATAATACCTCCAATCATTGAGGGGGAAGGACATTGTTCTTGAGCTTTCAAATCTACTCCATATAACCTGCTGTTTAAAGACTGCAAGCACGGATGGAAAAATACAGTTGTTTTCTTGACTACCTCTTCCTGAGTTTCTGTTACAATTAATAAAAAGTCATTTTAGAACAAGAGGTTTATTTATTATCAACACTATTCAACTGTTTGAACACAGTAACACTTTGAAGAAGGATTACTATCTAGAATTTTCTCTGATGTCATTGTATACCAGCCTCCACTGTGCCCTGGCTACTCTGACATTCTTTAGGTTCCTAAAACCCACCAAGCTCTTTCTCACCCTAGAGACGTTGCACTGGCTGTTTCCTCTTCCATAATATTCTTCTCCCTTATCTTTGCATGGATAGTTCATTCTTACAATTCAAATTTTAACTTAAATGGGTACCCGTCAAAGAGGCCATCCTTGGCCACCCAAATTAAGGAGCCCCAGATACCATCACGTCACCACATTTTAATTCCTATGATATTGGGCTGCGCACCTCACTGGAAGGAACCAAAGTGAGAGCAGGAACGTTTTCCATCTATTTCACCACAGTATCTACAGGGTATAGACCAGAGCCTGGCATGTGGCAGGTGATCACTTGATTCATGGTAAGTGAAAAAATGATAGAATGAACGACTGAATACATCTTCTGCCCTTTAATATAACTTCACTGATTTAACTTACGGACGAACATGTCATTCTGAGCATGAAATGTTAACACAAAAGAAGTCTGATGTATCATGAAAGCTCAATTTAAGATCACTATTATTGTAATATCAAAGTTTCATAACTCTTAAGTTTTGGTCAAAGTAACAAATGCTAAAATAATTCAGAGAAACTATGGGCTATTTTTTAAAAAGTGATGTCTTCTCAGTGAAGGTTTGTTTCAATTCTACTTTCCAAATGTAAAACAATCTGTAGCCTTGAGTGTTTCTTTTGCAACCTAGAAAACTATTAAATATGATGCTCACTTCAGTTTTTCTGACACACATTTTATAACCTAGTAGTAAGAGAGTCAAGCTTTCGGGACCTTCATTTGCTAATGTGGAATGACTCAAAATAAGAAGAAATAGTTGCAAACATCCATTAATAATCGGAACGTGTAATGTAAGAAGTATGAATTAGGAAAATTGGAAGTGGTCAAAAATGAAATGAAATGCTTGAAGATCAATATCCTAGGCATTACTGAGCTGAAATGGACTGATACTGGCCATTTTGAATCAGACAATCATATGGTCTACTATGCTGGGAAAGACAAATTGAGGACGAATGGCATCACACTGATCGTCAAAAAAGAACATTTCAAGATCTAGCTTGAACCACAATGCTGTCAGCGATAGGACAACATTCATATGCTACAAGGAAGACCAGTTAATACGACTGCTATTCAAATTTATGCACCAACCACTAGAGCCAAAGATGAAGAAATTGAAGATTTTCACCAACTTCTGCAGTCTGAAATTTATCAAACATGCAATCAAGATGCGTTGATAATTACTGATGATTGGAATGTGAAAGTTGGAAACAAAGAAGAAGGATCAGTAGTTGGAAAATAAGGCCCTGGTGATAGAAACGATGCCGGAGAATCACATGTTAGAATTTTGTAAGACCGATGACTTCTTCATTGCAAATACCTTTTTACAACAACATAAATGGCAACTATACATGTGAACCTCACCAGATGGAAAATACAGGAATCTAACTGTCCACATCTGTCAAAAGAGACAATGGAAAAGCTCAATATCATCACTCAGAACAAGGCCAGGGGCCGACTGTGGAATAGACTATAAGTTGCTCCTACGCAAGTTCAATTGAAGCCGAAGAAAATTAAAACAAGTCCTCAAGAGCCAAAATACAACTTTGAGTATATCCTACCTGAATTTGGAGACCATCTCAAGAATAGATTTGACGCATTGAACACTAATGACTGAAGACCAGACAAGTTGTGGAATGACATCTAGGACATGGTGCATGAAGAAAAGCAAAAGATCATTAAAAAGACAGGAAAGAAAGAAAACACCAAAATGAATGTAAGAAGAGACTCTGAAATTTGCTCTTTGAAGCAGAGTACTAAAGCAAATGGAAGAAATGTTGAAGTAAAAGCGCTGAACAGAAGGCTCAAGAAAACAAAGTAAAGTATTATAAAGAAATGTACAAAGACCTGGAATTGGAAAACCAAAAGGGAAGAACAAACACACTCATCATTTCTCAAGCTGAAAGAACTGAAGAAAAAATTCAAGCCTCAAGTTTCAATTTTGAAGTATTTTATGGGCAAAATATTGAACAACTCCAAAAAAAAACAAAAACCAAACCCGTTGCTGTCGAGTTGATTCCAACTCATCGTGATCCTATAAGACAGAGTAGAACAAAGAGCGCCTGATGGATTCAAACTGCTGACCTGCTGTTTAGCAGCTGTAACTCTTAACCACCATGCCACCAGATTTTCCATTGAACAACACAGGATGCCTCAAAAGAAGATGGAAGGAATACACAGTCACTGTACCAAAAAGATGTGATCGACATTCAACCATTTCAGGAGGTAGCATATGATCAAGAACTGATGGTGCTGAAGGAAGAAGTCTAAGATGGACTGAAGGCACTGGGGAAAAACAAGGCTCCAGGAATTGACAGAATACCAACTAAGATGTTTCAAGGTGTTCGCTTGTCTATGCCAAGAAATTTGGAAGACAGCTACCTAGGCATCCAACTGGAAGAGATCCGTATTTGTCCCATTCCAACAAAAGGTGATCCAACAGAATGGGAAAATTATTGAAAAATATCATTAATATCACCCGTGAGCAAAATTTAACTGAAGATAATTCATAAAGGGTTGCCACAGGACATGGACAGGGAACTGCCAGAAATTCAGGCCAGATTCAGAATAATCTTCTGATAAATGTTGTTTATGTCTCATAAACTGAGATGCAAGATGACTGCTGACAAAAGACTTCTGTCGTTTAAAATGGTTAACCATTTTATGGTTAACATTTTAAAGAATGGGAATTCCAGAACACCTAATTGGGCTCATGAGGAGCCTGTACTTAGACCAAGAAGCAGTAGTTAAAACAGAACAAAGGAATACTGCGTGGTTAAAGTCAAGAAAGCAGAGAATATCAGGAAGAGGTTTACCTGTGTTTTATTGACTATGCAAAGGTATTCAACTGTGTGGATCATATCAAATTATGGATAACATTGTGAAGAATGGGAGTTCCAGAACACTTAATTGTGCTCATAAGGAACCTGTACATAGACTGAGAGGCAGTCCTTCGAACAGATCAAAGGGATACTGTGTGGTTTAAAATCAGGAAAGGTATGTGTCAGGGTTGTATCCTTTCACCATACTTACTCAATCTGTATCCTGAGCAAATAATCTAAGAAACTGGACTATAGGAAGAAGAATGGGGCATTAGGATTGGAGGAAGACTCATTAACAATTTGCAATATGCAGATGACACTACCTTGCCTGATGAAAGTAAAGAAGACTTGAAGCACTTTTTGATGAAGATCAGAGGCTACAGCCTTCAGTATGGATTACACTCAACATACAGAAAACAAAAATCCTCACAACTCAACCAATAAGCAGCACTGTGATAAATGGAGAAAAGATTGAAGTTTGTCAAGGATTTCATTTTACTTCGATCCACAATCAACGCCCATGGAAGCAACAGTCAAGAAATCAAAAGATGCTCTGCATTGAGTAAATCTGCTGCAAAGACCTCTCTAAAGTGTTGAAAAACAAAGATGTCACTTTGAGGACTAAGGTGTGCCTGACCTAAGCCAAGATATTTTCAATTGCCTCATATGCATGTAGAAGCTAGACAAAGAATAAGGCAGACAGAAGAATTGATGCCTTTGAATTACAGTACCGGAGAAGAATACTGAACATACCATGGACTGCCAGAAGAACAAACAAGTCTATCTTGGAAGAAGTACTACCAGAGAGCTCCTTAGAAATGAGGATGGCGAAACTTCATCTCTCGAACTTTGGACATGTTATCAGGAGGGACCAGTCCCTGGAGAAGGACATCGTCATGCTTGGTAAGGTAGAGGGTTAGGGAAAAAGAGGAAGACCCTCAACGAGATGGATTGACACAGCCGCTGCGATAATGGGCTCAAACATAGCAACGATTGTGAGGATGGCGCAGGACCAGGCAGTGTTTTGCTCTGTTGTACATAGGGTCGCTATGAGTTGGAACCAACTCAATGGCACCTAATAACAGTAACAGTAAGAGAATGAACTAGAAAGCATCAGACCAGAGATCTGTATGGTTTACTGAACCTTCAAAGGTAATCTTTATTGGAGCTTTCTCAGCTATTAAATGTCTCTGACTTTAATTCACCTTCACTGAGTTGGTATAAAGGTTTAATAAAGTCACATTCATTAAGCTGTTTGATATTCCTAAGTAGAAGACGATTCAATAAAATAAAGTCTGTTCTTTTTTCTTTGAATGTTCTGATATGTGATAACAGAAATGAAAAACAAATGATAGCCCAACCACTTTTTAAAAAGAATCGGGCTCACGTGTTTGTATTTCCGTTTTACTGATAAGAACTTAAACCTTGCAATACTTTTGAATAAATTGAACCACTGATTAATATGGTGAACAAAGTTAAAGACAGGAAAGAGTCACCACTTAATTAAAATAAATGAGGATTCATTAATTTAACTGGATTGAGATCCTCAAAGAGGGACTGAAATTCCTTATCTTCAAAGCAGACATATAGTAAAATTAAGTTTCACCACCCAATCAATGATCTTGACTCTAACCTGAAGGTACATTTAGTAAGAGTGAGCAATTACTTTGGTCTTCAAACATCTTTAGTTCTTATTTTTTAATTCACTAATATTATCAGTGAAGTATCAATAGTTATACAGGTAACAGTTGTGACCTGGACATTTGCATCAAACATAAAACTGAACAGATATGGATATAAAAATAAATGGATACCTATAGGTGATTGTGCGTGTGTGTGTGTGTGTGAGAGAGAGAGAGACAATCTGCTTATACTCTACTATGCAGTGTCAAACACAGAAAGCATTTTGGCAAGACTACACTTCATTTTCAGTATACTTTTTGACTTTTTGTTCTTTCTAGTTTAGGATCTTTATTCTGGGTTTTAGTAAAAGAATAAACATAACATGTAATAATGGAATATAACATAAATTCTGTCTCCCTGCGTGCCTCTCTCTAGGACATGGATTTCATTATTACAACAATAAAACACCTCATGCTTGGGCAAATTTTCCATCATGCAATCCACTGAATAAAAACTACTCACCAGGTCTTGGTCCAGTATTCCCAAACTTCAGAATGTAGCATGTAAAGAATATAGCACTACATAAGTATTTTTAAATGAGCAAATACCAAAAGCCAAAGAAAAGAAAGAGGCCTCTTTTGGCAAGTCCCATAATTATGACATGGACATTCTTTATAATGCAACATGGAAAAAAAAAAAAAAATGTGAAAAAGTTGACGTTAAAGTAAAGACGGATCAGCAACAGAATCTGTATTTTAAAATTTCCATTACGTATGCTGATTTGCCACTGAGCTTTCTACATAATTAGACTAAACAACTCATTCTCATGCCCAGAATAATTTACTTGAACCTCTGATTTTTTCCCTGATTTTTCAAGAGAAAAATGTGTTGGCATCTCCATTTTTTATATCAATCAGCATGCATAACAGAGCAACTCAGCAATTCTTCATTATACTAATGGGGAAACATTAACTTGACATCAAGTTTAATTGACTAAAACCTCACTAATTCTTCTAAATAGGGATAAGTCCTGCTTGATTAGTGGAAGCAATTTACTATAGAACATGTTTAGGTAAACGCACTTCTATTGCTTTTCAGGAACTCACACTAACAGCAAGCACATGGTGTGGTAGAGGTCCCAGAAGACCTACCACAGGGTATGGATGAAATCACTTTAGCATATAAATTACATAACAACAGCTTGGTATTTCCTTAGATAACATAAAAACTTTAGGTGCAATCTCAAGTACAAATTGTTTCGAAAGCAACTGTTACAGGTGCTGCCCAAAATACTTTACAGCCCAACCCATAAGCAACGTTTTTCATTGCTGTAAAAAATATAGATGATGCAACATTTGCCAATTCAACGTTTGCCACTTGTACAATTCAAAGCAACCAATTACATCAATCATGTTGTGCAGCCATGGCCAATATCCATTCTATAAGCAAATTTTGAAAAAACATAAATTTATTTGCTCTGACAAATTAGTAGAACCAAAATTAACATGATTTCACTCTTCAGACAATCCTCAGTTCACTGCAAGTTGTATTCTGAGCTAATTGTTAGAAAGAAATACTGATTATAGCAATGCCCCCATTAGAGAGTTAGTATGGAACAAACATGGGCTTGGGGTGCAAGAACCCAGGAGGAGATCTTATCGCAGCCTTGCCATTATACTTTGTGGACTTGAGTGAGTTACTTAACTTATCTGAGTCTTAATTTACTCATCTGTAAATAGATCAATATCTATTTCACAAGGCCTATGTAGGAACTAAGCTTAAGCTCTAAAGCACCTAGCACAGTCCCCTCTATTCTTAAACATAGGCCTTTTCTTTCTAGTACTTCTTACATCAGAGAGTATTAGCTGGGAGGTCGTAGAGGAGCTTCACCAGGTTTATGAACCTCCTTAAACTGTATGCAAAATCTGGTGGGTGTGTGTATTCTTCCGGTGCAAAGTCAATGGGTTCCATCAAACAGCTTCCTAAGGGGAATAATTAAGAACTATTGCTCCAGAGGGATTCTTCTCTTAAAGTTTTCAAAATTAGAAATGGGTCGAATGTTTAAAAATAATAATTAGAAGTATCCTCTTCTAATTACTAGGTTAGTAATTAGGTTACTGTTTTACCTAATCTTATTTACCTAGCAACTTCCTGCCCATCCTTAAAGACCTATGCAAGCATCCTTTTGTCAGGAATGCATCCCTGACTTTACCTGCATCACTTCCCACCCCAACTTGTGCCACATCTTTCCCACCACAGTAGCTTAATTATGCTCTCTGCTATAGTACTTATCCACGATGCTTCAACTACTTTTTACTTGTCTATAAAGAGCCCTGGTGGCACAACAGTTAAGCACCCAGCTGCCAACAGAAAGGTTGGCGGCTTGAACCCACCCAGCGGCTCCATGGGAGAAAGACCTGGTTATCTGATTCTGTAAAGATTACACCCTAGAAAACTCATGAGGCAGTTCTACTCTGTCACATGGGGTCACTATGAGTCGAAATCAACTTGACAGCACCTAAGAACAACAACATAAGTGCTTGTAAGGGATGATTCATAAATTTTCATTGTGCACCCCCTAGCACAATACCAGGCACATAGTTGATGTTCAAAAAGTGTCAGTTATGTGAATAAGAATTTTTTCTTACAAAACTGAATTCATATTTGAATTTTAGTAAAAGTAGTCATTTTGATTGATGAACAGTATGCAAATCGGGTGGCAATTTAGCTTTGTTAAAAGAACTTGCCGTCTGATAGATCTGTGTACAAATCCCTACTCTGATGCTGTTAACCTCTTTGAAACTCAGTTTCTTTATCTGTTAAATGGAGATATCACATCTACCAATCAAGGTTGTACATGAAATAATATTTATAAAGTGGTGAATATATTTCCTGGACATGATATGTACCACTACCATCACACCACCAACCACCCTCAGCAGCAGCAGCAGTGACAGGTCATATAAATCTAACATACTTATTAATGGTTTGCTCTACCTGACACTGACCATGGTCAGGTCTTCTACTCTAGTTCAGAGACCAGATGAAAGAAAATCTGTGCGGGGACAGCTTCCAGGAAGTGGAGTGTAAATTAATGCTTCTGGAACTTCAAAAAAAGTACACAGGAGCAGGCTACTTTCATATGTGACCACCTGGCTCCCAGAACACTTCAAAAGATCCAGGCATATTGACCTCCCTGTCTGCAATAGTATGAGATTCTAACCAGATGGAATACCACTCTCTATGTCTCACATCTGCACTGGACAGTCATCAAGTTTGTAGGCTTTGGGGACATAAAGGCCAATATTTCCACTCCTGAAAGTGAGGACACAGGCTTAGGGCTGAAAATTCTGCCTTTCTGCTAAAAAATCTGTTATAACTTCTAATCAACTCTTAACCATATTAACAGAGAGCCGATTCCAAGCCTTTTCCTCTTTTCTCCAACACCATCCACTTTCATTACTACTTCTCACCTGCCTGAGATTAAGGCTATCTTACACGCACTCCCCTACTCCACCCAAGAATGAGAGATGATATGACAGCAATGAGATGTTCTCTTTTGGAAGATGAAAAAAGGAGGATGACTTCTAACTGACTTAATAGGAGAAAAAAGTCAACAAAAAGAAGAAAAAAGAAAAGACTTGAGCATGCTTGTAGACTCAGGGAGGAGAGACTCAAGAAAGATAAAGAATAACTAGAAGAGGGTGTGAGAAAGATGAGCACATTTGGAGAAAAGTTCAGGAATTAGAGGTGCCAAGTACCTCTGAAGGTGGAAGGTAAATAGAAGACCAAAAAAAAAAAGAAAGTTATTGCAAGTATTTAGTTAACAATTAGAACCCCAGATCCTCGACCCCAAGCCAATGCAACAACATCCACCCTTGTTGATGATGACTGGAGATTTATTCTGTGGAGAAATCGAACCAGAGAGACCCTCAATTCAGGGGCTCGAAGCAAACTGAAGACTGCAGTGAAGCGCAGGGCTGAAGACAGGGGACAAGGTCAGAATACTTACAGTGCCCCAGTTCCCTTCTCTTCCCACCCTGCTTTACAATATGGGCAGCCAAGAATATACTCCACCATTCCCACGTCTAGGAAGGAATGTGGAGAAACCAATCCAAGAGAAGAGATCAGTAGACAATCCACACACACACACGGAGAGTTTCCAATCAGTTTTTTGAAATTTCATTCTTTTTAAAGAAGTAATCACTTTCCGATTTTCTCTGCAAAATAGATAATATTTCATTTATGTTATGCAAAGGCATACATTTTGTCTGTTCTATCCCACTGATGTATCCCCAATGCCTAGAACACTGCCAAGTACATATTAGCTACTTTATGACTACTTGTTGAAGGAGCCCTTGAGGCACAGTGGTTAAGAGCCTCAGCTGCTAACCGAAAGGTTGGCAGTTTGAATCCATCAGCTGCTCCTTGGAAACGCTATGGGGCAGTTCTACTCTGTACTACAGGGTTGCCGACTGGGCGGCAATGATTTGGTTTTTTGTTGAAGGAACTAAATATATTTAAAATACGTGGGATTATCATGAGGACACAAACACTTCAAAACGGTTCTTTATATTTGTAGAGTTTTCACTTCATATCAGTTATTAACAAAGCAATTCTCCCAGATATCGTTTTGCAGCTGGAAGAACGAGAGGTTTCGTTTAGAAAGAGAGACAGATAATGGACTGCTGAAGGAATGAGCTAGATGGTCCCTCTAGTGGTCCTGAAGAGCTAATACACGTCCCAAAGTACCGAACATTTTTTAAGGAATCAATACCTAATAAATATAGTCCTTCTGATGCTGTGGATATAGGGGTTGAGGGGAAGATCTACCATTTTCATAGATACTGAAATTATCCCTCCACATGTCTACCCTGGAAAGGCAACGAGAGAAAAGAACAAGGCAACTGTCACAGGGTGAGATGTAAAACATTACCTAGAGGCAATAATTGGAGAAATGGAATCCTGGATCCCCCCTTCCTTTCCTCCATACCTGTCTTCTTACTTCCCCTTTACTACCCTACCTTTCCTCCAAAACACACACACACACACACACACACACACACACACACACACACACACACCCCACATGAACTGCTGAGCCTAACATTTATTGGATCTGGAACAAAGGCCTTTCATCATTTGTCTCAATCTTTAAAAGTTATAATAAAGCTAACAAACTGTTAAATAAAACACCTTCTATCCTCTTACTGTAACAAATATGCCTTCATGACAACATTCTTTTAAATATACATAAAGCTATGATTTGTAGATAACTGGATATAGACAGAATACAAAAACTTTAATTATTGTACATCTAAATATTCTGTGATGGGTCAAAATTGTCCATCTATATAACAAAATATAATATAATAAAATAAAGACTTCCCTAAATTATACATTTTAATTATTCTATAACATTTCTTTTGTTCTTCCATTTCACTAAATTAAGAAATACACTGTTATAATCTAGATTATAATTGTAATGGTGGATTTTAATAGTAATGCTAAATTAGACTACTTTTCCTAGCTCATAATTCTTAGTTTCTTATTATTTTCAATCTGTAGAAATTTCACTCTGTTGAGGCAGTAGCAACTGGAATTGTCAATAAAATTCTTAAAGCAATACCTGGGTTCAACCTTGAACTATGAATTTTTTTTATTGTGCTTTAAGTGAAAGTTTACAGCTCAAGTTAATTTCTCATAAAAAAATTTATACACACGTTGTTATGTGACCCTAGTTGCTCTCCCTATAATGTGACTGCACGTTCCTCCTTTCCACCCCAGATTTCCCTGTCCATCCAACCAGCTTCTATCCCTTTCTGCCTTCTCATCTCACCTCCGGACAGGAGCTGCCCATTTAGTCTCGTGTATCTACTTGCACAGTCTTCACGAGTACCATTTTATGTCTTATAGTCCAGTCTAATCTTTGTCTGAAGAGTTGGCTTCAGGAATGGTTTTAGTTCTGGATTAACAGAGAGTCTGGGGGTGAACCATGAATTTTACATATCGTGTTCTATTTGTAATGTGGTCACCTTGAGATTAAATTATTTTTAATCACATGAAATATTAGAAAATATTTTTATTTTATTATTAAAATCACTATCACTTATATTGCAGTATCCACTGTCTTTTAAAACAATATCTAGAGCCTTACAGTATTTCTTGGAGCTCTGGTGGTACAGCAATTAAGAGCTTGGCTGCTAACCAAAAGGTCGGCAGCTCGAATCCACCAGGTGCTTCTTGGAAACCCTATGGGGTAGTTCTACTCTGTACTATAGGGTTGCTATGAGTCAGAGTCAACTCGATGGCAATGGGTTTGGATTTGGGTTTTACAGTATTTCTTAAATTATACCTCTTTTAATTTTCTATCTTAAAAAAACTGAAAATAGCAGTACCTTGCTCAATTTGTTTGACTCTATCTTCATTTGAGATTATATCTTTAACAAAATTGGAAAGAAAAGAGTCTTCGTAAGAAATTAGTTTCAGGGTTATATGGCTCATCTCAAAGCCTGCTGCATGGCTGTCATTTCACTGTTCATCTTCCCTGATTTCTTCAGTTGGACCTCTTATTCCTAGAAGCATATGCCCAGAAACCTAGCTTCATTCCACCCTTTCACTAGATTGGTAGTTTACCTAGATTTACAATTCCACAATTGTTTCCATTTAGAATACTGAAGGAATTGGTGCCACTGGTCTCCAGTGTCGATGTTGTGAAGTCCAATACCATTTGCTTCCAGTTCCTTGGTATGTGACCTGTCTTATCACTCTCAAAACTTTTAGAATATTCTTTGCCCAGATGTTTGCATGGCTGGTTCTTTCTCATCACTCAGTTCTCTGCTGACCTCTTGGGAGACTTTTGCTACCAACCAATCAAAAAAAGCCCCCACAAGTCATTCTCACATCGCCGTTTCATTTTCATCAAAGTATTTATTGCTACCTGATGGTTTCTTGTTTTACTCTTTTTTATAGTCTGTTTCTGCTGAATAAACTGTAATCTCCATAATAATGTTTGCTTGTGAATCGCCAGTGCCAAGGATGATGCTGGCATACAGCAGATACTCAAATACTTAATGAATAAATTAATGAAAGCCTGTATTCTAGCATTACTGCCAGAAGTAGAGGAAGAATGGACTTTTGGTTGATATTTCTAAATTATGTAAAAGAGGACCATATGTAGGACTTCATCTTTGTCATGATGCTTAGCTTTACTGTAAATATGTCTTCTGGCCATAGCAAATCCAGTATCTGAAGAATTATTAATCAATACTTAAATCAGTAACATAGTTGACTGACACTTCTTGAATCACTTGTCAGCAAATTCATCCATAATTTTGCTGTGATCCAGTATTTACTGAAATCTTGCCTAAGGCAACTACAATTTTGATAGCGTAAGGATGGTTTTCAACTATCATTCTCCAGGTTTTCGCTGCTATGTTCCTGCATTAAATTATATCATCAGAAAGCAATATCTTTGGCCAAATTATCTTCCCTCTTACAAAAAAAAATATTAATCATGTTAAGAGTTAATGCCACCATCTTGTTTCTAATAGAGCAGTGACACGTGTAAACAGTACAGCAAAGTGTATAAGAGCACAAGCTACAGCTTCGGATGACCTCGGTATGAATCCGTGCTTCGCCACTTATGAACTATGTGTCCTTAGGTTTGTTACTTAACCTCTCCAAGCCACAATCTCCTAATTATAACAGTAGTGTCCCCTAATTTATTATGAGGATCAAATGAAGTAGTTCATCTAAAGTGGTAGGCAAAGTCTTTAATACATAATGAGTATTTTAAAAACCTTAGCTGAAATTATTGTAAGAAATTACCTATTTAAACATTTCTATATCCTTTCCAAAATCTTGGCTGAAAGCACCACTCATTACATTACATAAAATAAATTCCTTAATCAGGTGGGGAGAATTATATGACCAATCATGTTTTCTTTCCAGAGGGAAACCCAGGTCATGGTCATTCACCTTAATAACTTCTTTCCTGCTTTTCTTTTTTTTAAGATGGCTTTCCTTTTGAGTCTAGTTTTAATTTTTCTCTTTTAAATTGTGTTTAACTTCATAACTTATGGTTCTGCCATTTACTAGCAGAGTAACCTTGTAGAAGTTATTTAAAATGTAAAGCTTCTCTTTCTTCGTCCGTTAAATGGGCATTATTTTGAACACCAAAGACACTATCATCCCAGTATCTCTTTTTTAATAACCACTCCTCTACTCCACCCATACTCCTTTGAGAGCCATACAAGGGGTCTAATTTTCTAAGTGCTTATTATTTGTCTAGAAGTGGACCTCTAACTCAAGCTGGGCCAGGAAGACACTTCTGAGGAATTTCGGGTTTAGTACTGAGAGAATCAGGCCACTGCCTTCCAGTGGCTAAAATTATAAGACATAAATCTCAGGAGTTGCTAGCGGCAATGTTTTCCACTTATGGAATGAGTCAGTCCACAGTGAAAGAAAAGACTGATGTGAAGACCCAGGAAGGAGAAGGAGAATGAATCTCAAAGGTTGTAACGGTTCCTGGCTTCTTGCTCTTCCCATAATTTGCCTGTTCCATCAGATACCCAGCATCCTTCCAATAAATTCCCTTTTGATAAATATTTTGTTTGATTTCTATCACAAAAAACCAAAATAGCTCTAATATGTAGAAAATAATTTCCATTTTGAATATTTGTTACAAAAAGCAAATGACGTAAAACAATTTAAATGCCTAGCATATGACCTGGCATATAATATTATTATACTTGCTCAAAAAATGGTACCAGTTAATATTATTTAGCAAATGGGAATACAAATTCTGAATCAATTAATGGGCACAATTTTAATGGCTTGCAAATCTTCTTTCTTCTTGCAGTTTCAAAATCACCTGAAAGGATCGTTTGGTTCTGGATGTCGAAAGAATTGCAAAATACGAGAAATGTTATGAATTAATTCTGCTACATATCACTGTATAAATCTAATTGAGATATTCTTCTCTAGTTAAACATTCTTAGAAAGTAATGAGGCCCCAGGTCCAGCAATCCACAATTTCTTGCTTAATTCACTAGTTTAAAGGGGAAAATTATGCAGCTTTACATTCCATTTAC
Source organism: Dugong dugon (assembly GCA_030035585.1). Classification (NCBI taxonomy): domain Eukaryota; kingdom Metazoa; phylum Chordata; class Mammalia; order Sirenia; family Dugongidae; genus Dugong; species Dugong dugon. The sequence continues at coordinate 20,698,624 of CM057463.1, read as the reverse complement.
CCCACATATCCAGGAATGAGCTTGATATGTATTTAAATGTACAGAACATTGGCTTGGCCTCATCTGCAGCAGTCTTTACATAGTATAAAGCATGTAGTATAATGGAGAAACAATGGAATCAGCATACCTGCAGAGATACGACATTAGCATTATCAAAATGGAATCAGCATACCTGTAGAGATACGACATTAACATTATCAAAATGGATGTGTCCATTAGGTTCTGTGACAGCAGGATTTGCATAGCAGGTCACGCGGTTGATGGCAGGTAACGTTTTGGGTTGATGAGTTTTTTCTTGAGGAGGACCAAAATCATCACTTGCAAAGTGAGTATGATCATTCTACATGGGGGAAAAAAAAAGAAGCAGATGTTAGAGAAAGGAAAAAAAAAAAAAAAAAAAGACAGCTCACACAGACAAGAAAATAGAGCTTACTCCTTTTTTTGTGAGAGGAAATTTTTATGTCTATTCTATATGTGGTAGTCCTGGTGGTGCAGTGGTTAAGGCAATTGACTGCAAACTGAAAGGTTGGTGGTTCGAAACCACCAGTGGCTCCAAACCACCAGTGGCTCCGCAGGAGAAAGATGTGGCATTCTACTTCTGTAAAGATTTACAACCTTGGAAACCCTATCAGGTCGCTATGAGTTGGAATCAACTCAATGGCAGTGGATTCAGAGTGGTTTATTCTATATGTATTCAATGTGATCTTTTTAGATTTATAACATTTTTCTTCCTTTAAATATACTTTCATTTATTAGCTCCTGTTGATTCTTTTTTCATGTTACGGTAGATATACTTTCTTATTTTGATGAGCATGAATGCAATACAAATTATGCACACCTGTAATATGGCATTAAGTTGTTAGTACTTGTTTAAATTCTATACTAAGAATCAAGTATTTCTCTTATACTTGTCAATATACTGACTCTTTTCTTTCTCCTCACATTCAAAAATCTAATAACTGGAACTTTAACACAATCCTAAGAATAAAATCCATGCCTTTATTTGCCTATATAAAGTAACTTTTGTTAGTAAAATATCAAATGTATTAAGTCTATTTACTTGACCATACGTCTTCAATAACATCTTAAGCATTCTTTCAACAAAGAAAAATATGTAAAATCCACCAAACACAGCAGCTGCTTTCTCAACATAGTTGTCAACTTTGGGATCGAATCCAAACGCCTGAAGGAGTGGAAAAAAAAAAAAAAAATGGTAATTCAGGTAAAACCAAATAATTTAACTTCATTTCTGGAAAATAATACCATATTTTCTCAGTATACATTTTTACCAAAGTTCTAAGTCCATCTTCACATCCAGACAATATTGAGGGTTTATCTGCCAAAATCACAAAACAAAAACTGAAATTTGAGTAACAAAACTGTAAGGGATAGCATATGGGCCTTATAAACAGAGAAAGTCCCATTAAATAAAGACACCGAAGGACCTTACAGTTTCCTAGCTATACCACCTACAGAAATATTTGCCTTGAAAAGCAGACTTTTAGCAGTAAATAAACAGCAGTGATTCCCATCTTCAGAAGATGGGATTACGTCTATGTAATGAAGATAAATGAGATGCTGATGACCCACTTTCTCTAAAAGTAATATATCTGCCCATCATATCCAGAGTCAATTTTTTTTTTCCCCCATACAAAAATTTATACAGGACTCAAATTTTTAGGGTAAATATGGCAGGCCACTTGGATTACAGTTTTCTCAAGACAGGTTCTCTTATACCTAGTGGATCCTGATAAGTCCTAAAGAGATAAATAAATCAAGGACTGGATCCAAGAATAAAAAAGAAGATTTAAGATTGATATCAGATACACACACACACACACACACACACACTCACTCACTCACTCACTCACACACGGTAAGAATGAACGAATCCATTGTTTAAAGGACCAAAAGGCAAGAGTTAGAGTTTGGGGTTATAAAGAGTCAAGATCTCCCTAACAGACAAGAAACATAAATTTAATGTAAGTAAATAAAACAGGAAGAGAGAGTAAGTGCATGAAAAGCCAGAGCTTTCAACCATCCAATCCATTGTAAGTCTCCTCCCAGACCAGCAGTCTAGTATAGAGGATGCCTGGGTTTGTGTACTAACTACGTCTGCTTCTGGTTAAGACCTCACAGCCAGATCTTCATTTGAGTGACTTCTCAGTCCCTATTTATACAGTGCAAAAATGGCATAAACATACCTATTACACATATTTAACACAGGTGTTATGAAAAAAAAAATGAAACAACAAAAAAAGAAGAACTCTGCATGGAAATTTGAGAATTATTGCAAGACTTCTTTAGTGCTCATGTAATTCTCTGATCACTTCCATAATTCCTTCATGATCAGAGAAAGGCAAAAGAACATCCATCCATAAATGTTTTTGAAGAGGTTTCTTATTTTCCTGACAGACATTTGCAGCAAAATAACAAACCTCAAAATCACAGATGCAGAATCTCCTGTCCACGTGCAATATCAGTTTAATTTAATTTGACCCACAAGACACGTGTGAGATATAAATATAATTACATATATAAAATTATGTATGTGTACATATACATATATTATATATATTATACATATATTGTATTTAATATAATTATATAATAATTAAGTCACATATAATTTTATATATGTAATTATATTAAATACATTATATGTATAATATATGTAATATGTATTTTTATATCAGAAAATCTGTGTTATAACCCCAGCTTTGTTAGTAGGTGATTATATGACTATAATCGAGTCATTTAACCCCGCTGGACTTCAATTTTTTTTTTTTTTCATCTCTAGAATTAAGGGCTTGAAGTAGATGTCACTCTAGGTCTTTTCTGCATCAAATAAGGGCCATGCCTAAGAAAATGTGTGCGCACTTTTGTTCATAGCTGTGAAAAGTAAAAGAGACTTTAATTATAATTTTCTAAAAATTTTGAGATGAGGTTGGTACTCCCATTTTGAAATACCATTTTCCCTTTGTCCAGGGCTTGTCTCTCCATCTTTGTGTGTACATGGGCGTGGGGAGATACAGTCCACGGTACAGAAATTTCTCTAGTTCCCTGATGGCTCCCTCCTATTAAGGTCTCTTTTTCCCTTTCCCCTCCTCATCAACTTCCCCTCTCTTTTCATCTCATTTATTCTCCTTCCTCTGTCTCTCTTCCTTAAATAGAGGACCACGACATAGACTTTGAATAAAACACATATATTATTTGTTGATAAACTGAGTAGTGTACTGTAGTCAATGTCAGATCAATAATGTATTTTATCAAAAGAAAAATAAGCTTCTTTTTATTTATTGGCCAGAAATTATTTTTTCCACAGTCAAAAAGGAAAAGAAAAGGTTTGTGAATTGTGCATTAATTTATCCACCAGTCTTCTATAGCTGTAGTAAACATATGAGGGAATTTTGTGGTGTATTTATTAGTAAATTTGACATTGCACCCTCTTTAGAAAATAAATAATGAAACAATATATAGAAAAACTAAACTTGCCAAACGCAAGGCAGAATAAAGTTTTAAGGCCCTCAGAGGTGTTCCAGAGGCGTCTGGTGGTTGGCCTTCTTGAATGTTAATTTTGTCTCTGACACTGACATCCACTGTAGCTTGGGACAAGCTTTTATAGTCGCTGTGATTCAGCGTTCTATTATTCAAAACACTATAAACCAGATCATAAAATGCTGTGAGAATTATGGAGGCTAAAAATGTACAAAGCACTAAAACGTTTAAAAAAAAACACAATTGTTCACAGAAACAAATAGCTAACATCCTTACCTCTGGAATAAGTTGAAAAATTGCATTTGAAAACAGAGTCCCAATAGCCAGCCCCACAAAATAGGTCAAAATCTTTGGGAAATAAGGCTTCTTTATCAGTGGAGTCAAGACCAATCCAAGAAGAGATGCCAGATTAATAATCGTCACTGACAGGAATCCATATCCCCAAACTGTGGGTGGGAGGGAGAAGAGAGTAGACATCAATCAGCACAAATGATCCAAACGAAGTCGTATTGTACAGGAGGCTTGAAACAAATTTCTTCTTTAAAAACATGACACAGATTTCTTCCTTAAAACAACAAAATCTTCTCTATGAAAATCATAAAGAAAATGAAGAACATAAATATTGCATGATAAAAATTAATAGTAATACTGCCTATGCTTTAGTAAGTCCTAATTGTGGAATCAAAGAATATTATAGCTAGAAGAGAATTTGGAGAACATCTAGGATACTGACAAGCAATCTGAGGTCACAGGTTCCAAACTACATTCAGCCACCTAGTTTCATCTTGGCCCAAGGTCTAGTTTAAAATTCAGTCTTCCAGTGGAATATATAGACAGTATAAATTTCAGGGAGAAGGTATGGCATGATGAGTAGAAGGCAGGGGTGGAGATGGGTAGGGATGGCTTATCCGCAAGGTGAACTTAGCTGCTGAGACTAAGCTTGCCATAATCACTTCTCTGCAGGCACCTGTGTAGAGTACCTCCTGGAGAGGGACAGCACCTTAGCCCCCAGCTGGGTCCTCCTGAGACTTTCAGTCAACCTAGTGCAATGAGCACTCAGGAAGTCAGCACATGGGGGCAGGAGGGAGCAGCTGTATAATGCAGCTCACACTGACAGGCCCCGAATAAGACACAAATATCCTGTGCAGAGGGGACCCTGGCGACGGAAGGAAATCTCTCATCTCTCTATTCCCAGGGCCTGAAACGCAACAGGTGCTCAATAAATGTTGCTTTGAATGAAATTAATGAATGCTATCAAAAGCTCTACAGCAAGTGTCATGTGTGGCCTGCTGCTTTGGACTTCAGTTGCCCCCTCATTGTCATATACACACACGGACACACACACACACACCAGTTGTCATCAATTTGATTCCGACGAATGGCAACTCCATGTTTGTCAGAGTAGAACTGTGCTTCGTAGGGTTTTCAATGGCTGATTTTTCAGAAATAGGTTGCCAGGCCTTTCTTCTGAGACACCTCTGGGTAGACTTGCGCTTCCAAACTTTCGGTTAGCAGCCGAGCACATTAACCGTTTCCTCCACCCAGGGACTCCCTCATTAGCATAGAGGGGTTGATATAAAGATAAAATGGGAATTCAAGTGAAATCTACTGTGCGAATCTAGGACAACGGTCTATGGCAGTGCAGGTAGAGATACAATGTGGCCTCTGGGCTTGTGCAACATGTGGGCTTGCCTATGGCCCCACACACTGTTCACAAAGTACAGTATGAAAGGTTAGAAAGCTGCCTTCGCATTGCCACTTCGTAAAATGTCCTGAAAACGTTTTTCAAAGCAGAGCCACTTTTCCTATTGGCACTAACAGTGGAATATGCTAGTGATACCTAACACATAGTGAGTGTCTGCCATGTGCCAGGCACTGTGCTAAGTGATTGACAGGTATTAATTCATTTGATTCTCACAAAACCCTATGAGGTAAGAACTATTATTACTTCCTTCACATGATTGAGGAAATTGAAGCATATGGAGTTCAAATAAGGTCACACAGATAGAAAGTGGACTTCAAACCCAGGCTGTCTGGCTCCAGTGTCCACTTTTCTAGCAATATACTTTATTACTTCTATGGAGGTAATCTAATTGCTAAAAAGCCCAAGGGATTCAATAAAACTGTGAACATTTTATCCTGAACTGTACCTCATGAATACAAGGTTGCTCACTACAATTTTTGTCTAAGACAGTCTACCTACAAATAAACTTAGCAAATGTCCATATAGCCCAGAATGTGAACTAAACTGTGGTTCCTCACAAGGAGTTTATGATCCTTTGCTCAGGAATCTGGGACAAATACACACACACACACACACACACACACACACACACACTCCCCAATACAAAGTAGCATATGCTAAGCACCAGATGAAGACCACAGATAATAAATGTTACTATCTAACCACAAAGGAGTCCTGGTGGCACAGTGGTTAAGCGCTCGGCTGTTAACCAAAAGGTTGGCAGTTCAAACCCACCAGCTGCTCCGCAGGAAAAAGATGTGGCAGTCTGCTTCCATAAATATTTACAGCCTCGGAAACCCTATGGGGCAGTTTTACTCTGCCTTATAGGGTCAATATGAGTTGGAAACAACTCGATAGCAATGGGTTTATGTAACCACAAGAGCCATCTCAACAATGACCATGACTTTATCTTCTCAAGACACTTTCCTACCAGTTCCAAACTCCTGACCATGTCCTACAAAGTGTTCCTTCAGTCCACCTCATTCCTATTTTTTTATTACCTTTTCACTTAAAACAATGCTACCTACTCCCTTCAAACTTTCTAATTAGAAAGTATTATCAACCTCACATCTTCCTCCACTGTATATCTACATGTGGTTTCTCTTAACACAAACACTAGCTTACGTTCATTCAACAAACATTTATAATCTCTTTAGGTAGCAAGATGTATACATATCAAAAACTAAAGCAATTTTTAGTACCAAGTAGAAGAAAGCCATATATATATATTAAACATATCCGCTTCTCCTGAGAAATCCTGCTCCACTACCCTCATTCATTATCTCCACAGACAGCAGAAACATCAGGGTCAATTTCAGTTTCCCTCTCCACCAGTCAACTCCTATAGACAACTGGTGACCGATCCCTGTCAGTTCTGCCTCAGAGATATTTCTCACCTCTAGCTTCTCTACTCTCATTGCCTCTGCCTTGAGTTCAGGCCCTCATCATCTCTCACTCCTTCATCTGATTTATTGACAGCTTTCAATCTTGTCTTCCTCCTCCTAGTTGAAATGACCACCAGACATATCATACTAAAGCACGAATTTGATCATCTCGTGGTCCTATTTGAAGCTGCCCTTCATAAACTGATTCCCACATACCCTCTCTGGCTTTACTTGGCCCCTCCCCTCCAAACATGGCCTTTATCCAACCACAATGTTTTCCAAACACAGCACTAACTTTGCATTGTGATTCTCTCTCTGGAAACACATTTCCATCTCCATTGCCTACGAAACTCACATGTGGCTCTCCAAGCTAACTCAGAGACTTTCTCTATGAAGCTTTCCTGGCTCATCAAGAGTCTCACAGCTCCTTATTTGAAGCTAATCTGTCCACTTACTATTTCTTGCATGCTACGGTAATTTTATCACTTATTTGTTTGTCTACATCCTATAGATTGTGAGATTCTCAAGGATAAGGGCTATCTTTTATTCATACACGATTGCTAGCAAATTGCCCAGCAAATAAGTCATTCTTTGCTGAATGAATTAATAAAAGCCATATTTCAAGGTGCAACTCAAAACTCTGTCAAAGAAAATACCAATCCATCTGCTAGTCTGATCTTTCTAACCTTCCTTACTCTTGTACACGTTTATCAGAACCACTTAGGAACTGTTGGGGAGTGTAAATCATCACATTCTAGCCATACTGCATAGTTTTCCCTTCTTGTATTGTTAAGATATTATTCCGAAAAAGATCCATTCATCAAGAATAAATTGATATAAAAACATCCCTTGCATTTCTCTATATACACGAGACTCCTTTTAATAATCTGTTTCAAGCTGGAGCCTTTCCCTTTGCTTCTAAGTGCATCTGAAAGATTTTAATAAATTTCCCAGGAATAATATTAGTAAGAAGAGCTAATATTTCTTGAATGTCCGTTGTGCATTAAATTTCTCTTAAGAACTTTACCTATTTTAATTCATTCGATTTCCATAACAGCCCTATAAAGTGGACCCTATTATTATCCCCACTTTTCAGATGAGGAAATATGATCCTGGTCTTTTCTGCAAATGGCTCAGGCCTAAATACAGAAGCTTCAGTTTCTACCTGGCCCCATTCACACAGAGCAGCTGCACAAAATGGTGATTGTCTTAGTCATCTAGTGCTGCTACAACAGAAATACCACAAGTGGGTGGTTTTGATGAAGAGAAGTTTATTTCCTCATAGTCCAAGTAGGCTAAAAGTCCAAATTCAGGGCATCAGCTCCAGGGGAAGGCTTGTTCTCTCTGTCGGCCTTCTTCTCTTCGGTGTTCCCCTGGACTAGGAGCTTCTCTGCGCCGGGACCCTGGTCCAAAGGACACGCTCTGCTCCTGGCACTGTTTTCTTGATGGTATGAGGTCCACCTGTCTCACTGCTCACTTCTGTCTTTTATATCTCAAGAGATTGCCTCAGGACACAATCCAGTCTTGTAGATCAGGTCCTGCCTTACTAACACAACTGCCACCCATCCTCCCTCATTAACATCATAGAGGCAGGTTTACAACATACAGGAAGATCACACAGTACCAGGAATCATGGCCTAGCCAAACTGATACACACTTTTTTGGGGGGACATAATTCAAACCATGACAGTGATTAACAGTGTGAGCTCTGGAATCAAATCATTTGGGTTCAAATTCAGCTCTTGCATTTATCGGCATTTTAGGTTTGTCCCTTGAATTCACTAAGCTTCGGTTTTATTATATTTAGAATGCACATAATGCTAGTTTCAGAGTTTTTACAAGAATAAATCAAAACTAGTTAGTGCAGTCCCTAGAATATAGTAAACCTTCAATAAATTTTGTTTAAATATACATCTAATGGAATATTTACTCAAACATAAAGAGAAATAAAGCCCTAATACATGCTACAACATGAATGGGATCTTGAAAACATTATGCTGAGTGAATAAGTCAATCACAAAAGGACAAACATGGTATGCTATCACTAATACAAAGTACATAGAATAGGTGAGTATATAGAAATCTGAGTTTAGTAGGGGTTACTGAGGCAGTAGGGAGGGGAAATGAGTGGGATTCTTGTTTAAAGCATTGAGATTTTGTTTATAGAGACGAAAATTTTGGCAAAAGACATTGGTGATGACTGTACAACATGACTGACGTTAACTGATCTCGCTGAATTGTATATGCAAAGAGTGCTGAATTGGCAAATGTGGTGCTAGCTATATTTTCACAACAATTTTTAAAAATCACAAATGGGCGGGAAGAAGAATTAAATTCCAAAAAAATAAGTGGAGAGATATACAGTAAAAAATTGATGTTGTTTATTATTGTTTCCAAAAAATAAATTAGTAAGTGGACCACAATATAAGTTTGGTTCTTTTAGCTGTTCTACAGAGCAAAGTACAAAAAACTAGCAGTCAGGAGACCTGAGCTTTAGTCCTACCTCCAGTATTTTACCTACCAGCAGCCACTTTACCTCTCTGGAGCTTACATTTACATCCTTGGTTATATTAGCCAGTTGGAAAATATGATCTCCATGGATGTGTCAAATAAAATTCTATTATTTTTATATGTTACTTGAATTAAACAGTATCCTGTGACCTCACCAAAAAAAAAAAAAAAAGAGGTAATTTTGACCCATTAAATTAAGGCTAAAATGTAATTAATTTATCTCCCAGAGAACTTAATTTACCATCAATTTATTACACTCATCAATATAAGTTTAAAAAATATCTGAAAGGCAACTTTAAAATCACAAAATTTAAGGTCCCTGAGAAACGAGGCCGTTCTATTTGCCCACTGAAACAACACCGTAAACGTGCTCATAAAATCCTTGTATCGTGACTCCTTTCAATTGCTTTTATTTTGGTTTTTCCGTTCCTTTGGATGGGTTCACAATTAACTCTACATTAAATGAACAGTTATAGCAAAACTCCAGTGCATGAAATTATTTTCAGATCATATCCTTGTGGGGAAAACATAGGCTTTCATGAGGACTAGAGCGTTAAGTAACCCTCTGAACACATTTGTCGTAAGAAGAGCAAACATGTATCCTGCCTGCTCTGTGTCAGGCACTGTTCTATGCACTTGAACATATGAACTCAGTTGATAATCCCAATAATTCTGTAAGGAAGGTAGTATTATTATGTGCATTTTACAGATGAGGCAACTGAAACACAGAGACATTAAATAAATCTCCCAAGATACCCAGGTCCACTAAAATAAAACAATAAAGCTAAAAGCAATATATTGGCCCCATAGGGTTTCCAAGGAGCAGCTGGTGGATTTGAATTGCTGACCTTTTGGTTAGCAGCCAAGCTCTTAAATACTGTGCCACCAGGCCTCCATGAACAAATTTAACATCTTAAATTGGTAATAATAATTAGTACTTTCCCTAATTATCTTGAAACTTCCTATACCTTTTTCCACCCCACCCCTTCATACCCTACTCCAACCCATTTCAATTCCTAATATGTACCATAAATCTTTTCTCTCTTTATCAGGACTTCTGTCCAAATATTTGGTGCCTTTCTGATGTTTAACATAGAGTTGTTGATTTTCCCATTTTATGACTTAGCAGTATTGATCCTAGAATTCTGTCTCTCATTTCCTTCTTACCACTTCCCTGTTTCTACCTCCTGAGTCCTACCTAGTTCCTGAGATAGCGTGAACTGGGCAAATAGGGTTAAAAATACTTTTGAATATCAATAATTAACCTGCACAGAGTAGATTTGGTTTTTCTTAAGCCCCATCTCCGGTACACAAAATTATGTACATGTTAGATATATTTTATTTATTGACAGACACATATATAGCACTATGTGCCAGACAATGACTTAAGTGCATCACAGTCTTACATATGTTGTTGTTGGCTGCTGTCAAGTCAGCTCCAACTCACGGTAACTTTATATATAACAAAACGAAACATCTCCCAGTCCTGTGCCATCTTTACAAGTGTTGGTATGTTTGAGTCCATTGTTGCAGGTATTGTGTCAACCTTATGAGAAACCTATGTGTCAACCTTGTGAGAAAGGTGCTATTATTATCCCCATTTTAGATGAAAGAGGCAGAAGGGGTCAAGTCACATGCCCAGCATAGCCAGGAAACGACAGAGCTGGATTTGAGACCAGGTGGGCTGACTTCAGAGTCTGTGCTTTTTACCATTAGCAAATGTTAGCATATTTAAGCAGTTGCTGAGTTTAGTTTTGAATGTAAAATGTATTACAGTTAAAGAGTTGTAGAAGTATCAACATATTCTCATTTAGTACACACTCTAGCAAAATATTTTCTTGAACAATTAGCTTGGAAATTATTGTCATTCACAAAAATTGTTAATTATATTTATCAGATTTGTCCTTGGTGCTTTTCAACCTTTGTGTATATAAATATAGAAGTTGAAAGAGAACATGGATTCCGAAGCTGAGACTGCCTGCTTTTGAGCCTGGCTCTACTACCTGCAAGTTGTGTAACTTTGAGTAAATGACTTTAACCTCTCTGTACCTTGGTATCCCCAGCTATAAAATGGGGACAATAGCGCTTACCTCATAGGGTTGTATGAAGATTAAATTAGTTAATACATGTAAAGTATTTGGAACAATGCTTGGTACAAAATAAGTAGTACATAAGAGTTGACTATTAGCATTGTTGTTGTTGTTGTTTTTCCTGTTATACAGACAGAAATCTAAGTATTCATACATACACAAAGGAATCCAAAAGTAAGTACAATAACCACTTCAATTCTTGGTCCCTCTCTTTTCTTCTCTATCTATACTCTCTTCGTATTCTCTACCTATACTCAGAACCAATTTGAGGGCAATGGTTTTTTTCTTTGTTTGTTTGTTTTTATACTTGCATTAGATGAATTTGCTCAGCTCTTCAGCTTTCAATACCATCTCTAGGATGACAAATCTCCAGCCTTGATCTCTCCTCTGAGCTCCAAATGTATACATGCCACAGCCCACTGGACATCTGCACTTGTGTGTCTATGTCCGTAACTAACCATGTCAAAAAGTATGTCTTTTTTTAAAAACTACAAATACTTACTTTTTCAGGTTTTTTTTTTTTAATTCTCTTAAAGTTCAATTTTTTTATTGTGCTTTAGATTAAGGTTTACAGAGCAAGTAAGTTTCTCATTAAACAATTAATACACATATTGCTTTGTGACATTGGTTGCCAACCCTGTGACATGTCAACACTCTACCCTTCTCGACCTTGGGTCTCCCATTTCCATTCGTCCAGCTTTCCTGTCCCCTCCTGCCTTCTTGTCCTTGCCCCTGGGCTGGTGTGCCCGTTTAGTCTCATATACATGATTGAACTACATGTGTTATTGTTTGTTTTATAGGCCTGTCTAATCTTTGGCTGAAGGGTGAACCTCAGAAGTGACTTCAGTACTGAGCTAAAAGGGTGTCCAGGGGCCATACTCTTGGGGTTTCTTCAGTCTCCGTCAGATCAGTAAGTCTGGTCTTTTTTGTGAGTCAGAATTTTGTTCTACGTTTTTCTCCAGTTCTGTCCAGGACCTTCTGTTGTGATCCCTGTCAGAGCAGTCAGTGATGGTAGCCAGACACCATCTAGTTGTACAGGACTCAGTCTGGTGGAGGCTGTGGTAGTTGTGGTCCATTAGTACTTTGGACTAATCTTTCCCTTCTGTCTTTGGTTTTCTTTCTTCTCCCTTGCTCCAGATAGGGTGGGACCAGTGAAGTATCTTAGATGGCTGCTCACAAGTTTTAAGACCCCAGACGCTACTCACCAAAGTAGGATGTAAAGCATATTCTTTATAAACTGTTATGCTAATTCAGCTAGATGTCCCCTGAGATCAAAAATTATACTCTTGATCCTCATCAACCCTTTCCTGACCAACAAACTGCTCCTCTCCAATCTTCTCCATCCCAGAAACCATCTATCCATTTTCTCTCACCCAAACCTTGATGCATCTTTCCCTCTCCCACATCCAATCCAGAGGCAAACTATTTTAGCACAATCTCCAAAATCTATCCTGAACCTAATCACTTCTCCCCAACTCTGTCCCTCTCACCTTAATCCAACTCACCATCACCTCTAGCATCAATCCCTGGCAATAGCTTCCTGACCAATCTCTTTGCTTCCTTCTCTTGCCCCAGTACAATCTATTCTTCAAGCTACAGGTAGGGCACCCTTTTACAAATTTAAATGAAATCAAACACTCTCCTGTTTAGAACCCTACAGTGCCTTCACATCACATTCAGAATAAAATCCATTCATTTTACTGCACCTTACAAGACGCTGCCTATCTCCCAGATATCACCTCTTCCTATAATCCCTCCTGCCCACTATGCTTCAGACACAGGCCTTCTTGCTGTTCCTTACACAGGCCAAGTTCATTCCTAAGCTCATACTCACTTTTCCCTCAGCGAAGAATGATCTTCCCTCGAGAAGATCTTGCCGTGACATTCTCCCTCTCCTCAGTTGGGACTCTGCTCACACGTTACCTCATCAGAGAGACCATCAATGACCTGTCAAAAATCACACTTATCGAGCACCTCCTTCTATCCCTTACCTACTTTATTTTCTTCCTAGCATTATCACTCTGAAGTTATATTATTGATTTGCTTGTTTGTTTCAATGTTTATTGTCTCTCTTCTCCACTAAATTGTAAGCCCTAAAAAGGCAGGGAAATTTTTCTTCTTGTTCACTAATAAATACTGTCTTAGACTGGGTTCTTTAGACAAGCAAACCAGTGAAGCATATATATATATATATATATATATAGGTATTTATCTCAAGAAAATGGCTCACACAGTTGAAGAGCCTGGCAAGTCTTAAGTCTGTGGGTCAGGCATCAGGCTGGAGGCTTCTCCTGACTCACATAGCTGCAGGGGCTGATGAATCCAAGATCGGCAGGTAAGATGACAGACTGCTGGCTCACAGCCTTCAGAGGCTGAAGAATCCCAAGATCAGCAGGCAATATGGCAGGCAGCTGGCTCAAGTCCCAAGAACTGGAGGTCAGATGATGACAAGCCAAATGCAGGATCCACAGCAAGCAAGTAAGCTTTGCCAGAACGTCCGTATATATATTGGATGCAGGCCACACCCTGAAGGAAACTCCCCTTACAACTGATTGGCTGATCACATCAGATCACATGATGGAGGATAACTACATCATTACATAACTGCCAAACCACTGAAAATCATGGCCCAGCCAAGTTGACACAAATCTTAACCATCACAAATACCCAATGCATAGAACAGTACTTGCCATTTAGTTCAATAAATATTTATTGAATGAATTCATGAATGAAAATAAAATACCCATATGGGGTAAGTTCACCATTTCAGGACACTAAAAAATTGCACATAAGTGGCAAATAGACCCCCTGAACAATTCATTTATTTCATTGTTGAAAGTACACTTCTACAGGTTTATGTGTGTGAATTATATACCAAACACATACTTGCTTTCTTATATTTTTTAATGTCTTCACAGCAAATTATTCCTTAAAAATCATAGATAAAATAATTGTTGGCATTTTCTTTCATTTATGAAAATTAAAGCAGTAATAATTCAGTTCCTTAAGATTTAATCTAGAAGCATACTAGTTCCCTTACCAGTTCACTGATAATTGCAGATAAACTAACCGGGTTTGAGATAATACAAGAAAAAGTTAATATAAATTAACTGATCAATTATGAGCCAAATATTTAATGTGCAATCCAATGTGCACCTCATAAAGTATATGATGTTTAAAATCAAGAATTTTTATTTAGGTTTCTAAGTGGTTCCAAGTATAATTTTGACTCCACAAATGGAAGAGTATGACTTATGAAGTGTCAATGAGTTCTAATAACTCTTACTCTAACTACTTTCAGAATATTAGTATTTTTACCAGGGAGTTCTATATAGATTAATCAAAAACAACAAAACAGAAAAAAGAGGCATGTTAACTTCATTTCAAACTGGCCAGTGTATTTTTCAAACAAATAGGAGAAAAAATACCAACATACCTTCTGAAAGACTTGGTTTTGTGTGATGCTTGGACTTAGCCTCACAAGGGTGAAAGCTCAATTGCTGTAAGACTGCTGGACAGATGGTAGAGAGGTTAGAGCTGGTTATCTGGGTAGCATTTGAAAAGCCATGAAGGAAAAAGATCTCTTCAGCAGATAAACACTAAAATAGAATAAACAAAGTGAACAAATATGTGTTAATGTAATAAAGCACCCAAGCAAAGATGCTATAAAGATACACAGAACATTGCATCTAAACGCCTGGCACTTACTCTTTATACAAAAGCTCACTAGAGAAATGTATGGGCTCTAAAATTGTAAAACAGTTCAAATCTCCTAAAACCCAGAAACAAGAAAAATAACAAACAACGACAACAAAATAAATAAATAAACAAAATTCTTAATCAGCACTCTACCTATATAGCAGACAAAGAAAATAAGAATTCGTTTGGGGATTTCCAAGAACTTTACAAATATGAAAAGCGGACCAAAGGGCTCTAAAATGGTTCTATATTCTCTGTCATCCCTCTCTGTTTACTTTAGTGTTAATGGATATTTTGTGGAGACTGTTCAAGTGGCTCTCTATAACATTTCTTGAAGATAAATACCTGCTTCCCTTACAATTTCATGGTCAAGAAATGCATCCCTCTTCCTAGATAGTAATAATAATGTCAATATAGAAAAGTTGTTTTAAAGTCTGTTCTTAGCACAAACTGTTGTTTACTAAAATATGTATTACTCCCAACGATGGCGAATAGCTTTTCTACACTATATGATGTTTTTAAAATAGAGCTGTGTTGTTTAGAAATTCATTGACTGTTAATGAAGAATAGCGTCTACATTACAAAAATTTTGTTACTAAAATAACTTTTCAAAAGGTATCATTTTGCTCTCAGGCAAAATGATTATGAACATTACGAACACTATGAAAGGAATTAAATGCGTTGCTACTGTTAATAAATATCTCAAAGGTCGGTGGCAGTTTGAACCCACCAGCACCTCCTGCAGGAGAAAGATGTGGCATTCTGCTTCCGTAAAGATTACAGCCTTGGAAACCCTACAGGACAGTTCTACCCTGTCCTATACGGTCCCTATGAGCCGGAATAGACTCGACGGCAGAGGGTTTGGTTTTTATTTGGTTTAAGACCTTAGCTATGAATGATATGGCGAACTCCAAAGCTGACGCTCATTGTTTTAGAATTTGGGGAAAAAAAAACTGTTGCCATCAAGTTGATTCCAACTCATGGCAACCCCACGTATGCCAGAGTAGAACTGTGCTCCATAGGGTTTTCAATCGCTGATTTTTTTGGAAGTAGATTGCCAAATCTTCCTTCCAAAGTGCCTCTGGATGGACTCAAACCTCCAGCCTTTCAGTTAGCAGCCAATCCTGTTAACCATTTGCACCACCCGGTGGCAAACGATTTTGGTACCAGGAGATCATTACTGATTATAAAGGTGAAAAAAAAATCAAATACACAAGATATATGCAGTTGTCAAAAACTAAAATTCAACTACCTTAAAGAAAATGCGCATTTAGACCTTTTTTTAGTGTCTAATCATGCACTTTAAAACTGTTCCCTATTCAACCCACTCTCTCCTTAGGGTTCAGGATGGTGATTGCTATGTGTCACCAAGAAGAGGTTAACAGTCTTCCTTTACGCCTAAAACAGAGGCTAAAAAACTACTAGAGGGAGAAAATAGCTCTATAGCCAAACAGAGAAGGGAAAGTGAGTACAGGTTATTCATCACTATGAAGCCGCCCAGGAGCATAATTGCTAGGCTCAAAAATTACAGAGCCGACATGGGTCGACTGCCCACTGCATGATTCCAGGAATAAATAGGTGTGAGAGTACAAACACAAAGCACTACTGTTTCCCTGCAAGGAAGTCTTAACCTACTTGGACTTCAAGTTCCTCCAACTGGAAAACAGAAGGAAAAGGGCAGGGTGCCTAGATAATCTCCAAAGTCCTCTCAGAATTAACGTTCTAAGACTTCGTAAAACTTGATGACTGTCAAGCAGTTCTTTTCCAACTCAAATTGTGACCCATTTGTGATTCAGAAAATTTGTTTAATAAGTCACAGACAGCATTTTTTAATGAAATAAATTAAAATACGATAGAAACTATAGAGTCCATCATGCAATCGCACGGGTCGAACTTCAGTTTGTTACACATTACATATATCTACGCACAAATATACTAGGTCACAACTGGGGTGGATTATCCAATAGGCAAGGTAGGCACGGTGCTTACCTCACTTACCAGATCATCTTTCGTAAATAATTTCACATTTCTTCACCACATCAAAGATTCTGCTTCTAGCTGTGGTTGGCATCTGTCTCTCTCCCAACCCTACAGCACATTCCTACAGAATCAAAGCCTCTTTTCCATTTTACAATCTCTGACAGGGGTGGATGATCCAGTAAGCAAGTTAAGCACAGGCTTACTTCTGCTCAATAATCTGTAGTGAACAATTTCATTACAGATTAGTAAATAAGCACAAGAAAGCCTGTGCTTACTTTTGCTTGTTGGACAGTATGTCTCTGGTCACAATGTAAAATTTCTTCCTTTCTATAAAGGCAGTAAAGAGTTTGAAAGCCACTGCTTTTGAGGATGCCTAAAGTCCCTCTGTATAGCATTAAAGACAGTCTTCTACATACAAGTGAAGAAAAATAAATAAAAACAGTGCAGTCAAAGGAATAAATAACCAACACTGTACGATAGCCTTGTTTAGAGCCTCGATGATCTACACAGTATTTGTGTAGAAATTGTGGCTAGGCAGGTGGTCGTGGGTAATAGCACTTTGACAGCGGCCACTGCCCAATCACCAGGAAGAACACCAAGGTGGTGAGATGACAAAATTAAAGGCCTTGCTTTGTGATAAAAGAGAAGGGAATACTAACAGTGGAGATAAACTGAATTCGTGGCAGGCCTGCTTTATTTAAAATAACTATGTACTGGCAAATAGACTGCAACATTTTGAACAGCAGCATATTTTGGCTTCAAACAATCTTTAGTTCTATTATACTTTGATTTAACACAGTTGAACCCAAGACAAAAGAAAGCCGTTGTTTTAGAAAGGGCGGCGTCTCCCAGAGCGGGGACAAACAGGATGAAAGCCCAAACCCTGAACAGTGAGAGAGAGACAACAAAACCGGTTGAACCATTGCCCAAGGAATTTCAAACACCCTCTCAAGCACACCTCTTCATCTCTAAGACAAACAATGAATAAATTATGGCAATAGGAGGAGTGTCGAGTGCTCCTCAGAAATGAACTCAGGGTGATTATACTGCATAGTATGTGCCTTAATGAAACTCTGCACACTTTCACCATCTCCCTCACTAATATGCACTGACAGGTTCCTTCTTTCCATCTATTTGGTTTTTATTACATTACTTTTCTCAAGAGTCCCATCCTGAGATTTGCTGTGGCCTTTGGAGCTTTGTGCTATCAGAGACAATCTCCAGCCTGCAGTTATCCTAATGTAAGTGGATTGTCTCTTTTCCTAAAGACTTTTTCTAAATACCGAGTCAAATTCCTATTTGCTAGTATCTTGCCACATTCAGGTCATCTGAAGCGGACTTTATATACATGAAACACCAAAATAAGGTAGTAGTAGAGATAAGAAGGTGTAGATGCCTGTTATAAACAAGACTCAAAATTATTTTAACAAATAGTTCCACATATATCTTCTTCTGCCTCCCCTGCTCCTTCTTCCTCAGCAGTTCTTACTAGTTAGAAGTTCCTCTGCTTCTTTTTCATTATGTGTTTGTGTAAATGCTGGAAGCTGGTATAGGACAGAACAAGGAGAAGATTAAGCAACTGGGGAAAGTTCCTCCCTCAACATTTTTGTACAGTTGAAACTTGCCTATAAGTGTCAAGGCTCATTGTAAGATTTGAAATTACACGGTTTGGATATCACGTATAATAACCATGCAATTATACTAAACAGTTGCCATCGAGTTGGTTCCAACGCATGGTGACCCCATATATTGCAGAGTAGAACGGGACTCCATAGGGTTTTCATGGCTGTGACCTTTCGGAAGAAAACCACTAGTCCTTTCTTCCGAGGCACTTCTGGGTGGGTTTGAACTGCCAACCTTTTGGTCAATAGCTAAGTGCTTAAGCATTTGTGCCACCCAGGGAATCCTGTAATTATACTACACATCACATATATTTTTTCATTGATTCAACAAATATTTATCGAGCATAAAAATATTGGCAGAAGTGGAAGGTAGGACAAGCTGGAGGATGACAACCAAGAAAGAAATAGAAGAAAGATAAGTCATAGATCTTCCATCAAGAAACCTAAATAACTGTGGCAGAAATAAGTCATACATGCCAATATGTATACAACCAGAGAGAAAGCGATAAGTTCACAAGAGGCATAATGAAAAAGTACTATGGGAGTTCATAGGCGGGAGAAGAGGTATGCAGGTGAAATCACCAAAAAAATGACTTTTGAGAACTCTAAGAAAGTAGAAAGAGAATGCAGTTACTGGTAAGACTAGGGAACCTAGGAATAGAAACACTTGGAGGGGATGATGGCAAGTTTGACCTTGGAGATTTTAAGTTGCAATGCCTGGGGACACCCAGATGGAAATGACCAGTGAGCTTTCTCTGAAAAAGGTTGAGGTCAGAGATAAGGATGCAGCTCTCTTCTGCAGTGAGATAATAGCTAAGTGGGAGTGGAGGAGATCATCAGGTGAGAGTATACAGAAAGAAGAGTAAAAGCTTTGGGAATACATCTATAATTTATGCAAAAGCAGGAAAGGGCGACAGAGAAAGAGACAGTGAAATAAACCCAAATGGTAAGAAATAATCTAGGCTAGTAAAGTGTGGTGAAGACCTATTGTTTTTTGCCTACCTGAGATGCCCCCGCCCCAATCATCCACGAACAGACAACTTTACTGCCATGGGAGACCTTTCCATATGATTTAGTGGGGTAAGTGGAGGGGCTGACCAGAGAACATGTGACCCAGACCTATCCACTCTCTGGTAGAGTTACTAAAGAAGTCTTTCTCCACTAGGATTACTCAGCTCGTAGGTCATGAGTCTGGAGCTCCTTGGCCATTTTCTTCACCATGTGAAAAGAGGCTAAGTAAGAAGTAGAGAAAAACAGATTCCAATATCGTCACTCATCCTCTGGAGAGGGGCAGTGACAAAATCTAATTCTGTCCCTCAATTCAGTTACCTGAGTCAAGGAATCCCTTTTTGGCTTGAGCTAGTTAAAACTGAGTTTCTTTCACTTACAAATGAAAAAGTCTTGTTTTGTACACAAATAATTATTTAAAAGAAGTCCCTGGGTAGCGCAAATGGTTAAGCACTTGACTATTCGCTGAAAGGCTGGCAGTTCAAACCCACCCAGTGGCACCTCAGAAGACTAGACTGGCGACCTGCTTCCAAAAGGTCACAGCCTTGAAAGCCCTATGGAGGCAGTTCTCCTCTGCCCATATGGGGTCAACATGAGCTGGAATTGACTCGATGGCAATTAACAATTATTGAAAAGTCATTTTTTAAAGCTCGTGAGTGAGAGATACATCCAGAACTTGTGGAGAAGTTTAAAAAAAAAAAAAAAAGATAAACTTCTCCACTTTTTAAAGCCTCTGCACTTCTTCCTTTTCTCAGCACATGGGCTGTTTTCTCCACTTGGCTGTCTTCTCAAATAGTAACCAATAAATAGCACAAAACAATAGGACAATCTGACCCTGTACCCATTATGACAAGGCCTTCACACCACACCAGAAATGAACTATCTTGCCGTTCAAGTCACCCCAGAGCTAGATTTAGATTCCATTTTGCCATGGACTGATCCTGTGGGAAACTTACCAGTACACATTCCTAATAAGGACACTGCTAGGTATAGAGGTAAAGGTAGGTAGAGGGAATACCTCATAATGCATTTTGACTCAATGACAATCAAAACTGTAATGAAACATCAAGTCTAGTCAGTTTTTCTGGGTTGTAAAGTAACTGAGACACACAAACTTTAAATTCCACTACAAAGCCCAAAAGGAAGCCAGAGGCAGAACAGGGGTTAGAATGCAAGTCTGAAAGAGTCCTGTTTACCTTCTTTTCTCTTCATGACTTCCCTACCCTGCCCTACTCTGCTGCTGACTGCTACTTTTACTTTTTTACAGGAACTACAGTCACCTTCTAGAATTTGGCCATCCATGCAAGTAAGATGAAAGCTGTGTAACCTGTTCTTCCCCACACTCCAAGCAAGAGGCAGATCTTCCCTCTTGAAGAGATGCCACAGGTAAGAGGTGTAATAAGAATCCATCCCAAAGCTTCATCTGTTTTGCTCTCACAGAAGCCAACTACACTTCTTGCTCACTCTCGTCCATCTGTTCATTCACCAAACATGAGTTGATCACACCTTCTCTGGGCCAGGTGTTCTGGTAGGTGCTGAGAAAAAGATATGGTTCCAGCCTTCAACAAGTTCTCCATTCCATAGAGGAAACAGATACACAAACAGATAAGTAAAATACAATGTGGAAAGTGGAATATACAAATATGCATTAGGCCTTGTGAGATAAGAGGGGAGAAGTCAGGGAAGGCTTCTGAGAAGAGTTTGATACATTTCTGAGTTTGAAATGTTAGGTGCTTTGGATGGCTGGGGAGGTAAGACGTGAACCACAGAAAATTAAGTAAGGAAGGACTCAGTAACGCACATGACATTAGTGTAACTGACAAATGACTTATACACAGTAGTTATTATAGGAGTTCTAAGAAGCCACATATAAGAGCTCCAGTAATAGTGGCCATAATATATGCTTAACACATATTCCCTCTTCTAATACCCTTATCATCTGCTAAAGTAGATTTCAGGAGAAATTTAAGATGAAAAAAATCATGGCTTAGAAAGGTAAGTTGCCTAAGATTATGAAATCTATGAATGTTAAAGACAGAATTCAAATCCATGTCTTCACATGCCTTCTGACTTTTAAGCCAATGTTGTTGCTGCTACACTCCTATGTGTTGGATTGTTGGACACTAAGATGAACTCAGATAATGAAAGAGAAACATTCTCACGCTGGTAAGGAATGTGTGTCATTTCCTCTAATAGTGACTTGAGTCATAGAGTTAAATTACTCTTAGACCTGTTTAGGAGCTTACCCAGAGAGAGACCTCAGAAGCAATCCTAAAATTCAGACATCAGCCAAGTTTTCTCACCATGGTGAGAATTAAAAAATAACTGAAAGAGGTCATAATTCTCTACCCTCCATGATGCCCTCCTGTCCATCACCCAAACAGGAAAATGTAACACTCAAATGCAACAGCCATACTGGAGCAGTAGAAGCTAGCAGGCCAGAACCTGACACAACACCCTCTGCTGACGTTGCCGTAAAGTACTCCTGTAACAGGTGTGCCATCTTGAATGACTGGCACAATGAATGCTTTGTTTCACTGTTTTTATTTTAAACTCACTATTTTTGTGGCTCAGAGAAGCAAACTTATTGATTCATCCACCTGAGCTATGAGACCAGCATGACTGGCCACAGATTATTAAGAGCGTATAAGAGTGGGGAAAGGTGAAGATTCAAAATAATTATTTAATGGGAAAGAAATCTCTGGAATCCTTAAGCTCACATGCACCTTAGTATTTGCTAATGCTAATACGGTGTGCCTAGCAGACTGTATTGCTCAGAAAATATTTGTTGAACAAATGACCCTCTCACCTGTCTTCATAGTATTTTTTTTAAACCAGTTGCAAAAACATTTTGAATTTACAGTAGTCACCTAAACAATATCATGAGGAAGCAAAAGAAATTACATGCAAAAACTGAAATATATATGAGAGTTTCAAATATAACTACTGGTCAAGGATCCCAAAAGAAACTTAAATATTTAAATTTTAAAAGGCCCATTTGAGCTTAACAACTGGAAGGCTATTTCTGAACGGTGAAACAAAGTGAACAATTCCATTAATTTATCCCTTCACGGGTCACAGAATAATGTCATGGAACTGATGGTTTAAATGTTCCAAACTTGTGACAAGACCATTCAAGCAGGAGTGACTGAAGAAATGACTTCCAGATTTTTTATTGATACAATAATAGAACTACCTAATCTCGGTGACAAGGAACTCCAATACTACTTCCAAATCCCCCATCATATTGAGATATATGTGTATGTATGTCACTTTATCACTTTGAGGACTAAGGTCTGCCTGACCCAAGTCATGGTATTTTCAATTGCCTCATATGCATGCGAAAGCTGGACCACGAATAAGGAAGACCAAAGAAGAATTGATGCCTTTGAATTACGGTGTTGGCAAAGAATATTGAATATACCACGGACGGCCACAAAGATGAACAAATCTGTCTTAAAAGAAGTACAGCCAGAATGTTCCTTAGAAGCAAGGATGGCAAGATTTCATCTCACATACTTTAGACATGTGATCAAGAGGGACCAGTCCCTGGAGAAGGACATCATGCTAGGTAAAGTAAAAGGTCAGCAAAAAGAGGAAGACCCTCAATGAGATGGATTGACACAGTGGCTGCAACAATGGGCTCAAACATAGCAATGACTGTGAGGATGACACAGGACCAGGCAGTGCTTCCTTCTGTTGTACATGGGGTCGCCGTGAGTAGGAACTGACTAGACAGCGCCTAACAACTACAATATGTATGTACATACATATATCCAGTGGTCATCGAGTCACCTCTGACTCATGGGGATCCTATGTGTATCAGAGTAGAACTATGCTCCGTGGGGTTTTCAATGGCTGATTTTTCAGAAGTAGATTGCCAGCCCTTTCTTCAGAGGGGATTCTGGCTGGACTCCAACCTCCAACCTTTTGGTTAGCAGCCAAGCATGTTAACCATTTTCACCATTCAGGGACTATATGTATATATACTATATGTATATAGTATATATATATGTATATATACTATATGTATATATACACCCACACACATACATATACACACAGAATCACCATCCTCTACCAACCTTCTCTTGAAATTTTTCCCTCTTAAATTCATGTTTATAGTTTACTCATTATTGTAGCGTGTAGCGTCTTAAAAGCCTATGAGCAGCCACCTAAGATACTCCACTGGTCTCACCCCTTTGGGAGCAAGGGAGAATGAAGAGAACAGGATACAAGGAAAAGATTAGTCCAAAGGACTAACAGACCACAGCTACCAAGGCCTCCACCTGACTGAGTCCAGTACAGCTAGATGCTGCCCGGCTACCACCACTGACTACTCTGACCAGGATCACAACAGAGGGTTCTGGACAGAGCTGGAGAAGGATGTAGAACATAATTCTTACTCACAAAAAAAAAAGACCAGATTTACTGGCCTAAAGGAGACTGGAGAAACCCCGAGAGTATGGCCCCCAGACCCCCTTTTAGCTCAGTGGTGAAGTCACTTCCAAAGTTCACCATTCAGCCAGGGATTGGACAGCCCCATAAAGCAAAAAGGGACTAATGAGGCACAGCAGTCCAGGGACAAGGACTAGAAGGCAGAAGGGGACAGGAAAGCTGGTGATAGGGAACCCAAGGTTGAGTAAGGACAGTGTTGATGTGTAGTGAGGTTGTTAACCATTGTCATAGGGCAATATGTGTACTAACTGTTCAATGAGAAACTATTTTGTTCTGTAAACCTTCATCTAAAGAAAGAATAGCAGCACAATTGGAAGAGCGTAGTCGATGTCACTGAACTGTGCATGTAGAAACTTTTGAAATGGTGTATCTTTGGCTATGTATATTTTCACCAAAAAAAAAAAAAAAAAAGGTTGAGAAGGGAGAGGGTTGACATGTCATGGGGTTGTTAACCAATGTCATAAAACAATATGTGTACTGACTGTTTAATGAGAAACTATTTGTTCCGTAAGCCTTCACCTAAAGTACAATAAAAAAAGAAAAAGTTTACTCATTATTATCTTATCAAGACAAAATGTAGAATTTTCTAAGGTTTGAATAAATGAATGTTCTAGAAAGATAATTTCGAGGTTCAAGAGGAGTCTAGTCAAGTGATCCCAACTCTATTTCCCTGGAATTCATTTTTCCCTTAGGTTTTCTTATACTTCTTGCTGGAGCCACTATGGTGCTGATACACTGCCAACCCCAAAACACACACACACACACATACACACACACAAGTTCACATTCACTCTCAAAGCTCTTCCTCAAGGAGACGATAATCTCCTTTCTTAGATACATTATTTAAAGCAGAAAGATGTTTTGTGTTTTATGTGTTGTTAAGGAAAAAATATTACTATGAAACAATGTGTATAGAACGACAGCACTGCTATAAATAAGGTTAAATGTAATCTAGAGAAATACGCTCCAAAATGCTGACAGTGTTTATCTCTGAGTGGTGAAATTATGAGTGATCTTCATTTTTTCCTTTCTGCTTCTCTATATTTGCCAAAGTTCTAGACAATATACATTTATTCCTATTTCAATTAGAAAAATAAATTTAAATTATGGCTTTTTTTAAATCACTTTTTCCCCTCAGCACATGTAAGAACGGCTGGAATTCTTAAAAGATTTTACACACATACACACACACAAAATTAAAGCTACAATATGCTTTTAAATGAGGTTTACAAAGTTCTCTGGCTTTATCACAGCTACTAACAAGTTTCCCAGTCCTGTCCCATTCCACATTCAGTTTCTCAATGCCTTCTGACCCCTAAAAGCCTTGTATGGGGTCAGAGCACAGACACCCGGGTCTGAACTCCTGACTTCCCAGCTCTGATCTGCCTCATCACCCGTGAGATCGTCCCACAGGCCATCTATTTGTTGCCAAGATCAAAAGGCCTTGTGGTCTTACTGCTCACTGTGGGCCTCCCACTCAGGCCCTCTGGGTATAAGGTGTAGAGAGCATGCCTCTTCCCCAAATGGAGGATTGGATAGACGCCATAAGGAGTGAGCTCATCCTTCAGAATCATCTCACCCTTGCATACAAGGAGTGACCTTGTCCATCAGAAGCCCAACGGTATGGCAATCCTTAGGCTTAACACAGTGCTTCTCAAAGTATAGTCTGGGAACTGCTGGGGATCCCCAAGACCCTCCCAGAGAGCATGGAAAGTCAAAATAATTTTCATGGCTTTACCACAGCTATTGTCAAGCTATTGACTATGACTGTATTTGCCTTTTTCACTCTCAGTCTTTCATGAGTGAACAACAGAGTTTTGTTTTTCAGAGGCTACATAACATTCAATGTCACAATAGTTTGAATGGAGAAGTATATATGGGAATCCAGCTGTCTTCAGTTAAGCCAGATATTAAAGAGATTTACAAAAATGTAAAACAATGCCACTCTTCTCACTTATTTTTTGTTATGGAAAATACAGTTATTCTTAACAAAATATGTTAACATGTAATGGGTTTACTATTGCTATTTTTAATAAATTAATAAATATTTTAAATATTTTCAATATTAATTTCTATAACAGTGGGTGAATATAAATAGCTAAAAATCACATATATGAAAGCTCTTTGATGTCCTCAATAATTTTTTAAGAGTACAAAGGGGTCCTGACACAAAAAATTTGAGAACCTAGCACATAAGAGTTACACACCTTCAAAGCCTCCATATTCCACTTAGCTGAAAAGTTACGAGCTTCTTATCTAGCACACCTCTCATCATGTTTATCCTACAACCCCTGAAGATTGTTTCTACTGAAGCATCATCATCAGGGTATCCCTCTTCTACCCAACCCATCCACCACAAAAAAAAAAAAAAAAATCAAAAGTACATGCTTCCACTAGGAGGATAAAGTCCTAACACTTAAAACTAAAAAAACCCAAACCTGTTGCCATGGAGTCAGTCCCAACTCATGGCAACCGCATGTGTTACAGAGTAGAATTGAGTTCCACAGGGTTTTCTTGACTGTAATCTTTATGGAAGGCGTTCCCCTATCCTGTCTTTCACAGCACCACTGGGTAGGTTCGAACCACCAAGCTTCTGTTAATAGCTGAGAGCAAACTATTTGTGCCACGCAGAGACCTTATTAGATAGTTAGATATAAATACAACTGATTATGACAGAGTATCTGTTTTGTTACTGCAGAATCCTGAGCTCTCCTTAAACTGTTATAAGTTCCTAACGCTTAAGGATAAAGTCCTAACACTTAAAACCCTCCATTATCTATCTTCCACCGTCCTTTTCCCTTTACCATCCTCTAAAAGTATACATGAACTCTGTCTTGTAACCAAATTGTTCAAATCTGTCTTGTATTTTCCCTTCACTGTGACTTTACTTTCCCCATGACCTCTGTGTAGAATTCAGATACACTTCCTCTCAATCTATCTAACCAATCATGGGGAAGGTGCAGGACTGAGCAGTGTTTCCTTCTATTGTCCATGGGGTTGCCATCAGTTAGGGCCCACCTCCAGGACAGATAACAACAATAATGGGACACCAGTGGAAGACAGTGACATGATCATAATATTAGAGTTATAACTCTGGCAGCAATGCACAGGATGAATAGGAATGTGGGGTAAGACTGTATGCAAAGGCAGCAACAGTAACATAGCAGACATTTATTGAGCACTTACAGCACGCCAGGCACAAGACTGAATAATTACTTATATTATCTAATTTAATCTCCACAACCTTTCCATGATGTAGATAAAATTATCCCCATTACACAAAAGAGGACACCAGTGTTTAGACAGATTGAGTAAGAGATATTTAGAAGTTACTGCAACAGGGCTTACTGATGCAGTTGTTATGGGGAGCAACAGAGGAAGAAGGAGAGTCAGGAATAGGAGGATGAAATGAAATGCGTGGCTAATTGCCTCCATAAACAGCTGCTTCCTTTGCCATGAGATCAAAAGAACTGGATGGCTCCCAGCTACCATTACTGAACAATTTGATCAAAGGTTCTATAGAAGAATTCTGATCAAAAGGGAGAAAATGCAGATCAGAATTTCAAATTCCCGTCGAATCCAGTTTGTGGAACCACGGGTGAGGCTGGATGAACCCCCAAAGCTATTGCTATGAAATAATCTTTAAATCTTAAACCTTAAACCAATAATATCCCCTTAAGTCTTCTTAAAACCAAACAATAGTTTAGCTTAACTAGTAAAGAATGTCTATCTCGGGCATTGTGCTCTTCTAAGAACTATATATATTGGATCAAATTGACAACAGCAACTCAAATGATTAGATAGGAAACTTAGGGAGCAGTGATTTTATGTTAATAGGGAAGAAACACTTTGGAAAAGAAGGTGAGAATGGTGGCACAACTGGAAGAATGTAATCAATGTCACTGAATTGTACATGTAGAAATTGTTACATTGGTGTATGTTTTGCTGTGCATATTCTCAACAACAACAAAAAATAAAATAAATTATATAAAAAAAGAATAACATCCAGTTTCTCAGCTTAGTCAGTCAAGCAGGAGGCAATGTCAATCACTAAGCTTGGCAAAACAGCATTACCAAAAGGTTTTGATGGGAAAAGAGGATGGAGTTGATGAGTTCCATTTAGGACAACTTTAGACATGTTGAGAAGGGGGAAGCTGGACATCAATAAGCAGCTGGATGAACAAAGCTGAACCCCAGAAGAGAAATCTGAACCAAGCCAACATATTTAGAAAGCCTCTACAGATAAATTACAAGCCATCAGAGTGATAAGCCTTAAGAGTGAATGAGTTTATACAGAGAGTGTGTAAAATCAGAAGAAAGAAGGCTTGAGACAGAACCCTGAGGAACACTAATATTTAAATGACAAAAAAGGAAATTGAAATGGAAAAGAAGCAGCCTAGAGGTAAGAAAAATGAGGCAGACATAGTGTGCAGGCAAGGAAAGGGTGTGTTGAAGTAGAATGTGTTCAACATAGTCAAAATTAACAGAGTTAAGGCCTGAGAAGTGTCCGTGGTATTTTAGTGGGGGACAGAAGCCAGACCACAGTGGGTTAAGGAGTGCATAGGAGGTGAGGAAGCAGAATAGGAATTCATACATTTTCACACTCGAGTTATATGCAGATATGCAGACTGTGAGGCACAAAAACCACAGAATATTCAGGGAATTTGTAGCACAGTAGCCCCACCAATGTGGCATCTGTTTACAGCAGCATCATGAAGGAGAACTGAGGATTCAAAATAGGAACATCTGTTCTTCCAGGCAAATTTTGACTCTTGACTGATTTTTGTCAGATGACTTCTTTGCGCTTCAGTTTCTGGGAAACTGAAATGTCCTAATTCTCTCACAATATTGTTTTGAGTATCAAATGTTAATCGTCAGGAAATAACTTTATAAGGTTGAAAAATAACTTGTAGAGAAATTAATACCAGGTTTTAGAGCTAGTCCGAACTATTGCAGAGACAGCTTCAACAACAACAACAAAAGCATGTTTTCTTTTTTACTCAAACAAGACAGGAACTTCAGCTGAGAACATCTTCCTGCTTCAAAATTGTACAATTCCCAGTGGCTTCGAGAAACTGGCAACACTTCCACCTGGACATCCAGGTCTATAGGAGGCATTTGGCTTTTTGGAAAATAAACCAGTCCCTCCAGGAGATGATATTCTTCAGCAGGAGGAACAACAGTGGAAAAAGCACAGGTTTTGAAGTCTGATTGCCCTGGAGTTGAGTCCTCACTTTGCCACTTACGAGCTGAGCTATATGACTTAAAAACCAAACTCATCGCTGTAGAAACCATTTCCAAGGCCGTAATCTTTACGGAAGCAGACTGCCGCATCTTTTTCCCACAGAGCAGCTGGTGGCTTCAAACCGTCAGCCTTTCGGTTAGCAGCCAAGGGCTTTAACCACCGTGCCACCAGGACTCTGTATGACCTTTAGTGAGTTATTTAACCTACCTAAGGCGGAGTTTCCTCACTGGAATGACAAGCGTACTTCCCCTATGGGATTGGGAGGATTAATGGGCTGGTGTATGAAAAAACACTAAGCACAATGCCTGGCACACAACAAGCACTCAATAAATGTTAGCTATCATTCTTACTAGGACAGGACCTGTTTCCTGCCCAGAACACCTACTTAAATGACCTTCATCCCATAACTAGGGACAGTGCCCGTGTCTAGCTTTTCACATAAGTATATATAGGTGAAGTAACCAAAGAATATACCTAAATTCTGAGAGCGCTGCTCCTAAAGACAACTGCTGAGCATCATTATTTGATCTACAAACACAAGGATCATCAATAGCATGCATCCCTTAACCAAAGGACCTCTGCTTTAACAGCACTTGGGCTCAACATTTACATAAAGCAGGATCTATTAATCAACTCAGAATTGGCCTGTTCTACCCCAGATTTTACTGTCCTCTTTCATCTAACAAACCAAACCAAGCCCGTTGAAATTCAATTTCAATTTCATTTCAATTTTTCAGTTCACA
The DNA here is from genome assembly GCA_030035585.1 of Dugong dugon. NCBI lineage: Eukaryota > Metazoa > Chordata > Mammalia > Sirenia > Dugongidae > Dugong > Dugong dugon. The sequence goes on along the minus strand of CM057463.1, from coordinate 20,668,641 downwards.
GATGTGAAAACTAAGGATTAAGGACATTAAATCACCTGCCTATGATTCCTCAGCTAGTAAGTGACAGAATTAGAATTTCAAGTCAATTCTGACTCATGACAACCTATGATCCAATGTGTTTGGGACCCCATGTGTCAAAAAGTAGAACTGTACTCCATAGGATTTTCAAGGCCTTCCTTCCAAGGTGCCTCCAGGTGGGTTTGAACTGCCAACCTTTTGGTTAATAGTCAAGCACTTAACCATTTATGCCACCCAGGGACTCCCTTTCACCTAAAGTTTGGGCTTACTTCTTTCCTTGTCACTGAAGAGACACGTTTCACTTCTCATTCCAGTGAGACCAAAATGGGTCCTTTTCTCTTACCTGCTTTCCCACCAGCAGTAGGTTCGGCTGAATGTGGAAGGCCCTGAATTCTTTTGGCTTGCAAAACCCATATAGAGATCCTGGAGTAAATCTAAATTTAAAATCACAATTCTTATCAATTTATAGAAATACAATATGAACTCTCAGTCATTCACATTCAGTAGGGCTATAAATTTTGGACAAAAATAATAAACCAGCCAACTCCAAAATAAAGCTGCGAAGTCCTCTAGAGGGAGGGAATATTCATAATGTCAGTGCATGTTGAAATATTCAAATTATCTCATTAGTCTGTACACCTAAGGTTTACATTTCAGAACTGTATTACCAGTGTTTGCTCAGGGAAGTAGCGGTAAATGGAAAAGCTATTCCCAAGGTGAGAGTTGCCATGGAAACTAACAGTAAAACCATCGTCACTAGACTGATTTATTTCTCACTGAACTTTTTATTTCATTAATTCCTGCTGTCTGTTTGTAGCAGTGCTTTCCTCGATAAGTGGACTGCCCCTAAGCTACTTAGGTCTTCAGTGAAAGACAATTTTGTTAAAGACAATGAAGCAATATCAAGTAGCACAGTATTATAATGACAACTATGTATTGAACATATAATCTGAGTCATGCATGATGTTTAGCATTTACATGCATTGTCTATTATTTGAAATGATATAAACCATACCCAAATCTACCATTGTCGAGTCAAATTCCAACTCATAGCAACCCTACAGGGCAGAGTAGAACTGCCCCATAGGGTTTCCAAGGCTGTGAATCTCGACAGAAGCAGACTGCCACATCCTTCTCCCATGGAGCTGCTGGTGGGTTCAAGCTGCCGACCTTTTGCTTAGCAGGTGAGCGCTTAACCACTACAACACCAGGGAAGTGTCTTATTTAATGAGTTAGTACATGTAATGCACTAGATATATAAGTGTCTGAAATATGGTAAATGCTCAGTAAACATGACGTTTTCTTATTTTTTAGTTCAAACAACCATCCTACGAATATTTCATTTTTTTAGTCCGCGGATGTGAAAACTAAAAATTAATGAGTTAAGTCATTTGCCTGTGATTCCCCAGCTAGTAAGTGTCAGAATTAGAATTTCAGCCCAGGGGTGTCTGACTCAGAGGCCAAACTATTAACCATTATGTTGTATTCTCTAATATGGTTAGAGATCTAAAAGGCTCACCAAATAAACTGATGATAACTCTGGATTATTTCCGACCTAGCTTCAGAGAACTAAACATTCGAGGCCTTATTAATGCTCAGTTGATCTTTTTTTTTTTCTTTAGCTAGTCAGTTAGTTATAAAGAAGTGAAGGTATTAAATATTTGGACTTGGAAGGCATACTACTACTTTTCAGGTTAACACCTTTGATCTAGATTCACAGATTTTTGTGAAGTTTTGTTCTTCTAAACTTCAGGCCAAGAAAAACAACAGAAGATCTTTGGAAGGAGACAGAAACCAAATTAAACAAGGCTCTATTCTGAAGGTTTTCTATGCTACCAAACTCAGCCACCACAAAGGTAATTCAGTGATAGTTTCATTTTCTTTATAAAATAAATCTCAAGACTCAATGAACTCATTTGGTTAGTGAAACAGAGACCTGGGAATAGTTTGAGAATAAATTAGTTTCAATTACAAATAGGAGTCTACTGCAATCTGGAGTTGGAAATGGGAAAGCTCTGAAAACTACGTAATTCCTTATGTTGTCTAGGGTTTACTAACATTCTTTTTTTTTTTTTTTTACAATAAATTACATAGCAAATAATCCTAATACTGTTTGCACTTAGTAATGTTCAGTCCCCAGAGGAAATGCCATTCTAAATACAAGTAACTCTCAGACTCTTATTACCAACTATATTAAACTGCCTTCATTTGGAGTTGCTTTTCTTCTCCCTGAGGAATGTCAGTCCTTCTCAACTTCAGGTCTCCTTTTCCAATCCTATTTATGTTCCTTTGTTTCTCCCTTAGCCCCCATCACCACCAAAAGAAATGGATAACATAGAGGATTCAAAAGTACACTAAATTTAAAGAAAATACCTATAAACTACAGTCATGATTAGCAATGATGGTGAGGATAGTGCAAGACCAGACAGTGCCTCATTCTGTTGTACACAGGGTGGTACAACAGAACGAAACACCGTGAGTCAGAACCAACTCAATAGCCCCTAATAACACAGTCATGGTTGAAAAGTAACGGGTTTTTATGATGAGGAAACTAAGTCCCTGCCCCCTTCAACATCTATCAAGATGGGTGTAACCAGGAAACAGGAATATAGCACGAACCACAAAAAGCACAAAAGCTGCAAATTACTCACCCAGCTATCCTACTTTGAACATCCCTAGAAAGGAATAAAGATCTATCCCAATTAAGGAAAGTTTGCCTCTCTTTTCTTGGGAGCTCAAATTCCCACCCTGCAGCAATGTTTTACCTACGGTTAGAGCTAGTAATTCAGGTAAAGCCCTCTCTTCATCTACTCTTCCCTAACTGCTTCAACTCATTTCCCAACACCTAAGCACAAACCACTTTTCTCCAGTTTCATGCAATTAGAAACGTACTTGCTTCACAGGCATGATAATGGAGGGTTTCCACTCTTTAAACTGCTAGAAGAGCGAGTGGCTTTATTGGCAGAAAACTTCCAGAGTAAAAGTGAGACTTGAACTGAAACTTTTAACACTAGACATGGGTATTTCACTCATTCCTGAAACTTACACAAAGAAGAAAGCTCAAATCGATTAATGTGTTTTTCTCCAAGAAAACTTTTGACTACTTGGAATTAGGAAAACTTGTTGCTCAAAATATTTTTTCTAAGAAAAGTTCATATCTATGTGTGTGTATATAAATACATATGTAAAAAAAAAACTTCATTCTATAAAACAGGATTTGTGTAACATACAGGAAAATCTATGTTGTGATTAATAGATACATTTGGTACACACAGATGTTCAATAAGTGTATATTTCAAAAACCAAACCAGATAAGCAAAACTCCTCAAAAAAAGAAATGACTGAGCTCTAACTCCTCCATGAGTCGTTTCCAGCACAAAAGGATACCTCCCCCTTCTAATCTAACAGTACCTGCTATCTACAGTATTCATTTGGCAATTAATCATATAGTCTTGTGATATTTCCTGTAACATGAGCTATGGTGATTACTTAACTACTGCAGTTTTGTCGTGTGTATCTACTTTTCACAAGCTTCCATCTTATTTTCTAATCAGGTTAAAAACTCTCTAAGGATGGGTGATGGGGACTGTCTTGGCTATCTAGAGCTGCTATAATAGAAATACCATAAGTGGGTGGCTTCAACAAACAGAACTTTATTCTCTCACAGTCTAGGAGGCTAGAAGTCCAAATTCAGTGCATCAGCTCCAGGGGAAGGATTGCTCTGTTGGCTCCAGTGGAAGGTCCTTGTCAACAATCTTCCCTGGACTAGGAGCTTCTCCACACAGGGACTCTGGGTCCAGAGGACACGCTCTGCTCCCGGCACTGCTTTCTTGGTGGTATGAGGTCCCCCATCTTTTCCTCACTTCCTTCTCCTTTTCTCTCTTGTGAGATAAAAGGTGATGAAGGCCACATCCCAGGGAAACTCCCTACATTGGATCATGGATATGACCTTAGTAAGGGTGTTACATCCCACCCTAATCCTCTTTAACATAATCTAATCTTGCCTCATTAACCACAGGCAGAGATTAGGATTTACAACACATAGGAAAATTACATCAATCACAAAATAGAGGACAACCACGGAATACTGGGAATCATGGCCTAACCAAGCTGACACATATTTTTGAGGGACACAATTCAATCCATGACAGGAACAGTCATCTTATTGCAGCTTCTGTAGCTTTACTTAGTCCCATTCCTTTAACATGACTAAGCAATAGAGCTAGATAAGTGATTGATGATTAGTACCTTCTGCCCACAGTTCAAAATCGGAGGTAATGGTAGCTCAGGTTAAAGAAAGTAAGATTTTCTAGACTATAATTCAAAACAGGCGCTGCAGCATAATGCTTAAGTTCTACTACTTAGTGCATGACATTGGTCAAGTTACTTGCCACATTTTCCTCACGGGTAAAATGAAGATACTCAAAGTATCTTTATCATTGGATTCCTGTAGGTATGAAATGGAATAATACATATAAAGTGATTAAAAGAGCTTATGTTACATAGTAAAAGATCAATAAATCCTTGTTATAATTATTTCTACTATGTACAAAAAGATCCATGTGACTCCCAGAATAGTGAGTAAAAATATAGATTTGGGAGTTAGATATGGAAAGAATGAAGAGTATTTTCACAAATGGATATCATCATACCTGGCATCTAAGCACTAAACTCTTGACATCTCAGTCAAACGAATTATGAATGTCGCTCCTTTGTTTTCCCAAAACCTCTTGGAAACGATCACAGCACACACAATCAGCTTAAGTGGGGAAATATGATGGATTATAATGGGTCCATTGTCTCACAGGATATATTAAAAAGTGACCCAAACACAACCTCATCCTCTGTTCCACCCTTAGAGCTTCTCACCTGAACAAGCAGGTTGGAAGGCATTCCTAACAGATTTACTCCATCATTTCTCAGCACATAAATGTCAAAAAAAAAAAAAAAAAAAAGAGCAAATATTCTTTGTCTTCTCCATCCTCAATCAGTTTTTCTCAGAACCTCCCTCATTTAACCCCATCATTACCTCAACAGCAAGAAAAAGTGCAATAGATAATAACAAACAATGCATTCAACGTGTATGCAATGACCAGACACATACACACACACACACACACACACACACACACACACACCCCTTCTGTTTGCTACACACCACTAGCCTGGCGATCAATTGAAATGCCAAGATTTTACCTCATGGATTCACCTCTCTATCATCATAGGGCCAGAAATTAATGAAGAAAAAGATCTAACGATAGTCAAGTGACCACTACAGGCAAAAAACTGAATTAGATGATATTTATCTTTCAGGCCTTTTCTGCATCTTTCATCCATGCCCATTCTTTCAGAAGTCTCTGGAAGCAAAAGCCTTTATGCATCTTTCTGTCTCCAGGTTCAAGCACCCCTTGCATATGCAAAGAACTGTAGCTGCCTCATTAGCTCTTGTCTCAATCCACAATACATTCTAAGCTCCTATGTCAGATTACTTTTCTGAAAACACAAGTCTGATTCCATCCCACTTTTGTCTGTAATTCTTTATAATATTCCATCTTGCATTATAGATATATTTGCATATATGTCATATCTCCTCTAATAAACTGTAAAATCACATGAGGGCCCAAATTATGTTACACATCTTAAACAATCTTTACTCACTCATTCACAAAATATCTAATGAATATATATTATGTACCAAACACTACAGAGTCTCAGGGTGAAGCAAATGATTAACGTGCTGTACTGCTAACAGAAAGTTGGAGGTTCAAGACCACTCACGGGTAACTCAGAAGAAAGGCCTAGTGATCTACTTCCAAAAAATCAGCCATTAAAAACCATTTCAAGCAGAGTTCTACTCTGACACACATGAGGTTACCATGAGTTGGAATGAATTCAGCACCAACTAGTTCTGGTTACCAGCCACTACACTAGACCCTAGCAGATGAGTCAAGCTGTTCCCTTCAACTTACTAAAATTGTTTAAAATCTAGTACAACCATGTAAACAGGAAATGGTAATACATATAAAATTGTTTGTATGTTATCATACAATTACCACATGTAATATAATGTTATGATTGTATAAGCACAAATTAATATAGGATCACATAGAAATGGTTCCTACTAAACTCTTGATCAGATCAAGAAAGGGTCCTCAGAAGAAGTGATATCCAAACTGATATCTGAGGTATAAACAGGTGTGAATGATTAAGACTGGAGTAGAGAAGGAGCCAAGATGGCAGCTTAGTCAAACACACCACACTGTCCCTCTATAGCAAAGACCCAAAAAACCAAGTGAAACAGATGCAGATGACAATCCTGAAAACCTGAACATCAAAAGGAAGGATAAAGAAATGAATTGAACACTGACTGGAAGGAAAAATTGAACTAACATAGCAAACAAGGAGGGGCACAGAGTGGAGGAACGCTAGCTTTCCAGGCTCAGCGTGGCCATCTTGAGACAAAGCCAGTAGCAATTCTGGATGAGGAGCACAGGAAGGCAACTTTACAGCATCCCCAATAAGAAACTGAGTAGACACACCCAGAGGGAAGCAAAGTGAGCAGAACATGATCTGAATCTAAGGAAGGAAAGCACAGAAAGAGGGCAAGAGTTCCCGGGATCCTGCTGTCCACAGAGTAGGGAGAGAGCTAGGATCCAGAGACAGGTTTACACAAGACAGGTTTCATAGGCGGGGCACGTGAAACAATAGATTCCCTACCCAACCGGCCTACCGGCAGCCCCCTCCCTCTCCTCACACTTGAGCGCAGCCACGGCCGGATTGCTGACTGCAGCCAACAGGAAATGCCCTGAAAACTTTGCCAGTAACCTGAGGAGTGAACTCACCTTCCCCCTACTCTCCTGGTGACTAGAAGCATGAAGCTCCAACTGCCAGGAACCACAGTTCAAAGCCTCCCACTCTCCCTCCCATCTAGCCCCATCCACCATCCCCCCTTGCAATGGTGGTCATGGTGCTCCCACCCACCAGACCCTGTCCCCCATACATTGAGACCTACCCTCTTGAGCAGCACGAGACCATTCCAGAGACCCCAGCTAGACAACCTTAACCCCCGCCCAGCAACTTGACCCCTTCCCCAAAACTATTCCAGACACACTACCAACCTGACCCCAACCCCAGCCCAGTGACCCGCCCATCCAGGATTGTTTTAGCAACCCTGCCCTGATCCTAAAACCCTGCCAGCAACCTGCCCCCCTGAGCAACATGGGTAAGCTCCAGCAACCCCACCTACCCAACCCAGCACCCCGGCCAGGCGACCCACCCACCTCCCAGTGGCACAAAAGCATTCAGTCCCCTGGGCCACCCACTGCTCTGTCCACCAGGCAAGCAGCAAGAGGACAGCGCTCCCATGTCCCTGCTCATCCAACACATCCACCACACCTACCCCCCGACTCACTCGATGAGGGCAATCGCCTGTTCCCATGCCACTGGACAGGTGATATACAGTGGCCAGTGCCTGCCAATCCCACCCTCAGCTGCACTGTAAGACCAGTGAACAGAGATCTGCATTCACATTACCAGCTGCTGCCCACCCACCCAGAGACAAGTGGTGACAGCTCCAGTGCTGCTAGTCTACTGACCTGAATAGCACGTCTGCCCTGCCCACCTGGATATAAAAACAAAACAGAACAAAACAAAAAATCAGGACAAAGCAAACAAATACACAATCAATCAATAAATAAAATAATACTTTAATGCCTCAGAGATAATAGACAACATCAAATCACATAAAGAAGCAAAATGGCTCAAGCAAGTGACCAAAATAAAATACCAGAAAATCTTCCTGAGGAAGATTTGGTAATGGAACTACCCGATAAGGAACTCAAAAGACTAAAAATAGGATTCTTGAAGAGATCAAAGAAAATACAGACAAAACCAAGTAAAATACAGACAAAACTCTAGAAGAATTCAGAAAAACAATATAAGTACAAAATGACAAAATAGACAATTAGAAACCATACAAAAACAGCAACTAAAACTCCAGAAGAATAACAATAAAATATCAGAAATAGATAACTCAATAGAAGGACACAGAAGTAGAGCTGAATCAATGAAAGAAAGAATCAGCAAAATAGAGGACCAATTCCTTGACACTAATTTGACTTAGGAACTAACAAAAAAAAAGAATGAAAAAAGCCTCACAGTTCTGTGGGATATGATCAAGAGGAATAACCTACTCCTGATATGAATGCAAGAACAGGAGGAGATTAATAAAAGCACAGAGAGACTCTCTGAAGATTTGCTGGCAGAAAAATTCCCAACATCATGAAAGACAAGACTTCCATCCAAGAAGTTCAACAAACCCCATACAGGATAGGCCCCAAAAGAAAGTCATCAAGACACATCATAATCATACTTTCCAAAACCAAAGTCAAAGAAAGAATTCTGAGAGCAGCTCATGAGAAAGGAAATGTCACCTACAAAGGGGCGCCAATAAGACTAAGCTCCGACAGAAACCATGCAGACAAGGAGGCAATGGGATGACATATATAAAACCCTGAATGATAAGAACTGCCACCCAAGAATCATATATGCAGCAAAATTGTTTCTCAAATATGATGATGAAATTAGGACATTCCCAAATAAACAGAAATTAAGGGAATTCATAAAAACCTGGACAACTCTACAAGAAATATTAAAGGAAGTCCTTCAGAGAACTAGACAACAACCTGAGATTAAAACACATGACAGCATCACCCAGATACCAACCCAGATAAAGAACTCTCAAAAGTAAAATGGAAACAAGGAAATAGATGTTAGTCTATAATAAATAACAACTTCAAAACAAAAAAAGAGAACAAATAGTGTATAATAGAACTTCCATATGAGAGGAAATCAAGGCAATATCAAGAAATAACACACTGTTTTAAACTTAGGAAAATAAAGGTAAATCTTAGAGTAACCACAAAGAAACTTAATAAACCTACTGACCAAAATAAAGAAGATAATCAGAAAGACTCAGTAAACACAAAATCAACAAAAATGGAGGAAATGAAAGGACAATTCATAAACACAAAGGACTCAGCACAGAGAATTAATCAGAACAGAGAAACAGTCAACACCACAAAAAAAAGCATAACAAAATGACAGCATTAAATTCATATCTATCAATAATCACACTAAATGTAAACGGTTTAAATGCACCAGTCAAGAGACAGAGAGTGGCAGAATGGGTTTAAAAAAAAAAAAAAAAAAGGCCCATCAATACGTTACCTACAAGAAACACACCTTAGACACAAAGATTTAAATAGAGTAAAAATAAAAGGATGGAAAAAATATATATAAAGCAAACAGTAACCCAAAAAGAGCAGGAGTGGCAATATTAATCTATGATAAAATAAATTTAAATCAAACTCCATAATAAGAGAAAAGGAAGGGCACTATATAATGATTAAGGAGTCAATACACCAAAAGGACATAACCATAATAAACATTTATGCACCCAATGACAGAGCTCCAAAATACATAAAACAAACTCTAACAAAATTGAAAAGAAAAATAGTTCTACAGTAATAGTAGGAGACTCTGACACACCACTTTTGACAATGGACAGAACAAACAGAAAGAAACTTAACAAAGATAGAGAAGATCTAAATAACACAACTAACAAACTTGACCATATAGACATATACAGAACACTCCACCCAACAGCAACACAGTACACATTCTTCTCCAGTGCACATGGATCATTTTTCAGAATAGACCATATTTTAGGCCAAAAAGCAAGTCTCAAGAATTCAAAAACAATGAAATGCTACAAAGCATCTTCTCTGATCACAACACTATTAAATTAGAAATCAGTAACAGGAAGAACAAGGAAAAAAATCAAATACATGGAAACTGAATAACAACTTGCTTAAAAACAACTGGGTAACAGAAGAAATTGAAAATGATATTTAAAATTTCCTAGAATCATTGTGAATGAAAACACAAGATATCAAAACATTTTTGGGACACAGCAAAAGCAGTGCTCAGAGGAGAATTCACCGCAATAAATGCACACATCTAAAAAGAAGAAAACCCTACAACATGAACAAATAGAAAGACAGCAGCAAAAGAAGCCCAGTCACCAGAAGAAAAGAAATAGCAAAGATTAGAGCAGAAATAAAACAATATAAAGAATCAACAGGACTATAAGTTGGTTTTTTGAGAGGATGAATAAAAGACAAACCACCAGACAAACTGACAAACTGACAAAGGAAAAGAATGAGCAGATGCAAATAACCAAAATAACAAACGAGACAGGCAGCATTACTACAGAACCAGCTGAGATAAAAAGGATCATGACAAAATATTATGAAAAATTGTACTCTAAGAAATTTGAAAACCTAGAAGAAATGGACAAATTTCTAGAAACACACTATCTATCTAAACAAACTGTGGTAGAAAATTTGAACAGACCCATAACTAAAGAAGAAATTGAAGGGGTCATAAAAAAATATCCAAAAAGCTTCGGCCCAGATGGCTTCACTAAAGAATTCTATCAAACATTCAGAGAAGAGTTGACACCAATCCTACTCAAACTATTCCAGAACATAGAAAAGAAAGGAATACTAGGAATACTCCCAAAATCATTCTATGAAGCCAGTGTAACTCTTACACCAAAACCAGGGAAAGATACCAAAGAAAAAGAAAATTACAGACCAATATCCCTCATTAGTATAGACACAAAAATTCTCAACAAAATGCTAGCCAACAGAACTCAACAGCATATCAAAAAAATAATACATCATGACCAAGTGGGTTTCATACCAGGTATGCAAGGATGGTTCAACATTAGAAAATCAATCAACGTAATCTACAAAGGAAAAGAATCACATGATCATTTCAATCGCTACAGAAAAGGTATCTGATAAAATCTAACACCCATTCCTGATTAAAATTTCTCAGCAAAATAAGAACAGAAGGGAAATTCCTTAACATAATTAAGGGTATATATACAAACCAACAGCCAATGTTATTCTCAATGGAGAGAGACTGAAAATATTCCCCTTGAGAACAGGAACCAGACAAGGATGCCCTTTATCACCACTTTTATTCAATATTGTACTGAAAGTCCTAGCTAGAGCAATAAGGCAAGAAAGAGAAATAAAAGGCATCCAAATTGGTAAGGAAGAAGTAAAACTATTCCTCTTTGCAGATGACATGATCCTATACATAGAAAATCCCAAAAACTCTAAAGAAAGCTACCGGAACAAAAAGAAGGTTAGCGAAGTGATATAAGATCAGCATACAAAAATCAGTCAGATTCCTCTGCACTAATAAAGAGAACTCCAAAAAAGAAATCAGGAAAACAATACCATTTATAATAGCCCCCCAAAAGATAAAATACATAGGAATAAACCTAACTAGAGATGTAAAAGGCTTATACAAAGAAAACTACAAAACACTACTGCAAGAAATCAGAAGAGACATAAATAAATGGAAAAACATACCATGTTCTAGATAGGAAGACTTAACATTATGAAAATGTCAGTACTACCCAAAGGGATCTATAGGTATAATTCAATCCCAATCCAAATTTCAACAACATTCTTCAATGAGACGGAAAAACTAATTACCAGCTTTACACGGAAAAGAGGAAAGATGACCTGGATAAGTAAAAAATTATTGAAGAAAAAGAACAAAGTAGGAAGCTTCGCACTTCCCAATCTCAGAACCAACTATATAGCCAGCCACAGTAGTCAAAACAGCCTGGTACTGCTATAGCAATAGACACATAGAGCAATGGGACCGAACTGAGAACCAGGAAATAAATCCATCCATCTGAGGACAGTTGATCTTTGACAAAGGACTGAAATCCATTAAATGGTGAAGAGACAGGCTCTTTTACAAATGGTGCTGGCAAAACTAGATATCCATTTGCAGAAAAATGAAACAGGATCCATACATCACACCCTGCACAAAACTGGCTCAAGATGGATCATGGACCTAAATGTAAAACCTAAAACTATAAAGGTCATAGAAGAAAAAATAGGAGTAAACCGAGGGGCTCTAATTTATGGCATAAATAAACTACCAAACATAACTAAAAGTGCACAAGTAGCAGAAGACAAACTAGATGACTGAGACCTCCTAAAAATCAAATACTTATGTCCATCAAAAGACTTCTCCAGAGGAGTAAAAAGAGAACTCACAGACTAGGAAAAAAAATTGGCAATGACATATCTGACAAAGGTCTAATCTCTAAAATTTATAGAAAACTCCAACACCCTCAACAATGAAAAGACAAACAATCCAATTAAAAAATGGGCAAAGGACAGGAACAAACACTTCACCAAAGAAGACATTCAGACGGCCAACAAATACAGGAAGAGATGCTCCTGATCATTAATCACTAAATCCATTGCCGTCAAGTCGATTCTGACTCATAGCTACCCTATATAAGACAGAGTAGAACTGCCCCATAGGGTTTTCAAGAAGCAGCCGGTGGATTTGAACAGCCAACATTTTGGTTAGCAGCAGGGCTCCATTAGAGAGATGTACATCAAAACTACAATGAGATACCATCTCACACCAGCAATAATGGCACTGCTTTAAAAAAAAAAAAAAAAAAACAGAAAACAACAAATGCTGGCAAGGTTGTGGGGAGACTGGAAATCTCATACACTGCTGGAAGGAATGAAAAAGAATACAGCCACTATGGAAAACAGTATGGTGCTTCCTCAAAAAGCTAGAAATAAAAATACCATATGATCCAGTCTAGGTACATATCCTAGAGAAATAAAAACCATGACACAAATAGACACGTGCACACCCATGTTCACTGCAGCATTATTCACAATAGCAAAAAGACGGAAACAACCTAAGTGCCCATCAGTGGTGAATGGATAAACAAACTGGTACATACACACAATGGAATACTACACAACGATAAAGAATAATGATGAATCCGAGAAATATCTCACAATGTGGATGAACCTGGAAGACATTATGCTGAGTGAAATAAGTTGATCACAAATGGACAAATATTGTATGAGACCACTATTATAAAGAGTAGGAAAAGGTTTACACACAGAAAGAAACATTCTTTGATGGTTACCAGGGATGGGAGGGGGTGTGAGGGAAAATCACTAACTATATAGTAGACATGTGCTACCTTTGGTGAAGGGAAAGACAATACACAATATGGGTGAAGTCAGCACAACATAACCAAGGCAAAGGGAGACACTGAAAGGTATGCAAGAGTAAAAGGCACCAACAGTAAAAACTACTACACGTACAATCCTACAACAAGAGTAATTAACAATAATGTATGAGTAGATACATAGGTAGTTATGGAAGCTGAACAGGGGTGGGAGGGCCATAAACAAACACCTTCTGGACTGAGATAATGGACTTGAGGGCTAGGGACTATAATCTCAGGGACATCTATGTCAAATGGCATAACACAGTCAACAAAGACAATGTTCCACATCCTACTCCGGTGAGTAGTGACTGGGGTCTTAACAGCTTGCAAGCAGCATCTAAGTCACAGCTATTGGCCTCTTTCCATCTGGAGCAAAGAAGAGTGAAGAAAACCAAAGACTCAAGGAAAACAATTAGTCCAAAGGACTAACGGACCACATGAACCACAGCATCCACTAACCTGAGACCAGAAGAACTAGATGGTGCTTGGCTACCACCACCAAGCAATTAGAAGGTATTGGATAGAGTGGGAGGAAAATGTAGAACAAAATTCAAAATCATTAAAAAAACAAAAAACAGACTTACAGGTATGATAGAATCTGGTGGAACCCCTGAGACTATGGCCCTTAGACACAGTTTTAACTTAGAACTGAAGCCACTCCCAGAGATCACCTTTCAGCTACACAAAAGACAGGACTATAAAGGGAACAATAACACCTGGGAGGAACATACTCCTCAGAACATCAACCATACAAGACCAAAAGGGCAGCATTTGCCCAAGAGAAGCTAAGAAGGCAGGAAGGGGCGGGAAAACTGGGCTAAGGGAAACAGGGAACCCAAGGTGGAAATGCAGAAGAGCGCTGACGTACTGGGGGGATTGCAACCAATGTCACGGAACAATCTGCGTATAAATTGTTGTATGGGAAACTAATTTACTTACAAACTTTCACCTAAACCACAAGAAAATATATTAAAAAAAAAAAAAAAAAGACTGGAGTAGTGGCAAATGACAAGTCTTGAGAAACATACACAGACCAGATTATAAAAAGGCTTTTAAGTCACATTAAGGCATTTGAAGTGTGTCTTGAAGACACTGAATTGTTTTAATAAGATGAGTGATATAATCAGATTTGCACTTTAAAATGACCACTCTAATTACAGTACAGTAGTCATTCAAAATGTCTGCTGAACATATGAATAGCTAAGAGTCATTTGCATAATTAAAACATATTTAAGGACTTCAGAAAAAAAGAGAAATCAGTGAATCAGTACTAGCTGTGATGCCCCAGAAAGGCTTTATGGAGGAGTTTAACTGGGCTTCTGAAATGCAGGATTTTGATAGGGTGCTTCAAGGAACAGAACAACATTCTAGGTTGGAGGCATCAAGGGTTCAAGGAAGATAATGAGCTAAGATGTTGAGCAAGTGTAAAGTGAATTCATAGAAGAATGAATGGCTCAGTTCAGTGGGTGCTAGATCTGGTGAGGTAGATTAGCACAGGGGATGCAGGGCCTTAAATGACACTCAAGATTTAGACTACACCAGGCAACAGACAGTTTATGGAGGGTCTCTAAAGAAAAGAGGCATACTCCATGTATTGCTTTGGGAATATCTAATATGAATTGAGGAGCCTTGGTGGCCTAGTTAAGCGCTCAGCTGCTAACCGAGAGGTCAGCAGTTCGAACCCATCAGCAGCTCCGTGGGAGAAAACACCTGCCTATCTGCTCCCACAAAGATTACAGCCTAGGAAGCCCATACAGATTACAACCTAGTTCTACTCCGTCATATAGGGTCGTTATAAGTTGAAGTCCAACGGACGGCACACAACAATATGAACTGAGAGAGATTAAAAACAGGTTTCGGGCAGCCAGACTTTATGAATAAGGTGATAAAGGAATGTGAAGAAAAAAATGATGCAGGAAACTTGCTGAAAGATACGTATCAGAAGAAGAAAGAGAGTCAGGAGGGAGAAGCAAAAGCATAAGACTGAGTGACAATGGGAAACAAAGGTTACCTCCCGCTTCACCTTGCCACACTCACCCCTATTAACACTCCCTGGGAGGCTATTTGAATGAAGGCATTTCTAGCAGTTTAGCATGATAATCTGGAATGGGAGGGTCTTCCCTTTTGTCCAGTTGTTTAACCTGTGTTTACGTGTAGGAACTTTTTTTTGAACCCCTTTTGTTTAGAGAATGAGAAAGGAACATCTGAACAAATAAAAGGCAGCACTGAGGCCATTCTTAAATTCCCTACACCCAGTCATGGGAGTCTCAGAACCCATTTGGCTAAAAGGACACCCTCCCTAGGCTATTTGAGTTTCCCTTGCTACCAGCCCTTTGTACCCTGGGTAACTATAAGAAGCAAAACAATAAACTCAGTTGTTCTATTGCCTCCAGTTTGAATTCAGGCCACTTTGGTCTCCCAAAACAATAAATTATTTTAATAGTACTTAGGGATACTTAAAAATAAATAAATAAATAAAACCTCCCAAAATTGTATAACAAAACCTCCAGAGTACAGTAGCCCAATACCTGAGAGAAACTGCCCTAGTAGATATCATAGCCTTCATCCAAAGGAATAATGCCATTTGTAGGTAGATCTTGTAGAAAATTCAACAAATCTCTGGCCCATAGAAACTAATTCTATTTTCTCCATCATACATTGTTTATTCTACTTTGTTGCAGGTGAGGAAACTAAAGTTGCCTTCTTTAAAGTGTGGGGACATTCATGGCCCTAAATTATACTCCAAACTAGATGGTTTCAGTGCTGGAGCAAATATGAATGCCTTGACTAAAGTCCATCAATTACCAGCAAATTAATGGATTCTTCTGGATTGGCATTTCATTTGTCATCACTTAACCGATGACTGTTAGGACCTTTTAGAACATCACATGGGTGTTTGTTAGGCCTGATTAACTGATAAATTGTCTCCGGCTTTCCGTTGTTTCCAAGCTAATTATGGGCTTCTTCTTGTCTCTTTTTGATTCCCACAGAGTCCATAATAAGGGTAGTTAACTATGAAAACATTAGAAGAAGAAACAAGGTGTCAACATACACATAATTTATCTATTATAGCATTCTAATCTGCTCATACACTGAGAATCAAATTGCTGAATGAACTTAACCAAATTTCCTAAACAAGTTAGGCGTATTTTCCAGTGGCTATGCCAAGGGGTGACTTGGGGGTGTTTTACATCTCCAGAGACTGCAAGATAAGGAGATAAGTTAAAACAATGTGTGGGCTGCAGATATGCAACTTCTAGTCAAGTCCCCAAACTTCCTTCTAACCATATTACTGCCCCTACTCCTACCCAGAAATACTTACAGAGGCAGCTCAGCCATTTCCCCTGCTTGGAAAGAAGAGACAGCCACCAGCCAGAAAATACATAAAAAGTTGTTTGCTTTGCTTTATTTTCTAAAATATTAATATAATATATGGGCATTTTGTTTTTTCCAACATGTCTGGAACTATAGTTAACTGAAGAACATGCATAAGGAGGCCATAAAACTTTCTTAATCAAAGAGAGATCATCCTCTGACATTCCATGGCATCAGAAAGTTCTACTTCTTCTTGAGTAGAGTATGTTTTAATTGAGGTAAGATATTTCTAACAAAAAGAATACCAAAGCTGCCTATAACATCATTAGCAAGGAGTTTATCTGATTGAAGTTGCTGTAACTATAATCTGAAGTCAGATACATTAGGAAATCCCAGATTTCCTAGAGGGGAATATGTTATGCAGAATTTCTCAAACATCTTGGACCGCAAAAACTTTTTTTAACACATACTAACATCTCTCAGAAGTGAGGAACAATATGGAAAATACTATAATCTGCTATTGACTACTAGTTGTCAATAGCAGACACTGGGACAGGAGAAGGAGGAAAACAACCAGGCACCTGGTTAACTCAGTTGAAAAGAAGGGAGGAGGGGCATAGAAGTTGGAGTGAGGGAAGGCTGAAATCACACTTTGCCTGCTCCACAATTTCAAGAAATACTCAATGCCAGACTATTTATTAGGGAAATAACTAAGAACCTTGAATATTATCCTTTTTGAAACTTGACTTTTATGTTTACCAACATCTGTGATCTTTATTTAATTGTTCCTAGGTAGTTCAAGGCTCTTCTAAAACCCTAGAAATCACCAACTGCCTAGATAATACTGCATGTATGTACTGAGAAATACATTTTTTATTGTGAATGAATATTAGAGTCAAACACTTGACCTAACCTGACAGATAACTAGAGACAAAGACTAGTCATCTTAGTTATGCCACCGACTGAATGTATGAACTTGATCTCAAGGCTTCCTTAGTTTCCCCATTGGTACAGCGTAAGGACCCTATGGTTCTAAATGTCTCGTGCAATGCGCTCAGGAAAGACAAAACTACATTACGTCTGGTTTCTAAATGGCAGTTGTTACCCACTGGGCAACAGCTGAAGGTGGCGTATGATGTCTTCTCCCTTGCCGAATTTGTAGGAAATGTGTAAGCCGCTCTCTTTCTGGGAAGATTTCAGCACGTCATTCCTGTCTAAAAGATCTCCCTTGAGGTGGCTTCCCGCCCTGAAACTCCACGAACTACTTCCTGAACTTTTCTATAAAAATCTTATAACCACAAGCGTCTGACCTCTCAGCTCATGAGGCATAAAAGTGCAATGTTTGGCTGCCAAATCCCTTGAACAACACACACTAGCTCTTTAATTCTAACAAGACCTAAAAGTCGAGTGAAAATCTGATGCCACCAGTTACCACCTCATACTTTAAAAACTTTATGAATGCTTTCTCCGGCAATTTCCCAAATAAATACCGTTCATATGGGCATCCACAGAGAAGGGCTGCCCGGGATCCCGCCTGCCTTACCTGGTTGAAATGCAGCTGCCCTAGCTCCGGGGCGCCTTTCACGGGGGCGGAACCCAGCAGCTCCAGCAGGCGCCCGAGCTGCGGCACCGACAGGCTTCGATTCGCGCCGAACACGCTCAGCACATCCTCGCTGAAGGTGAGTCCATGCCCTGCCGCCGCTTCTCCGAGGCCCGCGGCCGCCAGCAGAAGGAGCCCGGCCACCGCCTGGCCCGGGGCCATCCGGATCAGTTCTGTCCCTCGACGACCCTCGACCGGCTGGTGCGCGGAAATACGTGCTGGACGCACCGGCGTCGCAAGGGCTCACGGCTCAGGCGGCGGCGCCGGCCTGAGTCAGCGGTGGCACGGGGCACTTCTGGTCCTCGGCTGCCTTTGAAAGAGCAGCAGTCCGTGACCTGTGGGGCATTGAAGAGGCTGCGCAACCTAGGGGCAGCGATAGGCAGAGAGGGCCCCCCGAGCCTCCTGGAGAGCCTGAGATAAAGGGGACAAAGGAGGACAGAGATAAATGCCACCTGGCTACACGCCGGCCGGACCAGGAAGCCTGGCGTGGCCGGAGCCCTCAAACGCCAGGCCGGGCATGGGGCCAGCAGCTACCCTGGAGCCGGGTTTGCAAACGCCCCAGGATCTGCCTAGAGTGTGGTGACACACGCTCCTCCCGAATATAAAGCCCCAAACCACGCCACTTCTTAGGAAGAACTAAAACCACCACTAGCTATAGAACCCCACCTCCTCTTCCTCTTTCTGCTTAATTCCCTCCGCAGCAAACTAAGAAGCGGTGAGACTTGCAGTCCCAAGGAGCTGCAGAAAACGACCCCTTTGGAGTTCCCGAGTTTGAACGTCTAGACCAGATCCTGCCTCTCCCCAGATCCTTTCTGGGCTTGGCAAACTGGTAGGAAAGTCTCACTAGCCTCTCACCTTGCCTCTGTCTGCCTGTCTCTGAGTCTTTGTATGTGTCTACGTGAGACTGACTCTTTCTCTCCCCACTTTATCTCTGGTCGGTCCGCTGTGAAACTCCGGGAGCCGGCCCTGCGCCTTTTACAGATAGGAGGAGGGCCCTGTCCCCGCCTCTGCAGCACGTGGTGACACACTCCCCCAGCCTGAACTCCCGGACGCGTCCACACCGGGGCATGTAGCCCCGGGCGCCTCTCCGCTGGCCTTTCCTCTTTGCCTCGGCTGCTCAATCCCAGCTTCAGCGGCGCGCGCTCCGCGCTCTCTCGCGCTCAGGGATTACCTGGATGCCACCTCCGTGTCGGAGTCCCCAGCCTCCTCTCTCATGTGGCTGGTCCACCTGTTTGTTACTCTGTTGGAACAGCTTTCTGGAATGGAATCTGGGGCCCTTTCATTGCCTAAGAGACTAACAGAAATTGCTTTCTGTCTAACTTCTTAAAATCAGAAAAGAGGAAACCAAATCTGTAGCGTGGTTGAGGCTAGCAGAGCCAGAACAGCCCATGCCTGCCCTTCCGGACGCTGCACAGGATATCCGCGGATCAGAGTGAATATTTGTTTGTTCAGGTGAGAGTTCAAGAAAAGCTGACTTAGGTGTGAGGTCAACAAGTTTGTGCAAAGCGGTGTTTGAGGACAAAGGTTGTGTCTGCCGGATATGATTGTCCAAAAATAAAGTGAAACCATGATTCACTGTTACATGGTGTTATGGACTAACTGTGTCCCCACAAAATGTGTGTCAATTTGGTTAGACCATGATTCCCTCTATTGTGTGATTCTCCACCATTTTGTCATCTGATATGATTTTCCTGTGTGTTGTAAATCCTACCTCTATGATGTTAATGAGGCAGGATTAGAGGCAGTTATGTTAATGAGGCAAGACACAATCTACCAGAGTAGATTGTGTTTTAAATCAATCTCTTTTGAGATATAAAAGAGACAAGTGAGCAGAGAGACTGGGGACCTCATACCACCAAGAAAGCAGCGCCAGGAGCAGAGTGCGTCCTTTGAACCTGAGAAGCTCCTACAACAAAGGGAGACTGATAACAGGAACCTTCCCCCACAGCCCACACAGACAGAAAGTCTTCCCCTGGAGCTGGCGCCCTGAATTTGGACTTCTAGCCTACTAGACTGAGAGAATAAATTTCTCTTTGTTAAAGCCATCCACTTGTGGTACTTCTGTTATAGCAGCACTAGATAACTTAAGACATATGGCTAAGGACAATAAGAATTCAAAGTGCTATTCTTGCCTTAAAGGAGCCCTGGTGGCAGAGTGGTTAAGCCCTAGGCAGCTGCTGCACAGGAGAAAGGTGTGGCAATCTGCTGCTTTAAGGATTACAGCCTTGGAATCCCTATGGGGCAGTTCTACTCTGTCTTGTAGGGTCACTATGTGCCAGAATCAACTGGCCAGCAATGGGTTTTTAGTATTCTTGCTTTTCATTGAAGGAGTGTACTCGTAGTATGGAAAACTCATCTGCTAAAAGAGCACATTTTAAAAGAGGTAGTCCAGATCTCTGGGCAAGGAGATGGGGAAGGGGAAAGAATCTCATCTTTCATGAGGAACTTTAAGACCCACCATGGAAGAAAGAGACAGACAAAATCCAGGAGGATGAAGATCTAGGTGGACTCAGCTAAAGGACTGTTATGTGGAAGAGGGTTTAACTGTATTCTAAGTCCAGAGGGCAGAAGACAGCAGTAACAGGACAAAGTTACCAAGAAGCAAGTTTCTGCACAATATAAGGCACAGCTGCTTTGGGAGGTAGTGAGTTCCCCACCACTGAAAGTGATTCTAAACAACAGTTCCTGGGTGACCACCTACAGGATGTGTGGTAGAAGGATTCCTGCAGTAGGGGGGAGGTGAACTAAGTGATCTCAACGGTGTGCCCCTTCCAATTATAAAATCTGTGCATTTGTTAATGTACAGAATTACACTGATGCTCAAAAGACAAATGTTTCACCCGAGGACCAGAAGTCAGTTCATGTAACAGCGGAGCTTTTAAATTACTCAGCTAGTGGGACTCTTCAAGCCTTTGATTAGATTTTTAAATATAGTTTGTTGCCTATTTTTCCGTTTAACCTCAGTGACTCAAGGTGATTCTTGGAAACTGCTGGACCCCAACAATTTTCAGTTCCAGCCTGAACTGCAACTAAATTCATTTATAAGATGTTGGATTTTTCAGAAATATAAATGAATTTTAAATAATAAAAATTTTATAGTGTAGATTTTTTGAAAGCTTAATTTATTTATCAGTCATTCATGTTTACATACATATATTTTGCCAGCCCACCAACCTCATAAGACAATAAACAGTAAAATAAATAATAATCAACCTACTTAGCAACTTTACTAAGTACAGATAATATAAGCATCAATAAAGAGAAAGAATTCAGAAAATTACAAGTTACTAACTACCAAACTGGTAAGGCTAATTTCTAGATCATCCACTCTAATGAATTATTATCACCAAAGTACTAGACCAATGAAGTTTTAGGCCCCAAGACATGGCATTCTATTGACGATGTCATTACTGGAGAAAAATACTTACAATTTTAAATATAATGATTTTTCTAGGAAATTTGCATTAAAGGTAAAATAATTTTAAATGTTAATAATGAAGGTAGCATGCCAAGAACACTGGCCAAAGAGTGGAAAGATACCCTTTGAATTTCTGACTCAGCTACCTGGAAAACCTGAGAAAGTCCTTTGACCTAACCAGGATTCAAGCTTCTCATCTATAAAAAAATAAAATTGGAATAGAAGAACTTTAACTGTCCATTCCAGCCTTTCTATTTCTAACTGTCTCATTTAGAAGTCATCTATCAGAACACAACAACACGAAACACTGAGAAGAGAAAAAAAGTTCAATTCTCCAATTGAAAGGAGAGTCAATTTCTAATGTCACCTTTTCTAATAGTTTCAAATTTTTCTTACTCCAAATCTTTTGTTACTATTGAAAATCAGGAGCAAATGTCTTCTTTTAAATTTTTCATGCATATGTTTCCCTGTGGAAAGACTCATGAGCAAATCTAAGAGACAGCAAGTCCCTTTCTCTTCTTCTTCCCCTTCCCTTCGCTTCCTTTCCATTCCAGTCCTAAAGCCATTAGTTGGAGCAGAGCACAGCAGGTGTCTGCAGGAAGGGCAGCACAGGGCCCAGAAGTGCTCTGGAGCATGAATAAGGGAAGGAGGGCATCCAAGTAGGAGGACAATGTATTGTGGGCAATTGGAGCCCAAGCAGGGTAAAGAAGGTGTCTAGATTTGAGAAGGGGACATGGAAAGTCAGACGGTGCCTCCCTAATGGAATAAGAGTATCAGAGCCCAAGCATAATGAGAGGAGCATCTTCCCCAGCATGGGGTGTCAGAGCTCAGGCTGAAAGAGGACAGCATCTGTGGAAAATGGGGTTCGGTTTTGGATAACAGAAGCAGAGCAAAGAGTGGAGAGCACCCATCAGTGCAGGGTGAGAGAGGGAGGTAGGCCAGCATGGAGAGCCAGAGCCTGAGTAGGTGAAGAAGGTATCTACAGTTGAGGGTGCTCCTACATAGAATGTCAGAGATAGACAAGGGTGAGGAGGGTGACCTTGCAGAGGAATGGCCTAGCGTCTAGCATGAGTCTGAGCAGTGAAGAGGATGGCTGGCGTGGAGTATCAGAACCCGAAAAGGTTAAGGAGAGAATCAGTGGGTAAGGGGATGGCAGCAGAAATGGAAGATTCGCGTGATGATCAATTGTATGTGTCAACTGGGCTAGGTTATAATTCTCAGTGGTTTGGCAGACACTGGTTAGGCTGCTGTTCCGTAATGTAACGTAATCACTTCCCATGATGTGATCAACCATTCAGCTGAAACGGAAGTTTCCTTGGGATATGTGGTCTGCCTCTAGAATACAAATGGATGTTCTGGCAGAGCTCACTCTCTCACAGCCCTGCACTCTTCTCGTCACCTGACCCACAGATCTTGGAACATCAGCCTTCAAAAGTCTTCCGTCTGACACCTGACCTGTAGATTTTGGATTTGCCAGCCTCCCACAATCCCATGAGCCAGCAGAGGTCTCCAGCCTGCCACCACCTGACCTACAGATTTGAGACTTGCTACCCCCACAATTGCCAGCCCCCACAACTACAAGCCCCCACAACTGCCAGAGCCATTTCCTTGAAATATGTATACTTTCTCCTCACTTATCAACTATCTCTTTAACCAACATTTCGCATTTACAACAACAGTAAAAAAGTCTACTATCCAACTGTTTTGCATATTAACTATGTACATCTGGCAGTAACAAACCTGAGTCGTGAGGCAAGAGTAATGCTGGCTTTGATGGTTAAGGTTATGTGTCAACTTGGATGGGCCATGATTCTCAGTGGTTTGGCAATAATGTAATGATGTAACTTGGCAGTTATGTAATGATGTAACTTGGCAGTTGTGTAATGATGTAGTCATCCTCCATTTTGTGATCTGATATGGTCATTCTCTATCTTTACATAACACCGGTTTCGCATAATCACCTGGTCTTTGGAACCTAAACCATGTCAGTAAGTGAGGAAAGACTGTGTGTGTGTGTGTGTGTGTGTGTATTTATACATATATGTGTGTGTGTGTGTAGATACACCTGTCTCACTGGTTTTGCTGTTTTAAAGAACACGACCTAAGACAACTAGTCATACATAGGGGGATTAATTAAATATATAAAAGATAACGAGGGCCAGTTTTCTCACTATAGGAGAAGAAAGTTGCAAAGCCACAGTCTTTGCAATTGCCCATATGTATGTGAAAGTTGGCTAATGAAAAAGGAAGACAGAGGAAGAACTGATGTATTGAAACTGTGGTGTTGGCAAACCATATTGAATATACCATGGACTGCTGAAAGAATGAACAAATCAGTCTTAGAAGAAATACAACCAGAATGCCAACTAGAGTGAGGATGGAGAGACTTCAACTTGCTTACTTTGGACACATCATCAGGAAGGACCAACTGCTAGAAAAGGACATATATTTGGTAAAGAAGAGGGCCAACAAAAATGAGGAAAACCCTCAATGAGTTGGATTGACACAATAGCCACAACAATGGACTCAAGCATACCAACAATCATGAAAGTGGTGCAGGACCAGGCAATGTTTTGTTCTGTTATACATAAAGTTGCCATATATCAGAGCCAACTTTACAGCAAATAACAACAAAGAATGAACCCTATGGTGTTGGGTTGGAATTGTAAATATCAATGTAAACTCGTGGTTTTCAGGATAGATAAGTAGGTAAGTAGCTAAATGACAGATAGATAGACAGATAGATTAGATAGACATAGAAATAAATATAGTTCTAAATAGCTCTGTCCACAGTGACGCAGAACAGTAATGAGAACACCGAGGGCCCAGATCTTGGCTTCTAAATACCATTCTCCATTAAATGGAACCAGGGCTCCTTAGAGAAAGGCCGATTCCAGGTCTGGGGTAGGCAAAGTACAAGATGAACCTGGGAGATTTTGTTGTTCCAGAAAGTAAGGAAGTGCTCAAAGAATGTGGGAAATTAATATGTTTGGGGATAATGACGCCATCAGGTCAGCAACTTATTCTCAAATTGTTCTGGGAGAAGAAATAGTCTTTGTACTGTACCTGCAACTTTTCTGTAAATTTGTCATTGTTTCAAAATTAAAAAACACTGGATACTAATAAGGAAAGAAGAAAGAAAATCCCTGTAGTAAATTACATAAAAATTAAAACTAAAATTTTGCTCAAATGCCAATTGATAATTTTTAGTAAAAATTAATTTACTCTTTCAATGCATATTTGTTTACATTTGCATTGCAGTTCATACTGTCTGAGAATACAAGATGAAACGATAGGCCTTATTTTAACCTTTAAAAAGTTTGTACTGTAGTTACAGATGAAAGAGGAGTGAGGTGGTTTTAAAGGTAGCAATGGAGAAAGATAAGAGAACCCATTTCTGCAGGAAACATTGAGCAAATAATTCACAGAGCAGGTAACCCTTGAGCTTGAAGCATTAGTAGAAGTTTGACAGAAAGACAAAAAATTGAAGCACATTTCACGATGAAGAAATACCAAATAAAAGCTCTGACAGGCCTGAGAGAGCCAGGAAAACTGCAAGCGATTCCATGTAGCTAGAGAGTCTGGAACAAAAAGACAGACTATAGTAGAATCAGGATAATACTCAAACTTCCACTTGATCAAAGATATCTTCGTTGGCTGTATTCCAAAATATTCTCTAAATCACCACAGTAAGTATATCCTCTGTTAAGTTTCCTTTTCCCCATCTTATAAGTAACAAGCGATATTCATTCTTTATTATTACAAATATGCCACACATAAAATTCTCAAATAGAGAATATTAAGAAAATTTTCTTATTTAAGAAAGAAGATAATGACTCTATCTGAATCATGTCTATTCAGTTAACAACTCTAGATACAATATAGATAGGATCAGATTCCTGCAAGACCTCTCTGACAGTTTTTTATCTACAAATTGGGGATTAAAATAATATCTGCTCAATCTACGTCACTGAGTCACTGTGAAAATCAGATATGATGAGGTGTATGAAAGTTCTCTATAAACTGTAAAACAGCATGTAGTTATTATTATAAGCTAAAATAGTAGGGTAATGTGATCTGTGTAATAGGCCTAGCAAACTGCCATTGGAAAATGGACAAGAACAAGCAAGAATGCATTGGAACAAAGACTGATTTATACCTAAGAAAATTCTTGAGTTTTCTTTTTTCCCCGCCAGGAAATTAAAGCACTAAACATCAGAAGGGAAGGAACCATAGATATTATCTTGTCTAATCTGGTCATTTTGGAGGTAAAAAAAACAAAGCTCAGAAGAGTTAAGTGATGTGATAGTAACACATTTAGACTGGAACACAGGCCCAAACCTGTCTCTTTCCATTTATAAACACAAACACCGATCAATGTTTCAGGAATAATACATTTATGACCTTAATTTGCTTAGTAAATGTAACTGGAAATTATATTAATCTTGTTCTCCATAGTTCTTCTTCCTCCTTTTTCTTTGATTCTTTTCTAATGTGCCCTTTTGCTATCATTAACTCACTCAGTATTACTCCACTATGGTGTCTGTGCTTCTTAATTCCATAACTTTTTTTAGGATAGTCTTTGATTTTTGGAAAATTTATATGTACTAGCATGAAAAGATGATGAATAAATTAATTAATGAAAAAAGAAGCAGAATATGTTGCAAAAACAATGTAAACAACTGTGTGTGTGTGTGTGCGCGTGTGTGTGTGTGTTTGCAATCACTTTAATAAAGATTTGGGAGAAATAAGGAGTCCCTGGATGGTGCAAACATTTAAGCACTTGGCTACTAACCGAAAGGTTGGCATTTCAAATCCAGCCAGAAGCACCTCAGAAGAAAGGCTTGGTTATCTACTTCCAAAAGGTCACTGCCACTGAAAACCTTTTGGAGTGCAGTTCTACTCTGAAACACATGGGGTTGCCATGAGTTGCACTTGAAGGCAACTGGTTTGATTTTGAGAAAAAATAGGCCAAGCTCTTTACAATGTTTTCCTCAAAAGGAGAAGAAATGGAGAGCAGAGAAGTAAAAAGGGAAAATAACATCTTTCCCTGGAAAGAAGAAGGAGGGAAACTTGCCTTCTTTATATACTTCTCTATTATTTGAATTTTTCAAAAAGTACATCTAAATTTGTAATTAAAGGAATAAAAAGTTATCAAAATGTAGATGGTGGTAGAAGTCTGGGTGGCCTCTAAAATGGGAATGTGATGAGTAAGATTTTGCCAATGTGTTTCCATGTGCCCAAGGAAAAGAATCCTGAGAAGCAGACTCAGAGATCCCAGGCTGTGTGGCTGGCAATCTTCTTTATTATAAAAGGCTAACAAAAATAGCTTAGATGTACAAAAATTGCCCTTAAAGACATTCAACTCCTTTTATTCTGTTAATTCTGAATAGCCTCAGGTCTTCCATGGGAAGTGGGATAAGGTGAACAGTAGGCATGAATAACTAACTCTCCATGGCAGGTATGTTGTTTTTGTTGTTAGGTGCAGTCAAGTCAATTTCAACTCATAGTGACCTTATAATAGAATGTAATTTTGCCCAGACCTGTGCCATCCTGACAATCATTGCTATGTTTGAGCCCACTGATGCAACACTGTGTCAATTTATCTCATAGATGGTCTTCCTCTTTTTTGATGACCCTCTACTTTACCAAGCATGATGTCCTTCTCCAGGGATTTGACAGATTTGTTTGTTCTTCTGGCAGCCCATAGTATATTCAACATTCTTTGCCAACACCATAATTCAAAGGCATCCGTTCTTTTCTGGTCTTTCTTATTCGTTGTCCAGCTTTTGCATGCATATGAGGTGATTGAAAAGACCATGGCTCAGGTCAAGTTCACCTTAGTCATGAAAGTGACATCTTTGCTTTTAAAGATTTTAAAGAGGTCTTTTGCAGCAGATTTGCCCAATGCAATACATCGTTTGATTTCTTGACTACTACTTCCATGGGTGTTGATTGTGGATCCAAATAAAAGGAAATCCTTGACAACTTCCATCTTTTTTCAATTATCATGATGTTGCTTATTGGTTCATTTGTGAGGATTTTTGTTTTCTTTATGTTGAGGTATAGTTTTTTATTTTCATCAGTAAGTATTTCATGTCCTCTTCACTTTCAGCAAGCAAGGCAGTGTCATCTGCATAATGCAGGTTGTTAATGAGTCTTTCCCCAATCCTGATGTGGCGGCATTCTTCTTCATATAGTCCAGCTTCTCAGATTATATGCTCAGCATACAGACTGAATAAGTGTGGTGCGAGGATACAATCTTGATGCACACCTTTTCCTATTTTGAACTATGCAGTATCTCCTTGTTCTGTTTGAATGACTGCCTCTTGGTCTATGTACAGGTTCCATATGAGTGCAATTAAGTGTTCTGGAATTCCCATTCTTCAAAACGTTATCCATAATTTGTTATAATCCACACAGTCAAATGTCTTTTCATAGTCAATAAAACATAGGTAAACATCTTTCTGGTATTTTCTGCTTTCAGCCAAGATCCATCTGACATCAGCAACGATATCCCTCATTCCACATCCTCTTCTGAATACAACTTGAATTTCTGGCAATTCCCTGTCAATGTATGGCTGCAACTGTTTTTGAATGATCTTCAGCAAAATTTTGCTGTATGTAATATTAATGATATTGTACAATAATTTCCACATTCGGTGGAGAGACTGCAACTTGCTTACTTTGGACACATCATCAAGAATGACCAATTGCTAGAAAAGGACATATATTTGGTAAAAAAGAGGGCCAATAAAAATCATCTTTCTTTGGAATGGACATCTTTCTTTGGAATGGACACAAATATAGAACTCTTCCAGTGGATTGGCCAAGTAGCCGTCTTCCAAATTTTTGGCATAGACAAGTGAGCACTTCCAGCATTGCATCCACTTGTTGAAGCATCTCGATTGGTATTTTGTCAATTCCTGAAGCCTTGTTTTTTCACCAATGCCTTCAGTGCAGCTTGGACTTTTTTCCTTCAGTACTGTTGGTTCTTGATCATATACTGTCTCCTGAAATATACTTCCCATATTTCAACTGTCTCAGAGACTTAAAGATCATAGTCCCAAAGCTTGATTGAATTTAAGCTGCTGGGAAATGTAATCCTGTGAGAACAATTAAGAATTTTGTTCTCAGAATAAGAACTTAGAACAAAGCCTAGACTTAGACAAACTTATGAAATAAATCTATGACAAGGAACTATTTTCTCCTCTGGGGATCTCAACCCTTTAAAACCCAGGACATCGTCCTGAACCGGAATGAGTATAAGGCTGGTTCCTATGACGCAGAGGTCAAATATAGCTCTGTGTGATGGTTAAGATTGTATGTCAACTTGGCCAGGCCATTATTCTCAGTGTTTTAGCAGTTGTATAATGTTGTGATCACCCCCATGATGGACTCTGCTGAGTGGTACTGGCAGAGGCGGGGCCTGTGGCCGCTCACCGCCCTCTCAGTTTCATCTCTCTGCCTTCCGCCAGTTGCCTTCTGCCTGCTCACCTTGCCAAGGTTTTTGGCTTGTTCCAGACTCAGCAGCTGCCTCTTGTTGTCTCACCTCTGGTTCATGGGACTTGAGCTAGCAGCTTACCTGTTGATCTTGGAATTCGTCAAACTTCTCAGCCTGTGAGCAAGAGTCCGTTTCCCTGACTTGCTGACCTTGGGTTCACCAGCTTCTGCGACTATGTGAACTGGGAGAGGCCTCTACCCTGATCTGTAGACTTGGGATGTTTTAGCCTCTACAATTCCTTGATATAAATGTATATGTATGTGTGTTTATACGCTTTACTGGTTTTGTTTCTCTAGAGAAGCCAGCCTAAGACACTCTGTCTTCTCACTTCTCCGCTATTTCATTTTCTATTTCTCTGCTGGGTTCCATAATTCACAGCAATGGTCACACTGAATTCAAAAGAACTCACAGACTATATTCACCGTTATTTGGTTTATTAGGGTAACAATGCAGAAGTAACAGGATACAATTCAGAATGCAACTCAGGGTAAACATCAGGGAACTCAGGATACAACTCAGGTAAAAGTTTACTGGAGAGGTCTGGGAGAGTCCTGAAGAAG
Organism: Dugong dugon; assembly: GCA_030035585.1. NCBI lineage: Eukaryota > Metazoa > Chordata > Mammalia > Sirenia > Dugongidae > Dugong > Dugong dugon. The sequence goes on along the minus strand of CM057463.1, from coordinate 20,639,082 downwards.
AGGCCATGTCTGTCTTCTCAGGGAAAGCTGGAGCAGGTCTTCCTCAAGGGGACTCTCGGGTAGCTCTCCTCTCCATCAGGACAGCTCTGCCCTCAGGTTCCAGGGTTTTCATAAGCCAGTCCATGTGCTCCTTGTCAATTACAAGGCAGGGTCCCTATCCAATCTGGGTAAAGGTCAGCTACTCGGGGGTGGGGGTGAGGGGGCAGACAATCTGTGTAAAGTGGATAGTAAACAGGCCAGTCTTTGCAAGCCACTTATGAGGATAGTAAATCAATCAATCAATGCCTTGAAAGCTGCTTATGCAGATAGCAAACTGACCAATTATTTCACAGATTGCGGCCTGACCAATCATTTTGGGAGAATTGCAAACTCAGGGCCAGAAAAGCCACATAAGAGAAACATTTCACCACATACCAGCTTCCCTTCTTTTCCCTTTCTTCAAATTTCCTCATCCAAGTATCTCTAGTCACATTAAAATATAAAAAATTAGGACATGAAAGTAATAACTTCCCTAGGCACAATTCACAACTTTTCCCCAGTGTTACCACTGGTTTATCTAGTTTCAAAAGTATTTTTAACTTAAAAGTGTAACTGGGGCTATTGGCATTAATTCTGATTTTATGACTAAAGAGACCAAAGCAAAGAGTGAGCAAGAGTTCTGTCTTCAGTGTATGCACTTTTAGGAACTTAAATCTATAGAAGAATCCTCTTGACCACCTTCACTTCTAGTCTTTTCCATACTGCCATCTTGCTGCAGAACAAGTGTTTAAATGGTGGTGTTTACTCTCACTCTCAAGTATTCATCTTAAAATGGTGAAACCTTATTTGAAATATCTACCTAAGAATGTACATTCTCTGAGGAATGCTTCACGGACTACTCAACCCCAAACTCTCCTGGCAGCATGGCATTGTGAAAAAGCAATGAGATAAGAACCAGGAGACTTGCGTTCTCATTCTAACGGAAATGGTATGAACAGGTTTGTAGTTTTTGTAGTATGAGTCCCTTAGCTATTCTGTGTATCTCACAGGGTTGTTATGACAGTTAATTGAGATAACACAAATTAAAGCATTTTTAAAACTATAAAACACCAGACGGAGTAAAGGAAACAGTGAAGAGAACAGGATACAGGGAAAAGATTAGTCCAAAGGACTAATGGTCCACAGCTACCAAGGCCTACACCGGACTGAGTCCAGTATAGCTAGATGGTGCCCGGCTACCACCACTGACTGCTCTGACCAGGATCACAACAGAGGGTTCTGGACAGAGCTGGAAGAGGATGCAGAACGTAATTCTAACTCACAAAAAAAAAGACCAGATTTACTGGCCTAAAGGAGAATGGAGAAACCTCGAGAGTATGGCCCCCAGACACCCTTTTAGTTCAGTCGTGAAGTTATCTCCAAGGTTCACCATTCAGCCTGGGAGTGGACAGCCCTGTAAAACCAAATGGGACTAATGAGGTACAGTAGTCCAGTGACAAGAGCCAGAAGGCAGAAGGGGACAAGGAAGCTGGTGATAGGGAACCCAAGAATGAGTAAGGATATTGTCGATGTGTTGTGAGATTGTTAACCATTGTCATAGGGCAACATATGTAGTAACTGTTAAATGAGAAACTATTTTGTTCTGTAAGCCTTCATCTTAAGTGAGAATAACAGCACAATTGGAAGAGCGTAGTCAATGTCACTGAACTGTGCATGTAGAAATTTTTGAAATGGTGTATCTTTAGCTATCTGTATTTTCACCAAAAATAAGGTTGAGAAGTTAGAGGGTTGACATGTTGTGGGGTTGTTAACCAATGTCATAAAACAATAGTTTTTTCATGAGAAACTATTTGTTCTGTAAGCCTTCACCTGAAGTACAATAAAAGAAAAAAAAAAAAACTATAAAGCACCATACAGAGTGAAGGAAAATTAAAATATCAGACTGGCCAAATCAGATTTCTAACTCATTTTAAGCATGATTTATAGCATTGTGACAGTCCTTGTTTGTCTGTCTGTTTCTATAAGCACAACATCAAACAGACTAGATAGCTCATCCTCTCTAGACCAGAAAATTACCTTTCTGTAAGTATAGACCATTTAGACAGCCCATTTCAAAAGACCCTGCTCTATTCTACATGGGTGCTTGGTAAAGTAGAGGGTCATCGAAAAAGAGGAAGACCGTCAACAAGATGGACTGACACGGTGGCTGCAGCAATGGGCTCAAGCATAACAATGATTGTGAAGATGACTCAGAACCAGACAGTGTTTTGTTCTGTTATATATAGGGTCGTTATGAGTTGGAACCGACTGACAGCACCTAACGACCTAACAACATTCCAGGGCTTACCAATTCTTCTGGTTTGAACCCCTGCTGAGAATTTGTATTTCCACTCCAGATATATAGAATCAGAATCTACAAGATCCGCAGGTGATTCTTATGTACAGGAAATTTTGAGAACCACTGCTCTACTATGGTTCTCAGAATTGGTCCCTAACCAACAATATTAGTATGTCCTGGGACTCTTGGTGGTGCAGTGGTTAAGTGATAACGGCTACTAACCAAAAGGTCGGCAGTTTAAATCCACCAGCTGCTCCTTGGAAACCCTATGGGGCAGTTCTACTCTGTCCTATAGGGTCGCTATGGGTCAGAATTGAATCAACCACAACAGGTTTGGTTTTTTTTTCTTTTTTGTGGGGAGGGAAGGTTGGCGGTGGGGGGGACTTGTTAGAAATGCAAATTCTCAGCAGGGGTTCGAATCAGAACTAGCAGTTCAAAGCCCTGCAACACTCTACATGGGTAGCATTTGTCACTTTATCACAGAAAATTTAATATCTCCTGGTTCAATGTTTTGTGTTGATGCCTTTGTTTGGTTATGCTTAAGGAGGAGGAAATGTATTCTTGGCACACACAAGTGAAAAGCCACGATTTGGTACCTGTGGTTTTACATTTAAATATGATCCAGTCTTGTATGAAAGGCTTACTATAGATAAATGTACTTGGAATAAAGTATAATTTACACAAAAATATAGTAAAAGCAGGATAGATATTACAGGGAACGAAAATGGCTTGAATACACAGGAAACTTACTGCCCAAAAATAACACATCCTAATACCCTAAGAAATTTAAGAAAGTGTTATAACTTGTGTTTGTGATAAAAGAAAAATTCCCCAGACATCTGATGCCACTGAGAAAATAATGGATTTACTAATGTCTAGTGGGATATTGAATACACCACAGACTGCCAGAAGAACTAACAAATCTGTCTTGGAAGAAGTACAACCAGAATGCTCCTTAGAGTCAAGTCTCATGTACTTTGGACATGTTATCAGGAGGGACCAGTCCCTGGAGAAGGACATCATGCTTAGTAGAAGGTCAGCGAAAAAGAGGAAGACCCTCAATGAGATGGATTGACACAGTGGCTGCAACAGTGGGCTCAAGCATAACGAAGATTGTGAAGATGACGCAGGACTGGACAGTGTTTTTGTTCTGTTGAATGTAGGGTCACTATGAGTCAGAACCAACTCAATGGCACCTAATAACAACAACAGTGGCTTTTATTTATGGAGCCCTGGTGGCAAAGTGGTTAAGAGCACGGCTGCTAACCAAAAGGATGGGAGTTTGAATCCACCAGGCACTCCTTGGAAACCGTATGGGGCAGTTCTACTCAGTCCTATGGGGTCGGTATGAATCAGAATCAACTGATGGCAACCGGTTAGTTTTTTTTGTTTTTTGTTTTGGTAAGTTTCTCTCATCTAGAAGGAGAAACAAGTGCCATAAGGGAGTAAATTCCAGAAAAATACAGAGTTCAGATGGATTCTTTTTCTATCCATCTACCAAAACCACTGCTGTCCAGTCGATTCCAATTCCTAGCGACCCTATCAGACAGAGTAGAACTGCCTCATAGGGTTTTCAACACTGTAGATCTTTCTTATCTATCATTTGTAACTTTGAAGGGAGGAGAAAGGAAAATGTGAAGAGTGTGGAAGAGATGTTCTATAATGGTGTGTGTTTGATAACAGGAGTTGCATGTATTGAACAGTTTCTATTGCCTTTGACATTTGCCAATTCATTTGATTATTAAAAATGCAATTAAATCTCCACTTGTCTTAAAAATATATTAATTCTCAAACTTATATTTCAAACTAATCTGAGAGTGTATATTTTTAAGCCCTCACCCTACTACTGTAATTGTTCTTTAAATATAGTTTCACTATTTTACATGTCATGGGAAAATGGTTCTGGTATAGTCTTAATTTTTTAATGAGCTCGAATTTCTCTTTTGTAAATAAATAAAATAATAAATGTACATAGAGAGAAATTGGAATAAATACACAAAAACATCAACTATGATCATCTACGCATGGTGGGAAAATGAAATGTTTTTCTTTATTTTTTTTAATATTTTCTAAATCTTCTGGAAAATGATTTAACAATTAAGTTTTTAATATTATTTTTTAAACAACAACAAAATAAAAAGTTAGAGAGCTGAGAAGGATGAGGATAGAAACAGTTTTTCACTGAAAAGCCAATGTTACGGCAATGTGGAACTGTTCAATTCTGGATTTCATGTCTGTGGGGTTTCCTTTCATTGGAGGAAAGAAACCTGCTTTCTCCTCATCTGTGGGTAAATTACAGACTTACTTTAAGAACTGAGTAAGCAAATACTATTTTTAGCAGGGAAAAAAAATCCCCCAAGGCCAGAATTTTTACGCTCAGTAAAATTTTCCAAATGCAATTGAACCCTCCCACACGCAAAGGGAAAATTTAGACTAAAATTTTAAATCCAAATGAATAAAATAAAATAAACAGCCAATAAATTCTGGGTAGCTACAACTTCACAGAGTTTTAATCTAAAATATTGCATAAGAATAGTAACTACTTTGGAGAGTTTTTAATTTAAGATATTACATAGGAATAAAGTATAACATTGCCATGTTGTTTCTTCCTACTTGGCTCACTGAAATTTAATTACAAAGCAAGATTTTACCAACGTTATATTAAAGTTTTCAATCTTTAGAATGAAAAATTATCTCTATTTTACTTTCCTCTATTTTGTGAATCTGGGATTTGAACTCTTAAATACTCAAAAAAATCATGGAACAAAATTGGAATCAAAATAAATTTGCCACCAGGAGAGTCTAAGACAGAAAGTTGAAGCTGATAAACTTCAGTGTCCTTTCTACTCTTGTACCTTGCAAGAAGTTTGTAAGGCCTCAGCTTGGCCAAGGCTGGAGAGTAAGATTAGAAAAGAGACTGGGATTAGAGAAGAAAAAGATGTGTGTAGCACTGCAGTCTACACTGGGTCTGGGCTCTGCCAAAGTTTTATGAACCAAAGAATCGGGTTTGGTGCCACTGCAAACCATATCATATCAAAACCATTTCAAGAATACAATAATAGTAAGATAATTAGAGAACACTTACAGCCCTGTCAATTTTTATTCATCTATGTTCCTACTGATACTATATAATTTGATGTATACGACTGTAGCTCCAATGCCACCAACAAAAGTAGTATGTGTAGTTATTCTCTCTACCAACCCACCAAACTAACTACTGTCGAATCGATTCCAATTCATAGCAACCCTGTAGAACAGAGTAGAATTTCCCCATACAGTTTTCAAGTCTGTAAATCTTTACAGAAGGAGACTGCCACATCTTTCTCCCACAGAGCCACTGGTAGATTTGAACCACCAAACTCTGAGTTAGCAGCCAAGCACTTAAACCTCTGCACCACCAGGGCTCCTTAAAAAGACCACTACCTACTAACAATGGAGTCCCTGGGTGGTTGCAGATGGTTAAGTGCTTGGCTACTAACTGAAAAGGTTGGCAATTCAATTCCACCCTCTGGCACCTCAGAAGAAAGGTCTGGTAATCTGCTTCTAAAAAATCAGCCATTAAAAACCCTATGAAGCCTTCACCAGCCTGAGCCCGGAACTAGATGGTGCCCAGCTACCCCCACCGACCACTCCAACAAGGTTCACAATAGAAGGTCCAAGACAGAGCAGGAAAAAAACTAGAACAAAATTCACATTCACAAAAAAAAAAAAAAAAAGACCAGATTTACTAGTCTGACAAAGACTGGAGGAATCCCCGAGACTATGGCCCCCAGGCACCCTACTAATTCAGAACTGAAGCCACTCCTGAAGTCCACCTTTCAGCCAAAGACTAGACAAGCCTATAAAACAAACAATAACACACGTGAGGAGCGTGCTTCTTAGTTCGATCAAGTCTACAAGACCAAATGGGCAACAGCTGCCCAAAAGCAAAGACGAAGAGCAGGAAAGGACAGGAAACCCAGGTGAATGGACACAGGGAACCCGGGGTGTAAAGGGAAAGGAGGAGAGTGCTGACACATTGCAGGGACTGCAACCAATGTCACAAAACAATCTGTGTACCAATTTTTGAATGAGAAACTAATTTGCACTGTAAACTTTCACCTAAAACACAATAAAATTTTTTTAAAAAACCTATGGAGCACAGTTCTATCCTAACACATATGGGGTCTCCATGAGTTGGAACTGACTAGACAGCAACTGGTTTGGGTTTTTGGTACCTACTAACAAACTGATCTGCATTTGAGAAGCAAAACCTGTGCCTAATGGCTGAGCTTCTTGCCAAGAGGCCCAGGTTAAAGTACAAAGAGGCTGCATGCAGTGTTTATCAGCCCGTAAAGTTTATTTCAAAGGACCTAAGTGTGCTTGTTCGCAGTATGTTTTTACCTTCAATTATTTTAAAACTGTTAAAATGTTTTGTTTTGTTTTACATTGTTTTTCTTGGCCTGCATTCTTCTAGTTATTATCCAAAATATATAACAAAATAATAATAATAATAATTGGAGTTCCCTAAAAGTTTTAAATGACATGAGAGACTGTTTGTTTTGTTCTGTTTTAGCCCTCTTGGTCCTGCTATTTGTAGCACATGACTGACTTTTTTATCACTGTTCAGTAATTGCGCTTTAATATGTATTCTAAATATTTCTGAAAAATAAATTTAAAAGCTCTGTTCTTCTCAACTCTGTTCTGAATACATTACAGCCTTGCAAGAACTTATTCGCATAACTATGTGCTGTTAGTTAACCTCTGACCCACTATGTGAACATCTTTAATACTGAAGCCTAACCTTTATAGTACACAGAAAAAAAGGTTCTTTTGTCAGAAAATACTAATGTCAAATGTTGTGAAGATCATCATAGGCGATACATAAAGTATATTGCATAAAAGCACATAGTGGATGCTCAGTAAATGGAAGAATTATGGAGGTGTGTGTGCATGTGGCACAGTGGTTAAGAGCTCAGACTACTAACCAAAAGGTAAGCAGTTTGAATCCACCAGCTGCTCCTTGGAAACCTTATGGGGCAGTTCTACCCTGTCCTTTAGGGTTGCTATGAGTCGGAATTGACTTGATGGCAGCAGGTCTGGTTTTTTGGTTTGGTGCGTGTGTGTGTGTCTAAAGCACTGTGCTGTGCTTTCATATACTTCTATCTTTTTCCAATACCTATCACAATGCCCTAAAACAATACTAATGATGATTATGGCATTGGTCTGTATTTCCAATCAGAAACATTTGCTTCTCTTTCACTGAGAAAATATAAGCACTCAGAATAGAAATTTCTCTTCCCATCATCAAATCTAACAGCCCGCTCTCACATGAATTTAAAGTTTCTGCCTTCTCTTCTATTACAGAAAATGAATTTTCCAAGATTTTTTTTAAGGCTGTCATGGACTGAATTGTATCCCCCCAAAATATCTGTCAACTTGGCTAGGTCATGATTCCCAGTGTTGTATGATTGTCTACCATTTTGCTATCTGATGTGACTTACCTGTGTGTTGTAAATCCTATCACTATGATGTAATGACATGGATTAGTGGCAGTTATATTGATGAGATCTACAAGATTAGATAGTGTCTTAAGCCAATCTCTTTTGAGATATAAAACAGATAAGTGAGCTGAGAGACAGGGGGACCTCATACCACCAAGAAAGAAGCACTGGGAGCAGAGTGAGTCCTTTGGACCTGGGGTTCCTGTGTGGAAAAGCTCCTAGTCCAGGGAAAGATTGATGAAAAGGACCTTTCTCCAGAGCTGACAGAGAGAAAGTCTTCCCCTGGAGCAGATGCCTTGAATTTGGACTTGTAGCCTGCTAGACCGTGAGAGAATGAATTTCTCTTTGTTAAAAACCATCCACTTGTGGTTTTGTGTTATAGCAGCACTAGATGACTAAGACAAAGACCAACCCCCCACTGGTACCCTAGATCTTATTCTTTCTTGCCTGCTCAAGGTCTTTTTTTCCCCTGCAATTCTATCTTCTCTCTCCTACGTCACACTTTTCCCTCTCTGTACTAGATCATTCCTGTGAGAACTGTCATGGATTGAATTCTTTCCCCAAAAAATATGTGTCAACTTGGCTAGGCCATGATTCCCAGTATTGTGTGATTGTCCACCATTCTGTCATCTGATGTGATTTTCCTATGTGTCATAAATCCTAACCTCTATGATACTAATGAGGCAGGATTAGAGGCAGTTATATTAATGAGGCAGGACTCAATCTACAGAATTAAGTTGTATCTTGAGTCAATCTCTTTTGAAACATAAAAGAAAGAATCAGGCAGAGAGGAGAGGGACATGATACTACCAAGAAAGAAGCACCAGGAGTGGAAAGTGTCTTTTGGACCTGGGGTCCCTGCACTGAGAAGCTCCTAGACCAGGGGAAGATTGATGACAAGGACTTTCCCCTAGAGCTGACACAGAGAGAAAGCCTTCCCCTGGAGCTGGTGCCCTGAATTTGGGCTTTCTAGCCTCCCAGACTGTGAGAGGATAAATTTCTCTTGTTAAAGCCATCTACTTGTGGTATTTCCATAATAACAGCACTAGATAACTAAGACAAGTACAAAACGTTGTCTCTTATCTTTTAAAAGTGCCCTTAACCCTACATCTCCCTCAAGCTACCACACTAGTGTTTGCTTCCCTCCTATAACAAATGTGTTGAAAGAGTTACCTATAATGCTGTCATCACTTCAGGCTCCCCACCCTACCCCACTCCCCTGAAACCGCTTCTTTCTAGGTCACTTACTGAACTTCCTTTTTCTTCATACCAAATATTATATGCTTATTTCTTTATTTAGTTATTGTCTGTATCTGTCACTAGAATCCAAGCTGGATTCTTGAGTCCCTAAGCTCCTGGCACTTTAGTAGACCCTCAATGAAAATTTGTCAAATGATAGAACACATTTGCTTTTAAATTTTGAATTACCCATGATATATAAAATATCCATTTGGATTTAAGCATTCTTTATTCATGGATGCTATAAATTTTGCAAGGATTTTGTGATAATTTTGCAAGGATTTGAAGGTTTCTAATATAAAAGATTTCATGTAATATATTTTGCAAGCATACATTATCACTAATATTTTATCTCAAAGTAGACAGCAGCATCTTTATATTATACCTTTCACAGCTATTAGCAGATATTAATCTTCATGTTCATCCTATGTATTGGGGAAAAGAAGTTTTTAACTTTTATCTTACAGATTTGGAAATTAAGAGAATTCAAGCCAAGGGGCCTTCCTGTGACATCTAAGTGGACAGATGATAAAATGCAAACTGGGATAAAAGTTTTGATTATCGTATCAGTTTAATTTCCACAAGAATCCCTCATCACTAACCCCACCTTATAATTTCATTGACATTTAAGATTATTATCTTAATTATATTAAATGAGAAAAAATAACTTCCTCCTGGATATTAGGCAATCTACAGATTAGGAGTATGAAATCAGAGATACTACGCAAATAAAACGGAATAAATGAAAATTTCTTGCTGTGCTCAATGCGCTGATGAGTAGTAGGAATTTAGCATGATGCAGTGATTAAAAAAAGGAAATTAAGGAGCACTGTTAAAGGTATTCACAAAATGCATTATCTAATTGGGATGTATCTGTATCTAAGTAGACTTGTCATTTCCATGTTCTCATTGCCTTCTTTATTAGCAGTAAGTAAACAGTAGCTGAACAGCAAGATAAGGCAGCATGTTAAAGATACTGAAACTCTGCTAACTGAAGATATTGAGGCTGCATTGTTACACTTTCCATCAGGGTTTTGGCTTCCTTACCAGAAGAGCACTAGGTGTTTTATTCAAGCTATTTTTTGGGTCGCTACAAGTCGGAATCGACTCAACAGCAATGAGTTTGGTTTTTTGGTTTTTTATTTTTTGGAAATGGAGCCGTATAACAGCACTGTACTCATCCATAAATATTTACAATGACAATCATTTTATGAATGCCTTGTTTTTGGACTTCCACTCAATTCATTTTTTGAAAATATGTCTTAATATACTGATTTCAGAAGAAAATAGATTCAAGAAATTTCAAGGACAAAAGTGTTATTAGATTTAGCAACATAAAAATTATTTTAAATATGCACTTGCATGCTATTTTATCAAATCTTACTTCAACGCTTAGTTTTATTCAGACTTTCTCTTTACCCCAAAACTCTGCCCTTATAAGCACCTTTCCTTTTTTATAATCATTTTTCTCATTATTTTCTCCTTCCATCCTAGTCAAATGAAATAGGGATCTACACACTTTATCTAAGGCTCATCCTGTACCTGAACCCTTTTCTCTTCCTCCACCTCAGGCACTGCTCTACCAATTATCTCCTCTCTCTCCTCTTCTGCAGCCTTTTCCTCTCCTGTGTTTACTTCCCAGCGACACTCAAACCCATCTATCCACTCCAAGCTTCCCAGGAGTCACTGCGCTTTTCTACTCATTCCTCTCTCAGCCAAAGTTCTCATCTTCTTTTCAATCATCAACCCACAAGCTCAACAACCTCATGTTTGTCCTCCTTTACAAGTCTCTCAGCAGCATATGGCACTGGCTGACCACTCCCCTCTTCTTGAAACCGTCCTGCCCTTGTCTTCCAGGAAGTCACACTTTCCTGGTTTTGTTTCTACTTTTCTGCACTCCTTATCAGTCTGTTTTGTTAGTGTTAAATGTTAGTCCTGTCAGCGTTAATGTTGTTGTTAGCTGACTCATAGAGACGTTCTGCACAGCGGGATCGAACAGTTGTGATCCATGGAGTTTTCACTGGCTGAGTTTTTGAAAGTAGATCGTCAAGCCTCTCTTGCTAGTCTGTCTTAGTCTGGAAGCTCTACTAAGACTTGTTTGCATCACAGAAACATGAAGCCTCCACTGATGATGGGTGTTGACTGAGCTTGAGGTACATAGGCTGGGAATCAAATCTGGTTCTCCTGCATAGCTAGGGAGAATTCTATCACTGTACCACCACCACTGCCCACCAGTGTTAATGTTAGTCCTATTAAAGGTTAGTGTCCCTCCAAGCCCTGTTCTAGGCCCTCTTTTCCTCATTCTACTTCTGAAGCAATCTTATTTACTCCCTTTGTATGGATTACTACCTATGATGAGGCTATGGTCCCTGTCATGGATTGAATTGTATCCCCCAAAAATGTGTGTATGAGTTTGACTGGGCCATGATTCCCAGTAATGAGTGATTGTCCACCATTTTGTCATCTGATGGGATTTTCCTATGTGTTGTAAATTCTGCCTCTGTGATGTTAATTAGGGGGGATAAGTGGCAGTTGTGTTGATGGGGCAGGACAGAATCTACAGGATTGGATTGTGTCTTGAGCCCTTTTCATTTGGGATATAAAAGAGAAAGGCAAGCAGAGACACAGGGGGACCTCATACCACCAAGAAAGCAGTGCCTGGAGAAGAGTGCATCCTTTGGACCTGGGTTCCTGCACAGAGAAGCTCTTAGTCCAGGCAAAGACTGATGACAAAGACCTTTCTCCAGAGCCAACAGAGAAAGCCCTCCCCTGGAGATGACCCCTGAATTTGGACTTCTAGCCTACTTTACTGTGAGGAAATAAATTTCTCTTCATTATAGCTATCCACTTGTGGTATTTCTGTTACAGCAGCACTGGATAACTAACACAGTTCCTAAACTCATTAATGTAATGTCAGTGTTGCATGCCAGATCCATATCCCACTACCTACTGAATCTCACTACATGGATGTCTCAAAAATACCTCAAGAATTCAACATATGCGGGCCCATCCAATTGCCTGAACCAGAAACACGGTCACGTCAGTCACTGTTGTTAAAGAAAATGGCCCCTCCTGTTTAAATTTAACTCTTAACCCTTCACAGAAACTAAAAACTTGTGATAAAGACCCTAATTTTGTCCCATGCCACATCCTCTCAGTCCACCTCTGACTCCAGTTTCACTTCAAATAGTTCTCAGATTTCCTGCCTCAGGGTTTTCTCCAAAGTTCTGAGAACTTGCTCAGCAACTCTCAAGTGCAGAGGAGTTAACATACCTGGTGGTAACCCTAAACCAAGGGAGATGAGAGCCAGGGAATAAAGGCCCCCGTCTCCAGTCTTTCAGAAAAGCACTTCTGAGAAACTTTCAACATGGTTCCTCAGAGGGTCCCCCACAAGATTGTGCCCCAGTTTTTCAAAGCAATAAGTAACTCAGTAATGCATCCTTTATTGGCTTTCCCGTCTTCCCTGAATTGGTTTTCTTACTTCCTGACTCTCTCTCCCCATTCCCTCTCTCTTACTACCTGGAATCACTTCTAAAACTTTCTGTACCCCAGTCCTCGACTCAAATTGCTTTTAGAGGGAACACACACAAAGACAGTCAATGTCTTTCTCTTATCTTTTTCTTTATCCATTTCATCTGCCTGTCAGTCATCAAATATTGGTTATTCTACCATGGCTTTCAAATCGATCTACTCTCTCCAAGCCCACTGCCTTTATCCTAGGTTTAAAACAAGTAAACAAACAAAAAAAAAAAAAAAAACAAATTTGTTGCTGTTGAGTTGATTTTGATTCATAGTGACCCCAAAGGACAGAGTAGTACTGCCCCATAGGGTTTCCAAGGCTATAAATCTTTAAGTAAGCAGACTGCCACATCTTTCTCCAGTGGCGCAGCTGGTGGGTTTGAACTGCCAACCTTTCATTTAGCAGCCAAGTGCTTAACCACTGCACCGCCAGGGCTCCGTATCCTATGTTTAAGCCACCATCAGCTCTTACCTGGATAATACTGTAATCTTCTAACTGATCTCCCTGTTTTCCGAATTGTCCATTGTCCCTCACCAAATTTGTTCTCCACAGGGAAGTCAGAGTGTCCTTTCTAAGTGGACTATCTGATCTTATTTACTCACACATTAAAAGCCTTCCATTATTCCCCATCGCCTTCAGCATAATTTTTTTAAATTTTTTTTATTTTTTATATTTTATTGTACTTCAGGTGAAGGCTTACAGAACAAATAGTTTCTCATGAGACAGTAGTACACATGTTGTTTTATGACACTGGTTAACAACCCCACAACATATTAACCCTCTAAATTCTCAACCTTTTTTTTTTTTTGGTGAAAATACACATAGCCAAAGATACACCATTTCAAAAATTTCTACATACACAGTTCAGTGACATTGACTACGCTCTTTCAATTGTGCTGTTATTCTCACTTAAGATGAAGGCTTACAGAACAAAAACAGTTTCTCATTTAACAGTTACTACAAATGTTACGTTATGACAATGGTTAACAATCTCACAACACATCAACAATATCCTTACTCAACCTTGGGTTCCCTATCACCAGCTTTCTTGTCCCCTTCTGCCTTCTGGCCCTTGTCACTGGACTCCTGTACCTCGTTAGTCTCATCTGGTTTTACGGGGCTGTCCACTCCCAGGCTGAACAGTGAACCTCGGAGGTAACTTCACCACTGAGCTAAAAGGGTGTCTGGGGGCCATACTCTTGAGGTTTCTCCAGTCTCCTTTAGGCCAGTAAATCTGGTCTTTTTTTTTTTTTGTGAGTTAGAATTATGCTCTACATCCTTCTCCAGCTCCGTCCAGAACCCTCTGTTGTGATCCTGGTCAGAGCAGTCAGTGGTGGTAGCCGGGCACCATCTAGCTGTACTGGACTCAGTCCGGTGTAGGCCTTGGTAGCTGTGGACAATTAGTCCTTTGGACTAATCTTTTCCTTGTATCCTGTTCTCTTCATTCTCCCTTGCTGCCTAAGGGATGAGACCAGGGGAGTATCTTAGATGGCCGCTCACAGGCTTTTAAGACCCCAGGTACTACTCACCAAGGTAGAATGTAGAACACTGTCTTTATAAGCTGTGTCATGCCAATTGAGCTAGATGTTCCCCGAGACCATGGTCCCCACAGCCCTCCGCCCAGCAATTCAGTCCCTCAGGGAGTTTGGATGTGTCTATGGGGCTTCCGTGACCTTTCCTTGTACAGGTTGTGCTAGTTTCCCCTGTATTGTGTACTATCTCACTAGCATAATGTTTTTAACGTGATTTGCAAGGTCTACCCTAATGAGGACCTAGTTTTCCTCCCCAGTCTCATTTCTCACCATTACTACCTTCTCACTGGATGTCATTGTTGTTAGTTGCCCTCAAGTCAATTCCAACTCATGATGACCCCATGTGTACAGAGTAGAACTGGATACGCTTCTCATATTGAACTACTTTCAGGTCCCTAGCCAGCCACGAGATCTCTCATTTCAGGGCCTTTGTACATGCTGCTCCCTCTGCTTAGAATGCTCTTCCCTGCTACTTATCATCACTTCTACTCACCTTTACTATTCCTGGAGCCCTAGTGGTGCAGAGGTTAACAGCTACAGCTGCTAACCAAAAGGGTTGGCAGTTTGAATCCACCAGCCATTCCTTGGAAACCCTATGGGGTAGTTCTACTCTGTCCGATAGGGTCACTATGAGTAGGAATCAACTCCAAGGCAATGGGGTTTTTTTGTTTTTTACTATTCCTAGTTTAGATGGCACTTACTCTTGAAAACCTTCTCTGATGATAATTTTTGGTTAAGTGCCTCTCCTATGTGTTCCTAAAGCATATTATGCTGTATTTTAATTGCTTGTGTCATCCACTCAGTTATACTTTTTGAAGGTTTCAATTTTTCCACTGTGTCCCAAGTACTTAATATGATTTAGGTAGTCAACAAATACTGATAGAATTCATGAATTAATGAAAAATTATGAATTAATGTTACTACAGACTTTAACAACAAAAAACACTGGAAAACAAGTTTTCAAATCATATACAAAGGGTTGAAGCATAGCAGAAGCAAGTTTAATAAAAAGAAACTCTATAAAAATCTAGGACAAAAATGCTATCTTCAGAAATTTTGACACCATTTCTGTTGTAACCATAGATACATGCCTACTCAAATTATTTTTAATCCATTACTTAGAAAGCAATTTTAAAACTTTATAATACAAAGTAGTTATTTTCAAGTGAAAAGACAATCCCGTAAGTTAAAAAGTGAATTTTTTAAAGTATTTTTTATGAGATGGTTTTAAATTATGATGCCACCCAATGGAATAATAAGGTGCTAAACAAGACTAAGGAGTCCCTGCATTGGCTAGTTGCATCTTCCATGTTGTCTTTTGTCATTTCTCGTGACTGTGAAGTTGGAAGAAGCTGCATAGGTCCAGTTCACTCTTATTACTCCCCCATTGACATTGTCTCATGATCTTTCTTTTTCTTCCCGGTCCAGTCTTTATAAAAAGTTTAAGACTAACCAATGTCCCTACAGGGTGGAAAATAAGTGATAATAATCTAGGAATGAAAGACCGAACAAAGCGCCCATCTTGTGACCAGAAACCAGGATGGCGTCAGGCAACCTTCAGGAATGCCAGTAAAAAGGTCAGCTTGTCTGGGACTTGACCGGTGACCACCATGACTACCTCGAGGAGGAACTAACATTCCACAAATTCTTAAGACTCACGATCCTGTCCCTATAAAACCTCCAGCCGGCCTCTAGTTCAGGGAGGCAGGTTTTTGGAGGACTCTAATCCCCTCTGTCTCCTATATATCAATATATAATAAAACTCTTGCTGCTCACCTCACCCCTGTCTCAGAATTGGCTATTGCAGCAGGCAGCTCCAATCTGCGCAACTGCGGTAACGAAGTCATATGATATGTGGAAATGCTAATGTGTAGACAGTGAATTAGTCTTCCAAGGAGGTCATTTGACTTGTTTATTTCCTTGAAATTGTCACACCTGTTGCCTTGAGATAGAACTAGGAGTGTTTTTTCATGGACCAGATCCTGCTGTAAAACCTTCAGAGTATGGTTCACTGCAGAATTAATGAAGTGATGATGGAGGAGGCAGGGGTTGTTACTCATCACGAATCCCAAATAGGCACTCACTGCTCCCTCAACTAGAAGAGGCTCAGGACTTCCAGGTTAGGCCTTATGGTCCCCTGCTTCTTCTGCAGGCTCTCTTCTCAGCCACCGCCCCACAGCATCTCCAGGTCTGGCATTTATCTTTATCTCTGAGAGGGAGTAGGCAATGAGCAGCTTTTGTCTCACCTGTGTTGAAGGGTGAGCATCAGACCTATTTGGTGGTTGTGGGCCATTTTACATGAATACCGGAGACAGCAAAGTTTTCTTGGAGGCATAACGTTCAAGGGGGATCCCTGATACCACTATCCAGCTAGCTTCAGTCTCCATCAGTGTAGGGCAAGCAGGGACTCTGGAATAATGCAAAGCTTTAGTGGCAAAGTTACTGAGGTGGTGAGGGGGGTAACACACATCATTCCCTTCCTCTTCAGTCTCAGGCAGGTAAAGACAGAGCCACATTCTTCCTCTCAGCCTCTCACAGAGGTTAGAAGTGTAGACTTTCAACTTTGCCTTGGGCTTCTCCTCAAGTCCTTGAGTGATTGTCATTCTAGGAATGAAGCAGTGTAACCACATCCTTTTATCTAGCTCCTTTTCTATAAAGGGACAAAGAGAAAATGGACAAACTCATCTGATTATTCCAATTCCATGGAATTTACTGCAAATAATAGGGAGAGTTTTATGTACAAATTTTGAGGATCAAGTTGCAAATACATAAATGTAATCCCTCTATATAAATGTAATGCCTCTATGCATTAAATAAGATTGATCTTTCTCCTAAGGGTATTACTCCTTCAAGACAAAAACAATCTCCTACAACTGATTACAGAGGTCCAGGCTCTGATAAAATGCAATGTATCCATTTAAATTACTAGACTTCACCCACTGACTGCTGTTTTTGCTAAATTTACACCTCAGATCTGAGAACGAAATTGCCCTATTCTGTTGCTGTTGTTAGTTGCCATCAGGTCAATTCTGGCTCATGGTGACCGGGTGGTGCAAACGGTTAAGCCCTCAGCTACTAACAAAAAAGGTTGGGAGTTAGAACATACCCAGAGCTACCTCAGAATAAAGGCCTGGCAATCTGCTTCCAAAAGGTCACAGTCTTGGAAACTCTATGGCACAGTTGTACTCTGCACACATGGGGCCATGAGCCATAGTCTACATACTAAATAAAGTAGCCTGGTACAAAATAACCCTGCAGTGACCTGCCAGTCCAGACAAAATCAAGAAGACGCAGACCACATACCAACACAGTGAAATTCCATCTGGCAAGATGAGCAATCTGAATTTAACAGAGACTATTCCAACAGGCTAGAAAGAGTCGTTGTCCATACACACAAATTTAGACCTGTTCCCTAAGCCCAGTTTCCAATATGAATTTTTTTTTAAATCTATAGAACCACTAGAAGAACACTAACTGCTTAACTCTCCTGTCCTCCTGAAAATACCACTGATGACCTTTTAACCAGTTTTCCTAATTTCCCATTTACTGGTTTGTTTGGACAGGTTACTCTAGTAGGGCTGAGTCTTGGCAGCAAAAAATAGAGGACTCAGACTAGGCAGCCTGCCTAGCCCTGAAGACCAGAATCACTTTTATTATGGTCTATTGACAAATCACACTTAAGTGTTAAACCTCTTTCCCCCTTTATACTTCTGCTAATTCTGGAACACACCCATTCCTGTCTTCCATTCTCCAGATGTAAGAGTTAGTACCTTTGGCATAGTTAACAAATGACACATTTCAGTTTTATTTGCCAGTCCTGGTTTAACCTTCTTCCTGGATCATCTCTTTATCATTCAAAGAATGAAATGCTAAGGTTTTATCTTAACAGGAAATATTAATTTTCTTCTGTATTTACTATGGTAGTATTTAGGTAAAATGGTAAAGGGGACATTTCTCTCTCAGCCCTCTTACCTCTGGCCCCTTTCAGGCACTCTAGCTTCCACATTTTCTCTTCCCTCTAAACAACTTGCTTTCCAGAAAAGATAATAAATCGATTATCCACTCTAAGATACAAGATTGGCAAAGTTTTGCCCCTCTCTGAAGGTGCAGCAGAGGTAAATCATACCCCTTAGAACACTGTGTTCCAACTGCCAGTAACAACCCATTAGTGGATCATAAAAGTACTTTAGTGGGTTGTTGTTGTTGTTAGTTGCCAAGCTGATTCCAATTTATGTCAACCAGACCGGTCTTCCGAGGTGTCTCTGGGCTGGTTCAAATCACCAACCTTTTGGCTAGTAGACCAGTGCTTAACAATTTAGTGGCTTGTTCACTGCTGTTGTGAGGGGCCGTTGAGTCAATCTGGACTCATAGTAATTCCATGTGACAAACTAGAACTGCCCCCATAGGGTTTTCTAGGCTACAAACTTTATAAGCTCATAAGGAACCTGTACTTAGACCAAGAGGCAGTCATTTGAACAGAACAAGGAGATACTGCATGGTTTAAAGTCAGGAAAGGTGTGCATCAGGGTTGTATCCTTTCACCACACTTATTCAATCTGTATGCTGAGCAAATAATCAGGGAAACTGGACCATATGAAGAAGAATGTGGCATCAGGATTGGAGAAATACGCACTACCGACCTGCTATAAGCAGATGATACAACCTTGCTTGCTGAAAGTGAAGAGGACTTGAAGCACTTACTCACGAAGAACCAAGACCCACAGCCTTCAGTATGGATTATACCTTGACATAAAGAAAACAAAAATCCTCACAAGTGAACCAATAAGCAACATCATGATAAATGAAAAAAGATTGAAGTCGTCGAGGATTTTATTTTACTTGGATCCATAATCAACACCCATGGAAGCAGCAGTCAGGAAATCAAAGGACATATTGTATTGGGCAAATCTGCTGCAAAAGACCTCTTTGAAGTGTTAAAAAGCAAAGATGTCACTTTAGGACTAAGGTGTGCCTGACCCAAGCCATGGTATTTTCAATTGCCTCATATCCATGTGAAAGCTGGACAATGAATAAGGCAGACCAAAAAATTGGTGTCTTTGAATTATGGTGTTGGTGAAGAATATTGAATATACCATGGACTGCCAGAAGAATGAACAAATTTGTCTTGGAAGAATTACAGCCAGAATGCTCCTTAAAATCGAGGATGACGAGACTTCATCTCACTTACTTTGGACATGTGATCAGGAAGGATCAGTCTCTGGAGAAGGATAGCATGCTTGGTAGAGAGTCAGCAAAGATGAAGACCCTCAACAAGATGGACTGACAGTGACTGCAACAATGGGCTTAAACATAGCAATGATTGTGAGGATGGCGCAGGACTGGGCGGCATTTCGTTCTGTTGAACACAGTCACTATGAGTTGGAACTAACTTGACAGCACCTAACTGAACAACAAGGTTAAATGCTCGGCTGCTACACTAAAGCTTGGAGGTTCAGACCCATCCAATGGCTCCATGGAAAAATGGCCTGCCGATCTGCTCCGGTAAACATTACAGCCTTGATAAATAAGCTATGGTACATACACACAATGGAGTACTATGCAACGAGAAAGAACAACGATGAATCTGTGAACCACCTCATAACACGGATGAAACTGGAGGACATTATGCTGAGGGAAATAAGTCAATCACAAACGGACAAATATTGTATAAGACCTCTATTGTAAAAACCCATGAAAAAGTTGACACACAAAATGTAACAATCTTTGTTGGTTACCAGGGATGAAAGGGGTGGGGGGGAAATACTAAATAGGCAATAGATAAGTGGTATCTTGGGTGAAGGGTGAGATAGTACACAATACAGGGGAAACTAGCACAACCTGTACAAGGAAAGGTCACGGAAGCCCCATAGACACATCCAAACTCCCTGAGGGACTGAATTGCTGGGCGGAGGGCTGTGGGGACCATGGTCTCGGGGAACATCTAGCTCAATTGGCATGACACAGCTTATAAAGACAGTGTTCTACATTCTACCTTGGTGAGTAGTACCTGGGGTCTTAAAAGCCTGTGAGCGGCCATCTAAGATACTCCCCTGGTCTCATCCCTTAGGCAGCAAAGGAGAATGAAGAGAACAGGATACAAGGAAAAGATTAGTCCAAAGGACTAATTGTCCACAGCTACCAAGGCCTACACCGGACTGAGTCCAGTACAGCTAGATGGTGCCCGGCTACCACCACTGACTGCTCTGACCAGGATCACAACAGAGGGTTCTGGACGGAGCTGGAGAAGGATGTAGAGCATAATTCTAACTCACAAAAAAAAAAAGACCAGATTTACTGGCCTAAAGGAGACTGGAGAAACCTCAAGAGTATGGCCCCCAGACACCCTTTTAGCTCAGTGGTGAAGTTACCTCCGAGGTTCACTGTTCAGCCTGGGAGTGGACAGCCCCGTAAAACCAAATGAGACTAACGAGGTACAGGAGTCCAGTGACAAGGGCCAGAAGGCAGAAGGGGACAACGAAGCTGGTGATAGGGAACCCAAGGTTGAGTAAGGATATTGTTGATGTGTTGTGAGACTGTTAACCATTGTCATAGGGCAACATTTGTAGTAACTGTTAAATGAGAAACTATTTTGTTCTGTAAGCCTTCATCTTAAGTGAGAATAACAGCACAATTGGAAGAGCATAGTCAATGTCACTGAACCGTGTATGTAGAAATTTTTGAAATGGTGTATCTTTGGCTATGTGTATTTTCACCAAAAAAAAAAAAAAAAAGGTTGAGAATTTAGAGGGTTAATATGTTGTGGGGTTGTTAACCAGTGTCATAAAACAACATGTGTAACTACTGTTTCATGAGAAACTATTTGTTCTGTAAGCCTTCACCTGAAGTACAATAAAATATAAAAACAAAAAACAAAAAAAAAGTTACAGCCTTGAAAACCCTGTAAGGCAGTTCTGCTCTGTCTCCTGGGGCTGCTGTGAGTCAAGGCCTCTAACAACAACACAGTAAGTCACTTCCCTATTCAAACTCATTCTTTAATGGCAAACTTTTGCAAGATAAAGTCTGAATTCTTTAACCTGGCTCTCCAGCTAAGTGGCTCATTTCCACCTTGTCAACCTTATCTCCTGTTTACTTGCTTCCAGATACTCTTGTCTCCAGCCTTTGTGGCTGTGTTCACTCCCTCATCCTCTCGCTCTTCCACTTGAAATGGCTATCTCATCCTCATTCTCTCAGTTCTCGGATTCACAACATCTTTCAAGGCCCAGTTCAGTACCCGAGTCCTCTGTCCTCCGAGACATGGTCACTGACCACTCCACACCTCTCCTTCCTGAGAGACCCTGAGTTTTTTTATTCCCTGGTCCACGTTTTCAATGCCTTCAGATTTTCAATTATTCTCTATATCTTCAACTTACTTTTTCAAGGAGCTTGTAAGTTCCTTAAAAGGCAGTGTCTATTAAGTTTTTCTAAACATCCACAGTACTAATCACAAATGTCCTCATTAAAGATGTCTTAATGGATGAATTTCTCCTGTAATACCCATGAAGCTAGGATCGCTATGACCTAATAGTCAAAAATTGACCATACACTTGAAGAAATACTATTCAGTTTACATTTCATTTTCCATCAAATTTAATTTTCTATATAAAAAGGAAATTAATTGTTACTATTCTTAAGTCATGTTTAAGCAATTAATTTTAACTGTCTAACCAACTGTACTAGCACCAGTAATAATAATAATCTTGTCTCATTTCCATTAATTTACCACTCTCTGCAGGAGGTTATAATGAGAAAAAAAAAAAATTAGGTCATCTAAACAATAAATGTTCTGGAAATGTTCAAGATGGAATGAGTGGCTTTGGATGATAGGAAATTTCTTCTCACTATAGGGATTAAACCTCTAGTTACAGAAGTAATTAGAAAAACTATCTGTAGGAGGAATTCAAACATCAAATGATGATTGAACTTTGTGGATTTACCATCCAACCTTGAAATTCTATGATTCTAAATTTTACTTGCCTAATAAGCAGCACCTGAACAACCAAAGTTTATTTTCACACTCCTTTCCACCTACCCTCTGAAATATGTTCTGTAATTTATTCACATCTCAAATGGTCATTAGTTTAAGGAGCTATAATGAAACTTACAATTAATGACACATTAGAAGAGAACTAACTCCTTAGTCTAACATTCTACAGTTTGTCTTCTGGATTTTTAAGAGATTGTTATGTATATTATATTTAATAATCTAACCTAGGTTTATTTATATTTTATAAACAAATGAGGTTATTCTTTCATGATTTCCACCATCAAATAAATTGATAAGATTATGAATAGCCTGGAAAATAGTAACTATGAAATCTCACAAGAAAAGATTGGGTAGCAAACCTGGTGAAGATACAGCCTACATTTATATATCTTTGATTAAAACAGAAAGCTCATCCCTAAGATTGGAAATAAGACAAAAATGTCGGTTCTCACCAAAAATGAACAATCTAAAAAGAAAACTTTAAATTTTTTTCATTTATAATAACATCGAAAAGATTAAAATATCTAGGAATAAATTTAACCAAGGAAGTAAAAGACTTACACTCTAAAAACTACAAAACATTGCTTAAAGAAATTAAAGAAGACCTAAATAAATGGAAAGACATCTGTGATCATGGATTGGAAGACTTAATATTGTTAAGATGTCAATACTACCTAAATAGATCTACAAATTCAACACAATCCCTATCAAAATAGTTTTTTGAAGAAATGGAAAAGCCAATCTTCAAACTTATATGAAATTACAAGGGGCCCTGGATAGTTAAAACATTCTTAAAAAAGAAGAACAAACTTAAAGAATGCACACTTTCCAATTTCAAAACTTACTACAAAGCTACAGTAATTAAAACAATGTGGTATTGGTATAAGGATAGACATGAATACACTTGAGAGTCCAGAAATAAGCCCAGGTGTTATGGATTGAATTGTGTCCCTATTAGGAAATAGGGTTTTACTTTTGTTATGTTAATGGTGCCAGACTAGAGTAGGTGTGGGTCCTAAACCTAATCCCTTCTGAAGTGTGTCTTATAAAAAAGGAAAACACAGAGTGACTCACACACAGGGGGATGACACCACATGCGCATCCATCTACAAGCCAAGGAATACCAAGGAACTCTGGAACTATTAACAATAAAAGGATCCTCTGCTAGAGCTGATGCCCTGATTTGGACTTCTAGCATCCAAAACTGTGAGAGAATAAATTCTTGTTCTTTACAGCCACTCACGTGTGCTATTTTTGTTACAGCAGCACTAGGAAACTAAGACATCATGCATCTAGGGCCAGCTGATTTTCTATAAGGTTGCCAAGTACATTTAATCGGGACAGAATTGTCTCTTCAACAAATCATGCTTCTACAACTGGACAAATGCAAAAGAATGAACTTGTACCTCTACCTCTCACCATACACAAAAACGACCTCAAAATGGATCAACAGCCTAAATACAAGAGTAAAAACCATAAAACTTTGAAAGGAAAATATAGGACTAAATTTCTCCAAATTCTTGTATTTGGCAATGGATTCTTAGATATGACACCAAAAGCATAAGCAACAAAAGAAAAAAAAAGATAAGGTGGACTTCATCAAAATTTAAAACTGTTATATTTCAAAGGACATTATCAAGAAAGTAAAATGATGCCTTACAGAATGGGAGAAAATATTTGGAAATGAAATATCTGATGAGGGTTTAATATCCAGAATATGTAAAGAACTCCTACAACCCAACAACAAAAAGATAATCCAATTTAAAAATGAGCAAAGGACTTAAATAAATATTTCTCCAAAGAAGATATACAACTAGTATGCACATGAAAAGATGCTCAATGTTACTGTTGTTGTTGTTGTTAGATGCTGTCGAGTTGGTTCGGACTCATAGCAACCCTACGTACAACAGAACGAAACACTGTCCGGCCCTGCGCCATCCTCACAATCATTGTTACGCTTAAACCCACTGTTGCAGCCACTGTGTCAGTCTATCTCATTGAGGGTCTTTCTCTTTTTCACTGACCCTCTACTTTACCAAGCATGATGTCCTTCTCCAGGGACTGATCCCTCCTAACAACATGTCCATAGTCTGTGAGACATAGTCTCGCCATCCTTGCTTCTAAGGAGCATTCTGGTCGTACTTCTTCCAAGACAGATTTGTTGGTTCTTTTGACAGTCCATGGTATATTCAATATTTTTCTCCAACACCACAATTCAAAGGCGTCAATTCTTCTTCAGTCTTCCTTATTCATTGTTCAGCTTTCACATGCATATGAGGTGATTGAAAACACCATGGCTTGGGTCAGGCACAACTTGGTCTTCAAGGTGACATCTTTGCATTTTAACACTTTAAAGATGTCTTTTGCAGCAGATTTGCCCAATGCAATATGTCCTTTGATTTCTTGACTGCTGCTTCCACGGGTGTTGATTGTGGATCCAAGTAAAATGAAACCTTTGACAATGTCAATCTTTTCTCCATTTATCATGATGTTGCTTATTGGTCCAGCTGTGAGGATTTTTGTTTTCTTTATGTTGAGGTGTAATCCATACTGAAGGCTGTAATCTTTGATCTTCATCAGTAAGTGCTTCAAGTCTTCTTCACTTTCAGCAAGCAAGGCTGTGTCATCTGCATATCGCAGGTTGTTAATGAGTCTTTCACCAATCCTGATGCCACATTCCTCTTCATATAGTCTAACTTCTCAGATTATTTGCTTAGCATACAGACTGAACAAGTATGGTGAAAGGATACTACCCTGACACACACCTTTCTTGACTTTAAATCATGCAAGAACCCCTTGTTCTATTCAAATGACTGTCTCTTGGTCTATGTACAGGATCCTCATGAGCACACTTAAGTGTTCTGGAGTTCCCATTCTTCACAATGTGATCCACAATTTGTTATGATCCACAGAGTCGAATACCTTTGCATAGTCAATAAAACACATGTAAATATATTTCTGGTATTCTCTGCTTTTGGCCAAGATCCATCTGACATCAGCAATGATATCCCTCATCCCACGTCCTGTTGTGAATCCAGCTTGAATTTCTGGCACTTCCTTGTCAATGTACTGCTGCAACTGCTCTGTTGGATCACCTTTGGAATGGGCACAGATATGGATCTCTTCTAGTCAGTAGGCCAGGTAGCTGTCTTCCAAATTTCCTGGCATAGATGAGTGAGCACCTCCAGTGCTGCATCTGTTTGTTGAAACATCTCAACTGGTATTCCGTCAGTTCCTGGAGCCTTTTTTTTTTTTTTTTTTTTTTTGCCAATGCCTTCAGTGCAGCTTGGATTTCTTCCTTCAATACTGTCGATTCTTGATCATATGCTCCGTCCTGAAATAGTTGAACATCGACCAATTCTTTTTTGGTACAATGACTCTGTGTATTTCTTCCACCTAATTTTGATGCTTCCTGCATTATTCAATATTTTGCCCATAAACAAACAAACAAACCCGTCGCTGTAGAGTTAATTCCTACTCATAGTGACCCTATAGGACAGCGTAGAACTGCCCCCAAGGGTTTCCAAGTTGCTGCTGGTAGAATGAACTGCTGACCATTTGGTTAGCAGCCATAGCTCTTAACCGCTACGCCACCAGGGCTCCATTTTGCCCATAGAATCATTCAAAATTGCACCTTGAGGCTTGAATTTCTTTCCTGTGTTCTTTCTGCTTGAGAAATGCCGAGTGTGCTCTTCCCTTTTGGTTTTGTAACTCCAAGTCATTGCACATTTCATAATAGTATTTTACTTTGTCTTCTCAAGCTGTCCTTTGAAATCTTCTGTTCAGATCTTTTCTTCATCATTTTTTCCTTTAGCTTTAGCTACTCTACATTCAAGAGCAAGTTTCAGAGTCTCTTCTGACATCCATTTTTGTCTTTTCTTTTTATCCTGTCTTTTTAATGACTTTTTGCTTTCTTCATGTATAATGCCCTTGATGTCTTCCCACAACTCATCTGGTCTTCCGTCATTAGTGTCCAGTGTGTCAAACCTATTCTTGAGATGGTCTCCAAATTCAGGTGAGTTAAACAAAAGGTTGGATTTTGGCTCTCGTGGACTTGTTTTAATTTTCTTCAGCTTCAACTTAAACTTGCATATGAGCAATTAAGGTCTGTTCCACAGTCAGCCCCTGGCCTTGTTCTGACAGATGATATTGAGATTTTCCACCCTCTCTTTCCACAGATGTAGTCAATTTGACTCCTGTGTTTTCCTTCCAGTGAGGTCCACATGTGTAGTCACCGTTTATGTTGTTGAAAAAAGGTAATGAATGTAATGAAGAAGTCTCTGGTCTTGCAAAATTCTATCATGCAACCTCCCGCATCATTTCTTTCATCAAGGCCATATTTTCAAACTACAGATCCTTCTTCTTTGTGTGAGCTTTCACTTTCCAATCACCGGTAATTATCAGTGCATCTTAATTCCATGTTTGGTCAATTTCAGACTGCAGAAGTTGGTAAAAATCTTCTATTTCCTCATCTTTGGCATTAGTGGTTGGTGTGTAAATTTGAATAATAGTCGTATTAACTGGCCTTCCTTGCAGGTGTATGGATATTATCCTATCACTGACAGCCCTGTGCTTCAGGACAGATCTTGAAATGTTCTTTTTGACAATGAATGCCAGGTCATTCCTCTTCAATTTGTCTTTCCTAGCATAGTAGACCATATGATTTTCTGATTCAAAATTGCCAGTACCAGTCCATATCAACTCCCTAATGCCTAGGATATAGATCTTTATGCATTTCATTTCATTTTTGACGACTTCCATTTTTTGTAGATTCATACTTCATACATTCCACTTTCTGATTATTAATGAATATTTGCAGTTGTTTCTTCTCATTTGGAGTCATGCTACATCAGCAGGTGAAGATTCCTAAAGCTTGACTCCATCCATGTCATTAAAACCGACTCTAATCTGAGGAGGCAGCTCTTCCCCACTTGTGTTTTGAGTGCCTTCCGACCTGAGGGGCTCATCCTCTGGCACTATATCAGACAAAGTTTCACTGCTATTCATAAGGTTTTTACTGGGCAGTTTTTTCAGAAGTAGACTGTCAGGTCCTTCTTTCTTCCTAGTCTGTCTTAGTCTGGAAGCTCAACTGAAACGTGTCCACCAAGGTGACCCTGCTGGTATTTGAAATACTGGTGGCCAAGCTTCCAGTATCACAGCAACACTCAAGCCACCACAGTACAACAAACTGACAGAAGTGTAGTGGTCACAATTACTAGAATGGCTATAATAAAAAGATGGACAATAACAAATGTTGGCAATGATACAGAAAAAAATTGGAACACTCATACATTGCTGGTGGGAATTTAAAATGGTGCAGCCAGTGTGGAAAACAGTTTGACAATTCCTCAAAAAATTTAGCATAGAATTACCATATGATCCAGCCATTCCACTCCTAGGTACAATACTCAAGAGAATTGAAAGAATATGTACACACAAAAACTTGTATACAGATGTTCATAGCATCATTAGTCATAATTATAATAGTCAAAAAGTGGAAACAATCCAAATTTCCATCAGCTGATGAACTGGTAAACAATATGTGACATTCAATACATTGGAATATTATTCAGTCATAAAAAAGAATGATTACTGATAGATGCCAAAATATGAGTGAACACTGAAAATATTATTCTAAATGAAATAACCCAAACACATAAGGTCACAAATTGTATGATTCCATTTATATGAAATATCTAGAATAGACAAATCCATAAAGACAGAAAGTAGGTTAATGGTTGCCAGGAGCTGAGGAGTTAGGGAAATAGAGAGTGACTGCTAATGGGCATGGGGTTTCTTTTGATGTGATGAAAATGTTCTGGAAATAGATAGTGGTGAGGATTGCACAACCTTGTGAATATACTAAAACCATCTAATTGTACACTTTCAGGGGTAAAATTCATTGTATGTGAATTATATCTCAATTAAAAACTAATATAAAAAGAAAGATCAATCTATTCATTATGATAATGAGTAAGAAAATATTTAAATAAGGGTTTAATTTTGATGACAAGTAACCTAGTTATCAGTTGGATGTTTATGGTCCTTAATTTGACCTTTTGATCACGTGTAATTATTTGATTACTTGATTATATGTCTGACTTAAGCCTTTAACCAGTGCTTCCCAAACCACTGGGGCCCTGGTAGCACAGTGGTTAAGAGTTCAGTTGCTAACCAAATCGTTGGCAGTTCAAATCCACCAGCCATTCCTTGGAAGCCCTAGGGGGAAGTTCTACTCTATCCTACAGTATCACTATGTGTTGGAATTGACTTGACAGCAATGAGTTTTGTTTTTCTGGTTTCTTAAACTATCAGTGGTGTAGAACCAATTATTTTATTCCAATCTGTAAAATACAATAAAAATAAATTACTAGCAGAATGAATACAACACACAAGATTATTGGCTTATAGTGTTATGTTGTTGTTAGGTGTTGTGAAGTCAATTTCAATGCATAGTGACCCCATGTGCCAGAGTAGAACTGCCCCTACGGTTTCCTAGGCTTTAATCTTTATTGGAGCAGACCACCAGGTCTTTCTCCCTCTGAGCCGCAGTGTGGATTCAAACTGCTGACCTTCTGGTTCAGTCAAGCTCTTAACGGTTGCACCACCAGGGCTGCTTTATATTGCTGTAATCTTTCCTAAAGGTTTACTCTCAGTTTCTGTACTTATTTCTTCTTGGACTAGGAACAAAACAGTTTATAAACGTGTACTGCTTCTTGGCCCACACTTTGAGTAGCACTGCTTTAGACTGTGTGTTCCTCAAGAAAGGATGCATGCTTTATTCTCCTTTGTATTTCCTCAGGTTGTGCAGAGGGAGTGTTCAGTGACTGCTAGTTAAATGGAATCAAGCATCCTATCTACCAACAACAGCTTCATTAATAAATAACTCAACCAGTGAAAGGACTATGGGATTTAGAACTCAACACAGAAACTGGTTACGATCAGCTCAACTCCTAATCAGTGGTCTACAGGGGCCACGGTTCATAATGATATTAATTATTCTTCAACATTACATGGCACTTATGCTTTTCTCATTTCACATATATATATCCTAACTTTATTAAGTAGGGGTGACAGCATTTAGGAAATAAATAACATGTAATGAAAACAAAGTCAAAAGTAGAGACAGAATAATTTTAGCTCTAAAATGGCAAAGAATTTCAGTGTTGAACTTTGATACACAATTGATAGATTATTTACAGAAAGTACTTCCTATTGTTGCTAAGAATAACCCTAGTTAAAAAGGGGGAAGAAGGGAGAGGCTTGAAACCAAGATTTTTAAAAGTTCTCTTATCAGGAGTGGAATTTCAGGAGATGTGCAAACAGCCCCTGTTGCTATTGGTTGCTCCGGAGTCAATACCAGCACATAGCAACCCCATGTGACAAAGTAGAACTTCCCCACAGGGGTTTCTTGGCTATAATCTTTAATGGAAGCAGATCACCAGGTCTTAATCCCTCAGAGCCCGTTGTTGTTGTTAGGTGCTGTCAAGTCGGTTCTGACCCTACAGGACAGAGTAGAACTGCCCGCATAGTGTTTCCAAGGAGTGATTGGTGGATTTGAACTGTCAACCTTCTGGTTAATAGCTGAGCTTTTAACCACTATGCCACCAGGCTCCTCAGCGCCCATAGAAGTCTATATAACAAAGGGAATGAGAAGTCTTTGGGAAGTGGAATCTGAAATTGAGCTAGGACACCACCACAGATTTCCTAATACTCCTTTCTTTTTTTTGCAAAGGACAACTAGAATGATGATTTTAAGCCTCTATAGCCCCACTTCAGCTATGCTAAGGAAGGGAGTTCAGCTGAAAAGATGCTGGAAACAAGGTTTATTAGGCTTAGGTATGTTCCAGATTCTATCTGAGGCTTGAAAACATAAGCTCCGTTTTCTTGATCTCCTTTCCACTGCTGGACAGTAAACAAAGATTCATTACAGTTAAAAATCAGTAGCCGACAAATCAATTCTGACTCATAGCCCCATGTATGACACAGTGGAACTGTGCTCCATAGGGTTTTGAGTGGCAGACTTTTCGGAAGTAGATCACCAGGCTTTTCTTTTGAGGCATCTCTGGGTGGACTTGAACCATCAACTTTTCAATTAGGAGTTGAGTGTGTTAACCGTTTGCACCACCCAGGGTTAGCTCCTTATGGTTGTCACCTTTGAAGAACTTGAATAGCAGTGTGCTAGATCCAGAAGAGTTATCCAGCCTGGAAAGGGAGCCACAACCACTGTGCCCAGATTAGGGCTGTGATCCCATGTTTCAAAATGTTTGACCACCAACCAAAAAAAAAAAACAAACCCATTGCAGTAGAGTTGATTCCCACATGTTACATGGTAGAACTGCTCTATAGGGTTTTCTTAGAAGGGGTCCTGGTGGTGCAGTGGCTAAACGCTCAGCTGCTAACCAAAAGGTCAGCGGTTCGAATCTACCAGCTGCTCCACAGGAGAAAGATGTAGAAATCTGCTTCCATACAGGTTACAGCCTTCAGCCTTGGAAACCCTATGGGGCAGTTCTACTCTTTTCTATAAGGTCACTAAGAGTCGGAATTGACTAGATGGCAAAGGGTTTGGTTTTATAGGGTTTTCTTGATTAATAGATGAACACAAACCATTTGCGCCACCCAGGGACAGCCTTTTCATGGAAAGATATTATTTCTGTTTTGTTTGTTGAGGGCGAAATTACTCTAGTTCCTGAATGAAAGAAATAAAGTGAGTCTGGCCAGCTTGAGATGCTTACATATTATCTCCTAATTAGGTAACTCTATGAGTTCTTAACTTTCCTTTATTCAGCAATATTATAATGCTGAAGAATTTGTGGAGCAAATAAAACAGCTACTTAAAATTTCTTATATAAGCACAGAAACTTCCATAAAGATAGGGATTTAATACACTGTGCTGTCATAGTACAGACAAATAGAGGTAAATTGTCTTGCTTTACAGAAAATTTACTGTGTGGAAAATGAGAAATGCTACTTATGTTAGCTGATGTAAAATTATTTATGAAATTTTTATTATGTCGGTTTGTTTCTCCTTTGGTATATGTATATACATACACACACGCACATATAATCTTGACAAAACAGCCATTCCTTTTCAAACTTATATACACATATATAAATATATATATATTTATACATACATATATAAATATATTATATTATATTATATATATAATATAATATTATATATAATTGTTTACCTTCAAAGGATGATATGGAACCAATTTATTGTCTTGAAAACAGGTTTTAAAAAGGAGGGCAAGAATCAGACGTTTACCTTGTCTTTCCTACATAAACTGTACAACTGGTCACTATGAGTCAGAATCAACTCGATGGCAACAGGTACTGGGTAACCAAATCGTAGGTGAAGGAAGCATCCCTTCATTAAAGTATCTCAGCTAATAACTGAAACTAAACGGAAGCATTTGAGTGTCATCCTTTTACAACCTCCAATAAATTAATGAATATAGGCAAGGTCATCAATGGCTGCTAACATCAGAAAAAGAGAGACAGACATTATGGGTCAATGGAATCCAATCTGTGTGTGATCAAGCCCCTGAATCCAGCAGCCAGTCAGGAAGTATTGAGAACAAAAGAGCCTGTTGAACTTCACCATGAGAATGCAATCGGAAAAGTCCAGACTGTAAGTCACTTCATATCTTAAATGGCCCAGGTTCTTCAACAGATAAACTGTCAGGAGGAGAATGGGACAGATGATAAGCCCATAGATTGAGAGATTTAAAACACACGTCAAATTTTTTAAACAGGCAAACTATAGTGTCTAGTAATGCCCACTCAAGTGATAAAACCATAAAGAAGGAAGTGAATACTATAAAAGTAAGGACAGTTACTTTTGAAGTAACTGTGATTGGGACAGGTCATTTGGAAGGGCTTCTAGAATGACTGGCAAAGCTTTATGGTTTGGCCTGTTTCAAAGGGTGTTCAGCCTATAATAATTCACTAAGCTATTAAAATTCTTTCATATTTTTTTGAGGGGATCTGTATTTTATTTAACAATAAGAAAAAATATATATAAGCCTTGTGATAGAAAAAACAAAAACAAAATCAACTAATACAGCTCCGCTTGACACCTCATCACTCACATGGAAACACTACAGGGGCTCACAGGAATAGTTTCCCTGTGTGATTTATTGTGTAATATACCCTTCTCTAAAATGAAGGGCTCTTTCCTGTAAGTTGCACTCAGGTTTTAAATTCCCTCCATGTCTCCAAAGTACACAGTCACCTGAAACTGACCCTGCTGCTGGTTATCTCATTCTGAGTCAGATTTCAACTTCTTTAGCAATTAAAATTACACAAATATTTTGCTGAGATTCTGGCAAAAATCTATATGCAGGCTCTGGCTATAAGCTATAGGAATATCCTGGCTTCCCTACTTCTATTCTTGTTCCCTTACAGTTCTCGATACACTGCATTATCGACAATAGCAAAAAGATGGAAACAACCTAAGTGTCTCTCAACAGATGAATGGATAAACACACTATGGTGCACACACAGAAGGGAGTATTATGCAACAATAAAGAACAATGATGAATCTGCAAAATATCTCACAGCATGGATGAATCTGGAGGGCATTATGCTGAGTGAAATGAGTCAATCACAAAGGGACACATACTGTGTGAGACCACTATTATAAAAATTCATGCAAAGTTTTACACACAGAAAGAAACAATCTTTGATAGTTATGAGGGAGGGGAGGGGTGAGGAGGGAAAAACACTAAATAGACAATAGATAAGTGGTAACTTTGGCAAAGGGTAAGAGAGTACACTATACTAGGGAAGCCAGCACACTTGAACAAGGCAAGGTCATGGAAGCTTCGTAGACACGTCCAAACTCCCTGAGGGACCAAATTGAGCTGGTTTCAAGAACATGTCCAAAAAATGATAGGAACATGTCAAACAGATTCAGAAGCCAATCTGAGCTGGTTTCAAGGGGCAGTGGACAACAAAAATAATGTTGCTTCTATGATTTTTCTATCTCATAAGCCCGGCTTTTTCAATATACTTTTTTTCTAACAAAAAACAGAATCATACTGATCTACTGTTTTTCACCTGGCAATACAGTACAAAAACCTTTCCCTGTCATTATATACTCTCCTACAATGCTATTTTAATATATTCTTATAAAATTTTATTTTTGTAGTAGTTCATTCTTTGTACTCGTCTATAATTATTCCCTTAGGCTAAATACCTTGAAATGGAACTGCTAAGACAAAAGATATGCAAAATGTTAAGGCTTTTGATAAGTGCTAACAAACTGTCCCCCAAAAGTTTCTAACAACTGATTCCCCCTACCCTCCATCATGTTTAAGAGTAGGGGTCATTGTTGGTTTTGTGGTAAAATTCTTGCCTTCCATGCAGGAGACAGAGGTTTGATCCCTAGTCAATGCACTTCATGGGTAGCCACCACTTTATCGTGTTACTGTGATGCTAAACAGGTTTTAGGAAAGTTTCCAGACTAGGATAAACTAGAAAGAAAGGCCTGGTGGTCTACTTCTAAAAAATCAACCTATGAAAACCCTATGGATCACAACAGTCCAATCCTTAACCCATCATGGGAATGGCATAGCACTGGGCAGCATTTTGTTCCCTTGTGCATGGGGTTGCCATGAGTCGGGGACTGACTCAGCAACAGCTGACAATAACAGTGTGTAAAAGTGCACATTTCCCGTCACTCTTCTCATTATGCAATGATACACTCTTGCTTCCCAGAAAAGTCAACTTCATATTGTCAAAAATAAGAACTGTCTGCAGCAACTACTAGGGCAGGCTGGTTGTCAGGGGCTTCTAGGATCAGAAACTATGAAGCAACATAGAGTCAGGGTATCTTAAACAGCTTTAGTGTTCACCACAACACAGAGGGGCCTTCTGAATTCGTGTTGTGAGTGAAATTAACAGGGTGGGTCAATCTGAGTGCTTTGGTCTGTTATTAAAAGAAACTCTAAAAACAAGACATTAAACCATGAATACTGTGACTCAGCAATTTCATTCCTAAGTATTTAGTCAAGAGAAATGAAAATGTATCCATTAAAAGCCTTGTACAAGAATGTTCATAGCAGCTTTATTCACAAGAGCCCAAATATGGACGCAATCCATATGTCTATCCATAGAGAATAGGTACAATTTATGTATATTCATACAGTGGAATACCGGTAGTGCTGAAAATCAACAGACTCCTGAGACATGTAACAAAATGCGTAGACATCAAAAATGTAAGCTTGAAATTGTTGAATGGGAACCTGTTTTGCTGTATATACTTTCACTAAAAATACAATAAAAGATTTTTTTAAATGTAAGCTTGAAAAAAGAAGCCAGACACAAAGGAATATGCACTGTATTATTGCAGTTATATGGAATGCTTAAAAAATAAAATCTATTATTTACTGACAGCGTATCAGTGGTTGCCTTGGGCTTGGTCCTAGTGGTGGAAATTGACTTGAAGGATTATAAGGGAAATTTCTGAGGTGATGGAAACGTTCTGTATCTTGATAGGAGTTTATCACACAGATCTGTGCATTTGTCAAAAATCACTGAAAAGTACCCTTAAGATCTGTGTGTTTCATTGTCTTTAATTTTACCACAAAAAAGAAAAAACTACAAACAAGTATTGAATTCCAATGATAGACATGATGAAGTGTTTGGGAGAAAAGTAGAATGATATCTGCAACTTACTTGGAAATGCATCCCAAAAATGTAGGATAGATTGATGGGTGGATACATCCAGGATGAATATGTGATAAAACAAATGTTAACGAATTGTTAGATATTGAATCCAGGTGGTAGGTACATGAGTGTTCACTCTACATTTCTTCCAACTTTTGTGTATGTTTAAGAATTTTCACAATAAAATGTTGAAGGTGAAAAAGTCATACAACGTTTCTCCCTACATACATGGCCTCATGCGAGTGGTGCTGGGGACCAGGAGCAAGACTGAGTGAGCTCCTCAGACAAGAGGCCACAGTGAACCCAGACACAAAGGCCAGTGCTCAGGGCTCTGACCTGCAACACTCACTCAACTTCAGGCATGTTTAAAGCCCATAAGTAGTTTTAATCCATAATTGGATCCCCAGTACTAAATCCCTGCATTTGCTATCTTCTTTTTTAATTGAATTGTATATCTGGACCAAACTAAAAACTGGTAACAGCTTCACCATGACAGCTGCTCAGACACTCATAATTTTATGAGTTCAGCCTCTGTCAATGGTTAATCCCCATGCAGGTCTGATTTGAATTTTTGTTTTGTTTGGAGTTTTTTGTATGCTGTGTTTTGTTTTTGTTTTTGTGGTGGTGGTGCAATGTGGGGAAGAGAGGAAACTATTAAATCAAACTTCTCTTTCCTTGATTTTAGCAGGGTTAACAGACCATTGGCAAAGCTCAGCTCTGGGGTGGTGGGAAATGGGCAGCTCAGGGTGCACAAAACTCAATCCTCTCTCTGCCCACCTTTGTCTGCTGATGGGCTATTTTTCCTCATTGGCAAAATGGGAATAAAAGTAGTCTCCAGCAAGAAGCAAAGAAAGAGGCTGATTACCAACAGCTTTTCTAGAAGGTTCAACTTCCAATTCACTCTCATGTATATGCTCCCTAGTTTAAATTCCTGGAATATATTTGTAGCACATTTAACCACTCAGCAGCTTAAACCCAGGACTCATTATCTGCCTTGCTTTTCTTTGACTATTGATTATTTTTTCTTTCTAGTTTGAAACTATAGTTCAAAGTTCTCTTTGAAGAGAATATCAGTCAACATACAACCTCAGAACTATCAAAGCCAGACTATTAGATGTAGGTGAAGGTCCTTCAGAGATTAGATACATACCATCATTATTGGATAGCTAAGTCATCCCAGTGACCCTGAGGAATCCTGCCTTATTACCAGTTCCCTAGAAAGTATGTTCTTTCCTCAACTCAAAGATCTTGTTACACCATAAGATGCTGGCCTACAAGCTTACAATCCTTAAAATGAAACTTTCATCTCACACCAGCCTGTTAAGCCCTGTCCTGCAACAGTCAGCTTATTCTGAACTCCTCAGAGGGGAGAATTTTTACATCGGCCATTGCTTTCCCCCTTGTGCACACCATTAAAGAGACTTTTGGTTTGCTATCTTATATACCAGACATAGTACACGGTTTCCATTTTAAAAGTTTATCATCTCTTAGCCCCTCATTTATTTTTATTTTTTATTATTATTGTACTTTAGATGAAGTTTTACAGAGCAAACTAGCTTCTCATTAGACAGTACACATATTGTTTTGTGACATTGTTTACCAACCCCATGTCATGTCAACACTCTCCATTCTTGACCTTGGGTTACCAATCACCAGCTTTCCTGCCCCCTCCTGCCTTCTAGTCCTTACCCCCAGGCTGCTGTACCCCTTTAGTCTCATTTTGTTTTATGGGCCTGTCTAATCTTTGGCTGAAGAGTAAACGTCAGGAGTGACTCCATTACTGAGCTAAAACAGTGTTAGGGGCCATACTCTTGGGGTTTCTCCAGTCTCTGTCAGGCTAGTAAGTCTAGTCTTTTTTTTGATAGTTAGAATCTTGTTCTACATTTTTCTCCAGCCCTGTCCAGGACCCTCTATTTTGATCCCTGTCAGAGCAGTCAGTGGTGGTAGCCAGGCACCAACTAGTTGTACCGGACTCAGTTTAGTGGAGACTGTGGTAGTTGTGGTCCATTAGTCCTTTGGACTAATCTTTCCCTTGTGTCTTTGGTTTTCTTCATTCACCTTTGCTCCCAATTGGGTGAGACCAGTGGAGTATCTTAGATGGCTGCTCACAATCTTTTAAAACCCCAGATACTACTCACCAAAGTAGAATGTAGAACATTTTCTTTATAAACAATGTTATGCCAATTGAGCTAGATGTCCCCCAAGACCATGGTCCCCACAATCCTCAGTCCAGTAATTTGGTCCCTCAGGGACTTTGGATGTGTCTATGGAGGTCCCATGACCTTGCCTTGTACAAGTTGTTCTGGCTTCCCCAGTATTGTGTACTGTCTTACCCTTCACCAAAGTTACCACTTACCTACTGTCTGTTTAGTGTTTTTCCATCCCCACCCCCCACCCCTCATAATCATCAAATATTGTTTCTTTTTGTGTGTAAACCTTTTCAAGAATTCTTATAGTAGTGGTCTCATACAATATTTGTCCTTTTGTGATTGACTTATTTCACTCAGCATAATGCCCTCCACATTAGATTTATCCATGTTGTGAGATGCTTCGCAGATGCATCGTTGTTCTTCATCACAGTATAGTACTCCATTGGGCTTATGTTTATCCATTCATCTGTTGATGGGAACCTAGGTTGTTTCCATCTTTTTGCTATTGTGAACAATGCTGCAATGAACATGGATGTGCATATGTCTATTCATGTGATGGCTTTTATTTCTCTAGGATATATTCCTAGGAGTGGGATTGCTGGATCATATGGTATTTCTATTTCTAGCTTTCTAAGGAAGTGCCATAATGTTTTCCAGAATGGTTGTACCATTTTGCATTCCTGCCAGCAGTATATGTGTTTCAATCTCCCCATAGCCTCTCCAACATTTGTTATTTTCTGGGTTTTTTTTTTAATTCATGCCAGTAATGCTGGGGTGAGATGGTATCTCATTGTGGTTTTGATTTGCATTTCTCTAACAGCTAGTGATAGTGAGCATTTCCTCATGTGTCTGTTAGCCTCTTGAATGTCTTCTTTGGTGAAGTATCTGTTTATTTCCTTTGCCCATTTTTTAATTGGATTACTTGTCTTTTTGTTGTAGAGGTGTTGGATTTTCCTGTAGATTTTAGAAATTAGACCTTTGTTGGATACATAATAGCCAAAAAATTTTTCCCAGTCTGTAGGTTCTCTTTTCACTCTTCTGGTGAAGTCTTTTGATGAGCATAACTGTTTAATTTTTAGAAGATTCCAGTTATCTAGCTTATCTTCTGGAGTTTATGTGTTGTTAGTTATGGTTTGTGTCCTATTAATGCTGTGTATTATGGCCTCTAGCTTTGATCTTTTTTTTTTTTCTTATATGATCTTTATAGTTTTCATTTTATCTTTAGGTGTTTGATCCATTTTGAATTAGTTTTTGTGTATGGTATGAAGTATGGGTACTGTTTCATTTTTTTGCAGATGGACATCCAATTTTGCCAGCACCATTTGTTAAAAAGACTCTCTTTTCCTCATTTGATGGATTTTGGGCCCTTTTCAAAGATAAGGTGACAGACCGTAGATGGATGAATTTATATCTGGGTTCTCAATTCTGTTCCATTGGTCAATGTATCTGCCGTTGTACCAGTACAAGTCTGTTCTGACTACTGTAGCTGTACAGTAGGTTCTGAGGTCAGGTAGTGCAAGTCCTTCTACTTTATTCTGCATCTTCAATAATGTTTTACTTATCCAGGACCTCTTCCCTTTCCATATAAAGTTAATGATTACTTTTTTCATCTCTTTAAAGAACGTTGTTGGTATTTGGGTCAGGACTGCATTGTATTTGTATATTGCTTTAGGTAGAATTGTCATTCTCACAATGTTGAGTTTATCTATCCTTGAGCATGGGATGTTTTTCCATTTATGTAGATCTTTTTTGGTTTCTTGTGGTAGTGTTTTGTAGTTTTCTTTGTATAGATCTTGTACATACCTGGTAAGATTTATCCCTAAGTATTTTATCTTTTTAGGGGCTATTATAAATGGTATTGTTTTCCTGATTTCCTTTTCATCATTCTCTTTATTGGTGTATAGGAATCCAACTGATTTTTGTATGTTTATCTTGTATCCTGCTACTCTGCTGAATCTTTCTATTAGTTCCAGTAGTTTTCTCATGGAGTCTTTTGGGTTTTCTACATATAGCATCATATCATTTGCAAATAGGGACAGTTTTACTTCCTCCTTACCAATTTGGATGCCTTTATTTCTTTTTCTTGCCTTATTGCTCTAGCTAAGACTTCCAGCCCAATGTTAAATAGGAGTGGTGATAAAGGGCATCCTTGTCTTGTTTCTGTTCTCAAGGGAAATATTTTCAGCCTCTCTCCATTAAAAATGATTTGGCTGTTGGTTTTGCATAGATGGCCTTTATTACACTGAGGAATTTCCCTTCTATTCCTATTTTATTGAGAGTTTTTATCAGGAATGAGTGTTGTACTTTGTCAAATGTCTTTTCTGCATCGATTGAGAAAATCGTGTGATTATCTTTTTTCTTTTATTTATTTGGTGGATTACATTGATAGATTTTCTAGTGTTGAACCATCCTTGCATACCTGGTATGAATCCCACTTGGTGGTGGTGTATTATTTTTTTGATATGATGCTGAATTCTATTGGCTAGAATTTTGCTGAGAACTTTTGCATTTATATTCATGACAGATATTTGCCTGTGATTTTCTTTTTTGTGGCATCTTTGCCTCATTTTGGTATCAGAGTTATGCTGACTTCATAGAAGAATTCAGAAGTATCCCTTCCTTTTCTATGTTCTGGAATAGTTTGAGTAGTACTGGTGTAAGCTCTTCTCTGAATGTTTGGTAGAAATCTCCAGTGAAGCCATCTGGGCCAGTTAGCCCCCCATTTTTAGAGCTCCTCTTTTATCTATAGAGCCCCTGAATGGTGCAAACAGTTAACATGCTTGGCTGCTAACCAAAAGTTGGAGGTTGGTGTCCATACAGAGGCACCTCAGAAGAAAGCTCTAGCAATCTACTTCCAAAAAATCACCATTGAAAATTCTATGGAGCACATTGTACTCTGAAACACATGACTTTACAGCAACTGTTTTTTTTAAAATCTATTCCCAAAGTACAATAAAAAATAGAAGGAATTTATTGCTCCTAAAATAAATACAAATTAAATGATTTAGAGGTGAACTTCTTTTTTATGGTGACATCACAGTACTGCCACCAACATGTGCATTTTATTAAGAACACCTCCTTCCTCGCTTGCATGTGTATGGGTAAGTGCACACACACACATACACACACACACATCTTAGAGCTGGAAACAATTTTTATATGGGCAAGGCTTCAGCACCTGGAGTGAAAGGCAAGGAAATTAACATCTGAAGACTGTCTACTGTGTGCCAACTTTACAAATGGCATGCTTACTCCACATACCTTCACAACAGCACTATGAGATGGGGACACATTATCGAGGATGTGTGGCACAACGAAACAAGAGCAGGCTGCTGAGTCCAATAGGTTTGGTTTGAATCCTGACTTAGCCACTCAGGTGTATTATTTAACCCCTTTCTATCTCCTTTATTAAACAAGAGAAATAATGCTTAATTTATGGGGTTTTTTTATTGTTATGGTAAATACATACGTAACAAAACATTTGCTATTTCAACATTCTTCACATGTAATAAGGCTGTTTTAAGGCAAAAATAATTAATGTGAAACACCTACACACATTTAATAAGACATACAACAAACAATCAATTCTGACTCCTAGTGACCCTACAGGACAGAGCAGAACTGCCCTGTAGGATTTCCAAGGAGCAGCTGGTGGATTCGAACTGTCAACCTTTTGGTTAGCCTCCAAATGTTTAACCACTGCACCACTATGGCTCCTTAATAAGACATAGCTATTATTATTATTGTGTCCATTTTTCAGAGGGAGAAACTGAGGCTCACACAATTCTTTAACTTAAAATATTGCCATTCAATATAATGAGACATTTTATGTTCACATGGTCACTTTTTGATTGATACACTTGTGCTTGCTTTTGTTTTTTCGAATAACATTTTTCAAGGTAGGTGTTTCAAGGGACAGGCCAGGCCATAGGCTGGTGGGCAATGCTCTATGGATTAGGAGAAAGTGCACTCTATACTTCCTTCCCATTTGTCAGCACTTCCTTCATTCTCCTTTTTCCTGATGCCAAAACATCCCTCCCCAGATGCAAATTTTGTAAGTAAATCATAACTATAGTGCTTTACTCTTAGCTACCTCTCAATTAATTTTCCTGAAATCTCTCAAACCACAACTACATTACCTATTTTAAATCCATCACTAGATATGGGTAAGAATAATCGCTAGCATCAGGGGGAAAATGACACTTTAATAAAAGAGTGAATCTACACTTAACAATGGGATGGGGTAGAAGAGATACCGCTTCTCAATCATTATTAAGCTTTCCAGGGCATCACTGAATAAAACAGCTTTTACTGAAAGTTTTAGAATAAA
Source organism: Dugong dugon (assembly GCA_030035585.1). NCBI lineage: Eukaryota > Metazoa > Chordata > Mammalia > Sirenia > Dugongidae > Dugong > Dugong dugon. The sequence continues at coordinate 20,597,846 of CM057463.1, read as the reverse complement.
AACTTTCTCCGTTCTTTCATAAACTTGTTCTTTCCTATTGGGTGTATCCTTTTATTCCTTTCCTTTTTTAATAAAAGCTATTCCAGAATTGAGAAATTTAATAAATGTTTACTGAAAAAGCATGAATCATATTCAAAACTTGTGCAAGCCTTAGAATACTTGGTTTGTATTTGGCATATGGAGCTTCCACTATTGCTTAATTTACACACCCTGTTCATCCCTTAGAGGTTTGCAAGTGGGAAATCAACCAGAGACTGTTAATTTATTTCTTTCAGCCCCAAGTACCAAACAGGAAAAAAAAAAAAATTTCAAAAAACAAAGAACACTTGCTTTTTAGAAAATCCAAGCTCTTCCCAGATGTCAGCCATAAACTTGGATTTCCCTTCTTGTCTCGTTGTCTGGGCCATAAAAACAGTGCCACATTCATAGCTGGAGAGGAAGGAAATCCGCAGCTAGGACTGTAATTTCAATCCTTCATCTTGCTTTAGGCTAAACAGCTAGAAAGAGGATTTCTATTCAAGTCTGTCAACTGTATTGAGTGCTTAGTATGTAGTAGGCTTTAAGGACAAGTAGATGAGTATGTCTGATTTCTGCTCTTGAGGATATCAAAGCCTCCTAGAAGAAACAGATTCAGATATAAATAACTATAAAACAGTGGAAAATAACAGTTACTGTAGATACAAGACAGAGAAGTAGCTCAAAGGAAAGGATTAAATCTATCTGTGCAAACTGTTAATGACTGCTAACTGAAAGTTTGGTGGTTTAAGTCCACACTGAGGTGCCTCAGAAGAAAGCCCTGGCAACCTACTTCCAAAAAATCAGCCATTGGAAATGCTATGGAGCACAGTTCTACTCTGACACACGTTGAGTCACTAGGAATTTGAATCAACTCAGTGGCAACAGGTGGTGGTGGTGGTGGCTTTGGGTTGCAGAAGGATCAGGAAGGAACTAGAGAAAGTCTGAAGAATGAATGTCTCTTGCCCATCATCTGTTCAATGAATAAACAAACTGTGGTACATCCATACAGTGGGCTACTGTCAGCAGTAAGAATGAACTACTGATGCAGGCAACATCATGGATGGCTCTCAAAAGCATTATGCTAAGTAAAAGAAGCCATATACAAATACTACATATTGAATGATTCCATGTATATGAGATTCTACAAAAGGCAAAACTATACTGACAGAAAACAGATCAATGGTTGTCAGGGGCCTGGGAGAGAGGAGAGGATTGACTGCAAAGTGACACAGGAGAATTTTTTTGTGGTAATGGTTACATGACTGTATATATCTGGCAAATCTAATGGAATTATACTTACAGTTAAGACTGGTAACTTTTCTTCCATATAAATTGTACCTCAATAAAACTAACCAAAGGGGAGTGGAATGAATGAATGGATAGAACTTTGCTATATGGACATGGGGGGTTGGTAGGGTAGGAAGAGGTTTGTGGGAGAATTTGCAAGTAGAAGGAACCAAAGGCAAGTTGTATCAGTGGCTCATTATTTCTGGAGGTGAAGTAGAAGGATGGGGAGGGCCAGGAGCAGAGGTAGGAATAAGATCACGGAAGGCTTTATGCGCATGCCGTGAAGCTTGCACATCTTCCTGAAAGAGAGTGTGGCTTTGGCAGTAAGTTTTAAAGATGAAAAATAAAGTACTGTCCTAACCCACCACAATGAGTCAATTTCGACTCATAGCAACCCTATAGGACAGAGTAGAACCGTACCATAGGGTTCCAAGGCTGAAATCTTTACAGAAACAGACTGCGGTTTCTTTCTCCTGAGGAGTGGCTGGTGCATTCGAAACGCTGATCTTTTGATTAGCAATCCAGAGCTTAACCACTGTGCCAACAGGGCTCCTAGTCAGATGTTTACTTGGAATAAATAAAAATAATTATTTGTCGTAAAATATAGAACACAAGCAACATTATTTTTCAGCAATGGTGTTTGCTCACAACAGCACTCTGGGAAATACACCTTTTCAGACTAGAGGCAAATTTATTCCATCAGAATTTAGCATTGTACAGATAATACACCAGTATCTCTTGGCATGGTTGTTTGCCTGCTAACCAAACCAAATTAAAAGTTTATGTGGCACTTTATTTGTTGTTGTTGTTGTTAGGTGCTGTTGAGTTGGTTCCAACTCACAGCAACCTTATATACAACTGAATGAACACTGCTGGTCCTGAGCCATCCTCACAATTGTTGCTATGTTTGAGCCCATTGGTGCAGCCACTGCATCAATCCATCTCATTGAGGGTGTTCCTCTTTTTCTCTGACCCTCTACTTTACCAAGCATGATGTCCTTCTCCAGGGTACCTCCTGATAACACATCCAAAGTACGAGATAAGTCTCTCCATCTTCTCTTCTAAGGAGCATTCTGTCTGTACTTCTTCCAAGATACATTTGTTTTTTCCGCTGGGAGTCCACAGTATAGTCAATATTCTTCACCAACACCATTAATTCAAAGACATTAATTCTTCTTCGGTCTTCCTTATTCATTGTCCAGCTTTTGTATGCATATGAAGCTATTGAAAATACCATGGTTTGGGTCGGGAGCACCTTAGTGTTCAAAGTGACATTTTCACTTTTTAACACTTTAAAGAGGTCTTTTGCAGCAGATTTGTAATATGTCATTTGGTTTCTTGACTGCTGCTTCCATGGGTGTTGATTGTGGATCTAAGTAAAATGAAACCCTTGACAACCTCAATCTTTTCTCCATTTATCATGACGCTGCTTATTGGCCCAGTTGTGAGGATTTTTGTTTTCTTTATGTTGAAGTGTAATCCATACTGAAAGCTGTGGTCTTTGATCTTAGTAAGTGCTTCAAGTCCTCTTCACTTTCAGCAAGCAAGGTTGTGTCATCTGCATATTGAGGTTGTTAATGAGTCTTTCTCCAGTCCTGATGCCATGTTCTTCTTCACAAAGTCCAGCTTTTCAGAATATTTGCTCAAGTACAGATTGAATAAGTATGGTGAAAGGATACTTATCATAATTATACTTATTATCATACTTAAATTTATTATTACTTAGTAAGGCACTGTATTACTACCAATAAATTGAAAAAGGGAATTATCCATATTAGTGACCAAAAAATAAAATAATATTTTATTTATCATAAAAATAACTTTGAGCAGGAGAGACTATGACAAACATAGAAAATTAAATTAGGATATAAAAAGAAGCCAAAGTGAGTAATTTTGTAAGAAAACAATTTGCCTCAAGCATACTTTTGTCAGACGCCTTCCCTGTCTTGTTCCAAAGAGACCCAGTATCTATCTACTACAAGCTTCCTACACTCTGGGAGCTCCAGCTATGACATTTGCCTCCCCTAAAAAACAAGCAGCACCACATGTAAAAGATTAAAGACACCTGGTTTTACTTGGAGCCCTGGTGGTGCAGTGATTAAGAGCTTGTTGGTTTTACTTGGAAAATAACATAAAAGACACATAGATTTTCAAGATAAACCCCAATATTGGGACAGATGTGGCAATGAAGACACAAAGAATGGCACAAATGATTCTCGTCCTCACAGTTCTCAGTAACTCCTCCTCTGCCCCACATCCACCCTCACCTCTCAACCTCTCCATTTAGTATCCACAACCCCTTCATTTTATGCCCATTTAGAGATAAGCACCAGATCAGCAAAACTCTATCAGGGATATCATATGACAGTATTTCCATGTCAATAAGCAGTTTGTCCTACCATTCACACTGGAAGTTTGATGATGATAATATTAATATTGATAAGGAATAATAATTGCTCTACAGAGGAGGTGCTATTTCATCTGAGTCTTAATAACAAGTAGACATTTACAGGGCAGTTGAGAAAGAACATTTCAGTTGGCAAAGCACTTTCTGAATATTATCACATTTAATAACAAAAATAAAACACTTGTAGAATAGGAGGGACTATTATCATTATCCCTACTTTAAAGGTTAAGACACTGAGGATCAGGCAGACTGAGTAAGCATACCTTACATCTTCATCATACTTTCAGGCAATAGTGTATATAGGAAGTATTGGAGAAGAAAACCTTTTTGTAGAAGCTGGGTTTTACATTTTAAGGCAAGGGAAGGAGATCTTTACAGAACATTTTTATGCTTATACATGATTCAACCTGATTTATCACACTAATAAGAAGCTTTAGCATTAAGGATTTTTGATGAGTAATAATATTTTTTAAATCATCTCCATGACTTCATGCCTATTAAGGATGCTGGGGTAAAAACCTTCTCCCAAAATGTGTAAGAGTTCGAATGTGACCCACACTATCGGCATGAGGCAGAAATAATCGTAATGTAAAAGCAGACGTTCGCCTATGGCACATGCTAAGGTCTGTATTAAAAGAAAATTGACAGGCAGGCCATATGCAAATATCTTGAGCAGAACCAGATGTGAGGGAACTGGATCAGAGCAGAAAAGATAACATTAAAATGAATAAGTTTATAGAAAATAGAACAAGTTGCTGTGTGTTCGGTACAAATTGAAGAGTGGGTCCTAGAGCCCCAGGACTGCTTCAATTGAGTTAATGCAAGTCATCAAAACAAACAGAAAATAGAACTTGCAAGGCAGGATCAGCTATGAGGGAATTTTTTCTGTCAAGTGAGAAAAGACCTGAGAAAGAAAACCCTGGCTATGGCATCCTACAGCAGCATCCAGGGCACACAGAACCAAAAGGCCAAACCAAGTTCAAGGATTGAGGCTAAAGGAGGCCACAAAAACAGATCAGTTAGGGGAAAAAAATACTTTTTTTTGCAATAAAAACAAAATAATAATAAATACTTTGACTTTGAAAACCTTTATTGGACACTTACAGTATATCAGACACCGTCTTATATATTTGCTCAATGTATATTTACAATAATCCTGCTAAATCAGATGTTACTATCCTCATTTTACAAATGAGGAAACTGGAGATTAACAACTCGAGTGACTTGTTTACAGTCACATCATTGGTTAAGTTGTCAGAGCTGAGGTTTTTAATGCAATCTTCTGAGTCTGCAGTTCAAGTGCTCAGCCACTCTGCCCTCTCTCTCCAGGCCTCCACTTGCACATTAAGCTATCGTCAACCTTCTCCAGATTGTCTAACAGTAACCAAAGCAAGCTTAGGACATGCAGTGTCAGATCAATCACAATATATGATCAATTACAGATATATGATCTGATGAGAAATCAGAATGTGAAACGGTAATTGTCCTTGGTCTTGCACCTGTGGTGTTAGGCTATTCTTCAAAACATACAATGACTTTGGAAGCAACTGGTGATGACAATTCAGTGGAACCTAATCTCTCTTGGGCTGCCATAATGTGCTACTTATGAGGAATCCAGGGTATAACTGTACAAGACAGTTACGTAACAAAATAAATGTGATGCCATACGAAGGGCTTTAATGAAGGCATAGTGGCTAGAACATGGAATTAGAACAAGGTTAGTCTGTGTTTGAATTATAGCTCTATTGTTTACTCTGGGGCAAATTACCTAAACTTCCTCTCCAAGCCTGGATTTTCTCATCTATAAAATGAGTTTAACATGCCCCCCCTCAAAAAAAGCCATTGTGAGATTAAAATGAAATATTGTATGTAAATATATAGTACATGACACATAGTAGTTACTTAATAAAATGAATATATTGTAATTATTACAAAGTCTAGTGGGAGCACCCAAGAAAGAATCATCATGTCTACATGGGACTTTCAGGGAAGACTTCATAGAGAGAGTAATATTTCATCTATACAGTCTTGAATGATTTTCCTCAGCTGATAGAGAAAATGCATTTCACGTCCAAGTGGGTAAAAGTAAGAAGGTTGAAAACCACAACGTAAGTTCAAGGAACTGTTTATTTCAACATGTTTGACACAGAGGTTGAGGAAGTACTGTGTCAGGACATGGTACAGGCTGTATATGACCAAGACACGGACACATAGTAGCAGAGGCTTATACATGATAGAAGTTTCTTTCTTTCTCACATAAAAGTCTGAGCAGGTATGGCATTTCTGCTCTGTGCATCATCAAGGTCCTAGGCTTCTTTATTTTTGTTGTCATCCATATTGCTCATGGCAGCTTACCATCATATGCACATCCCAGCCAGCAGGAAGGAAGAAAAGAAAGAAACTCCTATTCATTTCAAGTGTACAAACTAAAAGTTGCACAATACCATTAATTCACGTCCTGTTGACCAGAAATTAGTCACATGGACATGACTAGTCAGACTAGTCAGAGAAGCTTAGGAAATGTGGTCTGTGGTGAGATGTCATTTTCCTATATCCAAATCAGGGTTGTATCCTTTCACCATACCTATTCAATCTGTATGCTGAGCAAATAATCCCAGAAGCTGGACTATGTGAAGAACGGGGCATCAGGATTGGAGGAAGACTCATTAACAATCTGCATTATGCAGATGACACAACCTTGCTTGCTGAAAGTGAAGAGGACTTGAAGCCCTTACTGATGAAGATCAAAGACCACAGCCTTCAGTATGGATTACACCTCAACATAAAGAAAACCAAAATCCTCACAACTGGGCCAATAAGCAACATCATGATAAACAGAGAAAAGATTGAAATTGTCAAGGATTTCATTTTACTTGGATCCACAATCAACACCCATGGAAGCAGTAGTCAAGAAATCAAACAACACACACATTGGGCAAATCTGCTGCAAAAGACCGCTTTAAAGTGTTGAAAAGCAAAGATGTCACCTTGAAGACTAAGTTGCACCTGAACCAAGTCAATGGAATTTTCAAACTCATCATATACATGCAAAAGCTGGACAATGAATAAGGAAGACCAGACAAGAATTGACACCTTTGAATTGTGGTGTTGGCAAAGAATATTGAATATACCATGGACTGCCAAAAGAACAAACAAATCTGTCTTGGAAGAAGTACAACCAGAATGCTCCTTAGAAGCAAGGATGGTGAGACTATGTCTTCCATACTTTGGACATGTTGTCAGGAGGGATCAGTCCCTGGATAAGGACATCATGCTTGGTAAAGTACAAGGTCAGCAAAAAAAGAGGAAGACCCTCAATGAGATGGACTGATACAGTGGCTGCAACAATGGGCTCAAGCATAACAACTATTGTGGGCATGGCACAAGACCGAGCAGTGTTTCATTCTGTTGTACATAGGGTCGCTATGAGTCGGAAGCTACCTGAAAGCACCTAACAATAACAAGTCTTATGTTTTCACAGTTTTGTTCTGCAACTGCTCAAAGTTCACTGTGAGCACTGTGTTTTATCAATAGTATTTCTAAGGAGGCTGGATACCTCCAATGTACCACAAAGTGTCTGCAACTAATTACTTACTCCCAAAAAACTGACTTCTCTCTTTCTTTCTTTTTTTTGAGAAAACATCAAAAAACCCATTGCTGCAGAGTTAATTCCAACTCATAGCGACCCTAAATGACAGAATAGAACTGCCCCATAGGGTTTCCAAGGAACCCCTGGTGGATTCGAACTGCCGACATTTTGGTTAGCTGCCATAGGTCTTAACCACTAGGCAACCTGGGTTAAGTATCCAATTTATTACCTGTAAATTCTTTTTTGTTTGTTTGTTTTTGTTTTTAATTTATATACATACTAAAAATTCAGTCTAAAAAGTTAGAGCTGCATATATAAAAACCTAATCCTATATACCCTTTGTTTTGGTTATTTTGTGCTACAAATTACCCCTAAAACATAATGGCTTAAATCAATAATCATCTATTTACTCGTGATTCTGAGTGTCAAGACCTCAGGCAGGGCTCAACAGGATAGTTTGTCTGTTCTGTGTGGTATAAGCCAAGGTTGTTCACTCCTCTGCATTCAGCTGGTGGGCTGACCAGACAACTGACTTACTTCAGTGCAACTACAGCTAGACTCTGATCTGTGCACTCAGGAGTCTGTCCTGTGGGCTTTCCAATCTCGTGCATACTGTGAGGACGGGAGGATTCTATCTCCTCTGAGCTTGAGTGAGAAGAGTAATTTTCAGACCGGGCATCTGAGCAGAAGCGGATTCCCCATTGAACAGAATCACAATACTATGACACAACACTACCTAAGGGATCCTTTTAAATGTTCTCCCTAGGTCACAAGTTGAACAATTTCAAAGCCGCTTTATGGCAGTTGCAATTATAATTTTAAACATATGAGGAACATTAAAATACAGACAATATACATATGTAATAATTAACCTAGGAAACTTCATGACTAAACTAAGAGAAATTGATAAGAAAACAGACAGGTTTTTCCAAGTCAAAAAAAGATTGCAGGGATACAGGGGCAAGATGGCGCTCTAGGCAGAAACACCACGCCGTCCCTCCACAGCAAAGATCCGAAAAACTAAGCCTAACAGAGAATCAACAATCCTGAAACCCTAGAACACCAAATGAAGAGATAAAGAACTCAGCCAAACACCAAATGGAGTGAGAATACTAAAAGAGAACGGAGAGCGAGGAGAGACTCAGGCAGAGATTCCTTACCAGCTAACGCAGCGCGGATCCACCATCTTGGATTCCTATCAGAGATCAGCAAACGGGAGAGCAGCCTTGCAGAGCATCTGGTCGGAGACAGAACGACCGGTAAACTGCGGTGCGCGCTCTCCCACCACCCACCCCTCTCCGCCTCAGCTGGGGATCCCCTGCTTTCCGTGGCCAGGGTCTCTGGGCTGGGGGGTGCTGGTGCTTGGATTCCGCGCGCCTGGGCTGGCGGCTTTCTGGGAGCCGTTTGCTGGCAGCTAGCGAACCTTTCTCTGCCGCCTCCCCCTCCTTTTGCCTGGGTGCCTGGTTCCGAGTGCCGTCTCTGCTCTCTCCTGCGGGGCTGTAGGGCTGCGTGCGGGCGTGTGGCTGTTTCTGGGTCTGGGCTTCCGCGTGGGTGGGATCCCGGGGCCTTTGTTCGTTCGCCCCTCTGCTTTCCATGGCCGGGGTCCCTGGGCGGGGGGGCGCCGGTGCTTGGGTTCCGCGCGCCCGGGCTGGGGGCTTTCTGGGAGCCGTTTGCTGGCACCTAGCGGACCTTTTTCTGCCGCCTCCCCCTCCTTTTGCCTGGGTGCCTGGTTCCGAGGGCCGTCTCTGCTCTCTCCTGCGAGGCTGTAGGGCTGCGTTCGGGCGTGTGGCTGTTTCCAGGTCTGGGCTCCCGCGCGGGTGGGATCCTGGGGCCTTTGTTCGTTGGCCCCTCTGCTTCCCGTGGCCACGGTCACTTAACCCCGAGACTATCGGCTTCTTGGAATTCGCGCCCCTGAGTGGGGGCTCTCTGGGTCCCATTTGTAGGCACTGACTGCTGGTGTTGCCCTTTTTTTTTTTTTTTTTTTTTTTTCTCAATTTTATTTTTCTTCCTTTTTTGATTAGTTTTGTCATATTTTACCTCTTTTTCTCTTTTGTCTTTCTTCATTGCTTAATTTCTTGTCCCTCTATCTCTTCCTTCTCTTTCTGATCCCTGAATACCAGGCGATGTATGCCTCTGTACCTTCTGGCCAGGCTGAGCTGTGAAAATTGAGACCGACTCCCCCAGACCTCATAGCTGCATCGGTGCGATCCCTGGGAACTTTGCAGTTTTTTAACTTTTCTGATTTTCATTTGGTCATTCTTTCCTTTTCTTTCTCTTCCCCCTTCTGGTTTCCTCCAGCCCATAGTCTCTCATCTGTACATTCCAACGACAAACTCCTCTAGCATTCTTTTATGTTTGTACGCTTTTTGCTCCTCCTCCTCTCTCCTCTCTCCCATATCCAGCTTAGCTTCACACATAACCATCTTCCCGCTGCACCCTACCTACCTGCACCGTGCACTAGACATCACATCACCAAGCGGTGCAGGCACGCCCTATTGGAACCTGCCCAGCACTGACTACCGACCGTCCTGGTGGCTGCGGTGAGTGCCACAAGCAACCCATCCCAGTGGCTCCTCCTCAACTAGATCTGCCCAGCTGTACCACAAGAAAGAAAAAAAAAAAAAAAAAAAAAATCTACAATCAATAAACGAGAGAAATATTTACTGAATGCCCCGAAAACAGCAAACAATATCAAAACATTTACAAAAACAAGACAAGATGGCTCCAATAGGCGTCCAAATTAAAACACCAGATAACTCTCCTGTGGAAGAAAATGCGCTAGAAGTACCTGATACGGAACTCAAATCACTAATACTCGGAATTTTCCAAGAACTGAGGCAAAAAGCTGACAAACATGAGGAAAAAATAGACAAATTTATGGAAAATACAGACAAAAAATTGGAAGAATTCAGGAAGATGATGCAAGAACAAAATGCCAAAATAAATTCACAACTCGAAATTATACAAAAACAACAATTAGAAATCCAAAAGATAAACAACAAGATTTCAGAAATGGACGGTGTCATAGAAGGGCTGAGAAGTAGATTTGAAACCATGGAAGACAGGATCAGTGGAACTGAAGACAAACACTTGGATACAACTCTGTTTCAGGAAAACTCAGAAAAAAGAACAAAGAAAAATGAAGAGACCCTGAGAGTTATGTGGGACACAATTAAAAGCAAAAACTTACGAGTGATTGGCATACCAGAACAGGGGAAGAAAACAGAAAACACAGAGAGGATCATTGAGGAACTGCTGACAGAAAACTTTCCCAATATCATGAAAGATGAAAAGCTGGTCATCCAAGAAGCTCAACGAACCCCATATAGAATAGACCCCAAAAGAAAATCACCAAGACATATCATATTCACACTCGCTAAAACTAAAGACAAACAAAGAATCCTGAGAGCAGCTCGGGAAAAACAAGAAGTCACATACAGAGGAGAAACAATAAGACTAAGCTCAGATTATTCAGCAGAAACCATGCAGGCAAGAAGGCAATGGGATGACATATATAAAATCTTGAAAGAAAAAAATTGTCAGCCAAGAATAATATATCCTGCAAAACTCTCATTCAGATTTGATGGTGAAATTAGGTCATTTCCAGATAAACAGAAACTAAAGGAATATGCAAAAGTCAAACCAAACTTACAAGAATTATTAAAGGGAGTTCTTCGATCTGAGGACAAACAGCTTAAGCCCTCAGGCAGGACCTAGGACCTAGGATGCAGGTTAACATGAACCAGATACCATTCTAGGAACTGAACTACAGACGACTTTCCAAAAACAAAAGATATACAACAGGGAATCAGAGAAATCAATCAAAGGATGACAACAACATCAAAACAATGAAAGAGGGAACAAACGGCATAGGTATAGAACCTTCTAAAGGAGAAGAAGGCAAGGCGATACCAAGTAACGGTAGACTGCTTTAAAATTATAAAGATAAGGGTAAAATTCATGGTAACCACAAAAAAAGTTAACAAACCAACTCATAAAAATAAAGATGAAAAACATAAAGTCTCAACAAAAACAAAACCTACAAAAACAAAAGAAATGAACACAAAATCCACAAACAAAAGGAACTCAGCACAAGAGAGTAAGAAGAACAAAGAAAACTTCAGCATCACAAAAAAAAGCACTACAAAATGACAGCAACAAACTCACATCTATCAATAATTACACTGAACGTAAATGGACTCAATGCACCCATAAAGCGACGGAGAGTGGCAGAATGGATAAGAAAACAGGATCCATCTATTTGCTGTCTACAAGAGACACATCTTAGAAACAAAGATGTGAATTTATTAAAAATCAAAGGTTGGAAAAAAATATATCAAGCTAACAACTATCAAAAAAGAGCAGGAGTGGCAATTCTAATCTCAGATAAAATAGACTTTAAAACAAAATCTACCATAAAAGACAAAGAAGGACACTATATAATGATTAAGGGGATGATCCATCATGAAGACATAACCATAATAAATATCTATGCACCCAATGACAGGGCTCCAAAATACATAAAAAAAACTCTAACAGCACTGAAAAGAGAAATTGACAGTTCCACAATAATAGTAGGAGACTTCAACACACCACTCTCAGTAAAGGACAGAACAACTAAAAAGAAACTTAGCAAAGATACAGAAGACCTAAAGGACACAATCAGCCAACTGGACCTCATAGACATATATAGAACACTCCATCCAACCGCTGCAAAGTACACATTCTTTTCCAATGCACATGGAACGTTCTCCAGAATAGACCACATCTTAGGCCACAGAGCAATCCTCAACAAGATCCAAAATGCTGAGATAATTCACAGTATCTTCTCTGACCACAATGCCATCAAGGTAGAAATTAACACTAGAAAGAGCAAGGAAAAAAAATCAAACACATGGAAACTGAATAATAATCTGCTTACACATCAATGGGTAATAGAAGAAATCAGAGATGGAATTAAAAAATTCCTAGAATCAAATGAAAATGAAAACACATCATACCAAAACCTTTGGGACACAGCAAAGGCAGTCCTCAGAGGACAATTTATAGCAATAGATGCACATATCAAAAAAGAAGAAAGGGACAAAATCAAAACATTAACTACAGAACTCAAACAAATAGAAAGAGAACAACAAAAAAAGCCTACAACCACCGGAAGAAAGGAAATAGTAAAGATCAGAGCAGAAATCAATGAAATAGAGAACAGAAAAACAATAGAAAGAATCAACAAAACCAAAAGTTGGTTCTTTGAAAGAATCAACAAAATCGACAAACCACTGGCCAGACTGACAAAAGAAAAACAGCAGAGGGCACAAATAACCCAAATAAGAAATGAAATGGGGGACATTACAACAGACCCAACTGAAATAAAAAGGATTATAACAGAATATTATGAAAAACTATATTCCAACAAATTTGAAAACCTAGAGGAAATGGATAAATTTCTAGAAACATACGGCCTACCCAAACTACAACAAAGTGATATTGAAAATCTGAACAGACCCATAACAAGAGAAGAGATTGAAAAGGTAATAAAAAAACTCCCAACCAAAAAAAGCCCTGGCCCAGATGGCTTCACTGGAGAATTCTACAAAACATTTACAGAAGAGCTCGTACCAGTTCTACTCAAGTTATTTCAGAGCATAGAAGAGGAAGCAACACTTCCAAATTCATTCTATGAAGCCAGCATAACGCTGATACCAAAACCAGGCAAAGACATCACAAAAAAAGAAAATTACAGACCAATATCTCTCATGAATATAGATGCAAAAATTCTGAACAAAATTTTAGCCAATAGAATTCAGTATCATATCAAAAAAAATAATACACCACGACCAAGTAGGATTCATACCAGGTATGCAAGGATGGTTTAACATTAGAAAATCCATCAACGTAATCCACCACATAAATAAAAGGAAAGAAAAAAATCACATGATTATCTCAATTGATGCAGAAAAGGCATTTGACAAAGTCCAACACCCATTCCTGATAAAAGCTCTCAATAAAATAGGTATAGAAGGGAAATTTCTCAACATCATAAAGGGCATCTATGCAAAACCAACAGCCAACATCATTCTTAATGGAGAAAGGCTGAAAACATTCCCCCTGAAAACAGGAACAAGACAAGGATGCCCTTTATCACCACTCCTATTTAACATTGTGCTGGAAGTTCTCGCTAGAGCAGTAAGGCAAGAGAAAGAAATAAAGGGCATCCAAATTGGTAATGAAGAAGTTAAACTCTCCCTGTTTGCAGATGATATGATACTATACATAGAAAACCCTAAAGACTCCACGAGAAATTTACTGGAACTAATAGAAAGATTCAGCAGAGTAGCAGGATACAAGATAAACATTCAAAAATCAGTTGGATTCCTATACACCAGTAAAGAGAACGATGAAAAGGAGATCAGGAAATCAATACCATTTTCAATAGCCCCTAAAAAGATAAAATACTTGGGAATAAATCTGACCAGGAATATAAAAGACCTATACAAAGAAAACTACAAAACACTGCTGCATGAAACCCAAAGGGATCTACATAAATGGAAAAACATACCATGCTCATGGATAGGCAGACTCAACATTGTGAAAATGGCAATTCTACCTAAAGCAATTTACAAATACAATGCAATTCCGATACAAATACCAACAGCATTCTTCAAAGAGATGGAAAAACTAATTATTAACTTTATATGGAAAGGGAAGAAACCCCGAATAAGTAAAGCACTACTGAAGAAGAAGAATAAAGTTGGAGGACTCACACTACCTGACTTGAGAACCTACTATACAGCTACAGTACTCAAAACAGCCTGGTACTGGTACAACAACAGAGACATTGACCAATGGAACAGAATTGAGAACTCAGATGTAAATCCATCCACCTATGGTCACCTGATTTTTGACAAGGGCCCAAAATACATCAAATGGGGAAAAGACAGTCTTTTTAACAAATGGTGCTGGCAAAACTGGATATCCATTTGTAGAAAAATGAAACAGGACCCATACCTCACACCATATACAAAAACTACTTCAAAATGGATCAAAGACCTGAATATAAAGCCTCAATCTATAAAATTCATAGAAGAAAAAATAGGACCAACACTTCAGACCTTAATACATGGCATTAACAGGATACAAACCATAAACATCAACACAAAAAACCCAACAGATAAACTAGATAATTGGGATCTTCTAAAAATCAAACATCTATGCTCTTCAAAAGATTTCACCAAAAGAGTTAAAAGAGAACCTACAGACTGGGAAAAAATTTTTGGACAGTACAAGTCAGACAAAGGTCTAATCTCCATAATCTACAAGAAAATCCAACACCTCTACAACAAAAAGACAACCAATCCTATCAAAAAATGGGCAAAGGAAATGAACAGACACTTCACCAAGGAAGACATTCAAATGGCCAACAGACACATGAGGAAATGCTCGCGATCACTAGCCATTAGAGAAATGCAAATTAAAACCACAATGAGATACCATCTCACCCCGGCATTACTGGCACGAATCAAAAACACTGGAAATAACAAATGCTGGAGGGGCTGCAGGGAGTCGGGAACTCTTTTACACTGCTGGTGGGAATGCAAAATGATACAGCCATTTTGGAAAATGATATGGCGTTTCCTCAGAAAGCTAGAAATAGACGTACCATTCGATCCAGCAATCCCACTCCTAGGAATATATCCTAGAGAAATAAGAGTCATCACTCGAATAGACATATGCACACCTATGTTCATGGCAGCATTATTCACAATAGCAAAACGATGGAAACAACCTCGATGTCCATCAACAGACGAATGGATACACAAACTATGGTACATACACACAATGGAGTACTATGCAACGAGAAAGAACAATGAATCGGTGAACCATCTCATAACATGGATGAAACTGGAGGACATCATGCTGAGTGAAATAAGTCAATCACAAAAGGACAAATATTGTATGAGACCTCTATTGTAAAAACCCATGAAAAAATTCACATGCAAAATGTAACAATCCTTGTTGGTTACCAGGGATGGGAGGGGGGGGGGAATACTAAATAGGTAATAGGTAAGTGGTAACTTGGGTGAGAGATGAGATAGTACATAGTACAGGGGAAACTAACACAACCTGCACAAGGAAAGGTCATGGAGGCCCTATAGACACATCCAAACCCCCCGAGGGACTGAGTTGTTGGACGGAGGGCTCTGGGGACCATGATCTCGGGGAACATCTAGCTTAATTGGCATGACACTACTTATAAAGATAATGCTCTACATTCTACCTTGGTGAGTAGTGTCTGGGGTCTTAAAAGCCTATGAGCGGCCATCTAAGATACTCCACTGATCTCATCCCTTCGGGAACAAGGGAGAACGAAGAGAACAGGATACAAGGAAAAGATTAGTCCGAAGGACTAATGGTCCACAGCTACCAAGGCCTCCACGGGACTGAGCCCAGTACAGCTGGATGGTGCCCGGCTACCACCAACGACTCCTCTGACCAGGATCACAACAGAGGGTTCTGGGCAGAGCTGGAGTAGGATGTAGAGTATAATTTTAACTCCCAAAAAAAAAAAAAAAAAAAAAAGAAGACCAGATATACTGGCCTAAAGAATACTAGAGAAACCTCGAGAGTGTGGCCCCCAGACACCCTTTCAGCTCAGAGGGGAAGTTACCTTCAAGGTTCGATGTTAAGCCTGGGAATGGATACCCCAGTAAAACTAAATGGGGCTAACGATGTACAGGAGTCCGGTGACAAGGGCCAGAAGGCAGAGGGAGAGTAGGAAACTGATGATAAGGAACACAAATTGAATAAGGACACTGTCGATGTATTGTGAGATTGTTGACCACTGCTATAGGGCAACATTTGTAGTAACTATTAAATGGGAGGCTGTTTTGTCCTGTAAGCCTTCATCTTGGGCGAGAATGGCAGCACAATTGGAAGAGCATAGTCAATATCACTTAAATGTGTAAGTAAAAAGTTTTGAAATGGTGTTTAAATAAAATAAGAATAAATAAATAAATAAATAAATAAATAAATAAACAAATGAGACTAAAGAGGTACAATAGTCCACTGACAAGGTCCAGAAGACAGAAGGGGACAAGGAAGCCCCCTGGTGATAGGGAACACAAGGTGGAGTAAGGATATTCTTGATGTGCTGTGAGATTGTTAACCATTGTCATAGGGCAACATGTGTAGTAACTGTTAAATGAATAACTATTTTTTCTGTAAGCCTTCATCTTAAGTGAGAATAACAGCACAGTTGGAAGAGCGTAGTCAATGTCACTGAACTGTGAATGTAGAAATTTTTGAAACGGTGTATCTTTGGCCATCTGTAATTTTCATCAAAAAAAAAGGTTGAGAATTTAGAGGCTTAATACGTTGTGGGGTTGTTAACCAATGTCAAAAAACAACATGTGTACTACTATTTCATGAGAAACTATTTGCTCTGTAAGCTTTCACCTGAAGTACAATAAAATATATATTAAAAAAAAAAAAAAAAAAAAAAAAGATTGCATACATGCTGAGTGTATTTAAGTGTTACATGAAAAATTTCACCCATAAAAAGATGAAGAAGACAGAAGATGGCAGCCTAGTCAGACAAACCATGCCATCCCTCTACAGCAAAGACCCAAGAAACAAATTGAAATAAATGTGATGACAGTCCTAGAATCCTGAGCATCAATTGAAAGGATACAGAATCAAAAATAAAATAAAGCTACAAGACAGAAAAAAAGGGAACCAGAGATGTCAATCCATGAATGACAAGAACTTCAAAATAAAAGAGGGAATAAATGCTGTAGTTATGGAACTTCTATATGGCGAGGAAGTCAAGGCGATAGCAAGACATAACACACTGTTTTCAACCTAGAAAGATAAAGGTAAATTTCACAGTAACACAAAGAAAATTAATAAACCTACTCACCAAAATAAAAATGAAGAAAACCATAAAGACTCCGTAAACACAAAATCAACAAAAACGAAGGAAAGGAAAAGAAATCCATAAACAAAAAGAACTCAGTACAGAAAAGCCAGCAGGAGAAAGAAACCATCAACAGCATAATAAAAAGCACAACAAAATGACAGCGGTTAACTCGTACCTACCAATAATAACACTAAATGTAAATAGGTTACTTGCACTAGTCAAGAGACAGAGAGTAGCAGAATGGACAAAAAATATGACCTATCAATACATTGTCCAGAAGAGACACACCTTAGACACAAACATATAAATAAGCTAAAAATCAATGGGTGGAAAAAAATATATCAAGCAAAGAGTAATGGCAATACTAATCTTTGATAAAATAGACTTTAAGGCAAAATCCACCACAAAAGACAATGCAGGGCATTATATAATGATTAAAGGCTCAATCCATCAAGAGGACATAACCATGATAAATGTTATGCACTCAATGACAGAGCTCCAAAACCCATAAAATAAACTCTAAAGCACTGAAAAGAGAAATAGACTGTTCCACAATAATAATAAGAGACTTTAACACACTTATTTCTTTTTTTGTGTGTATTTTTTTTATTGTACTTTAGATGAAGGTTTACAGAACAAATAGTTTCTCATTGAACAGTTAGTATACGTACTGTTTTATGACATTGGTTAATAAACCCACGACATGTCAACGATCTCCCTTCTCAACCTCAGTTCCTGTCATGGTTTGAATTATGTCCCCCAAAAAATGTGAGTAACAATTTGGCTGGGCCATGATCCCCAGAATTGTATGGTTGTCCTCCATTTTGTGACTGTAATTTTATGTTAAAGAGGATTAGAGTGGAATTGTAACACCACACTTACTCAGGTCACATCCCTGATCCAATATAAAGGGAGTTTCTCTTGTAAGAGATAAAAGGAAAGGGAAGCAAGCAGAGAATTGGGGACCTCATACCATCAAGAAAGCAGTGCCGGAGCACAGCATGTCCTTTGGACCGGGGTTCCTGCACCGAGAAGCTCCTAGTCCGGAGGAACATTGTTGAGAAGGCTGACAGAGAGGAAAAGGCTTCCCCTGGAGCTGACACCCTGAATTTGGACTTTTAGCCTACTTTAACTGTGAGGAAATAAACTTCTCAGATGAAGAGGAATTTCTGGATTTTGGACTTGGAGTTGAGACTTTGGCTGTGATGTGATGGGGTGAATATGTTTTGCATGTTGCAAGGATGTGATTTTTGGGGGCCCAAAGGGTGGAATGTCATGGATTGAATTATGTGCCCCCAAAAATGTGTGTAACAATTTGGCTGGGCCATGATTCCCAGAATTGTGTGGTTGTCCTCCATTTTGTGATTGCAATTTTATGTTAAAGAAGATTAGAGTGGAATTGTAACACCACCCTTACTCAGGTCACTTCCCTGAACCAATGTAAAGGGAGTTTCCCTGGGGTGTGGCCTGCACCACCTTTTATCTCTTGTAAGAGATAAAAGGAAAGGGAAGCAAGCAGAGAATCGGCGACCTCATACCATCAAGAAAGCAGTGCCAGAGCAGAGCGTGTCCTTTGGACTGGGGTCCCTGCACCGAGAAGCTCCTAGTCCGGAGGAACACTGATGAGAAGGCCGACAGAGAGGAAAAGGCTTCCCCTGGAGCTGACGACCTCAATTTGGACTTTTAGCCTACTTTAACTGTGAGGAAATAAACTTCTCTTCGTTAAAACATCCACTTGTGGTATTTCTGTTCCAGCAGGACTGCATGACTAAGACAGTTCCCTATTAACCAGCTTTCCTGTCCCCTCCTGCCTTCTAGTCCTTGTCCCTGGGCTGTTGTGCCCATTAGTCTTGTTTTGTTTTATGGGCCTGTCTAATCTTTGGCTGAAGGGTGAACCTCAGGAGTGACTTCATTACAGAGCTAAAAGGGTGTCTAGGGGCCAAACTCTCGGGGTTTCTCCAATCTCTGTCAGGGCAGTAAGTCTAGTCTTTTTTGTGAGTTAGAATTTTGTTCTACATTTTTCTCCAGTTCTGTCCGGGACCCTCTGTTGTGATCCCTGTCTGAGCAGTCAGTGATGGCAGCTGGGCACCATCTAGTTGTACTGGACTCAGTCTGGTGGAGGCCATGGTAGTTGTGGTCCATCAGTCCTTTGGACTAATCTCTCCCTTGTACCTTGTTTTCTTCATTCTCCCTTGCTCCTGAAGGAGTGAGACCAGTGGAGTATCTTAGATGGCTGCTCACAGGCTTTTAAGACCTCAGACACTACTCACCAAAGTAGAATGCAGAACATTTTCTTTATAAACTATATTACGTCAGTTGAGCTAGATGTTCCTCAAGACCATGGTCTCCACAGCCCTCAGCCCAACAGTTCGATCCCTAAGGAAGTTTGGATGTGTCTATGGAGCTTTCATGACCTTGCCTTGTTCAAGTTGTGCTGGCTTCCACGGTATTGTGCACTGTCTTACCCTTCACCAAAGTTACCATTTATCTATTGTCTATGTAGTTCCCCCCCGACTTCCCCCCTCTGTAACCATCAAAGACTGTTTGTTTTTGTGTATAAATCTTTTCATGAGTTTTTACAGTAGTGGTCCCACACAATATTTGTCTTTTTGTGATTTCATTCAGCATAATGCCCTCCAGATTCATCCATGTTATGAGATGCTCCACAGATTCATCATTGTTCCTTATTGTTGTGTAATACTCCATCATGTGTATGTACCATAGTTTGTTTATCCTTTAATAGATTGATGGGTACCTAGGTTGTTTCTTTTTGCTATTGTGAACAATGTTGCAGTGAACATGGGTGTGCATGTGTCTATTCATGGGATGGCTCTTACTTCTCTAGGATATATTCCTAGGAGTAGAATTGCTGGATCATATGGTATTTCTATTTCTAGCTTTCTAAGGTAGCACCATATCATTTTTCAAAATGGTTGTGTCATTTTACATTCCCACCAGCAGTCCGTAAGAGTTCTGATCTACCCGCAGCCTCTCCAACATTTGTTGTTTCCAGTTTTTTTGATTTGTGCCAGTAATGTCGGGGTGAGGGGCTGAGATGGTATCTCATTACCGTTTTGATTTACATTTCTCTAATGGCTAGTGATCATGAGCATTTCCTCCATGTGTCTGTTGGCTGCTTGAATTCCTTCTTTGGTGAAGTGTCTGCATTTCATAGACATATACAGAACATTCCACCTAACAGCAATACAGTACACATTCTTCTCCAGTGCACATACATCATTCTCCAGAATAGACCATATTTTAGGCCCCAAAGCAAGCTTCCATAAATTCAAAAATATGGAAATAGTACAAAGCATGTACTCTGATCACAATGCCATAAAATCAATAGCAAGAAGAACAAGGAAAAATAAATAAATACATGGAAACTGAATAACATCCTGCTTAAAAATCACTCAGTAATAGATGAAATTAAAAATAAAATTTAAAAATTTCCTAGAATCAAATGAACATGAAAACACAACATACAAAAACCCTTGGGACACAGCAAAAGCAGCACTCAGAGGTCAATTTATAGCAATAAACGCATACATTTAAAAAGAAGAAAGGAGCGAAATCAATACTTTAACCCTACAACTCAAACAAAAAGGGAAAGAGTAGCCCAAAAAAAGCCCACAGCCACCAGAAGAAAGGAGTAAAGACTAAAGCAGAAATAAATGAATTAGAAAACAGAAAAACAATTGAAAGAATCAACATGACTAAAAGTTGATTCTTTGAAAAGATCAATAAAATCAACAAACAACTGGCCAAATTGACAAAATAAAAGAAGGGGAAGATGCAAATAACCCAAATAAGAAATGAGATGGGTGACATTACAACAGAACCAATTGAAATAAAAAGGATCATAACAGAATACTATGAAAAATTGTACTCCAACAAATTCAAAAACCTAGAAGAAATGGACAAATTTCTAGAAACACACTACCTACACAAACTAAAACAAACTGACATTGAAATTCTGAACAGACCCATAAAAAAAGAAGTAATCAAAGAGGTCATAAAATAAAAAAAGCTCCCAACAACAACAACAAAAAAAAAAAGCCCTAGCCCAGATTGCTTCACTGGAGAATTCTACCAGACATTCAGAGAAGAGTTGACACCAATACTACTCAAAATATCCCAGAACATAGAAAAAGAAGATATATTCCCAAATTCATTCTATGAAGCCCACCATAGCTCTGAAACCAAAGCTAGGCAAAGAGAGAAAATTACAGGCCAATATCCCTCATGAATATACACACAAAAATTCAACAAAATACTAGTCAATGGAATTCAACTGCATATCAAAAAATAATGCATCAAGACAAAGTGGGCTTCATAGCAGGTGTGCAAGGATGATTCAACATTAGAAAATCAAACAACATAATCCACCACATTATTAAAACAAAGGACAAGAATCATGATCATCTCAATCAATGCAGAAAAGGTATTTGATAAAGTCTAATACTGATTCCTGATAAAAACTCTCAGCAAAATAAGAATAGAAGGGAAATTCCTCAACAATTAAGGACATATATACAAAACCAACAACCAACATTATTCTCAGTGGAGAGAGACTGAAAGCATTCCCCTTGATAATGGGAACCAGACAAGGATGCCCTTTATCACCACTCTTATTCAACATTGTATTGGAAGTCCTAGCTAGAGCAATCAGGCAAGACAGAGAAATAAACAGCATACAAACTGGTAAGGAAAAAGTAAAACTATCCTTATTCACAGATGACATGATCATATACATAGAAAATCCCAGAAACTCCATAAGAAAGCTACTGGAACTAAATAAAAGGACTTAACATACAAAAATCAGTTGGATTCCTCTGCACCAACCAAGAGAACTTTGGAAAGGAAATCACGAAAACAATACCATTTATAATAGCCCCTAAAGATATAAAATAGTTAGAAATAAATCTAACTAGGGATGAAATAGACCTATACAAAGAAAACTACAAAGCAACTATTGCAAGAAACCAAAAGAGATCTATCTAAATGGAAAAACATACCATGCTCATGGATAGGAAGACTCAACAGTGTGAAAACAATTCTACCCAAAGCAATCTATAGATATAATGCAATCCCAATCCAAATACCAACAACATTCTTTAATGAGATGGAAAAAATAATTACCAACTTTATATAGAAAAGAAAGAAGTCTCGGATAAGCGAAGCATTATTGAAGAAAAAGAACGAAGCAGGAGGCCTCACACTACGTGATCTCAGAACCTACTATACAGCCACAGTAGTCAAAACAGCCTGGTGCTGGTACTATGACAGACACGTAGACCAGTGGAACAGAATCGAGAACCCAGATGTAAATACTTCCATCTACAGTCACCTGATCTTTGACAAAGGACCAAAGTCCATTAAATGGGGAAAAGACAGTCTTTTCAACAAATAGTGCCGGCAAAACTGGATGTCTGTCTGTAAAAAAATGAGACAGGACCCATACCTCACACCATATGCAATAACTAATTCATAATGGATTAAAGACCTAAATATAAAACTAAAAACTTTAAAGATCATGGAAGAAAAAACAGGATCAATGCTAGGAGCCCTAATATTCTAACGAATAGGTTACACACCATAACTAACAATATACAAACACCAGAAGACAAACTAGATAACTGGGATCTTCTAAAAATTAAGCACTTATGCTAGTCAAGACTTCACCAAAAAAGAAAAAAGACAACCTACAGACTAGGAAAAAAATTTTGGCTACGACATAACCTGGCAAAGGTCTAATCTCTAAAATCTATAAGAAAATCGAAGATCTCTACAACAAAAAGACAAATAATCCCATTAAAAAGTGGGCAAAGGAAATGAACAGACACTTCACCAAAGAAGACATTCAAGTGGCTAACAGACACACGAAGAAATTCTCGTGATCGTTTGTCATTAGAGAAATGCAAATCAAAACTACAATGAGATACCATCTCACCTCAACATTACTGGCACTAATAAAAAAAACAAACAAACAGAAAATAACAAGTGTTGGAGAGGCTGTGAGGAGATTGGAACTCTTTTGTACTGCTGGTAGGGATGCAAAATGGTACAACTACTATGAAAAATGATATGGTGCTTCCTTAAAAAGCCAGAAATAGAAATATCATATATCCAGCAATCCCACTCCTAGGAATATATCCTAGAGAAATAAGAGCCATCACAGGAATAGACATATTCACACCCACGTTCACTGCAGCATTATTCACAATAGCAAAAATATGGAAACCACCTAACTGTCCATCAAGAGATAAATGGATAAACTAACTATGGCAGATACACACAATGGAATACTATGCAACAATAAAGAACAATGATGAATCTGCAAAACACCTTACAACATGGATGAATCTGGAGGGCATTATGCTAAGTGAAATAAGTCAATCACAAAAGAACAAATATTGTATGAGACCACTATGATAAAAACCCAAGAAAAGGTTTACACACAGAAAAAAACAATCTTTGATGGTTACGGAGGAAGGGCATGGGTGGGAAGGGGAAATCACTAACTATACAGTAGACAAGTTAACTTTGGTGAAGAGAAGGATAACACACAATATAGGGTAAGGCAGCACAACTTGACCAAGGCAAAGTCATAGAAGCTTCCTAGACACATCCAAACACCTTGAGGGACCCAGTATCTGGGCCTGAGGGCTGGGGACCATGGTCTCAGGGGACATCTAGGTCAACTGGCATGACATAGTTCATAAAGAAAATGTTCTACATCCTACTTAGGTGAGTGGAGTCTGGGGTCTTAAAAGCTTGTTGCCTAAGATACATCTATTGGTCCCATCAAGTTCAGAGCAAAGGAAAATGAAGAAAACCAAACATATAAGAAGAATATTAGTCCAAAGGTCTAATGGACCACATGAAACACAGCCTCCACCAGAAGGCTGACAGAGCCTAGAAGAACTAGATGGTTCCCGGCTACCACCACTGACTGCTCTGACAGGGATCACAATAGAGAGTCCCAGTCAGAGCAGGAGAAAAATGTAGAACAAAATTCAAACTCACAATAAAAAAACCAGACTTACTGGTCTGACGGAGACTGGAGGAACCCCCTAGACTATGTCCCCCAGACACCCTGCTAAGAATTGAAGCCACTCCCAAAGTGCTCCTTTCAGCCAAAGATTAGAGAGGTCTATAAAACAAACAATAACACACATGAGGAACATGTTTCTTAGTTCAGTCACGTATACGAGACATCCAGTATATTCTGAAGTAGATATTTGAGCCAATATAGTAAGTTCATTAATTAACAAAATATTTACTCTATTATATTCAAGACCCCGTGAACTGCCAGCCTGGCTCACCACTTCAGCCGTCTCCTTGATATAAATATAAAGAAATATATAAATCTCTCTCTATAAACATATATATATATATACATATATATATATATATATATATATATATATATACATATATATATATATATATAAAATATATATATAAAATATATATATAGACATAGAATGTTATATCAAGAAGATAGTTGTAGAGGCTGGAACATCCCATGTACCTGGTCAGGCTGGAGGCTTTTTCTGATTATGTAGCTGCAGGGGCTGGTGGACCCAAGACAGGCAGGACATATAGCAGGGCTCTGGCTCACAGGCTGCGAAGACCTACGAATCCCAAGATCATCAGGCTTCTAAGACAGTAGGTAAGCTGCTAGCTTAAATCCCAAGAACCAGAGGTCAGACAAACAGGAGCCAGCCACAGGATCCATGATGAGCAAAAGCACGTGAGCCTTGCCAGAAAGTCCACCTATACTGGACGCAGGCCATACCCCCAAGGAAACTCCCCTTCAACTGATTGGCTACTCACAGCAGATCCCATCATGCAGGTGATCACATTATATCAAATTTCATCAAGGAGGTGATCACATCATTATACAACTGCCAAACTATACCATAACTGCCAAATCACTGAGAATCATGGCCTAGCGAAGTTGACACACAGCCTTAACGATTACACAGGACTTAATGTAACGTAGGCCTGTCTGTCTAACTCAGTGGTTCTCAATCTGTTTTGCCCACTAGAATCACTTTCAAATCTCTCATAGACTGCATACCAATGCCCTGGCCATACCCCAACATAATGAAAACAGACTCCATAGAAGTGAGGCCCAGACCCCTATATTTGTTATAGCTCCCAGGTAATTCTTACATGCAGCCACAATCAGGAGTTATTTCTCTGAATGAACTATGAGGCCTTTGAGAGAAAAGACCATGTCTTGTGCATTCCTATGCCTATCACAGTGTCTGGCACATATAGATACTCAAATATTGGATGGATGAATAGATGCATGGACGGATGCATAGAAGGACGGATGAATAGTAAGTGGGTCCTGCCCTCAAGGTACTCATTACAAGTAAGGAAAATAAAACTTGTACACAGATAACCGAATAGATACAAGTCAGTAGATGTTGCATGATTGCCTCTGTATTTCACAACAGAGATTATTATCTGAAAGAAAACCTAGTTAAATACATATAAGCCAAAAAGAAAGGCTTCAATTACACTGTTGATTAACAAGCAATATTTAAAAGAGAAAGCATCATCATACAGATCTTGTCAGATAGAAAAAAATGAAAATGCTATTAACAATGCATGAGTGCAAGACTGTATTTTGGAAGTGAACTTCAGAGCCACCTTAAGTCTTGTTCCCCTTCTCTAGGGCATATCAAATGTTTGGTTACTTTCTTCCCTGTAGCATTATTTCCAGATCAACTTATACTCTCTTATAATCTGTAGACAGAGCTTTCATCCAGCTAGATGAACCACTGTTTGGACGTTAATCATTCCAGGACGCTTAGCCAGCATCATCATGACCTAACTCCACCACACCCCAGAGACTGTCACTTAGTATCTAAACTGAGCCCAGATTCTTCCATACCAAACAATGCTCACAATGAACTGTGCAAGTTAAATAGCTCATCTTAAACAAGCGGAACATTAAAAGTAATATACCTCTCAATGTAAATTAAATAAATGAATAAACTATGTAAACAAGTGACATTTGGACATGTCTTCTCTTTAGGTCCGCTTGTGTATCTGTGTTTGATGAGGAAAGAGAGAAAGCTTACAGCCTTCCTGGGAAGAAAGTTACTAGAAAAATTTGAAATGTTTTGCAGCCTCACATTGTATAAGATGTCTACTCAAAAACATCTCTAACACAATAGAGTTTATCAGAAAACAAAAAAGTGGTGCTCAATCAAATTTAGCAGGCAAATGAAACTCAGGCACAGAAATTGAAAAACTGGTTTAAAAATAAAATGTTATAGTATCTCCCAAGATGCAAAGATTATGTCTTCTGTGTTTTCAACGTTTGTAAAATGATTTACCAAAGTTTTAGAATCATCTCTTTCGCAATAGTTAGGACCATCAGGGGAACATTCTAACCTGTTCTGATTCTTTATCAACAAGAACCGAGAGAGGGGCAAAGACCACACAGGATATCACCTTTGGTGAAACCGTCAATGGCAACCTCCCAAAATGCAGGCTGACGACTGACCCTTATTATATCTCTGTCATCACATGTACTGACATTGGACCCAGACACTCACAGAACTTTAGTCAACAGCAAAGTAATACTCCTCAAGTACTTGACTTTTCCTCCCTTCCAGGATGCCAGTCTTTGCTGATTCCCTTCGTAATTCTCTAATTCCACACATTGGTTAACTCTTTTCTCCTCATTTATCACATATTTGTTTAATGTTGTGTCCATTTGCCTCTCTTACGGCCTCCAAAAAATGGGTCTCCTGCCAATCTTCTCTCCCTTTTAAGATTTAGATCAAAATCTCCAACTGCCTCCTGGATGGATACTTGGATATCCAAGAAATAGCCAAAAGAGAACTGGTATTATCTTACTCTCACAAAACCTGCTCCTCTTTCCTCTCTTACCGTCTGAGACTTACGACCTTACCATCATCAAATCTTCATACTAATGAGTTACCAAGTGTTCTTGATTCCACCTTAAAACTATCTCTCAGAATTAACCTCTGTTCTCTGTCCCCTCTTTCAATCTCTTCATTCATGCTCTTACTAGTTCCAGTCTAGATTAATGCAACTGTCCCCTAACCAATCTTCCTGCCGCTTGTCTTTTCTCCACTCCAGTGACTATCCTCCTGGCTTCTCTTCTTAAAGAACAACAAATCTGATTTTTTTTTCACAACCCCACTTATACTTCTTCTTCTTTTTTTTTTGCTTACAGGATTAAGTCCAAACCTAATCAAAAGAACCTGTGAAAACAAAATTCATATTAAACCAATAACAAATTGATTGACGTTTATTGAATATACAATTTGCAAATTAGTGTAACATCTCAACTAAAGCAAAAAAAACCCCAGGCCTTCAAGTCAATTCAGACTCATAGCGACCCTGTAAGACAGAGTAAAACTGCAGCATAGGGTTTCCAAAGAGCAGCTGGTGGATTCGAACTGCTGACCTTTTGGTTAGCAACCATAGCTCTTAACTACCATGCCACCAGGGCTACAACGTTGCAACTGGGGAGTCAGAAATGTTCCAAAGATGAGAGATTCTCTAAAGACTCTTATACCCCCATCTTAATGACACTGCCATGGAAAAAGGCCAGGGAACAGTGTTTACATGATAATAATTTACCCTAAAATATAGCTTCCAGTCCAACCCTGGAGTTCCTATTTTTCTAAACTGACTGCACATAGATAATTCTTCAAAAGAGCCCAATGCCTAAGGCAAAACAGCCTTAAGCTACTTACTAGGCTAATGTTTGACTTAAAGGTGACTTTAGGAAACCAGTTTCTTCAAGGCTCAAGGTTCAAAAGGACACCTAACTCCATGAATGCCAGAAATCTGGATTCCAGGAGAATTAAAATGGTTTCTCAGGCCATACAAAGGCCTTTCCCAATATGACCCCAACCTGTTTCTAGCTTCACTCTGATATGCCACACCACACTCTCTACGAATTTCTCTTTTCCCCAACTGACCATGCCCTTCCTAGTTTTTGCATATATTGTACCCTCTGCATGTAATGTCTGATCTCCCCAACTTTACCTCCACCCCAACGCAGAAATTTTATATTTTTTTCATTAAAAAAAGAAGATCAAGTGTCATGTGGCTAGAAAATCTTCTCTGTTTTCTTCAGTGTCTAAACCAGCCCATACTGAACTAGGTCAGTGTTATGGATTAAATTGTGCCCCGACCCCGCCCCCCAAAATATATTGGAATCCTGACCTCTCTACCTGTGGATATAGTTCTGTTTGGAAAAAGGATTTGCTTTATGTTTGCCAGACAACATGTTAGGATCAGTCTAAAAGAAACACCAAGGATTGCCAGCACACAAACAGAAACTAAAATAGAGGTTCACAAAAGAAATCAACATAGTCACATAAATTGTTATGTAAATTATTTACATAATAGCAATCTACCTTTACTAAGCTATTTACAAGGCTTCAGTGCAATGACTTACTTTATATGGCCTTTCTAGCCATGGTCTTGTAACTCCACGAAATGATTGACTGGGACTGCAAATAAGGTATGTGAAACTCTTGCAGAGATTGGACAGTGACTTTGCAGATAAGGTGCTTGTGGCCTACCAAGGGGATTGGTCAGTTTTGCTATCTGCTAAGCTTAAAAGATCCAATCCCACAGAGGTTAAGAGGGACCTCACTATCATCAAGAAGAAGAGCCAGGAGTGGAGCATATCCTTTACACCTGGGGTCCCTGTACTGAGAAACTGCTAGACCCAGGAGACAAAGAGACCTGTAACACTGGAGACAGATGGCAGAAGGTGGCACAAGTGGTGAGAACCAGGAGACTGGCATGAGGCAACCGTGGTGGGCTTCCTGGTCCATAAAGCAAGGCAGCTGCAGTGGGCTTGATAACACATGGAGAGAGAATGCTGAGTGCCTTTAGGCAAGAAGTTTCCTGGCAGAGTGGGTTGCCTCCAAGCACCCATTGGCAGAGCTAAAGAGCTGTGACGTTTGCCTGAGCAGGGCAGAGGCCAGGCCCAAGCAGGGCCCAGCGGCTGAGGCTGAGAGTGAGACTTGCCTGAAGGCATGGCCAAGAAGATTCTGTCTTGATCAAAGAACTGTATCCTGAATTGTTCCTGTTACTTCCAAGTTGATCATGATACTGAACTGTAACCTGTTACTTCCCTAATAAGACACATAATCGTAAGTATGGTCTGTGAGTTCTATGTGGTCATGGCAATGAATTATTAAACCAAGCAGAGAAGTAGAGAATGCCATGGGAGGGACAGCTGCTGTCACAATTGGTAAAAAGTGTTGGAGAGTGGAGGCATGTCTGACTTCCATCTCATAGAAATCAGCTTTGGGCTGATGCTGATCTTGATTATCCTCCCCCCTCATGAAGTTAGAGGACTTCGGGCATTACCACATTTCAAAGACTATTGTCGGCTTAAAGGTGACTTTGGGAAACCAGTCTGCTCAGGCTCAAAGTTCAAAAGACTGCCTTCAGAGAAATGGCCAGGGTAGATCACCCTAACTCTATAGGCTCCAGAAATCTGGATTCCAGGAGAATTAAAAACTGTTTCTCAGTAGAAAGGTAGCTCCATACAGGGACTGAATTCAGCTGGCTCATCACTGTAGCCGAGCATCTGACATAGTGCTCTGTGCATATTCACTGTTCAGCTTCTATATATATATATATATATATATATATATATATATATGTATTTTTTTATTGTGCTTTAAGTGAAAGTTTACAGTTCAAGTTAGTTTCTCATACAAAAATTTATATACACATTCTTATGTGACCCTAGTTGCTCTCCCTATAATGTCATAGCACACTCCTCCTTTCCACCCTGGATTTCTTGTGTCCATTCAACCAGTTCCTGCCCCTCTCTGCCTTCTCATCTCGCCTCACGACAGGAGCTGCCCATTTAGTCTCATGTATCTACTTGAGCTAAGAAGCACACTCTTCGTGAGTACCATTTTAAGTTTTATAGTCCAGTCTAATCCTTGTCTGAAAAGTTGGCTTCAGGAATGGTTTTAGTTTTGGGCTAACAGAGAGTCTGGGGACTATGTCTCCTGGGGTCCCTCCAGTCTCAGTCAGACCATTAAGTCTGGTCTTTTTATGAGAATTTGAGTTCTGCACCCCACCTTTCTCCTGCTCTGTCAGGGATTCTCTGTTGTGTTCCCTGTCAGGACAGACACTGTTGGTAGCTGAGCACCATCTAATTATTCTGGTCTCAGGTTGATGGAGTCTCTGGTTTATGTGGCCCTTTCTGTCTCTTGGGCTAATACTTTCCTTGTGTCTTTGGTGTTCTTCATTCTCCTTTGCTTCAGGTGGGTTGGGACCAATTGATGCATCTTAGATGGCTGCTCACTAGCTTTTAAGACCCCAGATGCCACTTACCAAAGTAGGACGCAGAACATTTTCTTAATAAAATTTATTATGCCAATTGACTTAGATGTCCCCTGAAACCATGGTCCCCAGATCCTCGCCCCTGCTACTCTGTCCCTCAAAGTATTCGGTTATATTCAGGAAACTTCTTAGCTTTTGGTTTAGTCCAGTTGTGCTGACTTCGCCTGTATTGTTTGTTGTCGTTCTCTTCACCTAAAATGATTTTTTGTTGGGAGTTTTAAAATTACCTTTTCAATCTCTTCTTTTGTTATAGGTTTATTTAGTTGTGCTACCTCTGTGTTAGTTTAGGTAGGTAGTGAGTTTCTAGAAATTTGTCTATTTCCTCTAGGTTTTCAAATTTGTTAGAGTACAATTTTTCATAGTATTCTGTTATGTACAGCAGAATGAAACACTGCCCGGTCCTGTGCCATCCTCACAATTACTGCTATGCTTGAGCCCATTGTTGCAGCTACTGTGTCAATCCAGCTCACAGAGGGTCTTCCTTTTTTTTGCTGACCCTCTACTTTACCAAGCATGATGTCCTTCTCCAGTGACCGGTCCCCCTGAGAACATGTTCTAAGTACATAAGGCAAAGTCTTGCCATCGTCACTACTAAGAAGCATTCTAGCTGTACTTCTTCCAAAACAGATTTGTTTGTTCTTTTGGAAGTCCATGGTATATTCAATATTCTTTGCCAACACCATAATTCAAATGTATCAGTTTTCCTTCAGTCTTCCTTATTCATTGTCCAGCTTTTTTTTTAAATTGTTCTTTATTTGAAAGCTTACAGCTCAAGTTAACTTCTCATACAAAAATTTATACATATATTGTTATGTGACATTAGTTGCATTCCCTATAATGTGACAACACACTCCCGCTTTTGACCCCCGGTTTCTTGTGTCCATTCAATCAGTTTCTGTCCGTTCCTACCTTCTCATACTGTCTCTGGACAGGAGCCGTCCATTTGGTCTCATGTATCTGCTTGAACCAAGAAGCACACTCTTCATGAGTGTTATTTTATGTTTTATAGTCTAGTCTAATCTTTGTCTGAAGAGTGAGCTTTGGGAATGGTTTTAGTTCTGGGTTGTCCAGCTTTGGCACGCATATGAAACGATTAAAAGTGCCATGGTTTGGATCAGGCGCACCTTAGTCCTCAAAGTGACATCTCTGCATTTTAACACTTTAAAGAGGTCTTTTGCAGCAGATTTGCCCAATGCAATATGTCGTTTGATTTCTTGATTGCTGCTTTCATAGGCATGGAATGTGGATCCCAGTAAAATGAAATCCTTGACAATGTCAATCTTTTCTCCATTTATCATGATGTTGCCTATAACACAGGGCCTGAATTTCACTACTGAAGCCACTAACGCAGGCAGATTTGGAGAGTGAGAATACAACAGTATCAATCTGTACTGACATCGCCTCCCGCTTCCACCTTATTCTTGATTTTCTTTTCCCTTTGTTCCACTTTGCCATCATGTTAAATAATGAACTTTGCTAAACCACAGTTAAGCTCTCAACTACTCTCCAAAAGGTTGGTGGTTCAAACCCACCCAGAGCTGCCTTGGAAGACAGGACTGGCGATCTGCTCCTGAAAGCTCACAGCCTTGAAAACCCTGCAGAGAAATTCTACTTTGCACACATGAGGTTACTGTGAGTAGGAAATTGACTCAAGGGCAACTAAAAACAAACAAACAAGAAAAAAACACCTTAAATCTTTTTGAGAAATCAAATCAAAGTATAAATAAATAAACACATTAAGAATATGTTTGTTAATTTAACTAATTAAAGGTAAAAGCAATGATAAAGCCCTATCTTTCTCTCTGTTCCCAGGACAGATTCTATCTTATCTCTTTTAGTGACAAGAGGAACTGATAACAACACACCAATGTTTTGTTTGTATTTTTGTTTTTCAGGTTGACGAAAACAAGCTAGAAATTGGTAGGGGAATGTTGAAACTAATTGTGATATATTGACAAAATGGACTATTAAGCAATTTAAGAAAGAACTTGTAATTGACCTGAAGGATTGTACCTGAAGGTATTGTAATAGAGAAAAGTAAATTGTAGCCTAGTGCATACAATGAGATCCCACTTTTATAAAAATAATGGCACTCAAAACAGGCAC
Organism: Dugong dugon; assembly: GCA_030035585.1. Taxonomy (NCBI): domain Eukaryota; kingdom Metazoa; phylum Chordata; class Mammalia; order Sirenia; family Dugongidae; genus Dugong; species Dugong dugon. The sequence goes on along the minus strand of CM057463.1, from coordinate 20,565,137 downwards.
ATATACATGTGTTAGTTTTTGAAGAAACGAGCATGTAGAGATGGATGGAAGGATACATACCAGGTTCTTAACATTTGTCGCTTGTGGGGACCGGGAGATGGGGTAAGGTGGGGAGAAGATGTGAGGAAAATTATTAACTTTCTGTTGTTTTTCTTATTTATCTATATGCTATTTCCCTTGCTTCACTAAGCTCGCATTACTTTGACAATTATTAGTGAGAAATTAAAAGGGAAAATTTATCATTTTTATTTTTTTTAAAGCCATAGAACACGCATGCTTTCTTTTTCCTTTCCCCTCAACTCCCACCCCATGGTGATGTCTGTTGATCCACTCCTACCTAGTATTCTACACCACCACTGAAAGAGGCATTTTAAAATACTTTCAACTTGGACAGAAAGTTACCAAGCCTCTTGTTTATAAGAAGCTTAATCTCAATATCTACCAGCCATCTGTCCGTTTGTCATACTGTGGTGGCTTGAGTGACTCTATGATGCTGGAAGCTATATCATTGGTATTTCAAATACAATCAGGGTTACCCATGGTAAGCAGGTTTCAGTGGAGCTTCCAGACTAAGGCAGACTAGGAAAAAAATGGCCTGGTGATCTGCTTCAGAAAATTAGCCAATGAAAACCCTATGGATCACAACAGAAATATTATCCAGTATCATGCTAGAAGATGCGCCTCCTAGGTTGGGAGGCACTCAAGACACACAGTGGCAACAATGGACTTGAGCATACCAACAATCATGAAGATGGCATGGGACCAGGCAACATTTTGTTCTATTGTACTTGGGGTGGTCATGAGTCGAAGTCGACTTGAAGACAGCTAAATGACAAGAAGCATTCTACATACAACACATGATCTATAATTAGAAATTTTAATGAGGAAGATACAGAATCATTGGTTGAGAAGATGAGTGAGGGAGCCATTTTATAACCGATTGAGGCATGACTCGTTCACAGGTTCTGTCACTGATAGCTCCTCTAACACACAAAATTTTGGTCCATAGCTAGTAAGTGGAAACTTAGGAAGCCTCTGAGTACTAATTTTAATTATCCACCTTTCTTGGACAGTTGTGTGGAAAATTCTAACATTTTTTCAGATTGTTAATTATTTGTAAACAAACACCCAGTTAACGGTAATCTCACTGAAACTATTATAAGCTAAAAGAAACAAACCTCCAACTTTAGCTTCATAACTTGAGTATATTCTTCCTCCAAAAAAATAGAGTTCCATGCTAGTACTGGACTCAATACACAACTTGCCTACCATGTAACAAACAGAAAGAGTTGACTTAATGTCAATTATCCAAAACATAAATTTACATTTTGGCAGAATGTCCTTCAAGGTTTAATAGATTTGTATCTAAAAACCTTAAGCAGCTTATCAATTGTTTTTATTAGTAAAGAGTACATTTAACAAGTAGTTTTCCTCAAAGAGTCCACTAGGAGGCCCTCAAACTCAGACATTTCACAAATGGATCTCTGAGATTCTTTTTTTTTTTCCCTGTGGGTAATACTACTTTGAACATTGTCCAGGCTAAAATTGTGAAAGCCATGGTTGACAGTGTAGAAATTTGGAACCTTATTGATTTGCCTCTATCGTGGAGTAGACCCGGAATTGTTTTCGGAGAAAAATTTTAATACCGTCTACAATTGCTCCCCAGGCCTCATTTACGTAGAGATTGGGCCTGGGGAGAACTATAGACAGATTTTTCTCAGAAAAAAATTCTGGGTCTACTCCAGGATAGGGATAAATCAATAAGGTTCCAAAGTTCTACGCTCTCAACCACAACCATGGCTTTGACAATTTTAACCTGGCCAATGTTCAAAGTAGTATTACCCACAGAAAAATCTCAGAAATCCATTTGTGAAATGTGTGAGTTTGAGAGCCTCCTAGTGAACTCTCTGAGGAAAACTACTTGTTAAATGTACTCTTTACTAATAAAAATGATTGACATGTTGCTTAGGGTTGTTAGATATAAGTCTATTAAACCTTGGAGGACATTTGCCAAAAATATGAATTTATGTTTTGGATAATTGACACTAAGTCTCTTTCTGATTGCTACATGGTAGGAAAGTTGTATATTGAGTCCAGTACGCAAGTTCAAGCTGAAGCTGAAGAAAATTAAAACAAGTCAGTGAGAGCCAAAGAAAAACCTTAGGTATATGCAAAGTCCATGTTAGGTGCCTTAATTTTCATAAGGAGACAACAACATTTTCTCTGTGCTCAATTGATTTTTTTAATTATGTAAATATTTTTTATCTTCCATTTAACAAAATGTAGGTTACTATTACAACTAACCAAACATTCTTAGAATGAAAAAAGATTGAGTCATGTTGAATTGTAGAAGTCATGGGTTTTCAGATAGAATATATGATCACTTGCAATGATATCACTCTCATTACATTTGACTCTGGCTGCATAGTCATACTATCACGTATCTGTCAGTTGTCATACTGTGGTGGCTTTCATGTAGCTGTGATACTGGAAGCTTTACATTTGACTCTGGCTGCATAGTCATACTATCACGTATCTGTCAGTTGTCATACTGTGGTGGCTTGCATGTTGCTGTGATACTGGAAGATTTGCCACCAGTATATCAAATACTAGCAGGGTCACCATTGGAAGACATGTTTCAGAGGAGCTTTCAGAATAAGATAGACTAGGAAGAAGGACCTGACAGTCTACTTCTGAAAAAATTGGCTAGTGAAAACCTTATGATTAGCAGCAGAACATTGTCTGATATAATGCTGGAAGACAAGACCCTCAGATTGGAAGGCACTAAAATACTACTTGGGAAGAGCTGCCTCCTCAAAGTAGAGTCAACCTTAATGATGTGGAAGGAGTAAAGCTTTTGGGACTTTCATTTGCTGAGGTGGCATGACTCATAATGAGAAGAAACAGCTGCAAACATCCATTAATAATTAGAACATGGAATGTACAAAGTATGAATCTAGGAAAATTGGAAGTCATGAAAAATGAAATGGAATGCATGAACATTGATATCCTAGGCATTAGTGAGCTGAAATGGACTGGTATTTGACATTCTGAACAAGAAAATCATATGGTCCACTATGCTGGGAATGACGAATTGAAGAAGAATGGCGTCCCATTCATCGTCAAAAGAACATTTCAAGATCTATCCTGAAGCACAACGCTGTCAGTGATAGGATAATATCCATATGCCTACAAGGAAGGCCAGTTAATATAACTATTATTCAAATTTACACACCAACCACTAGTACCAAAGGTGAGGAAACCGAAGATTTTTACCAATTTCTGCAGTCTGAAACTGATCAAACATGAAATTAAGATGCACTGATAATTACTGGTGATTGGAATGCAAAAGTTGTAAGCAAAGAAGGATTGGCAGTTGGAAAATATGGCCTTGTTAATAGAAACAATGTCTCTTGCAGGCAGCATATAGATGGATCAAGTTTTTTTGTCCATTCTGCCACTCTCTGTCTCTTTATTGGTGCATTTAGTCCATTTACATTCAGAGTAATTATTGATAGGTATGAGTTTAGTGCTGTCATTTTGATGTTTTTTTTGTGTGTGTTGTTGACAGTTTCTTTGTTCCACTTAATTTTCTGTGCTGAGTTATCTTTCTTTATGTATTTTCTTTTCATCCTTTTCATTGTTCTTGATTTTGTATTTGCTGAGTCTTTAAGTTTTTCTTCTTTTTTATTTTGATACGTAGGATTGTTAGTTTCCTTTGTGGTTACATTAATATTTGCCTCTTTTTCACTAAGTTTAAACCAGTCTTTTATTTCGTTATATTGTCTCGACTTCTTCTCCATATAAAAGATCTATGACTACATTATTTAGTCTCTCTTTTTTGTTTTAATGTTGTCACCTTTTACATATTGATGTCTCTGTTTCCCTATTTTCAGTGTTTTAGCTTTGATTTACTTTTGTGACTTCCCCATCTGGGTTGATATCTGATTGTTCTGTCCTGTGTTCTAGTCTTGTGTTGTTATCTCATGTTATTGATTTTCTAACTGGAGGACTCCCTTTAGTATTTCTTATAATTTTGGTTTGATTTTTACAAGTTCCCTAAACTTCTGTTTATCTGGAAATGCCCCGATTTCACCATCATATTTGAGAGACAGTTTTGCTGGACATATAATTCTTGACTGGCAATTGTTTTCCTTCAAGGCTTTATATATGTCATCCTGTTGCCTTCTTGCCTGCATGGTTTCTGCTGAGTAGTCAGAGCTTAGTCTTATTGATTCTCCTTTGTAGATGACTTTTCGTATATCCCTAGCTGCTCTTAAAATTCTCTCTTAATCTTTGGTTTTGGCAAGTTTGATTATAATATGTCTTGGTGACTTTCTTTTGGCATCTACTTTGTATAGGGTTTGATGAGCTTTTTGGATAGATATCTTCTCATCTTTCATGATATCAGGGAAGTTTTCTGCCAACAATTCTTCAACAATTCTCTCTGTATTTTCTGTTATTCCCCCTTGTTCTGGAACTCCAATCACTCATAAGTTATTCCTCCTGACAGACTCCCACATAATTCTTAGGATTCCTTCATTTTTTGTAATTCTTTTATCTGATTTTTCCTCAAATAAATTGGTGTCAAGTGCTTTATCTTCAGTTTCACTAATTCTGACTTCCATTGCCTCAATTCTGCTCCTATGACTTTCTGTTGAGCTGTCTGAATTCTGAAATTTTGTTGTTAATATTTTGGATTTCTGTTTGCTGTCTCTCTGTGGATTCTTGCAGCCTGTTAAATTTGTCATTATGTTCTTGTATAACCTTCTTAAGTTCCTCTATTGCTTTGTCTGTATGTTCCTTGGCTTGTTCTGCATTTTGTCTGATCTCCTTCCCGATCTCTTGAAGAGCGCTGTATACTAATCTTTTAAATTCTACCTCCAGTAATTCCAAGAAGTTCTCTTCCTCTGGAAAGTCTCTTGGTTTTGTTTTTTTTTTTTTTTTTTTTTTTTTTTGTCATTTGCTGAAGCCATCATGGTCTGCCTCTTTATGTGATTTGATATTGACTGTTGTCTCCTAGCCATCAATAAGTTAGTATATTTATTTATTTTATATTTGCTTACTGTGTCCTAGCTTCTTGTTTTGTTTTGTTTTGATATGCCCAAATAGGCTGGTTGTGTGAGGTAGTTTGATTATTTGCACCTTTGAAGCTCTCATGTCCTGTCACCAGGTGGTTAGACCTGTTACTAGGTATCTGAGCCAAAGTCCATTTACTTTTTTTGTATGGATTCAGCTCAGGTGTCCAGGTAGTCGGTCACCAAGTGTGTGGTGCAGGTTCTCACCTACAGTCCTAGACTGGCAGGGGTGATTGGAGGAGGCACAGGTATGTGGCTGCAGTAAGAGGTCAAGCACTGAGCAAGGCAGGGGGCTGATGGCTGCCCCTGAGTGTCTGAATGGAAAGCATGTCCCTGTTCCCTAGAGCATGTAGGTGGGTGGGTTTTGCAACCAGACTATGGGCACCCAATGCTGTTGGCTATAAGAACTGGGGGGTACCACTTATTCTTGGACCCCTGTCACGATTGGCTAGGTGGCATGGGTGGAGCCACCAGTCCTTAGGCCCCTGATGTGGGTAGGTGAGGACTCCACTTAATGGGCAGGGTAGTGTCAAATGTCATGAATCTGTCACTTCCTCTTATAGCTGATACAGTAGAAAACAGGCTTCAGGTATATACCCTGTGGCACTGTGCTAATGAGGACCTACACTGTTGAAATCTGCCCACACAGGTCTAGGCAGGGGTGAAAGGCATTCAAAGTCTGTGGACCCCTTATACCTATGCCTAGGCAAAGGGGCTGTGCCTGCCCTGAGTTCCAGGCTTAGGGTAGCTGGCAGATTGTTTTTCCCTGTTTGTTAATTTGTTCCCTCTCCAAAGCTGGGAGAATGGCTCAGGGCATGTGATGTGTCCTACTTCCAGCCTAGGGGGCACAGCAATCACTGAAGCCAGACAAAGACCCAGTGCAGAGCAGAGAGGGGGGAGGTAAATGGGAGAGAGGTTCTTCCCAAAGGGGGTGTTTTTTTGATTCGGGCGGTATGTTAGAGGCATATACTTAGCTTTTGCTGATTCAGTGCTGCTTCTCACCAATTCTGGAGGCTTGAGCAGACTCTCCGCCGCTCAGTCTCTTCCGATGTGGAAAACACATCCTGAGCGCCACTGCTTGCCTCACTGCACGCGCAAGCTGATCCAGCCTGCAGGGTGTGGGTACCAGCCAGGTCAGGTCTGGCAACTTCTCGCTGCTTCTGAACTGTCTCTCCCTAGCCCTGCTGCTTAGTCCAATTCCTCAACTTTGTCTTTGATGTTCAGGGCTCCTAGATTGTCATATATAATTGATTCACTTGTTTTTGGGGGTCTTTGTTGTAAGAGGGACCATAGGAATCATCTGACTACTCTGCCATCTTGGTCCCACCTCTGGTTACATTCTTCAAGTTGTGCTACCATGCTTGTTATCCTTTTCCACATTTTTCCACCACTATTATCTTAAGTTCACTGTCCCCTAAGCTTCTCATCAAACCTTTTGAAATAACGTGTTTTAAAAATACAGGTACTTCAATCAGAAATACTAAACAGTTACTCCAAATATTGTTAGATAATAAAATATCCACTGTCACTGACCAACTTTTATCAAAAGTCAAGATGCAACAGCTATTATTACACAAGCAGAAGGCAGAAACTGTGCCTGACAGCTGGCAGACATTTTGTGAGAATCAATCTCTCCCAATCCCAGGGACTTAGTTTTGGTTACCATTTGCTCAGATAAGGGTCTATCCTAGTTTTGACAATTGGCTCTTGATAAATATTTGGTGAATGATTGGATGAATGAACTTGATGATTCAATGATCTTCTAATAGCTGACTTAGCTTTTGAATAATAGTGAATTCCAGGTCCTCACAGGCCCTCTACCTCAGGGGTTAGCAAACTTTCTCTGTAAAGAGCCAGACAGGGAATATTTCAGACTTTGCCAACCATACAGTCTTGGTTGCAGCCGAGTTCTTAATCTTACATCTACTAATGTATAAATATCCCCTTTTTTCTCCCCATTATCTGAGGTTGATGAGTTCCTCCTCCTGCTCAAAGCCAAACTCTCTCCTGGTTCCCTTAACTCCACTCCTCCCCTCCCCATCTCTATTGCTGGAATGTTGCTTCATCAATCATTCTCATTCTGTTCTGTATCTTCCACGTTAATTTTTCTATTGGCTCTTATCCTGAGTCCATAAACCCAAAGTCTCTCCCATCCTTAAAAAACAAGCAAAATTTCCCAAACAACAACAACAAAAAAAACAAATCCTTACCACCAAAAAACAAAACACACACACACAAAAAAAAAAAAAAAAAAACACTGGCCCTTCTTTAACCTGAAATTCTCCTTTGACTTCCACTCTATTTTTTTTTCCTTCTTTTTTAATCCAGAAGCTACCTCCTTTTTACCCTCAATTTACTAAAATTTAGTTTCCTCTCACACCACTAGACTGACACGATTTGTGAAAGTCGTCAATGACAATTTTAAGTCTTTGCTTTATGGACCTATTTGCCAAATTTAAGAAAATTGATCAGAACCTTCTTCATGACAATGTTCTCTTTGTAGCTTCTTGGTAGTCCCTACTTGGTCTTCTCACCTTTTATTCATTCTTTGTTGTTGTTAGTTGTTGTTGTTAGTGAGTCATGTGACAGAGTAGAACTGTCCCATAGGGTTTCCTTGGCTGTAATCTTTATGGAAACAGATTGACAGGTCTTTCACCTGCAGAGCTGCTATGTGGGTTCAAGCAGCCAACATTTTGGCTAGCAACAGAGCACTTAACCAACGTGCCACCAGGGTTCCTTATTCATTCCTTAGATATTGATATTCTCTGTATTTGATTCTCAGACTTGCCCTTATTTCACTCTGCAGCAAGTATTTTAGATCCAGTTCTTCAGGGAGTCATTGACGTCCTGAAAATGTGTGCAGAATTTTGGGTGTTTGGTTATGTAAAACTTTCTAGTAGTAGGGAGTGATGGGGACCATGGGAAATTAAGAAATGCATGGCAAAAGAGGGAAGCCACTACTCTACTCTGTTTGATCAATACCATATGCAGGAATGCAGGTCAAGGGTAGCCAAGTCTGACTTTTCAAGAGAAGTTGGAAATCTGATTTTTTAGTAAAATTTGATGTGGGCTAATATTCTGCAGGTCAAATAAAATCTGTCCTGAATAATCCTGCCAGATCAAGACCTCTGATCAACATAATTTTATACATGAAGAAAAGCAGGCTTCTCTGTTATTTATTATCTATACCCAAAAAAACCCAAACCTGTTGCTGTCGAGTTGATTCCAACTCATAGCAACTCTACAGGATAGAGTAGAGCTGCCCCATAGAGTTTCCAAGGCTGTAATCTTTATGGAAGCAGACTGCCACAACTTTCTCCCATGGCACAGTTGGTGGGTTCTAACCACCGACCTTTCAGTGAACAGCTGAGCACTTAACCACTGCACCACCAGGGCTCCTTCTCTAGATACCTATAATACCTATATACAGTCAGCAAATTACTCTTTAACCATTTGGCTGAGATTTAGGACCCCTTTAAGATTCAACAGAAATATAGAAAACCTGTAACCATTTAAGTTGCTCAGTAAATATTGTTATATGGATTCTTTTGGTTTAACTCAATATTTCTTTAATTTGGTTCCAGAGATTTAATTATCAAAGATGTCAGTTTTTTCATCTGGAAAATGGGAATAATACTCTTTGCCTTAATTATCTGACAGGGTTATTATGACAATCAAATGAAATAATCTATGTTGAAGTGATTTGAAAGGCTTAAAAAGAATGCAGCTCTGAAGTGTTATTACCATGTCACTCTAGAGGTTAATCTAGGATAAGGCATAAATAGCTGGCTAAACTTAATGATCTTAGACACTGTGATATTATATAGTGGACTCTCTTCCCAGACACTTAATCATTTTTCCCCTATTTTTCAATTTTACTAAATTTTGAAATCAAGTAATATACAGAATACTGTAATACGGGGTGTCCTGTTAATGGAAAATTAAAAAAATTTGTTTTCAATGAACTGGATATGACAGCACATAAGTACTTTAGAAATGAGGCAATACAAGAGTATCACTTTGAGAGGAAAAAATTAAGAGGTACTATATGGCTTTAAAAAGGTTAAAAAGTTAGTGAAACTAAAACCAGTATTTTCAGATTCCTAGTCAAGGGCTTTTTTTCACTCTAGCTTGTGTTATTCAAATATATATATATATACACACACATACAAAACACACATATGTATGTATATATACATATATATATACACATATATATCATACTTCCTTGTTCATTACGCATTAGCAACAGTATTTGCCAATCTGCCCTAGAGTCCTTAAGGAATATAGTGTAAAAGTTAAATTTTACTATGAAGTTTTTTGGGTTATTCAGTAAGAAAATTCTCTTGACTGGAGTCTAAGACAGTCCTGACCTTTACAGAATTCTGCTCTACATCATTTGTTGATATCATAGTCGAGTTTCACTGAGTTAAAAACTTTTTCCCTCATTTAAAAAGTATTATATGTCCCTTGTATATTTGAAAAATATTTTTAAAAGAAAAAGAAGAAAATAAAAACCACTACTAATTCCAACAACCAAAGATATCCATTTTTCATATTTTGGTATACTTTCATATATGTATATATATATATATATATAAAATTTTAGGAAAAATTGAATATAATATAGTATGTGTTTTGTATGTTATGTTTAGACCTCATCATTAAATAACCTTCAAAACTATAATATTAATGGCTTCAATAATTTATATCCTTATTTTTCCAACATAGACTGCAACATTGTAGAAAAATACTTGATATGGTTCTTCGATTATCTTTTCATCTAATAGTGAGATTGTGTTGGCTTGTTTATGAATTTTTCTTATGAGAGTAACTGTGGTAAAAGTTTAACAAGGAAAAAGAGACTTCATACTCTGAGATAATATTTGTACATTTCTATAATGATTGCTTGACTATTGAACCATATTTAATCCAAAAACCAAAACCAAACTCGTTACTGTTCAGTCAATTCCAACTCATACCGACCCTATAGGACAGAGTAGAACTACCCCATAGGGTTTCCAAGAAGCAGCTGGTGGATTCGACCTGCTGACCTTTTGGTTAACAGTCTGAGCTCTTAACCACCGTGCCACAAGGGCTCTGTGTTTAATCCACCAGTACCTAATTACAAACTAATTATATGGTTTAAATGTATGGATTGAATTGTCACTACAATTGTTGGTAAAGTAATTAAAATGGTGGAACCAACTGCTACCCCTAATATTAACAGTCTGTTACATCTAATTTAAGGAGATGGGACATCAAATATCATTCTTAAAGCCCTATGATTATTCCAAGTGTTATTTATTCTCTGAGGCTAATTTCATCTTTCAAATTATATCTCAGTAATCTAGTAATAAATACTTTTACTCCTTCATAATTACATGTTTCTCTGAAGTTCCAGTGAATGAAATGTATTGTTTTGTGGCATTTTTTTAATTGATAAGAAGCTAAATGATCTTTAAAATCAACATGGTAAAAAATAATAAACAATAAAATGATAATGTTTGCTACTTCGATATTAACTTATTCGTTTGTTTGTTTTTATTGTAACGGGATTGGGTGGAAATGTTGAGCCACCCCTTGATTGCACCCTTCTTTGGCCCGAATCCTGGCTTGTTGTGTAACACCGTGGACTACTCGCCTCAGAAAACAATGCCACAGTAGAGGGCTCAGTGGGCTCATTCAGTCTTGGTTTTAAGTTAATGGTCGATCACGGCTAAGCACCTCAAAGCAGAAAATTAACTGAAGTCCACACAGTGTATCAGCTCCTCCTCCCTTTCTGACAGACTCCCTCTTGTTCTCCTGCTGAGTCCTCAGTCCCTATAAGTCACACCTGATTTCCCTAAGAGAAAGGTTTAGGATGAAACCTGGATCTGTGTTTTAATTATTATTAAAAGATTACATTGAACAAGGGCTTACCAGATGACAAGATCTTTACATAAAGTATCCCTTCTAATTTTTCACAACAAACTTCTGAGGTAAGAACTAGTGTCATTTCCATTGAACAGATGTGGAGATTGAGGCCTAGATTTGTGAACTGATCTGTTCAAGGTCACACAACAAATAAGAGATGGAGCCATGACTTAAACCAAGGCAGCCAGCTCCAAAGCCCTTATTCTTAATTGCTATGCTCTGCCTTTTCTGCCCAAAGGCCTATAAAAGCATCTGTACAATGACTAACCTAAAATCATATTGTTGTTGTTGTCGTAGCTGTGGTTTTATGCTGTCAGGCTAATTACAACTCATGGCAACCCCATGTACTACAGAGTAGAACTGCTCCATAGGGCTTTCTGGGCTGTAGGAGCCTATCTACGGAAAACAGCACCTATGGCCATTAGTTTTATTTGATTTTTTCCCATACAAAAATTTATACATACATTGTGATGTGACTCTAATTGCTCTCCCCATATGTGACAGCACACTCCTCCTTTCCACCCCTGACTCCCCATGTCCATTCAACCAGCTCCTGACCCTCTCTGCCTTCCCATCTCACCTCCTGACAGAAGCTGCCCGTTTAGTCTCTTGTATCTTCTTGAGGTAAGAGGCACAGTCCTCACGAGAATCACTGTATGTCCCACAGTCCAGTCCGATCCCTGTCTGAAGAGTTGGCCTCGGAAACTGTTTTAGAGTATTAATTCAGTTAAAAGTTAGGAATGTTGTATCTCTCTCATTACATCACCAGAAGCTTTTGCTGTCTGTTATTTTCCTTGCCATTGTCTTCTTCTAAAATTTCAGTAAACATTGCTTGAGTATTAATTCTACACAACTGAAATTATGTACAGATATGAAAAGTTTGATAGATTTTTGGTACAAGTTTTATTTTTCTGATAGGGTTTAGGGCACAAAAAATTTTTAAGTGGCACTTCTTTACTTTACCCAGAGTTGGGACAAATTTAAGGATACCACAATGATCCTGGATCCAATGAGTCAGAGAGTCTTTTCAACTCCTGCTCGAAAGAAGTAGTTCTGCCCTTTCTTGTGGGAAGGTATTCATTTTACAGGAACTAGGCCATTTTTTCAACCACAATCCTTACATTTGGGAAATCTCCTGGCATGTTCATAAGAAATAATCTGTTTAACATAACATACAAAAGTTTTGTGAGCTTTTAACAAGAATTAGAGAAACGACCTTCTCCTACTCTTCAGAAGAGAGATACAAAACCAAACAAACCAGATTTTTAAACATACGTACCCAAACGCTCATCAATACTCTTTGAAAATAAATTTAACAAGATTTTTTTTTCGGAGTCTTCTATAGAATTATAAAACGTGAAGTCAGCAAACCAACTTTATTCTTCCACTAGCATTTCTAGCATTGTATGATGTAAATATGTACACACAAGTGAAAAGTCTAATTTTTTTAAGTAAAAAATGTTCAATTTGCCAATGAAGAGATAGTGATAGAGTGTTAAAAGAAGACAGCATAGACATAGAGACTTTATAAAATCAAGCCACTGTGCTAACAGCTTGGAAAATATTACTGTGCTTTTCTTTCAGAAATAACTTAAGTGTATTGCTAGTTGGCTAACGCTATAAACAACTGCTATATCTTGTTTCTTATGTCTCGGTTACATCAGTATCATCTTTTTCTCTTTCAGTCTTCCAACAACTGTATAACCAATTCCCTGTATTAAATCTCCATGTTTGAAATACCTAGCGTGCTTTCTATTTTTTTGATTGGGCTCTGACTGAAACTTTATATTTTCAACTGAATAAAGATAAAAGTTTATTTTTCCCCCTCCCTTCTTTGTTAGTGGGTGAGGCTGGGCAGCAAGACCATTTTACTTTGAGGCAAAATCAAGGAGAAACATTTTCTCTGCACGTCTGACTTATAGTATGGGTAAAATTTTGGACTCCATTATACATGCTTCCACTTTCTAGAGCTTAGAATTTCATCAAGGATTAATGTTTCTTTGTTACAATTTTGCCTATGAAACTGAACAATTCTGAGCAAGACAATCCCAGTATTTTCAGTATTTTAGTTACTATTCAGAAGAAAGGTGTGAGCAGAAACATTTTCCCAAAACTGTGGCATGACCTCCTTTTATAATTAAGATACAATGTACTATCCTACTCATATAACTAAAGTTACCGCTTTTAGTAATATTCCGTTTATTTAAAAATATATGATACCTTCCGGGATTTCTATCATGATTAACCCAGCAGTAGTCCTCGACAGCATTCTCTACTCTGCCTCCTACCAATTCCTACCACTATCCACATACCTAGAAATCTTTCTTATCACAGGATTATAATCATTCATTAAATTATAACCTGCTTCCTTTCAAAAAGGATTTGAGATACCTTACTGGATCATGCACAGTATTGTAAGATAAAAATTAAAGAAAAATTTAGTTAGAGGGAAAAGAAATTTAGAATGATGAGTGTTATGAATTGAATTGTGTCCCTTCCAAAATATGTGTTGAAATCCTAAATCCTGTACCTATGGATATCATCCTGTTTGGAAATAAGGTTTTATTTTGTTAAGTTTTGGAGTCTCTGGATGATGCAAACAATTAAGCGCTCAACTACTAATTGAAAGGTTGATGATTTGAATCTACCCAGCGATGCCTTGGAAGAAAGCCCTGGCAACCTGCTTCTGAAAGGCCACAGCCTTGAAAACCCTTGAGAGTGTAGTTCTACTCCTCACATGTGAGGTCACCATGAGTTGGACATGGAACGACCACAACTGGAAAAAAGTTTATGTTAATGAGGTCATACTAGAGTAAGGTGGGTCCTAACTCTAACCACTTCTGAGTTATAAAAATAGCGGAATAGACACAGAGACACATGAGGAAAGAGGAAGACAGATGATGAAGACAGATGCATCTACGAGCCCAGAACTAAAAGGATTGCTGGGAGCTACTAGAAGCTGAAACAGACATTAAAGGACCTCCTCCCTAGAGCCATACCCTGAATCCAGACTTCTAGCCTCCTGAACTGTGAAACAATAAATTTATGTTGTTTAAAGACACCCACTTGTGGTATTTTTTTGTTACTGCAGCACTAAGCAACTAAAATGAGTTAAAAATAAAATTTTCGCAATATTAAAATTTGTGTAAGAACACAAAAGCTTTATTTTTCAGTTTATAAACTGGGGAACATCTGGTCTTGAAGTCAGACAGCAGTTCGGAAATGCAGTACAAAGCGGAAGGGCTTTTGTAACAGCACACACACAGGATCAAGGAAGCTGCGTTGGGCAAGTTTCCAATCGGTTGGTGGCATTCTCTTTCGTTATTTGGGATTAAGAGGAAATTTTGAATTAGGTTAAACTGAGCAGGCAAGTCCTGATTGGCTAGTTTAGGCTTCCAGAAGAGTCAGCTGATTGACTTGGCTTTCGGCTCCTGGGAATGCAAGGCATTTACAAAAAACAGAAGCTTAAGTTTTGGTTTACTGACATGGGGCCCAGCACAAGTGCCTTCATTTTAGGCCTAGTTTAGTCAGGTTAAGAGATGGTGAGTTAAAACCAAAGGAAAAGTTAATAATACACAGGAAACGTGTGTCATGAGGCCCTACACACTTCTTAAAAGAGAACTATGTATTTAATTCCAAACTTTTTATTGCCAAAAGGACAACATGATCAAGTAAAGAGACTGCTCATGTAATTAAAAAAACATGCAGGTAACTATGGAGAAGCCAATATTTTTCTGACTATATGAGACTTAAGGAAAAACTCTCGCCTGGGTGCTTAAGAATAAGGCATAGAATCATGGAATGCACAATATTATCAACAATATCCTTAAAATTAAAATAACTAGTTTTGTGGTTATCTCCAAAAGTGTTCTTCAAAGTAAATTGAGAGCACAATGTAGAAAACACAATTTTCTGTAAGTGGGCAGTACAGAGGGAAACAAATAAACCAAAAAATGCAGTCCAAATAGTTAGCTTTCTTAAAGTCTGTATTGATCCAAGGACAAAAACATAAACTATGGACTGGGTGGACTCTACATCCTTTAATTAGTCCTCCACGAATCTTGAATCTTAACTTCTTTTCCTTTAAAAAAAAAAAAGCTTTTTATTTTAAAATAATTTTAGATTTACATAAGTGATAAGACAGTACAGAAAAAACAAGAGTTCTCATATACCCTTCACCCAGCTTCCCCTAATGTTACTGTTAGTTGCCGTCAAGTCAGCTCCAATCCATGACAATCTTATATCTAACAGAATGAAATGTTGCCTGGTCCTGTGCTATCTTCGTGATGTCTGAGTCCATTGTTGCGGCAATTGTGTCAATCCCTCTCACTGAGGGTTCACCTTGTTTTCAATGACCCTCTACTTTACCAAACATGATGTCTTCTCCCCTAATTTAAAAGCTTACATAACTGTGGTACATTTATCAAGACTAAGAAATTAACATTGGTGTCAAACTCCAGACGTCATTGGAATTTCACCAATTTTTCCAGGGTCCCATCCAGAATCCCATATTATATTTAGTCATCATATCTCCTTAATCTCCTCCTATCTGTGATGGTTTTTCAGTCTCTCCTTTTTTGTCATGACTTGGATATTTTTGAGGAGTACTGGTCTGGTATTTTGTACAGATTCCTTTTATTTGTAAAAATCCTTTGGGATAAGTAACCATGGCCTGTGGTCTAGAGCAGGGTTTGGGCAAACTGCAGCCCATGGGACAAGCCTCCCTAATGCCTGTTTTTGTATCGGCCACAGCTAAGAATGGTTTCTACATTTTTTAGTGGTTGGAAACAATCAAAACAATAATATTTTATGATGCATGAAAATATTATGAAATCCAAATCCAATGTTCATAAATAAAGTTTGATTGGAACACAGCCATGCTCATTTGTTTACATATAGTCTAAGGTTGCTTTTGCTCTATAACATCAGCCTTGAGGAGTTGCAACCAAGGCTGTATGGTCAGAATCGACTCAATGGTGATGGGTTTGGTTTGGTTTTGTTTTTAGGTATAAGGTGGGGATGACGACTGACAGATGACCACAACTTTCTCAGTTAAGTAAGAGACAAGGCTTTCTACTAAGAACCCAAAACCAAACCAAACCCACTGCCGTTGAGTCAATTCCAACATATAGCAACTCTGTAGGACACAGTAGAACTGGTCCCATAGAGTTTCCAAGGCTATAAAAATTTACAGAAGCACACTGGCACATCTTTCTCCTGTGGAGCAGCTGGTAGGTTCCAACCACCAACCTTTTGGTTAGCAGCTTAGCACTTTAACCACTGTGCCACCAGGGGTCCTCCTACTAAGAACCAAAACACCAAACCAAACCAGTTGCCATTGAGTCAATTTGGACTCATAATGAACCTATAGGACAGAGTAGAACTGCCCGATAAGGTTTCCAGGGAACGGCTCGTAGATTTGAACTGCGGACATTTTAGGAGCTAAATATTGATGGTGACATGGAACAGTGGCCAAAGGAGACAATAGTTAAATGTAGTCTAAACAAGTAAAATTCTATTGCTCTGTAATAGGTTATGAGAACCCTTTTCTCATAAACATTTAATGTCTTGATAATCCTTGATGCCAAAAGACACCAAAGAAGCATTTTGATAATTGGTCTTCTTGCTTCAGTAGCAACAATATGTAAATGAAATCATTATATCTTAACCAATACTATATTAGACTTAGGCAAACTGCAAAAGCTAAGTATACGTTGTTGTTGTTGTTGGGTGCCATCAAATCGATTTCAACTCATAGCAACCCTGCATGACAGAGGGGAACTGCCCCATAGGGTGTCTAGGCTGAAATCTTTACAGGAGCAGATTGCCAGGGTCCTATAGGATCCTATAGGATCATTATGCGTTGGCATCAACTCTGCAGCAATGGATAAGCATGCAATGTTTATTTTAACCAGCTGTTATGCTTCCAAACATTGATCTATCTTTCTCTCCCTTGCATAAGTATAAGGAAGGCTAGCTTATTAGAGCAGTTTCTCCCAGAATCTGCGTATTAGAAGAAACGGAACGAACTTCATTTTCTACAGCTACTACCACCAAATTTGATGGTAACCAAAGCACAATGAAACCTGAAGTATGCTCACATAATAAATGACAAACATTTCCATAGTAGCATTCTTTATTTCCCTGGACCCAAGCTGTGTGTCACTTCATCACGAATCATCATGTCAGTCCAATCCTGTTGGCAGGTGTGTTTTTCCCGTTAGATTTAATGCTTAAAACCGAAGTTACCCCTCTACCACCATCACACTTTTTAAATATAAAGGACCCCTGTTCTAAAACAGTTTCATCTGAGTTTTTTTTCTTCCTTCTTTTGGATTATGTGGGAAATGTGTATTTTCACTTAACCCGCTGCCATCAAGTCAATTTCGGCTCAAAGTGACTCTATAGGACAGAGTAGAACTGCCCCATAGGGTTTTCAAGGAGCGGCTGGTGGCTTCCAACTGCCGACCTTTTGGTTAGCAGCCCAAATTACTAAGCCCATATCTGCGTAAATGTGTTAAATCTTTCTCTCCAGGTTGACATGGGTTTTGATTATAGTTATGTGGATAAGGGGAAGAAATGTGGCAAAAGGACAACCTAGTCTGAGCTATTTAAAGCTGTAAAACTTTAAAGATCAGGGATTAAATATGAAGGTGTTCAGATTTCTCAGGATTCTAAGAGTTGAAACAGCTCTTCCAAAATGTTGTCCGATTTTCTTAGAAAATATAGGAAAACAGTGTATTGACCACATTTAACAAACTCTTAAGAGCTGAGAGAAGAACAACTAGTCCATAAATTGAGAGCTGTGCCTTTAATGTGTATGTCCATAGTGCCACCAAGCAGTTCTATCAGTTTTATAAATATTTTTAAATACAGTAACCGAGTTATTCTAGAAGTTAGACGCTAGATGGCAGTAGGTTTCCTCTTAAAGGACTTTAAAGCACCTTTGAAGAAGAGAGTTATAAATGGTTTACTCATATTCAACGGCAATTATTTATCAACTAATTTTTAAAAATTGTAACAGCAATAACCTTGTTCAAAAGTAAGGAAAACAGACTAACATTTTTTTTTGCAATATGCTCTACAAGATAGGTTGGTCACATTACTTTTAATCACGTAAAAATAACCGCATGATTACTTTTAATCATCGTTTAGTTCTCAAATTGAAGGAAAATATTAAAATAACTGCTCCTTCCTTTATTATTTTGCTCAGTCTAGGCAACAGAATCTCACTGACTTTCTCTCTGCTTCTCTAAAAGTCCTGTGAGTCACATACCAAAAAATCAAAACCAAGCCCATTGCCGTCCAGTCAATTCCAACTTGTAGCGACCCTATAGCACACAAATTCAGCTACTTGACTTGCTATGTAAATAGCCACTAATTAACAAAACTTTACCGAGACTTAGAGGCAAAAAAAAAGAGAGAGAAATTTATGCAACTAGTTAGCTTAGGTTTATTCATATACTGTACTGCCCTCAACAAGTAAAAAATATATGTGTGTGTGTATATGTATATATGTATGTATGTGTGTGTGTGTGTGTGTGTGTGTGTGTGTGTACATACATTTAAAAAAAAAAACCAAACCCCTTGTCACTGAGTCAATTCCAATTCATAGTGACCCTATAGGATGGAGTAGAACTGCCCCATAGGGTTTCCAAGAAGGGCCTGGTGGATTCCAACTGTTGACCTTTTGGTTAACAGCCGAGCTCTTAACCACTATGCCACCAGGGTTTCCATACATATACATATATATATACACACATACATACATACATATACATACACACACACACACACACACACACACACACACACACACACACACACACATATATATATATGGCCTTGGTGGTGCAGTGGTTAAGGGTTCGGCTGCTAACCAAAACGTCCGCAATTAGAATCCACCGGCTGCTCCCTGGAAATCCTATGGGGCAGTTACATTCTGTCGTATTGGGTCACTAGGAGTCGGAATCAACTTGACAGCAGCAGGTTTGGTTTTTGGTATATATTACACACGTGTGTGTGTGTGTGTGTGTGTGTGTGTGTATATACACATGTGTGTGTATGTATATGTATATATGTATATATATATATGTCTATATATATATATATACACATACACACATATATGCCAAAACAAAACAAAACCCACTGCTATCAAGTGGATATATAAATCTATTAGTTCAGTTAATAATTGCCATTCCAATTCCTTCTTCTATCTTACTTCTGAGGCTGAGAATTCTCCCTAACTTCTCCCGCCAATCCAAAAAAAACAGTCTACACCAGCTTGAAACACCAGTTCAAGCTGCATGGATTAGGAGGTTTCCCCAGTTGCAAATAGTAACTGCAACATTATACACAGGAATCCATGGCTTTTTGTAGAGAAATTGGTCCCCTCCTTAATATAAATAGGAGCCCTGATGGCAGAATGGTTAAGTGACTAGCTGCTAATCCAAAGATTGGCAGTTTGAACCCACCCATCAGCTCTGCAGGAGAAAGACCTGGCAATCTGCTCCCGTAAAGATTACAGCCTAGAAAACTCTATGGGGCAGTTCTACGGTCACAAGGGATCACTATGAGTCAGAATTGACTCAAAGGCACGCAACAACAATCTTACTATAAATAAAACGCAGATTTTCCCAAACACCAAAGGATTGCCACACATACGAAAAATTTTTTTTTAATTTTAAAAAGGAAAGCAGGGGCGTGAAATCCATCTCTAATTGGCACTAACTTTTCCTTAGGTATCTCACTACCGGCTACTGCCGCTACTAGGTAGGTTCAGCACCAGGAAAAAGGGAATGGCCTTTCACCTTTAATACCCTGGCTATTTTTGGACACAGTCCCTTCTTATAATACAAAGAAGCAGAGCTGCACTGCTGTCGAAATATTTAACAAAACTTTCCTAAATAAAAAGGAATCACTGTAGGAGCTAGATCCAAACAGATAATTACTGTAGCTCCATCAGGGTGAATACATGAAAATCTGCCACTAATCCCTCAATTTTTGAATACTTGCCAAGCAAAAAAGAAACCACTTCCCTTCCCTACACTTAATCCAATCCCACACACACAAAAATACTAAACCTTGGTAATCTTGCATCCTGATGGAATCCTGATGGATTCTCTTAGAGATGGTAAGGAGGTGGGGTTAAAGAACTAGCCTATTTGTGCTTTAAGACCGGAAAAGGAGTAGATGTGGTTTTCACTAATATCCTCCCCTCACAAAAAAAAAAATCAGGCCTTTGGGAAAGTGTGTTAGGTGTCTAGGATAAATTGCCTGATATGGGAATGGTCACACTGAGTGGAGGGGCGAGTGGCTGATCCCAGGGAGATGAGTCCTCCAAGAGTGAGGAGGATCAGCCACATGTTCCCACAGAGCTTCTTATGTGGAAGACGCTATGGGAGCCTGGGTCCTAAGTGTTGGGCCTGGGAAGCCTCAGCAGAGGTCCCTGTAGCTGAGTTTAGCAGAAGGAAGGAAACCGCAAACCGAGCCTCCCCACTGAGTGTGCTGCGGAACCAGTCTGGACAATGAAAAGAGATAGGACAACAACACAGGCTGAAAATGTAGACCTTCCCCATTTTCCTGAACTGAGTAAGGCCCAGGTTTCTTATGCAATGCAAAGGGGGAGGGCGCCCTGTCAATTTATTAATATTGAACTTCTTGTCCACACTAAGGAATGGAGACATGAACCACATGGAACATTAGGGAAATATGGCGTTTTTTAAAATACTAAGCGTAAACAGAGTAAAGATATTTTTCACATGGATACTACAGCTTACAAATCATGATGTACATTCCTTGAGGCCCGGCTCTACTGAGGTTCCAGACTCTAAGGAATCAGCAACATCTTAGAACCTATCACCCACAAGCACAGGCCAACATCTCTTAACTTATTTGGACTAAGAAATTAAGACCCAGAAGAAGAGGGGAATCCCTTCCTCCAACCAATGTGGATCCAGTTCCATCTGAGAACATGTTCTTCCCAGAGTGACTGACGTCAGGGATTATCACCTCTCAAAAGGAGATTCTGTCTGCCCCCTGGGGTGTGGCCTTCCAGCCTCCACAAAGCCTCACAATAAAACTAAGCTCCTTTATTCACATAGAAGACATGCAAAAACAGTACACAAATGTGTGTTTTGTTATATCCCAAAAGCCCACTGATACTGTGTGATACGGTATAATGATTATATTTTCCATTTCAGATGAAAACTTCTTGTCCTAATCTTTGCTTCACCCTACAGTGATGCTGGGGATCAGCTGTGGAAAGAGGAAATAAAGTTTCTCCCCAACTCTAGCCCTACTGAAAACATTTTGTTTTGCAGGTTTGTCCATTTTTTGAATGTGTGTTCTCAATACATTTTCACAAAATGGCTCTTTTTTCAGATCTTGGAATTAATACTTCTTGAATTTAGCACAGTACCCTAGAAATACAACCAATTCAGATGACTGACTAAATCTTAGAAGCTTTATGACAAAGCACTTTGAGCTTCCCAGACATGCCAGAAACTTCCTAGCCAGTGGCATTCCCATACTCTGTTTCTTTTGGGTTATTTGAACACTTTTATCAAATGACCGCACTGCACTCTAAACGTTGTCCTGCCCTCCTCAGGATACAGGTCCTAAAACCTTTCCTATACCCTGGGGATGGTTTATTAACTTCTGTGAGTTCTGGCTTCTTAACTGTAAGAATGATTTTGTTCACCTATACAAAATGTCAGCTGTCTCCTTAATCAGCATATCAGGAAATAAAAAGCGATTGCCTGTGTAAGAATTACTGACCTGATGAAATATCTTGGGGGCGCTCCTCATGGCTAATTAAAATAACAGACATTGTCATATGGTTTAATTACTTTCCAGAAAACAGCTGACGTGTAAACTCTACGCTTGGCAGAAATCCTGGCCAATTTCGCAAGAATGTTCATTCCAGAATGAGATCTTTTTTTTTAAAAAAAAAGAAAGAAGAGAGAGAGGGAGGAAAGGAAAGAAGGAAGAAGACAGCAAGAAAGAAAGAACAAAAGTTTCTTAATTAATCAAGATAGGATTTTAGATTTTAAAGTTGTTTTGTTTTTTTGCATTCTGACCAGATACCTATCTAATCCTGAAATACAATTTTGTTAATTATAGAACGAACATTTTAGAATAAATGAACTTGTTTAACTGTTTAAAAATCTGGAAAGTAATCCAAAAAGTTAGTAATGTATTATTTATTTTAATTTAAAAATGTATGATTTACTATTTATATTTAAACGAATTCTTAAATGCCTTAACAACGTCAAGAAAAATAACACCAAATCATAAAAATAATTACATACAGGGAAAAAAAGGTTCCGGGATGTGAAATATTTCATTTTTACAAGAGATTGATTAATTTAAAATGTTTTAACCTCAATTCACACTGAAGAATCATAGTATTAGACTTTTTTTTCAGGATTTAATAATTTCCCCCAATTAACATAAATGACTTCAAGGAGAATTAAGATGAAATTACATTCAGAAAGCCTGATAGAAGGGAAAATATTAAGTGAACATTTAAAAAAGAAAGACAAACATTACACAGAAATGCAGAGTCATGATTTACTCATTCAAATTGTGTGGCTGTCTGGAATACATCTGTGAATCGTCTGCTCAGCCTTCAGAATAGGCCATCCACATACACAAACACAGACACTCACACACCCAGGGAAAGCTGAGTATTGTCAAGTCTGAAAGAAGCCAGTGCCAACATGTAGATTCTTTGTCTGGGAAGAAATAATAATAAAGTGCTCTATCAGACTTATTTTGCTTCTGATTTCTGAATCCTATTAAAAGTCAAGGAAGATGAAAATTTTTTTCCTTCTCTTTTGGTTCAGAGGCTAGAATTTTGGCTTATAAATTTTTATTCTTGCCATTTACCTAAGGGGCAGGTTTATTTAAGGATTAAAATTTATTAGCTGCTAACTATGGAGCCCTCATGGCTCAGTGGTTGACAGCTACAGCTGATAACCAAAAGGTTGGCAGTTCAAATCCACCAGCTCTTCCTTGGAAAACTTATGAGACAGTTTTACTCTGTCCAAGAGGGTTGCTATGAATCTAATCAACCACTGAGTCTCAGAATCGACTCGACAGCAATGGGTTTGGTTTTTCTGTTTGTTTAGCTGCCAAATATAGCCTTCAGTATGGACTACACCTGAACTTGAAGAAAACAAAAAACTGGACCAATAACATCATGATACACAGAGAAAATATTGACGCTGTCAATGATTTCATTCTACCTGGATCAACGATCAATGTCCATGGAAACAGCAGTCAAGATATCAAACAGCATACTGCGTTGGGCAAATCTGCTGCAAAAGTCCTCTTTAAAGTTTTAAAAAACCTTTCAAAGAAGTCACTTGGATCACTAAGAGTGCCTGACCAGAGTATTTTCAGTCACCTCATATGCATACGAGAGCTGAACCATGAAAAAAGAAGACAGAAGAAGAACTGATGCATTTGAACTGTGGTGTTGGCAAAAAATACTGAATGGACTGCCAGAAGAACAAATCAGTCTTAGAAGAAATACAACCAGAATGCTCCATAGAAGAGAAGATGGCGAGACTTCAACTCATTTACTTTGAACACATCATCAGGAAAGAGCAATCCTAGGAAAGGACATCATGGTTGGTAAAGTAGAGAGTCAGTAAAAATGAGGGAAATCCTCCATGAGGTGGATTGACACAATAGCCAGGACCATGGGCTCAAACATACCAATG
Source organism: Dugong dugon (assembly GCA_030035585.1). Lineage (NCBI taxonomy): Eukaryota > Metazoa > Chordata > Mammalia > Sirenia > Dugongidae > Dugong > Dugong dugon. The sequence continues at coordinate 20,541,409 of CM057463.1, read as the reverse complement.
ATCATGAAGATGGCACAAGACTGGCCAATGTTTTGCCTTGTTATACATAAGGTCACAATGAGTCAAAGCTGAGTGGACAGTATCTAATAACAGTGACTGGGCTTAATGAAAATATTTGGAATTTGAGTTCAGAAAAGAAACAAAGTTTGTAATTTGCTTCTAATTTCAAAGTTTTACTGTGGTCCCCAAAATGTTATTGTTGAGATGGCTTCAAAATTCAGTTCAGGAGATCATATAGTTTTAAGATTTCACATTAAGTTTGCTTTAAATGTACATTCAACAAGCTATATGCAAGCAATGAAGACAGAATGATGGGTAGTTGGATGAAAGTATAGGCTTCCTGAATTTCCCGTTTTACAGATTCTCTTCCAGAAAGCTTTTCAATTAACTAGGAAGAGGTAGTACATTCCTAATATAAAGGGATTGAGTTGGTTATGGAACAAAATTTTCTTTTGTAAGTGTCTAATCAGTGCAATCATAATTGTTCATAGTAACTCTCTTTCAGGACTAAGTAAGGTAAAATATTATCAAGATTATGCCTTCTTTCTTTGTCATATTTTTATTTTATAGAGAGATTTCACACTTTGGATTTAAAAATCTGAAAAAGAACTCTCCATTTTACTAGTTACAGTTTAAATTAACCAGTTATAACTATACCTTTATTAATATTTTAGCTCTATTATAGTGGTCTCAGCTGATGGATTTTTGATAGGACACTTTTAAACAATTTTAACTCTTTTATATAATCATCCTTTTTTTCTGAATGAATGTATTGCATCAAATTTTCTTGGTAATTTTCATCTGTTTTTCTTCCCTGCTCACAAAAAAGATTAATTCCCATTCTTTAATAAAGCATTGGATGAAGCTAGAAAAGATCAATATTGCTGATGTAAAATTAATACTACAGATTTATTTATTTGGTTCATCATGTACTGAGCTTCTACTGTATGTCAGGCACTCTATTAGGTGCTGAGTATACAAGATGGGTAAGATACACAGACCCAGACCTCAAGGAGACAACTTACTGGGGAAGACACTAGCAAGTAGCCAAAACAGAAGGGATCTTTGTTATTGTGGAAGTTGAAATTCTTTCATTGCAAGTGTCAGAAAGCATGATTGAAACTAGCTTAAGCAACAGGAAAGGAATTGGCTCATAAACGGAAATTGGGGGAGGGAGAATGGTCCACAGGGCTACCATACAGCACATCTCAATCCAGGGATTCAAGTGATGTCACTAGGTTTGGTTTGTGCTCCTCTGTTAATTCTACCCTTGTCTGCATTGACTTTTTTCAGTTTCCATCAATGGCCCTGGCAACTCCAGGCTTGTTTCTTACAGTGTAGTATTTTATTACCCAATATTACTAGAGGATACTGGAGCCCTGGTGGCATACTGGTTAAGAGCTCGGATGCTAACCAAAAATGTCGGCAGTTCAAATCCATCAGTCGCTCCTTGGAAACCCTATGGGGCAGTTCTCTGTCCTCCAGGGTCGTTATGAGTCGGAATTGACTTGACAGCACCTAACAACAATAACAGCATTAATAGAGGGTAAGATTTGTAGAACTTAATAATGCATCCTCACTTCATCTTTCTCTCCTCCCCTATTTTACTTCCCTGGTCCTGACTTCTCCTTTCTGGAACCATGTGTCCAAGTACACTCCCTATACATAAGCCTTTGTTTCGGGTTCTGCTTTGAGGACACTCAAACTAAGACAGGAATGTTATCCCAGGACGCCAGAGAATCAGTTGCCGTTCGAGTGCTCCATAAGGTGTTCAGTGACTGGTTTTCCAGAAGCAGATCACCAGGCCTTTCTTCCAAGGCATCTCTAGGTGGACTCAAACTTCCAACCTTTTGGTTAGCAACCAAGTGTGTTAACCATTTGCACCATCCAGAGACTATCCCAGAACACACTGACCCACTAATCTGCCCCTCTGATGCATTATGGCAGACTCCCAACAACCATTTTTCTACTGTATAGTCATGGTGCCCGGGTCACAGTTAACTAAACTAGGGACAGGATCCTAACATACAAGGTGGGCCACTCAGACTTTTCCCAGGAGTTTGGAAATGAATTGAGAGAGAGAGAGTTCTTCCCTCACTGAGGAGGAGGTAGGGATTGTATCTGATGAAGCTTTAAAGACTTCCTTCCTTCCAGTTGGGAGCTGGAGCACACCCACAAGAGTTAACGGAGAAACACCTAGGGATTTTGTCAGCGAGTTGTTCAACCACTAGGAGCTTGAAATAAGCCATGGTGGAAGTATTTACATCGCAGAAATCAGCAACCACAACAAATCAGGGCTTTTTTTTTTCTCACCAGAGAGTAAGACTATCATACTCCACTGCTTCTCCCCTCTATTCTAAAACCTGGGAAATATTCACAAGAATCCAGTAAGAGAACAACATCGGCATTAATTATAAATCAGGCAAAAGCAAATAATCCCCAAATAAAGAGCTTTAGTAATTTTTGTCAAGGAACACCATTTTGGCCTGAGGCCTTTTCTGAAATGAAAACATCTGGGCCCACAGAAGAGATTCCTGGGTGGCGCAAATGGTTTTCACTGGAATAGTAGCCTGAAGGTTGGCTCTTCAACCTACGCAACGGTGCCGTGGAACAGAAGAAAGTCCTGGTGATCTGCTTCCGAAAAGGTTACTGCCAAGAAAACCCTGTGAAGCAGTTCTACTTCGTAACACACGGAGTCAATGTGAATTGCCCGATGGCAACGTGGGTTTAGGTCTTTTGTTGGGGGGAGTGGTGGAAGGGAGGGGACACAGAGCAGGCTCCATTTTATCTACTCTCCCATTAGCAGACAAGACCTGATGGGGCCTGTCAGAGACAACCTTTTGATGGTTTGCTACTAGGAAACAAAGGCTATGTGGCAGCAAGGGTCCAGGGTCCACGAATTAGTGTGAGACAGGAGAGACTGTGCTACCCACTTTCTGAAACCATGAACTCACCGCTGGTCACCAAAGCTCAGGGCACAGCAGGCACCGGTGGATGTTACCAGCAATATAAATCAGTCCTCCTCCTATGAGGCAGGCACATGCCACAGCAACAGAGAGAGGGCCAGAAATGTTTGCTCCAGTATTGCTTCCTGCTGAAAGTAAGGGAGAAGACACCACCTCTCAATACAAATGTGAGGAACTTCGCATACACACACAGTGGAATACCACCCAGCCTCAAAGAGAAATGCAGCCCCGATGCATGCCACACCATGGTTGAGAACATCATGCTGAGCAAAAATAAGTCAGTTACAAAAGAACAAATACTGTATGATCTCATTTACGTGAAATATGCAAATATTTAGAAGCCAAAGATTATGAGTCATTACCAGGGTGGGAGGGAGGGATAAAAGAGGAGATTTTGCTTAGGGGACATTGTGCTTATGTTGGCGGAATGATTTGGAAAAGACAGCAAGAACGGTTGTGCAACATGAAGAATGTAATCAGTGTCACTGAGTTGTACATGTGGGAATTGTTGAGATGGCATATGTTTTGCTCTGTATGTTTTTACTACAGTTTTAACAAAAAAGTGAAGAACTGTGCAACAGCCATGTGTTCTGCCATGAGGGCTGAGGAGCAGAGGAAGCCAATGCTGAAAAGAAGGATGAAGCAGAAAATGCTAGAGAGAAAGAGCACAACTTCTTTAGGTCCTGGTGACTTTCCATTGCTTTCCAGGCCCAGCATGTTAAGCACTTTGTACAATGCCTGCAGGATAATGGCATGCTATAAATGTTAGCCGCTATTACCTCTTTATTAATGGCAGCATAACATTTCAAAGATTATGGTTCTTAATTTATTGAACCAATCCTCAACTATTAAATATTTAGACTCCAGTTCTCTACTGTAGCAAATTATTTTAAGTATTGTATTATTTGATTAAAACAAATTCCCAAGAATGGACTTGAGTCAAAATGCATGAAATGTTTTAGGGTTCTCGTTACACATTATCAGTGGCTCTTTGAAAGAACTCAATCTACCTATAATACAGGTGTGTATGTTTCTCAATTTTTAACGGTGTTTTCTTTTGACCTTTAATATATGTAAATACCTAAAATTGTTCAGTCATGCTGAAAAACAAGAAAAAATCGAAGCACAATTACCTAATTTTGTGTATTGTAAACAAAACGAAGGTGTTCCTTATCAAGTAGGCAGTGCTTTTGAAGCTCTTCTGGAGTTGTGGCCAGCATCTCTAAAACAGAGGCCAGCCATGCCAGTTTTTCTGAAGTATACACTCGAATTAATTTCAGATGAGAAGGTTTCTGCTTTCTAACCGTTTGTTTCATTAAAACCTAGACCACTGCCACAGGTAGAGGAACTAGATTCCTGATATTAATAATCTGCGTGATATTTTCTCTAACTCAACCAAGAACAAGGTAACTTCTCAGCCACAGTCCATTGTTAAACGGGAGTTTTCTGCCCCAACATTAAACCATTCACTTGGTGTTTTCCCTGTCATTTTCTTCATTCAGCAACCTTCCCACATGCCTTATGTATAACGGTTGAAGAAGCACAGAGGGTACAGTTTAGTAAGAAATTGTGTTCCTCTGTGGATCAGTATAGCTTTGTTAAGACACAACGTTTTCAGTTCTTCTCTGTTAGAAATTGCAAAGAGCTGTGAACAGTTTTGACAATGCAGTTTACCCCTACAGACGAATCTAGCGTATCACTAGAGGGTTCCACAGTGAAGTTCTGTGGCTATGGGAGAACAATATATCCCTGTTCTTTTACTGAAATACCTCTGCATTATCTTCCTAAAACTGAGAACTACTGACTGGGACAGAGGGTAAGCTATTTATGCCATCCTGTGCTAATGACAATTAAAAAAAACATTTATTTGGTGCTAGTAAGGTGCCACTCTCTGTTTTAAGCACTTTTCGTGTATTAATTCAATTAATTCTCTCTAAATCTATGAGCTGATAATTTATTATCCCATTTTACAAATGAGGAATGGAGAACTGAGAAGTTAAGGATTTTGCCTAGGGTCACATAACAAGTGAGGCGCAGAGCTGAGTCAGATAGCTATGGGTCAAACGTGTGATTCCAGAGATCAAGCTCTCGGACGATTGTATCAAGGATAAGAGATAAACAATGAAGCCAAATTTTCCTTAGTACCACATTAAAGATATATGTCCATTGACTTATCTATACCTTTAAAATACATTCTTATTTTCATCCCAATTGGTCTAAGTACTTCCATAAGTTTATAATCCAACATATAAACTTCTTTTTTTTTTTACACTAAGCTCTAAAAGACCACCTCTGTGTCAGTTTGTCGTAATGTGTTGGCTTGCATGTTGCTGTGATGCTGGAAGCTATGCCACCATTTCAAATACCAGCAGGGTCACCCATGGTGGACACGTTTCAGTAAAGTTTCTAGACTAAGACTGGGAAGAAGGACCTGGCAATCTACTTCTGAAAAAACTGGCCAGTGAAAACTTATGGATAACAATGGAACATTGTCTAATGCAGTGGTGGAAGACGAACCTCTCAGGTTGTAAGTCACTCAAAATATGACGAGAAGAGCTGCCTCCTCAAAGTAGAATTAACCTTAATGACGTGGATGGAGTAAAGCTTTCGGGACCTTCATCTGCTGATGTGGCATGACTTAAAATGAGAAGAAATAGCTGCAAACATCAATTAGTAGACAGCAACAATTGTGAGGTTGGTGCAAGACTGGGCCAGTGTTTCATCCTGTTGTGCACGGTGTTGCTATGAGTCGGAACTGACTCGATGGCACCTAACAACAACAACCAACGGAAGAAACCAAACCCATTGCCGTCAAGTCGATTCCAACGTATATGGACCCTATAGAACAGAGTAGAACTGCCCAATAGGGTTTCCAAGGAGCAGCTGGTGAATTCGAACTGCTGACCTTTTGGGTAGCAGCCGAGCTCTTAACCACTGTGCCACCAGGGCTCTAACAACAACAAGCTCTAAAAACTTAAATTATTTAAGTTTCAATGATTTGTTTTAAAAATCAGCCATATACTTCGTAATTCTTAGATGTCAGTCAAATTCATTTTTAGTTCTTGTCTTCCTGGACTGAAGCACCCTCATTTGCTAATATACCCTTACACAGCTTCTTCCCATCCCTTTTCCAGGTAATTGTTGGACTTTCCCCAACATCTTTACCTGCTTTTCTTAAGATGTGTTGACCGCAGCCAAAAAGAGTTTACAGATTTAGACCTAACAGGGCTTTGTGGAAGTGTACGGGAGTTTCATTTTTATTTTACTGCGACTCTGATGATGAATCTTCTTGACATTTTTGGTAAAGGAGACACACATAGACTCTTCTTGGAATTGTCTATCTCCAGGGTCATAATGAAATGTTTAAAACTGTGGTGGAGTGGAAAGAACCCTAACCTATAGGTAGGTACCAAACCAAACCCATTGCCATCAAGTAGATTCGACTCATAGCAACCCTATAGGGCAGAGTAGAACTGCCCCATAGTTTCCAAGGCTGTAAATCTTTACAGAAGCAGACTGCCACATGTTTCTCCATGGAACGGCTGGTGGATTCAAACTGCCGGCCTTTCAGTTAACAACAAAGCGCTTAACCACTGCACTACCAGGGCTTCTTTATAGGTAGGTAAACAAACAAACAAAAAAACCAAACCCATTGCCGTCAAGTCAATTCCAATTCATAGTGACCTTATAGGACAGAGTAGAACCGCCCCATAGTGTTTCCAAGGAGCGTGCAGGTAGGTAGCTAAGCCAAATTCCCTACTTTGCCTATTTACAGAAGTATGATTATGGCAAAACTATTTAAATCCCCAACTTCCTCACCCATAAAATGGGAAAATTGATGAGCAACTCTATTATGGTGTTTAAGAACATGGATATTAGACCCAAACTGCCTGATTCAAAACTGAGCTCACTCTCTATGGGTGTTACTTTGGGCGACTTACTTCATTCAGCCCTTTGTACCTCAGTTTCCTCATCCATCAAATGACATTTATAGCAATAATACCTACTTCAAAAACCAAATGATTGTTATAAGCATCAAATGAGTTGATAAATGCAAAGCAATTAGAATTTAGAAGATTACCTGGCACAATAAGTGTTAGTTATTCTTGCAACTGACAACATTGTTACATCACAAGGCTGTTGTGAACACTGAGAGAGATTACAGGAATGTAAAGTGCCTGAACTTTTAGCAAGCACTTGGTGTTTCATTTGCCGGCAAATCAGCTCCGATTTATGGCGGACCTCATGTAAAACAGAACAAAATTCTGCCCGAAACTGTGCCATCTTCACAATCACTGGTTGGCTTAAGTTCACTGTTGTGGCCACTGTGTATTTTGAGTGCCTTCCAACATGCGGATCTCATTTTCCAGCACTATATCAGACAATATTCTGTTGTGATCCCTAGGGTTTCATTGACTAATGTTTGGAGGTAGATTGCCGGGCCTTTCTTCCTAGTCTGTCTTAGTCTGGAGGGTCTATTGAAAGCTGTCCACCATGGGTGACCCTGCCGGTGTTTGAAACACTGGTGGCATCACTTCTAGCACCATTGCAACATACAAGCCACCACAGCACAACACACTGATGGATGGGTGGTGGAGCAAGCACTTACACATTATCTTATTCATGTATTCACCGGTAGTGAGCACCTACTACAGGTAAGGCAATATACTAGGCATAGAAATATATACCAGGAAAAAGATCGACAAGTCATCTGTGCTGGCTAATCACATTCTCGTGAGAAAACTAAACAATAAACCAGTAAATAAATATACCACAAGATAATAACAAGCATTTATTGGATGCCTACTGTGTGCAAGCCCTCTTTCAGGCCGGAGAGATGGACACCTCAAGGACAAGTTCATGATCTCAAGGGGCTCTCAAAGTAGGAAAGCAAAGAGTCAGCCCTTTCCATTGAAGTACAGCTCAAACCTATTAACCTTACCTTTAAAAGATAAAGACAATCTGGAGTTCTGAGGAGACCCACGATGTCACAGGATCGGGATCTGCCTGACTCCAAAGTCCCAGGCTCTTTCCACAACACTTTATAGCCTTCTACTAAACAGACTATTTCAAAAGAGCGATGAATACCAGCATGGAGGTCTGCACATGTGTTGGTGGTTTAATTTTTCCGAATGTGCTTTCTTTCTCTTGCTGCTGGCCCCAAAACTTGCACATGAACCTCTCCTTAGGCAAAATGTTGACCTGGCCTCAGGCATTTCTGCAGCGGGCACTGGGCTTGGTATATGAACTGCTACAGCTGCTTTGTATGCCGGCGCTGATCTTTACAATACATACTTATAAGCATCCCATTAATCTTGAAAAGTAGAATAATTAACAACGATCTTAAGTACTTTTCTACACTAAAAATCTTAATAACTTCTGGCAAATGTAAAACAGCCAAAGTGTTCTGTTTTATAAAAAGCAGGCGGCTGAGATAATCACTATTAAGTGAAAAAGCAAGTAACAATTAAATTAACAAGTAAGCAATTCAACCACCTACATAAATTTGCACTTAAGTGATCTCAGGAAAAACAGTTTAAAAAAATAGACCTAATTGACTTGTGATAATTATTTTCTCTTTCAGGGGCTGTGAGAAATATTTTTTTGGCAGGAAGTCTCCCCTTAAGTTTAGTGCTGTGTCTGCACCACACCAAACATTCTTTTATAGAAGAAAACTATATAAGCAGCAATGTCTTAATATTCAACAATTAGTTCAATTATTTAATTTTTTTTAATCAGATGGCCCTAAAAGGGAGTTTCCCTTATGAAAAGCCCCCTGATTCACAGTTAAAGAGTAGGAATTAACAGTTTCTAAGCTTGAGCAATCCTGAGAAAAGAAAGAGGGAAAGAAAGGTGTGAAAAACTTATTTTGCATAGACTCAATCAGAAAGTAGTGGGAAGTCTAGTCATAGAATAATTTTATTTAGGAAATCAGGAATCTGTGGGAGAGTGTGATTTTCTTCATATAGTCGTATTATTAAGTTGAAGGCATCTAAGGTGTTCATTTGGTAAGATGATTTTCAAAAAACAAAACAATCGCTTCTGCTAGATCCTATAGCTACATGGAAGTAATGTCAGCTAAAGGAGACCTGGTGGCGCATTGGTTAAGAGCTCGGCCGCTAACCAAAAGGTTGGCAGTTCAAATCCATCAGCCGCTCCTTGTAAACCCTATGGGGGATAGTTCTACTCTGCCCTATAGGGTCGCTATGAGTTGAATCGACTCAGCCACAATTGGTACCGGGTTAAAGTGCTTTAAAAAAGAGGCCTCGTGGCCTACTGGTTAAGGCACTGGGCTGCTAACCAAAAGGTTCACGGTTCAAACCCACAAGCTGCTCCTTGGGAGAAAGACGTGGCAGTCTGCTTCCATAAAGATTTACAGCCTTGGAAACCCTATGGGGCTGTTCTACTCTGTCCTACAGGGTCCCTATAGGGTCACTCTGAGTCAGACTCCAGGGCAATGAGTTTTTTAAAGGGCTTTAAAGCAGTGCTTCTTAAACTCTAACGTGCACAGTAATCACCTGGAGATCTTGTCAAAGCGCAGATTCTGATTCAGTAGGTCTGGGCTGGAGCCTGAGATTCAGCATTTCTTACAAGTTCTTTGGTGATGCTGATGTTGCTGGTCCCTAAATCACATTTTATAGCAACGTGTAAAGAGTATATATTGGTTTGTAGTAATAGCTATATCCTTGTTAAGTTTAAACATAACCATTTTACAGTGCCTGGATTCTTCAGAATTTAGGCATTTTTACAAGTAAAGGGGCTAGGAATTAGGAATTAGTGGTTCATTCAATTAACATTATTGAGTTTACTACACGTTAGACCTTATAGTATAGGTACCAGGAATTCAACAATAATTAAGATGAAGTGCAGCCCTTGATAAATTTACTTTTGACTGTACCCCCAAGAGAACAATAGGCACATAGATTAAAAGACTTATTTGTCATTCACAATTCAAAATGAAACAATCATGTGTCTTGCGTTAACTTTTTCCAGACTTAGTATTTTTAAGAATTTCTGCAATCAGATTTGTTTATATGTTGAAAATCATTGGCAGTTAGATCAAACAAACTAGCATTGAAATATTTTGTATAAACCAAAAATCATATTTAAAGATTTTCATACGCCTGGCATAGATTACTAGCAATTACGTTATTGAAAATGTTGGTAGATCACATCAGCTAAAATTAAAACTAGTATGTAAAGTGACGGGAAAATTTTCACTTGATTTTGACTCAGTATAGCCAAGAGCTCCAGATTAAACCCATAGCTTGTGCCTCAAACGTCTATGTATAGTAGAAGCAGTCAGAAAGCGTGGACTCTTTGAAGATTTCACTTTTTTTTTTTTTTTTTCATAAGCATCAACTAGTGTTCCTGCTGCACAGGAAATGGGAAAACAGAATCTAAACTAGGTTTCCAAATTCTATAAGGTTGGATATACTAGGACAACAGATGACATTCTCCAGCTTTTTTTTTTTTTTTGTTCCCCCAGAAGCAGCCAAAATTGGATTACTCTAAGCGAGAGGGGAGATTAAATACATGCAAGGGCATATGTGAGGCGTGTAGTAGCAAATAGCACCTGAACCACATGGAAGCCTTTCTCACCAGATTTCACCTCTTCAGACGGTGCCAGGAGGTGGCAGCATGCATTGCAGCTTGTGTGACTGTATGAACTAAAGCACAAATTCTCAGAGATAAGGGGAGAGTGTATCAGATTTGGAAGGAGTGGGGTGGTGACAAGGATAAGGTATTAGGGGTTTAGATCAAGAAGATGTTGGGACATTATCATAATTTCATACTTGAAAGTGAAATACATCTGGTGTCATGGGGTGTTCTTTTAAGTCATAACAAAAATCTTGTCTAATGGGAATATACAGAATTGACTGCAATTTTCAAAGTGGGGAGGGAGAAGAAGACAAAGGGGAACATAGATTTTAATTGAGAGACACATAACTAAAGTGTAGCTCTGGAACCCTCTCCATGCACAATTGGTTTCACATATTATATTAGTGGGCGGTCGGGCATGTTGCCAAGTACAGAGTAAGAAGGCTCAATGTATTATGCTCGTTTCCTTTGCCCCACTACTAGTGCCCTTGTATAGAAGCTGTAATTTTTAACCCATTCCCACGACTGCGGAGATTTGCCCCACAGCAACCATTATTTCACCACCCCCTAGGAGTTCAATTTTTGCTTCTCATATGCTTTTCTCCCAGGAAAATCATTAAACATACAATGTCTGGAGAATAGTGGCAGACAAACCTGACAGACAGACAGACAATCAGGAATGAAGTAGTTCTTTCTAAGCAAGAAATAAATTTACAAAATAATCACAGGGAATGATTATTCTAGTCGTCACAGCAGCCACTCAATGGTCAGTTTTAAAGGCTTCCCTTCCCTTCTTCTCATTAGTTGGTCTCTTTACCAATGCTTCTACATAAAAAGATGTTCACCAAATGTATCATTATTTTAAGTTATTTTAAGAGGAACTCCTTTAATTTTTAAAAAGTGATATATATTTATCTTGCTGAGATATACTCTTGAGGATATTTAGATTAAAATTAATACTAGTCTTCTTTTCCTATAAAATTCTGCCTCATCATCACTGTATAATATTTTTTTTTGTTAGAAATAGACATTAAAGCTTTTAAAGACTAAATTTACCCTGAGTTAATATCTCCTTTTTTCACACCTTGTGAATTCTTTATCTAGAGCAAACTAAAAATGAACGAACAGTGAATCATGTGTGGTTTGGAATGACTCAAAATTCTAAAGAATTTAGACTGGTTAATTGTTATATATTAGTTCTTAGAAATATACGTGCAAGACTGGGACACAAACTGCTTTAAAAAATCCACCAAATTCTACCTATACTAAGATTTTCAAAAGGGAAATTTAGAGCTACAAATGGTCCATAGAGATAATATAATCCAACATTTTTACATGACAGATGAGAAAACTTAAATAATTCAATCTAGAATATTTTATATTTTTAAATATAAAGAATGTTATTTTAAAATATCCATAGTTACATCTAAAGAGTAGAATGTATGTACATATTTTATATATGTGTGTGTGTATATATATATATATATACAGAGCTAGTGGCACAGTGGTTAAGAGCTCATCTGCTAAGCAAAAAGTCCACAGTTCGAATCCACCAGCTGCTCTTTGGAAACCCTATGGGGCAGTTCTACTCTGTCTTATGGGATCAGTATGAGTCGGAATCGACTCGACAGCAAGGGATTTTTTTTTTAATGTGTGTATATATATTATATTAGTATACATGTGTGCATGTATATATACTGCTGTTATTATTAGGTGTTGTCATGAACTTTGTCCCCCAAAAAATGTGTGTATCAATTTGGCTGGGCCACGATTCCCAGAATTGTGGATTAGGGTGGGATTGTAACACCACCCTTACCCAGGTCACATCCCTGATCCAACGTAAAGGGAGTTTCCCTGGAGTGTGGCCTGCACCACCTTTTATCTCTCAAGAGATAAAAGCAAAGGGAAGCAAGCAGAGAATTGGGGACCTCATACCACCAAGAAAGAAGCGCCGGGAGCACTGCACTTCCTTTGGACCCAAGGTTCCTGCGCAGAGAAACTCCTAGTCCAGGGGAAGACTGATGATGACGAGGACCTTCCTCCAGAGCCAACAGAGAGAGAAAGCCTTCCCCTGGAGCTGACGCCCTGAATTTGGAATTCTAGCCTACTAGACCGTGAGAAAATAAATTTCTCTTCGTGAAAGCCATCCACTTGTGGTATTTCTGTTAGAGCAGCACTAGATGACTAAGACAGGTGTCGTCCAGTCAGTTCTGACTCATAGTGACCCTATGTACAACAGAACGAAACACTGCCCTGTCCTGCGCCATCCTCACAATCGTTGCTATGCTTGGGCCCGTTGTTGCAGCCCCTGTGTCAATCCATCTCCTCAAAGGTCTTCCTCTTTTTCGCTGACCCTCTACTTCACCAAGCATGACGTCCTACTCCAGGGACTGGTCCCTCCAGATAACATCTCCAAAATACATGAGATGAAGTCTCACCATCCTCGATTCCAAGGAGCAATCTGACTGTATTTCTTCCAAAACAGACTTGTTCGTTCTTCCGGCAGTTCGTGGTATATTCAATATTCTTCACCAACGCCATAATTCAAAGGCATCAATTCTTCTTCCGTCTTCTCATCTCTGGCACACACTTAGCCACAGCATGTTTAAGAAGAAACAATATAAACTTCTACGTATTTGGAAAAGCAAGAGGAAAAGACATAAAGATGAAATAATGCACTCGTGTGGCAACATGAAGCTCAAGTAAAACCCTCTTTTGTAAGTTATCAAAAATCAGAGGGAAAAAAGTATTACTGTTTTTATGGGTAATAACAAGGAAATTAAAAAGATTTTTCAGGATTTTAGAAGAAAATTAGGTATGTCTTTCCATTAAAATGTCCATGAATGTAGATTTTTTTTTAAAAATTGGCAATTGTTACGTAAACTAAGGTCTTACATCAAATTTTAGGTGGAATTTTCACTAAAGATGATATTAAGGAAGATCAACGGACTGCATACCAAATTCTCCCGCCTTCTGAACAAAAACCAGACAGAAGTCCCGAAGAAGATGGGAACATACTTTAATTCATCTTCACTAATTTCACCTACCTTTAAAATGTAGGAGTACCCCACACTGGGGTACATGCACATTCTCCAAATCCTAAGAAATGGAGTTGTGTAATGCCTTCCACCACAATCCAGACCACAAGTGAGGGAGTACGCCCACGAGCTGGATATAAATATATATATCTACATTACGGCAACATGTATTTGTGCATTTGAATGTATAATGTCTGTAAAAGGGCAGCAATTAGCATTTTCAAATCATCAATGTGCGTTTCTGTTTTACTCTTTTGAGACACGTGACTTTTACCTTAGTCTCCCCTACGTAACTTCTTGCCTGGGCTACAAAAGAAATACAAAGAGAAAGACTGAGGTATTATTCAACTTTTTTATCCCAAAATAGGATTTTGTAGCAAAACAATAACTAGCCTTGCAAGTCAGGTTAGACTATAGAGTTTGACATGAGGAAAAGGAAATTGCTTCTAAGCCCTGAGAAAAAGAAGGGAAGGAAAAAGGCGAGTAGAGCAAAATCACATTGTAAACATTGTTGTAATACGGTTACTAAACTGAATGCAAACAATAGACAGGCCCATAAGGTAAACAATAACACCTGAGAGGAACGTGCCCCTTAGAATAATCACTTATGCGAGATCAAAAGGGAAACACTTGCCCAAAAGCAAAGATAAGAAGGCAGGAAAGGGTACAAAATCTGAGGAAAGGAAATGGGGAACCCAGGGAGGAAATGCGGAGAGTGCTGACACATTGTAGGGAATGCAACTGATGGCATGGAACACTTTATGTACAAGCTATTGAACGGGAAACTAATTTGCTCTGTAAACTTTCATCTAAAGCACAATAAAAATTTTAAAAAAGAAAAATAATGAACTAGCTCTATGAGCCCCAGTTATATAAATAAAGACTGAATTTGTGGGTAGGGGAGTGGAGTGGAAGCAGAATTATTTAAGGTCATCCTACAGCGTTAATAAGAAAAGTCGTTGTTTTGTGTGTTCTTGTTTTGATTCTGACTCACAGCAACCCCATGTGACACAGTAGAACTGCCCCATAGGGTTTCCTATGCTGTAATCTTTATAGGAACAGATTGCCAGCCCTTTCTTCTACAGAGCCACTGATAGGTTCGAACCACCAACCTTTCATTTAGCAGCTGAGCACTTAACCATTGTGCCACCAGGGCTCCTTATAGGAAGAGTAGTGAGTTTGAATTTAAGTTACAAATTCAAATCCATCAGAAATACAATCTAGTTTATTTTTCTGTAAATCAGCTTAGTATCTATTTCAAAAAGGTTGGCAGTTTGAGTCTACCCACAGCCTCCTCAGAAGAAAGGCTTGTCAATTTGCTTCTGAAAGGTCACAGCCTTGAAAACTCTGTGGAGTGCAGTTCTATTCTGCAACACATGGGGTCTCCATTAGCTGGAATGCACTTGATGGCAATAAGTTCGGTTTTGGTTTCCTCCCCTTTAACCAGTGTTGTTCATGCAGTACCAGGGTGAGAAGCAGGGCATCTGTCTGTCATCCATACAGGCAGCTGCTAAGACAGCAATCTTCCAGTCTTGACCTCAGGGCTTGAACAGCATCACTTCAAACAAGGTGACAATGAGATGTCATACCTCCACACCACCTTTAGGCATGGGCACACTGGGTCGCTTTCTATGCTCTCCATTGGCCTGGACTCAGTAGTCTATCTTTCCCTCTCTAGGTAGATGCCATTTCCCAGAGCTCTGCTTAGGAGACAGGGCACAAGGGCTCTACAGAATTCCAGTGATGCTATCTCCTCCATTTGTCTCCACTCTCTTTCCAATCTGAGAAATACTTTTCTAGTCTCTGGATGGGATAGAAGAAAACATCTATTGTTCTCAAGCTACCAGTGCTCAACATTTTCTCTGAGCCTGGGTGTTTCCCTAAGATCCTAAGCTTTTCAAAGACAAATTATATCATTACAAAAAGTATTAAAAAATAAAGTGTTATTTCTTTCTACCCTGCCACATCCCTCTCCTGAGGCAATGAGCACACATTATTAGCCTAGATGTTTGAATGAAAGGAAATACGAGTTAGATGAAGAAACTTTCTCTGAAATGATATCCCCTTAATATTTTCGTTTCTTGTTAACTTTACTTTTGTTGTGTTTTTTTTAACCCTATAGTTATTGGAGTTTTTTTTTTTTTTCTTTTAATTTATATACGGGCCTTTGCATTTCTTTAACTTTTTAAAATTAATTTCTAGGATAATTACATTTTACAGAATGTGTTTTTTAAAAGTTATGTTTTGGAGATGAAGTGTACTTTTTTGTAGTTAGTATGTGTCTTAGTCATCTAGTGCTGCTACGACAGAAATACCACAAGTGGTTTTCACAAAGAGAAATTTATCTCTTCACAGTCAAGTGGGCTAAAAGTCCAAATTCAGGGCATCAACTCCAGGAGAAGTCTTTCTCTCTCTGTCGGCCTTCTCATCAATGTTCCCCCGGACTAGAAGCTTCTCAGCTAGGGACCCCAGTCCAAAGGACGCACTCTGCTCCTGGTACTGCTTTCTTGATGGTATGAGGTCCCCAACTCTCTGCTTGTTTCCCTTTCCTTTTATCTCTTGAGAGACAAAAGGTGGTGCAGGTCACAGCCCAGGGAAACTCCCTTTACATTGGATCAGGGATGTGACCTGAGTAAGGGTGGTGTTACAGTTCCATTCTAATCCTCTTTAACATAAAATTACAATCACAAAATGGAAGCCAACCACACAATTCTGGGAATCATGGCCCAGCCAAATTGTTATACACATTTTTGGAGGGACACAGTTCAATCCATGACAGTATGCTATCTCTGGAAACTCTGGTGGCATAGTGGTTAAAAGTTCGGCTGCCAACCAAAAGGTCGGCAGTTCGAATTCACCAGGTGCTCCTTGGAAACCATATGGGGCAGTTGCACTCTGTCCTATAGGGTCACTAGACCTAGGTTTTGCTCATGCCCTTACGTATAATAGAAGGAAATGTTGCCTGGTCATAGCAGTAATCGTTGCTATGTTTGAGCCCATTGTTGCAGCCACTGTGTCATCCATCTCTTTGAGGGACTTTCTCTTTTTTTGCTGACCCTCTACTTTACCAAGCATGTTGTCCTTCTCCAGGGATTGGTCGCTCTTGATAATACATTCAAAGTGTTAGAAGTCTCACCATCTTCCCTTCTAAGGAGCATCCTGGCTGTACTTCTTCAAAGACAGATCTGTTCACTCTTCTGGCAGTCCATGGTATATTCGATATTCTTCACCAACACTATAATTTAAATGTGTCAGTTCTTCTTCACTCTTCCTTTTTCATTGTCCAGATTTCTCATGAATAAGAGGCAATTACCATGGCTTGGGTCAGGCACACCTTAGACATCAAAGTGACATCTTTGCTTTTTAAAACTTAAAAGAGGTTTTCTGCAGCTGATTTGCCCAATGTAATACATCATTTGATTTCTTGACTGCTGCTTCCATGGGCGTTGATTGTGTATTCAAGTAAAATGAAATCCTTGATGACTTCAATATTTTCTCTGTTTATAATGATGTTGCTTATTGGTCTAGTTGTGAGGAGTTTTGTTTTCTTTATGTTGAGGTGTAATCCATACTGTGTTCCAATGCTATCCATAAGGTTTTCACTGGCCAATTTTTTCAGAATTAGATAGCCAGGTCCTTCTTCCCAGTCTGTCTTAGTCTGGAAGCTCCACTGGAACCTGTCCACCTGGGTGACCCTGCTGGTATTTGACATACCAGTGGCATAGCTTCCAGCATTACAGCAACACACAAGCCACCACAGTATGAGAAATTGACCACAAACGAGTGGTGTAATCCATACTGATCAAAGCACATGGAAGCAGCAGTCAAGAAATCAAATGGGCAAATCTTCTGCAAAAGATCTCTTTACAGTGCTTAAAAGCAAAGATGTCACCTTGAGGACTAAGGTGTACCTGACCCAAGCCGTGGTATTTTCAATCGCTTCATATGCATGAAAAAGCTGGACAATGAATAAGGAAGATTGGAGAATTGGTACTTTTGAATTATGGTGATAGTGAAGAATACTGAATATACCACGGACTGCCAGAAGAACGAACAAATTTGTTTGGGAAGAAGTACAGTCAGAATGCTCTTCAGAAGCGAGAATAGCTTACTTTGGACATGTTATCAGGAGAGACCAGTTCCTGGAGAAGGACATCATGCTTGGTAAAGTAGCGGGTCAGCGAAAAAGAGGAAGGCCCTCAGTGAATTGAATTCATACAGTTGCTGCCACACTGGGATCAAATATAGCAACATTGTGAGGATGGCGCAGGACTGGGCAGTGTTTCGTTCTGTTGTGCATAGGGTCGCTATGAGTCGGAACTGACTCGAGGGCACCTAAGAACAGTGACAATCCATACTGAAGGCTGTTATCTTTGATCTTCTTCAGTAAGTGCTTCAAGTCATCTTCATTTTCGGCAAGCAAGGTTGGGTAATCTGCATATTGTGGGTTGTTAATCAGTCTTCTTACAAACCTGATGCTGTGTTCTTCTTAGTATACCATATGTTTCTCCAATAGCACACCCATGTAAATAACGCTCACACACATATAATGCACAGAAATGACGAAATTCTGTTTAAAAAATTCTAGCACAGCACACCCATGCATACACCACGGCTTGGTAATATACGCAGAAGTGAATTTCTCCTCATTCACCCTCATTCATTAGTCCATAAATGTCACTTTTGATCATATTTATATTAGAAAGGCATAAGCCACGGTCACAAGTCATGGATTGAGTTTGGTAGTACCTCGTAAAGGGAAAATAAACAGAACTATGCGCTTGCTCTGGGGCAGTTCGCGGCCACGCCTGAGAGCGGTGGAGTTCCTTGTAGCTGATTTATGCCCAGGTGCGTCGCTGGGCACAGGCAGAGGGATGGGATGAGGGCCGTGTGCGAGGCTGTGCGCATGAGGCCGAGCAGGGGTTGGTAGTGCTGCAGGCAGGGCGGTTGCCCGAGCGTGCCCAGGTCCTGTGGTGCCAGTCCCACGTGAAGCCGGGCAGCAGAATGGTTCCGGTGCAGGTGTGCACTGCCCGGCGTGCTGCCAGTCAGACCCACCTCGTTGGAGCTAGGGACATGTGACCCCTCTGCATCCGCGGCTCTCACGCCCGCCCCGCCGCATTCCCGCGGGCAGGAGATTCAGATGGCCAGAGAATGGCAGGTGGCCAGCCCGCGGGAGGGGCAGAATGCCTACCGCTGTGGCGACCCTATAGTCCACCATGAGAGGCCTGTCCGGCGGGCCTGGGATACGCAGACCCCCGCACCTCCTAGGCTGGGGCTGGCCGCCTTGGCGAGAGCTGTTTCCAGGGTGTAAACAGGGATTTCTTCCTACATTGGAGAAAGCGATTTGCAGAGCAGGGAAGGAATCCTGCCTGGGAGGGGGCTGCTTTAGAAACTCAAGAGTAGGCTGGTGAAGGTCTGCTACTGGGAACCAAACCTCCGCGTCAACAGGCACGGAGACAAAGACCTAACATTAAATCCATTGGACAGAAAAAGAAAACTGAAATTGAAGTCAGCAACATGGAAAAAACCATTGATACAGCCTGAGTATGAAAACACGGCGGGGATTGCGAGGTATGCAAAAAGTATAAAGCCTGCTTATTTGTGTAAAAATACGGTAGTCCAGCTTCTCAGATTATTTGCTCAGCATACAAATTGAATAAATATGGTGAAAGTATACAACCCTGATGCACACCTTTTCTGATTTTAAACCATACGGTATCCCCTTGTTCTGTTCAAACTACTGCTTCTTCATCTATGTACAGGTTCCACATGAGCACAATTAAGTGTTCCAGGATTCCCATTCTTTGCAATGTTATCCATAATTTGTTATGATCCACACAGTCAAATGCCTTTGCACAGTCAATAAAACACAAATAAACATCTTTCTGGTATTCTCTGCTTTCAGCCAAGATCCATCTGACATTAGCAATTATATGCCTCCTTGCATGTCCTCTTCTGAGTCCAGCTTGAATTTATGGCAGTTCCCTGTTGCTGTATGGCCACAGCTGTTGTTTAATATATTCAACAAAATTTTGCTTGCATGTGATATTAACGACAATGATAATTTCTGCATTCCATTGGATCACCTTTCTTTGGAATGGGCATGAATATGGATGTCTTCCAGTCTGTTGGCCAGGTAGTTGTCTTCCAAATTTCTTGCCATAGAAGAGTGAGTACTCACAGCATCACATCTGCTTGTTGAAGCATCTCAATTGGTATTCCATCAATTCCTGAAACTTTGTTTTTTGCCAATGACTCAGTGCAGCTTGGATTTCGTCCTTCAGTACCAGTAACATAGTGGCAACATAGGGTTGTTTTTTTGTCTCAGAAAAAAAATTTTTTTTCCTAATTTTTATCATTGATTTTGGCTTCTAATTTCCTACTATGAACACCTATAATTCTTAATACAGATCATTGTTCTCTATCTTTCATACCTACCATCTTATCTTCTGTACCATATTTTTTATTCTGTCTTTCTCCTTTACATTCTGGAAAACCTTTTCAAGTGAGTTTGCCCCATCATTGCTTCTGCTAAATCAAGTCAGCCTTTACTGCCTGCATGGTTGGTTTTAATTCTATTGCTTTTTTCATTTCCTTGACAATCTTCCTTATCTCAGGAAAGTGATTTTTGTACACTTCTCACTGCTCACTTGAGGTTAATTTGTCCTCTCCTCTTGGCTTTCTGTTCCAGTTTCATGAAGACCATCTCTCCTGGCATTTTAATGACTTTACCAGGAAGGTTTTGAAAGCATTCTCCTGTATGTAATCCCCTCTGAATCTTCAGGGAAAAAAAAATATTGGCTTCTTCTTGTCTTCATTTCCTTTTTAAAAGCACATATTGAGGTATTTGGTTTTCTTTTTCCCCTCTAATTCTATTGAACAAAGATAATTTTTTCCCAGTCCTTGCGAATGTCGTCAACTTGTCCATTGTCTTGCCTGTCTGTACATAAGAGTTAGTAGAATTATTTTCCTTACACCATACACAAAAACTAATTCAAAATGGATCAAACACCTAAAGATAAAATGAAAACTATAAAGATCATATAAGAAAAAAAAAAAGATCAAAGCTAGAGGCCATAATACACAGCATTAATAGGACACAAACCATAACTAACAATACATAAACACCAGAAGATAAGCTAGATAACTGGGATCTTCTAAAAATTAAACACTTATGCTCATCAAAAGACTTCACCAAAAGGATAAAAAGAGAACCTACAGACTGGGAAAAAATATTTGGCTATGACAAATCCAACAAAGGTTTAATCTCTAAAATCTATAGGAAAATCCAACACCTCTAACAACAAAAAGACAAATAATCCAATTAAAAAATGGGGAAAGGCTATGAACAGACACTTCACCAAAGAAGACATTCAACTGGCTAACAGATACATGAGGAAATGCTCAAGATCACTAGCCATTAGAGACATGCAAATCAAAACCACAATGAGATAACATCTCACACTGGCATTACTGGCACGAATCACAAAAACAGGAAATAACAAATGTTGGAGAGGCTGCAAGGAGATTGGAACTCTTATGCACTGCTGGTGGGAATACAAAATGGTACAACCATTCTGGAAAATGATATGGCGCTTCCTTAAAAAGTTAGAAATAGAAATACCATATGATCCAGCAATCCCAATCCTAGGAATACATCTTAGAGAAGTAAGAGCTGTCACAAGAATAGACATGCACACCCATGTTCACTGCAGCATTATTCACAATGATTTAGGAAATAATATTGGAATCATTATTCCCTGTCCTTAAGCATAGAGAATGTGACCCAGCTGCAGCTGGGCTCACAAGGACTCACAAAGACACATCAGCTAGGCCCTGAGGTATAAAGACAATAGCTCAGATAACCTTGGAAATTATCTTTTAGGGAACCTTTCACATAAATTCAAACAGAACACAAAAGACTTTCCACTCTTATCATTTTCCATTAGCATTTAGTGAATAGAAAATTTGTTGGACCAGTGAGGACCCTCCTGACTGTTGTTACTGAAACCTGTACCAATGATTGTTAAGAAAGATGATTTGAAGTGTAGGATCACAGTTTCTAGCCAATCTGTGAAAAGGTGAAGCTTTCGATGATTTTGGCCATTTATAATGTTAGTATATACTGAAGACTCTCTAACATTCCTCAGACTCAGGCAGACATGGCTGTGGCATCATGCTTGTCTTTTCCCACTCTTGTCTATTCTGTGATATTTCCTTGGACTCACACAGAGATGGCTCTGGCAGCATGCTTGTTCGATTTCCTACTTTTGTCTATTTGAATATATGAAGATTAAAACTTTCTTTTTGCTTTACTAAACTTTGTGATGTTCTTTCCCTACAACAACAATAACAAAAAGATGGAAACAACCTAAGTGCCCATCAACAGATGAGTGGATAAACAAACTATGGTACATACACACAATGGAATACTACACAATGATAAAGAACAATGATGAATCTGCAAAACAGCTTGCAATATGGATGAATCTGGAGAGACTTATGCTGAGTGAAATAAGTCAATCATAAAAGGACAAATACTGCATGAGACCACTATTATAAAAACTCATGAAAAGGTTTACACACAGAAAGAAAGAATCTTTGATGGTTATGAGTGAGAGGAGGGGTGAAGAGGGAAAAACACTAACTCGACGACAGGATAGTGGTAACTTCAGTGAAGGGTAAGGCAGTACACAGTACTGGAGAAGTGAACACAACTTGACCAAGGCCAGGTCATGGAAGCTTCAGAGACACATCCAAACTCCATGAGGGACCAAGTTACTGGGCTGAGTGAGGGCTGGGGATGATGGTCTCAGGATACATCTAGCTCAATTAGCATAACATAGTTAGTTTATAAAGAAAATGCTCTACATCCTACTTTTGTGAGTAGCGTATGGGATCTTAAAAGCTGTGAGTGGCCGTCTGAGATACGTCTACCGGTCCCACCCCATCTAGAGCAAGGGAGAATGAAGAAAGCCAAAGACATAAGGGAAAGATTAGTCCAAAGGACTAACGGACCACAATTACCACAGCCTTCACCAGACTGAGTCCAGCACAAATAGATGGTGCCCGGCTACCACCACCAACGGCTCTGACAGGGATCACAATAGAGGGTCCTGTACAGAGCGCTTAATTGTGCTCATACGGAACCTCTACATAGATCAAAAGGCAGTTATTGGAACAGAAAAAGGGATACTGCATGGTTTAAAGTTAGGAAATGTGCGCACTAGGGTTGTATCCTTTCACCATACTTATTCAATCTGTATGCTGAGCAAATAATCTGAGAAGATGGACTATATAAAGAAGAACGGGGCATCAGGATTGGAGGAAGACTCATTAATAACCTGCAATATGCAGATGACACAACCTTGCTTGCTGAAAGTGAAGAGGACTTGAAGCACTTACTAATGAAGATCAAAGACCACAGCTTTCAGTATGGATTACACCTCAACATAAAGAAAACAAAAATCCTCACAACTAGACCAATAAGCAACATCATGATAAACTGAGAAAAGATTGAAGTTGTCAAGGATTTCATTTTACTTGGATCCACAATCAACACCTATGGAAGCAGCAGTCAAGAAATCAAAAGACGCATTGCACTGGGCAAATCTGCTGCAAAAGACGTCTTTAAAATGTTGAAAAGCAAAGATGTCACATTGAAGACTAAGACGCACCTGACCCAAGCCATGGTGTTTCAATCGCCTCATACGCATGCGAAAGCTGGACAATGAACACGGAAAACCAAAAAAGAACTGACACCTTTGAACAGTGATGTTGGCAAAGAATATTGAACATACCATGGACTGCCAAAAGAATGAACAAATCTGTCTAGAAGAAATACAGCCAGAATGCTCTTTAGAGGCAAGCAAGGATGGCAAGACTACATCTCACATACTTTGGACATGTTATCAGGAGAGATCTGTCCCCGGAGAAGTCCATCATGCTTGGTAAAGTAGAGGGTCAGTGAAAAAGAGGAAGACACTCAGTGAGATGGATTGACATAGTGGCTGCAACAATGGGCTCAAGCATAACAAAGATTGTGAGGATGGCAGAGGACTGGGCAGTGTTTCCTTCTGTTGTACGCAGGGTTGCTATGAGTCGGAACTGACTCAATGGCACCTAACAAAAACAACAACATAAAACAAACAATAACACACATAGTTCAACCACGCATTCGAGACTAAATGGTCACACCAGCCCAGGGGCAAGGATAAGAAGGCAGGAGGGGACAGGAAAGTTGGACAAATGGAAATGTGAAACTCAAGGTCAAGAAGGGGAGAGTGTCGTCATATAGCAGGCTTGGCAACCAATGTCACAAAACAATATGTGTATTCATCGTTTAATGAGGAACTAATTTCCTCTGTAAACTTTCACCTAAAGCATAATAAAACAAATAAATAAAATAAAATAAATAGAATTATTTTCTTGTGATACTGGAGTCCTGGTGGCAGCGGTTAAGAGATTGGTTGCCAGCCAAATGGTAAGCAGTCTGACTCCACCAGCCGCTCCTTTGAAACTCTACTGGGCAGTTCTACTCTATCTTATATGGTCTTTATGAGTCGAAATCGACTTAATGGCAGCGGGTTTCTTGTGATACATCTGGGAGGCAACTTGATATGCAAGGGCATTGGTTTAATCTGCATATTTTATAGGCTGAGTTGGGGATTTCTTAGACCCAGACTGCCAATTTCTTTCACCCTCTCATCCAGCAGAATATACAAAATCGACAGCCCCCAAGGCTTTCTCAGTCTCTACCCTAAGTACATTCATTTTATTTCAGTGACTACACTTCTATGTATACAGTGAGCCACTGTAGTTCTCACTAGCTCTCTGCCCAACACAATAATAAAAACTCCACATATCCTGTGTTATTTCAAAATGGATGTACAAAGGTTGCCATTTCAAAATAGATATATAGAGATTGGTACCAGTGGAAGAGGAGGAGGTTGGGATCAGGATGGGAACAAACCCACAAACAAAACAAAACCATCTACACTGGCCACCAACTGTGAAGTAGGAATTGTAAATTGTAATTATTTTTCAAGTAACCTAAAAAAAAATATTGGCTATCAGGCTTAGTTTTCATTGTTATGACTTTTCATCCTTTTCGGTGTCTTCATAAATATTATTGTGAGAAACTGACGGAGTCTGAAAGAGTAACTACTAACCAGATGCCATTTTAAGTTAAAAACTGTAGCTGAATATTTAGAGTAATACTGATAAAATAATGTATTTCTTTTTATTATTACTATTGTTGTTGTTGTTGCTGTTGCAGAGCAATAATAATAGCTAGCACTTGTTGAATGTTGATTATTAAACAGGCACTATAGTGGACACTTTATATGAACTTTTTCTAGTTTTCATAGTACTACAAATAATTACCACTAATTCTACTTTTCATAAAGAAATTGAAGCTCAACAAGTAACTTAAGTTACTTAAATAACTTGCCCAAGCGATGCTACTAATAAGTTACAACACGAATGCTCGAAATCAGGTGGCTATGACTCCAAGGTCTTTCTTGCGTCATAATATCTTGCCAAGCAAAAAATCTTTTAGTTATATGAACATAACCACCACCATTCTAATCACACATTCTCCTGCATGTAAATTTTAGTATATCAAGCTTTTTTAAAGCAGAGCTCATACGAATTGCCAACAAATCTCACTAGTAATGCAGATGAGGGGAAAGGAGCAAGCAATTGATAACCCAAGTAATGCAGACAAACGAACACGAAGTGTTTGGTCCAGCAGTAATGGCTACACGGAGATATGTTTTATCTAAGTTTGTAATGCTGGTTCTAATGCAGAGAAAAAATTTTTTTTTAATGCATCACATCACTAAATGAGTTATTTCCTGTATTCAACTTCCTTCCCTCAGCAGATTTAAGCTTGTTGATAAAAAGATGTTGTTTGCGGCAGTACAGTTTACTATCCACATCTTTTTCATTAAAGCTCATATTTAGAATTAATGGGACCACACAAATCTGTCTTCTCTATAAAACTATAAATTATTTTTCAAAACAACCAATTTCAAAGAGCAGTTCTTTAACTCTTTACCAATTTTACATTATTAGTTTTTAGAATTTTAAGTGTTAAACAACCTCTAAAGTACTGTTGTAAGAGTTTGGAATCGGTCTTAGGCTGGGTTCTCTAGAGAAGCAAAATCAGTGAGGCCTGTAGAGAGAGAAAGAGAGAGAGTGAGACAGATTTCTCTCAAGGAAATGGCTCATGCAGTTGTAGAGGCTGTCAAACCAAGTCCATGGGTCAGGTGTCAGGCTGGAAACTTCTCCCAACTCATGTAGCTGCAGGGGCTGATGAACCCAAGATTGGCAGGCAATATGGAAGGCCGCTGACTCAAGTCTCAAGAACCAGAGATCAGATGATCAGAGGATGCAGGATTTAGAAGGAGCAAAAGCCAGTGAGCTTTCCCAGAACATCCATATATATTGGATGCAGGCCACACCCCTGAGGAAACTCCCCTTACAACTGATTGGCTGATCACATCAGATCACATCATGGAGGTGATTACATTATATCACAAAAGAAGGATAACTACATCATTATATAACTGCCAAACCACCGAGAATCATGGCCCAGCCAAACTGACACACAACCTTAACCATCACAGATTTCAACCTCAAATATCCCATTAAAGTGCTTTGCAAGAGGGAAGCTGGGAATAAAAATTCCGCTTAAAATGAGCATGAGTGTATGCTCTTCTGACTCACAGTTCTTTACAGTGTGGTAGGTCTTTCAGGACAGAAGGTATCTCTCTCCTTATATAATGGATAAATGATTAAAACTGCTAAAATGTTAATTAGTTAAAATGGTTTAAACCTTTCATTTCATCCATGGCAAATCTATAACTCAGAAGGTTCAAACAGATATTTAGAGTCAAATCCAATACAAGATTATATTAGTTCTTGGGTTCCAGACCAGTATTTTTTCCACCACAGCATATGCCATTTCAGAGGTATAATAATTTTAACAGAAGCTAATATCAAAATCCTTTGACTTTTGAGTTTAGCAAATATTATATAAAATTTCACAGCCACTTACTTTACAAATGCCTTGCCTGATATAAAATTTTTTCCTCAGAAGTTCAACTGGCATTTTAGTGTTGCAGGTAGTAAACACTGCAAGATAATCCTAAGGAACAGGGGCAAAAAACAATACGAAATTCCAAATTTGCTACCATGTAGATTACGATAAAATTGATTCTGAAATATTAAGTTGGCTGTAAGAAATGAAATCCTATTGAGTCTTGTATCAGTGAAATCCAAATAACAAAATATCTAACATTCATGTGTTTGAAATCTCAGAAGGAGAGGAGAAGGAAAGTGGGACTAAAAAAGTACTCAATGAAATAATGACTAAAAACTTCCCAAATTTGGCAAAAAAAAAAATAATCCTTTAGAATCAAGAAACTAAGAAATCCCTAGAAAGGATAAACCCAAAGAAATCAACACGACACCATATCGTAGTCAAACTTCTGAAAAATAAAAACAAAGAAAAACATCTTGAAGGCAGTCAGAGAAAAACAACACCTTATCTATAGGGCAAAAACAATTTGAATGATAGCAAATTTCTCATCAGAAACATGGAGGCGAGAAGGAAGTGACAACAGATTTTTCGAGGGCTGAAAGAAAAGAACTGTCAGCCCAGAAACCTATATCCAGTGAAAATAGTCTTCAGGAATGAAGGAGAAATCAAGACATTCTCAGACGAAGGAAAATTAATATAATTTCTTGCCAGCAGAATAGAATAGAATGAAATCTCCTCAAATTGGCAAAGATCATCTACAAAAACACCAACAGTTACCATTATAATTAACAGGGAAAGAATGAATGTTTTCCCCGTAAGATTGGGAACGAGGCAAGGGTGTCCAGTCTCACTACTCTTGTTCAACATAATGCTGCAAGTACGAGCCAGTGCAATAATGCTAGAAAGAAAAGAAAAGGCATATAGACCAGAAATGAAGAAATAAAACTGTCCCCTTTTCACATGGCATGATTATCTACATACAGTATCCCAAGAAATTTACAAGATAACTCCTAGAACTAATTAGTGAGTTCAGCAAGGTCACAGGATTCAAGTTAAACATGCAAAAAATCAATAGCATTTCAACATACACAGTATACTGAAATTAAAAACATAATACTATTTACAATTGCTGGAAAAAATGAAATACTTAGGTGCGAATCTAGAAAACCTTGCAGAATTTGTCTGCTAAAAATGATAAAATGCACCTGAAAGTAATAAAGGAAGAGCTAAATGAAAGGAGAGAAATACCACGTTTATGGATTGGAAAACTCAGCATAATAAAAATGTCAATTCTACCCAAATTGATATACAGATATAATTCAATTCATATCAACATCTCAGCATAATTTTCAGTAGATATAGACAAAATTATTATAAAATATATGAGAAGGAAAAGCAACTAGAAGAGTTAAAATAATTTTGAAAAAGAAAAATAAAGTGAAGGAATCGATCTGTCCATTTTCAAGACTTGTTTTATAGCTCCAGTAATCAAGATTGTGTTACTGGTGGTGGGATAGACATATAGATCAATGAAACAAAGTAGAGAACATGACCTGGAAATAAACCCAGAAAATACGCCCAACAGATTTTTGACAATGGTGCAAAAGTAAGTCAATGGAGAGAGGGTAGCCTTTTCAACAAATGGTACTGGAACAAATAGATATCCATAGGCAAAAAAAATGAATCTTGACTTAAGTTAAAAATTAACTCAAAATGGATCAGGCTCTTAAGTATAGAACAAAATTACAAAACCTTTTTTTCCCCAAAAATATAGGATAAAATCCTACGAATCTAGGGCTAGGCAAAGAGTTCTTAGACTTGACACCAAAAACATGATTCATGCAAGAAAAATTTGATAAATTGGACGCATCAAAATTAAAATTTTTTGCTTTATGAAAGACCCTGATAAGAGGGTGAAAATATTTGCAAACCACATAGCCAACAGAAGGTCACGATCTAGGATAAGAAAGAAAACAAAAACAAAAACCGAACCCACTGCCGTCAATTCTGACTCATAGCGACCCTATGGAACAGAGTAGAGCTGCCCTGTAGGGTTTCCAAGGAACAGATGGTGGATTCCAACTGCCAACCTTTTGGTTAGCAGCCGATCTCTTCACCACGGCACCATCAGGGCTCCAGAATGTATAAACGACTCTCAAAATTAAAAGTAAACAAACGAACAATCCAATTAGAAAACAGGCAAAAGGCATGAACAGACGTCTCTTCAGAGAGGATATACAGATGGCAAGTAAGCACATGAAGACATGTTCAGTTTCATTAGCCACTAAGGGAATGCAAATTGAAACCACAACGTGATATCACCACACACCTATCAGAATGGCTAAATTAAAAACAGTGACAACACAAATGCTGCCAGGGAGGCAAAGAAATTGGATCATCATGTATTACTGGTTGGAATGTAAAATAGTACAGCCACTCAGAAAAATCGTTCAGCAGTTTCTTTAAAAATTAACATGAAACTACCACAGAATTGTACTCTTGGGCATTTATCCCAAGAAGTGAAAACTTACGTTCACACAAAGACCTGTGGAAAAATGTTTATAGAAGGCTTACATGTAATAGAGCCAAAAATGAGAAACAATCCAGATGTCCTTCAGCGGATAAATGATTAAACAATCTGTGGTACATCCATCCATATCATGGAATACTACTACTCAGCAATAAAAAGGAATGTACTATTGACTCATGCAACCATCTAGATGAATCTCCAGGGATTTATGTTGATTGAAAAAACCCAATCCCAAAAGTTTACATACTGTATGATTCCGTTTATATAACATTATTGAGGTAACAGAATTATAAAAATGGAGAATGGATTAGTGGTTGCCAGGGGTTAAAGGAGGGTAGGGCTGGAGGAAAGTGGGTGTGACTATTAAAGGACAACACGAGGATCCTTGTAGTGATGGAAATGTTCTGTATCTTTGACTGTATCAACGTCAATATCCTAGTTGTAATATTGTACTATGGATTTACATGATATTACCATTGGGGGAAACTGAGTAAAAGGTACACAGAATCTGTATTATTTCTTACAACTACATGTGAATCTACAATTATCTCAAAATAAAAAGTTTAATTTCCAAAAAAAGGATACTAAGGGAATATTATGAACAACTTCAGGACTATAAATTCAACAACTCAGAAGAATGGACAAATTTCTTGAAAGATACCAAGTACCAAACTCACTCAAGAAAAAATAATAACCCGAATAGTCCTGTGTCTATCAAAGGAATTGAATTTACATTTTAAGACGTTCATACAAAGAAAACCCCAGGTCCAGAGGGCTTCACTGGTGAAGTCCATTAAACATTTATGGAAAAAAATAATAGCATTTTTAGAAAACTCTTACAAAAATATTTGAAGAAAATGAAACATTTTTCAACTTGTTCTAAAATGCTAGCATTATTCTGAAACCAAAACCAGACAAAGACATTACAAGAAAAGGAAACTACAGACCAACGTCTCTCATGAGTATAAATGCAAAAAAAACTCTACAAAATTTTACCAAATTATATCCAACAATATATAAAAAGCGTAATATATAATGACAAGTGGGACTTATCCCAGAAATGCAACATTCATTGAATATTCAAAAATCAGCATAACTCAACATATTAACAAACTAAAAAAAAACTATATAACCATCTCAGTTGATACGAAAAAGACTGACAAAATCTAACACCAATTCATCATAAAATATTTCTAAAAACATTCTCAGCAAAGCTGGAATAGAAAGAATTTCCTTAACCCGATAAAGAGCATCTACCAAAAAAAAAAAAAAAACTGTAGCAAACATTATACTTAATAGTGAAAGACTGAATGCTTTCCCTTTAAATCAGGAATAAGACAAGGATGTCTGTTCATTACTTCTACTTAATATTTTACTGGAGGTTCTAGCCAGTGCAATCAGGCAAGAGGAAATAACACTATTTTTATTCACAGGTGATTTGCAGATGTAAAAAAAACTCCAACGGCATCTACAAAAAAACAAAAAAAACCCCTACTAGAACCTAGAACTACTAAGTGAGTTTATCAAAGTGGCAGGATACAACATCAATAAACAAAAAATCAATAGTATTTCTATATACTAGCAACAAAAAATTGAAATAAAATATTAAATTTTAAAAAAATACAATTTATATAGCTTTAAAAATATAAATACTTAGAGATAAATCTGACAAAAGATGTGAAAGTTCTGAAAACTGAAAACTACAAAACCTTGCTAATAGAAATCAAAGAAAGTGTAAATAAATGGAAAGGCATACCTTGTTCAAAAGAATCAACTTACAGAAGACTCAACATTATTAAGATATCAATTCTCCCCAAATTGACCTGTAGATTTAATGTGATCCAATATAAATCCTAGCATATTTACTGTAAAAATTGATAAGCTCATTCTAAAATTCATATGAAAATGCAAAGGACCTAGAACAGCCAGGAGTCTCTGCACGGTGCAAATGATTAACGCACTCAGCTGCTAATCAAAAGGTTGGAGGTTCAAGTTCACTCAGAGGCACCTCAGAAATCAGGCCTGGTGATCTACTTCTTAAAAAAATGAGCCAATGAAAACCCTATACAACTCTACATACATGAGGTCGCCATGAGTCAGAATTGACTCTACAGCAACTAGTCTATTGGTTAGAATAGTCAAAACAACTTTGAAAAGCTAGAGAAAAGTTGGAGGGCTAACACTACCTGATTTCAAGACTTTAATAATAAACTCACAGCAATTAAAACAGTGTGGTATTATCATAGAGATAGAAAAATAGATCAGTGTAACAAGATTTGTTCAGAAATAAACCCACATATGTATACACAATGCATCTCTGATAAGGATATAAAGAATTCAGTGAAGAAAAGTTTAGTCTTTTCAACAAATGTTGGTCATACAATTGGATATTCATATGCAAAAAAAAAAAAAAGAGCCTCAATTCATACTTCGCACTACCATATGCAAAAATTAACTCAAAATGGTTCATAGACCTAAACATAAAACCTTAAACTACTATAAAAGTCCTAGAAAAAACATAGGAAAATATCTTTATGAGCTTGTGCTAGGTAAAGAGTTCTTGGATACAACACTGAAAACACAATGCATTAAAAATTGAGAAATTGGATTTCATCAAAACAGTTGTACACAAATGTTTAGCAACTTTATTTGTAATGGTCCCAAATTGGAAATATCCTAAGTGTCCATCAACAGGTGAATGAATAAACAGTGGTATATCCATATAACGGGGTTCTACTCAACTATAAAAAGGAATGAACTATTGATACATGTAACAACATGGATGAATCTCAAAATGATTATGCTGAGTGAGAAAAGTCGGATAAAAAAGAGTACATACTGTATGATTCTGTTTATATAAAATTCTAGGAAATGCAAACTAATCTATAGTAATGGGAAGCAGATAGTGGTTGCTTTGGGATGGGTGAGTTGAGAGAGGAACTACAGATGGCCATGAGAAAACTTTTCAGGGTGATAGATATTTTCACTATCTTGACTGTGGTGATAGTTTGATGTGATAGTTTCAAGGCTCTGGTCTGGTGGGGAGTCTTGTTCATTGTGTCTGTCCTGTTTCCTTATACAGATCTGCACCTGTTGATCTTTCAGAGGGGTGAAGGTGGCTTCTCTGGGCAATCAAGGATAAATGATAATACAAAAGCCAATAAATAAAACTTATCAGATTGTTCACTTTCTTTAGAGGAGCCCCTGGGTGGACTCAAACCGCCAACCTTTAGGTTAGCCCCTGAGTACATTAACCATTTCACAACTCAGGGATTCCTTGATCTTAAAAGAGAACAATCTCTCTCTCCTTTTTCTTTTTCTCTACCTTAATATGAAGAAGAAGGTATGCTGTCCATGATATAGTTGGAAACCATCATTTGACCAGAAAGAAAACCAGCTGGGGAAATGGTTAACAAAAAAGAGCAGAGACAAAAGTCTCTTAGAGAAACAGAGCCAAAGTCCTAACTGCATTGTATCCGAAGTCCTCTATCCTAAGCATTTTAAATTACATTACCTAATACTATTCCATAGTAATTAAATCATTTTTCAAATGTTCCAATCTACTGTCTAAGTAAGAAGGATCATATTGGGTAGAAATATTTTCTTATGCACCCACACACACACACACACACACAGGGGCGGGTGGCAGGGGAGATCAGCTGTTAAACGGACTATGTAAATGCTGTTAAAAACAATTTCTTTACGAGAGTGTACCATTAAGGCATACTGAATCTGAAGTATTTTTAACTTGTTGAAATAGTAAAATAGTTAATGGATACGTAGCATTACTTGAATTTTCACTTCAACATGTCCTGACAATGTTTTCCTTAGAAGTCTTGCTGTCAAGATGATGAATGAGATCCATTCTAACAGTTGTTAGTATTACAAGGAGTTCTTTCAGACTTCTGTAAAATTTTACTAGACATATATATATATATATATATATATATAAAGAGATACCTATAAGCATCAAACATCAATTGTGAGTAGATTTGATAGCCAAATACAGAACCTCTCAGACAATAGAAGCTCCCTTCAAAAAAGCAATTAGCAACTGTCTAATGAGGTGCACATTAGCCAGTCTAATTTTGCTCAAAACAATTTTGTTGGCTTCGTATAGCATGAGCAATCATCCTTATTTACCTGGAACTGAACGGTTTCCTAGATGCGAGACTTTCTATTCTAAAACCGGGATAGTCCCAGGACTGATATGAGTAGATGTTCTAGCTACATGTCTTCATGTAAATCAATAGAAAATATCTATCAAATAGTTAGTTATTCTTGGTTTTGGCTTAGTGTATTTCAGCTAATGATGATAGCATAATTCTTCTCCCTTTTTTTTTTTCTGGAATTTCTCTTCTATTCTCTCCTCCTTATTTCTCACACGGGAAGACTTGCCCTCACTCACATTTCACTTGGAATTAAGACTTCCACACATCCCACTTCTCCTTTCCTCTTGTTCCTTGCTCCTTCATTAATCCTCTTTCTCTTATTAACTCTATTAATTCATTTAACTCCCTCTTCACCCTGGCAAACTTCCTTTGACCCCATAAAGTTAGCCAGGTAGATGAAGTATCTCATTACTTCCTCTTTCCTTCCTTCTCTTCACCAGGGTTGGATTAACCAGTAAGCAAGGTATGTATAGGCTTAACGGTGTTTATTTACTAATCTGTAGTGTACAGTTTCACATGGTCATCAAAGATGTAGTGAAAAACAAGTGAAATTGTGCACTACAGATTAGTAAGTAAGCACAAATAGGCCTGTTCGTACCTTGCTTATTGGGTAATCTGTCCCTGCTTCTCACCTCCAAACCAGGTTCAAACGGTCACCAGAATGGAAAAAATTATAGGTCAAAGCCCTGGAATGGGAGACTGAGATGAGGTATAATGAGCCCTTTCAGGAATGTAATGCATGAGATTGGATTATTAGCAGGACTGCAGAGAGTGACACACAGTCACAGGGATGAAACCGGCTGCCATCTATGAGCAGGGAACCGCTGTTTCGGACTGTGCTCAAAATCCCATGGGAAAGAGATTTGGTTGCTATGCAACACATGTGCTGCTCTTGTTTTCTAAGAAGGAGTTTCTAGCAGGGCTTCAACCTGTAATTTTTCCCGTTCCAGTTATCATTTCAGTTCACCCAAATTCTAAACATTCGAGTCTGTTCCGTTTCCACTTCCTCAGCCATGGCTGAACTGGGAAAAACCATTTTGAAGCCCTGCTTCTTGTGAGTCTTTTGCGTTTACTGTGTTCCCTTCCCCACATCCCACTCACTAGTCAGCCCACTACAGTCTGACTCCTGGCTCTCGCAGTTCTGTTTAAACTACTCTTAAAAGTAACCTAGGCACTGCTGTCAGTGCCATTTTGAGAAATAATAAAGTTCCTCCTTCTTCCAAGCTGAGTCAGCAAGGTGAGCAGAACACAGACTGTTACCTCTCTCAGCTGTGCAACCATCCCCTGTGGCCATGCTTAGGATTTCATAAACCCCAAATTCAGCTGACTTTTCTCACCCTCACCCTTAAGGACCTGTCTGCAGTATTTGACACTGATGACCACCCTCTGACTCTTGGAAGTCTCTCTCGGGTTTTCCAAACCTTCCTCCCACCTTTGATGGTACCGCAGGAGTCTTTAAGCATCTCTCTCTATCTCTCTGTCACTACCCCCTAAATAAAGCCACTCATCTTTTTTTTTCCCCCTTTGGCCCTGTTCTCTCCTAACTCCAGTCACCTTCTTTGGTTATTAATGTATTAGAAACACTCCCATGGCAACTACCATATCTTTGCAGTTATCTTTCTACTTAGGTCTCCAATCCTGTGTCTCTTGAACCAACAGGCTTGAATTTCCAGTTGCACATTAGTCATTTCCATAAGGACATCTCACTTCGCCTATCATACTTAAAAAGTCTAAAACTGAATTCATCATATTCCTGCAGATTCTTTTCCAGTTATGGTGTTACCATTCTAATCATCCAGACTCGAAAGCTCGAAGTTATCTAGGACTCTTCCTCTTCCCCTGTCACTCAAACTGCATACATGATCTGGAAGCATGCCCTGTTGACCCTATCTTCTAAAAATCTTATATTCTTCTCCTTTTCATTTGACTGGATAGATAGTGAAGTATAGAGGTTAAGAGCATGGACACTGGAGCCAAACTGGGTTTCAAACCCTGGCTCACCTATTACTTCTACCACCGCCACCGGTTTCCATCCAGTCAGCTTCCACTCATGGTCACCCCATATGTCAGAGTAGAACTGTGCTCCATAGGGTTTTCAATGACTGATTTGTCATAAGTAATCGCCAGGCCTTTCTTCCAAGGAGCATCTAGATGGACTCAAACCTTAAACTATTTGTACCACCGAGGGACTCCCCACTTCTACTTAGTAGTTAAGAAAACTTACAGAAATTACTCAACTTATCATTTGTAAAAATGGAAATAATGGCAACTTGCTATATATGACTGTTTCAGAATTAAATGAACTAATACATGTGTAACAGATATTAACCATATACTCACCTGACCTACTTCCTCCTCTTAGCAGTGGTGGTTCAGTGGTAGAATTTTCACCTTCCATGCAGGAGATATGGATTCAATTCCCAGCTAATACATGGCAGCCCCCACCCATTTGTCAGTGGAGGCTAGCATGTTGTTATGATGCTGAACAGTTTTCAGTGGAGCTTCCAGACTAAGACAACTAAGAAGAAATGCCTGGTGATCTACTTGGAAAAAATCAGCCAGTGAAAACTCTATGGATCACAATCGTCCATATTCTGTTGTGCATGGGGCTGTTTTGTGTGTGGCATTGCCATAAGTTGGAGGCCAACTCAATGGCAACTAACAACAACAACAGACACCCAGAAAAACTGTATTTCCCAGGTCCCTTGCATCTAGATGGGGTCATAAAATGTGAGCAGAAGTGCTGCGGCATTTCCAGTCAAAGGCAGTTAAAAGCAGACATGATTTCCCTATGCACTCTCTTCCTTTCCTAAGACAAGTTTGGAATCAACCCACGATGATGGTAGAGTTAGATGACTGAAGGACTCTAAATCTTTAAGTCACTACCTGGAGGAGAGGTGCCCAGAGGAAACACCCAACCAGGAGCTTCTGCATTGGCCTTTTTGTGAGAGAAGTAAACATTTAGTGTGTTAAATCTCTGATACTTAGGATTTATTTCTAATTGCTGCTGACATAATTTACCCTAAACATCATTTAAATAGGCTGGAAACACTGCCACAAATAGCAAGTATTTAATAAATGGGAGGCTGAGCAAATAAGCTGAGAAGTTGGACTGTCTGAAGAAAAACTCAGCAACAGGATTAGTGGAAGACTCTTTTAACAACCTGCAATTGACACAACCTTGCTTGCTGAAAGCAAAGAGGACTTGAAACACTTACTGGTGAAAATTAAAGACTACAGCCTTCAGTATGGATTACATCTCAACATAAAACAAAAATCCTCACAACTGGACCAATAAGCAACATCATGATAATGGAGAAAAGACTCACGTAAAGGATTTCATTTTACTTGCACCCACAATCAACGCCCATAGAAGCAGAAGTCAAGTAATCAAATGACATGTTGCATTTGGCAAATCTGCTGCAAAAGACTTCTTTAAAGTGTGAATAAGCAAAGATGTCACTTTGCAGATTAAGGTGCGCCTGACCCAAGCCATGGTGTTGTTACCAAACCTGGAAAGGTGGGTCCTTATCCAGGAAGCTCAGACTTACCAATTATCTGGACACAGGTCTTTGAGAAAGAGAAAGTAACTTTATTGCAATGCACCGAGTAAGGAGCGGGGGGAAGTTCCTAAGATCCAGGCTCACCACGCTAGGAGAAACAGTGCTTTGATGTGATTTGGGTAGCAAGATGGCGGCCGTGCAGGTGTTCTGGGGAGGGAAAACTCTAGAAGGCGGCCAGGAAACAGGAGGTGATGTGATTCTTGTCAGACCTCTTGTCATGGATTGAAATGTGTCCCCCAAAAATATTTGTCAACTTGGCTGGGTCAGGATTCCCAGTATTGTATGATTGTCTACCATTTTGTAATCTGATGTGATTTCCTTATGTGTCATAAACTCTATCACTTTGATGTAATAAGCCGGATTAGCAGCAGTTATTCTGATGAGCTCTACAAGATTAGATAGTGTCTTAAGCCAATCTCTTTTGAGATATAAGCGAGAGAAGCAAGCAGAGACACATGGGAACCTCATACCACCGAGAAAGCAGTGCCGGGAGCAGAGCACATCCTTTGGACCTGAGGTTGCTGCACAGAGATGCTCCCAGACCAAGGGAAGACTGATGACATGGACCCCCCTCCAGAGCCAACAGAGAGAGAAAGCGTTCCCCTGGAGCTGATGCCCTAAATTTGGACTTGTGGCCTACTAGACTGTGAGAGAATAGATTTCTCTTTGTTAAAGCCATCCACTTGTGGTATTTCTGTTATAGCAGCACTAGATAATTAAGACACTGCCTCAAAGAAAATAAACAATGCCAGTACTTGTAGGCCTTCCGCAAACTGCAACTTCTCTGCCACCACCTGCATCATAGCCTTCTGGATGTAGATGTCAAGTTGACTGAGTTGGATGGGGGCAAGCTTCTCTCATACCCTCTCCCTCTTCCTGAGTCTCTCCATATATGGGATATGCTTTTATGGCCAATTCTTTGGTGAAACAATATGTATTTCCCCTGTTTCCATCAGGCCCTTAGCTTACACTTTTTAGAAATAATAACTGGAGTATTTTTGAAAATACTTTAAGCACTATTTTTAGTATGCTTTATAGAGGTGATATTAGTAAAAAAAAAAAAAAAAAAAAAAGTTGGGTAGTGGGCATCTAGATTTTTTTATATTATCACATACCATAATTCTACTTCCAAAGTCTTTTTTGCTACAAATTGTGCTTTCTTGAAACATTATCTCAACAAGAAGATCCAGACCTTGTACCTTGCAGTCTCACTCCCACCCTATCAGTTCTGACGTAGCGTTTGTCATACAGCCCATCTTCTGGGATTATTTGCTCAGCATACAGATTGAATAAGAACGGTGAAAGGATGCTACTGTGATGTACAACTTTTCTGACTTTAAACCACTCAGTATCCTCTTGTTCTGTTTGAATAACTGCCCCCTGGCCTATGTACGTGATCTGCATGAACACAATTAAGTGTTCTGGAATTCACATTTTTCAAAATATTATCCATAATTTGTTATGATTCACGAAGTTGAATGCCTTTGCATAGTTAATAAAACACAGGTAAACATCTTTCTGGTGTTCTCTGTTTCCAGCCAAGATTCATCTGACATCAGCAATGATATCCCTCGTTCCAAGCCCTCTTCTGAATCTGGCTTGAATTTCTGGCAGTTCCCTGTTGATGTACTGCTGCAACCATTTTTTAATTATCTTCAGCAAAATTTTATTTGTGTGTGATATTAATGATGTTGTTTGATAATTTTCACATTCTATTGATCTCCTTTCCTTGGAATGGGCACAAATACAGGTGTCTTCCAGTCAGGTGGCTAGGTAGTTGTCTTCCAAATTTCTTGGCATAGACGAGTGAGCACCACCCATGCTGCATCTGTTTGTTGAAACATCTCAAATGGTATTCTGTGAATTCCTGGATCCTTGTTTTTCTCCAATGTCTGCAGTGCAGCTTGGGCTTCTTCCTTCAATACCATGGGTTCCTGACCATATGCTACCCCCTGATATGGTTGAACATCTACAGCAATTGTCCAAAACCAAAAACCAAACCCATGGCTGTCAAGTCAACTCTGACTCATAATCAATCCTATAGGACATAGTAGAACTTCCCCATAGGGTTTCCAAGGAACAGCTGGTGAATTTGAACTACCAACCTCTTGGTTAGCAGCCATGCTCTTAACCACCTCGCCACCAGGGCTGCATAGAAATGGTAGTGCATAAATATTCATTTAAACTCACAGAAAGATGCTATTGTCTATAAAATCAATGATATTATCTTGTTAAATTTATTGATATCTCCATTTCTTTGCATTTTGATTGTCAAGGGAATAAAAGTCTGTATTCTATATATAATCTTAAAAGGAAAATGATTTCTTTGCCTTTTTCTATTGGGTTTATTCTTGGTGATACAATCAATTGTAAAGATCACTTTTGTCCTGGTTACTATGTAACATATCATTCTTTTTGGCTTTATTTTAGGAGCAGAGATTGTATCTTCTTTTTCTTTTGTAACCACTTACAGAGGCTAATTGACCCCTCTCTCAGTAAGATCTCAATTAACTGTGCAAACACAAGACAGAATATGGCAAGCATTTTAATGGAGGTGTAATGAAATAAAATACTTCCCTATTAGCAGGGAGAGATGTCACAAAGATATGTGTACAGCCTAGAGGTCAACAATGCAAACGTTCATGTCCCTTAAGATTATAAGGAAATTAATTTCAAGTCCTTCAACTTTGAATAACTGCTTATATTAGTACACGCCTTTTACCTTCTTTATCTCTCTTTAATCCTTTCTAGAACTCTGTGAGGTAGGGCTATAATATTATGCTTATTTTACCAGTGAGGAAACCGAAGCTCAAAGTAATTACTCAGACACCAAATCAAAAACCAAACCTGTTGCCATTGAGTTGATTCCCACACATAGTGACCCTATAGACAAGTAATAGACAAACTAGTACCTGGCCAAAGTAACACAGATAAGTCAAGTGAAGCTAGGACTCCAACTCAAGTCTGATTTTGAGTCTAGTGGAATCTTTCCATTTTGTCACTGCTTGCATAGCCAAGAACTGTTACCAGGTGTGTCTAACCATGTTGAGTTGGCTCCATGACCCGAAGCAAACTATATGTGCCCATTATGGAAATACAATTCACTCCCGTTCTATTCTCAAAATGGACCATAGAGTTCATGATTCTTATTTGTGAGTCTCCTTCGCACAGGATATAATTCCTCTTTGTCAATGTATACACTATACAGATCTCAACCTCAGAATTCTCCAGACACCAACAT
The DNA here is from genome assembly GCA_030035585.1 of Dugong dugon. NCBI lineage: Eukaryota > Metazoa > Chordata > Mammalia > Sirenia > Dugongidae > Dugong > Dugong dugon. The sequence goes on along the minus strand of CM057463.1, from coordinate 20,501,249 downwards.
TTCCAAACACGGTTTTGTGAAAAGGGAAATTCTTGCGATTCCAAATATTTTAGCGACAAACATAACATGACCTGCCCTTTCCACAAGTTTGATGCCTGAAATCCCACACTTCGGCTTTTTTTTCTTTGTAGCCTGATAAATGCAAATATCCCTTGACACTTCAGAGTGAATGAATTTGTAAGAAGCATTCATAGAAGCAGGTATGTATAGGGTTTAGATAGAATGTTGAGAAACAAAAGAGCAATACAGAAAGGTTAGCTGGTGATTAGAAAGAGTAGACTAGGGATTTTTACAGTTTTGCCTGCTTAACACCTCCACTCCCAATTTTAAATTCATTCACTGAGAACTGCAAATTTAATTTAATCATTTTCACTAATTAACAACCTTAATTTTTGTTTACAAAATATGTCATACTGCCTGTACACTTGTAACAATCCTGTCTATCCATCCTTTTCTGCCAGCCCTGGGTAAACGAAGAGTGTGCATGCTCACACCTGTCCCATAAAGAAATACAACACTCTCCTAATAGTTTTTTGTCTCCTGGGAGTCTGCACACTTTACAGTCATGTCAGTGGCAAAACTTACTTTATAACCTATGTATCAATCGACTAAAATATAATATTGGCAAAATTTCTAATAATATCCTATAAATAATAACACAGGATTTATAAACATTCATTATCTTAAGTCTTGAAGCAAAACAAAACAGTTGCCATGGAGTTGACTCAAACGCATGGTGACCCCATGTGTGTCAGAGTAGAACTGTGCTCTGTATGCTTTTCCATGGCTGATGGATCTCTAGGTGACTTCTAACCTTCAACCTTTCAGTTTGAGCTCAGTTAACCATTTGCACCATCCAGGGATTTATGAATCCCCTGAATTCCAGCTGTTCAGACTCTGGAAGCTAAAATAAATAGCTTGCAGGTAGATCGTTGAGCAATCCCAAGTTCAGAGGCTCACCCCACACCAGTTTAATCTCAATCAAATGATTCTCTGCTTTTCCGCCAAACGCTCCATCAAGAAGGTTCTTAATAACCCTATGTGGAGAAGGGAGTTTCAGGGGGAAGTGGGCCTTCAAGGAAGAGTGGGAACTTGCCAGGGGCAATATAATATCTTGCAACACTGCCCGGTTGTTACCTGATTACCGACATTTTAAAAGCGAATTTACAGAGTTGCCACTGAACTCAGACTTGGGAAAACGTGCTCAAAAATACATATCGATTGCAGCTCACGATGTCTTATTTGTGGAGCTAATCCACACCAGGGCATCCCCAGGCCCGTGCCTCGCATAATGTCTGGTATGTAAAGAAGCTCAAATGACGAGTGAATGCCGGTCACTGAGAGGCCCATCTGTGGATTCCAGTAGTGGTCTCTCCAGAAAAACACAAAAAAGAAACCTTCCCTCTGCCAGATCAGTTATTTCTTTATGGTCTGTGACCAAAACCATTGAGACCACCATCACTATAATCTATCCACAGTGATTATTATAAAAGCCTGGCAATGCCCTGCAGATGAAAGTTCTGGATAACTGCCACATAACCAGGAGATTTAAGACCTCACTAAAAAAATTAAAAGTAGATGTTTATACTTCACTGGAAACAAATCAATTATAATACCGAAATTCCAGCTTAATCTCTGAAGAGATGTGAGTGTAATTGAGACATACTTAAACGGAACACACAGATGAGATTTATTTTTACATATGGTATGCCTGGATCCTTGCCGACCCATCCCCTCCAGCGGGTCTGGCCTGCCCTGAGGGGCTCTAGATTGTCCGACTCTAAGAAATGCACAGCCTCCGCCTCCGCACCGCCTTCTTCCAGGGGCAGTTTAGCCCCTCGAACACTTCCAGGGGGCATCCCCACTCGGGAGCGCCCGACTGGCGAGTGGCAGCCCCGCATGGGGCCCCGCGTCCCGGCCGCCTCACGCACGCTCTTCGTTCTGCGCCCCGAAGCGGCCCGGGAGCGCGGGAGCCGGATTACGGTGGCGAGACCGGGTCGGGGGCGCGCGGGGCCCCCATAAGTGCGGGCTTCCCCCACCCCCGGCGGCGATCCCACCTCCCGCCTCCGCCGCGTGTGCGCGTGTGTCCGTCTGTCTGTCTTCTCTCTCGACGTCAGTGGGAATTTCCAGCCAGGAAGTGAGACAGTGAGCGAGAGAGTGAGCGAGAGAGAAGTGTACCAGCGAGCTGGGGCAGGAAGAGGAGGTTTCGCCACCGGAGCGGGCCGGCGACGCGCTGACAGCTTCCCCTGCCCTTCCAGTCGGTCGGGCCTCCCGCCGCCGCCGCCCTCGGCCTGCGCCCCGCCGCCCGACCCGCTCCGAGAGCCCCGCGCAACCCAGGCCGGAGCCGCCGCGGCTGGGAAGGCGGTGCAGCTGCGGCCCGGCCACCGCGCGCCCAGCGCTTCCCTCCGCCCGCGCTGCGGCATGGCGCGGCGCTGACTGGCCCGGCCCGGCGATACCGCGCGCCCTCCCGCTGCGACCCGCCCTGCACCCGGACGGCTTCCAGCTCCGGCCTCTTCCTCCCCGAGCCCCCAGGCCCGCGCCGCCCCGGAGGGGGAGCCCACAGGCGCAGTGAGGCCAGCGCAGACTCGCGACCAGGGTAAGCCAAACTCGGGCCAATGGGGGCCACGCTGGGGACGTGTGGCCCGACTCCCGCCACCAACCCACCTCGCACCGTCTACAGTCCTGCTGCCACTTCCTCATTGCTGCGCTAACCGCTGGACTATACCGTAGGAAGAGGTTGACAGTAGTTGCGAGGCACATGGGATTGGCGAGAGAGGGGAAAAGGCACATTCGGATTTCGCAGGGGCCCATCGGCCGAAGGGCCGCGGCCGGGCCGTCCTTTCCCTTCCCTTCCCTGGACTCCAGGCAGGAACGGGAACCTTAGAGGAACTCTTTGCAAACTTTTTTTTAATCCCCACCCCCACCTCTGTTTGGGTGGTGGAGAGAGGGTTGAGATGCGCTGTGGCGCGGAGAAGACAGGGGAAGGTGGTTGGTGCAGTGCTGAACCAGATTTCACATAAGGGCCGTTCCATAAAATGAAAGCAGAAGTGCTTGTCAGTCCTCTGGGCTTGGAAAACCCTTTTTAACTCCTCAGAATTGTATAGGAGAGCCTTTTCATTCCTTCTCCTACTTCTTAAAGAAGCCCTGTTTCACATATCCTGCACACACCCCAGTCGGGGTATAGTATATTCACCTACCGTAGAACCTGTACGTTAGCTTTCAAAAATGAGGGCCTGACATTTGAGAGAGAAAACCAACTACCTACTTAGAGCGCTTTTTAGGCCTTCAGATTTTGCACAAAACTTGGACGGTGGCATGTACAAGACCTCCAAAACAAAAATGTTACAAACAAAGCCTGTCCCAAATGCACGTTTTCTTAGGGTCTTTAAAATAGACCCAGATGGGGATGTTCCCTCTGATTCATTGGCCTAACCTGAAATTTAGATGGGACTTAGTGCTACATGATTTGATTATCAAGGTTTCAGACTTTGTTAAGTAGGATTTTTCATTATTGTAGCTTATGAAATAACCATATTTAACTTAATGATTTTCTTATAAAGCTCATAAACTGAAAAATGATTATGGATTACTAAAACATTTAATGGCTTTGGCATAAAAATGTTCTTCCACCAACTGGTCACCTTTGATAAACACTAAAGCTTGGGATCAAGATGTTCAGTGATTATTTTTCTATCAAAATTCTTCAACTGAATGTTCTTGAGTGGTTTACATTATTAATGTTTGTTAAAACTTTAACAGGAAAACTTGATTAGAACAAAGCCCTTAGCTGAAGAATATTGTTTTACTGATTTTACTATTGTGCTTTCTAGAGATGAATCCTTTTACCATCTAATGCACCGTAGAAATTGTGTAAGTAATTTAAAGCCAAGTTTGTTTGTTTGTTTTTTTGAGCTTATGAAATTGGGAAGACAGGAAATAAGAAATTTGTTTCCTGTAGCATTTTACATTTATCATGTAATCGAGTTACTAAAATGAAAAGAGCATATATGATAAGGGAAATGGGCAGTCTCCTGAAATGATTCATCCATATTGATATACCTGCAACTCCTAATGCCGTTCAGAGCTTGTTCAGATAAAATGTCTTCCTGGGCCAAAGCCTTCTGGACAGACTGAAATGCAAAGGAAGACTCATTTTATGTGGATTTAATGCTGCTGAGATGAAAATACTGTTTGTTGTGAGTAGCAAACCACTTCTAACATGTTTGAAAGACTTTTTAAAGAAAGCAGTATAATCCTATTAGGAGTTGGTGGTGATTTGAAAATCTGTTATCTTTGCTTTGAAATTTCAATTTTATTGGTATTTTCTGCAGTTTGCACTCACTTGGCCTGACTAAATGCCCCTGTTTTTCAAACCCAGTTAGTAAATACTAGAGTATACATACAAAAATAGTCATTCCCCTTTGTAAGCACTACTTTGATCTTTGCACTTCCTTTTTACCTCTTGAACAAGATCATCTGTGATGACTGAATTGCAGTTGCAGGAAGCTCAATTAGTCTGAAATGAGGCAGGATTTTAGAATCAGTAATCAGATTTCTCTTGTCATTGTTCCTTTGAACAAATTGAAGCTAGTTTGAGAAATTAATATTTATTTTAGAGCTTTGTAAATTATTGTTAACTGGTTTCAAACTTCCAGATAATTGATGAAGTATGTTACTACTTAGACTTTCAGGGATTACTCACTGTGGTAGATAGGAGGTCCAGATAAGGAATTGGCGGCTACATGGATCTTGGAGTATCATTCAATCAGCAAGGCCTTATGTTTTACCTGATTTATGAGAGGTGTTCCCCTGTTCAGAAGAGGTGAAAGTTCTGGCTTCTGGGGGGAAGTGGCTACTTACAACCTTCAATTAGTTTGAACTTGGGAGAAATAAGAACAGTAGTTGGCATTTTAAAACAATAGGTTAAAAATTATTTCAAAGTTCTCTTATGGATTTTTGATAAAGCAGTATAAAAAGATATCGTTTTCTTCTTCAGAACTTGTTAGGAGTAAATGTGCTGCCTGAGCGCTGGAGATAGCCCAGTAGGAAGTGTACTTAGAACTGCTGAGTAGTTTAACCAACAGAGTAAATATTCAAGTTATGCTCTCCTGGTCTGCCGATTTAGCAGAAAAGGAGCCCCATTGACAGGAATGTATGTACACAAATCAATGTCTCACAGAGTTTCTTGTTAATTTGTCTTACCTTTTATAGGAAGGTGTCTTTTTTTTTGGTTGGTTGATTGGTTTTCTGTTTATAATTTGAATCATATAAGTTGTGATTATTAGAAGAGGAGAAGGAAAAGTAGAATTTTAGTAGTGGAGGCAACTGTAAGATATTTTGCTCCTGTTCCTGCGTTTACATCTAATCAGACTTCTCTCAGTTACATGACAGCTGCTTCTTGGTGACCAGTAAACCACACTGGAGCAATTTACCCTGTTTGCTGGGAATTATTTCTCATTCACATTCTTGCACTTCCCATAAATACTGAACTCAAAGTGTTCGTGGTTCAATGTGAGCAGGTAAGTCCCCAGGAACAGATAGCGTTTTGAATTGACTCTCTTACTACTTAGGAGACCTTGAGGGTTTTAAAGAACTAGAAGCATAGATCTTGAGCGGTTCAGCCTCAGGGAGCAAAGTATGGATGGCTTGGCATAGTCCTGCAAATCAGTCAGGCTCCTAGACTGTTTTTTATCAAAAATATTGATATTTGAAACTAGATAATTTGGTCCAGTTAATAGTTACAGTAACATAACTGAACCTCTTTGTAGTATTTCATTGATGAGTAGCCAGTGTCTCACTGTTAGATGAGAAAAAGTGTTAACATTCTTTTCATGATGATGAAATTGCTTCATACCTTTGGTTTCTGCTGTATTAGAGGGTGTTCCTGGGTGCAAATTAATATGATGTCTTTCAGACTTTCAGGTGAGGTTAGTAGACCTGACCTTGAAGATCAGCCAATAGTTTAGGGAAAGAAAGACAAATAAAATCTCATTGCTTCACAAATAATTTAAAGCCTAATTTGAACACTTTCACACAAGGTAAAAGCAATATAATGTATGATTTGTTACAGATTATAGAATGCTCAAGAGTGTAGGTTATGGATGAAAATATTTAATTTAGACTTAACTAGAAAAAATACCATTGTGTTTTAAAATGTTTAAAAGAAATCAATCAGTCATTATTCTGTCCTTACATTTTGTGTAATAAGTAACACAGATATAATTTTCAATAGTACAAGTTTTATCTGCTTTAATTTATTGCCTGTTTTTGAAATTAGAATAATGATTGTTGCTGTTGTTGGGTAACATCAGGTCATTTCCAACTCATAGTGACCATATGTGACAGTGTAGAACTGCCCCATAAGGTTTTCTAGGCTGTAATCTTTATGGGAGCTGACCACCATGTCTTTCTCCTGTGAAGCCTCTGAGTAGGTTCCATCTGTCAACCTTTAGGTTAGCAGCCAAGTGCTTAACCATTGCACCACCAGGGCTCTTGATTATTGGTGGTTTAATTCTCCGTTATAAATCGGCTTGTTACTTTTCATTTACATTTTACCATTAGGCCAAAAATCTGGCAACCAGCTTTTATTCTGACCCATGCTTTCAACAGATATTAATAGACTTGGTTTCTCTGAACCATGAAAAACGGTTCCTTACTGATGGAGCTTTAAGAAAGAACGTAAAGATTCTATATGACATTCTTTAATACAGCCTATGTTACAAAAAAGAGCTATCTGAAGAGAATCAAAATCCTATAGTTCCAGTTAAAAAGAAATCATACCGAATGCATACTGACAAAGGATTTTTGAGGTTTAGCATTGGGCTTGTTGATACATAGTAAGCAATAACTATTTGTTGAATGAATGATTTTAAGTTTTTTGTTTTTAAATGGGTAGTCTTTTTCTATGGCGAATAAAAATTAAACTATTTTGCCTTGCCTTCTGGAAACAAACAAGCCAAAAACACAGTTCTTGCTTCCTAGGTATTATATTATTATCTAAAGTGCACTTGCTGTTTACTAATTTAAAGTACCTAGCGCCTTCTAGAAGGGAAACATTTCATTCCCAAAGAGGAGTTTAAGAACTGAAGAAAAAAAATTGCCTTCTAGTTCCAAAGTGTTAAGAGGCACTTGTCAAGCACGGTAATAAAGTAATTGAAATGATAAAAGGTGCTTGTACAAGTAAGAAAATGTAACTTCTTGACTAAATTAGAATTTATCTGAGGCTCCATTGAAATTCACCAACCAAAAAATAATAAAATGTATTGTCCAGAATTAAATACTTCTCGCCCATAAATCTGTGACTGTTAGAAGTTACTGGATGGGAAACCTCAGGCTGTTAGCAGGGTTTACTATACTTACAACATTTATACTCTTATGATTTTGCAACATCATGAAACCTGAGGCATCATCATAGCAGGGTTTGTTGCTTATTTCTCAGTTGTAGTATATTCTGAAAAGTGACCTTGAAACTCTGAATCTAATAGCTTATTCTATGTGAACAAAGTTTATGAAAATGAAATTATACCACCCAGACTAGAAAAGAGCGAAATGCCAACACTCCCTCCCCTAGTGTCATCATGCCCCCAGGAACTTAACCTAAGACAGTCTTTTGAGAAGTCAGAACCTTTTTATTGAAAGCTGCTGACTTCTTCAGCCCTACCTGCTTTGCTGCCCACTTTATTCTGTTTCTGAGCCTGACCTTTCTTCCCATCACTCACAAACTGACAGTTGTTTAACAAATTAATTGCAAAAATATACATGTATAATATTTTTGTTACTAACAAACTGAGGAAGAATTTAAATGTTTACTTATATAACAAGCCATTGTAAAGCTATCACTGTTGAAAAGTATTCCAAAGGTGACTAGCAGCAGTGTTTGTTAAAGTAATAAAATAACCCAACCACTCTACCTGTGGCTTCCCTGTGTCTTCTCACCAAAAAGAAACCAAACCCACTGCCATCGAGTCGATTCTGACTCATGGTGACCCTATAGGACAGAGTGGAATGCCCCATAGGGTTTCCAAGGTTGTAATCTTTACAGAAGCAGACTGCCACATCTTTCTCCTGTGGAGAAGCTGGTGGGTTCAAACCACCGACCTTTTGCTTAGCAGCCTAGCACTTTAACCGCTGTGCCACCAGGGCGCCTCATCTTCTCACCAGAGAACTATAAATCTTGTTGCATTTCATTACATAATCAGCTCAGTCTCCCGCTTCTGGGCATGAAGAGGACCATAAACAAAACACACAGAGCTATAACTTATAACATAGGCCTTTACTGTACTGGGAGCCCTGTACCGGGTGGTGCAGTGGTTAAGAGCTTGGCTGCTAACCAGAAGGTTAGCAGTTCAAATCTACCAGCTGCTCCTTGGAAATCCTATGGGGCAGTTCTACTCTGTCCTGTAGGGTTGTTATGACTTAGAATCGGCTTGCTGTCAATGGGTTTTTTGTCTTTTTTTTTTAACAGCACTAGTAAAAAATGTATGAACAATCCATACATTTCATACTGGTGAATAAAGCTGTTGGATTTTTTTTTCTCTGATTTGAACCTTTTCTGATAGATGAGGCTCACAAGTGTTTCTGGGTGGAGCCCTGCTGGCTCAGTCCTTAAGAGCTCTGCTGCTAACCAAAAGATGGGCAGTTTGAGTCCACCAGCCGCTCCTTCGAAACCCTGTGGGGCAGTTCTGCTCTGTCGTATAGGGTCACTATGAGTCAGAATCAACTCGATGGCAACGGGTTTGTTTTTTTCCTTCTTTTTTTTAGTGTTTCTAGGAGAGATTTACTTTTGATAGCTTGAACTAAAGAAAGTCCAAGGCCTGCGTAAAATTAAGCACACCTCTCTAAAAAAGAGTTAATTAACATTTAAAAAAATAATTTGATAGCTATAATGAATTTTATTTGTCAGAATAGCAGTTTTTATTTTGCTTACCACCATGTACCATGTGATTTGGACTTAACGTATTATACCGAGTATTATATTTCAATGTCAAGGCTTACCCATCCCTCATTTTTATCTCCAGAAATCAATTCTAACATATATCAAGCATGCAAAGAAGAAAAATTAAAGGTGTTGACAGGCTCCCAAATCAGTCTACCTATTTATTGCTTCTGTGTCCAAGCTTGCAATTCATTTAAAGTTTGTGAAAATAAATTACTTAATCGTCTTAGAAAGTCTGCCTTCCAAGACAAGAATTTTAGGAATGAAGAGAGTGACTATTTATGGATGTTTTATTACAAATTCCTGACTAGAGATTTGTGGTTTATTAATATTTGAAGAACCTGTTTGTCTGCCAGTTATTAACTTAGATACAGATTTATTCTGGAGGGTTTGGCCATGTATTGGTGTTTGACCATTAAGACTTTATTTTTAACTTCACCGTCTTTTTTTTTTTTAAATGGGGGAGTGGTATAGTATGAGGTCAAAGGAGAGTAATCACTTTCCATTTACAGCACGTAGTATAATGCTACACATGTATAATAATATGAGCACTTTTATAAATTATAAAATGAAAGACTGTAAGGAAGAATGTTGTTCATTTAGAGGAACTTTGAAGTAGAAAGAAAGGAACATGAAGAAGGTTAAGAATAAAAACCAAACTTAACATTTTTCAGTTTTGTTGGGTATTCAGGAGTATACTTAGGGAAAATGCAAAACCATTGATTTACATAGTTAAAACTGAGAACTGTTTTAAAAAAAAGAAACAAGCTAGGAAGTAGAAAAGATTGTTTTTTAAAAATTCACTCACACTGCTTATTTCATACCAACCAGGAAGCCTAGGAAAATACTTTTTGAAGGCGATGGATTAAAATGAGCAAAAGAAATATGTCTAGTCCCATACTGTATTCATTGAATCCATTCATTTATTATGCTGCTAATATATTTGTTGTTGTTGTGTGCCGTCAAGTCAATTCTGACTCATAACGACCATATAGGACAGCGTGGAACTGCCACATAGAGCTTCCCAGGCTGAAATCTTTATGGGAGCAAATCATCAGGTTTTTTCTCTCACCCAGTGGCTGGTAGGTTCAAACCACTGATCTTTCAGTTAGCAGCCAAGTAATGGTTGTGCCACCAGGGCTCCTTGCTAATACGTAATGAGGTATATAAATTCAGTATTATGTCTTTTTTTTTTTTTTTTAACCTAAGACTCTTGAAAGATTTGGTTGAAACAAAGGAACAAAAGATAATGAAAGCATAGATGAACCTTTAGGAGGAGAGCCCTGTATAAAATTAAGATTTACTAACTTTGTTCTTGGCTTGGAGTATGGATATAAAGAAAAATAATCTGGAAAGGTGAATCAGAATTCCAGGGAAAAGGGTAAATGTTATTTCTCCGAGATGAGAAGAGGAAGATCATAACGAAAGGGGTAAGAGAAAGGTTGCCCTTGGATAGAACATTTTTGCAGGTGTTTCACTGAGGATTATCTTATTTTTGATTAATTGAAAACAATGGACATTTTCCCCATATTCTCAAAACATTTTAAAAGTTGGTTGTGATTAAGCAAACATAATACACCTGGGAAATTAAAATCAAAAGCATAGTGTCTGACAACAGTTAAATATATTACCTTGCTCTCATGCCATGTGATAACATTAATTTGGTAAACTGTCTTGTTGGTTTCTTTCCATATTTTTACCCAATTTTCCATCCTAGTGATTTAACCAAATTTATAAGCACACTTTAAAATGTTTTAATATTTCCTGACAGTTTTAAAACATGACATAATCAGTCATTTATCCATAAGTTACAGCTTTTTTATGATGGGCAGGGAAGCATCCTATTTCTCTTAAGAGTCTAGTTTAATAGCCAAATCAGAGTTAGTCCAAGCTGTTTAGAGAGGTAGTTCAATCTTGTGTTGAAATAGATGATTTAGGGGGCAGTTGTGCTATATTTTCTGAATATCTGTTAAACTGAAGGAGTCCAGGAAACAATAATTTTATTGCTGAAGCACATTAAGTATCTTCACATAGGTTTCCCCGTCAGTTAAGTGGTCGACTGCTAACTGTAAGATTGACGGTTCAAACCCACTCAGAGACACTTGGAAGAAAGGCCTATTGATCTGCTTCCAAAAAGGTCACAGCCTTGAAAGCCCTATAGAGCAGTTCTTCTCTGCACACATGGGGTCTCCATGAGTTGCTTATCAACTCAATGGCAACTAGTTATAGGTTATGTCAATATCAAATTTATCATCATCATCCACCCTTGCCCCCCGCCAAAATTGCTACTCCCAGCACATTAGAGAATACAGTTATTAGCCTACTGTGGTCCACTCAGTGTTTCCCATGCAAAAAATCTAGGAGCCCTTCCTTCATGTTTACTTATTCTTCTCCAGTCAGTCATTAAGTTCTATCAGTTTAGCCTCCTGCTTATCTCTGGAATCCATCCCTTCTTCATTCAATTTCAGGCTTTCATTATTCCTATCTCCTGATGTATAATTGTCTCCTGCTTCCATGCCATCCTTTATGCTAGGATTTCTAAAGTGCTGTTCAGCTTTCTAAAGTGCAAGTCTTGTCGTGTCACTTCCTTTACATTTCTAAGGTGAATCTCAGCTGTCTTCACAAGCTGATTCTTGCACACCTCGCCTCCATCCTAGCCCCTCACCGATCCCCTATTTCTCCAGTTATTCGTATTAACTTTCAGTTGCTTATCCTCAGTGTTTTCTCACTGTGAATGCCTTTGCATATGCACTTCCTGGGTAAGGAGTACCCTTCATTCGGAGCCATTGAGCTAACTACTCAATTCAGGCCTACCTCCAGCATCACCATTTCTCATCCTCTTCTTTCCATTCTTCCTGACCACCCCATAAAGAGTTCTGTTGACTTCTTAGGCCTTCTAGACAAGGGTTTTGTCTTATTTATTTTTTGATTGCACAGTACCAGGTAAGTTTGCTGAATGAATAAGTAAAAAACTAGACAAAATATCAGGAGATTGTGCTATTGTTTAAGCTATATATATATATATGTATATATTTGCCCTGGCGGCAAAGTGATTAAGAGCTCAGGCTGCTAACCAAAAGGTCAGCAGTTCGAATCCACCAGCTGCTCCTTGGAAACCCTATGGGGCAGTTCTACTCTGTCCTGTAGGGTCTCCATGAGTAGGAATCGACTCGACGGCAAACAACAACATACGACTCTGGGCGAAGTTAATTAATTTTTCTAGCTCTTATTTTCTCTCTGTTTAAAAAAAAAAAAAAGAAGGTTAAAGTAAATGAGCATCTACCGCTAAAGTTATTTGTTTCTTTGGTATAATTGTATTATTTGGAAGACTTTAACTTTTTTTTTTTTTTGCAATATTGAGATAGAGCAATTTAAGGAAAATGCATGCAAAGGCATTTATTGGTTGTCAGTATAAGGACTATCCATTTTGTAGATTATCAGTTGTAATTTTTAGTCCCAGACTGGTTTCTTCCTGATACCCACATGTTTTTCAGATTGCATGTTTTCATTATTAATTAGGCTCTACTATGAACACATTCGTAGTTCTCCAAAGAAATTGATGGCAAACTTGAGAAAGAAATTGAATGTAGAAATTAATATTTGAATTTCACAATCTATTCGTATGTCTCATTAATTATAACTGTATTTGGAGGAGGAAGAAGGGGAGGTAGTGGTGGTGTGAAATAAATCTTCGTCTGCCATAGCAAGAACATAAAAGAACGTCTAAAATTGATAAATCAAGAACAAAGATATAAGAATATATTTGCAGATTTGAAAAGAATCACAAGAAAAACCAAAAAGAGAAAGCTAAAAGCCTTAAAGTCATTTTCTTTGGGAAACAGGATTGGAGGTGAGGAGAGGTAGGTAGGGGAAGTGAACCATTGCTCTTCCACCTTTGCATAATAGGATTTTATTTGTTCACTGTTAGTTAATTCATTTGACTATATACCAAGTCTTTTCTATGTGTCAGACATGGTTCTAGGTACTGGGAATGTAACACTGAAGAAAATAGAAATCCCTAACTTTTTGGAGCTTGGATCATATAATGTTTTCAGTTTTTAAAAATTTCTTTTTAAATCAGCCTTTTAAACATTAAAGAATAGCATAACTTTAAAAAGTGCATATATCATAAGAGTACAGCTTTAATGATTTATCATGAAATGAACACACCTAACCTAGGTGGTGGTTAAGAAATAAAACATCACCAGTTCCCCAGAAGCCCCTTTTCTGCCCCTTCTTAGTTAGGACCCCTAACTTCCACTCAAATTTAAAAGATTGTTCTAATAATTTTTGTACTGCATGCACATGGCCTCCGTGACTCATATTCATCCACATTGATGATCAAGAGTTGACTCAATTAATTACTCCAATAGGGCTAATAAAGAGTTTCATACAAGTTTAAGAACTCCTGTATGGTTAAGACCCTAAGTTCAATCAGTTTCGTATTTTCTTCGCTAAGCAAAATAGATTTTTCTCCCTAAGATGTTAGCAAAAATAAAAAATAAAAAAATCATGTTTTCACTTTAATTTATCATTTATGAATTTAAGAGTAAATATTTTGCTAATTGACAAGTATTCAAGGTCACTGACAAAGAGACATGGAAAAGAAGTATTTTCTTTGGATCTCATCAGATGTAGAAGAAAAAGTATACTTCACCTCTTTAATACCACTCACTTTATACATTGATATCTGCATATATTAAGGATTTATCTATATGAGTGGTGAGTGGGGGAAGGACTTCATAACTAGATTCAAGGACTGAAAGTTCCCCCTTATAAGGCCTGATTTTTATGCTTGCAAATCGTTACTTTTTGTGTGTAACTGGAAGGTTATTGTGATTGTTTCTTTGAGAAAACCTTTTTCTCTCTTCATGATGATTTTAGCCATGTCAATAAAACCAAGTATCACTGGTTCACGTGATGAATTCTCTCCTTTTAAGATATAAAGTACACGTTTTTTATGGAGTTTGGTGGATTAATAAAAACGAATTCAATTGAAACTAAAGCCATTTTCAGATTCAAGAGAACTGAATCAGTTTCTCTGTATTTAGTCAAAAGAATACTAATCTCTAATTCATAATCCATGAGGTCTACTTCCTCCTTAATCTGAAAATACAAATACTCCAAAATGGTACTCAAGACAAAGGCTAGACATAAAAATTAAAATTCTACCATACTATAATTTTAGGGAAGAAGTCCCTAGCACTAGAAATGTGGAAGCAAAAGGTTTCAGAACAAAGTTCAGTAAGTCAAATCCTTTTATGATAACACCTAAAAAATCTCAAACTTTAAACAAGTATAATAAATTATTTTTTATGTGGGAATGGAAGGCGTCCATACCCTGGGAGTGACTTCAGTTATAACATGTGAGGTTTTATCTAATTTATTATAATCTTTTGAGAAATTTTTCAGATCAACAACTTATTCTCACCTGATTTTATCCTGTTATAATATTAATAAAAAAAATTACTTAGAATGGAATCTGCCATTTGATATACATGACATTTACATTACAATATGATTAGAAAGTGTCCAAAACATCTTTTTGATCCTATAAATTTCAGTCAGCTATGATTAAGAAAACAACCATGAGCAAAGATTTGTTTCTTGTGGAGCACACTGGAATGCATTTTTTAAGAAAAATGTCTGTCCCCCATGGTTATAGTGGACAAGATACAGCAAGAATTTAGATGCTTCTTTCATCCTGGGGAATGAGGTTATATTTACTGTGTTTTATTCATTTTAAGTGACAATTCTCTCCCTTCCCCCACAATCTAACCCCTTGGCTTAATGTTATATATTTGAAGATTTTCCAGATATCTTTCTGTTATTGATTTCTAATTTAATTCCATCATATTTAGATAAAATATGCTGTATGTTTTCACTTTGTAAATGTTCCATGTGTCCTTGAGAATATGTATTCTGTAGTCCTTGGATGGAGTGTTCTACACATGCGTTTAGGTTAAGTTGGTTGACAATGCTGTTCATAAATCATCTTATCCTCACTGATTTCCTGTCAATTTTCTGTTATCAATTGTTGAGAGATGTTAAAAACCCTAATTATAATTGTGGATTTCTCTGTTTCTTCCTTTTGTTCTGCCAGTATTTGTTACATGTATTTTGAAGCTCTCTACTATAAATATATACACTTTTAAGATCATTATTTCTCCTTGATCAATTGATTCTTTTATTTTTATGAAATGTTCCTTTTTATCCCTGGTAATACTCC
The DNA here is from genome assembly GCA_030035585.1 of Dugong dugon. Taxonomy (NCBI): domain Eukaryota; kingdom Metazoa; phylum Chordata; class Mammalia; order Sirenia; family Dugongidae; genus Dugong; species Dugong dugon. Next base: position 20,486,085 of record CM057463.1, on the reverse strand, counting down.
TTTTCTTAACATCTATTTTATCTGATATTTTAATACAGCCTACTTTTTTATGATGAGTATTTTGATGGTATAACTGGTATAATTTTCCATCCTTATACTTTAACAATCTGTGCCTTTATAATTGAAGCACATTCCTTATAAAAAGCATATACTTGGGTCTTGCTTTTTTATCCAATCTGACAATCTCTAGTTTTTATAGGTGAGTTTAGTCCATTGACATTAGTGTAATTGTTGATATGGTTGGGTTTAAGTTTATCATCTTGCTTATTGTTAGGTATTTGTTCCATCTGTTCTTCATTCATTTTCCTTCTTTCCTGCCATCCTTTGGAAGATTTTTTTTAATTCCATTTTATCTCCTTTGTTAGTTTTCCCTTTTTTAGTGGTTGCTTTAGAGATTACAATATGATCTATGAGTCAATATGAGTCTACTATGAATTAATATTGTAACGCTTCACATATATAAGTTGACAACAGTGTACTTCCATTTGTCCTCTTCCCTTCCCCTATATTATTATTTGTACACATTTTACTTCTACATGTTATAAACCCCAAAATATATTGATATTGTTTCTCTTTAAACATTCAGTTGTCTTATTTAAGAAATTAATAAATGGGAAAACAAAGTCTTATACTTAACACATATTTATCATTTTCATTTTTTCCTGTAGGTCCAAGTTTCTATCTGAAATAATTTTCCTTCAGCATGAAGAACTTTTTAAGCATGCATTTTAGTACATGTCTGTAGTGATGACCTCTCTCAGCTTTTGTTTATTTAAAATTGTTGATTTCACCTATTAAAGGATATTCTCACTGAATATAGAATTCTAGGCTGATCATTTTTCCGCTACTTTTTAAAGATGCCTTTATACGGTCCGCTGTCTTACGTTGTTTCTGATAAGAAGTCAGCTGTCATGTTTATCGTATTTCACTATGTGTAATAGGTCTTTTTTTTTAGAATTTTTAGAATTGGCTGCTTTTAGAATTTTTTTCTTTAGCATTAGTTTTTAGCAGTTTGGCTATAATATTCCTAAACATGGTTTTTTTTGTCTTTATGCAATGTAGGGATCTTTGAGATTCTTGTATCTATGAGTTGAATTTTTTAAAACAAATTTGGAAAGTTTTTGACCATTATTTCTTCAAGCATTTTTTTCTCTCTCTCCTCTTCTTCTGGAATTCTAAATTACACACATGTAAAACCTCTTGATATTGTCTGATAATTCTCGGAAGCTCTCCTCATTTTTTTGCTGCTGTGTTTCTCTCTGTGCTGCAGTTTGAAGATTTATTGGCCTTTCTTCAAGTTTGTTTATCCTTTCTTCTTCAGTGCCCGATATACTGATAAGTTCATCTAGTGAAACTTTTATTTCAGTTTTAGAATTTCCAGTTGGTTCTTTTCTGCATATATACAGTTGTTCTTTGATATCCACAAAGGATTGGCTCCAGGACTCCCTGAGGATACCAAAATCCACAGATGCTCAAGTCCCTTATATAAAATGGTGTAGTATTTGCATATAACCTACACATATCCTCCTGTATACTTTAAATCATCTCTAGGTTACGTATAATACCTAACATAATGTAAATGATATGTAAATAGTTGTTATAATGTATTGTTTAGGGAATAATGACAAGAAAAAAGAGGGTTTTTTTCTTTTTCTGAATATTTTCGACCAGCAGTTGGTTGAATCTACAGGTACGGAACTCACAGATATGGAGGGCCAACTGTAGTTTCCATTTCTCTGCTGAAATTCCCTATCTGATCACTCGATATGACTATCTTTTCATTTACATTCTTGAACATACTGCTGATAACTGTTTTAAAGTCCTTGGCTATTAATTCTAACATCTGTGTCATTTTTTCCTTCTTGGTAACATTTTCCTGCTTTGTTGTATGCTTCGTCACTTTGTATTGTATGGTGTACATTATGGATATTACACTGTAGAGAGATTGGATTTTTTGTCTTCCGTTAAAGAATGTTGAGTTTTGTTGTAATTAATTTACTGGTGGATCACTTGGTTTTACTAGGAAAGGCTTAAAGTAGCCCTTATTCTAGCGTGTGATCCTTACTCCTAATACATGGTCTTTCTAGTGTCACAACTGAATCTCAGAATTTTCAGTGAGGTTTCTCCACCCTGGCTGATTATAACATCAGTGTCTCTCTGCACTATCTGAACTATAAAATCTCCATTCAGCTCTCAGACCTCCCAGCAGCTTTTTCCAGTGGGGCATGCAGAGTCCTATTCTGCATGAGCACAGCTTACTATTTGGACAATGACTAGAGGTGACTCCTATGCAGATTTTTGAGACTCTTTCTGAGTAATTCCTTCCACTCTGAAACCCTGCCCAGTGAGATTGCTGCTTTCCATTTGGGCTCTACTTCCCAGTGTCATAGTTTGGAAAGTACCCTCAGTCAAAAAGCAAGGGTTAATGTGAAGCTCTCCTCAAGTGTTTCCATTCTCTTACATTGTACAGCCATATGCTGGTTTTTGTCCGTTGTCATAAACTATTGCTACAAGTGTTTGTATAGTCTTAAACAGCTGATTATGGTAGGGGGGCAGGTTCAATAACTGTTACCGCATCATGACTGAAACCAGAAGTCCACATTTTAACAAATTGGTTAAATTTGTCTGCGTCTTATGATTAATTTAATTATAATTTTAAAAATACCTAGTGTTTACCAATTTGGCAATACAACAAAGCAAAACTTCCATCTCTACTTTTAAGGCACTTAGATCTATTTAAGAAGATGATAAATATATAGATAAAGTTAAATTGCAGTCGGATAGTGTCTTAGCTATCTAGTACTGCTGTAACAGAAATACCACAGGTGGATGTTGGTAATGAAAAGAGATTTGTTTTCTCACAGTTTAGGAGGCTGGAAGTTCAAAATCAGGGTGCTGGCTCTAGCGGAAGTCTTTCTCACTCTCTTGGCTCTAGGGGAAGGTCCTTGTCTCTTCAGCTTCTATTCCTTGGCTCCTTGGTGATCTTCATGTGGCTTTGCATCTGTCGTCTGCCAACTGTGCTTCCTCACTTACTTGCTTAATTTGCTCCTTTCATATCTCAAAAGATATTGACTTAAGACACACCCTACACTAATACTGTCTCAATAACATAACAAAGAAAAGCCATTCCCAAATGGGATTATAATCACAGGAATAGGGGTTAGGATTTACAACACGTTTTTTGGGGGGACACAGTTTAATCCACAACAGACAGTGTGTCTGAAAAAAACAAACTCATTGCTATCTCAATTCGAACTCATAGTGACCTTGTAGGACAGAGTACAACTGCCCCATAGGGCTTCCAAGGCTATAAATCTTTATGGAAGTAGACTGCCCCATCTTTCTCCCACAGAGCGGCTGGTGGGTTCAAACTGCCGACCTTTAAATTAGCAGCCAAACACTTAACCACTACACTACCAGAGCATCTCAACAGTATGTTATCAAGTGTAAAATCACTAATACACATGAGTGTTACAGGCCTTATGTGGGTTACAAGGCTGTAGGTTAGAAGGACAATAAGGGGTTTCATTGCAGAAGTGGGATTTGAGTAGAGAAGAGCCTTGAAGAGTGGGTAATATTTACGTATTTTGGAGCCCTGTCATTGGGTGCATAGATATTTATTATGGTTATGTCTTCATGGTAAATTTGTCCTTTTAATCATTATATAATGCCCTTCTTTGTCTTTTATGATGGATTTTGTTTTAAAGTCTATTTTATCTGAGATTAGTATTGCCACTCCTTTTTTTTTTTGGTAGCTGTTTGCTTGATTTTTTTCTCCCCCCATCCTTAAGAGTGGGTAATATTGAGATAGAAAGGATGACATTTTGGGATTCAAGGCATACTGTGGACAGTGTACAAGGTGGAAATGATCAAGGCATGCTTGAATGATCAATCTGCCCAGAGTAGAGGATTTGGGTTAGGATATAATAAGAGGTGCTTATAATACGCTGAGGTCAAGTGGTTTAGATCTTTGGACTTTATGTTTAAGGAAGCAGGGGATTAGAGTTTTGAGTCTACTTTGAACTGATTGAAATGGCCTGTTTTTAAAAAAGTAATATGGCAAGAGTGTGAAAGATACTTAAGGAGGAAGAAGAAGCATGGCAGTGAAGGAGAACATTGAGGAGGCTATTATTGTCATTCAGGGGTGAGACGATAAGGATATAGCCTTTGATGGTACAGTGAAAATGAAAAGGAGGAGCAGGTACAATAAACACTGCAAAGAAAAAATCAGCAGAACTTGGTTAGTGACTTGATTTGTGTGAGAAGAGGGAGAGGAAAAGGGAGAAAAATGGGATTGTGCTTTTGACCCCGAGTACCTGAAAGAATGATATACTGGCAGATTGGGAAATCAAGAATGGGGCTCATTTCAATAGGAATGATGAATTTGGCTTTAGGTGTTAGAGACTTGAAGAAGTTAAAAACCTTATTAACTTGTCTTATAATGGTATCACTGCTTAAAGCTAGCAGCGATTTATTAATTTTTGCTTTTTGAAGGTTCTGACAGTACTCATTTTATTTCTCTTTACAGCAAGTGTTTTGGGGTTGATGCATTTTTTCCTTTGGTTCAGTTGACCTGAATAAGCCAATAGAGTAAAAATGAGTACAGAAGGGATCTGACTAGGATTCTAACAAAGAAAAGTGTAATTACCGAATTAGCATGGTAACACCCATCTCTACAACATGTTTTACTTCCCATGACACTTACCATGTTGCATTGTTTTTGCCTGTTTGTCTTCATGTTTACTAATCTGTTGTATTAGGTAGACTTTGCTGCATAAAAAGTCATCACAAAACTAATTAAAACACAAGCATTCATTATTTCTTATGATTCTGTAGGTGGTCTAGGTTGTTATGGTCTGGGCTGGCTCTGCTGATGGTCTCCTGGTGGCTCAGTGGGGCTGGATGATCTAGGGGAGCCTCAGCTAGGACTGCTTCTCTCTGCTGCATATGGTCTGTGGTCCTCCGGTTCCCATGGCAGCAGTGTTCCAAGAGAGAAGGATTGGTCACTACAAAGCCTCTTGAAGCCTGGGTTTGGAACTTGTACAACATCACTTTGGTCTCATTGTGTTACTCAATTCAAGTCTCAGGCCAGTCCAGATTGAAGGGTTAAATAAAGAAGTAGATTTTTTCTCTCATTGGGTGGAGTTGCAAAGAATTTTTGACTATTGTTTTCAGTCTACCACAGTTGTAAATATTATGAGGATGGGCATTGCATTACTCTTGTGTACTTTGGTGTCTTTGGAACTGACACATAGTAGACTTTTTTTTTTTTTTTTTTTAATGAATGACTAAATTTTAATGAGGAAAGGAAAGCATTTAGGTAGCATTTCAATATACTTTAGTTTTAAACATATACATAACTTTTATCATCTTATCAGTGAGTGTGGTGTTTTACTTAGAAAGTTTCAGGGAAAATCTCTTTATTTTCCTCTATCCTTCAAAATTGACCAGAGAAAATATTTTTTAAAAGCAATTACCACTTGAGTTAATACTGTTTAGTATTTTTACCTTCCCATTCATTTGCCTTGGGAAGAATTCACTTGAGTTTTGTGCAAAGTCAGAGTCCTGTTCTACTTTTTAGGCTATGCTACAGGTAGACTAGCTCCAGTATGAGCATTCAGGAGACCTGGAGAAAAAGTGAGATATTAAGATAATGTTTTAAATCAAGAAGGAAAATCACTTCAGCCTTTCAGACAAGTGAAAGAACCATGGGCTGTGGATTCAGATTAGCCAGCATTACTCTCTCAACTTGAGCAAATAATTTACCCGGTAAACCTCAGCTTTCTCATCTGTGACAATAACACCTACTTTTCAGGTTTGTTTTGAGGATGAAGTGAAACATGTGAAGCACTGGCTATAGTTCCTGACTCGTGGGAGGTGGTCAGTAAAGTTTAGTTCCTGACTGATGATATTGAGCTTCTCCATCATCTCTTTCGACAGATGTTGTAAATTTGATTTCTGTGTATTACATCTGGGGAGGTCCATGTATATAGTCCCCATTTATGTTGTTGAAAAAAGGTGTTTCCAATGAATAGGTCGTTGATCTTGAAAATTCTATCATGATCTTCGGTGTCTTTTCTGTCACCAAGGCCATATTTTCCACCTCCTGATCCTTCTTCATTTCCAAGTTTATCATTCCAATCACTAGTAATTATCAATGTGTCTTGATTGTATATCTGATCAAGTTCACATTGCAGAAGTTGGTAAAAATCTTCAGTTTCTTAATCTTTGATCTTAGTGGTTGGTGCATAAATTTGAACAATAATCATATTAACTGGTCTTCCTTATAGGCAAGTGTATATTAGCCCATCACTGACAGCATTGTATTTCAAGATGTCTTGAAATGTTGTTTTTGACAATGAAGGTGATGCCATGCCTCTTCAATTTGTCATTACCAGCATAGTAGATAGTATGATTGATTCAAAATGGCCAATACCAGGCCATTTCAGCTCACTAATGCCTAGAATATCTATCTTCAAGCATTCATTTTCATTTTTGACAACTTCCAGTTTTCCTAGATTCATACTTTGTGTATTCCATGTTACCACTCTTTCTTCTCATTTTGAATCACGCCACCTCAACAAATGAAGGTCCCGAAAGCTTGACTCAGTCCACATTGTTAAAGTTGACTTTACTTTGAGGAGGTAGCTCTTCCCCAGTCATGTTTTGAGTGCCTTCCAACCTGAGGGGCTCATATTCTGGCACTGTATCAGATAATGTTCCACAAGTATCCATAAGATTTTCACTGGCCAGTTTTTTCAGAAGTAGATGGCCAGGCCCTTCTTTCCAGACTGAGTCTGGAAACTCCACTGAAACCTGTCCACCACGGGTGACCCTGCTGGTGTGAAATGCTGGTGGCGTACCTTCCAGCATCACAGCAACACCCAAGCCCCCAAAGTACAACAAACTGACAGATGAGCCGTGAATGAAACAATAGGAAGTTGAAAATGGAAGGAGTGGAAACACATAGACAACAAATCTATAAAAATCTAAATATGGTTGGACACAAATATTAATTCAGTTTCCAAAAGTTTCAGTAATCAGCTACTCTGAGGAAAATAACTAAAGGAACCTTTAATTTTTCTTTTATCATCACTAAGGCATTATATCATCAGAAAGATGTAAATAAACTGCCTCTTTAAAGTAAATAATTTCTATTAATTTGTTAGAAGGAAAATTCCACTACTGCTTAAAAATTTTTGGCTCAGTCGTACATCATATTTTTATTCTTTGTATGTCATTCATTGTTACAGATGTTAGAGTTAAACTCTAAGTTCAGAAGAGGGTTTAATTTTCCTCTTTTTTCTTTAGAAATATGTATTTCCAATTATATAATTGAGTTGGAAAATTAAAACATTATGAAAATGTATAACTTAGGGAATAAAACTTGCCCTATTAGTATATGTATCTGAATTATTATTTTTAATAGTTGCATGATATTTAACTGTAGGAACATAATATAATTATAATTAAACAATCTGCTGTCAGGGGTCATTTGGCTTGTTTCCAGTGTTTTTGCCAAAATGAGTATCCTTGTACTTAGTTTTTGCACACTTGTTTGAATACTTCTTCAGGGCAGATTCCTAGAAGTAGAGTGGCAGAATCAAAGGATACTCTCATTGAATGGTTTGCATCATAGCCACACACATGTGCATATACCTTATATCACATTTCCTCTGAAAAATTCCTCTATGGGAAGAGGTTCTGATGTTATTCTTTCTCAATTTATTATCCAAAAGAGAAATGGCAAAAGTTCACCCTTGTTCTCATAGTTTCGTTCTCATCGCTATCCAAGATGAGGTATTAAAATTATACTTAAGTAGCATCTGTTATAGCTGAATATAATCTTGAAAATAGAAACACTTTATCTCTCTGACTCCCACCTGCACCTTTTGGATGGCACCTAAAACTCTGTTTTTCAGATTGCACATTATGATCCGTTAGTGGGTCATGATCATTTAAATGGGCTTTACAAACATTTTTTAAAAATGAAATCTAACAGAATAGAAAGACTATATCTGAGTCAAGCTTGTATTTTGGTTGTGTATGCACACAGTCGTGTGTTCTGGGTTTGTTGTGTAAAATGCGTTTCTTACAATGGGGTAATGATCAAAAAAAAATTGAGTATCTCTGATCTTAAACGATTCTCCAGTTACATGTAGAGGAATGCCCCACCTCCATCCTTTAATGGTCCAGTCCTGTGGCTTTAAAGTTAATTCACTCAGTCTTGCTGCCTACACTGAGAAGGCCTAGTGCTAGACTATGGTGCTAATGGTGGTATTATCACACATGTGCAGGTAATAAACCTTTAGGCATTTCAGTTTTAACATCAAGCTTTTCTTGTGAAAAAATACAAACAATTCACTGGGAAAAATATTTCATTCATTACTAGCTAACTACAGAGCTCCCTTGGTGGTGGAAATGGTTAAGCGCTTGACTGCTAACCTAAGGGTTAACTGTTTGAACCCATCCATAGGTGCTTCAGAAGACAGGCCTGGTGATCTGCTTCCACAGGGTCACAGCCTTGAAAACCCTATTGAGCACAGTTTACTCTGCACACATGGGGTCGCCATGAGTCAGAATCAACTCCGAGACAATTAACAACCATAAGGGCTAACTACAAGGTCCCTGGGTGGCACAAATGGTTAAGTGTTCAACTACTAACTAAAAGGTTGGCAGCTCAGACACACCCAGAGGCACCTCAGAAGAAAGGCCTGGTGATCTACAAAGTCAGCCATTGAAAACCCAATGGAGCACAGTTCTGCTCTGACACACATGGGGTGGCCGTGAGTCAGAAGTGACTCGATGGCAACTGGTTTTTGTTTTGTTTTGTTTTTGTTAGCTACATTTTCTGTTTCTCCTCTGTGGTGTGAAAATCTTCCTGAAAACCTCACAGCTGGGGGAGAGAGATAGAGCTTAAACACATCGTCTCCCCCGTCAACTGAGTAACTCCTTTTCTGTTTCGAGATCCTTCCTCAAAAGCACAGAACTGTGCAAAGGGAAAGGGAGGGGAAGGACAGGAGGAGAAGGGGTGTAGAAGGGGTTTTCCCTGGTCTTTTCTAATGCTTCAATTCCAAAGGCTTAGTTGATAATTTAAATTTTTAGAGTTAAAACTGGCTTTACAATTAATGCAAATATTGCTCAGTGATTCATCTTTTCCAAATGATTCTAGGTTTACTTTGACATTTTATTTTTAAATTATAAATTAACATTGACATCACCTTAGGGTTTCTGTGACCTCAGCCCTTTACCATGAATATAACTGGCTTGCTAAAACTGTAAAGTTCAGATTTTAACTATCACCCAGGTGCCCCTGAGGCTGCTGTTGATGTTTGTTGGGCCTTTAAAACTATGATCTTCTGGAACACATTAGTACATAAATCATGGGTGTGCTGGAGGAAAGACTTTGTTTAATTTGATGCTTTGTCCAGTGCCTGCTGTTTAGCAATCTAAGGTTTTAATTACGATAGCGAACATAATAACACTGCAGCAGTTCTTTTTTTTTTATTATGCTTTAGGTGAAAGTTTACAGCTCAAGTTAATTTCACATACAAAAACATATACACATATTGTTATGTGACATTAGTTGCAATGCCTGTAATGTGACTACACACTCTACTCTCCACGCTGGGTTTCTTGTGTCCATCCAACCAATTCCTGTCCCTTCCTGCCTTCTCATCCTGTCTCTGGACAGGAGCTGCCCTTTTGGTCTCGTGTATCTGCTTGAACTGAGAAGCACCCTCTTCACGAGTATTATTCTGTTTTGTAGTCCAGTCTAATCTTTGTCTGAAGAGTGGGCTTCGGGAATGGTTTTAGTTTTGGGTTAACAGAGTATCCAGGGGCCATGGCTTTAGGGGTTCCTGCAGCCTCAGTCAGACCATTAAGTCTGGTCTTTTTACATGAATTTGAGTTTTGTTCCACACTTTTCTCCTGCTCTATTAGGGACTGTCTGTTTTGTTCCTTGTCAGGGTGGTCATTGATGGTAGCCGGAGCAATTCTAATAAAGCAGATTTAGTTGAGTTTTTTTTAATCAGGGTGAGGGCTGCTTTATGTATATTAAATCTAAACTTTCAGAGGTCTGGAAAACCATCCACAGGTTTAAAATAGATATATTATCAACGTAATAGAGATCCTGAACGGGTTTCTGTCAGTGTTCTCCTTAGCAATCTCGCCTTTTCTTTTGAAGACCACAGACAAGACTATTTGAGAAGATTTAGGTGCTCATCCCAGATTAATGGAAAGCCTAAGACAAATAAAAAGATGTTAGGTATTTGTCCTAATCATCTAGTGCTGCTCTAACACAAACACCACAGGTGGATGGCTTTAACAAAGAGAAGTTTATTCTTTTACAGTCCAGTAGACTACAAGTCCAAATTCAGGGCGTCGGCCCCAGGGGAAGGCTTTCTCTCTCCGTCGGCTCTGGAGGAAGGTCCTTATGATGCATCCATCTTTCCGTGGTCTGGGAGCATCTCAGCACAGAAACCTCAGGTCCAAAGGACGTGCCCTGCTCCTGGCACTGCTTTCTTGGTGGTATGAGGTTCTCATGTGTCTCTGCTCGCTTCTCTCTTTTATATCTCTAAAGAGATTGGCTTAAGACACTATCTAATCTTGTAAACCTCATCGGTATAACCTCATCACAGTGATAGAATTTACAACACATAAGGAGATCACATATAACCTCATCATAGTGATAGAGTTTACAACACATAAGAAAATCGTATCAGATTACACAGTCATACAGTACTGTGAATCATGACCCAGCCAAGTTGACAGGTATTTTTGGGGGACACAACTCAATCCATGACAGTATTTTTCTTGTAAGTTTGGGCTCTTGTGGTGTTCTAAGGATAGGGATTTTTCACATGGAATGTTACAACTCGTGTTAGCACTGTATGTCAATGTAACATTCTTTTTTTTACTAGTATTCTTCATATAACTGAAAATCGTGCTAATGATTCTTTAATGTAGATATACACTTAAGTATATATAAAAGTTCAAGTTTCCAAAAACAGTGGTATGACTTAGGGGATTTGTTCTTTGAATAAGCCATTTATTAGCTTACTGACACATTCCAAGTACAACAAATTTCTGCCTTTTTCAAAGGTCATCCTCATCAAAATATCTCATTTTACAGGTGAGAAAATAGAAACCCTGTGAGTTTAGTGGTATATCCAAGATCACATAGCCAACAAGTGGCAGTACTCTTCTGAATGTTTAATAGATTGAAGCCTCTTTGCCATATCAGGTTTTCACTCTTTTAGCTGCTTGTCTTAATTGAGATTTGTTCTAGCAGGAAAGTTCAGCTGTTTGTATATCTTCAATCAGCAATTTCTTGTTTTAGACAAATCGTTGTTGTTAGCTGCTGTCAAGTTGGCCTTTGACTCATGGCGACCCTATCCACCACAGAACAAAGTGCTTTACATTCCTGCCCCCTCCCTACAGATGGCTGTGGATTGGACTGTTGTGGTCTGTAGGGTTTTCACTGGTTGATTTTTGGAAGTAGATCTCCAGTCCTTTCTTCCTAGTCCATCTTAGTCTGGAAGCTCCCCTGAAATCTGTTCAACATCATAATAACACACAAGCCTCCACTGATAGATAGGTGCATTGGCCCTGGGAATTGAACCCAGGTCTCCCACGTGGAAGCAAGAATTCTACCACTGAACCACCAGTGTCCCCAGCTTTTAGCAAATATGTTCCTGCAAATCAGCATGAACTTATTGTTCTGTAGGAATCAGAGCTTTCCTTTTCCTTTATGTTAAAGTTGGACACCACTCTGTGGCCCACTAGGAGTCCTCACCAGGCTTTCTCCCTCTTCACAAGTCACACAGGCTCTAGCAAGAAGGAATTTCATTGAAATCCCGTTCCTCTTTGGAGGCTTTTGTGTTAATTGGAGTGGTAGGTGATATTCTCATTAGTGGGAGGGCTAAACTGTTTTAACAAAGAGACCTAACAATCCATTGGGTTAAAGAGCATAGAAATGTATTTCTTTCTCACCAGGGTGAGCTGTTTAGGTGGTCAGGGCAGCTGTGCCCCATGGTGTCATTCAGGGATCTAGAGTCCTTCCATTTATTGATCTGCCATCCCCTAAGCCATTCATCATCACCTGTGTGGTAGAAGCCAGGTCTTCTCCATGTCTGAGTTTTAACCAGCAACAGAGAGAAAGAACAAAACATGGAGGAAGAGTGTCAAGGGCTTTAAGCCCAGAGGTGGATGTGACACACAACAGTTCTGACATCCCACTGGCAAGAATGTAGTTGAAATGGTCATCTGTAATCCAAGGAAGAGTGTAGAATAGCCCAGCTGAGCAGTCGTGTTTCAGCTACAGATCTATTACAAAGGGAGAACAGATTTTGGTGGACAGCTGTCATTCTCAGCAACAGCCCCAAGTGCCTAAGAGTGATTGATAGACTTTATGAAAAGGGGGGAGGGGGTGGGAGATTAGTCTCAGGAATTAATATTGCTTTCAGCATTTTTTTAATCTTCTAATTCTGATGTCATATACCTAAAATTTGATGTAAATATATTTAAAGTAAAATTAACCTATGTTTAAAATAATGATAAGTTATTTCATAAGCAAGTAAATCTAAAATATGTGATTAGATACTGTCTTTATCTAACCTTGTGATACTTCACCTCTGTCAGGGTCTCTGGGTAATTGAATATTGCTAGGGCCTATAAGGAATAAATATATGGCTGGGGTTAATTAAATCTGGGACTATATCCTTGATAATAAGGGCTCTTTTTTTTAATTGCATTTTTAGTATTACGGGTTTTCTATACAACTTTGAAAGTGGCAGGAAATGGCCTGCCTCAGTGGAATGCCCTAGAAGACCAGAGGAGTCCTCTCCTTGTTCTACGCAAAGTGCTAGTCTGGCCATTCTTACAGCAAAGTGATCCCTCCTGAGCTTCTCAACTTGAACGGCTTGTAGAAAACTTGGAGACAGTTCTAGGACTGTCACAAAGTTTTTCAGGAATTGAAAATAACATGAAGAGCTGAGATTGTATATCCCTGAAGTCTAGAGAGTGATAAGAAGAAATGGCTTCCAAAAATCCAAGTATGCATGATTTTTATCGAGAAGACAGAGACCGGTTGTACCAAACTCCAAGATAGTTTTGTGAGTTAGACATGAGAGTTTTGGATTATATGTAAGTGGTAATTTTTTGATTGTGCAGTCTCCCTGCTGTTAGGGCTAGATACCAAAGAGGAGCTTCAACATGTCCACATCTTGAAAGCTTTTAAAAATGATACAGTTTACTCCTGCATGAAAATGGGAATGGTGTTAGAATTTTTAAGGTTAATTCCAGTCTTACAGTTTTGTTTTGTTTTAATATACAGCTCCAGAATGGCAGAAGACGATCCATATTTGGTAGGGCATGAACAAGTAAGTTATATTAATATAACCTCATTTATAATTTTATGTGACTATTTATATTTGAGGAGCCTTGGTGGTGGAGTGGTTAAAGCACTTGGCTGCTAGCCAGAAAAGTCCGTGGTTCAAACCCACCAGCTGCTCTGTGGGAGAAAGATGTGGCAGTCTGCTTCCGTAAAGACTTATAGCCTTGGAAACCCTATGGGGAAGTTTACTCTGTCCTATAGGGTCACTATGAGTCGGAATCGACTCAGCAGCAGTGGGTTTGGGTTTTTTGGTATTCATATTTAAATATATACAGGGACAGCATTAGTAATTCACTATCAGGAAAACGCTGAAATTAGTAAAAATTTATTTAAAATTTTGTTCAGTTTCCTGACCTTCCATGTGAGGTCAGAGAGGACATGTCATATAAAATGAGTAACTTAAATTAAATCCCGCCATCACACAGGTTGTTGCATAAACTTTATATACGCTGCTGACCAAACAATAACCCCTTGAAATACTTAAAGTTCATCTAATGGGGAGACAGACTGATGTAGTGAGAAAACCTTGGGATTTAGAATTAGAATCTGAAGATTTTATATAATTGCTGACTGCTACTTACCAGCTCTTCAAGAAGGGTAACCTAGCTCCCTGGCCCCATCCTCCCTTTTTCTCATTTGCAAACTAGGAATGCTAATCCCTCCCGCCCACAGAACCAGTTGCCATCTAGTCAATTCCGACTCCTGACAACCTCGTGTGTTTCAGAGTAGAACTGCACATAGGGTTTTCAATAGCTGTGACCTTTCAAGAGTAGATTGCCAGGTCTTTCTTCTGAGGCACCTCTGGGTGGATTCAAACCTCCAATTTTGGGTTGGTAACTGAGTGCTTAACCATTTATGTCACCCGGGGACTCCTGCTCACGGGGATGTTGAAAAGACTTGGTGGATAATGAAAGTGCTTTGGGAGCATCAAAAAAGTTACCGTCGAGTCATTTCTGACTCATGGTGAGCCCCATATGTGTCAGAGTAGAACTGTGCTCCGTAGGGTTTTCAGTGGCTGATTTTTGAGAAGTAAATCACCAGACCTTTCTGCCAAGGCATCTCTGGGTGGACTCGAGCCTCCAACCTTTCAATTAGGGACTCTTTGGGAGCAAAAGCCTGTTCATGATTATGTACCAGCAGTGTGAAGGGATACTAGCGTTCTTTTTTTTTTCTCCTAGCGTTTTATTTTGAAAAATTCCAAGCCTACAGAAATGTTGAATAGTTTAACAAATCTTCCATAAATTTACTGGTTATTAACATTTTGCTTCTGCCTCTTTCTCCATTTGTATATATACATATATAAACGTAAAAGGAGTCCCTGGGTGGCACAAACAGTTAAGCACTAGGCTACTAACTGGAAGATTGGTGGTTCACACCCACCCAGAGGCACTTCAGAGGAAAGGCCTGGTGATCTGCTTCCAAAAGATCACAGCCTTGAAAACCCTATGGAGTGCAGTTCTACTCTGACACACATGGGGTTGTCATGAGTCAGAGTTGACTAGACGGCAACTGGTTTATAAATATAAATACTAATACACACACACACATACATATACATACATATGTTATTTTATGAGCCATTTAGAAGCAATTTGCAGACTCTAGGGTAATTATAAGAGTCCCTGGGTTGTGCAAATGGTTAAGTACTCGAATACTAGCCAAAAGATTTGAGTTCAAACCCACCCAGAGGCATTTCAGAAGACAGGTCTGGCTATCTGTTTCCAAAAGGTCACAGCCTTAAAAACCCTATGGAGCCATTCTCCTCTGCACACATAGGGTTGCCATGAGTCAGAATCAACTTGATGGCAACTAACAGCAACAGGGTAGTTACAATGGCAATACTAAAATGTTAACGTAATGATTTTAAGAGTATTTAAAACACTGAGGTTTATTCATTCACCAGCTATTTATTGAGGCATTACTGTGCCAGAACATTGGCTAAGTGGGAGGACAAAAGTAAGTGATACATAGATCCTACTTTCAGGAAGCTGTCATTCTAACAGGAGGGAACGAGATGTAAGTAATTTCCGTATAGTGATAAATGCAGGGGTCTGCATAGAGTGGAACAGGAATGTTGAGAGGGATCATGTGGTCCTGCCAGGGGAAGAGCAGGCTTGTGGAGGACTTTCCACCGGAGGTCTATTTAAGCTGAGTTTTGGAAGATGTAGTTTGCTAGGCTAGACAAGGACGAAAGGAGGCATTCTAGGGAAAGGCAACATTAGGTACCAAGACACCTTGGTCTGATATTCATAGTCATTTCACATTTAAGTTTTAGCAGCAAACCACCTGAAAAAATAAATTCCTCAATTTTACACGTGCAAAGAATCAGTCAAAAAATAAAACCAAAAGTGAAATAGTTTCTAAGGGGTCTGGTATGGTTTCTATAAACAAAATAAACTTACATAGCATTCATTACTCTTGGTTATGTTCTAATTGATTTAGAAAGAATGCATATGCATTGCCTTTGACATTAAGATGCTTCTTTCTAATTTTATTGTAAAAATGGTGATATAGGATAAATCTAGGAACATTTTCTTTGATTACAGTGTGAAAGACGTTTGGCTATTCATATTATCAAAAACCTTTGTTTTACCTTTCACTTTTAATATACTATCTCTAACGATTAAAGGCAAACTCTAACCAGCATGAGGGTTGTTTCTGCTTGGTTTTAAACCATGCTTTCCTGTCTGTACACAGGAAATCTTATCAACAAGAGATAGCCCTTTATGCCACACAAGAGTAAAACATGCGGAAAACACTCATTTCGAAAGTTTTTTCTTATGTGGGCATTTTTGTGATCATCAGCAACAGGGGTGGGGCATGCTCTGATATTTCCATTCTTGAGAGGAGAGGCCCTTGAAGTTTTTTTTTTTTTTTTTTCCGCTTGCCTGGAGCTTCATGGTTTATTTTTCCCGAAGTTTGCATGTTCTCCCCAGTGAGATCTCCTCAGCGTTTTAGTGAATTCTGGAACTTGCTCTCCAGCCCTGACATAATGATCAATGCAAGCTGCAGCACAGCACAGTTTCTCTCTTGTATCTCTCACTTCCCCTCCTCTTAAGATAAGTGCTTTTGCCTTCTAACTAGTCATTTTAACCTCCTGCAGGACCACAGGGAAGGAGTTTTTTTCCTGCTAGGTCATCTCTTCTGCCCTGAGACTGATGGATATTCTCTATAAGGTGGAGCCCTTTTTACAGTAACATTTTTTTTTTTTAATTCCTTGTATTACCTGTTCAGTGAACAGTGAATAGCATCAATGAGCTTTACTCTTAAGCATTAAAGTGGAGCCAACTTACTGTTCCTCAGTTGAAAATTTATACCCCTCAAAATTGGATCTGAAATTTTTTTTTTAAAGTTTTATTGTGCTTTAGGTGAAAATTTACATAGCAAATTAGTTTTCCAATCAATGATTCTTACACTAATTGTTCCGTGACACTGGTTGCAATCCCCGCAATGTGTCAGCACTGTCCACATTTCTTTCCTGGGTTCCCCTTTTCCATTAGTTCGTTTTCCCTGTACCTCCTTGCCTTCCCATCTTTGGTTTTGGGCAAATGTTGCCCTTTTGGTCGTATATAGTTAATTGTTCTACTGAGCATATTCTTCACTGGTGTTACTGTTTATTTTATAGCTCTGTCTGTTGTTTGGCTGAAAGGTGGCCTTCATGAGTGTCTTCAGGTTCAAGTTAGAAGGTTGTCTTAGGGCAACAGTCTCAGGAGTTCCTCCAGTCTCTTTCAGGCCAGTAAGTCTGTTTTTTTGTTTTGTTTTTTGTTCTACATTTTCTTACTCATTCTAACCAGGACCTTCTTTTGTGATCCCAGTCAGAGTGGTTGGTAGTGGTAGCTGGGCACCATCGAGTTCTTCTGGTCTCAGGTTAGAGGAGGCTGTAGTTCATGTGGGCCATTAGTCCTTTGGACTGATTACTTCCTTGAGTCTTTGGTTTTCTTTGTTCTCCTTTGCTACAGGTGCAAAGAGACCAATAGCTGCTTCTTAGATGGCTGCTAGCAAGCTGTTAAGACCCCAGACACTACTCACCAGGATGGGATGTAAAACGTTATCTTTATGAATTGTATTTTGTCAATTGACCTAGATGTCCCCCGAGACTATGGTTTTTAGCCTTCAAGTCCAGTAGTTCAGCTGAAGTATTCTTAATTAATTTAAACACTTTTTTTTTTTTTTTTTTACTCTTGATTTAACCATGCACACTAGGTTCTTAGGTGCCCAAGACCATCAATAATTTATTAATAAAGACAAGGAGGCAAATTGTACTACTGGTCTCTTTTGTTGTTGCTGTTTTATTACTCATTCCAGCACACTTACTAACTAGCACATTATAAAAGAGTGACATATTGTTCGTTTCTGTGCTGTCCACAGATATTTCAAACAGATGACTTCTTTAGACTCAAGCAAATAGCAAGTTCAGAAATATGAATTCAAAGTCTTAAATGAACCAAGTGGAAATAAAAATTTGTTCTTGAGATAAGTAATTATTAGTAATTATCTGGCTGTTAACAAGATGGAATTAAATTCCATCAAAATGTATGTCATGCCCACTGTATTAGTTAACCATTGCTGCTGTTATAAATTACCACATCCTTAGTGGCTTAAAGCAACACAGGTTTATTCTCTTACAGTTCTGGAGGTCAGAAGTCTAAATTCAAGATGCTGGTTGCATTCCTTCTGGAGGCTTCTGTTTCCTTGCCTTTTTCAGCTGGAGACCACTTCATTCCTTGGCTTTTGATTCCTTGGCTTGCATCACTCCAGCATCCTGCTTCCATTGTCACATCTTCTACTACTCACTCAGTTCCTCCTGCTTCCCTCTTAGAAGGATTCCTGGTCCTTGTATCAGGCCCCCCTGGATAATCCAGGATAATCTCCCCTTCTGGAGATTCTTAATCACATCTGCAAAGTCCCTTTTGCCATATAAAATAGCATTCACAGCTTCTGGTGATTGGTGGACGTTTGTAGGGCCATTATTCAGCCTCCCACACCCACTAAGTCTCAAGTATTTTGTACTGTGCTAGGAAAATAAAAGTGGGAAAAAATGAGGGAACTCAGTGGTCAGTCATCTGTTCTTTGGACTATAAATTGTATTTTCAGCTTTCTGTAAATTATTCCAGGACTGCTGTTTTTTTCTCTCAGGCCTTGAAGTTTCTTGGCTAGGGTAGAAGCGTATTTACCACCATAAAAGAAATATATAGACTTTCAGGATTACATTCACATGCTTATTTTCTGGGCTTTTGCAGTTGAAACAGCATTATATTTTTAAAAGAGTACAAGCTTCAAATCTTTCATTCAACAAATATTAATTATCTACTCTGTGATAGCATACACTTGGCCCAGAAGATAAATCAATGAGTAAGATAAACCAGGTCCTGCCTCTGTGGACTTTATAGCTAGGTTATTCTCAAATCCCTTTCTCATATAAGCATAGCCCAACCCTATGTGAAGTTCAGTACACATGAGAACCTCACTAGGTCTCATGAAAGTATTTTTAAGATCTTGATTTGAAAATTTTTTTTTTTTTCTTGGCTTTAGTTTTGGTTCCTGTAATTATGTTTTAGGTGTTCCAAATTCATATTTTTAATGCAATGTTGGAAAAATAATGATTGAAAGAATTTTCTTCTTTACAGATGTTTCACTTGGAGCAATTGAATCATACGATATTTAATCCAGAATTATTTCAACCAGAGATGCCACTGCCAACAGGTAAGAAAACTCCTTATCCCTGTTGTCCTGTTGTTTTGTTTTCCCTTTTTTAAATTCAGAATTTACAAATAATCTGTTTTAGAATTCAGTGATGTACTTAGAAAGGAAATGGTAATTTATGGCTTAAAAAGTGATCTTTCTATATATTTTCTTGAAAAATATTTGCACAAAAATATTTCTCCTCCCTTACCCATTGAATGACTCATTGCTAATATCTGCTAGGACAGGTATCTGCTAGGACAGTTTAGAAGAAATTTCTTTACTCTGATGCTGAACTCTTTGATCTTTTCTTCAGCAATGAAAGGATGTACCTTTTCTCCCAGTCTTATTATCTTTGGGTTTACTTTAACTCCCAGACTCTCGGGAGACAGTCTTTACTCTTCACTTCTGTTCCGAAAAGGTTTATCTGAGGGCCTCTTGTATGCCTGGCAGTAGGGAAGCAAAGTGTACGAAAACCATAAAAATCTTCTCAGAAAAACCACCTTTTAAAAAACCCTTCAGCTTTACGTTCTGACCAGTTGGATAAAACTCATGATAATAATGCTTTTTTCTAACATTACTGTATTCATTATACCCATTCACAAATTGTTTAATCTTATATGAATGATAAAAAAATCAACGGATTTAGTCTTTTTTATTTATTGGCTGATATATAAGCTGAGTGTGATGGTATTTTTTATGTTCTATTTAGCTCCTCACTCACATCATCAGTGGGATTTAACCAATGTTCGAAAGCAGTGTGAGTGAATTATAGAGGTAGTATATAAAACAGGCAGTTTTGTAATCACTGAAATGAGACATCAAGCAATTTTTTTTACGTTGGACTTGCTTATCCACCTTGGGAGGCTTTATCCAGTTTGTATTGTTCTCATTTAAACTTGCTCTGGTGGTGTAGTAGTTAAGAGCTTGGTTGCTAACCAAAAGGTTGGTAGTTCGAATCCGCCAGTCCCTCCTTGGAAACCCTATGGGGCAGTTCTACTCTGTCCTATAGGGTCTCTACGAGTCAGAATTCGACGATAACAGGTTTTATTGTTACTCTGGCACTTTTTTTTAATATGGTCAGAATGCTTTTCTGCATTTTTATCTGTAGTATTTCTAGAAGTTCATGGAAGGGAAAAATATGTTTGTTGTACTTTCATTTTCACTGGCCCAAGTTGTATTGCCGAGGCCTTTCTCTATTTATCGTACTATATATATATATTTTTAGGCTATCATATCTGAGATCTTGCAAGGTGCTGTCCAGTTTGAGCTCTAGGTCCGCTTCCTGTGTACAAGTAAACGTCTTGGTAACCTTTGTTTGCTGTGACCTTTTTTTCCCTGGGGTCCAAATTATTTTTCTTAGTATTAATGTCTTACTGAAATTTTAAGAACTCAGTTCTGTCCTCAGGAAATGTACATGTTTCCATTTAATGCCTATGAATGCCAGATAGTATCCTTTTAATGTTTTTATATATTCAAGTTTATAGACATAGAAGTAGATTATCAAAAGAACCATCTCAATAAATACTCTGTTGCCAGAGCTTCATGTTGTATAAATTATTTTGCCACAATATTAGAAAAATATTTTTAATTATACCTGAGAATCTTATTTGCCAGTTGTTATTACCGGATTATTTTTATCAACATATTTTCCCTTGCTGCCAGTTCTTTCTGTTGCAGTAGCCCAAGCTTTGTGATCCAATGTGTATGAAAATATTATTCACATTTTTAGAGGGGTAGAGAGGTTACCTACACCAATATTAACTTGTAATGTCATATGGATTTTTTTTTTTTTTTAACCTTAAGCATTTCTTGGAATATAGTTAATAGTTCTACTACTTTTCAAAACTACACAGGATAGGATACTATTGTTAAGTCTGTAATATTATGCTTTAATTTAATTTTTCTGCACAGTGGGATGTTACTTTCATGACACAGAAATGTGGCCAAAAGAAAATTGACCTTAAAACAAATATATGCATATCAAATCTAATTTTCTAGTTAATTTTAGCTCTTGAGTATGTTCCCTGAAAGATAAAAATGGTCCTGTGTCCTTTAATAAAATTCCCAAACCTTAGAATTTCACATATTTAAAGGAAATTAAATCTTATGGCAAAAATAATAGCCAAACTGCAAATATTTTTAGGAGACTTAATAAGAAATGAGGCACTTGAAGTTTACTGCCGACATGCTCCAACTCCTCTGTATTTTCCGTGACCTCTTTTCCAAGTATTGCTCTCTTAAAGGCTTGTTCTCTTGATACGCATTTAGCATTACAGAGAGAATGTTTACATGAGTGTATGGGTTATATTGTCTTATAGTCTGTAGATTGTTGTGTGTCATCCAGTTGATTTGACTCATAGTGACCCAATGTGACAGAGTAGAACTGCCCCCACAGGGTTTATGAAGCTGTAATCTTTCCAGGAGCAGATTGTCAAATCTTTTCTCCCTTGGAGAAGCTGGTAGGCTCAAACTGCTGACCTTTCGATTAGCAGTCAAGCACTTAACTACGGCGCCACCAGGGCTCCCTAGGTTGTATATTGTTGTTGTCATTAGGGGCCATCTAGTCGGTTCTGACTCATAGTGACCGTTTGTACAACAGAACGAAATGCTGACCGGTCCTATGCCATCCTCACAATCATTGCTATGTTTGAGCCCATTATTGCAGCCCGTGTGTCAGTCCATCTCATTGAGGGTCTTCCTCTTTTTCGCTGACCCTCTACTTTACCAAACAAGGTTGTATATTAGTGTGAAATTTTTTTTATTTCTAATTTGGCCTTACTTCTGTATTGAAAAGGTAATTTTAGCCATTTCTTTTTAGTATTTTAAAATTGCAATTTCTTTTCTAAAAGTAGTTTAAAGTTTCCAGGAATGAATTTCTTACAGACAACAAAAGATAATCTACCTAAATTATGCTACATTGGCCAGTTACTCCCCATTTTTCAACCGACTTTCCTGTGAATTTCATAAAGAATAACAGGAAATAATTATACATTTGTTTCCTACAGTTCTCTGGCCTTATCTTGATTCATTATAACACCAAGAAGATTAAAAATAAATTCTCTTTTAAGCTATAATTTACTTATAATTTCAACCTGAAGGTTTGTCTCTTCTTACTGAATCTATTTATTTAAAATAATAGGTCTTAAACCTCTAGCTGAGAGACAGTGGAGATTAAAATGGACACAGAAGTATTCTAGAATTTTTAGTACCAAACATCTTAATTTACGTTCAAACAACTGAGAAACACCGTACGCCTTTATTTATTTCAGAACTGTGGGTTATTACACTGTTGACATAAAAACTAGCTGGGGAGTTTAGGGACTTTCTCGTATTCAACAAATTTGTATTTACGCTCTCAGAGATTGATTTTCTTTGAATTTCCAGAGTCAGATATAGTTGAGGTATAAATTAAGCTTCTAGTTTTTCATTGTATTTTAACAATAATTAATTGACGTGTGTCTAATGTCAATTAAATTGTTATTTTCAAGATTTTATAAAAAATGCTTGTGTTGTTTTAGGACAGAGTTTATACGAGAGCACAGTATTTAAAAATTTTATATAAACATCTGAAGTATGGATTAATAAGACGAATCCACCGTGCCTGATAAACCAAATTTAAATGGATGTGGGGGAGGGGAGAGGACAAACTAGGCAATTAAGGAATGAAGGTAGTAGTTATGGATTCAGGTAAGTGAAAGGAACTGAAAACTTGGTGTAGGAAAAGGCAGGTAGGCTGAAATCAATGTCTGTATACTGTACACCTGCAGGTGCTAGTTCAGTCCCTTCTGATTTCACGTTAATCACATTCTCTTTGAAAAGGCGTTTGGGAATGGAAATCAATGTCTAATACTGTGAAGGCAAAAGAAAATATAGTACCCGAGAAGTGGTTGGTGCTTTTAATTGGTATTTGTGTAGTTTTTAAGATGCTTAATTCGAACATATTAATTCTTGCCTACCATCACGCGTTTTGTTGGATTGGGAATTTTAGCTGGGAAGTTGAATTGAAACCTCTCTTTAGAAACATAATTTCAGTTTTTTACTTGCTTTATATTTTATACCAAATTTGAGAAGGCTCACAGTTTCTTTTGGTTTCTGTTTTTTTTTTTTTTTTAGCAGATGGCCCATACCTTCAAATATTAGAACAACCTAAACAGGTAAGAAGATTAAAGAGGTGGGACTTTTTATTTAAATGTTAGATCAATAAGTCTAATATTAAAATCTCAAGCACTGAATAATAGTAAATGAATTTTATGAAGGAAGTAGCTTATCTAGAAGCACAGCAACCTACCAAATTACATGACAACTTTATTCATCCTCCTTACATTTCTCTGTGCCATTCTTCAAACTGTCTCCAGCCTCAGTACATAGTTCTGTAAATCTCTGGTTAATTATAGAGCCTTGATACCCTGCTGTCACTACCAGTTTAGCTAACCAGCCACTCCTAGGAAAGGCATAGGTTATCTCCATTAATTTTCATTTGTATGGAAATACACATACATGCAGTTCACATGTACTGAGTCACATCCATGAGTCATGTCCATGTGCTCGCTCATGTACTATTTAGCCTTCTTCCTTCTTTTTAGTAGCTTCAGCCTTTTCTAAAAAGCTTCAGTCTTCGGAACATGTAACCTAAAGTACTAAAAGTAGCAGTAGGAGGTGGCTCAAGTGCTAGAATGACAGTTGAGTTCTTTTCCATCTGGTGTTAGTTTTAGACTTGACCTCTCTGAAGTCAGAAGAGGAGCATTTTATTTTATCAAGCTCTAACTCTTACCACTAGATTCTGTAGAGGATAGCTAGGGATTGAAGTAGCCTCCTCACCGTGTTCCAACTCTGTGGTTAAATATTTGTTGGAAGTTGGAAGGGACCAGTGGTTTGAAAGAAGAGGAAAGAGAATCTTTACTTTCTGCCTAAAGGACATTTCAGTTGTTAGGGGATGGAAGTAATTGGTATAGTCCCCCACAGAATGAGGACAAAATCAGGAAATCGCTGAATAGATGGGTTTACCACACTCACGTGAGGTTGAGGATACCTAGGCCTGCCTCTTGCAGTTGCATTACTGTCTCCGTTTCCTAGTGCTGCTGTAACAGAAGTGCCACAAATGATGGTTTTAAAGAACAAAAATTTATTTTCTCACAGTTCAGGAGACAGGAAGTCCAAGTTCCAGGCACTGGCTGGCTGTAGGGGAAGGCTCTTTCTCTGTCCACTCTACGGGGAAATCCTTGTCTCAGCTTCTCTAGCCCTGAAGTTCCTCGCTTCCTGGGCAATTTCTGTGTGGTGTCTATCTTTTCTCCATTTGTGCTTGCTTACTGTGTCTGATCTGCTCTTTTTATATCTCATAAGTGATTAGGCTTAAGACACACCCTACACTCACCTGGCCTCATTAACATGACAAAGCTACACCTATTCCCAAATAAGATTATGTCCACAGGTATAGGGGTTAGGATTCCAACACCTATTTTGAGTGTATGCAATTAAATCCATAGCAGTTATCCAATAACTTTCCTAAGTGTTGCTTCTGTTTTGTTTTTATTTGGTAGCTCAGGTGAGTGAGTATCAGACTTTTGCATTGTGTAACATTTTAACAAATGAAAATAGTCAAAGAACTTAAATGAAAACATACATTATGGTTACTAGAACTGTGGTATTATTATATGTGTGTTTGGATTTGGTCAGTATTTAAAGGATATAAATAATCTTATCTATGACCAAACAGAGTATCCTTATAAGGTCAAAATTATATGAAAGGAAATTAATGGGGACAGGAAAGCCGCATGAGACTCTGGGGCATTATTCTAGTTGATTTTGGGGTGGTACACCCTGACTC
The DNA here is from genome assembly GCA_030035585.1 of Dugong dugon. Classification (NCBI taxonomy): domain Eukaryota; kingdom Metazoa; phylum Chordata; class Mammalia; order Sirenia; family Dugongidae; genus Dugong; species Dugong dugon. Next base: position 20,461,180 of record CM057463.1, on the reverse strand, counting down.
CACAGACTGTCAGTATGACTTTGTTTTACTTCCATGACCAATGCCATAGCAATGATTTCTCACAGGAGGTCACCAGTTCTCCCAAAGACCCTCCCATTGGAAGTTTATCCTCTAAAATTCTAGTAGTTTGGCATCCTAGAAAATTTCCTAGACTATAAGATCTGGGTAATCCATGAAACTGAGAAACCAACTAAAATTTATTTGTGTGCATACCAGACTAGATATGTTTTCCAAATATCCATTTTCATAAGCATAACACTGGAAATAGGGTCGCTATGTGTCAGAATCTACTTGATGGCAGTGGGTTTTGGGTTATCTAACACTGTAAAAAGAATTTTAAAATGTATTTTCTTATCAAGGGCTCAATAGTCATAAGGAAAAGTTAATATTTATTATTTACCTGAAGGAGCAATATAAATTCAGAATTTAATTCACTGTATGTGGATGCGTAAAAGCTCATGTGAGCAAAACAACGTGTGTTTGTTTACCAAATTAATGTTATTTTGATGTCTGACTCTAGTGAAAGTAATAAGATTGTACTTTAGTCAGACTTTCTGACCGGATGGATGTAGCCTTGCCTTTGAGGTTGTTGACTCATTTTAGGCAAATGGAGTTATTGAGATGAATGGCTGCGGATTGGCAAACCTTTAATCTCAGAAATCTAGAATCAGAATCACATCCAGACCAAGCATGTGAAGACATTTGATCTTCTGGAAAAAAAGTTATGAATTTTCATCTTCAGGTTAAATATTCTTTGCATAGAACTTAAGATACTCTTATGCAACCATAAATATCTAGTAAGTATATTTCAAACTTTAAGCAAGCTATTAACACACGCCTCTCTGCTTGTAGTCTATTTGATATTGAACCAATAAGATATACAAATATACATGAGTATATTTTTCCAGTTGCCCAAAATGAATTTTGTGTTTAAAGATAATGAATTGCTTTATTATTTTTATTTTATTTTTTTTATAAAGGATAAAGAAATGTGCTTTTTTCTTCTGGGCCTCTTTACCACAGACTTTCCCCAGCTCTGACAGAGATGAGTCATAGCATACATTACTAATCTTTAGAATCTAGTTCTGTTGCTTATTATTCAGTGTTAATTATCTAATACTGTTTAAAAACTGAAATGGTGTTCAAATTGCTTAGCAGTCAAGTAAATCTCTATCTTTCTGGTTAGCCATTTCTGGAGGGTGAATGTTGCACATGCTGTTGCTTTTTCATACTTTTAGAAATGTCATTTAATTAATAAAAATCAACCAACAACCACTGCTTGCAAAAGGTGTAGAGCTGAATTTTTAATTTGAAAGTTGTTAGAGGCAAAGCTGAGAAATTGCCCCTAAATGAGTAATATCACCTCACAAAGCTTCCCTGATAATTAGGTTTGGAATCTCCTGAGGAACCATATGCAAGAGTTGTTTTAGGTGCCAGCTTTTGAGTTGACCATACACTGCAAACCCACGTGTGACTTGAGGAACTTTCCCAGCTAGGAGATTTATTTCAGGCCTTAGTCATTCCAGAAATATGCTTTAGTATTGATCCTCTTTGGAAATCATCAGGTCCTCAGAGAATATAGGAAAGTTCTATAGGATTCCCAGAGACTTAAAATAGTTCAGGGCATTTGGACCAATCAGATACTGTTCTGTAAGACCCTACTAGCTATAATGCTAACCAAAACCAAACCCACCCCAGTCAAGTCCATGCCGACTGATAGCGAACCTGTAGGACAGAGTAGAACTGCTCCATAGGGTTTCCAAGGCTGTATGTAAATCTTTACAGACGCAGACTGCCACATCTTTCTCCCGAGAAACAGCTGGTAGGTTCAAACCACTGACCTTTTGGTTAGCAGCTGAGCACTTAACCACTGCACTGCGAGGGCTTCCTGGTAAAATGCTAAGAAGAGCAGAAATTTTACATTGGTCCATGAGATCAGAGTTGCTAACAAAGTGTTCATGTTTGCTGGGGCTCCGTAGCTGTATGAGTGTATATCAGGCAGGAAACCCCCCACCAGCAAGTACTGGGTGTGGGGAGGTCCTGATGACCTAGTGATCTAGCACTGTTTAGTTGAAGTAGTCAGTTCCACAATAAAAAGAAATGAATGGTGAGGATGTTCCTTAAAGTATGTTAACATATTGTTCTTTTTACCAAAGGGTGAATTTAAAAAAAAAAAAAACAAAAAAACCCTGGTTAAGTGACTGTACAATTATAAAATAATAACACTACCACAAATTGGTTGACATCATTTTAAAGTAGTTATAGGTTGAGTCTTTCAGGAAATACAATGAAAGTTCCCTTAATATGGTGATGAGGTTCATTGGAAGAATTGCCCTGGTTCCATTCTTTGAATATAAATGTGCGTAATTATAATTTTGTGTTATAAGTCGTAAAATGTTAGAATTGGAGTTGGAGTACACCTTAAAGAGTCTAACCCATTGCTGTAGAGTCAGTTCTGACTCATAACGACCCTATAGGACAGAGTAGAACTGCCTTATAGAGTTTACAAGAAGCGGCTGGTGAATTCGAACTGCTGACATTTTGGTTAGCAGCCAAGGTCTTAACCACTGCGCTTCTTTTTTATGGATGAAAAAACATGGCACTTAGGTGCTTGTCAGTCCACAGTAGTTCACATATTAAAGACTTCTAGCTAGCCCTTCCTGTAAAATTCCTGAGTCATCAGTAATATTTAAGGGAAATGTCTGGTTTTGGATTCACTTGTATCAGTTAACATATCCAGCTTGAGCTTGATTACATATAAAGTCAGGAATCTGATTTTCTGAACTGTTGATTAAGGTTCACCACATGCAGAGTCTAGTGTAGGGTGGGTCTCCAACTCTGATGTGATACATCTAACAGTACATTTCTGTATTCCCACCTCAGTCAACTGTAGTCAGAGCTGATGAGGAATTCCTTTAAGTGTCAAAGAAGCGTAATTTTGAACAGCTTGGCAGCAGCAATTTAAGATGAGGAAGCTCTGATTCAGATAAGCTTTAGCATGTCGAGTCCAAAGGCTTAAGCTCTTCAGCAGTCTCCTCTCCACATACGCAGAGCATGACAGATACCTCCTGGTTAGCTACCTGACTTTTAGCGACACCTCGCTACACAGGTGTCAGTTATCAAAGTTCATAATAAGATTATGGAGAAAATGACTCTCATTTACAGAGGCCCCTTTCTTATTTTTCTTCTCTCATCTAATACATATAGGAATTAAAATTTTGTAACTTTGTCACTATAATTGTTAATAAATATTTCTCAAACTTGTTGGCTCTATGTTCATCTTTGCAGAGAGGATTCCGTTTCCGTTATGTATGTGAAGGCCCATCCCATGGTGGACTTCCTGGTGCATCTAGTGAAAAGAACAAGAAGTCTTACCCTCAAGTCAAAGTAAGTTCATGGTATTCTTTTATGTGAACTCTGGAAGATTTGATTTTCTAGGTGTGAAAGCAAGGGACTGATTTAATTGAATACAATTTACCTTTGCCCCTAAGCGGAAGTGTTTGCATGATTATTATAATCTTCAGTAGAAATTTATCTCTCAGTGATAGAGATGACAGGCTTTAAAACTCTGCTCATATTTCTATTAGTAGAAATTATTTTAACATTAGCTAACTTAAATTTTTACTGTTTCTCAATCATCATAAATGTTTTTTTTTTTTTAGTTGTATACTTTTGAAATTTTCTTAAGTCTTTTAAAGAAATGGCTTGATTTTAGCTCTTTAGAGATTTAGTGAAAAACAAAACAAATGACTGAGTATATGGATTATATAGTGTATTATTTAAGATCGTGAATTCAGATTCAGATTCTGTTATTGGCTGTGTGGCTTTGAGTAGGTTATAAAACACTTCTAAACCTCAGAATCCTAATGTGTAAAATGCAGAAATAGTAATAGTATATACTGCATAGGGTTTCTTCGAGATTAGATGAGAAAACGTATCTAAGTACTTGTATCAGTCAAGGTTCCCCCAGAAGAACAAAACCAGTAGAATCACTAGGAGAGAGAGATGGATGGATAGATAGATAGATAGCTGTTGATAGGTGGATTGATTTATTTCAAGGAGTTGCCTTACACAATTGTGAGGTCTGTAATCTTTATGGGAGCAGATCACCAGATCTTTTCTCCTGCAGCTGCTGGGTGGATTCAAGCCGAGCGCTTACCCCTTGTGCCACCAGAGCTCCTTTAAGGTCTGGTTACCAAAAACCAAACCTGTTGCTGTTGAGTTGATTCTGACTCATAGCGACCCTATAGGACAGAGTAAAACTGCCCCCATAGGGTTTCAAGGAGTAGATGGTGGATTCAAACTGCTGACCTTTTGGTTAACAGCCAAATGCTTAACCATTGCACCACTAGGGCTGGTTAGGCAAGTACAAAATCTGTAGGGCAGATCAGCAAGCTGGAAACTATAGCAGGAGCAGAGGCTATATTCCACAGTCATTTCTTCTTCTTCAGGGAAACTTCAGTTTTGCTCTTAATGCTTTTCAACTGGTTGGATGAGGCCCGCTCACATTATTGAGATAATCTCCTTTACTTAAAGCCAGCTGATTGCAGATGTTAACCACATCTACAGAATATCTTCCTAGCAACACCTAGGTTAGTGTTTGATTGAATAACTGGGTACTATAACCTAGCCAAGTTGACATGTGAAACTAACCATCACAGTGCTCCATAGAGAGCCCAGAAGTGCCCCTGGCCTCCACCCACACATGAGCAGATGTGCAACCACGTGTTGGTCATTGTTGGAACCTACTACATCCTCACGTGCTTGTGGTGTGCTTGGTCACGCCTTTTACTCATCTTAAGATTCTTCTTTTGTTTGTTGATTTAATGAAGAATATCTTTCTCTGAGTGTTTGAGTTTTCTGTTTTCATAATATGGTGTCATGTTTCACACACTGATAATAGTTTTGCAGATAAGCCAGTCAGTCATTGCAGTTGAGGCATTTATAAAAGTTTTCTTGGGCAAAAGGTTATCAACACAATTCTCATTAGGAGTGCATGTCCCTCTGGACATAATATTCTTTTGGCCTCTGTCTTTTTGTTTCCTGGTTTGCTTTTGTGATTAGGTGAAGACCAACAGGGTAGGCCCTCAGCAGAATTTTGATGAGAAGGAAATTTGTCTGTGGTTTCGCCAGCCTGAGTTTTTGTTTTGTTCTTTTCCTCACACCCCACCTTAAGCCCACGCTTTTCTCATTTCTTATCTCTTTTGCATAAAAAAAGACAAAATACTGTGATGTCATTCTCTACCTTTTAAGTAAAACTCGCCCATACTGTATAGTGTTGGGTTTCCCAGTCATATTTGCATTTCAAGTCTCAGCATTGGTTGTGAAATGAAAGGTGTTTTTCCTATTAAAGTTCACTAGGCAGGGTAAATATGATGTCTTTAGAGCACAGAAGTCCTTTCGAAACTGAAAGAGGGATAGCAGTGGCGATAAAAAAGGGAATTAACATTTTATTAAACACCAAAGGTATGCCAGTCTCTTCGAATCCTCATACCAACACTGACAGGTAAAAAATTTGCTGCGTATGAGAAAACTGAGGATCCGAGAGATGAATTAGCTTACGTTTATCACAGGACTTTTGTTGTGTGCCATCGAGTCGATTCCTACCCATAGCGACCCTATATTGACAGAGTAGAACTGCACCATGAAGTTTGCTAAACTATAGCCTTTACAGGAGCAGATTGCCAGGATTTAGGACTAGTGGCTCTTTATTCTAAAGCAGACTATTGCTCATTGAACCTCTCATATGGAATGCATTTGTGGTTACGGGCAGGGAGTTAAGGGGACAGGGCATGGGTGTACAATGGTGAAATAAGGCGCAGTGAATTATAACTTTGGAAAATAAGGGAGAGAGAGGCCCAGGGTCAAAGGGGACTCAGATTTTGGGGAGTCAGATCTTTTTAACACGTGTCTGTGTGTCATATACACAAATATTGTATGTATTTATGTGTGTATATTTGTGACAACAGTAATTAAAAGAGATATGTTGTCGGCATTAACATTGATTATAGCTACTGAAGAATTAATATTGTGAGAAAAACTGGGATTTTGTTCTGGATTGGCGCTGTACAAAGAATATAAATTATGGTATGTTTATTACTGCTATTGCGCAGGTCGGTTGTGGCTAAGTAGTAATTCTTGATACTGACAAACATATGGATTAACTTTGTTGTAAATTTATTGGTTAATAACAAAAAGAAACTTTATATATATGTTTATGCTCAGTCTTCATATATCATCATGTAGTGGTTTACCTACTCAGACAACATATTGCTGCCTCATATCCACATACCAATTTAATGAAATGAAACAACTTAATGGACATTAGATGTTCTTACTGAATCATAGTTTCTGTACAAAGGAACTTAATACTTAGTAGGAATATAGACAAGTAAAAACTAATAATAAAACAAGTCAAGATATAAATACGGAAGATTGGCCATTATTAAACTTTAGCCACAGTGTCATTATTTCATCCAATATTTTTATTCCCTAATTCAGCATGTATTTATTAAGCATTCAATAAAGTTGTAAGAAAAGGAGGAACTTGGAGGTTGGAGAAACGGTCATTATTCCCTGATGAACTGTCACTGCAGTTTAAATGGCATAAAATTTAAACATAAACAGTTAAAGGAAACAATTTTATTTAACTTTTTTGTTATTTTGTTATGTGCCCTCGGGTCAGTTCTGACTCATAGCGACACTGTAGGACAGAGTAGAACTGCCCCATAAGGTTTCCAAAGAGCGGCTGGTGGATTCAGTATTCCATATTCTGTAATAACTGAATACCTAAGAGTTAATGTAAGCGTTGTGATGGTGATCTGTTAAAGAGAAAGTGAAAGTGGAGATGGGGTTCAGTCTGCACTGTGGACTGCAGAGCAGCTGTTGTGTGAACAATGGAGCATCTGTGGAATGGTCCCCACCCTCCCTTCGAGCGGGAGGAGGTGAGTGGAGAGTTCCCCACACTCCCCTAGAATCCACCCCAGCAGGAACTTCAGAGAGAGGGCATTTACATTTACTGAAAAGAAATAATGCTGCCAAGGTTTACCAGTAAACCAGTTGCCAAGGAGTAGATTTTGGCTTATGGAATCTATTCCCTCATGTGTATGAGAGTAGACCTGTGCTCCATAGGGTTTCCAAGGCTGTGATCTTTCAGAAGTAGATCACCAGGCCTTTCTTCTGAGATGTCTCTGGGTGGATTCAAACTGCCAGCCTTTCAGTTAATAGCTGAATGTTTAAATGTTTGCACCAAGACCTGCATACAGTATATACTTGTTAAGTACATGTGTTCAGGCTTAAAAATAAAACGGATGAGCTTTGCCTTTTCCTCAACTACAGCCTTTTACTCTTCTCTCTCCCCTCTCAACCTCACACGCTCTTTTCCTGCCAGGCGTCTGTGAGAGCACCTCCACTCTGCTGTCCCGAGTGGCACCCTAACCCTGGACAAGGCTTAGGGAGTGAGGCAGGTCATTCAGTGTGTGCTCAGTCATATGGAGGCAGCAGCAAAGGGTCAGGGGCCAACCCGAAAGCTTTGGGGGCTGGCCGTGGTTCGGAGGCCACAGATACCAACTGCACTTACAGAGCATGTAAACGTGTAACCGGCTTGTCTAAAATTTGACACTAAGTTAAATCACATTGAAACCAACTCCAGGAATCTACCCAAATCCTCCATTTTTTACTAGAATTTTGTCTCATGCTTAAAACCCTGTTTCAATAAGCGGAGTGTTACCTAGGTGTAGACACTCTTTCACCATGTCAGGATTATTTCTCTGCACTTAGCTGGAACTAGGGCTGCTACACCACCAGTGCTCTACATGTTTCTTTTACTTACTTGCCAAGAAACAATCTTGTTTAGCTTTCCAGTCCCTTTCTATGCAAATCTTCACGTTCTTTTTATTTTTTTACATTATTAAAAATTTCAAGCATAGATAGAAGTTATAGAATATGATATAATAGACACCAAGTACCCACCACCTAGATGTAGTAGATATGGTTTGAACCCACCAGCCAGTCCACGGGAGAAAGATGTGATCATCTGCTTCTATAAAGATTTACAGCTTTGGAAACCCTATGAGGTGGTTCTGCTTGTCCTATGGGTCGCTATGAGTAGGAATCAACTCAACAGCAATGGGTTTTAACATTTTATCGTATTTGCTTTAGATCTTTCTCTCTCTCTCTGAAATAAAACATAATTATAGCTAAAGCCCCACCCATCCATCACTTTCTCGTCCTTCCTTTGCCTAGGTAAACTACTATTATGAAGTTTCATTTTCTGATAGGTTTTTATATTTTTACCACATAAGTATACATCCATAAATACTGACATTTTCAAGAAAATTAATTTTGTCTTGGATGCAAATTTTGTATGCTATGTAGTACCTACCTCCCTTTCAGGGCAAATGAAGATTAAAACTGGGCCACATTGAAGGTTAAACGGTGTTCACTTCGGTCCTTTTGATCTCTCTGCCATCTAGATAAAACTTTGTCATCCTCTAGGTAGGCTTTGTGTTGACTCTTATGGCAACAATAATAATAATATTCAGAGAAAAATCTAGGGAATCATGCAGACTGACTCTTATGCCTTGCCCTTTTTTTAAAAAAAGGAAGATTTTCCTGATAAATGTTTACTAGTTTACTACTTATCTTTTAAAGCTTTCCCTTAAAGTCTCCTCAGTTCTCCTTTCATCATGGGGCTTCTAATGGGAGAGACTAGCGGAAATGCTCAAGAACCTTCGTCTAGGCCAAGCTTGTCCCTGCCTGTTTTTGACTCAGCAAGGAGTGCCAGGGAAGGCTCATTTCCCTCTTTTTCCCGAAAGTCATGCAAGAGATTTATTTTTTAATCAAACTACCTTCCTCTTCAGAGAGGTGGAATAGTGCCAAAGGAGGCAGCCTTGTGGGGCTTCAAAATAGAGTCTCTTTGATTATCTTCTAGGGTGACCAGAAAGCACTCATAGTCCAGCCTCAGCTGATGTGATATCCTTCAGCATGGCCCACTTCTATGCAAAACAGAAATTAATGTCGCTGACTTTGATTCTAAAATGCAAATAACTTAGTTAGTATTCTTATTTTCCCTGTAGTTATAAATATCGAGTGCAGTGGACTACAACTTGAACCACAGCTGATAAAAGTGTAACTATTTTTAATCAAACATTTTCTGAAAGCTGCTTCTCACATATGTTTTCTTTCCTGTTTTATGTTGCATGGAAAGCATGTGTTGAAATGTTTTAGACAAGAACAGTTTTTTGTTTCCTCCCCCCACCCCCAGTTGATTTAGGGAGAAAAAAGTCTCCACTCTTAGTGCCTCTCACTTCAAAATCCTAAATGTTAAGTTTATATCCAGGTCAAAAAAGACTGGCTGATCTGCTGTGGTATTTAAGGATATCACATATCCTTGCAAAACGTCCCTTTCCTTTGTATAGGCTTGTCTGATTCAGGAAATTGACCATTTTAAGGATCTAGGTGGAATACTAATTTTGAACAGTTTAATCTGACTCAGTTATTGAAAATAACAGAGATCATCAATGATCAATCAGGCATGCATATAGAAACCAGTTCATAGTAGTTATTAAAATTTCCATAAACACCCTTAAGCTGTTCCTGTTCACATGTTAATAAGGAAAAATAGCCACATTCCTTATGCATATTATGTCCTATGCTCTGTAATACAAGAAAAGCTGGAGAGAACACCTTCTTAACCTGGGGTCCATGGATTCCTTTTGGAGGTTTAAGAGGGTTTCTGGACTCTTAAATTTATATGTATGTGCATTTCTCTGGGGAGATGAGCTGTAATTTGTTTTTTTAAATCAGATTTTCAAAGGGAAGGACTCAAACATGGTTAAGAACCAGTGCTCTAGGTTACGTGCCACTTTAGCTCTTTGACAGCAGCTAATTAAAAAACTGGAGTCCCTGGGCAGCACAAATGGTTAACATGCTCAGCGCTAACTGAAAGGTTGGAAGTTCAAGTCTCCCCAGACGCTCCTCAGAAGAAAGTCCTGATGATCTACTTCTGAAAAATCAGCCCATTGAAAACCCTGTGGCGCACAGGTCTGTTCTGACATGCATGAGGTCACCGTGAGTCAGAATTGACCCAACAACAACTGGTTTTTTGTTTGTTTGTTTTAATTAAAATACTAGTGTATGTACAGTAGCCCCCGTTCTCTGCGGTTTCGCTTTCCGCGGTTTCACTTTCCGCGGTTTCAGTTACCCGTGGTCAACCTTGGTCTGACAATGTTAAATGAGTAGCATGAGGAAATCTTGCGTCATCTTGCTGTGTCCAGCCCGGGGACCACGTTCACATAACTTTTATTACAGTATATTGTTATAATTTTTCTATTGTATTATTAGTTATTGTTAATCTCTTACTGTACCTAATTTATAAATTAAACTTTATCATCGGTATGTATATATATAGGACAAAACACAGTATATATAGGGTTCAGCACTATTTGCAGTTTCAGGCATCCACGGGGAGTCTTGGAAAGTATCCCCTGCGGTTAAGGGGGGACTACTGTAATGACTTTAAAATTTTTTTCCTTTTTTATTTTTACATTTACAATTTTCTGTATGTGCATTTTTGCAATTTTTGTTCATTTTAAGTGAGTTGAAATGCTTCAGGTTGCTTAACACATAGTCCAGGAAAGCCTCCCTTCAGTGTGGGGGTAGGGTGGAAAAGAGGTCAGACTTAGTATCAACAGCCAAAAAGGTGAATGTGTTTCACTGCTTTTTCTCTCTCTTGCTCTTCCATGGAGGTGCTAATTAAGCATGAAGTTAGCCATTAGTGAGTGAAGCCAAAAGAGGAAGAACAATTCATTTAAGAAATATTCATTGAACACTGACTATATGTCCAGTACTGCTCTAAGCAAGCAGACAAAACACCCTCCCCAAGTGTAACCACAATCTAGACTTCTATGTAGTTGTTTTTTCAAGTAGTTTCAGAAGTTTTGCATTTGGCCCCTAGAATAAAAATATTACCTTGCAAAATATTTTTTAACAAAAGCCCTCTAAATCCACTGTATGTATTAAAAGTCACCATTATGACCTAGGAAAGCTACCAAGTAAAGGAAACTTCTGGCACAGATCATAACTGTGAAACTTAACCCTTAAAAATTATTAGCATAGGCTTGTTGTCGTTGTTGATGGGTGCCGTCGGGTTGATTGTGACTCATAGCGACCCTGTAAGACAGAATAGAACTGCCCCATAGGGTTTCCTAGACTTACGAGAGACCCTGATGGTGCAGTAGTTAAGAGCTCGGTTGCTAACCAAAAGGTTGGCAGTTCAAATCCACCAGCTGCTCCTTGGAAACCCTATGGGGCAGTTCTGCTCTGTCCTATAGGGTTCGACTGGACAGCAATGGGTTTGTTTTATTTTGGTTTTAATCCTCACAGAAGCGGTCATCAGGTGTTTTCTCCCATGGAGCTGCTGGTGGGTTTGAACCACTGACCTTTCGGTTAGCAGCCGAGCCCTTAACCATTGCTTCTTTAATTTACACATTGTGTAAATTTTTTGGTTTGTTTTTGTCAGTCTGGCTTGGTGTCCTTCCTCTTTGGGCTCTTCCCCTTTTTCATCCCCTTTGCTCTTCCCTAAATACATGTTTGTTCCTGGGACTAATCAGAAGCAAATCTCTGATGACTTCTAATCCCAGCTATCTCAGACTAAAGATTATATAGTGTCTCCCTTTCCATTCAGGAATTCTGCTGTCATGAAGTCACATACTGAAAATTCTTGATTAGATGAGGTGAATACACAGAAGCAGTATGGACCCCAAGTGTGTATGTACCACTGCCTCCTGCACAGACATGTTGTTTTTCAACCCACCTGCAGGTTTAGAGATGAAGCTGTTCTACTCTGGCGGTCTGAGTCTCCTCTCCTGAATCCCCCCACCCCCCACCCCAAGTGGATTCCAGATCAGAATCCTCCAGTTGGCATTTGCCTTCCTCAGGTCTCCTGTAGGGGCTAGAAACTACATGCAGACTTTCATAGACAGTGCTTTAGGCTCCCATCCGTGTAATGGCTCTCCATGCTTGCTGACATCATCTCATTTTATCATCACAACCAAAAACCGAAAACCAAACCCATTGCTGTCATGTTGATTCTGACTTATAGTGACCCTATACAACACAGTAGAACTACCCCATAGGGTTTCCAAGGAGGGACTGGTGGATTTGAACTGCCAGCCTTTTGGTTAGCAGCCATAGCTCTTAACCACTTCACCACCAGGGTTCCAGTCATCACAACACAAGCTATATAATCTTCAGACTGAGATGATTGGGGTTAGAAGAAGCCATCAGAGATTTGGGTTCTAGGATCCTCATTTTATAAATGAGGAAACTGAGACCTAGAGAGGTTAGTAAGCTTACCCCGGGTCTCACAGTTACTCAGGAATTGAGCTCAAAATTCAGTTCAGGTAGTATAATTACAGAGCCCACAGTCTTACCCATCATGTGATACTATGATTATCATAATATTAAGGATCTTTCTCTATTCCCAGGGATCCTTTAAATATATGGCTCTTAATCAGGAGTGTGCATTAGAATCACCCAGAGAATCTTCTAAACGCAGAGATACCTGGACCAACTCCATGCATTCTAAATCACAATGTATCATTTAGCCAACCTAAGATTCTGATATGATCCATTTCTATGGACTCATGCCATTATATAATGGTAAGCTATAACAACAGATGATTGAATACATAAATTATAGTATATCCATGGAAGAGAATATTATGCCACTGTGTTTTAAAAATTTATGACTCTGTTCAACAAAGAAACTGCCTAATATTAAGGAAAAAGCAGGATTCCAAATTATTCCTACCCATTGATTACAAATATTAGCCTCTTTATATAAAGCCTAGGTTGTACCATGAGAATGAATCTTTAGTTTTGTCTAAAGATGGATTAAAATAGACTGGTCAACACATAGGAGTCTGTGGGTGGTTCAAACAGTTAAGCTCTCGACTACTAACTATAAGGTTGGTGGATTAAACCCACTGAGAAGTACCTTGGAAGAAAGACCTGTCAATCTGCTTTCGAAAGGTCAAAACCTTGAAAACCCTGTGGAGCAGTTCTACTCTGCACACACGGGGTCTCCATGAGTTGGAATTGACTTGAAGCAACTGGTTCGGTTTTTTGGTTTGGTCAACACATGACTCCAAGTTGAGTAGCAGGACACTGGACTGAAGGAAAAAACTTAATGTAAAGCAGAATAACTTAATAGCTACAGTTTTCAACATGTCCTAGTTGAAGATGGAGAAAATGATAAAGTTACAGAAATAAATAAACTGATTTCCTCAGGAGAGCTATGGGAGTGCAATGTAGTTCTCAAAATTTTACTATGTATAAAAAAATCTCTAAAACTTATTTAAAATTTAATATTTTTTAATTTCCAAAGTCTGGTGGAGTAGATAGTCCTGCCACTACAAAACACCTAGAAGTGATAGAATAAAAATATAACATTGTCTCTAATGCATAGTTGAACTTGTAAGAAAGCATGAAAAATACTTAAGAGCCATAAAACAGAAGAGAAATTTGGAAAAACACAGTACTATCTGGATGGACTCTGGGGCTACAGCTGCCCTGTAAATATTTGCTGACCTGGATAATCAAGAATCTTGGTTTTTAAAAGCCTCCTAGGAACAAGATATAATGTCTTGGGTCCTTCCAGTCTGACGAATTAGAACTGAGATTCTCCCCTCTTAAATTAATATTCTCATAGGGCTGTAGTTTCTGTTAATGAGTGATCCTCAGGCAGAAAAGATTATGAGGAAGTCTCTTCTCTCTGCCTAGTCTCTGGGGCATGAGAAGATACAATGTCTATCTTGAAAATCAGTAATTACAGGCTGAACTCTTACAGATGTACAGATTCAGAGTTCAAATTTATACTCCCTGTATCATCTAGAAAATGCCAAGTCTGGTCCCTAACATAAAGTTATTCCAGACTGATGGTACCCTCAGATCCTTGGCAGAAGTAAACCAAGTATTTTAAAAAATGAGCTCCTGATTAAAGTTTATAAAACATGTAAGCAAAAAAGCCACTATGATGAAGAGTCAGCGGAACAATAAAAAGCAGAAGTAAACCCCCAGGATCTTCAGATTATCGAGTTACCAGGTATATAAACAAAAAATAAATTTCTTTAAATTAAATGAAATACGGAATCAAAAACAAACCAGGCAGAATTAAAAGAAAACCAAATAGAACTTCTAAAAAATATGATCATTGAAATGACTTAACTCAGTGAATGAGTTAAAAGCAAGATTAGATATAGCTGAAGAAAGAATTATCAAATTGAAAAGTAGATCTGTAGAGATTTCCCAGAATTTAGCACAGAGAGACAGACATGGGAAGTTTGAAAGAAAGGGTGAAAAGGAGGATAGAAGAGAAGGAGTAACAGGTGTCTAATTAAAGCCCTGTAAGGAGGTAGGAGCCCTGGTGCACAGTGGTTAAGAGCTTGGCTGCTAACCAAAAGGTTGACAGTTCAAATCAACCAGGCACTCCTTGGAAACCCTGTGGGCAGTTCTGCTCTGTCCCATAAGGTCACTATGAGTCAGAATTGACTCAATGGCAGTGGGTTTGGTTTGGGATTTTTTGGTAAGGAGGTAGTAAAGCTGCAGATTTTGATTCCACACTTAGAGGTTCTGATTCAGGAGGTCTAGGGTGAGGACCACACTTAGAGAGTTTAAAGCTTAGACTTGTGAAGTCTTTTGGTTCAGGGCTGGGTATGATTTTGATTCTTACTTTTGTCACTTATTAACGGTGTCACTTGGCTAAACCTCAATTTCCTCCATTTTCTCATCTGTAAAATTGAAATCAACAATAATTTACTTCATAGGATATATATGTAAACTGTGTTGCTCAATACCTGGCACATAGTAAGCACTTAGAAAAATGATAGTTCCTTCTATTTTTATATACCCCAAAATACTAGTGTAAATATTGAATGACAGTTTTACTGACTAATTCATGGAATCATGGAGCTACACAAAAGCTTTATCCATCCACTGATTTATTCTGGCACAACCTCATTAATCAGTATTGTTCCAGTCTATTCACACAATATTCTTCCTTCTATCTAGGGTTATTAAGGAGGAAATTGAAATCAAATGTGATGCCAAAAAACAGACACTTTTATATGTAACATAGGATTTCTTATGCCTGTCTCAGTAGCAAGAGGCCAGAAAGGAAAGTATTAAATTCGTGTTAGGTTCTTTAACTGTGTTCTCTTAGGCACTCTGCTTATACTAATTTGCGTGACATAGTATGATGGCATTAAGCTTATAAACCAGTACTCCTGATGCCCATTTCAGGCCATGATATACCTAGAAGTTTACATGTGTCTATGGTGCTCCCTTACATATCATTATTATATTTTTAGAGAATTGTAGAAAATCTTTCAAGTTGGAGAAGTTTGCAAGTAATTTTTTATTGTGGTATAAATATATATAACAAAACATTGGCCTTTTCCACAGTATCTACATGTACAATTCAGTAACATTAATTGCATTCATTGTGTTTTACAACCATCACCACTGTCCCATTTCCATATTCTTCATCACCCTTCTCCCTTCCCTCCCATCCCTGGTAACCACTAGTTAACATTGGTCTTTATACATTTGCCTGTTCTAGATATTTCGTATAAGTGAGATCATACAATATTTGGGTTTTTGGTGACTGACTTATTTCACTTAGCATAATGGTTTCAAGGGTTGTCCATGTTGAAGCATGTATTAGGACTTCATTTCTCTTTATGAATGAGTAATATTTCATTGTATGCATATTCCACATTTTTTTAATCCATTCATATGTTGATGGACATTCAGTTTGTTTGCACCTTTTGGTAATTGGTGAATAGTGTGCTGCAGTGAACATTGGTGTGCAGGTATCTGTTTGTGTTTCTGCTTTTAATTCTTCTGAGCGTTAGCCAGTGTTTTGAATAATTTATTTAAGAAAGAGAAATTCATATGATGGTATTTACCCATTGAGTAGATGATGGACCCTGAGATCGTGGTGTACTAGTGAATATTTAACAAATGGCTCTCCAAGGGAGAAACAATACAACATGTTGATTTGTAGCATTTGCCAATTTCCGTGGTGTAAATATTCCAAGACTCAGGCTACAAATGTGAAGTCAGTTGGCTTGCAAAATTACTGAAAATTTAAGTCAGCTCTTGCGAGCCAATCAAGCAGACTCCAATATGCTTCTGCAAGATTTCATATAGAAAACAGATAAGAGATACATCCTGATAGTAAACCAATGAGCAAGATCAAGAGATGGTAATAAATTCCTTCTTCAGAAGGAATTGTGTAAGGTTCTTTACTCATGCGTTACATAATAAAGTTTCCAGGGATTTGCAGGATCTGAGTAAACCCATTAATTTGCTAAAGTGGAGACATCGGTTGTATAGTAGTTAAATAAAGCTGTGGTTTAGTGGGCAAAACACCATACTTGAAAGCAAAAGCTAGATCTTACTCTGGATTGTGCCACTTACAAATGGTGTGATCTCTGACAAGTTGCTTAACTATTTGTAAGATGAAAATAGAAATACCTACGTTGCAGGAGTAATGTAAGGAATAAAGTAATTGATGTGAAAACACCTAGCATACTCCCTGGCACATGATTAGCAATAATGTTGATTCCAGATAGTTTTATGTTTTTAGTAAAAAAAAAAAAAAAAAAAATTGAGAAAAGTGCCTGCAATATGATTGTCAGCTCTATGAGGCAAGGATTTTTTTTTCTTCTTTTTTGCTACTGTACCTCCAGCACCTAGAATAATATCTAGTATATAGTAGGTGGTCAATAATTAGTTGTTTAATGAATGAATGGTGAACATGCAATAAGCTGCTAGAATCATTTTCCCAAAAGAAGCACCAGTACTATCAAGATGTAGCTGAAGAGGAAACATTACATGATATAATAACAACAGGTTGTTATTGGAAACAGCAGGCATCTTCGACCAGCCTTCAAGGCTCCCTCTCCAATTGTGGTGCTCCATCTTGTTCTTCCCATCTCACGAGTCTTCTTTTCCCTTTCCTTGCAGATCTCATCTGGCTAGGAGTCAGGAGATCTGTGTCCTAGTCCCGACTCTGACACTATAATAGTTAGACTATAGGCATGCCACCTAACTTCTAGGCTGAAATGGGTTTTTCTGCCCCAGTTTACCCATTGGAATCTTTCCATTACAAGTAAGAGAAAAACCAACCAAAAATCTCTTAAGCAAAAATGGAAATTTGTTTAGAAAACTGAAAAGTCCCAGGAAAGCTATCTAGCTTCAAACTGGATTCAGAGCTGAAACCATACCACTGGGCTTCTCTCTGTCTCAGCTCAGGCTGCTGTTGTGCCAGCTTCAACCTCCAGCTCCAGAAGGTGGCCCTGGCTGCGGCTCCAGGCTCACTCCGTCAGAGCACCAAGCCCTGCAACAGAGAGTCTGCTTTCTTGGAAGCTGAAACAGAGGTCTAAGCGGTCCCAGTTACAGTAGTCTGAGTTGGTTCATGGTTCAGTCCTAGAGACAGGGCATGTGGGACAGACTGATTGTGTTCAGAGTCATTCACAGGCTCCATGCCTGGACACGGTGGTAGGGTTAGCGGCACCACAAACACGTGGACTAACTGGGGGAGGTTGGCTCCTCGAGCAGAAATCTGAGTACTGGTAAAATTCAAAGAGGGAGCAAAAATAACAACAGTTAATTTCTACCTTTCATGATCAGACTAAAACTTCTAAACTCTCTTCATTAAAATTGTGTGATCCTGTGTACTCCTTCTAGAGCATCTACTCTGTGTTTAATTTCTAGTGTATAATTTTTATTTTTAAAAAAGTAATAACTAAATAAGAATTAGAGCAGAATTAAATGAAATAGAGAATAGAAAAACAATTTAAAGAGTTAACAAGACCAAAAGCTGGTTCTTTGAAAAGAACAACAAAACTGATAAACCATTGGCCAAACTTACAAAAGAAAAACAGGAGAGGAAGCAAATAACCCGTATAAGAAATGAGATGGGTAATATAACAACAGACTCAACTGAAATGAAAAGAATCATAACAGAATACTATAAAAAATTGTACTCTAACAAATCTGAAAACCTAGAGGAAATGGACAAATTTCTAGAAACTCACTACCTACCTAAACTAACACAAACAGAGGTAGAACAACTAAGTAAACCCATAACAAAAGAAGAGATTGAAAAGGTATTTGAAAAACTCCCAACAAAAAAAAAAAAAGCCCTGGCCCTGATGGCTTCACTGGAGAATTCTCCCAAACTTTCAGAGAAGAGTTAACACCACTACTACTAAAGGAATTTCAGAGCATAGAAAAGGATGGAATACTCCCAAACTCACTCTGTGAAGCCAGCATAAACCTGATACCAAAACCAGGTAAAGACACCACAAGAAAAGTTACAGACCAGTATCCCTCATGAACATTGACACAAAAATCCTCAACAAAATTCTAGCTAGTAGAATTCAGCAACATATCAAAAAAATAATTCACCATGATCAGGTGGGATTTATACCAGGTATGCAGGGATGGTTCAACCTTAGAAAAACGATCAATGTAATCCATCACATAAATAAAACAAAAGACGAGAACCACATGATCTTATCAATTGATGCAGAAAAGACATTTGACAAAGTCCAACACCCATTCATGATAAAAACTCTCAACAAAATAGGAATAGAAGGAAAATTCCTCAGTATAATTAAGGGCATTTATACAAAGCCAACAGCCCACATCATCCTAAATGGACAGACTTTTAAAGCATTCCCCTTGAGAATGCAAACCAGACAAGGATGCCGTTTATCACCACTCTTATTCAACATTGTACTGGAGGTCCTAGCCAGAGAAGTTAGGCCAGAAAAAGAAGTAAAGGGCATCCAGATTGGTAGGGAAGAAGTCAAAGTATCTCTATTTGCAGATGATATGATCTTATACACAGAGAACCCCAAAGAATCCACAAGAAAACTACTGGAACTAATAGAAGATTTCAGCAAAGTTTCAGGATACAAGATAAACATACAAAAATCAGTTGGATTCCTTTATACCAACAAAGAGAACCTCGAAGAGGAAATCACCAAATGAATACCATTTACAATAGCCCTCAAGAAGATAAAATACTTAGGAATAAATCTAACCAGAGACATAAAAGATCTGTACAATGAAAACTACAAGATACTACTGCAAGGAACCAAAAGAGACCTATATAAGTGGAAAAACATACTTTGCTCATGGATAGGTAGACTCAACATTGTGAAAATGTCAGTTCTACCCAAAGCAATCTACAGATACAATGCAATCCTGATCCATATTTTACCAGCATTTTTTAATGAGATGGAGATACAAATCCCCAACTTCATATGGAAAGGGAAGAGGCCCCAAATAAGTAAAGCATTACTCAAGAAGAACAAAGTGGGAGGCCTCACACTACCTCATTTTAGAACCTTTTATACCGCCACAGTAGTCAGAACAGCCTGCTACTGGTACAACAATAGATACATAGACCAATAAAACAGAATTGAGAATCCAGACATTAAGTTCATCCACCTATGAGCAGCTGATATTTGACAAAGGCCCAAAGTCTGTTAATTGGGGAAAACACAGTCTCTTTAACAAATGGTGCTGGCATAACTGGATATCCGTCTGCAAAAAACTGAAACAAGACCCCTACCCCACACCATGCACAAAAACTACCTCAAAGTGGATCAAAGACTTAAATATAAAATAAAAAACAATAAAGATCATGGAAGAAAAAACAGGGACAACACTAGGAGCCCTAATACATGGCATAAAAACAATATGAACTATAAATAACAATGCACAAGCACCAGAAAAGAGACTAGATAACTGGGAGCTCCTAAAAACCAAACACTTATGTTCATGGAAAGACTTCACCAAAAGAGTAAAAAGACAGCCTGCAGACTGGGGAAGAATTTTTGGCTACAACAAATCTGATCAACATCTAATCTCTAAAATCTGCAATATACTGCAAAACCTCAACCACAAAAAGACAAATAACCCAATTAAAAAATCAGCAAAGGATATGAACAGGTACTTCACCAAAGAAGATATTCAGGCAGCTAACAGACACATGAAGAAATGCTCACGATCATTAGCCATCAGAGAAATGCAGATCAAAACTACGATGAGGTATCATCACACCCCAACAATGCTATCATTGATCCAAAAAGACACAAAATAATAAATTCTGGAGAGGTTGTAGAGAGACTGGAACACTTATACACTGTTGGTGGGAATGTAAAATGGTACAACCACTTTGGAAATTGATTTGATGCTTCCTTAAAAAGCTAGAAATAGAAGTACCATACGTTCCAGCTATCCGACTCCTTGGAATATATCCTAGAGAAGTAAGAGCCATCACACGAATAGATAATATGCACATCCATGTTCATTGCAGCACTGTCCACAATAGCAAAAAGATAGAAACAACCTACGTGCCCATCAAAATGGACGAATGAATAAACAAATTATGGTATATCCACACAGTGGAATACTACTCAATCATAAAGAGCAACGACAAAGCCATGAAACATAACATGGAAGAAGCTGGAGGTCATTATGCTGAGTGAATTTAGTCCATCATAGAAGGACAAATATTGTATAAGACCACTATTGTAAGAACTCAAGAAAATGTTTAACCACAGAAGAAAACATTCTTTGATGGTTATGAGGGTGTGAGGGAGGGTGAGGGTTATTTACTAACTAGATAGTAGATAAGAATTATCTTCGGTGAAGGGAAGGACAGCACACACTACAGGGGAAGTCAGCACAACTGAACTAAACCAAAGCTAAGAAGTTTCCTGAATACAATCAAATACTTTGAGGAGTAGGGGTTTGGGGACCATGCTTTCGGGACATCTAGGTCAATTGGCATAACAAAGCTTATTAAGAAAATGTTCTGCATCCTACTTTGGTGAGTGGTATCTGGGATCTTAAGAGTTTGTACGTGGCCACCTAAGATGCATCAATTGGTCCCAACCACCTGGAGTAAAGGAGAATGAAGACCACCAAAGACACAAGGAAAGTGTTAGCTCAAGAGACAGAAAGGGCCGCATAAACCAGAGACTTCATCAGCCTAAGACCAGAAGAACTAGATGGTGCCTGGCTACCACCAATGACCGCCCTGACAGGGAACACAGCAGAGAGTCCCAGATGGAGCAGGAGAAAGGTGGGGTGCAGAACTCAAGTTCTAGTAAGAAGACCAGACTTAATGGTCTGACTGAGACTAAAGGAACCCCAGAAAGCTTGGCTCCTGGATTCTGTATCAGCCCAGAACTAAAACAGTTTCTGAGGCCAACTCTTTAGACAGGGATTGGACTGGACTGTGGGACATAAAGTGATACTCATGAGGAGTGTGCCTCTTAGCTCAAGTAGATACAAGAGACTAAACGGACAGCTTCTGTCCGGAGGTGAGATGGGAAGGCAGAGAGGGTTAGGAGCTGGTTGAATGGAAATGGAGAATCGGGTGGAAAGGAGGAGTATGCTGTCACAGTATGGGGAGAGCAATTAGGATCACGTAACAATGCATGTATAAATTATTGTATGGAAAGAGAAAAAGTAAGACCTAGTTTTTTTTTTAGTTTAAAATATTACATGCAAAAAAATTACATGCATTTGATAAAAATTCAAGTAATACAAACACACAGTTTGTATAGAAAAGTAAGTTTCCCATCTATTCAAGATTCCTCTTCTCCTCCCTAGAGAGAAGCACTGTTATAAATTTCTTGGGTAGGCTTCCAGAAGTATTCCATGCTTATAGAAGCCTATGTGTGTGTCGATGTATATAAATACATATGCATTTATGTATCTAAATACATATAAAAACATAAGCAATAAAACATATGTTCTTATGCACGTATACACACTATTAATTTAGAAAATATTCTGCCCCTTGCTTTTTTCACTTAATGAATTTTATACGATATTCTTTAGCAGCTTTAGAGAGGCCATATAGCAAAATGAATTAGAGCAGACTCTACAGCAGACTAAAAAACCAAAAAAAAAAAAAAAAAAACCCAAACCCGCTGCCGTCGAGTCAATTCCAACTCATAGCAACTCTGTATGTAGGGCAGAGTAGAACTGCCCCATAGGGTTTCCAGGGAGTGGCTGGTGGATTCTGACTGCTAACCTTTCACTTAGCAGCCGAGCTCTTAACTAATGCACCACCAGGGCTCCCTAGAGCAGACTACCTGGGTTCAAGTCCATCTCTGCTCCTTATTAGCTGTGTAACCTTGGGCAAGTTGGTTAACCTCTCTGTGCCTCTATAATATGGGGATGAAAAACTATACCTACCTCATAAGATTGCTGGGAAGATTAAAATGAGTTAATGTATGTAAACATCAGTATCTGGTACATAGTGAGTGAGTGTCAGGTTTGATTATCTACCTTATTCTTGCTAAGGACTGCATGGATGCACCTGATGGACCTTCTCATTGATACATCTGTACTTTTATACATAATATCTTTTCTGACTCCGAAATTCATCTACTTTGCTTTCTTCTGTCAAAGACAAGCTCAAAAAGCCTACTTTATTAATCCTACTTAATCCTGATTGCTTCCCTTATGCTGGGGTGTTTATGGTTTTAGAATGTATTTTGTCATTAAGTTGCCTTTTAATAGCCATAAAGTTGAGTTATAATTGTTCTTCATTTCTGAGGAATCATGGTTTTTATCATCCTATTTTCATCTCTTTGAAATATCATTTTAACTCTTTGTCCTATCATTTATTTCCCAAGTATTTTTTGGACATATCTTTCTGTATAATGACTCCTTCAGAATATCTGTCCTGATCTGCACCCACCCCCCAACTGAGTTAGTTGGCCTCTTAGTGACCCTCCTTAATAAGCCCATTATATCCTTGCATATGTCTATTACTGTACTTCGTATTGTTTCACAGTTATTCACTTATATGCCTGTCTCCCCACCTAGAGACTTTATTTCTTGAGGGCAAGGTCCATGCCTTATTCATTATATCTTCTTCTGCTGGTGGATATACAATAAATATTTCTTTAAAATGAAACTGAGTTTCTTTTCGTTCCTTGAGCATTTAATTATTGCTCACCAATTAGTAACAGAAGTAACAAAAGAAATGTTATTCCCATTTGTCATTTATGGAATTCTTACTATGAGCCAGGTATTGTGTAATCCTTATACAACTCTGCAAGTTAGATGATACTATCCCAGTTTTTGAGTTTAAGAAACTGAGGTTTGATGAAATAAAGTAACTTGACCAAGAATAGCTTCTCTTTTCATTCTCTCTCTGTAGTGACTTTAAATTAGTTGTAGGCGAGTCATTTCTGATTCATGGCAACTCCATGTTGCGTCAGAGTAGAACTGTGCTTTTATAGGACTTTCAATGGCTGAATTTTTGGAAGTGATCTCCAGTTCTTTCTTACAAGACACCACTGGGTGGATTCAAACCTCCAATCTTTCAGTTAACAGCCGAGCACATTAACTATTTACACCATCCATGGCTCCACCTGGATACTAGATACATTCATTTCCTCTAGGCTTTTTCAGTAGACAGAGCTAGAAAATGGATTTTTTTTTAAATCTTGAATTCATACTAATTACAATTCAGCACCACAGGCTTCTTCCTTTCCTTCCCCCATTCCATATTTGTATTTCCCTTCTCCAATAATGAAAACCCTAGTTGCCAACGTTACCAGTATGTGTACTCATTTTACTCAGCACTGAGATACACACAGAATATTTTTAGAATTGCTATATCAACACCAGCTACAAATTACTAAATTCAGTTGAAAATTTCTTTGCCATTCTTTTGACCTTAGAATATATATTCAACAGAAGATATTCAGTCAGAATTCTGTGTTCTTTTATGTATTTATGTTACCATTGTGGTGTACAGGTAGGTTCATTTTGTTTCTATTCAGTTTTAGAGGCGTTCCCATCCTTACTGATTTATCTTTATTTTTTTGATATGTAAGACGATCAATATTTTAATTCGTTTCATTTATGTAAGATTAACTACAACCTTTAGAAGTTATTGTAAAGTCAGGTTGTTTTATTAGTTTCTAAAATAGGAATCTAGAAACAAAAGGCATCAATTAGAGCTTTGATTTAAAGTGTGTGCTAGATCACCAGTTCAGAAACCTGAATGCGTCCAAACCCAGAGCGTGCCGTTTGTAGGTTTCACAGCCTTCCTGATCTTCTTCCATTCCTCACATTCATCCAGCACGTGTTCACCCAGTGCACACCACATGCTAGGCAGTCTCTGTGATCACACACATGAACATGATCACATGGTGCAACCAGGAAGCAGAGCTGTATGGGATGGTAATAAAGGTGTTACCCAGGATTTGCTGGAGGAATGTCTTTTCCAAGGATGCTCTGGAAGTGTCTGTGTGTTGGGGGAGAAAGGAGTACACCTAACTTGAGATCACCTTCTGGCTAGTTGGACCCTCCTCCCTCTATTTGGTGATAGAGGGATGATGGTATTTGATAGCTATATTTCCCAAACCAGAGGTGAGAAAGCTAGGTGTGCATCTCTGGCACCTTGGTAAGAATAAATCACACCAAATATACCTCACTGTCTTCTTTGACAAGATTCCTGGAATGGTGAAATGGGGAGATGCTAGAGAGCTCTGATTTGGTACTGCAGGGATTAACAATATTTCTTATGCTGGTGATGTCAACCTGGAGGATGTTTCCAGTGATAAACCCCAGGAATTTTGCCTCAGCCACTTCAGTATGTTTTATCAGTGTCTTAAGTAAAGTCCTGAAAGAGTTTTTACCAAATTTGCAGGTGACATGAAGTGGTAGATATCAAATAATTTGATTTTAAATTAATCTTGAAAAGCTGGGGAAAAGGGCCAAATTCCTAAAACAATATTTAAAAGAGATAAATGCATCCAGAAAATGAATTACTACAAGTACAAGGTGGAAGAGATATGATTTAGCAGCAATACATGCAGAGATCTGAGTTTTGATTATTAAAGGACTCAGCATGAGCCAACAATGCAATGTGACTGTCAAACAAGTAATTTCACATTAAAAAAAAAAAAAAAAAACCCCACTGCCGTTGAGTCAGTTCCGACTCAGTGACCCTATAGGACAGAGTAGAACTGCCCCCATAGGGTTTCCAGTGTTGTAACTCTTTAAGGAAGCAGACTGCCACATCTTTCTCACATGGAGCAGCTGGTGGGTTCAAACTGCCAACCTTTCGGTTAGCAGCCGAGCGCTTTAGCCACTGTGTCACCAGGGCTCCTTAATTCCATATTCCAAATTTGTTGCCCTCAAGTCGATTCCGTAGAACTGTCCTATAGGGTTTCCAAGGAGCACCTGGTGGATTCGAACTGCCGACCTTTGGTTAGCAACCGAACTCTTAACCACTTCACCACCAGGGTTTCCAGATTAGGCTACATTAACAGAAGTATGGTGTATATAAGTCCAAGGAGGTGGCGGTCCCACTCCCACTCTGTTAACAGACCACACCAGGAAAGCTATGTACGCTACCACGTTTGTAGAGAAATAGAAACCAGCTCCTTTGTAGAGAAAGAGAAACCGGAAACCGTATGGGACAGTTCTGTTCTGTCCTATAGGGTCGCTATGAGTCGGAATCTACTCAATGGCAATGGGTTTTTTTTAGAGTGTGTTTAGGGCCCTGGTGGCACAGTGGTTAAGAGCTCAGCTGCTAATCAAAAGGTCGGCAGTTTAAATCCACCAGCCACTCCTTGGAAACCCTGTGGGGTAGCTCTACTCTGTTGTATAGGGTTGCTATGAGTCGGAATCTACTCGATGGTAAGGGTTTTGTTTTGTTTTTTTTTAGAGTGTGTTTAGAGTAGAGTGTTGCAGAACTCACACCTTCCTTGAAGGGGGAGTAGTTACTAAACCTGAGAATATTTATAGCATCGAGGAGTTTGTTGTCTTCAGCTATTTGACTGGCTGTCATAATAAAGAGTGATGAGATACATCCTATCTGTCCCAAGAGGATGAAATAAAGAGCAATGAGTGGAAGCCCCTGGAGAGAAAGATTTCCCTTGTTGAAAGAATAGGAGCTGCCTGAGGGTAGAACGTTACTGGACTGGTTCAGAAATAAGCTGGATGACTGCAGGACAGGGAAGCTAACTTGTATGAAGATCATTTACCATCAGCAAAATTTTTTTTTTTTTTAATGCCATGAGTAAGATTTTTACTTAATACATCTTAACTTCATAACCAAGGATAATCAAGAGTTGGTTATAAAGCTAGAATTTTCTGACAGGTTTATAAAAATAATGGAAATTAATGGCAAGCAGCCTATTTCATCCAAGCGTCAAAGTTTATGGTTTATTTCATGTATATGTGTTTTAGTGTATTTATACAGGCTGGACAATGTAGTTATCATCTTAAAGCACTACCATTTTTCCAAATCGCTAGCTGATGTTATCTGAGAACTTGTTAGAAATGTTGGTGTTTCCCCCTTTTTCTTTTTGTTTACATCATAGTGTGTAGACAGTACAATATTTTGGTTAACCTCAATCTAACACTTAGATTGTGTTTTCTTTTGCCTTATCAGTGTCCTGGGGTGTAAAATAACCAATCAAGTGGCACTAAGAAATCAAACGTAGAAAATTTCCCAGATCTACTCATTTGTAATTCTCCTAATTTAGTAGGGGTTTTCCACAGGAAATCACAGAAGAATAGCTGAAATACTCTTTATCTTGTGTACTTTCCTTCTGAAGAAAGAAACAGTTAATTGTCTTCTTCCCATAGTGGTCTGAATTCCTGTACTAGGCAGCTATATTTACTATGGTAAATATATACTATTTATGTTGTCATTGTTGTGTTCCATTGAGTCACTTCTGACTCATGGCGACCCTGTTTACTAAAGTACAAATTAAGTTCTACACGGAATAATGTCTCTAAGTATTTTCAGTCATTGAGAACGAAATTATTTAATTACTTTTCTAACTAGCGGATTTCAGTGAACATGGTAGACTAGGTTTTCTAAGGAAGAAAATTGTATCATGAAGATCATTATATGCCTTTTAGAAGAGAGTAATCAGTGACATTTAATCCCAAGTAAATTTGAGTATCACAGAGTCAGAAGGTGTTTTTGATTATCTCAAATTAGGTTTGGGTCCAAAACAACGTGCTAAGAGACCTTAACAGTTTTAAAAGAATGTTAAAAAAATTTTTCTTAATAACGTTTTTTAAAGAAGAAATATATCAGAAACCTAAAATATTTATTTTAGGCGTAGTTCAGTCATACCTTCCACATGGTCTAATCTTTTTAATTGTTTTTTATGTAGTCTGCAAGCATTATAAAGAATCACTTTAGATTATAATTTCTCATTTTGTTCTTGTTTGCTTTTGTGGTCTTTTCCCCCTGCTTGTTTATGGTGGCATGGTGGTTAAGAGTTTGGCTATTAACCAAAAGATCAGCAGTTCAAAACCACCAGCTGCTCCTTGGAAACTCTATGGGGCAGTTGTACTCTGTCCTATAGTGTTGCTATGAGGTGGAATCAACTAACAGTTTGGTTTTTGTTTGTTTGTTTACACTGAAGCATTTTTGAGATATCCCAGATATCCGCAGAACAGATAGCTCTTTACTATCAGGATTAACTCCCAGGGCCTTCCTTGGATTTTTCTGAAAATAAAGACTTTGGGTGCTTAATCTCAGTTTTAAGGACAGAAGCTGAAAGCTTTGCCTAACATAAAAGTTTTTTTTTGTCTCTAAATTTTGATTTTCCATGCTATCAGAGGCCCATTGCAACAGGTAATTTGAATGTTGATTGTGTGTTTTCGCGTAACAGTGAATTGTGGTGAAATGCATTTGAAATGTTCACAGTTTCAAAATTAAGTTTTTCTATAAAGTCCCTTTCAACTCAGAAATTCTGTGATTTTAAACTTTCTTTTTCTTTTGAGTTTGAAAATGTGATCTTTGAATGTTGTCCTGTGTGTCTTATGCGTATAACAAAAAATCATAGAATTTTAGAGCTGGAAGTTACCGTAGACATCATCCAGAGAGTCTACAGATTAAGAATTAAAAGGCCCAGAGAAGTTAGGTGACTCATGCAGGATCATAGCAGTAAGTGGTGACTAGAATTCTGGCTCTGAACTTCAGATTTCTACTGCTTGACACTGAGTGCTTCTTCATTTCTACTGGACTGGAGCACTAAAAATTGGAACTAAAAGTTAACCCAAACATTTTCATCTGACAGTTTGCAGACTTCAGACCAGGTCTCTAAATAAACAAGCGAGAAGTAAAATTATTTTTGAGAGAGGTAAACTTAACACACCATATTAAAAAAAAGACATGGCTGGCACGAATGTATGTGGGTTTCCCACAGAGAACATTATTCCAAAAAATTTGAGAATTTTGAGGCATTTCTATGACACATGATTTATTCAAACTGTCTACAAAGGGTGCTGCCATCTCTGTTGTTGTTTTCTCCAAACCCCTGAATCCTACTTGAAAATAAACAACTTCGTATAGGTTGAAGCTTTCTGATCTCACAGTCCTGGGACATTTTTCAGTGACTGGAAACATAACCTGACACTGTGAAGTGAGGTCTGTTTCCAGTGGAGGATGACAGCGTGTATCTGGGCTACTGGTGGGAAAAGCCCTCTGAGGCACCTGTGCTGGCAGAGGATAGCTGTGGTAGTGAATTCGAGATCAGTTGTCCAGATGACAGTGTGCCTGTGGCAAAGGAAGTGCCTCTCTTAGTCCCAGTTTCACTTCTATTTTATCTGGAACTAACCCTTGATTGTTTTCCACCCATCCTACTGCCTTGTCTAAGCCCCAGCACAGTTGAGAAACTGTATCTCGGGGTTGAATTTTACCTGAGAAGTGAATTTAGAAAAATTAAAGATATTTTAGCATCCCTTCAGCTAGTTGCTCTGTAAATCAAAGTTATTTTTCTAAAGGAGTACAAGTACTTCAAAAATCAATCCTCTTATCTTAGAAATAAGAACCGTGCCAGGTTTAAGTGTTCCTAACTATGATTTCAAGCCGAGGAGTTGGTTAAATTCAGGACTTCATGTCTTGTTAAACTGTAGATTCTGATTCAGTATATCTGGGGTGGAAATGCAAAATTCTCAGCAGAGGTTCGAATTGAAATTAACTGGTTCAAAGCCCTGGTTACATTTCGCGAGGTAATTGGCTTTATGTGCTTATATTTTGCTAGGACTTTTCAGAAACTCATCAGATTAATCCCGTGTAGTTTGTATTAGTGAGATGAACCCTGACAAATGACCAGTAAACCAATAAACAAAGAATAAAATAGCCTGATGGGCCCTGCTGTTAGTATCATTTCCTAATGCTGGCCCGGGGGATGTTACACATTTTTCTGCCCCCTCCTTTCTCACCATGGTGGAGCCAGCGATTTATTTATTAGTTCTTTTCACAAATATCGATTAAGTAGGTACTGGTTCTGTGCTGTGAGCCCTGGTGGCCCAGTGGTTAAGAGCTCGACTGCTAACCAAAAGGTCGGCAGTTGGAATCCACCAGCTGCTCCTTGGAAACCCTATGGGGCAGTTCTGCTGTGTCCTGTAGGGTCGCTGTGAGTTGGAATTTACTCAACGGCAATGATTTTGGTGCAGTTCTGTGCAGGGGATTAGAGAAATAAAAAAAATAATTAGTGTATTTGTCCTCAAGATAAATCAGTGTGATAGAGGAACTAAGATATATTGTTAAATATCTGAAGTATGATGAGATTGTTTCCTTCACTACTGTATAACCAGCACCTGTGGCTGCCATATAGAAATTGCTGAATAAAGTAATTTTTGAATGAAAGGATGAATGACCTAATGGCTCTAAGGTAAAGATAAACTTATGAAGCAGCTAGTTGGAGCGGGGAGGTTATAGAAGGCTTCAAAGCAGAGATTACATCTGGGCTGGATCTTGAGAGAAGGGTAGAAATCTGAAAGCGTAAATCCAACTAGAGAAAACAGCACAAGCAGAAAAATCAGCAACAAAGGCTCAAAAAACAGACCTCTGAGGTTGGATCGGAACTAGTGAATAATTCTGCAGGAATAAAGAGTACATGAAGGGGAAAGGTGGGAATAACTTTGGAGAGGTGTGATAGGGCCGAATCATGCAAGGCTCAAGAATTTAGACTTGGTTTTGTAGCAAATAGGTAGGCAGTGGAAGTTTTAATAGAAGAATTATATGATCAGCATTGTGGAATAGGCATTAAAACCCACAGCTGTCGAGTTGATTCCCACTCATAGCAACACTATAGGACAGAGTAGAACCACCCTATGTATTTCCAAGGCTGTAATCTTTACGGAAGCAGACTGCAACATCCTTCTCCTGCAGAGCTGCTGGTAGGTTCGAACCGCCAACCTTTTGGTTCGCAGCTGAGTGCTTTAACCACTGTGCAGCCAGGGCTCTGTTGCAATAAGCATTATAAATATAAATCTTGTAGTGATCTGCTAAGGGAGGGGAATGGTCCAGGAACACCGGTTGGAAGAACCACCATGGTTCTTTACCAGGTATACTAAGGGTTCAAGCTAAAATAGATAAACTAAGGTAGTGAGAATAGAGGAAAGGGGCAAATGCCAGGGATCTTGAGGGTGTCGTCTGGCCCAAATTTGGCAACGGATTAAATGTAGAAGACAAGAAACAGAGAAATCCAAGTGTTAGGACTTCAGTGCAATTGACGTATTTCAGCAGAATCGAGGTTGTAGTTTCATTTAACAAGGAGTCCCAAAGGCTGTCAGCTTGAACCTACTTAGTCGCTCTGTGGGAGAAAGACCTGGCAATCTGCTTTGGTAAGATTACAGCCAAGAAAACCCTTTGAGGCAGTTTTACTCTGTCACATGGTGCCGCTATGAGTCAGAATCGACTCTATGGCACCCAACAACAGTTTCACTTAACAAGAGGTGATAAGTCTTGTGTGCGTTGAGTTTTAAAGGCTTTATTGCCAAGAAGATGTCCTGAAAGCAGCTTGAAATGTTAAATATGCTTGAAAGGAGGATGAGAACATGAGATGAAATTTAGGAATCATCTGGATGAAGTAGAAAATTAATTCTTGGAGACTAGATAAGAGTATCGAAGAAATGATCATGTAAAGATTAGAAATGGCCTAAGGACCAGTCTCGGTAAAACTTCACTGGCTGCTTCTCCTGAGGCAGTAAGGTGGGAGAGGAGAGTTTCGAGGAGGCAGTGTAACATCCATGCTTCAGAGAGGTTAAATGGGATGAAGAATAAGAAATGGCTAGTGGTTTGGAAACATGGAGCCAGTCATGACCTTTAAGCATTTCTTCTTTTGAGGAATAGGGAAATTAGTTACTTTGCAAAGGGTTTGCAGACTAAGTAGGTGTTTGGACATTAGCATTAGAGATTTTTCTTTCATATTTGGTAACGAAAAAGGGGAGAAAAAGAATGGCACTCAAGCAGGTATTAGTACCTTTTGAGAACCTTCCCTATTGGATTATAGAAAAGATCAAATGAAGAGTGTGTCTGTATTTCTTGGCAAAGTGGTTAAGCTCTCTGCTGCTAACCAGAAAAGATTGGCAGTTGGAATCCACCAACTGCTCCTTGGAAACCCTATGAGGGCAGTTCTCTGTCCCATAGAGTCACTATGAGTTGGAATCAACAGCAACAGGTTTTTTTTGGTTTTGACTCATAGGTGGCTTTCAGTAAATGATAACCTTTACAGTTGTCATCATCAGGAAAGATGCTGTTTGTTTGTTTTTTGGGTTTTATTAGAATAAGGGAGAATGTATGTTTGTGGACTAAGGGGAAGGATCCTTTGGAGACAGAGGGAAGAATGTAATTTAAGGAGGGCTGGAAGAAGTATGGCATCAAGGACAAAAGTGGAGTGGTTAGCCCTGGAATAGGGGACAAACCTGTTTTTCTCTGAAACGGGAGGATATATGAAGTCACAGGGACGTTTTGAGCCTGGGTAACAGTAAGGAGAAGAGCAGTTGAAGGGACTCTCATGCAGTGACTTCCACCTTCTCATTAAATGAAGAGGAAATCAATTGCAGACATCTTCTTAAGGCACGAAGAAATATATCAAATCGTTGAATCACTGTCATTTATTTTGACCTGCTATGTATCATGAACTGTACTAGGCACTTTATCTCCTTCAATCCTTATGAAAAGTTAGAGATTATATATTTGTGTTCACATTTTACAGATGAGAAAGCAAGTCAAAAAGATTAAGTAACTTGCAGAGACGGTCACCAGCTAGTAATGGAAGGAGCTGGGATTCAGAGCCAGACCTGTCTGACTCCCAAGCATGTGCTCTTTATTGAAAGGGAATCGTTAGCTTGAGATCTTGGAGATGTAGCTCTGCACTGCTTGGTGATAAGGTCCTTGTTGTCCCTGTGAGTCACCAGAGTGAACATCGAAGAAAGGCACTCTCATTTGAGGAGTAAGGCACTGTGAAGTTGAGGTGGGACCAGAAATGGGAATCCCAAATCCCTGAGGGTGATCACAAGGGAGTGAGTAAAGAAAATGTTTAAGTCGCGTACTAAGACTACAGGAGAGAGAGTGCCTTATGGGCAGTAGTAGTTGGGGTGAGAAGAGCAAAGTACCCTTGTGACTTCAGGGGGAGAGCTGCTACCTTGGTTTTCCACCTTCTCTTCACTGTTCCACAGCTGCTGAATTCCTGCCTCTCAGTGGTTAGATTTCTTTCAGCATACTACAGAGCAGAGACCAGAGCCCCAGCCAGACATCCTTCTAGCAACACAGGCTAATGTCCTGCTCTGGCTGATAGTAAGTTAGTAATCACATTCTAACTTAAATAGCCAATTGAGGGGCTAAACTGGGATCTAGTCTTTTTTTTTTTCTTTTTAATTGAAAAGACAAAACAGCAAACAAAAGTAATCACCTTAGGTCCACCCCCTGCTTAGCATATGGGGTCATCATGCATTGGAATCGACTCGACGGCAACAGGATTTTTTTTTTAAATTTTTTTTTATTGTACTTTAGATGAAGGTTTACAGAACAAATAGTTTCTCATTAAACACTCAATACACATATTGTTTTATGACATTGGTTAACAACCCCATGACATATGTCAACACTCTCCCTTCTCGACCTTGGAGGACCTTTTCTTTTTTTTGGTGAAAATATTTATAGCCAGAGTTACACCACTTCAGAAGTTTTTACATGTACAATTCAGTGACATCAATTACATTCTTCCAGTTGTGCTGCTATTCTCACTATCCTTTTCCAAATTATTCCATCACCATTAACTTCAACTCACTGCCCCCAAGGCTTCCCATCAAACCTTTTGAGTTGCTTTTGTCAGTTTGATCTCACATAGACAATTCTTTTTTTTTTTTTTTTTTGTACCTTAGATGAAGATTTACAGAACAAATAGTTTCTCATTAAACAGTTAGTACACATATTGCCCTATGACAATGGTTAACAACCCCATGACATGTCAACTCTGTCCTTTCTCAACCTTGGGTTCCTTATCACCAGCTTTCCTGTCCCCTCCTACCTTTTAGTCCTCGTCCCTGGACTGCTGTGCCTTGTTAGTCCCATTTTGTTTTATGGGGCCGTCCAATCCCTGGCTGAATGGTGAACCTTGGGAGTGATTTCACCACTGAGCTAAAAGGGTGTCCGGGGGCCATACACTCGAGGTTTCTCCAGTGTTCCAGGCCAGTAGATCTGGTCTTTTTTTTGTGCGTTAGAATTTTGTTCTATATCCTTCTCCAGCTCTGTCCAGGACCCTCTGTTGTGATCCCGGTCAGAGCAGTCAGTGGTGGTAGCTGGGGACCATCTAGCTGTACTGGACTCAGTCTGGTGGAGGTCGTGGTAGCTGTGGTCCATTAGTCCTTTGGACTAATCTTTTCCTTGTATCTGCAACAGGATTTTTCTTGTTTTATGTAACACAACTCTATATTTTAGTAAGTTATCTTTCACAGGTAGCATATTTTAATCATGCAATCATTGAAGAATTAATTATTGGATGCTACAATATGACAAGCATTGTTCCAGGTGCTGGGGATATAGCAGGGAAAATATCAACCATTTGCTCTTATAGAATTTCCATCTGATAGGGGGATAGGCAATGATCAAAATAAGAAAAATACATAGTATATTAAATAGTAATTAATGAACGGGAAAAAAAAGTAAAGCAGGAGAGAGGAATAAGGAATGCAGGAATGGGAGTGGTACAAGTTTAAATAGGGGTAGGGTGGTCAGTGAGAGCCTCACCAGGAGAATGGCATTTGTGGAAGGTCTGAAGGAAGGTAAGAGAATATGCAGATATCCAGGAAAGAATGTTCCAGGCAGAGGAATCAGCAGGTAGAAAGGCTGGGAGGTGGGAGCTGAACTGGCATGTTCAAAAACAGCAAGGAGGCTGGGGTGGCAGTGACCAAGGAGGAGTGGGGGAGAGTGGCGGAGTAGTTAGAAATAAGGCCAGAGAGGAAATGGAGGTCAGACAGTGAGGGATCTGTAAACCATTGTAAGGGCGTTGGCTTTTAAACTCTAGGTGAGATGAAAAGGCATTGCCATTGGAGGTTTGGTTTTCTTTCTTTCTTTTTTAATTTCTTATGGAAATTTTTTAACGATACAGAGGAGTACACAGAACAGTAGAATGAGCCCCCTTGTACTTTTCACTCAGCTTCAAAAATGTTTGCTTTTGGAGGGTTTGAGCAGCAAAGTGACAAGACTTGGCATGGCCTGACTTGAGCAGAGTCACTCAGGATAGGCCGTGGGGAGGTGGGGCAGACGCAGGACACTTAGGATCTAATGCGAAAACTCAGAAGACAGGTAATGGTGGCTTGAAACCAAGGGGTAGCGGTGGAGGTGTTGAGAAGTGGTCACCGTGTAGGTCTGACTAGATTTTACTTATTTTATACTTTGTTCAAAAAAAAACCTGAGATTGCATATAAGTCAATAATCAGGGTAAAAAGTATAGAAAAGAAGTGATACTGAAGTACCAACCACTATTTTAAACCCTTTTCTGTTTACAGATGTACCCCATTCCCAAAACACTGGCTTGTAAGTGAACATTTGTAACACAATTCATTTGGAAGTTGCAAACCATCTAATATTCCCATATTCTTTTACAATCATGTATATTTAAGCCATCAAAGGGTAGGTGTTTATTTGTAATTTATTAACGAGATAATGCCCACCAACAGTTCCCAGAGTCTTAGCCATAGTGTGTTACTTGATTTTCTAAAAGAAGCATGATTATTATAAGTAGCTGTATTTGGTGGAATGAAACTGAAAATTAAACAAACCAAAAAAGGAAACCCTAGGTCAAAAAGTATGACAGAAAAACCCAAGTTTTCAGAGCAGGGTTCTATGTAGACAGTTTTTATCTTCTCTGCATAGTTGAGAGATCCTCTTACTCCATTTTGTTGTGTTTAATGGCAAGTTTTCTAATCGCAGCCTACATCTTGGACCATATGTGCTGTTGGACAATCAAGTAGGGGGCTAAGCCAGGTGAAAAAATGTGAATGAATCAATGCGAATCCATGAAAACTACTAGAAAAACAACCATGTTGTTTACAGTGAGCCGGTCGAGAGTGAATTCCAAGGTTCTCTGTCTTGGCTGTCTAACCTTAGGTTTTGTCACTTGTCCCTCAATCTGTCTGAACCCCCGTTTCCTTATCTAAATGGGGATAATAGTACCAGTCCTGTCTACCTCTCAGGGTTGTTGTGAGACCCACAACAAATAAAAGGAAAGAAACTGGCGCTTCTTTGGTGCCTACCATATCATGTGCGAGACACTATGCAGTCCTCACAACAGCACGCTGAGGTCACATTATTAGCCCGTTTTGTAGATGTGTAGCCTGAGGCTCAGAGAGATTATATAACTTGGTAAACTCACAGAGCTGAGAGGAGGAAAATTGTGATTCAGTCTCAGATTAGATAAAATTGGAATCCCTTGCCTTAGAAAGAAGGAAGAAACTGACTTTCCTAAACTTTTCTACTTTATAGTTAACTTGCCAGAAACTGTATTAGATAGACGTGGATCTGTACTGTCTTACTTATTATTCTGTGCTTCTTGGGTGCTTAACAAATAATAAGGGACAACAAAACTTGACTATTTTTAATTACTGAGAGGAGATGTATTATTAAGAACAATGTTCCCTTTCTTTCCTTCCTTCCATTTTCCTTCTTCCTTTCTTTTGTTTTTTTCTTCCTGCCTTATAATCAGACTTGCAACCTAAGAGAACAATGAATACATGGATTAATGTATGTGGCATGATTTTTTTATATTTAAATGAAGGAGCAAGGGGATAAGCGCACTTCTGCCACCTGTCACAACTAATTCTGAGACCTCCTTTCTTACAGTAAACACCCCCCTAAAAAATCACACTTTTCAGGAATTCATACAATGTACCAACACTGTACTAGGCAAAATAGATTTATAAAACACTAGAGAGACTAGACTAGATGTATACCAAAAAAAGAAAGAAAGAAACAGGTGGTAGCACAATGTAATGGAAAGAGCACGGGCTTTGGAGGTGGACACACCCAAGCTTAAAGTGCTGCCCAATCACTAGAATTAGAGGAACTGTGGCAGTATACTTCATCTTAATGAGCCTCTGTTCCCTTGGCTGTATAATGGGGTATGACTACTGGCCCCACACGGCTGTTGTGAAGATAAGCTGAGTTCACTGTTCCCTTCCATAAAACACAGTAAGTTATGAAGTATAGATAGAATGTGCTCTGGGAATTTAACAAGCAAGAGAGATAAGACAGTAACCCTTGAATTTTCAATTGGTTTTACTGTCTTCTTGTTGCAGATGGTTTTTCTGATCCTCCCCTCCCCCCACCTTCCAATCATATTCCAAAAAAGGGACAGTGGTAGAGGTTTGTGGACTGAAGTGGTGAGGAGGGTGTCATGGAAAACTTAAGTTCAAGTCTTAACCTTGAAGAATAGATGGTTCTAGGTAAAGGAGAGATGCAAGGGACACCCCAGGTGGTAGCAATCACTGAGAAGTGGTGATAAGTAGATATGAGTAGGCTTCTCACCACAATCTTTTTGCATGCTGTTCTCCATGCAGGAACACCCTTCTCATCCCCTACCCATCTCCTTCCTTTGGTACATTCCACTCATCTTTCAGATCTCAGCCCTTATCGGGAAGCTTTCTTGACTTCCTGACCAGGTCAAATCCCTATTATGAGAGAGGGAGGGAGGGAAAGAGAGAGACAGCTATAGATATAACCTTTGTAGCTCTCATCTCAGTTACACATTTATTTGTGAGAGTATTTAGTCAGTATCCATGCCACTCTTTAATCCTCATAAGGACAAGAGCTGTGCCTGGTCTGTGCTCACCATGTAGCCCTTCACTCCTTGACAGTGCATGAAACATACCAGTTACCAGTTGCTGTTGGGTAGATTTAGATTCATGGTTACCCCAAGTGTGTCAGAGTAAAATTGTGACCCATAGAGTTTTCAGGGGCTGATTTTTTGGAAGTAGATTGACAGGCATTTCTTCTGAGGTGCTTCTGGGGGAACTCTAGCTGCCAGTCTTTTGGTTAGCTATTTGTACCACCCAGGGACTCCTAGGGACCTTAAGAGGGCCTCATAAATACTCACTGAATGAATGGATAAATGTTGGCTTGTCAGCGAGCCTAGATGGAAAAGAGGATTTATATTTGGGTTGCTAATCCCATTGGATGCCAAATATTATATTAACTCATTTAATCTTTAAAACAGTGTTATGAAATCAATTTTATTGTTACTCTCATTTTGAAGATGGAGAAGTGGAAGTCCAGAGATGTTAACCATCTTGCCCAATTCACACAGCTAATAAGTAGCAACAGGAATTTGAACCAGGCAGACTGGCTCTGAATCCCTTGGACTTAACCACATTGCTCTGCCACTTTATACAGAGGACTAAGTCAAGTACCCAAGTAAAGTTGGACAGATTTCTGTTTGAAAATTGTGGATCTTTTCCTCCTCCTCTTCTTCATTATTATCATCATCACTTCAGGGGAAAAACTAATCTGAAGAAAACTACTTCCTATGTCGTGGCTTACATTTATGTTGACTCCAAACCAAACCCATTGTCATCGGTCAATTACAACTCATAGTGACCCTATAGTACAGAGTAGAACTGCCCCATAGGGTTTCCACGGAGCAGTTGGTGGATTCCAACTGCCGACATTTTAACCACTCTTAACCACTGCGCCACCCCCAGGGCTCCATGTTGACTCTACATTCTCCCAAAGTTATTTGGTCAGTTTTACCCAGAAGGTAAACTGGACATTCAAATTCTGTTTCCCAGAAAATTTGAAACTGGTCCTCTTAATCATCTTTGAAGAGCCTGTATGTACTTTGCCACACTATGACAGAGTCCTTTGAAATAAAAGGACATGGTGACTTGACTAAGTTAGGTGTTATCTGAGACCCTTGGTTTCTGTTTCTTATTTAAAAAGCAAAGGTAGCCTGTGGTCATCAGGTGTTGAGTCAGAGGGTTCCAGGAGGAAAGTCTTGATTTCATCAGGAAGCCAAGATACCCTAACTCTCCCAGGAATGGTTAGTGTTACTATAATAACAATAATTACTAATAGAAAGTTAACCAGCCCAATAAAATATGACACTCTGGAAAAAGAGTTACCCTAGGAGTAGAAGTTGTCTGAATCAGTCATTTCTTCCACCCATCTGCTTTTAAACGGGATTTTTTTTTTTAGATCATCTCAGTACATTTGGATTATTTAAAGAGCTCTAGATAGAAGAATACATTACAGTAATGGATAGAATAATAGTTAACACTTGTGTACTGCTACTATTTGCTGGACACTGTTCTAAACACTTTATATGTACTATTTTTCTCAGTCCTCACAATAGTGCTTTGAGGTATCCCCATTTTACAGATGAGGAAACTGAGCACTGCCCAAGGTCACACAAACAGTAAGTGGCAGAACTGACTTCAAACCCAGATAGTCTGCCCCTAAAGTCCATTTTCCTTTGTAGCTAATTATGCATTTTATCACTTAAAATTAAATATTTTTAAAATTCAGTATTTATTTGGAACCACTTTTTTAAAACAGGTCCAAAAGCAGCTTATGTTTTATTAGCTTTTTTTCTAATTTAACAACCAATATAATGAAAGTTTAACAGCAGTATTCAGTAAGCAGCATTTTTATTGTCAGGCCATTAGCTGATTTTAATTAAATAAAATATTTACATTAGAAAAGTCAGAGTGGGATTAACAGTGTGGGGCCTCGAAGGTGAAACCTATTGCAAAAGATAAACATTGGCAGCAGAATCAGACAACTAGGTTGCTTCTCTTTCGTAGAGTCAAGGGATGTAAAGGAAGACTAAGTTTAGACAAACGAAATACACTTTCCAATTCAATGATGTGCCCATAAAATTTAAATATTACTTTACTTGTTAAAAGGAATATATTGAGCAGTTTTAAACAATGGGCCTGAAATAACTATCCCTGTCTATTTTTTAAAATGTGTATTTTCATATGACATAGTACACTTTATTTCACAGCCAGCATTTGAGAGTTCAAGCTGGATTCAGGACAGATGAGTTTGTCATGTGTTAGTTATTTCTCTGCCAACTATTCATCCTGTCAAATGGCATCCATTGGCTAGAAGCAACACTATCCGTTATAACAAAGCATGTTGTGTAATCTTTTTCCTCAGCTTAAGGAAAAGAAAACAATCACTGAAGAAATTTTTAGAAAAAGATTTATTTTATTTGACTTTTGGGGTAAGATTTTAATGAGAAAGTTGGAGAATTTTCGAAAGGTAAGTATTATTTAAAATTTTCACATGGTTATGTAATCCCAAATAATCCTTGCCCAAATTAACAATTAAAGTAATACAAAAATTTAACTTTTATTTTCAGAGATTATTTTTATGGATAGTGATGGGGAGGGAGGAGAGAATGAAGAGAAAATTAGCTTTTTTTTTTTTTATCAAGGGACGTGAAGATAAAAAGATTGTGGCATTATTACTGCTCCAGGAAGAATAAGTATTCCTCTTAGTACCAAAAATGCTTTCATTCAAAACAAAGAAAAGGAATCTTCCTTCAGGCATTTTATCACTTTTGTCTCCTTAGCGAATTCAAAGCTTAACCAGTGTTAAGCCTGCTGTATTCAGAGTCTTTCAACAGTAACCTACCCTTTCTTGCAGATACAGTTGCTGTCTAATAAACAGTTTTCAAGGGAACCACTATTCAAAGAAGTAAAAGGGAGGCTGAATAAAACAATTAAATTCTCCATACCCGTTGCTCCGAGTCCATTCCGACCCACAGCAACCCTAGAGGACAAAGTAGAACTGCCTCATAGGGTTTCCAGGGAGCGGCTAGTGGATTTGAACTGCCGAGCTTTTGGTTAGCAGTCCTATCACTTAAGCACTGCACCACCAGGGCTCCACAGAACAAATGAATTTC
The DNA here is from genome assembly GCA_030035585.1 of Dugong dugon. Classification (NCBI taxonomy): domain Eukaryota; kingdom Metazoa; phylum Chordata; class Mammalia; order Sirenia; family Dugongidae; genus Dugong; species Dugong dugon. Next base: position 20,420,891 of record CM057463.1, on the reverse strand, counting down.
TGAATCAACTGCAAATAACTCAATGATCATGGCATTTTATAAAGTATACTCTCTTCCAATGATAATTCCAGTGCCTTCAAAAGCCGTATAATCTGAAAATAGTATCTTTTTTTTCTGTCCCCACTTCAGCTTTCTTCGTTCAGTCAGTATTTTGGAAAGTCCACAAAACCCAAGGGCCTCCCTGTCATTGCCCTGTGGTCTATGTAGAAACCAGATGATGGCATGCTGACTTAGACTCTTTCAAATGGATCAAACGCCATGTTAGTCACTGGCAAATTTTCAGATCTTTTACCTCAGCGAGCACCCAGTTCCTCATTCTTGCCACCCTTCAATCATGAAGTAATAGTGAAAAAATTATGAGTATTTTTTGAGGACACCTCCCACCTCTTTCCTTCCATGCCACTGACTAATTCCTTCAGAGTGGTAACACTGAAGGGTCTAGAAATACAAAGTGATTGAGCTATAATCACTAGATTTCTTCCCCTCTCCTGCGTAAATGGAAAGCCTACCTTATTTCACCCAAGTGAAGTATTCTGTTGTGCCTTACACTGTTGCACTCTGGGCTCAGTGTCACTTAAAGATGAAATGACATTGTCTATTTAGTGCTCTTTCAGTATTTATTACTGAAGAAGTCCCTGTGGGTTATATCAGTGCAACAAAGACTGACTTTAGATGTGGTCACCAAGGCACAGAAATTGGTTTCACCAATCCAGCAAGTATGAAGGGACAACCACCAACCTTGGAGCAAACCTAGAACTTATTCCCTGTCCTACATTTAAAGGGCAAAGACTTTCTACCTGTTATAAAAGGAGAAGCATTAAGTTCTTAATTATTATATGCCCAGAGGGGTTTTTTAAAATCATTTTTAAATTGTTTTAGATGATGGTTTACAGAGCAAATTAGTTTCTCATTAAACAATTAATACATGTATTGTTTTGTGACATTGGTTGCCAACCCATGACATGTCAACACTCTCTGCTTCTCGACCTTGGGTTCCCCATTACCAGATTTCCTGTCCCCTCCTGCCTTCTCATCCTTGCCCCGGTTGGTGTGCCCCTTTAATCTTGTTTTGTTTTATGGGCCTGTCTAATCATAGGCTGAAAGGTGAACCTCAGGAGTGACTTCAGTACTGAGTTAAAAGGGTGTCCAGGGGTCATACTCTAGGGGTTTTTTCAGTCTCTATTAGACCAGTAAATCTGGTCTTTTTTTGTGATTTAGAATTTTGTTCTACATTTTCTCCAGCTCTGTCTGAGACGCTCTATTATGATCCCTGTCGGAGCAGTCACCGGTGGTAGCTGGGCATCGTCTAGCTTGCTGGGCTCAGTCTGGTGGAGGCCGTGGTAGTTGTGGTCCATTAGTCCTTTCGACTAATCTTTCCCTTGTGTCTTTGATTTTCTTCATTCTCCCTTGCTCCAGGCAGACTTCCCTAGAGGGTTTTTTAAAAGTGCTATACCTGCTTAAAACCAGTTCCTATAAAGTCATTTCCTGCTTATGGGGACCCCATGTGTGTCAGAGTAGAACTGTGCTCCATAGAGTTTTTAATGACTAATTTTTTGTAAGTTAAAGAGCCCCTGGGTGATACAAATGGTTAACATACTTGATTGCTAACTGGAAGGTTGGGGGTTTGAGTTCACCCAGAGTCACCTCAGAAGAAAGGCTGGTGATCTACTTCTGAAAAATCAGCCATTGAAAACCCTATGGACCACAGTTCTATTCTGACATACATGGGGTTGCCATGAGTCAGAGTCAACTGGACGGCAACTTTTTTTTTGGTTTTTGGGATTTTCTTTTTTTTTTTTTTTTTTTTTTTTGCATACCTGTTTAAGAAATTATTTATTTGTGCTTTGAAGTAGGCAAATTCCAATTTAAGCCTAAATCCTCTTTGGGATCAACTTGCTCTGCAAGGACTGGAGGCCACTCCTGCTAGTGCCTCCACTCCTTGGAAAGGGAGTTAAGGGGTTCAGAAGCAAACTTTTGCAGCTGCTGTGAACCCAGGTTCAGGCAGAGAGGCACTAAGATTTCCAGTGGAGTCACACTGTTGATTAGAGGGGAGTCCCACCCAGAGATAGCTCCTTGATGGAAGTCCTTCTGGTTTAACTTGGTAAAGAACCTACACTTGCCAATAAGACTTATTGGAAAGAGACAGAATCCCTTTCAACAAGGCCACTCCTAATATAAACATCATCAAATGGACTCATGTTCCACTGAGGCAGGGATTTGGTAGATCTACCAAGCCAGGGGATGAAGCACTCCCCCCACACCTGTGGGGAATAATCCCAGCTTTGATCGATTTCTCAAACCTTGTGTTAAAAGATTAGATTTGTGAAAAATGCATACTGAGAAAAATCTACCAAATCCCTCTGCCTGAGTGGAATATGAGTCCATTTGATGATGTTTATATTAGGAGTGGCCTTGTTGAAAGGGATTCTGCCTCTTTCCAAGAAGTCTTATCGGCGGGTGTAGGCTCTTTACCAAGTTAAACTGGAAGGACTTCCATTAAGGAGCCATCTCTGGGTGGGATTCCCTCCTACTTTTCCTTTGGATTCTGGGCTTCTTGTACATACAGATTGATTGGTTTCTAATGATTGTATAGTTGGGAGATCCTGGATTTAGGTCATGTATTTCCTTGGAAAGAGATCATGTGAGCTAAGGAGATAGGGTGGTCACCTCATTCAGCATTGAAAGCCCTGCATCCCAGATGGTTGGTCATCTTGTAAGGAGATACAATACACTTCTATACACTATATCTAAGAGGTGGACTGAAATTATCACAGGGTTCTGACTTAATATGATTCTAGGAGGTAAATACAAGGTCATTAGAGCTTATTTTTAGAGGTATGATTTTAGTGTTGGGGTTTTCTCAAAGAAAGAAATCTGGTCTTCTAAAAGAGGCTAGAAGACCAACTGGAGGAGCAAGGATGTCCAAGGATCCTTGTTTAAAATGTCATTATCTCCATGCTATTTCCTTTTTATTGCTGTCCTCATTATTCTTAAGGTATAACAGTAAAAAAGATAAAATAGCTTAAATGAAAAAATCTGATTTTATAAAATAAGAGATAAACAAGTGTCAAATCCAAGGATTTCCACTTAGAAAATATACCATTTTTGAATGGAGGAAACTTTCGTGACCTGGGCATATGTAACTCAGTAATCAGAGCTCATGGCATAGAGGTCCCAAAGGCCAAAGTATTCTAACAGTTGACTGTGAGCCAACTCCTTGGACTTGAGTGTCCACAGCCAACCTTCAGAACCAGGTCCGTGGGCAGGGCTCTCTCCCCTGCCTCATCGTGGCAGTTAGGATGCACTATTTCTGCTCACCTCCCTCCTTCCCTTGCTTTCTGTTAATCATAAATTCCCATATTACCCGTCATTCATCCAGCTCATGTGACCAAAAATTGTGAGGAGGGTGCAGATGAAAACATGTTCTTAGTAGGAAGGGGGTACTTTATAGTTACACCACATCCCCGAAGGTGCACTGTTCCAACTTAACAATACATACTGTATTTTAAGTGGTCAGCTTCCTGGAGTATCTTCTCCCACCTCTCAAAACAATCACCATTAGCGTTTTGATGTATTTTCATCCCATCATTTGTTCAGTGCATATTCTAAAAAATGGAGCTATGGTCATCTACCTATGTGTATGCATAATTGTGTATCTTTCTGTGTTTACCAGCCTCTCATAAGCAGTTTTGCATGTTGCTGTATAGTCAAATGTGCTGACTTTTGGAAATGTGATTCTTACATAGATCTGCAACTATGTGGGACCTGCAAAGGTTATTGTTCAGCTGGTCACAAATGGAAAAAACATCCACCTGCATGCGCACAGCCTGGTGGGGAAGCACTGTGAGGATGGGATCTGCACTGTGACTGCTGGACCCAAGGACATGGTGGTCGGGTAAGTGCAGAAACAGGATGCCATAGGACGCAGGAACAAATAGAACATGGGTCACAGGGACTTTGACTAAACAGACCCTTTTGATTTGAGAGCTTCCTGATACCTTCAGAGGACCTCAAAAAAACGTGAAAGCCTGTGCCCTCACTTGAACTCCAAGGAGTAAGGTGACTACATATCAGTTTGCCTCAAACCACCAGTTTGCACTTGTGGTCCTGGCCTAATAATTTATAGCACCCTCTTTCACTCTCAAAAGTGGCTCAGTTTAGATGATAAATTACATGGTCACTTGACCTAGGAGGCATTTGCAGCACTTTTAATAATAGTTGTCTTCTCCTAGAAATAAGGATAAGGAAAAAATAGAAATAAGAAACCTAACTATAGCCGAAATCTGCACTTTATAGATGGTTTCAGCCTCTTGATGATTCCTTTAATGAACTGTTGACTCTGGATTTAAACTGTGAACCTTTTGGGCATGAAGTGGATAAATAAATATTGTTTTAGCTCTGTGCTGCTCGGAAGGTATCCACAGATAAGAAGCCAAGGAATGAAAATTTGTTTTGGCATTCATTAGACTTGAAATATAAATGCAAAGGGACATTCATTTAAGGGTTTGCCACACAGATATGGATAAACTGTGGTACATAGATTCACACCCAAGCAATTTTTAATGAAGGAAGTTCCATTTATTGGATAGAATGGATAAAAATCAATTCAATCCAAAATAAGTAAGAATTTTTAAACTAATTTTGTTTAATTCCTTAAAATAACTTTCAAGGTTTTCTAATCCTGGTTTAGCGTATGCTAAAATTCCAGTTAATCTGGGCTATTCTCTCAAAAGAAAGGAATTGTTTAAATGGACTGTAATTAAGCTGATGGTAGCATTTCAAGCTTCGAATTAGATCAAGTTTCAAGTTGGTTATTGGGGAGGTTGAGCTTTCATGTTCCTAGGCCTTTCTTTGTTTGACTGTGAAAATATTCAAGTGTGAAAAACCTAGAGAGACAGCTTTCAAGTCACTAAAATCTGATTCTTTTGATGTTAGGGAAAAAAACCACTCTAGATTGAAGGAAGAAGCTTAAATTGATTTGAAAATTCAAGTGTGCTTTATATGAACTTGTTTCAACATCCTCTTGAAAGATTGGCCCATTTCCTGTTCTGTATCACAGTTGGTTCATTGTCTGTTTTGGAATACCCTTCTGGTTCCTGACTGGGCTGTGAGAGCTTTGAAATGCAGGGTAATTGTCACCGTTTCAGCTTAACTGATTGCTTAGTGTTTCTGCCGATTTACTCCTCTCAATTTGAAGTGTTTATTCTCTTCTTTAATCTGTGTGTTAATCATATCCTTTAGAAGAAATTATGGATGAAGTTCCCTGCTAATCTTTGTTGTTATAAAACTTTCAGATATTGTCTGTAATTTGTTGTTTCTGTGACATGGCTTAGTACTCTTTCAGGAATTTAGAAAGGACTAAATGAGTCAGAATCTACTCTGCAGCAATGGGGTAATGGTTATTTAGGATTCCCTGAGTGACACAAACAGTAAACACACTCAGCTGCTAACCAAAAGGTTGGTAGCTCCACTCCGCCAAGAGGTGCCTCAGAAGAAAGTTCTGGCAATCTACTTCCAAAACACATGGGGTTGCCATGAGTTGAAATTGACTCGACAGCAGCTGGTTATTTGGAAATAACCAGTGCAAAGGGTTAAGTTCTTGGCTACTAACTGAACGTTTGTTGTTGTGTGCCGTAGAGTCAGTTCGAACTCACAGCAACCCTATAGGACAGAGTAGAACTGCCCCGTAGGGTTTCCTAGGCTGTAATTTTTACAGGAGCAGGTCGCCAGGTCTTTTCTTTCATGGAGCTATGGTGAGTTTGAACTGCCAACCTTGTCAGTTATCAACCAAGTGCTTAACCATTATGCCACCAGAGCACCTTAACCAAAAGGTGAGTGGTTCATATCCACCCAGAGGCACCTTGGAAGAAAGCCCTGGTGATCTACTTCTGAAAGCTCAAAGCCATTGAAAACCTTATGGAGCATAGTTTTACTGAAACACATAGGTTGCAATGAGTTGGAATCAGCTCGATGGCAACTTTTTTTTTTTTTTTTTAAATACTGGCTAATGCTTATTTAATTGGGAGCCTACAGCAGGAATAGAAGTAAATTCCCTATCTCCAAGAAAGTGAGGGATTCTTTTACTTCCATGTAGTGCAGTGGCGTGTGGAGCTTAGTAGTTAGGAGAAGCCATTTATTCATTCATTCAACAAGCATTTTCAGCATATAAGCTCCTCAATTTGGTCATCAAGATGTCTGATTGTAGTGCTATGGGATTTTTTAACCCTATGTAATTCCACTGAGAAATTTAATCAGTTGAGAGTTACAAAAGACTCAGTAGCCTTTCTTGTTACTAGTGTTCTATGAAGCATTGGTACTTACTTTCTAATTTGATTTTTAGCTAAGAAACTTCTGCTTATGGTATTTTCCAAAATGCACTATTTCCGTCATGATTCATTTGCTTTTTTGATTTTTTTAAAAGTTTCCAGCGTCAGAACCTGTTGCATTTTAGTAGAAAGAAAAGCATGCTAGCAGTCTGGAAACCAGAATTCTTTCTCCAGTTCTGTCACTCCCAGCAGTAGAACTGGGAACAAGTTGCATGACTTCTTGGGGCCTTAATTTCTTCCCTTATAAAATGTGAAAGTTGGGCTACAGAATCTATCTCCAGGCCCTTTCCATCTCCAAAGTTCTAGATTGAGCTAATTTTAGTTCGTATTGTGAAATGATATGAGCAAACTTGCCGCATATGTATTTATGGCATGTCATCGATCATTATTATTTAGTTCTGACTTGTAGGTGAGAATATCACATAGAGAGATTTAGGAAGATAGCCAGAGTTATTACTTACACTTGTCAATACTAGAAATAGAACCAAGATAACTTATTTTCAGTAATGCAACTTGGGCTAAGAGTGTAGATTCACAAGCAAGGCACTGATCCAACATAACAAAAAAGATATATTAAAAAATGACACTGAGAAGATAAATAACCTTTAAATTACCAAAACCAAGTGAGTTACCTTTCTTTGGAGTGTTTCTCTTTGCCTTTCTCTCAGCATGAATTCTCAGTAAAACTTAGTTTCTATTTCCAAAGGTGTTTTCAATATAGATATTAATAACATTAAAATATTAATATTTTAAATAACTGAATCATGACTGTAAGCTTGATTATTTTAATTTCAGGGGTTTGTTTTTTTTAACTTTTTAGTTAGCTTTAATTTCGTTTTTGTTTTGGGTTTTTTCTTTTTCCTTATTCATTCATTTAGTGCCTGTTTTATAAAAATCATCTTGGTTTGGTATTTTAGTTAGACCTGAATATCAACTATTTATTTCAACAACATTTTAGTTTTTTGAAATTTTTCTTTGATGGAAAATCAGTTCTCTGTGTTGATTTTGCTTTAGGCCACCTTTCTCACCAATAATCGCCACACCCTCTGCTTCCTGGCAGCCCTGACTTAGAGAGATGTATAGTCTTTTTTTAAAAAAAATTAATGTTTACAGCACATACCGAATGGTAAGCACTAGAAGTAGATATGTTAACTACAAAAGAGAGAGAAGACCCCCCTCAGAGAGCTACTGCAGGCCGTATGAAATTGCTGTTTTTGTAGATCCAAAAACAACTGGATATTGGAAATTTCATATGTTTAACCTTAATACGCAGAAAAGAAGCTGGTTGGAGAAAATGGACCAAGTATGAACTGAGGTTGCAGTATCCAGCTTCCAAATTAGGATGTGTATTGTGAGTCAGGAAGCGCTGGTGGTGAAGTGGTTGAAGACGTTGGCTGCTAACCAAAAGCTTGGCGGTTGGAATCCACCAGCCGCTCCCTGGAAATCCTATGGGGTAGTTCTACTCTGTGCTATAGGGTTGCTATGAGTCAGAATCAACTTGACGGCAATGGGCTTGGTTTTTTGGTTTTTTATTGTGAGTCAGGGGCTGCTTTTAAATCCTGTGCCAGCTATGAAGTCAGTGTTTGAGTCCAGAGAGGAGGAAAGGCCAGGTAGAGGGGCCACTTTTGAATCCCAGCCCAAAGACTTGAGGATTTGAACACAACCACAAAGCAACAACAGTTCCCAGATGAGTATGATGATGGGGATACCTGTATAGTGCAGAGGGTTTCAAAACTGGCTGCTAATTATAAAAATTAGCACTTTATAAAGTGGGCTATTTTATTAAAATACTGATGCCAGGCTCTGTTCCCAAAGGTTTTGATCTCATTGGTCTAGAGTGGTATAGAACAGTGGTTCTCAAAGTTTAGCATGCATCAGAATCAGCTGCAGGGTTTGTTAAATTACAGATCCCCTCTCCTAGAGTTTCTGGTTCCGTAGGTTTATATGGGGCCCAAGAATTTGCATTTTTAATAAGTTTCCAGGTAATGCTGATTATTTTGGTTTTCTAGTGCTGCTATAACAGAAATACCACAAGTGGATGGCTATAACAAAGAGAAATTTATTTTCTCACAGTCTAGGAGGCTAGATGTCCGAATTCAGGGTGCTGACTCCAGGGGAAGGCTTCCCTCTCTGTCAGCTGGGGGGAAGGGTCCTTGTCATCATTTTTCCCCTGGTCTAGGAGCTTCTCAGCACAGGGACCCCAGGTCCAAGGGACATGCTATTCTTCTGGTTCTTCATTCTTGCTGGCATGAGGTCCCCTTGTCTCTCTACTCACTTCTCTCTTTTATAATTCAAAGATCAACTCAAGATACAGCCTAATCTTGTAGATTGAGTCCTACCTCATTAACATAACTGCCTCCAATCCTGCTCCATTAACATCATAGAGGTTAGGATTTACAACATATAGGAAAATCACATCAGGTGACAAAATGGTGGACAGCCACACAATACTCAGAATCATGGCCTAACCATACTGACACACACTTTTGGGGAACCCAATTCAGTGCATATAACACTGATGCTGCTGGTCTGGAGACTACACTTTGAAAACTACTGGTGTGAAAGAGTATGACATTTTGAGTAAGGAGCAGCATTATAGTTAGCTGTGATAACCTTTTTTTTTTTGGTCAGATTTACTTTATTATAATTTAAATAACTATAATATTCACCCTTTAAAATGTACAGTTCTGTGACTTTTGACAAATGCATACATTCATATAACCACCGTAATCAAGATCTAGAATAGTTTCTTTACCCCCAAAATTCCTTTGTGACCCTTTGTAGTCAACTCCTCCCCCACTCCGGTCCCTGGCAACCACTGATCTGTTTCTATCCTGATAGCTTTGCTCTTTCAAGAATGACATGTAAACTGAATCATACAATATGTAGCCTTTTGAATTTGGCTTTTTTCACTTAGCATAATGCATTTGAGATTCATCCATGTTGTTGCATTTATCAGTAGTTTATTCCTTTTAATTGCTAAGTAATATTCCATTGAATCTATATACCACAGTTTATCCATTCACCAGTTGAAGGGCATTTGGTTTGTTTTCAGTTTTTGATGGAAAAGCCACTTTTTGTGTGAACGTAAGTTTTCATTTCTTTTGGGTAAATAGGAGTGGAATGGCAGGGATGTATGGTAAGTCTACATTTACCCTGATAAGAAAGTACCAAATTGTTTTCCACAGTGGCTGTACCATTTTGCATCCCAGTGTACAGTCATGCGCTGCGTAACATCCATTCAGGCAACGTCTTGACCACGTACACGTCTGTGGTCCCATAAAGTTTTTTATATATATATAAAAATAAAGGAAAAGCAGCTCTCCTTTTGTTTATTATTTCTCCCTGTTGGTTTTAAAGAGCCCAGACCCCCAGAGTGAATGAACAGCGGGGCGCCAGGGCACATCCCAATCCCCACAGTGCCTCCTCCTCTTCCACCTTCTCTGTTCCCTCCTCCTGGCTTCATTCACCCACCCAGCAGCCATGCACCCTTTCAGTTCTCAGCACTGGAGGGAAGCGGTTGCATCAACAAGGCAGCGGCAGCCAGTGCTGTCACCACCAGCCACACTCCCGGCACCTGCACACGTGCTCTCCTGCACCCGGACATGCACAAAGACCTGATCCGTCTGCCAGAGCAGCACCCGCCCAGCTTAGCCGCATACCCAGCAAGTCTGGCCTCCTGTATCCAGTGGATACAGCTCTTAGGCTTTGTCCGGGAGGCCCCTGTAAGGTTTTACTATAATACACTTTACAGGAATTTAACTACAGGTTGTATGGGGATTGCCTGTATAGAATATGGTGTTTGCACAATGTCCAAATCACATAACGTCCTATTTCTCAGAATGTATCATGGCTTTTGGAGCCCTGGTGGTGTAGTAGTTAAGAGTTCGGCTGCTTACCAAAAGGCCAGCCGTTCACATCTACCAGCCGCTCTTTGGGAACCCTTCAGGGCAGTTCTACTCTGTCCTGGAGGGTCACTATGAGTCAGAATCAACTTGACGGCAACAGGTTTGATTTTTTTGGTTTACTGTGAATGTTAAGCAACACATACCTGTGTTAACATTTATGATTCTCAGTTTTATCGATTGCGTGCATTAATAATAATGTATGCTCATTTTCTTTTATGTTGTATTATAGGAATTATCAAACATACACGAAAGTAGAAAGAATTGCGTAGGACCTTCACTATATCCATCATCTAGCTTCAGTAGTTATTAAATGTCCAATCTTAATTTAAACATACTCTCATATAGATAACTTTCTGTTATTGATTTCTGATTTAATTCCAGTATGGTAAAAGAACATCTTGTAATATTTGAATCATTGTAAATTTGAGACTTGTTTTGTGGGTCAGAATATGGTCTATCTTGGTAAATGTTCCTTCAGCTAAGAATGTTTGTCCTGCTCTTGCTGAGTGGCGTGTTCTGTAAATGTCAATTAAGTCAAGTTATTCCATAGTGGTGTTCACATCTTCTGTATCCTTACTAATTTTCTGTCTCCTTGTTCTGTCAGTTATTAAGAGAGGAGTGTTGAGATCTCCAACTGTATTTGTAAATATGTCTGTTTCTCATTTCAGTTCTGTAATATTTCACATCACTTATTGTGAAGTTCTTTTATCAGGTGCATAAACATTTAAGATTTGTATGTTCTTTCGACAAATTAATCCCTTTATCATTATGAAATGACCCTCTTTATTCCTAGTAATATTCTTGCTTAAAATTTACTTTGATACTAATATAGCTACTTCATCCTTTTTTATTAGTGTTAGCCTGGAATGTCTTTTTCAATTCTGTTGGTATTAACCTATTTGTGTCTTTATATTCAAAGTAAATACCTTATACACTGCTTAAATTGAGTCTTGTTTTCTATTGAATCTGGCGATCCACCTTTTAATTGGGGTATTTAGACCATTGATATTTAATGTGATTAGTGTTATGGCTGTGTTTAAATCTACCATTGTACTATATGTTTTCTATTTGTGACATCTGTTCTTTGTTCCCCTTTTCCTCTTTTTCTGCCTTTTGGGTTAATTAATTATATGTTATGATTTCATTTTATCTCCTTTATTGATTTATTAGCTATACCTCTTTGTAGTTTTTAGCGTTTTTTTTTTTTTAGGGTTTATACTATATACATCTTTAACTTATCATTTATATCAGGTAATATTATATTACCTTCAAGTAATATTATACTTCTTCATATATAGTGTATGAAATTTAGACCAGTATACTTTTATTTTCTCTCCTGGCCCTTGTGCTATTGTTGTCATGTATTTTACACCTACTTAAGTTATAAATTCCACAATACATTGTTCTTTTTTTTTTTGCTATAAACAGTCAGTTATCTTTTAAATTTATTTTACAATAGTAAAAAAAAATTTAAATAAGAAATAGAAGGTATTTTATATTTACCTACATACTTATCATTTCCATTGCTCTTCATTCTGTTTCATGGGTCAGGATCTCTATCTGGCATCTTCTTCTGCCTAAAGCACTTCCTTGAATTTTTCTTGTACTGTAGCCTGATGCAGATGAATTCTTTCAATCATTGTATGTCTGTAAGTCTTTCTTTGTTTCTGAAAGATATAGTAAAGTGTAGAATTCTAGGCTGACAACATTTTTCTTTCAGTTCCTGAAAGAGTTACAACACTGTCTTCTGGATTGCCTTGTTTCTGACAAGAGGTCACCTGTCATTCTTATCTTTGTTCCCTGTACAAAATGTCTTTTTTTTCCTCTAACAGCTTTACATATTTTCTCTTTATCACCATTCTTAAGCAATTTTATTATTACTTTAGCATAGTTTTCTTCTTTTTTTTATGCTTGGGCTTCATTGGGATTCTTAGGTCTCTGGGTTTATAGTTTTTATTAAATTTAGAAACTTTGCAGCCATCATTTCTTCAAATACTTTTTATATCTTCTCTTCTTCTGGAACCCTGATTAACTGTATATTTGGCCTTTTGAAGTTGTCTCGTGGCTCACTGTTGATCTGTCTTTGTTTTCCTCATCTTTTTCTTTGTGTTTCCTTTGTATAGTGCCTTTTATTATGTCTTCCATTCACTAATCTTTTTCTGTACTGTCTAATACATTCCTAATCCTATGTGGTGTATTTTTCTCCTGAGACATTGTAGTTTTCATCTCTAGAAATTTGTTTGGGATCTTTTATATATCTTCCATGCTTCTCCTTAACGTATTAATGCTTTTATCTTCTTGAAAGTGGAATAGCTTATAATAGCTAATTTAATGTACGTGTCTACAGATTCTTCTGTTTCATTTCTGGATTTTTTTCTATTGATTGATTTTTATCCTCATTATGAGTTTGCATTTTCTTCTTTATATTCCTGGAAATTTTTGATTGGTTGGAAGACTTTTGAATTTTGTATTGTTGGGTGCTGGATATTTTTGTATCCCTTTCCATATTTTTTGAAAGATTGGAATGGAGTTAAGTTTCTAGGGAACGGTTTGATCCTTTCTAGACTTGCTTTTAAACTTTGTTAGGGAGACCAGAGCCAACTTTGGTCTAGGACTAATTTAGCAGTTATTAAGGCAATACCTTTCTGATTATTCAACCTAATGGTCCTTGTATTACAAAGTTTCTCCAGTCTGGCAGTTGGAACATAAACTATTCCAGCCCTGTGTGTTCCAAGAATTGTTTTGTCTGCTCCTTTCTGGAGCCTCAAGTAGTTTCCTCACACAGTGCTCTGATCAGTACTCAGATAAAGACTTGAGGTGGAGCCCCCTATACATCTCTGAGTACTCTCTCGTACAGTTCTTTTCCTCTCTGGTACTCTTCCTGTGACTTCTAGCCTCCCTGACCTCCTCAGATTTTTTTAACTTTGTCTCCTCAACTCCGGGAGATCACCAGGCTCTTTTTGGGTTTCTCTTTCCTTTGCTTCAGCCTGGAAACTCTCTCTAGGCATTAAGCCAGAACAAATGTAGGACTTGCCTTATTTGTTTCCCTTTTCTTAAAGATCACTGTCCTGAGCTTCACTGTCCTAAGCTTCCTGTTGTCCAATGTCTGAAAACTATTTTTAAATATGTTTTCTTATATGTTTTTCAGTTATTTATACTGGGGGGTTAAATCTGATCTGTGTGAATGTATTATTACCTGAAGTAGAAGACTGAATTCTGTATTGTTTTTATTCATTACTAGAGTAAATTCTTAATTAATTTTACAGTGTATAAGGATGATGCCTTTCTCACAAGGATTAAATTAGATTATATACATGAAAAGCACTTTATGTGTGTAAAGTATAAAGTACTACACAAATGTTTGTTAATGTCGTTTCCTAGGAGGTAACTTCATTTTTCTATAATTGTTGATGTTCTGTATAGGTTTAAAGCCTAAAAGGCCAAAAGATGGAGGTGCTACTTCTGAAAAAGTTGCCTATTCCTAGATGGATATCAAAATGTCATGTTGGATATTTTTCTGTGCTGTTTTTGTTCATTCACTCATTCATTTATTCAAAGACATTTACTAGACGTCTATGTCTCAGACACTTTTCTAGGCAACTGGAGATCTCTGCCCTCAAGGAGCTTATATTCTGATAGAATATTTTCCTTACTGTGTACCTTGGCTGTTCCACTTTTTTCTATCTCTCTCTGGGTACATATCTCATTCTTTCCCTGGGCCTCTGTGTGAGTGCTTATGTCATTCTGCCTTCACCTCTTGTATTTTCTTACCCTAGTTTATCTCACCTTCTCACATTATCATGTTCTTTGTTGCAGTCGGCCCAGTTCTGTCATAATATTCTTTGTTTCCTCTGTTAATCTCTTTTTGTTTTCATCCTGAGTAAAAGCCAGAGTTAAATAAGCAACACTTTAAAAGATCTGAGCCCCCACTTACCTCTTGGATCTCTTCACTTACTACTGACCCCCTTGTTCATTTCACTTTAGCTACATTGGCCTCTTTGCCTTTGTTGTCTCTTGAAAATAGCAGGCATGATCCTACCTTGGGATCTTTGCACTTGCTGTTCCTTCTGCTTTGAATGCTTTTCCTTCATAAAACCATGTCTTCCCTCTCACTTCCTTCAGGTCTTCTTTGAGTTGTCATTTTTCAGTGTGGCTCTTCCTGACCACTGCATATTATAAAGTGCATTGCATTTACCCACTGCATCTTCTATGTCCCATTCTTCCCTTCTTTTTCTTGATAACATTTATTACTTTCTAATTTATGCTATATAATTTGATGTTTTGTTTGTTTCTTCTCTGTTGTTGTACTAGTATATAAAGTCGATGAAGGTAGAGATTATTTGACTGCTGACAAAAGCACCTAGGATACTGCCTGGCACTAGTAAGAGCTAAATGAATATTTGTTGAATGAATGAGTCTTCTTGGTAAAATGCTGTTTCGATTGTTGTATTATATTTATTGAATATACTTCTTTGTTTCATGTACCTTATTTAAAAAATGAATGGCTGGAGCATTTTATTTTTCTTAAAAATCCCTTCGATGGCTTTATTTATTCAGTTAATTTTGTTCTATATTTTGTTCTTTGATCTGAGCCTTCTCTAGATAAAAGGTTCTTCATCCCTGATTATGTGTATACCCTCAGTCATGAGTGCACATTGAATTAGGTGATGATTCCAATGTAATAAATAATTTAAATCTTATAGATAACCCAAGCAGAGATGGGATTCCAGGTAAACTTTTAAATCACATCCACATACCCAAGAATGATCCAAAAAGCAGAAAATCCTTCCGAATATAATATTCCTCTTACTCATATATATACATTTGGTAGTATTTGTAATTAAAAACTTATCTTGTACAACTCCCATAGAAAATACTTAAAAATGCGTTCAGGTAAAACTTCTTTATTAAGATATATATACATATATGCTCACAGTCCCTTAATCACAATTTTGAAATCTAATGAGCTCTGAAAACCAGATAATTGTCTAAGTTTACCACAAACTCATTTGGTAGCAAAACCCAATTTGACCTGATATGAGACTGTATATAGTCGTTATATTTCATTTGGTGGGTCTAGTTGTATGTTTCACTGCAGAAGTATGAGTATGTTTGATGATAGTGTGTGCCCCAACCTGCAGAAAGTATTATGTGATGTGCACTTGATGTCCTTTAATGCCTTTATAATATCAAAAAGTTCTGAATTCTGAAATGCATGTAGCTAGCCCCAGAGGATTTGGATAAGAGATTGAGGACCTATGTGTCTTTAAGTGCACTTTACTAAATGAGGTGAGATTCTTGAGTCGTCAGCTTCCTAACTTTTGGTGGTGGTTGTTGCTGTTCTTTCTCCAGCTTTGCAAACCTGGGTATACTTCATGTGACAAAGAAAAAAGTATTTGAGACACTGGAAGCACGAATGACAGAAGCATGTATAAGAGGCTATAACCCTGGACTTTTAGTGCATCCTGACCTTGCCTATTTGCAAGCAGAAGGTGGAGGAGACAGGCAGCTCACAGGTGAGCCTCATTTTCCTAGTCTTGCTCCATTGAGGAGCTTAGGATTTCATTTTCTCATGTGTGGTTTGTGGACTAAGTGTTCGTCTCTTTGCCTCTGGTTTCTCCTTCTTCTCATCTGTATCCACCCTTTTCCTTCTCAGAAACCTTTGATGGTATCTTGTTACCTGTAGAATAAAATCTATAATCCCGTAGCCTTCACAGTCTGGCCCCAGTCACCTTTCCAGCCTCATCTCCAGTCCCAGCCTGCAGCCAACCTTCCCCATCTCTGTTCTCTGAACACCTGGTGCATAGCCGCCGTTGTGTGTGTCTTTCTCCCTTCCCTATTCAACCTGTCAAAACCTGGTTCATCATTTGAGACTTCATTCACAGAACACCTCCTCTGTTATGCCTTTTCCCACGCACTGTACTAGGCACTGTGGAGTGAATGTAGTCCCAGCCAACTGACCATTGCCCTTTATTCAATTCTGACTCATAGCGACCCTGTAGGACAGAGAAGAACTACCATAGGGTTTCCAAGGAGTGGCTAGTGGATTCTAACTGTTGACCTTTTGGTTAGCAGCTGAGCTCTTTAACCACTATGCCACCAGGGCTCCGAACACAGTCCCATGCTCAACAATACAGTAATTATTTTTTACAATAATTTTAGAATTAATTTATTCTTAGAATAATTTTTACATTTCTCAGTACAACTGCTGCATAGTAGGCTTATTGCTTTGCATTCCATCATATCCTTCGTGCATTTAACTCTTATTATAGGAAGCAAAGGGAGAGGGTAATACCTCGCAAGACAGGCCTGGCAATCTACTTCTGAAAAATCAGCCATTGAAAACCTTATGGAGCACAGTTCTACTCTGATACAATACACATGAAGTTACCATGAGTCAGAATCAGCTCAACAGTAACTGGTGGTGGTGGCAGTAGGGGGATAACAGGAGAGGAAAGAGACCGTTAGATACATGGAGGACAGTTTTCACCCTAAACCAGAGAAGATGCACACCTTCTTTTGATACCTTTCATTTTAGATAGCATAAAAGAGATTTTTTTAAAATTTTACTAGCAATATAGAAAACTTTGAATGAAAGATACAGGTTTTTGTTTTAAGTTTATGTTCTTTATTTGGACTTTATAAAAGCATCCTGTTTTAAAGTGTTCACCCGTTTTCACATTTCCCTTGGGTATGAATGGACTTTTATTAGATCGGGAAAAGGAGATAATCCGCCAGGCCGCTCTTCATCAGACCAAAGAGATGGACCTCAGCGTGGTGCGGCTCATGTTTACAGCTTTTCTTCCAGACAGCACGGGCAGCTTCACAAGGCGTTTGGAGCCCGTGGTCTCAGATGCCATCTATGACAGCAGTGAGTGCTTAACTTCTAATGGGAGGCAGATTGGTATAATGTAAAGAACACGGGCTTCTAACCATGCCTTGCTATTTACTTACTAGCTCTGAGTCCTGGGGCAACTGACTTAATCTCCTTGCGCCTCAGGTTTCTCATCTATAAAATGGGAAAACAAAATCTAACTTAAAAGGTTGATATCTAGATTAAATGATATATTTTATTTGGGGCTCAATAGGTGTAATCCCCCTTCCTCCAGTGTACATTGAAATCTTCTTATGCACTACCAAATCTCTTCCTCTTTATGCTATGAGAATATATTGTTCTTGCTCTTGAAAGGAGAAAAGTCTTAATTTTTTTCCTTGAGGCTCTGAACAGAAGTTAGAGAACTGTTACTCTTAACTATCTTCATTCCAGATACTAGTAGCTTTATGAAGATAGGAACTTCAAGTGAACTGCATGAGCAGTAGCCATAGTATGTCGCTCCAAAATGCTATTTCAAGCTCTGGTTCCTGAAACCATTTTAAAGAGGTTTGCAGGGATTTACAGCATTTGCCATGCAACTTACCTGTTTGATATGCATGGGATTTATTAAACAGATATTTCCAAAAAGTCTACAAGCACAGTATTTAGGCTCATTGAAAGTTTATGGAATTTAATGTAAGTAGAAGACTCCAAGTACTACAACTGATTTCTCTAATTTAAACAAGTTGGAGGGGAAGTGAAAGAGTTACAAAATTATATAGACTCACATACCAAAGACTCCATCATCTTAAAATGCAGCTGTTGGAGCAAAAAAAAAGGAAGCTTTATACTTTACCACACTGAAACTTTTACCCCCTAACCACACAGAATCCTAATTTAGTTTGGGGAAAAGAAATGTAACATCTCCATTTTTTGTTTCTATAGAATAAAAATTAATAAGTAGTTTAACAAGATTGGGCTTTTCCGAGATATTTTTAGGACTCTTGTAAATGGTATGGCAGTATCATGGAAATAAATTTGGGTTCTTCACCAAATTGAAATTCCGGAAATCCATTGGCTTGGTACCTCCTGAAACATCAGAAAACCTCTTTCTCTTTCTCTGTTAACCCCTCTTGCTGTGTTAGAAGGAGAAACAAATACCTGCTCCTTTCTGTCTCATCATATTTTGATGATAATGAATGACCCCTACCCAAGAAGTGCTCTGAGGTCTTTGGAAAGCCATCTTATTTTATAAGGATCCCTGTTAAAATAGTAGGAGGTGAAGGCATCTATTTAAACTTCCTTTTGGTAATGTGTGCTAAGGACATGGTCTCTGATAAGGAATTGGCTTGTAAAGCTGAGGATAATCCATGACATTGTTGTTGTTCTTCTGTGACCAGAAGCCCCCAATGCATCCAATTTGAAAATTGTAAGAATGGACAGAACAGCCGGATGTGTAACTGGAGGGGAAGAAATTTATCTTCTCTGTGACAAGGTTCAGAAAGGTAAATACATTCTCTGGTCTCAAGATGTGAAACATGATTCTGAGTGTGTCTCGAGTCCCTTTTTGGCAATGCTGTAGAACTCCTTTAAAACGTATACACAATTCACCTCTTCCAAGTTTAAGTTGCCTGTGTTGTTTTTGTTAAACTCAACTAATTTATTTTAAGGTTTTCGACAGAAGTAAAGAGAAATAAGAAAATAGTAATAACTGAAATTGGTGAAGTTTCATTATTTTTATATTATAAACTTTGGTATCTGAGCTTGGTTAAACTAAAATGAGTAATGGCCAATGCTTGACACACATGCACACACACAGGATAAACAGTAACCTGTTTATTTTACAATTCTTTGTTGTAATACTGAGAGAGCTTCTCCAGACACTTCCATATGACACTATGATGTCAACAGTAGGAATGAAATACACTAAGATTGATAAATTAGCAAAAGTAGAAAGGAGATTATATGTTATTTTCTCAAACTTCACTCATTTTTAACATAAAATGGTAGGTGGAAAGTATAGTATAATAAAGATCTATTCATTACAAGGTAAGCATTTTCAAAGTAAGCAGATTCATAATTTGAAATATAGTCCATAAATAAAAGAATAATAGCTTTAAAGAAATATATTGTCATTTAAAACTAAGTGTTCCAAAGTATAAGGCCAGAAAATATGAGATCAGATTTTAAAGTAAAACATATAGTCTTTATCCCCAAAACTTTGCATACACTGTTATAAGCCTTTTAACCTATTCCATTCAAATAATATTTATTTCCAGGTAAGTATGGGTGTGCATACTATTAGCAAACAATCTGAGTGCCTTTATTTGCAAATGTGATTGTCAGTCATCATCATTACATTGATATGGCTTAGTAAGAGAAGTCTTGTACTTGGCCTAAAGAATTCTGAATAACTAGGTCCAGGATAGTCCAAAAGAATGTGCCGTGAGATAATGGAGTGTTTAATCCAACCCTAATATTTCTAAACTTCTGTTTAAACAGAAACTCGGTTTTTATAAGTCAATGGTGTGATCCTTCTTACGAATGGGAAGTGAAGCCAGGGAACCGCTAACCTGAGTTATATTGTCATATTTCTGCAGAAATATGACAAAAGAGTGAAATTTTGGCATTCCAGTCTACTCTGACCATCATAAGATTTTGAACAATTACTCAGTGTGGACTAATAACATATTTAGAGCCTGGACCCTAGAACTATACTGTCTGGGTTCAAAACCCATCTCCTCCAGTTACTGGCTGTTCAGCCTTGGATAAGGTACTTTGGTATCTATGAATCTCAGTATCCTTTTCTATAAAATAAAGATAATAATAGTAAATCTGCTTCCTAAAGAGTTGTTGTGAGGATTAAGTCAGTTAATACATACATATATAGCACTTAGAACAGTGCTTCAGTAAACATATGCATTAACTATTATTTTGTAAATTTGTCTTGAGTTGAGCTACCTTCTGAGATACTAATATTCCTCACCATCCTTCATGTTTCTCAGGAGTGAATTGACTTAGGGATGGAAAAGTGAGAAAGTCAGAGACTGATTAAGAGAAAACTCAGACTGAATAGGTACATCTTGTAGTCTACCCTTGTAAATGAAACTTGGAGCCTATTACTGTGGTAACAATTTTAAAGATTTGTAATTTATGAAAATTTTCAGTGATTCAGAAGACTATTTTATTTTTTAAAAGAAATTAAGTAAATAGTAGGTAGAATCTTGAACCAGTTTTATTTTTCAGCATGTTTATAAATATTATTACACTACGTAAAAGTACATATTTGAATCGGACTATTTGCAGATGACATACAGATTCGATTTTATGAAGAGGAGGAAAATGGTGGAGTCTGGGAAGGATTTGGAGATTTTTCACCCACAGATGTTCATAGGCAGGTAAGTGGATAATGGTGATGATGTTGATTTTATATTTTATGCCTTGTAGAAACTCATTAGTTTCCATATATGAAGTAAGAAAAATTATAAATAAATTTAACTTTCAGGAAAAAGTACTTTTTAAAACTCTTGTACATCTTCCAGAAAAGTCATTATCTGTCATAGAATATCGGCAAGGCTCTGTTAACAATGGCTCTGAGACTTAAGCAAGAAATTTGATTTGGGTATCTGATCCTCTAACCCATAATACAGTGGCCCTCAGGTCCTCTACTGAAAATGTTTTAAGTGTTCTGCTAACATAATTATGGTGACAGCACCTAACAACAACAACAACCTGTTAGAAGGGTATTCTAATGAAAAGTGTGGAGAAGTGGAATCTTCTAGTTGAGGCTAATGGCATCCTAATAAATCAAGACTTCCCAGTTATAACTGAGAATTAATGAATAAGATATGAAAATGTTGGATCCCCAGCTTAATGATTACTCTGATTCCTTTTTAAGGATGATTGAGGAATATTATTATCACAGAAAAAAGCACAAAAAATTAGAAAATCTAAATATCCATCAATAAATAACCAATTAAATAAATTATGATGTATCAATGTAATGGACTGTTATATACAGTTAACAAAATAGTGAACATTCTGTGAATATGGAAATATCTCAAAATACAATGTTACAATGAGAAAAAAAGCTAAGTGCATAACCAAACCCACTGCTGTCGAGTTGATTCCAACTCATAGCAACCCTATAGGACAGAGTAGAACTGCCCCATAGGGTTTCCAAGGCTGTAAATCTTTACAGAAGTAGACTTCCACATCTTTCTCCCATGGAGCAGCTGGTGGGTTCGAACCGCTGACAGTTGGGTTAGCAGCCAAGTGTGTTAACCACTGTGCCACAAGGGCTCCTTAAGTGCATAACAGTGAATGTGAAAAATGATTCTGGGTTCTCTGTGTTCATATTGCATATGCCTAAAGAAACGCTAAGGAGCCCTGGTGTAACAGTGGCTAAGTGCTCAGCTGCTTAACTGCAAGGCTGGTTGTTCAAACGCACCAGTGACTTCATGGAACAGAGACCTAGCGATCTACTCCTGTAAAGATTCCAGCCAAAACCCACTGCTGTCTAGTCCATTCTGACTCATAGCAACCCTATAGGACAGAGTAGAACTGCCCCCATAGGGTTTCTGAGGCTGTGAATCTTTACAGAAGTAGGCTGCCACATCTTTCTCCTTCAGAGCAGCTGGTGGGTTCAAACCGCTGACCTTTCAGTTAGCAGCTGAGCGCTTTAACCACTACACCACCAGGACTCCTTCTGTAAAGACTGCAGTCTAGGAAACCCCGTGAGGCAGCTCTACTCTGTTATACAGGGTCACTGTGAGTCGGAATCGATTCGACAGCACCGAACAATAGCAAAGAAACTCTGGAAGGATACGTAACAGATTGATAGAAGTGTTTACCTATGGAAGTACCCAGTGGGAATTGAGTGGATGGGGTCAGGGGTGGCAAGGAGAATTTTCAGTGTATACCATTGTCTATCTTTATATGTTTTACAAAATCTCAATCCCTGTGAATATATTACATATTCAAAAAATCAAACTAAAAATAACTTTTCTGTCACCGCCAAGAAATTAGTGAAGAGGCCAGAAGTGTGTCTTAGAAGTGTGTTACAGAACTGCCTGCATTGCCTAGAGCCTTGACCATCCTCGTGGCAAAATATCCCTGACTCTGTGATGATGCCTCCCTAATTGGGGTTTAGTTTTCTCTCCTCATTGGCTGGCCTGCCAGCTGATCATGGTATCACTTCCCTCATCTCTGTCCCCACAATCACTGTTTCTGATACTGCTATAAATAGTCTTGGAGACTTTTAAGGTTAATTTGGAAGAGGAGAAAAAAGTATATGAAATGTATTTTATTTGCATAATATTTACAAATAGAAGATGTTTGAAGTATTAGACAAGTGAAATAATAAAGATTTGAAGTACATTGACATTGTCTTGTATTTCAGTTTACAGTGACGGTTTATTAAAAGCATCTGGGTGTATAATTCTGAGTTTGGGGCTTTCTCTTGGAATTGTATTTTCGTATACTGTATTTAAAATGTTGGACATAAAGAGAAACATAAGGAAACTGTTTTATTAGTAGATTTCTGTAAAAAATAATAACAATAATAATATGTAGTCCTTCACCAACCTTTGGATCTTTGTATTCTGCAGTTTGCCATTGTCTTCAAAACCCCAAAGTATAAAGATGTCAACATTACAAAACCAGCCTCTGTGTTCGTCCAGCTTCGAAGGAAATCTGATTTGGAAACTAGTGAACCAAAACCTTTTCTCTACTACCCTGAAATCAAAGGTAATTCAGTTGTTTAGACTTTTGTGCTTGTTCCCATAAAAAGACAGGTTGATTAGAAAAGATTAGTTAGCCACTTCCTTTGAACAGACTCTGAGTAATTGCATAGTGGGTCCGTGGTATTTATTTTCAGAGAAAAGACAAATAATATAGTATTTCAGGGTCACTGAATTAAATCCAGCCTTTTTATATCATCTTGTTTCCATATTTCCACCAAGCTTTTACGAGATTTAGAGTGCTGGCACATATTTGAGAATTTAACATTTATTAACTCGAAATTCAGGCAGTTGAGATCAAAAGATAAGCCTTGGTGTTTAAAAGAATCAGGCAGTGAAACAGAAAACTCAGCCACTGCAGAACTATAAAAATTAATAAGACACTGCCTTTTCTTCACAAAGAACTTATCTACAAGGAAAGACAGTAACATCCTGAAGTGGTTATCATGCAAAATGATTTTCATAAATACCAAAAGTGAGGCATCTACAAACCCACATGGGGATGCTGAGGAGAGAACCATTGGCTGTATACAAGACTGGAGGAAGAAAGCTGCTTAGAGAGGATGTCATTTGGTCCTTAAGGTTTGAGATATGTTTCAGCACTTTAGTGTTTAACAGAGAAGGAAAGAGTTTTATAGGCTTAGGAAACTTGAGGAGCTAAATGACAAGAGGTAAGAAAAATTAGTGTTTATTCAGAAAAAGTGAGTGTTACAAACACTAAGATGGACTAGTGAAGGCTGAGGCAGGTAAGGTAGGCCAGGGCCAGGGTGTGGAGTGCTGTGAGTGCCAGCTAGGGAGTTTGCCTTGATTCTAGAGAGGGGAATGGCCAGATCTGTGTGTATTTGGAAAGATGGCTTTGACTTCCTTACATTGACACTGAGAAGATTATCTGGGAGACAGACAATGATTCCTAAGAGTACTGTACGAATCCAAGTGAGAAGCGATGAGATTAGTAAAGGTACTGGTCCTAGGAATGATAGGAAGAGGTGGATTCAAGACACAGTTCAATGATGGTGTCCAGAGGACTTGGGTGGTATCTAGGTCAATTGTTATAAACAGTTTATAAGGAAAATGTTCTACATCCTACTTTGGTGAGTAGCATCTGGAGTCTTAAAAGCTTGTGATCAGCCATCTAAAATACATCTATTGGTTCCATCACATTCAGAGCAAAAGAGAATGAAGAAAACCAAAGACACTAGGAGAATATCAGTCCAAAGAACTAATGGACCACATGAACCACAGCCTCCGCTAGCCTGAGCCCAGAAGAACTAGATGGTGCCCAGCTACCACCACCTACCGTTCCGACAGGGATCACAGTAGAGGGTTTCAGACAGAGTGGGAAAAAAATGTAGAACAAAATTCAGGTTCACAAAAAAAGACCAGACTTGCTAGTCTGACAGAGACTGGAGGAACCCCGAGACTGTGGCTGCCAGGCACCCTGCTAACTCAGAACTGAAGCCACTCCCAAAGTCTACCTTTAAGTCAAAGATTAGACAGGCCTATAAAACAAACAATAACACACGTGAGGAATGTGCTTCTTAGTTCCATCAAGTATAGGAGACCTAATGGGCAACACCTTCCCAAAACCAAAGACGAGGAGGCAGGAAGGGATGGGAGACCTGGACGAATGGACACAGAGAACCCAGGGTGTAAAGGGAAAGGGAGAAAGTGCTGACATATTGCTCGGATTGCAACCAATGTCAAAAAACAAATTGTGTATAAATTTTTGAATGAGAAACTAGTTTGCACTGTAAACGTTCACCTGAAACACACACACACACACACACAAAAGTAAAATAAAAAAAAAAAAAAGAGGACTTGGGTGCCGGTTGAGATAGGAAGTAAAGGAGAAATTCAGGAATCATAGACGGTTCTAGTATTTCTGGCTAGGAGGCTTGTGATGAGGTTGACTGATGAAAGGAACAAGGGAGCAAGAGAAGATGTGGGTGAGAAAGAGGCAGCTCAGTTTAAAACGTGCTGCATTTTAGATACCTGTGGGAAATGTAAGTGTAACTTCCTAACAGTGGAACACACCTTTCACTGCTCTTCCAGCCCCTGCAGTCACTATCTTATTGCCTAATTTTATATATTTCATTATTTTCTATCAATATGTAAAAAGAAGACAATTATATGTGTCTGTTGTCTGTTGCTTGCTAACCGTAGTGGAAAAAACAATCTCCTTTAGGGCACAGATTTTGATCTTCATTGTTCATTGCTATGTCCCCAGCATCTAGAAGAGTATATGGCAGGCCATAGAAGATGCTTGTTAAATGTTTGTGGAATGACTTACTAATCGACCAACCAAATTGTCATCATCTGCAAGGCTGATAATAAGTTGGGTGCCATCAGGTAGGAAATTAGACATAGAAATAAAACATTCTCCTCTCACTGTACAGAGTCATCCAGCCCCGATCTCTGTGTCCTCTGTGATCATTGCCATTATACTGCATAGGGATGGTTGGGTCCAGGAGAAACAGTTAAAATAATCAAGAGAAGAGTGATTGGCAAGGGAAGAATATAGTTAAGGAACTGCTGAACTGCTGTATGAGAAGTTAGCTATGGCAAAGAAAAACCATAATGAGTTTTCAGTCTGAAAAGATGGAGATTAGAAACAGAATCGTAGTCTTTAAATAATGAAAGGTAAGATCAAGAAAAACAGATCTTTACTGGTAAACTAGAACCTGAAAAGTAAGAATGAGATACTTTTAAGGCACATTCACAGCAAGCGGTAGTAGAGGCGAAAAGTTTATCTGCATTCATGGATTAAACCGTTGTCTAAAGTCACCAATTATTAGAGGAAACAAAGATATTTTGGAAAGTTTCTCAAAAATGGCAACTCATATAATGGAAATACTGCTTGACTTTGGGTCTTACCTTCACTCTACCCTGATCTGAAACAAGTCACTTAAACATCCTGGCATTAGTTTTCCTCTTCTGTAAAAGGACGGCTTACAGTGAATGACCACTTAGACCCCTTCTAGAATAGGTGGATGTTCCACAGTACATCTGAGAGTGACACTGTCAGAGGCAGACCACAAAGATAAATGAACCCCGTGTAAAAATCTACATGTTCAATTCCATGGAGATTCAGACTACAGGTTCTTTTATAAAGTTTGCCCTGTGGAATTTTCTGTATCAGTTTCTTGTCACTGAAATCTGACTGGCTGTAGGATAGTTAATATTTTGAAAATTGACTATTAAAAATTGCCATTTCACAGTAAAATATAACCAGTGTATATCTGTGCCTTATAAAGCCAAACGAGTACATAGAAAATACCAAGTGGACTCTTTGCTAGAAACCACATCAGTTTATTTCTGAAGATGAATAAGTTGTCTGCTTCCCTCATGTGTGTTTCATATTTCTACAATGAACTAATATTCTATGTGAGGTCAACAATTAATAGAATGAGTATAGTTCAGCTATTAGCTACTTATAGTGCAGATGATGGTGAAATTTTATAAATCTATTCAGAAATCTTTGTTGGCATTTCTCCATTTCAAGCCCACTCATTTCTAATGGAAGCACATTTTTTGCAATGTTGACCCACTTTGGCTTTTTTTCTTCCTAACAACTCTGGATATGATCAGTTTTTAAACAATCATTTTTTAAGTGCAATTCATTACCCTACTGTACCCAGTTCATCTTTCAGCTGCGTTTAGATGATCATGAGAGAATCAGTAAACAACAGGGTAACAACCTTCTATCTAACCCTTAGGTGGCTGAAACAACCACAGAATTAAAAATAAGGAAGATATCTCTGAACATAAACAGTGACAAAAACTGACATTGAGGAATCAGAAACAGGACAGTTGTTGAGAAAGGAAGAGTGTTGACATGTTGCAGGGTTGGCAACCAGTGTCACAAAACAATTTGTGTATTAATTGTTTAATGAGAAACTCATCTGCTCTGTAAACTTTCACCTAAAAGTCAATTAAAAAAAAAAAAAGAAAAAAACAGGACAATTTTTCAGTATTGGGCTACTGGCTGAAAAAAATAACACATTGGCTGTTTTTAAAAAAAGCACTTTCACTTCTTTAGCCCTGAAGGGAGAAGGAAGAAATATGATAGGAAGATTAGAGTAGAGAAAGAAAGGAAAGAAGAAAGAAGAAACAAGAACACAATAATAAAGCCCAGAGGCAGTGACAGAAGTCAGAAGGGGTGATGAGGCTGGTGAGAAGCAGACATGGTGAGACGTGAAGAGAAATGACAGCAATACAAAAACAGCAATCACATGAGGAATGGGAGAAGAGTATAAATAGCATCTAGACCTGGACAGTCAAAAGTCCCACACTGTATCACTGTATTTTACTCAAGTAGCAGTCCTAGACTTTCAGCTTCCCCTATCTCGTCAGACATGAAAGCCTACAGATTCCTCTTTCATTTTGTTTCTGGGATTCACTTATTATCATGGTGACTAAGGAACAGGCCCCGTCACGTTATGTCTGCGCCGTCTCTGCCTTTCACTTTGATCCTTCTTTAGTATCTCCTATGCACCAACGGAAGGTCTCAGGTGGTGCAAATGGTTTGCACTCAACTTCGAACCTAAATGTTGGTGGTTCAGACCCATCCCGTGGTACCACAGAAGAAAGGCCTGGTGATCTGGTTCCATTAAGATTACAGCCAGGAAAGCCCTGTGGAGTACAGTTGTACTGTGTAACACGTGGGGTCGCCATGAGTAAGAGTCCACTGGATGGCGACTAACAACAACAGCATTCATGAGTGACAGATGAACCTTCCTAAAGTACCATTCTGTACACATCGTTCCCTTCAGAAACATTCAGTGGCTCTCCTGCCTATAAGTTAAATCTCTTCACTTCATATTCCAGGCACTCCACAGTGTGGCCCCAATCAATCTATTTCTCAAAAATTCCTTATACTAAGCTTTCACTTCAGCTGAATTGATCTGCTACTGTTCTTTTAAGCACTCCATGCACATTCTTTCCTTCATTACTTCTGTATCCCTTTCCCAGAACACCCTTCCTTTTCCCCTGCATATATAAAGTTGCTCCTGGGAAGCCTCCACTTGGAAGCCTTTCTTGAATTTCCTAGCCCACCCGGACCTCCTAGAAATCCTTCCCTGAACTCCTAGAACATCAGTCTGCACCATGAACTTAACATATATAGCCTGGTTGCACAGTGGTTAAGACCTTGGCTGCTAACCAGAAAGTCAGCAGTTTGAATCCACCATCAGCTTCTTGGAAACCCTGTGGGGCAGTTCTATTCTGTCCTGTAGGGTCACTGTGAATCAAAATCAACTGGACGGCAACGAGTTTTTAAGCCTTATAGTGCTCTCTCTCTCTCTCTCTAAGTCTTTCCCCTACAACCTTAAAATTATATCAGAGAGCCCTTGACAGCAAAAACATTATGTCATGCTTCTCTTTATCCCCAGCACTTAGCTCATAATTGACCAGTTCCAGTCAAGTCAGTTTCTGACTCATGGTGATCCCATGTGTGTCTGAGTAGAACTGTGCTCCAAAGGGTTTTCAAGGGCTGATTTCTAAGAAGTAGATTGCCAGGCTTTTCTTCCATGGCCCCTCTGGATAGAGTTGAACCTCCAACCTTTCAGTTAGCAGCTGAGTGTTTTGTTAACCATTTCACCACCCAAGAACTCCTAGCTCGTAATAGATGCACAATAAATGTTAGCTGATTAATAATAGTTGATTTCTGTGACCAAGTAAAAATGCCCAATATTTGTTGCCATCGTATTGATTCCAACTCAAAAATGCCCAGTGGTGTTTTCTTATTCAGTATCTACTCTTTAATTAGTCTTCCACTAATTTTAGCAACATTGGGAACTTAACTGTTGCGGAGAAGATTTGGGTGTGTACGGTTCTGTGGTATCTCTGAGGCTGGTTCTCAATCTAGTTACCCATAGGGATAAATATAAAACTTCTTGAAATTTGGCAGCTCTTCCTCCTTAAGTGTTTAAAAAAATACCATCAGAATCAATATTCGTTCTGTGGCTAGTAGCAGAGCCGAATCAATCTTCTCTCCTCTGGTTTCTCTTCCTTTTTGGCCTACCTTTCTTTAAATACAGATAAAGAGGAAGTGCAGAGGAAACGGCAGAAGCTCATGCCCAATTTTTCGGATAGTTTCGGTGGTGGTAGTGGTGCTGGAGCTGGAGGCGGAGGCATGTTTGGGAGTGGTGGTGGAGGAGGGGGTACTGGAAGTACAGGCCCAGGTAAGAATAAAGTTTACTCTTTCTAAAGCTTTTTCATATTGGAGAGGGTAGAATTTTCTTTTCTTAGGTTTATGAGCATGTCTTCGGGCTGAGTGACTGTGGCATTATTGAATATGACAGAGTAAATTAATTAAAAGTTCCCAACAAATAATTTTTTTTTATTTTCAAAGAAATGCATAGTTATTTTACAATATATAGATAATATGAAAAAGAAGAAGGAAAAAAAGTCACCAGAGGCTAGCTGTCTCTTTTACTTTGTTTTTGGTCTTTGGTTTTGGTGGGTTGTTTTGACGATTTTTTTTTTTTTGGTTTTGTTTTTTTGTTTTTGAATAGTTGTCTTGGTGTTTTTTGAAAACATTAAGAAGATCTGATTATATATACTATATTGTAGAAATTTGAAAATACATAAAATCCCACCGCCTAAGGTTAACCACTTCCGTTTTTTTCTATGCACAGATTACAATTTTTATGCATTTTCTGAAGTACAACTGCGATCATCATTGTGTATAGTATTTTAATCTATTTCTTTGTATTAGTTGTTTATTACCATTATACCGTGATTGTATATAGAGCTGTATATGCTGCTTTTACCTAATACATTAACAAATGCCTCTCCCCTAGGTAGTATAAACCTTATATACCTATCATTTTTAATGACTCACAATATTCCATCAAGTCAACAAATTTTAGTATAACTTACGTGACTGTTATTTCTTGTTTTTTGTATAAAATGTTCTACTGAATTCCTGTATCCACGTAGCTTTTCTTTTATTTCAGATTATTTTTGTAAACTGAGTTCTTTGTGGTAAAATTATTTTGTCAAAGGGTATGATATCTGCTGTCAGCTGCCTCCCCTAAGAGTTTTACGAGTTTATACGCCTACCAAAAAGGCATGAAAATGGACAGCGGTGGCCATTTTTTCATTTAGAAGATTTTTCTGTGTTTTTGTTTTGTTTGTTTGTATTTCTGTGTTTTGTTTAGTTTGGTTTTTTCCCCCAAAAGTCATTATAATGTCTCCTATGTAGCAAGTCTGAATTTGGGTGTGACCACTCACCGTTAACTTATCCTCTTAGCACAGGAGTGGGAGGTTTTCTCAGGCTTAAACTGCTTCATGGTGCCCCAAGCCTGGGGCACTTCCTGGTTGCCTCCATGTAAATTTTGCCAAGGTAGAATGTCCATTGCTCACGAACCCAATGATGTGTCTTACGAACTCAACAGAAGCACTGAGTGCAGACACAGAGTCCTCCCATACCCATGTCCATGCTTTCACAAGGGAAGAACTAAGGTTTGCTGAGTCTCTTAGAAATCATCTTGATGTCTCATTTGCCATTTCAGGGTATGGCTTCCCCCCCTATGGATTTCCTACATATGGTGGAATCGCCTTCCATTCTGGAACCACTAAATCTAATGCTGGGATGAAGCATGGTAATTAATAGTTTGTTTTGGTTTTAATTCTGAAGAAATAATTTTAAAAATTAATTCGAAAGTTTTTTTGTTGTTGTTTTTGTTTTTTTATCCATTGGTTTACTGCCCCCTTTCTATCAGGAAACCATTGTCCGGTTCACCTGACCACTCACTGGGTGGTATAAACTACTTGTTGTGGAGTTGACTCTCATTCATGGGAAAAATATTTTTTTTTAAATCGTTACTTGTCACAACATTATCATTTTGAAAAAATTGAATAATGCAGATAAACTAAGAAGATATTTTTCTAAAACAGTGTTATATCCTGTGGAGGGTATAAACTCTATTTCAGATGCTTTGTTTGTATTTCCTTTGTAAGTGTCATGAACAGGGAGATTATATGAGCATTAAGTGGACTATTTAAGAATGAAAAAATCACCAGATCTGTCTATTCTCCCTGTTTTTTTTTCAAATAGTATGTTTTTGAAATCATTTTGAGTTTTATAGGATTGGTCTTTTACCCCCTACATGCATCCTTTAGTAGAAGTTTTTACACCATGGGTTCGTAGTTTATATTACATGTCCATTCTAGTATACCCATTGAAGAAATAATGCAATAAAATATTCCCATTTATGCAATGCCTGTTTTATGGCAGGTACATTTACATGTTTTAATTGTAATCTTCACGACTGCTTTGTAAGTAAAATATTAGTATATTCTACAGTCAGAGGACAATGAGGTCTAGAAAAAAATGTTAATTTCTTGCTGAAGACAGATAGCTGTAAGTGGCAGAACCAGGATTTGAACCAGATCTGCCCATAATGAGTGCACTCATAATACCTGTGAGACAACCTGGTCAGACCCAGACAATCATGATCAGAAATGGTGCTCTGGATATTTCACACACTGAGGAATGTGAATTGAGAGCACATCTTTTCACCTTGCTTTGTTAATTAGCATTAGGAAAAAAAAAAGTGCTCTGCTTTCAACAACTTTAAAATTTTCACTTAAAAAATTCCTGGAATTCACAGAAGAGCTTTATTTCCTTTTTTCTCCTTTATAGATAAACAAAATGAGATGTAAATTTTTAGAAGTGAGAGTTTAAAATAGCGACAAAACATATTAGCTATGATATGACCATTTTAAAAAAGAATTTTAAATCATTTTTTTCTTCTCTCTTTGCAATAAACTTGCCTCCTACCTTTATCTGACCTTCACTGAAACTGTGAATTATAATTTAGTTAATAGACTTCCAAGAAAAAGGCTAATGTTTTGGCATCTATCTTAGGAGATATAGGCACCCCATCTAAAAAAGACCATAAAGGTTGTGATGACAGAGATGCTATAAATCTTTCTGGGAAGGTAACTGAAACCACAGAGCAAGATAAGGAGTCCAGCAATGAGCATGAAGAGGTTACTCTGACGTATACAGTAGGAGTAAAGGAAGAGAATTGCAGGTTTCAGGGTAAGTGATCACACAATGATTACGCTGGGGATGGGGAGGGTAGTCCGTTCTAGGTGTAGAAACCTATTTCCCGAAGACAGGTTTATTTTCTGTTAATCTAAAGATGGCATATCAATACCTAGTGCAATGTGCTCTTAAGAATCCCAGGATTTTTTTGTATGTCCTTTGAAGAGCACGTGTCAGGTCATTTTAGTCGCAGTGGGCTTTCCATTTTCCCAGTTTTATCTTTGAACATAAAGTACAGAAATTTACATGCTCATTCTCCAATCATAATCGCGCAGTTGTTGGGTACTGTGAGAGATAATCTACTTTCTATCTAGCACTGATAATAGAGAACAGTTTCCATAACTTAAATAGTCACCCTTCTCTAGAGTCTAACTTGATGGTCATATTGAAGTGGAACTTTGCCAGAAAATATGAACTTTTCTTTTTTCCTATCACAGTCTTTGAAGAGTTAGGATTAAGTGGGACAGTGTCCTTTTGTGTGTACTTTGAACCAGTCCTATTATGTGTCATGATTCTAGGTCATCCTAGATTGTCTTCAGAAGACTTTTATGTCAAGGAAAAGGTATTAAATATTAAGACTCAGAGCCACTGTGATCTCTGTGTCACATATCCATTTTCCTTTTTTTGCCCCACCCCTTTACAAATGTACAAGCCATGATTAGCTAGGGGGTCATATAAAAACATGTCACCTATCGGATTTGGCCCCCGAAAAACATCATTGCCGTCGAGTCAATTCTAACTCATAGTGACCCTAGAGGACAGAGTAGAACTGCCCCGTAGGGTTTCCAAGGAGTGGCTGGTGGATTCAAACTGCCAACCTTTTGGTCAGCAGCCATAGCTCTTAACCACTGCGCCACCAGGGCTCCGTGGACCCACAAGCCATAATTTGCCAACTGCTGACCTTGAGGAAGCAAATTTTACAAAAACACCAATGGTTCATGGAAAGTCTGTCTGACTGTTTAGGGCTGAGACTGTGATTTTTGACACTTTGATACTTTTTTGATACTTTTAAAGAGATAGTTACTTCAGTAAAGACTTATTTCACCAAGAGGATGATTATCTAAAATTACACCAAAATCCAGTCAGTTAATTGAGAATTGCTTGTTTGCGCTTAAAATAACAGACATTTCTGAACTCTTTTTCCCCTAACAAGCTGTGGACAGACATTTTCAGATAAATCTGTAACCATATTTGTGAGTGACCCAATGTCCAGCTTTTTGTAGTGGACACAATCCAGAATCACTGAAAGGAGCATTTTCAACTAAAATGATGTATATGAGGTGTCAGAACAGGGATACTGATGATTTTTGCCTCAAGCATGCCGTGTCTGTAGAGAGGTATAGGAAAGTCAACTCTGATTGCGCTCATTGCCTTGCAGATAACCTCTTTCTAGAGAAGGCTATGCAGCTTGCCAAGCGGCACGCCAATGCCCTTTTTGACTATGCGGTAACAGGAGATGTGAAGATGCTGCTGGCTGTCCAGCGCCATCTTACTGCAGTGCAGGACGAGAATGGGGACAGGTGAGTCAGGACTTGTGCATGACAAAGGTTGTTTTGAGTTACGGAAGAGAGAAAAGCATTGCATATATAGCATTGCTCACAATAAAAAGAGTTGTTTGAAGTTATTAAGTCCTGTAACTGAAAAATAACATGTCAGTAAGGTTAAGTAGCATAGTTGGCTTCTCTATACTACTGCTGCCACCTGTTAGACTCTAGAATGGCTGGGAGTATTCATCCTAAGAATACATGTCATTGGGCGAGAAAAGTAAGATGTGTGTAGGGAATAGTACTTTGTTGACAAGCCTTGCTTTATTTATTGGAACAATATTTGAAGAGTCCTAATCAAATCCCAGAAGCACTATAATCTCAACGACATAATATGATGTTATTGTTGTTAGTTGCCATAGAGTTGTCTCTGACTCATGGCGACATTATGTATAACAGAACAAAATGTTGCTGGTCCTGTGCCATGTTCATGATCTTTGGTATGTTTGAGTACATTGTTGCAGCTGTTAGTGTGGTGCCTTCCAACCTGAGGGGCTCATCTTCCAGCACTGTATCAGACAATATTCTGTTGTGATTCATAACGTTTTCATTGGTTAATTTTTGGGAGTAGATCACCAGGCCTTTCTTCCAAGTCTGTCTTAGTCTGGAAGCTCCACTGAAACCTGTCCACCATGGACGACTGCTGATGCTTGAAATACTGGTGGCATAGCTTCTAGCACCCAAACAATATGCAAGCCACCACAGACAACACGGCATACTGACAGACGGTGATGGATTTGTAATACAGTGTACTCAAAAAAAAAAAAGGAGTAATTGTCATTCTTTCCCAGCTACTAGTTTCTTCTCTACTGCCTCTGTTAATGGTTACTAGTCTGTACTGGATCAGATTCTAATGACTGCACCAACCCATGTTGTGTGGGAGTCTAAAATTCCAAACACCACGCCTTCCATTCCTGCTGTTACTGAGATATTTGCAAAGCCACTTGACTTCTTTCTAAAATGATTTTCTCAGTCCTTTCGTTGAGACTTCTAAAATGATCTCAAACATCTGTTAAAAACAACAAGAGGCAGCAGCCTTCAGATTCAAGTCAAGCACCTTATCTAAAACTTTCCTAAAATAGTGTCAAGACTGAGAAATCCTTTTCTGTGGAAGAGCTCTTGAGTGCTGTTTTTTAAACCTGAATTTAAAAACTGAACCAAAACACGTTAGGAAGGTGCCAACCTCAGGGTTTCAAGCAGAGACCTTTGTTCTCATCCCTTGCAGCGTAACCAAGGATGTGGTGTAACCACTGGCCTTGTTATACAGTGTGAGGGGAACCGGCACAGCCTTCTTTGTGTAATGCCATGAACAGAAAAATGTTTTTTCCAGGGTTAAATAATCCAGTTAGCTTTCAGTAGCATGTAGCCACAAGAGAAAGCAGTTAACCAAGACAGGACAAGTCACATTTTCAGGGACCTGCTGAATTGATAAATCAAAGAAAGACGAGCACATACAAGTTAGAAAGTGGTTGCTGGTGTTTGATTGCAGAAAGGAAAACAAGGTGCATGCATTCAGGTGGGTACCACAGGGGAAAATGTGCACGAGGGTCAGGATCCTAGGCATAGGAGAGGCCAAGGAAGGGTTCTTCCTTGTACAAGTGGAAAATGAATCCTAAGAGCCTCCTCGTAGGACCCCAGACACACTCACACAAGTCCGTTCTGGGGGCTAGCCAAAGCTAGAGGGCAGAGAGGTGGGATTTGGGGAGACCAAAAGGGAGTCCACATAAGAGTGTAGACAAGGGGCAGCTTTTGGCCATCACAGCTCAGGCCTCCTGTTTCCACTGAACTTTTCATCCTGTGACCATTAGTCATCACAGAAAATACAATAAGAAAATAAAAATAAAACTTCTGTTATTGGGGGAATTCCTGCAAGGGTGTGAAGATTCATGGGGGAGGGGGAATGAACTTCTGCTACGAAATGCTGAGGTGCACATGGAAATTTTTAGGCAGTTTTCGAAGGACGACATTTTTCTTGGTGTGTGTGCATCATGTCTGCATAGACTGCAGGCACATTTCAGACGTCTTCCAGCATCACGCTTCAAGAGACAGTAGTGAAACCCTGAAATCGTTTCGGGTAATCAATCATTCTCAAGTAATGAATTTCACAGTTTTGTTTTTTTAGGCCCTCTTATGCCAATGTTAATCCCAAATAAAATATACTTTCTATTACTAAGAAAAAGACCTGAATAAAGTGGCACCTAATATCTTTAAATTAGAGAAATTCCAGCCAGTGCCTTAAATCCAAGATGTGCTGAGGCTATGGGATAATGTGAATGTGCTCAGCATCTCAATCTGTAGGTATTTTGGAGTAATCATCCTTTTAAATGTTCATCTGCAGCTAGGTAGAGCAGTGTGTGTGTGTGCCTTAAGCAGAATAAAGAGATGAAGAGCTGTCTTTGGAGTGAGACACACCTGGGCTTGAATCCCAGCTTCACCATTTACTAGCTATGTGACCTTGATTCAGTTATGTCTCACTTATTAGTCTCAGTTTCATCATCATAAAAATGAGGGTAAAATTACCTACCTCATAGGATTCATAGGATTCTTGTTATGATAAATAAGATAATGTATGTAAAGTGCTTAGCATGTTATGTTACGTTAAGTGCTGTTGAGTCGGTTCTGACTCACAGTAGCCCTGTGTACGACAGAACAAAACATTGCCCAGTCCTGCACCATCCTCACAACTGTTGCTATGTTTGAGCCCACTGTTGTAGCCAGGGTGTCAGCCCATCTCATTGAGAGTCTTCCTCTTTTTCGCTGACCCTCTGCTTTACCAAACATGATGTCCTTCTCCAGGGACTGGTCCCTCCTGATAACATGTCCAAAGTAGGTGAGAGAAGTCTCGCCATCTTGACTCCTGAAGAGCATTCTGGCTGTACTTCATCCAAGACAGATTTGTTTGTTCTTCTCGCAGTCCATGGAATATTCAATATCCTTCACCAACACATAATTCAAATGCAACAGTTCTTCTTCTGTCTTCCTTATTCATTGTCCAGCTTTCGCATGCATATGAGGTGATTGAAAATACCATGGCTTGAGTTGGGCACACCTTAGTCCTCAAAGTGACATCTTCGCTTTTTAAAACTTTAAAGAGGTCTTTTGCAGTAGATTTGCCCAATGTAGTGCATCATTTGATTTCTTGACTGCAGCTTCCGTGGGTGTTGATTGTGAATCCAAGTAAAATGAAATCCTTGACGACTTCAATCTTTTCTCCATTTATCATGATGTTGCTTATGGGTCCAGTTGTGAGAATTTCTGTTTTCTTTATGTTGAGGTGTAATCCATACTGAAGGCTTAGCGTAATACCTGGTAAATAGAAGCACTCAACAAATAGTGGCCACTTTTCTTACATTGTTATTGTTGGGTTGTTTCCAATTAATTTTAAGGTTAAATTTTTTTTTAACAATTAAAAAATATATGTTCCTAGGAGTGATGTTTAGCACCTGCTAGTATTTTTTGCCTCATTAGTGTGAGCCCACTAGGTTCAGACCGTCACTCTTATCTTAGTGCTTCAACTGTGCAAAGACTGTAAGGAGGCTGACTCAGATGCAGAATCTGCCCCAGAGACAGTCACAGTCTAGAAACTTAACAGAGTACCCCAGGAGCCAAGAAAGGGGACCTCTCCCTGTGCCTAGGAAGTCTTCTCCAAGGATGTAAAGTTCGAGCTGGAATATGAAGGTTTGAGTAGGCATAGTCTAGACAGAGAAGAGGAGCAACACAATTTCAGGCAGAGGGAATATTTATTTGCAGGGGAGAAATATAGTTACATTCATCTTCAGAAGTTTGACATTTCGCCCAGTAGTTAGAAGCCTGACTTCATTCTTTCCTCTAGGAAGAGCTGAAAAAACCCACCACGTTTGTATTTTAGGAGAGTAGCAGAGCTAGGTGAGGGAACTAAATTTTTCTGAACAATTTCTGGTGCCAGGCCAGGGAATGTCAGAGAAAAGCAAGAGGAGAAAGCTCCCTGAAATCATAACATGAAGCTGGGATTTGAGCTTGGGTCTCCCTGACCTTGAAGCCTGGGTGCCTTTATGCCTCAAGGAGTCAAACAGTGCTTCCAAAGGCCAGGTAGACACTGTCAATGAATGTAGCAGCCTGTGGAGAGCACATGCCCCACTTTGGATTCAAAACACTTCAGGGATTCAAATCTATTAGAGCCAGTGTTTCCTTCTGTTATACACAAGGTCGCTATGAGTCAGCCGACTTGACGGCACCTAACAAAACAGCAACTAAAACTAAGTATGAGGAGCAGCTTCAGCCTGCAAGTCTGATCATAGCTGGGGATCATTTTTTTTCCATTAATACTTTAGTTGATTTTTGCCACTATATTTTTGTTCTAGCGTCTTACACTTAGCGATCATCCACCTTCATGCTCAGCTTGTGAGGGATCTGCTAGAAGTCACAGCAGGTGTGATTTCTGATGACATCATCAACATGAGAAATGATCTTTACCAGGTAAGCAGAAATCTCAAGGAGGACACTGAAGGGAAATCCAGAGTTGTTTGTTCATTTTCCTTTTTGCAGGAGTTATTTTTAAAAATGACAGTAGTAAAACTACTTTAAACATCTTTGTAGATAATATCCCCAAAAGCCCACTAGTTGGGAATGGTGTTGTACTAATTGGGATCCTTTTATCTGTGAGTGAACAGTTATTTAATAGCAGTCACCACACAGTGAAATTCAGCATCCTGCTGGGAGAAGGCAAACTTTAAAAATCAAACAATTGATCTATTTTAGAGGTAGAAACTGGAGTGAAAATGTCACAGCTGTCAAGAAAAATAAACTTGAAGAAATTAGGCTTGAAAAACCAATGGTTTTAAGAATTTTGAGAACTACTGAAGCACATTTTGAAATATCCAGATTAAATGTAGTCAAATAACAGGAACACAGAAAGGTAAAAAGGTTGCTTGAGAAGGAAAAGGCATCTTTCAAAGAACAAAGACAGCTCAAGGGTGAGGAAAACAGGGAACACCAGAGAGTTTTGCCAAATTGGGTATAAATGGAAATTAAGTGGACTAAAAAACAACTTGAAGAATTTCTTTAAAAAGATCTTCAGATATTGCAAAGAGAGCAGTCAGCTGGAGACTCAGGGAGTCCACCTAAATGGCACATGCAGATTTCAGGGGTGAGGAAGGGAGGATTGATTGAAACTTCGAGAACAGAACCAAAGCCCCTATCCTGGGTGTTTGGAGCTGGACCTTGCTAGCCCCTCTGGCTCAGGGGCTACAGAAGCATGAGGTCTGCTCCTAGAAGTCCTCCCATGCTCTCCCCTGCTTGCTTTCCCCACCTCACTGCCTTTCCTCCTGCCTCCCAGTCTTCTCTGTGAGTTGCCTGCTCTTGTTCCTTTCTCAGCTTTCCATGTTTCCCCTTCCCTTCACTTGACCCAGAGTGTCTTCCTAGCCCTTCTCAGCTGAGATGGTGTGCTTGGATCCCTGATTCGAGAATATCTCTCACTTGTCATCTCCAAAAATAGAGCCAACACTCACAAAAAATTATTTAGTTAGTAAAGAAAGGTACCTGTTGTACTTCTCAATTTTTAAAGCAGATGATTTGAATCTTATTTCCTCAAAGCAAAAGTACTAAAATGTTTACATGTAGCTTTCAGTAGATTTTTATCTGTGAATAGGTGTTTCCTGATAGGAGAAAATAACAGTTTCTCATTTGATTTAATGCATTAGACCTGTCTGGCTGTTGTGCTTAATGTTAAAGGGAAAATGAAGTTGGTGATTTCTTTATTGACTGATAATATAAAGTAACTAGGATATGGTCTGATTTTAGATTTGTATTTAAGGAATATCTTCAAACTTTCATACCATTTTTGAGAGTTGTTGGTATTTGGAAAGTTATTTGGCCCATAAAGCTTGATTCCCTCAGACTTTTGGACTGATTGTTCTTTTTAACCATCACAAGTATATGAATGAAATTAGAAATTCTCCAGTCAGCTCTGACCAGGATCACAACAGAGGGTTCTGGACAGAGCTGGAGAAGGATGTAGAACATAATTCTAACTCACAAAAAAAAGACCAGATTTACTGGCCTAAAGGAGATTGGAGAAACCCCGACAGTATGGCCCCCAGACACCCTTTTAGCTTAGTGGTGAAGTCACTTATGAGGTTCACCGTTCAGCCTGGGAGTGGACAGCCCCATAAAACCAAATGGGGCTAATGAGGCACAGCAGTCCAGGGACAAGGGCCAGAAGGCAGAAGGGGACAAGGAAGCTGGTGATAGGGAACCCAAGGTTGAGTAAGGATAGTGTTGATGTGTTGTGAGGTTATTAACCATTGTCATAGGGCAACATGTGTACTAACTGTTAAATGAGAAACGATTTTGTTCTGTAAGCCTTCATCTAAAGTGAGAATAGCAGCACAACTGGAAGAGCGTAGTCGATGTCAATGAACTGTGCATGTAGAAATTTTTGAAATGGTGTATCTTTGGCTATGTATATTTTCACCAAAAAAAAGGTCGAGAAGGGAGAGGGTTGACATGTTGTGGGGTTGTTAACCGATGTCATAAAACAATATGTGTACTACTGTTTTATGAGAAACTATTTGTTCTGTAAGCCTTCACCTGAAGTACAATTAAAAAAAAAAACAAAGAAAGAAAGAAATTCTCCAGTCAAAGACTGCTTAACTTCATTTCCTGAAGGTCAGAGTCAAGAAATTACTTGTTTTTCTGTTTATAAATAGGATCTCCAAAGGACGCAGCACAACAGGATTAGTTGTTGTGATTTATTATATGCTAAACTCCTTACTATATCACTTGGTTACATATATTGAAACTCTCCCGTACGTTAGAGACAAAAAACCTGAAACCACCACCATGGACACTTCTGCCATTTCTCAGTTCGTGGCTCTCAGGAGAGTATAAGTCCACTTTTGTTCCCACTTATTACCAGTCTAGTTAATGGGCAAGGTTCTGGTTTCCCTTTAGGTCTCAAACACACACGCAGTGGCAACTTTGACTTGAGAATTGCAACAAGCTAAGATTTTAACTCTCGTTTGTCGCTTATAAAAGTTCTCTGTTGCCTATTCTAGTTGGGAATTTGTATAGTTCTGTAAATAATGTGACGTTACTTGCCAGTTATCTTAAAACACTCTCCCAAAATACCTTTCACTACTCATTACATTTCTGTGACCACCTGTCATGGTCAACTCTGTCCCCGCCCACCAACAGCCCTCTAGACACACACACATAAATACACACACAAATCCAAGTACACAGAGTTAAAATTTTTCTGAAAGTATTTTTAAAATGTATTCTTGTTCCCCTTTATTCTCTTCTCCTGTTTCTCCTCCCACCTAGCCCCACCCCCCAACGTAGACAACCATTCTGTTGTGTTTGACATGTACTGTTTTATTTGCATGTATTCCTCTAAACCCTTGGTGGCTTTGTTTTTGTTTTGTTTTGTTTTGGTGCATGTGTTATTTTTCTATTTTTTTCTTAATGTTTTAAATTTATAAATATATATTCATAGTTTTAAGACTGATGCAGAAGGATATACATTGAAAAGTCAAAGTTCCACTCCCTGACAACATGAAAGTCCCTTGGCCACATCCCCAAACGTAACCATTGTGCTTGTGGGTATTTTTTCAAGTATTGGCTACATATATTTATTAAACACTTTAACTTAAGCACTTTAAATATATAGATATTTTCATATACTTTCACAAACTACCCACATACATACTGCTCCTGCTCTGAATGAACCTTTTAAATTTTTATATAATTATGGGTTCAAAGAAGATTACAAAAACATGTACAGAAAGGTTCCATGTATCCTTCATCCAGCTTCCCCTAGTGGTAACATCTTTTATAACTGTAGTACAATATCAAAACCAGGAAATGGACATTGGTACAATCACTGCTGGTACAATGTGAGATCTTGTTCACATTTCACCAGTTTTATATTCACACTTATGCGTGTGTGTGTGTGAGTCCAAGTGCATGTATTTTTAAAATACATAAATGCTGTTGTGCTGAACATCAATCGCTATGTTTCTGCACTCACTATTTATAGGACCTGTCCATGCTGCTGAATGTACAGCTAGTTCACTCCCATATGGGCATCTTATATTACTTAACCATTCCACACTCCCGTAGCTGTCAAGTCAATTCCGATTCATAGCAACTCTATGAGACAGAGTAGAACTGCCCCATAGAGTTTGCAAGGAGAGCCTGGTGGATTCAAACTGCGATTTTTTGGTTAGCAGCCATAGCTCTTAACAACTACACCACCAGGGTTTCAAAAAAGCCAAACTTGTTGCCGTTGAGTGGATTCCAACTCATAGCAATCCTATAGGACAGAGTAGAACTGTCCCCGTAGGGTTTCCAAGGAGCGCCTGGTGGATTCGAACTGCTCACCTTTTGGTTAGTACCGTAGCACTTAACCACTACACCACCGGAGTTTGCCGCTCTTTGGAAACCCCGTGGGGCAGTCCTACTCTGTCCTATAGGGTCGCTATGAGTTAGAATCGATTCGATGGCAATGAGTTATTCCACACTAGTGGACACTTAAGCTGCTTCTAGCTTCTTACCTCTATAAATGTTATTGCAACGAATATCCTCGCCATGTCTCCTTGAGGATTTGTGTCAGAATTTCACTCAGATATACATGAGATGGGTTGCTGGGGCACTTGTATATTTGGTGTGTCCATCAGGATTCTCCAGAGACACAGAACAAATAGTATATATTAAGAGGTTTATTTTAAGGAATTGGCTCATGTGATAATGGGGACTGGCAAGTCCAGAATCTATTGGGCAGGCTCATCAATCCGTAATTGAGGCAGGAGTTGATGTTGCACTCTTGAATCTAAATCTTTAGGGCAGGCTGGCAGGCTGGAAACTCACCAAGAGTTACTCTTCCAGTTTTGAGGCAGAATTTCTCTGGGAAACTGCAGTTGTTGCCATTAAGGCCTTAAGAGATTTTAAAGTCTTCAGCTAATTGGATGAGGCCCATTCACATTTGTAGATGCTAAATGCATTTGCATCTACACATTTGCATAAACATAGCAACACCTAGATTAGTGTTTGATTAACTAATTGGGTACGAGAACCTTGCCAAGCTGACCCATAAAAGTATCACACTTGGCTTTCCAGAGTGGCTACATTAGTCCACACACCCACTGGCATAGCGTGAGAGTCTCTGTATCCCTACTTCTGTAACTGTTTAAGATACAATCTTGAGGTTTCAAATCTAGAAACATGAAATATAGAAAACCTTTTGTGGGATCGTGAGAGAAAAACTTTAAAACTCCCTCTGTTGTCCATCGTAGGAGAATTAGTATGATATGAAAAAGTATATATACGTATATGTATATTAAAACTATAGATAATTCCTGATTTCTCCCTTATAATACCTCAACTTCTGATCTTTTTTTCCAGTTTCATTCTCTCATTCCTTTTCCCATATCCTCCGACATATGCTTGTCAAATAGCATTTCAGAAAACCTGGATTTGTAAACACAGCCTCTATTTATTTATTCATTTATTTTTTGAGAGCAGAGAGCTATCACATCTGAAGTATTGAGGACATTGCTCCATTCAATCAGGGGTTATTGTCCTAGGGAGCCCTGGTGATGCAGCGGTTAAGAGCTTGGCTGCTAACCAAAAGGTCACCGGTTAAAATCCACCAGCTGTTCCTTGGAAACCCCATGGGGCAGTTGTACTCTGTCCTATAGGGTAACTGTGATTGGCCTAGAAGATGAAAGTAATAAGGGAGAATGATAATTTACCCACACCCCCTCCCCCCAAAAAAATCTTCTCTCCTTCCTGCTATATTAAATAATTGCTGTGATTGAGACTTAGACAGCCCAGGCCTCTCTCATCCTGCCAGTTCACGTGTGCTGTGGTCACCCTCCTGCCAGTAACTGCTCACTGAAAGGGGAAGTTTAGGCCCATGGTCACAGACAGGCTGGATTTCACAGACTCCTGGAAAGCACGTTTATTTGTGTAAAAACCTATTGCTGCTGTTAGTAACCCCATTCTTGAAAAGATAATTTCATGATTGTGTTTGTCTTGCTCAACCTTGGAAACACAATTTGCAAAACATCTCATTTGCCTTCCCTGAGGTGTACTGCTTTGTAACAGAGTAGGCAGATGGACTTCAGGCACCTATTAAGCATCAGCAACTCAGCTTTTCGGCTCATCTGAGTCCTCTTAGTGAGAGTGTTGTGTTTTCCCAGTTATGATATTTAGAATGCTCTTAACACTTTTTACAGAATGAGGGTAACAGAGCTGTATGGATCAGTCTCATGAATCAGTCAGTAGAACAATATTTTTTAACTTAGCAAATTCATTTTTCCGTGTTGATAAAGAATGACAGCACCTTTATTCATTGGTTTCTATTGGGTAATTCATTTAAATTTCTTCAGTAAAAAAAGGACCTGTAGCCTTGATTTGCTACGTTAACATATGGAATTATCAGCTAAAGATAGGTGCCTGCTAGAGATTCAAGAAAACTAAAATTATTAATTAAAGAAAAAAAAAAGAAAAACTCAAATCCATTGCTGTTGAGTCCGTCAGTTCCAACTCAGGGCAACCTCATGTGATACAGAGTAGAACTGCTCCATAGGGTTTTCTTGGCTGTAATCCTTATAGGCCTTTCTTCCACAGTGCACCCAGGTAGATTCGAACCACCAACCTTTAGGTTAGTAGACAGGTGCAAGCTGTTTGCACCACCCAGGGAGCTAAACTTATTAATAAAGAAGTTAATTATCAACAATCGATGGGCTATAATGAAAACAAGAAATCTGTTTAGTGTTGTGAATATAAAAATATCCTAATTATTGACTAATTAAATGTCTGTGTGTGTGTATAGATATATTACTAGTCATAGCAGTATATGATATGAAAAAGGGAATAACTCATTTACAAAGGGCAGGAGTTAACCTTAGAATGGGAAATGGCCCTGCAGGATGACTCTATCTATTGCAGTGACAGCTACCAGGCTGGTGAGTTATAAGTGACCAGTATGCATAAGTGACCAGTATGTATCTCCCTACCCTTTCTCCACTCTTCCCAGACGCCCCTGCACTTAGCAGTAATCACCAATCAAGAAGATGTGGTGGAGGACTTGCTGAGGGCCGGGGCTGACCTGAGTCTTCTGGACCGCTTGGGTAACTCTGTTTTACACCTAGCTGCCAAAGAAGGACATGATAAAATTCTCAGTATCTTACTCAAGCACAAAAAGGCAGCACTACTTATCAACCAGCCCAACGGGGAAGGTAAGAGACAATCATATGTTGTGGTATAACTTTCCCTATCAGCTTTCTAAATAACCGCCAGGTATTTGATAAAGGCATGTTATTTGATTTGCACCCAGAAGTGCTTCCCTTAGTCACCTGGAGCCCATGGTCTCTCGTGGGTATTTTTGTTGCTTGCCATAGCTAATTCCTTTAAAGA
Organism: Dugong dugon; assembly: GCA_030035585.1. NCBI lineage: Eukaryota > Metazoa > Chordata > Mammalia > Sirenia > Dugongidae > Dugong > Dugong dugon. The sequence goes on along the minus strand of CM057463.1, from coordinate 20,376,100 downwards.
TGATTTGGAATAGTTTGTTAGTAGAAGGGAAAAACAGAGGCCCCTGGGTGGTGGAGGTATAGATGATTAGTTTTTGCCCCTTTTCTATGCTCTCTGTAATTATTGGGTAATCTTACATGAACAGATAGAAAAAGAGTAGATGTTATTTTTTAGATAATGTTTACAAACCTTTGAAATAACAAAAAAGGCCTGGGCATATACTGGTCTGTAAGTATATGGCGCATCATTTATTCAGAGAATGTTGGTTTGCTTTCATTGTCTCCTGAGGACATAATGGGAGACTGTGGGAGTAAATTGAAATGCAGTGCGATGATCTTACAGTCCCAGTAAAGAATACCTTGAATAGAGACGCTTTCAGCACTAGAAGTGGGATAGACTATTTCCTTCAGCTTCACTGAGGGCCATCTTGTGAACAGCCTTCCCACCCCCCTGACTGCCTCTGTGCTTGGCCCATAGGTTTGAACGCCATTCACATAGCCATGATGAGCAACAGCATGTTGTGTCTGCGGCTGCTGATGGCCGCCGGCGCGGACATAGATGCTCAGGAGCAGAAGTCTGGGCGCACGGCACTGCACCTGGCTGTGGAGCACGACAACATCTCCTTGGCTGGCTGCCTGCTCCTGGAGGTGAAGGACACTTACTTATCTTTGCATTAAATTCCCAAGGGATATTTAGTAAAATGGGTGGTACAAACAGTTGACTCTTGACTGCTAACAGAAAGGTTGGCAGTATACTTCCAAGAACTCAGCCATTGAAAACCCTATGGAGCACAGTTCTGTTCTGACACATACGGGGTCACCATGAGTCAGAGTCGCTCGACTGCAACTGGCTTAGTTTCAAAGAATGATGTCGGTAACAGCTTTTCTCCCTACACTCGGCTCTATTTATTTAACATCTCTGCAAGGCTTCAGAGTAGCAGCTTCAGGGACTGTCCCCCAGGCATCTCTAATTGGGGATTTCTTCAGTAGCAGACCCAGCCCAAAACAGAAACTGTGAGCTGGTAATATGACCCAAGGGGCCATGCAGATGGAGGGAGGAGGGGACAAAAGAGCGAAAGAACCTTCCACTAACCCTTTTCTGTCGGGGTTGGATTTTAGGGTGATGCCCATGTGGACAGTACTACCTTTGATGGAACTACGCCCTTGCACATAGCAGCTGGGAGAGGGTCCACCAGGCTGGCAGCTCTTCTCAAAGCAGCAGGTAAGGCAGCCTGGAAGTCCTTGATGGCAGATGTTACCAGGAGTGCAGACCTCACTTAATGCCAGGAGTGGAGTTGCCATGTCACCTTCTTTAGCCACAGACCTGCTGCTGAAAGATATGGGTAAATTATATGGCAAATCACATTTTAACTGCCATGAAGGCACTATTTGGACTAGTAATCCCAGGCTTCATTGTGATAGTCATGTCGTTTTTACTCCCTAAATTCATCAGTTTGTTTTGGGGTTTGGTTGTTTAGATTGAATCCAGTGATGAGGGCTCTTCTTGAAGTTGAATTTAATTCCTCATAGAGGGAGTTCTGGGCAGTACCAGTCTCAGATCAAGGCAGAAGTCCCCAGAAGAAAGTTTATTGGTATAGGAAATAATTTAAACACTTCCTTTTACAAGAAGGGTCTCTTGGGAGTTGAAATAATAGGAAAAAGCAAATTTGCTGTGTGTTGAGTACTGTTATGCTCAAGGCACTAGAATAAAAATCGCTAGCACTTACTGACCTGAGCACTCAGCTGCTAACCAAAAAGTTGCAGTTCAAACCCACCAGCCACTCCACAGGAGACAGATGTGGCAATCTGCTTCCCTAAAGATCACAGCCTTGGAAACCCTGTGAGGCAGTTCTGCTCTGTCCTGTAGGGTCGCTAGGAGTCAGAATCAACTTGATGGCAATAGGTTTGGTTTTTTTGGGTTTTTTGCAGGGAGGAATTGACCTTACTATGAACTAGGCACTGTACTAGACAGTTTACATGCACTGTCTTATTTAATTTGCACAATAACCCTTGGAGATAAATATCGTTATCATTGTTCCCATTTTACGGCCAAGGAGATAAACTAAAGAGACTGGGGCCCAGTCCCAGAATCCAAGTGAGTGGCACAGCTGTGAATCAGACCCGGCCAGTCTGAACTTCCAGACTCTGTTCTCTTTACCATGTGTTTTTCTCCCCTATTATGCTCACCAATTTGCGGTTGCTATTCCATGAAATCCTCATTAAAACCTTGTGAAGTATATAGATATATTACTGCTGATCCTTATAGCTCCAATGCCTGGCATATTTAGAACCAAAAAAAAAAAAAAAAAAGTTTAATGAAATTAGTATCTCAAGTCTGCCGTAACATATTTGATTTGCTTTAGAGGATTTTTTAAATGGTTTAGAAGATAAGTGCTTCATAACGTTAAGAAAACACGTGTTAAAAAATACTATTTTTAAACAATCAGCCCAGTAGTATTACTCAGCCGTAAAGAGAAACGATGTCCTGATGCATGCTGCAACATGAATGAGCCCTGAAGACAGTATGCTGAGTAAAATAAGTCAATCACAAAAGGACAAATACTGTATGATCTCACTTCTGTGAAATAACAATATATGAAATAACAGTAAGCAAACAGAGACCAAAGTTTATTAGTGGTTACCAAGGCAGGAGGGAGGGTGAAAGGGGGAATCACTGTTTAGAAAGCAGTGAGTTTCTGTTTTTGGTGATGGGAAATTTGGCAACAGTTATGAGCGATGGTTGCATAACATGGTGAATGTAATTGATATCGCTAAATAGTGCACCTCAAAAATGTTGAATTGGCAAATATATTATAGGTTTTTTTTAACAACGGTTTTTTTTTGTTTTAAAAATCAGTCCAGAAAGATGTAGGAACTTTTTCTTTAGGAGCATCACATTTTTCTGACAAGTAAAATCATATCTCAAATAAGCAGCAGCCTTTTCTTTTCTCTTTTGCCAAATTGAACCTTTTCTTGAACAAGAGACTCTGATTGCAGTGTGTATGAGTAGTTTTGGACGTCATTTGTTAGAATTAAGAAATGCCTTCAGACAAGAAGCTATAAAACTTTCAAAACGTGCCTTCTCTTGAATTCTTAGAATCCCAAGGAACAGCTTCTCCAATATATAGATGGAGAAACTCAGATGAAGAACCTAGTCCTATGTTCAAACTCATGAAGAAGATCCCCCAAGGAACAGACGTAGCTTAGCTCCTCCAGTCTTCTGTCCTGTAAATCCTTTCACTTGATTCCTCCATTGCTTTCACGGTCAGGTTACACTTAGAAAACAGTTCCTCTTCCCAAAAGGGTGCGCTGAACTTCTTGCTGTTCACTAGGTATCAAGCTAAACATTCTCTCATTAAAATTGTCTCTTAGCCTCTGAGAAGTAACTGTAGCTCTAATCTTTGAGGTACTTTCAGGGGCGGATTAACCAGTAAGCACAGTGGCTTAGACTGAGCAAGATTACACACGTGCTTAATTGTATTTACTAGCTAATCTGTGGTGAGCAACTTCACATGGGCTTTACCACATCTTTGATGTGGCGGGGTACAGGTGACATTATGCACTGCGCATTGGTGGGAAGGCACAGTTGGGCCCGTGCGTACCTTGCTTATTGGGTAATCCAACCCTGAGTACTTCAGATGTTTTCTAGCTGGACACAAAAACAGACTAGATTTCCCAAGAGCCAGCAGCCTCAATTTTTCAAAAACTACACATCCTAACAAACTTTTTTGTTTTTGTTTTGTTTTGCTTTTTTTGGTGATTTTTTGTTTAAGGATTAGTGTTGTACCAAGAAGTAAAACTGAACATGTTGTTTCTAGACAGCAAGCATCTTTGCTCTTTTGAGTGACTGAGAGAAGAGGCTGAGAAATGTGTGTTTCTGTGCATAAAGTTGAACATTTAGGTCCTTAATCTTGAGGGTGTGCCTAGTCCCTGTAAACTGCTGTCCATTAGCCCCCAGATGAAAGATGGAAAAAATCCTAGAGAGCTAAATGTGAAATTCATATTCTTCAGTCTTTTGTTTTTGATGGTGTCCTTGGTTATCTAGGGTATCATAAAACATCTTTATAGTCCAAATAAATTAGAATTTAAAAGAAGTTTTCTGGATGTTTCATTAGAAACGTATTTTATTTATTAAAAATTATCCAGGTAATTGCCTCTAGCAGCTATTGTGGTTTGCCCTTGGAATTCTGACCCCTACTGGTGGCTTGAAGTTGACAAGCTCTGGGTATACCTAATGCTGTGTATCTTGACTTCTCAGGAGCAGATCCACTGGTGGAGAACTTTGAGCCTCTCTATGACCTGGATGACTCTTGGGAAAGGGATGGAGAGGACGAAGGGGTCGTGCCTGGAACCACACCTTTAGATATGGCTGCCAACTGGCAGGTGAGTGGCACTCCAGTCTGTGTGATGGCTGCTCCTGAGGTAGCTAAAAGTTCAGGAAAGTAAGAATAGATAGTCTTTCTGGTTATTCCACAAAGAACATGACTTTTATTTTTAAGAAAGTCTGACTGTCAAGAGCCATATTCATCTTGAAAAACCTACCCTTGAAAGATCTAGGTCAACTGAGTTCTGGGTGTCAAAGTGCATGCCTTATCAGATCAGAGTTAAGATTTGAGAGAGGGTTAGAAAAGAGAAAACACAAAATTCACAGAATAGTCTTCCATCCTGAACTCACACCGGAATTGTTACCACCTCAATTTCTGAAGCTAGGGGAAACGTGACGGTTTGCTCAGAATTTAGCTAGGTGATTTCTGAATATAAAAAGAAACTGGGAGTTCCTCTGAGTGTGTCAGTAAATATAAACAGAATAACTAGATTTAAAGCCTTTCTCAAAATTCCAGTGGCTGAGATCTGAAGGTAAAAACAGTTACTAGACCTTCCTGGCCCAGGGAGAAGAGCCAGAGGGAGGAGGTGGGCAGCATATGGATGTCCAGCAAAACAAAACCAAATTCTATAGTGCCAAGTGCTGCTCACATCCTTGCAGCCCTTTGTTGTTGAGCTGAGTGACCCTGGCAGAGAAACCACGTGGTTCCCCTTTTTTAGCACCTCATTTGCCTAGAAGGCCTCACCACAGAACATAGAACAATAACCCACTTCAGTGACCCCGTCTTGTCCTTACCCAGGTCACCCAACAACAAGGTGAATACAGAAAATACCAGAAAGGCCCTCATATATTTGCCTAAAATTCCTCACTTAGAGTTTTTTTTTTTTTTTTTAACTTAGGATTGTGCTGTTCCCTCAGTTAAAATGTAAGTTATGCTAGGAGGTTAATACCAAACCTTGTAAGCATTTATACACCTTAGTGTGAGCAAGTTTATAACATTCATTCTCATAAACCACTTACTAGGGAAGAGGGGCCAGCAAGGGAACACAGTTTCATCTTTGAGTAAGCTCAGCCATAGCCCTAGCTCTCAGGGAGACATCACTGACCAAGGACTCTCTCACCAAGAGATGGCTGACTTGGTGGCCTGGGCTGCCTTTGTACCTCAGAAGTATTGGCTCTGACTCCCTGTGAGGTTGGCAAGTCCTCTCCATGAGGTTAGGTTTGGTACCCCTGCCCTCCTCAGGCAGTTCCTGTAAAGCACAACCTCCCTGCCCCAGAATCCCAAGGCTATTCTTCCCCCAAAAGGCACACGTATATCTGGTGATGGTACTGACTCCTCTTTTCCATTCCTCCATCTTTGAGGTACTAGGTCTCCTAAGAAAGACAAGCTGAGTGATTTACCACAAAGAAACAGATTACCCTAGTGGTCCCATTAATGTGTAACATTGTCCCATGTTTTTCTTCCCAACAGGTTTTTGACATATTAAATGGGAAACCATATGAGTCAGAGTTAACATCTGATGATTTACTGGCACAAGGTAGGTTGTGATAGAACCACAGTTCTCTTAACCAGTATTGTCTCCACACGGTTGTTTAAGGAGGGACTAGGAACCGGCAAGGAGGCTTGGTGGCACAATGGTTAAACACTCCCCTGCGGACCGGAAGGTCGGCATTTCAAACCCACCCAGCGGCTCTGTGGGAGAAAAGACTTGGCAGTCTGCTTCCATAAAGATTACAGCCTAGGAAACCCTATAGGGCAGTTCTCTGTCATATGGGTTGGAATTGACTCAGTGGTACACAGGAACAGGGAACTGGCATTATCCAGGGTTTACTGTGAAAGGCACAGACAGTTGCTTATTTTAGAATCAAAAGATCCTGGAGGTATACAAAGGAGAATATCCAGTTTTAATCTACTAAAAATATATACTGATGTTACTCAGCTGGGCTTCTGCTGACAGTCAAGTAAAGTTGCTTGATTGCATCCACAGTGAGGTGGAGGGAGAGCAGTGTAGCAACAATCAGTCCATTCAGAGTGTCTCTGGTAGGTTACAACAGACATGTTCTTCATTTCCTTCAGGAGACATGAAACAGCTGGCTGAAGATGCAAAGTTGCAGCTCTACAAGTTGCTAGAAATCCCTGATCCAGACAAAAACTGGGCCACTCTGGCACAGAAATTAGGTCTGGGGATACTTAATAATGCTTTCCGACTGAGTCCCGCTCCTTCTAAAACTCTTATGGACAACTACGAGGTAACACATCACCTGGCATATTTAGCTGTTTTCATTTGACTACTCTGTTAATATCACCGGCTGGGCCATAACCTCTTCCATCTCCTTTAACTCTAAAGAAGAAGGTCAGTCTTTGCCTAAGGCCTGGGAGGATGACCCAGCCAGGATGGAAGCCCACCTTCCTGAAAAGGCTGTTTTCCTGTACTTGGAGATCTTCCCAGGGTCCCTAAGAAAATACTACTTAGAGGGTCAAGATTGTCACAGAACTTTGACCCCTGTGAACGAACAGGATAGACTACAACCCACATGCTTATATCAGGGCTTCTATCAAGTTCTTTCCAGATCGAACCCTGCTGAGAATTTCCATTTCCACCCCAGATCTACTGAATCCAAATCTACATTTTAACAAAATCTGCAGGTGTTTCTTATGTATACTACAGATTAGTAAGTAAGCACAAGTAAGTCTGTGCTTACCTTGCTTATTGGGTAATCTGGCCCTGGTCTTGACTGTGTGTCAGGACATGTAATCATCTGTGAAGTGGCTTCTAGCAGAGCCATTACCTGGTGATGCTTTCATTTCTAAAAATAAAAGGTAGAGAAGACATGGGGTGAAATTATTTTCTGCTGAAAATGTTATTGTTAGCTTCTGTTCCTCAGCGGTCTTCAGAGCTTCAGCTTACACAGGGATACTGCCTAGACTTCACTCGAGGTGGAGTTTCACAGCCTCAGCAATTTCTCTCTCTCTCTCTCTCTCTCTGCTCACTATAAACCACTTCTCTGTGATTTCCTGAGTGGTCTTTGAGCTAAAACAGGAAACTTGATTTGAGGACTGTATTTTCTTTGTCATTCTTCTCTGACCTTTCCAGTACCACCTGGCTGTCTGAGTAGAGGGGACAGCATGGAAGACTGGAAGGGATATGGTGCCGGTATTCAGTTTGCCCCTTTGTTGCTCCGTACACAGGGGTTTGAGCACAGTTCATACTCTTCATTTTTTTCTTTCAGGTCTCTGGAGGGACAGTAAAGGAACTGGTAGAGGCCCTGAGACAGATGGGTTACACGGAAGCAATTGAAGTCATCCAGACAGCCTTCTGCAGCTCAGGAACAGCAGCCACCAGCTCAGTGAAGCCTTCTCAGGCCCACTCGCTGCCTCTCTCACCTTCCTCTACACGGCAGCAAATAGGTAAGGGAAAATGACAGGAAAAGCAGCTGAGATGTTTCTCTGCTTCCCCAAGCTGGTGTCTTCAGTTCTCTTGGAATGTGGCATTCCAGTTTCCCCTTGCTGTCTCCTAAGTATACTTTCCTGTGTGTCTGTCTGCTCCTGGGGCTCGTGAGCTCCACCTTCTGTCCCTCCTGACACTGCCATTCATGTGAACAATGACATAGACATGTGATTAGATTCACAGTACATAATAAAAACCAAATGATGTGCTGGTTAAGGTAAATATTATTTCTTAAATTAAGAAAGAGACATACAGAAAGAAAAAATACACTGCCCAAGGTTTGTAGCACCTAGACTAGTAGCCGGGACTTCAGACTGATCCTGTGACTTTTCCCACTATACTCCCCCTCAGTTCCTTAACCTCCTCACCTCCAGTAACCTTCTCACTTCATCTCCTCTCCTGTGTTCCTAACACTGAGCTCCAAACCCTGACCTTGTCTTCTGCTGTTAGCTACCTCATCTTTCATCCCACCTAAAAAACACATTCCCCATATAGAATGGACTCTTAACCCAGCCCAATAATCCTATATGTTCCTATAATTTTATTCTCCCACTCTCTAAACAACTGTTTCATGCTTTCTCTTTCTAAACCTCCAAAACCCCTTCCCTCTCCTTACTCATCCAATGCCCTTGCCTTCACCCCAATGAAAGCTTAGAAAAAATTCACACTGTCTCATTTTTGTACCATCAAATCTACCAGCCCACCTGTGCTTGTGCCTACATTGTCTGCCCTGCATCTGGTTTCAGTGGGTTAAATGTCTGGGATCCTGTTGAAAGCACCCTCTCCCCCTGGCCCATCCCCTCTGCCTTCTCCAGATCTTTGTTCTTGGAATTTGTACTTCTCTCTCTTGTGTTAGCAGTTTCTCCCCCCTAGCAGACTCATCTAGCTAAGCGTGCTGTAATTTCCCTCATCTTTTAAAACAAAACAAAACACACAGAAGAAAACACTCCCTTCATCTCACGTCTCCAGCCCAATTTCTCTGTTCTCCCACACAGCAGAAGTTCTCAGAAGAGGGTTTTAGAGTTGTTCTTTCCACCTCTTCACCTCTGTTCTCTGTGTGACCGCCTGCAGTCAGGTTCCATCCCCACCACTTCACCCATGATGACCAGTAGCCCCCATGTTGCTAGGTTTGGTCATCCCTTCTTCTCATCCTGTCAACCATTCACAGTGGCGACACAACCAACAACCACTCCCTCCTACTTCAAACCGTCCCCACTTGGCTTTTCCACACTGCACTCACCTGTGTGTCCTCCAAACTCACAGCCCCTCCTGTGTGGTCCCCTTCACAGCCTCTTCCACACTCACCTTTTTAAGTCACAGCGCCCAGAGCCCAGTCCTCAGCCCTCCATACTTCTCTACGTGGAACTCCTGAAACACCCACCCAAACTCAATATTGGCCATGACAGTCAGGCACTGCCCCCATCTAGGAGGCTAAGACAAAAGTCTAAGAATTATCCATGAATACTTCCTTTCCCTAACTACCCTACACCCCACATCTGTCAAGGAGTCCTCCCCTCTGTAACAACCACCCTGCTCCATCCATCTTCATCTTCTGCCTGGATTCCTGCAGCAACTCCTAACTGGCCTCCCTGTGTCCATTCTGCCCTCCTCACTTCGGGCCATTCTCTGCACAACAGTGGGAGTGAGTCTTTTTTAAAGTAATGAGATCATGTGACACCTGTTGTACATCCTCCAGTTCATTCATTTATTCAACAAACCTTCACTGAGCAGCTACTCTGGCACTGCTTAAGGCTTTGAAGTTAAAGCAGTGAACAATAAAGACAGTGTCCCTGCTTTACCCCATTCTCTCTCTCTTAAACATCACTTTAATACACTCTTCCTCCCACCCCAGTACCCTTCAGCTCCCAAGGTATTCCTTCTGTTGTCCCAGATCACGAGTCTGATTGAGGCTTAGGGCCTTTGAGCTGTCTCTTCTTCTCCCCGGAAAAGCCCCTCACCTAGCTGGCTCCTTCTTGCCATTCAGTTTTGGTGCCAATGTCACCTCCTCAGAGGGGCCTTCCTAGGGGAAAGACAGGAGTTACTGTACACACTTGAGAAAATAATAATGTGTCCACCAGGAAAACAGCCCAGTCTCTCATTTCTCAGGGCCTAGTGCTCCCTCTGCACAGATACCCGAGGAAGTAAGTAAATACTTATATCTCAGAAAGCACTAAGTCCTTAATTTGTAGTTATTTTCAAAATACCTCACAGTTCCTAGCACATAATAGATACTGAATAAAGACTGGTGGATTGAATACATCAGTGAATAACAAGACAGTGGCCATGCTGCTGACATTAAAGTCTTAATATTTTAATATTAGAATTTAATATGTAAGAAAAGAGCATTCTTATTTGTGTATGTTACATTTCTGTTTCATTGGCTACTCTTTCAGTGTGGGAAATCATTCATATTGTTCAGAACCCTAATGATACTTCTCTCAACAAGGGGAATTTGACCTGATTTTCCAATGTAGACTCAGTTTCATCTAAATCACCTTATTTTTTTGCTACCAAAATATTTTTGAGACAGTGTATAGGGTTTAATAGCATATGGAGCCTAGAGAGATATCTCCTTTTTAGTTCCTATTTCTGTCACAGATTTACTTTTCCTAGGGTCAGCAATTTCCCCAGCTATAAAGTGGGTAATACGGTGGTCGGAAAAATACACCTAATTTCTAAGAAAAAAAAAAAGGGGGGGTGTACTTGGAATCAAGAATTCAGGAAGGATTCTGATAAACATACAGCTAAATCTGCATTTGTTTCCTAGGGCTGCCAAAACAGAGTCCCACAAGCTGGGTAGCTTAAAACAACAGACATTTACTCTTTCCCTAAGGTCTCTCTTCTAAGTTTTAGAGGTCAGAAGTCCAAAATCAAGGTGTCAGCAGGGCCATGGTCCCTCAAAGGCTCAAGGGGAAGAATCCTTCCTTGCCTCTTCTTAGCGTCTAGAGATTGCCAGCAATTCTTGGTGTTCCTTTGCTTGAAATGGCATCACTCCAATTTCTATCTTCACATGTCCTTCTTCCCTCTGTACGTGCTGTGTCTCTATATCCAAATCTCTTCTTCTTATAAGGACCCAGTCTTACTGGATTTAGGGCCCACTCTAATCTGTTATGCCCTTATCTTGAATAATTACATCTCAAAGACCCTATTTCCCAATAAGATCACATTCTGAGCCTCTGGGTGGACATGAATTTGAGGGAACACTGTTCAACTCACTACAGCTAGATTGCAAGAGAAGATATGAAAACATGTGGCTAATCCTGATGTTGCCACAGTTTTTATATTAATATAATTTCATATTAATATTATAAATTTCTATTAATGTAATAATTATATTTATATTTCTGCCTTTCCCACCATGTGAACAGTAGGCATGAGCAGGAAGCTGCACAGGTGGGATGTAGTGATTTGTGGAAGGTAAGGGGAAAATGTAATCCACATATGCCTTTTAGATCCAAATTTGAGCCCAACTGGAATGTAAGGTGTGGTGAGTGCAAAGCCTTTGCCTTGCTCCCAGCTGTGCCCCCAGTAAATCGGTGCTTTTTCCCCTCAGATGAGCTCCGAGATAACGAAAGCATCTGTGACAGCGGCGTGGAGACCTCCTTCCGCAAACTCAGCTTCACAGAGTCTCTGACCAGCAGCGGCTCATTGCTAACTCTGAATAAAATGCCCCATGATTATGGGCAGCACGGATCTATAGAAGGCAATGTTTAACCTGCCGGTGATTTTCAACACTGCAAAACTGAAGCCCTGAAATTCCACCACGTTGTCCAAAAGAAGGAAGATAAAGTACATCCAAAGGTGCTCAGAGGAAAACCAGCCTGCCTGAATCACTGTGGATTTAATTCCAGGCCTCTTAAACTGGCTTCCTTTCCTGGTTCTTACATTGACTTTTAGTTCGGTTCACTTACCGGTAGTCTCTAGCAATCACAGCACTCGGCTGGGCTGAAGCATCATTGGGGGTGAGGTAGCTTTTTGAGCTTTACCGGCTGCTAATGGATTACAGTTGCTTTCTGTCGTCGTTGCTGCTGTCCTTCTGCTGTGTCCCCACTATCTTTAAAAGGTGTCGGAGTCCCCACCCGATGTTCTTTCTAGCCGTCCACAGCACAGTCGTGCATTCAGATTAAGGATTAAGAAAAGGGGTATTTTTAAATGAAAGTCGTTCAGTGTACAATAAAGAGAAAAGGCTTATTGCTTTTTTGAATGTGGTTTTATCTCTGTGATTTGAAAAAACAAACATGTACGTGTCAATATTTAAGCATGGTGACAATCAGTGCTGAAAATGGTTATTTCCCCTTTTTCTGCATTTTGCTATTGTAAATATGTTTTTTAGATCAAATACTTTAAGGACAAATGTTGGATTTATTTTTTATTTTACTTTTATAATAAAAGGAAAAGCAAACAGATGACCTCACCTTGTTTGATCTCTGCCAGTACTTTTCTAAGACGATTCCTTATAATCACAGGGTTCATCCCATCACCTGGTTATCAGTCACACTCACATTCTCCTTTACAGGCAACTTTTTGATCCAGAAATGAAAAAAAAAAAAAAGTATTTTAGCCTATGATGAAAGCTTTCAGATTGTCAGATCCTTGGCAAGCTCATCTCATTGAGGCTATCTAGCCTTGCCTTCCTCCATCGCTCACTAAACTTCACCTCCTCGCCATGTTCTCAGTGCTGCCATGATACATGAAGTACTGAAACTTCAGCATACAGGAGAACAAGGAGCTTTCCAGCCTGAAGCCTTGCTGAACTGCTCTTTACTCAAAGACTTGGGAATAATGAAGAGGAAAAAAAAGTATTTGAATGAGGTACTGTGGTGGACATGTAACGGGCAACCAAGATGCCTGTGTAACAAAGGACTCATTGGCCCAACCACTGGGAGTTCACACTCTGCAAACAGCCTCTGGCTATCTGCTCCTTCAAGGATTGCCTCAGCTGTAGACAGCCACCTCACCCGAGGTCATGCCCATTTCAACGGTGGCCCATCTGCAGGGACTAATCCATGTGGGTGTATAAAGTTGTCCAACAAGGGACAACTCTGAAGGGCTATTTGAGTTCCAGAGCTCCCCACGAGGTCAGCTGAGGCTGCTGTTTGGGTCTGCGTTACAACGTCTCCCTCTGCCCCGCCCTGCGGCCGGCCCTTCCCTTCCACAGATGTCAATCCCAAGGGTGCTCCCACACAATCATCGTGCACGCTAATTTCCCTCTCCAAGTCTACTTCCCAGAGAACCCAGCCTGCATAGGCACTGCCAACTATGCTAAGCAATTTTGTGCAAAACATCAAGTCATTTAATCTTGAAAATAACCCAAGAAGATTTGTAGCATTACTGTTCCCAGTTGACAGGGAATGAAACTAAAAGAGAGTTCAAGTAGGCTAAGGTTAAGGAGTTTCTGAGTTGGTCTGTCTGGCTCCAAAACTCGAGTTGGGTTATTATCGTGGTAAGATAAGAAGGTAGGTAAAAATAATTGAGTCCAGAACTAGACCCCAAGATATGTAGGAATTTAGTATTTGATGACTAAAAGAGATGTAAAAGAACTCAACAGAAGATTTCAAAGGGCGGCTAGAGAAGACAAAGTAAAGAATTATAATGACATGTGCAAAGACCTGGAGTTAGAAAACCAAAAGGGAAGAACACAGTCAACATTTCTCAAGCTGAAAGAACTAAAGAAAAAATTCAAGCCTGAAGTTGCAATACTGAAGGATTGTACGCAGAAAATTTTAAACAACACAGGAAGCATCAAAAGAAGATGAATACACAGAGTCACTATACCAAAAAGAATTGGTCGACATTCAACCATTTCAGGAGGTAGCGTAAAACCGATGGTACTGAAGAAAGAGGTCCAAGCTGCACTGAAGGCATTGGTGAAAAACAAGGCCCCAGGAATTGATGGAATACCAATTGAAATGTTTCAACAAACGGATGCAGCACTGGAAGTGCTCACTCATGTATGCCAAGAAATTTGGAAGACAGTTACCTGGTCAATCAACTGGAAGAGATCCATATTTATGCCTATTCCAAAGAAGGGTGATCCAACAGAATGCAGAAATTATTGAACAATATCATTAATATCACACATAAGTAAAATTTTGCTGAAGATCATTCAAAAGTGGCTGTAGCAGTACAACTGCCAGAAATTCAAGCCAGATTCAGACGAGGACGTGGAATGAAGGATATCATTGCTGACGTGAGATGGATCCTGGCTTAAAGCAGAGAATACCAGAAAGATATTTACCTGTGTTTTATTGACTATGCAAAGGCATTCGACTGTGTGGATGATAATAATTATGGATAACATTTCAAAGAATGGGAATTCCAGAACACTTAATTGTGCTCATGAGGAACCTGTACATAGATCAACAGGCAGTCATTCAAACAGAACAAGGAGATACTGCATGGTTGGTTTAAAGGCAGGAAAGATACGCGTCAGGGTTGTATCCTTTTGCTACACTTATTCAATCAGTATGCTGAGCGAATAGTCCAAGAAGCTGGACTGTATGAAGAACAGGGCTTCAGGATTGGAGGAAGACTCATTAACAGCCTGCAGTAAGCAGATGACACAATCTTGCTTGCTGAAAGTGAAGAGGACTTGAAGCACTTACTGATGAAGATCAAAGACCACAGCCTTCAGTATGGATTACACCTCAACATAAAGAAAACAAAAATTCTCACAACTGGACCAATAAGCAACGTCATGATAAACGGAGAAAAAAGATTGATGTTGTAAAGGATTTCATTTTACTTGGATCCACAATCAACACCCACGGAAGCAGCAGTCAGGAAAACAAAAGACTCATTGCATTGAGCAAATCTGCTGCAAAAAAACCTCTTTAAAGTGTTAAAAAGCAAAGATGTCACCTTGAAGACTAAGATGCACCCGACCCAAGCCATGGTGTTTTCAGTTGCCTCATACACACATGAAAGCTGGACAATGAATAAGGAAGACTGAGGAAGAATTGATGCCTTTGAATTATGGTGTTGGTGAAGAATATTGAATATACCATGGACTGCCAGAAGAATGAACAAATCTGTCTTGATTAGGCAAGGATGGTGAGACTTTGTCTCACATACTTTGGACATATTATCGAGAGGGACCAGTCACTGGAGAAGGACATCATGCTTGGTAAAGTAGAAGGTCAGTGAAAAAGAAGAAGACCCTCAACGAGATGGATTGACATAGTGGCTGCAACAGTGTGCTCAAGCATAACAATTGTGAGGATGGTGCAGGACTGGGCAGTGTTTTGTTCTGTTGTACACAGGGTTGCTCTGAGTTGGAACCGACTTGATGGCACCTAACAACAACAACAACAACAACAGTATTTGATAAAGTGGAGTTTCAAATCACTGAGGAAAAGATAACTATTCAAGAAATAGAGATGTTCCATCTAGTTATCACTCCGGAAAAAATCTGAACCCCCACCTCCGTCCTTTAATTAAAATAATTTCCAGATATATAAAAATTAAACCATAAAAATACTAGAAAGAGAAGAAATCATGGATGAATAATGTTAAAGTAAGGAAAGCCTTTCTAAGTAAGACTTTATTCTCTGGTGTAGAAATAGTTTGCATTCTTCATTTTATGGTGTATCCCAAATAAATGAAATATTTTTTAAAGAAAATTATTTTTCTGTTTTCTGTTACACTGCTATTTCTTCACTTCCCCACCTCCATTATTCCAGTTTTTGAAAGTTGTATCTATAT
Source organism: Dugong dugon (assembly GCA_030035585.1). Classification (NCBI taxonomy): domain Eukaryota; kingdom Metazoa; phylum Chordata; class Mammalia; order Sirenia; family Dugongidae; genus Dugong; species Dugong dugon. The sequence continues at coordinate 20,360,645 of CM057463.1, read as the reverse complement.
CTCGCTCTTCTTCCTTAATTCCCAAACAACAAGCCCATCCCTCTATTCCTCTGCCAGTTCCTCTCTGTAGCAAATTATTTTCAAGCTGGCCACAGCAAGGTCTCCCATCCCAAATGCTCCTCTTAGAATATGATGTTGACACTCCTGTCACTAAGGGTAGGGGTCTGTATTCCTTTGCGGTGAATCCAGGCAGTCCTGGGACAAGTTGTTAGTGATGCTAAGTGACTTCCAAGGTAAGGTCATAAAATGTGGCACAACTTCTGCCCAGTCTCCAGGGTGGTTCCCTCTTGGAACCCAGTTATCATGCTTAGAAGCCAAGCAGTCACATGGAGAGGCTACGTATAGGTGTTCAGCCAACAGCCTTAAAGGAGATCCCAGCCCTGGCCAACATCAACCACTGCATGAGTGAGTGAGGAAGCCTTCAGATGATTCCAGCCCCAGCCATTGAGTGGTTCCTTCTAGACTTCAGACTGCCTCAGCTGATGCTGTGTGGAGCAGAGAGACAAGCTGCCCTGCTGAAAATTGCTGATTCCTGAGCAAATTAAATAATGAATGGATGTTTTAAGCCCTAGGTGCTGGATGAATTGTTACCATTCTCCAGATCTCAACTGTTCCAGTACCAGAAGTTCACTTTAAAGAGAAGCTGACCTGAGGAGGAGGAATAACCGAACAGCTCATGCTGAGACTAAAAATAACATTCCCCCTTGTTTAATCAGAAGTCCCATTTCTCTTCTGTTCCAGAAACTTCCTCTTCCTCCTCCCAGATCTCAGTTCTGGCCTGAGCCTCTTCGTGGTTCTCCAACACAAGGGTTACCAACACTGTGTGCATCTGTGTGGAAGGAGTCTCTTTCACATTGTACCAGCAGATGGAGATAAATACCAAAATGAACACAGGAGGGCAGGTGGAAAGCTACAATGGGCCTGAAATAAACCTTCCCATAAAGCTTGTCTCACAGCAGGAAGCCATTTAAAAATAGCTTCCTCAGAACTTCAGTCACCTTTTGAGGTTTCTATACTCTGCAGGAACAGCCTAGACGTTTTCTGGATGAGCAGTCTTTCTTTTTCAGCCAAGGGAAGCCCTGCTGCTACAGCCACTACTGTGACCACCTAAGCCCCCTGCCGTAGTTGTACGTGGCACAGACGTTCCTGGTCACCACCATGCAGGGCAGGCCCGCAGACACGGCCTTCTGCAAGACAAAAAGTGGGAGGACGGAGCCCACCAGATTTGAGCGTTCATTACATGCCTGCCCTTTTGGATTAATGATTTCTAACATAATTCTCGGGACATCCCTATGAGGTATATATTTAGCCCCAGTTTACAGTAAGAAAACAGAGGCTCTGAATATTACATAACTCACCCAAGATTCAAACCCCGGTCTGATTCCAAAGGCAATTCTTTGATGATGTCTGTCGTTCTTTGAAGAAAAGATGCTGTATTTGAGAGGAGAAAAAAATCCATACAAGTCTATACAAAGATGATGGAGTCGTAACGTACCCTGCCAAAATGCAAAATAACCCAGGATAGCGCTGAAAGGACATGTTGCTTGTTTAAAATGAACTTTATTTCCCCTGAGAGGCTAAGATGTTTAAATATGAATTAGTCGTGGGCTGGAGGTCACTTGTTACATATCTTTCTCCTTATGTTGTATTTTTTGGGGGAATTTTCTTTGTAATTCGCGCTTTTGCAGGTAATGGGATTGGAGAGGCAGAGGAGGAAAGAGGGTGAAACTAAAATTCTGTTTATATTCTAAAGGATCACAGAACTTAGGGTTGGATAAGATCTTAAAGATCACTTAGGCAGATCATCCAAGTTTCCATCTTTAAACACCTACAAATGAAGAGAATCTCCTCCCTGCAGTCCTTACTATGGCCGACTGCTTCATTTAAAACATACTGACACCAGTCCTAGAAACTACAATTTTTTGTCTGTTGGTTTCCTGTGTTCATAGTATGGCTTTGGAGTTGGGGGGCACACTGAGGAAGGGCTTGAAATTTAATGGATTTCATTCCATTATTATGGATTCCATTATATATGTGACGCCTTCTCCCATTAGCCTGTTGTTATTAGTTGCCATAGAGTTGCTTCCGACTCACAGCAACCCTGTCTGGGCAGAGTAGAACTGTGCCATAGGGTTTTCAAGGCTGTGACCTTTTGGAAGTAGATTGCCAGGTCTTTCTTCCAAGGCACCTCTCTGTGGGTTTGAACTGCCAACCTTTCAGTTAGTAGTCCAGTGCTTAATCATTTATGCTACCCAGGGATCCATTACCCTAGACAAATGACTGTTTCCACAAATTGTTCAAGCTCCTTACAGTGCAAGGGAGGAAGGGGCTGAGATACCATCTTCTCACCCTATCAGCTAGCTTTTCCATGTTTATATCTCTTTCCAAAATGTGTTTTTCATTGAAATATCACAACCACCTTCAAGGAATGAAAATAGGTGTTCAATCAAGATTTCTTGGGCTTCTGTTATATGCCAGGCACTACAGTGAGTGGTCATCATTCATTATATTACTTGCTCAAAAACGCTGTGAGGTAAGTATTTTTGTCCCTATTTTACAGACGAGAAAACTAAGGCATACACAGAGCATTAACTGCAGAATCTCCTGAGTCCAATAAAGTGTTTTAATAAAGATGGGGGATGAGGGTCTCATTCAGGGATTTGTCTCTCAAATTCTTGCTGGGGTGATGGTCCCACAGCACATAGAAGAGTACGTGTGGGAGTTTTGAACGGGCCTAGCTGGAGAGAGCCACGTGTCACTTCCTCTCACACTGCACTGGAGGAAACTTCAGTCCCATGGCCACACTTAACAGGGAGGCTAAAGGGGTGGTCTATACTTGTTCCCAGTATTAGGAGGAGTGTTGATTTTGAAGAGTTTGCAGCCTCTGGAACAGATCATAATTCTTTACTGAGGAAGACTGAACTTTAAGGTTCTTTCTAGATCGAAGAGCTCTGATTGTATAAACTTGGATATGAGCAATTCACTCTAAAAGTCACATACAATCATGGTCAATGGCCATCGTCAAAGGCAATATCACGTCCCAGGATTAAGAATCAAAGGTGAAGGATGCCTTGTAAAGTCATTGTTTCTCTTACAGATGATCAGAGATGATCAGGATATTAAGTAAGGTAGGTTATAGGGAGAGTTACGGCAGCAAGGTCTTATTGCCCTTGGCACTGACTGATGGAGTATTCCTGCTCTCCAACCTCCTTGCTCTATAGTTTCCTCATTTTTAAACCTTGCACAAGAGGGCCTGGGCTTGTTGATGCCAAGGGTAAAAGTCTTCAAGAGGCTCTGGCCCCTTGGGATCCCAGCCAAAGGAAAGAGGCAAGCAAGTTCATCTTCCCTTAAGATCTGCAAAGAACTGGCAGGACCTTGATTCCCATTTTCTCAGGTGAATGGGAAAGGAGCAGAAGTTGGTTCCAGTGAAAAATAATATTGTTTTCAGGCCAGAAGAATAGCAGATGAAACAGAATTCTAGAAGCACCTTCTCTGTCCCTTCTTGGCAGGGGCAGATTATCTAGTAGACAAGGTAAAGCATGGTACCTACCTTATTTACTAGATCATCTGTAGTGAACAATTTCATGTTTTTTCTGAGGTCCCCCTTTTGCTTTGGAGCTCTCAGAAGCTTTGTCTTTACTCTCTGCCCAGTTCTGCCTTTTCTCTGTGCCCATCCCCTTCCCTCAGCAATTCAAGCCAGGGCCTCCAAGATGCTAGGCAAGCATCTTGTTTAATAACCCATGTTAATGTAGAATCCTGCTCACAGCCAAAGCATAGTCCAGTCCAGAGAGACCAAAGGACCAAGTGCAAAACTCACATCCCTGAGAAGGCTCCCTGCAGCTCCAAACAGGTTCCACCAACTAAGGGGGGCTTTAAAAAAGAAACATTCCTGTCTCCTTCCTTAAGGTCCCTGGGACCACAATACCAGGGATAACTTTGCCTCCCCCAAGAGACGGGGGACTAGAAGACAGGAACCTGCTCACAGTGCAGGCTCAGAAAGTATTTACATGCTCAGTGAATGAGTGAATAAATCAGTCTTGACACGAAGGCAGTCCTTGGCCATCTTCTTCATGGTTTTGATCTGGGAAGGTCAAAGCTACCATTTGGCCCTGCCTTCCTCGCCGCTTAGCCAAATGTGCATCTTGAACAATGAAAAGCATGTGTATGCACACAGCATGTGGGCCAGGGACATTGTGGTTCTGAAAGGCAGAGAGATTCTACGTTTTGAATCTCCACAGACGAGAGAGTTTGTGGGTAGTGAGTCCCCGAGTACCAACCTACCAACCCCGTCAGACAGTCACTCCCATGCTTAGGGGAGAATCTTCCACCTCTCCCTCTTCATCAGCAGAATGCCGTTCCTTCCTTTGAATCATTACATAACCCACAGTTTCAGGCCTTTACTTAATGTTTATTGTTCCCTTTAGTCACTCATCTGACCTTTTCCCATCTATCATCTGTTCTAGAGGCTTTGTGCCAAGTGTTCATAGATCCGTAGTAATTACATTCTAGGTAAAAATTGTCCAGATGCCACCCTTTGGCCAAGGTAGCAACGATGGATGAAAATCAAGTAAACAGAAGGGCAGAGAGCAGACAAAGTTGCTCTACGGATCTGAAACTTTTAATCCAGCAGGACTTTACGAGCCCTGGAGCCTGAGAAGAGACCGGGAGGTCAGCAAGCAAGCGGCTCTTTTTCCTTCCTCCCTTCCTTCTTTCCTCCTCCCATCCCTCTCTCTCTCTTCTTTCTCTCTCTTCTTTCTTTCTTCCTCTCCTTCCTTTCATTTCTCCCTCTCTTTCTCTCCTCCCTTCTTGAAAGCTGCTCTAAGCGCATGCACTCTAGGGTCCTGGAGTCCAGCTCCCAAGCGCTCCTCTCCCTGCCTGGAAGCAGCAGATGAACAGGACTCTGGAGAATTCTCCAGGAAACCAGGGCCCCGGCCCAGGCAGTCCGCTCCACTCATCACCAGCCTCATTTCCTGTGCACAGGAGGTGTCTGCTGAAAGAAGCAGACCTTTGCACAATCACCCAGTAGCTGGCATGCCTCTTGCTACTGAACTTCTTTGCTTCAGTAAAATTCCAAAGAGTCTTATGAAATCAGGGAATTAGAAACTTCCTTGATTTTCAGCCTGAAATTACACCACCATCCGTCTGTCAGTGGAAGCTTGTGTGTTGTTATGATGCTAACAGGTTTTAGCAGAGCTTCCAGACTAAGATGGACTAGGAAGGAAAGGCCTGACGATCTACTTTCAAATATCAACCAGTGGAAACCCTATTGACCATGACAGTCTGATCCCCAAACCACAATGGGGATGGTGTAGGACTGGGCAGCTTTTGGTTTCGTTGTGCACAAGGTCCCCATGAGTCAGGGTGTGACTCAATGGCAGCTAACAACAACAAGGCATTGTATAGCCTTTATTTTTTTTAATGTTCACAATAACTTTATGAGATTGTAATTACTACAAACCCCATCTTTAAAATAAGGAAAATGAGGCTTAGAGGTTAAGCAATTGGCCCAAGGTACACGATAGAGCCAGACTTGAATATCCAACTTCAGAGCGTGAGCCTGTGGCCACTGCACCAAATTAAGTAAGGAAGTATGCAAACCACTCTGACTTTGGAGTGACTTCCCATTATAAAACAGCAGGGGTCCTGCTCTCACCCACTTTGCCAAGTCAGGTCTCCAACAGCCTTCCTCACTCTAGACACCACTGTGGCATTTCAGTGCCGGGGAGCAAAGGATCAAGAATCACTCAACTGAGAGAAAATCCAGGAACTCACACTGCCCTCTCCAAGGCCCAGGTACATCTGATCCATTTCTTTATTTGGTAGGATCCTTTTGATTGTAAAATTAAATTCTGACTCATAGCAACCCTATTGGACAGAATACAACTGCCCCATAGGATTTCCAAGGCTGTAATCTTTATGGAAGCAGACTGCCACATCTTTCTCTGGCAGAGCTGCTGGTGGTTTCAAACCACCGACCTTTCAGTCAGCAGCCAAGCGCTTACCCACTGCACCACCAGGGCTCCTCCAAAAATTAGAATACCTGACTGCAAATGGATTAAACAAACAGGGATTTATTTTTGAATACCATTATAAGTAGAGATAGAATATTTATATGAAGATCTAGATTTTTATATGAAACCGGCCACTTTTAAATGTTAACAAGTAATTCAACTTTTTAAAACTCCTGACCAGATTTGACCTGTGTGTGACCTCTGACTCATACGTTCTGCAATCGCATCTTCAGAATGACTGTGCAGACTTTGTGGCTCTCAGAAGGGATCAAGGTCCTCACTCACCCCTTCCTGGTGCCCCCTGGCGTCCCCTCACATCCACCAGCTCCCCTGGCTGGTGCCGTTCACAACCACCACCCAAAGCCCACGTAAGTTCCACTTTTACCCGCCTCCCTAGGCTTTCTGTGTGGACTCAACACTGAGGCAATGATAATGATAAGAGTTAATGTTTGTTGGACGTTATTTCGTGCCAGGCGCTGTGTTATCATTATCTGTCCATTATCTCGCTTAGTCCCCTCAGTTAACCTGTGAGGTAGGTGCTATTGTTTAAACACCACCATGTTTAAAGATCAAGAAATTGAGGCACAGAAAAATTAAGTAATTTGTCCGATGTCAAATAGCTTACTAGTCATAGAGCTGGGACTCATACCCAATTATATCTGTCTTCAAAGCCCATACTTTCTTTTGACTGCTGTATTGATTAGGATTTTTTGGTTGTAATTTCAGAATACCTGACTACAAGTGGATTAAACAAATACAGGCCTTTTTTTCAGGAGGGGAGGGTGAAAATATAAATAGCAAAACTCATTTCCCATTCCATGGTTTCTGGACATAACGATCCACTGATTATGACATTGGTTACATTCTTCACATTCATTGTGTCAATATTCTCGTTATTTCTGTTCTAGTTGTTTCACTTCCATTTACAGTGAAAACTGTGAGAGCCAGAACACAATGGAACTGTCTTGTTTTTCCAGGCCTTGCGAGTTTTCTGCCTTTGACAGGGCGCTATCTTACCACTTCTCTAGGTTTCTGACAGGTTTCGCCCCTAAACAGGTTCTGGCTTTCGCAGGTTTTACTGTACTTAATCTCCCTACATCCCAACCTTCTCATCAACACTTAAAATAGCTGTTGACCCTTTGGTCTTATGTAGATTATTTAAAAATAAAACAACCCACAATACTTAAGTGTGACCATCTTTGCTGTTTGGGCTAAACTGTTGCTTAGTTTAAAGGTGACTTCAGGGGATATATTCAAGATTTGAAGAACAACTCAGGGCATAGTTTCGGGGACTCCTCCAGCCTCAGTAGGTACAGTTAGTCTGGATTCTTTAAGAATTTGAAGTTCTGTGTCACATTTTTCTCCCTTTTTATCAGTATTCATCTACTGTATCCCTGATCAGAATGTTCAGTAGTGGTAGCCTGGCACCATCTAGTTCTTCTGGTCTCAATGCGGAGAAGGCAGTCGTTCACCTAGACAATTAGTTCTGTAGTCCAGTTCCTTCTCTGATTCTTGGGTTTCCTTCTTTCTCTTTTGTTCCAAACAAATAATGACCAATAGTTGTATCTTAGATGGCTGCTCATAAGCTTTTAAGACATCAGACACTACCATCATCAGACACACCATACTAGGAGGTAGAACATAGACTTTAAGCACTATGTTATGCCAATTGACTGGACTGTCCCATGAGACCACAGCCCTAAGCCGCCAAACCAAGGTAACTAGTCCCATGAGGTGATTGACTATGTTTAATTAGCATAAGCATCTATAGCCCCCTCCTTTTTTATTGGTTGTTGTTATTATTGCAAAACCATATACAATCTAGCATTTGCCCATTCATTCCTTTTCACTATGTACAGGTTATTGACATCAGTTATATCAGTCATGCTGTGCAAACTTCACCCATATTTGGTGCCACCTTTTCCGTTTCTATAAACAAAAAGTGACTACTACCTAGGGAGTGCATCTCCCTCTTCCCACCACCCCCGCCCCTGGTAACCACTAATGAACATTAGTTTCAACGTATTTACCTATTCATGTCATTTCATAAAAGTGAGAACATACAATTTTTTTTTTTTTTTTGTAATTGAGTTATTTCACACAACATAATGTCTTCCAGGTTCATCTATGTTGTAAGATGTTTCAGGAACTGATTTTTCTTTATTGCTGAGGAGTATTCAATAGTATGCACATACCACATTTTACTTATCCATCCATCCATGGCGTACTGGTTAAGTGCTATGACTGCTAGCCAAAAGGTCAGCAGTTTGAATCCTCCAGGCGCTCCTTGGAAACTCTTTGGGGCAGTTCTACTCTGTCCTATAGGGTCACTATGAGTCAGAATCGACTTGACGGCAATGGGTGGTTTTTGGTAGCCACCAGTTGATGGGCACTTAGGTTGTTTCCATTTTTTGCTATTGTGAATAGTGCTGCAATGAGCATAGGTGTGCATATGTCTGTTCATGTCACTTCTATTAGATCCCTAGGGTATATAGCCAGGAGTGGACTTGCTGGGTCATATGACAACTTTACTTTTAGTTTTTTTGAGGAACTGCCAGACTGTTTTCCACAATGGCTGTACTATTTAGTATTCCCACCAGCAAAGGATGAGGGTTTCCAATTTCTCCACATCCCCTCTGTCATGGTTCACATTATGTCCCCCAAAAAACGTGTGTATCAATTTGGCTAGGCCATGATTCCTGGTACTGTGGGATTTTCCTGTATGTTGTAAACCTGCCTCTATGATGTTAATGAGGGAGGATGGGTGGCAGTTGTGTTAGTAAGGCAGGACCTGAACTACAAGACTGGATTGTGTCCTGAGGCAATCTCTTGAGATATAAAAGACAGAGGTGAGCAGAGAGACAGGGGGACCTTATACCATCAAGAAAGCAGTGCGGGGAGCAGAGTGCGTCCTTTGGACCGGGGTCCCTGTGCAGAGAAGCTCTTAGTCCGGGGGAACACTGAAGAGAAGAAGGCCGACAAAGAGAAAAAGCCTTCCCCTGGAGCTGATGCCCTGAATTTGGACTTTTAGCCTACTTTGACTGTGAGGAAATAAACTTCTTTTCATTAAAACCATCCACTTGTGGTATTTCTGTTGTAACAGCACTAGATGACTAAGACACCCTCCAATACTTGTTATTGCCCCTCCCCCCACCCTTTTCTTTTAATCTTAGCCATCCTAGTGGGAATGAAATGGTATCATGGTATCTCGTTGTTTTGATTTGCATTTCTCTGATGGCTAATGACACTGAGCATCTTTTCATGGGTCTGTTGGCCATTCGAATATCCTCTTTGGTGAAGAGTTTATTCATGTCCTTTGCCCAGTTTTGGATTGGGTTATTTGTCTTTTTGTTGTTAAGTTGTAGAATTTTTCTATATATTTTAGATACTAGACCCTTATTGGTTATATCATTCCTGAAGATTTTTTCCTAGTCTGTAGGTTGTCTCTTTACTCTTTGACAAAGTCTGTTGATGAACTTAAGTATTTAACTTTTATGAGGTCCCAGTTATCTATTTTGTTTTCTGTTGCTTGTGTTTATCACTGAAAAAAATTAGGTCCCAAAGCTTTGCTCCTGTATTTTCTCCCAAGAACTTTATGGTTTTAGATTTAACATTTAGGTCCTTGATTTATTTTGAATTAGTTTTTGTGTATGGCATGAGGTATGGATCTTGTTTCATTTTTCTGCATATGGAAATCAAGTTTTGCCAGCACTATTTGTTGAAGAGACTGGCTTTTTTTTTTTTTTTTTTTTTAATCACACTATAAGAAGACCATAGATAGATGAATGCTGGGTTAGTTCAGCAGCACAACATCTCTGACATCCCATGTGCCAACAATGTTTCCTCAGTTCACAGAAAGGCTGCAGCAGCTCTAAGTATCAGTCCTCACCCAGCAGCTTCTTAACTTCACCCAACAGCAGAGGGTTCCTCCTCAGGTCTCTCTCTCTTATCAGGCAGGAAAACCTTCCCTAGAAACCCCACATTATATATCAACTTGTGTTTCATTAGCCAGAATTGGGCTACATGTCAAATCTTAGATCAATCACTGGCAAAAAGAATGGATTAGTACAACCAACTATGATTCAGTCCTTGGAGCTGGACACACAGCCACTCCCCTTGGCAGGGAAGAAGGGGATCTGACTGTTGGTTGACCAGGCAATAGTGTCTGCTCTAACTACTGGGCTCTGCTGTGTAAATTGTTTCCCAGGATCCAGTAAATTTTACAAGAGCCTTAATAAGTAACAACAGAAGAACAGGAAAAAGAAGGCTGTTCCCACATGTATTAGGAGGCAGGAATGAGTTATTAATTCTCAACTAGAAATTTCCATGAGTCAGAATGTTCAATTTCCTGGGAATTCTATGTACTTGGGCTATTGTTGTAATCTTTTGTACCCTCTCACTTGTATATTGTGGCACAAGGGGGTGTTCAGTCAATCTCATTCAAAGGCTAAGACCTGACCAAAGGAGTTGCTAACCTGACTATAAAAACCTGTTGCCGTCAAATCTATTCCGACTCATAGAAACCCTACAGGACAAAGTAGAACTGCCCCCATAGAGTTTCCAAGCTGTAATTTTATGGAAGCAGACTGCCACATCTTTCTCTCACCTTAAGTTTCTATTTCCTGTAAATTCCTGACATTCCCAGTAGCCAAAACCTAAGTCAACCAATCCATGCCTGTCGCCTCAGCCTTAATATATGACCTGGCTACAAAAATTCCCAATATGGCATATAAGGAAAGTAACTTAAAAGCAACTAATCACTTTTGTCCAGCATTACTTCCTTGTTCTGCTACAACCCTGCCTATATAACCTTTGTTTCTTTCGCTTATCCTTCGGCTGTCTAGTCTCCTTTCAAATAAGTTGCTGCCCGATTCATGAATTGCTAAATAAAGCCAATGAGTTCAAACAAAAATTGTTTTGCTGTACTTTTCTTTTAACAGAGTTGAGCTGAATTCTTCCTTCATTGCAGGATTCAGTAACCCATGTCTACAGAGATAAGGAGAGATATTTATAAAACATGAAGCAATGGTGAAATGCCCTTATCTTTGCAAAGCTCATTCACTATTGAGTCCCTATTCTAGGACTCAGAATGTCTTGGCAGGTTAGCTCTCCCTCCGCTTTTCGATTACAAGTGCAGAGCCCGACTGACCAGCTGATCTTCCTTAATATGATAAAAGTCTTTAAAGATCTGTTTCTCAACTGAAAATTAAAAATGATTTTTTTAATCATAAACTTCAAAGAAATTTCCTAAAATGTTAAATAATGTGTCCTGGAGTCATAATTGACTCGATGGCAATGGGTGTATCTAAATTTGCTCCCCCATCACTGTCACATTAACCTTATAGGACTTGTCACCAGCTGAAATTTGTTTACCTACAGTAGATGGTCCATGACAGCAGGGATTGTCCGTCTTTTTCACTACGATACCCCCAGCAACAAGGACAGTAGCTATCAATAAATACTTGGTAAATAAATGAATGAATGAATCTTTAAGTTATACAGTCTTCGGATCAGAATATAAATGTTTCTTAACACTGGTTTTGTCTTTGACTTTCAGGGTTTTGTACATCACTCAGTCTCATTCCTCCGATAAGTCAATTAAAAGACAAGAATTTCTCCATTCACTTGGAAACTTTACTAAATGCCTTTTCCGCCTAACCTTTCCAATTTACTGAATTGATAAAACTGCACTCACAGTCAAGGCAGACTGGGAATATTTTCAAATGCTTTGAATTTCACACACAAACAATATCTACTTATTTTTCTCCATAGCTCTTACCAAGCTGGGGACTAAGTTTCATATCTGAGAGCCAGAGGCGGCCCAAGAGAATATTCTTTCTGCCTCAGATCCTTGTCACTTCAGAAGTGTTTGGGAAATATATCTTTACTTCTCCTGTACTCCAGTTCACCTTCATTGCAATGGAGAACAAAACCTTCCTCTTTATTTTCCAAGTGACTTCCTACAGTTTGAAAATGTCTCACAACGAAAAGTCAAAAAAGAGGGGGGAAGAAAAAGGGTAGAAAGAGTTATAGTGAATGTGAATGAGAAAATTAGCATTTTTACTGTCCTGTCTATTCTAAAAGGGAAGATATAATCCTGTGAACTGATCTCTTGTCAACCCACTGTCTCTAGAATGCGCTCTTCTGCAACCAGCCTGGCAGAAGGACCTCTTCCTGGGATTTTTAACCTCTCTATTGATGTTTGCATAACTAATAACAGAAAGCCTTCTCTCAAATCCAAAACCAGGAGTAAGTACATCAGACTGTATTCCAACAAATGTGGAAAAATAAGTCTATTACAGTGGTAGAATTGACTAACCACAGTGCCACGTGTGAAGAGTTAACTTTGGAAAAAGTTTTAGTTATTACTCTTCTCTTACAGAAATAACATGCATACAGCACATTTCTCTTCTTTTATAAATTGATGTTAGCATGTATTTATGTCCATTCATTAATTTGTTCTTCCTTTACAAATTCATTCTTTTCTAATATCTTTTCTCCCTCTTTAAAAAGAATTTTTAAAAGACGTTTGCTTGTATTTGCTTCATTTTTACTATTGCTTCATGCACTAATTGGGTGATAAAGATCATGACGTTAAAAAAAAGTACAAACACTATTTATTTAGCATTTGTTTTGTTCAACCAGACACTGTTTAGTCCTCATAGCTACCTTTCAAGGCGAGGGATCATTATCTCCATTTTAGGGTAAGGAAATGGAAGTTGAGAAAGGGCAAGTTGTTGCCCAAGGTCATACAGCTAATAAGCCTCAGAACCTGGACTTGAACCCAAAGAAGTATGCCTCGAAGCCTTGCCCTCTCCAGGGCTCCAGACTCAGGCTGAGATGGAGCTGCTTCCATTTACAGAGCATTTAACAAGTGCCAGCACTGGGCCAAGCCCTTTAGGTAAATTATTCCATTTAACCCTTAAAACAACCTTTCAAGGTGGGTGTTGTTATCCCCATTTTACCACAAAAAATCTTAAGTTAAATAACATGATTAAGTTTACAAAGCAAGTAAGGGCAGAATTGGAATCCCAGGGTGGTGCAAACAGTTAATGCATTCAGCTACTGACAGAAATGTTGGAGGTTCGAGTCCACCCAGAGGCACCTCAGAAGACAGGCCTGGTGATCCATTTTTGAAAAACTAATCACCGAAAACCCTGGAGTACAGTTCTACTCTGACACACATGGAATCACCAGGAGTTGAAGCATACTCTGTGACAACTGGTTTAAGGACAGAATTCATTTACACTGTGGCCTATTAACTTCAAAGTACACCTCACAGAGGATCCTCTCCTGGAACAGATTATGCATACTTTTAAACAAGAGGAGTTTCCTCCTCACCACTAACAACATTTTGATAAATCAGGTTTTCAATAGTTACAATAAAATGATATAATATTTATCCAGTAAGAATCATCTGAGTCCCGGCCCTTTCATAAGGCTTTTTGAAAAAAATTTATTTATCTTAAAATAACATAAACCGAGAAAAGCCTTCAAAATTAAAGAAGAGGACAAGATTGTCTGTATTTATGTTCTTTATAGTCACCAAAACATTGCCTAATGTTTCTCAGTTTTTAAGCTAGAACCATTATCTAATAAATCTCAATTTTAAAACCAAAAACTCATTGCTGGTCCATTCCACAGCCAATTACATGCTATTCTTTCCAGAAGAAACTCCTCAATTTCTTAGATTCTTAAAACTCTCCCAGTTTAACAAGCAGAATAATGACTTAGCCAGAGCTTAATGGAAACAAATACCCAGCACAGTATGGACACAATAAATGTTTACAGAATGACTAAATAAGCCATAGACGAAATGTGAAGTTGGCAATGCAATTTGAGTAACTTTTTAATGTTGATATAATTTCAAACTTACAAAAAGGTTACAAGAGCAGTACAATCACAGTTCTATAAAAATTTCTATACACCTTTAGCCAAACTGGCTATTTATTAACATTTTGCCCATTTGCTTTATTATCAATGTAGTTTTATAAACGTTATAATGTGTAACAAAAGAACTTTTTATAGCAACTAGTAATTAATCAACATAAGTAAAATGATTTAAACTCAAGATAAAGGGAACACCACTTTGCTGCCAGGGTCAACAAGTCTAAATCTAATTCATACCCTTCAGATTGGAAAGCTCATTGGATTTAGCCAAATCTGAAGTGCACACACAATCCTGGGTGAAGACCAATGTCAGGGAACCCACAAAATTCCAAAGTGACCATTATCGTTGTCTGTTGCTATCGAGTCGATTCTGACTCATAACGACCCTATAGGACAGAGTAGAACTGCCCCACAGGGTTTCCAAAGAATGGCTGGTGGATTCAAACTGCCAACCTTTTGGTTAGTGGTCATAGATAGCTCTTAACCACTACACCACCAGGGCTCCATAGTGACGTCCATTTCAATGCAAGCTTATTTTTCAAAGAAGGATCCCTCAAGCGGCCTTAAAAAAAAAAGTTATAATTGTTCAAACAATATTTTATAACAAAACCCACAAATGAGAAAAGAATTCTTTTACCCAAAAAGTAATCAAATGGCAACAATCAACCTCTGAAACTGTCCAGCAATGACAGCCACTAGAAATCTCTCTGTACTGTAACCTTTGGATCTCTATTTCCTCTGGAAATAATAACAAAGCAGTTTCATTTTGATTATTCATTATTCCACAAAACTAACAAGGAGAGACCTATAGAACTTCAAAACCTTCTACATTTGTTCCCACAAACATTGCAATGGTAACATTCCTGTGACTCCCTCAGAGGATGATGCGTGTGGACTTCCTTTTCTGGATAGGGAGAGGCCGTCTGGTTGTAATTGGTTTATATGGTGCTAAAGCTCTAAGGTAAAGGGCTAAAAATACAGTCCTGGCTCAGGTTCAAGAACACCTAGGCACAGCCTTGTTTGAGGTCATCACCTGAGTGATCAGTCTTCTCTGAAAGTATTCATTGTGCAAACTCATCATGGAGTGATTAATCAATCAGACGCATCTCTGGGCTTCTTCAAGTTCTCTCTGGTTGCCCGCATTGCCAGTCAGCGCTTTAGACATACTTTATTTCCAGTGTCCACTGAAAATACAACCAGGATTCCCTCAGTAAATATTGGTCAGGGAAGTCACATGAAAAGATTGTTCCAATTTACTCTTGCTGGTGGGTTCCCAAGGGTAAAATAATATAGTTCGTGTCTTCTCAGTCATAAGGAAACCATTGTCACTAAATCTCCCTGGGATGCTCCCCACATCCAACCAAACAAAGGGAGCAACAGCTGAGGTTTCCAGATCAAAAGCAAATGTGTCACCTTGCTGAGAGATGAGGGCCTGAAAGAAAAGAAAAATAAAATGAAAGACGAGGGAAAAGCTATTCCTTTTTAGAATATCAGAACATTTAGGAGTCTCTGGGTGGCACAAATGATTAAGCATTTGACTACTAACCAAAAGGTTGGTGGTTCAAACTCACCCAGAGGTGCCTCAGAAGACAGGTTAATAAGACTGACTTCTTCCTACTAGACTGCAGTGGCATCTTTGTTCTAAGTCAGGTGACCACATCACCATGAGTCTGTTTCTATAGTCTGTTCTCTTCCACTGGGGAAAATGACACTATCTTAATTACTGAATCTTTATAGCAATTTTAGAGACCCTGGATGGTGAAAATGGTTAAGTTTTCGACCACTAACCAGAGGTCAGAGGTTAAAACCCACCCAGAGGCACCTCAGAAGAAAAGCCTAGCTATCTGCTTCCAGAAAGTCACAGCCTCAAAAACCGTATAGAGCAGTTCTACTCTGCAACACATGGGGTCACCATGAGTTGGAACAGTCTCCATGGCAACAGGTTTGGTATTCGGTTCTTAGCAGAACATTTATGTAGGCCTAATAAGCAGCACATTTTGTACAACATTGGTTCCGCAACTGCTAAAGTCATATATTCTGTGCACTGTTTCAGACCCTTAAAAATACATGGAAAATTATTTAAGGCTGTGGAAAATTACCAGACTGCAATCCAAACCAAGGAAACATGTAGTCTCCAATTATTAAAAACTCATTGCCGTTGAGTCAATTCCGACTCGTAGCGACCCTACAGGACAGGGAAGAACTGCCCCATAGGGTTTCCAAGGAGTAGCTGGTGGATTTGAACTACCGGCCTTTTGGTTAGCAGTCAAGCTCTTAACCACTGCACCACCAGGACTCTGGCTCTCCAATTATTAAGGGGAATATTTCACAAGAAGCTCAAAGCTTTGTATCTTTTAGTTTTTCTCACAAAATCATCAACAGAGGAACATTTTTGCATAAAGGCTGGGTGGTCTAAATGACTTTCTAAGGATACATCTGGACCTAGCTGCAAAGAAGAATCAAGGAGCTTACATTCTAGTCTTCTGGAATGATCCGCAGTCTAGAAAGCCACTTGCCAAGCATTTATACAAGCTCTATGGTTACAGCTTTCTCTCTTTCATTTCATAACACAGTAAAGTCACATTATTAGCACTTTCAACTTGTGCAAATTTCATATAATTTCAGCAAAAAGAGAGAGGCAGTTTAAATTGTGCCCAGAGTGAGGAAGCACAACTCCACAGAGGCTGGTGGTCTGGGGACCTCTCTAGCGTGAGTATCGAGTTGAGTGCAACCTACTGTATAAAGCCGTGCATTTGTCCTGCAACATGGCTCTTCAACATGCAGACCTGCTACTCTGTAGGGTCTTCCATTATGTTATGTGTGACATAATAAGTTTTCAAAGGGCAATTTTCACTATACATAACTCTAGCCTTCCACACTTTTATGACCATCAGTCGGAGTTCTGCGTTACAATAATAAAAGCTACTTTGGAGAAAGCAAAAAGAGGCTTAATAAAGTATATTAAGTAGCTCTGGGAGGGTCAGATTTAAAGCTAGATGTCAGGAACAACACTCAAATTCCCGAACCACAGCAAAGCTGTTCATGTGAAGACCATAAGGCAGCCACTGGCACGAAGTTCACACAGATGACCCCATATGACCATGAAGTCGCCAGGATATTCTCAGCCACTGCTGCTCCAAGGCCAAGACCAGAAGGGACACTGGCACTTTGCTTACTCCTGCTACCTTCTTCAGACTGGAAATCTCATCTCTGCCTGCACCCTGGCTCCAGGGAGGCAGAGCAAGCACAGTTCTGGCATCTCTCTTGAGATAGTTTACCCAAGTACCTGGCTGTATTAAGTCCACATTAAATGTTAACTGAAACTAATCAAACATGTAATAAATATGCATTGATACTCGCTGGTGATTGGAATGCAAAAATTGGAAACAAAGAAGAAGGATCAGTAGCTGGAAAATATGGCCTTGGTAATAGAAACGATGCAGGAGATCACACGATAGAATTTTGTAGGACCAACAACTTATTCTTTGGAAATACCTTTTTCAATAACATAGATGGTGACTATATAAGTGGATCTCAGGGGATGAAATACACAGGAATCAAATTAACTATATCTGTGGAAAAAGACGATAGAGAAACTCAATATCATCAGTCAGAACAAGGCCAAGGGCCAATTGTGGAACAGACCATCAATTGCTCCCCTATGCAAGTTCAGGATGAAGCTGAAGAAAATTAAAACAAGTCCATGAGAGCCAAAGTACGACCTTGAGTATATCCCACCAGAATTAAGGACCATCTCAAGAACAGATTTGATGCATTGAACACTAATGACAGAAGACCAGATAAGTTGTAGAATGACATCAAGAACATCACTCATGAAGAAAGCAAAAAGTCATTAAAAAGACAGAAAACAAAAGAGCAAAATGTATGTCAGAAGAAACTCTGAAACTCGCTCTTGAACATCAAGTAGCTAAAGCAAAAGGAAGAAATGAAGAAGAGTTAAAAAGAAGATTTCAAAGGGCAGATCGAGACGACAAAGTAAAGTATTATAATGAAATGTGCAAAGACCTGGAGTTAGAAAACCAAAAGGGAAGAACACGCTCAGCATTTCTCTAGCTGGAAGAACTGATGAAAAAATTCAAGCCGCAAGTTGCAATATTGCATGCAAGCAAAATTTTGCAGAAGATCATTCAAAAATGGCTGCAGTATGTCGATAAGGAACTGCCAGAAATTCAAGCTGGATTTAGAAGAGGACGTGGAACCAGGGATATCATTGCTGATGTCAGATAGATCCAATTGAAAGCAGAGAATACCAGAAAGATGTTTACCTGTGTTTTACTGACTATGCTAAGACATCTGACTGTGTGGATCATAACAAATTATGGATAACATTGAGGAGAATGGGAATTCTGGAACACTTAATTGTGCTCATGAGGAATCTGTACATGGATCAAGAAGCAGTCGTTCAAACAAAACAAGGGGATACTGCATGGTTTAAAATCAGGAAAGGTGTGTGTCAGGGCTGTATCCTTTCACCATACCTATTCAATCTGTATGCTGAGCAAATCATCTGAGAAGCTGGACTATATGAAGAAGAACGGGGATTGGAGGAAGACTCATTAACAACCTGCATTATGCAGATGACACAACCTTGCTTGCTGGAAGTGAAGAGGACTTGAAGCACTTACTGGTGAAGGTCAAAGACCACAGCCTTCAGTATGGGTTACACCTCAACAGAAAGAAAGCAAATCTCACAACTGGACCAGTAAGCAACATGATGATTTAAACAGAGAAAAGACTGAAGTTGTCAAGGATTGCATTTTACTTGGATCCACAATCAACACCCATGGAAGAAGCAGTCAAGAAATCAAAAGATGTGACTTCTGGCAACATGGTGCTCTAGGCAGAAGCACAATGCTGTCCCTCCAGAGCAAAGATCCAAAAAACTAAGCCAAACAGAGAAAACAGCAATCCAGAAATCCTAAGCATCCAATGAAGAGATAAAGAACTCAGCCAAGCACCAAATGGAATAAGAAATGGACAGAGAACAGAGAGCGAGGAGACATACATAGAGAGGTCCCCTATCAGCTAACGCAGCACAGATCCACCATCTTGGACTCCTATCAGAGACCTGCAAATAGGGGGCACGAGAAAGCAGCTTCATGGAGCTTCCAGGAGGAGATAGAACAACCAGTAAACAGCAATATATGCTTTACCACCCCCGACCCTTCTTCACCCCCACTCAGCCTCCTCTGCTTCCCGCGGCCACAGTTTCTTGGCAGGGAAGCACCAGCTGCTTGGATTCCACCTGGCTGCACTGGCCGACTCCCTGAGTGCCATTTGTTGGCTGCTGGCATTGCCTTTTTCTGCTTCTTTTGATTTCTTTCTTACCTCTCACCACCTCCCCCTCCTTCTGCTCAAATACCTGGCTCCGTGTGCCATCTTTGCTTCTTCCTGAGGGGCTGTGGAGCTCCATGCAAGTGTGGAAGAACTGCTTCCCAGTCCGTGTTGCTATGCTGGTAGGATCCTGGGGCTTTTGTTTGTTTGTTTTCAATTGTTGGTTTGTTTTCTTTTTCTTTTCTCGAGTTGGGAGCCTGTTCGGCTGGGCGGTGCTGTGCAGCTTGGGACCTACCCCTCAGCTTGCACAGATGTGCAGAGGGATCCCTGAGAACATTTCTTTCTTCATGTTTTTTCTTTTTTTCTTCTGTTTTTTTGGGGGGTCTTCTTGTTCTTTTATTGTTTTGTTTTGTTTTCTTTTTCCTTTTTTTGTCTTTCTTCATTACTCAGTTTCTCATCTGTCTATACCTTCCTTCTCTTCCTGTCCCCTGGATACCTGGCGCTGAATATCTCTATGCCTCCTAGACAGACTGTACTTCAACACCTGGCAACAACCTCCCCAGACCTTGTAGCCACACCAGTGGGATCCCTGGGAGCTTTGCTGTGCTTTTTTCTTTCGAATTTTTATTTATTCATTCTTTTCTTTTCTTTTTTCTTCTTCTTCCCCTTTTGTTTTTCTCCATTTCATAGTCTCTCATCTCTCCACTCCAACGGCAAGCTCCTCTACCACTCTTCTTTGTTTGTAAGTTTTTGGTTCCTGTTCCTCTCACCTCTCTCCCATACCCATCTTAGGTCCACACATCACAATCTCCCCGCTCCATCCTGACTACCTGCACCATGTGCTTAACATCACACCACTAAGCAGCACAGGCATGGCTTACCAGAACCTGCCCTGCACTGATGACCAACCCACCCTGGTGGCTGTAGTAAGTGCCACAAACAACCCATCCCAGCAACTCCTCTTCAGCTAGACTTGCCCTGCTGTACCATATCTGAGCGACTGACCCTGCCCACTGGAGAAGGAGGTGAAAAGTATCGTGCCCACAGACGAGCAAACAACAAAGAACACACAGCACGCCTGCTCAGACATAGCATGAAACAAACAAATCTGCAATCAATAAATGAGAAAAATAACTACTGAATGCCCCAA
Source organism: Dugong dugon (assembly GCA_030035585.1). Taxonomy (NCBI): domain Eukaryota; kingdom Metazoa; phylum Chordata; class Mammalia; order Sirenia; family Dugongidae; genus Dugong; species Dugong dugon. Next base: position 20,340,299 of record CM057463.1, on the reverse strand, counting down.
AGACAGCAGACAATATCGAAACATTTACAAAAACAGGACAGGATGGTTCCAGTAGGTGTCCACAATAAAACACCAGATGACTTCCCAGTAAAAGAAAAGGCACTAGAACTACCTGATAGGGAAATCAGATCTGTAATACTCAGAATTATCCAAGAGTTGAAGCAAAAAGCAGACAAAAATGAGGAAAAAATAGACAAATTCATGGAAAAGGCAGACAAATTCATGGAAAATAGAGACAAAAAAACAGAAGAATTCAGGAAAATAATGCAGGAACAAAATTCCAAAATAAATTCACAACTAGAAATTATACAAAAACAACAATTAGAAATCCAAAAGATAAACAACAAGATTTCAGAAATGGACAGTGTCACAGAAGGGCTGAGGAGCAGATGTGAAAAGGTGGAAGACAGGATCAGCAGAATTGAAGACAAACACTTGGATACAACTCTGTTTGAGGAAAACTCAGAAAAAAGAACAAAGAAAAATGAAGAGACCCTGAGAATTACGTGGTATACAATCAAAAGCAAAAATCTGCGGGTGATCGGAGTTCCAGAACAGGGGTAGAAAACAGAAAGCACAGAGAGGATCATTGAAGACTTGCTGACAGAAAACTTCCCCAATATCATGAAAGATGAAAAGCTGACCATCCAAGAAGCTCAATGAACCCCATATAGGATAGACCCCAAAAGAAAATCACCAAGGTGTATCATAATCACACTCGCTAAAACCAAAGACAAAAAGTCCTGAGAGCAGTTGAAGAAAAACAAAAAGTCACATACAGAGGAGAAACAATAAGACTAAGCTCAGATTATTCAGCAGAAACCACGCAGGCAAGAAGGCAATGGGATGACATATATAAAACCTTGGAAGAAAAAAATTGCCAGCCAAGAATAATATATCCTGCAAAACTCTTGTTCAAATATGATGGTGAAATTAGGTCATTTCCAGATAAATAGAAATTAAGGGACTATGTATAAAAACCAAGCCAAACTTAGGAGACTTATTAAAGAAAGACCTTTGATCTGAGAACAAACAATATCAGACCACAGGCTGAATATAGGACACAGGATTGTACTAGCCAGATACCAACCTAGGAAATGAACTCTTAAGGACTATGCAAAACCAAAGGAATTACAAAAGGGAACCAGAGAGATTAATCTGTAAATGACAACAGCATCAGAACAATAAAAGAAGGAATAAACGGTGTAGGTATAGAACCTTCTAATGGAGAGGAAGTCAAGCCATACAGAGTAATAATAGACTGGTTCAAATCTAGGAAGATAAAGGTAAATTTCACAGTAACCACAAAGAAAGTTAACAAACCTACTCATCAAAATAAAGAAGAAAAACATAAAGTCTCAGTAAAAACAAAACTTACAAAAACAAAAGAAATGAAAGAAAATCCACAAACAAAATGAACTCAGCACAGGAGAGTAACAGGAACAAAACTGGAGGACATTATGCTGAGTGAAATAAGTCAATCACAAAAGGACAAATATTGTATGAGACCTCTACTGTATAACTCATGTAAAAGTTTACACACAAAAAGAAACAATCTTTGTTTGTTATGAGGGATGGGAGGAGTGGGGGGGAACTAAATAGATAAGTGGTAACTTTGGTGAAGGGAGAGAGTACACATTACTGGGGAAGCCAGTACAACTTGTACAAGGAAAGGTCATGGAAGCTCCATAGACACTTCCAAACTCCCTGAGGGACTGAATTGCTGGGCGGAGGGCTGTGGGGACCATGGACTCAGGGAACATCTAGCTCAATTGGCATAACACAGTTTATAAAGACAATGTTCTACATTCTACCTTGGTGAGTAGCGTCTGGGGTCTTAAAAGCCTTTGAGCAGCCATCTAAGATACCCCACTGGTCTCACCCCTTCGGGAGCAAGGGAGAATGAAGAGAAAAAGATACAAGGAAAAGATTAGTCCAAAGGACTAATGCCCACAGCTACCACGGCCTCCACCAGACTGAGTCCAGTAGAGATAGATGGTGCCCAGCTACCACCACAGACTGCTCTGACCAGGATCACAATACAGGGTCCTGGACAGAGCTGGAAAAGGATGTAGAACAAAATTCTAACTCACAAAAAAAGACCAGATTTACTGGCCTGATAGACTGAAGAAACCCCGAGAGTATGGCCCTTGGTCACCCTTTTAGCTCAGTGGTAAAGCCCCTCCTGAAGTTCACCATTCAGCCGGGGATTGGACAGCCTCATAAAACAAAACAGGACTAATGAGGCAGAGCAGACCAGGGACAAGTTCTAAAACGCAGGAGGGGACAGGAAAGATGGTGATAGGGAACACAAGGTTGAAAAGGGACAGTGTTGACATGTCATGGGGTTGTTAACCATTGTCATAGGGCAATATGTGTACTAACTGTTTAATGAGAAACTATTTGTTCTGCAAACCTTCATCTAAGGTACAAAAAAAAAAGAATTATCTATGTGAGATCAAATTGACAACAGCAACTCAAAAGGTTTGATGGGAAGCCTAGCGGACAGTGAGTTGAAGATAATGGTGATGGAATAATTTGGAAAAGGATAGTGAGAATAGCAGCACAACTTGAAGAATGTAATCAATGTCACTGAATTGTACATGTAGAAACTTTCAAAATGGTGTAACTTTGGCTACGTATATTTTCACCAAAAAAAAAGGTCCTCAAGGTTGAGAAGGGAGAGTGTTGACATGTCGTGGGGTTGTTAACCAATGTCATAAAACAATATGTGTACTGACTGTTTAATGAAAAACTATTTGTTCTGTAAACCTTCATCTAAAGTACAATAAAAAAATTTATTTAAAAAAAAGAAATCAAAAGATGCATTGCATTGGGCAAATCTGCTACAAAAGACCTCTTTAAAGTGTTGAAAAGCAAAGATGCCACTTTGAGGATTAAAGTGTGCCTGACTCAAGCAGGGGTATTTTCAATTGCTTCATATGCATGCGAAAGCTGGACAATGAATAAAGAAGACCAAAGAATTGATGCATTTGAATTATGGTGTTGGCAAAGAATACTGAATATACCATGGGCTTCCAAAAGAATGAACAAATCTGTCTTGGAAGAGGTACAGCCAGAATGCTCCTTAGACACAAGGATGGCGAGACTTCATCTCATGTACTTTGGACATGTTATCAGGAGGGATCAGTCCCTGGGGAAGGACATCATGCTTGGTAAAGTAGAGGGTCAGCAAAAAAGAGGAAAACCCTCAACGAGATGGACTGACACAGCAGCTCCAACAATGGGCTCAAATGCAGCAACAATTGTGAGGATGGCACAGGATCCGGCAGGGTTTCATTTCATTCTGTTGTATACTGAGTTGCTATGAGTCAGAACCGACTCAACGGTACCTAACAACAACAGTAACAATATTATTATTAGTCTTATTACCACCATTCAGGAAGGACAAGTCTCACTGTAATTCAAATGAGGCAGGACAAAGAAAAAAGCCATACTTCTCTCCCACCCCCAATTATCTCAAGGTAATGAAGGCCTAGCTAACAAAAGAGAAAAAATTTGTTTTCAAAATCATAAGGCTAGAGACTACAAATCTGTTCTATATATATATATTTTTTTTTTATATGTTGTTGTGGCATGACTTGTTATATGTATATATATGTATATAGGTCCCTGGTTGCCACAAACGGTTCGTGCTTCTAACAAAAAGGTTGGCAGTTTATACCCACCCAGTGGAGCAGCGGAAGAAAGCCTGGCAATCTACTTCTCTTAAGACCACAGTCAAGAAAACCCTATAGAGCTCGCTGTATTCTGTAACACACAGGGTCGCCATGAGCCAGAACCAACTCAACTACAATGTTTTTTTTTTTTTGGTATATATATTTGCTTTTCTGGAAAGAAGCTAAGTATATGTCATTTCCTTCAAAACTGTTCTTCATCTATTGTTATAGATAACTTAGAAGCTATGTGAATATTTCGTTACTAATTTGCAAAGAAGATAGGTTTTCAATTCTTAGGCATCTTTCAAATAAAATGCAAGGATGAGGCATTTTTATATGACTAGAGTAAATGTAAAAAACCCTCTGCCTTAATCATTCTCAATGAAGTAAAAATATAAAACAAAAGTTCACTGAAAATAGAGACTGAAACCTTCTAGAAAAATATTTTCAATTACTGTGTGTAGGGAGGAAAGAAGGGAAAGGTTTTCAATCAACTAGACAGATTTCAAATCCTCCAGCTGCACAATGTTTCTAACAACACGTCCTGATCATCCCATTTTGTTCTTGGCAATTATAAAGGATCTGGTGATTAAACTACTTTGAAGCAATAAATCAAAGAGAGTAAAGTGAATATTAATAGACTCTACTTGAAAACTCAAAATTAGACTGCTTCAACTGGGCTCCAATGCTTCTTGAGTACAGGACCTTGAGTGCATTCCTTAACCTCTCTAAACTGGTTTTCTCACTTATAAAAGGGAGACTGTAAAACTTCAGGGTTGTTGTGAAAATCAGAGACGAGGCAGTAAAACACCTAGAGCAGTGCCTGGAACCTAGTGGAGGGGCAACCAGACAGTGATGGCTAGTGCAATCACTCCCGCCACTGTACCACCCTCCTCCGGAAAGGTGATGGGACAGCAGGAATACTAGTAACCCAAATACTGAGTGAGAAATAAAAATCTTTTGATCTTAGCTTCCAGGGGGAAGCGGTCAGTCTTCTCCATGCTTCAGGTAAGCTTAGTACCAATGGGAAATTTACAAGAAGCAAGATGCAACGTGCTTGCCTTGCGAGGCCAAGGGGACTCTACATGACTGGTGCTTACTGTGATATGTGCCTTTTGGAGCCCCACAGCCTCCTTCGGTGAGGACAGGAAGTGATAGTTGGTTGGGCCCAAGGGTTTGCTGTCAGCTGAAAGGTAAAAGGAAACCACACAGCTTTGCCGAGTACAATTCCAACATCTCCGCAGCAGTGAAGGCACTGGCTTTTTATAGATGAGAATGGCCTCCCCTGATTTAATCACAAAATGTCGAGTCACGTGAGAACACACACGCTCCAAGGAACTCCACGTGTGGACTCTCACCTGGGGAGAAGTAAAACAGAATGAAAACAAACATTCATGGTTGTTCTTTAATAATAGCAGTAATAATAGAGGGAAATTGGAATAGTAGAACCAGTTGAGAACTATGAAACCTGCTAGGTATGTGACTTTGAGCAAGTAACTAAATTTCCCAAAACCTCCATTTCTTCCTATGTAAAATAAAAATAATAATAACACTTAGTTCACGGGTTGTTGTGAGAATTAAATGAAAAACTCCATGGGAGGCACAGTGGCCTGGTACATCATAATTTTTCCGTATGCATTACCTACTGTCATTTTATTAGTATTCCCCAAACTGTAGCCACCCAACTTTGAGTTTCTAGCCTCTCTTTTTACTTAGCATGGTTTAAATATAAGCTTATTTTTCCACATACCCATTCTGTAGAGTTTTACTGATTTGCACTTTAATATACCATATTTTAACCATTTCTTTTATACAGTTTGGGCTATTTCCAGCTCTTCATGATTATAAGTAGCCTTACATTTAAGTGGCACTTTACAGTTTTTAATTTGGTTTCATCTACTTATTTTATTCTCTACCCACAGCAACCCTTTAAAAAGAAAGAATGGTATCATTTTAAAGATGAATCACCAAGACATCATGGGTTCTGCTTCAGGTCACGTAATAAATGGCAGAGCCTTAACTTGAATATAGGTATTCTGACTCTAAGAACAACACATTTTCCACCATGGGCCCTACAAGCATTTTGGTACAAACTAACTTCTCTTTTCTTTTTCCCAAAACAAATAACCAAGGAATCAAATACATAATCTAAAGTCTATCTTAGAGGAAAAAAATCCAACTGACTTACTGTGAGCGTCACCCTGCAGTCCGAGTGAAGATCTGACACACCATAAACATAAAACACATTGTGATCTTCAAAGCCCACTGGCAACAGTGCAGCAAAGAAATGCTGAGCAAAGTAATGAAGCATTTTCCACTTTCCTCCATACTCTGAAAACAATTAAGAAAGGTAAAAGATGGGCAGGCTCACACAGTCAGAGAGATGCATGTCCGTATGGCCCTGCTGAGTATAGCTTATCATAATGATTCTAGGGAGTGAGCATATAAGGGAGACTTAACAGAGGGAGGAACCTCCATTTATGGGGGGTGGGGTGGGGACTGTTAACACACTTGGCTGCTAACTGAGAGGTTGGAAGTTCGAGTCCACCCAGAGGTGCTTTGGAAAAAAGGCCTGGTGATAGACTTCCAAAAAATCAGCCACTGAAAACTCTATGGAGCACAGTTCTATTCTGACACACATAGGGTCACCATGAATTGGAGTCAACTCCATGGCAACTGGCTTTACTGAATGAGCCAGGCGTGGTTCCAGAAGCATTCTGCACATTCTCTCATGTCATCCTCACAACGTCTGGTGAGGCAGTCATCAGCATCCCACTTTACAAAGGAGGAAACAGAGGCTCATATGGTTAAGTCAAACATGTAGGAGATGGTATTTTGAGCCCCAGCTAGCACTGTCTCATATGCAATTCTGTTTTCAGGAGCTCAACACACTAATGTTCTTTGTGAACACGAGGAAAGAAATAAGTAGCATTAGCAGGGAACTGGTTACAAATGTTCATTTATAAGAGTTATTTAGAACTCAAAGTCTCATAGGCACAAAATCTTCTGAGCAAACCAAAACAACTGCTGTAAAAAAAAAATATGCCTGGCAAGTTCAGACTGGAGGAAAACTTCCAAACTGAGGACAATTAATGACAGTTCCTCAGATACAATTAGAAGTTGTGGAGAACCTCAGTTCTGTGTCTTATTGGCATGTCTAGTATGCTACACCCACAAACTTAAAAATCTTTTACCATCTTCCTTTCTCAAGATCCTTCTGTTTCAAAAGGAAGATTCTTCCCCACAAAGCACTGCCTCACTAAACAACTTTCTAGAAAAGAGAGGGAGAGACAGAATACTGCCAGAGTGCGAAGTGCAAGCTGCTGAGATGGAGGAATGTGGGTTTGAAGTTTGGGGGAAAAAAAACAATTTCTTTAGGGTTTTGCAGAATTTCAGCTCTCAGCATTTCAACCCCAACTCTTAGTTAAAGAAAAAAAAAGGTTGCTGTTGAGTTGATTCTGACTCCTAGCAACCCCACAGGTTTTCAATGGCTGATTTTCAGAAGCAGATTGCCAAGCCTTGCTTCTGAGGCACCTCTGGGTGAACTTGAATCGCCAACCCTTTGGTTAGCAGCTGACGCGTTAACTGTTTGCACCACCTGGGGACTCCACAACTCTTAGTACTTCCTCTTAAAAACAACGACAACAAAGGGAGGCATGGGAGAGGACACTCCTAGTGAATATATAAGGTGAACTAGAACTTACATTTGGAAAGTTTTTTTCATAAACAGCGGATGGCTCAGGCTTTAGTTAACTTACACAGTATCATACGTGATAATCATTACAGGGTAAAGACTTTAAATGTGTAGTTCTAGAGATCAATGCCACAAATTCACTGCCCTCAGGTGCACCAGAATTAAAGCAAAAGGTCTCACTGACACACACCCATGGTTTCTAATGAGTGACACAGTTTGGATACCAACATAGCACTACATCATCTACTAAATTACAGGCTAAACATGATGTGATTTCTGGCTTTGTCATTAGCTCTGTGACTTTGGGCAAGGCCTTAAACCTACCTATCTGTGAGAGACAAGATATCCTTCAAATGTTCACTCCTGTCCCCTACTTACCCCCACTCCTTCTTGCCTTGGTCAATGGGATGTCAGCAGATAATGCAAGCAGGGGCCTGAAAAGTGTCTGTATGATTGGGCGTACCCTCTTATGCCTGTGTTGCTAAGAGGAGAATTTCCCCTGGGGTAGCTGCTGTTCCTTCCTCATGGGCCCTAGAATGAATACACATGAGCCCAAATGGCAGTGAGGAGCCAAATCCAACCAGACCACAATGTGAAGCAGAGTCTCCCTGCCAAGCCCACCTAGATCAGCTAACCCCCAGCCACATGAGCTAGTCCATCTGTGATCAGCAGAGATGTCCCAGCCACTCTACAAATGCATGAGAAATGAATTGTTGTAAATCACTGAGAATTGGTGGTTGTTTTCTATGGCACATTATTGAGGCACTAGCCAACTGATACAGCATACCTTCTTATTTCTCCTTCTACTAAGGATCTAGTTACTTGCAGTATTATCAATTCAAGTGTTCAGTAAAAAAAAAAAAAAAAAAAAAAAACACAAAAACTAGGCAAGTTGTAAGATAGAAGTTACTTCCAAACTCTAAATCCACTCTGCCTAGATGCTTCCTTCAGATCCTTTAAAGACCTGAATACTAACTCCTTAGCTGCATTTCATTAGTTACCTTTCCAAAAAACCAAACAACCAAACTTGTTGCCATGGAGTCAATTCTGACTCACAGCAACCCTACAGGACAGAGTAGAACTGCCCCATATGGTTTCCAAGGAGCGGCTGGTAGATTTGAACTGCTGACCTTTTGGTTAGCCTTTCCAAAAGTTACTCATAAATAATAAAGGAAACTTCATTGACACAAATAAGGTAACTCTTGTTTTTAGTTGCCATTGAATTTGCCCCTGACTCATGATGGCACCATGCAAAATAGAACAAAAAGTTGCAGATCAGACTATTGTGATCCAAAGGGTTTTCACTGGCTGATTTTCAGAAATAGACCACCAGGTCTTTCTTCCTAGTCTGTCTTAGTCTGGAAGTTTCACTGAAATCTGTTCACATCATGGCAACATGCAAGCCTCCACTGACAGATAGGTAGTGGCTCCACATGAGGTGCACTGGCACAGAATCAAACTTGAGTCTCCTGCATGGAAGATAAGAATTCTACCACTGAACCACCATTGTCTTCAAGGTAACTGTACAGACAATTAACTTGTATAATAATGACTGATGCAATGAGAACATTTTCTCTTCATAGTCTACTGTAGCAAATATCTGTAAATACGTATGTAGGAAGTTCTTTAAACCTAAATGTTTATTATACTAGTCTCGTGGGACAACTGGGTCAATAGGCATAACATAGTTCATAAAGATAATTTTCCACATCCTAGTTTGGAGAGCAGCATCTGGGGTCTTAAGAGCTTTTGATCAGCTATCTAAGATACAAGTATTGGTCTCTTCCCATCTGGAGCAAAAGAATGAAACCAAAAACTCAAAGAAGAAACTAGCCCACAGGACTAACAGCCACATGAACCAAGGCCTTTTCCAGCCTGAGACCAGAAGAACTAGACGGTGCCTGGCTACCACTACCAACTGTTCTGACCAGGGACACAACAGAAGGTCCCAGATAGAATGGGAGAAAAATGTAGAACAGAGCTCAAATTCCTAAAAAAGACCAGACTTACTGGACTGAGAGAGACTAGATGAACCCCAGAGACTATTGCCCTAAGATACCCTTTTAACTTGGAACTGAAGTGACTCCTAGAGGTCTCCTTTCAGCCAAATAATAGACTGGCTTATAAAATAAACAATATCACCCATGAGGAATATTGTCCCTTAAGCAATCAACTGTACAAGACCAAACGTCAACATCTACCCAAAAGCAAAGATGAGAAGGCAAGGAGCAGCAGGGAAGCTAGATGAATGGAAACAGAAAAAATAGAATGGATATAATGAGAATGCTGACTCATTGTGAAAATTGTAACCAATGTTATGGAACAATTTGTACAAAAATTATTAAATGAGAACCAGATTTACTGTGTAAATTTTCACCTAAAACACAATAAAACATTTTTTAAAAATGTTTATTACAAAGTAAATTTGGCCTAGGAGTCAGATCTGAAAGTCACAACTGAAATAAAATATCATAGATCTATACGGTGGCACAAACCGTTAAGCACTCAGCTGCTAACCAAAAGGTTGGTGGTATGAACCCATCCAGCAGCTTCGTGGGAGAAACACCTGGCAATCTGCTCCCATAAAGTTATAGCCAAGAAAACCCTATGGGGCAGTTCTACTCTGTCAAAAAGGGTCACTGAGTCAGAATCAACTTGATGGCACCCAACCACAATGTAACTTACAATGTGCTTTCCTAAAATTATTTTTATTAGCAATGAGGTAGAGTGACTTGAAAGGCACTTAAATTTAGAATTGCTATGTATCTGGTAAGACATCTGTCCAAGTTTAAGAACCGAGCAAAATGCTCAGATGGATTTTTATATTTACAAAAGAATAACTATAAATAGGACTAATTTTAATAAAAGAAATATATGAGAACCTACAGATTCTAAGTAGGTAGATCCCTTTAAAGTAGATCCCAAGATCCTATTTCAGGTGATAAGAGGAGATACATCCTCCCTCTTTGCCACTCCCCCCACCCCACAAATAAAACCAAACCAGTTGTTGTCAAGTTGATTCCAACTCATGGCAACCCCACGTGCTGCAGAGTAGAATTGCTCCATAGGGTTTTCATGGCTGTGACCTTTCAAAAGCAGACTGCCAGGCCTTTCTTCTGAGGCACCTCTGGGTGGGTCTGAACTGCTAATCTTTCAGTTAGTAGTCTAGTACTTAACCATTTGTGCCACCAAGTGCTAGATTTATCAAGCCAAGGGCACAGAATTAAACAGGGGCTGTGAGGCTGCCCTGAAGGGTCTCTATGAGTCTGAATTGACTCAACAGCAACGGGTAACGAGTATGAGGCTGCCCAGTGCAGGACCAGATACAGCATAATTGGTCACAGCTTCTCCCTGATGCCTGGATTCTCTAATAGGTACAAAGGAGCAGGCGACCCGCTCCATGCAGGCAGAGTCCTGTCCGAGTTTATTAAACAGGCACATTCTTGCTCTGCCATCATATTCTTGTACTTGAACTTCTTCAATATCCCTGAAAAACTCATACTAATAATCTATGTGTAGTCATTTTTAAAGTATTTACAAAAATTGAGTGCTCCTGTTTCTTGAATCAAACTCAGCTTCAGCAAGTCCAAAAGTTCATCCACAGATAGAAAGCAGGGTCAGGGTCCAAGTGTCTCTGAACAATACCTCTCTGTCTAGGTTTCCAGCATCCCAGAAGGCTCTTCCCCCACAGTCTACCCCCTGGTTCTCATTCAATACCCTTTTATCTGGTTGGTGCTGATAAAGAATTTGGTCTGAGAAACTTGATCAATAAATCCAATTCCCCAATCCAAATTCCAACAACATTCTTTAACAAAATGGAAAAATTAATCTCTACCTTTACATGGAAAGGAAAGAGACACCTGAAAAGCAAAACATTATTGAAGAAGAAGAACGAAGTAGGAGGTCTCACACATCCTGACCTCAGAATCGACTAAACAGCCACACTAGTCAAAACAGCCTGGTACTGGTACAACGACAGACACAAAGACCAACGGAACAGAACTGAGAATCCAGAAATAAATCCATCAGCTATGGATAGCTGATCTTCGACAAAGAGTGGAAGTCCATTAAATGGGGAAGAGATACTCTCTTTAACAAAAAGGTAGACCAGACTTAATGGTCTGAGACTGGAGGAACCCCAGAAAGCATGGCTCCTGGATTCTCTATCAGCCCAGAACTAAAACAATTTCCAAGGCCAACTCTTCAGATAGGGATTGGACTGTGGGACATAAAGTGATACTCATGAGGAGTGTGTCTCTTAGCTCAAGTAGATACAAGAGACTAAACGGGCAGCTTCTGTCTGGAGGTGAGATGGGAAAGCAGAGAGGGTTAGGAGCTAGTTGAATGGACATGGGGAATCGGGGGTGGAAAGGAGGAGTGTGCTATCACAGTATGGGGAGAGCAATTAGAGTCACATCACAATGTATCTATAAATTTTTGTATGGGAAAAAAAAATTTAAAAAAAAAAGGTGCTAGCAAAAGTGAATATCCATTTGCAGAAAAATGAAACAGGATCCATACCTCTCACCATACACAAAAACGAACTCAAAATGGATCAAAGCCCTAAATGTTAAACTTAAAACTATAAAGTTCATGGAAGAAAACAGGGACAAAGCTAGGGGCCCTAATTTATGGCATAAATAGACTATCAAACATAAATAAAAATATACAAACAGCAGAAGATAAACTAGCTAACTGGGACCTCCTAAAAATTAAATACTTACGCTCATGAAAAGACTTCACCAAAAGAGTAAAAAGAGAACCTACAGACTCTCTCTTCCTGCTGTCCATCATGGCTCAGGATCAAGGTGAAAAAGAAACCCCCATGTGAGAACTCCACATCCGCAAGCTCTGCCTCAACCTCTGCATGGGGGAGAGTGGAGACAGATTGACCTGGGCAGCCAAGGTGTTGATACACCTCACAGGGCAGACCCTTGTGTTTTCCAAAGCTAGATACACCGTCAGATCCTTTGCTATTAGGAGAAATGAAAAAACTGCTGCCCACTGCACAGTCCATGGGGCCAAGGCAGAGGAAATCTTGGAGAAAGGTCTAAAGGTGTGAGAGTACAAGTTAAGAAAAAATAACTTCTCAGATACTGGAAACTTTGTTTTTGGGTTCCATGAACACATCAATCTGGTGATCAAATATGACTCTACTATTTGTATCTACAGCCTGGAGTTCCATGTGGTGCTGGGTAGGCCAGGTTTCAGCATGGCAGAGAAAAAGCGCAGGGCAGGTTGCACTGGGGCCAAACACAGAATCAGCAAAGAGGAGGCCATGGGCTGACTGCAGCAGAAGTACGATGGGTTCATCCTTCCTGGAAAATTAATTCCTATTTCTATCTAAAAGGCCAGTAAAAAGTTTTAGTGAAATGTACAAAAAAAAAAAGAGAGAGAGAAAACCTACAGACTGGGGAAAAAAATCAGCAATGACATATCTGACAAGGGTCTAATCTCTAAAACGTATACAAAACTTCAACACCTCAACAACAAAAAGACAAACAATACAATGAAAAAATGAGCAAAGGACATGAACAGACACTTCACCAAAGAAGACATTCAAGCGGCTAACACATGAAGAGATACTCTCGGTTATTAGCCATTAGAGAGATGCAAATCAAAACTACAATGAGATACCATCTCATTCCCGCAATAATGGCATTGATCAAAAAAAAAAACCAGAAAACAAACACTGGTGAGGTTGTGGAGAGATTGGAACTCTTATATACTGCTGGCAGGACGGTAAAATGGTACAACCGCTATGGAAAACGGTATGGCACGTCCTTAAAAAGCTAGAAATACCATATGATCCAGTAATCCCACATCCTAGGTATATGAACAGACATGCACACACATGTCCACTGCAGCATTACTTACAATAGCAAAAAGATGGAAACAACCTAAATGCCCATCAATGGATGAATGGATAAACAAATTGTGGTACATACATACAATGGAATACTACATAATGATAAAGAATAATGATGAATCTATAAGATATCTCACAACATGGATGAATCTGGAGGGCATTATGCTGAGTGAAATAAGTCAATTACAAAAGGATTAACATTGTATGAGACCACTATTATAAAAAGTCAACAATAGGTTTACACAGAAAAAGAAACGTTCTTTGATGGTTACTAAGGATGGGAGTGAAAAGGAGGGAGAATCACTAAATAGATAGTCATTCTGGTGAAGGAAAAGGAACTACACAATACAGGGGAAATCAGCACAACATGACCAAGGCAAAGGAAGACATTGAGAGGTACACAAGAATAAATAGCAGCTACAGTAAATACCATAACATACACCATCCTGCAACAACGGTAATAAAACAATAATTGATGAGTGGATACATAGGTAGATATGTATACTACAAAGATGAGAAGACAGGGACAGGAAGGGAAACCTAATGAATGGAATCGGGGAGCCCAGGATGGAAATAGGGAGAGTGTGACACATCGCAGGGATTGCAACCAATGTCTCGGAACAATTTGTGTATGAATTACTGAATGGAAAACTAATTTGCTGTGAAAACTTTCACCTAAAGCACAATAAAATGTTTTTTTAAAAAACCCAGTTCCTTGCAAGAGGCATCCATTTGGCAATAACCAAAGCATGTTTGGCATGAACTTCTTTGGATTTGCATTCTGGGTTGGTTTAAGATCATTACCCACCAAAATGGCCTTTTTACTTTATGGCCTTGTCACATGTTTGACCCAAAACTATCGTTTATATTTTGACTTGAACTTTGCTCTAGTGTCAGCCAGATTCAACATTACTCTTTAAATAAATATATTTTTTAAAAGTGCCAAAATAGATGGGATGATTCAAATTGCAAGAACCATGCCCGTAATCTCACCTGTTGCCAGTTAAACTGGTTCAAGGCAACCTTTCCTATACAGATCTCTGAGTCGACTACCTTCCTCCCAAGAGATAAACCAGTTGCCAGGGAGTCAACTCTGACTCATGGCAACCCCAATGTGTGTCAGAGTAGAACTGTGCTCCACAGGGTTTTCAATGGCTGATTTTTCAGAAGTAGACCACCAGGCCTTTCTTCTGAGGTACCTGAGAACGGACTCAAACCTCCAGCCTTTGAGTTAGCAGCGGAACAGGTTAACCGTTTGCGCCAGCCAGGCCCTCCAAACAAGAAGGGCCACTTAAGTTCATGCTCCTTTTGCCCTGGAAAGTCCTCTTAAATAAATTCAAAATTCTAAGCAATAATTATAAGACATGTGGCTAAGATCTTTGTACGTAAATCAATTCCCTTGTCAGCCTACTGTTGTGACTCTGCACAGCACAGAACTCATAATTAAGCTGTCTCCAAGGCCTCACGGAAAGACTATTAAAGTGGGTGGGGTGGCCGCAGTTCCCAGACCTGCTAGAGCGGAACTGCCTCTTCTGGCTGTAGTTGTGCTAGGGTTGATCTCCCCCCTCAGACACTGTGCTTCTCTGTCCCTCTCCCCACACGTATTGCTCTCTCACTCACACAGAGAACGCTGGAACGCTTACCTAGAGAAGACCAGGAAGGTGCCTGCCAGACGTCATTCAACTGCCAATAAAGTGCCCCCATGGTGTGTCCTTCTCCATTCACTATCTCGCTTCGACTGCGCCGGTAGAACTCAGTTTCTATTTTGACACACTGGGCCTGCGTCACCTAATTCAGGGGAAAACATTAAAACACAAGTGGTGATGTTTGATCTAGGCTGTCTAGATCTGAAGAGATTACAGACTTGAGTTTTTTAAAGCAAACTGGATAAGTGAGGGAATTAGACTAGCATCAGGCACACCATTAATATACTAGATCTGGAATTAACACCTAAGCAGGAGAGAAGCCATTGCCTGTAGTAGGTGGTTTGTTGGGGCGGAAGGGGGGCTTGGTTGGTTGGTTTATTTATCACAACAGTGAGTGAAAGGGAATGCTGCGGTTAGTTGCTGTGGAGCTGATGCCAACTCATCGCGGCCTCACGTGTGCAGAGTTGAACTACTCCACAGGGTTTCAAGGTTGTGAACCTTTTCGAAGCAGATTGTCAGGTCTGTCTTCCCAGGTGCCTCTGGGTGGGTTCAAACCACTAACCTTTTTGCTAGTAGTCGAGTGCTTAACCATTGGTGCCACCCACGGTCTCTGATGAAAGGAATTAAACCCATTGCCGTCCAGTCGAACTGCGACTCATAGTAACCCTACAGAACAGAGCAGAACTGCTCCATAGGGTTTCCAAGGCTGTAAATCATTTCAGAAGCAGACTGCCACATCTTTCTCCCAGAGAGCAGTTGGTGGGTTCAAACCGCTGACTTTTCAGTTTGCAGCTGAGCACTTAACTACACAGCCAGGGCTCCTCTGATGAAAGGGAATAGGAAGGTGTAAAAGGGTCTTTGCTAATGATAATGCTGGTAACCAAAAAAAACGAGGGCTATTATTCCAGAGCAGTGCTATGTATAGTCAAACACTAGGTTTTTTCTCAGTGATAGTTTTTGCTAATACATTCATAGGTTTAAAAAAAAAAAAAAAAACTTTTATTAGAGAAAAAAAAGTTACTGTGAGTCTGATACTGTCCAGCCCCTAACTTCTCTTATCTAGTCAAACAACTGCTTTTATATCATAATTTTTGATAATGTAAGGTTTCTTATGAATGTAACTCCTTCATTATAGCAAAACAGAAGATAAACTGCAGCAACGAGACAAGTGAACTTAGTTCTTTATAAGAGTCTGTTATGGATTGAATTGTGTCCTCCCAAAATATGTGCTGTAAATCCTAACCGCTATGCCTGTGGTTATAATTCCATTTGGAAATGGGCTGTCTTTGTTACGTTAATGAGACAGGATTAGTGTACGGTGTGTCTTCAGTCAATCTCTTTTGAGATATAAAAGATTAAACAAACAATCAAGAAGCAGAGATGGGGTAAGACAGATGCCAAGACACATGGAGATCTCCAAGGAACCCCGAAGCAGAAGCTAGAGACAAGGATCTTCCTCCAGAGCTGACAGAGAAAGACATCCCGTACAGCCAGCGCTCTGAATTCAAACTTCTAGCCTCCTAAACTGTAAGAAGATAAATATCTGTTTGTTAAAACCATCCATTTGTAGTATTTCTGTTACTGCAGCACTAGATAACTAAGACATATGTACTAAAGAATTTCATACAGGACCCTTATCTACTGTCATCATCACTGAAAAATCAGTCTCTTTTCTTGCTATTATTTAAAGCAACTATAATACTCCAGAAGCCTGGGTGGCATGCAGTTTGAGATCAGCTGCTAACCTAAAGGTTGGCGGTTCAAATCCAACCAGCAGCCCCGTGGAGGAAAAGCTTGGGGAACTGCTTCCACAAAGATTACAGCCAAGAAAACTCTACGGAGCAGTTTTACTCTGTAACACAAGAGATTGCCATGAGTCGAGGACTGATTTGACAGCAGCTAATCACAACAACAAATAATATTCTAGGCAAGAGATGATGTCAGCTGTCAACAGATAAAGAAGTGTCCTTCTCATCCAGGAACTAAACCACTGGGATCACAGCAACTGGAAAGTTTGCTCAAAAGAAAGTAAAGACTCTCATAAACAAAGCAGCACTGGTAGCAACTCAAAATGACCACAGACACAGCCTGAATGTATTGGTCTAAGCCAAAGGCAGTAAAATAGAAACTATGGATTTTTAGCTATGTTGGTCAAGCTGCAATTATTCTCAGGATCCCTAGCCAATTTCCTTGTAAAAATGCTAACCTTATCTGAACAAAACTAAAGAAGAAAAGTATTTATCTACTTCTAAGCCTGGATAGTTACACATAAGAAATTAAACTCCCTGAGTAAGTATTCACGTATTTGTCGAGTTATTGTATAAGATTAATGTTGTGGCAGCAACTTCTAAACAGCTCAGTGAAGAAGATGCAGTTAAGTGAAACCTCAGTAGAGACAGATCTGGGGAGCAGTGCTGATTATTGGTCCATACCTAGAGATTCTACCCCACAAACTTCCACACGCATAGAAAGTAACCTATATATTTGTTTTAGAAATTTGATAATTAAAAGGAGTTAAACCCTGAGCCCCCAAATAATGCCCCCTATCAGCACAGCCACCACGCTTCTGTCGGTGGAGATTTGCATGTTGTTATGATGCTGAACAGGTTTCAGAGGAGCTGCTAAACTAAGACAGACTAAGAAAGGCCTGGCAATGTACTTCTGAAAAGCAGCCAATGAAAACGTTATGGATCCCAACAAGACTGCCTGATCCATAACTGATCACAGGGACTGTGCAGGACTGGACAGTGTTTCACTCCATTGTGTACGAGGTCACCATGAGTTGGGGACCAACCTGATGGCAGTACTACAACAAGCAACAAAGCCACAGTTGGTCTATGGGGACACAACCAAACCAGTCGCAATCCCTGTCACTGTAGCACACACAACCAAGGCCCTGGGTGACAAGAGATCTCTGCTCTCACCCCAAGATCCCTGAGAAGTCAGTCACTGCTCTATGGACTGTGTGTGAGGGATCTCTGAAGGAGAAACTGAGGAAGCCTGCATCCTGCTGATGAGTAACAGCAGGTGGGAGAAGGGAATTCCAGTCACCAGGCATTTCAGAAGCTAATGGCCCAGCCCTGACAGCCCCAGCGCAGAGAATGAATGGCAATCACCACTGGACACCACATTTTAGTTGCCAATCCACGGTTCTGCAACTCCCGGACCTGACATATCCCCGAAGTCTGAGTCTGTCTTGATATACCAAAAAAGACAAGAGGACCTGCAACATTTTGCCATAACCTCCCGCCCCTTCCAGACCAGGTTCAAGTCCTCAACTCATCGGTGGGGTAGAAAAAGAGGAGTCATCTAAGGAATCTGGTAAGAAGTCTGGTAAGGAATCTGGAGTCACTTTCCTTGGGTCCAGATTTATAAAGTAGGGCAAATAAGAGAAAAGTAAAAAAAAAAAAAAAAAAGAGAATTCTGAAGTGGTGTCATGGTTTGAATTATGTCCCCCAAAAAATGTGTCTATCAGTGTGGCTACGCCATGATTCCCAGAATTGCGTGGTTGGCCTCCATTTTCTGATTGTAATTTTATGTTAAAGAGGATTAGGGTGGGATTGTAACACCACCCTTACCCAGGTCACATCCCTGATCCAATGTAAAGGGAGTTTCCCTGAGGTGCGCCCTGCACCACCTTTTACCTTACAAAAGATAAAAGGAAAGGGAAGCAAGCAGAGAGATGGGGACCTCATACCATCAAGAAAGCAGTGCTGGGAGCAGAGCAAGTCCTTTGGACCAGGGTCCCTGTGCCGAGAAGCTCCTAGTCTGGGGGAACACTGATGAGAAGGCCGAGAGAGAGAAAGCCTTCTCCAGGAGCTGACACACTGAATTTGGACTTTTAGCCTACTTTACTGTAAGGAAATAAACTTCTCTTTGTTAAAACTATCCACTTGTGGTACTTCTGTTAGAGCAGCACTAGATGACTAAGACAGGTGGGAACAAAATATCAGTGTACGCCAGGATAAATGATTAAGTCCTCTCAGGTAAACATGGAAACTTCTAGGACAAAGCCATAATTTACCAAAAAGTCATGCTCATGCACAACTGGAACTAATCCAAAGGACAACCAGATATTTTACTATGGCCCTGGTAGAGGTGACCTGCATTTTCTTCTTGTTCATGGTGAATTTAAGCTACTTTTCAAGGGAAGGGGACAGGGAAATCTGAGAGCCCAATTATTCACATTACTCTAAATTCCTTTCCAAACTTCGTTAATACATACTGTAATTCATATACATCTACCATTTTGTACTCTGCTCTCACTTAATTTTCACACATATACATTTCCATGCTCTGGAACTTTCTATACATACCTTTGTGTTTTAAATTGTTATACAGTTACAGTTTGATTAATCATTCTCCAATTATTACCCATTAGAATGGTTTCCAGGTTTTTTCTTAAAATACAAGAGCTAAGAACACCTTCCTGTTCAAATAAATTTCTTCTCTTCTTGTGTTGTTTCCTTTGCTAATAATATACAGGTATGTCTCATTTTATTGAACTTCACTTTATTGCACTTCGCAGATATTGTGCTTTTTACAGACTGAAGGTTTGTGGCAACCCTGCGTTGAGCAAGTCTGTCAGCACCATTTTTCCAACAGCCTATGCTCACTTCATGTCTCTGTGTCATATTTTGGTAATTCTTGCCACATTTCAAACTCTTTCATCTTATTATATCTGTTATGTTGATCTGTGATCAGTGATCACTGATGTTACTACTGCAATTGTTTTGGGGTGCCATGAACCGTGCCCATATAAGATGGCAAACTTAATAAATGTGTGTGCTCTAACTGCTCCACTGACCGGCCGTTCCCCCATCTCTCTCCTTCTTATCAGGCCTTCCTATTCCCTGAGACACTACAGTATCGAAATTAGGCCAGTTAATAACCCTACAATGGCCGCTAAGTGTTCAAGTGAAAACAAGAGTTGCACGTCTCTCACTTTAAATCAAAAGCTAGAAATGAGTAAGCTTAGTGAGGAAGGCATGTCAAAAGCTGAGATAGGCCAAATGCAAGGCTTCTGGTTCCAAACAGCCAAGCTGTGAATGCAAAGGAAAAGTTCTTGAAGGAAATTAAAAGTGCTACTCCAGTGAACATGTGAATGATAAGAAAGTGAAACAGCCTTATTGCTGATATGGAAAAAGTTTTTACTGTTCTGGATAAAAGATCAAACCAGCCACAACATTCCCTTAAGCCAAAGCCTAATCCAGAGCAACACTCTAATTCTCGTCAATTCTGTGAAGGCTGACAGAGGTGAGGAGGCTGCAGAAGAAAAGTTTGAAGCTAGCAGAGGTTGGTTCATGAGGTTTAAGGAAAGAAGCTGTCATGGACTGTATTATGCCCCCACCAAAAATTTATAGGTCATGATTCCCAGTATTGTATGATTGTGTACCATTTTGTAATCTGATGTGATTTCCTTACGTGTTGTAAACTCTATCACTATGACGAGGTTATATGTGATTTCCTTATGTGTTGACAACTCTATCACTATGACGAGGTTATATGTGATTTCCTTATGTGTTGTAAACTCTATCACTATGACAAGTTATGCGTGATTTCCTTATGTGTTGTAAACTCTATCACTATGACGAGGTTATATGTGATTTCCTTATGTGTTGTAAACTCTATCACTATGACGAGGTTATGTGTGATTTCTTTACGTTGTAAACTCTATCACTATGATGAGGTTATACTGATGAGGTCTACAAGATTAGACAGTGTCTTAAGCCAGTCTCTTTTCATATATAAAAGAAAGAAGCAAGCAGAGACACATGGGAACCTCACACCACCAAGAAAGCAGTGCCAGGAGTACAGTGCATCCTTTGGATCTGAGGTTCCTGTACAGAGAAGCTCCCAGACCAAGGGAAGATTGATGACACGGACTTTCCTCCAGAGCTGACGGAGAAAGTGTTCCCCTGGAGCTGACGCCCTGAAATTTGGACTTACAGCCTACTGGACTGTGAGAGAATAAACTTCTCTTTGTTAAAGCCATCCACTTGTGGTATCTCTGTTATAGCAGCACTAGATGACTACGACGGAAGCCATCTCTATAACATAAAAGTGCAAAGTGAAACAGCAAGTGTTGATGTAGAAGCTGCAGCAAGTTATCCAGAAGACTCTAGCTAAGACAATTGAAGGTGGCTACACTAAACAACAGATTTTCAGTGTAGACAAAACAGCATTGTATTGGAAGAAGATGCCATGTAGGACTTTCACAGCTAGAGAGGAGCAATCAATGCCTGGCTTCAAAGCTTCAAAGGACAGGTAGACTCTCTTGTTAGGGCCTAACACAGTTGATAACTTTAAGTTGAAGCCAATGCTCATTTACCGTTCTGAAAATCCTAGGGCAGGGTCCTTAAGAATTATGCTAAATCTTCTCTACCTGTGCTCTATAAATGGAATGACAACACATCTGTTTACAACATGATTTACTGAATATTTTAAGCCCAGTGTTGAGACCTACTGCTCAGAGAAAAAGATTTCTTTCAAAATATTACTGATCATTGACAATGCACCTGGTCACCTAAGAGCTCTGATGGAGATGTACAAGGAGATGAATGTTGTTTTTATGCCTGCTGTCATGGATTGAATTATGTCCCCCAAAAATGTGTGTATCAATTTGGCTAGGCCATGATTCCTGGTATTGTGTGATTTTCCTATAGGTTGTAAATTCTTCCTCTATAATGTTAATGAGGGAGGATGGGTGGCAGTTGTGTTAGTAAGGCAGTACTCAATCTACAAGACTGGATTGTGTCCTGAGGCAATCTCTTGAGATATAAAAGAGAGAAGTGAGCAGAGACACATGGGAACCTCATACCACCAAGAAAGCACTGCCGGGAGCAGAGCGCGTCCTTTGGACCTGAGGTTCCTGCGCAGAGAAGCTCCCAGACCAAGGGAAGATTCATGACATGCACCTTCCTCCAGAGCCAATGGAGACAGTGTTCCCCTGGACTAAATTTGGACTTTCAGCCTCCAAGAGAATAAACTTCTCTTTGTTAAAGCCATCCACTTGTGGTATTTCTATTAGAGCAGCACTAGATGACTAAGACACCTGCTAACACAACATCCATTCTGCAACCCATGGATCAAGGAGTAATTTTGACTTTCAAGTCTTATTACTCAAGAAATGCATTTTGTAAGGCTACAGCTGCCACAGACAATGATTCTTCTAATGGATCTGGTCAAAGTAAATTGAAAACCTTCTGGAAAGTTTCCACCATTCTAGATGTCATTAAAAACATTTGCGATTCATGGGAGGAGGTCAAAATATCAACATTAACAGGAGTTTGGAAGAAGTTGATTCCAGCCCTCATGGACAACTTGGAGGGGTTCAAGACTTCAGTGAAGGAAGTGACTGCAGAAGTGGTGGAAATAGCAAGAGAACTAGAATTAGAAGTGGAAACTGAAGATATGACTGAACTGCTGCAATCTCATGAGAAAACTTTAACAGATGAGGAGTTGCTTCTTACGGATGAGCACAGAAAGTGGTTTCTTGAGATGAAATCTACTCCTGGTGAAGATGCTGTAAACATTGTTGAAATGACAACCAGGATTTAGAATATTACATAAAATTAGTTCACAACGCAGCAGCAGGGTTTGCGAGGACTGACTCCAATTATGAAAGAAGTTCTACTATGGGTAAAATGCTATCAGACAGCATTGCATGCTACAGAGAAATCTTCGTGAAAGGAAGAGCCAATCAATGCAGCAAAATTCATTGTTCTCTTATTTTAAGAAATTGCCACTGGCACCAAAAATGTCAGCAACTTCAACCCTGATCAGTCAGCAGGCATCAACATCAAGGCAAGACCCTCTACCAGCAAGCAGATTACAACTCGCTGAAGGCTCAGATGATAGTTCACATTTTTTAGCAGTAAAGTATTTTTTTAATTAAGGTATGTACTTTGTCTTTTTAGACACAATGCTATTACATACTTAATAGACTACAATATAGTATAAATATAACTTTTATATGCATTGGGAAATCAAAAAATTCGTGTGACTTGCTTTATTATAGTGGTCTGGAACCAAACCCTAATATCTTCCAGGTATGCTGGGAACAGGTCTTAAATGGTCAGGACAGTGTTTTGTTTTTTAATTTGTAGTTAATGATGTTACTGTTTTTTAACAGTACGCAGATGACACAATCTTGCTTGCTGAAAGTGAAGAGGACTTGAAGCATTTACTGATGAAGATCAAAGACCACAGCCTTCAGTATGGATTATACCTCAACCTAAAGAAAATAAAAATCCTCACAACTGGATCAATAAGCAGCATCATGATAAAAGGAGACAAGACTGAAGTTGTCAAGGATTTCATTTACTTGAATCCACAATCAATGCTCATGGAAGTAGCAGTCAAGAAATCAAACGACGCATTGCATTGGGCAAAACTGCTGTAAAAGACCTCTTTAAAGTGTTAAAAAAAAAAAAAAAAAAAAAAAAAAGATGTCACTTTGAGGACTAAGGTGTGCCTGACCCAAGACATGGTATTTTCAACCATCTTATATGCAAGTCAAAGCTGGACAATGAATAAGGAAGACCAAAGAAGAATCAATGCCTTTGAATTATGGTGCTGGCGAAGAATATTGACTATACCATCAACTGCCAGATGAATGAACAAATCTGTCTTGAAAGTACAGCCATAATGCTCCTCAGAAGCGAGGATGGCGAGACTTCATCTAACATACTTTGGACATGTTGCCAGGAGGGATCAGTCCCTGGAGAAGGACATCATGCTCAGTAGATGGTCAGCAAAAAAGAAGATTCTCAACAAGATGGACTGACACAGTGGCTGTAACAACGGGCCTAAACACAGCAACTATTGTGAGGATGGAGCAGGACTGGGCAGTGTTTTGTTCTGTTGTACATAGTTGCTACGAGTCAGAACCAACTCGATGGCACCTAACAACGGCAATACGCACTTCATTTTGCCACAATCCCCAACAATCACACTCTCATCCATTAAAATTACCTGTCTGGCCTCTATAAGCATTTAATTTCACAGCCCCTAAACTGTACCGATTTTCAGAACTCCCTGTAAGGTATAAGTATGTATTTTTCTATACCCACTCTAATATTAGTTGCTTCATTGTAACTTATCTTTTCTGATATAAAAGTTAAGTATTAATAATCCCTTAGAATTTTTAAACTTAAAAAAAAATTTAAATGCAAGCAGGAACCCTAACTCTTGCTAGCAACAAAAGGAAAAGAGCACTAGGCTAGCTCCATCTAGTAGGCGATCAGACTTCATATTAACATGAGGGAAGATAGCCAAGACTCCTTTGAATGCTCGGGGTTCTAGAACAGTGTGATACACTCTGTATACAGATGGTGCCATGCCAGCAATATAGATCTGGGTTTACCCAAACCTTTGGGTGCCAGTCAGGGTCAATGAATGACAGCTTTGTTCATAAAAATGCAGAAGGATATTGACCACTACACTTCTTCAAAGAATATTATACAATCCTAATTCCCCAGAAATTTTCTGAAACTGCCTCTCTTTCCCTTTAAAGATGATACCTATATTTACACACCCAAGCATTCTTCCCCAAAGAGGGCAATCTTTACAAATAAGAAGGGATAAATGTTTAGTCATTTCCTAGGTTACACAGCCCCGCTGTTAGCAGGAAAATCTTATTTTAGTTTTAGAAATAGGCCTATTTTCAGCAGCTTGCTTGATTACACTTATAAAATGAGTCTCCTTAGAGAGACAGATGGTATGGTGAAAAGAAATTGGACCAGGAATCAAAGGCCTAAGTTCTAATTCCAGCTTTGCCACTGTGATGGAGGCTGCTAGCTGTCCACACCCATTCTTCTCTTCCTCCAGAGTGACAGAGTTGTAGCTGGGCTACATTTCCCCTATGCTTAGAACTAGGAGTAGCCATGTGACTAAGTTTTCCCCATAGAACGTGATTTATATACTTTATTTACTTAAATTATCCTGACAGTAAGAAACAAGAATCTTCCAATAAAGCTGTATTTGTAATTGAGCTGTATAATTCACCTATGATACAATTCATCCCTTTAGAGTACACGATTCAGTGATTTTTAACCCATTGCCATCGAATCGATTTTGACTCATAGCGACCCTACAGGACAGAGTAGAACTACCCAATAGGGTTTTCAAGGAGCACCTGGTAGAGCTGAACTGCCAACCTTTTGGTTAGCAGCCATAGCTTTTAACTAGTAAGCCACCAGGGTTTCCCCGTGATTTTTAGTATATTCAAAAGGTTAACCAACCATCACCACAATCTAATTCCAGAATATTTTCATCACTCCAAAAAGAAACCCCATACTCCGTAGCAGTCACTCTCCGTTCTCCCTTTCCCCCAGTCTCTATAAACCACTAATCTATTTTCTATACCCATGGATTTGCCTATTCAGGACATTTCACATAAATGGAACCACACAATATGTGGCCTTTTGTGATTGGCTTCTTTCACTTAGCATGTTTTCAAGGTTCATCCATGCTGTAGCATCCATCTGTGTATCATTCCTGTTGACTGCCAAATAATATTCCATTATATGGATATACCACATTTTGGTTTATCCACTCATCAGTTGATGGACATTTGGGTTGTTCTACTTTTGACTATTATGAAAAATGCTACTACAAACATTCATGTATAAGTTTTTGATTGAACATATGTTTTCAATTTTTTGGACATATACCTGAGAATAGAATTGCTGAGTCAGATGATAACTCCACGTTTAACTTTTTGAGGAACTGCCAAGCTGTTTTCACAGTGGCTGCACCATTTTACATTTCTATCAGTAATGTAGGAGGGTTCCAATTTCCCCAAATTCTTGCCAATATCTGTCATTTTCTTTTTAAAAAAAAAAATTATAGCCATCCTAGTGGGTGTGAAGCAGTATCTCATTGTGGTTTTGATTTGCACTTCCCTAACAATTAATGATGTTGAGATTTCTTTCTTGGCCATTTGTATATCTTCTTTGGAGAAATGTCTATTTGAATTTTTTGCCCAAACTTTAACTGAGTTGTTTTTTATTGGTGAGTTGTAAGATTCTTTTACATGTTCTCGATAGTAGACTCACATCAGGTATATTATTTGCAAATTTTTTCTTCCATTCTGTGGATTATCTTTTCACATCTTTGAAAGAGCTTTTTGATGCACAAAAGTTCTTAATTTTGATGAAGTCCAATTTATCTGTATCTATATATTTTTGGTTGCTTGTGCTTTACTTGTCATATCTAAGAAACCATTGCCTAATCCAAGGTCATGAAGATTTATGTCTATGTTTTCCTTTAAGGGTTGGTACCTTTAGCCATTGTATTTAGGTCTTTGATCCATTTTGAGTTAATTTTTTTAATTGATTCTGACACATAGCAGCACTATAGGACAGAGTAGAACTGCCCGATAGAGTTTCCAAGGAGCACCTGGTGGACTCGAACTGCCGACTTCTTAACTACTACGCCACCAGGTTTTCCATATGGTATGAAGTAGGGCTCAAATTCATTCTATTGTATGTGCATATCCAGTTGCCCTAGAACCATCTGTTGACAAGACTATTCTTTCTCCGTTTTATTGTTTTGGCACCTTTGTCAAAAATCAATTAACCACTTATTTCTGGTCTCTCAATTTTATTAATACAGTGTACTCCACTGATCTGTACGTCTGGCCTCATGCCAGTACCACATTGTCTTGATTACTGTAGCTTTGTAGTAAGTTTTGAAATCAGAAGTGTGAGTCCTCCAACTTTGTTTAAGATTATTTTGGCTATTCCAGGTCCCTTGTATTTCCATATGAATTTTAGGATGAGCTTATCCATTTCTACAAAAAAGGCAGTTGGAATTTTGAAAGGGAGTCCATTGAATCTGTAGATCAAATTGGGGAGTACTGCCATTTTAACAATATTAAGTCTTCTAGTCTGTGAAGATGTCTTCCCATTTCTTTGATTTCCTTCAACAATGTTCTGTAGTTTTCAGTGTACAAGTCTTGCACTTCTTGGATTAAATTTATTCCTAAGTATTTTTGATGCTGTTGTAAATGGTATTGTTTACAAAATTTCATTTGTGGATTGTTCACTGCTAGTGTATAGAAATACAGCTGATATTTGTATATTGATCTTGTATCTTGCAGCCTTGCTGAATTCATTGATTAGCTCTATTGTTTTTTTGTGGATCCTTTAGGGTTTTATACATACAAGATCATGTCGTCTGCAAACAGAGATAGTTTTACTTCTTTCCTTTCCATTCTGGATGCCCCTTATTTTATTTTCTTGCCTAATTGCTCTGAACTCATTTATTAGCTTGATTCATTTTTTTAATGGATTCTTTTAGGATTTTCTATACATATAGAATCACTTCATCTGTGAATAGACGTAATTTTATTTCTTCTTTTCTGATTTGGATGCCTTTATTTCATTTTCTTACCTAATTGCCCTGGTTAGAATCTCCAATACAATGTTGAATACAAGTGGCCAAAGCAGAATCCTTGTTTTGTTACTTAGCTTAGTGGGAAAGCCTTCTGTCTTTCACTATTGCATGTGATATTGGCTGTGAGTTTTTCATAGATGTCCTTTAATAGGTTTAGGAAGTCCTCTCCTAGTACTAGTTTATTGAGTGTTTTTATCACAAAAGATATGGGATTTTGTCAATGTTTTTGGTGTGTATATTGAGATGATCATGTGGTTATTTTTCCTTTATTCTATAAATATGTTGTATTACATCAATTGATTTTCATATGTTGAATCAACCTTGCATTGCTGAGATAAACACCACTTTGTCTCAGTGTTTGACCATTTTTATATGCTGCTGGACTCAGGTTGCTAGTATTTTGTTGAATGTTTATCATAAGGGATATACGGTTGTAGTTTGCTTTTCCTAAAATATCTTTTTTTGTTGTTGTTGTTCTGATATTAGGGTAATACTGGCCACACAGAATGATGTAGGAAGTGTTTCTCTCTCTTCTATTCTTTTTTTTGCGGGGGGAGAATCTGTTAAGGATTGGTGTTAATTCTTTTTTAAAGATTTGTTAGAATTTACCAGTGAAGCCATCGATCTTGGGCTTTTCTTTGTGAGAAATTTTTTATTCCTAACTTAATCTCTTTACTTGTAACAGATCTATTCAGATTTTCTATTTCTTTCTGAGTCAGTTTTGGTAGTTTGTGTCTTTCTAAGAAGTTGTCCATTTCATTTAGGTTATCTGATTTGCTGCCATACAACTGTTCACAGTATTCCCTTATCATCCTTTTTTATTTCTGTAAGGTCTATAGTAATGTTCCCTCTTTCATTCTCGATTTTAGTAATTTGAGTCTTCTCTCTTTTTCACTTAGCCGGTTTATCTAAAGGTTTGTCAGTTTTTTAAATCTTTTCAAAGAACTAACTTTGGTTTCATTGATTTTTTTCTATTTTATCAATAAAGTGTTTTACTGTGCCAAATTTGATATTTGCTTTACTTAATTGCTGACAACTGATGTTATAATTCAACCAAAAACCTCAGTAGTTATAAAAATCAAAACCAAACATGTTGCTGTTAAGTCAATTCTGACTTACAGTGATCCTACAGGAAAAAACAGAACTACCCCATAGGGTTTCCAAGGAGGTAATCTTTCCAGAAATAGACAGCCACATCTCTCTCCCGCAGAACAGCTGGTAGGTTTAAACCATCGACCTTTCAGTTAGCAGCCGAGCACTTAACCGCTGCACCACCAGGACTCCTTCAATACTTATAGGATTTCCCTTATCTCAACTGTGAAGAGATAGAATATTACAGTTTAAAAAACAGAAACCCAGCTTCATTCACTGTCCTGGCATCTTGGGTACAAAAACTTTTTTGAGCCTTTGTTTCCTCTTGGATAAAATGGAGATAGAAACATGGATGCTTGGAGGTGTTGCTAGAATTACAGAAGAAGATACACAAAGCACTCTGTGGCCCAGGGCAAGACATCTAGTAGACACTCAAAGAATGCTAATTGTCTGCTTGAGTGTTAAATTACATAAGCCATGTAAGGCTTCTAGCGTATAACAGACTATTTTAATAACTTCCCTTTCATTTTCCTCCCTTACCCACACCAACCCGATCTTAAAAGCACATTATGGCCTGGATCTTCAACTGATGTCTCAGTGATGCTTACCAAACTGTTCCAGGGCAGCAGGTATCACCAACACCTGGACCTGAAGCACAGCCTGCCTTTTTCCCTGAGTTCTTGTGGTCAAGTTACTTGCAGCATGGGGAGATAAAGTGGGCACATAAAGAATATGGGTCTCTCCAGGACATCCCTAAGCATCTAGCGCTCAATAGATGCTCAATAAATAGTTGAAGAATAAATGAAACCACTAGAGGGGGCTGCAAGCTAAGGGGTTGATAAAAACTGTCAATAACGCTGCTTACTCTCACTACAGCTAATAAGAAGCCATGCTTATGGAGTAAGTCACTTAAAAGTTAAGTTTAGGTGTGTTAGTTTAGATAGTCGGTCCTCAAACTAGGGAGTGAGATCTGCAATGACTCAGCTTAAGAGGGCGTGTGTGCCTATGTGTGTGGGCTATGTGGAGTACAATATAACAGGATAAGGCAGGAGAATGAGAGGTAAAGCAAGATTAACTTGGAGCATTAGGAGAAGAATTAAAGAGGGAAGCATCTAGAGAGAAGCCTTTATAGTTATAAGATAAAGAGAAGATATGAAGTAATCTGAATGTTCAGAAATTTACTGCACAACATTCTTAGCCAAGAATTTTCTGACAGTTGCTAAAACTTGCTCAGTAAATATAACGCTGAAAAAATGGCACACAGGCAAACATTCTATTCTTCAGAACAGTATGAGCAACTGTGAGAAAAAGAACAGGGAATAGAGGTGGGAACAGAGAAAATGGATCAGAGAAGTGTTTTACTTCTAATACACAGATTAAAAATGATTGCTATAAAATCAAAGTAACAAGGGAATCTTTTTACACTAACATCTCTTGTCTACATTTTGGTCAAGAAAATCCAACACTAAAAATGAAACAAAACCAAAAAATCATCATTCTGATTTTTTTCATCTCAGATCTCATTTATCAGAAAGTCCAAGGTAGAACTAACAAGATGTACAAATACAAGCCCAACCACCACCAAAAAAACCCCAGCAACAAATAATTCCATTTGTAACCTCAGCTCCTTAGTATATATTTTTAATGATAATGAATTCAGAAAAGAACATTTCCTTCTGCCAGTTCTTTGAATGTGGTGTTTGAGGAAACAAAATAAAGTAACAGTAATAAAATGAACAGCTGGAAGGAGGAAAGCCAGCATGAAAAACAACAGCTGAGAAGGTTCACACACACATACAAGAAAAAAAGACCATCCTACTTCATATATCAAAATTAAGACCCTTAAACAGAATAATGGCTATGTAAATCTAATAAGAATGAATACAGTACTTTTAAAGAAACATCTGAACATTATCTTTAATTTGTGTTCTGTGAGGTAAGTTTATAAACTATCTATCACACTGGAAAAACTTCCCTAAATGATAAGATTATGGTTGAAAAGTTAAAATTCTCTTAATCATTGCATCACCTTCTAAAAAAGATGAATATTTCAGCTTAAGAGTTTTCTGCTTCAACTTCTACCCCGGGGTTAGTGTTTTCATACAGAGAAAACTGATAAAAGTGAGCATGAATCTGAATAAAAACTGGTATATTTTAGATGCTAAAATTTAAAAAATTAAAACGTGATCATGTTTAACAAAAACTTCTGATCTACTTCTGACCAACCAACTCACTTGATTGGGATTAGGTTTTTACCTTCTCTAACAGAACCTGACACAAGCATAACAAAAACGTGAAGTAAATAAGCAGTGGCTTCAATACAGTCTTACATGTACATGCAGGTCATAAAACCAAAAACCAAACCTGCTGCTATTGAGTCAATTCCAACTCATAGCGATCCTAGAGGACAGAGTAGAACTGCCCCACTGGGTTTCCAAGGAACAGGTGGCGGATTCGATTTGCTGATCTTTTGGTTAGCAGCCAAGCTCTTAACCACTACACCACCAGGGCTCCATGTATGTTATAGGCTCATGAAATAAAATAGGCAAAAAAGAAAAAAAAATTTGTAAAATGAAAATGTGATCCAAAATTTAGTTTGGCAATTTCTTAAAAAGTTAAACATAAATTTACCATACAACCTATTAACCCCACTAGCAGGTTTCTACCCAAGAGGAATGAAAATCTATGTCCACACAAAGATTTGTATGCAAATATTCTAGGAACTTTATTCATAGTAATCAAAATTGGAAATAATCTAAATGTTCATCAACTGATGAATGGATAAATAAGACGTGGTATATCCATACAATGGAATACTATTTGGCAATAAAAAAGAAAGAAGTACTGATACATACTACAACATGGATGAATCGGTGACAGAAGCCAGATAAAGATCACACACTATATAATTCCATTTATATGAAATGTACAGAAAAGCAAAATCTTTAGAGACAGAAAACAGATTAATAGTTGCTTGGGGATGGAGGTGGGAAAGAGAGTGACTGCAAATGGGCACGAGAGACCTTTTTAGGGTGACAGACATGTTCCAATAATGTATTTTGGTGATGGTTGCACAACTCTGTAAATTTTCCTAAAAATCATTTAATTGTACACTTAAAATGAGTGAATTTTATGCTATGTCAATTATACTTCAATAAAGTTGGATTAAAAAATATATCCAGTATGGTACATAATACAACATGAACAAATTTTAAGTGTACAACTCAGTGAATTTTTAAACTATGTATATACCCATGTAAGCATCACTTAGATCAAGATGTAGAAATTTTCCAGCACTTCAGAAAGTTCCCTTGTGCCCTTTCCAATCATTACTCACACTCTACACACAAGAGGTAGCCACCAGTTTGCTTTCTATCATTTGATTAGTTTTGTCAATACTTAAACTTCAATATAAAAGGAATCACTCAATATGTACCATTTTATGTCTTGTTTTTGTTTTTGTTTTTGCTTTTTTTTTCCCTCAGCATATCTGTAAAATTCATCCACGCTGATCTTGATATCAGTAGTTCATTCTTTTTATTGCTGTCAAGTTTTCCATTGTATGACTATACCACAATTTATCAATTCTCCTGTTAAAGGACATCTAGTTGTTTTTAGTTTGGGGCTATTATGAATAAAATTGGTATGAACATGCTTATAGATGTCTGTCAGTGAATATATGCACTCATATATTGGGACATAGGTAGGAGTGGAAGTGCTGGTTTAAAGGGAAAACAAATCTTTAGCTTTGGTAGAAACTGCCATGAAGTTTTCCAAAGTCGTTATACAAATTTACACTCCTACTAACAATATCGAAAAGTTCCAGCTGTTCCACCTCTTCACCAACAGTTGGTATTGTCAATCTTTTTAATTTTAGCCATTCTGCTGGGTGTTAGAGGTAGCCTGGTATGGCTTTAATTTCCTTTTCCTCATTAAGAATGAGATGGACCACATTTTCATACCTGTACTTCAAGATTTTTGTCATATTCCTTCATAGAAGTTCTTTATTTTGGATACGAATTTTTTATCAAATATATGTATGGCAAATATTTTCACCCAGTCTGTGGCTTGCCTTTTTTCTCTCTTAATGATTTCTTAATACACACAAGTCCACAATTTTATTGAAGTAACTAATCAATATTTTCTTTTATAGTTAGTGCTTATGTCCTGTTTAAGAAATCTTTGCATATCATGAAGATATTCTACTATGTTTTCTTCTAGAAGTTTTATTGTTTTACCTTTCCCATTTAGCTCTTTGATCCATACTCATAATAATTTTTATATATGAAGTCAAGTTTCATTTGTTTTCCCATAAAAATATTCAATTGATAAATCAAAACCAGTTATGGTCAAGTCAATTCTAACTCATTGCAACCCTAAGTGTGTCAGAGTAGAACTGTGCTCCATAGGGTTTTCAACTGCTGATTTTTTGGAAGTACACAGATTGCCAGGCCTTTCTCCCAAGACACCTCTGGGTGGACTCAAACGGTCAACCTTTCAGTTAGCAGCCAAGAGCGTTAACTCTTTGTACGACCCAGGGACTCAGTACTGTTTATTAATAAGACTATCTTTTTTTTCCACTGGACGGCAGCGGCATCAAGGTTCTAAGTCAGACGAGCACATCAGTGTGAGTCTGTTTCTGGAGCCTATTCTGTTCCATTGATCTATATTATCCTTGGGGAAAATGACACTATCTTAATTACTGAACCTTTATAGTAATTTTGGAAGTAGTGCTGGTGTCACAAATGGTTAAGCACTGGGCTGCTGCTTACTGAAAAACTGGTGATTCGAACTCACCCAGCCACGCCTTCTGCAGTAAAAAGACCTGGAAATCTGTTCTCATAAAGATTACAGCCTAGAAAACCACATGGGGCAGTTCTGCTTTGCCACATGGGGATGTTAGGAGTTGGAATCAACTTGACGGCATCCAACAAAAACAAAAACATAGTAATTTTGGAGTCTCTGGGTGGCGCAGTTAAGCACTCAACTACCGACCAAAAGACTGGCGGTTTAAACACACCCAGAGGCACCTTGGAAGACAGGCCTGGTGATCTGCTTTGGAAAGGTTATAGCCTTAAAAACCCTTTGGAGGACAGTTCTACTTTGCAACACATGGGGTTGCCATGAGTTGGAATCAACCCAATGGCAACTGGTTTGCTTTTTTTATAATAATTTTGAGCTAAAGAATATTTTAATGCATAATTTGCTTTAGAACTTCAACTTGTTCTTGTAAAAGAGATAAACTCCAAAATTTAACTCTTTCACGTCTTACATGTCATCAAATACATATTTTGCAGAAAAAAAAACTTTTTTATCAGTAGAATGGAAA
The DNA here is from genome assembly GCA_030035585.1 of Dugong dugon. Classification (NCBI taxonomy): domain Eukaryota; kingdom Metazoa; phylum Chordata; class Mammalia; order Sirenia; family Dugongidae; genus Dugong; species Dugong dugon. The sequence goes on along the minus strand of CM057463.1, from coordinate 20,306,587 downwards.
AGGGAATATTTTTCACCCCACAAGACCTGCAAAATCTACATGATCTCTTATATTAACTGCAGAAGCATGTTCAGTTCCAGAATGAAAACGCCTTACCTGAGTAAGGTAGATGGTATCTCTGAAAGTACGTAATGGATCTTTGCTTTGGGGGAGTTTGAAATGAAGACCAGCCTGATAGAGCATTTCAGTGTTACCATGTGCATGGTGCTGTCGATGAAGTGAAAATTTGCTCCTGAAAGACCAGTCCGCTTTAGAGGAGACCTTTTGGATAAACAGTTAGAGTTAGAAATTGGAATGTTCACAGCAAAACTACTTTTCTCTATGTTTCTGACAAACTTGGAAAGCACTGTATACCCTGTAAAAGATGGTGAGGTTTGTTCTCTAACTCTAATTTCATAAATGTTTTTGCCATCATACTTGTTATTGGTGAAAGACTAGCCTTTTGCAAAGGTGATTTGGCACCTACACTGTCCCTTCTTCAAACTTGTTGTTGTTGTTAGGTGCCGTCAAGTTGGTTCCAACTCATAGCGACCCTACAGGACAGAGTAGACCTGCCGCATAGGGTTTCCAAGGAGCAGCTGGTGGATTCCAACTGCCGACCTTTTGGTTAGCAGCCGAGCTCTTAACCACTACACCACCAGAGCTCCTCTTCAAATCTAGACAGTCACTTTTTGTTTTTGTTTTTGGTTTTTTTGGTATTTCTCTTTCAAAAGCCTGGTCTTATAAGAATGTATACCTGGGTTTTGAAATATTCATTTATGTTTATTTTTTAAAATGTTATTTTATCTATTTAGGTAAGCAAATTACCAAAGTTAATAATGAACTGGAATCAATGTTCTGTTAAAATTGTCACAATTCTTTATCATGAGTAAAATACCACTATTAAGATGATAAATGATTTACAGCTTGCTCATCCGTTTCTCAGAGATTACTAAACATAACTGATATACACATGCTTAGTTTTGATACAGCTGAAGACACAAACCAAACAATAATAGGCACTCTGTCCCTCTATGACTCTGTCTCTTTTTCAACCCAGGCAAAATGTAAAGAGTCTCTTTTATCCCTTTGAGAATCTATCATCAGCTCAAGGTAAAAAAACAAAACAAAAAACACCACACACAATGTTGAGATTGTATCTTTACAGGAAAAAAAGCAATAATTCTGGCTTCTAGGCCTATGATTTAATGCACTGTTAGCACTTGAGAAAGATATAAGACAATCACTGGTTACATCTGAAAATATCCAGAGTTTCAATCCAAGTTACACAAAGACTTTGAAAAACATCTCCCTGCCCCACCCAAAAAAGAAAAAGAAAGTGGAAAAGCTTAAAACCTGTTCATGAAGTTATGACTTTTAATTCGCAATTACCTTAAGGAAAAAGTTTTTTGTTAGGAATTTATACCAAAATGTAAGAAATTGTATATTAGCCAGATTTAATTGGGAATTTCTTCAAAATTGTATCTATTTTCCAAACTGTCACCACCAAAATGATTTAGAGAACACTAACTACTTCTGGACCCCTGGTGGCGCTGTGGTTAAGAGCTCGTTGCTAACCAAGAGGTCAGCAGTTCGAATCCACCAGCCATTGCTTGGAAACCCTATGGGGCAGTTCTACTCTGCCTGATAAGGTTGTTATGAGTCAGAATTGACTCAGTGGCAACGAGTTTGGTTTTTTAAACTAGTTCTACTATTTATTTAAAACAGAGGTATTAATATATATAATCACCTGTTCATATTTTAGAGTCATACACCTTTATTATTTTCCCTTTTTTCTATGCTCCCTCCTTTTAAAAAGCCTCTCAGCCCTCTGACTGGTAGTGACTTGAATCTATCCCATAATCAGTAAACCTGATATTCAGTTCTGTGGGAAGTTTTCTACCTTCTTGCCACTAGGGAAGAAATCGTGTAGATTTTTGGTAACAATGTTACCAGAAGGAACTGGAGAGTGCCAGGCACTGTTTTAAGTAATTTAAAAATATTAACTCATTTAATTCTCATAATAACCCTATGAGTAGGTACTATTATCACCTTCATTTTGCAGATGAGGAAGCCAGGCATGGAAAAGTAAAGTAACTTGCCCAAGGTCCAAAGTTAGTGAAGTCTAGCTTTAGACTTCAGTTCTTTAAACCGAGATGCTTCTGAAGAAAATAAAACTTTCATAAATCAAATGGCTAGAATGGACTATATTACTAGTAATGATAGCTTACATTTTATGAGCTCTCACAATGTATCAGGAATCATGTCGAGTGTTTAATGATTAATTAACATACTCTTTACAAACACATGCACACGCAAATAATTGCTCTCTCTCTCTCATACACACACACACACACACACACACACACACACTTTTCTATGAGGTATTCACTACTATCAACCCCATTTTACAGATGAGGAAACTGAAATTCAAAAAATTAAATAATTTGTCCAAGGTGATACAGCTAGTGAGTGCAACTTCTAGTATTCAAATCCAGGTCTGTTTGAGTCCAAAGTTCAAGCTTTTAATATCTATGAAATATTGAAAGAGCTCCCTGGGTGGCACAAATGGTTAAGCACTAGTTGTTGTAGGTGCCACAGAAGGGGTTCGAACTCATAGCAACCCTACGTACAACACTGCCCATTAGTGCGCCATCCCCACAATCATTGCTATGTTTAAGACCATTGTTGCAGCTACTGTGTCAATCCATCTCGTTGAGGTTGTTCCTCTTTTTTACTGACCCTCTACTTTACCAAGCATGATGTCCTTCTCCAGGGACTGATCCCTCCTGATAATGTGTCCAAAGTAGGTGAGATGAAGTCTTGCCATTCTGCTTCTAAGGAGCATTCTGGCTGTACTTCTTCCAAGACAGATTTGTTCGTTCTTTTGGCAGTCCATGGTATATTCAATATTCTTCACCAATACCATAATTCAAAGGCACCAATTCTTCTTTGGTCTTCCTTACTCATTGTTCAGCTTTCACATGCATATGAGGTGACTGAAAACCCCACGGCTTGGGTCAGGCACACCTTAGTCTTCAAGGTGACATTTTTGCTTTTCAACACTTTAAAGAGTTCTTTTGCAGCAGATTTGCCCAGTGCAATGTGTCATTTGATTTCTTGACTGCCGCTTCATTGAGTGTTGATCAGGGATCCAAATAAAATGAAATCCTTGACAACTTCAATACCTTCTCCGTTTATCATGATGTTGCTTATTGGTCCAGTTGTGAGGATTTTTTTCTTTAGGTTGAGATGTAATCCATACCGAAGGCTGTAGTCTTCAATCTTTATCAGTAAGTGTTTCAAGTCCTCTTCATTTTCAGCAAGCAAGGTTGTCATCTGCATAATGCAAGTTGTTAATGAGTCTTCCTCCAATCCTGATGCCCCATTCTTCTTCAAATAGTCCACCTTCTCGGATTATTTGCTCAGCACACAAATTGAATAAGTACGGCGAAAGGATACAACCCTGACACACACCTTTCCTGAATTTAAACCACGCAGCATCCCCTTATTCTGTGTGAATGACAGCCTCTTGATCTATGTACAGGTTCCTCATGAGCACAATTAAGTGTTCTGTAATTCCCATTCTTCGTAATGTTATCCATAATTTGTTATGATCCACACAGTCGAATGCCTTTGCATAGTCAATAAAACACAGGCAAACATCTTTCTACTAGCCAAAAGGTTGGTGGTTCAAACCCACCCAGAAGTGCTTCAGATGACAGGTCTGGTGATCTGCTTCCCAAAGGCTACAGCCTCAGAAACCCTATGGAGCTGTTCTACTCTTCATACATGGGGTTGTCATCAGTCGGAACCAACTCAATAGCAACTGACGACAACAACAACATGCTACATTAAAAATATTATTATGGTTTCCAATATAATAACGTGAAACTAATGTGGAGTTATATGTCCCAAACCAGAGGCATTTAAATACATTTGCTGAATTCATGGAAAAATCCCTAAATAAAAGATCCAAAGATTTATGTAAAGTTATTCTTTGGTTTCTTTCATATTCTTAATTACTTATTCAAATCCTCAACTCAGTAATCTATCCTAAAAGGAGGCAATGACTAAATCAAGAAATAACAGATGGTTCATAATGAGCATAACTTTTCTTTCCCTTTTCCTGTTTTAAAATACAGTGTTCGGTAGTTTTGAACATCATCAGGTGATTCAAACAACATACAAATTCCATTATTTTCAGGAGATGAATAGAAAAGCTTATAGACTTAAGAAAAAGGTTTACCAGTTTCTAACACTCCACCTTCTGGTGTGTAGTGAAAGTTAAATGCATCAGCTCTGGAGTCACACGGTAAGTTTGAATCCAGATATACTACCTACTGGTGGCACAATGGTTAAGAGCTATGGCTGCTAACCAAAAGGTCAGCAGTTCGAATACACCAGCTGCTCTTTGGAAACCCTATGGGGCAGTTCTACTCCGTCCTATAGGGGTGCTATGAGTCAGAATCTACTTGATGGCAATGGGTTTGGTTTTGGTTTACACAGGGGACACAGATAAACCTCCCACCCTCCAGTGCCTCGGTTTCCTCCGGGATTCAGTCGAAGTCAAGGGAGGTGGATCATTGTTGAATACAGCAGTAGGGACCTGGTACAGAGCACCTGCTCAGTAAAATTTTCACTTCTTTCATTCCCTTCTTCTGATTCACAGCACTTATTCCTACATGGGCCAAGATACTGACCTCCAAACTCCTTCATTTCAAAACAAAAGTATTCCCAACAAAATCAGTTCTACAATTTGAATAATTTTTTAAAAAGTGGTAGAATTAAGGTTATGATTTTATTTATTAAAGTTAGAAATACAAAATAACTTCAATATGTAGAAATAAAAATTATTGCATTCAGTTTGTGAGATTGAGGAAGATTTTCAACATGTCTTAAAGAAGTTTTTTTGTTACTTTAAACAAGTAATGGGGAGGACAAAAACCACATGATCATTTATTGCAATAGCCACAGAAAAAGCAGCTGACAAAATCCAACATCCTTTCATGATACAAACATTCAACAAACTAGGAATAGAAGAGAACGTCCTCAACCTGACAAAAGGTATCTACAAAAACCTACAGCTAAAACATTAAATGGTAAAGGAATAAGTGCTTTCTTCCTGAGATCAAGAACAAGACATGGATGTGCACTCTGGCCACTTCTATTCAACAATGTACTAGAGGTTTTAGCCAGAGCAATTAGGTAGGCAAATAAACTAAAGGGCATGCTGACTGGAAAAGAAGAAGTAAAACTATCTCTATTTCCAGATGACATGAATTTGTATATAGAAAATCCTAAAGAATCTCCTAAAACGCTATTAGAACTAATAAATGAATTCTGCAAGTTTGCAGGACACAAGATCAATATGGAAAACTGAATTGTATTTCTATACAATAGCAATGAATAATCTGGAAAAGAAACTAAGAAAATTCTATTACAAGAGCATGAAAAAGAATAAAATACTTAAAATAAATTTAACAAAAGAAGTGCAAGACTTGTACACTGGAAACTACAAAATATTAATGAAAGAAATTAAAGAAAACACCCCATGTTCATGAATTGGTGACTTAGCATTGTTAAGATGGTAAAATTCCCCAAATTGGTCTATAGTTTCAATAAAATTTGTATCAAAATTTCAACTGCCTTTTTTGCAGAAATGGACAAACTGATCCCAAAATTTGTATGGAAATGAAAAGGACACAGAATAGTCAAAACAATCTTGAAATAAACAAAGCTGGTAGACTGACACTTCCTGACTCCAAGTTTATTGCAAGCTGTAGTAATCAGCGTGTACTGGCCTAAGGATAGACATATAGGTCAATGGAATAGAACTGAGAGTCTAGAAATAAACTCTGACATTTATAGACAATTGATTTTCCACAAAGGGGCCAAGAGAATTCAATAAAGAATGAATATTCTTTACAACAAATTGTGCTGGGACAACTGGATATCCACATACCAAAGAATGAATTTGGACACTATAAAAATGGCACGACCTCGTCTGACTTCAGGGGGAGGAGAGAAAAATCAAGTTAAGCATCAGCCCAAGGCTGATTCCTATCTGGTGGAGGGTCAGATACTTCCACTCTCCAAATTTTTTACCAATTCTCACACCAGCTATCCCTCCCATGGCACTTTCTACTTCTCTGCTGGGTTAGATAATTCATTGCAATGGTCACATAGAACTCACAGACCATACTTACAGTTATAGAGTTTACTATGGAAGTAACAGGTTACAATTCAGGATAAGGATAAACTTGAAGTAACAGGAACAACTCAGGATACAGTTATTCAATCAGTAAAGTTTCTTTTTGGCCGTGCCTGCAGGAAGGCCTGCCCCTTGACCCCCTGGCCTGGTCTCTGCCTTGCTTTGCCAATAACTACCTGGAGGCACCCTACTCTGCCAGCAAACCTCCTGCCCAAAGGTGCTCAGTTCTCTCGCCCAGGGGTCAACATGCCACTGCAGAGGCCTCACTCTGTGGGCGGGGAAGCCCATGGCACTGCCTCGTGCCAGTCTCCTGGTTCTGCTGCCACCGTTTTTCTGCCACCACTTCTCACCATCTCGTCTGTCTCCTGGGTGTAGGAGGTTTTCAGTGCAGGAACCCAGGGTCCAAAAGACACGCTGTACTACTGGCTCTTCTTCTTGATGGGAGTGAGGTCCTCCCTTTCCACTTCTGAGATCGGCTCCCTTTAAGCCTAGAGGTATGGCAAAACTGTCCAATTCCCTTGTTAAGGTTCCATATACCTTATTTTCATGGTCCCACCCCCACAAGGGTTCCATTCACCTTATCTGCCTTATTAGCAAGCTGTCCGATCCCTTTGGTGGGTCACAAGCACCTCATTTACATAGTCCCACCAAATCATTTTGTGGGAATCACAAGACCATGGCTAGAAGAGTCATATTAAGTAATTCACTGTAAAGCAGACCTCTACTTCACACCATACACAAAAATTAATACAAAGTAGATCAGAGATCTAAATTTAAAACTATCAAACACTTCTACAAAACATAGGAGTAAATCTTTGTGATCTTGGGTTAGGCAATAATTTCTTATTTGTGACACCAAATGCACAAAAGAAAAAAGAAAAGATTGACAAGTTGGACTAAATAAAATTTAAAACTTTGTGCTTTAACTGACACAATTAAGGAAGTAAAAATACAATCCACAGAATGGGAGAAAAAACTGCAAATTGTATATCTGATAAAGAACTTGTATCCAGAATACACTAAAAAAATTTTTACAACTCAATAATAAAAATACAAAAAACCCTATTTTAAAATGGGCAAAGGATCTGAACAGACATTTTTCCAAAGAAGATATACAAACAGCTGAGAAGCACATGAAAACATGCTCAAATCTTTATATTAGGTAAATCAAATCAAAACTACAGGAGATACCACTTAACATCCAGTAGGATGGCTATAATCTAAAAGATAAAAAATATTAAGTGTTGGAGAGAATGTGGAGAAACTGTAACCCTCATACGTTGCTGGTGGGAATGTAAAATGGTATAGCCACTGTGGAAAACAGTTTGGCAGTTCTTCTTAAAAGTTAAACACAGAGTTACCATACAATTCAGCAATTCTACTCATAGGTATACATACCCAAGTAATGAAAACATATGTTTAATCAAAAACTTGTACATGAATGTTTACAGCAGCATTATTCATAATAGCCAAAAAGTAGAAATAATCCAAATGTCCAACAAATAATGAATAAATAAAATGGAGGAAATCTATACAATGTAACATTATTTGGTAATAAAAAGAATGAACTATGGATACAGGCTACAACATGGATGAACCCTGAAAACATTATGCTAAGTGAAAGAAGCCAGTCACAAAGGTCAACATATTGTATGATTTCTTTATATGAAATGTCCAGAATGGGCAAATCCATAGAGAAAGAAAGGAGATTAGTGATTGTCTAGGGCTGGATTAGTGGGTGGGAAAGAATGGGGAAATGATTGCTAAATGGTACAAGGTTTCTTTTGGGGTGATAAAAATGTTCTAAAATTGGACTGTGGTGATGGCTGCAGAGCTCTGTGAATATAGTAAAAACCATTGTACAATTTAATAGGCAAATCATATGGCAGGTGAATTATATCTCAATAAACCTGTTTTTAAAAAGAACACATACACAACTCTGAAACTGAATCCAATTAAGAAACTGAAATATTTAGGAACAGAGAGAGTGAAAAGTCATGCAGAAAATCAGATGTACTAGAAAGAGACAAAGACAGGAAAAGAGGAGGAGGATGAAGAGGAGTTGGAAAATCAAGATGGCTTACCTTTTCTAGTGTACTGAAGGAAGGCCAAGACTGATATCCATATTCAGACACAAATCGAGCTTTAGGGAAAAGTTTCCAATTCCAGCAATCATTGCTATAGCTGTAATAATGTACGTCACCAAAATGCGTGTCATAAGGGTTGTAAGAGACCCAGCCTTCTGCAGTAGATTCAACCCCATTTGTAGGACTGGATGTGATAAAGGGACGAGTACTGTCTCCCTAAGGACAGAAATAAATGGTTTAAAGGATAATATTTTCATCCAGAAAAGTACAGATCATTTACTTCTTTAAAAATACTATCCTCCTTGTGAGCGGCCATCTAAGATACTCCACTGGTCTCATCCCTTCGAGAGCAAGGGAGAATGAAGAGAACAGGATACAAGGAAAAGATTAGTCCGAATGGCTAATTGTCCACAGCTACCAAGGCCTCCACCAGACTGAGTCCAGTACAGCTAGATGGTGCCCGGCTACCACCACTGACTGCTCTGACCAGGATCACAACAGGGTTCTGGACAGAGCTGCAGAAGGATGTACAGCATAATTCTAACCCACAAAAAAAAGACCAGATTTACTGGCCTAAAGGAGACTGGAGAAACCCCGAGAGTATGGCCCCCAGGCACCCTTTTAGCTCAGTGGTGAAGTTACCTTTGAGGTTCACCGTTCAGCCTGGGAGTGGACAGCCCCATAAAACCAAATGAGACTAATGAGGTACAGGAGTCCAGTGACAAGGGCCAGAAAGCAGAAGGGGACAAGGAAGCTGGTGATAGGGAACCCAAGGTTGAGTAAGGCTATTGTTGATGTGTTGTGAGATTGTTAACGATTGTCATAGGGCAACATTTGTAGTAACTGTTAAATGAGAAACTATTTTGTTCTGTAAGCCTTCATCTTAAATGAGAATAACAGCACAATTGGAAGAGCGTAGTCAATGTCACTGAACTGTGCATTTAGAAATTTTTGAAATGGTGTATCTTTGGCTATGTGTATTTTCACAAAATAAAAGGTTGAGAAGTTAGAAGGTTGATATGTTGTGGGGTTGTTAACCAATGTCATAAAACAACATGTGTACTTCTGTTTCATAGAAACTATTTGTTCTGTAAGCCTTCACCTGAAGTACAATAAAAAAAAAAAATACTATCCTCCCCCTCAAAGAATATCCTGTCAAGTACCAGAAATGCCAGGTAGCTGATAGAAAATAGTAGGATCATTAACCTCCTCTCCTGTTCAACTACGACCTGCACATCTCTGCTCTTCACCAATCTTTTATATCTGTCTTAGGCTGGGTTCTCTAGAGAAGCAAAACTAGTAAAGCATATAAATATAGAGAGAGAAACAGAGTTATATCAAGGAAATGGCTCACACGGTTGTAGAGGCTGGAATGTCCCAAGTCTGTGGATCAGGATAGAAGCTTCTCCTGATTCACATAGCTGTAGGGGCTGGCAAACCCAAGATCGGTAGGTTGAAGAGCAGGGCTCTTGCTCACAGGCTGTGCAGATCGATGAATCCCAAGCTCAAATTCTAAGAACTGGAGGTCAGATGAACAGGAGCCACCTGCAGGATCCAGAGCCGGCAAAAAGCCAGAACATCTGCTTATATTCGGATGCAGGCCACACTCCCAAGGAAACTCCCTTTCAACTGATTGGCTACTCACAGCAGACCCCATCATAGGAGTGATCACATATAAACACTGAGAATCACAGCCCAGCCAAGATGACACAGTCTTAACCATCAGAATATCATTTCATAATTAACATTTAGCTCACTCCTCATATTTCTAATCTTTTCCAATCACCTCTTGCCTCCACACTTATCCATCAGGTATAATGGCACAGTCTAGTGCAGGGTTTCTCAACCTTGGTACTGCTGACATGTGGGACTGGATATTTCTTTGACGTGTGCATTGGGGGGATGGGGCACAGGATCTCCTGGGCACTATAGTATGTTTAGCGGAATCCCTGACCTTTATCCACTACATGCCAGCAGCACCTCCACCACCACCAATAAAAAAAGTCTCCAGATATTGCCAAATATCCCCAGGGGGCAAAACCACCTCTTCTTGAGAACCTCTGGTAGAGTCATCAAGAACCAAAACCAAAAAACCAAACCCATTGCCATCAAGTAGATTCCGACTCATAGCAACCCTAGAGGACACAGTAGAGCTTCCCCATAGGGTTTCCAAAGAGTGGCTGGTGGATTCAAACTGCCAACATTTTGGTTAGTAGCTGAGTTCTTAACCACTGTGCCACCAGGGCTCTGAGAGACTATTAATTCAGGTGGACTTGAGTTTAAATCCCAAATCAGAACCTTATTCTTTTTGGACAAGCTTAAGCCTCAGTTTTCTCATCTGTAAAATGAGGATAGTAACAGTATCTCCTTCACAGGACTACAGTGAATATTCAATGAGATAACTCATATATGAAAGAGACAGCTAAGTTACCACCAAAATTCATGTTCCCCTTTCCATAAGATAGAGCTGTCTCTAGGAAGTGGCTGCCTAGCCAGAGTCTACACTTCCTAGCTCTCATGGCATCTGTGTGGGGCCATGTGCCTAGTTCTCATCATTTTCAGCCTGCGGAATAGCGTAGTTAGAAGACAGAAGGAGCCTGGGTCTCCAAAAGGAGGAGAGCTGCCCAGCAATCAGAGGCAACCATTTTGTAGTATTAGTGAATAAGAAACTTTTATTGTCTTGTTGTTGTTAGTTATCACTGAGCCAGCCCTCAACTCATGATGACCCCATGTCACAACAGGATCAGACCATTGTGATCCATAGGGTTTTCACTGGATGATTTTCAGAAGTAGATCACCAGGTCTTTCTTCCTAGTCTGTCTTAGTCTGGAGGCTCTGCTAAAACCTATTCAACATCATAGCCACCATAGGCGGTGGCTGCACATGAGGTGCACTGGCGGGAATAGAACCCATGTCTCTCACATGGAAGGCAAGAATTTTATCACTGAACCACCACTGCCCCCTTGAAATTCTATGGTTTATTTGGTGGCACAGTGGTTAAAGCACTTGTCTGCTAACCAAAAGGTCTGGTGGTTCAAACCCACCAACCACTCCATGGGAGAAAGATGTGGCAGTCTGCTTCAGTAAAGATTTCAGCCTTGGAATACCTATGGGGCAGTTCTATTCTGTCCTAAAGTGTCACTATGAGTCAGAATCGAGTCAACGGCAATGGGTTTGGTTTTTATTTAATGTAATGCCTCGCACATAGGTGGAACTCAAAATGATTTCATTATTGTCCCATCAACAGATGAGCTCACTTCCTATTTCAATGAAGAGATTCATTCATTTAGCAAATATTTGTCACGTGTTTATTGTGTGTCAGGCATTGTTCAGCACTTCAGAGAAAAAGATGAGCAAAACAGCCATGATCTGTGATGTTGCTAAATATTCAACATGAAATCTTTTTTGAGCCTTTACTATGTGCCAGGCTTACAGTACTTTCTATGTGCTGGGGCTTCCTTGGGGAACAAGACAGACGTAGTGACTGGCCCCTTCAAAGAGCAGATTGCAATCTAGTGGTGAAACCAGACACTGAGCAAGTAATTATAAGCATGATGAATGTTTTGAAGAAAAAGTATAGGGTTCTTTGGGAATGTAAAACATATTGTAGAAGGCCAGTAAAAGGCTTTCCTGAAAACAGACTTTAGAAAATACCATTAAGTCTCACTTTTTCTTGGTATATCCAACCTGGTTTTTCCCCCCTTTGTTTCTCTTCTGTCATATATAACAAATCCTTACTCCTTTCCTTTGCCAAATTCTCTTTCTATCCTCTGGGTCACCTTTCTATTTTACTTTGAAATTATAGCCTATAAATTATCCTCCTTTTTTTTTTTTTAATTTTACTCCACTGCTTTTTCCCCTCAGCCTCCTCAGGAACCCCCTCATCCTAATAAAAAATTTCCCTGATCCCTTGCAGTCCATCAGACTTCTTTACAACCCACTCATCCACTCATTCCTCAGCCTCTGTCATTTGGTACCTGATCATTCCACTGAAATTGGTTTTTTGTGGGTTTTTTTCCCCAAAAACTCCCCATGGGCTTCTACTTACCAAATACGGCAATTCTTTCAGTCCTGATACTACTGCCCCTCTGTGTGCAATAAATGCCCAATTTAGGACATATGATTTCTGAGGCCCTCCCACCCTTGGCTGCTCAACACTGCACTTTCGTGTTCTAGTTTCTCCTGACCTCTCTTATTCTTCCTTGTCTACCTCCCCTCTCCATTCGTAGATGGACACTGCCCTGTCTTTAGCCTTTCCTTGTTCTATACCCTTTCCAGAGACTTCCCCTCTCACAGATGTCCTGATTACTCCCTGCCCACACCTCCATACTTGACCTCTGTCCTCACTTCCAAATTTACATTCCCAATAGCTAGCTTGACATTTCCACTTGGATTGTCCTGCCAACATCTCAAATCCAACCTTATTTAAAGATGCTTCCTATCTTAACTAATTCTACCCAAGTAGGAGCCATCTTAAATTTCTCCTTTTCTCTCATCTCCCATATTGAGTCACTCTTTAAGTATTGTCAACTCTACAATCAACAGCACCTAATAACCACAATGATAATCATATTAACTAATATTATAATTAAAATATAATTAATGTATCAATGCTTGGCACATAATAGATTCTCAAAAACTTGGGAGTTCTCAGTCATTATTTCTGTTATTCTTTCTATAATCTCTTACCACCCTAATCCTTTACCAGTAAGGTAACTTCCAGAAACGTGATCAGGTAAACCTTCTCCCCTCCCCGAAAGATCCACTAACTTCTCACTGTCTACTAAGTAAAGCCCAACTCCATGACATGATTCAAAGTCCTTCTAAGATCTGGTTCCAACTGCCTTTCCTATCTTTGACTTACCCACACCAATCCAGAAGTCCTTTGCTTCATGCCCTGGGCACTACTTGCTGCTCTCTACGTTACTGTTGTTGTTAGGTGCCGACAAGTCACTTCCGACTCATAGCGTCCCTATTTATAACAGAATGGAACATTGCCAGATCCTGCACCATCCTCAGAATCATTGCAATTTTTGAGCCCATTGTTGTAGCCACTGTGTAAACCTGTCTTGTTGAGGGTCCTCCTCTTTTTCACTAACTATCTACTTTACCAAGCATGATGTCCTTCTCCAAGGATTGGTCTCTCCTGATAATATGTCCAAAATACATGAGACGAAGTCTCGCCATCCTCACTTCTAAGGAACATTCTGGCTGTACTTCTTCCAAGATAGATTTGTTTGTTCTTCTGGCAGTTCATGGTATATTCAATATTCTTCACCAACATCATAATTCAAAGGCATCAGTTCTTCTTCGTCTTTTTTATTCATCGTCCAACTTTTGCATGCATATCAGGCAAATGAAAATATCATGGCTTGGGTCAGGCACACTTTAGTCCTCAACATTTTTGCTTTTTAAAACGTGAAAGAGGTCGTTTGCAGCAGATTTGCCCAATGCAATATGTCATTTGATTTCTTGACTGCTGCTTCCCATGGGCCTTGATTGTGGATCAAGTAAAATGAAATCCTTGACAACTTTCACCTTTTCTCCAGTTCTCATGATGTTGCTTATTGGTCCAGTTGTGAAGATTTTTATTTTCTTTAGGTGGAGATGTAATCCACACTGAAGGCTGTGGTCTTTGATCTTCATCAGTAAGTGCTGCACAACCTCTTCATTTTCAGCAAGCAAGGTTGTGTCACTTGCATATCACAAGCTGTTAATGAGTATTTCTCCAATCCTGATGCCGCATTCTTATTAATATAGTCTGGCTTCTCAATTATTTGCTCAGCATTCAGATTGAATAAGTATGGTGAAAGGATACAACCCTGACACACACCTTTTCTAATTTTAAGCCACTCAGTATCCCCTTGTTCTGTTCAAACAACTGCCTCTTGGTCTATGTACAGGTTCCACATTAGCATAATTAAGTATTCTGGAATTCTTATTCTTCGCAATGTCATCCATAATTTTTCATGATCCACTCAGCTGAATGCCTTTGCATAGTCGATAAAACACAGGTAAACATCCTTCTGGTAGTCTCTGCTTTCAGCTAAGATCCATCTGACATCAGCAATGATATCCTTTATTCCACGTCCTCTTCTGAATCCAGCTTGAATTACTGGCAGTTCCCTGATGACATAATGATGCAACCATTTTTGAATGGTCTTCAGCAAAATTTTACTTGTTTGTGATGTGAATGGTATTGTTCGATAATTTCTGCATTCTGTTGGATCACCTTTCTTTGGAATGGGCACAAATACGGTTCTCTTCCAGCTGGTTGGCCAGGTGGCTGTCTTCCAAATGTCTTGGCAAAGACAAGTGAGCACTTCTAGCATTCCTTCTGTTTGTTGAAACATCTTAGTTGGTATTCTATCAATTCCTGGAGCCTTGTTTTTTGCCAATACCTTCATTGCAGTTTGGACCTCTTCCTTCAGAACTATCAGTTCTTAATCATATTATACCTCCTGAAATGGCTGAACGTCAAACAATTCTTTTTGGTACAGTGATTCTGTGTATTCTGTATTCCTTCCATCATCTTTTCTTGATGCTTCCTGCGTCGTTCAATATTTTTCGCATAGAATCCTTCAATATTGCTTGAATTTTTTCTTCAGTTCTTTCAGCTTGAGATCTTATGTAAGGGGAGTTTCCCTGGCATGTGGCTTTCATCACCTTTATCTTACAAGAGATAAAAGGAGAGGGAAGCTAGCAGAGAAGGAGGAACATCACTATCACCAAGAAAGAAGAGCCAGGAGCAGAGCACGTCCTTTGGACCCAGGGTATCTGCACGGAGAACCTCATAGACCCAGAAGAAGATTGATGCTAAGACAAATGTAGATCTCCAAGGATCGTTGGGCCCACACATGTTGAAAGGAGATAAGGACCTTCCTCCAGAGCTGACACAGAAAGCCTTCCCGTAGAGCTGGCACTCTGAATTTGGACTTCTAGCCTCCTAAACTGTGAGAGAATAAATCTGTTTGTTGAAGCTACCCACTTGTGGTATTTCTGCTATAGCACCACTAGATAACTAAGACAGAAATTTGGTATCAGAAGAGTGGAGTGTTGCTCTAACAGATACCTAAAACATGGAAGCAGTTTTGGAATTGAGTAATGGGTAGAGGCTGGAAGACTTTCAATGTGCCCAATAGTAAAAGCCTAGATTGCGTTGAAGAGATTGTTGGTAGAATTATGGATGTCAAAGGTGATTCTGATGAGGGCTCAGAAGGAAGTAAGCTATACACAACATATATTTTCAGACCTTTTTACTTTTACTCACAATGTTTCTATGACCTAAAATACCTACTAGACTATCCTTTGCCTCAAGGTTCTACTCAACCTTTAAGGCTTGGTTTGAGAGTCACCTCTTACTTGAAAGCCTTCTCAGATCCTTCCTGTTAATGGTTAATTAATGGTTTCATTTTGGAACTACATTCTTCTTTTTTTTTTTTAATTGTGCTTTAGATGAAAGTCTACAGCTCTAGTTACTTTCTCATACAAAAATTTATATACACATTGTTATGTGACCCTAGTTGCTATTCCTATAATGTGACAGCACATTCCTCCTTTCCACCTCGGATTTCCCATGTCCATTCAACCAGCTCCTATCCCTTTCTGCCTTCTCATCTCACCTCCGGACAGGAGCTGCTCATTTAGTCTCGTGCATCTACTTGAACTAAGACGCATTCTCTTCATTAGTATCACTTTATGTCTTATAGTCCAGTCTAATCTTTGTCTGAAGAGTTGGCCTCAGGAATGGTTTTAGTTCTGGGTTAACAGAGATTCTGGGGTCCATGTCTTCCAGGGTTCCTCCAGTCTCAGTTAGACCATTAAGTCTGGTCTTTTTACTAGAATTTGAGTTCTGCACTCCACTTTTCTCCTGCTCCTCTGTTCCCTGTTAGGGCGTTCATTGGTGGTAACCAGCCACCATCTAGTTCGTCTGGACTCAGGCTGATGCAGTCTCTGGTTTAGGCGGCCCCTTTTGTCTCTTGGGCTAGTATTTTCCTTGTGTCTTTGGTGTTCTTCATTCTCCTTTGCTCTAGGTGGGTTGGGACCAACTGATGCATCTTATACGGCCGCTTGCTAACTTTTAAGACCCCACACGCCACTCACCAAAGTGGGATGCAGAACATTTTCTTAATAAACTTTGTTATGCCAATTGACCTAGATGTCCCCTGAAACCATTGTCCCCAGAACCCCGCCCCTGTTACACTGTCCCTCGAAGTGTTTGGCTGTGAGAAACTACATTCTTAACAGCACTTATTTCATTCTGCCCTGTAACACCGGTAACTTTTTCCATGTTTTCCTCTGACAGTAGGTGTAAACTTCATGAGGATAAACGTTACCCTACAGTATCCGGAATAAGGCTTTGCTCCTAGTAGCAGATACTCAATAGATGATGGTTGATTTAAAAACATTAAAAACTATTGTGAGAAATAAGAGCCATCACATGAATAGACATATGCATGCCCATGTTCAATGCAGCGTTATCTATAATAGCAAAAAGATGGAAACAGTCTAAGTGCCCATCAACAGAAGAACAGATAAACAAATTATGGTACATACACACAACGGAATACTATGCAATGGAATACTGAAGAACGATGGTGAATATGCATAACATCTCACAACATGGATGAATCTGGAGGGCATTATGCTGAGTGAAGTTAAGTCAATCACAAAAGGGCAAATACTGTATGAGACCACTATTATAAAAACCCAAGAAAAGGTTTACACACAGAAAAAAAAAATCTTTGATGGTTACGAGGGAGGGGAGGGGTGGAGAAGGGAAATCACTAACTAGATAGTAGACAAGTGTTAACTTTGGTGAAGGGAAAGACAATACACAATATAGGGGAAGTCAGCACAACTTGACCAAGGCAAAGTCATAGAAGCTTGCTAGACACATCCAAATACCTTGAAAAACCAAGTTACTGGGGCTGAGGACTGTGGCCCATTATCTCCCGGGACATCTAGGTCAACTGGCATAACAGAGTTCATAAAGAAAATGTTCTACATCTTACTTTGGTGAGTACCATCTGGGGTCTTAAAAGCTTGTGAGTGGCCATCTAAGATATATCTATTGGTCCCATCCCATTCAAAGCAAAAGAGAATGGAGAAAACCAAAGGACTAATGGATCACATGAACCACAGCCTCTACCAGCTTGAGCCTAGAACTAGATGGTGCCTGGCTACCACCAACAACGGTTCTGACAGAAATCACAGTAGAGGGTCCTCGACAGACCATGATAAAAATGTAAAACAAAATTCAAATTCATTAAAAAAAAAAAAAAAAAAAGACCAGACTTACTGGTCTGACAGAGACTGGAGGAACATCCAAGACTATGGCCCCTGTACACTCTGCTAACTCTGAACTGAAGCCACTCCCAAAGTCCACCTTCCAGCCAAAGATTAAACAGGGCTATAAAACAAACAAAAACACAAGTGAGGAACACCTTCTCAGTTCAATCAAGTATACGAGACCAAGTGGGCAACATCTGCCCAAAGGCAAAGACAAGAAGGCAGGAAGGGACAGGAAAACTGGACGAATGGACATGGGGAACCTATGTGTAAAGGGAAAGGAGGAATTGCTGACACATTGTGGGGACTGCAGTCAATGTCACAAAACAATTTGTGTGTAAATTTTTGAATGAGAAACTAATCTGCAATCTAAACCTTCACCTAAAGCACAATAAAAATTTTTTGGAAAAGTATAGTGAGATTATAGGTAATCTTAAATTTTAAAAAATATATTGTTATAATGTCTTTGAAGCGAAATTGCAGGAGATGGCAGAAAAATTCCCCAAAGCTTGACTCTTTTTGCTCCATTCCTCCAAATTCTTGAATAATTTGGTAAAGTAAGCCAGTCAGTAAAAGTACTAATGAGACTCTGCCTGAAAGTATTCGTCTTTGATATACACTAACATTTCCTTCCATTTATGAATCACTTCCTCTTGAGGCCTGGTTTTAGTCACAAATCTCACAGATCTCTTTTTATATCATAACCTTAAATGTTTATTTGCACCAAGAGATATCATAAGATGCCCAAAGAGAATGACCATAAAAAGAAGGCATGAAGTGCAACAGGAAACTAATTAGTATGTGGATGGATCAATTCATGGTGCTTTCCCTTAAATGGTTTATATTTTGAAAGAAATAACAACAGCAATGTCACACTTCATCCTGTCCATCTTCAAAGAAACTTGCAGTCAATTATTGATCACAAAATCATTTTACAATAGTCTTTGTCAGAAAGGCATCATATTTCCATTTCAGAGATGAGGAAGAGGTGGCACACAGAAGCTAATTTTTTCAGTTCAAGAATATTGTGCTAAAATAAGAAATTTAAATTTTGTAAGTATCTTGTTGAATAAAACCAACAGTGATGATGAGGATGGCTAGCATTAATTAAAAGTTTACTATGTGCCAGAGTCTCTGTACTGTACTTTCCATTCATTATCTCACTCAAGCCACAAAAACACTCTAAGAGTTAGGCTCTACTGTTAAAGTGACCCTATAGACAGAGTAGAACTGTCCCATAGGGCTTCCAAGGAACTGCTGGTAGATTCGAACTGCTGACCTTTCGGTTAGCTGCCACAGCTCCTAACCACTGCACCACCAGGGTTCCAACCAAGTTTTAGAGATGGGGAAATGGAGATTAAGTAATTTGCCCCAGATTACACAGACCGTAAGCAGCCCAGCTAGGATATGGAGTCAAGTGCTCTTAACTACCATGCTCTGAAATGAAAATCTTCTGCTATTAAAATCCATTTTTTTTAAATCCATCAGATATGAAAAACATAATATTCACCAACACTGTGAATAAAAGATTATAAAATAAATGTGGAAATATTTATTCAACCTTATAGCAGCTCACTTTGTTTTTAATAGAAAAATTCTTCATGATATATGACTTAGTATATCGGGCAAGCTATAAATTTGAATCTATGTTTTTCATGAGTTTTCTCTGAAATTTCTTCAAATAAATGGTTTCATGTTGTCAACTGGGCATATTTAGGCACTAATACCATTTCAAATTGTTTCAGGATAACCAAATGTTTAAAACATCTAATTACAGATATGAAATTGTAAACACAACCAGGTTATTGAATCATATGTTAAACATTAAAGTTTTGAAAAGTTAAATTATTTGAGGACATTACTATAAAAAAAAAGCACCAATGTCACAAAACAATTTGTGTATAAATTTTTGAATATGAAACAAATTTGTGTTGTAAACTTTCACTTATAGCACAATAAAATTGGGAAAAAAAGCTGCTTCCTCTCCCTGCAAAAATGCCAATTTGTATTAACATATGTACATACATACATTTCTGTTAAGTATGTTAATATATAATATAGGCCTATTAAACAAATAGAACAGAGAGAACTACCTTAGAGGAAGTGTCCCAAGGTAGAGTTGGGAACCAGCGCTTTACTTTTGCCCTGCCCCTTAAGTAGCATACCAACATAGTCATATAGGATATATATCAAATTCCACGCTTGTATTTACACTTACAGAATTTTAAACCAGCATGTGATGGTTAAGATTGTGTGTCAACTTGGCTGGGCCGTGATTCTCAGTGTCGAACAACTAATTCACTCCCATGATTGAAAATGCTGTGAGCAGCCAATAAGATGAAAGGGAGTTTCCTTGGAGGTGTGGCCTGCATCTGAATATAAGCAGATGTTCTGGCTTTTTACTCACTCTGGATCCTGCGGCTGCCTCCTGTCATCTCACCGCCGGTTCTTGGGACTTGAGCTGTCAGCTTATCTGCCAAACTTGGGATTCATTGATCTTCACAGCCTGTGAGTAGAGCCCTGCTCTCTGACCCGCCGATTTTGGGTTCGCCAGCCCCTGCAGCTACATGAATCTGGAGAAACCTTGTGGTCTTGCCCGCCAATCTTGGGATTCGTCAAACTTCACAGCCTGTGAGTAGAGCCCTGCTTTCTGACCTGCTGATCTTGGGTTCACCAGCCCCTGTAGCTACGTAAATGAGGAGAAACTTTGCAGTCTTGCCTGCCAATCTTGGAATCTGTCAACCTTCACAGCCTGTGAGTGGGAGTCCCTGCCCTCCAACCTGCAGATCTTGGGCTCGCCAGCTTCTGCGGCTGCGTGACTTGGGAGAGGCCTTTACCCTGATCCACGGACTTGGGATGTTCTAGCCTCTACAATCGCTTGAGTTGTTGCCTTGATATAAATCTCTCTATATATATATTTATATGCTTTACTGGTTTTGCTTTTCTAGAGAACCCAGCCTAAGACACAACACATCAATAAATCATCTAGTCTAGGGATTCTAAACTTTTGGGGACCCATGGATGGGCTCCAAGCAGTCTGTGACAACCTACAATTGTAAGTGTAATTTTGGTGTATTGTGGAGAGCTTCATAGGTGTGTTAATCCTCACAGGAGCTCACAACCCATGAATCTTTTCATATGCTGCAGCCTTACAATGGAATACTGTGCATTAAAATGATGTTATTGAAGACTGCTCCCAAAAAGAGCATAAAAATATACTATAACAATATTTAAACTGATCCATTTTTAAAACACATTCAATAACTTCTACTGCATAGAAATCATTACTTACTGCCAGGACGACCTCTCTGATGTTTTTCACATACAGCGTCACGTAATCATTGATGTACATTGGGTAGTCACTGGGAGATATGTCATACCAGTTCATCATCAGTGCTGCTTCATTTTCATTATTGCCACTCCATATGATGATAGAGGGATGAGATTTTAGTCTCCTGATCTGAAATTTAAGAAAACATAAAATGATTTTCAAATGCTAAGCATAAAAACAAAAAACTCATATCTATGGTTACTCATAAAACTATAGCCATCAGCATGTATGCACATAAATTCTACATGCCAGAAAAGCTCATTACTTAGAAAACGGCTAGTAATGTTAGCTGTGGGAATACACATAACATTTTGAAATCTTTGAGATTCTTTTTATCTAGATTATTTAACACCAATTAGATAGGGTTCCTCTTTACTGAGGAAAATACAATCCCTTTGTAAAAAGAAAAATAAACCAATCTCATCATTATCGGAATTGCCACAAGAAGGTTCTAAGAAATACAAAATGCAGGATTCTGTGAGTCCCAAAGACTAAGAGCCCATGATATTGCAGGGTTTGGTTTTCAAGAGCAAGCTGGAGTTTTGTGTGAAAATATGAGAGAGGAATTGAAGTTTTCATGAAGTTTCCACTGGCGATGAACAAATCAAAAGAACAACTAGAGAGAGTTTTACAACACAGATGAGAACCAGAGGTAAAGCTGGAGAAGTTGGAGGCAGAGGAACAGAAGTTTACAATGGAGGTAAAAGACAACCATAATAGAATACTCTAAAGGAAAAATGCTTAGAGCAATCAAGAGGATGCCTCCTGAAATAACTATCAATGTCACGTCCTGAGAAATCAACTAAGGGTAAGTTACTGAATATATCTAAATATAGAAGAGGACACTAGAGACTCTCTAATCCCTGGCAGCTATGAGACATGAAGCCTACAAGCCTATAAGAACTTAGTTCACTCTGGGCCTTACATACAGATTCAGACATGTCCCTTTCTTGTGACACACAGTGAGATCTGCCCCAACAGAAGAGCGCAATTACATTTCTTTGAGAACTACAGGGAGAGTCCATGGTCAAGAGAAATTCTTTTGGAACATGTTGTGGCAATATTACTTCATTGGTAACTATAACTTCTCTTCCACTGTAATGATTTAAAATAATGGATCTCCACTGATGTTCTCACTGTGGCTAAATAACTCAAGATGTATGAAATAGAGATGTGTTAAGATTAAAGAGATATATCTCATTAAAAAATTAAAGTCTTTTGTTTTTCTAAACCAGGCTTGCAAACAGTATTCCCTTTATTTGCCTCTGTATATGCCCACCTAAGGGCTGCTGCCACAGTGTTACAATGTTTATTGTGCTGATTCCTTGAAAATTGAAATACAAATACTGAAAAGGCAAAGAGCTTCAATCACTCTGTGTTACACATATCCTTCAAACTGGCTTAAAATTTTAAGGCAAAGCTTTACTTTAAAATTTTAACAAACTCTGCATAAATGGGTTCTTTTTTTTTTTTTTTTTTTTTAGTAATACATAAAAGAATTGAAGGTACATTATATTTTAATTGTTTATATGAAAGAAAATTAAAAATGAGTGAAATGCTTATAAATTGCACAACTATAATTCATATATTAAAAGTTATTCACCCATCCATCCATCTACCCATCCACCCACTCAACAAATAATCCAGCCCGGTAATGGGGATATAGAAGGGAACAAACACTAGCCTTTAGGGAAATTATAATCTTGCAGGGGTGACAAATCGTTGAACAACTAATTCAAAATGTGTTATGTGTCACAAAGGGCAAGTGGAGGCTGATGTAATCGAGACTTGTGGATAATGGAAAGGTTTCTCTCAGAGAAAGTTATGCACAAGGTAAGAGGGGCCAGAGGAGAACGAGTGAGGTGATCCACAGAGGAAGGTGATGGGGAAGGTGTTCCAGGAATAGAGACCAAGAGGGAGATAGGTGTTTAATGAGGCTGGAGAGCGGAGCAGGGACAGGGTCGTGAATGGTGAGATCTTTAACTTTATCTTGAGGGCAACAGGAAGCCTCTGGAGGGTTTTTAGCAAGAGAATGATTATATTTGCACTTTCCAAACCTTTTATTGTAAAATGAAACCAAGATACAGAAAACTAATGTATGACATAGTGAATGTCATAGTGGGACATAATGACTCAGATCAAGAAAGAGAACATAGCCGCCAGAAGCCCTCCACGGGCATCTTCCTAATCACAGCCCCTCCCTCCTTCAAAAAGTAACCATACCCTGAGTTTTACAGCAATTTCTTTATGACAGGGTTTTATAGCAATTTCTTTATGACTTTTCATCTAAGTATACATCTACAGACACTATAATTATGAATTCATAGATTTAAACATACTCAATGGACTTCAATCCATTGAAATTCTTATTCTCGTTAAAGCTCAAATTGTGCCACTTCTGGCTGGTCAGAGTCTCTTCAAGTCCTTTTGTCATGTCTTTGATAGCTTCCTTGTTGTATGTATGCCAAGATGTTCCAGTGTCATCTTGTATGTTTCCTGTCACAGACCTGGAATCAATCATTTCTCTAAGAAGCCCCTCCCTTAACAGGAAAGATTCAGTATCACAACCTTGACACCAAGTATGCTCAATACTACTAGGTTGGCGATTGTTTCTAGGCCTTTTCAGTAGACAGAGCTAGGCTGTAACTACTTCCTTGCATTTAAATATTTACAAATATAAATATAAGTGTGTATATGTGGAATGCAAAAGAAATCAAGGAGTCAAGAATGGCTTCAAATTTTTGGACTGAGCAATTCAGAGTGGAGCTGCCATTTACTGAGGCAGGGAAGACTATAGCACAGCAAGTTTTGGGAAGGTAATATAAGTTTGGTTTGGACCTACTAAGTTTGAGATACCTATTAAACCTCCAAGCAGAGGCTTCCAGTAGGCAGCTGGATATAAGCACCAGGAATTCACCAGAGAAGTCAGGACGGGGGATAAATGGGGGAACCATCAACATACAGGTAATGTTAAAGTCACGAAACCAGGTGGATTCACCTAATGAGTCAATTACCTGACTGTGTGATTTACCATAGGATTTAGTATAAAGAACAACAGAAAAAAAATGAGAGATTTAGAAAAAGGGAAAGCTAAGATATGAGTGTTCTTTCTTCTTAGAATAACGTACCTGGTGAGCAACTTCTGCACTCACTGAATCCATGAAGCTCCGATCGGTTGGATAAAGGGCACAAGCAAACATAAAATCCTGCCATATCTATCAGATAAAATGAAAGGCAATAAAGCATTTCCATACATTTTATTACATAGAAGGAGATTCTTCAGTTGGAACTTTGGGGATTATCTTTCACACAAATGAAAAGTCAAGTTCGCCTGATCAGTGTGATTCTTTCAGCATTACTATGCAGAGAGGCACTGAAGGAAGGCCCTCACAGATCTGACTGAGGAAAGACTCAGCTTTCCAGAACTGCACAAACTGTAGGGAAACCTGAGAAGAGAAAATGTGAGGCAAGCTGAAAAAAAGGGAAGGAAGGAGAATTCAAATAAGGAAATAATGAGTATGTCAAGGGGATATGAAAAGAAGCTTCCCCATAGCCCTTTAAAAAAAGAAAAAATCCCATTGCCATGGAGTCAATTCTGTCTTATGATGACCTCAGGTGTGTCAGAGTAAAACTGCGCTCCATAGGGGTTTTAATGGCTGATTTTCCAAGGGGCCTCTGGATGGACTCAAACTGCCAATCTTTTGGTTAGCCCCTCAGCTCCTTAGCCATTTGCACCACCCAGGGACGACTCCTCACTCCTACTTCACTCTAATTTTCCCCAGGAATGTGGTACTGAGAGATATACCAGACTATTCAGAATCATAGCTTAGCTACAGAGCTTACTTTCTTTGTTTATAAAGGAGTTAACTTTTCATGGCAGAAAGGATAGGGGAGCCCTATCATGCAGTGGTTAAGAGAACAGACTCAGAATCAGGCTGAGTCAGAATCTTGATTCCACCATATACAAGCTGTGTGACTTTTGGCAAGTTATCTAACCTCTCCATGTGTCAGTTTCTCTCTCTGTAAATTGGGAATAGAGAATGATACTAACTACCTCATAGGACAGGCATGAGAATAAAATGAAACACTATATGCAGAGCACTTAGAATAATGCCTGACACTCAAAAAATATTATATTATGTCATTATCATTATCACAACCATCAGCCTTGTCATGATAAATGTCACCCTTTCTATGAAGCTCTTTAGATTTTCAAACTGTAATACTAGAACTAAAAGAATATATTTCCATTGTTTAATCCTCACCAATGGAAACATGTTCACAGTACTTATTTAACCATATTAAGCACACATTTTCTTTTCTTCATTTTATTGCTTTTCTTCTCTCTAGGTTTTGTTAGATATCCTTGAGGTTAAACTTTTAAAATATTTAATTTGCTTTTTTGTACTACCTACATATCGCAAAGAAAAATGTAGGCGACATATACTTAGATATAATTAATACATAGAATGTGTACCATTTAAAACTAACTGCTTATGCTATTGGCCATCAACTATGGCTCTGGGTTTGCAAGGTGCCATTTATTCCTTTGAAAGTGAAAAGGAACAACATCCCTGGCTCTGAGAAAAAAGGTAATGAGTAATATCACCCACTCAGAACGTTGGAAGTCAAACTGAGGACACAATAACATGTCAATAGATAACATACTATCATATACTCACCATTATTCCAAGTTGATCACAGAGTTCATAGAATGCATCCTGCTCATAAATTCCCCCTCCCCAAACCCGGAGAGCATTCATATTAGCATCCACAGCAGACTGCAAAAGGAGTCGTAACCTACAGAAGAAAAGAAACTAAACTTAAACTATCTGATCTGAAATTTTAAAAACAAATCCTAATTTTAAAAATTTGAGATATTAGCTTCCATCTAAGATGTATCAATTGGTCCCAACCCACTTGGAATAAAGGAGGATGAAGAACACCAAAGACACAAGGGAAGTATTAGCCCAAGAGACAGAAAGGGCCACATACACCAGAGACTTCATCAGCCTGAGACCAGAAGAACTAGATGGTGCCTGGCTACCACCAATGACCACCCTGACAGGGAACACAACAGAGAGTCCCGGATGGAGCAGGAGAAAGGTGGGGTGCAGAACTCAAAAATTCTAGTAAAAGACCAGACTTAATGGTCTGACTGAAACCGGAGGAACCCCAGAAAGCACGGCTCCCGGACTCTCTGTCACCCCAGAACTGAAACCTTTCCCGAGGCCAACTCTTCAGACAAAGATTAGACTGGACTATGGGACATAAAATGATATTCGTGAAGAGTATGCTTCTTAGCTCAAGTAGATACATGAGACTAAATGGGCTGCTCCTGTCCAGAGGTGAGATGAGAAGGCAGAGAGGGTCAGGAGCTGGTTGAACAGACATGGGAAATCAGGGGTGGAAAGGAGGAGTGTGCTGTCACAGTATAGGGAGAGCAACTAGGGTCACATAGCAATGTATGTATAAATTTTTGTATGAGAGACTAACTTGAATTGTAAACTTTCACTTAAAGTACAACAATAAAATAAAAAATAAAAAAAATTTGGGATATTAAAGAAGAGATTTAAAAACATGTAGTGCATAAACACATTTCAAATCTCTGGTAGGTAAACATATTTTAAAATAATGATAGTTTGGATACAATGTTAAGTGAAGAAAATGATTAATTCTTACACATTAACTATAACCACATAAACCATGCAAACTTTGAAAAATTATGAATGACATCTTTTCTCTGCTTTCTAAATTTTTAGTAATGTTATGCATTATTTTTAAAACTAAATGTGTCAAAGTTATTCCTGTAGAAAAATATACCTGCAGACATAGGAAAGTATGCAATAATTTTATATAATCATTTCAAACTATAAGACAAAAAAATCAAGCTGGAATATTAGAACCTAGCTCACCCTTATCTCCTTTTTTTACAATTCCTCCAGCCCAGTACTTCTTCCTCTAGTAAATTTCCTTTCTACATTTTCCAATTCCTATTCACATTTCCCTCAGAAAAATCTAGAAATTTACAGCCAGTTTGAGCATATGTACCCTCCATCCCCAGAACTCTGCCCAGGGATGAATTAAGAGCCAAATAAAAGGTTAGTCAGGGACCCAGAGCATTGTGCTCTCAGCAAAGGCACCCATGCGCAGCTTTACTAATCGGCGCAGCTGTGCCAAACAGCCCAGGCAGGAGAGGGGAAGAGCTTTTGAAAAAGAAAAAAAACTAGTTGCTGTGGAGTCAGCTCCAACTCATGGGGACCCCATGTACGTTAGAGTAGAACTGTGCTCCATACGGTTCTCAATAGCTGATTTTTAGGAAGTAGCTCGCCAGGCCTTTCTTCTGAAGTGCCTCTGGGTGGAGTCAAACTGTTTACCTTTAGGGCAGCAGCCCAGCATGTTAACCATTTGCACCACCCATGGACTCCTTGAAAAGGAAAAGATGGGGCAAATTATCCTGTATCTGTGCCTGGAGAAGAATTTTTATTTTCTTATGGAATTCAAAACAATATTCACATTTTGAAGTAAAAGAAAATTACTACAACTTTTGGCAAAATGAGGATTTAATTACTAACCACATACACATTCTAAATATTAAATAATATACTGTACTGCATATTTACACATTTTTAAATAAATGTATGTATTTTCACTTAAAAGATAAACCCAAATTACAAAACCAATTAGGAAATATTTTCTTCCAAAATTCTATTCTCATAGCTTCAGAAAAACACATTTTTTTTCCTAGATCTACAATATGCAAATATCTTAGCATGAAGAGGTAAATGTGAGTTCTAGTCTTTAAAACATACTCAAAAATATTTAAGATAGCCTTTAAAAAACTGAAAAGAAGCTGAATTTAAGCATCTCCCCCTCCCCCCAGGGACTACCTAAAACATGCATTAGTCATTTTCTTGTTTCTCCAGAGTAAATGTTCAATGGTTTCCTGAAGATTGAATGGCTTCAGTAGTCTGAAATAGGTTAGTTATAAGATTATATATAGATTAGGAGAATGGAACATATGATTTGAAAAGTCTTTCCAGTCTAAACTTTCCATTATCCTAGAATTCTATAGTACCCCTCGGTTCCCTCCACTGGGATTAAAGAAACTCAAAATGAGTAACTCTTAGCTTTGTGGGACAGTTAAAAAAGGAGAAAGAAAAGAAAGATGATAACTTACAAGTCAGAGGTGACTCGATCCTGGAATGAATCTGCTGGGATCCAGTTCGAGCCTTTCAGAAATATGGGAAACCCATTAATTTTGAAGTAGAAGCTCAGACCTGAAGACCCTTTTATAGGCTCCTCTATAAGTTCCACGGTCCTAAAATAAACCTGTCATGAACAGAAATAAATACCGAATATCAAATAAAAACATAAGTGAAGAAGTGGAAAAAGGAGAGCTACCGTTCTGAACAACTTACAAGAGCACAGTTCAATGTTAAGTTTCCTATTTGCTATGAAGCACTTAAGGTGGAAATGCACGCTTTAGAAAAATACATATGTATACACACAAATTATTGCTAGAGTCTGTTATTTGTTTAAAAGAAAATAATGGAAACTCTCAAAGAGTGAAATATGTTGTAGCCTTTCTCATGAAACAAACATTTGTACTTATATCAAAGCAAACATGTTTGAAGGTAACATTTCAAAATTAAAACAAAAATTGTTATTTCACAAAAAATATGAGAAAAATGTCACCAATTAAACACCTTTGATTCTCATTTCAGAGATGTTAAAATGTGCATCTTAAGATTGGAAAAATATAGCACACGGCAATTAATAATTAAACAACTCTCCAATCTTACTAACGCATTACTGTAAAAACACTTTGTTTAATGGGTAATTTAATCCTAACTAATTATCACATTAAACTCGATGCGAGAGAGCCCTTGGACAGCATCGTTGATGTATGTGGTGTCCTAATTGAAAGAAGATGGGATAGGAGCACACACTCCTATGCTATTATTGCTACGAAGGAGGAAGCTGAGACCTTTGTGCCTGTGACATTGTAGCCAAGTTTTCCCACAGTTAGACATGGTCAGCAAGACCCTGAACAGAGACACTCTGACCCTCTTATCAAAATTTTCATTCTTTCCAGCCATAAACCAGATCAAGGAATAAGGGACATGGTCCTACACAAATAAAGCCTAGCCTTGAATCAAGATTGCATACTTTCTTAATTAAAAATAAATAAATGAATTAATCTACTTACATTCATGACATAAAAGTGCATGCTCATTCTTGCCCCTGCCCTTATTTATACAAGATATCAGAGTTAATTTTATGAGAAGTCACAGAATAAGGCCTGGATGAGCAGGATCTTGACAAGGAAATGTCACATCAGTTTCGGGGTTGCAAAATGTGAAGAATGCATGCACAGTGATTTTCAGAAGTGAATTTTAAAACACTCTGACGGTCAATTCAAACATCTGGAACAGCAGTTCCTAAAGCGTGGTCTGGGGACCGCAGGGAATCACTAAGCCTCTTTCAGCGGCTCTTTGAGTTCAAAACCATTTTCATAACTTCTCTTCAGTGTACAGTGGAATGTTCCAGAGGCCACAGGATGTGTGATGACACCATCACTCTGGCAGCTGATGGCATGTGTGATTGTTTGTGTATTCTGGTGTGTTCTACTTTTAAGGTAGAAGTTTAGGGTAGAAGGGGTGAGTTTTCAGAGATTAACTCCGTTTATTCTCAGTACTTCTAGTATGCTCTTAGATTTGTCTTCAGTTATTCCTGCTATAATCTTTGTAACCTCATTATTGCTCAATAAATCTTTACTTTGAATACCAAAGTTTCCCCCACAACCTACAGAAACACAAAGGGACTAAGTACCTTTTGTTAACTTGTTTTGCAATAACATTTTTAAATTTTCAAACTAAAAACAAATTTTAATTTAATTTTTTTTTTTGTTGAGAATATCCACAGCAGGATACACACCCATTCAACAATTTGTACACGTACAATTCAGTGACATCGATTATATTCTTCAGGTTCTGTAACCATTTGCACCCTCCTTTTCTGAATTGTTCCCCTACCATTAACATAAGCTCACTGTTCCCTAAGTTTTCTATCTAATCTTTTCGAGTTACTGTTGTCAGTTTGATCCCACACAGATAGTTCTTTAAAAAGCACAGTGTTCAAGGCAGACACTAAATTTTAATTGAAACATTTTAGATTTAATATTTTATCTCATTCTAAAAGGAAGATTATTTATAAAACACTTTATCTTAAGGATGAATCACTGGTTTACAAAGAGGATATGAGAAGATCTGCATTCTCAACTTACAGCTGCACTGTCTACATCTAAAAATACTGGGAAAAAATGAAACTGACATATCACGGAAGGAAAGAATCTACTCCAAAGAAAGCGGATGAAATGATAAATAAGAAATGAAAACTTGATGAAAGCCATCTTTACCTCAGCTTTATAGATATTAATAATTTACCTTATTGTGTCTTATGCAATAGAATAATTTTGATTAATATTTATGGTGCAAGTTAATCTGTGGTGTCATTTTGAGACCAATCACTGGGAATACAAAGAAAAAGAAATTGAATATTTGAAACATAGACATGATGAGCTCTTCAAAGGTCAAACATTGTTTATTACACCGTTTCAAACTAGAAGTGAAAAAGCCATTGATACTTTGTACAGGGTTAGTTATCACGCTGCCTTGGCTGAAGAAACGCTCAAGTTAGCTGAGAGGCAGTTACATAGCTGACACTGCTGAATTCCTACTATACGGAAAGTCAGCAAAAGAAATCAAAGCACTGCCATTTTTCTGTTAAAGATCTAGCTGCGACATGAAGTTAGTGTTGATATCTCATCTGAAGACTATACTTTTGCCTTGTAAATGGATGAATTTCCAGAAATTGATGGACTTGCTGTTTTGCTTGTGTTTACCACTCTCGGCATGACAAATCATCAAAGAAGACCTTCTCTTATGTGAACGCTTGGCATCAAATTAAAGAAGTGCTGAAATATTCCAAGGATTGAATAACTTTTTTGAATCTCAAGGTCATGCTGCAACAACCATGTTAACATGTGCACTAATGTAGTGGATAACAATGCCCGTGGCTTGCAGGAATTAAGGAAGTGACTCCAAACCATGCTAGTAGTCATTGTACCCTTCACCTTCATGCATTGGCAGGGGGTAAAAAAAAAGTCAATTTCACTTAAGAATGCTCTTGATAAAGCAATAAAAATTATTAATTTTATTAAATCCCAACCCTTGAATACACATCACTTTAATATTCTGTGTGATGAAATGGGAAACACACATAAAGCACCATGAACGATGGTTGTCTTGAAGAAAAGCATCTGTGCCACTATCAGGTTGTACTCTGAATTAGCCATCTTTTTCATGAAACTCCACTTTTACTTGAAAGAAGGACTAAGAGACAAACTATAGTTATTAAGACTTGGGCATCTGGCAGATATTTTTTAGAAAATGAATGAAATGAGTTTGTCACTTCAAGGAAAAGAACTGACAGTATTTGGGGCGAACGATAATATTCATGCTTTCAAGCAAAAATTAGAAGTTAGGAAAATGTGTATCACTACCATGAGCTCGAGAGCTTCCCAATACTTAAAAGGTTATTCAAATGAGAACAGGGGTGATATTACCAAATGTAAGTTTGACATTGTATAATGATGTGTTTCAACATGTAAAAAGATCTATAAATCTCAGTAAACCACATTTTCCAAAATACCGATGCTTTATATTACATATCAGACATGAGTAAAAAGATCCATTAAAAGTGTAGGAATATGAAAAGTTCATCTACATTTATACATCTATATTTTGGAAAATATATTCATTTTTCATAAAAATAAGTTATTTATACTAACGTATGTTTATTACTGTTATTTGAAATGAAGACTTTTTTAATTCTCGGTTTTCATTTTTAATATAGTAAATATCAATACATATAACCCACATAAATGAAAACCCTTTGGGCGCCTCATAACTTTTAAGCGTGCAAAACAGTCCTGAGTCCAAACAATTTGAGAAGTACTAATCTAGAAAATAGAACTCACATCTATTTCTTCATATCTATGAATGCTACATGCAGGATTAACTACAAAACACAACACCTTCTTCTTTTCTGTGCAAATTTTCTCATGAAAAAGCATTTATCCCTGTCTCCCAATATCCCTGCAATAACAATTTTATGGCATGGATCAAAGTAAATTCTAAGCTACCTGACAGTGCCTTAGAGATGAAGTAGTCACTACCAGCCACCTTTTCCTCCAGGCATTCTTTGACAGGTTACATGCTGGTGGGTCTATGAACAGTGTTAGTAGTTCTCCTTCTCCTCTGGTAGTCCTGATACGGAACACAAAAGCCTCCTTCTGTAACAGGTATTTTACTTCAGAGAAAATAATGTGCTCTGAAAGAGGTTTTTTGAAAAGACCCCTCCCTACCTAACACAAATTTACATCCAAAGTGAATAAATTACCTCCCCATGAGACCAAAGATTTTTTAAACAGCCCAGCAAAGCAAATTACTGTCTAAAAGTAGCAAAAAGGTATAAACAGCTAAGAATCTAATTGCATAAATCAAGCAATTTGAATTTAAAATTTTTTAATTTCCAAATTCTCCTGTCTATGGTTGAAAGTTTTTAGCTTCTCACTAGATACATTTTTTTTTTTTATTAACTTTATAAAGACTTCATTTTTAAAATAGAAGAATTAACTCAAAAAGTGCAGGACTTTGAACTCATTCTTTTAGACAGGATTTAGGAATATCTTAACTAAAGGGCTTAAGAGGTGCGTGACTGATAAGTAAATACTGTACTTCTCAAGTTTCTTTCCTTGGCAGACCAGACAGATGATGGTATAATGAATCACTGATTCATAAACCGAGAGCTACTTCTCAGCTGTTTGTAATCGGATACTTAGAAAGCTATCATAGAATCACTGGATTTTCAAAACGGTAATTTTCTACTTGGAAAAAAACAAAAAACTAAACATTGGGAAATTTTACCTGAAAGATTTTTTAAGTAATTTCCATGGATTTCTAAAACACACATTCTAAATTATTTCACATCTACTACCATGCATTTTTAGAGACAACCCCAAACCACATTTCTATCTCTGCTCTGAAAGTTCACTACCCACTGCTCTGACATGCAGAGAACAGAGAAAATAAACTCTGGGACTCCACAAATAGCTTGCCTCAAACAGGCCTGCGCAGGATGATGCAAGACAGGTTCTCTTTGTTTTGCCCTTGCAGTTTGCAGCCAGAACAACCAGAAGCTAACAGATTAAAGTTTACATCAGCATAGCTACCTGATATCTTTGTAGCAAGTGGTATATCTAGTATATCTGACACGAAATAGGATCACTTTTTAACACCGCTCTCTTCTATGACAAAATTATTTTCAGTAATAATAACAAAATAAAATGAAGAATGATAATAGCCAGAAAAGAAATGCAGAGAGTGAAAATCTTTTCTCAAATTTTGTACGTAATCATACATACAGCTAAAAAAAAAAAAAACTAAAATAAATATTACAGTACAAAAAAGGGAAAAGTAATGGATTCATATTTTTATTACATTAATGTGTTTTTGAAAAAAAGAAAAAATCTACTTATTGGTTTGTTGTACTAATGCATAATATTTGCTTCTTTTGAGCCTTAACTTCTAAAAATCTGTCAGCAACTTCATCAAAATTGTTCTTTACACAGATATGTTCAATAGAGTGCAGCCAAGTTTGTCAACTTACCTTCATCAAGTTGACCAAAAAACATTTTTTTATTAATTTTAATTTCAAAATGTTCTTTCAAAAGAAGCCAAGTATACAAATATTTAACAAAAGTATTAAACATAAAGATAAATTTGACAGGTATTCATAAGAATCTTAACTCACATTAAATTCTGGAAAATGCAATAGTATCCATGTCTCTGTTTCTTGGAGATTCATTTAAGCTTCTCGAAATAGTTCTGAGTTGAAAAATTCCCACTTTTTAATTTTTTCTTCTGCAAAAATCAGAGAAAATGGTTGAATGATAGTGAACATGGATATTATTTGATCCATTGCTTTAGAACAAATAATCTAGTTCTTGATGGACATGATTGGAGTATTCCAAGATTGCTACCTTGATTTCTTCAAGCAATGTAAGACCAACATCTTTTCTTGCTTCTGCTGGCATTCTTCCTCAAAATATCCATTTTCTTACATTTTGTTGTTGCATAGTTAACAGCCTTCACCACAATTTCATGTACTGATCTTCAAAGAAAAGTTTAAAACTTGGTATATCACTGTACATTGTTCAAGGAGGATTCCAGCTTTTTGTAAACACGTTTGTGTCTGATTAACCACATCTAAAACTCTACGCCAGGAAACAAGATAACTCAGAGAAGAAAAATTGCATACAGCAGCAGAAAGTGTCATCTTAGCTGATCCAGTGTGGCCACATTTCCTTTGAATCACACACTACCAAAGTTAAGATCAACTTTTCAAAATCCGTCTGTACTGTGCCACAGTTTTATAATGAGTATTTCATCTTGTCTTGGAAAGTCTTTCTGCAGTTTTTCCATCAATGAGGTGAGATTTAAAAGAATGAATAAAATGTTTCTGAAGTTCCAAAAACTATCACACATGAAGAAACACTTTCAAAAGAGTGAATTCCGCTTGGTTCAGAGAATGAATTCCAGAAAGCAGAAATAAAATTGGGGATTTATTTCTTTGATTTTTGCAAGAACTCCACTGTGAATATGGGCCACATACGCATCACTATCATCTCCTTGACCATGGCAGAGGTTTAAGAAATAATGGTCCCAAATAAAAAAAAGAAACAAAGGTCCAGTTTTTTCAAGATATCCTCTGTGAGTTCAGCAGCAGTCTTTCCAGAAATACAGAATGGTTCTCTATTTTAGCTCTACCATCTTCTATATGGGCAGATACGATCAATTCACACATTTGATCTCTGTATAAAGCATCTAAAGTCCATTTGATCTCTGTATAAAGCATCTTAAGTACTATCAAAAACAATTCTGTTTTTTAACACCTGCCATCACTAAACCATACCACTGATGTCATATTTTTACTTTCTTGATTCATTCTTTAGTTTTAAAATAAACAACAATTTAAAAAGAATAAATTTCAATTCTAACATTAACTATAGTAAAATATATTTCATATATGAACTAAAATTTGTACTTAACAATCAAAATGTTACATATTACACCTCACAGTTCACACTTTATTTCTATTTCACTTTTTAAACACATGGGGTCTCCATGAGTTGGAATTGACTCAACAGGAACTAACAACAACAAATTTTAAACACAAAAATAACTCCAAAAGGTCATGTAGAAGGACAGAATTGAAGTAACTCATGTTCAATTTTCTCTATAATCACTGTGCTATCACTGTCTGTTTTGAATCTACTTTTAAATGCAAGAATACGTAGTAAAGGCAAGGACTGAAGACATGAACTGTGCCCAAAGCAAGCTTGAACAATTCCAAACTGTTACAGACAAACTTACTTTCAAAAAGACTGGGTGAAGCTGAGTCTGCATGTGCCTGGGGGCAACTATATAACTAAGAGCTCAAATTAACTTCCATGTAAAATGTAATGTTTATTAAAGGATAAATAACAAAACTGTGCTAAATCTAAGTCTATGTATATATTACTGAAACACAAGAGTAACAGAAGCAATTGTTTAGAACTTAGACCAACAAAAGATTTTTCAGGGAGAAGAATTTGATCACTAACCTTGTTTAAATTGCTGGTGCATGGTAATAATAAAAACAGGCCAACTCTGTAGACCACTGTTCACTGCTGTGCTTTTCACAATAGCCAAAAGGTAGAAATAACCGAAATGAATGAAGTTTTTGCTTGGGAGGCATTGAGTTTATGTTATGATAAAACTGGGAAAAAGATAGTGATATGGGTTGCACAATACGAAGAGTGTAATCAATGTCATTCAATGGTACATGTAACAACTGTTGAACTGGCAAACGTTTTGTTGTACATATTTTCACCACAATAATAAAAAAGAAAGGCTGACTTGTAGTCTACATGCAATGCACCCCTTAAAGCCTACACCCAGTACAAACTGCTCCCGAGGCCAACTTGGGTTAGCACTTACTGCCTGTAGCCATTTTGGAAATGCTTAACTGAACTTCTGACAGAGAAGAAGACAAAATAAAGAAGACACACTTCATAATCTCTGTGAACTCTCAGTATTGATCAGAAGGGCAGAAGTGTCAAAGATACATCTTAGTTATTCTGAATTCTATATTCTGGGGCTCTGTACTCGTAAGCTCGACTTTATTTTATCTGTTAATAGTTTACATTTGATTATTACATACAATAATTTAACTGGAGAATTTTGATGCCAGGTCAAATATAAACAGCAATTACCTTCTGCTGGATTTAGCAAGATTTACCTTATATAGCTAGCGAATACTTGTGAAACTTTTACAGAATAAGTTATGCTGAAGAGAAGTATCAACTAATTGATTTGCTATTTTTCCAGAAAGGCAAACCGGTAGTAGTCATTCAAGAATATTTATTATGCCTTTAACACACATTACCTAACCAATTCAATATAATCAACTAAAGCACCCACTGCCATCGAGTAGATTCCAACTCACAGCGACCCTATAGGACACAGCAGAACTTCCCTATACTGTTTCCAAGGAGTGGCTGGTGGATTTGAACTGCTGACCTTTTGGTTAGCAGCCACAGCCCTTAACCACTGCGCCACCAGGGCTCCATAATGAACTAAAACCAACCCCGTTGCCATCATCGATTCCAACTCATAGTGACCCTACAGGACAAAGTAGAACAGCCCCACAGAGTTTCCAAGGAGCTCCTGGTGGATTCGAACTGCTGACCCTTTGGTTAGCAGTCGTAGCACTTAACCACTACACCACCAGGGTTTCCATAATCAACTAGTGGGATTAAAAAAAAAAAAATTTACTTAATCTGGGCTGAAAATGACCAAAACAGAGGTTAGGAAAACGTTTTATTCCATTTACCTGGAGTAGCTGCTCCCACTACTGCATATACACAAAACTTTCTCTTTTGTTAACAAAATCAAGTTGGTTTCCCAAACCAACGCAGTTGTCTCTCCCACACTCATTCTAAAGTCCCTCATTAGGTAACTTGTTTGACAGAATTTATATCCAATACTTATTTTTTATTTTATCATTTATTTGCTAATTTTTCCTTATATTATTTCCCATCATGCTTAAACCACTTGCTCCAAAGTCACTCCTTTTGAGAACTAAAAAAATACATTCAAGATATTTCACCATAGTCAGAAAAAGTCAGCACTTTTGCCTCCCTATAATCAAACCAGAACCAGTTGCTGTTGAGTTGATTCATGTAGACCCCATATGTTGAACTCCATAGGGTTTTCAAGGTTGTAATCTTTGGGAAGTCAACCACCAGACCTTTCTTCCGAGGTGCCTCTGGGTGGACTCTAACCTCAGCTCTTCAGGTTAGTAATCAAGCACTTTACCATTTGTGCTACCCAGGGATAGTGCCTACATTCTTTTTATGATCCAGTACATTTCTGCTCCACCATTCATCTGTCAGTTTGTCATACTATGGTGGTTTGTGTGTTGCTATGATGCTGGGAGATATGCCACCAATGTTTCAAACATCAGCAGGGTCATCCATGGTGGACAGGTTTCAGCAGAGCTTCCAGACTAAGACATACTAGGAAGAAAGTCTTGGCAATCTACTTCCAAAAATTAGCCAATGAAAACCTTATGGATCTACTATGCAGCTATAAAGAATAATGAAGAATGCTTGAAACATCTTATAACATGGATGAATCTGGAGGACATTATGCTGAGTGAAATAAGTTAATTACAAGAGGATAAATATTGCATGATCTCACTTTTATAAAAAGACAAGAATAGGTATACCTACAGAAAACAATGTTCTTTGGTGGTTACCAGGGATGGGAGAGGAGGGAGGGGGAATCACTTTCTATTTCTTGTTATTTTTGGTGATGGGAAAGGCAATATCAAAAGCAGGTGAAGTCTGCACAACTTGGCCAAGGTAAATGGTAACACTAAGAATTACACAAGAATAAGAGGCATTTTTGCTAAATGCTATAACACATATAATTTTGCAACAGCAATAGCAATGAAAAAATGTGTGTGGTTACGTAGATAGACATGTATGCATACACGTGTATAGGAAGGCATATGTGAGTATATGCATGTGCACATATACGTGTGTCTATAGGCATACTTATATACACATTTGTGTGTGCTGCCTATAAAGTCATATATATAATAAAGCACATAGGGAGCACAGTTATGGATACTTCTTAGACATAACCAAACACTTAGCAGGATTGGTTTACTGGGTTTGAAGGCTTAAGACCATGATCTCATGGGACCGTTTGGTCAATTGGCATAACACAGTTTATAAAGTTTAGGTTCTACATCTTAGTTTGGTGAGTAGCATCTGGGGTCTTAAAAGCTTGTGAGCAGCCATCTAACATACAACTATTGGTCTCTACTCGTCTAAAGCAAAAGAAAAAGGAGGAAACCAAGGACTCAAAGAAAAAACTACTCTACAGGACTAATAGCTCACACAAACCACATCCTAATCTATCCTGAGACCGGAAGAACTAGATGGTGCCCGGCTACAACTACTGACCATTCTGACCTGGGACACAATAGATGGTCCCAGGTAGAATGGGAGAAAAACGTAGAACAAAACTCAAATTTTTCTTAAAAAGCCAGACTTACTAGACCTGTGGAAACTAGAGGAACCCCCGAGACTGCTGTCCTGAGATACTCTTTAAACTTGGAACTGAAACCACTCCCAGAAGTCAAATACGATGGCCATATTTCAGCTAAATCACAGTTCGGCTCAGTGAGTACTGAGTTTTTCTTAAAAATTATCCATATGAGACCAAATAGTCAACATTTATCCTAAAGCAAAGATGAGAAGGTAAAGGGGTATAAGGAGGTGGGGTGGTAGGGAAGCTAAATTAATGGAAATGGAACAACCAGAAGGGAAACAGTGAAAATGTTGACACACTGGGAAGAATGTAACCAATGTCACTGAACAATATGTATAGAAATTGTTAAATGTGAATCTAATTTGCTGTGTAAACTTTCACCAAAAACACAGTAAAATTAAAAAAAAAAAAAAAACCTTATGGATCACAACAGAACATTGTCTGACTCTTTTGCTTTGGACATGTCATCAGGAGGGAGCAATCACTAGAGAAGGCCATCATGTTTGGTGAAGTAGACGGCCAGCGAGGGTGTGGAAGACCCTCAATGAGATGGATTGGCACAATAGCCAGAACGATGGACTCGAACATGCTGGGAATTGTGGGGATGACGCAGGACCGGGCAATGTTTCATTCTGTTGTACATAAGGTCAGAGTCCACTCAATGACAGCTAACAACAACAACATTTCTGCTGAGCTGCATCCAAAATTTGTAACTTCATCAAGGCCTTTTGTCTGAGTCAAATGTCCTGTGGTCATGTGTCATAGTCAGTAAACAAGAAATTAAAACACACGTATCTAATCTCAATGGAAGAGAGGCAAGAAAGAACAGTATAAGACTGAAGCAAGATGGATTTTAACAAGATGTTTAAAAAAATAGGAATTTTTTCGCATAAAGAAGGCCCAGGGTAACAATAAAATGAGACCAAACCATCAGGTGAGAGCAACTGAGGTGAGATAAGAAGGGGGTAGTGATGAGAAGTTTGTGTCTAAAGTCAAGTCTGACACAATACCAAGCACTGGTGAGCATGTGAGCATATGGAGCAAAGGTGAATCTCATACAACCACTTGGGAAAACAGCTTAGCCTTATCTATAAAAGCTAAATCTATGACCCAGCAATTCTACTTCCAGCAGAAATGTGTGCTCAGAATGTCCTATTAAAGATGGTCATAACAGCATTACTTGGAATAGTCATAACAGGAAACCACCCAAATGTCAACAGCAGAATGTGTAATACAATGAAATATTATACAGCAATGTAAATAAACAAGCTACAGCTATATACAACAACATATCTAAATGTCACAAGCATAATGTTGAGCAAAATTAGCCAGAAACAAAAGAATACACACTGTATGACTCCATGTATATAAA
Organism: Dugong dugon; assembly: GCA_030035585.1. Lineage (NCBI taxonomy): Eukaryota > Metazoa > Chordata > Mammalia > Sirenia > Dugongidae > Dugong > Dugong dugon. The sequence goes on along the minus strand of CM057463.1, from coordinate 20,266,581 downwards.
GTTCAAAACCAGGCAAAAATAAACTACAGTGTTAAAAGTCAGGACAGTGGATCTCCGGGAAGGAGGGAGGTGTAGTGATTGGGAAGGCATATAAAGACAGAGGGTGTGGTATTCTGAGTTTCTAGCAATGATCTAAGTCCCTGGGAGGCGCAAGTGGTTTGTGATCGGCTGCTAACCTGAAGGTTTGCAATTCAATCCCACCCAGCCGCTCCACGGAAGAAAAGCTTAATGATCTGCTTCCATAAAGATTGCATCCAAGAAAACCCTATGGAGCAGTTCTATTCTGTAACACATGGGGTCACTATGAGTCAGAATTGACGTGAGGGCAACAAGTTTGGTTTTTTGGTTAGCAATGTCTATTTCTGGATCTGGATGATAGTCCCGTGAGTGTTTGCTTTCTTGTAATTCATTAAACTTTTGACTCAGGTTTGGTGTACTTTTCTGTATATGTGTTCCATTTCACAACAAAAAAAATGACAAAGAAATCTTGTTCTGCCACATTTCCATCAAAGAATGTCTAGAAAGAAATAAGACTAAGAGATTCCTGCCAGGACACAGATAGTAATAGCAAGTAGCAGTCAACTTTTCTTGGAATCAGTGGTAATCACCTAAAAAGATTAAGAAATTTAGGACTGGGAAGAAATTGAATTCCCTGGAAGAACTTCCCTGGATGAAAACAAAGGGGAACTAGGTATCATTTCTCTCTCCCCTTCAATTCGGTTTTAGCCTATACTTTTTATCTAAATTTGAAAAGCAAGCATTGATTAACCCCAAATGTGCAAAGAGCTCAAATTCTTATATTGTTCTGGTTTCCCTTACCAAAGATTTGTTGGAAGGCACAAATGATCATTCGATCCAACCTGTACCATCCCAGCCACACGGACATAAATACTCGTTCAAAGTCCCCACTGCAAATGAATTCTGACATGTTCCTCAGTTACCCATTCCTACAAAAAACAACTTTGACTATCACAAAGCCTCTCCTATAAGTAACCTCAGTCTCAAGTGTTCCACTTTAAGCTCACTTCCTTACCCACTTCTATCCCAAGATAGATGAATGAAAAAACAACATAAACAACCAGTTAAAGACTTATCAAACATTTCCTTAGTTCCTCTTCAGGTTGTCCTTGTCCTTGCTTCCTTAATTTTCTCATGACTCTCTTTGAACCATCTAAGGAGCAATGTACAAAACTGATTAAAATGTTATTGTAAGGTCTTAAAGGCCAAATAAAATTGTGCCTTCAGACTTCTACATAATACAGAATTAATGTTCCTATTTCATTTTAGAGATAAGAATTTCAAAAACGAAAACAGGAACAAGACAAGGATGCCCTTTATCACCACTCCTATTTAACATTGTGCTGGTAGTTCTAGCTAAAGCAGTAAGGCAAGAAAAAGAAATAAAGGGCATCCAAATTGGGAATGAAGACATTAAACTGTCCCTGTTTGCAGATGATATGATACTATACACAGAAAACCCTAAAGACTCCATGAGAAATCTACTGGAACTAATAGAAAGATTCAGCAGAGTAGCAGGATACAAGATAAGCATTCAAAAATCAGTTGGATTCCTATACACCAATAAGGAGAACGATGAAAAGGAAATCAGGAAAACAATACCATTTTCAATAGTCCCTAAAAAGATAAAATACTTAGGAATAAATCTGACCAGGGATGTAAAAGACCTATACAAAGAAAACTACAAAACACTTCTGCATGAAACCCAAAGGGATCTACATAAATGGAAAAACATACCATGCTCATGGATAGGCAGACTCAACATTGTGAAAATGACAATTCTACCCAAAGCAATTTACAAATACAACGCAATCCCGATCCAAATACCAACAGCATTCTTCAAAGAGATGGAAAAACTAATCATTAACTTTATATGGAAAGGGAAGAAGCCCCGAATAAGTAAAGCACTACTGAAGAAGAAGAATAAAGTTGAAGGACTCACACTACCTGACTTCAGAACCTACTATACAGCTACAGTAGTCAAAACAGTCTGGTACTGGTACAATGACAGACACATTGACCAATGGAACAGAATTGAGAACCCAGATGTAAATCCATCCACCTACGGTCACCTGATCTTCGACAAGGGCCCAAAGTCCATCAAATGGGGAAAAGACAGTCTTTTTAACAAATGGTGCTGGCAATACTGGATATCCATCTGCAAAAAAAATGAAACAGAACCGATACCTCACGCTGTATACAAAAACTACTTCAAAATGGATCAAAGACCTGAATATAAAGCCTAAAACTATAAAGATCATAGAAGAAAAAATAGGACCAACACTTCAGGCCTTAATACACGGCATTAACAGGATACAAACCATAACCATCAATGCACAAAACCCCATAGATAAGCTAGATAACTGGGATCTTCTAAAAATCAAACAGCTATGCTCTTCAAAAGACTTCACCAAAGAGTCAAAAGAGAACCTACAGACTGGGAAAAAATTTTTGGACAGTACAAGTCAGACAAAGGTCTAAACTCCATAATCTACAAGAAAATCCAACACCTCTACAACAAAAAGACAAATAATCCTAGTAAAAAATGGGCAAAGGAAATGAACAGACACTTCACCAAAGAAAACATTCAAATGGCCAACAGACACATAAGGAAATACTCGTGATCACTAGCCATTAGAGAAATGCAAATTAAAACCACAATGAGATACCATCTCACACCAGCATTACTGGCACGAATCAAAAACACTGGAAATAACAAATGTTGGAGGGGCTGCAGGGAGATCAGAACACTTATGCAGTGCTGGTGGGAATGCAAAATGATACAACCATTTTGGAAAATGATATGGCGCTTCCTCAGAAAGCTAGAAATAGACATACCATTCGATCCAGCAATCCCACTCCTAGGAATATATCGTAGAGAAATAAGAGTTGTCACTCGAATAGACATACGCACACCTACGTTCATGGCAGCATTGTTCACAATAGCAAAACGATGGAAACAACCTAGATGCCCATCAACAGATGAATGGATAAACAAACTATGGTACATACACACAATGGAGTACTATGCAACGAGAAAGAACAACAATGAATCTGTGAAGCATCTCATAACATGGATAAAACTGGAGGACATTATTCTGAGTGAAATAAGTCAATCACAAAAGGACAAACATTGCATGAGACCTCTATTGTAAAAACCCATGAAAAAGTTCACACGCAAAATGTAATAATCTTTGTTGGTTACCAGGGATGGGGGTGGGGGGAATATTAAATAGACAATAGATAAGTGGTATCTTGGGTGAAGGGAGAGACAGTACACAATACAGGAGAAACTAGCACAGCTTGTACAAGGAAAGGTCTGGAAGCCCCAAAGACACATCCAAACTCCCTGAGGGACTGAATTGCTGGGCGGAGGGCTGTGGGGACCATGGTCTCGGGGAACATTTAGCTCAACTGGCATAACACAGCTTATAAAGACAATGCTCTACATTCTACCTTGGTGAGTAGTGTCTGGGGTCTTAAAAGTCTGTGAGTGGCCATCTAAGATACTCCACTGGTCTCATCCCTTAGGCAGCAAGGGAGAATGAAGAGAACACGATACAAGGAAAAGATTAGTCCGAAGGACTAATTGTCCGCAGCTACCAAGGCCTCCACCGGACTGAGTCCAGTACAGCTAGATGGTGCCCGGCTACCACCACTGACTGCTCTGACCAGGATCACAACAGAGGGTTCTGGACAGAGCTGGAGAAGGATATAGAGCATAATTCTAACCCACAAAAAAAAAGACCAGATTTACTGGCCTAAAGGAGACTGGAGAAACCCCGAGAATATGGCCCCCAGACACCCTTTTAGCTCAGTGGTGAAGTTACCTCCGAGCTTCACTGTTCAGCCTGGGAGTGGAGAGCCCTGTAAAACCAAATGAGACTAACGAGGTACAGGAGTCCAGTGACAAGGGCCAGAAAGCAGAAGGGGACAAGGAAGCTGGTGATAGGGAACCCAAGGTTGAGTAAGGCTATTGTTGATGTGTTGTGAGACTGTTAACCATTGTCATAGGGCAATATTTGTAGTAACTGTTAAATGAGAAACTATTTTGTTCTGTAAGCCTTCATCTTAAGTGAGAATAACAGCATAATTCGAAGAGCGTAGTCAATATCACTGAACTGTGCATGTAGAAATTTTTGAAATGGTGTATCTTTGGCTATGTGTATTTTCACCAAAAAAAAAAATGGTTGAGAAGTTAGAGGGTTGATATGTTGTGGGGTTGTTAACCAATGTCATAAAACAACATGTGCACTTCTGTTTCATGAGAAACTATTTGTTCTGTAAGCCTTCACCTGAAGTACAATAAAAAAAAAAAAAAAAGAATTTCAAAAACCACAGCATTGAACACACAAAATCCAGAAGCAAATTAGAAAGACACTGGGTAGCCTAGTCTCAAACCTAAGCCTTATCTTAGAGTATTGCTCAAATACAAGGGATTTAATTAGCGTATGTACAATAGGGTAGACAGAAAACAACTTCAGATCATACCACATAGCTACAATGCCTTGCGGACATCATGTACCAGACTAATTTAACATGCCACGATCAGAAATCCATAGTTCAGAGTAAAGGTGTTCTGACTCTCAGATAAAGAGATTCATGGTCTTCAATCTCAGATGGGCCTTCACTGCTGCCTAGCAATCCTATTATCTTGCTTTAGCCCTTTTAGCCCTTTCTCTAGAGTGGCTACCTTCACTTCTCGCAAATTTCTAACTTGCCCCCCATTTCTCTCGGTAGACAACACTGCATCCTAGGGGAGAAAAAAGTTATCTGACCAGAACTCCCTACCCTTTCTTTCTTGAGTTCACTTTTTCCTCTTTAAACCCCACTGAAAGAAGACTTTGCAATCCCCACAGAAAGAAAATACACCTTGAGTGCTCTTAAACCAAAAAACCCATTGCCGTTGAGTCTATTCCGACTCATAGTAACCCTATAGGACAGAGTAGAACTGCCCCCATAGGGTTTCCAAAGAGCAGCTGGTGGATTTGAACTGCCGACCTTTTGGTTAGCAGCCATAGGTCTTAATCACTGTGCCAGCAAGGCTGTTACAGACGTTTAAAATAACCTCCAACCTTTGCTCGACGTGTGTTCTTTTCTCTTTTACTCCTGTATTGACAGAGTTTCTCATCCCAAAGTAATGCCACCCTCTCCTACCTCTTCAAAGATCCTGCCCTATTGAACATCTCCCTACTTTTAAACACTTTTCGATCTTTCCCTTACTAGTGGTCCCTTCTCATAAGAATTTTGTTTTTGTTTTTCATTCTCTTCATGGTGTCCATTTTATTTCAAAACGATTTTAAACTTACAGAAAATTTGCAAGAATAGTACAAAGAACTCCTCTATACCTTCATCCAGAGACCCAATTCAAGTTTCTTTAGTTGCCTCCAATGACATTGTTTAGAGCAAAGAACATCCATTCAGGGTCACAGTTTGCACCCTGTTGTCACTTAGCTGTCTCTCTAGTCTCTTTGAGTGAAACACTTCCACTGTCTTTCCTTGACACTTTTTAAGATTATAATAGATTTGAAGATTTTAGCTAATGTGCTGCAACTTGGGTTTGTCCAATGTTTCCTCATGCTTAGATACAGGTTATGAGCTTCTGGCAGGATTATCACAGAAATGGGAGTCCCTGGGTGCTGCAAACAGTTAACACACTCGCCTGCTAATCAAAAGGTCGAAGGTGCAAGTCTACCCAGATGTTCCTCAGAAAAAAGGCCTGCAGAGGTACTTCTGAAAAATCAGCCATTGGAAACCCTATGGAGCACAGCTCTATTCTGACACACTTGGGGTCACCATAAGTCAGAATCAACTCAATGGCAACTGGCTTGCATCACAGAAATGATGCTGTAATGATGCTCATTAACAACCTTCAATATGCAGATGACATAGCCGTGCTTGCTGAAAATGAAAAGGACTTGAAGCACTTACTGATGAAGATCAAAGACCACAGCCTTCAGTATGGACTACACACCAACATAAAGAAAATAAAAATCCTCAGAATTGACCGATAAGCAAGATCATGATAAATGGAGGAAAGATTGAAGTTGTCAAGGATTTCATTTTACCTGGATCTACAATCAACGCCCATGGAAGCAGCAGTCAAGAAATCAAATGACATATTGCACTGGGCAAATCTGCTGCAAAAGACTTCTTTAAAGTGTTAAAATGCAAAGATGTCACTTTAAGGACTAAGGTGTACCTGACCCAAGCCATGGTGTTTTTAATCATCTCATATGCATATGAAAGCTGGATAATGAATAAGGAAGATCAAAGAATTGATGCCTTTGAATTATGACGTTGGTGAAGAATATTGAATATACTACGGACTGCTAGAAGAACAAACAAATCTGTCTTGGAAGAAGTACAGCCAGAATGCTCCTCAGAAGCAAGGATGCCAAGACTTTGTCTTACATACTTCAGACATGTTATCAGGAGGGGCCAGGCCCTGGAGAAGGACATCATGCTTGGTAAAGTAGAGGGTCGTGAAAAAGAGGAAGGTCTTCAATGAGACGGATTGACACAGTGGCTGCAACAATGGGCTCAAGCATAACAACAATTGTGAGGATGGCGCAAGACCAGGCAGCATTTCGTTCTGTTGTACATAGGGTCACTATAAGTCGGAACCAACTTGAGGGCACCTAACAACAACAATAACGGCCATAATTTATTTTAATTCTCAAATTCTTCCAGATTTGGCCATTGGGAGCCCCTTTAAACCAGCTCCTGTGCCCTTCTGACGTGTCCCCATCATTCTCCGAGACCCTCCTTACTTTTTGGCACAGCAAGATATTCTAGGCTCCCACCCTGGAATCAGTCATTTCTCCAAAGAGCCCTGATTCCTTTTAAGAGAGAGTGGGCACTAGCTGTGTTCATTGCTACCAGAGTATCAATGTTCCCAAGCTCCTTCAATGCACAGAGCTAGGAGATATGTGTGTGTGTTTATGTGTGTGTGTGTGTGTGTGTGTGTGTGTGTGTGTATACACATGCCCATGTGCATGCAGGCATGTGTGCACAGGCATACACATAAACATGTATGGCATTCATATTTATTTTTATATCTGTTTACGTATTCTGAAATTCATGAGTTCATACTATTCCAATTCTAATCTAGTCTAGCTTTACCCCTTTCTATACGTATGCCATCGTTCTCCGTGGCGTAAAAGTTGGGTTGGCTTCAATTACTTCAATATATTGACTTATTTGCTCAGTCCGCTGTATGTAGCCAATCTCCTGACTCTGACTGACAACTATTACCACCTGGCACTGGTGTGTTTCCCATTTAAACATTTTTAAAGTATTGCCTACACTCACTGTTCCTACTCCTTCACCTTTCAGTCATTCTTCAACCCACGACAATCTGATTTCCATTCTAGTCAAGATCGCCAGTGATCTTGTTGCCATATCTGAGAGATCTTTCTCATTCCCTTTCTAACTTGAGCTCTCTGCATCATTTAATACTCTTTGTACATTTCCAGCTTCTTAAAATACTCTCTCCTTCTAGCTTCTGTGATTCCACAATCAAACTGGTTTATCCTCACCTTTTTGACCATTCCTTCTCAGATTTCTCTATAGGACTTTTTCTCCTCCCATCCTTACTTACTATGATTCTCTGGGGTTCTGTCCTAGCTTCATGGAGCTGGTTCATCCCCTACCATGGCTACAATTATCATCTATATTCTGCTGATTTACACATCTATATCTTTAATCCAGGTCTAATTCCTAAGCTCCAGGCTTACACAATGAAATGTCCATTCAATATTCTTCCTTGGATATCTTGCGATCACTCCACGTAAAACACATCTAACACTGAAATAATTTCCACTCTTCCCCATCCTCAAAACCTGCTCTTCTTTTCTCAAACCAGCAACTTAGGAACCATTCTTGACTCATTCTTCTTTCCTATCTATACAACATCAATCCTGATGCTGTTATCTCCCAAATCACTCTCAAATCTATTTCCTCAGAAATGCTGGAAGCTAAGCAATCATAATCTTGTGCCTGAATTATTGCCATTGTCTCTAACTGGCCTCCACTCTTGTCATTCTTTCAATCTAATCTACACAACCTTTATAAAACACAAATATGATCATTGCTCTCTCCTCAAAGCCCTTAAAGGATTCCCACTGCCCTCAGGACAGTCCTAGTTCCTTCATACGGTTTACAAGCTCCTGCATGATCTTGCCCTAGCCTACCTTTGCAATATCATCTCTTGTTCTTCTGCTTCAAACTTGAACTTCGCCACACTGAAATGTCTTTCTTTACCATAAACACACCATATTCCCTCACATCCCTGGGTCTTCACATGTTCTTTTCTCTCCGCCTCTTTGCTATGTTGCCTGAAAAAATTCTACTTATGCCAGGATACAGACATCACCTTCTCTAGGAATCTTCCCAGAATGCCCCTTCTCTGTGCTCCCACAGTACTCTATTTTCCTCTGAGTGCTCATCACATTTTATTGCAATTACTTGTTTAATTATTTCACTTCCCAGCCAGATTTTTAGCTCTGTTAAGGTCACAGAGGGAGATGGAAACGGGGTCTTTTTCACTGTTCCCAGCAGGTCCTAGTGAAGTGGCTAAAACACAGGAGATACTCTCTAAGCACTTACTGAGAGAAATCAGCCTCAAAAATAACAAACTCTACAGCAGCCACAGCCAAAGGGTATATTTCACACACATGTATTTACCGCAGGGAGTGTGGTAATATACTTCCTTCACTCCTGTTGTTTGTCAATTCAAAGGGTGGCAGGTGTATGTGTAAAGAAAAACGATGCAACCCTGTTAGCGTATATGAAGAAGAACTCTTCCCCACAAATAGAAAAACACAGAAATTCCTCTTCTTTCTCTGTGGTAAGTTGGAATGACTCATTATTTTTTAGACTTTCTTGAAGACAGCATATAACAATTTCAACATGTATTAGAGTACACGTCCCCTGGATTGGAGTAAGAGCAAATGCTTTGGTCCCTTCGAGAGCTTCTGGACATTCTCCCTGTGTATACTACAGCAATACACACACACTCACACACACATACACGCACTCACAGTCTCTCAGAAAATATACTGCATGATCAAACAAGTTAAAAAAAAAAAAAGAAACGAGCCCCTGAGGAGCACAGACTGAGTCTTACTTATCTTTGTATGCCCAAACTTAGCAGTGGTGCCTGCCCACAGAAGAGGTAAAGCCAAAAGTGAGAGGTGACACCAGAGTGCAACCCCAGTCACTTGTAAACACCAAAGGTTGATGCTGGGAGAAGGAAGAAATCTATGAGGGAATTAACGTCATTACCACACTGTTATTACCACACACTGTTACTATTACAAGCCAGACCCACATTACATCATCTTCACTGTCCCCATTTTACATAGGAGGAAATGACACTTGAAAGATTAAGAAGTATCCTATAGCTAGTAAATACCAAAGGGCAGGTCTTTCCAATTCATAGTGATATATCCCAAACTGGGCAGGACCTAGTCATTTCTTTACACTAGTGTCAGTCTTTGCTTTCGGTACCTTTTAGCTGAGGTTACCGTAATTCTATTCATAGATTTAGAACAGACGGTTATGCCTTTAGGAAAAAAAACTTATTTTTATTCTATTTTATAAAAATATCAGTCTTTGATGAATAGGGGTGGGAGGTAGGGGAACCGGTCCTTTTCTAGAGGAACTTTGAGAGTACTGCTTAGAGAACACGGACTAGTTTTCTCTAAAGTCCTCTCTAGACAGTCCCAATGCCAATCCTGATTTGACTTTAGAATTTTTAAAGTATCTTTAACATGACAGGTTTACATATAAATGACCTATCAGATGTTTTAATTCTAAAAGCAGAACTTAAGTACATTATCGAGAACAATAAGAGGTCCTGAAGCTCACCTATCATTTTGCCATGCCCTTTTGGACTCAGCCATTACATATGCACCCAAACTCAGTGAGAAGAAACAAATCCTGTACTCATGTTACTAGAGATAGCATATATCTCCTTGAAGGATTCAGATTATCCTGCTTTATATGTCATTTAAGGAGCCCTGGTGATGCAATGGTTAAGCGTTTGGCTGCTAACTAAAAGGGTAGTGGTTCGAACCCACCCAGCAGTTCCACGGGAGAAAGACCTGGCGATCTGCTTCTGTAAAAATTACAGCCTACAAAACCCAACGGGGCAGTTCTACTCTGTCACATGGGGTTGTTATAAGTTGAAAATAGATTTGACGGTACCTAACAACAGCAACAACATATGTTATTTGCTAAATTCAAGACAATGTTGTAGCAAGGCAATGTGAAATTTGCCAGAAAGCTGCCCCATCCACTGTTTTTCACTTAATTTGAATACTAATAAGAAAGAAAACTGTGCAACCATTTTGCCCACTTATGTACTTACTGTGCTCAAAAATATATATACTCCTAAAGCCTAGGCTTGCCTTCCGGGTGATGGTAAATTGTGCAGCTTAGACTCTTTTCTGACATCATCACACGGAAAAATTCTTGATCATCTGTGGGCAAATTATCCACTTTGTGGATTAAGATGAGCCAGTTTTTAACGAGGTCCAGCTTTCTCCACTGCTCAGTATGTATACCCAAACTATAAAATAAAATCAAAATTTAAATTTTGCCTAAGAAAATCCTAATGAACATAGGCAAGGACACCAACTAACAGTTTTTAAATTTCAAAAGTAAGGATTTAGTTTGGGAAACTGGAAAACGAAAACACCACATTTTCTTTCTTTCTTTTTTATTTTATTTTTTATTGTTGTAGTTTAAATGAAGTTTACATTTCAAGTTAGTCTCCCATACAGAATTTTATACAAACATTGTTATGTGACCCTAATAGCTCATCCCATTCTGCAACAGCACACTCCTCCTTTCCATCCCTGATTCCCCATGTCCATTCAACTAGCTCCTGACCCTCTCTGCCTTCGCATCTCACCTCTGGACAGAAGCTGCCCCTTTGGTCTCTTGTATCTACTTGAGCTAAGAGGCACACTCTTCACAAGTATCTGTTTATGTCCCACAGTCCAGACCAATCCCTGTCTGAAAAGTTGGCCTTGGAAATTGTTTTAGTTCTGGGCTGATAGAGAATCCAGGGGCCATGCTTTCCGGGGTACTTCCAGTCTCAGTCAGACCATTAAGTCTGGTCTTACTAGAATTTGAGTTCCACACCCCATCTTTCTGCTGCTCCATCAGGGACTCTGTTGTGTTCCCTGTCAGGGCGGTCATTTGTGGTAGCCGGGCACCATCTAGTTCTTCTGGTCTCAGGCTGATGAAGTCTCTGGTTTATGTGGCCCTTTCTGTCTCTTGGGCTAACACTTTCCTCGTGTCTTTGGTGTTCTTCATTCTCCTTTACTCCAGGTGGTTGGGACCAACTGATGCATCTTAGATGGCCACTTGCAAGCTTTTAAGACCCCAGACCCCACTCACCAAAGTAGGATGCAGAACATTTTCTTAATAAGCTTTGCTATGCCAATTGACCTAGATGCCCCCTGAAAGCATGGTCCCCAGACCCCTACCCCTGCTACTCTGTCTCTCAAAGGATTAGATTGTATTCAGGAAACTTCTTAGCTTTGGTTTAGTCCAGTTGTGCTGACTTCCCCTGTAGTGTGTGCTGTCCTTCCCTTCCCCTAAGATGATTCTTATCTACTATCTAGTTAGTAAATAGCCCTCACCCTCCCTCCCCACCCTTGTAACCATCAGAGAATGTTTTCTTCTGGAAAACACCGCATTTTCACTTTACTGTTTCACTTGTACGCCAACTAACGTTTCAGTCTTCGGCAACGCCATATGCAACCACACTCATTTTATCATTGCTTTGTCACAGTTACCATCTATCTGGCAGTTCTTATGACACTTTGGTTTTCCTCCTTCATGTTTTTCCCTTTTCAGAAAGTGTCCTAAATATAGTTTCCTATTTTATAAACCCCAGTGAACTCTTTCACTTAGTTTATTTATGTGTTAATTCTGTTTGTTACCTGTTAATAAATAAAGCCTCTGTTTTTAAAAAAATTGACTTTAATACTTAGCTCTGATCTTCCTGTCAAGAAAGACAAAAAAGGGAAACAGAATGAGTGATATCCCTCTCATAGTCACCTCAAGTCCTTCTGGAAGAAGGAGGGACATGTATATGCAAACTAATTCACAGGTGAATCTCTATTCTCAGCACTGAATTATGAACACAGTTGTTTAAACAGACTCATATTTGGGGCCCACCAAATGACAGCCACAAATTAACTTACTTCCATTGCATGTATATAATTAATGTGGTTTGCTTAATCTCTTTAGTCATCTAACATTCATTACATACCTACTAAAATCATTGTATTCCCTCATTATAATTAGTATTTCCTTTGCAGCAATAATGGCAATTGTAATTAAATAAAGGTAGTCTTTGCTTTGCACAGTACTAACTGAAAGAAGCCCCAGTGACGAAGTGGTGAAACATATAGCTGCTAACTGAAAGGTCAGTGGTTCAAACCCACCAGCTGCTCCACGGGAGAAAGATGTGGCAGTCTGCTTCCATAAAGATTATAGCTTTGGAAACCTTATGGGCAGTCCTACTCTGTCCTACAAGGTGGTTATGAGTCAGAATCGATGCGACAGCCATGGGTTTCGTTTTTCTTTGTTTGTTTGGTATTAACTGAAACTCGTGCATATTGAAACCAAGCAAAGCAAGGGCACAGTTCCAATATGCACGAGTTTCAGTTAACGCGGTACCCTGTAAAGATTGCCTGTAATTTTTGTACAATTACTTGTTTACTGTCTTTCTCACCTAGTATTCTATAAATTCCATGTAAATTCCAAGAAAAGATAGTGTCTCTTTTGTTTACCATTATCTCCTCAGCACACCATCTTCCTTGCACATAATAGATGCTCAATAAATATCTGCTAAATAAAGGGGAAAAAGGTAATCTAAGACCCATCACAGTGTTTGTTTACCATGAAATTCACATATCCTATACATCCTCCAGGAGCCCTGGTGGCACAGTGGTTAAGTGCTCTGCTGCTACTGAAAGGTCAGCAGTTTGAACTCACCAGCTGCTCCACGGGAGAAAGATGTGGCAGTCTTCTTCCATAAAGATTACAGCCTTGGAAACCCTATGAGGCAGTTCTACTCTGTCCTATAAAGTCACTATGAGTTAGAATCGATTCTACGGCAACACAGTTTATACATCTTCCCACATCTGTTCCCAGGCTCAGCCACTTCCTGGGAGGCAGGGCTCTCCCCACTTCCCAGAATTCCAAACTCTTCTGCCTGAGCAGCTCCTGGAGTCATTGCCATACACAGTGGGCCTTGACAGGCCTTCAGTGGCGGATCTTTGTGGCTTTCCACAACCTCAGCAAAATGTGTGTGGTAGTGGGGACCAAACCAAGCAACAGGCAGTCAGGATTAGTACAGAGTGTAAAAATATAGGTTACTGTGGTTGCCGTACTGCTGTAAAAGAAAAACATCTCACTTTTCAGCCATCGTGGTCACCCAAATCTTTTTTTTAAAGAGTAAGTAGGAGTCATTTGTTATTCACACAGTGATGGTTTCTACGCAAATTAGGCTTCTTAAAGGAGCCAGGACAACATTTCTGTAGAAAAAGTTTCCTTTACAGAGAGAGAGGAAAAAGTGAAACTACACCACTAGGAAATAATCAAACACGTCCAGAATGTGGGACAGTCTACAAAAATTGGCCTGGACTCTACAAAGTCAGTGCTGTAAAACAAAATCAAACAAAAGTGATGAGGGAGTTGTAGGTTAAAAGAGGCTAAAGAGACATAACCAAATGTAGTATGTCGATCCTGGATGGGATCCTGACCCCATCAGATTAGTGAGTAAATCTCAGAGAGATGTGAGTAATGATTATAATACAAGCAAAAAGAGAGAAGCAAAGTAAGAATTGAGTAATTTGACTTCCATTTGATGGCAGTTAAGATCACGTTTTAAAATATAAATAGACATGACACAAATCCATAGGATTTTGAGTATGTGTAACTGTTAATAGCGGTTATCTCTGAGTGATGGGGTTATAAAAGTTTTGTTGTTTTCTCCATTATCTACAAAGATCTGTATTGCTATTGTAACAAGAAATAAAATTTTTTAACAAAATATTTTAAAATTTTCACTTACTTTAGCTGATTTTTCAATATTCAGGTCTCCGTCCAGTTTAAAAACAGTTGTCATGTTGTACCCAGTCTGATTTCCATGTCCGTGAGGCCACCAATTTTCCACAGAAATATTCTGTTAATAAAGATAAGTCATTCTAAGCAATCTGTGGCACATTTTCCACAAAATAACATAATGATTCAGAGGCTTATATCAATTTTTCATGTAGAGAAGCCCAGAAATTCTGAATTCTAAAACAGCATCAATCTCCCTACCTATAATATGCCAAATCATACCAACCTATAGATAATATTTAAAAATCAACATGCTAAGAGTTTAGTATGGATTAATATAACGAAGGGAGAGGGAAAGAATAACATGAGCGTTAAGAAAAACAACTGTTCCTATGTCTAACACTCTGAGCTTACTTTTATTCTACGTTCTTAATATGCAGAATTTGACTTTGAGGTTGACTCTTCTTTCAAGTCAAGACCAGAAGTTGTCTTAAGTTCTGAAAAGTTACTGGATGCTGATATGCTCCATTCTTTTTTGTTCACAGCTATGATTAATCAAAAGGGAAAGGTAAAATCCAGCCTACCTCTATCCATCAAAGATGAGAGTTTACTATTACAATTCTGCATGTAGAATAAGCACCAATATTAAAAAATAATTGACAAGCACCAAAAATAATCACTGCTGTTTAAAAATATTGCTTATAATGTATTTTAGATTTAAGATACTGTGATACAGGATATCATAAATACTGTAGAAAAAAATTAAAAAGAACATACTTGACTTCTTAAGGCGAAAGAATGTCAAATTAATCATATATTCTTCATTTTCCTAATCTTAAAATTTGGGAAAATCATTCGTTAGCTCTTATATACACAAAATATATGAGAGGTTAAAAATAGAGAAGAAGATGAAAAAATACATGGAGAAAGATTTTTTATTTCCTACTTAGCCCCTAGCTTCTGAGCAGGTATTGCTTTTCATCCAGTGCTCCTCAGGAAGTACCATCATTTACCTTGTTAATTTTTACAAGTAGTTTAACAATCCTTTCTCCAGGCTGAAGTTCAATGCTGTATGTCTGCTGTGTTTGCAATTTAGGGATGGCTACCACCACCTGACCACCAACTGGCTTTGAGCTGACAACATCAAAAGAAGACTCTATTTCAATGTTCCACTCCTGGGCACTGTTATCTAAGGCAAAAAGAGAAAAAGACACATATAGCAAATAAAATATGCTAAGCATTATCCTTGCAAGCCTCAGGATTCACTGAGGGTGAGACCAAAGTGGCTTCTAAACCAGTGAATGCTCCACAAATGGTGTCATGACAAAAAGTTCACTGGAGATTCTCTTTCATCTTAAGAGTTTAATCCTTCATTCTAAAGAATACCCAAAATTACTCATTTTATGTGTACTTCCATTCTAAAAATGTTAGGATTATAAATCACAAAAACTTATAAGTAGGACACAAACAGAAAATGCCAAATGAAAAAGTAACATAAATCTTCCAAGAATGATACACACTTATTCCTTTTTATAAAGGAAAAATAATGAGGGTTTTGAAGCCATGTAATTTGGTATAAATTTATAGGCAATAGAATTAATCACAATGTAAAAAATCTATATTTTAAACGTAGATAATTTATCCAAGAAATATTTACTGAGAAGCTTATGTGCCATGTACTTTGCTAAGTGTAGGAATTAAACGGTACCAGGATAAGCATGGCCCCGTTCCTCATGAGCTAAGAGTCTAATGCAACATAGACAAGTACTACGGTGTGGTAATTACTAGATGGGAGAAATAAAAGGTTGTTCCAAGAAAATATACACAAGAAAGAGAGACACCTAATTCACAGTGGCTGAGGGAAGGCCTCCATGAGAAAGCAGCATCTAGCTGAAACCAGGACAACGCATTAGCCAAGTGCAGAGGAAGATAAGTGTTTGGGCACAAGAGTAAGTGAGAGACCCATGAAAGAGAAAGAGACTTGCCATAACAAGGAACTTGAGCAGTGATGGAACTGGTGAGGAAAAGTACCATGACTGAAGATTTTGCTGGGCCTTTTAGACCATGTGTGGAGTTTGGTAACTTTAAATCAGGGGGGAGTCATTAAAGATTTTTTAGCAAAGAGGATAACATGATCAAATTTGCATTTTATAAAAACTGATAGATGCCTCAGCACGGGGATATACCAGGATGCAAATAAAAGAAGCAGAGAGACACCAAATTTCTACTGATGCACACCGGGATGGAAAGTGTCACAAGGAAAATCTGGGAATGGAGAGGAGGCAAAGAAAAGTAGTGGACAGAAAGAAGGGAGAGCAAGGCTGAGGAGGAGGGTTATAGGGAAAAAAGATGAGGCAGCTGTCATGAGGGATGGAACTTTGGGTGTGAAGTTAGGGGGTGGGGGAAAATGGTTTCAAGAGGGTTTGAAGTAGTGTTTTATGTTATGTGCATTATAACCCCCTTCCTCCATCCTGCCTTAAACTCATGCCATTTAGTGTCTCCAGAACTGGATCTGTATTTTGGTTTTGTTTTTTAAGTCAGACTGTGTGCTAAGGCAGGCCTTGGGCAAGAGCAAGGTGGAAAAGCAGACCCACTGTATATAGGTTATACAGGAGAAATTGAGGATGAGGTCTCCAAAAAGGCTAGAGGGAAAGGGGGCCAGAGCCACCAAGGAAGGTTTGTTCTTTTACTCATATATATATATATATTTTTTTTTTTTAAATTGTGTTTTTGGTGAAAGTTTACACAGGAAATTAGATTCTCATGTCCTCAGTGGTTAAGAGCTTAGCTGCTAACCAAAAAAGCGGCAGTTTGAATCCACCAGCTGCTCCTTGGAAACCCTATGGGGCAGTTCTACTCTGTCCTATAGGGTCGCTATGAGGCGGAATCGACTCTATGGCAAGGGATTTAGTTTATATATATTGTTCAGTGACATTGGTTACATCGGAAGGTTCATTCTTGAATCCCACAGAAAGGAAGGAGAAAGCAGTGATTGGTGCAGATGCGCTTAAGATTGTATGATTGTGGGAAGAAATTGAGGGAGTTCCTGTTTAATGGCTTCCATTTTTCTCTCTGGAGAAGAGAGGGGAGAAGGTTATCAGCTGAGAAATATCTTAGGGACCCTTCTCCTACAAATAGGGAAGGCATTGATAATTTGTGGCTTTACTGCAAAAGATAGAAAAGATGGATTGTATGTTGTATAAAAGCCTTCATAAATGGCATTTCTAATGCAGATTCACACCAGTCCAGTTGGAGAGATGATCACATCACATGTCATCATTTGCATCTCACATCGGCCAAAAGTGTAGATGTATTTGATGCACACTGAAGTAAAATTCATCTCAGGCTTGAGAACTACTTCTTGTTATTAAATGATTCATTCTGAAGAACACTAGTCAATGAGCCTCAATTAGGTTTTCTCTGCCCAGCCCATTTTGCAATTTCCCCAGCCATAGCCTCCAGGTTTTTCTAAGATACAGCAAAACACATCAATACAACCACATTTTTTTTAAGTTACCAAGTGTTTTTAGTTACCATTTTCATTGCTTTTAAACAGAAGCACACATTCCAATGTGATCCAAAAAAAAAAAAAAAAACAAACTCGTTGCCATCAAGTTGATTCCAACTCCTAGCAACCCTATAGGACAGAGTAGAACTGCCCCATAGGGTTTTCAAGGAGCAGCTGGTGGATTCGAACAGCCAGCCTTTTGGTTAGCAGCCAGAGCACTTAACCACTATGCCCCCAGGGTTTCCAATGTGATCCAAAGCTGGTTATTTTCGAAAATATCCCTAAGTTGACAGCTACATGACCTCTAGCTCCTTGCCTTATTCCCTCTGCTGCCCTTCCTTGCTGTCTCTTATTTAAAAATAATAATAATAGCTAACATTTACTGAGAACTTACTGAGACAGGCATTGTGTTGCACTATGGACATGTACGAAGTTATTTAAGACTCACAACAATCCTATAACGTAAATTCTATTATTATCTTCATTTTATAGATGAGAAAACTGAGGTACAGAGAAGTTAAGTAATTTGCTCAAGTTCACACAGCTAGTAAGTGGCAGAGCTGGGATCCAGACAGAAGCCTGCACACTTAGCCTCTCACCCAAATAATATCCCCAAAACCATGTCTTAGTGATACTCAATATTTTTACAGTAGGACAAAGCACTGGGGTTGGGGAGGCGAGGGTATCATTATGTGGGGGAGCACTTGTCTTAATGGTATCGAGCTATAATAGGCACCAAATATGTCTTTGGCTGAGTCTTTAACCACAAAAGCACTAGATTCATAAAACTTTTGAATCAAAAGTAAAGTGATCGATCACCTAGTCCCCTCTCTGACTAGTGTTTGAGTCTCTCTAGACCACAGGTTGGCAAGCTATGGTCTAAGGCCAAATCTGCTTACCTTCTGTTTTTATAAATAAGGTTTTATTGAAACAAAGCCACACTCACTTGTTTACATACTGTCTTTGGTTGTTTTTGCCCTACAACAGCAGAGCTGAGTAGTTCCAACAGACGCCATATGGTCCAAACAGCCTAAAATATTTACTATCTGACCTTTTATAGAAAAAGTTTACTGACCGCTGCTCTAGAAAATTCCCAACAGAAGGCCACTCTAGCCTTTCTTTAAATACCTCTAATGACAAAAAAAACTCTACCTCACAAAATAGCCTTTCCATTTTCTGCCACTTCTGACTATCCCTTTCATGACCCACGGGACATACAGTGTCCACATGCATTTTCCACCTGTCTGGCTTATTGGGAAGCTACTTTCCCACTGACAATACATGCTGCCAACAGATAACTGTTTGAAACTGAAGAAACAGGCATGTGCTGCAAATTACTGTTTTTACAATGTATTGTATGAGGTGTTGCATCCTGGAAGTGTGATTGTGCAAAACCTTTGTCTCTTTTGGAGCCCTGGTGGCACAGTGGTTAAGAGCTATGGCTGCTAACCAAAAGGCTGGCAGTTTGAATCCACCACCCACTCCTTGGAAACCCTATGAGGCAGTTCTACTCTGTCCTATAGGGTTGTGATGAGTCAGAATTGACTCGATAGCAATGGGTTTTTGGTTTTTGTCTCTTTTGGCTTTTGTACAGCAAGATAAGCCTTATAAGTATATTTCCAGTTTCCTGTGATTATTTGTAAATTGCATTTCTCGAAATGATTTCGTGTTTGCGTGAATGCCTCATTTTCGGGTGCCATACATTGTAGGCACCTGTCAAGGGATCTAGAAGGTGATGCAGAGTCCAGAGGGACATATGTGTCCCACATAATCCTACTCCCAGAGTCCAGAGTGGCAGATGTGCCCCACGTAATCATACGCCCAGAGTCCAGATGGATGTCTGTGTCCCAAATAACATGTATCAAGATCCACAGTACCCCCCACAACAAAACTCAGATGCACTCAATGATTCAGCATGCATTCCACTAATGAAAGCAACAGAAAATTAAAGCCAAAAAATAATTCGGTCTTGAACTACTGTAAAAGCCTTCTTTAGTCTGAATTGAAATCTACTTTCCTTTAATTTCTACCCAAAGATATTAGTTCTGCCCTCTGGGCACTTCCTACCAACCCATAACCACCAAGGTCAGACAGGCTCCTCTGCTGTTCCTGTCACTTTCTCTTCGGAATGAGAATCAATTGTCTCTGGCAGGAAGACAAATAGCACAATCCCCAAAGGTCACTACAAAATTCCCCGGTTTCTCTTGTTTCTAACATGGAAGGTTCTCAGGCACACCAGTACTCCTTTGAAGCTCATCCAGTTTAACACCCTTGGTTGCCACTAAGGGGAGAAATGAAGGCTGTAGAATTCAAAGCCCAGTATGAAGATTTACAAGCCTACAGTGTTGTCACCAGATACACTATACCAACATATTTTTGCCCTCTCCTCTTCTTCCAAATGGAGTAAAGCCCTTTCTGTGTATATTCCTTCCGGGAGTCCATTAAGGATTATGCAGTTTAGGTTCATATAGTACATTTAGAGTCTTAAATAGTAATTTTCTCGATATTACTTGGCTATTTCTTTTCACTTGCTAATTTAAAAATTCAGAATCCTACTTCTAATTAAGGAGAACTCAGTCTTATAAATTAAGATCCCTTTTTAGAATACAGTTTCCTATCATATCTCTCCTAGCATTGACAAGTTATCCTTTCCTAAATAATATTTATCATCCCCCGCTCTCCTGAAGCAGAATATAAGATAATTTCAAAAAAAGACAAATTTCTGGGGTAGGAAAGATGAGGTAGGAATGGTGGGTTTTTAACTCACTCAGAATCATCCTTCCCAATTATACTATGTTCCGTATCTTCTCCTTACCTGACTAAACAACTTGGGGCACAAACAAGACAGGAACTCTTTACCAAAACAGGATGGACAGGCAAGGTTGACCTGCCCTTCTCTACAACTTAAGGCCTTCCCTCTCCTGAAGGCTCAGTGATGTCCTAGCTGATGTCTTGTCCCCATGAAGGACAGACTGTGGGTCCATAGTTTGTTCCATGTAAACTTAACCAGATGAGCAACTCAAGGATGGCAGAGCTTAAAATGTGACTCTGGCCACTGACTCATCTTCAGGCTTTTCAAGAGCTGATTTGGTAAGGTTTCTTTAAAAAAACAAAACAGGTAAGCAGCCACATAGCTTAGATTAGTGTATGTAGCTCCTACATTCAAAGGATTTTCAAGAGAACTCCAGTCCCTACTTAAAAAAAAAAAAATCAAGTCAATTCCAACTCATAGCAATCATATAGGACGAGTAGAGCTGCTTCATAGGGTTTCCAAGGCTGTAAATCTTTACAGAAGCTGACTTACTCCCGCAAAGCGGCCAGTGGGCTGAACCACCAACCTTTCAGCTAACAGCCAAGCACTTTAACCGCTATGCCACCAGGGCTTCTCCAGTTCCTATAGATATGGCCAACACATTCACCTTTAAAAACCACTTGCTACTGAGTTGATCTGGACTCATGGCAACCCCATGTGTGTCAGAGTAGAACTGTGCTTCATAGGGTTTTCAGTGGCTTATTTTTCAGAAGTAGATAGCCAGGCCTTTGTTCTGAGGTACCTCCGGCTGACTTGAACCATCAACCTTTTGGTTAGCAGCCAAGCGCTTAACCATTTGCACCACCCAAGGACACCATGAGCCTTTAAAACCCTCTATAAAAATGCCAGCCTCCTTTTATAATTGTATATTCTTTTTCAAGGTGTGGTTAGCAAGAAAAAAGAAAACATCTTTATTCAATTTAGTCTTCGAGGAAAAAAGCATTAGAAGACATGGAAAGTAGAAAAATAAGAAGATGGCTGAGTCATATGAATTAATTCAAGTTTGTCAATAAGCACCAGGAAGACATATTCTCAAACTCTACCTTAAGCCTCACTTTAACTGATTGTAATAAAGGCTCAAGTATCAATGTCTTCATTTATAACTGGGTTCTTCCACACTTATACCTCACTAAGTTGTAATCATTGTCCTAATTTACAAAAAACGGAAAGAACCATGGAATGTCAGAGGCAGAAGAAACTTGGTGATCTCCCAGTCACTTTGTAAGTGAGGTTTTGGAGACCCTAATTGCAGTGCTTCCCTCAAAAGCCCTTGAATGGCTGGACACACACAAGGGCTAGGTCCCCTGACTGGTGCTCTCCACCTTCCATAGCCTCTCGCAGAGGCATCTACCAAAAAGAGTGACACTACCAAGCACACATTAATTGAAATTTGTTTAAGGAAAACCAAAAGCACAAGTACTTTTTGCCTTTCAGAGTCCTAAGTCCAAATATCAAATACATTCAATGTGAAACAAAGCATTTTAGGGGGTTGTAACAATGAAATGGGAGCCCTGGTCACTCAGTGGTTAAGAGTTCGGCTGCTAACCAAAAGGTCGGCAGTTCAAATCCACCAGCCACTCCTTGGAAATCCTATGGGGGCAGTTCTACTCTGTCCTATAGTGTTGCTATGAATGAGAATCGACTTGACGGCAACAGATTTGGTTTTTTTGTTTAACCATGAAATATTAGCTTCTTAATAAGAGAATTTTGTAAAAGAGAAGGAGTCCTGGGTAGTGTAAATGGTTAATGTGCTTGGCTGCTAACCAAAAGGTTGGATGTTTGAGTACACCCAGAGGCACCTCAAAAGAAAGGCCTGGCAATCTACTTCCAAAAAATCAGTCACTGAAAACCCTACAGAACACAATTTTACTTTGACACCCATACAGTCGCCATGAATCAGAATCAACTTGACGACAACTGGTTTGGTAAAAAAGAAAGAACACTGAAATCTACAAACAGAGAGAGTACCATGCCTGACCCTCCACTAAATATATAATTATATGGTGCCACACTTCCTCCACTTGTTGAAATACCAACTTTGTAGCCTAAACTGTTGTGATCCACATCATGTTTGGTAAAGTAGAGGACCAGTGAAGCCCTCAATGAGATGGCCTGACACAACAGTCACAACAACAGTCTCAAACATATCACAGATGATGAGATAGTGCAGCACTGGACAATATTTCATTCTGTTATACATGAAGTCATCATGAGTCGAAGCAGACTTGACAGCAACTAACAAGCACCACCTAAACTAGCTGACAAGGACATGAAAACAGTGATGTGAGCATTTCTGTCAAACCAGTGAAATATATTTCTTGTTTGTAAACCCTGACAAGCACTATAAACTATAACCCAGTCCGAAAAAAAAAACAAAGATGTTGCCCCTAACGCTGAAGATTAAGAATACAGGATGGCATCTGGAGGGTTTAGGACCAGCAGTGAAAGGAAGGTCAGAGACAGGCACATTCAGGTCAGCATGGATGGTCGGCATGGGATGGATCTGCAAACGTTGGAAGACTGCTTATATAAGATGAAAAAGATGCTTCATCTCATTGGGGGGAAAAAGCTATTCAAAGCTAGCTGCCTTGATTAGCGTCACCCTGCCAAGCTTCTCACAGCTCCCCCTTTTGTCTGTGCCCTTCTTCCTGCATGTTGAATAAGTGATGAACAGCTACACTGGAAAGGTAGTCTGTGCACCGGCAGAAACAGTAAAGACATGGAGCTGAAATAGCCAAGTCACGGAATGTGTACATTTTAACGCAAAGTATTTTCCTGAACTTCTGCTAGAATTATAGGGCAGATTCCAGCAGCTGCTTTTCCAAGAGCTAACAGCTTGCATTCACCAGGAAGGGAGGCTCACAGTTACAACAGCTGTTTTTTCCCTTTCTTCACTGAGCAGCCAGATCTGCTTGTCTACTCAATAAGAGAAAATTCTCGAAGACGAAAGCAAAACTAACAGACCTAAAACAAAATCCGCCCTCCCACCCCTCACAAGAAAACAAGGATAAGTCAGTAAGTTCTGGAGAAGAAAACTTACTTAAACAATAAGGCAGCTAATCAGGGGAAAGATTACTCAAGCAATCTAACTACCCATAAGATATTTTCACACGTGGATAGCATTATTTTATGGATAAAGTAGCTCAAAGAGCAATGAAAAAAATGACTCAAAATAAATGCATAAAAAAATGCATGCATATTTACCAAACAAGGCACTAAGCAAGATTGACAAACCTCTGCTATATTTTAATATTCTATCCTGTGTATTAAACTGTAAGCAAAGTGTAGCAATGACTTTCAACGTGGGCCTCTACAGGCCTGCCACAGTCTAGCTGGGAGATACACTGCACACCTCCAACTTAAGCCTAGGTCATCTAGAATGACAGAGAGGGTGCTTCCTGAGCTATCGATTACTCTGGAAATGATGGAAGAGGGTGCCATCTTTGAGGAGGTAGACGCGTCCCAGGTATAAGTCAAAGATCCACAGCTCACTTCTGCTAGGGGAGGTATGAAAGCAAGGAGATTTACACGTTGGAAAAAAAAATCTCTAGTATTATTTTCTCCTATGTGTGGTAACAAAAGATTGAACAATAGAGTGTTGAATCAGAACATACTAATTATATACTGACTATATATTTTGAAAAAGAGCCCTGGTGGTGTAGTGGCTAAATGCTCAGCTGCTAATTGAAAGGCTGGTGGTTTGAACCCACCTGCCACTCCTTGGGAGGAAGATGTGGCAGTCTGCTTCAGTAAAGATTACCAAAAAACCAAACCTGTTGCCATCAAGTCAATTCCAACTCATAACGACCCAATCAGACAGAGCAGAACTGCCCCATAGGGTTTCCAAGGAGTGGCTGGTGGATTTGAGCTGCCTACCTTTCGGTTAGCAGCCAAGCTCTTAACCACTGCGCCACCAGGGCTCCTCTGCAAAGATTACAGCCGTGGAAACCCTATGCAATAAATGAATATATGTCTCTGTATCTCTGTCTGTCTCTCTCTCACACACACACACCCCTGCATTTTTGGACATATTGTTTGCTTATAAATGTTCTAATCTTTGGAACTGGAGCATCCACCCCTATCAGTTGTCTTCTTCCTATCTTCCCACCCCCTATACCCTGGAAACCCAAATCCAGCCCAGACTTTCCCTTCCACTCCCCCACTGATGCTAAGGGAAGAGAACAGTGGAGCCTGCTGGGTTTCCATACCAAGTAAAAAGCATCTGAGTTTCCCTTTCAATATCAAGGTCAATCTTCCACTGCTTAAAGAATTACTTAAAATATGGGTGTCCTACAACAGCTACTGCTATTTAAAAACCTGAGTAGAATATTCTAGGGCCGAGGATGAATCATTCAGATAGATAGTTTCTAATGGGGTTTTAAAGGAAATAACACCAATGAAATGTTATCTCTTAATACCTAGGTAATCATAGGCGCCTAAGAGATAAAGAGCAGTAGCTCCTGTTTTCCTCTGACCTTACGACTTTTTTCAAATATCATTTTTTTAATTCTCAAACATTAAGCATATGTAAAAATCATTTAGATTAGGGCAAAATCAAACAAATGCAACAGGATATTAAGAACTGCAAAGGTTTGGAAACCACTATTATAAGGACTAAGAATAGAAGGAAATATACATGTAAAGTAAATTAATTCACAGGAATTTCAAGTTAATTTTTAAAAGGTTAATATCCTTTTTTTCTATCCTACTCTGAACAATTAAGTTGGGAAGTATAGTTGGTAATTTGATCTTCAGGGGTAAGCTCATTAATTTTAAAATTAAGAAAAAAATTGAACACTTGGAAAAGCAAAAAGGTTATCTTTTTCTAGTCTCAACGGCGAGAAAGCAAAAAGTACCACGTAGCCAAATTAGGTTAGACTTTCATATTAAGTAGGTTGAAATCACTGGATAGATTAGTTTGTTTTAATAACTGCTTTCTCCCTCACTATACAAATAATATAAACACAATACAAAGATTTAGAAAAGACAGTTAAGCAAGAGATTAAAATACAAGCCATCTGTAATGGTACTACCCAGAGACAGACACTGCTTGCATTAGTTTTGACCAATAACATTTCACACTTAAATTTTTAAAATGAATATATTTGGTTTTGAATAAAATATTTATCTGCTTTTTATTATGAACTCATCCTTTTATCTTATTTTTAGTAACTCTCATAGTATGTATCAAATAAATGCATAAAAGTATCCAGAATACACATCCCGAATGGCAATGATTAAAAAACAGAAAACAACAGATATCAGTGAGGTTGTGGAGAAAGTGGAACCCTCATCCATTGCTGGTGGGAATGTAAAATGGTACAACTGCTGTGGAAAACAGTTTGGCAATTCCTCAAAAAGTTGAACATAGAATCACAGAACTACCATATGACACAGCCATCCCAACCCTAGGTATATACCCAGAAGAAGTAACGGTAGAAACACAAACAGAAACCAGTACATCAATGTTCATTGCAGTACTTCTCTCAATAGCCAAAAGGTAGAAACAACCAAAACATCCAACAGCAGATGAATGGATAAACAAAATGTGGTACATACATACAATGAAAAGTTCTGATGCATGCCACAACATGGATGAAACTTGAAAACTTTATGTTAAGTGAAGTAAGTCCCAAAAGAACAAGTACTATATGATCTCACTTATATGAACCAAGTAAATATATACAAACGAAAGATTAGTAGTGCTTCCCAAAGATGGGAGGGAGGGGGAGAGGGGAGTTTATGCTTAGGGAGCATTGAGTTTTTGTTAATGGTGGTGGAATAATTTGGAAAAGGCTGACGATAATGGTTACACAACAGTAACCCATGTTACTGAATTGTATATGTAGCAATTGTTGAACCGGAGAGTATTTTATTGTGGATATTTTCAACACACACACACAAAAAAAGTGCCTAGAATACATAAGTTTATTATCTTGGTAATTATCTTTCAACTTTTAAATGTCTTCTGATTTCAGTGATAAGTGTTATCTTTCAGATACAAACTGAATTTTTTTTTCTGAAAAAACTAAAGGCAGTTCCTCTCCTAATGCTTTGATAAGTTTATTCTTCAATTTTATTACATCAGCTAACCAAATCAATATCTGTAAAATTAATCAGAAATATAATAATTACTGCTTAATATACACAGGGTACATCTTCTGAACAGGAAATACAGACTTCTCTATGTTGAATACAAAATGTACTGCAGTCATAAAACATGAAAAATGTAGTTGATATGGGGAATTAATTACATTGCATTTAAATCAAATTTTGTAGGGTTTACTACTAACTTTACCCAAAAAATTTGGTCTTTGTCCTCAGTTCCTGCAAGATAACCTCTAAAACCTTGGCGTCGGTAGCATCACTAGGGGGAAGGGTGAGGGGTGCTGGCTGTCAGAGGAGGTGACACCAAAATAACCCCAGGGTCCGCAACAGCAGCGGTGGTGAGTGAGCCCGCACCATCAGGGGACGGGTCTCTAAGGCAGTGATGTCACTAGAATTGGTATCCCCTGTCACCCAGTGCAGGAACTCATCATATCCCCGTCACCCACTAGTCACTAGGGCTGGTGTCACCCACTGTGGTAATGCATCGTCACACACACACACATACACACACACACCCCGTCACCTGCCAGTCAGGGTGTGGGCAGCTAGGCAGTGGCACTTGCCATTGGGCAGAGAGGAGGGTCTCCGCCTTGGCCAATGGGAGAAGGGAGGAGTGCAGGAAGCCATGGGGGTGGGGCTGAGAGGGGCAGGGTCACGAAGTGGGGGCAAGATTGGGCCACTCCACCCACCAGGGAGGAGGGATGATACCATGAGTTACCACACTGGGTGACAGGGACCCTAGTGACTCCACTGCTTGGAGCGTCCTTGTTGAAGGCTCCAGACCACACCTAACCTAACAGGTTACGCTAATGAGGTGATTCATGTGGGAGCTGCCAAACGAGAAAAGACCTGCCCCATGATATGAGCGTGACCTCAGGGGAGGGGAAGGCATGATTTAATCATTCATACCTACGTAATAAGGCCCCACTAAAGACTCTGGACAGGCAAGCTTCATGGGTTTCCTGCTTGGTGAAAGACATCTATGCATGTGGGAGAGCAGAGTCCCTTTTTGGACATGGAAACTCCACACTGGGAAACCTCCCAGGCCTCACCCTACACGTCTCTTCACTTGTATCCTCTTCGCTCTAATAAAACTTTATAATTAATCATAAGAACAGAGCTTTTTCTGAGTTCCTTGAGTCATTTTAGAAAGTTATTCAACCCAAAGAAGTAGTGGGAGCCAGCAGGGGCCTGGAGACCCCCTGTGCTTATGCTGGTATCCTGAGGGAACTCCTAAATTGGTAGCCAGCAGATCAGAAGTGAAGGGTGTCCTAGTGACTTTCAAGCTTAGATCTGGCACCCTGAAGAAGTAGTGGGAAAATCCCCAATTTGTTGCCAGCAGGTCAGAGGTGAGGGTGTTGTGGCTGGCATTTGAGGTCTTGGGGCAGATTTGGCAGTCTGGACAAATGTGCTCATTAACTTGTAAGGTCAGACCTAGCTCCAGGTGGGGAAGGTCAGAGAAGAAATGCTGCATGCACAGCTGGTGTCGAAACAGAAGTGGAACAGAGGAGAGTACGTTGTATAAACTGCATTGACTTGAGAAGTGGCATTTTGACTTTTTCTGCAAATTTTTAACACCATTTAAATTTATTTTATTCAAATGAAATTCACCTGTCACTAGTGACTAGTAAACTGAACTCTAATAACCCATATTCAGGAAGAAATGTTTAGCTTCACACTTAATTTTCAATTACACTGCAGCAATGTTATTCAAACTTTTCCAGATACCTGGAATTCATGGTAATTTTTGGAAACCACCTAAAACAATGATTAAGCTTCCAAATTAGTAAATAAATAACACTTTGCTAAATCATACTCCTTCTTATATTAGATTCTAGTATATATACCTGAGAAATGTTCTGGGTGGAGGTGGGAAGATGGGGAGAATAAACCATTATATGATTTTAGCAGCAAAACTCCTTAGTTCAGGTTACATCTTTTCAGAAAATTTTTTAAAAAGCACTAAATTAGAGACCTATAAATTCAGCCACATTTATACGTACAATTGAGATCAAATCTCTTAATGTCTTTTTAACAATGTTTAAAAATACCAGCAGCACCAAATAACCTCCTCAATTACTAACCATCTGTGATTTGCTTTTGGCATCTGCCTTTAGCATACTCAGATTTGGCTCAACTGAACAGCAATCTAGGATGAGCAGAGCCCTAAAGACAACAGAATTCTTGTACGACACACCACACTCTTTCTTAGTGATTTCATCTTGTTAGTCCTGCGCCTAATTGGACTGAGCATTGTGCATTATCCATTAAGGCCCCACTTGCCTGCACTGTCACCCTTGATTTCCCTAACTTCTTGAATCCTCACCGATCTTAACTTTCTGAACATCTGTGGCTCTCATCCTGGAAGACGATTACACAATCTGTATAGCTTGGTGACTGTTTATATCTCCTCTCCTCATCCCAACCAATGAGTAGCTCATTAAGGCACAAGTATACATTCGTATCTCTTTTCTATGTCAAAGACAGAGCCAAGCAAAAGAGTCAACGTATACCTGACCAGCTTTTAACAGATTCATTGACATCTGTGAGAGTTCTGAGGTTTTTGTTCAATGCGCCTTTAGAGTGAATAATTCCCTTCAACTGAAAAAGTAGTATTCTTCACCTTATAAGACTTTCTTTATGCCCTGTTTGCCTTTCAGTTTATTTTCAACTCTTAACAAGGCCCGTGTCAGGGCCCTCACAGGAGTGCTTAGTTATGGAGAAAGTGCCCAGTGACAGAGAGCCACCCTGGCGAGTTGAGCACACACAGAACTCGCCACAGTGGAGTTCCAAAAGTGACTTTAGAGGCAGCAAAAAGAAGGGCAAGCCAGTAGGCACAGTGCATTCCAGAATACTTAGCTTGGGAAAGTTTGAAGCATGTTCTTTCTTACTTAGTTTCTTTCTTTCTTTTCTCTTTCTTTTTTTACTTCTTGCAAAATATGCTAAAAGATATCTACCTACCTGCTTTATATTGTGAATTTTCATTAAAAAATCAGTTTGTATATATTTTTTCACTTTCATAAACTGAATGTGCCACAAAGTTAAAAACAAAAAAAACCTGTCTCTGAAATATATGTCTATATATTCAAATTATAAACCCAATTTTTATAACAAGGAGGAGGCTGAAAAAGAAAAAAGAAACCACATCTCTTAACTTACCATATATAGGGGAAAATGTGAAGTAGTTCAGATGACAAATATTATAGGCTTCAATTCTAACATCTTTCCAGATACCCTGGGTAGGAAAGGAAGGCCCCCAGTCCCAACTAAAAGAACACTGCTCCTATAATATTAAGTAGGAAAAAAAGATACAGTCTGAGTATCATGAAATTTAAACATGAAAAGTCTTTTCTTTTAAAACATTATATGATATATATATATTTTTTTCTTCCAAATACAGCCTCTAAGATGGTCCCCAATGAATAATCCCCTCTTAGTACTCATGCTTTTATGTAATCTCTTTTCCTTGAGTATGGATTAGACACACTGAATCACTGCTAACTACTAGAATACAGCAGAAGTGATGGATGAGACTCACTTCCAAAATGAGGTCATAAGAGACTGTGTCTTCTGTTTTAGACACTCTCTCTCTCTCACTCTCTTTTGGTCAAAGGGGAGGTCAGCCCCTGTGTTGTAAGGCAGACCTGTGGAGGAGCTTACGTGAGTGAGCTCGGAAGCCAGTCTTCTGAGGCCTGCCAGTGAGTGAGCTTGGAAGCTGACTTGTCAGCCCTAGTTGAGCCTTGAGATGAATGCAGCCCAGCCCTAGCTGACTGTAGTCTCACGAGAGAGCTGGAGCCAGAGGCACCCAGCTAAGCTGAGCTCAGATTCCTGACTGACAGAAACTGTGATCATAAATGTTGTTCTCAGCTAAGTTTTGGGGTAATACGTTACACATCAAGAGATGACTAAAAAAATATCCAATATCTCAACTGACACCACATAGTTAAATTGGCAGAAATGTTCTAAGAACATAAAATCTAAGAATAGTTGTGCATTTATTTTTCAAAAGCTTATTTCACTGAACAACACAATAATTACTCTCTAACCTTCTCCAAAATATCTCTAGACCTAACCTTTGTATTTGTATTAGGAAGGAAGGGCAGATATTAGCTCCAAATACAAATGATGGACTTGAGACTGCTAACTTGGTCTCCAATTCAGGTCCTTTCCCACTTGACCATGTCAATCTAGGCAGAAACACCAAGACGCAATTCATCATTCTGGGAAGTATGCCCCAGGGTTAGTGTCCCTCACACTGTGACAGAAGAAATCTGGGTCTGATTCCTGATTTCAGTGACAAAAAGCTTTGATCTATCTAGATAATCTGAAAGTCTTTTTTAAATTAAACAGGGATACAGGAAAACCTTACATGGATATTTGTATAACACATACACTACCTTTATTGACAACCTGAAAAGAGAACTGTATCTATTCTTTTCATGTTAGGATCTGGTTAGTCCTGGTTTTAAAAGAAAGCTAAAGACGGAAGGGAGTTCCTGGGTGGTGCAACCGGTTAACACACTGAGCTACTAACTGAAAGGTTGGAAATTCGAGTCCACCCAAGGGCGCCTCAGAAGAAAGACCTGGTGATATACTTCCAAAAAAACAGCCACTGAAAACCCTGTGGAGCACAATTCTACTCTGACACACATGGGGTCACTATGAGTTGGAATCAACTCAATGGCAACTGGTTTTTAAAGACAGAAGGGGAGAAAGAAAAAGTACAACCTCTAGGATTCAAATCACTGTGGCCTTGGAAGCCAAAGGCAAAAAAACTCAAACAATGAATCTTATCTGTATAAGATAAGAATATATGTGTTCCGGAATACTTGACTGCTGAGTATTGCCACAGAAATATTCTAAGACTGTTCAGTTACAGCAGTAGGAACAAATGGTTAAAGAGTCATTGATACACGTTTGGGTAGGTTGCAAAACAGAGAAGGTATAATTTTGACCTCAGTACCTATGTAGGTACTGTTGTTGTTGTTGTGTGCTGATGAGTCAATTCTGACTCATGGCAACCCTACACGACAGAGTAAAACTGCTCCATAGGGTTTTCTAGGCTGTAATCTTTACTGGAGCAGATCTCTAGGTCTTTTCTCCTTAGAAGCCACAGGAGGGTGGGTTCGAACTGCCAACCTCTCGGTTAGCAGCCGTAGCTTTTAACCACTGCTCTATCAGGGCTCCTTATACAGGTACTTAAAAAAAAAAAAGACTTGTTGCCATCGAGTAGATTCTGACTCATAGCAACCCTATAGGACAGACTAGAACTGCCCCATAGGGTTTCCAAGGAGCACCTGGTGGATTCAAACTGCCAACCTTCTAGTTAGCAGCCGTAGCACTTAACCACTAAGCCACCAGGGTTTCCATACAGGTACTAGGAAACAGAATTTAACAGTAAGACCATCCAACCAAAAGAGAGCCACTTAACTAGTCAAAAATAATCAGAATTTATCAGCTGACATCTAAACAGTGCTGGCAAAAAATTTAGTATTTTCACAATTAACCCAAAGATTCCATTTACTGGTAAAATTAAATATCATGATAGAATAGTATTTCAACTGTGTATTAGAATAAATCTATGTCATCCAGACCTAAGAGAAAAAATAATTCCAAAAAGGTCAGCAGTTCAAATCCACCAGCTGCTCCTTGGAAACCCTATGGGGCAGTTCTAGTCTGTCCTATAAGGTCACTGTAAGTCAGAACCAACTCAACAGCACCTAACAACAACAATAACAAGTAGTAAATATGAGAACATGTCAGCCAATATATTAATATTTGCAGAAGGCTTCCTAGTAACAAGAATAATAATAAATGTGAACCTCGGAGTCTGGTGAAAAGCTGGATAAATCCACATGTTAACAAACAAATTTGTAAAGTTACACCATCGGTCGCATATTTTTCTTCTTCTTCTGATGTTATTTAAGTTCTGAAACATGCTTCAGAAAAGATAAAAACCTAGAAAGATGAAGATTCTCCACAAACATTCAGATAATCTTTTGATTCTTGTTTCAGATTTTCAAATCCCACTGAGGGGAGCAAGAGAGAGACTCAACTTCTGAAATGCCACCAGAGTCTTCAAGCAAGCACTTCACATGCTGTCACAATCAATCCTCAAGGCTAAAGCCCCATCCATGTGAGAGGCCATTACCTTCCGAATAAAGTTGACGTGGCATTCACCCTTCTGCACAAGCGGAGGGCAGTTTGGGGGCACCTGATAGCCAGTGTGAGCTTTGCTCTGCTCGGCTGCATACAGCACTGCTGACTGGAAACGCAGCTCAATGAAGTTCACATCTCTGACCATGCCGGTGATATCGAAGCTCTGAAGTAAGAGGAAACGATACAGACAAACCCATGACATGAAAGTACCTTCATGGGTAAAATGTTAGATAGAAGCAGAATATATGAGAGAATTATGAAAGATGCATCATAAGATAATTCAGATGTTTAGGTTTAACTTCTGTACAGTAGAAAGTATCTCACCAAAATATAATTTAGTTGCCCACTTTTTTATTTACACCACGCACATTCTCCTGCACAAACACCCATCTCTAGGTTTCTCCTTCTATTTTCACAGCCAGAATGATGGTTCTAGGGAACAGACTGAACAGAAAATATCTCTACCCTGGAATGTCTGCTCTGGCTATTTACACATGGCCCTGAACTGCCAAGGATTTCCTAGACGCTCATGACAACCTGACTCCATGGTATGAACAGCATGTATTTCTAAGTCATAAGTTATTTTTGTTTTGAAAAGTCTACCCTTGAAAGGGAAGGGAGATTAGGATACAATCTCTTCATGTAATCATTCCAGAAGGAAAGGGACATTTTCTTTTTCTGTATTTTTTATCATGGTAAAAATATATATAATAAAACATTTGCCATTTCAACATTTTTACATGTACAATTTGGTGACCTTAATTATATTCATCATGTTGCACAACCATCACCACTGTCTGCTTCCAAATTTTTTCATCACCCTTAGCAGAAACTAAGTGCCCACTAATCAGTGAGGAATGTTTTCTTTTAAAATGGTTTGTCAATCCTGTGATTCCCATGAAACCATGATTCTTACTATAATGCTAACAGAGAATCCTCCTCACTGTACATCCACTTGTGTAACAGTTGCACAGTAGCGAAATACGTTGTGCAACTGGGGAGATC
Source organism: Dugong dugon (assembly GCA_030035585.1). Taxonomy (NCBI): domain Eukaryota; kingdom Metazoa; phylum Chordata; class Mammalia; order Sirenia; family Dugongidae; genus Dugong; species Dugong dugon. Next base: position 20,232,880 of record CM057463.1, on the reverse strand, counting down.
AAAGCCTTTGGACAACACCAGTTGCTACTGAGTTGATTCTGACTCATGGCACCCTATGAGTGTCAGAGTAGAACAGTGCTCCATAGGGTATTCAATGGCTGATTTTTCAAAGTAGATCACCAGACCTTTCTTCTGAGGGACAAACAATAGACCTGGATTAAAACATAGTGGTTAAGCGTTTGGCTGCTGACCAAAGGTCAGCAGTTCAATTCCACCAGCCACTCCTTGGAAACCCTACGGGGTGGTTCTACTGAGTCCTACAGGGTCACTATGAGTCAGAAATGACTCAGCGACAATGGGTTTGGTCTTTTGTTTTTTATGCACAAATTGGAGTCCCTGGTGGTGAAAAGAGTTAACGCTATTGGCTGCTAACCAAAAGGTTGAAGGTATGAGTCGACTCAGAGGCACCTCGGAACAAAGGCCTGGCACTGTACTTCCAAACAAGCAGCGATTAAAAACCCTATGGAGCACAGTTCTACTCTGGCACACCTGGCGTTAACATGAGTCTGGATGGACTCAACAGCAAAAATTATCTAACTTCAGTTTCTTCCTCTCCACAATAGGTACAACACCACCTACATCATAAGGATGTTTTGAAGTTTAACTTAAATGAGATTACATATGTAAAGCATTTCACACATACACGCACTTGCATAGAAAACACCTGTTTTCTCCCTCCACTCCCTCCCCTACTTCACCCCCTGCTGAGCTATGTTGTCCCAAAGCACCTTACACAGGAATCTGCTGTGCAGCACGACCCCACTAAGGTCCCATTACCAGAGGCACTCCTGGTAAGCAGTGTTTGAATGAACTAATTAAACAAAAGATGAACAAATGAAAAATCCTACATATGAGAATAAACAACAGAAACAAACTCATCTCAGCATTGTAATGTCCACCATATTAATATTAACTTCATGATCCCCTTCGTGTCTTCAAATTATTGAGTTGGAGAGCAGTAGCTATTCCAAATACAGTAGCCTAATGCACTAAATAAAGCACTCATGAAACAAAACAGCTTATAAAATTCTCCTACATGGTGTCTCACATACAGTAAGTACTTGACATGCATTATTTCCTCATTTTCCCCATTCCCACCCCCACTCCTAGAGTATACCTATTGGTGTCTAGTAACTAGACATCAACTAGAGCTTGAACTTGCCTAGTAACTAGACACCAATGTTGAAACTGGTATTAGAAATAATCTTGATTAAATTGTATATTTTCTTGGGTTATTAGCATTTTCAGTATATTTATTCTCTACATTTCAGAACAAGATTTCTTTGAAATACTACTTTCTTATGTGTAATAACAATTCCATTCGTTCTACCCTGTGTAATTATAAAATTTAAAAATACTGGATAAAAGCAGTTGTAGGCAAGAATCTGTTTGCAGAATTATTCACCAAATATTTTGTCATTATGATATCAACCAAAAAACCAAACCCTATGCCACTGAATCGACTCTGACTCACATCAACCCTACAGGACAGAGTAGAACTTCCCCATAGGATTTCCAAGGAGCAGCTGGTGGATTCAAACTGCCGACCTCTTGGTTAGCAGCCATACTCTTAATCACTGCGCCACCAGGGCAAGTGGTAAACAAATTACTCAAATTTATAAATTAAAAAAATGCTTTTTCTAAACATTTTCTTAGTGCTTTTGAAAATATTATAAACTATGAAATACTGTAAAACTCTGAATAAGTTTTAATATTCAATAACAACATTTCAATTGAAACTTTTAAAATGTTATAGGGATTCAAAGCATATTCTGGATATTCCAAACAGCAGAGCCGGGAACAACATTTGTTAACACTTTCTATGTGGCAAGCACTGTGCCACCCATTTTAGATGATCAGTTTATTAAATCCTCACAATAACCCCATGGGATATGCAGTGTTTTCATCACTTTGACAAATGTGGCAACTGAGGCTCAGAGAAATAAAGTAATTTACCCAGGGCTCCAAGAGTTTGAATGTATCTGCATGGCCAAATAAGCATTCACCTTTCTATACTCACAGTAACAATTAATATAAACACACATAAGTGAGTTTTTTTAACTGGATGTCATTATATACTTACATATCTATTGAACATATTGTCTGTTTTCCCAACAGTGACTTTATTGAGCAGGATTTTTGTAACTGTATCAATCCCCTCAAAAATCAGATTTACTTTTTGCCATTTGCTAAAAAAAGAAAAGATTTTTTTTAAAGCAAGATGTATATAACATTCACTTAGATAAGTCTTAGTTTATAAGTTAAGAATTAAGGTAATAAATATTTCCCAGAAAATATACATTTTTTAAAAGCAGTTCTCAATGCAATTTTCAGAAGTATTGGCTTATCCCTCCTCATAAAAAGCTAATTTCCATAAAATTGGGACCGCAACTTAAAATTCCCAAATGCACTGATTTATTTCTAGTTACTTCCCAAAGTTTTTATGGGAATCAAGTTAAAGAACAGACACAAAAGCATTTTCACAAAATATTACATTTACTGACAAATATGAGAGAACACTTTAACAAGATAACAAGTATTTAGGAGTGAATACCATGTGCCCAGAACTATGCCAAGCCTTACAAGGAATTAAAATAGTCTCTGTACTTAAGGAGTCTGCAATCTGGTTGGCATCCAAGCCTAAAACACAGGGGGGAAAATCCCCAAACCCGTTGCCATTGAGTCGACTCTGACTCATAGTGACCCTATAGAACAGAGCAGAACTGCCCATAGTGTTTCCAAGACTCTAAATCTTTATGCAAGTAGGCTGCCACATCTTTCTCCCACAGAGGGGCTGGTGGGTTCAAACCGCCAACCTTTCGGTTAGCAGGCTTTAACCACTGTGCCACCAGGGTTCAAAACACAGGAAACAAACAGACTCGCTATCTGTTCTATTATGTAATACGATCTTGTTGGATAGAGTTTAAGGGCTATCGGAGTTTATGTCATAAGGAAAGACTTCAAGAATGAAACAGGAACCAAAAGACGAGTAAAATAAATAAAATGTGGTGAATCTATACACTCGGGTATTATTCAGCAACAAAAAAGATTGAAGTACTGATACAAGCTGCAACATCAATGAACCTTGAAACCATCACTATGCTTACTGAAAAAAAGCCAGTCACAAAGGATCACACACTGTATGATTTCATTTATAAGAAAGGTCCAGTATAAGCAAAATCATAGAGCTAGAATATAGATTAGTAGTTATCTAGGGCTGGAGTGGGTGTAGAAGGATGAGGGAAACAGGAAATGATTAATGAATATAGCCTTCTTTCTGAAATGATGAAAATATCCTAAAATTGTGGGATGGTTGCACAACCCTGGGAATATACTAAAAACCACTGAAATGTGCACTTTAAATGAGTAAATTGTACGGTATGTGCATTATATCTCAATAGAGGTGCTATTAAAAAAAAAAAAAAAGATGGGTATAAATGTCCAGGTAGAGGGTAGACATCAGAGGAAAAAAAACAAAACTGAAGCAAGGAAGGGCTAACAGCATCAATAGCATTAAGATAACAGACATGATTCAGGGGCAGAATTTGTGCTGGGAAGTTAAGGAGAGAAAGCTGGCCAGGTGGGAGGAGGGAGGGCAGAGTGGTGCCACCACCGGCAAGATTCAACAGTATTTCGCAGATAAGCAGAGAAGTTTAAATTTGATTTGCCAAGCAAAAGGAATACATTGGCCATTCTTGAGCATGCGCATATCATGACAAAAGCAATATTTTGGAAAGAGGAGTCTAAAGTTTGTACGTACAAAGGACCGGAGACTAAAAAGACAATACAAGAAATTTAGCGAGGCAACTTTGGCCTTATTCCAGTCACTCACTAATAAAATCTAGGCCCAGGTGGAAACTTTGGAAATAAAGGGGACGGGTAAACCAAGAGAAAAGTTAGGCAAAAATTAACAAGACTCAGAAACAGACTGAATTCAGGGAGATGAATGAAAGTTATGAAACCTGAGGCATCAAAGACTGGAAAAATGGTATTATGTGAAGAGGAACAATGAGGTTGTTAGAAAACGAAGTTAGGTTTAAAAGAGAGAGCCAATTGGTTAAATGTTGGGTATGTTGAGTTCCCGGTGAGACAGGACCACTAATAGAGATATTTAAAATATTTAGAAATAAGAGCCTGGAGCACAGTAACTCCATGATATTGAGCCCAATATTGTGGCTTTATTTTTCTTTCAAGAGATTAGTAAATAATCATCAAAAACGGTCATATAAAGGGACAAATTTTTTTTTTTAATTTAGCAATAGTGGTGGTGTATAGGAGCCCTGGTGGTGCAGTGGTTAAAAGCTCAGCTGCTAACTAAAAGCTTAGCAGTTCAAATCCACTAGCCACTCCTTGGAAACCCTATTGGGCAGTTCTACTCTGTCCTATAGGGTCGCTATGAGTCAGAATTGACTTGATGGCAACGGGTTTGGTTTGGTTTTGGTTTTGGTGGTGTATATAATTGGGTTACATTCTGCCTCAAATGGAAATACCTGCTTATAATAATATAGAAAATGACTGAAAACAAATATCCATGTTTTTCCTCATGGTCTCACAATATAAGACTAAAGACATAGTCTTCAATGGCTGGTTAGCACCACACAGAACAAATGACGTATATCTGATCCTACTTAACAAAATTACAAAGGTATACACTCTCTTGATTACAGGGAGGTAAAGAGGAGGAAATACAGATAAAAGAATGTGACTGGGGCTAGGTGACTCCATTAACACCACTAGAAAAATAACTCAGTAAGAAACAACTTCATGACTGGGGATCAGTGGCACCATCTTCATACACAAAACAAAACATAAACCTATATTAACTTTTGAAGTACAAGGCTTTACTCTGACTTACTCTCTACTATGTGGCCTAAACAAAGCAAAACAAGATTATTGCTTAGACAGAAAAAGAAGGAAAGCTCCTTAAATAAAATAAAATAAACACACACACACACATACCTATGGTTAAAGGGCATTTTAAATTCCTTGCTATAGGTCCAGTTATCCAAAGAGATCCATCTGTAGTGAAGGTCATTAAATCTGTAGTAAGGATCCTGTTGATACAAGGTAAAAATTATGATAGATGGTTAAATATGTAAATATAAACAAATAAAAATAAACATGAAATAAATTATTAACAACAGCTATTTAGCACCTAAAAACTAATGAACTCTTGGCCTAGGACTACAAAGGGTAGTCATTAGCAACAAAAAATATAAGAAAAAATTCCAACAAAACACCTGAAATGAAAGAGTTCTGATATGTAAATAGTATAGTTTCATTATCAAAGAACATATGTGGAGATTAAGATTAGCTTCCCTTGTTAAAACCAAACACAGAACCTCCAAGGTATTAGCAGAGATTGAAACACAGAATTTCTGGTGTGTAGCTACCAGTCTCTTACTGCCCTGGGACTCTCACTTTGCTTAAAGCTGCCACTACCCGAGCTGGCCTCCAGGAGGAATCTTCTCCTCTACTGCCCAGAGGTCAAAAACATCCACTCACAGAGGAATTCTGTTAAGATGGCAGCATGAACAACCACAAATACAACAAGAAATACAAGGAAATAGGTAAGTGATAACTTTGGTGAAGGTTAAGACAGTACACAATACTGGGGAAACCAGCACAGCTTGTCCAAGGCAAGGTCAGGGAAGCTCCATAAACACATACAAACTCCCTGAGGGACTGGATTACTGGGATGAGGGCTGTGGGGACCATGGCCTCGAGGAAAATCTAGCTCAATTGGCATAACATAGTTCATAAAGAAAATGTTCTACATTCTACTTTGGTGAGCAGCATCTGGGGTCTTAAAAGCTTATGAGTGGCCATCTAAGATACTCCACTGGTCTCACCCTGTTGGGAGCAAGGGAAAACGAAGAGAACTAAAGATATAAGGGAAAGACTAGTCCAGAGGACTAATGGACGGCAACCACCACAGCCTTCACCAACCGACTGAGTCCAGCACTACTAAACGGTACCTGGCTACCACCACTGACTGCTTTGACAGGGATCACAATAGAGGGTCCCAGACAGAGCTGCAGAAAAACGTAGAACAAAATTCTTACTCACAAAAAAAGATCAGACTTACTGGCCTGACAGAGACTGGAGAAATCCCAAGAGTATGGCCCCCACACACCCTTTTGGCTCAGTAACGAAGCCACTCCTGAGGTTCACCCTTTAGCCAAAGATTAGGCAGACCCATACAACAAAATGAGACTAAAGGGGCACACCAGCCCAGGGACAAGGACTAGAAGGCAGGAGGAGACAGGAAAGCTGGTAATAGGGAACCCAAGGTCGAGAAGGAAGAGTGCTGACATGTCCTGGGGTTGGTAACCAATGTCACAAAACATTATGTGTACTAATTGTTTAATGAGAAGCTAGTTTGTTCCATAAACCTTTATCTAAAGTACAATAATAAAAATAAATTAATTAATTAAAAATAGAAATACAACAAGGAAACAGTGCTCAGCTTTGAGGGACTCTCAATCGTGGTGCAGAGGAAAGAAGCGGGGAACTGCAGACACGCAAAAAATCAACAGAGAGTTGCATATGGCAGGAAAATTGTTTCTCCCACTGTTCCTTCCCCTCCTCCAGCCATGCAGGCTGCCAGCTGCTGTCAACTGGGGTAGTGTCCCTAAAAAAGACTCTGCTTCCCTAACCACCATAGCCCCTGCCTATACATGCTTCTGCCCTAAAATCAATAAGGCAGACCTTCTCAGGGGTCTGTTTGGAGTGTGCCAGCACCTCCCCTAACCCAGACACTGTCGACTGCAAGCCTACTGATTATTGCTACAGAAGGGCCATGCAGTGGAGTCTGCTCCTATAGTTAACATTCTACTGGCCTCTCTGCACACCCCATGGCTCACACCTCTGAAACCAACAGGACAGACCTCCTGGGAAGTCAGTTCATGTCTGTCTGCTCCCCCTTTTGGTTGGCGCTGAGCAAGGGCAGATTATCCAGTTAGTAAGGTAAGCACAGGCCTACTTGTGCTTACTAATCTGTAGTGAACAATTTCACATTTCTTCACCACATCTAAGATTCTACTTCTAGGTATGGCTGGCATGTGTCCCTCCCAAACTCACAGCACCTTCCTACAGAATCAAAGCCTCTTTTCAAATTTACAATCCCTGACAGGAGCTGATGACTCAGTAAGCAAGGTAAGCACAGGCCTACTTGTGCTTACTTACTAATCTGTAGCAAACGATTTCATATAGGTTTCACTTTGATGTGGTATGATGAAATCCATGTGAAAGTGTTCACTACAGATTAGTAAGTAAGCACAAGTAAGCCCGTGCTTAACTTGCTTATTGGATAATCTGCTTCTGGTGCTGAGGACTGCAGACTGAGGCTGCTATGTGCTACGAAGCAGGCATCTTTAGTGGAGGCTGGACCCACAGCCAACATACTACAGGGAGGGCTCTGACAGCAACAAGACAGACCTCCCTAGAGGTCCCTTTGGAGTGTGACAGCCCCTCCCCTACCCAAACACTGTCACCTGCAAACCTGCCATGAATTGCTATAGAATGGCGCTGCAGTGGAGTCTGCTCCCATAGTCAGCACTCTGTCTTCCTGTGCACTCCATAGCTCTGGCCTCTGAAACCAACAGGACTGACCTCCCTGGGGTCAATTGGGGTTAGTATGCTCCAACTTCCAGTTGGTGCTGAGGACTGCTGACTGAGACGGCTGTGTGTTAGGAGGCAAGAATCTGAGTGGAGGCTCCACTCACAGCCAACAATCTACCAGGGTGACTCTGATAGCAACAAGGCAGACCTCCCTGGGGATTTGTCTGGAATGTGATAACCCCTCCCCCAACTAATAACTGCTGGCTGCTAGACTGATACAAACTTCTACAGAAGGTAGAGTCAGGAGGTGGGTCACGTAAGTGAAGATTGCTCCCCCAACAACCACAGGGCCACTGGGGCTGTGAAACCAACAAGAGAGATCAGTCAGAAGTCCTTCTGAGGAGTGCTAGCCCTTCCTCCTCTTGAAACAGAGGAAAGTCTGCCTATGCCTCCCTTGAATGCCAGATCAGATATAAGCAGTCCCCACAGAGCAGGAAGGAAACCTCAGGCAAAACCTGAGGGTAACATCCAGCCCAGAAGAGGTTCTCTGGGTGTGGATTTTCAGATTAAAAATGTGATCAGAGAAACAGACAAGGGAAGAGAGTAATAGCCAGAAAGAGGATACTGTGACTCTGGTGTACATGAATGCTCTCCTGAGTGGCAGTGCCCGCTGGTGGAGAGACTGACCACAGCATACTCTCTGGTGTGTTTGGGAGAGGCAGAAGGTTGAAAAAAGAGATCTGGAATTTTTGAATCCTAATTAAACCAGAGAGGGCGAAGGAGCTATCAGAGAGAGTGAGAGGAAATGATAAGCAAAGGCCGAAGGCTCTGCCCACCTAAGAGTTTCTTGTAGAAAGTAGTGCAGGTAAAAACACCAAATACTGGGGAAAACTGAACAAGTTAATACCCTTGAAAATTCCAATGCCCCAACAAAAAATCACAAGACACACAAAGATGCCAGAAACAATGGCCCATCCAAATGAATGCGACAAAGGGAATGAAAGTGCCTCTAGGGATAACCAAATAATGAAAAAAAAAAATGGAAGCATATAATACAGCAACATTAAACATAATTAAAGAACTAAGGGAAAACATAGACAAAGAGCTAAAAGAAATAAGGAAAACAATGCAAGAACAAAATGAGGATCTAAAAAAGAGATACTGCAACTGAAAGGGACGATAACAGAAAGTAGAAACACAATAGAAGGACTTACCAACAGATTTAATCAGGCAGAAAAAAGCATCAGCAAATTAGAGGCTAAGATAGTTAAAATTACAGATGCTGAGGAGCAACAAGAATGGAGATTTAAGAAGGCTGAGTACAGTTTAATGAAATTATGGGACAACAACAAGAGACCTAATATACGCATCATGGGAATTCCAGAAGGAGATGAGAGAGAGAAATGGACAGAAAGAATATGTGAAGAAAAATGACATTAATCTACAAATCCAAGAATATCAAAGAACCCCAAGCAGGATAAACCCAAAGAGATCTGGAAGATCAAGACACATCATAGTTAGGCTCTCAAAAATTAGAGATCATGAGAGAATCCTCAAAGCAGTGAGACAGAAGCAAACAGTCACATACAAAGGATTCCCTAATAAGATTAAGCACTGATTTTTCCTCAGAAACATTGGAGACCAGAAAGCAATGAAATGATAAAGTGCTGAAAGAAAAAAACTGTCAACCAAGAATATTATAACCAGAAAAACTATCCTTCAAGAATGAGGGTGAGCCCCCAGACATCCTTTTAGCTCAGTAATGAAGTCACTCCTGAGGTTGATCCTTCAGCCAAAGATTAGACAGACCCATAAAACAAAATGAAACTAAAGGGGCACACCAGCCCAGGGACAAGGACTGGAAGGCAGGAGAGGACAGGAAAGCTGGTAATAGGGAACCCAAGGTCGAGAAGGAAGAGTGCTGACATGTCCTGGGGTGGTTAACCAATGTCATAAAACAATATGTGTACTAAGTGTTCAATGAAAAGCTAGTTTGTTCTGTAAACCTTCAACTAAAGTACAATTAAAAAAAAAAAAAAGAATGAGGGTGAAATTAAAACATAAGCTGAGAGAGTTCATATCCACCAGACCAGTGCTACAAAAAATAACAATGGGAGCTCTCTGGATGGAAAGGAAAAGACATTAGACATTAATACAAAGTTATACATAAAAAAGAAAGATCCCTAATGAAGGGAACTGCATGGACAAGTAGAAAAGCTCATGGTAAGATATTCATGCTTGATAATTCTAAATGCTATGCCCTTCACGTTTTTTGACAACAAATATATAAAAGGCAAGGATAAAATTATGTTCCAGGGCACATGAAATACAAAGGCATAATTAATGCTAACAACAAAAGGGGGGCAGAGGAATGGTATAGATACAGAATATCTTGTATGTTACTAAAATTAAGTTGGTAACAACCTACCCTAGAATGTTATAAATACAAGCTCTTAAATATAATATTCATGGTAACTACTAAGAAAATATATTTTAAAAACACACAGAAAGAAGGGAACCAAAAAGGCTCACTACAATAAACCAACAAAACACAAAAGCAAGCAGTACTAAAGGACAAAGATAAAGAAGGCTTAAGAAACACACACACACAAAAAAAACAAATAAAAAAATGGCAGAAGTAAGTCACTTCTTATCAGTAATTACAGTGAATGTAAATGGACTGAATGCTACAATCAAAAGGCAGAGGGTGGCAGAATGGATAAAAAAAAAATGATCCAACTAAATGCTGTTTACAAGAGACACACATTAAACCCAATGACACAAATAGCTTGAAAGTGAAAGGATGGAAAAAAAATATTCCATGCAAATAATAATGAAAAGAGAGCTGAGGTGGCAATATTAATATCAGACAAAGTAGACTTTAAGACAAAAATCTGTCAGAAGAGATAAAAATGGACATTATATAGTGATAAGAGGGTCAATAAATCATGAATATTTAACAATCATAAATATATATGCACACAACATCAGGGGACCTAACTATATAAAGCAAACACTGACAGAATTGAAGGAAGAAACAAAACTACAATAATAGTTGAAGACTTCAATACACCACTTTCAATATTGGACAGAACATCTAGAAAGAAGATAACAAGGAAACAGAGGACCTGAGTGACACTATAAAACAACTAGACTTAACAGACATATAAAGAACACTCCACTCAAAAACAACACAATATACATTCTACTCCAGTGCACAGGGATCATTCTCTAGGATAGACTACACTTTAGGAAACAAAGCAAGTCTTGATAAAAAGACTGAAATCATACAAAGTATCTTCTCTGACCACAATGGACTGAAGCTAGAAATCAATAACAGAAAAAAAAAAAAAAACATGGAAAATACCCAAACATATGGAAATTAAACATCACACTATTAAACTACCAATGGGTCATGGAAAAAATCGAAAGAGAAATCACAAATTTCTTAGAGTCAAATGAAAATGAAAGCACAACATACAAAACTTATGGGATGCAGCAAAGGCAATACTCAGAGGAAAACTTACAGCAATAAATGCCAACATGAAAAAAGAAGAAAGATTTCAAATTAACAGACTAACTCAACAATTCCAGGAACTAGAAAAAGAAGAGAAAACCAAGCCTAAACCTACCAGAAGAAAGGAAATAACAAACACCAGAGCAGAATTAAATAAAATCAGAAACATAAAAACAATAGAATCAATAAAACCAGAAGGTGATTCTTTGAAAAGATTAATAAAACTGACAAATCTTTAACTAGACTGACAAAATAAAAGATGAAAATAACCAAAATAAAAAATGAAAGAGGCAATATTACAACTGACCAAATAGAAATAAAGAGAATTATGACAGAATATTATGAACAACTGTATGGCAACAAACTGGATAACCCAGATGAAATGGACAAATTCTTAGAAGCACACAATCTACCCAAACTGACTCAGAGGAAATAGAAAGTCTCAACAAACCCATAACAAGCAAAGAGATCAAATGAGTGATCAAAAACTTCCCAACAAAAAAAAGTCCTGGACCAGAGGTATAAAGTGGACGACATGCTAGATTGTCATGGCCAACTGGACGGTTGCCCAGGCACAAACCTGTGGGAGGCACTAAAACATCACTGGGTACATATGAAGATGGAAAGAAAGGTACCTGCCAGAAGCTGCTCTTGATTGGAAGAGACATTTTGTGGGAGAGAGGAATTGTGAGATTTAATAACAACAAACAATCACAAAACTGACTTTTAAGATCTACATAATGGTGAGGTTTTGTTCCACTAAATGCGGTGAGCCAGGCCCAGCCAATTTGCTTTCTTTTCTGTTCTTCCCCCACACAGGACTCAGACTCTCCAATGAATTAACATGGGACAAATATTTAAGGACACAGGTTTGAAGGGGTACCTAATCAGTAGCCTGCACATGTGTCTCCATCCAGCCCTATCTGTAATTCTACACTATGGACTTAGTCCAATACCTTTAAAAATAACATGAGAAGGAAGATGTGCTGCAGCCGCAACACGTCAATCTACTAAACCACGGGGCTGGGTGAGGATCTGGCTGGCTAAGCAAGAGTCCTCTCCCATTTCCCAGCTTCGTAAAGGAAGCTGCATGTTGCGTTCCAGAGGGCAATCTTCCCAAATATAGTTTTTCTAGATAAACAAAAATTAAAGGTTTAAAATATTCTCACTAAGGGAATATGCCTTAACCAGAAAGGAAAAAAAAAAAACAAGGACTTAAATAACATGTATAGTAACTATTTAAAATGCTAATCAACCAACTTAATTTAGTTCCAGGTTAGTCAGAACCTCTTTGCTCATTAAAATTCTAAGTCTATTTAAAGCAAACAGCTGCTCAGCAATACCTCTTATAATGACTAAAACCAGCAAACTGTTCACTGTTGAGTCGACTCTGACTCATGGTGATCCCCTGACTGTCAGAGTACAACTGCACTTCATAGGGTTTTCAATGACTGATTTTTTAGAAGCAGATCACCAGGGCCTTTCTTCTGAGGTGCCTCTGGGTGAATTCAAACCTCCATCCTTTCGGCTGGCAGCCAAGTGTGTTAACCACTTGTCCCACCCAGGGACTCTTACAAAGACTAAGAACTTGTATAAGCAAACCCATGTACTCTAAAAATAATAACAGTATCATTTGTTGGCCCTCTAAATATATATCACCCTCTGAGAAAGGCATTCACATACTCACGTGTGCAATAAATTCCATTTTACAAAGGAGGAACCTAAGGTTCCAAAAGGTGAAGTGACTCGCCTACATCCCACAACTAAGCAGAAGCGCATCCAGAAATGCAACCAACTTGGTCTCAAGATCTGCATTCTTTCTACTATGTTACAAGGCAACAATTACATCTACTTGCACTTTTATTCCAGAGGATCACCGTAACAATAATAATAGCTAACAGTTACTGTCTGAGACCCTATTAGGGTAGATAATAGTAACATTCCCTTTTACCAACAAAGAGTCAGAGGCTCAGAGTTCACTGAGAAAACACAGGTGCTTTTATTAGCAATGGGTAAAATAAGAGAAGCTAAGGACTGGGGGTGGGGGATTGAGAGAAGAGATTTGGACATACTGAGTTTCATATGCCATGAGGAGATTCATACAGGAAGTCGAGCAGAATTTCCAGCTGGAAATCAGGACAGAGGTGGGAGTTAGAGATAAGCATTTGAGCAATTTTGGCATAGAGATGACAGTTGAAACTACAGAACCACAAGATATTTCCAAGGGACACAGAATAGAAAAGAAATTGGTGTGTGGACTGACCCTCACGGAATAATTGCATCCATGGAGAACTTTAACAAATTGGAGGTGTTGCTATGAGTTGGAATTGACTCAACGGCAATGGATTTGGAAGGGTATATTGGAGCCCTGGTGTCACAGTGGTTAAGAGCTTGGCTGCTAACCAAAAGGTCAGCAGTTCAAATCCACCAGCTTCACCTTAGCAATGGGGCAGTTCTACTCTGTCCTATAGGCTCACTACGAGTAGGAACTGACTCGAATGGTACATAGTAACAAACAATGGTGTATTATGAACAATAGCGTATTGTGCTCCCACTTAGGATACATGGGTTTGCTTAACAACTCCAGTGACTTACTCGGGTTCTTAGTCATTATAAGAGTTCCTGGGTGGTGCAAATGGTTAACATACTCGGCTACTAACCGAAAGGTTGGAGGTTTGAGTCTACCCAGAGGCACCTTGGAAGAAGGGCCTGGTAGTCTACTTCCAAAAAAACAATCATTGAGAACTTGTTACTGTTTCATTGGACATGTTAAAATTAGAATTGTTCCCTTTGCTGACTGCTTATTCTTCCTGTTATTAGGAAGCGTAAGATGGTGCAAAGAAGGTCTGGGTTTAAATCCTTGCTCTACCATTTAGCAGATGCATGATCTTGAGCAAGTTACATAATTTCGCTGAGCCTCCAACACTGTGAATAATTATGCCTACATCCCAGAGTTACTGTGGGAATTATATAAAACAGTGTATAAGAAAGGGCCAAGAATTCTACCTTAGACATGGAAGACACCAAAGAACTATTACATAAAGATAAATTTTATAGTATAGGTTGACGATATACACTGACATGGAATAAGGACTGACCAGTACTCAACTAAAGGTTCAACACTCAGACTATCCTTTGGTTCCCAGTGGTGGGCCACATGACGCAAATCCTCCTATACCCTAAACACACCCTATGTGTCATCAAATTGGGAAGCGCATATCTGGGTTTAAGAATCAGGATTTAAAAAAAAAAAAATTTTTTTTTTTTATGAGGGTTTATAGACCTCATGTTTCCTTCACCAAAGAGGACACTAAGGCAGCTAACAAACACATGAAGAGATGCTGACAATCATTAACCATTAGAGAGATGCAAATCAAAACTTTAATGAGATACCATCTCATCCCTGCAAAAACGGCACTGATTACAAAAACAGAAAACAACAAATACTGGTGAGGTTGTGGGGAGATTGGAACTCTACTCCACTGCTGGTAAGATTGTAAAATGGTACAGCTACTACACAAAATGGTACGGCGCTTCCTCAAAAAGCTAGAATACCATACAATTCAGCAATCCCGCATCCTAGGTATATATCCTAGAGAAATAAGAGCCGTCACACAAATAGACATATGCACACCCATGTTCACCGCAGCATTATTCACAATAGCAAAAAGATGGAAACAACCTAAATGTCCATCAACGGATGAATGGATAAACAAATTGTGGTATATACCTACAATGGAATACTACCAAAAGATAAAAAATAATGATGTATCCATGAAACACCTTATAAAGTCGATGAATCTGGAGGATATTATGCTGAGTGAAATAAGTCAATCACAAAAGGACAAATACTGTATGATACCATTTTTATAAAAAGTTAAGAACTGGTTTACATACAGAAGGCAACACCTTTTTTCTTTTTTTTAAAATTTTTTCCCATACAAAAATTTATACATACATTGTTATGTGACTCTAATTGCTCTCCCCATACTGTGACAGCACACTCCTCCTTTCCACCCCTGATTCCCCATGTCCATTCAACCAGCTCCTAACCCTCTCTGCCTTCCCACCTCACCTCCGGACAGAAGCTGCCTGTTTAGTCTCTTGTATCTACTTGAGCTAAGAGGCACACTTCTCACGAGTATCCCTTTATGTCCCACAGTCCAGTCCAATCCCTGTCTGAAGAGTTGGCCTCGGAAATTGTTTTCGTTCTGGGCTGATAGAGAATCCAGGGGCCATGCTTTCTGGGGTTCCTCCAGTCGGTCAGACCATTAAGTCTGGTCTTTTTACTAGAATTTGAGTTCCACACCCCACCTTTCTTCTGCTCCATCTGGGACTCTCTGTCGTGTTCCCTGTCACGGCAGTGATTGGTGGTAGCCAGGCACCATCTAGTTCTTCTGGTCTCAGGCTGATGCAGTCTCTGGTTTATGTGGCCCTTTCTGTCTCTTGGGCTAATACTTTCCTTGTGTCTTTGGTGTTCTTCATTCTCCCAGAGAGCAACATTTTTTTGATGGTTACCTGGGATAGGAATGGGAGGGAGGGAGAATCCCTTACTAGACAGTGGACGCATGTTAATTCTGGTGAAGGGAAAGGCAGTACACAATATGGGGGAAGTCAACACAACATGACCACAGCAAATGAAGATACTGAGAAGTATGCAAGAATAAAGTACAAATACGGTAACTACTATACCATATACAATTCTGCAACAAGAGTAATAACAAGTAAAAATTTATAAGTGGTTACATAACTAGATATGTATGCTATACAGATGGGGTAGGGTGTATGAGAGAGCATGCGAGTGCATATATGGGTATAGTTGTGGGTATCTGTATACACATATTTGTATGTGCTGCATGTATATTCATACATATAATAGAGCACATGGGGCACAACTATGGAAACTTCTTAGACATATTCAAATACCTCGTGGGACTGAGTTACTGGGCTTGAAGGCTAAGGACCATAGTCTTGGGGGCATCTAGGTCAATTGCCATAACACATCTCATAACGATAACATTCTACATCCTAGGGTGGCAAGTAGTGTCTGGGGTCTTAAAAGCTTGCAAGTGACCATCTAAGACACAGCTATTGGTTTCTTCCCATCTGGAGCAAAGAAGAGTGAAGGAAACCAAAGATCCAAGGAAGCAATTAGTCCAAAAGACTAATGGCTTACACACACCATAGCCTCCCCTAGCCTAAGACCAGAAGAACTAGATGGTGCCCCCATTACCAGGGACACAATAGAAGGTCCAGTTAGAAGGGGAGAAAAATGTAGAACAAAACTCAAATTCATAAAAAAGACCAGACTTACGGGAATGACAGAGACTGGAGACTATCGCCCTAAGACACCCTTTTGACCCAGAACTGAAGCCACTCCCAGAGGTCAACTTTCAGCCAAATAATAGCCTACAAAATAAACAATAACACTGTGAGAAATGTGTGCCTTAGAACAATCAACTATACCAGACCAAACAGGAAACATTTGCCCAAAAGCAAAGATGAGAAGGCAAAGAGGGGCAGGGAAACTGGAGGGATGGAAACTGGGAAGCCAGAGTGGAAATGGGGAGAGTGCTGACACATTGCAGGGATAGCAAACAATGTCACGGAACAATCTGTATATGAATTGTTGAACAGGAAACTAATTTGCTGCGTAAACTTTCACCTAAAGCACAATAAAAATTTTTTTTTTTAAATCACCTATATAAGGCAAAACAGTCAACAATTACTTTAAAACAAAAATGAGAATTGCAGTGCAGTGAATTATTTAATACGGCCCTTCTAGCCGTAGTCTTTATGACTCCTACACAATGATTGGGTGGGACTATGCAAATAAGGTGTACAGAAACTGTGATGGTTAAGGTTATATGTCAACTTGGCTAGGTCATGATTTTCAGTGGTTTGGCAATTATGTAATGATGTGATTTGGAAGTTGTGTAATGATGCAGTCATCTTCAATTTTGTGGTTTGATGTAATTGTCTTCCATTTTGTGATCTGATATAATTATCCTCCATTCTGTGATGTATTATAAATCCTAGCCTCTATGCTTGTGGGTATGGTCCCATTTGGGAGAGAGTTTTCCATTATGTTAATGAGGCAGGATTAGGGTGGGATGTATCTTAAGTCACTGCCTTACTAGAAGATGTGACTCAAGTCACCACCCTTAGCCCAGTCACCACCCTTACCACCCTTATTCAAGTCACACCCTTGCACTGCCTTGCTCAAGGGGAATTTCCTTGAGGGTATGATCTGTATTCAATATATATATGAATGCTCTGGCAAAGCTCTCTCTATTGCTCTGGATCCTGCACCTGGCCCATCATCATCTGACCTCCAGTTCTTGGAACTTGAGCCAGCAGCCTGTCATCTGACCTCCCAATTTGGGTTCGTCAGCTCCTGCAAACACACAAGTCAGCAGAAACCTCCAGCCTGATGCCTGAACCATGGATTTGGCACTTGCCAGTCTCCACAACAACGTCAGCCATATTTCCTTGATGGGTCATGAGCTCTGTGAGGCATTGTGGTGAATTACAGAATCGTAAGATAGGAGGGAGAACACTGAGGGCAGGAGGAGGAGTTGACTTTTGAGATGATGGCGGGGTACAGCAGTTTGGAAAAGTTGGACATTTGGGACATCTTTAACCTCCGCCTCATAGGAACTAGCTTTTGTGCTGATTCTTCTAAAAGAAATTATTTATTCAAGAATGTAAAGGGACAGGGAAACTAGATTAACTGAAACAGAACAACAGAAATAATGAGAAGATTCATGCTTTGTGTACAAACGTCACTGAACAACATGTAGAAATTGTTGAATGGGAACCTAGACTGCTGTGTTAACCTTCACTAAAAACACAATAAAATATTTAAAAAAAAAACAAACCTCATGGTTCTCTCCTCTCAAAAACTGAGCGACATTACTAATTGACAACTATTTCTGTTCAAATCTAAATTTAAAATGCACTGTCATTAGTTAATTTATCTCCTTCATGTCATACATGGTTTAAGCAGTCAAACTCCTAGAAGAAGAAATATGAATCTTTAAACGGATCCTTTCTTAACAGCTTTTGAGGCCATTTCACATCATAAAATGATCAAATAAAGCCATACATTCCATTCTTAAGTATTTTAAAACCTCTATGGAAAGTCTGCATAGCAATCAGAAAAAGTATCTTCTGTTTTAAGAACAACTTTATGTTTAGTCATTCTGGACCATAATCATGGGACTTCCTTCTCCAAAACACATCAAACATATTCATATGGAAACTCTTTGCTACATAAAGCATACAAAAACATACATTTACCCACACGTTATTAGAATGTATTTATGGGTAGTAATTTGGATGTTAGGACTTCCATGGAAAGAATCATGGCTCCTTGGACAGAATGATTAGGATGAACTTGTTAGGAATTAAAAAAAAAAAAATGGACATTTTATGGGAAGTTACATTCTCGCTCTTATGACATAATCTTATAGTTTATATGTGTTTTGTAAATATTTACACATGTAAAAAAGTCCTTCTCTGACCATCTGTCCCAAATACATGTGAAGAATGTAACGTAAGAAAATTTAGAGAAAGAAATATTAAGCATCTGGTGCCTACCGTTTTTTAATATAATATGTATTTATAATATGTTTTCTTATATTTTATAGTATAGATTTTTAGTTAGAACATATCTTTATAATGGCATCTATGTAATTATTAAAATTATGCTGGATCTATATTTATAGGCACAGAAAGATATTCACCACTTATTTTAAATGAAAACATAGCTTACAAAACTATCTTAGGGAATTATTTCATTTTTATATTACTGTATTTCTTTGTGTGTAGTAGGAAAAATCTGGAAAGTCATACACTAAAATTTTTACCATGGTTCTCTCTGCTTCCTAGGATTATGTGTGTGGTTTTTTCCTTTGTTATATCTTTATGCATCTAGTTTTGGACAATAGGCAATAAACTTTTATAACTCTTTTTAAAAAAGATTAAAAGATAAGGAATAATAAAAGTATACCAATATATGGGAATTTAGTGCATGATCCAGCAATACGGGATTGATTATAAATGATGGTAAGTGTACACAATGGAATAAAAAAGAGCCATTAAACATGGCTTATGTTTATATGTTTACTACATGTAAAACGGTCACGAATATTATTTTGGTCACAAAACATTGTTAAGCATTAAAAATTTTTTAACCTGTATATTTTAAGACTTATTATAAATGTGTATGCATAGAAAAATCCTCAATGAATATCCTGTATTTTGAAATTTTAATAGTGGCTATCTCTGGAAGCGAGATTTCCAATGTTTCTTCCTTCTTATCTACAATATATTTTCTAATTTTGGCACACTGAGAATATCTTTAAGAAAAATAATAAAGCTTTCAGAACTTAAGCAAGTGAGGACTTGCACAGGAAAATCTAAGAACATTCCCAACAAGAGTCCCCTTGTCTAAGCACTTATCACATCACATGGTAATTAAGTTTTCTGTCTCACTAGAATGTGACATCCTACAAAATATTCATTTCTTTTTTATTCCTAAGGCTGGGAGTCTCAGGATGACGCAAATGGTTAAGCACTCAACTATCAGACGAAACATTTGAACATACCCAGAGATGCCTCAGAAGACAGGCTTGAAAATCTGCTTCTGAAAGGTCACAGCCTTGAAAATGCTAAGGAGCAGTTCTACTCTGCACACACGGGGTCACCATGAGTCGGCTGCCATGTTGGTCTCCATGAGTCAGAACCAACTGGAGAGCAACTAATAACAACGTCTTCCTAATAGTAAGTAGAATGAGTGACAACCATTAGCAGGAAACTCAAAAGGCTTTCCAAGACACCTAAGGTTTTGATCCTGTATAGAAAACCTGAACAGTCACCTATGAAACATAGCCTTTCAGTAAATACAAACACCATTTAGTCAACTGAAAACCCTGAAGCCTCACTTGACTCCTCTTTCTTGACACTTCACACCCAATCCATCAACAAATCCAACTCAACAAACCCTGTTGCTTCTATGTTTTCCCAACCATGTCTCATCACTTCACTGCTAATATCCTTAAATTCCTGGGTAGTGCAAATGGTTAATGTGCTCGGCTGCTAACCGAAAAGTTGGAGGTTCAAGTCTACCCAGAGATGCTTCAGAAGAAAGACCTGGCTAACTATATTTCTGAAAAATCAGCCATTGAAAACCCTATGGAGCACAGTTTTACTCTGATACACATGGGGTCACCATGAAACAGAATCCATGTGATGGCAACTTGTACCCTGGTCCAAGCCAGAAATCATCTCTTGCCTGCACAACTGCAATAGTCCCCTAGCTGGTCTCACGCTTCCATTCTTGTGCCACAGTAGTCTCCACACAACAGCCAGAGTAACCTTTTTAAAAGGCAAACCTAATCATGCCACTCTAAACTCAAAATCCCCAACAGCTTCCCATCACATGTGGAATAAAATCCAAAGCATTGCCCACAGCTCACAAGCCCTGCATGATCTGCCCTAGTCTCCTACTTTGACCTCATCTACCTCCTGACTGGCTCACAGGGCTCCAGCTGGACTGGCCTCCTTACAATTCCTGGAAATTGTTAAGCATGTTCCTACCTCAGGGCCTGTCCTCACTCCACACCCCTCTGTCTCCCCTCTGGAGGGAATGCTCATCCGCTTAAAAGTCACTTTATCAAACAGATCTCTGCTTAAAAGCCACCTTATCTAAAAGGCTATCTGTAACCATTCTTCTTTAATAACAACCCTTTCCAAGCAGCCTGCACTCTCTCTTCCTTTACCTTCTTTTATTTTTCTTCAGGGCACCACCAGTCATTATATTATCTATTAATTTGTTTATTGCCTATCTCCTCCACTAGAATGTCCATTGGAGAAAAGACTTGGTTTTCTTTGCCACTCCAATTTCAAGCACTTAAAATAGTGCCTGCTACATTGTAGGTAAGTATTCCATAATATATTCCATAAATACTTATACGATAATTCACTAGGTGAATGAATAAAAGAATGACTTTAACAAAATTTATTCCAAGTTCTCACGTAAACACTGTATTTTGCCCAGTATCTGGTCTGAACTGTCAAATATTTCCTGAGATCAGCACCCGAAAGGAATGTTGTAATAAAGCAGCTAGAATAACAAGAAACAACATCATAATACTCAATAATGATGTTAATGATTATTTTCAATAGGCCTGGTTTTCCCTAATCCTCAAAAGGTCTCCCTCCTCTCCCATCCAAACACAATTGAAGACCTGTATCCACCTTACTGAAACAAACTTTCTCTAAGACTTTGCCAAGAGATTATAATAGACGTTATAAATTATTCCCAATGAGGAAAAGTTAGTTATTTCATACTGTGAGCAACCTCATTCTCATTAAGTAGTAACCAAACATCTTAGCCCTGTAACATGGGTCAATGTTCAGTTTTGTTAAAGCCATTAATTATTTCCCATTGACTTAATTCTGTCAGTAAAATGAGGCAAGGAGAAAAAAAAAATCAAACCCGTTGCTATCAAGCTGATTCCAATTCATGGCAACACAATATGTTTCAGAGTAGGACTGCTCCACAGGGTTTTCTTGGCTGTAATCTTTATGGAAACAGATAGCCATGCCTTTTTCCGCAGTACTGCTGAGCGGGTTTGACCACCAACCTTTAGGTTAGTAGTCAAGTGCAAACCATTTGCACCACTCAGGGACCCAGAGGCAAGGAGAGACCCTGCAAAATAAACACAGGCACTCTCAAAGCCTCACTGTGCCAAGGTCAGTGTGGTCTATGTCACAAGTAGTTTGTTAACTAAACACAGTTGAAATACTTAAGTTTGAGAATTTACTTAAAAAACTAAATCAAACAGTGATCAATGTCACTTCCAGCATTCACTTCCTTTCAGATACGTACTCTTGGGGGGAAAAAGTAAAGAGCATCAGTTCAGAAATTTTGTATAAACCTAGTAGACTGTCCCGTCATTTAAGTAAACTTAGAACACTACTCCTGACAGTCAACCACAGTGCTTCAAAAATGCATGAGTTTTCAAAAAATCAGCAAAATCATGCAGTGGGGTTCTTAACCATTGTCATAGGGCAATATGTGTACTAACCATTTAATGAGAAACTATTTTGTTCTGTAAACCTTCATCTAAAGTGAGAATAGCAGCACAACTGGAAGAACGTAATCTACGTCACTGAATTGATACATGTAGAAATTTTTGAAATGGTGTATCTTTGGCTATGTATATTTTCACCAAAAAAAAAAAAGTCCTCCAAGGCCAAGAAGGGAGCGTGTTGACATGTCGTGGGGTTGTTAACCAATGTCATAAAACAATATGTGTACTGTACTGACTGTTTAATGAGAAAATATTTGTTCTGTAAACCTTCACCTAAAGTGCAATAAAAAAAAAATTTTTTTTTAATCAGCAAAAATGTAGCATAGTAGTTAAGAACGCAGGTTTTGGAGCCAGGCAGATCTGTGTTAGAATTTCATTTCTGCCACTTAGTTGCTATGTGATCTTGGACAAATTTTGTATCTTCTTTGGCTTCCTAACTCCATGTTGTTATGCTGTTGTCGGGGGCGGTCCAGTCTGTTTTCCACCCATAGTGACCCCATGTGACAGAGCAGAACTACTCCATAGGGTTTTCTAAGCAGTAATCTTTAGGAAGAAGTAGCACAGTGGTTAACCAAAAGGTCAGTGCTTCCAAACCACCAACTGCTGTGTGGGAGAAAGATGTGGCAGTCTGCTTACATAAAGATTTCACTCGACAGCAGTGGGTCTTCTGAATTTTTAGAGAGCAGATCGCCAGGTTTTTCTCCCACAGAGCTGCCAAAGGGGTTCGAACCACCAACCCTTTGGTTAGCAGCTGAGAGCTTCACCAGTCCTCCTTCCATAACTCTCCAACCCTTTGGTTAGCAGCTGAGAGCTTCACCAGTCCTCCTTCCATAACTCTGTATCACCCATAAAATCCAGATTAGAACACCCATTGCATCGAGTTATTACGATGGTTGGGTTAATGCATGCAAACCATTTATCATGTACATCTTGTTCCATGAGAAAAACTATAAAGAATGGAAAACGACGTGCAGCAAGTGGAACCGCAGCAGCGGTGGAAGATAGAAGTCTGCAAACCTACGCGCACAGGTTGCGAAACAGGAAAGTGTTCTCCACAAGCGGCTGCTCACCACGCCTCAGGAATCTAGAAGTTGAAGGACACACACCCACACCCACACCCACACACACACACACACACACACACACACACATCTTGAAAGGAAACAGCACCTTTCTTCACATTCCAGTCAGCTTTAAATATTATTTAGCCTTTACTTAGCACTGCCAATCCCAACTTTACTCTTGTCGTTCTCATTCTCCTCAACCTATGTGCAGTATCAGTCCAAAACCCCACTTTCTGTGGCTTAAAAGAGAAAATGAAACCCTCAGGCGTTACTGGATATTAACCCTTACTTAGCAATAGTCCAGACAGAAATTCCCTACTTATGCCTTGTCAGTGACAGCATGTCCTTTGCATACATGTTTCAGTCAAGAACTACAGCAATAACGAAACTGCTGGTAGAAATACTGTTTCTTCTACCTAAACTTCCGCCTTCCAGAATTACTGACGCTCCAGCGTGGGTCAGTCAGTCTCGATCGAGCCCCGTACCCCAGCGATGCTCTTCGCCAACAGGAGAAAAGTGCCCTGGCATTTCTCGCCACAAACCAGAAGATTCAAAGGGTAAGTTAGTGCAAAAGCGACGAGAACAGCCCACGGCTCGGGAGCTGCCAGGCCGTTCCCGGGCCCCTCTCACCACCAGAGGAACGCGGACCGCGGAGTCGCGGCGGGTCGGTCGCACACAGTACCTGGATGAGGCCCTGCTGGAACAAGGCGCTGTGCACGCAGCCGGGGACCGTCCCGGGCAACTCTAGCGAGCCGTTTGCGTTGCGGATCTGCCAGCTTCCCCGCAAACTGTAGCTGCACGCCCGGGCAATGTGGCCCGCCTGACACAGTGCAAGCAGCAAGAGCAGGTGAAGGCGCATCTCGGGAGCGGGCGCTGCGGGGACTCAGATAGGTGGGATTCCCGCACTGCAGGGTGCAGCCGGGAAGCCTCGCAGCCCGCTCAGAAGAAGGCGGGGAGCAAGCTCTCCCCGCCCCAAGGCCCCGGCCCGCCCCCAGGTCTGCTGAGCTGCTGGGACCCGCCGCTGCTCCGGGTGGGTGGCCGCGCCGCGGGATTGGTGGTGAGCGCCGAGGCCGCGCCGGGACGGGTTAATAGCAGGGACGTGGCGGATGCTGGTGCTGCCACCTTGGTGGACGGCTCCAGGCTCGGCCCCTGCTGTCTGGACCCTCCTTCATCCCTTCTTCCCACCACTCCGGTGTGTGAGCGTTGTAATTGGGCACACAGATCCCTGGGCGCAGAGTGGCGCACAGCCTCTTTGATATGATATGATGAAGTTTTCATTTTGTTGTAGGATAATTTTTATCCATGATTTCCAGGAACAATAAGCCTTATTTTAGATATTCATAAAACTACTCAATTTATATAATTTTAAAGTCACAATGCCAGATACAATTTTAAAACTAATCTCATGTGTCTGTAACTTTAGACTGTGTAAACGAATTTGATTTTGATTATCTCATTTGAGACTTCCCAAAATTCCAATTATTTGGGACAAGTGGTAGTTCCCTGTTTTAAAGAACAGACAAATATAGTCTACAGAGGTTAAATGATGTGTGAGGTTAGTATTCTGCCGTAGGAGGCCACCAGGGAGTTTTTGACCCTCGCCATGTGACAATGCTTCCTTCATCTCTAAACATATGAAGCAGCTAAGCTCATTAGAAGGACATGGTGTACCAAGGCCAAGAATGTTTCAATCCTGTGAGATAATTACGTAAGTTATAGCAAGAGGAAGAAAAGGAAAGTGTAATGGAATGTCGGTGGAAAGGGTATTTTCCTTTAGATCCGGAGAGTCGGCTTAATCCCCAAAGCTAGGGCAATAGGCCATATGTATCACCCTCAAAAGTTTTACTTAGACCTTTCTGCCTCGGCTGCCGCCATGACACCTGTGAAAAAGCTTGTGGCAAAGGGGAGCAAAAAAAAAAAGCAGGTTCTGAAGTTCACGCTTGACTGCACCCGCCCTGTAGAAGATGGAATCATGGATGCTGCCAATTTTGAGCAGTTTCTTCAAGAAAGAATCAAAGTTAATGGGAAAGCTGGTAATCTTGGCGGAGGGGTTGTAACCATCGAAAGAAGCAAGAGCAAGATTACTGTAACCTCCGAGGTGACTTTTTCCAAAAGTTATTTGAAATATCTCACCAAAAAATATTTGCAGAAGAATCATCTATGTGATTGGTTGCGCATAGTTGCTAACAGCAAAGAAAGTTATGAATTACTTTACTTCCAGATTAACCAGGAAGAAGATGAGGATTAAAACTCACTTATCTGGAATATTTTGTATTAGCCCTTGAATAAAACTTGGGAACCAAAAAAAAAAAAAAAAAAAGTTTTACTTAGAGATGGCCAAACTATTCCTTTGACCCTTGCTCTCACAAAGTCATGGAGCCTAAACAGTCAGAAGATAAAGTTTATGGACCTAGTAGGAAGTACTTTGGCTTCCCTCAAGCCAATTGGAGAGGAGAGATCCAAGAGTACTGCTTGTGGAAGTTAGGGGGGCTTAGAAGAGGAGAAATCTGGCACCTCACTTCCCAGCCAGATCCTGCAACAATACAGTCTCCTAAACCCACTAAGAATGGCAAAACAGAGGGTAGTGAGGGAGTGCTGGGGAAAGCTTGACATAGTCCCCTAGAGTTTGAGGCCCAAAACAGAGTAAGGAGAGAAGGTAGCAGTGGAAACTGGGTGCACTGCTAGTACAGGTAGGCCCTGACTTATGACAGAGTTCCATTCTGATGACTGTATCCTAATTCGACTCTGATATACATTGAATACCTCCTTTTTTTTTTTAGTTGTCATTATTACCGCCTTCTATCATCAATATCTTTTTTAATCATCACATTGAACATCTGCAAATGAACATCTGAGAATGATAACATCAGCAAATTACAAACTGCAACACTGTACATAGCAGATATTGCTAACGATAAAATGCACAAAACAGTCGTAAGTGTGGTTCGTCATAACTCAGATACGTTGTAAATTTGGGACTACCTGTATTTAGTGTGTCAAGGATGCATGACTTTCCTAGGAGCCAAGAAAACACTGCAGGAGGTGATCAGGCTTGAGCCAGCATAATGGGACCCAACAGAGCCCAAGAAGTCAGCCACAGAATGCATGGTTTGTGTCAGCAAACTGTGTAGTACAGTATTCCCCTTGAGGAGCCTCCAAAAGAACCCCATCTGAGAAGGAATGGAGAAGGCCCAGAAGCATTAGGGACAGGGACAGATTAATGCATGTGAGGGCTCTAACCACTGCTAATCTGTGGGGCCCCCTCCTCCGCTTACTCACACATTCGAACAGGATACGTGAGTTATATGTATACGTGTATATATGTGTGTGTGTGTTAGCCATCTATGATGTAACTTCTTTTTAAAAGCCACTGTAATGTTAGGGATTGAATGCGTAAGTGGCATATGCCATTTTAGCTGAATGAGAAGAACTGGATTATAAAATGTTTAGTAGGTGAGTGTAGCAAGAGTTAGACTCAGCCCACCCCCACCTCTTGTTTATTAGAAAGCAATAGTATACTCCCGGGAGACCTTCTGAGATAAGGAGTTTCAATTACACGGGAGGGGACTGTAGGAGACAGATGTCAATGAAGATGTTGAAGTGGTAGGGGCTGCATAGATTAAACAACCTTGTGTGTGGGTGCCCTCATGGCCCTGCCTGAACTTTATTTCTTACCAGCAAATTCTTACTCACTGGAGCTGGTATCAGTTTCATTTAGTCCCTGCCAGTTTCCTTCCACTGTGGCATTCACTTTCCCCTGTGTCCTGTCTGACTGGTATCTATGAGTCTTTGCTTTGGACACCTTATGCCCTGTTTTGTTGATGCCCTAAGCACGTGCTTACCTTGCTTACTGGGAAATCCGTCCCTGATTAGGGGGAAGGGAGATGTGTAACAGCACAGAGGAATGTAACCACACTCCCTTCTCCACTCCAGTACCCAAGCCACAAGTTAAACCTAAACTGGGTGGATTGGGGGTAGTCCCTATGTGATGCAAACGAGCTGCTAACTAAAATGTTGGAAATTGGAGTCCACCCGTAGGCACCTTGGAAGAAAGGCCTGGCAATCTACTTCTGAAAAATCAGCCATTGAAAACCCTATGGAGCACAGTTCTACTCTGATACATGTGGGGTCGCCATGAAACAGAATAGACTTCAGAGCAATTGTTCTTTGTTTGTTTGTTTTGGGAGGGTTTTTTTGTGTAGGGGGAGGAAAGGGAAGAGGAATGTTTAAGTTGGATATGAGACTAAAGTTTTAAATTGGACTGAACTGGACTTTTTAATAATTGCAAATAAATAAAAAGAACTATATGGAATCTGACCGAAACCTAACAGTCAGGAAAGAGATCAAGCACATACACGTTTAAAGGCAGTAAATGAAAAAACTGGCTATAAAAGCTGATGTTCTTCAGTCTATATCTTGAACTTTCACTGAGAAATTTGCCTGTTTGCTACACTGTAATGATTCTAGTAGAAAGCAATGGAAGCTCATCTCTCAGTGACTCAAATGAGAAATGAAAATTTGTTTTTAGTATTATTACTGTCAGTGTTCTTGGGAATGGAGAGCAGTGATCAAGTTGTAGCCACAGAACTTGAGTTATGAAGCATACAATTAAGAAAATCCTTGACCTAATGTATATATGGACCTCCTTGCAACTCCTTGAGTCACATAGAATGTTTACAAAAATTGACCACACCAATCCACGAGAAAATCTCAACAAATTCCAAAGAATTGATACCTTAGAGAACAACATTCTATGACTATAATGATATAAAATTGGAAATCAGTAACAAAAAAAAAACAACAAAAAAAAAATCCCATTTACTTAGAATGTAAAGAAAGT
Source organism: Dugong dugon (assembly GCA_030035585.1). Lineage (NCBI taxonomy): Eukaryota > Metazoa > Chordata > Mammalia > Sirenia > Dugongidae > Dugong > Dugong dugon. The sequence continues at coordinate 20,204,794 of CM057463.1, read as the reverse complement.
CATCTCTAAAAAGATTCGTGGATCAAAGAAAAAACAATAACAGAAATTGAAATTTATATATAACTCTACCACAATGAAAAAGGTATATCAAAACATGTGGGATGTAGCCAAAGTAGTATTTAAATGGAACTTTATAGCCTTATTTATTTTACAAAAGGAAGAATAATGAACATGAGAATTAAACTCAAGAAGTTGGGGGAAAGAGGCAATAAACCCAGAGAATGTAGAAGGAAAAAAGTAAGCAATAAAGACACAAATTAATGACATGAAAAAGCAATGAAATTTAGAATGGACGACTGATAAAGAGAGATCGTTATAATAAGTAAGTGCTTTGAAAAGACTAAGAAAGTAGACAACCTTCCAACAAAATTGATAAAGTGGAAAAAAGACATAAATACTCAACGTTAGTTATGAATAAATCAAACCACCCATTGCCAACAAGTCGATTCTAACTCATAGAAACCCCAGAGGGTTTCCAAGGCTATAAATCTCTACAGAAGCAGATTGCCACAGTTTTCTCCTGTGGATCGGCTGTGGTTTTGAATAGCCAACCTTTGATTAGCCATTGATTGTTTTAACCACTGTGCCACCACTGCTCCTTAGTTATGAATAGGGGCATGTTATTACAAACAAAATAGAAATGGAAAAATAATAATAAAACACTGAAGAGCTTTAACAATAAATTTGAAAATTTAGACAAAACAATTTAAAAATATCTGTAACTTGACAAAACTGACTTAAGATACAACAGAAATGCTGAAAAGACCTATGATGATTTTTTTTTAATGAATCGATTTAAAACCTACACGTTAATAAAAACATTAGGCCTAAAGAAATTTACAAGATAGACCTACCAAAACTTTAAAGAACAGTTAGTCCCTATTTTGTGCAAATTATTCCAGAAACAATTAAAAGAGGAATGCTCTCCAATTTATCATGAGACTAATATAATATTAATATTAAAACCAAATATTGTCAGTAGGAAAAGGAAAATTATAAGCAAATCTTTCTTACAGCAACAGATATAAAAATTATGTTTACCTGTGTTTTACTGACTATGAAAAGGCATTCAACTGTGTGGATAATAACAAATTATGGATAACATTTTGAAAGATGGGAATTCCAGAACACTTAATTGTACTCATGAGGAGCCTGTACGTAGACCAAGAGGCAGTTGTTTGAACAGAATAAGGGAGTACTGAGTGATTTAAAATCAGAAAAGGTGTGTGTCAGGGTTGTATCCTTTCACCATACTTATTCAATCTCTATGCTGAGGAAATAATCTGAGAAACAGACTATATGAAGAAGAAGAAGGCATCAGGATTGGAGGAAGATTCATTAACAACCTTCAACATGCAGATGATACAGCCTTGCTTGCTGAAAGCAAAGAGGACTTGAAGCACTTACTGATGAAGATCAAAGACTACAGCCTTCAGTATAGATTGCATCTCAACATAAAGAAAACAGAAACCCTCACAACTGGACCAATAAGCAACGTCATGATAAACGGAGACAATATTGAAGTTATCAAGGATTTCATTTTAGTTGGATTCACAATCAAGGCCCATGGAAGCAGCAATCAAGAAATCAAATGATAAGAGGCAGCACCAAGAAGGCAGAGTAGTCAAATGCTTCCTGTGGTCCCTCTTATAACAGAGACCAGAAAAAACAAGTGAATCGATTATATATGACAATCTACAAACCCTGAACTTCAAAGACAAAGTTGAGGAGTCAGACTGATTCGCAGGGGGAGGGAGAGACAGTTCAGAAGCAGCAAGGATTTGCCAGATCTGACTTGGCCAGCACCCTGCAGGATTGATCAGCCAGTGCATGTGGGCTGAGGCAAGCAGTAGCGTTTGAGACGCATTTTCCACACTGGGAGAAACCGAGCAGCAGAGTCTGCACAAGCCTCCAGAACCAGCGGAAAGCAGTGCTTGATCTGTGAAAGTTAAGTACAAGTGTCTAACCTACCACTCTGGATCAAAAAACCCTTCCCCCTCTGGGAATTCTCTCTCTCCCATTTAGCTGCCCTCTCCCTGCACTGCTCTGGTCCCGGTCTGGCTTCAGCCACTGCCAATCCCCCTGGGCTCTAAGTGGGACCCATAGCATGCCCCGAGCCATCTTCCCAGCTTTGGAGAGGGAACAAATCAACATAAAAATAACAAACAGGAAAAAAATAATTTGCCACCCCCCCTAAACTGGGACCTCACAACAGGTACAGCTTCTTTGCGTAGGCGCAGGCATAAGGGGTTCACGGACTCTGACTGCCATTCACCCTTGCCTAGACCTATGTGGACCCATTTCAACAGCATAGGCCCCATTAGCATAGTACAACAGGGTACATACCTGAAGCCTATTTTCAAATGCAATAGCTAAGGGGGAGTGGCAGATTGGTGACATCTGACACTGCCCTACCCATTAAGCAGAATCCTCACCTACCCACATCAGGGGCCTGAGGACTGGTGGCTCCACCCTCTCCACCTAGCCACCCAAGACAAGGGTCTGAGAATAAGTGGTCTCAGTCCATACAGCTAACAGCATTGGGTGCCCAAAGCCTGGTGGCAAAACCCACCCACCTGTGCACTCTAGAGAACAGGGACACACCTTCCACGTAAGCACTCAGGGGCAGCCATCAGCCCCCTACCTTGCTCAGCACATAACCCCCTAGTGCAGCCAGATACATGTGCCTGCTCCAAGCAGCCCTATGGAGCCCTGCCTGTCTAGGACTGTAGGTGACGGCCTGCACCACACATTCAGTGACCAATGACCTGGACAACCTGGACACCTGAGCTGAAAAGTAAATGGTCCTGGGCTCACATACCTAGTAACAGCTCTAACCACCTGGTGACAGGACGTGAGAACTTCAAAGATGCCAATAATCAAACTAGCTCACATGACCAGCCTATTTGGGCATATTAAAACAAAACAAAATAAGAAGCTAGAACACAGGTAAGCAAACATAAAATAAATAAATATAATAACTTACCGATGGCTCAGAGTAAACAATAGCAAATCACATAAAGAGGCAGACCATGATGGCTTCAGCAAGTGACCAAAACAAAGAATGAAGAAACCTCCCGGAGGAAGAGAAAGTCTTGGAATTACTGGCGGTAGAATTTGAAAGGTTAATACACAGAGCTCTTTAAGACAACAGGAAGGAGATCAGGCAAAATGCAGACCAAGCCAAGGAAAACACAGACAATAGAAGAACTTAAGAAGGTTATACAAGAGCATAATGACAAATTTAACAGGCTGCAAGAATCCATAAAGAGAAGCAAATAGAAATCTGTAAGGTTAACAATAAAATTTCAGAATTAGACTAGTCAATAGAAAGTCATAGGAACAGAATTGAGGCAATGGAAGTCAGAATTAGTGAGACTGAAGATAAAGCACTTGACACCAATTTACATGAGGAAAAATCAGATAAAAGAATTTTAAAAAAATGAAGAAACCCTGATAATTATGTGGGACTCTTATCAAGAGGAATAACCTATGAGTGATTGGAGTACAAGAACAGGGAGGGATAACAGAAAATACAGAGAGAATTGTTGAAGATCTTTTGGCAGAAAACTTCCCTATATTGTGAAAGATGAGAAGATATCTATTCAAGAAGCTCATCGAACCCCACATGGGGTAGATCCCAATGAAAGTCACCAAGATATAAGAAAACTTGCCAAAACCAAAGATAAAGAGAAACTTCTAAGAGTGGTTAGGGATAAATGTAAAGTCATCTACAAAGGAGAGTAAATTAGATTAAGTTCTGATTACTCAGCAGAAACCCTGCAGGCAAGAAGGCAAGGGGATGACATATATAAAGCCTTGAAGGAAAAAAATTGCCAGCCAAGAATTATATAGCCAGGAAAACTGTCTCTCAAATATGATGGAAAAATCAGGGCATTTCCAGATAAACAGAAGTTAAGGGAATTTGTAAAAAAAACCAAAATTACAAGAAATACTAAAGGGAGTCCTTCAAATAGAGAATTAATAGCATCAGATAACGATCTAAGACTAGAACACAGGACAGAACAACCAGGTATCAAACCAGATACAGAAGTCACAAAAATAAATCAAAGCTAAAATGTTGCAAATAGGGAAACAGAGCTGTCAATATGTAAAAGATGACAACATTAAACCAAAAAAGAGGAATTAAATAATGTAGTCGTAGAACTAGCACATGAAGAGGAAGTCAAGGCAATATCAAGAAATAAAAGATTAGTTTAAACTTAGAAAAATAGAAGTAAATATTAAGGTAACCACAAAGGAAACTAACAATCCTACCCATCAAAATAAAAAACAAGAAAAACATAAAGACTCAGCAAATCTAAAAGCAACAACAGTGAAAAAAATGAAAAGAAAATACATAAAGAAAAATGACTCAGCACAGAAAATTAAGTGGAACAAAGAAACTGTCAACAACACACAAAAAAGACATCAAAATGACAGCCCTAAATTCATACCTATGAATAATTAGGCTGAATGTAAATGGACTAAATGCACCAATAAAGAGACAGAGTCATAGAATGGATTAAAAAAAACATGATTCATCTACATGCTTCCTGCAAGAGACACACCTTAGACTCAAAGAAACAAAAAAACTAAAACTCAAAGGATGGAAAAAAATATATCAAGCAAACAACACTCAAAAAGGAGCAAGAGTGGCAATATTAATCTCTGACAAAACAGACCTTAAAGCAAAATCCACCACAAAGGATACGGAAGGACACTATATAATGATTAAAGGATCAATATACCAGGAGGACATAAACATAATAAATATTTACACACCCAATGACAGGGCTCCAAAATACATAAAACAAACTCTTAACAGCATTGAAAAGAGAAATAGACAGCTCCACAATAATAGTAGGATACATTCAACACATCACTTTCGGTGAAGGACAGAACATCCAGAAAGAAGCTCAATAAAGACACAGAAGATCTAATGCCACAATCAACCAACTTGATCTCATAGACATATACAAACCCAACAGCATCCAAGTATACTTTCTTTTCCAATGCACATGGAACATTCTCCAGAATAGACCACATATTAGGCCACAAAGCAAGCCTTAACAGAATCCAAAGCATCGAAATATTACAAAGCATATTTTATGACAATAAAGCCATAAGAGTAGAAATCAATAACCAAAAAAGCAAGGAAAAAAAATCAAATACGTGGAAACTGAACAACAACTTGGTCAAAAACTACTGGGTTATAGAAGAAATTAAGGTTGGAATAAATAAATTCACAGAATCACATGAGAATGAACACATCCTATCAGAACCTTTGGGACACAGCAAAGGCAGTGCACAGAGGTCAATTTATAGCAATAAGTGTACACATCCATAAAGAAGAAAGGTCCAAAATCAAAACATTAACCCTATAACTCAAACAAATAGAAAGAGAGGATCAAAAGAAGCCCACAGGCACCAAAAGAAAGGAATTTAAAAAATCAGAGTAGAATTAAATGAAATAGAGAATAGAAAGATAATTGAAAGAGTTAACAAGACCAAAAACTGTTCTTTGAAAATATCAACAAAATCAATAAACCACTGGCCAAACTGACAAAAGAAAAACAGGAGAGGAAGAAAATAACCCAAATAAGAAATTAGATGGGCGATATCACAACAGATCCAACTGAAATTAAAAGAATCATACCAGAATACTATGACAAGTTGTACTCCAACAAATTTGAAAACCTAGAGGAAAAGGACAAATGTCTAGAAACACACTACCTACCTAAACTAACACAAACTGAGATAGAAAAACTAAATAAACCTGTAACAAAAGAAGAGATTGAAGAGGCAATTTAAAAACTCCCAACAAAAGAAAAGCCCATGCCCTGATGACTTCCCTGGAGAATTCTGCCAAACTTTCAGAGAAGAGTTAACACCACTACTACTAAAGGTATTTCAGAGCGTAGAAAAGGATGGAATACTCCTAAACTCATTCTATGAAGCCAACATAACCCTGATACCAAAACCAGGTAAAGACACCACAAAAAAAAGAAAATTATAGATCAATATCCCTCCTGAACATTGACACAAAAATCCTCAACAAAATTCTAGTCGATAGAATTCAATAGCATATCAAAAAAATAATTCACCATGATCAAGTGGGATTTATACCAGCTATGCAAGGATGGCTCAACATTAGAAAAACAACCAATGTAATCCATCACATAAAGAAAACAAAAGAACCACATGATCTTATCAATTGATGCAGAAGAGGCATTTGACAAAGTCCAACATCCATTCATGATAAAAACTCTCAGTAAAATAGGAATAAAAAGGAAATTTATCAACATAATAAAGGGCATTTATACAAAGCCAACAACCAATATATCCTAAATGGAGACAGTCTGCAAGCATTCCCCTTGAGAACGGGACCATACAAGGATGCCCTTTATCACCACTCTTATTCAACATTGTGCTGGAGGCCTAGCCGAAGCAATAAAGCAAGAAAAAGAAATAAAGGGCATCCAAATTGGTTAGTAAGAAGTAGAAGTATCCCTGTTTGCAGATAATATGATCTTATAGACAGAAAACCCCAAAGAATGCACAAGAAAACTACTGGAACTAATAGAAGATTTCAGCAAAGTATCAGGATACAAGATAAACATACAAAAATCAGTTGGATTCCTCTACACCAACAAAGAGAACTTCAAAAGGAAATCATCAAATCAATACCATTTATAGTAACCTCCAGGAAGATAAAATACTTAAGAATAAATCTAACCAGATCTTAAAAGCTAGCAAGCAGCCATCTAAGATGCATCAATTGGTCCCAAACCCCCTGGAGCAAAGGAGAATGAAGAACACCAAAGATACAAGAGACAGAAAGGGCCACATAAACCAAAGACCCCATCAGCCTGATACCAGAAGAACTAGATGGTGCCTGGCTATCACCAATGACCACCCTGACAGGGAACACAACAGAGAGTCCTTGATGGAGCAGGAGAAAAGTGGGGTGCAAAACTCAAATTCTAGTAAAAAGACCAGACTTAATGGTTTGACTGAGACTGGAGGGACCCTGGAAGACATGGCCCCCGGACTCTCTGTTAGCCCAAAACTAAAACCATTCCCGAGGCCAACTCTTCAGACAAACATTAGACTGGACTTTGGGACATAAAATGATACTTGTGAAGAGTGTGCTTCTTAGCTCAAGTAAATACCTAAGACTAAATGCGCAGTTCCTGTCTAGAAGCAAGATGAGAAGGCAAAGAGGGTCAGAAGCTGGTTGAATGAACATGGGAAATCTGGGGTGGAAAGGAGGAGTGTGCTGTCACAGTATAGGGAGAGCAACTAGGGTCACATGACAATGTGTGTATAAATTTTTGTAAGAGAAACTAACTTGAATTGTAAACTTTAACTTAAAGCAAAATAAAAAAAAGGAAAAAGAAAATCTAACCAGAGCTGTAAAAGACCTGTACAAAGAAAACTACAAGACGCTACTGCAAGAAACCAAAAGAGATCTACATAAGTGGAAAAACATACCTTGCTCATGGATAGGAAGACTCAACATTGTGAAAATGTCAATTCTACCCAAAGCGATCTACTGATACAATGCAATCTGGATTGAAATCCCAATGAAATTTTTTAATGAGATGGAGAAACAAATCACCAACTTCATATGGAAAGGGAAGAGGCCCCAGATAAGTAAAGGATTACTGAAGAAGAAGAACAAAGTGGGAGACCTCACACTACCTGATTTTAGAACCTATTATACCACCATGATAATCAAAACAGACTGGTACTGGTACAACAACAGATACATAGACCAATGGAACAAAATTGAGAATCCAGACATAAATTCGTGCACCTGTGAGCAGCTGATATTTGACAAAGGCCCAAAGTCCATTAAATGGGGAAAAGACAGTCTCTTTAACAAATGGTGCTGGCATAACTGGATATCCATCTGCAAAAAACTGAAACAAGACCCATACCTCACACCATCTACAAAAACTAACTCAAAATGGATCAAAGGCCTAAATATAAAATCTAAACCAATAAAAATCATGGGAGAAAAAATAGGGACAACGCTAGGAGCCTTAATACATGCCATAAACAAAATACAAAACATAACTAACAATGCACAAACACCAGAAAAGAAACTAGATAACTGGGAGCTCCTAAAAATAAAACACTTATGCTCATCAAAAGACTTCACCAAAGAGTCAAAAGACAACCTACAGACTGGGAAAAAAAATTTGGCTATGACATATCCACAAGATGCTGCAAAACCTCAACAACAAAAAGACAACCCAACTAAAAAATTGGCAAAGGATATCAACAGGCACTTCACCAAAGAAGACATTCAGGTAGCTAAAAGATACGTGAGGAAATGCTCATGATCATTAGTCATTAGAGAAATGCAAATCAAAACTACAATGAGATACCATCTCACCCCAACAAGACTAGCATTAATCTAAAAAACACAAAATAATAAATGTTGGAGAGGTTTTGGAGAGACTGGAAACTTATACACTGTTGGTGAGAATGTAAAATTGTACAACCACTTTGGAAATCAATTTTGGTGCTTCCTTAAAAAGCTAGAAATAGACATACGATTCAGCAGTCCCACTCCTTGGAATATATCCTAGAGAAATAAGAGCCATCACACGAATAGATATATGCACACCCATGTTCATTTGCACCCATGTTCATTTGGAGCACTGTTCACAATAGCAAAAAGATGGAAACAACCTAGGTGTCCATCTGCAGATGAATGGATAAACCAATTATGGTATATTCACACAGTGTAGTACTACGCAAGAATAAAGAACAATGATGAATCCGAGAAACATCTCATAACAAGGATGAGTCTGGAAGGCATTATGCTGAGTGAAATTAGGCAGTCGCAAAAGGACAAATATCGTATGAGACCACTATGATAAGAACTCAAGAAAAGGTCTAAAAACACAGAAGAAAACATTGTTTGATGGTTACAAGGGTGGGGTGGGAGGGAGATGGTAATTCACTAGATAGTAGTCAAGAATTATCTTAGGTGAAGGGAAGGACAACAAACAATGCAGGGGAAGTCAACACAACTGGACTAAACCAAAAGCTAAGAAGTTTCCTGAACACAACCAAACACTTTCAGAGACAGAGTAGCAGGGGCAGGGGTCTGGGGACCATGGTTTCAAGGGACATCTAGGTCAACTGGCATAACAAATTTTGTTAAGAAAATGTTCTGTATCCTACTTTGATGAGTGGCATCTGGGGTCTTAAAAGCTTGCAAGCAGCCATCTAAGATGCATCAATTGGTCCCAACCCACCTGGAGCAAAGGAGAATGAAGAACAACACCAAAGACACAAGGAAAATATTAGCCCGAGAGCCAAAAGGGGCCACATAAACCAGAGAATCCTTCAGCCTGGGACCAGAAGAACTAGATGGTGCCTGGCTACCACCAATGACTGCCCTGACAGGGAACACAGCAGAGAGTCCCTGACGCCTGATGGAGCAGGAGAAAAGTGGGATGCAGAACTCAAATTCTAGTAAAAAGACCAGACTTAATGGTCTGACTAAGACTAGAGGACCCCAGAAGCCATGTCCCCTGGACTCTGTTAACCCAGAACTAAAATCATTCTGGAAGCCAGCTCTTCAGACAAAAATTAGACTCGACTATAAGACATAAAAATAATACTTGTGAAGAATGTCCTTCTTAGTAGATACATGAGACTAAATGAGCAGCTCCTGTCTGGAGGTGGGATGAGAAGACAGAAAGGGTAAGTGCTGGTTGAACGGACACAGGAAACCCGGGGTGGAAAGGGGGAATGTGCTGTCACATTATAGGGATTGCAACTAGGGTCACGTAACAATATATGTGTAAATTTTTGTAGGAAAACTTAACTTGAATTGTAAACTTTCACCTAAAGCACAATGCATAAAAAAATAAATCAAACTATGTACTGTATTGGACAAATCTGCTGCAAAAGACCTCTTTAAAGTGTTAAAAAACAAAGATGTCACCTTGAGGACTAAGGTGCACCTGACCAAAGTCATGGTATTTTCAATCGCCTCACATGCATGTGAAAGTTGGACAATTAATAAGGAAGATTGAAGAAGAACTGACTCATTTGAATTATGATGTTGACGAAGAATATTGAATATACCATGTACTTCCAGAAGAATAAACAAATTTGTCTTGGAAGAAGTATAACTAGAATGGTCCTTTGAAGCAAAGATGGTGAGACTTTGTCCCACGTACTTTGGACATGTTATCAGGAGAGACCAGTCCCTGGAGAAGGACATCATGCTTGGTAAAGCAGAGGGTAATCGAAAAAGAGAAAAACCCTCAATGAGATGGATTGACACAGTAGCTGCAACAATGGTCTCAAACAGCAACGGTTGTGAGGATGGCACAGGAGTGGACAGTGTTTCGTTCTGTTGTATATAGGGTTGCTGTGAGTCAGAACTGATTCAAGGGCACCTAACAACAACAACAACCAAAATAATAGCAAACCAAATTCATCTGTAGTGAAACAAAATAAATCATCACAGCCATAATGTGTTTATCTCTGGAATGTAAGATTGGGGTTTAACACTAGTATATCTATTAATGTAACTCACAATATTAACAAATTAAAAGAGAAAATTATATGATCATCCTAATAAATGAAAAAAGATAAAATTTAACAATTCATGATTTAAAAAAAAAAAACCTTTAATAACTAAGAATAGAAGGAAAGTTCATTAATTCAATAAGCCTATCCACCAAAAGCCTGAAGAATATATTTAATGGTGAAATTTTATAGCATTACCTTTAATTTAGGAATATCTGTTATCCCTGCCATAATTCAACATTTTTCTGGCAATCTAACCAACACAATGAAAGAAGAAAAAAGTTAAATATATAAGTTTTAAATGAACAAACCAAACTGATATTATTTATAGACAGAAAATCCAAAAGAATCCTCATTCTTAGACATAATTAGAAATGAGAGTTCAGTAAGTTGCTAGATCAATATTCAAAAATCAATTGCATTCCTATATAACAGAAATAAATGAATACAAAAAGTAATTTTTAAAATAAATTTCCTCTACTATTTACCAATAATTGCAGTAAGCAGAATTCTAGCATGGTCCCATGATCTCTGCCTCTTGGTGTTACTCATGTGATTATATTACATTGCATGGCAAAAGGGATTATGCAGGCATAATTAAGGTTAGGGAGCCCTGGTGGTGGTGCAGTGGTTAAGCATTTGGCTACTAACAAAAAGATCGGCAGTTGGAATCCACCAGCTGCTCCTTGGAAACCCTATGGAGCAGTTCTACTCTGTCCTATAGGGTTGCTATGAGTCAGAACCGACTCAACAGCAATGAGTTTGGGCTTTTTTGTTTTGGTCCCTAAATGGAAGGAGCAGTGGGTTTAATCAGTTGACCTTAAGATAGGGAGATTGTCCAGGTGGGTCTTACCTAATATCATGAGCCCTTTAAAAGCAGAGTTTTCTCCACTTGGTAACATAAGAAGAAGCCAGAGATTTGAAGGATAAGGAGGATTCAATGCAAGTCATCCTGCTACTGAACTTAAGGAAGTAAGTTACCATGTTGGGAGCAAACCTGTAAGAGGGGCTGAGACAACTACTGTGGAAAGGAACTGTAAGTGACCTGTAGGACCTGAGAGCAGATGGCTGACAACAAGCAAGGAAACAGAGACCTCAGTCCTAGAATCACAAGGAATAGAATATGCTCAGAAACCTGAATGAGCTTGGAACGTATCTGAATTCTTCCCCCATAGCCTCCTGATAAGAACCTAATCCTGCCAGCACCTTGATTTGTGAAGCCCTAAGCAGAGAACCCAGTGAACCAGACTCCAGAGCTTCAGAACCGTAATATATTTGTGTTGTGTTAAGCCACTAATCCTGGAGCAATTTGTTACACAGCAATAGAAAACTTCCAGCATTATATCAGACAATATTCTATTGTGATCTATTTTACCCTATATAGGCGAAGAATATTGAATATACCATGAACTTCCAAAAGAATGAACAAATCAGTCTTCAAAAAAATGCAATCAGGATGTTCCTTAGAACATTCAAAGTGAGGATGGGGAGACTTTGACTCACTTAACTTTGAACACATCATCAAGAAAGACCAATCTCTGGGAAAGGACATCGTGTTTCGTAAAGTAGAGGACCATTAAAAAACAGGGGAAACCTTTAATGAGATGAATTGACACAATAGCCACAACAATAGACTTAAACATAGCAATGATCATAAAGATGGCGCAGAACCGGGTAACATTTTATTCTGTTACATATAAGGTCGCTATGAGTTGAGGCCAACTCGACAGCAACTAACAGCAATAGAAAACCAAACAATAACGTATAAAGCAATATTATATTCAACAGTGTGGTACTGGCACAGGGATAAAAAAAAAATAGATCAACAAGTAAGAATAAAATGTTTAGAAACTTGGTATAAGAAGAGGTAACACTACAAATTATAGCTGCTTAGTATGTGCCAAACACTGTTTTAGGCACATTAAATGGATTAATTCATCTAATCTTCACACAACCCTGTAATGTACACTCCATTGGTACCCTCATTTTATAGTTGAGAAAACTGAAGCCTAGAGCAGACACATATGTTGTTGTTAGGTGCTGTCGAGTCCATGTGACAGAGTAGAGCTGCTCCATAGGGTATATTATAGGAGCAGATAGCCAGGTCTTTCTCCTGCTGAGTGGCTATGTGGGTTTGAACCACCAACCTTTGAACCAGCATAGTGCTTAACCGTTGCACTACCAGGGCTCCTAGACACATACTGGTAAGCAATAAAAATCAAAATTTGGAAACAGGAAGTTTGGCTCCAGAATTTATGCTATTGACATCATGCTATCCTGTGATAAACCAGTGGGGAAAGGATGGCTTATTCATAAAATGGAACTAGATCTTCTGCTTCTGGCCAAGATAGAGTAACAGGAAATGGATTTACACTCCCATCAGAACCAACAAAAAACAGGACAAAACATGTGAAACAATGATTTTCAGATATTGCAAGACAAAGTAGACCAGTGATCCATGAGAGACGGAAAACAAATGAGGTGAGCATTATGTGTATTCCTGTTTAATACCTTGGAAAGAGTTTCCAGGCTGCAGTGCAAGGAGGTGGAACCTAGGGAGAGCCCAGGAGACTCCCTGAGTTAGGTGACAAAGCCAAGAGTCCAGAGGCCAAATTTGCAGAGTTCTCAAGAAATGGGTGCAACAAATGGATGCAACATTGGAAGCGCTCACTTGTCTATGCCAAGAAATTTGGAAGATATTTACCTGGCCAGCCAACTGGAAGAGATTCGTATTTTTGCCCATTCCAAAGAAAGGTGATCCAATGGAATGTGGAAATTATTGAACAATATCATTACTATCACATGCAAGTGAAATTTTGCCGAAGATAATTCAAAAGTGGTTGCAGCAGTACATCAACAGGGAACTGCCAGTAATTCAAGCCAGATTCAGAAGAGGACGTGGAATAAGGGGTATCATTGCTGATGTCAGAAGGATCTTGGCTGAAAGCAAAGTATACCAGAAAGATGTTTACCTGTGTCTTATTGACTATGCAAAAGAATTCGACTGTGTGGATCATGAAAAATTATGGGTAACATTGTGAAGAATGGGAATTCAAGAACACTTAATTGTGCTCATGCAGAACCTCTACACAGAACAAGAGGCAGCCGTTCGAACAGAACAAGAGATACTACACGGTTTAAAATCAGGAAGGGTATGTGTCAGGGTTGTATCCCTTCACTGTGTTTATTTTGTATGCTGAGCAAATAGTCTGAGAAGCCAGACTATATGAAGAAGAACTCGGCATCAGGATTGGAGGAAGACTCAATAACAACCTGTGATATGCAGATGACACAACCTTGCTTGCTGAAAGTGCAGAGGACCTGAAGCACTTACTGATAAAGATCAAAGATTACAGCCTTCAATAAGGATTACACCTCAACATAAAGAAAACAAAAATTCTCGCAGCTGAACCAATAAGCAAAATCATGATAAATGGAGATAATAATTGAATTTGTCAAGGATTTCATTTTACTTAGATCCACAATCAGCACCCACGGAAGCAGCAGTCAAAAAATCAAACGAGGGTTCCGGCAAAATGGCGCTCTAGGCAGAAGCACCACGCCGACCCTCCACAGCAAAGATCTGAGAAACTAAGCCGAACAGAGAATACAGCAATCCTGAAACCCTAAAACATCAAATGAAGAGATAAAAAAGACTCAGCCAAGTACCAAATGGAGTGAGAAAACTGACAGAGAATGGAGAGCGAGGAGAGATTCATGCAGAGGTCCCCTACCAGCTAACTCAGTGGAGATCCCCCATCTTGGACTCCTCTCGGAGACCAGCAAACAGATGGTACAAGAAAGCAGCCTCACGGAGCATAAAACAACCGATAATTTGCAATATACGCTTTCCCACCCCCTACACTTCTTCACCCAGACTCAGCCTCCTCTGCTTCCCGAGGCCACAATCTCTTGACCGGGAAACACCAGCTGCTTGGATTCCACACACCCGAACGGGCCGGCTCTGAGTGCCATTTGTTGGCTGCTGGTGTTGCTTTTTTCCGCTTCTTTTGATTTCTTCCTTGCCTCTCACCACATCCCCCTCCTTTCGCTCAAGTGCCTGGCTCCGTGCGCCATCTTTGCTTCTTCATGAGGAGCTGCAGAGCTCCGGTAATTTGTGATATACATTTTCCCACTCCCTACCCTTCTTCACCCACAATTGGCCCCCTCTGCTTCCCGTGGACACAGTCTCTTGTCCGAGAAACACCAGCCCACACTAGCTGGCTCTCTGAGTGCCATTTGTTGGCTGCTAGTGTTGCTTTTTTTTCTGCTTCTTTTGATTTCTTCCTTAACTCTGGCCACCTCCCCCTCCTTTCGCTCAAATACCTGGCTCCGTGCGCCATCTTTACTTCTTCCTGAGGGGCTGTGGAGCTCTGTTTGAGTGTGGAGCACCTTCCCAGTCTGGGCTGCCACACTGGTGGGATCCTGGGGCTTTTGTTCATTTGTTTGTTTTGAATTGTTTGTTTGTTTTCATTTCCTTTTCTTGAGTTGGGAGCCCTTTCTGGCCAGACGGTGCTGCATGGCAAGGAGACTTCCCACTCGGCCTGCACAGACCTGCAGAGGGATCCCTGAGAGCATTTCTTTCTTTGTTGGTTTTTTTTTTTTCTTTTCTGTTTTTTGGGGGGCCTTTCTTGTTGTTGTTTTTTTTTTAATTTGTTTTGTTTTCTTTTATTTTCCCCCTTTTCCCCTTTTTCTCTTTCTTCATTGCTTAGTTTCTCGTCTCTCTATATCTTCCTTCTCTTTCTGTTGCATGAATACCTGGTGTTGTATACCTCTGTGCCTTCTAGCCAGGCTGTACTGCAATACCTGAGAGCGACTTCCCCAGACCTCATAGCTGCATCGGTGGGATCCCTGGGAACGTTGCGGTTCTTTAACCTTTCTGATTTTTATTTATTCATTCTTTTCTTTTCTACCTCTTCCCCTTTCTGATTTTCTCCATTTCATAGTCTCTCATCTTTCCACTCAAACGGCAAGCTCCCCTGGCATTCTTTTTTGTTCATTTGTATGTTTTTGGCTCCTGTTCCTCTCTCCTCTCTCCCATATCCATCTTAGCTCCACACATAACAACCTCCCCGCTGCATCCTGCCTACCTGCACCATGTGCTTGACATCACACCACCAAGCAGCACAGGCACGGCCTACTGGAACCTGCCCTGCACTGATTACCAACCTGCTCTGGTGGCTGTAGTAAGTGCCACAAACAACCCTTCCCAGTAACACCTCTTCAGCTAGACGTGCCCTGCCATACCATATCTGAGTGACTGACCCTGCCAATTGGAGAAGGAGGCGAAAAGTATTGTGCCCACAGATGAGCAAACAACAAAGAACACACAGTCCACCTGCTCAGACATAGTCAAATTAAAAAAAAAAAAAAAGGATGAAACAAACAAATCTGCAATCAATAAACGAGAAAAATGGCTACTGAATGCCCCAAAGACAGCAGACAGTAACAAAACATTTACAAAAACAGGACAGGATGGTTCCAGTAGGCATCCAAAATAAAACACCAGATGATTCTCCAGTGGAAGAACAGGAACTAGAACTACCTGATAGGGAATTCAAATCTCTAATACTCAGAATTCTCCAAGAGCTGAGGCAAAAAGCTGACAAACATGAAGAAAAAATAGACAAACTCATGGAAAATACAGACAAAATATCGGAAGAATTCAGGAAAATAATGCAGGAACAAAATGCCAAAATAAATTCACAACTAGAAATTATACAAAGACAACAATTAGAAATCCAAAAGATAAACAACAAGATTTCAGAAATGGACAGTTGTCATAGAAGGGCTGAGAAGCAGATTTGAAATGGTGGAAGACAGGATCAGTGGAACTGAAGACAAACACTTGGATACAACTCTGTTTCAGGAAAACTCAGAAAAAAGAACAAAGAAAAATGAAGAGACCCTGAGAGTTATGCGGGACACAATCAAAAGCAAAAATTTTTGAGTGATTGCAATTCCAGAACGGGGAGAAAACAGAAAACACAGAGAGGATCATTGAAGAACTGCTGACAGAAAACTTCTCCAATATCATGAAAGATGAAAACGTGGCCATCCAAGAAGCTCAACGAACCCCATATAGGAGAGACCCCAAAAGAAAATCACCAACGCATATCATAATCACACTCACCAAAACCAAAGACAAACAAAGAATCCTGAGAGCAGGTCGTGAAAAACAAGAAGTCACGTACAGAGGAGAAACAATAAGACTCAGCTCAGATTATGCAGCAGAAACCATGCAGGCAAGATGGCAATGGGATGACATATATAAAATCTTGAAAGAAAAAATTTGCCAGCCAAGAAAAATATATCCTTCAAAATTCTAGTTCAAATTTGATGGTGAAATTAGGTCATTTCCAGATAAACAGAAATTAAGGGAATATGTAAAAGTCAAACCAAACTTACAAGAATTATTGAAGGGAGTTCTTTGATCTGAGGACAAACAGCTTCAGCTCACAGGCAGAATCTAAGACACAGGATCATACCATCCAGATACCAATCTAGGAAATGAACTCTCGAGGACTATCCAAAACCAAAAGAAATACGACAGGGAATCAGAGCAGTTCATCAGTAAATGACAACAAAATAAAACAATAAAAGAGGGAATAAACGGCATAGGTATAGAACCTTCTAATGGAGAGAAAGGCAAGGCGATACCAAGTAATGGCAAACTGCTTCAAACTTGGAAAGATAAGTGTAAAATTCATGGTAACCAAAAAGAAAGTTAACAAACATACTCATAAAAAAAAAAGAGGAAAAACATAAAGTCTCAGCAAAAAGAAAACCTACAAAAACAAAGGAAAAAAAATCGACAAACAAAAGTAACTCAGCACAAGAGAGTAAGAAGAACAAAGAAAACTTCAGCACCGCAAAAAAAAAACTACAAAATGACAGCAACAAACTCACATCTATCAATAATTACACTGAATATAAATGGACTCAGTGCACCCATAAGGAGATGGAGAGTGACAGATTGGATAAGAAAACAGGATCCATCAATATGCTGTCTACAAGAGACACACCTTAGAAACAAAGATGTGAATTTATTAAAAGTCAAAGTTTGGAAAAATATATATCAAGCTAACAACTAGCAAAAAAGAGCAGGAGTGGCAATTCTAATCTCAGATAAAATAGACTTTAAAACGAAATCTACCATAAAAGACAAAGAAGGACACTATATAATGATTAAGGGGACGATCCATCATGAAGACATAACCGTAATAAACATCTACGCACACTATGACAGGGCTCCAAAATACATAAAACAAACTCTAACAACACTGAAAAGAGAAATTGACAGTTCCACAATAATAGTAGAAGACTTCAACACACCACTCTCTGTAAAGGACAGAACAACCAAGAAGAAACTAAGCAAAGATACAGAAGACCTAAATGGCATAATTGGCCAATTTGACCTCATAGACATATATAGAACACTCCATCCAACTGCTGTAAAGTACACTTTCTTTTCCAATGCACATGGAATATTCTCCAGAATAGACCACATCTTAGGCCACAGAGCAATCCTCAACAAGATCCAAAATGCTGAGATAATTCAAAGTGTCTTCTCTGACCACAGTGCCATAAAGGTAGAAATTAACAATAGAAAGAGCAAGGAAAAAAAATCAATTACATGGAAACTGAGTAATACCCTCTTTATACATCACTGGGTAATAGAAGAAATCAGAGATGGAATCAAAAAATTCCTAGAATCAAATGAGAATGAAAACACATCATAAAAAACCTTTGGGACACAGCAAAGGCAGTCCTCAGAGGACAATTTATAGCAATAGATGCACATATCAAAGAAGAAGAAAGGGACAAAATCAAAACATAAACTACAGAACTCAAACAAATAGAAAGAGAACAGAAAAAAAAAAAAAAGCCCACAACCACTGGAAGAAAGGAAATAGTAAAGATCAGAGCAGAAATAAATGAAATAGAGAACAGAAAAACAATAGAAAGAATCAACAAAACCAAAAGTTGGTTATTTGAAAGAATCAACAAAATCGACAAACCACTGGCCAGACTGACAAAAGAAAAACAGGAGAGGACACAAATAACCCAAATAAGAAATGAAATGGGGGACATTACAACAGACCCAACTGAAATAAAAAGGATCATAACAGAATATTATGAAAAATTATACTCCAACAAATTTAAAATCCTAGAGGAAATGGATAAATTTCTAGAAACATACTACCTACCCAACTCCAACAAAATCATGTTGAAAATCTGAACAGACCCATAACAAGAGAGGCGATTGAAAAGGTAATAAAAAAAACTCCCAACAAAAAAAAAAACCCTGGCCCAGATGGCTTCTCTGGAGAATTCTACAAAACATTCACAGAAGAGCTTGTACCAGTACTACTGAAGCTATTTCAGAGCACAGAAAAGGAAGCAACACTTCCAAATTCATTCTACGAAGGCAGCATAACGCTGATACGAAAACCAGGCAAAGACATCACAAAAAAAGAAAATTACAGACCAATGTCTCTCATGAATATAGATGCAAAAATTCTGAACAAAATTCTAGCCAATAGAATTCAGCATCATATCAAAAAAATAATACACCACAACCAAGTAGGATTGATAGCAGGTATGCAAGGATGGTTCAACATTAGAAAATCAATCAATGTAATCCACCACATAAATAAAAGGAAAGAAAAGAATCACATGATCATCTCAATTGACGCAGAAAAGGCATTTGACAAAGTCCAACACCCATTCCTGATAAAAGCTCTCAATAAAATAGGTATAGAAGGGAAATTGCTCAACATAATGAAGGGCATCTATGCAAAACCAATGGCCAACATCATTCTTAATGGAGAAAGGCTGAAAACATTCCCCTTGAAAACAAGAACAAGACAAGGATGCCCTTTATCACCACTCCTATTTAACATTGTGCTGGAAGTTCTAGCTAGAGCAATAAGGCAAGAAAAAGAAATAAAGGGCATCCAAATTGGGAATGAAGAAGTGAAACTGTCCCTGTTTTCAGATGATATGATACTATACATAGAAAACCCTAAAGACTCCATGAGAAATTCACTGGAACTTATAGAAAGATTCAGCAGAGTAGCAGGATACAAGATAAACATTCAAAAATCAGTTGGATTCCTATACACCAATAAAGAGAATGATGAAAAGCAAATCAGGAAAACAATACCATTTTTAATAGCCCCTAAAAAGATAAAATACTTAGGAATAAATCTGACCAAGGATGTAAAAGACCTATACAAAGAAAACTACAAAACACTTCTGCATGAAACCCAAAGGGATCTACATAAATGGAAAAACATACCATGCTCATGGATAGGCAGACTCAACATTGTGAAAATGACAATTCTACCCAAAGCAATTTACAAATACAACGCAATCCCAATGCAAATACCAACAACATTCTTCAAAGAGATGGAAAAACTAATCACTAACTTTATATGGAAAGGGAAGAAGCCCCGAATAAGTAAAGCACTACTGAAGAAGAAGAATAAAGTTGGAGGACTCACACTACCTGACTTCAGAACCTACTATACAGCTACAGTAGTCAAAACAGTCTGGTACTGGTACAAATACAGATACATTGACCAATGGAACAGAATTGAGAACCCAGATGTAAATCCATCCACCTACGGTCACCTGATCTTCGACAAGGGCCCAAAGTCCATCAGATGGGGAAAAGACAGTCTTTTTAACAAATGGTGCTGGCAATACTGGATATCCATCTGCAAAAAAAATGAAACAGAACCGATACCTCACGCTGTATACAAAAACTACTTCAAAATGGATCAAAGACCTGAATATAAAGCCTAAAACTATAAAGTTCATAGAAGAAAAAATAGGACCAACACTTCAGGCCTTAATACACGGCATTAACAGGATACAAACCATAACCATCAATGCACAAAACCCCATAGATAAGCTAGATAACTGGGATCTTCTAAAAATCAAACACCTATGCTCCTCAAAAGACTTCACCAAAAGAGTCAAAAGAGAACCTACAGACTGGGAAAAAATTTTTGGACAGTACAAGTCAGACAAAGGTCTAATCTCCATAATCTACAAGAAAATCCAACACCTCTACAACAAAAAGACAAATAATCCTAGTAAAAAATGGGCAAAGGAAATGAACAGACACTTCACCAAAGAAGACATTCAAATGGCCAACAGACACATGAGGGAATGCTCGCGATCACTAGCCATTAGAGAAATGCAAATTAAAACCACAATGAGATACCGTCTCACCCCGGCATTACTGGCATGACTCAAAACCACTGGAAATAAGAAATGTTGGAGGGGCTGCGGGGAGATGGGAACTCTTATGCACTGCTGGTGGGAATGCAAAATGATACAACCATTTTGGAAAATGATATGGCGCTTCCTCAGAAAGCTAGAAATAGACATACCATTTGATCCAGCAATTCAACTCCTAGGAATATATCCTAGAGAAATAACAGTCATCACTCGAATAGACATATGCATACCTACGTTCATGGCAGCATTGTTCACAACAGCAAAATGATGGAAATAACCTAGACGCCCATCAACAGACGAATGGATAAACAAACTATGGTACATACACACAATGGAGTACTATGCAATGAGAAAGAACAACAATGAATCTGTGAAGCATCTCATAACATGGATGAAACTGGAGGACATTATGCTGAGTGAAATAAGTCAATCACAAAAGGACAAATATTGTATGAGACCTCTATTGTAAAAACCCATGAAAAAGTTGACACACAAAATGTAACAATCTTTGTTGGTTACCAGAGATGGGAGGGGTGGGGGGGGGTAATACTAAATAGGCAATAGATAAGTGGTATCTTTGGTGAAGGGTGAGACAGTACACATACAGGGGAAACTAGCACAACTTGTACAAGGAAAGGTCATGGAATCCCCATAGACACATCCAAACTCCCTGAGGTTCTGAATTGCTGGGCGGAGGGCTGTGGGGACCATGGTTTCGGGGAACATTTAGCTCAATTGGCATAACACAGGTTAAAAGACAATGTTCTACATTCGACCTTGGTGAGTAGTGTCTGGGGTCTTAAAAGCCTGTGAGCGGCCATCTAAGATACTCCACTGGTCTCATCTCTTCGGGCGCAAGGGAGAATGAAGAGAACAGGATACAAGGAAAAAATTAGTCTGAAGGACTAATTGTCCACAGCTACCAAGGCCTCCACAGGACTGAGTCCAGTAGAGCCTGTTGGTACCCGGCTACCACCACTGCCTGCTCTGACCAGGATCACAACAGAGGGTTCTGGACAGAGCTGGAGAAGAATGTAGAACATAACTCTAACTCACACAAAAAAGACCAGATTTACTTGCCTAAAGGAGACTGGAGAAACCCCGAGAGTATGGCCCCCAGGCACCCTTTTAGCTCAGTGGTGAAGTTATCTTCGAGGTTCACCGTTCAGCCTGGGAGTGGACAGCCCCGTAAAACCAAATGAGACTAACGAGGTACAGGAGTCCAGTGACAAGGGCCAGAAGGCAGAAGGGGACAAGGAAGCTGGTGATAGGGAACCCAGCGTTGGGTAAGGATATTGTTGATGTGTTGTGAGATTGTTAACCATTGTCATAGGGCAACATTTGTAGTAACTGTTAAATGAGAAACTATTTTGTTCTGTGAGCCTTCATCTTAAGTGAGAATAACAGTACAATTGGAAGAGCGCAGTCAATGTCACTGAACTGTGCATGTAGAAATTTTTGAAATGGTGTATCTTTGGCTATGTGTATTTTCACCAAAAGAAAAAGGTTGAGAAGTTAGAGGGTTGACTGTAGTGGGGTTGTTAACCAATGTCATAAAACAATATGTGTAGTACTGTTTCATGAGAAACTATTTTTTCTGTAAGCCTTCGCCTGAAGTACAATAAATATATATATAAAAGAAAAAAAATTCAAATGATTTATTGCGTTGGACAAATCTGCTGCAAGAGACCTCTTTAAAGTGTTAAAAAGCAAAGATGTCACCTTGAGGACTCAGGTGCACTTGACCTAAGCCGTGGTGTTTTCAGTCACCTCATTTGCATGCAAAAGCTGGACAGTGAATAAGGAAGCCTTATTGTTGCCTTTTACTTATGGTGTTGGCAAAGAATATTGAATATAGTGTGGACTACCAGAAGAACAAGCAAATCTCTCTTGGAAGAAGTACAGCCATAGCAATGATTGTGAGGTTGGTACAGGACCGGGCATTTTCTGTTGTATACAGGGTTGCTATGAGTTGAAACTGACTTGACAGCACCTAACAACATAAAGCATCAGAGAGGAAGAGTAAACAGAGAAAACTCTGATGGTCTGCAGAGAGCATCTTTCTACATATTTAGTGCAGTACTAATCAGTGCATGCATGTCCATGAATGGATAAACAAAATGTGGTACAGACTTACAATGATGATTCAATCTAAAAGAGAAATTCACGTTACAACATCAATGAACTTTGAAAACATTATGCTGAAAGAAGTCAGATATAAGTATGATCCCTTTTGTATGAAACGTACAGAATAAGCAAATCCACAGAAACAGAAAGTAGATTAGTGTTTTCCAGTGGCTTGGGGCAGTGAGGAATACAGAGTGATTGCTAATGGGTATGGTGTTTCTTTTGGGGGTGATGAAAAGGTTTTGGAAATAGATAGTAGTGATGGTTGTCCAACCTTGTGAATATACTAAAAACCCCTGAATTGTGCCCTTTAAAATGGTGAACTTTACAGTATGTGAATTATATCTCAAAAAGCAATTTTAAGGCACAAGGGAGATACATTTCTTGCATATCTCAAAAGGAATTTATTTTTCTCTCACACTTTATTGGTAGTGTGACTGGGTATATAATTCTAGGTTTAAAATCATTTTCCCATAAAACCTTAAAGGCCTTCGCTCCACTGTCTTCTAGGCTTCATTATTTTTGATGAGATAATCTCAGTTTTCTTTATTCTTTCTTTCCTTCTTTTCTCCCTCCCTCCCCCTTTCCTTGCTTATTGGCTTCCTTCCTTCCTTCCTAGTTTTTAGAAAACTGAAGAATTTCTAGAAACTTTTAAAGTATTGTTATCTTTGTTTTCCTGAATCTTTCAGTTATAATTCCGATAGCGAATGTTTGTTTGGAAGGGCGATAGGTAGTCGTTTTCAAAATGAAGATTGCTTCTCCATCTAACTTCTGGAAATGTTCTTCTATTTTGTTTTATTATTATTGAAGTTGTTATGGATTGAATGGTGTCCCCCAAAATTATGTACTGTAAATCCTAACCTCTATGCCTGTGGTTATGGTCCCATTTGGGAATTGGTTGGCTTTATTATGTTAATGAGACAGGATTAGTGTAGGGTGTGTCTTGAGTCAATCTCTTTTGAGATACAAAAGAAATCAAACAGGCAAGCAAGAAGCAGAGATAGGGGAAGAGAGATCTCAAGCCACATGAAGATCCCCCAGGAGCAGAAGTTCAGAGACAAGGATCTTCCTCCAGAGCCAACAGAGAAAGAAAGACTTCCTGTAGAGCTGGCACCTTGAATTCAGACTTCTAGCCTCCTAAACTATGAGAAAATAAATTTCTGTTTGTTAAAGCCACCCATTTGTGGTATTTCTGTTTGTTTTTTAATTTCATTGTGCTTTAGGTGAAAGTTTACAGCGCAAATTAGTTTCTCATTCAAAAATTTATACACACGCACACACAAAATTATACACAAATTGTTTTGTGCCATTGGTTGCTGTCCCAACAATGTGTCAGCACTCTCCCCTTTTCTACCCCAGGTTCCCCGTGTCCATTCATTCAGTTTTCCTGTCCCTTCCTGCCGTTTGATTTAGGAGATAATATTGGAGCCATTATTCCCTGTCCTAAAATGTGGCTCAGCTGGGGCTGGACTTACAAGGACTCAGAAGGATACATCAACTTGGCCCTGAGGTATGAAGACAATACCTAGGATAATCTTGGAAAATATCTTTTAGGGAAACTTTCATATAAACAAATCATAAAACATAACACAAAAGAGTTTCCACTTTTATCATTCTTAATAGCATTTAGTGAATAGTAAGATTTGTTGGACCAGTGAAGACTCCCCTAACTGTCCTTACAGAAATCTGTACCAATGATTATTAAGAAATACAATTCTAAATGTAGGATCACAGTTTCTAGCCAATCTGTGAAAAGGTGAAGCTTTCAATGGTTTTACCCATTTGTAATGTTAATATATCCTGATGGCTCTGTAACGTTCCTTAGACTCAGGCAGACATGGCTCTAGCAGCATGCTCATCCATTTTCCCACTCTTGTCTGTTCTGTAATATTCCTCGGACTCGGGCAGACATGGCTCTAGCAGCATGCTTGTCCATTTCCCACTTTTGCCTTTTTGAATATATGGTGAATAAAACTTTTCTTTTTGCTTTACTAAACTTTGTGATGTTTTTACCCTACAATACTTCTCATCTTTGCTTTTGGGCAGGTATTGCCCATTTGGTCTCCTATACTTGACTTAACTAAGAAACACGTTCCTCACATGTGTTATTGTTTATTTTATAGGCCTGTCTAATCTCTGGCTGAAAGGTGAACTTCAGGAGTGGCTTTACTTCTGGATTAGCAGCGTGTTTGGGGGCCATAGTCTTGGGTGTTCCTCCAGTCTCTGCCAGACCAGTAAGTCTTGTCTTTTTTTTTTTTTCTGTGAATTTGAATTTTATTTTACATTTTTCTCCTGTTCTGACCAGGACCCTCTATTATCCCTGTCAGAGCAGTCGGTGGTGGTAGCCAGGCACCATCTGGTTCTTCTGGGCTCAGGCTGATAGAGGCTGTGGTTCATGTGGTCCCTTAGTCCTTTGGATGAATATTTTCCCTGTGTCTTTGATTTTTTTCATTCTCCTTTCCTCTGGGTGGTATGGGGCCAGTAGATGTATCATAGATGGCGCTTGAAAGCTTTTAAGACCCCAGATGGTACTCTCCAAAGCAGGATGTAGAACATTTTCTTTATGAACTATGTTATGCCAATTGACCCAGATGTTCCCTGAGACCATGGTCCCCAGCCATCAGCCCCAGTACTACTTGTGATATTTCCTTTATAGCAGCACTAGATAACTAAGACAGAGGTATTTACGTATAGTGAAATGCACACATCTTAAGTGTACAATTTGATGTGATTTAGCAAATGTATACATTCATGTGACTACCATCTCAATCAAGATATAGAACATTTTTTTGTTCTACGTCCTACTTATGAGCAGCCATCTAAAATACTCCACTGGTCTCACCCCATCTGGAGGAAGGAAGAATGAAAGAAAACCAAAGATACAAGGGAAAGATTAGTCCAAAAGAACTAATGGACCACAACCACCACAGCCTCCACCAGACTGAGTCCAGCACAACTAGGTGGTGGCCAGCTACCACTACCTACTGCTCTGACAGGGATCAAAACAGGGTCCCGGACAGAGCTGGAGAAAAATGTAGAACAAGATTCTAACTCACAAAAAAAGACCAGACTTACTGATCTGACAGAGACTGGAGAAACCCTGAGAACATGGCCCCCCAGACACCCTTTTAACTCAGTACTGAAGTCACTCCTGAGATTCACCCTTCAGCCAAAGGCCCATACAACAAAACGAGACTAAATGGGCACACCAGCCCCGGGGCAAGGACGAGAAGGCAAGAGGGGACAGGAAGGCTGGTAATGGGGAACTCAAGGTCGAGAAGGGGAGAGTGTTGACATATGGTGAGGTTGGCAACCAATGTCACAAAACAATATGTGTATTAATTGTTTAATGAGAAACTAATTTGCTCTGTAAACCTTCATCTAAAGTACAATAAAAATAAAAACATTAAAAAAAAAAGATATAGAACGTTTTTATCATTAGAGAAATTTCTTTAATGCCATTTTCTCAACTTTATCCCCAGGAAACTGCTGTTCTGTTTTCTGTCACAGACAATTATTGTCTGTTCTTGAGATTCATATAAATAATTTAGGATATACTCTTTTGTGTCTGTCTTCTTCTGCTCTACATAATGTCTGTGAGAGTCTTCCATGTGGTTGCAAGTATCAGCAGCTTGTTCCCTTTCATTGTTGAGTAGTATTTCATTTTATGCATATATCACACTTAATCTGTTTTCCTAACGATGCACATTTGATTGCTTCCAGTTTTGGCCACTATAAATAGAATTTCCATGAACATTCTTGTACAAGGCTTATTTGTGTACATATATGGACGTATGTTTTCATATGAAATTGCTTGGTCATAGAGTAAGGTGTATGTTTAACTTTATATAAGAAACTATTATTTTAGTGCTTGTACTATTTTACACCCTATGAGTAAGAGTTCTAATTGCTTCACATTTTTCCAGCACGTAGTGTTGTCATTCCTTTTAATTTTAGCCTATTTAGTGGGTGTGAAGTATATCTCATTGTGGATTTAATTTGCATATTCTTGATGACTATTGATGTTGAGCACCTTTTTGTGTGCTTTTTGGTCATTCGTAGTACTTCTTTTGAAAAAAGTTGTTTAAGTCTTTTGCCCATTTATAATGAGGTCCAATTAATGAATTTTTCTTTTATGGATCATGCTTCTGGTGTCAAGTCTAAGAATTCTACTCCTAGCTTGAAGTGCTGAAGATTTTCTCTTGTTTTTCTTTTCCTAAAAGTCTTATAGTTTTACATTTAAATCCATGATACACGGAGGTGTGAGGTCTAAGTTGAGGTTCTTCTTCTTTTTTTTTTTTTTTTTTGCTTATGGATGTTCCTTTGATCATTTTTAAAACTGAGTTATCTTATTATTACTGAGTTATAGAAATTCTTTACATATCTTGGATACCCATTCTTTATCAGATAAATGTTTGGCAAGTATTCCATTTCCATTTGGTTTTGGCTTGTTTATTCTTTATTAACAGTATCTTTTGAGGTTTTTAGTTTTGATGAATATTTCCTTTTGGTTTTGGCTTGTTCTTTATTAACGGTATCTTTTGAGGTTTTTAATTTTGATGAAATCCAATTTATTCATTTTCTTTCAGGTTGGTATTTTTTTGTGTTCTGTCAAAGAAATCTTTGCAAACCCCAAGGTCATGAAGATATTCTCCTGTTTTCTTCTAGAAGCTTTACAGTTTTCACTTTTGAGTTTAGCTCTATGATCCATCTTAAATTAATTTTTGTACATAGTATGAGGTAAAGAAGGAGCCCTGGTGGCACAGTGGTTAAGTGCTTGGCTGCTAACCAAAAGGTCAGCAGTTTGAACCCACCAACCACTCTGCAGGAGAAAGATGTGGCAGTCTGCTAGCATAAAGATTACATACAGTCTTGGAAACACTGTGGGGCACTTCTACTCTGTCCTATAGGGTTGCTATGAGTCGGAATTGACTTGATGGCAAGGGGTTTGGTTTTCTGGTTTTTGTGAGATAAAAATTGAGGCTCATTTTTTCCCATATGTCTATATAGAGCCCTGGTGGCACAGAGATTAAGAGTTCAGCTGCTAATCAAAAGGCTGGCAGTTCGAATCCGCCAGTTGCTCCTTTAAAACCCTATGGGGAAGTTCTACTCTGTCCTATAGGGTCCCTATGAGTCGGAACTGACTCGACAGCAATGTTTTTTTTTTTTTTTTAATCTGATTATGTGCTTGTTGTGAGTGCCCTTGGACTCCTGGTAGGTCAGGATGGTGAACAGATATTCCTCAAGATCAAAAGTATCAACCTCTTTTGGCCGATGTTACTAGCCATCTGGACATATAATCTTCTATATCTTTAAAATCCTGGCCCTGTTCTTCCTCTTCTTCCTCTTCACAATTTGGGTAATAGTCATCTTGACAGCTATCAGATTCCTAGCTATTCATGTTCAGACTTATCTTGATAGCCAACTTACATTATAAACTTTACTACTTCTTCAAATGCATTAGACATTTCTGTTCACATTTTTCAAGGTCTTATATAGGAAGATACACTCAAATTCTCTTTATCATATGATTCTCATTGGGAGCTCAATCTTGTGGCTGCTGAGCACTGAGCAGGCCAGACGGATCATTAAGGGAGGATATAGGTCACAGCCAAGGAGCAGGAAAGAGGCAGGCCAAAGCTAGTATGTGATCCAGGCTGCTTCCTCCCTCTCCTGCACGCTCATAGTCTGCAGAAACCTTGATCCTCTTCACATTATGTAGAACATGATTCTGATCTGTTATATGTTAATATGACCTATGAGCACAAGTGGCAAATATACTAAATACTCAAGTAAGGCACAGGTGTGCCATATGGTGGAGAATGATGCCACAAAGATTCAGAGGCCTACCATATTTGTGAAATTTTAAAGAACTCAGTGGTCCAGTACATATGTTATAAAGTAAAGACAAGTGGTAGGACCTTGAACCATCTATGATAAAGAAAGGCATAACACATGCTCCCTCTATGTTTATTTTCTTTCTTTCTTTTTACAATTTTATTGTGTTTTAGGTGAAAGTTTACAGCACAAATTAATTTTTCATACAAAAATTTTATACACAAATTGTTTGTGACATTAGTTGCAGTCCCTTCAATGTGTCAGCACTCTCACCCTTTCCCTTTCCACCCTGTGTTCTCAGTATGCATTCATCAAGTTGTCCTGTCCCTTCCTGCCTGCTTATCTTTGCTTTTGGGCAGGTGTTGCCCATTTGATCTCTTATATGTGATTGAACTAAGAACCACATTCCTCACGTGTGTTATTGTTTTACAGGCCTGTCTAATCTTTGGTGAAAGGTGGACTTTGGGAGTGGCCTTAGTTCTGAGTTAGCAGGGTGCCCAGCGGCCATAGTCTTGGGGGTTCCTGAAGTCACCATCAGACCAGTAAGTCTGATTTTTTTTTGTGAATTTGAATTTTGTTCTACATTTTTTTCCCACTCTGCCCTGGACCCTCCATTGTGATCCCAGTCAGTGCGATGAGTGGTTTTTCTGTGTTTCTTAAACTCTTTCCTATTTTTCATCTCTTTGTGCTACATTCTGAATAATTTCTTCATATCTTCCAGTTCTCTAATTCATTATTCAGCTGTGTCTCCAGTCCAGTTGCTGTGGAGTCGACTCCAACTATAGGCAACCCATGTGTTTCAGAATAGTACTATACTCATAGGAGTTTTTTTTGTTTTTTAATTTTATTGTGCTTTAGGTGAAAGTTTACAGCTCAAGTTAATTTCTCATTCAACAATTTATACACATATTGTTTTGTGACATTGGTTGCCGTCCCCACAATGTGATAGCATGCTCCCCTTTTCCACTCTGGGTTCGTTGAATCCATTCACCCAGTTCCTGTCCCTTCCTGCCTTCTCATCCTGCTTTTGAACAGGAGTTGCCCATATAGTCTCGTATATCTGATTGTACTAAGAAGCACTTTTCTCATGTGTTATTTTTTGTTTTATACACCTGTCTAATCTTTGTCATAGGGTTTTCAGTGGCTGATTTTTTGGAAGTAGGTCACGAGGCCTTTTTCCGAGGAGCCTCTGGGTGGACTAGAACTTCCAACCTTTCATTAGCAGCAAATTCCCTTAACCATTTGCACTGCTCAGGGACTCCCAGCTGTGTCTATTGGTATATTAAGCCTGTTTTCTGAGTTTAAATTTCAATTAGTCTATTTTTTATTTCTGGAAGTCCTATTTTGTTTTTTTTCCAAATATGATCAGTCATTTTTATAGTCTTTTGCCCTTTACTCACATTTTTAACTTGTCTTATTTCTTGTATAGTGGTTAAGAGGTAAAACACTAGCATCTGATTTAAAAGACAAAAAATCAGGCCTGTTGCCGTTGAGTCGATTCTGACTCATAACGACCCTATAGGACAGAGTAGAACTTCCCCATAGGGTTTCCAACGCTGTAAATCTTTATGGAAGCAGACTTCCACATCTTTCTCCTGGTGGGCTCGAACCGCCTACCTTTCAGTTAGCAGCCGAGCACTTAACCACTATGCCACCAGAGTGCCTCAGAATCTGATTACTTGGATTTAAATCCCAAACTCTACCATTAGCTGAATAACCTTGGGCAAGTTATTTAGCCTTTCTGTCCCTCAGTTTTCTCATTTGTAAACTAGAAATGATAACAGTATATAGGTAACTTATGAGAATTAAGAGTTATTATATGTAAAGTGTTTAGAATAGTGCTTGACACCAAAAAATATTATATATGGTTAGCTATTACTATCTTTTGTGACTAATGTATTTTTAATTGAGGTGAAATTCATGTAACATAAAATTAACCATTTTTAAGTGTACAATTCAGTAGCATTTAGTACATTTACAATGTCGTGCAACCATCACTTCCATCTAGTTCCAAAACATTTTCATCACCCCCAGAGGAGGCCTTGCGCCCATTTCCCCTGCAGTCATTTCCCATTCCTCCCAACCTCCAACAATCACCAAACTTCCTCTATGGATTTAATTATTCTGGATATTGCATATAAATAGAATGATACAGTACGCAGCTTTTTGTGTCTGGCTCCTTTCACGTAGCATAATGCTTTTGAGTTTCATCCATGTCATGGCATGTGTCAGTATTTCATTTATTTTTACGGCTGGATAATATCCCATTGCATATATATATCACATTTTGTTTACCCATTAGTCCATTGATGAACATTTCGGTTTTTCCACCTTTTGGCTATTGTGAATAGTGCTGCTGTGCACATTCATGTAAAGTATTTGTTTGACTACCTGTATTCCATTATTTTGGGTATATACGTAAGAATGAAATTGCTGGGTGATGTTTAACTTTTTGAGGATCTGACAGACTGTTTTCCACAGTGTCTGCACCATTTTACATTTCCACTAGCAATGTACAAGTGTTCTAATTTCTCCACACTCTTCTTGTTGTCCATTTTTTTTTGTTATAGTCATCTTACTGGGTGTGAAGTGGTATCTCATGGTTTTGATTTGCATTTCACTAATGATTAATGATGTTGAGCATCTCTTCACGTGCTTATTAGCCATTTGTGTATCTTATTTATTCAAATCCTTTCTCCGTTTTTAATTGAGTTATTTGTCTTTTCATGTTTCTTGAATTGTAAGTGTTCTTTGTATATTCTGGGTACTAAACCCTTATCATGTATATGACTTGCAAATATTTTCTCCCATTCTGTGGGTTGTCTTTTCCTCTGATGCACAAAAGTTTTTAATTTTGATGCAGTTCAAAGTATCTATATTTTCTTTGGTTGTTAGTGCTTTAGGTGTCCTATTTAAGAAACCATTGTCTAATCCAGGGTCACAAAGATTTACACGTATGTTTTCTTCTAAGAGTTTTATAGTTTTAGCTCTCATGTTTAGGTCTTTGATCTATTTTGAGTTAATTTTTGTAGATGGTGTCAGGTGGCAGTCCAAATTCATTCTTTTGAATGTGGATATCCAGTTGCCCAGAACCATTTGTTGAAAAGGTTATTCTTTTCCTATATGATTGTCTCAGCACCCTTGTCAAACATTAATTGACCATAGCTGTATGGGTTTACTTTTGGACTCCAATGATTTATTCGAGTCTTGGTGGTGCAGTGGTTAAGCACTATGGCTGCTAACCAAAAGTTCGGCAGTTGGAATCCACCAGCCACTCCTCGGAAACCTATGGGGCAATTCTTCTCTGTCCTGTAAGGTCGCTGTGAGTCGGAATCAACTCAACGGCAATAGGTTTTTTGGTTTATTGGTCTACATATCTATCCTTATGCCAGTACCACAGTTTTAATTACTGTAGCTTTGTAGTAAATTTTGAAATAGGAAAGTATGAGTCCTCCAACTTTGTTCATCTTTTCCAAGATTGTTTTGCCTATTCAGGGCCCTTTGCAACTCTGTATGAATTTAAGGATATGGTTTTACATTTCTGCACTCACAAAACAAAGGCCATTGGAATTTTGATATGGATTGCATTAAATCTATAAATCTTTTTGAGCAGTACTGCTATTTTAACAATATTAAGTCTTCCAATCTATGAACATGGGATGTCTTTCCATTTATTTAGGTCTCCCTTAATTTCTTTCAGCAATATTTTATCTTTTTTAGCATACAAGTTTTGCACCTTCTTGGTTAAATTTATTCCTAAGTATTATATCTTTCTAATGCTATTGTAAATGGAATTGTGTTAATTTCATTTTCAGATCCTTTATTGCGAGTGTATAGAAGTACAATTGATTTAAATATATATATATATTTTACTGTGTTGAAAGTTTCCATAGCAAATTAGGTTCCCATTTAACAATTTCATTCAAATTATTCTATGACATTGGTTACAATTGTCACAACGTGTCAGCATTCTCGTTATTTCCATTCTATTTGTTCTATTTTTTAATTTATTATTTTTTAGTGTACTTTACATAAAGGTTTACAAATAGTTTCTCATTAAACAGTACATATACTGTTTTATGACAATAGTTAACAACCCCATGACATGTCAACACTGTCCCTTCTCAACCTTAGGTTCCCTATTACCATCTTTCCTGTACCCTCCTACCTTCTAGTCCTTGTCCCTGGACTGTTGTGCCCCATTAGTCTCATTTTGTTTTATGGGGCTGTCTAATGTTTAGCTGAAGGGTGAACCTCAGGAGTGACTTCATTAGTGAATGAAAAGGGTGTCCGGGGGCTGTACTCTTGGGGTTTCTTCAGTCTTTGTCAGGCCAGTAAGTCTGGTCTTTTTTTGTGAGTTAGAATTTTGTTCTACATTTTTCTCCAGCTCTGTCCAGGAACCTCTGTTGGGATCTCTGTCAGCACAGTCAGCGGTGGTAACCTGGCACCATCTAGTTGTACTGGACTCAGTCTGGTGGAAGTTGTGGTAGTTGTGGTCCGTTAGTCCTCTGGACTAATCTTTTCCTTGTATCTTATTTTCTTCATTTTCCCTTGCTCCAGAAGGGGTGAGACCAGTAGAGTATCGTCAATGGCTGCTCACAGTCTTTTAAGACCCCAGACGCTACTCACCAAGGTAGAATGTAGAACATTTTCTTTATAAACTATGTTATGCCAATTGAGCTAGATGTTCCCTGAGACCATGGTCCCAACAGCCCTCCGCCCAGCAATTTGGTCCCTCAGGGAGTTTGGATGTGTCTATGGAGCTTCCATTACCTTTCCTTGTACAAGTTGTGCTAGCTTCCCCAGTATTGTGTACTGTCTTACCCTTCATCGAAGTTACTACTTATCTGTTGTCTATTTAGTATTTTCCCCCCACCCCTCCCATCTCTTGTAACCAACAAAGATTGTTTCTTTGTGTAAACCTTTTCATGAGTGTTTACAGTAGTGGTCTCATACAATATTTTCCTTTTGTGACTGGCTTATTTCACTCAGGATAATGTCCTCCAATTTCATCCATGTTATGAGATGCTTCACAGATTCATCATTGTTCTTTATCATTATGTGATACTCCATTGTGTGTATGTACCATAGTTTGTTTATCCATTCATCTGTTGATGGGCATCTAGGTTTCCATCTTTTTGCTGTTGTGAACAATGCTGCAATGAACGTGGGTGTGCATATGTCTATTCATGTAACGGCTCTTATTTCTCTAGGATATATTCCTAGGAGTAGGATTGCTGTATCGTATGGTATTTCGATTTCTAGCTTTCTAAGGAAGCACCATATCATTTTCCAAAATGGTTGTATCATTTTGCATTCCCACCAGCAGTGTGTAAGAGTTCCAATCTCCCCGAAGCCTCTCCAACATTTATTATTTCCAGTGGTTTTGATTCGTGCCAGTAATGCCAGGGTGAGATGCTATCTCATTGTGGTTTTAAATTTGCATTTCTCTCACAGCTAGTGATAGCGAGCATTTTCTCATATTATCTGTTGGCTGCTTGAATGTCTTCTTTGGTAAAGTGTCTGTTTATTTCCTTTGCCCATTTTTTAATTGGATCTGACTTTTTGTTGTAGAGGTGTTGTATTTTCCTATAGATTTTAGAGATTAGACCTCTGTCTGACTTGTAATGTCCAAAAATTTTTTCCAATATGTAGGTTCTCTTTTCACTTTTTTGGTGAAGTCTTTTGATGTGCATAAGTGTTTAATTTTTAGAAGATCCCAGTTATCTAGCTTATTTTCTGGAGTTTGTGTGTTGTTAGTTATGGTTTGTATCCTGTGAATACCGTGTATTAGGGCCTCTAGCATTGATCCTATTTTTTCTTCTATGAACTTTATAGTTTTGGGCTTTATATTTAGGTCTTTGTTTTTGTATATGGTGTGAGATATGGGTCCTGTTTCATTTTTTTTTTGCAGATGCACATCCAGTTTTTCCAGCACCATTTGTTAAAGACTGTTCCCCATTTGATAGACTATGGGCCCTTATTGAAGATTAGGTGACCATGGATAGATGGATTCACATTTGGGTTCTCAGTTCTGTTCCATTGGTCAGTG
Source organism: Dugong dugon (assembly GCA_030035585.1). Lineage (NCBI taxonomy): Eukaryota > Metazoa > Chordata > Mammalia > Sirenia > Dugongidae > Dugong > Dugong dugon. Next base: position 20,169,957 of record CM057463.1, on the reverse strand, counting down.
TAGCTGTCATTGTACCAGTACCAGGCTGTTTTGACTACCATAGCTGTTCTGAGGTCAGGTGGTGTGAGTCTTCCAACTTTATTCTTCTTCAGTAGTGCTTTACTTATCCAGGGCTTCTTCCCTTTCCATATAAAGTTAATGATTAGTTTTTCCATCTCTTTAAAGAATGTTGTTGGTATTTGGATCGAGATTGCATTGTATTTGTAAATTGCTTTGGGTAGAATTGTCATTTTCACAATGTTGAGTCTACCTATCCATGAGCATGGTATGTTTTTCCATTTATGTAGATCCCTTTGGTTTTCTTGCAGTAGTATTTTGTAGTTTTCTTTGTATAGGTGTTTTACATCCCTGGTTAGATTTATTCCTAAGTATTTTTTTTTAGGGGCTATTATAAATGGTATTGTTTTCCTGATTTCTTTTACATCATTCTCTTTATTGGTGTATAGGAATCCAACTGATTTGTGTATGTTTATCTTGTATCCTGCTACTCTAATGAATCTTTCTATTAGTTCCAATAGTTTTCTCATGGAGTCTTTGGGGTTTTCTATGTATAGTATCATATCCTCTGCAAACAGGGGCAGTTCAACTTCTTCATTACCAATTTGGATGCCCTTTATTTCTTTTTCTTGCATTATTGCTCTAACTAGGACTTCCAGCACAATGTTAAATAGGAGTGTTGATCTAGATTTTTTCAAGTGAGGAAAAGAAAATTTGATTGTGTTTAAGGTACAAATCTGAAATCTTGTTTATCTTTTGGATTTCTAATTGTTGTTTTTGTATGATTTCTAGTTGTGCATTTATTTTAGCATTTTGTTTATTATTTTCCTTAATTCTTCCATTTTTTTGTCTATATTTTCCATGAATTTGTTTGCCTTTTCCATGAATTTGTCTATTTTTTCCTCATTTTTGTCTACTTTTTGCTTCAACTCTTGGCTAGCTGTGAATATTAGAGATTTGAATTCCCTATCAGGTAGTTCTAGTGCCTTTTCTTCTACTGGGAAGTCATCTGGTGTTTCATTTTGGATGCCTACTGGAACCATTCTGTCCTTTTTTTTTTATATATGTTTTGATATTGTCTGCTGTCTTCAGGACGTTCAGTAGTTATTTTCCTCATTTATCGATTGCACATTTATTTCGTCCTGCTTTTTTTTTGGTTATGTCTGAGCAGGTGGGCTTTGTGTTGTTTGTTGTTTGCTTGTTTGTGGGCATGATACTTTTCATCCCCTTCTCCAATTGTCAGGGTCAGTTGCTCAGGTATGGTACAGCAGGGCAGGTCCAGCTGAAGGGAAGTTGCTTGGCTGGGTTGTTTGTGGCACGTACTAGGGCCAACAGGGTGGGCTGGGAATCAGTGGAGGGCAGGTTCTGGTAGGCTGTGCCTGTGCTGCTTGGGGGTGTGATGTTCAGTGCATGGTGTGGGTATGCAGGAAGGAGAGGGGAGATTGTGATGTGTGGAGCTAAGATGGGTATGGGAAAGAAGAGAGAGAGGAGAGAGGAAAAGGAGCCAAAAACATACAAACAAAAAACTGAAAAAGACTGCTAAGGGAGCTTGGCATTGGAGTGGAGAGATAAGAGACTGAGAAATGGAGAAAAATAAAAAGTGTAAAAGAAAAAGATGAATAAATAAAAATTAGGAAAAAAGAAAAAAAGCCCCCAGGGATCCCACTGGTGCGATTGCAAGGACTCGGGAAGTTGCTCCCAGGCCGTGAAGTACAGCCTGGCTAGAAGGGTAGAGGTGTCACACAGCATCAGGTACTCAGGAGACAGGAAGAAAAGATAAGTATAGAGAGATGAGAAACTGAGAAATGAAGAAAGACAAAAAGAAAAAATGAGAGAAAAGAAAAGAAATGCCACCCAGGGATCCCACTGTGTGGCTGGGCAGACTGCAGAAGTAGCTCCCAAGCTGCACAGTCGTGCCTGGCTACAAGGGGCTCCCAATCTGAGAAAAGAAAAAGAAAACAATCAAAAGAAACAGAAAGCCCTGGGGATCCCACCAGCATGGCGGCACAGACCAGGAAGCAGTTCCACAGTTGAGCGACATTTCACAGCCCTTCAGGAAGAAGCAAAGATGGCACACAGAGCCAGGTATTTAAGATAAAGAAGGGGGACGTGGTGAGAGGTATGGAAGAAACCAAAGCAAGTGGAAAAAAAGCAACACCAACAACCAACAAATGGCAATCAGGGAGCTGGCCAGTGTGGGTGGGTGGAACCCAAGCAGCTTAGGGGTGAAGCCAGTGCTTCCCGGCCAAGAAACTGTGGCCACAGGAAACAGAGACCAAGTGGGGGTGTTAAGAAGGGTGTGGGGTGCATATAACGCTGGTTACCAGTTGTTCATCTCCTGCTGGGAGCTCCGTGAAGCTGCTTTCTCATACTCCCTGTTCGCCGATCTCTGATAGGAGTCCAACATGGCGGATCTGTGCTATGTTAGCTGATGGGGACCTCTGCGTGTATCTCTCCTGGCTCTCTGTCAGTTTCTTATTCCATTTGGTGCTTGGCTGGGTTTTTTCTCTCTTCATTAGATGCTTAGGGTTTCAGGATTGATGTTTGTCTGCTTGACTTAGTTTTTCGGATCTTTGCTGTGGAGGGATGGTGTGGTGCTTCTGTCTACAGCACCATATTGCCCAGAAGTCTCCATTCTGTTTGTTCTGTTTCCATTGATCTAGCTTCCCCGCCCCCCTTACCTTCTCATCTTTGCTTTAGGGTAAATGTTGACCACTGTCTCATATGGATTTTTTAAAAGAGCTCAATACTCACTGGTGATATTGCTTACGAGCCAATCTGTTACTTAGGTGACCTCCAGGAGTAGTTTTATTTCCACGTTTAAGGGGTATCTCAGGGCAAGTCTTGGGGGTTCCTCTTATACCAGTCCAGTAAGTCTGGCTTATTTTATTTTTTAATGATTTTTTTTTCTACATTTTCCTCCCATTCTACCTAGGACCATCTATTGTATCCCTGGTCAGAATGGTTGGTAAAACTGATTTTTGTGTGTTGTTCTTGTCTCACGTAGGTTTGCTCAATTCATTAGTTAGGATTTTTTTGTAGTCTTTAGAATTTTCTCTATATAAGATCATGTAATATGCAAATGTAGTTTTACGTCTTTTCCCAGGGATGCCCTGATACTTTTAATGTCTGAAATCTTTGAAAGTCAGCTGGCTCTCACTCATGATGCTATGTTCCCTTATATATTTTTCTTCTGATTTTTAAGTGTGAGCTATTTTCGAGTTTCTGCAGAGTGTTTGCTTTTGCCAGTACCTGGTTGCTCTTTTAATTTGGAACTATTTAAAAAATGAAATCTGCTTTTCTGTGATCACCTGAGTAGTTAAGATTTAGGGCTGCAAATCTTCACAAAGGCCAAGCTACTGCTACAAATTCGGGGGGTGAGGGGCGGTGTAGGGTATTCTCCTGCCACAGAGTACCAAAGTTCAAGATAAAGTTTCCTAATTGTATTAGGGTTGAGTTTATCTGACACCACTCTTTGGATGACCCTGGACTTTGCTAAAGCTCAAGTTCACTTGGTTTATCAAGTGCTCTCAAGATGAAAGCTGACTCCTGGGTATGTTCTGCTTCCTCTCTGGCTGGATTCCTGCTTTTAGTTTGTTTTTGGCCTGAGAATATTCTTTTCTTTCTTGATAATTAAAAAAAAAAAAAAAATTTTTGTTTTCCCCAGCCTTTTTTTTTTTTCCCCCACAGGAAGGGTAGTAAGGGCAATCATTCATACTGAAATTGAAACATCTACACACTTGTTTTGGTGGTATTTTACTTATAGTAGTCATAGAGCAAAGGAGCCTTGGTGGTGCAGTGGTTAAAGGCTTGGCTGCTAATCAAAAGGTTGGTGATTTGAAACCACCAGCTGCTCCGTGGGAGAAAGATGTGGCAGTCTGCTTCCATAAAGATTACAGCCTTGGAAACACTATGGGGCAGTTCTACTCTGTCCTGTAGGATCAGAGTTGGAATTGACTTGATGGCAAAGGTTTTTTTTTAAAGTCAAGAGTAAATAAGGTTGATTCATTACTTTTCTGTAGCATATTGCAAAAGTTTTCTTTTTAAGTTAAAAACAGCAAAGGAATGCAAGGCAAAGCCAACAATTTAGCTCATAGTCATTCATCTATTAAACATTTGATCACCAACAATGTGCCAGACAATGATATATAGTCATTGAGGAAGATTATCAGTAGAGCAAAACAGACAAAGTCCCTGCCCTCATACAGCTTACATTGTGGAGTGGGGTTGAGGGGCACCACACAATATTACACGTAAATTGGTTAATACTGAATATGCCATGGTACGCTTTATGGTGGTGGTGTGTTGGTACTTTATACAGGATGTTCAAGAAAAAAACTCTCTGATAAGGTGATATTTGAAGAGATACCTACCTACAGTTAAGAAAGGAGGAAGCCATACAATATCTGGGGTAAGATCTAGGCAAAGAACGAACAAGGGCAAAAATCTTGAGATTGGAGAAATCGTGCTCCATCCTCAATAGAGGCTTGTTGAATGTGTAATTGAGCTGAATTGGTGGTGGTGGTGCAGCCAAGGAAGCGATGGAGAGCTAAGAGTGGTGGGAAAAAGTCATTTACTTCCTTGTAGATTACTTTTAATATTTCTTTCACTTAGGAGATGGGAAACCATTACTGGGGCTGGAGCAAAGCATTGTGACTTATGATTCAAAAGTCTGTGCTGAGTGGTATAAGACTGCTGGGAGGACCTTTGGAATAAACCAAGCAAGAGACGTAGCTTCAGACTATAGTAGCAGCAGTGAGTATGGTAGCAAAATTTTGAAAATTTAAGCAGAGCTGACAAGAATTGCTGTTTGATTGGAAATGGAGTGTGAAAATTGAAGTTTGATGCCTAGGTTTTGAACCAGAGTAACTGGAAGAATTTGTTTACTGAGGCCAGGAAGGGGTGGGCTGTTTGTAGAAACCAGGTCCGTTTTACACATCTTAAAAGATGTCTCAGAATTGAGATTTTGTCCTTAGAGATGCCTAAAGACGGACAAGGAATGTTGTTGTTGTGTCATCATGAGTTGATTCCAACTCCCAAGGACCCTACAAGATAGAGTAGAACTCTCCCATAGGGTTTCCAAGGAGCGGCTGGTAGATTTGACTGCCGATCTTTTAGCTGGCAGCCTGAGCTCTTAACCACGTCACCACCAGCGATAGCGAGTAAAAAGCTAGGTATAGGAATCTGGAATTCAGGAGAGATTGCTGGGAGTAGGTCAGCAAATGACTGATGGTTAATTCTGTTCCTACCAAATTAGGACCCCAAAGTACTTTGTCACTATTCAAATTTGACATGGTAAACAAAAAATAAAGGTTATACAGAGGCTAGTTAAGCGCCTGGCTACTAACTGAAAGATCGGCAGTTTAGTCTACCCAAAGGCATCTCAGAAAAAAGGTGTGGCACTCTACTTCCAAAACGTCAGAGCCACTGAAAACCCTACGGGGTACGGTTCTCTGACACACGGAGTTGCCATGAGTCACATCAACTTGACGGCAACTGACTTTGGCCAAAAAGAATTTCATAAAACCATTTTCTGTAACACAGAAAACAAATGAAAAGCAGTTTTAAAAGTAAAAAATAACTTCAGAAATAACGTACAATTTGGAAAGAGATGATTAACAACTGGGCCATAGCTGAAACAGTATTTCCCATGTAAAAGAACAATTATTAAAAACAATGTAGCAGTTAATCATTAAAAATTATTCAAAATTTAAAAAGGACCAAGTAGACGTAGGGTAGCAGGAAAGAATGCAAACTGGAATTATTCAGCCAACTTCAATCAATTCAAGCATTTCTAGAAAAGTTTAATCTTAACATGTTCCTTCCCAACACAGGTTTTTATATCCAAATTTTCCACCTGTTTTTCCATGACACCGAGAGAAGAAACAACTTTAATAGTTACCTTGGGCTACGTTTAATATCTTAAATTCAGTGACCACCACAAACACCTTTAATATGATGACATCTTACCTATTTACTAGGAGGGAGGGGGATTTGCTTAGAGCTACACAGAATGAGAACTGGCTTCAAATCCTAGTTCTGCGATTTAGTGCAATGTTGAGAAGGTACACTTTTGTACCTGTTACTTTTTAATAACACTTGCCCACTGGCTTAATTATAAGTCCCAAAAAATAGATCTTATTTATAAACTTTGAACATTCCTAATTAGACTGTTACTCCGGAGTAAAACTAGGAAATTGTAGGAAGTTAATACATCTTTAATATTCAAAGTGTAAAAGTGGAACAACCTAGTGTCACAATTCAAAGTATTATGAATTTGTAAGACTAGAAACTTAGTCATACAAGTTCTACAAATTAAGTCACAAGAGAGTTGTAAAAAAACAAAAACAAAAAAACCCTATAGGATAAAAGATTATTGGCTGTCGTGTTATAAGGGAGAGCTACAGATTCCTAAAATTGGTTCTCAAACTTTACCATGCATCAGAACCACTTGGAGGGCTTTTTAAGATTGCTGGACGGCACCCCATAGCCCCTACTTCCTGATTCAGTGGGCCTGTGGTATGGCCCAGTAATTTTCGTTTTAAACAATTTCTCAAAAGATATTGTTGGTCTCTGGTCCACACTTTGAGAACTAGTCCTAATTCTTCAAAGACCAGTTTCTTTATAACTGCTGTTTTAAGAAGTTCAAAACTGAGCTCACAGTATTTACTTCAAGTGTGGATTTCATGTGTATTAGCTGGAATTACTGAAAAAGACCCAAGTGTCTTTAAACACAGACTTTAATGGTAACAATTCCTTTAAGCTCAATAACTTTTAACTATTACAAGTTTTATGCAAATGTCACTATCAGACAATATAAGTGACTTGCACTGGGTTCCTCATAAAATATGACAAATTCACTGAAAAGTGTAATTGACAATCATTGAACAGTTGTTAATGCCAACACAAAACATGGCTAATGAGTCACCTCCAAAATCACTAACACAGAATGATCAGCATCTTAAGTATAAACTAAGCCTTTAAAAAAAAAGTGAGTGTTTTCACTACCCCTGAGACCACTAGTTAACTGTGGTTCATACTTTAAAATGTGAGTACACCCACACATGAAAGTGAACTAATCACTGTTTTAAGTTGTCTACATCTGATTATCACATTGCAAACTTGCCCAGAAACACAAATTTAAATCATTTTAAAATGTAAATTTAAGTACCATTAACAGGCCAACTGGACTATAATCCCTATCTATAGGTTTAGAGAAACTTCAAGAATTTAAAACTCATTTATGCATTAAAAAATGTGGGAAAAGTATAGGCAGAGCCAAAATCAATTCTTAATCTGCTAATATTCACTTAGTCCTACACATGGCACAAGTAACATCAAATTCCTGGGTAGGCTAGGGAAAGGAGGGCAAATTTTTGAATTCTTTTGAAGGTTTCATTGGAGATGGTCTCAAATTCAGTGTCCATACATTCAAAAATGTTGGTTTTCCAGGTACTGTAAATTACTGTTCTCTTAAACCTGGAGAAGCCTTTATGGCTTATTCCCTTAGAAGCGGCATATGAAATATTGCAGAGAACTGGACATACCCACTAGCCACTAGTCATCTTTATGACAATGATTTAAAGAAGTCATCTCTGTAATACCTAAGGGTTGTCTAAGGCTAAACAGGTCAATCTGAAGGCCAATTAGTGACCCCGAAGCTCTGACAAGTTGTATGTTTTATTCATGGTTGGCTTTCAAGAAATGATATGCCTACTAAAGCTGTTATTTTTAGAGTATTTGAGTCTCAGAAGTAATTACTTGGAAAACAGAGCCAAACAGCAGTACTTCTTACCTTGTGGAGCAGGGTGTTACTAATTTCTCATTCATAATCTGAATCCAAAAGAGTCTTAACAGTACAACACATACCTTAAGGAGCTACCAGTATTTTTAAAGCATTAAGCATTAGAATGAAAAAATTCACTCACTGGAAAATTGTATAGCTGGATTGATATTTCCCAATGAACTGCTTATTACAGAATTAACAGTCAGAACTTCTTTAGACGGCATGCATTTCACTTCCAGTTTAGATAACAACCTTAAAGTCAATAAATCATGTCCAAACTACATTATTAAAATGTTTATAAAAATCAAGCTTTAACATTTATTTTATACCTAGCTTACCACGTCTGTGTGCAGACAAGGAATAAAACTGCACGTTTGTGTAAGCAGTGCAAAAATATGGAAATGGAGAAGAGTCACAGATGTGCTAGAAATGGAATACAGGACTACAATAAAGCAATGGACAAATCAGAATAACTAGAAAAAAAGCAAAACTACAGGGTCAGAATTAGGAAGGGTGAAGATAATGCCTTTGTTACTACAAAAGTTAAATCAGTGGCACAGATAGCACTTGTCAAACAAAATCCAATAGCATTGACTTTTATTCATTCATGTTAAGTCACCTGAAATGATATCTGTTTCATTTAAATGCTCATTAATGTAAATGGCTGAACAAATCCATTTCAATGGATACTCAATATCCCACATAGTAAAGTCACTTCAACACAGCCTCATAACAACTCCCACACCAAAACAGTACTTTATTTTGTAAATTTTGACCCATTATTATTCCCATTTTATGGTTGTTTCTGCTGCCAAGCGTACAAGGTGAAGGAAAATTTTAAATGGGGGTTGCACCTGGAAAATAAATTTCTTAAACTCCATATACATGTTTCAAAACTGCTGGGTCCCAAGTCCATCTGTGAACTCTAGGGCTGCCAGTATCATGTGCAGCATACTAAAGCTACACTATTTGATTAGCTTATTAATTCTGCATAAATCAGGTCAATCAATGTGTCAACCTGTAACAGACTGTGCACTTTAACTGAACATGGCAAAATATTCACTCTTTTGAACTTTACATCATCATTTGATGTCAAACAATGAAGCAAATCCCAACAGTATATACAAAAACAGCTTTGCATTTACAAAAGATTGTTTCCCATACTGATTAATCCAGGCAGCTAACTCATTGGTTTATGCAACTTTATTGAAGAAAAATAAATCAATTACTAGCAGAGCTATTAGTTGATCGCTCATCCATTGACAACTTGCATCATTTATTCAGTGCTATATTAAACAGTGTATTGGAAGATAGATTAACTAATAGCTCCAAGCCTCCTAACAATTTAAATGAAAATTACAAAATGTTTGAGACCCTATTTTGGAATACAAAGGGTGTTTGACTTCCAATTTCCATTCTCTGTAGAACAAGAACAGGTCATTCCTTTATTGACATGCATAAAATACATCACATTTTCTGTTCTGCTGATGCTACAAATTCAATACCAATTCTTCAGCCACATCAGTTATGAGCATAAAGTATATCATGTAACCTCAAATCTCTAACAGTGGAAGGCTTAAACAAGAGTGGATGCTGCTAGAGTAATGCTGCTTCCTTTGATGTGACAACTGAGCATCCATCTCCCTCCCCCTCAGATGATCTCTTCAGCGTGTTAGAGCAGTGAGGAATGGTTTTAGTCTCATAACCCAGTTAGAGTGAAGACATTGGCCACATAATACACATGCTCCATTTTTTAAAAAATTCTGAATCTTGGGCAACTGTTCTCTTGTAACTACTTTACAGTTTCTAAAAGCAGTTATTGTCCAAAGCTGGAAGAACTTAAGTCTTCTCAGATGAGCATGTGAATAAATGGAGGGAGGTAAACAAAAATAAAATTAAAAAAGATGAGGTCTGATAGGGGAGCAGCCGGATAAGAAAATCAAAAAAGGAACAGTAATTTAAAGTTTATTCCAGCTATAATGCAGGTTATTCTGACTTTAAGGTAGCATCACATGGCATACTTCTGAGTCCATTCCCGAGATATTCTGTTGTACCTGTAAATAAAGAGGTTATTTAAAAATTTAAAATAAAGTTATAAAGAATTCTTAATACTTAAAAGGGGAAGAAAGATTTATTTTTCACCACCAGACTCATCATGGAGTTCCTCTCTAATGGCTATCATTAGAATAAAAGCCAACAAGGGAGAAAGAAATAGCATTGGTACTCAAAGCAATGTGGGCAATAAGAGTTCTACGCTCTGAAAGCAGTATTATTTTAAAAAGCACAAGAATGTGGCACTGAGAATTGAAGAGGCTAACAAAAATCAAAGATCTTTTTTCTCTTCCATTCCACTGAGCTAATGTTCTATTAGAAACTCTAAAATTACATAAAATACTCATTCTGACACATTAACATTTAAAAAACTCTTTTCCATTTGAGCATGGACTTCATGTTAGAATAGCATACACATTCTGTACATCAATAAAAATTTCCATCAAAACCAGAATACAATTACTAAACAAAAACTAATCTTAATTCTAGACTTTGAGAGAAACGCAGAAGTTACTTGGCCCTGAGTATTACTACAAAAGAAAATGCCTTAGAGACTTAAGGCACAAACAGAAGAGTTAAGACACTGGGGAGGGTGATAATAGAACAGTGTTCTTCAGTAGGAGGTAGGTGGGAGTGCTATGAGTTAATCAGAACTATGTGTGTAACTTTTAAAAAGTATGGTGATTGGAGTTAATAAACCTCACCAGAGACGTGCTGAATGGGAATTGCTAGAAGTAGATGCTGGGCATCTTTGTTAAAAAGATCAACAGGTAATTCACACAAAAGCAAGGTTATTACTGAGGAAAGTCACTAATAACAATAAATGCTATCAATTTCTCTCTGAATGATTATACCCATGCCTCAAGCTACTTACCCCAACAAAAAAATGCAGTGATAACCTTAAGGAATGAATTTGTAGCAAAGGACACAGGAGAACCTTCAAATTTACATCTACAGTTTAAACTTAAAAAAATATGAACTAGCTTCATTTCAAACGAAGAATTAAATGTAGTTCAACTACTTTTCTAAATTTTAAGAAATACACGTTCTATCTATTAGTAGTTATCTATTTAAGAATATCCTCTCAAAAAGCCAGCACTTAAAACACACTTCATTTAGCGTACAGAGAGCCACAAAGTATAGCTGACACTAATGCATGCTTGTCAGTAATAAACATCTAGTTTAGATGCTTAGGCTTAAAAGTGTTTTTTCCTGACATTACTACCTATTGGCAAAATTTGGACTAACCACATACCACATTAAAAGTCTTTAAGTTAAAATTTAAATATCATGGTAGTTTGAAAAAAATACTACTGAATTTTCCATTTCTTACTAGTACTATAAAATTTCTTTGCCATGCAAGACTACCTTCAAGCAACAATAACTAACTGGTACACTTTCAAGCTAACAGAGAGACCAAGCAGTTAAATACAGTTTTCAGAAAACTGCCAAATCTGTTACCTTTTGTTAGTTAATACAGTGCCTTAAAGCATGCAGCACTCAAGTGCTGGCAGGACCGTGAATAAGCGCACCATAGAGTGCAGATCCTCTTACCCTACAACATAGCGTATTTCTCTGTCCACTCTCTTGCTAACCTATTGTACCTAATTGAACAAGTATACTTCGCATTAATTATAACATATGGAGGTTATAATGGTGAAGTCGAACATAAAGATAATTCAAACACTTGAGAAATTTAGATCAATTTTATTTTTACAACAGTACCAATTTTTTTCCAAAAATATAATTGGGGTAAAGAAAAATTTGCTTTCTCCTCCAAAACCTGGTAATAATTTAAGAAACAGTGTTTAACACATTAGGAAAATAGAACACTTTAAGGGGGCTATTCACTGTTACATAAGCTAAAACCTAGTAATTTTTTTAAAACGACCACATTTCAATAACTAGTTTTCTGGCACATTTCAACTATAATCTTACCAGAAATTAGCATCAAGTCTTCTTGACACTGCCACAACTTACAGCAGAGTATAAACCTAACTCATTAAGTAAAACCACTTTTTATGTTAGTTCCTTAAACTTTTATACTTACTTATCTCTGTCTGTTTTATAGATCCGTGCAATCTCTGGCACTAGGGGGTCATCTGGGTTCGGATCACATAGCAGTGAACAAATGGATAAAAGAACTGCAAGAAAACAAATGTCTATTATCCAACATCAGGCATTGGGATAAATAAAAGTTATCAAAGAGTATTTTAAAACTCAAACTTCAGTCTTCAAAAGAAATATTATTAAGTTTATGTCTTAATTTCCATGGGACAAAGCTTTACAGAGCTTTTGCATTGCAAGAGGGAAGTTCCTGGTAAATAATGAATGCTAAAAAATTGAGCTTTGCTGGCATCAAGTCCAGTACTAACTAGCTATAAAAATGTTCCCAAATTCAGGAGGTTCTAAGGTATCCAAATGATAGCATATTAGTTTATTCCATACTTTTAAAATAGGTAGGTAGCATTAGAATTTAAGTAATCAAAAGTTAAGAGAACAAAATTTTCTCTGTACTGAGAGAAAAAAAAAAAAAAACCACAAAACTTTAAGAACATCTAGTGAACACACCTATGCCATGTATTATTCTTAGCTATAAAGTATGATAAAACACCCACTCTGCCCTGCCCTGGGGAAATTTCTTACAAAAACTCAAACTCAAACACCCCCCACTCCCATTATCTCCTTGAATTTCTAAAGTGATCCACACTGGTGTGAGATCAACCTAATGTGTAAACAGAAGCCATATCTTCAAGCCAAAAAAATACAAAAAACCAAAATAAACCAAACTCACTGCTGCCAGGTCAATTCTGACTCATAATGACCCTCTAGGACAGAGAAGAACTGTTCCATAGGGTTTCCAAGGCCATAATCTTTTTGGAAGGAGACTGTCACATCTCCTGCAGAGCAGCACGGATCTTTCAGAGCTAGCAGCCAAGCACTTAACCACTGCAGCACCGGGGTTCCTTATATCCTCAAAAGTACTGGTTAAATGGAACAATGCCTACATCTTTCCAGTACTAAGTGAACCTTCAGCTCCCTTTCTTAACCTTAACTGTTCAACATACCAACTCAGAAGTTGCCAAGCATCATGAGGCATACACTGCATTCAGTCTGAGTGCCTATTATGTGACAGTCACCATGCAAGATGTTATATAAAAAAGCAGTATCACAAGAGACAAAGCGACTCCACTTTAAAAAAAATTACAACATTAACTTTGACAGCTACAAATATAATTTTAAATCCAAGTGTGTGTGTGGCGGGGGCACCAAGCTACAGAATTACAGAATAAAAGAGACCTAGCTATATGGTAACTCAGGGAGCTTCAGTTGTCACTGCTAGTTTAATGAATTAGCAAAATATGGCTGCCAAAATAACTAGCTGTTTAACAAAAATTTCAACCTGCATTTATAGAAATACATATTGCAGTATACAGAATTCCCCCAAATGGTAAACACTTGGAATTTAGTACTTAGGTATGGGGACTTGAAGAGAAACAAGAAACTAGAACATATACAAGACAGTGAAAAGCAGGTCTAAAATTCTGTCATGTTTTAACACTTGAAAGAATTAAAGCAGCATTCTCTTCTCCCTCCTCCCCACAAAGTGATTCTAGTCAAATACAAGTTTGGGAAATGCTACACAGCCTCTCTAGGGAGATTCAAATGCATTGTATAAGCAAATATCCGAAACACTACCATAATCAGCAACATTAACAATCTATTCTGTGTACCTAAGAAATGCTAATATCAAAAACTGAAAATTATTAGAAGACAGACCTCCTTTCCCGTTAAGTAGTTTTGTGTGTGGATGATTCTATTTGTGGGGTGAAAAGTGACATAAAAGCCACTGGAGTCATTCAGAAAAGAGAAAGAGATGGACTGGAACTCCATTCACCATCTCGTATACTCATGCAGAGACTGGACATCCTATCAGGCATGTCACATAGTGGATCCCTACTACAAGTAGGAGATCAGAACTGACCTAAGAGACCTTTCCAAGTCTATCATTTTAGACTGTTATTAGGTAGGAACAACCTACCAATCTAAAAATAAACACAGGAAGGCAAAAACAGATGTTTTCTACAATGGAAACCTCAAGATTTAAAAACTCTAGTCATTAAGTTTAGCTATATGATCCCATTCTAGCTAAAAGGCAACAAGTAAGCAAACGAGATGTGCAAGTGGCTTGGGATTGAAAACAGTACAGAAATCTATATAAACTTTGCCGTATTTGTGATAACGGTAACCACCCACCACACATACCAATTTGAATTTTAACTTCTTCCCACAAAATCACTAATCAATACCGCTGAAGAAGCAAAATGATATTACTTCTTACTCTCCTTTCCCACCTCTTACCAAAAAGTTAGCAGAAAGATAAGTCAGATAAGTAGGTCCAAAAATGAAACTCTTTTGACTATTAAAAAATCAGAGCAGCTCAAGACTTACTTTAAAAGTATTTTACCTTTAGAAATAGTTAAAGCAGGAGACCACTGTGATCTTAGAATATCGAGACAAATGCTGCCATTACTGTTAATATTTGGATGATAAATTCTTGTTGTAAATGCAACCTAAAATAAATAAAAAACCTTTAAGTATTTTTCCCCAAATAAAAACAAGCACTCCTAAACATAAGAGACTTTTAGCAAGGCTTAAAAAATTAAGTCACAATTTAGGAAAATCAAATGGCCAGTACCTAGTTTATACACATAAAAACAAAAAAGCAAAAATTACAAAAACTGGTTTTAAAATTCTGACCAAAATCCCACCAGGCTGTTTTAATTAAAATGGAAAATATGACTTTGGGGCAAAGATTTCAGTATCAATGATATGGAATTAACGTTGGCCTTATCATACAGAATACTGAAGAGCAATCTGCAAGGTATATATTCATTCCAAAATAAGGAATTTCCGTATGTGACCAAAATTTATAGACCAGCTTATTAGCTTTAAGGTATCATTAAGTACATTAGGTATGTAGTATTTGAATCTGTGTTTTCAGAGCATATAAAGAACAAATCTGAGTATCACAAAGGTGTTTCATCTAAAGGAACTATTACGTTGCACCTATAACATGACTGAAGAGGACTTCCAAAGACAAATTACAGTGAAGTGCCAATGTCCTACCATCTATCATCCTCTGCAATTATTCATGTAAGTGAATTTATGTCAATAGCTCTGAGAAGTCAAAAACCATGTGCTTTTCAAAAGAAACTATCTTAGATGGTTACAAGGGAGGGTAGGGGTGGGGATGGAAAAACACTGAACAGACAACAGGTAAGTAGTAACTTCGGTGAAGGGTACACAATACTGGGGAAGCCAGCACAACTAGTCCACGGCAAGGTCATAGAATCTCCACAGACACATCCAAACTCCCTGAGGGACCGAATTATTGGGCTGAGGGCTGTGGGGACCATGGTCTCGGGGAACATCTAGCTCAACTAGCATAACATAATTTAATAAAGAAAATGTTCTACATTCTACTTTGGTGAGTAGCATCTGGGGTACTAAAAGCTTGTGAGAAGCCATCTAAGATACTCCACTGGTCTCACCCCGTTGGGAGCAAGGGAGAATGAAGAAAACCAAAGACACAAGGAAAGATTAGTCCAAAGGACTAATGGACCACAACTACCAAAATCTCCACCAGACTGAGACCAGTACAACTAGATGGTGCCCGGCTACCACCACCGACTTCTCTGACAGGGATCACAATAAAGGGTCCCGGACAGAGCTGGAGAAAAATGTAGAACAAGATTCTAACTCACAAAAAAAGACCAGACTTACTGATCTGACAGAGACTGGAGAAACCCCGAGAGTATGGCCCCCAGGCACCCTTTTATTTCAGTACCGAAGTCGCTTCTGAGGTTCACCCTTCAGCCAAAGATGAGACAAGCCCATACAACAAAACGAGACTAAAGGGGCACACCAGCCCAGGGGCAAGGACTAGAAGGCAGGTGGGGACAGGAAAGCTGGTAGTAGGGAACCCAAGGTCAAGAAGGGGAGAGTGTTGACATATGGTGGGGTTAGCAACCAATGTCACAAAACAATATGTGTACTGATTGGGAAGCCAGTTTGTTGTGTAAAACTTCATCTAAAGCACAATTAAAAAGACCATGTGCTTTTAATACCTGTAGACCAGTCACTTCAGCACATTAACTCTAATTTTATTATGTATGTTAACCCAAACTCCAGCCAAGCCCAAATGATTAAAGTCTGCCTAAACTGCAACGTGAACATACTATGTGCAAATATATACTGAAGGTGACCACTGGATGTTTATTATGTATAAGATACTAGGGTTAATAATCCAAATCTGTACAAAGTAACAAAACAAACTTCTACACAGTATAGCTGAGCTTTACAACTCTAAGGATAAGGCACATCTTACACTCATTTACAAAATTCAAATCTAGGCCCAGCTCTTTTAACTAAACGTTAAGTGTTAGTATTATGCATCAGTGAATCCATTCAACATAAATATTCAGACTCAATTTCTAAGAACGCTCTGAAATAAAGCATAAATCTATACTAACAATTTTCGGGGAAAATACTTGCCTTAGGTGGTTTGAAGGGGTAGTCTGTAGGAAAATGAATTGTCAAAAAGAATACACCGCCTTGATATGGGCTGTCATTCTGTGAAAAGAAAATCTACTTAACTCTGATATTTAAAACATTGCTAAATATTCTACACATTTCTGTTTTCTACGTATTTCTCTAATAACGAATCCAAATTATTTACACTGCAATGAAGAATTTAAATTATTTCAAAAAAATTCACTTAAAATAAATGGAAAAAAATTAAAATTTACTATATAGTACTGAATCCCAATTTACTTAGATTTCAATTTACATAAGTCATCAAAGAATATCTTAAAAAATTACTATAAACAGAAGTGTACTAGACTCTGATTTCCACAAAGGCAAAAAGTATACTTAGTAAATGAAGTCTATGCACAGTATTATGTATCAAACCATAATTTGAAAATAAAATCTTGTATTCGCAGAGTATTTCTTCTCACTACAGGCCAGATATGTGCAAATTTGCCCACTGGCAAATCAAAATGCTGTTTCAGGTAACACACAACTACTACTTTCAGCAGAAGCAGAAGAGTAATAAAATAGGTCTAAGAAAGTTTAATTTCCACCCAGATCCCTAAAATTCACTTAAAACCATCAGAAGTTGTTTTTCCCCCATAAAAGTATACTTAATTATCCACAGATAATTAATACGAACACAGGATTATTAAATTTGGGGGAAAAAGTCTAGGATGTTTGCGTTTCCATTTCAACCAAAAATATTAATTTTCAAGCTACAGCAGCACTTCTTCCTCTTTGCTAATTTGCTCAGTACAATTTAAGAAAACCCTTAGTAAATATTATAAAATGACAGTATAAACTAACATGAGAAAAACAACTTGCTAGAAATTTTACATTTTAATTTAGCCAATACCAAGAAATACATATTATTGTTCCTATTTTACAGATGAGTAAAATGTACTTAGCAATATAACTTATAGTCAAGTGTACAAATGGCAAACGATAGAATGGAGATTCAAATACAGGTTCACTTAAGATGACAATGATAAAGGAAAGCAATGACAGAAGATACTGGCCTATTAAAGAGTTATAAATAAGAAATTATGACACTTCCTAATTGCCTAAAACATTATATCCTCTCCATTAGAGACAGTATGAACACAGAACACAAGCCTTTTCATGACACCCATTCTGAGTGTCAGGCAAATAAAAACTGGAGATGCTTCAAACAGCATACAATTTTACAAAACAGGCTAATACTGAAGTAATTTCGAACACTGAAGTTTTTACAAAACCCAATTCCAGAAGTTCTGTTTAAGCTTTCCTTCCTAGCTTCACAAAATCAAGTGCTATGTTTGACTGCTTTTGAATAAAGGCAATCCAATGAGATTTATTAGTCAAATTTCCCTTCACTTGTTAAATAAAGAACTTATGAGATGAAAAGCATTTCAGTGTTGTAATTTAATACAAAAATTCAACAAATCAAAGAGGTAAAACTACAACATCTAGAGGTAATCTAATTAGGCCATGTAAAAAAACTCAAGCATTCAAATTTATTATAAATTGATAGCAAAAAGAAAACACACAAACAAGAAGGAATACTTTGATCAGTAATCTGACCAGAATCTAAGAAATTCAGAATTTATATGGGATCTCTGAAAAACTTTTTCCTCTGGTTTTGCTCCCATTAGTCAAAGCTGCCCCGTCTCAGTGTCTATACTCCTTCCCTATAGCAATCATAAAATGTTGGTTGTTCCTACAGATCTTCTGCCATATATATTCTGGTAACTCTCAAATCTTTCTCTAGCTTACTTTTTCACTCCAGATGCATATATGCAAATGCCTATTAAATATTTCTATTTGGATTCTCATGTGTCTAAAATTCAAACTCATGGTCTCCTCAAATTCATTTTTCCTGTATATCATCAGTAAGCCACTCAAGCCATAAATCAGGATCTCATCCTTGATTCTTCTTCTCTCATCTCCTTAGAATCAAAGTGGTTATCAGATCTTAAAGATTCTTAAAATCTCTTGAATTAATCTCCTGTTCTTTATAATCACTATCAGTACTACCTTAGTTCAAGACGTCACACTAACTTTTCACTACATTAGAACAATGGCTTACTACTGCTGTGCCTGCCTTTACTCTGGCTCCCTACCACTGCCCAGTTTATCCCTCACTCTGATGCTGAACTAGTCGAAGACACAAGTTACTCCCCCTGATTGAAATTTACAATAACTTTCAAGATAAAGTTTAAATTCCTACGCTTAAGCACCAAAAAAACCAAAATCAAACCAGCTGCTGTTTAGTCCGAATCATGGAGACCTCATGTGTATCAAGGTGGAACTGTGCTATGTACGGTTTTCAATGACCGGTTTTTCAGAAGTCGATCACCAGGTCTTTCTTCCGAAGTACCTCTGGGTGGCCAACCTTTCAGTTAATAAGCCAAACACTTTAACCATTTTGCACCAACCAGGGACTAAACAAAACGCTTTATGATCTGGTTCCTACTAATCTATTTAGTCTTATCTTCCACCGCTACTCTAGAACATACTCTTTACTGCATATACATTAAGTAGTATGTGGGTAACTCAGTCTTTTCCTCCTATTTCCCTACTAATCTATTTAGTCTTATCTTCTACCTCTACTCCAGAACATGTCTTTACTGCATATAAAGTAAGTATTATGTAGTAATTCAGTTTTTTCCTTTTATTTCCCCTGCTTGGAATACTTTTTCCTATCTGCTTAATTTAATTTCTACCAACATTTACGAGTTCACCTTAAGCATAAATTTTTTAGAAAAATAAGCACACCCCACTCTTTAGTCTAATCTGCTTCCTGCTCTTCCTTTATAGCTTTTTATATTTATACTTA
Organism: Dugong dugon; assembly: GCA_030035585.1. Lineage (NCBI taxonomy): Eukaryota > Metazoa > Chordata > Mammalia > Sirenia > Dugongidae > Dugong > Dugong dugon. The sequence continues at coordinate 20,150,707 of CM057463.1, read as the reverse complement.
CCATTATCCACCATATTTATAATTTATTTACTTATTATCTCTCCCTTCCACTCGACTGCAAACTCCTTAAAGAGTAAGGTACAGAGGTAACGTTTACATGTATCATCAGCCTTTGCAGGGAATGACATAACATGCTTAACGTAAAAAAATAACCCAATGGACCAATAAAATAACACCTATGTAACAATTATTTTACTTCAAATGATTTTTATAACTGATTCTGCTCAGGCTGCCAAAGGTTACATTATTTAGACAGTGTTTTCTTCTATGGCTATGTCATAGACTAGGAGGAAGTTAGCATGGTTCTCAAAATAATTTCAACATCTCTTTCTGCCAGTTCCATTTCCAATTAAGGAAAAATTAAACATGTAAACATCAGCAGCAACATGAAAATAGCTTAATTTCTCTTCACTGCATCATTCATATTGGGAACTACCCTTAATGTGGTATAAAAAACCCCAACAAACAAATTAAAAAAAAAAACAAAACCAACCAGTTAGCTATCAGCAATCAATCAATATTTTTCCTAAAGGCTTAATTTTTATCAATATTTGTGCTCGCAAAGTATTTTTTAAAATTAAAACCAAACATTTTTGCTTCGTAACTTTAATTATCCAGATCATTTCCCAGTCATAATCCACCAACATTGTATTGAAAATTCTATGCATTATTTTCGCAGATGCAAGAGCATTAGTAAAAAACACCTACTCAAGTAAGTCACTGACTGACATTAATTCTGCAGTCTGCATTATTAATGCTATTTTTATAAATTAGAAGCTGTGTTCCTTAGAAAGTCAGGTATCTTTAATTCTGTGATCTGCCATCACTTTAACTGATCTGAGAAATACTCTTGACGCAAAAGTAATTTTCTTACCATCCAGTTTTCCTAGCAAATCTGCACTTTATGGGTTGTTATGCCACCACTGACTCTTATCTTTTGGGTCAAAACTGCATGCCACACAGGGTGAATACTCACAAAATAAGCTAATATTTACCTAATAATACTGTGATGCTTTGTCACAAAGATGCACTCAAAAGCCAAAATAATTATATGAGTTCTTCAAATGATGCACTTCACAGTAATAACAACAGTTCATTATTTACAAGGTGGCATCTAAAATAGTACATTTATTTATGTAGAATAAGGGCCCAGCCAAACGGATCTTATGTGAAGACTGCCAATTTTTAAAACATTGTAGAGGCCAAACTGGTTAAGCGACCAGTTAGTCAACTCTATGTACTGTAAGTAACTATTGTTACTAAATTAGATATAAGCACATTAAACAAAATAAAATTTAAATCATACAAGTATGTCTTGAAATAACTGGAAATACACAATCCAGCCTTTGTAACTTTTATTAGGATAATCCAGACATATTTCAAATTATTAAACTGAATTACTACTCAACCCCTATTTGACTTAATTTGACTCATAATCTCCCTACCTTTAGGGCATAAAATCTTACTCTAAGTCCATTATGCCTGCTATGATTTTTCATAAATTTCTCCTACTTAGCACTTCACTGACATATCATTTATTTCTTATCTCACTAACACTTGTTTTAATTACCTGTCTCCTCCACTAAAGTTTAAGTTCCTGAACATTGAGAGGGAATCACGTCTATTATGTTCATTTTGTCCTTAAAACCTAGAACACAGCAGGTGCTCACATTTGTTGATGGGGGAAAAGAAAAATTGAAGTGATCACAGATCAAAACTACTGAATAAATAGTTGCTGACTGAACTCATACCACTGGGTAACTCTTCCAGTGGTATTTCTTCTTAATGACCATTATCTCACCTCATACATTATTGTCATCTTGGAGATAAAACCACCAAAACGCAAAAAAATAACATTTTCAGTAAGAATACGCATGTAACTTAGAACAGGAATCCTAAAGTGCCTTCCAAGTCAAAAAAATGGTAAGCACTGTGCAAGATACAGTCCTAGCCTGGATGCGTTACTATGCTCTAATTCTCTTAAATGGTATACCATAATTCTAAACATTCAATTATCCAGCATACAGTTTTTTAATCTACCCAGAATAAAAAGGAATTTTGCTATATTCAAATTATCACTTTCTATCTAAAATATCCAAATTTTCTATAAAACTAAAGTGATATAAAGAATTAAACACCTGACTCATGGTTAAGATCGGAGCCAGTAAATTAACTGGCTCTATAAATAATAGGAAGCTCTGTGACAATGCCTTAGATAGCTATGAAGGAAAATTAGACTGAGGTCAAGAGGTATTTGGTATGTCACGGAAACGCTACACTCTAGAACCTGAACGCAAGGACAGACATATATAGTACACGTAACAAATGATTAATTCATTCAATTGTCACATTCATTTCAAAAAGCAGTACAACCATGGCATATTCAAAACAGAATAATTACTACACAATATACCTAAAGACTAAGTTAAAAATTATAAACGGATCAATGATGAATTTTTTATTAAAAGCAAAATTTTAAAATTCTTAATACTTACAGGTCCCATAATTGTGGCTTGCCAATGAAACACTAGAAAAAGAAAAACTCTTGTTATTACTTAAAAAATACACAAGCTCTTTTGAAATCAGCCATAAAAATCAACTTGAAAGTTACTTACTATCATCCCCAACTGGACCTGCAGAACATTGTGCTGGAGGGTCACGGGCCAAATCACTAAGTTCCTACATCAAAACAGAAAACGATGATGGGTCATGTAACCTTAATAAAAAACACAAGCAATCAAAAAGAGTCAACTGCTTCCAGTAACTTTTACCCCATTCTTTATGGGACATGCAAGTCACAATTCACATTAATGATACATTCCATTAAGAGATATATATGAGTAACCTTAGTACAGCGCCCGAAACATGGCAGGCACAGTTGCTTAATGGACACATGCTGAGACAATCATCTTGGTTAGGGCTCATAAAAGTATATATAAACATTTTTAATTACACGAACAAAAGCTCTCCTCTTACACACTCAAATAGCTGTAATCAGATACTTTCATAGTCTAAAAACTTTAAGACCCAGCAGTTCTCAATATTTATGTTACTGTATTTGCTGAATTTTTCGATCACCTCAGAGGCCATCATTTCCAGTGTCTTAAATTCTTTGTTCTCCCTGACCTATACTTTACCATTAGATTCACTGACTCCTTTAAACTACTGACCCTGCTTCCACTTGAAAAATCTCTCAAAGAGCTAGGTACCCCTTTGAGCTTAATCTCCTTATTCCCTCAACTTAATCTTGTATTTTCCTCAACATCCATTTTTAACCATTCTTAAAATTCTAAGCCTGAAAAAACCTACCTCTCTAAGTAGGAAACAGGTGAGTTTGCTCTTAGTAAAAGAGGCAGTTTCCACAATTCACTTTAACTAGGATTTCCAATAAATACTAATTGTTTCATGACTTGTACGTAACAAATACGGACAATTTAGTATGAAAATGAAGTCGTTTCTTTACTAGGTTTTTTTTTTTTCCCTCTGAATTTAAGATGGCATAGCTCCATCTTACCAATGAGGCTGTCAACAATCATCAAAAACTAAAAATGAGCTAAGACCAATGTTAATACACCACTGCCTTCAACATTTTCAAAATTAGTCTGTAAATTCAGTCTATGGCACAAATCAATTAAAAGCCAAAACCAATTTTAAAAAATTACAACTAAGCCCAGAAATTGTTTTAACTTCTTTATCCCTTTGTCTAAAATGTGTAAATAATGAACAGAGATAATGTTTGGGATTCAGTTTGAACAATAAAACAAAACAAAGAGAGTGGAAAGAACTTATAATAATGTACAAAAGACTATGTATTAGAAAACAAAGAAATAAGATACCTAAGCAAAAAAGATACAGTAAAGCAGGATGCCTAAACAAAAAAGATAAAAGCCTTTACCCAATATCAATACATCTATAATAACTCCAAACATACTGCTCTCCTCCCTCATTTAATATACTAGAACAATTTATTCCCTGTAACTGCAGGAATTGGATTAAGCAGAAATAAACTTTCAAACTGGTTACATTATTTTCTTTCAACTCTGATCTTTGCTTTCCAGTGCAAAGTCACAAGTACAAAATCCAGAGTATTCAGTAAAAGCCCCCCAGAAAGGTACAGGAGAACAGGAAGAAGTTAAATATCTCAATTTAAATTCCAGAATAATAATCACCTCGTGGAAGAATGTAGGAAATAGTAGCATACATTAACACAGAAAATAAGCAAGCTATGATTACTACAGAAGGAAAATAAACTGCATCCAAAACACACACCACCCCCCCCTTAAATTTTATTCTAAGGTTCTGGAAAAGCCAGGTATTGATACTTTCCAGTTTCTTTGTATCACTGAATAAATAGCCCTAATCTGTATAGGGCATATATAAAGAAAGCAACGATTTTCGTTATCTAGCCATGTTATTTACTGAAACATCACGTTATTTGAAAACAGAGATGCAAATAAGATTCCCAGCCCTCAAGTGTTAAAGGTAGTTTATCATGTACTAAATACATCAATTCTAATAAGCACAGTAATCAAAAAAATCAGATCTCATAGGCGGTAGATAGCCTTTGAGCTGATATCCAAAAAGGATTCTGACGAAGAGCATACTATGCAAGGATACAGGCAAGGAATATATTAAATAAAAATGGCATTAATTTTCAAGGAAATACCAAAATAGTCTTGGCAAGAAAGGACTAAGGAGAAGAAACTATCAATGTTAACATGTTCTATGAACCCAATTCCAAAACACAAAATATAAAGTACACAGCTTTTAATTCGTTAAAAGTTACAACTATACAGCCTTAAATTAACCTAAATCATAGATACAAAAAACCAAACTTGGTAATTCCAACGAATTTAAAAGTATCCCTAAGGTGACTATTTACCCTTGTTGCCTGGAGGGGTCCCAGTTCTCACCAACTGTCCTGACATTTCATCTGGCTTAGCCCTTGCTGGGGATTTTTCTTTCAGGTAGGTAAGGCTGTTGTTGTTACGTTTCGAGTGGGTTGCAAATCAGAGAGACCCAACCTAAAGAAACACTGCCTGGTCCTGCACCATTCTCACAATTGTTGCTATGTTTGAGCCCATCATTTCAGCCACTGTGTCAATGCATCTTGTAGAAGATCTTCTTTTCTGATGACCCTCTATTTTACCAAGTATGATGTCCTTCTCCAGGGACCAGTGCCTCCTAATAACATGTCCAAAGTACTTCAGACAAGTCTCTCACCATCCTCGCTCCTAAGGAGCATTCTGGCTATACTTCTGTAAGTTCTTCTGGTAGTCCATGTATAGTCAACATTCTCTGCCAACAACGTAATTCAAAGGCATCAATTCTTTGATCTTCCTTATTCATTGTCCAGCTTTCACACGTATAGGAGGCGACTAAAAGTATCATGGCTTGGGTCAGGCACACTTAGTCCTCAAGGTGACATCCTTGTTTTTCAACACACTGAAGAGGCCTTTTGCAGATGTGCCCAATGCAATACATCATTTAAAGACTCCTTGACTGCTGCTTCCATGGGTGTTGATTCTGGATCCAAGTACAATGAAATCCCTGACAACTTCAATATTTTCTCCATTTATCATAAGGTTGTTTAATGGCCCCGTTGTGAGGAATTTCGTTTTCTTTACATTGAGGTGTAATCCATACTGAAGGCTGTAGTCTCTGATCTTCATCAGTAAGTGCTTCAGGTCCTCTCCACTTTTAGCAAGCAAGGCTGTGTCATCTGCATATTACAAGCTGTTCATGAATCCTCCTTCAACTCCGATACCGCAGTTCTTGGTCATACAGTCCAGCTTCTCGGATAATTTGCTCAGCATACAGACTGAGTAAGTATGGTGAAAGGATAAAACGCTGACACACATCTTTTCTGATTTTAAACCACTCAGTATTCCCTTGTTCTGTCTAAAAAACTGCCTCTTGGTCTAAGTACAGATTTTGCATGAGCACAATTGAGTGTTCTGGAATTACCATTCTTCGCAATGTTATCCATAAATTTTCATGATCCACGCAGTCGAACGCCTCTGCATAGTCAATAAAACACAGGTAAACATCCTTCTGGTATTCTCTGCTTTTAGCCAAGATCCATCTGACATCAGCAATGATATCCCTCATTCCACGTCCTCTTCTGAATCCAGCATGACTTTCTGGCAATTCCCTGTCGAAGTTACTGCTGCAACCGTTTTTGAATTATCTTCAGCATAATTTCACTTGTGTTTTATATTAATGATATTGTTTGATCATTTCTGCATTCTGTTGGATCATCTTTCTTTGGAATGGGTACAAATATGGCTCTCTTCCATTCAGTTGGCCAGGTGGCTGTCTTTCAAATTTCTTGGCACAGACAAGTGGGCACTTCCAGCATTTCACACGTTTGCTGAAATATCTCAACTGGTATTCCGTGAATTCATAGAGCGTTGTTTTCACTAATGCCTTCAGTGCAGCTTGGACTTCTTCCTTCAGTACCACTGGTTCTTGATCACATGCTACCTGCTACCTCCTGAAATGGTTGAACATAGGCCAATTCTTTTTGGTACAGTGACTCTATGTATTCCTTCCATCTTCTTTTGATGCTTCCTGCATCAATACTGCCAACTCGAGGCTTGAAATGTTTTCTTCAGTTCTTTCAGCCTGAGAAACAGGGAGCGTGTTCTTCCCTTTTGGTTTTCTAACTCCAGGTCTTCGCACGTGTCATTATAATAATTTACTTTGTATTCTTGAGCCGCCCTTTGAAATCTTTTGTTCAGCTCTTTATGTGATGATTTCTTCCTTTCACTTTAGCTACTTTACATTCAAAAAGAAAGTTTCAGAGTCACTTCTGACGTCCATTTCGGTCTTTTCTTTCCTGTCTTTTCAATGACCTTTTACTCTCTTCATGTATGATGTCCTTGATGTCATTCTGTAACTTGTCTGGTCTTCCGTCATTAGTGGTCAATGTATAGAGATGACCTCTAATTTCAGGTGGGATATACTCAAGGTCATACTTTGGCTCTCGTGGACTTGTTTAAATTTTCTTCAGCTTCAACTTGAACTCATGTATGAACAATTCATGGTCTGTTCCACAATTGGCCCCTGGCCTTGTTCTGCTTGATGATATTGATCCTCTCCATTGTCTCTTTCCACAGATACAGTCAATTTGATTCCTGTGTATCCTATACAGTGAAATCTACATGCAAAGTTGCTGTCTTTGTTGTTGGGAAAAAAAAAAGGTATTTGCAACAAAGAAGTCACTGGTCTTGCAAAATTCTATCACGTGATCTCTGGAGTCTTTTCTATCACCAAGGCTAATTTCCCAACTGTCAATGCTTCTGTTTCAAACTTTTGTATTCCAATGCCAGTAATTATCAATGCATCTTGACTGCATGTCTGATCAATTTCAAACTGCAGAAGTTGGTAAACATTTTCAATTTCTTCATCTTTGGCATTAATGGTTGGTATGTAAATCTGAATATTCATCATATTTATAAACTGGTCTTCCTTGCACGTGTAAGGATGTTATATTCGGTCTTCTTTATAGATGTATGGATGTCATACCACCACTGAAAGTGTTGTACTTCAGGACAGATCCTGAAATGTTCTTTATGACAACAAATGCGATGCCACGACTCTTCAATCTGTCACTCCTAGCATAGCAGACCATATGATTATCCTATTCAAAATGCCCAATATCGGTTCATTTCAGCTCACCAATGCCTAGTATGTTGATGTTTACGCATAACATTTCATTTTTGACAGCTTCCAATTTTCTCAGATTCATATTTTGCACATTCCACGTTCCAATTATTTCTTATATTCTGATCATAGGTAGACAGTATTAAACCAGTTAACCGTTGAGTCAATTTGGACTCCTGGCGATCCCACGTATGTCAAGGTAGAACTGTGCTCCACATGGGTGTGGATGCCCTTAGCCTTTCTTCTGAGGCACCTCTGAGTGGTCTTGAACCTCCAACCTTCTGGTTAGTAGCCAAGCGCATTAACCATTTTCACCACCCAGGGACTCCAAGGCAGGTATTAGCTACATTAAAATAACCTAGAATGAGTTTATTAGACCTTCACTTTGTATACTTCCACATTCTGCCTTGGCTCATCTACTAGTGTGAAACGCATGTGCAGTAAACAATACATGATTAAATCTGAAAGATCAGCAAAATCTTGTCTCATTTTCTTTGTCCTTTTCTGACAAAAGGTAAACAACGCTTCCCTTTTAGGGAAAGCATACAGGACTCTCTGATACGACAAAGTATGCCTAGATATGAAGGCCTTAGTATCAACCAACTTCTCTAACCTTGGGTGATAAAAGTAATCAATTCGAACTCATGACGATCCCATGTGTTTCAGAGTAGAACTGCACCACAGGATTTTCTTGGCTGTAATCGTTATGAAAGCAGATTGCCAGACATTTCTTCCATGGAATCGCTGGGTGGGTTTGAACCACCAATCTTTAGGTTAGTAGCCAACTGCTAACTACTGTGCCACCCAGGGACTGCAAGTGGAATCAATCAAGCAGGTACGTACAGAAGTCTAGTGAGGGGAAAAGGATAGGTTGGAAGCAAATCTGAGTCATTAGTACATAGATGGTATTCATAGTCATGAGACTGGGTAAGAGCACTTTGTGATACAGAAAGTATAGACAGAGAAAAAGTCCCAGGAGTGAACCCAGGAATAATTCAATATTAAGAAAGGAACGAATAAAGGAAACTGGTTTCTTTCTTTCATGAACATTAAGAAAAAAAAAAGACTTTAAAGAGGAAGTGGTAATCAACTATGTTTAATACTAACAGATCAAGTAAGATGAATACAAGATTTGGCTACAAAAAACAGTGCTAGGGATTTATACATTCTTGAGATAATGATGGGCTTCTATAAAGACAAAGATAGGAAGAATAACTCCAGCAAATACTTGTCTCTACTTTAGGTCAAAATGCATGTCAGGAAATGGCCAATTGTTTAGGAATGATCAGTCTAGATAAACTTCATTAAAAACACAAACTATAGGGTAGAATCGTCTTGATACAGTGTGTCAATTCACTTCTAAAATTCAATAACAAACTGCTTATAAGGTTACCAAGACAGCCAGAGATTCCAGAATTCACAAATTTTTTTTTTTTTTTAATTGTACTTCAGGTGAAGGCTTACAGAACAAATAGTTTCTCATAAAACAGTAGTACACATATTGTTTTATAGCACTGGTTAACAACCCCACAACATGTGAACCCTCTCCCTTCTCGACCTTTTTTTTTTTGGTGAAAATATACATAGCCAAAGATACACCATTACAAAAATTTCTACATGTACAGTTCAGTGACACTGCCTACGCTCTTCCAATTGTGCTGCTATTCTCACTTTAGATGAAGGCTTACAGAACAAAAGAGTTTCTCATTTAACAGCTAGTACACCGTTGCCCTATGACAATAGTTAACAACCTCAACACATCAACACTCTCCTTACTCAACCGTGGGTTCCCTATCACCAGCTTTCCTGTCCCATTCTGCCTTCAGGCCCTTGTCCCTGGACTGCTGTGCCTCATTACTCCCATTTGGTTTTATGGGGCTGTCCACTCCCTGGCTGAACAGTGAACCTCGGAAATGACTTCACCACTGAGCTAAAAGGGTGTCTGGGGGCCATACTCTCAGGGTTTCTCCAGTCTCCTTTAGGCCAGTAAATCTGGTCTTTTTTTCTGAGTCAGAATTGTATCCTACATCCTTCTCCAGCTCTGTCCAGAACCCTCTGTTGTGATCCCGGTCAGAGCAGTCGGTGGTAGCCGGGCACCATCTAGCTGTACTGGACTCAGTCTGGTGGAGGCCTTGGTAGCTGTGGACAATTAGCCCTTCGGACTAATCTTTTCCTTGTATCCTGTTCTCTTCATTCTCCCTTGCTCCCGACGGGATGAGACCAGTGGAGTATCTTAGATGGCCACTCACAGGCTTTTAAGACCCCAGATGCTACTCACCAAAGTAGAATGTAGAACACTGTCTTTATAAACTGTGTTATGCCACTTGAGCTAGATGTTCCCCGAGACGATGGTCCCCACAGCCCTCCACCCAGCAATTCAGTTCCTTAGGGAGTTTGGATGTGTCTATGGAGCTTCCATGACCTTTCCTTGTACTAGTTGTGCTGGTTTCCCCTGTATTGTGTACTGTCTCACCCTTCACCCAAAATACCACTTACTAAATAGGCAATAGATAAGAATTCACAATTTTAAGATACTAAATGGTAAGAGCTTTACACCTGCTTATGTAAATAATTTATCCTCATATATTCAACATACTGAAGAATGGGAGAAAATTAATTCAAAACACTTGATTCTTATCAGTAGGAATTACAGAAACTGGTATCTGAGACAATTTGTTCAATTATGTGTGGTTTTAGTGTTTTAGGAAAACTTACATACTGGATAAACACACAAAACACTAAATAATTGAGCCAAACCAGCATTTGAACAATACATCTTCCAGTAAAAAAGAAATGTACTGACAGCTTGATTTACAACTATCCATTACTGAGCAAGTGACTTCTTCATAGGTCAGATAAAGCCTAATACAGCAACTATCTGCAATTTCATGATCACCAAAACTTTCACTTACTGCAGTGGCACAAACCACAAGTCTTACAGGTAAGGATCAAGCACAGTCTGATTTGAACAGAGAATTTCATTCTCCATGTTCCAAAACTTACAGAACTTCTACTGTCTAACTAGTCATCAAAAAAAGATAAAACAGAGACTGAAGAACTTATACAGCTTAATTCTCTGTCTGTAAAGCATACAAGCATCCTAAAAAGTCTATTTTAAGGTTACAGCATCAGTTTGGAGTCTCACTTTTGATCCAATTTAGACCCACTATTTACTAGGCTTATTTCCTCATCTCTGAAATATGAATGCCTATTTTTACAAGACTTTTGAGAAGAAATGAGACCCCAAAGCACTTTCATACACTACCTTGCACATAATACACTAGGCACTCAACAAGCAGACCACTGCAGACTACCCATCTTGTAGACAAAATTCCTGGACAGGCTTCCAATTCATTTACTTACTAAGCAAAAGTGCTTTGTAAATAGGCTACATTTTCATTAAGTCTTTAGTACTGCCTAACGACAAATCCTTATACTTAACTGTCTATGACATGGTCATCTGGCAATTATACTACTATGCTTTTAATAGTACATTAATAATGAAAGAATGTTTGCGGATGATTAAAGAAACCATGGTATTTTGGTTGAGCTGTAGGAAACTACCAATATTTGACCATTTTTTAACTACGGAAACTACAATATCATGTGATTCTATCTAAAAATGTTTGCTAAGTGAATTCAAATATTACTGAAAGGCATTTAAATAAAGATTTGACAACACAATCCAAGTTTCTTACATTGATCTACCCCAAATCACCTACTTAATAAATATATTTCTGGACAGAATAATAATAAATCTCGCAGTTATTTCTAAACAAAAACCAATTTAACGGTGGTTGGTCTAAACAAAATATACAATAAATCATGTTAAACAATTTCATTTACTATACATAAGCCTTTAAATGCTAGTAGTATTATCATTCCTTTAAAACGAGGGTATAATTTCAGCTAGTTACTGCTGAACTTTAGCTCTTCGGTCCAATTTCAGGCTCTTGTTACTGTCAGATTCTTTCGAATGTCTTATTTTCCAAATTTCCATGACTAAGCTACTTACAAAGTAATAGAGATCTAAAATTAGGCCAATAAACTTACATACTTTAAAAACTACCTTACATTTAACATATAAAAATTACCTAAGTATTTTAAGGATCAAAATGAAAGGTCTCTTGTAGGACTAAGAATGCTATTCTAATTTCACCACTTTTCTTTCTTGCCCTTTAGATAGTACCCAGTGGGAATCAAGTCATGTACCAGCATTTACCTGAGATATCAAATGATTCTCACGACACTGTGTCCACAGCAGAAGCAAATGAGAAAATACAGACTGTAAGAATATCTTAACAGGGAGAAAAATGTGAGGAACAATATAAATCATCTCAGATGCTCCTGTATCTAACATTTTGTGTACTCAATAATCCATCTTACCTGTATTTTCAAGAAACTGCTTTTCCCTCACTCCATATGTGTGATTACAGTGTTGGATGGTGGTCAGCCATGTTAACCAATTACTCAGTGCTAACCTTAGAATTCTGTTCCCCCAATCTCAGTGACTGACTCGAAGGGTTAGAAAGCAAACTAAGCCCAAAATGGACATTATCAATTTCTCCCCTTTGAGACTTCCCAAACTGAAGGTGGAAGGGATACTTTTCTTTCTCTAATTAGGAGCTGTAAGGATGTGACACAGAGCTGTTGACAGGCATGTAGCCTGGAACTACATGGTGAAGCCGAACAAAAAGAAATCACACAGAGCAACAGAGATAACGCAGAACTAATTTGGAACTCATATGTGCAATTTCAGATCCTGAGATTGTAGTGTGCCCTGGGTCCTACAGTTATTCCTTTGACTGTTAACTACTCCAGTTTCCTTCTACTAAATTCCCCTTATGTGATCTGGTCTTGACCAGAACGAAAAAAAAAGGAGTGAAGAGAGACCCATTCTAAGCAGTGTGCCACATGGGCTCATTACCAATTATGTAGTTATCAACCCATTAAAACACAAAGTATGTGTTTAATCAACTACGCAACAACATTTGACTGTGTGGATCATGAAAAATTACGGATAATAAACACTGCAAAGAATGGGGAATTCGACAACACTTAACTGTGCTCGTGTGCAACCTGTACTTAGACCAAGAGGCAGTCGTTAGAACACAAGGGGATGCTGCATGGTTTAAAATCATGCAAGGTGTGCATCAGGGTTGTATCCTTTCACTATACTTATTCAATCTGTATGCTGAGCAAATAATCCGAGAAGCTGGACTACATGAACAAGAACGCAGCATCAGGATTGGAGGAAGACTAATTAACAACCTATAGTATGTAGATAACACAACCTTGCTTGCTGAGAGTGAAGAGAACTTGAAACACTTAACTGATGAAGATCAAAGACCATAGCTTTTAGTATGGGTTACACCTCAACATGAAGAAAACAAAAATCCTCACAACTGGACCAATAAGCAACATCATGATAAATGGAGAATGGCTGAAGTTGTCAAGAATTTCATTTTTCTTGGATCCACAATTAAGGCCTGTGGAAGCAGCGGTCAAGAAATCAAACAATGTACTGCATTGGGCAAATCTACTGCAAAAGACCTCTTTAAAGTGTTAAAAAGCGAAGATGTCACCTTGAGTACTAAGGTGTCCTTGACTCAAACCACGGTATTTTCAATAGCCTCATACACATCCAAAAGTGGGACAATGAATAAGGAAGACCGAAGAATTGATGCGTTTGAATTAGGATGTTGGCAAGAATACTGAATATACCACGGACTGCCAGAAGAATAAACAAATCTCTCTTGGAAGAAGCACTGCCAGAATGCTCCTTAAAGCAAGGATGGTAACACTCTGTCTCACGTACTCTGGATATGTTATGAGGAGGGACCAGTCCCTGGAGAAGGACATCATGCTTGGTAATGTAGAGGGCCAGTGGAAAAGAGGAAGACCCTCAATGAGATAAGACACAGCGGCTGCAACAATGGGCTCAAACATAGCAATGATCGTGGGGACGGAAGAGGACCAGGCAGTATTTCACTCTGTTGTACAAAGAGTTGCTGAGCCAGAACTGACACGATGGCCCCTAACAACAAAACACAAACTAATGCTTGAGGCTTGCTGAAAGACATAAGAAACCCAAATAAAGCAAATAGTCTCGAAATTAAACAAGGGGTAACAGAGAAATCACGGGTCCTTTCTAGTAAATAGTTAACTTTCAATCTAGTCAGGAAAGCCAAAGATTACTTTAGATTCATTTCTAAAATGAAAACGTATTAGCTGTATTCATTTATTAACTCCTATGAACACTTCGTTTCTGGTGTCAAACATGTTAGGTCCAAAAATGCCAAGATAAATAAAACATGATGCCTCTCCCAACAGGAATTAATAAAAAGTAAGCACAAGATAAAAACAAAAAATTACATTTTAAAGATAAATGCTTAAAATAAAAGGCATTTGAATGCTATTTGAACCCTGAAAAGGTAAGCAACTTCACCTGCGTTTAAAAGCGACATCTGAACTGGATCGATGGAGGAGTAAGTAGGCACTCACCAAGGGAAAAAGGAGGGAGAAAAGCATTCTAAGTAGAGAAACTCATTTAAAGTCAGGGCTGCAAAAGTACATAGTTTGTAAAAATTGGCTTTGAAGCCAATATAGCTTGGTATACCAGAGACACAAAATGCCAGTAAGGGATCCACAAATGTGGCTGGAAAGACTGACCAGGGCTTGATCTTAGAGCCTCGAATGTCATACCGAAGACTATCCCAAAGACAACGGGGAGCCATGGATAGTTTTTCAGCAGGAGTAAGACAAAACAGATTTGGGTCTTTTAAAGTACAGGCAGCAGCACACAGAAATGATGCTGTAACTTTTACTTTTTTAATTATTAACTCATATCTTAAAGGCACTCATATATCTGTATACCAAGCTTGATCAAAACGTAAGATTTTTACTATACTTCCTTTAGATTTTAAGAAACGTTGCTGACGAAAACAGAAGTTCTCCCATGTACTTTCTAATCTGATTTCCCTCCTTCTTCCCCCAAGAGGTAGGAGCCCTGATGGCGCAGTGGTTAAGAGCTCGACTGTTAACCAAAAGGTCGGCAGCTTGAACCCACCAGCAGCTCCTCGGAAACCCTATGAGGCCGTTCTATTCTGTCCTATAGGGTCGCTATGAGTCAGAATCGACTTGACAGCAACAGGTTTTTCTCTATGAGATAACCCATTATCCCAAATTAGGTTTTCATCATTTCTACACATTTTCAGATACTACACAATGGTTAAGCACTCAGCTGCTTGAAAGGTTGGCAGTTTGAACCCACCCACCAGCTCTGCAGGAAAAAGACCTAGCTATCTGCTCCTGTAAAGATGTTCCTGTAAAGATTACAGCCTATAAAACCCTATGGAACAGTTCTACTCTGTCACATGGGTCACTATGCATAGAAAGCAACTCCAAGGCAAATAGCAACACTGCACACACACTTGCTAAGAACACAGCATTATTTCAAAGGTTTTCAAATTTTAAACAGCATAAAATCTACACATGTAATTCAGAACACTGGCTCTGAGCCCTATTTCTGAAAAGAACTTCTAGAATCTGATAAAGTACTGGCCCTCTACCTTCAATACAGACACAGCCACACAAGATTTTACTTATTTTTGTGAGGTGCAGCAGACACCCCATATTGTAGGAATACCTACTACAGAAGGCAGATACATAGTTAACCACATTACAAAGCTACAGAAGTAATTCATGTGAGAGAACATGGACTAAGTCAATGGCAATAAAAAAGTGACCTTAAACACTGAGTATTCTATCCTTATGGAAATAGGCCGTATCCTCACTTTACATTAGCGCCCCTTACCAGGGAAATGAAAGATGATGAGTGAAAATTAAGACATAGTGAGTTTCATGATGGGCAGGAGAGCAAAGAGTTTATCATCTACTAGACAACTTAAAAAATAGGTCTAAGTTTCAAAAAAGAAATGTTCCTTTCTCAACAGGGTGGCCTTGCATCAAAAGTACATTTAGATAAAATCTGATATCATATTTGGCAAATTGGAGAAAATAAATTCAATCGCACCAGTCCAACTCTCCATTCCACTTGATGAGTAAATACCCCAGACTGAACAAGGTATGGAAAACCGAAACTTTCCCAGATCAGTTACCTCATAACTGTCCACTGATAAAGTTTAGTGACATGCAGACTAAGTCTAGTGTTATTTATTTTTCAAATTACATGAACTCTAAATGAAAGGCAACTGCAAAAACAATTATCTGTTCCACTGTAAGAAGAAACCGTATTTACTGGACTTGAGAGCAATTTCCAGTGAAGCACCTACTCAGACAATTCTCAAGAGTAATTTTGTCTACAATTTTCACCTTATGAAATGACTTTAAGGCCTAAAACTTTCACAGGCTTTAGGAAAAAAACAATCTATAAAACTATTTGAAAAAATGAAATTGTCAGCTCACTGCTTTCTAGTAGATAGGCAGGAACAGTGGCAAGAACCAACAGCTCACATAGGGTACCTGTTAAGTTTTCATACTCTGCTGACGAAGGGAACAGAATACTCAGGTGGGCTCTTGGCCAACTATTAAGACACTAAAATAGGAAAATAGTTGGCAGGGGAGTGTTACTGACACACACTAGGAGTGAAAGTTCCACCCACCTTGAAGGGACACTAAGATGGATTAAAGACAATTAGAACACAATGTTAAGAAACTATACTGTCTATAAAAAAGTTACGACACTTCTTTCCCATGGTGTGTTTTGGGGGAAATTTTCTCCTTTAGGGTCATCTTCTCCTAAATGGCTTCTCTTGAAACTTCCTGCAGCTGGCTATTTTGAGAAGCATTTAGGTCTGCTGCCACTGGGAAACATGCTTCTGCTTTCCATTTATAAGCTTATACAGAGCCAGAAAAAAAAAAAGGAGCAATGAGACCACTCTTCTAACCTAAATAAATAAGATTCTCAAAACTCACACATGGTCTAATTCACCTCACCAGGTTAAGAGACTACACACGAATTTGGGACCAAAACACGAGATAGCAAACAAAAGCATTTCACATGCCTGAAATATCTGTTTATTTCCTGCAGGCCTGGTGAGCACCACGGTAGACAACTGGGCAGGATTCAGGGTATTTGCTCATCAACCACATCATTCTGAAAGGCAACCAATACATACAGCCTAAGCAAGTAGGGAGTGTTCTCATTTGGAAGTACATGAATTAACAGTAATGGGCTTGACCACTTTTCTATTGTGAAAATCTTCCTTTGTGGCATTCGTAAGAGAAAGCCTAAAAAAAAATTATTTTGAGGAAGATCTTTGTTTCAATCATTGTGGGACGCAGCATCTCTTTAACAACTGACTGTTGGAGGTAAAATACGAAAAGGCTGAGAGAGAGACACTGGCCCAAATGTCTAAACATACTGCTAAATGTTTTTTGTTTCTCTCTACATCTTCCTCATTCAATGATGGCTAGTGCTAGCAGCGAAGGAAGTGACCAGTCACAGACTACACTACAAACAACAGACCAAGGTACTAAGAACATCAAGAGCCCAAACATACGCTAGAGAAGTATAAAAAATGATCCTGCCTTCAAAGAGCTTGCAAATTAACTGAAAATACACAAAAACATATTTATGAATAGGAAAGCTACAACTCAGCCAAGTTAGACTAGCCTTTAGTAAGATTTAAGCATCCTGCTAAATTAAACAATACATTAGACGTATTACCTATATCAGATCAACATAACCAAAAAGGCAGCACTTATGAAAACCAAAGTTCTAACATCAACCCTGCTACCGAAGTATAACTCCCCAAATGCCTTATTCTAGTTTGTTCGTTCCCCAAGCCTTGCCAAAACTTAACTCAGGTGGTTACAGCGATAAGGTCAAGTTCATGAATCCATCCTTAGCTACAGCAATTATCACCACTATGTTTCATAATCATTTTGTTGCTCAATCTCAGCCATTCATCTTGTACAGCATCACACAACAGTCATAATGACGACAGAATATGGCAATACAGGCCTATTTCTCACCAGCACTTTTGGGCAAAATGTAAAAGCTCATGCCACCACTGACAAGCTAGTTAATTTCTTGCATTTTATTTACCAATTCTTTTCTTTCAAAATTAAATTTTACTGGAAACTTAAAAGATACAATTTGTATGACCATGTAAATCAACACTATTAAAGACACCCTTTTGCCTCTTAAGTCTACACTGAGCAACTACATATAAAACATTACCTTGAGGCTGGATGAGATGAGGGCATGAGGTGGAAAGCAAGGTGATTAAGTGCCTTTATAAAAACTTTAAGACTCACCCCCTCAAACAGGCTTGACAACCTAATAAAGTGTGTGTGTATATACATATATATATTTTCACAGTGAGTAAAATCAATCACCCAATTAGGCAGACAATGACTGCTTATAATTGTTCATATACAGTAAAGATCACTTCAGGTTAACTATGAAAAGACAATTTTTAATGAATTTTTAAGAATTTCAACGGTACGAAATTTCTAAACACCATGTTGTTGCCAGGTGCCACTGCATCGACTTACTCCTAGCAACCCCACGTGACAGAGCAGAACTGCCCCGTAGGGTTCTCTTTGCTGTAATCTTTTCTGAAGCAGATGACCAGGTCTTTCTCTCACAGAGCCGCTGTGTGAGTTCAAAACAACTTTTAGGTTAGTAGCTGAGTGCTTCACTGTTTGAACCACCAAGGCTCCTTCTATAAACCATAAGTAAATATCAATGGTAAAGAAGGAAACAACAAATACCTCAGAAATGTATAATTACCAGTAGTATTTCAAAAGAAGGGTTCTTGACGAAAAGATTTTGTGATCTGAACAATTTCATAAGACTGTAGGCTTAAGAACAGAAGGAATAGTTCCCTTTAAGCCACATTTTACTTTGGAATTCATAATGACATCTGAAATCCTGAAAACTTCTTTTAAGTATTAATAGGTAGGTACTACACACCTGCACCACTCTTCTGGCAGTTTGTTTTACTGTGGTGACTTATGTGTTGTTGTGATGCTGGAAACTATGCCACCGGTATTTCAAATATCAGCAGGGTCACCCATGGTGGACATGTTTTAGCGGAGTTTCTAGTCTAAGATACAATGGGAAGGATATGGCAATCTACTTCTGAAAATCTGGCCAGTGAAAACCTTACAGACAGCAACAAAACACTCACTGATATAGTGCCGGAAGATAAGCACCTCAAGTTGGAAGGCACTCAAAATACAACTGGGGAAGAGCTGACTTCTCAAAGTAGAGTCGACCTTAATGATGTGGATGGAGTAAAGCTTTCAGGACCTTCATGTGCTGATGTGGCACGGCTCAAAATGAGAAGAAACAGCTGCAGAGATCCATTAATAACTGGAATGTAGAATGTATGAAATATGAATCTAGGAAAAATGGAAATTGTCAAAAATGAAACGGAACTCTTGAAGATCAATAATGGACCGGTACTGGCCATTCTGAACAGGCTAATCATATGGTCTACTGTGCCGGGAAAGATAAATTGAAGAGGAATGGTGTCACGTTCATCGTCAAAAAGAATATTTCAAGATCTATCCTGAAGTACAACGCTGTCAGTGATATAATAACATCTATATGCCTACAAGGACGACCAATTAATACGACTATTATTCAAAGTTACACACCAAATACTAATGTCAAAGATGGAGAAATTGAAGATTTTTACCAACTTCTGCAGCCTAAAACTGATCAAACATGCAATCAAGATGCACTGATAATTACTGGAGACTGGAATGCAAAAGTTGGAAACAAAGAAGAATCGATAGTTTGTGAAAATATGGCCTTGGTGACAGAAGCGATGCCAAAGACTGCATGATAGAATTTTCAAAGACCAGCAATCTATTAACTGGAAATACCTTTTCTCAACATCAATGGTGACTATATACATGGACCTTGCCAGATGGAATACATAGCAATCAAACTGACTACATCTGTGAAAACAGACGATAGAAAAGATCAATATTATCAGTCAGAACAAGGCCAGGGGCCGACTGCGGAACAGATCATCAATTTCAAGTTGAAGGCCAAGAAAATTAAAGTAAGTCCACAAGAGCCAAAGTATGACCTTAAGTATATCCCACATGAATTTAGGAGCCATCTCAAGAACAGATCTGACACACTGAACACTAATAACCGAAGACCAGACAAGCTGAAGGATATCAAGGACATCATACATGAAGAAAACAAAAAGCCATTAAAAAGACAGGAAAGAAAGAAAAGATCAAAATGGATGTCAGAAGAGACCCTGAAACTTGCTCTTGAACATACAGTAGCTAACCTGTAAAGAAGAAATGATCACAAGATTTCAAAAGGCAGCTCCAGAAGACAAAGTATTATAATGAAACGCGCAAAGACCTGGAGTTAGAAAACCCAAAACCAGGAACATCTGAAGAAAGAATTCAAGCCTTGAGTTGCAATACTGAAAAATTCTATGGGCAAAATATTGATCAATGCAGGAAGTATCAAAAGAAGACAGAAGGAATACAAAATCACTGCACCAAAAAGAACTGGTCGACATTCAACCATTTCAGGAGGTAGCATATGAGCAAGAACCCATGGTACTGAAGGAAGAAGGTCAAGCTGCACCTAAGGCCTTGGCGAAAAACAAGGCTCCAGCAACTGACAGAATACCAACTGATATGTTTCAAGAAACAGATGCAATGCTGGAAGCACTCACTTTGTCTAGGCCAAGAAATTTGGAAGACAGCTAGCTACCTGGTCAACTGACTGGAAGAGACCCATATTTGTGTCCATTCAAAAGAAAGGTGACACAAGAACGTGGAAATTATTGAACAATATCATTAATACCACACACAAGTAAAATTTTGCTGAAGATCATACAGAAGCGGTTGCAGCAGTACATCGACAGGGAATTGCCAGAAATTCAAGCCAGATGTGGAACCAGGGATATTGTTACTGATGTCAGTTGGATCTTGGCTGAAGAGAATAACAGAAAGACGTTTACCTGTGTTTTACTGACTATGCAAAGGAATCTGACTGTGCGGATCATGAAAAATTATGGATAACATCCTGAAGAATGGGAATTCCACAAAACGCAGAACCTGTACATAGACCAAAAGGCAGCCTTTGGAACAGGACAAGAGATACTGTGTGGTTTAAAATCAGGAATGGCGTGTGTCAAGGTTATATCCTTTCATCATATTCAACCTGTGTGCTGAACAAATATCTGAGAAACTAGACTATATGAAGAATGCGGCATCAAGATTTGAGGAAGACTCATTAACAACCTGTAATATGCAGACGACACAACCTTGCTTGCTAATTGTGAAAAAGACTTGAAGTACTTACTGATGAAGATTCAAAGACTACAGCCTTCAGTATGGATTATACCTCAACATAAAGAAAACAGAAACTCTCACAACTGGACCAATAAGCAACATCATGAAAAATGGAGAAAATATTGAAGTTGTCAATTTTATTTTACTTGGATCCACAATCAACATCCATGGGAGCAGCAGTCAAGAAATCAAATGATCTACTGAATGCACTGCGCAAATCTGCTGTACAAGTCCTCTCTAAAGTGTTAAAAAGTAAGGATGTCACCTTGAGAACTAAGATGCACTTGACTCAAGCCACTATTTTCAACTGCCTCATACGCATACGAAAACTGGACAATAAGTAAGGACGACAGAAGAAGAAATGATGCCTTTGAATTACAGTGATGGTGAAAAATACAGAAAATACCATGGACTGCCAGAAGAACAAACAAATCTGTATTGGAAGAAGTACAGCCAGAATGCTCCTTAGAAGCGAGGACTGTGAGACTTTCGACATGTTATCAGGAGGCACCAGTCCCTGGAGAAGGACATGCTTGGTAGAGGGTCAGTGAGAAAGAAGAAAACTCTCAACAAAATGGACTGACACAGTGGCTCCAACAATGGGCTCAAACACAGCAACGACCGTGAGGATGGCACAGCACCAGGCAGTGTTCCGTTCTGTTGTACACAGGGTCGCAACAAGTTGGAACTGACTCGAGGGCACCTAACAACAACACTGCACAACTGTCTCATTACATCACTGACAAGATATTAACCTCCCGTTTAATTATATGTGAGACCAGGATGTTTGTTCATTAGGCAAGGTACTAAGAATGACCTGAGTGAATACTACAATTTTTTTTTCTTTATAGCACTATGAAATTTTTTGTAAACATTATCTGAAATAACCAAAGACCAAAAGCAAAATTTAAGTTCTAAGCTTTGATCCGTGAAAACAAAGTTATTTTATATAAATGGGGGAAAAAATTAAAAGCAGTCTAGTGGGAGAAAACATGAAATTATACATTAGCCACGAAATTATAGCAAGGCTGGGATTAAAGGGAACAAATATTACATCCTGAAAATGAACAAGTAACCAAGATGCAGTGAATCACAACTGAAAAACCTATTAAGTTTTGAAAAGAATAAATTCTGCTATGAAAAGTTGATTGAAGACAATGCTAAAGATAAAGTTGGAAATAAAATCAGAAGTTTTGGCTAAGTATGAAAATACTTGATTCAACAATGGATTTCTATAGTCAGTACAACTATAGCCAATGGGTTTCTTCCTCCTCCTCCCATAACAAGGCTGAGAGGACAGTCTTGAGAATAAATCTTTTAAGAATGTAATTTTGCCTAATAAGATACTCATTAAATGCCTCTGTTCTTAATTACACCATTCAACTTTGAAAATAAAATCACTGCTATGGTAGCAAAATCAAATCGAGTGAAAAATTTCCAGTTAAAGGAATGAAAATAGTTGAATATTGTTTACGTCAAAATATGGATTTGTTTTTATGAGTAAAATTAAGTATAGTTATCAAATAAGTCACACTGTTAACAACGACAACATGTAGCACAGGAGACATTTAGACAGAGGCTGTCTTTAAAAAAGAACTAGTGAGTGGTAAAGCTGAGATTCATGTTAGTCTGCTTTAAAAGTTCGAGCTCTATTCCGTACTGTACTGCTATTTTGAACCATTTCAATGCCTTTTATAGTTAATTTAAGATACCCCTACAGTCCCTGAAAAGAATAACCAGAAAGAATTAAACTCACTACTTTCAAAACAATCTACCAGCTGCTTCTTGGAAACCCCATGGGGCAGCTCTACTCTGTCCTATAGGGTCTCTTTGAGTCGCAATTGGACTCGACGGCAATGGGTACTTTCAAAACATGTTACCATAAATCTTAATTTGCAAACTATTAGCTATAACCGACGACTAAGGGTAAAACCCAATTATTCAAACATGAAGTAGGGGAGAGAAGAAAAGCTTATTTCAGGTAGCAAGAACTAAAATCACAGCCATTCAACTAACTATAAAAGGTACTGAAATGGTTCAAAATACCAATACAGTATGGAGTAGAGCTCGAACTTTTAAAGCAGACTAACATGAATCTCAGCTTTACCACTCACTAGCTGTATTGACTATAGACAAAAAAATCAAATGAGTTAGTATTTCGAAAGGGTTAAACACAGTGCCTCATATGTAGTAGATACCATATTAAATTTTAGCTATTATTAACAGTAAAATAGTAGACAATGATATATGAAAAAGGAATCTTTTTTGAATGCTCAAAACCAAAAGGATGGCATAAAACTACAGTGTAGTTAAGAACACGCTCCAGAGTCAGATTGCCTGGTTCTAATCCCAACCCTGTCACAATATAGTGGGTGGTTTTTTTAAACTTCTCTGTGCCTGCCCAGTTTTCTAATCTCAAAATCAGCATAATAATAGTATCTACTTCCTAAGGTTGTTATAAGATTAAATGAGTTAATACAAGGCTTCAAACAGTTCTGATACATCACACACACTCAAAATATGAGCTATTATATTTTAGCTTAGTTCACATTCAATCTTACATAACTTCTTCAAAAAGTATATATACTGTATTACATGTATTTTTACCATACACACACGAAGTATATATACTGTATTCATTTTGTTAAAAACACTAATAGTAATATAATTGTCTATAGCCTTCAAACAGCATCAACTTGAGTTCCCATTTCTTATTCTTGCTGATTAACAGTCCTGTAAGAACACACCAGTTTTTCAAATAAAGAATACAGAAAAGTTAAAAACAGAAAAATAAGTGTTTGATATGGCAACTTGGTCTAAAAAATATTCAAACAAGAAAAAATGTAAGAACATAAACTAAAGCAAAAATACCAATTCAAAGGCTCAACAAAATGAACTACTAAAGATTAAAAGTATTCCAACGGCAAGCCTTTCAATAGAACATTAAGAATAGTTACAGATTAATATTTGAAATTTGGAGGCTCCAGACAAGAATGAATTCAAACAGAATAGGTACATGACAAGAAATACCACACTGACATCAATGCTCAGTTGACTCTGTATTTCTAGAAAAGAAGTATCCAAAATAAAGAGCATCCTGCCTTCAGCGTCGTCCACTCACTAAAAACTATTTGGACCTGGGACTTATTTTTTAAAAGCTTCCCCATGTTCTGACAGGAACAACAGCTGAAAACCAAACTTCATGCAGGTGTCAAAAATCGTCTACAGCTTGAACAATAACGTTCCACATAAACACTCAGTTTTCCCAATGTGGTGGAAGTGCTGTGTCAAGTCTGTATTATACAAATCTTCAAAACAGTTACAGGAAACAATCTGGTCTTACCTAAGTATTACAGTAGGAGTCAATGTTGTTTCATAAAAAAGCTTCTCAGGATTAAAAACAGCACTATTAAAATAAAATAGTAATAACTAATTTCTGTCTCAGGTGCCTGTTCAAAGCTGTATTAACCCATTTAAACCTCAACAAACAAAATCTAGTGATTTAAAATTTTGTTCCCTGCTGCATCTATAACAGTGCCTGGTACAGAAAAGGCACGGAACTATTTATTGTTCATATATAACAAATACTCATTTTATCGAGGCACATATAAAAGTTGCAGAACTAGAATTCTAACTGGAGCATTTCTGCACCAGTGTTCCCAGTCTTAACCAATGTTATATTGCCCCTCTAGAGCTTTTAAATTATTAAAGTGGTGCCACAGCAGATGGGTTATCATCTGTAAAGGAAAAAAAAATGAGACCTTCCTTTAAAGTGTTCTGCTCCACATGAAGGAAAAGCTATGGATTTGCCATTATTCCATATCTTGGTGAGCTGACCTAATTCCAACAGATAAAAAACTTTGATTTTTATTGAATGTTAAGTTCTTTGTATTAAGGCACAAAATACTACAACTATGTTTTTCAATGTTTTGGTGGCTTTCAAAAGTTAGCCCTGATTAACAAATCTAGTCATATGAAGGGATGTTTAAGTAATCCTTTATAACGTTTAAGTCTTAACGTCTAAAACTTTTTCCTCCTCTACTCTTCATCATTAAAAAAATACAAAGATTCAAGTTCACATTTCACATAAACCCACAATGACAATGCAATGACGGTCTAAAACAAAATTCAAGATTTCAGGATCTAAACCCTTCATTCTTCATATAAATAAATACCAGTTCTGCCAAATAAACCCCAAAGTCACACTTCCTATATAAATGAAAATTAAGCAGCATCAGGTCAGCAGTACTTCAGTAAATGAGTCCTTGCCACTCCTTCCACACAGAACTCTTAAAAAAAAAAAAAAAACCTATCGAAACCAAAGTTTCTAACCTACAACATCCCCTGCCTCCTAGTTTCTAGTAAGGCTGAATTTATTCCATGACATTTTTTTCAAGTTAGCTGTAAATACTCCACCCTCTTCGATTGTGCAAGAACCAAACACACCACACATACACAAGTTACAAAAAAGTGAAATACAGTCTGAGAGTTTGAATTTAGTCTGGGTGGGAAGGTCTTACAGCAGTGTACAACCTGACGTAAAGGTTAACATTTAAGAAGGAATATTATTTCATATTCTTATGAAAGGAGATGCCGGAAAGAGTCTTCACCAGTTAAAGCAGCCGCCATCTTAAAATGCGGGATAGAAGTTAGAGCAAGAAAATGAGACTAAACCACCGGAGGTGGAGGTTCCGCTCACCTCCCAGCATCGAAAAACCCAAGTTTCTTTTCAACTTAGATTGGTAATTTCCTATCAAACCATGTTATCAAGTGGCAAAACAATCTAGCCCGAAGGTGTTATTAAACGGGCTGAGGCAAAGAAACAGATACCCCCAGCCTTCCCTTACGACCATCCTACCCCCTTATCCTCTCCGCCGCAAGCCGGAAGAAAAAGGTAGCTTCCAAGAACTTTTTACATCAGTTCCCGCTGTGCCTCTGATATATAGCTTTGGTGAAAACCCGCAACTACAAAACATAGGAAGTGGCAACATTGTGTCAGCTCATCTCCTCCCAAAACCTACTTATTCCGGTGTAACCTGCCCAGAGTCAAGAGTTTCTGGCTAGGCTCACTCTGGCAAGAGACTTCCATCTACCCCTACGCCCAGTGAAGTGAACTCGCCACATTCTGTGATCTTCCCACTGGAAGGCCAAAAGCCTTGATTTTACAAGTAAAAGAAGTTATGAAGCACAAGAATAGGACGCGCCATAACATCTGTCGGAGCGTCTCTAGGCAATTTCGATCCCCAAACAGGACTCTTATTTAAGAAGCAAAAAATAGAAATACCTTAAATAACAGCCTTCACTCTCCCCACCACTTCCACCAGTAACGCTGAAATATACTCAGGATAAAACCTCGCTTTCCACAAGTCCTCTCTGTGTCCTAGCTTTAAACCTCATTTTCTCATAAAGTATGTCCCCGTTCCCCATCTCCCTAATGGAAGTGACCCAAAGGTAAGTATTTTCAAAATTCTACTTCTTCACCCCAACCCCCGCTTTCCCCCGAGCCTTGAGCCTTCCTTTTCTCCCATAACCCCATTCTTTTCAGCCTTGTGGGTTACCTTATTAATCCGTTTCAGCGCCATAGTCTGTGCTTTCCGTCTGGCTCCGCGCTATCTCGGTGTGCGCTCAAAGGTCCGGCCAAAACTCTTTGATTATCCGGACGGCGGTGAAGGATTGTCTCTTCGTCTCACACCGGCTCTGCCAGATACAGGCGCCTTTTGCAAAAACGGAGCAGATCAGCACTCGCACGGGCCCCGAAGAGACCCTGATGAATCCAAGTCCCTTAAAACGGTCGCGGTCCGGGCTGGGTAGAATGGCAAAGCCACCAACAGCCTCTATGCCGTGCTTCGGCCCGAAGTGGGGGCGAGGGTGACGGGAAGAGCAGAGGGGTGGCTACAAGTCTGACTTCCCGGCCTCCCGAGAGGAAGAGACCCGGGTGGGAGAGGAAGAGGCGTAGGAGAAAGGGTGGGTGCGAGGCAGGGTCCGGAGCCCAGCAGAGGAGGAGCCAGGGCCTAGTCGGCGCTATGCCGTTGTCACTAGGGCAGAGAAAGGCAAGGGGGGAGGGGGAAACAGGAGACTCCGGACTGATGCCCGGCTTCTTTCGTTTTCTGCTCAAAGGTGCGGCCGGGGAGGGGAAGGAAATAAAGGAAGAGAGGCTTGGCATGTGTTGCTGTCCCCGCAGCTAGGTCTATTCTGTGTCGCCCCTGACGCCACCGTACACTCCGCCTTCCAGCGCGCGCCCGTCCAGCCACCGCCACCACGCGCCCGCGCTGCCCCAGAAGCTCCGGCTTAGGCGCGAGGACGCGCCCATTCCCCCTCCCCCTTATGCAGGAGAGGCCCCGACTTCTCCAGCCTTCCCACCTTACCCCACCCAACCGGCTGGTGGTCACTCAACCCACCCAGGGCCCGTATTTCCCCTTACCCGCCGGCCAGTGGGCCGGCCTCCCTTCCCTTCCCCTAGCTGTCCACACCCACGCGTACAGAGGGGCCGGGGCCTCCCTCAAGCTGCGGCCTCGGCCTCCTCCCTGCGCGGCAGCTGGTGCCTCCCCGGCCCTACGGGGCTCACGCGCACGACACAGCCACAAGATGTCCGCTCTGACGGAACTACTGCCAGCTGCCACGCTCCGCCCCTCCCCCCTCCTCCTGCCTCTTCACCGCCGCGTATCAGTCCGCCAACGCCGCCGTCGCGAGCACAGGACGACTCTAAGGGTGAAGGGGGACGGTTTACTTCCCACGTCCAAGCTCCAGTGTATTTGTGCCACTCCCTTTTCCTTCTCCTTTTCCGAACAGCACCTTCTTACTAAACGAATCGGAGGCTGGAGTGAGAGGGCGGGGGCTGGAGGCGGGTCATGGGCTGGGGGAAGGGTAGACGAGCGGCGGAAACCCTTAGATTAAAAGAAGCATCGAGAACCGGAAGGAGTCCTCGGGAGGAAGTTAATGGAAGCTGCAGTTGCGCGGTCGATCCCCACGCCCCTCCCAGCAGCGTCCCCCAGTTTCCTCACTTGGTATCGAGGAGATGGATCTCGCGATAACCTCGTGGCTGCCTAATAGGAGCTGTAGGTCTGCAATGAGCTAGGGCTAGTTTTGAGTGCTCCTTCTGACGGGAGCCCGCCCCCAAACGCGCAAATTCTCGCGAGAAGAAATGGTCACGGGCTCGAGGGGGCGGGCCGACTGCGGGGAAGCACCGCCGCTGACTGCTTATGCTGGTGGGAGGGAGAGGAAATGGAATTCCCGGGACTGGTAAGAGCGAGCGCTGACACATCCCTCCCTCACGCGCCCAATCAGGAATGTGCGGTGGGAGGTACGATAGATACCTTAAGTCGAGGTAGACTAGGGCTTTTGAGGTTTCCGGTGAAGCAGGTGAACAGTATTTACTCGTTTTCTTGTCTGGGCCGGTTAAGCAGTGGGAGGAGGCGTCCCTCAAAATAGGAACAGTAATTTTAAATAGAGCTAGATCGACCGCTGATCAACTCTCCCACGTGCTGAAATCTAGTGCGTTTCTGGTTCTGGGGGTTCAATACTGAGGAGACTAGGCCCATAGATCAGTTTGCAGAGTTAGAGTAGCTCCCCAGTTAAGCTCAACTGTGAATCGATTAGGATGGAGGATAGGGAAGTGGGGCGGGCTATTGTTCGCCACTATCCGCCAAAGTTTAGTCAGGTGTGGGTTTACTTCCTTAATATCTTTTTCTTCCTGTTGCTATGTTTCATTTCCTGGAGAATTGAAGAATTTCTGTTTCCGAAAGTGGCGAAACCCAATCAAGAAAATAGGTGAAGTTTTGGGTTAGTAAAATTCAGTACTTACCAGAATACATAAGGGGGGAGGGGGGAATAAAAGAATACGATTGGCCTGCCTTAATCTGTTGGTGTACAGTATGGAGATGGTGATTTTGCTTTCTAGTGTGTCCTTCAGGCATTACTTTTTCTAAAAGGAATTTAAAGGCAGGTAAGCACTAACCTGCTTAAGGTTTTCTAGCATTCCATAATGATCCCACTTAACCAAAATGGAAATCTTTAAAATTTACATGGAAAAATATACCTGTTTTTAAAATATGCTTAATTTTTATAAAGGAAAGCAGCAAGCTGTTTTCTGTTGCAGAAGATATTATCTAACAAAAACTTTACAGATCAGTGGTAAATGGTCTAATACATATTGTTCAAGTGACCATACAGTGCCTGTAGAACAGTTAGTGAAACCACTCTCAAACTCTAGTGTCCATACAAATCGCCTGGGGATTTTGTTCAAAATGTAAACTTTGATTTAGCAGGCCAAGGGTGGAGCCTAAGATTCTGCATGTCTAACAAAACTCCCAGGTGATATAGATTATTCTTGTCCAAGGGCCACACTGTCAGTGGCAAGGAAACAAAGTGCTCACCTCATGGCCTACTGGATACATCTGCCTTCTCACTCCTGTCCAAATCTTCCATTTGTTCCTCTCTTTTCTAGCCAGCCTAATATACTAGAAGCACAGGATTTGGCATGGAAGTGGAGGGAGAAACCTAGATTTGAGTTACTGCCCTAGTGCTTCCCAGTTGTGTGATTTTGGTCTGGTTACTTATCTTCTGAGTGTTTTCTTCAACACTAAACTAAACATAATAATAGCTGTTCTTTCTCACAGGGTTATTGTATGCTTCAGATATCATAATGTGTGTGAGAGAACACTGTAAACTCTACAATGTAGTGTAAGTATGTTATCAACCAATCAAACATTAACTGGCCATAGTGTGAAACAAACACGTAGTAACAACAACAAAAAAAAAAAGCAGTTGCCATCTAGTCAACTCCAACTCATGGTGACCCGCATGTGTTTCAGAGTAGAACTGTGTTCCATAGGGATTTTAAAGACTGATTTTTTTTGCAAGTACGTTGCCAGGCCTTTCTTCTCAGGCACCTCTGGGTAGATTTGAATCTCTAATCTTTCGGTCAGCAGCCAAATATATTAACTGTTTACACCACCCAAGGACTCCAATAATAAGTGTAACCCAAAACTAAACAACAAAACCTGTTGCCGTCAAGTCGATTCTGACTCATAGCGACTCTATAGGGCAGAGTAGAACTGCCCCATAGGGTTTCCAAGGAGCGGCTGGTGGATTCAAACCGCCGACCTTTTGGTTAGCAGCCATAGCTCTTAACCACTGCACCACCAGGGTCCCAGAAGTTATTAAAGATACAAAAAAAAGTCAAAAAGATAAATGAGCCAAAAAAAAAGCCTTTCTTCTTAATATTATATTGAAGTTTCAAAAGCTTTCTAATTATAGTAGGTCAGATTTTCTTGCATGAATTAGGATAAAACATGAGAAAAATACAAAAGATCTTGACAATGGCAATGAAAAAACTAACATGAATAATGAAGGTGTGCCAAGGTTCTAATATTATGTGAATGCATCAGTGAGCCACATTATTATACTAACTTGAAGACAGGGGTTAAGTAAAATGTACTTGGGAATAAATACTTAGTTATTAATATTGTATCTGTGTTTTTAGGTCTTTGTAACTGTCATAGATTTTTATAACTTCACAAGAACAGGGATTCAAATATAGTGTATGCTATTTTGTCAGTTGAATTAATTTTTAAATGCTATGTTTCAGATTTTAGGTTCAGAATGCATGTTTACAAATTCTGCATAGAATAGGTAATTTGGAACCCAAGTCAACCAAATGTTATTTCATACTATTTGCATAAAACTTAAATTTGTTTCAGTACCTTACCAGTTCAGAGGCTCGTTATTATGATCAAGACGGATCAATGTGGCTTAGGAAACTGTATTTTATTTCATGCTAAGAACATCATTCTGACCTTAAATTAGTATGATTTTGGGCATATGATGAACCATGTACAAATCTTTGATCTAAAAATAAATCAGAGCATTTGTCCACACAAAAACTTATATACATGAACGTTCAGAACATTATTTGTAACAGCCAAAAGGTGGAAACACCCCAAATGTCCATCTACTGATTAATGGATAAATAAAATGTGGTATATCCATATGATGGAATATTATTTGTCAATAAGAAGGAACAACTGATACATGCTACAACTTGAATGAACCTTGAAAACATGATGCTAACGTTCTCATTAAAAGAAGCCAGACACAAAATGATTCCATTTATATGAAAAGATCAGAATAGGCAAAGTCATGGAGACAGCAAGTAGATTACTGGTTGCCAGGTACTTGTTGGGGAGGGGACGGAATGGAGTGACTTCTAAGGGGTATAGGGTTTGTTTTAGCGGTGATGAAGTGTTCTAAAATTAGATTGTGGTTTTGGTTGCACAGCTTTGTGAATGTACTAAACACCACTGAATTGTATACTTTTAAAGGGTGAATTTTATGGTATATGAATCATTTCAATGTAAATGTTACACAAAAAAATTAGAACCAAAATGGGAAATCATTCCGGAAGTTTAGTAGTAAATATTTTAAATACCTTAGTACTTCTTCAGGTTACTAATGATAACGAGATATAGCATCATTTTAACACTGAAAACATGAGAAATGTACAGTCAATAAGGTTTTTCCTTCAGTAGAAAAACAACGTAATTTAGAGTTGATTTTAATATAATAACAAACGTTTGCTGTCGAACAGTCTTAGTTTGGAGTTATTTTCATCAATGTTATTTGTTTAATAAAACAGTGATTAAAAGTTGAATTGCATTGTATTTTATTGAAAATAAGAGTTCATAATTATGACCAGAAATAGGAGAATACATCTCATTTTAGCATACTTCAAATATAAAAAATTTCTTTAAAATTTCAAAAAGAAATTAAAAAGGAGGTGGAATCATCTAGGTAAGGATTTGGGGTGTTAAGTCCTTGTTATGGATTCAATCGTGTCCCCAGAAGAGGTATGTTGAAATCCTAACAAACTCCCTCTCCTCTACTCCCCCATATGTGACCGTGATTGTGTTTGGAAGTAGGGTCTTTGAAGATGTCATTGGTTAGGTTAACATGAGGTTATACTGAAGTGAGGTGGTTAATCCTATATGACTGGTATCCATATAAAATAGGAGAAGATACACAGACAGGGAGACAGAGGAAAGATGCATGTGATGTTGCAGCTGCAAGCCAAGGAACGCCTGGAGCTACCAGAAACTAGGAGAGAGGCAAGGAACAGATTCTTCTTCAAAGCCTCAGAAAGAATCAACACTGCCGACACCCTGATCTCAGACTCTCAGCCTCCAGAACTGTGAGACGATACATTTGAGTGCTTAAAGCCACCCACTTTGTGGTATGTTGTCACAGCAGCCCTAGGAAACTAATACAGTACTTAACTAAAAACAAGGAATTCAAGTTAAAATTACTTCCCAACCATAATTATAATCTTTCTTACTTCAGTAACAGTATGAAAAATTTGAAATGTTTAGGTGAAATGAGGCTTAAGCCAAAGAATATTAATAGAATCACTGTCAATTTCCTAAATGTTCATTTATTCAAAAAATATCAAGTGCCTATTATGTGTTAGGCACTCTGCTAGGTGCTAAAGATACCTAAATGAAAGATGTTACCTTCAAGAAACATTTTTAATCGGGAAGACCAATAAGGATGAGACATTCACTATAGAGTGTGCCAATGACATAAACGTATACACAGAAGCAATATTAATATACCTAACTTAGCTGGGAGTGGTCAGGGAAAGTTCTCTGAGGAAGTGAGTTGTCTTAAGACAAATAAATAAAAGGAGGTCTAGATGGAAAAAGAAAGTAAAGCTCCTATGCAGAGGGAACGTTCAAAGTCTCAGAGTTTTGGAAACCACCAGTGCTTGGCTGCAGTTTAGCGTGAGGGAGAGAGAGGTTAAAAGGGGAGAGGAGAGTGTAATAAACTATTACATGTAAATACACTTGGTAGAGCTTGCCTAGAAAAAAAATTCTTGAGGATCCCGCCCCCTAGTTATTTTTATTAGATTATTATTATAGTAAAATAATATATATAACATTTAAATAAAAACAACTTGAAACATACTACTTGGTGTGAACTCCCCATGCTCTTAGCTCTTAAAGAGCAATGAACTAAAATTTACATAGTAAACATGGAAAAATGTAAACTAATAAAATTAATATCAGTGTGCTGTGTGATTTTTATCTTTTAAATAAAATAACCTATCAGAGACTAGGGAGGCCTAGTGGCAAAGTGGTTAAGAGCTCCGCTGCTAACCAAAAGGTCAACAGTTCAAATCTACCAGCTGCTCCTTAGAAACCCTATAGGGCAGTTCTGTCCCATCCTGTAGGGCCACTGTGAGTCGGAATCGACTTGACAGCAATGGTTTTGGGTTTTTTTTTTTTTTTTTTTTTGGGTGGCGCGGTGGTTAAGTGCTTGGCTGCTAACTGAAAGGTCAGCGGTTCAAACCCACCAGCCACTTCTCAGGAGAATAATGTGGCAGTTTGCTCCCATAAAGATTACAGCCTTGTAACCCCAATGGGACAGTTCAACTCTGTCCTATACAGTTGCTATGAGTCGGAATCGACTCTACAGCAGTGAATATCAGAGACTAGAAGGAAGAAGGTTACAGTGGATAAAAATGAAGATAAATTTTAGGTGGGGGGAGGCAGGAAGTTAACCTTCATACTTGAGGTTCTCAACTTTCTTAGTAAAATAGGAAGGAAGGAGGGCTGTGTGATAACGAGTTGGGCATGAGAAAAAGAAGCAAGTTTGTAATCACTGCAGAGGGAAAGTAAAGATGAAACCAAATACAGACTTATCACATATTCGAGTTACACAGAAATGTACTTACGACCGTCTTTTTTTTTTTTTTTGGTATATGTAATATGTACTACACACACTGTTGCAGCATGTAGTTTGCTGATATTATCATTCTTAGATGATCACTTCTAGATGTTTATATGTAATGTTCCCAACCTCCAAACACAAAGATCGAATTTATAAAAATACTAGCAATAAAAGACAATAATAATGAAAACTTAAAAAAAAAAAAAAGGTATTCGACTTAATGTCATGACCGACTTACTATGGAGTCATTGGAATGGAACTTTGTTGTAAATTGGGGACTACCTGCATAAGAAAAAAGGTCTTGTTAAGGGCCTGTGGTAGGAGATCACGAATTTGTAGAAGCATTTTTCCATGTGGTTGTATTATTTTTTTCCTCAACATTTAGAAGCCTTAAATATATGTTTTATCTTAATACACTTAGAACTTAATAAAGATATACATTGCTAATCAGTGTGTGAATATGTATATAAAATAATGCTTAGAAAAATGGTACACTTAGTACATTATATTGGTACTTTTTTTAGTGTAAAACTAACAACTCTTAAACAAATTAATGTTTCCATCTAAAGAAATGCAATTGACAGAAGAAAAAATTTATATGCCAGACAAGAGAAGGGAGCACAGAAAGAAATGAGGGAGAGAGAGAGGCGTTTAAAATGTATCAAGTTTTATTCAGTAGGTATTTCTAGAGAACCTACTATGCATCAGGCTCTGATCTTGGCATGGATAAAACTTAAATGAGCTTCATACTTTGCTTTTTCCTCAGGAGTACCTAAGTATGTAAAACTAATGAGAGAAGCTGCCTGGGCTGGAGGGCAAAGCCTTGCTCACTTAGATTCTTTTTCTCTTTCCCTCCATCTCTTATCGCTGTACCCACCCAGGATACTCCAGATGGCTCTTGTGGGTACCCCTAGTGTTGTTTTAGCACAGTTTGAAAAACCAAAAGTTTAATGAATATTAGCACTAAAGCCTCATAAGAGTAATAATCGTGTAAAACAAACAATCTGAAATATGTTAGGGGCAAACGTAAATACATGCATTCAGATGAAGAGAATCTGGCTTGACAGCAGACGTGATAAAGACATAAGAATTTCAGTTACCTGACATCTCAGTGTAAGCCAGTCATGTGCTTATGGTTGCCACAGAACCTATAGTTATGCTCTGAAAAAATAGAAGTACATTACGCAGAACAAGGCAGTTGTATGTTCCTCATTTCCTCTAGGTAGACCACAGCTAGAGTGTGTTTTTTAACAGCTTTGTTGAAATATAATTGACATACAATAAATTGTACACATTGGAAGTATATAATTTGATAAATGTTGGCATATGTACACACCCATGATACTATTACCACAATGAAGGTAATGAACATATCCATTACCCTAAAAGTTTCCTTGTGCTTCTTTGTAAGTCCTTTCTCCTGCACCCCCTCAGTCCTTTTTCTCCTTGTGCTTAGGAAACCACCAATACGCTTTCTGTCACTACAGATTAGTTTGCATTTTCTAAAATTTTAATTAAATAGAAGCATACAGTATGCTCTCTCCTTTGGGGAGAGGGGCCTGGCTTCTTTTGGAGCCCTGGTGGCACAGTGGTTAAAGCACTCACCTGCCAACCAAAACTTGGGCAGTTTGAACCCCGTTCCTCATGAGAAAGATGTGGTAGTCTGCTTTCTTAAAGATTAACAGCTTTGGAAACCGTATGGGGCAGTTCTACTCTGTCTTGTAGGGTTGCGATGAGTTGGAATCCACTTAACAGCAGTGGATTTGATTTCGTTTTGGTTTTTCTGACTTCTTTTATTTGGCATAATTATTTTGAGATTTATCTACGTTGTTGCATTTATCAGTAGTTCATTCTTTTTAATTGCTAAGTCATATTTCATTTTAAAGATATATTACAATTTCTTTATTCATTCACCTGTCAATGAACATTTTGGTTACTTCTAGTTTTGGGCTATTATAATTAAAAGCTGCTGTGAACATTCTTCACAAGTCTTTGCACAGACATATGATTTCCTTTCTCTTGGGTAGATACCTAGGAGTGGAATAGCTGGATCATATGGTATATATATATTTAGCTTTTTAAGAAACTGACAAACTTTTCTCATTTTATACCCCCACCAGTAGTGTATGAGAGTTCCAATTCCTCTCAACTTTTTATGGTCAGTGTTTTCAATTTTAGCCACTCTTACAGGTATATATGCATGTGAAAGCTGGACAATAAATAAGGAAGATCAAAGAAGTATCAATGCATTTGAATTATGATCTTGGTGAAGAATATTGAATATAGAGTGAACCGCCAGAAGAATGAACAAAGCTGTCTTGGAAGAAAGAAGTACAGCCAGAATGCTCATTAGAAGCAAGGATGGTGAGACTTCATCTCACATACTTTGGAACATGTTATCAGGAAGGACCAGGTCTGGAGAAGGACGTCATGCTTGGTAGAGTTGAAGGTCAGCAAAAAAGAGGAAGACCCTCAACAAGATGGATTGACACAGTGACTGCAGCAATGGACTTAAGCATAACAAGGATTGTGAGGAAGGTGCAGGACTGGGCAGTGTGTCGTTCTGTTGTACATAGGGTCACTATGAGTCGGAACTGACTCAGTAGCACCTAACAATAACAATAGGTGTATAATGGTATCTCTTTGTCATTTTGATTTGTATTTCTTTAATGAATAATGATATTGAGCATCTTTTCTTGTGCTTCTTTGTCATCCATACATCTTTGGTGAAATGTCCATATTTTTTGCACGTTGTTTATTGGGTTCCTTTTGTATTTATTTACAGGTGACACAGATTAAATAAAACATCTACAGCAGCTTTAAAATATTTTAAAAAGTAATAAAGACATAACAAGTGTACATATGCATAGAGAAATATGAAGAAGTTATGAAGGACTTTGTGAGATGGTGGAGTTTAAGGGATTGGAGAGAAAATAGTGACTTATCTAATTTTTTACTATATAAATCTGAGTATTAGTTTTTTTTAGCATTAGCTGGCAGAACCATTTCAACTCCTATTGGCTAGTCCCTAAATCACTTCAAAAACTAATGGTTTGCTACTAGGCACCTCTTCTCTACTCTTAAGTTCAGTGATGCTGGTAGCTTGAAATCAACCACAGTGGGAGTATTTATCCCCAGGGAGCAATGCAAACACCACAAATCAGAGCTGCCTCCTCCCCATCCCCCAGAGCTGATTGTTGAACATTTACCAGCACACCACTGATTACCCATTGTTGTCGAGTCGATTCCAACACAGTGACCTTACAGGCCGGAGTAGAACTGTCCTCTTTAAACTGCACTGACTTACAATGATGGATAATTGAAGCTTCAGTTACAAAGAGAACTCACTTTTGTGAAACACTTAATTCCTCAAGAACAGATAAATATTTTTGCTACAGGGTGAGGCTTATAACTTACTGATTCTTTCCTTCTTTCTTGGAGTTTCTTTGTGTAGATCTGTTGCTACTTCCTTTTGAATAATTCCTTGTTGTGTTAGATGAGTTATTTTGAAACAGTTTCCTTCCACAAGATAGTTGTATTTTTTCCCATTAGGATAGTAAACATCTGATACATTGAAAAAGTGAGGTCCAATATAGTAGCCACTCTTTACTATAATGTGGCTATTTGAATTTCAAATTAATTTAAAAAATTAAAAATGCAGTTCCTCATTTACACCACTCAACTTCCAAGAGGGTATATAAAAGTTATACCTATGGTATAACTAAGGTGTAGTAATAAAATAATTCCAGATCATTCACCAGCTCTTCTTTTCCAACAGATAGAAGAATAGCAGTTTTTTGAAGAGTTATGTGTGCCCCCCACTCACTATTTGCCCTTTTCTTACCCTCAGACATAATCTGTATCCTTAGATTTGTTGGTATCAATTTCTTGCTCTTTTATCACATTTTAAAAATAGTGTAAACAAAAGATGATACAAGAGGAGAGTTTATTTTAAACTCCCATATTAGCTTTTGAAAGGTGAAGCACTTTTTGTCCGAAGTTACCAAAGATGCTGGATGTTATTGGGAATTTAAAGTCCCCAGACTGACTCAGTAAAATACTACAACAGTCCAGAGAAGATAAAAATAAACTTTAGGGGTCAAATTCTTAGTGCAAAAGATAGAGCTACGTGCGTGAAACCCAAAGGGATCTACATAAATGGAAAAACATACTGTGCTCATGGATAGGCAGACTCAACATTGTGAAAATGTCAATTCTACCCAAAGCAATTTACAAATGCAATGCAATCCCGATCCAAATACCAACAACATTCTTCAAAGAGATGCGAAAAGTAATCATTAACTTTATATGGAAAGGGAAGAAGCCCCGAATAAGTAAAGCACTACTGAAGAAGAAGAATAAAGTTGGAGGACTCGCACTACCTGACTTCAGAACCTACTATACAGCTACAGTAGTCAAAACAGCCTGGTACTGGTACAACGATAGATACATTGACCAATGGAACAGAATTGAGAACCCAGATGTAAATCCATCCACCTACGGTCACCTGATCTTCGACAAGGGCCCAAAGCCCATCAAATGGGGAAAAGACAGTCTTTTTAACAAATGGTGCTGGCAAAACTGGATATCCATTTGCAAAAAAATGAAACAGGACCCATACCTGACACCGCATACAAAAACTACTTCAAAATGGATCAAAGACCTGAATATAAAGCCTAAAACTATAAAGTTCATAGAAGAAAAAATAGGACCAACACTACAGGCCTTAATACATGGCATTAACAGGATACAAACCATAACCATCAACGCACAAAACCCAACAGATAAGCTAGATAACTGGGATCTTCTAAAAATCAAACACCTATGCTCTTCAAAAGACTTCAAAAGAGTCAAAAGAGAACCTACAGACTGGGAAAAAATTTTTGGACAGTACAAGTCAGACAAAGGTCTAATCTCCATAATCTACAAGAAAATCCAACATCTCTACAACAAAAAGACAAATAATCCTATTAAAAAATGGGCAAAGGAAATGAACAGACACTTCAAAGAAGATATTCAAATGGCGAACAGACACATGAGGAAATGCTTGCGATCACTAGCTATTAGAGAAATGCAAATTAAAACCACAATGAGATACCATCTCACCCCGGCATTACTGGCACGAATCAAAAACACTGGAAATAACAAATGTTGGAGGGGCTGCGGGAAGATCGGAACTCTTAGGCACTGCTGGTGGAAATGCAAAATGATACAACCATTTTGGAAAATGATATGGCGCTTCTTCAGAAAGCTAGAAATAGACATACCATTCGATCCAGCAATCCCACTCCTAGGAATATATCCTAGAGAAATAAGAGTCGTCACTCGAATAGACATATGCACACCTATGTTCATGGCAGCATTGTTCACAACAGTAAAACGATGGAAACAACCTAGAGCCCATCAACAGATGAATGGATAAACACACTATGGTGCATACACACAATGGAGTACTATGCAACGAGAAAGAACAACAATGAATCTGTGAAGCATCTCATAACATGGATGAAACTGGAGGACATTATGCTGAGTGAAATAATCACAAAAGGACAAATATTGTATGAGACCTCTATTGTAAAAACCCATGAAAAAGTTCACACACAAAATGTAACAATCTTTGTTGGTTACCAGGGATGGGAGGGGTAGGGGGAAATACTAAGTAGGCAACAGATAAGTGGTATCTTGGGTGAACGGTGAGAGTACTAGCAAAACCTGTACAAGGAAAGGTCACGGAAGCCCCATAGACACATCCAAACTCCCTGAGGGACTGAATTGCTGGGTGGAGGGCTGTGGGGACCATGGTCTCGGGGAACATCTAGCTCAATTGGCATGACACAGCTTATAAAGACAATGCTGTACATTCTACCTTGGTGAGTAGTGTTTGGGGTCTTAAAAGCCTGTAAGCGGCCATCTAAGATACTCCACTGGTCTCATCCCTTGGGGAGCAAGGGAGAATGAAGAGAACAGGATACAAGGAAAAGATTAGTCCAAAGGACTAACTGTCCACAGCTACCAAGGCCTTCACTGGACTGAGTCCAGTACAGCTAGATGGTGCCCGGCTACCACCACTAACTGTTCTGACCAGGATCACAACAGAGGGTTCTGGACAGAGCTGGAGAAGGATGTAGAGCATAATTCTAACTCACAAAAAAGAGACCAGATTTACTGGCCTAAAGGAGACTGGAGAAACCTCGAGAGTATGGCCCCCAGACACCCTTTTAGCTCAGTGGTGAAGTTACCTCTGAGGTTCACTGTTCAGCCTGGGAGTGGACAGCCCCGTAAAACCAAATGAGACTAACGAGGTACAGGAGTCCAGTGACAAGGGCAGAAGGCAGAAGGGGACAAGGAAGCTGGTGATAGGGAACCCAAGGTTGAGTAAGGCTATTGTTGATGTGTTGTGAGATTGTTAACGATTGTCATAGGGCAACATTTGTAGTAACCGTTAAATGAGAAACTATTTTGTTCTGTAAGCCTTCATCTTAAGTAAGAATAACAGCACAATTGTCACTGAACAGTGTATGTAGAAATTTTTGCAATGGTGTAGCTTTGGCTATGTGTATTTTCACCAAAAAAAAAAAAAAAAAAAAAAGTTGAGAATTTAGAGGGTTAATATGTTGTGGGGTTGTTAACCAATGTCATAAAACAACATGTGTACTACTGTTTCATGAGAAACTATTTGTTCTGTAAGCCTTCACCTGAAGTACAATAAAATACAAAAAAGAAAAAAAGAAAAAAAAAAGATAGAGCTACAGCCAAGGTTGAGTGTTCATTTTTTTTTTTTTTTTCAATTAAAAATACTACAAGAAACTGGTCAAGGACTGAAAAAGGAATACAAATCATCTTGAATTTTAGGGTCTAAATGAAAGGCATATTCATTTAAAATGTAGAAACATCATACATACGACTTTCAATAAGGCTTTTGATTTCTGTCTCAAGGAATTCAAAGAGAAGTTAAAAAAAAATGTGCACCTAATCCAGGTACTCAGGTACTAGTAAGGAAGTGAAACTATTTAAAGTGATACGTATAAACAATAGCATTTGGTACTAACTGGAGGGACCTAAGAAATAATTTTTAAACCAGTCAATGCCTTATGTAATCTCTTACCAATAAATTGAACAAGATAGATGAAACTTTATTGAGTTAATTAGTTAGCAGGTACAGATTTCTTTTAATTAAAAAATGAGAAGGGAATACAAAGTCCCCAGGAGTTAACTTCTTTCTCTTTCTAGGAACATAACATTTTATGAAGGAGACACAATAATTTCATGTGAAAAATACTTAAGAATATATGAAACTAATATATGGAATAGAAAACTTCCTGTTGGGCATTTCCACAATGAAAGTTAGATAAATCACTATTTTCACCCCAATCCTTTGTCCTGATTTCCAAAATCAGTTCCTCTCCTGACTGACCGACTCAGGTGAATATATTTTCCCAGTCACCAAGATTGAATATACTGGAGTAATCTTTGTCTTTCCACCCTTCTTTTTCATTATGGGTCTCCATTTGTGTTTAGCTCTTCAAATGTAAACTACACCTTAAATTTCATAACATTTTATATGTCTGAAAATATTTTCATCATTATTGTGTAGTTGATTTGCATAACCACTCCATGAGTTATTACCATTTCATCATTTAATAAGTACTTATTAAGGACCTAAAAGGTGACTGGCATGTAAATAAGGAAGTAGAATCAGACAGGTTAAATGACTTGCCAAAGGTGACAGGACCGCAATTACCAGTCCTGTGATTCTAATGTCAACATTCTTTTCATTACACTGTGATGCCTCTCATCATCTCATATTTGGTCCATTACTGTAGCTCCCTAGCGAGTTTCTCTGCCTCTACCCTTTCTTCTCTAGTCCATCTTGCGTATCACCATCATATTCATTTTTTTAAAACACAGCTTTCATTATAAAGTACCAATACAAAGAAGTTTTCAATCGTTTCCTATTGTATAGTGGATAAAAATCAAAACTTTGTCTCTGCTTTTATACATGTAGTCTCTTCTCTAATCAAACTGGGCTCCTCATGTTCCTTTGAACATACTTTCGACTTTCCTGAGTATGCTTTCAAGATCCTCAGGCTTTACTTTTAGCAGTGTTTTCTTTCTTTGAGTTAAAAATCCACAAGTGACAGAAAGTTATTGCAGAGGACCTGGAAATGTATGTAACAAGCATTATCTATGGACTAACAAATGTACTGATGACTAAGGTATGCCTGACCCAAGTCATGATATTTTCAATCCCTTCATATGCATGCAAAAGCTGGACAATGAATAAGGAAGACCAAAGAAGAACTGATGCCTTTGAATTATGATGTTTGCAAAGAACGCTGAATATACCATGGACTGCAGAAGAATTAACAGTCTGTCTTGGAACAAGTACAGCCAGAGCGCTCTCTATAAGCGAGGATGGCAAGACTTCATCTCACGTACTTTGGACATGTAATCAGGAGAGACCAGTCCGTGGAGAAGGACATCATGCTTGGTAAGGTGGAGGGTCATCAAAAGAGAGGAAGACCCTCAATGAGATGGATTGACACAGTGACTGCACCAGTGGGCTGAAACATAGCAGCAATTGTGAGGATGCCACAGGACTGGGCAGTGTTTCGTTCTGTTGTACATAGGGTCGCTATGAGTCAGAACCGACTCAACAGCACATAACAACAACAAACAAATGTACAACAACTACTTGTGTGTTTTGGAAGAAGAGAGCAGGGAGCACCCAGTAAGATTTCTGACATTAAAAAGTTCTCCCAACTCCTCAGACAAAGATTAGACTGGATTATGGGACATAAAATGATACTCGTGAAGAGTGCTTCTTAGCTCAAGTAGATGCATGAGACTAAATGGGCAGCTCCTGTCCGGAGGTGAGATGAGAAGGCAGAGAGGGTCAGGAGCTGGACACGGGAAGTCAGGGGTGGAAAGGAGGAGTGTCCTGTCACAGTACAGGGAGAGCAACTAGGGTCACATAACAATGTATGTATAAATTTTTGTATGAGAGACTAACTTGAATTGTAAACTTTCACTTGAAGTACAAAAACAACAAAAAATATTTTCTGGAGTTCCATTTATGTTGATGGAAACTAGGTGGTTTTGACCGTGTTTCTGCTGAGAGCAACTAGAGAACTTGTACAAAAAAACAAAGCAAACAAACAAAAACATAAGGACACTGGAAATCAGTGAAGATTGCAGGGCCAAGATCTAGGAGAAGACAGGTTGGAGAGATGCCCACAACATTTGGGGTCCTCTTCCTTTTAGGGGCATCTGGCTCTTCCAAAAGCGTTTTTTACAGGCTCGCAGAACTGAGTGGGGGTGGGAAGGGAGAAAAACTGGAGTTTAGTGGCGCAGTTGTTAAGAGCTATGGCTGCTAACCAGAAGGTCAGCAGTTCAAATCCACCAGCCACTCCTTGGAAGCCCTATGGGGCAGTTCCACTCTGTACTGTAGGGTCGCTATGAGTCAGAATTGACTCTAGGGAAATGGGTTTTGGTGTTTTTAGGGAGGAGATAAACACCTCAGGCTTCAGTTAAGATCCTTAAGGACCGCACTGTAGGTGTTCAGGGTGAACTGAAAACTTGCAGGGACTGAATCACCTCAGGCCCTAGGTGATCTGAGTCTGCTACTGCTCCAGTCTAGCTGCCTAACAAACAAAAGAAACCCTCTTCTAGAGGAAAGTATTGCTATCCAGGGTCTCAAAATATCTTTACAATATTTTATATATAATATCCAGGACACAAGGAGCTCTGATGGCTCAGTGGTTAAGCACTCAGCTGTTAACTGAAAAGTTGGTGGTTCGAACGCACCAGCTGCTGCTCATGAGGAAGATGTGGCAGTATGCTTCTGTAAAGATTACAGCATTGGAAACACTGTGGGGCAGTTCTGCTCTGTCCTGTAGGGTTGCTATGAGTCAGAATCAACTCAAAGGCAGTGGGTTTGGTTTTTTGGTTTGGATCCAGCACACATAAAAAAGAATCATGTATATGAAAAGATATGACAAACCAGAGAAACAACAGACCACAGAAGCAGAACTCACTGGGATTATCACAGACTTAAAGAACAAAAACAAAAAACTATGAATAATATACTCAGGAACTTAAAATTTAAGAGTCAGAATTTTATCACAAAATGGAAACACAATGAACCAAACAGAAATTATACAATTAATAGATATAACAAATTAAAAACTCAGTGGGTAGATTTAATAGTACATTATACAGAATGAAAACCAAATCAAACCCACTGCTGGAAAGATGATTCTGATTCGTAGCCACTCTATAGTGCAGGGGGTACTATTGGATTTAAACCACCGACTTTTTGGTTAGCAGCAGAGGAGCCACCGTGGCT
This sequence comes from Dugong dugon, assembly GCA_030035585.1. Classification (NCBI taxonomy): domain Eukaryota; kingdom Metazoa; phylum Chordata; class Mammalia; order Sirenia; family Dugongidae; genus Dugong; species Dugong dugon. The sequence goes on along the minus strand of CM057463.1, from coordinate 20,106,660 downwards.
CCTTCATTATACAAAGCTGGAGACAAAATTAGGGAAGTACAAGAAAGTTCATAAGAAAATATACAAGAAGATTTACAAAGAGATAAAAGGATGGGAAAATGGAGAAAATAAAAAAAATGGAGGGGCTATATCAGATAGGGTAAATTAAAGACCCAGGAGGAGAGGAGTGAGTAATGGAACAAAGTAATATTTGAAGACATTTCTAAAATAAAAGGCATCATACCACAGATTCTAGAAGCACTCACTCCAAACCTCAAGCAAGAAAAGGGCAAAAAAAAATCACACCTGGGCACATCATAGTAGAAAACAGAAGAAAATTTTAAGCATCCAGAGGAAAAAGATAAATTACCTTCAAGTGAAAGACAATAAGTAAGCCTTACACCTACTTAGCAACTGAAACAATGCTATCTTCAAATTCCTGAAAGAAAATACTGCCAACTTGGAATTTCATATTCAGGAAATGTAACTTCCAAAATATAAGGCAAAATAAAGATATTTTCAAACAAAAGCTGAGAATTCATTGTTATCATACCTGCCCTGAAGGAAAAAGTAGCTTTGAAGGGAGAAAAATGATCTCAGATTGAAGTTTTGAGATTTAACAAGAAATATAGAGCAATGAAAAGGGCAAATATATGGGTAAATACTAATGAATACTAACTTTATAAAACAATGTTAATATGTTGTAGAGTTTATATAGATTTAAAATGTTAATAATAATATAAATGAGAGGAGGGGGTAAATAGAATTAAAGTAGTCTGCGGTGTTCACACTGTCCAAACCTGTTGCCATTGAGTTGATTCCAACTCATAGAGTCCCTATAGGACAGAGAACTGCCCCAGAGATTTTCCAGGGAGCAGCTGGTGGATTCCAACTGCTGACCTTTGATTAGCAGCTGAGTTCTTAACCACTATGCCACAAGGGCTCCTTATGTTGTCTAGGAAGTGGTAAAAGTACTAATATACACTAGGTTTTTAGAAGCCAAGGATGCACATTCTAATTTCTAGAGTAATTAATAAAGAATAGTAAAATAAAATGTAACTAAAAGCTAATAAAAAGAAAAAATGAAATGGTGAAAGTAGAGAAAAAAAGACTGTAAGAGGTGGTGGTTGTTACGTGCTGTGGAGTCGGTTCAGACTCATGGCAACCTTATGTACAACAAAACGAAACACTGCCCGGTCCTGCGCCATCCTCACAGTTGTTGCTGTCTTTGAGCCCATTGTTGCAGCCACTGTGTCAGTCCATCTCGTTAAGGGTCTTTCTCTTTTTTGCTGCTCTTCTAGTTACCAAGCATGATATCTTTCTCCCAGGAATGGCCCCTCCTGATAACACGTCCATCCTCGCTTCTAAGGAGCATTCTGGCTGTACTTCTTCCAAGACAGATTTGTTCATTCTTCTGGCAGTCCATGGAATACGCCGTATTCTTCTCCAACACCATAGTTCAAAGGGATGAATTCTTCTTTAGTCTTCTTTATTCATTGTCCAGCTTTCACATGCATATGAGGCGATTGAAAATACCATGGCTTGGATGAGGTGCACCTTAGTCCTCAAGGTGACATCTTTGCTTTTTAACACTTTAAAGAGGTCTTTTGCAGCACATTTGCCCAGTGCAGTGTGTCATTTGATTTCTTGACTGCTGCTTCCACGGGCATTGATTGTGGATGCAAGTAAAATGAAGTCCTTGACAACTTCAATCTTTTCTGCGTTTATCATGATGTTGCTTATTGGTCCAGTTGTGAGGATTTTTGTTTTCTTTATGTTGAGGTGTAATCCATACTGAAGGCTGTGGTCTTTGAGCTTCATCCAGAAGTGCTCCAAGTCCTCTTCACTTTCAACAGGCAAGTTTGTGTCACCTGCATATTGCAGGTTGTTAAATGATTCTTCCCCCAATCCTGATGCTGTGTTCTTCTTCATATAGTCCAGCTTCTTGGATTATTTGCTCAGCATACAGATTGAATAAGTATGGTGAAAGGATACAATCCTGATGTACATTTTCCTGATTTTAAACCACTTAGTATCCCCTTGTTAGAATGATTGCCTCTTGTTCTATGTACAAGTTCTGCATGAGCACAATTAAGTGTTCTGGAATTCCCTTTCTTTCCAACATTATCCATAGTTTGTTATGATCCACACAGTCAAATGCCTTTGCATAGTCAATAAAACAGGTAAACATCTTTCTGGTATTCTCTGCTTTTAGCCAAGGTCAATCTGACATCAGCAATGATAACCCTCGTTCCACAACCTCTTCTGAATCTGGCTTGAATTTCTAGCAGTTCCCTGTGGATGTACTGCTGCAGCCATTATTTAATTATCCTCAGCAAAATTTTACTTTCATGTGATATTAATGATATTGTTGAATAATTCATGCAGTCTGTTGGATCACCTTTCTTTGGTTAGGCACAAATATGGATCTCTTCCAGTCATTTGGCCAGGTAGTTGTCTTCCAAATTTCATTGCATCTGTTTGTTGAAACATCTCAATTGGTATTCCCTGAATTTTTGGAGCCTTGTTTTTCACCAGTGCCTTCAGTGCAGCTTGGACTTCTTCCTTCAGTACCATCAGTTCTTGATCTACCACCTGAAATGCTACCTCCTGAAATGGTTAAATGTCAACCAATTCTTTTTGGTACAGTGACTCTGTATTCCTTCCATCTTCTTTTGATGCTTCCTGTATCATTCAGTATTTTACCCATAGAAACCTTCAATGTTGCAACTTGAGGCTTGGATTTTTTCTTCAGTTCTTTCAGTTTGAGAAATGCCAAGTGTGTTCTTCATCATCTCTTCCATTTGCTTTAGCTACTCTACATTCAAGAGCAAGTTTGAGAGTCTCTTCTGACATCTATTTTGGCCTTTTCTTTCTTTCCTGTCTTTTTAATGACATTTTGCTTTCTTCATATACGATGTCTTTGATGTCCATCCCAGAACTCATCTGATCTTCAGTCATTAGTGTTCAATGCGTCCAATATATTCTTGAGATGGTCTCTGAATTCAGGTGGGGGTATAGTCAAGGTCATACTTTGGCTCTTGTGGACTTGTTTTAATTTTCTCCAGCTTCCGTATTTATTTTTTTTGAGGTCTGTGTTAGTCATCTAGTGCTGCTGTAGCAGAAATACCATAAGTGGATGGCTTTAACAAAGAGAAATTTATTCTGTCACAGTCTAGTAGGCTACAAGTCCAAATTCAAGGCATCAGCTCCAGGGGAAGGCTTTCTTTCTGTGTAGGCTCTGGAAGAAGGTCCTTGTCATCAATCTTCCCCTGGTCTAGGAGCTTCTCCGCGCAGGAACTTTGAGTCCAAAGGATGCACTCTGCTCCCAGCACTACTTTCTTGGTGGTATGAGGTCCCCCCATCTCTGCTGGCTTCCCTTTCCTTTTATCTCTTGTAAGATAAAAAATGGTGCAGGCCACACCCCGGGGAAACTCCCTTTACATTGGATCAGGGATGTGATCTTAGTAAGGGTGTTACAATCACACCCTAATTCTCCTTAACATAAAATTACAATCACAAAATGGAGAACAACCACACAATACCGGGAATCATGGCCTAACCAAGTTGACATGTATTTTGGGGGGACACAGTTCAGTCCATGACAAGGTCTATTTTAATTTGTGAAGATAACACAATTAGAACAGTAGCTGTGACTGGTGTCACCACATGATTAAACTTTACGATAATCTGTCAGTCTTCACTACCCATTTGGATTTTACACTGTCATCCTCTATGACCCATTTGGTGACCACAAGGGCAATTTAAGTAGGAATGTGGTGTGAATTACCATGCTGGCATATAATGGCATGAATCTCTGCAATTTTCCCAGGGATGTGGTACAGCTTTTCATTTACTACTTGTAGAGGAAGTGGTAGAGAGCAGTTCTGAGCTTCTACCAAACACTTCCTGCTGTAACAGCCCACGGCGTCAGGAAACCAAAATGAAGATTGCTTCAGTTATTAGACTGTATATTCTCAGCATACTGGGACTGGAGAAATAACTAGATTATGGGTCCCTCTGGACCCTCTGGACCAAGTGTTGGCAAGACTCAGGCCAAGACTCCATCTGTCACTTGACTTTCTTAGGTGTCTATTCTGACCAGTTGTCCGGGGTAGAGTTTTGGCTCTCTAGAGATTAGCATAAACTCATAGATAGTATCTAATAAGCCCTAGGAATTCTGTGTATTTTCTTTTCTCTAGTAAATGGCCTCTGGTCCCTCTGGAAAAAGCTTAGGGCAGTGATTCCCTAGCTTGTCTTCTCACTGGAATTATCTGGGGAGTTAAAAAACAAACAAACAAACAAAACTGATGCCTGGGTCTCACGCCCAGAGATTATGATTTAATTGGTCTGGGGTGTGGCCTGGCTTTAGAATTCTAAGGAGTTCTTATATGGAGACAAGTTTGGGAACCACTGGATTAGGGGAAAATTCATGGTATAAAGCTGTGGCTGTATTGCAGGGTTCCAGTCTCTCCCTACATCAGTGAAGGAACCCCAAGTCTGTGAACTTTTAGAGGCTTCACATTTCAGTACAACACAGGTTACTTTCCAGAATTTTCCCACCTACATATGTCAAGCAGCACCTTAGTAGGTTTCTTAATCCATTTCATTTCTAGGACTCTGTGATCATTTAGCCATCACCACCTTTCCTTGTGGGTCATAATACTCTAGTTAACAGTCTCTCCTTTGGCTTATTGTGGTAATTGTGCCCACTTTGTCTCTCATGGCTATCTGCCATCATGTGACCTCTACCATTTTGGGATTCTGTTATTCCCATTGAAATCAGGGAACTCAATTTCACAACAACATTCATCACCATCATCTCTGGCAAACAGAAGACAGCCCCCTTCAGAGCTCTTTGGGAATGCTGGTGCTTCCATCACCAGTGTGTTTTTGAATAACTTCATGAAAGCTGAGGATGGTTAAGTAGGCTTTATACTCCCTCCTCTACAGTATGCCAGGGAATTTCTGGCATTTTGACATTACTGGTAGGCCATTATTTAGACCAAGCCTCATCCTAGCAAACTGTTAATGCTAACACATTAAATCTTGATTCTCAGGTGAGTGCATCCATATCAATAAATGTGTGTAATACCTAATATTTATTCCCCCTTGGTGTAATACCCTTAGAATCCACTTTCATATGTACTCCTCAGACTCCTGCTGATCAAAGCAACAAGGTCTTTAACTTGTGTGTAGGCTGTCTCTTCCCAGAGCAGGCCTTGTACTTCTCTGACAGGGCTATGTCGGGATTTAACTGGAAGCAATGGGAGGTGGTGAGGGTAAGTTCTGAGAACAGGTATTAGCTTGTGAGGAAACTACCCTAAGTACAGTCATTGAAGGCCTCTATGCAGAGGAGGCTGGTTTCCTCAGACAAGAGAGGAAATTCAGAGGAATCTGGAGGTTCAGAGTTCTCAGCTTCATTTTTGCATACCCAAACGTTCTCATCCTATATCCTAGGGTCTCACTCCTTCTCCACCAATGGTCTAAACTTAGAGTAAGAAAACTGGAACAACTGAGTATTTAATTGGTGCTACAAATTTACCATTTCTGACCTATGCTTACAGAAGATGAGGAACTCTTTCAAAGCTGCAGTGGAGGCATTCTGGTTCTCACATGTATTAATTATATATTCATAGTTTTTATACTTTTCTTTTTCCTGTATACATTCTGTCTAGGACCATAGAGAAGCCATATGGATCTATAATCTTTATAATTACTATGGTTGCCATGGTGACACTTTCTCTTCACCATCCTTCCATTCTGTGCTATCACTGGTAATTAATATGAGTAATCATCATGGTATTATAAGCCACAGATTACCTGTGGTCCCTTTCCATATAGCAATGAGGTTATTCTTGTGATTGGTTTTAGATATATCTATATCTTCAGTCCAATTCTAGAGTCTATTTCCTCTAGCAACTCCTGGTATCAATTACTGTATCAGGGCCTTAAGAGGAAATAGAAGACACACTCAAAATTATTTAAGGAAAGAAAAGATTGGTAAATTGGATTAAATTGAAATTAAAAACTTCTGTTCATCAAAAGACATCATTAAGAAAATGAAAAGACAACCACATTATGGGAAAAGATATTTGCCACACATATCCAGGACTCATATCCAGAATATATAAAGTCCTTGTCCTGGTTATCTAGTGCTGCCTTAACAGAAATACCACAAATGGATGGCTTTAACAAAGAGAAATTTATTCTCTCACAGCCTAGTAGGCTACAAGTCCGAATTCAAGGCATCAGCTACAGGGGAAGTCTTTCTCTGTCGGCTCTGGAGAAAGGTCCTTGTGATGCATCAGTCTTCCCTTGGTCTGGGAGCATCTCAGTACAGGGACCTCTGGTCCAAAGGACACACTTTGCTTCTGGCACTGCTTTCTTGGTGGTATGACGTCCCAATGTGTCTCTGCTCGCTTCTCTCTCTTATATCTCAAAAGAGATTGGCTTAAGACACTCTCCAATCTTGTAGACCTCATCAGTGTAACTGCTGCTAATCCATCTTATTACATTATAGTGATAGAGTTTACAACACATAAGGAAATCACATTAGATGATACAATGGTAGACAGTCATACAATACTGGGAATCATGACCTAGCCAAGTTGACAGATATTTCTGGGGGACACAATTCAATCCATGACAGTCCTAAAATAAGAAAAAGACTGAACCCAATAGAAATATGAGCAAGTGACTTGAACAAACACTTCAAAAAAGAGGATATCCAAATGGCAAATCATTTAACAGTGTACAAGTGCGGTAGTCATCAGGAAAATGCAAATTAATGCCACGTGAGATACCACTACATACCCATCAAAATGGCTAAAATTAAAAAAAACTGACTATACCAAGTATTGGCCAGGTTGTAGAGAAAATGACTTTCATACAGTGTTGATGTAGACTTAAAAATTGGAAAACTGTCATTCTCTATAAAGTTTGAACATATACATACCCAATGACCAAGGAATTTTAATCCTAAGTATATATTCAACAAGTATGTCTGCACATGTGCACTAAGAGACTTTTAAAAGAATGTTCATGGCACCATTTTTAATTAATAGCCCCGAAGTAGAAACAACTCAAATATCAGTAACAAAATGGATAACATGGCCACTTCCCTTAGCATTTTAAGCCCTTATTCTAAAATAATAATAATAATAATAAAATTGATAAATATACTTGGTTTATTCATATAATGGAATACAGCTATGAATGTGAACAAACTACTTCAGCACACAATAACATGAATGAATCTCACAAATATTATGGTGAGAATACACGCTATATTTCACATTTATGTAAGATTCAAAAACAGGTAAAAGTGCCAGGGTTAGAAGTTAGAGGAGTTACTTTTGGTGAAGAGGGACAGGATAGTTACTGGGAGGGCTTCTATGATACTGATAATAGTCTATTTCCTGGGGGTGGGTATAAGGGTGTTTTTACTTTTGTGTGTGTGTGTGCTTTAGATGAAAGTTTACAAAGCAAATTAATTTCTCATTCAAAAATTTATACACAAATTGTTGCGTGACATTGGTTGCAATCCCCTCAATGTGTCAGCACTCTCCCCCTTTCCACCCTGGGTTCCCCATTTTCATTTGTCTGGTTGTCCTGTCCTTTTCTGCCTTCTCGTCTTTGCTTTTGGGCAGGTGTTGCCCATTTGGTCTCCTATACCTGATTGATCTAAGAATGACATTCCTCACGTGTGTTACTGTTTGTTTTATAGGCCTGTCTAATCTTTGGCTGAAAAGTGAACTTCAGGAGTGGCTTCAGTTTGAGTTAGAAGGGTGTCCAGGGGCCATATTCTCAGGGGTTCCTCCAGTCTCTGTCAGACCAGTAAGTCTGGTCTTTTTTTTGTGAATTTGAATTTTGTCCTACATTTTTCTCCTGCTCTGTCCAGGACCCTCTATTGTGGTAACTGTCAGAGTGATCAGTGGTGGTAGCCGGGCACCATCTAGTTCTTCTGGGCTCAAGCTGGTGGAGGCTGTGGTTTATGTGGCCCATTAGTCCTTTGGACTAATTTTCCTTGTGATTTTTGTTTTCTTCATTCTCCTTTGCTCTGGACGGGATGGGACCAAAGATGTATCTTAAATGGCTGCTTGCAAGCTTTTAAGATCCCAGATGTTACTCACCAAAGTAGGATGTAGAACGTTTGCTTTATGAACTATGTTATGCCAATTGCTAGATGCCCCTTAGACCATGTCCCCGGCCCTCAGCCCCAGTAACTTGGTCCCTCAAGGTATTTGGATGTATCAAGGAAGCTTCTACGACTGTGCCCTGCTTGTGCTCTATTATGTATATGAATATACATGATGTACATACAAATATGTAGGTAAAAATATCCACAGCCTAACCTATATATGTACACGGACATACTCCTATACGCCCTCCATCCCCTATTCAGTGTATGTACCTGCCTATGTATCTGCTTGTAAATTATTTGCTTTTACTGTTGTTGTAGGGTTGTATATGCTATAGTGTTTACTGTGGTTGCCTCTGTTTTTCTTTTTTTTTCCTTCTTGTGTTCCTCTAAGTATCTTCCTTTGCCTTGGTCAAGTTGTGCTGATTTCTCCTATACAGTGTATTGTCTTTCCCTTCAACATAGTTAACACTTGTCTACTACCTAGTTAGTGATTTCCCCTCCCAGGCCCTCCCCTCTCTCATAACCATCAAAGATTGTAACTTGCTGTGTGTAAACGTCTTCTTGATTTTATAATAGTGGTCTCATACAGTATTTTTCCTTTTTGTGATTGGCTTGTTTCACTCAGTATAATGCCCTCCAGATTCATTCATGTTGTGAGATGTTTCACAGATTCATCATTGTTCCTATTGTTGTGTAGTATTCCATTGTGTATATGCACCATAATTTGTTTATCCATTCATCTGTTGATGGGCACTTAGGTTGTTTCTCCTATTGTGAATAATGCTGCAGTGAACATGGGTGTGCACAGGTCTATCATGTGATGGTTCTTATTTCTCTAGGGTATAGTCCTAGAAGTGAGATTGCTGGATCATATGGTATTTCTATTTAAGGAAGCACCGTATCGTTTTCCATAGGGGTTGTAACATTTTACATTCCCACCAGCAGTGTATGAGTGTTCCAATCTCCTGACAATCTTGCCAGCTTGTTTTCTGAATTTTTGACCAGTGCCATTCCTGTAGGGGTGAGATGGTATCTCATCATTTTTTTGATTTGCATCTCCTAATGGCTAATGACCCTGGTGGCATAGTGGTTAAGCGTTATGGCTGATAACCAAAAGTTTGACAGTTTGAATCCACCAGGCGCTCCTTGGAAACCCTATGGAGCAGTTCTACTCTGTCCTGTAGGGTCGTTGTGAGTCGGAATTGACTCGACAGCGAGTTTGTTTTTGTTTTTTTTTTTTAATGGCTGATGATCACGAGCATCTTTTCATGTATTTGTTGGTGGCCTAAATGTCCTCTTTGGTGAAGTGTCTGCTCATTTCCTTTGCCCATTTTGTGATTGGGTTGCTTGTCTTTTTGAGTTGAAGTTTTCTGTATATTTTAGAGATTAAACCTTTGTTAGATATGTCATTGCCAAAGATTTTTTCCCAGTCTGTTGGTTCTCTTTTTACACTCTTAGAAAGGTTATTTGATGAGCATAAGTATTTAATTTTTAGGAAGTCCCAGTTATCTAGTTTATCTTCTGGACTTTGTGCATTTTTTAGTTATGCTTGATATGTTATTTATGCCATAAATTAGGGCCCCTAGCGTTGTCCCTATGTTTTCTTTCATGAACTTTATAGTTTTAGGCTTTACATTTAGGTCTTTGACCATTTTGAGTTCATTTTTGTGTATGGCGTGAGTTATGGATCCTGTTTCATTTCTCTGCAAATGGATATCCAGTTCCTAGCAAAATTTGTTGAAGAGACTATCTCTTCCCCATTTAACGGACTTCAACACTTTGTTGAAGACCAGGCGTCCATAGGTGGATGGATTTATTTCTGGGTTCTCAATTCTGTTTCATTGGTATATGTGTCTGTCGTTGTACCAGTACCAGGCTGTTTTGACTACTGTAGCTGTATTTTAGGTTCTGAGATTGGGTAGTGTGAGGCCTCCTGCTTTGTTCTTCTTTTTCAGTAATGTTTTACTTATACAGGGGCTCTTTCCATTCCATAGAAAGTTGGTGATTAGTTTTTCCATCTCGTTAAAGAATGTGGTTGGAATTTGGATGGGTATTGCATTGTATCTATAGATTGCTTTGGGTAGTATTGACATTTTCACAATGTTAAGTTTTCCTATCTGTTAGCATGGTATGTTTTTCCATTTATGAAGATCTCTTTTGGTTTCTTGCAGTAGTGTTTTGTAGTTTTCTTTTTATAAGTCTTTTACATCCCTAGTTAAGTTTATTCCTAAGTATTTTATCTTTGGTGGGGCTATTGTAAATGGTATTGTTTTCCTGATTTCCTTTCGGAGTTCTCTTTGTTAGTAGAGGAATCCACCTTAATTTTGTATGTTGATCTTGTACCCTGCCACTTTGCTGAATCCTTCTACTAGTTCCGGTAGCTTTCTTATGGATTTTCTGGGATTTTCTATGTATAGGATCATATAGTCTGCGAATAGGGATAGTTTTACTTCTTCCTTACCAATTTGGATGACTTTGTTTACTTTTCTTGTTTTATTGCTCTAGCTAGCTCTTCCAGTACAGTGTTGAAGAAGAGTGGTGATAAAGGTCATCCTTGTCTAGTTCCCATTCTCTGGTGAAATGCTTTCAATCTCTCTCCATTGAGAATAATGTTGGCTGTTGGTTTTTTTAATATACCCTTAATTAGGTTGAGGAATTTCCCTTCTATCCTATTTTGGTGAGAATTTTTATCAGGAATGGGTGTTGGACTTTATCAAATGCCTTTTCTGCATCAGTTGAGATGATTATGTGATTCTTTCCTTTGTTTTATTTATGTGATGGATTACATTGATTGATTTTCTAATGTTGAACCATCCTTGCATATCTGGTATGAATCCCACTTGGTCATGATGTATTTTTTTTTTTTTTTTTTTTGATATGCTGTTGAATTCCATTGGCTAGAATTTTGTTGAGAATTTTTGTGTCAATGTTCATGAGGAATATTGGTCTATATTTTTTTTTAGTGGTGTCTTTGCCTGGCTTTGGTATCAGGATTATGCTGGCTTCATGTAATTAATTCAGGAATATTCCTTCCTTTTCTATGTTCTGGAATAGTTTGAGGTCAACTCTTCTCTGAATGTTTGGTAGAATTCTCCAGTGAAACTGTCTGGGCCTGGACTTTTTGTTGTTGTTGGTGGTGGTAGTTTTATTTTTATGACCTCTTCAATTTCTTCTTTTGTAATGAGTCTGTTGAAATTTTCTACCTCAGTTTGTGTTAGTTTAGGTAGATAGTGTGTTTCTAGGAATTTGTCCATTGCCTTTAAGTTTTCAAATTTTTTAGGGTACAATTTTCTTAGTATTCTGTTATGATCCTTTTTATTTCATTTGGTTCTGTTGTGATGTCACCCATCTCAATTCTAATTTGGATTATTTGCATCTTCTCCTTTTTTTCTTTTGTCAGTTCAGCCAGTGGTTTGTTGATTTTATTGATCCCTTCTGTTATGAATTGAACTGTGTCCCTCCAAAATGTGTGTCAACTTTGCTAGGCTATGATTCCCGGTATTATCTGATTGTCCACCATTTTGTCATCTGATGTGATTTTCCTATGTGTTGTAAATCCTACCTCTATAATGTTAATGAGGCAGGATTAGAGGCAGTTATGTTAATGAGGCAGAACTCAATCTACAAGATTAGATTGTATCTTGAGTCTATCTCTTGAGATATAAAAGACAGAAACAAGCAGAGAGACAGGGGGACCTCATAACACCAAGAAAGAAGTACTGGGCGCACAGGAGCATTCTTTGGACCTGGGGTCCCTATGCTGAGAAGCTCCTAGACCAGGGGAAGACTGATGACAAGGGCCTTCTTCCAGAACCAACAGAGAAAGACTTCCTCTAGAGCCAGCACCCTGCATTTGGACTTCTAGTCTCCTAAACTGTGAGAGAATAAATTTCTCTTTGTTAAAGTCATCCACTTGTGGTATTTCTGTTATAGCAGCACTGGATAACTAAGACACTTTCAAAGAACCAGCTTCTAGTCTTGTTGATTGTTTCAATTGTTCTTCTGTTTCATTTATTTCTGCTTTAATCTTTATTATTTCCTTTCTTCTGGCAGCTGTGGGCATTTTTTGCTGCTCTTTTTCTACTTCTTGAAGTTGCAGGATTAAGGTGTGGATTTGGGCCCTTTCTTTTTCTTTTGATGTGTGCATTTATTGATATAAATTGGCCTCTGAGCACTGCTTTTGCTGTATCCCAAAGGTTTTGGTATGTTGTATTTTCAATCTCGTTTAATTTTTTTAATTTCATTTTTAATTTCTTCTATTACCCAGTAGTTTTTAAGCATGGCATTGATTAGTTTCCAAGTATTTAATCTTTTTCCTTGTTCTTCCTGCTCTTGATTTCTAATTTTATGGTGTTGTGATCTGAGAAGATGCTTTGTATTATTTCAATATTTTTTAATTTATTGAGGCTTACTTTGTGGCCTATGATATGGTCTATTCTGGAGAATGATACATGTGCATTGGAGAAGAATGTGTACCATGCTGCTGTTGGGTAGAGTGCCTGTATATGTCTATGAGGTCAAGTTGGTTGATAGTGTTATTTAGATCTTCTGTATATTTGTTGAATTTCTTTCTAGTTGTTCTGTCATTGAAAGTGATGTGTTAAAGTGTTCTACTATTATTGTAGAACTGTCTATTTCTCTTTTCATTTCTGTTAGGGTTTGTTTTATATATTTTGGAGATGTGTCATTGGGTGTGTAGATATTTAGTATGGTTATATCCTCTGGTTGGATTGATCCCTTAATCATTGTATAATGTCACTTCTTGTGTCTTATGAGGGAGTTTGATTTAAAGTCTCTTTTATCAGCAATTAACATTGCCACTCCTGCTCTTTTTTGGTTACTGCTTTCTTGATATATATATATTTTTTCATCATTTGATATTTAACCTATTTAAGTCTTCGTGTCTGAGGTGTGTTTCTTGTAGGTAGCGTATTGATACGTTGTGTTTTTTAATCTATTCTGCCACTCTCTGTCTCTTGACTGCTGCATTTAACTTGCTTACATTCAGTGTGATTATCAACAGACATGAATTTACTGCTGTCATTTTGTTACACTTTTTTTGTGGTGTTGACAGTTTCTTTGTTCTGCTTAATTTTCTATGCTGAGTTCTTTTTGTTTATAGGTTGTCTTTTCATTTCCTTCATTTTTGTCAAAGTAGTGTTTCCTGAGTCTTTTTTATTTTCTTTATTTCAGTGGTAGGTTTGTTAATTTTCTTTTTGGTTACTGTGAGGCTTACCTTTATCACCCTATGTTTAAAACAGTATGTTAATTTTAGATATTGCCTGGACTTCCTCTCCAAATGGAAGTTCTGTAAGTACACGATTTGTTCCCCCTTTTTGTTTTGAAGTTGTCGTCGAGTTCAGATTGACATTTCTGGCTCCCTGTTTTTGGTTCTGTAGCTTTATTTTACTTCTGAGGTTTTTCTATGTGTGTTGGCATCTTGGTAATGCTGTCATGTGGCTTACTTTCAGGTTGTTGTCTGATGTCATTGGGTCTCTATCCGAAGGACTGCCGTTAATATTTCTTGTAAAGATGGTCTGGTTTTTACAACTTCCCTTAATATCTGTTTATCTGGGAATGTCCTACTTTTACCATCATATTTGAGAGATAGTTTTGCCAGGTATATGATTCTTGGTTGCCAATTCTTTTCTTTCAGGGTTTTATATATGTCATCCTATTGCCTTCTTGCCTGTATGGTTTCTGCTGAGAAAGCAGAGCTTAGTCTTACTGGGAGTCATTTTGTATGTGAGATTTTGTTTTTTGTCAGCTTCTCTCAGAATTATTTATCTTTGTACTTGGAAAGTTTGATTATGATATGTCTTGATGGCTTTTTTGGGGGTCTATCCTGTATGGGGTTTGTTGAGCTTCTTGGATGGAAATCTTCTCATTTTTCATGGTAGTAGGGAAGTTTTCTTCCAGAAAATTTTCAAAAATTCTCTCTGTGTTTTTTTTTTCTCCTCTTGTTCTGGGATACCCATCATGCATAAATTATCCCTCTTCATAGTGTTCCACATAATTTTAGGCTTTCTTCATTTTTTAAAAAATTTTGTTTCTAATTGTTTCTTGAACAAATTAGTATGAAGGGATTTGTCCTCTGTTTAGCTAATTCTTTCTTCCATTGTTTCAATCTACTTCTCTGTCCTTCCAGTGAGATGTTTCTGATATTTTATTGTTAATCTTCTGGATTTCTAGTTGCTGTTTTTGTATGATTTCTAATTGGCTGTTTAATTTTTACTTTTGTTCTTATATTGTTTTCCTGAATTCTTCTAGGGTTTTGTCTGTGTTTTACTTGATGTCTTTGAGGAACCTATATATAAGACTTTTCAATTCCTCATCAGGCAGTTCCATTACCATCTCTTCCTCAAGTAGGTTTTCTGCCCCTTTATTTTGATCATTTGGTTGAGCCATCTTGTCTTGTTTCTTTATATGATTTGATATTGTCTGCTGTGTCCAAAGCATTAAGGTTTTGTTCTATTTATTTATGCTTGTTTTGTTTCGATTTATCAGTGCAGGTGGGTTGGGCGTGCTTTGGTGGTTGCTCATCTGGCAAGACAAGGGTGTTCACTTCCTGCCCCTAGTTGGACAAGGCAACAGTGGGCAGGGCAAGCCCTTGTTGCTGTTCACTGTATGTGTGAGACAGCTGAGGGCGTACTGGGCAGGTGCTATACGGCAGTATGGGAAAGCTCAGTCACTCACCAGGTGGGTGCATGACGGGCAAGGAGCAAGGTGGGCATCTAGGGGGTGCTGAGGAGCTCCCTCCATCAGGGGGATGGGGCGGTTGGCCCAGGATCGTGCAAGCACTCTCCCAGGCGGAAAAGGGCAGGGTGGGTGGCTTGGGTCCCAAATGTGTTCTCCTGGGTGAGGGAGCGGTATGGCGGTCGGCCCAAGGGGCGCACACACACTTTCCCAATGGGGGAGGGGTGGGGTGGGTGACCAGGGATCACATAGGCCCTCTCCTGGGTAGGGGAGGGGTGGGGCAAGCGGCAGCAGTGGGGAAGTGAGAGAGGAAAAAAAAGAAAAATTTTTAAAAGGAGAAGAGTTTGTCTGTTGCTCCATGCTTGCCACTCACCCTACTGGTCAAGTACCACCACTGGAGAGTCACCTTCTGAGTCCTGGCTCCCTCCCTGCTCTGTGTATGCCAGGATCCCTGAAGCTCTTGTCCTCCTTCCTTTACTTTCTCTCCTTAGCTCCAGTTCATGTCCTTCTCACCTTGCTTCTCTTTGGGCACATGGACACAGTTCTGTTTCCTATCGGGAGTTCCATGATGTTGTGTTCCTGTGCTTCTCACCTAGGGTTGCTGCTGTTTTTGTCTCAAAATGCCCCCACTGTGCCAGGCTGTCTGGCAGGGCACCTCTACTCTGTATCTCTCCCCATTCACTGCTGTCGTTCAGTTTCTTTTTCCAGTCGGTGTTTGATCTAATTCTATATCCTTTCATTTGATGCTCAGAGTTTCCAGGGTTGTCATCTGTATCTGTTCCACTTTGTTTTTCAGGTCTTTGCTGTAGAGGTATGGTGTGGTGAGTCTGACTAGGCCTCCATCTTAAATCTCTTTTGGTGTTTTTACTTTGTGATAGATAATTCATTCATTTCTGCATGTATGTTAAGTTTCAGTTTTTTTTTTTTTAAAAGGTAATCCTAAAATAATTGGGAGCTACTTGTTTATGCCTCCTTGCCCCTCTTCATCAATTCAAATACTTCTTCCTTCAAGGCCCAGGTCAGAGTCCACATCCTATACGAAGCCTCCCTGACCACTTAAGCTAGAAGTAATTCATCTTTCTTTCCAGTTTTTATGACATGTCTCCTGGGAGGTAGTATAATGTATTAGAAACAGTATGGGCTAAGGGGCTTAGATTTTAATCTGTAAGGCAATAAAGAAGTTTAAGCAGGAGAGTGACATGGTCAGATTTGTAACTGCCTGTTCTGAGCTTTGATTCGATGGCACCTAACAACAACACCACCCTGAGCTTGTTAACCAGTTTTACTTATATTCCTCACTCCTTGAATCTAAACTAGCCTTGTGATTTGCTTTGACCAAAAGAATGCAGATATGGCTTTCTGCAATATTTTAGAGTAGGTCTGAAGGAGTTTTGCAGTTTCCTCTTTCACTTTTTGTAATACTGCCTGTCATGGACTGAATTATGTCCCCCCAAAAAATGTATGTACCAATTTGGCTGGGCCATAGTTCCCGGTATTGTGTGATTTTCCTACTGTTGTAAATCCTGCCTCTATGATGTCAATGAGGGAGGATGGGTGGCAGTTGTGTTAGTAAGGCAGGACTCAATCTACAAGATTGGATTGTGTCCTGAGACAATATCTTGAGATATAAAGGAGAGAAGTCAGCAGAGAGACAGGGCAACCTCATACCACCAAGAAAGCAGTGCCAGGAGCAGAGCGTGCCCTTTGGACCTGGGATTCCTGCGCAGAGAAGCCATGAGTCCAGGGGAAGATTGACGAGAAGGACATTCCTCCAGAGCCGACAGAGAGAGAAAGCCTTCCACTGGAGCTGATGCCCTGATTTTGGAGTTCTACCCTACTAGATTGTGAGAATATAAATTTCTCTTTGTTAAAGCCATCCACTTGTGGTATTTCTGGTATAGCAGCCCTAGATGACTAAGACATTGCCGTAGACTGCTGTGCTCTGAGTAAGTCTGAGATGAAAGACCATGTGAAGGGAACCACAAGAATAAGCCCAGAGAAGACCAGCAGAAGAATTTTCTAGCCAAATCACAGGATGGCAAGAAATAATAAATCATTGTTGTTTTAAGCCCTATGTTTTGAGGTGGTTTGTAATGCAGTAATATACAACTTTTGAGAAAAGAATTGTTCCTTTTCTTTTATTACCTAGCTCATCTATTAATCCAGTCTGTTGTGGAAGGGACTGCTGTTGTCTCTCAATATCCTTTCTTCTCTTCTTCTTTTAGTATTAGAATCTTCCAGTTTTAGCTGGGTACACTGTGACACTAAAGACTATATAGCTAAAACTATATTTCCTAGCCTTTCTTGAAGGTGTGCCCATGTGACTACATCTTTGCCAATGGGATATGAGTGGAAATGATGATTGGAACTTCTGTGACATGCCTTTAAAAAGAAGAGGTATAATCTTTTTTCCATTTTCCTATTCCGATATATATCATGGCAGGAGATGGAACAGTCACTTTCTCCTTTTTCTTTCTTTTTCTTCTGGTATTCCCATTACATATACATTATAGTTTTTGTATTTGTCCCACAGTTCTTGGATATTGTTCCACTTTTTTCACTCTTTTTTCTCTTTTCATTTGAGCGTGTGAAGTGTCTAGTGACATATCTTCAAGCTCGATGGTTCTTTTCTTAACTATATCCAGTCTACTGATAAGCCCATTAAAATCATTCTTTATGTCTGTTACAGTGTCTTTGATTTCTAGCATTTCCTTTTGATCCTTTCTTAGAGTTTCCTTTGCATGTTGTCTACTCTTTCCATTAGAGCTCTTAACATATTAATCATTATTAAGGAGAGTCATACACAGGGAGAAGACAATTCAAGGAGCTCTGGAAATTCAAGGAGCTCTGGTGGTGCAACAGTTAAGGGCTGGGCTGCTAACTGAAAGGCTGGCAGTTTGAACCTACCCAGCAGTCTGCAGAGAAAGACCTGATGATCTGCTTCGATAAAGACCACAGCCAAAAAACCCTATGGGGCAGTTCTACTCTGTCACATGGGGTTACTATGAGTCAAAATTGATTCCACAGCACCCAACAACAACATCTGATAATTCCAAAATACATATCATATCTGAATCTGATTCTGATACTTGCTTGTCTTCAGACTGTGTTTTTTCTTGCCTTTTAGCATGCCATGTAATTTTTTGTTGAAAGTCAGACGTGATGAATCGGGCAATAGAAAATGAGGCAAACAGTCCCCTAGTGTGAGGTTTTATGTTAATCTGGCTAGGAGCTGGGCTGTGCTTAATGTTTGCTAAAGCTGTAGGTGTCAGAGACTTTAGTTTGCTCTAGTGTCCTCTTTTTACTTTCTCCCCTGTTGTCTTTGGGTTTAACTAAGAACTTTTAAAAAGTCTGTGTCTTGCAGCTCCTTCAGTTGTAATCTACAGTTACTATACTGGAGCCCAGTTGATGTGCTGGTAATGTGTAGCAGAGGGAAAACATTCTATAATTTTAACATCAAATCTGAGTCTCTTAGTGGGCCTGTGGAGCCTTGTTGGCACAGTGGTTAAAACTCAGGCTGCTAACCAAAAGGTTAGCAGTTCGAGTCCACCAGCCACTACTTGGAAACCCTGTGGGGGCAGTTCTACTCTGGACTATTGGGTTGTTATGAGTTGGAATAGACTCAACAGTAGTGGGCTTGGTTTTTGATTTTAGTAGGCCTGAGTCCCTGAGCTGTGACCTTTAGAAGTGATTCTTAGCCTTTTTTTTTCCCTCCACTTAGGTGAGACAGGAAAGCTGGAAGGGTCTGGAGTTGGCTAACTGCTCTTCTCCCAGGTAGATAAGACTTAGGTAAATTACAGTGATTTCCCTTATAGAGAGGCCTTTGTTATGGAGAATGCATCAGGTATATTGCAGAATGGTTATTTTCCCTTCCCACTGCCTGAAACACAAGGGGGTTTTTCTTGAATCTTTACTACAAGAACCTGATATGGTTCATGGAGGAAAATGCCATAAAAGTTTTGGACTTCTGTAAGACTGGGCTCTCAGAAATTTTTAACTCTCAAGCTAGTCCACACTCAGCCTCCACTAATTCATCAAAATTACATTTAAGTTTTCCTACCAGGTTATGACTCCAGTGGCTTCTGCTTTAAGTAAACTGATCTTGGCTATGATTGTCTGTATTTATCTTTCTCTCCAGATTTCAGGGGGGCAGTTTTACTTGTGATCTCAATTCTCTGAAGCATCTAAGAAAAATAATTGATTTTTAGTTTCTTCAGCTTTTTTTCTTTTTGCAGAGTATTTACATGTTGGAGCCTCTGTCTTTTTCAAAAAAGTTTTTCAGTTTACAGTCATGAGTAAGAATGACTTCCCTCCTCTAGAATGCATAGTCTCCTAAATATTCTTGAAAATTTTTTATTGTTTCAATTTATAATATATGTCTTTAATTTATCTGAATTTGTTAGATTTTACTTTCTTCCAGAAGATAACCAATTGAGTCACCAAAATATTAAATAAGCCATCCTTTTTCAGTGAGTTTAAATACCACTACTTTCATATATGGTTATACATAATGGGATCTATTTCTGGGTTTTCTCTTATGTTCTACTGATACACACACACACACACACACATATATATATATACATATATACTATTATGCTAATAGAGTAGTGACTTGATTACATTGGTTTTACAATAGAACATTCTGATATCAGGTTAGGTTACCCTCCCTCATTATTATTTTTCAATATTTTCTTGGCTATTCAAAATAATTTGTTCTTCCAGTTAAACTTAACCCTTTTATGGGTGAATTTTTTTTTTTTTTAAATTTTTGGTGATGCCATGTTTTTTCACTAATAGAATGGATGCTGAATCACTGTTTGTTGGTAGTTTTTTATTTACAAAAACGTGACAATCACAAGCAGGACATATTGGTCCCCATGGACCAGGAAGTATTTTACACTTCCTAGTTACACTTGAGCCATAAAATATCTTACTCAGCTTTCCAAAAATACACACGAAATACTAAATAAACATTGCACTAGCTGCACATAATTGTTATCAGTTTGATTTAGAGTGGGCCATATCGGTACCATGTTCCATGAAGCACATTACACTCGTGAGACATATCGGCTCCATAGCCCAGAAAGTGCATCACAAACTGTTTTCACCCCAAAAATAACTCATTTACTTGAATATTCCCAAATGCCAGTAACTGTACCTTCCCAATAACACAAAGGAAATAGTAAACGTACTTGCAAGTCTTATCTCACTGTACGGAAGCCAAAAGACACAAAAGTTTCACACAGTCACTCCTCTTGGAAGCATCCAGGAAGCATCCCCTCATATGAATGGCTCTTAACACTCAAATGTGGAGCACACCAACTTCCTTGTTTTTTAGGCAGTTGTATTAGTATCTGCCACAATGCCAGAACATACTAACGTGGCTGAAATTCATGCCAATAAATTCCAGAGGTAGAAAATGTAACTGTGTTATGTATCTCCCAGCACTCATGACAGGGTAATTGTACCCAAGTAGGAATATGCCTAGGTGTCTTAGTTATCTAGTACTGCTATAAGAGAAATACCACAAGTGGATGGCTTTATTAACAAACAAATTTATTTTCTCACAGTTTAGGAGGCTAGAAGTCCGAATTTAGGGCACCAGCTCTAGGTGAAGACTTCCTTTCTCTGTTGGCTCTGGGGGAATGTTCTTGTCCCTTCAGCTTGTTTCTTGGCTCCTTGTAGATCTCCATGTGGCTTGGCATCAATCTTCCCCCTCTCTGCTTCTCTCACTTGTTTAATTTCTTTTATATCTCAAGAGATTGACTTAAGATACACCCTACACTAATCCTGTCTCATTAACACAACAAGACAACCCATTTCCAAATAGGATTATAACCACAGGCATAGAAGTTAGGATTTACAAGACATATTTTTGGAGGACACAGTTCAATCCATAATGCTAGGTATAGTTTTTGTTTCTTTGTTTTTTAATCTACTAAATGAGGTTTATTCAGACAGAAGATTCACAAATTGGGTAGCACCAAACCATTCCAAAGAAAGGTGATCCAACAGAATGCAGAAATTATCAAACAATATAATATTTAATGCAATTTTGCTGAAGATAATTTAATAAATGGTTACAGTATTACTTTGACAGGGAACTGCCAGAAATTCATGCTAGATTTAGAAGAGGATGTGGAACAAGGGACATCACTGCTGATGTCAGATGGATCTTGGCTGAAAGCAAAGAATACCAGAAATATGTTTACCTGAGTTTTATTGACTATACAAAGGGATTCAACTGTGTGGATCATGAAAAATTATGCATAACGTTGTGAAGAATGGGAATTCCAGAACACTTAATTGTGCTCATGCAGAACCTGTACATAGACAAAGAGGCAGTCATTCAAACAGAACAAGGAGATACTGAGTGGTTTAAAATCAGGAAAGGTGTGCATCAGGGTTGTATCCTTTCACAATACTTACTCAATACGTATGCTGAGCAAATAATCCAAGAAACTGGACTATATATAAAGAAGAACGTGGCATCAGGATTGGAGGAAGACTCTTTAACAACCTGCAATATGCAGATGACACAACCTTGCTTACTGAAAGCAAAGAAGACCTGAAGCACTTATTGATGAAGATCAAAGACTACAGTCTTCAGTATGGAGTACACCTCAACATAAAGAAAACAAAAATCCTCACACCTGGACTGTCATGGATTGAATTGTGTCCCCCAAAAAATGTGTGTAGCAACTTGGCTGGGTCATGATTCTTAGTATTGTATGATTGTGTTATCTGATGTGATGTCCTTATGTGTTGTGAACTCTACCACTATGATGAAATTACATGTGATCTCCTCATGTGTTGTAAATTCTATCACTGTGATGAGGTTATACTGATGAGGTTGACAAGATCAGTGTCTTAATGCAATCTCTTTTGAGATATAAAAGACAGAAGCAAGCAGAGACACATGGGAACCTCATACCACCAAGAAAGCAGTGCCGGGAGCAGAGTGCGTCCTTTGGACCTGAGGTTCCTGCTGAGATGCTTCCAGACCAGAGGAAGACTGATGCATCACAAGGACCCTCCTCCAGAGATGACAGAGAGAAAGTTTCTCCTAGGGCTGACACCCTGAATTTGGACTTGTAGCCTACTGGACTGTGAGAGAATAAACTTCTCTTTGTTAAAACTATCCACTTGTGGTATTTCTGTTGGAGCAGCACTAGATGACTAAGACATGGACCACTAAGCATCATGATAAATGGAGAAAAGACTGAAGTTGTCAAGGATTTCATTTTACTTGGATCCACAATCAACACCCATGGAAGTAGCAGTCAAGAAATCAAATTTGTATTGGGCAAATTTGCTGCAAATGATCTTGTTAAGGATTGAATTGAATCCTCCAAAAATCTGTGTCAGCTTGGCTAGGCCATGATTACCAGTATTGTATGATTGCCCACATTTTGTCATCTGATGTGATTTCCCTATGTGTTGTAAATCCTGGCTGTATGATATTAATGAGGCAGGATTAGAGGCAGTTATGTTACTGAAGCAGGACTCAATCTACAAGATTAGGTTGTATCTTGAGTCAGTCTCTTTTGAGATAAAAAAGAGAAGCTGGCAGAGAGACAGGAGGACCTCCTGCCACCAAGAAAGTAGTGCCAGGAGCAGAGCATGTCCTTTGGACCCGGGATCCCAGTGTTGAGAAGCTCCTAGACCAGGGAAAGACTGATAACAAGGACTTTCCCCCAGAGCCAACAGACAAAGCCGTCCCCTGGAGCTGTCACCATGAATTTGGACTTCTATCTTCCTAGACTGTGAGAGAATAAATTTCTCTTTGTTAAAGCCATCCACTTGTGGTATTTCTGCTACAGCAGCACTAGATAATTAAGAGAAACCTCTTTAAAGTATTTAAAAGCAAAGATGTTACTTTGAGGACTAAGGTGCCCCTGACCCAAGCCATGATATTTTCAGTCACCTCATATGCATGCAAAAGCTGGACAATGAATAAGGAAGACTGAAGAAGAATTGATGCCTTTGAAGTATGGTGTTGGCAAAAAATATCGAGTAAACCATGGACTGCCAGAAGAATGAATAAGTCTGTCTTGGAAGAAGTACAGCCAGAGTGCTCCTTAGAAGAGAGTATGGTGAGACTCTGTCTCATGTACTTCGGACATGCTATCAGGAGGGGCCAGTCCCTGGAGAAGGAGATCATGCTTGGTAAAGTACAGGGTCAGTGAAAAAGAAGATCCTCAATAAGATGGATTGACACAGTGGCTGCAACAATGAGTTCAAACATAGCAATGATTGTGAGAATGGTGCAGGAGCAGGCAGTGTTTTCTTTTGTTGTACATAGGGTTGCTATGAGTTGGAATCGACTCACTGGCACCTAACAACAACAAACTACATGTGGAAAGGTACTCCCCCTAGGTGTAGATTCTTAACCAAAATGCTCCTTAAAAGTGAGGATGGTAAGGCTTTGCTTGCTTACTTTGGACACATCATCAGAAAAGACTAATTGCTAGAAAAGGACATCATGTTTGGTAAAGGAGAGGGTCAGTGAAAACAAGGAAAGGCCTCAGTAAGATGGATTTTCACAGTTGCCCCAACAATGACCTCAAACATATCAACAATCATTAAGATGGCACAGGACCAGGCAACATTTTGCTCTATCAGGGCTGATTTGATGGCAACTAACAATATGCTGCATGGTGTTCTCTGAGCTTCTATTCTGTTGTGATTCTAACTGTAATTGCATTAAATTTATATATTTATTTTGGGAGAATTCACTCTTTATATTATCTTCCCATCCAAGAATGCATGTATTTCCATTTGTTTGGATTTTGTTTTGTTTTGATTTTGAGTTTTGCCTTAGTTTCCTAGGGCTGCCATACCAAAATATCATAAATTGTGTGGTTTTGTACAACAGTCTGGAAGCTATAAGTCTGAATTCAGGGCATTGTCATGGCTATGCTTCTCTTCTGTTGGCTCTATGGCAAGGTTCTTATTTTGGTAGCCCCAGGTGTTCCTTGGTGTTCCTTGACTTGCAGAGGAACCCTCAAATGCTGTCTTCTTCCTGTGTGTGAGTTTCCTTCTGTATCTATCCTTCTCTTTTATAAAATGCCACTCAGAAGGAATTAAGATTAGGACCCACCCTACTCAGTATGGCTTTATTAACTTAACTGGTAACAGTTCCAAAGAAAAACCTTATCTCCCCAAACAAGGTCACATTCACTGGTACAGGATTAAGTCTTCAACGTATCTTTTTGGGGGACACATTTCAATCCACAACACCCTTCAAGATGATTTTATAGTTTTTCTTATATAGGCCAGGTTAAATTTATTTCTAAATAATTTATTATGTTGTTTGTTAGTATAGAGGGAATATTATTTCCTTTTTCTGGGTATATCTTTGTCCTGTATTCAACCATCTTATCAAATCTTTTTACTAAGCTGTGGTGGCACAGTGGTTAAGTGCTTGGCTGCTAACCAAAAGGTTGGTGGTTCGAATCCACCAGCAGCTCCTTGGGACAAAAGACCTGATGATCTGCTCCTGTAAAGATTAAAGCCTACGAAACCCTATGGGGCAGTTCTACTGTGTCCTATAGGGTTGCTGTGAGTTGGAATCAACTTGATGGCACAAAACAGTACCTTTTGAGTCTTTTTTTTGGGGGGGGGGGCAGGGGAGTTGTTATGCAATATCTATCATTAACAAAAATATAATACAATAATGTAGTTAGCAAAAAAAAATCATTTTATCTCATCTTTTCCAAAGTTTATTCAGTTATTAAATTCCCTTGCTTGATTGCACTTATTAGAACACCCAGGAGAATAGTAGGGATATGGCAGGGGTTCGGGCCAAGTTTCTGATTTTCATGAAAATGGATTTAATGTTTGTAGTGGGTTGAATAGTCCACCCAGAAACTTAGTCTGTGACCTTATTTGGAAATAGGTTCTTTCTAAATATGATTAGTTATGTTAAGATCTATTAGGGTCCTAAATCCAATGACGTGTGTTCCTCTAAAAAGAGGAGAGGACACACAGAGACACACACACAAAGGGAAGAAGCCCATGTGTTGATGGAGGCAGAGACTCGAGTGATGCAGCTACAAGCCAAGGAGCACCAATGATTGCTGGGAGCCACGAAAAGCTAAGAAGAAGCAAGGAAGGATTCTTTGCTAGAGTCTTTAGAGGTAGCATGGTGCTGCAAACACCTTGCTTTTGGACTTCTAGCCTCCAGAATTGTGAGAGAATAAATTTCCCTTGTTTTAAGTCACCCAATTTGTGGCAGTTTGTTATGGCAGCCCTTGGAAACATTAACAATTCCTGTTCAATTTGATAGTTTTATTATATTTACCAGTTGCTGTTGGTTTCATTCCTGCCCTGGGTGGTGCAAATGGTTAAGTACTCAGCTACTAACCAAAAGGCTGGCAGTTCGAATCCACTTAGAGGTGCCTCAGAAGAAAAGCCTGGTGATCTACTTCCGAAAGGTCACAGCCTTTGAAAACCTTCTGTGCAGTTCTACTCTGACACACATGGGATTGTCATGAGTTGAAATCAATTGGACCCCAACTGGTTATTATATTTAGTTTAATTATATTTCTGCTTTACGTTGAATTTGTAATGGACATGATTGTTAAATTTTATCACAAGCTTTTGCAGCATGTATTGGTATAATCATATTTTTCTTCTTTACTTTAAAGGTACAATAAAGTGCATCACCTGGATTCTACATATATTCCTTCCTATCCCTGTTGTGTAAAAGCAACTGTGTCTCCTCTTGCTGATCAGGGTCAATTATTCCTGCCAAAATAGTAAGTCTGCTCATCTGCTGGTATCAGGACACAAGGAGTCAAAGTGCCCCAGTGAGAGGCATAGCCTATAATTTAATGGTATTTTTGATGTGTCCTCTGGCAAGAGTGTAACCTCTCTGGGGACAAGAACCTCTAATCATGCAGAGTTGTGGGAATAACAAACATAGTGTGTCTCCCATTTGGAGTGACTGTTAGGTGGAGTCACTCCTGCTTCCACCCCTTTCTTCCTAGACCCCTGTTTTGCATTGATGCTTCAGCTCTACTTTCAGTAGGTTGTTCCAGTACTCAGTGAGGCCAGCTGCTTCTAGATGGTGCAATATGTGACACAGCCAGTGGATTCCATTATTCTATGCCCTTTTCCCTGTAAAGTAGGTCTCCTGGTCAGATGTTAAGTTGTGTGTGGTTTTATACCTATTAATTAAGGCATTCCATAAGCTTGAGGTTCTGCAAGTGGGAAATGTAAACACATACCCAGAGAAAAGTATCTATCCCTGTGAGACTGAACTCTGATTCTCCTAAGATGGAACAGGCCAAATGAAGTCTACTTGCTACCAAGTGGTTGGTGGCTCTCCTTGAAGAACAGTGCCTTACTGAGCACTCAGCATTGGTTTCTGTTGCTCACAGGCTGGGCATTCAGAGGCATTAGTAGCTTAGTTGACCTTGGTAAGTGGTATTCCATGCTGCTGGGCCCATATATAACCTCATCTCTGCCATACAGCCACTCTATTCACATGCTTATTTATCATGCCTCTTGTGGGGCTACCAGTGATGAAGGTTGTCTCAATTCAACCGAATGAATCATTTTTGTCTACATGGTTGTTCGTGCCTCTTCCATGGTGGATGCTTTCTTGGCAGGGCATTGACAAGTGACATAAATATCTTCACATTTTGTGCCCATTTCTGTATGTCAATCCACAAGCACCTCACTGGACCTCCTTGTCCCCATTTCTCTAGTGTTTTTCCTTCTATGCCCCTGATATGATGGCTAGGAAATTGCCTCTGCCCAGAAATCTATATACATTTGCACCTCAGGCTAACTTCTCCTTCATCACAAAGTAGATGACTAGGTACACCTATCACAGTTATGCTCATTGGGAAGATTTCCCCTCTCCACTGTTTTTCAGAGCCACCACTGAATGTGTCTATAATGCAGCTGCCATTTATTTTCTGTCTGCATCCACACATCAGGCTGACTCATCTGTAAACCAAACTCAAGTTTTTTCTTCTTCTTTTAGCTGGTCGTATGGGATTACCTCATAAAACCTCAGGTGCAACCTGGGGGAGGGACACTGGTCCAACTGTGATGGATGACATGGGGGCCTGTGTTGCTGCTCATTCAGCTTGCTAATGCCCTCTGGTCCTGCTTAGACTCGATCCCAGATGTACCACTTGCATCATGTAATGCACTGCTGCTGGGCCTAACTGGGCCTATGACTTGTTGGGTCCAACAGAATTCAGTGTATAATGGGCTGGTCACATGATTACTTGGTGTTCCATGGTCATGTGTTCCTTCTCTATTGTGATCAGCCACATATTAGAAGTTGTTTCTCAAAAGGCTGCAGATGACTTGGTCTTGCTCTAGAATCGTACGGTGCTGCATTGTGATTCTCTCACTGGGGCTTGCCATAACTCCACAATACATATTTTCCCACCACTGACACCTCCAACAGCATAGGGTCTGTAGGGTCTGTGGCCCAAGCAACAGAGCAGCTTGCTTTGCAGCCTGGATCTGCTGCAGAGCCTTTTCCTGCTCTGGGCCCTACTCAAAAGCTAGCAGCCTTCCAAATCACCCAGTATATGGACTAGAGCAATATTCTAGGTGTTGAATATGTCCTCTAGAACCCAAAGTGATGGTGCTTCCTTCTTTGCAATAGGGGGTGCATGATGCAGCAATTTGTCTTTTACCTGGGAGGAGATATACTAGCGTGTCTTTGACCACTGGATCCCTAAAAACTTCAGTGAAGTGGCAGGTCCCTGAATCTTCATAGGGTTTATCTCTCACCCTCTGATGAATATGTGTCCTACCAAGGCCCTAGCATGCTAGCCACATCTTTTTCATTCAGTCTGATCAGCATGCTGTCATTGATAGAACGGATCCATGTGGTGTTCCAAGAAATGTTCAGGTGTTACATATCTCTTCAGGCTCTGTCTTAGTTTCCTAGTGCTGCCATAACAAAAAATACCACAAATGGGTGGCTTTAAAGAACAGGATTTTCTCACAGTTCTGGAGGCTAGAAGTCTGCATTCAGGGCACTGGCTCTAGGGTAAGTTCCTTGTCTTTTTTAGCTTCTAGTAACTGACAGCAATCCTTGGTGTTCCTGGGCTTGTAGATGCATCTGCCTTCATCTTTACATGGCAATTCCTGTGTGTGTGTATCTCTGTGTCTGTACTCTCACTACTCAGAAGGGATTAGGTTTAGTACTGACTCTACTCTGGCATGACCTTGTTAACATAACAAAAGGAAACCCCTATTTCCACACAGGGTCATATTTATAGGTACAAGGTTTAGGACTTCAGCTTAACTTTCTTGGGGACACAATTCAATCCGTAACAGTTTCTATTATGACAGAGGGCAGCACCGTTAACATAGCCTTGGGGCAAAACGGTAAATGAATACTGTGTCCATTCCATATGTATGTGAAATGTTTCTGATCCTGTTTTCTAACTGGAATATAAAAGAAGACATTCACCAAATCAGTGGCTGCATACCATGTACCTGGCTAATTAATTTGCTCTTGAAACAATACTACATCTTATAGAATAGCAGCAATTAGGGCTACTAATAGGTTGAGCTTTCAGTAGTCTACATTCATTCTTCCGACTCTCTCCTGTTTCTGCAGGGAGCAAATGGAATAATTAAATGAAAAAATGATAGGGATGACCACTCCTGCATCCTTATGTTTTTAATGTTGGCACTAATCTTTGCCATTCCCAGAATTCAATATTGTTTTTTTAATTAACTGTCTTGTTTGGAGGAGGGAAGCAACTTCAGAGACTTCCCCTTGGGTTTTCCAGCTATCATAGCTCTTAACTTACAGGCCAAGGACCTAATGTTAGGGTTATTCCAACTGCCAAGTATGACAATACCAATCACTCAGATAGCAGGGAAATGGGCTTTTGGTGAGTTTGGTGAGTCTGCAGACTTAGTGGTCCCACAGTAAAACCAGAATTTATCCAGGCCTCCATTTACCTGGTACCCTTAAGCCCCCACTCTAACAGAAGGACCATGATGATGTTCTGGGTCTCCAGGTAGTCAGTGTGAACTCAGACTCTGTGGCCTAATGGTCCTCAAAATGTAGTTAAATGCTTGGCGGCTAACTGAAAGGTCGGCGGTTTGAACCCACCAGCCGCTCCTTAGGAGAAAGATGTGGCAGTCTGCTTCCATACAGGTTACAGCCTTGGAAACCCTAATACCACGGGTACTCCCCTGGCTCCTGTGGGTATTTGATAGCTAATTTTTGTAGCTCCTTCAGTGTATATCTTTTTTCCTTTTTCAGGCCTAGTGTGTCCCAATCAGGTAAGCTGGATTTAACTCTCATTACAGGGCTGGCTTAAGGTTCCTAGATAGTGCAAATGCTTTGTGCTTTGCTGCCAAAGGGTTGGCAGTTCGAACCCACTCAGTGGCACTGTAGAAGAAAGGCCTGGCCAGCAATCTACTTCCATAAAGATTATGGCCAAGAAAATCCAAGGAGAGGTTCTACTCTGTAACACACTAGGGTGACCATGAGTCCGAACTGACTCCGTGGCAAGGGGTTGTTTTTTTATAGAGCTGGCTATCAGGAGAGGAGTTGGAGGATTCTCCTGAGGGAGGCACTTGTTGCCTTCTAAGGGAGAGGCCTTTTAGCATCTTCTCACATGGGGGAAGTGCTATTTTATTAAGAAGGGATGGACCACTTTTGCAAACTCTGAGGATTCAAGTGTAAGGAGTGGGTATGCAGAGTCAAATATCTCCAGTGCTCTGCAACTCTTACCATCAAATCCTGTGTCTGTTCCTCAGCTATGTCTATTCTTTCACTCACAGGAGATAACGGACTCTTTGTAGGCTACCGAAGAATCCTCCTGGCTCTCACATTTAGCCCTTAACTGTTTATTAATGGCCCATGGTTTTTCATTATCCCTTTGCATAACAGAGCCAACTCTGCTGTCTTTACAGTCAGTGTTTTCTCCATATCTTTCAAATGCCAGTACCATTGCACATATAAGAGTATTTCCCTCTACTGGGACATTTTCCCAGATCACCACCGGTGAAATCTTCAACAACTGAGTCATCGCCTTGTGCCAGCGACTATCCATGACCCCCATAGCACCTAATATGTGGTCCTCTTTGCCAGCCAGGCTATGCGACTGCCAGTCCAAACCCTGTCTTACTACCTGTTTTCTCCAACCATTGCCAGCACCACTTGGGTTAGTTCAGGTCCTTAAGAAGCAGATGGTAAGACACAGTAACTAAAAAAGATTTACTGGGAGAAATACCTGTGAAAGGTAACAGGGAGAAAGCAGGAGTAAGGAGAGCCTTTAGGCCATGATTCAGGTCAGACACCAGTAGAAGGAGAGGGTGAAGGAAATAGGAGTGGGTAGGAAGTGTCTCAGACTACAGCACAGTTCTAAGGAAGTTTCATTCAGGCTGATGGGGAGTCTTTGATCCAAATGTCCTTGATCAAGAATGGGTGTACACTAGGATATCCACCATGCTTAGTCATTGCCTGGGAGCAGCCCAGGGGAGTGGGGCCTCAGTGTTAACACAGTGAGGGATCCAGAGGGGCAGCTGCTGGGGCTGTCAGTCAGCTATGATCCTTGCAGCAGGAGATTTGAGTAGTGCATTTCCGTGGCCCCCAAAGGTATTAAAGTTATGATGGTTTCCCAATATTAATTTATGAATGTTCTATCTTTGTCTATCCACGTGTGTAACGTTTAAATATTTATTGGAATTATTATTTAAATAGGTAATATGTATACATACACAGCAAAGATCACTGCTCACCAGTGTTTCTTCATTTTTTTCATATTCTCCATCTTCAGTCTGTTCAATTTTTTGCTTGGTTACAATCATTCTTTAAGTATTTTCCATAGATGCTAAGATGGGGTATGCAGGGGTATACTCTGAATTCTTGAATATCTGCAAATAATTATTTTTTCACTCTAATGGAATGATATCTTGGTTTGGGTGTAGGAATCCCAGGTTGTAGTCCTTTTTTCTGAGTAATATATTAATGCTATTCCACTCCTTTCTAGATTTCAGTTTTGCAAATGAGAAGTTTGATAAATCCAGTTATGATTTTTTTGTCTTTGTGGGTAACTACTTTCTATCTGAAATACTTTAAGATTCTTTTTTATTTATTCCTAAGAGTTCTGGAACCAGAGTAAGCCTAAGTGTATGTCTAGCACAAACTCTGGGAACACTGTTAATCTAAAGACATGGGTCTTATCTCAGGAAATTTTTCTTTAATTGTTGACCTAATTATTAGACCTCCACCATCTATTATGTCTTCTACTCTGGCACATATATCACTTGCTTGTTAGGTATTCTGCATCTATTCCCCAAGTCTCTTATCTTTAATGCTATAGTTCCCATCTTTTTATATTTTGCTCTATGCTTTTAAATACAGTAAAACCTATGAAAGCCAGAACCTCTGTAAGTCGGAAACCTGTCAGAGAAGGAAAACTCAAATATTTTCCACTAAAACAAGTGATAGAAAAGTGGTAAAACCGTGCCCTGTCAAAGGTGGAACACTTACAACACCCGGAAAAACAAGGCAGTCCTGTCGAGTGCCGGCGCTCACAGGTTTCATTGTATTTCTTTTACCTACTCCTCACTTATGGACATGGTTAGGATCCAAAGACCAGGTTGTTATGTGAAAATAGGCATTATGTGAAAACGGAGGATTTTTTTTTTTTCTGTTTTCAGACCATCCATTTGTCCGATTTTTTATTAGAAAATATGATCATATAAATAATAACAGCTAAAAGATTTACGTAACTGTGATGAGTCCAGTTATGGCTTATTCCTTTGCGGAGAAGGAAGCTGGAGGAGACAAAGCCGGTCAAAGCCGGGCTATATGACTGAGAGGACCCACAGCTTAACCACTTCACCTTCCTCCTGTGCTGGGTCAGAGCTTCCCTAGCTGCCTCCAGGGCTCCACGATCCCATCTTGGAGCCTGCTCTGCCCTCCGGGCCTCGCGAGTTAGCCAGGCTCAGGGCTCCACCGAGGCGGAGGCTTCAGGTCCAGTTCAGTTCACCACGGGATGTCATTAAACTCACGCATTTCTTACAAACACCCTCTCCGATGCTTCTTTTCTTTCCTTCCTTCCTACCACGCAGCGATTTTGAGGTGCAGGGCCTCAGGCTGCATAGGAGCTGGGAACCCAGAATAGGCGCCAGCTGGCTCGCTGCTGCCTGCGCATTCTCTGGGAGGCCCACCCGGAGGAGGCCTGCCCACACAGTAACACCCCACCCCGACCCTCCCCGCCAGAGGGAGCGAAGGTCTCGGGACAGTGTGGCCCAGCTTCCTGGAGAACACCTGGAGACGCCCCTGGAGAGAGGGGCCGCTCAGCAGCCATTGCCATCATGCCAGCTGCCTTGTTGTTGTGCAAAATAGTGGGATAGATTTTTTTTTTTTACTATTATCTAAATGCTAAATGTTGGCTAAAGGAGATAGTCGGTATGTGAGGAGTAGGTGTATTTGATCTTCCAGGCCACTGTTTTGGCTCTCAGCAGAACAGATGGGTTAGACCCAGTCTTCTTAGCCTTCAGTCGATCAACTAAACTCTCACAAAATAAATTTCACTTTAGAAAGTCGTAAAAAATCGTTTTCTCTTTGGATGTTCACCCTCCTCAGATGAATTACTTATTCATTGGGACTTAAGTCTTAGAGTGGAAGAAGGCAAAATAATTGCTGTCTTGTGGATCAGTGTTATTGAAGAAGGCTGAGCACTAGTCCCCTGGTCTCCTCAGACTTCAGAGCCTCAGGTGTATGGAGGACTTTGCCAGCCAACCAGCTGCTTCCAGGGAGATGAACCACATTGTGTGCTTCAAGCTCTTCTCAGGACTTGCAGCTGTATAAATGTTCCCCCAGGAATCCAGTGCTAGTCCCTAAGTAGTTAGCTGTACCATAAGGGGAAAAAGCCAGCATAGTCTTCTTCAAGAGGTGCAATGGTTAAGTGCTTATCTGTTAACCGAAAAGTTGAAAGGTTGGCTGTTCAAATCCACCAGCCACTCCTCAGGATAGGGTCTCTGTTAGTTGGAATCGATTCAAGGACACATAACAACAAAGTCTTCTTCAAGACTCCTACAGATTCCATGGCTTCACTTCCACCCAGCTAGCCACCTGTAGGTCCCGGCAGCTATCTGCCTTGGTAGAGAAGGTAAGAGTTATGTCAGGTCACCATTTTCCTGGATGCTCTTGCCTAGATTTGCATTTCATTTGCATTACTCTTGTATTTTTTGTGGAAAATGGATTTGAAGAGGACCTGACTGGAGAAAACAGAACTAAGGCTGTGTTTATTTTAATTACACTCTGCTGTGATGGCTTTGTAATGGGTCAAATTGGCTAGGCTAACCTACATTTCCCAGAATCCCCTTTTTTGTATATCTCTGCCTAGGGGAGGCCACAAAGGGAGATTACTGGGAGATTAGAAGGGCAGAAAGGAAGCAGCACCCATTTTGTAGCTTATACAAGTTGTTGCTTATTGCTGATTCACTTTGTTGGGGTAAAGCAGCAGCTGAGTCTGCACTGCACTACCTTCCTTTGGATCCTCCTTCAGCATTTCTGACTCCTGGGTCAGGTGAGTTTAGCTCTGTAACAAAGGACCCCTGCTTCTGCAGGATACCCTACTCACCAAGGTCAGAGACAAGAATGAGCATCGGGTTTTAGTCCTCATGGGGTTTTAACTCCTCCTTTTGGGTCCCAGCCTGCTATTGAGCTTCCCTTGAAGCCCTGCGGATGTCAGGCTGCAGCATCAGTCCTGGAGACAACAGCCTTAAGGAGATTTCTTAGCCAGCTCTCACAATTGCATAAGCCAATTTTCTGTTACAAACTCACATATATTGGATTTACTCTGCTATTGGTTGTTTCTCTGATTGAACCCTGGTTGATACACCTGCCTTGTACCAGAAAGGATTTAAGGAGATAGTTGCAATGCTTTAAGTGAGAGATGGTGAGAACCTAAATTAGAGTAGTAATAGTAGTGATGGAGAAAACAGGAATACATAATATATATTTAGAACATAAAAAAAATATTTCAGGACTTAATTTACTTGGAGGAAAAAAAGAATGACTCCAAGAGTTTTAGCTTATTCTGGGTGGCTAATATCACCATCTGAATTAGACAACCAGGAGGAGCCTGTGGACCGCCCCCCCCAAAAAGAAAACCAAACTCACTGCCATCGAGTCGACTGAGTGGAAATATCTAACGGTATTTGTCTCACTAAAATCCTTCTATGTTGAGTATGTATACAATAGTTCTGTGTCCCCTTAATACATTATGTAGCATTCTATGAAAGCTGTTTACTTATTGTTATGATCTGTTTATCTGACTTCCTGCTTGGCTAGATTAAGGCCTCTCAGGGGAGGGTCAGTGCCTTCTTCACTTCTGCATCTTCCCACTAACTTGCCAGAGCACAAGAGCAAATATAGACTGTATGGGCTTTGTAGTCATAGAGCTAGGCTTAATTCTGGCTCTGCCACTTACTAAACTATATGATCTAGACAAGTTTTTAAATATTTCATAAGTTTCCATTTCCTCATCTTGTGAAATGGGTATAATATCTACGTAACAGCACTGTTGTGAGAATTAACTAAAATAAGTCATCCTCCAGGCACATACATTTCAACCAGTAGTAGCTGCTTTCAGGCTTGTGCTGAGGAGAAGCCTTGTCTAGGCTCAGCAGGAAAGAATGTGGTGATGAATTTGTGGTATTTTTCATGAACATAGGATTAAAAGACAGTACACATGTCATCTATATGCTGTCCCTGAGCTACACTGTAAATTTCTTGAGGTAGGAACTTCATTGTTATAGCCCTGATGTCTAGCTCTGGAACATAAGTACGCAATAGTTGTTGAATGAATAAAATGCCTAGTATAGGATTTTCAAAGTGGGACATACTCAAATGTTCACTTCCTTCTTTTTATTATTTTATTACACAGTTCTTTACTCCCTTACATTATCCTTTTTATGTGTAAAACCTGTAATCTATATTTCTTGGGCTATACCTGCCTGATAATAAAAGCATAAGGCCAAGTGACATACAAATCTTATTTCTATAGTTCCAAAACCATCTGCTATTGCAAAACATCAATGTCGTATTGTTACTTCTGGAAGATGCTTATATACAAGGTCTTCTTGGCTACCTCATGGCATCGACCACTTTCTGCCTCTGGCTTCCTGTGATCATAACTCTCAAGGACTCCAATATCTTCAAATCCCCTTGAAGGTCCCTTGACAATGCCTCTGTGGTAGCTATTTTATCATTGTCTATTGATGCTCATCAATGTTTGGCTGGGTAATACTCTTGTACTGGTTCCACTCTATCAAAGGTACTAATTTTACTAATATAGCCAATAGGGCTGATGTGCCCTTATTACAGTGATGTGCTATGTTATCCCCTGGAATGGGGAGCATCTCACCATTCCTTTTTGTTATACTCCAGTAATGGTTCCCAAAGCAGGGCTATTTTGTGCTCCCAATGTCTTATATACTTTTTAATGAAAGTTTTCAATTTTCA
The DNA here is from genome assembly GCA_030035585.1 of Dugong dugon. NCBI lineage: Eukaryota > Metazoa > Chordata > Mammalia > Sirenia > Dugongidae > Dugong > Dugong dugon. The sequence continues at coordinate 20,071,351 of CM057463.1, read as the reverse complement.
GTTGTAGCTCCCTTCTCCCTAAGAATCAGCATTAATCTATAGGGGGCTACTTAGTGGTAGCATTGTATTATCAAAATTATTTCTCACCTATAATATTACAGTATTATTGGACCAAGCTGTGTGCCACACTTTTCTTGCCTTAGACTTCTCTTCTAGGAACTTTCTGAGTCCTTATACAACTAAAATCATACAAATGTCAGCCTTCCAGTTCTTCAGCACACATCTTTAAATTCAGACCCAAGCTGTGATCTTCTTTATACAGCCAATATCCAAAATCTTACTTTAAAGCAACCAAGATTTTATTTCTTGATATCATTTACAGAACCTAATAAATGTGCCTTGCATGAGGGCTAGGTTAATAAGTGATTGGAATGATCAGTGGGACTGCCAGCATGTCTTCATAAAAAGCTAAGTGACCGGTGTGTACAGATAATAAAAAAAACAAAAAACTTTTAATTTTAAAAACTTACTTATGCTACAATGAATAACATGTACTTAATATCTGTATAGCTTTTATAACTTTAAAGTCATTTTCCTTCACAGTAATTATATGGATTGTTGAGGCAAATGTAGACATGTCCAGTTTTATATTTTCATTTTATATGCAGGAAGCTGAACTATCAGATTTTTAGTTTATATGCAGGAGTTCATTCACTAGAACTCTAACGGTTAGATCTCAATGAGGTAGTCATGAAATTATAAAGTGACTTCTAGAAAAGGAGGCACTCGATGTTGACTGAACTAGTAATAAGTGAATGAACGTATACTTTATAAACACAAAGAAAAGAGTCAGTGAGCCTTAAGGCAAAGTGAAGACTGTGAATTATGTATGGTTCCTGAGAAAATGGAGAACTAATAAGGGCTGTTGGCTTCCTCCCTGCAAATTAACCCTGGGAAAGTACAGAAACAAGAAGGAAGCAAGGGCTTGAGGAATAATGTAAGCAACTGTGAGGAGACTCTGCAGTATTAGTTTCCTTGGGCTGCTGCAACAAATGACGACAGACTAGGTGGCTTAAAACAGAAACTTATTCTCTCACAGTTCGAGGCTAGAAGTCCAAAATTAAGGTGTCAGCAGAGCCATGCTTCCTTTGAAGGTGCTAGCGAAGGATCTGCTCCATGCCTTTCTCCTAGTTTCTGATGGCTGCCAATAATCCTTGGTGCTCCTTGGCTGGTAGATGCAGCACTCTACTCTCTGCCTCCGTCTTCATATGGCCTTCTCCTCTGCGTGTCCTCTCCTCTTCTTATAAGGACACCAGTTTCTAAGACTGGATTTAGGGACCACCTTAATCCAGTATAAACTCATTTTAAATAATCATCTGGAAAGATTCTTACAGGTAGTACCCGACTTACCTCGGGGTTCCATTCTGATAACTTGGCGGTAAGTCGCTTCTGATGTAAGTCAAATACTGTTTTGTTTTGTTTTCATTATTATTGCCTTTTATTATGAGTATCTTTATAAATCCGATCTTTGTCAGTGAGTGAACACCTGAGAATGATAACATCAGCGAATTGCGTGCTGCAACATTATATGTAGTACATATTACTAATGATAAGATGTAAGAAAAACAAAAACTGACGGTGGTTAAGTGCGGTTTGTCATCATTTGAATATGGCCTAAGTCGGGGACTACCTGTATTTCCAACTGAGGTCACATTCCAAACTTCCAGGTGAACGTGATTTTTGGTGGGATACTATTCAACCCAGCACACCTGGTTACAATGAAATTTGTCCTGAACTGTGTGTTATTTGTGTATGTGTATGGAGTGGGGATGAGGGAACACATTGCTGAGGATAGCTGAAAACAGTAATGAGAGAATAGGTTAGGAATTTTTAAGTATTGTCCCTACCACTCCCCCTACATTCCTTTAGGACAATCAGTGCAATCGATTGCTACATCAACACCAGATCAGACTTCCCAGTGTAAGATAATATAAAGAGTCTGCAGAAGCAAGTTGCTGATGGAAAAAAAGGGTTGGCTGACTAGATTACTCTACAGCATCAGAACACTCACTCTTCCACTTCTTTCCCAAACCCCTAGGGTTTTGGTGGATTACAACAGCCTTCAAAATGCAGTTGTCTCTGGGTAAAAGCTCAAAGGCAAAATATAAAAAAAAAAAAGTTAAATAAAATAAGGCAACATATTATTTTTTTTTTTTTATATTTTATTCTACTTCAGGTGAAGGCTTACAGAATAAATAGTTTCTCATGAAACAGTAGTACACATGTTGTTTTATGACATTGGTTAACAACCCCACAACATATTAAGCCTCTAAAGTCTCAACTTTTTTTTTTTTTTTTGATGAAAATACAGATAGCCAAAGATACACCGTTTCAAAAATTTCTACATACACAGTTCAGTGACATTGACTACGCTCTTCCAACTGTGCTGTTATTCTCACTTAAGATGAAGGCTTACAGAACAAAATAGTTTCTCATTTAACAGTTACTACACATGTTGCCCTATGACAATGGTTAACAATCTCACAACACATCAAGAATATCCTTATTCCACCTTGTGTTCCCTATCACCAGGGGACTTCCTTGTCCCCTTCTGTCTTCTGGCCCTTGTCACTGGACTACTGTACCTCATTAGTCTCATTTGTTTTTTTTTTTTTTTTAAACACCATTTGAAAACTTTTTACTTACACATTTAAGTGATATTGACTATGCTCTTCCAATTGTGCTGCCATTCTCGCCCAAGATGAAGGCTTACAGGACAAAACGGCCTCCCATTTAATAGTTACTACAAATGTTGCCCTATAACAGTGGTCAACAATCTCACAACGCATCGACAGTGTCCTTACTCAATTTGTGTTCCTTAGCATCAGTTTCCTACTCCCCCTCTGCCTTCTGGCCTTTGTCACCGGACTCCTGTACCTCGTTAGTCCCATTTAGTTTTACTGGGCTGTCCACTCCCAGGCTTAACATCGAACCTCGAAGGTAACTTCACCTCTGAGCTGAAAGGGTGTGTGGGGGCCACACTCTTGAGGTTTCTCCAGTATTCTTTAGGCCAGTAAATCTGGTCTTTTTTTGGGGGGGGGAGTTAAAATTATGCTCTACATACTTCTCCAGCTCTGTCCAGAACCCTCTGTTGTGATCCTGGTCAGAGCAGTCAGTGGTGGTAGCCGGGCACCATCTAGCTGTACTGGACTCAGTCCGGTGGAGGCCTTGGTAGCTGTGGACAATTAGTCCTTTGGACTAATCTTTTCGTTGTATCCTGTTCTCTTCATTCTCCCTTGCTCCCAAAGGGATAAGACCAGTGGAGTATCTTAGATGGCCGCTCATAGGCTTTTAAGACCCCAGACACTACTCACCAAGGTAGAATGTAGAGCATTATCTTTATAAGTAGTGTCATGCCAATTGAGCTAGATGTTCCCCGAGACCATGGTCCCCAGAGCCCTCCGTCCAACAACTCAGTCCCTTGGGGGGTTTGGATGTGTCTATAGGGCCTCCAAGGCAACATATTATTAAATGTCAAATTTACTCCATGCATAACAGTAGTGTATACAGCATCAATCGGATTCCTGCTCTCTTTAATGCCTAGTTAATCTTGCTTGGAGTAGGCTAGTTCTATTAACTCCTGAGGTAAATGAGAATCTGGCAATCATTTTAATGACTACATATACAGATTACAGTAAGCATGGAATTTCTAAGGCAAAAGAGGTGGCTCCAGAATGAAAAAAGAAAGGAATTTTAAAGATCTACAAAATTAAGCTGTTTATTGGGTATGTGTACATATACTTACATATTTACTTTTAAACCATATCTTCTTCTATTCAATGACTGTAAAAGTGGTATCTTAGTATATGCACACAGAATTGTACAATGGTTTAAGTTTTTTTTCAAAGCTCACTCTATTCTATCATGTTTCTAGGAATTTTATATAGGCAATTCTATACACTGCTTGTTTTTAGCACCACAATATTATGTAAGATGATTTAAAAAGTTTTACCATGTTATTGATTTACAGGCCTCAGTTTTGTTTCTTAAATTTTGCTTTTATTTCTAGTTTGCTGAACTTCCTCTTAAAACTGTGGGTAAGGCAAGGCAGTTAAAACTTGATTACTCATAAACAAAGGAGAAGTATAATGTAAGAACTAAAATCATAGAACACTCTTCTTAATAAATTTATCCCTTAAAAATGTTTGAATAAAATGACAGAATCATTTAATAAAACTCTGCTTTTAAATGATATGACTGTGGATATATATTTCCACTCCAGTTATTTTATTGTGGCATTCTCTGGAATCTCACTTTCTCATTCCTCAAATCCTGATACTTTATCTGCTACAATATTGTTAAATTATTCACTAACACAGACAAATTCATTCCTGGACTTCTGATTCCAACAGGTCACTTTTTGTTTTCCTCAGCATACAACTGGCTTTGATAACTGTTTATATATTGGTAAATAATTTACTTACCAATCCACTAGTTATTTTATTTTTTTGGTTGTTTATATGTCTTTATACAAAAGTTCATTTGTTTTGGCATTTTCTGCTTGGATATTGTTATGGATTGAATTATGTCCCCCAAAAATATGTGTGTCAATTTGACTGGGCCATGATTCCTACTATGGTGATCGTCCACCATTTTGTCATCTGATGTGATTTTCCTATGTGTTGTAAATCCTACCTCTATGATGTTAATGAGGCAGGATTAGAGGCAGTTATGTTAATGAGGCAGGGCTCAATCTACAACATTAGGTTGCATCTTGAGTCAGTCTCTTTTGAGATATAAAAATATGAGCTGAGAGACGGGGGCCTCCTGCCACCAAGAATGAAAAACCAAAAGGGGAGTGCATTGTTTGGACCTGGGGTCCCTGCGCTGAGAAGCTCTTAGACCAGGGGAAGACTGATGACAAGGACCTTCTGCTAGAGCCGACAGAGAGAGAGAGCCTTCCCTGGGAGCTGGACTCCTGAATTTGGACTTTTAGCCTCTTAGACTGTGAGAGAATAAACTTGTTAAAGCCATCCACTTGTGGTATTTCTGTTATAGCAGCACTAGATAACTAAGACAGCTATAAAGTCTTCTTAAAAATAAAATACTAACATCTCCTTGATGTCTCTGGACAACATAGGGATTTGGAAAGTATAATACATAATTTCAAATAAAACTCATGTTGGACAATAAAAATTGCTATTAACAGATGGTTTTTTTAAAAGATGGTAAAAAAGATGAGTTGAGTATTAGATCTTGGCTCTCTGCCATTGAAGTTATTACCACATGCATGATTGGACCCACCTTTTGGTGAAACATCAGAGGTCTTTATAAATATAAATGTGTGTGTATGTGCCTCCTTACTTCATATCGTAAGAACCCTCTGGAGTTTTGAGAGATGTTTTCCCAAGCACAGCTCTTTGGGTTTAGAGACATGGTTAGTGGATGCCAGAATAAACTGGTATGATAAATATAACTCAAAATTCTCCTCCAGTAATGTTACTGAAAATAACTGTCTAGTACTTTTTCCAGTTGCTATTGAGTCAACTCTGAGTCATGGTGACCCCATTTGTGTCAGAGTAGAACTGTGCTCCATAGGTTTGTGATGGCTGATTCTTCAGAATTAGACTGCCAGGTCTTTCTCCCAAGGTGACTCTGGGTGAACTTGACCCTCCAATCTTTTGGTTACCAGCCGAGCGTGTTAACTGTCTGCACTACCTGGGGACTGACTGAATACTAGTAATTATGAATTAAAAAATTCCTTGCTGCTATACCTAATAAACCAAACCTGACTGAGGAGTGAGGCAGAAAGATAAGAATATGTAAAAAGAGTATACCCTAATGACTGCCTCCAAAACAAAGCTAGCAGCGAAAGTTTGGTAGGGTTCCAAATGGAAAGCAAGGTTTCAGTTGTCTATTCCACGATGACATTGTTGTTAGTTGCCACTGAGTCAGCACCCCCACTCAGGGAGACCCCCTGCAAAATGGGATTGGACTGTTGTGATTCATACAGTACAGTTTTCACTGGCTGATTTTCAGAAGTAGATCACCAAGCCTTTCTTCCTAGCCTGTCTTAGTCTGGAAGCTCCACTGAAAAGTGTTCAGCATCACAGCAACACGGAAGCCTTCAATGACAGATGGGTGGTGGCTGTGCATGGGGTGCACTGGCTGAGAATTGAACCCAGGTCTCCCACATGGAAGGTGAGTATTCTACCACTAAACCACCACTGCCCTCTCTACAATGACATAAAAAAAAAAACCAAACCCACTGCCGTTGAGTTGATTCCCACTCATAGTGACCCTATAGGACAGAGCAGAACTGCCCCATAGAGTTTGCAAACAGCGCCTGGTGGATTCGAACTGCCAACGTTTTGGTTAGCAGCCGTAGCTCTTAACCACTACGCCACCAGGGTTTCCACAATGACATAAGTAGGGATATAAAGTTCCCACAAGGTATCTTTGAGACATTTTGAAGAATTATTTTTCTCCTTCTGCTTCCTAGATTCCTTTGTTTTACTTTAATTATATTTTTATATTACAGATGTAATACACGTTCAATATATTTTAAAAAAAACCTCACAGAATATATAAATCAGAAATGCAAAGTCACTTATTTTCCAAGAACAATGATTAAGTTTCCTGTACATTCTTACAGAATTTTTGTGCATGTATTTTTTAATTTTGTTTTTATTTTATTAAGGTTATATATGCAAATGGTTAATGTGCTTCACTGCTAACTGAAAGGCTGGAGGTTTGAGGTACCACAGAAGGCCTGGCAACCTACTTCCAAAAAATCAGCCATTGAAGGCTGTATGGAGCAGAGTGCTACTCTGGCACACATGGGATCACCATGAGTCAGAATCAACTCCATGGCAACTGTTTTTGTTTATAATGCACATAGTTTGGAGTCAAATCATTCTCTAAGGTTTATAAGCCATCCTACAGCCCCTGCCTCCATTTCCTTTTTCCTAGAGTTAACCATTTTCACTTCTTTTAGCCTTTTTTGGTATTTACCGCCACATCTTTAAATAATGTGGATTATGATTCTATTGCTATTTTTAAAAGTTTTACCTATTGACTTCTCACCATGGAACATAAGAATTCACTTTTCTTTTGCTTCACTTCCCAAGACCGCTTCATGAACATGGATACTTTTTGATCCCATCTCATCCTCATGTTTCCAACATAGTTACAGCCTAATTTGGACAGATAATATTTAGGTTTGTATTATTATGGCTAGGTAATTAAATGCTATTCACAGCTCAGCCAAGCAGTATCCTATGATTAATTTTTCCTTTCCTATACTAATCTGTTTATCCTAGAGTTGATGATACATTTTTTTGTTTAGTTTTTTTACGTAATAACCCTAAACTACAGCCCAGCAGGTTAAGTGTCTTCAGTTTGTTCAAACACATTAGGTATTGCATCAGTTTCGCTATTTTTGAAGACATCTCTTCCAGTCTCCTGAACTGCTCTAACCTGTCCATCTGTGATTACTTTTACCTCTCTCTGTTAGGTTCCTTATTTCTTTGATCACATGTCCTACTTTTCTTGGTTAATTCCTCATTTAGGTGAAGCACATTCTCTTTTAGCTTCTTGAGAAAGGATGCATGGAATGTGTATTTTTTGAGAACTTGAAGGTCTGAAATAGACTTTATTTTAGTCTGATGATTGATAGTTTGGTTTGGTATAGAATTGTAAATAGAAGTAATTTTACTTTAGAATTCTGAAGCATTACTCCATTATTCTTTAGCTTCCAGAGCTGCCATTAAGAAGTCCAATACATTCAACTTCTTACAATTGTTATGAAACCTGTTTTTTTCTCACTATAATCTTGTACAATCTACTCTGTCTCCAGTGTACTAAAATTTTACAATGATATGTGCTGGTGTGGGTCAATAAAACAAAACTGTGATAGTCATTTGGGGAGACTCTTCAAGCTAGAAACAGTTCTTCAGTTCTGAGAAATTTTCTTGAATTACTGCTTTCAAGATATCCTTCCATCCATTTTCTTTGTACTTTCTTTCTGAAACTTCTATTTTGCAGATTATATGCCTCCTAGATTAGTGCTCTAATTTCCCTATATTTATTCCCTTTCTTTGTTCTTTTGATGCTCCTTTTTGAAAGAGTATCTTCTAGTTTCAAGGATGCACTCACCTGATAGAATGATTTTTTTTAAAGAAAAGTTTTCTTCTCTCTAGATAGTGTCTGTTGAGTTCACTTTGTTCTTTTTCATACTAGATGCTTTCCTCAGATGTCGTTACCCTTGACTACTTGCTCATATTTGAGAGTGGGGCATTAAAAATGGTATGTGTAAGTGGTAACTGCCTACACTAGAAGGTGATCACTTAGGCCTTTTGGGAAACCCATCTTGTAATATCTTTTTTAGGGGCTGGTAACATTGCCCAGAGAAGGCTGTTACTCAGTTGTCCACTTAAATGGTAAATTCCTAGCTGCAAGTTTTCTGGGAGTTAAGTGGTACAGTTACCTAGAGGGTATCATTTATATGTAAACTTCCCTTTAACTCTATTTTCAGTAAATTATTCCTATCTTCAGCTATGCCTGGTAGCTCCTAAACAGAGATTCTCTGTTTTATCATCTCCAGAGAATAAACCTTCAGTTTTCTACTAAGGTGGAAGAGGGGTAGTCAACTGACTGCAAAGTGTAGGTAGGGTAGTGTATCTGAAGGTCTAAACACACTTTCACACTGATATTCCTATATTTAGCCAACTTTACTCCTACTAGTGCTACCATTTACTCCTATAGTGCTAGCATTTTCTGAGGCTTTTGAGTTCAACAGTGAAATTGGACTGCTTTACACTTTTTCATAATTTTCAGCATCTGTATCTATACTACGTGTTTTGTTAACTGTATACCTAAGTATTTATTTTCTTTGTAGTCACTCCAAATAGTACTATGTCTTAAATTTCAGTTTCTGCATGTTCACTGTCAGTATACTCTACTTTTTAATATGTGGAAATATTTGTCTCTGAATTTTAGTTATTTTAAAAAAAAAAAAAAAATCAGGGCCAGAAACTTGAGCTTATGACCACGCTGGAATAAAAGGGATGATATTTACCTTCCCAACTTCAACAACTAGAAGACCAGACAAAATGTATCAAATAGTGGTTTTCAGTCACTGGACTACAGGTAGCATGGGACTAGACTCCCTGAGAGAAAGGAAACAAATAAGGTGAACCTTACAGAGCCAGTGGACTCCCTCAGTTGATGACATAGAAATTTAAGTTTGGGGAAGCCAAGGTGGGTAGAATTTGTGGGGCAGAATCCTGAAGAAGAGGGAGCTACAAAGAGAGAAACAACGAAGATCTGCAGAGGGGTCTCCCCAAATCTTTGCCTGAGTAGTGAACTGTGTATACATGAGAAGAAACTACTCAAGGCCACGGAAAGACCACTGGAAACGACTAAGCACAATTATGAGTTTACATTCTTTACCCAAAGAATTTTGGTCTTTGTCCTTAGCTCTTGAGAGATTTAAAACAACAACAACAAAAAAAACCCAAACCCACTGCCATCTAGTTGATTCCAACTCATAGCAGCCCTACAGGACAGAGAAGAGCTGCCTCACAGGGTTTCCAAGGAGCGCCTGGTGGATTCAAACTGCTGACCTTTTGGTTAGCAGCTGAATTCTTAACCACTGCGCCACCAGGGCTCCCTTGACAGATAAGCCCCCCCCCCCCCCCAAAAAAAAACCTTGGAATTTAAGTATTTTTAATAATTACTCCAGACTACACCTAACTAACAGGTTAGGTTTTGAGGTGACACTGGGGTGGGAGCTGGCCAGGCCTGAGAGCCCCACTGCATAATACCTCATGATCACCTTGTGATACTGACCAACCACAGGGGACTGGGGCTTGAGTTTGCATTACATAATGAGACCTCCAATAAAATCCCTGGACGTGAAAACTACATAGGCTTCCTGGCTGGTGAAGGACATAGTTGCACATGAGAGAGCAGCATGCCATTTGGGACATAGATGCTCCACACTGGGAACCCTCCCAGAACTCACCTTTATGTATCTCTTCATTTGCATCCTTTTTTTCCTAAAATAAAATAAAATAAAGCTGTAATCATAAGTATAGTTCTTGGAAGTCGCAGTAAAGATTTATTCATTGATGATGATGATGATAATAACCGTTCATTGAGCACATTTAAAAAATTAATTATACCCAGTCTTAACAACCATTAGTATCACTATGCTAGAGAGAAGAAAACTGAGACCCTAATGCATTTTCGATAAAAAAAAAACCTTCAGGTTTTTTCAGAGAACTTAATAAGATGACCCTGAAATTCATATAGAATAGTAAAGAGCTAGGCATTTCCAAGATAATTTTGAAGGAAATAGGTGGGAAGGCTTGTCCTGCTGGATACTAAAACATTATAAAGCTGTAGCAATCATGACAGTGTGGTATTGTTACAGAAGCCACACAAATTGACCAAAAGAAGAGAAAAAACCACGCATGGATGTATGGAAACTTGATATGAGAGGACAATCAGCTGTCCGTATATAAAAAGAAGTAAAATAAAATTAGATCCTTACCTCAAGTAAAAAAAAAATTACTAGGTAGAAAACAAATATAGAGGAAAAGTTTAAAATTTTTAGCAAATAAAGTTAGATGGAATATCTTTGTGATATTGGAGTAGGGAAGGAATTCTTAAAAAAGACCCCCAAGGTACAAATTATAAAAGAAAGAAAAATAAATTTGACTACATTCAAACTAAATTTCAATATAAGAAAAGACATAACAGGCAAAGGTAAAGGAGAAAGAACAGATTGGGAGAAGGTAAGTAAACAGTATAACCAACAAGGTATTACCTAGAAAATGCAAACCAATAAAGATGATGAAAGCAACAGCAAAACGGGCCAAGATGTCGAGATGTCCAGTAGGGATTTCGGATTAGTGATACTAGAGAAATCTGGGCTGGAAAGAGATTTGGGCTACATTTATTGATGATATTTGAGTTCATGGGACTGAATGAGGTTAGTGAAGGAACACATGTAAATTAGAGATTTGGGCTTACTGAAAAGAGGAAAATAACCAAAATGGATGTCAGAAGAGACTTTGAAACTTGCTCCTAAGCACTGAGTAGCTAAAGTGAACGTAAGAAATGATCAAGTAAAAGAGCTAAACAGAAGATTTCAAAGGGTGGCTTGAGAAAACAAGGTAATGTGCAAGGACTTAGAATTAAAAAACCAAAAGGGAAAAACATGATTGACACTTCTCAAGCTGAAAGAACTAAAGAGAAAATTCAAGCCTCGAGTTGCATTACTGAAGGATTCTATGGGCAAAATACTGAACGATGCAAGAAATACCAAAAGAAGATGGAAGGAATACAGAGTCACTGTACCAAAAAGAACTGGTTGACATTCAACCATTTCAGGAGACAGCATATGATCAAGAACCACTGGTAGTGAAGGAAGTACCAAGTTGCACTGAAGGCACTGGTGACAAGCCTTCAGGAATTGATGGAATACCAACTGAGATACTTCATCAAAACTGATGTAATGCTGGAAGCACTTACTCTTCTATGTCAAGAAATTTGGAAAACAGCTACCTGGCCAACTGACTAGAAGAGATCCATATTTGTGCCCATTTCAAAGAAAAGTGATCAAATGGAATGGGAAAATTATCCACAATATCATTAATATCACACCCTAGCAGAATTTTGATGAAGATAATTAAAAAATGGCTGCAACTGTACAGTGCATCAACTGGAAACTGTCACAAGTTCAAGCCGGATTCAGAAGAGGATGTGGAATGTGGGATATTATTACTGTTGTCAGACAGATCTGGGCTGGAAGCAGAAAATACCAGAAAGATGTTTACCTGTATTTTATTGATTACATGAAGGCATTCGACTGTGTAGATAACCAACTGTGGATAACATTATGAAGAATGGGAATTCCAGAACACTACTGTGGTCACGTGGAACCTGTACATGGATTTAGAGGCAGTCATTCAAACAGAACAAGGGGATACAATGTGGTTCAAAATTGGAAAAGGTTTGTGGCAGGGCTGTATCCTTTCACTTTACTTATTCAAGTCTGTATGCTGAACAAATACTCCAAGAAGCCAGACTGTGAAGAATGCGGCATCAGGATTAGCGGACGATTCATTAACAACCTGCTATATACAGGTGAAACAACCTTGCTTGCCAAAAGTGAAGACGACTTGAAACACTTAGTGACAGTCAAAGACTATCGTCTTCAGTATGGATTACACCCAAATGTGAAGAAAACGAAAATCCTCACAACTGCACCAATAAACAACATCATGATAAATGGAGAAAAAATTGAAACTGTCAAAGATTTCATTCTACTTGGATTAACAATCCACATCCACGGAAGCATCAGTCAAGAAGTCAAACGATGTTCATTGGCAAAATCTACTGCAAAAGACCTCTTTTATTTTTGTTTAAATAGTATTTTACTGTGTTTTAGGTTAAAGTTTACACAGCAGATTAGGTTCCCATTTAACAATTTTTATACAAATTGTTGTGTCATTGGTTCCAATTATCACAATCTGTCAGCATTCTCATTTCCATTCTGTCTGTTTGTTCTGTTTCCATAGATCTAGCTTTCCTTCCCCTCCTTGCCTTCTCATCTTTGCTTTTGGGTAAATGTTGACCATTTGGTCTCATATATTTGATAGTTTAAGGCAGCACATTACTCACAGGTGTTACTTTTTCATTTTAAAAGCCAATCTATTACTTGGCTGAAATGTGACCTACAGAAATAGCTTCAGTTCCAAGTTTAAGGGGTATCTTAGAGTGATAGTCTCAGGGGTTCTTCTGGTCTCTATTGGTCCAGTAGGTCTGGCCTTTTTTTAGGAATTTGAATTTTGTTCTACATTTTCTCCTATTTTATTTGGGACCTTTCTTGTGTCCCTGGTCGGAAAAGTCAGTAGTAATAGCCAGGGACCATCTAGTTCTTCTGGTCTCAGATTAGAAAAGGCTGTAGTTCGTGTGGGCTATTAGTCATGTGGACTAGTTTCTTCTCTGAGCTTTTGATTCCCTTCATTCTCTTTTGCTCCGTACAGGTAGAGACCAATATTTGATTCTTAGATGGCTGCTTGCAAGCTTTTAAGACCCCAGATGCTACTCACCAAACTAGGATGTAGAACATTATCTTTATGGAGTATGTTATGCCAATTGACTAAGTTGTCCCGAGTCTATGGTTCTAAGCCTTTTAACCCAGTAAACCAAGTTGTTTGGATATGTCTAGGAAGTGTCCGTAACTGTGCCCCCTATGAGCTTTGTCTCTTCAAAGTTTTAAAAAGCAATGATATCACTATTCTGGATTGAATTGTGTCCCCCAAAAGTATATGTTATAAATCCTAACCTGTATACTTGTGGTTATAATCCCATTTGGGAATGGGTTTTCTTTGCTATAATAATTAGACAGTATTAGTATAGGATACGTCCTAAGTAAATCTCTTCTGAGATATGAAAGAGCACATTAGGCATAGAGAAGCAGGCAGAGATGGGGGAAGATAGATGCCAAGCCACATGAAGACTGCTGAGGAACAAGGACAAGGACCTTCCTCCAGAGCCAACAAAGAAAGAAAGTCTTCCTCTACAGCCGGCACCCTGAATTCAGACATCTAGCCTCGAAACTGTGAGAAAATAAATTTCTATTTGTTAAAGTCACCCACGTGTAGTATTTCTGTTATAGCAGCACTAGATATGTGAGACAATCATTTTGATGACTAAGGTGCGCTTGTCTTGTATGTATGTGAAATCTGGACAATGAAAAAGGAAGGACAGAAAAATTGATGCATTCAAACTGTGGTGTTGATGAACAATACTGAATATACCATGAACAAACAAATTAGTCTTAAAAGAAATACAATTAGAATGTTCTTTAGAAGCAAGGATGGAGACTTCAACTCACTTACTTTGGGCACATCATCAGGAAAGACCAATTACTAGAAAATGACATCATGTTTGGTAAGACAGAGGGTCAACGAAAATGAGGGAATCCTCAATGAGAATTTGTTGGACACTACACCAGAAGGTGGTCTGATAATTCTGTCACTTCTATTTAGAACAATTATCTTCATCTCCTGTATTTCAAGTACTGTCAAGAAGGCAGAGTTGTGGAAATGCAATAATTTATAAATATGAACGAAAATAGAATTTAAATTTTAAAGTAAAGGGAATATAAGAAAATATTCCCTAAAGGACAATGAGGATTTTTTTGGGGGGGGCGGTGATTGGGATCAGGAACTATCTCCTTTTCTACATTAACATATGCAGAAATAGCTCATCTGTATCTCCTTTAAGGCCAAAATAACAAAAGAAACAAAAATGTTTCATCCATAGACTTCCACTTAAAGCATTTCCTCTGCTTAGAAACAGCAAATCAGCTAACATAAACGGCTAAGAGGAAGCCAGTCACAGATGACTACATACTGTATGATTCTTTTTGTACGAAGTTCAAGAACATGCAAAGCAAGACAGTATAGTGGTGATGGTTAAGTGGTGGGCATGGTTAGAAGGGCACAAAGAAGCCTTCTGGGATCTTGGATATATTCTATACACTGATCTAGGTGGTGGTTCCATTGAATTGTACATCTGGCATTTGAACATTTTACTGTATCTGTTAATTCAAGTACATATTTTTTAATCTCTTCAATTAAAAAAAAAACCAAGGTCTTAAGACTCTCATTCCATACAGCATATTTTGTCCTTGCTAAGATGGTCAAAGGATTTAATTAAAAAGAAGAAACATATTTAATGGTCTACAAGCTTCTCTTCCCCTCTCACCCCATCCCTACTTCAACCATCTCCCCAAGGGTGCCTCTACAACAGTCTAGCAGGAATTAAATGCCAGAGGATAAGGATGTTTGAGTTTCATCATTTTCAGGGTATATAAACAAGTTCCTGGGTCCTTTTTCCACCAAACCAAAAAACTCCCAAAAGGAGTCTGAAAGGAATCATAATGTAAACACCAACCTTTCAATCATTACTTGGTATATAATCATTACTTGTATATTTTAATCATTACTTGGTATATTGCCCTAGCTCATGGCTATGAACCTATATCTAAAAAGATCCTTCTATAATTTCCATTTTAATTTTACTTTGACAATTTGGAATAGGATAAAATGACAGAAAAATTTTATCTAAATTTCAATTAACTCCCTTACTGTCAATTGCTATTTTTTAGCGAAGGACGATCACATATATTAAACAGTTCAGAGAATAAAAAATTCCTTCCCACTGCCGTTTTAAAATGAAAATATCAAACGAAAAAGAAAACGTATTTATTACATCTGGTTGTTACATTAGTCACAAAATGAAATGTTGGAATCTGCCTGTTGGTTAAATGTTCAGAACTATAAATAATGAGGCACAGTATTAAGATAAGCCACCACACACACGCCATGCAATCAGCAGATGCACTGCTTCAGATATTTCGACTTCAGCGAAAATAAGAAACAAAGTCATGTAAAGAAGGTGTTTCGGGGGACTGAAGCTGTCTCTTTTCACCCTTCAAATAATTTTTAGATGTTAGTAAAAATAAGTAAAATTTTAAAGTCTTCATGGATACTTCAGGATTCTAGTAGAAGCCCTGCAACATAAAACTCTAAGGCTTTATATTCTTGCAGGGTTTTAGTTAACCGAGCAAAGAACTGATCTGTGGAACTGAAAATATCTAAGGAAAAACAACTAGGGGTCTTGTCTGCAAGGCAAAAGCTCAGCACCTCGGAGCAGGGTTGCACTAAACTGCCGAGATGCAGAGCTTTAACTATTGCCTTCTTTTAAAACTTGGCCTGCGGGACTGAGGGAGCGGAATTAGGCGCAGCGGGGGAGCCTCTTGGGTGGTAAGCAACCCTAAGATCAAAGCACTCCACTCGTTCCGAGAAGAGGGGCCAAGGAAAGACACAGGGCAAGAGAAACTCACTTTTGAAAAGCACTTTCCGGTTACAAAGCACTCTCACATTCTTTATCGGACAAGTATCCTTTTGGCTGGCCTCCAGCGTCTACAGAAACAAAAGGCCCAACTTGGGGTTCTCTTCAAATCTGGGTTGCAACCCCCTCGTTCTCGTGGCTACGCAGCCCGCGCATCGCACCGACCTCCTCGGCGCCAGCCGGACGCGCACGTCACTCGCTTGCTGCCAATCAGCACCGGGCAGGTCACCTCTCCTCCCAGGACCCACAGCACCGCCCCCTCCCGCATGCGGCCGGGACCCAGGCCGTTGCACGCCGCCCGCCCGCCGGCCGCTTCCGCTCTCAGCGCAGGCGCGGCAGCTCTGCCAGTGAGTGGAGGGGGCTCGGGAGAAGAGCGGACGCTACTGGTGAGGATGGTGCTGGAGAGCGTCGCCCGCATCGTAAAGGTACAGCTTCCCGCGTATCTTAAGCGGCTTCCAGTCCCCGAGAGCATTACCGGGTTCGTCCGGCTCACAGGTAAACCGCCCCATCAGCCAGTGCCCATTCTTGCGCGCACCCCGGGAAGGTGGTGGTGGTGGTATAAAATTTTGCGGCCAAGGGGTGGGGCCGGGCGAGCGGCGCGTGACCCGTGACCCCGAGCGGTGGGGGCTGAGTGCGCAGCCGCCTCCAGAGCGCGTGCGATGCCAGCTCTCGGCGCTTGGCTGCCCTCTAGCCGCTGTCTGCAGTATGCTTTCGTGATGAGAGACCGGTTTTTTGCCGAGGAGATGGCTGGGTTGGAAACAGGCCCGTCTCTTTCACCTCCTGCATCTAGTATTTGTCCTTTTCATCGCACTCTGCAGTATGCTTCTTTATTCTAAAGCAGGCTAGGTCCGCTTTAGCTAAGGCCCTATGTGACAGGCAGTCCCTGCTCACCGCCGGATTTTTCCCGTGTAAGAGTGAGTGTGTGCGAGAGAAATATCGACGTAACAGGGTAACACGCATGTGGCTGTTTTATTTAGTAAAGAAATTAGTAAATAACCTCCATTCCCACAGGGGACAGTTCACCTATTTTCAGGGGCATTTGAGGTCACCTCCATTGTTAATGGGCGCCGGGGCAATTGAGGTGACTCGAGTTGGAAGCAAGATATATTAGCCAGAAAGTATTCAAAGCTAGGTATTTATGGGGCCATATCTCACAAAATGAAAACGTAATGCATATATATGAGGTAGTCTGTTTTTCACTGGACAGTGACAACAGTTGCAGAATCTATTTTGGAGTACTATGGAAGAAAGGAAACCCTGGTGGCGTAGTGGTTAAGAGCTACGGCTGCTAACCAAAGGTGGGCAGTTCCAATCCACTGGACGTTCCGTGGAAACCCTGTCGGGCAGGTCTACCCTGTTCTATAGGATCGCTATGAGTCGGAATCAACTCGACCGCAATGGGTCTGGTTTTTGGTACGGAAGACAAACTTCAATGACTGTTTTCCACTTTTAATCTCTTCAGAAAAGGTAGTAATAGTTAATAACATTTAGCTCTCCTGAATAATTTACATGTGGAGTCCATAATGTAGACCTTCGTTGGACCAAAAATTTGATAGACAACTTTTTGAGCAATGAATTGCTTAAATGTTTAGGAGACAAGGTATTTTCATTTTTCATCTGCAAATTAGAAAAAAAAAAATTACATTATTGTTGCCTATTTTTCCTTCCCTGTTTAGACCTAGCAGTTTTTTTAAGCAATTGATACTCTCATGATGACACTGCATTCTTAGTAAACACTTAGCGATCCTGGATTACTATGCAGTGTTTAAATACTGATAATCCTTATCTGTCAGAAACAATGTATCTTTCTTTGTTTAGGTCAGATTTTCAAGAGGAAAGTTTTTAAGATAAATTAGTGTGAGTCTGCTCTTGTATTTGTATAACATATGCTAATACTTGAAGTTTTCAAAAAATCTTCCCAATTAGCATATATACCTTTAAAATAGAGCAACAAAATAATCTTTCCAGTCAACACTTCCAGGTTTAAAAACTAGTTATGAAACTTTGAAAATAGTAGTTCTTGCCCACTTGAACTAGTTGGCTTCTTTAAAATACGAAGGTTTTTACTCAAAGCAATGAATCCTAAAACTTTAATAATATTTGTCCCAGAGTAACACAAATGCATCAGAGCTGGCAGCTATAAGGACATTAGCTGTATTTATCCAGAAAGGGCCAATTTTGAATTGAAATGGAACAGAATTGAAAACATATATCTACAAAAAGATTTGTACAAGCATGTTTATAATAGCCTTATCTATATAGCCCAAAACTGGAAACAATCCAAGTATCTTATCAACATAAGAATGGATAAACAGATTATGATATATTCATATGAGTGGAAAAGTGGTCAGCAATAAAAAGGAACGAATTACTGAAACACTGGGTGAATCTCAAAAAACTGTATGTTGAGTGAAAGAAGCTTTGATTATAGAACTCATTAGTTAGAAGGAATAGAAGAGCAGGAGAATACTTTCTGGAGTGATGGAAATGTTTACATAGTTTCTGTGGTTGCTACCCAGGTGTATTTAATTGTCAAGACTCTTAGGGCTAAATAGTTAAGATCTATTTATTTTAATTTGTATGTAAATTATACTTCAATTTTTAAAAAAGGAAGGAATGGAACAAAAGATGAGTTTTCTCAATAGGGAAAGCATAATTTAAGTTCAGATTAAAGAACTGTATTTATTAACTTGTACATAATAGAGATTATTCCTAAAAGATTGAAGAATCTTTGAAAAACTTTTTTTTGAGAATTTGGGAAAAGATTTACGTAGTTACTTTAGCTTATAAAAATTTCCCCTCTTGCTGTTTTGACCAACCATATTTAAAAATCTGTTTCGCAGTTTTACATTCCTCAAGTCATCAAATATTTATTGAGCATCTACTATAGGCCAGGTAATGTTCTAGATACTGGGACACTGTTCTGTTCACAATAGTGAATGAAAAGAAGTTTTTAAAATTGATCATTAATTTCATTTTTATAGGTCGTTTGGTCCTGAACACAGTTTTATGTTAATAGTAAAGCCAATCCATTGAAAATATTTATTCTCATATTTTCTGTAATTTAGAAGTAGGAATCATTTCTGTCTCTTGACTAAATGATACTTAAGAAGATGTAGTGAAATCATCAGCCACCAAGTGGCCAATGTTATTTTTACATTATTATATGCAACTTTCTGGAAATTTGAAAAGGAAAAATTTCTCCTGATTCCTTAAACAATAATTCATCATTGAGATTCATGTATGTATATGTATAATTTTAAAATGTTTTTATAATAAGAGTTTATATATTTTGATTAGGAATAGAGTGTGTTGATAGCTAGTTTATTTAAGTATGTAAAAGGCTGAATCTGCCCCTTAAACCTTTTTTTCTCTAAGGAGATGCTTTCTTTTAACAGTGTTTAATTTAAACTTCTGTAACGGTTTATGTTAAAATTGCTTGCTACTTGAGTTGTTTTGACATGTTCTTTTTGGTTTAGATTTGATTTCTCTGATGGTGCTGGTTCTTTCACTCTGACTTCTTAGTCTTATTATTGTTTATCTTAATAGTGGGTAATAGAAGTCAAATAGATACTAGAATCCTGCTCAATATTAATAGTATAATGTGGTCTGATTTTTTTTCTTTTCTTAATCAGAAACAGGTGATTAAAAAAAATTAGAAATAGGTAAGCTTCACTAATAGAAAAAGTTCTTCTGGAAGTTAAAATTTGGAATTAAGGAAAACAATGTTTAAGAAAAGTCAACCCTTTACATTCAAATGAATAAACAAAATGTTGTCTCAGTGGGTATCTTTTTAATGGATTGAACCTTGACGTCAGCCAGTTCATCTGTATGACCTACCATCCTCAACTACTAAATGCATACCTCTCCAACTCCTGCTCTCTCAAACTTGGATCTTCCTAATCCTGACTTGTCTCCTGAAACCCCTTTATAGCTTCAGTTTCTCATAAAGGCACCTCCTTGTCCTAAATAAAACAAAGCTCTCCCTGAGAAAACCACTTCCCCTGTATCTGTTCTTTCTCTACCCTTCCTTGTCTTTCTGGGATGGAGGAGCAGAGAGAGTTGACTCTGCACGGTTATTTCCACGCTGGAATTCTTTCACTCTCTTTCAAAGCTTTATCTTCCTTTAAAGCTTCTGCCATCCCTCAGTACCACGCTCCTTATTCTTTGTTGTCAACTGTTGACCTTCAGCCAACACCCAACATTCTTTAGGGATGCTCTTATTCTTCTGTTTTTCCTATAACATTGTACTGTTTCTTCCTGCTTAAACCTGCCTTCCTCTTTCTATACTGTGGTGTGTGTGTTTAATATTATAGATTAGTACCACCATCCATCCAGATAATGAAACCAGAAATCTGGGAATCATGAATGAACTTCACTTCCTCTATTTACCTCATGTTGCATACCTAATCTATCACCAAATCCTATAGATTTTACTGTCTGAATTAGTGGTCCTTAAGTTTTGAGAGGGGTGGTGGTTAGATCACAGACCTACTCTAAGATCCTGGTGAAGGCTATGGACCATCTCTTTAGAAAACACACACATGCACACACATTCATACACACTGTTGTAGGCAGTTTTTAGTCCCCCCACCCCCTGCATTCTGTATTATTGCAATGGATTTCCAAGAGGTTATCTTGCCTCTTTTCCTCCCCACCACCAGCCCTCTCTCCCTGTTCTTTATGTCCCTCCTTTAATTCATCTTCTATCTGATACCAGTATGACTTCATAAATGAAAAATTTTCCAGTTACAGTACTGTTCAAGTATTTCAGTGGTTCATATTATACATAGGATAAATTCCTAGCTTCCTGTTGCACATCAGAGCCTTTCATGATCTGGCACCTGCTCACTTCTACAGTCCCCACCCTACTTCTTTATATTCAGCAATACCATGGTGCGTAGAGTTCTAACCTTTCATGCATGTCCTGTCTCTGTGCCCTTGCCTATGCTGTTTCCTCTGCCTGGAATGCAGCTCCTCCTCCCATTTGCCTGATGAACTCATTACTTACTCATCTTTCAGAAACCTGCTTAGGTGTCAGATCCTCTCTGTAAAGTCTTTGCTCATCCCAGCAGAGAGTTTCTCTCTTCCCAGCAAAGAGTTCATCTCTTCTGTCTCTGTATTGCTTATATATTACACAGTATTATAATCCTTCTTTTTATTAGTCTGTATTCCACACTAGATGGAAAGCTCCTTTGTGGTAGGGCCTGTGTCTTATAATTTTTGTATCTTCAATACCTGGCATATCACCTGACATGTGTCAGTGAGGCTTTATAGTTCCTAAGGATGCTTGAAATTTTTTTCTTAAATATTTTAAATAGTCTTCCTTACTGTCTTACAGTCTTACACTGTTATCATTCATAAGCCATGAACAAAGGCAAACACATCAGCCCTTACAGTAGTTACCTCAGATGCCAGTTTAATGGAGTACAGATTCAATTCAGCTAAAATTTATTGAGATCTTGGTGTATATAAGTCTCTATTAGAGGGGTAGGAAGCTGTAGATCTTTTTGCTCAGTAGGGGAAGTGACAGATATTTACATAACTAGCTTCAAGGCAGAGTGCATTAATACTCCTTTTGAATAGTAGTTACTGAGTGGTTTCTTCATTCATTCCTCTGAACAGTCCTATAAAGTTGGTAGGTTCTTTGCACGTACTCTTTTCTTCCCTGTGCCTTGAAAGTTCTTCTCTCAGTCTTTAAGCAAGAACTTTCGAGGCACAGGGAAAAGCATGTGCAAAGGACTTAGCAGTTTCACAGGTCTGATGGTTTTAGCTTAAAGATCTTTTTTCAGATACCTTCCCTGACCACCTTACCTAAAGTTGCAGCCAACTTACCACTTTGCCCCCAGGTTACTCTCTTTCTGTCTTACACCTCCGTTGCTGTCAATTCCATTCCGACTCATAGCGACTCTGTAGGACAGAGTAGAACTGCCCCATAGGGTTTCCAAGGCAGTAGATCTTTATGGGAGCAGATTGCCAGGTCTTTTCTCCCATAGAACCACTGGTGGGTTTGAACTGCTGACCTTTCGGTTAGCACCCCAGGGCTTAACCGTTGCACCACCAGTGCTTCTTATAGTTAAAAATAGTAGGCAAATGTTTTTCCCTCCGGTATCAAATATCTGTAATAGCTCAACATACATCAAATAGGTTCATAGGAAATAGCCTTAGATGTTTTTTTTTTTTAATTTCTTGTTTGATTTTTCTGTATTTTACATTTCTTCATTAAAAATGAGCCTTAATAACAATATTTCAAATGATTTTAATTGAGCTTTACAGGCTGTATTACTTTCCTTTATAAAACTTCTCTATAATTAAGTTGATCATCTTTAGAAAATAGATTGTACTAAGACTGTTTTACAACTTATAACTTTGTTGTAGGAAATAATGACATCTCGTTATTGTATTACTTTACTTCACCAAGAATTAAGTGTGCCAAGAGGACAACATTTTATGAAGAGATTTTAAAACAGTATTCATACCGTTTGTTCCTTGAGATTTGTGGGTTGAGATAGAAATGCTGGATTTAAGTTAACGTTTTCATCTTTACATTCTTGTTCATTTGGTTTTTTACTTTGGGTCATTTAACCTCCGGTAACTTTTTTAGTTTGTAATATACAGAATAATATTTAATGTTATTCTACATTCAACAAACATTTATTAAATGACTGCTATTTCAAGATACTACACTAGATGCTGGGGCCAATAGCAACCAAAGAAATTCATTCCTAATCTAGATAAATGTAACTAAATACTTACAGTACAGCGTGGTGAGTGAGAAAGCAAATGACATTCTCTTCATTCATTTACTTAGTAAGTCATTTATTAAACACTTACGAGCCATCTTTTGTGCCAGGAATTGTAGAACACAGCTTCTTTCCTCATAGGCTTATGGAACAGGCATCTTTATAAACAAATATTAACCGAATTGTGATAACAGAAACATAAGGAAAAGGGAAATACAGGAGGAAGTGATTAATTCTGCTTTGTAAAATCAGGGAAGAGTTCTGGAGGAGAGACTATTAGACTGTAGTCTTGAAGGGTCCGTACAAATTAGTTAAACCAGGTGTAGAGAAAGGCATTGCAAAGAGAAGGAACTTCATGTGCAAAGAATACAGGAAGACTACTTAGGTAATAACTTTGGCTGGCTTCAGGTACATGAGGGATGGGATGTTTATAAGAGCTGAAACTGGAAAAGTATCCTTACCATGCATGCTAACGAAGTGGTGCTTTGTGGAACTGGTGGTCCCTAGCAGCACTGTCCAAATTCTTCCTGTGAGGGTAGAAATGTTCTTTGTGCTGTCAGATACAGGAGTCACTAGCCACTTGTGGCTTATGAGCTCCTGAAGTATGACTAGTGTGTCTAAAAAACGAAATTTTAAATTTTGCTTAAATTTATTAAATTTAAATAGCCACATGTGGCTGTTGGCTACCATATTGGACAGTATTGATCTATAAGACAGACCTCTCCCCTGCTTCCAAAACAATTCCGTATTAATCTCCAGAACTTTAATTCATTCAAAGAATCTGTGTGGTGCGCCTCTACTCTGGTTATGAGGATATAACAGCCAACATGACAGACAAGGTACTTACACTCACAGAGCTTCATTCTGGCCACCAAAAGAATGCATCACTAAAGATTTCTACCATATAGCATAGTCAAGTTGATTTGGCAAAATACTTTTTTCAAAGGAGTTGCTACTACTTCCCTACCAATCTACATAATCTGTTAATAAAAGCTACCATTTATTGTGTGTCTTCTTTGTGCCAAGGTACTCTTACAGGTGCTATACATGTAATATATAAATAGGTTATTTTATTTAGATCTCATAACAAGCTTTTGGCGTTATTCCCATGGTGTCTTATCAAAAATAATTTCACTTGGGAAGAATTGGTATTAAGCCAGTCTTATAGTAGTTAAATGGTAAGAACAATTATCTCTTGAGAGTAGTTTTACTAAGAGAGGAACAGATTTAATTTTAGATCTGTTTGATTTCATGCCATGGTTATTGAGAACAGGCTTTGGATTTTGAATGTCTTGGTCTAAACTTGGCTTAAGCTACAGTTTACCCACCTGTAAAATGGGAATAATAATAGTGCCTACCATGTACAGTTGTTTAAGCTAACACTGTTAGGTAATTTAATATATAAATAGGTTATTTTATTTAGATCTCATAACAAGCTTTTGGCGTTATTCCCATGGTGTCTTATCAAAAATAATTTCACTTGGGAAGAATTGGTATTAAGCCAGTCTTATAGTAGTTAAATGGTAAGAACAATTATCTCTTGAGAGTAGTTTTACTAAGAGAGGAACAGATTTAATTTTAGATCTGTTTGATTTCATGCCATGGTTATTGAGAACAGGCTTTGGATTTTGAATGTCTTGGTCTAAACTTGGCTTAAGCTACAGTTTACCCACCTGTAAAATGGGAATAATAATAGTGCCTACCATGTACAGTTGTTTAAGCTAACACTGTTAGGTAATACAGTGGCACTCTTAGCATACTCTATTCATTTATCATTAATATTCATTAGAATGCACTGACACATAATACCTAGTTTCTTTTATCTACCTAGCTATTTCTATATAATGTCTAGCAAGGAGTCAGGTAAGTGCTGAGTACAGGAAGTTAAATGATAGCTCTTTAAGAACAGAAAAGATTTGCTGCAGAGCCCAGCAGAAACAAGGCAGTAGCAGACATTTGAGAAATGCATGCTGAAATGTTTATCTTATCTTCCTGGTGTGTTTGTCTCCACAGGCATAGGGACCATTTTGTTTATATCACTTGTAATCCCTCTCACCATAGGACAGTGCTTGGTGTTCCAGAATGCGTTTAATGAATTTTTATGGAATGATAATGTATCTTACAATGAGAACATTCAGTATATGAAGATTTCAGTTAGTTCTTTAAAATCTTACATGTTTAGGTATTTCTTTAGTTATTATGATGATGATATAAAAGAATGTAAATTAAGCATTGAAGACGTTTTGAAATGATCATAATTTATGACTCTGAAATTATAAGTCATTGTTAAAATATTTTGCAGATATTCTTTTGTATGGTTTTGTAAAAAACAGCTTGGGGGCAGTGACTGACCTCCTCCAACCCCACAAGGGGGAAGGAGAACCAGGAGAAACAGCCCAAGTCTGATTCCTATGAGGTGGGGGTCAGGCATGTCTCCTCTCTCCTTCATCTTTACCAATTCTGACACCAACTGTCCCTCTCACGGCACTCTCTACTTTTCTGCTGAGTTCAATAATTCATTGCAGTGGCCACACAGAATTCACCATACTTAGAATTATGGGGTTTATTCAGGAAGTAACAGTTACAGTTCAGGCTCAGGAACACTCAGGATACAGTCCTTCCATCAGAATAGCCTATTCCCCGCCTTGCTCGCAGACACGCCTCTCACTGGCCCTCAGTCTCTGCCCATAGGCACTCAGCTTTCTCTGTCCGTGGGCTGGGAAGCCCACTACGCCATCTCCTCTGCCAGGTCTGCCACTGCTTCTCATCGACTTTAGGGCTGCAGCTCTCTGTCTCTGTCTTTTGTCTCTGTCTCTCTTCTCTCTATCATCTCTCTGTCTCTCATCCACTTCCCCCCTCCGCCCGCCCCAATAGGGTTTGTATGGTTTTAGACATGGTATAAAGGAAAAAAGGTGAAAATGTTTTCCAAACTTATAAAATATGTGGCACGTTTTCTAAACCGATAAAATGCATGGCACACTGAATTTTGTTTATACTTACAGTAATCATACTTCCCAACATACAAATAAAGACAAATGCAAATATACTTCATGGGGACAGTGAGATAGGATATTTGGAATAGGACCTATTTCTGAAAATTTACGTTTCCAGTACCCAGAGTCTCAAGTTAGCCCATAATAAAACAAGGTAGTCCTAGGTATAGCTGGCTAGATTGTATTATTATTCACAGTTTTACAGATGAATTAAATAGTTAAGAAATTATGATGAGAATTAATAAATAAATAAACTCAATGAAATCAGACATGCTATTTTGAGTTGTATTTCAGCAAGAGGACTGCAATTCTAACAAATCTGTACATGTTTAGTTTCAGAATGGCTTCGGTTATTGCCTTTTCTTGGTGTCCTTGCACTACTTGGCTACCTTGCAGTTCGTCCATTCCTCCCGAAGAAAAAACAACAAAAGGATAGCTTGATTAATCTTAAAATACAAAAGGAAAATCCCAAAGTGGTAAATGAAATAAACATTGAAGATTTGTGTCTTACTAAAGCAGCTTATTGTAGGTGTTGGCGTTCTAAGACGGTAAGATGTCTGTTTACACATACAGTAGAATTTTGTGGAGTTAGAATTGTTTTGCTTCCTAAATTCCCAATTTTGAGGTTCTGTAAGATGAGAGATTTGTTCATAGTATTCAGTATTGAAAGTCTGTATTCTTAAGTTTGAATTTGCAGTTGATAGTACCTATATTTGCAAAGTTAGAGCAGCAAGAAAGAATAGAAATCTGATGTTTTCACAAGGCTCAGCTGTTATCTAAAGTAGTATCTATTTACTTTTAAAATACTTTTTATTCTTTGAGAAAGAATGTAAGACTTGGTGGAAAAGAGCTTAGACTTTGGAGTCAGAATAAATTGTGTTCAAATATGGTGTCTGACACCGTATGACTGGTTAAGCAAGGTACTTAATTTTTAATTTCTTTAATCTTTAGTTTTTTGAAGTCTGATAATTTATTAATATAACAGGTATTGTTGAGGATTTAGTTAGTTGATGTATGTAAAATGCCTTAAACAGTATGTACTAGTAAGTGGTAGTTATAATTATGAATGATTTTTAATGTGAAAATTAAAAAGGAGTTTGGAATGATGAGTACTAAAAGCAGTTGATGAAATCTGTCTCTTGTATTACTTTAATTGTAGGATATTTGGGGTTTTAAGTACAGTAATGTTCATTACAGCATCATTTATAAAAGCAAAATTTTAGAACAACTTAAGTATTTGATAAAAGGGGAATAACTAAAGTATGGTATAATACAAATGATGGAATGTTAGGAAGCCATTGAAATCATACTTATAAAGAATATTTAATGTCATGAGATCATGATGTAATATAAGTAAGAAAAGCAAATTATAGTATGATCCCAGTTTTGCTTAAAATGTATATACTCAGACACAGTAAATGCATAGGGAAAAAATGTACAAAAATGTTAATTATTGTTCTCTATGTCTACATGGATTATGAGTGAGTATTTTTTCTTAAATATATTTTTAATACTCTTCAGAAAATTTACAGTATGTAAGAGCTCAAGCTGTAAACCAAAAGGTCAGCAGTTCGAATCCACCAGCCACTCCTTGGAAACTCTATGGGGCAGTTCTACTCTGTCCTGTAGGGTTGCTGTGAGTCAGAATCAACTCTACAGCAACAGGGTATAAATTATAGTAAGAAAACATTATGAAATGATTTATTTGAAATAAAAAAAAAAATTCAATATGTAAAGCAGTGAATAAACTCAAGTTTAGAACTCCACAGGGAACAAGAATTTATGTTGATTCTTTTTAAACCTATTTTAGTTGCTCATGGAATCATGCTAAGGTATTTATTTAAAATTGACACCAAATCATCAGTTTATTTAAATTGTCAGATTTGCTATGGTATCAGAATGATGTTAGGTTAGATGTAGGAAATACAGGTAGTCCCTGATTTACAATGTATTCGAGTTATGATGGACTGCAGTTACGACTGTCTAAGTTTTTTTTTGTACATCTTATCGTTAGTAATATGTACTACATACAGTGTTGCAGCGTGTAATTTGCTGATGTTATCATTCTCAGATGTCCACTCGCAGATGTTCAATGTTATGATTTATACAGATACTGATAATAAAAGGCAATAATAATGAAAACTAAAAAAAAAAAAATGAGGTATTCGACTTACATCAGAACCAACTTACGACGGAGTCATCAGAATAGAACCCCGTCGTAAGTCAGGGATGACCTATATCTATTACTCAAAGAAAGCTATCTGGTGATTTTTTTTCCTTGGAAAAGTATTTTGCTTTCTTTATGAGAATATTTCACGATTTTTTCATTTTGTTGAATCGTATTTTTAAAGTAACAATTCTTTTTCTCTTTCTAGTTCCCTGTTTGTGATGGTTCACATAATAAACACAATGAATTGACAGGAGACAATGTGGGCCCACTAATACTGAAGAAGAAAGAAGTATAATAGTCTGTAATGATGTAAGACTAGTGAATTAGGAGTGAAATGGTTGTGTGCTGTAAAATCCTATAACAGTATTTTCTCATTCTTTCTGTATAGAAAATCTTTGAAATGGTGGTCTTAATTATTACTACTGATTGAATAATTATTTCTGCCAATTTATTTTCTTGCTACACTACTGTTTATATTTGGTACTTTGTATAATAGTCATTTATATAGAAATTGTGAAAGTCTCTCATCATAACTTCGAAGAATTAATGTATCTTCCAATAATAATAAAATCAACACTTCTCAACACTTAATTGAGAAAATCTAGATTATTGGCAATGGGTCCAAAGCTGTTAGTGTGAATATCAGTATTTTCAACAGAATGTATACTTAAATTTTTTTTCCCCACAGTGTTAAATATGTTATTTTTCAGATCTCTTTTGTTTTGATCCTTTGAAGTGATTTTCCCCTTTTGTCCTTTCACATTCCATTCTTTTTAGGATAAGAAAAATATTACCATCAATAATTACCTGAATTTTCACAGAGATAAACTCTTACCTTTGTAGAAATTATTGTCTAATATGAATATCCCAATTTCAGGAAAGAAGTAAACTGGATGTAAAACACTCCAACAAGGAACGGTTATTTACATTATAAAGGATTTGTTTGGTTTACAAAGGCTTGTTTGTATCTGTTTATGTGTGCTTTTTTGTGTGTGTGTCTTGAGCTGTTTGACTCAGTAATGGGGTGGGGTGAGGCGGAGTGGCAGCACTTAGAGCTGAACTCACAGGCTGCTGCAATTTGAAGATCAGTTAGAAGTCGACAAAGTATATCTGAACTCATTAAAATGATAATAGTTCAGAGTTCAAAATTGTATTTATATGAACATTTTTCTGTTTAAAGCAGTATAAACCATAAAAACATAAAACTTTTTTGTAAAAATACTTACAAAATTAATGGAGAATCTTTATAAAGTTTTTGTAATTTTTTAGCCTACTGTTAAGTCTATTTTATTTCATCTTATATTTATAAATCTCATATTAATAGCTGTCCTTAAGTCTGTCTACTGAAGGTACAATCTGTTCAGTTCACTATGCCTCCTTTTTATATGAAAATACAGGAGGCAGACATGTTTAATCCTTATTGCAATAATGAAGCTATTAGTTATTAAGCACTTAATATGTACCATACTGAAATGATTTTGATTAAAAGGCCAAATCACTTCTACTTTCTTCATCTAAATGTAATGAAAGCTCTGCTAAACCCAACAGAGTGAATCCCACCCTCTAAGCCACAGTGTGGAGTCCTGGTGGCTCAGTGGTTAAGAGCTCATTGCTAACCAAATGGTCAGCAGTTCAAATCCACCAGCTGCTCTTTGGAAACTATGGGGCAGTTCATTCTATCCTATAGGGTCACTGTGAATTGGAATCGACTCAGCAGCAACAGGTAAGCCACAGTGTAAGGAGCCCTGGTGGTATAACTGTTAAGCACTTGGCTGCTGACCAAAAGATTGGTGGTTTGAACCCACCAGCTGCTGCACAGGAGAGACCTGGCAATCTGCTTCTGTAAAGATTTCAGCCAGGAAAACCCTATGGGGCAGTTCTACTTTGCCACATGGTTCGCGATAATTCATAATCGTCTCAACGGCACCCAACAACATGTCCCAGACACTGCTTAGCATGGCACCTGGATTACTTATGACACATGTCAATAGGTTTCTGTTGTGTGATCTTCACTGTGACCAACAGCAGGAATCTTAGGGTTAGAAATGTAGTCTGTGGTTTTGAGAAATTTTACAAGTTGTATGTCCAGAATTGTTGCTTCTTACATTCCCTGCCTGACATTTGGGGAGAAATACAACACTGCTCTTCGGCTCTGGTGTTTCTTGAATCCTTTCCTTCAACACCCTTGAGGTCTTCACTGTGAGATTCACCATTTGTTCTCTCACAGCTGATCACAAGACTTCCGAAAAAATTCCTCCTCCCCAAAAGTTTGTGGTCATGAAATACTTTCCTTTATATAAAATTATCTGTAGCAACTCACCGCCAACATGTTTTTATACGTGTTCTAGTGGTTCCCATGCTTGAATTTCACTGGAAAAGGTAACATTTCCTTAAAATGTAGAGGTGTTGTCTATCATCAAGTTAATTTCAACTCATAGCAACTTTATAGCACAGAGTAGAAATGCCCTGTGGGGTTTCCTAGGTTGCAATCTTCATGGGAGCAGATTGCCAGATCTTTTCTCCTGTGGAGCTGCTAGTGGGTTCGAACTGCCAACCTTTCAGTTAAAGGACTCCTCAAAAGAAAAAAAAAAAAAAAAATATATATATATGTATATAAATATAAAATTACCAACTTTTAATTTTGTCAAGAACATATAAAAAATTGAAAACTATTTTGTAAAAGGGAATTTTTTAATACCTGCAAAGTAAAAAGACTATACTCTCAGAATAAAATCTTTTTTCCCATTTTCAGTTGTTAAATATATTAAAAAAAACCAAAAAACTATTGGTTATCTAGTGCTGCTATGACAGAAATACCACAAGTGGATGGCTTTAACAGAAGTTTATTCTGTCACAGTCTGGGAGGCTAGAAGTCCGAATTCAGGGTGCCAACTCCAGAGGGAGGCTTTCTGTCAGTTCTGGGGGAAGGTCCTTGTCATCAATCTTCCCCTGGTCTAGGAGCTTCTCAGCATAGGGACCCCAGGTCCAAATGACCCGCTTTGCTTCCGGTTCTGCTTCCTTGGTAGTATGAGGTCCCCCTGTCTTTGCTTACTTCAAAGAGACTGACTCAAGAAACAACCTAATCTTGGAGATTTGAATCCTGCCTCATAACTGCCTCTAATCCTGCCATTAACATCATAGAGGATTTACAACACATAGGAAAATCACATCAGATGACAAAATGGTGGACAGTCACACAACACTGGGAATCATGGCGTAGCCAAACTGATACACATCTTGGGAGGACACAATTCATGACAACTGTGACTCAAATTTCCCACCTCTGCAAATTACTCAGAAGCTGGGGACTGACAGCAAGCTATTACTTTAATGACTCCTATACATAAGTATATAATTGCCATCACTACTTGTAAATTCATAGAATTCTACCATGTATGCCTTAAAAAAATACATGTAATAAACAAGGAGCCCTGGTGGCTCAGTGGTTAAAGCAATCGGCTGCTTACCGAATGGTTGGCAGTTTGAAACCACCAGTGGCTCCATGGGAGAAATATGTGGCAGTCTGCTTCTGTAGAGATTTACAGCCTTGGAAACCCTCTGGGGTCGCTACCAGTCAGAATTGGCTGGACGGCAGAGGGTTTTATTAGCCAACTACCTCTGAATTGATAGAAGATAACTTAGCCCTTGAAATACCTGTGTTGGGTTTGTAGGAACATCAAGAGAGCCCTGTTGTTACTATGTCACATGACAGCTGTGAGGGCCGTTCTGCTTCCTAGGTTAACCACTCAGCAGACGAGAAGCACCATTACGTAAATATCTGCTATCCAAAAACGATGATCAGGCTCGAGGTACTAATGATGCACTCAGGTAATTAAGCAAGCTGCATTTTGGATCAGGCTTGAGGTACTAATGATGCACTCAGGTAATTAAGCAAGCTGCATTTTGAAAAATGCATTACAATTCAGCTTTCAGTTCAACGTCTCATGATGATTCATTACATTCCTTTTGTATTTTGTAACCTAATTTGTTAATAACTTTATGGGAAGCCACATAAGCCAGCTGCTGATCTATATAGTTCTCCCTTGCTGTGATCACACAGTCCTCTATTAGCAACAAGCTATCATCCTGGTTAGAATGGGAGAAAAATGTAGAACAAAACTCAAATTCATAAAAAAGACCAGACTTACTGGACTAACAGGGACTGGAGGAACGCCTGAGACTATTGCCCTAAGACACCTTTTTAACCTGGATTGAAGCCACTCCTGGAGGTTACCTTTCAGCCAAATAATAGATTGGTCTCCAAATAATAGATTGGTCTATAAAATAATAACGCCCGTGAGGAATGTGCTCCTTAGAACAATCAACTATACGAGACCAAATGGGCAACATTTGCCCAAAAGCAAAGATGAGAAGGCAACGAGGGCCAGGAAGACTAGAGGGATGGAAACTGGGAAGGCAGGGTGGAAATGAGAGTGCTGACACATTGCAGGGATAGCAACCAATGTTACAAAATAATTTGCGTATGAATTGTTAAGTGGGAAACTAATTCTGCTGTGTAAACTTTCACCTAAAACAATAAAATGTTCCAAAAAAACCTATCAGACTGTTCAACTGCAAAGTTTTAAAACTCAACTGTTTAACAGCATTCTTAAGAAATTATGGTGAGTAGTTTATCTGATACCAACAGAGCCATCTAACCAATGGCACTTCAGCAGTTTAGAATTCAGCTGTGGCAGTGTCAGCCTGGAGCGGACCAAGAGAGATGCTACACTAACGTTTATGCACTTTATTCGGCACTGAGTGCCGAGATCCCCATCTTGGGTGTCTACAGTCTTAACTTCACACCCAATTCTAACAAGTTTGGTTATCTGATTTCTGCTCCTGAACAAATCGTAAGTATTGAAAATGTGCTGCTATAGGCAGGTGTATGATAAAATGCAACAGCTGACAGCAGAGGAGAGGACCAAAAAAAAAAAAAAAAAGGGAAAACATTAAAAACATAGCAGCTTGAGACAATTTAATATAGGGTCCTGCATACCTCAATAGTTCCTGAAGGTGTCACTGTGATTAAGTTACACAGTTGCTATTTAATGATGAATTTGAATCAGGTAAGTAGTATATGGTACTTAAGGAGGCAGGATAAGCATTGCATTCAGTGGCACGGATTTCCACTTTAAACAGTTAAATGATTAGTGTTTGAAGTGGCACATCCTTGGGGAAAATTTATGCAGAAAATACGTTAACTCATTCCTTGATATCTGAAGGCTTCATCACAGGAAGTTTTTCTATTCAGTTGAAACATTTTTCAAGTTTAATGACTGTAATTCACTACATAATTTGTTAAAGTATGAGGAAAACTAAAGCAACAGTGATTTAAGATTACATAAATCGTGTTAGATGACTTCCTCTATCTTTACCAGTTGCTGTCGACTGGATTTGGACTCATGGCAACCCCATGTGTGTCAGGGTAGAACTGTTCTCCTTAGGGTTTTCAGTGGCTGATTTTCTAGAAGTTGACAGCCAGAACTTTTTTTCTAGGTGCCTGTGGGTGTTCTCGAACCTCCAACCTTTTGGTTAACAGCTGAGTGTGTTAACCGTTTGCACTACTCATGAATCCCTTAGAGAGGGTTAAAAATCATGTTTAAAAAACCATGTGAGCAGCAGTTCCATGACTGCCTCTTTGCCTTACTATCATTGCACAGGTTGGATTGCAGAATACCAACACAGCTGTTTGGTTTTAGCTGTGTTGCATGATCTGAGGTTGTGCTTTGGTTTGTCATAATAGTCTTTTACTGGAAGCCCACTTTAATTTATCATGTACAGCCAGTCAACTACTTTTATCATTTGCATGAATCTAGTAAAGTCGTGTTGTAGGCAAGCATCATTTTAATATTAATTAGTATACAGTCCATATTTCAGTGTGTATTTATTACCAATTATTTTGTAGAACATTGAAGAACACTGAAAACCTGCTCAGAAAATCATATCTATGTCTTTAAGACAAAGAGATGACTTCACTCTCTAACTTTCTTTTGGTTTAAATACTTGATTTTTGCTTACAAAAACAAAACAAAACAAAAATCAAATTTCAACCATTATGGTGAAAGAGTATATTTGTGACTCTATTCTCTTAGAACACTGTTGTCAAATAGATGAGCCACAATGTTAACAAATTCCTAATCTCTATTATTATGAGGCTGTAATTTTCCAAAATAATATAGAAAAGGAGAAAAGGGTAGTAAATTGCATAACTACAGAGACGAACTCTGTATTGGCAAAAATTCACTACATTTTAAAATTTCCTGTAATTTTCCATTTATAGCCATCATACATTCCACTGTACTATCACACTAACGATAGTGAATCAATCACATTCATTCAACAAATTTAAGAAACTCAAATCTCAGAAGTATGTTGAATGCTGCTGTCTTTGTAACTAGTGCTGTTGTAACAGAAATGCCAGAAGTGGGTGGCTTTAAAGAACAGAAGTTAGTTTATTTTTTCACAGTTCAGGAGGCTAGAAATCCAAATTCAGAGTGTGGCTCTACGTGGAGGTCCTTCTTTGTCTATTTTAGCTTCTGTTGTTGTTGTTAGGTGCTGTCAAGTCGGTTCCGACTCAGAACGACCCTGTAGGACAGAATAGAACTGCCCCATAGGGTTTCCGAGGAGTGGCTGGTGGATTTGAACTGCCGACCTTTTTCCTTAACAGCTGAACACTTAACCACTATGCCACCAGGGATCCATTTTAGCTTCTAGTAGCTGTCAATCCTTGGTATTCCTGGGCTTGTAGATTCATCTGCTTTCCTCAGACAGCATCTGTCTTCACCCTGTATGTGCTTGCCTCTGTGTCTAATCTGCTTTTTTTATAACTCAGAAGTGATTAGGTTAAGGATACATCCTACATTCATATGGCCTTATTAATATAACAAAAACTTTGTTCCCAAATGGGATTACATCGACACCTATAGGGGTTAGAATTCCAACACATACTTTGGGAGGACACAATTCAATCCATAACAGCTGCCAAAAAGAGAAATAAGATAAAGATATAGAGATGTTCGCTTGAATATGCTGCATGCAATTTAGAGCAGCATATTGGAATACTTACTGTCACAAAAATACAAATTCAAAGTTAGTATATAAATCCAATATAATTCACGTTATAATCCCAAGAGCATTTAAAAACTGGATTACGTTATCTTCAAGTTTCTATAAAATAGTCAAAAAAAATGAGAGGAACTTCTCTTAGCAGGTATTAGCACAAAGCATAAAGCCATTGGGATTAAGTCAATTAATAGGATAAAAATAACTGAAATAAGAATAAACAAGATTAGAAAAGATTTGAGAATCTACATATAGATGAGAATTCAATATATGACAAATGTGATATTTCAATTCAGAAGGAAAAATTAAGTCCCCAACTTAAAGGCTTTGATGTGATACATAAAATAGTATCTCTTATGTGACAAAACAGATAAGAGTCAAAAGACCAGTAATAAATATGGGGAGAAATTGCAATGTGGGTTACCAAGGGTTAAAATCTACACTTATATACTAATATACACCAATATATGTATATGATAGACAAAGATAATACATAATATACAGCAGTACTTACAAATGAACAAGAAAAAAGCCAACAACACAAAAACGTGGGCAAATAATAAGAATACAAACACATAACAATAACAGAGCAAATTCAAATGACCAAAATGTGTAAAGTCATGCTCAAACTCACTAGAAATCAGGGAAACACAAATCACAAATGGTTGTCACCTCGTATCCCATTAGACAGTCACATATTAGGAAGAGCAATACCTATTGCCTGTGGGGATTTTGGAGAAGGGGATAAAGTACTCTCATACATTGGTAGTGGAAATATGCTTGTCACAGTCTTTTTGGAAAACAGTTTGGTAACATTTGGGAAAATGCAATTAATGTATCCTTTGCCACAAAAATCCCATAAAAATAAAAGCACCAATATGTATGAACATATGTATATGTTTGCTTACTGCAATACTGTTATTGTTTATTGTAATATTGATCTTAGTGGAAAATACCTGGAAGTAAAATAAATGTATATTAATATAGGAGTGGTTGAATAAAAGTCCACACACCATGGAACACTCATGCAACCATTTTAGAACAAATCAGAGGTATACTAGTTGACTTAGTATTTCTGGAGGTAGTTGTTGTTGCTGTTGTTTGGTGCCATTTAGTTGGTTCTGACTCATAGTTACCCTATGTACAGCAGAATGAAACACATCCTCACAATCATTGCTATATTTGAGCCCATTGTTGCAGCCACCATGTCAATTCATCTGGTTGAGGGTCTTCCTCTTTTTCACTGACCCTCTAGAAGAAAAAGTAAAGTATTATAATGAAATGTGCATCTACCTAGAGTTAGAAAACCAAAAGGGAAGAACACATTTGGCATTTCTCAAGCTGAAAGAACTGAAGAAAAAAGTCAAGCCTCGAGTTGCAATACCGAAGGATTCTATGGGCAAGATATTGAATGATGCAGGAAGCATCAAAAGAAGATGGAAGGGAATACACAGAGTGACTGTACCAAAAAGAATTGGTCGACGTTCAGTCATTTCAGGAGGTAGCATGTGATCAAGAACCGATGGTACTGAAGGAAGAAGTCCAAGCTGCACTGAAGGCATTGGGGAAAAACAAGGCTCCAGGGATTGACGGAATACCAATGGAGACGTTTCAGCAAATAAGTGCAATGCTGGAAGCGCTCACTCATCTATGCCAAGAAATTTGGAAGGCAGCTACCTGGCCAACTGACTGGAAGAGATCCATACTTGTACCCACTCCAAAGAAAGGTGAGCCAACAGAATGCAAAAATTTTCGAACAATATCATTAACATCACACGCAGGTTAAATTTTGCTAGATAATTAAAAAACGTTTGCAGCAGCATATCAACTGGGAACTGCCAGAAATTCAAGCTGGATTCAGAAGAGGATGTGGAACCAGGGATATCATTGATGATGTCAGATGGATCTTGGCTGAAAGCAGAGAATACCAGCAAGATGTTTACCTGTGTTTTACTGACTATGCAAAGGCATTTGATTGTGTGGATCATAACAAATTTTGGATAACACTGCAAAGAATGGGAATTCCAGAACACTTAATTGTGCTCAAGAGGAACCTGTACTTAGACCAAGAGGCAATCAGTTGCTCGAACAGAACGAGGGGATATTGTATGGTTTAAAATCAGGAAAGGTGTGCATCAGGGTGGTATCCTTTCGCCATACTTAAT
This sequence comes from Dugong dugon, assembly GCA_030035585.1. Taxonomy (NCBI): domain Eukaryota; kingdom Metazoa; phylum Chordata; class Mammalia; order Sirenia; family Dugongidae; genus Dugong; species Dugong dugon. Next base: position 20,034,339 of record CM057463.1, on the reverse strand, counting down.
CTGTATGCTGAGAATATAATCTGAGAAACTGGATTATATGAAGAAGAACGAAGCATCAGGATTGGAGGAAGACTCATTAATAACCTACGATATGCAGATGACACAACCTTGCTTGCTCAAAGCGAAGAGGACTTGAAACACTTAACTGGTGAAGATCAAAGACTATAGCCTTCACTATGGATTACACTTCAACATAAAGAAAATAAAAATCCTCACAACTGGACCAATAAACAACATCATGATAAACAGAGAAAAGATTGAAGTCAAGGATTTCATTTTACTTGGATTCATAATCAACACGCATGGAAGCAGCAGTCAAGAAATCAAATGGCATGCTGCATTGGGCAAATCTGCTGCAAAATACCTCTTTAAAGTGTTAAAAAGCAAAGAAGTCACCTTGAGGACTAAGGTGTGCCTGACCCAGGCCATGGTGTTTTCAATTGCCTTGTATGCATGCGAAAGCTGGGTAATGAATAAGGAAGACTGCAGAAGAATTAATGCTTTTGAATTATGGTGTTGCCCAAGAATACTGAATATACTATGCACTGCTAGAAGAACGAAGAAATCTGTCTTGGAAGAAGTACAGCCAGAATGCTCCTTAGAAGTAAGGATGGTGAGACTTCATCGCATATACTTTGGACATGTTATCAGGAGGGACCAGTCTCTGGAGGATATCATACTTAGTAAAGTAGAGGTTTCATCAAAAAGGAGGAAGACCTTCAACAAGATGGGCTGACACAGTGGCTCAAATACAGCAACGATTGTGAGGATGGTGCAGGACCAGGCAGTGTTTTATTCTGTTGTGGTTGCTGTGAATTGGAACCAACTGGACAGCACCAAACGATAACAACAGAGTTAGTAGTAATTTGTTATGCACCAATAGAAATCTAATAATTGAGAGTTAATGAAAAAATTATACTTCTTTTGGTGGAGATAATACAAGTTTTGATAGATATTTGTGTAAAGGTACAAACAATGTTTATTCAAAGTTGAAACAAAGCATGAATGAGTCTATGAAAGTTGTTGGATACCCTGCCATATTAAAGTGCTGAAAAGCAAAGATATCACCTTGACGACTAAGGTGCGCCTGACCCAAGCCATGGTATTTTCAATCGCATCATATGCACGCGAAAGCTGGACAATGAATAAGGAAGACCAAAGAAGAATTGATGTCTTTGAATGGTGGTGTTGGCAAAGAATACTGAATATACCATGGACTGCCAAAAGAATGAATAAATCTGTCTTGGAAGAAGTAGAACCAGAATGCTCCTCAGAAGCAAGGATGGCAAGAGTATTCTCACATAGTTTGGACACATTATCAGGAAGGATCAGTCCCTGGAGAAGGATATCATGCTTGGTAACATAGAGGGTCAGCAAAAAAGAGGAAGACCCTCAATGAGATGGATTGGCTGCAACGATGGGCTCAAGCATAACAACAATTGTGAGTGTGGTGCAGAACCAGGCAGTGTTTCCTTCTTTTGTACGTAGGGTCGCTATGAGTCGGAACCGACTTGGCGGCACCTACAAAAACAACATTCAATTCACAGTTGATATGTTTTATTCCTGTCATTTTTTATTTCTCTTCTTTTTCTGGTGGTCTTTTTAACTGAATTACTAAAGTGATGGAGAGTTCCATTCCTTCTGTTTGGAGACTTATGAATATCTAACCAAGTTTAATATTTAGAGTTTTGTCTTTGTCATTAGTTCATTATATTTTTCATTATGCTTAGTTTGTGTTATGACATTAAATTAAGCCTTGTAATCATTTTAAACTATCCTAGAGTATTTACAGATTTATTTAATACTAAGGGGTCATTTCATTTAATACTATTTTTATTAAATTAACTTCAGAATAAAAATTACAGGTAAGCCATATAACAAGGTCACATATTTACTAAATAGTGGGTTCAATGTGCAATCTCCACATATTTGTAATTTTTGATTTTTCTCTCATTTAAGATAATTTATTAAAAGAACCAGGCAGGTGGTGGCAAATAAATTTTTTAATGATGTATTAATACTGTACCAACAGACTTTTTATAGTGTCTTGGATCAGTGCGGGTAAGCATTTTGGGCCCCAGTATGCCAATAAGAAGAGCTCCATTTGGAGCGGAGATCAAAATGGATAAAAATGCTAATGTCATCACATCCATGGCATACCCTTCCAAATGGTGTGCGCTGATTCTTGCTGATTCTAGAGCCAGAGGACCTAATACAGCCTGCGTTTAGGGGAAAAAAATGGGGCATAAAGAAAAATGTTAAACAGAGTTAACGTATAATTAAAGTAAATGGCTCTGTTAAACAAAAAGCAACAAACAAAGCCTAGCACTATACTATTAGAAAAAAAGACAAAAGTGCTGAGTAATTTTCATTAAATACTTATCAATTCTATATTCTATCTAGCAAATATATTTGCAGAGAGAGTGGGATAGTGACAAATCAGTGTACAGACATTTTGCGGCTGATTTTGTACTCTTGTCCCCGCAATGTGCCTCCATTTAAATATCTTTTTTGGATGCTCACATTACCCTCGGAACCTTGGAGTTCTAACTGAACCATGTGCTACTAGGTTCTTGGCAACAATAAGACAACACAAAATACTAAGGTCCCTTAGGGTTCTAGGATTTGTTGTTCTTCTCATTGTCCTTCCTACTTGGGAGGCAGTGTGATATAGCAGAAGTCACAAGAGATTTGGAATCTAGCAAACTGGGGTTAAATTCTGTTTTTGCTGCAACAAGGTGAGTGATCTTGTATAAGTGACTCAAGCTCTCTGAGCTACTAATTATTTAGAAAATGAACAATATAATAATTACCTTACTGGATATTTGTGAGGATTAAATACGAGAATGCAAAGAACACCTGGTACATAGTAGGTATTCAGATAATAGTAATTTTCTCTTACCACCCACTACCTGTCAAGTCATTCCCCATCCCCTGCCATTCAGAAGAGACAAATAATAGTAACATGTAATACTGTATCTTCCTAAGAGGAAGTTTGCTCTGGAGCTCAGCATCAAATGGGAAAATTTTCAGGGATAAACAAATGTAATTATTTTAATAACTTCTACCAAACAAACAAAACAAACCAAATCCACTGCCATTGAGTCGGTTCTGACTCATAGCAACCCTATAGGACAGAGTAGAACTATCCCATAGGGTTTCCAGTGAGTGGCCTTTTGGTTAGTAGCTGAGCTCTTAACCACTATACCACTAGGGCGCCAATAACTTTCACAGTACCTGATAATTTTCAGAAAAGTACAAAAATACTAATTTCTTTTTTCTCAATGACCAGAAAGGGTAGATTACATAAAATAAAAATAAATAAACATAGGACAGATAAATTAGAACATAATGACTATCTTTTAACACATGTCCAAAGGACCTATTAGAAAATAGTCCAGAAATTTCCTGAGTCTTGTTTTGACCAGAATCTAGCCATTTATTCAAACATCAAGTCACCATTTTTCTTAGTCTCTTAACTTATGTATCTATTTCCAGTTGCCACTGAGTCAGTTTCCTACTCATGGAGAACCTCCATGTGTGTCAGAGTAGAACTGTTCTCCATAAGATTTTCAGTGGCTGATTTTTTAGATGTAGATTGCAAGGCCTTTCTTCTGAGGTGCCTGAGTGGACTTGAACCATTGACTGAGTGCCATACAGGGACTCATACGTCAAGTACTTATGCAAAAACTGTTTAAGTAGTCAATATCCAACTATGTGACCTCTATTGTTTAAAAGATAGTGCCATCCTTTGAATTATTCTTACTGAATTTCTTCATGTCTTACTAGGAACACCTCTCATTTTAACTGATTATTCTACAGAATTTAGGTTGAAGAGAAATATTGGTTATAAAGCTTTTTAGAAGGAAGAAGGGGAGATAACACTGAGTATTTAAGCAGTGAGACTTTAAGAAGGAATAAATGACCCTATATTATCTGGAACATATGCACCTGATTTTTCTAGCAATATCCATATTTGAAAATTTAGAAATTTGTCTATAAATAATTTAAAATATTCACATTACATATCAAAGAAAAAAGATAGTGTGAAATATTGTACAATGGGGTGAGGTTTTGGGTGAAACTTTTTTTCCTAAGGCTTGTCATTATTAAAAATAATTTTTTAGGAGAAGGGTGAACCAACATTTATTATTAACCTACCATGTATCAGTGGTTTAGATATATTATTTACTTCAAACTAATTGATTATTCTTCCTGATCCAGTGATTTTACTCATCTCCCAAACTGTGGTAAATGCACAATATCATTGTCCACAACTTAAAACCTGGCAATCCATTTTGAATGTTAAGCCTCTTACTATTATCGTGGAACTGTCAACTTCTCTTTTCAGTACTGTTAGAGTTTGTTTTATGTATTTTGGAGTCCTATCATTGGGTGCATAGATATTTATTATGGTTATGTCTTCATGGTGGATTGTCCCTTTAATCATTGTATAATGCCCTTCTTTGTCTTTTATGGTGGATTCTGTTTTAAACTCTATTTTATCTGAGATTGGTATTGCCACTCTTGTTCTTTTTTGGTAGTTGTTTGCTTGACATATTTTTTTCTGTCCTTTGCTTTTTAATAAATTTAGGTCTTTGCTTCTAAGGTGTGTCTCTGATAGATAGCATATTGATGGGTCCTGTATTTTTATCCATTCTGTCACTGTTTGTCTCTTTATAGGTGCATTTAAATCATTTATATTTGGTATGATTATTGAGAGGTGTGAGTTTATTGCTGTCATTTTGTAGGGCTTTTTCTTTGTGGTCGCTATGAGTTGGAATCAACTCGATGGTAATGGGTTGTTTTTTTGTTTTTTTTTTTTTTTGTGGTGCTGACGTTTTCTTTGTTCCTCTTACTCTCCTGTGCTGAATTCCTTTTGTTTGTAGATTTTTTTCATTTCTTTCATTTTTGTAGATTTTGTGTTTACTGAGACTTTATGTTTTTCTTCTTTATTTTGATGAGTAGGTTTGTTAACTTTCTTTGTGGTTACCTTGAAATTTACCCCTACCTTCCTAAGTTTGAACCAGTCTTTTATTACTTGATTATTGCCTTGACTTCATTTTCATTTGAAAATTCTATACCTACATTGTTTATTCCCTCTTTTATTGTTCTGTTCACTTACAGATTAACTTCTCTTTTTCCCTGTTGTAAATCTTTTAGTTTTGTTTTATCCTTGAGAGTTCATTACCTAGGTTGGTATCTGGCTGATGCAGTCTTGGGTCCTAGATTCAGGCTGTTGTCTGATGTTGTTTGTTCTCTAACTGAAGGACTCCCTTAAATAATTCTTCTAAGTTTGGTTTGGTTTTTACATATTCCCTTAATTTCTGTTTATCTGGAAATGTCCTAATTATACCATCATATCTGAGCAAGAGTTTTGCAGGATATATTATTTTTGGTTGGCAATTTTTTTCTTTCAAAGTTTTATATATGTCATCACATTGCCTTCTTGCCTGCATTGGTTTCTGCTGAGCAATCAGAGCTTAGTCTTATTGCTTCCCCTCTGAATGTGACTTTTCGTTTTTCTTGAGCTGCTCAGGATACTTTCCTTAGCAAGTGTGATTATGATATGTCTTGGTGATTTTCTTTTGGGGTCTATCCTGTATGGAGTTCGTTGAGCTTCTTGGATGGTCATCTTTTCATCTTTCATGATATTAGGGAAGTTTTCTGTCAGTGAGTCTCCTATGATCCTCTCTGTGTTTTCCATTTTCTCCCCCATCCTGGAACTCTAATCACTCACAGATTTTAGCGTTTGATTGTATCCCACATCATTCTTAGGGTTTCTTCATTTTTCTTTGTTCTTTTCTCTTTTTCCTCAAAGTGGTATCCAAGGATTTGTCTTCAGTTTCACTGATCCTGTCTTCCATTGTTTCAAACTTGCTCCTCAAACCTTCTATGACAGTGTCATTTCTGAAATCTTGTTTATCTTTTGGATGTCTAATTGCTGTTTTTGTATGATTTCTACTTGTTTGACATTTTGTTCCTGTATTATTTTCCTGATTTCTTCCATTGTTTTGTCTTTTCTCCATGATTTTGTATATTTTTCCTCATTTTTGTCTGCATTTTCCTTCTTCTCTTGGAGAGCCCTGAATATTAGTGTTTTGAATTCCCTATCAGGTAGTTCCAGTGCCTTCTCTTCTACTGGAAGGAAGGTCATCTGGTGTTTTATTTTTTATGCTTACTGAGCCATCCTGTCCTTTTTTTTTTTTTTATGTTTTTATATTGTTTACTGTCTTTGGGACATTCAGGAATCATTTTCTTCTTTTTTTGATTGTAAACTTGTTTTGTCCTGCTTTTTTGTTTTATTTGGTTATGTGTGGGCATGAGGGGTTGGCCATTCTTTGTTGTTTGCTCATCTGTGGGCATGATACTTCTCACCACCTTGTCCAGGTGGGCAGGGCCAGTCTCTCACCTATGATGCAGGAGGGCAGGTCCAGTGGATGGGGATAAGCAGGGATAGGTTGTTTGCAGAAAGTACTGGGGCTGACAGATTGGGGCTGGGGGCAGTGCAGGGCAGGGTCCAGTGGTCCATGCCTGTGGCACTCAAGGGTCCAGTGCTGAGTGTGCAGTGTAGATAGGCAGGAGGGAAGGGGGAGGATGTGATGTGTGGAGCTAAGTGGGTGTGGGAAAGAAGGGAAAGAAGACAGAGAAACAGAAGCCAAAAAAACAAAAAGGTGCTGAAAGAGCCTGCCGTTGGAGTGGTACAGGTCTGGGTAAGCTGTGTGCCAATGGCTTTCTAGCCAGGCAGTGTGGCACAGCCCATCAAGAAGGGGCAGAGACAGTGTAGATGGCTAGGTGGGTGGAAGAAAGGAAAAGAAGAAAGGGAGAGAGAGTTAAGAACTTGGAAAAAAAAAAAAAAGAGAGAGAGAGAAAAGCACACACAGCCAGGTGGTTAGGAGAAAGGAAAGGAAGGAAGGTAGGAGAGACAAGAAACCAAGAAACAAAGAAAAAAAATGCCCCAAGGGAGCCCGCCTGCATGGTGGTGCAGACTGGGGAAGTGGCTCCCCAGCTAAGCAGCACAGAACAACCCAACAAGAAGGAGCAGAGATGGCACGTGGCGCTAGGTGTTCAGGAGAAAGGAAAGGAAGGAAGGCAGAGAGAGACAAGAAACTAAGTCTTGTCCCGAGGGAGCCTACTGGCTTGGTGGCATGGACCAGGGAAGTGGTTCCCCAGCTGAGCAGTACTGCTCAGTCTGTCAAGGAGGAGCAGAGATGGCACACAGTTCCAGGTGTCTGGAAGAAAGGAAAGGAAGGAAGTGAGAGAGAGAGAGAGAGAGAGAGAGAAAAGTAGCCAAAAAAGCAACAACAGCAACAAAAACATGGCACTGAAGCAGCAAGTCAGTGGAGGCGGGGTGAATCTAAGTGGCAAAGAGCCGGCGTCTCCCCAGCAAAGGACCGCAGCCCACTGGAAAGCAGCAAAGGTCATGCAGAGGGAAGAAGAGTGTGGAGTGGGAAAGCATGTATCCTTGACTACCGAGTGCTCTGTCTCCTGCTGTGAGCTCCGTAAAGTTGCCTTCCCATACTCCCTGTCCGACGTTCTTGGTGGCCAAGGGGTCCAAGATGGCGAATCTGTGCTGCGTTAGCTGATAGGGGACCTCCACTCCAAAGCTCTCCTCCTATGTTCTCTGTCAGTTTCTTATTCCATTCGGTGCTTGATTGAGTTCTTTATCCCTTCATTTGACGGGGGTTCCAGGACTAACGTTTGTATCCATTTTACTTAGTTTTTCAGGTATTTGCTGTGGAGGGACGGCGTGGTGCTTCTGTCTATAGTGTCATGCTGGCACTGCCCCCTTTTGCATTTTAATTTGTTTTTTATTTTCAATTTTATTTATCATCAAGTCTTACTAATTCTTTCATTGAAATCTATCAAAATCACTCCTGTTCCTCCTGTCCTTTGTCAAAACTGAATTTTAGACACTATCTGTACATTACTATAGTAACTTGGAAATAGTTCCAGCTTCTCTCCCTTCAGTGTATACTTTCAAAGTATACTTTAGAAACTGTATACTTTCTAAAATGCTACTTTGTTTGATACTCCCCTACTCAAAAAAACAACAAACTAACTAATATCGGTTATATCCTGCATTATAACTAGTGTCTATAATGCCAAGACTCCTCATCTTGGCATTCAAATCTCTTCATAAGCCAGCCCTTCATGACTCAAATTTATATTGTTTCTACCCTTATCTTCTACTCCTCTTCAGTATGTATCAGACCATAACCTTCTGGAAGTTCATTCTTGCATCTACCTTTTCCTCCACATACTGTTCAATCCCTTTGAATTTTACCGCTGCCTCTTTACCCCCAATCATGCTATCCCACTAAACAAATTTTATTCATACTTAATTCATATCTCAAATCTTCTTTCATCAAGACATATCAGCTTGTACATTTAATATTTACTCTTTCATTATCTACCCATATAATTATTATATGTAAAGGCTTGTTGTCCATAATAAGTCCTATAGTATCTTAATGCAAGGCCAGTATCATGTACTTTTTTTTTTTTAATCTCTTAAGAGCAAATTTGTTTCTAGATACTCAGTAGTCTCTTAATAAACACATAAGCTGGAGATTTTAAAATGTGAATTTATAAAAGTAAGAAATTACAAATTGAGCTGGCATTAATGTTTCTAAAATAACCCAGAATGTAAAAACAAGAATCAGTAGTGACACTACAAATAGTAATAAAAATTAATACCATTACAACCAAAATTGTGGTTCTTGGTGAAAATAAAAATCAAAAAGAAACAAGTTCAGTCTGTCTGAACTAAGCATTTTATCTATTGTAATGACCATTCTTAAATGTGTAGTTAGTATCTTGATAAAAGTTAAACATAATGTTATCACCAGATAAATCTTTATTCCCCTATCAAATGGCTAGTTAGTAAGAGAACTGAAATGAATGATTAAGTGATCTGTGATGCCCAAATCCACTTTTGGTAAAATTTGAAAGTCTATTATTGTGATATAGGATCTTGGGAAGCAGGAGCCATGTGGAAGGAACCAAGAAGAACGTGGCATCAGGATTGGAGGAAGACTCATTAACAACCTGTGATATGCAGATGACACAACCTTGCTTGTTGAAAGCGAAGAGGACTTGAAGCACTTACTAATGAAGATCAAAGACTACAGCCTTCAGTATGGATTACACCTCAACATAAAGAAAACAAAAATCCTCACAACTGGACAAACAAGCAACATCATGACAGAGAAAAGATTGAAGTTGTCAAGGATTTCATTTTACTTGGATCTACAGTAAACGCCCATGGAAGCAGCAATCATGAAATCAAATCACATATAGCATTGGGCAAATCTGCTGCAAAATCTCTCTTTAAAGTGTTAAAAAGCAAAGACCTCATTTTGAGAACTAAAGTGCGCCTGACCCAACCCATAATATTTTCAATAGCCTCATATACATGTGAAAGCTGGACCACGAATAAGGAAGACCGAAGAACTGATGCATTTGAATTATGGTGTTGGCAAAGAATATTGAATATACCATGGAGTGCCAGAAGAACGAACAAGTCTGTCTTGGAAGAAATATAGCCAGAGTGCTCTTAGGAAGCGAGGATGGCAAGACCTTGTCTCATGTACTTTGGACACGTTATCAGGAGGGACCAATCCCTGGAAAAGGACATCATGCTTGGTAAAGTAAAAGGTCAGCAAAAAAGGGGAAGACCCTCGATGGGATGGATTGACACAGTAGCTGCAACAATGGGCACAAACAACGACTGTGAGGAAGGCACAGGACCAGGCAGTAGAACCGACTCGACAGCGTCTCACAACAACAACAACAACAACAACAACAATATCAGGATCTTGGAAAGCAGGAACCATGGTTAGATTATTTTACAAATCTCTTGCTTCTATTGTCTAGTACACTCTTTTACACATAAATACTTGTGCATCTTCTGGATGGATATATTTTGGATGAATTATTCATGGTTGCTACAGCCCAGGGTGGGAAGAGACTGTAGACCTATCCTAGATTATTGACCTATTTCACCCCTTCCTTAGCATGGAAATTTGGTATTTGGGCTTTCAATTTTTAAGATGGAGGGCTTTGTGTGTTTTCTCTATATAAAAGGAGAACATTCCTTTGAATTCTTTATTGTTTTAGAATGATGTATATAAAACCCTACTGGGTCACAAAATGTTTTTTCCAGATATCTTCTAGCATATATATTCTTTATTAACATAATACAAATTTCTTGCTAATCCTTTTTCTTTATATTTACTAATCTAGGCTTAAAATTTCTAGTGATTAAATACAAATGTTTGTCTTCTATGGAGTTGCAAAGTAACAGTATAATGCTAGAAACATTACTTCTAGCAATATGGGACATTATGACAAAAGAACTGTTCAATTTAAGATCAGTTTCCAAATCCAATATCAGTGATCAGCAGTGGTATAAGTTTTATATGATAACTCTTTATTGAACACAAAATCAATATGCTAGATGCTGGAAAGAAAAAGATAAATTAGATGGAAAACTAACTCTAAAGAATCTTATAGCTGAGCATAAGGGAACGGCCAAAAAAAAAAAAAAACCTGCCTCTAATAGATGATTATGATGACGGTGAAAGTAAAATAATAGTATTTAAAGCATTTATACGACATTTCTCACATGGCAGGTATCATTCTGAAAGCTTTATATTTATAAATTCATTTTATCCTCAACCTGTTATGTGGGGACCAATATTAGACAATAAATAGATTCAGCCCAGTGACTGAAATCTAATATTATTTCTTTAGAAGAACACAATTGTCAAATTGAACTTAAACTTGTGAACTAAATTATTTATTTCTTCCCTTTTTCCACTCTAATTTTCATCAGTGTCTCTACACAAAGGAATAAGAGAAAGGAGTGAAGTTTAGCTCATTCTATTCAGCAACAGAGAAAGGAAGAGGAGGATAAAGATGAAAAATCTTCCCTAGATTTGAAATGTAAAATTATTTGTTCATTCAATTCAGTTGTGACTTAATCATCTATTGTTGTTAATGTGACTCTCTACTTGAATAAATAATTAATTTCATGTCTTGTCAATCCCTGCAACTAGCTTGATATTCTTTTGTGCAGAAGATAGCCTGGACCCTGTAGATGAGAGCCGCCTGAAGCAGAATAATACTGCAGTGCTTCAGTGGGCGTGGTCTCTTTCCTCATACCTGCTTTTCTTTTCCTTGCTTTATGAAAATTATTGAGTAATAAAAAAAATTACAAGTGTATTATTGGAAGGAAAGAGTGTAAAGGAATAGATACTCTTTGTATACATTTATTATTCCCAATAGCAGAGACTGGAGTCCCTGGGTGGTGGAAACGGTTAATGCATTCGGCTTTTAATTGAAAGGCTGGCGGTTTGAGCCTACGCAGAGGTACCTCTGAAGTTCTGGTCATCTATTTCTGGAAAATGAGCCCTTGAAAACCCTAGGGAGCACAATTCTACTCTGACACAGATGGAGTTGCCATGGGGAGGAATCAACTCGATGACAACAGCTTTGATACAGCAGAGATTAAAATCAGAAGTTAGTAGTATTATTTATGTTACTTAAAATAATGACATTGTTAAACGAGCACCACCATGTGCCAAATAGTGTGCTAAGCACTTAACACTGATTATCTGATTTAATCCTCACAACATTGTTATGAAATATATACGATCATAGCCCTTGCAGTAAAGACGAGGAAACTGAAGCACTTGGAGATTAAGAAGTAACATGCCTGAGGTTATAGGACTAGTAAACGGGGATTCAAACATAGGCAGCCTGGCCCCATAGCCTGCTTTTCGAACCATGATGTGTAGAGAATTTTGTTGCATGGAAACTAACCAGTTTCTGTTTTGGAATAAGAATGGGGAAAAGAATACGAGTAAATCCAGGCATTATGCTGCCAGGTTAAACAGTCTAACAATAACAGCAATACTTTTTAGTAGAAGGAGAATGCACTGAATCAGAAAGCCAAATTACAGTTTCACTTGTCATTCATTCATGTAGGCTTGCAGTGTATACTTATCGGACACTTCCTGTGTGCCAGGCACTGTGTTAAGTGCTAGGAAAACAATAATGAGAAAAACAGACACTCTCCCTGTTTTTTCCATAGAGTCTAGTGGGACAATTCAGTTATTAACTAAATAGTCATATGAATAATCATGTAATTGAAAACTCTAATAAGTGTGATGAAATGAAATACAAGATGATCTGTGAGCATGCAGCAAGAGAATGACTCCTACTTGAGCTGAAGGGAGAGTAGGTCTTCATGAGTTGAAGAGGGTGTGGAGAAGAGGCTATCCTGGCAGACAGAGCATGGCATCTTTGTGGAGATGGGTATCGGTAGACAAGACTGGGAGATATAAGGAAACTGTATTGTGCAGAGCCTAGTCATGCTCCGGGAGAAGGTAAGGATGGCAAAGCTGGTGAAGTCTAGAGTCCAAGTAAAGCTTCAACTATTTTGAGATGCTTAAACACTAACAGAATATGTGCATATATATACATATATGGTAGAGTAGGTGGCAGGAGTAGGAAAAACATTTTATAAAAAATCAGTGTGTCTCTACTTTAAAAATCATAACATTCAGTAAAATATAAAAATTCCAATTTTTAGGCATACTCTTATTTTATATTTTAGTTAGAAAATATTTTCATAAATTTAGGAACTACAGTCGATTCTCATTATTAGCGGTAATTACGTTCAACAAAGTCTCCTTGAACCTCAATTAGTGAATACTGAACAAAGCACTGCTCCTAGGGGACACAGGAGTTAGGTTCCTGTGAGTCTCTGGTTACAACATTTTTGTCAACTGATCAATATATAAACTTGTTTTACGTGTGTTTAAGATACCATATTTATTATACATTGTTGATTTGTTAACATCGAACTCACGGTCAACTGCACTATAATTAATGCCTGAACAAAACTTACTTAACACACTTCTTTTCTCCTTAAGGCACATCACAGCCTTCTTGAGCTTAGGAACACTAGACAGCATTTCAGCACTATGCTTAAGGGCCATTTTAAACAGCAAAATCACCAACAAAAAGCAGAAAATCGTGGAAAAAGTGGCATTGAATAGACTGAGAAAATAGTATGAGAGCTGAAACAAGAATGCAGTGCATCAACTTGTTTGAACTCAGCTGGGAATGTAAGCATCAGATGATTCAAAATTTTTACCACTCTGCGTGTGTCCACAAATGATCGTGAAAGTACCAGGAATACTGCTTTTGGGATTACAAATAAATTCTAGCAAGCAGGCAATTTGCAAATGTGGAATCCATGAATAATGAGGATCAATTGCATTTTCCATTTAAAGTACACTTTTCAATTTCAGAAGAATTGCTTTTAAAACTGAGATTTTAAAAGTTGTCATTAATTTTAATTAGTAGTTATGATCAATGGAATATTTTAAAAGTAAGGCTAGTAGCCCACATTTTGCGACTGGAGTAACATTTTCATTTAGAATTCTAAAAAATCATCAAAACTAAAATTATTAGAATGATTCAATACATTCTTACCTGGACTGCAGCTTTGGGCATCCATGCTAAAGCAATAAATACTTTTTCCTTAAAACTAAAACCAGCAAAACACATCAATAAAAATGTGGCAAAAATTCGTGCCAATAGTGCCAAACTCAAGGTAGCAACACAAACACCTACAACAGATAAAAGCAAAAGTAAGTATATTTGGGAAGAAGTAGTTCTTTAGTTCTAGAAATATTATTTGTAAAACACTTGAAAGCACTTTAAGGGTATTGTCTCTGTATCTTTAAGTAAAAAAAAATATGTATATATAAAAATTACAAATATGAGTGAAATTATCTGATGGTGGAGATACTATAAAAAAAAGACAGATTGTAGTTATTCAGTTCTAGGTTAATAGATTTTGAGTTTTCAATATAAATGAAAGTATTCAAAAGGTGCTGATGGTATCTGATATTTCAGCGCAGAGAAGAAATCTTATCTCCGTTTTCCCAGATCACTCAGGTAAGACATTCAGGGCAGTCTCTGGTAACAAACAACAAAGAGGATAAAGGAGGAGAAGGTATATGTTACTACATCAACATGAGTAGCTGAAGAAGGTCCGTGTAACCCTTAAAAGATATATTGTAAATGATAAAAAAATATTCATTGTTTTCCTAAGGATTTTCAAATCTTATAATTTTTATGCCTCTAATTATTCTTACCAATAGCACTTGATGGAAGAGATGAAACAGATACTTCTGATCCAACCAAGCCAAAAAGAAGGGGTTGAAAAATATTCCATGTAGCTGTAACAATTTTTTGGACTCTAATCTACAGGAAAGAGAAATATAGTTATTGTGATACATAAAAATAATTGCATTTCACTAATTAAGCTAAACTACTGTTTGGTTTAAAGACTTCCAGGGATATTTTTGGTTTAAGGTGTAAAGATTATCTTAGGGCAATAGTTTGAGGGGTTCATCCAGCCTCAATGGCTTCAGAGAGTATGGATTCCATGAGAATTTGAAATTCTTTTCCACATTTTCCCCCTTTTGATCAGTATTCTGACTTTTGATCACGATAGGATGTTTCATCAAAATGTTCAGTAATGGTAGCCTGACACCACTCAGGTCTTCTGGTCTCATGGCAAAGAAAGTAGTTGTTCATGGAGGCAATTAGTCATGCATTCCATTTCCTCCTCCTACTCCTGACTCTCCATCTTCCTCTGTTCTCCAGGCAAATAGAGAGCAATGATTGTGCCTTGTGTGGCCACTTGCAAGCTTTTAAGACCCCAGGCACTATAAAACAAACTAGGAGGTAGAACAGAAGCACTACACCGATATTAGGCCAATTAACTGGGAAGTCCTGTGAAACCATGACTCTAAATTTCCAAACCAAGGAACACAATCCCATGACATGTTTGGTTGTACATAAGTAGCCTCAGCAGCTACTCTTTCTTTGTTGTTGTTATTGTTGTAAGTATATATATCACACAATATTTGCCAATTCAACTTTTTACAGGTGTATAACTTATCAACATCAATTACATTAATTGGCTGTACAACCCTTACTCTTAATCAATGCTAACAACAGCAACTGGAAAAGTTAGATAGAAAGCTTAGGGGGCAGTGATTTTATGTAAATTGGGGAGGAACAATTCTGAAAAGGAGGGTGAGAATGGTTGCACAACTTGAAGAATATAATCAATGACAATGAACTGTATATGTAGAAATTGTTAAATTGGTATATGTTCTGCTGTGTGTATTTTCCACAACAACAAAAAAAACCCAAATCATTGCAAAAACTGTATTTCAGAAAGTTAAAGTCTCATTTAACATTTAATTAAGATATTCTCCGAAGAAATGTTGAAACCTAATTAATAAAAATTGAGTAGGTTTTTACTATTAAACACTGAGTACGATTTGACTAAAAGAAATTCACAAAGCTATAAAATAAACAAATCATTTGATAAATTTGTCACAGACAAAGTGACATAACTTATTCTTATGGGTCTTTGGAGATCCAGACATGCTCTGATGGTTCTAGCTTTTGTTTGTAAGGTAACTGAATAGAGAGCAAGCCACATCATGCCTAATTAGAACAAATCAAGCTCATGAAAACATCCCAGCTCAGAAACGAGTTAGAGAGACCTCCACTAACAATCATCCTGGAACCCAGTTCCATAAAAGGTAAGTCCTGATATGTTACAAACTACTAGAAAAGAATTTTTTTTCTAGTAGTCTTTTAGGCCTGCTTCCAAGGGATCCATACTGCGAACTTCAAAGCTACTGATTCCTTAAACTCAAATAAAAAAAGGTATAATAGACTTTTATTTCGCTGCCTGCCTAACTCTCTTTTCTTCCCCAGTCGCACTCCCAAATTATATCTTTATAGGAAAGGCCCTACTGACATAATGGGACTCTGGCTATCCTCCAAGGCCTTCCTGTACATATACCAGAGGTCAATCAGATGCCCTTCTCTAGAAATTTATATGAAGAAATTTTAGTTTTGGTCTGGGATTATCTTTTTTTTAAATAGAAGATACATAAAACTTTATTATACATATATTATAAAAACCAAACCCATTGCCATCGAGTCGATTCCAACTCACAGCAACCCCATAGGACAGAGGAGAACTGCCCCACAGGGTTTCCAAGGCTGTAATCTTTACGGACACAGACTGCCATATCTTTCTCCCGTGCAGCGGCTGGTGGATTCAAACTGCTGACCTTTTGGTTAGCAGCCCAGTGCTTTTAACCACTGTGCCACCCAGGCTTCTATCTATCTGTCTATCTATCGGCTAGTTGTCAGAGAATTACTCTACTAGTAATCAGAGAAATGTAAATAAAGAATAACAGCGCCATATAATTATTTACCAATCAGATAGTAAAAAAATAAAATAAAAAAAACAACAGCAGTAGTGATAAATATCTAGTGCTGATGATTGTTTAAGGTATTAGGAAGTCTCCTATACTGTTGGTAGGAATGCAAATTAAACACTTTTGAAGGGGTATTTTGGCAGTAACCATCAAAATCAAAATGTATCATTTTTTTTTATTGTACTTCAGGTGAAGGCTTACAGAACAAATAGTTTCTTATGAAACAGTAGTACACATATTGTTTTACGACATTGATTAACAAGCCTACAAAATGTCAACCCTCTCCCTTCTCGACCTTTTTTTTTTGGTGAGAATATACATAGCCAAAGATACACCATTTCAAAGATTTCTACATGCACAGTTCAGTGACACCGGCTACACTCTTCCAATTGTGCTGCTATTCTCACGTTAGATGAAGGCTTACAGAGAAATGTATCATTTCTTAACCCAGCAATTCCATTTCTAGAAATCTATCCATCAAAAGCACTTGTACATGTTCAAAAAGACACCTGAACAAAACTGGTCATGATGGCACTATTTGTGATAACAAAGAAAAAATGGGAAAAAACCTGAGTATCTACAAACAGAGGACTGGTTAGAAGAAATGATTAATTCTCGGAAGGAGGTTTGATATTTGGGAGTGATGGGGGATAAAGGAGTCTTTTACAGTTTATTCTGTATGTGGCCCTTCTGTATTGTTTTAATCTTTTATGGGCATGTTTTCAGTTACTAATTATATAACTAAAATTTTAATGAAAAAATAATGCAATTAATAAAAGTTGTATAATCATATTACATAAAATTTTAGAAAATAAAAGAAAAAAATCCTGATAATTCAACTTCATATTGCATTTTAGTGTTATTTCCAGATTCTTTTCTTATAGATCTTATTTACTTGGTCGATTCATACCCTCCCTCAAGGACACAAAAACTTTTGGAATATCTTCCAAATAGAACACAGGAGTTTTCTAAATAGTCAATATTCCAGAAAACCAAACCTGTTGCCATCGAGACAGTTCCAACTCTAGTGACTCTATAGGACAGAGCAGAACTGCCTCATAGGGTTTCCAGGGAGTGGCTGATGGATTTGAACTGTCAACCTTTAGGTTAGCAGCCAAGCTCTTAACCACTGTGCCACCAGGGCTCCAAGAGTCAATATAGATGAATAAAATACAGTTATTTTATCTCTAAAAATGAATTGGTAGAGTTAAAATATTCACCTTTTCTCTGGACCAATAAATTCCTGAAACGAAAGTCAACACTAGCGTGCACAATCCTCCAGCTCCATGTAAACCAATACGCTGGCTGCCTAAGACAGCAGAAACACACATAACCAAAACAAGAAATGCTCTCTTCCAGGGAAGTTTTGTCTAGAATTAGATAGATATTTAGAGGTTAATTTACATTAAATATAGAATTCAAGATCTGACCTTATCAACTGTTTATTTTTGACCATTTAATACCGTATCTCATAATGTTATATTAAACAGTGTCTGAAATTATGGCTTTCTTCCTTATCAAATATTTTAGTAGATTTGCTACCAAGAAAAAAACATACAATTATTAAGATTCATATTGTGCCACGTTTCTGGTGCTAATGCTTAGTAGAACAGTTATATACTTTCATTGTAAGTTCGGAAAAAAAATGCAAGAGACCCATATAACCTACAGTTCCATATATCATACCCAATGAATTCCTAAAAACAAATTTCTGAATATTTCTCTAGTCTATAACAATCGTTACAGGAAAATCAGGACGAAAGTTACAGAAATACAGGAGTAATGGCAAGCCAAACAGGGTAGGAAAGGGTTAAGTACAATAGTGTTGTCTTTGTCAAAGGGGTGTGGGAGCAGATTTAAGTCAGCTGTTATTTGCATAATGGGCAACTATAAAAACCAAAACCCAAACCCTTTGCCATTGAATCAATTCCAACTCATAGCAACCCTACAGGACAGAGTGAACTCCCCACAGGGTTTCCAAGGAGCAACTGATGGATCAGAATTGAGAACCTTCTGTTTTTGTTTTAAATTGTACTTTAGATGAAGGTTTACAGAATAAATAGTCTCATTAAACAGTTAGTATTGTTTTTATGACAACGGTTAACAACCCCATGACATGTCAACACTCTCCTTTCTTGACCTTGGGTTCCCTATTACCAGCCTTCCTGTTCCCTCCTGCCTTCTAGTCCTTGTCCCTGGGCTGTTGTACCCCATTAGTCTCGTTTTGTTTTATGGGGCTGCCTAATCTTTGGCTGAAGGGTAAACCTCAGGAGTGACTTTATTACTGAGCTAAGGGTGTTGGGGGGCCATACGCTCGGGGTATCTCCAGTCTCTGTCAGGCCAATAAGTCTGGTCATTTTTTGTGAGTTAGAATTTTGTTCTACATTTTTCTCCATCT
This sequence comes from Dugong dugon, assembly GCA_030035585.1. Classification (NCBI taxonomy): domain Eukaryota; kingdom Metazoa; phylum Chordata; class Mammalia; order Sirenia; family Dugongidae; genus Dugong; species Dugong dugon. The sequence continues at coordinate 20,015,607 of CM057463.1, read as the reverse complement.
CTGTCCAGGACCCTCTGTTGTGACCCCTATCAGAGCAGTCAGTGGTGGTAGCTGGGCACCATCTAGCTGTACTGGACTCAGTCTGGTGGAGGCCGTGGCAGCTGTGGTCCATTAGTCCTTTGGACTAATCTTTCTCTTGCATCTTGTTTTCTTCATTCTCCCTTGTTCCTGAAGGGGTGAGACCAGTGGAGTATCTTAGATGGCTGCTCACAGGCTTTTAAGACCCCAGACGCTACTCTCCAAGGTAGAATGTAGAACATTTTCTTTATAAACTGTGTTATGCCAATTGAGCTAGATGTTACCTGAGACCATGGTCCCCACAGCCCTCTGCCCAGCAAAAATTCCTGACCTTTTGGTTAGCAGCTGAGTTCTTAACCACTATGCCACCAGGGCTCCATGGGGAACTATTATTAAAAAAAAAAGCCAAACCCATTGCAGTCGAGTCGATTCCAGCTCATAGCAACCCTATAGGACAGAGTAGAACTGCCCCATAGGGTTTCCAAGGAGCGCCTGGTGGATTTGAACTGCTGAACTTTTGGTTAGCAGCCATAGGTCTTAACCACTACATCACCAGGTTTTCCATGGGAAACTACAGGTGAGATCAAAGGAGCCCTTGTGGTGCCATAGTTAAGCACTTGGTTGCTAACCAAAAGTTCAGTGGTTTGATTCATAAAGGGAGACCTGGCGATATGCTCCCACGATGATTCCAGCATAGGAAACCCTACGGGGTTGTTGCTGTTATTAGGTGCCACTGAGCATGTTCCAACTCATAGCGGCCCGATGTACAACAGAACGAAATGCTGCCTAGTCCTGCGCCATCCTCACAATCATTGCTGTTTGAAAAGCTCATTTTTGCAGCCACTGTGTCAATCCATCTCATCAAGGTTCTTTCTCTTTTTCACTGACTCTCTACTTAACAAAGCATGATGTCCTTCTCCAGAGACTGATCCCTCCTGATAACATGTCCAAAGTATGTGAGATGAAGTCTCGCCATTCTTGCTTCTAAGGAGCATTCTGGTTTTACTTCTTCCCAGACAGATTTGTTTGTTCTTCTAGCAGTGCATGGTATAGTCAATATTCTTTGCCAACACTGTAATTCAAATGCATCAATTCTTCTCTGGTCTTTCTTATTCATTGTCCAGCTTTTGCATGCATACGAGGTGACTGAAATACCATGGCTTGGGTCAGGTGCACCTTAGTCCTCAAAGTGACATCTTTGTTCCTCAATGCTTTTGCAGCAGATTTGCCCAATGCAATACGCCATTTGATATCTCGACTGCTGCTTCCATGGGTGTGGATTGTAGATCCAAGTAAAATGAAATTCTTGACAACTTCAATCTTTTCTCCATTTATCATGATGTTGCTTATTGGTTCAGTTGTGAGGATTTTTGTTTTCTTTATGTTGAGGTGTAATCCATACTGAAGGCTGTGGTCTTTGATCTTCATTAGTAAGTGCTTCAAATTCTTTTCACTCTCAGCATGTAAGGTTGTGTCGTCTGCATATCACAGGTTGTTAATGAGTCTTCCTCTGATCCTGATGCCACATTCTTCCTCATATAGTCCAGCTTCTTGAGTTATTTGCTCAGCATACAGACTAAGTATGGTGAAAGGATACAACCCTGATGCACACTTTTCCTGATTTTAAACCACACAGTATCCCCTTGTTGGGAAGACCTAAGAAAATATGCAGTGATAAATGGGAACTATTTTCCCCAAAAATGTTTGAGGAAAAGTTTTGGGGGGAAAAAGATTAGGAATAATTGTTGGGAGCCTGTAGCAACCTGGTGGAGGAAGGAATGGGATGGAGGGGAAAGGAGTATTCTGTGTACATTTTTCTGATACTATTTATTTGTCAAATCAGGAAGCAGAGATTTCAACCAAGGTCAATAACTTGGATCAACTGCAACTTTAAGCATCAGTTTTAAGCAGAGAGTAGAGGATACTTTTGGAAACAGAGTTTTTAATATTAAATGCTATATTCCATGAAACTTCCCAAAGGTATTACACTTCTACAAAACAGATTAATTTTCTATTTACCTGGTCTCTACTTGGAAAATATCGAAGAAAATATCCCAAAACAGCTCCTAGCACCACACCAATAGATACCTCCAACAAAGAAACCAGGAGAATATGAAGTATATTACCTGTAAGGGCACGAAATAAGGAAAAGATTTTATAGAGAACTATTGTCACAAACCCTACACATCAGAAAATCAAGTCCAGGTATTTTATGAAACAAGATAAGCATTTTATAGTACAAATATATGAAAATGGAGCTTTGATAATTACACATGTGAAAGTATATGTGCATCTATTTGATAAATTACATATATACTCTCAATTTAATATATACAGATAACTCAGAAATACCCATTGTATAAATATGCCAGAAAACAGAAATATAAGCCAGCAATGTGGTCCCCTTCTACAGCCAACCTAAAATAGCAGGCAGGGTAGAAGAATGGATAGAGACTGACAAGGGAGCCCCTGTCACCCACAGGACATGACTGGTAAGAGTTCTATAAAAGTGTCTTCTCTGATGCCCTATTATGAAACGAAAACAAATGATTTAAAAACAAAAAGAACAATTTAACAACAACAAAAAGATTTATTCTAGGGTCAATCCTACCTACATCGAAGGGTCAGTCAACTGAGGTTCCAACATATTTTATTTATCTACACTTGTAGTTCATTATAATAAGTAACTAGGAGCCCTGGTGGTGCAAAAGTTAAGCACTCGGCTCTAACTGAAAGGTTGGCGGTTTGAATCTACCCAGTGGCTCCGTGGGAGAAAGACCTGGTGATCTGCTCCCATAAAGATTACTGCCTAAAAAACCCTATAGGGCAATTTTACTCTGTCATATGAGGTTGCTGTGAGTCAAACAACAACATGTGACCCTAAGTCACAAAAGAAAGTCAGTTATGTTCTCTGTATTCAGTTAATAAGGTACGTAAGTATATATTTTAGAAAGATTTTTCCATTTAAAATAATAGAAACAAATTAACCCAATATTTACAAGAATTTGAATATGATATAGATGATCTTTCAATACATGGAGAAAGAAAGATGTAATATTCCACAACAGAGTGGAAACAGCTGGCTAACTAGTTGACTGAAAATAAAGTTAGATCTCTATACCTACCATAGTCCAAAGTATAGATGTATGAAATAACTAACGTATAAAACAAAACTTTAAAAGTCCTTAAAATTTTAAGTGCCATTTTATCTAGTCATGTAACGGGAAAGGATTTTCTAAGCATGTATCTTCTTGGTGTTTCACTTTCTTTGGTTCTCCCCAAATTAGGTTCGGTCTCCTGTAACATGTTCCCATTGCATCCTGTGCTTAAATTTTGTAATATTCACCACAATGGAAATTACTTACTTAATATAAGCTCCTTGGGAACATGGGCTACTGGTTTCTTTACTGAATTATTTTAATAGTAAAAATAGAAGTCATCTTCAATTCAACAGTTTAAATAATTATAATGAAGCCAAACAATACTGTGCAACCGTTAGAAAAACATGATGTCATCGAAATATATTTACTGTAGAGAAGTATGTTTATGATATATGGTTAAGCACAAAAAACCTCAGGTTACAAGAAAGTATAGTCAATATTCAATAATAAATATAAGAATATTAGAGAGAGAACAAATAGGTGGATTTATATCAAAAGTTTAGAATTATTATTGCTGGAGGTATGACTATTGCAGATTTCATTCTTATATTTTCCTTTTTTTAAATAATATTCTATTGTATTTTTGGTGAAAGTTTACACAGTAGGTTAAGTTCCCATTTCCTAATTACTATACATATTGTTCAGAGACATTGGTTACATTTTTTACAATGTTTTAACATCTTCATTAATTCCCTTCTGGATGTTTTAATTCCAGAAATCTGGTTTCCCTGTTCCCTTACCCTTTCATTTTTGCTTTAGAGTAATTGTTGACCATTTGGTCTCATATAAATGATTTATTTTAAAGTGTGCAGCACTCATTGGAAATATTCTTTATTTTATGAGCCAATCTGTTATTTAGCTAAAAGGTGCCCTCAGGGCTAGGTTAGATTCAAGGTTTATAGAGTATCTCAGGGTGATAGTCTCGGGGAGTCCTCTAGTCTCAACTGGTCAGGGAGGTCTGGGCTTTTTAGGAATTTGAGCTCTGTTCCACATTTTTCTCCCCTTCTACCAGGATCCATCTATTGTGGCCCTGATCACATATTTTCCTTTTTGTGTATTTATATGTTCTGATTTTAAAAGAAACTATATATACCATATATATTAAAAAATATTTGATGCTTCAGTAATGCAGAAGACTGAATTTCTATCATTGCAGATAATTAAAGCATTACTAATGTGGAAATAGAAGGAGCCCTGGCGGTGCAGTGGTTAAAGCAGTTGCCTGCTAACTGATAGGCTGGCAGTTTGAACCCACCAGCCGCTCCACTGGAGAAAAGACATGGTAGTCTGCTTCCATAAAGATTTACACCCTTGGAAACCTTATGGGGCATTCCTACTCTATCCTATGGGGTCGTGATGAGTCAGAATTGACTCGATGGCAGTGGGGTTTTAATGTGAAAATGCTTACTTTCACAATACACGTAGAGTGACATTCAAGACCAGATATCATCTTGGGGGTCAGAACTCCTGTAGGATATTGTCTACCACTACCAAAAAGGCACATAGTTCTTCAGGCTCTGTATATATATTTAAGTTGCCTTAACAACAGCGTAACCAGTTACTTATGTTGTTGTGGGTAGGTGCCGTTGAGTCGGTTCCCGCTCAAAGTGACACTATGTACATCAGAACGAAATACTGCCCTGTCCTGGGCCATTGACACAGTCGTTGCTGTGTTTGAGACCATTTCTGTAGCCACTGTGTCAATCCATCTCTTTGATGGTCTTTCTGTTTTTCGCTGACCTTCTACTTTACCAAGCATGATGTACTCCAGGGACTGGTCCTTCCTGATAACATGTCCAAAGTACATGAGACAAGGTCTCACCAACCTTGCTTCCAAGGCACATTCTGGCTGTATTTCTTCCAAGACAGATCTGTTTGTTCTTCTGGCAGTCTATAGTATATTCAAAATATTCTTCACCAACATCAAAATTCAAAGGTGTCAATTCTTCTTTGGTCTTCCTTAGTCATTGTCCAGCTTTTGCATGCATATGAGGCCATTGAAAATACCATGCATGGCTTGGGTCAGGCACACCTTACTCCTCAAAGTGTGACATCTTTGCTTTTCAACACTTTAAAGAGGTCTTTTGCAGCAGATTTGCCCAGTGCAATACGTCATTTGATTTCTTAACTGCTGCTTCCATGGGTGTTGACTGTGGATTCAAGTAAAATGAAATCCTTGACAAATTCAATATTTTCTCCATTTATCATGATGTTGAGTACTGGTCAGGTTGTGAGGATTTCTGTTTTCTTCATGTTGAGGTGTAATCCATACTGAAGGCTGTGGTCTTTGATCTTCATCAGTAAGTGCTTCAAGTCCCCTTCACTTTCAGCAAGCAAGGTTGTGTCATCTGCCTATCGCAGGTTGTTAATGAGTCTTTCTCCAATCCTGATGTTGTGTTCTTCTTCTTATAGTCTGGCCTCTTGGATTATTTGCTCAGCATACAGACTGAATAAGTATGGTGAAAGAATACAATCCTGACGCAGACGTTTCCTGATTTTAAACCACTCAGTATCCCCTTGTCCTGTTTGAATGACTGCCTCTTGGTCTATGTACAGGTTCTTCACGAGCACAATTAAGTGTTCTGGAGTTCCCATTCTTTGCAATATTATCCATAATTTGTTGTGACTCACACAGTCAAATGGCTTTGCATAGTCAATAAAACACAGGTAAACATCTTGCTGGTATCCTCTGCTTTCAGCCAAGATCCATCTGATATCAGCAATGATGTCCCTTGTTCCACATCCTCTTCTGAATCCGGCTTGAATTTCTGGCAGTTCCCTGTGGATGTACTACTGCAACCATTTCTGAATTATCTTTAACAAAATTTTACTTGCGTGAGATATAATGATATTGTTTGATAATTTCTGTATTCTGTTGGATCAACTTTCTCTGGAATGGGCACAAATTGGATCTTTTCCACAGGGGACATCTATCTCTTCCACAGGGGACATCTAGCTCAATTGGCATAACATAGTCTATAAAGAAAATGTTCTACATTCGACTATGCTAAGTGGTGACTGAGGTCTTAGAAGCCTGTGAATGGCCATCTAAGATACATCTACTGGTCCCATCCTGGTAGAAGCACAGGAGAATGAAGACCAAAGACACAAGGGAAAGATTAGTCCAAAGGACTAATGCACCACAATGACCACAACCTCCACCAGACTGAGCCCAGAACAACTAGACAGTGCCCAGTTACCACCACCACTGTTCTGGCAGGGATCACAGTAGAGGTCCTAGACAGAGTGCGATAAAACCGTAGAACAAAATTCAAATTCACACACACACAAAAAGACCAGGCTTGCTGGTCTGACAGAGACTGGAGAAACCCCGAGAATACAGCCCCCGGACGCCTTTTTAACTCAGTACTCTAGTCACTCCTGAGGTTCACCCTTCAGCCAAAGATTAGACAGGTCTAATTTATAGGGTCAGTAATAATACACACGAGGGACGTGCTTCATAGTTCAATCATGTGTATGAGACTAATGGGCACACCAGCCCAAAGCAAAGACAAGAAGGCAGAAAGGGACCGGAAAACTGTACAAATAGAAACAGGGAAACTGGGGTGGAGAAGGGGAGAGTGTTGACACACCTCGGGGTTGGCAACCAATGTCACAAAACAATATGTGTATTAAGTGTTTAATGAGAAACTGATTTGCTATGTAAACTTTCACCTAAATCACACACACACACACACACACACACATATATATATATTTGGGTCTCTTCCAGCTGGCTGGCCAGGTAGTTGTCTTCCAAATTTCTTGGCATAGATGAGTGAGAGCTTTCAGCATTACATCCATTTGCTGAAATATCTCAGTTGGTGTTCTCTCAATTCCTGGAGCTTTGTTTTTTTACTAATGCCTTCAGTGCAGCTTGAACTTCTTCCTTCAATATCATCAGTTTTTGATCATATGCTACCTCCTGAGATGGCTGAATGTCAACCAATTTTTTTTTTTTTTTTTGGTACAGTGACTCTGTGTATTCCTTCTATCTTCTTTTGATGTTTCCTGAGTAGTCCAATATCTTCTTTATAGACTCCTTCAATATTTCAACTCAGGGCTTGGATTTTTTTCTTTAGTTCTTTCAGTTTGAGAAATGCCAAGCGTGTTCTTCCCTTTTGGTTTTCTAACTTCAAGTCTTTGCACATTTCATTATAATTCTTTACTTTGTCTTCTTGAGCTGCCCTTTGAAATTTCTTCTTCAGCTCTTTTACTTCACCATTTGTTCCTTTACTGTACATTCAAGAGCAAGTTTCAAGGTCTCTTCTGATATCTGTGTTTTGGTCTTTTCTTTCTTTCCTGTCTTTTTAATGACCTTCTGCTTTCCTCATGTATGATGTCCTTGATGTCATCCCACAATTCAGCTGGTCTTCGGTCATTAGTGTTCAACGCGTCAAGTCTATTCTTGAGATGGTCTCTAAATTCAGGTAGGATATTCTCAAGGTTGTACTTTGGCTCTCGTGGACTTGTTTTAATATTTTTCAGCTTCAGTTTGATCTTGCATATGAGCAATTGATGGTCCGTCCTGCAGTCAGCCCCTGACTTTGATCTGACTGATGATATTGAGGTTTTCTATCATCTCTTCCCCAGATGTAGTCAATTTGATTCCTGTGCATTCCATCTGGTGAGGTCCACGTGTACAGTCGTCATTTATGTTGTTGAAAAAAGATATTTACAATGAATAAGTCATTATTTACAAGGATGGCCAAAAAGGAATATTTCAAAAATAGCTCTTAGGAATAGTAGTATTAATGATATTGCTGCTTAAAATTTTCTAGTGAAAACAGTGATAAAATTCCAAGGCAACATGGGAATATAGATAGTGATAATCTGGGTAATATTATTAATGGAAACGTGGTTATTAAAACGAATCATGTCTATCAAGTAGTCCTTTCATTTTTTCCTTTTCTTTATGAATGTTTATTTATTACACTTTTACTACGTAAAAGTTTAAAAGTAAAATTTTTAAGGTTTAGCATTATAGTACATGAAAAGTAATTCCTCAGCATTCTGAGCTGTTACATTGTTTCTATGGTCTTTATATTATATATTTGGAATATTCAACATTCATTCATTTTTACCTGGTACAATTAATAATATTACTAAACTTACAGCAGAATATAATTCAGGAAAGATATTTTCAGATATCATATATTCTAGTAAAACTTTGTACCTAGGGTTCATGGTTTAGGAAAATTTCAAAAATTCTTCATCTTCAACTTTGAAAATATTTGGCAATTTATGACAATCATTTTGACAAGCTTTTTTTTTTTTTTTTAAATTTTAGCTTCCTTGGTTTCAAATCCTCCAGCATTAGGTAAAGTATGCTGGTTTTTAAAAATATATATTTTATTGTGTTTTTTGTGAAAGTTTATGCAGCAAATTAGATTTACATTCAGCAATTAATAAACAAACTGTTCCATGACATTGGTTATAGTCCCCACAATGTGCCAGTACTTTCACCATTGCCACCCTGCCTGCCCCATTTCCACCCATCCGGTTTCCCTGATCCTCCTTGCCTTCTTATCTTTGCTTTTGTGTAAACGTTGACCGTTTGGGAAGTAGTGCTTTCTTAAACTAATGAAATTTCTTCCTGGTCTAGAAGGAGATTTCTATGAAGAATAAAATGATGTTAAATTGAAAAGTCTTGATTAATAAATTAAAAAGTAAAACCAGAAACCTTGTTCAAAGAACTAACGGAAAAGGCCATGAATGATACAGTGGGTACTGCCTTGTCTTGCTTACCTGAGGAGAAGACTATGCCCATGCATGCATTAAATCCAGTGATAGCCAGAATGTCATCCAAACTGCTAGCAGCTATTAGTAAGGTTGGAATGCCTTTCTCAATACCATATCCATCTTCTTGCAAAAGCAGCATGGAAGGGACAACAATAGCAGGAGAGACAGCACCTACTACAAAACTGAAAGAAAGACTTTCAAAACCAACTTAAAAACATTCTTTTTAACCAAATAGTGTTTTATAGTAAACTTAACAACGAATGTATTAACATTGACCACATTTCAGTACGAAGTTTCTGCTTTTGAGTGACTGCCATCTCACTGAGTGGTATAATTTTTCATGCATTCTTTAGTGCTGGTTGAAATCTTATAGAGATTCGGCTCAAGAAGTTGGGCTGAGCACAAACTGTGGCCTCTCTTTTAATCCCTAAATCCTTTGAAAGGAAGATATAAAAGTAATAGGAAAACCCATAACCTAACTGAAACACAAAAGTAGAACTGTCAGTGGACAAGAAACTGCATGTATTCCAGGAAGATAAGAGGCAGTTTAAGATTTTAAAAGGAAACCATAGCCCAAAATGTTTGTAAAGATTACTACAAGGGATATGGTGACTTCTAAGGGTGCTCCAACTCCAGAAATGGCAAATACTGGGAGCAGGAAGGGATTCTGGGGAAACCAATAGGGTGATTATTTAGAGTACCACTGTAAGAATAGCCAGATAAATCTACCCTCCACACTATTTCCACCTCTTGAGCAAGGCAGTAAGGAGCAGAGATGTCTGCCCTCAACAAGGTACAATAAATGTGAGCACCTAAGTTACAAACGCAAATTAGAAAATTCCTGGGGCAGTTGATGGCACTCATGTTCCTGTTCAGAACCTTGCCTCAGCTCTTCCACATTGACTTCATAGATGCTGAAGTATACCCTGTGTAGAGATGTTGTGGGTGCCCCACCAAAACCCATTCACCAGCCAGCACACACATCCACCAGCTGCTGCTTGTTGGCTGTTACTCATCCATCCACACCTGCACCTTTCTCGGGAGACTTGCCCTGGCTGACAAGAGCCTATCTTGGAATGCTAGGGAGGTTTTGCCCTCTTTTCTACTCCCCCACCCCCACAGGTCCTGTCAATAACTGACTGATGTGAGTGTCTAACAATTAAGCCCTTTTGCCTCCGGCTGTACAACTCTCTGGTTTATGCTCCAGATTTCCCTGTGGACTCAAGAAGAGGCTAGATTTCTCTGAAACCACGTTATTTGCCTAGTTCAGTGGTTCCTAAACTTGGCTAAACATTGAAATCACCTGGTGTATCATTTCTCTATTGCTCCTGAAAAAATCATCTCCAAAATCAGCAGCTTACAACAACAAACATTATCTCACAACTTTTGTGGGTTAGGAATCTGAGTGTTGCTTAGTTGTACGCCTTTGGCTCAAGGTTTCTCATGAGGTGGGTGCAGGAAAATCTGCTTCCAAGCTTACTCACATAGCTGTTAGCTAACTTCAGTACCTCATCATGGCGGCTTCTCCACAGGGCTGCCTCACAACATGGCAGCTGGTTTCCCCCGGGCAAGTGATCAAAGATAATGCTAGAAATAACATGCAAGACCAAAGCCACAGTCTTTTATAACCTAATCTTGGAAGTGACATCTCATCACTTCTGCTGCATTCTGCTCATTAGAAGCAAGACAATAAGTTCAGCCCAAACTTACAAGGAAGGAATTACACAAAGCTGGAAATATCAGAAAGCAGGGATCATTGGGAGTGATCTTAGAGGTCGCCTACCATACTTGGGAACCTTTAACTCTTTCGTAACTATTGGTGTAACTGTATACCAGTCACTTTTTATGCCTCTGGACCTCACAGGTAGTATGTTGTTCTGGTTCTAATGCATTTAGCCTCAAGATGGGTCCCTTTTGAAATGTGCAAATCTCAGCAGACTGTTGTTGGAGCCTCATTTTTGTGTAGGTTGAGCATTATATTAGGTGATGCTTCCTGAATGTGTTAATTTTATAACCTTTTGCCTTTATTTCTGAGACAAGGCTTGCAAGCACGATTATAGCTTTCCTATGTGATAGGGAGCCCTGATGGGTTTGTTTTGGTTTTTCTGGAAAACTGGAAGTTTCCCATGCAACCTAATGGAAAGGGTCTCACAATAAACTATTCAGTTCTTATTGGTATATTGTCATTATTGTCATACCACAGATCAGTGACAGCACAGTGCTACTTGTCTTATTTGTGACTTGTATTACCAGATCATATATCTCAAAATCCATAACTAATAAAAAAATTCCAAATTGCTCTTTGAATCAGCATGCCATAATTAGTGAAAACACATAGCATCAAATTTGTTTTTTAAAAAATAAAAATTTAATAATGAAAGGGTTAAAAAATACTGATGCCTGGCTTCCATTTCAAGACATTCTGATCTAATAGTATAAAGTGTGATCTGCTTGCTGAATTTTTATAAGCTCCCAGGAGATTTTAATGCACAGCAAAGTTTGGGAATCACTGGCTTCTCCTCCAGTTCTATCCTGCTTCCTTCACTCAGAAGTTTCTCCTGAGAGCTCCTGCAACAAATCACTTGATGAACAATCCTAATCTCAGCCTAACCTAACGTATTTGCTTGGTGGCATGACCGGCCTGTTCCCCACAAAAAGGCAATAGTAAATAGATACAGCAATCAAAAGTTAATAGGAAGTCTCAAAACAAAGAGCACTCATTAAAGTGTCACCAGATATTTGGTGAAAGCCAATAGTTTGAATCATTAGATGGAAGAACGATCATTAAATGGAAGAATTTACATCTGAGGAAAGAGATATTCCAGAAAGACAGCAACCAGAACATGACTTTAGAGTAACTATAAATAACATTCAAAAATCATGAAAATATACTGTATATATCCATAAAATTTTAACTACAGTTATTGGAAATTAAAAATTTATTGCTGAAATAAAAAAATAAATAGGTGACATAGACATAGCTCAAGAGTGAGTGAACAAGTTGGAAGATTGAGCAGAGGAGTTTTTCTAGTATGTACTGCAAAAGGATAAGCAGATGAAAAGCATAAAGAACAAGTTAATAGGCATGGAAGAGGGAGTTACAAAGGGACATAATAAAAGAGAACTGAGGAAAGAAAATATACTACAAGATATATCCAAAAACTGAGGAAAAAAAAATAGATACAACAATTCTCTGACTGAAAGAGCCCACCTGTAGTCCAGTTCCTTCTCTGATTCTTAGGTTTCCTTCTTTGTTTGTTCCAGATGAATAATGATCAATAGTTGTATCTTAGATGTCTGCTCCTAAGCTTTTAAGACCCTAGATACTACTCACAATTCTGGGAAGTAGAACATAAACTTTAAGAACTATGTTATGCCAAATGACTGGATTGTCCCACAAGACCATGGCCCTAAGCCCCCAACACAAGAGAACTAATTCCATGAGGTGACTGGTTATATCTAATTAAAATCAGCATCTTACACAACCGAGCATTTGCCCATTCATCCCTTTTCCCTATGTACGGTTTATTGACATCAGTTACATCAGTAATGCTGTGGAAACTTCACCCACATTCAGGGCCACTTCTACAAACAAACAAAAAGTGACTACCTACCTAGAAAGTACTTCTCCCTCCACCCTACCCTTGGTAACTACTAATGAACTTCGCTGTTGTTAGATGCCATTGAGTCAGTTCCAATCATAGTGATCCTATGTATAACAGAAAGATACACTGCCCAGTGCTGCATCATCTTCACAATTGTTGCAGCCACTGTGTCAATCCATCTTGTTGAGGTTCTTCCTCTCTTTTGCTGACCCTCTACTTTACCAAGTATGATGTCCCTCTCCAGGGACTGGTCCCTCCTGATAACACGTCCAAAGTATGTGAGATGAAGTCTTGCCATCCTCATTCCTAAGGAGCATTCTGGCTGTACGTCTTCCAAGATAGATTTGTTTGGTCTTCTGGCAGCACATGGTATATTCAATATTCTTTGCCAACACCATAATTCAAAGGTGTAAATTCTTCTTTGGTCTTCCTTATTTATTGTCCAGCTTTCACATGCATATGAGGTGACTAAAAACACCATGGCTTGGGTCAGGTGCACTTTAGTCCTCAAAGCGACATCTTTGCTTTTTAACACTTTAAAGAGGTCTTTTGCAGCAGATTTGCCCAATACAATATGTCGTTTGATTTCCTGACTGCTGCTTTCATGGATGTTGATTGTGGATCCGAGTAAAATGAAATCTTCGACAACTTCAGTCTTTTCTCTGTTTATCGTGATGTTGCTTATTGGTCCAGTTGTGAAGATTTTTGTTTTCTTTATATTGAGGTGTAATTCATACTGAAGGCTTTAGTCTTTGATCTTCATCAGTAAGTAATGAACTTCAGTTTCTTCATATTTACCTATTCATGTCATTTCATAAAACTGGTGGGGTTGTGTGCTGTTGAGTCAATTCCGACTCATAGCAACCCTATAGAACACAGTAGAACTACCCCATAGGGTTTCCTAGGCTGTAAATCTTTACTGGAGCAGACCACTAGGTCTTTTTTCCTGTGGAGGGGATGGTGAGTTTAAGCCTCTGACTTTTCAGTTGGCAGTCAAATGCTAACCCATTGTGCCACCAGGGATCTTTTGATAAACGTGAAAATATACAATGTTTACTTTTTTGTGGTTGACTTATTTCATTCAACATAATGTCCTCCAGGTTCATCCATGTTGTAAGATGTTTCAAGAACTCATTTTTCTTCATTGCCAAGTAGTATTCCATTGTATGTATGTACAACATTTTACTTATCCATTTATCTGTTGATGGGCACTTAGGTTAGTTCCATCTTTTTGCTATTGTGAATAGTGCTGCAGTGAACATAGGTATGCATATGTCTGTTTGTGTCACTTCTATTGGATCCTTAGGGTATAATACCTAGGAGTGGAATTGCTGGATCATATGGCAGCTCTACATCTAGTTTTTTGAGGAACTGCCAGACTGTTTTCCACAACTGCTGACCATTTTGCACTCCTGCTAGCAATGGATGAAGGTTCCAATTTCTTCACCTCTCCTTCAACACTTGCTATTTTCCATTTTTTAAAATAATTTATTTTTGTTATTGTTAAGAATATACACAGCAGAACACACACCAGCTCAACAATTTCTACGTGTACAATTCAGTGACATTGTTTCTTCGAGTTGTACAACCATTCTCACCTTCCTTTTCTGAGTTGTTCCTCCTCCATTAACATAAACTCACTGGCACCTAAGTTTCCTATCTAATCTTTTGAGTTGCTGTGTCAATTTGATCCCATATAGATAGATCTTAAAAGAGCACAATACTCAAGGCATATTTTCTGGTTTTCTTTTTTAATCTTAGTCATCCTTATTGTTGTTGTGTGCCATTGAGTCGATTCTGATTCACAGCAACCCTATAGTACAGAGCAGAACTGCTCCATAGGGTTTCCTAGGCTGTATCTTTACCAGAGTGGCTGGTGGGTATGAACCACCGGCTTTTCAGTTAGCAGGTGCGTTCTTAATCATTTTACCACCAGGGGTCCTTGCTCAAATGAATAGGCTTTCATTAATGGGCAGTCAGTTCTGACTAATGGCGACCCCATGTGTGTCAGAATAGAACTGTGCTCCACAGGGTTTTTAATGGCTCATTTTTGGAAGTAAATCACCACACCTTTCTTCCAAGGTGTCTCTGGGTGTACTCAAACCATCAACCTTTTGGTTAACAGCTGGGCACTTAACCATTTGCACCACCCAGGGACTCCAGGCTCTGATTACCTCTTCTTAACTCCTAATTCACCTGACATCAGTCTCTCCCAACTCCAGCCATCCTAGATACCATGTCAGACCAACTTCAAGTACATACCATGTCATTGAGTCACTTCCCTAAATAAAAACTTGTAACTCTGTATCATCTGCCAAACTAACTTCAAACTCCTCTAGAGGCCGGGTTTAAAGATCTACTATCCATCTTCTCCACAGCCGTCTGTTTGGAGATCTCCAGCAAAAATCTACACATCACGCAGTTTGGCCTCTACATAGATCCCACACAGGCCATCCACATTCCTTCCTTAAGCCTTTGTCCTTGCTGCCCCTCCACTGGAATGACCTCTCCATTTTCTCCACCCATCATTTCTACACTGAGTCTCTGCGTGGTGCAAATGGTTAAAGCCACCCTAGCGGGAGTGAAATGGTATTTCATTAAGGTTTTGATTTGCATTTCTTTTTTTTTTAAATTTTTTTATTGTACTTCAGGTGAAGGCTTACAGAACAAATAGTTTCTCATGAAACAGCAGTACACATATTGTTTTATGACATTGGTTAACAACCCCACAACATGTCAACCCTCTAACTTCTCAACCTTTTTTTTGGGTAAAAATACACATAGCCAAAGATAGACCATTTCAAAAATTTCTACATGCACAGTTCAGTGACATTGACTACGCTCTTCCGATTGTGCTGTTATTCTCACTTAAGATGAAGGCTTACAGAACAAAATAATTTCTCATTTAACAATTACTACAAATGTTGCCCTATGACAATGGTTAACAATCCCACAACACGTCAACAATATCCTTACCCAACCTTGGGTTCCCTATCACCTGCTTCCTTGTCCCCTTTCGCCTTCTGGCCCTTGTCACTGGACTACTGCACCTCGTTAGTCTCATCTGGTTTTACGGGACTGTCCACTCCCAGGCTGAACGGTGAACCTCGGAGATAACTTCACCGCTGAGCTAAAAGGATGTCTGGGGGCCATACTCTCGGGGTTTCTCCAGTCTCCTTTAGGCCAGTAAATCTGGTCTTTTTTTTGTGAGTTAGAATTATGCTCTACATCCTTCTCCAGCTCTGTCCAGAACCCTCTGTTGTGATCCTGGTCAGAGTAGTCAGTGGTGGTAGCCAGGCACCATCAGGCTGTACTGGACTCAGTCCGGTGTAGGCCTTGGTAGCTGTGGACAATTAGTCCTTTGGACTAATCTTTTCCTTGTATCCTGTTCTCTTTATTCTCCCTTGCTCCCAAAGGGATGAGACCAGTGGAGTATCTTAGATGGCCTCTCACAGGCTTTTAAGACCCCAGACACTACTCACCAAGGTTGAACGTAGAACATTGTCTTTTAACCTGTGTTATGCCAATTGAGCTAGATGTTCCCTGAGACCATAGTCCCCACAGCCCTCCGCCCAGCAATTCAGTCCCTCAGGGAGTTTGGATGTGTCTATGGGGCTTCCATGACCTTTCCTTGTACAAGTTGTGCTAGTTTCCCCTGTATTGCGTACTGTCTCACCCTTCACCCAAGATACCACATATCTATTGCCTATTTAGTATCTCCCCCCACCCCTCCCATCACTGGTAACCAACAAAGATTGTTACATTTTGTGTGTGAACTTTTTCATGAGTTTTTACAATAGAGGTCTCATACAATATTTGTCCTTTTGTGATTGACTTATTTCACTCAGAATAATATCCTCCAGTTTCATCCATGTTATGAGATGCTTCATACCATAGTTTGTTTATCCATCCATCTGTTGATGGGCATCTAGGTTGTTTCCATCATTTTGCTATTGTGAACAATGCTGCCATGAACATAGGTGTGCATATGTCTATTTGAGTGATGACTCTTATTTCTCTAGGATATATTCCTAGGAGTGGAATTGCTGGATAGAATGGTATGTCTATTTCTAGCTTTCTAAGGAAGCGCCATATCATTTTCCAAAATGGCCATATCATTTTGCATTCCCACCAGCAGTGCGTAAGAGTTCCGATCTCCCCGCAGCCCCTCCAACATTTGCTATTTCCAGTGTTTTTGATTCGTGCCAGTAATGCTGGGGTGAGATGGTATCTCATTGTGGTTTTAATTTGCATTTCTTTAATGGCTAGTCATCGCGAGCATTTCCTCATGGTCCGTTGGCCATTTGAAGGTCTTCTTTGGTGAAGTGTCTGTTCATTTCCTTGCCCATTTTTTAATAGGATTATTTGTCTTTTTGTTGTAGAGATGTTGGATTTTCTTGTAGATTATGGAGATTAGACCTTTGTCTGACTTGTACTGTCCAAAAATTTTTTCCCAGTCTGTAGGTTCTCTTTTCACTCTTTCGGTGAAGTCTTTTGAAGAGCATAGGTGTTTGATTTTTAGAAGATCCCAGTTATCTAGCTTATCTGTTGGGGTTTGTGCATTGATGGTTATGGTTTCTATCCTGTTAATGCCGTGTATTAAGGCCTGAAGTATTGGTCCTATTTTTTCTTCTATGAACTTTATAGTTTTAGGCTTTATATTCAGGTCTTTGATCCATTTTGAAGTAGTTTTTGTATGCGGTGTCAGGTATGGGTCCTGTTTCATTTTTTTGCAAATGGATATCCAGTTTTGCCAGCACCATTTGTTAAAAAGACTGTCTTTTCCCCATTTGATGGACTTTGGGCCCTTGTCGAAGATCAGGTGACCGTAGGTGGATGGATTTACATCTGGGTTCTCAATTCTGTTCCATTGGTCAATGTATCTATCATTGTACCAGTACCAGGCTGTTTTGACTACTGTAGCTGTATAGTAGGTTCTGAAGTCAGGTAGTGTGAGTCCTCCAACTTTATTCTTCTTCTTCAGTAGTGCTTTACTTATTCGGGGCTTCTTCCCTTTCCATATAAAGTTAATGATTAGTTTTTCCATCTCTTCGAAGTATGTTGTTGTATTTGGATCAGGATTGCGTTGTATTTGTAAATTGCTTTGGGTAGAATTGACATTTTCACAATGTTGAGTCTGCCTATCCATGAGCATGGTATATTTTTCCATTTATGTAGATCCCTTTGGGTTTCATGCAGAAGTGTTTTGTAGTTTTCTTTGAATAGGTCTTTTACATCCCTGGTCAGATTTATTCCTAAGTATTTTATCTTTTTAGGGGCTATGGAAAATGCTATTGTTTTCCTGATTTGCTTTTCATCGTTCTCCTTATTGGTGTAAAGGAATGCAACCGATCTTTGAATGTTTATCGTGTATCCTGCTACTCTGCTGAATCTTTATATTAGTTCCAGTAGATTTCTCGTGGAGTCTTTAGGGTTTTCTATGTATAGTATCATATCATCTGCAAACAGGGACAGTTTAACTTCTTCATTCGCAATTTGGATGCCCTTTATTTCTTTTTCTTGCCTTACTGCTCTAGCTAGAACTTCCAGCACAATGTTAAATAGGAGTGATGATAAAGGGCATCCTTGTCTTGTTCCTGTTTTCAAGGGGAATGTTTTCAGCCTCTCTCCAATGATGTTGGCCATTGGTTTTGCATAGATGCCCTTTATTATGTTGAGAAATTTCCCTTCTATACCTATTTTATTGAGAGTTTTTATCAGGAATGGGTGTTGGACTTTTTGAATGCCTTTCCTGCATCAGTTGAGATGATCATGTGATTCTTTTCTTTACTTTTATTTATGTGGTGGATTACGTTGATTGATTTTCTAATGTTGAACCATCCTTGCATACCTGGTATGAATCCTACTTGATTGTGGTGTATTATTTTTTGATATGATGCTGAATTCTATCAGCTAGAATTTTGTTCAGAATTTTTGCATCTATATTCATGAGAGATATTGGTCTGTAATTTTCTTTTTTTGTGACATCTTCACCTGGTTTTGGTATCAGGGTTATGCTGGCTTCATAGAATGAATTTGGAAGTGTTGGTTCCTCTTTTATGCTCTGAAATAGCTTGAGTAGTACTGGTACAAGCTCTTCTGTAAATGTTTTGTAGAATTCTCCAGTGAAGCCATCTGGGCCAGGGCTTTTTTTGGTTGAGAGTTTTTTTTAATACTTTTTCAATCTCTTCTCGTTATGGGTCTGTTCAGATTTTCAACATCACTTTGTTGTAGTTTGGGTAGGCTGTATGTTTCTAGAAATGTATCCATTTCCTCTAGGTTTTCAAATTTGTTGGAGTATAGTTTTTCATAATATTCTGTTATAATCCTTTTTATTTCAGTTGGGTCTGTTGTAATGTCAACCATTTCATTTCTTATTTGGGTTATTTGCATCCTCTCCTGTTTTTGTCAGTCTGGCCAGTGGTTTGTCGATTTTGTTGATTCTTTCAAAGAACCAACTTTTGGTTTTGTTGATTCTTTGTATTGTTTTTCTGTTCTCTATTTCATTGATTTCTGCTCTAATCTTTACTATTTCCTTTCTTCCGGTGGTTGTGGGCTTTTTTTTGCTGTTCTTTTTCTATTTGTTTGAGTTCTGTAGTTAATGTTTTGATTTTGTCCCTTTCTTCTTTTTTGATATGTGCATCTATTGCTCTAATTTGCCTCTGAGGACTGCCTTTGCTGTGTCCCAAAGATTTTGGTATGATGTGTTTTCATTCTCATTTGATTCTAGGAATTTTTTGATTCCATCTCTGATTTCTTCTATTATCCAGTGATGTGTAAGCAGGGTATTATTCAGTTTCCATGTAATTGATTTTTTTCCTTGCTCTTTCAATTGTAAATTTCTACCTTGATTGCATTGTGGTCAGAGAAGATACCTTGAATCATCTCAACGTTTTGGATCTTTTTGAGGATTTCTCTGTGGCCTAAGATGTGGTCTATTCTGGAGAACGTTCCATGTGCATTGGAAAAGAATGTGTACTCTGCAGCGGATGGATGGAGTGTTCTATATATGTCTATGAGGTCAAGTTGGCTGATTGTGCCCTTTAGGTCTTCTGTATCTTTGATGAGTTTCTTCTTAGTTGTTCTGTTCTTTACTGAGAATGGTGTGTTGAAGTCTCCTACTATTATTGTGGAACTGTCAATTTCTCTTTTCAGTGTTGTTAGAGTTTGTTTTATGTATTTTGGAGCCCTGTCATTGGGTGCGTAGAAGTTTATTATGGTTATGTCTTCATGATGGATCGTCCCCTTAATCATTACATAGTGTCCTTCTTTGTCTTTTATGGTAGATTTTGTTTTAAGGTCTATTTTATCTGAGATTAGAATTGCCACTCTTGCTCTTTTTTGGTAGTTGTTAGCTTGATATATTTTTTTCCAACCTTTGACTTTTAATACATTCACATCTTTGTTTCTAAGGTGTGTCTCCTGTAGACAGCATATTGATGGATCCTGTTTTCTTATCCATTCTGTTACTCTCTGTCTCTTTATGGGTACATTGAGTCCATTTACATTCAGTGTAATTATTGATAGATGTGGGTTTGTTGTTGTCATTTTGTAGTGCTTTTTTTTTGTGGTGCTGAAGTTTTCTTTGTTCTTTTTACTCTCTTGTGCTGAGTTAATTTTGTTTGTGGATTTTTTTTTCATTTCTTTTGTTTTTGTAGGTTTTGTTTTTGCTGAGACTTTGTTTTTCCTCTTTTTTTATCATGAGTATGTTTGTTAACTTTCTTTGTGGTTACCATGAATTTTACACTTATCTTTCTAAGTTTGAAGCAGTCTACCATTACTTGGTATCGCCTTGCCTTCCTCTCTATTAGAAGGTTCTATACCTATGCCATTTATTCCCTCTTTTATTGTTATGATGTTGTTGTCATTTACTGATTAATTGCTCTGATCCCCTGTTGTATTTCTTTTGGTTTTGGATAGTCCTCGAGAGTTCATTTCCTAGATTGGTATCTGGATGGTATAATCCTGTGTCCTAGCTTCTGCCTGTGAGCTGAGGCTGTTTGTCCTCAGATTGAAGAACTCCCTTCAATAATTCTTGTAAGTTTGGTTTGACTTTTACATATTCCCTTAATTTTTGTTTATCTGGAAATGATCTAACTTCACCATCAAATGTGAAGGAGAGTTTTGCAGGATATATTATTCTTGGCTGGCAATTTTTTTCTTTCAAGATTTTATACATGTCATCCCATTGCCTTTTTGCCTGCATGGTTTCTGCCGAATAATCTGAGCTGAGTCTTATTGTTTCTCCTCTGTATGTGACTTCTTGTTTTTCACGAGCTGCTGTCAGGATTCTTTGTTTGTCTTTGGTTTTGGCGAGTGTGATTATGATATGCCTTGCTGATTTTCTTTTGGGGTCTCTCCTATATGGGGTTCATTGAGCTTCTTGGATGGCCAGCTTTTCATCTTTCATGATATTGGGGAAGTATTCTGTCAGCAGTTCTTCAACGATCCTCTCTGTGTTTTGTTTTCTCCCCCCGTTCTGGAATTCCAATCACTCGAAAATTTTTGCTTTTGATTGTATCCCACATAACTCTCAGGGTCTCTTCACTTTTCTTTGTTCTTTTTTCTTAGTTTTCCTGAAACAGAGTTGCATCCAAGTGTTTGTCTTCAATTCCACTGATCCTGTCTTCCACCATTTCAAATCTGCTTGTCAGCCCTTCTTTGACACCGTCCATTTCTGAGAACTTGTTGTTTACCTTTTGGATTTCTAATTGTTGTCTTTGTATAATTTCTAGTTGTGAATTTATTTTGGCATTTTGTTCCTGCATTATTTTCCTGAATTCTTCCAATTTTTTGTCTGTATTTTTTATGAATTTATCTATTTTTTTCCTCATGTTTGTCAGCTTTTTGCCTCAGCTCTTGGAGAATTCTGAGTATTAGAGATTTGAATTCCCTATCAGGTAGTTCTAGTTCCTGTTCTTCCACTGGAGAATCATCTGGTGTTTTATTTTGGACGCCTACTGGAACCATCCTGTCCTGTTTTTGTAAATGTTTTGATATTGTCTGCTGTCTTCAGGGCATTCAGTAGTTATTTTTCTCATTTATTGATTGTAGATTTGTTTGTTTCGTCCCCCCCCCCTTTTTTTTAATTTGACTATGTCTGAGCAGGCGGACTGTGTGTTCCTTGTTGTTTGCTCATCTGTGGGCACAATACTTTTTGCCTCCTTCTCCAATTGGCAGGGTCAGTCACTCAGATATGGTACGGCAGGGCAGGTCTAGCTGAAGAGGAGTTACTGGGATGGGTTGTTTGTGGCACTTACTATAGCCACCAAAGCGGGTCGGTAATCAGTGCAGGGCAGGTTCCAGTAGGCTGTGTCTGTGCTGCTTGGTGGTGTGATGTCAAGTGCATGGTGCAGGTAGGCAGGATGCAGCGGGGAGATTGTTATGTGTGGAGCTAAGATGGATATGGGAGAGAGGAGAGAGGAACAGGAGCCAAAAACATACAAACAAACAAAAAAGAATGCTAGGGGAGCTCGCCATTGGAGTGGAGAGATGAGAGACTATTAAATGGAGAAAAACAGAAAGGGGAAGAGGAAGAAAAGAAAAGAATGAATAAATAAAAACTGGAAAGGTTAAAGAACTGCAAAGTTCCCAGGGATCCCACCAGTGCAGCTATGAGGTCTGGGGAAGTCGCTCTCAGGTGTTGCAGTACAGCCTGGCTAGAAGGCGTAGAAGTATACAACGCCAGGTATTCAGGTAATAGAAAGAAAAGGAAGATATAGAGAGACGAGAAACTGAGCAATGAAGAAAGACAAAAGGGGAAAAAGAGGGAAAAGAAAAGAAAACAAATTAAAAAAATAAAAAACAAGAAAGACCCCCCCCAAAAAAACAGAAAAAAAAACCCCAACAAAGGAAGAAATGCTCTCAGGGTTCCCTCTGCACATCTGTGCAAGCTGAGTGGGAAGTCTCCTTGCCATGCCCCACTGCCTGGCCAGAAAGGGCTCCCAACTCAAGAAAAGGAAAAGAAAAGAAACAAACAATTCAAAACAAACAAACGAACAAACGCCCCAGGATCCCACCAGTGTGGCAGCCCAGACTGGGAAGGAGCTCCACACTCAAACGGAGCTCCACAGCCCCTCAGGAAGAAGCAAAGACAGCGCACGGAGCCAGGTATTTGAGTGAAAGAAGGGGAGGTGGCCAGAGGTAAGGAAGAAATCAAAAGAAGCAGAAAAAAAAGCAACACTAGCAGCCAACAAATGGCACTCAGAGAGCCAGCTAGTGTAGGCTGGTGTTTCTCAGACAAGAGACCATGTCCGAGGAAAGTAGAGGGGGTCGATTGTGGGTGAAGAAGGGTAGGGAGTGGGAAAGCATATATCACAAATCACCAAGGTCTGCAGCCCCTCAGGAAGAAGCAAAGATGGCGCACGGAGCCAGGCACTTGAGCGAAAGGAGGGGGATGTGGTGAGAGGCAAGGAAGAAATCAAAAGAAGTGGAAAAAAGCAACACCAGCAGCCAACAAATGGCACTCAGAGAGCCGGCCCGTTCAGATGTGTGGAATCCAAGCAGCCGGTGATTCCCTGTCAAGAGATTGTGGCCACGGGAAGCAGAGGAGGCCGAGTCAGGGTGAAGAAGGGTGGGGGGTGGGAAAGCGTATATCGCAAATTACCAGTTGTTTTGTCTCCTGCTGGATGCTCTGTGAGGCTGCTTTCTCATACCCCCTGTTTGCTGGTCTCCGATAGGAGTCCAAGATGGCAGATCCGCGCTGCTTTAGCTGGTAGGGGACCTCTGCATGAATCTCTCCTTGTTCTCCGTTCTCTGTCAGTTTTCTCACTCCATTTGTTGCTTGGCTGAGTTCTTTATCTCTTCATTTGATGTTTTAGGGTTTCAGGATTGTTGTATTCTCTGCTCGGCTTAGTTTTTCGGATCTTTGCTGTGGAGGGATGGCGTGGTACTTCTGCCCAGAGCGCCATTTTGCCGGAAACTTGATTTGCATTTCTCTGATGGTTACTGATGCTGAGCATATTTTCATATGTCTGTTGGCCATTTAAAAATCCTCTTTGGTGAACAGTTGAAGTAATTTTGAAGAAGAACAAAGTAGGAGGACTCATACTTCCTGATTTGAAAATCTACGATATAGCTACACTAATCAAAACAGTCTGGTACTCCTATAATAATAGACATATAGACCAATGGAATAGAATTGAAAGTCCAGAAATAAATCCATATATCTATGGTCAACTGATTTGGGACAAGGTTGCTAAGTCCACTCAATGGGGAAGAGTCTCTTCAATATAGGGTGCTGGGAAAACTGGATTTTCACATGCAGAAGGATGAATCAGGATCCATGCTTCACACCATACACAAAACCAATTCAAAAGCATGTAATATCTTTTTGCCTCAGTTTATATGTCTTTTAGTTTCCTATTGCTGTTATAACACAAATACCACAATAGGTGGCTCTAAAGAACAGAAATTTATTTCCCCACAGTTCTGAAGGTTAAAAGTCCAAATCAGGGTCTTGGCTGTGTCAATTCCTTCTTTGTCGGTAGCCCTGGGCATTCCTTGGTTCCTTGGCTTATAGATGATCCTCACATGTCATCTGTCTTCTCCTGTGTGTCTTACCTCTGGGTCTAATCTACTCTTATTACAACTCAGAAGTTATTAGGTTTAGGACACACCCTGTGCTGATATGGTCTCATTAACATAACATTTTCAAACAGGATTATATACATCCACAGGTATAGGGATTAAGATTCCACCTCACATTTTGGGGAGACATAATTCAATCCATAGCATTTCACCTATTGGCCTTCCAAAATTCATGTCCCAGTCATGTGGAAAACACATTCACCCAGCCACAGCATCCTCAAAACTCTTAGCCCATTTCACCATCAACTCTAAGTTCAAAATCTCATCTTCTGAATCATTTAAATCAAATGTGGGTGAAAGTCTATGTGTGTTCCATACTAAAGCAAAATTTCTTTCCAACAGTGGACTTTGAAACCTAGAATAGAATTATCTGCCTTCAAAGTACAATGGTGGAATAGACCCTGGGGAGACATTTCCATTCCAAATTGGAGAAATTAGAGGGAAAGAAGCAGTGATGGGTCCAAGCAAATCCAAAACCCAGCAGAGCAAATTTCATTAACTCTCATGTCTTGAAAATAATTTTCTGTTTTCCATGCATATCCATCTGTGCAATGGTTCTGCCCTTCAGACTCTGGGCACTGGTCATGCTCTCTGGATTCTGAGCAGATGCCCCTCTGCCTGTGCATCAGTCCTGCCTTCCAGGTCCACCTGGGTGGCATCCCTGCTCCCTTGGCTTTGGGTGGTCCCATTTTCCTGGTTCACTTGAATGGTAATCCTAGCCCCTCAGCCCTGGGTGGCTCCAGTCTCCTGGCCCCCTGACATATCAGCCTGGTCCCTTCAAGTTTGGATGGTTGCCCTGTTCCCTTGGCCCATCTGAATGGCAGCCCTACCGTCCAGAACCAAGGTAGTGTCAACTAGACTCTTTGAAACTGAGGAAGCTGTGGCTCCACCTTTTCAAACCTAGAAGGTGGGTGTTCTGCCCTTTAAAACTCAGGCAGCTCTGTCCCCAGCCCCTACCTGGTGCTCCTTCTGACAGTCCTGTTTATCTCTGAACTGCTCCCTGAGTGGTGCCTTCCTCTTCCTGGAGGACAACAGATGTTCACAACCAAGTAGCTCCACTAACCTGTTTCCTGCCTACAGAATTCTAGGAAGCAGACATCTTTCCTTAATTTCATCCTAAGCTGACAGGATTTCTCTAAGGTGGTTGATTAGATCCATCAGTTACAGGCATAATTTCTTTAGCAAAAAGATTGTGTAGCCATGCCCTTGATGAAAGTTCCAGGACATGCTTTCTTAGTTTTGTACAACAGAATTTTCCAAATCTTTAAGTTCTGGTTTCATTTTGCACAGTTCATTTTTAAGTTTATCTCTTTCCACCTGAATTTTACTATAAGTGGTAAGGAGAAACCAAGCTGACCCAAGATTTCTCTTAGAAATCTCCTCAGCCAAATATCCAAGTTCTTCACTTACAAGTTCTACCTTCCACAAAACATTCTAACTTAATTCACAAAGTTTCTTTGCCACCTTATAAAAAGGATTACCCTTCTTCCAGTGTCCAATAACATGTTCATTTCCTTTAAAAGCCTGACCAAAAGCACATTTAATGTCCACATTTCTAGCAACATTCTGTTTAGGGTGATACAAGCTTTCCCCATAGCTCTCAATTCTTCCTGGGTCTTCATCAGAATTGCTTTCATGTCCTAATTCTACCAATAGTCTCTTCAAGGCAATCTAGGGCCTTACTATCAAACACACCAAAATTCCACCAGCTTCTACTCATTCCCCAATTCCAAAGCCCCTTCCATGATTTAGGTATTTGTTAGAGCAGTACCCCACTCTCTGGTACCAAACTCTGTCTTAGTTTCCTAGTGCTGCTATAACACAAATACTATAAGTAGGTAGCTTTAAAAAATATAAATTTATTTTCTCACAGATCTAGAGGCTAAAAGTCCAAATCAGGGTTTTGGACATGTTGATTCTTTCCTTGCCAGTAGTCTAGCATTCCTTGG
Source organism: Dugong dugon (assembly GCA_030035585.1). Lineage (NCBI taxonomy): Eukaryota > Metazoa > Chordata > Mammalia > Sirenia > Dugongidae > Dugong > Dugong dugon. The sequence goes on along the minus strand of CM057463.1, from coordinate 19,989,543 downwards.
TTCCTTGGCTTATAGAGAATCCTCATATGGTATCTGCCCTCCCCTGTGTATGTTTGCCTATGTGTCTAATCTGCTCTTTTTATAACTCAAAAACAATTACGTTTGGGACATTCCATACATTGATATGACTTCATTATAACATAATAAAGAAAACTCTATTTCTAAACAGAATTATATACATCCACAGGTATAAGGATTAGGATTCCAACACATATTTTGGGGGACATAATTCAATCATAACAAAATCCAAAAATGGGGATAATTCAAATATCTACTTCACAGGGTTGTTGTTAGGATTAAATAAATTAATTATCAAGTATTTGATAAAGTGTTTGGCACATGGCAACACTATATAAATGTTTGTTACTATAATAATTACTATGATTATCATTACAAAAAATAATTATGAGCAGCAAAACTTGTTGCTAAATCTGTAGAAGTACTAATTATGAAGAAAACAAAAATTATCTTGGACTAAAATTCCAGATTATATCAACTGGTGGGGGAATATGTGAGGGAGTGGAAGAAAGTGAAAATATACTATAAATTTAAGTATGTGTTTTCCAAAATTATAATCACTAAATGAATGAGTTTCCAATTTCTAAACATTAAAGGAATAAACAAAAGTGGAAAAAAATGTTATTAATCTAACAAAAGGCAGAAAAAGTCAATAATAATGAAATTCACAAGAATGTATAATATTAAAAGTATTAAATAAAAGCAGGAGTTAAGTCCAAATTGACATATAATGAATGGGTTAAATTCTCTGTTTAAGATAATCTCTCTGACTGGATTAAAAAAAAAATCTACCTATGTGTTGTTAGTAAGATACACATCTAAATCAAAATCGTACAGGAAAGTTAAAAATTACAAGGACAAAGATCAAATTGGGTTCATTCCAGGAATAAAATTAGTTTACATTTAAAAATTAATCAGTGTAATTCACCACAATAATAGAATAATGGGGAAAATTCTTATGATCCTCTCAATAAAAGCAAAATAATTATTTGATAAAGTTCTATTTCCATTTATGATAAAAACTTTTAGCAAACTAAGAATAGAGTGGAACTTTCTTAATCTCATAAAAAATAGCTATAATAATTTATAACAAACATAAGATTAAGACAAACATGCTTGCTATCATCACTTTTAGTCAATATTATACAATAATGAGCTGCATAACGTCTGTTCAGGCAACATCACACCGCATATATGTCCATGGTCCCGTAAATTAAGAAATTGGAGAATGGGACGTAGTGGATGTAAACAGATGTAGCCAGGAGGGAGGTGCTACCTTTTTGCACCCCGAACCAGCTCTTCCTTGGGGGACCTACCCTGGGCATGACTTGCACCCCGAGACCTCATCCTCAGCAAACTGGACCTTCAAGGCTGTCTGGGCCTCCTTCCTGAGTGCCTCAGGGCCTCACCTAAAGGCCCAGTCCCTGGGCTCTGCTAGTTCAGTGCTTGTTCCCTGACACATCCTTGTTTCTCTGGGACACAGCCACTAACCAGGGCCTGGACAGCAGTGAGCAGAACTCCATGCCCTCCCTGTCCCTTTGTAAGGAACACTTCTGCTATCTCAAAGTTGACATAAGAAAAATAATACAGCGTTCACACAATGTCCAGATCATATGTCCTATTTCACAGAACATATCGTGGACGTTAAGTGATGCATGACTGTATTGAAGGTCCTAACCAGTTCTATAAGGAAAGAAAAATAAATAAGTGGAATACATACTGTAAAGAAAGAAGTAAAGCTGTCATTATACATAGATGACCTGATTATATATGTAGAAAATCCAAAGCAAACTACAGATAAATAATTGGAGTTAATAAGTGAGTATAGCAAGGCTTCTGGAAACAAATGCAATATAGAAAATAAATAAATCATATTTTTAAATAGCAGCAGCAAATAATAATAATAATAATAAAATAAAGGTTCTACTTACAACACCATCATATAATTAGGAATAAATCTAATGAAATATATGTAGGACCTCTTAATAAAAAATATAAACTTTTATTACCAAAAATTATAGAATACCTAAATAAAAGGAGGGACATATGATGATCATGGATTAAATGATTCAATATTGTAAAGATATCAATTTCTCCCCAATTAATCTATAGATTCAATCTAATCTCAATCAAAATATTAATTTTTTGGTGGAATTTGACAAACTGATTCTAAGTTTATATGGAAATATAAAGGGTTAACAGGGAGAAAGACCTGGCAAACCGTTTCTATTAAGATTACAACCAAGAAAACTCTATGGGGTAGTTCCACTCCGTCACATGGGGTCTCCATGAGTCGGAAATGACTCAATGGCACACAGCAACAACACCATCAATAGCCAGGATACTTTTGAAGAAGATCATATTCTATAAGACTTCTTATTAAGCTACAGTAATTAAGATAGAAGATAGACAAATAGACCACTGGGTAAGTATTGAGAGCCCAGAAACAGAACTATACATATATGCAAACTTGATTCGTGACAAAGGTGGCACTACAGAGCAGTTGGGGATGCGAGGGAGAGAATAGTCTTTTAAATTAATGGTGCTGAGTATCCATAAGGAAAGAAAAATTGGATATCCATAAGGAAAAAAGAAGAAGAAAAAGTTGGCCCTACCTCACACCATACACAAAAAATCAACTTATGGTAAATTGTGGATTTAAATGTAAAAGGCAAAACAGTAAAGTTTCTAGAAGACAATATTAGGGAATAATGACTTTAGGGATAAGGAATGTTTTCTTAAATAGACACAAACAGCACTAATAATGAAGGGAAAATGATAAATTAGACTACATTAAAATTAAGACTATCTACCATTAAGAGAATGAAAAGGAAAGGTGAAGAATGGGAGAAGATATTTTGTAACATATTTAATGAAGGACTAATACCCAGAATATTTTAAGAATGCCAACCAATCAATAAGAAGCCAAAAACCCATTAGAAATATGGGAAAGAACATTGAACAGGCACTTTTCAACTTCATTAAAAATAAGCAAAATGCAAATAAAAATCTCAGTGAGATATCACAACATATCTATCAGAGGTTCATTAAAAAGACTGATGATTCCAAGTGTTGGTAGGGATGTGGACTAACAAAAACTCTCAACACTACTGATAAGATTGTAAATTAGGAACAGTGAAAAATAATTTGCTATAATCTAGTATATTTACACATATACTTAGCCTATGCGCTCGGCTGCTAACCAGAAAGTTGGCAGATCGAACCTACCAGCTGTTCCACAGGAGAAAGATGTGGCAGTCTGTATCCATAAAGATTTACAGCCTTGGAAACCCTGTGGGGCAGTTCTACTTTGTCCTATAGAGTCGCTATGAGTCTGAATCAACTCGATGGGTTTGGTTGTTTTGGTTTGACGAACCAGCAATTCTTCTCCTAGTTATATACTATGCAGATGTGTACTAAGAGCTATGTACAAGAATGTTTATAAGAGCATTATTAATAATAGGCCCCAACTAGAAACAATTCCAATTCCCACTGACAATAGATAAATAAATTGTAGTATATTTATACAATGATATACTATACAACAAAGAAAATTGATAAATTACATTTACACACATTATGTTTGGATGAATCTCAAACATGATGTTGAATGAAATAAGTTAAACACAAAAGAATATACACTGTATGATTTTATTCATATCTACAGGCAAAACTAAACTTACAGCATTAGAAGTTAAGATAGTGGTTATCTCTGGGGAGAAGGGAGGAAAAGTGATTAGGAGAGAACACGAAGGCACTTCTAGGGTACTGGAAATGTTCTGTCTTTTTTATCTGGGTGGTAGTTACTTGAGTATTCACTTTCTATAATTGAATGAGCTGTACACTTATTTACTTTGTACTTTTCTGTATGTGAATTTTACTTCAATAAAAACGTTAAAAAATTTAAAGGTGGAGAAATTCATTCTAAAAACAGGGAGAGAAATGTTAATATTTAACAAAGTAGAAGTCAAGACAGATAAATATTAAACTGAGAAAGGATACTTAATATTGATAAAAAATTCACTGGCAAGATATAACGATCATGAATCTTTGTGGCCCAATAACTTAGCTGTGAAACATATACAGCAAAATGGACAAATTTCATCAAATGTCAAGGTATTAAAAGAGATGGATCGAGCATTTAAAATAAGCATAAGAAACATACAAACTAAATAAGTAAAGATATCAGCAAAATAAATAAGAACAAGGAAACATAAAAAAGTAACATGTTAAATGTTCGCTGTAGAAATACAGTTGAAAAAAAGAACATAATAATTTAGTAAATAAAGAATAAATATTGCTGAGGAATGAAATGGCAAGTTGAAAGCTCAAACTGAGGAACTCTTCCAGAAGGAAGCAGGAAACGGTTAAAAAAATATGTAAAAGGTAAGAGATATGAGGATAGCAGTAGATGTACTAATGTCTGGATTATAAGAACTCTAGAAAGGTAAACAAATGAAATTGGAGAAGATGCTATACTTGAAGCAATAATGGAAATAAATTTCCCTTAATTAAAGACAAAGGACCTTAGATTGAAAAGGTCAAATAGGAGATATAAGAAATAACTCATATCTAAATAATTTACAGTAATATTTAAGAATGCCAAAGGAAGGGAAAATTCTAAAAGCTTCCAGAAAGAAAGATTATATACAAAAGAATAAGAATTAGATTGACATTGGCAAGGGTAGATGCAAGGAAAAAAGCAGGGTAATAGTTTTAAAATGTTGAAGGAAAATAACTTTGAACATAAGATTTTAAAATCAGCCAAACTGTCATTCAAATATGAGGACTTGATTAAAATAATCTCATGTAGAGAAGGCTTCAAAAGATTTGTCACACAAAGATCCACATTGACAATGATTTTGGAGAAAGTACTCAAATAAGACGAAAAACAAATGCAAGAGTTGCTGCAAGAGATATATAAATTAAGGGCATTCAAATACTTCTGTAATGTTTACACTCGTCTTTACTAAAAAAAAAAAAAAGAAGAAGTAGAAGAAGGAAAGAATGCTAAGACCAAAGAAAAGAAAATTGATATTCATTATTAAACCTGCATTAAAGTGCTAGATGATATCAACATGAAGGTGTTTGAGGCAGTGATAGCAAAATAATATGATATTACACAGCAAAGATAGAATAAGAAAAGAAACTACAGTTAAATCTCATTTACGATCTCAGAGGTAAATTCCTAAATAAGTATGAGAAAACTGAATCTATCAGCTTATTAAAAGAATACAAGAGCAGAACAAGTAGGTGAATGCATAGATGGTTCTACGTTGGGAAACTCTGCCAATATAATTCAATACATTCTCATATTCAAAGGAAAAAATAAGATACATACAATTTGTTTTTATTAAAAAGAACCTCTTGGTGAACAAGAAATAGAGGAAACATTCCTTAAGCTAATAAAGCGCATCTCCCACCATCCTACAGTAAACATCATATTAATGGTAAAATATTAGAAGCATTCTCATTAAAATTATTTAAAAGATTAAAAAAATTTTTTTTTCCACCACTAATATTGAACATTGACCTGGAAACTCTAGCCAATACAATAAGATAATAGAGATAGCAGGACAAATAATGGAAAAGGAAGGGACAGAAGTTAGATTATTTGCAGACAGGAATGTTCATATGAGAACTGATATGAGCACTAATATGAGCATTCAGCAAGGTAGTCATATATAAGATCAACTTAAAAAAAATAAGAGGTAGTGCATCTGCTTACTATAATGATGGAATAATACATTATGGAATTACTCTCCTGCTTAAAGCATGGAGAAAACCAGACAAAAATAGGAAACAACTATTTTCATACACTGGGTAACAGACAGCATGGGACTGTTCGGGAAACCAATGAAGCAAGCTCTGCCATTGCCCAGGCTTTCTGCTTGGAGGCAATTTCCAGACTGTGGCACAGGGATGAGGAAAAACCAAACAGTGCACAGTTATCTTGCTGATTTGAGGTGACAGTGAACAGAGTTTGGAGAATCCTAAGCAGCTAGAATTTTTCAGGGTAGCCTAGCTGAGAGAGGGAATTACAAAAAAGAGAGATTTCCTGAAATTTGCATAGGGGCCCCTTGTGTGTATTGCTGAAGACCAGTGAGTGAAGGCATAGAGTAAAACCCCACAAGGCCGGACAAGGTTAACTCCTGAAGAAAGAATTATTGGGGAGAAGTAAATGAAAAATTTCTAGAGTTCACAGAAGTTTTGTAAATCTTCAAGTTCCCACCAGCTGGAATGGAGAGATCTCATTGAACACATGGGATTCAGTGGAGACTCAGAAGGGCCACAATTTAGATGGGGGCTAAATTAGCCCTACAGTAAAGGATTCTCTAGATCTTTCCTAAAAGATATTTAAAACAAGTCTGGAAAGGATCAAATAATTCACAAATAACTTAAAAACTTCTTTATGGGACAAAACCTCATACTCTTTAAAGGAAAATGACAAAATCCAGAACTTGACAACATAAAATCTGAAATGTCCAGCATCTAATCAATGATCACTGGACATATGAAGAGACAGGATAATGTAACCGATAATCAAGAGAAAAAAATCAGTCAATACAAACAGACCCAGAAGTGACAGAGATGATGAAACTGGCAAATGAATATGTCAAAACGATTGTTATAAATACATTCCATATACTCCAGAATTTAAAGGAAAATATGAACATAATGAGGAGATAAATGGAAAATGTGATAAAGAGCCAAATAGAACTTACAGAAATTAAAAAAAAAAAAAGCAGTATCTAAATAGAAAACTTCACTGGATAGGATTACTAGATGGTTAAACAGTGCAGAATAAAAAACCAGTGACCCTGAAGACATAGCAATAGAATATACTCAAAATGAAGCACAGAGAGTAACTTTGATTAAAAAAAAAAAAAATCAGGGACCTATGGAATAATATCAAACATTCTAACACATGGGTAATTGTAGCTCCAGGAGAAGAGAAAAGAGAAGGAGGGAAAAATATTTAAGAAATAATGACTGAAAAATTTTCAAATTTGATGAAAAACTATAAAACCACAGATACAAGAACCTCAACAAAGCCCAAGCAGGATAAACACAAAGAAAACCAGAATATGGCATGTCATAAATTGTTGAAAAGCATTAATAAAGAGATAATCTTAGAGAGGCAGAGCCTGCATGGCACTATAGACAGAAGCACCATGCTGTCCCTCTGCAGCAAAGACACAAAAAACTAAGCAAAATAGATATAAACATCAATCCTGGACCCTAAGCATCAAATGAAGGGATAATAAACTAGATCAAGCACTGAATGGAAGAAGAAACTGACAGAGAACAGAGAACGAGGAGAGCTACAGAGAGGTGTCCCCTTCCAGCTAATGCGGCATGGATTCACCATCTTGGAGCACAGCTACCAATGACCCTGGACAGGGAGTACCGGAAGGCATCTTCAGGGAGTTCCCAACAGGAGACAGCACCTGGTAAAAAGACACACACACTTTTCCACCTCCCACCCTTCTGCCCTGTATACTGCCTCCACCGCTTTCCAATGGGCCATGGTTGCTAGGCTGGAGAGACATTGGCTCACTGCCGCCCTGGGTCTGCCCTGCCCCCAAGAGCTTGTTCCCTCAGTGACATATTTTTGTTCTTTTGTTTCTTCTCTTTCCCTTCCTTACTTTTGTTTCTCCTACCCACCTACCCCAGGGCGCCACAACCATCCCTTCCCGACAGGCTGTGTCACACCACTCAGCTAGAGAGCCACCAGCACACAGCCTCTCAGGGTCTGACGTGCCTCCACATGCCAGCTGCCTCAGCACCATATTTTTTATTTTTCTTTATCTTTCCCTTTCACTCTTTTCCTTCTCCCTCCCATCTAGGCCCTGAGCTGCCTCTGCCCCTTCCTTTCAGGCAGTGCTGTGCCACCCAGCAAGAAAGACACCAGCTCATTGCCACCCTAGTTCTGCCCTGCCCCCAACAGCCAGTTCCCTCAGAGCCATATTTTTTTTGTTTCTTCTCTCCTTCCCTTCCTTCCTTTCCTTTATCCTGCCCACCTAGGCCCATGCACTGCCCCTGCCCCTTCTCGGTGGGCCATGCCACACCATTCAGCTAGAGCACCACAGGCACATGGCCTCCCTGGGTCTGCCCTGCCCCAACCTGTCAGCTCCTGCTGTGTGCCATTTTTTTTTTTTTGCTTTTGTTGCTCTCTCTTCTTTCTCTTTCCTACCTAGCTTCGCACATCTTATCCTCTCCCTTCCCTCCTGCCTCTCTGCACCACCTGTGGAGCACTGTGCCCCCGAGTGGCATTTGTGTGGACCTCTGGATGCCCCAAAACCTTTGGGACACAGCAAAGGTAGTGCCCAGAGGTCAATATAAAACAATAGATACACACATGAAAAAAGAAAGGGATAAAATAAAAATGTTAGCTTTACAACTTGAACAAATAGAAATAGAACAGGAAAACAAGCCCACAGCCACTAGAAGAAAGGAAATAATAAAGATCAGAGCAGAAATAAATGAAATAGAGAACAGAAAAACAATAGAAAGAATCAACAAAATCAAACATTGGTTCTTTGAAAGGATCAACAAAATTGACAAGCCATTGGCCAAACTGACAAAAGAAAAACAGGAAAGGAAGCAAATAATCCAAATAAGAAATGAAATAGGGGACATTACAACAGACCCAACTGAAATAGAAAAGATCATAATAGAGTACTATGAAAAACTGTACTCCAACAAATTTGAAAGCCTAGAGAAAACGGACAAATTTCCAGAAACACAGTACCTACCTAAAGTAACACAAACTGAGGTAGAAAATCTGAAAAGACCCAAAACAAGACAAGAGACTGAAAAGGTAATTTAAAAAAACTCCCAACAACAACAAAAAGCCCTGGCCCAGATGGCTTCACTGGAGAATTCTACCAAGCATTCAGAGAAGAGCTTACACCATTACTATGTAAACTATTTTAGAACATAGAAAAGGAAGGGATACTTCCAATTTCATTCTATGAAACCAGCATAACCCTGATACCAAAACCAGACAAAGACACCACTAAAAAAGAAAATTACAGACCAATATCTCTCATGAATTTAGATGCAAAAATTCTCAACAAAATTCTAGCCGATAGAATTCAGCATCATATAAAAAAAAAAAAACAATACACCATGACCAAGTGGGATTCATACTAGGTATGCAAAGATGGTTCAACATTAGAAAATCATCAACGTAATTCACCTCATAAATAAAACAAAAGAAAAGAATCACACGATCATCTGAACTGATGCAGAAAATGCATTTGATTAAGTCCAACATCCATTCCTGATAAAAATTCTCAATAAAATAGGAATAGAAGGGAAATTCCTCAACATAATAAAGGGCATCTATACAAAACCAGAGAGGCCCTGGTGGCACAGTGGTTAAACGTTTGGCTGTTAACCAAAAGGTCAGCAGTTCAAATCACCTAGCTGCTCCTTGGAAACCCTATGGGGCAGTTCTAATCTGTCCTAAAGGGTTGCTATGAGTTGGAATCGACTCAACAGCAACAGGATTTTTCTTCTTGTTTTATACAACAGCCAACATCATTCTCAATGCAGAGAGGCTGAATACATTCCCCCTGAGAATGGGAACAAGACAAAGATGCCCTATCACTACTCCTATTTAACATTGTGCTGGAAGTCTAGCTAGAGCAATAAGGCAAGAAAAAGAAATAAAGGGCATGTAAATTGTCAGGGAAGAAGTAAAACTAACCTTTTCATGGATGATATGATATTATACACAGAGAATATGAAGGACTCCACAAGAAAACTATTGGAACTAACAGGAAGATTCAGCGGAGTAGCAGCATACGAGATCACATTTTAAAAAAATCAGTTGGATTCCTATACACCAATAAAGAGAACTATGCAAAGGAAATCAGGAAAGGGATATCATGTATAATAGCCCCCCAAAAAATAAAATACTTAGGAATAAATCTAACCAGGGACCTAAAAACCTATATGAAGAAAACTACAAAACACTACTGCAAGAAACCCAAAGAGACTAAGATAAATGGAGAAAAGTACCATGCTTATGGATAGGTACACTCAGCATTGAGAAAATGTCAATTCTACCCAAAGCAATCTATAAATACAATGCATTCCCCATCCAAATACTAACAGCATTCTTTAACGAGATGGAAAAACAAATCATTTACTTTATATGTAAAGGAAAGAGGCCCTGGATAAGTAAAGCATTATTGAAGAAGTAGAACAAAGTAGGAGGTCTTGCACTATCTGATCTCAGAAACTACTTTACAGCTATGGTAGTCAATACAATCTGGTACTGGTACAATGATAGACACATTGACCAATGGAACAGAGTCGAGAACCCAGATGTAAATGCATCTACCTGCGGTCACCTGATCTTTGACAAAGGCCCGAAATCCATTAAATGGGGAAAAGACAGTCTTTTTAACAAATGATGCTGGCAAAACTGGATGTTCATCTGTAAAAAAATGAAACAGGACCCATACCTCACACCATACACAAAAACTAATTCCAAATGGATCAAAGACCTAAATATGAAACCAAAAACTATAAAGATCATGGAAGAAAAAATAGGGTGAGCGCTAGAGGCCTTAATACATGACGTAAATAGGATACAAACCATAATTAACAATACACAAACACCAGAAGATAAGCTAACAATACATAAACACCATAAACTGGGATCTTCTAAAAAATTAAATGCTTATGCTTATCAAAAGACTTCACCAAAAGAGTAAAAAGAGAACTGACAGACTAAGAAAAAAATTTTGGCTATAACATATCCAAAAAGGTCTAATCTCTAAAATCTATAGGAAAATTCAACACCTCTACAACAAAATGACAAATAATCCAATTAAAAAATGGGGGAAAGGATATGAACAGGCATTTCACCAAAGAAGACATTCCAGGTAGCTAACAGACACATGAGGAAATGCTCGCAATCACTAGTCATTAGAGAAATGCAAATCAAAACTACAATGAGATACCATCTCCCCCCCGACATTACCGGCACGAATCCAAAAAACAGAGAATAATAAATGTTGGAGAGGCTGTGGGGAGACTGAACTCTTATGCAATGCTGGTGGGAATGCAAAATGGTACAACCATTTTGGAAAATGATATGGTGCTTCCTTAAAAAGCTAGAAATAGAAATACCATATAATCCAGCAATCCCACTCCTAAGAATACATCCTAGAGAAATGAGAGCCGTAACGTGAATAGACTTATGCACACCCATGTTCAGTACAGCGTTAATTCACAATAACAAAAAGATGGAAACAACCTAAGTGTCCATCAACAGATAAATGGATAAACAAACTATGGTACATACACACAATGGAATACTATGCAATAATAAAGAAGAATGATGAATCTGTGAAACATGGATGAATCTGGAGGGCATCATGCTGAGTGAAATAAGTCAATCACAAAAGGACAAATACTGTACGAAACTACTGTTAAAAAAACTCATGTAAAGGTTTACACACAGGAAGAAACAATCTTTGATAGTTATGAGGGAGGGGAGGTATGGGGAGGGAAAAACACTAAATAGACAATAGATAAGTGGTGACTTTGGTGAAGGGTTAAGACAGTACACAATACTGGGGAAGTCAGCACACCTGGACCAAGGCATAGTCATAGAACCTTCATAGACCCATCAAAACATCTTGAGGGAGTGAGTTACTGGGCTGAGGGCTGGGGACCATTGTCTCAGGGGACCTCTAGCTCAATTGGCATAATATAGTTTATAAAGAAAATGTTTTACATTCTACTATGGTAAGTAGCATCTGCCATCTAAGATACATCTACTGGTCCCACCCTGTCTGGAGCAAGGGAAAATGAAGAAAACCAAAGATAGAAGGCAAAGATTAGTCCAAAGGACTATGGACCACAACTACGACTGCTTCCACCAGCCTGAGTTCAGTACAACTAGATGGTGCCCAGCAACCACCACCGACTGCTCTGGCAGGGATCACAATAGAGGGGGTCCTGGACAGAGCCGGAGAAAAATCTAGAACAAAATCCAATCTGAAAAAAAAAAGACCAGACTTACTGGTCTGATAGAGACTGGGGAAACCCCGAGAGTATGGCCCCTGGACACCCTTTTAACCCAGTACTGAAGTCACTCCTGAGGTTCACCCTTCAGCCACAGATTAGATAGGCCTATAAAACAAACAATAACACACTTAGTTCAACCATGTATTTGAGATTAAATGGGCAAACTGCCCAGGGGCAAGGACGAGAAGGCAGGAGGAGACAGGAAAGCTGGACGAATGGAAATGGGAAACCTGAGGTTGAGAAGGGAGAGTGCTGACATGTCGCAGGGTTGGCAATCAGTGTCACAAAACAATATGTGTATTAATTGTTTAATGAGAAACTAATTTGCTCTGTAAACCTTTACATAAAGCACAATAAATATATGTATACTTAAGGAAAAAAAAAGAGAGAATCTTAAAGGCCACAAGAAAATAAAAACATATTGCGTACGGAGGAATAAAGATAATAACCACAGCTCCTTCTTGACAGAAAACGTGCAAACTAGAAGACAATGAAAAACATTATTAAAGTAATAAAAAAAAAAAATCCCATCACTCCAGAATTCTATATTCAATGTAACTAAATGATCCCATACGTTACAGAGTAGAACCCCTCCACAGGATTTCGGTTTGCTTTCGGCTACTAACCTAACGGTTGCAGTTAGAATCCACCCAGCAGTACTGCAGAAGAAAGGCCTGGCAATCTGCTTCCATTGAGATTATAGCCAAGAAAACCCTATGGAGCAGTTCTACTATGTAACACATGGGTTGCCATGAGTTGGAATCAACTTGATAGCATTGGATTTTTTTTTTTTTTTGTACTTTAGATGAAGGTTTACAGAGCAAACAAGTATCTCATTAAACAATTCATACACATATTGTTTTGTGACATTGGTTGCCAACCCCACGATGTGTCAGCACTCTCCCCTTCTTGACCATAGTTTCCTCATTACTAGCTTTCCTATCTCCTCCTACCTTCTCGTCCTTGCCCCTGGGCGGGTGTGCCCCTTTAGTCTCGTTTTGTTTTATGGGCCTGTCTAATCTTTGACTGAAGGGTGAACCTCAGAAGTGATTTCATTACTGATACTATAAGGGTGTCTAGTGGCCATACTCTCGATGTTCTCCCAGTCTCTGTCAACCAGCAAGTCTGGTTTTTTTTTTCTCTTTGTTTTGTGAGTTAGAATTTTGTTCTACAATTTTCCCCAGCTCTGTCCGGGACCCTCTATTGTGAACCCTGTCAGGGCAGTCAGTGGTGGTAACGGGGCACCATCGAGTTGTGCTGGACTCATTCTGGCAGAGGCTACGGTAGCTGTGATCCATTAGTTCTTTGGACTAACCTTTCCCTTGTGTCTTTGGTTTTCTTCATTCTCCCTTGCTCCAGACTGGGTGAAACCAGTGGAATATCTCAGATGGCTGTTCACAAGCTTTTAAGACCCCAGACACTACTCACCAAAGCAGAACGTAGAACATTTTCTTTATAAACTATGTTAGATAGTAACGGTTTGGTTTTTGGTTTTATACAACAATTAAAAGGAACAAACTACATGTTTCAACATGGATAGACCTCAAACATACTACTGAGTGAAAAGAGCAAATTGCATGTGAAACATTATTTGATATGATTTATATAAAAATATACAAAATGATACTTTTTTTCTATGAACTCATATATATACATATATGTATGTATGTATTTTAGAAGTCTGGATTGTTATTGTTAACGGTCTAGATAACATAAAATGGTAACAAAACTTGTAAGAGTTGTCACTCTGGGTAAGGGTATAGGCACTAGGATTTGAATGCATGGTCTAAGAGAACTTCAAAAGGAAAATACATTTGGGTAATGCTTTTATAATAAAAATTAATCTCCAAAATCCACTGGATTTGGCAATAAGTATGTGATGGGTGATCTTTGCTATAAGTTTCACTAGGATGGATAAGTTGACATTAAAGTTTAATGGATTGAAGAATGAAAAGGAATTCAATATCTAGAGACAGTGACTTAGACTATTATTTTGAGTAATTTAGTCATTAAGGGAAGGGGTGGCAAATAAAGATGGAACACTGGATCTAGGGAAACAGTTTTTATTTGTTTTAAAAAAATAGGAGAGTTTTGATTTATATATCTATATCTACATAAAACTCTCACACACACATATATACACACAAATATGAATATGAGTAAGGGGCCATTAGAGTGATTAAAAAATAAATAAGGATTGATTACAATATGGAAGAGAAGGAATAAATTGATTAATCAAATTATGTTGGCACAATACATTTAGGGACTATGCATGTTTGTCAAGATATGGTAGATTGGGGACAAGCTCTGTTTTAGATCAACTCTTCTCAGGTTTACCACTACTGTGAAAAGGATTTTAATAAGGAGCTTGTCTACACAATATTCTAAACATTTCAGTAATTTTAAACTAAGCATCCTTAACTGAATGTTTTCATAGGATAAAATGAGAAAAAAGTTACCCTAATAGAAATGCCCATTTCCAGGGAAATTTCATAATCAAGTGAGAAAAAACAGCAGCGGAACATGTCTCTATAAGGCATGGACCCATAGACAATCTTAGACAAACTGTTTTCAAATGCTTCAAAGCCTGAAATGTAAAAACAGTCACATTTAGATAAACTTACAGTGACACACAAGAAAATTATATACTGAAACATATAATCTTTTTTGAATAATAATCCTTTACTAAACAATATCTCATTGGCCAGATTGTCCCACTGGACTTGAAACTCTAGTATAGCCCATTTTATATATCATCATAGATTGGATTACAAACAATTCACATTTAGAAAACATTGTTGTATTTTAATTATTAAAAAAGATCTACTTATCTGTGAGTAAATAATTATTTCTACCTTTAATCTTCCTAGTAAATAGGACAGTGATAGTATCCTGTAATTTTATTTCCATCAGTTAACTTTTAGAGATGAACTGTTTGATTAACTTAAATCATAAATAGAAAATATCAAAATGTCAGAAAAAGAAAATAACTTTAAAAACAATACATAATGAAAAGAGAAAACTTTAAAAATTTCTCACTGATAAAACATTCCTGCGGGAGAACATAATAAATTATCATTGGTCATAATTATTTATGCTCTTAAGAAATTTTCATTAAACCTCTACCTTTATCATATTTATTTGGTAGCTCTTATGTTCATAAACAGTCATCTTTTTAAAATGCTAATTGACTTACAGTTCCTAGACAGAAATAATTTAAGGAAAGAATATTTTAAAAGATTAGCTTTTATAACAATGTAAAAATAATTAGGAATAAAATTCTGTGGATAAAAATTCATGAAGCAAAACAATTTTTGAAATTCTTAAAAAGAAAAAAGCAAAAATCTTTTATGGGGTGACCTTATTCTTTGCTAACTGAAAGGTAAACAGTTCTCCATAGAAGAGCCACAAACTCCCAAATAATACAGGGGTTACATAAGTAACATTTATCTCTTAGCAAATAATTAAAGATGATCTCTAATGAAGACCTATATTACAGTGATTTCTCTTCATATTAGCAATATTGGTGACTAGAAGTAGAAATTAAGATGCCAATGTTTCTGCAAAATCTTTCTTTTTTATTTTAGTTTCGCTTACAGAATTCATTTGGAACAAATATAACAAAAATTCTGCTTTTTCTTTTCTGTCAGACTCTAATATTTAAAATAACTTTACTCAGGTTATAATTGAAAATCTACCTCTGGATCGAGTCCAAGCCCAGCTCGTATTAGGATAATGGTAAGGGCAGTGTTTCTTAAATTTGAAGACCAGGTGCTACTAATGTAGATGTACTGACTCAAGAATGGAATATTCCTGAGTGTAAAACCAGCCAGTAACATTCCTTAAAACAAAGAAAATAAACCACATTTGATTCGGTTCATTTTTTCAAGAGAGAAAACAGAAGTGTGTGATGTCTCTCTTCAAACTCATGATGTCTCTTATTACTTTGGTGAAGGGCAGGTTACATAGATGGGAGTGGAGAGAATGAGCTGGAGAGGCCAGCTTTTTTTTTTTTTTTTTGCTCCTTTGGCACAATAAATTACCATGGAAAGATTTTAAAGGAAGTGATGTACAGAATTCTGCATTTTAAATGTGATGGCGTTTGGTGAATTAGGTAGGGAAAAAACTGAACACAGAGTTAGAAGGCTCTGCCATAGTATATGCACGAGTTGGAAATAGCCTAAGCTAGGGCAAAGGTGGAAGTTTTGGAAAGGAAGAAAAACATTCAATGGCAATTTAGGAAGTGCCACAAGAGTGATACGGACATAGAAAGGGTGTTAGGGAAAAGATGGAGAGATTGTCTGGGTATCTCTACTGACAGTGTACTGAATACTTGGATGTATTGAATACTCAGAAGAGATAAGACACCTGTGATATAAGTTCTTCCACTAATTTACCTCTTCAGCTAGGGAGTTATAGATGAATAGTAAATGGAGAAATACGGTGTAATATTGTTATGTAGATAATAATACATGAAAATATACAGTGGAGATGGCCAAAAAGCTTACTCAAAAACCATAGAAACTTCTGTTGTCCTAGTCACTATAATATTTGAATCTTGTAATTCTATTTGAGTTAGGTTCTCTACAGAAAAATTCAGTCTTTTCCAAATTTTTATTTTTCTATAATACATTTAAAATTAAGCTAAAAATGTTCTATTAAACCAAAAAACAAGAATCATACTACGAGGATATTAAAATTATTTAAAATATATATTTTGGAAAAAAAAAATCTGTGTGTGCACACAGGTGCATGTGTGTATGGAAGATACAAAGGCACTAAATACATACATATGTAGTAGTAAATATATAGATAAAGGAGCTATATAGATCACATTACCTTGAAATATTTCTAAATTATATATAGTCCTACTAGAAAATGTTTATAATTTACATATAGTCAATAATAAAGAGAGAAGAGGTAATTACACACTTACCAAGAAGTGGTGGAAGTTGAGGCACTGAAGGTATTTTAATGACTTCCAAAAGTTTTCCCCCAAGAATAGCACAATAAAAAATAACTAAAAGTCCAAATAAACTTCCACCAGGAAGAACTTCAGAGCCTGAGAATGACCAGATTACACACCAAAACATAATAAGGATAACTCCTGAAAAAAAAGAAAAAGTCTATACATAGCAACCCTATAGGACAGAGTAGAACTGCTCCATAGGGTTTCCAAGGGGCAGCTAGTGGATTCGAACTGCTGACCTTTTGGTTAGCAGCTGAGCTCTTAACCACTGCACCACCAGTGCTCCTTATATCTACACAGACATACACACACAAAGGAAGAATTCTATTTACCACATATCATATTAATAGTCAGCCCTATATAATGATACATAGTGTATAATTTGCTAGTATGGTTGCAGAGGTATCTATTTAACATATATTGCAAAATACCTGTCAATGTATTGGACAAGTTTTAAACACAGTATTTTTCTTTAAAAAATTTTTTTTAAACTATATGTGAATCATTTAAAGTGCAAAACATTCCTCATAATAAATGACATTTTAAAAATGCTTTGGGGCCCCATAAAACAAAACAAGACTAATGAGGCACAGCAGTCCAGGGACAAGGACTAGAAGGCAGGAGGGGACAGAAAGCTGGTGATAGGGAACCCAATGTTGAGAAGGGACAGTGTTGACATGTCATGGGGTTGTTAACCATTGTCATAGGACAATATGTGTACTAACTGTTTAATGTAAAACTATTTGTTCTGTAAACCTTCATCTAAGGTACAAAAAAAAAAAAAATTATCTATGTGAGATTAAAAAAAGAAAAACACTGGCAATATGTGGAATTTATTTCATTTTATACTTTAAAATAGTTTCTCCATCATGAGAAACAAATCACCAACTTCATATGGAAAGGGAAGAGGCCCCGAATAAGTCATGCATTACTCAAAAAGAAGAACAAAGTGGGAGGCCTCACACTACCTGATTTTAGAACCTATTATACTGCCAAGGTAGTCAAAACAGCCTGCTACTGGTACAACAACAGATACATAGACCAATAGAACAGAACTGAGAATTCAGACATAAATTCATCCACCTGTGAGCAGCTGATATTTGACAAAGGCCCAAAGCCTGTTAATTGGGGAAAAGACAGTCTCTTTAACAAATGGTGCTGGCATAACTGGATATACATCTGCAAAAAAATTGAAGCAAGACCCATACCTCACATCATGCACAAAAACTAACTCCGTATGTATCAAAGACTTAAATATAAAACAAAAAATGATAAAGATCATGGAAGAAAAAATAGGGACAACGCTAGGAGCCCTAATACATGGCATAAACACAATACGAACCATAAGTAACAATGCACAAGCACTAGAAGAGAGACTAGATAACTGGGCGCTCCTAAAAATCAAACACTTATGCTCATCAAAAGACTTCACCAAAAGAGTAAAAAGACAGCCTACAGACTGGGAAAAAAATTTTGGCTACGACAAATCCAATCAGCGTGTAATTTCTAAAATCTACAAGATACTGCAAAACTTTAACAAAAAAAAGACAAAGAACCCAATGAAAAAATGGGCAAAGGATATGAACAGGCACTTTGCCAAAGAAGATATTCAGGCAGCTAACAGACACATGAAGAAATGCTCATGATCATTAGCCATTAGAGAAATGCAGATCAAAACTACAGTGAGATATCATATCACCCCAAAAAGGCTAGCATTAATCCAAAAAACACAAAATAATAAATGCTAGAGAGGTTGTGGAGAGACTGGAACACTTATACACTGTTGGTGGGAATGTAAAATGGTACAACCACTTTGGAAACAGATCTGGCGCTTCCTTAAAAAGCTAGAAATAGAAGTACCATACAATCCAGCTATCCCGCTCCTTGGAATATATCCTAGAGAAATAACAGCCATCACAAGAATAGATATACGTACACCCAAACACACCAAAACACAATAAGGATAACTCCTGAAAAAAAAGAAAAAGTCTATACATAGCAACCCTATAGGACAGAGTAGAACTGCTCCATAGGGTTTCCAAGGGGCAGCGCTGTTTCACAATAGTGAAAAGATAGAAACAACCTAGGTGCCCATCAACTGACGAGTGGATAAACAAATCATGGTGTATCGACACAATGGAATACAATGCAACGATAAAGAACAATGATGAAGCCGTGAAACATAACATGGAGGAAGCTGGAGGTCATTATGCTGAGTGAATTTAGTCAGTCACAGAAGGACAAATATTGTGTAAGACCACTGTTATAAGAACTCAAGAAAAGCTTCAAACACAGAAGAAAACATTCTTTGTTGGTTACGAGGGTGGGGAGGGAGGATGAGAGTTATTTACCAACTAGATAGTAGATAAGAATTATCTTAGGTGAAGGGAAGGACAGCACACACTACAGGGGAAGTCAGTACAACCGGACTAAACCAAAGCTAAGAAGTTTCCTGAATACAATCAAACACTTTGAGGGACAGAGTAGCAGGGGTAGGGGTCTGGGGACCATGCTTTCAGGGGACATTAGGTCAATTGGCATAACAAAGCTTATTAAGAACATGTTCTGCATCCTACTTTGGTGAGTGGCGTCTGGGGTCTTAAAAGCTTACAAGTGGCCATCTAAGATGTATTAATTGGTCCCAACCACCTGGAGTAAAGGCGAATGAAGTACACCAAAGACACAGGAAAGTATTAGCCCAAGACACAAGGAAAGTATTAGCCCAAGAGACAGAAAGCGCCATATAAACCAGAGACTTCATCAGCCTGAGACCAGAAGAACTAGATGGTGCCCAGCTACCACCAATGACCACCCTGACAGGGAACACAACAGAGAGTTCCGGATGGAGCAGGAGAAAGGTGGGGTGCAAAACTCAAATTCTAGTAAGAAGACCAGACTTAATGGTCTGACTGAGACTGGAAGAACCCCAGAAAGCATGGTCCCTGGATTCTCTGTCAGCCCAAAATTAAAACAATTTCCAAGGCCAACTCTTCAGACAGGGATTGGACCGGACTGTGGGACATACAGTGATACTCGTGAGGAGTATGCCTCTTAGCTCAAGTAGATACAAGAGACTAAACTGGCAGCTTTTGTCCGGAGGTGAGATGGGAAGGCAGAGAGGGTTAAGAACTGGTTATATGGACCTGGGGAATCAGGGGTGGAAAGGAGGAGTGTGCTGTCACAGTATGGGGAGAGCAATCAGGGTCACATAACAATGTACGTATAAATTTTTGTATGGGAAAAAATTAAAACATACAAAAAAATAAATAAAATAGTTGCTCCATCAGGAACAAGAGGATGATTGGTTGTGGTAAGAATTCTCACAGTGGCAAGGTGACTATATCTTTGCATTAAAAGGATAACTCAGTTGATATTTGGTATCCAGGTATTAGAGGGACTAGAAAAAAGTGGACATGGCCTTTGGGGAAACAAATATACAGAACCTTAAATTATGTACAGGAAGGAGAGGTGGAAAGGGTCAGCAAGAATAAGGTAGTAGACACCTTGTTTCTGACAACTACATACTAAGTAAAAGCCCTACTCAGAGGGAAATCCATAGATTACTGTAAAGGTGATTACATTATAAATTGCCATCTGCAAATTAAAAGGCTGCCTTCACTGACTATGAATCAAAATTTCTAATACATTTCAAATTCTTAAATAGCTTAAGTGCATTTTTTTTTTTTTAAGCTGTGACTCCTTTTTGGCTGTTTAGAACTGCCAGTGCAAAAGAGGTAGACTTTGACCCATTCAAGGCAGGAAGATAGAACTAACATTCTTGCTCCTCGCCCCCTGCTCCCTCCTGTACCACTGCCACCCTGTAAAACTGAAACATTTGAAGAACTGAACTCCTAAAAAAAGAATGGACCAGAAAATATCATTCTATCGACACAGGAAGAAGACAAAGCAGTTTGTCTGTCTCAGCTGGTCTCTGGGTGGCAAAATCACCTTTGAGAATTCATATATAAAACAGGCCTCATTTAACTTATGTTTAAGGCCCCAATTTACATAATTTGCATGGTTTGGGAACCCCAAAGTCCTGAACTTAGCATAAAAGTGACCACCATATATCCCTAGGGCACTTGTTATTGTTGTGCGACTTTCAGTTGATTCTGACTCACAGCAACCCTATATGACACAGCAGAACTGCCCCATAGGGTTTCCGATGCTGTAATCTTTATGGAAGCAGATTGCCAGGTCTTTTCTCCCTAGGACACTTAAACCAAAAAACCCAACCTGTTGCGTTGATCTTGACTCACAGCGACCTTACAGGACAGAGTAGAACTGCTGCATAGGGTTTCCAAGGAGGGGCTGGTGGATTTGAACTGCTGACCATTTGGTTAACTGCTAAGTTCTTAACCACTATGCCACCAGGGCTTCAAAAATTCAGTAGATACCTTAAATAGTAGGCTGACACACCTGAAGAGGGAGATGTAGTAAACTGGTAGATTACTTATAGTGTAATATAAAGAGAAAAATGAGATGGAAAATATGAGAGATTTAGAATATGGAAAATAGAATGATCAAGTATAAGATAGATCTAATAGTAGTTCCTGAAAGAGAGAATTGAGAATGAACAGAGAAAATATGTGAGAGATAATTCATATAGAAATTTTCAGAATAGGTAAAAACTATAAATATTTGGACCCAGGAAGCAAAATGAGTTCTTATCATGATTAAATAAAAATAGACACTTAAACACAATGTTGAGAAATTAGAGACCATGAAAGACAAAATAATATCTTAAAGAATCCAGACAGAAATAGATTAGCCACAAAGAAATAAACATTAGAGCAGATTCTTAATTCTCAACAGCAACAATATAAGTTGAAAGATGATGAAATAAAGTCTTCAAAGTACAGAGATGAAATAACTATCTAACATTTAATTCTGCAGCCAGTTAAACAATTATCCAAAGGACAAATTAAAGACATTGTCAAACAACATCTAAGAACATGTGCTACTTTTGCTGCTGGAAAAAAACCTACTGAAGGATGTACTTCAGGAATAAGGGCATAAAACCAAAAAGGAAGGAATAATGTACAAAAAATTTGTAAACATACAGGTAAATCTAAACAAGTATGGTGATTGCTAATCAGCAGATATAAAAATAAGTCATGGAGGAGACTTCCATTAATGATGACATGAAGAGGTTAGCAATTTATTTCTGAAAGTAAAGAAAAATATATAAAACTGGATAAAATAATAAAAGATAACCATTTCAGGACCTGAAAAGTGACCAAAGGCAGACATCAAATTGAGAAGTTTTACTCCGGATTTGCTAGAGTTCTGGGTAGGAACAGTAGGAGTCTGAGACTTTCCTACATAGGGTTGCTCTCATCCCCATGCCCAGCTCAGTTGGGAAAAACTATAGTTTTATCAGCACGCAAATAGACATGAAAACTAGCAGCTTTGCTGCCAGAGGGGGTGGATTTGATTTGGGGAAAAGGGAGAAAACCTTCTTTACTGGCTAAAAGTAGCAGACAGGTTTGGGAATGAATACAGAAAAATTACAGCTTTGCTAGTCTGAGGTTGCAGTCCTGGTTAGGAAAGTGGTAGAACAGCCAAAAACTTAACCGAAGATCTGGAAATGAGGGAGCCATAGAAGGGTTGAGATAAGTTCTCCACATATTCATGGATAATTGGAAAGCATGCACAAGCAAGGAAGACTCAAGAGAGTATGGCAAAAACAGTAAAAATGCAGAGAGACTGAAAGACTTGAGAACTGGCTGTAACTTTGAATGCATTCCTTAACACTCCCCCCTCCATACTCAGGGTCACATGGCAAAGAGTGGAAGCGTTACAGGCTTGGACACAAACTCTCACCAAATCATTAGGTGACTTCTAAGCTATGCAGACACAGGGAAAACCTTAGGAAGACAGGATTAAAAAAATAAAATGAAATAAAAAACTGATAAGAAACATTAACTGCTGCTAACCATGGGGCAGACAGATTCTACAGTTTGAGTACAGGTAAATTATATTACAATAAAAACAAACAAAACAAAACTCGAAAAACCAAAACCAAAACTGAATCCAGAGTTGCTATAATGTGTAATTTAAATGTCTAGATTTCAAACAAAAATTACCAGACATGCAAAGAAACAAGAAAATATGACCCATATTCAGGAAAACAAGAAGTCAATTGAACTGCTTGGTTCCAGCTGTTGGATTTACAAAGTTCTCAAAGAAGCTATTATAAATATGTTTAAAGAATTAGAGAAAAGTATGACAATAATGTGTCACCTGTCATGGATTGAATTATGTCCTCCCAAAAATATGTGTAACAATTTGACTGGGCGATGATTCCCAGTATTGTGTGATTGTAATTTTATGTTAAAGAGGATTGGGGTGGGATTGTAACACCCTTACTAAGGTCACATCCCTGATCCAACGTAAAAGGAGTTTTCCTGGGGTGTGGCCTGCACCATCTTTTATCTTACAAGAGATAAAAGGAAAGGGAAGCAAGCAGAGAGTTGGGGAACTCATAGCATCAAGAAAGTAGTGCCAGAAGCAGAGCACGTCCTTTGGACCCAGAGTCCCTGCGTGGAGAAGCCCCTAGTCCAGGGAGAGATTGATGAGAAGGCTGACAAAGAGAGAAAGCCTCCTCCTGGAGCTGATGCCCTGAATTTGGACTTTTAGCCTACTTTCTGTGAAGAAATAAATTTATCTTTGTTAAAGCCATCCACCTGCGGTATTTCCGTTAAAGCAGCACTAGATGACCAAGACACCACCTGGTAGAAAATATCCATAAAGAGATGGAATTTATTTTTAAGTGGAAATTCAGGAACTGAAAAGTATAATAATTAAAATAAAAATTCACAAAAGAGGCTCAACAACATATTTCAGCTTGCAAGTATAACACATAAGAATCAGCAAACTTGAGATTAGATTAAAACAGATGAATCAACCTGAAGAACAAAAAAAAAGAATGAATAAAAATGAACAGAGCCTCAGAAACCTACGGGATATCATCTAGAGTACCAACACATGCATAATGTGAGTCCTAGGAGGAAACGAGAAAAACAAAGGGGCAGAAAAATACTTGAGAATATAATGGTAGAAGATTCCCTAAATTTAATGAAAAACATTAACCTACAGAGACTAGAAGCTCAACAAATCCCATCTGGAATAAACACACAGAGATGCACAACTACAGACATTATTGTCAAACTGATGAAAACCAAAGACAAACAGAAAATCTTGGGAGCAATAGAAATGACTCATCACATACAGCGAAACAATAATACAATGAACAGCAGCATTCTTATTGGAAACAATGTAGGCCAGAAGGGAGTGCAGTGACATACTGAAAATGCAGAAAAAATAACTGTCAATCAAGAATTCTATATCCAGTAAAACTAAGCTAAAATAAAGACATTTCCAGATAAATACAAATGGAGATAATTCATCCTCTCTAAAAACATCTAAAGAAAATGCTTTAAGTTGAAGGGAAATGATAGCAGATGGTAACCCGGATCCACAGGAAGGAATAAAAGTCACCAGAAATGGTAAATATATAGGTAAATATAAAAGATTGTGCATATATTTTCTCATTTCTTCTCTTAATTGCTTCAAAAAGCATAAGACTGCTACAGCTTGATAACAACAGTTTTGAGTTTATAACACATAGAGGTATATTGACTCACAGTTGCTATATAATACTAAAATTAAGTCAGTATTAAACTGAAGTAATTGTGAAAAGTTGAAAATGATTATTGTAACCGCCAGTAAAACCACAAAAACAAAGAAAAAACACCTCAAAAATACAGCTAAAAAATCAAGCGTAACTGAAATAGTACACTAAAAGTATTTGGTTAACAAAAGGAAGCAGTAAAGCAAGAACAGAGAAACAAATAGTCATGAGAAATACAGAAAAATGGTAGACATGTTGTTGTTAGGAGCTGAGTTGAGTCAGTTCTAACTCATAGCAATCTTATATCAGAACAAAATGTTGCTCAATCCTGTGCCATCTCATGATCATTGGTATGTTAAGTCCACTGTTTTGAGTTTTGTGTCAACCCATCTCATGGAGGGTTTCCCTCTTTTTTGCAGACCTCTAATTTATCAACCATGATGTCCTTTCTAGCAATTGGTGTTTCCTGGTGATGTGTCCAGAGTAAGCGAGCCAAAGTCTCACCTTCCTCACCTCCAAGGGACATTCTGGATGTGTTTCTTTTAAGACTCATTT
This sequence comes from Dugong dugon, assembly GCA_030035585.1. Taxonomy (NCBI): domain Eukaryota; kingdom Metazoa; phylum Chordata; class Mammalia; order Sirenia; family Dugongidae; genus Dugong; species Dugong dugon. The sequence goes on along the minus strand of CM057463.1, from coordinate 19,964,311 downwards.
GTTCATTCTCTTGGTAGTTCATGGTGTATTCAACCCTCTTCGCTGCCAACACCACAATTTGATTGCATCAATTCTTTTCTGTCTTCCTTTCTCATTGTCCAGCTTTCACATGCGTACAGGCAATTGAAAAGATATGCCTTGGGTTAGTGTAGTCATCAAAGGACATCTTTGCTTTTTAAAACTTTAAAGAGGTCTTTTGATTTCTTGACTGCTATTTCCATGAATGCTGATTGTTGATCCAAGTAGAATGAAATCGTTGACAACTTCAATTTTTTTCTTCATTTGTCATAATGTTGTTTATTGGTCCAATTATGAGGATTTTTGTTTTCTTCACATTCAGGCATTATCCATACTGAAGGTTTCAGTCTTTCACCTTCATCAATAAGTACTTCAAGCCGTCTTCATTTTTGGCAAGCAAGATTGTGTCATCTGCATATCACAGGTTGTTACTGAGTCCTCCCCTTATCCTGATGCTGCATTCTTCTTCATTTAGTCCACCTTCATGGATTATTTGTTCATCAAACAGATTGATGATTGAAGATGAAACAATACAACCCTGTTGCACATCTTTTTCAATTTTAAACCTCGCAGTATCCCCTTGTCCCGTTTGAACAACTGCCTCTTTATCTGTGTACACGTTCCACATGAGCACAATTAAATAGTCTGGAATTCCTATGCTTCAGAATATTGTCCACAATTTCTAATAATCCACAAAGTCAAATGCCTTCATGGAGTCAATAAATCACAGGTAAACAACTTTGTAGTATTCTCTGCTTTTGGCCAAGATCCATCGGACATCAGCAATGATACCCCTTGTTCCACATCCTCTTCTGAATCTGGCTTGAACTTCTGGCAGTTTCCTGTCAATGTATACCTGCAGTCATTCTTAAATTATCTTCAGCAAAATTTTGCTAGTGTGTGATATTAATGATATTGTTGGATAATTTCTGCATTTTGTCTGATCACCTTTCTTTGGAATAGGCACAAATACAGATTTCTTCCAGGTGGTTGGCCAGGTAGTTGTCTTCCAAATTTCTTAACATAGACAAGTAAGCACTTCCAATGTTGCATTTGTTTGGTAAAGCATCTCAGTTGGTATTCCACCAATTCCTGGAGCCTTATTTTTAGCCAATGGCTTCAGGGCAGCTTGAATTTCCTTTAGTATTAGAAGTTCATGATCATATGCTTCTTCCTGAAATGGATAAACATCAACCAATTCTTTTTGGTACACTGACTTTCTGTGTTTCTTCCATCTTCTTCTGATGCATCTGTGTCATTCAAGATTTTTGCCCATAGAATCCTTCACTAACACAACTCAAGGCTTGAATTTTCTCTTCAGTACATTTAGCTTAAGAAATGCTGATCATGCACTTCTCTACCTATTTTCTTTCTTTTATTTTATTGCACTTCAGATGAAGGTTTACATAGCAAATTCGTTTCTCATTAAACAATTAATACATATATTGTTTTGTAACATTGGTTGCCAACCCCACGACATGTCAACTCTCTCCCCTTCTCGACCTTGGGTTTCCCATTACCAGCTTTCCAGTTCCCTCCTGCCTTCTCATCCTTGCCTTTGAGCTGGTGTGCCCATTTAGTCTGATTTTGTTTTATGGGCCTGTCCAATCTTTGGCTGAAGGTGAACTTCAGGAATGACTTCAGTACTGAGTTAAAAGGGTGTTTGAGGGCCATACCCTCAGAGTTTCTCCAGTCTCTGTCAGACCAGTAAGTCTGGTCTTTTCTTTTTGTGAATTAGAATTTTGTTCTACATTTGCCTCCAGCTCTGTCTGGGACCTTCTACTGTGATCCCTGTCAGAGAAGTCAGTGGTGGTTGCCAGGCACCAACTAGTTGTACTGGACTCAGTCTGGTGGAAGCTGTGGTAGTTGTGGTCCATTAGTCCTTTGGACTAATCTTTCCTTGTGTCTTTGGTTTTCTTCATTCTCCCTTGCTCCAGATGGGGTGAGACCAGTGGAATATCTTAGATGGTGGCTCACAACTTGCTCTTCTCTTGGTGGTGCAAACAGTCAACATGCTTGGCTGCTAACTGAAGTTTGGCAACAGAGGTGCCTCAGAAGAAAGGTCTGGCAATCACTTTTGAAAAATCAGGCTCTGAAAACCCTATGGAACAAAGTTCTACTCTGTTGCCTTGAGTACGAATGACATGATAGCAACTGGTTTTAATTTGATTGGTGAGAATCTCATATATATTGAGCCATATCCATGAACTAATAAAAAGGATTTTTTTTTTGCCTAAAAAGCAAGAAACCCACTTCTCTCTCCATTTTCCATGACCTGGATTAGTAAACTGTTTAATCCTCATTTCTTATTCCTATTGGTAAACATGCTGGTCAGGACCTCTGTAAAAGGCAAGCCTGGCAACCCACTTGTTTTCTCTACTGCCTGGTAAACTCCAGTCTGCTAATGATTGTGTTTGTGAGGCAAGTCCTTCCTTATAGTTGGCTGACTACACCAAGTTTGCTCTGAAGAATCAACTCTCCATACAGTCAGGGGACATGGCCTATGGAGAACCATGGTCTTTATTTCAGCTTGCCAAGGAGGCTAAAGTATTGGGTCTCCCTTAATGAAGCTGATCTTTTCCTCCCCATGGAATCTCTAGGTGGTGCAAATAATTAATGTGCTTGAAAGTCTGGAGGTTTGAGTTCACCCAGAGTTGCCTTGGAAGAAGAAAGGCCTGGAGCTCTACTTCCAAAAATCAATCATTGAAAATCTTATGGAACACAGCCCTACTCCGACACACATGGCGTCACCATGAGTTGGAATCGACTCACTGGCATCTGGTTTGTTTTTGAATCTGTTCTCCACTGATCACAACCCAGAGGAATGGAGATATTATTTTTGAACTCTAAACTTTCAAGACTGTTTATGTCATAAAACTGAAAATATAATTCTGGCCCCAAGATTATTGGAAAATCATACTTTGATGTATAACAAAGCTTTTCCTTCATTTATTTAAAGGAAAAACAACTTCATGAAAATGCCAATTTTATTTAAGTAAGCTAAAAACAAGCAAACAAAAAGGAATAATAGCCTAAAACCTAAACCTATTGGCCTAGAATAGCTATTCTTTGGGACTAGGCAAGCCACCACCCAGTATAATTGCAATTAAAAGTGATGACACTGGGAAGATGGCCCAAGATGGCAGCTTAGTCTCACACACCTTGCCATCCCCCTGCAGCAAAGAACTGAGAAACTAAGTGAAACAGAAACAGATGACAATCTGGACACCCAGAACAGCAAATGGAAGGATGAAGAATTAGATCAAACACCAAAGGGAAGGAAAAACTGAATGGAAACACTGAATGTGGAGGCTTACGGACTCAAGGTGCCCTACCAGGTGGCCTGGCCCAGCATAGCCATCTTGACACAAAGTGACATCATTCTCAGGTGAAAAGTACAAGAAGGCAACTTCACAGAATCGCCACTGGGAGACAGATATACTGGATAAACAAACCAGAAGCAAAGCAAGGTGAACAGAACATAAACTAGATTTAAGGAAGGAAAATGCAGGAAGGCAAGCAAGAGCCCCAGGGATCCAGGCAACCACAGAATACGGACAGAGCCAGAAGACAGGGACAGAACTACTCACCAGAGGCATTACCTGATCATTTGGACAGGTGGCACTGGCAGAGTGGAGGATCCTTGGAGTGGCAGTTACAGATCCCTCACCTCACCAGGCTCTGGAAAGCCCTCCATCCTAGCATTTGATTGGGCCTGGGTGCTGATCACCGTCTACCTCTGTGCAGAGTGCCCTGGTGCCCATGCCAGAGACTGGAGGAACACACTCCACACTTCCTCCCTCCCCTCCCTCCCAGTGACCATTGGTGAGTCCCCCTCAGCCACCCACTGATCTAGGGCATGCACACTCCCATGCCAATGGAACTGCTACTGGAGACTTGTGCCTGCCTGCCTCAGCTCATTCCTGGGCAGTCACGCCTGCTGGGGACTTGGGGTGCATGGGGCATGCTCATACACTGTTGGACCTGCAAATGTAGTCTTGTGCTTACTTACACCGACGATGTCTGCACTGCCCTGCTCACCCAACAACTGGTAGTGTGAGTTCCCATGCCACCCACCTGGTGACCAGTGACCCACGCACCCTTGTCCTCATCACCCAGCAACCAGCTGTGTGCACACAGAGCACACAACCCAGTAACCAGCAAGAATGCTCCCTGCATCCATGCCCAGGTGACTGGCTGGAAAGACACATCACCTCACCAGCAACACCAGTCACATCCCGACAGGCTTCAGTTACACCACTGCTGAACAATGAACAGGAGATCCTAGCGCCATCAGCTAATGTCTACCAGCTACAACAGCACACATCTCACATCCAAACAGTTCCTGCAGGCCATGTGCACTTGCAATGAAACTCCTTGATACCTCACCACCTACTAAGCCACCAATTCTTCCACACACAGTGGACCTACCCTATTCAATTGGGTACCACTCCCTCACAATAGATATGGAGAAGTCCTGCCGTAATCTCTAGAGAATGCACTAATTGCTAGCACCAAACTTAATGCCTCGGAGACAGGAGACAATAACAAATCATATGAAGAAACAGGATAAGATGGCTCAAACAAGTGAGAAAAATAAAGGATGGACACAGAAGTAGAACTGAATCAATGGAAGGAAGAATCAGTGAAATAGAGGACAAATCCCTTAATGCTAATTTGTATGAGGAATGCTCAGAAAAAAGAATGAAGAAAAATGAAGAAAGCCTAAGAGTTATATGGAACACTATCAAGAAGAATCTTTTTACATGTAACTGGAATTTCAGAATAGGAGGGAGAAAAAAAAAGCACAGAGGGAATTGTGGAAGATTTACTGGCAGAAAACTTCTCTAATATCAATGAACCCCAATCAGTATAGACCACAAAAGAAACTCACCAAGACATAGCATAATCAAACTTACCAAAACCAAAGACAAAGAAAGAATTCTGAGAGCAGCTCAAGAAAAACAAGATATCACCTACAAAGGGGAACCAATAAGACTAAGTTCTGATTTATTGTCAAAAACAATGCAGATGAGAAGGCAACAGGATGACATATATAAAACCCTGAAAAACAATTGTCAACCAAGAATCATACATCCAGCAAAACTGTCTTTCAAATATGATGGTTAAACTAGAACATTCCCAAAAGAACAGATATTAAGAGAATTTGTAAAAACCAGAACAACCTAGCAAGAAATATTAAAAGCAGTCCTTCACACAGAGAACCAACAACATCAGACAATAACCTGAGATGAAGATACACAATAGCATCACTGAGATAGCAATCCAGATAAAGAACTTTCAAAAGCAAAATAAAGCTGCAAAACAGAAAACAGGGAAACAGAGATGTTAATCTGTAAATGCCAACAACTTCAAATCAAAAAGGGGAAATAAATGGTGTAGTTACAGAACTTCCATATGGAGAGGAAGTCAAGGCCATATCAAGATATAACAGACTGTTACAAGTTTAGGAAGATAAGGGTAAATTTAAGAGTAACCACAAAATAATAAATCTATTCACAAAAATAAGGAAGAAGAAAATCAAAAAGGCTAAGCGAACACAAAATCAACAATAACAAAGGAAATGAAAAGAAAATCCATGAACAAAAAGAACTCAGCACAGAAAATTAAGCAGAACAAAGAAACCATTAACATTACAAAAAAAAAAAAAAGTATAACAAAATGGCAGCCATAAATTCATAATTATCAATAATCACACTGAATGTAAATAGTTTAAATGTACCAGTCAAGAGACAGACAGTGGCAGAATGGATTAAAAAAAAAACATGACCCAACAATATATGTTACCTACAAATGACACACCATAGAAACAAAGACATAAATAGTTTAAAAATCAAAAGATGGAAGAAAATGTATCAAGCAAACAGTAATCAAAAGAGAGCAGGAGTGGCAATAACCTCTGATAAAATAGACTTAAGTCAAAATCCATTATAAGAGACAAGGAAGGTCATTATATACTGATTAAGGTGTCAATCCACCAAGAGAACATAACCATAGTAAATATTTATGCACCAAACAACGGAACTCCATAATTCATAAAACAAACTCTAACAGAATTGAAAAGAGAAACAGTTCTACAACAATAGTAGAAGACTTTAACATACCACTTTTGATGATGGACAGAACAACTAGAAAGAAACTCAACAAGGATACAGAAAATCTAAATAACATAACCAACTTGACCTCATAGACCTATACAGAGCACCCCAGCCAAGAGCACACGGTACACATTCTTCTCCAATGCATATGGATCATTCTCCATAATAACCCGTATTTTAGGCCACAAAGTAAACCTCAATAAATTAAAAAAAACTGAAAAAATACAAAGCATCCTCTCTGATCATAATACTTTAAAACTAGAAATCAATAACTGAAAGAACACGGGAAAAAATACTTACATGGAAACTGAATAATACCTTATTTAAAAACTACTGGAAAATAGAAGAAATTAAGAATAAAATTAAAAAATTCCTAGAATCAAATAAGAATGAAAACACACTGCACCAAAACCTTTGGGACACAACAAAAGCAGTGCTCAGAGGAGAATTTATAGCATAAATGTACACACACAAAAAAGAAGAAAGGGCCAAACTCAATAGCATAAGCCTGCAACTTGAACAAAAAGAAAAGAAGCAGCAAAAGAAGTCCATAGTCACTAGAAGAAAGGAAATTATAAAGATCAGAGCAGAAATAAACAAATTAGAAGACATAAAAACAACAGAAAGAATAAGACTAGAAGTTTGCTCTTTGAGAGGATCAATAAAATTAACAAAGAACTGGCTAAATTGACAAAGGAAAAAAGGGAGAAGATTCAAACAACCAAAATAAAAAATGACATGGGTGACATTACAACAGAACCAACTAAGATAAAAAAGATGGTAAAAAATTATGAAAAATTATACTCCGACAAATTTGAAAACCTTGAAGAAATGGACAAATTTCTAGAAACAAACTACCTACCTAAAGTAACACAAACTGAGGTAGAAAATCTGAAAAGACCCAAAACAAGACAAGAGACTGAAAAGGTAATTTAAAAAAACTCCCAACAACAAAAAAAAGCCCTGGCCCAGATGGCTTCACTGGAGAATTCTACCAAACGTTCAGAGAAGAGTTGACACCAATTCTACTCAAACTATCCCAGAACACAGAAAAGGAAGGATACTCCCTAGTTCATTCTATGAAGTTGGCACAATCCTGATACCAAAGCCAAGCAAAGACACCTCTAAAAAATAAAATTACAGACAGAAAAATTCTCAACAAAATTCTAGCCAACAGAATTCAACAGCATATCAAAATAAAAAAAAAATCATGATCAAGTGGGATTCATACCAAGGATGCAAGAGATGGTTCAACATTAGAAATTCAATCAATATATAATTCAACACATAAATAAAACAATCTCAATCGATACAGAAAAAGAATTTGATAAAATCCAATACTTTTCCTGATAAAAACTCTCAGCAAAATAGAAATAGAAGGGAAATTAGAGACATACATGCAAAAACAACAGCCAACATTACTCTCAAAGGAGAAAGATTGAGAGCGTTCTCCTTGAGAATGGGAGCGAGACACGAGTGCCCTTTATCACTACTCTTATTCAGTATTGTACTGGAAGTGCTAGCTAGAGCAATAGGGCAGAAAGGGAAATAAAGGGTATCCAAATTGATAAGGAAGAAGTAAAACCATCCTTATATACAGATGACATGATCCTATACACAGAAAATACCAAAGACTGCACAAGACAGGTACTGGAACTAATAGAAGGATTCAGCAAAGTGACAGGGTACAAGATCAACACACAAAAATCAGCTGGGTTAATACGATCCAGCAATCCCACTCCTAAGGAATATATTCTAGAGAAATAAGAGCTGTCACACGAGTAGACATATGCACACCCGTGTTCACTGCAGCACTGTTCACAATAGCAAAAAGATGGAAACAACCTAGATGCCCATCAAAAGATGAATGGATAAACAAACTATGGTATATACACACAATGGAGTATTATGCAACGATAAAGAACAATGATAAATCTGAGAAGCATCTCATAACATGGATGAAACTGGATGACATTATAACGCTGAGTGAAATAAGTCAATCACAAAAGGACAAATATTGTATGAGACCACTACTGTAAAAACTCATGAAAAGGTTTACATGCAAAAAGAAATAATCTTTGTTGGTTATGAGGGATGGGAGGGGTGGGATGGAAAAGCACTAAATAGACAATAGGTAAGTGGTAACTTTGGAGAAGGGTAAGACAGTACACAATACTGGTGAAGTCAGCACAACTTGTACAAGGAAAAGTCATGGAAGCTCCATAGACATATCTAAACTCCCTGAGGGACTTAATTGCTGGGTCGAGGGCTGTGGGGACCATGGTCTCAGGAACATCTAGCTCCGCTGGCATAACAGTTTATAAAGAAAATGTTCTACGTTCTACCTGGGTGAGTAGTGTCTGGGGTCTTAAAAGCCTGTGAGCAGCCATCTAAGATACTCCACTGGTCTCACCTCTTCGGGAGCAATGGAGAATGAAGAAAACAAGATACAAGGGAAAGATCAGTCCGAAGGACTGATAGACCACAACTACCATGGCCTCCACCAGACTGAGTCCAGTACAACTTGATGGTTCCCAGCTCACCACTGACTGCTCTGACCGGGATCACAACAGAGGGTCCTGGACAGAGCTGGAGAAAGATGTAGAACAAAATTCTAACTCAGAAAAAGACCAGACTTACTGGCCAGACAGAAACTGGACAAACCCTGAGGGTATGACCCCGGACACCCTTTTAGTTTAATAATGAAGTCATTCCTGAGGTTTACCCTTCAGCCAAAGATTAGACAGCCCCATAAAACAAAATGAGACTAATGGGGCACAACAGTTCAGGGACAAGGACTAGAAGGCAGGAGGGGACAGGAAAGCTGGTAATAGGGAACCCAAGGTCGAGAAGGGGTAGTGCTGACATGTTGTGGGGTTGTTAACCAATGTCACAAAATAATATGTGTACTGTTTAATGAGAAACTATTTGTTCTGTAAACCTTCATCTAAACTACAAAAAAAAAAAAAAAAAAAAAATCAGCTGGGTTACCCTACACTAACAAGAAGGACTGTGAAAAGAAAATAAAACAATATCATTTACAATAATCCCCCAAAGGATAAAATACCTAGGAATAAACCTAACCAGGGACGTAAAAGACTTATACAAGGAAAACGATAAAACGCTACTGCAAGAAACCAAAAGATCTACACAAATGGAAAAACATTCCATGCTCATGGATTGAAAGATATAACACTGTGAAAACGTCAATACTACCAAAAGCAATCTATAGATATAATGCTATTCTGATCCAAATCCCAACAACATTTTTTAATGAAATAGAAAAACTAATCTCCAACTTTATATGGAAAGAAAGGAGGCCCTGAACAACTAAAGCAATACTGAAGAAGAAGAACTAAGTAGAAGGCCTCACACTTCTCGATCTCAAAACTTATTATATAGCCACAATAATCAAAACAGCCTGGTACTGGTACGACGACAGACACATAGATCAATGGAATAGAATTGAGAACCCAGAAGTAAACCCATCCACCTATGGGCAGCTGATCTTCAATAAAGGCTCAAAGTCCAGTGGGGGAAGAAACAGTCTCTTTAACAAATGGTGCCGGCAAAATTGGATATTCAAATGCAGAAAAATGAATCAGGATCCATACCTCACACCATGCACAAAAAATAACTTGAAATAGCCCAAAGACCTAAATGTTAGAGCTAAAACTATAAAGTTCATGGAAGATAACAAAGGGTTTAAATTAGGGGACCTAGTCTTTGACATAAATAGCCTATCAAACAAAACTAAAAATGCACAAACAAGAGAAGATAAATTAGATAACTGGGACTTCCTAAAAATTAAATACTTATGCTCATTGTCTTAGTTATCTAGTGCTACTATAACAGAAATACCACAAGTGGATGGCTTTAAAAGAGATTTATTCTCTCACAGTCTAGTAGGCTAGAAGTCCAAAATCAGGGTGCCAGCTCTAGGGGGAGGCTTTCTCTCTCTGTCAGTTCTGGAGGAAGGTCCTTGTTATCAATCTTACCCTGGTTGAGGAGCTTCTCAGTGCAGGAACCTTGAGTTCAAAGGATGTCATTTGCTCCCGGTGCTTTCTTGGTGGCATGAGGTCCCAGAAAGGGGCTGTAGTGCTGCAGCTGTTCACTTTCGAGTGGTGCCTGAATATCACGCAGAACTGTCTGTAAACCAAGCACAAGTTTTCTCTTCCTCAGTCAAGTGATCATAAGGAACTCTCCATGTAGCCATAGGTGCTGACTGGGAGATAGAAGGTAGTGTGGCAGGAGTGGAGACCATGGGAATTTGGGCTACTTCCTCATGCAACATACTTGTGCCTTCAGGTTCTGCTCGGGTCCCATCTCGAATATTCCACTTCCATTTAATGATGGAGTGCTGCTGTGCACATCCAACTTTATGACTCTGTGGGTCAGACATACCCAGTTCATGATGGGCAGCTCAGGCCACATGGTGACTTGGTGTCCCATGGTTAATTGTTTAGTCTCTGTTAAGGCCCAGTAACAAGCCAAAAGCTGTTTCTCAAAAGAAGAGTAGTTATCTGCAGAGGACGGCAGGGCTTTGCTCCAAAATCCTAAGGGTCTGTGCTGTGATTCAGCAATAGTGGCCTGCCAAAGACTCCAAACAGCATCTCTATCTGCCACTGACACTTCAAGCACCACTGGGTAAGCCGGATCATATGGCCCAAGTGGCACAGTGGCTTGCACAGCAGCCTGAACCTGTTGCAGAGCCTTCTCTTGTTCTGGTCCCCACTCAAAACTAGCAGCTTTTCGAGTCACTTGATAAATATGCTGGAGTAGCACACCCAGATAAGGAATATGTTGCCTCCAAAATCCAAAGAGGCCCACTAGGCATTGTGCCTCCTTTTTAGCTGTGGGAGGAGCCAGATGCAATAACTTATCCTTCACTTTAGAAAGAATGTCTCGACATGCCCCATACCACTAGAAATTTCACTGAGGCAGAAGGTGCCTGAATTTTTGTAGGATTAATTTCCTACCCTCTTGCATGCAAATGTTTTACTAGTAAGTCCAGAGTCATTGCCACTTCTTCCTTAGTAGGTCCAATCAGCATAATGTCATCAATGTAATGGACCAGTGTGATGTCTTGTGGAAGGGAAAGACTATCAAGGTCCCTGTGGACTAAATTATGACATAGGGCTGCAGAGTTGATGTAGCCCTGAGGTAGGCAGCTGAAGGTGTATTGCTGGCCTTGCCAGCTGAAGACAAACTGCTTCTGATCGTACTTTGAAACAGGTATGGAGAAGAAGGCATTAGCCAGATAAATAGCTGCATACCAGGTACAAGGAGATGTGTTAATTTGCTCAAGCAACGAAAATACATCTGGAACAGCAGCTGCAACTGGAGTCACCACCTGGTTAAGTTTTCAATAATCCACTGTCATTCTCCAGATCCATCTGTTTTTTGCACAGGCCAAATAGGCGAGTTGAATGGGGATGTGGTGGGAATCACCACCCCTGCATCCTTTAAGTCCTTGATGGTGGCAGTAATCTCTTCAATCCCTCCAGGAATGCGGTATTGATTTCGGTTTACTATTTTCCTAGGTAGGGGCAGTTCTAATGGCTTCCACTTAGCTTTTCCTACCATAATAGCCCTTACTCCATTTGTCAGGGATCCAATGTGGGGGTTCTTCCAGTTGCTGAGTATATCTATTCCAATTATGCATTCTGGAACTGGGGAAATCACTACAGGATGGGTTCAGGGTCTCATTGGACCTACTGTAAGATGGACATGACTAAGACTCCATTAATAACCTGACTTATATATGCCCCTACTCTGACTGATGGGCCACAGTGACATTTTGGGTCTCCTGGAATTAGTGTCAGTTCAGAGCCTGTACCCAGCAATCCCTGAAAAGTCTGATTATTTCCTTTCCCCCAGTGAACAGTCACTCTTGTAAAAGGGCGTAGATCCCTTTGGGGAAGGCTGGAAGAAAGATTAACAGTAAAAAAATTTTGGCAGTGTATTGGAATCCTTCCTCAAGGGGATCTGGCCTCCCCTTCATTCAAGGGGTTGTGGGTCTTTAAACTCTCTCAAATCTGGGAACTGATTGAGGGGCCGTAACTCTATTCTGGTGATTCGAGCTAGACTGCTATTCACTTGACCTAAAATTCATCTGCTTGTACAAGTCAATATTTATTATATTTCCTGTCTGTTTCACTCCTAGGGACACCATGACTAAGTAGCCAACGCCGTAAGTCCTTACGAGTCAGACTATTCTGATTACTGCTTTGACTCCACTGTCTATTATGGTAACCACACCCACTTTGTCTTTGTCGATTGAGTGCTGCCACTTGGCCCCTACTACCATGGGGTCCAATCAGCCCCACTGTAGTTAGGTGTCTTAATTCAGTTAGGGCAGTTCCCACTGTCAAATCCAACTTACATAAAATAGCAATCACAGCAGTCTTCAAGGATGCTGGGGTTCCCTTCACAAATTTGTTCTTCACGGTTATGGTCAAAGGTGTGTCCTCTGGGTACTCCATGTGTGGGTCTATGGGTATAACCTGATAAATCCACTCTAGCATGCCAGTTTCCCTAAGCGTTTGGATACGTCCTTCTACAGTATATCAAGGCAGGTCTGGTACTTCAACCTGATTTAGTGTAGGCTACTGCGTAATCCATGCTTTAGAGGCCCAACCAAATAAACTATTAGATACTTTACTAACTTCTCGAGCTGAAACACTGAATGAAGACTCTGTGCTTAGTGGGCCCATATCAATAAGCTCAGACTGATCCATCTTTATGTTCCTTGCACAATTATCACACACTCTTAATAGCCATCCCCACACATATTCCCCAGGTTTCTTTTAGTACATGTTAGAAAGGTCAAGCAGTTCTTTTGCAGTGTAGTGTATCTCCTCCTGGGTCACACTTTGTATTTTACCTTTTGGGGCTCACTGGACTTAGGTCTAGTTATAGGTCTAGATATGGGGGTAGTTCTACTCTGTCCAATAGGGTCGCTATGAGTGAATCAATTTGATGGCAATGGGATAGGTCTAGAAGCCAAAAATTGACAGTGGGGAAATGTTTTGAGAACATTCAGCACGGCTTTGTAAAGTATCTGCCTCAGGCGATGCTGCAGGAAATGACTCAGACAAAGGCTCTTTAGACACAGCTGGGTTAATCTCATTAGATGGGGATGGAGGGGCTAATGATTTTACTGGGGAGAGTGGTTTAGCAGACAAACATGGAGTAATTTCTTCAGATGGGAGTGAAAGGGGCTGGTTCTGTTGGCAGGAGTGATTCAATGGAACTTAGGGGCTCAGTGTCTCCAGCTTCCGGATTATCTGCCCGTATGTCCCCATCCCAAGCTTCAGGATCCCATTTCTTCCCAATCAATGACCTCACTTTAACTTCAAACACATCTTGAGGTTGGTAATTGAGTTAGCATTGTAATTTAGCCACTCTTAATAAAAGACTCTGAGTTTGGTTTTTGGCAATATCAGCTCTGTTACTATGAGAAATAGGCACAAGTGGAAACTTTGAGGTCACTTATGCAGCACTTGAGCTTTGACTCTGAGGCCCTGAGCTCATCTCTTTCTTTCACCAGTTTGTCCAGCGAAAGTAGGACCAACCAACCAGCTTCCTTATACTTCTCATTGTGACAAAGTGGTAGAAAGGTATCACACCTGCAATCACCCAAAGCCTGGCTTTTCACCAATACCTGATCTATTGGTGGTGATATTTTGCGTACTTGTATTGCCACCTCACACCATGGATAAGTAGTGCCCTCTTTACTCTTGGAAGCAGAGTCATCAATATCTTTAAACCTAACTAGACTTGAGAACCAGTTTAGAAAACTCATCCTTATAATTTTGTTTCTCTAGAACCACCCTTGGTATCAAATGTCTTAAGCTGGGTTCTCTAGAGAAGCAAAATCAATAAAGCATATAAATATATATATATATAGATTTATATCAAGAAAATGGCTCACATGGTTGTAGACGCTGGAACGTCCCAAGTCCATGGATCAGGATAGAGGCTTCTCCTGATTCACGTAGCCACAGAGGCTGGTGAATCCAAGATCAGCCAGTTAGACAGCAGGGCTCTTGCTCACAGGCTGCAAAGATGATGAATCCCTACATCAGCAGGCAAGACCGAAGGTAAGCTGCTAGCTCAAGTCCAGAGAACCAGAGGCAGGATGAAAAGGAGCCAGCTGCAGGATCCAGAGTGCGCAAAAACCCACGAGTTCTGCCAGAATGTCCACTTATACAGGCCACACACTTAAGGAAACTCCTTTTTAACCGATTGGCTATTCACAGCAGATCTCATCATGAAGGTGATCCCATTATATCAAATCCCATCATGGAAGTGATCACAACATCATGTGACTGCCAAACTACTGAGAATCGTGGCCCAGCCAAGCTGACACACAATCTTAACCATCACGCTCATCAAAAGACTTTACCAAGAGAGTGACTTTACCAAGAGAGTAAAAAGACAATCTACAGACTGGGAAAAAAACCTTTGGCAAAGACATACTTGATAAGGGTCTAATCTCCAAAATACATAGAATACTCCAACAACTCAACAACAAAAAGACAAACAATCAAATAAAAAAATGGGCCAAGGACGTGAACAAACACTTCACCAAATAGGACATTCAGGCAGCCAGTAGATGAAAAGATGCTCATGATCATTAGCCATTAGAGAGATGTAAATCAAAACTACAATAAGATATCAACTCCCCCCTTCAAAAATGGCAATGATAAAAAAAAAAAAAACAGAAACCAATAAATGTTGGCGAGGTTGTGGGGGGATTGGAACTTTTATACATTGCTGGTGGGATTGTAAAATGGTAAAACCACTAGGGAAAACAGTATCGTGCTTCCTCAAAAAGTTAGAAATAGAAATATTTTATGATCCAGTAATCCCACTTCTAGGTGTATATCCTAGAGATAGAAGAGCAGGGACATGAATAGACATATGCACAACCATGTTCACTGCAGCTTTATTCACAATAGCAAAAAGATGGAAACAATCTAAGTGCCCATCAATAGATGAATGAATAAACAAATTATGGTAACACATGCAATGGAATACTATGCAACCAGAAGAATAATGAAGTGTCCGTGAAACATCTTACAACACGGATGAATCTGGAAGACCTGCTGAGTGAAATAAGTCAATGACAAAAAGGCAAATATTGTATGGTACCACTAGCATAAAAATCAAGAATAGACATACACACAGAAAGCAAAGTTCCTTGATGGTTACCATTAATGAGAGGGAGAGGAAGGGTGAATTAGTTTCTAGATAGTAACTGCTTATTACTTTTGGTGATGGGAAAGGTAAGGGTGAAGTCAGCACAACTTGATCAAGTTAAATACACTAAGAAGTACAGGATAAAAAGGGCCAATTTTGGTAAAGGCTATAACATATATAATTTTGAAACAACAGTAATAACAACCAAAAAACAAATCAAAACAAACAAGAATAATCTATAATGGCTTACATAGAGAATAGTGGTAGTAAGGCCAAGGTCAAGGACATTAGCCTCATTTAGACCAAATTTTGGCGCTCTGTTTGAAAGCGAGGCATAGATCATACTCCCATCTAACAAGCAGCAGCATGCTCTTGATCATATGGAATCCGGAGAAAGAGTATAACTACATCAGCAAAATCTGTTGGTAATGGAGAAAAAGAAGCCCTGGTGGTGCAGTGGTTAAGCACTTAGCTGCTAACCAAAAGACTGGTGGTTTGAACCCACCCAGTGGCTTCGCAGGAGAAAGATGTGGCAATCTGCTTCTGTAAAGATTTAGCTCAAAGGACTAAAGGACCACATCAACCAGAGACTCCACCAGCCTGAGACCAGAAGAACTAGATGGTGCCTGGCTAATACCAACAACCACTCTGACAGAGATCACAACAGTGTCCTGGACAGAGCAGGAGAAAAATGTAGAACAGAATTCAAATTCATAAAAAAAGACCAGATTTAATGGTCTGAGAGAGACTGCCGGAATCCCCAAAACTACAGCCTCTGGACGCTCTGCTAACCCAAAAGTGAAATCATTCCCGTAATCCACTTTTCAGACAAAGATTAGACAGGCTTATAAAACAAAAAATAACACATGTGAGAAACGTGCTCCTTAGTTCAATCAAATACGCAAAATCAAATCGGCAACTCCTATCCAAAAGCAGGACAAGAAGGCAGGAAGGGACAGGAACTGGATGAATGTACACAGGGAATCTGGGGTGGAAAAGGGGGGCATGCTATCACATTGTGGGGATTGCAACGAATGTCACAAAACAATATATGTACAAATTTTTGAAAGAGAAATTAACTTGAGGTGTAAACTTGCAACCAAAGCACAATTAAAAAAAAAAGATTATAGCCTTGGAAACCCTATGGGGCAGTTCTACTCTGTCCTATAGGGTTGTTACAGTGTGTTTATGAATAGGAATCATCTCCACGGCAATTGGTTTGGTTACAGTTTTAATGGAGAAAAAAAAAGCCAATTCAAATAGATATACCAATGATACTATATATACCAATCATAATATCTCAGAGTCCTGGTGGTACAGTGGTTAAGAGCTCAGCTGCTAACCAAAGAGTCAGCAGTTTGAATCCACCCGTTGCTCCTCGGAAAACCTATGGGGGCAGGTCACTCTGCCCTATAGGGTCACTATGAGTTGGAATCAACGGCCAATGGGTTTGGTTTTTGATAATATCTAAGGATTCTATTATTCGTATATATTAAAATAAATTGATGCTTTTTTGAAAAAAAAGTGATGACATTGATCTCTGTGTGGTTAAAAATTTAGATTTTTAATTTAAATGAACTTGTGTATACTCTGGGATTGGTCAATTAAATATGATTTACAGAGAAATTGCAGCTCTACTTGCTTCTATTATCCAGAGTACACACTATTTTAGGGATTTCTTTAGCTGTGTAATTCCAGTTTCACATGATTCTATAGCACCTATCTCACGATGGGGCAGAGTGTGACTCCAGACATGTTGTAAGCCCATCTAGAGACTGGGATTCTACACTTTGTGTATAAAGGAGCCAGTGTGAGCAGACGGTGTGCCTGTAAGAGAGAGAGACAAAACAGAGATAAGGAGAGGGATTGTAAAAGAGTACAAGAATGTACTCCCCACTCCCAAGATAGAAACACGGAAGCTACGAAAATCTTCTTTTCTTGTAAATTTCTGTAAAATTGCAAAATCAAAACAAAGAAAACAAAGGGGACATGGGCTGTAGAGCTAAGTTTGACGTTTCAGTGCACGGTATTTTAGAACCCCTCAATCTGCTCCTGAACAAGCTCTGCAGTCCAACCTCAGTGGATACCGTTTGGAGACCAGCACATTTCTCTCTCTTCCACAGGCCATCGCGTTACCCCTGACACCTGCTTTACACAATCTGCTCACTAAATAGACAGGGCCAAGGGAATGCGTATGTTTTTTAAAAAGTTATCCAACAATTCTTATTTCTGTTAAGACTTATGGGCAGAAATTATATTTAAAAGAGTTCATTCACTTACACTGGTAGATGAGGCCCATTCCAGTTCAGAGGAAAGTTTGACTGAACGCCTTAATAAAACTGATGTTACTTTAAAAACAATTTATTAAATAAAAAAATCAACTAATGAAATTTGCTTTCAAAAGTTTAAAGCTACTAAAGCAGTGAATAAAAAAGTAAATTTTTAAAACTTCAATTACTTATCCTTTATATTTTAATCTGATTTTTGTTCTTCATAGGATTTATACTTCTGGAGGTCAAAATCTCTCTCAAGTTTAATTACATAGAATAGCTAGAAAAAAATTCAGAAATTTTGCTTTATAAATATTTGCTGGCAATGAGAGATACTTTTAAAATTCTAGTTGAAAAGCAAGCTTCATACACTTTTTTACAAGGCTGCAGTAGTTCCAAAATTTGGAGTGTAATTTTCATAAAAACCCTAATATTGCCAAAAATACAATGTTCTTTCTAGCTAACATAAAATTAAATGTCAAAAATAGGTTTTAAGTAAAAATCTTTAATCAATACTGTTTTTAGTTCCAAAAATTTAACATGGAAAGGCATGGAAAATATTAAAATAAAATATAGATTGTTAAGCAATAATGCTTTTTTGGACTGATGCAGGAAATATTTCCTCTTTGTCCACATATAGCTTGTAACAAAGCTGACTATCTAGAGTATACAAATTAAGCAGTGGCTTTGTTGTATAGTGTTTTAATAGTCATCAAATATATTTTTCATTTTTTTCTCCATTTACATTTCTCATTCCACATACCATTTGTGATAATTTTATTCAGTGTCCCTTGTGGGGGACGAGGAATACGTATCCACTGTGGTAACGTTTCCTCTTCTTTTGGCTGCACAGTTCCCTTAGTTTCTTCATGTTCACTACTGTCTCTGAGGATCTGAGGCAAAAAAAAATGAAATCCTTTAAGAAATATACTTTCCATACAATTTTATAAATGTACTAAACCATCAAATATCATAATTAAATTCATATTATTACTGTCAATATGGGAAATCACACACACAAAAGAAGATTCATGCTTTATATTAATAGACATTATCTGGCATTTGGGACTGTCACAGGAGTGTATTTTGATGGGCACCTGGATTTATCTGTATGAAGCCTTTAAGTCTCTGCCATTTTCATTTACCATTTATGCAAGCTTAATAAGAGAGCCCATAGAGTAGACAAACTAATTAAAAGTGTCCTTTTTCAATCTACCTTCCAAATATAATTCACCAAAACTCATAAAATTAAAATATAACTAAATATGGAAATGAGGGAAAAATAATTTTATTTGGACTCAATTCATTCGAAAAATTATATAAATGAAAGAAAAGTGAAAAAAATACAGGTCAAACCATCAGAAATTCAAGGTTCATTGCTTCCACTCATATGTAACATATCTAGGTAGTTCATAGATGTACCTCAATCTTCCAGGTCTTTTAATGGTAGTTTGTCTAATTATGAGACTTTGGAGGGGGGAAAAAAGAAATACTTGATTTTGGTTAATATTGAGATGCTTCCCTTAAGGTGGGAGTCCTGATGGCGCATTGGTTAAGGCACTCGAATGCTAACCAGAAGGTTGACAGTTTGAAACCACCAGAGGCTCCGCAGGAGAAAGATGTGGCAGTCTATTTCTGTAGAGATTTACAGCCTTTGGAAATGCTATGGGGTTGCTATGAGTTGGAATCGACTTGGAGGCAGTGGGTTTGGTTTGGTCCCCTAGGGTAGAACAAAACAAAAAAGAGTAGAATAAACCCTGGAGGAGGGATCCCCAAATTTGCTTTATGGTCGCCGTGATGTGTATATGTGTGTGCGCATGCACACATACACATCAACACTTTGCATGTACTGATAATATTTTGAGTGCAGTGAGAGAGAATATCACACCATCACAGGAAATCATAAAAAGGCTAGAGAGCATGGAGAGATGAAGGAAAGGGGGACGTAACATTTAATGAATAGGGAGACAGGCACCACAGCAGCTGATGCCTAAAATTAATTATGCAGCTTTTCAAGATCAGAGTTCTTCAAACCGGATCATGATTACCTGCTGGAGCTCTAGTGTAGAAAATTGGTCTGGAAAATTGGTCACTGTCCAAAATCGCTAAAGTAATGACACAAAGGTGAATTTCAATTAGGGTTAAGGGTCATACAGAGTAAAACCACGTTATTTTAAATTTTATTATTTCAGAATTTATAAATTAACAGATGAGGATGAAGTCTTCACAGATAAATAAATTTATTAGAATCAATGATGCATATTTGAAATATTTAAAAGAAAGGCTCTTCTGGTACCAAAGAAATGTAGAAACATCTATTTAAATATAGGAAAAACTGTAGTTCTAATTATCAACAATTACTATTTATTAAAACTAGACCAGTAAAAGATCTAACGATTTAATGCATGTATTTAGAATAATAAACAAACTTGGGTATCTTCAAAATATACAACGCAACATTTTGATTAGATTGTCTTCACCTCTGTTAATTTGAATTATTGAGTTCTTCCTAGACGTGGCAAGAAAAAATATGCTACATTTATGTTGTTACTAAAACCTACCCTCTTTAGCTCCAAAATACTCTAGTCACCTCTTTCAGCTGTTCCAAAAACACCTTCTGCTCATTTCCTAAGACTCATTAAAATTAGCAGTTTCAAAATTACCGCTTCTCATTTTTTAACTAGATATATAAAAGAAACTTAATAGGTAAACTTTAGAAATAAATTTTAAGGTCGGTTTGATTTTTATGTCATATAATAAGATATAGTTTTAAGTTTTTACCTGAGTAGATGTTGGGGGTAGTTTATCCTCCAAATGTTCATTTATTGATTCTGTGGTGTACATGCTAAGAGTTAAAAGAAAAAATAATTTGAAGGAAAAACAGGCTATAAGTCCACCTAAGGTCCCAGGGAGGCTCAAGGGGTTTGCGAGCAGCTGCTAACCTAAAGGATGGTGATTCGAACCCACCCAGAGGCGTCACAGAAGAAAGGCCTGGCAATCTACTTTCGTAAAGATTACAGTCAAGGAAACCCTATGGAGCAGTTCTACTCTGACACACATGGCGTTGTCATGAGTTGGAATCAAGTTGATGGCAACAAGGATTCTTTATATATATATATGTATGTATATATGTGTATATATACATATGTATATTCATCTGAAAGTAAATATGGTTAAGTGAGATTAACTTTTAATAATTTTTATCATAAAGTTGTATCATACTCAAGTCAGATATCTTCACAGTCAAAAAAGCTCCAAATTCTCATTTTAAAACTATTAACCAAAGTCATGTATATAACTTTTAAAAACCATTATTACACAGAAATTTAACACTTCTCAATAGTTCATAATGTTGAGCCATCCCTAAACAGTGCATATCAGAAAACTCAATTCTCTATTTTATTCACTGAACTGGTATGTCTGGGACAATTTTCACTGCTAATTGACTCTATTTTCAGTCACACATCTGCATAAGAGACTCCAGGAAAATTAAAATTGAAATATGATCAACCACATTAATACCTACATCTATAAGTTACTGATACATGCTATCTTCTTATGTTGTCCATCTGAAAAGTCTATTAGGTCCAACCTTTAAACATTTATATATGGTTTTATTTTGAAAAAGAATGAACTCACTAATCAACATAAAGAAAACAAAAATCCTCATAACTGGACCAATAAGCAACATCATGATAAACAGAGAAAATCCTGAAGTTGTCAAGTATTTCATTTTACGTGGATCCATAATCAATGCCAATGGAAGCAGCAGTCAAAAAATCAAAATAACACATTGCATTGGGCAAATCAGCTGCAAAAGACCTCTTTTTTTTTTCTCATGCATTCTTTTTTTTTTTTTTTTCAGTTGTACTTTAGGTGAAGGTTTACAGAACTAGCTTCTCACTAAACAGTTAGTACATGTATTGTTTTATGACATTGGTTAACAACCCCATGACACGTCAGCACTCTCCCTTCTCAACCTTGGGTTCCCTATTACCAGCCTTCCTGTCCCCTCATGCCTTCTAGTCCTTGCCCCTGGGCTGGTGTGCCCCTTTAGTCTTGTTTTGTCCTATGGGTCTGTCTAATCTTTGGCTAAAAGGCGAACCACTGGAGTTAGTTCATTACTGGGCTAAAAGGGTGTCTGGGGGCCATACTCTTGGGGTTTCTCCCATCTCTGTTAGGCCAGTAAATCTGGTCTTTTTTTCAGTTATAATTTTGTTCTACATTTTTCTCCAGCTCTGTCCAGGACCCTCTGTTGTAATCCCTGTCAGAGCAGTCAGTGGTGGAAGCTGGGCACCATCTAGTTGTACTGGACTCAGTCTGGTGAAGGTTGTGGTAGTTGTGGTCTATTAGTCCTCTGGACTAATCTTTCCCTTGTATCTTGTTTTCTTCATTCTCCCTTGCTACTGAAGGGGTGAGACCAGTGGAGTATCTTAGATGGCTGCTCACAGGCTTTTAAGACTCCAGACACTACTCACCAAGTAGAATGTAGAACATTTTCTTTATAAACTATGTTATGCCAATTGAGCTATATGTTTCCTGAGATCATGGTCCCCACAGCCCTTAGTCCAGCAATTCGGTCCCTAAGGGAGTTTGGATTTGTCCATGGAGCTTCCATGACTTTACCCTGAACAAGTTGTGCTGGGTTCCCCAGTATTGTGTAGTGTCTTCTCCTTCACCAAAGTAACCACTTATCTATTGTCTAGTTAGTGTTTTTCCACCCCCTCCCCTCTCCTCCCTTGTAACCATCAAAGATTGGTTTTTTTTATGTGTAAACCTTTTCATGAGTTTTTATAGTAGTGGTCTTATACAATATTTGTCCTTTTGTGATTGACTTATTTCACTCAGCATAATGCCCTCCAGGTCATCCATGTTATGAGATGCTTCGCAGATTCATTGTTCTTTATCATTGTGTAATAACTCCATTGTGCGTATGTACCATAGTTTGCTTATCCATTCATCTGTTGATGGGCATCTAGGTTGTTTCCATCTTTTTGCTATTGTGAACAATGCTGCAGTGAACATGGGTGTGCATATGTTTATTCGAGTGATGGCTCTTATTTCTCTAGGATATATTCCTAGGAGTGGGATTGCTGGATCATGTGGTATTTTTATTTCTAGCTTTCTAAGGACAAATGCCATACTGTTTTCCAAAATGGCTGTACCATTTTGCATTCTCACCAGCAGTGCATAAGAGAGTTCCAATCACCCCACAGCATCTCCAACATTTGCTATTTTCTGTTTTTTTGATTCGTGCCGGTAATACTGGGGTGAGATGGTATCTCATTGTGGTTTTGATTTGCATTTCTCTAACGGCTAGTGATCATGAGCATTTCCTCATGTGTCTGTTGGCCACTTGAATGTCTTCTTTGGTGAAGTGTCTGTTCATTTCTTTTTCCCATTTTTTAACTGGATTATTTGTCTTTTTGTTGTAGAAGTGCTGGATTTTCTTGTAGATTTTAGAGATTAGACCTTTGTCGGATTTGTAATAGCCAAAATTTTTTTACCAGTCTGTAGGTTCTTTTTTTACTCTTTTGGTGGAGTCTTTTGATGAGCATAAGTGTTTAATTTTTAGAACATCCCAGTTATCTAGCTTGTCTTAGTCATCTAGTGCTGCTATAACAGAAATACCACGGTGGATGGCTTTAACAAAGAGAAGTTTATTCTCTCATAGTCCAGTAGGCTACAAGTCCAAATTCAGGGCATCAGCTCCAGGAGAAGGCCTTCTGTCTCTGTTGGCTCTGGAGGAGGGTCCTTGTGATACATCAGTCTTTCCTTGGTCTTGGAGCATCTCAGCGCAGGAACCTCAGGTCCAAAGGATGTGCTCTGCTCCTGGCACGGCTTTCTTGGTGGTGTGAGGTTCTCATGTATCTCTGCTCCCTTCTCTCTTTTCTCTCTCAGAAGAGATTGGATTAAGACACTCACTCTTCAGTCTTGTAGACCACATCAGTATAACCTCATCATAGTAACAGAGTTAACAACACATAAGGAAATCACATATAACCTCATCATAGTGATAAGAGTTTACAACATATAAGGAAATCACAGCAGATTAATTACACAATCATACAATACTGGGAATCATGACCCAGTCAAGCTGACAGACATTTTTGGGGGACACAATTCAATCTATGACATAGCTTATCTTCTGGAATCTGTACATTGTTAGTTATGGTTTGTATCCTCTTAATGCCACGTATTAGGGTCTCTAGCATTGATCCTATTTTTTCTTCTATGATCTTTATAGTTTTTGGTTTTATATTAATGTCTTTGATCCATTTTGAATTAGTTCTTATTTATGTTGTGAGGTATGGGTCCTGTTTCATTTTTTGCAGATGGGCATCCAGTTTTTCCAGCACCATTTGTTAAAAAGACTATTTCCCATTTGATAGACTTTGGGCTCCTATCGAAGATCAGGTCATCAGTGGATGGATTTACACCTGAGTTCTTTATTCTGTTCCATTGGTAATGTACCTGTCATTATACCAGTACCAGGCTGTTTTGACTACCATAGCTGTACAGTAGGTTCTGAGGTCAGATAGTGTGAGTCCTCCTACTTTATTCTTCTTCTTCAATAATGTTTTACTTATCCGAGACCTCTTCCTTTTCCATATAAAGTTAATGATTGTTTTTTTCCATCTCTTTAAAGAATGTTGTTGGTATGTGGATCGGGATTGCATTGTATTTGTAGATTGCTTTGGGGAGAATTGTCATTTTCACAATTGTTGAGTCTACCTATCCATGAACATGGTATATTTTTCCATTAATGTAGATCTCTTTTGGTTTCTTGCAGTAGTGTTTTTAGTTCTATTTGTATAAGTCTTTTACTTCCCTGGTTAGATTTATTCCTAACTATTTTATTTTTTTAGGGGCTATTATAAATGGTATTGTTTTCCTAATTTCCTTTTTGTCATTTTCTTTGTTGGTGTATTGGAATCCAACTAATTTTTGTATGTTTATTTTGTATCCTGCTACTCTGCTGAATCTTTCTATTAGTTCCAGTAGTTTTCTCATGGAGTCTTCTGGGTTTTCTATATAGTATCATATCATCTGCAAATAGGGACAGTTTAACTTCTTCATTACCAATTTGGATGTCCTTTCTTTCTTTTTCTTGCCTTACTGCTCTAGTTAGGGCTTCCAGCACAATGTTAAATAGGAGTGGTAATAAAGGACATCCTTGTCTTGTTCCTGTTCTCAAGGGGAATAGTGATGGTTAAGATTGTGTGTCAACTTGGCTGGGCCAAGATTCTCAGTGTTTATGCGTGATTACTCCCATGATTGAATATGCTATGAGAAGCCAATCAGTGGAAAGGGAATTTCCCTGGCGGTGTGGCCTGCATCTGAATATAAGCACATGTTCTGGCTTTTTGCTCACTCTGGATCCTGCAGCTGCCTCCTGTTCATCTGACCTCTGGTTCTTGAGCTGTCAGCTTATCTGCCGAACTTGGGATTTGTCAATCTTCACAGCCTGTGAGTGGAGCCCTGCTCTCTGACCTGCCCATCTTGGGTTTGCCAACCCCTGCATCTACGTGAATCAGGAGAAAACTTGTGGTCTTGCCTGCGGATCTTGGAATTCGTTGACCTTCACAGCCTGTGAGCGGGAGCCCTGCTCTCCAATCTGCCGATCTTGGGCTCACCAACTTCTGCGGCTGCATGAGTTGGGAGAGGTCTCTACCCTGATCTACGGACTTGGGATGTTCTAGCCTCTAAAATTGTGTGAGCTGTTTCCTTGAGATAAATCTCTGTTTATATATATTTATACATTATACTGGTTTTGCTTCTCTACAGAATACAGCCTAATACAGGAAAGTTTTCAGATTCTCTCCACTAGGAATGATGCTAGCTGTTGGTTTTGTATGGATGCCCTTTATTATGTTGAGGAATTTCTCATCTATACCTATTTTATTGAGAGCTTTTATCAGGAATGCATGTTGGATTTTGTTGAATGCCTTTTCTGCGTCAATTGAGATGATCATGTGATTCTTTTATGTGGAGGATTACGTTGATTGATTTTCTAACGTTGAACCATCCTTGCATTCCTGGTATGAATCCTACTTGGTCATGGTGTATTATTTTTTTGATATGATACTGAATTCTACTGGCTAGAATTTTGTTGAGAATTTTTGCATCTATATTCATGAGAGATATTGTTCTGTAATTTTTTTTTTTTGTGGTGTCTTTGCCTGATTTTGGTATCAGGGTTATGCTGGCTTCATGGAATGAATTTGGAAGTATCCCTTCCTTTTCTATATTCTGAAATAATTTGAGTAGTACTGGTGTACACTCTTCTCTCAATGTTTGGTAGAATTCTCCAGTGAAGCTATCTGAGCCAGGGCTTTTTTTTTTGTTGGGAAATTTTTTATTACCTTTTCAATCTCTTCTCTTGTTATAGGTCTATTCAGATTTTCAACATCAATTTGTGATAGTTTGGGTAGGTACTGTGTTTCTAGAAATTTGTCCATTTCCTCTAGATTTTCAAATGTGTTGGAGTATAGTTTTTCATAGTACTCTGTTTTGATCCTTTTTATTTCAGTTGGGCCTTTTCATTTCTTATTTGAGTTATTTCCCTCCTCTTCTGTTTTTCTTTTCTCAGTTTGGCTAGTGGTTTGTAGATTTTGTTGATCCTTTCAAAGAACCAACTTTTGGTTTTGTTGATTCTATTGTTTTTCTATTCTCTATTTCATTTATTTCTGCTCTGATCTTTATTATTTCCTTTCTTCTGGTGGCTGTAGGCTTCTTTTGCTGTTCTCTTTCAATTTGTTTGAGTTATATAGCTAATATGTTAATTTTGTCCCTCTCTTCTTTTTTGATGTGTGCATCCATTGCTATAAATTGACCTCTGAGGACCACTTTTGCTGTGTCCCAAAAGTATTGGTATGATGTGTTTTCATTCTCATTTGATTCTAGGAATTTTTTGATTCCATCTTTGATTTCTTCTATTACCCAGTGGTTTTTAAGCAGGGTGTTATTCAGTTACCATGTAATTGATTTTTTTTCCTTGCCCTTCCTCTTGTTAATTTCTACCTTGATGGCGTTGTGATCAGAGAAAATACTTTGTATTATCTCAATGTTTTGAATTTTGTTGAGGGTTGCTTTCTGGCCTAAGATGTGGTCTACTCTGGAGAACATTCCATGTGTGTTGGAAAAGAACGTGTACTTGCAGCTGTTGGGTGAAGTGTTTTATATATGTCTATGAAGTCAAGTTGGCTGATTGTGGCCTTTAGATCTTCTTTATCTTTGTTGAGTTTCTTTCTAGATGTTCTGTCCTTTACCGAGAGTGGTGTGTTCAAGTATCCTACTATTATAGTGCAACTGTCCCTTTCTCTTTTCAGTGCTGTTAAAGTTTGTTTTATGTATTTTGGAGCCGCGTCATTGGGTGCGTAGATATTAAGGTTATGTCTTCATGCTGGATTGTTCCTTTAATCATGATATAGTGTCCTTCTTTGTCTTTTATGGTGGATTTTGTTTTAAAGTCTATTTTATCTGAGATTAGTATTGCCACTCTTGCTCTTTTTTGGTGGCTGTTTGCTTGATATATTTTTTCCATCCTTTGATTTTTAATAAGTTTATGTCTTTGTTTCTAAGGTGTGTCTCTGGTAGACAGCATATTGATGGCTCCTGTTTTTTGATCCATTCTGTCACTCTCTGTCTCTTCATGGATGCATTGAGGCCATTTATGTTCAGTGGAACTATTGATAGGTGTGAGTTTATTGTTGTCATTTCATAGTGCTTTCTTTTGTGGTGCTAATGATTTCTTAGTTCCTTTTACTCTCCTGTGCTGAATTCCTTTTGTTTGTTGATTTTTTTAAAATTTCTTTTATTTTTGTAGATTTTGTGTTTACTGAGGCTTTATGTTTTTCTTCATTTTGATGAGGTTTGTTAACTTTTTTTGTGGTTACTTGCAATTTACCCTTATCTTCCTAAGTTTGAACCAGTCTATTATTACTTGGTATTGCCTTGCCTTCCTCTCCATTAGAAAGTTCAATATCTACACCGTTTATTCCCTCTTTTATTGTTCTGACATTGTTGTCATTTGCAGGTGATCACATTACATCAAATCTCATCATGGAAGTGATCACAACATCATACGACTGCCAAACCACTGAGAATTATGGCCCAGCCAAGTTGACACACAACCTTAACCATCACAGAAAGCATGATGTCCTTCTCCAGGGACTAATCCCTCCTGATAACATGTCCAAAGTATATGAGATGAAGTCTCACCATCCTTGCTTCTAATGAGCATTCTGGCTGTACATCTTCCAAGACAGATTTGTTCGTTCTTCTGGAAGTCCATAGTATATTCAATATTCTTGGCCAACACCATAATTCAAAGGCATCAATTCTTCTTTGGTCACCTTTACAGGAGATGGATGAGTAGGTGATGGATAGAAAGGTAGGTCGGTAGAGAAGAAGATAAGGGAAAGAGAGAAAGAGATTATGGTCAATTTATTTTAAGCAACTGGCTTAAGTGATTGTGGGGGCTGGCAAGTCCAAAATCCACAGGGCAGGCAGACAGGTTGGAAATTCAGGTAAGAGTTGATGTTGCAGCCTGGAGTCAGCAATTGGTAGGGCAGGCCAGCAAGCCAGAAACTCAGCAGGATTTTTTTTTTTTTATTGTGCTTTAAGTGAAAGTTCACAATTCAAGTTAGTCTCTCATATAAAAATATATACGCACATTGTTATGTGACCCTAGTTGCTCTCCCTATACTCTGACAGCACACTCCTCCTTTCCACTCCGGATTTCCTGTGTCCTTTTAACCAGCTCCTGACCCTCTCTGTCTTCTCCTCTTGCCTCTGGACAGGAGCTGCCCATTTAGTCTCATGTATCTACTTAAGCTAAGAAGCACTTTCTTCATGAGTACCATTTTATGTTCCATTGTCCAGTCTAATCTTTGTCTGAAGAGTTGGCCTCAGGAATGGTTTTAGTTTTGGGCTAACAGAGAGTCTGGGGGCCATGTCTTCCGGGGTCCCTCCAGTCTGAAACCATCAAGTCTGGTCTTTTTACTAGAATTTGAGTTTTGCATCCAACTTTTCTCCTGCTCCGTCAGGGACTCTCAGTTGTGTTCCTTGTCAGGCCAGTCATTGACAGTAGCCAGGCACCGTCTAGTTCTTTTTGTCTCAAGCTGATGAAGCCTCTAGTTTATGTGGCCTGTTCTGTCTCTTGGGCTAATATTTTCCTTGAGTCTTTTGTGTTCTTCATTCTCCTTTGCTCCAGGTGGGTTGGGAAGAATTGATGCATCTTAGATGGCCGCTCACTAGCTTTTAAGACCCCAGACACCACTCACCAAAGTGGGATGCAGGACATTTTCGTAATAAACTTTGTTATGCCAATTGACCTAGATGTCCCCTGAAACCATGGTCCCCAGAACCCCGCCCCTGCTACTCTGTCCCTTCAATTATTTGGTTGTATTCAGGAAACTTCTCAGCTTTTTGTTTAGTCCAGTTGTGCTGACTTCCCCTATAGTGTGTTATCCTTCCCTTCACCTAAGATAATTCTTGTCTACTATCTAATTAGTGAATACCCCTCTCCCTACTTCTTCACCCTCGTAACCATCAAATAATGTTTTCTTCTATATTTAAACCTTTTCTCGAGTTATTATAATACTGGTCTTATACAATAATTGTCCTTTTGCGACTGACTAGATTCATTCCAGATTTCTCCATGTTATGTTTCACAGATTCATTATTGTTCTTTATCATTGTGTGAATATACCATAATTTGTTTATCCATTCATCCATTGATAGGCATCTAGGTTGTTAACATCTTTTTGCTATCATGAACAGTGCTGCAATGAACACGGGTGTACATATATATATTTGTGTGATGGCTCTTATTTCTCTAGGATATATTCCAAGGAGTGGGATAGCTGGATCTTATGGTACTTCTATTTCTAGCTTTTCAAGGAAGCGCCAAATCGATGTCCAAAGTGGTTGTACCATTTTACATTCCCACCAGCAGTGTGTAAGTGTTCCAGTCTCTCCACAACCTCTCCAACATTTATTTTGTGTTTTTTGGATTTTGGCAGGATTTCTATGTTGCAGTCTTGAAGGGAAACCTCAGTTTTTGCTTTTAAGGCCTTCAACTGACTGCACGGTGCCCACCCACATTATAGAAGGGAATCTGCTTTACTAAAAGTCAACTGACTGTAAATGTTAATCATAATCTAAATACCTTCACAGCAACATCCAGACTAGTGTTTGATCAAGCAACTGGGTACTATAGCCTAGTCTGGTTGACACATAAAATTAACCATCACATAGAGAAAAGTTCACAAGTGATAATTGTATAGTTGTGCTTTTTTTCACAAAGTGAACAGACCTGAGTAGCCTGCACTCAGCTCAAGAAACATTACCAGCACCCTAGAGACTCCCCTGGTACCCACTTATTTGTCACTAAACATCTCCTCAAGGGTAACTACTATCCTGATTTCTTATACCCTTAGATGAATTTTATGTTTTTGAACGTTCTATAAATAAAACCGTATGGTATATACTCTTTATCTGGCTTTTTTCTTTCACTTAACATTATTTTTGCGTTCCATGCTCTTGCATGCAGTTTAGTTAATTCCCTCTCATGGTTGTATAGTATTCCATTCCATGAATATACCATAATTTATCCATTCTAGTTAAGGGGCAATTTTGTTATGAATAGTGCTATGAATATTTATGTACATGTGCTCTACTATTTCATGACAGTAGATTATGCCAAAGTTTTCCAATTTACCCTACGTTTATCAATTCAATAGATTTCCAGTTCCTTACATCCTTACTACCCTTGGTATTGTCTTCTTCCTTTCAACTATTTTGAGGATTTTTGTGGATTTAATTTGCATTTTCATGATGACTAATAAGCTTGAACACTTTTTCATGTATTTATTGACAATCTATGTCCTTTAGCAAAGTGTCTGTTCCATTCTCTTGCTCTTTTTTTTAAAAATTGTATTGACTTCCTTTTTATTAATTTGTTGGAGTTCTTTACGTATTTTAAATGTGAAACTTTTGCCAGATATGTAAATTGCAAATATTTTCTCCCATTCTGTGGCTTGCCTTTTCACTCTGATGATGTCTTTTAATGAACAATTTTAATTTAGTTCAATTTATCCTTTTCTTCCTTTATAGTTAAAGTTTTTACTGTTTCAGAAATCTTTGCCTACCATGAGGTCATAAAGGTATTCTCCTATGTATTCTTCTAGAAGCATCATTGACTTGCCTTTTATATTTAGGTATATGATCCATGTAGGGTATGAGGAAGGGATCAAAATTCATTTTTTTCTATAGGGATATCTAATTAACCCAGCACCATTTATTAAAAAGATCATGCTTTACTTACTGCATTCATACGTCACCATTGTTGTAAGTTAACCAACCAGTTACCATAAGGTTGTAAATTAGGTGACCATATATACGTAATCTATTTTTGGACTGTATTCTGCTCCACTGGCTCATGTGTCTCTCCTTATGCCAACCTTACAGCGGTGCTTATGAAATAGGTATCGATATCTGGTAGTATAAGTTCTCCAGTTTTGTTCTTTCTTCCAAATTGGAGAGACTCCTTGGTCGTTTGCATTTCCACATACATTTTAGAATCAAGTTGTC
This sequence comes from Dugong dugon, assembly GCA_030035585.1. Taxonomy (NCBI): domain Eukaryota; kingdom Metazoa; phylum Chordata; class Mammalia; order Sirenia; family Dugongidae; genus Dugong; species Dugong dugon. The sequence continues at coordinate 19,933,098 of CM057463.1, read as the reverse complement.
AACTGTCTCTCTCTCTCTTTCACACACACACACACTGCACTGAATCTATAGATCAATTTGGGGAGAAACGACATCTTAATAATATTGAGTCTTCTTATCCTTGATCATTATATATCCTCTATTTATTTAGATTTTCTTTATCTTATTTGGAGTTCTCAGAGCAGAGGTCTTGCACATCTTTCATTAGATTTATTTCTAGGTATTTCATATTTGTTGATGCTACTACAAATAGTCTCATTTTAAAAAATTCATTATTTGTTGCTAGTATACAGAAATACAAGTTAAAAAAAATTTTGAACACTTTATTGTGATTTAGGTGAAAGTTTACAGAGCAAATTAATTTCCCATTCAAAAATTTATGTATTTTGTTTGGTGACATTATTTGCAATAGAAATACAAGTAATTTTTGTTTATTGACTTTGATAAATTCACTTACTTCTAATAGTTAATCTACATATTCTTTTGGATTTTCTAAGTACACAAGCATGTGTTCTGGAAATATAAGTTACATTTCTTCCTTCCTCAGTTTTATACAGTTTATCTCTTTTTCTTTCTTTATTGTACTGGCTGTAACCTGCCTTTATGGTTGCTCCATATCCTTACTAACCTGTCTTTAGAATTTCTTTTATGTTGGCAATAAATTCTCTCATTAACATTATTTGCCCAAAAAATGTCTTTATTTCACTTTCAATTTTGAAAGTGATTCTCATTGGATACAGATTCCAGGCTAGACATTATTTTCTTTCAGTACATTAAAGATGTTATTCCACTGTCTTCTTACTCCTACAGTTTTTCTTGAGAATTCAACTGTCACTCTTACCATGACTTCTTTGAAGATAATTTGTTTTTCCCCTTTAGGCAGATATTAATTGTAGTTATTTTAATGTCTTTGTCTGCGAACTAAAAAATCTGGGTCACCACTGAATCTGTTTCTTGGATTATGGTTGGTTATATAGTTAGTATGGCTAATAGTTTTTATAGAAAGCTTGACATTGTATACAAACATTGTACAGTCTCTGAATTACATCTTCCTCCAGAGAAAAAGATGTGAAGCAGGGGGTTAGGGGAATTTCATCACTTTAAACTAATCAGAGACTCATTTGAGGCAGCTTTGTAACACTCAGTGTGTACCTCAGTTTGTCCTGGCTTCTACAGCACAGTCCCTTTAGGGGTTTTACCTTAGATGATGACCCCAACAAATTATGGTAGCCTCACTTGTTTCTCTTAGATCAGGGATGCCTTACCATTTCCTCTTGGTTCATGCCTAATGTCCATGCTTCCCTGTCCCGAAGAGCTGAATTAACTTATCAAAGGTCACATAGCTAGTAAATGCAGCAGGGTTCAAAATCAGGTAGTCTGGATCCAGAGCCCACACTCTAAAACTAAAGTGGCTATAATGTGCCAGACACTGTGCCAGGCACAGACTAAAGCTCTCACAAGGCTTAGATGTTAATACTTATAAAATGGCAATCAACTTGGTTAGGTGAAGAGCACAAGTTCTCTCTTGCTTTCAGTGAGCAGTGGTTCCAATCTCAGTTCAGTTTTCAAAGCCTTTGCTATGCTACTTTGGGCCTGTCCCATGTGCCACTCAGGGGTTAGTCTGTGACTTGGGCAGTAGTTTACATCTTAATTCAGTTGTCAAAGCCTTTGCTATGATGCTTTGGGTCTGTCTCATGCATGTACAGCTCAAAGTGACCCAAGGCACTTGGTCTGGTTCATACACAAAATTAAGGAACTCCCTTCTCCAGCTTTCTCCTCTCCTAGACTCCTCCACACTCTCTAGCTCTCAGGGTCTCATCTCCTGGTTCCTCTGGCCAGAATATAGGGAGCAGAACTGTCCCACAGGGTTTCCAATGAGTGCCTGGTGGATTTGAACTGCCAACCTTTTGGTTAGCAGCCATAGCTCTTAACCACTATGCCACCGGGGTTTCCACTAACAAAAATAAACTATTTCTGTTAGTATACATCATAGACTTCATACTGGTTTATCTTCTTTCTGATCATATCATTTTTTTCAAATTTTATGCTATATTTATTTTAATAAGCTTCCTGAGATCCTTTTTGTAATGAGGCTGAGTATAAATACTACACACATACATACCTTGTTATTAGAGGGATTAAATGAGCTGTTTCTACAGCTTATAGCAAGAGCTATGGTATTCGACTGAGAATTTTTATTAGCATAAATATGTACTATTATCTTCATATTGCAAGCCTAGTCTTTAAAGTAGTAGAATATTTTGATTGACTTAGAGGTTCCAGTTTCCACCTTGTTTTATTAGAATGCCTATTTGATTGTACACATTAACAATGCACACAGTGTGGTACTGTAAAGAGTGGGCAATCTAACCCCTCTGCTTTTAACTTGCTATGTAATATTGAGTAAATCACTTGTCACTTCATCCCTCTGCTCAATTCCAAATCCATAAAATGGGGTGGGGAGGGAGTATCTTAGGTGATCTAAGACCTTTCTCAGTTTTAAATCTATGGTTCTATTCCTTTATGGACCTAGTAAGAAACGAGGAGAGGATACATGCTGCTCAGGAACTTCAGTTCTTATGGAAATATCATGTGTATATGTATATCATTTAATATAAGCAGCTTTTCGTTTCTCCTGGATGTGTGTTCATGTATGGTATTTGGAGTCAATCCTTTTGGGGCAATGTTGTGGCACAGTGACATCTAGTGACTGCACCACAGATCATTTTACCAACATTTACGGCTAACTCTCAGTCCTCTAAATGTGGATGATTCATTTTGTGGCTTAGCTAGTACTTTAAAATCACTCCTCACCTCTCCCCTTTATAGATTAAAGAAATACCAATTAAATTTTATGATAGCATTAACAACTGGATACATAATAATCGAAATTTCCTCTTAAAAAAACTATAATGCACACAAAGTATAAACCAAAGGCAGTCCCCTGGTTACAAAAGTCCGACTTACAGACAACTCCTACTTGCCCTTTAATGTTATGTAAGTTTGCCCTCACTTTGAAAAGACTGAACCAACCCCTCCAAAAACAAAAACCAAACCCATCGCTGTAGAGCAGATTCTGACTCATACGACCCTGTAGTCACAACAAATTCTTCATCATAGTCACTTTCACTTGCAGCACGCGCAGCTTTTAAATCACTGAAAAGACTTCGAGCCTTTTCTTGCACTAAAGTAGGGCTAAATAAGAACCATATGAACCTGTTCCAACCTACCTACAAATTCTACATAAAGACATAGTTAGGAACCGATCTCCTTTGTATTCTGGGGACTGCGTGTATTCTAAGTTGAGACTGCAATTTATTTCCCTCACTGAGAGTGAAACACCTGGGATGTGAACTCAGGTGTGTCAGTTTGTAGTCTCTGACCTTAACCATGATGCTCTATTGCATCGCTGATACATAATAAACGTTTAACACGTATTTATTAAATTAATGCTGTTGTAGTTAGCTGCTGTTGAGTCAATTCCAATTCATGGAGACTCCATGTGTGCAGAGTAGAACTGTTTCATGGGGTTTTCAAGGCTGTGAACTTTTGAAAGCAGAATGCCAGGCCTGTCTTCTGAGGGTGGGTTTGAACCACCAAGGTTTTGGCTAGTAGTTGAGTGCTTAACCATTTGCACCACCCAGGAACTCCTAAATTAGTGTTAGGTAAAGCAAAGCATATGTATCAATAGCTATGTTTGTGAATACGTATTGCTTTAGAATCTTTGGAACTATTGCTGCTTTTTCAGACAAAGAACTCATCTTGAGGTTAGACCAAAGATCATCAAGTAAAAATGACTACAGTATTTATCCTTTTGAATGAAGGAATTTGAGAGTTACATCCACAAAGAGAATATTCTTTCTAAAAAGCATTCAAGGTGGCTAAGATTCATTTTAATGACAATGATTAGCTTGAATTACTATTTAACTAGGACAATATAAGACAGGACTAAACTACAACAGTTCCAACTGACCTTGCTATTATTAAAATTCCTATAGGATTTGCTCTCATTAATCACATATCACCCTGAATTTTTATTCTTTTCAGGTGCCTAGATTTGTTTCCATAATACAGTGGTAAGGTATTCAGGGTTCAGAGCATGTTTTGCATTCTTGTCTTTCCCTTAGCATCAAATATAAGGTTTTTTTTTCTCACTTACAGAAGTTACAACAACTTACCCAGAGTCCAAAGTTTTCCACAATATGACATCAAACTATCTTGTCAGCTTTTGCCCTAGTTCTTTCTCTTGACCCTAAGTTTCAGTCAAATTAAACTGTTAAATTTTTCCGTGCTTTTATTTGTTCTCTTTTATTTGCTTGGAATACCTTTCCACTGCATCTCTTCTTTGTAAATACTAGCCATTCCTTAAGGGTTATCCAAGTAAAGCCTCCCGCAAGGTACACCACAAAACCGAATGTCATTTTCCCTCTTGAATTCTCACAGCACTTGCCACTTTCTTTACTTTCCCTCTACCTCTCTGGCTGTTTTTTCTTGGTCTTTGCTATAGACTTCTTTTTCTCTATCCATCCCTTAAATGTTAAGAGTTCCTCAGGCTTCCACCCTTTGCCCCCTTCTCTTGTCACTCAATATGCATTTCTTAAAATGTCTGTTCTACTTCTGTAGCAATTATGACCAATATGCTGAGTCTGGCAAAGCAAAGCTCTCCCGAGATTCTAGTAAGTATATTCAACTACTTATTGGATATCTCCACTTGATTGCCTCACAAGATTCTTAAGACCAGTATATTCACAACTGAACTCAAGACCTTTTTTTGCAAACCTATCTTTCTTCAGAGAATTCCTTACCTCAGAGAATGAAGCCACCATGCACCTAGTTGCTCGACTTAGAAATTGAGGAGTCATTCCTTCCTCCTACTTCTCCTTGTTTGCCCGTGTCCAGTGAATTACTGAATCATGTTAATGCAAGCTCCAAAATATTTTAAAATTCTGTCCGCTTCTCTTCAGACAAATTGCCACCACTGCAGTCTAGGTCATAAGCACCTTTTTCCTAAATACTGAAATTTGTTTCTAACTCTTCTCCCCATTTCCAGTCTTGTTCCTCCCCAACGTAGTTTCCACAATGTAGAGTTACCTTCTAAAATGTAACCTTGATTAAGACAGCTTCCTGCTGAAAACTCGTCTATGCCTCTCCATAGAAGAGTCCAAACTCCTTCAACTCAGCTTACAAGGCTGTTTGAATAAGGCCCTAACCACGTCCCTGACTATCTTCTCATTCTTTACTTGATGCTCGAAACTTCAGCTATACTAAATTTTAGTTCTTCTAACTTGCTATTCTCCCTCGCATCTCTGAAACTTTACACATTCTGTATGCTGTCTCCCAACCCTAACACCCTTGCTTTTCTCCAGAAAACTCTTCATCATGTTAGAAGTCATTTCTTCCAGGTTTTCCTGACATCCCCTTCAATATGTGCTTCATAATACCCTATTATTTCCCCATTCTAGCATCTACCAAACTATTGTAATTGCTTGTTTAACAATCTTTATTCTTTTGACAAATTTTTTTTGAGAGCTCATTCTGTGACTGTTACTGAATTCTCCTCTTTATATGGAATTTAGTCAAAACAGGGTGTTGTGGAAACCCGTATGGGATGTGGGTGGGGTTCAAGAAATGCTTCTCAGGAACTCACATTCCTATTTCCCTATTAGATTAAACCGGTGCTTACTTCACAATCATTTCTGGGGTCTCTGAATTATCAAACACCATAGATGGTAAATATTTAATCCTATTAAGTATTATATTTTAAACAAATACAAAATGTTTTTGTATTGTAAGAGGCCTCTAACCAGCCATTATTTTCTACCCAGCAGACTTTTTCTTTGTTATCACTTTGGATATAATGGTTGTGAAAAGCAAAGAGGCAAAGCACTTCAGTAAAAAAATAGGTGACTCAGAGTCAGAACACAGTGGTTAATAATTCTGCCACTTACTAGGTATGTGTCCTTGGTCAAGAACCTTAACCTCTCTGAGCCTCAGTTTCCCCATCTGAAAAAAGGCAGTTACAAAAATTGAATGAGATAAAGGAAATGAAAGCGTAGCACAAGATATAAAGGGCTATCCAAATGCTATCTATTATTGTTATCAGAGTCAATACAAATCAGGTTTCTCTTTCACTGGTCATCCTAGTTCTATAAGGCAAAAGAAAACCCAAGCTCCTTCCTTCATTTTCCCCTTACCACTTAAGAGGTAAGCTTTTATACTTTAATAAATACATATTGATGGAACTGGTTAAAAGAGGAAAAATATACCAACAAAATGAATAAATATACACTGCAGGATAAGCGAGAGAAAAGCACTAGCCTATGTAAGTCTAGAATATGCATGTATGGACCAAAACAAAAAAGCAGGCCACATTTTTTTTTTTTCCATATTAGTTACAGGAATACCAAACCAAACCCATTGCCCTTGAGTCGATTCCAACTCATAGTGACCCTTTAGGACAGAGCAGAACTGCCCCATAGGGTTTCCAAGGAGTGCCTGGTGGATTCAAACTGGCAACTTTTTGGTTAGCAATGGCTTAACCACTATGCCACCAGGGTTGACTGTTAGAGGAATAGGAGGCACAAAAAGGTAATGCTCTGAACCAATGTTCTCAGTAAAACTGTTAACCCATCCAACTGCAAGTTAGGATATCTGGGCTCAAGGGTTAACTTGGCTACTAACTTAACCACTAATACCCAGGTGGCCGACCCAGCCAACTCTGGTCTCTCAGTTCCTTGATCTCCTTGATTCCTATGATGTTTCTCTCCACCTTACCTCAGTCACCCACTCACAAGTCCACAAATCTGAAATGGCCACACACCATGCCCAGATGTGCTTCTCTAGTCTGATGACCTTCCATCCTCCAAAACAACTAGTTTATACCTTCTCTTCTCCCCTTATGCCTTCTACCCAAACATGCCTTCTTGTCACACCCTACTTGCCTCATGCCTTATACCTCATTGAGAAAAAGATACTCAGTATCAGAAACTCCCTCACCTTCTCACCACTGAACCTACCCGTTTACCTGTATTTACCTGTATCTCTACTCATACTTGTTGCCTTTCTTCGCATTACTATGAATTACAGTGAAACCTATGAGAGCGGAAACTCAACAAGACAGCCTTGTTTTTCTGGGTCTCGCAATTTTTTCACCTTTGACAGGGTGCAGTCTTACTACTTTTCTATTGCTCTCTATTAGTGGAAAATATTTGAGTTTTCCTTCTCTGACAGGTTTCTGCCTTACACAGGTTCTGGTTTTCACAGGTTTTACTGTATATATAAGGCCAACACTTATACATATTCTCTGGATCCCATCTCCTTTTGTTTTCTTAAAGACTTCATTCCTAAAATACACATACTCACTCTCTTTTTTGGTTAGGTCAATGTTTTTATTAGAGTAGTTGATGTGGTGGTGGATAATTTGGACAGAAAGTAACAGGGGAGTGTTTCTTCATCTGCATGACAGGATTGGGCTAGAAGATCTTTTCAGACCCTTCCAACTCTGATGCTCTCGAATTCTTTGAATTATAGTTCTACTTGGGTTCGTATTCCAGGTTAGGTACTCTTTCACCATCCTACACCGCCACATTTTCCTACACCTGAGGCTTCATCATTTTCAGTCTCCCCACTATTCACAACTTCACCATTGAAAAGCTTTTCAAGGAAATACACAGTTCATTAGCATACTCTCTTATACCATCATTTTCTCTCTCTCTACTAGATCATTCCTATTAGCCTAAAAACATGCTTAAGAATCCCTGTCTTTAAGAGCCCCTACTTTGACAGCACATATTCCTCTGATATTCTATCCATTTCTCAGCTCTCCTTTACAGTTCAATATCTTGAGATGTCTATAGTGCTATGTCCATTTATTCACCTCACATTTTCTTTTCAATGCACTTCTCAAGGCACATAACTACTGTGTTGCCTAAATCCAATGGTCAGATCCCTTCTCTTTATTTTACTTTACCTCTCAGACTGATTCAATACAGCTGGTCATGCTTTGTTGTCTTTGCTTTTATGTCACTATGTTCTTCTGGCTTTCTTTCTACTTTATTGGCTATTCCTTCCCCGTTGCCTTTGCTTGCTTCTCTTCCTCTGCTTTACCTTTAAATACTGAAATGTTCTCTATGAACACATTTTCCACAGGTAGTTCTTTTCTATATGCTAATGACTCTCAACTTCATATCTTTGGTCCCCTTGCCCTCTGCAGAGAACTCAAAGACTCAGAACATATCTTAGATTTTTAGAGCACACCAAACTTAACATAAGCAGAATCGAAAACCCTACCATCACTACCACAATATGTTTCTGTCCGAGTCTTTCCCATTTGATAAATGACACATCCATCCATCCAAGCTCAATACAAAAACCTGTGAGTGAGGGGTGACTCTTTTTGCCTCATCCTTATGAGACAGAATATTGGAGTTGTCAAATATTTCATTTTACTTAGATCCACAATCAATGCCCATGGAAGCAGCAATCAAGAAATCAAACTACACATTGCATTGGGCAAACCTGCTGCAAAAGCCCTCTTTGTGTTAAAAAGCAAAGATGTCAGTTTGAGCACTAAGGAGTGCCTGACCGAAGCCATGATATTTTCAATCACCTCATATGCATGCAAAAGCTGGACAATGAATAAGGAAGACCAAAGAAGAATGATGCCTTTGAATTATGGTGATGGTAAAGAATACCATGGACTACCAAAAGGACGAACAAATCTGTCTTGGAAGAAGTATAGCCAGAATACTCCTTACCAGCGAGGATGGTGAGACTTTGCCTCACATACTTTGGACATGCTATCAGGAGGGACCAGCCTCTGGAGAAGGACATCATGCTTAGTAGAGGGTCAGCAAAAAAGAGGAAGACCTTCAATGTGATGGATTGACACAGTGGCTGCAACAATGGGCTCAAACATAGCAATGATTGTGAGGATGGTGCCGACTGGGCAGTGTTTTGTTCTGTTGTACATAGAGTTACTATGAGTTGGAACCCACTCAACAGCACCTAAAAACAACATATTCAAAACATCAGCAATTCTGTAGGCTCTACCTTCAATATTATCTCACATCCATCCACTTGGTAACCACTTTTAGCCCAAACTACCATCATTGCTTCCTGGACTTCCACAATCATCTTCTAATTGCTACTAATGTTGCTCCTCAATTCCTACCAGCCATTCACAACAAAACCGGCAGAACAAACTTTTTAACAATGTAATCAGATCATATCACTCATTTCCAAAAAACTCACTACTGGTTTCTCATCATACTTGAGATAAATCCCAAGCTTATCATCATGGCCTATTCAAAACCCTACATGATTTGGCCCCAACCTATCTCTTCATTGTACCACTTTCTCTACATTCCAGCTACTCTGGTCTTTATGGTGTTGCTTGAAAGAGCCAAGCTGCCTCCTACTTTAGGGCCTTTGCAATTGGAGTTCTCCTTACCTACAATGCTCTGATCTCAAAAATTCCCATGGTTGGCTTCTTCATATCATTGAGGTCTCAACACAAATGTCAGCTCTTCAGAGAGGTCTTCTCTAATCAATCAGTCTAAAGTCACTCCTTCCCCAGTCTCTCTCAGTTAACATTTTTTACTTCTTTGCTGCACTTATCATTACCCAAAATTTCCTTGTTCATATATTATTTGCTTATTTTTTGTCTTCTCTCACTATAATTTAAGCTCTATGAGAACAAAGCTCTTGTCTTTCTTACCACTGTACTCACAACACCTAAAACAATGCCTCTAAAAACATTTGAGGAATGCCTGGCACTAAACAAGCCACTCGTCCTCTTCATTTAATACACATTTGCAGGTTAACTACTGCTAGACTTAGCTCTGTATCCAAGGAATACAAAGGTGAATAAGGCAGAGTTCCTTGAGAATCTCATCTAGTCATCCCTTCAACAAATATTTACTATGTTTTCGGTATGTTCAATCTCAGCATTTGGTTTCCTCGCCAATGAAATGGGTTTTGTTAACCAACTCTGTCTCACAGAAGTGTATAATTTAACAGGATGAGTATGAGTATAATGCATAAAACGACAAGTGCTATAAAGATGAGACTCTATATACAACCATCACTGCACCTGCCTCTCTCCTTTTATCTGGTAACAGGGAGTAGTTTATGACGAGCCAACTGATAAAACCAGCATTATAAATTCTTGTGCTCACAAAAAGCAGTAAACATGAAAGCTCTTTTCATAGGCACATAGAAATGAAAACTTTTGGGGGATGAATTTTAATTGTCCACACTTCTGTTACACAAATAACAATTCTACTTAACCCTATGGAATATAAAGAGGTGGGGTTAGGAGTGGGGTTTGGTTTTTCTTCACGCCACCTGGGCCGATTGCCCCTCCTTATGGGCCTATCTGATATTTCATAGACCCTAGAACTCCCATAGAGGGGCGACATGGACGTCCTATAGACCTACTGAACTCTTATAAGGTCTCCTGAGTAACGTGCCTGACACACTGCACTTGTGCAGTACCATCCTTGATCTTTCAATAGCATTGACTGTCCACACAGTGTGTCCAGGTGATAAGGCCAATGGAATAGGTGGGGAGGTAAGACTTGGGTGGGGAAAAGATGCTGGGAACCTTCCCAGGACCCGCAACCAATCCTGGAACACATCTCCAATCACAGGAGCATGTGAAGGCTTATTTGTGGAGATCCACCATTTGTACACTAGTGTGCGCTTAATAAAATTAATGTTGCAGTCAATCTTGCCTGACAGACCGCTTTTCTTCCTTGCGAGTACCTGTAAAATGAGATAGAGAAACAGAGGAGGAAAGGGGAGGATAAAAAACAGAGATGAAATAAGCCGAGGTAGTGAAGAAACGGGTCAGGGAGAGGGCAGAAACGGTCTGCGGCTGTTCCCCCAGCGCCCGGCAAAGGGACCGACGTTTACTCCCTTGTACTGAAGCGCGAGGAAAGGCTTCCTGGGGGCAAGCGGAAGGAAAATGACGGCGGGAGACAAGGTACTTGCACCCAAGGGCCCGGAAAGCGAAAGAGTCGAGAGAAATGGGCCGTACCTACAATTTCTTTAGCATCCCCTGTTGCCCCTGGCGCCCAGCAACTGCCGCGCAGGCCACGTGACAGTGAGGGGTGGGGTGCAGCCACGCGGACACAGCATCCGTGCAGCGGGACTGAGCCGTGTTGATGGCCTTGGAGCGTGGGACGGGGCAAGTGGTGGCGGCGCGTTCGCTTGACGTCACGGTCGCTGGGGCCCTCGGGCTTGCGGAAGCCAGGGTTACTGGAGCTCCCCAAGGAGGATGGGATGTTTCAGTCCGTTCACCCGTTTCCTTTACACGTCTCTTCCGAATATTGAGCTGTCGGACTGTAAAAGTCCAGAGACACAGCTGATCCAAAAACCAGCGCCAGGAGCTTCATGTGCCAGAAGTAACTTGCCAAAAGCAGATCCTCTCTCCTCTTGAAACACGTTGCCGTGGAGTCGCTTCCGACTCATACCAACCCTATAGGACAGAGCAGAACTACCCCGTACGGTTTCCAAGGAGCGGCTGGTGGATTCGAACTATCTACTTATCGGTTAGTAGCCAAGCTTTTCACCACTTCCACCAGGGCCCCTCTCCTCTTTAGTTAGCTTAAATATTCCAGTTGCTGTTGAAGGGATCCCCACTGAGGGCGAACCCATGTGAGCACACTAGAACTGCTCGTTAGGGTTTCCGAGACCTTTTAGAAGCAGATCACCAGGTCTTCCAGGCGCTTGTAGGTCCGAAACGCCAACCGGTTGGCTAGCAGGGAATGTTGTTGTGATTCCATTCCGATTCACAGCGACCCTATGTTGTATGAGCTGTGTGGATTCAGACTCATAGCGACTCTGAAGGGTTAAAGAAATGCTTTATTTTCAAGATATGAAAGAGAAAAGCAGGTAGATCTCCAAGGATACTGGAAGGACAAATGGTAGAGGTGGGAGGGAGGATCTCTACAAGGAGTCTGACGGCTTCCAGGACACTGCTCTGTGGACTGCAGGAGAGTTAAGTTGTTTGGGGTTCATTTAAGAGAGGTGGAGGGCATATCAGTAAATGGAGACTTGGAATTGTCACCAGGCAGGTGGGCTGAGGCCAGATTTAATTAGAGGTGGTCAACAAAACAACAAAAAATGTGATATTTAACTTGCTACCAAAATGGCATGAATCAATTTCCACCTGTTACAGTTGTCGTTGGCTGCCGTAGCGTCTATCTCGACTCATAGTGACCCCATGTGACAGAGTAGAACTGCCCCACAGGGTTTTCTATGCTGTAATTTTTATGGGAGCAGATCAGCAGGTCTTTCTCCATGGAGCCAGTGGGTGGATTTGAACCACCAACCTTTCCTTTAGCAGCACAGCACTTAACCACTAGGGCTCCTTACCTGTTAACAGAGAACTTCATAAATGATTCCTATAGAAATATAAATTTCTATAAGTAAATTTCATAATTCATATAAAAACATGTTTTGAAACACTTCAAAAATGTTCTTCATTTACTTGAAGACAATGTAGTAAAAATTAACAATGGTTTAAAAATACATTTAAAGATACATTTGACACCTTTTCGTGTAAAAAAATGTATAGTAATTTAAAAATAAATTGATTATACTTGCAACAATGTCAGAGAAAGCATAAAACCTTTGAGGAACAAGGATAATCTTCCTCATGACAGAATTTACTAAATTTGATGCTTTGCAAATAGTTTAAAAATGTCATCTACAGAAATGATTTCATACTACTGAAAGCACTGAAATGAAAAACAGATATTTGGCTAATGACCTATCTGGCATGATTTAAGTGCCAACTTTCCAGTCTTATCTCTCACTAATTCTCTTTATCAACCTTAAGTGCCAGCAACTTACTTCGAGCTTTATTGTTTCCGCCCTTTGCTGATATTAGGGCCCTCCACCTAGTTGTTCCTGTCTTCACCTCACTCCCCAATATTACCCATTAATCCTATTCACTAGAAGTCTTCAATTTTCCCACTGTAAAGAACTCTTTTAAATTGTTCATTTGTATTACAGCTATTAAAAAAAAGTCACAGTGGAGTTGATTACCTACTGATGGGGACTTTGTGTGTCAGAGTATAACTGTGATCTATAGGGTTTTCAGTGGCAGACTTTTTGGAAGGCCTTTCTTCCAAGGTGCCTCTGAGCTCTTAACCATTTGCGCCACTCAGAGATTAATTATAGCTATTAACAATTACAGCTATTAATGCACATCTTAGTTTTTTGTAAAGTTCTTGAAGGCAAGTACCATGTCATTCATATTTGTATCCCCCACAGTGTCAAACACAGTTTATCTCCCACTAGAATTCAAGCTTCACTGAAAACAGAGCCCTTGACTATCTTGTTCATCATTGTGTCCCTGGAACCTAGCACAATGCCTGGCATATACTAGGTATAAGTGTATTTTGAGTTAGTGATTTAAAATGTAAGCTCCGTGAAGGCAAGGATCTTTATTATTCATGGAAAATGAATATTCAAGTGGTACCACATGAATAAATGACTTTTTTGAAGACTTAGCCTTCATTACATGCAACAAAACTCTTCAATCTATATATATCTCCATAGATGTCAGATATAAAATGGTCTTTCACCCAGTTAGTTCTGTGCATACTATATCTTTCTGAAAACAAGACACCTTCCAAAACTGGAAGAATAAAATTTAAGATAATAAGAATAAAATAGGTGTTTACATTAAGATTATCCTCACAAAACGGTATAGCTTTTGTGGAAAACAGTGTGGTAGGTCCTCAAAAACCTGAAAATAGAACTACATATGACACAGCAATTCCTCCTAAGTATACACCCAAAAGACTTGAAAGCAGAGACTCGAATAGAGACTTGTACACCAGTGTTCAATGCAGCACTATTCATAACAGCCAAAAGGTAGAAACAACCTAAATGCCCATCAACGGATGAATGGATAAACAAAATGTGGTACATACACACAATGGAAAACTATTCAGCCAGTAGGAGAAATGAAGTCCTGATACATGCTACAATACGGATGGAGCTGGAAGATATTATTCTGAGTAAAATAAGTCCATCACAAAACAACAAATATTGTATGACTTCATTATATAAAAAGACAAGAAAAGGCAAATATACAGAGAACAAAGTTTATTAGTGGTTATCAGGGGCCAGAGGGGGTTAAGTGATGGAAGTATCGCATTGATTAAGGCTGTAGCTGCACAGCTGATTATTGTAATTGCTGCAATTAAGTTGTATACCTGTAAAAAGTTGAATTGGCAAAAGTTGTGTGATATTTTTTACAACAACAACAAAAAGGTAGATGCTGAGGCTGCTTATGGACAACCCAAAACCTCATGGAATGTGGTTTCTTGGTTTGGAGGTTTAGGGTCATGGTTTCATAGGGCATCCCAGTTAATTGGCTTAATAACATGTTTAGTGCTTGTGTTCTACCTGCCTAGTTTGTTGCATGGTGCCTGGGGTCTTAAAAGATTGCAAGCAGCCTTCCGAGGCACAACAATTGCTCTCAATTTGCCTGGAGCAACAGAGGAAGAAGGAGCATCAGAAATAGAAGGAGGATATGGAATGTGTTGGTAATTGACTCCATGAATAACTGCCTCCTTTGCCATGAGACCTGAACTGGTGTCCAGCTACCATTACTGAACATTTTAATCAAAGATTCTATAGAAGGATCCTGATCAAAAGAAGAAAAATGTAGAAAAGAATTTCAAATTCTCATGGACTCCAGACTTCCTGCAGCCATGAAGGTTGGATGAACCCTAGAAACTATTGCCCTGAGAATCTTTAAAACTTAAACCAAAAATATCCCCTGAAGTCTTCTTAAAAGCAAACAATAATTTAGCTTAACTAGTAAAAAATGTCTGCCTTGAGCATGATGCTCTTTTAAGAACTATATGGGATCAAATTGGCAACAGTAACTTGATAGACAGGAACCTTAGGGAGCAGTGAAATTACGTTAATCGGGGAGGAATAACTCAGAAAAGCAAGATGAGAATGGCTGCACAACTCGAAGAATGTAATCAGTATCACTAAATGGTACATATAGAAGTGGCTGAACTGGTGTATGTTTTGCTGTGTATAAGCTCAACAACAACAAAATAAATAAAATTGAAAAAAAAATTGTTTTCTTCTTTGTACTTTTTTCTGTGTTCTGAATTTTCTGAAATGAAAGTGTATTACTTTTGTAATCAGAAAAAAATATAATCACTGCTATTTTTAAAGAATGTAATGGATAAAATTATTTGTAAATGAATGGCTGAGGAAATGTTGAGGACACCCAAGTTCAATCAAGGTTATTTGGGGTTAACAGCAGAGAGAAAAAACTGAGATGTGAAAATAATGTAAAGACCTCAAACCTAATCAGGGTGTCTGAAAAAATACTTCACAGACGGAGATGGATGTTAAAGAGCCTAGGGAAAAAACGGCACTGAAGAACAACAATTTCCAGTGTTTTGCATCATTCTGGGAAGTGTGATACTCCAGATCTGAAATGTTGCATGACAAGTAGTTTTCTTTTGATACTGGAAGAGGATCCCCTCACAGATTCAGTCAGTAAAAGTTTCTTCAATGCTTATTGTGTTCCATGCCCTCTGCTAATTGCTGAGGATTCAAAGATGACCAAGATAAGTCTCCTGCTCATAAGGAGCTGATTTAATAGGAGACAAGCATATAAACAACTGAAAAAAGTGTTACTGGTGCTCTGACAGTACGTATAGGGTACATGTATACTTCACTTGCAGGGATCCAAATGTTAAAGTAATTATTTCTATCTAATCTACTGGTCACATGGGGAATATAGTAATTACAGTACTCTTCTGCCCCATACCCCATTTACTAGCTAAATCCTAATCACCTCTCAGGTCCCAGCCAAGGCTCTACTTTCTCTGGGGAGCTGTGCCCAACCGGACCATCCCTGGGTGCCCCTGCTATGAGGTCCCTAGGGCCCCTGTACTTCCTACAGAACAGCACTTAACATACTGTTTTGCTTGTCTGTTTCCTCTAGCTGATTGTCAGATCCTTAAGGAGAGGAACAAATGTTAGTCTTGATGATGTGCCTGGATCACCAAAGGCTTTCAGTAAGCAGTTGTTGAAAGAATATAGTTTTAGAGCCTACAAAAATAGAGGACCAGATCAACATTAAGTTTATGGAGCCCCAACCAAGGTGCAACTAACCAAGGAAGTTCAGTTTGAAATGTCCATCTGACCTTTGGTAGAAATGATTCCAGTTCCAACTGAGAACATAAATACTAAGGGAACATAATACCATGAAGTACCCAGAGTCTGGCTAACATCATAAAAAGAAAACCTGTTTAGAAGTGGTGAATATTAAGCTATTCAAACTTTTGAATAGAGGTGAAGGCCGTGGTAGAAATGGCAGCCCAGTAGTCTAATGAAAGGAGAGGAGTAGACAAGCTTTATGCAAATCAGCTTGGGGGGATTAGAATAGTCATCATTCACTCATTTAATATCTACATCAAGATTAGATTGAATTCTGGATTCTAGGTTAAAGAGTCCAGATGTGATATAAATAAATACTTCAGGTATACATAGCACATGATATAAGTTGTATTTGAATGTGATTATTCTTGCACCTAGGTAGGGGATGACCTAGAGTGGAGACAAACTATGGGTGATACACAAATCCAGACAGGGCCTTTTGTGTAAGTGGGATAGAATGTGACCTATGCAGATAAGCCTTTCTTCTAATACTTCTCTGCTGGCTGTCACAAGGTCTGAAATTCCTGCCACAGAAGTCACTCTTTTGGTTTAAGCTACTGTCTTCAGAAGGCCCTTGTTAAGATGCAAAAATAGATTACTAAGTGATGGTAACATCCAACACAGCGGTAGCTCTGGCTCTCAAATCTAATCTTTTGTTCCTCCTAGGAATGAGGATGCTTAGCAACAGACAATACTTCTCAGCCTTCTCACAGCTAGGTGTGGCCATCACCAATAGAATGTAAGAGGAGAGATTTGCCAACTTCTATATCGCTTCCTGTTATGGATTGAATTATGTCCCCCCCAAAAATATGCGTCAACTTGGCTAGGCCATGATCCCAGTATTGTGTGATTTCCACCATTCTGTCATCTGATGTGATTTTCCTAAGTGTTGTAAATCCCACCTCTATGATGTTAATGAGGTGGAATTATCGGCAGTTACGTTAATGAGGCAGGACTGAATCTACAAGATTAGGTTGTGTCTTAAATCAATCTCTTTCGAGATATAAAAGAAAGAAGCAAGCAGAGAGACATGGGGACCTCTACCAAGACAGAAGAGCCAAGAGTGATGACAAGAACTTTCCTGCAGAGCTGAAAAACAGAAGAAGCCTTCCCCTGGAGCTGGCACCCTGAATTCAGACTTCTAGGCTACTAGACTGTGACAGAATAAATTTGTCTTTGTTAAAGCCATCCACTTGTGGTATTTCTGTTATAGCAGCACTAGATAACTACGACACTTCCTTAAAATAAATTGTTTGCCTTTGACTTTCTCTTTTCCTTCTTCCCGAGGGCTAGGAAAGAGACATGGTAGAGACTGAACTTGAACCAGTGTCCTAAGCTAGGGCATGACAGAGTCTCATGATGGAAGGTCATGAGTCTCTGAATGAACTTATAAGCAGAACAACTCTGTCACCATCAACCAGTCAGCCAGTTTCATCAGGAAGAAATACATTTCTATTTTCTCTTATGTACTGTATGTTTTGTCTCTTTATTATAGTATATTACCTTTACCCTAATTAATATAATAGTCATGAGCATGACATAGATTTGAAAGTTAGCTATCTCTCATTTGGGAACAGAAAGGCCCTAAAGACACGGGTCATAAGAAAAATAATAAAAAAGAGCTGGATTACGACACTCTCTGGGGAAGGTAGACTCAGATGGGCCACTGAAATGGAGGACTCTGGCTAGCCAGTTAGGGAATAGGATAAGGTCTTTTGACATCTAGATGGGGGCAAGAGGAAAAACCAATGTAAATTCTTGTATACTTTAAAAATTTGGTAGGGACTAATCAGTTACAATTATTCTCAGAAAAGTAGTAAGTGAAATAGAAAAAGAAGAGGAAGAATAGCAAGGAAAAAGTGGGTAGGAATTGATGAGGGACTTCATTATGGTGTTTAAAAAAAAAAAAAGGAGCCAAAACCAATTCAAAGGATGACAGTCTAAGCAACTGTGAATCGTGAAACTGTGACAGTAACTGGAAGTTAGGGCAAGCTATTGGCTGGTAACTGAACTCATTCTTTCTCATGTTAATTTTAAATTATAGTAGCACATTAAAGTAGATATATCCCAATAAAAATAAAGATATATGATGAAGGAGAGTTTGGGGGGAAAAAAAAAGAAGGTAGAGAAATCAGGATTGGAGATGCAGAGTATTACTGCCGTCATAAAGAAACAACCACGGTTCTACTGCATTTTAAGTTTGAACATTACATATTTCAACTTCCATCTTGATAAAGTAGCCTCTGGTAGCAGTTTTCTATTTACTGTATTCAGCATTGTCTCTTTTCACCTCTAAACTTGTTTAGAAGGCTCTCCTTGAACTTCTTCACCTTTATTTTGATGTTTAACTTTCTGGAGAAGCCTGGGGCCCAGCAAACCAATAAGGAGACTTCCAATTGGGGCTGTAATGAGGATGGCCAAAAATGCCACTGTCAACACATCCATTCCATAGTCTTCCAGCTGTTTCTCTCCATGTGATCTTGCTGTGTCCAAAGCCACAGATCCTATTGCAGCCTATAAAAGTTTAAGGGTAAAGTAGGAAATATCGTAAGATAAGTACATACAAAAAAGGTGAATCCTTTGCAAAAATTAAAAAAAGCTTTTTCTTTTGTTGAACTAAGAAAAAGTTCTATTTAGTCTTCTTTCAAAGCGTACTGCAGTTGGTTTTGATTATCTGACAGACTGATGATTCAAATGCACTTACATGTATAGGGCAGGATTATCTAAATACCAGGCAAATGAATTTCAGAACACTATGCAGATACAGACTCACAATATCAATACAATATAACATAAAGTCCGCATGCTAAATTTCTCCTGAATAAAGATGCATGTTAATGGTTGCTTCATTCTTTTATCTTTAGAAATCTGGCATTAAGAAAAAACGAGGAAAAATGCAGTGATACTTTTTGGAAGATGGTGCAGTTTTAGATTTGGGCTAAAAATGTAAGAGTATGTGTTGCTTTAGAGGCTAAACTAATTGTTAAACATCATGAAACTTGCAAGTGACAGGTACCTTCAGGAACTTGAAGTTAATCTTATTAGGTATTTGGTAACTCTTGCCTCAGGAATAGTGAAAAGGTTATTTAGAATTTATCTAAGTATTAGGAAAATTCTCATTTTCTTTTAGAGTCAAAGTGCAGTATTATCAATTTGCAGTGGAAAAATGTATCAATCAATGTGATTATCTCTTTATTCCACAGAGCACAACACAGCCTCTAAGACAACCAAACACATAAGAAAATATTGAGAGCATCAGACACAATGGCAGAGACTAGTAGTTGCTCACAAATACCTGAATGTTCCTTTCATATAATAGACCTCCTGAGTTTTAGCTGGTTATATAGCTGTTCAAGAACAAATTTTTTCCAGTGTCATTTGCAACTAGATGTAACTATGTACCTAAATTCTGGCCACTGAGAAGTGAGCAGAAATGATAAGTGCAACATGTAGACAGTGCCCTGAAAAGGAACGGACAAGCATGTCCCTTATCTTTTCCCCCTTTCCACTGGATGGGAAATTGTGAGAGTTGGAATTGTTACCTTGGACACATGGATGGAAGGCACATGTTGAAGATGGCATTTACCCTGCCAGCTCTGAAAAGCCTATGCTGAACTACTGGTGAGAGAGAGAGAAAAATCTCATTTAGTCCCTGTATTTGGGGGCTGTTTGTTACTGCAGCTTACCCTGTACCCTAACTAATTCAACATTTCATGGATTCTTGGCAAGAACTGCACACACTGCAAAATATATTTTCAGTTCTTTCAGTACATGTAAGTGTATGTGTATGTTTTGGGATTTGTGTATTGGCTGGTGTTTTGGATTGAATTGTGTCCCACAAAAATATGTGTTGTAAATCCTAACCTCTGGAGTGGTTATAATCCCATTTGGGAATGGGTATTCTTTTTTATGTTAATGAGGCAGTATTAGTGTAAGGTGTGTCTTAAGTCAATCTCTTATGAGATATGAAAGAGCAGATGAAGTAAGCAAGCAAGCAAGCAAAGTTTGAGGAAGATAGATATCAGCCACATGAGATCTCCAAGGAACCAAAAAACAGAAGTTGAAAAGAGACAAGGACCTTCCCTAGAGCCAACAGAAAGAGAAAGCCTTTCCCTAGAGCCAGCACCCTGAGTACAGACTTCTAGCTTCCTAAAAGGTAAATTTCTGTGTGTTAAAGCCACCCACTTGTAGTATTTCCATTATAGTAGCATTAGATAACTAAGACAGCTGGGTTCTGATGTAAAATATATTTCTTATAGTAGGCCACAGACAAAAGAGTTTGAAAAACACTGATACAGAAATATATAAGTCTTGTTTCTTGTGCAGTGGCAAAGGAGAAAAAAAATTTTCAGCACAAAACAAACAAGAATTATCCAATATATCCTGGATATTTTTCCTTATTTTAAAATTTGGCTTCATAGTAGCAAAGTGTCATTTTTCAAATTTTAATGTTTTATAACAAATTGTTCATACCAACGCTACTAGAATCTTTGTTTCAGTATTTACCTGTTAACGTTACTAGAAGTCATGTGAAAGCTAGAAACACTCTGAGGGAAAAGCTATTCCCTTTATTGTACTACGTTAATCTCACAGTGCTCTTAATCATTATGTTTCAGACATCTTTGAAAATCTTACGGAAAAAAAGAGAAACTTCTCTGCAATAATGCCCACGCTCAAAGCCACAAAAAATCTGGTATATAATTACAGAGCATACACATTCTCCAAAACAAAACAAAACAAACTTGCTGCCATTGAGCTGATTCCAACTCATAGCAACCTACAGGACAGAGTAGAACTATCCCATAGGGTTTCCAAGGAGTGGCTGGTGGATTCGAACTGCCAACCTTTTTTTTTAGCAGCCAAGCTCTTAACCACTGCGCCAATTAAGAACAACTAATTTTAATTCCATAGAAATATAAATTTGTATATTTAAATAACTGTTACAATTAGTCTCAATGCAATCAGGAAAATATTACACTTGTTGCAAACCATAGTCTATACAGTTCTAATTTAGTTAGCAATTGTAAGTATTCTAACAAATGCACGATCAACAATTTCAAGCACCTATCTCTAAGTGCTTTCATAACTACTTGCTCATTACAGTACACAAAATTTCAAGTTGAGTGAATGCAACACTTGGCAGGAGCTAATGCTTGTTTAAATAAGTTAAAATCAACTAACAATCTAGAAAATCAATAAAGCACTTTCTGAGTTGTTTTCAATAAATCTTTTCTGCATTATATATAAAATCTGGCCAAGCATCATTGATCATTAATTATATTGACATTGAAGTATTTTCAACCACTAAAATGGGCCATGCTATTTCAGTTTCACTCTCTTCTTGGAATATTGTAATGAAAAGCGGTAACAACTATCTCTCTGGGTTATTTAAAGAGCTATGACTGGTAAAAATTCAAACCTTTCTCTCCTGCTACTACTGCTTTCTAGTACTGTAGGGATTTATTAGACTTTTAGTTGCACCCTAGTGATCTAAAAAAAAAATTTAAATAAGTCATCATATTTTAAGGAATCAATACACTAAAGATAAATAAGCTCTCTTAATATTTCAAGGTATCATATAGAAATAGAAGTTAAAATGCCAAGCCATCTTATCTATCATTACCTGGACTGTGGCCTTAGGAAGCCATGCAAAAGAAATAAATATCTTTTCCTTTATGTTAAAACCAGCCAAACACACCATCAGAAATGTAGTCAAAATTCGTATCAATACTGCAATGCCCAGGGTGGCAACACAAAGGCCTGTAAGAAAAACTAAGTTCTTATAAATAATGAAACACTGGGGGGAGAAACTGCATGTCATGGTTACAGATTCAAAATACTACCAACAGAAATAATGAAAAAACATTACAAAATGAAAAATACAAAAATGGTTAGGCATAATTTATCAAAAAATCAATATTAAGAACCAATCAGATCACGTGTTTAAAATAAGACATTTTCCCTAGATTAAAACTAGAAATTAATTAAACATATTTGAATTTCTACAAAGGAGATATGAATGTTATATCTCTTATGCTTTATAGCAAGAACCACACTTTCTTCCATGTGTTTATTTAACAAGAATTTATTAAGTGATAATTATGCATGACACGCTTTGAACTGGTCACTGGGTACATAAAGATGTATAATGTACAGACTCTGCCTTTATGAGCATCAAAGTCAGAGGAAGACAAAAATATAAGCAATGAGTTCACATACTACGCGGTAAGTGCAGTATAAACAAACCAGTAAGAAGGCATAGAAGAGGGAAAAACTAACATTTTGACCAAGGAGGCTTAGAATTCTTTACAGAATAAAAGACCAGAGGTGATATTCAAAATATTTATCAGCCAATCAGAATGGAGCTGGCTGTGCAATGACCAATGAGAATGGGCACTGGCAGTACACAAGTGTTTCACCATATTGGTGTATAATAACAGCATATTATCCCTGGATGACATATAGCTAATTAATTCAGTTGCTTTGAACCCTTTATTGATGAAGAAAGTTTCATCCTGATTTGTAAAATAAGGGATTTTGACTAGGGCAGCTGCAGGCTACTGGACCTGATAAAGGTACAGCTAAGGTGACTATTGAGTAATAAGATGATTTTTTTTTTTAAAGTAACATTTGTTGAGAGTTTACTCTGTGTCCGTTACTGTGCTAAGCTTTAGATGCACAATTTTACTCAACCCACACAACCTGTGGCATAGGTGCTACTATTATTCTCATTTTACAGTTGGAAAAAAAAAAAAGAAGTTCAGAAAGGATAAGTAACTTTTCCAACTTCAAAGGGCTCGTAAATCTCCAGACAGATATTGCTGGATGATCTGTTGCGAATCTGCAATAGTGTTTCTTTATGGAAAGATTTTGTGACTCTTTGTTGAAGTGTATTTCTTTCAGGTTGGTAGGTATTGAAAAGTATATTTTGCCTGAAGTACAAGATACAAAAGAGATGGCACCATTCCCAGAAGCTGAAGGAGAAGCATGTTTGGGGACAGGATGATGAGTGAGTTTTAGATATATTGAGTTTAATTTAGAGATAAATATTTTGGAATTACATAGTTTATAAATTAAGCCATTGGAAGTTCTGAGAAGTGATATAGAGTGAGAAAAGTAGGTGATTTGGAAAGATCTTTAATGAAGAACAATGTTTAAACCATACATAGTGTAAAGGAGAATATAAAGGGCACTGGAAAGTAAGAAGTTTCAGAATTCAACATAAAAGAGTTTTAAAGAGGTCAATAACATCAAATGCTGCTGAGCGGTCAACTAAAATAAAGACTGGAAAGCGTTCACTGGATTTAGCAATATAACCTTGGTGAGCAAGGTCTGCCGTGTGATGGGGCAGAAGCTGCACTGAAGTGTATTGAGAAAGTGGATGGGAGCTGAAGTGGAAAAGGGGAATGCAGTTATCTCTTTTAAAAAGTCTGAAAGAAGAAGAGGAAGGTAGTGTGGTAGGTGGCGGGGGGTGAAATGGAGGAGTGATACATTGGAGAAAGGAAATTGGAGAAAGGATATATACTTGTTAAGACAGAAATGATTAGAGTCTGCTTAAATTCTGAAGAGGAAGAAACTGAGATAAGGGTGTTTGAAGATGTATGAGCAAAACGGAAGGATTGTTCTCTGAGATTCAGAAGGAGGTGGCAAAGGATGGGGTCCTAGTATGGATGGAAGAATATTGTGATGGGAGTAAAGGATGAAATAATAAGTATTTGTTCAAATTAATATTCAAGTGTTATGCTATGACTCAAGAGAGCATTAATATGATGATTTGAATATATGGATGAATAAAGGAATGGATGAATCAACAACCATTTCTATTCCATGGGCACATATTATAGAACTGACTAGTTGTTTTAAACTTCTGGTCCTCAGTGAGAACAAGTTTAGATGAACAATAACATTCTTATCACTGGAAGAAAAAGTTTAAAGCCTGTAATCTCTTTAGAGTGGTCAGTAGTATCATCTTTATGAGGAACAACAATGTTAAAGGTGTAGAATTCACTGCCTTGGATTTACCAGCATTTTCTTCTACCCAACTAGTCTAACATGACTATACATGTAATTGACATTTTATATAACTGTGATAATGGAAACCACTGGACACATGCCTGCTAAAGGTATTTTAACTGAATATAGAAAGAGATGATTTTAGGTCAAAAGTGTACTTTGAAATTCTTACCAACAGTTTCTGGTCTGAGAGATGCAATAGATACCTCTGCTCCAATTAATCCAAAAAGAAGGGGCTGAAAAATGTCCCAGGCAACTGCAATTATTTTTTCAACCTCTGCCTAAAAGAAAAACAAAAATAACACACAAAAACACACACAATTTTTATTCTGTGAAGTTATAAGTAATAAAATTTTACTAACTTGAAATTTGAGTCAATTGAACCTAAGGTAGGTTTTATTTTTATTTTTGTGTTAGCTGTAAACAGGAGGTTAGCTATAATATGACAAAAAAAAATTGCCCAGGACACTTCTTACATGGTTAAGATGTTATATGATGTGTTTTTGCATATTAAGTGTGAGTTTGCAAATGGATGTTAATTATAAAGATTCTTATAAAGTAATCTTAGGAGGACTACTTCTGAATATATTATTATCAGATAATTTACCGTGTGAATTTAAAAACTGATCAAACTGACCATGTGTTTTATTTTATTCAAAATTTTTATTTTGTACTAATCCTCTGAAGTGGAACAAATAAGATGCCTGCTATTATTCTGAAACCACTTAATGAAGCAGGAAGAGCCCAGGTATGGGGATCAGAAGACCAGGTTCTAGTTCTGGGTCGTCACTAATAGAGTCGAGAACCCTAAACTCGCATGTGCTCACCATGGGACCACACTGCATATACCATGTCCTGAGACAGCTCCTCCACTACTGAAGGGCTCCAGCTGTTGGGAAGCCATTACCTATACTGAGACACTAGATCTTGCACACAGAAAAAAACACAGGACCATAGATTTCCATCTGACAGTGCACCAGTTTGTGAATGCCGCTATCATATTTACCCTAAGACTCCTTGACTAAACATTTTAAACTTTTTATTACTTTTAGTTTACTAAGTTAGGAGATCTTTTACCATCCTTTGTATAAATCTTAGTTTGTCAGTGTGTCTAATTACCCATCTAACTTCCTATCTATCTAGCTATATCTATAGGTAATACAGTCATCAAAATCAAGTATAAAAGAATAGCCAGTGGAAAATTCCTCTTTGCCCCCCAGGCACTCAGATTCCCTCCCCCCACAATAGGCAACTCTGGTTATTAGAAGATATTTTGCACATAAAAGCAACTACAAAAGCATAAAATATATTTGCTTATTCACTTGTCTACAAAATAGTAGCATACTATGTACAGTATTCACTTAGTTTATTAAAAAAAAAAAATCTCGGCAATCTTTCCCTCCAGCTACTTAAAGGGCCTCCTCATTCATTTTTACAGCTGTCATATTTCTATTAGAGATTCTGCATAAATTATTAGAGACTATCAGATGAAAGTTAAAGTTTCAAATTTTTGCTAGTTCAAAAAACACCGCAACAAATAGATCATTTTTAAATATATATATTGATAGCATAAATCCTTAGAAGTAGAATCACTGAATCAAAGAGCATATATGCATGTGCCATTTTGATAGGCACAGCCAAATTGCCTGTTATCAGCAGTGTACAAGTATACCTATTTTTCTATACTCTTACCAACATAGTATGTTATCACACTTTGAGAATTTTGCTCATCTGATAGGTGAAATTATCTCTTTTTAAAACTGCAGTCAAATTCAAATTCAATTCCTCTAGCCCTTAGTTTCTTCATCGAAAACTTTCAGGGATTAGACTGATTGCCAAATTCCTTTCTTGCTTTAAAATTCCATAATTCTATGAACAACTCAAATCTCATTCTATATAATGAAATAATCTAGCATCTGTATTTAGCAAACACTTTGGTTTCTTGATCAATTTAAAAGAAATGCCAACAGGATCAAATTAGAACAACAAAGCATAGCAGGAAAAATCCAGGAGTGACAGAGTAAAATTTTTCTTAACTTTTGTCAAAATTGCTATTAGCTAAGCATTATAATAGATGAAACAAAAACTGGAAAAAAAATCAATTTTTTTAACTCCAATCTAGAAATAGGCCCAACTGTACAAACATGATGTTCCATAATTTTTTCTCCCTAAAAAAATACTGGTAACTTTAATTAGTGATATAAAGCTTATGAATCACAGATTTTACTAATTTACTTTTTCTAGCCCCATGAAGACACAGGTAATAAAAAGAATTAAATCAAAATTCCTTCATAAGTCTAGCATAGATTTATATTTGCTGTAAATACATGATTCTTTGCAATGCTGATTTGAATGCTAATTAAGCCTTAAATCTTTGTACTTTTTATCTCAACTCAAGGCATATTTCCCAATCTCGTATGTTTGCATAATCAGAAAATAAATAGGCCTGAGGTTCTGTCTGATTTGTACCCTTAAAGAAACAATGCTCTAGATATACAGTCCTTGGTTTACGAATGAGATTCATCCCTGAGTATCTTTAAGAATTTGCAGGTAATTTGGAACAGGTGCATAAGGTTCTTACTTTAGTTAAAGAAAAGGCTTGAAGTCTTTTCAGTGATTTAAAAGTTGCATGTACAGCAAGTGAAGGCAATTGGAATGAATAATTTGGTTTGAGTAGGCGTTGAGGGCAAATTTACATAACATTAAAGAGCGAGTACAAGCTGTCCCTGCAAGTTGGACGTTCTTAACCCGGGGACTGCCTGTATTCAGACACTCATCAAACATTACTGCTTAACCCTAAAGTCATAAATTTAGCCATTTTTCGTATCTGATATTGTGAAATCACTAATTTCTTTCCAGGACTTTTTTTTTTCCTTCTTATTTACGAGACTTGTTAAAATCTTGAAATAATAATTCATTTAGGCTTTCTCCCATCTCACTTTTTTCCCCTTCCTTTCTTTGCAGAAGAAAAAATAAACAAACAAACCCCACCCTTTTTATGGTGCAAAGCTTAGTGTTTTTTTTTGGTTTTTTTTTTTACAAAGCTTAGTTTTTCAGTTAGCAATATCAACACATATTTAATAATAAAACTCCAACTTTCCACTTATACGATGCCTTAAACTTTGTGAAGTGCATTCACATGATATACTAGCGCCTTTCAGAGTCACGACTACAGCAACTTGATGAACTTATAACTATCAAAGAGCAACAGGAATTCATTCTTTTAAACTGGATTTAGAGAAAGGAATTCTTAATATTTATAATTCTTGAGGATTTTTCTTTCATGCTTTGAAGTCAGGTTAGACACTAATACTAGTGAACGAACTGTCACATTAAATTGTCCATTTCTCAATCCTGGATCCCTCTAAAGCTTCAACATTCTAGTTCCCTATTTCATTAAGCTTGCTTTATTACATATATCGTGTTTGAATAATAAGTAGATTGGGTTTAGTTTTTAATTTGTTTGTTTTTGCTTATATTCTTAAGAATGTTTACATCCTTTTTACAGAAGGAAATCACTCTTTTCTGTTTGATATGCATCCTACCCTATAGGTTTATATGCACTTAGATGCACATACACGTACGTATCGTAATACAGAATATGCTTCATAATTTAAAATCTTATGTTAATTTTCATTAAAAATATGACTTAGAGATCTTATTAACTGTTAGTTGCTGCAGAGCTGGCTCCCACTCATGGCGACCTTATGTACAGCAGAACAGAATAATATTAGTACATATATCTATATATGCACCTCATTCTTGCTGCATAGTAATCTGTGATATGGAAGTACCACAGTTTATTCAATCATTTATTGATTGACTTGGAGATTGTTTGCAATTTTTATCTTTTCAAAAAATACTGTAAAAAATTTATCTCAAATCATTCCAGAAATACATGCCAGGTACAGTAATGTATTAATTATCAATTTATAGCTCTTTTTGCTCTAAATCTTTTATTGTTCATTCTGCAGAAAAGAAACTAAGTATTTCTCCTCTGTCAGCTGGCACAATGTCAAGCTTTGTCAGTAGAGGGCTCTGAAGAGCTACTGCTAGAGAGAGGTGCCTTCTTCCTGGTTTCTGCAGCATCAGGATCCTGCAGCTACACTGCTGCTCCAGCACTAGATGCCTGCGCGCGGGTGGCTTCTCCAGAGTCAGGCTCCTACAGTGCATGGCGGCCAGTAGCAGCCAGCGACCAGCAGCTTCACCCAGCAATTACCGGGGAAGTTCATAGCAGACACTTCTCCATATACCCGAGAGGGGGACTTCCTGGAAGTCTGGAGGGTGGATTTCCAGCAGGTTCCACAGGCATGGCACCACAATGACTTTTCTGCCATCCAGTGAGACAAAGCAGTGCCCTCTCCAACAAGGTTTAGATCTCAGCGTTGGTGGCAGGGGAGGGAGGTCTTCCTTGGTTGCTGTATCTCAGCCTAGGGGGAGAGGCTGTTGTTTATAGCTGCTATTTGAATAGAATTCTTTAGCCCATCCCTTGTGGCTCTGATCTCCTGTTACAGCTAATAATTCTTTACATTAAACTTTCCCTGTTCAAGTTACTGTGTAGTTTCTCTTTCCTGAGAGGACCCTGATTCATACAGCACTAACTTTATAACACATAATGTAAAAAACCCAGGAGAACATTGACGAACTTGACTGCAACAAAATTAAAATGTTTTGTACAAAAGAAACCATAAACAAAGATAAGTGACAGACAAAGAGAAAATATTTGCAGTATGCAAAACAGAGTAAGGAACAAAATTCAATCCATAAGAGACCAAAGAAAGAAAAAAAAAGGGCAATGTATATATTGTACACACAAGTAATTCAGAGAAGAGGAAGCGTAAATGGCCAATAAGCATTTTAAAAGATGCTAAATTCATTAATCAGAGAAACAAATTAAAATGACATACTATCACATTGGAAACAACTCTAAAAATTTGCATAATGACAAATATTTGTGAGATTCTTAGGAAAATTTCACACACTAATTGGAGAGCAAAATCTGGTACAGCTTTAATGGAGTAATTTAGCTGTGCCCATTAGAGTGTCTAAGAATTTTCATTGAATAGAGTTTTAATCAACTGAGAATTTTGGAGCAAACGGTTAAGCACTTGGCTGCTAACTGAAAGACTGGCAGTTTGGACCCACCCAGCCGCTCTCAGGAGAAAGACCTGGTGATTTGCTCCTGTAAAGGTTTCAGCCAAGAAAACCCTATGGGGCAGTTCTACTCTGTCACATGGGGTCACCATGAGTCAAAAATCAACAGTATCCAAAAATGAGAATACACTTTTATAATTAAAATGACACATCTTTAAGGATCTGTAATTTCATACATATACAGTATTCAGCTGTTTCCAAAAGGATTATATTGTTTGTTTCCATTTTTTTTTTTTTTTTACTTTTATTATTTCTGGTACATTTATTATGATGAAGATGCTCCTTCCTCTTAGTTTTTAAAGTTCAAGGACAGAGACCATATGTGAGGGGTTGTTGGTTTTATTTATTTAGCTTTATTCATATAGCATACAAAAGGTTATGCTTTCACAACATAAGGGATCAGGTAGTGACCCGTTTAAATTCTGCCACCCACTAACTGCAGGCCACTCGCCTCTCAGTGTCTCATTTTTCTCATCTGTAAAATGAGAGGTTTGTATTAAATGACTTCTAAGATCCTCTATCATTTAATGACAGTGAATAATTTGGCCAAAACGCGGGTCAAATTGCCATCCTTCCACATACCTTTATATTTTAATTTTTAATTTACTTTAGCGAAAGCTGACTTCAGCTGATACCCAATGGAGTAAAGAGTAAGAACCAACTCTATTATTTGTAGGTTGCTTATCCTTTTGTTGCCATGACAAATTGTTTAATGGAAGTTCTTAAATATATTCATGTACTCAGAATGCCAATGAAAGCAGAAGCCTAAAGAGCTTTCCCCACTGAATTATTTTTATTTCTAAATTTGGATAAAGGCCACAATTTGGTCTTTGTTTTTAACACTTTAGATACGTGAACATCAGACATGAGCTTCTTTATTTTAAAACTTAAAAAAATTCACAATGTAGCTTGTGTTTTTTTCATAGTGTCAAAACTAAACTAAACTTGTTCATAAAGAAAATGCAGTCACTGAACAGGCTAAGTATAAAAGATAAGCCCAGTGTAGCACAGACGTGTTGTCGACTGAAAATTATGGCCACTTTACACATCTGTATGCACTACTATGAACCTTCCACAATATAAATCACTTCCAGGAATGGACAAACACAAAGATAAATGGAGGTATCCTCATGAGTTAAATATCTACTCAATCTGATATTTTTTTCTTCTTAAAGAAAAGAACATTTCAAGATTCAGAAGGTCTGAAAGATATCAAGAAAAAAAATCCTATAGCCCTGGTGGCACAATGGTTAAGTGCTTGGCTGCCTGAAAGGTCCTTAGTTTGAACTCACAAAGCCACTCAGGGAGTAAAGACCTGGCAATCTGCTTCCATCAAGATGACAGCCTAGGAAAACCTATAGGGCAGTTCTACTCTGTCCTAGAGGGTCCCTATGAGCCAAAATGGACTCAGTAACAACACACCTCTCTAGGTGACCAGAAGCAGCAGTGGATTTGAAAAGAGATGATGTACCTATCTAAGTTGAGGAGTCCCTGGGTGCTGCAAATGCTTAAGCCCTCAATTACTAGATGAAAGGTTGGTGGTTCAAACCCACCCAGAGGCACCTTGGAAGACAGGCCTGGTGATCTGCTTCTGAAAAGTCACAGCCTTGAAAACCCTATGCAGCAGCTCTACTGTGCACACGAGGTCACCATGAGTCGACGGCAACCAACAACAACATCTGAATACAACAACAATATCTGAATACAAAAAATGGCAAGATTAAAGATTATAAGGAAAACCGATGGGAAAAGGAGGCAATAATATCAGAAACTACAGGCATAAACAGATTTTCATAAAATATTCTAGTTTTCCAAAGTAAAACATCAATGTTGCTATAGTACTGTAGAGCTTACAAGTGTTTCACTTCCACTATCCCACAGGATAGTCACAACTAATTCTTTAGATAGTACCACTGTCTTCATTTTACAGTTGACAAAACTGAGTCTCAGAGAAGAAAAGTGACTTGCTAGGAAGTGGCAGAACTGGAATTGGAATCCCAACCTCCATAATATCTTAAATCTTATGTTGTTTTTATTATATCATGCTGCTATGGAGGTAAGTATAAAAATAATAAGTGTGACTATTTACTGAGTGTATTCTATGACTAAGTGCTTTATGTAGATTATTTCAATTAATCAACTATGAGTTGCTGTGGAAACCCTGGTGGTATAGTTGTTAAGAGCTCTGTTTGCTCACCAAAAGGTTGGCAGTTTGAATCCACCAGGCGCTCCCTGGAAATCCTATGGGGCAGTTCTACTCTCTCCTAGAGGGTCGTTATGAGTCGGAATCAACTCAACGGCAACAGGTTTATGAGTTGTTGTTCTTATCATTCTCTCCTTTACACATGAGGATATTAAGTGTCTGAAAAGTTAAATAATTTGCACATGGTCATACAGCCAGTCAGTCTTAGAGTGTAAATTATTAGCCCAAGCAGTCTGAGCTCTTAGACCTTATGTGTACTATAGGAAAAGGGAAGAAAAGAAGTCCAAAATCTAGAGTCATAGGTTTGATATCTCCAGAAGTAGAAGCTTTCTCGAGTAATAAATTAGAAAAGATATTGAGAGTACCTGCTACATAACTGATTTAATAAAGATTAGTTTTCTTTCTTTAGGGAACCAATTTGATGGGCTCAAATGGTGGGTTCTCATTCTGACTCTGCCACTTGCTAGCTTTGTACCTTAGGCAAACTATTTACTATCTCTAAGTCTTGGTGTCCTTGTTTGTAAAATGGGACTAATGTCTACCTTTCAAGTTTACTGTGAAGAATAACTGAGAGAACGTATGTCACATTTTGCGTGAGAAGGGATTAGTTTCACTGGGAAAGAGAAATTTATGAAAGAAGATAGAGGAACACTTACAGTAAGAGACTGACAGATCTGATGACATGAAAATACAAGGTCTGACTATTAATAATGAACAAAATAAATAGGCACAAGCGCTAATATTGTGTGTGTGTATCTCACGAATCAGTAGTCAATAGGTTAAATCAAAAGATAATGACACAAGATCTATCAAAGAAAAATTCAAATGGCTAAAAACAAAAAAGTGTTTAATCTCACTGTTAAAGATGCATAAAGGAAAGCAGGATACCATTTCTCACCTATCAGTATGGCTAAAAATTAAAAGCAATAATATTCTAAACCAGTGGCTCACAAAGTGTGGTCACCAGAGGAGTAGCATCACATCACCCGAAACGTGTTAGAAGTGCAAATTCTCAGGCCCCACCTTAGACCTACCAAATCAGATAATTGGGGACGGGGCCCAGAAATCTAGTTTAACAAGCCTTCCTGGTATTTCCGATGCACGTTAAAGTTTGATAAGCATTATTTTAAGCTGATGAGAGTTTGTGATGAGATATTTACTTCATATACTCTAGAAAATAATGTATCAAAAGCCTCAAAATGTTCACATTATTTGGCTCCAAAATTACACCGTCAGGAATGTTCCCTAACAGGAAATAATAAGATATTGGATTTCAGCATTATTTTAAATAGAAGAGACTGGAAATAACCTAAAATATAGGTATATGGGAATGGTTAAAAAAATTATGGTACATTTATACGTGTGTGTGTATATATCTACCTATCTATCTATATGTATGTGCATATATATATGTATATATTTATCACCAGAGGTAAATATGAAACATACCTTAATAATGATTTTCTCTCTGGACTGTGGGATTACATTGATTCTTCCCATGTAATCAGCTGGACTGCAGGCAATTTAGATAAAGTTATGACAAACGTAGACAAATGAACCTATGTTTTGGTTTATATTTTCTATATAACTCATATTATTGTTTTTCTGAAGAAAAATGTAATTGAACCTGATCAAATTTACCCTTTTCCTTTTTCTTTCTGTGCCCGTAGTCAATGGCCACTTGCAGTTGGCATAAGTCTCCCCTTTGATTCCACTTTGCTGAAACTACTCTTTTATGGTCTATTCCAAATGTTATGGCTCTTTCTCATTGTTTATTTTCTTAATCCTATCTGTCATGGATTGAATTATGTCCCCCCAAAATATGTGTCAACTTGGTTAGGCCATGATTCTCAGTACTGTGTGGTTGTCCTCCGTTTTGTGATTGTAATTTTATGATAAAGAGAGTTGGGATTTTAACACCCTTATTAAGATCACATCCCTGATCCAATGTAAAAGGAGTTTCCTTGGAGTGTGGCCTGCACCACTTTTTATCTTACGAGATAACGGAAAGGGAAGCAAGCAGAAGGTGGGGACCCCATACCACTAAGAAAGAAGCACTGCAAGCAGAACGCATCCTTTGGACCCAGGGTGACTGCACAGAGAAGCTCCTAGTCCAGGGGAAGACTGACAAGAAGGACCTTCCTCGTGAGCAGACGGAGAGAGACCTCCCCTGGAGCTGGTGCCCTGAATTTGGACTTTTAGCCTACTAGACTGGGAGAAAATAAATTTCTTTTTGTTAAAACCATCCTCTTGTGGTATTTATGTCATAGCAGCACTAGATGACTAAGACACTATCATTTATGAATTTAGAGATTAATTTTTTTATCTTTTTTTTAAAATTAAAATTGGTTACATTAGTTATATTGTGCTAGAGACTTAATTTTAAATTGCAAAGTTTGGGATTTATAATGCTTTTTTATACAGTTAGTATTTGTTACTCAAATAGATGTCAAAATATAAAAATGTGCCCTGTACAACAATGCTACTGTTGTATTATAGGCTAGTACAAGTTCTTTTGGGGTCGGATAAACCTGAGCTTAAATCCCAATGCCGCCACTTTCTAATTTTGTGACCTTGGACAAGTTACTTAAGTCTTTCTGACTTATTAAACAACAACAACAACAAAAAAACCCAGTTGCCATGGGGTCACAATGCAAATGCAGCAGCATCCCTTTGCTAAGTGGGAACTATAATCTTTGTCTTGGGGCAAAGGAGTAGGTCAGGGTGCTTCTAAGAGCAGGGTGCCTTAGTCAGCAGCTGGGATGGAAGACAATGAATCCTCACAGAGAAGCCAGGTACAGTACCAAGAAGCAGCACACCCCTTGGGCTTGAGCTGAGATTGACAGAGGTAGGCTGTTAACCTTGCCTCAGCCCACAGATAAAGTGAATCCATGTAAAGACAAATGTTTTGATAACCACAAATGTTATGAGAGATGAGTACCTAATTTATACTGGGAAGTTGGCTTACTTTTTCCTTTGCTTTTGTTGGATGTTAAGTCACTTGTAATCAGTAGAATTTATTAATACAGGTGCTGCTTCAAAAAAGAGAGGAGAGAGAGACATACACGATATAAGCCTTATACTTATGCCTCCTGGCAAGGCAGGATGCTTAGGTGCTCATATCATAATGCCTACAGCAGGGCTAAAAGGGGCTCTCCCCTCTCTCTTGAAGCCCACTCCATCTAAGCCCACTCTCCTGTGGCCTCAGTACCCTCTCAGCACAATGCTTCAGGCAGCCCCTACTAATCCCTCTCTCTAAAATGAGAAGATTCAACATCACATGTGTTGTAATTTTGTAATCACACCGTTATATAGTGAAAGCCTTCTACCTGAATGCTATTTACCCATAATGAAATTTTGTCTCCAGTAGATCTCCACAGAAATTCATTTAAGTGAATCTCATTTAAACCTGATCTCAAGATTTATGACCTTCACACATTCTTCCATAAGGCATCTTAATTATTTTGAACAGTTGTCTTCAAGTTTCATAAGATTATTCTAAAATCATATTATGTGCCCTTAATTTAGATCAGCCACATCTACAATCTCTTCACTAAGCAGAATAACACATGATCCTGCCAAGGTCAAATCTATAAAAACATATCTTGAAATTAAAATAAATGACAACCAGCTAATTTCCATAATAGAGATTAAGAAAATTAGTAATCTTAGTGATCTTAAAAATCAATAAGGAAAACCCAAATAACTCTTGAAAATGGGCAAAGGCTTTTGAACAAACTGGCTGTTAAATATGAAAAGATGATTAGCTTCACTCATAAAGAAATGCAAATCAGATTAATAATAATACATATTTTTCACCTATCAGATTAGCAAAGATTTGAAGATTGAAAATACTCAGGAGATCATCTCCCATACTGTTGGTGGAAATGTAAATTAGTGCAGCCATTTGAAAGGGCAAATTGATACCATCAAAAATTTAAATGTGCACATTCTTTGACAGAATAATTCTACTTCTAGAAATTTATCCTACAGATAAACTCAGAGATAAGCTATATTTTGTTAATTCTTAGATAGACATTTTTTAACATTTCTGAAATTAAGATGGCATGTTATAGTTTAACTGGCAGCTTTATTTTTTTTCTTTCTTGGTGGCACATAAAATTACAGTGCTTCTGAACAGGACTAAACCAAAAGCTAAGAAGTCTCCTGAATACTACTAAACACTTCGAGGGACAAAGTAGCAGAGGCAGGGGTCTGGGGACCACGGCTTCAGGGGATATCTAGGTCAATCGGAGTAACAAAGTTCATTAACAAAATGTTTTGCATCCCATTTTGGTAAGTGGCATCTGGGGTCTTAAATGCTAGCAAGCAGCCATCTAAGATGCATCAATTGGTCCCAAATCACCTGGAGCAAAGAAGAATGAAGAACATCAAAGACACAAGGAAAATAATAGCCCAAGAGATAGAAAGATCCACATAAACCAGAGACTCCATCACCCTGAGACCAGAAGAACTAGATGTTGCCTGGCTACCACCAGTGACCACCCTGACAGGGAACTCAATGGAGAATCCCTGACGGAGCAGGGGATAAGTGGGGTACAGAACTCAAATTCTAGTAAAAAGACCAGACTTAATGGTCTGACTGAGACTGGAAGGACCCTGGAAGACATTGCCCCTGGACTCTGTTAGCCCAGAACCGAAACCATTCCCGAAGCAACTCTTTAGGCAAAGATTAGACTGGACTATAAGACATAAAATGATACTTGTGTATCTTCTTAGCTCAAGTAGGTACATGAGACAAAATCGGCAGCTCCTGTCCAGAGGCAAGATGAGACAGCAGAGAGGGACAGGAGCTGGTTGAATGCACACAGGAAATCCGAGGTGGAAGGAGGAGTGTGCTGTCACAGTATGGGAAAGCAATTAGGGTCACATAACAATGTGTGTATAAATTTTTATATGAGAGACTAACTTGAACTGTAAACTTTCACTTAAAGCACAATTAAAAAAAATAATGGCGCTTCTTAGAAATGATACAGTTTATGAAATATGGTATATGTAAGGATATTTTGTTAAGGCACTATTTGTCTTAGAAGAAAATTAGAAACAACCTAACTATCCGTTAGTAGGAGACTGGTTAAGTAACGAGCCCAAGTGGTGCCATGGTTAAGCGCTTGGCTGTTAACCAAAAGGTCAGCAGCCATCAGTCGCTCCTTGGGAGAAGACACCTAGTGATCTGCTCCCATAAAGATTCAAACCAAAACCTAAAGCTGTTGCTGCATAGTCGATTCTGACTCCTAGCTAGTCTTTATGGAAGCAGATTGCCAGGTCTTTCTCGGGTGGAGCGGCTGGTGGTTTCGAATCACCAACTTCCAATGAGCAGCCTAGTGCCACCAGGGCTCCTATTCCTTGGATGGTCAGCTTTTCATCTTTCATGATATTGGGTAAGTTTTCTGTCAGCCTAGGAAATCCTATGGGGCAGTTCCACTCTGTCCTATAGGGTCCTACAGACTAGTTATGAGTCGGAATCGACGCAACATCACACAATATAGCTATAAAATGTAATACTCTGCAGCCATTACAAGATAAAAAGGAAGGCATCATGAAAATATAACGATGACTTATATTAAGTAAAGACACCAAATAATGAATTGATATGTAAGGAGAAAAAAGGATATTCGTGTGTGTGTGTGTGGCACTGTACATTTTTATATAATATAAATAGCTTTTATGATAAAAATGTTATCTGATGTTAAAACAGCATCTGGAAAGAAAAAAATAATAATCTGTTCAGAAAGTAGCTGTGAACAGAACTTAAAATGAGATTCACCTTTCTGCTTGTCCATCCTATGCCTGCAAGGAAGGCCATGACCAGCGTGCACAGTCCTCCTGACCCAGGGAAACCAAAATACACGCTACTGAAAACAGCGAGCACAGAGAATCCCAAAACAAGGAATGCCCTCTTCCACACAAGATTGCCCTTTAGGAGAAAAAAAGTTAATTAGCAAAATTATTTCACATAACTGATTTTTAATTATTGATTTTTATATAATATGAATTCATAGGAAAATAAAAATGCCTGCATCTGCTCACATAAACGCATGACTTAACATTTACCTTCTTTTCCGTTAACAAAGACAGAGTGAATGTATACACAAATATAGATTCCCTTTCAGGAACACCAGTTATCTTCCTCATATTGTTACGATGCCGAACAGGTTTCAGCGCACCTTCCAGATCAAGATGAACTAGGAAGAAAGGCCTGGCAATTTACTTCCAAAAATCAGCCTATGAAAACCCGGGTAGTGTTTTGTTCTGTTGTGCATGGGGTCGCCATGAATTGGGGACAGACTTGACAGCAGCTAACAACAACAGTTATCAATGCATAATTGCACAGGGCTGAATAGAGTAGAAAACAGTACGTGGGCTTTGGATGCAGACAGACCTGGGTTAAAATCCTACTAGTTCTTTTACATCATTGGCGTGTATGTCGTGGCTGTGTTACTTAACCTCTCCAAGCTTTGCTTCCTCATCCCTGAAACTGGTATAAAAACATTTACCTCCTAGAGGTTCTACGGAGGTCGAAGATATCATATCTCTACTATCTTCAGGCTCTCTGTTTCCTCTTTAATTTGGTGCTCGCCTGGTTTTTCTTTCTAAATCCTTGACTAGCAAGAAGTTTCAGGAGGCTGTAGATTGAGAGTAGCTTTTTTTTTTTTTTTTTTTAATGTATTTTGGAGCCCTGCCATTGGGTGCATAGATGTTTATTATGGTTATGTCTTCATGATGGATTGTCCCCTTAATCATTATATAGTGTCCTTCTTTGTCTTTTATGCTGGATTTTGTTTTAAAGTCTATTTTATCTGAGATTAGTATTGCCAATCCTGCTCTTTTTTGGTAGCTGTTTGCTTGATACATTTTTTTCCATCATTTGATTTTTAATAAATTTCCGTCTTTTTGTTTCTAAGGTGTGTCTCTTGTAGACAGCATACTGATGGATCCTGTTTTTTTATCCATTCTGTCACTCTCCATCCCTTTATGGGTGCATTTAGGCCATTTACAGTCAGTGTAATTACTGATAGGTGTGAGTTTATTGCTGTCATTTTGTAGTGCTTTTTTTTTTTTTGTGGTGCTGACGTTTTCTTTGTTCCTCTTACTCTCCTGTGCTGAGTTCCTTTTGTTTGTGGATTTCTTTTGTTTTTCTAGGTTTTGTTTTTACTGAGACTTTATGTTTTTCTTCTTTATTTTGATGAGTAGGTTCGTTAACTTTCCTTGTAGTTACCTTGAAATTTACCCTTATCTTCCTAGATTTGAACCAGTCTAGTATTACTTGGTATCGCCTTGCCTTCCTCTCCATTAGAAGATTCTATCCCTACACGGTTTATTCCCTCTTTTATTGTTCTGATGCTGCTGTCATTTACAGATTAATCTCGCTGGTTCCCTGTTGTAGCTGTTTTGGTTTTGGATAGTCCTTAAGAGTTCATTTCCTAGGTTGGTATCTGGCTAGTACAATCCTGTGTCCTGTATTCAGCCTATGTCTGATGTTGTTTGTTCTCAGATTGAAGGACTCCCTTTAATAAGCCTTGTAAATTTGATTTGGTTTTTACATAGTCCCTTAATTTTTGTTTATCTGGAAATAACCTAATTTCACCATCATATTTGAATGAGAGTTTTGCAGGATATATTATTCTTGGCTGGCAATTTTTTTTCTTTCAAGGTTGTATATATATCATCCCATTGCCTTCTTGCCTGTGTGGTTTCTACTGAATAATCCGAGCTTAGTCTTATTGTTTCTCCTCTGTATGTGACTTTTTGTTTTTCTCGAGCTGCTCTCAGGATTCTTTGTCTTTGGTTTTAGTGAGTGTGATTATGATATGCCTTGGTGATTTTCTTTTGGGATCTATCCTATATGGGGTTCATTGAGCTTCTTGGATGGTCAGATTTTCATCTTTCATGATATTGGGAAAGTTTTCTGTCAGCAATTCTTCAGTGATCCTCTCTGTGTTTTGTTTTCTCCCCCTGTTCTGGAACACCGATCATTCTCAGATTTTTGCTTTTGATTGTATCCCACATAATTCTCAGAGTTTTTTTTTTGTTTTTTTCTGATTTTTCCTCAGAGTTGTATCCAAGTGTTTGTCTTCAATTTCACTGATCCTGTCTTACATCGTTTCAAACCTGTTCCTCAGTCCTTCTATGACACTGTCCATTTCTGAAATCTTCTTGTTTATCTTTTGGATTTCTAATTGTTGTTTTTGTATGATTTCTAGTTGTGAATATTTTAGCATTTTGTTCGTGTATTATTTTCTTGAATTCTTCCATTTTTTTGTCTGTATTCTCCATGAATTAGTCTATTTTTTCCTCATTTTTGTCTGCTTTTTGCTTAAACTCTTGGATAATTCTGAATATTACAGATTGGACTTCCCTATCAGGTAGTTCTAGTGCCTTTTCTTCTACTGGAAAATCATCTGGTGTTTTATTTTGGATGCCTACTGGAACCATCCTGTCCTGTTTTTGTGTATGTTTTGATATTGTCTGCTGTCTTCCAGGCATTCAGTAGTTATTTTTCTCGTTTATTGATTGTAGATTTGTTTCGTCCTGCTTTTTTATTTGGTTATGTCTGAGCAGGTGGGCTGTGCGTTCTTTGTTGTTTGCTCATCTGTGGGCATGACACTTTTCATCTCCTTCTCCAATGGGTAGGGTCAGTCACTCAGATATGGCACAGCAGGGCAGGTCCAGCTGAAGGGGAGCTGCTGGGATGGGTTGTTTGTGGCATGTACCAGGACTGACAGGGCAGGCTGGGAATCAGTGCAGGGTAGGTTCTGGTTGGCTGTGCCTGTGATGCTTGGGGGTGTGATGTTCAGCTCACAGTGCAGGTAAGCAGAAAGGAGGAGGGAGATTGTGATGTGTGGAGCTAAGATGGGTATGGGAAAGAGGAGGAACAGGAGCCAAAAATATAAACAGAAACAAAAAAGAGTGCTAAGGGAGCTTGCTATTGGAGTGGAAAGATAAGAGACTGAGAAATGAAGAAAAACAAAAATGAAAAAAAAATAAAAAGGGTAAAAGAAAAAATGAATAAATCGAGAAACTGGAAATGAAGAAAGACAAAAAAGGGAAAAAGAGAGAACAAAACAAAAGAAAGAAAGAAACAACAATGACAAAAAAACAAGAAAAAAGAAATGCCCCCAGGGATGTCACGGTGCATCTGTGCAGAGTAAGGGAGTACCTCCCAAGCTGTGTGGCACTGCCCAGCCAGAAGGGGCTCCCAAGCTAAGAAAAGAAAAAGAAAACAATCAAATTGAAAAAGAACAAATCAGAACAAACAAACAAAAAGCCCCAGAGGTCCCACTAGTGCAGCAGCATAGGCTGGGAAGCACTTCCACAGTTGAGCGGTGCCTTGCAGCCCCCCAGGAAGAAGCAAAGATGGCCACGGAGCCAGGTATTTGAGAGAAAGGAGGGGGAGGTGATGAGAGGTAAGGAAGAAATCCAATGAAGTGGAAAAAAGCAACACCAGCAGCCAACAGATGGCACTCAGGGAGCTGGCCAGTGTGGGCAGGTGGCATCCAAGCGACACTGGGTGAAGCTGGTGCTTCCAGGCCAAGAGACTGTGACTTTGGGAAGCAGAGGAGGACGAGTGGGGGTGAAGAAGGGTGGGGGGTGGGAAAGCATGTATCGTTGGTTACCGGTTGTTCTGTCTCCTGCTGGAAGCTACATGAAGCTGCTTTCCTGTACCCCCCGTTTGCTGATCTCTGATAGGAGTCCAAGATGGCAGATCTGTGCTGTGGTAGCTGATAGGGGACCTTTGCATTTGTCTCTCTTTGCT
This sequence comes from Dugong dugon, assembly GCA_030035585.1. Classification (NCBI taxonomy): domain Eukaryota; kingdom Metazoa; phylum Chordata; class Mammalia; order Sirenia; family Dugongidae; genus Dugong; species Dugong dugon. Next base: position 19,891,759 of record CM057463.1, on the reverse strand, counting down.
CTCTGTTCTCAGTCAGTTTCTTATTCCATTCAGTGCTTGGCTGAGTTCTCCAACTCTTCATTTGATGCTTAGGGTTTCAGGACTGACGTGTGACTCTGACTTAGTTTTACAGATCTTTGCTGTGGAGGGATGGCATGTTGCTTCTGACTATAGCGCCAGGTTGCCCAGAAGTCCTTTTTTTTTTTTTTCCCCTTAAAGTCTGACAACCGTGTACTTTTCTGTCTTTACTTGTCTCTGTTCAGCCTTCTAAACATCTTGATCACTTTAAGGCACAGGTTTTAAAAGTGCTTGATCTGATTTGGAGGCATGCAGGCTCTAGAGCTGATGACCTGAGTTTAATCCCAGCTCCACTGCTTTCTAGCTATGTGATCTTGTTCAAGTCACTTATCCTCTCAATTTCTTCATCAGTAAAATGGTCATATTCACAGTACCCTCCTTGTGGGTGATCCGGATTGCACTAGGTCAGTGCTGCCCAGATAATTTTCAGTGATGACAGAAATATTCTCTATTTGCACTTCCCAGTGCAAGAGCCGCTAGTCACTGTGGCCACTGAACGTGCAACTGAGGAACTGATTCTGTTTTCTTTTCTGATTTTTAAAAATTTATTGGGAAAAGGTCTACAAGTATTTTTACAATTGTTCGTACACTTAATATTAAGAAAAAATTAGAATAATTTAGAGTTTAGATAAAAAAAAATCACCCAAATCAACATACTTTCATTTCCTTAATGTTGAACAATTAGCTGACAAGCTAGTTTGAATGTGACTCTCAGGATTGAATACTTTGAGGTTATATTAGTTTCTTTGTTTTCAACAAGAAAAGTCTTGACGATAGATCAATTAGCAAACCTTGAACAATTGATTTAAACTGTGTGGTAATTCCTGTCATTAGAGAGACTTGTCAGAACTTATGATGAGCAACTGAATTTTTGATTTTATTAATTTAAATAGCTACGTGTAGCTAGCGGCTACAATACTGAACAGATGATGACTTTAAATTACTTACTACAGCATTTTATACACAGTAGGCAAAAAAGAAAGCTATTATCTTTTATGAACAATAAAAATATTAAACAAATGTATTCTCTGTATTTTGTTGTAAAATTACAATAATCTTACGTTTCTTTTGTACGTTTGTAGCAGCTTTTGTGGACAATTTTAGAGTTTTTTGGAGTAACAGTACAATAAAAATTCCAATCAACATACATTCTGATAACAGAAATATTAATTTCATTAAATAAAATTCTACTTTAATTAAAATTTTAATGATCTCCATTCAAAATGCACTGAAATCTGAAAACAATACCAATTCTTATAGAATAAAAAAATTCTAAATGTTTATTTATCCTAAGAGAATTGGGAGGATAAAAAGAAACAAAACTTTGTGTCTCACTGAGAAAGCGTTGTGTGCAGTAAAGAACTTTGATCTTCTTCGGAAGAAATACTGGACTACATTACAAACAGTTGTTAAAGCCTATCTATCTGATAGCATTAGAAGATAAGGTATTTTGATACTAACAAAAGGGACCAAAAAAAAAAAAGCCGTTATATATCTTGATTTAGTTGAGTATAATAAAAAAGCTTGCGTATCTTATTTTTTTAATTGATGATATTGGTTTTACCGTGAAATTTAAAGTGTACCAGAGAAAAAAAGGTTGGACTGCATTACATATCTTACACATTTAGTCTTTTTCATAAATCTCATGGATGGCACTGATACAGCAGTTAAGCAACTTTACACTGAGGGGCTATTTTCTAAACCACGTCCTTCATATTTAGCTTTGATGGAAGTTTTTCAGAGTGTTGTTAATGGCATTTTAGAGTACTTCTTTCCCATGGATTATTTCTTTCACCTGGTCACTGCTTGGAAAGTACTGAATAAAAAATCCAAGAAGGCATCCAGCTGCCACACCGATTACCACCTCCAAAACTCCCCTAAGGACATTAAAAATGGTGGATCCTGAAAAAGACACAAAAAGAAAAACTTCAGACAGAATTCTTAATCCTTAAATAAACAACTTTACTTCTACAATCATCAGAATGAAGCATCTAATTACATATAAGGAAGTTTACAGACCCTCTACCTTCTTAAATACATGTGACTTAAAATGTTTACTAAAAAGAGCCTATCTTATAAGATTTGGTTTGTTTTTTTATCTTCTAAGAAAGGTATGGATATATTGGACACAAATTATGAAAAAAATTATGATTTGTGCAATTTTTATGCATTTACTTCAATGAAAGTTTAGTGAAAGGGCCTACGAAAATGTGAAAGACAAAATTCGTAATTCAGAGCTAATTTGTTCTACTGCATTATATGCATAGGCTGAGTGATTTAGATAGATCTAGGTAAGCTCTCAAATTATCGTTTAAAGAGCCTGGTTTTCAATAATAAATGTACACTGACTTTAGTATCTCTGATATATATAGACTGCAGTAACCTAAGAATTTGGAAATAAAAATCAAAAACCTTTTCTTACTGTAGTGAGTGCAGGGGACTTATTCCTTCTCAAATGTTTACTCTAAAAGTAAACCTGAAAACAAATTATTTTTGATATTGCTCTTAGAAGAGTTCTTGTTGACTAACTTCTTTGAAAGAGATAAGCAGAACTTCTATTTTTCCCCACAGCATAACAGGATTTAGGAAACTCTAACAGAAAATCTCTGTTAGAACACTGTGCGGAAAATTATATTAAAATTACTCAACACATAAAGCCCTCCTTCACACACTGTTCTAAGGAAAAAGGTACTCAGTAACTAGTTATTTCTTGCTATTGCAGCAACTGTCTCATTTATGTATTTATTTTTAAGACTACCTCTGTAGTATTTTTATTTAGCTAGGACAATTCTCTGCCAGGTAACAGTGTAAATGTCAAAGCATCTCTCTGTGGTACAGCACAATATCCAAGCTATTACAGTAAATAATTTAAGTATGTAGAAACCAGCTAATTCGTTTCAGTCTCTGGTATATTAAAGTTGTTTAAAAAAAAAAAAAAAAAAGATTTCTTCAGTCTCATCCCTGGAAATTTCAATTCAATAAGTCTGGCAGGGCCTGGGATCCACATTTTAAAGAGGCATCTATAGGGTCGCTATGAGTCAGAATTGACTTGACAGCAGTGGGTTTGGTTTTGGGTTCTAGGTCATCCTGATCCAGAAGTTCAATGGACCACACTGGGAGGGAGTGGGAGGGGGAAGAAAGGGATCATATCAGAGTCAATTATGAAGGTTCTTCAAACTATCCACACTTTCTCTTCCCACATCCACCCCCACCCCCACCACAACTATGGATTATAAAAACCCTGGCCCTGACCTTCCCTACCTCCTTTGTCTACCCTCCCCCTCCCCCTGTGATTCTAATACAAACACTATTGCTCTAAAGCAGTAGTTCTTGATCCTGACTGCACTGGTTTCCATTCTCAAAGTTTCTGATTGAATTGGTTTAAGGAAGTCCCTGGGTGTGCAAACAGTTAACATGCTCGGCTGCTAACAAAAAGGCTGGAGGTTCAAGTACACCCAGAGGTGCCTTAGAAGAAAGACCTGGTGATCTACTTTCAAAAAATCAGCCATTGATAACCCTACGGAGCACTAGGTATTCTACCCTGTGAGGGGCTGCCATGAGTTGGAATCGACCCAACAGTAAATTGGTTGGCTTAGGGTCCATATATGGGTATTTTTTGAAACTCCCCAAATAATTCTAATGTGCAGTCAAGGCTGAGAATGATTGTTTTAAAGGTGTATACCAGGAAAGCAGTGAGAAAATAAGTTTGGAAAGGTACCAAACCAAACCAAACCCATTGTTGTCGAGTCAATTCTGACTCACAGTGACCCTATGGGACAGAGAATACTGCCCCATGGGGTTTCTAAGGAGTGCCTGGTGGATTCAAACTGCCAACCTTTCGGTTAGCAGCCGTAGCTCCTAATCACTACACCACCAGGGTTTCCCTTGGAAAGGCAGAGCAGAGTTAAAATAAGGACAAGAGAATAAAATTGACCTAATAGGTAAAACGGAATCCTCACTGGTTCTTACGGAGATAACAGGAGGTAACATTATTAAACAATGCTGTGAGAAGATTAATTTGCCAGTAATACACAGCAGGCATCATAAGGTAGGAATTGGCTGGAAGGCAGACTCTGGGGCAATGTGAAGAGGTGATGCTCTGGTAATTGGCATAAATTATACGTAATTATAAAATGGGAAGATAACTACAGGGGTTGGAGAAACTGAAAATGCATGACTTTCCAAGAAGGTACGTTCCCACATAATAATCAGAAGCTAAATTTAGGCTACAATTACATTTTGTCAATAACATAAGGTTGAAAATTTTCTCTCTCAATCTTAGATGATAAGATTAAGAAATGCCAAAGGATAATAAAAACCCAAAAACCAAACCCATCGCCATTAAGTTGATTCCAACTCATCGTGATTCTATAGGGCAGAGTAGAACTGTCCCACAGGGTTTCCAAGGCTATAATCTTCATGGAAGCAGACTGCCACATCTTTCTCCTGTGGAGTCTGGTAGGTTTGAACTGCTGACCTTTAAGATAGCAGCAGAGCGCTTAACCACTGTGTCACCAGGGCTCCTTAAAGGGTAATAAAGGTGTTAAATAATAGTGTGTGAAAGAATGCCTTAAATTCCTCTTTTATTATTACATAAAACAAGATACGCCCATATCAGACACAAATTAAGTATTTCTTGTTTGCAAGCATCAACCAAACCCATTAAAACCATTGCTGTCACTACCCACAAAATGCTAAAGATGAGGGGACAGAAACTGTCCCTCTTTTAAGGCATTCTGTTCCTTCTGCTTGGACTGCTCTCTCACTTGAGTTCACTGAAAAAAATCTACTCCTCCTTCGTGTGAGTCTCCAAGATTAAACTTTCCCAGATCACACCAAGCAGAAGCTGTTCTCTTCCTTCTTTAAACTTTACTACTTTGTATCCCCCTTACTGCAGACTCTTAAACAGCCTATATCTAGGGATAGGAAGGGAGTAAATGTAGGTACTGGTCCACTTGGGTACAGAACTCTTGGAGTTGTTTTCTCTACTTTATTTTGCCTTAATCAATTACCAAGCAAACATGTTATGCTTAACATAACATTTTAATCTATGTCTCTAGAGTGCAAGAGAACAGTATGTTGTGAACTGACTCGTTTACCTGTGGAAAATGCTATGCCCAAGCACGTGTTAAAGCCAGTGATGGCTAGAATGTCATCGAAGCTGCCAGCAGCCATGAGTAAGGTCGGGACACCTTTTTCAACACCATAGCCTCCTTCCTGCAAAAGGAGCATCGAAGGCACCACAACAGCTGGAGATACAGCACCTAAAACAAAACTAAGCAGGCAGCACTTTAAACATTTATGATAGTATCTTAATATCTTTCTATTTTAAAAGAAATTATAATAATCTCTACTCTTTTGGAGGCTAGACTTCGTAGACTTTTACCTACAGTCTTTCAAATAGCAGAGAAGTGTCCAACTAGAAACTCGTATGCACAAATTCTACAGAACACTATTTTTTAAAATGTGGCCATAGACAACCTGCAATGGAAATGCTTAGGTTGCCTAAAAAAAAATATATATATACACACACCCACACATATATACATGTATCAAACCAAACCCAACCTGTTGCCTTCGAGTTGGTTCTGACTCAGAGTGACCTTATAGGAAAAAAAAGAACTGCCCTGTAGGGTTTCCAAGGAACGGTGGGTAGGTTTGAACTGCCGACCTTTGCGTTAGCAGTTATTAATCACTGTGTCACCAGGGCTATATGTATTACTTACTGATTTAGTGAGTGGTATAGAAGATCTGTCCTTGGGTGGTGTAAATGGTTAATGCGCTTAGCTGCCAACTGAAAGCTGGAGGTTCAAGTCCATCCAAAGGTGCCTCAAAAGAAAGGCCTAGAGATCTACTTCCAAAAAAACAGCCATTGAAAACCCTATAGAACATAGTTCTACTCTGACATAGGGTTGCCATGAGTTGGAATCGATTCAACGGCAACCAGTAAATAGAAGACCTAATGGGGTTGAGCCCCAGAAATCTGACGTTTTCGTAAACGAAACATTCATGTTATGAGGCTTGAAAAACACTGCCACGTGTATTTTAGAGTGGAAGCCAGTGACACGATCAGGACTCGGTATGTAAAGTAAGACGACAGATCAGGAGGAGAAGGTCATGATGACAGTGACCGTGGTGATAATAACACCAGGAGCAGCAGGAACAGCAAGGAGCACTTTACGTGCCAAACACTGTTTTAATTCTTATAACAACCCTATAAGGTAGATTCAGTCATAATCATCATTTTACAGATAAGGATAGAGGTCCAGAGAGATTAAGTAATTTACCAAAAGTCACATGCTAGAAAGTTGCAGAGCTGGGATCTGAACCCAGGCAGTATAGCTCTAGAATCTAAACCATAACAAGTAAGAATTTCTTAATTTTTACCTAATTAACCCAAACCAGTTGCCATAGAATCGACTCTACCTCATGGCAACCTCATCCTTGTTAGAGTAGAACTGTGCTTCACAGCGTTTTCAGTGCCTGATTTTTGGGAAATAGAGTGCCAGGCCTTTCTTCTGAGGTACCTCTGGGTGGACTGGAACCGTGAACCTTTCACTTACCAGCTAAGCTTAACCATCTGCACCACCGAGGGACTCTTCTTACCTACTTTTTAGAACCAAATACTAAGTACTTGGTTATTTATTTACTTCTCATGGTTCATCATGAGAAGCAAGGACTGACAACAGGAGGAAGAGACAGCAAAACCACAAATCGCAACAGTCTGGTGACAAGAAGGAGGAAAACAGTCCTAGGCGCTGATGACTGTTAATGTGTTTATTTTCCTTTGTACAGACTTAAGGTGGGATCCTGCATCTCTGTCACCAGAATGGAACCAGAAGTAGGTAAAAGACCATTACTTCTTCAATTAGTTTAAATTATTATAATCACTGTAAAAGTTAGCACCTACAGAAACATATACTATATTTTAAAGTTAGGGTATTTAGATTATGCTGGAATGTCTATGTCACATTTTCTGACGTCCTTAAGTAAATGCTAATATTCATTCTCTGGTACAGAATCATAGAAATGCCTAAAATCTGTGCATGTTTTCATATGGACAAAGAAAAACCATTACCCTAGTATAAATCCCCATTGCCATGGTAAACCCATTAGGAAGTGGGCAAGAAGAGCAGATGCGCATGCCTCCACAAGACAAGGACCCATGGATAGTCTCACGCAAACACCCTTCAACTTCTTCAGGGCCTGAAATATAAAAATAGACACACTAAGATAATTCTCTAAAGGCATGCAGAGAAGACAGACTTGAGTATGAGATGACCTTAAACTTGTCCTTCAGCATTCAGACCAAGTATGGGTCAACACAAACCTTCTAGGTAATGGGCTTTATTTAGCAAACACTTCAGTGTTCTAAGTGCTTTAGAGTTAATTTATTTAGACCTCATAGCCACACTATGAGATAGGGAGACTACTATCCCCATTTTTCGGATGTCCTCTTGTAAAAAGGCACAAGTTAATTTTTCAGGATCATGAAACTGGTGAGTGGTGAAGCCAGGTTTTGAACTCAGGCAAGCATCTTACAGAGTCTGTGCTCATAATCCCCACACTAGCTGACTTAACCCTTTCAGTACTAGCTTTATTTATCATCTGTGGCCTGAGAAATGAGGCTAGGGTGAAAACCCTGATTTGGTTCATGACATCCCCCAAGAGCATTTATTCCTGCATTCAAAAACATACATGGAAAACAAATCAAAAACACGAGTCTCATTTTACATACTAGAACATTTCCTGAGCCAGTACAGTTAGCCCTAAGCATGTATATAGGGCTTTGCACACCAAAACAAGATGTCTTCTCCCTCACTGATGATAGTTTATAACTATGGGCTGTATCTCTGTCAGAGAACAGGGGAACCTTTATTCTTGGTGCTGCCCCCACTTCACCTTTCTCCAAGAAAGAACAGAAACAGTTTCTGAGGTCTCTGAAGCATAAGGTACTAACTGCACAATAGACCTGTATGAAATAAATGCTACTCCCTCCTTGAGATTGTCGTTCAAAGTGTCCACATCCATTTTGTAAAGCTCAGTGATTCTAAATACTTGCAGTATTGGAGGAGCAAAATTCCTATTCAGCAGTTAGAAATCCCCACTTCATACCTTTGAATCCAGTCCAAGGCCGGCACGAACCAATATGATAGACAGGGCTATGCTTCTCAAAGAGGACGACCACTCGTGCAGGATCTGCACATTATCACTGATGACTGGGGTATTTCTGATGAGAAACCCAGCAAGCAGCATGCCTTGAATGGAGAAGTTAAACAACTCTTTTGTTAGTTTCCAAATACAGAAAATATTTCTCAGCACATTAGATGTGAAACAGACGACTATATAATACTAGGAACCACTTCCTTTATGCTTAGTCCTTGGATAAAATTATGATTTTAATTTAAGAAATTAAAGTAATACAATAAATTAGAGGTACAAAGAAAAGATTTTGATATGCAGATTAAAAAGATAGGACAGTTAATATCCCGCCAAATACCTGAAGCTAAAAAGTAAGAAACAGGATGCAGCATTTGGAAACACTGTGATCAAATTCTAAATCTAAAAGGCTTTATTGCAACGTCGAATTCATTATCCCTTTGGGTACAAACAGAAAACAGTTCCTGAAATTATGAGCTATGTCAGGTTACCTGAAATATCAACAAATACTTACATGGGTTACATTTTACCTTCAAATCAAATTTTATTTAAAAATGCCGAACCTACTTTTCTTGTAAGCAAAGGCTTTGGTGAATTACATCGGGATGGACAACATTGCCCTTTCATGTCAGCTGGTGACTCTTCTTTCATTCATCCGTTCAACATTTACTAAGCGCTCTCAGTATGTTCGACAGTATTCTGCTGGTTTCACAGTTCCTGCTGATCACACCAGTGCCGCCATTTCTCTGCTTCTCGGCTCTGCTGTCCTTGTCGCCATTTCTCTTGGTCTTCAGAGTTACTAGCTCACTATTACAGAGCTTAACCATTATTATAGCTCTTTTATTTGAGTCTAGGAGGACTCCAAGCTCTCATATACCAGGAGGTTCCCAAAAAACCTGTGTGAGATTGACTGCTTATACAGGAAATCTTGTCAATTTCAAGGCATGACTTTCCTAGCAGGATGGTAAACTGACCAATTCTATTCGGTGGATTGCAAGCCGCTTAGGTGGAAAGCAAACCAACCAACCTTCGCAAGCTGCTTAGATGGATAGCAAACAGATCAATCACTTGGCGACTGCAGCCTGACCAATCATTTTGGAAGAATTGCAAACCCAGGGCCAGAAAGGCTACGTAAAAGAAACCTATTGCACCACAGTTGCAATGCCTAAGGAATTACTGAATGAAGATGATAATCATCAAGGCTGACAATATAAGAGAAAAAGAGATGACCAGACATTATGTACCCATGAATCACCTATGAAGTGTTGTTGTTGTTAGGTGCCATTGAGTCAGTTCCAACCCATTGCGACCCCATGTACAACAGAATGAAACACTGCCCGGTCCTGCGCCATCCTCACAATCTTTGTTATGCTTAAGCCCCTTGTTGCAGCCACTGTGTCAATCCGTCTCATTGAGGATCTTCCTTTTTTTTGCTGATCCTCTGCTTTACAAAGCATGATGTCCTTCTCCAGGGACTGATCTCTCCTGACAACATGTCCAAAGTGTGTGAGATGTAGTCTCGCCATCCTTGCCTCTAAGGAGCATTCTGGTTGTATTTCTTTCAAGACAAATGTGTTCATTCTCTTGGCAGCCCCTGGTATATTCAATATTCTTCTCCAACACAATTCAAAGGCGTCAATTCTTCATTCTTCTTTATTCATCGTCCAGCTTTCACATGCATATGAAGCAATCAAAAACACCATGGCTTGGGCCAGGCACAACTAAGTCTTCAAAATGACATCTTTGCTCTACAACACTTTAAAGAGGTCTTTTGCAGCAGGTTTGCCCAATGCAATGTGTCTTTTGCTGCTTCCATGGGTGTTGATTGTGGATCCAAGGAAAATGAAATCCTTGACAACTTCAATCTTTTCCCCGTTTATCATGATGTTGCTTATTGGTCTAGTTGTGAGGATTTTTGTTTTCTTTATGTTGAGATGTAATCCATACTGAAGGCTGTGGTCTTTGATCTTCATCAGTAAGTGCTTCAAGTCCTCTTCACTTTCAGCAAGCAAGGTTGTGTCATCTGCATAACGCAGGTTGTCAATGATTCTTCCGCCAATCCTGATGCCCCGTTCTTCTTCATATAGTCCAGCTTCCCAGATTATTTGTTCAGCATACAGATTGAATTTAGTATGGTGAAAGTATACCACCCTGACGCACACCTTTCCTGATTTTAAACCACGCAGTATCCCCTTGTTCTGTCCGAATGACTATCTCTTGATCTATATACAGGTTCCTCATGAGCACAATTAAGTGTTCTACAATTCCCATTCTTCACAATGTTATCCATAATTTGTTATGATCCACACAGTCGAATGCCTTTGCATAGTCAGTAAAACACAGGTAAACATCTTTCTGGTATTCTCTGCTTTCAGCCAGGATCCATCTGATATTAGCAATGATATTCCTGGTTCCACATCCTGTTCTGAATCCAGCTTGAATTTCTGGCAGTTCCCTGTCGAAATACTGCTGCAAGCTGCTTTTGAATGAACTTCAGCAAAATTTTATTTGCGTGTGATATTAATGATACTGTTCGATAATTGCCGCATTCAGTGGGATCACCTTTCTTGGGAATAGGCATAAATATAGATCTCTTCCAGTCGGTTGGCATAGACGAGTGAGTACTTCCAGCACTGCATCCATTTGTTGAAATATCACAATTGGTATTCCGTCAATCCCTGGAGCCTTGTTTTTCGTCAATGTCTTCAGTGCAGCTTGGACTTCATTCTTCAGTACCATTAATTCCTGCTCATATGGTACCTCCCGAAATGGTTGAACATTGAGTCATTATTTTTGGTATAGTGACTCTGTGTATTCTTTCCACCTTCTTTGGATGCTTTCTGAGTCATTTAATATTTTCCCCATAGAATCCTTCAATATTGCTACTCAAGGCTTGAATTTTTTCTTCAGTTCTTCAAGCTTGAGAAATGCAGAGTATATTCTTCCCTTTTGGTTTTCCATCTCCAAGTCTTTGCGCATGTCAGTACAATACTTTATTTTGTCTTCTCCAGCTGCCCTTTGAAATCTTCTGCTCAATTTTTTTACTTCCTCATTCCTTCCTTTTGCTTTAGCTACTCGACATTCAAGAGCAAGTTTCAGAGTCTTTTCTGACATCCATTTTTATCTTTCCTTTCTTTCCTGTCTTTTTAATGACCTCTTACTTTCTTCATGTATGATGTCCTTGATGTCATTACACAACTCTTCTGGTCATCAGTCATTAGTGTTCAATGCATCAAATCTATTCTTGAGATGGTCTCTAAATTCAGGTGGGATATACTCAAGGTTGTACTTTGGCTCTCGCTGACTTGTTCTAATTTTCTTCAGTTTCAACTTGAACTTGCATATGAGCAATTGATGGTCTGATCCGCAGTTGGCCCCTGGCCTCGTTCTAACAGATGATACCGAGCTTTTCCATCATCTCTTCCCACAGATGTAGTCAATTTGATTCCTGTCTATTCCATCGGGTGAGGTCCATGTGTATAGTCACCATTTATGTTGGTGAAAAAAGGTATTTGCAATGAAGAAGTCGTTTGTGTTGCAAAATTCTATCATTCGATCTCTGGCATTGTTTCTATCATCAAGGCCATATTTTCCAACTACTGATTCAATGTTTGCATTCCAATCCCACTAATTATCAATGCATCCTGATTGCATGTTCAATCAATTTCAGACTGCAGAAGTTGGCAAAAATCTTCAATTTCTTCATCTTTGGCCTTAGTGGTTGGTGCATAAATTTGAATAACAGTTGTATTAACTGGTCTTCCTTGTAGGTGTACGGATTTTATCCTATCACTGACAGCATGGTACTTCGGGACAGATCTTGAAATGTTCTTTTTGACAATGAATGCAGTGCCATTCCTCTTCAAGCTGTCATCCCTGGCATAGCAGACCATATGATTGTTGGATTCAGAGTGGCCAATACCAGTCTATTTCAGCTTACTAATGCCTAGGATATCAATGTTTATGCGTTCCATTTCATTTTTGATGATTTCCAGCTTTCCTAGATTCATACTTCGTACATTCCATGTTCCAATTACTGACGGATGTTTGCAGCTGTTTCTTCTCATTTTGAGTCGTGCCACATCAGCAAATGGAGGTCCCAAAAGCTTGACTCCATCCATGTCGTTAAGGTCAACTCTACTTTAAGGAGGCAGCACTTCCTTAGTCGTATTTTGAGTGCCTTCAAACCTGAGGGGTTCATCTTCCAGCACTACATCAAACAATGTTCTGCTGTTATTCATAAGGTTTTCACTGGCTAAACCTTTTCAGAAGTAGGTTGCTGGGTCCTTCTTTCTAGCCTGTCTTAGTCTGGAAGCTCAGCTGAAACCTGTCTGCCATGGGTGACCCTGCTGGTATTTGAATACTGGTGGCATAGCTTCCAGCATCACAGCAACATGCAAGCCCCCGCTGTATGTCAGACTGACAGACACGTGGGAGACCTATGAAGTAGTCTTGAAAAAAAAAAAGGTAATATATATTTTAAGCTTTGTGGGTCATACAGAAACAAACCTGATCAACGATGAATTTACATAAAAGGGACAGAGGAACACACTAAATGCCACTACTGGGATATAATCAGTCAAATTCAGATTCTGTGAAACATTACAGTACAAAGCCATTTTTTTTCAATAATGATTTGCTTTAAAATAACTTGGGAGTAGCTGAAACAAGGTTGCCAATGTATTGATAATTTTTGTCTACTTAAAAAATTTCTATAACAAAAATTTTTAGAGAAAATAATATTCCTCTATCAGGGAAGGTATTCAATCAAGGGAGAGGTCCCCATGGGCTGAAAGGCAAGAAGGAGACACCTGCCACATCAAAACCAGGCCATTGTCAAGGGAAAAGTGTCTCAGGGAAATTGTTTTCACATTAATTTCAGAAACAAACAAACAAATATGCTCCCTAATCACCCATCCCTGGCAATTATTTCAATAAACTCGTAAATATATAGAACAGGCAATCATCACATGTATTCTGTGTCTTAATACGTCTTCTTTATGGATTCAGATAATGTTTTGGCTTTGGATACTGGATCTAATACTGTAAAAAAAAAAGTAAATTTTCTCATCACAAGTGTAATGCTATAAAAAGAGATATAAGATATGTCATGTATGTACTTTCCAGAATATTTTCAGTTATCTCAGGAGATTTCATGTGATCATCACAAAGCTTTCTCTCTTTGTAATGTGGTGTATTTTGCTTGTTGCAATAATAGACTTGGATTGGTAAAAAGAAGCTGAGGAGTAAAGAACACTTTCACAGAGTCTAAAACATTAGTCTTCAGCTTCAGCTGCACATTATAATATTAGAATCACTTGGGGAGATTTTAAAAATTCTAATGCCCAGGCTGTACTCCATACTAATTAATTCAAAATCTCTGGGTGGGGCCCAGGCATCAGCATTTAAAAAAATCCCCCAGATGACTGCCATGTGCAGCCAGGCTTGAGAACTAATGATCTTTCTACTTAGAGTTTACTAGAAATGCAGAATCCCAGGCCCCATCTCAGACCTATTTAATTAGAATCTGCATTTTAACTCAATCCCAAGGTCATTACTATTTACAATAAAGTTTGAGAAGCACTGGTACAGATGCAGGGGTCAGCAAACGTTTGTTGTAAATGGTCAGACAATATATATTTTAAGGCTTTGTTAGTCATACAGTCTCTGTTACAAGTTCAAAACTCAGCTATTACGGCACAAAAGCAGCCATACGTAATATGTAAACAAACGAGCCTAGACATGTTCCAATAAAACTTTATGGACAAAAAACAGGTGGCTCGCCAACCCCTGATCTCTAGTACGTAGGCCTAACTGGAAACAACTCATTTTAAAAATAATTCCATTAATAACTCTGCCATTGTTGTGGGCTGTTGAGTTGATTCTGACTCATAGCGATCCTACAGGACACAGGAGAACTGCCCATCTAGGACAGAGTAAACTGCCCCATAGGGTTTCCCAGGCTATAATCTTTATAGGAGCAGATCACCAGGTCTTCTCTCCTGTGGAGCTGCTGGTGGGTTCGAACCTCCCACCTTTCAGTTAGCAGTCAAGCACTTAACCATTGTGCCACCAGGGCTCCTTAGTAACAACTTCAGGGAACAAAAAGTGTCCATGAGAAGTAAATAAGTTAAGTGAAATAACTTCAGTTTCCCTAAAATTTAAAAATATATTGAGAAACAGTTCATAATAAGATGTAAATAATTCTAGTTCTTTTTTTATATTTGGCTTCAACTGCTGACCACAAATTCAAAAGCAAATAATTTTGGCCTAAGTTAACAACTCTGATTTTCCTCACTATTATAAGCTAACAACAATAACAACGACCCTTTTAGTTTGAGGAATGTGTGCAAATATATATGTATGTGTAAAAGATAAGTGGTTTTTGAATAAAACTTAGTGATTAGTAAATATGTTAGAAATGAACACAAAACACCTTTTATGGTAAACTTAAAGTGATAAATTGAAATTTTGCAATTAATGGAATTTCAAAAAGAAATATTAAAGGCATAATAGCTAGTTTTAAGAGTAATTTTCATGAATGTCCCGGGTGGGCATTCTCACTGCCTCTAGAAGAACATTTCTGTCTAAATTTTTTAAGACCATGATATTATATTTTAAATATACCCAGAGGTGTACTATTAAATGCTTAACAACCGGCTCTCCAAAAATGTATGCACCTTTTCATTTGCACGTAAGTTTACTATACATTTTTAATAATATAAATATTCTTTATTATAAATTTTAATAACATAAAAGATACATTGTGCAGCACACAATTCACAAATATACAATATTCTTCACTGTAAATTCTATATAGCCAATTGATTCTCATAGAATGCTCTCATTGATTTTTGCTGAACTGTATTCATAACCAACTATGGTTGCAGTTCAGCCATGACTTGACAAAATCAGATTACAAATAATGCTTGATTACTAGCTGGTTCAGCAAAGAAATCACTCACATCATTGATGAAAAGTATAGTTTTGCCATGAATGTTAGTTGGTATTTTAGGTTATGTGATGGAAACCCTGGTGGCTAGTGGTTAAGAGCTACCACAGCTAACCAAAAGGTTGGCAGTTCGAATCCACCAGGCGCTCCTTAGAAATCGTATGGGGTAGTTCTACTCTGTCCTACAGGGTCGCTATGAGTTGGAATTGGGTTTTGTTTTTGTTTTTTGTTTTTGATGAAATAAGATGAAAATCAAACAGGATATATGCCAGAGTGTGACATATATAAGTGACTTCTTTGCCAAATCAGAAATTTGTTTTTGAATACTACAAGAAAATATCCTCAATTTTTTTGTGCTACTCATAAGACAAAGGCTACAGACATGACATACTTTTAAGTTTTATCTGAATTATTAACGTTTTCTCCATTAACATTTTAAGTCTAGACAATTGACAAAACAATCAACAAAACAATGTATCAATCCCTAATTTGTAGCATTTTCTGACTCTGGTATAGATACTCCCGACATGGCCAATTTTAAGCTACCAACATGACATCACTGAAGGTGGAGCTGGGAAGATGCACAGTAGCACATCATCATATAGTATTTCCACCATAGAGATACAATAGACAATCAGAGCACAGATAAGGGGAAAATGTAGTAAAATCATTAGAAAGTGATAAATTTTGAGTATTTACTGCTCTTTAATATAAATTATTTAATTTTAAGCTTATGTAATCTAAAATTTTAAAATAGACATGTTTAACAACTGGCTCACAAAATTCCTCAAAATTTAAAATTAGCTTTTGCAAGCTGGTACAAATTGGCTCCAGCGCACCAAATACACTTTTATTCCCCCAAAACTTTCCGAACTACTATTTAAAAAAAAAAAAAGTGATTTACTCTGAAGAAAATAGGAAGTGGTTAGCACTTACCAAGAAGACGAGGCAGTGGAGGCAATGTAGGTAGCTTAATGAGCCCCACCAGTTTACCTCCAATGACGGCACAATACAGCAGGATTATGATTCCAAATAGGTTTCCTCCAGGGAGACATTCACTGCCAGTTACTGACCAAACTACAGCCCACAGAAGAACAACCATGGCAACTGAAATAAATCAGGAAAACTAGTTTCTAGCAATAAATTGTCACATGTAGCCTTTGATATCATTTAAAAATTGTTTTCTTAAATAAATATTGTGTAGTAAGTAGTGAACACCTCAGTAGCTAAAGAAACTACCAGTATTTAGAAAACTGTATATTAAAACATTCTTTTTTCTTTCAAGTCTCATGATATGAGTCTTACTATATTAGATTTTAATTTAAGGCATTTAGATGCCTGCTTTCCAGTTTTAGAATAGCAACTATATTTCCTGTTACTCTCAACTGTATATTTTGACCTTCTAATTAGACTATGAATTCTTTAAATGCATGTATAGGCTTCAATTTTTCTCTTTTTTTTCTTCCAAGTCTAGTTTAGTGCTTTTCAATCAAAATGGTCTTAATAATGCTTGTTCACTAACTCTAAGATTTATATAATACATAAGTTTATGTTATACATTTCAATAATATAAAAGATGTATTGTTTATCATAAATTTTAATAATACAAAAGATATATATTGGGCAGCACACAATCTACAATAAACAACTATCGAATATATAAAATAATAGAGAATTATGTTGTTATCAGGAAATGAAATTTATGAAAACATTTCTAATATTACCAAAAAAACTATTTAAAAAAATCAAAAACCATAACAAAAGTAGAAAGTAGAAGGAAAAAAAATTCATAGCCCACTTCCCAGAGGCAAAAAGAATTTGTTCTTCTACTTTTACCTATTAATTAATTTTCCATAAATTACATATTTATATATATGCACAGGGTTTGCTAAAGGTAAGTCACGTAGAGCTCTTTGTAAACTGTGAAGTGCTGGGTGAGTCTAAATACATAGAAAATGCATACTTATAAGGTTCCCCTAAATTGCTTCTAATTCAGTTAATAATTTATAATTCATTTATAACTTTGGAAAGTCATTTTTTTTTATATGTAAGATTCACTTCTTAAGAAGAATACTTAGTGTATACTGACTGGGCCCAGGAAGGAATATAGGACAAAAGCAGTACTGTAAGCTTGAGGAACAGAAATACAGGAAAACAAGTGAAGAGGTGTTTATATACACTGAGCTTGATTTTTCAGGCAGCCTATGGACAACGGGAAACCCTGGTTGCATAATGGTTAAGAGCTACAGTTGCTAACCAAAAGTTCGAATCTACCAGGTGCTTCCTGGAAACTCTATGGGGCAGTTCTACTCTGTACTATAGTGTCACTGGGAGTCGAAATGGACTCGATGGCAATGAGTTTGGTTTGGGGTATGGACAATGATTATAGAATTTTTATAAAAAGCTGAGTCTCCAAATCATATTATTCATTTTCATCCTTTCTTTATGTCAATCCGTATCTATTCTATCGTGATTGTTTTAACTAGAAATGTGGCATAATGTGAAAGGTAAAAGTTATACAAAATAATAAAAAGGACAGAAAAGGTATTAAATTATCTGTTGCCTTATTAGCTAGTATATATTTTGGAAACTGTATATTAGTACATATCTATTTTGTTTCAAATAAAATTTGAGATTTTTTCCCCCATGCTTTTAGAACCTTACCTAATTTCATTGAAAACACATCTAGAGCCTAAAATATAGCATATCATACTTGGCTTTCCCAGAGTACCAGATGAGAATGGTAAACATGTTTTTCAGAACTCATACATCAAGTGTACCTATAAAGAACTGAGTCTGATTTTTTCAGTAATCATAACTTTTAGATCAAATGTATTACATTCTTCAACATATTTATCTTGGGAGATTACATATTTACTCCAATGATGCTGTCATTCCTCAAAATAATTTTGAAATTGTCTTTAAATTTTCAAAACCATTCTTCTTTCCCCTGCTGTCTTACACACCCCTCAACACACACACACATATATACTTCTTTTTCGAACAAGAAAAAAAAATGTCATTACTGCATCTGAACATTCATTGTATTCATCAAACTGATATCAGAATAACTTTTGGATGCTTCCAAAGACCAAATCCAACCCTAACAATATATTCACAATAGTGCTGAGATAAATTCCCAAAGAAAATCCCGGAAATGTCTTAGTCATGGCAGCTCTATTAGACTGAGCTGAATTGCAAGCCAAGATCCTTACTTATAAAAATTACTTATAAAATGACTTATAAAATGATCCTTACTTATAAAATGATTCATTTAAAAGTATAAATTGAGATGTGTTTGCTTGAATATTAGTTGTATTACTTAATAGTAATAACAACCAACATTAATGTGGTACCTTCTCTGTTTACAAATGATTTCAGAAACATCTTTTTCATTGGAACCCTAAAGTAATCCTTTGACATGCTTACTGAGACGAGGAAAAGGAAAACGGAAAATACCGTGATTTCTGCTCTTTTCCCCTTCCTGATGGCTGGAATGGGGGTGACCACAGAGATCTTGGAAGCTCCATGTTAAAGATGACAAAGCCTTGTCAGTGGGGGTCCCTGAATGCCCATGTGGAACAAAGCCACCTAGCAGTGTGACTGTTCACCTAGGACTTTTCATGTGAGAGAGAAGTAAACTGCTTTTTGTCTTTTAAATCATATTATTTTGGGATCTCTCATTATAACAATTTCATCTGTAATTGTCTCATTCTTACGTTTACATACCATTTGTTATTACTCTATCCAGTAACCCATGTGGAGGGCAAGCAAATGTTTGTCTCAGTCTCTGCAAATGATTTGATTCAGTTGGTGTTTCTTGTAGCTTTTTTTCACTATTCAGTAGGTTACTTCCTTCTGTTGGTTCACCTCCATCTATACTCCTGAGGTTCATAACTGTCTCATCCTGTGTCGAAAGGAGCAAAATATATCCTTAAAACTGTATATTTGCCATAAATTTTTATAGGTTCTGAGTCATCATATCACAAATCTAATTTCCATTACTAGAATCAAGGCTAACACTTTATAGGAAAATGCACAGCTTTATTACTAGCTAATCAGCTGATGCTTGGAACCAGAACTATGTTATATTTAGCACTGAGTCACTATTTGTGGTATAAATGCTTGAGTCATATTAAATTTCATTATGCTGGGTTTAAAATAGGAGACCTGGTGGTGCAGGGGTTAAAGCACTGGGTTGCTAGCCAAAAGGTCAGCAGTTCAAACCCACCAGCTGCTTCCTGGAAGAAAGATGTGACAGCCTGCTTCCCTAAAGATTACAGCCTTGGAAACCCTATAGGGCAGCTCTACTCTGTCCTATACAGTCACTATGAGTCAGAACTGACTCGATGGCAGTGGGTTTTTTTTTGGAGGGGTTAGGTTTAAAAATCAAAATATTTAAGATAAGATACAGGGCAACAGCAAAAATACCAAAGTTGTTCGGGAAAAGATAACTATCTGTGGTAAAAAAAAAAATCACATTCATTCATCTAGTTGAATTTTAAGAAATAGAAGGGAAAATAAAGAAACCAAAATCATTCTACGGTTTAGGTTGGGAACACAAAGATTTTCACAGGCCCTCATTTTTCCAGTCTCATGTAAGGGCCAGCTGCTAACGGCTTTAGCTGGGAAACTGCTAGTCACACCTGACCTGGACTGTATGAGTTTGGGGATTAAGAATGGGGAGAATTGTTAGTCAACCGGTAGGGAATGAAGAGAACACAATTCAATAATAGATTGAAGATAATCCCTTCCTTAAAGAAACGGCTGGGATGTTCTACACTTGATGAGATTTACCTGGGTTTCTTGATGCGCAGAGGCTGTGGGATTCACTTCTGTGGATGGTTCTGAATCTGCATGTTCGATTGTTTTATCTTCGTCCCTCATGATGTATAATTTTAAACAAAAAGATGACAGAGGGAAGAGGAACAGGTTCTATTTTGAAAGAAAAACAGTAAAAATTAGCAATTTGAAAATCTTTGTAACTAAATGAATAATTTGTACTTATTTTTTCCCTTAGAACTCTGAACAGCTAAAATAAAATTTAAGTTAGACTATTTTACCTTCCAATTCCTAATTTTTTCTGTGATTCCAATATTATCCTCATTCTTATCTATCTTTTCATCTCTCTTGAAAAATTCCTTGCTGACCAACCATATTTTTATATTTCTCCCCCATCCTGTATTTTGAGTTATAACTTCAAAACATTCCAAGCAATAAACCCGAACAAACCCATTGCCGTCGAGTTGATTCCAATTCATAGCAATCCTTATAGGACACAGTACAACTGCCCCATTGGGTTTCCAAGGAACTCTCAATGACTGTGCCACCAGGGCTCCTTCCAAGCAATTTACTGTCAAATTGTCCTCTCTAATGACCCAACTTGATGAAGCAGGAAAGCTCCAGGTAATTTTCCAATGTTGATATGAGGAATGACTCACCAAAGGTAAACCTACAGATGACATCATTTTCAGAGAAACCAGAGTCACTAGTTCTTGCCAGGTTCTTACTTCTAAATTAATTAGCTACAATATCTTAGACACTGTGCTAAGTGCTATAGTAGTCACTTGTCATAGTGACACATTCTTTGCCCTCCATGGGCTTACAATATATCAGGAAAAATAAACAAAATAACTAGAAAATCTGTAAGGCAGACCTATAGGTTGACTCAATCAATACACACTTCAACATCTACAGAGACAGAAAAGCCAAATATTCCAATTCCTAACCACGTGTGCAGCTAGAGGTGCCCATGTGTCATAGTTCTGTCTAGTGAGATACCAGTGGGAGTCACTGGGGAGGGCTTCCATTCCCAAGCCTAAGGCAAAGCCTTCTGAGGATCATACTTTCCTACTCTTTGCCCGCTAACACTCTATCTCCTCCTGCCTGTAATGGAGATACGATGCTTGGAGGTACAGCAGCCGTCTTTCAACCATGAGAACAAAAGCCCTAGACTAAGACAGGAGATAAATAGGACGGGAGGTTTCTTGACGTCCTTGAGCTGCTTCGTCAGTCTTGGACTGCAGTTACTTTGAAATAATTGCTTAAACCACTAGTAGTCAAGTTTTCTTTTACAAGTAACTAAATTTGTTCCCAAAACAACAAGTGCAATGAGTATTATAAGAGGAGCAAACTACATTCTTTAGTGAAACCAAAGAGAAAATTAGGCTAGAGAAAGGAAAATCTAATTCAACACACATCTGACTGCCTAATATGTGGCAGGCATTACACTAGGCTCTAGAGACAAGGATAAATAAGACAGAATCCTTTAACAGCAGTTTAACAAAGTGTTGAGATGCTTGCGTTTAAAATTTCAAAGAAAATTATATTCTACCACCACGATCCTTTTTCTTTCCTATAAAACACAATGTTAACCAGAGTGACATCTCAAAAAAGCTTTAGTTTGATTATTAATTATGTATAACATATATATGTATAGCCATAAAAAAACCAAACCCGTTGCCATCAAGTTGATTCCGACTCGTAGCAACTTTATAGCACAAAGTAGAACTGCCCCATAGGGTTTCCAAGGAGTTGCCAGTGGATTTGAACTGCCAACCTTTTGGTTAGGAGCCAACGTCTTAACCACTACACCATCAGGGCTC
Source organism: Dugong dugon (assembly GCA_030035585.1). Lineage (NCBI taxonomy): Eukaryota > Metazoa > Chordata > Mammalia > Sirenia > Dugongidae > Dugong > Dugong dugon. The sequence goes on along the minus strand of CM057463.1, from coordinate 19,869,985 downwards.
CACATACAGCTATCCACACATATATATCATATATGTATGACCTTATTGTTAGGTGCCGTCAAGTTGATTCTGTTTGACTCATAGCAACCCTATGTACAACAGAAAGAAACACTGCCCGGTACTGCACCATCCTCACAATTGTTATGCTTCAGCCCATTGTTACAGCCTCTGTGTCAATCCACCTCGTTGAGGGTCGTCTTCTTTTTTGCTGACCCTCTACTTTACCAAGCATGATGTCCTTCTCCAGGGACTAGTCCCTCCTGATAACACATCCAAATTGTGTAAGATGAAGTCTTGCCATCCTCGCTTCTAAGGAGCATTCTGGCTGTACTTCTTCCAAGAGAGACTTGTTCATTCTGGCTGTACTTCTTCCAAGTGAGATTTGTTCATTCTTCTGGCAGTCCATGGTATATTCGAAATTCTCCCACATCATAATTCAAAGGTGTCAATTTTTCTTTGGTGTTCCTTATTCATTGTCCAGCTTTTGAAAGCATATGAGGTGACTGAAAATATCATGGCTTGGGTCAGGTGCACTTTAGTCCTCAAAGTGACATCTTTGCTTTTCAACACTTTAAAGAGGTTTTTTTTGCAGCAGATTTGCCCCACGTAATATGCCATTTGACTTCCTGACTGCTGCTTCCATGGACGTTGATTATGGATCCAGGTAAAAGGAAATCCTTGACAACTAAAATCTTTTTTTTTTTTTTTTTTAGGATGATCATGTGCTTTTCATTTAAAAAAAATTTTTTTTTATTGTACTTTAGATGAAGGTTTACAGAACAAATAGTTTCTCATTAAACAGTACACATATTGTTTTATGACTATGGTTAACAACCCCACAGCATGTCAACACTGTCCCTTCTCAACCTTTGGTTCCCTATTACCAGCTTTTCTATCCCCTCCTGCCTTCTAGTCCTCGTCCCTGGACTATTGTGCCCCATTAGTCTTGTTTTGTTTTATGGGGCTGTCTAATCTTTGGCTGGATGGTGAACCTCGGGAGTGACTTCATCACTGAGCTAAAAGGGTGTCCAGGGGCCACACTCTCAGGGTTTCTCCAGTCTCTGTCAGACCAGTAAGTCTTGTCTTTTTTTGGGAGTTAGAATTTGTTCTACAGTTTTCTCCAGCTCTGTCCAGGACCATCTACTGTGATCCCAGTCACAGCAGTCAGTGGTGGTAGCCAGGTACCATCCAGTTGCACTGGACTCAGTCTGGTGCAGGTCGTGGTGGTTGTGCTCCATTAGTCCTTTGGACCAATCTTTCGCTTGTATCTTGTTTTCTTCATTCTCCCTTGCTGCTGAAGGGGTGAGACCAGTGGAGTATCTTAGATGGCTGCTCACAGGCTTTTAAGACTCTAGATGCTACTCACCACGGTAGAATGTAGAACATTTTCTTTATAAAGTGTGTTCTGCCAGTTGAGCTAGATGTTCCCCGAGACCATGGTCCCCACAGCCCTCCACCCAGCAATTCAGTCCCTTAGGGAGTTTGGATGCATCTATGGAGATTCCATAACCTTTCCTTGTACAGACAACTTAAATCTTTTATCCATTTATCATGATGTTGCTTATTGGTCCAGTTGTGAGGATTTTTGTTTTGTTTTCTTTGAGGTGTAAACCATATTGAAGGTTGTGGTCTTTGATCTTCATCAGTAAGTGCTTCAAGTCCTCTTCACTTTCAGCAAGCAAGGTTGTGTCATCTGCATATTGCAGACTGTTAGAGTCTTCTTCATTTAGTCCATCTTCTTGGATTATTTGATCAGCATACAGATTGAATAAGTATGGCGAAAGTATACAACCCTGACACACCTTTCTTGACTTTAAACCACTCAGTATTCCCTTGTTGTGTTGGAACGACTGCCTCTTGGTCTATGTACAGATTCTGCATGAGCACAATTAAGTGTTCTGGAATTCCCATTCTTCACAGTGTTATCCATGATTTGTTAATACGTGTATATATATGATGTATATGTATACATATGTATCATATATGTGAGTGTATGATATATATGGTGTATATATATGTGTGTATGTGAGTATTTTTCTTTTTATTTAAAAGCTTACTCCAAAGTTTAGACTCATAATGAGAAAGACAGGCATTTTGGTAGGAAAATGTTGGGCTCAGAGAACTTTTGGCTTGAAAGCACTGAGGCATGAAAACCAGAAGTGCGTGAGGGGAAACTTTGCTGAAGCATGTGGTGGAGGCTGAGAGTACTGGGAGATGAGGTTCGAGGGTGAGGTACAGAAGATATCGTATCCCTAAACCACAGTCCTTGGCCTTCGCCCTTTGAAGGGAGTGACCTCTAATATTATGGTAATTGATGAAGTCTTCCGGTTCCGGAGTTAGACAAACCTGAGTCTGAAGTCTAGTTCCATCATATACCAAATGCTTAGCCTCAGTGTAACTAATTCCTTATGTATATAGAGACAAGAATAGTTCCAACTATGCACATAATAGTGTTGAACACACCATGTTCAACAGTGTTGGTTATTGTTAGTCACTCATATTCCTTCTCCCGGATTATCATAAATTTCTAAGAATCTTTTTGCTTTTCCTATTAAGTAGGGCAAGATGTCCCCAATCTTGAAGAATCTGCTACTTATCCTATTGATTTTCTTTCATCAAGCTTTTCTTTCTTTCCAGGCCAACTTCTTGATTCGGTAGATGTCATACTCACCACTCTCATTCCTTCCTTCACCTTCCTCCTTAGTAGAATTACTTATAAACTCTCGAGCAGTGTCACTGAAATCACTTCCTTTATCAAATTCCCAAAATCAGCAATTCTGCCACTTACAAAAAATGTTTTAAAATAATCAGCAAGTGTAAACTATTATTTTTAGTAGACAAACTACTGACTAAAATGGAGCCTTTGAGAACTTACTTTTTGATGTTATTCTGGTCCTTTTTAACATAAGCAATAAAATCTGGCATTTTGCATGGTATATGCTGTCTGTGGGAATTAACATCATTTTGTTTTGTATTTAAAAAAAAATTTCCTATTCTCCTCTACTCTCCATTATGAATGCCAAAGTATTTATTTTAGATCTGAGGGGTACTGCAGAAAGAAAAGGTAAACTAAAATGCCAGATGCTAATATCTTCATAAATTCAATATTACAACTTAAAACTGGCCAGCTCTGTTGGTTTATACTTTGCTATGTTTCTGTTTCCAGAAGAACACCTAAACCACCTTGGTAACGCCTTAAATTTAGGGAAATCAAGAAAACTAGTTTTATTTAAACCAGTTACATTCATGGCATTTCCACTAGTTCAGTCATTTTTTTTTTTTTTATTGTGCATTAAATGAAAGTTTACAGAGCAAGTTAGTTTCCCATTCGAGAGTCTGTATATAAAGTATTCTGTAACATTGGTTTCATTCCCCACAATGTGTCAGCACTCTCATTTCCTTCCTAGGTTCCGTTTCCTTTTGTCCTGATTTTCAACCCCTTCCTGCCTTCTCATCATTGCTTTTGGGAAAATATTGCTCTTTTGATCTCATATAATTGATTGTTCTAAGGAGCATGTTCCTCTCGGGGGTTACTGTTTATTTTATGGGTCTGTCTATGGTTTAGCTGAAAGGTGGTCTCCAGAAATGGCTTCATTTCCAGTTCAGAAGGGTGTCTTAGGGCCATAGTCTTGGGGGTTTCTTCAGTCTCTGCCAGACCAGTAAGTCTTTTTTGTGAATTTAATTTTTTGTTCCACAATTTTTCTACTGCTCTGTCTGCTCTGTTGTGATCCCAGTCAGAGTGGTTGGTAGTGGCAGCTGGGCACCAGCTGGTTCTTCTGATCTTCAGGTCATGTAGGCTATGGTTCATGCGGTCCATTAGCCCTGTGGACTAATTGATCCCTTGAGTCTTTGGTTTTCTTCACTCTCCTTTACTCTGGATGGTAAGAGACCAATAGTTGTATCTTAGATGGCCACTCACAAGCTTTTAAGACCCAAAACACTACTCACCAAAGTAGGATGCAGAACTCTATCTTTATGAACATGTTGTGCAATTGACATAGATGTCCCCTGGGTCTATGGTTCTTCCACTTCAAGCCTAGGAACTTCATCCCATGAGGTGTTTGGTTATGTCTAAGAAGTTGTCCTGACTGTGGCCCTTGTGTACTCTACTGTCTATATTAATATTTAAGGAGTACCTACAGTTACATATGTAAAAACACCTACCACCAAACCTGTAAATGCAGGCAGGTGTGTTTCCTGTCATTTGGTTTTGAAATTACAACAATATGTCAAAGAAATCAGAAAATAAGCCAAAATGACATTTGAGGGGCCATAGAAATGTCACAAAATCTTTACTCATACGGAGGCTCTAAAGGCCTCACTCAGACCTCATTATCTGTTATTTTGAAAATAATGCTAATGACCTTGCTCATCTAGTTTCCAAACCCTCAGAAAATAAGATGCTATGAATTAAAATGTAGGAAGATACTGCTATTCTAGAGGCAAACTGGGAGCAGCATGAGTAACAGCTAACAATGAAGGAGAAGGAAAGATAGCAATCTAAGTTCATAAAATGAGGGCATAATTATGTCTTCCATAGAAGATATTCATAACTTTGACCTGTCAAGCATCTTTCCCCCCTTCTTTTCATAAACAGTGCACTCATTTTATTTTGTGGAACATACCCCTCCCTATTCCGCATCTGGAGACCTGGTGGCACAGTGGTTAAGAGCTCAGCTGCTAACCAAAAAGTCAGAAGTTCGAATCCACCAGCTGCTCCCTGGAAACCCTATGGGACAGTTCTACTCTGTACTATAGTCAGAATCTACTCGATAGCAACAGGTTTGGTTTTGGTTTTTTGTTTTATTCCCCATCCATGTGGTTCAGGTGAGAATGTCATTCTCACCTCCGCATGCTTCATGCCCCACTCAATGCTCCAGAGGTGAACACAGACCCAGGCCCAGGCCTGGCTGATGAGAGAACTCCTTCCCCTAGTCAACTGATTGTTTTAGGCAAACGCATAGGACTTATACCTGGCCAGTGAGGGACAGCTTTGGGGTGTTTACTGGAACCATTGGAAAAGAGTTCTCTTTCTGTTGGGTGGTTAAGCTTAGACTTGTTGTTGACAATCCTGGTGACACCCAAAGTCTCTCAAAGAATGAAGTGACCACAGAGCAAAGCAGATTCTTGATACAGAAAGAGAAAGTCCCAAATGAATGATCATATTGTTGGTACACCTGTGCCTAAGTTACTTAGTGCTGCTGTAACAGAAATACCGTAAGTAGGTGGCTTTAAAGTACAGAAATTTATTTTCTCACCGTTCTGGAGACTAAAAACTTCCAATTCAGAGCATGACTCTGAGGGGAGGTCCTTTCTTACTGGTAACCCCTGGAGTTCCTCGGTGTCTGTTCTGCTCTTTTTATAACTCAGAAGTGATTAGATTTAGGACCTACCCTACTCTGATATCAACTCGTTAACATTTCAAAAGAAAACCTCTAGTTCTAAACAGGGTCATTTATAAAAGCACAGGGGTTAGAATTTCAACACCTATTTTTTGGGGGATACAATTCAGTCCATAACAACCTGGAAGCAGCTACTTTTCAGTTATGTAAGTCAATAATTTCCTTTTATTGATTAAGCTGGTTTGAGTTGTGTTTCTGTCACTTCATCAAATGAATTCTCACTACTAACCTTCACACCTGAACTGGACCTCAAAGATCCCCTGTATGATAACAGGTGTTTAAAAAGGTGATTCTGCATCTTCAAAAAAAGGAAAAGAAAAAAAAATAAGTGGGAATATTTTCTATTTTAAGTAGCATTAAAATACATAGCAAAATTTTCTTTAATATTCAATAAAATAGGTTTCAGTTATCCATAAACTTTTGTTGTTATTGTTAGTTGGCTTTAAACCCAGAAAATTAACTTAAGGGAAATGCTTTGTTCTTCAATGATGCTGGTTAAATTAAATGTTACTGTAGTTAATTTTTCCCTTGTGTTCATAGAAGTCTTCTAAAATTTAAACACTTAACTCTTTGGTCCCAGAGGAGGTTAAGGGAGCAATTAAGAATCCATCTGAGATGCTGGGTGTCAGACAGAAAATTTAAAAGAGGGGAAGTATAAGGAAACTAGATGGTTTCCAAGTAACTAAGAATCATAGGTTAAGAGAATGATAAAAGTTGGAAAAGTCTTTAGAAATTATCTAGTCCAACCTCGTCAATATTCAAATGAGAAAACTGAAGCCTAGAGAAACCATGTAACTTTTCTCAGCTAACACAGCCAACATCTGCCATGGCTAACAGAACTTTATAAAAATTGGTGAAATGAGATAGCTCTTTAATCTATGCCTTTGACTTCGTGTGTGCTGTTTTTTCCAACCAAATCACTGCGTTAGATTTTTACATTGTTTACAATAATATTTTGTTTAAAATACCACATCATATTTACCCATATTCGTTATAAGTTTTTTTTTAATTGTTGCGCTTTAAGTGAAAGTTTACAACTCAAGTTAGTCTCTCATACAAAAATTTATACATAGTTATGTGACCCTAGTTGCTCTCCCTATACTGTGACAGCACACTCCTCCTTTCCACCCCTGATTTCCCGTGTCCATTCAAACAGCTCCTGACCCTCTCTGTGTTCTCGTTTCGCCTCTGGACAGGAGCTGCCCTTTTAGTCTCATGTATCTGCTTGAGCTAAGAAGCACACTATTCACGAGTATCATTTTATGTTCCATAGTCCAGTCTAATCTTTGTCTGAAGAGCTGGCCTCGGAAATGGTTTTAGTTTTGGGCTAACAGAGTCAATTATAAGTTTTAAAACAGATTCCTAAAGCAAATATAAATATTTTAATTTGCTGCTGGTATTATCTTCAGATTTGTTCTTTCACATTGTGATGAATGCTATAGAGTTTATTTATGGACAACATTGATGGCAAAGTGAATGCAATTAAAACATTTATTCTATTCTCATGGCAAATATTGTTCACATAATCTGAATTATTAGGTAACTGACTAGTGACAATTTGCTACTTAGGTACAACTTAAGAGTCTAATAAGCAAGAAGTGTTTCTTTTTTAAAAATCCAGTGACAGTGAGATACTTTGAGGGATTTCTGCTTATTAGAAAACTGTACTGAGATCTATAAAGGCAAGGTTTGCTTTAGATAAACACTAAAAATGCCTATACACAGAAGCAACAGGTGTTTCTGCTTCTCAATCAAGAAACTGCATTATTCAGACCGATACAACAGCCTGTGCAAATGAGAAAAAAGATTCATCCTGCTTAAAATGACAAAATTTCATAGATTCCATAAATTCAGTAAATATCTTGATTTTAACCACAGCCCTATGACTCAAATACAGATTTCAGTAGAAGAATGAGGTTTGATTCTTCTAACAGCACTCTCCTACAAAGCATAACAGCCAAGGGACATGGCTCTTATGAGCGCTGTGATTGCCCACTTGCTTGTGTGTGAGTTGGCCAAGTCCTTTTTTTTTTTTTAAATTTTTTTAAATTGTACTTGAGATGAAGGTTTACAGAGCAAATAGTTTCTCATTAAACAGTCAGTACACATATTGTTTTACGACATTGGTTAACCACCCCATGACATGTCAACACTCTCCCTTCTCGACCTAGGAGGACCCTTTTTTTGGTGAAAATATATATAGCCAAAATTACATCACTTCAAAAGTTTCTACATGTACAATTCAGTGACATGGATCACATTCTTCCAGTTGTGCTGCTATTCTCACTATCTTTTTCCAGATTATTCCATCACCATTATCTTCAACTCACTGCTCCCTAGGCTTCCCATCAAACCTTTTGAGTTACTGTTGTCAACTTGATCTCCCATAGATTATTCTTTTTTTTTGACCTTAGATGAAGGTTTGCAGAACAAACAGATTCTCATTAACAGTTAGTACACATATTGCCCTACGACAATGGTTAACTACCCCACGACATGTCAACACTATCCCTTCTCAACCTTGGGTTCCCTATCACCAGCTTTCCTGTCCCCTCCTGGCTTCTAGTCCTTGTCCCTGGACTGTTGTGCCTCATTAGTCCTGTTTTGTTTTCTGGGGCTGCCAATCCCCAGCTGAACGGTGAACTTTGGGAGTGACTTCACCATTGAGCAAAACGGTGTCCGAGGGCCATACTCTCAGTGTTTCTCCAGTCTGTCAGGCCAGTAAATCTGGTCTTTTTTTTGTGAGTTAGAATTTTGTTCTACTTCCTTTTCCAGCTCTGTCCAGGACCCTCTATTGTGATCCCAGTCAGAGCAGTCAGTGGTGGTAGGAGGGCACCATCTAGCTGTACTGGACTCAGTCTGGTGGAGGCCATGGTAGCTGTGGTCCATTAGTCCTTTGGACTAATCTTTTCCTTGTATCTTGTTCTCTTCATTCTCCCTTGCTCCCGAAGGGGTGAGACCAGTGGAGTATCTTAGATGGCTGCTCACAGGATTTTAAGACCCCATATGCTACTCACCAAGGCAGAATGTAGAACATTATCTTTATAAACTGTGTTATGTCAATTGAGCTAGATGTTCCCCGAGACCATGGTCCCCACAGCCCTCCACCCAGCAATTTAGTCCCTCAGGGAGTTTAGAAGTGTCTATGGAGCTTCCATGACCTTTCCTTGTACAAGCTGTGCTGTCTTCCCCAGTACTGTGTACTGTCCTACCCTTCACCAAAGTTACCACTTATCTATTGTCTATTTAGTACCCCCCACCGCTCCCATCTCTCGTAACCAACAAAGATTTGTTTCTTTTTGTGTGTAAACTTTTACATGAGTTTTTACAGTAGAGGTCTCATACAGTATTTGTCCTTTTGTGATTGACTTATTTCACTCAGCGTAATGTCCTCCAGTTTCATCCATGTTATGAGATGCTTCATACCATAGTTTGTTTATCCATTCATCTGTTGATGGGCATCTAGGTTGTTTCCATCTTTTTGCTTTTGTGAACAGTGCTGCAATGAATATGAGTGTGCATATATCTATTCATGTGATGATGGCTCTTATTTCTCTAGGATATATTCCTAGGAGTGGGATTGCATTTTGTAGTGATTTTTTTTTTTTTTTGGTGCTGACGTTTTCTTTGTTCCTCTTACTCTCCTCTGCCAAGTTCCTCTGTTTGTGGATTTTTTTTCATTTCTTTTGTTTTTGTAGGTTTTGTTTTTACTGAGACTTTACATTTTTCTTTATTGTGATGAGTAGGTTTGTTAACTTTCTTTGTGGTGACCTTGAAATTTACCCTTCCTAGATTTGAACCAGTCTGTTATTACTTGGTATTACTTGACTTCCTCTCCATTAGAAGGTTCTATATCTACACCGTTTATTCCCTCTTTTATTGTTCTGATGCTGTTGTCATTTGCAGATTAACCTCTCTGGTTCCCTGTTGTAATTCTTTTGGTTTTGCATAGTCCTTAAGAGTTCATTTCCTAGGTTGGTATCTGGCTAGTACAACCCGGTGTCCTATATTCAGCCTGTGGTCTGATATTGTTTGTTCTCAGATCAAAGGACTCACTTTAATAATTCTTGTAAGTTTGATTTGGTTTTTACAAGTCCCTTAACTTTTGTTTATCTGGAAATGACCTAATTTCACCATTATATTTGAACGAGAGTTTTGCAGGATATATTATTCTTGGCTGGCAATTTTTTTTCTTTCAAGGTTTTACACATGTCATCCCATTGCCTTCTTGCCTGCATGGTTTCTGCTGAATAATGCAAGCTTAGTCTTACTGTTTCTCCTCTGTATGCCACTTTTTGTTTTTCTTGAGCCGCTCTCAGGATTCTTTGTTTGCCTTTGGTTTTAGCAAGTGCGATTATGATATGCCTTGGTGATTTTCTTTTGGGGTCTATCCTATCTGGGGTTCTTGGAGCTTCTTGGATGGTCAGCTTTTCATCTTTCATGATACTGGGGAAGTTTTCTGTCAGCAATTCTTCAATGATCCTCTCTGCATTTTCTCCCCATTCTGGAACTCCGATCACTTGCATATTTTAGTTTTTGATTGTATCCCACATAATTCTCAGGGTTTCTTCATTCTTTTTTTTATCATTTTTCCTCAAAAAGAGTTGTATCCAAGTGTTTGCTTTCAATTTAGCTGATTCTAAATTGTTTCAAACCTGCTCCTCAGGCCTTCTATGACACTGTCCATTTCCGAAATCTTGTTGTTTATCTCTTGGATTTCTAATTGTTGTTTCTGTATGATTTCTAGTTGTGAATTTATTTTAGGATTTCGTTCCTGTATTATTTTCTAGAATTCTTCCATTTTTTTGTCCATATTTTCCATGAATTTGTCTGCCTTTTCCATGAATTTGTCTATTTTTTCCTCATTTTTGTCTGTTTTTAGCTTCAACTCTTGGATAATTCTGAATATTACAGATTTAAATTCTGTATCAGTTAGGTCTAGTGCCTTTTCTTCAACTGGAAAGTCATCTGGTGTTTTATTTTGGATGCCTACTGGAACCATCCTGTCCTGTTTTTGTAAATGTTTTGATATTGTCTGCTGTCTTCACAGCATTCAGTGGTTATTTCCCTCGTACTGATCGTAGATTTGTTTGTTTTGTCTGCTTTTTTGTTTTATTTGGTTATGTCTGAGCAGGTGGGCTGTGCGTTTTTTGTTGTTTGCTTGTCTGTGGACACGATACTATTCACCTCCTTCTCCAATGGGTAGGGTCAGTCACTCAGGTATGGTACAGCAGGGCAGGTCCAGCTGAAGGGGAGTTTCTGGGATGCGTTGTTTGTGGCACGTACCAGGGCGGACAGTGCGGACCAGGAATCAGTTCAGAGCAGGTTCCAGTAGGCTGTGCTTGTGCTTCTTGGGAGTGTGATGTTCAGCGCACAGTGCAGGTAGGCAGGAAGGAGGGGGTAGACTGTGATGTGTGGAGCTAAGATGGGTATGGAAAAGAGGAAAGAGAGGAGAGAGGAACAGGAGCCAAAAACAAACAAACAAGAGTGCTAAGGGAGCTTGCTACTGGAGTCGAGAGATGACAGACTGAGAAATGAGGAAAAACAAAAATGAAAAAAAATGAATCAATCGAGAAAGTGGAAATGAAGAAAGACAAAAATGGGAAGAAGAGAGAGAAGAAAACAAAACAAAGAAATAAAAAAAAAAAAAATCAAAAGAAAAAAAAAAAAACACAAGAAAAGAAATACCCCCAGGGATGTACCTGTGCGTCTGCACGGAGTAAAGGAGTAGCTTCCAAGCCTCGTGATACTGCCCAGCTAGAAGGGGCTCCAAGCCGAGAAAATAAACAAACAAATCAAAACAGAACAAAGCAGAGCAAACAAACAAACAAAAAAGGCCTGGAGGTCCCACCAGCGTGGCAGCACAGGCTGGGAAGCAGTTTCACCATCAAGTAGTGTTTCGCAGCCTTTCAGGAAGAAGCAAAGATGGCACACGGAGCCAGGTATTTGACAGAAAGGAGGGGGAGGTGGTGACAGGTAAGGAAGAAATCTAAAGAAGCAGAAAAAAGCAACACCAGCAGCCAACAAAAGGCACTCGGGGAGCCAGCCAGTGCGGGCGGGTGGAATCCAAGTGACACTGGGGTGAAGCTGGTGGTTCTCAGCCAAGAGACTGTGGCTGTAGGAAGCAGAGGAGGCTAAGCGGGGATGAAGAAGGGTGGGGGTGGGAAAGCATATATTGCTGGTCACCAGTTGTTCTGTCTTCTGCTGGAAGCTTCGTGAAGCTGTTTTCTTGTACCCTCTGTTTGCTGATCTCCGATAGGAGTCCAAGATGGTGGATCCATGTGTGGTAGCTGATAGGGGACCTCTGCATGTATCTCTCCTTGTTCTCTGTTCTCGGTCAGTTTCTTATTCCATTTGGTGCTTGGCTGAGTTCTTTATCTCTTCATTTGATGCTTAGGATTTCAGGGTTGATGTGTGACTCTGTTTGACTTAGTTTTTCTTGATCTTTGCTATGGAGGAATGGTGTGGTGCTTCTGACCATAGCGCCATGTTGCCCAGAAGTCCCCAAGTGCTTTTTGAAAAACATATGCAAAGGTTGGTGGCCATTCTTGCTTCTCTCTCACATGCCCGGTATTCAGACATTCTTACAGGACTTATCCACATACTTAGAAACTACCTCAGACTTAATTTGTGCTTTATTTCCCAGTACTAGGAACATGTACAACCACAGAGCTATGGACTTGAAAGGATAGTCTTCTTAGTCTTTTCTCCAAACTTAAGAGAGAGCTGCACTTAACAGATCAAGAATATGGGCAGTTCTGTATAATTATATGTACAAACCAAAGCCAAACCAGTTGGGTTGATTCCGGCTCGGACCACCAACCTTTTTGTTAGCAGCTGAGCGCATTAATCGTTTTCACCACTCAGGGACTCCAATTATACCTACACACATGGATAACTATGTAAATATAGAAAACAACAACAACAAAAAAACCTGTTAACAGTAGTTGCCTTTAGACAAATGGAATTGGAGTGCTTGAACTTTCATTTTTCCTCTGTTTCTGTATTGTTAGGATTTTTACAATAAAAAATTTCTTATGAAATTATAAATACATTTTTAAAAATCTATGCAATTTTTAAAGTTCTAGAGAAAAGAAAATTATATAGCTCTCCTTGGTAACAATATTTTTCATAAGTAAAAGCTGGTAATTTGATATAGGTAACTCAATCTCGTCTACCACAATTTAAGGTCGTTTTTTATTTATGGTTTTCAAAGAAGATGAGGAACTGGCTAGAATATCCTACAGCATTAATTTTCAAATATGTTTTAAGCCAAAAATATTTCATCAAGTGGAAGCTTATCCTGAAATCCAACAAATGAAACAGATACAGGAGGAACTGTCGGAGCCTTGTCTGCTCACCCCTGCATCTCCTGGCAAGTGAAGTACACTCTGAAAACCACTTCTGTAAATATACTTTTATATTCAGAGCAATATTTGTTACATCAGACTTCTCTTTTTCAGGTAATCTTACTTGTCTAAATGTTTAAAGGTGCTTTCTGTAACATACCAGAGGAAGTAAAAGAACTATCAGTTTGCAAATGTTCACAGGCTCTTGGTCAACTAAAATATGCTTACTGCTATGAACTGAATTACTGCTAAAAGATCATTACATGGATAAGAACTGGTTATTCTTGTTGATTTTTTGTCTGTGATACGGACAGGCTGATATTTAATGAAGTGTTCTTACTGAGAATTTACATGTATTGCTGGAGTACTCTATGTGCTGTATTCATGCCATTTAAAAGAACACCACCATGAGTGTTCATTAACTGTGCTACAATGATTATCATAATAATAACCTCCTACCTTTGGTGTTCATTCATTCATGTGTTGAGAGTGTAGGCCCTCATTCTCAAATAAAATGTATGTTTTATTTCTATATAAAACATACAGAAACATTCCAGTTTCCAGGTCGTGCTGTGATCTAATGCTCATTTCCCAAAAGGAGACTTGCCCCTCAGTGAGGAACTTAGATCAGATTGCAACACAGGTTTTAAAACTTTCCTTGATAATTAATTACTAATGACTAAGAGCATTTCCCTAAACAAGAACTAATTACCTTATCTGAAAGTGTTAGGTGTGCCAACCACATGTGGCCAAGTTACAGAAGGAAAACAACTACTATTCTATTTGGGTAATTGATATAGTGCTTTTGTTGAATCATGACATAAAACACTATATAATGAGATAAGAATAAAAGGAACTCACCCTTGGGTAGGAAGGAACACAATACCTGCTTTGCTCTTTAATCTCTCTCCCCACCAAGCTCAAATGTATTTAATCGAAAGTTTAAAATATTATTTCTAGACCTACTAATACCAGAATCTCCAGACATTGAACCTAGGAATTGAACCTAAACCTCCCCAAGTTTGGCAGACGCTACTTATTACCTACCCAACAGGCATGTATTCTGGTATGCCAGTGGGTCCCTTCCTCAGCCCTAGGGTTGAATCATGATTGGTATAAATCAGTCTAACTCCATCTCTCTTTGCCTTTTGTTGGTATAGGGGTGAGCATGATTAATTTCTTGCCAATGGAATGGGACTGTAGACAGGGGCTGTGTTTCTTGGAATTGTAGCACATGAAGAAGAAGTCAAGATTAGCAAAGAGAAAATGATATCACTGAGCTGTTGAACAAACCCTGGAACCACTTACCTCCAGAAGTTTTGTAAAAGTAAACTTGTATTTTTTAAGGCACTTTTGGCCAAATATCCTGTTAAAATCTATAGCCGTTGAGTCGATTCTGACTCACAGCAACCCTATAGGACAGAGTATTGCTGCCCCATAGGGTTTTCGAGGCTGCATTTTTACATAAGCAGATTGCCACAACTTTCTCCCGTGACGGAGCTGGTGGGTTTGATCCAATGATGGTTTGGTTAGCAGCTGAACGCTTAACCACTGCATCACCAAACCAAAAAAAAAAAAAAAAAAAAAACCAAACCCGTTGCCACTGAGTCACTTCCAAGTCATAGCAACCCTACAGAACAGAGTAGAACTGCCCCCCATAGAGTTTCCAAGGAGTGGCTGGTGGATTTGAACTGCTGGCCTTTTGGTTAGCAGCCTTAATGCTTAACCACTGTGCAACCAGGGCTCCTCAAATATCCTGTAACTTGCAGCCAAAAGCATCCTGACCAATATAACATGAGATTTTGATACGGAGTCAGCTCTGAGAAGCTGTGGTGAGGAGCAATGATGAGGAATCTTTGGCTTAAACATGCCTTCCTAGTTTCTTGTTTTTCTTTCTTTTTAATCTTTTATTGTGTTTAAGGTAAAAGTTTACACAGCAAACTTGGGTCCCATTTGACAATTTCTACACAAATTATTCAGTGACATTGGTTACATTTTCCACAACGTGTCACCATTTTCATTCATTCCATTCTGGTTGTACCATTTCCAGTACTCTAGTTTCCCTGTCCCCTTAACTTCTCATCTTTGCTTTAATTTTTGACCATTTCGTTTTATATATTTTTTTTTTAAGGAGCTCATTACTCACAGGTGATATTCTTTATTTTATGAGTCATTCAGTTATTTAGCTAAAAGGTAACCTCCCAAGATAATTTCAGTTTAATGTTTAAAGAGTATCTTGGGGTTAAAATCTAGGGGAGTCCTCTAGTCCCAACCAGTCCAGTAGTCTGCATTTTTTTGAAGAATCTGAGTTCTGTTCCACATTTTTCTCCCATTCTGTCAGGATCTATCTACTATGGCCCTGATCAGAACAGTTGGTAATGGTAGCCAGGCACCACCTAATTCTTCTGGTCAGGGTAGACGAGGTCGTGGTTTGTGTACATTGTTAGTCCTGTAGACTACTTTCTTTTCTGAGTTTTTGGTTTCCTTCTTTGTCTTCTGTGCTGGATGAGACCAATAGTTGTACCTTAGATGGCCATTCGCAAGCTACTCACCACATTGGGATGTAGAACACACACCTTAGGGAACTATATTATGCTAATTAACTGAGTTGTCCCATAAGACTATGGTCCTAAGCCTTCAAATCCATAAAACCAATTTTGCGAGGTGTTTGGTTATGTCTAAGAAGTATCCTTCACTGTTTACTCTATGTGGTTTATTATATATATATAAATATACATGGATGCACACACATACCTATATGTACATACACCTATAGATACATCTATCTGTGTACACATAGTACTCATATATTCATACCCTTGCATGTACATGCTATACACATAGTTGTGTAACCACACACACATTTTTTGGTTGTTGTTGATGTTGCTGCAAAATTATATTTGTCATATCCTTTACCAAAAATGTCTTTTTCTGTGTGCACTTCTTAGTAACATCATTTACCTTGGCCAAGCTGTGTGCAATTCACCCACAATCAATGCTGCCTTTCCCATCACCAAAAATAATAAGTGTCTACTATCTTGAGAGTGCTTCCCCTTCTCCTCCCCACCAATCCCTGGTAACCACCAATGATCACTGGTCTCTGTATATATATCTATTCCTGTCTTCTTAAAAAAGTGCGATCATAAGATATTTGTCCTTTCGTGATGGACGTATTTCACTCAGCATAATGTCCTCCAGATTCACCCACATTATAAGATGCTTCAAGGACTCACCATTATTCTTAATGGCTGTGTAGTATTCCATTGTATGTATGTACCACATTTTGTTTATCCCTTCATCCGCTGTTGGGCACTTAGATTGTTTCCATTTTTTTTGCTATTGTGCATAATGCTACAATGAACATAGGTGTGCATATGTCTGTCTGTGCAGGATCATGAGGTATTTCTGTTTCTAGCTTTTGAGGAAGCGTCATACCATTTTCCATAGTGATTGTACCAGTTTTCAATCCCACCAGCAGTAGATAAGGGTTTCAATCTCCCCATATCCTGCCAGCATTTGTTTTTTAATCAGTGCCATTTTTGCAGAGCTGAGATGGTATCTCATTGTAGTTTTGATTTGCATCTCTCTAACGGCTAATGATTGTGAGCACCTTGTCACGTGTTTGTTGGCTGCTTGAATATCCTCTTTGATGAAGTGTCTATTCATGTCCTTTGCTCATTTCTTGATCAGATTGTTTGTCTTTTTGCTGTTGAGTTGTTGAAGTTTTCTATACATTTTAGAGATTAGATCCTTGTCACATATGTCATTCCTGAAGACTTTTTCCCAGTCTGTAGGTTGTCTTTTTACTCTTTTGTTAAAGTGTTTTGATGAGTGTAAGTATTTAATTTTTTGAAGGTGCTAGTTATCTAATTTGTCTTCTGTCGTTTCTGCATTTATAGCTGTGTTTGATAATCTAGATAATCTAATTTTTAAAAAAATTAGGTCCCATAGTCTTGTCCCTATGTTATCTTCCAGGAACTTTATAGTTTTAGCTTTAACATTTAGGTCTTTGACCCATTTTCAGTTAGGTTTTGAGTACCTCCATAGCTTCTTGACACAGTCCAAAATCTTCACAGAGGATTTAAAGGTCAGAACACTGCCTTTGTACTGCTATTTCTCAAAAATGTGCAGGAAATGACATTTTAGTAGCTAAAAATCAGTGGCAATTTTTTCACCACCATTATTTTAGGCAACAGAGAAGATAAAAATATTTTAAGATTATATATTGCTCTTCTCCATCCCTGAAATTCAATAGTCCATATTTTAATATTGAGTTAAAAAAAAAAAGTTGGGTTTATAAGCATTTCATTGTTGTCTAAATTTCTAGTCATGCAACAAACAAACGAACATCAATGAAGCCACTGCCACTCCTGCCTGGGTCTTCATTTCTGGCTTTGCCTACTTTGTAAAATTCTTCTAGTCATTCAAAATGTAGCTCAAATGTCACCTTCTCAATTAGTATTCCCCAGATCCATGTAGGCTAACTCTTTTCCTCTTTTATCTCTCTCAAGATTCATTCATTCAACAAATACCTGTTAAGCTCTTGCTATGCTCTAGCCCTTGTGTTAGGGATTTAGAAGGGAATCTAACATAGTTCCCATCCTCAGAACTTGCAGAACTGTTGGCGGAATGACAGATAATTCCTTAAGCAATCACAATAAATTGTGCTAAGTGTTTCAGCTTTAGGTATGTGAGACAGCAATCCCATTCCTCCATAATCACTGGCATACAACAGTCATTTACTGAGTTTCTGTGGTGTTCCAAGAGATGAGTAAGATGCAGTCCCTGTTCTTCAAGTGGGGACAAAGTCTGCTATCGGTTCACCAAAACCAGTGCCTGGGCACACAGATAGTCAACATTTTCCAGTCCCCCTTGTAGGTCAGTGTGACATGTAACTGAGTTCTGGCCAATGGAATGTGGGCATAAATAATGTAAGCTACTTCCAGTCCTGGTCCAAAAGAAATCTTTCATGCAATGCTCCATATACCCTTTCTTTCCCTGTTCACTGCCTAGAAACTAAGGACTCCAAGGTCTTAGGGGATGGCAAAGTCATAGCATAAAACAAGTGTAGGTACCTGAATCACTGAGGGGAAGGCCACAAGCTGAACACCTGACTGGACTTTACATAAGTGAGAAATAAGCTTCTACTGTGTTAACTTACTGAGATTTTTAGAATCCATCTGTTATAGCAGCTGGTGTTATCTTAAGGTAATTTAATTATAATATGATAAATGTAGGAATAGTTAAACATGTGGAGGGAAGCATTGCCCTGTCTGGCTGGGGTCAAGTGATGTTTGAATCAAGCCGTAGATGACTTAGTCTAAAGACCATTCCAGGTAAAGACACCCACCGCACGAGCAAAGTACAAGGTGTGAAAAAGGAAAATGCATGTAAGCAATTCTATGCAGTTCTATATTAACCAGAACAACTACGGAGCAGCTGGAGAAAAATGGAGATAAAAGCCATGAGTGTGAACCCTTGTCCTGTTGCTTCCTAGTTGGGGCATCTTGGGCAAGTTATGTAACTAGTCTGGACACATTTCCTCTTCTTTAAAATAGTGATAATGCCTCTGTCACAAAGTACCTCTTGGGGTCCTAACATAGTCCCCCACTCTTTCATCTTCCTTTTATAAGAAGCCATGTGTGTGTTGCACTGAAGAGGACAGATGAGGGCAACAAGCTTTATATCCTTCTTGTAAAGCACAGAGAAATAAATAATAGATTTTTAAAAAGAAGTTGACAAGATATATTTAATAACTTTATAGGGCCGTTGAAACTCTCTAGAACTTATCACAATTGCACCTTCCTTAACATGTATGACATGTCACTATAAGATACCTTACTTTATGGTCACATTCTTTATATGTCTGTGTTTACAGAAGTACATACACAGAAAGCTCCATTTTCCCACATACTATGCTCCCAGGCTTTGTGTGAGAAAGAAGATGTAAATATTTTTTACCTCAGAGGGAAAATATCTTAAAAAGGAGTAGCTGTTGAGGCTGCTTATGTACAACCAAACACCTGGTGGGATTTCGTTCCTTGGTTTGGAGGTTTAGGGTAATGGTTTTATGGGACATCTCAGTTAACTGGCCTAATGATATGTTTAGTGTTTCTGTTCTACCCCCTAACTGTGTACTGCCTAGGGTCTTAAAAGCTTGCAAGCGGCCACTCAAGGCCCAGTATTGGTCTCCACTCACCTGGAGCAACAGAGGAAGGAGAGTCAGGAATAGGAGGAGGATATGGAATGTGTGTCTAATTGCTTCCAAAACAACTGCCTCCTTTGCCATGAGACCAGAAGACCCGGATGGTACCCAGCTACCATTACTGAACATTTTGACCAAAGATTCCATAGAAGAACTCTGATCAAAAGGGGGGAAGTGTAGAACAGAATTTCAAATTCTCACAGAGTCTAGGCTTTCTGGAGCCATGGAGGGCAGATGAACCCCTGAAACTACAGCCCTGAGATAATCTTTAAACCTTAAACCAAAAACATCCCCTGAAGTCATCTTAAAACTGAATAACAGTTTAGCATAACTAGTGAAAAAGGTCTGCCTTGAGCATTATGCTCTTTTAAGAACTATCTATATGGGATCAAATTGACAAGAGCAACTCCAAAGATTAGATAGGAAACTCAGAAGGCAGTGAGTTTATGTTAATGAGGGAGGAACAATTCACCAAAGGAGGGTGAGAATGGTTGTACAACTCAAAGAATATAATCAATGTCACTAAATTGTACACGTAGAAACTGAATTGTTTTGCTGTGTATATTCTCAACAACAACAACATAAAATTTAGGAAAAAAACAAAACAAAATGAACTAAAAAAAAAAAAGTCAGTTGTATATAAACTATTAATGTTGTTAACTGCCATCCAACACATGCCAACTCCAGGCACAACAGGATGATCAGACCATTATGATTCACAGGGTTTTCAATGACTAGTTTTCTAAAGTAGATTTCTAGGCCTTTCTTCCTAGTCTGCCTTAGTCTGAAAGCTCTGTTGAAACCTGCTCAACATTATAGCAACATACAGGCCTCCACTGACAGATGGGTGGTAGCTGTGCATGCAGTACATTGGCTGGGAATCGAACCCATGTCTCCAACATGAAAGGCAAGAATTCTGCCACTGAACCACCACTGCCCCTCAAACTATGAATAGGACTAATGAATAGGCTACGAGCCAGGTAGTCAACAACTATACTTCTATAAAGACTGTAAGTGAAGAATTGTTTTATATGATACTTGTAGAGTTAAAGGCATCAGAGATAAGCTAGTCTATGATTATCATACTCAGATGCCACCAGGAGCCAGGCAGGTAATACAGATGTGTGAGTCTATGTCAACTGGAAAGGCTACAGCCTTGTCAAGGCATCAAATAATTGCTGGCTCCTGGATCTAATCTCATGGTTTCCTTGTCATGAGATGAAGCTGAAGTTTAGAGAGATTAGGTTTAGGTGACTCTCAGAGGCTACACAGCAAGCATGTTAATCAAAGGCAATGCAGAAAACAGAAGCCACTCCAGGTATTTTCAGCAGAAAGGGATTTTATGCAGGGAATTAACTGTTCCCGAGTTTGGTGAAAGAGCTAGAAGTGCAGGGCCTAGGCTGGGCCTCCAGGAATAACTCCTGGAACAATAGTAATGGAACCACTAAGGAGTGTACTATTATTGCCACAATCAAAGGCCACCACAGGGACACAGAGTTCAAGAACACCACTGTAGCTGTGATCCAGAGGAGCTGGGATCTGAAGGATGCCTGCCCAGCGAACACAGAATGTGTTCCCTACCTCCCTTAACAGCCATCCAGCTGGTGCTCCAAGACTGCAATGCTGAGGCTGGCTGTCACCACTGCTCTAAGTGCCTCCTAACAGCCACAATGCTGGAGACTGGACGCTGGAATCTCCTGCCTGCAAAAAACAGCCAAAACAGCAAGAAGATGGCCTCTACCTCACCCCTGTCTTCAAAATCTCAGGAAAGGCAGCTACCAGCCAGACTCTAATTTTGCATCCAGAACTCTAGCTGGAAGGGAGTCTGGGAAATGTCTGTCACTTTCCACTTCCTGCTGTAGAAGAAGGCACAACAGAAGGAGGTGGGAACAAATGTGAGGGCCAAATTTCCACATCCAGCACAGCACTTAGGTGCAGGCCCCTGGACTTGGACCTAGGTCATTGACACATTTCCACTTATCCTATAATGCCTTGTATAGAAGTTCAGGAATCCCTGAATGGTGCAAACGGTACTAACCGAAAGGTTGGCAGTTTGAACCTACCCAGATGTGCCACCAAAGACAGGCCTGGTGATTTGCTGCCGAAAGGTCACAGCCATGAAAACCTTATGGAATAGTTCTACTCTGTACATATTGGACTGCCAAAAGTCAGGGTTGACTCTATGGCAACTGGTTTGGTGTTTTTTTCTTTTTCCATAGAAGTCCTAAAAAGATGGTAAAAATGTAGTCAACCGAGCCAAAATTCTGAAAACCTTAATATATGCTAGAAAAAGACATTATGTGAATTATTCACTTTATATCATTAGTATAGCATGAATCACACAGTACCTTATCACTTGTTTAGGTATACTCTGAAGCATTGGATTTTGAGCTACTGAATGGTAGAAACTGTATTTAATTCACATTGGTATTTCTTGTCCTCATAGGTGCTTGGCACGGAGACGACACACAGGCATTTGCTGAACTGAAATGTTTCACTCTTGACTTTCCGAGAAAGCATAAACCAGAATGTCATGAAAGTACTTTGTAGCCCCAATAACTATCAGGTGGAGGCTCCATGACAGACTAGGGGTGGGGAGAAGGGGTTTTAGTCTTTCACTGAGAACAGAGGCTCACCTGGCTAAGGTATCCGCCCTGCTGAAAGCTGGTGTTGTCGATTTCTTGATGGGGGCTGAAGGAAAGGGCTGCTTCCTGCTATTAATTTCTTACGGCAACAAATCACAGCAGAGGTGAGGGTGAGAGAGGAGTCAGATAACTAGCTGATGCCAGGTAGGTAAAGAAGCCGTGGCCTGAAACTGCGCTTGGAGCAGGTGGTTATATTCTCCAGTCAGTAGGAGCTGATGGGTGTTCACCTAGTGCACAAAAGCCACACTTCTGGCTGATTTGGAAACTCAAACAAACAAGGAAAACCCCTTCCGCAGAAACACTAACACAACAGCAAACACACGGGAAAGCCAGAAGCCTAGCACAGGAAGTTGGGGGGGGGGGGGCACTTGCCCCCCTGACGCAAGTTCAAGGTGGCGCCGGGTAAGTCGCGGAACGAATCTCCAGGCGCCCCAACTATGAAAGACGCCTGACTGTAGCAGCCAGGTAAGAGGGCGGGAAGGCGTTTCTGCTGACTCCTCGCTGCTATTAATCTTTATTCATCTTGAAATTGAGGGGTGAGGTGGGGGTGGGGACGACAGCTCAATTCAGAGATTGCCTCTAGGCTCTACGATCCTCGCGATGCCCCTGCTGAAAGCCACTGGGTGTACAGCCAGGAGCCAGGCCTACGAGCTTCCCGCTGCGGCTGAGGCTTTTATTTACCCTTAACATTCTCCAGTGGCCACTCACCTCACGGCCTCCGGCGTTGGAGACCCGGCTTGGTCAATCGATTTAGAAATAGGCTAAAAGAGGTCTGCGGAGAAGCTGACGGAACCCAGTCCAGCCACGACGCGCTGGGTTCTCGGGTTGGCGCATCGTTCCAGGCGGAGCTGGAGGCTGCAATTATCGCAGATAACGAGGCCCTGGGCGCGGAGCCGGGCGTCGGCGGCCCCGCCTTCTCTGCACACTCGCGGCGCGGCCGCGGAGGGGTCCGGCAGGGCGGCGCCGCAGCTAACCCGGTAGCGAGCCCGGGCGCGTCTGGCGCCGACGCTGCCGCCCAGCGCGCCTCCGCGGGGGTTCACAACCGGTGGCACTGCGGAGAGTCGCGCGCGATGTCGGGGCGCATTGCTTCACCGCGTCCCGCCTTCCCCGGGGCAGTGGCGCCAGGCCCACCTCGCCGAACCGAACCACGGGCCCCACTTCCCCGGAGTTGGAGCGGGCACCTTGTGCCGTTTTAATTGTTCACTTTCGCTGGGTTGCTTCGCCGGTCCACGGTGGCAGGAGGAGCGCGCTCCCCCTGGAAGCTGCCAGGAAAGGCCGCCCGGCGAGCGCGGGCCCAGGCGCCAAGTTTGCCCGGTGATGAAGGAACCCTGGGCAAGGAAGCGCAGCGCTGGCTCTTCAGGAGCTGGGAAAGTGTTGGCTGGGCAGCCACGTGCTTATTAGTTCATCGTTCTCTAAATCAGCTTCTAGGAGCCCTGATGGCGCAGTGGTTAAGCGCTGGCTGCTAAGGAGAGGTGGGCGGTTAGACCTACCAGTTGCTCTGTGGGAGAAAAGACCTGTGGATCTGCTCCTGTAAAAAGTACAGCCAAGAAATCACTACGGGGCAGTTCTCTATCACATGGGGTCACTATGAGTCTGAATTCACTCCATGGCACCTAACAACATGTCAACTTCTAAATCATGTATTTTTTACTCTGTGTTTTATATGTGTCTTCTACGGAATGGTGGGAAAACAAGATTCTTTCTTCAGGTGACCAGTTAAAAGGCAGGATAAAAGACTTAGGAATTTCTTCCCCTTTCATACTTAACATGAATCCGTATCGCTGTATTGTTTTTAACACTTCCGTCAGCAATTTGATTCTTCATTGGTCACTTTCATTTCTTTGTCTTCTTTTCCTCTATATTCCAGCCACCACCGCCCCCCTGGCCCAGCCTAGTGTGTGTGTGCATAAAAGCAAGTGACCCTTTGGGGTGATTTCTATTTCAGAAATAAAAAAAATTTTCTTACCTGTTTTTCACTCCTTTAAGCAAGCTGCAATGCTTTATTTTAGCCACCGATTTTCAGGTAAGAGGGACTATCAAGTAAATTTCTTCGTTAGGCAGAAACCACTCATTCCTCTCTCAGTTCCTCTCTTGTGGAGAATGGATGAGCCTAGGCTCCGTCCTACATGTCCTTCTCCACAGCATCTAAGAAATTATTTTCCTAAACAGAACGCTTCCTGTTCTAAAACTCGCAAAAATCCCTAGTGACATCCAGCTTCCTCTTACCACAGGAATGAAATATATTTTTCCTTTTCTTTCAGTCATACGATCTTTGTCCATAGATTACACAATTTGATCAACATGACTTTTGACAAAATTGAATTTTTTGGCTGAATGAGAACTATTTCTGAAAAAGCATTTGTTAATGTTTGAATCCAGTTTGTACAATGCATCTTGGCTTTGTTTAGAATTTGTTCATTCCTCTACATATACATCTATATTTGCTCACAGCATAAAGCACTTCATGACATAAGCTTCAGGTTCCGTAAATTCACTTGATAAAAAGTTATAGTATTTTGATTATGATACACCAAAAGAAATTCAAGTCATTTAGCCCAGCTCCCTAATTTCACAAACCAGAAAACTAAAATCCAAGATAAGTTGGGTGACTCAGTCTACTTCACAAAAGAAGCCATTCATGATCTTGTAGTGGAATAGTGGGTTCAGAACCCCAAAAGCAAATCTTACAATTGATGGACTCTTCTGGAATTCCAATTAAAATATCCTTTGTTATCAATTTTAAATCACTATCAATTGCATAAAATTCTTTTTCATACCCAAAATTTTATTGTTTCATTTTCCACTTCAAAATTTTCTTTGCAAATATAATTGATGTTCTAGAAGAAAAGACTAACTGCTCATTTATCACTGATATGTGCATCTGACTACTTGATCTTTTGAGGTAGAAACAAACCAAAAACAAGCATAAAACTAAAACTAAAACCAAAAAAAAATTTTTCCTAACAATCTATTAAAGAATGATCATCCGTGAATTTACTTATACTTTTTCTTGGAAATTGTATTTTAATTGTATAATTCCAAGATTAAGTTGCATATGTGTCCTTCCTGTTCTATGATTTACTGGTATTTACTTACCCAGAAACTAGTTCCAAATTTCACGTCCTCTTGTCTGTTATCCTGGGATTTGGTAAATTAATCTGTAAAATATCTCCCAAACTAAGAATATTGCCAGTTAGTTAGCTACATGTTTTTTAGACCCTTCAAATATCACTGACTATTTCATAAGGAATGTTTAAATAGACTAAGAATATACCCATTACTCCTTGCCATCAAGTCGATTCTGACTCATAGTGACCCTATAGGACAGAGTAGAAGCCCCATAGGGTTTCCAAGGAGCACCTGGTGGATTTAAACTGCAGATCTTTTGATTAGTAGTTGTAGCTCTTAACCACTACGCCACCAGGGTTTCCACACTAAGAATATAGTACTTAATTATAAGTGAAGGTGCCTAGCATTAAGTATACTTGATGATTACTTTTCTTTTATAAAACACATCAGCAATATATTTCTAAGTCTAAACTCCACTTACTTTAAGTCAAACTCTGCCTTTGGTATTCATTTATGATGGTGTAAATTTTTAAATTAGGATTCATCAGACTGCTACAGAGCTGTATAAAGTATTTGAATACTAGAAAATAGAAATAAAACAAATTAATATCTTTAAAAACAAAAGTCCTTTTCTTTTGAATTCACATTTTAATATTATATGCTTACAAGTTGAGATTTATTTTAAAACGTATTCTCTTGCAGTGAGTTCAGTATCTTTTATTCATCTTCCTACAATGATTTCAGAAGTGATTAGCTAAATATATTTAAAGAATCAGACTCTGGCGAACAATGAAATCATTAAAAAGGGCTTGTTTTCATTAATATGCCATTAATAGAAAAGAGATAACCAGTGAGTCTTCTTCATATCCAGGCTCACTGTGGATAGGAAGGGCCTGCCTTCTTTCCCAGCAAGGCGATCCTGAAATCACAAGCTCCAGCCTCCATCAATGATGACAGGGTTACCTGTTACGTAGGCTGACTGCAGTGATAAACATAAGGAGAAGGAACCATTAGACAGGTTTAACACAGGCTGTGTTTCTTACATGTTTCTATGACTGGGATAGCTAAACAACTTACTCTCCTGTTAACAGGCAACATCACTTAACAAATAGAATCTAGGAGAACCTGAATTAAAGTTCTGGAGATTTAGAGCTGCTAAGTGTTCTTGTGATCTGGAGCAAGATGGCCTCTGGTGGTCTCAGCACATGTCACTTTCTAAGCAGGATCTGTTTGGCATTTGATCTCAGAATCAGAAAATTAAGAAGCGGCGATACACGCCCATTCTCAAAATTAGGATAAAGTGTAGGCTAAAATAGCACATCTTCATTTTGAAACTCAGAACTGTTCAAAATTAGATGAGCTTTATGCCACTAATAAATTTTGAACTTATGCCAGTCATAAAGTGGTCATCTCAGTTACCAAACAAAATTAAAAAAAAAAATGCATTTTTAGTTGATCAATCTACATATGGAATTTTAAGAGCTGAAATGTATTAAATGTCTGTTTAAATTTTACACAAGCAATAATAATTATAAAGCTATGAAAAATATTCTATATTAGTTCTAGACATTCAAACTGTACAAACTTCAATGATTGTAAAAAATAATTACTATTATTTTCCCAAGGAATTTTAAATTTTCCAAAGAATTAAAGCTTAAGTGATTTTTAAGTGGTAGAGGCTTAAAAATCTTTTAACTTAAACATGGATAATAAAGACTCAGATTTGTGCCCTTAGTTTTAAATTTACCTAAAGCCAGAAACAACTGGGAAAGGCTGCAAGGAAAGGCATTATAACATGAGTTCAGAAATTTTGTAAAGCTTAATATATGAAAATTGATTATATAAAATAGAAAAACTAGGGGGTTATTAGTCACTTCACCAAAAAAAAAGTCCCTGACCCCACCAATTCTTTCAAGTGGCAAGCTCTCTGTGATATATGTGGATTTGTCTGGGACCCTCTTAAAGGTCAAAGGTCCTTTGTTGCATATCACAAGCTGAAGATTTCCAAATATTTGGTAACCTAAGTGCTGCATTAACAAAGGTAATTTACCTTATCAGAAGTAGCCCAAAATCAAATGAGTTCCAAAAAAAAAAAAAAATCAAATGAGCTGTTCTGAAGATACAGAGTCAGAGAAATCACAAAGGCCACCACGCTTGCTCCATCAATAATTTGTCTAGCAATCTCCTCAACTATT
Source organism: Dugong dugon (assembly GCA_030035585.1). Taxonomy (NCBI): domain Eukaryota; kingdom Metazoa; phylum Chordata; class Mammalia; order Sirenia; family Dugongidae; genus Dugong; species Dugong dugon. The sequence goes on along the minus strand of CM057463.1, from coordinate 19,843,120 downwards.
AGCGATTGTTGTTAATGGTTTTGAGAAATGGTGACTGCTTTGTTACTAAATGAATTTCAATCCCATTATTTGTCACATTCACCAACCACCTGGGATGCACCAAGTTACTGTACAGAGGAGCTAAATGATCAGTAGTGCACCTCCTCACTCCTACCTACTCCCCTTCTCTCTTCTCATACATTACAGTTCACTGGTCATGCAGTATTCAGACGTAACATAAAACAAAGGAGAATGTTCTCATGCTCTATACCTTATAAATATAGTTCCTGCTTTCTCTGCTGTATGCTATTTAAAGATATGCAATAGCTGCTAAGACAGAAACTGGTTACTAAAGAGATGCAAAATGGAAAGAGAATTAAGAGCTTCCATACGTGATGTCCAACAAGAATTAATAGATGAAAAGAACCAGTGGGATTCTCCTGAACTCACCAGGAAAACTAAAAACACCATGTGCCAATTCTGTGTCCCCTGAATTCCTAATTTGGAGGTTCATTTGTTTGACTTGTATCTAATTAGGGTTTCCCCAGCTATAATTTTTGAAAGCAACTGACTCTCGGAAAATCAACCAATTTAATCTTTTCAATCCTCCATTTCACTTGCTACGGGATTCAGTGACAAGTAAATCTGAATGGAAAGGGCCCTGGTGGTGCAAACGGTTAAGCGCTTGGCTATTAAACCAAAAGGTTCGTGTTTTTGAACCCACCCAGCGGCTCCACAGGAGAAACACCTGGCAATCTGCTTCCATAAAGATTACAACCAAGAAAACCCCAGGGGCAGTTCCACTCTGTCACATGCAGTTGCTATGAGCCCAAATCAACTCAACAGCACCCAGCAACAACAACAAATTTGAATGAGGAAGAGACAGTGCCTCAGATAAAAGTGGCTTTTCTTGGAGCAAATTAAATCAAAATTTATCCCTATCTTGTAAGCACAGCATCAAAGCATAAATATAAACTCTCTAAAATGACATTATTTTAATGGGCAAATTCTGACCAAATGTGAACTCCCTGGGAAGAATGGTGCTTACTTCATCAGAAGCCAAATAAACGCAGAGCTGGGCTACTTCTTCCGCAGTTGCAAATCTTCCGGTCTTCTGCCTCTTCAGGAAATTGCTCAGTGCCTGTGACCAGAGACCATGCCAGACATCAGCGATGTGAGCTGAAGTATGCACTCAGCTGCATCTCCTTCAGGCTGTCAAAGGCAAGTGAAATCTACAGAGGTACCACTGGCTTGCTACCTCGATTAATCATGCATGATACACAAGAATATCATTAATTACGGATCAACCAGGTTCACAGGGACTCGTTCACCCATGCTACTCAAATGATTTGCATTATACTGAAACACACAGACAATGTGACAGTATGGAGAGTTGATATTAAAGAAGAGGGCATATTTTAACCAAAAGGTTTAAACACATTTAAAATAGCAGGTATACCTCTTCAGGATTTGGTCTGGCTTGTATTCTCTCTTGCAGAGATGGGGTATCAACCGTTCCTAAATTAAAGGGGAACATTCAGAGTGGTTATTAAGCTGAAAAAGAAATTGATGATTAAACTTTGAACTTCATTTCCATATAACATATGACTTAGAATGATGATTTCACCTCTCCATGCTCTACCCTTTACTGAATAGGCTTATAACTGTTTTAATAACATTTCTATGACTTTAAAAACACAAGCTGATTCTTTGCTACACTAGGCAGGGACTCTGGGTGAAATCACTCAGCATTCCCAGGGACATATATTTAAATCACATTACATTTATATAAGGACCTATGGATATTAAGCACTTTTACGTGTATTAGCTTATGTAATCCTCACAACATCCCTTTGATGTAGATACGTCATATAAGTACTTTATCAGTATGGGGATCCAGATTGCCTCCATGATCTCAAAACCATTCTTTGCTGTCAGGATCACTGTGGGGATCCTGAGGGACAACTCCACGTCTGTCACAGCCCTCAGTAATTTCAGGTGGTTCTGATTGCCCTCATTATTTTTGCCTAGTTTCACTGGTTTCAAATTCCTATTTTTAACCACTGTCTCATCAAAAAAATATTAATTTAGAATTATTATTATTATTATTTATTTATTTTGTTAAATTTTTTTTATTTTTATATATTTTATTGTACTTCAGGTGAAAGCTTACAGAGCAAATAGTTTCTCATGAAATAGTAGTACACATGTTGTTCTATGACATTGGTTAACAACCCCACAACGTATTAAGCCTCTAAATTCTCAACCTTTTTTTTTGATGAAAATTACAGATGGCCAAAGATACACCGTTTCAAAAATTTCTACATTCACAGTTCAGTGACATTGACTACGCTCTTCCAACTGTGCTGTTATTCTCACTTAAGATGAAGGCTTACAGAACAAAATAGTTTTTCATTTAACAGTTACTACACATGTTGCCCTATGACAATGGTTAACAATCTCACAGCACATCAAGAATATCCTTACTCCACCTTGTGTTCCCTATCACCAGGGGGCTTCCTTGTCCCCTTCTGTCTTCTGGACCTTGTCAGTGGACTATTGTACCTCTTTAGTCTCATTTGCTTATTTATTTATTTATTTATTTTATTTTATTTAAACACCATTTCAAAACTTTTTACTTACACATTTAAGTGATATTGACTATGCTCTTCCAATTGTGCTGCCATTCTCGCCCAAGATGAAGGCTTACAGGACAAAACAGCCTCCCATTTAATAGTTACTACAAATGTTGCCCTATAGCAGTGGTCAACAATCTCACAATACATCCACAGTGTCCTTATTCAATTTGTGTTCCTTATCATCAGTTTCCTACTCACCCTCTGCCTTCTGGCCCTTGTCACCAGACTCCTGTACCTCGTTAGTCCCATTTAGTTTTACTGGGCTGTCCATTCCCAGGCTTAACATCGAACCTCGGAGGTAACTTCACCTCTGAGCTGAAAGGGTGTCTGGGGGCCACACTCTCGAGGTTTCTCTAGTATTCTTTAGGCCAGTAAATCTGGTCTTCTTTTTTTTTTTTTGGAGTTAAAATTATGCTCTACATCCTACTCCAGCTCTGCCCAGAACCCTCTGTTGTGATCCTGGTCAGAGGAGTCATTGGTGGTAGCGGGACACCATCAAGCCGTACTGGGCTCAGTCCCGTGGAGGCCTTGGTAGCTGTGGACCATTAGTCCTTCGGACTAATCTTTTCCTTGTATCCTGTTCTCTTCGTTCTCCCTTGTTCCCGAAGGGATGAGATCAGTGGAGTATCTTAGATGGCCACTCATAGGCTTTTAAGACCCCAGACACTACTCACCAAGGTAGAATGTAGAGCATTATCTTTATAAGTAGTGTCATGCCAATTGAGCTAGATGTTCCCCGAGATCATGGTCCCCAGAGCCCTCCGTCCAACAACTCAGTCCCTCGGGGGGTTTGGATGTGTCTATAGGGCCTCCATGACCTTTCCTTGTGCAGGTTGTGTTAGTTTCCCCTGTACTCTGTACTATCTCACCTCTCACCCAAGTTACCACTTACCTATTACCTATTTAGTATTCCCCCCCCCCCCATCCCTGGTAACCAACAAGGATTGTTACATTTCGCATGTGAATTTTTTCATGGGTTTTTACAATAGAGGTCTCATACAATATTTGTCCTTTTGTGATTGACTTTATTTCACTCAGCATGATGTCCACCAGTTTCATCCATGTTATGAGATGGTTCACCGATTCATTGTTGTTCTTTCTCGTTGCATAGTACTCCATTGTGTGTATGTACCATAGTTTGTGTATCCATTCATCTGTTGATGGACATCGAGGCTGTTTCCATCGTTTTGCTATTGTGAATAATGCTGCCATGAACATAGGTGTGCATATGTCTATTCGAGTGATGACTCTTATTTCTCTAGGATATATTCCTAGGAGTGGGATTGCTGGATCGAATGGTACGTCTATTTCTAGCTTTCTGAGGAAACGCCATATCATTTTCCAAAATGGTTGTATCATTTTGCATTCCCACCAGCAGTGTATAAGAGTTCCCGTCTCCCCGCAGCCCCTCCAACATTTGTTATTTCCAGTGTTTTTGATTCGTGCCAGTAATGCTGGGGTGAGATGGTATCTCATTGTGGTTTTAATTTGCATTTCTCTAATGGCTAGTGATCGCGAGCTTTTCCTCATGTGTCTGTTGGCCATTTGAATGTCTTCCTTGGTGAAGTGTCTGTTCATTTCCTTTGCCCATTTTTTGATAGGATTGGTTGTCTTTTTGTTGTAGAGGTGTTGGATTTTCTTGTAGATTATGGAGATTAGACCTTTGTCTGACTTGTACTGTCCAAAAATTTTTTCCCAGTCTGTAGGTTCTCTTTTAACTCTTCTGGTGAAATCTTTTGAAGAGCATAGATGTTTGATTTTTAGAAGATCCCAATTATCTAGTTTATCTGTTGGTTTTTTTGTGTTGATGTTTATGGTTTGTATCCTGTTAATGCCATGTATTAAGGCCTGAAGTGTTGGTCCTATTTTTTCTTCTATGAATTTTATAGTTTGAGGCTTTATATTCAGGTCTTTGATCCATTTTGAAGTAGTTTTTGTATATGGTGTGAGGTATGGGTCCTGTTTCATTTTTCTACAAATGGATATCCAGTTTTGCCAGCACCATTTGTTAAAAAGACTGTCTTTTCCCCATTTGATGTATTTTGGGCCCTTGTCAAAAATCAGGTGACCGTAGGTAGATGGATTTACATCTGAGTTCTCAATTCTGTTCCATTGGTCAATGTCTCTGTTGTTGTACCAGTACCAGGCTGTTTTGAGTACTGTAGCTGTATAGTAGGTTCTCAAGTCAGGTAGTGTGAGTCCTCCAACTTTATTCTTCTTCTTCAGTAGTGCTTTACTTATTCGGGGTTTCGTCCCTTTCCATATAAAGTTAATAATTAGTTTTTCCATCTCTTTGAAGAATGTTGTTGGTATTTGTATCGGGATTGCATTGTATTTGTAGATTGCTTTAGGTAGAATTGCCATTTTCACAATGTTGAGTCTGCCTATCCATGAGCATGGTATGTTTTTCCATTTATGTAGATCCCTTTGGATTTCATGCAGCAATGTTTTGTAGTTTTCTTTGTATAGGTCTTTTATATTCCTGGTCAGATTTATTCCTAAGTATTTTATCTTTTTAGGGGCTATTGAAAATGGTATTGATTTCCTGATCTTCTTTTCATCGTTCTCTTTACTGGTGTATAGGAATCCAACTGATTTTTGAATGTTTATCTTGTATCCTGCTACTCTGCTGAATCTTTCTATTAGTTCCAGTAAATTTCTCGTGGAGTCTTTAGGGTTTTCTATGTATAGTATCATATCATCTGCAAACAGGGAGAGTTTAACTTCTTCATTACCAATTTGGATGCCCTTTATTTCTTTCTTTTGCCTTACTGCTCTAGCTAGAACTTCCAGCACAATGTTAAATAGGAGTGGTGATAAAGGGCATCCTTGTCTTGTTCCTGTTTTCAAGGGGAATGTTTTCAGCCTTTCTCCATTAAGAATGATGTTGGCTGTTGGTTTTGCATAGATGCCCTTTATTATGTTGAGAAATTTCCCTTCTATACCTATTTTATTGAGAGCTTTTATCAGGAATGGGTGTTGGACTTTGTCAAATGCCTTTTCTGCATCAATTGAGATGATCATGTGATTTTTTTCTTTCCTTTTATTTATGTGGTGGATTACGTTGATGGATTTTCTAATGTTAAACCATCCTTGCATACCTGGTATGAATCCTACTTGGTCGTGGTGTATTATTTTTTTGATATGATACTGAATTCTATTGGCTAGAATTTTGTTCAGAATTTTTGCATCTATATTCATGAGAGATATTGGTCTGTAATTTTCTTTTTTTGTGATGTCTTTGCCTGGTTTTGGTATCAGCGTTATGCTGGCTTCATAGAATGAATTTGGAAGTGTTGCTTCCTCTTCTATGCTCTGAAATAACTTGAGTAGAACTGGTACAAGCTCTTCTGTAAATGTTTTGTAGAATTCTCCAGTGAAGCCATCTGGGCCAGGGCTTTTTTTGGTTGGGAGTTTTTTTTATTACCTTTTCAATCTCTTCTCTTGTTATGGGTCTGTTCAGATTTTCAATATCACTTTGTTGTAGTTTGGGTAGGCCGTATGTTTCTAGAAATTTATCCATTTCCTCTAGGTTTTCAAATTTGTTGGAATATAGTTTTTCATAATATTCTGTTATAATCCTTTTTATTTCAGTTGGGTCTGTTGTAATGTCCCCCATTTCATTTCTTATTTGGGTTATTTGTGCCCTCTGCTGTTTTTCTTTTGTCAGTCTGGCCAGTGGTTTGTCGATTTTGTTGATTCTTTCAAAGAACCAACTTTTGGTTTTGTTGATTCTTTCTATTGTTTTTCTGTTCTCTATTTCATTTATTTCTGCTCTGATCTTTACTATTTCCTTTGTTCCAGTGGTTGTAGGCTTTTTTTGTTGTTCTCTTTCTATTTGTTTGAGTTCTGTAGTTAATGTTTTGATTTTGTCCCTTTCTTCTTTTTTGATATGTGCATCTATTGCTATAAATTGTCCTCTGAGGACTGCCTTTGCTGTGTCCCAAAGGTTTTGGTATGATGTGTTTTCATTTTCATTTGATTCTAGGAATTTTTTAATTCCATCTCTGATTTCTTCTATTACCCATTGATGTGTAAGCAGATTATTATTCAGTTTCCATGTGTTTGATTTTTTTTCCTTGCTCTTTCTAGTGTTAATTTCTACCTTGATGGCATTGTGGTCAGAGAAGATACTGTGAATTATCTCAGCATTTTGGATCTTGTTGAGGATTGCTCTGTGGCCTAAGATGTGGTCTATTCTGGAGAACGTTCCATGTGCATTGGAAAAGAATGTGTACTTTGCAGCGGTTGGATGGATTGTTCTATATATGTCTATGAGGTCCAGTTGGCTGATTGTGTCCTTTAGGTCTTCTGTATCTTTGCTGAGTTTCTTTTTAGTTGTTCTGTCCTTTACTGAGAGTGGTGTGTTGAAGTCTCCTACTATTATTGTGGAACTGTCAATTTCTCTTTTCAGTGCTGTTAGAGTTTTTTTTATGTATTTTGGAGCCCTGTCATTGGGTGCATAGATATTTATTATGGTTATGTCTTCATGATGGATCATCCCCTTAATCATTATATAGTGTCCTTCTTTGTCTTTTATGGTAGATTTTGTTTTAAAGTCTATTTTATCTGAGATTAGAATTGCCACTCCTGCTCTTTTTTGATAGTTGTTAGCTTGATATATTTTTTTTTCAACCTTTGATTTTTAATAAATTCACATCTTTGTTTCTAAGGTGTGTCTCTTGTAGACAGCAAATTGATGGATCCTGTTTTCTTATCCATTCTGCCACTCTCCGTCTCTTTATGGGTGCATTGAGTCCATTTACGTTCAGTGTAATTATTGATAGATGTGAGTTTGTTACTGTCATTTTGTAGTGCTTTTTTTTGTGATGCTGAAGTTTTCTTTGTTCTTCTTACTCTCTTGTGCTGAGTTACTTTTGTTTGTGGATTTTGTGTTCATTTCTTTTGTTTTTGTAGATTTTGTTTTTGTTGAGACTTTATGTTTTTCGTCTTTATTTTTATGAGTTGGTTTGTTAACTTTTTTTGTGGTTACCATGAATTTTACCCTTATCTTTATAATTTTGAAGCAGTCTACCGTTACTTGGTATCGCCTTGCCTTCCTCTCCTTTAGAAGGTTTTATACCTATGCCGTTTGTTCCCTCTTTCATTGTTTTGATGTTGTTGTCATCCTTTGATTGATTTCTCTGATTCCCTGTTGTATATCTTTTGTTTTTGGAAAGTCCTCTGTAGTTCAGTTCCTAGAATGGTATCTGGTTCATGTGAACCTGCGTCCTAGGTCCTAGGTCCTGCCTGAGGGCTGAAGCTGTTTGTCCTCAGATCGAAGAACTCCCTTTAATAATTCTTGTAAGTTTGGTTTGACTTTTGCATATTCCTTTAGTTTCTGTTTATCTGGAAATGACCTAATTTCACCATCAAATCTGAATGAGAGTTTTGCAGGATATATTATTCTTGGCTGACAATTTTTTTCTTTCAAGATTTTATATATGTCATCCCATTGCCTTCTTGCCTGCATGGTTTCTGCTGAATAATCTGAGCTTAGTCTTATTGTTTCTCCTCTGTATGTGACTTCTTGTTTTTTACGAGTTGCTCTCAGGATTCTTTGTTTGTCTTTAGTTTTAGCGAGTGTGAATATGATATGTCTTGGTGATTTTGTTTTGGGGTCTCTTCTATATGGGGTTCGTTGAGCTTCTTGGATGGCCAGCTTTTCATCTTTCATGATATTGGGAAAGTTTTCTGTCAGCAGTTCCTCACTGATCCTCTCTGTGTTTTCTGTTTTCTCCCCCTGTTCTGGTATGCCAATCACTCGTAAGTTTTTGCTTTTAATTGTGTCCCACATAACTCTCAGGGTCTCTTCATTTTTCTTTGTTCTTTTTTCTGAGTTTTCCTGAAACAGAGTTGTATCCAAGTGTTTGTCTTCAGTTCCAATAATCCTGTCTTCCATGGTTTCAAATCTACTTCTCAGCCCTTCTATGACACCGTCCATTTCTGAAATCTTGTTGTTTATCTTTTGGATTTCTAATTGTTGTTTTTGTATAATTACGAGTTGTGAATTTATTCTGGCATTTTGTTCCTGCATCATCTTCCTGAATTCTTCCAATTTTTTGTATTTTCCATAAATTTGTCTATTTTTTCCTCATGTTTGTCAGCTTTTTGCCTCAGTTCTTGGAAAATTCTGAGTATTAGTGATTTGAGTTCCGTATCAGGTACTTCTAGTGCATTTTCTTCCACAGGAGAGTTATCTGGTGTTTTAATTTGGACGCCTATTGGAGCCATCTTGTCTTGTTTTTGTAAATGTTTTGATATTGTTTGCTGTTTTCGGGGCATTCAGTAGATATTTCTCTTGTTTATTGATTGTAGATTTTTTTTTTTTTTTTGTTTCGTTCTTGTGGTACAGCTGGGCAGATCTAGCTGAGGAGGAGCCACTGGGACGGGTTGCTTGTGGCATTCATCGCAGCCACCAGGACGGTCGGTAGTCAGTGCTGGGCAGGTTCCAATAGGGCGTGCCGGCACCGCTTGGTGGTGTGATGTCTAGTGCACGGTGCAGGTAGGTAGGGTGCAGCAGGAAGATGATTATGTGTGAAGCTAAGCTGGATATGGGAGAGAGGAGAGAGGAGGAGGAGCAAAAAGCGTACAAACATAAAAGAATGCTGGGGAGCTTGTCGTTGGAATGTACAGATGAGAGACTATGGGATGGAGGAAACCAGAAGGGGGAAGAGAAAGAAAAGGAAAGAATGACCAAATAAAAATCAGAAAAGTTAAAGAACTGCAAAGTTCCCAGGGAACCCACCGATGCAGCTATGAGGTCTGGGGGAGTCGGTCTCAATTTTCACAGCTCAGCCTGGCCAGAAGGTACAGAGGCATATATCGCCTGGTATTCAGGGATCAGAAAGAGAAGGAAGAGATAGAGAAACGAGAAATTAAGCAATGAAGAAAGACAAAAGGGAAAAAGAGGTAAAAGATGACAAAACTAATCAAAAAAGGAAGAAAAATAAAATTGAAAAAAAAAAAAAAGGCAACACCAGCAGTCAGTGCCTACAAATGGGACCCAGAGAGCCCCCACTCAGGGGCGCGAATTCCAAGAAGCCGGTAGTCTCGGGGTTAAGAGACCGTGGCCACGGGAAGCAGAGGGGCCAGCGAACAAAGGCCTCGGGATCCCACCCGCGCGGGAGCCCAGACCTGGAAACAGCCACACGCCCGAACGCAGCCCTACAGCCCCGCAGGAGAGAGCAGAGACGGCACTCGGAACCAGGCACCCAGGCAAAAGGAGGGGGAAGCGGCAGAAAAAGGCTCGCTAGCCGCCAGCAAACGGCTCCCAGAAAGCCGCCAGCCCAGGCGCGTGGAATCCAAGCACCGGCACCCCCCAGCCCAGGGACCCTGGCCACAGAAAGCAGGGGATCCCCAGCTGAGGCGGAGAGGGGTGGGTGGTGGGAGAGCGCGCACCGCAGTTTACCGGTCGTTCTGTCTCCGACCAGATGCTCTGCAAGGCTGCTCTCCCGTTCGCTGGTCTCCTATAGGAATCCAAGATGGTGGATCCGCGCTGCGTTAGCTGGTAAGGAATCTCTGCCTGAGTCTCTCCTCGCTTTCCGTTCTCTTTTAGTATTCTCACTCCGTTTGGTGTTTGGCTGAGTTCTTTATCTCTTCATTTGGTGTTCTAGGGTTTCAGGATTGTTGATTCTCTGTTAGGCTTAGTTTTTCGGATCTTTGCTGTGGAGGGACGGCGTGGTGTTTCTGCCTAGAGCGCCATCTTGCCCCCTCCTCTCCTTTGTTTATTTTAAAATAATTTAGAATTATTTTATTTAAAAAAAGAAAAAGAAGGACGCTAAAATTTTTTAAATCCCACTTAGCTCACATTCCTCTAGAGCAAGTTGCCCAGCTGTTTTTATTACTCAAGAACTTGCTTTACATATGCAGGTGATGACAAAGCCTTTTAAAAGCAGAAAAACTCATACTTTTTCCTCCAAACCTTTTAGTAAAATAGATGCTTCAGGAAAATGCCTCCTGTTTTTGTGGTTTTGTGTACCTATTGAAGATAACTCATATCATTCAGGATATAAACACCCAAATTAAAAAAAACAAATGAACAACAACAAAAAAACAGGATTACTTAGTACTGTCATTATTTAAAAGAATTAAGAAGTTAGTTATTTCGAGTTTCACTTTAGACCTTTGATTTTTTTTCTTTTGAATTTTGAAGTTCTAAAATAATACTTTAACAAGTAGACATATTCCATATGCCAGGACATAAAAACTGAATATTGTTTTAAGATTAAATTACTATATTTCTTCCTTCATAATAATAATGCTTGTTTAATGTGGAAATTTATAATTAATAGGAAAGCATAAAAAGAAAATAAAAATCACTTGTAATTCCACCACTATTAACATGTTGGTGTACTTTTTCCTTTTTCTTCTCATATTTATAGCTTTAGCATATCAATTTTGAAAAAAATTTAAACAATACCATATTTACAGTTTTTTTGTACTGCTTTTAAACATATGCTGAATCATTTTCCATGTAATTAAATATTCTTTGACAACTTATTTTTAATAAAGGTTAAAATATTCTCATTCTCAGATTTCCCAAGGGTTTCCTATATCATTCCCAGATCATCAAGAATTCTACATTTCCCTTCTTCCTCCCACAAACTTTAAGGGATCTAACGAGTACATGTTCACTCTCGCAGGCCAGAGGTGGACTGTAAGGGCTTAATACAGGTGTCGGCTTTTGGAAGTCAGAGGGCCTGGAGACCTGAACTGCCAGGGAAGGGAGGTGGTGCTAAGGTGACTGGTCCACCCTACAGTAGCTGTGGTCCAGGAAGGACTGAATAGAAAACTGACTTAAAAGTATGGGGATCCAGCTCTTAATATCCTTATGAGTTATGATTCCTATCTCAGTCTTATTCCTCTCACCCTAAATTCTTTTCAAGGTCTTGGGCTTGATTTTTAGTTATAGTTTAAAGCCATTAAATTTACTCTGAATGTTAACCTTACTCTAAACTACCCATGAGTTCAGGATATGCCCCCCTGCCCAGTAAAATGGGAGGCAGGCTAGCCTGAAATCATGCACTCTCTTCCTTAATCTGCACCATAATCATATAATGCTGGCACCATTGCCTTCATTTTTCAGAAGAGAAAACTGCAGCTCAGACTGGTTAGACAACTGGCCCAGGGGCAGAGATGGAATTTAAGTCAGGATCTGTCTGAATCTGGAGCTTATGCCAATGCTGATATCAGTGTGTGCACAAATGGTTGCTGGATCCGCCTGTAGCCTATAAAAATGTGGGCCCGAGAAGGATTCAGACTACAGACCTGAAAAAGGATTTTAATTTTTAAAGGAGGAACTGATTAACATACGCCTCATAGCTATACTTCTCGGGCTGTTCCTGCTCCCAGTCTTTGATGGACTACATCTGTGTCACATGTAAGAAGGGCCTGAGAACTGCTGTCAGGGTGCTGTGAGTGCTACTACAAGGCTTCCTTCATTAGGTAAGTAGTCTCACGAATTCTAGCTAGAGATGTAAGTCCCTACTCTTTAATACCTAGCATTTTGCCATCCTACACTTTTAACACTGCCTAATAAAATACTTTGGAGTTCTTGGGTAGTGCAAACAGTTAATGTACTCAGCTGCTAATTGAAACGTTAGAGGTTCAAGTCCACATAGACGCTGCCATGAATTAGAATTGACTCAATGGCAAACAAAAACACTTGTATTTCACACCTCATCAGATTTATCCTGGCTTGAGTCTCAGTGAGGTTTTAACATAGCTTGATGCATCTGGCAAATGGTGGGATGATCTACTAGAAATCTGCCTACAGGGGCTAAGGAACCTACTCGTGGAAAACAAACTCGTCGCACGGCAGGAAGGAGATAACGGTGTGAGCTGGACCCAGTAAGAAAGTCTGAGTCATCCGCAGGGGAGGAATCTGAGCACTCGTGGTATCTGTCACTTGGTTAGTCTCCTGGCCTGCTTCATTCATGTCTCATGTGTGACTTATATAGAAATCAGGGAGATTGCAAATAAAAATCAAAAGATATGTTTCCAACTTACAAAACACTCTTCACATTGGGACACTAGTCACTGCTATGGGACTCCTCTTAACGAATGCCTCCCGCAGAGGAAAAGGCATTCCCTCCTACTTTGTCACATACAATCTGCAGAACTGCTTTAATACTTGGATGGTTCAGATGCGTCAGATGTGCCTGTGCTTCAGGTGACTGTGGATGCTTGGTGGAACTATACCAGGACTGGCTGGAGTGGCCCAGTTCATAAGCAAATGTGAGATATCTCCTGAGAATCCCAGACATAACAGAGTGAGACTTAAGAGAGGATGCAGGGCCTATGTGAGCAGGTTGAAGCAAGAGCCACGGAATGTGGAGCTATTATTGTTAACATAATTCTTCCTGTATCTAAGGGTTTATGAAATTGGGGGAAACTTCGTTTGGTCCAAATTTTGGTACCTGAAAGTACAGTACTAATATAAGAAAAGCCTAAAATATGGGAGTGGCTTTAGAACCTCAGTGGGAAGCTGTTAAAGCTGCAAGGATTTTGAAAAAAGTGTTAGTGAAAGCTTAAAGTGCCTTGAGAACTCCATAGGATTTTGGACTTTAAGGGGGCTGCTGATAAAAAACCAAAAAACCAAACCAGTTGCTGATGAGTCATTTCCAACTCATAGAAACCCTACAGGAGAGAGGAGAACTGCCCCACAGCGTTTCCAAGGAGTAGCTGGTAGATTCGAACTGCTGACCTTTTGGTTAGCAGCCGTTATTTCCAACCAGAGTGTTGAAAGTGCTGCCTCCGTCTAGTAAAATGTGAGAGGAGAGAGATAAACTACAGGAAGGGCTGTTAAACAAAAAGGAGCCAGAGTCTGCCAATTTTAAAGATTCCAAGCCTCTTCAGAGAAATGACAAATGATGCTAAAATTAAGAAACGGTTTTCAAGCAAAGATCAAATCCCAAGAAAGCATGATCTAAAGATGAAGCTGGGGGTAAAATGATTTGTTAAGATCTCAGAAAGATCAAGTGTTACTCCAGAGTACTGTTGGGTTAGACAAAGGCCCTCTAAAGATACTGAAAGTGTGCCTCCCAGATCCTCGCAATCAAACAACAGGTCTTCTAGGAAGCTGAAGTGAGTTTTCCCTCAGCAGAAGCTCAAGAGAAAGGAGAGCTTATCTTGGAGAGATTCATGGGTGTAGCTTTTATATAAAGGTGCAGACCCTCAAAAGATTCATAGGAGATCTACCCATTTTTAAGAGAACTGTATAAGTAGAAACACCACTGGCTGAAAGAGACATAGTATAAGCAGAAAATTATTCAGCTATAAATACTTGGCACCTTTCATGAAAAAGAAAGGATGACTCAGAGGGTGGAGCTAAGGACCAAGGAGACTAACTCCTGGGCAGGAGCAGGACTGAGTCCTAATTAAGGGACTTCTAATACTTTCCCAGGTGGATTTCAGAACTGCCATCGGCCAATGACTCCTGTGTGTCTCTGTAGTGCTCCCTTTTTGAACAGGAGTATCTATGGCAGTTAATCTCTGCCTGTCCCACCATTTAAACTGGGTATGTGTGGGTAAATAACTTTATCTTTAGTTCATAAGCTGCAGATCAAGAGAAACTGTACTTGAAGAACTGTATTTAAGAAACTATCCCTGAGGAGCCTCATCTGAATATGGACCTGATATAGATCATGAGACTCTGGATTTTGAGCTAATACCACAATGGGATAGGATTTTGGAGGGCCTAGGATGAGGTGGGAGTATTTTGTACGTGGGAGAGATGTGAATCATTGGGGGCTAGAGGGCAGACTGTGGTAACCAGTCTCCAAGATGGCCCAAATGATCTCTCCTTCTGGTATTCACAATCTGCGTAGTTTCCTTCCACATTGTACAAGACCAACAAAATAAAGCAGAAGTAATGGTATGCCACTTCTGAGATGAGGTTATTAAAGACTGTGGCTTCCATTTTGCACTGTCTCTCTTAGATCACTTGCTCTGGGGGAATCTGTCACCTCATGAGCATCTCTATGAAAAGGCTCATGTGGTGAAGAGCCAAAGCCTACCAAAAAATAAGTGAGTGAGCTTGGAAGTGGATCCACCAGCTCCAGTCAAACATTATTGGCTGACAGCTTCTATAAAATTGTGGCAGGCCTTGATGGTTTGAAAGTATGGTAAAATCTCAGACACTTCACAGTTCTTGATAAGTGATAGATAGAGACAAATGGCACACCTAGGATAACATTATAAAGTTGTATAAGTGCAGAAAAGTAAGCATGAGAGAGAACCCATTTCATAAATCTGAACTTGATTTAAAGAAAATTATATTTATTGTTTATTCTGTAATAGGGAATTTATTAGACGTTACTTCTCTTAATATTCATATTAGACCTATGACATAGATGCTATTTTCCCAAATTTACAGATTAAATGAGTTAATATATGTGAAATAATATGTATGAAAAATCTGTACTTAATCGAACTTCCATTTTCAGAGTGAGAGAACCATGCTGGGAAAATTAATTTCTACCTTAACCCAGAACTTATAAGAGGTTGTTGATCATGCCGGAAATGAGCATCATGTCTTACATATGGACAGTATTTAATGGTAAATATCAAGCAAGCCCAAGCCTTCAGATTATTCCACTGTTGTTGACTCTGCTGTGTCCATGGCACAGACTGACACATTGTGCCATAGTCTACACAAGGCTGGTTTTGGAGAGTTGTGACTACACAGCACCAGCATCATTTGGACACACTCATTCCTCCTCAGGTTTTCTTCGGTGACTTGCTCAGTGAGTCACTGCTACAGTACCAGTCCCACAAGTTCCTTGTTCCGGAGAGTTTGCTAACATATTTTCCAACCTTCCGAAAAGTCCAACTGCTATAATAACCACATTTTCCTAACTACTTTGCCAGTTATTCCATTGGGTAAGTGATGCCAAGAAGAGCTAGCTACACTAAGGTAGCTACACTGAGTAGGTTAAATCCCAGTGAGCCGTCTCTCCCGTATCCTCCTTTTACCAAATTAGTGTTACTCATGTTCACTTTTATATTCCAAGAAAAATAAAAGAAAATATCTCAATCATGGAAATTCTGTAGCTTTAAGTGTATTGAGTAATTTTTCCTCTTATTAATAAGTCAGTGGTTTTCAACCTGAGGGGGCACCATGATGGACCACATCAAAGTCTTCTGTGGGACTTTCCACACTACACATAGTTCTCCCCATCCACTCTCTTCCCAGATTCTGGCATACACTTCAAGTTTTGAAATATCTCACAGGTAATTCTGAAATGCTTCCCCTTTCCAGCTCTCAAAACCAAACCAAAAAATCCCAAACCCATTGCTGTCAAACTGATTTCCACTCACGGAGACCCCATGTGCTGCAGAATAGAACTAAGCTCCATAGGGTTTTCTTGGCTGCAACATTTCAGAAGCAAATTACCAGGCCTTTCTTCTGCGGAACTGCTGTGTGGGTTCAAACTGACAACCTGAGGTTAGCAGTCCGGCACAAACAGTTTGCAATACCAAAGGACCTCCCCACAAACCAGTTGAGAACTAATTAGAGAAATCTTGATCCTGGATAGGTGATATTCAATTTCTTTTCAGAAAGGATGTTAAAAAGTCTTCTTAGGTGCCCTGTATTCATTTTAGGTAGTTGTAACCAGGCAAAAGGGTGTATCTATTTAGTAGAGATACCGACAGTTATTAAGAAAATGAGAAGTTATTCCTAAAAAAATAACTTAAGCTACTGAATGCTTTGGTTTAGGCATATCGAATGCCCTTTCTACTAAAAATAAGTTCTACCTTTCTTGTTTCCTTCATATCAGAGGTTGGCATATTTTTTCAGTGAAGAGCTATAGAGTAAATATTTTGGCTTTACAGGCAGTTCAGTCTCTGTTGCAACTACTCAACTCTACTGCTGTAGCACAGGAACAGCCATAGCCAGTACATAAACAAATGGGTGTGGCTGTGTTCAATAAAATTTTATTTACAAAAATAGGCAGTAGGCCAGATTTGGCCTGCTGCAGGCCACTGTTTGCTGACTCCTGCTTTATAGCATAAAGAAAGGTTAATGCCTTCTTATTTATGGGCAACTCCAGATGATTTACATGACTGTAGTTTACTCAAGCGTTCTGGGAAGCTTCCCTTACTTTCTGACTCTCTTCCTGCTGTGCTGTGAGCATTGTCTACTTTCCATCTTTCCCCTGATGATCCTTGGTCTGCTTCTAAAACACCAAGCCCTGGTGAGAGAAGTCACTTGATTCTGAATTGCCCGACTCACATGGGTGCCATTTAAACCCTTCGCAGCTGTGGTTCATTCTTAATGACTTAAGATCTCTTCCCCAACTTAGAACTGGACTGTTACTTTAGTAAGGCCAGACTCTTTCATTTGAACTCTTCACAATGACAGAATACAACACAACAGGTGCTAAACAAGCTTATGTAGCTATCTTTCACAGGGGCAACCTGGATGTTAGAAGGTTCACAGCCCTTTAATGCATAACTCACCTGGACACACACAGTTGCATCTGATACCCTGCTGGATGAAGTCTGCAGCCAGGGACTTTGTGAGGCCAATCACGGCAGCCTTGGATGTGCTGTACACACATCTGTTCACAACTCCTGGGGGTGAGGACAAGGCTTAGCAATTGGAGGAATGAACAAGGTCTTTAGAAAGGGAATACAAGTGCAGTGTCTACAGGAGCCATTTTCATGTCTTCTCCACCCCCTTTTTAAGGGCCCATTTCTGAATCTGGGAAAATGATATCAATATTGGCATAACTCAATGGAGACTCATGTGTTGACGTGCTTATTGTTGTTCTTAGGTGCTGTAGACTCAATTTTTGACTCACAGTGACCCCATGTGACAGAGCAAAACTGCCCCATAGGATTTTCTCGGCTGTAATGTTTATAGGAGCAGATTGCTAGGACTCTCTCCCACGGAACCTCTGGGTAGGTTCAAATTGCTAACCTTTGGGTTAGCAGCTGAGCCTTAACTGTTGCGCCAATTGAGGTGCTGCCACTCATTTAAAGCAGTAGTCTTATTTTTCATCATAGGTTTGTATAACACTTAGGCAGACTCCCAAAGAAAACAAGGGTAAACAGAAACAAAATAAAAAGCAAAACAGCAAGTGACCAAGGCTCTTGTTTTCATGCCTGCGATACGCACACTTGACGTGTGTACCCTTGCAAAGAGGAGGAAGGTTACCTCGGTGGTAGCTGTCTCCCTGTAAAGCAGGCACAGACCCATCTGTGTGCAGCTCTGACATGCTCTCCACTTTGCACTGTCATCCTAGCCCTTCACCTCGACTTCTCATTCAGGACCCAGTTCAGTTGTCTTCGTGAAGCATTCCCCAAACCCACAGGCAGGGTTACCTCCGTTGTACTTTCGAAAGCACTTTTATATTGTAATACCCTCACACGTAGAAGATACTTGTTTATCTGTCTCTTGCCTTTTGGACTGTACATTTTTTAGGGGGCCAGGGGCACATACTGGGTGCTCACTATATCTTTTTTGATTAATTAAATGGATAAATGCTTCCTTCACCCAGTTCAATTTTCATTTCCATATCCATTAGAAGGAATAGATGGGAAGGCAAAGAAAACACAATTTTTTATTTAATTTTATGAATAATATATGTATATGAATGAGTCACATCTAAGGCAAAAGGTCTGATAATTAAGGAACTTAACACATTTTTTTTAAAAAGAAGTTCTGAAATTATGTGTGGGTTTCATGATCTCTGCTATGCCTGTTCCCAAAACCCATGGTGCATGAAGGCATATTAAGTATCAGCATTATGTTCCACCAAGGAAGACAGACCTACCTTTGATGCTGGAAGCCACAGAGGACATATTGATAATGTTGCCAGATTTCTGAGCAAGCATCTGCCAAAATAAATAAATATAAAAAAAAAATTTCTTTCTGCAGGTTAAAAAAACTGCTGTTGCTGTTCGGTGCTGTCAAGTTGATTTCGACGCATAGCAATCCCATGTGACAGAGTAGAACTGCCTCATAGTGTTTTCTAGGATGTAATCTTTATGGAAGCAGATCACCAGGTCTTTCTTCGGTGGAGCCACTGGGTGGGTTCAAACCACCAACCTTTTGGTTAGCAGCCAAGTGCATAACCATTGCACCACCAGATCAATGACGGCTAAATTTAGGACTGGGTTTTATCCTAAAGGCAATGCAGTGACTTTGAAGGGTTTATAGCAGAGGAGTGGCATGTTTAGATTTGAGGATTACAAAGGTCACTCTGATCCATGCTGAGAAGGAGACCAGTCCTGATGCAGTGATTTAGAGAAGGAGTGATAAAGATATCAACCAGGACAGAGACAGCAGAAATGTCTGTGTAACAGAGGTGGAGACAGAGTTGAGGTAGGTTGAGCAGGACTTGGTAAATGGTTACATGAGATGGGGATGTGCCTAACCCATCTAGACAGCGTTTCCTAAGAACGCCTCCTTCAGAATTCCCTCATAAGATGTGAACTTCTTAAAAGCAGGGTCTTTGGCTGTTTTGTCCACTGTTGGATCCCCAGCACCTAGACAGGGTAGATGGTATGAATGTCTGATGAATAAGAATCTCTGGAATTGTAGTTTAAAATGTAGATAGTGGGTCCTATCCCAGATGAATACATAATGAAAAAAGTTACTGTGGTTCAAGGATGTTTTAAAATGAGCTTTTACTTCATTAATTATAACATGTATGTCTGCTTGTCAAATAATATATTTTATGCAAAGGCATGTGCACACAATAATTGTACAAAGGAGAAGAGAGTCTAAAATAATCCTAAGGCATTGGGTTAGATGGACTGAAAGGATACACAGAGGGGCTGAGGTGGCCAACCAAGTCAAGGAAGGCAGCAGGGGAGAAAATAATATTTAACTCAACTGTGTTTTTGTACATACAGGCAGTCCCCAGGTTAGGAAAGAGATCCGTTCCTAAGTCTGTCTTTAAGTTGAATTTGTAGGTTAAGTTGGAACAATTACATACGGTTCTTATCTAGCATCAGTTAGTCAGATGCTTGTCTTAGTATATGTTTTACGTTTCTATGCATAGAAAACACTTAAGAAACACTTCCAAACTGCACAGTTTTCATGAGCATCACAAAGTAGTCCGTGTGTTTGTTATTATGAACCACTGTATTTAACTCAAATTTTTAATGTAATAGGTTTTATGGCAGTTTGTCCTTAAGTATGAGTTGTCTGTAAGTCAGATGTTCATAACCTGGGGACTGCTGATAATAAAGGCAATCATAATAAAATGGGATCCTCATAAAATAGATGAGGAAAATACAATGGTGTTTAAAATTAAAACTAAGCCTTAAAATTATTCTTTCTCATTCCATCTAACAAATGGCATAACCCATTTTTAATACATACAGAATACATCAAAGCCAATTTAATATTTAAAGATTGATCTTCAGTCTTCTAAAATGCAACAACTCCTTAGACAAGGTCTTAGAATATAGTCACCTAGGAGATGCTAGTGGTGCCTCTTAACACTTGTACTCCCCATTCAACCCAGGTCCATCTGCTGATTCTAGAGCCCACAGTCCTTGCTCCCCATCCAAGCTGCCTTTCCAACATCAGCTCAGTACCTAATGTCATGGTGTAATGCTCTTACTGGCTCCCCATGCAACAGCCCTCTCTGGCAAGTATGATTAAGTGCTTTACGAGATTGATCCCCCAGAAACTCAGGGCTTAACCCCAACCCTAAGTGGGGTCTAGGAAGAGCTCTGTAGGGTCCCTCTAGATATATCTAGTTATTCCTACTTTGACACAGTTCTTCTGTCCCCATTGACTTGGCTCTCCAGTGATCCCATGCCTGGCCTCTATCTGGATTGACACTCTAGACTTGTTTATTCAACAAATGTTTGCTGAGCTCCTCTATGAGCTAGGGACCCTTCTAAGTCCTGGGAATACAGCAAAAAAGAAAAAAAAAAAAAAAAAGACAATCCCAAATCCTTTCCCTAATGGATCATCTCTTCTAGTGAGCCTTAGATTCTGCGTTGACCTCTTCTTACAGTATTTTCAACCTGTTCTATGCCTTTCGACTGGTCTTCCAGTCTTGGAATGGTTTTCGGTGTATCTATCCATGAACAAAAATTTCCTACAAGTGTTCCTATATTTTGACCACCTGACCTTTCAGATCTGCCCAGACTCCAAATCCTGGCTTCCCCTGGAAAGTTCCAACCTGGCATATGTGCATCATGGTTAATGAGTCAGAGGATCCTAAACAGTCAGGGCTTAAAGGGATTGTGTAATCTATCACCCTCATTTTTAGATAAGAAACAGACACTAAAAGAGCACAAGTGGCATCTCTGAGGGCACAAGGTGAATTAGGGCCAGACATTGAGATCTGGAGTCAGGCTGGTCAGTCATGTCTAACAAGTGGTACTGACTCCTTGTGTTTGATTCCCCATCCCAGCCATTAACATCTCTTGGGATTTTTTTTATAAATGACTGTTACTGGCTCACATGGATTACTGTTAAGGTGCTTTAAAATCATAGGCAAACTCACTCGTTCGTAAATTAGTGTTTGATATTTTAAAAGTTAACACTTACTTACAAGTCTGCATGTCAGCTCCTCTGTACCCTACACCTGCTTCCTTAACTGATCACTGAGAAGCACTGCTAAAATGAAGTAGCTGGTTTTGCAAATGAGTGTCATACACATGCAATAGTCATACCACTACTGTGACCAAAGCTTTCCCCTTTCCCCACAGCCTCTGCTCCTCCCACACAGCACAAGCTAAGGATCTGCCTTCAAAGAACACATCCAAGTTCCAGATAACATAGATTCTCAGGAACTCAAATAGGCAAACAGGCAATTTATATTCTTAAAATCTTGCTTGCTTGACACTTAGTGGGCCCACATAAAGATCCCTTCTAGGCACTAAACTAATAGATTAAAAAAGAAAAAAAAAAAAAATCCTCATAGCTAACTAAGCCAAATTAATAGATTTAAAAAGAAAAAAAATCCTCACAGCTGACTAAGGCAATTTCTCTAGTGTTCCTGCTAATGTCCATCTGAACCCTTATAAACCTTAGTTTGAAAGTTCAAAGGGAAGTATAAGTCCGGTTGTACCATTAACAAAGCTATCCTCCTGCCCTGGGCTGGACTCTCAGTCTTCTAACCCAGCCGAGACAGAGGCAGAAAATGGCTCTTCTGCATTTCACCAGGGCTCTAGTTCACAACTTCAGCCGAGCTGGTTCTGTACTCAGCCAACCCCCTTCACTGTGTGAGCCCGTGGTGTCTGCCCCCACTGGCTCATAAACTCGCTTGAAGTCAGGGCCGTGTGTTTCTCATATTTATATCTCCCAGAGCACCAAAACCCCAAAAAAATCCAAACCTACTGCTGTTGAGTTGATTCTGACTCACAGTGACCCTATAGGACAGAGCAGAACTGCCCCATAGGTTTTCCAAGGATGTAAATCTTTAGAGAAGCAGACTGCCAAATCTTTCTCCCGCAAAGTAGCTGGTGGGTTCAACTGTTAACCTTTTGGTTAGCAGCTGAGTGCTTTAATGTCCTGTGCCACCAGGGCTCCTTTTCCCAGAGCACCTAGTATATTGATTTACACCCAAAGGTGCTTAATGTTTGTCTGTAAAACAAAATTAAAAGCACTGAGGAGTTGTTGTGTGAAGATTGGAAAATTCAAGGGGTACTGTGGTAGAATCCTCACCTTTCATGCAGGAGACCCAGGTTCGATTCCCAGCCAATGCACTTCATGCACACCCACCACCTGTCTGTCGGTGGAGGCTTGTGTGTTACTATGATGCTGAACAGGTTTCAGTGGAGCTTCCAGAATAAGACCAACCAGGAAGAAAGGCCTGGCCATCTACGTCTGAAAATCAGTCAATGAAAACCCTGTGGATCACATGGTCTAATCCACTACCATTCAAGGAGATGGCACAGGACTGGCAGTATTTCGCTCTGTTGTACGTGGGGTTGCCATGAGTTGAGGACCAACTTGAAAGTAGCTAACACAACAACAATAAAACAACAGGCTCAGGAGAAATGCCTTCTCTAGCATACACTGCCCCTCGCCTTTCCAGTACCTCTGTGGCTCAGCTAAACACAGGAGCGAGAGAGAATATTCAGGGTAGACAGCTGCAGTGGAGTACACACATCTCGGTGTTTGCCTAGATACGGACATTCAAGAAAGTACTAAACTTCCAGGGTTCCAATCCTGGCTCTCACCACCTGCTAGTTATATCACCTTGGAAGACAACTAACCTTTCAGTTTCATCTTCTGTAAAGTGGAGGGGATAACAGAGCACCAACCTTAGAGAATTGTGCCAGTCCCTATGCCTGGAAGTCTCTCCCCAGATTCCTGAATGGTTAGTTTCCTCACTTCATTCAGATCTCTGTGAAGATCTCACCTGACCAGAAAAGCTCTCCTGAACCTCACTAATATCCTAGCTTATTTTCCTTCATAGTATTCATAACCTCCCCACATATTATATATTTATTTGACTACTTATTATGCTGTCTTACCCTTCAGTAATGTAATTTCCCTTATAGAAGGGACTTTGTTTACTTCACTGATGTCTTCTGTGCCTCAAACAGAGTCTGGCAAATAGGAAGTATGCAATAAATATTCCTCAAATGGATGAATGTTGTTGTTGTGGGCTGTCCAGTTGATTCTGAGTCATAGCGACCCCAGAGGACAGAGTAGAACTGCCCCATAGGGCTTTCTAGGCTGCAATCTTTATGGGAGCAGGTTATCAGGTCTTTTCTCCTGTGGAACAGCTGGGTGGGTTTGAACCACCAACCCTTCAGTTAGCAGCTTAGCGCTTAACCATAAATGAGTTAATTTATACAAAATGCCATGACATAAATGTTCCATCTATGTTAGTCAATACGTCAGCTATTACCACTCTACAGCACATGTGGGGACGCTTTCTTGGTGCCCAGTATGGAGATCTAAAGTAGTGCTTCTCCTAGTGGTGAAGGTCACCTTACTTTAGGAAGGAATGCTTTGATCATCAGGTACATGCTGCGGACGTTAAGATTCATGGTGAAGTCCCAATCTTTCTCGTCACAGTCCAGGATGGTTCCATGATGGACAAAACTGGAACGGATTCAACAGTGGGGGAAAAAATGATCACTTAACAAATTTCTGTTACATGTCCTTATCATATTTATTGTCTTTTATTGATTTAGACAATTGTTCCTTTCTCTTACCAAGACTTTTAACAATTCAAGCACAGTACTACTTAGGATATTAGGTCTGTAGGTATCCCAGCAACTTAAGCTAGAAAAATGTTGTTATCTGAAAACATCTTTCTTTTACAAAAGGAAGGTAAGAATTTGGGGTAACCAAATTCTATACCAAGGGCAGTAGAAACATCAGTGCCATTGAAAACAAATAAGAAATCAATGAGAAGGCGGCACCTGCCCTATGTGACTCCCATTTCAAGAGCAGCAGTGCCCCCAGGTGGCACAGATTTGACATTCTAAAGGGAAATCTAAATAGCAAGGAAAACAAGTGTCTCAACAACTCAGGGTAGCACAGTAATATTGCTACTGTATACGCAGTTCTAACAGCTTCAGTGAACAAATCAGAACTAAACGAAACCCTCTTTTTCAGGTCATACTTCCTCAAGAAAAGGTTCTAAACACTTGAGTCCTTATTGACGTCCTCTGGACCAAAGTTATATAATTAATGAAACACTATTTCCAGCAGTGTTTTGCAAGAAGCAAAGTACTCAGTTTAATGAAACGCAGATGTTCCCAATTTTTGGCACAGCAATACTAGCAGGTCCTTTATCTTTCCCAAGCTCAGTGTTTTTTACTGGGGCAGTAAATGCCAGCAAAAGAAGTTTCCATACTGCACCTTCCATATTGCACCTTTATATACAGAAAAAAGAATGACTTAATTGAACTTGCTGACTCCTACATGAATGATCAGAGATGGAACCGGAGCAGTTACAGGTAGACACAGGCCGACTGCTAGTATTTACTGTCCCTCTCAGGTGTGACAGTAGCGATGAGCAGAACTGAGGCTTACCAAGAACTAATTATATACTCTCTCATGTGCCACTTTGCTTATGTAGTGTGACATCTCTACCGCTGCACTGATTAAAAAAAAATCTAGAGACTTCGAATACATTTTTGTGCTTCTTCCTAACCACGTTAAAGAAAAGAAAAAAATCAGTCTATCCATAGTTTATCATGTGTTACAATGTATGGGAATTAAAGCAATTAATTTGTGATGATCTATTTTATAAATCATGCCTCATATAAGGAATCCCTGCCTGGTGCAAATGGTTAACACGCTTGACTGCTAACTGAAAGGTTGGTGGTCTGAGTCCACCCAAAGCTTAGGAAAACCTATGGGGCAGTTCCACTCTGGCCTATAGGGTCGCTATGAGTCGGAATTGACTGGACAGCACACAACAACAGGGGTCCATCAGCGAAAGTCTGTTTGCAGTGATCACGTTACCCGCCTTAAGAAGATCAACGGCTTTGTATTACTACTAGCTGTCTTGAATAGACCTTTAGGCGCTAAGCCTGTGCCAATTTCTATGGCCATCTCACTTGCTCAATCTTATGTTTATAAAAAATGCTGTTGGAAATCTAGTCATATTTCCAAGGAATTTATTACGGTTCACAATGAATAACTTCGCCACAATCTCAAAATACTTTTAATAAAAGTCTTAAAAAACTTTCTATAAGAAAGTGAAATTAAAATGTTATGAATTACCCAGCAACATTAAAGAGAACATCAAGTCTTTCAACTTCATTGGCGAACTCATCAATTTGTTTCTTCTTTGTGACATCAAGAACACGAGTTTGAATACCTGAAAAATAGAATAAAAGACATGATCTACCCAGACCCAGAAGGTCCAGCATTGAAGATTTTGGCTATTTTGAAGTGTGAAGATTGCAATATCTGTCCAGTTCATCTTCATAGGATTGTTGATCCTTACTAGGGTGATATGCATCCACCTTGGAGTCTCTGGGTGGTACAAACATTTAAATGTTCAGCTACTAACCAAAAGGTTGGAGGTTTGAGTCTACCCAGAGGCACCTAGAAGAAAGACCTGGTGATCTACTTCCTGTTGAACACCCTATGGAGTACAGTTCTACTCTGAAATACATGGGGTCACCATGAGTTAGAATTGACTTGATGGTTAACTATTTTTTTTTTTTTTTTAATGCAGCCATCTTAAGAATCTTTAAGAATGAAAGTGAACAGAATAAAAATCTTAAAATCCTCCCAAACTTGACCTTCGGTACCTCTCCCTCTCTTTTTTATTCTCTTTCCTCTGAAGTGAATCATCAGGGTCTTGTCGAGCAATGACTTTACAGTGAAGAACGGATGATCAATATTACATGCTTCTCTGTAACCCGCAGTAAAAACTGAAATTGGGCTCCTTTTAGCCCATTTTTCCTCCCAAGACTGAGTCACAGGTACAGTCATGCTGAATTACATCTCTGTGAGGGGTGGCAGAGAGGTGAGGACGTGAAGGGGTGGAGGTCGGGGTGGGACGGGACAAGAGATCGTTTCTAACTGTGAGCTTTACCTTTATGCCATTTTCATTATTAGAAATTATTAGAAATGACTCTATTGGCCAGGGGTAACATCACTTATTTCTGGACTAAACTGCAAAGAGAAGAAATGAGGGGACCAGAAGAAGAGATGAGACACTTGAAGGTGGACATGAGGGATCTGGCGCAGGGTCTGAGAGATACATCCGGTGTGAGTTACTAAAGAAAACCCAATATTCTGTAATGAAAGCAGCAATTGTTATTTTTATATTAAAAAATTATGTTATTTTATTTCCTCTTTGGATGTAAGAAAGAAGATTAATAAACAAAGAAAGGGAAAGCTGAAAGTGAGCTTCTAAAAGGCTCCTTTTCCTTTGTACTATTCCAGTAGAATAGCTTTACTGTGCCTTGTTGGAATTATAATTCAGCATAGTCTAATTCAATGAATGAATTCAATGACCTAATTTGTGTTTGATCATATAACCTATTCTATTTTGCTGGAACAGCTCACTTTCACATGAGTTCTCTATTCTGATTTCTTTTCGGGCAACTCTCATTGAAGCCCCTTGATAGTGGCATGTGCAGGGCTGTGATGTGAGGGTGATGCATGAGGGCTCTGTGGACAGACCTCTAAGAGCTGTTGTTTGAAGGGTTAACCAGAGTCTTACCCTTCTCTATTGTCAGTTTAAGACTTTCCACTAACGATTTTCCTACGGACAAGTTCCAGGTTGTTCACAACCACAGAAAATACAACCAGAAGCCTTTGGAAGCCCTCCTGGACACTGCCTGCTCTCTCATCTACCAAATCCCATCCACTCATTTTTGTCACAGAGATTTATTCAGGACCTGCTATGTGTAAGGCAAGGGGCCCTGTGGTGCAGTGGTTAAGCTTTTGGCTGCTTACCAAAAGGTCGGCAGTTCAAATCCACTAGTTGCTCCTTAGAAACCCTTTGGGGCAGTTCTACTCTGTCCTATAGGGTCACTAGGAGTTGGAATCAACTCAATGGCAATGGGTTTGGGTGTTTTCGATGTGTAAGGCAAGGACCTCCGGTGGCACAGTGGTTAAGTGCTCGGCTGCTAACCAAAAGGTCAGTGATTCAAACCCACTAGCCGCTCTGTGGGAGAAAGATGTGGCAGTCTACAGTCTGCTTCTGTAAAGATTATAGCTTTGGAAACCCTATAGCGCAGTTCTACTCTGTCCTATAGGGTCACTATGAGTCTAAATTGATTCCACAGCAACAAGTTTGATTTTGGTTTATGTGCAAGCAATCACTCTCCTAGGGCTGACATTCTCGTGGGTGGAATCCTTTATTAAGTCCTGCTGATTTCCGTGACTGTCTTCTTGAACCCATCCACTTTTCTTTCATGTCTACTATCTTATTTCAAACAAGGGATATCATTGCTGATGTCAGATGGATCCTGGCTGAAAGCAGAGAATACCATAAAGATGTTTACCTGTGTTTTCCTGACTGTGCTAAGGCATTCGACTGTGTGGATCATAACAAATTATGGATAACATTGTGAAGAATGGGAACTCCAGAACACTAAATTGTGCTCATGAGGAACCTGTACGTAAACCAAGAGGCAGTCGTCCAAACAGAGCAAGGGGATACTGCATGGTTTAAAGTCAGGAAAGGTGTACGTCAGGGTTGTATCCTTTCACCACACTAAATTCAATCTGTATGCTGAGCAAATAATCTGAGAAGCTGGACTATATGAATAAGAAAGCAGTATCAGGATTGGAAGAAGACTCATTAACAACCTGCAATATGCAGATGACACAACCTTGCTTGCTGAAGTGATGAGGACTTGAAGCACTTACTGAAGAAGATCAAAGACCACAGCCTTCAATATGGATTACACCTCAACATAAAGAAAACAAAAATCCTCACTACTGGACCAATAAGCAACATCATGATAAATGGAGAAAAGATTGAGGTTGTAAAGGATTTCATTTTACTTGGATCCACAATCAACACCCATGGAAGCAGCAATCAAGAAATCAAATGACCCATTGCATTGGGCAAATCTGCCACAAAGGACTTCTTTAAAGTGTTAAAAAGCAAAGACATCACTTTAAGGACTAAGGTACACCTAACTCAAGCCATGGTATTTTCAATAGCCTCATATGCACGCGAAAGCTGGGAGGATGAATACAGAAGACCGAAGAATTGACGCCTTTGAATTGTGGTGTTGGCGAAGAATATTGAATATACCATGGACTGCCAGAAGAACGAGCAAATCTGTCTTGGAAGAAGTACAGCCAGAATGCTCATTAGAAGTGAGGATGGTGCAACTTCATCTCATATACTTTGGACATGTTATCAGGAGGGACCAGTCCCTGGAGAAGGACATCATGCTCGGTAGAGTAGAGGGTCGGTGAAAAAGATGAAGACCCTCAAAGAGATGGACTGACATAGTGGCTGCAACAATGGGCTCAAGCATAACAATGTCTGCGAGGATGGTGCAGGACTAGGCAGTGTTTTGTTCTGTTGTAGTTCTGTTGTACATAGGGTCACTATGAGTCAGAACCGATTTGACGGCACCTAACAACAACAATCTTATTTCAAACCAGACTACTGCTAACTGAACCAAACCAAGCCAAACCCATTGCCGTTGAATCAATTCCAAGCAGTGACCGGCAGATTCAAACTGCTGACCTTTTGGTTAGCAGCCGAACTCTTAACCACTGTGCCATCACTATTCCAGATTAGTTGGTCTTATGGTCTGGCCCCTCCAATCCACCATTCACAGCTACAGTGGTGATTTTTTCAAATTCAAATCCAATGATTCTCAACCTCCTGCCACCACAGCAACTTGTATCTCTTCTTCAAATACATAAATACAGTTGTGGTTTTGTTTGTTTTTGTCCCTACTGTCTCTGTAACATAAAGTCTGATACATAGTAGACAACCAGTAAATATTTATTGAATAAACTGAATAAAAACCCAACAAAATTCTGTATTATCAAGAGTTCCTACCTCAGTCTAGAGCCATGTTAAATAGAGCAGATTTGAACACACCTAAATAATTTGGATAATCTCTTAGGGTTTCTGATCATGAGATTTGATCTTTAGGGCTGGATTTTCTCCAGTACGGTAGCACTAGCCACATGGGGCTTGTTAGCACTTGAAATGTGGCTAGTCTCAACTGCGATGTGCTGTATGTGTAAAATACATATGGATTTCAAAGATTCGGTATGAAAAAGAATATAAAATATTTCACTAATAATTTTTTATATTGATTACATGTTGAGATGATAATTCTTAGATGTGTTGGGTTAAGTAAAATACAGTATTAGAATTAATTTCACCTGCTTCTTTTTACATTTTTTAAATAATGTGGCTATTTAAGAAAACTTAAAATTACATGTGTGGTTTGTATCACATTTCTATTGGGCAGCACTGCCCTACAGGGGGAGGAGAGAAGACAGAAGTGAAAAGTTATCATCAAAAGTTAATGTAACGCTTCTTCTACCCTCAGACCAGAAGAACTAGATGGTGTCTGGTTACCACTACTGACCATTCTAATCAGGGCCACAACAGATGGACCCTGATAAAATGGGAAAAAATGTGGAACAAATACTTAAACTCCTAAAAACAAAAACAAAAAACAGACCTACGGGGTGGTTGAGACTGGAGGACTCCCAGGACTATTGCCCTGAGCCACTCTTCAAACCTTGAGTGGAAACTAACCCCTGAGGCCATCTTGTAGCTAAATAACAAGTTGGCTCAAAAAATAATGACTACCACCCATAAATACTGTGTGCCTTTAAAAAATCACCTATATGAGACCAAATGGTCAACAATTACTTTAAAATAAAGATGAGAATGAAGGGGGCAGGGAAATTAGATTAACGGAAACAGAAAAACCAGAATGAAACAATGAGAACATTCACGTACTGTGAAGAACGTAAGCCATGTCACTGAACAACTTGTGAAGAATTGCTGAATGGGAACCTAAACCGCTGTGCAAACATTCACCAAAGAGACAATAAAATATTTAAAAAAAAAAAAGTTAATGTAACAGTTGTTAAATATTCACATAGAACTTTGTGACTAAGCACTGAATACCTCAACACGTAGGCTAAATAAAACCTTTATAAGTATATGTTTGTGATTTTAGCCTGTCGGTTCACAGAATAGAGATTTGATATCAGAGCAGGATGTAAAAAGAAGACCAGTAGAGGTGAACAGCTAAGGAATTTTCTCTCAACATGTGAGTACTCTTATTTTTATAATAGCTTGCAGATTCTGAATCCCAAGTTCAAGCTGCTGAATTGCTTACCCGGGTACTTTTCCAGCTCCTGAAGTTTGGGCTCATTGATGTCTGTGGCTATGACTCTGGCACCTTCTCTTGCAAAAGCCTGGAGGATACAATGCACAGATAAATCCTTTGTCTACTCAGTTAAGCTGCTTCCATAAATGGAAAGTCAATTGGCCCTTTTCCCTTTCATCTTGTTTCCATTGTTGTTTTCCCTAAAACATAGGTGGCATCTCACACTATCTAGTCTTACCCAACACTACTCTTAAGTTATTATTTTTATTTACTTTGATCATTAATTAGAACCACGTGACGTACAGTGTCCATTTAAGTAACGTCAAATAAGATAGGGCTTTTAAAACAAGGATTCTGTTATTAATACCTCTCAAAATACTGCAGTTGTGTGATTTGATAGCCTGTCTTCCATTTCTGAGCAGGTGACTGATGTCTAAGTAATAAGAGAAAAATGGGTTATTTCATACTTTTCCTCCACAGAGTATTCCAGTGCTTTCATGAACACCCTACCACTATACTGAAGGTACATAATTAGCTCAGGTATGCGTTTGTGGGTATAATGTGGGAGAAGACGTAAATTAGAAGGCAATAGTAAACTAACAGTCTTATAACTCTGAGGTCCTGTATCTGAATGGACGTCTTTCAGAATGCTATTTATATCCTTGTAAGGATTCTAGTCGTGCAAAGGTTAAGTGCTTGGCTGATGAATGAAAAGGTTGGTGGTTTGAACCCACCCAGCGGCTCTGTGGGAGGAAAGACCTGGCAATCTGCTTCCACAAAGATTACAGCCAAGAAAACCCTATGAGACAGTTTTACTCCATCTCATGGGGTCGCTATGAGTCAGAATCGACTCAATGACACACAACAACATCTGCTTGTAGGCCCCTTGCAGTTGATTTATTATGGTGCAGAAACCGAGGCAGAGAAATCAGTTTTTCAGAATCAACGGTCATCAGTGATGTCACATGGGAAACTTCATCAGCTTGGGCTCAGAGACAGTAACTTTTTTTTTTTTTGATAAGACAACAGCAGCACAAAGTCAACAGAAAGAGTGGAGGGGGATTAAATAACAGTGGAATCATTCCACATAATTCAATACCTCAAAAGGTAGTAAGCAAACAACAAAAGATACTAACTTACCAAGGCGGCTGCCCGGCCGATGCCCTGAGCAGCAGCCGTCAGGATGATGACCTTGCCGTCAAGTCGACCCATAATGCAACCTGTGGTTTAAATCAAAGGCATGCGCATTTTTTTTAAACTGTGGTGAAAATATACATAACAAAGCATATGCTAACTCAACAATTTCTACAGGTACAATTCAATGACATTGACTGCATTCTTCAAGTTGTGCAACTATTCTTGCTATCTTTTTCCAAATCATTCCCCCTAAAGGCATGTGCGTTTAATGGGCAACACTAGCACACGCTTCTGCATAGGCACTAACATCTAGAAAGAACAGCTCAAGGCGCTTCTTGATGAACTTCACGGCACCTTTGTACAAACAGTCCCACCATCTGAACTCTCCAAGAATGCTTCCTCTACATACCTGTCTTTAGATGTCAAAAACATTTAGCACAAGCCAGTGAGGTGATAACTGGCAACACGCCCACACAGGACTTTAACCCACCTTTCAGTTCCTTCAGTACCCAGCGACCACAGCCTCTGATGCTGAGGCTGCAGGGGTGAAACCCTTTCCCTCACTGCCATCACCACCCTCCTCCCCACCACCCCTGCACCCACTGTTACTGTATTGCTTGTGTCCTTAAAACTCGGGACTGCTTCCCTCTGTCTCTCCTGGAAGATTTTGGTGAGGTTTGCACTATCAATAGCGTATGGCTTTCCCTTGTGCTTTTCAAAGATTTCAGGGCTGGCCTCAGAGAGTCATTGAACAAAATCAAATCATGATCAATACCCCCAATTTATAGATGAGGAAACTGATCTGATGGGTCCAAATTCACAGCATTAGTTAAGGGCAGAGCCAGAAGGAAACTCAGCCCTCCTGACTCTTTTGTTATGTGAACATTCCACCCCACAGTGCTGCTGACCCTCTTTTAAAAGTTAGGGCACACAGTAGTAACATTTCAATAGGTACAATCAGTAATGTTTAAAGGGTGGACTGAGGAACTATGGCATGGGAAATTCAGATATTTGGCCAATGCCTGCTTGGATTGTAGATCACAGAGAAGAGGAATCACTGGTGATGAGGCCGCGGGTGGTAATGGGTGAAATGATCAAATGAGGCTGTCTTCAAGGAACCAGCTTCCTTCTATTGCCCTCTTCTGCCCTTAATACATGCCCTCTGACCTCATACCACGGCACAAGATGGCTGCTATGTCTCCAGGCATCATATCTACATTCCAGGATAAAAGAAGGGGAGGAGTAAACCCTTTAGAGAAATCTTGCCTTTCTACTCAAGAAGGAAGTCCTCCTCTGAAATTCCAGCCTAAATTCCTTTGGCCAGATCTGTGTAACTTGGCCACTGCTTGCAGCCAAGGAGGCTAGGAATTTGAGTTTTTGCTTTCCAGTTTTATGAAGTGAAAGGCAGGGGAAAGTGATTTGAATGGGTATTGAGTGAACCCACTTAAGAGTATGTGCACAAATAACCTACATAATCACTCTGCTCAATTACCTGCTGCTGAAGCACAGGTTGCTAGCCTAGCCTAGAGGGATCTTATCTTCAGCAAAAGTTAGTTTTTTTGTTTTTTTTTGGCTGTTACTCAATATGCGCTTTCCTATCAAGCCTTCACACTTTTGTTCAAGCTTTAGGTGCTAAGGGGGCTAGTTACTCCTATAAGCAATGAGCATTGAAGGATTTATGGAAAGAGAGTGACATGAACAGACACGGGTATTCGGGTTTTCGAAAGACAGCCCTGGAGAGGGAGTGACCAGGCAGGAGTAGCGAGTTCAGTTAGGAGGTTGTTGCAGGGGCTGGTGAGGGCCTGCAGTGAAATAGTGGGGATGGAGAGAAGAGGTGGATGAGAGGGTTGTTAAAGAGATAAGAGACAGGGCGTGGACATCGATGGGGCTAAGTTCAAAGAGATTCTATGGTTTGCCTAGTGTTTCCCAGCTATGAGACAGCAGACCTGAATTCAAACCTAGGCCTCCTGATTACAGGTCCAAGAGAAGACCACGTGCCTCCTGGCTTCCTCTCCTGGTACTGGCATTCCCAGCAGGCCTCTCTAAATCACCACTGCGGTGGCCATGAGCCTGTGCCTCACAGACCTCCAACTACAGGAGACCTAAACGGCCAATGGGCTCAAAGGGAGTGACGACTGTGAGGATGGCGCAGAACTGAGCAGTGTTTCCTTCTGTTGTACTCCGGGTTGTTATGCATTGGAACCAACTCAATGGCATCTAACAACAACAACAACAATTGGCCAAGGGCCCAGCTTCCCATGGGCTGTTCCCAGCCAGTACCTGAGTGCTGCACAGATACTAAGGAGCCCCATTCCTAGGAGTCAGGGCTCCTCTCTGGTGGCTGACCTCCTCCTGCTGAACCTTCCTTAGACTACACAGCACTCTAGGATGCTTCCACCCAACCTGGCTTCCCTGTCTTCCTCCCTTGGGGTCAGACTTGTACCTTGACCTGTGGGCTCGCCCAGCCTTTCCCAGTTCCCTCCTCATTTTCTCTCACAGACATTTTCCTTAATAAAAAGTATGCATGTTTAATTCTGTCTTGGAGGACCAGGTAAAGCAGCTACCTTATAAGAACTGATTTCAGAAATCAGTTTACAACTCTCTGATGCTCTATGATTTTGTCTGCATTTGTTATGCAATGGAGAAACTCGGCTTTTATAGTGCCTGGCCTACTGTGATTCAATTAACTTTCACCGTTTTTTTTTTTCCTTACATGAGTGATAAATTTTCACTCTAAACATGGAAAGAGCTAAGAGATGTACACAATATATATTTTAGACAGTAAACTCTACTGCTGTGGAGTTGATTCCAACCCATAGCGACCCTATTGGACAGAGTAGAACTGCCCTATAGGGTTTCCAAGGCTGTATTTTTTTTTTTTTTTTAAATATTTTATTGCATTTCAGGTGAAGGCTTACAGAACAAATAGCTTCTCATGAAACAGTAGTACACATGTTGTTTTATGACATTGGTTAACAACCCCACAACATATTAACCCTCTAAATTCTCAACCTTTTTTTTTTTTTTTTTTTTGGTGAAAATACGCATAGCCAAAGATACACCGTTTCAAAAATTTCTACATACACAGTTCAGTGACATTGACTACGCTCTTCCATTTGTGCTGTTATTCTCATTTAAGATGAAGGCTTACAGAACAAAGTAGTTTCCATTTAACAGTTACTACAAATGTTGCTCTATGAAAATGGTTAACAATCTCACAACACATCAACAATATCCTTACTCAACCTTGGGTTCCCTATCACCAGCTTCCTTGTCCCCTTCTGCTTTCTGGCCCTTGTCACTGGACTCCTGTACCTCGTTAGTCTCATTTGGTTTTACGGGGCTGTCCACTCCCAGGCTGAACAGTGAACCTCAAAGGTAACTTCACCACTGAGCTAAAAGGGTGTCTGGGGGTCATACTCTCGAGGTTTCTCCAGTCTCGTTTAGGCAAGTAAACCTAGTCTTTTTTTTGTGAGTTAGAATTACGCTCTACATCCTTCTCCAGCTCTGTCCAGATCCCTCTGTTGTGATCCTGGTCAGAGCAGTTAGTGGTGGTAGCCGGGCACCATCTAGCTGTACTGGACTCAGTCCGGTGGAGGCCTTGGTAGCTGTGGACAATTAGTCCTTCGGACTAATCTTTTCCTTGTATCCTGTTCTCTTCATTCTCTCTTGCTCCCGAAGGGATGAGACCAGTGGAGTATCTTAGATGGCTGCTCACAGGCTTTTAAGACCCCAGACACTACTCACCAAGGTTGAAGGTAGAGCATTGTCTTTACAAGCTGTGTCATGCCAATTGAGCTAGATGTTCCCTGAGACCATGGTCCCCACAGCCAAGGCTGTAATTTTTATGGGAACAGACTGCCACATCTTTCTCCCACAGAGCAGCTGGTGGGTTCCAACTGCCCACCTTTTGGTTAGCTGCAGAGTGTTTTAACCACAGCGCCACCAGGGCTCCTTTAGATAGTAAAAGACTCCCTGAATCTTTACCCTTCACCGACCCTGGACATGGTGCAATTTAAAAAGCTGTTCTTCTACGCCATGGCCCTCAGTGTCTTTTGGTGCAATGGCACCGTGAAGACACGTGGCCAAGTATTTTCCTAGGAAACCTCTGACATTCCAAGAAGCATTTACTGAACAGCTGCTGAAGCACAGAGCAGTCAGCTTCTCAGCTCACTCTGAAAACTTTTCCCTGGCTGGCCTTCTCGTTGTTCAGATTTTGGGGCCAGAGCCTTCACGTTAGATTAAATGCCCTCTCAAACGAAAAAGGATTTCTTTGGGAAAATAAGTGCAAAATCCAACGCAGAAACTGCACTTGGTGGATTTCTTACTCTCAATATTGTAATCAAAATGTTAACTTTTCATAAGCAGAGACACAATCTGAGCATTATCAGGAAATCTAAATATTTTCACCAGCCAAGAAGAAAAATGTCCACTTAAAACACTAAAATCCTCTTTTCTTTGGCTACTTTGAAAAACTTGTAAACTAGCTTCAAACCAGGGCTTCTAACTGGTTCAGCCGACTCAGTCATGGCCCACGAAGAGACACAGGAAGGGACTCAGATTTTTAAAATGTGGGGAACTGGAATGCTACCTAGAACGGGAAAAGTTACGGATTGAAGTCCTGCTTCAAACTTGTTAAAAACCCACTTTTGTCCTGAACTAACTGCTCAGATGAATTCTGAAATAGACAACGTGAAGAAAAACAAAAAAAATCCCCAACCAAACCAGTTGCCTTGATTCCAACTCATAGTGACCCTGTAGGACAGAGAAGAACTGCCCCACAGGGTTTCCAAACAACAGCTCCGTGCATTCCAACTACCAATCTTTTGGTTAGCTCTCGACCATGCGCGGGGCTCCTGAAGAACAAAGCAACATCTAAAAAGTAAACCTTCTCTCTCCCCAGCTAGAAGTTTCATTTAAAAGTATCAGACAATCTTACTTCAGAGCAGTGAGCGGAAGACGTCCTGCAGATTCCTCCACAGGCGACAAACTTGAGACGTTTGTGCAGAAGCAAGTCGGGTGCTTAATAGTGCATGCTGGGATTTGTAGTTCAAGTGCCTTCATGCCTGCTTAGTTTCGTTACCTTCAGTTTTTTAAAAAGAAGCCGCATGATTTCTGTACTTTATTTGCGCATTCTGCCATCTAGTGGAGCTCAGGCAGAACTGCTAACTCTAAGTAGAAGGTAAGTCGTGGAACCAAACCAAACCAAGCCAGTTGTGGTGGAGTGGATTCCTACTCATGGCGACCTCATGTGTGTCAGAGCAGAACTGTGCTTCACAGGGTTTTCAGTGGCTGATTTTTCAGAAGTATATCGCCAGGCCATTCTTCTGAGGCGTCTCTGGGTGGACTCAAACCTCTGCTGAGCACACTAACTGCACAACAAAACCAAAACCTGTTTCCATCAAGTCGATTCCAACTCATAGCGACCCAAAAGGACAGAAGAGAACTGCCCTATAGGGTTCACAGCTACCCCATGTGACAGAGTAGAACTTCCCTATAGGGTCACTGGAACCCACCAGCAGCTCTGCAACAGAAATATGTGGCAGTTGCTTCTGTAAAGATTACAGCCTTGGAAACCCTATACCACAGTTTACCCATTCGTCTGTTGATAGGTAGTTTCCATCTTAATGCTATTGTGAATAATGCTGCAATGAACATGGGTGTGCATATGTCTATTCATGTGACTGCTCTTATTTCTCTCAGATATATTCCTAGGAGTGGGATTGGTGGATCGTATGAGATTTCTATCTCTAGCTTTTTAAGGAAGCGCCATATTGTTTTCCAATATGGTTGTACCATTTTGCATTCCTACCAGCAGTGCATAAGAGTTCCAATCTCCCTGAAACCTTTACAACATTTGTTATTTTCTGTTTGTTTGTTTTTTTTAATTTTTATTTGTGCCAATAATGTCAGGGTGAGATGGTATCTCATTGTAGTTTTGATTTGCATTTCTCCAGTGGCTAGTGATCACAAGCATTTCCTCATGTGTCTGTTAGTCACCTGAATATCTTCTTTAGTGAAGTGTCTGTTCATTTCCTTTGCCCATTTTTTAATTGTATTATTTGTCTTTGTTGCAGAGTTACTGGATTTTCCTATAGATTTTAGAGATAAGACTTTTGTCTGATACATCACAGCCAATGTTTTTTTTCCCAGTCTGTAGGCTCTCTTTTTACTCTTTTGGTGAAGTCTTTTGATGAGCATACGAGTTTAATTTTTAGAAGATCCCAGTTATCTAGCTTACCTTCTGATGTTTGTGTATTCTTAGTCATGGTTTGTATCCTGTTTATGCCATATATTAGGGACCTTAGTGTTGATCCTATTTTTTTCTTCCATGATCTTTACGTCGTTGATCCATTTTGAATTAGTTTTTGTGTATGGTGTGAGGTATGGGTCCTGTTTCATTTTTTTACAGAAGGGCATCCAGTTTTGCCAGCACCATTTGTTAAAAAGACTGTCTTTTCCCCACTAAATGGACTTTGGGCCTTTGTCGAAGATCAGGTGACTGTAGGTGGATGGATATACATCTGGGTTCTCAATTCTGTTCCATTGGTCAATGTATCTGTCTTTGTACCAGTACTAGGCTGTTTTGACTACCATAGCTATATAGTAGGTTCTGAGGTCAGGTAGTGTGAGTTCTTCTACTTTTTTCTTCTTCAATAGTGCTTTACTTATCTGAGGACTTTTTCCTCTCCAGATAAAGTTAATGATGAGTTTTTCCATCTGTTTAAAGAATGCTGCTGGTATTGGGATTGGAATTGCATTGTATTTGTAGACTGCTTTGGGCAGAATTGACATTTTCACAATGTTGAGTCTACCTATCCATGAGCATGGTGTGTTTTTCCATTTATGTAGGTCTCTTATGGTTTCTTGCACTAGTGTTTTGTAGTTTTTTTGTATAGGTTTTTTACATCGCTGGTTAGGTTTATTTCTAAGTATTTTTTTTTTAGGGGCTATTATTAATGGTATTGTTTTTCTGATTTCCTTTTTGTAGTTCTCTTTATTGGTGTATAGGAACCCAACTGTTTTTTTTATGTTTATCTTGTAGCCTGTTACTCTGTTGAATCTATTAGTTCCAGCAGTTTCCTTGTGGAGTCTTTAGGGTTCTCTATGTATAGTATCATATCCCCTGCAGATTGGGACAGTTTTACTTCTTCCTTACCAATTTAGATGCCCTTTATTTCTTTTTCTTGTCTTATTGCTCTAGCTAGGACTTTCAGCACAATGTTAAATAGGAGTGTTGATCTAGAGTTTTTAGAGTGAGGAAAAGAAAATTTTATTGTGTTTAAGGTACAATTATTGTTGTTACTTTGTCATGCTCAGCCTGCTCCAACCCTAATACACATTTAGTGGCAGAATGCAGCCATCAGGACTACACTGGGGAGTGTGGTGAGGAAGGGGAAATGTGGAGCTTGAACCAAAAGTGTGGAGGCTTGAAAGGAAGGAACACTGTGGGTAACAGGTCAAGTCTGGCTGAAGAGAATGGAGATAAGCTCTAAAAGAAAAATCTCAAGTTTTGCAGAAGAGACCAGAGATAAGATCAAAAAGAAAGAACTAGATTATATGAGCCCTCTAGGCTAAGTTAGCAACCTGTAGATCATTAGATGGGTAATTGAGCAGAGTGATTGGGTAGGTTTTTTGTGCACATACTCTAAGTGGGTTCACTCAACACCCATTCAAATCACTTTCCCTCTGCCTTTCACTTCATAAAGGCTGGAAAGCAAAAACCCTCAATTTCCTAGCTTCTTTGGCTAGTAGCACAGATTTGGACAATGGAGTGTAACCTGGAATTCCCGAGGAAGGCTTCCTTCTTTCTCTAGAAGTCTTATGGCTTTTGCTCCTCCCCTTCTTTTTGCCTGGAATGCAAATGTGATGCCTGGTGACATAGCAGCCATTTTGTGCCTTGGTATGAGGTCAGAAAGCACACACTAAAGACAGAGCAGGGCAATAGAAGGAACCTGGTTCCTTGAAGACAACCTTGAGGCACTAGCCCTGGACTAACTTCCCTGGATTTGTATAAGATAAAATAAAGTCCTT
Organism: Dugong dugon; assembly: GCA_030035585.1. NCBI lineage: Eukaryota > Metazoa > Chordata > Mammalia > Sirenia > Dugongidae > Dugong > Dugong dugon. The sequence goes on along the minus strand of CM057463.1, from coordinate 19,803,593 downwards.
TTTAAGACCACCGTTTTTCAAGTTTTCTGTTACTTGAAGCTAGCATATTCCTAATAGTTATAGTGAACACAGTCAGAAAGATTTGGATGAATTCCAGACCCTTCTCTCACTAGCTAAGAGAATAAGTCACTTAACTCTCTGATCTTGGCTTTCTCATCTGTAAAATTAAGGTAACCATAGGACCTACCTCAGGAGTGTTGTAAGCAGGAAAGATTCGGCATGTGAAACCATCATACAATGTTTGACATGTATACACTCAATAAATGTTAGTGATATTATGGAAGTTATCAGACGAATGTACTAATATATGATTAAAAAAAATTTTTTTTTTAACCTTGAGCTTAGTTTCTGCATATGTCCAAGTGAAGTTTTTGGTAAAATTGTCCCTTGTTTCCCCCCTGCAGTTTAATGCTGGGTCTAAGGATCTGTAGGGAGCCCTGGTGGCACAGAGGTTAAAGCACTCGGCTGCTAACTGAAACATCGTCAGTTCGAATCCACCAGCCTCTCCACAGGGGAATGATATGGCAGTCTGCTTTCATGAAGATATACAGCCTTGGAAACCCGATGGGGGTTTTGGTTTGGTAATAATCTGTAATCTTATCCTTGCTTTAATAACAATGCCCTTCCTTTGAATTTTGATGATTTCAGAATAGACTTTTTATGAATATAAGCATTCTCTACTCCTTTCTTCCTTAATGCAGATTTCTTCAGCCTCACGTGCTGACCAACTTCAACAATGCTTACTGGAAAACTGCCCAAGTCACATGGCACTGTGGATATTTGCTTGCCCATCCAAATAGGCAGCAGACTACATTCTTCAAGCTAGGCATTTATCATCCTTCCCTCTGTAAGTTCCAAGAAGGCAGTGCCTTGTAGCATCTAGACCAGTGACCAGCATGCAGTAGATGCTCATTAAATATTTGCTGAGCAGCTGGCTCTCAATAACATGTTTCCTATGAGAAATAATATCACAGTTTGTGTTCTCTAGTTGGAGCCCTGGTGGCGCAGTGGTTAAGAACTCGGCTGCTAACCAAAAGGTGGTCAGTTTGAATCCACTAGCCGCTCCTTGGAAACCCTATGGGGCAGTTCTACTCTGTCCTATAGGGTTGCTATGAGTTGGAATTGACTCGACTGCAACAGGTTTGGTTTAGTCTCAAATTTATTTATTTTTTTATGTGCTTTAGGTGAAAATTTACTGAGAAAATTAGTTTCTCGTTGAAAAATGTATACACAAATTGTTTTTTGACATTGGTTGCAATCCCCACAATGTGTCAGCACTCTCCCCCTCTGAATTTAATTTTCAGGTCTTTTAAGCATCAACTGCCCATGCTACTGCTTTTTTAAAATACTCTTGGGTTCCATTGCTGGCTTTATCATTGTTCCTTCACAACCATTCATGATGCTGAAACTCAGTTCATGAGTTAAGCAACTTCTCTTATACTGGATACCTAATAGCTGATTACATTTTTAATGGCCTTAAAGTAGTTTTATCATTCAGGGGAATTGATCAAGTAACTCTGGGTTACTCTTTGATTCAGAAAAGGAGCAGATATTGAATGAATCAGACCTGCAGCTGTTATAGTGTGACGTTTAGGCAAGGCTGGAAAGGAGAAGCAAAACCAAGGAGCAGACCTTAACCCTAGTGAATTCCTGTGATAGTATGTTAGGCAAAAGGAAAATATCCAATCCAGAGATTTGGAATGATGGGTACTATGCAATCCATAATCTCTTCCTTTGAATGACTCTTCTTACCAAAGAGCCAAGGATGCTGTCTTAGGTTGGGTTCTCTACAGAAGCAAAGCCAGTAAAGCATATAAATATATATACAGAGAGATTTACATCAAGGAAATGGCTCATGTGATTGCAGAGGCTGCAACATCCCAAGTCCGTGGATCAGAATAGAGGCTTCTCCCGATTCACGTAGCCGCAGGGGCGGGCGAACCCAAGATCGGCAGGTTGGAGAGCAGGGCTCTTGCTCACAGGCTGTGAAGATCGATGAATCCCAAGATCAGCAGATAAGCTGATAGCTCAAGTCCCAAGAACCGCAGACCAGACAAACAGGAGGCAGCCACAGGATCCAGAGTGAACAAAAAGCCAGAATGTCTGCTTATATTCAGATGCAGGCCACACCCCCAAGGAAACTCCCTTTCAACTGACTGGCTACTCACAGCAGATCTCATCATGGGAGTGATTGCATATAAACACTGAAAATCATGGCCTAGCCAAGTTGACACACAATCTTAATCATCATAGATGCCTTGAAATTACTTTAACTCTGTTGTATAACCTTATCCAACTCGCTGTTTTTTGTAGTGTTTCAATTATAGGATGACTGAAAATAAAATAGGGATACTCTCAAAAATCATACTTCTTATTCTTTTATAGGGTCACAGATGCCCTGAGGGTATGATAAAAGAAAGAGGTTAACAGAAGTTAGCGTAGTATTCTGAAAAAATAAATGCACACACAAAAGTTTACATAAAATTTCAGAAGTTTTATAGACCTCATGAAGCCATCCATGGATGCCCTAACTATCTGTGGGGACCCCAGTTTTAGGAAACTTTACTTTGATAGAAAATTTGGTGCTGTTTCCTCATGTCTAAAATGAAGGGGGTAGAACCAATAATCTCTGAGGTTTTTCAGCTGGGAGTGGGGTGGAGTGGAGAACAAAGTCTAGTAACAAACCAACTGAGAGTGCTTGTATAGGGTCTCTGGTGGGTGGATAACAGAAAAGTGAGAAAGAATTTTTGTAGTTATGAAACCAAAAGGGAAAGTAGGACTAGAGAGTTAATGACACAGCTCCTATTATCCTTTAACAATTTAAATCCAGAAAACATGCATATATTTTCATAGCAGAATCCTGAAACTCAATGAGTTTCCTGACCACCCCACCAAGAAACCATTAATATCACACAGTCATGATTCAGAACTACTGATTAAACATTTAGTGAACATACAAGGTGCTAAAAGTGGAGTTTTAACTTTTTTAATTAAATGATACTTTTCTTATGTATTATGCTTTGGAATTGCCTAAGTAATATGTGGATAATTTTACATTAATAAAAATGTATACATGAAATGCATACATGGAAACACTGGACATTTCCTTCAATAACTTTACTCCTTACAAAATATATAAATAAATCAAACCTTTCAACTTCTAAAGTATTACCACATTCAAGAACAAGGCATTGCTGTCACCGTTCTAAATTACCGGAAGGAATGAATTTCTGATTCCTTGATCTTCCAGTTCTAGTGGTGAAGGGAAAACTGAATGTGAAATTAAGTTGGACTATGATATCATTGCCAGGGAGAGACACACAAAGCGGCTAACACAGCCGTTTCCAAACAAGGAGTGCCGGCCCTGCGGACCAGTGACAGCAGAGGAGTTACTGGGTTTTGCATTCGGGCACGTCTTTTCCGGAAGAGGCGTGCCAAGGACCTGTCTGAGGGTCCACACTCTCTGCTCCCACTGTGTGTTCCTCTGAGAAATAAAATAAAACCCAAAATTAATTCTATTAAAAAAATACACAAAAAAACAAGCACGGCTGGAAGGGGAAAAGATGTGAAAACAGGAGAGAGATGAGGAGTGAAAAATGGCAACGTGGTCATTAGTTTCATTGTGTCTGACCATCAAAACGGTGTACTTCACCTCAGAGTGTGAGAAGTTTATTCCTCATTCTCTCAGAAAATGAACTGTAACATAATTAAGGAAAAAAAAAATTCAAAGTCCTATTTTATAAGACGGTTGTTAAAAAAAACCTCATTTGTGTTAGAAAACCATATTATATAGGAAGTAATAAAATCTTATTTGAAATTTATCAATTTGAGAGTCAAAGTGAATCAAAGATGGACTAATTTAGTTGGGTTTTCTTTTACCCTATTTTTGTTGTTGTTGTTGTTAGTAGGTGCTGTCGAGTAGGTTCTGACTCGTAGTGACCCTATGCACAACAGAACAAAACACTGCCCGGTCCTGTGCCATCCTCACAATCATTGTTATGCTTGAGCCCATTGTTGCAGCCACCGTGTCCATCCATCTCATTGAGGGTCTTCCTCTTTTTCGCTGACCCTCTACTTTACCAAGCATTGTGTCCTTCTCCAGGGACTGATCCCTCCTGATAACATGTCCAAAGTATGTGAGACGTAGTCTCGCCATCCTTGCTTCTAAGGAGCATTCTTGTTGTACTTCTTCCAAGACAGATTTGTTCTTTTGACAGTCCATGCTATATTCAATATTCTTCACCAACACCACAATTCTAAGGCATCAATTCTTCTTTGGTCTTCCTTATTCATCTTCCAGCTTTCACATGCATATGAGAGGATTGAAAACACCATGGCTTGGGTCAGGCGCACCTTAGTCTTCAAGATGACATCTTTGCTTTTCAACACTTTAAAGGGGTCTTTTGCAGCAGATTTGCCCAATGCAATGCATCTTTTCATTTCTTGACTGCTGTTTCCATGGGTGTTGACGGTGGATCCAAGTAAAATGAAATCCTTGACAACCTCAATCTTTTCTCCATTTTTCATGATGTTGCTTATTGGTCCAGTAGTGAGGATTTTTGTTTTCTTTATGTTGAGGTGTAATCCATACTGAAGACTATGGTCTTTGATCTTCAGCAGTAAGGGCTTCAAGTCCTCTTCACTTTCAGTAAGCAAGGTTATGTCATCTGCATAATGCAGGTTGTTAGAGTCTTCCTCCAATCCTGATGCCTTCTTCATATAGTCCACCTTCTTGGATTATTTGCTCAGCATAGAGATTGAATAGGTATGGTGAAACGATACAACCCTGATGCACGCCTTTCCTGACTTGAAACCACACAGTATCTCCTTGTTGTGTTCAAATGACCGCCTCTTGATCCATGTACAGATTCCTCATGAGCACAATTAAGTGTTCTGGAATTCTCATTCTCCTCAATGTTATCCATAGTTTGTTATGATCTACACAGTTGAATGCCTTAGCATAGTCAATAAAACACAGGTAAACATCTTTCTGGTATTCTCTGTTTTTAGCCAGGATCCATCTAACATCAGCAATGCTATGCCTGGTTTCACATCCTCTTCTAAATCTGGCTTGAATTTCTGGCAGTTCCCTGTTGATATACTGATGCAGCTGCTTTTGAATGATCTTTAGCAAAATTTTACTTGCATGTGATATTAATGAGATTGTTCGAAAATTTCCACATTCAGTTGGATCGCCTTTCTTGGGAATAGGCATAAATATGGATCTCTTCCAGTGGGTTGGCCAGGTAGCTGTTTTCCAAATTTCTTGGCATAGATGAGCACTTCCAGCACTGCATCTGTTTGATGAAACATCTCAATTGATAGTCCATCAATTCCCGGAGCCTTATTTTTTGCCAATGCCTTCAGTGCAGTTCTGGACTTCTTCCTTCAGTACCATTGGTTCCTGATCATATGTTACCTCCTGAAATGGCTGAACATTGACCAATTCTTTTTGGTATAATGACTCTGTCTATTCCTTCCATCCTCTTCTGATGCTTCCCGTGTCATTTAATATTTTCCCCATAGACTCCTTCAGTATTCCAACTCAAGGCTTGAATTTTTCTTCAGTTCTTTCAGCTTGAGAAATGCAGAGCATGTTCTTCCCTTTTGGTTTTCTATCTCCAGGTCTTTGCACATGTCATCATAATACTTTACTGTCTTCTCGAGCTGCCCTTTGAAATCTTCTGTTCAGTTCTTTTACTTCATTATTTTTTTCTTCTGCTTTAGCTACTTGATGTTCAAAAGCAAATTTCGGAGTCTCTTTTGACATCCAGTTAGGTCTTTTCTTTCTCTCTTGTCTTTTTAATGACCTCTTGCTTTTTTCATGTAGATGTCCTTGCTGCCATTCCACAACTCATCTGGTCTTTGGTCATTAGTGTTCAATGTGTCAAATCTATCCTTGAGGTGGTGTCTAAATTCAGGTGGGATATACTCAAGGTCGTACTTTGGCTCTCATCGACTTGTTCTAATTTTCTTCAGTTTCAACTTGAAAATTGCATATGAGTAATTGATCCACATACAGCCCCTGGCCTTGTTCTGACTGATGATATTGAGCTTTTCCATCATCTCTTTCCATAGACGTAGTCGATTTGATTCCTGTGTATTCCATCTGGTGAGGTCCACATGTATAGCTGCCATTTATGTTGCTGAAAAAAGGTATTTGCAATGAAGAAGTTGCTGTTCTTGCAAAATTCAATCTTGCGATCTCCGGCATTGTTTCATATAAATATATGTTTATTTATTTTTACTGGGTATGGATTATAATGTAGTAGTTGCCCATAGTTAAAATCTATTAAAGAAATGCATTTTTACTTTTATTGCGGATGGTACTTTTCTCTTGATATTTAAGTCATTCTTTTAAAGTATGAAGATATCGTCAACTAATATGTAAAAATATGATAATGCAAAAGTAAAATTCATATTTTTAAAGAATATACAGTGGATAAACACTTGAGATTATAACAAACTAAGGAGATGCCACAGGATAAACATGATCCTAGTGAATTTGTTAAAAAAAAAAATTCTTTCCAAATTTGTGCTTAACTCAGGTTTACTCCTGACTGTCATGGATATAATAGCAATCTTCACAATGTATAAATGCATTGAGATACAAAATGGAAAGGATCTAACAATATTTGCATTTTCTACTTACTTGAGGTTTCTTGGGCCTATTGGTTTCTTCCAAGATTTTCTATTAATAGCCTTATGACTTCTTTTTGATATTTGACAGTAGGTTTTGTAATACTAATTCTAACAAGAACAATAAAAATATGTAAAAGCCCAACATCTAATTTTTTAAGGAAGACTAAACAGAACTACTTTCCAGAGTTTTCTAATAAGACACATCCACTGGCATATTATCCGTAAGTGATAGTAGATAAGGCCTCAGGGGCAAGGTACCCTGGTAGTGTGCCCTTTCTAGCAATAACATCATCAGATTACAAGTATTCTGTTTGATCTCAAGGACAGTTCAATTTTCTTAACATTGAGAAACCAGTTCTTTTTAAACTTCTGAAGGCTCAACAGCTAATCATTGGAAGGCATCATAAAGAAAGTAATTGAGCTGTTACCATGGGGTCCTAGCAACACGCTGAAGAGACAACAATTACCAGAGCATCAAAGAGGAAAACAGCCTCCTTTCTACACTGTCGGGAAAGCAAACCCTGACTGCAGCTCTGGGCTAAATTGATACAGTCAGAGGTCAGATTCTGATCATTAGTTTACACTTTAGTCGGGAAGGATAACTTGTAAGACTTTCTGCCTTTCTTAGAGACCGTGAAAGTATCTGCTGACTCTATAAATAAAATTGTTCTTTTTAATGAGTAAAAACTTAATAGGTATAAGTGTCACTATAGCCAACAGTCTTATAAATGGAAGGACAGCTAGACAGCATGAAGATTCACAGTGCTGCTTTTTTTACTCTGAGTGGCATTAGCTAAAAGTTGGGTGTTAGATGGAACACATATTTAAAGATTTATTAAATACTACACGTATGTCAGACGGGTGACAACTGGCTTCCACGTTTGGCAGAATTGGATGTCATTATTAAATATCTATTAAAGATTAATAGGAAGAAGATAGGAGCCAGAAGGAATTTTAAAACCAAACCCGCTGCCGTCGAGTTGATTCCGACTCATAGCGACCCTATAGGATGGAGTAGAACTGCCCCGCAGGGTTTCCAAGGCTGTAAATCTTTACGGAAGCAGACTGCCACATCTTTCTCCCGCAGAGCGGCTGGTGGGTTTGAACTGCAGACCTCGACTCGACAACAACGAGAAGGTAACTTAAGAAATCTAATACAAACCTGTGCTTTTATTGATTATGAATGTGAGGATCAAAGATATCAGACAGCTTGCTTACGGTGATGTATTAATAAGTGTCAACATTATATTGCTAACTCAGTTTCTCTGACTCTCCATTTAACATTCTTTTCATTATGTCAAAAAGAATACACACCACAAAGAATGTTAGGCATGCTATTATGTACAGTACTATATATACATAAATAAACAAATTAGAGGATATTGTTTTGAGATCTAGGTACCTAGAATCTGAAAGGAATTAAAATCTTGACCCAAAAACAAAAGAGGAAAAACAAGTGAAATTAAGAAAAACAATGCAAACCTTAGTCACAGCGTTAAATACACACATACAGGTTTTTAACATTCACTTGAAAGCATAAAAAAGCTATATGATTGGCAAGTAGCATTCAAATACATCCTGTGTTATTAATCAGCATTGTGCTTAGTTTGAAAACTTTGCTTATGTAATGAGAATTTAATGAATTTAATGTAGACTATATATATTTTTAAAACACAATAACAATTTTATTTTTAATATTGTAACTAAGGGAAAGAAATTTATACAGTTTAGAAAGGAAATTTTAAGCTATGAAAGTTAAATTTAGGCAAAGACATACTCCTTTTCAAACTCCTTGGCATTTTTCATCTTCTCTAGGTCTATTTTGAAGAGCTTTGTTTTGAGCTCTTCAACTTCTTCTTTATAGGGCTGAGCTCCTAAAGCAACTTTGTCCTAAGTTTTTACAGAGAAAAGAACAATAACTAAGTATTGAAACAGTTTCAATTCCAGCAAAGAGTAGATAAGTGCCTTTGATCCAGTAGGAACATTTTAAAATAGCAAACAACTTCAAATATATGAAACACAGAAAAGGCATCAATTTTAATACTAAAATGAATAATAACTAGATATTTGATGCGAAGTATATTTAAAGCTAATATAGAGAGAACACCATTTTTATATCTTATAACAAATATTATTTTTCCCGTTTAAAAAGTGATACACCCAAACAAAATGACACAGAAAGGTTGAAAATAATGAAATGAGTGGGCAAAGGTAAATCAGGAAAATGAAACAAAAAGATGCCAGAGCAACAAAATAAATATCAAACTGAATTGAACTCAAGGCACAAAGCATCACATAGCATTATCAGGGATGTGTTGAACTGAAAGACAGTTCAGTTCAGTGATATAGGCATTTTCTTTGACCACTATGTAGTGAAAGAAAGAAATCAGCCTTAGGTAACACTGGACAGCCAGAATGCTCCTTGGAAGCAAGGATCGCAAGACTTTGTCTCACATACTTTGGACATGTTATCAGGAGGGATCAGTCCCTGGAGAAGGACATCTTGCTTGGTAAAGTAGAGGGTCAGCGAAAAAGAGGAAGGCCCTCAATGAGATGGATGGACACAGTGGCTGCAACAATGGGCTCAAGCATAACAACGATTCTGAGGATGGTGCAGGACTGGGCAGTGTTTCACGCTGTTGTACATGGGGTCGCTCTGAGTTGGAACTGACTTGACAGCACCTAACAACAACAGCAACACTGTTTAAAGCAATTCTTGTGCCAGATAAATCAAATTTGGAAATACTGGTTCAGGAATGAATGATAGATAATGAGAACTCTGAATTTCAGACCTACTACATGTGGCCAAAGCTACACTGAGAAATATTGATAGCCTAAATATTTGTATTAATAAATTGAAAAGACTAAAAAATAAAGTTCTTAGTTAACAGCATTGATTTATTCCTCCAGATGTATTTTCATTGCTCTAGTAAGGAAAAAAACAGTCCTTTGAGATTCTGATTTGAATTACATTAAAGTTAGAAATTAATTCGGGAAAAACTGATAGTTGTACAATATTTCACACAAAGCACACAACAACAACAACAAACACAGTATTTAGGCTTCCCACCTAGGAAATGGCATGTGTCTAAATTTTAAATCACATGTTCTATTTCTTTTTACAGTTTTACGATTCTTTTCATATCTTGCTGTTATTAAGATGCCTTCGAGTCAGTTCCGATTCATAGCGACCCCATGTACAACAGAATGAAACAGTGCCCAGTCCTGTGCCATCCTCACAATTATTGTTATGCTTGAGCTCATGGTCGCAGCCACTGTGTCAGTCTATCTTGTTGGGCATCTTCCTCTTTTTCGCTGACCCTCTACTTTACCAAGCATGATGTCCTTCTCCAGGGATTGGTCCCTCCTGATAACCTGTCCAAAGTACCTGAGACGAAGTCTTACCATTCTCTTTTGATATATTCTACCCTAATTTTTTTTATGGAGGTTAGTGATTCGAGCATTTTATTTTTGATTTTGTGGTTATCATAAATAAAATCTTTTTTCTTCTATCACACAGGGTGTCCATAAAGTTCCAGTGCAGTTTAAATTTTTAACAAATTCACTGCTATTTGATATAAACAATTTGTAAAGATAAAACAGAGGAAATTTACTCAGAATTTAAGTAAAATTGATAGATTCTTTTGTTGAAATTTCTTTTATTTTCAGTTAGTAAACACTACATTATATCGGTTAGCTATATCCAGATGTATTTAAATAATGGAGAACAGGCTGAAAATTAATATCCTTGCAATTAGTTAAATCTTAAGATAAATTAATTCTGTTGAGCTTTTCCAGATTATTTATATGACATTTACAAGCGAGCTTCAAATTTCAAACAGTATAAAGATTTTGGATACCCAGTATTTTCCTTTCTTTCCCCATGGTTGCTATACAAAGTCACACCCATTACATGGTTCTAAATGGTTACTTCTGGTATGCAGGAAAGGTATTTCTCTCTTTGTAGATACCTGTGTCAATCTATACCAAATATTGAAGAAATGTGTTGCTTACACTCTCTTTCTTGAACACTTTATGTTCCAGGACACCACTCTCTCTCCTGGTTCTCCTCCTACCTCACTGGCTGCTCTGTCTCAGTATCTTTAGCTAACTCCATAAAAATCAGTTGCTGTAGAGTCGATTCCGACCCATGGTGCCCCATGTACCTCTTCTCTATTTTGCTCGTGCCTTAGGTGACCTCATCCTGTCTCATGACTTCTATCTGCTGATGATTACCCAAATTTATATCTCCAATCTGGACTTCTACCAGACTCATATATCCCTCCTCCTAACTGATATCTCAACTTGGATGTACAACGGGCATCTCAAATTCAACATGTCCAAAACTGAACTATGATCCTGCTCCACCTCTTTCAAATCTGCTCTTTCTGGCAATCTTGCCCATCTCCATAAATGGCAACTCCATCCCTTCAGTTGCTCAGGCCAAAAACTCCGGGGTCATCTTTGGCTCCTTGTTTTCTTTCTTACTACACATAGATTCTGTCAGCAAATTCTGTTGGTTTGTCTAATGGCATTCGAATTCAAAACATTGAAACTAGTGTTCTTTCCAAAGAAAACAGGTCATATTCAGCCCACTGGCCACCAGGTGGAACTCAGTAACAGGGGCATTATGAAGAAAACAAATTTTAAAATACATTTACCTAATAAAGAGTGTTATATATTTAGGTAAGAAGCATTTTTTGAAAATGAAAAAAATATATTTCCAAACTATAAAAAATAATATTTATGTGTGTTTTAAAAATTATTTTTTTAGGAAGATAAAAATAAGCATTATTTTGCATGGAAGTATACTCCTTGCATTTCACTTCTAAGTTAAGTTGTTTTCTTTTTTTTTCTTTAAACTTGAGTATTGAACTTCAGACATACATAAACCAATAGGAAGTTGTGGTAAAGGGAAGAATATAGTGCCAAAATATCCTTCACATTGAACAGTAAAATAAAAGGCAAAACATATTTCTTATTTCTAAAATGAGTTGGTTAAGTTACCTGGAGTACTTGGATAATTTCTTTTGTTTTTTTCAAGGCATTTATTTGATTCATTAACTTTTCTTTTTTTTAAATTTTTTGTTGTACTTTAGATGAAGGTTTACAGAACAAATAGTTTCTCATTAAACAGTCAGTACACATATTGTTTTATGACATTGGTTAACAACCCCATGACATGTCCACACTGTCCCTTCTCAACCTTGAGTTCCCTGTCACGAGCTTTCTTGTCCTCTCCTGTCTTCTAGTCCTCGTCCCTGGACTGCTGTGCCTGATTAATCCTGTTTTGTTTTATGAGACTGTCCAATCTCTGGCTGAATGGTCAACTTCAGGAAGGGCTTCACCAATGAGCTAAAAGGGTGTCCGGGGACCATACTCTCAGGGTTTCTCCAGTCTGTCAGGGCAGTAAATTGGGTCTTTTTTTTTGTGAGTTATAATTTTGTTCTACATCCTTTTCCAGCTCTGTCCAGGACCATCTATTGTGATCCTGGTCAGAGCAGTCAGTGGTGGTAGCCGGGCACCATCTAGCTGTACTGGACTCAGTTTGGTGGAGGCCTTGGTAGCTGTGGTCCATTAGTCCTTTGGACTAATCTTTTCCTTGTGTCTTGTTATCTTCATTCTCCCTTGCTCCCAAACGGGCGAGACCAGTGTGGTATCTTAGATAGCTGCTTACAGGCTTTTAAGACCCCAGATGCTACTCACCAAGGTAGAATGTAGAACATTGTCTTAATACACTGTGTTATGCCAATTGAGCTAGATGTTCCCCGAGACCATGGTCCCCGTAGCCCTCCGCCCAGCAATTCAATCCCTCAGGGAGTTGGGAAGAGTCTATAGAGCTTCCATGACCTTTTGTTGTACAAGTTATGCTGGCTTCCCCAGTAATGTGTACTGTCTTACCCTTCACCAAAGTTACCACTTATCTATTTAGTTTCCCTCCACTCCTCCCATCCCTCATAACCAACAAAGATTGTTTCTTTTTGTGTGTAAACTTTTACATGAGTTATAAAGTAGAGGTCTCATACAATATTTGTCCTTCTGTGATTGACTTATTTCACTCAGCATAATGTCCTCCAGTTTTGTTCCTCTTACTCTCCTGTGCTGAGTTCCTTTTCTTTGTGGATTTTTTTTCTTTTTTGTAGGTTTTGTTTTCACTGAGACTTTATGTTTTTCTTCTTTATTTTGATGAGTAGGTTTGTTAACTTTCTTTGTGGTTACCATGAAATTTACTCTTATCTTCCTAGATTTGAACCAGTCTATTATTACTTGGTATCACTTGACTTCCTCTCCATTAGAAGGTTCTATATCTATACCGTTTATTCCCTCTTTTATTGTTATGATGCTATTGTAATTTACAGATTAACCTCTCTGGTTCCCTTTTGTTATTCTTTTGGTTTTGCATAGTCCTTAAGAGTTCATTCCCTAGGTTGGTATCTGGCTAGTACAATCCCGTGTCCTATATTCCGCGTGTGGTCTGATATTGTTTGTTCTCAGAGCAAAGGACTTCCTTTAATAAGTCTTGTAAGTTTGGTTTGGATTTACATAGTCCCTTTATTTCTGTTTATCTGGAAATGACCTAATTTCACCATCATATTTGAACGAGAGTTTTGCAGGATATATTATTCTTGGCTGGCAAATTTTTTCTTTCAAGGTTTTATATATGTCATCCTGTTGCCTTCTTGCCTGCATGGTTTCTGCTGAATAATCCAAGCTTAGTCTTATTGTTTCTCCTCTGTATGTGACTTTTTGTTTTTCTTGAGCTGCTCTCAGGATTCTTTGTTTGTCTTTGGTTTTAGTGAGTGTGATTATGATATGCCTTGGCGACTTTCTTTTGGGGTCTATCCTATATGGGGTTCATTGAGCTTCTTGGATGGTCAGCTTTTCATCTTTCATGATATTGAGGAAGTTTTCTGTCAGCAATTCTTCAAAGATCCTCTCTGTGTTTTCTGTTTTCTCCCCCTGTTCTGGAACTCTGATCACTCATAGATTTTTGCTTTTGATTATATCCCACATAATTGTCAGGGTCTCTTCATTTTTCTTCGTCCTCTTTTCTGATTTTTCCTCAAGCAGAGGTGTATCCAAGTGCTTGTCTTCATTTCCCCTGATCCTGTCTTCTACCGTTTCAAATCTGCTCCTCAGCCCTTCTATGACACTGTCCATTTCTGAAATCTTGTTGTTTATCTTTTGGATTTCTAATTGTTGTTTTTATATAATTTCTAGTTGTGAATTTATTTTGGCATTTTGTTCGTGCATTATTTTCCTGAATACTTCCATATTTTTGCCTGTATTTTTCATGAATTTGTCTGCGTTTTCCATGAATTCTTCTATTTTTTTCCTCATTTTTGTTTGCTTTTTGGATAATTCTGAGTATTAGGTATTTGAATTCCCTATCAGGTAGTTCTATTGCCGTTTCTTCTACTGGAAAGTCATCTGTTGTTTTATTTTGGATGGCTATTGGAACCATTCTGTCCTGTTTTTATAAATGTTTTGATGTTGTCTGCTGTCTTTGGGGCATTTAGTAGTTATTTTTCTTGTTTATTGATTGTAGATTTGTTTGTTTTGTCCTTTTTTTTTTTTAATTTGGCTATGTCTGAGCAGGTGGGCTGTGTGTTCTTTGTTGTTTGCTCATCTGTGGGCATGATACTTTTTGCCTCCTTCTCCAACTGGCAGAGTCAGTTGCTCAGATATGGTACAGCAGGGCAGGTCTAGCTGAAGAGGAGTTGCTGGGATGGGTTGTTTGTGGCACTTACTACAGCCACCAGGGCGGATCAGTAATCCATGCACGACAGGTTCCGGGAGGCCATGCCTGTGCTGGTTGGTGGTGTGATGTTAAGCGCACTGTGCAGGTAGGCAGGATGGAGGGGGGAGATCATGATTTGTGGAGCTAAGATGGGTATGGGAGACAGGAGAGAGGAACAGGAGCCAAAAACATACAAACAAACAAAAAAGAGTGCTAGGGGAGCTTGCCGTTGGAGTGGAGAGATGAGAGACTATGAAATGGAGGAAAACAAAAATGGGAAGAAGAAGAAGAAAAAAGTGAATAAATAAAAATTAGAAAGAAAAAGGAACAGCAAAGCTGTGTGGCTACAAAATCTGGGGAAGTTGTTCCCAGGTGTTGCAATACAGCCTGGCTAAAAGGTGTGGAGGAATTCAGCGCCAGGTATTCAGGGGACAGGAAGAGAAGGAAGGTATAGAGAGGCAAGAAACTGAGTAATGAAGAAAGACAAAAAGGGGAAAAGAGGGATAAGAAAACAAAATAAATCTAAAAAAATAAAACAAGAAAATCCCCCCAAAAACCAGGAAAAAAAAAAAACCCACAAGAAAAAAAAGAAATGCACTCAGGGATCCCTCTGTGGTCTGTGCAAGCTGAGGGGGTACGTTCCAAGCCGCGTAGCACCGCCTGGCCAGAATGGGCTCCCAACTCGGGGAAAGGAAAAGAAAACAAACAAACAATTCACAACAAACAAATAAAAGCCCCGGGATCCCACCAGCGTGGCAGCTCAGACCAGGAAGCTGTTCCACACTCGAACGGAGCTCCACAGCCCCCCAGGAAGAAGCAAAGATGGCGCACAGAGCCAGGTATTTGAGCGAAAGGAGGGAGAGGTGGTGAGAGGTAAGGAAGAAATCAAAAGAAGCGGAAAAAAGCAACACCAGCAGCCAACAAATGGCACTCAGAGAGTTGGTCCGTGCGGGTGGATGGAATCCTAGCAACCGGTGCTTCCCAGCCAAGAGACTGTAGCTGTGGGAAGCAGAGGAGGCCGAGTGGGGGTGAAGAAGGGTGGGGGGTAGGAAAGCATATATCGCTGTTTACTGGTTATTCTGTCTACTGCTGGAAGCTCCATGAAGCTGCTTTCTCATACCCCCTATTTGCTGGTCTCTGATAGGATTCCAAGATGGTGGATCTGTGCTGCGTTAGCTGATAGAGGACCTCTGCATGAACTTCTCCTCACTCTCCATTCTCCCTCAGTTTTCTCACTCCATTTGGTGCTTGGCTGAGCTCTTTATCTCTTCATTTGATGTTTTAGGGTTTCAGGATTGCTATTTTCTCTGTTTGGCTTAGTTTTTCAGATCTTTGCTGTGGAGGGACGGCGTGGTGCTTCTGCCTAGAGTACCATGTTGCCAGAAGTGACTGATTCATTAACTTTTGCTTGAATTTTTGCTATTATGCCATTGGTCATCTCAAGTTTTTTCAGCACCTCTATAATCCTGCCTTTCTTATGCTTAGCACTTTCTTCATCTTCATGTAGTGAAGTTTCTAGCTCTTGAACTTTCTGTTAGAAAAGCTACATATACATAAAGTTCAGCATGAATACAGAATCATAGAAGTTTGAGACAAAGGTGATCATATTTGGCTGTTGTTAATTTTTAATAGATGGCATTAACAAAGGACAGAAAGAATGCAAATTTCACTTAATCTATAGACATGTTATATTTTTCATTTAGAAGTTTATGATTTTTGAACTAAAAAAAGTCAAAATTTACATAAGTTTTTGTGTTTGTTATTTACTGTTTAGCATGTTTATGTTATTTATTGTTTAGCAAAGACCTGAGCATATTAAATATGCACTCACGTTAGAAATTAACACTACTTAACGTATATCTGTTAATTGACTCTCCAAAGTAATAGATGCAATGTATCTTTCCCTTTATTTATTTTTTAATTGTTGTGCTTTCAGTGAAAGTTTACAATTCAAATTAGTCTCTCATACAAAAATTTATACATACATTGTTATGTGACCTTAGTTGCTCTCCCTATACTATGACAGCACACTCCTTTCCACCCCAGACTTCCCGTGTCCATTCAACCAGCTCCTGACCCTCTCTGCCTTCTCCTCTCGCCTCTGGACAGGAGCTACCCATCGAGTCTCATGTATCTGCCTGAGCTAAGAAGCACACTCTTCACAAGTATGATTGTATGTTCCATAGTCCAGTCTAATCTTTGTCTGAAGAGTTGGCCTTGGGAGTGGTTTTAGTTTTGGGCTAACAGAGAGTCGGGGGGCCATGTCTTCTTGGGTCCCTCCAGTCTCAATCAAACCATTAAGTCTGCTCTTTTTACTACAGTTTGAGTTCTGCACCCCACTTTTCTGCTGTTCCATCAGGGACTCTCTGCTGTGTTCCCTGTTAATCTTTCCCTTTATTTTTACTAACTAGTTTTTTAAACTGAGAAATACATGTATATGGAAGAAAATTCAAAGGCAAATAATGAAGATTAACTCTCACCACCTCAGACCCACAGGTGACACTGAGGCAGTAACTACTAACTTTTATAAGTGTATCCTTCAAGAAATTTTCTATGTGTATCTAAGCATATGTGAACATAGCTTATAAAGTTACTTATAATATACACACAATATACACATACTGCATATATAGTTTTCTTCTTTTTTTAACCTGACAATATATTTTCTAGATATTTCCATATCAATACGTATAGATCTCTCACATTTTTGTTTTCATGGATACATAGCATCCCATTTCATGGAGGTACCATAATTTACTTAACCAGTCACCTACTGATGCACATTAGGTTGTATCCAGCTTTCTGCAGGTACAAATTAATTTAGGATAAATTTAAATGCCTAATTTGCCCATGTTCATGAGATGGTTCACACACACAAACTTTAACTTTTTCCTTTGAATTGTCTGTTTCTTTTTGGTTCACCTGGAATTTATTTCTGGTTAACAAGTGAGGTAGGAATCCAGCTTTATTTATTTATTTTTTCAGATCGTTAGCCAGTTGTTACAAACCATACATCAGGTAAACCAACTTTTTCCCATTGAGTTGGATGTTTGCATTATCATATGGTAACTGCTCATACTTATTTGTGTACACTTCTGAATTCTTTCTTCCGTCCCCCTGCTCTACCTGTCCATCCTGCTTCAGTACAAACTACTTTAATTCTAGTAGCAGGTGTCTTATCATCTGAGGGGCCATTTCCTAGGGCCGCTGATGATGGAATTTCCTTCTGTTTCTTTGTCTTATTGCTTTGGTAGATGGTTATCATTTTTCTTCTCTGTTATTTCTACCAGCTCACTGAAGTCTGTAGTGATCAGCAAATCGAAGAACAGATTATTAGTGATCTTCTACATTCCACTAATGATTAATTATTAAGCTAGTGGTCTATGTTTTATTACAAACATTTATTTTGCTAAAATGATCAATTATAATTTACTCTTAGGTTCCCCAGTAAGTGATTTTGACATGACAACAAAATAAAATAGCACGTTTGCTTATACGCATTCCAAAATAAGGGTAATTAAAAAAGTGATTGGATTAATAAATTAATGTACTGATTCTTAGATACTTGCAGTAATAGCAGGTTAATCTGTGTAAGAACCCTGCTTTATTTTTAGCTTCTTACATTTTTATTATGAATGACTCTGTCTTCATAATTCAAAGGAAAGACCTTATATGACATTTACTTTTATAATTAGTTTGAGTGACAGTCACAACAAAACTATATTTAAAAAAACAAGCCCATCTCAGAAGAAAAAAGTGTGTCCATGTTCCTTCAACAGTATAATTTTGCCCAGAAATGTTACAAAGATGCATTTTAATTCTGTGATGAAGATATAAATTTAAGAATATCTGATAACAAATTACATACCTCTCTGGTTAGTTGTGTAGTTCTTGAAGTAACATGAGGATTCTTACCGTCTTTTGTAGTAAAACTAACAGCGTCACCAGATGTGAGAGAGGCCTTCAAAGTTTGGTAGTTTCTAAACTTTTTTTCACTTTTCTCTTTCATTGTTCTCAAGTCATGTTCCCATTCTTTGGATATGGCAGCACTTCTTTCCTCGAACTCTGTTGATTACATCCTATTGAATATTAAAAGCACTGATTATAACTCTAGAATGAATTACATATATAAAAAAATCTAAGAAAAATATTCGATTCTCTAAGAAACTATATGCGGAAATTCATTATTTAAAAAATTCTAGAATAGTACACATCAAGGTTGTGAGGATGGCGCAGGACTGGGTAGTGTTTCATTCTGTTGTACATAGGGTCACTATGAGTCCAAACTGACTCGACAGCACCTAACAATGACAATATGGAAGGGATACTTCAGAAAGCAGAAATGAATATTCTGATCACTGGGAAGTAAAACACATTAACAAACTGATCTCAAGCAATTGGCCTTAAGGAAGGCTGATCACCTTAGGAACAATGATAAAAATCACATTTTTGAGCCTCAAAGTTGGAGGATAATATTCATAGTGAAAAGTCCATGAGACACTACTAACTAACTGCAAGGTATCAGGTCTTACTACACAGCTGCTGCCTGTAGCCCTGAAACAGGCTCATGTCTCACCTTGTCTAAGGTTACCTGGGGGAGAGGATGGATTCCTACAGAAGCAGCGAGAGGGAAGAGGAGATTACTAAGAGGATTCAAAATTTAACAAGTGGAAAATGAATATCATACACCAAGATTTTGTTACTTTCTTTATAAATATAAATTGATATATATCTAATTATCTTATTGAAGCATGCTAACTGAAAGGAAGAATATGTTTTACAATATTTTTCATAAAGCATATAAGAATAAACTAGACATACTTAAAATTAAGTTGCTTTAAGTTCTTTTAAGAATGAGGTAGGAGAGGCAGGGCCAATTTCTGAAATCTAGAAGATACTGCAAAACCTCAACTATAAAAAGTCAAATAACCCAATTAAAAAATGGGCGAAGGATATGAACAGGCACTTTGCCAAAGAAGACATTCAGGCGGCTAACAGACACATAAGGAAATGCTCACGATCATTAGCCATTAGAGAAATTCAAATCAAAACTACAATGAGATACCATCCCATCCCAACAAGGCTAGCATTAATCCAAAAAACACCAAATAATAAATACTGGAGAGATTGTGGAGAGACTGGAACACTTATATACTGTTGTTGGGAATGTAAAATGGTACAACCGCTTTAGAAATCAATCTGGTGCTTCCTTAAAAAGCTAGAAATAGAAATACCATAGGATTTGGCAATCTCACTCCTTGGAATATATCCTAGAGAAATAGAGTCATCACACGAATACATATAGGCACACCCACATTCATTGCAGCACTGTTCACAACAGCAAAAAGATGGAAAAATTAGGTGCCCATCAGCAGACGAACAGATAAATTATATATACTCACAATGGAATACTATGCAATGATAAAGAACAACGATGAATCTGTGAAACATGGAGGAAGCTGGAGGTCATTATGCTGAGTGAATTTAGTCAGTTGCAAAAGGACAAATATTGTATAAGACCACTATTATAAGAACTCAAGAAAAGGTTTAAACACAGAAGAAAACATTCTTTGATGGTTACAAGAGTGGGGAGGGAGGGAGAGAGGTATTCACTAACTAGAAAGTAGACAAGAATTATCTTAGGTGAAGGAAAGGACAGCGTATACTATAAGGGAAGTCAGTACAACTGGACTAAACCAAACAAAGCTAAGCTAAGAAGTTTCCTGAATACAATCAAACACTTTGAGGGACAGAGTAGTAGGGGTAGAGGTCTGGGGACCATGCTTTCAGGGGACATCTAGGTCAACCGGCATAACAAAGTTTTTTAAGAAAATGTTCTGCATCCCATTTTGGTGAGTGGTGTGTGGGTCTTAAAAGCTAGCAAGCTGCCATCTAAGATGCATCAATTGGTCCCAACCCACCTGGAGGAAAGAAGAATGAATAACACCGAAGACACAAGGTAATTATTGGCCCAAGAGACAGAAAGGGCCACATAAACCAGAGAATTCATCAGCCTGAGACCAGAAGAACTAGATGGTGCCCAGCTATCACTAATGACTGCTGTGACAGGGAACAGAACAGAGAGTCCCTGATGGAGCAGCAGAAAGATGGGGCACAGAACTCAAGCTGTAGTAAAGACCAGACTTAATGGTTTAATTGAGACTGGAGGGACACTGGAAGACATGGCTCCCATATCTCTCTGTTAGCCCAAAACTAAAACCATTCCCAAGGCCAACTCTTCAGACAAAGATTAAACTGGACTATGGAACATAAAATCATACTTGTGAAGAGTGTGCTTCTTAGCTCAAGCAGGTACATGAGACTGAATGGGCAGCTCCTGTCCAGAGGTGAGATGAGAAGGCAGAGAGGGTCAGGAGCTGGTTGAATGGACACGGGAAGTCTGGGGTGGAAAGGAGTGTGCTGTCATAGTATAGGGAGAGCAACTAGGGTCACATAACAATGTATGTATAGATTTTTGTATGAGAGACTAACTTGAATTGTAAACTTTTACTGAAAGCACAACAATAAAAAAAAGAAAACAAAAAAAGAATGAGGTAGAAAAATTAAACAATGACGACAATAAAAAATGAGGCAGCACAATGGAAATTACTACTTAGACTTATTTTGTTTCTATAGAAGTTTTTTTTTTTTTTTATATATTTTATTGTACTTCAAGTGAAAGCTTACAGAGCAAATAGTTTCTCATGAAATAGTAGTACACATGTTGTTTTTTGACATTGGTTAACAACCCCACAACGTATTAAGCCTCTAAATTCTCAACCTTTTTTTTTTGATGAAAATTACAGATGGCCAAAGATACACCGTTTCAAAAATTTCTACATTCACAGTTCAGTAACTGTTAAATGAAAAACTATTTTGTTCTGTAAGCCTTCATCTTAAGTGAGAATAACAGCACAGTTGGAAGAGCGTAGTCTATAGAAGTTTTTTACTTGACAAATCCTATCATTTTCTTTTTGGATGTCATTTTTAAGCTTTTCTATATCAAAAAGAATATTCAACCAGTCTTCCAAAAACTGGCTCATTTCTTTCCTCTTGTCTAGTACTTGCTGAAATTCAGTCTTTATGCTGAGGAAGTCACTTTCTGAAAAACCTTTGAGAATTTCCTGTGTGAAAATAGGACAAAATCGCCTGAACATTAGGAACGTTTTTATCAAAATATTATATAAATATCATTAAAAAAGGGAAAATACCTAACTGAATCCTCATTTTTCCTAATATTTTCAAATAAACTTAAAATATATATAATTCTAATTTGAAGCTTTATTCTAGTTACTTGCATAAAAAATTTTTGGCAGTATAGGCTATGTGACAGAGGTAGGTCTAAATTTTCTGTCAGAATTAAAACCTATCAATATGATAAGTTTGTGACTAATAATTACAATATTTGAAGTGTTTCTGGATGTGGCTTTTCAGTGCATAAAGCAGGCTGTCCATGCAGGTTGGGGCCCGGCTGGAGCCTCACACTGCTGAGAGAGCAAGATGCTCCATGTGGAATTGTTGGAATAAGAAAGTTTCTGACTCCCAGTCATAGATGTAGGATGTCTTAGAAGGCATTTGGAAAATTATTTTGGGATTCCATAAATTCCCACCTGCTAATGTTAAATTGGAGCCCTGGTGGCGCTGTGGTTAGGCGTTTGGCTGCTAACCAAAAGGTAGGCAGTTAGGATCCACCAGCTGCTCCCTGGAAACCCCATGGGGCAGTTCTATTCTGTTCTATAGGGTCACTATGAGTCAGAATTGATTCAACAGCAACAGGTTTGGTTTGGTTTTGGTTTAACGTTAAATCCGTTTCTCTGTATCTGTGGAGGCCTGAAAGGGGGCTAGTCCATTCTTGGCACCCTTTATATCTGGCCAATAGGTTACTCTGAAACCTATTTTTAATTTCTGGTAAACGAAAGCGGCTCTAAGCAATATGAAAAGGTACTTTTCTACCTGATAAAAAGGTTTAAAATCTATATAAATCCATTTAAAAGAAATAATACGTTAATATGGAGATCCATATTCTGGTTCAATTTGAGGTCCCTTAATTCATTGCATGATATGTCATGATCTTGTCGAAGGTGCTATATTTTAATTAGCAGTTCATTTTGCTTTTCCACATCATCATTAAAATCCATTTCAAATTTATTGATGGATTCATGGTGTTCTTCCTCTATCTTTGTAACAAAGCTTAACATATGCTTGCAGAAAAAAATTAAACAAACTGGGAAATGAAACTTTTTATTACATTTAGAGGATGTTTAAACTCCTGGGATGTGAGGTGGGTTGGATCTCTTTTTCAGCTATATCCTCTGATACGAGGGAAGAAGAAAGGAGCCTCTGTCCCCAACTTCCTTCTCTTGGCATCTAGTTCCATATTTCTGACTTCCTACTGGATACACCTCCTGAATGCCCTACAAGACTTCAAACTCAGTATGTTTAAAATGTATCATGATCCATTTCACTATTAACCCATTTTTTCTATTGGTCCTTTTTTAGTTAATGGTAATGCTTATCATCCAGGTTTTCCAGCTAGATACCTGAGAGTTATTTTCAACATCCTCTCCTGCCCACCTTGATTTGAGCTAACCAGTAAGATGAATGTAACATACTTCAAGTCTTGCTTGGCTTCAAGGTGACAATAATTTGAATGCTGTAAGTTCCATGGATCTCATGAATAAGTTGTGGACATCTGAGAAGCATAATCTGTGGAAGGACATCACGGACCAAGAAGCAGTTTATCTAGACAGGGCAGATACCCGCTGCCTACTTCTTCAGTTTCTACCATTCCTCAGTTTCTTATAATCTGGCCTCTTCCCTCATTACTCAACTAAAACTGTTCTGACAAAGGTCACCAATGAGCTCTATTATCACCAAATTGAGGAGACATTTTCTATCCATATTCTGGCTGTCAGCAACATCTGCTACTCTTGACCACTTCATCTTTGACAAACCTTCTCTCCTCCACTGATGAGCGACACCCCTTTTGTTGGTACTCTCTTTGACCTTTCCAACCTCAAACCCATGTGTTGCCCCCTTTTCTGCTAATGACTCTTGAATATTTATTTTTTCTAGAGTTTTCTTCTTGTCCTAAGGCTTTATTCTTCTATTATGCTTTCTGGGTGACCTTATCCTTGTTGTATTATCTACCATCTATATGCTGTTGGAGCCCTAGTGGCAAAGTGGTTAAGAGCTCAGCTGCTAACCAAAAGGTCGGTGGTTTGAATGCACCAGCTGCTCCTTGGAAACCCTATGGGGCTGTTCTACTCTGCTCTATAGGGTCACTGTGAGTTGGAATCAACTCGACAGCAGCTTCTTTGCTTTTTGATAATATCTAAAGATCCTATTATCTGTATATTTTAAAATTAATCGATCATTTTTTGGAAAAAAAAGTGATGAAATTGATTTCTGTGTGTGGTTAAAAACTTTAGATTTTTTATTTAAATGAACTTGTGTATACTCTGGGATTGGTCAATTAAATATGATTTATAGAGAAATTGCAGAGTACACACTATTTTAAGGATTTCTTTAGCTGTGTAATTCCAAGTTCACATGATTCTATAGCACCTATCTCACAATGGGGCAGTGTGTGACTCCGAACATTTGTAAGCACATCTAGAGACTGGGATTCTACACTGTGTATAAAGGAGCCAGTGTGAACATAGGGCGTATGTGTAAGAGAGAGACAAATGACAGAGATAAGGAGAGAGACTGTAAAAAGAGTACAATAATGTACACCCCACTCCCAAGACAGAAACATGGAAGCTATGAAAATCTTCTTTTCTTGTAAATGCCTGTAAAATTGCAAAATCAAAAATGAATGAAAACATAGGGGCCATGGGCTATAGAGCTCACTTTGATGTTTCAGTGCATGGTATTTTAGAACCCCTCAATCTGCTCCTGAACCAGCTCTGCAGTCCAACCTCAGTGGATAACCTTTGGTGACCAGCACATTTCTCTTTCATCCACAGGCCCCCGCGCTACCCCCAACACCCGCTGTACACAATCTGCTCACCAAATAGACAGGGTCAAGGGAATGCGCATGTTTTTTAAAAAGTTATCAAACAATTCTTATGCCTGCTAAGACCTACTGGCAGAAATTATATTTACAAAAGAGTCCATTCACTTATACTGGTAGATGAGGCCCATTCTAGTCCAGAAAAAAGTTTGATTCAGTGCCGTAATAAAACTGATGTTAATTAAAAAAAAAATTATTAAATAAAAAATTAATCAATAAAATTTGCTTTAAAAAGTTTAAAGTTAGTAAGCAGTGAATAAGAAAGTAAATTTCTAAAACTTCAATTACTTATCCTTTCCATATTTTAATCTGATTTTTGTTCTTTATAGGATTTATACTTCTGGAGGTCAAAATCTCTCTCTCAAGTTTAATTATATAGAATAGCAAGAAAAAAATGAGGAAATTTTTCTTTAGAAATTTTCGGTGGCAATGAGAGATATTTTTAAAATTTTAGCTGAAAAGCAAGTTTCACACACCTTTTTACAAGGCTGCTGCAGTTTTAAAGTTTGGGGTGTAATTTTCATAAAAACCCTAATATTGCAAGGAATATAATGTTCTTTCTAGCTAACATAAAATTAAATGTCAAAAGTAGGTTTAAAGTAAAAATCTTTAATCAATATTGTTTTTAGTTCCAAAAATTTAACATGGAAATGCATGAAAAAAATTAAAATAAAATACAGAGTTGTTAAGCAATAGTGTTTTTTTTGGACAGATACAGGAAATATTTCCTCTTTGTCCACATATAGCTTGTAACAGAGCTGACTATCTAGAGTACACAATTTAAGCAGTGGCTTTGTTGTCCAGTGTTTTAATAGTGTTCAAATATATTTTTCATTTTTTTCTCCATTTACATTTCTCATTTCACATACCATTTGTAATAATTTTATTCAGTGTCCCTTGTGGGGGACAAGGAATATGTATCCACTGTGGTAACGTTTCCTCTTCTTTTGGCTGCACAGTTCCCTTGGCTTCTTCATGTTCACTACTGTCTCTGAGGATCTGAGGCAAAACAAGGAAATCCTTAAGAAATATCCTTTCCACAGAATTTTATGAATGAGCAAAACCACTAAATCTCATAATTCATATTATTACTGTCAATATGGGAAATCACACACACAAAAGATGATTCATGCTTTGTATTAATAGACATCTGGCATTTGGGACTGTCACAGGAGTGTATTCTGATGGGTACCTTGACTTATCTGTATAAAGCCTTAAGTCCCTGCCATTTTCATTTACCATTTATGCAAGCTTAATAAGTGAGCCTATAGAGTGAGCAGAATAATTAAGTGTCCCTTTTCAGTCTACCTTCCAAAGATAATTCACCAAAACTTCTGTAAAATTAAACTATCACTTAATTGGAAATGAGGGAAAAAATACTTTTATTAGGATTCATTTCATTTGAAAAATTATATAAATGAAAGAAAAGTGAAAAAAATAGGTCAAACCTTCAGAAATTTAAGGTTCACTGCTTCCACTCATATTTATATGTAATATATCTAGATAGTTCATGGATGTACCTCAATCTTCCAGGCCTTTTAATGGTAGTTTGTCTAACTGTGAGACTCTGGAGTGGGAAAAAAGAAATACTTGATTTTGGTCAATATTGAGAGGCTTACCTTAGGGTAGCAGCCCTGGTGGCACATTGGTTAACGCACGCAACTGCTAATCAAAAGGTTGGCAGTTCGAAACTACCAGTAGCTCCTGGGCAGAAAGATGTGGCAGTCTGTTTTCACAGAGATTTACAGCTTTGGAAACCCTACGGGGTCGTTATGAGTCTGAATCAACTTGACGGCAGTGGGTTTGGTCTGGTCCTAAGGTAAAACAAAACAAAAAAGAGTGGAGTAAACCTTGGAGTAGGGATCCCCAAATTTGCTTTATGGTCACCATGACGTGTATATGTGCGTGTACATGCGCACACACAGACGTCAACACTTTGCATGTACTGATAATATTTATTTGAGTGCAGTGAGAGAGAATATCACACCATCACAGGAAATCATAAAAAAGGCTAGAGAGCATGGAGAGATGAAGGAAAGGGGGAGGTAACATTTAATGAACAGGGAGACGGGCACCACAGCAGCTGAGCCTAAAAATTAATTATGCAGCTTTTCAAGATCAGAGTTCTTCAAACCAGATCATGATTACCTGTTGGAGCTCTAGTGTAGACAATTGGTCTGGAAAATTGGTCACTGTCCCAAATCACTAAGGTAATGACACAAAGGTGAATTTCAATTAGGGTGAAGGGTCATACGGAGTAAAACATTATTTTAAATTGTATTATTTCAGAATTTAGAAATTAACATAGACTAGGATGAAGTTTTCACAGATGAATAAATTTATTAGAATCAATGATGAATATTTTGAACATTAAAAGAAGGTCTCTTCTCGTTCCAAAGAAATATAGAAATATCTATTTTAAAAATAGAAAAAAATTGTAATTCTAATTATGAACAATTATTATTTATTAAAACTAGACCAGCAAAAGATCTACAACTTAATGCATATATTTAGAATAAAAGACTTGAGTCTCTTCAAAATATACGTTTTAATTAATTTAGATTGTCTTCACCTCCATTAATTTAAATTATTGTGTTCTTTCTGGACGTGGCAAGAAATGATAAGCTACATTTCTATTGTTACTAAAATCTGCGCTCTTTAGCTCCAAAATCCTCTAGTCACCTCTTTTCATCTCTTTCAAAAGCACCTTCTACTCATTTCCTAAGGCTCATTAAAATTAGCAATTTCAAAAGTACTGCTTCTCGTTTTTTAACTAGCTACATAAAAGAAACTTAATAGGTAAACTTTAGAAATAAATTTTAAGATCAGATTGATTTTTATATCATATATTAAGACACAGTTTAATGTTTTTACCTCAGTAGATGTTGGGGGTAGTTTATCCTCCAAATGTTCATTTATTGATTCTGTGGTGTACATGCTAAGAGTTAAAAGAAAAAAAAATTTGAAAGAAAAATAGGGCCATAAGTCACCTAAGGTCCCTGGGTGGTGCAAGTGGTTTGCGAGCAGCTGCTAACCTAAAGGTTGGCAGTTCAAACCCACCCAGCAACACCACAGAAGAAAGGCCCGGCAATCTACTTTCATAAAGATTATAGTCAAGACAACCCTATGCAGCAGTTCTACTCTGAAACACATGGGGTTGTCATTCATGAGTTGGAATCAAGTTGACCGCCACAGGATTTCTTTATATATATATCCATCTGAAAGCAAATATGGTTAAGTGAGATTAAATTTTAATAATTTTTATCATAAAGTTGTATCACACTGAAGTCAGATATCTTCATAGTAAAAAAAAGAAACTTCAAATAATCATCTTAAAACTATTAACCAAAGTCATATATCAGAAAACTCAGTTCTTTATTTCATTCATTGAACTGGTATGCTTGGGATAACTTGCGCTGCTAATTTACTCTATTTCCAGTCATACAGCTGCATAAGAGGCTCTAGGAAAAATAAAACCGAAATATGATCAACCACATTAACACCTACATCTATAGGTTACTGACAAATGCTATCGTTTTATGTTGTCCATTTGAAATGTCTATAGGTCCCACATTTAAACATTTCTATAAGGTTTTATTCTGAATGAGAATGAACTAATGAACTAATCAACATACAGAAAACAAAAATCCTCATAAATGGACCAGTAAGCAACATCATGATAAACAGAGCAAATACTGAAGTTGTAAAGGATTTCGTTTTACTTGGATCCACAATCAATGCCCATGGAAGCAGCAGTCAAGAAATGAAACAACATAGTGCATCGGGCAAATCAGCTGCAAAAGACCTCTTTAAAGTGTTAAAAAGTGAAGACGTCACTTTGAAGACTAAGGTGCACCTGATCCAAGCCAGGGTATTTTCAATCGCCTCATATGCCTGCGAAAGCTTGACAATGAATAAGGAAGACTGAAGAGGAATTGACGCCACTGAACTATGGCTCTGGCCATGAATACTGAATATACCATGGATTGCTAGAAGAACGAACAAATCTGTCTTGGAAGAAGTACAGCCAGAATGCTCCTTAAAAGCGAGGATGGTGACACTTGATCTTATGTACTTGTTATCATGTACTTGTTATCTCATGCACATGTTATCAGGAGGGACCAGTCCCTGGAGAAAGATATTATGCTTGGTAAAGTAGAGGGTCAGCGAAAAGAGGAAGGCCCTCAATGAGATGGAATGTCACAGTGACTGCAACAATGGACTCAAACATAGCAAGGAATGTGAGAATGGCACAGGACCAGGCAGTGTTTCATTCTGTTGTACATAGACAGCGGTGCTATGAGTTGGAACCGCCTGGATGGCACCAAACAACAACAACATAAGGTTTTGTTTTGATGAGAATCAACTAGAGTCAAATCAAAAGAAGAATTAGATCTGAAAATCTTTATTTAAAAATATCTGTTTCTGATGGAAACAACCTAGATGCCCATCAACAGATGAATGGATAAGCAAACTATGGTACATACACACAATGGAGTACTACGCAACGAGAAAGAACAATGATGAATCTGTGAAGCATCTCATAACATGGATGAAACTGGAGGACATTATGCTGAGTGAAGTAAGTCAATCACAAAAGGACAAATATTGTATGAGACCTCTATTGTAAAAACCCATGAAAAGTTCACACACAAAATGTAACAATCTTTGTTGGTTATGGGGGATGGGAGGGGTGGCGGGGGGGAACACTAAATATGCAACAGATAAGTGGTATCTTTGGTGAAAGGTGAGACAGTACACAACACTGGGGAAACCAGCACAACTTGTACAAGGGAAGGTCATGGAAGTTCCATGGACACAGCCAAACTCCCTGAGGGACTGAATTGCTGGGCAGAGGGCTGCGGGGACCATGGTCTCGGGGAACATCTAGCTCAATTGGCATAACACAGTTTATAAAGACAGTGTTCTACATTCTACCTTGGTGAGTAGTGTCTGGGGTCTTAAAAGCCTGTGAGCAGCCATCTAAGATACTCCACTGGTCTCATCCCTTCAGGAGCAAGGGAGAATGAAGAGAACAGGATACAAGGAAAAGATTAGTCCAAAGGACTAATGGACCACAGCTACCAAGGCCTCCACCAGACTGAGTCCAGTACAGCTAGATGGTGCCTGGCTACCACCACTGACTGCTCTGACTGGGATCACAGCAGAGGGTTCTGCACAGAGCTGGAGAAGGATGCAGAACAAAATTCTAACACACACAAAAAAGACAGGTTTACTGTCCTAATGGAGACTGGAGAAACCCCGAGAGTATGGCCCCCAGACACCCTTTAAGCTCAGCGGTGAAGTCACTTTTGAGTTTCACCGTTCAGCCGGGGATTGGGAGCCCCATAAAACAAAACAGGATTAATAAGGCACAGCAGCCCAGGGACAAGGGCTAGAAGGCAGAAGGGGACCAGGAAAGCTGGTGATAGGGAACCCAAGGTTTAGTAAGGACAGTGTTGATGTGTAGTGAGGTTGTTAACCATTGTCATAGGGCGATATGTGTACTAACTGTTCAGTGAGAAATTATTTTGTTCTGCAAACCTTCATCTAAGAAAGAATAGCAGCACAATTGGAAGAGCGTAGTCAATGTCACTGAACTGTGCATGTAGAAATTTTTGAAATGGTGTATCTTTGGCTATGTATATTTTCACCAAAAAAAAAAAGGTCGAGAAGGGAGAAGGTTGACATGTTGTGGGGTTGTTAACCAATGTCATAAAACAATATGTGTACTACTGTTTCATGAGAAACTATTTGTTCTGTAAACCTTCACCTGAAGTACAATCATAAAAAGAAAAAAAATATCTGTTTCTAACTTCTCTGTGATTATTTTCTAACTGAGTGTAGGGAGAGAGTCTGCCTTAAAAATATTTTTTATCTCAACACTTGACTTACTGTCCAAGACAAAATCAAAGCAGATTTTGAGTTTTAATTTTTAGATAATCTGTAAGAACACAACCTCCTAACGTTTCAAGTATCTGTATTTTTAAGAAAGGTTAGTAATTTTTATAATGAAAATTTTAAGTAAAGAAGAAGGCAAAAGGAACACTAACATTTGAGTACCTACTCATGCTAGATGCTTTACACATGCTGTCTCATTTTAATCAAATGATCAAAACATTAGTGAGTAAAATTCTTTAAGGGGTCATAACTGATTTTATGACTTATTACAGCAGAGGATACTATTACAAAAATATGATAAAAAATTAGAAAAAATCCGATCTGAAATTCCTTTAAATTCCATTTTGAATAAAGGGATTATCAAAATTACTATTTGTATTTTTATGCCATTAAATTAACATCAGCCCTTAGATGAGGAGCTAAGTGGTAGTAAGCTCTAAGCACAAGGAGAGTGGGTGAATCACCTAAGCTGCGCTAAGAGAGTTTGAGAGTCTGAGCTGGAGCGCACGTGAGCCATGAGGTCAGAACAGAAAGTTCATTCACTCACTTAATAATTTTTCATTGTCTACTCTTTTAGGCTCTGAAGCAGCAAAACAAAACAAAACGGAAATATATACTTCTGCTCTCATGGAACTTACATTCTGTTTATGGGGAAGGGGAAGATAATAAACAATATTTTCAGATGGTGAGAAGTACTGACTAAATCAGGATGTTACAGTTGTCAGGGTGACATTTGAACTGTGAC
This sequence comes from Dugong dugon, assembly GCA_030035585.1. NCBI lineage: Eukaryota > Metazoa > Chordata > Mammalia > Sirenia > Dugongidae > Dugong > Dugong dugon. Next base: position 19,772,546 of record CM057463.1, on the reverse strand, counting down.
CTAAATGAGGAGAACTGTGAGTCACAATGAGGCAGATGGACTAGGAGCAGGCAAACAGGACACCGAGAATCACATAGGTGGAGAAATCAAGAAACCAGGCAGTATGTGTAGTACTAGAAAGTCTACAACTATATCACGATGATCAAGATAGCAGGGTTTGGAATCCAGGCAAGTAGACTATGCGTTAGAGCTTCAAACCTAGGTAAGGAGTCTGAATAATAACTCTACAGGTTAGCAGCTATAAGAGAAGCTTGATACTGAGCCAAGTAATACTTGTGCCTGGCAATTACTCAATTCTCTCTTTATATATCTGCCAAGGGTGGAATTGATAGGTAGTATGCAGAGTGACTAAAAGCAAGGGCTTTGAATATGTATTGTATATAATATGTATTTCATTCTCCTCTTTATCATTTAATAAGTATGGGAAGTGATTTATCTTCTTAAGCCTCAGTTTCCTTATCTGTAAAATAATGATACCAATAATGCTTAATTCATTGGTTATTATGAGGGTTAAATGATATAATAGGTACAAGTTGGACTGTGTGAAGCATTTAACATGAATAATCTCATCCAACTCTCACAACTCTATGGAGTAGTTACTATCATTTTCCCCACTGAACAGGTGTAGAAATTGAGACTCTAGGGAGGTTGAATAATTTTCCTAAAATCACACTGCTAGCAAGTGGCAGAGCTGGAAGTTGAACCAAATACTGTTCATTATTATGCAAATTAGTAAATATAAACTTCTGATTACTATGCCTAGCAAGATGCCTAGCAGTAAGAGATAGCTGTTTTGGTTAGTGGAGCCCTGATGGTGCAGTGGTTAAGAGCTATGGCTGCTAACCAATAGGTCAGCGGTCTGAATCCACCAGCTGCTCTTTGGAAACCCTATAGGGCAATTCTACTTTGCCCTATAGGGTTGCTATGAGTTGGAATCGACTTAATGGCAATGGGTTATTTTGGTTATTATTTCTCCTAAAGCACAGATAGACATAAGGCTACTAATAAGTGAGACCGTCTGGTTAAAGGTGAAGTGAAGCAGTAGGCAGCAGGCCAACGATAGCAGAAATCTTTTCTTCCAGGTGAGTACAACCCTCACCCTTGCTTTATACTGAGAGCATTTTTATCACATCTTATGATGAATGAAGTTTTGTTGTATGCTTGAAATAGATTCCTTAAGAAGACATGGGTTCTACCAGATCTGGAGGGGGTGAGTATCAAGTTTAAAAGGTTGTCCAACTTTCTCTTGATGGGTAATGCCACACTCTTTATCAAAACTCACAGAAACCCTATTCTTATTCAATTTGGCAGAAAATATATAGAGAGGGAAATGTCTGACATGCTTGAAACAGAAAATAGATTGTTTTGATTAAAAAAAGTAAAGGATATTTTTCTTCACAAGTAGGAGAAGGTCTTATATAGACAGATGGTTTGATCATAGTCTAACCCTTTTATACTGCTACCAAATAAGAAAGCATATGATGTATTGTCTTAGTTATTCACCTATAATAAGATGCAACACTGTATCAGTCAGGGTGCTCCAGAGAAACAGCAATAGGTGATGTTGTTGTTGTTGTTAGGTGCTGCCAAGTTGATTCTGACTCATAGCAACTCTATGCACAACAGAAGAATAAGACACTGCCTGGTCCTGCGCCATCCTCACAACTGTTGCTATGTTTGAGCTCACTGTTGCAGCCACTGTGTCAATCCATCACATTGAGGGTTTTCCTCTTTTTCACTGACCCTATACTTTACCAAGTGTCTTAGGCTGTGTTTTCTAAAGAAGTAAAACCATTAAAGCATATAAATATATATATAGAGAGAGATTTACATCAAGGAAATGGCTCACATGGCTTTAAAGGCTGGAAGGTCCCAAGTCCATGGGTCAGGATAGAGGCATCTCCTGATTCATGTAGCCGCAGGGGCTGGTGAACACATGATTGGCAGGTCGGATAGCAGGGCTCTTGCTCACAGGCTGCAAAGATCAACGAGTTCCAAGCTCGGCAGGCATGATGGCATGTGAGCTGCTAGCTCAAGTCCCAAGAACCAGAGGTCAGGATCCAGGGTGAGAAAAAGCCCACAAGCCTTGCCAGAATGTCCACTTACATTCACCGCAGGCCACATGCTCAAGGAAACTACCTTTCAACTGATTGGCTACTCACAACAGATCCCATCATGTAGGTGATTACATTATATCATATCTCATCATGGAAGTGATCACAACATCATAGGACTGCCAAACCACTGAGAATCATGGCCTAGCCAAGGTGACACACAACCTTAACCATCACAGTAACCATGATGTCCTTCTGCAGGGACTGGTCCCTCCTAATATCATGTCCAAAGTATGTGAGACAAAGTCTCGCCATCCTTGCTTCCAATGAGTATTCTGGCTGTACTTTTTCCAGGACAGATTTGTTTATTCTTCTGGCAGTCCATGGTATATTCAGTATTCTTGGCCAACACCGTAATTCAAAAGCATTCATTCTTCTTCATTATTCCTTATAGGGGACAGATACAGATAAGACAGGTAGACAGAAAGATAGATAGGTAAAGAAGAGAAAAGAAAGATAGAGATTAAGATCAATTTATTTTAAGGAATTAGCTTAAGTGATTGTGGGGGCTGGTAAGTCCAAAATCCGTAGGGCGGACAGGCAGGTAGGTTGGAAATTCAGGTGAGAGTTGATGTTGCAGTATGGAGTCAGCAATTGGTAGGGCAGTCCAGCAAGCTGGAAACTCTGCAGGATTTCTATGTTGCAGCCTTGAGACAGAGTTTCTTCTTTGGGAGACCTAAGTTTTTGCTTTTAAGGCCTTCGACTGATTGGAGGAGGCGCACCAACATTATGGAGGGTAATCTGCTTTACTTAAAGTCAACTGACTGTAAATGTTAATCATATCTAACTACCTTCACAGCAGCATCCAGACTAGTGTTTGATCAAGCAACTGGGAACCGTAGCCTAGCCTAGGTGACACATAAAATTAACCATCACAAACACATAGAGAAAAGTTCACAAGTGATGATTGTATAATTCTGTGATTTTTCACAAAGTGAACACACCTGAGTAGTCTGTACACAGCTCAAGAAACATTATCAGCATCCTAGAGGCTCCCCTTGTACCCCCTTTTTAGTCACTAAACTCAAGGGTAACCACTATCCTGATTTCTTACACCTTTAGATGAATTTTATGTTTTTGAACATTCTGTAAATGAAACCATATGGTATATACTCCTTATCTGGCTTTTCTCTTCCACCTAACATTATTTTTGCGTTCCATGCTCTTGCATGTAGTTTAGTTAATGCCCTCTCAAGGCATAGAGTATTCCATTCCATGAATATACCGTTAATTTATCTATTCTACTTAAGGGGCACCTTTGTTATAAATAGAGCCCTGGTGACATAGTGGTTAAGAGCTTGGCTGCTAACCAAAAGGTTAGCAGTTTGAATCTGCCAGCTGCTCTCAGAAACTTTATGAGGCAGTTCTAGTCTGTCCTATAGAGCAGCTATGAGACGGAATCTACTCAACGGCAATGGCGAGTTTTGTTTTGTTATGAATAGTGTTATGAATATTTGTGTACATGTAGTGCTATGAAGAGCAGCTCTGGTGGTGCAGTGGTTAAGTGCTTGGCTGCTAACTGGCTCTGAAGGAGAAAGACATGGCAGTCTGCTTCTGTAAAGATTATAGCCTTGGACTCAGTGACAGTGGGTGGTGGTGGTAGCCCTATGAATATTTGTGTACATGTGTTCTACTGTTTCATGACAGTAAATTATGCCAAACAGTTTTCCAATTTACTCTACATTTATCAATTCAATCGATTTCCAGTTCCTTACATCCTTGTCACTCTTGGTATTGTCTTTTCCTTCGAATTATTTTGGAGATTTTGCATTGTGGACTTAATTTGCATTTTCTTGATGACTAATGACATTGAATACTTTTTAATATATTTGTTGACAATCTGACTGTGCCCTTTAGCAAAGTGTCTGTTCCACGCTCTTGCCCTGTTTTATTTATTTATTTGTATTGGCTTCCTATTTCTTTTTAATTTGTTGGAGTTCTTTATGTATTCTAAACATGAATCTTTTGTCAGATATGTAAATTCCAACTACCTTCTCCCATTCTGTGGCTTGCTTTTTCACTCTGATGATGTCTTTTAACAAACGGTTTTTATTTTAATTTAGTCCAGTTTATCCTTTTCTTCTTTTAGGGTTAACGCTTTTACTGTTTCAGAAATCTTTGTCTACCATGAGGTCATAAAGGTATTCTCCTACGTATTCTTGTGGAAGCATCATTGACTTGCCTTTTATATTTAGGTATACAATCCATGTGTGGTATGATTTTTCATGTATGGTATGAGGAAGGCATCAAAATTCATTTTTTCCTGTATGGATATCTAATTTATCCAGCACCATTTATTAAAAAGATAATGCTTTACCTGCTCCACCGAAATGTCACCATTGTTGTAAGTTAACCAACCAGTTGCCATCAGGTTGTAAATTAGGTGACCATATATATGTGAATCTACTTTTGGACTCTATTCTGTTCCACTGGCCCATATGTCTCTCCTTATGCCAACATTACACCTGTACTTATAAAATAGGTATTGATATCCAGTAGTATATGTTCTCCAGTTTTTTTCTCCTTCAGAATTGGATTGACTCCCTGGTCCTTTGCATTTCCACATAACATTCTGGAATGAAGTTGTCAACTGTCTCTCTCTGTCTCACATACACACTGTACTGAATCTATAGATTAATTTGGGGAGAACCGATATCTTAACAATATTGAGTCCTCTAATCCTTGAAAAGTATATACTCTCTATTTATTTAGATTTTCTTTATCTTATTTAGAGTTCTCAGAGCAGAGGTCTTGTACATCTTTCATTAGACTTATATCTAGGTATTTCATATTTATTGGTGCTACTACAAAAAATTCATTATATATTTGTTGCTAGTATACAGAAATGCAAGTAAAAAAATTTTTGAAAATTTTATTGTGATTTGGGTGTAAGTTTACAGAGCAAATTAGTTTCACACTCAACAATTTATACAAATTTTTTTCGTGAAATTATTTGCAGAAGAATACGTTTAACTTTTTTCTTTGCTTATTGTTGTAGTTTAAGTGAAAGTTTACATTTCAAGTTAGTCTCTTATACAAAAATTTACATACATTGTTAGGTGACCCTAACTGCTCTCCCTATACTGTGACAGCACACTCCTCCTTTCCACTCCTGATTTCCTATGTCCACTCAACCAGCTCCTAACCCTCTCTGCCTTCTCATCTCACCTCCAGATGAAGGTTGCCCACTTAGTCTCATGTATCTACTTGAGCTAAGAAGCACAGTCTTCATGAGTATCATTTCATGTCCCACAGACCAGTGCAATCTTTGTCTGAAGAGTTGGCCTCGGATATTGTTTTAGTTCTGGGTTATAGAGAGTCCAGGGGCAGCACTTTCTGGGGTTCCTATAGTCTCAGTCCGTTAAGTCTGGTCTTTTTACTAGAATTTGAGTTCTGCACCCCAAGTTTCTCCTGCTCCATCAGGGACTCTCTGCTGTGTTCCCTTTCAGGGCAGTCATTGGTGGTAGCTGGGCACCATCTAGTTCTTCTGGTCTCAGGCTGATGAAGTCTCTGGTTTACATGGCCCTTTCTGTCTCTTGGGTTAATACTTTCCCTGTGTCTTTGGTGTTTTTCATTCTCCTTTACTCCAGGTGGTTGGAACAATTGATGCAGCTTAGGTGGCCACTTGCAAGCTTTTAAGACCCCAGACACCACTCACCAAAGTAGGATACAGAACATTTTCTTAATAAACTGTTATGCCAATTGACCTAGATGTTCCCTGAAACCAAGGTCCCCAGACCCCTGCCCCTGCTACTCTGTCCCTCGAAATGTTTGTATTCAGGAAACTTCTTAGCTTTGGTTTAGTCCAGTTGTGCTGACTTCCCTGTAGTGTGTGCTGTCCTTCCCTTCACCTAAGATAATTCTTGTCTACTATCTAGTTAGTGAATAACCCTCCCTCTCCTTCCCCACCCTCGTAACCATCAAAGAATGTTTTCTTCTGTGTTAAACCTTTTCTTGAGTTCTTATCATAGTGGACTTATACAATACTTGTCCTTCTGTGACTGAGTAAATTCACTCAGCATAACGCCCTCCAAATTCCCCCATGTTATGTTTCACAGCTTCATCGTTGTTCTTTACCATTGCATAGTATTCCATTGTGTGAATATATCATAATTTGTTTATCCATTCATCCGTTAATGGGTACCTAGGTTGTTTCCATCTTTTTGCTATTGTGAACAGTGCTCCAATGAACATGGGTGTGCATATATTTATTCGTGTGACGGCTCTTATTTCTCTAGGATATATTCCAAGGAGCGGGATTGCTAGATCGCATGGTACTTCTATTTCTAGCTTTTTAAGGAAGCACCAAATCGATTTCCAAACTGGTTGTACCATTTTACATCCCCACCAACCGTGTATAAGTGTTCCAGTCTCTCCACAACCTCTCCAGCATTTATTATTTCATGTGTTTTGGGTTAATGCTAGCCTTGATGGGATGAGATAGACTCTCATTGTAGTTTTGCTCTGCATTTCTCTAATGGCTAATGATCATGAGCATTTCACGTGTCTGTTAGCAGCCTGAATGTCTTCTTTGGCAAAGTGCCTATTCGTATCCTTTGCCATCTTTTAATTGGGTTATATGTCTTTCTGTTGTTGAGGTTTTGCAGTATCTTGTAGATTTTAGAGATGAGACGCTGATCGGATTTGTTGTAGCCAAAATTTTTTTCCCAGTCTGTAGGTTGCCTTTTCACTCTTTTGGTGAAGTCTTTTGATGGGCATAAGTATTGTTTTAGCAGCTCCCAGTTATCTAGTTTCTCTTCTGGTGTTTTCTGCATCATTACTTATGGTTTGTATTCTGTTTATGCTATGTATTAGGGCTCCTAGCATTGTCTCTATTTTTTCTTCCACAATCTTTATCGTTTTCTATGTGATATTTAGGTCTTGGATCCATTTTGAGTCAGTTTTTATGCATGGTGTGAGGTATGGGTCTTGTTTCAGTTTTTTGTGGATAGATATCCAGTTATGCTGGCACCATTTGTTAAAGAGACTGTCATTTGCCCAGTTAACGGACTTTGGGCCTTTGTCAAATATCAGCTGTTTGTAGGTAGGTGAATTTATGTCTGGATTCTCAATTATGTTCCATTAGTCTATTTATCTTTTGTTGTACTAGTACCAGGCTGTTTTGACTACTATGCTGGTATAATAGGTTCTAAAATCAGGTAGTGTTTGGCCTTCCACTTTGTTCTTCTTCTTTAGTAATGCTTTACTTATCCAGGGCCTCTTCCCTTTCCATTTGAAGTTGGTGATTTGTTTCTCCATCTCATTAAAAAATGCCATTGGAATTTGGATCGGGATTGCATTGTATCTGCAGATTGCTTTGGGTAGAATTGACATTTTCACAATGTTCAGTCTTCCTATCCATGAGCAATATTTGTTTTTCCACTTATGCAGGTCTGTTTTCGTTTCTTGTAGTAGTGCCTTGTAGTTTTCATTGTATAGGTCTTTTACGTCTCTGGTTAGATTTATTCCTAAGTATTTTATCTTCTTGGGGGCTATTGTAAATGGTATTGATTTGGTGATTTCCTCTTCGAAGTTCTCTTTGTTGGTGTAAAGGAATCCAACTGATTTTTGTATGTTTATCTTGTATCCTGAAACTTTGCTGAAATCTTCTATTAGTTCCAGTAGTTTTCCTGTGGATTCTTTGGGGTTTTCTATGTATAAGATCATATCATCTTCACATAGAGATACTTTTACTTCTTCCTTACCAATTTGGATGCCCTTTATTTCTTTTTCTAGCCTAATTGCTCTGACTAGGACCTCCAGCACAATGTTGAATAAGAGTGATGATAAAGGGCATCCTTGTCTGGTTCCCATTTACAAGGGGAATGCTTTCAAACTTTCTCCATTTAGGATGATGTTGGCTGTTGGCTTTGTATAAATGCCCTGAATTATGTTGAGTAGTTTCCCTTCTATTCCTATTTTGCGTAGAGTTTTTATCAAGAACGGGTTTTGGACTTTGTCAAATGCCTTCTCTGCATGAATTGATAAGATCATGTGGTTCTTGTCTGTTTTTATTTATGTAATGGATTACATTGATTGTTTTTCTAATGTTGAACCATCCCTGCATACCTGGTATAATCCCACTTAATCATGGTGAATTATTTTCTTGAGATGTTGCTGAGTTCTACTGGCTAGAATTTTGTTGTTGATTTTTGCATCTATGTTCATGGTCTGTAAGTTTCTTTTTTTGTGGTGTCTTTACCTGGTTTTGGTATCAGGGTTATGCTGGCTTCATAGAATGAGTTTGGGAGTATTCTATCCTTTTCTATGCTCTGAAATACCTTTAGTAGTAGTGGTGTTAACTCTTCTCTGAAAGTTTGGTAGAATTCTCCAGTGAAACTGTCCAGGCCACAGCTTTTTTTTGGGGGGAGTTTTTAAATTACCTTTTCAATCTCTTCTTTTGTTATGGGGTTTATTTAGTTGTTCTACCTCTGTTTGTGTTAATATAGTTGGGTAGTGAGTTTCTAGAAATTTGTCCATTTCCTGTAGGTTTTCAAATTTGTTAGAGTACAATTTTTCATAGTATTCTGTTATGATTCTTTTAATTTCAGTTGGGTCTGTTGTGATATCACGCATCTCATTTCTTATATGGGTTATTTGCTTCCTCTCCTGCTTTTCTTTTGTCAGTTTGGACAACCATTTACCAATTTTGTTGATCTTTTCAAAGAACCAGCTTTTAGTGTTGTTAACTCTTTCAATTGTTTTTCTATTCTCTGTTTCATTTATTTCTGTTCTAATTCTTATTATTTCCTTTCATCTGGCACCTGAGGGCTTCTTTTGCTTCTCTCTACTTGTTCAAGTTGTAGGGTTAATGTTTTGATTATGGCCCTTTCTTCTTTTTGGATGTGTGCATTTATTGGTATAATCTGACCTCTGAGCACTGCTTTTCCTGTGTCCCAAAGGTTCTGATAGGATGTGTTTTCACTGTCGTTTGATTCTATGAATTTCTTTATTCTATCCTTAATTTCTTCTATAACCCAGTAGTTTTTGAGCAAGGGTTGTTCAGTTTCCGTGTGTTTGATTTTTTTTCCTTGCTTTTTCTATTATTGATTTCTACTTTTATGGCTTTATGGTTAGAAAAGATGCTTTGTAATATTTTGGTGCTTTGGATCTGTTATGGCTTGCTTTATGGCTTAATATGTGGTCTATTCTGGAGAACGTTCCATGTGCATTGGAAAAGAAAGTATACTTGGCTGCTGTTGGGTGCAGTATTTGGTATATGACTATGAGATCAAGTTGGTTGACTGTAGCATTTAGCTCTTCCTTGTCTTTGTTGTACTTCTTTCTGGATGTTCTGTCCTTCACTGAAAGTGGTGTGTTGAAGGCTCCTACTACGATTGTGGAGCTGTCTATCTCTCTTTTCAATGCTATTAGAGTTTGTTTTATGTATTTTGGAGCCCTGTTATTGGGTGCATAAATATTTATTATAGTTATGTCCTCCTGGTGTACTTACCCTTTAATCATTGTATAGTGTCCTTACTTATCTTTTGTGGTGGATTTTACTTTAAAGTCTATTTTGTCAAGGATTAATATTGCCACACCTACTCTTTTGTGAGTATTGTTTGCTTGATATATATTTTTTCCATCCTTTCAGTTTTAGTTTGTTTGTGTCTTTAAGTCTAAGGTGTGTCTCTTTTAGGCAGCATATAGATGGATCATGTCTTTTTAACCAATCTGTCACTCTCTGTCTGTTTATTGGTGCATTTAGTCCATTTACATTCAGCATAATTATTGATAGGTAAGAGTTTAGTGCTGTCATTTTGATCTCTTTTTTTGTGTGTTGTTGACAGTTTCTTTGTTCCACTAAATTTTCTGTGTTGAGTCATTTTTATTTGTGTATTTTCTTTTCATCCTTTTCATTGCTGTTGCTTTTGTATTTGCTGAGTCTTTATATTTTTCTTGTTTTTTATTTTGACTTGTAGGAGTGTTAGTTTCCTTTGTGGTTACCTTAATATTTATCCCTATTTTTCTAAGTTTATACCAGTCTTTTATTTCTTTATATTGCCTTGACTTCCTCTCCATATGAAGAATTGATGGCTACATTTTCTAAGTCCTTCTTTTTTGTTTTAATGTTGTCATCTTTAAATATTGACATCTATTTCCCTATTTTCAGTGTTTTAGCTTTGATTTGTGACTTCCCTATCTGGGTTGATATCTGGTTGCTCTGTCATGTGTTCTAGTCTTGGGTTGTTATCTGATTTTCTAACCAGAGGACTCCCTTTAGTATTTCTTGTAATTTTGGTTTGGTTTTTGCAAATTCCCTAAACTTCTGCTTATCTGCAAATGCCCTAATTTCTCTCTCATATTTGAGAGACAGTTTTGCTAGATATATAATTCTTGGCCAGCAGTTTTTTCCTTCAAGGCTTTATATATGTCATCCCATTGCCTTCTTGCCTGCATGGTTTCTGCTGAGTAGTGCGAGCTTAGTCTTATTGACTGTGTTTTGTAGATGACTTTTTGTTTATCCCTTTCCACTCTTAAAATTCTCTCTTTATCTGTGGTTTTGGCAAGTTTGATTACAATATGTCTTTCTTTTGGGGTCTACCTTATGTGGGGTTCAGTGAGAATCTTGGATAGATATCTTCTCATCTCTCATAACAGGGATGATTTCTGCCAACAAATCTTCAACAATTCTCTCTGTATTTTCTGTTACCCCCGTTCTGGTACTCCTTCCTATCACTTGTAGGTTATTTCTCTTGATAGAATCCCACATAATTCTTAGGGTTTCTTCATTTTTTAAAATCCTTTTATCTGATTTTTCCTCAAATAAATTGGCATCAGGTGCTTTATCTTCAGTCTCACTAATTCTGACTTCCATTGCCTCAATTCTGCTCCTATGACTTTCTATTGAGATGTCTAATTCCAAAATTTTATTGTTAATCTTCTGGATTTCTGATTGCTGTCTCTCTGTGGATTCTTGCAGCCTGTTAAGTTTGTCATTATGCTCTTCTATAATCTTCTTAATTTCCTCTACTGTATGTTCTGTGTTTTGCTTAATTTCGTTCCTGATCTCTTGAAGAGTTCTGTATATTAATCTTTTGTATTCTGCCTCTGGTGATTCTAAGAAATTTTCTTCCTCTGTAAAATTTCTAGATTCTTCATTTTGGGGTCTTCCTGAAGCCATCATTGTCTGCCTCTTTATGAGATTTGATATTGACTGTTGTCTCTGAGTTATCAATAAGTTACTATATTTATTTATTTTATGTTGGCTTACTGTGTCCTATCTTGTTTTATTTTGTTTTGATATGCCAAAATAGGCTGCTCGTGTGTGCTAGCCTAGTCACCAGCGCCCCTAACGCTCCAATGTTCTGTCCCCACGTGGCCAGACCTGCCACTATGTATGTGAGCCCAGGAGTCTGCCTACTCCTTCTGAATAGATTCAGCTCAGGTGCCCAGGTAGTCGGCCATCAAGTGTGTGGTGCAGGCTCTCTGTCACCTACAGTTCTAGACAGGCATGGGTGATTGGTGTAGGCACAGGCATCCAGCTGCAGCAGGGGGACACAGTCTGAGCAAGGAAGGAGGCTGACAGCCATCCCCGAGTGTCCAGGAGGCAAGCGTGTCCCTGTTTCCTACAGTATGTAGATGGGTAGCTTTTGCAGCTGGACTCTGAGCACCCAATGCTGTTGACTATAAGGACTGGGGGGCACCTCTCATTTTTGGGCTCCTGTCACAGGTGGCTAGGTGGCATGGGTGAAACCACCACTCCTCAGGCCCCTGTTGTGGGTAGGCAAAGTCCCTGCTTAATGGGCAGAGCAGTGTTAAATGTCACGAACCTGCCCCTTCACAGCTGAAACCGTTGAAGTTAGAGTTCTGGTATATACCCTGTTGTGCTGCGGTAATGAGGGCTTATGCCGTTGAAATGGGCCCACACAAGTTTATACAGCAGGAAAGGCACTCAAAGTTTGTGGATCCCTTATGCCTCTGCCTAGGCAAAGGAGCTGTGCCTGCCCTGAATTCCTGACTTAGGGGAGCTGACCTATTACTTTTTCCTCTGTTTTTTAATTTGTTCACTCTCCAACATTTTCCGGGAGAATGGCTCAGGGCATGTAACGGGTCCTACTTCCGGCCCAGGGGACTTGGCAATTGCTGAAGCTGGTCCGGGATCCAGTGCAGAGCAGGGAGTGGGGAGGTAAATGGCAGAGAGGTTTTTCCCTAAGGGTGGTGTTTCTGATCTGTGCGGTAGGCCAGAGGCAAGTATTTATCTTCTGCTGATTGAGGGCTGCTTCTCACTGGTTCTGGATGGCTGAGTAGACTCTCTGCTGCTGGGTCTCTCCCAATGTGGAAAAAGCCTCCTGAGCACTGCTGCTTGCCTGCCTCACCATGCACCATGAGCTGATCCAGCTTGAAGGGCTCAGGCTCTCGCTGGGTCAGGTCTGGCAACTCCTCGCTGCTTCCAAACTGTCTCTGCCTCCCTCTGCCACTCAGTGTGGTTCCTCAACTTTGCCTTTGATGTTCAGAGCTCCTAGATTGTCATATATAATTGATTCACTTCTTTTTTTGGGTCTTTCTTGTAAGAGGGAACACCAGAAGCTTCTGACTACTCTGCCATCTTAGCCCTGCCCTCAGAAATACATTCAATTTTTGTTTATTGACTTTGTATTCAGGCCTTGCTAAATTGACTTAACTCTAATAGTTAATTTACATATTCATTTGGATTTTCTAAGTACACAAGCATGTGTTCTGAAAATATAAGTTTTATTTCTTCCTTCAATTTTATACAGGTTATCCATTTTTCTTTCTTTATTGCACTGGCTGTAACCTGCCTTTAGAGTTGCTCCATATCCTTGCTAACTTAACTGTCTTTACAATTTCTTTTAGTGTAGCTCTGTTGGCAATAAATTTTCTCATTATTGTTATTACTATTTTGCCTGAAAAATGCCTTTATTTCACCTTTAATTTTGAAAGTGATTCTTACTGGATATAGATTCTAGACTAGAAATTATTTCCTTTCAGCACATTAAAGATGTTATTCCACTGTCTTCTTACTCCCACAGTTTTTTTTTTTGAGAATTCAACCATCATTCCTTCCATGAATTATTTGAAGATAATTTGTCTTTTCCCCTTTTGGCAGCCATTATTTTCTATCCAGCAGACTTTTTCTTTGTTATCACTTTGCATATAATGGATTGTGAAAAGCAGACTCAAAGCACTTCAGTAAAAAAAATAGGTAACTCAGAGTCAGAACACTGTGGTTAATAATTCTGCCACTTACTATGTGTGTGTTCTTGGTCAAGACCCTTAACCTCTCTGAGCCTCAGTTTCCCCATCTGACAAAAGGCTGTTACAAAAATTGAATGAGATAAAGAAAATGAAAGCATAGCACGAGATATAAAGGGCTATCCAAATGCTGTCTATTAGTATTATTGTTATTAGAATCAATACAAATCAGGTCTCTCTTTCACCGGCCAACCCAGTTGTATAAGGCAACGGGATACCCAAGCTCCTTCCTTCATTTTCCCCTTACCACTTCAGAGGTAGGATTTTATACTTCAGTAAATACATATTGATGGAACTAGTTAAAAGAGAAAAAAACACGAGTAAAATATGCCAAAAAAAAAATTAATAAATATAGATTGCAGGGATAAGTGAGAGAAAAGCACCAGCCTGTGAAAGTATAGAATGTGCATGTAACAACCAAAACAATCAGGCCACATATTTTTTTTCCATGTAGAGGAAAAGGATGCACAAAAAAGTAATTCTCTGAAACCAGTATTCTCAGTAATTGTAACCCATCAAGCTGCAAGTCACGATATCTGGGTTCAAGGGCTAACTCAGCTACTAACTTAACCACTAATACACTTGTAGTCGACCCAGCCAAGACTCTGGTCTTTCAGTTCCTTGATCTCCTTGATTCCTAGGATGTTTCTCTCCACCCTTCCTCAGTAACCACTCACAAATCCTCAACTCTCAAATGGCCACACACCATGCCCAGATATGCTTCTGTAGTATGATTACCTTCCATCCTCCAAAACAACTATCTGATACCTTCTCTTCTCCCCTTAACCCCCTATCCAAAGATCCCTCCTTGTCACATCTTATTTGCTTCATACCTTATACTTCACTGAGAAAAAGATAATCAGTATCAGAAACTCCCTCACCTTCTCAACACTAAATCTAACCATTTACCTGTATCTCTACCCATAGTCGTTGCCTTTCTTCCTGGTACTACGAATTATAGGGAAACCTGTGAGAGCTGGAACTTGATAGGACTGCCTTGTTTCTCCAGGTCTCGTAATTTTTCCGCCTTTGACAGGGTACAGTCTTACCACTTTTATATCGCTCTGTGTTAGTGGAAAGTATCTGAGTTTTCCTTCTCTGACAGGTTTCCACCTTACCCAGTTTCTGGTTTTCACAGGTTTTATTGTATATATATATATATATATATATATATATATATATATATGTTCACGTGCTGACCCAAGGCCAACACTTATACATATTCTCTGGACCCCATCTCCTCTTATTTTCTTAAAGACTTCATTCCTGTTTCTCTTTTTTTTTTGGTTAGGGTCAATATTTTTATTAAGAGTACTTGGATGTGGTAGGGGATCATCTGGACAGAAAGTAATAGGTTAGTGTTTCTTCATTTGCATGAGAGTGTTGGGCTAGAAGACCTTTTCAGGCCCTTCCAATGCTGACGCTCTCGAATTCTTTGAATCACAGTTTTACTTGGTTTGGTATTAAGGTTAGGTACTCTTGCACCACCCTACACAGCCGTATTTTCCTACACCTGAGGCTTCATCATTTTCAGTCTCCCCACTATTCACAGCTTCACCATTGAAAAGCCTTTCAAGGAAATACATAGTTCATTAGCATAGTCGCTCTTATACCATCACTTTCTCTCTATCTACTAGATCATTCCTATTAGCCTAAAAACATGCTTAAGAATCCCTGTCTTTAAGAGCCCTACTGTGATGCCACGTATTCCCTTAGATATTTCCTCCATTTCTCAGCCTTCCTTTATAGTAAAATATCTTGAGGTGTCTGTAGCGCTACGTCCATTTCTTTACCTCACATTTTCTTTTCAATGTATGTCTCAAGGCACATAACTACTGTGCTGCCTAAATCTAATGGTCAGATCCCTTTTATTTTACTCGACCTCACAGAATGATTCAATAGAGTTGGCCATGCTTTGTTGTCTTTGCTGTTATGTCATTATGTTCTTCTGGCTTTCTTTCTACCTCACTGGCTATTCCTTCCCCATCTCCTTTGCTTGCTTTTCTTCCTCTGCTTTACCTTTAAACACTGGAATGTTCTCTATGAACACATTTTCCACAGGTAGTTTTTTCTATATGCTAAGGACTCTCAACTTTGTATGTTTGGTGCCCTTGCCCTCTGTAGAGAACTCAAAGACTCAGAACTTACCTCAGATTTTTAGAGCATACCAAACTTAACATAAGCAAAATTGAGCATTCTACCACTACCACCACAATGTTTCTGTCCTAGTCTTTCCCATTTAATAAATGGCACAACCATCCATCCAAGCTCAAGAAAAAAACCTGTGAGTGAGGGGTGACTCTTTTTTCCTCACCCCTTTGAAAGAAAATATTGAAGTTGTCAAAGATTTAATTTTACTTGGATCCACAATCAATGCCCATGGAAACAGCAGTCAAGAAGTTAAACAAAATATTGCATTGGGCCAATCTGCTGCAAAAGACCCCTTTCAGGTGTTAAAAAGCAAAGATGCCACTTTGGAGCACCTGACCCAAGCCATGATATTTTCAATTGCCTCAGATGCATGCAAAAGCTGGGCAATGAATAAAGAAGACCGAAGAAGAATTGATGTCTTTTAATTACGGTGCTGGTGAAGAATACTGAATATACCATGGACTGCCAGAAGAATGAACAAATTTGTCCTGGAAGAAGTACAGCCAGAATGTTCCTTAGAAGCAAGGATGACAAGATTTTGTCTCACGTACTTTGGACATGCTATCAGGAGGGACCTGTCCCTGAAGGATATCATGCTTAGTAAAGTAGAGGTTCAGAAAAAAAGAAGACCCTCAATGTGATCGATTGACACAGTGTCTACAACAATAAGCTCAAACACAGCAACGTTGTGAGGATGGTGCAGGATCGGGCAGTGTTTCATTCTGTTGTACCTAGGGTCACTATGAGTTGGAACCAACTCAACAGCACCTAACTACAATATATTCAAAACATTAGCAATTCTGTAGGCTCTACCTTCAATATATATCTCACATCTATCCGCTTCGCAACCAGTTTAGCCCAAACTACCACCATTGCTTCCTGGATTTCCACAATTACCATCTAATTGCTACTAATATTGCTCCTCAATTCCTACGTGCCATTCACAACAAAACAGGCACTTTTAACAATGTAATCACAGCATGTCACTCATTTCCAAAAAGCTTATTACTGTTTTCTTACCACACTTTAGATAAATCCCAAGCTTATCATTGTGGCCTATTCAATACCTTACATGATTTGGCCCCAACCTATCTCTTCATTGTACCACTCTATCTACATTCCAGCTACTCTGGTCTTTATGGTGTTGCTTGAAAGAGCCAAGCTGCCTCCTACTTTAGGGCCTTTGTAATTGGAGTTCTCCTTACCTACAATGCTCTGATCCCCAAAATTCCCATGGCTGGCTTCTTCATATCACTGAGGTCGCAACACAAATGTCAACTCTTCAGAGAGGTCTTCTCCGATCAATCAATCTAAAGTAACTCCTTTCCCAGTCTCTCTCATTTAACATCGTTTACTTCTTTGCTGCACTTACCATTACCCAAAATGTCCTTGTTCATATATTGTTTGCTTGTTTAGTTTTTGTCTCATCTCACTATAGTTTAAGCTCTAGGAGAACAAGGATCTCGTCTTTCTTACCATTGTACTTACAGTGCCTAAAACAATGCCTCTTAAAATATTTCAGGAATGCCTGGCACTAAACAAGCCACTTGTCCTCTTCATTTAACGCACATTGGCAGGTTTACTACTGCTAGACTTAGCTCTGCATCCAAGGAATTCAAAGGTGAATAAGGCAAAGTTCCTTGAGAATCTCATCTATTCAACCCTTCAACAAATATTCACTCAATATGTATAGTACTATGTTCTAGGTACTGTTCAATTTCAGCATTTGGTTTCCTCCCCAGTAACATGGGGTTTTGTTAACCAACGCTATCTCACCGAAGTGTCTAATTTAACAGGATGACCATGAGTATAAAGCATAAAACGAGAAGTGGTATAAAGATGTTACTTTATATACGACCATCACTGCACTCGCCTCTCTCCTTTTGTCTGCTAACGGGGAGGAGTTTATGACGAGCCAGTTGACAAGACCAGCAAAGTAAATTCCTGTGCTCACAAAAAGCAGTAAGCATGAACGCCCTTTTCATAGGCACATAGTGACTAAAACGTTTGGAAGGTGAATTTTACTTTTCCACACTTCCGTTACACAAATAACAATTCTATTTAACCCCATGGAATATAAAGAGGTGGGATTAGGAGTGAGGTTTGGTTTCTCTCCGCACCACCTGGGCCAATAGCCCCTCTTATGGGCCTACCTGATATTCCGTAGACCCTAGAACTCCCAAAGAGGGGCGACATGGACCTGGTGAATAATTTGCCTGACACACTGCACATATGCACTACTATCCTTGATCTTTCAAAAGCATTAACTGTCCACACAGCGTGTCCACGTGATAAGGCCCACGGAACAGGTGGGGAGGTAAGACTCGGGTGGGAGAGAGATGGGGGGGAACCTTCCCAGGACACGCAACCAATCCTGGAACACATCTCCAATCACAGAAGCACGTGAAGGCTTATTTGTGGAGATCCACCATTTGTACTAGTGTGCGCTTAATAAAATTAATGCTGCAGTCAATCTTGCCTGACAGACCGCTTCATTCTTACTTGCGAGTACCTGTAAAATGAGATAAAGAAACGGAGGAGGAAGGAGGAGGATAAAGAACAGATGAAATAAAATGAGTTAGTGAAGAAATGGGTCAGGGAGAGGGGAGAAAAGGTCTGCCGCTGTTCCTCCAGAGCCTGACAAAAGGGGCCAATGTTCACTCCCTTGTACTGAAGCGCGAGGAGAGGCGTTCCTGGGGGCAGCGGAAGGAAAATGACGGTGGGAGACAAGGTACTTGTACCCAAAGGCCTGAAAAGGGAAAGAGTGGAGAGCAAGGGGTCATACCTACAAGTTCTTTAGCATCTGCTGCTGCCCCTGGCACCTAGCAACTGCCTCCTAGGTCACGTGACGCTGAGGGGTGGGGGGTGGGGCGAAGCCACGTGGACAGGACATGGGAGTCTGTTGGGGTGGAGGGGGCTGATGGCCGTGAAGTGTGGGTGGGGCTGATGGCGGTGGGGCGGGCCTAGTGGTGGCCGCACCTTTGCTTGAGGTCAAGGCTGCTGGGGCCCTCGGAAATGAGGGGAACTGGAGCTCCCCAGGAAACCCTGTTGGCGTAGTGGTTGAGCTATGCTGCTAACCAAAACGTTGGCAGTTCGAATCCACCAGGCGCTCTTTGGAAACCATATGGGGCAGTTCTACTCTGTTCTGTAGGGGCGCTATGAGTCAGAATCGACTCCACGGGGAGCTCCCCAGGGCCGCTGGGGTGTTTTCAGCCTATTCAGCTGCTTCCTTTACACGTTTTTTCTGAATATTGAGTTGTCCGGATTGTAAAAGTTCAGGGACACAGTTGATCCGAAAAGCAGCGCCGTTAGTTTCATGTGCCAGAAGTAACTTAGCAAAACCAGAACTTATCTCCTCTTTAAACCCGTTGCTGTCGAGTGGATTCCTACTCACAGCGACCCTATAGGACAGATTAAAACTGCCCCATAGGGTTTCCAAGGAGCAGCTGGAGGATTTGAACTAACTACCTTTTGGTTAGCAGCCAAGCTTTTACCAACTTCCACTAGGGCTTTGTCTCCTCTTTAGTGAGTTTAAAGATTCCAACTCCGGGTGAACCCACGTGTGCACAATAAAACTGCTCCTTAGGGTCTTCAAGACCTTTTAGAAACAGGTGACCAGGCCTGTCCTCCAGGTGCCTGTGGGTTCCAACCGCCTACCTGTTGGCCAACAGTGGAATGTTGTGTGATTCCATTCCGACTCATAGCGACCCTATGTTGTATGCCTTTGAGTCGATTCAGACTCACAGGGACCCTGTAGGGTTAAGGAAATGCTTTGTTTTCAAGATATGAAAGAAAAGCAGGTAGATCTCCAAGAATACAGGGAGGAAGCACAAATGGTAGAGGTGGGAGGGAGCATCTCTGCAAGGAGTCTGACAGCCTCCAGGGCACTGCTCTGTGGACTGCAGGAGAGTTAAGTGTTTAGGGTTCATCTAACGGAGGTGGAGGGCATATCAACAAATGGAGACTTGGAATTGTCACTAGATCAGTGGGCCAAGGCCAGATTTAATTTGAGGTAGTCAACTAAAAAATGTGATATTTAACTTGCTACCAAAACGGCATGAATCAATTCCCACCTGTTACAGTTGTTGTCTATCTCGACTCATAGTGACCCTATGTGACAGAGTAGAACTGCCCCACAGGGTTTTCTATGCTGTAATTTTTATGGGAGCAGATCACCAGGTCTTTCTCCCATGGAACCACTGCGTGGATTTGAACCACCAACCTTTCCTTTAGCAGTATGGCACTTAACCATTGCACCACTAGGGCTCCTTACCTGTTAGCAGAGAACTTCATAAATGATTCATATAGAAATATAAATTTCTATAAGTAAATTTCACAATTCATATCAAAACATGTTCTGAAACATTTCAAAAATGTTCATTTACTTGAAGACAATATAAAAATTTACAATGGTTTAAAAATACATTTAAAGAAACATTTGACAACTTTTCTTGTAAAAAAATGTAATTTAAAAATAAATTGATTATACTTGCAACAATGTCATAGAAAGCATAAAACCTTTGAGGAACAAGGACAATCTTCCTCATGACAGCATTTACTAAATTTGATGCTTTGCAAATAGTTTAAAAATGTCACCTACAGAAATGATTTCATACTACTGAAAGCACTGAAATGAAAAATAGATATTTGGCTAACGACCTATCTGGCATGATTTAAGTGCCAACTTTCCAGTCTTATCTCTCACTAATTCTCTTTATCAACCTTAAGTGCCAATCACTTACTCCGGGCTTTATTGTTTCTGCCCTTTGCTGACATCAGGGCCCTCCACCTAGTTGCTCCTGTCTTCACCTCACTCCCCCATATTACCCATTAATCCTGTTCACTCTTGAAGGTCCAATTCAAATATCATCTCCTGGAAGAATCTTCGATTTTCCCCCTGTAAAAAACTCTTTTTAATTGTTCATTTGTATTACAGCTATTAAAAAAAAAAAAGTCGCTGTGGATTTGATTACCAACTGATGGAGACCTCATGTGTGTCAGAGTAGAACCGTGGTCCATAGGGTTTTCTTTTTTGAGAAAGAATGTTCATTTCTTTTTTTTAACTTTTTTAAAAATTTAAATAAGGAGAATTCTTTCATATGGAAAGAGCTAGTACAATCACATATCTGAAAGGAGAAACGATAAGTACTGAACCTGGGTGAAAGGGTGTCCACAGGGTTTTCAATGGCTGATTTTTTGGAAGTAGATTGCCAGGCCTTTCTTCTGAGGTACCTCTGGGTAGACTTGAGCTGCTAACTTTTGGGTTAGCAGCTGAGCTCTTAACCATTTGAGCCATGCAGAGATTCATTACAGCTATTAATAATTACAGCTATTAATGCACATCTTATTTTCTTGTAAAGTTCTTGAAGGCAAGTACCATGTCATTCATACTTGTATCTCCGACAGTATCAAACACAGTTTTATCTCCCACTAAAATTCAAGTTTCACTGAAAACAAAGCCCTTGTCTATCTTGTTCATCATTGTATCCCTGGAACCTAGCACAATGCCTGGCATAGAGCAGGCATGTTGTAAGTGTATTTTGAGTTAGTAATTTAAAATGTAAGTTCCATGAAGGCAGGGATCTTTACTATTCATTGAAAAATGAATACTCAACTGTTATCACCTGAATAAAGGACTTTTTGAAGACTGTGCCTTCATTACATGCA
Organism: Dugong dugon; assembly: GCA_030035585.1. Lineage (NCBI taxonomy): Eukaryota > Metazoa > Chordata > Mammalia > Sirenia > Dugongidae > Dugong > Dugong dugon. Next base: position 19,751,397 of record CM057463.1, on the reverse strand, counting down.
ACAAAACTCTTCAATCTGTATATCTCCATAGAAGTCAGATATAAAATGGTCTTTAACCCAATTAATTCTGTGGATGTTATATCTATCTGAAAATAAGATGCCCTTCAAAACTGCAAGAATACAATTTATAATAATCAAAATAAAATAGATGTTTACATTAAGAGCATTTTCACAAAATGGTACAGCTGTTCTGGAAAACAGTGTGGCAGTTCCTCAAAAACCTAAAAAGAGAACCACCATATGACCCAGCAGTTCCACTACCAGGTATATACCCCAAAAACGTGAAAGCAGAGACTCGAATAGAGCCTTGTACACCAGTGTTCGTTGCAGCATATTCACCACAGCCAAAAGGGAGAAACAACCGAAATGCCCATCAACAGATGAACGGATGAACAAAATATGGTACATACATACGATGGAATACTACTCCGTCAGTAGGAGAAATGAAGTCTTGATACATGCTACCATATGGATGGAGGTGGAAGACATTATTCTGAGTGAAATAAGTCAATCACAAAAGGACAAATATTGTAGGACTTCCCTTATGTAAAAAGACAAGAAAAGGCAAACAGATAAAGAACAAGGTTTTTTGGTGGTTACCAGGGGCGGAAGGGAGGGGAAAAGTGGAGGGGGTTAACAGTTATGGAAATATCGCACTGATTAAGGATAAGGTTGCTGAGCTGATTATTGTGATTGCTGCAAATTGGTTGTATACCTGTAAAAAGTTGAATTGGCACAAGCTGTGTGACATAGCAACAACAACAACAAAAAGTAGATGCTGAGGCTGCTCATGGACAACAAAAACCTCGTGGAATGTGGTTTCTTGGTTTGGAGGGTTAGGGTCATGGTTTCGTGGGGCATCCCTGTTAATGGGCCTCATAGCGTGTTTAGTGCTTGTGTGCTAGTTTGTTGCATGGTGCCTGGGGTCTTACAAGTTTGCAAGCAGCCTTCCAAGGCAAAACAACTGTTCTCTACTTGCCTGGAGCAACAGAGGAAGAAGGAGCATCAGGAATAGAAGGTAGACATGGAATGCGTTTGTAATCGCCTCCGTGAATAACTGCCTCCTTTGCCACGAGACCACAAGAACTGAATGGTGTCCAGCTACCATTAGTGAACATTTTGATCAAAGATTGATTCTATAGAAGAATCCTGATCAGAAGAGAGAAAATGCAGAACAGAATTTCAACTTCTCATGGACTCCAGACTTCCTGGAGCCATGAAGTTTGGATGAACCCCAGAAACTATTGCCCTGAGAATCTTTAAACCCTAAACCAAAAATATCCCTGAAGTGTTCTTAAAAACAAAGAATAATTTAGCTTAACTAGTAAAAAATGTCTGCCTTGAGCATTATGCTCTTTTAAGATCTATATGGGATCAAATTGACAACAGCAACTTGAAAAATTAGAAACTTCAGGAGGCAGTGAACTTATGTTGATGGGGAATAACTCAGAAAAGGAGGGTGAGAATGGCTGCACAACTCAAAGAATGTGGTCAGTGTCACTAAATGGTACATACAGAAGTGGCTGAACTGGTGTATGTTTTGCTGCGTATAAGCTCAACAACAACAAAATAAATAAAATTGAAAAAAAAGTATTTTCTGTTTTCTTCTTTGTACTTTTCTGTGTTCTGAATTTTCTGCAATGAAAATATATTACTTTGTAATCAGAAAAAATAGTAACTGCTATTTTTAAAGAATGTAATGGATAAATTATTTGTAAATGAATGACTAAGGAGATGTTAAGGACACAAGTTCAATCAAGGTTATTTGGGGTTAACACCAGAGAGAAAAAACTGGAATGTGAAAATAATCTAAAGACCTCAAACCTAATCAGTGTGTCTGAAAAAATACTTCACAGAGGGACATGGATGTCACAGCGCTTAGGAAAAACAGGGCATTGAAGATAAAGAATTTACAGTGTTTAGCATCGTTTTTGGAAGTGTGACACCCCAGATCTGAAATGTTGGGTGATAAATAATTTTCTTTTGATAGTGAAAGAGGACCCCTCATGAATTCAGTCAGTAAAGGTTTATTAAACACCTATTGTATTCCATGCTCTTTGCTAACTGCTGAGTTTTCAAAGATGACCAAGATAAGGCTCCTGCTCCTAAAGAGCTGATTTAATAGGAGACAAATGTATAAACAACCTGACAAAAGTGTCGTTGGTGCTCTGACAGTATCTATAGGGCACATGTACACCCCACTTGCAGGGATCCAGATGTTAAAGTATTTCTATCTAATCTAGTGGTCACATGGGGAATATACTAATTGCAATACACTTCCACTGCACACCCCCTTTTGCTAGCTAAATCCTAATCACCTCTCAGGTCCCAGCTGAGACCCTACTTTCTCCCCTGGGCACTTCTGCTATGAGGTCCCTAGGGCCCCTGTACTTCCTACAGAACAGCACTTATCATACTGTTTTGCAGTGTTTTGTTTGTCTGTTTCCGCTAGCTGATTGTCAGATCCTGAAGGACAGGAACAAATACTAGTCTTGATGATGTGCCTGGATCACCAAAGGCTTTCAGTAAGCAGTTGTTGAATGCATATAGTTTTAGAGCCTACAAATATAGAGGACCAGATCAACATTAAGTTTATGGTGCCCCAACAAAGGTGCAACTAACCAAGGAAGTTCAGTTTGAAATGTCCATCTGACCTTTGGTAGAAATTAGTCCAGTTCCAATTGAGAACATAAATACTAAGGGAACATAATACCACAAAGTACCCAGAGTCTGACTAACATCATAAAAAGAAAACCTGCTTAGAAGTGGTGAATATTAAGCTATTCAAACTTTTGAATAGAAGTGAAGGCCATGGTATAAATGGCAGCCCAGCAGTCTAATGAAAGGAGAGAAGTAGACAAGTCTTTATGCAAATCCGCTTGGGGGGATTAGAACAGTCATCACTCACTCATTTAACATCAAGATTAGATTAAATTTTGAATTCTATGTTAAAGAGTTCAGATGCAATATAAAAAATACTTCAGGTATACATAGCACATGATATAAGTTGTATTTGAATGTGATTATTCTTGCAACCAGGATGACCTAGAGTGGAGACAAACTATGGGTGATGCACAAATCCAGATAGGGCGTTTTGTGTAAGTGGGATAGGATGTGACCTATGCAGATAAGCCTTTCTTCTAATACTTCTCTGCTGGCATGTCACAAGGTCTGAAATTTCTGCCTCAGAAGTCACTGTTTTGGTTTAAGCTACTATCTTCAGAAGGCCCTTGTTAACATGTAAAAACTGTATTACTAAGCAATGGTAACATGCAACACAGTGGTAGCTCTGGCTCTCGAATCTAATCTTTTGTTCCTCCTAGGAATGAGCATGCTTAGCAAGAGAGGATACTCCTCAGCCTTCTCGCAGCTAGGTGTGGCCATCACCAATGCAATGTAAGAGGAGAGATTTGCCAACTTCTATATTACTTCCTGTTATGGATTGAATTGTGTCCCCCCATAAAAATATGTTGTCACCTTAGCTAGGCCATGATTCCCAGTATTGTGTGATTGTCCACCATTCTGTCATCTGATGTGATTTTCCTATGTGTTCTAAATCCTACCTCTATGATGTTAATGAGCTGGGGTTAGAGGCAGTTATGCTAATGAGGCAGGACTCAGTGTAAAAGATTACCTTGTGTCTTAAATCAATCTCTCTTGAGATATAAAAGAAAAGCGAGCGGAGACATGAGGACCTCCAACAAAGAAGAGCCAGGAGGGAGATGAAAATCTCCCAGACCAGGGAAAATCTCCCAGACCAGGGGGAGATTGATGACAAGAACCTTCCTCCAGAGCCAACAGAAGTGAGAAAGCTTCTCCTGTGCTGGCACCCTGAATTCAGACTTCTAGGTTACTAGGCTGTGATAGAATAAATTTCTCTTTGTTAAAGCCATCCACTTGTGGTATTTCTGTTATAGGAGCACTAGATAACTAAGACACTTCCTTAAAAATAAATTGCTTGCCTTTGACTTTCTTTTCCTTCTTCCTGAGGGCTAGAAAAGAGACATGGTGGAGACTGAACTTGAACCAATGTCCTAAGCTAGGGCATGACAGAGTCTCTTGATGGAAGGTCATGGGTCTCTGAATGAACTTGTGAGCAGAACAACTCTGTTACCATCAATCAGCCAGCAAGTTTCATCAGGAAGAAATACATTTCTATTTTCTCTTACCCACTGGATGTTTTCTCTTCATTATAGTATATTACCTTTACCCTAATTAATATAATAGTCATGAACATGACATAGATTTGAAAGTTAGCTATCTCTCATCTAGGGAACAGGAAGGCCCTAAAGACATGGGTCATAAGAAAAATAATAAAATGAGTTGGATTAGGGCACTCTCTGGAGAAGGTGGACTTAGATGGGCCACTGAAATGGAAGACTCTGGCTAGCCAGTTAGGGAATAGGATAAGGTCTTCTGACATCTAGATGGGGGCAAGAGGAAAAACCAATGTAAATTCTTGTGTACTTTAAAAATCCGGTAGGGATTAATCAGTTACAATAATTCTCAGAAAAGTAGTAAGTGAAATAGAAACAGAGAAGAGGCAGAATAGCAAGGAAGAAGTGGGTAGGAATTGATGAGGGACTTCATTACGGTGTTTAAAAAAAAAAAAGAGGAGCCAAAATCAATTCAAAGCCCAAGAGTCTAAGTGACTGTGTATCATGAAACTGTGACAGTGACTGGAAGTTAGGGCAAGCTGTTGGCTGGTAACCGAACTCACTCCTCTTCACGTTAATTTTTTATTATGGTAGCCCATTAAAGTCGATCTGTCCCTATAACAATAAAGATACATAATGAAGGAGAGTTTGAGGAAAAAAAAAAGATGGTACAGCAATCAGGACTGGAGATGTAGAATATTACCACCATCGTAAAGAAATAGCTATACTTATGGTTCTATTGCATTTTAAGCTTGAACAGTACATATTTCAACTTCCATCTTGATAAAGTAACCTCTGGTAGCAGTTTTCTATTTATCATATTCAGCATTCTCTCTTTTCACCTCTAAACTTGTTCAGAAGGCTCTCCTTGAACTTCTTCGTCTTTATTTTGACGTTTAGCTTTCTGGAGAAGCCTGGGGCCCAGAAAACTAATAAGCAGATATCCAATTGGGACTGTAATGAGAATGGCCAAAAATGTCATTGTCAACACAACCAATCCATAGTCTTCCAGCTGTGTATCTCCATATGATCTTGCTGTGTCCAAAGCCACAGATCCTAACAGAGCCTATAAAAGTTTAAGGTTAAAGCAGGAAATATGGAAAGACAAGCATATACAAAAAAGGTGAATTAATCATTAGCCAAAACAAACACAAAAAACAGTACTTTTGTTCAACTAACAAAGTTCTATTTAGTCTTCTTTCAAAGTGTAATGCAGTTGGTTTTCATTATCTGACAGACTGATGAATCACATACACTTATATGCATAAGGCAGGATTACATAAATATCAGGCAAATGAATTTCATAACACTAGGAAGATACAGACTCACAATATCAATTATAGCATAACATGAAGTTCTGTATACTAAATTTCTCCTCAGTAAAGATGAATGTTACTGGTTGCCTCATTCTTTTATCTTTAGAAATTTGGAATTAAGAAAAAATAAGAAGAAAAAAATGGACTGATACTTATTGGAAGATGGTAAAGTTTTAGATTTGGGCTAAAAATTTAAGAGTTATATAGTGCTTTAGAGGCTAAACTAATTGTTAAACAGCATGAAACATGAAAGTGGTAGGTACCTTCAGGAACTTGAAGTTAATCTTATTAGGTATTTAGTAAATTTTGCCTAAGGAGTTGGTGAAATGTTTATTTAGAATTTATCTAAGTATTATGAAAATTCTCATTTTCTTTTAGAGGCAAAGTGCAGTATTATCAATTCACATGGGAAAAATTTATCAATTGATGTGATTATCTCTTTATCCCACAGAGCACAACACAGCCTCTAAGACAATCAAACAGATAAGAAAATATCGAGAGCATCAGACACAATGGCAGAGATTAGTAGCTGCTCACAAATATCTGAATGTTCCTTTTCTATAATAGACCTTCTGAGTTTGAGCTGGTCATAGAGCTGGCCAAGTAGTAACTCTTTTTTCCAGTCTTATTTGCAAGCAGATGTGACTATGTATGTAAATTCTGGCCACTGAGAGGTGAGCAGAAATGATAAGTGCAACATGTAGACTGTACTCTGAAAAGGAAGAGACAAGCATGTCCCTTATCTCTTCCCCGTTTTCACTGGATGGGAAATTGTGGGAGTCGGAATTGTTACCTTGGACCCATGGGTGGAAGGCACATGCTGAGGGTGGCGTTCACCCTCTCAGCTCTTAAATGCCTATGCTGAACTACTGGTGAGAGAGAGATAAAAATCTCATTTAGTCCCTGGATTTGGGGGCTGTTTGTTATTGCAGCTTACCTGTACCCTAATTCAACATTTCATCGTTCTTGGCAAGAACTGTACACACTGCAAAATATATTTTCAGTTCTCTCTGTAGGTATACTTGTATGTGTATGTGTGTGTTTTCGGATTTGTGTATTGGCTGGTGTTTTGGATTGAATTCTGTTACCGAAAAATATGTGTTCTAAGTCCTAACCCCTAGAGAGGTTATAATCCCATTTACGAATGGATATTCTTTGTTACGTTAATGAGACAGTAATAGCGTAAAATGTGTCTTAAGTCAATCTCTTTTGAGATATAAAAGAGCAGCCGAAGCAAGCGCAGTTTGGGGAAGATAGATGTCACGCCACACGAGATCTCCAAGGAACCAAATAACAGAAGTAGAAAAGAAGCGAGGACCTTCCCTCAGAGCCAATAGAAAGAGAAAGCCTTCCCCCAGAGCCAGCACCCTGAATATAGACTTCTAGTTTCATAAACAGTGAGAAAATAAATTACTGTTTGTTAAAGCAACCCACTTGTGGTATTTCTGTTATAGTAGCACTAGATAACTAAGACATCTGGGTTCTGATGTAAAATATATTTCTTATAGTAGGCCACAGACAAAAAGTTTGGAAAACACTGATGTAGAAAAATATATATAAGAAAGTCTTGTTTCTTGTGCAGTGGCAAAAAAAGAAAAAAACCTTTTTAAGCACAAAACATAACATTATCCAATATATCCTGGATATTTTTCCTTATTTTACGATATGCTTTCATGGTAGCAAAGTGCCATTTTCCAAATTTTAACATTTTATAACAAATTGTTCATACCAAAGCTACTAGAATCGTTGTTTTGATATTTACCTGCTAAAGTCACCGGAAGTCATGTGAGAGCTAGAAAGACTCTGAGGGAAAAGCTATCCGCTTTACTGTACTACATTAATCTCACAGTGCTCTTAACCATTATGTCTTAGACACCTTTGAAAATCTGATGGAAAAAGGAGAAACTTCTCTGGAATAATGCCCACGCTTACAGCCACACAAAATCTAGTATATAATTACAGAGCATACTCATTCTCCAAAACAAAACAAAAAAACTCGTTGCCGTTGAGCCAATTCCAACTCATAGTGACTCTGTAGAACAGAGTAGAAGTGCCCCATAGGGTTTCCAAGGAGTGGCTGGTAGATTCAAACCACTGACCTTTTGTTAGCAGCCAAGCTCTTAACTGCCCTGAGCGAATTAACAACAACTAATTTTTAATTCCATAAACATAGAAATTTGTATACTTAAACAACTGCAGAAAATCATAGTCTATACAGTTCTAATTTGCTTAGCAACTGTAAGTACTCTAACTAATGCATGATCAACAATTTCAAGCACCTATCTCTAAGTGCTTTCATAATCACTTGCTCATTAGAGTCCACAAATGTCAAGCGGATGCAACACTTGGAAGGAGGTTAAACTTGTTTACATAATTTGAAATCAACGAATTATCTAGAAAATCAATAAAGCATTTTCTGAGTGTTTTAAATAAATCTTCTTTTCTTTCCCTTATACATAAAATCTAGCCAAGCTTCATTGAACACTAATTACATTGACATTGAAGTCTTTTCAACAACTAAGATGGGCCATGCTATTTCTGTTTCACTCTCTTCTTGGGATACTGAAAGGAAAGGAGGTAAGAACTATCTCTCTGGAGTACATAGAGAGCTATGATTGGTAAAAATTCACACCCTTCTCTTCTGCTACTACTGCTTTCTAGTAGTGCAGGGATTTATTACATTTTTAGTTGTACCCTAGTGATCTAAGAAAAAAAATTAAGTAAGGAATCAATATACTAAAGATAAAACTTTTGAAGAGTAGTTTAATAAAAACTATTTTCATAAATCAAACTTCAATTATTTTCACCAAACCTAAATCAGCTCTCTCATTCAATATTTCAAGGTATCATATAGAAATAGAAGTTAAAACACTAAGCCATCCTATCTATCATTACCTGCACTGTGGCCTTAGGAAGCCATGCAAAAGAAATAAATATCTTTTCCTTTATGTTAAAACCAGCAGAACACACCATCAGAAACACAGTCAAAATTCGTATCAATACTCCAACGCCCAGGGTGGCAACACAAAGGCCTGTAAGAAAAACTCAGTTGTTGTAAATAAGGGAACACTGGGGGAGAAACTGCATGTCATGGTTACAGATTCAAAATACTACCAACAGAAATAATGAAAGAACATTACAAAATGAAAAATACAAAAATAGTTAGGTGTAACTTACCAAAAAATCAATATTAAGGACCAATCAGATTACTTGTTTAAAATAAGATGTTTTCTCTAGATTAAAACTAGAAATTAATTAAACATATTTGACTTTCTACAAAGGAGGTATGAATGTTATATCTCTTATGCTTTATAGCATGAACCACACTTTCTTCCATATGTTTATTTAACAAGAATTTTTTAAGTGATAATTATGCATGACAGGCTTTGAACTGGTCACTGGGTACACAAACATGTATAATGTACAGACTCTGCCTTCATGAGCATCAAAGTCAGAAGAAGACAAAAATATAAACAATGAATTCACATACCACGTGGTAAGTGCAGTATAAACAAACCAATATGAAGGCATAGAAGAGGGAAAAATTAACATTTTCATCAAGGAGGTTTACAAATCTTTATAAAGTAAAAGACCAGAAGTGCTATTCCAAATATTTATCAGCCAATCAGAATGGAGCTGGCTGTGCAATGACCAATGAGAACGGGCACTGGCAGTACACAAGTGTTTCACCATATTGGTGTATAGTAACAGCATGTTAGCCCAGGATGATATACAGCTACTTAACTGATGAAGAAAATTTCATCCTGATTTGTAAAATAAGGGATTTTGACAAGTGCAGCTATAGGCTACTGAACCTGATAAAGGTACAGCTCAGGTGACTAATAAGTAATAAGGTGATTTTTTTTTTAAAGTAACATTTGTTGAGAGTTTACTCTGTGCCGGTTACTGTGCTAAGCTTTACATGCACAGTTTTACTTAACCCACACAACCTGTGGCTTAGGCGCTACTATTATTTTCATTTTACAGTTGAAAAAAAAGAAAGAAGTTCAAAGAGTATAAATAACTTTTCCAAGTTCAAAGGGCTGGGAAAACTCCAGAGAGACATTGCTGGATGATCTGCTGTGAATGTGTAACAGGGTTTCTTTATGGGAAGAATTTTGTGTCTCTTTGTTGAAGTGTATTTCTTTCAGGCTGGTAGGTATTCAAAAGCATATGTTGCCTGAAGTACAAGATATAAAAGAGATGGCACCATTCCCAGACACTGAAGGAGGAGCAGGTTTGGGGACAAGATGATGAGTGAGTTTTAGATATATTGAGTTTAATTTAGAGATCAATATTTTGGAATTACGTAGTTTATAAATTAAGCCATAGGAAGTTCTGAGAAGTGATATAGAGTGAGAAAAGTAGGTGCTTTGGCAAGATCTTTAATGAAGAGCAATGTTTAAACCATATATAGTGTAAAGTTGAATATAAAGGGCATTGGAAAATATGAAGTTTCAGAATTCAACCTGAAAGAGTTTTAAAGAGGTCAATAGCATCAAATACTGCTGAGCGGTCAACTAAAATACAGACTGGAAAGCGTTCACTGGATTTAGCAATACAACCTTGGTGAGCAAGGTCTGCCGTGTGATGGGGCAGAAGCTGCACTGAAGTGTATTGAGAAAGTGAATGGGAGCTGAAGTGGAAAAGGGGAATGTAGTTACCTCTTTTAAAACGTCTGAAAGAAGAAGAGAAAAGTAGTGTGGTAGGTGGGGTGGGGGGTAGGTGAAATGGAAGAAGGACAAATTGGGGGAAGGCAAATGGAGAAAGGATATATATTTGTTAAGACAGAAATGATGAGAGTCTGTTTAAATTCTGAAGAGGAAGAAACTGAGATAAGGGGGTTTGAAGACAAATGAGCAAAAGGGAAAGATTCTTGTCTGAGATTCCGAAGGAGGTGGCAGAGGATGGGGTCCCTAGTATGGATGGAAGAATATTGTGTTGGGAGTAAAGGATGAAATCATAAATATTTGTTCAAATCAATATTCAAGTGTTATGTTATGAATCAAGAGAGCATTAATATGATGACTTGAATGTATGGATGAATAAAAGAATGGATGAATCAACAAACATTTCTGTTCCATGGGCACATATTATAGAAGTGACTAGCTGGTTTAAACTTCCGGCCCTTAGTCAGAACAGTTTAAATGAACAATAACATTCTTATCATTGGAAGAAAAAGTTTAATGCCTGTAATCTCTTGATAGTGGTCAGTAGTGTCATCTTTACGAGGAACAACAATGTTAAAGGTGTAGAATTCACTGCCTTGGATTTACCAGCATTCTCTTCTAACCAACTAGTCTAACGGACTTAGATCATGACAACACATGTAATTAACTTTTTATATAACTGTGATAATGGAAACCGCTGGACACATGCCTGCTAAAGAGATTTTAACTGAATATAGAAAGAGAAGATTTTAGTTCAAAAGTGTACTTTGAAATTCTTACCAACAGTTTCTCGTTTGAGAGATGCAACCGATACCTCTGCTCCAAGCAGTCCAAAAAGAAGGGGCTCAAACATGCCGCAGGCAAATATAATTATGTTTTCAACCTTTGCCTAAAAGAAAAACAAATAACACACACACACACAATTTTTACTCTGTGAAGTTGTAAGTAACAAAATTTTACTAATCTGAAATTTGAGTCAGTTTTATCTAAGGTAGGCTTTATTTTTATTTTTATATTATCTATAAATAGGTTAGCTACAATAGAACAAAAAAATCACCTGGGACACTTCTTACACAGTTAAGATGTTATATGACGTGCTTTTGCAGACTAAGTGTGAGTTTGCAAATGGATGTTAATTCTAAAGATTCTTATAATATTAGGGTGAAAACTGCTGGATATATTATTGTCAGATAATTTACCATGTGAATTTAAATACTGATCAAACAGACCATGTGTTTATTTTTATTGTATTCAAAATTTTTATTTTGTATGAATGCTCTGAATTAGTACAGGTAAGATGCCAGCTATTATTCTGAAATCACATAACAAAGCGGGAAGAGCCCAGATATGGGGCTCAGAAGACCAGGTTCTAGTTCCGGGTCATCACTAATAGAGTCGAGAACCCTAGACTCACATGTGCTCATCATGGGACCACACTCTGCACACATTATGTCCTGAGACAGCTCCTCCACTACTGACGGCTCCAGCTGTTGGGAAGCCATTACCTATACTGAGGCACTAGATCTTGCACACAGAAAAAAACACAGGACCATCGATGGCCACCTGACAGTCCATCAGTTTGTGAATGCCACTATCATATTTACCCCAAGACTCCTGTTTCCTTGACTAAACATTTAAAAATTTTTATTACTTTTAATTTACTAACTTAGAAGATCTTTCACCATCCTTTGAATAAGTCTCAGTTTGTCAGTGTATCTAACTACCCATCTGACTTCCTATCTATCTAGCTGTATAGGTAATACAGTCATCAAAATCAAGTACAAAAGAATAGCCAGGGGAAAGTCCCTCTGTGTCCCCACAGGCAAAGAGATGCCCCCACCCCATAGACAACTCTGGTTATTGGAGCACGAAATACATCTGTTTGCTCACTTGTCTACAAAATAGTAGCATACTTTGTACAGTATTCATTGAGTTCAGTTTTTAAAAAATCTCCACAGTTGTTCTCTCTGGTTACTTAAAGGGTTTCCTCATTCATTTTTACAGTTCTGTCATATTCCAATTAGAGATTCTACATAAATTATTTATTAGAAACTCTGTCATGAGAGTTAGTTTTCCATTTTTGCTGGTACAAAAAATATTGCAACAAATAGATGACTTTGTATTTCATATGTGTACAAATATATGTATAGCATAAATCCTTAAAAGTAGAATTGCTGAGTCAAAGAGCATATATGCTTGTGCCATTTTGATAGGCACAGCCAAACTGCCTTTTACCAGCTGCGTACAAGTGTGCTTATTTTTCTACACCCTACCAACATAGTATGGTATCACATTTTGATAGGTGAAAGTATCTCTTTTTAAAAGTATCAGTCAAGTTTAATTCCTCTAGCCCTTAGTTTCGTCATCTAAAACTTTTAGGGATTAGACTGATTGCTAAATTCTTTACTGCTTTAAAATTCCATAATTCTGTGAACAACTCAAATCTCATTCCATATAATGAAATAATGTAGCATCAGTATTTACCAAACACTTTGGTTTCTTGATCAATTTAAAAGATACTGGGAGTGCCTGCCACATTATTGATTTAATAAAGACTAGTTTTCTTTCTTTAGGGAACCAATTTGATGTACTCAAATGGTGGGTTCTCATTCTGACTCTCCACTTGTAGCTTTGTGACTGTAGGCAAACTATTTACTATCTCGATGTCTTGGTGTCCTTGTTTGTAAAATGGGACAATGTCTACCTTTGAAGGTCACTGTGGAGAATAAGTGAGATAATATATGTCAGATTTCACTGGGGAAGGGATCAGTTTCACTGGGAAAGAGATCTTTATGAAAGAAAATAGAGGAACACTTATAGTAAGAGACTGATAGAGCTGACCACACGAAAATATAAGGTATTCGTCTATTACAAATGAACAAAATAAAAAGGCCCAAGGGCTAATATTGCGTGTGTGTATCTCACAAATCAGTAGTCAATATATTAAATCAAAAGGTAATGGACAAGACCTATCAAAGAAAAATTCAAATGGCGAAAAATATGAACAAGTATTCAATCTCACTGTTAAAGAAGCATAAAGGAAAACAGGATACCATTTCTCACCTATCAATACGGCTGAAGATTAAAAGCAATAATATTTTAAACCAGTGGCTCACAAAGTGTGGTCCCTAGACGAGTAGCATCAGCATCACCTGAAATGTGTTAGAAGTACAGATTCCCAGGCCCCACCTTAGACCTACCAAATCAGATAATTGGGGATGGGGCCTAGAAATCTAGTTTAACAAGCCTTTCAGGTGATTCTGACACATGTCAAAGTTTGATAAGCATTATTCCAAGCTGATGAGTTTGTGATGAGATATTTACTTCATATATTGCTGGCAGAAAAGTAAGTTGATACAGCTCTACAAAGTAGTTTGGTAATATGTGTCAAAAACCTCAAAATGTTCACATTATGTGGCACCAAAATTATACTGTTAGGAATGTTCCCTGACAGGAAATAATCAGATATTGGATTTCAGCATAATTTAAAATAGAAGAGACTGGAAATAACCTAAATATATAGGTATATAGGAATGGTTAAAAAAATTAGAGTACATTTGTACGTGTGTGTGTCTATTTACCTAACTATATATGTGTGTGTGTGTGTGTGTGTGTATACATATATTTTATCACCAGAGGTATATATGAAACATATTTTAATAGTGATTTTCTCTGTGGATTGAGGGATTACATTGATTTCTTCCATGTAATCAGCTGAACTGTAGGCAATTTAGATTAAGTTATGATAAATGTAGATAAATGACCCTACGTTCTGGGTTATACTTTCTATACAACCCACATTATAGTTTTTTGAAGAAAAATGTAATTGAACCTGACTGAAGATTCCCTTTTCCTCCTTTTTCTTTCTGTGCCATAGTCCATGGCCACTTGCAGGAGGCATGAGTCTCCCCTTTGATTCCACTGTTGCTGAAACTACTCCTTTATGGTCTATTCCAGATGTTACGGCTCTTGCTCATCGTTTATATTTTTTTATCTTATCATTTATGAATTTAGAGATAAATTTTTTTATTTGATTTTTTTAAATTAAAATTGGTTACATTAGTCATGCAGTGCTAGAGCTTTGATTTTTAAATTGCAAAGTTTAGGATTATAATGCTTTTCAATACACTTAATATTTGTTACTCAAATAGATGCCAAAATATAAAAATGTGCCCTGTACAACAATGCTACAGTTGTATTATAGGGTAGTATAAGTTGTTTTGAGGTCAGATAAACCTGAGTTTAAATCCCAATGCTTCCACTTTCTAATTTTGTTACCCTGGACATGTTACTGAAGGCTTTCTGACTTATTAAGAAAAAAAAAAAAAAAACCAGTTGCCATGGGGTCACAATGCAAATGCAGTAGCATCCCTTTGCTGAGTGGGAACTATAATCTTTGTCTTGGGGCAAAGGAGTAGGTCAGGGTGCTTCTAAGAGCAGGGTGTCTTAGTCAGCAGCCAAGGCTGAGTTGGAAGACAGACAATGTATCCTCAGAGAGAAGCCAAGTACAGCACCAAGGAGGCAGCATACCCCTTGGTCTTGAGCTGAGACTAGCAGAGGTAGGCTATTAACCTTGCCTCAGCCCACAGATATAGTGAATCCATGTAAAGACAAATGTTTTGATAACTACAAACGTGATGGGGGATGAGTACCCAATTCATACAGGGAAGTTTGTTTACTTTTTCCGTTCCATTTGTTGGATGTTAAAACTGAAAAACCCAACCCACTGCCGTCGAGTCAATTCCACCTCATAGTGACCCTATAGGACAGAGTGGAACTGCCCCATAGAATTTCCAAGAAGCACCTGGTGGATTCGAACTCCCAACCGTCTGGTTAGCAGCTGTAGCTCTTAACCACTATGCCACCAGTGTAATCAGTAGAATTTATTAATACAGGTGCTGCTTAAAAAAAGGGGAGGAGAGAGAGACACACATGATATAAACCTTATAGATTAGCTTCCTGGCAAGGCAGGATGCTTAGGGGCTCATCATGCCTACAGCAGGGCTAAAAGGGGCTCTCCCCTCTATCCTGAAGCCCACTCCATCTAAGCCCACTTTTCTGTGGCCTCAGTACCCTCTCAACACAATGCTCCAGGCAGCCCCTACTAATCCCTCCCTCTAAAATGAGATGATTCAACATCATACTTGTTGTAATTTTGTAATCACACCCTAGCCTTCTACCTGAATGCTATTTACCCACAATGAAATTTTGTCTCCAGTAGATCCCCGCAGACATTCATTTAACTAAATATGATTTTATACCTGATCTCAAGATTTATGACCTTCACATATTCTTCTATAAGGCATTATCTTAAGTTTAATTATTTAGAACATTTGTCTTCAAGTTTTATAATATTATTCCCAAATCACACTATCTGCCCTTAATTTAAGTCACCTACATCTGCAAACTCTTCATTAAGCAAAATAACATGATTCTGCCAAGGTCAATTCTATAAAAATATATCTGGAAATTAAAATAAATAAATGACAATGAGCTAATTTCCATAACAGAGATTAAGAAAATTAATAATCTTAGTGATCTAAAAAACCAATCAGGAAAACCCAAATAACTCTTGAAAATGGGCAAAGGCTTTTGAACAAACTGGCTGTTAAATATGAAAAGATGATTAGCTTCACTCATAAAGAAATGCAAATCAGATTACTGATAATATACATTTTTAACCTATCAGATTAACAAAGATTTGAAGACTGAAAATAGTCAGGAGATCCTCTCCCACACTGGTGGTGGGAATGCAAAATAGTGCAGCCTTTTGAAAGGACAAATTGACACCATCAAAAATTTAAATTTGCATACTCTTTGATAGAGTAATTCTACTTCCAGAAATTTATCCTACAGATAAACTGCAAGATAAGCTACAGTTTGTGAATTCTAAGATACACATCTTGTAACATTCCTGAAATTAGGATGGCGTGTTACAGTTTAACTGGCAGCATATTGTTTTTCCTTCTTGGTGGCACATAAAGTAATGGTGCTTCTTAGAAATGATAGTGTCCTACAGTTTATGAAATATGGTATATGTAAGGGTATTTAATAGAGGTACTGTTTGTCTTAGCAGAAAACTAGAAACAACCTATCTGTTAGTAGGAGACTTGGTTAAGTAACGAGCACAGGTGGTGCAATGGTTAAGTGCTTGGCTGTTAACCAAAAGGTCAGCAGCCACCAGCCACTCCTCGCTCCTCAGGAGAAAAGTCCTAGCAATCTGGTCGCTTAAAGATTCAAACCAAAAACCAAACTGTTGCCGCAGAGTCCACTGCCACTCACAGCTAGTCTATAGGACAGAATAGAACTGCCCCATAGGGTTTCCAAGGCTGTAATCTTTACGGAAGCAGATTGCCAGGTCTTTCTCCTGCACAGTGGCTTGCAGGTTAGAACAACCAACCTTTCAGTTAGCAGCCTAGCGCCACCAAGCCTCCTTCCCCATAAAGATTACAGCCTTGGAAACCCTATGGGGCAGTTCTACTCTGTCCTATAGGGTCCTATAGACTATTTATGAGTCAGAACAGACGGAACGTCATATAACACATAGCTGTAAAATGCAATACTCTGCAGCCATGACCAAAAAAAAAAAAAAAAAAAAGAAAGCATCATGAAAATATAACCATGATATATATTAAGTAAAGACATCAAATTATAAATTGATACGTAAGGAAAAAAAGGATATTCATGTGTGTGTGGCACTGTACATCTGTATATGCATATAAGTAGCTTTTATGATAAAAATGTTATTTGATGTTAAAAAAGCGTCTGGAAAGAAAAAGTAATCTGATCAGAAAGTAGCTGTGAACAGAACTTAAAATGAAATTCACCTTGTTCCTTGTCCATCCTATGCCTGCAAGGGAGGCCATGACAAACGTGCACAGTCCTCTTGATCCCGGGAAATCAAAATACACACTGCTGAAAACAGCGAGCACAGAGAACCCCAAAACAAGGACTATTCTCTTCCAATCAAGAACGCGCTTTAGGAGAAAAAAGTTAATTAGAAAAATTATTTCTAATAACTGATTTTTAATTATTGATTTTTCTACAATATATATTTATAGGAAAATAAAAATGCCTGCCTCTGCTCACATAATGCGTGACTTAACATTTACCTTCTTTTCTTTAACAAAGGCAGAGTGAGTGTATACACAAATGGAGGAATACCAATTATCTTCCTCGTATTGCTATGATGCCGAACAGATTTCAGCGCATCTTCCAGATCAAGATGGACTAGGAAGAAAGGCCTGGTGATCTACTTCCAAAAATCAGGCTATGAAAACACGGGCAGTGATTTGTCCTGTTATGCATTGGGTCGCCATGAGTTGGGGACAGACTTGACATCAGCTAACAACAATAGTTATCAGTGCATAATTTCACTGGGTTGAATAGAATAGTAGAAAAAAGTACATGGGCTTCGGATGCAGACAGACCTGGGTTAAAATCCTAGCTCTGTTACGTCATTGGCGTGTATGTAGTGGCTGCATTACTTCACCTCTCCAAGCTTTGTTTCCTCATCCATGAAACTGGTATAAAAACATTTACATCTTAGGGGTTCTATGGAGGTTGAAGATATTGTATCTCTACTATCTTCAGGGTCTGTGTTTCCTCTTTAATTTTGCTTGCTTGGTTTTTCTTTCTAAATCCTTGACTAGCAAGAAGTTTCAGGAGGCTGTAGATTGACAGCAGCTTTTTTTTTTTTTTTTTAAATCTGTCAACTGTGTACCTTTCTCTCTTTACTTTCCTCTGTTCAGCCTTTTAAACATCTTGATCACTCTAAGATGCAGGTTTCTAAAGTGCTTGATCTGATTTGGAGAAATGCCGGCTCTGGAGCTGGATGCCCTGAGTTCAGTCCCAGCTCCACTGCTTTCTAGCTATGTGATCTTGTTCAAGTCACTTATCCTCTCAATTTCCTCATCAGTAAAATGGTCATATTCACAGTACCCTCCTCATGGGTGATCCGGATTGCACTAGGTCAACGCTGCCCAGATAACTTTCAGTGATGACAGAAATATTCTCTATTTGCACTTCCCAGTGCAAGAGCCGCTAGTCACTGTGGCCACTGAACGTGCAACTGAGGAACTGATTCTGTTTTCTTTTTGGATTTTTAAAAATTTATTGGGAAAAGGTCTACAAGTATTTTTACAATTGTATGTACACTTAATATTAAGAAAAAATTAGAATAATTTAGATTTTAGATAAGAAAATATTCGCCTCAATCAACATATTTTAGTCTCCTTAATGTTGAGCAATTAGCTGATCAGTTAGCATGAACATGACTTTCAGGACTGAATACTCCCTATGAGGTTATATTAGCTTCTTTGTTTTCAACAAGAATAAGTCTTGATGGTAGATCAGTTAGCAAACCTTGAACAATTAATTTAAATTGTGTGGTAATTATTAGAGAGACTGGTTAGAACTTATGAGGAGGAACTGAATTTTTAATTTTACTAATTTAAATAGTTACATGTGGCTACTGGCTACAATGTTGGACAGCGTAGCAGTAGATGATGACTTTAAAGTACTTACCACAGCATTTTATACACAGTAGGCAAAAAAGTAAGCTATTATTTATTATAAATAATAAAAATATTAAACAATGTATTTTCTTTATTCTGTTGTATAATTAGAACAATCTCATATGTTTCTTTTGTGTATTTATAGCATCTTCTGTAGACAATTTCTGAGTTTTTTGAGTAACAGTATAAGAAAAATTCAAATCAACATGCATTTTGATAATAGAAATATTAATTTTCTTAATTAAAATTCTACTTTAATTTTGATGAACTCCAAAGTGCACTGAAATCTTAAAATGCCAATTCTTAAAAATTTCTGAATGTTTATCTATCCTAAGGGAATTAGGAGGGCAAAAGGAAACAATCAAAACCTTCTGTCTCACTGAGAAAGTGTTGTGTGCAGTGAAGAACTTTGACCTTCTTCGCAGGAAATATTGGACTGCATTACACAGAGATGTTAAAGCCTATCTATCTGACAGTATTAGAAGCTAAAGTATTTTGATACTAACAAAAAGGACCAAAAAAAAAAAAAAAGCCATTATATATCATGATTTAGTTAAATAAAAAATCTTGCATATCTTATTTTTTTAATTGATGATATTTGTTTTATTGTGAAATTTAAAGTGTATAGAATATAAATTAGAGAAAAAAATGTTCAGACTTCATTAAATATGTTAGGCATTTAGTCCCCTTCATAAAGCTCACGGATGGCACTGATAGAGCAGTAAGCAACTTTAAACTGGTGGGCTATTTTCTAAACCACGTCCTTCACACTTAGCTTTGATGGAAGTGTTTCAGAGCGTTTTTAATGGCATTTTAGAGCATGACTTTCCCACAGGTTATTTTTCTCACCTGGTCACTGCTTGGAAAGTAATAAATAAAAGCTCCAAGAAGAGATCCAGTTGCCACACCGGTTACGACCTCCAAAATTCCCCTAAGGACGTTAAACATTGTGGAGCCTGAAGAAGACACAAAGAGAAATGCTCAGGCAGAATGCTTAATCCTCAAATACACAAACTTTACTTCTACAATCATTGGAATAAAGCAGCTAATTACATACGAGGAAGTTTACAGACCCTCTGCATTCTTAAATATTGTGACTTAAAGTGTTTACTAAAAAGAGCCTATTTTATAAGATCGGGTTTTTTTTTTTTTTTTTAATGGTTTAAGAAAGGTATGCATGTAATCAGAGACAAATTATGAAACAGGCTAAGATATGATTTGTGCAGTTTTACATGTGTTTATGTCAATAAATTTTAGTTAAAGAAAATGTGAAAGATAAAATTCATAATTCAGAGCTAATTTGTTCTACTGCATTATATGCATAGGCTGCATGACTTAGACAGATATAGGTAAGCCTTCAAGTTATCATTTAAGAGTCTGATTTTTAATAATAGATGTGCATTGATTTTAGTATCTTTGAGATGTATAAGAATGCAGTAACCTAAGAATCTGGACATAAAAATCAAAAACCTTTTCTTACTATAAAGAGTACGAGGAACTTGTTCCTTCTCAAATGTTTACTCTAAAAGTAAATCTGAAAACAAATGATTTTTGAGATTGCTCTTAAAAACCAAACCCACTGCCGTTGAGTCGATTCCACCTCAGAGAGACCCGACAACACAGAGCAGAACTGCCCCATAGAGTTTCCAAGGAGCGGCTGGTGGATTTGAACTGCCAAACTTTGGTTAGCAGCCGAGTTCTTAACCACTGCGCCACCAGATTGCTTTTAGAAAAGTTTTTCTTTCTTGACTAACTTCTTTGAAAGAGGTAAGTAGAACCTATATTTTTCCCCACAGCATACATAATTTAGGAAATGGTAATAGAAAAATCTTTGCTAGAACATCATGCAGAAAATTACATTAAAATTATTCAACACATAAAGCCCTTCTTCACACACTGTTCTAAGGAAAAATGTACTCAGTAACTAGTTATTTCTTGTTATCCCAGCAATTGTCTCATTTATGTATTTATTTATTTTAAAACTACATCTGCAGTATTTTTATCTAGCTAGGACAATTGTCTGCCAGGTAATGGTGTAAGTGTCAAAAGCATAACTCTGTGGTATTAGTACAACACTCAAGGTATTACAGTAAATAATTTACTGTAAGTGTATAGAAAGTAGCTAATTCATTTCAGTCTCTGGTATATTAAAGTTATTTGGGGGGAAAAAAAAGACTTGGGTCTCTTCCCTGGAAATTCCAATTCAATAAGTCTGGCAGGGCCTCGGAGCCACATTTTAAATAGGCATCTAGGTCATCCTGATCCAGAATGTCTATGGACCATACTGGAAGGGAGTGGGAGGGGGAAGAAAGGGATTCTATCAGAGTTAACTATGCAGGTTGTTCAAACTATCCACAGTTTCTCTTCCCACCTCCACCCCTACACATGCCACAACTCTGAATTATAAAAACCCCAACCCTTACCCCCACCCCACTCCCTCCTCTCCCCTTCCTTTCCCCTGTGGTTCTAATACAAACACTATTGCTCTAAAGCAGTAGTTCTTGATCCTGACTGCACTGGTTTCCATTCTCAACGTTTCTGATTGAATTGGTCTATGGAAGTCCCTGGGTGGTGCAAACAATTAACACACTTGGCTGCTAACAAAAAAAGACATCTTTGGTCTTATCCGTGGAAATTTTAATCTAGGTCATCCTGATGTAGACGGTCTATGGACCACACTGGGAGGGAGTGGGAGGGGGAAGAGAGGGATCCTATCAGAGTCAGTTATGAAGGTTCTGCAAACTATCCATACTTTCTCTTCCCACCTCCACCCCTATACCCCCCACAACTCTGGATTATAAAAACCCCAGCTCTGACCCTTCCCACTCCCTCCTCTCCCCTCCGCCTCCCCCTGTGATTCTAATACAAACACTATTGCTCTAAAGCAATAGTTCTTGATCCTGACTGCACTGGTTTCCATTCTCAAGGTTTCTGATTGAATTGGTCTACGGAAGTCCCTGGGTGGTAAAAACGGTTAACATGCTTGGCTGCTAACAAAAAGGCTGGAGGTTCAAGTACACCCAGAAGAGCCTCAGAAGAAAGACCTGGTGACCTACTTCCAAAAAATCAACCATTGAAAACCCTATGGAGCATTAGGTAGTCTGCTCTGCAAGGGGTTGCCATGAATTGAAATTGACTCAACAGTAACTAGTTGGTTGTTTGGTTTAGGGCCCATATATGGGTATTTTTTAAAACTTCCCAAGTAATTCTAATGTGCAGTCAAGGCTGAGAATGACTGTTCTAAAGGTGTGTACCAGGAAAGCAGTGAGAAAATAAGCTTGGAAAAGCACAGTAGAGTCAAAATAAGGACAAGAGTGTAGAATTGACCTAACAGGTAAAAGGACTCCTCACTGGTTCTTGAGGAGATAACAGGAGGTAACATTATTAACCAATGCCGTGAGAAGACTGATTTGCCAGTAACACACAGCAGGCACCGTAAGGCAGGAATTGGCTGGAAGGCAGACTCTGGGGCAATGTGAAGAGGTGATGCTCTGGTGACTGGCATAAATCATATATAATCATAAACTGGGAATATAACTATGGGGCTTGGAGAAACTGAAAATCATGACTTTCCAAGAAGGTATGTTTCCCACATAATAATCTGAAGCTAAATTTAGGCTATGATTACATTTTGTCAATAATACAAGGTTGAAAATCTCTCTCCATCTTAGAAGATAAGATTAAGAAATGCCAAAGGATAATAAAAACCCCAAAACCAAACCCACTGCCATTGAGTCTATTCCAACTCATCATGACCCTACAGGGCAGAGTAGAACTGCCCCATAGGGTTTCTAAGACTGTAATCTTTATGGAAGCACATGCCACATCTTTCTCCCACAGAACAGCTGGTGGGTTCGAACTGCCGACCTTCAGGTTCACAGCTGAGTGCTTAACCACCACACCACCAGGACGCCTTTAAAGGTAAAAAGGTGTCAAATAATAGTGTGTGAAAAAATGTCTTAAATTCCTCTTTTATTATTACATAAAACAAGATACGTCTGTATCAGACACAAATTATTTCTAATTTACAAGGATCAACGCAACCCATTAAAACTGTTGCTGTCGCTACCCACAAAATGCTAAAGACGAGGGGACAGTAATTGTTCCTCTTTTAGAAGCATTCTGTTCCTTCTGCTTGCACTGCTGTGTTACTTGTGCTCACTGAAAAAATCTACTCATCCTTCGTGTAAGTCTCCAACATTAAACTTTCCCAGATCACTCCAAGCAGACACTGTTATCATCCTTCTTTAAAGTTTACAGCTTTGTATCCCTCTTACTATGCTTACTGCAGACTCTTGAACAGCCTATATCTAGAGACCTGAAGGGAGTAAACGTATGTACTGCCCCCACCCCCGCCCATGTAAAGAACTCCTGGAGTTGTTTTCTCTACTTTTATCTTGCTTTAATCAATTACCAAGCAAATACGTCACGCTTCACATAACATTTTAATCTATGTCTCTAGAGTACAAGAGAACAGTATGTTGTGAACTGACTCGTTTACCTGTGGAAAATGCTATGCCCAAGCACGTGTTAAAGCCAGTGATGGCTAGAATGTCACTGAAGTCCTCAGCCTCCAGGAGTAAGGTCGGGACATCTTTAACATCATGGCCTTCTTCCTTCAATAGGCTCGTTGAAGGTCTCACAAAGTATGGAGATGCAGCACCTAAAACAAAACTAAGCAGGCAGCACTTTAATGAGTTATGATAGTATCTTAATATCTTTTTTTTAAAAAAAATTATAATAACCTCTATTCTTTTGGAGGCTAGACTTTGTAGACTTTTACCTACAGTCTTTCCAATGGCATAGAAGTGCCAAATCAGAAACACACACATAAATTCCACAGGACACTGTTCAGAGTGTGGCCACAGACAACCTGCAATGGAAATGCTTAAGTTGCCTTAAAAAAAATTTATATATATATACATATACACATATAGATACATATGTATCAAACCAAACTTGTTGCCGTTGAGTTGATTCTGACTCATAGTGACCTTATAGGGCAGAAAAGAACCACCCCATAGGGTTTCCAAGGAGCAGCTGGTAGATTCCAACAGCCGACATTTGGGTTAACAGCTCTTCACCACTGCGCCACCGGGACTATGTATATTATTTATTTATTTTGTGAGTGCTATAGAAGATCTGCCCCTGGGTGGTGCAAACGGTCAATGTGCTTAGCTGCCAACTGAAAGCTGGAGGTTCAAGTCCACCCAGAGGCACCTCAAAAGAAAGGCCTGGTGATCTACTTCTGAAAAAATCAGCCATTGAAAACCCTATGGAGCACAGTTCTACTGTGACACATATGGGGTCACCATGAGTCGGAAATGATTCCACAGCAACCGGTAAATAGAAGACCTAATGGGGTTAAGCCCCAGAAATCTGCCTTTTTCTTAAATAAAACATTCATGTTATGAGGTTTGAAAAACACTGCCACGTGTATTTTAGACTGGAAGCCAGTGACACGATCAGGACTCGGTATGTAAAGTAAGATGACAGATCAGGAGGAGAAGGTCATGATGACAGTGACCGTGGTGATAATAACACCAGGAGCAGCAGGAACAGCAAGGAGCACTTTATGTGCCAAACACTGTTTTAAGCACTTTACATGTATTAACTAATTTAACTCTTGTAACAACCCTATGAGGTAGATTCAGTCATAATCATCTTTTTACAGATAAGGATTGAGGTCCAGAGAGATTAAGTAATTTGCCAAAGGTCACATGCTAGAAAGTTGCAGAGCTGGGATCTGAACCCAGGCAGTATAGCTCTAGAATCTAAACCATAACAAGTAAGAATTTCTTACTTTTAACCTACTTAACCCAAACCAGTGGCCATAGAGTCGACTCCACCTCATGGCAACCTCATCCTTGCCAGAGTAAAAACTGTGCTTCATAGGGTTTTCAATGCCTGATTTTTTGGAAATAGAGTGCCAGGCCTTTCTTCTGAGGTACTTCTGGGTGGACTGGAACCTCGAACGTTTCACTTACCAGCTAAGCTTAACCATCTGCACCACCGAGGGACTCTTCTTACCTACTTATTAGTACTAAACACTAAATGCTTTGTTATTTATTTACTTCTCATGGTTCTTAATCCTGAGAAGCAAGGACTGACAACAGGAGGAAGAGACAGCAGAAGCACAAATCACAACAGTCTGGTGACAAGAAGGAGGAAAACAGTCCTAGGCGCTGATGAGTGTTAATGTGTTTATTTTCCTTTGTACAGACTTAAGGTGGGATCCTGCATCTCTGTCACCAGAACGGAACCAGGAGTAGGTAAAAGACCATTACTTCTTCAATTAGTTTAAATTATTATGATCACTGAAAAAGTTAGCACCTACAGAAACATATACTATATTTTAAAGTTAAGGTATTTAGATTATGCTAGAATGTCTATGTCACATTTTCTGACGTCCTTAAGTAAATGCTAATACGCATTCTCTGGTACAGAATCATAGAAATGCCTAAAATCCGTGCACGTTTTCATATGGACAAAGAAAAACCATTACCCCAGTATAAATCCCCATTGCCATGGTAAACCCATTAGGAAGTGGGCAAGAAGAGCAGATGCGCATGCCTCCGCAAGACAAGGACCCACGGCTAGTCTCCCGCAAACACCCTTCAACTTCTTCAGGGCCTGAAATATAAAAATAAACACACTAAGATAATCCTCTAAAGGCATGCAGAGAAGACAGACTTGAGTATGAGATGACCTTAAACTTGTCCTTCAGCATTCAGACCAAGTATGGGTCAACACAAACCTTCTAGGTAATGGGCTTTATTTAGCAAACACTTCAGTGTTCTGTGTTTTAGAGTTAATTTATTTAGACCTCATAGCCACACTATGAGATAGGTAGGTAGTACTATTATCCTCATTTTTCACGTGTCCTCTTGTAAAAAGGCACGATTTGCTCAAGATCATGAAACTGGTGAGTGGTGCAGCCAGGTTTTGAACTCAGGCAAGCAGCTAACAGAGTCTGTGCTCAAAATCCCCACACTAGCCGACTTAACCCTCTCAGTACTAGCTTTATTTATCATCTGTGGCCCCAGGGTGAGACTAGGGCAAAAAGCCTCACTTGGTTTATGACATCCCCCAGGAACATTTACTCCTGCATTCAAAAACATACACGGAAAACAAGACAAAACAAAAACACGAGCCTCATTTTATACACTAGAAAGTTTCCTGAGCCGGTACGGTTAGCCCTAAGCACGTATACAGGGCTTTGCGTACCAATAATAAGTCTTCTCCCTCACTGACGATGGTTTATAACTATGGCCTGCATCTCTGTCAGAGAAAAGGGGAACCTTTATTGCTGGTGCTGTCCCCACTTCAGCTTTCTCCAAGAAAGCATAGGAACATTTTCTGAGGTCTTGTGAAGCATAAGGTACTAACTACACAGTAGTCCTGTATGAAATAAATGCTATTCCCTCCTTGACAGTGTCACGCAGAGTGTCCGCATCCTCTTTGTAAAGCTCAGTGATTCTAAATATTGCAGCACTGGAGGAGCAAAGTTCCTACTCTGTAATTAGAAATCCCTACTTCATACCTCTGAATCCAGTTGAAGGCCGACATAAACCAAAGTGATAGACAGGTATATACTTCTCACAGAGGAAGACCACTCGTGCTCGATCTGCACATAATCACTGATGACTGGGATGTTTCTGATGAGAAACCCAGCAAGCATTGCACCTTTAATGGAGAAGTCAAACAACTTTTTTGTTAGTTTCCAAATACAGAAAATATTTCTCAGCACATTAGATGTGAAACAGACGACTATATAATACTAGGAACCACTTCCTTTATGCTTAGTCCTTGGATAAAATTACAATTTTAATTTAAGAAATTAAAGTAATACAATAAATTAGAGGTGCAAAGAAAAGATTTTGATATGCAGATTAAAAAGATAGATTATGATAGTTAATATCCCTCAAAATACCTGAAGCTAAAAAGTAAGAAATAGGATGCAGCATTTGGAAAGACTGTGATCAAATTCTAAATATAAAAAGTTTTATTGCAACCTCGAATTCAGTCATCCCTTTGGGTACAAACAGCAAACAGTTCCTGAAACTATGTGCTATGTCAGGTTACCTGAAACACCAACAAATACTTACATGGATTCCATTTTACCTTCACATTAGATAATTTAAAAATGCCTAACCTACTTTGCTTCTAAGCAAAGGCTTTGGTGAGTTATGATGGGATGGACAACCCTGCCCTTTCGTTCATCCATTCAACATTTACCAAACGCTCTCAGTATTTTAGACATTGTGTCTGCTGGTCGCGCGGTTCCTGCTGAACACACCAGTGTCGCCATTTCTCTGCTTCCCGGCTCTGCTGTCCTTGTCGCCATTTCTCTTGGTCTTCAGTGTTAGTAGCTCAGTATTACAGCCCTTGACCATTATTACAGCTCTTTTATTTCAGTCTAGGAGGTCCTCAGTGCAGGGACCCTGGGTCCAAAGGACACGCTCCTCTCCAGACTCTTGTAGATCTGTGAGATCGATCGCTTATACAGGAAAACTCTTAGTCAATTTCAAGGCATTATTTTCCCAGCAGGATGGTAAACTGACCAATTCTATTGGGTGGATTGCAAGCCACTTAGGTGGATAGCAAACCAACCAACCAACCCCTGGAAGTCACTTAGGCAGACAGCAAACCGACCAGTCTTTGCAAGCTGTTAGATGGATAGCAAACAGATCAATCACTTGGCAGGCTGGAGCCCGACCAATCATTTTGGAAGAATTGTAAACTCAGGGCCAGAAAGGCCACATAAAAGAAACCCATTGCACCACAGTTGCAATGCCTATGGAAGTAGTGAATGAAGATGTTAATCATCAATGGCTAATAATATGAGAGAAAAAGAGATGACCAGACATTACATACCCATGAATCACCTACGAAGTAGTCCTGCAAAAAGCAAAAGCAATATATCTATATCTATCTATCTTAGGCTTTGTGGACCATACGAAAACAAACCTTCTGATCAAGCCTCTACATCTAACAATGAATTTATATAAAAGGGACAGAGGAGCATGCTAAATACCAACACAGGGATATAATCAGCAAAATTTAGACTCTGTGAAACTTACAGGACAAGACCATTTTTTTTTCAGTAAGGATTTGCTTTAAAATAATTTCAGAGTAGATGAAATAAGGATGCCCATATATTGATAATTTTTGCCTACTTAAAAAAATTTCCAGAACACAAATTTTTAGAGAAAATAATACTCTTGTATCAGGGAAGGTGTTCAACCAAGGGCAAGGTCCCCTTGGGCTGAGAGGCAAGAAAGCGACACCTGCCAAATCAAAACCAGGCCACTGGCAAGGGAAAAGTGTCTCAGAGAAATTGTTTTCACATTCTTTTCAGAAACAAGCAAACAAAAATTCTTCGTCATCACTTGTCCCTGGCAATTGTTTCAGTAAACTCTTAAAAATATAGAACAGGTAATCATCACATGTATTCTGTATTTTAATATGTCTTCTTTATGCATTCAGATAATGTTTTGGCTTTGGACACTGGTCCTAATATCATAAAAAAAGGTAAACTTTCTCTATCACAGGTATAATACTATAAAAAGAGATATAAGATATATCACGTACATACTTTTCAGAATATTTTCAGTTATCTTGGGAGACTTCATGTGATCACTGCAAAGCTTTCTCTCTTTGCAATGTTGTATATTTTGCTTGTTGCAATAATAGACTTGGATTGTTAAAAAGAAGTTGAGGAGTAAAGAACATTTTCCTAGAGTCTAGAACACTGGTCTTCAGCTTCAGCTGCATATTATTAGAATCATCTGGGGGGCTTTTAAAAATTCTAATGCCTGGGCTGTACTCCATACTAATTAATTCAGAATCTCTGGGGGTGGGACCCAGGCATTAGCATTTTAAAAAATTCCCCAGATGATTTCCATGTGCAGCCAGTCTTGAGAGCTAATGATCTTTCTACTTAGAGCGTGGTGTTGGAGTTTATTAGAAATGCAGAATCTCAGGCCCCATCTCAGACCTATTTAATTAGAATCTCATTTTAACACAATCTCAAGCTCATTCCTATGTACAATAAAGTTTGAGAAGCACTGATACAGTTGCAGGGGTCAGCAAACATTTACTGTAAAGGGCCTGATAATATATATTTTAAGGCTTTGCAGGCCATAACAGTCTCTGTTACAAGCTCAAAACTCTGTTGTTACAGTGCAAAAGCAGCCTTACGTAATATGTAAACAAATGAGACTGAATGTGTTCCCATAAAACTTTATGGACCAAAAACAGGTGGCTTGCCAACCCCTGACCTATACTACACCGGCATAACTGGAAACAGCTCATTTTAACAATAATTCAATGAATAACGTTGTTGTCGTGTGCTGTCTGGTTGATTCAGACTCACAGAAACCCTATAGGGCACAGTAGACCTGCCCCATGGGACAGAGTAGAACTGCCCTATAGGGTGTCCTAGGCTGTAAACTTTACAGGAGAAAATCGCCAGGTCTTTTTTCCTGTGGAGCTGCTGGTGGGTTCAAACATCCCACCTTTCAGTTAGCAGTCAAGCACTTCTTAACCATTGTGCCACCAGGGCTCCTTATTAACAACTTTAGGGAACAAATAGTGCCTATGAGAAGTAAAATACATTAGGTGAAATAACTTCAGTTTACAGAAAATTTAAAAATATATTGAGAAATAGTTCATAATAAGATGTAAATAATTCTACTCCTCTTTTATATTTAGCTTCAACTGCTGACCACAAATTCAAAAGCAAATAGTTTTGGCCTAAGTTAACAACCCTGATTTTCCTATTATAAGCTAACAAAAACAAAACAAAACTTTTAGTTTGAGGAATGTGTGCAAATATATATGTATGTGTAAATGGTAAGTGGTTTTTGAGTAAAACTTTGTGATTAGTAAATCTGTTAGGAAAAAACACAAAAATATCTTCTGTAGTAAATTGAAAGTGGTAAATTGAAATTTTGTAATTAATGGAATTTTTAAAAAGAAATATTAAAGCCATAATAGCTAGTCTTAAGAATAATTTGCATGTATGTCCTGGGTAGGCATTCTCACTGCCTTTGAAAGAACATTTTTTGTCTAATTTTTTAAGACGATGATATTATATTTTAAATATACCCAGAGGTGTGCTATTAAATGCTTAACAACCAGCTCTCCAAAAATGTATGCACCTTTATATTGTATATAAGATTATTATACATTTTAACAATATAAAAGATATGATTTATTATACATTTTAATAGTATAAAAGATACATTGCACAGCACACAATTTCCAAATATACAATACTCTTCACTGTAAATTCTATATAGCTGATTGATTCTCACAGGATGTTCTCACTGATTTTTGCTGAACTGGATTCATAACCAACTATGGTTGCAGTTTAACCATGACTTGACGAAATCAGATTACAAATAATGCTTGATTACTGTCTGGTTCAGCAAAGAAATCACTCATCATTGATGAACAAGTGTAGTTTCACCATGAATGTTAGTTGGTATTTTTGGTTATGTGACCGCGTAAGATGAAAATGGAACAAGACATATGTCAGAACTTCACTCATTTGTCAATGATGTGGGTGACTTCTTTGACAAATCAGAAATTAGTTTTTGAATTCTAGAAGAAAATATCCACAATTTTTTTTCATGCTATTCACAAGGCAAAGGCTACAGATAAGACCTACTTTTAAGTTTAATCTGAATTATTAACATTTTCTCCATAAAATTTTAAGTCTAGACAATTGACAAAACAATCAACAAAATAATGTATCAATTCCTAACTTGCAGAATTTTCTGACTGTGTGGTCCAACATGGCCGATTTTAAGCTACTAACATGACGTCACTGAATGTGGAGCTGGGAAGATGCAGAGCAGCGCACCATCATATGCTATTTCCACCATAAAGCTACAATCGACACAAATAATCTTAAAAGCATGGATAAGGGAAAAATGTAGTAAAATCATTAGGAAGTGATGAATTTTGAGTTTTTACTGCTCTTTAATATAAGTTATTTAATTTTAAGTTTATATAATCTAATATTTTAAAATAGACATGTTTAACAACTGGCTCAAAACAAAATTCCTCAAAATTTAAAATTGGCTTTTGAGACCTGGTACAAATTGGCTCTAGCACACCAAATTCACTTTTATTCCCCCAAAACTTTCCAAACTACTATTTAAAAAATATGACTTACTCTGAAGAAAACAGGAAGTGGTTAGCACTTACCAAGAAAAGCAGGCAGTGGAGGCAACCTAGGTAACTTAATGAGCCAGAACAGTATACATCCAAGATAGGCAAAAAACCATAGGATTATAATTCCAGATGAGTTTCCTCCAGGAAGAACTGTACCGATGGTAACTGACCAAACTACAGCCCACAGAAGAAAAACTGTAGTAACTGAAATAAACCAGGGAAACTAGTTTCTATCAATAAATTATCATATGCAGCGTTTGATATCATTTACAAACTGTTTTCTGAAATAAATATTGAGTAGTAAGTAATGAACACATTAGTAGCTAAAGAAACTACTAATATTTAGAAAACAGTATATTAAAACATTCTTCTTTCTTTCAAGAAATAATTCTTACAATCTCATGATATGGATCTTACTATATTGCATTTTATTCTTTCTTTTTTTTTAGGTGAAAGTTTACAGAGCAAATTAATTTCTCATTAAACGTTAGTACACAAATTGTTTTGTGACACTGGCTGCCAACCCCACGATATGTCCCCTTCTCAACCCCAGGTTACCTGTTTCCATTCACCCAGTTTTCCTGCCCCTTCCTGCCTTCTCACCTTTGCTTTTGGGCCGGTGTGCCCATTAGTCTCGTATACATGATTGACTATAATGAATTTTAATTTACGGAATTTAGATGTTTGCTTTCAAGTCTTAGAATAACACCTATATTTCCTGTTGTTCTCAACTATATATTTTGACCTTCTAATTAGACTATAAGTTCTTTAAATGCATGAACTGGCTTCAATTTTTCTTGTTTTCTTCCCATGTCTAGTTTAGTGCTCTTCAGCCAAAATGGTCTTAATAATGCTGTTCACTAACTCTAAGATTTACATATATATATGTTTATATGACACATTTTAATAACATAAAATATATATTGGGCAGCACATCAAATATATAAAATAATAGAGGATTATGTTGTTATTAAAAAACAAAATTTATGAAAATGTTTCTCATATTATAAAAAAATCAAAACTATAAAAAAGTAGAAAAGTAGAAGGAAAAAAAATTATAGCCCACATCCCAGAGGCAAAAATGATTTGTTCCTCTACTTTTACGTATAAATTAATTTTCCATAAACTACATATTTATATACATGCATACCAAAAAACCCCCACAGTTGCTGTCAAGTTGATTGTAACTCATAACAACCCTATAGGACAGAGTAGAAGTGCCCCTTAGGTTTTTCAAGGAGAGGCTGGCGGATTTGAACTGCCGACCTTTTGTTTAGCAGCCATACCTCTTAACCACTGTGTCACCAGGGCTCCATATACATGTATAGGGCTTGCGAAAGATAAGTCATGAAGAGCTCTTTGTAAACTGTGAAGCACTGTGTAAGTCTAAATACACAGAAAATGCATACTTATAAGGTTCCTCTAAATTGTTTTTAATTCAGTTAATAATTAACTTCTCATTTATAATTTTGGAAAACCATACTTTCACATGTAAGATTAGTTCATAAGAAGAATACTAAGTGTATACTGAAGGGGCCCAGGGAGGGGAGTATAGGACAAGTGCAGTGCTGTAAGTCTGAGAAACAGAAGTACAGGAAAACAAGTGAAGAACTGTTTATATACACCCAGCCTCATCTTTCAGGCAGCCCTATGGTCAATGATTATAGAATTTTTATAAATATCTGAGTCTCCAAATCATATCATTCATTTTCATCTTTTCCTTATGTCAATCTGTATCTATTTTATTGTAACTGTTTTAACTAAAAACATGGCATAATTTGAATGGTAAAGGTTAAATAATAAAAAGGACAGAAAAGGTAATAAATTATCTGTTGCCTTATTAGCTAGTGGATATTTTGGAACCCGTATATTAGTTTATTTTGTTCCAAATAAAATTTGAGATTTGTTTCCCCATGCTTTTAGAACCTTACCTAATTTCACTGAAAACACGTCTAGAACCCAAAATAAATCGTATCATACTTGGCTTTTCTATAGTCCAGATGAGAATGGTCAAAACGTCTTTCATCACTAGTCTGACAGAGACTGGAGAAACCCTGAGAGTATGGCCCACGGACACCGTTTTAACTCAGTACTGAAGTCACTCCTGAGGTTCACCCTTCAGCCAATGATTAGACAGGTCCATAAAACAAAACAAGACTAAATGGGCACACCAGCCCAGGGGCAAGGACTAGAAGGCACGAGGGGACAGGAAAGTGATAACAGGGAACCCAAGGTCGAGAAGGGAGAGTGTTGACATGTCGTGGGGTTGGCAACCAACGTTCCAAAACAATACACATATTTAATTGTTTAAATTAAATTAATTTGCCCCGTAAACCTTCATCTACAGTACAATAAATAAATAAAAGTGTCTTTCAGAACTCAAGTATGACTATAAAGAAGTGAGTTTGATTTTTCAGTAATCATAACTTCTAGATTAAATGCATTACATTCTTCAATATATTTATCTTGGGAGATCACATATTTACTCCAATGATGCTGTCATTCCTCAAAAGAATTTTGAAGTTGTCTTTAAATTTCACAACTCTTCTTCTTTACTATACTACACATCCCTCAGCACATACATACATATACATACTTCTTTTTGAACAAAAAAAATGGCATTACTGAATCTGAACAACCATTTTATTCATCAAATCAATATCAGAATAACCTTTGGAAGCTTCCAAAGACCAACTCCAACCCTAACAATATTCAAAATACTGCTGAGATAAATTCCCAAAAAATCCCAGAAATGTTTTAGTCATGACAATCCTATTGCACTGAGCTGAATTGCAAACCAAAATCCTTGCTTATAAAATGAAAGGTTCCATTGAGAGTATAAATTGAAATGTGCTTGCTGAAATATCAGTTGCATTACTTAACAGTAATAACAACCAACATTTATGTAGTGCTTGTCTGTTTACAAATGATTTCACAAACATTTTTCTTATTGGAACCCTGAAGTAATTCTTTGAAATGCTTACTCAGATGAGGAAAAGGAAAACACCATAATTTCTGTTTTCCCCTTGCTAATGGCTGGAATGGTGGCGACTACAGAGATCTTGGAAGCCCCATGTTGAAGACGGGGGACCCTTGTCAGCATGAGTCCCTGAATGACCATGTGGAACAAAGCCACCTAGCAGTGTGAACTGTTTACCTAGTACTTGTCATGTGAGAGAGAAGTAAACTACTTTTTCTCTTTTAAATTTTATTATTTTGGGATCTCTGATTATAACAACTTCATCTTTAACTCTCATGTTCTTAATTCACCCTGATTGTTACATACCAACTTTTATTCTGCTAACCAGTGATCCACATGGACAGCGAGCAAATCTTTGTCTCAGTCTCTGCAAATGACTTGATTCAGTTGGTGTTTCTTGTGGCCTTTTTTCACTGCTACTCAGTAGGTTACTTCCTTCTGTTGGTTCACTTCCATCTGTGCTCCTGAGGTTCATAACCGGCTCCTCCTGTTTCTAAAGGAGCAAAATATGTCCTTAAAATTGTATTTATTTGCTCTACATTTTTATAGGTTCTGACTCATCATATCACAAATCATATTTCCATTACTAGAATCAAGGCTAACACTTCATAGGAAAATGCACAGCTTTATTACTAGCTAATCGGCTGATGCTTAGAACAAGAACTAAGTTATATTTAGCATTGAGTCACTATTTGTGGTGTAAATGCTCGACTCACATCAAATTTAATTATGCTGGGTTTAAAATAGGAGCCCCGATGGGGCAGGGGTTAAAGCACTGGGCTGCTAACCAAAAGGTCAGCAGTTTAAACCCACTAGCTGCTTCTTGGGAGACAGATGTGGCAGTCTGCTTCCCTAAGGATTACAGAATGGGAAAGCCTATGGGGCAGCTCTACTCTGTCCTGTAGGGTCGCTAAGAGTTGGAATCAACTCCGTGGCAGTGGGTTTTTCCGGTTTTGTTGGGGGTTGGGTTTTAACAATCAGTATATTTAAGATAAGATACAGGGCAACAGACAGCAAATATACCAAAGTTGTTCAGGAAAAGATAACCATCTGTGGTTAAAAAAAAAAAAAAATCAATTCACATTCATTCATCTACTTGAATTTAAGAAGTAGAAGAGAGAGGGAAGAACCCAAAATCATTCTAGGGTTTAGGCTGGGAACACTAAGATTTTCACAGGTCCTCATTTTTCCAGTCTCATGTAAGGGCTGGTTGCTAATGGCTTTAGCTGGGAAACTGCTAGTCACACCTGACCTGGCCTGTATGAGCCTGGGGATTAAGAACGGGGGAATAGTTAGTTGAGTGGTAAGGAATGAAGAGAACACAATGCAATAATAGAGTGAAGACAATCCATTCCTTAATGAAACGGCTGGGATATTCTACACTTGATGAGATGTACCTGGGTTTCTTGATGCACAGAGGCTGTGTGACTCACCTCTGTGGAAGGTTCGGAATCTGCACGTTCAATTGTTTTATCTTCGTCCGTCATGATTTATAATTAAAAAAAAAGATGACAGAGGGAAGAGCAACAAGAGCTATCTTGAAAGAAAAACAGTAAAAATTAGCAATTCAAAAATCTTTCTAAATGAATAATTTGTATGTATTTTTCCCTTAGAACTCTGAACAGCTGAAGTATTTTAGACTATTTTAACTTCCAATTGCTAATTGTTTCTGATTCCAATATACTGTCCTCATTCTTGTCTATCCTTTCACCTCTCTTGAACAAGTCCTTGCTGACTCAGCATATTTTTATATGATTTCTCCCCACCCTATATATTTTTTATGAACAAAGTTAAATTTTTACTATAAACATTTTATTGAGAGAGTAATCAACACAAGATTTTCAAACATAAAGACAGGATAAAATTTCTGACAGGAGTGGAATGGAAATACAAGTTCATGGAGGAAAAGGAACATGTAAAATTCCCAGCTGTTAAAGAAGAATTTTTTCCCCTATTTGTTAAATGGATCGAGTGGATTCTGATTCAAAGCGACCCTATAGGACAGAGAAAAATGTCCCACAGGGTTTCCAAGGCTGTAAATCTTTACAGAAGCAGACTGCTAAATCTTTTTCCTGTGGAGTGGCTGGTAGGTTCAAGCAGCTAACCTTTTGGTTAGCAGCTGAGCGATTTAACCACTGCACCACCAGAACTCAAACAGATAATGGAGGATATCCAGTTACTATGGTATTTAGATTCCAATGGACTTTTGGAAATCCTAGTGGCATAGTGGTTAAGAGCTATGTCAGCTAACCAAAAGGTCAGCAGTTCAAATCCACCAGGCGCTCCTTGGAAATCCTATGGGGCAGTTCTACTCTGTCCTATAGTGTCACTATGAGTCAGAATCGACTCAACAGCAACGGTTTTTCTTTTTCTTTTGGTTTGGACATTTAAAAGAGTGATGTAACTTTCTTTCTTTCTTTCTTGGCTTTAACAAACAGAACTTTATTCTCTCACAGTTAAGGAGGCTAGAAGTCCGAATTCAGGGCACCAGCTCTAGGGGAAGGCTTTCTCTCTCTTTTGGTTCTGGGGGAAGGTTCTTGCTTCCTTTCAATATCTGTGGGCCCAGCGTTCCACAGAGATCTCCATGTGTCTTAGTATCAACCTTCCTCTGGATGTAGGAGGCTCTCAGTGCAGCAACCCTGGTTCCAAAGGACATGGCCCGCTCCTGGCTCTTCTTTCTTTCCCACCCCATATTCTGAATTATAACTTCAAAACACTCCAAGCAATAAACCTGACCAAACCCATTGCCATCAGAAAAGAAAAAAAAAAAAGCTCCAGGTAATTTTCCAACATGAGGAATGAGTCACCAAAGGCAAACCTACAGATTACATCATTTTCAGAGAAACCAGAGTCACTAGTTCTTGCCAGGTTCTTATTTCTAAATTAATTTTTTTAAAATGACAAAACATTGATTGAGTATCTACAATATCTTAGACACTGACCTAAGTGCTATGGTAGTCACTTGCCATAGTGACACATTCTTTGTACTCATTTTACAATATATCAGGAAAGATAAACTTAAACAAAGTAACTAGAAAATCTGTAAGGCAGACCTATAGGTTGACTCAATCAATACCCACTTCAAAATCTATAGAGGCTGAGTAGCCAAATATTCCAATTCCTAACCACGTTTGCAGCTAGAGGTGCCCATGTGTCATAGTTCTGTGCAATGAGATACAAGTGGGAGTCACTGGGGTGGGCTTCCATTCCCAAACATAAGGCAAAGCCTTCTGAGGATCATACGTTTTACTCTTTGCCCGCTAATATTCTACTTTGTCTTCCTAGAATGGAGATACAATGCTTGGAGGTACAGTAGCCATCTTTCAACCATGAGAACAAAAGCCCCAGACTAAGATAGGAGATAAATAAGACGGGAGGTTTCTTGACATCCTTGAGCTGCTTCGTCAGTCTTGGACTGCAATTACGTTAAAGTACTTGCTTAAACCACTAGTTTCTTTTATAAGTAACTAAATTATTCCCAAAACTACAGTGTAATGAGTATTATAACGGAGGTGCAAACTACAATCTTTGGTAAAATCACAGAGAAAATTAGGTTAGAGAAAGGAAAATCTAATTCAACACACATTTGACTGTCTAATATGTGCCAGGTACTATGCTAGGTTCTAGACACAAGGATTCATAAGATAGAATCATTGCCTCAAGAATTATTTTCTCAGTTTAACAAAGTGCTGAGATGCTTGCATATAAAATTTCAAAGGAAATTATATCATTTCTATTACCACCACCCTTTTTCTTTCCTATAAAACACAATGTTAACCAGATGATGTCTCAGAAAGGCTTCAGTTTGTTTATTAATTACATATATCACGTATTTGTATAGCTATAAAACACCAAACCTGTGGCTGACGAGTCTATTCTGACTCATAGCAACCGTCTAGGACAGAGTAGCACTGCCCCAGAGGGTTTCCAAGGAGTGGCTGGTGGATTCGAACTGCCGACTTTTTGTTTAGCAGCCAAGCTCTTAACCACTACATCATCAGGGCTCCCATATATATCATCTACACATATAGGATGTTGTTGTTAGGTGCCGCCAAGTCGGTTCCGGCTCATAGCGACCCTATGTACACCAGAACAAGACACTGCCCAGTCCTGTGCCATCCTCACGATTGTTATGCTTGAGTCCACCATTGCAGCCACTGTGTCAATCCATCTTGTTGAGGGTCTCCCTCTTTTTCACTGACCCTCTGAATTACCAAGCATGATGTCCTTCTCCAGGGACTTGTCCCTCCTGATAACACATCCAAAGTATGTGAGACGAAGTCTCGCCATCCTCGCTTCTAAGGAGCATTTTGGCTGTACTTCCTCAAAGACAGATTTGTTCATTCTTCATGGTATATTCAATATTCTTCTCCAATACCATATATATATACTTTTTAACAATGAGACACACACAGCTTTATTTAATAATCTGTTAAAAAGTTGCACTCTGGCAGAATGACACATTGCCCATCTCAGCAGAAAGTAAAACAATGTATCTGAAAAGCCCCTTCCCAAGTTTCAGACCTGTGTAACCCTGAGCTTACATCTGATGCTCTCAGGAGCTGGGCCCTCCTCCCAGTGATATTCTCTGACTGGCTGTGACCCTTCACATAGCAGTCAGGAGGCTGGAAACACGGACAAGGCTGCCCTCACAGATTGGTCTCTTCTCTCCTATTACAAAAGGGAGTTGAAGAGATTAAGACTCCTTCTCAGAAGTGAGTTCAATATAAATTTAATTTAGTTTCTATTTATTAAATATGATATTATGTTAATGTCTGTTCCTCTCCCCCACCCATTTTCTCACCACCTACATATTTAGGCCTTTTTGGGGGACTGAGGGATAGAGAAAAAGTTCTCTCTCCATCACAGACATGGGAGGCATTTCTTGTGGATGCTTTGCATGGTAAATGGCATCCAACATGCAGCAACAGCCATTTTGTTCCTGCAGAGCAAAGACCTGGCATTTTTTTTTCCACCTTTCTGTGCTAAGAGAGTCCAGTACTTAAGCCACACTCACTCTTTTGGAAAACTCCTTGTTGTATCAGAATCTTACTCTTCACAGACTTCAAGCAGAATATATCCTTCCTTTTATTTATAGAATAAATAATATTTGAAGTTCATTTGGACAGAAGGAGGTGACTGGTCACCCTGCCCACCTCTCTATGTAATAGGCATCTTCTTATTGATCACAAACAATCAGAGGTCGAAACAGTAATTATGACCTTCCACATTCCTCGGAATTTATCT
Organism: Dugong dugon; assembly: GCA_030035585.1. Lineage (NCBI taxonomy): Eukaryota > Metazoa > Chordata > Mammalia > Sirenia > Dugongidae > Dugong > Dugong dugon. Next base: position 19,712,325 of record CM057463.1, on the reverse strand, counting down.
CTCCTGAAGTCACTTTGCAAATCTTATTGACCAATTTGGAACCAAAAGAGAATGCAGCGGCCTACACAACATAGAAATCTGTTCTGTACATTTCCTCTAAAAACACCATTGAAAATGCAAACAAAAAGTCCCTTTTTTGTTTTTGCAGAAGCTCTACAAGAAAGCATGTCTAAAATCACAGAACTATGCACACACAAACACAGACACGTGAGCTCACACACACAAGGAGCTGGGATCAAAGAATCTTATCAGAGCACAGGAAAAAGCTGGCAAGGGAAGACAGGTATGGAGATTTGACCTGCTAAGGATGTTGAAATGTTATAGTAATGGCATGGAAGTAGTTCTCGGTACATACAAAAAAGGGGGCGGGCCGGCAGAGAGAATGAAAAATTCAGGCTACCAGAGAGAGAAATTCAGTGGCCATGCATAAGTTAAAGCTGGTAGATGCCAGTTTGCTGGATGAAATGTTATATTATGGAGTGATCAGCTGGATTTGCATGGTCCAAGGGAGGGGCATCTGCTTAGCAGGACACATCCATGGTCTCCTGTTTGTCCGAGTCCTCAGAGGACTCAGGAACACCTTGAGTTCCATCTGACTGACTGCTGATGAGAGACCGGCTGTAGGGACTTTGTCCAGAGCTCAGGCTACTCAAGGTTGAGTGGGTTCGTGACCAGGCAAGTCCGGTCGTGCTGGCAGATGGTATGTAGCCCATTTCCTGTATAAAGCACTTGAAGGCCTCGGTGAGCTTCCCAGGCTGAACCACCTGGGGCAATCCCCCATTGTCTGCCATCTTTAGGAAAGTTGTATTTATAGGATCCAGGGGAGAGTTGCACTCAACCACAGCCTCAGCTACAGGAGAACTGTGTGTTCCCTACCACCAATAATGTAGAAGACTTTGATGTTTTTGTGTTACCATTTTGGCCCAGCAAGGTATTTCAATCTCTAGTTCTCTGTGTCCATGATAGGAACTCAGGAAGAGCTGTAGGTTTTCCTGGTTGGTATCTCAGGCAATATGCAGTCTGTAGGTTTGAATCAGGTCCATGTTGGCATGTAACTCTTCCTACCTAAAGTGATGAGCCAAAATAATGTCGACAACATTGGTTGTCAGGCACAAGAGTTTGGAAGCTCCCCAGTCAACCCAGCCTTTAGCACAGGGGTCAACGTTAATGAGAACAAGGCCTTCCACAATCTCTGGATGACTGAGTGCAAATCTGCTGAGGATGTAAGCTCCAGCTCCAACTCCAATTCCAATGATGCCTTTCAGACTTAAGTGGGTAAGAACAGAAGGCAGCATTTTGGCCAGCACATCCATTGTGGGGTACTAGTATCCTGTTGGGATAGGTGCTCCACCTTCCTGTTGGCCTGGGGCATCCACATGATAGACAGCAAAGTTTTGGGTGATCTCTTGCATACCCTCAAATTTAAAGAACTCATTGAAACAGGATTTGTGGCTGAGGCCAATGTCATGATATATCTAAATAACCGGTCTGTTTCCTTTCAGTATGCCTGTTATAGTGACATGGACCATACCATGAGTTGTTTCTATGTTGTGGTCCTTTGCAGGAACTTGTAAGAATAGCCTTTGTGGCCTTGCGGTTATATTGCTAGTCTGAGAAGCCATCTGGAGTTGAGTGGGCTACCAGCAGAGATCCTGCCTAAAGAGCTGATTCAATGGTCAGGCCACTGCATGGTTGATGCTGCTGCCACTTTTCTGCTTTAATCAACTACCGTCTGTTTTACAGGCTGTTTTTCCCGTTACCCCCACTACAGCATTCTAGAACAGGGTGTGACTGCACAATGAGAGCCTGTGCTCAAAAGGCACAGCCCAAGGTAGTTTCTAACAGGCTCTGGGCATATATTTCCCCTATCACTTTCTGGTTGTTTACCATCTCCAAGGCTATGTACCTCTTGAACATGATCCCTTTATGCTCGAGCTTATAAAGCAATCTGAAATTATATAGGTCCCCAGCACACTTTTCCTACCTGAACTACCTCTCCCTCTTGATCAAAACTGTAATTTATGTCTACTAAGATATCACCATTATTTGATAATAATGGACTTTCCCCTTTTTTTTGAGTCCTCTCCCTTCAGTTAAATGTGCTTTCACCAAAATTGAACAATCTGATTTGTTATGCCTCTCTGAACTCAGTAAAATTATGATCACTTCAGTCTATTACTACTTCTTCCCTTCCCTAGCCAGTCTAAAATTGCTTAGGTAAATTTGTACAACAGTATAGTCTAGGAAATGTCAACATTTTATTCTGAAGATTGTTTCAAATAATCAGGTCACTGTGTGATCTTTCGGTATAGTTTTTGTTATTATACAGTATTTTTTGATATAACACCTACCACCACTACCTTACCTCTGTGCAGTAGTTTACAGATTATAAAGCTCTTTTGCTTAATCTTGTTTAATTTTCACAATTTCTCAATTTTCTGCCTATTAATGGATCTTTTAATAGGATATTCCATAATGCCTATTATGGAACTTTTTTCCATAATACGTGTTCCCTGGCTTTAGCTTCAACTCTCTCCCCTCTTGCACCTTACTTAAGCCTAGTTCAATCAAGAGTCTTTCAAACATGTACTTTTACTTTTCTTATTTTTTTATTTTTCCCATACAAAAATTTATACATACATTGTTATGTGACTCTAATCGCTCTCCCCATACTGTGACAGGACACTCCTCCTTTCCACCCCTGATTCCCCATGTCCATTCAACCAGCCCCTAACCCTCTCTGCCTTCCCATCTCACCCCCGGACAGAAGCCGCCCATTTAGCCCCTTGTATCTACTTGAGCTCAGAGGCACAGTCCTCACGAGTATCACTTTATATCCCACAGTCCAGTCCAATCCCTGTCTGAAAAGTTGGCCTCAGATATTGTTTCAGTTCTGGGCTGATAGAGAATCCAGGGGCCATGCTTTCCAGAGTTCCTCGAGTCTCAGTCAGACCATTAAGTCTGGTCTTCCTACTAGAATTTGAGTTCTGCATCCCACCTTTCTGCTGCTCCATCCAGGACTCTCTGTTGTGTTTCCTGTCAGGGTGGTCATTGGTGGTAGCCCGGCACCATCTAGTTCTTCTGGTCTCAGGCTGATGAAGTCTCTGGTTTATGTGGCCCTTCTGTCTCTTGGGATACTTTCCTTGTGTCTTTGGTGTTCTTGATTCTCCTTTACTCCAGGTGGTTGGGACCAATTGATGCATCTTAGATGGTAACTAATGAGGACTGCTGGTTCTGGAGTTGGACAAACCTGAGTCTGAAGTCCAGTTCCATCATGTACTAAATTGCTTAGCCTCAGTGTCAGTAACTCCTTATGTATATAGAGACAAGAATAGTTCCAACTATGCACATAATAGTGTTGAAGACACCATGTTCAACAGTGTTGGTTATTGTTAGTCACTCACATTCCTTCTCCCTGATTATCATAAATTTCTTAAGAATGGTTTTGCTCTTCCTATTAAGCAGGGCAAGATGTCCCCAATCTTGAAGAATCTATTACTTAATCCTATGGTTGTCTTTCATTAAGCTTTTCTTTCTTTCCAGGCCAACTTCTTGATTCGGTAGATGTCATACTCACCGCTCTCATTCCTTCCTTCACCTTCCTCCTTAGTAGAATTACTTATAAACTCTCGAGCAGTGTCACTGAAATCACCTCCTTTATCAAGTTCTCAAAAGCAGCAATTCTGCCACTTACAAAAAATGTTTTAAAATAACCAGCAAGTGTAAACTATTATTTTTAGTAGACAAAGTACTGACTAAAATGGAGCCTTTGGGAACTTATTTTATTAATGTTATTCTGGTCCTTTTTAACATAAACAACAAAACTTGCCATTTTGCATGGTATACGCTACTTGTGAGAATTTATAGTTTTGTATTAAAAAAAAAATCACTATTCTCCTATAATCTCCATTATGGATGCCAAAGTATTTATTTTAGATCTGAGGTATTACAGAAAGAAAAGGTAAAGTAAAATACCAGATTCTAAAATTTTAATAAATCCAGTGAAACAAGTTACAATTGGCCAGCTCTGTTGGTTTATTCTTGGCTATGTTTCCATTTCCAAAAGAACAATTAAACCACCTCTCTCCACCTTGGAAACTCACTTAAATTTAGGAAAATCAAGAAAACTAGCTTGATCATACCAATCACATTCATGGCATTTACAGTAGTTCATAATCATTGTTTTTGTTTTTTTTAAAATTTTTTATTGTGCCTTAGGTGAAAGTTTACAGAGCAACTTAGTTTCCCATTCTATAGTTTGCACATAAAGTATTGCATGACATTGGTTTCACTCCCCAAAATGTGTCAGCATTTTCCCTATTTCCTTCCTAGTTTCCTCGATTCCTTTTGTCCCGACTGTCTACCCCTTCCTGCCTTCTTCCCTTTGCTTTTGGGCAAACGTTGCCATTTTGATCTCATATAATTGATTGTTTTGAGGAGCACATTCCTCTTGGGTGCTATTATTTATTTTATGGGCCTGCCTATGGTTTGGCTGAAAGGTGGTCTTCAGGAATGGCTTCGGTTCCAGTTCAGAAGGGTATCTTAGGGCCATAGTCTTAGGGATTCCTTCAGTCTCTGTCACACTAGTAGGTCTGGTCTGTTTGATGAATTTGATTTTTGTTCCACATTTATCTCCTACTCTATCCACTCTGTGGTGATCCCAGTCAAGAGTGGTCGACAGTGGTAGCCAGGCACCATCTAGTTCTTCTGGTCTTGGCATTGTGCAGGATGTGGTTCATGTGGTCCATTAGTCCTTTGGACTAATTGCTCCCTTGGGTCTTTGGTTTTCTTCCCTCTCCTTTGTTCCAAAAAGTAAGAGACCAATAGTTGTATCTTAGATGGCTGCTTGCAAGCTTTTAAGACCCCAGATGTTACTCACCAAAGTAGGATGCAGAACTTGGTCTTTAAGAACTATGCTGTGCCAACTGACATAGATTTCCCCTGAGTCTATGGTCCTTTGCCTTCAAGTTGAGGAACTTCATCCTGTGAGGTGTTTGGTTATGTCTAAGAAGTTGTCCTGACTGTGGCTCTTGGGTGCTCTATTGTCTATATTAACGTATAAGCAGCACCTACAGTTATGCATGTGGAAATACCTACCACCAAACCTATACCTGCAGGTGGGTGTGTTTCCTATTCTTGGGTTTTGAAATTACAATAATATGTCAAAGAAATCAGAAAATAAGCAAAAATGACATTTGAGGGGTCTTAAGAAATGTCAGAAAATCTTTACTCATAGGCTCTAAAGGCTCCACTCAAAGCTTATTATCGGTTATTTAGAAAACAACTCTAATGACCTTGCTCATTTAGTTTCCAAACCCTCAGAAGATAAGATGCTATAAATTAAAATGTAGGAAGATACTGCTATTATAGAGGCAAACTGGGCGAAGCAGGAGTGACAGCTAACATGAAGGAGACGGAAAGATAGCAATCTAAGTTCATAAAACGAGGGGATAATTATGTCTTCCACAGAAGATACTCATACCTTTGGACTGCCAAGCAACTTTCCCCCCTTCTTTTGGTAAACAGTACACTCATTTTATTTTCTGGAATATACCCTTCCCTATTCCTCATCCATACAGTTTAGTTGAGAATGTCATTCTCACCTCCCCATCCTTCATGCCCCACCTAATAATCCAGAGGTGAGCACAGGCCCAGGCCCAGGCCTGGCTGATGAGAGAACTTCTTCCCCTAGTCACACTGATAATTTTAGGCATAAGCATAGGACTTATACCTGGCCAGTGAGAGTCTGCTTTGGGGTGTTTACTGGAACCATTGGAAAAGAGTTCTCTTTCTGTTGGGGTGGTTAAGCTTAGACTTGCTGTTAACAATCCTGGTGACACCCAAAGTCTCTCAAAGAATGAAATGACCACAGAGCAAAGCAGACTCTCGATACAGAAAGAGAAAGTCCCAAATGAATTATCATATTGTTGGTACACCCAAGCCTAAGTTACTTAGTGCTGCTATAACAGAAATATCGTAAGTGGGTGGCTTTAAAGTACAGAAATGTATTTTCTCGAAGTTCTGGAGGCTGAAAACTTCAAATTCAGGGCATGGCTTTAAGGGGAAATCGTTCCTTATTGGCAGCCCCTGGAGTTCCTTGGTGTCTTTTCCGCCCTGTGTCTCTGTGTCTATTCTGCTCTTTTTATAACTCAAAAGTGATTAGATTTAGAACTGCCCCTACTCTTGCATGACTTCATTAACATTACAAAAGAAAAAACCAGGAGGTGGCCAACTTGGTGCTATATGCAGAAACACCATGCCATCCGTCTACAGCAAAGACCCGAAAAACTAAGTAAAACAGATACAAACATCAACCCTGGAACCCGAAGCATCAAATGAAGGAATAAAAAACTAGATCAAGTACTTAATGGAATAAGGAACTGACAGTGAACAGAGAACGTGGAGACCTATGGAATGGAGGTCCCCTACCAGCTAATGCAGCATGGATTCGCCATTGTGGACTAGAGCCATCAAGGAATGCAGTCAGGGAGTACAGGAAGGCAACTTCAGGGAGCTCTCAATAGGAGACAGAGCACCCAGTGACCAGGGATACATGCTTCCCCACCCTCAACCCTTCTTCCCTCTATGCAGCCTCTGTTGCTTTCCAACCAGCCACAGTGGCTGGGCTGGAGCGACATCAGCTCACTGCCACCTGTCCACCCTGCCCCCACCGGCCAGCACCTTCAGGGCTTTTTTTTGTTGTGTCTCTCTTGCTCACTTCCTTCCTTTTGTTTCTCCAGCCCAGCTAGCCTCGTGCACCATCCTTCTCCCTTTCTGACAGTCTGTGACTTTTCGGTTTGTTTGCTTTGGTCTTTTTTTCTGTTTCTTCTCTCTCTCCTCTCCTTCCCTTTCTTTCTCCCGCCCACCTAGCCGTGTACACCAACCCTGCCCCTTCTGGAGGGGACGTGCTGTACCGCTCGGCTGGAGAGTCACTGAGCACAGCCTCCTCAGGTGTAGGCACCATCACCAACCAGCTCCCTAAGTGCCATTTTATTTATTTATTTTTTGTTTGCTTCTTTTTGTTGTTGTTGCTTCTTTTCTCTCCTTTCCTTCCTGCCACCGACATAGCTCTATGTATCATACCCCTCTCCCCTCGGTGGGCTGTGCTGTACCACTCTGCTGGAGAGCCTCTGGCACATGGTCTCCCCGGATCTGTGCTTCCTCCACACACCGGCTCCTCAGCTATATTTGCTATTTTTCTTTATCTTTCCCCTTCTCCCTCCCACCTAGGCCGTGCGCTGCGTCCACCCCTTCCTGATGGGCCGTGCCATCCCACCTGGGGAAAAAGACATCAGCTCGCCGCCACGTCAATTCCACCCTGCTCACAACAGCCGGCTCCCTGACAACTATACGTATTTTTGGTGTTGTTTTTATTTATTTTTTATCATTTATTTATGTTTCTTTGTTGGTTTCGTCTGTCTCTTTCCTTTCCTTTCTCCCGCCAACCTAGCCCCATACACCGCCCATGCCCCTTTCAGATACGATGAGCCACACCCCTTGGCTAGACAGCCAGCAGCACGTGGACTCGCCTGATCTGCTTCGCCACAACCTGCCAAATCCTACTGCACCACTATTTTATTTACTTTTTTCTTTATTCCTTCACTGTTTTCTTTTTATTTTTTGCTTATTTTGCCTTTATTTCTCTGTCTTCTTTCTGTTCTTTCACTCACCCACTTAGCCCCGCACATGACGTCCTCTCCTTTCCCTCCTGCCTATCTGCACTGTGTGCTGAGCGCTGCGTATCCAAGTGAAACCTACGCAGTCCCCTGGGCCCCACCATGCACTGTCCCCTGGCCGCACCCCATCTGCCCCAGTTCATGCCACAAACTACTCTTCCCCACCCCTCCACCCCAGTGGACCTGCCCTGCTGCACCATAGCTGAGTGACTGGCCCTGCCTACCTGGACACAGTGATGAGAAGTATTGTGCCACAGTCGAGCAAGCAACAAAACACATCCGGCTCACCTATCCAGACATAACCAAATAAAACAAAAAAGCAGGGTGAAATAATCAAATCTCTAATCAATAAGTGAAGAAAATAATTCTTGAATGTCTAGGAGACAGCAGACAATATCAAAACATATTAAAATAAAACAGGACAGGATAGCTTGAGAAAGGGACCAAAATAAAATACCAGATGATCTTCTTGTACAAGAAAAGGTACTGAAACTACCTGATAGGGAATTCAAAACTCTAATATTCAGGGTTCTCCAACTGATGAAGGAAAATACAGACAAAAATAAGGAAAAAATAGACAAAATCATGGAATAGGACAAAATCAGGGAAAACACAGAGAAAGCAATGGAAGAATTCAGGAAAATAACACGGGGAAAAAAAGTCAAAATAAATAAACAACTACAAATCATACAAAAACAGCAATTAGAAATCCAAAAGATAAGTAAGATTTATTTTGTGTTTTTTGGATTAGTTGGAGTGAGATGGTATCTCATTGTAGTTTTGATTTGCATTTCTCTAATGGATAATGATTGTGAGCATTTCCTCATATATCTGTTAGGCACCTGAATGTCTTCTTTGGTGAAGGGTTTGTTCGTATCCTTTGCCCATTTTTTAATTGTGTTATTTGTCTTTTTGTTGTTGAGTTGTTGCAGTATCTTGTAGATTTTAGAGATCAGACCTTTATTGGATATGCTGTAGCTAAATTTTTTTCCCCAGTCTATAGGCTGTCTTTTTACTCTTTTGCTGAAGTCTTCGGATGAGCATAAGTGTTTGATTTTTAGGAACTCCCAGTTATCTAGATTGTCTTCTGGTGTTTGTGCATTGTTAGTTATGGTTTGTATTCTTGTGCCATTTATTATGGATCCTAGTGCTCTTCATATTTTTTTCCATGATCTTCATCGTTTTTTATTTTATACGAAGGTCTTCGATCCATTTCAAGTTAGTTTTTGTACATGGTGTGAGGTATGGGTCTTGTTTCATTTTTTGCAGATGGATATCCAGCTATGTCAGCACAATTTGTTAAAGAGACTATCTTTTCCCCATTTAATGGACTATGGGCCTTTGTCAAATATCAGCTGCTCATAGGTGAATGAATTTGTGTCTGGGTTTCCAATTCTGTTCCGCTGGTCTATGTATCTGTTGCTGTACAAGTACCAGGCTGTTTTGACTACCATGGCAGTTATAATAGGTTCTAAAATTGGGTAGTGAGAGGCCTCCCACTTTGTTCTTCTTCTTGAGTAATGCTTTACTTATCTGGGGCCTCTTTCTTTCCATATGAAGTTGGTGATTTGTTTCTCTGTCTCGTTAAAAAATGCTGTTGGAATTTGGATTGGGATTGCACTGTCTGTAGATCGCTGTGAGTAGAATCGACATTTTCACAACGTTGAGTCTTCCTATCCATAAGCATGGTATGCTTTGCCACTTATGTACTTCTCTTTTGGTTTCTTGCAGTAGTGTCTTGCAGTTTTCTTTGTACAGGTCTTTTACATCTCTGGTTAGGTTTATTGTGAAGTATTTTATCTTCTTAGGGGCTATTGTAAATGGTACTGATTTGGTGATTTCCTTTTGAAGTTCTCTTTGTTGGTGTAGAGGAATCCAAGTGATTTTTGTAGGGTTCATCTTGTATCCTGATACTCTGCTGAAATCTTCTATTAGTTCCAGTAGTTTTCTTGTGGATTCCTTGAGGATTTCTGTGTAGAAGACCATATCATCTTTGAACAGGGATACTTTTATTTCTTCCTTACCAATTTAGATGCCATCTATTTCACTTTCTTGCCTTATTGCTCTGGCTAGGACCTGCAGAACAATGTTGATAAGAGCGGTGATAAAGGGCGTCCTTGTCTGGTTCCCGTTCTCAAGGGGAAAGCTTTCAGACTCTCTCTGTTTAAGATGATATTGGCTGTTGGCTTCGTATAAGTGCCCTTTATTATGTTAAGGAATTTCCCTTCTATCTTATCGTTTGTTTTATTTATATGATGGATTACATTGACTGTTTTTCTAATGTTGAACCATCCCTGCATACCTGGTATGAATCTCACTTGGTCATGATGGATTATTTTTTGATGTTGTTGAATTCTATTGGCTAGAATTTTGTTGAGGGGTTTTGTGTCTACGTGCATGAGGGATATTGGTCTGTAGTTTTCTTTTTTTTGCAGTGTCTTTACATGGCTTTGCTATCAAGGTTATATTGGCCTCATAGAATGAGTTTGGGAGTATTCCATCTTTTTCTATGCTCTGGAATACCTTTAGTAGTAGTGGTGTTAACTCTTCTCTGAGAGTTGGTAGAATTTTCCAGCGAAACTGCCTGGGCCAGGGTTTTTTTCTTGTTGTTGTTGGGAGTTTTTTTATTACCTGTTCAATCTCTTCTTTTGTTATAGGTTTATTTTTCTAACTCAGTTTGTGTTAGTTTAGGTAGATAGTATATTTCTAGAAATTTGTCCGTTACCTCTAATGGTTTTCAAATTTGTTGGAGTACAATTTTTCATAGTATTCTATTATAATCCTTTTAATTTCAGTTGAGTCTGTTGTGATATCACCCATCGTGGGTACAATTATTGCTTTAGTATTCTTAGCCATAAAATATGGCTGCACTTATGCTAAGTGCAGCTCCCTACAGGCCTCTGTGTTATCTACATCAGTATAAATGACTAAGGCCAGCCACGTCTTGTTTAATTGCCCAGTTTTTCTGAAACTCTTGTGATCTGCTTTATTGCTTGCCATATACATACCCAAATTCCTTTCCCCTTACCCAAAACTGATTGTTATCCACCTGAAAACTCACTGTCCTCTGATCTGCTTTATTGCTTGCTGTATCTATTATAAATAAACGCCAGAGACAGAGGTGGGGGTCGACTCCTCAGAGTGACCCTCCTGGCCCCACTTCTCTATAAGAGTTGTGCAGTTGGTTACTGTCTTCGCCATCCAGATTACCGTCGTCGCTGCGACAGATGGTGGCCCGTGTGAGGGTCTGCGACAGATGGTGCCCTGTGTGAGGGGGCTCCTAAGAGAAAGAAAAGAGACCGTAGATCCTCACATTCCAATCCCTTCAGAAAGTGGTGAGTATAGGGCGCGCGTCCGTTTCAGGCTAGGATTCATAGCCCAAGAGTGGCGAGGCTTTCCGGAGGCCTTTCCCAACGCTCTCAGTTCAGGCTGGGTTTTACAGCTCAAGGGTGGTGGGGCTTTCCCGAACGCTCCCAAGGGATTTAGGCTTCAGGCCAGGAGCTTTCCTATCATTCTTTTCTTCATTTTTCCGTTTCCTCCTCGCTATGGGGAATTCTCCTTCTCCTGAACAGCATCAACACAAAACCCAGTTGTTGGGATTGTTAAAGGCCTCCAAGCTTAAGGTGCCAGAAAAAGTTCTTACCCAACTTCTGCTTTTAATTGAGTTCTCCTGTCCATGGTATCCCCTACGAGGAAACCTTGATGTAGAAGCATGGGAACGTATTGGTAATATCATTCGTGACATGAACATCCCAGCTTCAGTTCTTATTGCTTGGCATCACTGCCGTCTCGCTTTACAGCCCATACAAAAGGCTCCCTCAGCTCCCTCAGCTCCTTCTCCCACTACAAAAAAAATCTCATGATTCTAGTACTCCTGATCCTTCCTCTTCTTCCTCTTCCTCCCCTAGCAAGGATACTTCTAATTCTTCCTCTGATGCTTCTTCTGATCCTACTTCCCCCTCAGAGACTGCTTCCTCACAACATGAATCCCTTATGAAGAAGTGTCTGCGGGAAGGCTGTGTGAGGGATAGGCTTTCTGTCTTTCATGTCCTGCAAGGAGCAGGTCCTCCTTGACATGGTCACCTTCCTTATGATGCCTTTAAAGAACTTCGCAAAAGCATAGCGACTGATGGTTTACAAAGTCCATTTACAAAGGGGCTAGGAGAACAGGTAGGGTCAAGTTATGAGACGACCCCCTGGGACTGGAACATCTTAATGAGAACAATCCTAACTCCTGCTCAGTTTAGTGTCTGGAATCAAGAATATAAAGAACACCGTCGCCTCTGTGCAATAGATAACATAGACTATAATATTCCTGTTGATATTGATATGCTTTTGGGACAAGGGCGTTACCCTACGCCTCAGGCTCAGAGTCAGATGAATAAACAGGCATTCACACCAGCCTCTGCTGCTGCTACTAAGGCCTGGAGTAAAATCCCTGATTCCAGAATGCCTACTGGATCCTTCGCTACTATTCGTCAGGCAGCGAAGGAACCTTATATTGATTTTGTTAACCGCCTTCAAACAGCTATTTCCCGACAAATTGATAATCAACAGGCGGCTGAAGTCCTCTGTCTCCAGCTTGCTTATGAAAATGCTAATTCTGACTGTCGGGCTGTTTTAACTCCCTTGAAGGCAAGAGATCCTCGTCTGGCTGATATGATCAAAGCATGCCAAAATGTCGGCACAGAGACCCATAAAGCTCAGATTTTAGCAGCAGCTCTCCGTCCATCTACTGCTACCTGTTTTGGGTGCGGTAAGCCTGGACATTTTAAGAAAGACGGTCACAGCTCAAAAAATTAAAATGTCAATACTAAACTTCCATCCCGAAAATGTCCTCGCTGTGGCAAAGGTTTTCATTGGGCTAATCAATGTAGATCTCAATTTGACCATCAAGGAAACCCCTTGTCGGGAAACGAGAGGAGGGGCGAGAGCTCTCACGCCCTGAAAAATCCAGACAGCCCTTAAGCATGGAATGTAGAAACCGCAGCATAAATTACCTTTTTTGGCAGGAAAAGTTTTTCTTATTGCAACTCAAGTTTGGGGACCCCTGCCTCGGGGTTATGTGGGACTTTTACTGGGTCTTTCGGAAGTTACATCTCAAGGGCTAACTATACATCCTAGTGTGATAGATTCTAAATATAAAGGTCAAATAAAGATTATGGTCTCCAGTCTGTGTTATTGGCATATTACCCCTTCTGACAAAATAGCACAACTGCTTTTACTCCCTTTTGTTGTCCCCTCCGCCCGTACTACACCTGGGCGGGGGGGGGGGGGGGTTCCGATCACACAGATGCCTTCTGGGTCACCAAATTACGATCTTCTCGACCATATCTCTGGTCTGTTCGGGTCAATGATCGCATGTTTAAAGGATTGGTAGATTCTGGAGCAGATGTAACTATTTTCTCCTCTGATACCTGGCCTTCTCCATGGCCTAAAACACAGTCTACTAAAACCCTTAGCAGGGTTGGAGGAGTACAATGTCCTTTTCAAAGCGCATTTCCAGTTATTTGTTATAGCCCTGATGGACAGCCTGCTTCTATCAGTCCTTTTATTCTCCCTTTGCCTATTACATTATGGGGACGAGATCTACTTTCTCAGCGGAATGTTCAGATTGGCACTTCTCAGGATTTTTTGTAGGGGCCACTGCTCACACAGACCCTTTACTAAAGTTAACTTGGATATCTGGCCCCCCTGTTTGGGTTGAGCAGTGGCCCATTAAAGAACAGAAGTTAAAACATCTAGAAAAACTTGTTCAGGAATTAGAAGCCGGACACATCTGGCCTTCTTGTAGCCCTTGGAACATGCCTATTTTTTGCATTCCTAAAAAGTCTAACAAATGGAGCCTCCTACAAGACTTAAGGGCTATTAACCAGCGCCTCGTCCCCATGGGACCTCTTCAAACTGGAGTCCCCAATCTGGCTTGCATTCCTCAAACATATCATATTATCATTATTGATCTTTAAGATTGTTTTTTTACAATCCCACTTCATCCTGATGATTGTGCTAAATTTGCTTTCTCAGTCCCTTCTGTAGGTAATTCTCAGCCCATGCAGCGATATGAGTGGACTGTCCTCCCACAAGGCATGATAAATACTCCAACTATCTGTCAATATTATGTTGATAAGGCTCTTAAACCAGTCCGAAGAGCCTTTCCCTCATGTCTTATATATCACTACAGAGATGACATTCTCTTGGCTCATCCAGAACTAGAACAACTTAATTCATTTTCTGTATCTGTTCAACATGCTTTACAGAGTTTCAATTTGCAAATAGCTCCAGTTAAGGTTCAATCCTTTACTCCATGGCAGTATTTGGGTTATAGGCTGGACACCCAAAGAGTTCGTCCAAAAACACCAGAGATTATAATTCCTAAGACTCTGACTTTGAATGACCTCCAAAAGATTCTTGGTCATATCAATTGGCTGTGACCTTCACTTAGAATAACAACTTCTCAACTAGCCAATTTATTTGAAACCCTTAAAGGTGACTCTGCCTTGACCTCTCTAAGGACATTATCCCCTCAGGCATGCCATGAGTTAACACTTGTTAATCAGGCCATTAAAGAGAAGTTTTTAACTCGTTTACAACTGAACCAGCCTGTTTATCTTCTCCTATTAAACACCCCTCATAGTCTCACAGGCGTGCTCTGTCAGTTTACTCCTGATTTTGGAGCACTTGAGTGGCTTTTCTTTCTTATCGCCCTCTACAACAGTTGTTTACGCTTTTCTCTCAACGCATTGGCTTGCTAATACAGGGGCGTACTGGTGCTCAACAACTTTTGGGCTCTGACCCTCATTTTTTGTACTTCGGAGTAACAAAAACAGCTTTTGACCATGCTCTCCTCAACTCTGAAGAGCTTCAAATTACATTAGCTGACTTTACTGGACAGATAATTTATTCTTATCCCACCTCAAAACCACTGTCCACATTACAGTTACTTCCTCTACAAGCTTCAACCACATTCTCTCCCACACCCCTCCCTAATGTTCCTACTGCCTTCAGCCTTCATAGACGGATCAGGAAAAACGGGTAAGGGAGCGGTCACCTGGCAAACAGATGGTAGGTGGCAACATTTTATAACACAAAAGGCATCCACCACATAGCGTGCTGAACTATAGGCAGCTGTCGCTGCTTTTGAAATATTTAAGTCCATGCCTTTTAATCTAGTTGCTGATTCTGCTTATGTAGTCCACAGCATTCCACACATTATTGATGTCACTCTTCGATCCAGCTCTGACTATGAATTGTTTACTTTATTTAAAAAACTCCAAACCCTACTTAATAATCGCAATTTTCCTTTTTTTGTGGTACATGTGCGTTGTCATACACCTCTGCCCGGGCCTCTTTCTGAAGGAAATTCTCGTGCCGATTTACTTGTTAGCTTTTGTGGTACATGTGCGTTGTCATACACCTCTGCCCGGGCCTCTTTCTGAAGGAAATTCTCGTGCCGATTTACTTGTTAGCTCTGCTTTTTCTGATGCACAAACTTCTCATAATTTTTTCCATCAAAATGCACGAGGACTTCAAAAACAGTTTTTCATCTCTCTTACTGAGGCACAACAAATTGTCCACACTTGTCTTGACTGTCAACGTTTTTCTCCCACATCTTTTGCTGCTGGTGTTAACCCACGTGGTCTAAAAGCCAATCAGTTATGGCAAATGGACATAACACATTACCCTCCCTTTGGAAAGCTTAAATATCTCCATGTGTCTATAGACACATATTCTAGATTTCTTTATGCCACTGCTCTCTCCGGAGAGCGTTCTACTCATGCTTGTTGACACTTTGCCCAAGCAATCACAACTATGGGGTGTCCTCAAGCCCTTAAAACTGATAATGGTCCTACATATACTTCTGCTAAATTTCAACAATTTTGTGCCACTTGGAATATTCTTCATACCAATGGCATTCCCTATCATCCTCAAGGTCAAGCCATAATTGAACGTGCCCATCATACTCTCAAACAGTTATTAAATAAACAAAAGGGGGGAGATGATGGGCCCAAAATATGTGATCAGAATGAAAGACTTGCCAAAGCTTTATTTACTTTTAATTTTTTGACGGTCACTAAAGATGGCCAGATGGCAGCAGAGTGACATTTTATCCCCCCTGACACCCGACCTCCCCCACAGGTCCTCTATAAAGATCCTCAAAATCCCTCTGTCTGGCAAGGACCTGTAGAATTATTAACCTGGGGGCGAGGGTATGCGGCTGTTTTGTCTCCTACAGGCCCACTTTGGATTCCTGCTCGAGTAGTGAAACCATATCATGACCTAACAACAGCTGTGGCTCCTGCATCAAACAGCGATCCAGAAACAGAAAAAGAAGAATGAACGGCTGAGTCTTGCTGTGCTGGTGGCATGGGATGTTCTGGAGGCCTCTTTCTCCAGGGCTGAAGAAACATTCTTAACTACCGGTACTCTCTTTACATTTACTATATCTCAGGTGTATATTTTTGTCTTCCTTTTCCAAATATTAATAACTTCTGCTTCAACCACTTATTGGGCTCATGTTCTTAATCCTCTTGTTTTCCATCCAGTTACATGGGAAGAGCCAGAGCCCCCTCTTTCCTCTAATGATACCTCTGTTACAGGAGGACAATATTTAGCTTATTTTAAGCCACTCATTAATTCCTCTGAAGAAGGTTGGTTTGTATTATCAACAAATTGGATACTTTATGCTGATGCCCTTCCTTTATGCTTTACTACCCAACCTCACACTACTTCTGAGTGTGTACCTATATTAGAACAATGGTATATGAATCATATCTACTATAACGACACCTATCGTATACCAGTCTATTCTAAACAAATTTTTATTAAAGCTATAGGTGTTAACGGCACTTTCAGTAATAATAGTGCCTTTATTACCCATTCACCCCCTTCTATTCCTGTCTGTTAACATCCCCAACTATCTCTTACAGACCCTATTGATAATACCTGGGTTACCTGCAGAACTACTAATTTCTGTTCTTATTCTCTCCCTTTCAATATTTCCTTAGAAAATTGGGGTCCTCATGGTTTAATTTTATTACCAAATCTTTCTACCTGGCAATGGGCAACTCCATATCATTATCTAGGACACTCTCAATCCTGGAACCCCAGCTTAGCTGGACCCATTCTTCGTTTATGCTACCCAAGTGGACAATTTTTTCCTTTAAAGATTTTTTTCATGGTGATTGGGACTCCCCTTTTTTGAGAGAACTCTCCGTTCAGGGCACTTTCTCAGGGGGACAAAAAATGCCAAAAACCCATTCCCAAAATTATGATGGACCCTTCATGATCATAATGATTCTGTACTTATATGTACATCCAGACCATACATTTTTGCTATAACCTCTAACCCTCCAGATATTACTAAAATAAATACCCCTTTTCAATTAACTTTATCCAGTGGCTCTACATGGATTACACCATGTTTATTTAGACAGAATGTCTCTACTCTTAATATCAGTTCTGTATTTGTTCTCCACCAAAGAAGCCACCTTTGGCTACCTGTTAACCTTACACGCCCCTGGTAAGATAGTTCCCCTCTTGCTCAGGTTGTTAACGCGTTACAGAAAACGTGTACTAAAAGATTTTTGAGAATCCTTATCACTTCCTATTATTACAGCCACTGCTATTGCCGCTATGGCTGCTACTGCCGCCGTAGCTCTTTCTCAGTCTGTTCAAACAGCTCATCAGCTTAATACTTACGTGCAAAATGTTACTTCTGAAATGCAGGCTATAACACACATTGATCAAGAAATTCTTAAATGCCTGGGTGCTTTAGAAGCCTCAGTCCTTTGGCTTAGAGAACGGCAAGAAGCCCTATCGGAACATTCCCAATTAACCTGTGATGTAGAATACACTCGCTTCTGTGTTACAGCCCTTCCATATAATGAATCCTGGAAGGATATTAAAAATAATCTTTTAGCCAGCTTTGCCTCTCCATTGAAAAGTGATATTCAAAGGTTACGATTCCAACTACATGAGCAGTTATTAAAATTACAAACAGAATCTAATAAAGCTACACTTAACTACACTTAATGATTTGCCTACTGGCTTAATTCCACTCATTGGTTTTCTGGACTCAATCTTCGTGTTTGGGTCATTTTTGCTATAGGCTGTTTAATAGTTTTGTGCCTCCTTATAGTTGTCCGGTGTTTTTACGTCCTGAAGAGTTCTCATCACCAACAGAAGTCAGCCTTCTACACCTGGACCATCCGCTACCAGCCACTTCAAAGATTGGAGTGATGAAAACTTCCCTGTTACCTGTCTCCTTTGATTGACTTATGCGTGGCGGGTATTGGTCAGGCTACTACTCACAGCTGTAACAGTTGAGTTGCGGGGAGCTGACTGATGAGAATCAGTCTTGTGTCAACTCTTTTTCTTTTATTACAAATTACCTCTGTTGAATAAAGTGCGGATACGTTTTCATTTGGGTTACCCTAGACATCTTTATATTAAACTTCCAGTGGTGATCTGATGAGAATTAGCCTTGTATATGTCCTCTTTTATGTGATTATATAAATGTTTACCAAGTTGATAAAAATTTGTTATAATAATTTTATGTTTACATGAATTGTTCTATTAATCTTATTTAAATTATCAAAATTATTTAAAATTATTTAAATTATAATGGATTAATGATTCTGATTAATATATATATGTGTTTTATTTTAATTTTATCCAAATTAAAGAGAGATTCATTGATTCAACAAGCTATAGGTAGTAAAGATACAAAATCAACAAGGTTTTTTTAAGCTGTTATATACACCTATGGGTCTTGGACCAATAACTCTGTTCCTATACAATGAGTCCACTCCAGTTATGCAGTTGATAGAGACGTCTCTTCTCTTCGATGCAATAACCTGGCGAAGAACCAGATGGTATCCAGTGGAAAATTAGCACCGTGAGTTTAAAGAGCCTGCTACAGCTGCCATCTAGGAAATTTAAGACCAGGCATTAAGTAACAACCTGGTGAAAAACCAGATGGTATCCGGTGGAAAACTAGCACCGTGAGTTTAAAGAGCTTGCCATAAGCCGCCATCTAGGAGCTCGACTAAGTCCAGGTGTTACTCATAACCGTGCTACTTTTCTTCCTTAAAGCATATAGAGTGTGGCCCGACTAAAGCTAAGCTTATTGAAGATCTATGTATTCAGCCAGGCCTTGAGGTGTAATATAATTATTTATATTTTCATCAAATATTTGATTTTTAATATATAATAAGATGCTTGATAAATCAATGAAAATCCTGCTTTTAAATAAACAAAAGGGGGGAGATGTGGGCACAATTATTGCTTTAGTATTCTTAACCATAAAATATGGCTGCACTTATGCTAAGTGCAGCTCCCTACAGGCCTCTGTGTTATCTACATCAGTATAAATGACTAAGGCCAGCCACGTCTTATTTAGTTGCCCTGTTTTTCTGAAACTGTCTTGTGATCTGTTTTATTGCTTGCCATATACATACCCAAATTCCTTTCCCCTTACCCAAAACTGATTGTTATCCACCTGAAAACTCACCGTCTTGTGATCTGCTTTATTGTTTGCTGTATCTATTATAAATAAACACCTGAGACAGAGGTGGGGGTTGACTCCTCAGAGTGACCCTCCTGGCCCCACTTCTCTGTAAGAGTTGTGCAGTTGGTTACTCTCTTCGCTGTCCTGATTACCGTTGCCACTGCGACACCCATCTCATTTCTTATTTGTGTTATTTGCTTCCTCTCCTGCTTTTCTTTTGTCAGTTTAGCCAATGGTTTATTGATTTTGTTGATCTTTTCAGAGAACCAGCTCTTGGCCTTGTTGACTGTTTCAACTGTTTTTCTATTCTCTGTTTCATTTATTTCTATTCTAATTTTTATTTCCTTTCTTCTGGTGCCCAAGGGCTTCTTCTCTGCTCTCTTTCTACTTGTTCGAGTTGTAGTGTTCATGTTTTGATTTTGGCCCTTTCTTCTTTTTGGGTGTGTGCATTTATTGCTATAAACTAACCTCTCAGCACTGCTTTTGCTGTGTCCCAAAGGTTCTGGTAGGATGTGTTTTCATTCTCATTTGATTCTACGTATTTGTTTATTCTGTCCTTGATTTCTTCTATAACCCAGTAATTTTTTAGCAAGGTGTTGTTCAGTCTATGTATTTGATTTTTCTTCCTTACTTTTTCTGTTATTGAATTCTACTTTTATGGGTTTATGGTCAGAAAAGACCCTTTGTACTATTTGATGTTTTAGATTTTCTTAAGGTTTGCTTTGCGGCTTAATATGTGGTCTATTCTAGAGAATATTACATGTGTAATGGAAAAGAAAGTATACTTGGCTGTTATTGGTGGAGAGTTCCGTATATGCCTATTAGGTCAAGTTGGTTGACTGTGGCACTTAGAGCTTCCCTACTGTCTTAGTCATCTAGTGCTGCCATAACAGAAATACGAGTGGATGGTTTTAACGATGAGAAGTTTATTTCCTCACAGTCAAAGTAGGCTAAAAGTCCAAATTCAGGGCGTCAGCTCCAGGGGAAGGCTTTTTCTCTCTGTTGGCCTTCTTCTCTTCGATGTTCCCCCGGACTAGGAGCTTCTCTGCACAGGGACCCTGGTCCAAAGGATGCTCTCTGCTCCCAGCACTGCTTTCTTGATGGTATGAGGTCCCCCTGTCTCACTGCTCACTTCTGTCTTTTATATCTCAAGAGATTGCCTCAGGACACAATCCAGTCTTGTAAATTGAGTCCTGTCTCAACTAACATAACTGCTGCCTATCCTCCCTCATTAACATCATAGAGGCAGCATTTACCCCACATGGGAAAAATCACACAATACCGGGACTCATGGCCCAGCCAAATTGATACACACATTTTTGGGGAGACATAATTCAATCCATGACACGTACCTTTAGTGAACTTCTTTCTGGATGTTCTGTCTTTCACTGAAAGTGGTGTATTGAAGTCTCCTACTATTATTGTGGAGCTGTCTATCTCTCTTTTCAATGCTGTTAGAGTTTGTTTTATGTATTTTCGAGCCCTGTCATTGGGTGTGTAAATATTTATTATGGTTATGTCCTCCTGGTGTATTGACTCTTTGGTCATTAGGTAGTGTCCTTCCTTATCCCTTGTGGTGGATTTTACTTTAAACTCTACTTTGTCTGAGATTAATATTGCCACTCCTGCTCTTTCTTGAGAGTTGTTTGCTTGATACATATTTTTTTTCCATCCTTTTGAGTTTTAGTTCGTTTGTGTCTTTAAGTCTAAGGTGTGTCTCTTGTAGGCAGCACATAGATTGTGTTTCTTTACTCATTCTGCCTATTTCTGTCTCTTTATTGGTGCGTTTGGTCCATTTACATTCAGTGTAATTATTGACAGGTATGAGTTTACTGCTGTCATTTTAATGTATTATTTGTGGGTTTGTGTGGTGTTGACCGTTTCTTTGTTCCACTTAATATTCTGTGCTGAGTCGTTTTTCTTTATGTATTTTCTTTTCATGTTTTTTATTATTGTTGATTTTGTATTTGCTGAGTCTTTATGTTTTTCTTCTTTTTTATTTTGATGGGTAGATTTGTTAGTTTCCTTTATGGTTACCTTAAAATTTACCTCTATTTTTCTAAGTTTAAACCAATAATTTATTTATTGATAAGGCTTTAACTTCCTCCGTATGAAAGTTCTATGAGTACGCTATTTAGTCCCTCTTTTTTTTAAAAAAACGTTGTCATCTTTTACATATTGACATCTGTTTCCTATTTTAAGTATTTTAGCTTTGACTTATTTTTGTGACTTCCCCGTCTGGGGTGATATCTGGTTGTTCAGTCCTGTGTTCTAGTCTTGGGTTGGGTTTATCTGATATTGTTGGTTCTCTAGATGGAGGACTCTCTTTAATATTTCTCATAATTTTGTTTTGGTTTTTACAAATTCACTTAACTTCTGTTAATCTAGAAGTGTCTTAATTTCACCATCATATTTGAGAGACAGTTTTGCTGGATCTATAATTCTTGGCTGGCAATTTTTCCTACAAGGCCTTATATATGTCATCCCATTGCCTTCTTGCCTGCATGGTTTCCGCTGAGTAGTCAGACCTTAGTCTTATTGACTCTCCTTTGTATGTGAATTTTTGTCTATCCCTAGCTGCTCTTAAAATTCTCTCTTATCTTTGGTTTTGGCAGTACTGATTATATTATGTCTCAGTTACTTTCTTTTGGGATCTACCCTGTGTGGGATTCGATGAGCTTCTTGGATAGATATCTTCTCATCTCTAATGATATCAGGGAAGTTTGCTGCTAAAACATCTTCAACAATTCTCTCTGTATTTTCTGTTATCCTCCTTCTGTTCTGGTACTCTAATCACTCATAAGTTTTTCCTCGTGATAGTACCCCACATAATTCTTAGGGTTTCATCATTTCTTTAAATTCTTTTATCTGATTTTTCCTCAAATAAATTTGTGTCAAAGGCTTTATCTTCAGTCTCACTAATTCTGACTTCCATTGCATCAAATTTGGTCCTATGACCTTCACTGAGTTGTCTAATTCTGAAATGTTACTGTTAATCTTTTGGATTTCTATTTGCTGTCTCCCTGTGGTTTCTAGCAGCCTGTTAAATTTGTTGTTCTGTTCTTGTATCGCTTTCCTGATTCCTTCTGTTGCGTTGTCTGTGTGTCCCTTGGCTTACTATGTATTTTGCATGATCTCCTTCCTGATCATTTGAAGAGCTCAGTATATTAATCTTTTGAATTCTAACTCTGGTAATTCCATGACCTTATCTTCCTCCAGAAGGTTTCCTGGTTCTTTGTTTTGGTCGCTTGCTGGAGCCATCTTGACCTGCTTTTTTAAGTGATTTCTTATTGACTATTGTCTCCAAGCCATCAATAAATTATTATATATATTTATGTATGTTTGCTTACTGTGTCTTAGCTTTTTGTTTTGTTTTATTTTGATATACCCAAATACGCTTGGCATGTGAGCTACTTTGGTTATTGGCATCTTTAAAGCTCTCATGTCCTGTCACTAGGTGATTAGAGCTGCTACTAAGTATGTGAAACCATGAGTCTGTTTACTTGTCTTGTGCAGGTTCAGCTGAGGTGTCCAGGTTGTCAGTCACAGACTGTGTGATGCAGATTGTCACCTACAGTCCTAGACGGGCAGGGTTACGTCGGTATGATTGGAGCAGGCACCGGTATCTGGCTGCAGTAGGGGGCTGTGTGCTGAGCAAAGTAAGGGGCTGATGGCTGCCCCTGAGTGCGTAGGTGGAAGACATATCTCCAGTGCTAGAGTGCGTAGATGGGTGGGTTTTGCAGCCAGACTTTGGGTACCTTAAGTTGGTCATGAGAACTGGGAGGTACCACTTATTCTCGGACCCCTGTCGTGGGTGGCTAGGTGGAATGGGTGAAACCACCAATCTGCAGGCCCCTGGTAAGGGTGGGTGAGGATCCTGCTTAATGGGCAGGACAGTGTCAAATGTCAAGAATCTGCAACTCCCCCTTGGCTGCTGCAGTTGAAAATAGGCTTCAGGTATATACCCTGTTGTTCTACGCTAATGAGGGCTTATGCTGTTCAATCTGCCCACACAGGTCTAGGCAGGGGTGAAGGGTGTTCAAAGTCTATGGATCCCTTATGCCAGTGCCTAGGCAAAAGGGCAGTGCCCGCCCTGAGTTCCTGGCTTAGGAAGCATGGAGGTTTTTTAAAGTCAGGAGACTGGTTTGGGGATGGTTTGTCCTGAGTACTTGGCTTAGGGGAGTTAGCAGTTTTTTTCTTTTTTCCCCTTACAGCCACAAGACTAGTTTGGGCACAATAGCTCTTATTTCTGGCATGTGGGAGTGGCAATTGTTGACTACCAATGGACTGGTACTGGAGTGGAGCAGGGAGAGGGGCATGGATGAGGGATAAGTGGCACTTCTCCGCTATGAAAGTCCTGGAGCAGGGAGGAGTTATTTTGATCCCATGAAGTAGGCTTTCGCAGATCCAGTGCTGCTTACACCTGGCTCCAGAGGCTTGTGCAGACTCTCTCCACACGGTCTCTCTCGATGTGGTGAAATGCATACCAAGTTCTACTGCTCACCTCACCCTGCATGTGCCAGGTGACCCAGCCCTCAGGGTGCCGGCTAGCTGAAGAGTGGCACTTCCTCACTGCTTCTAAATTGTCTCTTCTTCCCCCTGTCACTCAGACTGACTCTTCTATTTTGTCTTTGATGATCAGGGCTTCTAGATTGTCATATATAATCCATTCACTTGCTTTTTCGGGTCTTTGTTTTAAGAGAGGCCACAGGAAGCATCTGACCATTCTGCCTTCTTGGCCCCACCTCTCAAATCTAATGGAGCTTGGAACTCTAATGCACTGCAGGTGAGAATGTAAAACGGTACAACTATTTTGCAAAGTGATATGGCACTTCTTTCAAATGCTAGAAATAGAAATACCATATGATCTAGCAATCCCACTCCTAGGAATATATCCTAAAGAAATAAGAGCTGTCACGTGAATAGGTATATGCGCACCCATGTTCACTGCAGCATTATTCACAATAGCAAAAAGATGGAAACAGCTTAAGTGCTCATCAACAGATGAATGGATTAGCAAACTATAGTACATACACACGATGGAATACCACGCAAAAATAAAGAACAAAGATGAATCTGCGAAACATCTCACAACATGGATGAATCTGGAGGGCAGTACGCTGAGTGAAATAAGTCAGTCACAAAAGGACAAATGCTGTGTGACATCACTATTATAAAAACTCATAAAAACCTTTACACACAGAAAGAAACAATCTTTGATAGTTACTAGGGAGGGGAAGTGTGGCAAGGGAAAAACACTAACTAGTTAATAGATAAGCGGTAATTTGCTGAAGGGTAGGACAGTACACAATACTGGGGAACTTGACTGAAGCAAGGTCATGGATGCTTCATACACATCCAGACTCCCTAAGGGACCAAATTACTGGGCTGAGGGCTGGGTACCAGGGTCTTGGGGAACATCTAGCTCAATTAGCATAACATAGTTTATAAAAAAAATCTTATACATCCTATTTTACTGAGTAACATCTGTGTTTTGAAAAGCTGTGAGCAGTCAACTAAGACTCTCCACTGGTCCCACCCCATCTGGAGTGACGAAGAATGAAGAAAACCAAAGACATAAGGGGAAGATTAGTCCAGAGGACTAATGGAGCACAACGACCACAGCCTCCACCAGGCTGAGTTCAGCACAGTTAGATGGTGCCCAGCTACCACTATTGACTGTTCTGATAAGGATCACAATACTGGGTCCCAGACAGAGCTGGAGAAAAATGTAAAACAAAATACTAACTCCAAAAAAAGAAAAAAGTTTCAGATTTACTGCTGCTCTGACAGACTAGAGAAACCCCGAGAGTATGGTCCCTGGACACTCTTTTAACTCAGTACTGAAGTCACTCCTGAAGTTCACCCTACAGCAAAGATTAGGTAAGTCTATATATATAAAAAAAAAAGAGAGACTAAATGGGCACACAAGCCCCGGTCAAGGATGAGAAGGCAAGAGGGGACAGGAAAGCTAGTAATGGGGAACCCAAGATTGAGAAGGGAGAGTGTTGACATGTCGTGGGGTTGGCAACCAATGTCACAAAACAATATGTGTATTACTTGTTTAATGAAAAACTAATTTCCTCTGCAAAGTTTCATCTAAAATACAATTTTAAAAAAAGGAGGAAAAAAAAAAAAAAGGTGGGGTGGGGAAGAATGCAGAACAGAATTTCAAACTCTCACGGACTCTAGACTTTCTAGAATTTCATCTACCCATGGAGGGTGGATGAACCCCTGAACATATTGCCATGAAATAATCTTTAAACCTTAAACCAAAAATATGCCCTTAAGTCATCTTAAAACCAAACAATAGTTTATCTTAACTAGTAAAAAAGATATGCCTTGAACATTATGCTCTTTTTAGAACTACATGGGATCAAATTGACAGCAGTAACTCAAAAGATTAGCTAGGAACCTTAGGGGGCAGGGAGTTTAGGTTAATGAGGGAGAAACAACTCAGAAAGGAGGGTGACAATGGCTGCACAACTTGAAGAAGGTGATCACGGTCACTAACCTGCACGTGTAGAAGCTGAATTGGTGTACATTTTGCTGTGTTATTCTCAACAACAACAACAACAAAAAGTTTAGAAAAAAACCTAAAAAAAAAGTCAGTTGCATATAAACCATGAATGCTGTTATTATTAGACATCCGACTCACAGTGACCCTGTGCACAACAGAATGACCAGACCATTTTGATTCACAGTGTTTTCACCGACTATTTTTGAAAAGTAGATTGCCAGGCCTTTCTTCCTAGTCTGTCTTAGTTTGAAAGTTCTGCTGAAACCTGTTCATTATTATAACAGCATACAGGCCTCCACTGACAGATAGGTGGTAGCTCTGCATGCAGTGCGTTGGCTGGAAACTGAACTCATGTCTCCCACATGAAAGGCAACAATTCTGCCACTGAACCACCCCTCTGTTGCCATCGAGTTGATTCCGACTCATAGCTGCCCTATAGAACAGAAGAGAACTGGTCCATAGTGTTTCCAAGGAGCAGCTTGTAGATTCCAACTGCTGACCTTTTGGTTAGCAGCCGTCGCCGCTGTAGCTCTTAAACACTGCACCACCAGAGCTCCACTGAGCCTCCACTGCCTCTCAGACTATGAACAGGAGTAAGAAATAGTGGGGCATGAACCAGATAGTCAACAACTATACTTCCATAAAGATTTTAAGTGGAGAAATGTTTCACATTATACTTGTAGAGTAAGAGGCATCAGAGATAATCTAGTCTATGAGTATCACACTCAAATGCTGTCAGAGGCCAGGCAGGTAACACAGACATGTGAGTCTATGGCAACTGGGGAATTCAATGTATCAAATAATCGCAGGCTTCTGGATCTAAGCTTATGGTTTCCTTGTCATGAGATGAAACTGAAGTTTAGAGAGTTTAGCTTTAGGTTACTCTTAGAGGCTACATAGCAAGCATATTAATCAAAGGCAATGCAGAAAACAGAAGCCACTCCAGGTATTTTCAGCAGAAAGGGATTTTATGCAGGGAATTAACTGTTCCTGAGTTTGCTGAAAGAGCTAGAAGCACGGGGTCTAGGCTGGGCCTCCAGGAATAACTCCTGGAACAATAGTAACTGAACCACTAAGAAATGTCCTATGATTGCCATAATCAAAGGCCACCACAAGGATACAGAGTTCAAGAACACCACTGTAGCCATGATCCAGAGGAGCTGGGGTCTGGAAGAGCCTGGCCAGCGAACACAGAATGTGCTCACCACCTCCCTTAACAGCCATCCAGCTGGTGCTCCAACACTTCAATGCTGAGGCTGGCCGTCACCACTGCTCTAAGTGCCTCCTAACACCCACAATGCCGGAGAATGGACGCTGGCATCTCCTGGACCTTCCTTGCCTGCAGAAAACAGCCACAAGCAGCCAGAAGGTGGCCTCTACCTCACCCCTGTCTTCAAAATCTCAGGCAAGGCAGCTACTAGCCAGACCCTAATTTTGCATCCAGAACTCTAGCTGGAAGGGAGCCTGGGAAATGTTTGTTGCTTTCCACCTTCTGCTGGAGAAGAAGGCACAATAGAAGCAGGTGTCAACTAATACGAGTGCCAAACTTCCACATCCAGCACAGCAACTTAGGTGCAGGGCCCTGGACTTAGAACTAGGTCATCGACTCATTTCTGCTTATTCTATAATGTCTTCTGTAGAAGATCAGGAATCCCTGGATGGTGCAAGTCTTTAAGCTCTTTGAGTACTAACTGAAAAGTTGGCAGTTTAAACCCACCCAGAGCTGTTATCAAGGAAAGGCCTGGCGATTTGCTTTCAAAAGGTCACAGCCATGAAAACTTCATGGAATATTTCTCCTCTGTACACATGGGGTTGCCATGACTCAAGGTTGACTCTACGGCAACTCGTCTGTCGGTAATTTTTTTTTTTTCGTAGAAGTCCTACAAAAATGGTAAAAATATAGTCAACCGAGCAAAATTCTGAAGACCTTAATATAAGCTAGAAAAAGACATTATGTGAATTATTCACTTTATATCATTAGCATAGCATGAATCACACAGTACCTTATCAGTTGTTTAGTTATATTCTGATGCATTGGATTTTGAGCTACTGAATGGTAGAAACTATTTAATTCATATTTGTATCTCTTGTCCTCATAGGTGCTTGGCATGGAGAAGACACACAAGTATTTGCTGAACTGAAATGTTTCATTCTTGACTTTCCGAGAAAGCATAAACCAGAATGTCATGAAAGTACTGTGTAGCCCCAATAACTGTCAGGCGGAGGCCCCATTACAGAGCAGGGGTGTGGAGAAGGGGTTTTAGTCTTTCACCGAGAACAGAGGCTCACCTGGCTAAGGTATCCGCCCTGCTGAAAGCTGGTGCTGTCGATTTCTTGATGGGGGCTAAAGGAAAGGGCTGCTTCCTGCTATTAATTTTTTAGGGCAACAAATCACAGCAGAGGTGAGGGTGAGAGAAGAGTGAGATTAGCAAGCTGATGCCAGGTAGGTAAAGAAGCCGTGGCCTGAAACTGCGCTTGGAGCAGGTGGTTATATTCTCCGGTCAGTAGGAGCTGATAGGTGTTCACCTAGTGCACAAAGCCACACTTCCAGCTGATTTGAAAACTAAAATAAAAACAAGCCAGAAAAACCCAATCCCTAGCAACGCTAACAACAACAGCAAAGACACATGAAAGCCATAAGCGTAGATAGGGGAGGATCAGAGTGGGGCACTAGGCCTCTGGCAAAAGTCCAAGGGGGCACTGGTTGAGCTGCGGAATGAATTCCCAGGGGCCACAAGTATGAAAGGCGCCTGACTGTGGCAGCCAGATAAGAGGGGGGAAGGCGTTTCTGCTGACTCCGCTCTGCTGTTGAGGCAGGAAGCCACAGAGCCCAACCCTTCTAAGAGACACCTGCTCTGGCTTATCTTCCTACACCCAGCAGAATAAACTGCACTTTCTTCTGAACTTGTCCTTGACAAGATAACCACAGAACAGGCCACAGACGACCTCAACTCGCCTCTGGGTGGAGACTTTACACCCTAACGAAAGAAAATCAACCTCTTCCTCCATCCTGGGGCATCGGACCCTTGTCTAAAGAAAATACTTACACATCCCCAAGCTCTGAGCTCCTGTGTGAAGGTCAATCCTGAATATTCATGATGAATTTGCATTTCCTTGTTTCCTCTCTATAAAAGCCCACCTCCCCCATCTGCCTGGGAGCAGTTTTGGAGGCAGCAGCCTGGATTGCTCCTTTCCTTGTACAATGAAATAAATTCACCTTCGTCATCTCCCACCTAGGCCTCTTGTTTCTTGGCTATAACAAGTCACACTGAGTAAAACCTGGGGTTCTCACCTGGCAACATTTCTGGCAAGCCAGCCAGGAGTCATCGCTTGGTTCCAGAGACAGACCGTGTTGGGGACCCTGCCTGAGGAGACCCAGTGGCCAGTTATGCCAGAAAAACATAAGTCAGACTGAGAGGGAACCGGAGCCAAGTCCTCCACCTGAGCCTCTAGTTATCATGAAAGTGGAAGGAGAACCTGTAAAGTTCCTGGTAGATACTGGAGTGACCCATTCACCTCTGAACCACCCATCCCCCCAGATAACAAGCTACTCCCATAAGGCCAACAGTGTCTGTTGTGAGAGTATCAGAAAAAAAGAGCACCCTCTATTCCTACAACCTCTAACTTGTTCTATACAAGAAAAATCTTTAACACACTCTTTCCTTTACGAAGCACAGGTGGCAGTTACAAATGGTCCTCACTACTGGGCTGACAACTAACTATGGGGAAGAAGAACATTACAGAGGATTAGTTGGTCCAGATACCGGAGTTACAGTGGTGCCATAGGTGTGGGCCCACAGAATACTGAGGAGAGCAAAAAATGTCCCTCCCGTCGTCATTGAATTGTTACCTGGTATAGTGCCCCGAAGGCTTAAGCAGTATCCCATCCAAGCTGAAGCCCGACAAGCACTGGGCAAAATCATCCCCAGACACCTGAAACATGGACTGTTCAGAGTGTGTCAGTCACAGTTCAACACCCTCATCGTGCCAGTGAAGAAGAAAAACACAGAATACCGATTCATTCAAGATCTGTGAGCTGTCAACCAGGTAACTGTCACAGTCCACCCTGTAGTCCCCAACCCAAATACTCTGCTTTCGATCTTGTTGCCAGCTTTTCCAGGTTCACTGTGCTAGACCTGAAAGATGCTTCCTTTGTATCCAAGTGGAGGAAAAAAGTCCAGAAATCTTTGCCTTTGAGTGGGAGGAGCCAGGAACAGGACAAACACAGCAGCTGTGTTAGCAAGTCCTCCCATAGGACTTTAAAAACAGTCCTAGTCTTTTTGGATCAGCTTTGGCCCAAGAACTGAGATAACTGACCATAACCAAGGATGTCCTCCTCCAGTACGTGGACGACCTACTCATTGCCAGTCGCAGCTTTGAACCGTTCACCGATGGAAACAGTTACATGGAACAAGGAAAAGAAAAGCTGGATATGCGGTAGTCACTTTAGAGGAGGTTCTAGAGGCTGGCACATTTCCCCCAGGTACCTTCACCCAGAAGGCCGAGTTCTTTGCAATGCTGCAGGCCCTTAGAATCGCCAAAGGTAAGTGAACAACTATTTATACTAATTCCAAGTACATATTTGAGGTATTGCACGCACACGAGGCAATCTGGAAGGAAAGAGGTCTCCTAACGGCAGGAGGTAAGGACATTAAATATTCTCAAGAGATCTTACAACTCTTACCAGAGCTTTCTCACCCACCCAAGTAGCAGTACTGCACTGCAAAGAGCATCAGAAAGGGGACACCATGGTGGCCAACAGTAACTATAAAACAGATGCAGCAGCAAAGAAAGTTGCAATCCAGCAGAAACCTGTCACAGCAGCCCCACTAATTCCCCATTTAGAGTTACCGTCACCTGGCCTCCACCCGGACTATTCCCAACAAGATAAAGACATCGCCAAGACCTGGGAAGGGCCACTCTAAACAAAGATAGATGGCTGTACACCCCCCATGGAAAGATTTCATTCCACCAAAACTCATGCACCCTACCCTATAGAGAGCCCACCAGTCCATCCATTGTGGACCAATGGATTATATGACTGGGTTAAGAGACATTTAATTGGACCAAAGGTCTACATCACTATTTTGGCAGTGGTAAAGAGCTGCTCCACCTGTGCAAAAAAAAAAAACCAAGAACACTGCAAAAGTGCTTCCAGGGGTTCAGAAAACTGGGGCAATGCCTTGAGAAAACTCGGGTGGATTTTACTGAGATGTTTCGAGCTCCCGAGGATTACAAATATCTGCTAGTTTTTATTGACGCTTTTACTAACTGGGTTGAAGCTTTTCCTTGCAGGACTGAAAAGGCCACTGAAGTTGTGAAACACCTCCTGAATGAAATCATCCCTCATTTCAGGCTTCCTGTCTCCACCGGCAGCGACAACAGGCCCCATTTTGTGAACTTGGTTGTGCAATCGGTGGCACCCACCCTGGACATTAATTGGAAGTTACCCACAGCCTGGAGACCCCAGTACAGTGGCAAAGTAGAGCAGGCTAAGCATACTCTAAAGAGACATGTAGCATAGCTGTGCCAAGAGACCAAGCTGGTATAGACCAAAGCAATGCCTATGGCCCTCTTGGGCTAAGCCCTGATGGTGCTCTGGTTAGCCGTTTGGCTGCTAACCAAAAGGTCGGCAGTTCAAATCCACCAGTCACTCCTGGAAATCCTATGAAGCAGTTCTGTCCTATAGGGTCCCTATGAGTCAGAATTGATTTGACAATAAAGGGTTTGGTTTTTGGTTTTACGGCCATCTTGAGAGTTCGGTCTGCCCATAGAGGCAAACTGAAACTTAGCCTATTTGAGCTATTATGTGCGCGCCCTTTATTGAAGAACCCCAATATGAACAACAAAGCCTGCTTTAATAATGACCAACCTCCCTCCCTCCAGGAGGTTGGAGATGTTCAAGTTACTAAATACTTGCAGTCTCTTTGGGCGACTCTATCTTCTCTCCATAGGTATGCACACCCGGAAATCCCACCTGAACCACAAGCACCCCTGCACCCTTTCCAGACTGGTGATTAGGTCTTCCTAAAAGCCTAAAAGTTGGAGCCTCTCCAGAAGAAGTGGACTGGTCCTACTGAGGTGCTACTAACAACTCCAACCTCCGTCAAGCTCAGCAGTTTCAAAGCTTAGAGCCACCACACCCGAGTAAAGAAAACTGTTCCGCCAGACATCGAGGGACAAACTCGTCAGAACTATGAGAACTGAACTTGCAAACCTATTAAAGACCTAAGTATTTATATGAAAAATACCCTCCTGCATAGGTCCAATCTCAAACTAACTTTTTAGCTCGTTCATTGTATTGTATACACTGTTTGCCTTTTTGTTTCTTTATGCTGTGTTTAAACAAGTCAGATTGATAAGAGGCTGAGAGTTGTCTAGCCACCACAAGAAATAAATAATGATTGCTGCTATCCTTCTCCAAGAAATTCTTGCGGCCCAAGCTAAGTGAGAAAACAACCAATTTATCCAACTTTCCAACTCTGTTTCGCAGAGGGATAATCTGAACAATTGTTGGATCCGCCATCCGTTCCCTACCTCCTCTGCTAATTTAAAAGTTCCCTAGAGAAGCCCTATCCCCTTATAAGACTCACCAGACTTGGTTCACAATTGCCTAGTAGTTTAAAACGGGCATTGGTTGTGAATGACCAAGGCTCAAAGAAAAGGAGGCAATGAGGCAAGGCAGCCTCAGAGCCCAGCCCTTCAAACAGACCCCTGCTCTGCCTTATCCTCCCACACTCAGCAGAACAAGCTGCACTTTCTTCTGAAACTGTCCTTGACAAGAGAACCACAGAATGGGCCACAGAAGACCTTAACCCTCCTCTATGTGGAGACTTAACATCCTAATGAAAGAAAATCAACCTCTTCCTGCATCCTGGGGCATGGAACCCTTGTCTACAGAAAATGCCTCCTCATCCTCAAGCTTTGAGCACCTGCTTAAGGGTCCATCCTGAATATTCATGATGAATTTGCATTTCCTTGTGGGCTCTGTGTAAAAGCCCACCTCTCCAACCCACCTGACAGCTGCCCTCATTGGGCCTTTCCTTGTACAAGGAAATAAAGCCATCTTTGTTATTTCCCACCTAGGCTTCTTGTTTACTGGCTGTTAACAAGTCACGCCTAGCAAAATCCGGGGTTTTCACTCAGCAACACTATCAACGTGTCTATTCATCTTGAAATTGAGGGGTGAGGTGGGGAGGGGGCGAAGGTGCAATTTAGAGATTGCCCCTGGGCGCTGCTACCCTCGCTGTGCCCCTGCTGAAAGCCACTGGGTGTACAACCAGAATCATGCCCAGGAGGTTCCCGCTGCAGCTGCAGAACTAATTTAGTCTTATTGTTCTTCAGTGGCCACTCACCTCATGCCGTCCGGCGTTGGAGACCAGGCTCCGCCAACGGATTTAGAAACAGGCTGAAAGAGGTCTGAGGAAAAGCTGAGGAAGCTGGTTCAGCCACCACGCGCTGGGTTCCCAGGTCGGCGCAGTGTCCCAGGTAGAGCCCGAGGCTGCGACAACTGCAGACAATCCGGCCTGGGGCGCGGTGCCCGGGGTAGGCGGCCCCGCCTTCTCTGCACGGTCGCCGCGCACTTTGCTCCCCGCCGTTCCCGGTTCTCCGGGGCAGTGGCCCCAGCTCCTCTCTCCTACACCTCGCGGAACCCAACCACGGGGCCTACTTCCCTGGTCCTCGGAGCGGGCACCGTGCGCCGTTCCACTTGTTCATTTTCGCTGGGTGGCTTTGGCGGCCCCGGTGGCAGAAGGAGCGCGCTCCCCCTGGAAGCCGCCAGGAAAGGCCGCCCAGCGAGCGCGGGCCCAGGCGCCAAGTTTGCCCCGTGATGAAGGAACCCTGGGCAAGGAAGCGCAGCGCTGGCTGGTCAGGAGCTGGGAAAGCATTGGCTGGGCAGCCAGGTGCTTAGTTCATCGTTCTCTAAATCAGCTTCTGGGAGCCCCGATTGCGCAGTGGTTAAGCGCTGGCTGCTAAGGAGAGGTGCGCGGTTAGACCGACCAGTAGCTCTGCGGGAGAAGAGACCTGTGGATCTGCTCCTGTAAAAAGTACAGCCAAGAAATCACTACGGGGCAGTTCTCCTCTATCACATGGGGTCACTATGAGTCTGAATTCACTCCATGGCACCTAACAATAAATCAACTTCTAAATCACGTATTTTTTACTCCCTCTTTTATATGGGTCTTCTCCGGAGCAGTGGGAGAACAGGATTCTTTCTTCAGGTGACCAGTTAAAAGGCAGGATGAAAGACTTGGGAATTTCTTCCCTTTTATCCTTCTTTGGAAACTCTGGTGGTGTAAGTGGTTAAGAGTACGGCTTCTAACCGAAAGGTTGGCAGTTCCAATCCACCGGGTGCTGCTTGGAAACCCTAGGGGGCAGTTCTACTCTGTCCTACAGGGTCGCTATGAGTCGGAATCGATTCCACGGCAAGGGTTTTCTTTTTTTTTTTTTTTTAAATCCTTAAAACGAATCCTTCTTGCTATATTTTTTAAACACTTCCGCCAGCAATTTGATCCTTTCATTCATTTCTCAATTTCATTTCTTTGTTTTCCTTTCCTGTATATTTCACCCGCGTGAGCTAAGTATGTATGTAGGTGTGTGTGTGTGTGTGTGTGTGTGTGTGTGTGTGTGTGCATGTCTGTGTGTGTGCGCGCGCGCGTGTGTTTGCGTGCGCAGAAGCAAGCGACCCTTTCGGGGTGATTTTTATCTCAGAAATACACATTGCCTTACCTATTTTTCACTCCTTTAAGCAAGTGATCATATTTTATTTTAATCGCCGAACTTCAGGGATTATCCTCAAGTAAATTTCTTCGTTAAGGAGAAACTACTCATTCCTTCACTTCCTCTCCTGTGAGAAGAATGGATGAGCCTAGGCTCCATCCTACATGTCCTTCTCTACAGCATCTAAGAAATTATTTTCCTAAAAAGAACTCTTCCTGTCCTAAAACTTGCAAAAATCCCTAGTGACATCCAGCTTCCTCTTACCACAGGAATGAAATATATTTTTCCGTTTCTTTCAGTCATATGTTCTTTGTGGATAGATCACACAATCTGATCGACGTGACTTTTGAGACACAATTTTTTGCATAAATGTTACTTTGTTTTATAGTTTATCTGACAGAACTGTTTCTGAAAGAGCATTTGTTAATGTTTGAATCCATTTTGTAGAAGGCATCTTGGATTTGTTTAGAATTGGTTCATTCCTCTACATATATATCATACCTGCTCACAACAGAAAGCACTTCATGACATATTTATAAGCTTCAGATTCCATAAACTCACTTGATAAGAAGTTATAGTATTTTGATTATAACACACCAAAAGAAATTCAAGTCATTTAGCCCAACTCCCTAAGTATACAAACCAGAAAACTAAAATCCAAAATAAGTTGGGTGACTCAGTCTACTTCACAAAGCAAGCCATCCATGATCTTGCAGTGGAATAGAGGGCTCAGAACCCCAAAGCAAATCTTATAGTCAGTGGATTCTTCTGGAATTCTAGTTAAAATACCTTTTACTATACCCCAGAAAGCATGGCCCCTGGATTCTCTATCAGCCCAGAACTAAAACAATTTCTGAGGCCAACTCTTCAGACAGGGATTGGACTGATCGGTGGGACATAAAGTGATACTCGTGAGGAGTGTGTCTCTTAGTTCAAGTAGATACAAGAGACACAACGGGCAGCTTCTGTCCAGACATAAGAAGGGAAGGCAGAGAGGGTTAGGAGCTGGTTGAATGGACATGGGGAATCAGGGGGGGAAAGGAGGAGTGTCCTGTCACAGTATGGGGAGAGCAATTAGAGTCACATTACAGTGTATGTATAAATTGTTGTATGGGAAAAAATATTAAAAAAGCAGAAAAATACAATAAAATATCCTTTACTGTTTTAAATCACCATCAGTTGCATAATTTTCTTCTTCATACCTAAAATTTCATTATTTCATTTTCCATTTCAAAATTTTCTTTGCTAAAATTAATTAATGGGGTCCTGGTGGCACAGGGGTTAAAAGCTATGGCTGCTAATCCAAAGGTCAGCAGTTTGAATCCACCAGCCACTCCTTCGAAACCCTATGGTTGGCAAACAACGTCACGGAACAATATATGTTTTAATTGTTCAGTGAGAAACTAACATGCTCTGTAAACCTTCATTAAAGTACAATTAAAAAAATAAAAAAACAAAAAAACCCTAGTTCTAAACAAGGCCATTTTTAAAAATACAGGGCTTAGAATTTCAGCACTATTTTTGGGGGACACGACTCAATCCATAGCAACCTGGAAGCAGCCCCTTTTCAGTTATGTGAGTCCATAATTTCCTTTTCTTGATTAAGCTGGTTTGAGTTGTCTTTCTGTCACTTGCCATCAAATGAATTCTTACTAGAAATCTTCACACCTGAACTGGACCTCAAGGAGCCCCTGTGTGATAACGGGTGTTTAGAATGGTGAAGCTTCATCTTCAAAAAAAGGAAAAGAAAAATTATGTGGGAATATATTCTGTTTTAAGAAGCATTAAAATATATAGTACAAGTTTCTTTAATATTCAATAAAATACGTTTCAGTTATCCAGAAAATTTTGTTGTTGTTAGTTACTGTCAAATCCAGAAAATTAACTTAAGTGAAATGCTTTGTTCTTCAATGATGCTCGTTAAATTAAATACTATTGTAGTTAATGTGACTTAATTATTTTTCTTTATGTTTATAGAAGGCTTTTAAAATTTAAACATTTAACTCTTTGGTCCCAGAGAAGGTTCAAGAGAGCTCTTAAGAACTAATCTGAGATGCTGGGTGTCTGAGAGAGAAAATTAAAAAGAGGACAAGTAGAGGGAACTGTGTGAGGGATGGCAGAGGTGAGGACATGAAGGTTGGGGATGGGGTAGGATGGGACAAGAGATTGTTTCTGTGAGCTTTACCTTTATGCCATTTTCATTATTAGAAATTATCAGAAATGACTCTTTTGGCGAGGGGTATCATCACTTATTTCTGGACTAAACTGCAAAGAGAAGAAATGTGGGGACTAGAAGACGAGATGAAACACTTGAAGGTGGACATGAGGGATCTGGCGTAGTGTCTGAGAAAACCCAACATTCTGTAATGAAAGCAGCACTTTTTATTTTTACATTAAAAAATATGTGGTTTATTTGATTTCCTCTTTGGAGGTAAGAAAGAAGATTAATAAAGGGAAGGCTGAAAGTGAGTTTCCGAAAGGCTCCTTTTACTTTGTACTATTCCAGTAGAATAGCTTTACTTTGATTTACTGGAATTATAATTCAACATAGTCTAATTCAGTGAATGAATTCAATGAACTAATTTGTGTTTGATCATATAACCTATTCTATTTTGCTGGGACAGGTCACTTTCCCACGAGTTCTCTGCTCTGATTTCTTTCTGGGCAACCCTCACTGAAGCCCTTTGATACTGGTGTGTGCAGGGCTGTGTTGAAAGGGTGATGCACGAGGGCTCTGTGGACAAGCCTCTAAGAGCTGTTGCTTGAAGGGTTAACTGGGGTCTCATCCACCATTCACAGCTGCAGTGGTGATTTTTTAAAATTCAAATCTGATGATTCTCAACCTCCTGTCACCACAGCAACTTGTATTTCTTCTTCAGATACATGAACACAGGTTTGGTTTTATTCGATTTATTTGTTTTTGTTCCTATTGTCTCTCTAACATGAAGTCTGATACATAGTAGACAGCCAGTAAATATGTATTGAATAAACGGAACAAAAACTCAACAATATTCCATACTGTCCAAGAGTTCCTACCTCAGTCTAAACAGTGCAAATTTGAACACACCTAAATAATTAGGACAATCTCTTAGGGTTTCTGATCATGAGATTTGATCTTTAGGGCTGGGTGTCTCCAATATGGTAGCCACTAGCCACATGGGGCCAGTTAGCACTTGAAATGTGGCTAATCTCAATTGAGCAGTGCTGTATGTGTAAAATACACATGGATCTCAAATCTTTGGTATGAAAAAAGAATGTAAAATATTTTATTAATAATTTTTATATTGATTACATGTTGAGATGATGATTTGTAGATGTGTTGGATTAAGTAAAATATATTGTTAGAATTAATTTCACCTGCTTCTTTTTACTTTTTAAAACAATGTGGCTTTTTAAGGAAACTTAAAATTACACATGTGGTTTGCAGCATGTTTCTATCGGACGGCACTGCCATACGACGGGAGGAGAGAAGACAGAAGTGAAAAGTTATCAACAAAAGTTAACCTAACACTCTTTTGAGGGACAGCTAGGTCAACTGGCATAATAAAGTTTATTAAGAAAATGTTGTGTATCCCACTTTGCTGAGGGGTGTCTGGGGTCTTAAAAGCTAGCAAGTGGCCATCTAAGATTGGCCCCAACCCACCTGGAGCAAAGGAGAATGAAGAACACCAAAGACATAAGGAAAATATTAGCCCAAGAGACAAAAAGGGACACATAAACCAGAGGCTCCGTCAGCATGAGACCAGAAGAACTAGATGGTGCCCGGCTACCACCAATGACCGCCCTGACAAGCAACACAACAGAGAGTCCCAGATGGAGAGGGAGAAAAGTGGGGTGCAGAACTCAAATTCACATAAAAAGACCAGACTCAGTGGTCTGACTGAGACTAGAGGAACCCCAGAAGACATGGTCCCCGAATTCTCTGTTAATCCAGAACTAAAACCATTCCTGAAGCCAACTCTTCAGATAAAGATTAGACTGGACTATAAGACATAAAATGATACTCGTGAAGAATGTACTTCTTAGTTCAAGTAGATACATGAGACTAAATAGGCAGCTCCTGTCTGGAGGCCAGATGAGAAGGCAGAAAAGGACAGGAACTGGTTGAATGGGCACGGGAAATCTGGGGTGGAAAGGGGGAGTGTGCTGTCACATTTCAGGGATAGCAACTAGGGTCACATAACAATGTGTGTCTAAATTTTTGTATGAGAAACTAACTTGAGGTGTAAGCTTTTACCTAAGGCACAATTAAAAAAAAAAAGTTGATGTAACACTTCTTCTACCCTGAGACCAGAGGAACTAGATGGTGTCTGCTTACCACTACTGACCATTCTAATCATGGCCACAGTAGATGGATCCTGACAGAATGGGAGAAAAATGTGGAACAAAACCTTAAACTCCTTAAAAAAACATAAAAATACAGACCTACTGGACTGGTTGAGACTGGAGGACTCCCAGGACTATTGCCCTGAGCTACTCTTCAAACCTTGAGTGGAAACTAACCCTTGAGGTCACCTTGTAGGGAAATAACAAGTTGGCTCAAAAAATAATGACTACCACCCCATAAGTACTGTATGCCTTTAAAAAATAACCTATATGAGACCAAATGGTCAACACTTACTTTAAAATGAAGATGAGACTGAAGGGGGAGGGAAATTAGATTAACGGAAACAGAACAACCAGAATGAAATAATGAGAAAGTTCATGCACTGTGAAGAATGTAGCCAATGTCACTGAACAACTTCTGAAGAAATGTTGAATGGCAACCTAAACTGCTGTGCAAACCTTCACCAAAAACACAATATTATTAAAAAAAAAAAAGTTAATGTAACAATTACTAAATATTCACATAGAACTTTGTGACTAAGTACTGAATCCCTCAACACGTAGGCTAAATAAAACCTTTAAGTATATGTTTGTGATTTTAGTCCATCGGTTCACAGGCTAGAGACTTGATATCAGAGTCAGGATGTAAAAAGAAGGCCAGTAGAGGTGAACAGCTAAGGAATTTTCTCTCAACCACGTGAGTACTATTATTTTTATAATACCTTGCAGATTCTGAATCCCAAGTTCAAGCTGCTGAATTGCTTACCCGGGTACTTTTCCAGCTCCTGAAGTTTGGATTCACTGATGTCTGTGGCTATGTCTCTGGCACCTTGTCTTGCAAAAGCCTGGAGGATACAATGTACAAATAAATCCTTTGTCTACTTGGTTAAGCTGCTTCCATAAATGGAAAGTCAATTGGCCCTTTTCCCTTTCATCTTGTTTCCATTGTTGTTTTCCCTGAAACACAGGTGAGATCTCACACTATCTAGTCTCACCCAACATCCCCAGTGTTATTATTTTTATTTACTTTTATCATTAATTAGAACAATATGACATACATAGTGCTTGCCATCTGACTTTGTCCATTTAAGTAATATCAAATAAGATACGGCTTTTAGAACTAGGACTCTGTTATTAACACCTCTCAGAATACTGCAGTTCTGTAATTTGATAGCATGTCTTCCATTTCTAAGCAGGTGACTAAGTAAAAAGAGAAAAATGAGTTATTTCATGTTTTTCCTCCTAGGAGTATTCTAGTGCTTTCATGAATGTCAAACTACACCCTACCACTATAGTAAACCCCCAAACCAAACCCACTGCCGTCGAGCCGATTATGACTCATAGCGACCCTATAGGACAGAGTACAACTGCCCCATAGAGTTTCCAAGGAGTGCCTGGTGGATTCCAACTGCTGACCTTGTTGGTTAGTGCCCATAGCTCGAAACTACTCTGCCACCACGGTTTCCAGCACTATACTGAAAGTGCATAATTAGTTCAGGTATGTGTTTGCAGGTATGATGTGGGAAAAGATATAAATTAGAAAGCAACAGTAAACTGACAGTCTTATAACTCTGTAGTCCTGTATCGGAATGGAGGTCTTTCAGAATGCTATATATATCCTTGTAAGGATCCTAGTGGTGCAAAGGTTAAGCACTTGGCTAATATATGAAAAAGTTGGCGGTTTGAACCCACCCAGCGGCTCTGTGGGAGAAAAGACCTGGCAATCTGCTTCCACAAAGATTATAGCCAAGAAAACCCTCTGAGACAGTTCTACTTTGTCACATGGTGTCGCTGTGAGTTGGAATCGACTCAATGACACATAACAACAACATCTCCTTGTAGGCCCCTTGCAGTTGATTATTACGGTGCAAAAACTGAGGCAGAGAAATCAGTTTCCCAGAATCACAGTTCATCAGAGATGTCACATAGGAAACTTCATCAGCCTGGGCTCAGAGGTCGTGACTTTTTTTTTTTTTATAACTTAAGACAACAGCGGCACAAAGTCAACGGAAAGAGTGGAGGGGGATTAAATAACAGTGGAATCATTCCACAAAATTCAATATCTCAAAAGGTAGAAAGCAAGCAACAAAAGATACTAACTTACCAAGGCGGCTGCCCGGCTGATGCCCTGAGCAGCAGCCGTCAGGATGATGACCTTGCCGTCAAGTCGACCCATAATGCAACCTGTGGTTTAAGCCAAAGGCATGCACTTTTTTTTTTTAATTGTGGTGAAAATATACACAACAAAACATACATGTCAACTCAACAATTTCTACATGTACAATTTGGTGACACTGACTGCATTCTTCAAGTTGTGCAACTATTCTTGCTATGTTTTTCCAAATCATTCCAACTAAAGGCATGTGCGTTTAATGGCTGACGCTAGCAACACGTTCCTGCATAGGCACTAACATCTAGGAAAAACGGTACAAGGTGCTGCTTCTTTTTTTTAATTGTACTTTAGATGAAGGTTCACAGAACAAACTAGTTTTTCATTAAACAATTAGTATACACACTGTTTAGTGACATTGGTTGCCAACCCCAACCACATATCAACGCTCTGCCTTCTCCACCTTGGATTCCCCATTACTAGCTTTCCTGTCCCCTCCCACCTTCTCATCCTTGCCGCTGGGCTGGTATGTCCGTTTGGTCTCATTTTGTTTTAAGGGCCTGTTTAATCTTTGGCTGAAGGGTGAACCTCAGGAATGACTTCATTACTGAGT
The DNA here is from genome assembly GCA_030035585.1 of Dugong dugon. Classification (NCBI taxonomy): domain Eukaryota; kingdom Metazoa; phylum Chordata; class Mammalia; order Sirenia; family Dugongidae; genus Dugong; species Dugong dugon. The sequence goes on along the minus strand of CM057463.1, from coordinate 19,670,853 downwards.
TAAAAGGGTGTCTGGGGGCCATACTCTCGGGATTTCTCCAGTTTCTTTCAGGCCAGTAAATCTGGTTTTGTTTTTTTGTGAGTTTGAATTTTGTTCTACATTTTTCTTCAACTCTGTCCAGGACCTTCTATTGTGATCTCTGTCAGAGCAGTCGGTGGTGGTAGCTGGGCACCATCTAGTTGTGCTGGACTCAGTCTGGTGGAGGCTGTAGTACTTGTGGTCCATTAGTCTTTTGGACTCATCTCTCTCACCGTGCTTCTTGACGAACTCCACGGCACCTTTGTACAAACAGTCCCACCATCTGAACTCTCCAAGAATGCTTCCTCTAGATAGCCAGCTTTAGATTTCAAAAACATTTAGCACAAATCAGTGAGGTGATAACTTGTGACACACAGACATTGGACTTTAACCCTCTTCTTGGTTCCTTCAGTACCCAGAGACCATGGCCTCTGATCTGAGGCTGCAGGGGTGAAACCCTTTCCCTCACTGCCATCACCAACCTCCTCCCCACCGCCCCTGCACACACTGTTACTGTATTGTTTGTGTCCTTAAAACTCGTGACTGCTTCTCTCTGTCTCTCGTGGAAGCTTTTCGTGAGGTTTGCACTATCGATAGTGTATGGCTTTCCCTTGTGCTTTTAAAAGATTTCAGGGCTGGCCTCAGAAAGTCACTGAACAAAATCAAATTGTGTTCAGTACCCCCATTTTACAGATGAGGAAGCTGATGTGATGGGTCAAAACTCAAAGAACCAGTGAAGGGTAGAGGCAGAAGGAAATTCAGCCCTCCTGACTCTTGTTATGTGAACACTCCACCCCACAGTGTTGCTGACTCTGTTTTAAAGTTAGGGCACACGGTAAGTAACATTTCAACAGGCACACTTGGTAATGTTTAAGGAGAGGATTGAGGAACCGTGACTTGGGAAACTTAGATATTTGACCAATGCCTGCTTGGATTGTAGATCACAGAGAAGAGGAATGACTGGTGATAAGGCCACGGGTGGTAACGGGTCAAATGATGATCAAACGAGGCTATCTTCAAGGAACAAGCTTCCTTCTATTGCCCTCTTCTGCCCTTAATGCATGCTCTCTGACCTCATACCAGGGCACAAAATGGCTGCTGTGTCTCCAGCCATCATATCTACACTCCAGGATAAAAGAAGGGGAGGAGCAAAACCCTTTAGAGAAGTCTTGCCTTTCTACTCAAGAAGGAAGTCCTCCTCTGAGGTTCCAGCCTAAATTCCTTTGGCCAGATCTGTGTTACTTGGGCACTGCTTATAGCCAAGGAGGCTAGGAATTTGAGAGTTTTTGCTTTCCAGTTTGAAGAATCGAAAGGCTGGGGAATGTGAGTTTAGATGGGTGTTGAGTGAACCCACTTAGGGTATATGCACAAATAGCCTACACAATCACTCTGCTCCATTACCTGCCTGATGAAGTACAAGTTGCTACCCTAGCCTAGAGGGCTCATATAATCTTAGTTCTTTCTTTTTGATCATTAGCAAGTTAGTGTTTTTGTTTGTTTGTTTTGGCTGTTAGTCAATATGCACTTTCCTATCAAGCCTTCACACTTTTGTTCAAGCTTTAGGTGCTAAGGGGCTAGTTACTCCTATAAGCAATGGGCATTGAGGATTTATGGAAAGAGAGTGACTTGAACAGACCTGGGTTTTTGAAAGACAGCCCTGGAGAGGGAGTGACCAGGCAGGAGTAGGGAGTTCAGTTAGGAGGTTGTTGCAGGGGCTGGTGAGGGCCTGCAGTGACATAGTGGGGATGGAGAGAAGAGGTGGATGAGAGGGTTGTTAAAGAGATAAGAGACAGGGCGTGGACATCGTTGGGGCTAAGTTCAAAGAGATTCTATGGTTTGCCTAGTGTTTCACAGCTATGAGACAGTAGACCTGAATTCAAACCTAGGCCTCCTGATTACAGGTCCAAGAAAGATCACGTGCCTCCTGGCTTTCTCTCCTGGTACTGGCATTCCCAGCAGGCCTCTCTAAATCACCACTGTGGTGGCCATGAGCCTGTGCCTTACAGACCTGCAACTACAGGAGACCTAAACGGCCAATGGGCTCAAACACAGCAATGACTGTGAGGATGGCGCAGGACCAAGCAGTGTTTCCTTCTGTTGTACTCTGGGTCGTTATGCATTGGAACCAACTCAAGGGCACCTAACAACAACAATTGGCCAAGGGCCCAGCTTCCCATGGGCTGTTCCCAGCCAGTACCTGAGTGCTGCACGGATACTAAGGAGCCCCATTCCTAGGAGTCAGGGCTCCTCTTTAGTGGCTGACCTCCTCCTGCTGAACCTTCCTTAGACTACACAGCGCTCTAGGATCCTTCCACCCAACCTGGCTTCCCTGTCTTCCTCCCTTGGGGTCAGACTTGTACCTTGACCTGTGGGCTTGCCCAGCCTTTCCCAGTCCCCTCCTCATTTTCTCTCACAGACATTTCCCTTAATTAAGAGTATGGATGTTTAATTCCGTCTTGGTCGACCAGGTAAAGCAGCTACCTTATAAGAACTGGTTCCAGAGATCAGTTTACAGCTCACCGAGGCGCTATAATTTTGTCCACGTTTGTTATGCAATGGAGAAGCTGGGCTTTTACAGTGCTTGGACTACTCTGATTCAATTAATTTTACTTTTATTTTTCCTTACATGAGTGATAAATTTTGACTCTAAACATGGAAAGTGCTAAGAGATATATACAATATATACTTTAGATAGTAAACCCTACTGCCGTGGAGCTGATTCCAACTCACAGCGACCCTACAGGGCAGAGTAGAACTGCCCTATAGGGTTTCCAGGGCTGTGATCTTTATGGGAACAGACTGCACGTCTTTCTCCCACAGAGCAGCCGGTGGGTTCCAACTGCCCACCTTTTGGTTGGCAGCAGAGCGTTTTAACCACTGCGCCACCACGGCTCCTTACGATAGTAAAAGACTCCCTGAATCTTTACCCTTTGCTGACCCTGGGCATGGTGTAATTTAAAAAGCTGTTCTTCTACGCCATGGCCCTTAGTGTCCTTTGGTGCAATGGCACCGTGAAGACATGTGGCCAAGTGTTCTCCTAGGAAACCTCTGACATCCCAAGAAGCATTTACTGAACAGCTGCTGAAGCACAGAGCAGCCAGCCTCTCAGCTCTCTCTGAAAACCTCTCTCCCTTGCCGGCCTCCTCATATTTCTGCAATCAGATTTTGGGGCCAAAGCCTTCATGTTAGATAAAATGCCCTCTCAAACAAAAAAGGATTTCTTTGGGAAAATGAGCACAAGATTCAATGTGGAAACTGCACGTGTTGGCTTTCTTACTCTAAATATTGTAATCAAAATGTCAGCTTTTCATAAGCAGAGACACAATCTGAGCATTATCAGGAAATCTAAATGTTTTCAACAGACAAGAAAAAAAATGTCCACTTGAAACCCTAAAATCCTCTTTTCTTTGGCTACTTTGAAAAACTTGTAAACCAGCTTAAAACCTGGGCTTCTAACTGGTTCAGCCCAGCTCAGTCATGGCCCAAGAGGAGACACAAGAGAGGTCTCGAATTTTTAAAATGTGGGTGAACTGGAATGCTAACTAGCATGGGAAAAGTTACGGGTTGAAGTCCTGCTTCAAACTTGTTAAAAACCCACTTTTGTCCTGAACTAACTGCTCAGATGAATTCTGAAATAGGCAATGTGAAGAAAAACAACAAAAAAAATCCCCAACCAAACCCGTTGCCTTGATTCCAACTCATAGCGACCCTATAGGACAGAAAAACTGCCCCACAGGGTTTCCAAGGAGCAGAGGGTGGATTTGAACTGCTGACCCTTTGTTTAGCAGACGTAGGGTAGCTCTTAACCACCAGACTCCATGATTTGCTTGTACCTACGCACCAGGCTATATGCTGTTCCGGGGTTGTTGCTGTTGGGTGCCTTGGATTCCGCCTCACAGATACCCATGTGACAGAGTAGAACTGCCCCATAGGGTGTTCGAACCCACCTGCAACTCTGCAAGAGAAAGATATGGTAGTTTGCTTCTGTAAAGATTACAGCATTGGAAACCCTATGGGCCAGCTCTACCTTGTCCTATAGGGTCTCTATGAGTCAGATTCGACTGGACAGCAGTGGGTTTGGTTTTGGGAATCTTTATGGAAGCAGATCACCAGGTCTTTCTCCTGTGGAGCTGCTGGGTGCATTCCAACCACCACTCTTTAGGTTAGCAGCCTGAGTGCTTAGCCCATTGCGTCAGCAGGGCTCTGGGGTTAGTCAAATTTAAACGAGCCAGAAACTGCACGTGGAAGATAGCAGGGCGACAAGATGGAAGGAACCCAGGACACTGAAGTTTCTGAGCCTTCCTGGCCCTCGACCTAGATTTTTTTTTCTGATCGGTGTCACAATAGTTAGTCCCAGACAGAATGAGAGAAAAATATGGAACAGATCTCAAATCCTGTTTATAATAGTGGTCTCATACAGTATTTGTCCTTTTGTGATTGACTTATTTTACTCAGGGTACTACCCTCCAGATTCATCCATGTTGTGAGATGCTTCACAGATTAATCTTTGTTCTTTATCGTTGCGTAGTATTACTTTGTGTGTACATACCACAGGTTGTTTATCCATTTATCTGTTGGTGGACACTTAGGTTGTTTCCATCTTTTTGTGAATAATTTTTGTGAATAATGCTGCAGTTAACATGGGTATGCATATGGCTGTTCCTGTGAGGGCTCTTATTTCTCTAGGTTGTATTCCTAGGTGTGGGATTGGGCTGGATCGTCGGGTATTTCTATTTCTAGCCTTTTAAAGAAGCACCATATCATTTTCCAAAATAGTTGTACCATTGTACATTCCCATCAGCAGTGCATAAGAGTTCCAATCTCCCTGCAACCTCTCCAACATTTGCTATTTTCTTTTTTTTTAAATTTGTGCCAGTAATGTTGGGGTGAGATGGTACCTCATTGTAGTTTTGATTTGCATTTCTCTTATGGCTAGTGATTGCGAGAATATCCTCATGTGTCTGTTAGCCACCTGAATGTCTTCTTTGATGAGGTGTCTGTTCGTATTCTTTCCCCAGTTTTTAATCGGATTATTTGTCTTTTTGTGGTAGAGGTGTTGGATTCTCCTATAGATTTTAGAGATTAGACTTTTGTCTGATACATCGTAGCTAATTTTTCCCCCAGTCTGTAGACTCTTTTTACTCTTTTGGTGAAGTCTTTGGATGAGCATACATGTTTAATTTTTAGAAAATATCAGTTATCTAGCTTACCTTCTGGTGTTTGTATTTTCTTAGTTATGTTTTTATCCTGTTTATGCCATATATTAGAGCCTCTAGTGTCAACCCTGTTTTTTCCTCCATGATCTTTATAGATTTTGTGTTATATTTAAGTCATTGATCCATTTTGAATTATTTTTTGTGTATAGTGTGAGGTATGGGTCCTGTTTCATTTTTTACAGATGGACATCCAGTTTTGCCAGCACTGTTTGTTAAAAAGACTATCTTTTCCCCATTTAATGGACTTTGGACCTTTGTCGAAGATCAGGTGACCATAGGTGGATGGCTTTACATCTGGGTTCTCGATTCTGTTCCATTGGTCAATGTGTCTGTCATTGTACCAGTACCAGGCTGTTTTGACTACCATAGCTGTATAGCAGGTTCTGAGGTCAGGTAGTCCTCCTACTTTATTCTTCGTCTTCAGTAGTGCTTTATCTGGGGCCTCTTTCCTCTCCAAGCTAATGATTAGTTTTTCCCTCTCTTTAAAGAATGCTGTTGGTATTTGGATTGGGATTGCATTGTATTTGTAGATTGCTTTGGGTAGAATTGACATTTTCACAGTGTTGAGTCTACCTATCCATGAGCATGGTATGTTTTTCCATTTATGTAGGTCTCTTTTGCTTTCTTGCAGTAGTGTTTTGTAGTTTTCTTTGTATAGGTCTCTTATATCCCTGGTTAGATTTATTCGTTAAGTATTTTATTTTGGGGGGGGGGGCTATTATAAATGGTATTGTTTTCCTGATTTCCTTTTCATAGTTCTCTTTATTGGTGTATAGGAACCCAACTGAGTTTTGTATATTTAGCTTGTATCTTGCTACTCTGCTGGATCTTTCTGTTAGTTCCAGTAGTTTTCTTGTGGAGTCTTTAGGGTTTTCTATGTATAGTATCATATCATCTGCAAATAGGGATAGTTTTACTTCTTCCTTACCAATTTGGATGCCCTTTACTTCTTTTTCTTGCTTTATTGCTGTAGCTTAGCACAATGTTAAATAGGAGTGTTGTCCTAGGTTTTTTTGAGTGAGGAAAAGAAATTTTATTGTGTTTAAGGTACAATTATTATTGTTACTGTCACACCCAGCCTGATCTAACCCTTATACACATTTAGTGGCAGAATGCAGGCATGCTGACTACAAGGCGGGGAGGGGGATGGGGTGGTCGGATAGGGGTGGGGGGATGTGGAGCTTGAACCAAAAGTGTGGAGGCTTGAAAGGGAAGAGCACGTTGGGTAACAGGTCAAGTCTGACTGAAGAGAATGGAGACAAACTCTAAAAGAAAAATCTTGAGTTTTGCTGAAGAGACCAGAGGTAAGATCAAAAAGGAGGAACTAGATTATATGAGCCCTCTAGGCTAGGTTAGCAACCTGTAGGTCATTAGACAGGGAATTGAGCTGAGTGACTGTAGCTTTTGTGTGCACATACTCTCTAAGTGGGTTTACTCAACACCCATTCAAATCACTTTCCCTGTGCCTTTCACTGCATAAAGGCTGGAGAGCAAAAACTCTCAAATTCCCTTGGCTGCAAGGGGTGGCTAAGTAACACAATCTGGACAATGGAATGTAGGCTGGAATTCCTGAAGAAGGCTTCCTTCTTGAGTAGAAAGACAAGGCACCCCTAGAAGTCTTATGGCTTTTACTCCTCCCCTTCTTTTTGCCTGGAATGCGGAGATGATGCCTGGTGACATTGCAGCCACTTTGTGCCTTGGTATGAAGTCAGAAAGCACACACTAAAGACACAGCAGGGCAACAGAAGGAACCTGGTTCCTTGAGGCATCAGCCCTGGACTAACTTCCCTGGACTTGTCTAAGATAAAGTCCTTTTTAAGGCCACCATTTTTCAAGTTTTCTGTTACTTGGAGCTAAGCATATTCCTAACAGTTACAGTGAACACAGTCAGAAAGACTTGGATGAATTCCAGATCTTTCTATCACTAGCTAAGAGAATAAGTCACTTACCTCTTCAAACTTGGCTTTCTCATCTGTAAAATGAAGGTAACCATAGGACCTACCTCAGAGGTGTTGTGACGAGGAAAGATTCGGCATGTGAAACCATCATACGATGTTTGACATGAATGCACTCAATAAATGTCAGTGATTATTATTATGGAAATCATCAGAGGAATGTACTAATATGTAATTAAAAAATATTTTATTCTGTTTTTAAACCTTGAGCTTAGTTTCTGCATATGTCCAAGCGAGGTTTTTGGTAAAATTGTGCCTTGTTGCCCCCTTGCAGATTAATGTTGGGTCTAATGATCTGTAAGGAGCCCTGGGGGCACAGAGGTTAAAGCACTCGGCTGCTAACTGAAAGGTCGGCAGTTCGAACCCATCAGCTGCTCAGTGGGAGAAAGATGTGGCAGTTTGCTTCCATGAAGATTTACAGCCTTGGAAACCCTATGGGGCAGTTCTACTACAGGGCTGCTATGAGTCAGAATCGACTTGACAGCAGCGGGTTTGGTTTTGGTTCGGTAATGATCTGTACTATCAACCTTGCTTTAATAACAATGCTCTTTGAATTTAGAAGATTTCAGAAAAGACTTTTTATGAATATAGGCGTTGTCTAATCAAGACTAACTCCAGTACTCCTTTCTTCCTCAATGCCGCTTTCTGCAGCCTCCCACACTGACTTCAACAATAATGCTTACTGGAAAACCACCCAAGTCACATGGTATTGCAGATATTTGCTTACCTACCTGTACAGGCACCAGACTACATTCTTCAAGTTAGGCATCTATTGTCTCTCCCTCTGTAAGTCCCAAGAAGGCAGTGCCTTGTAGCGTCTAGACCAGTGACCAGCACGCAGTAGATGCTCATTAAATATGTGCTGAGCAGCAGGCTCTCAATAACATGTTTCCTATGAGCAATATCACAGTTTGTCTTCTCTAGTCCTGAATTTACTTTTTAAAAAACTCTTATCTTATTGTGCTTTAGGTGAGAGTTTACCAAGAAAATTAGTTTCTCATTCAACGATCCACCCCTCTGAATTTACTGTTCAGGTCTTTTAAGCATCGTCTGCCCACACTACTGTTTTTTAAACACTGTTGGTTTCCACTGCTGGCTTTATCATTGTTCCTCACAACCATTCATGATATTGAAACTCAGTTCATGAGTTAAGCAACTTCTACTAGACTGGATACCTAACAGCTGATTACATTTTTAATGGTCATAAAGTAATTTTATCATTCAGGTGAATTTATCCAGTAACTTTGGGTTACTCTTTTACTCAGAAGAGGATCAGACATTGAATGAATCAGACGTCCAGCTTTTATAGTGTGATGACGTTTGGGCAAGGCTGGACAGAAGCAAAACCAAGGTACTGGAGTGGGGTAGAGTGGAGCCCTAGTGAATTCCTATGAGAGTATGTTAGGCTAAGGGAAAATATCCAATCCAGAGATTTGGAATGATGGGTACTATGCAATCCATAATCTCTTCCTTTGAATGACTCTTCTTACTAAAGAGCCAAGGATGCCTTGAAATCACTTTAACTCTGTTCTATATAACCTTATGCAACTTACTTTTTTTTTTTTGTGTGTGGTATTTCAGTTATATGATGCAAATAGTAAAACAGGGATACTCTCAAAAAACCATACTTCTTAGTCTTTTATAAGGTCACAGATACCTTGAGAATACGATAAAAGAACGTATGGACCCTAGTATTCTGAAAAAATAAATCTACACACAAAATTCCCATAAAATTTCAGAAATTTTACAGACCTCATGAAGCCCACCCATGGATGCCCTAAGTATCTGTGGGGACTCCGGTTTTAGGAAACTTTGATAGAAAATCTGGTGCTGTTTCCTCATGTCTAAAATGAAGGGGTAGAACCAATAATCTCTGAGGTTTTCAGCTGGGAGTGGGGTGGAGTGGAGAAAAAAGTCTAGTAACAAACAAACCAATTGAGACTGCTTGGGTCGGTAACAGAAAAGTGAGAAAGAACTTTTGTAGTTATGAAATCAAAATGAAAAGTAGGAATAGAAGTTAATGACGCAGGCCCTGTTGTCCTTTAACAATTTACAACCAGGAAACATGCATATATTTTCATAGCAGAATCCTGAAACTCAGCGAGAGGAGAGCCAAACACACCCTGAGCACACCACCAAGAAACCATTCACATCTCACAGCTGTGATTCAGAACTCCTCATTAGCCATTTATTGAATGTACAAGCTGCTAAAAGAAGAGTTTATAATTTTGGTAATTAAATGATGCTTTATATTAATTTATGTATTCTGCTTTGGAATTGCCTAAGTTATATGTGGATAACTTTACATTACTAAAAATGTATACATGAAATGCATACATGGAAAGACTGGAAATTTCCTTCAATAACTTTATTCCTTACAAAATATATACATAAATCAAACCTTTCAACTTCTAAAGTATTACCACATTGATGGCATTGCCATCACCGTTCTAAATTACCAGAAGGAATGAATTTCTGATTCCTTGATCTTCCAGTTCTAGTGGTGAAGGGAAAACTGAATGTGAAATTAAGTGGGACTATGATATCATTGCCAGGGAGAGACACACAAAGCGGCAAACACGGCCGTTTCCCAAACAAGGAGTGCCGGCCCTGCGGACCAGTGACAGCAGAGCAGTTACTGGGTTTTGCATTCGGGCACGTCTTTTCCGGAAGAGGCATGCCAAGGACCTGCTGAGGGTCCACACTCTCTGCTCCCACTGTGTGTTCCTCTGAGAAAGAAAATAAAACCCAAAATTAATTCTATTAAAAAAATACACACAAACAACAAGCATGGCTGGAAGGGGAAAAGATGTGAAAATAGGAGAGATAAGAGGAGTGAAAAATGGCAACGTGGTCATTAGCTTCACTGAGTCTGATCATCAAAACGGTGTATTTCACTTCAGAGTGTGAGAAGTTTATTCCCCATTCTCTCAGAAAATGAACTGTAACATAATTAAGGAAAAAAGAAATTCAAAGTCCTATTTTATAAGATGGTTGTAAAAAAACCTCATTTGTGTTAGAAAACCATATTATACAGGAAGTAACAAAATCTTATTCGAAATTTATCAATTTGAGATTCAAAGTTAATCAAAGATGGACTAATTTAGTTGGGTTTTCTTTTATCCTATTTTTGTTGTTGTTGTTGTTATTAGGTTCCAACTCATAGGGACCCTATGTACTACAGAACAAAACACTGCCCAGTCCTGTACCATCCTCACAATTGTTATGCTTGAGCCCACTGTTGCAGCCACTGTGTTCATCCATCTCATTGAAGGTCTTCCTCTTTTTCGCTGCCCCTCTACTTTACCAGGCATGATGTCCTTCTCCAGGGACTGATCCCTCCTGATAACATGTCCAAAGTATGTGAGACGTAGTCTCGCCATCCTTGCTTCTAAGGAGCATCCTGGCTGTACTTCTTCCAAGACAGATTTGTTTGTTCTTTTGGCAGTCCATGGTATATTCAATATTCTTCACCAACACCACAATTCAAACGCATGAATTCTTCGGTCTTCCTTATTCATCTTCCAGCTTTTACATGCATATTAGGGGATTGAAAACACCATGGCTTGGGTCAGGCACACCTTAGTCTTCAAGATGGCATCTTTGCTTTTCAACACTTTAAAGAGGTCTTTTGCAGCAGATTTGCCCAGTGCAATGCGTCTTTTCATTTCTTGACTGCTGTTTCCATGGATCTTGATTGTGGATCCAAGTAAAATGAAATTCTTGACAACCTCAATCTTTTCTCCATTTATCATGATGTTGCTTATTGGTCCAGTAGTGAGGATTTTTGTTTTCTTTATGTTGAGGTGTAATCCATACTGAAGACTATGGTCTTTGATCTTCATCAGTAAGGGCTTCAAGTCCTCTTCACCTTCAGTAAGCAAGGCTGTGTCATCTGCATAACACAGGTTGTTAATGTCGTCCTCCAATCCTGATGTCTTCTTCATATAGTCCACCTTCTTGGATTATTTGCTCAGCAAACAGATTGAATAGGTACGGTGAAAGGATACAACCCTGACACACGCCTTTCCTGACTTGAAACCGCACAGTATCCCCTTGTTCTGTTCAAATGACTGCCTCTTGATCCATGTACAGATTCCTCATGAGCACAATTAAGTGTTCTGGAATTCTCATTCTCCTCAATGTTATCCATAGTTTGTTATGATCCACACAGTCGAATGCCTTAGTATAGTCTATAATACAGAGGTAAACATCTTTCTGGTATTCTCTGTTTTTAGTCAGGATCCATCTGACATCAGCAATGAGATGCCTGGTTTCTTGTCCTCTTCTAAATCCGGCTTGAATTTCTGGCAGTTCCCTGTTGATATACTGATGCAGATGCTTTTGAATGATCTTTAGCAAAATTTTACTTGCATGTGATATTAATGAGATCGCTCAAAAATTTCTGCATTCGGTTGGATCACCTTTCGTGGGAATAGGCATAAATATGGATCTCTTCCAGTTGGTTGGCCAGGTAGCTTTTTTCCAAATTTCCTGGCATAGATGAGCACTTCCAGTGCTGCATCTGTCCGGTGAAACATCTCAATTGGTAGTCCATCAACTCCCGGAGCCTTATTTTTTGCCAATGCCTTCAGTGCAGTTCTGGACTTCTTCCTTCAGTACCATTGGTTCCTGATCATATGTTACCTCCTGAAATGGCTGAACGTTGACCAATTCTTTTTAGTATAGTGACTCTGTGTATTCCTTCCATCTTCTTTTGATGCTTCCTGCGTCATTTAATATTTTCCCCGTAGAATCCTTCAGTATTCCAACTCAAGGCTTGAATTTTTCTTCAGTTCTTTCAGCTTGAGAAATGCAGAGGGTGTTCTTCCCTTTTGGTTTTCCATTTCCAGGTCTTTGCACATGTCATCATAATACTTTACTTTGTCTCCTCGAGCCGCCCTTTGAAATCTTCTGTTCAGTTCTTTTACTTCATTACTTTTTCCTTCTGCTTTAGCTACTTGATGTTCAAAAGCAAATTTCAGAATCTGTTCTGATATCCAGTTATGTCTTTTCTTTCTCTCTTGTCTTTTTAATGACCTCTTCCTTTCTTCATGTATGATGTCCTTGATGTCATTGTACAACTCGTCTGGTCTTCGGTTATTAGTGTTCAACATGTCAAATCTATTCTTGAGATGGTCTCTAAATTCAGGTGGGATATACTAAAGGTTGTACTTTGGCTCTCATCAACTTGTTCTAATTTTCTTCAGTTTCAACTTGAACTTGCAGATGAGTAATTGATAGTCTGATCCACATACAGCCCCCGGCCTTGTTCTGACTGATGATATTAAGATTTTCCATCATCTCTTTCCATAGATGTAGTCGATTTGATTCCTGTGTATTCCATCTGGTGAGGTCCACATGTATAGCTGCCATTTATGTTGCTGAAAAAAGGTATTTGCAATGAAGAAGTTGCTGTTCTTGCAAAATTCAATCTTGCGATCTCCAGCATTGTTTCATATAAATATGTTTATTTCTTTTTACTGTGTATGGATTATAATGTAGTAGTTGCCCATAGTTAAAATCTATTAAAGAAATGTGTTTGTACTTTTATTGCGGATGGTACTTTTACCTTGATATTTAAGTCATTCTTTTATAGTATGAAGAGATCTTCAACTAACATGTAAAAATCTGATAATGCAAAAGTAAAATTCGTATTTTTCAAGAATCTACAGTGGATAAACACTTGAGATTATAACAAACTAAGGAGATGCCACAAGATAAACATGATCCTAGTGAATTTGTTAAAAAAAAATTCTTTCCAAATCTGTGGTTAACTCAGGTTTACTCCTGACTGTCACGTATATAATAGCAATCTTCACAATGTATAAATGCAGTGAGATACAAAATGGAAAGGATCTAAAAATATTTGCATTTTCTACTTACTTGAGGTTTCTTGGGCCTATTGGTTTCTTCTAAGATTTTCTACTAATAGCCTTAGGACTTCTTTTTGATATTCGACAGTAGGTTTTGCAACAGTAATTCTAATAAGAACAATAAAAATATGTAAAAGCCCAACAACTAATTTTTTAAGGAAGACTAAACAGAACTGCTTTTGAGAGTTTTCTAATAAGACACATCCACTGGCATATTGTCCGTAAGTGGCAGTAGGTAAGGCCTCAGGGGCAAGGTACCCCGGTAGTGTGCCCTTTCTAGCAATAACATCATCAGATCACAAGTATTCTGTTTGATCTCAGGGACAGTCCAATTTTCTTAACATTGAGAAACCAGTTCTTTTTAAACTTCTGAAGGCTCAACAGCTAATCATTGGAAGGCATCATAAAGAAAGTAATTGAGCTGTTACCATGGGGTCCTAGCAACACGCTGAAGAGACAACAATTACCAGAGCATCAAAGAGGAAAACAGCCTCCTTTCTACACTGTCGGGAAAGCAAACCCTGACTGCAGCTCTGGGCTAAATTGATACAGTCAGAGGTCAGATTCTGATCATTAGTTTACACTTTAGTCAGGAATGATAACTTGTAAGACTTTCTGCCTTTCTTAGAGACCGTGAAAGTATCTGCTGACTCTATAAATAAAATCATTTTTTTTATGAGTAAAAGCTTAATAGGTGTGTCAGTATAGCCAACAGTCTCATAAATGGAAGGACGGCTAGACAGCATGAAGATTCACAGTGCTGCTGTTTTCACTCCGAGTGGCATTAGCTAAAAGTCGGGTGTTAGATGGAACACATATTTAAAGATTTATTAAATACTACACATGTCAGACGGGTGACAACTGGCTTCCACGTTTGGCAGAATTAGATGTCATTATTAAATATCTATTAAAGATTAATAGGAAGAAGATAGGAGGCAGAAGGGATTTTAAAACCAAACCCGCTGCCGTCGAGTTGATTCCGACTCATAGCGACCCTATATGAAGGAGCAGAACTGCCCTGCAGGGTTTCCAAGGCTGTAAATCTTTACGGAAGCACTGCCACATCTTTCTCCCGTAGAGCGGCTGGTAGATTTGAAATCCAGACCTCGACTCGACAACAGCGAGAAGGGAACTTAGGAAATCTAATACAAACCTGTGCTTTTACTGATTATGAATGTGAGGATCAAAGAGATCAAACAGCTTGCTTACGGTGATGTATTAATAAGTGGCAACATTATATTGCTAACTCAGTTTCTCTGACTCTCCATTTAACATTCTTTTCATTATGTCAAAAAGAATACACACCACAAAGAATTTTAGGCATGCTATTATGTACAATACTATGTATATATAAGAAAACAAGAGGATATTGTTTTGAGATCTAGGTACCTAGAATCTGAAAGGAAATAAAATCTTGACACAAAAACATAAGAGGAAAAACAGGTGAAATTAAGAAAAACAATGCCAACCTTAGTCACATGCTAAATACACACATACAGGTTTTTAACATTGACTTGCCAGCATAAAAAAGCTATATGATTGGCAAGTAGCATTCAAACACATCCTGCGTTATTAATTGATCAGCATTTGCTTAGTTTGAAAACTTTGCTTATGAAATGAGAATTTAATGAATTTAAAGGATGTAGACTATACATATTTTTAAAACACAATAACAATTTTATTTTTAATACTGTAACTAAGGCAAAGAAATTTATAAAGTTTAAAAAGGAATTTTTAAGCTATGAAAGTTAAATTTAGGCAAAGACATACTCCTTTTCAAACTCCTTGGCATTTTTCATCTTCTCTAGGTCTATTTTCATGAGCTTTGTTTTGAGATCTTCAGTTTCTTCTTTATAGGGCTCAGCTCCTAAAGCAAATTTCTCCTAAGTTTTTGAAGAGAAAAGAACAATAACTAAGTATTAGAACAGTTTCAGTTCCAGCAAAGAGTGGATAAGTGCCTTTGATCCAGTAGGAACATTTTAAAATAGCAAACAACTTCAAATATATGAAACACAGAAAAGGCGTCAATTTTAATACTAAAACGAATAATAACTAGATATTTGATGCGAAGTATATTTAAAGCTAATATAGAGAGAGCACTATTTTTATATCTTATAACAAATATTATTTTTTCCATTTAAAAAGTGATACACCCAAACAAAATGACACAGAAAGGTTGAAAATAATGAAATGAGTGGGCAAAGGTAAATCAGGAAAATGAAACAAAAAGATGCCAGAGCAACAAAATAAATATCAAACTGAATTGAACTCAAGGCACAAAGCAGCACATAGCATTATCAGGGATGTTTTGTACTGAAAGACAGTTCAGTTCAGTGATATAGGCATTTTCTTTGACCACTATGTAGTGAAAGAAAGAAATCAGCCATAGGTGACACTGTTCAGCCAGAATGCTCCTTGGAAACAAGGATCGCGAGAGTTCGTCTCATGTACTTTGGACACGTTATCAGGAGGGATCAGTCCCTGGAGAACGACATCAGCCTTGGTAAAGTAGAGGGTCAGCGAAAAAGAGGAAGACCCTCAGTGAGATGGATGGACACAGTGGCTGCAACAATGGGCTCAAGCATGACAATAATTTTAAGGATGGCGCAGGACCAGGCAGTGTTTCATTCTGTTGTACATGGGGTCACTCTGAGTTGGAACTGACTTGACAGCACCTAACAACAGCAACACTGTTTAGAGTGATTCTTGTGCCAGATAAATCAAATTTGGAAATACTGGTTTAGAAATGAATGATAGCTAATGAGAACTCTGAATTTCAGACATACGGCATGTGTCCAAAGCTACACTCAGAAATATTGATAGCCTAAATATTTTTATTAATAAACTGAAAAGACTAAAAATAAAGTTCTTAGTTAACAGCATTGATTAATTCCTCCAGATGTATTTTCATTGCTCTAGTAAGGAAAAGAACAGTCCTTCGAGATTCTGATTTGAATTAAAGTTAGAAATTAATTTGGGAAAAACTGATAGTTGCCCGATATTTCACACAAAGCACACAACAACAACAACAAACAACATAGCATTTAGGCTTCCCACCTAGGAAACGGCATGTGTCTTAATTTTAAATCACATGTTCTATTTCTTTTTACAGTTTTATGATTCTTTTCATACCTTGCTTTTATTAAAGTGCCTTCGAGTCAGTTCCGACTCATAGCGACCCCACGTACAACAGAATGAAACACTGCCCAGTCCTGTGCCATCCTCACAATTGTTGGTATGCTTGAACCCATGTCGCAGCCACCACGTTAATCTATCTCGTTGAGGGTCTTCCTCTTTTTCGCTGACCCTCTACTTTACCAAGCATGATGTCCTTCTCCAGGGACTGGTCCCTCCTGAGAACCTGTCCAAAGTACCTGAGACGAAGTCTCACCATTCTCTTTTGATATATGCTACCCTCATTTTTTTTATGAAGGTCATTCGAGCATTTTATTTTCGATTTTGTGGTTATCATAAATAAAATCTTGTTTCTCCTATCACACAGGGCGTCCATAAAGTTCCAGTGCAGTTTAAATTTTTAACAAATTCACTGCTACTTGATATAAACAATTTGTAAAAATAAAACAGGAAATTTAATCAGAATTTAAGCAAAATTGATAATGATTCTTTTGTTGAAATTTATTTTATTTTCAGTTAATAAATCCTACATTGTATCGGATAGCTATATCCAGATGTATTTAAATAATGGTGAACAGGCTGAAAATTAATATCCTTGCAATTAGTTAAATCTTAAATTAACTTTCTCGAGTTTTTCTAGATTATTTATATGACATATACAAGCAAGCTTCAAAATTTCAAACACTATAAAGATTTTGGATACCCAGTAGTTTTCTTTCTTTCCCCATGATTGCTATACAAAGTCACACCCATTACGTGGTTCTAAATGGTTACTTCTGGTATGCAGGAAAGGTATTTCTCTCTCTGTAGATACCGGTGTCAATCTATACCAAATATTGAAGAAATGTGTTGCTTACACTCTCTTTCTTGAACACTTTATGTTTCAGGACACCACTCTCTCTCCTGGTTCTCCTCCTACCTCACTGGCTGCTCTGTCTCAATATCTTTAGCTAACTCCATAAAAATCAGTTGCTGTAGAGTCGATTCTGACTCATGGTGCCCCATGTACCTCTTTTCTATTTTGCTCGTGCCTTAGGTGACCTCATCTTGTCTCATGACTTCGATCTGCTGATGATTACCCAAATTTATATCTCCAGTCTGGACCTCTCCCAGAGTCATATATCCCTCCCCTTAACTGATACCTCAACTTGGGGGTCCAATGGGCATCTCAAATTCAACATGTCAAAAACTGAACTCCAATTCTGCCCCACTTCTTTCAAATCTGCTCTTCTGGCTTTCTTGCACATCTCCATAAATGGCAATTCCATCCCTTCAGTTGCTCAGGCCAAAAACTCCGGGGTCATCTTTGGCTCCTTGTTTTCTTTCTTACTACACATAGACTCTGTCAGCAAATTCTATTGGTTTTTCTAACGGCATTTGAATTCAAAACATTGAAACTAGTGTTCTTTCCAAAGAAAACAGGTCATATTCAGCCCACTGCCCACCAGGTGGAACTCAGTAACAGGGGCATTATGAAGAAAACGAATTTTAAAATACATTTATCTAACAAAGAGTGCTATATATTTAGGTAAGAAGCAGTTTTTAAAAATCTATTTCTAAACTATAAAAAATAATATTTATGTGTGTTTTAAAAATAATTTTTTTAGGAAGATAAAAATAAGCATTATTTTGCATGAAAGTATATTCCTTGCATTTCACTTCTAAGTTGTTTTTTTTTCTTTACACTTGAGTATTGAACTTCAGACATACAAAAGCAATAGGAAGTTGTGGTAAAGGGAAGAATACAGTGCCAAAATATCCTCCACATTCAACAGTAAAATAAAAGGCAAAACATAACTCTTATTTATAAAATGAGTTGGTTAAGTTACCTGGAGTACTTGGATAATTTCTTTTGTTTTTTTCAAGGCATTTATTTGATTCATTAACTTTTGCTTGAAGTTTTGCTATCATGCCATTGGTCATCTCAAGTTTTTTCTGCATCTCTATAACCCTGCCTTCCTTACGTTTAGCACTTTCTTCAGCTTCACGTAGTGAAGTTTCTAGCTCTTGAACTTTCTGTTAGAAAAACTACATAAAGTTCGGCATGAAGACAGAATCATAGTATAGAAGTTTGAGACAAAGGTGATCATATTTGGCTGTTGGTAATTTTTCATAGATGGCATTAACAAATGTCACGTAATCCACAGACGTGTTATATTTTTCATTTAGAAGTTGATGATTTTTGAACTAAAAAAATAAAAATTTACATGATAAGGTTTAGTGTTCATTTTATTTACTGTTTAGCACAGACCTGAGCATATTAAATACGCACTCACGTTAGAAATTAACACTACTTACAGTATATCTGTTAACTGACTCTCCAAAGTAATAGATGCAACGTTTCTTTCCCTTTATTTTTTTTTTATTGTTGTGGTTTCAATGGAAGTTTACAATTCAAGTTAGTCTCTCACACAAAAATTTATACATACATTGTTCTGTGACCCTAGCTGCTCTCCCTATACTGTGACAGCACCCTCCTTTCCACCCCAGATTTGCTGTGTCCATTCAACCAGCTGCTGACCCTCTCTGCCTTCTCATCTCGCCTCTGGACAGGAGCTGCCCATTTAGTCTCGTTTATCTGCTTGAGCTAAGAAGCACACTCTTCACAAGTATCATTTTATGTCCCACAGTCCAGTCTAACCTTTGTCTGAAGAGCTGGCCATGGGAATGGTTTTAGTCCGGGGCTGAGAGTCGGGGGGCCATGTCTTCGGGGTTCCTCCAGTCTCAATCAAACCATTAAGTCTGCTCTTTTTACTACAATTTGAGTTCTGTACCCCACTTCTCTGCTGCTCCATCAGCGATTCTCTGTTGTGTTCCCTGTCAGTCTTTCCCTTTATTTTCACTAACTAGTTTTTTAAACTGAGAAATACATATATATGGAAGAAAATTCAAAGGCAAATAATGAAGATTAACTCTCACCACCTCAGACCCACAGATGACCCTGAGGCAGTAACTACTAACTTTTGTAAGTGTATCCTTCAAGAAATTTTCTGTGCGTATCCAAGCATATGTGAACATAGCTTATAAAGTCACTTATACGATACACACGACGTACACCTACTGTATATATAGTTTTCTTTCTTTTTTCTTAACCTGACAATATATTTTCTAGATCTTTCCATATCAATACATATAGATCTCTCACATTTTTGTTTTCATGGATACACAGCATCCCATTTCATGGAGGTACCATAATTTACTTAACCAGTCACCAACTAATGCACATTAGGTTGCGTCCAGCTTTCTGCAAGTACAAATTTAGGATAAATTTAAATGCCTAATTTGTCCATGTTTATAAGATTATTCACACACAGAAACTTTAACTTTTTCCTTTGAATTGTCTGTTTCTTTTTGGCCCACCTGTAATTTATTTCTGGTTAATAAGTGAGGTAGGAATCCAGCTTTATTTTATTTGTTTTTCAGATGTTTAGCCAGTTGTTACAAATCATACATCAAATAAACAAACTTTTCCCCATTGAGTTGAATGTTTGCATTATCCTATGGTAAATGCTCATACTTATTTGTGTACACTTCTGAATTCTTTTCCGTCCCCCTGCTCTACCTGTCCATCCTGCATCAGTACAAACTACTCTAATTCTAGTAGCAGGGGTCTTACCATCTGAGGGGCCATTTCCTAGGGCCGCTGACGATGGAATTTCCTTCTGTTTATTTGTCTTATTGCTTTGGTAGATGGTTATCATTTTTCTTCTCTTTTAATTCTACCAGCTGACTGAAGTCTGTAGTGATCAGCAAATCAAAGAATGATATACTAATGATCTTCTATATTCCTTCCACTAATGGTTAATTATTAAACTAGTGGTCAGTGTTGTATTACAAACATTTATTTTGCTAAAATGATCAATTATAATTTACTCCTAGGTTCCTCAGTAAGTGATTTTGATGTGACAAGAAAATAAACTAGCAACTTTGCTCATGTTTATAGACTCCAAAATAAGGGTAATTTAAAAAGTGATTAGGTTAATCAATTAATGTACTGATTCCTGGATACTTGTGGTAATATAGCAGGTTAATCTGTGTAAGAACCCTGTTATATTTTTAGCTTCTTACATTTTTATTATGACTGTACTATTAACCAACATCAAACTATGCCGTATGAATTTATTTATCAAATTAAGCTATGAATGACTCTGTCTACATAATTCAAAGGAAAGACCTTATATAACGTTTACTTTTATAATTAGTTCGAATAACAGTCACAATAGAACTATATTTAAAAAAACTAGCCCATCTCAGAAGAAAAAAGTATGTCCATGTTCCTTCAACAGTATAATTTTGACCTGAAATGTTACAAAGATGCTTTTTAGTTCTGTGATGAAGATGTAAATTTAGAACATCTGATAACAAATTACATACCTCTCTGGTTAGTTGTGTAGTTCTCGAAGTAACATGAGGATTCTTATTGTCTTTTGTAGTAGAACAAACGTCACCAGCTGTGAGAGAGGCCTTCAAGTTTGGTAGTTTTTAAACCCTTTTTTTTCACTTTTCTCTTTCATTGTTCTCAAGTCATGTTCCTATTCTTAGATATGGCAGGACTTCTTTCCTCAAACTCTGTTGATTATGTCCTATTGAATATTAAAAGCACTGATTATAGTGCTAGAATGAATTACACATATAAAAAAAATCTAAGAAAAATATTTGATTCTCGAAGAAACTATGTGTAGAAATTCATTATTTCAAAAATTCTAGAATAGTACACATCAAAGTTGTGAGGATGGCCCAGGACCCGGTAGTGTTTCATTCTGTTGTACATAGGGTCGCTATGGGTCCAAACTGACTCGACAGCACCTAACAACGACAATATGGAAGGGATACTTCAGAAAGCAGAAATGAATATTCTGATCACTGGGAAGTAAAACACATTAACAAACTGATCTCAAGCAATTGGCCTTAAGGAAGACTGATCACCTTAGGAACAATGATAAAAATCACATTTTTGAGCCTCAAAGTTGGAGGATAATATTGATAGTGGAAAGTCCATGAGACACTACTAACTAACTGCGAGCTGTTAGGCCTTACTACACAGCTGCTGCCTGTCGCCCCGAAACAGACTCATGTCTCCCCTTGTCTAAGGCCACTTGGGGAAGAGGATGGATTCCTACAGAAGCAGCGAGAGGGGAAGAGAAGACTGCCAAGAGGATTCAAAATTTAACAAGTGGACACTGAATAGCAGACACCAAGATTTTGTTACTTTCTTTATAAATATAAATTGATATATATCTAATCATCATATTGAAGCATGTTAACTGAGAGGAAGAATATGTTTTACAATCTTTTTCATAAAGCATATAAGAATAAACTAAACATACTTAAACTAAACGTACTTAAAATTAAGTTGCTCTAAGTTCTTTTAAGAATGAGGTAGGAGAGGCAGGGCCAATCTCTGAAATCTAGAAGATACTGCAAAACCTCCATGACAAAAACACAAATAACCCAATTAAAAAATGGGCATAGGATATGAACAGGCACTTTGCCAAAGACGTTCAGGCGGCTAACAGACACATTAAGAAATGCTCACGATCAATAGCCATTAGAGAAATGCAAATCACAACTACAATGAGATACCATCTCATCCCAACAAAGCTAGCATTAATCCAAAAAACACCAAAAAATAAAATATTGGACAGACTGTGGAGAGACTGGAACACTTATACACTGTCGGTGGGAATGTAAAATGGTACAACCGCTTTAGAAACCAATCTGGTGCTTCCTTAAAAAGCTAGAAATAGAAGTACCATAAGATCCGGCAATCTCTCTCCTTGGAATACATCCTAGAGAAACAGAGCCATCACACGAATACATATAAGCACACCCACGTTCACTGCAGCACTGTTCACAACAGCAAAAAGATGGAAACAACCTAGGTTACCATCAATGGACAATAAACAAATTATGGTATATTCTCACAGTGGAATACTATGCAATGAAAGAGAACAACGATGAATCTGTGAAACATGGAGGAAGCTGGAGGTCATTATGCTGAGTGAACTTAGTCAGTTGCAAAAGGACAAATATTGTATAAGACCACTAGTATACAAACTCAAGAAAAGGTTTAAACACAGAAGAAAACATTCGATGGTTACAAGGGTGGGGAGGGAGGGTGACGGGTATTCACTAACTAGAAAGTAGACAAGAATTATCTTAGGTGAAGGGAAGGACAGCACACACTACAGGGAAGTCAGCATAACTGGACTAAACTAAAGCTAAGCTAAGAAGTTTCCTGAATACAACCAAACACTTTGAGGGACACAGTAGTAGCAGTACGGGTCTGGGGACCATGCTTTCAGGGGATATCTAGGTCAACTGGCATAACAAAGTTTTTTAAGAAAATGTTCTGCATCCCATTTTGGTGAGTGGCGTATGGGTCTTAAAAGCTAGCGAGCGACCGTCTAAGAAGCATCAGTTGGTCCCAAACCACCTGGAGGAAAGAAGAATGAATAACACCAAAGACACAAGCAACGTATTGGCTCAAGAGACAGAAAGGACCACATAAACCAGAGAATTCATCAGCCTGAGACCAGAAGAATTCGATGGTCCCTGGCTATCACTAATGACTGCTCTGACAGGGAACACAACAGAGAGTTCCTGACAGAGCAGGAGAAAAGTGGGGGACAGAACTCAAATTGTAGTAAAATGATCAGACTTAATAGTTTGAGACTGGAGGGACAATGGAAGACTTGGCCCCCCTAACTCTCTGTTGGCCCAAAACTAAAACCATTCCCAAGGCCAACTCTTCAGACAAAGATTAGACTGGACTATGGAACATAAAATGATACTTGTGAAGAGTGTGCTTCTTAGCTCAAACAGATACCTGAGACTAAATGGGCAGCTTCTGTCCAGAGGCGAGATGAGAAGGCAGAGAGGGTCAGGAACTGGTTGAATGGACACGGGAAGTCCGCGGTGGAAAGGAGTGTGCTGTCACCGTATAGGGAGAGCAACTAGGGTCACATAAAAATGTATGTATAAATTTTTGTGTGAGAGACTAACTTAAATCGTAAACTTTCACTGAAAGCACAACAATATAAAAAAGAAAACAAAACAAAAAAAAGAATGAGGAAGAAAAATTAAACAATGACGACAACAATAAAAAATGAGGCAGCACAATGAAAATTACTACTTAGACTTATTTTGTTTCTATAGAAGTTGTTTACATGACAAATCCTATCATTTTGTTTTTGGATGTCATTTTTAAGCTTTTCTATATCAAAATGAATATTCACCCAGTCTTCCAAAAACTGGCTCATTTCTTTCCTCTTATCTAATACTTGATGAAATTCAGTCTTTATGCTGAGGAAGTCACTTTCTGAAAAATCTTTGAGAATTTCCTGTGTGAAAATAGCACCAAATTGTCTGAACATTAGGAAAGTTTTTATCAAAGTATTATATAAATATCATTAAAAAAGGGAAAATACCTAACTGAATCATCATTTTTCTTAATATTTTCAAATAAACTAAAAATATATATAATTCTAAATTGAAACTTCATTCTAGTTACTTGCATAAAAAATTTTGGCAGTATAGGCTATGTGACAGAGGTAGGTCTAAATTTTGTCAGAATTAAAACCTATCAAAATGATAAGTTTGTGACTACTAATTATAATATTTGAAGTGTTTCTGGATGTGGCTTTTCTGTGCATAAGGCAGGCCTTCCATGCAGGTTGGGACCTGGCTGCTAGCCTCCCAGTGCTGAGACAGCAAGACGCTCCATGTGGAGGTGTTGCCAACAAGAATGTTTCTGACCCCCAGTCATAGGTGTAGGAAGTCTTAGAAGGCATTTGGAAAATTATTCTGGGGTTCCATAAATTCCCACCTGCTAATGTTAAATTGGAGCCCTGATGGTGCTGTGGTTAGGCATTTGGCTGCTAACCAAAGGGTCAGCAGTTTGGATCCACCAGCTGCTACCTGGAAACCCCATGGTGCAGTTCTACTCTGTTCTATAGGGTCGCTATGAGTCAGAATTGACTCAATGGCAACGGGTTTGGTTTGTTTAATGTTAAATCAGTTTCTCGGTATCTGTGGAGGCCCGAAAGGAGGCTAGTCCCTTCTTGACACTCTTTATATCTGGCCAATAGGTTACTGTGTAACCTATCTTTAATTTCTGGTAAATGAAACTGGCTCTAAGCAATGTGAAAAGGTACTTTTCTACTTAATAAAAAGGTTTAAAATCTATATAAATCCATTTAAAATAAAAAATACGTTAATATGGAGATCCATATTCTGGTTCAGTTTGAGGTCCCTTAATTCGTTGGATGGTATGTCACAATCTTGTCGAAGGTGCTGTATTTTAATTAGCAGTTCATTTTGCTTTTCCACTTCATCAATAAAATCCATTTCAAATTTATTGATGGATTCATGGCATTCTTCCTTTATCTTTGTAACAAGGCTTAACACATACTTGCAGAAAAAAATTAAATAAACTGGGAAATGAAACTTTTTATCACATTTAGAGGATGTTTAAACTGCTGGGATGTGAGATGGGATGGATCTCTTTTTCAGCTATATCCTCTGATACGAGGGAAGAAGGAAGGAGCCTCTGTCCCCAACTTCCTTCTCGTGGCATCTAGTTCCATATTTCTGACTTCCTACTGGATACACCTCCTGAATGCCCTATAAGTACCTCAAACTCAGTATATTTAAAATGTAGCATGATCCATTTCACTATTAACCCATTTTTTCTGTTGGTCCTTTTTTAGTTAATGGTAACGCCTATCATCCAGGTTTTCCAGCTAGATACCTAAGAGTTACTTTCAGCATCTTCTCCTGTCCACCTTGATTGAGCTAACCAGTAAGATGAGTGTAACATACCTCAAGTCTTGCTTGGCTTCAAGGTGACAATAATTTGAATGCCATAAGTTCCATGGATCTCATGAATAAGTTTTGGACATCTGAGAGGCATAATCTGTGGAAGGACATCAGGGACCAAGAGGCAGTTTATCTAGACAGGGCAGATACCCGGGCCTACTCCTTCAGTTTCCACCATTCCTCAATTTCTTATAATCTGGCCTCTTCCCTCATCACTCAACTAAAACTGTTCTGACAAAGGTCACCAATGAGCTCTATTATCACCAAACTGAGGAGACATTTTCAATCCATATTCTGGCTGTCTGCAACATCTGCTACTCTTGACCACTTCATCTTTGACATACCTTCTCTCCTCCACTGACGAGTGACACCCCTTTTGTTGGTACTCTCTTTCACCTTTCCAACCTCAAACCCATGTGCTGCCCCCTTTTCTGCTAACGACTCTTGAATATTTATTTTTTCTAGAGTTTTCTTCTTGTCCTAAGGCTTTATTCTTCTATCATGCTTTCCGGGTGCCCGTACCCATGCTGTATTATCTACCATCTATATGCTGTTGGAGCCCTAGTGGCAAAGTGGTTAAGGCCTCGGCTGCTAACCAAAAGGTTGGCGGTTTGAATCCACCAGCCGCTCCCTGGAAAACCTACGGTGCAGTTCTACTCTGCTCTATAGTGTCACTATGAGTTGGAATTGACTTGACAGCAACTTGTTTGCTTTTTGATAATATCTAAGAATTCTATTATCTGTGTATTTTAAAATAAATCGATCCTTTTTTGAAAAAAAAAGTGATGACATTGATTTCTGTGTGTGGTTAGATTTTAGAGTTTTTATTTAAATGAACTTGTGTATACTCTGGGATTGGTTGATTAAATATGATTTACAGAGAAACTACGGCTCTACTTCTTTCTATTATCCAGAGTACACGCTATTTTAGGGATTTCTTTAGCTGTGTAATTCCAAGTTCACATGACTCTATAGCACCTATCTCACAATGGGGCAGAGTGTGACTCCGAACATGTTGTAAGCACATCTAGAGACTGGGATTCTACACTTTGTGTATAAAGGAGCCAATGTGAGCATAGGGTGTACGTGTAAGAGAGAGAGACAAGACAGAGATAAGAAGAGAGATTGTAAAAACAGTACAAGAATGTACACCCCACTCCCAAGATAGAAACATGGAAGCTATGAAAATCTTCTTTTCTTGTAAATGTCTATAAAATTGCAAAATCAAAATTGAACGAAAACATAGGGGCCATGGGCTATAGAGCTAAGTTTGACATTTCAGTGCATGGTATTTTAGAACCCCTTGATCTGCTCCTGAACAAGCTCTGCAGTCCAACCTCAGCGGATAACCTTTGGTGACCAGCACATTTCTCTCTCTTCCACAGGCCCCCAACACACGCTTTACAGAATCTGCCCACTGAATAGACAGGGTCAAAGGAATGCACATGTTTTTTAAAAAGTTATCAAACAATTCTTATGCCTGTTAAGACCTATTGGCAGAAATTATATTTACAAAAGAGTCCATTCACTTATATTGGTAGATGAGGCCCATTCCAGTTCATAAAAAATTTGATTGAGTGCCTTAATAAAACTGATGTTAATTTTAAAAAAATTATTAAATGAAAACTTAATCAATAAAATTTGCTTTAAAAAGTTTAAAGTTAGTAAGCAGTGAATAAGAAAGTAAATCTCTAAAACTTCAATTACTTATCCTTTTTCATATTTCAATCTGATTTTTGTTCTTTTTAGGATTTGTACTTCTGGAGGTCAAAATCTCTCTCTCAAGTTTAATTATATAGAATAGCTAGAAAAAAATGAGGAAATTTTTCTTTATAAATTTTTGGTGGCAATGAAAGATACTTTTAAAAATTTAGCTGAAAAGCGAGTGTCACAAACATTTTTACAAGGCTGCAGCAGTTTTAAAATTTGAGGTGTAATTTTCATAAAAACCATAATATTGCATGGAATATACTGTTCTTTCTAGCTAACATAAAACTAAATGTCAAAAGTAGGTTTTAAGTAAAAATCTTTAATCAATATTATTTTTAGTTCCAAAAATTTAACATGGAAATCCATGAAAAAATTAAAATAAAATACAGAGTTGTTAAGCAATAATGCTTTTTTGGACTGATGCAGGAAATATCTCCTCTTGGTCCACATATAGCTTGTAACAGAGCTGACTATCTAGAGTACACAAATTAAGCAGTGGCTTTGTTGTCTGGTGTTTTAATAGTCATCAAATATATTTTTCATTTTTTTCTCCATTTACATTTCTCATTTCACATACTATTTGTAATAATTTTATTCAGTGTCCCTTGTGGGGGACAAGGAATATGTATCCACTGTGGTAACGTTTCCTCTTCTTTTGGCTGCACAGTTCCCTTGGCTTCTTCATGTTCACTACTGTCTCTGAGGATCTGAGGCAAACCAATGAAATCCTTAAGAAATATACTTTCCATACAATTTTATGAATGAACTAAACCACTAAATCTCATAATTCATATTATTACTGTTAATATGGGAAATTACACACACAGAAGAAGATTCATGCTTTATATTAATAGACATTATCTGGCATTTGGGACTGTCACAGGAGTGTATTTCAATGGGCACCTTGACTTATCTGTGTAAAGCCTTAAGTCCCTGCCATTTTCATTTACCATTTATGCAAGCTTAATAAGTGAGCCTACAGAGTGGGCAGAATAATTAAGTGTCCCTTTTCAGTCTACCTTCCAAAGACAATTCACCAAAACTTCTGTAAAATTAAACTATAACTAAATTGGAAATGAGGGAAAAATACTTTTATTGGGGTTCAATTCATTTGAAAAATTATATAAATGAAAGAAAAGTGAAAAAAAATAGGTAAAACCTTCAGAAGTTCAAGGTACATTGCTTGCACTCATATTTATATGTAACATAACTGGATAGTTCATGGATATACCTCAGTCTTCCAGGCCTTTTAATGGTAGTATGTCTGTGAGACTCTGGAGTGGGAAAAAAGAAATATTTGATTTTGGGCAATACTGAGAGGCTTACCTTAGGGTAGCAGCCCTGGTGGCACGTTGGTTAAGGCATGCGACTGCTAACTGAAAGGCTAGCAGTTCGAAACCACCAGCAGCTCCTGGAGAGAAAGATGCGGCCTTCTGTTTTCATAGAGATTTACAGCCTTGGAAACCCTATGGGGTTGCTATGAGTCGAAATCTACTTGACGGCAGTGGGTTTGGTCTGGTCCCCTAAGGTAAAACAAAACAAAAAAGAATGGAGTAAACCCTGGAGTAGAGATCCCCAGATTTGCCTTATGGTCACCATGACGTGTATATGTGCATGCACATGCGCACACACAGACATCAATACTTTCCATGTACTGATAATATTTCAGTTGAGTACAGTGAGAGAGAATATCACGTTATTACAGGAAATCATAAAAAAGGCTAGAGAGCATGGAGAGATGAAGGAAAGGGGGAGGTAACATTTAATGAACAGGGAGACGGGCACCACAGCAGCTGAGCCTAAAAATTAATTATGTAGCTTTTCAAGATCAGAGTTCTTCAAACCTGATCATGATTACCTGTTGGAGCTCTAGTGTAGACAACTGGTCTGGAAAATTGGTCACTGTCCCAAATCACTAAGGTAATGACACAAAGGTGAATTTCAATTAGGGTGAAGGGTCATATGGAGTAAAACATTATTTTAAATTTTATTGTTTCAGAAGTTATAAATTAATATAGACTAGGATGAAATCTTCACAGATTAATACATTTATTAGAATCAATTATGAATATTTTAAAGATTTAGAAGAAGGGCTCTTCTGGCTCCAGATAAATGTAGAAATATCTATTTTAAAAATATAAAAAATTGTAATTCTAATTATGAACAATTATTTATTAAAACTAGACCAGCAAAAGATCTAACAACTTAATGCATATATTTAGAATAATAAAAAAATTGAGTCTCTTCAAAATATACAACATTTTAATTAATTTAGATTGTCTTCACCTCCGTTAATTTAAATTATTGAGTTCTTTCTGGACGTGGCAAGAAATAATAAGCTACATTTCTATTGTTACTAAAATGTGCCCTCTTTAGCTCCAAAATACTCTAGTCACCTCTCTCCAACTGTTCCAAAAACACCTTCTGCTCGTTTCCTAAGACTCATTAAAATTAGCAATTTCAAAAGTACTGCTTCTAATTTTTTAACTAGATATACAAAAGAAACTTAATAGGCAAACTTTAGAAATAAATTTTAAGATCAGATTGATTTTTATATCATATATTAAGATATAGTTTTAAGTTTTTACCTCAGTAGATATTGGGGGCATTTTATCCTCCGAATGTTCATTTATTGATTCTGTGGTGTACATGCTAAGAGTTAAAAGAAAAAATTATTTGAAAGAAAAATAGGGCCATAAGTCACCTAAGGTCCCTGGGTGGTGCAAGTGGTTTGCGAGCAGCTGCTAACCTAAAGGTTGGCAGTTCAAACCCACCCAGTGGCACCACAGAAGAAAGGCCCGGCAATCTACTTTCATAAAGATTACAGTCAAGAAAACCCTATGGCGCAGTTCTACTCTGAAACACATGGGGTGGTCATGAGCTGGAATCATGTC
Source organism: Dugong dugon (assembly GCA_030035585.1). Lineage (NCBI taxonomy): Eukaryota > Metazoa > Chordata > Mammalia > Sirenia > Dugongidae > Dugong > Dugong dugon. Next base: position 19,641,229 of record CM057463.1, on the reverse strand, counting down.
GACCGCAACAGGATTTCTTTACATATATATGTGTGTGTCCATCTGAAAGCAAATACGGTTAAGTGAGATTAACTCTTAATAATTTTTATCATAAAGTTGTATCATACTCAAGTCAGGTACCTTCACAGTAAAAAAACTTCAAATACCCATTTTAAAACTATTGACCAAAGTCATGTACACAACTTTTAAAAACCATTATTACACAGAAATTTAACACTTCTCAACAGTTCATAATGCTGAGCCATCTCTTAACAGAAAACTCAGTTCTTTATTTCATTCACTGAACTGGTATGTTTGGGATAACTTCCACTGCTAATTTACTCTATTTCCAGTCATACAGCTGCATAAGAGGCTCTAGGAAAAATAAAACTGAAATATGATCAACCACGTTAATACCTCCATCTATAGGTTACTGACAAATGCTATCGTTTTATGTTGTCCATTTGAAACGTCTATAGGTCCCACATTTAAACATTTCTATAAGGTTTTATTCTGAATGAGAATGAACTAATCAACATAAATAAAACAAAAATCTTCATAAATGGACCGGTAAGCAACATCATGACAAACGGACCAAATACTGAAGTTGTCAAGGATTTCGTTTTACCTGGATCCACAATCAATGCCCATGGAAGCAGCAGTCAAGAAATCAAACAACATATTGCATTGGGCAAACCAGCTACAAAAGACCTCTTTAAAGTGTTAAAAAGTGAAGACGTCACTTTGAAGACTAACGTGCTCCTGACCCAAGCCAGGGTATTTTCAATCGCCTCATATGCCTGTGAAAGCTGGACAAATAAAGGAACACTGAAGTAGAATTGATGTCACTGTACTATGGCGCTGGCCAAGAATATCGACTATACCATGGATTTCTAGAAGAACAAACAAATCTGTCTTGAAGAAGTACAGCCAGAATGCTCCTTAAAAGCGAGGATGGTGACACTTGATCTCATGTACTTTGGATACGTTATTGGGAGGGACCAGTCCCTGGAGAAGGACTTGGTAAAGTATGCTTGGTAAAGTAGAGGGTCAGTGAAACGAGGAAGACCCTCAGTGAGATGGAATGTCACAGTGACTGCAACAATGGACTCAAACATAGCAAGGATTGTGAGAATGGCACAGGACCAGGCAGTGTTTCATTCTGTTGTACATAGACAGCGGTGCTATGAGTCGGAACCGACTGGATGGCACCAAACAACAACAACAACATAAGGTTTTGTTCTGAATGAGAATGAACTAGAGTCAAATCAAAAGAAGAATTAGATCTGAAAATCTTTATTTAAAAATATCTGTTTCTACCTTCTCTGTGATTATTTTCTAACTGACCGTAGGGAGAGAGTCTTTTCCTTAAAAATATTTTTCTCTCAACACTTGAATTACTGTCCAGGACAAATCAAAGCAGATTTTGAGTTTTAATTTTTAGATAATCTGTAAGAACACAACCTCCTAATGTTTCAAGTATCTGTATTTTTAAGAAAGGTTAGTAATTTTTATAATGAAAATTTTAAGTAAAGAGGAAGGCAAAAGGAACACTAACATTTGAGTACCTACTCATGCTAGATGCTTTACACATGTTGTCTCATTTTAATCAAATGATCAAAATATTAGTGAGTAAAATTCTTTAAGGGGTCATAACTGATATTATGACTTATTACGGCAGAGGATACTATCATAAAAATCTGATAAAAAATTAGAAAAAACCCGATTTGAAGTTCCTTTAAAGTAAATTCCATTTTGAATAAAGGGATTATCAAAATTACTACTTGAATTTTTATGCCATTAAATTAACATCAGCCCTTAGATGAGGAGCTGAGTGGTAGTAAGCGCTAAGCACAAGGAGAGTAGGTGAGTCACCTAAGCTGTGCCAAGAGAGTTGGAGAGTCTGAGCTGGAGTACACGTGAGCCATGAGTTCAGAACAGAAAGTTCATTCACTCTCTTAATAATTTTTAATTGTCTACCCTTTTAGGCTCTGAAGCAGCAAAACAAAACAAAACAGAAATATTTTTGCTCTCATGGAACTTACATATTTGTTTGCAGTGAAGGGGAAGATAATAAACAATATTTTCAGATGGTGATAAGAACTGAATAAATCAGGATGTTACAGTTGTCAGGGTGACATTCGAACTGTGACCTAAATGAGGAGAAACTGAGTCACAACGAGGCAGATGGACGAAGAGCAGGCAAACAGGACACCAAGAATCATACAGGTAGAGAAATCAAGACAGCAGGTAGCATGTATCATACTAGAAAGTCTGCAACTATATCACGATGATCAAGATAGCAGGGTTTGGAATCCAGGCAGGTAAACTATGCATTAGCGCTTCAAACCTAGGTAAGGAGTCTGAATAATAACTCTACAGGTTAGCAGCTATAAGAGAAGCTTGCTACTGAGCCAAGTAATACTTGTGCCTGGCAATTACTCAATTCTCTCTTTATATATCTGCCAAGGGTGGAATTGATAGGTAGTATGCAGAGTGACTAAAAGCAAGGGCTTTGAAACTGAGATAGATATGTATTTCATTCTCCTCTTTAACATTTAGTAAGTATGGGAAGTGATTTATCTTCTTAAGCCTCAGTTTCCTTATCTGTAAAATAATGATACCAATAATGCTTAATTCATTGGTTATTGTGAGGGTTAAATGATATAATAGGTACAACAAGTTGGACTATAAGAAGCATTTAACATGAATAATCTCATCCAATTCTCACAACTCTATGGAGTAGTTACTATCATTTTCCCCAGTGAGCAGATGTAGAAATTGAGACCCTAGGGAGGTTAAATAATTTTCCTAAAGTCACACAGCTAGCAAGTGGTAGAGCTGGAACTTGCACCAAATACTCTTTATTATGCAGATTAATAAATATAAACTTCTTACTACAATGCTTAGCATAGATGCCTAGCAGTAAGTGATAGCTTTTTTGGTTAATGCAGCCCTGGTGGTGCAGTGTTTAAGAACTATGGCTGCTAACCAATAGGTCGGCAGTCTGAATCCACAAGCTGCTCTTTGGAAACCCTATGGGGCAATTCTACTCTGCCCTATAGGGGCACTATCAGTCAGAATCGACTTGATAGCAATGGGATATTTTGGTTATTGTTTCTCTTAAAGTGCAGACAGACATAAGGCTACTGATAAGCGAGACCATCTGGTCAGAGGTGGAGTAAAGCAGTAGGGAGCAGACCAATGATAGCAGAAATCTTTTCTTCTAGGTGAGTACAACCCTCACCCTTGCTTTATATTGAGAGCATTTTTATCACATCTTATGAGGAATGAACTCTTGTTGTATGCTTGAAATAGACTCCTTTAGAAGACATAGGTTCTACCAGATCTGGAGGGGGTGTGTACCAAGTTTAAAAGGTTGTCCAACATTCTCTTCATGGGTAATGCCACACTCTTTATCCGAACTCAGAGAAACACTATTCTTATTCAATTTGACAGAAAATAGAGATAGGGAAATGTCTGATATGCCTGAAACAGAAAATAGATTATTTTGATTCAAAAAAACAGAGGATATTTTCTTCACAGGTAGGAGAGGTTCTTATATAGACAAATAGTTTGATCATAGTCTAACCCTCTTATACTGCCACCAAATAAGAAAGCATATGATGTATTTTACTAGTTATTCACCTATGATAAGAATAGGAACTCTGCACAATTTTTTTCTCTTGAGATATAACACTGTATTAGTCAGGGTGCTCCAGAGAAACAGAGGCAATAGGGGATGTTGTTGTTGTTGTTAGGTGCCATCAAGCTGATTCAGACTCATAGCGACCCCAAGTACAACAGAATAAGACATTGCCCGGTCCTGCGCCATCCTCACAACTGTTGCTATGTTTGAGGCCATTGTTGCAGCCACTGTGTCAATCCATTACATTGAGGGTCCTCCTCTTTTTCACTGCCCCTCTACTTCACCAAGTGCGTTTGGCTGGTTTCTCTAGAGAAGCAAAACCAGTAAAGCATATAAATATATATACAGAGAGATTTACATCAAGGAAATGACTCACACAGTTATAGAGGCTGGAAGGTCCCAAGTCTTTGGGTCAGGATAGAGGTTTCTCCTGATTCACGTAGCCACAGGGGCTGGTAAACCCAAGATCAGAAGGTCATACAGCAGGGCTCTTGCTCACGGGCTGGCAAGACTGACAAGTCCCAAATTGGCAGGCATGATGGCAGGTACTGCTAGCTCAAGTCCCAAGAACCAGACTGAGCAAAAGCCCATGAGCCTTGCCAGAATGTCCACTGATATTCGACGCAGGCCACACACTCAAGGAAACTCCCTTCCAACTGACTGGCTACTCACAGCAGATCCCATCATGGAGGTGACTACATTATACCAAATCTCATCATGGAAGTGATCACAACATCATAGGACTGCCAAACCACTGAGAATCATGGCCTAGCCAAGTTGACACACAACCTTAACCATCACAGCAAGCATGATGTCCTTCTCCAGGGACTGGTCCCTCCTGATAACATGTCCAAAGTATGTGAGACAAAGTCTCGCCATCCTTGTTTCTAATGAGTATTCTGGCTGCAGTTTTTCCAAGACAGATTTGTTTGTTCTTTTGGAAGTCCATGGTATATTCAATATTCTTGGCCAACACCATAATTCAAAGGCATCAATTCTTCTTTAGTATTCCTTACAGGGGATAGCTATAGATAGGCAGGTAGATAGATGGATGGATGGACAGACAGACAGATGGACAGACAGACAGATAGAGAAGAGAAAGACAGAAAGAGACTGAGATCAATTTATTTTAAGGAATTGGCTTATATGATTGTGGGGGCTGGCCAAGTCCAAAATCCGTAGGGAAGGCTGGCAGGTAGGTTGGAAATTCAGGTAAGAGTTGATGTTGCAGTATGAAGTCAGCAATCGGTAGGGCAGGCCAGCAAGCCAGAAACTCTGCAGGGTTTCTATGTTGCAGCCTTGAGGCAGAGTTCCTTCTTTGGGAAACCTAAGTTTTTGCTTTTAAGGACTCTGACTGATTAGAGGGGGCCCACCCACATTATGGAGGCTAATCTGCTTTACTTACAGTCAACTGACTATAAATGTTAATCACATCTAAATACCTTCACAGCAGCATCCAGACTAGCGTTTGATCAAGCAACTGGGAACCGTAGCCTAGCCTAGTTGACACATAAAATTAACCATCACAGAGAGAAAAGTTCACAAGTGATGATTGTATAATTCTGTGATTTTTCAAAGTCAACACACCTGAGTAGCCTGTACCCAGCTCAAGAAACATTACCAGCACCCTAGAGCCTCCCCTTGTACCCTCTTTTTAGTCACTAAACTCAAGGGTAACTACTATCCTGATTTCTTACGCCCTTAGATGAATTTTGTTTTTGAACGTTCTATAAGTGAAACCATACGGTATATACTCATCTGGCTTTTTTCTTTCACTTAACATTATTTTTGCATTCCATGCTCTTGTATATAGTTAATTCCATCTCATGTCTGTATAGTATTCCATTCCATGAATATACCATAATTTATCTATTCTACTTAAGCAGCACTTTTGTTATGAATAGAGCCCTGGTGACATAGTGGTTAAGAGCTTGGCTGCTAACCAAAAGCACCAGCTGCTCTCGGAAACTCTATGAGGCAGTTCTACTCTGTCGTATATGGTTGCTGTGAGTCGGAATCTACTCAGTGGCAACGGGGTATTTTGTTTTGTTATGAATACTGCTATGAATATTTGTGTACATGTAGTGCTATGAAGAGCAGCTCTGGTGGCGCAGTGGTTAAGTGCATGGCTGTTAACTGGCTCCACGGGAGAAAGACATGGCAGTCTGCTTCTGTAAAGATTATAGCCTCGGACTCAGTGACAATGGGTGGTGGTGGTAGCCCTATGAATATTTGTGTACATGTGTTCTACTGTTTCATGACAGTAGATTATGCCAAATAGTTTTCTAATTTACTCTACATTTATGAATTCAATAGATTTTCAGTTCCTTACATCCTTGTCACCCTTGATATCGTCTTTTTCCTTTTAACTATTTTGGAGATTTTGCATTGTGGATTTAATTAGCATTTCCTTGATGACTAATGACCTTGAATACTTTTTTATATATTTATTGACAATTTGACTATGTCCTTTAACAAACTGTCTGTTCCACTCTCTTGCCCTTTTTTTAAAAATTGTATTGGCTTCCTTTCTCTAATTTGTTGGGGTTCTTTATGTATTCTAAACATGAATCTTTTGTCAGGTGTGTAAATTGCAACTGTTCTCCTATTCTGTGGCTTGCTTTTTCACTCTGATGATGTCTTTTAATGAACAATTTTAATTTAGTTCAATTTATCCTTTTCTTCTTTTAGGGTTAAAGCTTTTACTGTTTCAGAAATCTTTGTCTACCATGAGGTCATAAAGGTGTTCTCCTATGTATTCTTCTAGAAGCATCATTGACTTGCCTTTTATATTTAGGTGTACGATCCACGTGTGGTATGATTTTTCATGTACGGTATGAGGAAGGGATCAAAATTCATTTTTTCCTATATGGATATCTAATTTACCCAGCACCACTTATTAAAAAGATCATGCTTTACCTACTGCATTGAAATGTCACCACTGTTCTAAGTTAACCAACCAGTTGCCATCAGGTTGTAAATTAGGTGACCATATATACGTGAATCTGCTTTTGGACTCTATTCTGTTCCACTGGCCCATATGTCTCTCCTTATGCCAACACTGCACTGGTACTTATAAAATAGGTATTGATATCTGGTAGTGTAAGTTCTCCAGTTTTTTCTTCTTCAGAATTGGCCTGACTCCCTGGTCCTTTGCATTTCCATTTAACTTTCTGGAATCAAGCTGTCAATTGTCTCTCTCTCTGTCTCACACACACACTGCACTGAATATATAGATCAATTTGGGGAGAAGTGACATCTTAACAATATTGAGTCCTCTAATCCTTGAAAATTATATACTATTTATTTAGACTTTCTTTATCTTATTTAGAGCTCTCAGAGCAGAGGTCTTGCACATCTTTCACTAGACTTATTTCTAGGTATTTCATATTTGTTGGTGCTAATACAAAAAATTCATTTTATGTTTGTTGCTGTTTACAGAAATGCAAGTAAAACTGTTTTTGAACATTTTATTGTGATTTGGGTGAAAGTTTACGCAGCAAATTAGCTTCCCATTCAACAATTTATACACATTTTGTTTCATGACATTAATTGCAGGAGAAATACTTTTAATTTTTGTTTATTGACTTTCTATTCAAGCCTTCACAAATTCACTTAACTCTAATAGTTAATCTACATATTCATTTGGATTTTCTAAGAACACAAGCATGTGGTCTAAAAATATAAGTTTTATTTCCTCCTTCCTCAATTTTATACAGTTTATCTCTTTTTCTTTCTTTATTGCACTGGCTGTAACCTGCCTTTAGAGTTGCTCCATATCCTTGCTAACCTGTCTGTCTTTAGACTTTCTTCTGGTATAGATCCATTGGCAATAAATTCTCTCATTAATGTTATTATTATTTTGCCTTAAAAATGTCTTTATTTCACCTTCAATTTTGAAAGTGATTCTCATTGGATATAGATTCTAGGGTAGAAATTATTTCCTTTCAGCACATTGAAGATGTTATTCCACTGTCTTCTTACTCCCACAGTTCTTCTTGAGAATTCAACCATCATTCCTACTATGACTTCTTTGAAGATAATTTGTCTTTGCCCCTTTTGGCAGCCATTATTTTCTACCCAGCAGACTTTTTCTTTGTTATCACTTTGCATGTAATGGGTTGGAAAAAGCAAAGACACAAAGCACTTCAGTAAAAAAAAATAGGGGACTCAGAGTCAGAACACTGTGGTTAATAATTCTGCCACTTACTAGGTGTGTGTCCTTGGTCAAGACCCTTAACCTCTCTGAGCCTCAGTTTCCGCATCTGACAAAAGGCTGTTACAAAAATTGAATGAGATAAAGAAAATGAAAGCATAGCACAAGCTATAAAGGGCTATCCAAATGCTGTCTATTATTATTATTAGAATCAATACAAATCAGGTCTTTCTTTCACTGGTCATCCCAGCTCTGTAAGGCAACAGGATTCTCAAACTCCTTCTTTCATTTTCCCCTTACCACTTAAGAGGTAGGCTTTTATACTTTAATAAATACATACTGGTGGAACTAGTTAAAAGAAAAAAACCATGAGGAAAAACATACCAAAAAAATTAATAAATATACATTGCAGGGATAAGCGAGAGAAAAGCGCCAGCCTGTGAAAGTACAGAGTGTGCATGTAACGACCAAAACAAAAAAATCAGGCCACATTTTTTTTTTTCCATGTTAGATAGAGGTCAAGGAGGCACAAAAAGGCAATGCTTTGAATCAATGTTCTCAGTAAAACTGTAACCCTTCAAGCTGCAAGTTAGGATATCTGGTTTCAAGGGCTAGCTCAGCTACCAACTTAACCACTAATACCCAGGTGGTCGACCCAGCCAACACTCTGGTCTTTCAGTTCCTTGATCTCCTTGATTCCTATGATGTTTCTCTCCACCTTACCTCAGACACCTACTCACAAGTCCACAAATCTCAAATGGCCGCACACCATGCCCAGATGTGCTTCTCTAGTATGAGGACCTTCCATCCTCCAAAACTATTTTATACCTTCTCTTCTCCCCTTAAGCCCCGTACCCAAACATTCCTCCTTGTCACACTTTACTTGCCTCATACTTTATACTACATTGAGAAAAAGACAGTTATCAGAAACTCCCTCACCTTCTCACCACTGAATCTACCCATTTACCTGTATCTCTACCCAAACTCATTGCCTTTTTCCTGTTACTACTATGAATTACAGTGAAACCTGTGAGAGCTGGAACTTGACAGGACTGCCTTGTTTCTCCAGGTCTCGCAATATTTCTGCCTTTGACAGGGTGAAGTCTTACCACTTTTCTATCGCTATTAGTAGAAAATATTTGGGTTCTCCTTCTCTGACAGGTTTCCAACTTACACAGGTTTTATTGTATACGTATGTTCATGTGCTGACCCAAGGCCAACACTTATACATATTCTCTGGATCCCATCTCCTCTGTTTTCTTAAAGACTTCATTCCTAAAATACACATACTCACTCTTTTTCCTTTTTTTTTTTTTGGATTAGGGTCAATAGTTTTATTAGAGTATTTGGATGTGGTAGGAGATCATCTGGACAGAAAGTAACAGGGGAGTGTTTCTTCATTTGCATGAGAGGCTTGGGCTAGAAGACCTTTTCAGACCCTTCCAACTCTGATGCTCTCGAATTCTTTGAATCACAGTTTTACTTGGTTTGGTATTAAGGTTAGGTACTCTTGCACCACCCTACACAGCCATATTTTCCTACACCTGAGGTTTCACCATTTTCAGTCTCCCCACCATTCACAGCTTCACCATTGAAAAGCTTTTCAAGGAAATACACAGTTCATCAGCATAGTCGCTCTTATACCATCACTTTCTCTCTCTGTACTAGATCATTCCTATTAGCCTAAAAACACGCTTAAGCATCCCTATCTTTAAGAGCCCTACTGTGATGCCACATATTCCTCTAGACATTACCGCCGTTTCTCAGTTCTCCTTTATAGGAAAATATCTTGAGATGTCTATGGTGCTATGTCCATTTCTTCACTTCACATTTTCTTTTCAATGTACTTCTCAAGGCAGATAACTACTATGTTGCCTAAATCCAATGGTCAGATCCCTTTTCTTTATATTACTTGACCTCTCAGAATGATTCAATACAGTTGGCCATGCTTGGTTGTCTTTGCTATTATGTCACTATGTCCTTCTGGCTTTCTTTCTACTTCACTGGCTATTCCTTCCCCTTCTCCTTTGCTTGCTTTTCTTCCTCTGCTTTACCTTTAAACACTGGAATGTTCTCTATGAACACATTTTCCACAGGTAGTTTTTTCTATATGCTAATGACTCTCAACTTTGTATGTTTGATGCCCTTGACCTCTGTAGAGAACTCTAAGACTCAGAACTTACCTTAGGTTTTTAGAGCATACCAAACTTAACATAAGCAAAACTGAACACCCCACCACTACCACAATATGTTTCTGTCCTAGTCTCTCCCATTTGATAAATGGCACAACCATCCATCCAAGCTCAAGAAAAAAACCTGTGAGTGAGGGGTGATTCTTTTTCCCTCATCCCTGTGAGAGAAAATACTGAAGTTGTCAAACATTTCATTTTACTTGGACCCAAAATCAATGCCCATGGAAGCAGCAGTCAAGAAATTGAACAACATATCGCACTGGGCAAATCTGCTGCAAAAAACCTCTTTAAGGTGTTAAAAAGCAAAGACATCACTCTGAGGACAAAGGAGCACCTGACCCAAGCCATGGTATTTTCAGTCTCCTCACATGCATGCAAAAACTGGGCAATGAATAAAGAAGACCAAAGAAGAATCGATGCCTTTTAATTATGGTGCTGGTGAAGAATACTGAATATATCATGGACTGCCAGAAGAACGAACAAATCTGTCTTGGAAGAAATACAGCCAGAATGCTCCTTAGAAGCAATGATCGCAAGACTGTCTCACGTACTTTGGATATGCTAGCAGGAGGGACCAGCCCCTGGAGAAGGATATCATGCTTAGTAAAGTGGAAGGTCAGTGAAAAAGAGGAAGACCCTCAATGTGATGGACTGACACAGTGGCTACAACAATGGGCTCAAACACAGCAATGATTGTGAGGATGGTGCAGGATCGGCCAGTGTTTCATTCTGTTGTACACAGGGTCATTATGAGTTGGAACCGACTCTACAATACCTAACAACAACATACTCAAAACATTAGCAATTCTGTAGGCTCTACCTTCAATATATATCTCACATCTATCCACTTTGCAACCACTTTAGCCCAAACTACCATCATTGCTTCCTGGACTTCCACAATTACCTTCTAATTGCTACTAATATTGCTCCTCAATTCTTACAAGCCATTCACAACAAAACAGGCAGAACAAACTTTTTAACAGTGTAATCAGGTCATAACACTCATTTCCAAAAAACTCACTACTGGTTTCTCATCACACTTTAAATGAATCCCAAGCTTATCATCATGGCCTATTCAAAACCCTGCATGATTTGGCCCCAACCTATCTCTTCACTGTACCACTCTCTCTACATTCCAGCTACTCTGGTCTTTATGCTGTTGTGTGACAGAGCCAAGCTGCCTCCTACTTTAGGGCCTTTGCAATTGGAGTTCTCCTTACCTACAATGCTCTGATCTCAAAAATTCCCATGGTTGGCTTCTTCATATCACTGAGGTCTCAACACAAATGTCAGCTCTTCAGAGAGGTCTTCTCTAATCAATCAATCTAAAGTAACTCCTTCCCCAGTCTCTCTCAGTTAACATTGTTTACTTCTCTGCAGCAGTTACCACTACCCGATTTCCTTGTTCATATATTGTTTGCTTGGTTATTTTTTTGTCTCATCTCACTATAATTTAAGCTCTATGAGAACAAGGATCTTGTCTTTCTTACCACTGTACTCACAAGGCCTAAAACAATGCCTCTAAAAACATTTGAGGAATGCCTGGCACTAAACAAGCCACTCATCATCTTCATTTAACACACATTTTCAGGCTTATTACTGCTAGACTTGGCTCTGCATCCAAGGAATACAAAGGTGAGTAAGGCAAAGTTCCTTGTGAATCTCATCTATTCATCCCTTCAACAAATATCTACAAAACATGTATCATACTATGTTGCAGGTACTGCAAATATCAGGATTTAGTTTCCTCCCCAGTAACATGGGGTTTTGTTAACCAACCCTGTATCGCAGAAGTGTCTAATTTAACAGGACGAGTATAATGCATAAAACAAGAAGTGCTATAAAGATGTTACTTTATACATGACCATTAATGCACTCGCCTCTCTCCTTTTGTCTGGTAATGGGGAGGAGTTTATGACAAGCCAATCGACAAGACCAGCTTTATAAATTCTTGTCTTCATAAAAAGCAGTAAACGTGAATACCCTTTCCAAAGGCTTATAATGACTAAAACGTTTGGGAAATAAATTTTTATTTTCCACACTTCGGTTACACAAATAACAATTCTATTTAAGCCTATGGGATACAAAGGGGTGGGCCTAGCTGATATTCCATAGACCCTAGAACTCCAATAGAGGGGCGACATGGACCTGGTATGGACCTGCCGAACTCTTATAAGGGCTCCTAAGTAGCGTGCCTGACACACTGCACATGTGCACTACTAGCCTTGATCTTTCAATAGCACTGACTGTCCACACAGCGTGTCCACGTGATAAGGCCAACGGAATAAGTGGTGAGGTGAAGACTCAGGTCGGGGAGAGATGGGGGGAACCTTCCCAAGACCGGCAACCAATCCTGGAACAAATCTCCAATCACAGGAGCATGTGAAGGCTCATTTGTGGAGATCCACCATTTGTACACTAGTGTGAGCTTAATAAAATTAACATTGCAGTCAATCTTGCCTGACAGACCGCTTCTTTCTTCCTTGCGAGTACCTGTAAAATGAAATAGAGAAACAGAGGAGGAAAGGGGAGGATGAAAAACAGAGATGAAATAAGCCGAGGTAGTGAAGAAACGGGTCAGAGAGAGGGCAGAAACGGTCTGCAGCTGTTCCCCCAGTGCCCGGCAGAGACCAACGTTTACTCCCTTGTACTGAAGCGCCAGGAAAGGCGTTCCTGAGGGCCAGCGGAAGGAAAATGAGGGCCGGAGACAAGGTACTTGCACCCAAGGGCCCGGAAAGAGACAGAGTGGAGAGAAATGGGTAGTACCTACAATTTCCTTACCTTCCGCTGTTGCCCGTACAGCCCAGCAACTGCTGCGTAGGCCACGTGACGCTGGGGGTGGGGTGGGGCGCAGCCACGTGGACGGGACAACTGTGCACGTGGGCTGGGGGGGGGAAGAGGGGAGCTAATGGCGATTCGTCGGGGGTAGCGGTGGCTGCACCTTCACTTGAGGTTAAGGCTGCTGTGGCCCTTGAGAATGAGGGACACTGGAACTCCCCAAGAAACCCTGGTGGCGTAGTGGTTAAGAGCTAGGGCTTCTAACCAAAAGGTAGGGAGTTCAAATCCACCAGGTGCTCTTGGCAAACCGGATAGGCAGTTCTACTGTCTTTTAGGGTAGCTATAAGTCGGAATAGACTCGACGGCAAGGGGTAGCTCCCCAGGGCAGATGGTGTGTTTTCAGCCGTTTCGTTTACAAGTCTCTTGAATACTGAGTTGTCCGGATTATAAAAGTTCAGGGACACAGCTGATCCAAAAGGCAGTGCCAGGAGGTGCACGTGCCAGAAGTAACTTACCATCTTGTCTCCTCTTTAAACGCATTGCTGTCGAGTCGATTCCGACTCACAGCGACTCTATAGGGCAGTTTAGAACTGCCCCATGGGGTTCCCGAGGAGCAGCTAGTGGATTCGAATTACCTACCTTTTGATTAGCAGCCAAGCTTTTAACCACTTCCACCAGCGCCTTGTCTCCTCTTTAGTGAGCTTAAAGATTCCAACTCAGGGTGAACACATGTGTGCACAATAGAACTGCTCCTTAGGGTCTTCAAGACCTTTTAGAAGCAGGTGACCAGGCCTGTCTTCCAGGCGCTTGTGGGTTCCAACCGCCTACCTGTTGACCAGCAGTGGAATGTTGTGTGTGATTCCATTCAGACTCATAGCGACCCTATGTTGTATGCTGTTGAGTCGATTCAGACTCATAGGGACCCTGTAGCTTTAAGCAAATGCTTTGTTTTCAAGATATGAAAGAGAAAAGCAGGTAAATCTCCAAGGATACTGGGAGGAAGGACAAATGGTAGAGGTGGGAGGGAGGATCTCTGCAAGGAGTCTGACAGCTCTGTGGACTGCAGGAGAGTGAAGTGTTTAGGGTTCATCTAACGGAGGTGGAAGGCATATCAACAAATGGAGACTTGGAATTGTCACCAGATCAGTGGGCTGAGGCCAGATTTAATTAGAGGTGGTCAGCTAAAAAATGTGATATTTAACTTGCTACCAAAATGGCATGAAGCGATTCCACCCGTTACAGTTGTTGTTGGCTGCCGTTGTGTCTATCTCGACTCATAGTGACCCCGTGTGACAGAGTAGAACTGCCCCACAGGGTTTTCTGTGCTGTAATTTTTATGGGGGCAGATCACCAGGTCTTTCTCCCATGGAGCCACTGGGTGGATTTGAACCACCAACCCTTCCGTTAGCAGTCCAGCACTTAACCATTGTACCACTACGACTCCTTACCTGTTAACGGAGAACTTCATAAATGATTCATATAGAAATATAAATTTCTATAAGTAAATTTCATATTCATATACAAATATGTTCTGTAACATTTCAGAAATGTTCTTCATTTACTTGAAGACAATATAATAAAAATTAACAGTGGTTTAAAAGTACATTTACAGAAACATTTGACACCTCTTGTAAAAAATGTATAGTAATTTAAAAATAAATGGATTATATTTGCAACAATGGAATAGAAAGCATAAAACCTTTGAGGAGCAAGGACAACCTTCCTCATGACAGCATTTTTTACTAAATTTGATGCTTTGCAAAATAGTTAAGAAATGTCATCTACAGAAATGATTTCATACTACTGAAAGCACTGAAATGAAAAACAGAAATTTGGCTGATGACCTGTCTGGCATGATTTAAGTGCCAACTTTCCAGTCTTATCTCTCACTAATTCTCTTTGTTAACCTTAAGTGCCAATCACTTACTCCAGGCTTTACTGTTTTTGCACTTTGCTGATATGAGGGCCCCCCACCTAGTTGTTCCTGTCTTCACCTCACTCCCCAATATTACCCATTAATCCTATTCACTCTCAAATGCCCAATTCAAATATCACCTCCTGTTAAGAAGTCTTCAATTTTTTCACTGTAAAGAACTCTTTTAAATTTTTCATTTGTATTACACCTATTTAAAAAATCACAACAAAAACAAAAACCAATCACCATGGAGCTGATTACCAACTGATGGGGACCCCATGTGTGTCAGAGTAGAACTGTGCTCAATAGGGTTTTCAATGGCTGATTTTTTGGAAGTAGATTGCCAGGCTTTTCCTTCAAGGTGCCTCCAGGTGGACTTGACTTGCAAACCTTTTGGTTAGCAGCTGAGCTCTTAACCATTTGAGCCATGCAGAGATTCATTACAGCTATTAACAATTACAGCTATTAATGCACATCTTATTTGCTTGTAAAGTTCTTGAAGGCAAGTACCATGTCATTCATATTTGTATCCCCCACAGTATCAAACACAGTTTATCTCCCACTAAAATTCAAGTTGCACTGAAAACAGAGCCTTTGACTATCTTGCTCGTCATTGTATCCCTGGAATCGAGCACAATGCCTGGTATATAGCAGGCATGTTATAAGTGTATTTTGAGTTAGTGATTTAAAATGTAAGCTCCATGAAGGCAGGGGTCTTTATTATTCATTGAAAAATGAATATTCAGCCGTTACCACATGAATAAATGACTTTTTTGAGACTTAGCCTTCATTACATGCAACAAAACTCTACAATCTCTGTATCTCCATAGAAGTCAGATATAAAATTGTCTTTTACCCAATTAATTCCATGGATGTTACATCTTTCTGAAAATAAGACGCCCTCCAAAACTGCAAGAATAAAATTTAAAATAATCAAAATAAAATAGATGTTTACCTTAAGAGCATTTTCACAAAATGGTACAGCTGTTATGGAAAACCTTGTGGCAATTCCTCAAAAACCTAAAAATAGAACCACTATATGACCCAGCAATTCCAAAAAACTGGAAAGCAGAGACTCAAGTAGAAACTTGCACACCAGTGTTCACTGCAGCACTATTCACAATAGCCAAAAGGTAGAAACAACCGAAATACCCATCAACAGATGAACGGATAAACAAAATGTAGTACATACATACAATGGAATACTACTCAGTCAGTAAGAGAAATGAAGTCTTGATACATGCTACAATGTGGATAGAGCTACAAAACGTTATTTTGAGTGAAATACGTCAATCACAATAGGGAAAATAATGTATGACCTCACATAAAAAGACAAGAAAAGGCAAAACTATAGAAAACAAAGTTTATTAGTGGTTACCATGGGCGGGACGGAAGGGAAAATGGGAGAGGGTTAATGGTGATGGAAATATTGCATTGATTAAGGATAAGGTTGTAAAGCTGATTATGGTAATTGCTGCGATTAAGTTGTATACCTATAAAAAGTTGAATTGGCAAAAGCTGTGGGATAAATATATTTACAACAACGATAAACAAAAAAAAATAGATGCTGAGGCTGCTTATCTACAACCAAAACTCTCATGAAATTTGGTTTCTTGTTTTGGAGGTTTGGGATCATGGTTTCATAGGACATCCCAGTTAATTGGCCTAATAACAGTTTACTGCTTCTGTTCTACTTGCTAGTTTGTTGCATGGTGCCTGGGGTCTTAGAAGATTGCAGGCAGCCATCCAAAGCACAATTGTTCTCTATTTGCCTGGAGCAACAGAGGAAGAAGGAGCATCAGGAATAGAAGGAAGACATGGAATGTGTTGGTAATCGCCTCCGTGAATAACTGCCTCCTTTGCCATGACCAGAAGAACTGAACGGTGTCCAGCTACCATTACTGAACATTTTGATCAAAGACTCTATAGAAGAATTCTGATCAAAAGAAGGAAAATGCAGAACAAAATTTCAACTTCTCATGGACTCCAGACTTCCTAGAGCCATGAAGGTTGGATGAACCCCTGAACTTATTGCCCTGAGATAATCTTGAAAACTTAAACCAAAAATATCCCCAAAGTCTTCTTAAAAACAAATAGTAGTTTAGCTTAACTAGTAAAAAATGTTTGCCTTGAGCATTATGCTCTTTTAAGAACCATCTATATGGGATCTAACTGACAACAGCAACTTGAAAGATTAGATAGGAACCTTAGGGGGCAGTGAATTTATGTTAATGGAGGAGGAATAAGTCAGAAAAGCAGGGTGAGAATGGTTGCACAGCTCAAATAATGTGATCAGTATCACTAAATGGTACATATCAAAACAGTTGAACTGGTGTATGTTTTGCTGTGTATATTCTCAACAACAATAAAATTAAAAAAATTGTTTTCTTTGTACTTTTCTGTTGTGAATTTTCTGCAATGAAAATGTATTACTTTTGTAATAAAAAAAAAATCACTGCTATTTTTAAAGAATGTAATGAATAAAATTATTTGTAAATGAATGGCTGAGGAAATGTTGAGGACACCCAAGTTCCATCAAGGTTATTTGGGGTTAATATCAGAGAGAAAAAACTGGGATGTGAAATAATTTAAAGACCTGAAACCTAATCAGTATGTCTGAAAATATACTTCACAGAGGGAGATGGATGTCACAGAGCCTAGGGAAAGAAGGGCACTGAAGATAAAGCATTTCCAGTGTTTAGCTTCGTTCTTGGAAATGTGACACTCCAGATCTGAAATGTTATGTGACAAGTAGTTTTCTTTTGATACTGGAAGAGGATCCCCTCACGGATTCAGTCAGTAAAAGTTTGTTAAATGCCTATTGTGTTCCATGCCCTCTGCTAATTGCTGAGGATTCAAAGATGATCAAGATAAGGCTCCTGCCCCTAAGGAGCTGACTTAATGGGAGACAAGGATATAAACAAACTGAAAAAAGTGTTCCTGGTGCTCTGACAGTATGTATAGGGCACATGTACACCCCACATGCAGGGATCCAGATGTTAAAGTAATTATTTCTATCTAATCTACTGGTCACATGGGGAATATAGTAATTACAGTACTCTTCTGCCCCATACCCCTTTTACTAGCTAAATCCTAATCACCTATCAGGTCTCAGCCAAGGCCTTACTTTCTCTGGGGAGCTGTGCCCAACCGGACCACCCCTGGGTGGCCCTGCTATGAGGTCCCTAGGGCCCCTGTACTTCCTACAGAACAGCACTTATCATACTGTTTTGCAATCTTTTGTCTGTTTCCTCTAGCTGACTGTCAGATCCTTAAGGAGAGGAACAAATATTAGTCTTGATGATGTGCCTGGATCACCAAAGGCTTTCAGTAAGTAGTTGTTGAATGAATATAGTTTTAGAGCCTACAAAAATAGAGGACCAGATCAACATTAAGTTTATGAAGCCCCCACCAAGGAAACTGAACCAAGAAAGTTCAGTTTGAAACGTCCCTCTGACCTTTGGTAGAAATTAATCCAGTTCCAATTGAGAACATAAATACTAAGGGAACATAATACCATAAAGTACCCAGAGTCTGGCTAACATCATAAAAAGAAAACCTGTTTAGAAGTGGTGAATAGTAAGCTATTCAAACTTTTGAATAGAAGTGACGGCCGTGGTAGAAATGGCAGCCTAATGAAAGGAGAAAAGTAGACAAGATTTATGCAAATCAGCTTAGTGGGATGAAAACAGTCCTTGTTCACTCATTTAGCATCAAGTTTAGATGGAATTCTGAATTCTGGGTTAAAGAGTTCAGATGTGACATAAATAAGTACTTCAGCTATACATAGCACATGATATAAGTTGTATGTGAATGTGATTATTCCTGCAACTAGGTAGGGGATGACGTAGAGTGGAGACAAACTATGGGTGATGCATGAATCCAGATAGGGCCTTTTGTGTAAGTGGGATAGGATGTGACGTACGCAGATAAACCTTTCTTCTAATACTTCTCTGCTGCCTTGTCACAAGGTCTGAAATTCCTGCCACAGAAGTCACTCCCTTGGTTTAAGGTACTGTCTTCAGAAGGCCCTTGTTAACATGCAAGAATATATTACTAAGCAATGGTAACATCCAACACAGCAGTAGCTCTGGCTCTCAAATCTAATCTTTTGTTCCTCCTAGGAATGAGGACGCCTAGCAAGAAACAATACTCCTCAGCCTTCTCACAGCTAGGTGTGGCCATCACCAATGGAATGTAAGAGGAGAGATTTGCCAACTTCTATATCACTTCCTGTTATGGATTGAATTATTTCCCCCCCAAAAAATATGCATCAACTTGGCTAGGCCATGATTCTCAGTATTGTGTGACTGTCTACCATTTTGTCACCTGAGGTGATTTTCCTAAGTGTTGTAAATCCTACCTCTATGATGTTAATGATGTGGGATTAGTGACAGTTATGTTAATGAGGCAGGAATCAATCTACAAGTTTAGGTTGTGTCTTAAATCAATCACTTTTGAGATATAAAAAAGAGAAATGAGCAGAGAGACATGGGGACCTCCTACCACCAAGAATGAAGAGCCAGGAGTGTGCTGAAAAGCTCCTAGACCAAGGGCATACTGATGACAAAGAAACTTCCTCCAGAGCCCACAGAGAGAGAGAGAGCCTTGCCCTGGAGCTGGCACCCTGAATTTGGACTTCTAGGTTACTAGGCTGTGATAGAATAAATTTCTCTTTGTTAAAGCCATCCACTTGTGGTATTTCTGTTATAGGAGCACTAGAAAACTAAGACACTTCCTTAAAAATAAATTACTTGCCTTTGACTTTCTCTTTTCCTTCTTCCCAAGGGCTAGGAAAGAGACATGGTAGAGACTGAACTTGAACCAATGTCCTAAGCTAGAGCATGACAGAATCTCATGATGGAAGGTCATGAGTCTCTGAATGAACTCATGAGCAGAACAACTCTGTCACCATCAACCAGTCAGCCAGTTTCATCCGGAAGAAATACATTTCTATTTTCTCTTATGTACTGTATGTTTTGTCTCTTCATTATAGTATATTACCTTTACCCTAATTAATAAAATAGTCATGAGCATGACATAGATTTGAAAGTTAGCTATCTCTTATTTGGGAACAGGAAGGCCCTAAAGACACGGGTCATAAGAAAAATAATAAAAAAGAGCTGGATTAGGACACTCTCTGGGGAAGGTAGACTCAGATGGGCCACTGAAATGTAGGACTTTGGCTAGCCAGTTAAGGAATAGGATGAGGTCTTTTGACATCTAGATGGGGGCAAGAGGAAAAACCAATGTAAATTCTTGTGTACTTTAAAAATTTGGAAAGGACTAATCAGTTACAATAAGTCTGAGAAAAGTAGTAAGTGAAATTGAAATAGAGACAAGGCAGAAAGACAAGGAAAAAATGGGTAGGAATTGATGAGAGACTGCATTACGGTGTTTTTTTTTAAAAAAAAAAAGAGGCGCCAAAACCGATTCAAAGGATGAGAGTCTAAGTGACTGTGAATCATGAAACTGTGACAGTAACTGGAAGTTAAGGGCAAGCTGTTGGCTGGTAACTGAACTCATTCTTTCTCATGTTAATTTTAAATTATGGTAGCACACTAAAGTAGATTATGTCCCAATAAAAATAAAGACATATGATGAAGGAGAGTTTGGGGGGAAAAAAAAAGAAGAAGGTAGAGAAATCAGGATTGGAGATGTAGAATATTACCACCATCATAAAGAAATAGCTACAATTATGGTTCTATTGCATTTTAAGCTTAAACAGTACATATTTCAACTTCCATCTTGATAAAGTAGCCTCTGGTAGCAGTTTTCTATTTATTATATTCAGCATTGTCTCTTTTCACCTCTAAACTTGTTCAGAAGGCTCTCCTTAAACTTCTTCATCTTTATCTTGATGTTCAGCTTTCTGGAGAAGCCTGGGGCCCAGAAAACCAATAAGCAGATGTCCAATTGGGGCTGTAATGAGAATGGCCAAAAATGCCACTGTCAACACATCCATTCCATAGTCTTCCAGCAGTGTGTCTCCATATACTCTTGCTGTGTCCAAAGCCACAGATCCTAATGCAGCCTATAAAAGTTTATGGGTAAAGTAGGAAATACGGTAAGACAAGCACATACAAAAAAGGTGAATTAATCAGTTACAATTTGAGCTGGTCACAGAGCTGGCCGAGTTGCAACTTTTTGTTCAGTCTCGTTTGCAGCTAGGTGTAACCATGTACCTAAATGCTGGCCTCTGGGAGGTGAGCAGAAATGATAAGTGCAACTTGTAGATTGTGCTCTGAAAAGGAATGGACAAGCATGAACTTTATCTTTTCCCGCTTTCCACTGGATGGGAAGTTGTGGGAGTCGGAATTGTTACCTTGGACCCATGGATGGAAGGCACATGCTGAGGATGGCATTCACCCTGCCAGCTCTGAAATGCCTGTGCTGAACTACTGGTGAGAGAGAGATAAAAATCTCATTTAGTCCCTGTATTTGGGGGCTGTTTGTTATTGCAGCTTATCCTGTACCCTAACTAATTCAACATTTCATGGATTCTTGGCAAGAACTGTATGCACTGCAAAATATATTTTCAGTTCTCTCTGTAGGTATACTTGTACGTGTATGTGTATGTTTGGGATTTGTATATTGGCAACTGTTTTGGATTAAATTGTGTCCCCCAAAAATATATGTTGTAAATCCTAACCCCTTAGCGATTATAATCCCATTTGGGAATGAGTTTTCTTTTTTATGTTAATGAGGCAGTAAGAGTGTAAGATGTGCCTTATATCTCTTTTGAGATATAAAAGAGCAGATGAAGCAAGCGCAGTTTGGGGAAGATAGATGCCACGTCACATGAGATCTCCAAGGAATCAAATTACAGAAGTTGAAAAGACACAAGGACCTTCCCTCAGAGCCAACAGAAAGACAAAGCTTCCCCTGGAGCCAGCATCCTGAATACAGACTTCTAGTTTCATAAAGAGTGAGAAAATAAATTTCTGTTCGTTAAAACCACCCACTTGTGGTATTTCTGTTAGAGCAGCACTAGATAACTAAGACAGCTGGGTTCTGATGGAAAATATATTTCTTATTGTAGGCCACAGACTAAAAAGTTTGAAAAATATTGATACAGAAAAATATATATAAGAAAGTCTCGTTTCTTGTGTAGTGGCAAAAGGAGAAAAAAATTTATTAGCACAAAACAGAATAAATATTTTCCAATATATCCTGGATATTTTTCCTTATTTTACAATATGCCTTCATGGTAGCAAAGTGTCATTTTTCAAATTTTAACATTTTATAACAAATTGTTCATACCAAAGCTACTAGAATCATTGTTTTGATATTTACCTGCTGAAGTTACCGGAAGTCATGTGAAAGCTAGAAACACTGAGAGAAAAACTATTCCGTTTATTGTACTACATTAATCTCACAGTGCTCTTAACCATTATGTCTCAGACATCTTTGAAAATCTGATGGAAAAAGGAGAAATTTCTTTGGAATAATTTCCACGCCTACAGCCACACAAAATCTGGTATATAATTACAGAGCATACACATTCTCCAAAACAAAACAAAAGAAAAAAACCCTTTACCATTGAGCCGATTCCTAATTATAGTGACCCCATAGGACAGAGTAGAACTGCCCCATAGGGTTTCCAAGGAGTGGCTGGTAGATTCGAACTACTGACCTTTTGGTTAGCAGCCAAGCTCTTAACCACTCTGAGAAAATTAACAACAACTAATTTTTAATTCCATAAACATAGAAATTTATATACTTAAAAAACTGCAGAAAAATATGGGATGGAACAGTTAAATCTTGTTTGTTGCCATTAGTCTCAAAATGCACAATACAATGCAATCAGGAGTATACTACATTTGTTGCAAATCATAGTCTATACAGTTCCAATTTAGTTAGCAATTAGAGTTATCCTAACAAATGCACGATCAACAATTTCAAGCACCTATCTAGTGCTTTCATCATCACTTGCTCATTAGAGTAGACAAATGTCAAGTCGAGCGGATGCAACACTTGGCAGGAGGTTAAACTTGTTTAAATAATTTAAAATCAACTAATTATCTAGAAAATCAATAAAGCATTTTCTGTTTTCAATAAATGTTCTTTTCTCCATTATACATAAAATCTAGCCAAGCATCATTGAACATTAGTTATGTTGATATTGAAGTAGTTTCAATCACTAAAATGGACCATGCTATATCTGTTTCACTCTCTTCTCCAGACAGTGAAAGGAAAAGTAAGAACTATCTCTCTGGATTATTTAGAGAACTGTGACTGGTAAAAATTCAAACCCTTCTCTCCTGCTACTACTGCTTTCTAGTAGTACAGGGATTTATTAGATTTTGAGTTGTAACCTAGCGATCTAAAAAAAAAAAAGTAAGTCATCACGTTTTAAGGAATCAACGTACTAAAGATAAAACGTTTGAAGAGTAGATTAATACAAACTATTTTCATAAATCAAACTTCGATCACTTATTTTCACCAAACTTGGATAAGCTCTCGCATTCAATATTTCAAGGTATCATACGGAAATAGAAGTTAAAAGGCTAAGCCATCCTATCCATCATTACCTGGATCGTGGCCTTAGGAAGCCATGCAAAAGCAATAAATATCTTTTCTTCTGTGTTAAAACCAGCAAAACACACCATCAGAAATGTAGTCAAAATTCGTATCAATACTGTAATGCCCAGGGTGGCAACACAAAGGCCTATAAGAAAAAGTCAATTTTTATAAATAATGAAACACTGGGAGAAAAATTGCATTTCATGGTTACTGATTCAAAACAGGACCAAAAGAAATAAGTAAAGAACATTAAAAAATTAAAAATACAAAAATGGTTAGGCATAATTTATCAAAAAATCAATATTAAAGATGAATCAGATCACTTGTTTAAAATATGATGTTTCCCTAGATTAAAACTAGAAATTAATTAAACATATTTGAATTTCTACAAAGGAGATACGAATGTTATATCTCTTATATTTTATACCAAGAACTGCACTTTCCTCCATGTGTTTATTTAACAAGGATTTATTAAGTGATAATTATGCATGACTGGCTTTGAACTGGTCACTAGGTACATAAAGATGTATAATGTACAGACTCTGCCTTTATGAGCATCAAAGTCAGAGGAAGACAAAAATATAAACAATGAATTCACATACTGTGTGATAACTGCAATATAAACAAACCAATAAGAAGGTGTAGAAGAAGGAAAAATTAACATTTTGACCAAAGAGGTCTAGAATTCATTATAGAATAAAAGACCAGAGGTGGTATTCAAAATATTTATAAGCCAATCAGAATGGAGCTGGCTATGCAATCACCAATGAGAATGGGCAATAGCAGTACACAACTGTTTCGCCATATTGGTTTGTACTAACAGCATGTTAGCCCTGAATGACATACAGCTACTTAATTCAGTTGTTTAGAACCCTTTATTGATGAAGAAAATTTCATCCTGATTTGTAAAACAAGGGATTTTGATGAGGGCAGCTGTAGGCCACTAAACCTGATAAAGGTACAGCTAAGGGGACTATTGAGTAATAAGGTGATTTTTCTTTTTTTAAAAGTAACATTTGTTGAGATTTCCGGGCAACATGGTGCTATAGGCAGAAGCACCAATCCGTTCCTCCACAGCAAAGATCCAAAAAACTAAGCCAAATAGAGAAAACAGAAATCCTGAAACCCTAAGCATCAAATGAAGAGATAAAGAACTCAGCCAAGCACCAAATGGAATAAGAAACTGACAGGGAACAGAGAGCGAGGAGACATACATGCAGAGGTCCCCTATCAGCTAACACAGCACAAATCTGCCATTTTGGACCCCTATCAGAGACCAGTGAACAGGGGTATGAGAAAGAGCTTCATGGAGCTTCCAGCAGGAGACAGAACAACAGGTAACCAGCAATATACACTTTCCTACCCCCCACCCTTCTTCACCCCAACTTGGCCTCCTCTGCTTCCTGCGGCCACAGTCTCTTGGCTGGGAAGCACCAGCTTCACCCCAGTGTCGCATGGATTCCACATGCCTGCACTGGCTGGCTCCCTAAGTGCCATTTGTTGGCTGCTGGTGTTGCTTTTTTCCGCTGTTTAGATTTCTTCTTTACCTCTCACCACCTCCCCCTCCTTTCTCCCAAATACCTGGCTCCATGCGCCATCTTTGCTTCTTCCTGAAAGGCTGTGAAACGCCACTCGAATGTGACACTGCTTCCTGGCCCATGCTGCCACTCTGGTGGGATCCCGGGGCTTTTTTGTTTGCTTGTTTTGAATTGTTTGTTTGTTTTCTTTTTCTTTTCTCGAATTGTGAACCCTTTCTAGGCGGGCAGCACTGTGCGGCTTGGGACATACCCCCTCAGTCTGTGCAGCCGTGCAGAGAGATCCCTGAGAGCATTTCTTTTTTCTTTCCTGTTTTTTGTGGGATTTTTCTTGTTCTTTTTAAAATTTGTTTGTTTTGTTTTATTTTCCCTCTTTTTCCCTTTTTGTCTTTCTTCATTACTCAGTTTCTCATCTCTCTATACCTTCCTTCTCTTCCTGTCCCCTGAATACCTGGCACTAGCTGTACTTCACAGCCTGAGAGCAACTTCTCCAGACCTCATAGCCACACTGGTGGGATCCCTGGGAGCTTTGCTTTTCTTTCTAATTTTTATTTATTCATTTTTTTCTTCTTCTTTTTTTTTTCTCCATTTCATAGTCTCTCATCTCTCCACTCCAATGGCAAGCTCCCCTAGCACTCTTTTTTGTTTGTCTGTATGTTCTTGGCCCGTTCTTCTCTCCTCTCTCCCATACCCGTCTTAGCTCCACACATCACAATCTCCCCCCTCCATCCTGCCTACCTGCACCATGCCCTGAACATCACACCACCAAGAAGCCCAGGCACGGCCTCCCGGAACCTTCCCTGCACTGATTACCAGCCCACCCTGGTGGCCGTAGTAAGAGCCACAAACAATCCATCCCAGCAACCCCTCTTCAGCTAGACCTGCCCTGCGGTACCATGTCTGAGTGACTGACCTGCCAATTGGAGAAGGAGGTGAAAATTATCGTGCCCACAGATCAGCAAACAACAAAGAACACACAGCCTACCTCCTCAGACATAACCAAATTAAGCAAAAAAAAAAAAAAAAAAAAAAAGATGAAACAAACAAATCTACAACCAATAAATGAGAAAAATAGCTACTGAATGCCCTGAAGACAGCAGACAATATCAAAACATTTACAAAAACTGGACAGGATGGTCCCAGTAGGCATCCAAAATAAAACACCAGATGACTTTCCAGTAGAAGAAAAGGCACTAGAACTCCCTGATAGGGAATTCAAATCTCTAATATTCAGAGCTACCCAAGAGTTGAAGCAAAAAGCAGACAAAAATGAGGAACAAATAGACAAATTTATGGAATAGGCAGATAAAAAAAAATGGAAGAATTCAGGAAAATAATGCAGGAACAAAATGCCAAAATAAATTCACAACTAGAAATCATACAAAAACAACAATTAGAAATCCAAAGATAAAGAACAAGATTTCAGAAATGGACAGTGTCATAGAAGGGCTGAGGAGCAGGTTTGAAACGGTAGAAGACAGGATCAGCGAAATTGAAGACAAACCCTTGGATACAACTCTGTTTGATGAAAAATCAGAAAGAAGAACAAAGAAAAATGAAGAGACCCTGAGAATTATGTGGGATAAAATCGAAAGCAAAGATATGCGAGTGATCGGAGTTCCAGAACAAGGTGAGAAAATAGAAAACACAGAGAGGATCATTGAAGAACTGCTGACAGAAAACTTCCCCAATATCATGAAAGGTGAAAAGCTGGCCATCCAAGAAGCTCAAAGAACCGCATATAAGATAGACTCCGGAAGAAAATCACCAAGGCATATCATAATCACACTTGCCAAAACCAAAGACAAAGAATCCTGAGAGCAGCTAGAGAAAAACAAAAAGTTACATACAGAGGAAAAAGCTCAGAAAATTTGGCAGAAACTTTGCAGGCAAGAAGGCAATGGGATGACATATATAAAACTTTGAAAGAAAAAAATTGCCAGCCAAGAATAATATATCCTGCAAAACTCTCGTTCAAATACGATGGTGAAATTGGGACATTTTCAGATAAAGAGAAATTAAGGGAATATGTAAAAACCAAACGTACTAGAATTATTAAAGGGAGTCCTTCAATCTGAGAACAAACAACATCAGCTCACAGGCTGAATCTAGGATGCAGGATTGTACCAGCCAGATAACAATCTAGGAAATGAACTCCCAAGGACTATCCATAACCAAAAGAAATACAACAGGGAATCAGAGCAGTTAATCTGTAAATGACAACAACATCAGAACAATAGAAGAGTGAATAAACAGTGTAGGTATAGAACCTTTTAATGGAGAGGAAGGCAAGGTGATACCAAGTAATAATAGATAAGTGGTAACTTTAGTGAAGGGTAAGACAGTATACAATACTGGGGAAGGCAGCACAGCTTGTACAAGGAAAGGTCATGGAAGCTCCAAAGACACATCCAAACTCCCTGAGGGACTGAATTGCTGGGCAGAGGGCTGTGGGGACTATGGTCTCGGGGAACATCTAGCTCAACTGGTGTAACACAGTTCATAAAGACAATGTTCTACATTCTACCCTGGTAAGTAGCATCTGGGGTCTTAAAAGCCTGTGAGCAACCATCTAAGATAATCCACTGGTCTCACCCCTTCGGGAGCAAGGGAGAATGAAGAGAACAGGATACAAGGAAAAGATCAGTCCAAAGGACTAATAGACCACAGCTACCGAGGCCTCCACCGGACTAAGTCCAGTACAGCTAGATGGTGCTCGGCTATCACCACTGACTGCTCTGATTGGGATCACAACAGAGGGTACTGGACAGAGCTGGAGAAGGATGCAGAACAAAATTCTAACACACCCAAAAAAGGTCAGATTTACAGCCTGACAGAGACTGGAGAAACCCCGAGAGTATGGCCCCCGCACACCCTTTTAGTTCAGTGGTGAAGTCACTCCCAAGGTTCACTGTTCAGCCGGCGATTGGACAGCCCCATAAAACAAAATGGGACTAATGAGGCACAGCAGTCCAGGGGCAAGGACTAGAAGGAAGAAGGGGACAGGAAAGCTGGTGATAGGGAATCCAAGGTTGAGTAAGGACAGTGTTGACATGTCGTGGGGTTGTTAACCATTGTCATAGGGCAATATGGGTACTAACTGTTTAATGAGAAACTATTTTGTTCTGTAAACCTTTATCTAAAATGAGAATAGCAGCACAACTAGAAGAACATAATCGATGTCACTGAATTGTACATGTAGAAATTTTTGAAATGGTGTATCTTTGGCTATGTACATTTTCACTAAAAAAAAAAAAAAACTGTTGACATGTCGTGGGGTTGTTAACTAATGTCATAAAACAATATGTGTACCGACTGTTTAACGAGAAACTATTTTTTCTGTAAATCTTCACCTAAAGTACAATTTAAAAAAAAGTAACATTTGTTGAGAGTTTACTCTGTTCCAGTTACTGTGCTCAGCTTCACATGGACAATTGTAGTTAACCCACATAACGTGTGGCATAGCCGCTACTATTATTCTGATTTTACAGTTGAAAAAAAAATGGAGTTCAGAGAGGATAAAAAACTTTTCCAAGTTCAAAAGGCTAGTAAAACTCCCGACAGACATTGCTGGATGATTTGTTGTGAATTTGCAACAGGGTTTCTTTATGGGAAGATTTTGTGGCTCTTTGTTGAAGTGTATTTCTTTCAGGTTGGTAGGTATTCAAAAGCATATGTTGCGTGAAGTACAAGACACAAAAGAGATGGCACCATTCCCAGATGGGAACACTGAAGGAGGAGCAGGTTTGGGGACAGGATGATGAGTAAATTTTAGATATATTGACTTTAATATAGAGATAAATATTTTGGAATTACATAGTTTATAAATGAAGCCATTGGAAGTTCTGAGAAGTGATATAGAGCAAGAAAAGTAGGTGCTTTGGAAAGATCTTTAATGAAGAGCAACTTTTAAACCATGTATAGTGTAAAGGAGAATAGAAAGGGCACTGGAAAATATGAAGTTTCAGAATTCAACATATAAGAGTGTTTTAAAGAGGTCAATAACATCTAATGCTGCTGAGAGGTCAGGTAAAATAAAGACTGGAAAGTATTCATTGGATTGAGTAATATAACCTTGGTGAGAGCAAGGTCGGCTGTGTGATGGGGCAGAATCTGCACTGAAATGTATTAAGAAAGTGAATGGGAGTTGAAGTGGAAAAAGGGAAGGTAGTTACCTCTTTTAAAAGTTTGAAAGAAGAAGAGAGAGGTAGTATGGTGGGGGGCGGGGGGTAAAATGGAAGAAGGATAAATTGGGGGAAGGCAAATGGAGAAAGGATATATTTGTTAAGATAGAATAGTTAGAGTCTGTTTAAATTCTGAAGAGGAAGAAACTGAGGTAAGGGTGTTTGAAGACAAATGAGCAAAAGGGAAAGATTCTTGTCTGAGATTCCGAAGGAGGTGGCAGAGGATGGGGTCCCTAGTATGGATGGAAGAATATTGTGATGGGAGTAAAGGATGAAATCATAAGTATTTGTTCAAATCAATATTCAAGTGTTATGCTATGAATCAAGAGAGCATTAATATGATGACTTGAATGTATGGATGAATAAAAGAATGGATGAATCGACAAACATTTCTGTTCCATGGGCACATATTATAGAAGTGACTAGCTGTTTTAAACTTCTAGTCCTCAGTGAGAACAAGTTTAGATGAACAATAACATTCTTATCATTGGAAGAAAAAGTTTAAAGCCTGTAATCTCTTGATAGTGGTCAGTAGTATCATCTTTACGAGGAACAACGTTAAAGGTGTAGAATTCACTGCCTTGGATTTACCAGCATTCTCTTCTACCCAACTAGTCTAATGGACTTAGATCATGACTACACAGGTAATTAACTTTTTATATAAATGCGATAATGGAAACCACTGGACACATGCCTGCTAAAGAGATTTTAACTGAATATAGAAAGAGAAGATTTTAGTTCAAAAGTGTACTTTGAAATTCTTACCAACAGTTTCTCGTCTGAGAGATGCAACAGATACCTCTGCTCCAAGCAGTCCAAAAAGAAGGGGCTCAAACACGATCCAGGCAACTCTAACTATGTTTTCAATCACTTCCTAAAAGAAAAACAAATAACACACACACACACACACAATTTTTACTCTGTGAAGTTATAAGTAACAAAATTTTACTAATTTGAAATTTGAGTCAATTTGATCTAAGGTAGGCTTTATTTTTATTTTTATGTTATCTATAAATAGGTTAGCTACAATAGAATAAAAAAATCACCTGGGACACTTCTTACACAGTTGTTATATGATGTGCTTTTGCAGACTAAGTGTGAGTTTGCAAATGGATGTTAATTCTAAAGATTCTTATAATATTAGGGTGAAACTTCTGGATATATTATTGTCAGATAATTTACCATGTGAATTTAAATACTGATCAAACAGACCATGTGTTTATTTTTATTGTATTCAAAATTTTTGTTTTGTATGAATGCTCTGAATTAGTGCAAGTAAGATGCCAGCTACTATTCTGAAATCCTGTAAGGAAGCAGGAAGAGCCCAGGTATGGGGGTCAGAAGGCCAGGTTCTAGTTCTGGGTCATCGCTAATAGAGTTGAGAACCCTAGACTCGCATGTGCTCACCATGGGACCACACTGTGCACACATTAAGTCCTGAGACAGCTCCTCCACTACAGAAGGGCTCCAGCTGTTGGGAAGCCATTACCTATACTGAGGCACTAGATCTTGCACACAGAAAAAAACACAGGACCATCGATTTCCACCTGACAGTCCATCAGTTTGTGAATGCCGCTATCATATTTACCCTAAGACTCCTGTTTCCTTGATTAAACATTTAAAAATTTTTATTACTTTTAATTTACTAACTTAGGAGATCTTTCACCATCCTTTGAATAAGTCTCAGTTTGTCAGTGTATCTAATTACCCATCTAACCTCCTATCTATCTAGCTGTATAGGTAATACAGTCATCAAAATCAAGTATAAGAGTAGGCAGTGGAAAGTCCCTCTTTGTCCCTTCAGGCACTCAGATTTCTCCCACCCCTATAGGCAACTCTGGTTATTAAAAGATTTTTTGCACATAAAAAACAACCGTAAAAGCATAAAATACATTTGTTTGCTCACTTGTCTACAAAATAGTAGCATACTATGTACGGTATTCATTGAGTTTATTTTCTTTAAATCCCCAGTCTTTCCCTCTGGTAACTTAAAAGACTTCCTCATCCATTTTTACAGCTCTGTCGTATTCCAATTAGAGATTCAGCATAAATTATTATTAGAAACTCTCTAATGAGAGTTAAAGTTTTCAATTTTTGCTAGTTCAAAAAATACTGCAACAACTAGATCATTTTGTATTTCATATGTGCGCAAATATATATACGGTAGCATAAATCCTTAAAAGTAGAATTGCTGAGTCAAACAGCATATATGATATTTTGACAGGCACAGCCGAATTCCTTCTATCAGCAGTGTATAAGCGTGCTTATTTTTCTGTACCCTTACCAACATAGTATGTTATCACGAATTTGAGAATTTTGCTTCTCTAATAGGTGAAAGTATCTCTTTTTAAAAGTGCCAGTCAAGTTTAATTCCTCTAGCCCTTAGTTTCTTTATCTAAAACTTTCAGGGATTAGACTGATTGCTGAATTCCTTTCTTCCTTTAAAATTCCATAATTCTACGAATAAATCTCATTCTATATAATGTAAATAATCTAGCATCTTTAATTAGCAAACACTTTGGTTTCTTGATCAATTTAAAAGAAATGCTAGTAGGATCATATTAGAACAACAAAGCATAGCAGAAAATTCCAGGAGTGACAGAGTAAGTCTTTTTCTTAACTTTTGTCAATATTGCTATTAGCTAAGCATTATTATAGATAAAACAAAAACTGGGGGAAAAAAACAGTTTTCTAACTCAAATCTAGAAATAAGCCCAACTGTTGAAACATAAGGTTCTACATTTTTAAGTTTTCTCCCCCCAAAATACTGGTAACTTTAGTTAGCGATACAGGGCTTTAATCCTTACAAATTAAATAAAAATTTTCATGAATCACAGATTTTACTAATTTACTTTCTCTATCCCCACGAAGGCACAGGTAATAAAAAGAATTAAATATGTATTCCTTACGTAAGTCTAACATAGATTATTTTCTCTAAATATATGATTCTTTGCAATGCTGATTTTTATGCTACTTAAGATAAGTCTTATATCTCTGTACTTTTTATTTCAACTTACGGCATATTTCCCAATATCATATGTTCACATCATCAGAAAAGAAATAGGCTTGAGGTTCTGCCTGATTTATGCCCTTAAACAAACAATGTTCTAGATACACAGACAGTCCCTAGGCTATGAACAAGATTCATTCCTTGGTGTGTCTTTAAGAATTTGTAGGTTTAAGTCAGAACAGGTGCATAAGGTTCTTACTTAGCCTTACTGTAGGGCAAGAAAAGCCTTGAAGCCTTTTCAGTGATTTAAAAGCTGCACATACAGCAAGTGAAGGTGAATGGAATGAAGAAATTGTTTTGAGCAGGGGTTGGTTCAGTTCTCTCAAAGTGAGGGCAATTTACGTGACCTTAAAGGGCAAGTACAAGTTGTCTTAGTAAGTTGGACGTTCCTAACCCAGGGACTGCCTGTACTCAGGACTGCTTTTTTTTTCTTTTTTTTTTTACAAGACTTGTTAAAAACTTGAAATAATTCATTTAAGCTTTCTCCCATTTGACTTTTTTCCCTTCCTTTCTTTGCAGAAAACAAAAAACAAAACAAAACAAAAAAACACCCTTTTTATGGTGCAAAGCTTAGTTTTTTTTTTTTTTTTTTACAGATCTTAGTTTTTATCAGTTAGCAATATTGATACATATTTAATAAAACTCCAACTTTCCATTTACATGATGCCTTAAACCTTGTGAAGTGCATTCACATGATATACTAGCTCCTTTCAGAGCCATGACTACAGCAACTTGATGAACTCAAGTTGATGAACTTACTTACAACTACTCAAAGAAGAATATAAATTCATTTTTTAATTGAATTTAGAGAAAGGAATTCTTAATTTTTATAATTCTTGAGGATTTTTCTTTCATGCTTTGAAGTCAGGTTAGACATTTTAATAATGAATGAACTATCATATTAAATTGTACATTGCTCAATCCTGGATCCCTCTAAAGCTTCAACATTCTAGTTCCCTATTTCACTAAGCTTGCTTTATTATGCATGTTATATTTGAATAATAAGTAGATTTGGGTTTAGTTTTTAATTTTTTTGTTTTTGTGTATATTCTTTACTGAAGAATGTTTACATCCTTTTTACTGAAGGAAATTACTCTTCACCATTTGATATGCATCCTACCATATAGGTTTATATACATTTACATGCATCTATATGTACATATCATAATACAGAATATGTTTCATAGAGTTAAATCTTATGTAAATTTTCATTAACAATATGGCTTAGAGATCTTATAATATTAATTGTTAGCTGCTGCAGAGCCGGCTCCCACTCATGGTGACCTTATGTACAGCAGAACGCAATAATATTAGTATATATATCTATACGTGCACCTCGTTCTTGCTGCATAGTAATCCTTGACATGGAAGTACCACAGTTTATTTCATCGTTTATTGATTGACTTGGAGATTGTTCCCAATTTTCATCTTTTCAAAAAATACTGTAAAATAATTTATCTCAAATAATTCTCAAAAATACATTACAGGTATAGTAATGTGCTAATTATCAATTTATTGTTCCTTCACTCTAAATCTCCTTTTATTGTCTATTCTGCAGAAAAGAAACTTGGCCCTTTAAGTTATTTCTCCTTTGTCAGCTGGTGCAATGTTAAACTTTGTCAGTAGAGGGCTCTGAAGAGTTTGCTGGAGAGAGGTGCTTTCCTTTCAGGTTTCTGTGGCATCAGGGTCCTGCAGCTGCGCTGCTTGCTGCTCCAGCACTAGGCTTCTCCAGAGTCAGGCTCCTACAGTGCATCGCAGTCAGCAGCACCCAATGGCCAGCAGCTTCACACAGCAATCCCGTGGGAAGTTCATAGCAGACTGCCTCTGGTAATACACTTCTCCATGCACCCTAGAGGGGGATTTCCTCCAAGTCCGGAGGGTGGATGCGGTTTTTCTGTCATCCAGTGAGACACAAGCAGTACCTTCTCTAACAAGGTCTGGATCTCAGCCTTGGAGGCGGAGGAGGGAGGTCTTCCTTGGTTGCCATATCTCAGCCTATGGGGAGAGGCTGTTCTTTGTACCTGCTATGCTATTCCTATGGTATTCTCTAGAGTTCTCTTACTTCTTACTAGCCAAGCCCTTGTGCTCTGATCTCCTGTTACAGATAATAATTCTTTACATTAAACTTTCTCTGTTCAAGTTACTGTGTAGTTTCTCTTTCCTGAGAGGACCCTGATTCATACAGCACAAACTTTATAACATACAATGTAAAAAACCCAGGAGAACATTGATGAACTTGACTGCAACAAAATTAAAATGTTTTGTACAAAAGAAACCATAAACAAAGATAAGTGACAAACAAAGAGAAAATATCTGCAGCATGTAAAACAGACTAAGGAACAACATTCAATAAAGAAGAGACCAAAAAAAAGGGCAATGTAGGTACTGTACATACAAATGATTCACAGAAGAGGAAATGCAAACCACCAATCAATACTTCTAAAAAAGATGCTAAATTCATTAATCAGAGAAACAAAAATCAAAATGACATACTATCACATTGGAAACAACTCTAAAAATTTGTATAATGTCAAATATTTGTGAGATTCTGAGGAAACTTACACACACTAATTGCAGGGCAAACTCTGGTAAAGCTTTTATGAAGTAATTTAGCTGTGCCCATTAGAGTGTCTAAGAATTTTCACTGAATAGAGTTTTAATCAACTGAGAATCCTGGAGCAAATGGTTACGCGCTCGGCTGCTAACTGAAAGGCTGGCAGTTTGAACCCACTAGCCACTCATGCGAAAAGACCTGGTGATCTGCTCCTGTAAAGATTACAGCCACGAAAACCCTATGGGGCAGTTCTACTCTGTCACATGGGGTCACCACGAGTCGAAAATCAATGGCATCCCAACAACGAGAATCCGTTTTTATACTTAAAATTACACATCTTTAAGAATCTGCAATTCCGTATGTATACAGTATTCAGCTGTTTGCAAAAGGAGGATTGTATTATTCTTTTTCTATTTTATTACTTTTATTATTTCTGGTATGTTTATTATCATGAAGATTTTCTTTCCTTTTAGCTTATAAAAGTTGAAGGACAGAGCATATGAGAGGGGTTGTTGGTTTTATTTATTTAGCTTTATTCATATAGCATGCAAAAGGTTATGCTTTCACAACATAAGGGATCAGGTAGTGACCCAGGTTTAAATTCTGCCACCCGCTAACTGCAGGCCACTCGCCTCTCACTGTCTCATTTTTCTCATCTGTAAAATGAGAGGTTTCTATCAGATGACATCTAACGTCCTCTATCATTTAATAACAGTGAATAATTTGGCCAAAAAGCGAGTCAACTTGCCATTCTTCCACATACTTCATATTTTAATTTTTAATTTACTTTAGTAAAAGCTGACTTCAGCTGATACCCAATGGAGTAAAGAATAAGAACCAACTCTATTAGTTTTAGGTTGCTTAGCCTTTTGTTGCCGTGACTAATTGTTTAATGGAAGTTCTTAAATATATTCATGTGCTCAGAATGCCAATGAAAGCAGAAGCCTAAAGAGCTTTCCCCACTGAATTATGTTTATCTCTAAATTTGGATAAAGGCCACAATTTGGTCTTTGTTTTTAACACTTTAGATAGGTGAACATCAGACATTTTGTAAAACTTAAAAAAAGTCACAATGTAGCTTATGTTTTTTTCATAGTGTCAAAACTAAACTGAACTTCTTTATAAAGAAAATGCAGTCACTGAATAGGCTAAGTATAAGTATAAGTATAAGTATAAGGCTAAGATCAGTCCAATGTAGCATAGGCATGTTGTCCTTTGAAAATTAAGGCCACTTTACACATCTGCACACACTAGTACGCACCTTCAACAATATAAATCACTTTCAAGAATGGAAGAACACAGAGAAATGGAGGTATCCGCTTGAGTTAAATATCTACTCAATCTGATATTTTTCTTCTTAGAGTGAAGAACATTTCAAGATTCAGAAGGCCCAAAGGGTATCAAGAAAAAAAAATCCTATAGCCCTGGTGGCACAATGGTTAAGCGCTTGGCTGCCTGAAGTGTCCTCAGTTTGAACACACAAGCCACTCAGGGAGAAAAGACCTAGCAATCTGCTCCTGTAAAGATTACAGCCCAGGAAACCCTACGGGGCAGTTCTACTTTGTCCCATAGGGTCACTATGGGCCGAAATCGACTCGACAGAATGCAATAACAACATAGCTCTAAAGGTAACCAGAAGAAGCAGTGGATTGGATCAGAGATAAAAGAGGCTTACATGTTTTATGTACTCATCTAAGTTGAGGAGTCCCTGGGGGGTGGAGATGGTTAAGCCCTCAACTAATAGTGGAAAGTTTGGTGGTTCAAACCCACCCAGAGGCACCTTGGAAGACAGGCCTGGTGATCTGCTTCTGCAAGGTCACGGCCCTGAAAAACCTTGAAAGGTCACAGCAGTTCTACTCTGCACACATGGGGTCACCATGAGTCAACTCAATGGCAACCAACAACAACATCTGAATACAGAAAATGACAAGATTAATGATTATAAGGAAAACCAATGGGAAAAGTATGCAATAATATCAGAAGATTACAGGCATAAACAGACTTTCATAAAATATTTTAGGTTTCCAAAGTAAAAGACCAATGTTGCTACAGTACTGTAGAGCTTACAAGTGTTTCATTCCCATTATCCCACAGGATAGTCACAACCGATTCTTTACATGTTAATATTGTCTTTATTTTACAGTCTCAGAGAAGACAAGTGATTTGCTAGGAGTGGTGGAACTGGAATTGGAATCCCAATCTCCATAATATCTTAAATCTTATGTTCTTTTTATTATATCATGCTGCTATGGAAGTAGGTATAAAACCAATAAGGGTGATTATCTACTGAGTGTATTCTATGACTAAGTGCTTTATGTAGATTATTTCATTTAATCAACTCTATGAGTTGTTGTTATTATCACTCCCTCCTTTACATATGAGGATATTAAGGGTCTGATAAGTTAAATAATTTGCACCTAGTCATATAGCTTGTAGGTCTTAGAATGCAGATTATTAGCCGAAGCAGTCTGAGATCCTGACCTTATGCATACTGTAGGAAAAGGGAAGAAAAGAAGTCCAAAATCTCGACTCATAGGTTTGATACCCCCAGAAGTAGGAACCATCTTGAGCAATAAATTAGAAAAGATACTGAGAGTGCCTGTCCCAAAACTGTTTCAATAAAGCTAGTTTTCCTTCTTAGGGAACAATTTGATGTAGTCAAATGGTGGATTCTCATTCTGACTCTGCCACTTACTAGCTTTGTGACCTTAGGCAAACTATTTACTGTCTCAATCTCTTGGTGCCCTCATTTGTAATATAGGACAAATGTCAGACCTTTCAAGGTCACCTGTGAAGAATAAGTGAGATAATATATGTCAGATTTCCCTGGGGAAGGGATCACTTTCACTGGGAAAGAGATCTTTATGAAAGAAAACAGAGGAACACTTATAGTAAGAGACTGATAGAGCTGATCACATGAAAATATAAGGTATTCGTCTATTACAAATGAACAAAATAAACAGGCCCCAGGGCTAATTTTTGTGTGTGTATATCTCACAAATCAGTAGTCAATATGTTAAATCAAAAGATAGCGGACAAAAAACGTATCAAATAAAAACTCAAATGGCGAAAAATATGAACAAGTATTCAATCTCACTGTTAAAGAAGCATAAAGGAAAACAAGATACCATTTCTCACCTATCAATACGGCTGAAGATTAAAAGCAATAATACTTTAAACCAGTGGCTCACAAAGTGTGGTCCCCAGACGAGTAGCATCAGCATCACCTGAAATGTGTGAGAAGTGCAGATTCTCAGGCCCCACCTCAGACCTACCAAATCAGATAACTGGGGATGGGGCCCAGAAATCTAGTTTAACAAGCCTTTTAGGTGATTCTGATGCCTGTCAAAGTTTGATAAGCATTATTCTAAGCTGATGAGTTTGTGATGAGATATTTACTTCATATACTGCCAGCGGAAAAGTAAATTGATACAACTCTAGAAAGTAGTTTGGTAATATGTGTCAAAAAACCTCAGAATGTTCATATTATTTGGCACCAAAATTACACCGTTAGGAATGTTCCCTAACAGGAAATAATCAGATATTGGATTTCAGCATAGTTTAAAATAGAAGAGACTGGAAATAACCTAAATATATAGGTATATAGGAATGGTTAAAAAAATTATGGTACATTTGTACATGTGTGTATATCTATCTATCAATCTCTATGTCTATATCTATATCTATATATGGAAACCCTGATGGCATAGTGGTTAAGAGCTATGGCTGCTAACCAAAAGGTCAGCAGTTCAAATCTACCAGGCCCTCCTTGGAAACCCTATGGGGCAGATCTACTCTGTCCTATAGGGTCGCTATGAGTCAGAATTGACTCGACAGCAATGGGTTTATATATATATATGTATTTCCAGAGGTATATATGAAACATATTTTAATAGTGATTTTCTCTCTGGACTGTAGAATTACATTGATTCCTTCCATGTAATCAGCTGAACTGCAGGCAATTTAGATAAAGTTATGACAAATGTAGACAAATAACCCTATGTTTCGGTTTATATTTTCTATACAACCCACATCATAGTTTTTCTGAATAAAAATGTGATTGAAACTGATCAAAGTTTCCCTTTTCCTCCTTTTCCTTTCTGTGCCATAGTCCATGGCCACTTGCAGGAGGCATGAGTCTCCCCTTTGATTCCACTGTTGGTGAAACTACTCCTTTCTGGTCTATTCCAGATGTTACGGCTCTTGCTCATCGTTTATATTTTTTATGAATTTTTCATTTATGAATTTAGAGATTTATTTATTTCTTTTTTTATTAAAATTGGTTACATTAGTCATGTTGTGCTAGAGATTTGATTTTAAATTGCAAAGTTTAAGATTATAATGCTTTTTAATACACTTAGTATTTGTTACTCAAATAGATGTCAAAATATAAAAATGTGCCCTGCACAACAACACTACAGTTGTGTTACAGGGTAGTAGAAGTTTTTTCGAGGTCAGATAAACCTGAGCTTAAATCCTAATGCTGCCGCTTTCTAATTTTGTGACCTTGGACATGTTACTTAAGTCTTTCTGACTTATTAAAAAAAACAAACCAAACAAAAAACCAGTTGTCATTGGGTCACAATGCAAATGCAGTAGCGTCCCCTTGCTAAGTGGGAACTTAAATGTTGGTCTTGGGGCAAGGGAGTAGGTCAGGGTGCTTCTAAGAGCAGGGTGCCTTAATCAGCAGCCAAGGCTGGGATGGAAGACAGACAATGAATCCTCAGAGGCTTCAGGGATGCAGTTCATCCCTTGGTCTTGAGCTGAGATTGACAGAGGTAGGCTGTTAACCTTGCCTCAGCCCACAGATAAAGTGAATCCATGCAAAAACAAATGTTTTGATAACAACAAATGTTATGAGAGACGAGGGATGAGTACCCAATTTATACTAGGAAATTTGTTTACTTTTTCCTTTGCTTTTGTTGGATGTTAAGTCACTTATAATCAGTGGAATTTATTAATGCAGGTGCTGCTTAAAACGAGAGAGGAGAGAGAGACACACACACATGATATAAGCCTTACAGTTATGCCTCCTGGCAAGGCAGGATGCTTAGGTGCTCATAATGCCTGGAGCAGGGCTAAAAGGGGCTCTCCCCTCTCTCCTGAATCTCACTCCATATAAGCCCACTTTCCTGTGGCCTCAATACCCTCTCAACACAATGCTTCAGGCAGCCCCTACTAATCCCTCCCTCTAAAATGAGATGATTCAACATCATACTTGTTGTAATTTTGTAATCACACCATTATATAGTGAAAGCCTTCTACCTGAATGCTATTTACCCACAATGAAATTTTGTCTCCAGTAGATCCCCACAGACATTCATTTAATTGAATATGATTTTATACCTGATCTCAAGATTTAGGACCTTCACATACTCATCTATAAGGCATTATCTTAAGTTTAATTATTTTGAACAGTTGTCTTCAAGTTTTATAAGATTATTCCAGAACCAGAAAATATTAGTCCAAAGGACTGATGGATCACAATTACCACAGTCTCCACCAGACTGAGTCCAGTACAACTAGATGGTGCCTGGCTACTACCACCGACTGCTCTGACAGGGATCACAATAGAGGGTCCCAGACAGAGTGGGAGAAAAATGTAGAACAAAATTCTAACTCACAAAAAAGACCAGACTTACTTACTGGCCTGACAGAGACTGGAGAAACCCCGAGACTATGGACCCCAGACACTCTTCTAGCTCAGTAATGAAGTCACTCCCGAGGTTCACCCTTCAGCCAAACGTTAGACAGGCCCACAAAACAAAACGAGACTAAAGGGGCACACCAGCCCCGGGACAAGGACTAGAAGGCAGGAGGAGACAGGAAAGCTGGTAACAGGAACCCAAGGTTGAGAAGGGGAGAGTGTTGACATATTGTGGAGTTGGTAACCAATGTCACAAACCGATATGTATGCTAATTGTCTAATAACAAGCTAGTTCTGTAAACCTCCATCTTAAAGTACAATAATAAATAAATAAAACCTGAGAAAAAATTTATTCCAAAATCATATTATCTGCACTTATTTTAGGTCACTCACATCTATAATCTTTTCATTAAGCGGAATAACATATGAGCCAAGGTCAAATCTATAAAAACATATCTGGAAATTAAAATAAATAAATGACAACCAGCTAATTTCCATAATAGAGATTAAGAAAATTAATAAACTTAAAAATCAAAAATGGGCAGAGGCTTTTGAGCAAACTGGCTGTTAAATATGAAAAGATGATTAGCTTCACTCATAAAGAAATGCAAATCAGATTAATAATAATACACATTTTTCACCTATCAGATTAACAAAGACTTGAAGATTGAAAATACTCAGGAGATCCTCTCCCACACTGTTGGTGGAAATGTAAATTAGTGCAGCCTTTTGAAACGGCAAATTGATACTATCAGAAATTTAAATGTGCATACTCTTTGATAGAGTAATTCTACTTCTAGAAATTTATCCTACAGATAAATTCAGAGATAAGTTATATTTTGTTAAGTCTAAGATACACATTTTTTCACACTTTAACATTTCTGAAATTAGGATGGCATGTCATAGTTTAACTGGCAGCATATTTTTTTTCCTTGTTGGTGGCACATAAAATAATGGTGCTTCTTAGAAATGATGGAAACCCCGGTGGTGTAGTTGTTAAGAGTTCGGCTGCTAACCAAAAGGTCAGCAGTTTGAATCCACCAGGCGCTCCTTGGAAACCCGATGGGGCAGTTCTACTCTGTCCTATAGGGTCGCTATGAGTCGGAATTGACTCGACGGCAAAGGGTTTGGTTTTTTTTTTCTTAGAAATGATAGTGTCTTAGAGTTTATGAAATATGGTATATGTAAGGATATTTTATTGAGGCACTGTCTGTCTTAGTAAAAACTAGAAACAACCTAACTATCTGTTAATAGTAAGGAGCCTGGCTAATGCAACGGTTAAGCGCTGCTAACCAAAAGGTCAGCGGCCACCAGCCCCTCCTGGAGACAAAAGACCTAGCGATCTGCTCCCATAAAGATTCAAACCAAAAACCAAAGCTATTGCCATGGAGTTGATGCCAACTCATAACTAGTCTATAGGACAGAGTAGAACTGCCCTATAGGGTTTCCAACGCTGTAATCTTTACGGGAGCAGATTGCCAGGTCTTTCTCCTGTGGAGCAGATTGTGGGTTCGAACCACCAACCTTTCAGTCAGCAGCCTAGTGCCACCAGGGCTCCTTCCTCAGAAAGATTACAGCCTAGGAAACCCTATGGGGCAGTTCTACTCTGTCCTATAAGGTCTTATAGACTAGCTATTACTTGGAATCGGCAGAACGGCACACAACAACATAGCTATAAAATGCAATACTCTGCAGATATTACAAAAAAATAAGGAAGGCATTGTGAAAATATGACCATGATATATATTAAGACATCAAATTATAAATTGGTATGTAAGGGGAAAAAAGGATATTAGTGTGCACATTGTACATGTCTATGCATACAAATAGTTTTATGACAAAAAATGGTATTCGATGTTAAAAAAGCATCTGGAAGGAAAAAAAAATTAATCTGATCAGAAAGTAGTTGTGAACAGAACTTAAAATGAAAATCACCTTGTTCCTTGTCCAGAATGTAACTGCAAAGAAGGCCATGAGCACTGTGCACAGTATTTCTCCTGACCCAGGAAAACCAAAATACAGGCTGCCAAGAACAACTAGCTCAGAAAACCCCAACACAAGGAATCCTCTCTTCCACACAGGATTGCCCTTTAGGAGAAAAAAAGTTAATTAGCAAAATTATTTCAAATAACTAATTTTTAATTATGGATTTTTCTATAATATGAATTTATAGGAAACTAAAAATGCCTGCATCTGCTCACATAAATGCACGACTTAACATTTACTTTCTTTTCCTTAACAAAGGCAGAGTGAGAGTATACACAAATGTAGGTTCCTTTTAAGGAACACCAATTATCTTCCTCGTATTGCTATGATGCCAAACAGATTTCAGCACATCTTCCAGATCAAGATGGACTAGGAAGAAAGGCCTGGTGATCTACTTCCAAAAATCAGCCTATGGAAACCAGGGCAGTGTTTTATTCTGTTGTGTATGGGGTCGCCATAAATTGGCGACAGACTTGACATCAGCTAACAACAACAACAGTTATCAATGTATAATTTCACAGGGTTGAATAGAACAGTAGAAAAAAGTACATGGGCTTCAGATGCAGACAGACCTGAGTTAAAATTCTAGCTCTTATATCTCATTGGCGTGTATATCGTGGCTGCATTACTTAACCCCTCCAAGCTTTGTTTCTTCATCCATGAAACTGGTATAAAAACATTTACATCTATGGAGGTTGAAGATATCATCTCCCTACTGTCTTCAGGCCCTCTGTTTCCTCTTTAATTTGGTGCTCCCCTGGTTTTTCTTTCTAAATCCTTGACTAGCAAGAAGTTTCAGGAGGCTGTAGATAGAGAGTAGTTTTTTTAAAGTCTGACAACTGTGTACCTTTCTCTTTTTACTTTCCTCTGTTCAGCCGTTTAAACATCTTGATCACTTTAAGGCACAGGTTTTTAAAAGTGCTTGATCTGATTTGGAGAAATGCCGGCTCTGGAGCTGGATGCCCTGAGTTCAGTCCCAGCTCCACTGCTTTCTAGCTATGTGATCTTGTTCAAGTCACTTATCCCCTCAATTTCTTCATCAGTAAAATGGTCATATTCACAGTACCCTCCTCGTGGGTGATCCAGATGGCACTAGGTCAGCGCTGCCCAGATAACTTTCAGTGATGACAGAAATATTCTCTATTTGTACTTCCCAGTCCAAGAGCCGCTAGTCACTGTGGCCACTGAACGTGCAACTGAGGAACTGATTCTGTTTTCTTTTTGGATTTTTAAAAATCGTTTGGGAAAAGGTCTACAAGTTTTTTTACAATTGTATGTACACTTAATATTAAGAAAAAATTAGAATAATTTAGAGTTTAGATAAGAAAATATTCGCCTCAATCAACATATTTTAG
Source organism: Dugong dugon (assembly GCA_030035585.1). Taxonomy (NCBI): domain Eukaryota; kingdom Metazoa; phylum Chordata; class Mammalia; order Sirenia; family Dugongidae; genus Dugong; species Dugong dugon. The sequence continues at coordinate 19,597,763 of CM057463.1, read as the reverse complement.
TTTCCTATATTTTGAACAATTAGCTAGCTGATCAGCTAGTTTGAACATGACTTTCAGGATGGGATACTTTTGAGGTTATGTTAGTTTCTTTGTTTTCAATAAGAAGTCTTGATGATAGATCAGTTAGCAAATCTTGAACAATTATTTTAAATTGTGTAGACATTCCTGTTATTAGAGGGACTTGTTAGAACTTATGAGGAGGAATTAAATTTTTAACTTTATTGATTAAAATAGTTACATGTGGCTAGTGGCTACAATGTTGGACAGCACAGGACTAGATGATGACTTTAAGTACTTACCACAGCATTTTATATACAGTAGGCAAAAAAGTAAGCTATTATTTTTTATAAATAATTAAAGTATTAAAGAAACATATTCTCTTTATTTGTTGTATAATTAGAATAATCATATGTTTCTTTTGTGTATTTATAGCATCTTCTGCAGACAATTTTAGAGTTTTTTTGGGAAACAGTACAATAAAAATTCAAACAACATACATTCTGATAATGGAAATACTAACTTTCTTAACTAAAATTCTACTTTATTTAAATTTTTGATGAACTCCATTCAAAAGGCACTGAAATCTGAAAATAACACCAATTCCTATGGAACGAAAAATTTCTATATGCTTATCTACCCTAAGAGAATCAGGAGGATAAAAGAATCAAAACTTTTGTGTGCAGTGAAGAACTTTGATCTGCTTGGCAAGAAATATTGGACTGCATTACACAGAGATGTTAAAACTTATCTACTGGATAGTATTAGAAGCTACGGTATTTTGATACTAACAAAAGAGACCAAAAAAAAAAATTATGTATCTTGATTTAGTTAAGTATAATAATAATTTAAAAAAAAACTGGCATATCTTATTTTTCTAAATTTGTTTTCCTGTGAAATTTAAAGTGTACAGTATACACATTAGAAAAAAATGCTCAGCCTGCATTGAATATCTTATGCATTTAGTCCTCTTCATAAGCCCATGGATGGCACTGATACAGCAGCAAGCAACTTTACACAGAGGGGCTATTTTCTAAACCATGTCCTTCACAGTTAGCTTTGATGGAAGTATTTCAGAGTGTTTTTAATGGCATTTTAGAGCATGACTTTCTCACAGATTATTTCTTTCACCTGGTCACTGCTTGAAAAGTACTGAATAAAAAGTCCAAGAAGAGATCCAGTTGCTACACCAGTTAGGACCTGCAAAACTCCACTAAGGACATTAACAACTGTGGAGCCTGGAAAAGACACAAAAAGAAAAACTTCAGACAGAATTCTTAATCCTTAAATACACAAACTTGACTTCTACAATCACTGGAATAAAGCATCTAATTACATTCAAGGAAGTTTACAGACCCTCTACATTCTTAAATATTGTGACTTAAAATGTTTGCTAGAAAGAGCCTATCTTATAGGACTGGGGTTTTTTTTTAATTTTAAATCTTATAAGAAATGTATGCATATAATTGGAGACAAATTATGAAACAGGCTAAGATATGATTTGTATAGTTTTTTATGCATTTACTTCAATAAAGGTTTAAAGGGCCTAAGAAAATGTGAAAGACAAAATTCATAATTAAAAGCTAATCTGTTCTACTGCATTCACACACATAGGCTGAGTGGTTTAGACGGATCTCGCTAAGCTTTCAAATGATCATTTAAGAGCCTGGTTTTTCATAATAAGTGTACATTGATTTTAGTATCTCTGATATGTATAGACTGCAGTAACCTAAGAATTAGGAAATAAAAATAAAAAAACTGTAGTGAGTACAGGGGACTTATTCCTTCTCAAATGTTTACTCAAAAAGTAAATCTGAAAACAAATTATTTTTCAGACTGCTCTTTTTACTCAACACATAAAGCCCTTCTCCACACACTGTTCTAAGGAAAAATGTACTCAGCAACTAGTTATTTCTTGTTATTGCAGCAACTGTCTATTTATTTATTTTTTTAAACTACCTCTGCAATATTTTTATTTAGCTAGGACAATTCTCTGCCAGGTAATGGTGTAACTGTCAAAAGCATCTTTCTGTGATATTAGCACAACATTCAAGCTACTACAGTAAATAACTTACTATAAGTGTGTAGAAACTAGCTAATTCATTTCAGTGTCTGGTATATTGAAGCTGCTTTTTTTTTTTTTTTTTTTTAAAAAAAGACTTCTTTGGTCTTATCCGTGGAAATTTTAATCTAGGTCATCCTGATGTAGACGGTCTATGGACCACACTGGGAGGGAGTGGGAGGGGGAAGAGAGGGATCCTATCAGTGTCAGTTATGAAGGTTCTTCAAACTACCCACACTTTCTCTTCCCACCTCCAACCCCACAACTCTGGGTTATAAAGACCCCAGCCCTGACCCTTCCACCTCCTCTTCTCCCCTCCCCCTCCCCCTCCCCCTGTGGTTCTAATACAAACACCATTGCTCTAAAGCAGTAGTTCTTGATCCTGACTGCACTGGTTTCCATTCTCAAGGTTTCTGATTGAATTGGTCTACGGAAGTCCCTCGGTGGTAAAAACGGTTAACATGCTTGGCTGCTAACAAAAAGGCTGGAGGTTCAAGTACACCCAGAAGAGCCTCAGAAGAAAGATCTGGTGACCTACTTCCAAAAAATCAATCATTGAAAACCCTATGGAGCATTAGGTAGTCTACTCTGCAAGGGGTTGCCATGAATTGAAATTGACTCAACAGTAACTAGTTGGTTGTTTGGTTTAGGGCCATATATGGGTATTTTTTAAAACTTCCCAAGTAATTCTAATGTGCAGTCAAGGCTGAGAATGACTGTTCTAAAGGTGTGTACCAGGAAAGCAGTGAGAAAATAAGCTTGGAAAACTACAGTAGAGTCAAAATAAGGACAAGAGTGTAGAATTGACCTAACAGGTAAAAGGACTCCTCACTGGTTCTTGAGGAGATAACAGGAGGTAACATCATTAACCAATGCCGTGAGAAGACTGATTTGCCAGTAACACACAGCAGGCACCGTAAGGCAGGACTTGGCTGGAAGGCAGACTCTGGGGCAATGTGAAGAGGTGATGCTCTGGTAACTGGCATAAATCATATATAATCATAAACTGGGAATATAACTATGGGGCTTGGAGAAACTGAAAACGCATGACCTTCCAAGAAGGTATGTTTCCCACATAATAATCTGAAGCTAAATTTAGGCGATGATTACATTTTGTCAATAATACAAGGTTGAAAATCTTCTCTCTCAATCTTAGAAGATAAGATTAAGAAATGCCAAAGGATAATAAAAACCCAAAAACCAAACCCATTGTCATAGAGTTGATTCCATCTCAATCCTATAGGACAGAGCAGAACTACCCCATAGGGTTTCCAAGGCTGTAATCTTTATAGAAGCAGACTGCCGCATCTTTTTCCTGTGGAGTGGCTGGTGGGTTTGAACCTCTGACCTTTAGGTTAGCAGCCAAGTGCTTAACCACTACGCCAGCAGGGCTCCTTAAAGGGTAACAAAGGTGTTAAATAACAGTGTGTGAAAAAAAATGCCTTAAATTCCTCTTTTACTATTACATAAAAAAAGATACGTCAGTATCAGACACAAATTAAGTATTTTTTGTTTTCAAGGATCAACCAAACCCATTAAAACCATTGCTGTCACTACCCACAAAATGCTAAAGATGAGGGGACAGAAACTGTCCCTCTTTTAAGGCATTCTGTTCCTTCTGCTTGGACTGCTCTGTCACTTGTGCTCATTGAAAAAAATCTACTCCTCCTTCGTGTGAGTCTCCAAGATTAAACTTTCCCAGATCACTCCAAGCAGAAGCTTTTCTCTTCCTTCTTTAAACTTGACTACTTTGTTTCCCCCTTACTGCCCTTACTGCAGACTCTTGAACAGCCTGTATCTAGAGACAGGAAGGGAGTAAACCTAGGTACTTGTCCCCTGGGTACAGAACTCTTGGAGTTGTTTTCTCTACTTTATTTTGCCTTAAATATGCCACACTTGTAACATTTTAATCTATGTCCTAGAGTGCAAGAGAACAGTATGTTGTGAACCGACTCGTTTACCTGTGGAAAATGCTATGCCCAAGCACGTGTTAAAGCCAGTGATGGCTAGAATGGCATTGAAGCAGCCAGCAGCCAGGAGCAAGGTCGGGACACCCTTTTTAACACCATAGCCTTCTTTCTTCAAAAGGAGCATTGAAGGCACCACAACAGCTGGAGATACAGCACCTAAAACAAAACTAAGCAGGCAGCACTTTAAACATTTATGATAGTATCTTAATATCTTTCTTTTTAAAAAAAATTATAATAACCTCTACTCTTTTGGAGGCTAGACCTTGTAGACTTTTACCTAGTCTTTCAAATGGCATAGAAGTGCCAAACCAGAAACACACACACATAAATTCCACAGAACACTGTTTTTTTTTTTTTTAATTGTGCTATAAATGTTTACAGAACAAACTAGCTTCTCATTAAACAATTAGTACACATATTATTTTGTGACTTTGGTTACCAATCCCATGACATGCCAACACTCTCCCCTTTTCAACCTTGGGTTCCCACTACCAGCTTTCCTGTCCCCTCCTGCCTTCAAGTTCTTGCCCCTGGGCTGGTGTACCCCTTTAGTCTCATTTTATTTAATCTGTGGTTGAAGGGTGAACCTCAGGAGTGACTTCATTACTGAGCTAAAAGGGCGTCTGGGGGCCATACTCTCAGGGCACAGAACACTGTTTTTTAAAGTGTGGCCATAGACAACCTGCAATGGAAATGCTTGGTTGCCTAATACACACACACACACATACACACACACACACATATATATATGTATCAAACCAAACCCATTGCTGTCGTGTTGATTCTGACTCATAGTGACCTTACAGGGCAGAACAGAACTGCCCCACAGGGTTTTCAAGGAGTGGCTGATAGACTCGAACTGCTGACCTTTGGGTTAGCCGCTCTTAACTGTTGTCCTAACAGGGTTATTGTCATGGATTGAATTGTGTCCCCCAAAAACGTCTGTCAACTTGGCTAGGTCATGATTTCCAGTATGGTATGACTGTCTACCATTTTATCATCTGATGTGATTTCCCTGTGTGTTGTAAATTGTATCAGTATAACGTAATAAGAAGGATTAGTGGCAGTTATGTTGATGAGGTCTACAAGAATAGGTAATGTCTTAAGCCAATCTCTTTTGAGATATAAAAGACAGAAGCAAGCAGAGAGACATGGGGACCTCATACCACCAAGAAAGCAGTGCCGGGAGCAGAGTGCGTCCTTTGGACCTGAGGTTCCTTCACTCAGTTGCTCCCAGACCAAGGGAAGACTGATGACAATGACGGTCCTACAGAGCCAACAGAGGAGGCCTTCTCCTGGAGCTCATGCCCTGAATTTGGACTTGTAACCTACTAGACTGTGAGAGAACAAGTTTCTCTTTGTTAAAGCCATCTACTTGTGGTAGTTCTGTTACAGTAGCACTAGATGACTAGGACAGTTATATATTATTTATTTATTTATTTTGTGAGTGGTATAGAAGATCTATCCCTGAGTGGTGCAAATAGTTAATGCGCTTAGCTGCCAGCTGAAAGCTGGAGCTTCAGGTCCATCCAGAGGTGCCTCAAAAGAAAGGCCTGGTGATCTACTTCTGAAAAACCAGCAACTGAAAACCCTATGCAGCACAGTTCTACTCTGACACACATGGGGTCGCCATGGGCTGGAATCGATTCGACGGTAACTGGTAAATAGAAGACCTAATGGGGTTAAGCCCCAGAAATCTTCCTTTTTCTGAAACGAAACATTCATGTTATGAGGCTTGAAAAACACTGCCACATATATTTTAGACTGGAAGCCAGTGACACTATCAGGACTTAGTATGTAAAGTAAGACAACAGATCAGGAGGAGAAGGTCATGATGACAGTGACCGTGGTGATAATAACAACAGGAGCAGCAGGAACAGCAAGGAGCACTTCACGTGCCAAACACTGTTTTAATTTAATTCTTGTAACAACACTATGAGGTAGATTCAATCATAATCATCATTTTACAAATAAGGATAGAGGTCCAGGGAGATTAAGTAATTTGCCAAAAGCCACATGCTAGAAAGTTACAGAGTGGGGTCTGAACTGAGGCAGTATAACTTCAAGTCTAAACCATAACAAGTAAGAACTTCTCACTTTTTACCTACTTAACTAAATCCAGTTACTGTATAGTCGACTCCAACTCATGGCGACCTAATGCACGTCAGAGTAGAACTGTGCTCCACAGAATGCAAAATGGTACAACCATTCTGGAAAACAATATGGCATTTCCTTAGAAAGCTAGAAATAGAAATACCATATGATCCAGCAATCCGACTCCTAGAAATACATCCTAGAGTAATAAGAGCTGTCACACGAATAGACATATACACACCCATGTTCACTGCAAAATCGTTCATAATAGCAAAAAGATGGAAACAACCTAGGTGCCCATCAACAGATGAATGGATAAACTATGGGACATACACGCAATGGAGTACTACGCAACAATAAAGCACAATGATGAACCTGCGAAGCATCTCACAACATGGATGAATCTGGAGGGTATTATGCTGAGTGAAATAAGTTAATCACAAAGGACAAATATTGTATGAGACCACTACTATAAAAACTTATGAAAATGTTTACACCCAAAAAGAAACAATCTTTGATGATTACAAGGGAGGGGAGTGGTGAGGATGGAAAATCACTAACTAGACAATAGATAAATGGTAACTTTTGTGAAGGGTAAGACAGTACACAATACTGGGGAAGCCAGCACAACTCGTTTAAGACAAGGTCATGGAAGCTCCATGGACACATCCAAACTCTCTGAGGGACTGAATTACTGGGCTGAGGGCTGCAGGGACCATAGTCTCAGGGAACATCTAGCTCAATTGGCATAACTTAGTTTATAAAGAAAATGTTCTACCTTCTACGTTGGTGAGTAGCGTCTGGGGATTTGAAAGCTTGTGAGCGGCCATCTAAGATACTCCACTGTTCTCACCCCATCTAGAGCAAGGGAGAATGAAGCAAACCAAAGGCATAAGGGAAAGATTAGTCCAAAAGACTAATGGACCACAACTACCACAACCTCCACCAGACTGAGTCCAACATAAGTAGATGGTGCCTGGCTACCACCACTGACTGCTGTGACAGGGATCACAACAGAGGGTCTCAGGCAGAGCCGGAGAACAATGTAGAAAAAAATTCTAACTCACAAAAGACCAGACTTACTGGCCTGACAGAGACTGGAGAAACCCTGAGAGTATGGCCCCTTAGACACCCTTTTAGCTCACTACTGAAGTCATTCGTGAGGTTCACCCTTCAGACAAAGATTAGACAGGCCCATAAAACAAAACAAGACTAAATGGGCACACCAGCCCAGGGTCAAGGACTAGAAGGCAGGAGGGGTCAGGAAAGCTGGTGATTGGGAACCTGAGGTCAAGAAGGGAGAGTGTTGACATGTCGTTTGGGTTGGCAACCAATGTCACAAAACAATATGTGTACTAATTGTTTAATGAGAAGCTAGTTTGTTCTGTAAACCTTCATCTAAAGTACAATATATATTAAAAAAAACCTCATAGAAAAAAAAAAGAACTGTGCACCACAGAGTTTTCCATGGCTGATTTTTTGGAAATAGAGTGCCAGGCCTTTCTTTTGAGGTGCTTTTGAGTGGATTGGAACCTCAAACCTTTTAGTTAGCAGCTAAGCTTAATCATTTGCACCATGAAGGGACTCTTCTTATCTGCTTATTAGTACTAAACACTAAGTACTTAGTTATTTATTTACTTCTCATGGTTCTTAATCCTGAGAAGCAAGGACTGACAACAGGAGGAAGAGGCAGCAGAACCACAAATCCCAACAGTCTGGTGACAAGAAACAGGAAAACAGTCCTAGGCGCTGATGACTGTTAATGTGTTTATTTTCCTTTGTACAGACTTAAGGTGGGATCCTGCATCTCTGCCACCAGAATGGAACCAGGAGTAGGTAAAAGACCATTACTTCTTTAATTATTTAAATTATTATGATCACTGTAAAAGTTAGCGCTTATAGAAACATATTTTTAAAGTTACGGTATTTAGATTATGCTAGAATGTCTATGTCACATTTTCTGACGTCTTTAAGTAAATGCTAATACGCATTCTCTGGTACAGAATCATAGAAATGCCTAAAATCTGTGCATGTTTTCATATGGACAAAGAAAAACCATTACCCCAGTATAAATCCCCATTGCCATGGTAAACCCATTAGGAAGTGGGCAAGTAGAGCAGATACACATGCCTCCACAAGACAAGGACCCATGGTTAGTCTCACGCAAACACACTTCAACTTCTTCAGGGCCTGAAATATAAAAATAGACACACTAAGATAATTCTCTAAAGGCATGCAGAGAAGACAGACTTGAGTATGAGATGACCTTAAACTTTTGCTTCAGCATTCAGACCATGTATGGGTCAACACAAACCTAGGTAATGGGCTTTATTTAGCAAACACTTCAGTGTTCTGTGTTTTAGAGCTAATTTATTTTAGACCTCATAGCCACACTATGAGATAGGTAGGTAGTACTATTATCCTCATTTTTCACGTGTCCTCTTGTAAAAAGGCACGATTTGCTCAAGATCATGAAACTGGTGAGTGGTGGAGCCAGGTTTTGAACTCAGGCAAGCAGCTAACAGAGTCTGTGCTCAAAATCCCCACACTAGCCGACTTAACCCTCTCAGTACTAGCTTTATTTATCATCTGTGGCCCCAGGGTGAGACTAGGGCTAAAAGCCTCACTTGGTTCATGACGTCCCCCAGGAACATTTACTCCTGCATTCAAAAACATACATGGAAAACAAGACAAAACAAAAACACGAGCCTCATTTTATACACTGGAAAGTTTCCTGAGCCGGTATGGTTAGCCCTAAGCACGTATACAGGGCTTTGCACACCAAAAATAAGTCTTCTCCCTCACTGATGATAGTTTATAACTATGGCCTGCATCTCTGTCAGAGAAAAGGGGAACCTTTAGTCTTGGTGCTGTCCCCACTTCACCTTTCTCCAAGAAAGCATAGGAACATTTTCTGAGGTCTCTGAAGCATAAGGTACTAACTACACCATAGTCCTGTATGAAATAAATGCTATTCCCTCCTTGAGACTGTCACGCAGAGTGTCCACATCCTTTTTGTAAAGCTCAGTGATTCTAAATACTTGCAGTATTGGAGGAGCAAAATTCCTGTTCAGCAATTAGAAATCCCTACTTCATACCTTTGTATCCAGTCCAAGGCCGGCACGAACCACTATGATAGACAGGGCTATGCTTCTCAAAGAGGACGACCACTCGTGCTGGATCTGCACATTATCACTGATGACTGGGGTGTTTCTGATGAGAAACCCAGCAAGCAGCATGCCTTGAGTGGAGAAGTCAACCAACTGTTTTGTTAGTTTCCAAATACAGAAAATATTTCTCAGAACATTGGAAGTGAAACAGATAAGTATATAATCTTAGGAACCACTTCCTTTATGCATAGTCCTTGGCTAAAATTAAGATTTTAATTTAAGAAATTAAAGTAGTACAATAAATTACAGGGGCAAAGAAAAGATTCTGATACGCAGATTAAAAAGATAGAGTAGGAAAGTTAATATCCCCCAAAATACGTGAAGCTAAAAAGTAAGAAACAGGATATAGCATTTGGAAAGACTGTGATCAAATTCTAAATGTAAAATGTTTTATTGCAATGTTCAGTTCAGTCATCCCTTTGGGTACAAATAGCAAACAGTTCCTGAAATTATGTGCTATGTCAGATTACCCAAAGTATTAACAAATACTTACATGGGTCCATTTTACCTTCAATTCAGGTAATTTAATTTAAAAATGCCTAAGCTACTTCGTTTCTAAGCAAAGGCTTTGGTGAGTTATGATGGGATGGACAACACTGCCCTTTCGTTCATCCATTCAACATTTACCAAACGCTCTCAGTATTTTAGACACTGTCTGCTGGTCGCGCGGTTCCTGCTGATCACACCAGTGTTGCCATTTCTCTGCTTCCCGGCTCTGCTGTCCTTGTCGCCATTTCTCTTGGTCTTCAGTGTTAGTAGCTCTCTGTTACAGTCCTTGACCATTATTACAGCTTTTATTTGAGTCTAGGAGGTCCTCAATGCAGGGACACTGGGTCATAGGACGTGCTCCTCTCCAGCCTCTTGTAGATCAGGAGGTCCCCAGAAAACCTCTGTGAGATCCACCGCTTATATAGGAAAACTTGTCAATTTCAAGGCATGGTTTTCCTTGCAGGATGGTAAACTGACCAATTCTGTTGGGTGGATTGCAAGCCACTTAGGTGGATAGAAACCAGCCATTTCCTGCAAGCCACTTAGACAGACAGCAAACCAATCAATTCCTTGCAAGCCACTTAGATGGACAGCAAACAGATCAATCACTTGGCCGACTACAGCCTGATCAATCATTTTGGAAGAACTGCAGATCCAGAAAGGCTACATAAAAGAATCCTATTGTACCACAGTTGCGATGCCTAAGGAATTACTGAATGAAGATGATAATCACCAAAGCTGACAATATAAGAGAAAAAGAGATGACCAGACATTATGTACCCATGAATCACCTATGAAGTAGTCTTGTAAAAAAAAAAAAAAAAAGATAATACATATTTTAGGCTTTGCGGATCTTACAAAAACAAACCTTCTGATCAACAATGAATTTACATAAAAGGGACAGAGGAACGTGCTAAATACTACTGGAATATAACCAGCAAAATTTAGATTCTGAAATATTACAGTATAAAACCAGTTTTTTTCAATAATGATTTGCTTTAAAATATCTTAGGAGTATCGGAAATAAGGTTGCCCTGGTATTGATAATTTTTGCCTACTTAAAAAATTTCCATAACACAAATTTTTAGAGAAAATACTCCTCTACCGGGGAAGGTGTTCAACCAAGGGCGAGGTCCCCATGGGCTGAGAGGCAAGAAGGGGACACCTGCCAAATCAAAACCAGGTCATTTGCAAGGGAAAAGAGTCTCAGGGAAACTGTTTTCACATTCATTTCAGAATCAAACAAAAATGTTCCCTCATCACCCGTCCCTCGCAATTATTTCAATAAACTCTTAAAAATATAGAACTGGAAATCATCACATGTGTTCGTGTCTTAATATATCTTCTCTACGGATTCAGATAATGTTTTGCCTTTGGATGCTGGTCCTAATATCATAAAAATAAGGTAAACTTTCTCTATCACAAGTGCAATACTATAAAAAGAGACATAAGAGATATCATGTACATACTTTTCTGAATATTTCCAGTTATCTCAGGAGACTTCATGTGATCACTGCAAAGCTTTCTCTCTTTGCAGCGCGGTATATTTTGCTTGTTGCAATAATAGACTTGGATGGGTAAAAAGAAGTTGAGGAGTAAAGAACACTTTCATAGAGTCTAGAACACTGGTCTTCAGCTTCAGCTGCATATTATAATATTAGAATCATCTGGGGGGCTTTTAAAAATTCTAATGCCCAGGCTGTACTCCATACTAATTAATTCAAAATCTCTGGGGGTGGGACCGAGGCATCGGCATTAAAAAAAATTCCCCAGATGATTGCCATGTGCAGCCAGGTTTGAGGACTAATGATCTTTCTACTTACTGCATGGTGTCTTGGAGTTTATTAGAAATGCAGAATCTCAGGCCCCATCTCAGACCTATTTAATTAGAATCTCATTTTAACACAATCTCAATGAAGATCATTCCTATGTACAATAAAGTTTGAGAAGCACTGACACAGATGCAGGGGTCAGCAAACGTTTACTGTAATGGGCCAGATAATATATATTTTAAGACTCTGTGTTCCTACAGTCTCTGTTACAAGTTCTAAACAGCTATTACATCGCAAAAGCAGCCATACGTAATATGTAAACAGATGAGCTTGGATGTGTCCAATAAAACTTTATTGACAAAAAACAGGTGGCTTGCCAACCCCTGATCTATAGTACACAGGCATAATCAGAAATAATTCATTTTAACAATAATTCAATTAATAACATTGTTATGTGTTGTCAAGTTGATTCAGACTCATAGCAGGTTACAGTAGAACTGCCCCTACAGGACAGAATAGAACTGTCCCATAGGGTTTCTTAGGCTGTAATCTTCATGGGAAAAGATTGCTAGGTGTTTTTTCCTGTGGAGCTGCTGGTGGGTTCGAAACTCCCATCTTTCAGTTAGCAGTCAAGCACTTAACCACTGTGCCACCAGAGCTCCTTATTAACAACCTCAGGGAACAAAAAGTACCCATGAGAAGTAAAACAAGTTAAGTGAAATAATTTCACTTTACATAAAATTTAAAAATATATTGAGAAATAGTTCATAAAAAGATGTAAATAATTCTATGCCTTTTTTTTTTTTTTTTAAATATTTAGCTTCAACTGCTGACCACAAATTCAAAAGCAAACTATTTTGGTCTAAGTTAATAACTCTGAGTTTCCTATTGTAAGCTAAAACAAAAACAAAAACAAAAAACCCAACTTTTAGTCTGGGCAATGTGTGCCAATATATATGTATGTGTCAATGGTAAGTGGTTTTTGAATAAAACTCACTCTGTGATTAGTAATTCTGTTAGAAACAAAAAACAAAAATACCTTTGCAGTAAATTGAAATTTTGTAATTAATGGAATTTTAAAAAGAAATATTAAAGGCATAATAGCTAGTTTTAAGAATAATTTGCATGCATGTCCTGGGTAGGCATTCTCACTGCCTCTGGAATAAGATTTTTGTCTAATTTTTTAAGATCAAGATATTATATTTTAAATATACCCAGAGGTGTGCTATTAAGTGTTTAACAACCAGCTCTCCAAAAATGTATGCACCTTTATATTGTATATAAGTTTATTATAAATTTTAACAATATAAAAGATATGATTTATTATACATTTCATTATACACTTTAATATAAAAGATATATTGTGCAGCACACAATTCAGAAATATACAATACTCTTCACTGTAAATTCCATATAGCTGATTGATTCTCACAGGATGTTCTCACTGATTTTTGCTGAACTGGATTCATAACCAACTATGGTTGCAGTTCAACCATGACTTCACATAATTAGATTACAAATAACGCTTGATTACTATCTGGTTCAGCAAAGAAACCACTCATCATTGATGAACAAGTGTAGTTTTGTCATGAATGTTGGTTGGTATTTTTGGTTACATAACTGCATAAGATGAAAATGGAACAAGATATATCCTTCACTCATTTGTCAATGATATAAGTAACTTCTTTGCCAAATCAGAAATTAGTTTTTGAATTCTAGAAGAAAATATCCTCAATTTTTTTCGTGCTGTTCACAAAGCAAAGGCTACAGACATGATATACTTTTAAGCTTAATCTGAATTATTACATTTTCTCTATAAAATTTTAAGTCTAGACAATTGACAAAACAATCAACCAGACAATATATCAATCCCTGATTTGTAGAATTTTCTGACTCTGTGGTATAGATACTCCCAATGTGGCCAATTTTAAGCTACCAACATGACGTCACTGAATGTGGAGCTGGGAAGATGCAGAGCAGCACACCGTCATATACTATTTCCACCATAAAGGTACAATCGACACAAATAATCTTAAGAACACGGATAAGGGGAAAATGTAGTAAACTCATTAGGAAGTGATGAATTTTGAGTATTTGCTGCTCTTTAATATAAATTAATTAATTTTAAGTTATATAATCTAACATTTTAAAACCGACATGTTTAACAACTGGCTCACAAAATTCCTCAAAATTTAAAATTGGCTTTTGCGAGCTGGTACAAATTGGCACTAGCACACCAAATATACTTTTATTCCCCTAAAACTTTCCAAACTACTATTTAAAAAATATGATATACTCTGAAGAAAACAGGAAGTTGTTAGCACTTACCAAAAAGAGAAGGCAGTGGAGGCAAGGTAGGTAACTTAATGAGCCCCACCAGTTTACCTCCAATCATGGCACAAGAGCACACGATTATGATTCCAAATACGCTTCCTCCAGGGAGAATTTCACTGCCATGATCTAACCAAACTAAAGTGCACAGAAGAACAATCATGGTAGCTGAAATAAACCAGGAAAAGTAGTTTCCATCAATAAATTGTCATACGCAGTCTTTGATATCATTTAAAAATTATTTTCTTAAATAAATATCGAGTAGTAAGTAATGAATACTTCAGCAGCTAAAGAAACTACCAATATTTAGAAGACTCTATATTAAACATTCTTGTTTCTTTCAAGAAACAATTCTTCCAAGTCTCATGACATGGGTCTTACTATATTGCATTTTATTCTTTTTTTTTTAGGTGAAAGTTTACAAAGCAAATTGTGGGGATATATGCCATTTAAACATGGCTGCACTATTGACAACTGCAGCCCCCACAGGCCTCTATGCTGCACAGCATGTTGAGACTTGTCTCCAACATGTGGAGACTTGTCCGGATGTGTTTTCCCAAACCTATTGTCCCTTTACTGATTGACCTTTGCCTGTACTCGAAGCCCATTGTTTTGTTAATTGCCTTGTTGATTGCTGTATTGACTATAAAATAAACTACTGGGACTGAAGTGGGGGTCGACTCCTCAGAGTGACCCTCCTGGCCCCACTTCTCTGTAAGAGTTGTGCAGTTGGTTACTGTCTTCGCTGTCCTGATTACCGTCCCCGCTGCGACAGCAAATTAGTTTCTCATTAAACAGCTAGTACACAAATTGTTTTGTGACATTGGTTGCTAACCCTGTGATATGCCAACACTCTCCCCCCCTGCACCCCAGGTTCCCTGTTTCCATTCGTCCAGTTTTGCTGTCCTTTCCTGCCTTCTCGCCTTTGCTTTTGGGTTGGTGTGCTCATTACTTTCGTCTACATGATCGACTATATTGCATTTTAATTTACTGCATTTATATTCTTGCTTTCAAGTCTTAGAATAACAGCTGTATTTCCTGTTATTCTCAACTATATATTTTGACATTCTAATTAGACTATACATTCTTTAAATGTATGAATTGGCTTCAGTTTTTCTTTTTTTTTTTTGCCTTCAGTGTCTAATTTACACCTCATCAACCAAAATGGTCTTAGTAATGCTTGTTCACTAACTCTAAGGCTTATATATATATATATATATATATATATATGTTTATATTATACACTTTAATAATATAAAAGATATATTGTTTATCATAAATTTTAATAATATAAAGGGTATATTGGGCAGCACATAATTCAAAATAAACAATAATATCAAATATATAAAATAATAGAGGATTATATTGTTATCAGGAAACATAATTTATGAAAACATTCTAATATTAAAAAAATCAAAACTGTAAAAAAGTAGAAAAGTAGGAGAAAAAAAATCATAGCCCACATCCCAGAGGCAAAAAGGATGTGTTCCTTTAATTTTACCTATAAATTAATTTTCCATAAATTATATATTTATATACATGCATACCAAAAAGAAACAAAAAAAAAAGTTGATGTCAAGTCGATTGCAACTCATAGTGACCCTATAGGACAGAGTAGAACCGTCCCATAGGGTTTCCAGGGAGTGGATGGTAGATCTGAACTGCAGACCGTTTGGTTAGCAGCCTGAGCTCTTAACCACTGTGTCACCAGTGCACTTCCATCTACATGTACAGGGCTCGCTAACGGTAAGTTGTGAAGAGTTCTTTGTAAACTGTGAAGCACTGTATAAGTCTAAATACACAGAAAATGTATACTTATAAGATTCCTCTAAATTGCTTTTAATTCAGTTATTAACTTCTCATTTATAATTTTGGAAAATCATATTTTCACATGTAAGATTACTTCATAAGAAGAATACTTAGTGTAGACTGAAGAGGCCCAGGGAGGAGTATAGGCCAAGAGCAGTGCTGTAAGCTTGAGAAACAGAAGGACAGGAAAACAAGTGAAGAGGTGTTTATATACACCCAGCCTCATTTTTCAGGCAGCCCTATGGACAATGATTACAGAAGTTTTATAAAACTTTGAGTCTCCAAATCATACCATTCATTTTCATCCTTTCCTATGTCAATCCATATCTATTTTATCTGTAATTGTTTTAACTAAAAATGTGGAGTAATTGGACTGGTGAAGGTGAAAAATAATAATAAAAACGACAGAAAAGGCATTAAATTATCTATTGCCTTATTAGCTAGTGTATATTTTGGAACCTGTATATTAGTGTATATTAACTTTGCTCCAAATAAAATTTGAGGTTTTTCTTCACCATGCTTTTAGAACCTTACCTAATTTCATTGAAAACACATCTAGAGCCTAAAAGATAGCATATCATACTTGGCTTTCCCATAGTCCCAGATGAGAATGGTTAAAAAAGTCTTTTATTACTGTTCTGACAGAGACTGGAGAAACCCTGAGAGTATGGCCCCTGGCAACCCTTTTAACTCAGTACTGAAGTCACTCCTGAGGTTCACCCTTCAGCCAAAGATTAGACAGGCCCATAAAACAAAACGAGACTAAACGGGCACACCAGCCCAGGGGCAGGGACGAGAAGGCAGGAGAGGACAGGAAAGCTGGTAACAGAGAACCCAAGGTCGAGAAGGGAAGAGTGTTGCCATGTCATGGGGTTGGCAACCAATGTCAAAAAACAATGTGTGTATTTAATTGTGTAATGAGAAACTAATTTGCTCTGTATACCTTCATCTACAGTATAATAAATAAATAAAAATTTCTTTCAGAACTCATACATCAAGTGTTAACTATAAAGAAGTGAGTCTGAGTTTCAGTAATCATAACTTCTAGATCAAATGTGCTAAATTCTTCAACATATTTACCTTGAGAGGTCACATATTTCTTCCAACGATGCTGTCATTCCTCAAAATGATTTTGACATTGTCTTTAAATTTTCAAAACCCTTCTTCTTCCCTCTGCTATACTACATATCCCTCAACACACACACACACACACACACACACACAAACACACACATACTCTTATATTTTGAACACAAAAAATGGCATTACTGCATCTAAACATTCATTTTATTCATCAAATTGATATAAGAATAACCTTTGGATGCTTCCAAAGACCAAATCCAATCCTAACAATATTCAAAATAGTTCTGAGATAAATTCCCAAAGAAAAATACCAGAAATGTTTTAGTAATGGCAGCTCTATTGGACTGAGCTGAATTGCAAACCAAGATCCTTGCTTATAAAATGACAGGATTCATTTAGAAGAATAAATGGAGATGTGTTTGCTCATATATTAGTTGCATTACTTAATAGTAATAACAACCAACATTTATATAGTGCTTGTCTGTTTACAAATGATTTCACAAACATTTTTCTCATTGGAACCCTGAAGTAATGCTTTGAAATGCTTACTGAGATGAGGAAAAGGAAAACACCGTAATTTCTGCTCTTTTCCCCTTCCTGATGGCTGGAATGGCAATGACCACAGAGATCTTGGAAGCTCCACGCTGAAGATGGTGGAGCCTTGTCAGTGGGGGTCCCTGAATGACCATGTGGAGCAAAGCCACCTAGCACTGTGAACTGTTCACCTAGTACCTTTCATGTGAGAGAGAAGTAAACTGCTTTTTGTCTTTTAAATCATATTATTTTGGGATCTCTCATTATAACAATTTCATCTTTTACTCTCTCGTTCTTAGTTCACTCTTACTGTTTACATACCATTTCTTATTGCTATAGCCAGTAATTCACGTGGAGGGCGAGCAAATGTTTCTCTCAGTCTCTGCAAACAATTTGATTCAGTTGGTGTTTCTTGTGGCTTTTTTTCACTACTATTCAGTTGGTTATTTCCTTCTGTTGGTACAGTCCCATATATATTCATGAGGTTCATAGGTATCTCCTCCTGTGTTGAAAGGAGCAAAATATAGCCTTAAAACTGTATTTATTTGCTATACATTTTTATAGGTTCTGAGTCATCAAATCACAAATCATATTTCCATTACTAGAATCAAGGCTAACACTTTATAGGAAAATAGACAGCTTTATTACTAGTTAATCAGCTGATGGCTGGAACAAGAACTATGTTATATTTGGCATTGAGTCACTATTTGTGGTATAAATGCTTGAGTCACATCAAATTTCATTATGCTGGGTTAAAATACAAGCCCTGGTAGTGCAGTGATTAAAGCACTGAACAGCCAACCAAAAAGTCAACAGTTCAAACCCACAGCTGCTTTGTGGGAGAAAGATGTGGCAGCCTGCTTCCCTAAAGATTACAGCCTTGGAAGCTGTAAGGGGCAGCTCTACTCTGTCCTATAGGGTTACTATGAGTCAGAACTGACTCAGTGGGACTAGTTTTTGTTTTTTGGGGTTAGGCTTAAAAATCAGCATATTTAAGATAAGACACAGGGCAACAGACAGCAAATATACCCAAGTTGTTCAGGAAAAGATAACTACCTGTGGTAAAAAAAAAAAAAAAATTCACATTCATTCATCTACTTGAATTTAAGAAATAGAATGAAAATAAAGAAACCAAAATCATTCTAGGGTTTAGTTTGGGAACACGAAGATTATCACAGGCCCTCATTTTTCCAGTCTCATGTAAGGGCCAGCTCCTAACGGCTTTAGCTGGGAAACTGCTAGTCACACCTGACCTGGCCTGTATGAGCTTGGGGATTAAGAACGGGGGAATTGTTAGTGGAGTGGTAGGGAATGAAGAGAACACAATTCAATAATAGATTGAAGACAATCCCTTCCTTAAAGAAACGGGGGGGATGTTCTACACTTGATGAGATTTACCTGGGTTTCTTGATGCGCAGAGGCTGTGTGACTCACCTCTGTGGAAGGTTTGGAATCTGCATGTTCAATTGTTTTATCTTCGTCCGTCATGATTTATAATTAAAAAAAAGATGACAGAGGGAAGAGCAACAAGATCTAACTTGAAAGAAAAACAGCAAAAATTAGCAATTTGAAAATCTTTCTAATTAAATGAATAATTTGTATATATTTTTCCATTAGAACTCTGAACAGCTAAAATATTTTAAATCAGACTATTTTAACTTCCAATCGTTAATTGTTTCTGTGATTCCAATATATTATCCTCATTCTTGTCTATCCTTTCACCTCTCTTGAACAAGTCCTTGCTGACTAATGATATTTTTATATGATTTCTCCCCACCCTATATATTTTTTAAGAACAAAGTTAAATTTTTACTGTAAACCTTTTACTGAGAGAGTAATCAACACAAGATTTTCAAACATAAAGAGAGGATAACATTTCTGACAGGAGTGGAATGGAAATACAAGTTCATGGAGGAAAAGGAACATGTAAAATTCCCAACTGTTAAAGAAGAATTTGTTCCCTTATTTTTTAAATGGATCGAGTGGATTCTGACTCAAAGCGACCCTATAGGACAGAGTAAAACTGTCCCACAGGGTTTCCAAGGCTGTAAACCTTTACAGAAGCAGACTGCTAAATCTTTTTCCCGTGGAGTGGCTGGTGGGTTCAAGCAGCTGACCTTTTGGTTAGCAGCTGAGCGATTTAACCACTGCGCTACCAGAGCTCAAACAGATAATGGAGGATATCCAATTACTATGGTATTTAGATTCCACTGGACTTCTGGAAATCCTAGTGGCATAGTGGTTAAGAGCTATGTCAGCCTACCAAAAGGTCAGCAGTTCAAATCCACCAGGTGCTCCTTGGAAACCCCATGGGGCAGTTCTACTTTGTGCTATGGTGTCACTATGAGTCAGAATAGACTGGACAGCAAGGTTTTTCCTTTTTCTTTTGTTTTGGACATTTAAAAGAGTGATGTAACTTTCTGTCTTTCTTTTTTGGCTTTAACAGACAGAACTTTATTCTCTCACAGTTAAGGAGGATAGAAGTCTGAATTCAGGGCCCCAGCTCTAGGGGAAGGCTTTCTCTCTCTTTTGGTTCTGGGGGAAGGTTCTTGCTTCCTTTCAATATCTGTGGGCCCAGCGTTCCACAGAGATCTCCGTGTGTCTTAGCATCAACCTTTCCCTGGATCGAGGAGGCTCTCAGTGCAGCAATCCCGGTTCCAAAGGACATGGCCCGCTTCTGGCTCTTCTTTCTTTCCCGCTCCATATTCTGAATTATAACTTCAAAACACTCCAAGCAATAAACCCGACCAAACCCGTTGCCATCAGAAAAAAAAAAAGCTCCAGGTAATTTTCCAATATGAGGAATGAGTCACCAAAGGCAAACCTACAGATTTTCAGAGAAACCAGGGTCACTAGTTCTTGCCAGGTCCTTATTTCTAAATTAATTTTTTTTAAATGACAAAACACTGAGTAGCTACAATATCTTAGACACGCTACTAAGTGTTATGGTAGTCACTTGCCATACTGACACATTCTTTGTACTCATTTTACAATATATCAGGAAAGATGAACTTAAACAAAATAACTAGAAAACTTGTAAGGCAGACCCATAGGTTGACTCAATCAATACCCACTTCAACATCTACAGAGACTGAAAAGCCAAATATTCCAATTCCTAACCACGTTTTCAGCTAGAGGTGCCCATGTGTCATAGTTCTGTCCATTGAGATACCAGTGGGAGTCACTGGGGAGGGCTTCCATCCCCAAGCATAAGGCAAAGCCTTCTGAGGATCATACGTTTTTCTCTTCGCCCGCTAATATTCCACTTTGTCTTCCTAGAATGGAGATACAATGCTTGGATGTACAGTAGCCATCTTGCAACCATAAGAATAAAAGCCTTAGACTAAGATAGGAGATAAATAAGACGGGAGGTTTCTTGACATCCGTGAGTTGCTTCATCAGTCTTGGACTGCAGTTACGTTAAAGTACTTGCTTAAACCACTAGTTTCTTTTACAAGTAAGTAAATTTATTCCCAAAACAACAGTGCAATGAGTATTATGACAGAGGTGCAAACTACAATCTTTGGTAGAACCAAAGAGAAAATTAGGTTAGAGAAAGGAAAATCTAATTCAACACACATTTGACTGTCTAATATGTGCCAGGTACTATGCTAGGCTCTAGACACAAGGATTCATAAGATAGAATCCTTGCCTCAAGAATTATTTTCTCAGTTTAACGAAGTGCTGAGATGCTTGCATATAAAATTTCAAAGGAAATTATATCATTTCTATTACCACCACCCTTTTTCTTCCCTATAAAACACAATGTTAACCAGATGACGTCTCAAAAAGGCTTCAGTCTGTTTATTAATTACATATATCACATATATCTATAGCTATAAAACACCAAACCGGTGGCCAACGAGTCGATTCTGACTCACAGCAACCCTCTAGGACAGAGTAGAACTGCCTCATAGGGTTTCCAAGGAGTGGCTGGTGGATTCAAACTGCCAACCTTTTGTTTAGCAGCCAAGCTCTTAACCACTACATCATCAGGGCTCCCATATATATCATATACATATATAGGATGTTGTTGTTAGGTGCAGCCACTGTGTCAATCCATCTTCTTGAGGGTCTCCCTCTTTTTCGCTGACCCTCTACTTTACCAAGCATGATGTCCTTCTCCAGGGACTTGTCCCTCCTGATAACACTTCCAAAGTATGTGAGACGAGGTCTCGCCATCCTCGCTTCTAAGGAGCATCTTGGCTGCACTTCTTCGAAGACAGATTTGTTCATTCTTCATGTATATTCAATACCATGGTATATTCAATATTCTTCTCCAATACCATATATTTTTTTCTAACAGTGAGACATATACAGCTTTATTTAATAATCTGTTAAAAAGTTGCACTCTGGCAGAATGACACATTCCCCATCTCAGCAGAAAGCAAACAATGTATCTGAAAAGCCCCTTCCCAAGTTTCAGACCTGTGTAACCCTGAGCTTACATCTCATGCTCTCAGGAGCTGGGCCCTTGCTGTGTGGCAGGGGGGTCTCTCCATGGTTCTATCACCCTCCTCCCAGTGATACTCTCTGACTGGCTGTGACCCTTCACATAGCAGTCAGGAGGCTGGAAACACGGACAAGGCTGCCCTCACAGATTGGTCTCTTCTCTCCTACTACAAAAGGAAGTTCAAGAGATTAAGAATCCTTCTCAGAAATGAGTTCAATATAAATTTAATTTAGTTTCTATTTATTAAACATGATATTGTGTTAATGTCTGTTCCTCTCCCCCACCCATTTTTTCACTACCTACATATTTAGGCCTTTTGGGGGGACTGAGGGATGGAGAAAAGTTCTCTCTCCATCACAGACATGGGAGGCATTTCTTGTGGATGCTTTGCATGGTTAATGGCATCCAACATGCAGCAACAGCCATTTTGTTCCTGCAGAGCAAAGACCTGGCATTTTGTTTTCCACCTTTCTGTGCTAAGACAGTCCAGTACTTAAGCCACACTCACTCCTTGGGAAAAACTCCATGTTGTATCAGAATCTTATTGTTCACAGACTTCAAGCAAATATATCCTTCCTTTTATTTATAGAATAAATAATATTTGTAAGTTCATTTGGACAGAAAGAGGTGACTGGTCACCCTGCCCACCTCTCTATGTAATAGGCATCCTCTTATTGATCACAAACAATTAGATGACCAAATGGTAATTATGACCTTCCACATTTCTCAGAATTTCTCTCTCCTGAAGTCACTTTGCAAATCTTATTGGCCAATTTGGAACCAAAAGAGAATGCAGTGGCCTACACAACATAGAAATCTGTTCTGCACATTTCCCCTAAAAACACCATTGAAAATGCAAAAAAAAAAAAGTCCTTTTTTTGTTTTTGCAGAAGCTCTACAAGAAAGCATGTCTAAAATCACAGAACTATGCACACACAAACACAGACACGCAAGCTCGCACACACAAGGAGTTGGGATCAAAGAATCTTATCAGAGCACAGGAAAAAGCTGGCAAGGGAAGACAGGTATGGAGATTTGACCTGCTAAGGATGTTGGAATGTTATAGTAATGGCATGGAAGTGGTTCTTGGTACATACAAAAAAGGGGGCGGGCGGGCAGAGAGAATGATAAATTCAGGCTACCAGAGAGAGAAATTCCGTGGCCATGCATGAGTTAAAGCTGGTAGATGCCAGTTTGCTGGATGAAATGTTATATTATGGAGTGATCAGATGGATTTGCATGGTCCAAGGGAGGGGCATCTGCTTAGCAGGACACATCCATGGTCTCCTGCTTATCCGGGTCCTCAGAGACACATCTGACTGACTGCTGATGAGAGACCAGCTGTAGGGACTTTGTCCAGAGCTCAGGCTACTCAAGGTTGAGTGGGTTCTTGACCAGGCAAGTCGGGTCATGCTGGCAGATGGTATGTAGCCCATTCCCTGTAAAAAGTACTTGAAAGCCTTGGTGAGCTTCCCAAGCTGAACTACGTGGGGCAATCCCCCATAGTTTGCCATCTTTAGCAAAGTTGTATTTATAGGATCCAGGCGAGAATTGCATTCAACCACAGCCTCAACTACAGGTGAACTGTCTTTCCCTACCACCAATGACGTAGAAGACTTTAATGTTTTTCTGTTACCATTTTGGCCCAGCAAGGTGTTTCAATCTCTAGGTCTCTGCGGCCATGATAGGAATTCAGGAAGAGCTGTAGGTTTTCCTGGTTGATATCTTGGGCAATATGTAGTCTGTAGGTTTGAATTAGGTCCATGTTGGCGTGTAACTCTTCCTGCCCAAAGTGACGAGCCAAAATAATGGCTACAACATTGGCTGTCAGTCACGAGAGTTTGGAAGCTGCCCGGTCAATCCAGCCTTTAGCACAGGGGTCAATGTTAATGAGAACAGGGCCTTCCACAAGCTCTGGATGACTGAGTGCAAATCTGCTAAGCTCCAGCTCCAACTCCAATCCCAATGATGCCTTTCAGACTTAAGCAGGTAAGAACAGAAGGCAGCATTTCGGCCAGCTCATCCAGTGTCCTGTACTGGTATCCTGTTGGGAAAGGGGCTCCACCTTCCTGTTGGCCTGGGCATCCACATGGTAGGCAGCAAAGTACCGGGTGATCTCTTGCATATCCTTAAAGAACTCATTGAAACAGGATTTGTGGCTGAGACCAATGTCATGATATGTCAAAATAACCAGTCTGTTTCCTTTCAGTATGCCTCTTACAGTGACATAGACCATACCATGAGTTGTTTCTATGTCGTGTTCCTTCACAGGAACTCGTAAGAATAGCCTTCATGGCCTTGTGGTTATATTGCTAGTCTGAGAATCCATCTGGAGTTGAGTGTGCACTACCAGGAGAGATCCTGGCTAAAGAGCTGATTCAATGGTCAGGCCACTGCGTGGTTGATGCTACTGCCACTTTTCTGCTTTAATCAACTACCGTCTGTTTTACAAGCTGTTTCTCCAGTTACCCCCACTACAGCATTCTAGAACAGGGTGTGACTGCACAATGAGAGCTCAAAAGGCACAGCCCAAGTTAGTTTCTAATAGGCTCTGGTCATATATTTCCCCTATCACTTTCTGGTTATTTACCATCTCCGAGGCCATGTACTTCTTGAACATGAGCCCTTTATTCTCCAGGCTTATAAAACAATCTGAAATTATATAGGTCCCCAGCACACTCTTCTATCCTGGACTCCTCTCCCTTTTGATCAAAGCAGTAATTTATGTCTACTAAGATACCACCATTATTCGATAATAACGAACTTTCACCTTTTTTTTGAGTCCTCTCCCTTCAGTTAAATGTGCTTTCACCAAAATTGAACAATCTGATTTGTTATGCTTCTCTGAACACAGTTAAATTACGATCACTTCATGTCTAATACTACTTCTTCCCTTCCCTAGCCAGTCTAAAATTGCTTAGGTAAATTTGTACAACAGTATAGTCTAGGAAATGTCAACATTTTATTCTGAAGATTGTTTCAAATAATCAGGTCACTGTGTGATCTTTGGTACAGTTTTTGTTATTACACAGTATTTTTTGCTATAACACCTACCACCACTACCTTACCTCTGTGCAGTAGTTTACAGATTATAAAGCTCTTTTGCTTAATCTTGTTTAATTTTCACAAATTCTCAATTTTCTGCCTATTAATAGGAGCTTCCATAATGCCTATTATGGAACTTTTTTCCATAATACATGTTCCCTGGCTTTAGCTTCAACTTTCTCCCCTCTTGCACTTACTTAAGCCTAGTTCAATCAAGAGTCTTTCAAACATGTACTTTTACTTTTCTTATTTTTTTATTTTTCCCATACAAAAATTTATACATACCTTGTTATGTGACTCTAATTGCTCTCCCCATACAGTGACAGGACACTCCCCCTTTCCACCCCTGATTCCCCATGTCCATTCAACCAGCTCCTAAGCCTCTCTGCCTTCCCATCTCACCTCCGGACAGAAGCCGCCCATTTAGTCTCTTCTATCTGCTTGAGCTCAGAGGCACACTCCTCACGAGTATCACTTTATGTCCCGCGGTCCAGTCCAATCCCTGTCTGAAGAGTTGGCCTCAGATATTGTTTTAGTTCTGGGCTGATAGAGAATCCAGGGGCCATGCTTTCCAGAGTTCCTCGAGTCTCAGTCAGACCATTAAGTCTGGTCTTCTTACTAGAATTTGAGTTCTGCATCCCACCTTTCTGCTGCTCCATCCAGGACTCTCTGTTGTGTTCCCTGTCAGGGTGGTCATTGGTGGTAGCCCGGCACCATCTAGTTCTTCTGGTCTCAGGCTGATGAAGTCTCTGGTTTATGTGGCCCTTCTGTCTCTTGGGATACTTTGCTTGTGTCTTTGGTGTTCTTGATTCTCCTTTACTCCAGGTGGTTGGGACCAATTGATGCATCTTAGATGGCCACTAGCAAGCTTTTAAGACCTCAGAGGCCACTCACCAAAGTAGGATGTGGAACATTTTCTTAATAAGCTTTGTTATGCCAATTGACCTAGATGTCCCCTGAAAGCATGTCCCCAGACCCCTACCCCTGCTACTCTGTCCCTCAAAGTGTTTGATTGCCCAGTACCATAATTTAAAGGTGTCAATTTTTCTTCGGTCTTCCTTATTCATTGTCCAGCTTTTGCATGCACATGAGGTAACTGAAAATATCAGGGCTTGGATTAGGTGCACCTTAGTCCTCAAAGTGACATCTTTGCTTTTCAACACCTTAAAGAGGTCTTTTGTAGCAGATTTGTCCATGTAATACATCGTTTGATTTCTTGGCTGCTGCTTCCATGGATGTTGATTGTGGATCAAAGCAAAACGGAATCCCTGACAACTTCAATCATTTCTCCGTTTATCATGATGTTGCTTATTGGTTCATTTGTGAGGATTTTTGTTTTCTTTATGTTGAGGTACTATCTATACTGAAGGTTGTATGTAGTCTTTGATCTTCATCAGTAAGTGCTTCAAGTCCTCTTCACTTTCAGCAAGCAAGCTTGTGTCATCTGTTCATCTCAGGTTGTCAATGTGTCTTCCTCTAATCCTGATGCTGCGTTCTTCTTTACATAGTCCAGCTTCTTGGATTATTTGCTCAGTATACAGACTGAATAAGTATGGTGAAAGGATACAACCTTGAAGCACACCTTTCCCGACTTTAAACCATTCACTATCCCGCAGTATCCCCTTGTTCTATTGGAAGGACATTTGGTCATGTACAGGTTCTGCATGAGCAAAATTAAGTGTTCTGGAATTCTTTGCAGTGTTATCCATCATTTATCACTTATGTGTATATATATGATGTATTATATATGTATATATATCGTATATGTGTGTATACGATATCTATGGTGTGTGTATATATATGTGTGTGTATATGTATTTTTTAAAAATTTTTATTTAAAAGCTTACTAAAAGTTTAGACTCATAATGAAAAAGAGAGTCATTCTGGTAGGAAGACTTTGGGCTCAGAGAACGTTTGGCTTGAAGGCCCTGAGGCATGAAAGCCAGAGGTGTGTGAGGGGAAGCTTTGCAGGAGCATGTGGTGAAGGCTGAGAGTACCGGGAGATGAGGTTCGAGAGTGAGGTATGAAAGATATCATATCCCAAACCACGGCCCTTGGTCTTCACCGTTTGAAGGCAGTGACCCATAATATTATGGTAACTGATGAGGACTGCTGGTTCTGGAGTTGGGCAAACCTGAGTCTGAAGTCCAGTTCCATCATGTACTGAATTGCTTAGCCTCAGTGTCAGTAACTCCTTATGTATATAGAGACAAGAATAGTTCCAACTATGCACATAATAGTGTTGAAGACACCATGTTCAACAGTGTTGGTTATTGTTAGTCACTCATATTCCTTCTCCCTGATTATCATAAATTTCTTAAGAATGGTTTTGCTCTTCCTATTAAGCAGGGCAAGATGTACCCAAGCTTGAAGAATCTGCTACTTAATCCTACTGATTGTCTTTCATCAAGCTTTTCTTTCTTTCCAGGCCAACTTCTTGATTCGGTAGATGTCATACTCACTGCTCTCATTCCTTCCTTCACCCTCCTCCTTAGTAGAATTACTTATAAACTCTCGAGCAGTGTCACTGAAATCACCTCCTTTATCAAATTCTCAAAATCAGCAATTCTGCCACTTATAAAAAATATTTTAAAATAATCAGTAAGTGTAAACTATTATTTTTAGTAGACAAAGTACTGACTAAAATGGAGCCTTTGGGAACTTATTTTATTAATGTTCTTCTGGTCCTTTTTAACATAAACAATAAAACTTGTCATTTTGCATGATATATGCTATTTGAGGGAATTTATAGTTTTGTATTAAAAAAAAATCACTATTCTCCTATAATCTCCATTATGGATGCCAAAGTATTTATTTTAGATCTGAGGTATTACAGAAAGAAAAGGTAAAATAAAATACCAGATGCTAAAATTTTAATAAATCTAGTGAGACAAGTTACAACTGGCCGGCTCTGTTGGCTTATTCTTGGCTATGTTTTCATTTCCAAAAGAACATTGAAACCACCTGTCTCCACCTTGGAAACTCACTTAAATTTAGGAAAATCAAGAAAGCTAGCTTTATCATACCAATCATATTCATGGCATTTACAGTAGTTCATAGTCATTGGGTTTTTTTTTTTTTTAATTTTTATTGTGCCTTAGGTGAAAGTTTACAGAGCAAATTAGTTTCCCATTCAATAGTTTGTACATAAAGTATTCCATGACATTGGTTTCATTCCCCAAAATGTGTCAGCACTTTCCCCATTTCCTTCCTAGGTTCCTGGATTCCTTTTGTCCTGACTGTCTACCCCTTCCTGCCTTCTTCCCTTTGCTTTTGGGCAGATGTTGCTCTTTTGATCTCGTATAATTGATTATTCTGAGGAGCACATTCCTCTTGGGAGTCATTATTTATTTTATGGGCCTGCCTATGGTTTGGCTGAAAGGTGGTCTTCAGGAATGGCTTTGGTTCCAGTTCAGAAGGGTATCTTAGGGCCATAGTCTTAGGGGTTCCTTCAGTCTCTGTCACACCAGTAAGTCTGGTCTGTTTGATGAATTTGATATTTGTTCCACATTTATCTCCTACTCTATCCACTCTGTGGTGATCCCAGTCAAGAGGGGTCAACAGTGGTAGCCAGGCACCATCTAGTTCTTCTGGTCTTGGCATCGTGTAGGCTGTGGTCCATGTGGTCCATTAGTCCTTTGGAGTAATTGCTACCTTGAGTCTTTGGTTTTCTTCCCTCTCCTTTGTTCCAAATGGTAAGAGACCAATAGTTGTATCTTAGATGGCTGCTTGCAATCTTTTAAGACCTCAGATGCTACTCACCAAGGTAGGATGCAGAACTTTGTCTTTAAGAACTATGCTGTGCCAACTGACATAGATGTCCCCTGAGTCTATGGTCCTTTGCCTTCAAGTTGAGGATCTTCATCCTGTGAGGTGTTTGGTTATGTCTAAGAAGTTGTCCTGGCTGTGGCTCTTGGATGCTCTGTTGTCTATATTAACATACAAGCAGCACCTAGAGTTATGCATGTGGAAATACCTACCACCAAACCTATATCTTCAGGTGGGTGTGTTTCCTACCCTTGGGTTTTGAAATTATAATAATATGTCAAAGAAATCAGAAAATAAGCAAAAATGACATTTGAGGGGTCTTAAGAAATGTCACAGAATCTTTACTCATAGGCTCTAAAGGCTCCACTGAAGGCTTATTACCGGTTATTTCAAAAACAACTCCAATGACCTTGCTCATCTAGTTTCCAAACCCTCAGACGATAAGATGCTATATATTAAAATGTAGAAAGATACTATTATAGAAGCAAACTGGGCGAAGCAGGAGTGACAGCTAACATGAAGGAGATGGCAAGATAGCAATCTAAGTTCATAAAATGAGGGGATAATTATGTCTTCCACAGAAGATACTCATACCTTTGGACTGCCAAGCAACTTTCCCCCCTTCTTTTGGTAAACAGTACACTCATTTTATTTTTTGGAATATATCCTTCCCGATTCCTCATCCATACAGTTCAGGTGAGAATGTCATTCTCACCTCCCCATCCTTCATGCCCCACCCAATAATCCAGAGGTGAGCACAGACCCAGGCCCAGGCCTGGCTGATGAGAAAACTCCTTCCCCTAGTCAGACTGATCATTTTAGGCATAAGCATAGGACTTATACCTGGCCAGTGAGAGTCCGCTTTGGGATGGTCACTGGAACCACTGGAAAAGAGTTCTCTTTCTGTTGGGGTGGTTAAGCTTAGACTTGCTGTTAACAATCCTGGTGATACCCAAAGTCTCTCAAAGAATGAAATGACCACAGAGAAAAGTAGATTCTCGATACCGAAAGAGAAAGTCCCAAATGAATGATCATATTGTTGGTACACCTGTGCCTAAGTTACTTAGTGCTACTCTAACAGAAATATCGTAAGTGGGTGGCTTTAAAGTACAGAAATGTATTTTCTCACAGTTCTGGAGACTAAAAACTTCAAATTCAGGGCATGGCTTTAAGGGGAAGTCCTTCCTATTGGTAGCCCCTGGAGTTCCTTGGTGTCTTTTCCGCCCTGTGTCTCTGTGTCTATTCTGCTCTTTTTATAACTGAAAAGTGATTAGATTTAGAACCGCCCCTACTCTTGCATGACTTCATTAACATTACAAAAGAAAACACCAGGAGGTGGCCAACATGGTGTTATAGCCAGAAACACCATGCCGTCCCTCTACAGCAAAGACCTGAAAAACTAAGTAAAACAGATACAAACATCAACCCTGGAACCCAAAGCATCAAATGAAGGAATAAAAAACTAGATCAAGTACTGAATGGAAGAAGAAACTGACAAGAGAACAGAGAACGAGGAGACCTATGGAATGGAGGTCCCCTACCAGCTAATGCAGCATGGATTCACCATTGTGGACTAGAGCCATCAAGGAATGCAGTCAGGGAGTACAGGAAGGCAACTTCAGGGAGCTCTCAATAGGAGATAGAGCACCCAGTGACCAGGGATACACACTTCCCCACCCCCAACCCTTCTTCCCTCTATGCAGCCTCTGCTGCTTTCCAACCAGCCACAGTGGCTGGGCTGGAGGGACATCAGCTCACTGCCACCTGTCCACCCCGCCCCCACGGGCCAGCACCTTCAGTGCCATTTTACTGTTTGTTTGTTGGTTGATTTTGTGGCGGGTAGGGCTTTTTTTTGTTGTGTCTCTCTTGCTCCCTTCCTTCCTTTTGTTTCTCCGGCCCAGCTAGTCTCCTGCGCCATCTTTCTCCCTTTCTTGACAGTCTGTCACTCTTTGGTTTGTTTGCTTTGGTCTTTTTTTCTGTTTCTTCTCTCTCTCCTCTCCTTCCCTTTCTTTCTCCTGCCCACCTAGCCGTGTACACCAACCCTGCCCCTTCGTGAGGGGACATGCCGGACCGCTCAGCTGGAGAGTCATTGAGCGCGGCTTCCTGGGGCGTACGCACCATCACCAACCAGCTCCCTAAGGGCCATTTTATTTATTTATTTTTTGTTTGCATTTCTTTTTCTTTTTCTTGTTGTTGCTTCTTTTCTCTCTCTCCTTTCCTTCCTGCCACCGAGATAGCTCTATGCGTCATACCCCTTCCCTCTCAGTGGGCTGTGCTGTACCGCTCGGCTGGAGAGCCTCTGGCACATGGCCTCCCAAGATCTGTGCTGCCCCCACAGACCAGCTCCTCAGCTATATTTGCTATTTTTCTTTATCTTTCGCCTTCTCCCTCCCACCTAGGCCCTGCGCTGCCTCCGCCCCTTCCTGACGGGCCTCGCCATCCCACCTGGCGAGAAAGACATGAGCTTGCCGCCACGCCAATTCCACCCTGCTCACAACAGCCGGCTCCCCGACAACTATATATATTTTTGTTGTTTTCATTAATTTTTTATTATTATGTTTTTTGTTGGTTTCGTCTCTCTCTTTCGTCTCCTTCCTCCCCCCACCTAGCCCCATACACCACCCATGCCCCTTTTAGATATGCTGAGCCACACCCCTTGGCTAGACAGCCAGCGGCACATGGAGTCGCCCGATCTGCCTCGCCACAACCTGCCAAATCCTACCGCACCGCTACTTTACTTTTTTCTTTATTCCTTAATTGTTATCTTTTCATTGTTTTGCTTATTTTGCCTGTTTCTCTCTCTTCTTTCTGTTCTTTCACTCACCCACTTAGCTCCGCACATGACATCCTCTCATATCCCTCCTGCCTTGCACTGTGTGCTGAGCACTGCGTACCCAACTGAAACCTACGCAGTCCCCTGGGCCCCACCATGCACTGTCCCCTGGCCCCGCCCCGTCAGCCCCAGTTCATGCCACAAACTACCCATCCCCGCCCCTCCACCCCCGCTGGACCCACCCTGCTGCACCAGAGCTGAGTGACTGGCCCTGCCCACCTGGACAAGGTGATGAGAAGTATTGTGCCACAGTGGAGCAAGCACAAAACACACCCAGCCCAACCATCCAGACATAACCACATAAAACAAAAAAGCAGGTTGAAATAATCAAATCTCTAATCAATAAATGAAGAAAATAATTCTTGAATGTCTAGGAGACAGCAGACAATATCAAAACATATTAAAAAAAAACAGGACAGGATAGCTCGAGAAAGGGACCGAAATAAAATACCAGACGATCTTCTTGTAGAAGAAAAGGCAATGAAACTACCTGATAGGGAATTCAAAACTCTAATATTCAGGGTTCTCCAACTGATGAAGGAAAATACAGACAAAAATAAGGAAAAAATACACAAAATCAAGGAATGGGACAAAATCAGGGAAAACACAGACAAAGCATTGGAAGAATTCAGGAAAATAACACGGGAAAAAATTGTTCAAATAAATAAACAACTACAAATCATACAAAAACAGCAATTAGAAATCCAAAAGATAAGTAAGATTTATTTTGAGTTTTTTGGATTAGTTGGAGTGAGATGGTATCTCATTGTAGTTTTGATTTGCATTTCTCTAATGGATAATGATCGTGAGCATTTCCTCAAATATCTGTTAGCCATCCGAATGTCTTCTTTGGTGAAGGGTTTGTTCGTATCCTTTGCCCATTTTTTAATTGTGTTATTTGTCTTTTTGTTGTTGAGTTGCTGCAGTATCTTGTAGAGTTTAGAGATTAGACCCTTATTGGATATGCTGTAGCCAATTTTTTTTTCCTAGTCTATAGGCTGTCTTCTTACTCTTTTGCTGAAGTCTTCGGCTGAGCATAAGTGTTTGATTTTTAGGAGCTCCCAGTTATCTAGACTCTCTTCTGGTGTTTGTGCATTGTTGGTCATGGTTTGTATTCTTGTGCCATTTATTATGGATCCTAGTGCTCTCCGTATTTTTTTTCCATGATCTTTATCGTTTTTGATTTTATCCAAAGGTCTTCGATCCATTTCGAGTTAGTTTTTGTATGTGGTGTGAGGTATGGGTCTTGTTTCATGTTTTGCAGATGGATATCCAGCTATGTCAGCGCAATTTGTTAAAGAGACTATCTTTTCCCCATTTAATGGATTATGGGCCTTAGTCAAATATCAGCTGCTCATAGGTGAATGAATTTACATCTGAGTTTCCAATTCTGTTCCGCTGGTCTACGTATCTGTTGCTGTACTAGTACCAGGCTGTTTTGACTACCATGGCAGTATAATAGGTTCTAAAATCAGGTAGTGGGAGGCCTCCCACTTTGTTCTTCTTCTTGAGTAATGCTTTACTTATCTGGGGTCTCTTTCCATATGAAGTTGGTGATTTGTTTCTCCATCTCATTAAAAAATACTGTTGGAATTTGGATTGGGATTGCACTGTATCTGTAGATCACTGTGGGTAGAATGGACATTTTCAGAATGTTGAGTCTTTGTATCCATAAGCATGGTATACTTTGCCACTTATGTACTTCTCTTTTGGTTTCTTGCAGTAGTGTCTTGCAGTTTTGTTTGTATAGGTCTTTTATGTCTCTTGTTAGGTTTATTGTGAAGTATTTTATCTTCTTCGGGGCTATTGTCAATGGTATTGATTTGGTGAATTCCTTTTCGAAGTTCTCTTTGTTGGTGTAGAGGAATCCAACTGATTTCTGTATGTTTAGCTTGTATCTTAATACTTTGCTGAAATCTTCTATTAGTTCCAATAGTTTTCTTGTGGATTCCTTGAGGATTTCTGTGTAGAAGACCATATCATCTTTGAACAGGGATACTTTTACTTCTTCCTTACCAATTTAGATGTCATCTATTTCAGTTTCTTGCCTTATTGCTTTGGCTAGCACCTCCAGAACAATGTTGAATAAGAGTGGTGATAAAGGGCGTCCTTGTCTGGTTCCCGTTCTCAAGGGGAAAGCTTTCAGACTCTCTCCGTTTAAGATGATGTTGGCTGTTGGCTTTGTACAAGTGCCCTTTATTATGTTAAGGAATTTCCCTTCTATCTTATTGCTTGTTTTATTTATATGATGGATTACATTGACTGTTTTTCTAATGTTGAACCATCCCTGCATATGTGGTATGAATCCCACTTGGTCATGATGAATTATTTTTTTGATATATTGTTGAATTCTATTGGCTAGAATTTTGTTGAGGGTTTTTGTGTCTATGTGCATGACGGACAGTGGTCTGTAATTTTCTTTTTTTGCAGTGTCTTTACATGGCTTTGGTATCAAGGTTATATTGGCTTCATAGAATGGGTTCAGGAGTATTCCATCCTCTTCTATGCTCTGAAATACCTTTAGTAGTAGTGATGCTAACTCTTCCCTGAAAGTTTGGTAGAATTTTCCAGTGCAACTGTCTGGGCCAGGGTTTTTTTGTTGTTGTTGTTGGGAGTTTTTTTTTTATTACCTCTTCAATCTCTTCTTTTGTTATAGGTTTATTTTTCTACCTCAGTTTGTATTAGTTTAGGTAGATAGTATATTTCTAGAAATTTGTCCATTACCTCTAGGTTTTTAAATTTGTTGGCGTACAATTTTTCACAGTATTCTATTATAATCCTTTTAATTTCAGTTGAGTCTGTTTGATATCACCCATCTCATTTCTTATTTGTGTTATTTGCTTCCTCTCCTGTTTTTCTTTTGTCAGTTTGGCCAATGGTTTATTGATTTTGTTGATCTTTTCAAAGAACCAGCTCTTGGTCTTGTTTCAATTGTTTTTCTCTTCTCTATTTCATTTATTTCTACTCTAATTTTTATTTCCTTTCTTCTGGTGCCCAAGGGCTTATTTTGCTGCTCTCTTTCTACTTGTTTGAGTTGTAGTATTAATGTTTTGATTTTGGCCCTTTCTTCTTTTTGGGTGTGTGCATTTACTGCTATAAACTAACCTCTCAGCACTGCTTTTGTTGTGTCCCAAAGGTTCTGGTAGGATGTGTTTTCATTCTCATTTGATTCAACGTATTTGTTTATTCCGTCCTTGATTTCTTCTATAACCCAGTAGTTTTTGAGCAAGGTGTTGTTCAGTCTATGTATTTGATTTTTCTTCCCTGCTTTTTCTGAATTGCATTCTACTTTTATTGCTTTATGGTCAGAAAAGATGCTTTGTACTATTTTGATGTTTTGGATTCTGTTAAGGCTTGCTTTGCGGCTTAATATGTGGTCTATTCTGGAGAATATTCCATGTGTAATGGAAAAGAAAATATACTTGGCTGTTATTGGGTGGGGAGTTCTGTAAATGTCTATTAGGTCAAGTTGGTTGACTGTGGCATTTAGATCTTCCGTACTATCTTAGTCATCTAGTGCTGCCATAACAGAAATACCACAAGTGGATGGTTTTAACAAAGAGAAGTTTATTTCCTCACAGTCAAAGTAGGCTAAAAGTCCAAATTCAGGGCATCAGCCCAGGGGAAGGCTTTTTATCTCTGTCGGCCTTCTTCTCTTTGGTGTTCCCCCGGACTAGGAGTTTCTCTGCACAGGGACCCCACTCCAAAGGATGCGCTCTGATCCCAGCACTGCTTTCTTGATGGTATGAGGTTCCCCTGTCTCACTGCTCACTTCTATCTTTTATATCTCAAGAGATTGCCGCAGGACACAATCCAGTCTTGTAAATGGAGCCCTGTCTAACACAACTGCCGCCCATCCTCCTCATTAACATCATAGAGGCAGGATTTACCACACATGGGAAAATCATACACTACTGGGAATCATGGCCCAGCCAAACTGATAGGCATGCTTTTGGCAGAAATAATTCAATCCATGACATTCCAACCTTTGGCCCCCCAAAATCACATCCTTGCAACATGGAAAACATGTTCACCCCATCATATCATAGGAAAAGTCTTAACTCCAAGTCCAAAATCCAAAAATTACTCTTCATCTGTGAAATCTAGAATACAAGTTATCTGCTTCCAAAGGTCCAATGGCAGAACAGGCACAAGCTAGACATTTCCATTACAAATGGGAGAAACTGGAGGGAAAGAAGGGATAACAGGCACCAAGCAAGTCAGAAGAACACATTACATTAGCCCTTAAGGTTTTGAAAATAATCTTCTGTTCTCTGAGACAATTTACACAGTGGCCCTGACCTCCAGACTCTAGGTATTTGCCACAGTCTCTGGATTCTGAGTGGAGGCCCGTCGGCCCTGGGCTTCAGCTCTGCCTTCCAGGCTCACTGGAACAGCAACTCTGCTCCCTTGGCTTTAGGTGCACCATTCTCCTAGTCCATTGGAGTGACAACTCCACCCTTAGAAACACCAGAGGCCATTGCTCCACCCTTTGAAACCCCTGAGGTCATGGCTATACCTTTTGAAACTCAGGTGGCTTGGATTCTTGTGTTCCTTGTTTCTTCAGCTTCTGCTTCCTGTGGCCTCTTGGCCCTCGGACCTCACACCCGCCACTGCCCTGCTGGGGCAAGTGTTCCAAAGCTCGGTAGTTCAACCAATAAGTGCCCAGAGGCACCCTACTCCACCAGAAAGCCTCGTGCCCACAAGCACTCAGCACTCTCGTTCCGTGGGTCGGCTCCAGGGCCATCTTGCACTAGTCTCCTGGTTCTGCTGCTGTTGGTTCTCTGCCGTTGCTGCTCCTCTGCCACTGCAGGTTCTCTGCCACTGACACTTCTCTGCTGTTGCAGGCTGTCTGCTGCTGCTGGTCCTTTGTTGCTGCCACTGCTCTATCCATTGACAGTTTCAAAACTGCTTCCACATTTTAGGTATCTGTTAGAGCAGCACCCTACTACCGGTACCAAATTCTGTCTTTGTCATCTAGTGCTGCTATAACAGAAATACCACAAGTGGATGGTTTTAACAAAGAGAAGTTTATTTCCTCACAGTCAAAGTAGGCTAAAAGTCCAAATTCAGGGCATCAGCCCAGGGGAAGGCTTTTTCTCTCTGTCGGCCTTCTTCTCTTCGGTGTTCCCCCGGACTAGGAGCTTCTCTGCGCAGGGACCCCGCTCTAAAGGATGCGCTGTGCTCCCTAGAGCTGCTTTCTTGAAGGTAGGAGGTCCCCCTGTCTCACTGCTCACTTCTGTCTTTTATATCTCAAGAGATTGCCTCAGGACACAATCCAGTCTTGTAAATTGAGTCCTGCCTCACCAACACAACTGCTGCCTATCCTCCCTCATTAACATCATAGAGGCAGGATTTACCCCACATGGGAAAATTACACAATACCGGGAATCATGGCCCAGCCAAACTGATACACACATTTTTGGGGAGACATAATTCAATCCATGACACGTACCTTTATTGAACTTCTTTCTGGATGTTCTGTCTTTCACTGAAAATGGTGTGTTGAAGTCTCCTACTATTATTGTGGATCTGTCTATTTCCCTTCGCAATGCTGTTAGAGTTTTTTTAATGTATTTTCGAACCCTGTCATTGGGTGTGTAAACATTTATTATGGTTATGTCCTGCTGGTGTACTGACCCTTTGATCATTATGTAGTGTCCTTCCTTATCCCTTGTGGTGGATTTTACTTTAAAGTCTACTTTGTCTGAGATTAATATTGCCACTCCTGCTCTTTCTTGAGAGTTGTTTGTTTGATACATATTTTTTTCCATCCTTTTGAGTTTTAGTTTGTTTGTGTCTTTAAGTCTAAGCTGTGTGTCTTGTAGGCAGCACATAGACAGATTGTGTTTCTTTACCCATTCTGCCAATTTCTGTCTCTTTATCGGTGTGTTTAGTCCATTTATATTCAGTGTAATTATTGACAGGTATGAGTTTACTGCCATCATTTTAATGTATTATTTGTGTGTTTGTGTGGTGTTGACAGTTTCTCTGTTCCACTTAACATTCTGTGCTGAGTCGTTTTTATGTATTTTCTTTTCATGTTTTTTATTATTGTTAATTTTGTATTTGCTGAGTCTTTATGTTTTTCTTCTTTTTTATTTTGATGGGTAGATGTGCTGGTTTCCTCTGCAGTTACCTTAAAATTTACCTCTATTTTTCTAAGTTTAAACCAATATTTTATTTATTGATAAGGCTTTAAATTGCTGTCCATATGAAAGGTCTATGACTACACTATTTAGTCCCTTTTTTTTTTTTTTTAATGTTGTCATCTTTTACATGTTGACATCTGTTTCCCTATTTTCAGTCTTTTAGCTTTGACTTACTTTTTAACTTCCTTGTCTGGATTGATAACTGGTTGTTCGGTCCTGTGTTCTAGTCTTGGGTTGGGTTTATCTGATATTGCTGGTTCTCTAGATGGAGGACTCTTTTTAAAATTTCTCATAATTTTGTTTTGGTTTTTACAAATTCACTTAACTTCTGTTCATCTAGAAATGTCCTAATTTCACCATCATATCTGAGAGACAGTTTTGTTGGCTCTATAATTCTTGGCCAGCAGTTTTTCCTACAAGCCTGTAAATGTGTCACCCCATTGCCTTCTTGCCTGCATGGTTTCCGCTGAGTAGTCAGACCTTAGTCTTATTGACTCTCCTTTGTAAGTGACTTTTTGTCTATCCCTAGCTGCTCTTAAAAGTCTCTCTTTATCTTTGGTCTTGGCAGTATTGATTATATTATGTCTCAGTGACTTTCTTTTGGGATCTACCCTGTGTGGGGTTCCATGAGCTTCTTGGATAGATATCTTCTCATCTCTAATGATATCAGGGAAGTTTTC
Source organism: Dugong dugon (assembly GCA_030035585.1). Taxonomy (NCBI): domain Eukaryota; kingdom Metazoa; phylum Chordata; class Mammalia; order Sirenia; family Dugongidae; genus Dugong; species Dugong dugon. The sequence goes on along the minus strand of CM057463.1, from coordinate 19,559,521 downwards.
TGCTAAAAAATGTTCAACAATTCTATCTGTATTTTCTGTTATCATCCTTCTGTTCTGGTACTCTAATCACTCATAAGTTTTTCCTCTTGATAGTACCTCACATAATTCTTAGGGTTTCTTCATTACTTTAAATTCTTTTATTGATTTTTCCTCAAATAAATTGGTGTCAAGGGCTTTATCTTCAGTCTCACTAATTCTGACTTCCATTGCACCAGATCTGGTCCTATGATCATCACTGAGTTGTCTAATTCTGAAATGTTATTGTTAATCTTTTGGATATCTATTTGCTGTATCCCTATGGTTTCTAGCAGTCTGTTAAATTTCTCATTCTGTTCTTGTATTGCTTTCCTGATTCCCTCTATTGCTTTGTCTGTGTGTCCTCTGGCTTACTATGTGTTTTGCCTGATCTCCTTCCCGATCATTTGAAGAGCTCAGTATATTAATCTTTTGAATTCTAACTCTGGTAATTCCATGACCTTCTCTTCCTCCAGAAGGTTTCCTGGTTCTTTGTTTTAGTCACTTGCTGGAGCCATCCTGACCTGCTTTTTTATGTGATTTGATATTGACTGTTGTCTCCAAGCCATTGATAAATTGTTTTATTTATTTATTGTATGTTTGCTTACTGTGTCCTAGCTTTTTGTTTTGTTTTGTTTCGATATGCCCAGATAAGCTTGACATGTGAGGTACTTTGGTTATTGGCGTCTTTAAAGCTCTCACGTCCTGTCACTAGGTGATTAGAGCTGCTACTAGGTATGTGAGCCCATGAGTCTGTTTACTTGTCTTGTGCAGGTTCAGCTGAGGTGTCCAGGTCATCAGTCACAGGCTGTGTGATGCAGATTCTCACCTACGGTCCTAGAGAGGCAGGGTTACGTAGGGGAGATTGGAGCAGGCACCGGTGTCTGGCAGCAGTAGGGGGCTGTGTGCTGAGCCAGGTAAGGGGCTGATGGCTGTCCGTGAGTGCGTAGGTGGAAGGCATATCTCCAGTGCTGGAGTGCGTAGATGAGTGGGACTTGCAGCCGGACATTGGGTACCCTAAGTTGGTCATAAGAACTGGGAGGCATCACTTATTCTTGGACCCCTGTCATGGGTGGCTAGGTGGAATGGGTGAAACCACCAATCTGCAGGCACCTCGTAAGGGTGGGTGAGGACCCTGCTTAATGGGCAGGGCAGTGTTAAATGTCAAGAATCTGCAACTCCCCTTTGGCTGCTGCAGTTGAAAACAGGCTTCAGGTATACACCCTGTTGTTCTATGCTAATGAGGGCTTATGCTGTTCAATCTGCGCCCACGTAGGTCTAGGCAGGCGTGAAAGGTGTTCAAAGTCTATGGATCCCTTATGCCAGCGCCTAGGCAAAGGGGCAGTGCCTGCCCTGCGTTCCTGGATTAGGGTGCATCTTGATTTTTTAAAGTCAGGAGACTGGTTTGGGGATGGTTAGTCCTAAGTACCTGGCTTAGGGCAGTTAGCAGTTTTTTTCTTTTTTCCCCCTAAAGCCACAAGACTAGTTTGGGCGCAATAGCTCTTATTTCTGGCATGTGGGAGTGGCAATTGTTGAATACCACCAGACTGGTACTGGAGTGGAGCAGGGAGAGGGGCATGGATGAGGGAAGAGTGGCACTTCTCCGCTATGAAAGTCCTGGAGTGGGGAGGAGTTATTTTGATCCCGTGAGGTAGGTTAGACACTTGCACTTAACTTTCGCAGATCCAGTGCCGCTTACACCTGGCTCCAGAGGCTTGTGCAGACTCTCTCTGCACAGTCTCTCAGGATGTGGTGAAATAGGTACCAAGTTCTACTGCCTGCCTCAGCCTGCATGTGCCAGGTGACCCAGCCCCCAGGGTGCCGGCTAGCTGAAGAGTGGCACTTCTTCACTGCTTCTGAATTGTCTCTTCTTCCCCATCACTCAGACCGACTCCTCAATTTTGTCTTTGATGATCAGGGCTTCTAGATTGTCATATATAATCCATTCACTTGCTTTTTCGGGTCTTTGTTGTAAGAGAGGCCACAGGAAGCGTCTGACCATTCTGCCTTCTTGGCCCCACCTCTCAAATCTAATTGGGCTTGGAACTCTAATGCACTGCAGGTGGGAATGTAAAACGGTACAACTATTTTGCAAAGTGGCACCTCTTTCAAATGCTAGAAATAGAAATACCATATGATCTAGCAATCCCACTCCTAGGAATATATCCTTAAGAAATAAGAGCCGTCACGTGAATAGGTATATGCGCACCCATGTTCACTGCAGCATTATTCACAATAGCAAAAAGATGGAAACAACTTAAGTGCTCGTCAACAGAGGAATGGATTAGCAAACCATAGTACATACACACGATGGAATCCCACGCAAAAATAAAGAACAATGATGAACCTGTGAAACATCTCACAACATGGATGAATCTGGAGGGCATTACGCTGAGTGAAATAAGTCAGTCGCAAAAGCACAAATACTGCATGACATCACTATTATAAAAACTCATAAAAAGGTTTACACACAAAAAGAAAGAATCTTTGATAGTTACTAGGGAGGGGAAGGGTGGCGAGGGAAAAACACTACCTAGATAATAGATAAGCGGTAACTTCGGTGAAGAGTAAGACAGTACACAGTGCTGGGGAACTTGACTGTGGCAGGGTCATGGATGCTTCATACACATCTAAACTCCCTAAGGGACCAAATTACTGGGCTGAGGGCTGGGTACCAGGGTCTTGGGGAACATCTAACTCAACTGGCATAGTTTATAAAGAAAATGTTCTACATCCCATTTTACTGAGTAATATCTGTGTTTTTAAAAGCTTGTGAGCAGCCAACTAAGACACTCCACTGGTCCCACCCATCTGGAGCAACTAAGAATGAAGAAAACCAAAGACATAAGGGAAAGATTAGTCCAGAGGACTAATGGAGCACAACTACCACAGCCTCCACCAGGCTGAGTTCAGCACAGCTAGATGGTGCCCGGCTACCATTATTGACTGTTCTGATAGGGATCACAATAGTGGGTCCCAGACAGAGCTGGAGAAAAATGTAAAACAAAATTCTAACCACCCCCCCACAAAAAAAGGTCAGATTTACTTCTCTGACAGAGACTAGAGAAACCCTGAGAGTATGGTCCCTGGACACTCTTTTAACTCATTTCTGAAATCACTCCTGAGGTTCACCCTACAGCAAAGATTAGACAAGTCTATTAAAAAAAAAAAAAAAAAAAAAAAGAGACTAAATGGGCACACAAGCACCGGTCAAGGATGGGAAGGCAAAAGGGGACAGGAAAGCTAGTAATGGGGAACCCAAGATTGAGAAGGGAGAGTGTTGACACGTCGTGGGGTTGGCAACCAATGTCACAAAACAATATGTGTATTACTTGCTTAATGAGAAACTAATTTGCTCTGTAAACTTTCATCTAAAATACAATTTCAAAAAAAGCAGAAAAAAAAAGGTGGGGTGGGGAAGAATGCAGTACAGAATTTGAAACTCTCACGGAATCTAGACTTTCTAGAATTTCATCTACCCATGGAGGGCGGATGAACCCCTGAAACTATTGCCCTGAAATAATCTTTAAACCTTAAACCAAAAATATACCCTTAAGTCATCTTATAACCAAATAATAGTTTGTTTTAACTTCTAAAAAAGATATGCCTTGAACATGACGCACTTTTTAGAACTACATGGGATCATATTGACAGCAGCAATTCAAAAGATTAGATAGGAACCTTAGGGGGCAGGGAGTTTAGGTTAATTAGGGAGAAACAACCCAGAAAGGATGATGACAATGGCTGCACAACTTGAAGAACGTGATCAGTGTCACTAAACTGCACGTGCAGAAGCTGAATTGATGTGCGTTTTGCTGTGTTATTCTCAACAACAACAACAGAAAGATGGAAAAAAACTAAAAAAAAGTCAGTTGCATATAAACCATGAATCCTGTTATTATTAGACATCCAACTCACAGTGACCCTGTGCACAACAGAACGACAGACCATTGTGATTCACAGGGTTTTCACTGACTACTTTTGAAAAGTAGATTGCCAGGCCTTTCCTCCTAGGCTGTCTTAGTTTGAAGGTTCTGCTGAAACCCGTTCATCATTATAACAATATACAGGCCTCCATTGACAGATAGGGGGTAGCTCTGCATGCAGTTCGTTGGCTGGGAATTGAACTCATGTCTCCCACATGGAAGGCAACAATTCTGCCACTGAACCACCCCTCTGTTGCCATCGAGTTGATTCCGACTCATAGCTGCCCTCTAAGACAGAGTAGAACTGGTCCATAGGGTTTCGAAGGAGCAGCTTGTAGATTCCAACTGCTGACCTTTTGGTTAGCAGCCGTAGCTCGCTGTAGCTCTTAAACACTGCACCACCAGAGCTCCAATGAACCTCCACTACCTCTCAAACTATGAACAGGAGTAAGAAATAGTGGGCCATGAACCAGATAGTCAACAACTATACTTCTATAAAGATTTTAAGTGAAGAAATGTTTCACATTATACTTGTAGAGTAAGAGGCATCAGAGATAATCTAGTCTATGAGTATCACACTCAAATGCTGTCAGAGGCCAGGCAGGTAATACAGACATGTGAGTCTATGGCAACTGGGGAGGGTATAGCTCTATTAAACTACCAAATAATCGCAGGTTTTTGGATCTAAGCTTATGGTTTCCTTGCCATGAGATGAAATTGAAAGTTTAGAGAGATTAGCTTTAGGTGACTCTTAGAGGCTACATAGCAAGCGTGTTAATCAAAGGCAATGCAGAAAACAGAAGCCACTCCAGGTATTTTCAGCAGAAAGGGATTTTATGCAGGGAATTAAGTGTTCCCGAGTTTGGTGAAAGAGCTAGAAGCGCGGGGTCTAGGCTGGGCCTCCAGGAATAACTCCTGGAACAATAGTACCTGAACCACTAAGAAGTGTCCTATGATTGCCACAATCAAAGGTCACCACAGGGACACAGAGTTCAAGAACACCACTGTAGCTATGATCCAGAGGAGCTGGGATCTGGAAGATACCTGGACAGCGAACACAGAATGTGCTCACCACCTCCCTTAACAGCCATCCAGCTGGTGCTCCAACACTGCAATGCTGAGACTGGCTGTCACCACTGCTCTAAGTGCCTCCTAACACCCACAATGCCGGAGACTGGACGCTGGCATCTCCTGGACCTTCCTTGCCTGCAGAAAACAGCCACAAGCAGCCAGAAGGTGGCCTCTACCTCACCCCTGTCTTCAAAATCTCAGGCAAGGCAGCTACTAGCCAGACCCTAATTTTGCATCCAGAACTCTAGCTGGAAGGGAGTCTGGGAAATGTTTGTCACTTTCCAGTTTCTGCTGTAGAAGAAGGCACAACAGAAGCAGGTGGGAACAAATGTGAGGGCCAAACATCCACATCCAGCACAGCACTTAGGTGCAGGACCCTGGACTTAGACCTAGGTCATCGACTCATTTCCGCTTATTCTATAATGTCTTCTGTAGAAGATCAGGAATCCCTGGATGGTGCAAGTGTTTAAGCTCTTTGAGTACTAACCGAAAAGTTGGCAGTTTAAACCCACCCAGAGGTGTTATCAGGAAAGGTCTGGCGATTTGCTTCCAAAAGGTCACGGCCATGAAAACTTTATGGAATATTTCTACTCTGTACACATGGGGTTGCCATGAGTCTAGGTTGACTCTACGGCAACTGGTCTGGTGGTATTTTTTTTTTTCCATAGAAATCCTACAAAAATAGTAAAAATATAGTCAACCGAAACAAAATTCTGAAGACCTTAACATAAGCTAGAAAAAGATATAATGTGAATTATTCACTTTACATCATTAGCATAGCATGAATCACACAGTACCTTATCACTTGTTTGTGTCCATTCTGATGCATTGGATTTTGAGCTACTGAATGGTAGAAACTATTTAATTCATATTGGTATCTCTTGTCCTCATAGGTGCTTGGCACGGAGAAGACACACATATTTGCTGAACTGAAATGTTTCATTCCTGACCTTCCGAGAAAGCGTAAACCAGAATGTCATGAAAGTACAGTGTAGCCCCAATAACTGTCAGGCGGAGGCCCCATTACAGAGAAGGGGTGGGGAGAAGGGGTTTTAGTCTTTCACTGAGAACAGAGGCTCACCTGGCTAAGGTATCTGCCCTGCTGAGAGCTGGTGCTGTCGATTTCTTGATGGGGGCTAAAGGAAAGGGCTGCTTCCTGCTATTAATTTTTTAGGGCAACAAATCATGGCAGAGGTGAGGGTGAGAGAAGAGTGAGATTAGCAAGCTGATGCCAGGTAAGTAAAGAAGCCGTGGCCTGAAACTGGGCTTGGAGCAGGTGGTTATATTCTCCAGTCAGTAGGAGCTGATGGGTGTTCACCTAGTGCACAAAGCCACACTTACGGCTGATTTGAAAACTTAAATGAAAACCAGGAAGAAAACCCCAATCTCTAGCAATGCTAACAACAACAACAAAGACACATGAAAGCCATAAGCGTAGATAGGGAAGTATCAGAGGGGGGACTTGCCTCTGGCAGAAGTCCAAGGGGGCGCTGGATGAGCTGTGGAATGAATTCCCAGGGGCCACAAATATGAAAGGAGCCTGACTGTGGCAGTCAGATAAGAGGGTGGAAGGTGTTTCTGCTGATTCCTAGCTGCTGTTGAGGTAGCCCAACCCTTCTAAGAGACACCTGCTCTGGCTTATCTTCCTACACCCAGCAGAATAAACTGCACTTTCTTCTGAAATTGTCCTTGACTAGATAACCACAGAACAGGCCACAGATGACCTCAACTCGCCTCTGGGTGGAGACTTTACATCCTAAGGAAAGAAAATCAACCTCTTCCTCCATCCTGGGGCATCGGACCCTTGTCTAAAGAAAATGCTTCCACATCCCCAAGCTCTGAGCTCCTGTGTGAAGGTCAATCCTGAATATTCATGATGAATTTGCATTTCCTTGTTTCCTCTCTATAAAAGCCTACCTCCCCCATCTGCCTGGGAGCAGTTTTGGAGGCAGCAGCCCCGATTGCTCCTTTCCTTGTACAATCAAATAAATTCACCTTCATCATCTCCCACCTAGCCTCTTGTTTCTTGGCTGTAACAAGTCACACTGAGTAAAACCTGGGGTTCTCACCTGGCAACATTTCTGGCAAACCAGCCAGAAGTCATCGCTTGGTTCCAGAGACAGACCGTGTTGGGGACCCTGCCTGAGGAGACCCAGTGGCCAGTTATGCCAGAAAAACATAAGTCAGACTGAGAGGGAACCGGAAGCAAGTCCTCCACCTGAGTTTTAGTTATCATGAAAGTGGAAGGAGAACCTGTAAAGTTCCTGGTAGATACTGGAGCGATCCATTCACCTCTGGACCAGCCATACCCCCAGATAACAAGCTACTCTGATAAGGCCGACAGTGTCTGCTGTGCGAGTATCAGAAAAAAAGAGCACCCTCCCTTCCTACAACCTCTAACTTGCTTTATACAAGAAAAATCTTTAACATACTCTCTCCTTTACGAAAAACAGGTGGCAGTTACAAATGGTCCTCACTACTGGGCTGACAACTAACTATGGGGAAGAAGAGCATTACAGAGGGTTACTTGGTCCAGATACCAGAGATAGTAGTTCCATAGGTGTGGGCCAACAGAATACCAAGGAGAGCAAAAAATGTCCTTCCTGTCGCCATTGAATTGTTACCTGGTATAGTGCCCCGAAGGCTTAAGCAGTATCCCATCCAAGCTGAAGCCCGACAGGCACTGGGCAAAATCATCCCCAGACACTTGAAACATGGACTGTTCAGAGTGTGTCAGTCACTATTCAACACCCTCATCGCACCAGTGAAGAAGAAAAACAGAGAATACCGATTCATTCAAGATCTGCGAGCTGTCAACCAGGTAACCGTCACTGTCCACCTGGTAGTCTCCAACCCAAATGCTCTGCTATCGACCTTGTTGCCACCTTTTCCAGGTTCACTGTGCGAGACCTGAAAGATGCTTCTTTTGTATCCAAGTGGAGGAAAGAAGTCCAGAAATCTTTGCCTTTGAGTGGGAGGACCCAGGAACAGGACAAACACAGCAGCTGTGTTAGCAAGTCCTCCCACAGGACTTTAAAAACAGTCCTACTCTTTTTGGATCAGCTTTGGCCCAAGAACTGAGATAACTGACCATAACCAAGGATTTCCTCCTCCAATACCTGGACGACCTACTCATTGCCAGTCGCAGCCTTGAACTGTTCACTGATGGAAACAGTTACACGGAACAAGGAAAAACAAAAGCTGGATATGCGGTAGTCACTTTAGAGGAGGTTCTAGAGGCTGGCACATTTCCCCCAGGTACCCTCACCCAGAAGGCCGAGTTCTTTGCAATGCTGCAGGCCCTTAGAATCGCCAGAGGTAAGCGAGCAACTATTTATACTAATTCCAAGTACATATTTGAGGTATTGCACGCACACGAGGCAATCTGGAAGGAAAGAGGTCTCCTAACGGCAGGAGGTAAGGACACTAAATATTCTCAAGAGATCTTACAACTCTTAGAAGAGTTTTCTCACCCACCCAAGTAGCAGTACTACACTGCAAAGAGCATCAGAAAGGGGACACCATGGTGGCCAACAGTAATTATAAAACAGATGCAGCAGCAAAGAAAGTTGCAATCCAACAGAAACCTGTCACAGTAGTCCCACTAATTCCCCATTTAGAGTTACTGTCACCTGGCCTCCACCCGGACTATTCCCAACAAGATAAAGACATTGCCAAGACCTGGGAAGGGCCACTCTAAACAAAGATAGATGGCTGTACACCCCCCATGGAAAGATTTCATTCCTCCAAAACTCATGCACCGTACCCTATAGAGAGCCCACCAGTCCACCCATTGTGGACCAATGGATTATATGACTGGGTTAAGAGACATTTAATTAGACCAAAGGTCTACATCACTATTTGGCAGTGGTAAAGAGTTCCTCCACCTGTGCAAAAAAAAAAAAAAAAAAAAAAAAAATCCCAAGAACACTGTAGAAGTGCTTCCAGGGGTTCAGAGAACTGGGGCAATGCCTGGAGAAAACTGGGGTGGATTTTACTGAGATGCTTCGAGCTGCTGAGGATTACAAATATCTGCTAGTTTTTATCGACACCTTTACTAACTGGGTTGAAGCTTTTCCTTGCAAGACTGAAAAGGCCACTGAAGTTGTGAAACACCTCCTGAAGGAAATCATCCCTCATTTCAGGCTTCCTGTCTCCACCGGCAGCGACGACAGGCCCTGTTTTGTGACCTTGGTGGTGCAATCAGTGGCACCCGCCCTGGACATTAATTGGAAATTACACACTACCTGGAGACCCCAGTACAGTGGCAAAGTAGAGAAGGCTAAGCAGACTCTAAAGAGACATGAGGCAAAGCTGTGCCAAGAGACCAAGCTGGTATAGACAAAAGCACTGCCTATGGCCCTCTTGAGCTGGAACCCTGTTGGAGCTTTAGTTAGGCTTTTGGCTGGTAACCAAAAGGTCGGCAGTTGGAATCCACCAGTCACTCCTGGAAATCCTATGAAGCAGTTCTGTCCTATAGGGTCCCTATGAGTCGGAATCAATTTGACAATAAAGAGTTTGGTTTTTGGTTTTACGGCCCTCTTCAGAGTTCGGTCCGCCCATAGAGGAAAACTGAAACTTAGCCCATTTGAGCTATTATACGCATGCCCTTTATTGAAGAACCCCAATATGAACAACATAGCCTGCTTTAATAATGACCACCCTCCCTCCCTCCATGAGGTTGGAGATGTTCAAGTTACTAAATACTTGCAGTCTCTTTGGGTGACTCTACTCTCCATAGGTATGCACACCTGGAAATCCCACCTGAACTAGAAGTACCCCTGCACCCTTTCCAGACTGGTGATTAGGTCTTCCTAAAAGTTGGAGCCTCTCCAGCAGAAGTGGACTGGTCCTACTGAGGTGCTACTAACCACTCCAACCTCCGTCAAGCTCAGCGGTCTCAAAGCTTAGAGCCACCACACCTGAGTAAAGAAAACTGTTCCACCAGACATGGAGGGACAAACTCTTCAGAACTGTGAAAACTGAAATTGCAAACCTATTAAAGACCTAAGTATTTATATGCAAAATACCCTCCTGCATAGGTCCAATCTCAAACTAACTTTTTATCTCGTTCATTGTATTATATACACTGTTTGCCTTTTTGTTTCTTTATGCTGTGTTTAAACAAGTCAGTTTGATAAGAGGCTGAGAGTCGTCTAGCCACAACGGGAAATAAATAATGATTGTTGCTATCCTTCTCCAAGAAATCCTTGCAGCCCAAGCTAAGTGAGAAAACAACCAATTCATCCAACTTTCCAACACCGTTTCCCAGAGAGATAATCTGAACAATTGTTGGATCTGCCATCCATTCCCCACCTCCTCTGCTAATTTAAAAGTTCCCTAGAGAAGCCCTATCCCCTTATAAGACACACCAGACTTGGTTCACAAGTTTAAAACGGGCATTGGTTGTGAGTAACCAAGGCTCAAAGAAAAGGAGGCAATACGGCAAGGCAGCCTCAGAGCCCAGCCCTTCAAACAGACCCCTGCTCTGCCTTATCCTCCCACACTCAGCATAACAAGCTGCACTTTCTTCTGAAACTGTCCTTGACAAGAGAACCACAGAATGGGCCACAGAAGACCTCAACCCTCCTCTATGTGGAGACTTAACATTCTAATGAAAGAAAATCAACCTCTTCCTGCATCCTGGGGCATCGAACCCTTGTCTACAGAAAATGCATCCTCATCCTCAAGCTTTGAGCACCTGCTTTAAGGTCAATCCTGAATATTCATGATGAATTTGCATTTCCTTGTGGGCTCTCTTTAAAGCCCACCTCTCCAACCAGCCTGACAGCAGTCATGGAGGCAGCTGCCCTCATTGCCCCTTTCCTTGTACAAGGAAATAAAGCTATCTTTGTTATTTCCCACCTAGGCTTCTTGTTTATCCGCTGTAACAAGTCACACCTATCAAAATCTGGGGTTTCACCCAGCAACACTATCAACGTGTCTATTCGTCTTGAAATTGAGGTGTGAGGTGGGAGTGGGGGCGAAGGTGCAATTTAGAGATTGCCCCTGGGCGCTGCTACCCTCGCTGTGGCCCTCCTGAAAGCCACTGGATGTACAACCAGAATCATGCCCAGGAGGTTCCCGCTGCAGCTGCAGAACTAATTTAGCCTTATTGTTCTTCAGTGGCCACTCACCTCACGCTGTCCAGCGTTGGAGACCAGGCTCGGCCAACGGATTTAGAAACGGGCTAAAAGAGGTCTGAGGAAAAGCTGAGGAAGCTGGTCCAGCCACCACGCGCTGGGTTCCCAGGTCAGCGCAGTGTCCCAGGTAGAGCCGGAGGCTGCGATAATTGCAGACAACCCGGCCTGGGGCGCGGTGCCCGGGTAGGCGGCCCCGCCTTCTCTGCACCATCGCCGCGCACTTTGCTCCCCGCCATTCCCCGTTCTCCGGGGCGGTGGCGCCAGGCCCACCTAGTGGAACCCAACCACGGGGCCCACCTCCCCGGACCTCGGAGCGGGCACCGTGCGCCGTTTCACGTGTTCGCTTTCGCTGGGTGGCTTCGGCGGCCCCGGTGGCAGGAGGAGCGCCCTCCCTCTGGAAGCTGCCAGGAAAGGCCACCCAGCGAGCCCTGGCCCAGGCGCCAAGTTTGCCCCGTGATGAAGGAACCCTGGGCAAGGAAGCGCAGCGCTGGCTCTTCAGGAGCTGGGAAAGTGTTGCCTGGGCAGCCAGGTGCTTAGTTCTTCGTTCTCTAAATCAGCTTCTGGGAGCCCTGATGGCGCAGTGGTTAAGCGCTGGCTGCTAAGGAGAGGTGGGCGGTTAGAAGGACCAGTTGCTCTGCGGGAGAGAAAACCTGTGGATCTGCTCCTGTAAAAAGTACAGCCAAGAAATCACTACGGGGCAGTTCTCCTCTATCACATGGGGTCACTATGAATCTGAATTCACTCCATGGCATCTAACAACAAAGCAACTTCTAAATCACGTATTTTTTACTCCCTCTTTTATATGGGTCTTCTCCGGAGCAGTGGGAAAACAGGATTCTTTCTTCAGGTGATCAGCTAAAAGGCAGGATGAAAGACTTGTGAATTTCTTCCCTTTTATCCTTCTTTGGAAACTCTGGTGGTGTAAATGGTTAAGAGTATGGCTGCTAACCATAAGGTTGGCAGTTCGAATCCATCGGGTGCTGCTTGGAAACCCTAAGGGGCAGTTCTACTCTGTCTATATAGAGTCACGATGAGTCGGAATCGACTCCACTGCAACGGGTTTTTTGTTTTTTTTTTTTTAATGCTTAACACGAATCCTTCTTGCTATATTGTTTTTTTAACACTTCCGTCAGCAATTTGATCGTTTCATTTATTTCTCACTTTCATTTCTTTGTCTTCCTTTCCTGTATATTTCACCCGCGCGAGCTAAGTATGTGTGTAGGGGTGTGTGTGCGTGTGTGGGGTGTGTGTGTGTGTGCGCGCGTGTGTCTGTGCACGCGCGCATGTGTTTGCGTGCACTGAAGCAAGCGACCCTTTTGGGGTGATTTTTATTTCAGAAATAAACATTTCCTTACATATTTTTCACTCCTTTAAGCAAGTGATCATGTTTTATTTTCATTGCCAAATTTCAGGTAAGAGGGACCATACTCAAGTAAATTTTTTCATTAAGGAGAAACCACTCATTCTTCTTTGAGTTCCTCTCCTGTGAGAAGAATGGATGAGATTAGGCCTTGTCCTACATGTCCTTCTCCACAGCATCTAAGAAATTATTTTCCTAAACAGAACTCTTCTGTCCTAAAACTTGCAAAAACCCGTAGTGACATCCAGCTTCCTCTTACCGCAGGAATGAAATATATTTTTCCTTTTCTTTCAGTCATATGATCTTTGTGGATAGATCACACAATTTGATCAACATGACTTTTGAGACAGAATTTTTTGGCTGAATGTCACTTTGTTTTATAGTTTATGTGACAGAACTGTTTCTGAAAGAGCATTTGTTAATGTTTGAATCCATTTTGTAGAAGGCATCTTGGGTTTATTTAGAATTTGTTTGTTCATTCCTCTACATATACATCATACCTGCTCACAAGAGAAAGCACTTCATGACATATTTATAAGGTTCAGATTACATAAATTCACTTGATAAGAAGTTATATATTTTGATTATAACACACGAAAAGAAATTCAAGTCATTTAGCCCAACTCACTAAGTTTACAAACCAGAAAACTAAAATCCAGGATAAGTTGGGTGACTCAGTCCACTTCACAAAGCAAGCCATCCATGATCTTGCAGTGGAATAGCAGGTTCAGAACCCCATAGCAAATCTTATAATCAGTGGATTCTTCTGGAATCCTAGTTAAAATACTCTTTACTGTACCCCAGAAAGCATGGCCCCTGGATTCTCTATCAGCCCAGAACTAAAACAATTTCCGAGGCCAGCTCTTCAGACAGGGCTTGGACTGGACGGTGGACAAAAAGGATACTCGTGAGGAGTGTGTCTCTTAGCTCAAGTAGATACAAGAGACTCAACGGGCAGCTTCTGTCCAGAGGTGAGATGGGAAGGCAGAGAGGGTTAGCAGCTGGTTGAACGGACTTGGGGAATCAGGAGGGGAAAGGTGGAGTGTGCTGTCACAGTATGGGGAGAGCAATTAGAGTCACATTACAGTGTATGTATAAATTGTTGTATGGGAAAAAAATATTAAAAAAGTGGAAAAATACAATAAAATATCCTTTACTGTGAATTTTAAATCACCATCAGTTGCATAATTTTCTTCTTCATACCTAAAATTTCATTATTTCATTTTCCATTTCAAAATTTTCTTTGCTAAAATTAATTAATGGGGTCCTGGTGACACAGGGGTTAAAAGCTATGGCTGCTAATCCAAAGGTCAGCAGTTTGAATCCACCAGCCACTCCTTGGAAACCTTATGGTTGGCAAACCACGTCACGGAACAATATGTGTTTTAATTTTTCAGTGAGAAACTAACATGCTCTGTAAACCTTCATTAAAGTACAATTAAATAAAAGACAAAACAAAACAACCCTAGTTCTAAACAAGGCCATTTTTTAAAAATACAGGGCTTAGAATTTCAACACCTATTTTTGGCGGACACGACTCAATCCATAACAACCTGGAAGCAGCTCTTTTTCAGTTATGTGAGTCCATAATTTCCTTTTATTGATTAAGCTGGTTTGAGATGTCTTTCTGTCACTTGCCATCAAATAAATTCTTACTAGAAATCTTCACACCTGAACTGGACCTCAAGGAGCCCCTGTATGCTACCGGGTGTTTAGAATGGTGAAGCTTCATCTTCAAAAAAAGGAAAGGAAAAAATTATGTGGGAATATTTTCTGTTTTAAGAAGCATTAAAATATATAGTACAAATGTCTTTAATATTCAATGAAATACGTTTCAGTTATCCAGAAAATTTTGTTGTTGTTAGTTACTGTCAAATCCAGAAAATTAACGTAAGTGAAATGCTTTGTTCTTCAGTGATGCTCGTTAAATTAAATGCTACTGTAGTTAATGGGACTTAATTTTTTTTTTCTTTATGTTTATAGAAGTCTTTTAAAATTTAAACATTTAACTCTTTGGTCCCAGAGAAGGTTCAAGAGAGCTCTTAATAACCAATCTGAGATGCTGGGTGTCTGAGAGAGAAAATTAAAAAGAGGAGAAGTAGAGGCAACTAGATGGTTTCCAAGTAACTAAGAATCACAGGTTAATGGAATGATAAAAGTTGGAAAAGTCTTTAGAAATTATCTAGTCCAACCTCTTCAATATTCAGATGAGAAAAGTGAAGCCTAGAGAAACTATATTATAACTTTTCTCAGCTAACACAGCCAACGCCAGCCATGCCTCACAGTAGAACTTCATAAAAACTGGTGAAATGGGGTCGCTCTGTAATCTACATTTTTGACTTCATGTGTAGTGTGTTTTCCAACCAAATCGCTGTAGTGAATAATCAGGGTCTTGTTGAGCAATGACTTTCCAGGGAAGAATGGATGATCAATATTACACGTTTCTCTGTAACCCAGCAGTAAAAACTGAAATCAAGCTCCTTTTAGCCCATTTTTTCCTCCCAAGGCTGAGTCACAGGTACAGTCATGCTGAATTACGTCTGTGTGGGGGATGGCAGAGGTGAGGACATGAAGGGGTGGGGATGGGGTGGGTTGGGACAAGATTCTTTTTCTGTGAGCTTTACCTTTATGCCATTTTCATTATTAGAAATTGTTAGAAATGACTCTGTTGTCCGGGTATCATCACTTATTTCTGGACAAAACTGCAAAGAGAAGAAATGAGGGGACCAGAAGAAGAGATGAGACACTTGAAGGTGGACATGAGGGATCTGGCGTAGTGTCTGAGAGATACATCCTGTATGAGTTACTAAAGAAAACCCAACATTCTGTAATGAAAGCAGCAATTTTTATTTTTATATTAAAAAATACGTGGTTTATTTGATTTCCTCTTTGGATGTAAGAAAGAAGATTAATAAAGGGAAGGCTGAAAGTGAGTTTCCGAAAGGCTCCTTTACCTTTGTATTATTCCAGTAGAATAGATTTACTTTGACTTACTGGATTTATAATTCAACATAGTCTAATTCAGTGAATGAATTCAATGAACTAATTTGTGTTTGATCATATAACCTATTCTATTTTGCTGGGACAGGTCACTTTCCCACGAGTTCTCTGCTCTGATTTCTTTCCGGGCAACCCTCACTGAAGCCCTTTGATACTGGCGTGTGCAGGGCTGCGTTGAAAGGGTGATGCACGAGGGCTCTGTGGACAGGCCTCTAAGGGCTGTTGCTTGAAGGGTTAACTGGGGTCTCATCCACCATTCACAGCTGCAGTGGTGATTTTTTAAAATTCAAATCTGATGATTCTCAACCTCCTGCCACCACAGCAACTTGTATTTCTTCTTCAGATACATGAACACAGGTTTGGTTTTATTCGATTTATTTGTTTTTGTTCCTATTGTCTCTCTAACATGAAGTCTGATACATAGTAGACAGCCAGTAAATATGTATTGAATAAACGGAACAAAAACTCAGCAATATTCCATACCGTCCAAGAGTTCCTACCTCAGTCTAAACAGCGCGAATTTGAACACACCTAAATAATTAGGATAATCTCTTAGGGTTTCTGATCATGAGATTTGATCTTTAGGGTTGGGTGTCTCCAATATGGTAGCCACTAGCCACATGGGGCCAGTTAGCACTTGAAATGTGGCTAGTCTCAATTGAGATGTGCTGTATGTGTAAAATACACATGGATTTCAAAGCTTTGGTATGAAAAAAGAATGTAAAATATTTCATTAATAATTTTTATATTGATTACATGTTGAGATGATAATTTTTAGATGTGTTGGATTAAGTAAAATACTTTGTTAGAATTAATTGCACCTGCTTCTTTTTACTTTTTAAAACAATGTGGCATTTTAAGGAAACTTAAAATTACACATGTGGTTCGCATCATGTTTCTATCGGACGGCACTGCCCTACGAGGGGAGGAGAGAAGACAGAAGGGAAAACTCAGCAACAAAAGTTAACCTAACACTCTTTTGAGGGGCATCTAGGTCAACAGGCATAATAAAGTTTATTAAGAAACTGTTGTGTATCCCACTTTGCTGAGTAGTATCTGGGGTCTTAAAAGCCAGCGAGTGGCCATCTAGGATGTATCAATTGGCCCCAACCCACCTGGAGTAAGGAGAATGAAGAACACCAGAGACATAAGGAAAATATTAGCCCAAGAGACAAAAAGGGTCACATAAAGCAGAAGCTCCATCGGCATGAGACCAAAAGAACTAGATGGTGCCCGGCTACCACCAATGACCGCCCTGACAAGGAACCCAACAGTGAGTCCCAGACGGAGCAGCAGAAAAGTGGGGTGCAGAACTCAAATTCACATAAAAAGACCAGACTTAGTGGTATGACTGAGACTAGAGGAACCCCGGAAGACATGGTCCCCGGATACTCTGTTAATCCAGAACTAAAACCATTCCTGAAGCCAACTCTTCAGATAAAGATTACACTGGAGTATAAGACATAAAATGATACTCGTGAAGAGTGTACTTCTTAGTTCAAGTAGATACACGAGACTGAATAGGCAGCTCCTGTCTGGAGTCAAGATGAGAAGGCAGAAAAGGACAGGAACTGGTTGAATGGGCTCGGGAAATCTGGGGTGGAAAGGGGGAGTGTGCTGTTACATTTCAGGGATAGCAACTAGGGTCACATAACAATGTGTGTATAAATTTTTGTATGAGAAACTAACTTGAGCTGTAACCTTTCACCTAAGGCACAATTAAAAAAAAAAAAAAGAAAAAAGAAAAGTTAATATAACACTTCTTCTACCCTGAGACCAGAGGAACTAGATTGTTTCTGGTTACCACTACTGACCATTCTAATCATGGCCACAATAGATGGATCCTGATAGAATGGGACAAAAATGTGGAACAAAACCTTAAACTCCTTAAAAAAAACACAAATATACAGACCTACTGGACTGGTTGAGACTGGAGGACTCCCAGGACTATTGCCCTGAGCTGCTCTTCAAAACTTGAGTGGAAACTGACCCTTGAGGTCACCTTGTAGTGAAATAACAAGTTGGCTCAAAAAATAATGACCACCCATAAGTACTGTATGCCTTTAAAAAATCACCTATATGAGACCAAATGGTCAACACTTACTTTAAAATAAAGATGAGAATGAAGGTGGCAGGGCAACTAGATTAACAGAAACAGAACAACCAGAATGAAACAATGAGAATGTTCACGTATTGTGAAGAATGTAACCAATGTCACCGAACAACTTGTGAAGAATTGTTGAACGGGAACCTAAACCGCTGTGCAAACCTTCACCAAAAACACAATATTATTTACAAAAAAAAGTTAATGTAACAATTATTAAATATTCACAGAACTTCGTGACTGAATCCCTCAACATGTATGCTAAATAAAACGTTTAAGTATATGTTTGTGATTTTAGTCTGTCAGTTCAGAATAGAGATTTGATATTAGGAGTTGTAAAAAGAAGGCCAGTGGAGGTGAACAGCTAAGGAATTTTCTCTCAACCACGCGAGTACTATTATTTTTATAATACCTTGCAGATTCTGAATCCCAAGTTCAAGGTGCTGAATTGCTTACCCGGGTACTTTTACAGTTCCTGAAGTTTGGACTCATTGTTATCTGTGGCTATGACTCTGGCACCTTGTCTTGCAAAAGCCTGGGGGATACAATGCACAAATAAATCCTTTGTCTACTAGGTTAAGCTGCTTCCATAAATGGAAAGTCAGTTGTCCCTTTTCCCTTTCATCTTGTTTCCATTATTGTTTTCCCTAAAACGTAGGTGGGGTCTCACACTATCTGATCTCACCCAACATCCCCAGGGTTATTATTTTTATTTACTTTTATCATTAATTAGAACAACATGACATACATAGTGCTTGCCATCTGACTTTGTCCATTTAAGTAAAATCAAATAAGATACGGCTTTTAGAACTAGGACTCTGCTATTAACACCTCTCAAAATACTGCAGCTCTGCAATTTGATAGCCTGTCTTCCATTTCTAAGCAGGTGACTAAGTAAAAAGAGAAAAATGAGTTATTTCATGTTTTTCCGCCCAAGAGTATTCTAGTGCTTTTATGAATGTCAAACTACACCCTACCACTATACTAAACCCCCAACCTAAACCCAGTGCCGTTGAGTCAATCCCGACTCACAGCGACCCTATAGGACAGAGTACAACTGCCCCATAGAGTTTCCAAGGAGTGCCTGGTGGATTCCAACTGCTGACCTAGTTGGTTAGGGGCCGTAGCTCCTAAGTACTCTGCCACCACGGTTTCCAGCACTGTACTGAAAGTGCATAATTAGTTTAGGTATGTGTTTGCAGGTATGATGTGGGAAAAGATATAAATTAGAAAGCAACAGTAAACTGACAGTCTTATAACTCTGTAGTCCTGTATCGGAATGGAGGTCTTTCAGAATGCTATATATATCCTTGTAAGGATCCTAGTGGTGCAAAGGTTAAGCACTTGGCTGATACATGAAAAAGTTGGCGGTTTGAACCCACCCAGCGGCTCTGTGGGAGAAAAGACCTGGCAATCTGCTTCCACAAAGATTATAGCCAAGAAAACCCTATGAGACAGTTCTACTTTGTCACATGGTGTCGCTGTGAGTCGGAATCAACTCAATGACACATAACAACATCATCTCCTTGTAGGCCCCTTGCAGTTGATTATTATGGTGCAGAAACTGAGGCAGAGAAATCAGTTTCCCAGAATCAAAGGTCATCAGTGATGTCACATAGGAAACTTTATCAGCCTGGGCTCAGAGGTCGTGACTTTTTTTTTTTTTTTTGATAACTTAAGACAGCAGCGGCACAAAGTCAACAGAAAGAGTGGAGGGGGATTAAATAACAGTGGAATCATTCCACGTAATTCAATATCTCAAAAGGTAGTAAGCAAACAACAAAAGATACTAACTTACCAAGGTGGCTGCCCGGCCGATGCCCTGAGCAGCAGCCGTCAGGATGATGACCTTGCCATGAAGTCGACCCATAATGCAAACTGTGGTTTAAGCCAAAGGCATGCGCTTTTTTTTTTTTTTTTAATTGTGGTGAAAATATACACAAAAAAACATACATGTCAACTCAACAATTTCTACATGTACAATTCAGTGACGTTGACTGCATTCTTCAAGTTGTGCAACTATTCTTGCTATGTTTTTCCAAATCATTCCACCTAAAGGCATGTGCGTTTAATGGCTGACACTAGCAACACGTTCCTGCATAGGCACTAACATCTAGAAAAAACGGTACAAGGTGCTGCTTCTTTTTTTTAATTGTACTTTAGATGGAGGTTCACAGAACGAACTAGTTTTTCATTAAACAAGTAGTATACACACTGTTTAGTGACATTGGTTGCCAACCCCAACGACATATCAACGCTCTGCCTTCTCGACCTTGGATTCCCCATTACTAGCTTTCCTGTCCCCTCCCGCCTTCTCATCCTTGCCGCTGGGCTGGTATGTCCGTTTGGTCTCATTTTGTTTTAAGGGCCTGTTTAATCTTTGGCTGAAGGGTGAACCTCAGGAATGACTTCATTACTGAGTTAAAAGGGTGTCTGGGGGCCATACTCTCGGGATTTCTCCAGTTTCTTTCAGGCCAGTAAATCTGGTTTTGTTTTTTTGTGAGTTAGAATTTTGTTCTACATTTTTCTCCAACTCTGTCCAGGACCTTCTATTGTGATCTCTGTCAGAGCAGTCGGTGGTGGTAGCTGGGCACCATCTAGTTGTGCTGCACTCAGTCTTGTGGAGGCTGTGGTACTTGTGGTCCATTAGTCTTTTGGACTCATCTCTCTCAAGGTGCTTCTTGATGAACTTCACGGCACCTTTGTACGAACAGTCCCACCATCTGAACTCTCCAAGAATGCTTCCTCTAGATACCTAGCTTAAGATTTCAAAAACATTTAGCACAAATCAATGAGGTGATAACTTGCGATACACAGACATTGGACTTTAACCCTCTTTTTGGTTCCTTCAGTACCCAGCGACCATGGCCTCTGATCTGAGGCTGCAGGGGTGAAACCCTTTCCCTCACTGCCATCACCACCCTCCTCCCCACCGCCCCTGCACACACTTTTACTGTATTGTTTGTGTCCTTAAAACTCGGGACTGCTTCTCTCTGTCTCTCCTGGAAGATATTGGGGAGGTTTGCACTATCAATAGTGTATGGCTTTCCCTTGTGCTTTTCAAAGATTTCAGGGCTGGCCTCAGAGAGTCACTGAACAAAATCAAATTGTGTTCAATACCCCCATTTTACAGATGAGGAAGCTGATCTGATGGGTCAAAACTCAAAGAACCAGTAAAGGGTAGAGGCAGAAGGAAATTCAGCCCTCCTGACTCTTGTTATGTGAACACTCCACCCCACAGTGTTGCTGACTCTGTTTTAAAGTTAGGGCACACAGTAAGTAACATTTCAACAGCCACATTCGGTAATGTTTAAGGAGAGGATTGAGGAACCGTGACTTGGGAAACTTAGATATTTGACCAATGCCTGCTTGGATTGTAGATCACAGAGAAGAGGAATGACTGGTGATAAGGCCACGGGTGGTAACGGGTCAAATGATGATCAAACGAGGCTATCTTCAAGGAACAAGCTTCCTTCTACTGCCCTCTTCGGCCCTTAATGCATGCTCTCTGACCTCATACCAGGGCACAAGATGGCTGCTGTGTCTCCAGCCATCATATCTACACTCCAGGATAAAAGAAGGGGAGGAGCAAAACCCTTTAGAGAAGTCTTGCCTTTCTACTCAAGAAGGAAGTCCTCCTCTGAAGTTCCATCCTAAATTCCTTTGGCCAGATCTGTGTTACTTGGGCACTGCTTATAGCCAAGGAGGCTAGGAATTTGAGAGTTTTTGCTTTCCAGTTTGAAGAATCGAAAGGCCGGGGGAATGTGAGTTTGGATGGGTGTTGAGTGAACCCGCCTAGGGTATATGCTCAAATAACCTACACAATCACTCTGCTCCATTACCTGCCTGATGAAGTACAAGTTGCCACCCTAGCCTAGAGGGCTCATATAATCTTAGTTCTTTCTTTTTGATCATTAGCAAGTCAGTGTTTTTGTTTGTTTGTTTTGGCTGTTAGTCAATACGCACTTTCCTATCAAGCCTTCACACTTTTGTTCAAGCTTTAGGTGCTAAGGGGCTAGTTACTCCTATAAGCAATGGGCATTGAGGATTTATGGAAAGAGAGTGACTTGAACAGACACGGGTTTCGAAAGACAGCCCTGGAGAGGGAGTGACCAGGCAGGAGTAGGGAGTTCAGTTAGGAGGTTGTTGCAGGGGCTGGTGAGGGCCTGCAGTGACACAGTGGGGATGGAGAGAAGAGGTGGATGAGAGGGTTGTTAAAGAGATAAGAGACAGGGCGTGGATATCGATGGGGCTAAGTTCAAAGAGATTCTATGGTTTGCCTAGTGTTTCACAGCTATGAGACAGTAGACCTGAATTCAAACCTAGGCCTCCTGATTACAGGTCCAAGAAAGATCACGTGCCTCCTGGCTTCCTCTCCTGGTACTGGCATTCCCAGCAGGCCTCTCTAAATCACCACTGCGGTGGCCATGAGCCTGTGCCTCACAGACCTGCAACTACAGGAGACCTAAACGGCCAATGGGCTCAAAGGGAGTGACGACTGTGAGGATGGCGCAGGACCGAGCAGTGTTTCCTTCTGTTGTACGCAGGGTCATTATGCATTGGAACCAACTCAACAGCATCTAACAACAACAACAATTGGCCAAAGGCCCAACTTCCAATGGGCTGTTCCCAGCCACTACCTGAGTGCTGCACGGATACTAAGGAGCCCCATTCCTAGGAGTCAGGGCTCCTCTTTGGTGGCTGACCTCCTCTTGCTGAACCTTGCTTAGACTACACAGTGGTCTAGGATGGTTCCATGCAACCTGGCTTCCCCATCTCCCTCCCTTGGGGTCAGACTTGTACCTTGACCTGTGGGCTTGCCCAGCCTTTCCCAGTCCCCTCCTCATTTTCTCTCACAGACATTTCCCTTAATAAAGAGTATGGATGTTTAATTCTGTCTTGGAGGACCAGGTAAAGCACCTTATAAGAACTGGTTCCAGAAATCAGTTTACAGCTCACTGAGGCTCTACAATTTTGTCTGCATTTGTTATGTGACCGAGAAGCTGGGCTTTTACACTGCTTGGACTACCCTGATTCAGTTAATTTTACTTTTATTTTTCCTTACATGGGTGATAAATTTCCACTCTAAACATGGAAAGAGCTGAGAGATATATACAATAGATAGTAAACCCCACTGCCGTGGAGTTAATTCCAACTCATACGACCATATAGGGCAGACTAGAACTGCCCTATAGGGTTTCCAAGGCTGCAATCTTTATGGGAACAAACTGTCATGTCTTTCTCCCTCAAAGCAGCTGGTGGGTTCCAACTGCCCACCTTTTGGTTGGCAGCAGGGCGTTTTAACCGCTGCGCCACCAGGGCTCCTTTTGATAGTAAAAGACTCCCCGAATCTTAACCCTTCGCCGACCCTAGGCATGGTGTAATTTAAAAAGCTGTTCTTCTACGCCATGGCCCTCAGTGTCTTTTGGTGCAATGGCACCGTGAAGACACGTGGCCAAGCGTTTTCCTGGGAAACCTCTGACATCCCGAGAAGCATTTACTGAACAGCTGCTGAAGCACAGAGCAGCCAGCCTCTCAGCTCACTCTGAAAACCTCTCCCAGGCCGGCCTCCTCATCTTTCTGCAATCAGATTTTGGGGCCAAAGCCTTCATTTAGATAAAATGCCCTCTCAAACGAAAAAGCATTTCTTTGGGAAAATGAGTGCAAAATCCAACGTGGAAACTGCACGTGGTGGCTTTCTTACTCTCAATATTGTAATCAAAATGTCAACTTTTCATAAGCAGAGACACAATCTCAGCATTATTAGGAAATCTAAATGTTTTCAGCAGACAAGAAAAGAAAAGTTCACTTAAAACAGTAAAATCCTCTTTTCTTTGGCTACTTTGAAAAACTTGTAAACCAGCTTCAAACCAGGGCTTCTAACCAGTTTAGCCCAGCTCAGTCATGGCCCACAAGGAGACACAAGAAAGGTCTTGAATTTTTAAAATGTGGGTGAACTGGAATGCTAACTAGAATGGGAAAAGTTACGGGTTGAAGTCCTGCTTCAAACTTGTTAAAAACCCACTTTTGTCCTGAACTAACTGCTCAGATGAATTCTGAAATAGGCAACGTGAAGAAAAACAACAAAAAATCCCCAACCAAACCCGTTGCCTTGATTCCAACTCATAGCGAGCCTATAGGACAGAGCGGAACTGCCCCATAGGGTTTCCATGCAGCAGCTGGTAGATTCGAACTGTCAACCTTTTGCTTAGCTCTCAACCACTGAGCATGGCTCCTGAAGAACAAAGCAACATCTAAAAAATTAACCCTTCTCTCTCCCCAGCTGAAAGTTTCATTTAAAAAGTATCAATGTTACTTCAGAGCGGTGAGTGGAAGACGTTCTGCAGATTCCTGCACGAGCAACATACTTGAGATCTTTGTGCAGAAGCAAGTTGAGTGCTTAATAATGCATGCTGGGATTGTAGTTCAAGTGCCTTCATACTTGTTCCATTTCCTTCAGTTTTTTTTAAAAGGAACCATGATTCCTGTACTTTGTCTGCGTTCTGCCATCTAGTGGAGCTCAGGTAGAACTGCTAATTCTAAGTGGAAGGTAAAGACGTGGAACCGAACCAAATCAAACCAGTTGTGGTAGAGTCGGTTCCAAGTCATGGCGACCCCATGTGTGTCAAAGTAGAACTCTGCTTCATAGGGTTTTCCCTGGTTGATTTTATAGAAGTAGATCGCCAGGCCTTTCTTCGGGGCACCTCTGGGTGGACTCAAACCTCGGCTAGCCACATTAACTGTTCGTACTCTGCGGTTGAGTCGATTCTGAAAAAACCAAACATGTTGCCGCTGAGTCCATTCGGACTCATAGCGACCCTATATGATAGAAAAACTGCCCCATAGGGTTTCTAAGGAGCAGCGGGTGGATTTGAACTGCCGACCTTTTGGTTAGCAGCCGTAGGTCTTAAGCACCAGACTCCATGATTGGTTTGTACCTGCGCACCAGGCTATATGCTGTTCCCGGCTTGTTGTTGTTGGGTGCCTTGGATTCCGGCTCACAGCTACCCATGCGACAGAGTAGAACTGCCCCACAGGGCTGTTCGAACCCACCTGCAACTCTGCAAGAGAAAGATATGGTAGTTTGCTTCTGTAAAGATTACAGCCTTGGAAACCCTATGTGCCAGTTCTACCCTGTCCTATAGGGTCTCTATGAGTCGGAATCGACTGGACAGCAGTGGGTTTGGTTTTTGGAATCTTTATGGAAGCAGATCAGCAGGTCTTTCTGCTGTGGAGCTGCTGGGTGGATTCCAACCACCACCCTTTAAGTTAGCAGCCTGAGTGCTTAGCCAATTGCGTCAGCAGGGCTCTTGGGTTAGTCAAATTTAAACGAGCCAGAAACTGCACGTGGACGATAGCAGGGCAACAAAACCCAGGACATTGAAGTTTCTGAGCCTTCCTGGCCCGCTACCTCGATTTTTTTTTCTGATCGGTGTCACAATAGTTAGTCCCGGACAGAATGAGAGAAAAATATGGAACAGATCTCAAATCCTGTTTATAGTAGTGGTCTCATACAGTTTTTGTCCTTTTGTGATTGACTTATTTCACTCAGCGTACTGCCCTCCAGATTCATCCATGTTGTGAGATGCTTCGCAGATTCATCTTTGTTCTTTATCGTTGCGTAGTATTACTTCGTGTGTATATACCACAAGTTGTTTATCCATTTATCTGTTGGTGGACTCTTAGGTTGTTTCCATCTTTTTGCTATTGTGAATAATGCTGCAATTAACATGGGTGTGCATATGGCTGTTCCTGTGAGGGCTCTTACATCTCTAGGTTGTATTCCTAGGTGTTGGATTGGGCTGGATGGTCTGGTATTTCTATTTCTAGCCTTTTAAAGAAGCACCATATCATTTTCCAAACAATTGTACCATTGTGCATTCCCATCAGCAGTGCATAAGAGTTCCAATCTCCCTGCAACCTCTCCAACATTTGTTATTTTCTTTTTTTTTTAAATTTGTGCCAGTTATGTCAGGATGAGATGCTATCTCATTGTAGTTTTGATTTGCATTTCTCTCATGGCTAGTGATTGTGAGCATATCCTCATGTGTCTGTTAGCCACCTGAATGTCTTCTTTGATGAGGTTCTGTTCATATTCTTTCCCCAGTTTTTAATCGGATTATTTGTCTTTTTGCGGTAGAAGTGTTGGATTTTCCTATAGATTTTAGAGATTAGACTTTTGTCGGATACATCGTAGCTAATTTTTCCCCCAGTCTGTAGACTGATTTTACTCTTTTGGTGAAGTCTTTGGATGAGCGTACATGTTTCATTTTTAGAAGATCCCAGTTATCTAGCTTACCTTCTGGTGTTTGTGTTTTCTTAGTCATGTTTTTGTCCTGTTTATGCCATATATTAGAGCCTCTAGTGTCGACCCATTTTTTTCTTACATGATCTTTATAGTTTTTGTGTTATATTTAGGTCATTGATGCATTTTGAATTAGTTTTTGTGTATAGTGTGAGGTATGGGTCCTGTTTCATTTTTTACAGATGGACATCCAGTTTTGTCAGCACTGTTTGTTAAAAAGATTATCTTTTCCCCATTTAATGGACTTTGGGCCTTTGTCGAAGATCAGGTGACCATAGGTGGATGGATTTACATCTGGGTTCTCGATTCTGTTCCATTGGTCAATCTGTCTGTCATTGTACCAGTACCAGGCTGTTTTGACTACCGTAGCTGTATAGCAGGTTCTGAGGTCAGGTAGTCCTCCTAATTTATTCTTCATCTTCAGTAGTGCTTTATTTATCTGGGGCCTCTTTCCTCTCCAAGCTAATGATTAGTTTTTCCCTCTCTTTAAAGAATGCTGTTGGTATTTGGATTGGGATTGCATTGTATTTGTAGATTGCTTTGGGTAGAACTGACATTTTCACAGTGTTGACTCTACCTATCCATGAGCATGGTATGTTTTTCCATTTATGTAGGTCTCTTTTGCTTTCTTGCAGTAGTGTTTTGTGGTTTTCTTTGTATAGGTCTTTTATATCCCTGGTTAGATCTATTCCTAAGTATTTTATTTTTGGGGGGGCTATTATAAATGGTATTATTTTCCTGATTTCCTTTTCATAATTCTCTTTATTGGTGTATAGGAACCCAACTGAGTTTTGTATATTTAGCTTGTATCTTGCTACTCTGCTGGATCTATTAGTTCCAGTAGTTTTCTTGTGGAGTCTTTAGGGTTTTCTATGTATAGTATCATATCATCTGCAAATAGGGAGGGTTTTACTTCTTCCTTAACAATTTGGATGCCCTTTACTTCTTTTTCTTGCTTTATTGCTGTAGCCCGGACTTCCAGCACAATGTTAAATAGGAGTGTTGTCCTAGGTTTTTTTGAGTGAGGAAAAGAAATTTTATTGTGTTTAAGGTACAATTATTATTGTTACTGTCACACCCAGCCTGATCTAACCCTTATACTCATTTAGTGGCAGAATGCAGGCATGCTGACTACAAGGGGGGTGGTGTGGGGTAGGGGTGGGGGGATGTGGAGCTTGAACCAAAAGTGTGGAGGCTTGAAAGGGAAGAGCACCTTGGGTAACAGGTCAGGTCTGACTGAAGAGAATGGAGATAAGCTCTAAAAGAAAAATTTCGAGTTTTGTTGAAGAGCCCAGAGGTAAGATCAAAAAGGAAGAACTAGGTTATATGAGCCCTCTAGGCTAGGTTAGCAACCTGTAGGTCATTAGATAGGGAATTGAGCAGAGTGATTGTAGGTTTTGTGTGCACATACTCTATAAGTGGGTTTACTCAACACCCATTCAAATCACTTTCCCTGTGCCTTTCACTTCATAAAGGCTGGAGAGCAAATCTCTCAAATTCCTAGCTTCCTTGGCTGCAAGGGGTGGCTAAGTAACAAAATTTGGACAATGGAATATAGGCTGAAATTCCTGAGGAAGGTTTCCTTCTTGAGTAGAAAGACAAGGCTTCTCTAGAAGTCTTATGGCTTTTGCTCCTCACCTTCTTTTTGCCTGGAATGCAGATACGATGCCAGGTGACATTGCAGCCACTTTGTGCCTTGGTATGAGGTCAGAAAGCACACACTAAAGACACAGCAGAGTAACAGAAGGAACCTTGTTCCTTGAGGACATCCTTGAGGCATCGGCCCTGGACTAACTTCCCCGGACTTGTCTAAGATAAAGTCCTTTTTACAACCACCATTTTCAAGTTTTCTGTTACTTGGAGCTAAGCATATTCCTAACAGTTACAGTGAACAGTCTGAAAGACTTGGATGAATTCCCGATTTTTCTCTCACTAGCAAAGGGAATAAGTCACTTAACTCTTCAAACTTGGCTTTCTCATCTGTAAAATGAAGCTAACCATAGAACTTACCTCAGGGGTGTTGTGAGAAGGAGATTCGGCATGTGAAGCCATCATACAATGTTTGACATGAATTCACTCAATAAATGTCAGTGATTATTATTATGGAAGTCATCAGAGGAATGTACTAATACATAATTAAAAATATTTTATTGTTTTTAAACCTTGAGCTTAGTTTCTACATATGTCCAAGTGAGGTTTTTGGTAAAATTGTGCGTTGTTGCCCCCTTGCATATTAATGTTGGGTCTACTGATCTGTAAGGAGCCCTGGGGGCACAGAGGTTAAAGCACTCGGCTGCTAACTGAAAGGTCAGCAGTTGGAACCCATCAGCTGCTCAGTGGGAGAAATATGTGGCAGTCTGCTTCCATGAAGATTTACAGCCTTGGAAACCCTATGGGGCAGTTCCACTACAGGGCTGCTATGAGTCAGAATTGACTTGACAGCAGCGGGTTTGGTTTTGGTTCAGTAATGATCTGTACTATCAACCTTGCTTTAACAACAACGCTCTTCCTTTGAATTTAGAAGATTTCAGAATAGACTTCTTATGAATATAGGCGTTCTTTAATAAAGACTAACTCCAGTACTCCTTTCTTCCTCAATGCAGATTTCTGCAGCCTCCCATGCTGACTTCAACAATAATGCTTACTGGAAAACCACCCAAATCACATGGTATTGCGGATGTTTGCTTACCTAGCTGTACAGGCACCAGACTACATTCTTCAAGCCAGGCATTTATTGTCTTTCCCTTTGTAAGTTCCAAGAAGACAGTGCCTTGTAGTGTCTAGACCAGTGACCAGCATGCAGTAGATGCTCATTAAATATTTGCTGAGCAGCAGGCTCTCAATAACATGTTTCCTATGAACAATAATATCACAGTTTGTCTTCTCTAGTCCTGAATTTACTTTTAAAAAAATCTTATCATATTGTGCTTCAGATGAGAGTTTACCGAGAAAATTAGTTTCTCATTCAATGACCTACTCCTCTGAATTTACTGTTCAGGTCTTTTAAGCATCGTCTGCCCACACTACAGTTTTTTAAACACTGTTGGTTTCCACTGCTAGCTTCATTGTTCCTTCACAACCATTCATGATATTGAAACTCACTTCATGAGTTAAGCAACTTCTACTAGACTGGATACCTAACAGCTGCTTACATTTTTAATGGCCTTAATTTTATCATTCAGGTGAATTTATCCAGTAACTTCGGGTTACTCTTTAATTCAGAAGAGGAGCAGACACTGAATGAATCAGACCCGTAGCTATTACAGTGTGATGTTTGGGCAAGGCTGCAAAGGAGAAGCAAAACCAAGGGGCAGGCCCTAGCCCTAGTGAATTCCTGTGATAGTATGTTAGGCTAAGGGAAAATATCCAATCCAGAGATTTGGAATGATGGGTACCATGCAATCCATAATCTCTTCTTTCAATGACTCTTCTTATCAAACAGCCAAGGATGCCTTAAA
The DNA here is from genome assembly GCA_030035585.1 of Dugong dugon. Taxonomy (NCBI): domain Eukaryota; kingdom Metazoa; phylum Chordata; class Mammalia; order Sirenia; family Dugongidae; genus Dugong; species Dugong dugon. The sequence goes on along the minus strand of CM057463.1, from coordinate 19,530,139 downwards.
ATCACTTTAACTCTGTTCTATATAACCTTACTCAACTTACTGTTTTTTTTTTTTTTTTTTTTTTGTGTGTGTGTGTGTGTGTGTGGTATTTCAGTTATATGATGCAAATAGTAAAATAGGGATACTCTCAAAAACCATACTTCTTAGTCTTTTATAGGGTCACAAATGCCCTGAGAATACAATAAAAGAAAGTATGGACCCTAGTATTCTGAAAAAATAAATCTACACATAAAAGTTCACATAAAATTTCATAAGTTTTACAGACCTCATGAAGCCCACCCATGGATGCCCTAAGTATCTGTGGGGATGCCGGTTTCAGGAAACTTTGATAGAAAATCTGGTGTTGTTTCCTCATGTCTAAAATGAAGGGGTAGAACCAATAATCTCTGAGGTTTTCAGCTGCGAGTGGGGTGGAGTGGAGAACGAAGTCTTGTAACAAACCAATTGAGAGTGCTTGGGTCGGTAACAGAAAAGTGAGAAAGAACTTTTGTAGCTATGAAATCAAAAGGAAAAGTAGGAATACAAGTTAATGACGCAGACCCTGTTGTCCTTTAACAATTTACAACCAGAAAACATGCATTTATTTTCATAGCAGAATCCTGAAACTCAGTGAGAGGAGAGCCAAACACACCCTGAGCACACCACCAAGAAACCATTCACATCTCACAGCTTGATTCAGAACTACTCATTAGCCATTTATTGAATGTACAACCTGCTAAAAGAAGAGTTTATAATTTTGGTAATTAAATGATGCTTTATACTAATTTATGTATTCTGCTTTGGAATTGCCTAAGTTATATGTGGATAGCTTTACATTAATAAAAATGTGTACATGAAATGCATACATGGAAAGACTGGAAATTTCCTTCAATAACTTTACTCCTTACAAAATATATAAATAAATCAAACCTTTCAACTTCTAAAGTATTACCACATTCAAGAACAAGGCATTGCCATCACCGTTCTAAATTACCAGAAGGAATGAATTTCTGATTCCTTGATCTTCCAGTTCTAGTGGTGAAGGGAAAACTGAATGTGAAATTAAGTGGGACTATGATATCATTGCCAGGGAGAGACACACAAAGCGGCAAACACGGCCGTTTCCAAACAAGGAGTGCCGGCCCTGCGGACCAGTGACAGCAGAGGAGTTACTGGGTTTTGCATTCGGGCACGTCTTTTCCGGAAGAGGCATGCCAAGGACCTGTCTGAGGGTCCACACTCTGTGCTCCCACTGTGTGTTCCTCTGAGAAAGAAAATAAAACACAAAATTAATTCTATTAAAAAAATACACACAAACAACAAGCATGGCTGAAAGGGGAATAGATGTGAAAACAGGAGAGATATGAGGAGTGAAAAGTGGCAATGTGGTCATTAGCTTCACTGAGTCTGATCATCCAAACGGTGTATTTCACCTCAGAGTGTGAGAAGTTTATTCCTCATTCTCTCGGAAAATGAACTGTAACATAATTAAGGAAAAAAAAAATTCAAAGTCCTATTTTATAAGATGGTTGTAAAAAAACCTCATTTGTGTTAGAAAACCATATTATACAAGAAGTAATAAAATCTTATTTCAAATTTATCAATTTGAGAGTCAAAGTGAACCAAAGATGGACTAATTTAGTTGGGTTTTCGTTTACCCTATTTTTGTTGTTCTTGTTGTTAGGTGCTGTCGAGTAGGTTCCGACTCCCAGTGACCCTATGCACAACAGAAGAAAACACTGCCCGGTCCTGCGCCATCCTCACAATCGTTGTTATGCTTGAGCCCACTGTTGCAGCCACTGTGTCCGTCCATCTCATTGAGGGTCTTCCTCTTTTACGCTGACCCTATACTCTACCAAGCATGATGTCCTTCTCCAGTGACTGATCCCTCCTAATAACAATTCCAAAGTATGTGAGACGTAGTCTCGCCATCCTTGTTTCTAAGGAGCATCCTGGCTGTACTTCATCCAAGACAGATTTGTTTTGTTCTTTTGGCAGTCCATGCTATATTCAATATTCTTCACCAACACCACAATTCTAAGGCATCAATTCTTCTTTGGTCTTCCTTATTCATCTTCCAGCTTTTACATACCTACGAGGGGATTGAAAACACCATGGCTTAGGTCAGGGACACCTTAGTCTTCAAGATGACATCTTTGCTTTTCAACACTTTTAAGAGGTCTTTTGCAGCAGATTTGCCCAATGCAATGCGCCTTTTCATTTCTTGACTGCTGTTTCCATGGATCTTGATTGTGGATCCAAGTAAAATGAAATCCTTGACAACCTCAATCTTTTCTCCATTTATCATGATGTTGCTTATTGGTCCAGTAGTGAAGATGTTTGTTTTTTTTATGTTGAGGTGTAATCCATACTGAAGACTATGGTCTTTGATCTTCATCAGTAAGGGCTTCAAGTCCTCTTCACTTTCAGTAAGCAAAGTTGTGTCATCTGCATAATGCAGGTTGTTAGAGTCTTCCTCCAATCCTGATGCCTTCTTCATATAGTCCACCTTCTTGGATTATTTGCTCAGCAAATAGATTGAATAGGTATGGTGAAAGGATACAACCCTGACGCACGCCTTTCCTGACGTGAAACCACACAGTATCTCCTTGTTCTGTTCAAATGACTGCCTCTTGATCCATGTACAGATTCCTCATGAGCACAATTAAGTGTTCTGGAATTCTCATTCTCCTCAACGTTATCCATAATTTGTTATGATCCACACAGTCAAATGCCTTAGTATAGTCTATAAAACACAGGTAAACATCTTTCTGGTATTCTCTGTTTTTAACCAGGATCCATCTGACATCAGCAATTATATGCCTGGTTTCACATCCTCTTCTAAACCCAGCTTGAATTTCTGGCAGTTCCCTGTTGATATACTGACGCAGCTGCTTTTGAATGATCTTTAGCAAAATTTTACCTGCATGTGATATTAATGAGACTGTTCAAAAATTTCCGGATTTGGTTGGATCACTTTCTTGGGAATAGGCATAAATATGGATCTCTTCCAGTCGGTTGGCCAGGTAGCTGTTTTCCAGATTTCCTGGTATAGGTGAGCACTTCCAGTGCTGCATCTGTTTGGTGAAACATCTCAATTGGTAGTCCATCAATTCTTGAAGCCTTATTTTTCACCAATGCCTTCACTGCAGCTTGGACTTCTTCCTTCAGTACCATTGGTTCCTGATCATATGATACCTCCTTAAATGGCTGAAAGTCAACCAATTCATTTTGGTATAGTGACTCTGTCTATTCCTTCCATCCTCTTTTGATGCTTCCTGCATCATTTAATATTTTCCCCGTAGAATCCTTCAGTATTCCAACTCAAGGCTTGAATTTTTCTTCAGTTCTTTCAGCTTGAGAAATGCAGAGCATGTTCTTCCCTTTTGGTTTTCTATCTCCAGGTCTTTGCACATGTCATCATAATACTTTACTTTGTCTTCTCGAGCCACCCTTTGAAATCTTCTGTTCAGTTCTTTTACTTCATTATTTTTTCCTTCTGCTTCAACTACTCGATGTTCAAAAGCAAATTTCAGAATCTCTTCTGACATCCAGTTAGGTCTTTTCTTTCTCTCTTGTCTTTTTAATGACCTCTTCCTTTCTTCATGTATGATGTCCTTGATGTCATTGTACAAATCGTCTGGTCTTCGGTCATTAGTGTTCAATGTGTCAAATCTATTCATGAGATGGTCTCTAAATTCAGGTGGGATATACTAAAGGTTGTACTTTGGCTCTCATCAACTTGTTCTAATTTTCTTCAGTTTCAACTTGAACTTGCAGATAAGTAATTGATAGTCTGGTCCGCATACAGCCCCTGGCCTTGTTCTGACTGATGATATTGAGCTTTTCCATCATCTCTTTCCACAGATGTAGTCGATTTGATTCCTGTGTATTCCATCTGGTGAGGTCCACGTTTATAGCTGCCACTTATGTTGCTGAAAAAAGGTATTTGCAATGAAGAAGTTGCTGTTCTTGCAAAATTCAATCTTGCGATCTCTGGCATTGTTTCACATAAATATATGTTTACTTCTTTTTACTGTGTATGGATTATAATGTAGTAGTTGCCCATAGTTAAAATCTATTAAAGAAATGTTTGTACTTTTATTGTGGATGGTACTTTTATCTTGATATTTAAGTCATTCTTTTATAGTATGAAGAGATCTTCAACTAATATGTAAAAATATGATAATGCAAAAGTAAAATTCATATTTTTCAAGAATCTACAGTGGATAAACACTTGAGATTTTAACAAACTAAGGAGATGCCACAGGATAAACATGATCCTAGTGAATTCGTTAAAAAAAAAAATTCTTTCCAAATTTGGCCTTAACTCAGGTTTACTCCTGACTGTCATGTATATAATAGCAATCTTCACAATGTATAAATGCACTGAGATACAAAATGGAAAGGATCTAACAATATTTGCATTTTCTACTTACTTGAGGTTTCTTGGGCCTATTGGTTCCTTCCAAGATTTTCTGTTAATAGGCTTATAACGTCTTTTTGATATTTGACAGTAGGTTTTGTAATAGTAATTCTAGTAAGGACAATAAAAATATGTAAAAGCCCAACAGCTAATTTTTTAAGGAATACTAAACAGAACTGCTTTTGAGAGTTTTCTACTAAGACACATCACATTGGCATATTATCCATAAGTGGCAGTAGATAAGGCCTCAGGGGCAAAGTAGTGTGCAGTAACACCATGAAATCACAAGTATTCTGTTTGATCTCAGGGAAAGTTCAATTTTCCTAACATTGAGAAACCAGTTCTTTTTAAATTTCTGCAGGCTCAACAGCTAATCATTGGATACTAAGCAAAGCTGTATTTGGAGGCATCATAAAGAAAGTGATTGAGCTGTTACCATGGGGTCCTAGCAACACGCTGAAGAGACAACAATTACCAGAGCAGGAAAGAGGAAAACAGCCTCCTTTCTACACTGTCAGGAAAGCAAACCCCGACTGCAGCTCTGGCCTAAATTGATACAGTCAGAGGTCAGATTCTGATCATTAGTTTACACTTTAGTCAGCAATGATAACTTGTAAGACTTTCTGCCTTTCTTAGAGACCGTGAAAGTATCTGCTGACACTATAAATAAAATCATTTTTTTTATGAGTAAAAGCTTAATAGGTGTAAGTGTCACTATAGCCAACAGTCTTATAAATGGAAGGACGGCTAGACAGCATGAAGATTCACATTGCTGCTTTTTTTTTTTTTTTTTTTTTAACTCCGAGTGGCATTAGCTAAAAGTTGGGTATTAGATGGAACATATATTTAAACATTTATTAAATACTACACATACGTCAGACGGGTGACAACTGGCTTCCAAGTTTGGCAGAATTAGATGTTATTATTAAATATCTATTAAAGATTATTAGGACGACTATAGAAGCCAGAAGGGATTTTAAAACGAAACCCGCTGCTGTCGAGTTGATTCTGACTCATAGCGAGCGACCCTATATGACAGAGTAGAACTGTCCCACAGGGTTTCCAAGGCTGTAAGTCTTTACAGAAGCACTGCCACATCTTCCTTCCGTGCAGCGGCTGGTGGGTTTGAACTGCAGACCTCGACTCGACAACAACGAGAAGGGAACTTAGGAAATCTAATACAAACCTGTGCTTTTACTGATTATGAATGTGAGGATCAAAGAGACCAAACAGCTTGCTTACGGTGATGTGTTAATAAATGGCAACATTATATTGCTAACTCAGTTTCTCTGACTCTCTATTTAACATTCTTTCCATTATGTCAAAAAAAAATACATACCACAAAGAATTTTAGGCATGCTATTATGTACAATACTATGTATATATAAAAACATAAGAGGATATTGTTTTGAGATCTAGGTACCTAGAATCTGAAAGGAAATAAAATCTTGACACAAAAACATAAGAGGAAAAACAAGTGAAATTAAGAAAAACAATGCAAAGCTTAGTCACAGCGCTAAATACACACATACAGGTTTTTACCGTTCACTTGCAAGCACAAAAAAGGTGTATGATCGGCAAGTAGCCTTCAAACACATCCTGTGTTATTAATTGATCAGCATTTGCTTAGTTTGAAAACTTTGCTTATGTAATGAGAATTTAATGAATTTAAAGGATGTAGACTATACATATTTTTAAAACACAATAACAATTTTATTTTTAATATTATAACTAAGGGGAAGAAATTTATACAGTTTAGAAAGGAAATTTTAAGCTATGAAAGTTAAATTTAGGCAAAGACATACTCCTTTTCAAACTGGTTGGCATTTTTCATCTTCTCTAGGTCTATTTTCACGAGCTTTGTTTTAAGATCTTCAATTTCCTCTTTATAGGGCTCAGCTCCTAAAGCAACTTTGTCCTAAGTTTTTAGAGAGAAAAGAACAATAACTAAGTATTAAAACAGTTTCAATTCCAGCAAAGAGTGGATAAGTGCCTTTGATCCAGTAGGAACATTTTAAAATAGCAAACAACTTGAAATATATGAAACTCAGAAAAGGCATCAATTTTAATACTAAAATGAATAATAACTAGATATTTGATGCGAAGTATATTTAAAGCTAATATAGAGAGAACACTATTTTTGTATCTTATAACAAATATTATTTTTTCCATTTAAAAAGAAGTGATACACCCAAACAAAATGACACAGAAAGGCTGAAAATAATGAAATGAGTGGGCAAAGGTAAATCAGGAAAATGAAACAAAAAGATGCCAGAGCAACAAAATAAATATCAAACTGGAATTGAATTCAAGGCACAAAGCAGCACATAGCATTATCAGGGATGTTTTGTACTGAAAGACAGTTCATTTCAGTGATATAGGCATTTTCTTTGACCACTATGTAGTGAAAGAAAGGAATCAGCCATAGGTGACACTGGACAGCCAGAATGCTCCTTGGAAACAAGGATCGCGAGACTTCGTCTCACATACTTTGGACATGTTATCAGGAGGGATCAGTCCCTGGAGAAGGACATCATGCTTGGTAAAGTAGAGGGTCAGCGAAAAAGAGGAAGACCCTCAATGAGATGGATGGACACAGTGGTTGCAACAATGGGCTCAAGCATAACAACAATTCTGAGGATGTCACAGGACTTGGCAGTGTTTCATTCTGTTGTACATAGGGTCACTCTGAGTTGGAACTGACTTGACAGCACCTAAAAACAACAGCAACACTGTTTAAAGTAATTCTTGTGCCAGATAAATCAAATTTGGAAATACTGATTTAGAAATGAATGATAGATAACGAGAACTCTGAATTTCAGACATACAGCATGTGGCCAAAGCTACACTCAGAAATACTGATAGCCTTAAATATTTTTATCAGTAAACTGAAAAGACTAAAAACTAAAGTTCTTAGTTAATAGCATTGGTTTATTCCTCCAGATGTATCTTCATTGCTCTAGTAAGGAAAAGAACAGTCCTTCGAGATTCTGATTTGAATTATATTCAAGTTAGAAATTAATTCGGGAAAAACTGATGGTTGGCCAATTATTTCACACAAAGCACACAACAACAACAACAACAAACACAGTATTTAGCCTTCCCACCTAGGAAATGGCATGTGTCTAAATTTTAAATCACATGGTCTATTTCTTTTTACAGTTTTATGATTCTTTTGTTGTTATTAAGATGCCTTTGAGTCAGTTCCGATTCATAGTGACCCCATGTACAACAGAACGAAACACTGCTCCATCCTGCACCACCCTCATAATCATTGCTATGTTTGAGCCCATTGTCGCAGCCGCTGTGTCAATCCATCTCGTTGAGGATCTTCCTCTTTTTCGCTGACCCTCTGCTTTACCAAGCATGATGTCCTTCTCCAGGGACTGGTCCCTCCTGATAATGTGTCCAAAGTATGTGAGACAAAGTCTCACCATTCTCTTTTGATACATGCTACCTTAATTTTTTTTAATGAAAGTTAGTCATTCGAGCATTTTATTTTTGATTTCTTGGTTATCATAAATAAAATCTTTTTCTTCCTATCATAGAGGGTGTCCTTAAAGTTCCACTGCAGTTCAAATTTTTAACAAATTCACTGCTATTTGATATAAACAGTTTGTAAAGATAAAACAGAGGAAATTTACTCAGAATTTAAGCAAAATTGATAATGATCCTTTTGTTCAAATTTCTTTTATTTTCAGTTAATAAACCCTACATTATGTAGGATAGCTATATCCAGATGTATTTAAATAATGGTGAACAGGCTGAAAATTAATATCCTTGCAATTAGTGAATCTTAAATTAACTCTCTCGAGCTTTTCCAGATTATTTATATGACATATACAAGCATGCTTCAAAATTTCAAACAGTGTAAAGATTTTGGAACCCAGTATTTTTTTTTCTTTCTCCATGGTTACTATACAAAGTCACACCTATTACGTGGTTCTAAATGGTTACTTCTGGTATTCAGGAAAGGTATTTCTCTCTGTAGATACCTGTGTCAATCTATACCAAATATGGAAGAAATGTGCTGCTTATACTCTCTTTCTTAAACACTTCATGTCCCAGGACACCACTCTCTCTCTCTCCTGGTTCTCCTCTTACCTAGCTGGCTGCTCTGTCTCAGTATCTTTAGGCAACTCCATAAAAATCAGTTGCTGTAGAGTTGATTCTGAATCATGGTGACCCCATGTACCTCTTCTCTATTTTGCTCGTGCCTTAGGTGACCTCACCCTGTCTCATGACTTCGATCTGTTGATGATTACCCAAATTTATATCTCCAGTCAGGACCTCTCCCAGACTCATATATCCCTCCCCTTAACTGATACTTCAACTTGGGTGTCCAATAGGCATCTCAAATTCAACATGTCCAAAACTGAACACCAGTTCTGCTCCACTTTCAAATCTGCTCTTCTGGCTATCTTGCCCATCTCCATAAACGGCAACTCCATCCCTTCACTTGCTCAGGCCAAAAACTCTGGGGTCATCTTTGGCTCCTTGTTTTCTTTCTTACTACACATAGACTTTGTCAGCAAAATCTATTAGTTTCTCTAATGGCATTCAAATTCAAAACATTCAAACTACTGTTCTTTCCAAGGAAAACAGGTCATATTCAGCCCACTGGCCACCAAGTGGAACTCAGTAACAGGGGCATTACGAAGAAAAAGAATTTTAAAATACATTTATCTAATAAAGAGTGCTATATATTTAGGTAAGAAGTATTTTTTAAAAATCTATTTCTAAACTATAAAAAATAATAATTATGTGCGTTTTAAAAATTATTTTTTAGGAAGATAAAAATAAGCATTATTTTGCATGAAAGTATATTCCTTGCATGTCACTTCTAAGTTGTTTTTTTTTCCTTTACACTTGAGTATTTAACTACAGACATACGTCAGCAATAGGAAGTTGTGGTAAAGGGAAGAATACAGTGCCAAAATATCCTCCACATTCAACAGTAAAATTAAAGGCAAAACATAACTCTTATTTATAAAATGAGTTGGTTAAGTTACCTGGAGTACTAGGATAATTTCTTTTGTTTTTTTCAAGGCATTTATTTGATTCATTAACTTTTGCTTGGAGTTTTGCTATCACGCCATTGGTCATCTCAAGTTTTTTCTGCATCTCTATAATCCTGCCCTCCTTACGTTTAGCACTTTCTTCAGCTTCACGTAGTGAAGTTTCTAGCTCTTAAATTTTCTGTTAGAAAAACTACATAAAGTTTGGCATGAAGACAGAATCATAGTATAGAAGTTTGAGACAAAGTGATCATATTTGGCTGTTGTTAATTTTTCACAGATGGCATTAACAAAGGACAGAAAGAACTCAAATGTCACGTAATCCATAGACGTGTTATATTTTTCATTTAGAAGTTGATGATTTTTGAACTAAAAAAATCAAAATTTACATGATAAGGTTTAGTGTTTATGTTATTTACTGTTTAGCACAGACCTGAGCATGTTAAATACGTACTCACATTAGAAATTAACACTACTTAAAGTATATCTGTTAACTGACTCTCCAAAGTAATAGATGCAATGTTTCTTTCCCTTTATTTTTTTTTATTGCTGTGGTTTCAGTGGAAGTTTACAATTCAAGTTAGTCTCTCACACAAAAATCTATACATACGTTGTTCTGTGACCCTAGTTGCTCTCCCTATACTGTGACAGCACCCTCCTTTCCACCCCAGATTTGCTGTGTCCATTCAACCAGCTCCTGACCCTCTCTGCCTTCTCATCTCGCCTCTGGACAGGAGCTGCCCGTTTAGTGTCGTGCATCTGCTTGAGCTAAGAAGCACACTCTTCACAAGTATCATTTTATGTCCCATAGTCCAGTCTAATCTTTGTCTGAAGAGCTGGCCTTGGGAATGGTTTTAGTTTGGGGCTAAGAGAGAATCAGGGGGCCATGTCTTCTGGGCTCCCTCCAGTCTCAATCAAACCATTATGTCTGGTCTTTTTACTACAATTTGAGTTCTGCACCCCACTTTTCTGCTGCTCCATCAGGGACTCTCTGCTGTGTTCCCTGTCAGTCCCCTTTATTTTTACTAACTAGTTTTTTAAACAGAGAAATACATATATATGGAAGAAAATTCAAAGGCAAATAATGAAGTTCAACTCTTACCGCCTCAGACCCACAGGTGACCCTGAGGCAGTAACTACTAACTTTTAGAAGTGTATCCTTCAAGAAATTTTCTATGTGTATCTAAGCATATGTGAACATAGCTTATAAAGTCACTTATACTATACACACGATATACACCTACTGTATATATAGCTTTCTTTCTTTTTTTTTAACCTGACAATATATTTTCTAGATCTTTCCATATTAATACATATAGATCTCTCACATTTTTGTTTTCATGGATACATAGCATCCCATTTCATGGAGGTACTATAATTTACTTAACCAGTCACCTACTGATGCACATTAGGTTGTGTCCAGCTTTCTGCAAGTAAAAATTAATTTAGGATAAATTTAAATGCCTAATTTGTCCATGTTTATAAGATTATTCACACACAGAAACTTTAACTTTTTCCTTTGAATTGTTTGTTTCTTTTTGGCCCACCTGGAATTTATTTCTGGTTAATAAGTGAGGTAGGAATCCAGCTTTATTTTATTTTTTTTTCAGATGGTTAGCCAGTTGTTACAAATCATACATCAAATAAACCAACTTTTCCCCCATTGAGTTGAATGTTTGCATTATCATATGGTAAATGCTCATACTTATTCATGTACACTTCTGAATTCTTTCTTCCATCCCCCTGCTCTACCTGTCCATCCTGCGTCAGTACAAACTACTTTAATTCTAGTCGCAGGTGTCTTATCATCTGATGGGCCATTTCCTAGGGCCGTTGATGATGGAATTTCCTTCTGTTTCTTTGTCTTATTGCTTTGGTAGACGGTTATTATTTTTCTTCCTTTTTATTTCTACCAGCTGACTGAAGTCTGTAGTGATCAGCAAATCAAAGAATGATATACTAATGATCTTCTATATTCCACTAATGATTAATTATTAAACTAGTGGTCAATGTTGTATTACAAACATTTATTTTGCTAAAATGATCAATTATAATTTACTCCTAGGTTCCCCAGTAAGTGATTTTGACATGACAAGAAAATAAAATAGCAAGTTTGCTTATGTTTAGAGACTCCAAAATAAGGGTAATTTAAAAAGTGATCGGGTTAATCAATTAATGTACAGATACCTGGATACTTGTGGTAATATAGCAGGTTAATCTGTGTAAGAACCCTGTTTGATTTTTAGCTTCTTACATTTTTATTATGACTATACTATTAACCAACATCAAACTATGTCATATTAATTTATTTATCAAATTAAGCTATGAATGACTCTTTCTTCATAATCCAACGGAAAGACCTTATATAACATCTACTTTTATAATTACTTTGAGTGACAGTCACAATAGAACTATATTTAAAAAAATAAGCCCATCTCAGAAGAAAAAAGTATGTCCATGTTCCTTCAACAGTATAATTTTGCCCTGAAATGTTACAAAGATGCATTTTAGTTCTGTGATGAAGATGTAAATTTAAGAATATCTGATAACAAATTACATACCTCTCTGGTTAGTTGTGTAGTTCTTGAAGTAACATGAGGATTCTTATTGTCTTTAGTAGTAGAACAACGTCACCAGCTGTGAGAGAGGCCTTCAAAGTTTGGTAGTTTTTTAACTTTTTTTTCACTTTTCTCTTTCATTGTTCTCAAGTCATGTTCTCATTCTTTGGATATGGCAGGACTTCTTTCCTCGAACTCTGTTGATTACATCCTATTGAATATTAAAAGCACTGATTATAGCTCTAGGATGAATAACATATATAAAAAAATAAGAAAAATACTCGATTCTTGAAGAAACTATATGAGGAAATTCATTATTTCAAAAATTCTAGAATAGTACACATCAAGGTTGTGAGGATGGCGCAGGACCGGGTAGTGTTTCATTATGTTATACGTAGGGGCGCTATGAGTCCAAACTGACTCGACAGCACCTAACAATGACAATATGGAAGGGATACTTCAGAAAGCAGAAATGAATATTCTGATCACTGGGAAGTAAAACACATTAACAAACTGATCTCAAGCAACTGGCCTTAAGGAAGACTGATCGCCTTAGGAACAATGATAAAAATCACATTTTTGAGCCTCATAGTTGGAGGATAATATTGACAGTGAAAAGTCCATGAGACACTACTAACATAACTGCCAGGTGTCAGGCCTTACTACACAGCTGCTGCCTGAAGCCCTGAAACAGGCTCATGTCTCACCTTGTCTAAGGCCACTTGGGGAAGAGGATGGATTCCTACAGAAGCAGCGAGAGGGGAAGAGAAGACTGCCAAGAGGCTTCAAAATTTAACAAGTGGACACTGAATAGCAGACACCAACATTTTGTTACTTTCTTTATAAATATAAATTGATATATATCTAATCATCATATTGAAGCATGTTAACTGAGAGGAAGAATATGTTTTACAATCTTTTTCATAAAGCATGTAAGAATAAACTAAACATACTTAAACTAAACATACTTAAAATTAAGTTGCTCAAAGTTCTTTTAAGAATGAGGTAGGAAAGGCCTGGCCAATCTCTAAAATCTACAAGATACTGCAAAACCTCAACAACAAAAAGACAAATAATCTAATCAAAAAATGGGCATAGGCTATAACAGGCACTTTGCCAAAGAAGACATTCAGGTGGCTAACAGACACATTAAGAAATTCTCACGATCATTAGCCATTAGAGAAATTCAAATAAAAACTACAATGAGATACCATCTCATCCCAACAAACCTAGCATTAATCCAAAAAACACAAATAATAATAATTGGAGATACTGTGGAGAGACTGGAACACTTATACACTGTTGGTGGGAATGTAAGATGGTACAACCACTTTAGAAACCGATCTGGTGCTTCCTTAAAAAGCTAGAAATAGAAGTACCACACGATCCAGCAATCTCGCCCCTTGGAATATATGTTAGAGAAATAGAGCCGTCACATGAATCCATATAAGCACACCCACGTTCACTGTAGCACTGTTCACAACAGCAAAAAGATGGAAACAACCGAGGTTACCATTAATGGACAAATAAATGAATTATGGTACATTCTCACAATGGAATACTATGCAATGAAAGAGAACAACGATGAATCTGAGAAACATGGAGGAAGCTGGAGGTAATTATGCTGAGTGAATTTAGTCAGTTGCAAAAGGACAAATATTGTATAAGACCACTATTATACAAACTCAAGAAAAGGTTTAAACACAGAAGAAAACATTCTTTGATGGTTACAAGGGTGGGGAGGGAGGGAGACGGGTATTCACTGACTAGAAAGTAGACAAGAATTATCTTAGGTGAAGGGAAGGACAGCACACACTACAGGGGAAGTCAGCACAACTAGACTAAACCAAAGCTAAGCTAAGAAGTTTCCTGAATACAATCAAACACTCTGAAGGACAGAGTAGTAGGGGTAGGGGTCTGGGGACTATGCTTTCAGGGGACATCTTGGTCAACTGGCATAACAAAGTTTTTTAAGAAAATGTCCTCCATCCCATTTCGGTGAGTGGCGTGTGGGTCTTAAAAGCTAGCAAGTGACCATCTAAGATGCATCAGTTGGTCCCAATCCACCTGGAGGAAAGAAGAATGAATAACACCAAAGACACAAGCAAAGTATTGGCCCAAGATCCAGAAAGGACCACATAAACCAGAGAATTCATCAGCCTGAGACCAGAAGAATTCGATGGTCCCAGGCTATCACTAATGACTGCTCTGACAGGGAACACAACAAAGAGTTCCTGACAGAGCAGGAGAAAAGTGGGGGACAGAACCTCAATTGCAGTAAAACGATCAGACTTAATAGTTTAATTGAGACTGGAGGGACACTGGAAGACATGGCCCCCCTAACTCTCTGTTGGCCCAAAACTAAAACCGTTCCCAAAGCCAACTCTTCAAAGATTAGACTGGAGTATGGAACGTTGAATGATACTTGTGAAGAGTGTGCTTCTTAGCTCAAGCAGATACCTGAGACTAAATGGGCAGCTCCTGTCCAGAGGCGAGATGAGAAGGCAGAGAGGGTCAGGAGCTGGTTGAATGGACACGGGAAGTCCGCGGTGGAAAGGAGTGTGCTGTCACAGTATAGGGAGAGCAACTAGGGTCACATAAAAATGTATGTATAAATTTTTGTGTGAGAGACTAACTTGAATTGTAAACTTTCACTGGAAGCACAACAATAAAAAAAGAAAAAAAAGAACGAGGTAGAAAAATTAAACAATGACGACAACAATAAAAAATGAGGCAGCCTAATAAAAATTACTACTTAGAATTATTTTGTTTCTATAGAAGTTATTTACCTGACAAATCCTATCATTTTCTTTTTGGATGTAATTTTTAAGCTTTTCTATGTCAAAATGAATATTCACCCAGTCTTCCAAAAACTGGTTCATTTCTTTCCTCTTATCTAGTACTTGCTGAAATTCAGTCTTTATGCTGAGGAAGTCACTTTCTGAAAAATCTTTGAGAATTTCCTGTGTGAAAATAGCACCAAATCGCCTGAACATTAGGAAAGTTTTTATCAAAGTATTATATAAATATCATTAAAAAAGGGAAAATACCTAACTGAATCATTTTTCTTAATATTTTCAAGTAAACTAAAAATATATATAATTCTAAATTGAAACTTCATTCTAGTTACTTGCATAAAGAATTTTGGCAGTATAGGCTATGTGACAGAGGTAGGTCTAAATTTTGTCAGAATTAAAACCTATCAAAATGATAAGTTTGTGACTACTAATTATAATATTTGACGTGTTTCTGGATGTGGATTTTCTGTGCATAAAGCAGGCATTTCATGCAGGTTGGGACCTGGCTGCCAGCCTCACAGTGCTGAGAGAGCAAGACGCTCCATGTGGAGGTGTTGCCAACAGGAATATTTCCGACCCCCAGTCATAGATGTAGGAAGTCTTAGAAGGCATTTGGAAAATTATTTTGGGATTCCATAAATTTCCACCTGCTAATGTTAAATCGGAGCCCTGGTGGTGCTGTGGTTAGGCATTTGGCTGCTAACCAAAGGGTCGGCAGTTTGGATCCACCAGCCGCTACTTGGAAACCCCATGGTGCAGTTCTACTCTGTTCTATAGGGTCGCTATGAGTCGGAATTGACTCAACGGCAAAGGGTTTGGTTTGGTTTAATGTTAAATCAGTTTCTCTGTATCTGTGGAGGTCTGAAAGGAGGCTAATCCATTCTTGGCACTCTTTATATCTGACCAATAGGCTACTCTGTAACCTATCTTTAATTTCTGGTAAATGAAAGTGGCTCTAAGCAACATGAAAAGGTACTTTTCTACTTGATAAAAAGGTTTAAAATCTATATAAATCCATTTAAAAGAAATAATACATTAATATGGAGATCCATATTCTGGTTCAATCTGAGGTCCCTTAATTCGTTGGATGGTATGTCACAATCTTGTCGAAGGTGCTATATTTTAATTAGCAGTTCATTTTGCTTTTCCACTTCATCAATAAAATCCATTTCAAATTTATTGATGAATTCATGGTATTCTTCCGTTATCTTTGTAATAAAGCTTAACATATACTTGCAGAAAAAAGTTAAACAAATTGGGAAATGAAACTTTTTATCACATTTAGAGGATGTTTAAACTCCTGGGATGTAAGGTGGGATGGATCTCTTTTTCATCTATATCCTCTGATACGAGGGAAGAAGGAAGGAGCCTCTGCCCCCAACTTTCTTCTCCTGGCATCTAGTTCCATATTTCTGACTTCCTACTGGATACACCTCCTGAATGCCCTACAATTACCTCAAACTCAGTATGTTTAAAATGGAGCATGATCCATTTCACTATTAACCCATTTTTTTCTGTTGGTCCTTTTTTAGTTAATGGTAACGCCTATCATCCAGGTTTTCCAGCTAGATAACTAAGAGTTACTTTCAACATCTTCTCCTGCCCACCTTGATTGAGCTAACCAGTAAGATGAGTGTAACATACCTCTTGTCTTCCTTGGCTTCAAGGTGACAATAATTTGAATGCCCTAAGTTCCATGGATCTCATGAATAAGTTCTGGACATCTGAGAGGCATAATCTGTGGAAGGACATCAGGGACCGAGAGACAGTTTATCTAGACAGGGCAGATACCCGCTGCCTACTCCTTCAGTTTCCACCATTCCTCAATTTCTTATAATCTGGCCTCTTCCCTCACCACTCAACTAAAACTGTTCTGACAAAGGTCACCAATGAGCTGTATTATCGCCAAATCGAGGAGACATTTTCAATCCATATTCTGGCTGTCTGCAACATCTGCTACTCTTGACCACTTCATCTTTGACAAACCTTGTCTCCTCCACTGACAAGCGATACCACTTTTGTTGGTACTCTCTTTGACCTTTCCAACCTCAAACCCATGTGCTGCCCCCTTTTCTGCTAATGACTCTTGAATATTTATTTTTTCCAGAGTTTTCTTCTTGTCCTAAGGCTTTATTCTTCTATTATGCTTTCTGGGTGACCTTACCCATGTTGTATTATCTACCATCTACATGCTATTGGAGCCCTAGTGGCAAAGTGGTTAAGACCTTGGCTGCTAATCAAAAGGTTGGCGGTTTGAATCCACCAGCCCCTCCTTGGAAACCCTATGGGGCAGTTCTACTCTGCTCTAGAGGGTCACTGTGAGTTGGAATCGACTTGACAGTAACTTGTTTGCTTTTTGATAATATCTAAGAATTCTACTATCTGCGTATTTTAAAATAAATTGATCCTTTTTTGAAAAAAAAAGTGATGACATTGATTTCTGTGTGTGGTTAAAAATTTTAGAGTTTTTATTTAATGAACTTGTATATACTCTGGGATTGGTCAATTAAATATGATTTATAGAGAAACTGCAGCTCTACTTCTTTCTATTATCCAGAGTACACACTATTTTAGGGATTTCTTTAGCTGTGTAATTCCAAGTTCACATGATTCTATAGCACCTCTCTCACAATGGGGCAGAGTGTGACTCTGAACATTTGTAAGCACACCTAGAGACTGGGATTCTACACTTTGTGTATAAAGGAGCCAGTGTGAGCATAGGGTGTACGTTTAAGAGAGAGAGACAAGACAGAGATAAGAAGAGAGATTGTAAAAAGAGTACAAGAATGTACACCCCATTCCCAAGATAGAAACATGGAAGCTATGAAAATCTTCTTTTCTTGTAAATGTCTGTAAAATTGCAAAATCAAAATGAACGAAAACATAGGGGCCATGGGCTATAGAGCTAAGTTTGACATTTCAGTGTATGGTATTTTAGAACCCCTCAATCTGCTCCTGAACAAGCTCTGCAGTCCAACCTCAGTGGATAACCTTTGGTGACCAGCACATTTCTCTCTCTTCTACAAGCCCCTGTGCTACCTTCAACACCTGCTTTACAGAATCTGCCCACTGAATAGACAGGGTCAAAGGAATGCACATGTTTTTTAAAAAGTTATCAAACAATTCTTATGCTTGTTAAGACCTATCAGCAGAAATTATATTTACAGAAGAGTCCATTCACTTATACTGGTAGATGAGGACCATTCCAGTTCAGAAAAAAAGTTTGATTCAGTGTCTTAATAAAACTGATGTTAATTTAAAAATATTATTAAATAAAAAATTAATCAATAAAATTTGCTTTAAAAAGTTTAATATTAGTAAGCAGTGAATAAGAAAGTAAATCTCTAAAACTTCAATTACTTATCCTTCTTCATATTTTAATATGATTTTTGTTATTTATAGGATTTATACTTCTGGAGGTCAAAATCTCTCTCTCAAGTTTAATTATATAGAATAGCTGGAAAAAAATTAGGAAATTTTCTTGATAAATTTTTGGTGGCAATGAAAGATACTTTTAAAAATTTAGCTGAAAAGCAAGTTATACAAACCTTTTTACAAGTCTGCAGTAATTTTAAAATTTGGGGTATAATTTTCATAAAAACTCTAATATTGCAAGGAATATAATGTTCTTTCTAGCTAACATAAAACTAAATGTCAAAAGTAGGTTTTAAGTAAAAATCTTTAATCAATATTGTTTTTAGTTCCAAAAATTTAACATGGAAATGCATGAAAAAAATTAAAATAAAATATAGAGTTGTTAAGCAATAACGCTTTTTTGTACTGATGCAGGAAATATCTCCTCTTGGTCCACATATAGCCTGTCATAGAGCTGACTACCGAGAGTACACAAATTAAGCAGTGGCTTTGTTGTCCAGTGTTTTAATAGTCTTCAAATATATTTTTCATTTTTTTCTCCGTTTACATTTCTCATTTCACATACCATTTGGAATAATTTTGTTCAGTGTCCCTTGTGGGGGGACAAGGAATACGTATCCACTGTGGTAACGTTTCCTCTTCTTTTGGCTGCACAGTTCCCTTGGCTTCTTCATGTTCACTACTGTCTCTGAGGATCTGAGGCAAAACAAGGAAATCCTTAAGAAATATCCTTTCCACAGAATTTTATGAATGAGCAAAACCACTAAATCTCATAATTCATATTATTACTGTCAATATGGGAAATCACACACAAAAGAAGATTCATGCTTTATATTAATAGACATTATCTGGCATTTGGGACTATCACAGGAGTGTATTTTGATGGGCACCTTGACTTATCTGTATAAAGCCTTAAGTCCCTGCCATTTTCATTTACCATTTATGCAAACTTAATAAGTGAGCCTATAGAGTGGGCAGAATAATTAAGTGTCCCTTTTCAGTCTACCTTCCAAAGACAATTCACCAAAACTTCTGTAAAATTGAACTATAACTAAATTGGAAATGAGGGAAAAATACTTTTATTGGGATCCAATTCATTTGAAAAATTATATAAATGAAAGAAAAGTGAAAAAAATAGGTAAAACCTTCAGAAGTTCAAGGTTCATTGCTTGCACTCGTATTTACATGTAACATAGCTGGATAGTTCATGGATGTACCTCAATCTTCCAGGCCTTTTAATGGTAGTTTGTCTAAGTGTGAGTCTCTGGAGTGGGAGAAAAGAAATATTTGATTTTGGTCAATACTGAGAGGCTTACCTTAGGGTAGCAGCCCTGGTGGCACGTTGCTTAAGGCACGCGACTGCTAACCGAAAGCCACCAGCAGCTCCTGGAGAGAAAGACGCAGCAGTCTGTTTTCATAGAGATTTACAGCCTTGGAAACCCTATGGGGTCGCTATGAGTCGGAATCAACTTGAAGGCAGTGGGTTTGGTCTGGTCCCATAAGGTAAAACAAAACAAAAAAGAGTGGAGGAAACCCTGGAGGAGAGAGAGATCCCCAAATTTGCCTTATGGTTGCCATGACGTGTATATGTGCGCGCACATGCGCACACACAGACATCAACACTTCGCATGTACTGATATTTTAGTTGAGTGTAGTGAGAGAGCATACCACATTATCACAGGAAATCATAAAAAAGGCTAGAGAGCATGGAGAGATGAAGGAAAGGGGGAGGTAACATTTAATGAACAGGGAGACGGGCACTACAGCAGCTGAGCCTAAAAATTAATTATGCAGCTTTTCAAGATCAGAGTTCTTCAAACCGGATCATGAGTACCTGTTGGAGCTCTAGTATAGACACTTGGTCTGGAAAATTGGTCACTGTCCCAAATCGCTAAGGTAATGACACAAAGGTGAATTTCAATTAGGGTGAAGGGTCATATGGAGTAAAACATTATTTTAAATTTTATTATTTCAGAATTTATAAATTAACATAGACTGGGATGAAGTTTTCACTGATTAATAAATTTATTATAATCAATGATGAATGTTTTAAATATTTAAAAGAAGGGATCTTCTGGCTCCAAAGAAATGTAGAAATATCTGTTTTAAAAATAGAAAAAAATTGTAATTCTAATTATGAACAATTATTATTAATTAAAGCTAGACGAGCAAAAGACCTACAACTTAATGCATATATGTAGAATTAAAAAACTTGAGTCTCTTCAAAAGATACATTTTAATTAATTTAGATTGTCTTCACCTCCGTTAATTTAAATTATTGAGTTCTTTCTGGACGTGGCAAGAAATAATAAGCTACATTTCTATTGTTACTAAAATCTGCCCTCTTTAGCTCCAAAATACTCTAGTCACCTCTTTCCAACTGTTCCAAAAACACCTGCTCATTTCCTAAGACTCATTAAAATTAGCAATTTCAAAAGTACTGCTTCTCATTTTTTAACTAGCTACATAAAAGAAACTTAATAGGTAAACTTTAGAAATAAATTTTAAGATCAGATTGATTTTTATATCATATATTAAGACACAGTTTTATGTTTTTACCTCAGTAGATGTTGGGGGTAGTTTATCCTCCAAATGTTCATTTATTGATTCTGTGGTGTACATGCTAAGAGTTAAAAGAAAAAATAATTTGAAAGAAAGATAGGGCCATAAGTCACCTAAGGTCCCCGGGTGGTGCAAGTGGTTTGCAACTGGCTGCTAACCTAAAGGCTGGCAGTTCGAACCCACCCAGGAACACCACAGAAAAAAGGCCCGGCAATCTACTTTCATAAAGATTATAGTCAAGAAAACCCTATGCAGCAGTTCTACTCTGAAACACATGGGATTGTCATTCATGAGTTGGAATCATGATTTCTTTATATATATATATATATATATCCATCTGAAAGCAAATATGGTTAAGTGAGATTAACTTTTAATAATTTTTATCATAAAGTTGTATCATACTGAAGTCAGATATCTTCATAGTAAAAAAAAAAAAAACTTCAAATACTCATTTTAAAGCTATTAACCAAAGTCATGTACACAACTTTTAGAAACCATTATTACACAGAAGTTTAACACTTCTCAACAGTTCATAACGTTGAGCCATCTCAACAGCATATACCAAAAAACTCCGTTCTTCATTTCATTCATTGTTTGGGATAACTTCCACTGCTAATTTACTCTATTTTCAGTCATACAGCTGCATAAGAGGCTCTAGAAAAAATAAAACTGAAATATGATCAACCACATTAATACCTCCATCTATAGGTTACTGACAAATGCTATCGTTTTATGTTGTCCATTTGAAACATCTATAGGTCCCACATTTAAACATTTCTATAAGGTTTTATTTTGAATGAGAATGAACTAATCAACATAAAGAAAACAAAAATCCTCATAAATGGACCAGTAAGCAACATCATGATAAACAGAGCAAATACTGAAGTTGTCAAGGATTTCGTTTTACTTAGATCCACAACCAATGCCCATGGAAGCAGCAGTCAAGAAATCAAACGACATATTGCATTGGGCAAATCATCTGCAAAAGACCTCTTTAAAGTGTTAAAAAGTGAAGACGTCACTCTGAAGACTAAGGTGCACCTGATCCAAGCCAGGGTATTTTCAATCGCCTCATATGCCTGCGAAAGCTTGACAATGAATAAGGAAGACTGAAGAGGAATTGATGCCACTGAACTATGGCTCTGGCCAAGAATATCGACTATACCATGGATTTCTAGAAGAACAAATAAATCTGTCTTGGAAGAAGTACAGCCAGAATGCTCCTTAAAAGCGAGGATGGTGACACTTGATCTCATGTACTTTGGATACGTTATTGGGAGGAGCCAGTCCCTGGAGAAGGACTTGGTAAAGTATGGTTGGTAAAGTAAAGGGTCAGCAAAAAGAGGAAGACCCTCAATGAGATGGAATGTCACAGTGACTGCAACGATGGACTCAAACATAGCAAGGATTGTGAGAATGGCACAGGACTGGGCAGTGTTTCATTCTGTTGTACATAGACAGCGGTGCTATGAGTCGGAATCGACTGGATGGCACCAAACAACAACAACAACATAAGGTTTTGTTTTGAATGAGAATGAACTAGAGTCAAATCAAAAGAAGAATTAGATCTGAAAATCTTTATTTAAAAATATCTGTTTCTGATGGAAACAACCTTGATGCCCATCAACAGATGAATGGATAAGCAAACTATGGTACATACACACAATGGAGTACTACGCAACTAGAAAGAACAATGACGAATCTGTGAAGCATCTCATAACATGGGAAACTGGAGAACATTATGCTGAGTGAAATAAGTCAATCACAAAAGGTCAAATATTGTATGAGACCTCTATTGTAAAAACCCATGAAAAGGTTTACACACAAAAAGTAACAATGTTTGTTGGTTACCAGGGATGGGAGGGGTGTGAGGTGGAAATACTAAATAGTCAATATATAAGTGGTACCTTTGGTGAAAGGTGAGACAGTACACAATACTGGGGAAACCAGCACAACTTGTACAAGGAAAGGTCATGGAAGCTCCACAGACACGTCCTAACTCCCTGAGGGACTGAATTGCTAGGCAGAGGGCTGCGGGGACCATGGTCTTGGGGAACATCTAGCTCAATTGGCATAACACAGTTTATAAAGACAATGTTCTACATTCTCCCTTGGTGAGTAGTGTCTGGGGTCTTAAAAGCCTGTGAGCAGCCATCTAAGATACTCCACTGGTCTCATTCATTCGGGAGCAAGGGAGAATGAAGAGAACAGGATACAAGGAAAAGATTAGTCCAAAGGATTAATGGACCACAGCTACCACAGCCTCCACCAGACCGAGTCCAGTACAGTTAGATGGTGCCCGGCTACCACCACTGACTGCTCTGACTGGCATCACAGCAGAGGGTTCTGCACAGAGCTGGAGAAGGATGTAGAACAAAATTATAACACACACAAAAAAGACCAGATTTACTGTCCTAAAGGAGACTGGAGAAACCCCAAGAATATGGCCCCCAGACACCCTTTTAGCTCAGTGGTGAAGTCACTTCTGAGGTTCACTTTTCAGCCGGGGGTTGGACAGCCCCATAAAACAAAATAGGATTAATGAGGCACAGCAGTCCATGGACAAGGGCTAGAAGGCAGAAGAGGACAAGAAAGCTTGAGATAGGGAACCCAAGGTTGAGTAAGGACAGTGTCGATGTGCAGTGAGGTTGTTAACCATTGTCATAGGGCAATATGTGTACTAACAGTTCAATGAGAAACTATTTTGTTCTGTAAATCTTCATCTAAAGAAGGAATAGCAGCACAATTGGAAGAGCGTAGTCGATGTCACTGAACTGTGCATGTAGAAATTTTTGAAATGGTGTATCTTTGGGTATGTATATTTTCACCAAAAAAAAAAAAGAAAAAGGTCAAGAAGGGAGAGGGTTGACATGTCGTGGGGTTGTTAACCAATGTCATAAAACAATATGTGTACTATTGTTTCATGAGAAACTATTTGTTCTGTAAACCTTCATCCGAAGTACAATAAAAAAAAAAAAAAAAAAAAGAAAAAAAATATCTGTTTCTACCTTCTCTGTGATTATTTTCTAACTGAGTGTAGGGAGAGAGTCTTTGCCTTAAAAATATTTTTTCTCTCACCCCTTGAATTACTGTCCAGGACAAAATCAAAGCAGATTTTGAGTTTTAATTTTTAGATAATCTGTAAGAACACAACCTCCTAATGTTTCAAGTATCTGTATTTTTAGGAAAGGTTAGTAATTTTTATAATGAAAATTTTAAGTAAAGAGGAAGGCAAAAGGAACACTAACATTTGAGTACCTACTCGTGCTAGATGCTTTACACATGCTGTCTCATTTTAATCAAATGATCAAAATATTAGTGAGTAAAATTCTTTAAGGGGTCATAACTGATTTTAAGAATTATTACAGCAGAGGATACTATTATAAAAATCAGATAAAAAATTAGAAAAAAATCCAATTCGAAATTCCTTTAAAGTAAATTTCATTTTGAACAAAGGGATTATCAAAATTACTACTTTTATTTTTATGCCATTAAATTAACATCAACCCTTAGATGAAGAGCTAAGTGGTAGTAAGCTCTAAGCACAAGGAGAGTAGGTGAGTCACCTAAGCTGTGCCAAGAGAGTTGGAGAGTCTGAGCTGGAGCGCACGTGAGCCATGAGTTCAGAACAGAAAGTTCATTCACTCTCTTAATAATTTTTCATTGTCTACTCTTTTAGGCTCTGAAGCAGCAAAACAAAACAAAACGGAAATATATACTTCTGCTCTCATGGAACTTACATTCTTGTTTGTGGGGAAGGGGAAGATAATAAACAATATTTTCAGATGGTGAGAAGTACTGAATAAATCAGGATGTTACAGTTGTCAGGGTGACGTTCGAACTGTGACCTGAATGAGGAGAACTGTGAGTCACAACGAGGCAGATGGACTAGGAGCAGGCAAACAGGACACTGAGAATCACATAGGTAGAGAAATCAAGAAAGCTGGTAGCATGTATCTTACTAGAAAGTCTGCAACTATATCATGATGCTCTGGATAGCAGGGTTTGGAATCCAGGCAGGTAGACTATGCATTAGAGCTTCAAACATAGGTAAGGAGTCTGAATAATAACTCTACAGGTTAGCAGCTATAAGAGAATCTTGATACTGAGCCAAGTAATACTTGTGCCTGGCAATTACTCAATTCTCTCTTTATATATCTGCCAAGAGTGGAATTGATAGGTAGTATGCAGAGTGACTAAAAGCAAGGGCTTTGAAACTGAGATAGATATGTATTTCATTCTCTTTATCATTTAATAAGTATGGGAAGTGATTTATCTTCTTAAGTCTCAGTTTCCTTATCTGTAAAATAATGATACCAATAATGCTTAATTCATTGGTTATTATGAGGCTTAAATGATATAATAGGTACAAGCTGGACTGTGTGAAGCATTTAACATGAATAATCTCATCCAATTCTCACAACTCTATGGAGTAGTTACTATCATTTTCCCCACTGAACAGGTGTAGAAATTGAGACCCTAGGGATGTTGAATAATTTTCCTAAAAATCACACTGCTAGCAAGTGGTAGAGCCGGAACTTGGACCAAATACTATTTATTTTTATGCAAATTAGTAAATATAAACTTCTTATTACTATGCCTAGCATAGATGCCTAGCAGTAAGTGATAGCTGTTTTGTTTACTGGAGCTCTGGTGGTGCAGCGGTTAGGAGCTATGGCTGCTAACCAATAGGTCGGCAGTCTGAATCCACCAGCTGCTCTTTGGAAACCCTGTAGGGCAATTCTACTCTGCCTTATAGGGTCGCTATGAGTTGGAATCGACTTAATGGCAATGAGTTATTTTGGTTATTATTTCTCTTAAAGCACACATAGACATAAGGCTGCTAATAAGTGAGACCATCTGGTTAGTGGTGAAGTGAAGCAGTAGGCAGCAGGCCAATGATAGCAGAAATCTTTTCTTCTAGGTGAGTACAACCCTCACCCTTGCTTTATATTGAGAGTGTTTTTATCACATCTTATGATGAATGAAGTTTTGCTGTATGCTTGAAATAGATTCCTTAAGAAGACATGGGTTCTACCAGATCTGGAGGGGGTGAGTATCAAGTTTAAAAGGTTGTCCAACTTTCTCTTGATGGGTAATGCCACACTCTTTATCAAAACTCACAGAAACCCTATTCTTATTCAATTTGGCAGAAAATATATAGAGAGGGAAATGTCTGACATGCTTGCAACAGAAAATAGATTGTTTTGATTAAAAAAAGTAAAGGATATTTTTCTTCACAGGTAGGAGAAGGTCTTATATAGACAGATGGTTCGATCATAGTCTAACCCTTTTATACTGCTACCAAATAAGAAAGCATATGATGTATTGTCTTAGTTATTCACCTATAATAAGATGTAACACTGTATCAGTCAGGGTTCTCCAGAGAAACAGCAATAGGGGATGTTGTTGTTGTTGTTAGGTGCTGCTAAGTTGATTCTGACTCATAGCAACTCTATGTACAACAGTAGAATAAGACACTGCCCGGTCCTGTGCCATCCTCACAACTGTTGCTATGTTTGAGCCCACTGTTGCAGCCACTGTGTCAATCCATCACATTGAGGGTTTTCCTCTTTTTCACTGACCCTATACTTTACCAAGTGTCTTAGGCTGGGTTCTCTAAAGAAGCAAAACCAGTAAAGCATATAAATATGTATATAGAGAGATTTACATCAAGGAAATGGCTCACATGGTTTTAAAGGCTGGAAGGTCCCAAGTTCATGGGTCAGGATAAAGGCTACTCTCCTGATTCACGCAGCCGCAGGGGCTGGTGAACCCATGATTGGCAGGTCAGATAGCAGGGCTCTTGCTCACAGGCTGCGAAGATCAACGAGTTCCAAGATCGGCAGGCATAATGGCAAGTAAGCTGCTAGCTCAAGTCCCAAGAACCAGAGGTCAGGATCCAGAGTGAGAAAAAGCCCACAAGCCTTGCCAGAATGTCCACTTACATTCACCGCAGGCCACATGCTCAAGGAAACTACCTTTCAACTGATTGGCTACTCACAACAGATCCCATCATGTAGGTGATTACATTATATCATATCTCATCATGGAAGTGATCACAACATCATAGGACTGCCAAACCACTGAGAATCACAGCCTAGCCAAGGTGACACACAACCTTAACCATCACAGCAACCATGATGTCCTTCTGCAGGGACTGGTCCTTCCTAACAACATGTCCAAAGTATGTGAGACAAAGTCTTGCCATCCTTGCTTCCAATGAGTATTCTGGCTGTACTTTTTCCAAGACAGATTTGTTTGTTCTTCTGGCAGTCCATGGTATATTCAATATTCTTGGCCAACACCGTAATTCAAAAGCATTCATTCTTCTTCATTATTCCTTATAGGGGACAGATACAGATAAGACAGGTAGATGGATAGATAGATAGGTAAAGAAGAGAAAAGAAAGATAGAGATTAAGATCAACTTATTTTAAGGAATTAGCTTAAGTGATTGTGGGGGCTGGTAAGTCCAAAATCCGTCGGGCAGGCAGGCAGGTAGGTTGGAAATTCAGGTAAGAGTTGATGTTGCAGTACGGAGTCAGCAATTGGTAGGGCAGTCCAGCAAGCTGGAAACTCTGCAGGATTTCTATGTTGCAGCCTTGAGACAGAGTTTCTTCTTTGGGAAACCTAAGTTTTTGCTTTTAAGGCCTTTGATTGATTGGAGGAGGCCCACCCACATTATGGAGGGTAATCTGCTTTACTTAAAGTCAACTGACTGTAAATGTTAATCATATCTAACTACCTTCACAGCAGCATCCAGACTAGTGTTTGATCAAGCAACTGGGAACCGTAGCCTAGCCTAGGTGACACATAAAATTAACCATCACAAACACATAGAGAAAAGTTCACAAGTGATGATTGTATAATTCTGTGATTTTTCACAAAGTGAACACACCTGAGTAGCCTGTACCCAGCTCAAGAAACATTATCAGCATCCTAGAAGCCCCCCTTGTACCCCTTTTCAGTCACTAAACTCAAGGGTAACCACTATCCTGATTTCTTACACCTTTAGATGAATTTTATGTTTTTGAACATTCTATAAACGAAACCATATGGTATATACTCCTTATCTGGCTTTTCTCTTCCACCTAACATTATTTTTGCGTTCCATGCTCTTGCATGTAGTTTAGTTAATTCCCTCTCAAGGCATAGAGTATTCCATTCCATGGATATACCGTTAATTTATCTATTCTACTTAAGGGGCACCTTTGTTATAAATAGAGCCCTGGTGACATAGTGGTTAAGAGCTTGGCTGCTAACCAAAAGGTTAGCAGTTTGAATCTGCCAGCTGCTCTCGGAAACTCTATGAGGCAGTTCTAGTCTGTCCTATAGAGCAGCTATGAGACGGAATCTACTCAACGGCAATGGCGAGTTTTGTTTTGTTTTGTTTTGTTATGAATAGTGTTATGAATATTTGTGTACATGTAGTGCTACGAAGAGCAGCTCTGGTGGTGCAGTGGTTAAGTGCTTGGCTGCTAACTGGCTCTGAAGGAGAAAGACATGGCAGTCTGCTTCTGTAAAGATTATAGCCTTGGACTCAGTGACAGTGGGTGGTGGTGGTAGCCCTATGAATATTTGTGTACATGTGTTCTACTGTTTCATGACAGTAGATTATGCCAGTTTTCCAATTTACTCTACATTTATCAATTCAATCGATTTCCAGTTCCTTACATCCTTGTCACTCTTGGTATTGTCTTTTCCTTCGAATTATTTTGGAGATTTTGCATTGTGGACTTAATTTGCATTTTCTTGATGACTAATGACATTGAATACTTTTTAATATATTTGTTGACAATCTGACTGTGCCCTTTAGCAAAGTGTCTGTTCCACGCTCTTGCCCTGTTTTATTTATTTATTTGTATTGGCTTCCTATTTCTTTTTAATTTGTTGGAGTTCTTTATGTATTCTAAACATGAATCTTTTGTCAGATATGTAAATTCCAACTATCTTCTCCCATTCTGTGGCTTGCTTTTTCACTCTGATGATGTCTTTTAACAAACAGTTTTTATTTTAATTTAGTCCAATTTATCCTTTTCTTCTTTTAGGGTTAACACTTTTACTGTTTCAGAAATCTTTGTCTACCATGAGGTCATAAAGGTATTCTCCTATGTATTCTTGTAGAAGCATCATTGACTTGCCTTTTATATTTAGGTATATGATCTATGTGTGGTATGATTTTTCATGTATGGTATGAGGAAGGCATCAAAATTCATTTTTTCCTATATGGATATCTAATTTACCCAGCACCATTTATTAAAAATATCATGCTTTACCTACTCCACTGAAATGTCACCATTGTTGTAAGTTAACCAACCAGTTGCCATCAGGTTGTAAATTAGGTGACCATATGTATGTGAATCTACTTTTGGACTCTATTCTGTTCCACTGGCCCGTATGTCTATCCTTATGCAACATTACACCTGTACTTCTAAAATAGGTATTGATATCTGGTAGTATATGTTCTCCAGTTTTTTTCTCCTTCAGAATTGGATTGACTCCCTGGTCCTTTGCATTTCCACATAACATTCTGGAATGAAGTTGTCAACTGTCTCTCTCTGTCTCACACACACACTGTACTGAATCTATAGATTAATTTGGGGAGAACTGATAACAATATTGAGTCCTCTAATCCTTGAAAATTATATACTTTCTATTTATTTAGATTTTCTTTAATTTGTCTTATTTAGAGTTCTCTGAGCAGACTTCTTGTACATCTTTCATTAGACTTATGTCTAGGTATTTCATATTTGTTGGTGCTACTACAAAAAATTCATTATATGTTTGTTGCTAGTATACAGAAATGCAAGTAAAAAAAATTTTGAACATTTTATTGTGATTTGGGTGTAAGTTTACAGAGCAAATTAGTTTCCCATTCAACAATTTATACAAATTTTGTTTCATGAAATTATTTGCAGAAGAATACGTTTAACTTTTTTCTTTGTTTTTTGTTGTAGTATAAGTGAAAGTTTACATTTCAAGTTAGTCTGTTATATAAAAATTTACATACATTGTTAGGTGACCCTAACTGCTCTCCCTATAATGTGACAGCACATTCCTGCTTTCCACCCCTGATTTCCCATGTCCACTCAACCAGCTCCTAACCCTCTCTGCCTTCTCATCTCACCTCCAGATGAAGGTTGCCCATTTAGTCTCATGTATCTACTTGAGCTAAGAATCACAGTCTTCATGAGTATCATTTTATGTCCCACAGACCAGTGCAATCTTTGTCTGAAGAGTTGGCCTCGGATATTGTTTTAGTTCTGGTCTATAGAGAGTCCAGGGGCAGCACTTTCTGGGGTTCCTACAGTCTCAGTCTTTTAAGTCTGGTCTTTTTACTTTAATTTGAGTTCTGCACCCCAAGTTTCTCCTGCTCCATCAGGGACTCTCTGCTGTGTTCCCTTTTAGGGCCGTCATTGGTGGTAGCCGGGCACCATCTAGTTCTTCTGGTCTCAGGCTGATGAAGTCTCTGGTTTACATGGCCCTTTCTCTCTCTTGGGTTAATACTTTCCCTGTGTCTTTGGTGTTTTTCATTCTCCTTTACTCCAGGTGATTGGAACAATTGATGCAGCTTAGATGGCCGCTTGCAAGCTTTAAAGACCCCAGACACCACTCACCAAAGTAGGATACAGAACATTTTCTTAATAAACTTTCTTATGCCAGTTGACCTAGATGTTCCCTGAAACCAAGGTCCCCAGACCCCTGCCCCTGCTACTCTGTCCCTCGAAATGTTTGATTGTATTCAGGAAACTTCTTAGCTTTGGTTTAGTCCAGTTGTGCTGACTTCCCTCTAGTGTGTGCTGTCCTTCCCTTCACCTAAGATAATTCTTTTCTACGATCTAGTTAGTGAATAACCCTCCCTCTCCTTCCCCACCCTCATAACCATCAAAGAATGTTTTCTTCTGTGTTTAAACGTTTTCTTGAGTTCTTATCATAGTGGACTTATACAATACTTGTCCTTCTGTGACTGAGTAAATTCACTCAGCATAACGCCCTCCAAATTCCCCCATGTTATGTTTCACAGCTTCATCGTTGTTCTTTAGCATTGCATAGTATTCCATTGTGTGAATATATCATAATTTGTTTATCCATTCGTCCGTTATTGGGCACCTAGGTTGTTTCCATCTTTTTGCTATTGTGAACAGCGCTGCAATGAACATGGGTGTGCATATATTTATTCGTGTGACGACTCTTATTTCTCTAGGATATATTCCAAGGAGTGGGATTGCTAGATCGCATGGCACTTCTATTTCTAGCTTTTTAAGGAAGCACCAAATCGATTTCCAAACTGGTTGTACCATTTTACATTACCACCAACCGTGTATAAGTGTTCCAGTCTCTCCACAACCTCTCCAGCATTTATTATTTCATGTGTTTTGGGTTAATGCTAGCCTTGATGGGGTGAGATGGACTCTCATTGTAGTTTTGATCTGCATTTCTCTAATGGCTAATGATCACGAGCATTTCATGTGTCTGTTAGCAGCCTGAATGTCTTCTTTGGCAAAGTGCCTATTCATATCCTTTGCACATTTTTTAATTGGGTTATATGTCCTTCTGTTGTTGAGGTTTTGCAGTATCTTGTAGATTTTAGAGATGAGACGCTGATCGATTTGTTGTAGCCAAAATTTTTTTCCCCGTCTGTATGTTGCTTTTTTACTCTTTTGGTGAAGTCTTTTGATGAGCATAAATATTGTTTTAGCAGCTCCCAGTTATCTAGCTTCTCTTCTGGTGTTTGTGCATTGTTACTTATGGTTCGTATTCTGTTTATGCCATGTATTAGGGCTCTTAGCATTGTCTCTATTTTTCCTCCATGATCTTTATCGTTTTCTATGTGATATTTAGGTCTTGGATCCATTTTGCATCAGTTTTTGTGCATGGTGTGAGGTATGGGTCTTGTTTCAGTTTTTTGTGGATAGATATCCAGTTATGCTGGCACCATTTGTTAAAGAGACTGTCATTTGCCCAGTTAACGGACTTTGGGCCTTTGTCAAATATCAGCTGTTTGTAGGTAGGTGAATTTATGTCTGGATTCTCAATTCTGTTCCATTGGTCTATGTATCTGTTGTTGTACTAGTACCAGGCTGTTTTGACTACTATGCTGGTATAATAGGTTCTAAAATCAGGTAGTGTTTGGCCTTCCACTTTGTTCTTCTTCTTTAGTAATGCTTTACTTATCCAGGGCCTCTTCCCTTTCCATTTGAAGTTGGTGATTTGTTTCTCCATCTCATTAAAAAATGCCATTGGAGTTTGGATCGGGATTGCATTGTATCTGCAGATTGCTTTGGGTAGAGTTGACATTTTCAAAATGTTCCGTCTTCCTATCCATGAGCAATATTTGTTTTTCCACTTATGAAGGTCTGTTTTGGTTTCTTGTAGTAGTGTCTTGTAGTTTTAATTGTATAGGTCTTTTACGTCTCTGGTTAGATTTATTCCTAAGTATTTTATCTTCTTGGGGGCTATTGTAAATGGTATTGATTTGGTGATTTCCTCTTCGAAGTTTTGTTTGTTGGTGTAAAGGAATCCAACTGATTTTTGTATGTTTATCTTACATCCTGAAACTTTGCTGAAATCTTCTATTAGTTCCAGTAGTTTTCCTGTGGCTTCTTTGGGGTTTTCTATGTATAAGATCATATCATCTTCACATAGAGATACTTTTACTTCTTCCTTACCAATTTGCATGCCCTTTATTTCTTTTTCTAGCCTAATTGCTCTGACTAGGACCTCCAGCACAATGTTGAATAAGAGCGATGATAAAGGGCATCCTTGTCTGGTTTGCCTTTACAAGGGGAATGCTTTTAAACTGTCTCCATTTAGGATGATGTTGGCTGTTGGCTTTGTATAATTGTCCTTAATTATGTTCAGTAATTTCCCTTCTATTCCTATTTTGCGTAGAGTTTTTATCAAGAACGGGTTTTGGACTTTGTCAAATGCCTTCTCTGCATGAATTGATAAGATCATGTGGTTCTTGTCTGTTTTTATTTATGTAATGGATTACATTGATTGTTTTTCTAATGTTGAACCATCCCTGCATACCTGGTATAATTCCAATTAATCATGGTGAATTATTTTCTTGAGATGTTGCTGAGTTCTACCGGTTAGAATTTTGTTGAGGATTTTTGCATCTATGTTCATGGTCTGTAAGTTTCTTTTTTTGTGGTGTCTTTACCTGGTTTTAGTATCAGGGTTATGCTGGCTTCATAGAATGAGTTTGGGAGTATTCTATCCTTTTCTATGCTCTGAAATACCTTTAGTAGTAGTGGTGTTAACTCTTCTCTGAAAGTTTGGTAGAATTCTCCAGTGAAACTGTCCAGGCCACAGCTTTTTTTTTTGGGAGTTTTTAAATTACCTTTTCAATCTCTTCTTTTGTTATGGGGTTTATTTAGTTGTTCTACCTCTGTTTGTGTTAATTTAGTTGGGTAGTGAGTTTCTAGAAATTTGTCCATTTCCTGTAGGTTTTCAAATTTGTTAGAGTACAAGTTTTCATAGTATTCTGTTAGGATTCTTTTAATTTCAGTTGGGTCTGTTGTGATATCACACATCTCATTTCTTATATGGGTTATTTGCTGCCTCTCCTGTTTTTATTTTGTTGGTTTGGCCAACCATTTACCAATTTTGTTGATCTTTTCAAAGAACCAGCTTTTAGTGTTGTTAACTCTTTCAACTGTTTTTCTATTCTCTATTTCATTTATTTCTGTTCTAATTCTTATTATTTCCTTTCATCTGGCACCTGAGGGCTTCTTTTGCTGCTCTCTTTCTACTTGTTCAAGTCGTAGGGTTAATGTTTTGATTATCGCCCTTTTTTCGTTTTGGATGTGTGCATTTACTGGTGTAATCTGACCTCTGAGCACTGCTTTGGCTGTGTCCCAAAGGTTCTGGTACGATGTGTTTTCATTGTCGTTTGATTCTATGAATTTCTTTATTCCATCCTTAATTTCTTCTATAACCCAGTAGTTTTTGAGCAAGGTGTTGTTCAGTTTCCGTGTGTTTGATTTTTTTTCCTTGCTTTTTCTATTATTGATTTCTACTTTTATGACTTTATGGTTAGAAAAGATGCTTTGTAATATTTTGGTGCTTTGGATTCTGTTAAGGCTTGCTTTATGGCCTAATATGTGGTCTATTCTGGAGAATGTTCCATGTGCATAGGAAAAGAAAGTATACGTGGCTGCTGTTGGGTGCAGTATTCAGTATATGTCTATGAGATCAAGTTGGTTGACTGTAGGATTTAGCTCTTCCTTGTCTTTGTTGCGCTTCTTTCTGGATGTTCTGTCCTTCACCGAAAGTGGTGTGTTGAAGGCTCCTACTACTATTGTGGAGCTGTCTCTCTCTCTTGTCAATGCTATTAGAGTTTGTTTTATGTATTTTGGAGCCCTGTTATTGGGTGCATAAATATTTATTATAGTTATGTCCTCCTGGTGTATTTACCCTTTAATCATTATACAGTGTCCTTCCTTATCCTTTGTGGTGGATTTTACTTTAAAGTCTATTTTGTCAGAGATTAATATTGCCACACCTACTCTTTTGTGAGTATTGTTTGCTTGATATATATTTTTTCCATCCTTTCAGTTTTAGTTTGTTTGTGTCTTTAAGTCTAAGGTCTGTCTCTTTTAGGCAGCATATAGATGGATCATGTCTTTTTAACCAATCTGCCACTCTCTGTCATTTTATTGGTGCATTTAGTCCATTTACATTCAGCATAATTATTGATAGGTAAGAGTTTAGTGCTGTCATTTTGATCTCTTTTTTTGTGTGTTGTTGACAGTTTCTTTGTTCCACTTAATTTTCTGTGTTGAGTCATTTTTCTTTGTGTATTTTCTTTTCATCCTTTTCATTGCTGTTGCTTTTGTATTTGCTGAGTCTTTACATTTTTCTTGTTTTTTATTTTGACTTGTAGGAGTGTTAGTTTCCTTTGTGGTTACCTTAATATTTATCCCTATTTTTCTAAGTTTATACCAGTCTTTTATTTCTTTATATTGCCTTGACTTCCTCTCCATATGAAGAATCTATGGCTACATTTTTTAAGTCCTTCTTTTTTGTTTTAATGTTGTCATCTTTAAATATTGACATCTATTTCTCTATTTTCAGTGTTTTAGCTTTGATCTGTGACTTCCTTATCTGGTTTGATATCTGGTTGCTCTGTCGTGTGTTCTAGTCTTGGGTTGTTATCTGAGTTTCTAACTGGAGGACTCCCTTTAGTATTTCTTGTAATTTTGGTTTGGTTTTTGCAAATTCCCTAAACTTCTGTTTATCTGGAAATGCCCTAATTTCTCTCTCATATTTGAGAGACAGTTTTTCTAGATATATAATTCTTGACCAGCAGTTTTTTTCTTCAAGGCTTTATGTATGTCATCCCATTGCCTTCCTGCCTGCATGGTTTCTGCTGAGTAGTGCGAGCTTAGTCTTATTGACTGTGTTTCGTAGACGACTTTTCGTTTATCCCTTGCCACTCTTAAAATTCTCTCTTTATCTGTGGTTTTGGCAAGTTTGATTACAATATGTCTTTCTTTTGGGGTCTACCTTATGTGGGGTTCAATGAGCATCTTGGATAGATATCTTCTCATCTCTCATATCAGGGAAGATTTCTGCCACAAATCTTCAACAATTCTCTCTGTATTTTCTGTTACCGCCCCCACCCGCCCTTTTCTGGTACTCCTTCCTACCACTCGTAGGTTATTTCTCTTGATAGAATCCCACATAATTCTTAGGGTTTCTTAATTTTTTAAAATCCTTTTATCTGATTTTTCCTCAAATAAATTGGCATCAGGTGCTTTATCTTCTGTCTCACTAATTCTGACTTCCATTGCCTCAATTCTGCTCCTATGACTTTCTATTGAGTCATCTAATTCCAAAATTTTATTGTTAATCTTCTGGATTTCTGATTGCTGTCTCTCTGTGGATTCTTGCAGCCTGTTAAGTTTGTCATTATGCTCTTCTCTAATCTTCTTAATTTCCTCTACTGTATGTTCTGTGTTTTGCTTAATTTCGTTCCTGATCTCTTGAAGAGTTCTGTATATTAATCTTTTGTATTCTGCCTCTGGTGATTCTAAGAAATTTTCTTCCTCTGTAAAATTTCTAGATTCTTCATTTTGGGGTCTTCCTGAAGCCATCATTGTCTGCCTCTTTATGTGATTTGATATTGACTGTTGTCTCTGAGTTATCAATAAGCTACTGTATTTATTTATTTTATGTGGGTTTACTGTGTCCTAACTTCTTGTTTTATTTTGTTTTGACATGCCTGAATAGGCTGCTCGTGTGTGCTAGCCTAGTCACCAGCACCCCTAATGCTCCAATGTTCTGTCCCCAGGTGGCCAGACCTGTCACTATGTATGTGAGCCCAGGAGTCTGCCTACTCCTTCTGAATGGATTCAGCTCAGGTGCCCAGGTAGTCGGCCATCAAGTGTGTGGTGCAGGCTCTCTCTCACCTACAGTTCTAGACAGGCATGGGTGATTGGTGTAGGCACAGGCATCCAGCTGCAGCAGGGGGACACAGGCTGAGCAAGGAAGAAGGCTGACAGCCATCCCAGAATGTCCAGGAGGCAAGCATGTCCCTGTTTCCTAGAGTGTGTGGATGGGTAGGTTTTGCAGCTGGACAATGAGCACCCAATGCTGTTGGCTGTAAGAACTGGGGGGCATCTCTTATTTTTGGGCTTCTGTCACAGGTGGCTAGGTGGCGTGGGTGAAGCCACCACTCCTCAGGCTCCTGTTATGAGTAGGCAAAGACCCTGCTTAATGGGCAGAGCAGTGTTAAATGTCACGAACCTGCCACTTCACAGCTGAAACAGTTGAAGTTAGAGTTCCAGTATATACCCTGTTGTGCTGTGGTAATGAGGGCCTATGCTGTTGAAACGGGCCCACACAAGTTTATACAGCAGGAAAGGCACTCAGAGTTTGTGGATCCTTTATGCCTCTGCCTAGGCAAAGGAGCTGTGCCTGCCCTGAATTCCTGACTTAGGGGAGCCGGCCTATTACTTTTTCCTCTGTTTGTTAATTTGTTCACTCTCCAACATTTTCCGGGAGAATGGCTCAGGGCATGTAACGGGTCCTACTTCTGGCCCAGGGGACTTGGCAATTGCTGAAGCTGGTCCGGGATCCAGTGCAGAGCAGGGAGTGGGGAGGTAAATGGCAGAGAGGTTTTTCCCTAAGGGGGGTGTTTCTGATCTGTGCGGTAGGCCAGAGGCAAGTACTTATCTTCTGCTGATTGAGGGCTGCTTCTCACTGGTTCTGGATGGCTGAGTAGACTCTCTGCTGCTGGGTCTCTCCCAATGTGGAAAACTCCTCCTGAGCACTGCTGCTTGCCTACCTCACCATGCACCATGAGCTGATCCAGCTTGAAGGGCTCAGGCTCTCGCTGGGTCAGGTCTGGCAACTCCTCGCTGCTTCCAAACCGTCTCTCCCTCCCTCTGCCACTCAGTCTGGTTCCTCAACTTTGCCTTTGATGTTCAGAGCTCCTAGATTGTCATATATAATTGATTCACTTGTTTTTTTGTGTCTTTCTTGTAAGAGGGAACACCAGAAACTTCTGACTACTCTGCCATCTTAGCCCTGCCCTCAGAAATACATTCAATTTTTGTTAATTGACTTTGTATTCAGGCCTTGATAAATTGACTTAAGTCTAATAGTTAATCTACATCTTCATTTGGATTTTCTAAGTACACAAGCATGTGTTCTGAAAATATAAGTTTTATTTCTTCCTTCAATTTTATACAGGTTATCCATTTTTCTTTCTTTATTGCACTGGCTGTAACCTGCCTTTAGAGTTGCTCCATATCCTTGCTAACTTAACTGTCTTTACAATTTTTTTTAGTGTAGCTCTGTTGGCAATAAATTTTCTCATTATTGTTATTACTATTGTGCCTGAGAAATGCCTTTATTTCACCTTCAGTTTTGAAAGTGATTCTAACTGGGTATAGATTCTAGACTAGAAATCATTTCCTTTCAGCACATTAAAGATGTTATTCCACTGTCTTCTTACTCCCACAGTTTTCTTTTTGGGAATTCAACCATCATTCCTACCATGAATTATTTGAAGATAATTTGTCTTTTCCCCTTTTGGCAGCCATTATTTTCTATCCAGCAGAGTTTTTCTTTGTTATCACTTTGCATATAATGGATTATGAAAAGCAAAGATACAAAGCACTTCAGTAAAAAAAACAGGGGACTCAGAGTCAGAACACTGTGGTTAATAATTCTGCCACTTACTAGGTGTGTGTCCTTGGTCAAGACCCTTAACCTCTCTGAGCCTCAGTTTCCCCATCTGACAAAAGGCTGTTACAGAAATTGAATGAGATAAAAAAAATGAAAGCATAGCACAAGATATAAAGGGCTATCCAAATGCTGTGTGTTAGTATTATTGTTATTAGAATCAATACAAATCAGGTCTCTCTTTCACCGGTCAACCCAATTCTATAAGGCAACAGGATACCCAAGCTCCTTCCTTCATTTTCCCCTTACCACTTCAGAGGTAGGATTTTATACTTCAGTAAATACATATTGATGGAACTAGTTAAAAGAGAAAAAAACACGAGGAAAATGCCAAAAAAAAATTAATAAATATAGATCGCAGGGATAAGTGAGAGATAAGCACCAGCCTGTGAAAGTATAGAATGTGCATGTAACAACCAAAACAATCAGGCCACATATTTTTTTTCCATGTAGAGGAAAAGGATGCACAAAAAAGTAATTCTCTGAAACCAATATTCTCAGTAATTGTAACCCATCAAGCTGCAAGTCACGATATCTGGGTTCAAGGGCTAACTCAGCTACTAACTTAACCACTAATACCCTTGTGGTCGACCCAGCCAAGACTCTGGTCTTTCAGTTCCTTGATCTCCTTGATTCCTAGGATGTTTCTCTCCACCCTTTCTCAGTAACCACTCACAAATCCTCAACTCTCAAATGGCCACACACCATGCCCAGATATGCTTCTGTAGTATGATTACCTTCCATCCTCCAAAACAACTATCTGATACCTTCTCTTCTCCCCTTAACCCCCTATCCAAAGATCCCTCCTTGTCACATCTTATTTGCCTCATGCCTTATACTTCAGTGAGAAAAAGCTAATCAGTATCAGAAACTCCCTCACCCTCTCAACACTAAATCTACCCATTTACCTGTATCTCTACCCATACTCGTTGCCCTGCTTCCTGGTACTATGAATTACAGGGAAACCTGTGAGAGCTGGAACTTGATAGGACTGCCTTGTTTCTCCAGGTCTCGCAATTTTTCCACCTTTGACAGGGTACAGTCTTACCACTTTTATATCGCTCTGTGTTAGTGGAAAGTATCTGAGTTTTCCTTCTCTGACAGGTTTCCACCTTACCCAGTTTCTGTTTTTCACAGGTTTTATTGTATATATATATATATATAAGTTCACGTGCTGAGTCAAGGCCAACACTTATACATATTCTCCGGACCCCATCTCCTCTTGTTTTCTTAAAGACTTCATTCCTAAAATACACATAATCTTTCTCTTTTTTTTTTGGTTAGGGTCAATATTTTTATTAGAGTACTTGGATGTGGCAGGAGATCATCTGGGTAGAAAGTAATAGGTTAGTGTTTCTTCATTTGCATGAGAGTGTTGGGCTAGAAGACCTTTTCAGACCCTTCCAATGCTGACGCTCTCTAATTCTTTGAATCACACTTTTACTTGGTTTGGTATTAAGGTTAGGTACTCTTGCACCACCCTACACAGCCATATTTTCCTACACCTGAGGTTTCACCATTTTCAGTCTCCCCACCATTCACAGCTTCACCATTGAAAAGCTTTTCAAGGAAATACACAGTTCATTAGCATAGTCTCTCTTATACCGACATTTTCTCTCTCTCTCTACTAGATCATTCCTATTAGCCTAAAAACACGCTTAAGTATCCCTATCTTTAAGAGCCCTACTGTGATGCCACGTATTCCCTTAGATATTTCCTCCATTTCTCAGCCTTCCTTTATAGTAAAATATCTTGAGATGTCTATAGCGCTACGTCCATTTCTTTACCTCACATTTTCTTTTCAATGTACGTCTCAAGGCACATAACTACTGTGTTGCCT
This sequence comes from Dugong dugon, assembly GCA_030035585.1. Lineage (NCBI taxonomy): Eukaryota > Metazoa > Chordata > Mammalia > Sirenia > Dugongidae > Dugong > Dugong dugon. Next base: position 19,490,382 of record CM057463.1, on the reverse strand, counting down.
AAATCCAATGGTCAGATCCCTTTTATTTTACTTGATCTCTCAGAATGATTCAATACAGTTGGCCATGCTTGGTTGTCTTTGCTATTATGTCACTATGTCCTTCTGGCTTTCTTTCTACCTCACTGGCTATTCCTTCCCCTTCTCCTTTGCTTGCTTTTCTTCCTCTGCTGTACCTTTAAACACTGGAATGTTCTCTATGAACACATTTTCCACAGGTAGTTTTTTCTATATGCTAAGGACTCTCAACTTTGTATGTTTGGTGCCCTTGCCCTCTGTAGAGAACTCAAAGACTCAGAATTTACCTCAGATTTTTAGAGCATACCAAACTTAACATAAGCAAAATTGAGCATTCTACCACTACCACCACAATGTTTCTGTCCTAGTCATTCCCATTTAATAAATGGAACAACCATCCATCCAAGCTCAAGAAAAAAACCTGTGAGTGAGGGGCGACTCTTTTTTCCTCACCCCTTTCAAAGAAAATATTGAAGTTGTCAAAGATTTAATTTTACTTGGATCCACAATCAATGCCCATAGAAACAGCAGTCAAGAAGTTAAACAAAATATTACATTGGGCCAATCTGCTGCAAAAGACCCCTTTAAGGTGTTAAAAAGCAAAGATGTCACTTTGGAGCACCTGACCCAAGCCATGATATTTTAAATTGCCTCAGATGCATGCAAAAGCTGGGCAATGAATAAAGAAGACCGAAGAAGAATTGATGTCTTTTAATTATGGTGCTGGTGAAGAATACTGAATATACCATGGACTGCCAGAAGAATGAACAAATTTGTCCCGGAAGAAGTACAGCCAGAATGTTCCTTAGAAGCAAGGATGACAAGATTTTGTCTCACGTACTTTGGACATGCTATCAGGAGGGACCTGTCCCTGAAGGATATCATGCTTAGTAAAGTAGAGGTTCAGAAAAAAAGAAGACCCTCAATGTGATCGATTGACACAGTGTCTACAACAATAAGCTCAAACACAGCAACGCTGTGAGGATGGTGCAGGATCGGGCAGTGTTTCATTCTGTTGTACCTAGGGTCACTATGAGTTGGAACCAACTCAACAGCACCTAACTACAATATATTCAAAACATTAGCAATTCTGTAGGCTCTACCTTCAATATATATCTCACATCTATCCGCTTCGCAACCAGTTTAGCCCAAACTACCATCATTGCTTCCTGGATTTCCATAATTACCATCTAATTGCTACTAATATTGCTCCTCAATTCCTACGTGCCATTCACAACAAAACAGGCACTTTTAACAATGTAATCACAGCATGTCACTCATTTCCAAAAAGCTTATTACTGTTTTTTTTACCACACTTTAGATAAATCCCAAGCTTATCATTGTGGCCTATTCAATACCTTACATGATTTGGCCCCAACCTATCTCTTCATTGTACCACTCTATCTACATTCCAGCTACTCTGGTCTTTATGGTGTTGCTTGAAAGAGCCAAGCGGCCTCCTACTTTAGGGCCTTTGTAATTGGAGTTCTCCTTACCTACAATGCTCTGATCCCCAAAATTCCCATGGCTGGCTTCTTCATATCACTGAGGTCTCAACACAAATGTCAACTCTTCAGAGAGGTCTTCTCCGTTCAATCAATCTAAAGTAACTCCTTTCCCAGTCTCTCTCATTTAACATCGTTTACTTCTTTGCTGCACTTACCATTACCCAAAATGTCCTTGTTCATATACTGTTTGCTTGTTTAGTTCTTGTCTCATCTCACTATAGGTTAAGCTCTAGGAGAACAAGGATCTCGTCTTTCTTACCATTGTACTTACAGTGCCTAAAACAATGCCTCTAAAAACATTTCAGGAATGCCTGGCACTGAACAAGCCACTTGTCCGCTTCATTTAACGCACATTTGCAGGTTTACTACTGCTAGACTTAGCTCTGCATCCAAGGAATTCAAAGGTGAATAAGGCAAAGTTCCTTCAGAATCTCATCTATTCAACCCTTCAACAAATATTCACTCACTATGTATAGTACTATGTTCTAGGTACTGTTCAATTTCAGCATTTGGTTTCCTCCCCAGTAACATGGGGTTTTGTTAACCAACGCTATCTCACCGAAGTGTCTAATTTAACAGGATGACTATGAGTATAATGCATAAAACCGGAAGTGGTATAAAGATGTTACTTTATATACGACCATCACTGCATCCACCTCTCTCCTTTTGTCTGCTAACGGGGAGGAGTTTATGATGAGCCAATTGACAAGACCAGCAAAGTAAATTCTTGTGCTCACAAAAAGCAGTAAACATGAACGCCCTTTTCCTAGGCACATAGTGACTAAAAAGTTTGGGAGATGAATTTTACTTTTCCACACTTCCGTTACACAACAATTCTATTTAACCCCATGGAATATAAAGAGGTGGGGTTAGGAGTGAGGTTTGCTTTCTCTCCGCGCCACCTGGGCCAATAGCCCCTCCTTATGGGCCTACCTGATATTCCGTAGACCCTAGAACTCCCAAAGAGGGGCGACATGGACCTGGTGAATAATTTGCCTGACACACTGCACATATACACTACTATCCTTGATCTTTCAAAAGCAATCACTGTCCACACAGCGTGTCCACGTGATAAGGCCAACGGAATAGGTGGGGAGGTAAGACTCGGGTGGGAGAGAGGTGGGAGGAACCTTCCCAGGACACGCAACCAATCCTGGAACACGTCTCCAATCACAGAAGCACGTGAAGGCTTATTTGTGGAGATCCACCATTTGTACTAGTGTGCGCTTAATAAAATTAATGCTGCAGTCAATCTTGCCTGACAGACCGCTTCTTTCTTAGTTGCGAGTACCTGTAAAATGAGATAAAGAAACGGAGGAGGAAGGAGGAGGATAAAGAACAGATGAAATAAAACGAGTTAGTGAAGAAATGGGTCAGGGAGAGGGGAGAAAAGGTCTGCCGCTGTTCCTCCAGAGCCTGACAAAAGGGGCCAATGTTCACTCCCTTGTACTGAAGCGCAAGGAGAGGCGTTCCTGGGGGCAGCGGAAGGAAAATGATGGCGGGAGACAAGGTACTTGTACCCAAGGGCCTGAAAAGGGAAAGCGTGGAGAGCAATGGGTCATACCTACAAGTTCTTTAGCATCTGCTGCTGCCCCTGGCACCTAGCAACTGCCTCCTAAGTCACGTGACGCTGAGGGGTGGGGGGTGTGGCGAAGCCACGTGGACAGGACATGGGAGTCTGTTGGGGTGGAGGGGGCTGATGGCCGTGAAGTGTGGGTGGGGCTGATGGCGGTGGGGCGGGCCTAGTGGTGGCCGCACCTTTGCTTGAGGTCAAGGCTGCTGGGGCCCTCGGAAATGAGGGGAACTGGAGCTCCCCAGGAAACCCTGTTGGCGTAGTGGTTGAGCTATGCTGCTAACCAAAAGGTTGGCAGTTCGAATCCACCAGGCGCTCCTTGGAAACCATATGGGGCAGTTCTACTCTGTTCTGTAGGGGCGCTATGAGTCAGAATCGACTCCACGGGGAGCTCCCCAGGGCCGATGGGGTGTTTTCAGCCTATTCAGCCGCTTCCTTTACACGTTTTTTCTGAATATTGAGTTGTCTGGACTGTAAAAGTTCAGGGAAACAGTTGATCCAAAAAGCAGCGCCGTTAGTTTCATGTGCCAGAAGTAACTTAGCAAAACCAGAACTTATCTCCTCTTTAAACCCGTTGCTGTCAAGTGGATTCCTACTCACAGCGACCCTATAGGACAGATTAAAACTGCCCCATAGGGTTTCCAAGGAGCAGCTGGAGGATTTGAACTACCTACCTTTTGGTTAGCAGCCAAGCTTTTAACAACTTCCATTAGGGCTTTGTCTCCTTTTTAGTGAGTTTAAAGATTCCAACTCAGGGTGAACCCACGTATGCACAATAAAACTGCTCCTTAGGGTCTTCAAGACCTTTTAGAAGCAGGTGACCAGGCCTGTCTTCCAGGCGCCTGTGGGTTCCAACCGCCTACCTGTTGGCCAACAGTGGAATGTTGTGTGATTCCATTCGGACTCATAGCGACCCCTATGTTGTATGCCTTTGAGTCGATTCAGACTCACAGGGACCATGGAGGGTTAAGGAAATGCTTTGTTTTCAAGATATGAAAGAAAAGCAGGTAGATCTCCAAGAATCCAGGGAAGAAGGACAAATGGTAGAGGTGGGAGGGAGCATCTCTGCAAGGAGACTGAGGGCCTCCAGGGCACTGCTCTGTGGACTGCAGGAGAGTTAAGTGTTTAGGGTTCATCTAACAGAGGTGGAGGGCATATCAACAAATGGAGACTTGGAATTGTCACTAGATCAGTGGGCCAAGGCCAGATATAATTTGAGGTAGTCAACTAAAAAATGTGGTATTTAACTTGCTACCAAAACGGCATGAATCAATTCCCACCTGTTACAGTTGTTGTCTATCTCGACTCATAGTGACCCTATGTGACAGAGTAGAACTGCCCCACAAGGTTTTCTATGCTGTAATTTTTATGGGAGCAGATCACCAGGTCTTTCTCCCATGGAACCACTGCATGGATTTGAACCACCAACCTTTCCTTTAGCAGTACGGCACTTAACCATTGCACCACTAGGGCTCCTTACCTGTTAGCAGAGAACTTCATAAATGATTCATATAGAAATATAAATTTCTATAAGTAAATTTCATAATTCATATAAAAACATGTTCTGAAACATTTCAAAGATGTTCATTTACTTGAAGACAATATAAAAATTTACAATGGTTTAAAAATACATTTAAAGAAACATTTGACAACATTTCTTGTAAAAAAATGTAATTTAAAAATAAATTGATTATACTTGCAACAATGTCATAGAAAGCATAAAACCTTTGAGGAACAAGGACAATCTTCCTCATGACAGCATTTACTAAATTTGATGCTTTGCATATAGTTTAAAAATGTCACCTACAGAAATGATTTCATACTACTGAAAGCACTGAAATGAAAAATAGAAATTTGGCTAATGACCAATCTGGCATGATTTAATTGCCCACTTTTCCAGTCTTATCTCTTACTAATTCTCTTTATCAACCTTAAGTGCCAATCACTTACTCCGGGCCTTACTTTTTCTGCCCTTTGCTGACATCAGGGCCCTCCACCTAGTTGCTCCTGTCTTCACCTCACTCCCCCATATTACCCATTAATCCTATTCACTCTTGAAGGTCCAATTCAAATATCACCTCCTGGAAGAAGTCTTTGATTTTCCCACTGTAAAGAACTCTTTTTAATTGTTCATTTGTATTACAGCTATTAAAAAAAAAAAGTTGCTGTGGATTTGATTACCAACTGATGGAGACCTCATGTGTGTCAGAGTAGAACCGTGCTCCTTAGGGTTTTCTTTTTTGAGAAAGAATGTTCATTTCTTTTTTTTTAACTTTTTAAAAATTTAAATAAGGAGAATTCTTTCATATGGAAAGAGCTAGTACAATCACATATCTGAAAGGAGAAACGATAGGTACTGAACCTGGGTGAAAGGGTGTCCACAGGGTTTTCAATGGCTGATTTTTTGGAAGTAGATTGCAAGGCCTTTCTTCTGAGATACCTCTGGGTAAACCTGAGCTGCTAACCTTTGGGTTAGCAGCCGAGCTCTTAACCATTTGAGCCATGCAGAGATTCATTACAGCTATTAATGATCACAGCTATTAATGCACATCGTATTTTCTTGTGAAGTTCTTGAAGGCAAGTACCATGTCATTCATACTTGTATCTCTGACAGTGTCAAACACAGTTTTATCTCCCACTAAAATTCAAGTTTCACTGAAAACAGAGCCCTTGCCTATCTTGTTCATCATTGTATCCCTGGAACCTAGCACAATGCCTGGCATATAGCAGGCATGTTGTAAGTGTATTTTGAGATAGTAATTTAAAATGTAAGTTCCATGAAGGCAGGGATCTTTATTATTCATTGAAAAATGAATACTCAACTGTTATCACCTAAATAAAGGACTTTTTGAAGACTGTGCCTTCATTACATGCAACAAAACTCTTCAGTCTGTATATCTCCATAGAAGTCAGATATAAAATGATCTTTAACCCAATTAATTCTGTGGATGTTATATCTTTCTGAAAATAAGATGCCCTCCAAAACTGCAAGAATACAATTTATAATAATCAAAATAAAATAGATGTTTATATTAAGAGCATTTTCGAAAAATGGTAGAGCTGTTGTGGAAAACAGTGTGGCAGTTCCTCAAAAACCTAAAAAGAGAACCACCATATGACCCAGAAGTTCCACTCCCAGGTATATACCCCAAAAACGTGAAAGCAGAGACTCGAACAGAGCCTTGTACACCAGTGTTCATTGCAGCATATTCACCACAGCCAAAAGGGAGAAACAACCGAAATGCCCATCAACAGATGAACGGATGAACAAAATATGGTACATACATACGATGGAATACTACTCAGTCAGTAGGAGAAATGAAGTCTTGATACATGCTACCATACGGATGGAGCTGGAAGACATTATTGTGAGTGAAATAAGTCAATCACAAAAGGACAAATATTGTACGACTTCACTTATATAAAAAGACAAGAAAAGGCAAACAGATAAAGAACAAAGTGTTTTGGTGGTTACCAGGGGCAGGAGGGAGGGGAAAAGTGGAGGGGGTTAACAGTTATGGAAATATCGCACTGATTAAGGATAAGTTTGCAGAGCTGATTATTGTAATTGCTGCAAATTGGTTGTATACCTGTAAAAAGTTGAATTGGCAAAAGCTGTGTGACACAGCAACAACAACAAAAAGTAGATGCTGAGGCTGCTTATGGACAACAAAAACCTCCTGGAATGTGGTTTCTTGGTTTGGAGGTTTAGGGTCATGGTTTCGTAGGGCATCCCCGTTAATCAGCCTCATAGCGTGTTTAGTGCTTGTGTTCTACCTGCTAGTTTGTTGCATGGTGCCTGGGGTCTTAAAAGTTTGCAAGCAGCCTTCCAAGTCAAAACAATTTTTCTCTATTTGCCTGGAGCAACAGAGGAAGAAGGAGCATCAGGAATAGAAGGAAGACATAGAATGTGTTGGTAATCGCCTCCGTGAATAACTGCCTCGTTTGCCACGAGACCACAAGAACTGAACGGTGTCCAGCTACCATTACTGAACATTTTGATCAAAGATTCTATAGAAGAATCCTGATCAGAAAAGAGAAAATGTAGAACAGAATTTTAAATTCTTATGGACTCCAGACTTCCTTGAGCCATGAAGTTTGGATGAACCCCAGAAACTATTGCCCTAAGAATCTTTAAACCCTAAACCAAAAATATCCCTGAAGTGTTCTTAAAAACAGAGAATAATTGAGCTTAACTAGTAAAAAATGTCTGCCTTGAGCATTATGCTCTTTTAAGATCTATATGGGATCAAACTGACAATAGCAACTTGAAAAATTAGAAACTTCAGGAGGCAGTGAACTTATGTTGATGGGGAATAACTCAGAAAGGGGTGAGAATGGCTGCACAACTCAAAGAATGTGGTCAGTGTCACTAAATGGTACATACAGAAGTGGCTGAACTGGTGTATGTTTTGCTGCGTATAAGCTCAACAACAACAAAATAAATAAAATTGAAAAAAAAGTATTTTCTGTTTTCTTCTTTGTACTTTTTTGTGTTCTGAATTTTCTGCAATGAAAATATATTACTTTGTAATCAGAAAAAATAATAACTGCTATTTTTAAAGAATGTAAAGGATAAAATTATTTGTAAAGGAATGACTAAGGAGATGTTAAGGACACAAGTTCAGTCAAGGTTATTTGGGGTTAACAGCAGAGAGAAAAAACTGGAATGTGAAAATAATTTAAAGACCTCAAACCTAATCAGTGTGTCTGAAAAAATACTTCACAGAGGGACATGGATGTCACAGCGCTTAGGAAAAAAAGGGCATTGAAGGTAAAGAATTTGCAGTGTTCAGCATTGTCCTTGGAAGTGTGACACTCCAGATCTGAAATGTTGGGTGACAAATAATTTTCTTTTGATACTGAAAGAGGATCCCCTCATGAATTCAGTCAGTAAAAGTTTATTAAACACCTATTGTGTTCCATGCTCTTTGCTAACTGCTGAGTTTTCAAAGATGACCAAGATAAGGCTCCTGCCCCTAAGGAGCTGATTTAATAGGAGACAAACGTATAAACAACCTGACAAAAGTGTCGTTGATGCTCTGACAGTATCTATAGGGCACATGTACACCCCACATGCAGGGATCCAGATGTTAAAGGATTTCTGTCTAATCTTGTGGTCACGTTGGGAATATACTAATTGCAGTACTCTTCCGCCACACACCCCTTTTGCTAGCTAAATCCTAATCACCTCTCAGGTCCCAGCCGATGCCCTACTTTCTCCCTTGGGTGCTTCTGCTATGAGGTCCCTAGGGCCCCTGTACTTCCTACAGAACAGAGCTTATCATACTGTTTTGCAGTGTTTTGTTTGTCTGCTTCCTCTAGCTGATTGTCAGATCCTGAAGGACAGGAACAAATATTAGTCTTGATGATGTGCCTGGATCACCAAAAGCTTTCAGTAAGCAGCTGTTGAATGAATATAGTTTTAGAGCCTACAAAAATAGAGGACCAGATCAACATTAAGTTTATGGAGCCCCAACCAAGGTGCAACTAACCAAGGGAGTTTAGTTTGAAATGTCCCTCTGACCTTTGGCAGAAATTAATCCAGTTCCACCTGAGAACATAAATACTAAGGGAACATAATACCACAAAGTACCCAGAGTCCGGCTAACATCATAAAAAGAAAACCTGTTTAGAAGTGGTGAATATTAAGCTATTCAAACTTTTGAATAGAAGTGAAGGCCGTGGTAGAAATGGCAGCCCAGTAGTGTAATGAAAGGAGAGAAGTAGACAAGCTTTATGCAAATCCGCTTGGGGGGATTAGAACAGTCATCACTCACTCATTTAACATCAAGATTAGATTGAATTTTGAATTCTACATTAAAGAGTTCAGACGCAATATAAATAAATACTTCAGATATACATAGCACGTGATATAAGTTGTATTTGAATGTGATTATTCTTGCAACCAGGATGACCTAGAGTGGAGACAAACTATGGGTGATGCACAAATCCAGATAGGGCCTTTTGTGTAAGTGGGATAGGATGTGACCTATGCAGATAAGCCTTTCTTCTAATACTTCTCTGCTGGCATGTCACAAGGTCTGAAATTTCTGCCTCAGAAGTCACTCTTTTGGTTTAAGCTACTATCTTCAGAAGGCCCTTGTTAACATGCAAAAACTGTATTACTAAGCAATGGTAACACGCAACACAGCGGTAGCTCTGGCTCTCAAATCTAATCTTTTGTTCCTCCTAGGAATGAGCATGCTTAGCAAGAGAGGATACTCCTCAGCCTTCTCACAGCTAGGTGTGGCCATCACCAATGCAGTGTAAGAGGAGAGATTTGCCAACTTCGATATCACTTCCTTTTATGGATTGAATTGTGTCCCCCTCAAAAAATATGTTGTCACCTTGGCTAGGCCATGATTCCCAGTATTGTGCGATTGTCCACCATTCTGTCATCTGATGTAATCTTCCTATGTGTTGTAAATCCTACCTCTATGATGTTACTGAGCTGGGATTAGCACAGGCAGTTATCCTAATGCGGCAGGACTCAGTGTAAAAGATTACCTTGTGTCTTATATCAATCTTTTTTGAGATATAAAAGAAAAGCGAGCAGAGAGACATGGGGAAATCCAACAAAGAAGAGCCAGGAGGGAGATGAAAAGCTCCCAGACCAGGGAAAGATTGATGACAAGAACCTTCCTCCAGAGCCAACAGAATAGAGAAAGCTTCCCTTGTGCTGGCACCCTGAATTCAGACTTCTAGGTTACTAGTCTGTGATAGAATAAATTTCTCTTTCTTAAAGCCATCCACTTGTGGTATTTCTGTTATAGGAGCACTAGATAACTAAGACACTTCTTTAAAAATAAATTGCTTGCCTTTGACTTTCTTTTCCTTCTTCCTGAGGGCTAGAAAAGAGACATGGTGGAGACTGAACTTGAACCAATGTCCTAAGCTAGGGCATGACAGAGTCTCATGATGGAAGGTCATGGGTCTCTGAATGAACTCGTGAGCAGAACAACTCTGTTACCATCAATCAGCCAGCAAGTTTCATCAGGAGGAAATACATTTCTATTTTCTCTTACCCACTGGATGTTTTCTCTTCATTATAGTGTATTACCTTTACCCTAATTAATATAATAGTCATGAACATGACATAGATTTGAAAGTTAGCTATCTCTCATCTAGGGAACAGGAAGGCCCTAAAGACATGAGTCATAAGAAAAATAATAAAATGAGTTGGATTAGGGCACTCTCTGGGGAAGGTGGACTTAGATGGGCCACTGAAATGGAGGACTCTGGCTAGCCACTTAGGGAATAGGATAAGGTCTTCTGACATCTAGATGGGGGCAAGAGGAAAAACCAATGTAAATTCCTGTGTACTTTGAAAATCTGGTAGGGATTAATCAGTTACAATAATTCTCAGAAAAGTAGTAAGTGAAATAGAAACCGAGAAGAGGCAGAATAGCAAGGAAAAGGTGGGTAGGACTTGATGAGGGACTTCATTATGGTGTTTAAAAAAAAAAAAGAGGAGCCAAAATCAATTCAAAGCACAAGAGTCTAAGTGACTGTGAACCATGAAACTGTGACAGTGACTGGAAGTTAGGGCAAGCTGTTGGCTGGTAACTGAACTCACTCCTCTTCATGTTAATTTTATATTATGGTAGCCCATTAAAGTCGATCTGTCCCTATAACAATAAAGATACATAATGAAGGAGAGTTTGAGGAAAAAAAAGATGGTACAGCAATCAGGATTGGAGATGTAGAATATTACCACCATCGTAAAGAAATAGCTATACTTATGTTTCTATTGCATTTTAAGCTTGAACAGTACATATTTCAACTTCCATCTTGATAAAGTAGCCTCTGGTAGCAGTTTTCTAATTATTATATTCAACATTCTCTCTTTTCACCTCTAAACTTGTTCAGAAGGCTCTCCTTGAACTTCTTCATCTTTATTTTGATGTTTAGCTTTCTGGAGAAGCCTGGGGCCCAGGAAACTAATAAGTGGACGTCCAATTGAGGCTGTAATGAGGATGGCCAAAAATGTCACTGTCAACACAACCAATCCATAGTCTTCCAGCTGTGTATCTCCATATGATCTTGCTGTGTCCAAAGCCACAGATCCTAACGCAGCCTATAAAAGTTTAAGGGTAAAGCAGGAAATATGGAAAGACAAGCATATACAAAAAAGGTGAATTAATCATTAGCCAAAACAAACAAACAAAAAAAAAAAGCAGTACTTTCGTTCAACCAACAAAGTTCTATTTAGTCTTCTTTCAAAGTGTACTGCAGTTGGTTTTGATTATCTGACAGACTGATGAATCACATACACTTATATGCATAAGGCAGGATTACATAAATATCAGGCAAATGAATTTCATAACCCTAGGCAGATACAGACTCACAATATCAATTACAGCATACTATGAAGTTCTGTATACTAAATTTCTCCTCGGTAAAGATGAATGTTACCGGTTGCCTCATTCTTTTATCTTTAGAAATTTGGAATTAAGAAAAAATAAGAGGAAAAAATGGAGTGATACTTATTGGAAGATGGTAAAGGTTTAGATTTGGGCTAAAATTGTAAGAGTTATGTACTGATTTAGAGGCTAAACTAATTGTTAAACATCATGAAACATGAAAGTGGCAGGTACCTTCAGGAAGTTGAAGTTAATCTTATTAGGTATTTAGCAAATTTTGCCTAAGGAGTTGGTGAAATGTTTATTTAGAATTTAAGTATTATGAAAATTCTCATTTTCCTTTAGAGGCAAAGTGCAGTATTATCAATTCACATGGGAAAAATTTATCAATTGATGTGATTATCTCTTTATCCCACAGAGCACAACACAGCCTCTAAGACAATCAAACAGATAAGAAAATATCGAGAGCATCAGACACAATGGCAGAGATTAGTAGTTGCTCACAAATATCTGAATGTTCCTTTTCTATAATAGACCTCCTGAGTTTGAGCTGGTCATAGAGCTGGCCAAGTAGTAACTTTCTTTTCCAGTCTCATTTGCAAGCAGATGTGACTATGTATGTAAATTCTGCCACTGAGAGGTGAGCAGAAATGATAAGTGCAACATGTAGACAGTGCCCTGAAAAGGAAGAGACAAGCATGTCCCTTATCTCTTCCCCCTTTTCACTGGATGGGAAATTGTGGGAGTCGGAATTGTTACCTTGGACCCATGGGTGGAAGGCACATGCTGAGGGTGGCGTTCACCCTCTCAGCTCTGAAATGCCTATGCTGAGCTACTGGTGAGAGAGAGATAAAAATCTCATTTAGTCCCTGGATTTGGTGGCTGTTTGTTATTGCAGCTTACCTGTACCCTAACTAATTCAACATTTCATGGTTCTTGGCAAGAACTGTACAAACTGCAAAATATATTTTCAGTTCTCTCTGTAGGTATACGTGTATGTGTATGTGTATGTTTTGGGATTTGTGTATTGGCTGGTGTTTTGGATTGAATTCTTTCACCCAAAAATATTTGTTGTAAGTCCTAACCCCTAGAGAGGTTATAATCCCATTTACGAATGGATATTCTTTGTTACGTTAATGAGACAGTAATAGCGTAAAATGTGTCTTAAGTCAATCTCTTTTGAGATATAAAAGAGCAGATGAAGCAAGCGCAGTCTGAGGAAGATAGATGTCACGCCACACGAGATCTCCAAGGAACCAAATAACAGAGGTAGAAAAGACGTGAGGACCTTCCCTCAGGGCCAGTAGAAACAGAAAGCCTTCCCCCGGAGCCAGCACCCTGAATACAGACTTCTAGTTTCATAAACAGTGAGAAAATAAATTTCTGTTCATTAAAACCACCCACTTGTGGTATTTCTGTTATAGTAGCACTAGATAACTAAGACATCTGGGTTCTGATGTAAAATATATTTCTTGTAGTAGGCCACAGACTAAAAAGTTTGAAAAACACTGATATAGAAAAATATATATAAGAAAGTCTTGTTTCTTGTGCAGTGGCAAAAAAAGAAAAAAACTTGTTTTAGCACAAAACAGAACATTATCCAATATATCCTGGATATTTTTCCTTATTTTACAATATGCTTTCATGGTAGCAAAGTGCCATTTTCCAAATTTTAACATTTTATAAAACATTGTTCATACCAAAGCTACTAGAATCGTTGTTTTGATATTTACCTGCTAAAGTTACCGGAAGTCATGTGAGAGCTAGAAAGACTCTGAGGGAAAAGCTATCCTCTTTACTGTACCATATTAATCTCGCAGTGCTCTTAACCATTATGTCTCAGACATCTTTAAAAATCTGATGGAAAAAGGAGAAACTTCTCTGGAATAATGCCCACGCCTACAGCCACACAAAATCTAGTATATAATTACAGAGCATACACATTCTCCAAAACAAAACAAAAAAACTCGTTGCCGTTGAGCCAATTCCAACTCATAGCGACTCTGTAGAAAGGAGTAGAAGTGCCCCATAGGGTTTCCAAGGAGTGGCTGGTAGATTCGAACCACTGATCTTTTGTTAGCAGCCAAGCTCTTAACTGCCCTGAGCGAATTAACAACAACTAATTTTTAATTCCATAAACATAGAAATTTGTATACTTAAACAACTGCAGAAAATCATAGTCTATACAGTTCTAATTTAGTTAGCAATTGTAAGTATTCTAACAAATGCATGATCAACAATTTCAAGCACCTATTTCTAAGTGCTTTCATAATCACTTGCTCATTAGAGTCCACAAATGTCGAGCAGATGCAACATTTCTCAAGAGGTTAAACATGTTTACATAATTTGAAATCAACTAATAATCTAGAAAAATCAATAAATTATTTTCTGAGTGTTTTCAATAAATCTTCTTTTCTCCATTATACATAAAATCTAGCCAAGCATCATAGAACATTAATTATACTGACATTGAAGTATTTTCAACCATTAAAATGGGCCATGCTATTTCTGTTTCACTCTCTTCTTGGGATACTGAAATGAAAGGAGGTAAGAACTATCTCTCTGGATCATATAGACAGCTGTGACTGGTAAAAATTCACACCCTTCTCTTCTGCTACTACTGCTTTCTAGTGGTGTAGGGATTTATTACATTTTTAGTTGTACCCTAGTGATCTAAGAAAAAAAATTAAGTAAGGAATCAATATACTAAAGACAAAACTTTTGAAGAGTACATTAATAAAAACTATTTTCATAAATCAAACTTCAATCAGTTATTTTCACCAAACCTAAATCAGCTCTCTCATTCAATATTTCAAGGTATATCATATAGAAATAGAAGTTAAAACACTAAGCCATCCTATCTATCATTACCTGCACTGTGGCCTTAGGAAGCCATGCAAAAGAAATAAATATCTTTTCGTTTATGTTAAAACCAGCAAAACACACCATCAGAAACGCAGCCAAAATTCGTATCAATACTCCAATGCCCAGGGTGGCAACACAAAGGCCTGTAAGAAAAACTCAGTTGTTGTAAATAAGGGAACACTGGGGGAGAAACTGCATGTCATGGTTACAGATTCAAAACACTACCAACAGAAATAATGAAAGAACATTACAAAATGAAAAATACAAAAATAGTTAGGTGTAACTTACCAAAAAATCAATATTAAGGACCAATCAGATTACTTGTTTAAAATAAGATGTTTTCTCTAGATTAAAACTAGAAATTAATTAAACGTATTTGACTTTCTACAAAGGAGGTATGAATGTTATATCTCTTATGCTTTATAGCATGAACCACACTTTCTTCCATATGTTTATTTAACAAGAATTTTTTAAGTGATAATTATGCATGCAAGGCTTTGAACTGGTCACTGGGTACACAAACATGTATAATGTACAGACTCTGCCTTCATGAGCATCAAAGTCAGAGGAAGACAAAAATATAAACAATGAATTCACATACCACGTGGTAAGTGCAGTATAAACAAACCAATATGAAGGCATAGACGAGGGAAAAATTAACATTTTCATCAAGGAGGTTTACAAATCTTTATAAAGTAAAAGACCAGAAGTGCTATTCCAAATATTTATCAGCCAATCAGAAGGAGCTGGCTGTGCAATGACCAATGAGAACGGGCACTGGCAGTACACAAGTGTTTCACCATATTGGTGTATAGTAACAGCATGTTAGCCCAGGATGATATACAGCTACTTAATTCAGTTGTTTAGAACACTTTATTGATGAAGAAAATTTCATCCTGATTTGTAAAATAAGGGATTTTGACAAGTGCAGCTATAGGCTACTGAACCTGATAAAGGTAGAGCTCAGGTGACTAATAAGTAATAAGGTGATTTTTTTTTAAAGTAACATTTCTTGAGAGTTTACTCTGTGCCGGTTACTGTGCTAAGCTTTACACGCACAGTTTTACTTAACCCACACAACCTGTGGCTTAGGCGCTACTATTATTCTCATTTTACAGTTGAAAAAAAAAAAGAATGAAGTTCAAAGAGTATAAATAACTTTTCCAAGTTCAAAGGGCTGGGAAAACTCCAGAGAGACATTGCCGGATGATCTGCTGTGAATATGTAATAGGGTTTCTTTATGGGAGGATTTTGTGGATCTTTGTTGAAGTGTATTTCTTTCAGGTTGGTAGGTATTCAAAAGCATATGTTGCCTGAATTACAAGATACAAAAGAGATGGCACCGTTCCCAGACACTGAAGGAGGAGCAGGTTTGGGGACAGGATGATGAGTGAGTTTTAGATATACTGAGTTTAATTTAGAGATAAATATCTTGGAATTACATAGTTTATAAATTAAGCCATTGGAAGTTCTGAGAAGCGATACAGAGTGAGAAAAGTAGGTGTTTTGGAAAGATCTTTAATGAAGAGCAACGTTTAAACCATACATAGTGTAAAGTTGAATATAAAGGCACTGGAAAATAAGAAGTTTCAGAATTCAA
Source organism: Dugong dugon (assembly GCA_030035585.1). NCBI lineage: Eukaryota > Metazoa > Chordata > Mammalia > Sirenia > Dugongidae > Dugong > Dugong dugon. The sequence goes on along the minus strand of CM057463.1, from coordinate 19,474,455 downwards.
CCTGAAAGAGTTTTAAAGAGGTCAGTAGCATCAAATGCTGCTGAGCGGTCAACTAAAATAAAGACTGGAAAGCGTTCACTGGATTTAGCAATATAACCTTGGTGAGCAAGGTCTGCCGTGTGATGGGGCAGAAGCTGCACTGAAGTGTATTGAGAAAGCGAATGGGAGCTGAAGTGGAGAAGGGGAATGTAGTTACCTCTTTTAAAAAGTCTGAAAGAAGAAGAGAAAAGTAGTGTGGTAGGTGGGGTGGCGGGTTGGGTGAAACAGAAGAAGGATAAATTGGGGGAAGGCAAATAGAGAAAGGATATATACTTGTTAAGACAGAAATGACTAGAGTCTTTAAATTCTGAAGAGGAAGAAACTGAGATAAGGGTGTCTGAAGACAAATGAGCAAAAGGCAAAGATTCTTGTCTGCGATTCAGAAGGAGGTGGCAGAGGATGGGGTCCCTAGCATGGATGGAAGAATATTGTGATGTAGGTAAAGGATGAAATCATCAGGATATGTTCAAATTAATATTCAAGTGTTATGCTATAAATCAAGAGAGCATTAATATGATGACTTGAATGTACGGATGAATAAAAGAATGGATGAATCGACAGACATTTCTATTCCATGGGCACATAGTATAGAAGTGACTAGCTGGTTTAAACTTCTGGCCCTTAGAACAGTTTAAATGAACAATAACATTCTTATCATTGGAAGAAAAAGTTTAAAGCCTGTAATCTCTTGATAGTGGTCAGTAGTGTCATCTTTACGACGAACAACAATGTTAAAGGTGTAGAATTCACTGTCTTGGATTTACCAGCATTCTCTTCTAACCAACTAGTCTAATGGACTTAGATCATGACTACACATGTAATTAACTTTTTATATAACTGTGATAATGGAAAACACTGGACACGTGCCTGCTAAAGAGATTTTAAATGAATATAGAAAGAGAAGATTTTAGTTCAAAAGTGTACTTTGAAATTCTTACCAACAGTTTCTGGTCTGAGAGATGCAACAGATACCTCTGCTCCGAACAGTACAAAAACAAGGGGCTTAAACACGAACCAGGCAAATCCAATTATGTTTTCAATCACTTCCTGAAAGAAAAACAAATAACACACACACCCAATTTTTACTCTGTGAAGTTATAAGTAACAAAATTTTACTAATTTGAAATTTGAGTCAATTTGATCTAAGGCAGGCTTTATTTTTATTTTTATGTTATCTATAAATAGGTTAGCTACAATAGAACAAAAAAATCACCTGGGACACTTCTTACACAGTTAAGATGTTATATGATATGCTTTTGCATACTAAGTGTGAGTTTGCAAATGGATGTTAATTCTAAAGATTCTTATAATATTAGGGTGAATACTTCTGAATATATTGTCAGATAATTTACCATGTGAATTTAAATACTGATCAAACAGACCATGTGTTTATTTTTATTGTATTCAAAATTTTTATTTTGTACGAATGCTCTGAATTAGTACAAGTAAGATGCCAGCTATTATTCTGAAATCACATAATTAAGCAGGAAGAGCCCAGGTATGGGGGTCAGAAGGCCAGGTTCTAGTTCTGGGTCATCGCTAATAGAGTTGAGAACCCTAGACTCGCATGTGCTCACCATGGGACCACACTGTGCACACATTAAGTCCTGAGACAGCTCCTCCACTACTGAAGGGCTCCAGCTGTTGGGAAGCCATTACCTATACTGAGGCACTAAATCTTGCACACAGAAAAAAAACACAGGACCCTCGATTTCCACCTGACAGTCCATCAGTTTGTGAATGCCGCTATCATATTTACCCTAAGACTCCTGTTTCCTTGACTGAACATTTAAAAAGTTTTATTACTTTTAATTTACTAACTTAGGAGATCTTTCACCATCCTTTGAATAAGTCTCAGTTTGTCAGTGTATCTAACTACCCGTCTGACTTCCTATCTATCTAGCTGTATAGGTAATACAGTCATCAAAATCAAGTACAAAAGAATAGCCAGGGGAAAGTCCCTCTGTGTCCCCACAGGCAATGAGATGCCCCCACCCCATAGACAACTCTGGTTATTGGAGCACAAAATACATCTGTTTGCTCACTTGTCTACAAAATAGTAGCATACTTTGTACAGTATTCATTGAGTTCAGTTTTTAAAAAATCTCCACAGTTGTTCTCTCTGATTACTTAAAGGGTTTCCTCATTCATTTTTACAGTTCTGTCATATTCCAATTAGAGATTCTACATAAATTATTTATTAGAAACTCTGTCATGAGAGTTAGTTTTCCATTTTTGCTGGTACAAAAAATATTGCAACAAATAGATGACTTTGTATTTCATATGTGTACAAATATATGTATAGCATAAATCCTTAAAAGTAGAATTGCTGAGTCAAAGAGCATGTATGCATGTGCCATTTTGATAGGCACAGCCAAATTGCCTTTTATCAGCTGCGTACAAGTGTGCTTATTTTTCTGCACTCTACCAACATAGTATTTTATCACATTTTGATAGGTCAAAGTATCTCTTTTTAAAAGTACCTGTCAAGTTTAATTCCTCTAGCCCTTAGTTGTGTCATCTAAAACTTTTAGGGATTAGACTGATTGCTAAATTCTTTATTGCTTTAAAATTCCATAATTCTATGAGCAACTCAAATCTCATTCCATATAATGAAATAATCTAGCATTGGTATTTACCAAACACTTTGGTTTCTTGATCAATTTAAAAGATATTGAGAGTGACTGCCACATAATTGATTCAATAAAGACTAGTTTTCTTTCTTTAGGGAACCAATCTGATGTACTCAAATGGTGGGTTCTCATTCTGACTCTCCACTTGCTAGCTTTGTGACCTTACGCAAACTATTTACTATCTCTAAGTCTTGATGTCCTTGTTTGTAAAATGGGACAATATCTACCTTTCAAGGTCACTGTGAAGAATAAGTGAGATAACATATGTCAGATTTTGCTGGGGAAGGGATCACTTTCACTGGGAAAAAGATCTTTATGAAAGAAAATAGAGGAACACTTATAGTAAGAGACTGATAGAGCTGACCACATGAAAATATAAGGTCTTCATCTATTAATAATGAATAAACAGGCACAAGGGCTAATATTGTGTGTGTATCTCACAAATCAGTAGTCAATCTGTTAAATCAAAAGATAACGGACAAAAAACCTATCAAAGAAAAATACAAATGGTGAAAAATATGAAAAAGTATTCAATCTCACTGTTAAAGAAGCATAAAGGAAAACAGGATACCATTTCTCACCTATCAACATGGCTGAAGATTAAAAGCAATAATATTTTAAACCAGTGGCTCACAAAGTGTGGTCGCCAGAGGAGTAGGATCAACATCACCTGAAATGTGTTAGAAGTGCAGATTCTGAGGCCCCACCTTAGACTTACCAAATGAGATAATTGGGGATGGGACCCAGAAATCTAGTTTAACAAGCCTTCCAGATGATTCTGATGCATGTCAAAGTTTGATAAGCATTATTCCAAGCTGATGAGTTTGTGATGAGATATTTACTTCACATATTGCTGGCGGAAAAGTAAATTGATACAACTCTAGAAAGTAGTTTGGTAATATGTGTCAAAAAACCTCAAAATGTTCATATTATTTGGCACCCAAATTACACCGTTAGGAATGTTCCCTAACAGGAAATAATCAGACTTTGGATTTCAGCATAATTTAAAATAGAAGAGACTGGAAATAACCTAAATATATAGGTATATAGGAATGGTTAAAAAAAATTATAGTACATTTGTACGTGTGTGTGTATATCTACCTATCTATATATATGTGTGTGTGTGTGTGTGTGTGTGTGTATACATATATTTTATCACCAGAGGTATATACGAAACATATTTTAATAGTGATTTTCTCTCTGGTTTGAGGGATTACATTGATTCCTTCCAGGTAATCAGCTGGACTGCAGGCAATTTAGATGAAGTTATGATAAATGTAGATAAATGACCCTATGTTCTGGGTTCTATTTTCTATACAACCCACATTATAGTTTTTTGAAGAAAAATGTAATTGAACCTGACTGAAGATTCCCTTTTCCTCCTTTTTCTTTCTGTGCCATAGTCCATGGCCACTTGCAGGAGGCATGAGTCTCCCCTTTGATTCCACTGTTGTTTAAACTACTCTTTTATGGTCTATTCCAGATGTTACGGCTCTTGCTCAATGTTTATATTTTTTTAATCTCATCACTTATGAATTTAGAGATAAATTTTTTTATTTCTTTTTTTTAATTAAAATTGGTTACATTAGTCATGCTGTGCTAGAGCTTTGGTTTTAAATTGCAAAGTTTAGGATTATAATGCTTTTAAATACACTTAATATTTGTTACTCAAATAGATGTCAGAATATAAAAATGTGCCCTGTACAACAATGCTACAGTTGTATTATAGGGTAGTACAAGTTGTTTTGGGGTCAGATAAACCTGAGTTTAAATTCCAATGCTGCCATTTTCTAATTTTGTGACCCTGGACATGTTACTGAAGGCTTTCTGACTTATTAAGAAAAAAAAAAAAAAAAACCAGTTGCCATGGGGTCACAATGCAAATGCAGTAGCATCCCTTTGCTGAGTGGGAACTATAATCTTTGTCTTGGGGCAAAGGAGTAGGTCAGGGTGCTTCTAAGATCAGGGTGTCTTAGTCAGCAGCCAAGGCTGAGTTGGAAGACAGACAATGAATCCTCAGAGAGAAGCCAAGTACAGCACCAAGGAGGCAGCATACCCCTTGGTCTTGAGCTGAGACTAGCAGAGGTAGGCTATTAACCTTGCCTCAGCCCACAGATAAAGTGAATCCATGTAAAGACAAATGCTTTGATAACTACAAACGTGATGAGGGATGAGTACCCAATTTATACTGGGAAGTTTGTTTACTTTTTCCATTCCATTTGTTGGATGTTAAATCCAAAAAACAAAACCCACTGCTGTCGAGTCAATTCTGACTCACAGTGACCCTACAGAACAGAGTAGAACTGCCCCACAGAATTTCCAAGAAGCACCTGGTGGATTCGAACTGCCGACCTTTTGGTTAGCAGCCATAGCTCTTAACCACTATGCCACCAGTGTAATCAGTAGAATTTATTAATACATGTGCTGCTTAAAAAAAAGAGAGGAGAGAGAGACACACATCATGTAAGCCTTATGGTTTAGCTTCCTAGCAAGGCAGGATGCTTAGGTGCTCATAATGCCAGGCGCAGGGCTAAAAGGGGCTCTCCCCTCTCTTCTGAAGCCCACTCCATCTAAGCCCACTTTCCTGTGGCCTCAGTACCCTCTCAACACAATGCTTCAGGCAGCATTTTTGCCTCCAGTAGATCCCCGCAGACATTCATTTAATTGAATATGATTTTATACCTGATCTCAAGATTTAAGACCTTCACATATTCTTCCATAAGGCATTATCTTAAGTTTAATTATTCTGAACAGTTGTCTTCAAGTTTTATAAGATTATTCCAAAATCATATTATCTGCCCTTAATTTAAATCACCTCTGTAATCTCTTCATTAAGCAAAATAACATGATCCTGCCAAGGTCAATTCTATAAAAACATATCTGGAAATTAAAATAAATAAATGACAACCAGCTAATTTCCATAATAGAGATTAAGAAAATTAATAATCTTAGTGATCTTAAAAATCAATAAGGAAAACCCAAATAACTCTTGAAAATGGGCAAAGGCTTTTGAACAAGCTGGCTGTTAAATATGAAAAGATGATTAGCTTCACTCATAAAGAAATGCAAATCAGATTAATGATAATACACATTTTTAACCTATCAGATTAACAAAGATTTGAAGACTGAAAATAGTCAGGAGATCCTCTCCCACACTGTTGGTGGGAATGCAAAATAGTGCAGCCTTTTGAAAGGGCAAATTGACACCATCAAAAATTTAAATGTGCATACTCTTTGATAGAGTAATTCTACTTCCAGAAATTTATCCTACAGATAAACTGAAAGATAAGCTACAGTTTGTGAATTCTAAGATACACACCTTTTAACATTCCTGAAATTAGGATGGCGTGTTACAGTGTAACTGGCAGCATATTGTTTCTCCTTCTTGGTGGCACATAAAGTAATGGTGCTTCTTAGAAATGATAGTGTCCTACAGTTTATGAAATATGGGATATGTAAGGATATTTAATTGAGGTACCCTTCATCTTAGCAGAAAACTAGAAACCTAACTATCTGTTAGCAGGAGACTGGTTAAGTAACGAGCATAGGTGGTGCAATGGTTAAGCGCTTGGCTTTTAACCAAAAGGTCAGCGGCCACCAGCCACTCCTCGCTCCTCAGGAGAAAAGTCCTAGCAATCTCGTCGCTTGAAGATTCAAACCGAAAACCAAAGCTGTTGCCGCAGAGTCCACTCCCACTCACGGCTAGTCTATAGGACAGAATAGAACTGCCCCATAGGGTTTCCAAGGCTGTAACCTTTAAGGAAGCAGATTGCCAGGTCTTTCTCCTGCACAGCGGCTTGCGGGTTCGAACAATCAACCTTATAGTTAGCAGCTTAGCGCCACCAGGGCTCCTTCCCCGTAAAGATTACAGCCTTGGAAACCCTATGGGGCAGTTCTACTCTGTCCTGTAGGGTCCTATAGACTATTTATGAGTCACAGTCGATGGAACGTCATACAACGACATAGCTATAAAATGCAATACTCTGCAGCCATGACCAAAAAAAAAGAAAGCATCATGAAAATATAACCATTATATATATTAAGTAAAGACATCAAATTATAAATTGATACATAAGGAAAAAAAGGATATTCATGTGTGTGTGGCATTGTACATCTGTATATGCATACAAATAGCTTTTATGATAAAAATGTTATTTGGTGTTAAAAAAGCATTTGGAAAGAAAAGGTAATCTAATCAGAAAGTAGCTGTGAACAGAACTTAAAATGAAATTCACCTTGTTCCTTGTCCATCCTATGCCTGCAAGGGAGGCCATGACGAACATGCACAGTCCTCTTGATCCCGGGAAATCAAAATACACACTGCTGAAAACAGCGAGCACAGAGAACCCCAAAACAAGGACTATTCTCTTGCAATCAAGAACGCGCTTTAGGAGAAAAAAGTTAATCAGCAAACTTATTTCTAATAACTGACTTTTAATTATTGATTTTTCTACAATACGAATTTATAGGAAAATAAAAATGCCTGCCTCTGCTCACATAATGTGTGACTTAACATTTACCTTTTTTTCTTTAACAAAGGCAGAGTGAGTGTATACACAAATGGAGGAACACCAATTATCTTCCTTGTTATTACTATGATGCCGAAAAGATTTCAGAGCTTCTTCCAGATCAAGATGGACTAGGAAGAAAGGCCTGGTGATCTACTTCCAAAAATCAGGCTATGAAAACACGGGCAGTGATTTGTCCTGTTGTGCATGGCGTCGCCATGAATTGGGGACAGACTCGACATCAGCCAACAACAACAACAGTTATCAATGCATAATTTCACAGGGCTGAATAGAGTAGTAGAAAAAAGTACACGGGCTTTGGATGCAGACAGACCTGGGTTAAAACCTAGCTCTTTTACGTCATTGGCGTGTATGTAGTGGCTGCATTACTTCACCTGTTCAAGCTTAGTTTCCTTATCCGCGAAACTGGTATAAAAACATTTACATCTTAGAGGTTCTATGGAGGTTGAAGACATTGTCTCTCTACTATCTTCAGGCCCTCTGTTTCCTCTTTAATTTGGTGCTGCCCTGGTTTTTCTTTCTAAATCCTTGGCTAGCAAGAAGTTTCAGGAGGCTACAGATTGAGAGTAGCTTTTTTTTAAGTCTGACAACTGTGTACCTTTCTCTTTTTACTTTCCTTTGTTCATCCTTTTAAACATCTTGATCACTTTAAGGCGCAGGTTTTTAAAAGTGCTTGATCTGATTTGGAGGCATGCAGGCTCTGGAGCTGGATGCCCTGAGTTCAATCCCAGCTCCACTGCTTTCTAGCTATGTGATCTTGTTCAAGTCACTTATCCTCTCAATTTCCTCATCAGTAAAATCGTCATATTCACAGTACCCTCCTCGTGGGTGATCCAGATTGCACTAGGTCAACGCTGCCCAGATAACTTTCAGTGATGACAGAAACATTCTCTATCTGCACTTCCCAGTCCAAGAGCCGCTAGTCACTGTGGCCACTGAATGTGCAACTGAGGAACTCATTCTGTTTTCTTTTTTGATTTTTAAAAATCTATTGGAGAAAGGTCTACAAGTATTTTTACAATTGTATGTACACTTAATATTAAGAAAAAATTAGAATAATTTAGAGTTTAGATAATATTCGCCTCAATCTACATATTTTAGTCTCCTTAATGTTGAGCAATTAGCTGATCAGCTAGTGTGAACATGACTTTCAGGACTGAATACTCCCTATGAGGTTACCTTAGTTTCTTTGTTTTCAACAAGAATAAGTCTTGATGGTAGATCAATTAGCAAACCTTGAACAATTAATTTAAATTGTGTGGTAATTATTAGAGAGACTGGTTAGAACTTATGAGGAGGAACTGAATTTTTAATTTTACTAATTTAAATAACTACATGTGGCTAGTGGCTACAATGTTGGACAGTGTAGCACTAGATGATGACTTTAAAGTACTTACCACAGCATTTTATACACAGTAGGCAAAAAAGTAAGCTATTATTTTTTATAAATAATAAAAATATTAAACAAATGTATTCTCTTTATTTTGTTGCATAATTAGAACAATCTCGTATGTTTCTTTTGTGCATTTATAGCATCTTCTGTAGACAATTTCAGAGTTTTTTTTGAGTAACAGTACAAGAAAAATTCAAATCAACATGCATTCTGATAATAGAAATATTAATTTTCTTAATTAAAATTCTACTTGAATTTTGATGAACTCCATTCAAAGTGCACTGAAATCTGAAAATACCAATTCTTAAAAATTTCTGAATGTTTATCTATCCTAAGGGAATTAGGAGGGCAAAAGGAAACAATCAAAACCTTCTGTCTCACTGAGAAAGCATTGTGTGCAGTGAAGAACTTTGACCTTCTTCGCAGGAAATATTGGACTGCATTACACAGAGATGTTAAAGCCTATCTATTTGATAGTATTAGAAGCTAAAATATTTTGATACTAACAAAAAGGACCAAGAAAAAAAAAAAAGCCATTATATATCATGATTTAGTTAAATAAAAAATCTTGCATATCTTATTTTTTTTTAATTGATGATATTTGTTTTATTGTGAAATTTAAAGTGTATAGAATATAAATTAGAGAAAAAATGTTCAGACTGCATTAAATATCTTATGCATTTAGTCCCCTTCATAAAGCTCACGGATGGCACTGATAGAGCAGTAAGCAACTTTAAACTGGTGGGCTATTTTCTAAACCACGTCCTTCACACTTAGCTTTGATGGAAGTGTTTCAGAGCATTTTTAATGGCATTTTAGAGCATGACTTTCCCACAGGTTATTTTTCTCACCTGGTCACTGCTTGGAAAGTAACAAATAAAAGCTCCAAGAAGAGATCCAGTTGCCACACCGGTTACGACCTCCAAAATTCCCCTAAGGACATGAAACATTGTGGAGCCTGAAGAAGACACGAAGAGAAATGCTCAGGCAGAATGCTTAATCCTCAAATACACAAACTTTACTTCTACAATCATTGGAATAAAGCAGCTAATTACATACGAGGAAGTTTACAGACCCTCTGCATTCTTAAATACTGTGACTTAAAGTGTTTACTAAAAAGAGCCTATTTTATAAGATTGGGTTGTTTTTTTTTTTTAATGGTATAAGAAAGGTATGCATGTAATTGGAGACAAATTACGAAACAGGCTATGACATGATTTGTGCAGTTTTACATGTGTTTATGTCAATAAATTTTAGTTAAAGGGCCTAAGAAAATGTGAAAGATAAAATTCATAATTCAGAGCTAATTTGTTCTACCACATTATATGCATAGGCTGAGTGACTTAGACAGATATAGGTAAGCCTTCAAGTTATCATTTAAAAGTATGATTTTTAATAGTAGATGTGCATTGATTTTAGTATCTCTAAGATGTATAAGAATGCAGTAACCTAAGAATTTGGACATAAAAATCAAAAACCTTTTCTTACTATAAACAGTACAAGGGACTTGTTCCTTCTCAAATGTTTACTCTAAAAGTAAATCTGAAAACAAATGATTTTTGAGATTGCTCTTAAAAACCAAACCCACTGCCGCTGAGTCGATTCCAACTCAGAGAGACCCGACAGCACAGAGCAGAACTGCCCCATAGAATTTCCAAGGAGCGGCTGGTGGATTTGAACTGCCAACCTTTTGGTTAGCAGCCGAGTTCTTAACCACTGCACCACCAGATTGCTTTTAGAAAAGTTTTTATTTTTTGATTAACTTCTTTGAAAGAGGTAAGTAATAGAAAAATCTTTGCTAGAACATTATGCAGAAAATTACGTTAAAATTATTCAACACATAAAGCCCTTCTTCACACACTGTTCTAAGGAAAAATGTACTCAGTAACTAGTTATTTATTGCAGCAATTATCTCATTTATGTATTTATTTATTTATTTTTAAAACTACCTCTGCAGTATTTTTATCTAGCTAGGACAATTGTCTGCCAGGTAATGGTGTAACTGTCAAAAGCATCACTGTGATACTAGTACAACACTCAAGGTATTACAGTAAATAATTTACTGTAAGTGTATAGAAAGTAGCTAATTCGTTTCAATCTCTGGTATATTAAAGTTATTTGGGGGGAAAAGAAAGACTTGGGTCTCATCCCTGGAAATTCCAATTCAATAAGTCTGGCAGGGCCTGGGAGCCACATTTTAAAGGGGTATCTAGGTCATCTTGATCCAGAAGGTCTATGGACCACACTGGGATGGAGTGGGAGGGGGAAGAAAGGGATCCTATAAGAGTCAGTTATGAAGGTTCTTCAACCTATCCACACTTTCTCTTCCCACCTCCACCCCTACACCCCCCACAACTCTGGAGTATAAAAACCCCAGCCCTGACCCTTCCCACTCCCTCCTCTCCCCTCCCCCTCCCCCTGTGATTCTAATACAAACACTATTGCTCTAAAGCAATAGTTCTTGATCCTGACTGCACTGGTTTCCATTCTCAAGGTTTCTGATTGAATTGGTCTATGGAAGTCCCTGCGTGGTACAAATGTTAACACACTCGGCTGTGAACAAAAAAAGCTGGAGGGTCAAGTACACCCAGAGGTACCTCAGAAGAAAGACGTGGTGATCTACTTCCAAAAAATCAGCCATTGAACACCCTATGGAGCACCATGTATTGTACTCTGCAAGGGGTTGCCAAGAGTTGGAATCAACTCAACAGTAACTGGTTGGGTGGTTAATTTAGGGCCCATATATAGGTATCTTTTAAAACTCCCCAAGTAATTCTAATGTGCAGCCAAGTTGAGAACGACTATATTAAAGGTGTGTACCAGGAAAGCAGTGAGAAAATAAGCTTGGAAAAGCACAGCAGAGTCAAAATAAGGACAAGAGTGTAGAATTGACCTAATAGGTAAAAGGGAATCCTCATTGGTTCTTGAGGAGATAACAGGAGGTAACACTATTAACCAATGCTGTGAGAAGATTAATTTGCCAGTAATACACAGCAGACACTGTAAGGCAGGACTTGGCTGGAAGGCAGACTCTGGGGCAATGTGAAGAGGTGATGCTCTGGTAACTGGCATAAATCATATATAATCATAAAATGGGAAGATAACTATGGGGCTTGGAGAAAATGAAAATGCATGACTTTCCAAGAAGGTATGTTTCCCACATGATAATCTGAAGCTAAACTTAGGCTATGATTACATTTTGTCAATAATACAAGGTTGAAAATCTTCTCTCTCCATCTTAGAAGATAAGATTAAGAAATGCCAAAAGATAATAAAAACCCAAAAACCAAACCCACCGCCACTGAGTCAATTCCAACTCATTGCGATCCTACAGGACAGAGTAGAGCTGCCCCATAGGGTTTCCAAGACTGCAGTCTTTATGGAAGCAGATGCCACATCTTTCTCCCGCAGAGCAGCTGGTGGGTTCAAACTGCCGACCTTTAGGTTAGCAGCTGAGTGCTTAACCACTGCGCCACCAGGACGCCTTTAAAGGTAAAAAGGTGTCAAATAACAGTGTGTGAAAAAATGTCTTAAATTCCTCTTTTATTATTACATAAAACAAGATATGTCTGTATCAGACACAAATGATTTCTTATTTACAAGGATCAATGCAACCCATTCAAACCATTGCTGTGGCTACCCACAAAATGCTAAAGATGAGGGGACAGTAATTGTTCCTCTTTTAGAAGCATTCTGTTCCTTCTGCTTGGACAGCTCTGTCACTTGTGCTCATTGAAAAAAATCTACTCATCCTTCGTTTGAGTCTCCAAGATAAAATTTTGCCAGATCACTCCAAGCAGAAGCTGTTCTCATCCTTCTTTAAACTTTACAACTTTGTATCCCTTTTACTGTGCTTACTTCAGACTCTTGAACAGCCTATATCTAGACACAGGAAGGGAGTAAATATAGGTACTGGTCCCCGCCCTCCCCCAGCCCCCGTAAAGAACTCCTGGAGTTGTTTTCTCTACTTTTACTTTGCCTTAATCAATTACCAAGCAAATACACCATGCTTAACATAACATTTTAATCTATGTCTCTAGAGTGCAAGAGAACAGTATGTTGTGAACTGACTCGTTTACCTGTGGAAAATGCTATGCCCAAGCACGTGTTAAAGCCAGTGACGGCTAGAATGGCATTGAAGCTGTAAGCATCCAGGAGCAAGGTCGGGACACCTTTAACATCATAGCCTTCTTCCTTCAAAAGGAGCATTGAAGGCACCACAACGCTTAGAGATGCAGCACCTAAAACAAAACTGGGCAGGCAGCACTTTAATGAGTTATAACAGTATCTTAATATCTTTCTTTTTAAAAAAAATTATAATAACCTCTACTCTTTTGGAGGCTGGACTTTGTAGACTTTTACCTACAGTCTTTCAAATGGCATAGAAGTGCCAAACCAGAAACACACACACATAAATTCCACAGGACACTTTTTCAGAGTGTGGCCACAGACAACCTGCAATGGAACATGCTTAGGTTGCCTTAAAAAAAATTTATAGATATATAGATAGATATGTAGCAAATCAAACCAAACTTGTTGCCATCGAGTTGATTCTGACTCATAGTGACCTTACAGGACAGAAAAGAACCGCCCTGTAGGGTTTCCAAGGCGCAGCTGGTAGATTCCAACAGCCGACATTTGGGTTAACAGCTCTTCACCACTGCGCCACAGGGGATATGTATATTATTTATTTATTGTGTGAGTGGTATAGAAAATCTGCCCCTGGGTGGTGCAAGTGGTCAATATGCTTAGCTGCCAACTGAAAGCTGGAGGTTCAAGTCCACCCAGAGGCACCTCAGAAGAAAGGCCTGGTGATCTACTTCTGAAAAATCAGCCATTGAAAACCCTACGGAGCACAGTTCTACTGTGACACACATGGGGTCGCCACGAGTCGGAAATGATTCCACAGCAACCGGTAAATAAAAGACCTAATGGGGTTAAGCCCCAGAAATCTGCCTTTTTCTTAAACAAAACATTCATGTTATGAGGTTTGAAAAACACTGCCACATGTATTTTAGACTGGAAGCCAGTGACACTATCAGGACTCGGTATGTAAAGTAAGACGACAGATCAGGAGGAGAAGGTCATGATGACAGTGACCGTGGTGATAATAACACCAGGAGCAGCAGGAACAGCAAGGAGCACTTTACGTGCCAAACACTGTTTTAAGCACTTTACATGTATTAACTAATTTAACTCTCGTAACAACCCTATGAGGTAGATTCAATCATAATCATCATTTTACAGATAAGGATTGAGGTCCAGAGAGATTAAGTAATTTGCCAAAAGTCACATGCTAGAAAGTTGCAGAGCTGGGATCTGAACCCAGGCAGTATAGCTCTAAAATCTAAACATAACAAGTAAGAATTTCTTACTTTTAACCTATTTAACCCAAACTAGTTGCCATAGAGTCGACTCCACCTCTTGGCAACCTCATCCTTGCCAGAGTAGAACTGTGCTTCATAGGGTTTTCAGTGCCTGAGTTTTTGGAAATAGAGTGCCAGGCCTTTCTTCTGAGGTACTTCTGGGTGGACTGGAACCTCGAACGTTTCACTTACTAGCTAAGCTTAACCACCTGCACCATCAAGGGACTCTTCGTACCTACTTTTTAGTACCAAACACTAAATGCTTTGTTATTTATTTACTTCTCATGGTTCTTAATCATGAGAAGCAAGGACTGACAACAGGATGAAGAGGCAGCAGAAGCACAAATCACAACAGTCTGGTGACAAGAAGGAGGAAAACAGTCCTAGGAGCTGATGAGTGTTAATGTGTTTATTTTCCTTTGTACAGACTTAAGGTGGGATCCTGCATCTCTGTCACCAGAATGGAACCAGGGGTAGGTAAAAGACCATTACTTCTTCAATTAATTTAAATTATTATAATCACTGTAAAAAGTTAGCACCTACAGAAACATATAGTATATTTTAAAGTTAGGGTATTTAGATTATGCTGGAATGTCTATGTCACATTTTCTGACGTCCTTAAGTAAATGCTAATATGCATTCTCTGGTACAGAATCATAGAAATGCCTAAAATCTGTGCATGTTTTCATATGGACAAAGAAAAACCATTACCCCAGTATAAATCCCCATTGCCATGGTAAACCCATTAGGAAGTGGGCAAGAAGAGCAGATGCGCATGCCTCCGCAAGACAAGGACCCATGGATAGTCTCACACAAACACCCTTCAACTTCTTCAGGGCCTGAAATATAAAAATAGACACACTAAGATCATTCTCTAAAGGCATGCAGAGAAGACAGACTTGAGGTATGAGATGACCTTAAACTTTTTCTTCAGCATTCAGACCACGTATGGGTCAACACAAACCTTCTAGGTAATGGGCTTTATTTAGCAAACACTTCAGTGTTCTAAGTGCTTTAGAGTTAATTTATTTAGACCTCATGGCCACACTATGAGATAGGTAGGTAGTACTATTATCTCCATTTTTGACGTGTCCTCTTGTAAAAAGGCACGATTTGCGCAAGATCATGAAACTGGTGAGTGGTGGAGCCAGGTTTTGAACTCAGGCAAGCAGCTTACAGAGTCTGTGCTCAAAATCCCCACACTAGCTGACTTAACCCTCTCAGTACTAGCTTTATTTATCATCTGTGGCCCCAGGGTGAGACTAGGGCAAAAAGCCTCACTTGGTTCATGACATCCCCCAGGAACTTTTACTCCTGCATTCAAAAACATACACGGAAAACAAGACAAAACAAAAACACGAGCCTCATTTTATACACTAGAAAGTTTCCTGAGCCAGTACGGTTAGCCCTAAGCATGTATACAGGGCTTTGCACACCAAAAATAACAAGTCTTCTCCCTCACTGATCATAGTTTGTAATTATGGCCTGCATCTCTGTCAGAGAAAAGGGGAACCTTTATTCCTGGTGCTGTCCCCACTTCACCTTTCTCCAAGAAAGCATAGGAACACTTTCTGAGGTCTTGCGAAGCATAAGGTACTAACTGCACAATAGTCCTGCATGAAATAAATGCTATTCCCTCTTTGAGACTGTCATGCAAGGTGTCTACATCCTTTTTGTAAAGCTCAGTGATTCTAAATATTGCAGCACTGGAGGAGCAAAATTCCTACTCAGTAGTTAGAAATCTCCACTTCATACCTCTGAATCCAGTTGAAGGCCTACATAAACCAAAGTGATAGACAGGTATATACTTCTCACAGAGGAAGACCACTCATGCTCGATCTGCACATTATCACTGATGACTGGGATGTTTCTGATGAGAAACCCAGCAAGCATTGCACCTTGAATGGAGAAGTCAAACAACTCTTTTGTTAGTTTCCAAATACAGAAAACATCTGTCAACACATCAGATGTGAAGGAGACAACTATATAATCCTAGGAACCACTTCCTTTATGTTTAGTCCTTGGATAAAATTAAGTTTTTAATTAAAGAAATTAAAGTAGTACAATAAATTAGAGCTGCAAAGAAAAGATTTTAATATGCAGATTAAAAAGATGGATTATGATAGTTAATATCCCTCAAAATACCTGAAGTAAGAAACAGGATGCAGCATTTGGAAAGACTGTGATCAAATTCTAAATACAAAAAGTTTTATTGCAACGTCGAATTCAGTCATCCCTTTGGGTACAAACAGCAAACAGTTCCTGAAATTATGTGCTATGTCAGGTTACCTGAAACACCAACAAATACTTACATGGGTTCCATTTTACCTTCACATCAGATAATTTAAAATGCCTAACCTACTTTGCTTCTAAGCAAAGGCTTTGGTGAGTTATGATGGGATGAACAAACCTGCCCTTTCGTTCATCCATTCAACATTTACCAAATGCTCTCAGTATTTTAGACACTGTGTCTGCTCGTCGCGCGGTTCCTGCCGATCACACCAGTGTCGCCATTTCTCTGCTTCCCGGCTCTGCTGTCCTTGTCGCCATTTCTCTTGGTCTTCAGTGTTAGTAGCTCAGTATTACAGCCCTTGACCATTATTACAGCTCTTTTATTTCAGTCTAGGAGGTCCTCAGTGCAGGGACTCTGGGTCCAAAGGACACGCTCCTCTCCAGGCTCTTGTAGATCTGTGAGATCGACCGCGTACATAGGAAAACTCTTAGTCAATTTCAAGGCGTGATTTTCCCAGCAGGATGGTAAACTGACCAATTCTATTGGGTGGATTGCAAGCCACTTAGGTGGATAGAAACCAACCAATCCCTGGAAGTCACTTATGCAGATAGTAAACCAACCAGTCTTTGCAAGCTGTTAGATGGATAGCAAACAGATCAATCACTTGGCAGGCTGGAGCCCGACCAATCATTTTGGAAGAACTGTAAACTCAGGGCCAGAAAGGCCACATAAAAGACACCCATTGCACCACAGTTGCAATGCCTAAGGAAGTAGTGAATGAAGATGTTAATCATCAATGGCTAATAATACGAGAGAAAAAGAGATGACCAGACATTACGTACCCATGAATCACCTACGAAGTAGTCTTGCAAAAAACGAAAGCAATATATCTATATCTATATATCTATCTATCTTAGGCTTTGTGGACCATACAGAAACAAACCTTCTGATCAAGCCTCTACATCTACCAATGAATTTATATAAAAGGGACAGAGGAGCATGCTAAATACCACCGCTGGGATATAATCAGCAAAATTTAGACTCTGTGAAACATTACAGTACAATACCATTTTTTTTCAGTAATGATTTGCTTTAAAATAATTTGGGAGTAGATGAAATAAGGATGCCCATATACTGATAATTTTTGCCTACTTAAAAAAATTTCTGGAACACAAATTTTTAGAGAAAATAATACTCCTGTATCAGGGAAGGTGTTCAACCAAGGGCAAGGTCCCCATGGGCTGAGAGGCAAGAAAGCGACATCTGCCAAATCAAAACTAGGCCACTGGCAAGGGAAAAGTGTCTCAGGGAAATTGTTTTCACATTCTTTTCAGAAACAAGCAAACAAAAATGCTTTGTCATCACTTGTCCCTGGCAATTATTTCAATAAACTCTTAAAAATATAGAACAGGTAATCATCACATGTATTCTGTATTTTGATACGTCTTTATGGATTCAGATAATGCTTTGGCTTTGGACACTGGTCCTAAAATCATAAAAAAAGGTAAACTTTCTCTATCACAGGTATAATACTATAAAAAAAGATATAAGATATATCACGTACATACTTTTCAGAATACTTCCAGTTATCTCGGGAGGCTTCACGTGATCACTGCAAAGCTTTCTCTCTTTGCAGTGTGGTATATTTTGCTTGTTGCAATAATGGATTGGTAAAAAGAAGTTGAGGAGTAAAGAGCATTTTCCTAGAGTCTAGAACACTGGTCTTCAGCTTCAGCTGCATATTATTAGAATCATCTGGGGGGCTTTTAAAAATTCTAATGCCTGGGCTGTACTCCATACTAATTAATTCAGAATCTCTGGAGGGGTGGGGGAGGCCTAGGCATTAGCATTTTAAAAAATTCCCCAGATGATTTCCATGTGCAGCCAGGCTTGAGCGCTAATGATCTTTCTACTTAGAACGTGGTGTTGGAGCTTATTAGAAATGCAGAATCTCAGGCCCCATCTCAGACCTATTTAATTAGAATCTCATTTTAACACAATCTCAAGGTCATTCCTATGTACAATAAAGTTTGAGAAGCACTGATACAGATGAAGGGGTCAGCAAACGTTTACTGGAAAGGGACTGATAATATATATTTTAAGGCTTTGTAGGCCATACAGTCTCTGTGACAAGCTCAAAACTCTGTTGTTAAGCGCAAAAGCAGCCATATGTAGTATGTAAACAAATGAGACTGAATGTGTTCCAATAAAACTTTATTGACCAAAAACAGGCCGCTTGCCAACCCCTGATCTATAATACACCGGCATAACTGGAAACAGCTCATTTTAACAATAATTCAATGAATAACATCGTTGTCGTGTGCTGTCCAGTTGATTCAGACTCATAGCAACCCTATAGGGCACAGTAGACCTGCCCCATGGGACAGAGTAAAACTGCCCTATAGGGTGTCCTAGGCTGTAAACTTTACGGGAGAAAATCGCCAGGTCTTTTTTCCTGTGGAGCTGCTGGTGGGTTCAAACATCCCACCTTTCAGTTAGCAGTCAAGCACTTAACCATTGTGCCACTGGGGCTCCTTATTAACAACTTTAGGGAACAAATAGTGCCTATGAGAAGGAAAATACGTTAGGTGAAATAACTTCAGTTTACAGAAAATTTAAAAATATATTGAGAAGCAGTTCATAATAAGATGTAAATAATTTTACCCCTCTTTTATGTTTAGCTTCAACTGCTGACCACAAATTGAAAAGCAAATAGTTTTGGCCTAAGTTAACAACCCTGATTTCCCTATTATAAGCTAACAAAAACAAAACAAAACTTTTAGTTTGGGGAATGTGTGCCAATATATATGTATGTGTCAATGGTAAGTGGTTTTTGAATAAAACTCTGTGATTAGTAAATCTGTTAGAAACAAACACAAAAATACCTTTTGCGGTAAATTGAAAGTGGAAAATTGAAATTTTGTAATTAATGGAATTTTAAAAAGAAATATTAAAGGCATAATAGCTAGTCTTAAGAATAATTTGCATGCATGTCCTGGGTAGGCATTCTCACTGCCTCTGGAATAAGATTTTTGTCTAATTTTTAAGACGATGATATTATATTTTAAATATACCCAGAGGTGTGCTATTAAATGCTTAACAACCAGCTCTCCAAAAATGTATGCACCTTTATATTGTATATAAGTTTACTATACATTTTAACAATATACAAGATATGATTTATTATACATTTTAGTAATATAAAAGATACACTGTGCAGCACACAATTCACAAATATACAATACTCTTCACTGTAAATTCCATATAGCCGATTGATTCTCACAGGATGTTCTCACTGATTTTTGCTGAACTGGATTCATAACCAACTATGGTTGCAGTTTAACCATGACTTGATGAAATCAGATTACAAATAATGCTTGATTACTATCCGGTTCAGCAAAGAAATCACTCATCATTGATGAACAAGTGTAGTTTCACCATGAATGTTAGTTGGTATTTTTGGTTATGTGACCGCATAAGATGAAAATGGAACAAGACATATGTCAGAACTTCACTCATTTGTCAATGATGTGAGTGACTTCTTTGACAAATCAGAAAATTAGTTTTTGAATCCTAGGAGAAAATATCCACAATTTTTTTTCATTCTATTCACAAGGCAAAGGCTACAGATAAGACATAGTTTTAAGTTTAATCTGAATTATTGACTTTTTCTCCATAAAATTTTAAGTCTAGACAATTGACAAAACAATCAACAAAACAATGTATCAATCCCTAATTTGCAGAATTTTCTGACTGTGTGGTCCAACGTGGCCGATTGTAAGCTATCAACATGGAGTCACTGAATGTGGAGCTGGGAAGATGCAGAGCAGCACACCATCATATACTATTTCCACCATAAAGATACAATCGACACAAAAAATCTTAAGAGCACAGATAAGGGGAAAATGTAGTAAAATCATTAGGAAGTGATGAATTTTGAGTTTTTACTGCTGTTTAATATAAATTATTTAATTTTAAGCTTATATAATCTAATATTTTAAAATAGACATGTTTAACAGCTGGCTCACAAAATTCCTCAGAATTTAAAATTGGTTTTTGCAAGCTGGTACAAATTGGCTCTATCCCACCAAATTCACTTTTATTCCCCCAAAACTTTCCAAACTACTGTTTAAAAAATACGATATGCTCTGAAGAAAACACTTAGCACTTACCAAGAAAATCAGGCAGTGGCGGCAATATAGGTAACTTAATGAGCGAGAACAGTGTATCTCCAAGAAAGGCAAAAAACAATAGGATTATGATTCCAGATGGGTTTACTCCAGGAAGAAATGTACTGATGGTAACTGACCAAACTACAGCCCACAGAAGAAAATCCATGGCAACTGAAATAAACCAGGGAAACTAGTTTCTATCAATAAATTGTCATTTGCAGCATTTGATATCATTTACAAATTGTTTTTTGAAATAAATATTGAGTAGTAAGTAATGAACACATTAGTAGCTAAAGAAACTACTAATATTTAGAAAACGGTATATTAAAACATTCTTCTTTCTTTCAAGAAATAATTCTTTCAATCTCATGATATGGATCTTACTATATTGCATTTGATTCTTTTTTTTAGGCAAAAGTTTACAGAACAAATTAGTTTCTCATTAAACAGTTAGTACACTAATTGTTTTGTGACATTGGCTGCCAACCCCACGATATGTCCCCTTCTCAACCTCAGGTTACCTGTTTCCATTCACCCAGTTTTCCTGCCCCTTCCTGCCTTCTCACCTTTGCTTTTGGGCTGGTGTGCCCATTAGTCTCGTATACATGATTGACTATCATGAATTTTAATTTGCTGAATTTAGATGTTTGCTTTCAAGTCTTAGAATAACACCTATATTTCCGGTAATTCTCAGCTATATATTTTGACATTCTAATTAGACTGTAAGTTCTTTAAATGCATGAACTGGCTTCAGTTTTTCTTTTTTTCTTCCCATGTCTAGTTTAGTGCTCTTCAGGCAAAATGGTCTTAATAATGCTGTTCTCTAACTCTAAGATTTATATATATATATGTTTATATTACACATTTTAATAATATAAAAGATATCTTGGGTAGCACATCAAATATATAAAATAATAGAGTTATGTTGTTATCAGAAAACAAAATTTATGAAAACATTTCTGATATTATAAAAAAAATCAAAACTTTAAAAAAAGTAGAAAAGTAGAAAGAAAAAAAATTATAGCTCACATCCCAGAGGCAAAAAGGATTTGTTCCTCTACTTTTACCTACGAATTAATTTTCCATACATTACATATTTATATACACGCATACCAAAAAAAAAACCCACAGTTGCTGTCAAGTTGATTGCAACTCTTAACAACCCTACAGGACAGAGTAGAACTGCCCCTTAGGGTTTCCAAGGCGCGGCTGGCAGATTTGAACTGCCGACCTTTTGTTTAGCAGCTGTACCTCTTAACCACTGTGTCACCAGGGCTCCATCTACATGTATAGGGCTTGCTAAAGGTAAGTCATGAAGAGCTCTTTGTAAACTGTGAAGCACTGTGTAAGTCTAAATACACAGAAAATGCATATTTATAAGGTTACTCTAAACTGTTTTTAATTCAGTTAATAATTAACTTCTCACTTATAATTTTGGGCAATCATATTTTCACATGTAAGATTAGTTCATAAGAAGGATACTTAGTGTATACTGAAGGGGCCCAGGGAGGAGTATAGGACAGGAGCAGTGCTGTAAGTCTGAGAAACAGAAGGACAGGAAGACAAGTGAAGAGCTGTTTACATACACCCAGCCTCATTTTTCAGGCAGCCCTATGGACAATGACTACAGAATTTTTATAAAAATCTGAGTCTCCAAATCAAATCATTCACTTTCATCTTTTCCTTATGTCAATCTGTAACTATTTTATTGTAATTGTTTTAAGTAAAAACATGGCATAATTTGAATGGTAAAGTTTAAAAAATAATAAAAAGGACAGAAAAGGTAGTAAATTATCTCTTGCCTTATTAGTTAGTGTATATTTTGGAACCCATATATTAGTTTATTTTGTTCCAAATAAAATTTGAGATTTTTTTCCCCATGCTTTTAGAACCTTACCTAATTGCACTGAAAACACATCTAGAACCCAAAATATATCGTGTCATACTTGGCTTTCCTATAGTCCAGATGAGAATGGTAAAAGTGTCTTTCATCACTAGTCTGACAGAGACTGGAGACACCCTGAGAGTATGGTCCACGGACACCATTTTAACTCAGTACTGAAGTCACTCCTGAGGTTCACCCTTCAGCCAAAGATTAGACAGGCCCATAAAACAAAACAAGACTAAATGGGCCCACCAGCCCAGGGGCAAGGACTAGAAGGCAGGAGGGGACAGGAAAGCTGGTAACAGGGAACGCAAGGTCGAGAAGGGAGAGTGTTGACATGTCGTGGGGTTGGCAACCAATATCCCAAAACAATACGTGTAATTGTTTAAATTAAATTAATTTGCTCCGTAAACCTTCATCTACAGTACAATAAAGAAATAAAAATGTCTTTCAGAACTGAAGTATAACTATAAAGAAGTGAGTTTGATTTTTCAGTAATCAAAACTTCTAGATTAAATGTATTACATTCTTCAACATATTTATCTTGGGAGATCACATATTTACTCCAATGATGCTGTCATTCCTCAAAATAATTTTGAAGTTGTCTTTAAATTTTACAACTCTTCTTCTTTACTATACTACATATCCCTCAACACATACATACTTATACATATTTCTTTTTGAACAAAAAAGAATGGCATTACTGAATCTGAACATCCATTTTATTCATCAAATTGATATCAGAATAACCTTTCGATGCTTCCAAAGACCAACTCCAACAGCAACAATATTCAAAATACTGCTGAGATAAATTAAAAAAAAAAAAAAATCCCAGAAATGTTTTAGTCATGACAACTCTATTGCACTGAGCTGAATTGCAAACCAAGATCCTTGCTTATCAAATGAAGGGTTCCATTTAGAGTATAAATTGAGATGTGCGTGCTCAAATATTAGTTGTATTACTTAACAGTAATAACAACCAACATTTATGTAGTGTTTGTCTGTTTACAAATGATTTCACAAACATTTTTCTTATTGGAACCCTGAAGTAATTCTTTGAAATGCTTACTCAGATGAGGAAAAGGAGAACACCGTAATTTCTGCTCTTTTCCCCTTGCTAATGGCTGGAATGGTGGCGACTACAGAGATCTTGGAAGCCCCATGTTGAAGATGGTGGAGCCTTGACAGCATGAGTCCCTGAATGACCACGTGGAACAAAGCCACCTAGCAGTGTGAACTCTTCACCTAGTACTTGTCATGTGAGAGAGAAGTAAACTACTTTTTCTCTTTTAAATTTTATTATTTTGGGATCTCTCATTATAACAACTTCATCTTTTACTCCCTTGTTCTTAATTCACCTTGATTGTTTACATACCATCTGTTATTTTGCTAACCAGTGATACACATGGACGGTGAGCAAATGTTTGTCTCAGTCTCTGCAAATGATTTGATTCAGTCGGTGTTTCTTGTGGCCTTTTTTCACTGCTACTCAGTAGGTTATTTCCTTCTGTTGGTTCACTTTCATCTGTACTCCTGAGGTTCATACCCGTCTCCTCCTGTTTCTAAAGGAGCAAAATATGTCCTTAAAATTGTATTTATTTGCTCTACATTTTTATAGGTTCTGAGTCATCATATCACAAATCATACTTCCATTACTAGAATCAAGGCTAACACTTCATAGGAAAATGCACAGCTTTATTACTAGCTAATCGGCTGATGCTTAGAACAAGAACTAAGTTATATTTAGCATTGAGTCACTATTTGTGGTATAAATGCTTGACTCACGTCAAATTTCATTAAGCTGGGTTTAAAATAGGAGTCCTGGTGGGGCAGGGGTTAAAGCACTGGGCTGCTAACATAAGGTCAGCAGTTTAAACCCACCAGCTGCTTTGTGGGAGACAGATGTGGCAGTCTGCTTCCTTAAGGATTACAGACTGGGAAAGCCTATGGGGCAGCTCTACTCTGTCCTATAGGGTCGCTAAGAGTAGGAATCAACTCCATGGCAGTGGGTTTTTCCGGTTTTGTTGGGGGTTGGGTTTTAACAATCAGTATATTTAAGATAAGATACAGGGCAACAGACAGCAAATATACCAAAGTTGTTCAGGAAAAGATAACTATCTGTGATTTAAAAAAAAAATCAATTCACATTCATTCATCTACCTGAATTTAAGTATTTCTTAATTTGAAGAGAAAGGGAAGAATCCAAAATTATTCTAGTGTTTAGTTTGAGAACACTAAGATTTTCACAGGCCCTCATTTTTCCAGTCTCATGTAAGGGCCAGTTGCTAATGGCTTTAGTTGGGAAACTGCTAGTCACACCTGACCTGGCCTGTATGAGCTTGGTGATTAAGGAAGGGGAATTGTTAGTTGAGTGGTAGGAAATGAAGAGAACACAATGCAATAATAGATTGAATACAATCCATTCCTTAAAGAAATGGCTGGGATGTTCTACACTTAATGAGATGTATCTGTGTTTCTTGATGTGCAGAGGCTGTGTGACTCACCTCTGTGGAAGGTTCGGAATCTGCACGTTCAATTGTTGTATCTTCATCCGTCATAATTTATAATTAAAAAAAAGATGACAGAGGGAAGAGGAACAAGAGCTATCTTGAAAGAAAAACAGTAAAAATTAGCAATTTGAAAATCTTTCTAACTAAATGAATAATTTGTATGTATTTTTCCCTTAGAACTCTGAACAGCTAAAATATTTTAAATCAGACTATTTTAACTTCCAATTGCTAATTGTTTCTGTGATTCCAATATATTATCCTCATTCTTGTCTATCCTTTCACCTCTCTTGAACAAGTCCTTGCTGACTCAGCATAATTTCATATGATTTCTCCCCACCCTATGTATTTTTTATGAACAAAGTTAAATTTTTACTACAAACATTTTACTGAGAGAGTAATCAACACAAGATTTCCAAACATAAAGGCAGGATAAAATTTCTGACAGGAGTGGAATGGAAATACAAGTTCATGGAGGAAAAGGAACATGTAAAATTCCCAACTGTTAAAGAAGAATTTGTTCCCCTATTTTTTAAATGGATCGAGTGGATTCCAACTCAAAGCAACCCTATAGGACGGAGTAAAACTGTCCCACAGGGTTTCCAAGGCTGTAACTCTTTACGGAAGCAGACTGCTAAATCTTTTTCCCGTGGAGTGGCTGGTGGGTTCAAGCAGCTGACCTTTCGGTTAGCAGCGGAGCTATTTAACCACTGCACCACCAGAGCTCAAACAGATAATGGAGGCTATCCAATTACTACAGTATTTAGATTCCACTGGACTTTTGGAAATCCTAGTGGCATAGTGGTTAAGAGCTATGTCAGCTAACCAGAAGGTCAGAATTTCAAATCCACCAGGCGCTCCTTGGAAACCCTATGGGGCAGTTCTACTTTGTCGTATAGTGTCACTATGAGTCAGAATCGACTCGACAGCAACGGTTTTTCTTTTTTTGGTTTGGACATTTAAAAGAGTGATGTAACTTTCTTTCTTTCTTTTTTGGCTTTAACAGACACAACTTTATTCTCTCACAGTTAAGGAGGCTAGAAGTCCAAATTCAGGGCACCAGCTCTAGGGGAAGGCTTTCTCTCTCTTTTGGTTCTGGGGAAAGGTTCTTGCTTCCTTTCAATATCTGTGGGCCCAGCGTTCCACAGAGATCTCTGTGTGTCTTAGCATCAACCTTCCCCTGGATCGAGGAGGCTCTCAGTGCAGCAACCCCAGTTCCAAAGGACATGGCCCACTTCTGGCTCTTCTTTCTTTCCCACCCCATATTCTGAATTATAACTTCAAAACATTCCAAGCAATAAACCCTACAAAAACCGTTGCCATCAGAAAAAAAAAAGCTCCAGGTAATCTTCCAACATGAGGAATGAGTCACCAAAGGCAAACCTACAGATTACATCATTTTCAGAGAAACCACAGTCACTAGTTCTTGCCAGGTTCTTATTTCTAAATTAATTTTTTTTAAACGACAAAACACTGAGTAGCTACAATATCTTAGACACTGTGCTAAGTGCTATGATAGTCACTTGCCATAGTGATACATTCTTTGTACTCGTTTTACAATATATCAGGAAAGATAAACAAAATAACTAGAAAACCTGTAAGGCAGAGCTATAGGTTGACTCAATCAATACACACTTCAACATCTATAGAGACTAAAAAGCCAAATATTCCAATTCCTAACCACGTTTGCAGCTAGAGGTGCCCATGTGTCATAGTTCTGTCCATTGAGATACCAGTGGGAGGCACTGGGGAGGGCTTCCATTCCCAAGCATAAGGCAAAGCCTTCTGAGGATCATAGGTTTTACTCTTTGCCCGCTAATATTCCACTTTGTCTTCCTAGAATGGAGATACAATGCTTGGAGGTACAGTAGCCATCTTTCAACCATGAGAACAAAACCCCTAGACTAAGATAGGAGATAAATAAGACGGGAGGTTTCTTGACATCCTTGAGCTGCTTCGTCAGTCTTGGACTGCAGTTACGTTAAAGTACTTGCTTAAACCACTAGTTTATTTCACAAGTAAGTAAATTTATTCCCAAAACAACAGGGCAATGAGTATTATGATAGAGGTGCAAACTACAACCTTTGGTAGAACCAAAGAGAAAATTAGGTTAGAGAAAGGAAAATCTAATTCAACACACACTTGACTGTCTAATATGTGCCAGGTACTGTGCTAGGTTCTAGACACAAGGATTCATAAGATAGAATCATTGCCTGAAGAATTATTTTCTCAGTTTAACAAAGTGCTGAGACGCTTGCATTTAAAATTTCAAAGAAAATAATATCATTTCTATTACCACCACATTCTATCCTATAAAACACAATGTTAACCAGAGAGACATCTCAAAAAAGCTTCAGTTTGTTTATTAATTACATATATCACATATATGTATAGCTATAAAATACCAAACCCGTGGCCGACGAGTTGATTCTGACTCATAGCAACCATCTAGGACAGAGTAGAACTGCCCCATAGGGTTTCCAAAGCGTGGCTGGTGGATTGAAACTGCTGACCTTTTGTTTAGCAGCCAAGCTCTTAAAGACTACATCATCAGGGCTCCCATATATATCATATACATATATATGATGTTGTTGTTAGGTGCTGCCAAGTCGGTTCTGACTCATAGCGACCCTGTGTACACCAGAACAAGACACTGCCCAGTCCTGTGCCATCCTCACGATTGTTATGCTCGAGCCCACCATTGCAGCCACTGTGTCAATCCATCTTGTTGAGGGTCTCCCTCTTTTTCACTGACCCTCTTCTTTACCAAGCATGATGTCCTTCTCCAGGGACTTGTCCCTACTGATAACACTTCCAAAGTATGTGAGACGAGGTCTCGGCATCCTCACTTCTAAGGAGCATCTTGGCTGCACTTCTTCGAAGACAGATTTGTTCATTCTTCATGTATATTCAATACCATGGTATACTCAATATTCTTCTCCAAAACCATATATATATGTATTTTTTTTAACAATGAGATATACACAGCTTTATTTAATAATCTGTTAAAGAGTTGCACTCTGGCAGAATGACACATTCCCCATCTCAGCAGAAAGCAAACAATGTATCTGAAAAGCCCCTTCCCAAGTTTCAGACCTGTGTAACCCTGAGCTTACATCTCATGCTCTCAGGAGCTGGGCCCTTGCTGGGTGGCAGGGGGTCTCTCCATGGTTCTATCACCCTCCTCCCAGTGATATTCTCTGACTGGCTTTGACCCTTCACATAGCAGTCAGGAGGCTGGAAACACGGACAGGGCTGCCCTCACAGATTGGTCTCTTCTCTCCTACTACAAAAGGGAGTTGAAGAGATTAAGACTCCTTCTCAGAAATGAGTTCAATGTAAACTTAATTTAGTTTCCATTTATTAAACATGATATTGTGTTAATGTCTGTTCCTCTCCCCCACCCATTTTCTCACTACCTACATATTTAGGCCTTTTGGGGGACTGAGGGATAGAGAAAAAGTTCTCTCTCCATCACAGACATGGGAGGCATTTCTTGTGGATGCTTTGCATGGTTAATGGCATCCAACATGCAGCAACAGCCATTTTGTTCCTGCAGAGCAAAGACCTGGCATTTTGTTTTCCACCTTTCTGTGCTAAGACAGTCCAGTACTTAAGCCACACTCACTCCTTGGGAAAAACTGCATGTTGTATCCGAATCTTATTGTTCACAGACTTCAAGCAGAATATATCATTCCTTTTATTTATAGAATAAATAATATTTGAAGTTCATTTGGACAGAAAGAGGTGACTGGTCACCCTGCCCACCTCTGTATGTAATAGGCATCTTCTTATTGATCACAAACAATCAGAGGTCCAAATAGTAATTATGACCTTCCACATTCTTCAGAATTTATCTCTCCTGAAGTCACTTTGCAAATCTTACTGACCAATTTGGAACCAAAAGAGAATGCAGTGGCCTACACAACATAGAAATCTGTTCTGCACATTTCCCCTAAAAACACCATTGAAAATGCAAAAAAAAGTCCCTTTTTGTTTTGGCAGAAGCTCTACAAGAAAGCATGTCTAAAATCACAGAACTATGCACACACAAACACAGACACGCGAGCTCGCACACACAAGGAGTTGGGATCAAAGAATCTTATCAGAGCACAGGAAAAAGCTGGCAAGGGAAGACAGATATGGAGATTTGACCTGCTAAGGATGTTGGAACGTTATAGTAATGGCATGGAAGTAGTTCTTGGTACATACAAAAAAGGGGGTGGGCCAGTAGAGAGAATGAAAAATTCAGGCTACCATAGAGAGAAATTCAGTGGCCATGCATGAGTTAAAAATGGTAGATACCAGTTTTCTGGATGAAATGTTATATTATGGAGTGAACAGATGGATTTGCATAATCCAAGGGAGGGGCATCTGCTTAGCAGGACACATCCATGGTCTCCTGTTTGTGCGGGTCCTCAGAGAACTCAGGGACACCTTGAGTTCCTTCTGGCTGACTGCTGATGAGGGACCCGCTGTAGGGACTTTGTCCAGAGCTCAGGCTACTCAAGGTTGAGTGGGTTCATGACCAGGCAAGTCGGGTCATGCTGGCAGATGGTATGTAGCCCATTCCCTATAAAAAGTACTTGAGGGCCTTGGTGAGCTTCCCAGGCTGAATTACCTGGGGCAATCCCCCATAGTCTGCCATCTTTACCAAAGTTGTATTTATAGGATCCAGGCGAGAATTGCATTCAACCACAGCCTCCACTACAGGTGAATGAACTGTCTGTCCCCTACCACCAATAACGTGGAAGACTTTAATGTTTTTGTGTTACCATTTTGGCCCAGCAAGGTCTTTCAATCTCTAGGTCTCTGCGTCCATGATAGGAACTCAGGAAGAGCTGTAGGTTTTCCTGGTTGATATCTCGTGCAATATGCAGTCTGTCAGTTTGCATCAGTTCCATGTTGGCATGTAACTCTTCCTGCCCAAAATGATGAGCCAAAATAATGTCCATAACATTGGTTGTCAGTCATGAGAGTTTGGAAGCTGCCCAGTCAATCCAACCTTTAGCACAGGGGTCAACGTTAATGAGAACAAGGCCTTCCACAAGCTCTGGATGACTGAGTGCAAATCTGCTGAGGATGTAAGCTCCAGCTCCAACTCCAATCCCAATGATGCCTTTCAGACTTAGTGGGTAAGAACAGAAGGCAGCATTTTGGCCAGCTCATCCATTGTGGGGTACTGGTATCCTGTTGGGAAAGGGGTTTCACCTTCCTGTTGGCCTGGGTCATCCACATGGCAGGGAGCAAAGTACTGGGTGATCTCTTGCATATCCTTAAAGTTAAAGAACTCATTGAAACAGGATTTGTGGCTGAGGCCAATGTCATGATATGTCAAAATAACATCTGTTTCCTTTCAGTATGCCTCTTACAGTGACATGGACCATACCATGAGTTGTTTCTATGTCATGTACTCGTAAGAATAGCCTTCGTGGCCTTGCGGTTATATTGCTAGTCTGAGAAGCTATCTGGAGTTGAGTGGGCTACCAGCAGAGATCCTGACTACAGAGCTGAATCAATGGTCAGGCTACTTCATGGTTGATGCTGCTGCCACTTTTCTGCTTTAATCAACTACCATCTGTTTTACAGGCTGTTTCTCCCGTTACCCCCACTACAGCATTCTAGAACAGGGTGTGACTGCACAATGAGAGCCTGTGCTCAAAAGGCACAGCCCAAGGTAGTTTCTAACAGGCTCTGGTCATATATTTCCCTTATCACTTTCTGGTTATTTACCATCTCCAAGGCTATGTACTTCTTGAACATGAGCCCTTTATTCTCCAGGCTTATAAAACAATATGAAATTATATAAGTCTTCAGCACACTTTTCCATCCTGGACTATCTCTCCCTCTTGATCAAAGCTGTAATTTATGTCTACTAAGATATCACCATTACTTGATAATAACGAACTTTCCCCTTTTTTTTGAGTCCTCTCCCTTTAGTTAAATGTGCTTTCACCAAAATTGAACTATCTGATTTGTTATGCCTCTCTGAACTCAGTTAAATTATGATCACTTCATGTCTTTTACTACTTCTTCCCTTCCCTAGCCAGTCTAAAATTGCTTAGGTAAATTTGTATAAAAGTATAGTCTAGGAAATATCAACATATTATTCTGAATATTGTTTCAAATAATCAGGTCACTGTATGAGCTTTTGGTACAGTTTTTGTTATTATAAAGTATTTTTTGATAAAACACCTACCACCACTACCTTACCTCTGTGCAGTAGTTTACAGATTATGAAGTTCTTTTGCTTCATCTTGTTTAATTTTCACGATTTCTCAATTTTCTGTTTATTAATGGATCTTTTAATAGGATCTTCCATAATGCCTATTATGGAACTTTTTTTCCATAATACATGTTCCCTGGCTTTAGCTTCAACTTTCTCTCCTCTTGCACCTTACTTAAGCCTAGTTCAATCAAGAGTCTTTCAAACATGTACTTTTACTTTTATTATTTTTTTATTTTTCCCATACAAAAATTTATACATACCTTGTTATGTGACTCTAATTGCTCTCCCCATACTGTGACAGGACACTCCTGCTTTCCACCCTTGATTCCCCATGTCCATTCAACCAGCTCCTAACCCTCTCTGCCTTCGCGTCTCACCTCTGGACAGAAGCTGCCCATTTAGTCTCTTGTATCTACTTGAGCTAAGAGGCACACTCCTCATGAGTATCACTTTATGTCCCACAGTCCAGTCCAATCCCTGACTGAAGAGTCGGCCTCAGATATTGTTTCGGTTCTGGACTGATAGAGAATCCAGGGGGCATGCTTTCCAGAGTTCCTCCAGTCTCAGTCAGACCATTAAGTCTGGTCTTCTTAGTAGAATTTCAGTTCTGCACCCCACCTTTCTGCTGTTCCATCAGGGACTCTCTGTTGTGTTCCCTGTCAGGGTGGTGATTGGTGGTAGCCCGGCACCATCTAGTTCTTCTGTCTCATGCTGATGAAGTCTCTGGTTTATGTGGCCTTTCTGTCTCTTGGGCTAATACTTGCCTTGCGTCTTTGGTGTTCTTCATTCTCCTTTACTCTAGGTGGTTGGGACCAACTGATGGATCTTAGATGGCCACTAGCAAGCTTTTAAGTCCCCAGAGGCCACTCACCAAAGTAGGATGCAGAACATTTTCTTAATAAGCTTTGTTATACCAATTGACCTAGACGTCCGCTGAAAGCATGGTCCCCGGACCCTTACCCCTGCTACTCTGTCAATCAAAGTGTTTGATTGTCCAATACCTTAATTTAAAGGCGTCAATTTTTCCTCAGTCTTCTTATTTATTGTCCAGCTTTTGCATGCACATAAGGTAACTGAAAATATCCTGGCTTGGATTAGGTGCATCTTAGTCTTCAAAGTGACATCTTTGCTTTTCAACACCTTAAAGAGGTGTTTTGCAGCAGATTTGCCCATGTAATACATCATTGGATTTCTTGGCTACTGCTTCCATGGATGTTGATTGTGGATCCAAGCAAAATGTAATCATTGACAACTTCAATCTTTTCTCTGTTTATCATGATATTGCTGACTGGTTCAGTTGTGAGGATTTTTGTTTTCTTTATATTGAGGTAAAATCTATACTGAAGGTTGTATGTAGTCTTTGATCTTCATCAGTAAGTGCTTCAAGTCCTCTTCACTTTCAGCAAGCAAGCTTGTGTCATCTGTTTATCGCAGGTTGTTAATGAGTCTTCCTCCGATCCTGATGCTGCGTTCTGTTTTATATAGTCCAGCTTCTTGGATTATTTGCTCAGCATACACACTGAATAAGTATGGTGAAAGGATACAACCTTGAAGCACACCTTTCCTGACTTTAAACCATTCACTATCCCGCAGTATCCCCTTGTTCTATTGGAAGGACATTTGGTCATGTACAGGTTCTGCACGAGCACAATTAAGTGTTCTGGAATTCTTTGCAGTGTTAGCCATCATTTGTCACTTATGTGTACATAAATGATGTATTATGTATGTATATATATCATACATGTGTGTATACGATATCTATGGCGTGTGTATATATATGTGTGTGTATCTGTATTTTTTAAAAATTTTTATTTAAAAGCTTACTAAAACTTTAGACTCATAATGAAAAAGAGAGTCATTCTGGTAGGAAGACGTTGGGCTCAGAGAACGTTTGGCTTGAAGGCCCTGAGGCATGAAAGCCAGAGGTGTGTGAGGGGAAACTTTGCTGGAGCATGTGATGGAGGCTAAGAGTACTGGGAGATGGGGTTCGAGAGTGAGGTATGAAAGATATTATATCCCAAACCACGGCCCTTGGCCTTCACCGTTTGAGGCAGTGACCCGTAATATTATGGTAACTGATGAGGACTGCTGGTTCTGGAGTTGGACAAACCTGAGTCTGAAGTCCAGTTCCATCATGTACTAAATTGCTTAGCCTCAGTGTCAGTAACTCCTTATGTATATAGAGACAAGAATAGTTTCAACTATGCACATAATAGTGTTGAAGACACCATGTTCAACAGTGTTGGTTATTGTTAGTCACTCACATTCCTTCTCCCTGATTATCATAAATTTCTTAAGAATGGTTTTGCTCTTCCTATTAAGCAGGGCAAGATGTCCCCAATCTTGAAGAATCTATTACTTAATCCTATGGTTGTCTTTCATCAAGCTTTTCTTTCTTTCCAGGCCAACTTCTTGATTCGATAGATGTCGTACTCACCGCTCTCATTCCTTCCTTCACCCTCCTCCTTAGTAGAATTACTTATAAACTCTTGAGCAGTGTCACTGAAATCACTTCCTTTATCAAATTCTCAAAATCAGCAGTTCTGCCACTTACAAAAAATGTTTTAAAATAATCAGCAAGTGTAAACTATTATTTTTAGTAGACAAACTACTGACTAAAATGGAGCCTTTGGGAACTTATTTTATTAATGTTCTTCTGGTCCTTTTTAACATAAATAACAAAACTTGCCATTTTGCATGGTATACGCTACTTGTGAGAATTTATAGTTTTGTATTAAAAAAAAATCACTATTCTCCTATAATCTCCATTACGGATGCCTAAGTATTTATTTTAGATCTGAGGTATTACAGAAAGAAAAGGTAAAATAAAATATCAGATGATAAAATATTAATAAATCCAGTGAGACAAGTTACAACTGGCCAGCTCTGTTGGTTTATTCTTGGCTATGTTTCCATTTCCAAAAGAACATTGAAACCACCTGTCTCCACCTTGGAAACTCACTTGAATTTAGGAAAATCAAGAAAACTAGCTTGATCATACCAATCACATTCATGGTATTTACAGTAGTGCATAGTCATTGGGTTTTTTTTCTTAAATTTTTTATTGTGCCTTATTTTTTACTGTGCCTTAGGTGAAAGTTTACAGAGCAAATTAGTTTCCCATTCAATAGTTTGTACATAAGTATTCCATGACATTGGTTTCATTCCCCAAAATGTGTCAGCACTTTCCCCATTTCCTTCCTAGTTTCCTCGATTCCTTTTGTCCCTACTATCTACCCCTTCCTGCCTTCTTACCTTTGCTTTTGGGCAAATGTTGCCCTTTTGATCTCGTATAATTGATTGTTGTGAGGATCACATTCTTCTTGGGTGTTATTATTTATTTTATGGGCCTGCCTATGGTTTGGCTGAAAGGTGGTCTTCAGGAATGGCTTCGGTTCCAGTTCAGAAGGGTAAGCTTAGGGCCATAGTCTTAGGGGTTTCTTCAGTCTCTGCCACACCAGTAAGTTGGTCTGTTTGATTAATTTGATTTTTGTTCCACATTTATCTCCTACTCTATCCACTCTGTGGTGATCCCAGTCAAGAGTGGTTGACAGTGGTAGCCAGGCACCATTTAGTTCTTCTGGTCTTGGCATCCTGTAGGCTGTGGTTCATGTGGTCCATTAGTCCTTTGAACTAATTGGTCCCTTGAGTCTTTGGTTTTCTTCCCTCTCCTTTGTTCCAAATGGTAAGAGAGCAATAGTTGTATCTTAGATGGCGGCTTGCAAGCTTTTAAGACCCCAGATGCTACTCACTAAAGTAAGATGCAGAACTTTGTCTTTATGAACTATGCTGTGCCAACTGACATAGATGTCCCCTGAGTCTATGGTCCTTTGCCTTCAAGTTGAGGAACTTCATCCTGTGAGGTGTTTGGTTATATCTAAGAAGTTGTCCTTACTGTGGCTCTTGGGTACTCTATTGTCTGTATTAACATATAAGCAGCACCTACAGTGATGCATGTAGAAATATCTACCACCAAACCCATATCTATAGGTGGGTGTGTTTCCTATCCTTGGGTTTTGAAATTACAATAATATGTCAAAGAAATCAGAAAATAATAAAAAATTACATTTGAGGGGCCTTAGGAAATGTCACAAAATCTTTACTGATAGGCTCTAAAGTCTCCACTCAAAGCTTGTTATCAGTTATTTCAAAAACAACTCTAATGACCTTGCTCATCTAGTTTCCAAACACTCAGAAGACAAGATGTTATAAATTAAAATGTAGGAAGATACTGCTGTCATAGAGGCAAACTGGACAAAGCAGGAGTGACAGCTAACATGAAGGAGATGGCAAGATAGCAATCTAAGTTCATAAAACGAGGGGATAATTATGTCTTCCACAGAAGATACTCATACCTTTGGACTGCCAAGCATCTTTCCCCCCTTCTTTTGGTAAAGAGTACCCTCATTTTATTTTCTGGAATATACCCTTCCCTATTCCTCATCCATACAGTTTAGTTGAGAATGTCATTCTCACCTCCCCATCCTTCATGCCCCACCCAATAATCCAGAGGTGAGCACAGACCCAGGCCCAGGCCTGGCTGATGAGAGAACTTCCCTAGTCACACTGATCATTTTAGGCATAAGCATAGGACTTATACCTGGCCAGTGAGAGTCTGCTTTGGGGTGTTTACTGGAATCATTGGAAAAGAGTTCTCTTTCTGTTGGGGTGGTTAAGCTTAGACTTGCTGTTAACAATCCTGGTGATACCCAAAGTCTCTCAAAGAATGAAGTGACCACAGAGCAAAGCAGACTCTCGATACAGAAAGAGAAAGTCCCAAATGAAAGATCATATTGTTGGTACACCCGTGCCTAAGTTACTTAGTGCTGCTATAACAGAAATATTGTAAGTGGGTGGCTTTAAAGTACAGAAATGTATTTTCTCAAAGTTCTGGAGACTAAAAACTTAAAATTCAGGGCATGGCTTTAAGAGGAAGTCCTTCCTTATTGGTAGCCCCTGGAGTTCCTTGGTGTCTTTTCCGCCCTATGTCTCTGTGTCTATTCTGCTCTTTTTATAACTGAAAAGTGATTAGATTTAGAACCGCCCCTACTCTTGCATGACTTCATTAACATTACAAAAGAAAACACCAGGAGGTGGCCAACATGGTGTTATAGCCAGAAACACCATGCCGTCCCTCTAGAGCAAAGACCTGAAAAACTAAGTAAAACAGATATAAACAACAACCCTAGAACCGAAAGCATCAAATGAAGGAATAAAAAACTAGATCAAGTACTGAATGGAATAAGAAACTGACAGAGAACAGAGAACAAGGAGGCCTATGGAATGGAGGTCCCCTACCATCTAATGCAGCATGGATTCGCCATTGTGGACTAGAGCCATCAAGGAATGCAGTCAGGGAGTACAGGAAGGCAACTTCAGGGAGCTCTCAATAGGAGACAGAGCACCCAGTGACCAGGGGTACACGCTTCCCCACCCTCAACCCTTCTTCCCTCTATGCAGCCTCTGCTGCTTTCCAACCAGCCACAGTGGCTGGGCTGGAGCGACATCAGCTCACTGCCACCTGTCCACCCCGCCGACATCGGCCAGCACCTTCAGTGCCATTTTACTGTTTGTTGATTTTGTGGGGGGTGGGGCTTTTTTTTTGTTGTGTCTCTCTTGCTCCCTTGCTTCCTTTTGTCTCTCCTACCCACCTAGCCTCGTGAGCCATCCTTCTCCCTTTCGTGACAGTCTGTGACTTTCTGGTTTGTTTGCTTTGTTCTTTTTTTCTGTTTCTTCTCTCTCTCCTCTTCTTCCCTTTATTTCTCCCGGCCACCTAGCCGTGTACACCAACCCTGCCCCTTCGTGAGGGGACATGCTGCACAGCTCGGCTGGAGAGTCACTGAGCACGGCCTCCTGGGGTGTACGCACCATCACCAGCCAGCTCCCTAAGCGCCATTTTATTTATTTATTTTTTGCTTGCTTCTTTTTGTTTTTTCTTTTAGTTGTTGTTGCTTCTTTTCTCTCTCTCCTTTCCTTCCTGCCACCGACATAGCTCTATGTGTCATACGCCTCCCCCCTCGGTGGGCTGTGCTGCACCGCTGGGCTGGAGAGCCTCTGGCACACGGCCTCCCGAGATCTGTGCTGCCCCCACAGACTGGCTCCTCAGCTATATTTGTTATTTTTCTTTATCTTTCCCCTTCTCCCTCCCACCTAGGCCCTGCGCTGCCTCCACCCCTTCCTGACGGGCGTGCCATCCCACCTGGCAAGAAAGACATCAGCTCTCCGCCACGCCAATTCCACCCTGCTCACAATAGCCGGCTCCCCGACAGCTATATATATTTTTGGTGTTGTTTTTATTTATTTTTTATCATTTATTTATGTTTCTTTGTTGGTTTTGTCTCTCTCTTTC
This sequence comes from Dugong dugon, assembly GCA_030035585.1. NCBI lineage: Eukaryota > Metazoa > Chordata > Mammalia > Sirenia > Dugongidae > Dugong > Dugong dugon. The sequence continues at coordinate 19,437,120 of CM057463.1, read as the reverse complement.
CTCTCCTTTCTCCCCCCACCTAGCCCCATACACCACCCATTCCCCTTTTAGATACACTGAGCCACACCCCTTGGCTAGACAGCCACAGCACATGGAATCGCCCCATCTGCCTCGCAACAACTGCCAAATCCTACCGCACCACTGTTTTATTTACTTTTTTCTTTATTCCTTCATTGTTTTTATTTTTTTGCTTATTTTGCTTTTGTTTCTCTTCTTTCTGTTCTTTCACCCACCCACTTAGCTCTGCACATGACATCCTCTCCTTTCCCTCCTGCCTATCTGCACTGTGTGCTGAGCGCTGCCTACCCAAGTGAGTCCTACGCAGTCCCCTGGGCCCCACCATGCACTGTCCCCTGGCTCGGCCCTGTCAGCCCCAGTTCATGCCACATACTACTCATCCCTGCCTGTCCACCCCCACTGGACCTGCCCTGCTGCACCATAGCTGAGTGACCGGCCCTGCCCACCTGGACAAGGTGATGAGAAGTATTGTGCCACAGTCGAGCAAGCAACAAAACACACCCAACCCATCTATCCAGACATAACCAAATAAAACAAAAAAGCAGGATGAAGTAATCAAATATATAATCAATAAATGAAGAAAATAATTCTTGAATGTCTAAGAGACAGCAGACAACATCAAAACATATTAAAAAAAAAAAAAAAAAACCAGGAAGAGATAGCTCCAGAAAGGGACCAAAATAAAATACCAGACGATCTTCTTGTAGAAGAAAAGGCACTGAACATACCTGATAGGGAATTCAAAACTCTTATATTCAGGGTTCTCCAACTGATTAAGGAAAATACAGACAAAAATAAGGAAAAAATAGACAAAATCATGGAATAGGACAAAATCAGGGAAAACACAGACAAAGCAATGGATGAATTCAGGAAAATAACACGGGAAAAAATTGTCAAAATAAATAAACAACTACAAATCATACAAAAACAGCAATTAGAAATCCAAAAGAGAAGTAAGATTTACTTTGAGTTTTTTGGATTAGTTGGAGTGAGATGGTATCTCACTGTAGTTTTGATTTGCACTTCTCTAATGGATAATGATTGTGAGCATTTCCTCATATATCTGTTAGCCACCTGAATGTCTTCTTTGATGAAAGGTCTGTTCGTATCCTTTGCCCATTTTTAAATTGTGTTATTTGTGTTTTTGTTGTTGAGTTGTTGCAGTATCTTGCAGATTTTAGAGATTAGCCCCTTATTGGATATGCTGTAGCCCAGTTTTTTTCCTAGTCTATAGGCTGTCCTTTTACACTTCTGCTGAAGTCTTCAGATGAGCATAAGTGTTTGAGTTTTAGGAGCTCCCAGTTATCTAGATTCTCTTCTGGTGTTTGTGCATTGTTAGTCATGGTTTGTATTCTTGTGCCATTTATTATGGATCCTAGTGCTCTCCGTATTTTTCTTCCATGATCTTTATCATTTTTGATTTTATACAAAGGTCTTCGATCTGTTTCGAGTTAGTTTTTGTACATGGTGTGAGGTATGGGTCTTGTTTCATTTTTTGCAGATGGATATCCAGTTATGTCAGCACAATTTGTGAAAGAGACTGTCTTTTCCCCATTTAATGGACTATGGGCCTTTGTCAAATATCAGCTGCTCATAGGTGAATGAATTTACATCTGAGTTTCCAATTCTGTTCCGCTGGTCTACGTATCTGTTGCTGTACTAGTACCAGGCTGTTTTGACTACCATGGCAGTATAATAGGTTCTAAAATAGGGTAGTGAGAGGCCTCCCACTTTGTTCTTCTTCTTGAATAATGATTTACTTATCTGGGGTCTCTTTCTTGCCATATGAAGTTGGTGATTTGTTACTCTGTCTCGTTAAAAAATTCTGTTGGAATTTGGATTGGGATTGCACTGTATCTGTAGATCACTGTGGATAGAATGGACATTTTCACAATGTTGAGTCTTCCTATCCATAAGCATGGTATGCTTTGCCACTTATGTACTTCTCTTTTGGTTTCTTGCAGTAGTGTCTTGCAGTTTTCTTTGTACAGGTCTTTTACGTCTCTGGTTAGGTTTATTGCGAAGTATTTTATCCTCTTGGGGGCTATTGTAAATGGTATTGATTTGGTGATTTCCTTTTCAAAGTTGTCTTTGTTGGTGTAGAGGAATCCAACTGATTTTTGTATGTTTATCTTGTATCCTGATACTTTGCTGAAACCTTCTATTAGTTCCAGTAGTTTTTTTGTGCATTCCTTGAGGATTTCTGTGTAGAAGACCATATCATCTGCAAACAGGGATATTTTACTTCTTCCTTACCAATTTAGATGTTGTTTATTTCTGTTTCTTGCCTTATTGCTCTGGCTAGGACCTCCAGAACAATGTTGAATAAGAGCGGTGATAAAGGGCGTCCTTGTCTGGTTCCCGTTCTCAAGGGGAAAGCTTTCAGACTCTCTCTGTTTAAGATGATATTGGCTTTTGGCTTTGTATAAGTGCCCTTTATTATGTTAAGGAATTTCCCTTCTATCTTATAATTTGTTTTATTTATATGATGGATTACATTGCCTGTTTTTTTAATGTCGAACCATCCCTGCATACCTGGTATGAATCCCACTTGGTCATGATGAATTATTTTTTTGATATATTGTTGAATTCTATTGGCTAGATTTTTGCTGACGGTTTTTGTTTCTATGTGCATGAGGGATATTTGTCTGTAATTTTCTCTTTTTGCAGTGTCTTTACATGACTTTGGTATCAAGATTATATTGGCTTCATAGAATGAGTTGGGGAGTATTCCATTCTTTTCTATGCTCTGAAATACCTTTAGTAGTAGTGGTGTTAAGTCTTCTCTGAAAGTTTGGTAGAGTTTTCCAGTGAAACTGTCCAGGCCAGGGTTTTTTTTTGTTGTTGTTGGGAGGTTTGTTTTTTTTTTTTTTTTTTTTTACCTCTTCAATCTCTTCTTTTGTTATAGTTTTATTTTTCTACCTCAGTTTGTATTAGTTTAGGTAGATAGTATATTTGTAGAAATTTGTCCATTACCTCTAGGTTTTCAAATTTGTTGGCGTACAATTTTTCACACTATTCTATTATAATCCTTTTAATTTCAGTTGAGTCTGTTGTGATATCACCCATCTCATTTCTTATTTGTGTTATTTGCTTCCTCTCCTGTTTTTCTTTTGTCAGTTTGGCCAATGGTTTATTGATTTTGTTGATCTTTTCAAAGAACCAGCTCTTGGTCTTGTTGACTATTTCAATTGTTTTTCTATTCTCAATTTCATTTATTTCTACTCTAATTTTTATTTCCTTTCTTCTGGTGCCCAAGGGCTTCTTTTGCTGCTCTCTTTCTACTTGTTCGAGTTGTAGTGTTAATGTTTTGATTTTGGCCATTTCTTCTTTTTGGGTGTGTGCATTTACTGCTATAAACTAACCTCCCAGCACTGCTTTTGTTGTGTCCCAAAGGTTCTGTTAGGATGTGTTTTCATTCTGTTTTGATTCAACATATTTGTTTCCTCCGTCCTTGATTTCTTCTTTAACCCGGTAGTTTTTGAGCAAGGTGTTGTTCAGTCTATGTATTTGATTTTTCTTCCTTGCTTTTTCTGTTATTGAATTCTACTTTTATGGCTTTATGTTCAGAAAAGATGCTTTGAACTATTTTGAGGTCTTGGATTCTGTTAAGGCTTGCTTTGCGGCTTAATATGTGGTCTATACTGGAGAATATTCCATGTATAATGGAAAAGAAATTGTACTTTGCTGTTATTGGGTGGAGAGTTCTGTGTATGTCTATTAGGTCAAGTTGGTTGACTGTGGCATTTAGATCTTCCGTACTATCTTAGTCATCTAGTGCTGCAATAACAGAAATACCACAAGTGGATGGTTTTAACAAAGAGAAGAGTTTATTTCCTCACAGTCAATGTAGGCTAAACGTCCAAATTCAGGGCATCACCTCCAGAGGAACGCTTTTTCTCTCCGTCGGCCTTCTCTTCAGTGTTCCCCCGGACTAGGAGCTTCTCTGCACAGGGATCCCGGTCTGAAGGATGCGCTCTGCTCCCAGCACTGCTGTCTTGATGGTATGCGGTCACTCTGTCTCACTGCTGACTTCTGTCTTTTATATCTCAAGAGACTGCCTCAGGACACAATCCAGTCTTATAAATAGAGTCCTGCCTCACTAACACAACTGCCGCACATCCTCCCTCATTAACATCATAGAGGCAGGATTTACCCCACACTGGAAAATCACACACTACCGGGAATCATGGCCCAGCCAGACTGATATGCACATTTTTGGCGGGACATAATTCAGTCCATGACATTCCATCCTTTGGCCCCCAAAAATCACATCCTTGCAATGTGGAAACCATATTCACCCCATGATATCATAGCAAAAGTCTTAACTCCAAGTCCAAAATCCAAAAATTACTCTTCTTCTGTGAAATCTAGAATACAAGTTATCTGCTTCCAAAGGTACAATGGCAGAACAGGCACAACTTAGACATTTCCATTACAAGTGGGAGAAACTGGAGGGAAAGAAGGGATAACAGGCACCAAGCAAGTCAGCAGAACACATTACATTAGCCCTTAAGGCTTTGAAAATAATCTTCTGTTCTCCGAGACAAGTTACACAATGCCCCTGCCTTCCAGACTCTAGATATTGGCCACAGTCTCTGGATTTTGAGTGGAGGCCCATCGGCCCTGGGCTTCAGCTCTGCCTTCCAGGCCCACTGGGACGGCAACTCTGCTCTCTTGGCTTTAGGTGCACCATTCTCTTAGTGCATTGGAGTGACAACTCCACCGTTAGAAACACCAGAGGCCATTGCTCCACCCTTTGAAACCCCTGAGGTCATGGCTATACCTTTTGAAACTCAGGTGGCTCGGCTTCTTGTGTTCCTTATTTCTTCAGATTCTGCTTCCTGTGGCCTCTTGGCCCTCTGGCCTCCGCCTGTACTTGCCCTGCTGGGGCAAGTGTTCCAAAGCTCGGTAGTGCCACCAGTAAGTGCCCAGAGGCACCCCACTCCACCAGAAAGCCTCGTGCACACAAGCACTCAGCTGTTTCGCTCCATGGGTCGGCTCCAGAGCCGTCTTGCACTAGTCTCCTGGTTCTGCCACTGCAGGTTCTCTGCTGTTGCAGGCTCTCTGCTGCTGCTGGTCCTTTGTTGCTGCCAATGCTCTATCCACTGACAGTTTTAAAACCACTTCTACATATTAGGTATCTGTTAGAGCAGCACCCCACTACCGGTACCAAATTCTGTCTTTGTCATCTAGTGCTCCGATAACAGAAATACCACAAGTGGATGGTTTTAACAAAGAGAAGTTTATTTCCTCACAGTCAAAGTAGGCTAAAAGTCCAAATTCAGGGCGTCAGCCCAAGGGAAGGCTTTTTCTTTCTGTTGACCTTCTTCTCTTTGGTGTTCCCCCGGACTAAGAGCTTCTCTGCACAGGGACCCCGGTCCAAAGGATGCACTGTGCTCCCAGCACTGCTTTCTTGATGGTATGAGGTCCCCCTGTCTCACTGCTCACTTCTGTCTTTTATATCTCAAGAGATTGCCTCAGGACACAATCCAGTCTTGTAAATTGAGTCCTGCCCCACTAGCACAGCTGCTGCCTATCCTCCCTCATTAACATCATAGAGGCAGGATTTACCCCACATTGGAAAAATCACACAATACTGGGAATCATGGCCCAGCCAAATTCATACACACATTTTTGGGGAGACTTAATTCAATCCATGACACGTACCTTTATTGAACTTCTTTCTGGATGTTCTGTCTTTCATTGAAAGTGATGTGTTGAAGTCCCTACTATTATGCTGGAGCTGTCTATCTCTTTTCAATGCTGTTAGAGTTTGTTTTATGTATTTTCGAGCCCTGTCATTAGGTGTGTAAGTATTTATTATGGTTATGTCCTCCTGGTGTATTGACCCTTTAATCATTATGTAGTGTCCTTCCTTATCCCGTGTGGTGGATTTTATTTTAAAGTCTACTTTGTCCAAGATTAATATTGCCATTCCTGCTCTTTCTTCAGACTTGTTTGCTTGATACATATTTTTTTCCATACTTCTGAGTTCTAGTTTGTTTGTGTCTTTAAGTCTAAGGTGTGTCTCTTGTAGGCAGCACATAGACGGATTGTGTTTCTTTACCCATTCTGCCAATTTCTGTCTCTTTATTGGTGCATTTAGTCCATTTATATTCAGTGTAATTATTGACAGGTATGAGTTTAGGGCTGTCATTTTTATGTATTATGTTTGTGTTTGTGTGGTGTTGACAGTTTCTTTGTTCCACTTAATATTCTGTGCTGAGTCGTTTTTAATGAGAAACTAATTTGCTCTGTAAACTTTCATCTAAAATACAATTTTAAAAAAAGGAGGAAAAAAAAAGGTGGGGTGGGGAAGAATGCAGAACAGAATTTCAAACTCTCATGGGCTCTAGACTTTCTAGAATTTCATCTACCCATGGAGGGTGGATGAACCCCTGAAACTATTGCCCTGAAATAGTCTTTAAACCTTAAACCAAATATAGGCCCTTAAGTCATCTTAAAACCAAATAATTGTTTATCTTAACTAGTAAAAAAGATATGCCTTGAACATTATGCTCTTTTTAGAAGTACATGGGATCAAATTGACAGCAGCAACTCAAAATATTAGATAGGAACCTAAGGGGGCAGGGAGTTCAGGTTAATGACAGAGAACCAATTCAGAAAAAGAGGGTGAGAATGGCTGCACAACTTGAAGAATGTGATCAATGTCACTAAACTGCACTTGTAGAAGCTAAATTGATGTACGTTTTGCTGTGTTATTAACAACAACAACAAAAAGTTTGGAAAAAAATTAAGAAAAAGTCAGTTGCATATAAGCTATGAATGCTGTTATTATTAGACATCCGACTCACATGACCCTGAGCACAATGGAATGATCAGACCATTGTGATCCACAGGGTTTTCACTGACTACTTTTGAAAAGTAGATTGCCAGGCCTTTCTTTCTAGTCTGTCTTAGTCTGAAAGTTCTGCTGAAACCTGTTCATCATTATAACAACATATAGGCCTCCATTGACAGATAGGTGGTAGCTCTGCATGCAGTGTGTTGGCTGGGAATCCAACTTATGTCTCCCACAAGAAAGGCAACAATTCTGCTACTGAATCACCCCTCTGTTGCCTTCGAGTTGATTCCGACTCATAGCTGCCCTGTAGGACAGAGTAGAACTGGTCCATAGGGTTTCCAAGGAGCAGCTGGTAGATTCCAACTGCTGACCTTTTGGTTAGCAGCCGTAGCTCCCTGTAGCTCTTAAACACTGCACCACCAGAGCTCCACTGAACCTCCACTACCTCTCAAACTATGAACAGGAGTAATAAATAGTGGGACATGAACCAGATAGTCAACAACTATACTTCTATAAAGATTTTAAGCGAGGAAAGTTTTCACATTATACTTGTAGAGTAAGAGGCATCAGAGATAATCTAGTCTATGAGTATCACACTCAAATGCTGTCAGAGGCCAGGCAGGTAATACAGACATGTGAGTCTATGGCAACTGGGGAGGGTATAGCTCTATTGAATATATCAAATAACCGTAGGCTTCTGGATCTAAGCTTATGGTTTCCTTGCCATGAGATGAAATTGAAGTTTAGAGAGATTAGGTTTAGGTGAGTCTTAGAGACTACATAGCAAGCATGTTAATCAAAGGCAATGCAGAAAACAGAAGCCACTCCAGGTATTTTCAGCAGAAAGGGATTTTATGCAGGGAATTAACTGTTCCTGGGATTGGTGAAAGAGCTAGAAGCGCAGGGTCTAGGCTGGGCCTCCAGGAATAACTCCTGGAACAATAGTAACTGAACCACTAAGGAGTGTCCTATGATTGCCACAATCAAAGGCCACCACAGGGATACAGAGTTCAAGAACACCACTGTAGCTGTGATCCAGAGGAGCTGGGATCTGGAAGATGCCTGGATAGCGAATACAGAATGTGCTCACCACCTCCCTTAACAGCCATCCAGCTGGTGCTCCAACACTGCAGTGCTGAGACTGGCTGTCACCACTGCTCTAAGTGCCTCCTAACACCCACAATGCCGGAGACTGGACGCTGGCATCTCCTGGACCTTCCTTGCCTGCAGAAAACAGCCACAAACAGCAAGAAGGTGGCCTCTACCTCACCCCATCTTCAAAATCTCATGCAAGGCAGCTACTAGCCAGACCCTAATTTTGCAACCAGAACTCTAGCTGGAAGGGAGTCTGGGAAATCTTTGTTGCTTTCTACCTTCTGCTGAAGAAGAAGGCACAACAGAAGCAGGTGTCAACTAATAAGAGTGCCAAACTTCCACATCCAGCACAGCAACTTATGTGCAGGGCCCTGGACTTAGACCTAGGTCATCGACTCATTTCCGCTTATTCTATAATGTCTTCTGTAGAAGATCAGGAATCCCTGGATGGTGCAAGTCTTTAAGCTCTTTGAGTACTAACCGAAAAGTTGGCAGTTTAAACCCACCCAGAGGTGTTATCAAGTAGAAAGGCCTGGCGATTTGCTTCCAAAAGGTCACAGTCATGAAAACTTTACGGAATATTTCTACTCTGTACACATGGGGTTGCCATGAGTCTAGGTTGACTCTACGGCACTGGTCTGGTGGTATTTTCTTTTTTCCATAGAAATCCTACAAAAATGGTAAAAATATAGTCAACTGAGCCAAAATTCTGAAGACCTTAACATAAGCTAGAAAAAGATATAATGTGAATTATTCACTTTACATCATTAGCATAGCATGAATCACACAGTACCTTATCACTTGTTTAGGTATATTCTGATGCATTGGATTTTGAGCTACTGAACGGTAGAAACTGTATTTAATTCATATTTGTATCTCTTGTCCTCATAGGTGCTTGGCACGGAGAAGACACACAGGTATTTGCTGAACTGAAATGTTTCATTCCTGACCTTCCGAGAAAGCGTAAACCAGAATGTCATGAAAGTACAGTGTAGCCCCAATAACTGTCAGGTGGAGGCCCCGTTACAGAGAAGGGGTGGGGAGAAGGGGTTTTAGTCTTTCACTGAGAACAGAGGCTCACCTGGCTAAGGTATCCGCCCTGCTGAAAGCTGGTGCTGTCGATTTCTTGATGGGGGCTAAAGGAAAGGGCTGCTTCCTGCTGTTAATTTTTTAGGGCAACAAATCACAGCAGAGGTGAGGGTGAGAGAGGAGTGAGACAACTAGCTGATGCCGGTAGGTAAAGAAGCCGTGGCCTGAAACTGCGCTTGGAGCAGGTGGTGATATTCTCCAGTCAGTAGGAGCTGATGGGTGCTCACCTAGTGCACAAAGCCACACTTCTGGCTGATTTGAAAACTAAAATAAAAACAAGCAAGAAAAACCCAATCTCTAGCAATGCTAACAACAACAACAAAGACACATGAAAGCCATAAGCTTAGATAGGGGAGTATCAGAGGGAGGCACCTGGCCTCTGGCAGAAGTCCAAGGGGGCGCTGGATGAGCTGCGGAATGAATTCCTGTCGCAGCCCCTCACACGGGGCACCATCTGTCGCAGCAGCGACAGTTGTCGGGGGGGCGGAGACAATAACCAGTGCCACAACTCTTACAGAGAAGTGGGGCCAGGCGGGTCACTCTGAGGAGTGGAACCCTGCTTCAGTCCCAGGAGTTTATTTTATAGTCAATACAGCAAACAGTAAAGCAAATAACAGAACAATGGGCTTTGGGTGAATAACAGTAAGTTTCGGGCAAGGGAGGAGGAATTCAGGTAAACAAGCCAATCAGTAACCGGTTTGGAAAAACAAGTCCTGACAAGTCTCAACATGCTGGGGACAAGTCTCAACATGCTGCGCAGCATCGAGGCCTGTGGGAGCTGCAATTGTCAATAGGGCAGTCATGTTTAAATGGCATATATCCCCACAAATTCCCAGGCACCACAAGTATGAAAGGCGCCTGACGGTGGCAGCCAGATAAGAGGGGGGAAGGCATTTCTGCTGACTCCTCGCTGCTGTTGAGGCAGGCAGCCTCAGAGCCCAACCCTTCTAAGAGACACCTGCTCTGGCTTATCTTCCTATGCCCAGCAGAATAAACCTCACTTTCTTCTGAAATTGTCCTTGATGAGATAACCACAGAAAAAGCCACAGAAGACCTCAACTCGCCTCTGGGTGGAGACTTTACATCCTAACGAAAGAAAAATCAACCTCTTCCTCCATCCTGGGGCATCGAACCCTTGTCTAAAGAAAATGCTTCCACATCCCCAAGCTCTGAGCTCCTGTGTGAAGGTCAATCCTGAATATTCATGATGAATTTGCATTTCCTTGTTTCCTCTCTATAAAAGCCCACCTCCCCCATCTGCCTGGGAGCAGTTTTGGAGGCAGCAGCCTCGATTGCTCCTTTCCTTGTACAATGAAATAAATTCACCTTCGTCATCTCCCACCTAGGCCTCTTGTTTCTTGGCTATAACAAGTCACACTGAGTAAAACCTGGGGTTCTCACTTGGCAACATTTCTGGCAAGCCAGCCAGGAGTCATTGCTTGGTTCCAGAGACAGACCGTGTTGGGGACCCTGCCTGAGGAGACCCAGTGCCCAGTTATGCCACAAAAACATAAGTCAGACTGAGAGGGAACCGGAGCCAAGTCCTCCACCTGAGCCTCTAGTTATCATGAAAGTGGAAGGAGAACCTGTAAAGTTCCTGGTAGATACTGGAGTGACCCATTCACCTCTGAACCACCCATCCCTCCAGATAACAAGCTACTCCCATAAGGCCGACAGTGTCTGTTGTGAGAGTATCAGAAAAAAAGAGCACCCTCTATTCCTACAAACTCTAACTTGTTTTATACAAGAAAAATCTTTAACACACTCTTTCCTTTAAGAAAAACAGGTGGCAGTTACAAACGGTCCTCAATACCGGGCTGTCAACTAACCATGGGGAAGAAGAACACTACAGAGGGTTAGTTGGTCCAGATACTGGAGATACAGCAGTGCCATAGGTGTGGGCCAACAGAGTACCAAGGAGAGCAAAAAACGTCCCTCCCGTCGTCATTGAATTGTTACCTGGTATAGTGCCCCGAAGGCTTAAGCAGTATCCCATCCAAGCTGAAGCCTGACAGGCACTGGGCAAAATCATCCCCAGACACCTGAAACATGGACTGTTCAGAGTGTGTCAGTCACAGTTCAACACCCTCATCATGCCAGTGAAGAAGAAAAACAGAGAATACTGATTCATTCAAGATCTGCAAGCTGTCAACCAGGTAATCATCACCATCCACCCTGTAGTCCCCAACCCAAATACTCTGCTGTCGACCTTATTGCCACCTTTTCCAGGTTCACTGTGCTAGACCTGAAAGATGCTTCTTTTGTATCCAAGTGGAGGAAAAAAGTCAAGAAATCTTTGCCTTTGAGTGGGAGGAGCCAGGAACAGGACAAACACAGCAGCTGTGAGAGCAAGTCCTCCCATAGGACTTTAAAAACAGTCCTACTCTTTTTGGATCAGCTTTGGCCCAAGAACTGAGATAACTGACCGTAACCAAGGATGTCCTCCTCCAATATGTGGACGACCTACTCATCGCCAGTCGCAGCCTTGAACCGTTCACCGATGGAAACAGTTACATGGAACAAGGAAAAAGAAAAGCTGGATATGTGGTAGTCACTTTAGAGGAGGTCCTAGAGGCTAGCACATTTCCCCCAGGAACCTTCACCCAGAAGGCCGAGTTCTTTGCAATGCTGCAGGCCCTTAGAATCGCCAAGTTAAGCGAGCCACTACTTATACTAATTCCAAGCACATATTTGAGGTATCGCATGCACACGAGGCAATCTGGAAGGAAAGAGGGCTCCTAACGGCAGGAGGTAAGGACATTAAATATTCTTAAGAGATCTTACAACTCTTAGAAGAGTTTTCTCACCCACCCAAGTAGCAGTACTACACTGCAAAGAGCATCAGAATGGGGACACCATGGTGGCCAACAGTAATTATAAAACAGATGCAGCAGCAAAGAAAGCTACAATCCAACAGAAACCTGTCACAGTAGTCCCACTAATTCCCCATTTAGAGTTACTGTCACCTGGCCTCCACCCGGACTATTCCCAACAAGATAAAGACATTGCCAAGACCTGGGAAGGGCCACTCTAAACAAAGATAGATGGCTGTACACCCCCCATGGAAAGATTTCATTCCACCAAAACTCATGCACCCTACGCTATAGAGAGCCCACCAGTCCACCCATTGTGGACCAATGGATTATATGACTGGGTTAAGAGACATTCAATTGGACCTAAGGTCTACACCATTATTTTGGCAGTGGTAAAGAGCTGCTCCACCTGTGCAAAAAAAAAAAAAAAAAAATCCCAAGAACACTGTTGAAGTGCTTCCAGGGGTTCAGAGAACTGGGACAATGCCTTGAGAAAACTGGGGTGGATTTTACTGAGATGCTTCAAGCTCCCGAGGATTACAAATATCTACTAGTTTTTACTGACACCTTTACTAACTACGTTGAAGCTTTTCTTTGCAGGACTGAGAACGCCACTGAAGTTGTGAAACACCTCCTGAATGAAATCATCCCTCATTTCAGGCTTCCTGTCTCCACCGGTAGCAACAACAGGCCCCGTTTTGTGACCTTGGTGGTGCAATCGGTGGCACCCGCCCTAGACATTAATTGGAAGTTACCCACAGCCTGGAGACCCCAGTACAGTGGCAAAGTAGAGCAGGCTAAGCAGACTCTAAAGAGACATGTAGCAAAGCTGTGCCAAGAGACCAAGCTGGTATATACAAAAGAACTGCTTATGGCCCTCTTGCACTGGAACCCTGTTGGTGCTCTGGTTAAGCGTTTGGCTGCTAACCAAAAGGTTGGCAGTTTGAATCCACCAGTCACTCATGGAAATCCTATGAAGCAGTTCTGTCCTATAGGGTCCCTATGAGTCAGAATTGATTTGACAATAAAGAGTTTGGTTTTTGGTTTTACGGCCCTCTTGAGAGTTTGGTCCGCCCATAGAGGCAAACTGAAACTTAGCCCATTTGAGCTATTATATGCACGCCCTTTATTGAAGAACCCCAATATGAACAACACAGCCTGCTTTAATAATGACCAACCTCCCTCCCTCCAGGAGGTTGGAGATGTTCAAGTTACTAAATACTTGCAGTCTCTTTGGGCGACTCTATCTTCTCTCCATAGGTATGCACACCTGGAAATCCCACCTGAACCAGAAGTACCCTTGTACCCTTTCCAGCCTGGTGATTAGGTCTTCCTAAAAGCCTAAAAGTTGGAGTCTCTCCAGCAGAAGTGGACTGGTCCTATTGAGGTGCTACTAACAACTCCAACCTCCGTCAAGCTCAGCAGTTTCAAAGCTTAGAGCCACCACACCCGAGTAAAGAAAACTGTTCCACCAGACATCAAGGGACAAACTCATCAGAACTGTGAAAACTGAACCTGCAAACCTATTAAAGACCTAAGTATTTATTTGCAAAACACCCTCCTGCATAGGTCCAATCTCAAACTAACTTTTTATCTCGTTCATTGTATTATATACAGTGTCTGTCTTTTTGTTTCTTTATGCTGTGTTTAAACAAGTCAGTTTGATAAGAGGCTGAGAGCCCTCTAGCCACCACAGGAAATAAATAATGATTGTTGATATCCTTCTCCAAGAAATTCTTGCGGCCCAAGCTAAGTGAGAAAACAACCAGTTCATCCAACTTTCCAACACCGTTTCCCAGAGAGATAATCTGAACAATTGTTGGATCTGCCATCCGTTCCCCACCTCCTCTGCTAATTTAAAAGTTCCCTAGAGAAGCCCTATCCCCATACAAGATGCACCAGACTTGGTTCACAATTGCCCAGTAGTTTAAAACGGGCGTTTGTTGTGAGTAACCAAGGCTCAAAGAAAAGGAGGCAATGAGGCAAGGCAGCCTCAGAGCCCAGCCCTTCAAACAGACCCCTGCTCTGCCTTATCCGCCTACACTCAGCAGAACAAGCTGCACTTTCCTCTGAAACTGTCCTTGACAAGATAACCACAGAATGGGCCACAGAAGACCTCAACCCTCCTGTATGTGGAGACTTAACATTCTAATGAAAGAAAATCAACCTCTTCCTCCATCCTGTGGCATCGAACCCTTCTCTACAGAAAATGAATCCTCATCCTCAAGCTTTGAGCACCTGCTTAAGGGTCCATCCTGCATATTCATGATGAATTTGCATTTCCTTGTGGGCTCTCTTTAAAGCCCACCTCTCCAACCTGCCTGACAGCAGTCCTGGAGGCAGCTGCCCTCATCGGGCCTTTCCTTGTACAAGGAAATAAAGCCTTCTTTGTTATTTCCCACCTAGGCTTCTTGTTTACTGGCTGTTAATAAGTCACACCTAGCAAAATCCGGGGTTTTCACTCAGCAACACTATCAACGTGTCTATTCATCTTGAAATTGAGGGGTGAGGTGGGGAGGGGGCGAAGGTGCAATTTAGAGATTGCCCCTGGGCGCTGCTACCCTCGCTGTGGCCCTGCTGAAAGCCACTGGGTGTACAACCAGAAGTCATGCCCAGGAGGTTCCCGCTGGAGCTGCAGAACTAATTTAGCCTTATTGTTCTTCAGTGGCCACTCACCTCACGCCATCCGGCTTTGGAGACCAGGCTTGGCCAACGGATTTAGAAACAGGCTGAAAGAGGTCTGAGGAAAAGCTGAGGAAGCTGGTCCAGCCACCACGGGCTGGGTTCACAGGTCGGCGCAGTGTCCCAGGTAGAGCCCGAGGCTGCGATAATTGCAGACAACCCGGCCTGGGGCGCGGTGCCCGGGGTAGGCGGCCCCGCCTTCTCTGCACAATCGCTGTGCACTTTGCTCCCCGCCGTCCCCGTTCCCCGGGGCAGTGGCGCCAGGCCCACCTCGCCGAACCCAACCACGGTGCCCACTTTCCGGACCTCGGAGCGGGCACCGTGCGCCGTTCCACTTGTTCACTTTCGCTGGGTGGCTTCGGCGGCCCCGGTGGCAGGAGGAGCGCGTTCCCCCTGGAAGCTGCCAGGAAAGGCCGCTCAGCGAGCGCGGGCCCAGGCGCCAAGGTTGCCCCGTGATGAAGGAACCCTGGGCAAGGAAGCGCAGCGCTGGCTCGTCCGGAGCTGGGACAGTGTTGGCTGGGCATCCGGGTGCTTAGTTCATGGTTCTCTAAATCAGCTTCTGGGAGCCCTGATGGCGCAGTGGTTAAGCGCTGGCTGCTAAGGAGAGGTGCGCGGTTAGACCGACCAGTAGCTCTGCGGGAGAAGAGACCTGTGGATCTGCTCCTGTAAAAAGTACAGCCAAGAAATCACTATGGGGCAGTTCTCCTCTATCACATGGGGTCACTATGAGTCTGAATTCACTCCATGGCACCTAACAATAAATCAACTTCTAAATCACGTATTTTTTACTCCCTCTTTTATATGGGTCTTCTCCGGAGCAGTGGGAGAACAGGATTCTTTCTTCAGGTGACCAGTTAAAAGGCAGGATGAAAGACTTGTGAATTTCTTCCCTTTTATCCTTCTTTGGAAACTCTGGTGGTGTAAGTGGTTAAGAGTACGGCTGCTAACCAAAAGGTTGGCAGTTCCAATCCACCAGGTGCTGCTTGGAAACCCTAGGGGGCAGTTCTACACAGGGTCGCTATGTGTCGGAATCGATTCCACAGCAAGGGTTTTTTTTTTTTTTTTTTAAATCCTTAACACAAAAACTTCTTGCTATATTGTTTTTAACACTTCAGTCAGCAATTCGATCCTTTCATTCACTTCTCACTTTCATTGCTTTGTCTTCCTTTCCTGTATATTTCACCCGCGTGAGCTAAGTATGTGTGTAGGTGTGTGTGCGTGTGTGTGTGTGCGCGTGTGTATTTGCGTGTGCAGAAGCAAGGGACCATTTCAGGGTGATTTTTATCTCAGAAATAAACATTTCCTTACCTGTTTTTCACTCCTTTAAGCAAGTGATCATGTTTTATTTTAATCGCTGAATTTCAGGGACTATCCTCAAGTAAATTTCTTCATTAAGGAGAAACTACTCATTCTTCTCAGTTACTCTCCTGTGAGAAGAGTGGATGAGACTAGGCTCCGTCCTACATGTTCTTCTCCACAGCATTTAAGAAATTATTTTCCTAAACAGAACTCTTCCTGTCCTAAAACTTGCAAAAATCCCTAGTGACATCCAGCTTCCTCTTACCACAGGAATGAAATATATTTTTCCGTTTCTTTCAGTCATATGATCTTCATGGATAGATCACACGATCTGATCAACATGACTTTTGAGACAGATTTTTTGCATAAATGTCACTTTGTTTTATAGTTTATGTGACAGAACTGTTTCTGAAAGAGCATTTGTTAATGTTTGAATCCATTTTGTAGAAGGCATCTTGGATTTGTTTAGAATTTGTTCATTCGTCTACATACACATCATACCTGCTCACAACAGAAAGTACTTCATGACATATTTATAAGCTTCAGATTCCATAAACTCACTTGATAAGAAGTTATAGTATTTTGATTATAACACACCAAAAGAAATTCAAGACATTTAGCCCAACTTCCTAGGTTTACAAACCAGAAAACTAAAATCCAAAATAAGTTGGGTGACTCAGTCTACTTCACAAAGCAAGCCATCCATGATCTTGCAGTGGAACAGAGGGTTCAGAACCCCAAAGCAAATCTTATAATTAGTGGATTCTTCTGGAATTCTAGTTAAAATACCCTTTACTGTACCCCAGAAAGCATGGTCCTTGGATTCTCTATCAGCCCAGAACTAAAATAATTTCTGAGGCCAACCCCTCAGACAGGGATTGGACTGGATTGTGGGACATAAAAGGATACTCGTCAGGAGTGTGCCTCTTAGCTCAAGTAGATACAAGAGACTCAATGGGCAGCCTCTGTCTGGAGGTGAGATGGGAAGGTAGAGAGGGTTAGCAGCTGGTTGAATGGATATGCGGAATCAGGGGTGGAAAGGAGGAGTGTGCTGTCACAGTATGGGGAGAGCAATTAGAGTCACGTTGCAGTGTATGTATAAATTGTAGTATAGGAAAAAATATTAAAAAAGCGGAAAAATAAAATAAAATATCCTTTACTGTGAATTTTAAATCACCATCAGTTGCATAATTTTCTTCTTCATACCTAAAATTTCATTACTTCATTTTCCATTTCAAAATTTTCTTTGCTGAAATTAATTAATGGGGTCCTGTTGGCACAGGGGTTAAAAGCTATGGCTGCTAATCCAAAGGTCAGCAGTTTAAATCCACCAGCCACTCCTTGGAAACCCTATGGTTGGCAAACAACTCACGGAACAATATGTGTTTTAATTGTTCAGTGAGAAACTAACATGCTCTGTAAACCTTCATTAAAGCACAATTTAAAAAAAAAAAAAACAATGCTAGTTCTAAGCAAGGCCATTTTTAAAAATACAGGGCTTAGAATTTCAACACCTATTCTGGGGGGACTCGACTCAATCCATAGCAACCTGGAAGCAGCTCCTTTTCAGTTATGTGAGTCAGTAATTTCCTTTTCTTGATTAAGCTGGTTTGAGATGTGTTTCTGTCACTTGCCATCAAATGAATTCTTATTAGAAATCTTCACACCTGTACTGGACCTCAGTGACCCCCTGATGATAACAGGTGTTTAAAATGGTGAATCTTCATCTTCAAAAAAGGAAAAGAAAAAAATTATGTGGGAATATTTTCTGTTTTAAGAAGCATTAAAATATATAGTGTAAGTGTCTTTAATATTCAACAAAATACATTTCAGTTATCCGGAAAATTTTGTTGTTGTTAGTTGCTGTCAAATCCAGAAAATTAACTTAAGTGAAATGCTTTGTTCTTCAGTGATGCTCGTTAAATTAAATGCTACTGTAGTTAATGGGACTTAATTATTTTTCTTTATGTTTATAGAAGTCTTTTAAAATTTAAACACTTAACCCTTTGGTCCCAGAGAAGGTTTAAGAGAGCTCGAGAGCTCTTAAGAACCAATCTGAGATGTTGGGTGTCTGAGACAGAAAATTAAAAAGAGGAGAAGTAGAGCCAACTAGATGGTTTCCAAGTATGAATCACAGGTTAATGGAATGATAAAAGTTGGAAAAGTCCTTAGAAATTATCTAGTCCAACCTCTTCAATATTCAAGTGAGAAAATTGAAGCCTAGAGAAATTATCTAACTTTTCTCAGCTAACACATCCAACGCCAGCCATGCCTCACAGTAGAACTTCATAAAAACTGGTGAAATGGGATCGCTCTGTAATCCACAATTTTGACTTCATGTGTGGTGTGTTTTCCAACCAAATCGCTGTGGTGAATAATCAGGGTCTTGTTGAATAATGACTTTCCAGGGAAGAACGGATGATCAATATTACACGTTTCTCTGTAACCCAGCAGTAAAAACTGAAATCAAGCTCCTTTTAGCCCATTTTTTCCTCCCAAGGCTGAGTCACAGGTACAGTCATGCTGAATTATGTCTGTGTGGGGGATGGCAGAGGTGAGGACATGAAGGGTTGGGGATGGGGGTGGGTTGGGACAAGAGACTTTCTGTGAGCTTTACCTTTATGCCATTTTCATGATTAGAAATTATTAGAAATGACTCTGTTGGCCAGGGGTATCATCACTTATTTCTGGACTAAACTGCAAAGAAAAGAAATGAGGGGACCAGAAGAAGAGATGAGACACTTGAAGGCGGATATGAGGGATCTGGTGCAGGGTCTGAGAGATACATCCTGTATGAGTTACTAAAGAAAACCCAACATTCTGTAATGAAAGCAGCACTTTTTATTTTTACATTAAAAAACATGTCGTTTATTTGATTTCTTCTATGGATGTAAGAGAAGATTATTAAAGGGAAGGCTGAAAGTGAGTTTCTGAAAGGCTCCTTTACCTTTGTACTATTCCAGTAGAATAGCTTTACTTTGACTTACTGGAATTATAATTCAACATAGTCTAATTCAGTGAATGAATTCAATGAACTAATTTGTGTTTGATCATATAGCCTATTCTATTTTGCTGGGACAGCTCACTTTCCCATGAGTTCTCTGCTCTGATTTCTTTCCAGGTAACTCTCACTGAAGCCCTTTGATACTGGCGTGTGCAGGGCTGTGTTGAAAGGGTGATGCACGAGGGCTCTGTGGACAGGCCTCTAAGAGCTGTTGCTTGAAGGGTTAACTGGGGTCTCATCCACCATTCACAGCTGCAGTGGTGATTTTTTAAAATTCAAATCTGATGATTCTCAACCTCCTGCCACCACAGCAACTTGTATTTCTTCTTCAGATACATGAACACAGGTTTGGTTTTATTCGATTTATTTGTTTTTGTTCCTATTGCCTCTCTAACATGAAGTCTGATACATAGTAGACAGCCAATAAATATGTATTGAATAAATGGAACAAAAACTCAACAATATTCCATACTATCCAAGAGTTCCTACCTCAGTCTAAACAGTGCAAATTGGAACACACGTAAATAATTAGGATAATCTCTTAGGGTTTCTGATCATGAGATTTGATCTTTAGGGCTGGGTGTCTCCAATATGGTAGCCACTAGCCACATGGGGCCAGTTAGCACTTGAGATGTGGCTAGTCTCAATTGAGATGTGTCGTATGTGTAAAATACACATGGATTTCAAAGCTTTGGTATGAAAGAAGAATGTACAATATTTCATTAATAATTTTTATATTGATTGCATGTTGAGACGATAATTTTTAGATGTGTTGGATTAAGTAAAATATATTGTTAGAATTAATTTCACCTGCTTCTTTTAACTTTTTAAAACACTGTGGATTTTTAAGGAAACTTAAAATTACACAAGTGGTTTTCATCATGTTTCTATCGGATGGCACTGCCCTACGAGGGGAGGAGAGAAGACAGAAGGGAAAACTTAGCAACAAAAGTTAATGTAACACTCTTTTGAAGGGCACCTAGGTCAGCTGGCATAATAAAGTTTATTAAGAAAATGTTGTATATCCCACTTTGGTGAGTGGTGTCTGGGGTCTTAAAAGCCAGCGAGTGACCATCTAAGATGTATCAATTGGCCCCAACCCACCTGGAGTAAGGAGAATGAAGAACACCAAAGACATAAGGAAATATTAGCCTAAGAGACAAAGTGGGTCACATAAACCAGAGGCTCCATCAGCATGAGACCAGAAGAACTAGATGGTGCCCTGCTACCACCAATGACTGCCCTGACAAGGAACACAACAGAGAGTCCCAGAAGGAGCAGGAGAAAAGTGGGGTCCAGAACTCAAATTCGCATAAAATGACCAGACTTATTGGTCTGACTGAGACTAGAGGAACCCCAGAAGACACGGTCCCGGGACTCTGTGTTAACCCAGAACTAAAACCATTCCTGAAGCCAACTCTTCAGATAAAGATTAGACTGGACTATAAGACATAAAATGATACTCGTGAAGAGTGTACTTCTTAGTTCAAGTAGATACAAGAGACTAAACAGGCAACTCCTGTCTGGAGGTAAGATGAGAAGGCAGAAAAGTACAGGAACTGGTTGAATGGGCATGGGAAATCTGGGGTGGAAAGGGGGAGTGTGCTGTCACATTTCAGGGATAGCAACTAGGGTCACAAAACAGTGTGTGTATAAATGTTTGTATGAGAAACTAACTTGAGGTGTAACCTTTCACCTAAGGCACAATTAAAATAATAAAAAAGTTAATGTAACACTTCTACCCTGAGACCAGAGGAACTAGATAGTGTCTGGTTACCACTACCGACCATTCTAATCATGGCCACAATAGATGGATCCTGATAGAATGGGAGAAAAATGTGGAACAAAACCTTAAACTCATTAAAAAAAAAAAAACACAAAAAAACAGACCTACTGGACTGGTTGAGACTGGAGGACTCCCAGGACTATTGCCCTGAGCTTCTCTTCAAACCTTGAGTGGAAACTAACCCTTGAGGTCACCTTGTAGCGAAATAACAAGTTGGCTCAAAAAATAATGACTACCACCCATAAGTACTGTGTGCCTTTAAAAAAATCACCTATATGAGACCAAATGGTCAACACTTACTTTAAAATAAAGATGAGAATGAAGGGGGCAGGGAAATTAGATTAACGGAAACAGAACAACCAGAATGAAATAATGAGAACGTTCATGCACTGTGAAGAATGTAACCAATGTCCCTGAACAACTTGTGAAGAATTGTTGAATGGGAACCTAAACTGCTGTGCAAACCTTCACCAAAAACACAATATTATTTACAAAAAAAAGTTAATGTAACAATTATTAAATATTCACATAGAACTCTATGATTAAGTACTGAATCCCTCAACATGTAGGCTAAATAAAACCTTTAAGTATATGTTTGTGATTTCAGTCTGTCGGTTCACAGGCTAGAGACTTGATATCAGAGAGTCAAGATGTAAAAAGAAGGCCAGTAGAGGTGAACAGCTGAGGAATTTTCTCTCAACCACATGAGTACTATTATTTTTATAATACCTTGCAGATTCTGAATCCCAAGTTCAAGCTGCTGAATTGCTTACTCGGGTACTTTTCCAGCTCCTGAAGTTTGGACTCATTGATATCTGTGGCTATGACTCTGGCACCTTCTCTTGCAAACGCCTGGAGGATACAATGCACAAATAAATCCTTTGTCTACTTGGTTAAGCTGCTTCCATAAATGGAAAGTCAGCTGGCCCTCTTCCCTTTCATCTTGTTTCCATTGTTGTTTTCCCTGAAACACAGGTGGGGTCTCACACTATCTGGTCTCACCCAACATCCTCAGTGTTATTATTTTTATTTACTTTTATCATTAATTAGAACATCATGACATACACAGTGCTTGCCATCTGACTTTGTCCATTTAAGTAATATCAAATAAGATATGGCTTCTTCTAGGATTCTGTTATTAACACCTCTCAAAATACTTTAGTGCTGTGATTTGATAGCCTGTCTTCCATTTCTAGGCTGGTGACTAAGTAATAAGAGAAAAATGAGTTATTTCATGTTTTTCTGCCTAAGAGTATTCTAGCGCTTTAATGAATGTCAAACTACACCCCACACTATACTAAACCCCAAAACCAAACCCAGTGCCGTCGAGTCAATCCCGACTCATAGCGACCCTATAGGACAGAGTACAACTGCCCCATAGAGTTTCCAAGGCGTGCTTGCTGGATTCCAACTGCTGACCTTGTTGGTTAGCAGCCATAGCTCGTAACCACTTTGCCACCACGGTTTCCAGCACTATACTGAAGGCGCATAATTAGCTCAGGTGTGTGTTTGCAGGTATAATGTGGGAGAAGATGTAAATTAGAAAGCAACAGTAAACTGACAGTCTTATAACTCTGTAGTCCTGTATCAGAATGGAGGTCTTTCAGAATGCTATATATATCCTTGTAAGGATCCTAGTGGTACAAAGTTTAAGCACTTGGCTAATATACGAAAAAGTTGGCGGTTTGAACCCACCCAGCGGCTCTGTGGGAGAAAAGACCTGGCAATCTGCTTCCACAAAGATTATAGCCAAGAAAACCCTCTGGGACGGTTCTACTTTGTCACATGGTGTCGCTGTGAGTCAGAATCGACTCAATGACACATAACAACAACATCTCCTTGTAGGCCCCTTGCAGTTGATTATTATGGTGCAGAAACTGAGGCAGAGAAATCAGTTTCCCAGAAACAAAGGTCATCAGTGATGTCACATAGGAAACTTCATCAGCCTGGGCTCAGAGGTTGTGACTTTTTTTTTTTTTTGATAACTTAAGACAACAGCAGCACAAAGTCAACAGAAAGAGTGGAGGGGGATTAAATAACAGTGGAATCATTCCACATAATTCAATACCTCAAAATGTAGTAAGCAAACAACAAAAGATACTAACTTACCAAGGTGGCTGCCCGGCCGATGCCCTGAGCAGCAGCCGTCAGGATGATGACTTTGCCGTCAAGCCGACCCATTATGCAACCTGTGGTTTAATCCAAAGGCATGTGCTTTTTTTGTTTTTAATTGTTGTGAAAATATACACAACAAAACATATATGTCAACTCAGCAATTTCTACATGTACAATTCGGTGACATTGACTGCATTCTTAAAGTCGTGCAACTATTCTTGCTATGTTTTTCCAAATCATTCCACCTAAAGGCAGAATGTGCGTTTAATGGCTGACACTAGCAACACGTTCCTGCATAGGCACTAACATCTAGAAAAAACGGTACAAGGTGCTGCTTCTTTTTTTTAATTGTACTTTAGATGAAGGTTCACAGAACAAACCAGCTTCTCATTAAACAATTAGTATACATACTGTTTCGTGACATTGGTTGCCAACCCCAACGACATATCAACACTCTGCCTTCTCGACCCTGGAGTCCCCATTTCTAGCTTTCCTGTCCCCTCCTGCCTTCTCATCCCTGCCCCAGGGCTGGTATGTCCATTTGGTCTCATTTTGTTTTATGGGCCTGTCTAATCTTTGGCTGAAGGGTGAACCTCAGGAATGACTTGATTACTGAGTTAAAAGCATGTCTGGGGGCCATACTCTCGGGATTTCTCTAGTTTCTTTCAGGCCAGTAAGTCTGGTTTTGTTCTTTTTGTGAGTTAGAATTTTGTTCTACGTTTCTCTCCAACTCTGTCCAGGACCTTCTATTGTGATCTCTGTCAGAGCAGTCGGTGGTGGTAGCTGGGCACCATCTAGTTGTGCTGCACTCAGTCTGGTGGAGGCTGTAGTACTGGTGGTCCATTAGTGTTTTGGACTCATCTCTCTCAAGGTGCTTCTTGATGAACTTCACGGCACCTTTGCACAAAGAGTCCCACCATCTGAACTCTCCAAGAATGCTTCCTCTAGATACCTAGCTTTAGATTTCAAAAACATTTAGCACAAATCAATAAGGTGATAACTTGCGACACACAGACATTGGACTTTAACCCTCTTTTTGGCTCCTTCAGTACCCAGCGACCATAGCCTCTGATGTAGAGGCTGCAGGGGTGAAACACTTTCCCTAACTGCCATCACCACCCTCCTCCCCACCGCCCCTGCACACACTTGTACTGTATTGTTTGTGTCCTTAAAACTCGGGACTGCTTCTCTCTGTCTCTCCTGGAAGCTTTTCCTGAGGTTTGCACTATCAATAGTGTATGGCTTTCCCTTCTGCTTTTCAAAGATTTCCGGGCTGGCCTCAGAAAGCCACTGAACAAAATCAAATTGTGTTCAATACCCTCATTTTACAGATGAGGAAGCTGATCTGATGGGTCAAAACTCAAAGAACCAGTTAAGAGCAGAGGCAGAAGGAAACTCAGCCCTCCTGACTCTTGTTATGTGAACACTCCACCCCACAGTGCTGCTGACTCTCTTTTAAGGTTAGGGCACACAGTAAGTAACATTTCAACAGGCACACTCAGTAATGTTTAAGGAGAGGACTGAGGAACCGTGACTTGGGAAATTCAGATATTTGGCCAATGCTGTTGATGAGGCCACGGGTGGTAACGGGTCAAATGATGATCAAATGAGGCTGTCTTCAAGGAACCAGCTTCCTTCTATTGCCCTCTTCTGCCCTTAATACATGCCCTCTGACCTCATACCACGGCACAAGATGGCTGCTACGTCTCCAGCCATCATATCTACATTCCAGGGTAAAAGAAGGGGTGGAGCAAAACCCTTTAGAGAAGTCTTGCCTTTCTACTCAAGAAGGAAGTCCTCCTCTGAAATTCCAGCCTAAATTCCTTTGGCCAGATCTGTGTTACTTGGTCACTGCTTGTAGCCAAGGTGGCTAGGAATTAGAGTTTTTGCTTTCCAGTTTGAAGAAGCGAAAGTCGGGGGAAGGTGAGTTGGATGGGTGTTGAGTGAACCCACTAAGGGTATATGCACAAATAACCTACACAATCACTCTGCTCGATTACCTGCCTGATGAAGTACAAGTTGCTAAGCTAGCCTAGAGGGCTCATATAATCTTAGTTCTTTCTTTTTGATCATCAGCAAAAGTTAGTTTTTCTGTTTGCTTGTTTTTTTTTTTTTTTTTTTTTTTTTTTGGCTGTTACTCAATATGCGCTTTCCTAACAAGCCTTCACACTTTTGTTCAAGCTTGAGGTGCTAAGGGGCTAGTTACTCCTATAAGCAATGGGCATTGAGGATTTATGGTAAGAGAGTGACTTGAACAGACACGGGTTTTTGAAAGACAGCCCTGGAGAGGGAGTCACCAGGCAGGAGTAGCGAGTTTAGTTAGGAGGTTGTTGCAGTGGCTGGTGAGGGCCTGCAGTGACATAGTGGGGATGGAGAGAAGAGGTGGATGAGAGGGTTGTTAAAGAGATAAGAGACAGGGCGTGGACACCGATGGGGCTAAGTTCAAAGAGATTCTATGGTTTGCCTAGTGTTTCACAGCTATGAGACAGTAGACCTGAATTCAAACCTAGGCCTCCTGATTACAGGTCCAAGAAAGATCACGTGCCTCCTGGCTTCCTCTCCTGGTACTGGCATTCCCAGCAGGCCTCTCTAAATTACCACTGCGGTGGCCATGAGCCTGTGCCTCACAGACCTGCAACTACAGGAGACCTAAATGGCCAACGGGCTCAAAGAAAGTGACGACTGTGGGATGGCGCAGGACCGAGCAGTGTTTCGTTCTGTTGTACACAGGGTCGTTATGCATTGGAAGCAACTCGATGGCATCTAACAACAACAACAATTGGCCAAGGGCCCAGCTTCCCCTGGGCTGTTCCCAGCCAGTACCTGAGTGCTGCACGGATACTAAGGAGCCCCATTCCTAGGAATCAGGGCTCCTGTTTGGTGGCTGACCTCCTCTTGCTGAACCTTCATTAGACTACACAGCGCTCTAGGACGCTTCCACCCAACCTGTCTTCCCTGTCTCCCTCCCCTGGAGTCAGACTTGTACCTTGACCTGTGGGCTTGCCCAGCCTTTCCCAGTCCCCTCCTCATTTTCTCTCACAGACATTTCCCTTAATAATGAGTATGTATGTTTAATTCCGTCTTGGAGGACCTGGTAAAGCACCTTATAAGATCTGGTTGCAGAGATCTGTTTACAGCTCCCTGAGGCTCTACAGTTTTGTCTGCATTTGTTATGCAATGGAGAAGCTGGGCTTTTACAGTGCCTGGACTACTCTGATTCAATTAATTTTACTTTTATTTTTCCTTACATGAGTGATAAATTTTCACTCTAAACATGGAAAGAGCTGAGAGATATATACAATAGATAGTAAACCCCACTGCCGTGGAGTTGATTCTAACTCATAGCGACCCTACAGGGCAGAGTAGAACTGCCCTATAGGGTTTCCAAGGCTGTAGTCTTTATGGGAACAGACTGCCACGTCTTTCTCCCACAGAGCAGCTGGTAGGTTCCAGCTGCCCACCTTTTGGTTGGCAGCAGAGCATTTTAACCACTGCGCCACCAGGGCTCCTTTCGATAATAAAAGACTCCCCGAATCTTAACCCTTCGCCGACCCTGGACATGGTGCAATTTAAAAAGCTGTTCTTTATGCCATGGCCCTCAGTGTCTTTTGGTGCAATGGCACCGTGAAGACACGTGGCCAAGCGTTTTCCTAGGAAACCTCTGACATCCCGAGAAGCATTTACTGAAGAGCTGCTGAAGCACAGAGCAGCCAGCTTCTCAGCTCACTCTGAAAACCTCTCCCAGGCCAGCCTCCTCATCTTTCTGCAATCAGATTTTGGGGCCAAAGCCTTCATGTTAGATAAAATGCCCTCTCAAACGAAAAAGGATTTCTTCGGGAAAATGAGCGCAAAACCCAATGTGGAAACTGCACGTGTTGCCTTTCTTACTCTCAATATTGTAATCAAAATGTCAGCTTTTCATAAGCAGAGACACAATCTGAGCATTATCAGGAAATCTAAATGTTTTCACCAGACAAGGAAAAAAAAAGTCCACTTAAAACACTAAAATCCTCTTTTCTTTGGCTACTTTGAAAAACTTGTAAACCAGCTTCAAACCAGGGCTTCTAACCGGTTCAGCCCAGCTCAGTCATGCATGGTCCACGAGGAGACACAAGAAAGGTCTCGAATTTTTAATGTGGGTGAACTGGAATGCTAACTGGCATGGGAAAAGTTATGGGTTGAAGTCCTGCTTCAAACTTGTTAAAAACCCACTTTTGTCCTGAACTAACTGCTCAGATGAATTCTGAAATAGGCAACGTGAAGAAAAACAACAAAAAATCCCCAACCAAACCCGTTGCCTTGATTCCAACTCATAGCGACCCTATAGGACAGAGCGGAACTGCCCCATAGGGTTTCCACCCAGCAGCTGGTAGATTGGAACTGTCAACCTTTTGGTTAGCTCTCAACCAGTGTGCATGGCTCCTGAAGAGCAAAGCAACATCTAAAGATTAACCCTTCTGTCTCCCCAGCTAAAAGTTTCATTTAAAAAGTATCAGTGTTACTTCAGAGTAGTGAGTGGAAGACGTCCTGTAGATTCCTTCACGAGCAACAAACTTGAGACCTTTGTGCAGAAGCAAGTTAGGTGCTTAATAATGCATGCTGGGATTGTAGTTCAAGTGCCTTCATACTTGTTCCATTTCCTTCAGTTGTTTTAAAAGGAACCACATGATTCCTGTACTTTGTGTGCGTTCTGCCCTCTAGTGGAGCTCAGGTAGAATTGCTAACTCTAAGTAGAAGGTAAGACGTGGAACGGAACCACGTCAAGCCTGTTGTGGTAGAGTCGATTCCAAGTCATGGCGACCCCATGTGTGTCAAAGTAGAACTCTGCTTCATAGGGTTTTCCCTGGCTGATTTTATAAAAGTAGATCGCCAGGCCTTTCTTCGGGGCACCTCTGGGTAGACTCAAGCCTCTGCTAGCCATATTAACTGTTTGCACTACCGAAACCAAAACCGTCTGCGGTCGAGTCAATTCTGAAAAAACCAAATACCTTGCCGCTGAGTCCATTCTGATTCATAGCGACCCTATATGACAGAAAAACTGCCCCACAGGGTTTCTAAGGAGCAGCGGGTGGATTTGAACTGCCGACCTTTTGGTTAGCAGCTGTAGCTCTTAACCACCAGACTCCATGATTTGTTCGTACCTGCACACCAGGCTATATGCTGTTCCCGGCTTGTTGTTGTTGGGTGCCTTGGATTCCGCCTCACAGCTACCCATGTGACAGAGCAGAACTGCCCCATAGGGCTGTTCGAACCTACCAGCACCTCTCCAAGAGAAAGATATGGCAGTTTGCTTCTGTAAAGATTACATCCTTGGAAACCCTATGGGCCAGTTCTACCCTGTCCTATAGGGTCTCTGAGTCGGAATCGACTAGACAGCAGTGGGTTTGGTTTTTGGAATCTTTATGGAAGCAGATCACCAGGTCTTTCTCCTGTGGAGCTGCTGGGTGGATTCCAACCACCGCCCTTTAGGTTAGCAGCCTGAGCACTTAGTCCATTGCGTCAGCAGGGCTCTGGGGTTAGTCAAATTTAAATGAGCCAGAAACTGCACATGGAAGATAGCAGGGCAACAAAATGGAAGGAACCCAGGACATTGAAGTTTCTGAGCCTTCCTGGCCCTCGACCTGGATTTTTTTTTCTGATCGGTGTCATAGTAGTTAGTCCCGGTCAGAATGAGAGAATAATATGGAACAGATCTCAAATCCTGTTTATGATAGTGGTCTCATACAGTATTTGTCCTTTTGTGATTGACTTATTTCACTCAGCGTACTGCCCTCCAGATTCATCCACGTTGTGAGATGCTTCGCAGATTCATCTTCGTTCTTTATCATTGAGTAGTATTACTTTGTGTGTATATACCATAGGTTGTTTATCCATTTATCTGTTAGTAGACGCTTAGGTAGTTTCCATCTTTTTGCTATTGTGAGTAATGCTGCAATTAACATGGGTGTGTATATGGCTGTTCCTGTGAGGGCTCTTATTTCTCTAGGTTGTATTCCTAGGTGTGGGATTGGGCTGGATCGTCTGGTATTTCTATTTCTAGCCTTTTAAAGAAGCACCGTATCATTTTCCAAAACAGTTGTACCTTTGTGCATTCCCATCAGCAGTGCATAAGAGTTCCAATCTCCCTGCAACCTCTCCAACATTTGCTATTTTCTTTTTTTTTAAATTTGTGCCAGTTATGTCGGGATGAGATGGTATCTCATTGTAGTTTTGATTTGCATTTCTCTAATGGCTAGTGATTGCGAGCATATCCTCATGTGTCTGTTAGCCACCTGAATGTCTTCTTTGATGAGGTGTCTGTTCATATTCTTTCCCCATTTTTTAATCGGATTATTTGTCTTTTTGTGTTAGTGGTGTTGGATTTTCCTATAGATTTTAGAGATTAGACTTTTGTCGGATACATCGTAGCTAATTTTTCCCCCAGTCTGTAGACTCTTTTTACTCTTTTGGTGAAGTCTTTGGATGAGCATACATGTTTAATTTTTAGAAGATCCCAGTTATCTAGCTTACCTTCTGATGTTTGTGTTTTCTTAGTCATGTTTTTATCCTGTTTATGCCATATATTAGATGTCGACCCTGATTTTTCTTCCATGATCTTTATAGTTTTTGTGTTATATTTAGGTCATTGATCCATTTTGAATTAGTTTTTGTGTCTAGTGTGAGGTATGGGTCCTGTTTCATTTTTTATAGATGGACATCCAGTTTTGCCAGCGCTATTTGTTAAAAAGACTATCATTTCCCCATTTAATGGACTTAGGGCCTTTGTTGAAGATCAGGTAACCATAGGTGGATGGATTTACATCTGGGTTCTTGATTCTGTTCCATTGGTCAATCTGTCTGTCATTGTACCAGTACCAGGCTGTTTTGACTACCGTAGTTGTATAGCAGATTCTGAGGTCAGGTAGTCCTCCTAATTTATTCTTCATCTTCAGTAGTGCTTTATTTATCTGGGGCCTCTTTCCTCTCCAAGCTAATGATTAGTTTCTCCCTCTCTTTAAAGAATGCTGTTGGTATTTGGATTGGGATTGCATTGTATTTGTAGATTGCTTTGGGTAGAATTGACATTTTCACAATGTTGACTCTACCTATCCATGAGCATGGTATGTTTTTCCATTTATGTAGGTCTCTTTTGCTTTCTTGCAGTAGTGTTTTGCAGTTTTCTTTGTATAGGTCTTTTATATCCCTAGTTAGATTTAGTCATAAGTATTTTATTTTGGGGGGGGGGGCTATATAAATGGTGTTGTTTTCCTGATTTCCTTTTCATAGTTCTCTTTATTGGTGTATAGGAACCCAACTGAGTTTTGTATATTTAGCTTGTATCTTGCTACTCTGCTGGATCTATTAGTTCCAGTAGTTTTCTTGTGAAGTCTTTAGGGTTTTCTATGTATAGTATCATATCATCTGCAAATAGGGATGGTTTTACTTCTTCCTTAACAATTTGGATGCCGTTTACTTCTTTTTCTTGCCTTATTGCTCTAGCTCAGACTTCCAGCACAATGTTAAATAGGAGTGTGTCCTAGGTTTTTTTGAGTGAGGAAAAGAAAATTTTATCTTGTTTAAGGTACAATTATTATTGTTACTGTGACACTCAGTCTGATCTAACCTGAATACACATTTAGTGGCAGAATGCAGGCATCCTGACTACAAAGGGTGGGGGGTGGGGTAGGGGATGGGGGGATGTGGAGCTTGAACCAAAAGTGTGTAGGCTTGAAAGGGAAGAGCACCTTGGGTAACAGGTCAAGTCTGACTGAAGAGAATGGAGATAAGCTCTAAAAGAAAAATCTCGAGTTTTGCTGAAGGGACCAGAGGTAAGATCAAAAAGGAAGAACTAGATTATACGAGCCCTCTAGGCTAGGTTAGCAACCTGTAGGTCATTAGACAGGAAAAAGAGCAGAGTGATTGTAGCTTTTGTGTGCACATACAATATAAGTGGGTTCACTCAACACCCATTCAAATCACTTTCCCTGTGCCTTTCACTTCATAAAGACTGGAGAGCAAAAACCCTCAAATTCCTAGCTTCCTTGGCTGCAAGGGGTGGCTAAGTAGCACAATCTGGACAGTGGACTGTAGGCTGGAATTCCTGAGGAAGGCTTCCTTCTTGAGTAGAAAGACAAGGCTTCTCCAGAAGTCTTACGGCTTTTGCTCCTCCCCTTCTTTTTGCCTGGAATGCGGATATGATGCCTGGTGACATTGAAGCCACTTTGTGCCTTGGTATGAGGTCAGAAAGCACACACTAAAGACACAGCAGGGCAACAGAAGGAACCTTGTTCCTTGAGGACATCCTTGAGACAACAGCCTGGACTGACTTCCCTGGACTTGTGTAAGATGACGTCTTTTTTACGACCACCATTTTTCAAGTTTTTTGTTACTTGGAGCTAAGCATATTCCTAATAGTTACAGTGAACAGTCAGAAAGACTTGGAGGAATTCCAGATCTTTCTCTCACTAGCTAAGGGAATAAGTCACTTCACCCTTCAAACTTGGCTTTCTCATCTGTAAAATGAAGGTAACCACAGCACCTACCTCAAGGGTGTTGTGAGGAGGAAAGATTCGGCATGTGAAACCATCATACAGTGTTTGACATGAATGCACTCAATAAATGTCAGTGATTATTTTTATGGAAGTCATCAGAGGAATGTACTAATATGTAATTAAAAAATATTTTATTCTGTTTTTAAACCTTGAGCTTAGTTTCTGCATATGTCCAAGTGAGGTTTTTGGTAAAATTGTGCCTTGTTGCCCCCTTGCAGATTAACGCTGGGTGCCCTGGGGGCACAGAGGTTAAAGCACTCAGCTGCTAACTGAAAGGTCAGCAGTTCGAACCCGTCAGCTGCTCAGCTGGAGAAAGATGTGGCAGTCTGCTTCCATGAAGATTTACAGCCTTGGAAACCCTATGGGGCAGTTCTACTACAGGGCTGCTATGAGTCAGAATTGACTTGACAGCAGTGGGTTTGGTTTTGGTTTGGTAATCTGTACTATCAACCTTGCTTTAACAACAATGCTCTTCCTTTGAATTTTGAAGATTTCAGAATAGACTTTTTATGAATATAGGCGTTCTCTAATCAAGACTAACTCCAGTGCTCCTTTCTTCCTCAGTGCAGCTTTCTGCAGCCTCCTATGCTGACTTCAACAATAATGCTTACTGGAAAACCACCCAAGTAACATGGTATTGCGGATATTTGCTTACCTAGCTGTACAGGCACCAGACTACATTCTTCAAGCTAGGCATTTATTGTCTGTCCCTCTGTAAGTTCCAAGAAGGCAGTGCCTTGTAGCATCTAGACCAGTGACCAGCATGCAGTAGATGCTCATTAAATATTTGGTGAGCAGCAGGCTCTCAATAACGTTTCCTATGACCGATAATATCAGTTTGTCTTCTCTAGTCCTGAATTTACTTTTTACAAAATCTTATCTTATTGTGCTTTAGGTGAGAGTTTACCGAGAAAATTAGCTTCTCCTTCAATGATCTACTCCTCTGAATTTACTGTTCAGGTCTTTTAAGCATCGTCTGCCCACACTACTGTTTTTTAAAGACTGTTGGTTTCCACTGCTGGCTTTACCATTGTTCCTTCACAACCATTCATAATATTCAAACTCAGTTCATGAGTTAAGCAACTTCTACTAGACTGGATACCTAACAGCAGATTAAATTTTTAATGGTCTTAATTTTATCATTCAGGTGAATTTTTCCAGTAACTTTGGGTTACTCTTTAATTCAGAAGAGGAGAAGACATGGAATGAATCAGACCCGCAGCTGTTATAGTGTGATGATGTTTGGGCAAGGCTGGAAAGGAGAAGCAAAACCAAGGGACAGGAGTGGGGTAGAGTGGAGCCCTAGTGAATTCCTGTGATAGTATGTTAGGCTAAGGGAAAATATCCAAATCAGAGATTTGGAATGATGGGTACTATGCAATCCATAATCTTTTCCTTTGAATGACTCTTCTTACCAAAGAGCCAAGGATGCCTTGAAATCACTTTAACTCTGTTCTATATAACCTTATGCAACTTACTCTTTTTTTGTGTGTGTGGTATTTCAGTTATATGATGCAAATAGCAAAATAGGGATCTCTCAAAAAACCATACTTCTTAGTCTTTTATAGGGTCACAAATACCTTGAGAATACGATAAAAGAAAGTATGGACCCTAATATTCTGAAAAAATAAATCCACACACAAAAGTTCACATAAAATTTCAGAAGTTTTACAGACCTCATGAAGCCCACCCATGGATGCCCTAAGTATCTGTGGGGAGCCCAGTTTTAGGAAACTTTGATAGAAAATCTGGTGCTGTTTCCTCATGTCTAAAATGAAGGGGGAGAACCAATAATCTCTGAGGTTTTCAGCGGGGAGTGGGGTGGAGTGGAGAACGAAGTCTTGTAACAAACCAATTGAGAGTGCTTGGGTCGGTAACAGAAAAGTGAGAAAGAACTTTTGTAGCTATGAAATCAAAAGGAAAAGTAGGAATACAAGTTAATGACGCAGACCCTGTTGTCCTTTAACAATTTACAACCAGAAAACATGCATTTATTTTCATAGCAGAATCCTGAAACTCAGTGAGAGGAGAGCCAAACACACCCTGAGCACACCACCAAGAAACCATTCACATCTCACAGCTGTGATTCAGAACTACTCATTAGCCATTTATTGAACGTACAACCTGCTAAAAGAAGAGTTTATAATTTTGTTAATTAAATGATACTTTATATTAATTTATGTATTCTGCTTTGGAATTGCCTAAGTTATATGTGGATAGCTTTACATTAATAAAAATGTATACATGAATGCATACGTGGAAAGACTGGAAATTTCCTTCAATAACTTTATTCCTTACAAAATATATAAATAAATCAAACCTTTCAACTTCTAAAGTATTACCACACTCAAGAACAAGGCATTGCCATCACCGTTCTAAACTACCAGAAGGAATGAATTTCTGATTCCTTGATCTTCCAGTTCTAGTGGTGAAGGGAAAACTGAATGTGAAATTAAGTGGGACTATGATATCATTGCCAGGGAGAGAAACACAAAGCGACAAACACGGCCGTTTCCAAACAGGGAGTGCCGGCCCTGCGGACCAGTGACAGTAGAGGAGTTACTGGGTTTTGCATTCGGGCATGTCTTTTCTGGAAGAGGCATGCCAAGGACCTGTCTGAGGGTCCACACTCTGTGCTCCCACTGTGTGTTCCTCTGAGAAAGAAGATAAGACCCAAAATTAATTCTATTAAAAAAATACACAAAAAAACAAGCACGGCTGGAAGGGGAATAGATGTGAAAACAGGAGAGATATGAGGAGTGAAAAATGGCAATGTGGTCATTAGCTTCACTGTGTCTGATCATCAGAAAGGTGTATTTCACCTCAGTGTGTGAGAAGTTTATTCCCCATTCTCTCAGAAAATGAACTGTAACATAATTAAGGAAAAGAAAGCTTCAAAGTCCTATTTTATAAGATGGTTGTAAAAAAACCTCATTTGTGTTAGAAAACCGTATTATACAGGAAGTAATAAAATCTTTTTCAAAATTTATCAATTTGAGAGTCAAAGTGAATCAAAGATGGACTAATTTAGTTGGGTTTTCGTTTACCCTATTTTTGTTGTTCTTGTTGTTAGGTGCTGTTGAGTAGGTTCCGACTCCCAGTGACCCTATGTACAACAGAAGAAAACACTGCCCGGTCCTGCGCCATCCTCACAATCGTTGTTATGCTTGAGCCCACTGTTGCAGCCACTGTGTCCGTCCATCTCATTGAGGGTCTTCCTCTTTTACGCTGACCCTCTACTCTACCAAGCATGATGTCCTTCTCCAGGGACTGATCCCTCCTGATAACATGTCCAAAGTATGTGAGACGTAGTCTCGCCATCCTTGCTTCTAAGGAGCATCCTGGCTGTACTTCTTCCAAGACAGATTTGTTTGTTCTTTTGGCAGTCCATGCTATATTCAATATTCTTCACCAACACCACAATTCAAAAGCATCAGTTCTTCTTCAGTCTTCTTTATTCATCTTCCAGCTTTTACATGCATATGAGGGCATTGAAAACACCATGGCTTGGGTCAGGCACACCTTAGTCTTCAAGATGACATCTTTGCTTCTCAACACTTTAAAGAAGTTGTTCGCAGCAGATTTGCCCAATGTAATGCTTCTTTTCATTTCTTGACTGCTGTTTCCATGGGTGTTGACGGTGGATCCAAGTAAAATGAAATCCTTGACAACCTCAATCTTTTCTCCATTTATCATGATCTTGCTTATCGGTCCAGTAGTGAGGGTTTTTGTTTTCTTTATGTTGAGGTGTAATCCATACTGAAGACTATGGTCTTTGATCTTCAGCAGTAAGGGCTTCAAGTCCTCTTCACTTTCAGTAAGCAAGGTTGTGTCATCTGCATAATGCAGGTTGTTAGAGTCTTCCTCCAATCCTGATGCCTTCTTCATATAGTCCACCTTCTTGGATTATTTGCTCAGCATAGAGATTGTATAGGTACGGTGAAAGTATACAACCCCGACGCATGCCTTTCCTGACTTGAAACTACGCAGTATCCCCTTGTTCTTTCAAATGACTGCCTCTTGATCCATGTACAGATTCCTAATGAGCACAATTAAGTGTTCTGGAATTCTCATTCTCCTCAACGTTATCCGTAATTTGTTATAATCCCCACAGTCAAATGCCTTAGTATAGTCTATAAAACACAGGTAAACATCTTTCTGGTATTCTCTGTTTTTAGCCAGGATCCATCTGACATCAGCAATGATATGCCTGCTTTCATGTCCTCTTCTAAATCCGGCTTGAATTTCTGGTAGTTCCCTGTTGATATACTGATGCAGCTACTTTTGAATGATCTTTAGCAAAACTTTACTTGCATGTGATATTAATGAGATTGTTCGAAAATTTCCGCATTTGGTTGGATCACCTTTCGTGGGAATAGGCATAAATATGGATATATTCCAGTTGGTTGGCCAGGTAGCTTTTTTCCAAATTTCCTGGCATAGATGAGCACTTCCAGCGCTGCATCTGTTTGATGAAACATCTCAGTTGGTAGTCCCTCAACTCCCGGAGCCTTATTTTTTGCCAATGCCTTCAGTGCAGCTTGGACTTCTTCCTTCAGTACCATTGGTTCCTGATCATATGTTACCTCCTGAAATGGCTGAGCGTTGACCAATTGTTTTTAGTATAGTGACTCTGTATATTCCTTCCATCTTCTTTTGATACTTCCTGCGTCATTTAATATTTTCCCCGTAGAATCCTTCAGTATTCCAACTCAAGGCTTGAATTTTTCTTCAGTTCTTTCAGCTTGAGAAATGCAGAGTATGTTCTTCCCTTTTGGTTTTCTATCTCCAGGTCTTTGCACATGTCATCATAATACTTTAATTTGTCTTCTTGAGCCGCCCTTTGAAATCTTCTGTTCAGTTCTTTTACTTCATTATTTTTTCCTTCTGCTTTAGCTACTCGATGTTCGAAAGCAAATTTCAGAATCTCTTCTGACATCCAGTTAGGTCTTTTCTTTCTCTCTTATCTTTTTAATGACCTCTTCCTTTCTTCATGTATGATGTCCTTGATGTCATTGTACAACTCGTCTGGTCTTCAGTCATTAGTATTCAACATGTCAGATCTATTCTTGAGATGGTCTCTAAATTCAGGTGAGATATACTGAAGGTTGTACTTCGGCTCTCATCAACTTGTTCTAATTTTCTTCAGTTTCAACTTGAACTTGCAGATGAGTAATTGATAGCCTGATCTGCATACAGCCCCTGGCCTTGTTCTGACTGATGATATTGAGCTTTTCCATCATTTCTTTCCATAGATGTAGTCGATTTGATTCCTATGTATTCCATCTGGTGAGATCCAAGTTTATAGCTGCCATTTATGTTGTTGCAATGAAGAAGTCGCTGTTCTTGCGAAATTTCAATCTTGCGATCTCCAGCATTGTTTCATATAAATATGTTTCTTTTTACTGTGTATGTCTTATAATGTAGTAGTTGCCTGTAGTTAAAATCTCTTAAATAAATGTGTTTGTACTTTTATTGCAGATGGTACTTTTATCTTGATATTTAAGTCATTCTTTTATAGTATGAAGAGATCTTCAACTAACATGTAAAAATCTGATAATGCAAAAGTAAAATTCATATTTTTCAAGAATCTACAGTGGATAAACACTTGAGATTATAACAAACTAAGGAGATGCCACAGGATAAACATGATCCTAGTGAATTTGTTAAAAAGAAAATTCTTTCCAAATTTGTGGTTAACTCAGGTTTACTCCTGACTGTCACATATATAATAGCAATCTTCACAATGTATAAATGCTTTGAGATACAAAATGGAAAGGATCTAAAAATATTTGCATTTTCTACCTACTTGAGGTTTCTTGGGCCTATTGGTTTCTTCTAAGATTTTCTATTAATAGCCTTATGACTTCTTTTTGATATTTGACAGTAGGTTTTGTAATACTAATTCTAATAAGAACAATAAAAATATGTAAAAGCCCAACATCTAATTTTTTAAGGAAGACTAAACAGAACTGCTTTTGAGAGTTTTCTACTAAGACACATCCACCGGCATATTATCCATAAGTGGCAGTAGATAAGGCCTCAGGTGAAAAGTATCCTGGTAGTGTGCCCTTTTTAGCAATAACATGATCAGATCAGAAGTATTCTGTTTGATCTCAGGGGCAGTTCAATTTTCTTAACATTGAGAAACCAATTATTTTTAAATTTTAAATTTCTGAAGGTTCAACAGCTAATCATTGGATACTAAGCAAAACTGTATTTGGAGGCATCATAAAGAAAGTAACTGAGTTGTTACCATGGGGTCCTAGCAACACGCTGAAGAGACAACAATTACCAGAGCATCAAAGAGGAAAACAGCCTCCTTTCTACACTGTCGGGAAAGCAAACCCTGACTGCAGCTCTGGGCTAAATTGATACAGTCAGAGGTCAGATTCTGATCATTAGTTTAAACTTTAGTCAGCAATGATAACTTGTAAGACTTTCTGCCTTTCTTAGAGACTGTGAAAGTATCTGCTTACTTTATAAATAAAAGTTTTTTTTTTAATGAGTAAAAACTTAATAGGTATAAGTGTCACTATAGCCAACAGTCTTATAAATGGAAGGACAGCTAGACAGCATGAAGATTCACAGTGCTGCTTTTTTTACTCCGAGTGGCATTAGCTAAAAGTTGGGTGTTAGATGGAGCACATATTTAAAGATTTATTAAATACTACACATATGTCAGACAGGTGACAACTGGCTTCCAAGTTTGGCAGAATTAGATGTCATTATTAAATATCTATTAAAGATTAATAGGAAGAAGATAGGAGCCAGAAGGGATTTTAAAACCAAACCCGCTGCCGTCGAGTTGATTCCAACTCATAGTGACCCTATAGGACAGAGTAGAACTACCCCGCAGGGTTTCCAAGGCTGTAAATCTTTAGGGAAGCAGACTGCCACATCTTTCTCCCTCAGAGCTGCTGGTGGGTTTGAACTGCAGACCTCGACTCGACAACAACGAGAAGGGAACTTAGGAAATCTAATACAAACCTGTGCTTTTACTGATTATGAATGTGAGGATCAAAGAGATCAAACAGCTTGCTTACGGTGATGTATTAATAAGTGGCAACATTATATTGCTAACTCAGTTTCTCTGACTCTCCATTTAACATTCTTTTCATTATGTCAAAAAGAATACACACCACAAAGAATTTTAGGCATGCTATTATGTACAATACTATGAATATATAAAATAAGAGGATATTGTTTTGAGATCTAGGTACCTAGAATCTGAAAGGAAATAAAATCTTGACACAAAAACTTAAGAGGAAAAACACATGAAATTAAGAAAAACAATGCAAAGCTTAGTCACAGCGCTAAATACACACATACAGAGTTTTAACATTCACTTGCCAGCATAAAAAAGCTATATGATTGGCAAGTAGCCTTCAAACACATCCTGTGTTATTAATTGATCAGCATTTGCTTATTTTGAGAACTTTGCTTATGTAATGAGAATTTAATGGATTTAAACGATGTAGACTACACATTTTTAAAACACAATAACAATTTTATTTTTAATATTGTAAGTAAGGGAAAGAAATTTATACAGTTTAGAAAGGAAATTTTAAGCTATGAAAGTTAAATTTAGGCAAAGACATAGTCGTTTTCAAACTCCTCGGCATTTTTCATCTTCTCTAGGTCTATTTTCACGAGCTTTGTTTTGAGATCTTCAGTTTCTTCTTTATAGGGCTCAGCTCCTAAAGCAACTTTCTCCTAAGTTTTTAAAGAGAAAAGAACAATAACTAAGTATTAGAACAGTTTCAGTTCCAGCAAAGAGTGGATAAGTGCCTTTGATCCAGTAGGAACATTTTAAAATAGCAAACAACTTCAAATATATGAAACACAGAAAAGGCATCAATTTTAATACTAAAATGAATAATAACTAGATATTGATGTGAAGTATATTTAAAGCTAATATAGAGATAACACTATTTTTATATCTTATAACAAATATTATTTTTTCCATCTAAAAAGTGATACACCCAAACAAAATGACACAGAAAGGCTGAAAATAATGAAATGAGTGGGCAAAGGTAAATCAGGAAAATGAAACAAAAAGATGCCAGAGCAACAAAATAAATATCAAACTGGAATTGAACTCAAGGCACAAAGCATCACATAGCATTATCAGGGATGTTTTGTACTGAAAGACAGTTCAGTTCAGTAATATAGGCATTTTCTTTGACCACTATGTAGTGAAAGCAAGAAATCAGCCATAGGTAACACTGGACAGCCAGAATGCTCCTTGGAAGCAAGGATCACAATACTTTGTCTCACATACTTTGGGCATGTTATCAGGAGGGATCAGTCCCTGCAGAAGGACATCAGCCTTGGTAAAGTAGAGGGTCTGTGAAAAAGAGGAAGACCCTCAACGAGACGGATTGACACAGTGGCTGCAACAATGGGGTCAAGCATAACAACAATTCTGGGGATGGTGCAGGACCAGGCAGTGTTTCACGCTGTTGTACATGGGGTCGCTCTGAGTTGGAACTGACTTGACAGCATCTAACAACAGCAACACTGTTTAACGTAATTCTTGTGCCAGATAAACCAAATTTGGAAATACTGGTTTAGAAATGAATGATAGATAGCGAGAACTCTGAATTTCAGACCTACTGCATGTGGCCAAAGCTACACTGAGAAATACTGATAGCCTTAAATATTTTTATTAATAAACTGAAAAGACTAAAAAATAAAGTTCTTAGTTAACAGTGAGATTTATTCCTCCAGATGTATTTTCATTGTCCTAGTAAGGAAAAAAACAGTCCTTTGAGATTCTGATTTGAATTACATTGAAGTTAGAAATTAATTTGGGAAAAACTGATAGTTGTACAATATTTCACACAAAGCACACAACAACAACAACAAACACAGTATTTAGCCTTCCCACCTAGGAAATGGCATGTGTCTAAATTTTAAATCACATGCTCTATTTCTTTTTACAGTTTTATGATTCTTTTCATACCTTGCTTTTATTAAAGTGCCTTCGAGTCGGTTCCGACTCATAGCGACCCCACGTACAACAGAATGAAACACTGCCCGGTCCTGCGCCATCCTCACAATTGTTGTTACGCTTGAGCTCATGGTCGCAGCCACTGTGTCCGTCCATCTCATTGAGGGTCTTCCTCTTTTTCGCTGACCCTCTACTTTACCAAGCATGATGTCCTTCTCCGGGGACTGGCCCCCCCTGAGAACCTGTCCAAAGTACCTGAGACGAAGTCTCACCATTCTCTTTTGATATATGCTACCCTAATTTTTTTTATGAAAGTTAGTCATTCGAGCATTTTATTTTTGATTTTGTGGTTATCATAAATAAAATCATTTTTCTCCTATCACACAGGGTGTCCATAAAGTTCCAGTGCAGTTTAAATTTTTAACAAATTCACTGCTACTTGATATAAACAATTTGTAAAGATAAAACAGGAAATTTAAGCAAAATAGATAATGATTCTTTTGTTCAAATTTCTTTTATTTTCAGTTAATAAACCCTACATTGTATTGGATAACTATACCCAGATGTATTTAAATAATGGTGAACAGGCTGAAAATTGCAATTAGTTAAATCTTAAATTAACTTTCTCAAGCTTTTCCAGATTATTTATATGACATATACAAGCAAGCTTCAAAATTTCAAACAGTATAAACATTTTGGATACCCAGTATTTTTCTTTCTTTCCCCATGGTTGCTATACAAAGTCACACCTATTACGTGGTTCTAAATGGTTACTTCTGGTATGCAGGAAAGGTATTTCTCTCTCTGTAGATACCTGTGTCAATCTATACCAAATATGGAAGAAATGTGCTGCTTACACTCTCTTTCTTGAACACTTTATGTTCCAGGACACCACTCTCTCTTTCCTGGTTCTCCTCCTACCTCACTGGCTGCTCTGTCTCAGTATCTTTAGCTTACTCCATAAAAGTCAGTTGCTGTAGAGTCGATTCCGACTCATGGTGCCCCATGTACCTCTTCTCTATTTTGCTTGTGCCTTAGGTGACCTCATCTTGTCTCATGACTTCGATCTGCTGATGATTACCCAAATTTATATCTCCAGTCTGGACCTCTCCCAGAGTCATATATCCCTCCCCTTAACTGATACCTCAACTTGGGTGTCCAACAGGCATCTCAAATTCAACATGTCCAAAACTGAACTCTGATTCTGCTCCACTTCTTTCAAATCTGCTCTTCTGGCATTCTTGCCCATCTCCATAAATGGCAATTCCATCCCTTCAGTTGCTCAGGTCAAAAACTCCGGGGTCATCTTTGGCTCCTTGTTTTCTTTCTTACTACACATAGACTCTGTCAGCAAATTC
Source organism: Dugong dugon (assembly GCA_030035585.1). Taxonomy (NCBI): domain Eukaryota; kingdom Metazoa; phylum Chordata; class Mammalia; order Sirenia; family Dugongidae; genus Dugong; species Dugong dugon. The sequence goes on along the minus strand of CM057463.1, from coordinate 19,395,566 downwards.
TATTGGTTTGTCTAATGGCATTTGAATTCAAAACATTTAAACTAGTGTTCCTTCCAAAGAAAACAGGACATATTCAGCCCACTGGCCACCAGGTGGAACTCAGTAACAGGGGCAGTATTAAGTAAACGAATTTTAAAATACATTTACCTAACAAAGAGTGCTATATATTTAGGTGAGAAGCATTTTTTAAAAATCTATTTCTAAACTATAAAAAATAATATTTATGTGTGTTTTAAAAATTATTTTTTTAGGAAGATAAAAATAAGCATTATTTTGCATGAAAGTATATTCCTTGCATTTCACTTCTATGTTGTTTTTTTTCTTTACACTTGAGTATTGAACTTCAGACATACAAAAGCAATAGGAAGTTGTGGTAAAGGGAAGAATACAGTGCCAAAATATCCTCCACATTCAACAGTAAAATAAAAGGTAAAACATAACTCATTTATAAAATGAGTTGGTTAAGTTACCTGGAGTACTTGGATAATTTCTTTTGTTTTTTTCAAGGCATTTATTTGATTCATTAACTTTTGCTTGAAGTTTTGCTATCATGCCATTGGTCATCTCAAGTTTTTTCTGCATCTCTGTAATCCTGCCTTCCCTCTGCTTAGCACCTTCTTCAGCTTCACGTAGTGAAGTTTCTAGCTCTTGAACTTTCTGTTAGAAAAACTACATATACATAAAGTTCAGCATGAAGACAGAATCATAGCACAGAAGTTTGAGACAAAGGTGATCATATTTGGCTGTTGGTAATTTTTCACAGATGGCATTAACAAAAGACAGAAAGAACTCAAATGTCACGTAATCCATAGACGTATTATATTTTTCATTTAGAAGTTGATGATTTTTGAACTAAAAAAATCAAAATTTACACGACAAGGTTTAGTGTTCATGTTATTTACCATTTAGCACAGACCTGAACATATTAAATACGCACTCACGTTAGAAATTAACACTACTTAAAGTTTATCTGTTAATTGACTCTCCAAAGTAATAGATGCAATGTTTCTTTCCCTTTATTTTTTTTTTTATTGTTGTGGTTTCAATGGAAGTTTACAATTCACGTAAAAATTCACACAAAAATTTATACATACATTGTTATGTGACCCTAGTTGCTCTCCTTATACTGTGACAGCACACTCCTTTCCACCCCAGATTTGCTGTGTTCATTCAACCAGCTCCTGACCCTCTCTGCCTTCTCATCTCACCTCTGGACAGGAGCTGCCCATTTAGTCCCGTGTACCTGCTTGAGCTAAGAAGCACACTCTTCACGAAAAGTATCATTTTATGTCCCATAGTCCAGTCTAACCTTTGTCTGAAGAGCTGGCCTTGGGAATGGTTTTAGTTTGGGGCTAACAGAGAGTCAGGGGGCCATGTCTTCTGGGCTCCCTCCAGTCTCAATCAAACCATTAAGTCTGGTCTTTTTACTACAATTTGAGTTCTGCACCTCACTTTTCTGCTGCTCCATCAGGGATTCTCTGTTGTGCTCCCTTGTCAGTGTTTCCTTTATTTTTACTAACTAGTTTTTTAAACTGAGAAATACATGTATATGGAAGAAAATTCAAAGGCAAATAATGAAGATTAACTCTCACCACCTCAGACCCACAGATGACCGTGAGACAGTAACTACTAACTTTTATAAGTGTATCCTTTAAGAAATTTTCTATGTGTATCTAAGCATATGTGAACATAGCTTATAAAGTCACTTATACTATACACACAATATACACCTACTGCATATATAGTTTTCTTTCTTTTTTTTTAACCTGACAATATATTTTCTAGATCTTTCCATATCAATACATATAGATCTCTCACATTTTTGTTTTCATAGATACATAGCATCCCATTTCATGGAGGTACCATAATTTACTTAACAAGTCACCTACTGATACACATTAGGTTGTGTCCAGCTTTCTGCAAGTACACATTAATTTAGGATAAATTTAAATGACTAATTTGTCCATGTTTATAAGATTATTCACACACAGAAACTTTAACTTTTTCCTTTGAATTGTCTGTTTCTTTTTGGTCCACCTGGAATTTATTTCTGGTTAATAAGTGAGGTAGGAATCCAGCTTTATTTTATTTTATTTTTTCAGATGGTTAGCCAGTTGTTACAAATCATACAACAAATAAACCAACTTTTCCCCATTGAGTTGAATGTTTGCATTATCATATGGTAACTGCTCATACTTATTTGTGTACACTTCTGAATTCTTTCTTCCGTCCCCCTGCTCTACCTGTCCATCCTGCGTCAGTACAAACTACTTTAATTCTAGTAGCAGGTGTCTTACCATCTGAGGGTCCATTTCCTAGGGCCGCTGATGATGGAATTTCCTTCTGTTTCTTTGTCTTATTGCTTTGGTAGATGGCTATCATTTTTCTTCTCTTTTAATTCTACCAGCTGACTGAAGTCTGTAGTGATCAGCGAATCAAAGAACGATATACTAATGATCTTCTATATTCCACTAATGATTAATTATTAAACTAGTGGTCAATGTTGTATTACAAACAATTATTTTGGTAAAATGATCAATTATACTTATAATTTACTCCTAGGTTCCCCAGTAAGTGATTTTGACTTGACAAGAAAATGAACTAGCAAGTTTGTTCATGTTTACAGACCCCAAAATAAGGGTAATTTAAAAAGTGACTGGGTTAATCAATTAATGTACTGATTCCTGGATACTTGTGGTAATATAGCAGGTTAATCTGTGTAAGAACCCTGTTATATTTTTAGCTTCTTACATTTTTATTATGACTATACTATTAACCAACATCAAACTATGCCGTATGAATTTATTTATCAAATTAAGCTATGAATGACTCTGTCTTCATAATTCAAAGGAAAGACCTTATATAACGTTTACTTTTATAATTAGTTTGAGTGACAGTCACAATAGAACTATATTTTAAAAAACAAGCCCATCTCAGAAGAAAAAAGTATGTCCATGTTCCTTCAACAGCATAATTTTGCCCTGAAATGTTACAAAGATGCATTTTAGTTCTGTGATGAAGATGTAAATTTAAGAATATCTGATAACAAATTACATACCTCTCTGGTTAGTTGTGTAGTTCTTGAAGTAACATGAGGATTCTTATTGTCTTTAGTAGTAGAACAACGTCACCAGCTGTGAGAGAGGCCTTCAAAGTTTGGTAGTTTTTAAACTTTTTTTTCACTTTTCTCTTTCATTATTTTCAAGTCATGTTCCCATTCGTAGGATATGGCAGGACTTCTTTCCTCAAACTCTGTTGATTATGTCCTATTAAATATTAAAAGCACTGATTATAGCTCTAGAATGAATTACATATATAAAAATAATAAGAAAAATACTCGATTCTCGAAGAAACTATATGAGGAAATTCATTATTTCAAAAATTCTAGAATAGTACACATCAAGGTTGTGAGGATGGCGCAGGACCGGGTAGTGTTTCATTCTGTTGTACATAGGGGCGCTATGAGTCCAAACTGACTCGACAGCACCTAACAATGACAATATGGAAGGGATACTTCAGAAAGCAGAAATGAATATTCTGATTACTGGGAAGTAAAACACATTAACAAACTGATCTCAAGCAACTGGCCTTAAGGAAGACTGATCGCCTTAGGAACAATGATAAAAATCACATTTTCGAGCCTCAAAGTTGGAGGATAATACTGATGGTGGCAAGTCCATGAGACACCACTAACTAACTGCCAGGTGTCAGGCCTTACTACAGAGCTGCTGCCTGAAGCCCTGAAACAGGCTCATGTCTCACCTTGTCTAAGGCCACTTGGGGAAGAGATGGATTCCTACAGAAGCAGCGAGAGGGGAAGAGAAGACTGCCAAGAGGCTTCAAAATTTAACAAGTGGACACTGAATAGCAGACACCAAGATTTTGTTACTTTCTTTATAAATATAAATCGATATGTATCTAATCATCACGTTGAAGCATGTTAACTGAGAGGAAGAATATGTTTTACAATCTTTTCCATAAAGCATATAAGAATAAACTAAACATACTTAAACTAAACATACTTAAAATTAAGTTGCTCAAAGTTCTTTTAAGAATGAGGTAGGAGAGGCCGGGCCAATCTCTAAAATCTACAAGATACTGCAAAAACTCAACAACAAAAAGACGAATAACCTAATTAAAAAATGGGCATAGGATATGAACAGGCACTTTGCCAAAGAAGATGTTCAGGCGGCTAACAGACACATTAGGAAATTCTCACAATCATTAGCCATTAGAGAAATGCAAATCAAAACTATAATGAGATACCATCTCATCCCAACAAAACTAGCATTAATCCAAAAAACACCAAATAATAAATATTGGAGAGACTGTGGAGAGACTGGAACACTTATACACTGTTGGTGGGAGTGTAAAATGGTACAACCACTTTAGAAACCGATCTGGTGCTTCCTTAAAAAGCTAGAAATAGAAGTACCACACGATCCAGCAATCTCGCCCCTTGGAATATATGCTAGAGAAATAGAGCCGTCACATGAATCCATATAAGCACACCCACGTTCACTGCAGCACTGTTCACAACAGCAAAAAGATGGAAACAACCTAGGTTACCATTAATGGACAAATAAATGAATTATGGTATATTCTCACAATGGAATACTATGGAATGAAAGAGAACAACGATGAATCTGAGAAACATGGAGGAAGCTGGAAGTCATTATGCTGAGTGAATTTAGTCAGTTGCAAAAGGACAAACATTGTATAAGACCACTATTGTAAGAACTCAAGAAAAGGTTTAAACACAGAAGAAAACATTCTTTGATGGTTACAAGGGTGGGGAGGGAGGGAGAGGGGTATTCACTAACTAGAAAGTAGACAAGAATTATCTTAGGTGAAGAGAAGGACAACACACACTACAGGGGAAGTCAGCACAACTGGACTAAACCAAAGCTAAGCTAAGAAGTTTCCTGAATACAATCGAACACTTTGAGGGACACAGTAGTAGCGGTAGGGGTCTGGGGACCATGATTTCAGGGGACATCTAGGTCAACTGGCATAACAAAGTTTTTTAAGAAAATGTTCTGCATCCCATTTTGGTGAGTGGCGTGTGGGTCTTAAAAGCTAGCAAGCGACCATCTAAGATGCATCAGTTGGTCCCAACACACCTGGAGGAAAGAAGAATGAATAACACCAAAGACACAAGCAAAGTATTGGCCCAAGAGATGGAAAGGACCACATAAACCAGAGAATTCATCAGCCTGAGACCAGAAGAATTCGATGGTCCCTGGCTATCACTAATGACTGCTCTGACAGGGAACACAACAGAGAGTTCCTGACAGAGCAGGAGAAAAGTGGGGCACAGAACCCAAATTGTAGTAAAACAATCAGACTTAATAGTTTGAGACTGGAGGGACACTGGAAGACTTGGCCCCCCTAACTCTCTGTTGGCACAAAACTGAAACCATTCCCAAGGCCAACTCTTCAGACAAAGATTAGACTGGACTACGGAACATAAAATGATACTTATGAAGAGTGTGCTTCTTAGCTCAAGCAGATACCTGAGACTAAATGGGCAGCTCCTGTCCAGAGGAGAGATGAGAAGGCAGAGAGGGTCTGGAGCTGGTTGAATGGACATGGGAAGTCCGTGGTGGAAAGGAGTGTGCTGTCACAGTACAGGGAGAGCAACTAGGGTCACATAACAATGTCTGTATAAATTTCTGTGTGAGAGACTAACTTGAATTGTAAACTTTCACTGAAAGCACAACAATAAAAAAGAGAAAACAAAAAAAGAATGAGGTAGAAAAATTAAACAATGACGACAACAATAAAAAATGAGGCAGCACAATGGAAATTACTACTTAGACTTACTTCGTTTCTATAGAAGTTAGTTACATGACAAATCCTATCATTTTCTTTTTGGATGTCCTTTTTAAGCTTTTCTGTATCAAAATGAATATTCAACCAGTCTTGCAAAAACTGGCTTATTTCTTTCCTCTTATCTAGTATTTGCTGAAATTCAGTCTTTATGCTGAGGAAGTCACTTTCCGAAAAATCTTTGAGAATTTCCTGTGTGAAAATAGCACCAAACCGCCTGAACATTAGGAAAGTTTTTATCAAAGTATTATATAAATGTCCTTAAAAAAGGAAAAATACCTAACTGAATCATCATTTTTCTTAATATTTACAAATAAACTAAAAATATATATAATTCTAAATTGAAACTTTATTCTAGTTACTTGCATAAAAAATTTTGGCAGTATAGGCTATGTGACAGAGGTAGGTCTAAATTTTGTCAGAATTAAAACCTATCAAAATGATAAGTTTGTGACTACTAATTATAATATTTGAAGTGTTTCTGGATGTGGCTTTTCTGTGCATAAAGCAGGCCTTCCATGCAGGTTGGGACCTGGCTGCCAGCCTCCCAGTGCTGAGAGAGCAAGACGCTCCATGTGGAGGTGTTGCCAACAAGAATGTTTCCGACCCCCAGTCATAGATGTAGGAAGTCTTAGAAGGCATTTGGAAAATTATTTTGGGGTTCCATAAATTCCCACCTGCTAATGTTAAATCGGAGCCCTGATGGTGCTATGGTTAGGCATTTGGCTGCTAACCAAAAGGTCGGCAGTTTGGATCCACCAGCCGCTACTTGGAAACCCTGTGGTACAGTTCTACTCTGTTCTATAGGGTTGCTATGAGTCGGAATTGACTCAACGGCAACAGGTTTGGTTTGGTTTAATGTTAAATCAGTTTCTCTGTATCTGTGGAGGCCTGAAAGGAGGCTAATCCATTCTCGGCACTCTTTATATCTGACCAATAGGTTACTCTGTAACCTATCGTTAATTTCTGGTATATGAAAGTGGCTCTAAGCAACATGAAAAGGTACTTTTCTACTTGATAAAAAAGGTTTAAAATCTGTATAAATCCATTTAAAATAAATAATATGTTAATATGGAGATCCATACTCTGGTTCAATTTGAGGTCCCTTAATTCACTGGATGGTATGTCACAATCTTGTCGAAGGTGCTGTATTTTAATAAGCAGTTCATTTTGCTTTTCCACATCATCAATAAAATCCATTTCAAATTTATTGATGGATTCATGGTGTTGTTTGTAACAAGGCTTAACACATACTTGCAGAAAAAAATTAAACAAACTGGGAAATGAAACTTTTTATTACATTTAGAGGATGTTTAAACTCCTGGGATGTGAGGTGGTTTGGCTCTCTTTTTCAGCTATATCCTCTGATACGAGGGAAGAAGAAAGGAGCCTCTGTCCCCAACTTCCCTCTCATGACATCTAGTTCCATATTTCTGACTTCCTACTGGATACACCTCCTGAATGCCCTACAAGACCTCAAACTCAGTATGTTTAAAATGGAGCATGATCCATTTCACTATTAACCCATTTTTTCTATTGGTCCTTTTTTAGTTAATGGTAATGCCTATCATCCAGGTTTTCCAGCTAGATACCTGAGATTTATTTCAACATCCTCTCCTGCCCACCTTGATTGAGCTAACCAATAAGATGAGTGTGACATACCTCAAGTCTTGCTTGGCTTCAAGGTGACAATAATTTGAATGCCGTAAGTTCCATGGATCTCATGAATAAGTTCTGGACATCTGAGAGGCATAATCTGTGGAAGGACATCAGGGACCGAGAGGCAGTTTATCTAGACAGGGCAGATACCTGCTGCCTACTCCTTCAGTTCCCACCATTCCTCACTTTCTTACAATCCGGCCTTTTCCCTCACTACTCAACTGAAACTGTTCTGACAAAGGTCACCAATGAGCTCTATTATCACCAAATTGAGGAGACATTTTCAATCCATATTCTGGCTGTCTGCAACATCTGCTACTCTTGACCACTTCATCTTTGACAAACCTTCTCTCCTCCACTGACGAGCGATACCACTTTTGTTGGTACTCTCTTTGACCTTTCCAACCTCAAACCCATGTGTTGCTCCCTTTTCTGTTAATGACTCTTGAATATTTATTTTTTCTACAGTTTTCTTCTTGTCCTAAGGCTTTATTCTTCTATTATGCTTTCTGGGTGACCTTACTCATGTTGTATTATCTACCATCTATATGCTGTTGGAGCCCTAGTGGCAAAGTGGTTAAGACCTTGGCTGCTAACTAAAAAGTTGGCGGTTTGAATCCACCAGCGCTTCTCGGAAACCCTATGGTGCAGCTCTACTCTGCTCTAGAGGGTCACTGTGAGTTGGAAACGACTTGACAACAATTTGTTTGCTTTTTGATAATCTCTAAGGATCCTATTATCTGTATATTTTAAAATAAATTGATCCTTTTTAAAAAAAAAAGTGATGACATTGATTTCTGTGTGTGGTTAAAAATTTTAGAGTTTTTATTTAAATGAACTTGTATATACTACGGGATTGGTCGATTAAATATGATTTATAGAGAAACTGCAGCTCTACTTCTTTCTATTATCCAGAGTACACACTATTTTAGGGATTTCTTTAGCTGTGTAATTCCAAGTTCACATGATTCTATAGCACCTCTCTCACAATGGGGCAGAGTGTGACTCCGAACATTTGTAAGCACATCTAGAGACTGGGATTCTACACTTTGTGTATAAAGGAGCCGGTGTGAGCATAGGGTGTACGTGTAAGAGAGAGAGACACGACAGAGATAAGAAGAGAGATTGTAAAAAGAGTACAAGAATGTACACCCCATTCCCAAGATAGAAACATGGAAGCTATGAAAATATTTTTTTCTTGTAAATGTCTGTAAAATTGCAAAATCAAAATTGAACGAAAACATAGGGGCCATGGGCTATAGAGCTAAGTTTGACATTTCAGTGCATGGCATTTTAGAACCCCTCAATCTGCTCCTGAACAAGCTCTGCAGTCCAACTTCAGTGGATAACCTTTGGTGACCAGCACTTTTCTCTCTCTTGCACAGGCCCCCAACACCTGCTTTACAGAATCTGCTCACTGAATAGACAGGGTCAAGGGAATGTGCACGTTTTTTAAAAAGTTATCAAACAATTCTTATGCCTGTTAAGACCTATGGGCAGAAATTATATTTACAAAAGAATCCATTCACTTATACTGGTAGATGAGGCCCATTCCAGTTCATAAAAAAGTTTGATTGAGTGCCTTAATAAAACTGATGTTAATTTTAAAAAAATTATTAAATGAAAAATTAATCAATAAAATTTGCTTTAAAAAGTTTAAAGTTAGTAAGCAGTGAATAAGAAAGTAAATTGCTAAAACTTCAATTACTTATCCTTCTTCATATTTTAATCTGATTTTTGTTCTTTATAGGATTTATACTTCTGGAGGTCTAAATCTCTCTCTCAAGGTTAATTATACAGAATAGCTAGAAAAAAATGAGGAAATTTTTCTTGATAAATTTTTGGTGGCAATGAAAGATACTTTTAAAAATTTAGCCGAAAAGTGAGTTTCACAAACCTTTTTACAAGGCTGCTGCAGTTTTAAAATTTGGGGTGTAATTTTCATAAAAACCCTAATATTGCATGGAATATAGTGTTCTTTCTAGCTAACATAAAACTAAATGTCAAAAGTAGGTTTTAAGTAAAAATCTTTAATCAATATTGTTTTCAGTTCCAAAAATTTAACATGGAAATGCATGAAAAAATTAAAATAAAATATAGAGTTGTTAAGCAATAATGCTTTTTTGGACTGATGCAGGAAATATCTCCTCTTGGTCCACATATAGCTTGTAACAGAGCTGACTATCTAGAGTACACAAATTAAGCAGTGGCTTTGTTGTCTGGTGTTTTAATAGTCTTCAAATATATTTTTCATTTTTTTCTCCATTTACATTTCTCATTTCACATACTATTTGTAATAATTTTATTCAGTGTCCCTTGTGAAGGACAAGGAATATGTATCCACTGTGGTAACGTTTCCTCTTCTTTTGGCTGCACAGTTCCCTTGGCTTCTTCATGTTCACTACTGTCTCTGAGGATCTGAGGCAAACCAATGAAATCCTTAAGAAATATCCTTTCCATACAATTTTATGAATGAACTAAACCACTAAATCTCATAATTCATATTATAACTGTTAATATGGGAAATTACACACAATGAAGAAGATTCATGCTTTATATTAATAGATATTATCTGGCATTTGGGACTGTCACAGGAGTGTATTTCAATGGGCACCTTGACTTATCTGTGTAAAGCCTTAAGTCCCTGCCATTTTCATTTACCATTTATGCAAGCTTAATAAGTGAGCCTACAGAGTGGGCAGAATAATTAAGTGTCCCTTTTCAGTCTAGCTTCCAAAGACAATTCACCAAAACTTCTGTAAAATTAAACTATAACTAAATTGGAAATGAGGAAAAATACTTTTACTGGGATTCAATTCATTTGAAAAATTATATAAATGAAAGAAAAGTGAAAAAAAAAATAGGTAAAACCTTCAGAAGTTCAAGGTACATTACTTGCACTCATATTTATATGTAACGTAACTGGATAGTTCATGGATATACATCAATCTTCCAGGCCTTTTAATGGTAGTTTGTCTGTGAGACTCTGGAGTGGTAAAAAAGAAATATTTGATTTTGGTCAATATTGAGAGGCTTACCTTAGGGTAGCAGCCCTGGTGGCACATTGGTTAAGACATGTGACTGCTAACTGAAAGGTTGGCAGTTCGAAACCACCAGCAGCTCCTGGAGAGAAAGATGCGGTAGTCTGTTTTCATAGAGATTTACAGCCTTGGAAACCCTATGGGGTTGCTATGAGTCGAAATCAACTTGATAGCAGTGGGTTTGGTCTGGTCCCCTAAGGTAAAACAAAACAAAAAAAAGAGTGGAGTAAACCCTGGAGTAGGGATCCCCAAATTTGCCTTATGGTCGCCATGACGTGTATGTGTGTGTGCACATGCGCGTACACAGACGTCAACACTTTGCATGTACTGATAATATTTTAGTTGAGTGCAGTGAGAGAAAATATGACATTGTCACAAGAAATCATAAAAAAGGCTAGAGAGCATGGAGAGATGAAGGAAAGGGGGAGGTAACATTTAATGAATAGGGAGATGGGCACCACAGCAGATGATGCCTAAAAATTAATTATGTAGCTTTTCAAGATCAGAGTTCTTCAAACTGGATCATGACTACCTGTTGGAGCTCTAGTGTAAACAATTGGTCTGGAAAATTGGTCACTGTCCCAAATCACTAAGGTAATGACACAAAGGGTAAAGGGTCATATAGAGTAAAACATTACTTTAAATTTTATTATTTCAGAAGTTATAAATTAACATAGACTAGGATGAAATCTTCACAGATTAATACATTTATTAGAATCAATGATGAATATTTTAAATATTTAGAAGAAGGGCTCTTCTGGCTCCAGATAAATGTAGAAATATCTATTTTAAAAATAGAAAAAAATTGTAATTTTAATTATGAACAATTATTTATTAAAACTAGACCAGCAAAGATCTAACAACTTAATGCATATATTTAGAATAATAAAAAATTTGAGTCTCTTCAAAATACACAACATTTTAATTAATTTAGATTGTCTTCACCTCTGTGAATTTAAATTATTGAGTTCTTTCTGGATGTGGCAAGAAATAATAAGCTACATTTCTATTGTTACTAAAATCTGCCCTCTTTAGCTCCAAAATACTCTAGTCACCTCTTTCCAACTGTTCCAAAATCACCTTCTGCTCATTTCCTAAGACTCATTAAAATTAGCAATTTCAAAAGTACTGCTTCTCATTTTTTAACTAGATATATAAAAGAAACTTAATAGGCAAACTTTAGAAATAAATTTTAAGATCAGATTGATTTTTATATCATATATTAAGATATAGTTTTAAGTTTTTACCTCAGTAGATGTTGGGGGTAGTTTATCCTCCGAATGTTCATTTATTGATTCTGTGGTGTACATGCCAAGAGTTAAAAGAAAAAATTATTTGAAAGAAAAATAGGGCTATAAGTCCATCTAAGGTCCCTGGGTGGTGCAAGTGGTTTGCGAGCGGCTGCTAACCTAAAGGTTGGCAGTTCAAACCCACCCAGCGGCACCACAGAAGAAAGGCCTGGCAATCTACTTTCATAAAGATTACAGTCAAGAAAACCCTATGGAGCAGTTTCTACTCTGAAACACATGGGGTTGTCATGAGCTGGAATCATGTCGACCGCAACAGGATTTCTTTACATATATATACATATATATATATATATATATATATATATATATATATATATATATATATATATATATATATGTGTGTGTGTGTGTGTGTCCATCTGAAAGCAAATATGTTAAGTGAGATTAACTTTTAATAATTTTTATCATAAAGTTGTATCATACTCAAGTCAGATACCTTCACAGTAAAAAAACTTCAAATACCCATTTTAAAACTATTGACCAAAGTCATGTATACAACTTTTAAAAACCATTATTACACAGAAATTTAACACTTCTCAACAGTTCATAATGCTGAGCCATCTCTTAACAGAAAACTCAGTTCTTTATTTCATTCATTGAACTGGTATGTTTGGGATAACTTCCACTGCTAATTTACTCTATTTCCAGTCACACAGCTGCATAAGATGCTCTAGGAAAAATAAAACCGAAATATGATCAACCACATTAATACCTACATCTATAGGTTACTGATAAATGCTATCATTTTATGTTGTCCATTTGAAAGGTCTATAGGTCCCACATTTAAACATTTCTATAAGGTTTTATTTTGAATGAGAATGAACTAATCAACATAAAGAAAACAAAAATCCTCATAAATGGACCAGTAAGCAACATCATGACAGATGGAGCAAATACTGAAGTTGTCAAGGATTTCGTTTTACTTGGATCCACAATCAATGCCCATGGAAGCAGCGGTCAAGAAATCAAACAACATACTGCATTGGGCAAACCAGCTGCAAAAGACCTCTTCAAAGTGTTAAAAAGTGAAGACGTCACTTTGAAGACTAAGGTGCACCTGACCCAAGCCAGGGTATTTTCAATCGCCTCATATGCCTGTGAAAGCTGGACAAATAAAGGAACACTGAAGAAGAATTGATGCCACTGTACTATGGCGCTGGCCAAGAATATCGACTATACCATGGATTTCTAGAAGAACAAACAAATCTGTCTTGGAAGAAGTACAGCCAGAATGCTCCTTAAAAGCAAGGACGGTGACACTTGATCTCATGTACTTTGGGTATGTTATTGGGAGGGAATAGTCCCTGGAGAAGGACTTGGTAAAGTATGCTTGGTAAAGTAGAGGGTCAGCGAAACGAGGAAGACCCTCAGTGAGATGGAATGTCACAGTGACTGCAACAATGGACTCAAACATAGCAAGGATTGTGAGAATGGCACAGGACCGGGCAGTGTTTCTTTCTGTTGTACATAGACAGCGGTGCTATGAGTCAGAACCGACTGGATGGCACCAAACAACAACAACAACATAAAGTTTTGTTCTGAATGAGAATGAACTAGAGTCAAATCAAAAGAAGAATTAGATCTGAAAATCTTTATTTAAAATATCTGTTTCTACCTTCTCTGTGATTATTTTCTAACTGACCGTAGGGAGAGAGTCTTTTCCTTAAAAATATTTTTCTCTCAACACTTGAATTACTGTCCAGGACAAATCAAAGCAGATTTTGAATTTTAATTTTTAGATAATCTGTAAGAACACAACCCCCTAATGTTTCAAGTATCTGTATTTTTAAGAAAGGTCAGTAATTTTTATAATGAAAATTTTAAGTAAAGAGGAAGGCAAAAGGAACACTAACATTTGAGTACCTACTCATGCTAGATGCTTTACACATGTTGTCTCATTTTAATCAAATGATCAAAATATTAGTAAGTAAAATTCTTTAAGGGGTCATAACTGATTTTATGACTTATTACGGCAGAGGATACTATCATAAAAATCTGATAAAAAATTAGAAAAAACCCGATTTGAAGTTCCTTTAAAGTAAATTCCATTTTGAATAAAGGGGTTATCAAAATTACTACTTGAATTTTTATGCCATTAAATTAACATCAGCCCTTAGATTAGGAGCTGAGTGGTAGTAAGCTCTAAGCACAAGGAGAGTAGGTGAGTCACCTAAGCTATGCCAAGAGAGTTTGAGAGTCTGAGCTGGAGCGCACGTGAGCCATGAGGTCAGAACAGAAAGTTCATTCACTCTCTTAATAATTTTTAATTGTCTACTCTTTTAGGCTCTGAAGCAACAAAACAAAACAGAAATATTTTTGCTCTCATGGAACTTACATATTTGTTTGCAGGGAAGGGGAAGACAATAAACAATATTTTCAGATGGTGATAAGAACTGAATAAATCAGGATGTTACAGTTGTCAGGGTGACATTCGAACTGTGACCTAAATGAGGAGAAACTGTGAGTCACAATGAGGCAGATGGACGAGGAGCAGGCAAACAGGACACCAAGAATCATACAGGTAGAGAAATCAAGACAGCAGGTAGCATGTATCATACTAGAAAGTCTGCAACTATATCACGATGATCAAGATAGCAGGGTTTGGAATCCAGGCAGGTAGACTATGCATTAGACCTTCAAACCTAGGTAAGGAGTCTGAATAATAACTATACAGGTTAGCAGCTATAAGAGAAGCTTGATACTTAGCCAAGTAATATTTCAGCCTGGCAATTACTCAATTCTCTATATATGTGCCAAGAGTGGAATTGATAGGTAGTATGCAGAGTGACTAAAAGCAAGGGCTTTGAAACTGAGATAGATATGTATTTCATTCTCCTCTTTATCATTTAATAAGTATGGGAAGTGATTTATCTTCTTAAGCCTCAGTTTCCTTATCTGTAAAATAATGATACCAATAATGCTTAATTCGTTGGTTATTACGAGGCTTAAATGATATAATAGGTACAAGTTGGACTGTGTGAAGCATTTAACATGAATAATCTCATCCAATTCTCACAACTCTATGGAGTAGTTACTATCATTTTCCCCATTGAGCAGATGTAGAAATTGAGACCCTAGGGAGGTTAAACAATTTTCCTAAAGTCACACAGCTAGCAAATGGTAGAGCTGGAACTTGCACCAAATACTCTTTATTATGCAGATTAATAAATATAAACTTCTTACTACAATGCTTAGCATAGATGCCTAGCAGTAAGTGATAGCTTTTTTGGTTAATGCAGCCCTGGTGGTGCAGTGTTTAAGAACTATGGCTGCTAACCAATAGGTCGGCAGTCTGAAACCACAAGCTGCTCTTTGGAAACCCTATGGGGCAATTCTACTCTGCCCTGTAGGGGCGCTATCAGTCAGAATCGACTTGATGGCAATGGGATATTTCGGTTATTATTTTTCTTAAAGTGCAGACAGACATAAGACTTCTGATAAGGGAGACCATCTGGTTAGAGGTGAAGTAAAGCAGTAGGCAGCAGGCCAATGATAGCAGAAATCTTTTCTTCTAGGTGAGTACAACCCTCACCCTTGCTTTATACTGAGAGCATTTTTATCACATCTTATGATGAATGAACTCTTGTTGTATGCCTGAAATAGACTCCTTTAGAAGACATAGGTTCTACCAGATCTGGAGGGGGTGTGTACCAAGTTTAAAAGGTTGTCCAACATTCTCTTCATCGGTAATGCCACACTCTTTATCAGAACTCAGAGAAACCCTATTCTTATTCAACTTAACAGAAAATAGAGATAGGGAAATGTCTGATATGCCTGAAACAGAAAATAGATTATTCTGATTCAAAAAAAACAGAGGATATTTTCTTCACAGGTAGAAGAGGTTCTTATATAGACAAATAGTTTGATCATAGTCTAACCCTTTTAAACTGCCACCAAATAAGAAAGCATATGATGTATTTTACTAGTTATTCACCTATGATAAGAATAGGAACTCTGCACAATTTTTTTCTCTTGAGATATAACACTGTATTATTCAGGGTTCTCCAGAGAAACAGAGGCAATAGGGGATGTTGTTGTTGTTGTTAGGTGCCATCAAGCTGATTCAGACTCATAGCGACCCCAAGTACAACAGAATAAGACATTGCCCGGTCCTGCGCCATCCTCACAACTGTTGCTATGTTTGAGGCCATTGTTGCAGCCACTGTGTCAATCCATTACATTGAGGGTCCTCCTCTTTTTCACTGCCCCTCTACTTCACCAAGTGCGTTAGGCTGGTTTCTCTAGAGAAGCAAAACCAGTAAAGCATATAAATATATATACAGAGAGATTTACATCAAGGAAATGACTCACACAGTTATAGAGGCTGGAAGGTCCCAAGTCTTTGGGTCAGGATAGAGGTTTCTCCTGATTCACGTAGCCACAGGGGCTGGTAAACCCAAGATCGGCAGGTCATACATCAGGGCTCTTGCTCACGGGCTGGCAAGACTGACAAGTCCCAAATCGGCAGGCATGATGGCAGGTACTGCTAGCTCAAGTCCCAAGAACCAGACTGAGCAAAGGCCCATGAGCCTTGCCAGAATGTCCACTGATATTCGACGCAGGCCACAAACTCAAGGAAACTCCCTTTCAACTGACTGGCTACTCACAGCAGATCCCATCATGGAAGTGATTACATTATACCAAATCTCATCATGGAAGTGATCACAACATCATACGACTGCCACTGAGAATCATGGCCTAGCCAAGCAGACACACAACCTTAACCATCACAGCAAGCATGATGTCCTTCTCCAGGGACTGGTCCCTCCTGATAACATGTCCAAAGTATGTGAGACAAAGTCTCGCCATCCTTGTTTCTAATGAGTATTCTGGCTGCAGTTTTTCTAAGACAGATTTGTTTGTTCTTTTGGCAGTCCACGGTATATTCAATATTCTTGGCCAACACCATAATTCAAAGGCATCAATTCTTCTTTAGTATTCCTTACAGGGGATAGCTATAGATAGGCAGGTAGATAGATGGATGGATGGACAGACAGACAGAGAAGAGAAAGACAGATAGAGACTAAGATCAATTTATTTTAAGGAATTGGCTTATATGATTGTGGGGGCTGGCAAGTCCAAAATCCGTAGGGCAGGCTGGCAGGTAGGTTGGAAATTCAGGTAAGAGTTGATGTTGCAGTATGGAGTCAGCAATCGGTAGGGGAGGCCAGCAAGCTGGAAACTTGGCAGAATTTCTATGTTGCAGCCTCGAGGCAGAGTTCCTTCTTTGGGAAACCTAAGTTTTTGCTTTTAAGGACTCTGACTGATTAGCGAGGGCCCATCCACATCATGGAGGCTAATCTGCTTTACTTACAGTCAACTGACTGTAAATGTTAATCACATCTAAATACCTTCACAGCAGCATCCAGACTAGTGTTTGATCAAGCAACTGGGAACCGTAGCCTAGCCTAGTTGACACATAAAATTAACCATCACAAACACAGAGTGAAAAGTTCACAAGTGACGATTGTATAGTTTTGTGTTTTTTTTCACAAAGTGAACACACCTGAGTAGACTATACCCAGCTCAAGAAACATTACCAGCACCCTACAGCCTCCCCTTGTACGCTCTTTTCAGTCACTAAACTCAAGGGTAACTACTATCTTGATTTCTTACACCCTTAGATGAATTTTGTTTTTGAATGTTCTATAAATGAAACCATACGGTATATACTCATCTGGCTTTTTTCTTTCACTTAACATTATTTTTGCATTCCATGCTCTTGTATATAGTTAATTACCTCTCATGGCTGTATAGTATTCCATTCCATGAATATACCATAATTTATCTATTCTACTTAAGCAGCACTTTTGTTACGAATAGAGCCCTGGTGGTGCAGTGGTTAAGAGCTTGGCTGCTAACCAAAAGTACCAGCTGCTCTCAGAAACTCTGAGGCAGTTCTACTCTGTCCTATACGGTTGCTGTGAGTCAGAATCTACTCAGTGGCAATGGGGTATTTTGTTTTGTTATGAATACTGCTATAAATATTTGTGTACATGTAGTGCTACGAAGAGCAGCTCTGGTGGTGCAGTGGTTAAGTGCTTGGCTGCTAACTGGCTCTGAAGGAGAAAGACATGGCAGTCTGCTTCCGTAAAGATTATAGCCTTGGACTCAGTGACAGTGGGTGGTGGTGGTAGCCCTATGAATATTTGTGTACATGTGTTCTACTGTTTCATGGCAGTGGATTATGCCAAATAGTTTTCCAATTCACTCTACATTTATCAATTCAATCGATTTCCAGTTCCTTACATCCTTGTCACCCTTGATATTGTCTTTTTAACTATTTTGGAGATTTTGCATTGTGGATTTAATTTGCATTTTCTTGATGACTAATGACCTTGAATACTTTTTTATATATTTATTGGCAATCTGACTATGTCCTTTAACAAACTGTCTGTTCCACTCTCTTGCCCTTTTTTTAAAAATTGTATTAGCTTCCTTTCTCTCATTAATTTGTTGGAGTTCTTCATGTATTCTAAACATGAATCTTTTGTCAGGTATGTAAATTGCAACTGTTCTCCTATTCTGTGGCTTGCTTTTTCACTCTGATGATGTCTTTTAATGAACAATTTTAATTTAGTTCAATTTATCCTTTTCTTCTTTTAGGGTTAAAGCTTTTACTGTTTCAGAAATCTTTGCCTACCATGAGGTCATAAACGTATTCTCCTATGTATTCTTCTAGAAGCATCATTGACTTGCCTTTTATATTTAGGTATACGATCCACGTGTGGTATGATTTTTCATGTACGGTATGAGGAAGGGATCAAAATTCATTTTTTCCTATATGGGTATCTAATTTACCCAGCACCATTTATTAAAAAGATCATGCTTTACCTACTGCATTGAA
Organism: Dugong dugon; assembly: GCA_030035585.1. Taxonomy (NCBI): domain Eukaryota; kingdom Metazoa; phylum Chordata; class Mammalia; order Sirenia; family Dugongidae; genus Dugong; species Dugong dugon. Next base: position 19,376,877 of record CM057463.1, on the reverse strand, counting down.
ATGTCACCACTGTTGTAAATTAACCAACCAGTTGCCATCAGGTTGTAAATTAGGTGACCATATATATGTGAATTTGGACTCTATTCTGTTCCACTGGCCCATATGTCTCTGCTTATGCCAACATTACACTGGTACTTATAAAATAGGTATTGATATCTGATAGTGTAAGTTCTCCAGTTTTTTTCTTCTTCAGAATTGGATTGACTCCCTGGACCTTTGCATTTCCATATAACATTCTGGAATCAAGTTGTCAATTGTCTCTCTGTCTCACACACTGCATTGAATCTATAGATCAATTTGGGGAGAAGTGACATCTTAACAATATTGAGTCTCCTAATCCTTGAACATTATATACTCTCTATTTAGATTTTCTTTATCTTATTCGGAGTTCTCAGAGCAGAGGTCTTATACATCTTTCACTAGACTTATTTCTAGGTATTTCATATTTGTTGGTGCTAATACAAAAAATTATTTTATGTTTGTTGCTGTTTACAGAAATGCAAGTAAAACTGTTTTTGAACATTTTATTGTGATTTGGGTGAAAGTTTACGCAGCAAATTAGCTTCCCATTCAACAATTTATACACATTTTGTTTCATGACATTAATTGCAGGAGAAATACTTTTAATTTTTGTTTATTGACTTTCTATTCAAGCCTTCACAAATTCACTTAACTCTAATAGTTAATCTACATATTCATTTGGATTTTCTAAGAACACAAGCATGTGGTCTAAAAATATAAGTTTTATTTCCTCCTTCCTCAATTTTATACAGTTTATCTCTTTTTCTTTCTTTATTGCACTGGCTGTAACCTGCCTTTAGAGTTGCTCCATATCCTTGCTAACCTGTCTGTCTTTAGACTTTCTTCTGGTATAGATCCATTGGCAATAAATTCTCTCATTAATGTTATTATTATTTTGCCTTAAAAATGTCTTTATTTCACCTTCAATTTTCAAAGTGAATCTCATTGGATATAGATTCTAGACTAGAAATTATTTCCTTTCAGCACATTAAACATGTTATTCCACTGTCTGCTTACTCCCACAGTTCTTCTTGAGAATTCAACCATCATTCCTACTATGACTTCTTTGAAGATAATTTGTCTTTGCCCCTTTTGGCAGCCATTATTTTCTACCCAGCAGACTTTTTCTTTGTTATCACTTTGCATGTAATGGGTTGGAAAAAGCAAAGACACAAAGCACTTCAGTAAAAAAAAATAGGGGACTCAGAGTCAGAACACTGTGGTTAATAATTCTGCCACTTACTAGGTGTGTGTCCTTGGTCAAGACCCTTAACCTCTCTGAGCCTCAGTTTCCGCATCTGACAAAAGGCTGTTACAAAAATTGAATGAGATAAAGAAAATGAAAGCATAGCACAAGCTATAAAGGGCTATCCAAATGCTGTCTATTATTATTATTAGAATCAATACAAATCAGGTCTTTCTTTCACTGGTCATCCCAGCTCTGTAAGGCAACAGGATTCTCAAACTCCTTCTTTCATTTTCCCCTTACCACTTAAGAGGTAGGCTTTTATACTTTAATAAATACATACTGGTGGAACTAGTTAAAAGAAAAAAACCATGAGGAAAAACATACCAAAAAAATTAATAAATATACATTGCAGGGATAAGCGAGAGAAAAGCGCCAGCCTGTGAAAGTACAGAGTGTGCATGTAACGACCAAAACAAAAAAATCAGGCCACATTTTTTTTTTTCCATGTTAGATAGAGGTCAAGGAGGCACAAAAAGGCAATGCTTTGAATCAATGTTCTCAGTAAAACTGTAACCCTTCAAGCTGCAAGTTAGGATATCTGGTTTCAAGGGCTAGCTCAGCTACCAACTTAACCACTAATACCCAGGTGGTCGACCCAGCCAACACTCTGGTCTTTCAGTTCCTTGATCTCCTTGATTCCTATGATGTTTCTCTCCACCTTACCTCAGACACCTACTCACAAGTCCACAAATCTCAAATGGCCGCACACCATGCCCAGATGTGCTTCTCTAGTATGAGGACCTTCCATCCTCCAAAACTATTTTATACCTTCTCTTCTCCCCTTAAGCCCCGTACCCAAACATTCCTCCTTGTCACACTTTACTTGCCTCATACTTTATACTACATTGAGAAAAAGACAGTTATCAGAAACTCCCTCACCTTCTCACCACTGAATCTACCCATTTACCTGTATCTCTACCCAAACTCATTGCCTTTTTCCTGTTACTACTATGAATTACAGTGAAACCTGTGAGAGCTGGAACTTGACAGGACTGCCTTGTTTCTCCAGGTCTCGCAATATTTCTGCCTTTGACAGGGTGAAGTCTTACCACTTTTCTATCGCTATTAGTAGAAAATATTTGGGTTCTCCTTCTCTGACAGGTTTCCAACTTACACAGGTTTTATTGTATACGTATGTTCATGTGCTGACCCAAGGCCAACACTTATACATATTCTCTGGATCCCATCTCCTCTGTTTTCTTAAAGACTTCATTCCTAAAATACACATACTCACTCTTTTTCCTTTTTTTTTTTTTGGATTAGGGTCAATAGTTTTATTAGAGTATTTGGATGTGGTAGGAGATCATCTGGACAGAAAGTAACAGGGGAGTGTTTCTTCATTTGCATGAGAGGCTTGGGCTAGAAGACCTTTTCAGACCCTTCCAACTCTGATGCTCTCGAATTCTTTGAATCACAGTTTTACTTGGTTTGGTATTAAGGTTAGGTACTCTTGCACCACCCTACACAGCCATATTTTCCTACACCTGAGGTTTCACCATTTTCAGTCTCCCCACCATTCACAGCTTCACCATTGAAAAGCTTTTCAAGGAAATACACAGTTCATCAGCATAGTCGCTCTTATACCATCACTTTCTCTCTCTGTACTAGATCATTCCTATTAGCCTAAAAACACGCTTAAGCATCCCTATCTTTAAGAGCCCTACTGTGATGCCACATATTCCTCTAGACATTACCGCCGTTTCTCAGTTCTCCTTTATAGGAAAATATCTTGAGATGTCTATGGTGCTATGTCCATTTCTTCACTTCACATTTTCTTTTCAATGTACTTCTCAAGGCAGATAACTACTATGTTGCCTAAATCCAATGGTCAGATCCCTTTTCTTTATATTACTTGACCTCTCAGAATGATTCAATACAGTTGGCCATGCTTGGTTGTCTTTGCTATTATGTCACTATGTCCTTCTGGCTTTCTTTCTACTTCACTGGCTATTCCTTCCCCTTCTCCTTTGCTTGCTTTTCTTCCTCTGCTTTACCTTTAAACACTGGAATGTTCTCTATGAACACATTTTCCACAGGTAGTTTTTTCTATATGCTAATGACTCTCAACTTTGTATGTTTGATGCCCTTGACCTCTGTAGAGAACTCTAAGACTCAGAACTTACCTTAGGTTTTTAGAGCATACCAAACTTAACATAAGCAAAACTGAACACCCCACCACTACCACAATATGTTTCTGTCCTAGTCTCTCCCATTTGATAAATGGCACAACCATCCATCCAAGCTCAAGAAAAAAACCTGTGAGTGAGGGGTGATTCTTTTTCCCTCATCCCTGTGAGAGAAAATACTGAAGTTGTCAAACATTTCATTTTACTTGGACCCAAAATCAATGCCCATGGAAGCAGCAGTCAAGAAATTGAACAACATATCGCACTGGGCAAATCTGCTGCAAAAAACCTCTTTAAGGTGTTAAAAAGCAAAGACATCACTCTGAGGACAAAGGAGCACCTGACCCAAGCCATGGTATTTTCAGTCTCCTCACATGCATGCAAAAACTGGGCAATGAATAAAGAAGACCAAAGAAGAATCGATGCCTTTTAATTATGGTGCTGGTGAAGAATACTGAATATATCATGGACTGCCAGAAGAACGAACAAATCTGTCTTGGAAGAAATACAGCCAGAATGCTCCTTAGAAGCAATGATCGCAAGACTGTCTCACGTACTTTGGATATGCTAGCAGGAGGGACCAGCCCCTGGAGAAGGATATCATGCTTAGTAAAGTGGAAGGTCAGTGAAAAAGAGGAAGACCCTCAATGTGATGGACTGACACAGTGGCTACAACAATGGGCTCAAACACAGCAATGATTGTGAGGATGGTGCAGGATCGGCCAGTGTTTCATTCTGTTGTACACAGGGTCATTATGAGTTGGAACCGACTCTACAATACCTAACAACAACATACTCAAAACATTAGCAATTCTGTAGGCTCTACCTTCAATATATATCTCACATCTATCCACTTTGCAACCACTTTAGCCCAAACTACCATCATTGCTTCCTGGACTTCCACAATTACCTTCTAATTGCTACTAATATTGCTCCTCAATTCTTACAAGCCATTCACAACAAAACAGGCAGAACAAACTTTTTAACAGTGTAATCAGGTCATAACACTCATTTCCAAAAAACTCACTACTGGTTTCTCATCACACTTTAAATGAATCCCAAGCTTATCATCATGGCCTATTCAAAACCCTGCATGATTTGGCCCCAACCTATCTCTTCACTGTACCACTCTCTCTACATTCCAGCTACTCTGGTCTTTATGCTGTTGTGTGACAGAGCCAAGCTGCCTCCTACTTTAGGGCCTTTGCAATTGGAGTTCTCCTTACCTACAATGCTCTGATCTCAAAAATTCCCATGGTTGGCTTCTTCATATCACTGAGGTCTCAACACAAATGTCAGCTCTTCAGAGAGGTCTTCTCTAATCAATCAATCTAAAGTAACTCCTTCCCCAGTCTCTCTCAGTTAACATTGTTTACTTCTCTGCAGCAGTTACCACTACCCGATTTCCTTGTTCATATATTGTTTGCTTGGTTATTTTTTTGTCTCATCTCACTATAATTTAAGCTCTATGAGAACAAGGATCTTGTCTTTCTTACCACTGTACTCACAAGGCCTAAAACAATGCCTCTAAAAACATTTGAGGAATGCCTGGCACTAAACAAGCCACTCATCATCTTCATTTAACACACATTTTCAGGCTTATTACTGCTAGACTTGGCTCTGCATCCAAGGAATACAAAGGTGAGTAAGGCAAAGTTCCTTGTGAATCTCATCTATTCATCCCTTCAACAAATATCTACAAAACATGTATCATACTATGTTGCAGGTACTGCAAATATCAGGATTTAGTTTCCTCCCCAGTAACATGGGGTTTTGTTAACCAACCCTGTATCGCAGAAGTGTCTAATTTAACAGGACGAGTATAATGCATAAAACAAGAAGTGCTATAAAGATGTTACTTTATACATGACCATTAATGCACTCGCCTCTCTCCTTTTGTCTGGTAATGGGGAGGAGTTTATGACAAGCCAATCGACAAGACCAGCTTTATAAATTCTTGTCTTCATAAAAAGCAGTAAACGTGAATACCCTTTCCAAAGGCTTATAATGACTAAAACGTTTGGGAAATAAATTTTTATTTTCCACACTTCGGTTACACAAATAACAATTCTATTTAAGCCTATGGGATACAAAGGGGTGGGCCTAGCTGATATTCCATAGACCCTAGAACTCCAATAGAGGGGCGACATGGACCTGGTATGGACCTGCCGAACTCTTATAAGGGCTCCTAAGTAGCGTGCCTGACACACTGCACATGTGCACTACTAGCCTTGATCTTTCAATAGCACTGACTGTCCACACAGCGTGTCCACGTGATAAGGCCAACGGAATAAGTGGTGAGGTGAAGACTCAGGTCGGGGAGAGATGGGGGGAACCTTCCCAAGACCGGCAACCAATCCTGGAACAAATCTCCAATCACAGGAGCATGTGAAGGCTCATTTGTGGAGATCCACCATTTGTACACTAGTGTGAGCTTAATAAAATTAACATTGCAGTCAATCTTGCCTGACAGACCGCTTCTTTCTTCCTTGCGAGTACCTGTAAAATGAAATAGAGAAACAGAGGAGGAAAGGGGAGGATGAAAAACAGAGATGAAATAAGCCGAGGTAGTGAAGAAACGGGTCAGAGAGAGGGCAGAAACGGTCTGCAGCTGTTCCCCCAGTGCCCGGCAGAGACCAACGTTTACTCCCTTGTACTGAAGCGCCAGGAAAGGCGTTCCTGAGGGCCAGCGGAAGGAAAATGAGGGCCGGAGACAAGGTACTTGCACCCAAGGGCCCGGAAAGAGACAGAGTGGAGAGAAATGGGTAGTACCTACAATTTCCTTACCTTCCGCTGTTGCCCGTACAGCCCAGCAACTGCTGCGTAGGCCACGTGACGCTGGGGGTGGGGTGGGGCGCAGCCACGTGGACGGGACAACTGTGCACGTGGGCTGGGGGGGGAAGAGGGGAGCTAATGGCGATTCGTCGGGGGTAGCGGTGGCTGCACCTTCACTTGAGGTTAAGGCTGCTGTGGCCCTTGAGAATGAGGGACACTGGAACTCCCCAAGAAACCCTGGTGGCGTAGTGGTTAAGAGCTAGGGCTTCTAACCAAAAGGTAGGGAGTTCAAATCCACCAGGTGCTCTTGGCAAACCGGATAGGCAGTTCTACTGTCTTTTAGGGTAGCTATAAGTCGGAATAGACTCGACGGCAAGGGGTAGCTCCCCAGGGCAGATGGTGTGTTTTCAGCCGTTTCGTTTACAAGTCTCTTGAATACTGAGTTGTCCGGATTATAAAAGTTCAGGGACACAGCTGATCCAAAAGGCAGTGCCAGGAGGTGCACGTGCCAGAAGTAACTTACCATCTTGTCTCCTCTTTAAACGCATTGCTGTCGAGTCGATTCCGACTCACAGCGACTCTATAGGGCAGTTTAGAACTGCCCCATGGGGTTCCCGAGGAGCAGCTAGTGGATTCGAATTACCTACCTTTTGATTAGCAGCCAAGCTTTTAACCACTTCCACCAGCGCCTTGTCTCCTCTTTAGTGAGCTTAAAGATTCCAACTCAGGGTGAACACATGTGTGCACAATAGAACTGCTCCTTAGGGTCTTCAAGACCTTTTAGAAGCAGGTGACCAGGCCTGTCTTCCAGGCGCTTGTGGGTTCCAACCGCCTACCTGTTGACCAGCAGTGGAATGTTGTGTGTGATTCCATTCAGACTCATAGCGACCCTATGTTGTATGCTGTTGAGTCGATTCAGACTCATAGGGACCCTGTAGCTTTAAGCAAATGCTTTGTTTTCAAGATATGAAAGAGAAAAGCAGGTAAATCTCCAAGGATACTGGGAGGAAGGACAAATGGTAGAGGTGGGAGGGAGGATCTCTGCAAGGAGTCTGACAGCTCTGTGGACTGCAGGAGAGTGAAGTGTTTAGGGTTCATCTAACGGAGGTGGAAGGCATATCAACAAATGGAGACTTGGAATTGTCACCAGATCAGTGGGCTGAGGCCAGATTTAATTAGAGGTGGTCAGCTAAAAAATGTGATATTTAACTTGCTACCAAAATGGCATGAAGCGATTCCACCCGTTACAGTTGTTGTTGGCTGCCGTTGTGTCTATCTCGACTCATAGTGACCCCGTGTGACAGAGTAGAACTGCCCCACAGGGTTTTCTGTGCTGTAATTTTTATGGGGGCAGATCACCAGGTCTTTCTCCCATGGAGCCACTGGGTGGATTTGAACCACCAACCCTTCCGTTAGCAGTCCAGCACTTAACCATTGTACCACTACGACTCCTTACCTGTTAACGGAGAACTTCATAAATGATTCATATAGAAATATAAATTTCTATAAGTAAATTTCATATTCATATACAAATATGTTCTGTAACATTTCAGAAATGTTCTTCATTTACTTGAAGACAATATAATAAAAATTAACAGTGGTTTAAAAGTACATTTACAGAAACATTTGACACCTCTTGTAAAAAATGTATAGTAATTTAAAAATAAATGGATTATATTTGCAACAATGGAATAGAAAGCATAAAACCTTTGAGGAGCAAGGACAACCTTCCTCATGACAGCATTTTTTACTAAATTTGATGCTTTGCAAAATAGTTAAAAAATGTCATCTACAGAAATGATTTCATACTACTGAAAGCACTGAAATGAAAAACAGAAATTTGGCTGATGACCTGTCTGGCATGATTTAAGTGCCAACTTTCCAGTCTTATCTCTCACTAATTCTCTTTGTTAACCTTAAGTGCCAATCACTTACTCCAGGCTTTACTGTTTTTGCACTTTGCTGATATGAGGGCCCCCCACCTAGTTGTTCCTGTCTTCACCTCACTCCCCAATATTACCCATTAATCCTATTCACTCTCAAATGCCCAATTCAAATATCACCTCCTGTTAAGAAGTCTTCAATTTTTTCACTGTAAAGAACTCTTTTAAATTTTTCATTTGTATTACACCTATTTAAAAAATCACAACAAAAACAAAAACCAATCACCATGGAGCTGATTACCAACTGATGGGGACCCCATGTGTGTCAGAGTAGAACTGTGCTCAATAGGGTTTTCAATGGCTGATTTTTTGGAAGTAGATTGCCAGGCTTTTCCTTCAAGGTGCCTCCAGGTGGACTTGACTTGCAAACCTTTTGGTTAGCAGCTGAGCTCTTAACCATTTGAGCCATGCAGAGATTCATTACAGCTATTAACAATTACAGCTATTAATGCACATCTTATTTGCTTGTAAAGTTCTTGAAGGCAAGTACCATGTCATTCATATTTGTATCCCCCACAGTATCAAACACAGTTTATCTCCCACTAAAATTCAAGTTGCACTGAAAACAGAGCCTTTGACTATCTTGCTCGTCATTGTATCCCTGGAATCGAGCACAATGCCTGGTATATAGCAGGCATGTTATAAGTGTATTTTGAGTTAGTGATTTAAAATGTAAGCTCCATGAAGGCAGGGGTCTTTATTATTCATTGAAAAATGAATATTCAGCCGTTACCACATGAATAAATGACTTTTTTGAGACTTAGCCTTCATTACATGCAACAAAACTCTACAATCTCTGTATCTCCATAGAAGTCAGATATAAAATTGTCTTTTACCCAATTAATTCCATGGATGTTACATCTTTCTGAAAATAAGACGCCCTCCAAAACTGCAAGAATAAAATTTAAAATAATCAAAATAAAATAGATGTTTACCTTAAGAGCATTTTCACAAAATGGTACAGCTGTTATGGAAAACCTTGTGGCAATTCCTCAAAAACCTAAAAATAGAACCACTATATGACCCAGCAATTCCAAAAAACTGGAAAGCAGAGACTCAAGTAGAAACTTGCACACCAGTGTTCACTGCAGCACTATTCACAATAGCCAAAAGGTAGAAACAACCGAAATACCCATCAACAGATGAACGGATAAACAAAATGTAGTACATACATACAATGGAATACTACTCAGTCAGTAAGAGAAATGAAGTCTTGATACATGCTACAATGTGGATAGAGCTACAAAACGTTATTTTGAGTGAAATACGTCAATCACAATAGGGAAAATAATGTATGACCTCACATAAAAAGACAAGAAAAGGCAAAACTATAGAAAACAAAGTTTATTAGTGGTTACCATGGGCGGGACGGAAGGGAAAATGGGAGAGGGTTAATGGTGATGGAAATATTGCATTGATTAAGGATAAGGTTGTAAAGCTGATTATGGTAATTGCTGCGATTAAGTTGTATACCTATAAAAAGTTGAATTGGCAAAAGCTGTGGGATAAATATATTTACAACAACGATAAACAAAAAAAAATAGATGCTGAGGCTGCTTATCTACAACCAAAACTCTCATGAAATTTGGTTTCTTGTTTTGGAGGTTTGGGATCATGGTTTCATAGGACATCCCAGTTAATTGGCCTAATAACAGTTTACTGCTTCTGTTCTACTTGCTAGTTTGTTGCATGGTGCCTGGGGTCTTAGAAGATTGCAGGCAGCCATCCAAAGCACAATTGTTCTCTATTTGCCTGGAGCAACAGAGGAAGAAGGAGCATCAGGAATAGAAGGAAGACATGGAATGTGTTGGTAATCGCCTCCGTGAATAACTGCCTCCTTTGCCATGACCAGAAGAACTGAACGGTGTCCAGCTACCATTACTGAACATTTTGATCAAAGACTCTATAGAAGAATTCTGATCAAAAGAAGGAAAATGCAGAACAAAATTTCAACTTCTCATGGACTCCAGACTTCCTAGAGCCATGAAGGTTGGATGAACCCCTGAACTTATTGCCCTGAGATAATCTTGAAAACTTAAACCAAAAATATCCCCAAAGTCTTCTTAAAAACAAATAGTAGTTTAGCTTAACTAGTAAAAAATGTTTGCCTTGAGCATTATGCTCTTTTAAGAACCATCTATATGGGATCTAACTGACAACAGCAACTTGAAAGATTAGATAGGAACCTTAGGGGGCAGTGAATTTATGTTAATGGAGGAGGAATAAGTCAGAAAAGCAGGGTGAGAATGGTTGCACAGCTCAAATAATGTGATCAGTATCACTAAATGGTACATATCAAAACAGTTGAACTGGTGTATGTTTTGCTGTGTATATTCTCAACAACAATAAAATTAAAAAAATTGTTTTCTTTGTACTTTTCTGTTGTGAATTTTCTGCAATGAAAATGTATTACTTTTGTAATAAAAAAAAAATCACTGCTATTTTTAAAGAATGTAATGAATAAAATTATTTGTAAATGAATGGCTGAGGAAATGTTGAGGACACCCAAGTTCCATCAAGGTTATTTGGGGTTAATATCAGAGAGAAAAAACTGGGATGTGAAATAATTTAAAGACCTGAAACCTAATCAGTATGTCTGAAAATATACTTCACAGAGGGAGATGGATGTCACAGAGCCTAGGGAAAGAAGGGCACTGAAGATAAAGCATTTCCAGTGTTTAGCTTCGTTCTTGGAAATGTGACACTCCAGATCTGAAATGTTATGTGACAAGTAGTTTTCTTTTGATACTGGAAGAGGATCCCCTCACGGATTCAGTCAGTAAAAGTTTGTTAAATGCCTATTGTGTTCCATGCCCTCTGCTAATTGCTGAGGATTCAAAGATGATCAAGATAAGGCTCCTGCCCCTAAGGAGCTGACTTAATGGGAGACAAGGATATAAACAAACTGAAAAAAGTGTTCCTGGTGCTCTGACAGTATGTATAGGGCACATGTACACCCCACATGCAGGGATCCAGATGTTAAAGTAATTATTTCTATCTAATCTACTGGTCACATGGGGAATATAGTAATTACAGTACTCTTCTGCCCCATACCCCTTTTACTAGCTAAATCCTAATCACCTATCAGGTCTCAGCCAAGGCCTTACTTTCTCTGGGGAGCTGTGCCCAACCGGACCACCCCTGGGTGGCCCTGCTATGAGGTCCCTAGGGCCCCTGTACTTCCTACAGAACAGCACTTATCATACTGTTTTGCAATCTTTTGTCTGTTTCCTCTAGCTGACTGTCAGATCCTTAAGGAGAGGAACAAATATTAGTCTTGATGATGTGCCTGGATCACCAAAGGCTTTCAGTAAGTAGTTGTTGAATGAATATAGTTTTAGAGCCTACAAAAATAGAGGACCAGATCAACATTAAGTTTATGAAGCCCCCACCAAGGAAACTGAACCAAGAAAGTTCAGTTTGAAACGTCCCTCTGACCTTTGGTAGAAATTAATCCAGTTCCAATTGAGAACATAAATACTAAGGGAACATAATACCATAAAGTACCCAGAGTCTGGCTAACATCATAAAAAGAAAACCTGTTTAGAAGTGGTGAATAGTAAGCTATTCAAACTTTTGAATAGAAGTGACGGCCGTGGTAGAAATGGCAGCCTAATGAAAGGAGAAAAGTAGACAAGATTTATGCAAATCAGCTTAGTGGGATGAAAACAGTCCTTGTTCACTCATTTAGCATCAAGTTTAGATGGAATTCTGAATTCTGGGTTAAAGAGTTCAGATGTGACATAAATAAGTACTTCAGCTATACATAGCACATGATATAAGTTGTATGTGAATGTGATTATTCCTGCAACTAGGTAGGGGATGACGTAGAGTGGAGACAAACTATGGGTGATGCATGAATCCAGATAGGGCCTTTTGTGTAAGTGGGATAGGATGTGACGTACGCAGATAAACCTTTCTTCTAATACTTCTCTGCTGCCTTGTCACAAGGTCTGAAATTCCTGCCACAGAAGTCACTCCCTTGGTTTAAGGTACTGTCTTCAGAAGGCCCTTGTTAACATGCAAGAATATATTACTAAGCAATGGTAACATCCAACACAGCAGTAGCTCTGGCTCTCAAATCTAATCTTTTGTTCCTCCTAGGAATGAGGACGCCTAGCAAGAAACAATACTCCTCAGCCTTCTCACAGCTAGGTGTGGCCATCACCAATGGAATGTAAGAGGAGAGATTTGCCAACTTCTATATCACTTCCTGTTATGGATTGAATTATTTCCCCCCCAAAAAATATGCATCAACTTGGCTAGGCCATGATTCTCAGTATTGTGTGACTGTCTACCATTTTGTCACCTGAGGTGATTTTCCTAAGTGTTGTAAATCCTACCTCTATGATGTTAATGATGTGGGATTAGTGACAGTTATGTTAATGAGGCAGGAATCAATCTACAAGTTTAGGTTGTGTCTTAAATCAATCACTTTTGAGATATAAAAAAGAGAAATGAGCAGAGAGACATGGGGACCTCCTACCACCAAGAATGAAGAGCCAGGAGTGTGCTGAAAAGCTCCTAGACCAAGGGCATACTGATGACAAAGAAACTTCCTCCAGAGCCCACAGAGAGAGAGAGAGCCTTGCCCTGGAGCTGGCACCCTGAATTTGGACTTCTAGGTTACTAGGCTGTGATAGAATAAATTTCTCTTTGTTAAAGCCATCCACTTGTGGTATTTCTGTTATAGGAGCACTAGAAAACTAAGACACTTCCTTAAAAATAAATTACTTGCCTTTGACTTTCTCTTTTCCTTCTTCCCAAGGGCTAGGAAAGAGACATGGTAGAGACTGAACTTGAACCAATGTCCTAAGCTAGAGCATGACAGAATCTCATGATGGAAGGTCATGAGTCTCTGAATGAACTCATGAGCAGAACAACTCTGTCACCATCAACCAGTCAGCCAGTTTCATCCGGAAGAAATACATTTCTATTTTCTCTTATGTACTGTATGTTTTGTCTCTTCATTATAGTATATTACCTTTACCCTAATTAATAAAATAGTCATGAGCATGACATAGATTTGAAAGTTAGCTATCTCTTATTTGGGAACAGGAAGGCCCTAAAGACACGGGTCATAAGAAAAATAATAAAAAAGAGCTGGATTAGGACACTCTCTGGGGAAGGTAGACTCAGATGGGCCACTGAAATGTAGGACTTTGGCTAGCCAGTTAAGGAATAGGATGAGGTCTTTTGACATCTAGATGGGGGCAAGAGGAAAAACCAATGTAAATTCTTGTGTACTTTAAAAATTTGGAAAGGACTAATCAGTTACAATAAGTCTGAGAAAAGTAGTAAGTGAAATTGAAATAGAGACAAGGCAGAAAGACAAGGAAAAAATGGGTAGGAATTGATGAGAGACTGCATTACGGTGTTTTTTTTTAAAAAAAAAAAGAGGCGCCAAAACCGATTCAAAGGATGAGAGTCTAAGTGACTGTGAATCATGAAACTGTGACAGTAACTGGAAGTTAAGGGCAAGCTGTTGGCTGGTAACTGAACTCATTCTTTCTCATGTTAATTTTAAATTATGGTAGCACACTAAAGTAGATTATGTCCCAATAAAAATAAAGACATATGATGAAGGAGAGTTTGGGGGGAAAAAAAAAGAAGAAGGTAGAGAAATCAGGATTGGAGATGTAGAATATTACCACCATCATAAAGAAATAGCTACAATTATGGTTCTATTGCATTTTAAGCTTAAACAGTACATATTTCAACTTCCATCTTGATAAAGTAGCCTCTGGTAGCAGTTTTCTATTTATTATATTCAGCATTGTCTCTTTTCACCTCTAAACTTGTTCAGAAGGCTCTCCTTAAACTTCTTCATCTTTATCTTGATGTTCAGCTTTCTGGAGAAGCCTGGGGCCCAGAAAACCAATAAGCAGATGTCCAATTGGGGCTGTAATGAGAATGGCCAAAAATGCCACTGTCAACACATCCATTCCATAGTCTTCCAGCAGTGTGTCTCCATATACTCTTGCTGTGTCCAAAGCCACAGATCCTAATGCAGCCTATAAAAGTTTATGGGTAAAGTAGGAAATACGGTAAGACAAGCACATACAAAAAAGGTGAATTAATCAGTTACAATTTGAGCTGGTCACAGAGCTGGCCGAGTTGCAACTTTTTGTTCAGTCTCGTTTGCAGCTAGGTGTAACCATGTACCTAAATGCTGGCCTCTGGGAGGTGAGCAGAAATGATAAGTGCAACTTGTAGATTGTGCTCTGAAAAGGAATGGACAAGCATGAACTTTATCTTTTCCCGCTTTCCACTGGATGGGAAGTTGTGGGAGTCGGAATTGTTACCTTGGACCCATGGATGGAAGGCACATGCTGAGGATGGCATTCACCCTGCCAGCTCTGAAATGCCTGTGCTGAACTACTGGTGAGAGAGAGATAAAAATCTCATTTAGTCCCTGTATTTGGGGGCTGTTTGTTATTGCAGCTTATCCTGTACCCTAACTAATTCAACATTTCATGGATTCTTGGCAAGAACTGTATGCACTGCAAAATATATTTTCAGTTCTCTCTGTAGGTATACTTGTACGTGTATGTGTATGTTTGGGATTTGTATATTGGCAACTGTTTTGGATTAAATTGTGTCCCCCAAAAATATATGTTGTAAATCCTAACCCCTTAGCGATTATAATCCCATTTGGGAATGAGTTTTCTTTTTTATGTTAATGAGGCAGTAAGAGTGTAAGATGTGCCTTATATCTCTTTTGAGATATAAAAGAGCAGATGAAGCAAGCGCAGTTTGGGGAAGATAGATGCCACGTCACATGAGATCTCCAAGGAATCAAATTACAGAAGTTGAAAAGACACAAGGACCTTCCCTCAGAGCCAACAGAAAGACAAAGCTTCCCCTGGAGCCAGCATCCTGAATACAGACTTCTAGTTTCATAAAGAGTGAGAAAATAAATTTCTGTTCGTTAAAACCACCCACTTGTGGTATTTCTGTTAGAGCAGCACTAGATAACTAAGACAGCTGGGTTCTGATGGAAAATATATTTCTTATTGTAGGCCACAGACTAAAAAGTTTGAAAAATATTGATACAGAAAAATATATATAAGAAAGTCTCGTTTCTTGTGTAGTGGCAAAAGGAGAAAAAAATTTATTAGCACAAAACAGAATAAATATTTTCCAATATATCCTGGATATTTTTCCTTATTTTACAATATGCCTTCATGGTAGCAAAGTGTCATTTTTCAAATTTTAACATTTTATAACAAATTGTTCATACCAAAGCTACTAGAATCATTGTTTTGATATTTACCTGCTGAAGTTACCGGAAGTCATGTGAAAGCTAGAAACACTGAGAGAAAAACTATTCCGTTTATTGTACTACATTAATCTCACAGTGCTCTTAACCATTATGTCTCAGACATCTTTGAAAATCTGATGGAAAAAGGAGAAATTTCTTTGGAATAATTTCCACGCCTACAGCCACACAAAATCTGGTATATAATTACAGAGCATACACATTCTCCAAAACAAAACAAAAGAAAAAAACCCTTTACCATTGAGCCGATTCCTAATTATAGTGACCCCATAGGACAGAGTAGAACTGCCCCATAGGGTTTCCAAGGAGTGGCTGGTAGATTCGAACTACTGACCTTTTGGTTAGCAGCCAAGCTCTTAACCACTCTGAGAAAATTAACAACAACTAATTTTTAATTCCATAAACATAGAAATTTATATACTTAAAAAACTGCAGAAAAATATGGGATGGAACAGTTAAATCTTGTTTGTTGCCATTAGTCTCAAAATGCACAATACAATGCAATCAGGAGTATACTACATTTGTTGCAAATCATAGTCTATACAGTTCCAATTTAGTTAGCAATTAGAGTTATCCTAACAAATGCA
Source organism: Dugong dugon (assembly GCA_030035585.1). Lineage (NCBI taxonomy): Eukaryota > Metazoa > Chordata > Mammalia > Sirenia > Dugongidae > Dugong > Dugong dugon. The sequence continues at coordinate 19,360,894 of CM057463.1, read as the reverse complement.
CGATCAACAATTTCAAGCACCTATCTAGTGCTTTCATCATCACTTGCTCATTAGAGTAGACAAATGTCAAGTCGAGCGGATGCAACACTTGGCAGGAGGTTAAACTTGTTTAAATAATTTAAAATCAACTAATTATCTAGAAAATCAATAAAGCATTTTCTGTTTTCAATAAATGTTCTTTTCTCCATTATACATAAAATCTAGCCAAGCATCATTGAACATTAGTTATGTTGATATTGAAGTAGTTTCAATCACTAAAATGGACCATGCTATATCTGTTTCACTCTCTTCTCCAGACAGTGAAAGGAAAAGTAAGAACTATCTCTCTGGATTATTTAGAGAACTGTGACTGGTAAAAATTCAAACCCTTCTCTCCTGCTACTACTGCTTTCTAGTAGTACAGGGATTTATTAGATTTTGAGTTGTAACCTAGCGATCTAAAAAAAAAAAAGTAAGTCATCACGTTTTAAGGAATCAACGTACTAAAGATAAAACGTTTGAAGAGTAGATTAATACAAACTATTTTCATAAATCAAACTTCGATCACTTATTTTCACCAAACTTGGATAAGCTCTCGCATTCAATATTTCAAGGTATCATACGGAAATAGAAGTTAAAAGGCTAAGCCATCCTATCCATCATTACCTGGATCGTGGCCTTAGGAAGCCATGCAAAAGCAATAAATATCTTTTCTTCTGTGTTAAAACCAGCAAAACACACCATCAGAAATGTAGTCAAAATTCGTATCAATACTGTAATGCCCAGGGTGGCAACACAAAGGCCTATAAGAAAAAGTCAATTTTTATAAATAATGAAACACTGGGAGAAAAATTGCATTTCATGGTTACTGATTCAAAACAGGACCAAAAGAAATAAGTAAAGAACATTAAAAAATTAAAAATACAAAAATGGTTAGGCATAATTTATCAAAAAATCAATATTAAAGATGAATCAGATCACTTGTTTAAAATATGATGTTTCCCTAGATTAAAACTAGAAATTAATTAAACATATTTGAATTTCTACAAAGGAGATACGAATGTTATATCTCTTATATTTTATACCAAGAACTGCACTTTCCTCCATGTGTTTATTTAACAAGGATTTATTAAGTGATAATTATGCATGACTGGCTTTGAACTGGTCACTAGGTACATAAAGATGTATAATGTACAGACTCTGCCTTTATGAGCATCAAAGTCAGAGGAAGACAAAAATATAAACAATGAATTCACATACTGTGTGATAACTGCAATATAAACAAACCAATAAGAAGGTGTAGAAGAAGGAAAAATTAACATTTTGACCAAAGAGGTCTAGAATTCATTATAGAATAAAAGACCAGAGGTGGTATTCAAAATATTTATAAGCCAATCAGAATGGAGCTGGCTATGCAATCACCAATGAGAATGGGCAATAGCAGTACACAACTGTTTCGCCATATTGGTTTGTACTAACAGCATGTTAGCCCTGAATGACATACAGCTACTTAATTCAGTTGTTTAGAACCCTTTATTGATGAAGAAAATTTCATCCTGATTTGTAAAACAAGGGATTTTGATGAGGGCAGCTGTAGGCCACTAAACCTGATAAAGGTACAGCTAAGGGGACTATTGAGTAATAAGGTGATTTTTCTTTTTTTAAAAGTAACATTTGTTGAGATTTCCGGGCAACATGGTGCTATAGGCAGAAGCACCAATCCGTTCCTCCACAGCAAAGATCCAAAAAACTAAGCCAAATAGAGAAAACAGAAATCCTGAAACCCTAAGCATCAAATGAAGAGATAAAGAACTCAGCCAAGCACCAAATGGAATAAGAAACTGACAGGGAACAGAGAGCGAGGAGACATACATGCAGAGGTCCCCTATCAGCTAACACAGCACAAATCTGCCATTTTGGACCCCTATCAGAGACCAGTGAACAGGGGTATGAGAAAGAGCTTCATGGAGCTTCCAGCAGGAGACAGAACAACAGGTAACCAGCAATATACACTTTCCTACCCCCCACCCTTCTTCACCCCAACTTGGCCTCCTCTGCTTCCTGCGGCCACAGTCTCTTGGCTGGGAAGCACCAGCTTCACCCCAGTGTCGCATGGATTCCACATGCCTGCACTGGCTGGCTCCCTAAGTGCCATTTGTTGGCTGCTGGTGTTGCTTTTTTCCGCTGTTTAGATTTCTTCTTTACCTCTCACCACCTCCCCCTCCTTTCTCCCAAATACCTGGCTCCATGCGCCATCTTTGCTTCTTCCTGAAAGGCTGTGAAACGCCACTCGAATGTGACACTGCTTCCTGGCCCATGCTGCCACTCTGGTGGGATCCCGGGGCTTTTTTGTTTGCTTGTTTTGAATTGTTTGTTTGTTTTCTTTTTCTTTTCTCGAATTGTGAACCCTTTCTAGGCGGGCAGCACTGTGCGGCTTGGGACATACCCCCTCAGTCTGTGCAGCCGTGCAGAGAGATCCCTGAGAGCATTTCTTTTTTCTTTCCTGTTTTTTGTGGGATTTTTCTTGTTCTTTTTAAAATTTGTTTGTTTTGTTTTATTTTCCCTCTTTTTCCCTTTTTGTCTTTCTTCATTACTCAGTTTCTCATCTCTCTATACCTTCCTTCTCTTCCTGTCCCCTGAATACCTGGCACTAGCTGTACTTCACAGCCTGAGAGCAACTTCTCCAGACCTCATAGCCACACTGGTGGGATCCCTGGGAGCTTTGCTTTTCTTTCTAATTTTTATTTATTCATTTTTTTCTTCTTCTTTTTTTTTTCTCCATTTCATAGTCTCTCATCTCTCCACTCCAATGGCAAGCTCCCCTAGCACTCTTTTTTGTTTGTCTGTATGTTCTTGGCCCGTTCTTCTCTCCTCTCTCCCATACCCGTCTTAGCTCCACACATCACAATCTCCCCCCTCCATCCTGCCTACCTGCACCATGCCCTGAACATCACACCACCAAGAAGCCCAGGCACGGCCTCCCGGAACCTTCCCTGCACTGATTACCAGCCCACCCTGGTGGCCGTAGTAAGAGCCACAAACAATCCATCCCAGCAACCCCTCTTCAGCTAGACCTGCCCTGCGGTACCATGTCTGAGTGACTGACCTGCCAATTGGAGAAGGAGGTGAAAATTATCGTGCCCACAGATCAGCAAACAACAAAGAACACACAGCCTACCTCCTCAGACATAACCAAATTAAGCAAAAAAAAAAAAAAAAAAAAAAAGATGAAACAAACAAATCTACAACCAATAAATGAGAAAAATAGCTACTGAATGCCCTGAAGACAGCAGACAATATCAAAACATTTACAAAAACTGGACAGGATGGTCCCAGTAGGCATCCAAAATAAAACACCAGATGACTTTCCAGTAGAAGAAAAGGCACTAGAACTCCCTGATAGGGAATTCAAATCTCTAATATTCAGAGCTACCCAAGAGTTGAAGCAAAAAGCAGACAAAAATGAGGAACAAATAGACAAATTTATGGAATAGGCAGATAAAAAAAAATGGAAGAATTCAGGAAAATAATGCAGGAACAAAATGCCAAAATAAATTCACAACTAGAAATCATACAAAAACAACAATTAGAAATCCAAAGATAAAGAACAAGATTTCAGAAATGGACAGTGTCATAGAAGGGCTGAGGAGCAGGTTTGAAACGGTAGAAGACAGGATCAGCGAAATTGAAGACAAACCCTTGGATACAACTCTGTTTGATGAAAAATCAGAAAGAAGAACAAAGAAAAATGAAGAGACCCTGAGAATTATGTGGGATAAAATCGAAAGCAAAGATATGCGAGTGATCGGAGTTCCAGAACAAGGTGAGAAAATAGAAAACACAGAGAGGATCATTGAAGAACTGCTGACAGAAAACTTCCCCAATATCATGAAAGGTGAAAAGCTGGCCATCCAAGAAGCTCAAAGAACCGCATATAAGATAGACTCCGGAAGAAAATCACCAAGGCATATCATAATCACACTTGCCAAAACCAAAGACAAAGAATCCTGAGAGCAGCTAGAGAAAAACAAAAAGTTACATACAGAGGAAAAAGCTCAGAAAATTTGGCAGAAACTTTGCAGGCAAGAAGGCAATGGGATGACATATATAAAACTTTGAAAGAAAAAAATTGCCAGCCAAGAATAATATATCCTGCAAAACTCTCGTTCAAATACGATGGTGAAATTGGGACATTTTCAGATAAAGAGAAATTAAGGGAATATGTAAAAACCAAACGTACTAGAATTATTAAAGGGAGTCCTTCAATCTGAGAACAAACAACATCAGCTCACAGGCTGAATCTAGGATGCAGGATTGTACCAGCCAGATAACAATCTAGGAAATGAACTCCCAAGGACTATCCATAACCAAAAGAAATACAACAGGGAATCAGAGCAGTTAATCTGTAAATGACAACAACATCAGAACAATAGAAGAGTGAATAAACAGTGTAGGTATAGAACCTTTTAATGGAGAGGAAGGCAAGGTGATACCAAGTAATAATAGATAAGTGGTAACTTTAGTGAAGGGTAAGACAGTATACAATACTGGGGAAGGCAGCACAGCTTGTACAAGGAAAGGTCATGGAAGCTCCAAAGACACATCCAAACTCCCTGAGGGACTGAATTGCTGGGCAGAGGGCTGTGGGGACTATGGTCTCGGGGAACATCTAGCTCAACTGGTGTAACACAGTTCATAAAGACAATGTTCTACATTCTACCCTGGTAAGTAGCATCTGGGGTCTTAAAAGCCTGTGAGCAACCATCTAAGATAATCCACTGGTCTCACCCCTTCGGGAGCAAGGGAGAATGAAGAGAACAGGATACAAGGAAAAGATCAGTCCAAAGGACTAATAGACCACAGCTACCGAGGCCTCCACCGGACTAAGTCCAGTACAGCTAGATGGTGCTCGGCTATCACCACTGACTGCTCTGATTGGGATCACAACAGAGGGTACTGGACAGAGCTGGAGAAGGATGCAGAACAAAATTCTAACACACCCAAAAAAGGTCAGATTTACAGCCTGACAGAGACTGGAGAAACCCCGAGAGTATGGCCCCCGCACACCCTTTTAGTTCAGTGGTGAAGTCACTCCCAAGGTTCACTGTTCAGCCGGCGATTGGACAGCCCCATAAAACAAAATGGGACTAATGAGGCACAGCAGTCCAGGGGCAAGGACTAGAAGGAAGAAGGGGACAGGAAAGCTGGTGATAGGGAATCCAAGGTTGAGTAAGGACAGTGTTGACATGTCGTGGGGTTGTTAACCATTGTCATAGGGCAATATGGGTACTAACTGTTTAATGAGAAACTATTTTGTTCTGTAAACCTTTATCTAAAATGAGAATAGCAGCACAACTAGAAGAACATAATCGATGTCACTGAATTGTACATGTAGAAATTTTTGAAATGGTGTATCTTTGGCTATGTACATTTTCACTAAAAAAAAAAAAAAACTGTTGACATGTCGTGGGGTTGTTAACTAATGTCATAAAACAATATGTGTACCGACTGTTTAACGAGAAACTATTTTTTCTGTAAATCTTCACCTAAAGTACAATTTAAAAAAAAGTAACATTTGTTGAGAGTTTACTCTGTTCCAGTTACTGTGCTCAGCTTCACATGGACAATTGTAGTTAACCCACATAACGTGTGGCATAGCCGCTACTATTATTCTGATTTTACAGTTGAAAAAAAAATGGAGTTCAGAGAGGATAAAAAACTTTTCCAAGTTCAAAAGGCTAGTAAAACTCCCGACAGACATTGCTGGATGATTTGTTGTGAATTTGCAACAGGGTTTCTTTATGGGAAGATTTTGTGGCTCTTTGTTGAAGTGTATTTCTTTCAGGTTGGTAGGTATTCAAAAGCATATGTTGCGTGAAGTACAAGACACAAAAGAGATGGCACCATTCCCAGATGGGAACACTGAAGGAGGAGCAGGTTTGGGGACAGGATGATGAGTAAATTTTAGATATATTGACTTTAATATAGAGATAAATATTTTGGAATTACATAGTTTATAAATGAAGCCATTGGAAGTTCTGAGAAGTGATATAGAGCAAGAAAAGTAGGTGCTTTGGAAAGATCTTTAATGAAGAGCAACTTTTAAACCATGTATAGTGTAAAGGAGAATAGAAAGGGCACTGGAAAATATGAAGTTTCAGAATTCAACATATAAGAGTGTTTTAAAGAGGTCAATAACATCTAATGCTGCTGAGAGGTCAGGTAAAATAAAGACTGGAAAGTATTCATTGGATTGAGTAATATAACCTTGGTGAGAGCAAGGTCGGCTGTGTGATGGGGCAGAATCTGCACTGAAATGTATTAAGAAAGTGAATGGGAGTTGAAGTGGAAAAAGGGAAGGTAGTTACCTCTTTTAAAAGTTTGAAAGAAGAAGAGAGAGGTAGTATGGTGGGGGGCGGGGGGTAAAATGGAAGAAGGATAAATTGGGGGAAGGCAAATGGAGAAAGGATATATTTGTTAAGATAGAAATAGAGTCTGTTTAAATTCTGAAGAGGAAGAAACTGAGGTAAGGGTGTTTGAAGACAAATGAGCAAAAGGGAAAGATTCTTGTCTGAGATTCCGAAGGAGGTGGCAGAGGATGGGGTCCCTAGTATGGATGGAAGAATATTGTGATGGGAGTAAAGGATGAAATCATAAGTATTTGTTCAAATCAATATTCAAGTGTTATGCTATGAATCAAGAGAGCATTAATATGATGACTTGAATGTATGGATGAATAAAAGAATGGATGAATCGACAAACATTTCTGTTCCATGGGCACATATTATAGAAGTGACTAGCTGTTTTAAACTTCTAGTCCTCAGTGAGAACAAGTTTAGATGAACAATAACATTCTTATCATTGGAAGAAAAAGTTTAAAGCCTGTAATCTCTTGATAGTGGTCAGTAGTATCATCTTTACGAGGAACAACGTTAAAGGTGTAGAATTCACTGCCTTGGATTTACCAGCATTCTCTTCTACCCAACTAGTCTAATGGACTTAGATCATGACTACACAGGTAATTAACTTTTTATATAAATGCGATAATGGAAACCACTGGACACATGCCTGCTAAAGAGATTTTAACTGAATATAGAAAGAGAAGATTTTAGTTCAAAAGTGTACTTTGAAATTCTTACCAACAGTTTCTCGTCTGAGAGATGCAACAGATACCTCTGCTCCAAGCAGTCCAAAAAGAAGGGGCTCAAACACGATCCAGGCAACTCTAACTATGTTTTCAATCACTTCCTAAAAGAAAAACAAATAACACACACACACACACACAATTTTTACTCTGTGAAGTTATAAGTAACAAAATTTTACTAATTTGAAATTTGAGTCAATTTGATCTAAGGTAGGCTTTATTTTTATTTTTATGTTATCTATAAATAGGTTAGCTACAATAGAATAAAAAAATCACCTGGGACACTTCTTACACAGTTGTTATATGATGTGCTTTTGCAGACTAAGTGTGAGTTTGCAAATGGATGTTAATTCTAAAGATTCTTATAATATTAGGGTGAAACTTCTGGATATATTATTGTCAGATAATTTACCATGTGAATTTAAATACTGATCAAACAGACCATGTGTTTATTTTTATTGTATTCAAAATTTTTGTTTTGTATGAATGCTCTGAATTAGTGCAAGTAAGATGCCAGCTACTATTCTGAAATCCTGTAAGGAAGCAGGAAGAGCCCAGGTATGGGGGTCAGAAGGCCAGGTTCTAGTTCTGGGTCATCGCTAATAGAGTTGAGAACCCTAGACTCGCATGTGCTCACCATGGGACCACACTGTGCACACATTAAGTCCTGAGACAGCTCCTCCACTACAGAAGGGCTCCAGCTGTTGGGAAGCCATTACCTATACTGAGGCACTAGATCTTGCACACAGAAAAAAACACAGGACCATCGATTTCCACCTGACAGTCCATCAGTTTGTGAATGCCGCTATCATATTTACCCTAAGACTCCTGTTTCCTTGATTAAACATTTAAAAATTTTTATTACTTTTAATTTACTAACTTAGGAGATCTTTCACCATCCTTTGAATAAGTCTCAGTTTGTCAGTGTATCTAATTACCCATCTAACCTCCTATCTATCTAGCTGTATAGGTAATACAGTCATCAAAATCAAGTATAAGAGTAGGCAGTGGAAAGTCCCTCTTTGTCCCTTCAGGCACTCAGATTTCTCCCACCCCTATAGGCAACTCTGGTTATTAAAAGATTTTTTGCACATAAAAAACAACCGTAAAAGCATAAAATACATTTGTTTGCTCACTTGTCTACAAAATAGTAGCATACTATGTACGGTATTCATTGAGTTTATTTTCTTTAAATCCCCAGTCTTTCCCTCTGGTAACTTAAAAGACTTCCTCATCCATTTTTACAGCTCTGTCGTATTCCAATTAGAGATTCAGCATAAATTATTATTAGAAACTCTCTAATGAGAGTTAAAGTTTTCAATTTTTGCTAGTTCAAAAAATACTGCAACAACTAGATCATTTTGTATTTCATATGTGCGCAAATATATATACGGTAGCATAAATCCTTAAAAGTAGAATTGCTGAGTCAAACAGCATATATGATATTTTGACAGGCACAGCCGAATTCCTTCTATCAGCAGTGTATAAGCGTGCTTATTTTTCTGTACCCTTACCAACATAGTATGTTATCACGAATTTGAGAATTTTGCTTCTCTAATAGGTGAAAGTATCTCTTTTTAAAAGTGCCAGTCAAGTTTAATTCCTCTAGCCCTTAGTTTCTTTATCTAAAACTTTCAGGGATTAGACTGATTGCTGAATTCCTTTCTTCCTTTAAAATTCCATAATTCTACGAATAAATCTCATTCTATATAATGTAAATAATCTAGCATCTTTAATTAGCAAACACTTTGGTTTCTTGATCAATTTAAAAGAAATGCTAGTAGGATCATATTAGAACAACAAAGCATAGCAGAAAATTCCAGGAGTGACAGAGTAAGTCTTTTTCTTAACTTTTGTCAATATTGCTATTAGCTAAGCATTATTATAGATAAAACAAAAACTGGGGGAAAAAAACAGTTTTCTAACTCAAATCTAGAAATAAGCCCAACTGTTGAAACATAAGGTTCTACATTTTTAAGTTTTCTCCCCCCAAAATACTGGTAACTTTAGTTAGCGATACAGGGCTTTAATCCTTACAAATTAAATAAAAATTTTCATGAATCACAGATTTTACTAATTTACTTTCTCTATCCCCACGAAGGCACAGGTAATAAAAAGAATTAAATATGTATTCCTTACGTAAGTCTAACATAGATTATTTTCTCTAAATATATGATTCTTTGCAATGCTGATTTTTATGCTACTTAAGATAAGTCTTATATCTCTGTACTTTTTATTTCAACTTACGGCATATTTCCCAATATCATATGTTCACATCATCAGAAAAGAAATAGGCTTGAGGTTCTGCCTGATTTATGCCCTTAAACAAACAATGTTCTAGATACACAGACAGTCCCTAGGCTATGAACAAGATTCATTCCTTGGTGTGTCTTTAAGAATTTGTAGGTTTAAGTCAGAACAGGTGCATAAGGTTCTTACTTAGCCTTACTGTAGGGCAAGAAAAGCCTTGAAGCCTTTTCAGTGATTTAAAAGCTGCACATACAGCAAGTGAAGGTGAATGGAATGAAGAAATTGTTTTGAGCAGGGGTTGGTTCAGTTCTCTCAAAGTGAGGGCAATTTACGTGACCTTAAAGGGCAAGTACAAGTTGTCTTAGTAAGTTGGACGTTCCTAACCCAGGGACTGCCTGTACTCAGGACTGCTTTTTTTTTCTTTTTTTTTTTACAAGACTTGTTAAAAACTTGAAATAATTCATTTAAGCTTTCTCCCATTTGACTTTTTTCCCTTCCTTTCTTTGCAGAAAACAAAAAACAAAACAAAACAAAAAAACACCCTTTTTATGGTGCAAAGCTTAGTTTTTTTTTTTTTTTTTTACAGATCTTAGTTTTTATCAGTTAGCAATATTGATACATATTTAATAAAACTCCAACTTTCCATTTACATGATGCCTTAAACCTTGTGAAGTGCATTCACATGATATACTAGCTCCTTTCAGAGCCATGACTACAGCAACTTGATGAACTCAAGTTGATGAACTTACTTACAACTACTCAAAGAAGAATATAAATTCATTTTTTAATTGAATTTAGAGAAAGGAATTCTTAATTTTTATAATTCTTGAGGATTTTTCTTTCATGCTTTGAAGTCAGGTTAGACATTTTAATAATGAATGAACTATCATATTAAATTGTACATTGCTCAATCCTGGATCCCTCTAAAGCTTCAACATTCTAGTTCCCTATTTCACTAAGCTTGCTTTATTATGCATGTTATATTTGAATAATAAGTAGATTTGGGTTTAGTTTTTAATTTTTTTGTTTTTGTGTATATTCTTTACTGAAGAATGTTTACATCCTTTTTACTGAAGGAAATTACTCTTCACCATTTGATATGCATCCTACCATATAGGTTTATATACATTTACATGCATCTATATGTACATATCATAATACAGAATATGTTTCATAGAGTTAAATCTTATGTAAATTTTCATTAACAATATGGCTTAGAGATCTTATAATATTAATTGTTAGCTGCTGCAGAGCCGGCTCCCACTCATGGTGACCTTATGTACAGCAGAACGCAATAATATTAGTATATATATCTATACGTGCACCTCGTTCTTGCTGCATAGTAATCCTTGACATGGAAGTACCACAGTTTATTTCATCGTTTATTGATTGACTTGGAGATTGTTCCCAATTTTCATCTTTTCAAAAAATACTGTAAAATAATTTATCTCAAATAATTCTCAAAAATACATTACAGGTATAGTAATGTGCTAATTATCAATTTATTGTTCCTTCACTCTAAATCTCCTTTTATTGTCTATTCTGCAGAAAAGAAACTTGGCCCTTTAAGTTATTTCTCCTTTGTCAGCTGGTGCAATGTTAAACTTTGTCAGTAGAGGGCTCTGAAGAGTTTGCTGGAGAGAGGTGCTTTCCTTTCAGGTTTCTGTGGCATCAGGGTCCTGCAGCTGCGCTGCTTGCTGCTCCAGCACTAGGCTTCTCCAGAGTCAGGCTCCTACAGTGCATCGCAGTCAGCAGCACCCAATGGCCAGCAGCTTCACACAGCAATCCCGTGGGAAGTTCATAGCAGACTGCCTCTGGTAATACACTTCTCCATGCACCCTAGAGGGGGATTTCCTCCAAGTCCGGAGGGTGGATGCGGTTTTTCTGTCATCCAGTGAGACACAAGCAGTACCTTCTCTAACAAGGTCTGGATCTCAGCCTTGGAGGCGGAGGAGGGAGGTCTTCCTTGGTTGCCATATCTCAGCCTATGGGGAGAGGCTGTTCTTTGTACCTGCTATGCTATTCCTATGGTATTCTCTAGAGTTCTCTTACTTCTTACTAGCCAAGCCCTTGTGCTCTGATCTCCTGTTACAGATAATAATTCTTTACATTAAACTTTCTCTGTTCAAGTTACTGTGTAGTTTCTCTTTCCTGAGAGGACCCTGATTCATACAGCACAAACTTTATAACATACAATGTAAAAAACCCAGGAGAACATTGATGAACTTGACTGCAACAAAATTAAAATGTTTTGTACAAAAGAAACCATAAACAAAGATAAGTGACAAACAAAGAGAAAATATCTGCAGCATGTAAAACAGACTAAGGAACAACATTCAATAAAGAAGAGACCAAAAAAAAGGGCAATGTAGGTACTGTACATACAAATGATTCACAGAAGAGGAAATGCAAACCACCAATCAATACTTCTAAAAAAGATGCTAAATTCATTAATCAGAGAAACAAAAATCAAAATGACATACTATCACATTGGAAACAACTCTAAAAATTTGTATAATGTCAAATATTTGTGAGATTCTGAGGAAACTTACACACACTAATTGCAGGGCAAACTCTGGTAAAGCTTTTATGAAGTAATTTAGCTGTGCCCATTAGAGTGTCTAAGAATTTTCACTGAATAGAGTTTTAATCAACTGAGAATCCTGGAGCAAATGGTTACGCGCTCGGCTGCTAACTGAAAGGCTGGCAGTTTGAACCCACTAGCCACTCATGCGAAAAGACCTGGTGATCTGCTCCTGTAAAGATTACAGCCACGAAAACCCTATGGGGCAGTTCTACTCTGTCACATGGGGTCACCACGAGTCGAAAATCAATGGCATCCCAACAACGAGAATCCGTTTTTATACTTAAAATTACACATCTTTAAGAATCTGCAATTCCGTATGTATACAGTATTCAGCTGTTTGCAAAAGGAGGATTGTATTATTCTTTTTCTATTTTATTACTTTTATTATTTCTGGTATGTTTATTATCATGAAGATTTTCTTTCCTTTTAGCTTATAAAAGTTGAAGGACAGAGCATATGAGAGGGGTTGTTGGTTTTATTTATTTAGCTTTATTCATATAGCATGCAAAAGGTTATGCTTTCACAACATAAGGGATCAGGTAGTGACCCAGGTTTAAATTCTGCCACCCGCTAACTGCAGGCCACTCGCCTCTCACTGTCTCATTTTTCTCATCTGTAAAATGAGAGGTTTCTATCAGATGACATCTAACGTCCTCTATCATTTAATAACAGTGAATAATTTGGCCAAAAAGCGAGTCAACTTGCCATTCTTCCACATACTTCATATTTTAATTTTTAATTTACTTTAGTAAAAGCTGACTTCAGCTGATACCCAATGGAGTAAAGAATAAGAACCAACTCTATTAGTTTTAGGTTGCTTAGCCTTTTGTTGCCGTGACTAATTGTTTAATGGAAGTTCTTAAATATATTCATGTGCTCAGAATGCCAATGAAAGCAGAAGCCTAAAGAGCTTTCCCCACTGAATTATGTTTATCTCTAAATTTGGATAAAGGCCACAATTTGGTCTTTGTTTTTAACACTTTAGATAGGTGAACATCAGACATTTTGTAAAACTTAAAAAAAGTCACAATGTAGCTTATGTTTTTTTCATAGTGTCAAAACTAAACTGAACTTCTTTATAAAGAAAATGCAGTCACTGAATAGGCTAAGTATAAGTATAAGTATAAGTATAAGGCTAAGATCAGTCCAATGTAGCATAGGCATGTTGTCCTTTGAAAATTAAGGCCACTTTACACATCTGCACACACTAGTACGCACCTTCAACAATATAAATCACTTTCAAGAATGGAAGAACACAGAGAAATGGAGGTATCCGCTTGAGTTAAATATCTACTCAATCTGATATTTTTCTTCTTAGAGTGAAGAACATTTCAAGATTCAGAAGGCCCAAAGGGTATCAAGAAAAAAAAATCCTATAGCCCTGGTGGCACAATGGTTAAGCGCTTGGCTGCCTGAAGTGTCCTCAGTTTGAACACACAAGCCACTCAGGGAGAAAAGACCTAGCAATCTGCTCCTGTAAAGATTACAGCCCAGGAAACCCTACGGGGCAGTTCTACTTTGTCCCATAGGGTCACTATGGGCCGAAATCGACTCGACAGAATGCAATAACAACATAGCTCTAAAGGTAACCAGAAGAAGCAGTGGATTGGATCAGAGATAAAAGAGGCTTACATGTTTTATGTACTCATCTAAGTTGAGGAGTCCCTGGGGGGTGGAGATGGTTAAGCCCTCAACTAATAGTGGAAAGTTTGGTGGTTCAAACCCACCCAGAGGCACCTTGGAAGACAGGCCTGGTGATCTGCTTCTGCAAGGTCACGGCCCTGAAAAACCTTGAAAGGTCACAGCAGTTCTACTCTGCACACATGGGGTCACCATGAGTCAACTCAATGGCAACCAACAACAACATCTGAATACAGAAAATGACAAGATTAATGATTATAAGGAAAACCAATGGGAAAAGTATGCAATAATATCAGAAGATTACAGGCATAAACAGACTTTCATAAAATATTTTAGGTTTCCAAAGTAAAAGACCAATGTTGCTACAGTACTGTAGAGCTTACAAGTGTTTCATTCCCATTATCCCACAGGATAGTCACAACCGATTCTTTACATGTTACTATTGTCTTTATTTTACAGTCTCAGAGAAGACAAGTGATTTGCTAGGAGTGGTGGAACTGGAATTGGAATCCCAATCTCCATAATATCTTAAATCTTATGTTCTTTTTATTATATCATGCTGCTATGGAAGTAGGTATAAAACCAATAAGGGTGATTATCTACTGAGTGTATTCTATGACTAAGTGCTTTATGTAGATTATTTCATTTAATCAACTCTATGAGTTGTTGTTATTATCACTCCCTCCTTTACATATGAGGATATTAAGGGTCTGATAAGTTAAATAATTTGCACCTAGTCATATAGCTTGTAGGTCTTAGAATGCAGATTATTAGCCGAAGCAGTCTGAGATCCTGACCTTATGCATACTGTAGGAAAAGGGAAGAAAAGAAGTCCAAAATCTCGACTCATAGGTTTGATACCCCCAGAAGTAGGAACCATCTTGAGCAATAAATTAGAAAAGATACTGAGAGTGCCTGTCCCAAAACTGTTTCAATAAAGCTAGTTTTCCTTCTTAGGGAACAATTTGATGTAGTCAAATGGTGGATTCTCATTCTGACTCTGCCACTTACTAGCTTTGTGACCTTAGGCAAACTATTTACTGTCTCAATCTCTTGGTGCCCTCATTTGTAATATAGGACAAATGTCAGACCTTTCAAGGTCACCTGTGAAGAATAAGTGAGATAATATATGTCAGATTTCCCTGGGGAAGGGATCACTTTCACTGGGAAAGAGATCTTTATGAAAGAAAACAGAGGAACACTTATAGTAAGAGACTGATAGAGCTGATCACATGAAAATATAAGGTATTCGTCTATTACAAATGAACAAAATAAACAGGCCCCAGGGCTAATTTTTGTGTGTGTATATCTCACAAATCAGTAGTCAATATGTTAAATCAAAAGATAGCGGACAAAAAACGTATCAAATAAAAACTCAAATGGCGAAAAATATGAACAAGTATTCAATCTCACTGTTAAAGAAGCATAAAGGAAAACAAGATACCATTTCTCACCTATCAATACGGCTGAAGATTAAAAGCAATAATACTTTAAACCAGTGGCTCACAAAGTGTGGTCCCCAGACGAGTAGCATCAGCATCACCTGAAATGTGTGAGAAGTGCAGATTCTCAGGCCCCACCTCAGACCTACCAAATCAGATAACTGGGGATGGGGCCCAGAAATCTAGTTTAACAAGCCTTTTAGGTGATTCTGATGCCTGTCAAAGTTTGATAAGCATTATTCTAAGCTGATGAGTTTGTGATGAGATATTTACTTCATATACTGCCAGCGGAAAAGTAAATTGATACAACTCTAGAAAGTAGTTTGGTAATATGTGTCAAAAAACCTCAGAATGTTCATATTATTTGGCACCAAAATTACACCGTTAGGAATGTTCCCTAACAGGAAATAATCAGATATTGGATTTCAGCATAGTTTAAAATAGAAGAGACTGGAAATAACCTAAATATATAGGTATATAGGAATGGTTAAAAAAATTATGGTACATTTGTACATGTGTGTATATCTATCTATCAATCTCTATGTCTATATCTATATCTATATATGGAAACCCTGATGGCATAGTGGTTAAGAGCTATGGCTGCTAACCAAAAGGTCAGCAGTTCAAATCTACCAGGCCCTCCTTGGAAACCCTATGGGGCAGATCTACTCTGTCCTATAGGGTCGCTATGAGTCAGAATTGACTCGACAGCAATGGGTTTATATATATATATGTATTTCCAGAGGTATATATGAAACATATTTTAATAGTGATTTTCTCTCTGGACTGTAGAATTACATTGATTCCTTCCATGTAATCAGCTGAACTGCAGGCAATTTAGATAAAGTTATGACAAATGTAGACAAATAACCCTATGTTTCGGTTTATATTTTCTATACAACCCACATCATAGTTTTTCTGAATAAAAATGTGATTGAAACTGATCAAAGTTTCCCTTTTCCTCCTTTTCCTTTCTGTGCCATAGTCCATGGCCACTTGCAGGAGGCATGAGTCTCCCCTTTGATTCCACTGTTGGTGAAACTACTCCTTTCTGGTCTATTCCAGATGTTACGGCTCTTGCTCATCGTTTATATTTTTTATGAATTTTTCATTTATGAATTTAGAGATTTATTTATTTCTTTTTTTATTAAAATTGGTTACATTAGTCATGTTGTGCTAGAGATTTGATTTTAAATTGCAAAGTTTAAGATTATAATGCTTTTTAATACACTTAGTATTTGTTACTCAAATAGATGTCAAAATATAAAAATGTGCCCTGCACAACAACACTACAGTTGTGTTACAGGGTAGTAGAAGTTTTTTCGAGGTCAGATAAACCTGAGCTTAAATCCTAATGCTGCCGCTTTCTAATTTTGTGACCTTGGACATGTTACTTAAGTCTTTCTGACTTATTAAAAAAAACAAACCAAACAAAAAACCAGTTGTCATTGGGTCACAATGCAAATGCAGTAGCGTCCCCTTGCTAAGTGGGAACTTAAATGTTGGTCTTGGGGCAAGGGAGTAGGTCAGGGTGCTTCTAAGAGCAGGGTGCCTTAATCAGCAGCCAAGGCTGGGATGGAAGACAGACAATGAATCCTCAGAGGCTTCAGGGATGCAGTTCATCCCTTGGTCTTGAGCTGAGATTGACAGAGGTAGGCTGTTAACCTTGCCTCAGCCCACAGATAAAGTGAATCCATGCAAAAACAAATGTTTTGATAACAACAAATGTTATGAGAGACGAGGGATGAGTACCCAATTTATACTAGGAAATTTGTTTACTTTTTCCTTTGCTTTTGTTGGATGTTAAGTCACTTATAATCAGTGGAATTTATTAATGCAGGTGCTGCTTAAAACGAGAGAGGAGAGAGAGACACACACACATGATATAAGCCTTACAGTTATGCCTCCTGGCAAGGCAGGATGCTTAGGTGCTCATAATGCCTGGAGCAGGGCTAAAAGGGGCTCTCCCCTCTCTCCTGAATCTCACTCCATATAAGCCCACTTTCCTGTGGCCTCAATACCCTCTCAACACAATGCTTCAGGCAGCCCCTACTAATCCCTCCCTCTAAAATGAGATGATTCAACATCATACTTGTTGTAATTTTGTAATCACACCATTATATAGTGAAAGCCTTCTACCTGAATGCTATTTACCCACAATGAAATTTTGTCTCCAGTAGATCCCCACAGACATTCATTTAATTGAATATGATTTTATACCTGATCTCAAGATTTAGGACCTTCACATACTCATCTATAAGGCATTATCTTAAGTTTAATTATTTTGAACAGTTGTCTTCAAGTTTTATAAGATTATTCCAGAACCAGAAAATATTAGTCCAAAGGACTGATGGATCACAATTACCACAGTCTCCACCAGACTGAGTCCAGTACAACTAGATGGTGCCTGGCTACTACCACCGACTGCTCTGACAGGGATCACAATAGAGGGTCCCAGACAGAGTGGGAGAAAAATGTAGAACAAAATTCTAACTCACAAAAAAGACCAGACTTACTTACTGGCCTGACAGAGACTGGAGAAACCCCGAGACTATGGACCCCAGACACTCTTCTAGCTCAGTAATGAAGTCACTCCCGAGGTTCACCCTTCAGCCAAACGTTAGACAGGCCCACAAAACAAAACGAGACTAAAGGGGCACACCAGCCCCGGGACAAGGACTAGAAGGCAGGAGGAGACAGGAAAGCTGGTAACAGGAACCCAAGGTTGAGAAGGGGAGAGTGTTGACATATTGTGGAGTTGGTAACCAATGTCACAAACCGATATGTATGCTAATTGTCTAATAACAAGCTAGTTCTGTAAACCTCCATCTTAAAGTACAATAATAAATAAATAAAACCTGAGAAAAAATTTATTCCAAAATCATATTATCTGCACTTATTTTAGGTCACCCACATCTATAATCTTTTCATTAAGCGGAATAACATATGAGCCAAGGTCAAATCTATAAAAACATATCTGGAAATTAAAATAAATAAATGACAACCAGCTAATTTCCATAATAGAGATTAAGAAAATTAATAAACTTAAAAATCAAAAATGGGCAGAGGCTTTTGAGCAAACTGGCTGTTAAATATGAAAAGATGATTAGCTTCACTCATAAAGAAATGCAAATCAGATTAATAATAATACACATTTTTCACCTATCAGATTAACAAAGACTTGAAGATTGAAAATACTCAGGAGATCCTCTCCCACACTGTTGGTGGAAATGTAAATTAGTGCAGCCTTTTGAAACGGCAAATTGATACTATCAGAAATTTAAATGTGCATACTCTTTGATAGAGTAATTCTACTTCTAGAAATTTATCCTACAGATAAATTCAGAGATAAGTTATATTTTGTTAAGTCTAAGATACACATTTTTTCACACTTTAACATTTCTGAAATTAGGATGGCATGTCATAGTTTAACTGGCAGCATATTTTTTTTCCTTGTTGGTGGCACATAAAATAATGGTGCTTCTTAGAAATGATGGAAACCCCGGTGGTGTAGTTGTTAAGAGTTCGGCTGCTAACCAAAAGGTCAGCAGTTTGAATCCACCAGGCGCTCCTTGGAAACCCGATGGGGCAGTTCTACTCTGTCCTATCGGGTCGCTATGAGTCGGAATTGACTCGACGGCAAAGGGTTTGGTTTTTTTTTTCTTAGAAATGATAGTGTCTTAGAGTTTATGAAATATGGTATATGTAAGGATATTTTATTGAGGCACTGTCTGTCTTAGTAAAAACTAGAAACAACCTAACTATCTGTTAATAGTAAGGAGCCTGGCTAATGCAACGGTTAAGCGCTGCTAACCAAAAGGTCAGCGGCCACCAGCCCCTCCTGGAGACAAAAGACCTAGCGATCTGCTCCCATAAAGATTCAAACCAAAAACCAAAGCTATTGCCATGGAGTTGATGCCAACTCATAACTAGTCTATAGGACAGAGTAGAACTGCCCTATAGGGTTTCCAACGCTGTAATCTTTACGGGAGCAGATTGCCAGGTCTTTCTCCTGTGGAGCAGATTGTGGGTTCGAACCACCAACCTTTCAGTCAGCAGCCTAGTGCCACCAGGGCTCCTTCCTCAGAAAGATTACAGCCTAGGAAACCCTATGGGGCAGTTCTACTCTGTCCTATAAGGTCTTATAGACTAGCTATTACTTGGAATCGGCAGAACGGCACACAACAACATAGCTATAAAATGCAATACTCTGCAGATATTACAAAAAAATAAGGAAGGCATTGTGAAAATATGACCATGATATATATTAAGACATCAAATTATAAATTGGTATGTAAGGGGAAAAAAGGATATTAGTGTGCACATTGTACATGTCTATGCATACAAATAGTTTTATGACAAAAAATGGTATTCGATGTTAAAAAAGCATCTGGAAGGAAAAAAAAATTAATCTGATCAGAAAGTAGTTGTGAACAGAACTTAAAATGAAAATCACCTTGTTCCTTGTCCAGAATGTAACTGCAAAGAAGGCCATGAGCACTGTGCACAGTATTTCTCCTGACCCAGGAAAACCAAAATACAGGCTGCCAAGAACAACTAGCTCAGAAAACCCCAACACAAGGAATCCTCTCTTCCACACAGGATTGCCCTTTAGGAGAAAAAAAGTTAATTAGCAAAATTATTTCAAATAACTAATTTTTAATTATGGATTTTTCTATAATATGAATTTATAGGAAACTAAAAATGCCTGCATCTGCTCACATAAATGCACGACTTAACATTTACTTTCTTTTCCTTAACAAAGGCAGAGTGAGAGTATACACAAATGTAGGTTCCTTTTAAGGAACACCAATTATCTTCCTCGTATTGCTATGATGCCAAACAGATTTCAGCACATCTTCCAGATCAAGATGGACTAGGAAGAAAGGCCTGGTGATCTACTTCCAAAAATCAGCCTATGGAAACCAGGGCAGTGTTTTATTCTGTTGTGTATGGGGTCGCCATAAATTGGCGACAGACTTGACATCAGCTAACAACAACAACAGTTATCAATGTATAATTTCACAGGGTTGAATAGAACAGTAGAAAAAAGTACATGGGCTTCAGATGCAGACAGACCTGAGTTAAAATTCTAGCTCTTATATCTCATTGGCGTGTATATCGTGGCTGCATTACTTAACCCCTCCAAGCTTTGTTTCTTCATCCATGAAACTGGTATAAAAACATTTACATCTATGGAGGTTGAAGATATCATCTCCCTACTGTCTTCAGGCCCTCTGTTTCCTCTTTAATTTGGTGCTCCCCTGGTTTTTCTTTCTAAATCCTTGACTAGCAAGAAGTTTCAGGAGGCTGTAGATAGAGAGTAGTTTTTTTAAAGTCTGACAACTGTGTACCTTTCTCTTTTTACTTTCCTCTGTTCAGCCGTTTAAACATCTTGATCACTTTAAGGCACAGGTTTTTAAAAGTGCTTGATCTGATTTGGAGAAATGCCGGCTCTGGAGCTGGATGCCCTGAGTTCAGTCCCAGCTCCACTGCTTTCTAGCTATGTGATCTTGTTCAAGTCACTTATCCCCTCAATTTCTTCATCAGTAAAATGGTCATATTCACAGTACCCTCCTCGTGGGTGATCCAGATGGCACTAGGTCAGCGCTGCCCAGATAACTTTCAGTGATGACAGAAATATTCTCTATTTGTACTTCCCAGTCCAAGAGCCGCTAGTCACTGTGGCCACTGAACGTGCAACTGAGGAACTGATTCTGTTTTCTTTTTGGATTTTTAAAAATCGTTTGGGAAAAGGTCTACAAGTTTTTTTACAATTGTATGTACACTTAATATTAAGAAAAAATTAGAATAATTTAGAGTTTAGATAAGAAAATATTCGCCTCAATCAACATATTTTAGTTTCCTATATTTTGAACAATTAGCTAGCTGATCAGCTAGTTTGAACATGACTTTCAGGATGGGATACTTTTGAGGTTATGTTAGTTTCTTTGTTTTCAATAAGAAGTCTTGATGATAGATCAGTTAGCAAATCTTGAACAATTATTTTAAATTGTGTAGACATTCCTGTTATTAGAGGGACTTGTTAGAACTTATGAGGAGGAATTAAATTTTTAACTTTATTGATTAAAATAGTTACATGTGGCTAGTGGCTACAATGTTGGACAGCACAGGACTAGATGATGACTTTAAGTACTTACCACAGCATTTTATATACAGTAGGCAAAAAAGTAAGCTATTATTTTTTATAAATAATTAAAGTATTAAAGAAACATATTCTCTTTATTTGTTGTATAATTAGAATAATCATATGTTTCTTTTGTGTATTTATAGCATCTTCTGCAGACAATTTTAGAGTTTTTTTGGGAAACAGTACAATAAAAATTCAAACAACATACATTCTGATAATGGAAATACTAACTTTCTTAACTAAAATTCTACTTTATTTAAATTTTTGATGAACTCCATTCAAAAGGCACTGAAATCTGAAAATAACACCAATTCCTATGGAACGAAAAATTTCTATATGCTTATCTACCCTAAGAGAATCAGGAGGATAGAAGAATCAAAACTTTTGTGTGCAGTGAAGAACTTTGATCTGCTTGGCAAGAAATATTGGACTGCATTACACAGAGATGTTAAAACTTATCTACTGGATAGTATTAGAAGCTACGGTATTTTGATACTAACAAAAGAGACCAAAAAAAAAAAATTATGTATCTTGATTTAGTTAAGTATAATAATAATTTAAAAAAAAACTGGCATATCTTATTTTTCTAAATTTGTTTTCCTGTGAAATTTAAAGTGTACAGTATACACATTAGAAAAAAATGCTCAGCCTGCATTGAATATCTTATGCATTTAGTCCTCTTCATAAGCCCATGGATGGCACTGATACAGCAGCAAGCAACTTTACACAGAGGGGCTATTTTCTAAACCATGTCCTTCACAGTTAGCTTTGATGGAAGTATTTCAGAGTGTTTTTAATGGCATTTTAGAGCATGACTTTCTCACAGATTATTTCTTTCACCTGGTCACTGCTTGAAAAGTACTGAATAAAAAGTCCAAGAAGAGATCCAGTTGCTACACCAGTTAGGACCTGCAAAACTCCACTAAGGACATTAACAACTGTGGAGCCTGGAAAAGACACAAAAAGAAAAACTTCAGACAGAATTCTTAATCCTTAAATACACAAACTTGACTTCTACAATCACTGGAATAAAGCATCTAATTACATTCAAGGAAGTTTACAGACCCTCTACATTCTTAAATATTGTGACTTAAAATGTTTGCTAGAAAGAGCCTATCTTATAGGACTGGGTTTTTTTTTTAATTTTAAATCTTATAAGAAATGTATGCATATAATTGGAGACAAATTATGAAACAGGCTAAGATATGATTTGTATAGTTTTTTATGCATTTACTTCAATAAAGGTTTAAAGGGCCTAAGAAAATGTGAAAGACAAAATTCATAATTAAAAGCTAATCTGTTCTACTGCATTCACACACATAGGCTGAGTGGTTTAGACGGATCTCGCTAAGCTTTCAAATGATCATTTAAGAGCCTGGTTTTTCATAATAAGTGTACATTGATTTTAGTATCTCTGATATGTATAGACTGCAGTAACCTAAGAATTAGGAAATAAAAATAAAAAAACTGTAGTGAGTACAGGGGACTTATTCCTTCTCAAATGTTTACTCAAAAAGTAAATCTGAAAACAAATTATTTTTCAGACTGCTCTTTTTACTCAACACATAAAGCCCTTCTCCACACACTGTTCTAAGGAAAAATGTACTCAGCAACTAGTTATTTCTTGTTATTGCAGCAACTGTCTATTTATTTATTTTTTTAAACTACCTCTGCAATATTTTTATTTAGCTAGGACAATTCTCTGCCAGGTAATGGTGTAACTGTCAAAAGCATCTTTCTGTGATATTAGCACAACATTCAAGCTACTACAGTAAATAACTTACTATAAGTGTGTAGAAACTAGCTAATTCATTTCAGTGTCTGGTATATTGAAGCTGCTTTTTTTTTTTTTTTTTTTTTTAAAAAAAGACTTCTTTGGTCTTATCCGTGGAAATTTTAATCTAGGTCATCCTGATGTAGACGGTCTATGGACCACACTGGGAGGGAGTGGGAGGGGGAAGAGAGGGATCCTATCAGTGTCAGTTATGAAGGTTCTTCAAACTACCCACACTTTCTCTTCCCACCTCCAACCCCACAACTCTGGGTTATAAAGACCCCAGCCCTGACCCTTCCACCTCCTCTTCTCCCCTCCCCCTCCCCCTCCCCCTGTGGTTCTAATACAAACACCATTGCTCTAAAGCAGTAGTTCTTGATCCTGACTGCACTGGTTTCCATTCTCAAGGTTTCTGATTGAATTGGTCTACGGAAGTCCCTCGGTGGTAAAAACGGTTAACATGCTTGGCTGCTAACAAAAAGGCTGGAGGTTCAAGTACACCCAGAAGAGCCTCAGAAGAAAGATCTGGTGACCTACTTCCAAAAAATCAACCATTGAAAACCCTATGGAGCATTAGGTAGTCTACTCTGCAAGGGGTTGCCATGAATTGAAATTGACTCAACAGTAACTAGTTGGTTGTTTGGTTTAGGGCCATATATGGGTATTTTTTAAAACTTCCCAAGTAATTCTAATGTGCAGTCAAGGCTGAGAATGACTGTTCTAAAGGTGTGTACCAGGAAAGCAGTGAGAAAATAAGCTTGGAAAACTACAGTAGAGTCAAAATAAGGACAAGAGTGTAGAATTGACCTAACAGGTAAAAGGACTCCTCACTGGTTCTTGAGGAGATAACAGGAGGTAACATCATTAACCAATGCCGTGAGAAGACTGATTTGCCAGTAACACACAGCAGGCACCGTAAGGCAGGACTTGGCTGGAAGGCAGACTCTGGGGCAATGTGAAGAGGTGATGCTCTGGTAACTGGCATAAATCATATATAATCATAAACTGGGAATATAACTATGGGGCTTGGAGAAACTGAAAACGCATGACCTTCCAAGAAGGTATGTTTCCCACATAATAATCTGAAGCTAAATTTAGGCGATGATTACATTTTGTCAATAATACAAGGTTGAAAATCTTCTCTCTCAATCTTAGAAGATAAGATTAAGAAATGCCAAAGGATAATAAAAACCCAAAAACCAAACCCATTGTCATAGAGTTGATTCCATCTCAATCCTATAGGACAGAGCAGAACTACCCCATAGGGTTTCCAAGGCTGTAATCTTTATAGAAGCAGACTGCCGCATCTTTTTCCTGTGGAGTGGCTGGTGGGTTTGAACCTCTGACCTTTAGGTTAGCAGCCAAGTGCTTAACCACTACGCCACCAGGGCTCCTTAAAGGGTAACAAAGGTGTTAAATAACAGTGTGTGAAAAAAAATGCCTTAAATTCCTCTTTTACTATTACATAAAAAAAGATACGTCAGTATCAGACACAAATTAAGTATTTTTTGTTTTCAAGGATCAACCAAACCCATTAAAACCATTGCTGTCACTACCCACAAAATGCTAAAGATGAGGGGACAGAAACTGTCCCTCTTTTAAGGCATTCTGTTCCTTCTGCTTGGACTGCTCTGTCACTTGTGCTCATTGAAAAAAATCTACTCCTCCTTCGTGTGAGTCTCCAAGATTAAACTTTCCCAGATCACTCCAAGCAGAAGCTTTTCTCTTCCTTCTTTAAACTTGACTACTTTGTTTCCCCCTTACTGCCCTTACTGCAGACTCTTGAACAGCCTGTATCTAGAGACAGGAAGGGAGTAAACCTAGGTACTTGTCCCCTGGGTACAGAACTCTTGGAGTTGTTTTCTCTACTTTATTTTGCCTTAAATATGCCACACTTGTAACATTTTAATCTATGTCCTAGAGTGCAAGAGAACAGTATGTTGTGAACCGACTCGTTTACCTGTGGAAAATGCTATGCCCAAGCACGTGTTAAAGCCAGTGATGGCTAGAATGGCATTGAAGCAGCCAGCAGCCAGGAGCAAGGTCGGGACACCCTTTTTAACACCATAGCCTTCTTTCTTCAAAAGGAGCATTGAAGGCACCACAACAGCTGGAGATACAGCACCTAAAACAAAACTAAGCAGGCAGCACTTTAAACATTTATGATAGTATCTTAATATCTTTCTTTTTAAAAAAAATTATAATAACCTCTACTCTTTTGGAGGCTAGACCTTGTAGACTTTTACCTAGTCTTTCAAATGGCATAGAAGTGCCAAACCAGAAACACACACACATAAATTCCACAGAACACTGTTTTTTTTTTTTTTAATTGTGCTATAAATGTTTACAGAACAAACTAGCTTCTCATTAAACAATTAGTACACATATTATTTTGTGACTTTGGTTACCAATCCCATGACATGCCAACACTCTCCCCTTTTCAACCTTGGGTTCCCACTACCAGCTTTCCTGTCCCCTCCTGCCTTCAAGTTCTTGCCCCTGGGCTGGTGTACCCCTTTAGTCTCATTTTATTTAATCTGTGGTTGAAGGGTGAACCTCAGGAGTGACTTCATTACTGAGCTAAAAGGGCGTCTGGGGGCCATACTCTCAGGGCACAGAACACTGTTTTTTAAAGTGTGGCCATAGACAACCTGCAATGGAAATGCTTGGTTGCCTAATACACACACACACACATACACACACACACACATATATATATGTATCAAACCAAACCCATTGCTGTCGTGTTGATTCTGACTCATAGTGACCTTACAGGGCAGAACAGAACTGCCCCACAGGGTTTTCAAGGAGTGGCTGATAGACTCGAACTGCTGACCTTTGGGTTAGCCGCTCTTAACTGTTGTCCTAACAGGGTTATTGTCATGGATTGAATTGTGTCCCCCAAAAACGTCTGTCAACTTGGCTAGGTCATGATTTCCAGTATGGTATGACTGTCTACCATTTTATCATCTGATGTGATTTCCCTGTGTGTTGTAAATTGTATCAGTATAACGTAATAAGAAGGATTAGTGGCAGTTATGTTGATGAGGTCTACAAGAATAGGTAATGTCTTAAGCCAATCTCTTTTGAGATATAAAAGACAGAAGCAAGCAGAGAGACATGGGGACCTCATACCACCAAGAAAGCAGTGCCGGGAGCAGAGTGCGTCCTTTGGACCTGAGGTTCCTTCACTCAGTTGCTCCCAGACCAAGGGAAGACTGATGACAATGACGGTCCTACAGAGCCAACAGAGGAGGCCTTCTCCTGGAGCTCATGCCCTGAATTTGGACTTGTAACCTACTAGACTGTGAGAGAACAAGTTTCTCTTTGTTAAAGCCATCTACTTGTGGTAGTTCTGTTATAGTAGCACTAGATGACTAGGACAGTTATATATTATTTATTTATTTATTTTGTGAGTGGTATAGAAGATCTATCCCTGAGTGGTGCAAATAGTTAATGCGCTTAGCTGCCAGCTGAAAGCTGGAGCTTCAGGTCCATCCAGAGGTGCCTCAAAAGAAAGGCCTGGTGATCTACTTCTGAAAAACCAGCAACTGAAAACCCTATGCAGCACAGTTCTACTCTGACACACATGGGGTCGCCATGGGCTGGAATCGATTCGACGGTAACTGGTAAATAGAAGACCTAATGGGGTTAAGCCCCAGAAATCTTCCTTTTTCTGAAACGAAACATTCATGTTATGAGGCTTGAAAAACACTGCCACATATATTTTAGACTGGAAGCCAGTGACACTATCAGGACTTAGTATGTAAAGTAAGACAACAGATCAGGAGGAGAAGGTCATGATGACAGTGACCGTGGTGATAATAACAACAGGAGCAGCAGGAACAGCAAGGAGCACTTCACGTGCCAAACACTGTTTTAATTTAATTCTTGTAACAACACTATGAGGTAGATTCAATCATAATCATCATTTTACAAATAAGGATAGAGGTCCAGGGAGATTAAGTAATTTGCCAAAAGCCACATGCTAGAAAGTTACAGAGTGGGGTCTGAACTGAGGCAGTATAACTTCAAGTCTAAACCATAACAAGTAAGAACTTCTCACTTTTTACCTACTTAACTAAATCCAGTTACTGTATAGTCGACTCCAACTCATGGCGACCTAATGCACGTCAGAGTAGAACTGTGCTCCACAGAATGCAAAATGGTACAACCATTCTGGAAAACAATATGGCATTTCCTTAGAAAGCTAGAAATAGAAATACCATATGATCCAGCAATCCGACTCCTAGAAATACATCCTAGAGTAATAAGAGCTGTCACACGAATAGACATATACACACCCATGTTCACTGCAAAATCGTTCATAATAGCAAAAAGATGGAAACAACCTAGGTGCCCATCAACAGATGAATGGATAAACTATGGGACATACACGCAATGGAGTACTACGCAACAATAAAGCACAATGATGAACCTGCGAAGCATCTCACAACATGGATGAATCTGGAGGGTATTATGCTGAGTGAAATAAGTTAATCACAAAGGACAAATATTGTATGAGACCACTACTATAAAAACTTATGAAAATGTTTACACCCAAAAAGAAACAATCTTTGATGATTACAAGGGAGGGGAGTGGTGAGGATAGAAAATCACTAACTAGACAATAGATAAATGGTAACTTTTGTGAAGGGTAAGACAGTACACGATACTGGGGAAGCCAGCACAACTCGTTTAAGACAAGGTCATGGAAGCTCCATGGACACATCCAAACTCTCTGAGGGACTGAATTACTGGGCTGAGGGCTGCAGGGACCATAGTCTCAGGGAACATCTAGCTCAATTGGCATAACTTAGTTTATAAAGAAAATGTTCTACCTTCTACGTTGGTGAGTAGCGTCTGGGGATTTGAAAGCTTGTGAGCGGCCATCTAAGATACTCCACTGTTCTCACCCCATCTAGAGCAAGGGAGAATGAAGCAAACCAAAGGCATAAGGGAAAGATTAGTCCAAAAGACTAATGGACCACAACTACCACAACCTCCACCAGACTGAGTCCAACATAAGTAGATGGTGCCTGGCTACCACCACTGACTGCTGTGACAGGGATCACAACAGAGGGTCTCAGGCAGAGCCGGAGAACAATGTAGAAAAAAATTCTAACTCACAAAAGACCAGACTTACTGGCCTGACAGAGACTGGAGAAACCCTGAGAGTATGGCCCCTTAGACACCCTTTTAGCTCACTACTGAAGTCATTCGTGAGGTTCACCCTTCAGACAAAGATTAGACAGGCCCATAAAACAAAACAAGACTAAATGGGCACACCAGCCCAGGGTCAAGGACTAGAAGGCAGGAGGGGTCAGGAAAGCTGGTGATTGGGAACCTGAGGTCAAGAAGGGAGAGTGTTGACATGTCGTTTGGGTTGGCAACCAATGTCACAAAACAATATGTGTACTAATTGTTTAATGAGAAGCTAGTTTGTTCTGTAAACCTTCATCTAAAGTACAATATATATTAAAAAAAACCTCATAGAAAAAAAAAAGAACTGTGCACCACAGAGTTTTCCATGGCTGATTTTTCGGAAATAGAGTGCCAGGCCTTTCTTTTGAGGTGCTTTTGAGTGGATTGGAACCTCAAACCTTTTAGTTAGCAGCTAAGCTTAATCATTTGCACCATGAAGGGACTCTTCTTATCTGCTTATTAGTACTAAACACTAAGTACTTAGTTATTTATTTACTTCTCATGGTTCTTAATCCTGAGAAGCAAGGACTGACAACAGGAGGAAGAGGCAGCAGAACCACAAATCCCAACAGTCTGGTGACAAGAAACAGGAAAACAGTCCTAGGCGCTGATGACTGTTAATGTGTTTATTTTCCTTTGTACAGACTTAAGGTGGGATCCTGCATCTCTGCCACCAGAATGGAACCAGGAGTAGGTAAAAGACCATTACTTCTTTAATTATTTAAATTATTATGATCACTGTAAAAGTTAGCGCTTATAGAAACATATTTTTAAAGTTACGGTATTTAGATTATGCTAGAATGTCTATGTCACATTTTCTGACGTCTTTAAGTAAATGCTAATACGCATTCTCTGGTACAGAATCATAGAAATGCCTAAAATCTGTGCATGTTTTCATATGGACAAAGAAAAACCATTACCCCAGTATAAATCCCCATTGCCATGGTAAACCCATTAGGAAGTGGGCAAGTAGAGCAGATACACATGCCTCCACAAGACAAGGACCCATGGTTAGTCTCACGCAAACACACTTCAACTTCTTCAGGGCCTGAAATATAAAAATAGACACACTAAGATAATTCTCTAAAGGCATGCAGAGAAGACAGACTTGAGTATGAGATGACCTTAAACTTTTGCTTCAGCATTCAGACCATGTATGGGTCAACACAAACCTAGGTAATGGGCTTTATTTAGCAAACACTTCAGTGTTCTGTGTTTTAGAGCTAATTTATTTTAGACCTCATAGCCACACTATGAGATAGGTAGGTAGTACTATTATCCTCATTTTTCACGTGTCCTCTTGTAAAAAGGCACGATTTGCTCAAGATCATGAAACTCGTGAGTGGTGGAGCCAGGTTTTGAACTCAGGCAAGCAGCTAACAGAGTCTGTGCTCAAAATCCCCACACTAGCCGACTTAACCCTCTCAGTACTAGCTTTATTTATCATCTGTGGCCCCAGGGTGAGACTAGGGCTAAAAGCCTCACTTGGTTCATGACGTCCCCCAGGAACATTTACTCCTGCATTCAAAAACATACATGGAAAACAAGACAAAACAAAAACACGAGCCTCATTTTATACACTGGAAAGTTTCCTGAGCCGGTATGGTTAGCCCTAAGCACGTATACAGGGCTTTGCACACCAAAAATAAGTCTTCTCCCTCACTGATGATAGTTTATAACTATGGCCTGCATCTCTGTCAGAGAAAAGGGGAACCTTTAGTCTTGGTGCTGTCCCCACTTCACCTTTCTCCAAGAAAGCATAGGAACATTTTCTGAGGTCTCTGAAGCATAAGGTACTAACTACACCATAGTCCTGTATGAAATAAATGCTATTCCCTCCTTGAGACTGTCACGCAGAGTGTCCACATCCTTTTTGTAAAGCTCAGTGATTCTAAATACTTGCAGTATTGGAGGAGCAAAATTCCTATTCAGCAGTTAGAAATCCCCACTTCATACCTTTGAATCCAGTCCAAGGCCGGCACGAACCAATATGATAGACAGGGCTATGCTTCTCAAAGAGGACGACCACTCGTGCTGGATCTGCACATTATCACTGATGACTGGGGTGTTTCTGATGAGAAACCCAGCAAGCAGCATGCCTTGAGTGGAGAAGTCAACCAACTGTTTTGTTAGTTTCCAAATACAGAAAATATTTCTCAGAACATTGGAAGTGAAACAGATAAGTATATAATCTTAGGAACCACTTCCTTTATGCATAGTCCTTGGCTAAAATTAAGATTTTAATTTAAGAAATTAAAGTAGTACAATAAATTACAGGGGCAAAGAAAAGATTCTGATACGCAGATTAAAAAGATAGAGTAGGAAAGTTAATATCCCCCAAAATACGTGAAGCTAAAAAGTAAGAAACAGGATATAGCATTTGGAAAGACTGTGATCAAATTCTAAATGTAAAATGTTTTATTGCAATGTTCAGTTCAGTCATCCCTTTGGGTACAAATAGCAAACAGTTCCTGAAATTATGTGCTATGTCAGATTACCCAAAGTATTAACAAATACTTACATGGGTCCATTTTACCTTCAATTCAGGTAATTTAATTTAAAAATGCCTAAGCTACTTCGTTTCTAAGCAAAGGCTTTGGTGAGTTATGATGGGATGGACAACACTGCCCTTTCGTTCATCCATTCAACATTTACCAAACGCTCTCAGTATTTTAGACACTGTCTGCTGGTCGCGCGGTTCCTGCTGATCACACCAGTGTTGCCATTTCTCTGCTTCCCGGCTCTGCTGTCCTTGTCGCCATTTCTCTTGGTCTTCAGTGTTAGTAGCTCTCTGTTACAGTCCTTGACCATTATTACAGCTTTTATTTGAGTCTAGGAGGTCCTCAATGCAGGGACACTGGGTCATAGGACGTGCTCCTCTCCAGCCTCTTGTAGATCAGGAGGTCCCCAGAAAACCTCTGTGAGATCCACCGCTTATATAGGAAAACTTGTCAATTTCAAGGCATGGTTTTCCTTGCAGGATGGTAAACTGACCAATTCTGTTGGGTGGATTGCAAGCCACTTAGGTGGATAGAAACCAGCCATTTCCTGCAAGCCACTTAGACAGACAGCAAACCAATCAATTCCTTGCAAGCCACTTAGATGGACAGCAAACAGATCAATCACTTGGCCGACTACAGCCTGATCAATCATTTTGGAAGAACTGCAGATCCAGAAAGGCTACATAAAAGAATCCTATTGTACCACAGTTGCGATGCCTAAGGAATTACTGAATGAAGATGATAATCACCAAAGCTGACAATATAAGAGAAAAAGAGATGACCAGACATTATGTACCCATGAATCACCTATGAAGTAGTCTTGTAAAAAAAAAAAAAAAAAGATAATACATATTTTAGGCTTTGCGGATCTTACAAAAACAAACCTTCTGATCAACAATGAATTTACATAAAAGGGACAGAGGAACGTGCTAAATACTACTGGAATATAACCAGCAAAATTTAGATTCTGAAATATTACAGTATAAAACCAGTTTTTTTCAATAATGATTTGCTTTAAAATATCTTAGGAGTATCGGAAATAAGGTTGCCCTGGTATTGATAATTTTTGCCTACTTAAAAAATTTCCATAACACAAATTTTTAGAGAAAATACTCCTCTACCGGGGAAGGTGTTCAACCAAGGGCGAGGTCCCCATGGGCTGAGAGGCAAGAAGGGGACACCTGCCAAATCAAAACCAGGTCATTGGCAAGGGAAAAGAGTCTCAGGGAAACTGTTTTCACATTCATTTCAGAATCAAACAAAAATGTTCCCTCATCACCCGTCCCTCGCAATTATTTCAATAAACTCTTAAAAATATAGAACTGGAAATCATCACATGTGTTCGTGTCTTAATATATCTTCTCTACGGATTCAGATAATGTTTTGCCTTTGGATGCTGGTCCTAATATCATAAAAATAAGGTAAACTTTCTCTATCACAAGTGCAATACTATAAAAAGAGACATAAGAGATATCATGTACATACTTTTCTGAATATTTCCAGTTATCTCAGGAGACTTCATGTGATCACTGCAAAGCTTTCTCTCTTTGCAGCGCGGTATATTTTGCTTGTTGCAATAATAGACTTGGATGGGTAAAAAGAAGTTGAGGAGTAAAGAACACTTTCATAGAGTCTAGAACACTGGTCTTCAGCTTCAGCTGCATATTATAATATTAGAATCATCTGGGGGGCTTTTAAAAATTCTAATGCCCAGGCTGTACTCCATACTAATTAATTCAAAATCTCTGGGGGTGGGACCGAGGCATCGGCATTAAAAAAAATTCCCCAGATGATTGCCATGTGCAGCCAGGTTTGAGGACTAATGATCTTTCTACTTACTGCATGGTGTCTTGGAGTTTATTAGAAATGCAGAATCTCAGGCCCCATCTCAGACCTATTTAATTAGAATCTCATTTTAACACAATCTCAATGAAGATCATTCCTATGTACAATAAAGTTTGAGAAGCACTGACACAGATGCAGGGGTCAGCAAACGTTTACTGTAATGGGCCAGATAATATATATTTTAAGACTCTGTGTTCCTACAGTCTCTGTTACAAGTTCTAAACAGCTATTACATCGCAAAAGCAGCCATACGTAATATGTAAACAGATGAGCTTGGATGTGTCCAATAAAACTTTATTGACAAAAAACAGGTGGCTTGCCAACCCCTGATCTATAGTACACAGGCATAATCAGAAATAATTCATTTTAACAATAATTCAATTAATAACATTGTTATGTGTTGTCAAGTTGATTCAGACTCATAGCAGGTTACAGTAGAACTGCCCCTACAGGACAGAATAGAACTGTCCCATAGGGTTTCTTAGGCTGTAATCTTCATGGGAAAAGATTGCTAGGTGTTTTTTCCTGTGGAGCTGCTGGTGGGTTCGAAACTCCCATCTTTCAGTTAGCAGTCAAGCACTTAACCACTGTGCCACCAGAGCTCCTTATTAACAACCTCAGGGAACAAAAAGTACCCATGAGAAGTAAAACAAGTTAAGTGAAATAATTTCACTTTACATAAAATTTAAAAATATATTGAGAAATAGTTCATAAAAAGATGTAAATAATTCTATGCCTTTTTTTTTTTTTTTTAAATATTTAGCTTCAACTGCTGACCACAAATTCAAAAGCAAACTATTTTGGTCTAAGTTAATAACTCTGAGTTTCCTATTGTAAGCTAAAACAAAAACAAAAACAAAAAACCCAACTTTTAGTCTGGGCAATGTGTGCCAATATATATGTATGTGTCAATGGTAAGTGGTTTTTGAATAAAACTCACTCTGTGATTAGTAATTCTGTTAGAAACAAAAAACAAAAATACCTTTGCAGTAAATTGAAATTTTGTAATTAATGGAATTTTAAAAAGAAATATTAAAGGCATAATAGCTAGTTTTAAGAATAATTTGCATGCATGTCCTGGGTAGGCATTCTCACTGCCTCTGGAATAAGATTTTTGTCTAATTTTTTAAGATCAAGATATTATATTTTAAATATACCCAGAGGTGTGCTATTAAGTGTTTAACAACCAGCTCTC
Organism: Dugong dugon; assembly: GCA_030035585.1. Classification (NCBI taxonomy): domain Eukaryota; kingdom Metazoa; phylum Chordata; class Mammalia; order Sirenia; family Dugongidae; genus Dugong; species Dugong dugon. The sequence continues at coordinate 19,327,180 of CM057463.1, read as the reverse complement.
CAAAAATGTATGCACCTTTATATTGTATATAAGTTTATTATAAATTTTAACAATATAAAAGATATGATTTATTATACATTTCATTATACACTTTAATATAAAAGATATATTGTGCAGCACACAATTCAGAAATATACAATACTCTTCACTGTAAATTCCATATAGCTGATTGATTCTCACAGGATGTTCTCACTGATTTTTGCTGAACTGGATTCATAACCAACTATGGTTGCAGTTCAACCATGACTTCACATAATTAGATTACAAATAACGCTTGATTACTATCTGGTTCAGCAAAGAAACCACTCATCATTGATGAACAAGTGTAGTTTTGTCATGAATGTTGGTTGGTATTTTTGGTTACATAACTGCATAAGATGAAAATGGAACAAGATATATCCTTCACTCATTTGTCAATGATATAAGTAACTTCTTTGCCAAATCAGAAATTAGTTTTTGAATTCTAGAAGAAAATATCCTCAATTTTTTTCGTGCTGTTCACAAAGCAAAGGCTACAGACATGATATACTTTTAAGCTTAATCTGAATTATTACATTTTCTCTATAAAATTTTAAGTCTAGACAATTGACAAAACAATCAACCAGACAATATATCAATCCCTGATTTGTAGAATTTTCTGACTCTGTGGTATAGATACTCCCAATGTGGCCAATTTTAAGCTACCAACATGACGTCACTGAATGTGGAGCTGGGAAGATGCAGAGCAGCACACCGTCATATACTATTTCCACCATAAAGGTACAATCGACACAAATAATCTTAAGAACACGGATAAGGGGAAAATGTAGTAAACTCATTAGGAAGTGATGAATTTTGAGTATTTGCTGCTCTTTAATATAAATTAATTAATTTTAAGTTATATAATCTAACATTTTAAAACCGACATGTTTAACAACTGGCTCACAAAATTCCTCAAAATTTAAAATTGGCTTTTGCGAGCTGGTACAAATTGGCACTAGCACACCAAATATACTTTTATTCCCCTAAAACTTTCCAAACTACTATTTAAAAAATATGATATACTCTGAAGAAAACAGGAAGTTGTTAGCACTTACCAAAAAGAGAAGGCAGTGGAGGCAAGGTAGGTAACTTAATGAGCCCCACCAGTTTACCTCCAATCATGGCACAAGAGCACACGATTATGATTCCAAATACGCTTCCTCCAGGGAGAATTTCACTGCCATGATCTAACCAAACTAAAGTGCACAGAAGAACAATCATGGTAGCTGAAATAAACCAGGAAAAGTAGTTTCCATCAATAAATTGTCATACGCAGTCTTTGATATCATTTAAAAATTATTTTCTTAAATAAATATCGAGTAGTAAGTAATGAATACTTCAGCAGCTAAAGAAACTACCAATATTTAGAAGACTCTATATTAAACATTCTTGTTTCTTTCAAGAAACAATTCTTCCAAGTCTCATGACATGGGTCTTACTATATTGCATTTTATTCTTTTTTTTTTAGGTGAAAGTTTACAAAGCAAATTGTGGGGATATATGCCATTTAAACATGGCTGCACTATTGACAACTGCAGCCCCCACAGGCCTCTATGCTGCACAGCATGTTGAGACTTGTCTCCAACATGTGGAGACTTGTCCGGATGTGTTTTCCCAAACCTATTGTCCCTTTACTGATTGACCTTTGCCTGTACTCGAAGCCCATTGTTTTGTTAATTGCCTTGTTGATTGCTGTATTGACTATAAAATAAACTACTGGGACTGAAGTGGGGGTCGACTCCTCAGAGTGACCCTCCTGGCCCCACTTCTCTGTAAGAGTTGTGCAGTTGGTTACTGTCTTCGCTGTCCTGATTACCGTCCCCGCTGCGACAGCAAATTAGTTTCTCATTAAACAGCTAGTACACAAATTGTTTTGTGACATTGGTTGCTAACCCTGTGATATGCCAACACTCTCCCCCCCTGCACCCCAGGTTCCCTGTTTCCATTCGTCCAGTTTTGCTGTCCTTTCCTGCCTTCTCGCCTTTGCTTTTGGGTTGGTGTGCTCATTACTTTCGTCTACATGATCGACTATACTGCATTTTAATTTACTGCATTTATATTCTTGCTTTCAAGTCTTAGAATAACAGCTGTATTTCCTGTTATTCTCAACTATATATTTTGACATTCTAATTAGACTATACATTCTTTAAATGTATGAATTGGCTTCAGTTTTTCTTTTTTTTTTTTGCCTTCAGTGTCTAATTTACACCTCATCAACCAAAATGGTCTTAGTAATGCTTGTTCACTAACTCTAAGGCTTATATATATATATATATATATATATATGTTTATATTATACACTTTAATAATATAAAAGATATATTGTTTATCATAAATTTTAATAATATAAAGGGTATATTGGGCAGCACATAATTCAAAATAAACAATAATATCAAATATATAAAATAATAGAGGATTATATTGTTATCAGGAAACATAATTTATGAAAACATTCTAATATTAAAAAAATCAAAACTGTAAAAAAGTAGAAAAGTAGGAGAAAAAAAATCATAGCCCACATCCCAGAGGCAAAAAGGATGTGTTCCTTTAATTTTACCTATAAATTAATTTTCCATAAATTATATATTTATATACATGCATACCAAAAAGAAACAAAAAAAAAAGTTGATGTCAAGTCGATTGCAACTCATAGTGACCCTATAGGACAGAGTAGAACCGTCCCATAGGGTTTCCAGGGAGTGGATGGTAGATCTGAACTGCAGACCGTTTGGTTAGCAGCCTGAGCTCTTAACCACTGTGTCACCAGTGCACTTCCATCTACATGTACAGGGCTCGCTAACGGTAAGTTGTGAAGAGTTCTTTGTAAACTGTGAAGCACTGTATAAGTCTAAATACACAGAAAATGTATACTTATAAGATTCCTCTAAATTGCTTTTAATTCAGTTATTAACTTCTCATTTATAATTTTGGAAAATCATATTTTCACATGTAAGATTACTTCATAAGAAGAATACTTAGTGTAGACTGAAGAGGCCCAGGGAGGAGTATAGGCCAAGAGCAGTGCTGTAAGCTTGAGAAACAGAAGGACAGGAAAACAAGTGAAGAGGTGTTTATATACACCCAGCCTCATTTTTCAGGCAGCCCTATGGACAATGATTACAGAAGTTTTATAAAACTTTGAGTCTCCAAATCATACCATTCATTTTCATCCTTTCCTATGTCAATCCATATCTATTTTATCTGTAATTGTTTTAACTAAAAATGTGGAGTAATTGGACTGGTGAAGGTGAAAAATAATAATAAAAACGACAGAAAAGGCATTAAATTATCTATTGCCTTATTAGCTAGTGTATATTTTGGAACCTGTATATTAGTGTATATTAACTTTGCTCCAAATAAAATTTGAGGTTTTTCTTCACCATGCTTTTAGAACCTTACCTAATTTCATTGAAAACACATCTAGAGCCTAAAAGATAGCATATCATACTTGGCTTTCCCATAGTCCCAGATGAGAATGGTTAAAAAAGTCTTTTATTACTGTTCTGACAGAGACTGGAGAAACCCTGAGAGTATGGCCCCTGGCAACCCTTTTAACTCAGTACTGAAGTCACTCCTGAGGTTCACCCTTCAGCCAAAGATTAGACAGGCCCATAAAACAAAACGAGACTAAACGGGCACACCAGCCCAGGGGCAGGGACGAGAAGGCAGGAGAGGACAGGAAAGCTGGTAACAGAGAACCCAAGGTCGAGAAGGGAAGAGTGTTGCCATGTCATGGGGTTGGCAACCAATGTCAAAAAACAATGTGTGTATTTAATTGTGTAATGAGAAACTAATTTGCTCTGTATACCTTCATCTACAGTATAATAAATAAATAAAAATTTCTTTCAGAACTCATACATCAAGTGTTAACTATAAAGAAGTGAGTCTGAGTTTCAGTAATCATAACTTCTAGATCAAATGTGCTAAATTCTTCAACATATTTACCTTGAGAGGTCACATATTTCTTCCAACGATGCTGTCATTCCTCAAAATGATTTTGACATTGTCTTTAAATTTTCAAAACCCTTCTTCTTCCCTCTGCTATACTACATATCCCTCAACACACACACACACACACACACACACACAAACACACACATACTCTTATATTTTGAACACAAAAAATGGCATTACTGCATCTAAACATTCATTTTATTCATCAAATTGATATAAGAATAACCTTTGGATGCTTCCAAAGACCAAATCCAATCCTAACAATATTCAAAATAGTTCTGAGATAAATTCCCAAAGAAAAATACCAGAAATGTTTTAGTAATGGCAGCTCTATTGGACTGAGCTGAATTGCAAACCAAGATCCTTGCTTATAAAATGACAGGATTCATTTAGAAGAATAAATGGAGATGTGTTTGCTCATATATTAGTTGCATTACTTAATAGTAATAACAACCAACATTTATATAGTGCTTGTCTGTTTACAAATGATTTCACAAACATTTTTCTCATTGGAACCCTGAAGTAATGCTTTGAAATGCTTACTGAGATGAGGAAAAGGAAAACACCGTAATTTCTGCTCTTTTCCCCTTCCTGATGGCTGGAATGGCAATGACCACAGAGATCTTGGAAGCTCCACGCTGAAGATGGTGGAGCCTTGTCAGTGGGGGTCCCTGAATGACCATGTGGAGCAAAGCCACCTAGCACTGTGAACTGTTCACCTAGTACCTTTCATGTGAGAGAGAAGTAAACTGCTTTTTGTCTTTTAAATCATATTATTTTGGGATCTCTCATTATAACAATTTCATCTTTTACTCTCTCGTTCTTAGTTCACTCTTACTGTTTACATACCATTTCTTATTGCTATAGCCAGTAATTCACGTGGAGGGCGAGCAAATGTTTCTCTCAGTCTCTGCAAACAATTTGATTCAGTTGGTGTTTCTTGTGGCTTTTTTTCACTACTATTCAGTTGGTTATTTCCTTCTGTTGGTACAGTCCCATATATATTCATGAGGTTCATAGGTATCTCCTCCTGTGTTGAAAGGAGCAAAATATAGCCTTAAAACTGTATTTATTTGCTATACATTTTTATAGGTTCTGAGTCATCAAATCACAAATCATATTTCCATTACTAGAATCAAGGCTAACACTTTATAGGAAAATAGACAGCTTTATTACTAGTTAATCAGCTGATGGCTGGAACAAGAACTATGTTATATTTGGCATTGAGTCACTATTTGTGGTATAAATGCTTGAGTCACATCAAATTTCATTATGCTGGGTTAAAATACAAGCCCTGGTAGTGCAGTGATTAAAGCACTGAACAGCCAACCAAAAAGTCAACAGTTCAAACCCACAGCTGCTTTGTGGGAGAAAGATGTGGCAGCCTGCTTCCCTAAAGATTACAGCCTTGGAAGCTGTAAGGGGCAGCTCTACTCTGTCCTATAGGGTTACTATGAGTCAGAACTGACTCAGTGGGACTAGTTTTTGTTTTTTGGGGTTAGGCTTAAAAATCAGCATATTTAAGATAAGACACAGGGCAACAGACAGCAAATATACCCAAGTTGTTCAGGAAAAGATAACTACCTGTGGTAAAAAAAAAAAAAAAATTCACATTCATTCATCTACTTGAATTTAAGAAATAGAATGAAAATAAAGAAACCAAAATCATTCTAGGGTTTAGTTTGGGAACACGAAGATTATCACAGGCCCTCATTTTTCCAGTCTCATGTAAGGGCCAGCTCCTAACGGCTTTAGCTGGGAAACTGCTAGTCACACCTGACCTGGCCTGTATGAGCTTGGGGATTAAGAACGGGGGAATTGTTAGTGGAGTGGTAGGGAATGAAGAGAACACAATTCAATAATAGATTGAAGACAATCCCTTCCTTAAAGAAACGGGGGGGATGTTCTACACTTGATGAGATTTACCTGGGTTTCTTGATGCGCAGAGGCTGTGTGACTCACCTCTGTGGAAGGTTTGGAATCTGCATGTTCAATTGTTTTATCTTCGTCCGTCATGATTTATAATTAAAAAAAAGATGACAGAGGGAAGAGCAACAAGATCTAACTTGAAAGAAAAACAGCAAAAATTAGCAATTTGAAAATCTTTCTAATTAAATGAATAATTTGTATATATTTTTCCATTAGAACTCTGAACAGCTAAAATATTTTAAATCAGACTATTTTAACTTCCAATCGTTAATTGTTTCTGTGATTCCAATATATTATCCTCATTCTTGTCTATCCTTTCACCTCTCTTGAACAAGTCCTTGCTGACTAATGATATTTTTATATGATTTCTCCCCACCCTATATATTTTTTAAGAACAAAGTTAAATTTTTACTGTAAACCTTTTACTGAGAGAGTAATCAACACAAGATTTTCAAACATAAAGAGAGGATAACATTTCTGACAGGAGTGGAATGGAAATACAAGTTCATGGAGGAAAAGGAACATGTAAAATTCCCAACTGTTAAAGAAGAATTTGTTCCCTTATTTTTTAAATGGATCGAGTGGATTCTGACTCAAAGCGACCCTATAGGACAGAGTAAAACTGTCCCACAGGGTTTCCAAGGCTGTAAACCTTTACAGAAGCAGACTGCTAAATCTTTTTCCCGTGGAGTGGCTGGTGGGTTCAAGCAGCTGACCTTTTGGTTAGCAGCTGAGCGATTTAACCACTGCGCTACCAGAGCTCAAACAGATAATGGAGGATATCCAATTACTATGGTATTTAGATTCCACTGGACTTCTGGAAATCCTAGTGGCATAGTGGTTAAGAGCTATGTCAGCCTACCAAAAGGTCAGCAGTTCAAATCCACCAGGTGCTCCTTGGAAACCCCATGGGGCAGTTCTACTTTGTGCTATGGTGTCACTATGAGTCAGAATAGACTGGACAGCAAGGTTTTTCCTTTTTCTTTTGTTTTGGACATTTAAAAGAGTGATGTAACTTTCTGTCTTTCTTTTTTGGCTTTAACAGACAGAACTTTATTCTCTCACAGTTAAGGAGGATAGAAGTCTGAATTCAGGGCCCCAGCTCTAGGGGAAGGCTTTCTCTCTCTTTTGGTTCTGGGGGAAGGTTCTTGCTTCCTTTCAATATCTGTGGGCCCAGCGTTCCACAGAGATCTCCGTGTGTCTTAGCATCAACCTTTCCCTGGATCGAGGAGGCTCTCAGTGCAGCAATCCCGGTTCCAAAGGACATGGCCCGCTTCTGGCTCTTCTTTCTTTCCCGCTCCATATTCTGAATTATAACTTCAAAACACTCCAAGCAATAAACCCGACCAAACCCGTTGCCATCAGAAAAAAAAAAAGCTCCAGGTAATTTTCCAATATGAGGAATGAGTCACCAAAGGCAAACCTACAGATTTTCAGAGAAACCAGGGTCACTAGTTCTTGCCAGGTCCTTATTTCTAAATTAATTTTTTTTAAATGACAAAACACTGAGTAGCTACAATATCTTAGACACGCTACTAAGTGTTATGGTAGTCACTTGCCATACTGACACATTCTTTGTACTCATTTTACAATATATCAGGAAAGATGAACTTAAACAAAATAACTAGAAAACTTGTAAGGCAGACCCATAGGTTGACTCAATCAATACCCACTTCAACATCTACAGAGACTGAAAAGCCAAATATTCCAATTCCTAACCACGTTTTCAGCTAGAGGTGCCCATGTGTCATAGTTCTGTCCATTGAGATACCAGTGGGAGTCACTGGGGAGGGCTTCCATCCCCAAGCATAAGGCAAAGCCTTCTGAGGATCATACGTTTTTCTCTTCGCCCGCTAATATTCCACTTTGTCTTCCTAGAATGGAGATACAATGCTTGGATGTACAGTAGCCATCTTGCAACCATAAGAATAAAAGCCTTAGACTAAGATAGGAGATAAATAAGACGGGAGGTTTCTTGACATCCGTGAGTTGCTTCATCAGTCTTGGACTGCAGTTACGTTAAAGTACTTGCTTAAACCACTAGTTTCTTTTACAAGTAAGTAAATTTATTCCCAAAACAACAGTGCAATGAGTATTATGACAGAGGTGCAAACTACAATCTTTGGTAGAACCAAAGAGAAAATTAGGTTAGAGAAAGGAAAATCTAATTCAACACACATTTGACTGTCTAATATGTGCCAGGTACTATGCTAGGCTCTAGACACAAGGATTCATAAGATAGAATCCTTGCCTCAAGAATTATTTTCTCAGTTTAACGAAGTGCTGAGATGCTTGCATATAAAATTTCAAAGGAAATTATATCATTTCTATTACCACCACCCTTTTTCTTCCCTATAAAACACAATGTTAACCAGATGACGTCTCAAAAAGGCTTCAGTCTGTTTATTAATTACATATATCACATATATCTATAGCTATAAAACACCAAACCGGTGGCCAACGAGTCGATTCTGACTCACAGCAACCCTCTAGGACAGAGTAGAACTGCCTCATAGGGTTTCCAAGGAGTGGCTGGTGGATTCAAACTGCCAACCTTTTGTTTAGCAGCCAAGCTCTTAACCACTACATCATCAGGGCTCCCATATATATCATATACATATATAGGATGTTGTTGTTAGGTGCAGCCACTGTGTCAATCCATCTTCTTGAGGGTCTCCCTCTTTTTCGCTGACCCTCTACTTTACCAAGCATGATGTCCTTCTCCAGGGACTTGTCCCTCCTGATAACACTTCCAAAGTATGTGAGACGAGGTCTCGCCATCCTCGCTTCTAAGGAGCATCTTGGCTGCACTTCTTCGAAGACAGATTTGTTCATTCTTCATGTATATTCAATACCATGGTATATTCAATATTCTTCTCCAATACCATATATTTTTTTCTAACAGTGAGACATATACAGCTTTATTTAATAATCTGTTAAAAAGTTGCACTCTGGCAGAATGACACATTCCCCATCTCAGCAGAAAGCAAACAATGTATCTGAAAAGCCCCTTCCCAAGTTTCAGACCTGTGTAACCCTGAGCTTACATCTCATGCTCTCAGGAGCTGGGCCCTTGCTGTGTGGCAGGGGGGTCTCTCCATGGTTCTATCACCCTCCTCCCAGTGATACTCTCTGACTGGCTGTGACCCTTCACATAGCAGTCAGGAGGCTGGAAACACGGACAAGGCTGCCCTCACAGATTGGTCTCTTCTCTCCTACTACAAAAGGAAGTTCAAGAGATTAAGAATCCTTCTCAGAAATGAGTTCAATATAAATTTAATTTAGTTTCTATTTATTAAACATGATATTGTGTTAATGTCTGTTCCTCTCCCCCACCCATTTTTTCACTACCTACATATTTAGGCCTTTTGGGGGGACTGAGGGATGGAGAAAAGTTCTCTCTCCATCACAGACATGGGAGGCATTTCTTGTGGATGCTTTGCATGGTTAATGGCATCCAACATGCAGCAACAGCCATTTTGTTCCTGCAGAGCAAAGACCTGGCATTTTGTTTTCCACCTTTCTGTGCTAAGACAGTCCAGTACTTAAGCCACACTCACTCCTTGGGAAAAACTCCATGTTGTATCAGAATCTTATTGTTCACAGACTTCAAGCAAATATATCCTTCCTTTTATTTATAGAATAAATAATATTTGTAAGTTCATTTGGACAGAAAGAGGTGACTGGTCACCCTGCCCACCTCTCTATGTAATAGGCATCCTCTTATTGATCACAAACAATTAGATGACCAAATGGTAATTATGACCTTCCACATTTCTCAGAATTTCTCTCTCCTGAAGTCACTTTGCAAATCTTATTGGCCAATTTGGAACCAAAAGAGAATGCAGTGGCCTACACAACATAGAAATCTGTTCTGCACATTTCCCCTAAAAACACCATTGAAAATGCAAAAAAAAAAAAGTCCTTTTTTTGTTTTTGCAGAAGCTCTACAAGAAAGCATGTCTAAAATCACAGAACTATGCACACACAAACACAGACACGCAAGCTCGCACACACAAGGAGTTGGGATCAAAGAATCTTATCAGAGCACAGGAAAAAGCTGGCAAGGGAAGACAGGTATGGAGATTTGACCTGCTAAGGATGTTGGAATGTTATAGTAATGGCATGGAAGTGGTTCTTGGTACATACAAAAAAGGGGGCGGGCGGGCAGAGAGAATGATAAATTCAGGCTACCAGAGAGAGAAATTCCGTGGCCATGCATGAGTTAAAGCTGGTAGATGCCAGTTTGCTGGATGAAATGTTATATTATGGAGTGATCAGATGGATTTGCATGGTCCAAGGGAGGGGCATCTGCTTAGCAGGACACATCCATGGTCTCCTGCTTATCCGGGTCCTCAGAGACACATCTGACTGACTGCTGATGAGAGACCAGCTGTAGGGACTTTGTCCAGAGCTCAGGCTACTCAAGGTTGAGTGGGTTCTTGACCAGGCAAGTCGGGTCATGCTGGCAGATGGTATGTAGCCCATTCCCTGTAAAAAGTACTTGAAAGCCTTGGTGAGCTTCCCAAGCTGAACTACGTGGGGCAATCCCCCATAGTTTGCCATCTTTAGCAAAGTTGTATTTATAGGATCCAGGCGAGAATTGCATTCAACCACAGCCTCAACTACAGGTGAACTGTCTTTCCCTACCACCAATGACGTAGAAGACTTTAATGTTTTTCTGTTACCATTTTGGCCCAGCAAGGTGTTTCAATCTCTAGGTCTCTGCGGCCATGATAGGAATTCAGGAAGAGCTGTAGGTTTTCCTGGTTGATATCTTGGGCAATATGTAGTCTGTAGGTTTGAATTAGGTCCATGTTGGCGTGTAACTCTTCCTGCCCAAAGTGACGAGCCAAAATAATGGCTACAACATTGGCTGTCAGTCACGAGAGTTTGGAAGCTGCCCGGTCAATCCAGCCTTTAGCACAGGGGTCAATGTTAATGAGAACAGGGCCTTCCACAAGCTCTGGATGACTGAGTGCAAATCTGCTAAGCTCCAGCTCCAACTCCAATCCCAATGATGCCTTTCAGACTTAAGCAGGTAAGAACAGAAGGCAGCATTTCGGCCAGCTCATCCAGTGTCCTGTACTGGTATCCTGTTGGGAAAGGGGCTCCACCTTCCTGTTGGCCTGGGCATCCACATGGTAGGCAGCAAAGTACCGGGTGATCTCTTGCATATCCTTAAAGAACTCATTGAAACAGGATTTGTGGCTGAGACCAATGTCATGATATGTCAAAATAACCAGTCTGTTTCCTTTCAGTATGCCTCTTACAGTGACATAGACCATACCATGAGTTGTTTCTATGTCGTGTTCCTTCACAGGAACTCGTAAGAATAGCCTTCATGGCCTTGTGGTTATATTGCTAGTCTGAGAATCCATCTGGAGTTGAGTGTGCACTACCAGGAGAGATCCTGGCTAAAGAGCTGATTCAATGGTCAGGCCACTGCGTGGTTGATGCTACTGCCACTTTTCTGCTTTAATCAACTACCGTCTGTTTTACAAGCTGTTTCTCCAGTTACCCCCACTACAGCATTCTAGAACAGGGTGTGACTGCACAATGAGAGCTCAAAAGGCACAGCCCAAGTTAGTTTCTAATAGGCTCTGGTCATATATTTCCCCTATCACTTTCTGGTTATTTACCATCTCCGAGGCCATGTACTTCTTGAACATGAGCCCTTTATTCTCCAGGCTTATAAAACAATCTGAAATTATATAGGTCCCCAGCACACTCTTCTATCCTGGACTCCTCTCCCTTTTGATCAAAGCAGTAATTTATGTCTACTAAGATACCACCATTATTCGATAATAACGAACTTTCACCTTTTTTTTGAGTCCTCTCCCTTCAGTTAAATGTGCTTTCACCAAAATTGAACAATCTGATTTGTTATGCTTCTCTGAACACAGTTAAATTACGATCACTTCATGTCTAATACTACTTCTTCCCTTCCCTAGCCAGTCTAAAATTGCTTAGGTAAATTTGTACAACAGTATAGTCTAGGAAATGTCAACATTTTATTCTGAAGATTGTTTCAAATAATCAGGTCACTGTGTGATCTTTGGTACAGTTTTTGTTATTACACAGTATTTTTTGCTATAACACCTACCACCACTACCTTACCTCTGTGCAGTAGTTTACAGATTATAAAGCTCTTTTGCTTAATCTTGTTTAATTTTCACAAATTCTCAATTTTCTGCCTATTAATAGGAGCTTCCATAATGCCTATTATGGAACTTTTTTCCATAATACATGTTCCCTGGCTTTAGCTTCAACTTTCTCCCCTCTTGCACTTACTTAAGCCTAGTTCAATCAAGAGTCTTTCAAACATGTACTTTTACTTTTCTTATTTTTTTATTTTTCCCATACAAAAATTTATACATACCTTGTTATGTGACTCTAATTGCTCTCCCCATACAGTGACAGGACACTCCCCCTTTCCACCCCTGATTCCCCATGTCCATTCAACCAGCTCCTAAGCCTCTCTGCCTTCCCATCTCACCTCCGGACAGAAGCCGCCCATTTAGTCTCTTCTATCTACTTGAGCTCAGAGGCACACTCCTCACGAGTATCACTTTATGTCCCGCGGTCCAGTCCAATCCCTGTCTGAAGAGTTGGCCTCAGATATTGTTTTAGTTCTGGGCTGATAGAGAATCCAGGGGCCATGCTTTCCAGAGTTCCTCGAGTCTCAGTCAGACCATTAAGTCTGGTCTTCTTACTAGAATTTGAGTTCTGCATCCCACCTTTCTGCTGCTCCATCCAGGACTCTCTGTTGTGTTCCCTGTCAGGGTGGTCATTGGTGGTAGCCCGGCACCATCTAGTTCTTCTGGTCTCAGGCTGATGAAGTCTCTGGTTTATGTGGCCCTTCTGTCTCTTGGGATACTTTGCTTGTGTCTTTGGTGTTCTTGATTCTCCTTTACTCCAGGTGGTTGGGACCAATTGATGCATCTTAGATGGCCACTAGCAAGCTTTTAAGACCTCAGAGGCCACTCACCAAAGTAGGATGTGGAACATTTTCTTAATAAGCTTTGTTATGCCAATTGACCTAGATGTCCCCTGAAAGCATGTCCCCAGACCCCTACCCCTGCTACTCTGTCCCTCAAAGTGTTTGATTGCCCAGTACCATAATTTAAAGGTGTCAATTTTTCTTCGGTCTTCCTTATTCATTGTCCAGCTTTTGCATGCACATGAGGTAACTGAAAATATCAGGGCTTGGATTAGGTGCACCTTAGTCCTCAAAGTGACATCTTTGCTTTTCAACACCTTAAAGAGGTCTTTTGTAGCAGATTTGTCCATGTAATACATCGTTTGATTTCTTGGCTGCTGCTTCCATGGATGTTGATTGTGGATCAAAGCAAAACGGAATCCCTGACAACTTCAATCATTTCTCCGTTTATCATGATGTTGCTTATTGGTTCATTTGTGAGGATTTTTGTTTTCTTTATGTTGAGGTACTATCTATACTGAAGGTTGTATGTAGTCTTTGATCTTCATCAGTAAGTGCTTCAAGTCCTCTTCACTTTCAGCAAGCAAGCTTGTGTCATCTGTTCATCTCAGGTTGTCAATGTGTCTTCCTCTAATCCTGATGCTGCGTTCTTCTTTACATAGTCCAGCTTCTTGGATTATTTGCTCAGTATACAGACTGAATAAGTATGGTGAAAGGATACAACCTTGAAGCACACCTTTCCCGACTTTAAACCATTCACTATCCCGCAGTATCCCCTTGTTCTATTGGAAGGACATTTGGTCATGTACAGGTTCTGCATGAGCAAAATTAAGTGTTCTGGAATTCTTTGCAGTGTTATCCATCATTTATCACTTATGTGTATATATATGATGTATTATATATGTATATATATCGTATATGTGTGTATACGATATCTATGGTGTGTGTATATATATGTGTGTGTATATGTATTTTTTAAAAATTTTTATTTAAAAGCTTACTAAAAGTTTAGACTCATAATGAAAAAGAGAGTCATTCTGGTAGGAAGACGTTGGGCTCAGAGAACGTTTGGCTTGAAGGCCCTGAGGCATGAAAGCCAGAGGTGTGTGAGGGGAAGCTTTGCAGGAGCATGTGGTGAAGGCTGAGAGTACCGGGAGATGAGGTTCGAGAGTGAGGTATGAAAGATATCATATCCCAAACCACGGCCCTTGGTCTTCACCGTTTGAAGGCAGTGACCCATAATATTATGGTAACTGATGAGGACTGCTGGTTCTGGAGTTGGGCAAACCTGAGTCTGAAGTCCAGTTCCATCATGTACTGAATTGCTTAGCCTCAGTGTCAGTAACTCCTTATGTATATAGAGACAAGAATAGTTCCAACTATGCACATAATAGTGTTGAAGACACCATGTTCAACAGTGTTGGTTATTGTTAGTCACTCATATTCCTTCTCCCTGATTATCATAAATTTCTTAAGAATGGTTTTGCTCTTCCTATTAAGCAGGGCAAGATGTACCCAAGCTTGAAGAATCTGCTACTTAATCCTACTGATTGTCTTTCATCAAGCTTTTCTTTCTTTCCAGGCCAACTTCTTGATTCGGTAGATGTCATACTCACTGCTCTCATTCCTTCCTTCACCCTCCTCCTTAGTAGAATTACTTATAAACTCTCGAGCAGTGTCACTGAAATCACCTCCTTTATCAAATTCTCAAAATCAGCAATTCTGCCACTTATAAAAAATATTTTAAAATAATCAGTAAGTGTAAACTATTATTTTTAGTAGACAAAGTACTGACTAAAATGGAGCCTTTGGGAACTTATTTTATTAATGTTCTTCTGGTCCTTTTTAACATAAACAATAAAACTTGTCATTTTGCATGATATATGCTATTTGAGGGAATTTATAGTTTTGTATTAAAAAAAAATCACTATTCTCCTATAATCTCCATTATGGATGCCAAAGTATTTATTTTAGATCTGAGGTATTACAGAAAGAAAAGGTAAAATAAAATACCAGATGCTAAAATTTTAATAAATCTAGTGAGACAAGTTACAACTGGCCGGCTCTGTTGGCTTATTCTTGGCTATGTTTTCATTTCCAAAAGAACATTGAAACCACCTGTCTCCACCTTGGAAACTCACTTAAATTTAGGAAAATCAAGAAAGCTAGCTTTATCATACCAATCATATTCATGGCATTTACAGTAGTTCATAGTCATTGGGTTTTTTTTTTTTTTAATTTTTATTGTGCCTTAGGTGAAAGTTTACAGAGCAAATTAGTTTCCCATTCAATAGTTTGTACATAAAGTATTCCATGACATTGGTTTCATTCCCCAAAATGTGTCAGCACTTTCCCCATTTCCTTCCTAGGTTCCTGGATTCCTTTTGTCCTGACTGTCTACCCCTTCCTGCCTTCTTCCCTTTGCTTTTGGGCAGATGTTGCTCTTTTGATCTCGTATAATTGATTATTCTGAGGAGCACATTCCTCTTGGGAGTCATTATTTATTTTATGGGCCTGCCTATGGTTTGGCTGAAAGGTGGTCTTCAGGAATGGCTTTGGTTCCAGTTCAGAAAGGTATCTTAGGGCCATAGTCTTAGGGGTTCCTTCAGTCTCTGTCACACCAGTAAGTCTGGTCTGTTTGATGAATTTGATATTTGTTCCACATTTATCTCCTACTCTATCCACTCTGTGGTGATCCCAGTCAAGAGGGGTCAACAGTGGTAGCCAGGCACCATCTAGTTCTTCTGGTCTTGGCATCGTGTAGGCTGTGGTCCATGTGGTCCATTAGTCCTTTGGAGTAATTGCTACCTTGAGTCTTTGGTTTTCTTCCCTCTCCTTTGTTCCAAATGGTAAGAGACCAATAGTTGTATCTTAGATGGCTGCTTGCAATCTTTTAAGACCTCAGATGCTACTCACCAAGGTAGGATGCAGAACTTTGTCTTTAAGAACTATGCTGTGCCAACTGACATAGATGTCCCCTGAGTCTATGGTCCTTTGCCTTCAAGTTGAGGATCTTCATCCTGTGAGGTGTTTGGTTATGTCTAAGAAGTTGTCCTGGCTGTGGCTCTTGGATGCTCTGTTGTCTATATTAACATACAAGCAGCACCTAGAGTTATGCATGTGGAAATACCTACCACCAAACCTATATCTTCAGGTGGGTGTGTTTCCTACCCTTGGGTTTTGAAATTATAATAATATGTCAAAGAAATCAGAAAATAAGCAAAAATGACATTTGAGGGGTCTTAAGAAATGTCACAGAATCTTTACTCATAGGCTCTAAAGGCTCCACTGAAGGCTTATTACCGGTTATTTCAAAAACAACTCCAATGACCTTGCTCATCTAGTTTCCAAACCCTCAGACGATAAGATGCTATATATTAAAATGTAGAAAGATACTATTATAGAAGCAAACTGGGCGAAGCAGGAGTGACAGCTAACATGAAGGAGATGGCAAGATAGCAATCTAAGTTCATAAAATGAGGGGATAATTATGTCTTCCACAGAAGATACTCATACCTTTGGACTGCCAAGCAACTTTCCCCCCTTCTTTTGGTAAACAGTACACTCATTTTATTTTTTGGAATATATCCTTCCCGATTCCTCATCCATACAGTTCAGGTGAGAATGTCATTCTCACCTCCCCATCCTTCATGCCCCACCCAATAATCCAGAGGTGAGCACAGACCCAGGCCCAGGCCTGGCTGATGAGAAAACTCCTTCCCCTAGTCAGACTGATCATTTTAGGCATAAGCATAGGACTTATACCTGGCCAGTGAGAGTCCGCTTTGGGATGGTCACTGGAACCACTGGAAAAGAGTTCTCTTTCTGTTGGGGTGGTTAAGCTTAGACTTGCTGTTAACAATCCTGGTGATACCCAAAGTCTCTCAAAGAATGAAATGACCACAGAGAAAAGTAGATTCTCGATACCGAAAGAGAAAGTCCCAAATGAATGATCATATTGTTGGTACACCTGTGCCTAAGTTACTTAGTGCTACTCTAACAGAAATATCGTAAGTGGGTGGCTTTAAAGTACAGAAATGTATTTTCTCACAGTTCTGGAGACTAAAAACTTCAAATTCAGGGCATGGCTTTAAGGGGAAGTCCTTCCTATTGGTAGCCCCTGGAGTTCCTTGGTGTCTTTTCCGCCCTGTGTCTCTGTGTCTATTCTGCTCTTTTTATAACTGAAAAGTGATTAGATTTAGAACCGCCCCTACTCTTGCATGACTTCATTAACATTACAAAAGAAAACACCAGGAGGTGGCCAACATGGTGTTATAGCCAGAAACACCATGCCGTCCCTCTACAGCAAAGACCTGAAAAACTAAGTAAAACAGATACAAACATCAACCCTGGAACCCAAAGCATCAAATGAAGGAATAAAAAACTAGATCAAGTACTGAATGGAAGAAGAAACTGACAAGAGAACAGAGAACGAGGAGACCTATGGAATGGAGGTCCCCTACCAGCTAATGCAGCATGGATTCACCATTGTGGACTAGAGCCATCAAGGAATGCAGTCAGGGAGTACAGGAAGGCAACTTCAGGGAGCTCTCAATAGGAGATAGAGCACCCAGTGACCAGGGATACACACTTCCCCACCCCCAACCCTTCTTCCCTCTATGCAGCCTCTGCTGCTTTCCAACCAGCCACAGTGGCTGGGCTGGAGGGACATCAGCTCACTGCCACCTGTCCACCCCGCCCCCACGGGCCAGCACCTTCAGTGCCATTTTACTGTTTGTTTGTTGGTTGATTTTGTGGCGGGTAGGGCTTTTTTTTGTTGTGTCTCTCTTGCTCCCTTCCTTCCTTTTGTTTCTCCGGCCCAGCTAGTCTCCTGCGCCATCTTTCTCCCTTTCTTGACAGTCTGTCACTCTTTGGTTTGTTTGCTTTGGTCTTTTTTTCTGTTTCTTCTCTCTCTCCTCTCCTTCCCTTTCTTTCTCCTGCCCACCTAGCCGTGTACACCAACCCTGCCCCTTCGTGAGGGGACATGCCGGACCGCTCAGCTGGAGAGTCATTGAGCGCGGCTTCCTGGGGCGTACGCACCATCACCAACCAGCTCCCTAAGGGCCATTTTATTTATTTATTTTTTGTTTGCATTTCTTTTTCTTTTTCTTGTTGTTGCTTCTTTTCTCTCTCTCCTTTCCTTCCTGCCACCGAGATAGCTCTATGCGTCATACCCCTTCCCTCTCAGTGGGCTGTGCTGTACCGCTCGGCTGGAGAGCCTCTGGCACATGGCCTCCCAAGATCTGTGCTGCCCCCACAGACCAGCTCCTCAGCTATATTTGCTATTTTTCTTTATCTTTCGCCTTCTCCCTCCCACCTAGGCCCTGCGCTGCCTCCGCCCCTTCCTGACGGGCCTCGCCATCCCACCTGGCGAGAAAGACATGAGCTTGCCGCCACGCCAATTCCACCCTGCTCACAACAGCCGGCTCCCCGACAACTATATATATTTTTGTTGTTTTCATTAATTTTTTATTATTATGTTTTTTGTTGGTTTCGTCTCTCTCTTTCGTCTCCTTCCTCCCCCCACCTAGCCCCATACACCACCCATGCCCCTTTTAGATATGCTGAGCCACACCCCTTGGCTAGACAGCCAGCGGCACATGGAGTCGCCCGATCTGCCTCGCCACAACCTGCCAAATCCTACCGCACCGCTACTTTACTTTTTTCTTTATTCCTTAATTGTTATCTTTTCATTGTTTTGCTTATTTTGCCTGTTTCTCTCTCTTCTTTCTGTTCTTTCACTCACCCACTTAGCTCCGCACATGACATCCTCTCATATCCCTCCTGCCTTGCACTGTGTGCTGAGCACTGCGTACCCAACTGAAACCTACGCAGTCCCCTGGGCCCCACCATGCACTGTCCCCTGGCCCCGCCCCGTCAGCCCCAGTTCATGCCACAAACTACCCATCCCCGCCCCTCCACCCCCGCTGGACCCACCCTGCTGCACCAGAGCTGAGTGACTGGCCCTGCCCACCTGGACAAGGTGATGAGAAGTATTGTGCCACAGTGGAGCAAGCACAAAACACACCCAGCCCAACCATCCAGACATAACCACATAAAACAAAAAAGCAGGTTGAAATAATCAAATCTCTAATCAATAAATGAAGAAAATAATTCTTGAATGTCTAGGAGACAGCAGACAATATCAAAACATATTAAAAAAAAACAGGACAGGATAGCTCGAGAAAGGGACCGAAATAAAATACCAGACGATCTTCTTGTAGAAGAAAAGGCAATGAAACTACCTGATAGGGAATTCAAAACTCTAATATTCAGGGTTCTCCAACTGATGAAGGAAAATACAGACAAAAATAAGAAAAAAATACACAAAATCAAGGAATGGGACAAAATCAGGGAAAACACAGACAAAGCATTGGAAGAATTCAGGAAAATAACACGGGAAAAAATTGTTCAAATAAATAAACAACTACAAATCATACAAAAACAGCAATTAGAAATCCAAAAGATAAGTAAGATTTATTTTGAGTTTTTTGGATTAGTTGGAGTGAGATGGTATCTCATTGTAGTTTTGATTTGCATTTCTCTAATGGATAATGATTGTGAGCATTTCCTCAAATATCTGTTAGCCATCCGAATGTCTTCTTTGGTGAAGGGTTTGTTCGTATCCTTTGCCCATTTTTTAATTGTGTTATTTGTCTTTTTGTTGTTGAGTTGCTGCAGTATCTTGTAGAGTTTAGAGATTAGACCCTTATTGGATATGCTGTAGCCAATTTTTTTTTCCTAGTCTATAGGCTGTCTTCTTACTCTTTTGCTGAAGTCTTCGGCTGAGCATAAGTGTTTGATTTTTAGGAGCTCCCAGTTATCTAGACTCTCTTCTGGTGTTTGTGCATTGTTGGTCATGGTTTGTATTCTTGTGCCATTTATTATGGATCCTAGTGCTCTCCGTATTTTTTTTCCATGATCTTTATCGTTTTTGATTTTATCCAAAGGTCTTCGATCCATTTCGAGTTAGTTTTTGTATGTGGTGTGAGGTATGGGTCTTGTTTCATGTTTTGCAGATGGATATCCAGCTATGTCAGCGCAATTTGTTAAAGAGACTATCTTTTCCCCATTTAATGGATTATGGGCCTTAGTCAAATATCAGCTGCTCATAGGTGAATGAATTTACATCTGAGTTTCCAATTCTGTTCCGCTGGTCTACGTATCTGTTGCTGTACTAGTACCAGGCTGTTTTGACTACCATGGCAGTATAATAGGTTCTAAAATCAGGTAGTGGGAGGCCTCCCACTTTGTTCTTCTTCTTGAGTAATGCTTTACTTATCTGGGGTCTCTTTCCATATGAAGTTGGTGATTTGTTTCTCCATCTCATTAAAAAATACTGTTGGAATTTGGATTGGGATTGCACTGTATCTGTAGATCACTGTGGGTAGAATGGACATTTTCAGAATGTTGAGTCTTTGTATCCATAAGCATGGTATACTTTGCCACTTATGTACTTCTCTTTTGGTTTCTTGCAGTAGTGTCTTGCAGTTTTGTTTGTATAGGTCTTTTATGTCTCTTGTTAGGTTTATTGTGAAGTATTTTATCTTCTTCGGGGCTATTGTCAATGGTATTGATTTGGTGAATTCCTTTTCGAAGTTCTCTTTGTTGGTGTAGAGGAATCCAACTGATTTCTGTATGTTTAGCTTGTATCTTAATACTTTGCTGAAATCTTCTATTAGTTCCAATAGTTTTCTTGTGGATTCCTTGAGGATTTCTGTGTAGAAGACCATATCATCTTTGAACAGGGATACTTTTACTTCTTCCTTACCAATTTAGATGTCATCTATTTCAGTTTCTTGCCTTATTGCTTTGGCTAGCACCTCCAGAACAATGTTGAATAAGAGTGGTGATAAAGGGCGTCCTTGTCTGGTTCCCGTTCTCAAGGGGAAAGCTTTCAGACTCTCTCCGTTTAAGATGATGTTGGCTGTTGGCTTTGTACAAGTGCCCTTTATTATGTTAAGGAATTTCCCTTCTATCTTATTGCTTGTTTTATTTATATGATGGATTACATTGACTGTTTTTCTAATGTTGAACCATCCCTGCATATGTGGTATGAATCCCACTTGGTCATGATGAATTATTTTTTTGATATATTGTTGAATTCTATTGGCTAGAATTTTGTTGAGGGTTTTTGTGTCTATGTGCATGACGGACAGTGGTCTGTAATTTTCTTTTTTTGCAGTGTCTTTACATGGCTTTGGTATCAAGGTTATATTGGCTTCATAGAATGGGTTCAGGAGTATTCCATCCTCTTCTATGCTCTGAAATACCTTTAGTAGTAGTGATGCTAACTCTTCCCTGAAAGTTTGGTAGAATTTTCCAGTGCAACTGTCTGGGCCAGGGTTTTTTTGTTGTTGTTGTTGGGAGTTTTTTTTTTATTACCTCTTCAATCTCTTCTTTTGTTATAGGTTTATTTTTCTACCTCAGTTTGTATTAGTTTAGGTAGATAGTATATTTCTAGAAATTTGTCCATTACCTCTAGGTTTTTAAATTTGTTGGCGTACAATTTTTCACAGTATTCTATTATAATCCTTTTAATTTCAGTTGAGTCTGTTTGATATCACCCATCTCATTTCTTATTTGTGTTATTTGCTTCCTCTCCTGTTTTTCTTTTGTCAGTTTGGCCAATGGTTTATTGATTTTGTTGATCTTTTCAAAGAACCAGCTCTTGGTCTTGTTTCAATTGTTTTTCTCTTCTCTATTTCATTTATTTCTACTCTAATTTTTATTTCCTTTCTTCTGGTGCCCAAGGGCTTATTTTGCTGCTCTCTTTCTACTTGTTTGAGTTGTAGTATTAATGTTTTGATTTTGGCCCTTTCTTCTTTTTGGGTGTGTGCATTTACTGCTATAAACTAACCTCTCAGCACTGCTTTTGTTGTGTCCCAAAGGTTCTGGTAGGATGTGTTTTCATTCTCATTTGATTCAACGTATTTGTTTATTCCGTCCTTGATTTCTTCTATAACCCAGTAGTTTTTGAGCAAGGTGTTGTTCAGTCTATGTATTTGATTTTTCTTCCCTGCTTTTTCTGAATTGCATTCTACTTTTATTGCTTTATGGTCAGAAAAGATGCTTTGTACTATTTTGATGTTTTGGATTCTGTTAAGGCTTGCTTTGCGGCTTAATATGTGGTCTATTCTGGAGAATATTCCATGTGTAATGGAAAAGAAAATATACTTGGCTGTTATTGGGTGGGGAGTTCTGTAAATGTCTATTAGGTCAAGTTGGTTGACTGTGGCATTTAGATCTTCCGTACTATCTTAGTCATCTAGTGCTGCCATAACAGAAATACCACAAGTGGATGGTTTTAACAAAGAGAAGTTTATTTCCTCACAGTCAAAGTAGGCTAAAAGTCCAAATTCAGGGCATCAGCCCAGGGGAAGGCTTTTTATCTCTGTCGGCCTTCTTCTCTTTGGTGTTCCCCCGGACTAGGAGTTTCTCTGCACAGGGACCCCACTCCAAAGGATGCGCTCTGATCCCAGCACTGCTTTCTTGATGGTATGAGGTTCCCCTGTCTCACTGCTCACTTCTATCTTTTATATCTCAAGAGATTGCCGCAGGACACAATCCAGTCTTGTAAATGGAGCCCTGTCTAACACAACTGCCGCCCATCCTCCTCATTAACATCATAGAGGCAGGATTTACCACACATGGGAAAATCATACACTACTGGGAATCATGGCCCAGCCAAACTGATAGGCATGCTTTTGGCAGAAATAATTCAATCCATGACATTCCAACCTTTGGCCCCCCAAAATCACATCCTTGCAACATGGAAAACATGTTCACCCCATCATATCATAGGAAAAGTCTTAACTCCAAGTCCAAAATCCAAAAATTACTCTTCATCTGTGAAATCTAGAATACAAGTTATCTGCTTCCAAAGGTCCAATGGCAGAACAGGCACAAGCTAGACATTTCCATTACAAATGGGAGAAACTGGAGGGAAAGAAGGGATAACAGGCACCAAGCAAGTCAGAAGAACACATTACATTAGCCCTTAAGGTTTTGAAAATAATCTTCTGTTCTCTGAGACAATTTACACAGTGGCCCTGACCTCCAGACTCTAGGTATTTGCCACAGTCTCTGGATTCTGAGTGGAGGCCCGTCGGCCCTGGGCTTCAGCTCTGCCTTCCAGGCTCACTGGAACAGCAACTCTGCTCCCTTGGCTTTAGGTGCACCATTCTCCTAGTCCATTGGAGTGACAACTCCACCCTTAGAAACACCAGAGGCCATTGCTCCACCCTTTGAAACCCCTGAGGTCATGGCTATACCTTTTGAAACTCAGGTGGCTTGGATTCTTGTGTTCCTTGTTTCTTCAGCTTCTGCTTCCTGTGGCCTCTTGGCCCTCGGACCTCACACCCGCCACTGCCCTGCTGGGGCAAGTGTTCCAAAGCTCGGTAGTTCAACCAATAAGTGCCCAGAGGCACCCTACTCCACCAGAAAGCCTCGTGCCCACAAGCACTCAGCACTCTCGTTCCGTGGGTCGGCTCCAGGGCCATCTTGCACTAGTCTCCTGGTTCTGCTGCTGTTGGTTCTCTGCCGTTGCTGCTCCTCTGCCACTGCAGGTTCTCTGCCACTGACACTTCTCTGCTGTTGCAGGCTGTCTGCTGCTGCTGGTCCTTTGTTGCTGCCACTGCTCTATCCATTGACAGTTTCAAAACTGCTTCCACATTTTAGGTATCTGTTAGAGCAGCACCCTACTACCGGTACCAAATTCTGTCTTTGTCATCTAGTGCTGCTATAACAGAAATACCACAAGTGGATGGTTTTAACAAAGAGAAGTTTATTTCCTCACAGTCAAAGTAGGCTAAAAGTCCAAATTCAGGGCATCAGCCCAGGGGAAGGCTTTTTCTCTCTGTCGGCCTTCTTCTCTTCGGTGTTCCCCCGGACTAGGAGCTTCTCTGCGCAGGGACCCCGCTCTAAAGGATGCGCTGTGCTCCCTAGAGCTGCTTTCTTGAAGGTAGGAGGTCCCCCTGTCTCACTGCTCACTTCTGTCTTTTATATCTCAAGAGATTGCCTCAGGACACAATCCAGTCTTGTAAATTGAGTCCTGCCTCACCAACACAACTGCTGCCTATCCTCCCTCATTAACATCATAGAGGCAGGATTTACCCCACATGGGAAAATTACACAATACCGGGAATCATGGCCCAGCCAAACTGATACACACATTTTTGGGGAGACATAATTCAATCCATGACACGTACCTTTAGTGAACTTCTTTCTGGATGTTCTGTCTTTCACTGAAAATGGTGTGTTGAAGTCTCCTACTATTATTGTGGATCTGTCTATTTCCCTTCGCAATGCTGTTAGAGTTTTTTTAATGTATTTTCGAACCCTGTCATTGGGTGTGTAAACATTTATTATGGTTATGTCCTGCTGGTGTACTGACCCTTTGATCATTATGTAGTGTCCTTCCTTATCCCTTGTGGTGGATTTTACTTTAAAGTCTACTTTGTCTGAGATTAATATTGCCACTCCTGCTCTTTCTTGAGAGTTGTTTGTTTGATACATATTTTTTTCCATCCTTTTGAGTTTTAGTTTGTTTGTGTCTTTAAGTCTAAGCTGTGTGTCTTGTAGGCAGCACATAGACAGATTGTGTTTCTTTACCCATTCTGCCAATTTCTGTCTCTTTATCGGTGTGTTTAGTCCATTTATATTCAGTGTAATTATTGACAGGTATGAGTTTACTGCCATCATTTTAATGTATTATTTGTGTGTTTGTGTGGTGTTGACAGTTTCTCTGTTCCACTTAACATTCTGTGCTGAGTCGTTTTTATGTATTTTCTTTTCATGTTTTTTATTATTGTTAATTTTGTATTTGCTGAGTCTTTATGTTTTTCTTCTTTTTTATTTTGATGGGTAGATGTGCTGGTTTCCTCTGCAGTTACCTTAAAATTTACCTCTATTTTTCTAAGTTTAAACCAATATTTTATTTATTGATAAGGCTTTAAATTGCTGTCCATATGAAAGGTCTATGACTACACTATTTAGTCCCTTTTTTTTTTTTTTTAATGTTGTCATCTTTTACATGTTGACATCTGTTTCCCTATTTTCAGTCTTTTAGCTTTGACTTACTTTTTAACTTCCTTGTCTGGATTGATAACTGGTTGTTCGGTCCTGTGTTCTAGTCTTGGGTTGGGTTTATCTGATATTGCTGGTTCTCTAGATGGAGGACTCTTTTTAAAATTTCTCATAATTTTGTTTTGGTTTTTACAAATTCACTTAACTTCTGTTCATCTAGAAATGTCCTAATTTCACCATCATATCTGAGAGACAGTTTTGTTGGCTCTATAATTCTTGGCCAGCAGTTTTTCCTACAAGCCTGTAAATGTGTCACCCCATTGCCTTCTTGCCTGCATGGTTTCCGCTGAGTAGTCAGACCTTAGTCTTATTGACTCTCCTTTGTAAGTGACTTTTTGTCTATCCCTAGCTGCTCTTAAAAGTCTCTCTTTATCTTTGGTCTTGGCAGTATTGATTATATTATGTCTCAGTGACTTTCTTTTGGGATCTACCCTGTGTGGGGTTCCATGAGCTTCTTGGATAGATATCTTCTCATCTCTAATGATATCAGGGAAGTTTTCTGCTAAAAAATGTTCAACAATTCTATCTGTATTTTCTGTTATCATCCTTCTGTTCTGGTACTCTAATCACTCATAAGTTTTTCCTCTTGATAGTACCTCACATAATTCTTAGGGTTTCTTCATTACTTTAAATTCTTTTATTGATTTTTCCTCAAATAAATTGGTGTCAAGGGCTTTATCTTCAGTCTCACTAATTCTGACTTCCATTGCACCAGATCTGGTCCTATGATCATCACTGAGTTGTCTAATTCTGAAATGTTATTGTTAATCTTTTGGATATCTATTTGCTGTATCCCTATGGTTTCTAGCAGTCTGTTAAATTTCTCATTCTGTTCTTGTATTGCTTTCCTGATTCCCTCTATTGCTTTGTCTGTGTGTCCTCTGGCTTACTATGTGTTTTGCCTGATCTCCTTCCCGATCATTTGAAGAGCTCAGTATATTAATCTTTTGAATTCTAACTCTGGTAATTCCATGACCTTCTCTTCCTCCAGAAGGTTTCCTGGTTCTTTGTTTTAGTCACTTGCTGGAGCCATCCTGACCTGCTTTTTTATGTGATTTGATATTGACTGTTGTCTCCAAGCCATTGATAAATTGTTTTATTTATTTATTGTATGTTTGCTTACTGTGTCCTAGCTTTTTGTTTTGTTTTGTTTCGATATGCCCAGATAAGCTTGACATGTGAGGTACTTTGGTTATTGGCGTCTTTAAAGCTCTCACGTCCTGTCACTAGGTGATTAGAGCTGCTACTAGGTATGTGAGCCCATGAGTCTGTTTACTTGTCTTGTGCAGGTTCAGCTGAGGTGTCCAGGTCATCAGTCACAGGCTGTGTGATGCAGATTCTCACCTACGGTCCTAGAGAGGCAGGGTTACGTAGGGGAGATTGGAGCAGGCACCGGTGTCTGGCAGCAGTAGGGGGCTGTGTGCTGAGCCAGGTAAGGGGCTGATGGCTGTCCGTGAGTGCGTAGGTGGAAGGCATATCTCCAGTGCTGGAGTGCGTAGATGAGTGGGACTTGCAGCCGGACATTGGGTACCCTAAGTTGGTCATAAGAACTGGGAGGCATCACTTATTCTTGGACCCCTGTCATGGGTGGCTAGGTGGAATGGGTGAAACCACCAATCTGCAGGCACCTCGTAAGGGTGGGTGAGGACCCTGCTTAATGGGCAGGGCAGTGTTAAATGTCAAGAATCTGCAACTCCCCTTTGGCTGCTGCAGTTGAAAACAGGCTTCAGGTATACACCCTGTTGTTCTATGCTAATGAGGGCTTATGCTGTTCAATCTGCGCCCACGTAGGTCTAGGCAGGCGTGAAAGGTGTTCAAAGTCTATGGATCCCTTATGCCAGCGCCTAGGCAAAGGGGCAGTGCCTGCCCTGCGTTCCTGGATTAGGGTGCATCTTGATTTTTTAAAGTCAGGAGACTGGTTTGGGGATGGTTAGTCCTAAGTACCTGGCTTAGGGCAGTTAGCAGTTTTTTTCTTTTTTCCCCCTAAAGCCACAAGACTAGTTTGGGCGCAATAGCTCTTATTTCTGGCATGTGGGAGTGGCAATTGTTGAATACCACCAGACTGGTACTGGAGTGGAGCAGGGAGAGGGGCATGGATGAGGGAAGAGTGGCACTTCTCCGCTATGAAAGTCCTGGAGTGGGGAGGAGTTATTTTGATCCCGTGAGGTAGGTTAGACACTTGCACTTAACTTTCGCAGATCCAGTGCCGCTTACACCTGGCTCCAGAGGCTTGTGCAGACTCTCTCCGCACAGTCTCTCAGGATGTGGTGAAATAGGTACCAAGTTCTACTGCCTGCCTCAGCCTGCATGTGCCAGGTGACCCAGCCCCCAGGGTGCCGGCTAGCTGAAGAGTGGCACTTCTTCACTGCTTCTGAATTGTCTCTTCTTCCCCATCACTCAGACCGACTCCTCAATTTTGTCTTTGATGATCAGGGCTTCTAGATTGTCATATATAATCCATTCACTTGCTTTTTCGGGTCTTTGTTGTAAGAGAGGCCACAGGAAGCGTCTGACCATTCTGCCTTCTTGGCCCCACCTCTCAAATCTAATTGGGCTTGGAACTCTAATGCACTGCAGGTGGGAATGTAAAACGGTACAACTATTTTGCAAAGTGGCACCTCTTTCAAATGCTAGAAATAGAAATACCATATGATCTAGCAATCCCACTCCTAGGAATATATCCTTAAGAAATAAGAGCCGTCACGTGAATAGGTATATGCGCACCCATGTTCACTGCAGCATTATTCACAATAGCAAAAAGATGGAAACAACTTAAGTGCTCGTCAACAGAGGAATGGATTAGCAAACCATAGTACATACACACGATGGAATCCCACGCAAAAATAAAGAACAATGATGAACCTGTGAAACATCTCACAACATGGATGAATCTGGAGGGCATTACGCTGAGTGAAATAAGTCAGTCGCAAAAGCACAAATACTGCATGACATCACTATTATAAAAACTCATAAAAAGGTTTACACACAAAAAGAAAGAATCTTTGATAGTTACTAGGGAGGGGAAGGGTGGCGAGGGAAAAACACTACCTAGATAATAGATAAGCGGTAACTTCGGTGAAGAGTAAGACAGTACACAGTGCTGGGGAACTTGACTGTGGCAGGGTCATGGATGCTTCATACACATCTAAACTCCCTAAGGGACCAAATTACTGGGCTGAGGGCTGGGTACCAGGGTCTTGGGGAACATCTAACTCAACTGGCATAGTTTATAAAGAAAATGTTCTACATCCCATTTTACTGAGTAATATCTGTGTTTTTAAAAGCTTGTGAGCAGCCAACTAAGACACTCCACTGGTCCCACCCATCTGGAGCAACTAAGAATGAAGAAAACCAAAGACATAAGGGAAAGATTAGTCCAGAGGACTAATGGAGCACAACTACCACAGCCTCCACCAGGCTGAGTTCAGCACAGCTAGATGGTGCCCGGCTACCATTATTGACTGTTCTGATAGGGATCACAATAGTGGGTCCCAGACAGAGCTGGAGAAAAATGTAAAACAAAATTCTAACCACCCCCCCACAAAAAAAGGTCAGATTTACTTCTCTGACAGAGACTAGAGAAACCCTGAGAGTATGGTCCCTGGACACTCTTTTAACTCATTTCTGAAATCACTCCTGAGGTTCACCCTACAGCAAAGATTAGACAAGTCTATTAAAAAAAAAAAAAAAAAAAAAAGAGACTAAATGGGCACACAAGCACCGGTCAAGGATGGGAAGGCAAAAGGGGACAGGAAAGCTAGTAATGGGGAACCCAAGATTGAGAAGGGAGAGTGTTGACACGTCGTGGGGTTGGCAACCAATGTCACAAAACAATATGTGTATTACTTGCTTAATGAGAAACTAATTTGCTCTGTAAACTTTCATCTAAAATACAATTTCAAAAAAAGCAGAAAAAAAAAGGTGGGGTGGGGAAGAATGCAGTACAGAATTTGAAACTCTCACGGAATCTAGACTTTCTAGAATTTCATCTACCCATGGAGGGCGGATGAACCCCTGAAACTATTGCCCTGAAATAATCTTTAAACCTTAAACCAAAAATATACCCTTAAGTCATCTTATAACCAAATAATAGTTTGTTTTAACTTCTAAAAAAGATATGCCTTGAACATGACGCACTTTTTAGAACTACATGGGATCATATTGACAGCAGCAATTCAAAAGATTAGATAGGAACCTTAGGGGGCAGGGAGTTTAGGTTAATTAGGGAGAAACAACCCAGAAAGGATGATGACAATGGCTGCACAACTTGAAGAACGTGATCAGTGTCACTAAACTGCACGTGCAGAAGCTGAATTGATGTGCGTTTTGCTGTGTTATTCTCAACAACAACAACAGAAAGATGGAAAAAAACTAAAAAAAAGTCAGTTGCATATAAACCATGAATCCTGTTATTATTAGACATCCAACTCACAGTGACCCTGTGCACAACAGAACGACAGACCATTGTGATTCACAGGGTTTTCACTGACTACTTTTGAAAAGTAGATTGCCAGGCCTTTCCTCCTAGGCTGTCTTAGTTTGAAGGTTCTGCTGAAACCCGTTCATCATTATAACAATATACAGGCCTCCATTGACAGATAGGGGGTAGCTCTGCATGCAGTTCGTTGGCTGGGAATTGAACTCATGTCTCCCACATGGAAGGCAACAATTCTGCCACTGAACCACCCCTCTGTTGCCATCGAGTTGATTCCGACTCATAGCTGCCCTCTAAGACAGAGTAGAACTGGTCCATAGGGTTTCGAAGGAGCAGCTTGTAGATTCCAACTGCTGACCTTTTGGTTAGCAGCCGTAGCTCGCTGTAGCTCTTAAACACTGCACCACCAGAGCTCCAATGAACCTCCACTACCTCTCAAACTATGAACAGGAGTAAGAAATAGTGGGCCATGAACCAGATAGTCAACAACTATACTTCTATAAAGATTTTAAGTGAAGAAATGTTTCACATTATACTTGTAGAGTAAGAGGCATCAGAGATAATCTAGTCTATGAGTATCACACTCAAATGCTGTCAGAGGCCAGGCAGGTAATACAGACATGTGAGTCTATGGCAACTGGGGAGGGTATAGCTCTATTAAACTACCAAATAATCGCAGGTTTTTGGATCTAAGCTTATGGTTTCCTTGCCATGAGATGAAATTGAAAGTTTAGAGAGATTAGCTTTAGGTGACTCTTAGAGGCTACATAGCAAGCGTGTTAATCAAAGGCAATGCAGAAAACAGAAGCCACTCCAGGTATTTTCAGCAGAAAGGGATTTTATGCAGGGAATTAAGTGTTCCCGAGTTTGGTGAAAGAGCTAGAAGCGCGGGGTCTAGGCTGGGCCTCCAGGAATAACTCCTGGAACAATAGTACCTGAACCACTAAGAAGTGTCCTATGATTGCCACAATCAAAGGTCACCACAGGGACACAGAGTTCAAGAACACCACTGTAGCTATGATCCAGAGGAGCTGGGATCTGGAAGATACCTGGACAGCGAACACAGAATGTGCTCACCACCTCCCTTAACAGCCATCCAGCTGGTGCTCCAACACTGCAATGCTGAGACTGGCTGTCACCACTGCTCTAAGTGCCTCCTAACACCCACAATGCCGGAGACTGGACGCTGGCATCTCCTGGATCTTCCTTGCCTGCAGAAAACAGCCACAAGCAGCCAGAAGGTGGCCTCTACCTCACCCCTGTCTTCAAAATCTCAGGCAAGGCAGCTACTAGCCAGACCCTAATTTTGCATCCAGAACTCTAGCTGGAAGGGAGTCTGGGAAATGTTTGTCACTTTCCAGTTTCTGCTGTAGAAGAAGGCACAACAGAAGCAGGTGGGAACAAATGTGAGGGCCAAACATCCACATCCAGCACAGCACTTAGGTGCAGGACCCTGGACTTAGACCTAGGTCATCGACTCATTTCCGCTTATTCTATAATGTCTTCTGTAGAAGATCAGGAATCCCTGGATGGTGCAAGTGTTTAAGCTCTTTGAGTACTAACCGAAAAGTTGGCAGTTTAAACCCACCCAGAGGTGTTATCAGGAAAGGTCTGGCGATTTGCTTCCAAAAGGTCACGGCCATGAAAACTTTATGGAATATTTCTACTCTGTACACATGGGGTTGCCATGAGTCTAGGTTGACTCTACGGCAACTGGTCTGGTGGTATTTTTTTTTTTCCATAGAAATCCTACAAAAATAGTAAAAATATAGTCAACCGAAACAAAATTCTGAAGACCTTAACATAAGCTAGAAAAAGATATAATGTGAATTATTCACTTTACATCATTAGCATAGCATGAATCACACAGTACCTTATCACTTGTTTATGTCTATTCTGATGCATTGGATTTTGAGCTACTGAATGGTAGAAACTATTTAATTCATATTGGTATCTCTTGTCCTCATAGGTGCTTGGCACGGAGAAGACACACATATTTGCTGAACTGAAATGTTTCATTCCTGACCTTCCGAGAAAGCGTAAACCAGAATGTCATGAAAGTACAGTGTAGCCCCAATAACTGTCAGGCGGAGGCCCCATTACAGAGAAGGGGTGGGGAGAAGGGGTTTTAGTCTTTCACTGAGAACAGAGGCTCACCTGGCTAAGGTATCTGCCCTGCTGAGAGCTGGTGCTGTCGATTTCTTGATGGGGGCTAAAGGAAAGGGCTGCTTCCTGCTATTAATTTTTTAGGGCAACAAATCATGGCAGAGGTGAGGGTGAGAGAAGAGTGAGATTAGCAAGCTGATGCCAGGTAAGTAAAGAAGCCGTGGCCTGAAACTGGGCTTGGAGCAGGTGGTTATATTCTCCAGTCAGTAGGAGCTGATGGGTGTTCACCTAGTGCACAAAGCCACACTTACGGCTGATTTGAAAACTTAAATGAAAACCAGGAAGAAAACCCCAATCTCTAGCAATGCTAACAACAACAACAAAGACACATGAAAGCCATAAGCGTAGATAGGGAAGTATCAGAGGGGGGACTTGCCTCTGGCAGAAGTCCAAGGGGGCGCTGGATGAGCTGTGGAATGAATTCCCAGGGGCCACAAATATGAAAGGAGCCTGACTGTGGCAGTCAGATAAGAGGGTGGAAGGTGTTTCTGCTGATTCCTAGCTGCTGTTGAGGTAGCCCAACCCTTCTAAGAGACACCTGCTCTGGCTTATCTTCCTACACCCAGCAGAATAAACTGCACTTTCTTCTGAAATTGTCCTTGACTAGATAACCACAGAACAGGCCACAGATGACCTCAACTCGCCTCTGGGTGGAGACTTTACATCCTAAGGAAAGAAAATCAACCTCTTCCTCCATCCTGGGGCATCGGACCCTTGTCTAAAGAAAATGCTTCCACATCCCCAAGCTCTGAGCTCCTGTGTGAAGGTCAATCCTGAATATTCATGATGAATTTGCATTTCCTTGTTTCCTCTCTATAAAAGCCTACCTCCCCCATCTGCCTGGGAGCAGTTTTGGAGGCAGCAGCCCCGATTGCTCCTTTCCTTGTACAATCAAATAAATTCACCTTCGTCATCTCCCACCTAGCCTCTTGTTTCTTGGCTGTAACAAGTCACACTGAGTAAAACCTGGGGTTCTCACCTGGCAACATTTCTGGCAAACCAGCCAGAAGTCATCGCTTGGTTCCAGAGACAGACCGTGTTGGGGACCCTGCCTGAGGAGACCCAGTGGCCAGTTATGCCAGAAAAACATAAGTCAGACTGAGAGGGAACCGGAAGCAAGTCCTCCACCTGAGTTTTAGTTATCATGAAAGTGGAAGGAGAACCTGTAAAGTTCCTGGTAGATACTGGAGCGATCCATTCACCTCTGGACCAGCCATACCCCCAGATAACAAGCTACTCTGATAAGGCCGACAGTGTCTGCTGTGCGAGTATCAGAAAAAAAGAGCACCCTCCCTTCCTACAACCTCTAACTTGCTTTATACAAGAAA
Source organism: Dugong dugon (assembly GCA_030035585.1). Taxonomy (NCBI): domain Eukaryota; kingdom Metazoa; phylum Chordata; class Mammalia; order Sirenia; family Dugongidae; genus Dugong; species Dugong dugon. The sequence continues at coordinate 19,294,317 of CM057463.1, read as the reverse complement.
AATCTTTAACATACTCTCTCCTTTACGAAAAACAGGTGGCAGTTACAAATGGTCCTCACTACTGGGCTGACAACTAACTATGGGGAAGAAGAGCATTACAGAGGGTTACTTGGTCCAGATACCAGAGATAGTAGTTCCATAGGTGTGGGCCAACAGAATACCAAGGAGAGCAAAAAATGTCCTTCCTGTCGCCATTGAATTGTTACCTGGTATAGTGCCCCGAAGGCTTAAGCAGTATCCCATCCAAGCTGAAGCCCGACAGGCACTGGGCAAAATCATCCCCAGACACTTGAAACATGGACTGTTCAGAGTGTGTCAGTCACTATTCAACACCCTCATCGCACCAGTGAAGAAGAAAAACAGAGAATACCGATTCATTCAAGATCTGCGAGCTGTCAACCAGGTAACCGTCACTGTCCACCTGGTAGTCTCCAACCCAAATGCTCTGCTATCGACCTTGTTGCCACCTTTTCCAGGTTCACTGTGCGAGACCTGAAAGATGCTTCTTTTGTATCCAAGTGGAGGAAAGAAGTCCAGAAATCTTTGCCTTTGAGTGGGAGGACCCAGGAACAGGACAAACACAGCAGCTGTGTTAGCAAGTCCTCCCACAGGACTTTAAAAACAGTCCTACTCTTTTTGGATCAGCTTTGGCCCAAGAACTGAGATAACTGACCATAACCAAGGATTTCCTCCTCCAATACCTGGACGACCTACTCATTGCCAGTCGCAGCCTTGAACTGTTCACTGATGGAAACAGTTACACGGAACAAGGAAAAACAAAAGCTGGATATGCGGTAGTCACTTTAGAGGAGGTTCTAGAGGCTGGCACATTTCCCCCAGGTACCCTCACCCAGAAGGCCGAGTTCTTTGCAATGCTGCAGGCCCTTAGAATCGCCAGAGGTAAGCGAGCAACTATTTATACTAATTCCAAGTACATATTTGAGGTATTGCACGCACACGAGGCAATCTGGAAGGAAAGAGGTCTCCTAACGGCAGGAGGTAAGGACACTAAATATTCTCAAGAGATCTTACAACTCTTAGAAGAGTTTTCTCACCCACCCAAGTAGCAGTACTACACTGCAAAGAGCATCAGAAAGGGGACACCATGGTGGCCAACAGTAATTATAAAACAGATGCAGCAGCAAAGAAAGTTGCAATCCAACAGAAACCTGTCACAGTAGTCCCACTAATTCCCCATTTAGAGTTACTGTCACCTGGCCTCCACCCGGACTATTCCCAACAAGATAAAGACATTGCCAAGACCTGGGAAGGGCCACTCTAAACAAAGATAGATGGCTGTACACCCCCCATGGAAAGATTTCATTCCTCTAAAACTCATGCACCGTACCCTATAGAGAGCCCACCAGTCCACCCATTGTGGACCAATGGATTATATGACTGGGTTAAGAGACATTTAATTAGACCAAAGGTCTACATCACTATTTGGCAGTGGTAAAGAGTTCCTCCACCTGTGCAAAAAAAAAAAAAAAAAAAAAAAAATCCCAAGAACACTGTAGAAGTGCTTCCAGGGGTTCAGAGAACTGGGGCAATGCCTGGAGAAAACTGGGGTGGATTTTACTGAGATGCTTCGAGCTGCTGAGGATTACAAATATCTGCTAGTTTTTATCGACACCTTTACTAACTGGGTTGAAGCTTTTCCTTGCAAGACTGAAAAGGCCACTGAAGTTGTGAAACACCTCCTGAAGGAAATCATCCCTCATTTCAGGCTTCCTGTCTCCACCGGCAGCGACGACAGGCCCTGTTTTGTGACCTTGGTGGTGCAATCAGTGGCACCCGCCCTGGACATTAATTGGAAATTACACACTACCTGGAGACCCCAGTACAGTGGCAAAGTAGAGCAGGCTAAGCAGACTCTAAAGAGACATGAGGCAAAGCTGTGCCAAGAGACCAAGCTGGTATAGACAAAAGCACTGCCTATGGCCCTCTTGAGCTGGAACCCTGTTGGAGCTTTAGTTAGGCTTTTGGCTGGTAACCAAAAGGTCGGCAGTTGGAATCCACCAGTCACTCCTGGAAATCCTATGAAGCAGTTCTGTCCTATAGGGTCCCTATGAGTCGGAATCAATTTGACAATAAAGAGTTTGGTTTTTGGTTTTACGGCCCTCTTCAGAGTTCGGTCCGCCCATAGAGGAAAACTGAAACTTAGCCCATTTGAGCTATTATACGCATGCCCTTTATTGAAGAACCCCAATATGAACAACATAGCCTGCTTTAATAATGACCACCCTCCCTCCCTCCATGAGGTTGGAGATGTTCAAGTTACTAAATACTTGCAGTCTCTTTGGGTGACTCTACTCTCCATAGGTATGCACACCTGGAAATCCCACCTGAACTAGAAGTACCCCTGCACCCTTTCCAGACTGGTGATTAGGTCTTCCTAAAAGTTGGAGCCTCTCCAGCAGAAGTGGACTGGTCCTACTGAGGTGCTACTAACCACTCCAACCTCCGTCAAGCTCAGCGGTCTCAAAGCTTAGAGCCACCACACCTGAGTAAAGAAAACTGTTCCACCAGACATGGAGGGACAAACTCTTCAGAACTGTGAAAACTGAAATTGCAAACCTATTAAAGACCTAAGTATTTATATGCAAAATACCCTCCTGCATAGGTCCAATCTCAAACTAACTTTTTATCTCGTTCATTGTATTATATACACTGTTTGCCTTTTTGTTTCTTTATGCTGTGTTTAAACAAGTCAGTTTGATAAGAGGCTGAGAGTCGTCTAGCCACAACGGGAAATAAATAATGATTGTTGCTATCCTTCTCCAAGAAATCCTTGCAGCCCAAGCTAAGTGAGAAAACAACCAATTCATCCAACTTTCCAACACCGTTTCCCAGAGAGATAATCTGAACAATTGTTGGATCTGCCATCCATTCCCCACCTCCTCTGCTAATTTAAAAGTTCCCTAGAGAAGCCCTATCCCCTTATAAGACACACCAGACTTGGTTCACAAGTTTAAAACGGGCATTGGTTGTGAGTAACCAAGGCTCAAAGAAAAGGAGGCAATACGGCAAGGCAGCCTCAGAGCCCAGCCCTTCAAACAGACCCCTGCTCTGCCTTATCCTCCCACACTCAGCATAACAAGCTGCACTTTCTTCTGAAACTGTCCTTGACAAGAGAACCACAGAATGGGCCACAGAAGACCTCAACCCTCCTCTATGTGGAGACTTAACATTCTAATGAAAGAAAATCAACCTCTTCCTGCATCCTGGGGCATCGAACCCTTGTCTACAGAAAATGCATCCTCATCCTCAAGCTTTGAGCACCTGCTTTAAGGTCAATCCTGAATATTCATGATGAATTTGCATTTCCTTGTGGGCTCTCTTTAAAGCCCACCTCTCCAACCAGCCTGACAGCAGTCATGGAGGCAGCTGCCCTCATTGCCCCTTTCCTTGTACAAGGAAATAAAGCTATCTTTGTTATTTCCCACCTAGGCTTCTTGTTTATCCGCTGTAACAAGTCACACCTATCAAAATCTGGGGTTTCACCCAGCAACACTATCAACGTGTCTATTCGTCTTGAAATTGAGGTGTGAGGTGGGAGTGGGGGCGAAGGTGCAATTTAGAGATTGCCCCTGGGCGCTGCTACCCTCGCTGTGGCCCTCCTGAAAGCCACTGGATGTACAACCAGAATCATGCCCAGGAGGTTCCCGCTGCAGCTGCAGAACTAATTTAGCCTTATTGTTCTTCAGTGGCCACTCACCTCACGCTGTCCAGCGTTGGAGACCAGGCTCGGCCAACGGATTTAGAAACGGGCTAAAAGAGGTCTGAGGAAAAGCTGAGGAAGCTGGTCCAGCCACCACGCGCTGGGTTCCCAGGTCAGCGCAGTGTCCCAGGTAGAGCCGGAGGCTGCGATAATTGCAGACAACCCGGCCTGGGGCGCGGTGCCCGGGTAGGCGGCCCCGCCTTCTCTGCACCATCGCCGCGCACTTTGCTCCCCGCCATTCCCCGTTCTCCGGGGCGGTGGCGCCAGGCCCACCTCGTGGAACCCAACCACGGGGCCCACCTCCCCGGACCTCGGAGCGGGCACCGTGCGCCGTTTCACGTGTTCGCTTTCGCTGGGTGGCTTCGGCGGCCCCGGTGGCAGGAGGAGCGCCCTCCCTCTGGAAGCTGCCAGGAAAGGCCACCCAGCGAGCCCTGGCCCAGGCGCCAAGTTTGCCCCGTGATGAAGGAACCCTGGGCAAGGAAGCGCAGCGCTGGCTCTTCAGGAGCTGGGAAAGTGTTGCCTGGGCAGCCAGGTGCTTAGTTCTTCGTTCTCTAAATCAGCTTCTGGGAGCCCTGATGGCGCAGTGGTTAAGCGCTGGCTGCTAAGGAGAGGTGGGCGGTTAGAAGGACCAGTTGCTCTGCGGGAGAGAAAACCTGTGGATCTGCTCCTGTAAAAAGTACAGCCAAGAAATCACTACGGGGCAGTTCTCCTCTATCACATGGGGTCACTATGAATCTGAATTCACTCCATGGCATCTAACAACAAAGCAACTTCTAAATCACGTATTTTTTACTCCCTCTTTTATATGGGTCTTCTCCGGAGCAGTGGGAAAACAGGATTCTTTCTTCAGGTGATCAGCTAAAAGGCAGGATGAAAGACTTGTGAATTTCTTCCCTTTTATCCTTCTTTGGAAACTCTGGTGGTGTAAATGGTTAAGAGTATGGCTGCTAACCATAAGGTTGGCAGTTCGAATCCATCGGGTGCTGCTTGGAAACCCTAAGGGGCAGTTCTACTCTGTCTATATAGAGTCACGATGAGTCGGAATCGACTCCACTGCAACGGGTTTTTTGTTTTTTTTTTTTTAATGCTTAACACGAATCCTTCTTGCTATATTGTTTTTTTAACACTTCCGTCAGCAATTTGATCGTTTCATTTATTTCTCACTTTCATTTCTTTGTCTTCCTTTCCTGTATATTTCACCCGCGCGAGCTAAGTATGTGTGTAGGGGTGTGTGTGCGTGTGTGGGGTGTGTGTGTGTGTGCGCGCGTGTGTCTGTGCACGCGCGCATGTGTTTGCGTGCACTGAAGCAAGCGACCCTTTTGGGGTGATTTTTATTTCAGAAATAAACATTTCCTTACATATTTTTCACTCCTTTAAGCAAGTGATCATGTTTTATTTTCATTGCCAAATTTCAGGTAAGAGGGACCATACTCAAGTAAATTTTTTCATTAAGGAGAAACCACTCATTCTTCTTTGAGTTCCTCTCCTGTGAGAAGAATGGATGAGATTAGGCCTTGTCCTACATGTCCTTCTCCACAGCATCTAAGAAATTATTTTCCTAAACAGAACTCTTCTGTCCTAAAACTTGCAAAAACCCGTAGTGACATCCAGCTTCCTCTTACCGCAGGAATGAAATATATTTTTCCTTTTCTTTCAGTCATATGATCTTTGTGGATAGATCACACAATTTGATCAACATGACTTTTGAGACAGAATTTTTTGGCTGAATGTCACTTTGTTTTATAGTTTATGTGACAGAACTGTTTCTGAAAGAGCATTTGTTAATGTTTGAATCCATTTTGTAGAAGGCATCTTGGGTTTATTTAGAATTTGTTTGTTCATTCCTCTACATATACATCATACCTGCTCACAAGAGAAAGCACTTCATGACATATTTATAAGGTTCAGATTACATAAATTCACTTGATAAGAAGTTATATATTTTGATTATAACACACGAAAAGAAATTCAAGTCATTTAGCCCAACTCACTAAGTTTACAAACCAGAAAACTAAAATCCAGGATAAGTTGGGTGACTCAGTCCACTTCACAAAGCAAGCCATCCATGATCTTGCAGTGGAATAGCAGGTTCAGAACCCCATAGCAAATCTTATAATCAGTGGATTCTTCTGGAATCCTAGTTAAAATACTCTTTACTGTACCCCAGAAAGCATGGCCCCTGGATTCTCTATCAGCCCAGAACTAAAACAATTTCCGAGGCCAGCTCTTCAGACAGGGCTTGGACTGGACGGTGGACAAAAAGGATACTCGTGAGGAGTGTGTCTCTTAGCTCAAGTAGATACAAGAGACTCAACGGGCAGCTTCTGTCCAGAGGTGAGATGGGAAGGCAGAGAGGGTTAGCAGCTGGTTGAACGGACTTGGGGAATCAGGAGGGGAAAGGTGGAGTGTGCTGTCACAGTATGGGGAGAGCAATTAGAGTCACATTACAGTGTATGTATAAATTGTTGTATGGGAAAAAAATATTAAAAAAGTGGAAAAATACAATAAAATATCCTTTACTGTGAATTTTAAATCACCATCAGTTGCATAATTTTCTTCTTCATACCTAAAATTTCATTATTTCATTTTCCATTTCAAAATTTTCTTTGCTAAAATTAATTAATGGGGTCCTGGTGACACAGGGGTTAAAAGCTATGGCTGCTAATCCAAAGGTCAGCAGTTTGAATCCACCAGCCACTCCTTGGAAACCTTATGGTTGGCAAACCACGTCACGGAACAATATGTGTTTTAATTTTTCAGTGAGAAACTAACATGCTCTGTAAACCTTCATTAAAGTACAATTAAATAAAAGACAAAACAAAACAACCCTAGTTCTAAACAAGGCCATTTTTTAAAAATACAGGGCTTAGAATTTCAACACCTATTTTTGGCGGACACGACTCAATCCATAACAACCTGGAAGCAGCTCTTTTTCAGTTATGTGAGTCCATAATTTCCTTTTATTGATTAAGCTGGTTTGAGATGTCTTTCTGTCACTTGCCATCAAATAAATTCTTACTAGAAATCTTCACACCTGAACTGGACCTCAAGGAGCCCCTGTATGCTACCGGGTGTTTAGAATGGTGAAGCTTCATCTTCAAAAAAAGGAAAGGAAAAAATTATGTGGGAATATTTTCTGTTTTAAGAAGCATTAAAATATATAGTACAAATGTCTTTAATATTCAATGAAATACGTTTCAGTTATCCAGAAAATTTTGTTGTTGTTAGTTACTGTCAAATCCAGAAAATTAACGTAAGTGAAATGCTTTGTTCTTCAGTGATGCTCGTTAAATTAAATGCTACTGTAGTTAATGGGACTTAATTTTTTTTTTCTTTATGTTTATAGAAGTCTTTTAAAATTTAAACATTTAACTCTTTGGTCCCAGAGAAGGTTCAAGAGAGCTCTTAATAACCAATCTGAGATGCTGGGTGTCTGAGAGAGAAAATTAAAAAGAGGAGAAGTAGAGGCAACTAGATGGTTTCCAAGTAACTAAGAATCACAGGTTAATGGAATGATAAAAGTTGGAAAAGTCTTTAGAAATTATCTAGTCCAACCTCTTCAATATTCAGATGAGAAAAGTGAAGCCTAGAGAAACTATATTATAACTTTTCTCAGCTAACACAGCCAACGCCAGCCATGCCTCACAGTAGAACTTCATAAAAACTGGTGAAATGGGGTCGCTCTGTAATCTACATTTTTGACTTCATGTGTAGTGTGTTTTCCAACCAAATCGCTGTAGTGAATAATCAGGGTCTTGTTGAGCAATGACTTTCCAGGGAAGAATGGATGATCAATATTACACGTTTCTCTGTAACCCAGCAGTAAAAACTGAAATCAAGCTCCTTTTAGCCCATTTTTTCCTCCCAAGGCTGAGTCACAGGTACAGTCATGCTGAATTACGTCTGTGTGGGGGATGGCAGAGGTGAGGACATGAAGGGGTGGGGATGGGGTGGGTTGGGACAAGATTCTTTTTCTGTGAGCTTTACCTTTATGCCATTTTCATTATTAGAAATTGTTAGAAATGACTCTGTTGTCCGGGTATCATCACTTATTTCTGGACAAAACTGCAAAGAGAAGAAATGAGGGGACCAGAAGAAGAGATGAGACACTTGAAGGTGGACATGAGGGATCTGGCGTAGTGTCTGAGAGATACATCCTGTATGAGTTACTAAAGAAAACCCAACATTCTGTAATGAAAGCAGCAATTTTTATTTTTATATTAAAAAATACGTGGTTTATTTGATTTCCTCTTTGGATGTAAGAAAGAAGATTAATAAAGGGAAGGCTGAAAGTGAGTTTCCGAAAGCCTCCTTTACCTTTGTATTATTCCAGTAGAATAGATTTACTTTGACTTACTGGATTTATAATTCAACATAGTCTAATTCAGTGAATGAATTCAATGAACTAATTTGTGTTTGATCATATAACCTATTCTATTTTGCTGGGACAGGTCACTTTCCCACGAGTTCTCTGCTCTGATTTCTTTCCGGGCAACCCTCACTGAAGCCCTTTGATACTGGCGTGTGCAGGGCTGCGTTGAAAGGGTGATGCACGAGGGCTCTGTGGACAGGCCTCTAAGGGCTGTTGCTTGAAGGGTTAACTGGGGTCTCATCCACCATTCACAGCTGCAGTGGTGATTTTTTAAAATTCAAATCTGATGATTCTCAACCTCCTGCCACCACAGCAACTTGTATTTCTTCTTCAGATACATGAACACAGGTTTGGTTTTATTCGATTTATTTGTTTTTGTTCCTATTGTCTCTCTAACATGAAGTCTGATACATAGTAGACAGCCAGTAAATATGTATTGAATAAACGGAACAAAAACTCAGCAATATTCCATACCGTCCAAGAGTTCCTACCTCAGTCTAAACAGCGCGAATTTGAACACACCTAAATAATTAGGATAATCTCTTAGGGTTTCTGATCATGAGATTTGATCTTTAGGGTTGGGTGTCTCCAATATGGTAGCCACTAGCCACATGGGGCCAGTTAGCACTTGAAATGTGGCTAGTCTCAATTGAGATGTGCTGTATGTGTAAAATACACATGGATTTCAAAGCTTTGGTATGAAAAAAGAATGTAAAATATTTCATTAATAATTTTTATATTGATTACATGTTGAGATGATAATTTTTAGATGTGTTGGATTAAGTAAAATACTTTGTTAGAATTAATTGCACCTGCTTCTTTTTACTTTTTAAAACAATGTGGCATTTTAAGGAAACTTAAAATTACACATGTGGTTCGCATCATGTTTCTATCGGACGGCACTGCCCTACGAGGGGAGGAGAGAAGACAGAAGGGAAAACTCAGCAACAAAAGTTAACCTAACACTCTTTTGAGGGGCATCTAGGTCAACAGGCATAATAAAGTTTATTAAGAAACTGTTGTGTATCCCACTTTGCTGAGTAGTATCTGGGGTCTTAAAAGCCAGCGAGTGGCCATCTAGGATGTATCAATTGGCCCCAACCCACCTGGAGTAAGGAGAATGAAGAACACCAGAGACATAAGGAAAATATTAGCCCAAGAGACAAAAAGGGTCACATAAAGCAGAAGCTCCATCGGCATGAGACCAAAAGAACTAGATGGTGCCCGGCTACCACCAATGACCGCCCTGACAAGGAACCCAACAGTGAGTCCCAGACGGAGCAGCAGAAAAGTGGGGTGCAGAACTCAAATTCACATAAAAAGACCAGACTTAGTGGTATGACTGAGACTAGAGGAACCCCGGAAGACATGGTCCCCGGATACTCTGTTAATCCAGAACTAAAACCATTCCTGAAGCCAACTCTTCAGATAAAGATTACACTGGAGTATAAGACATAAAATGATACTCGTGAAGAGTGTACTTCTTAGTTCAAGTAGATACACGAGACTGAATAGGCAGCTCCTGTCTGGAGTCAAGATGAGAAGGCAGAAAAGGACAGGAACTGGTTGAATGGGCTCGGGAAATCTGGGGTGGAAAGGGGGAGTGTGCTGTTACATTTCAGGGATAGCAACTAGGGTCACATAACAATGTGTGTATAAATTTTTGTATGAGAAACTAACTTGAGCTGTAACCTTTCACCTAAGGCACAATTAAAAAAAAAAAAAAGAAAAAAGAAAAGTTAATATAACACTTCTTCTACCCTGAGACCAGAGGAACTAGATTGTTTCTGGTTACCACTACTGACCATTCTAATCATGGCCACAATAGATGGATCCTGATAGAATGGGACAAAAATGTGGAACAAAACCTTAAACTCCTTAAAAAAAACACAAATATACAGACCTACTGGACTGGTTGAGACTGGAGGACTCCCAGGACTATTGCCCTGAGCTGCTCTTCAAAACTTGAGTGGAAACTGACCCTTGAGGTCACCTTGTAGTGAAATAACAAGTTGGCTCAAAAAATAATGACCACCCATAAGTACTGTATGCCTTTAAAAAATCACCTATATGAGACCAAATGGTCAACACTTACTTTAAAATAAAGATGAGAATGAAGGTGGCAGGGCAACTAGATTAACAGAAACAGAACAACCAGAATGAAACAATGAGAATGTTCACGTATTGTGAAGAATGTAACCAATGTCACCGAACAACTTGTGAAGAATTGTTGAACGGGAACCTAAACCGCTGTGCAAACCTTCACCAAAAACACAATATTATTTACAAAAAAAAGTTAATGTAACAATTATTAAATATTCACAGAACTTCGTGACTGAATCCCTCAACATGTATGCTAAATAAAACGTTTAAGTATATGTTTGTGATTTTAGTCTGTCAGTTCAGAATAGAGATTTGATATTAGGAGTTGTAAAAAGAAGGCCAGTGGAGGTGAACAGCTAAGGAATTTTCTCTCAACCACGCGAGTACTATTATTTTTATAATACCTTGCAGATTCTGAATCCCAAGTTCAAGGTGCTGAATTGCTTACCCGGGTACTTTTACAGTTCCTGAAGTTTGGACTCATTGTTATCTGTGGCTATGACTCTGGCACCTTGTCTTGCAAAAGCCTGGGGGATACAATGCACAAATAAATCCTTTGTCTACTAGGTTAAGCTGCTTCCATAAATGGAAAGTCAGTTGTCCCTTTTCCCTTTCATCTTGTTTCCATTATTGTTTTCCCTAAAACGTAGGTGGGGTCTCACACTATCTGATCTCACCCAACATCCCCAGGGTTATTATTTTTATTTACTTTTATCATTAATTAGAACAACATGACATACATAGTGCTTGCCATCTGACTTTGTCCATTTAAGTAAAATCAAATAAGATACGGCTTTTAGAACTAGGACTCTGCTATTAACACCTCTCAAAATACTGCAGCTCTGCAATTTGATAGCCTGTCTTCCATTTCTAAGCAGGTGACTAAGTAAAAAGAGAAAAATGAGTTATTTCATGTTTTTCCGCCCAAGAGTATTCTAGTGCTTTTATGAATGTCAAACTACACCCTACCACTATACTAAACCCCCAACCTAAACCCAGTGCCGTTGAGTCAATCCCGACTCACAGCGACCCTATAGGACAGAGTACAACTGCCCCATAGAGTTTCCAAGGAGTGCCTGGTGGATTCCAACTGCTGACCTAGTTGGTTAGGGGCCGTAGCTCCTAAGTACTCTGCCACCACGGTTTCCAGCACTGTACTGAAAGTGCATAATTAGTTTAGGTATGTGTTTGCAGGTATGATGTGGGAAAAGATATAAATTAGAAAGCAACAGTAAACTGACAGTCTTATAACTCTGTAGTCCTGTATCGGAATGGAGGTCTTTCAGAATGCTATATATATCCTTGTAAGGATCCTAGTGGTGCAAAGGTTAAGCACTTGGCTGATACATGAAAAAGTTGGCGGTTTGAACCCACCCAGCGGCTCTGTGGGAGAAAAGACCTGGCAATCTGCTTCCACAAAGATTATAGCCAAGAAAACCCTATGAGACAGTTCTACTTTGTCACATGGTGTCGCTGTGAGTCGGAATCAACTCAATGACACATAACAACATCATCTCCTTGTAGGCCCCTTGCAGTTGATTATTATGGTGCAGAAACTGAGGCAGAGAAATCAGTTTCCCAGAATCAAAGGTCATCAGTGATGTCACATAGGAAACTTTATCAGCCTGGGCTCAGAGGTCGTGACTTTTTTTTTTTTTTTTGATAACTTAAGACAGCAGCGGCACAAAGTCAACAGAAAGAGTGGAGGGGGATTAAATAACAGTGGAATCATTCCACGTAATTCAATATCTCAAAAGGTAGTAAGCAAACAACAAAAGATACTAACTTACCAAGGTGGCTGCCCGGCCGATGCCCTGAGCAGCAGCCGTCAGGATGATGACCTTGCCATGAAGTCGACCCATAATGCAAACTGTGGTTTAAGCCAAAGGCATGCGCTTTTTTTTTTTTTTTTAATTGTGGTGAAAATATACACAAAAAAACATACATGTCAACTCAACAATTTCTACATGTACAATTCAGTGACGTTGACTGCATTCTTCAAGTTGTGCAACTATTCTTGCTATGTTTTTCCAAATCATTCCACCTAAAGGCATGTGCGTTTAATGGCTGACACTAGCAACACGTTCCTGCATAGGCACTAACATCTAGAAAAAACGGTACAAGGTGCTGCTTCTTTTTTTTAATTGTACTTTAGATGGAGGTTCACAGAACGAACTAGTTTTTCATTAAACAAGTAGTATACACACTGTTTAGTGACATTGGTTGCCAACCCCAACGACATATCAACGCTCTGCCTTCTCGACCTTGGATTCCCCATTACTAGCTTTCCTGTCCCCTCCCGCCTTCTCATCCTTGCCGCTGGGCTGGTATGTCCGTTTGGTCTCATTTTGTTTTAAGGGCCTGTTTAATCTTTGGCTGAAGGGTGAACCTCAGGAATGACTTCATTACTGAGTTAAAAGGGTGTCTGGGGGCCATACTCTCGGGATTTCTCCAGTTTCTTTCAGGCCAGTAAATCTGGTTTTGTTTTTTTGTGAGTTAGAATTTTGTTCTACATTTTTCTCCAACTCTGTCCAGGACCTTCTATTGTGATCTCTGTCAGAGCAGTCGGTGGTGGTAGCTGGGCACCATCTAGTTGTGCTGCACTCAGTCTTGTGGAGGCTGTGGTACTTGTGGTCCATTAGTCTTTTGGACTCATCTCTCTCAAGGTGCTTCTTGATGAACTTCACGGCACCTTTGTACGAACAGTCCCACCATCTGAACTCTCCAAGAATGCTTCCTCTAGATACCTAGCTTAAGATTTCAAAAACATTTAGCACAAATCAATGAGGTGATAACTTGCGATACACAGACATTGGACTTTAACCCTCTTTTTGGTTCCTTCAGTACCCAGCGACCATGGCCTCTGATCTGAGGCTGCAGGGGTGAAACCCTTTCCCTCACTGCCATCACCACCCTCCTCCCCACCGCCCCTGCACACACTTTTACTGTATTGTTTGTGTCCTTAAAACTCGGGACTGCTTCTCTCTGTCTCTCCTGGAAGATATTGGGGAGGTTTGCACTATCAATAGTGTATGGCTTTCCCTTGTGCTTTTCAAAGATTTCAGGGCTGGCCTCAGAGAGTCACTGAACAAAATCAAATTGTGTTCAATACCCCCATTTTACAGATGAGGAAGCTGATCTGATGGGTCAAAACTCAAAGAACCAGTAAAGGGTAGAGGCAGAAGGAAATTCAGCCCTCCTGACTCTTGTTATGTGAACACTCCACCCCACAGTGTTGCTGACTCTGTTTTAAAGTTAGGGCACACAGTAAGTAACATTTCAACAGCCACATTCGGTAATGTTTAAGGAGAGGATTGAGGAACCGTGACTTGGGAAACTTAGATATTTGACCAATGCCTGCTTGGATTGTAGATCACAGAGAAGAGGAATGACTGGTGATAAGGCCACGGGTGGTAACGGGTCAAATGATGATCAAACGAGGCTATCTTCAAGGAACAAGCTTCCTTCTACTGCCCTCTTCGGCCCTTAATGCATGCTCTCTGACCTCATACCAGGGCACAAGATGGCTGCTGTGTCTCCAGCCATCATATCTACACTCCAGGATAAAAGAAGGGGAGGAGCAAAACCCTTTAGAGAAGTCTTGCCTTTCTACTCAAGAAGGAAGTCCTCCTCTGAAGTTCCATCCTAAATTCCTTTGGCCAGATCTGTGTTACTTGGGCACTGCTTATAGCCAAGGAGGCTAGGAATTTGAGAGTTTTTGCTTTCCAGTTTGAAGAATCGAAAGGCCGGGGGAATGTGAGTTTGGATGGGTGTTGAGTGAACCCGCCTAGGGTATATGCTCAAATAACCTACACAATCACTCTGCTCCATTACCTGCCTGATGAAGTACAAGTTGCCACCCTAGCCTAGAGGGCTCATATAATCTTAGTTCTTTCTTTTTGATCATTAGCAAGTCAGTGTTTTTGTTTGTTTGTTTTGGCTGTTAGTCAATACGCACTTTCCTATCAAGCCTTCACACTTTTGTTCAAGCTTTAGGTGCTAAGGGGCTAGTTACTCCTATAAGCAATGGGCATTGAGGATTTATGGAAAGAGAGTGACTTGAACAGACACGGGTTTCGAAAGACAGCCCTGGAGAGGGAGTGACCAGGCAGGAGTAGGGAGTTCAGTTAGGAGGTTGTTGCAGGGGCTGGTGAGGGCCTGCAGTGACACAGTGGGGATGGAGAGAAGAGGTGGATGAGAGGGTTGTTAAAGAGATAAGAGACAGGGCGTGGATATCGATGGGGCTAAGTTCAAAGAGATTCTATGGTTTGCCTAGTGTTTCACAGCTATGAGACAGTAGACCTGAATTCAAACCTAGGCCTCCTGATTACAGGTCCAAGAAAGATCACGTGCCTCCTGGCTTCCTCTCCTGGTACTGGCATTCCCAGCAGGCCTCTCTAAATCACCACTGCGGTGGCCATGAGCCTGTGCCTCACAGACCTGCAACTACAGGAGACCTAAACGGCCAATGGGCTCAAAGGGAGTGACGACTGTGAGGATGGCGCAGGACCGAGCAGTGTTTCCTTCTGTTGTACGCAGGGTCATTATGCATTGGAACCAACTCAACAGCATCTAACAACAACAACAATTGGCCAAAGGCCCAACTTCCAATGGGCTGTTCCCAGCCACTACCTGAGTGCTGCACGGATACTAAGGAGCCCCATTCCTAGGAGTCAGGGCTCCTCTTTGGTGGCTGACCTCCTCTTGCTGAACCTTGCTTAGACTACACAGTGGTCTAGGATGGTTCCATGCAACCTGGCTTCCCCATCTCCCTCCCTTGGGGTCAGACTTGTACCTTGACCTGTGGGCTTGCCCAGCCTTTCCCAGTCCCCTCCTCATTTTCTCTCACAGACATTTCCCTTAATAAAGAGTATGGATGTTTAATTCTGTCTTGGAGGACCAGGTAAAGCACCTTATAAGAACTGGTTCCAGAAATCAGTTTACAGCTCACTGAGGCTCTACAATTTTGTCTGCATTTGTTATGTGACAGAGAAGCTGGGCTTTTACACTGCTTGGACTACCCTGATTCAGTTAATTTTACTTTTATTTTTCCTTACATGGGTGATAAATTTCCACTCTAAACATGGAAAGAGCTGAGAGATATATACAATAGATAGTAAACCCCACTGCCGTGGAGTTAATTCCAACTCATACGACCATATAGGGCAGACTAGAACTGCCCTATAGGGTTTCCAAGGCTGCAATCTTTATGGGAACAAACTGTCATGTCTTTCTCCCTCAAAGCAGCTGGTGGGTTCCAACTGCCCACCTTTTGGTTGGCAGCAGGGCGTTTTAACCGCTGCGCCACCAGGGCTCCTTTTGATAGTAAAAGACTCCCCGAATCTTAACCCTTCGCCGACCCTAGGCATGGTGTAATTTAAAAAGCTGTTCTTCTACGCCATGGCCCTCAGTGTCTTTTGGTGCAATGGCACCGTGAAGACACGTGGCCAAGCGTTTTCCTGGGAAACCTCTGACATCCCGAGAAGCATTTACTGAACAGCTGCTGAAGCACAGAGCAGCCAGCCTCTCAGCTCACTCTGAAAACCTCTCCCAGGCCGGCCTCCTCATCTTTCTGCAATCAGATTTTGGGGCCAAAGCCTTCATTTAGATAAAATGCCCTCTCAAACGAAAAAGCATTTCTTTGGGAAAATGAGTGCAAAATCCAACGTGGAAACTGCACGTGGTGGCTTTCTTACTCTCAATATTGTAATCAAAATGTCAACTTTTCATAAGCAGAGACACAATCTCAGCATTATTAGGAAATCTAAATGTTTTCAGCAGACAAGAAAAGAAAAGTTCACTTAAAACACTAAAATCCTCTTTTCTTTGGCTACTTTGAAAAACTTGTAAACCAGCTTCAAACCAGGGCTTCTAACCAGTTTAGCCCAGCTCAGTCATGGCCCACAAGGAGACACAAGAAAGGTCTTGAATTTTTAAAATGTGGGTGAACTGGAATGCTAACTAGAATGGGAAAAGTTACGGGTTGAAGTCCTGCTTCAAACTTGTTAAAAACCCACTTTTGTCCTGAACTAACTGCTCAGATGAATTCTGAAATAGGCAACGTGAAGAAAAACAACAAAAAATCCCCAACCAAACCCGTTGCCTTGATTCCAACTCATAGCGAGCCTATAGGACAGAGCGGAACTGCCCCATAGGGTTTCCATGCAGCAGCTGGTAGATTCGAACTGTCAACCTTTTGCTTAGCTCTCAACCACTGAGCATGGCTCCTGAAGAACAAAGCAACATCTAAAAAATTAACCCTTCTCTCTCCCCAGCTGAAAGTTTCATTTAAAAAGTATCAATGTTACTTCAGAGCGGTGAGTGGAAGACGTTCTGCAGATTCCTGCACGAGCAACATACTTGAGATCTTTGTGCAGAAGCAAGTTGAGTGCTTAATAATGCATGCTGGGATTGTAGTTCAAGTGCCTTCATACTTGTTCCATTTCCTTCAGTTTTTTTTAAAAGGAACCATGATTCCTGTACTTTGTCTGCGTTCTGCCATCTAGTGGAGCTCAGGTAGAACTGCTAATTCTAAGTGGAAGGTAAAGACGTGGAACCGAACCAAATCAAACCAGTTGTGGTAGAGTCGGTTCCAAGTCATGGCGACCCCATGTGTGTCAAAGTAGAACTCTGCTTCATAGGGTTTTCCCTGGTTGATTTTATAGAAGTAGATCGCCAGGCCTTTCTTCGGGGCACCTCTGGGTGGACTCAAACCTCGGCTAGCCACATTAACTGTTCGTACTCTGCGGTTGAGTCGATTCTGAAAAAACCAAACATGTTGCCGCTGAGTCCATTCGGACTCATAGCGACCCTATATGATAGAAAAACTGCCCCATAGGGTTTCTAAGGAGCAGCGGGTGGATTTGAACTGCCGACCTTTTGGTTAGCAGCCGTAGGTCTTAAGCACCAGACTCCATGATTGGTTTGTACCTGCGCACCAGGCTATATGCTGTTCCCGGCTTGTTGTTGTTGGGTGCCTTGGATTCCGGCTCACAGCTACCCATGCGACAGAGTAGAACTGCCCCACAGGGCTGTTCGAACCCACCTGCAACTCTGCAAGAGAAAGATATGGTAGTTTGCTTCTGTAAAGATTACAGCCTTGGAAACCCTATGTGCCAGTTCTACCCTGTCCTATAGGGTCTCTATGAGTCGGAATCGACTGGACAGCAGTGGGTTTGGTTTTTGGAATCTTTATGGAAGCAGATCAGCAGGTCTTTCTGCTGTGGAGCTGCTGGGTGGATTCCAACCACCACCCTTTAAGTTAGCAGCCTGAGTGCTTAGCCAATTGCGTCAGCAGGGCTCTTGGGTTAGTCAAATTTAAACGAGCCAGAAACTGCACGTGGACGATAGCAGGGCAACAAAACCCAGGACATTGAAGTTTCTGAGCCTTCCTGGCCCGCTACCTCGATTTTTTTTTCTGATCGGTGTCACAATAGTTAGTCCCGGACAGAATGAGAGAAAAATATGGAACAGATCTCAAATCCTGTTTATAGTAGTGGTCTCATACAGTTTTTGTCCTTTTGTGATTGACTTATTTCACTCAGCGTACTGCCCTCCAGATTCATCCATGTTGTGAGATGCTTCGCAGATTCATCTTTGTTCTTTATCGTTGCGTAGTATTACTTCGTGTGTATATACCACAGGTTGTTTATCCATTTATCTGTTGGTGGACTCTTAGGTTGTTTCCATCTTTTTGCTATTGTGAATAATGCTGCAATTAACATGGGTGTGCATATGGCTGTTCCTGTGAGGGCTCTTTCATCTCTAGGTTGTATTCCTAGGTGTTGGATTGGGCTGGATGGTCTGGTATTTCTATTTCTAGCCTTTTAAAGAAGCACCATATCATTTTCCAAACAATTGTACCATTGTGCATTCCCATCAGCAGTGCATAAGAGTTCCAATCTCCCTGCAACCTCTCCAACATTTGTTATTTTCTTTTTTTTTTAAATTTGTGCCAGTTATGTCAGGATGAGATGCTATCTCATTGTAGTTTTGATTTGCATTTCTCTCATGGCTAGTGATTGTGAGCATATCCTCATGTGTCTGTTAGCCACCTGAATGTCTTCTTTGATGAGGTTCTGTTCATATTCTTTCCCCAGTTTTTAATCGGATTATTTGTCTTTTTGCGGTAGAAGTGTTGGATTTTCCTATAGATTTTAGAGATTAGACTTTTGTCGGATACATCGTAGCTAATTTTTCCCCCAGTCTGTAGACTGATTTTACTCTTTTGGTGAAGTCTTTGGATGAGCGTACATGTTTCATTTTTAGAAGATCCCAGTTATCTAGCTTACCTTCTGGTGTTTGTGTTTTCTTAGTCATGTTTTTGTCCTGTTTATGCCATATATTAGAGCCTCTAGTGTCGACCCATTTTTTTCTTACATGATCTTTATAGTTTTTGTGTTATATTTAGGTCATTGATGCATTTTGAATTAGTTTTTGTGTATAGTGTGAGGTATGGGTCCTGTTTCATTTTTTACAGATGGACATCCAGTTTTGTCAGCACTGTTTGTTAAAAAGATTATCTTTTCCCCATTTAATGGACTTTGGGCCTTTGTCGAAGATCAGGTGACCATAGGTGGATGGATTTACATCTGGGTTCTCGATTCTGTTCCATTGGTCAATCTGTCTGTCATTGTACCAGTACCAGGCTGTTTTGACTACCGTAGCTGTATAGCAGGTTCTGAGGTCAGGTAGTCCTCCTAATTTATTCTTCATCTTCAGTAGTGCTTTATTTATCTGGGGCCTCTTTCCTCTCCAAGCTAATGATTAGTTTTTCCCTCTCTTTAAAGAATGCTGTTGGTATTTGGATTGGGATTGCATTGTATTTGTAGATTGCTTTGGGTAGAACTGACATTTTCACAGTGTTGACTCTACCTATCCATGAGCATGGTATGTTTTTCCATTTATGTAGGTCTCTTTTGCTTTCTTGCAGTAGTGTTTTGTGGTTTTCTTTGTATAGGTCTTTTATATCCCTGGTTAGATCTATTCCTAAGTATTTTATTTTTGGGGGAGCTATTATAAATGGTATTATTTTCCTGATTTCCTTTTCATAATTCTCTTTATTGGTGTATAGGAACCCAACTGAGTTTTGTATATTTAGCTTGTATCTTGCTACTCTGCTGGATCTATTAGTTCCAGTAGTTTTCTTGTGGAGTCTTTAGGGTTTTCTATGTATAGTATCATATCATCTGCAAATAGGGAGGGTTTTACTTCTTCCTTAACAATTTGGATGCCCTTTACTTCTTTTTCTTGCTTTATTGCTGTAGCCCGGACTTCCAGCACAATGTTAAATAGGAGTGTTGTCCTAGGTTTTTTTGAGTGAGGAAAAGAAATTTTATTGTGTTTAAGGTACAATTATTATTGTTACTGTCACACCCAGCCTGATCTAACCCTTATACTCATTTAGTGGCAGAATGCAGGCATGCTGACTACAAGGGGGGTGGTGTGGGGTAGGGGTGGGGGGATGTGGAGCTTGAACCAAAAGTGTGGAGGCTTGAAAGGGAAGAGCACCTTGGGTAACAGGTCAGGTCTGACTGAAGAGAATGGAGATAAGCTCTAAAAGAAAAATTTCGAGTTTTGTTGAAGAGCCCAGAGGTAAGATCAAAAAGGAAGAACTAGGTTATATGAGCCCTCTAGGCTAGGTTAGCAACCTGTAGGTCATTAGATAGGGAATTGAGCAGAGTGATTGTAGGTTTTGTGTGCACATACTCTATAAGTGGGTTTACTCAACACCCATTCAAATCACTTTCCCTGTGCCTTTCACTTCATAAAGGCTGGAGAGCAAATCTCTCAAATTCCTAGCTTCCTTGGCTGCAAGGGGTGGCTAAGTAACAAAATTTGGACAATGGAATATAGGCTGAAATTCCTGAGGAAGGTTTCCTTCTTGAGTAGAAAGACAAGGCTTCTCTAGAAGTCTTATGGCTTTTGCTCCTCACCTTCTTTTTGCCTGGAATGCAGATACGATGCCAGGTGACATTGCAGCCACTTTGTGCCTTGGTATGAGGTCAGAAAGCACACACTAAAGACACAGCAGAGTAACAGAAGGAACCTTGTTCCTTGAGGACATCCTTGAGGCATCGGCCCTGGACTAACTTCCCTGGACTTGTCTAAGATAAAGTCCTTTTTACAACCACCATTTTCAAGTTTTCTGTTACTTGGAGCTAAGCATATTCCTAACAGTTACAATGAACAGTCTGAAAGACTTGGATGAATTCCCGATTTTTCTCTCACTAGCAAAGGGAATAAGTCACTTAACTCTTCAAACTTGGCTTTCTCATCTGTAAAATGAAGCTAACCATAGAACTTACCTCAGGGGTGTTGTGAGAAGGAGATTCGGCATGTGAAGCCATCATACAATGTTTGACATGAATTCACTCAATAAATGTCAGTGATTATTATTATGGAAGTCATCAGAGGAATGTACTAATACATAATTAAAAATATTTTATTGTTTTTAAACCTTGAGCTTAGTTTCTACATATGTCCAAGTGAGGTTTTTGGTAAAATTGTGCGTTGTTGCCCCCTTGCATATTAATGTTGGGTCTACTGATCTGTAAGGAGCCCTGGGGGCACAGAGGTTAAAGCACTCGGCTGCTAACTGAAAGGTCAGCAGTTGGAACCCATCAGCTGCTCAGTGGGAGAAATATGTGGCAGTCTGCTTCCATGAAGATTTACAGCCTTGGAAACCCTATGGGGCAGTTCCACTACAGGGCTGCTATGAGTCAGAATTGACTTGACAGCAGCGGGTTTGGTTTTGGTTCAGTAATGATCTGTACTATCAACCTTGCTTTAACAACAACGCTCTTCCTTTGAATTTAGAAGATTTCAGAATAGACTTCTTATGAATATAGGCGTTCTTTAATAAAGACTAACTCCAGTACTCCTTTCTTCCTCAATGCAGATTTCTGCAGCCTCCCATGCTGACTTCAACAATAATGCTTACTGGAAAACCACCCAAATCACATGGTATTGCGGATGTTTGCTTACCTAGCTGTACAGGCACCAGACTACATTCTTCAAGCCAGGCATTTATTGTCTTTCCCTTTGTAAGTTCCAAGAAGACAGTGCCTTGTAGTGTCTAGACCAGTGACCAGCATGCAGTAGATGCTCATTAAATATTTGCTGAGCAGCAGGCTCTCAATAACATGTTTCCTATGAACAATAATATCACAGTTTGTCTTCTCTAGTCCTGAATTTACTTTTAAAAAAATCTTATCATATTGTGCTTCAGATGAGAGTTTACCGAGAAAATTAGTTTCTCATTCAATGACCTACTCCTCTGAATTTACTGTTCAGGTCTTTTAAGCATCGTCTGCCCACACTACAGTTTTTTAAACACTGTTGGTTTCCACTGCTAGCTTCATTGTTCCTTCACAACCATTCATGATATTGAAACTCACTTCATGAGTTAAGCAACTTCTACTAGACTGGATACCTAACAGCTGCTTACATTTTTAATGGCCTTAATTTTATCATTCAGGTGAATTTATCCAGTAACTTCGGGTTACTCTTTAATTCAGAAGAGGAGCAGACACTGAATGAATCAGACCCGTAGCTATTACAGTGTGATGTTTGGGCAAGGCTGCAAAGGAGAAGCAAAACCAAGGGGCAGGCCCTAGCCCTAGTGAATTCCTGTGATAGTATGTTAGGCTAAGGGAAAATATCCAATCCAGAGATTTGGAATGATGGGTACCATGCAATCCATAATCTCTTCTTTCAATGACTCTTCTTATCAAAGAGCCAAGGATGCCTTAAAATCACTTTAACTCTGTTCTATATAACCTTACTCAACTTACTGTTTTTTTTTTTTTTTTTTTTTTTTGTGTGTGTGTGTGTGGTATTTCAGTTATATGATGCAAATAGTAAAATAGGGATACTCTCAAAAACCATACTTCTTAGTCTTTTATAGGGTCACAAATGCCCTGAGAATACAATAAAAGAAAGTATGGACCCTAGTATTCTGAAAAAATAAATCTACACATAAAAGTTCACATAAAATTTCATAAGTTTTACAGACCTCATGAAGCCCACCCATGGATGCCCTAAGTATCTGTGGGGATGCTGGTTTCAGGAAACTTTGATAGAAAATCTGGTGTTGTTTCCTCATGTCTAAAATGAAGGGGTAGAACCAATAATCTCTGAGGTTTTCAGCTGCGAGTGGGGTGGAGTGGAGAACGAAGTCTTGTAACAAACCAATTGAGAGTGCTTGGGTCGGTAACAGAAAAGTGAGAAAGAACTTTTGTAGCTATGAAATCAAAATGAAAAGTAGGAATACAAGTTAATGACGCAGACCCTGTTGTCCTTTAACAATTTACAACCAGAAAACATGCATTTATTTTCATAGCAGAATCCTGAAACTCAGTGAGAGGAGAGCCAAACACACCCTGAGCACACCACCAAGAAACCATTCACATCTCACAGCTGTGATTCAGAACTACTCATTAGCCATTTATTGAATGTACAACCTGCTAAAAGAAGAGTTTATAATTTTGGTAATTAAATGATGCTTTATACTAATTTATGTATTCTGCTTTGGAATTGCCTAAGTTATATGTGGATAGCTTTACATTAATAAAAATGTGTACATGAAATGCATACATGGAAAGACTGGAAATTTCCTTCAATAACTTTACTCCTTACAAAATATATAAATAAATCAAACCTTTCAACTTCTAAAGTATTACCACATTCAAGAACAAGGCATTGCCATCACCGTTCTAAATTACCAGAAGGAATGAATTTCTGATTCCTTGATCTTCCAGTTCTAGTGGTGAAGGGAAAACTGAATGTGAAATTAAGTGGGACTATGATATCATTGCCAGGGAGAGACACACAAAGCGGCAAACACGGCCGTTTCCAAACAAGGAGTGCCGGCCCTGCGGACCAGTGACAGCAGAGGAGTTACTGGGTTTTGCATTCGGGCACGTCTTTTCCGGAAGAGGCATGCCAAGGACCTGTCTGAGGGTCCACACTCTGTGCTCCCACTGTGTGTTCCTCTGAGAAAGAAAATAAAACACAAAATTAATTCTATTAAAAAAATACACACAAACAACAAGCATGGCTGAAAGGGGAATAGATGTGAAAACAGGAGAGATATGAGGAGTGAAAAGTGGCAATGTGGTCATTAGCTTCACTGAGTCTGATCATCCAAACGGTGTATTTCACCTCAGAGTGTGAGAAGTTTATTCCTCATTCTCTCGGAAAATGAACTGTAACATAATTAAGGAAAAAAAAAATTCAAAGTCCTATTTTATAAGATGGTTGTAAAAAAACCTCATTTGTGTTAGAAAACCATATTATACAAGAAGTAATAAAATCTTATTTCAAATTTATCAATTTGAGAGTCAAAGTGAACCAAAGATGGACTAATTTAGTTGGGTTTTCGTTTACCCTATTTTTGTTGTTCTTGTTGTTAGGTGCTGTCGAGTAGGTTCCGACTCCCAGTGACCCTATGCACAACAGAAGAAAACACTGCCCGGTCCTGCGCCATCCTCACAATCGTTGTTATGCTTGAGCCCACTGTTGCAGCCACTGTGTCCGTCCATCTCATTGAGGGTCTTCCTCTTTTACGCTGACCCTATACTCTACCAAGCATGATGTCCTTCTCCAGTGACTGATCCCTCCTAATAACAATTCCAAAGTATGTGAGACGTAGTCTCGCCATCCTTGTTTCTAAGGAGCATCCTGGCTGTACTTCATCCAAGACAGATTTGTTTTGTTCTTTTGGCAGTCCATGCTATATTCAATATTCTTCACCAACACCACAATTCTAAGGCATCAATTCTTCTTTGGTCTTCCTTATTCATCTTCCAGCTTTTACATACCTACGAGGGGATTGAAAACACCATGGCTTAGGTCAGGGACACCTTAGTCTTCAAGATGACATCTTTGCTTTTCAACACTTTTAAGAGGTCTTTTGCAGCAGATTTGCCCAATGCAATGCGCCTTTTCATTTCTTGACTGCTGTTTCCATGGATCTTGATTGTGGATCCAAGTAAAATGAAATCCTTGACAACCTCAATCTTTTCTCCATTTATCATGATGTTGCTTATTGGTCCAGTAGTGAAGATGTTTGTTTTTTTTATGTTGAGGTGTAATCCATACTGAAGACTATGGTCTTTGATCTTCATCAGTAAGGGCTTCAAGTCCTCTTCACTTTCAGTAAGCAAAGTTGTGTCATCTGCATAATGCAGGTTGTTAGAGTCTTCCTCCAATCCTGATGCCTTCTTCATATAGTCCACCTTCTTGGATTATTTGCTCAGCAAATAGATTGAATAGGTATGGTGAAAGGATACAACCCTGACGCACGCCTTTCCTGACTTGAAACCACACAGTATCTCCTTGTTCTGTTCAAATGACTGCCTCTTGATCCATGTACAGATTCCTCATGAGCACAATTAAGTGTTCTGGAATTCTCATTCTCCTCAACGTTATCCATAATTTGTTATGATCCACACAGTCAAATGCCTTAGTATAGTCTATAAAACACAGGTAAACATCTTTCTGGTATTCTCTGTTTTTAACCAGGATCCATCTGACATCAGCAATTATATGCCTGGTTTCACATCCTCTTCTAAACCCAGCTTGAATTTCTGGCAGTTCCCTGTTGATATACTGACGCAGCTGCTTTTGAATGATCTTTAGCAAAATTTTACTTGCATGTGATATTAATGAGACTGTTCAAAAATTTCCGGATTTGGTTGGATCACTTTCTTGGGAATAGGCATAAATATGGATCTCTTCCAGTCGGTTGGCCAGGTAGCTGTTTTCCAGATTTCCTGGTATAGGTGAGCACTTCCACTGCTGCATCTGTTTGGTGAAACATCTCAATTGGTAGTCCATCAATTCTTGAAGCCTTATTTTTCACCAATGCCTTCACTGCAGCTTGGACTTCTTCCTTCAGTACCATTTGTTCCTGATCATATGATACCTCCTTAAATGGCTGAAAGTCAACCAATTCATTTTGGTATAGTGACTCTGTCTATTCCTTCCATCCTCTTTTGATGCTTCCTGCATCATTTAATATTTTCCCCGTAGAATCCTTCAGTATTCCAACTCAAGGCTTGAATTTTTCTTCAGTTCTTTCAGCTTGAGAAATGCAGAGCATGTTCTTCCCTTTTGGTTTTCTATCTCCAGGTCTTTGCACATGTCATCATAATACTTTACTTTGTCTTCTCGAGCCACCCTTTGAAATCTTCTGTTCAGTTCTTTTACTTCATTATTTTTTCCTTCTGCTTCAACTACTCGATGTTCAAAAGCAAATTTCAGAATCTCTTCTGACATCCAGTTAGGTCTTTTCTTTCTCTCTTGTCTTTTTAATGACCTCTTCCTTTCTTCATGTATGATGTCCTTGATGTCATTGTACAAATCGTCTGGTCTTCGGTCATTAGTGTTCAATGTGTCAAATCTATTCATGAGATGGTCTCTAAATTCAGGTGGGATATACTAAAGGTTGTACTTTGGCTCTCATCAACTTGTTCTAATTTTCTTCAGTTTCAACTTGAACTTGCAGATAAGTAATTGATAGTCTGGTCCGCATACAGCCCCTGGCCTTGTTCTGACTGATGATATTGAGCTTTTCCATCATCTCTTTCCACAGATGTAGTCGATTTGATTCCTGTGTATTCCATCTGGTGAGGTCCACGTTTATAGCTGCCACTTATGTTGCTGAAAAAAGGTATTTGCAATGAAGAAGTTGCTGTTCTTGCAAAATTCAATCTTGCGATCTCTGGCATTGTTTCACATAAATATATGTTTACTTCTTTTTACTGTGTATGGATTATAATGTAGTAGTTGCCCATAGTTAAAATCTATTAAAGAAATGTTTGTACTTTTATTGTGGATGGTACTTTTATCTTGATATTTAAGTCATTCTTTTATAGTATGAAGAGATCTTCAACTAATATGTAAAAATATGATAATGCAAAAGTAAAATTCATATTTTTCAAGAATCTACAGTGGATAAACACTTGAGATTTTAACAAACTAAGGAGATGCCACAGGATAAACATGATCCTAGTGAATTCGTTAAAAAAAAAAATTCTTTCCAAATTTGGCCTTAACTCAGGTTTACTCCTGACTGTCATGTATATAATAGCAATCTTCACAATGTATAAATGCACTGAGATACAAAATGGAAAGGATCTAACAATATTTGCATTTTCTACTTACTTGAGGTTTCTTGGGCCTATTGGTTCCTTCCAAGATTTTCTGTTAATAGGCTTATAACGTCTTTTTGATATTTGACAGTAGGTTTTGTAATAGTAATTCTAGTAAGGACAATAAAAATATGTAAAAGCCCAACAGCTAATTTTTTAAGGAATACTAAACAGAACTGCTTTTGAGAGTTTTCTACTAAGACACATCACATTGGCATATTATCCATAAGTGGCAGTAGATAAGGCCTCAGGGGCAAAGTAGTGTGCAGTAACACCATGAAATCACAAGTATTCTGTTTGATCTCAGGGAAAGTTCAATTTTCCTAACATTGAGAAACCAGTTCTTTTTAAATTTCTGCAGGCTCAACAGCTAATCATTGGATACTAAGCAAAGCTGTATTTGGAGGCATCATAAAGAAAGTGATTGAGCTGTTACCATGGGGTCCTAGCAACACGCTGAAGAGACAACAATTACCAGAGCAGGAAAGAGGAAAACAGCCTCCTTTCTACACTGTCAGGAAAGCAAACCCCGACTGCAGCTCTGGCCTAAATTGATACAGTCAGAGGTCAGATTCTGATCAGTAGTTTACACTTTAGTCAGCAATGATAACTTGTAAGACTTTCTGCCTTTCTTAGAGACCGTGAAAGTATCTGCTGACACTATAAATAAAATCATTTTTTTTATGAGTAAAAGCTTAATAGGTGTAAGTGTCACTATAGCCAACAGTCTTATAAATGGAAGGACGGCTAGACAGCATGAAGATTCACATTGCTGCTTTTTTTTTTTTTTTTTTTTTTAACTCCGAGTGGCATTAGCTAAAAGTTGGGTATTAGATGGAACATATATTTAAACATTTATTAAATACTACACATACGTCAGATGGGTGACAACTGGCTTCCAAGTTTGGCAGAATTAGATGTTATTATTAAATATCTATTAAAGATTATTAGGACGACTATAGAAGCCAGAAGGGATTTTAAAACGAAACCCGCTGCTGTGGAGTTGATTCTGACTCATAGCGAGCGACCCTATATGACAGAGTAGAACTGTCCCACAGGGTTTCCAAGGCTGTAAGTCTTTACAGAAGCACTGCCACATCTTCCTTCCGTGCAGCGGCTGGTGGGTTTGAACTGCAGACCTCGACTCGACAACAACGAGAAGGGAACTTAGGAAATCTAATACAAACCTGTGCTTTTACTGATTATGAATGTGAGGATCAAAGAGACCAAACAGCTTGCTTACGGTGATGTGTTAATAAATGGCAACATTATATTGCTAACTCAGTTTCTCTGACTCTCTATTTAACATTCTTTCCATTATGTCAAAAAAAAATACATACCACAAAGAATTTTAGGCATGCTATTATGTACAATACTATGTATATATAAAAACATAAGAGGATATTGTTTTGAGATCTAGGTACCTAGAATCTGAAAGGAAATAAAATCTTGACACAAAAACATAAGAGGAAAAACAAGTGAAATTAAGAAAAACAATGCAAAGCTTAGTCACAGCGCTAAATACACACATACAGGTTTTTACCGTTCACTTGCAAGCACAAAAAAGGTGTATGATCGGCAAGTAGCCTTCAAACACATCCTGTGTTATTAATTGATCAGCATTTGCTTAGTTTGAAAACTTTGCTTATGTAATGAGAATTTAATGAATTTAAAGGATGTAGACTATACATATTTTTAAAACACAATAACAATTTTATTTTTAATATTATAACTAAGGGGAAGAAATTTATACAGTTTAGAAAGGAAATTTTAAGCTATGAAAGTTAAATTTAGGCAAAGACATACTCCTTTTCAAACTGGTTGGCATTTTTCATCTTCTCTAGGTCTATTTTCACGAGCTTTGTTTTAAGATCTTCAATTTCCTCTTTATAGGGCTCAGCTCCTAAAGCAACTTTGTCCTAAGTTTTTAGAGAGAAAAGAACAATAACTAAGTATTAAAACAGTTTCAATTCCAGCAAAGAGTGGATAAGTGCCTTTGATCCAGTAGGAACATTTTAAAATAGCAAACAACTTGAAATATATGAAACTCAGAAAAGGCATCAATTTTAATACTAAAATGAATAATAACTAGATATTTGATGCGAAGTATATTTAAAGCTAATATAGAGAGAACACTATTTTTGTATCTTATAACAAATATTATTTTTTCCATTTAAAAAGAAGTGATACACCCAAACAAAATGACACAGAAAGGCTGAAAATAATGAAATGAGTGGGCAAAGGTAAATCAGGAAAATGAAACAAAAAGATGCCAGAGCAACAAAATAAATATCAAACTGGAATTGAATTCAAGGCACAAAGCAGCACATAGCATTATCAGGGATGTTTTGTACTGAAAGACAGTTCATTTCAGTGATATAGGCATTTTCTTTGACCACTATGTAGTGAAAGAAAGGAATCAGCCATAGGTGACACTGGACAGCCAGAATGCTCCTTGGAAACAAGGATCGCGAGACTTCGTCTCACATACTTTGGACATGTTATCAGGAGGGATCAGTCCCTGCAGAAGGACATCATGCTTGGTAAAGTAGAGGGTCAGCGAAAAAGAGGAAGACCCTCAATGAGATGGATGGACACAGTGGTTGCAACAATGGGCTCAAGCATAACAACAATTCTGAGGATGTCACAGGACTTGGCAGTGTTTCATTCTGTTGTACATAGGGTCACTCTGAGTTGGAACTGACTTGACAGCACCTAAAAACAACAGCAACACTGTTGAAAGTAATTCTTGTGCCAGATAAATCAAATTTGGAAATACTGATTTAGAAATGAATGATAGATAACGAGAACTCTGAATTTCAGACATACAGCAT
The DNA here is from genome assembly GCA_030035585.1 of Dugong dugon. NCBI lineage: Eukaryota > Metazoa > Chordata > Mammalia > Sirenia > Dugongidae > Dugong > Dugong dugon. The sequence continues at coordinate 19,265,130 of CM057463.1, read as the reverse complement.
GTGGCCAAAGCTACACTCAGAAATACTGATAGCCTTAAATATTTTTATCAGTAAACTGAAAAGACTAAAAACTAAAGTTCTTAGTTAATAGCATTGGTTTATTCCTCCAGATGTATCTTCATTGCTCTAGTAAGGAAAAGAACAGTCCTTCGAGATTCTGATTTGAATTATATTCAAGTTAGAAATTAATTCGGGAAAAACTGATGGTTGGCCAATTATTTCACACAAAGCACACAACAACAACAACAACAAACACAGTATTTAGCCTTCCCACCTAGGAAATGGCATGTGTCTAAATTTTAAATCACATGGTCTATTTCTTTTTACAGTTTTATGATTCTTTTGTTGTTATTAAGATGCCTTTGAGTCAGTTCCGATTCATAGTGACCCCATGTACAACAGAACGAAACACTGCTCCATCCTGCACCACCCTCATAATCATTGCTATGTTTGAGCCCATTGTCGCAGCCGCTGTGTCAATCCATCTCGTTGAGGATCTTCCTCTTTTTCGCTGACCCTCTGCTTTACCAAGCATGATGTCCTTCTCCAGGGACTGGTCCCTCCTGATAATGTGTCCAAAGTATGTGAGACAAAGTCTCACCATTCTCTTTTGATACATGCTACCTTAATTTTTTTTAATGAAAGTTAGTCATTCGAGCATTTTATTTTTGATTTCGTGGTTATCATAAATAAAATCTTTTTCTTCCTATCATAGAGGGTGTCCTTAAAGTTCCACTGCAGTTCAAATTTTTAACAAATTCACTGCTATTTGATATAAACAGTTTGTAAAGATAAAACAGAGGAAATTTACTCAGAATTTAAGCAAAATTGATAATGATCCTTTTGTTCAAATTTCTTTTATTTTCAGTTAATAAACCCTACATTATGTAGGATAGCTATATCCAGATGTATTTAAATAATGGTGAACAGGCTGAAAATTAATATCCTTGCAATTAGTGAATCTTAAATTAACTCTCTCGAGCTTTTCCAGATTATTTATATGACATATACAAGCATGCTTCAAAATTTCAAACAGTGTAAAGATTTTGGATACCCAGTATTTTTTTTTCTTTCTCCATGGTTGCTATACAAAGTCACACCTACTACGTGGTTCTAAATGGTTACTTCTGGTATTCAGGAAAGGTATTTCTCTCTGTAGATACCTGTGTCAATCTATACCAAATATGGAAGAAATGTGCTGCTTACACTCTCTTTCTTAAACACTTCATGTCCCAGGACACCACTCTCTCTCTCTCCTGGTTCTCCTCTTACCTAGCTGGCTGCTCTGTCTCAGTATCTTTAGGCAACTCCATAAAAATCAGTTGCTGTAGAGTTGATTCTGAATCATGGTGACCCCATGTACCTCTTCTCTATTTTGCTCGTGCCTTAGGTGACCTCACCCTGTCTCATGACTTCGATCTGTTGATGATTACCCAAATTTATATCTCCAGTCAGGACCTCTCCCAGACTCATATATCCCTCCCCTTAACTGATACTTCAACTTGGGTGTCCAATAGGCATCTCAAATTCAACATGTCCAAAACTGAACACCAGTTCTGCTCCACTTTCAAATCTGCTCTTCTGGCTATCTTGCCCATCTCCATAAATGGCAACTCCATCCCTTCACTTGCTCAGGCCAAAAACTCTGGGGTCATCTTTGGCTCCTTGTTTTCTTTCTTACTACACATAGACTTTGTCAGCAAAATCTATTAGTTTCTCTAATGGCATTCAAATTCAAAACATTCAAACTACTGTTCTTTCCAAGGAAAACAGGTCATATTCAGCCCACTGGCCACCAAGTGGAACTCAGTAACAGGGGCATTATGAAGAAAAAGAATTTTAAAATACATTTATCTAATAAAGAGTGCTATATATTTAGGTAAGAAGTATTTTTTAAAAATCTATTTCTAAACTATAAAACATAATAATTATGTGCATTTTAAAAATTATTTTTTAGGAAGATAAAAATAAGCATTATTTTGCATGAAAGTATATTCCTTGCATGTCACTTCTAAGTTGTTTTTTTTTCCTTTACACTTGAGTATTTAACTACAGACATACGTCAGCAATAGGAAGTTGTGGTAAAGGGAAGAATACAGTGCCAAAATATCCTCCACATTCAACAGTAAAATAAAAGGCAAAACATAACTCTTATTTATAAAATGAGTTGGTTAAGTTACCTGGAGTACTAGGATAATTTCTTTTGTTTTTTTCAGGGCATTTATTTGATTCATTAACTTTTGCTTGGAGTTTTGCTATCACGCCATTGGTCATCTCAAGTTTTTTCCGCATCTCTATAATCCTGCCCTCCTTAGGTTTAGCACTTTCTTCAGCTTCACGTAGTGAAGTTTCTAGCTCTTGAATTTTCTGTTAGGAAAAACTACATAAAGTTTGGCATGAAGACAGAATCATAGTATAGAAGTTTGAGACAAAGTGATCATATTTGGCTGTTGTTAATTTTTCATAGATGGCATTAACAAAGGACAGAAAGAACTCAAATGTCACGTAATCCATAGACGTGTTATATTTTTCATTTAGAAGTTGATGATTTTTGAACTAAAAAAATCAAAATTTACATGATAAGGTTTAGTGTTTATGATATTTACTGTTTAGCACAGACCTGAGCATGTTAAATACGTACTCACGTTAGAAATTAACACTACTTAAAGTATATCTGTTAACTGACTCTCCAAAGTAATAGATGCAATGTTTCTTTCCCTTTATTTTTTTTTATTGCTGTGGTTTCAGTGGAAGTTTACAATTCAAGATAGTCTCTCACACAAAAATCTATACATACGTTGTTCTGTGACCCTAGTTGCTCTCCCTATACTGTGACAGCACACTCCTTTCCACCTCAGATTTGCTGTGTCCATTCAACCAGCTCCTGACCCTCTCTGCCTTCTCATCTCGCCCTCTGGACAGGAGCTGCCCGTTTAGTGTCGTGCATCTGCTTGAGCTAAGAAGCACACTCTTCACAAGTATCATTTTATGTCCCATAGTCCAGTCTAATCTTTGTCTGAAGAGCTGGCCTTGGGAATGGTTTTAGTTTGGGGCTAACAGAGAATCAGGGGGCCATGTCTTCTGGGCTCCCTCCAGTCTCAATCAAACCATTATGTCTGGTCTTTTTACTACAATTTGAGTTCTGCACCCCACTTTTCTGCTGCTCCATCAGGGACTCTCTGCTGTGTTCCCTGTCAGTCCCCTTTATTTTTACTAACTAGTTTTTTAAACAGAGAAATACATATATATGGAAGAAAATTCAAAGGCAAATAATGAAGTTCAACTCTTACCGCCTCAGACCCACAGGTGACCCTGAGGCAGTAACTACTAACTTTTAGAAGTGTATCCTTCAAGAAATTTTCTATGTGTATCTAACCATATGTGAACATAGCTTATAAAGTCACTTATACTATACACACGATATACACCTACTGTATATATAGCTTTCTTTCTTTTTTTTTAACCTGACAATATATTTTCTAGATCTTTCCATATTAATACATATAGATCTCTCACATTTTTGTTTTCATGGATACATAGCATCCCATTTCATGGAGGTACTATAATTTACTTAACCAGTCACCTACTGATGCACATTAGGTTGTGTCCAGCTTTCTGCAAGTAAAAATTAATTTAGGATAAATTTAAATGCCTAATTTGTCCATGTTTATAAGATTATTCACACAAAGAAACTTTAACTTTTTCCTTTGAATTGTTTATTTCTTTTTGGCCCACCTGGAATTTATTTTTGGTTAATAAGTGAGGTAGGAATCCAGCTTTATTTTATTTTTTTTTCAGATGGTTAGCCAGTTGTTACAAATAATACATCAAATAAACCAACTTTTCCCCCATTGAGTTGAATGTTTGCATTATCATATGGTAAATGCTCATACTTATTCATGTACACTTCTGAATTCTTTCTTCCATCCCCCTGCTCTACCTGTCCATCCTGCGTCAGTACAAACTACTTTAATTCTAGTCGCAGATGTCTTATCATCTGATGGGCCATTTCCTAGGGCCGTTGATGATGGAATTTCCTTCTGTTTCTTTGTCTTATTGCTTTGGTAGACGGTTATTATTTTTCTTCCTTTTTATTTCTACCAGCTGACTGAAGTCTGTAGTGATCAGCAAATCAAAGAATGATATACTAATGATCTTCTATATTCCACTAATGATTAATTATTAAACTAGTGGTCAATGTTGTATTACAAACATTTATTTTGCTAAAATGATCAATTATAATTTACTCCTAGGTTCCCCAGTAAGTGATTTTGACATGACAAGAAAATAAAATAGCAAGTTTGCTTATGTTTAGAGACTCCAAAATAAGGGTAATTTAAAAAGTGATCGGGTTAATCAATTAATGTACAGATACCTGGATACTTGTGGTAATATAGCAGGTTAATCTGTGTAAGAACCCTGTTTGATTTTTAGCTTCTTACATTTTTATTATGACTATACTATTAACCAACATCAAACTATGTCATATTAATTTATTTATCAAATTAAGCTATGAATGACTCTGTCTTCATAATCCAATGGAAAGACCTTATATAACATCTACTTTTATAATTACTTTGAGTGACAGTCACAATAGAACTATATTTAAAAAAACAAGCCAATCTCAGAAGAAAAAAGTATGTCCATGTTCCTTCAACAGTATAATTTTGCCCTGAAATGTTACAAAGATGCATTTTAGTTCTGTGATGAAGATGTAAATTTAAGAATATCTGATAACAAATTACATACCTCTCTGGTTAGTTGTGTAGTTCTTGAAGTAACATGAGGATTCTTATTGTCTTTAGTAGTAGAACAACGTCACCAGCTGTGAGAGAGGCCTTCAAAGTTTGGTAGTTTTTTAACTTTTTTTTCACTTTTCTCTTTCATTGTTCTCAAGTCATGTTCTCATTCTTTGGATATGGCAGGACTTCTTTCCTCGAACTCTGTTGATTACATCCTATTGAATATTAAAAGCACTGATTATAGCTCTAGGATGAATAACATATATAAAAAAGTAAGAAAAATACTCGATTCTTGAGGAAACTATATGAGGAAATTCATTATTTCAAAAATTCTAGAATAGTACACATCAAGGTTGTGAGGATGGCGCAGGACCGGGTAGTGTTTCATTCTGTTGTACATAGGGGCGCTATGAGTCCAAACTGACTCGACAGCACCTAACAATGACAATATGGAAGGGATACTTCAGAAAGCAGAAATGAATATTCTGATCACTGGGAAGTAAAACACATTAACAAACTGATCTCAAGCAACTGGCCTTAAGGAAGACTGATCGCCTTAGGAACAATGATAAAAATCACATTTTTGAGCCTCATAGTTGGAGGATAATATTGACAGTGAAAAGTCCATGAGACACTACTAACATAACTGCCAGGTGTCAGGCCTTACTACACAGCTGCTGCCTGAAGCCCTGAAACAGGCTCATGTCTCACCTTGTCTAAGGCCACTTGGGGAAGAGGATGGATTCCTACAGAAGCAGCGAGAGGGGAAGAGAAGACTGCCAAGAGGCTTCAAAATTTAACAAGTGGACACTGAATAGCAGACGCCAAGATTTTGTTACTTTCTTTATAAATATAAATTGATATATATCTAATCATCATATTGAAGCATGTTAACTGAGAGGAAGAATATGTTTTACAATCTTTTTCATAAAGCATGTAAGAATAAACTAAACATACTTAAACTAAACATACTTAAAATTAAGTTGCTCAAAGTTCTTTTAAGAATAAGGTAGGAAAGGCCTGGCCAATCTCTAAAATCTACAAGATACTGCAAAACCTCAACAACAAAAAGACAAATAATCTAATCAAAAAATGGGCATAGGCTATAACAGGCACTTTGCCAAAGAAGACATTCAGGTGGCTAACAGACACATTAAGAAATTCTCACGATCATTAGCCATTAGAGAAATTCAAATAAAAACTACAATGAGATACCATCTCATCCCAACAAACCTAGCATTAATCCAAAAAACACAAATAATAATAATTGGAGATACTGTGGAGAGACTGGAACACTTATACACTGTTGGTGGGAATGTAAGATGGTACAACCACTTTAGAAACCGATCTGGTGCTTCCTTAAAAAGCTAGAAATAGAAGTACCACACGATCCAGCAATCTCGCCCCTTGGAATATATGCTAGAGAAATAGAGCCGTCACATGAATCCATATAAGCACACCCACGTTCATTGCAGCACTGTTCACAACAGCAAAAAGATGGAAACAACCGAGGTTACCATTAATGGACAAATAAATGAATTATGGTACATTCTCACAATGGAATACTATGCAATGAAAGAGAACAACGATGAATCTGAGAAACATGGAGGAAGCTGGAGGTAATTATGCTGAGTGAATTTAGTCAGTTGCAAAAGGACAAATATTGTATAAGACCACTATTATAAGAACTCAAGAAAAGGTTTAAACACAGAAGAAAACATTCTTTGATGGTTACAAGGGTGGGGAGGGAGGGAGACGGGTATTCACTAACTAGAAAGTAGACAAGAATTATCTTAGGTGAAGGGAAGGACAGCACACACTACAGGGGAAGTCAGCACAACTGGACTAAACCAAAGCTAAGCTAAGAAGTTTCCTGAATACTATCAAACACTCTGAAGGACAGAGTAGTAGGGGCAGGGGTCTGGGGACTATGCTTTCAGGGGACATCTTGGTCAACTGGCATAACAAAGTTTTTTAAGAAAATGTCCTGCATCCCATTTCGGTGAGTGGCGTGTGGGTCTTAAAAGCTAGCAAGTGACCATCTAAGATGCATCAGTTGGTCCCAACACACCTGGAGGAAAGAAGAATGAATAACACCAAAGACACAAGCAAAGTATTGGCCCAAGATACAGAAAGGACCACATAAACCAGAGAATTCATCAGCCTGAGACCAGAAGAATTCGATGGTCCCAGGCTATCACTAATGACTGCTCTGACAGGGAACACAACAGAGAGTTCCTGACAGAGCAGGAGAAAAGTGGGGGACAGAACTCCAATTGCAGTAAAACGATCAGACTTAATAGTTTAATTGAGACTGGAGGGACACTGGAAGACATGGCCCCACTAACTCTCTGTTGGCCCAAAACTAAAACCGTTCCCAAAGCCAACTCTTCAAAGATTAGACTGGAGTATGGAACGTTGAATGATACTTGTGAAGAGTGTGCTTCTTAGCTCAAGCAGATACCTGAGACTAAATGGGCAGCTCCTGTCCAGAGGCGAGATGAGAAGGCAGAGAGGGTCAGGAGCTGGTTGAATGGACACGGGAAGTCCGCGGTGGAAAGGAGTGTGCTGTCACAGTATAGGGAGAGCAACTAGGGTCACATAAAAATGTATGTATAAATTTTTGTGTGAGAGACTAACTTGAATTGTAAACTTTCACTGGAAGCACAACAATAAAAAAAGAAAAAAAAGAACGAGGTAGAAAAATTAAACAATGACGACAACAATAAAAAATGAGGCAGCCTAATAAAAATTACTACTTAGAATTATTTTGTTTCTATAGAAGTTACTTACCTGACAATTCCTATCATTTTCTTTTTGGATGTAATTTTTAAGCTTTTCTATGTCAAAATGAATATTCACCCAGTCTTCCAAAAACTGGTTCATTTCTTTCCTCTTATCTAGTACTTGCTGAAATTCAGTCTTTATGCTGAGGAAGTCACTTTCTGAAAAATCTTTGAGAATTTCCTGTGTGAAAATAGCACCAAATCGCCTGAACATTAGGAAAGTTTTTATCAAAGTATTATATAAATATCATTAAAAAAGGGAAAATACCTAACTGAATCATTTTTCTTAATATTTTCAAGTAAACTAAAAATATATATAATTCTAAATTGAAACTTCATTCTAGTTACTTGCATAAAGAATTTTGGCAGTATAGGCTATGTGACAGAGGTAGGTCTAAATTTTGTCAGAATTAAAACCTATCAAAATGATAAGTTTGTGACTACTAATTATAATATTTGACGTGTTTCTGGATGTGGATTTTCTGTGCATAAAGCAGGCATTTCATGCAGGTTGGGACCTGGCTGCCAGCCTCACAGTGCTGAGAGAGCAAGACGCTCCATGTGGAGGTGTTGCCAACAGGAATATTTCCGACCCCCAGTCATAGATGCAGGAAGTCTTAGAAGGCATTTGGAAAATTATTTTGGGATTCCATAAATTTTCACCTGCTAATGTTAAATCGGAGCCCTGGTGGTGCTGTGGTTAGGCATTTGGCTGCTAACCAAAGGGTCGGCAGTTTGGATCCACCAGCCGCTACTTGGAAACCCCATGGTGCAGTTCTACTCTGTTCTATAGGGTCGCTATGAGTCGGAATTGACTCAACGGCAACGGGTTTGGTTTGGTTTAATGTTAAATCAGTTTCTCTGTATCTGTGGAGGTCTGAAAGGAGGCTAATCCATTCTTGGCACTCTTTATATCTGACCAATAGGCTACTCTGTAACCTATCTTTAATTTCTGGTAAATGAAAGTGGCTCTAAGCAACATGAAAAGGTACTTTTCTACTTGATAAAAAGGTTTAAAATCTATATAAATCCATTTAAAATAAATAATACATTAATATGGAGATCCATATTCTGGTTCAATCTGAGGTCCCTTAATTCGTTGGATGGTATGTCACAATCTTGTCGAAGGTGCTATATTTTAATTAGCAGTTCATTTTGCTTTTCCACTTCATCAATAAAATCCATTTCAAATTTATTGATGGATTCATGGCATTCTTCCTTTATCTTTGTAACAAGGCTTAACACATACTTGCAGAAAAAAATTAAACAAATTGGGAAATGAAACTTTTTATCACATTTAGAGGATGTTTAAACTCCTGGGATGTAAGGTGGGATGGATCTCTTTTTCATCTATATCCTCTGATACGAGGGAAGAAGGAAGGAGCCTCTGCCCCCAACTTTCTTCTCCTGGCATCTAGTTCCATATTTCTGACTTCCTACTGGATACACCTCCTGAATGCCCTACAATTACCTCAAACTCAGTATGTTTAAAATGTATCATGATCCATTTCACTATTAACCCATTTTTTTCTGTTGGTCCTTTTTTAGTTAATGGTAACGCCTATCATCCAGGTTTTCCAGCTAGATAACTAAGAGTTACTTTCAACATCTTCTCCTGCCCACCTTGATTGAGCTAACCAGTAAGATGAGTGTAACATACCTCTTGTCTTCCTTGGCTTCAAGGTGACAATAATTTGAATAATTTGAATAATTTGAATGCCCTAAGTTCCATGGATCTCATGAATAAGTTCTGGACATCTGAGAGGCATAATCTGTGGAAGGACATCAGGTAAACTTTAGAAATAAATTTTAAGATCAGATTGATTTTTATATCATATATTAAGACACAGTTTTATGTTTTTACCTCAGTAGATGTTGGGGGTAGTTTATCCTCCAAATGTTCATTTATTGATTCTGTGGTGTACATGCTAAGAGTTAAAAGAAAAAATAATTTGAAAGAAAGATAGGGCCATAAGTCACCTAAGGTCCCTGGGTGGTGCAAGTGGTTTGCAACTGGCTGCTAACCTAAAGGCTGGCAGTTCGAACCCACCCAGGAACACCACAGAAAAAAGGCCCGGCAATCTACTTTCATAAAGATTATAGTCAAGAAAACCCTATGCAGCAGTTCTACTCTGAAACACATGGGATTGTCATTCATGAGTTGGAATCATGATTTCTTTATATATATATATATATCCATCTGAAAGCAAATATGGTTAAGTGAGATTAACTTTTAATAATTTTTATCATAAAGTTGTATCATACTGAAGTCAGATATCTTCATAGTAAAAAAAAAAAAAACTTCAAATACTCATTTTAAAGCTATTAACCAAAGTCATGTACACAACTTTTAGAAACCATTATTACACAGAAGTTTAACACTTCTCAACAGTTCATAACGTTGAGCCATCTCAACAGCATATACCAAAAAACTCCGTTCTTCATTTCATTCATTGTTTGGGATAACTTCCACTGCTAATTTACTCTATTTTCAGTCATACAGCTGCATAAGAGGCTCTAGAAAAAATAAAACTGAAATATGATCAACCACATTAATACCTCCATCTATAGGTTACTAACAAATGCTATCGTTTTATGTTGTCCATTTGAAACGTCTATAGGTCCCACATTTAAACATTATAAGGTTTTATTTTGAATGAGAATGAACTAATCAACATAAAGAAAACAAAAATCCTCATAAATGGACCAGTAAGCAACATCATGATAAACGGAGCAAATACTGAAGTTGTCAAGGATTTCGTTTTACTTAGATCCACAACCAATGCCCATGGAAGCAGCAGTCAAGAAATCAAACGACATATTGCATTGGGCAAATCATCTGCAAAAGACCTCTTTAAAGTGTTAAAAAGTGAAGACGTCACTCTGAAGACTAAGGTGCACCTGATCCAAGCCAGGGTATTTTCAATCGCCTCATATGCCTGCGAAAGCTTGACAATGAATAAGGAAGACTGAAGAGGAATTGATGCCACCGAACTATGGCTCTGGCCAAGAATATCGACTATACCATGGATTTCTAGAAGAACAAATAAATCTGTCTTGGAAGAAGTACAGCCAGAATGCTCCTTAAAAGCGAGGATGGTGACACTTGATCTCATGTACTTTGGATACGTTATTGGGAGGAGCCAGTCCCTGGAGAAGGACTTGGTAAAGTATGGTTGGTAAAGTAAAGGGTCAGCAAAAAGAGGAAGACCCTCAATGAGATGGAATGTCACAGTGACTGCAACGATGGACTCAAACATAGCAAGGATTGTGAGAATGGCACAGGACTGGGCAGTGTTTCATTCTGTTGTACATAGACAGCGGTGCTATGAGTCGGAATCGACTGGATGGCACCAAACAACAACAACAACATAAGGTTTTGTTTTGAATGAGAATGAACTAGAGTCAAATCAAAAGAAGAACTAGATCTGAAAATCTTTATTTAAAAATATCTGTTTCTGATGGAAACAACCTTGATGCCCATCAACAGATGAATGGATAAGCAAACTATGGTACATACACACAATGGAGTACTACGCAACTAGAAAGAACAATTACGAATCTGTGAAGCATCTCATAACATGGGAAACTGGAGAACATTATGCTGAGTGAAATAAGTCAATCACAAAAGGTCAAATATTGTATGAGACCTCTATTGTAAAAACCCATGAAAAGGTTTACACACAAAAAGTAACAATGTTTGTTGGTTACCAGGGATGGGAGGGGTGGGAGGTGGAAATACTAAATAGTCAATATATAAGTGGTACCTTTGGTGAAAGGTGAGACAGTACACAATACTGGGGAAACCAGCACAACTTGTACAAGGAAAGGTCATGGAAGCTCCACAGACACGTCCTAACTCCCTGAGGGACTGAATTGCTAGGCAGAGGGCTGCGGGGACCATGGTCTTGGGGAACATCTAGCTCAATTGGCATAACACAGTTTATAAAGACAATGTTCTACATTCTCCCTTGGTGAGTAGTGTCTGGGGTCTTAAAAGCCTGTGAGCAGCCATCTAAGATACCCCACTGGTCTCATTCATTCGGGAGCAAGGGAGAATGAAGAGAACAGGATACAAGGAAAAGATTAGTCCAAAGGATTAATGGACCACAGCTACCACAGCCTCCACCAGACCGAGTCCAGTACAGTTAGATGGTGCCCGGCTACCACCACTGACTGCTCTGACTGGCATCACAGCAGAGGGTTCTGCACAGAGCTGGAGAAGGATGTAGAACAAAATTATAACACACACAAAAAAGACCAGATTTACTGTGCTAAAGGAGACTGGAGAAACCCCAAGAATATGGCCCCCAGACACCCTAATAGCTCAGTGGTGAAGTCACTTCTGAGGTTCACTGTTCAGCCGGGGGTTGGACAGCCCCATAAAACAAAATAGGATTAATGAGGCACAGCAGTCCATGGACAAGGGCTAGAAGGCAGAAGAGGACAAGAAAGCTTGAGATAGGGAACCCAAGGTTGAGTAAGGACAGTGTCGATGTGCAGTGAGGTTGTTAACCATTGTCATAGGGCAATATGTGTACTAACAGTTCAATGAGAAACTATTTTGTTCTGTAAATCTTCATCTAAAGAAGGAATAGCAGCACAATTGGAAGAGCGTAGTCGATGTCACTGAACTGTGCATGTAGAAATTTTTGAAATGGTGTATCTTTGGGTATGTATATTTTCACCAAAAAAAAAAAGAAAAAGGTCAAGAAGGGAGAGGGTTGACATGTCGTGGGGTTGTTAACCAATGTCATAAAACAATATGTGTACTATTGTTTCATGAGAAACTATTTGTTCTGTAAACCTTCATCCGAAGTACAATTAAAAAAAAAAAAAAAAAAGAAAAAAAATATCTGTTTCTACCTTCTCTGTGATTATTTTCTAACTGAGTGTAGGGAGAGAGTCTTTGCCTTAAAAATATTTTTTCTCTCACCCCTTGAATTACTGTCCAGGACAAAATCAAAGCAGATTTTGAGTTTTAATTTTTAGATAATCTGTAAGAACACAACCTCCTAATGTTTCAAGTATCTGTATTTTTAGGAAAGGTTAGTAATTTTTATAATGAAAATTTTAAGTAAAGAGGAAGGCAAAAGGAACACTAACATTTGAGTACCTACTTGTGCTAGATGCTTTACACATGCTGTCTCATTTTAATCAAATGATCAAAATATTAGTGAGTAAAATTCTTTAAGGGGTCATAACTGATTTTAAGAATTATTACAGCAGAGGATACTATTATAAAAATCAGATAAAAAATTAGAAAAAAATCCAATTCGAAATTCCTTTAAAGTAAATTTCATTTTGAACAAAGGGATTATCAAAATTACTACTTTTATTTTTATGCCATTAAATTAACATCAACCCTTAGATGAAGAGCTAAGTGGTAGTAAGCTCTAAGCACAAGGAGAGTAGGTGAGTCACCTAAGCTGTGCCAAGAGAGTTGGAGAGTCTGAGCTGGAGCGCACGTGAGCCATGAGTTCAGAACAGAAAGTTCATTCACTCTCTTAATAATTTTTCATTGTCTACTCTTTTAGGCTCTGAAGCAGCAAAACAAAACAAAACGGAAATATATACTTCTGCTCTCATGGAACTTACATTCTTGTTTGTGGGGAAGGGGAAGATAATAAACAATATTTTCAGATGGTGAGAAGTACTGAACAAATCAGGATGTTACAGTTGTCAGGGTGACGTTCGAACTGTGACCTGAATGAGGAGAACTGTGAGTCACAACGAGGCAGATGGACTAGGAGCAGGCAAACAGGACACTGAGAATCACATAGGTAGAGAAATCAAGAAAGCTGGTAGCATGTATCTTACCAGAAAGTCTGCAACTATATCATGATGCTCTGGATAGCAGGGTTTGGAATCCAGGCAGGTAGACTATGCATTAGAGCTTCAAACATAGGTAAGGAGTCTGAATAATAACTCTACAGGTTAGCAGCTATAAGAGAATCTTGATACTGAGCCAAGTAATACTTGTGCCTGGCAATTACTCAATTCTCTCTTTATATATCTGCCAGGGGTGGAATTGATAGGTAGTATGCAGAGTGACTAAAAGCAAGGGCTTTGAAACTGAGATAGATATGTATTTCATTCTCTTTATCATTTAATAAGTATGGGAAGTGATTTATCTTCTTAAGTCTCAGTTTCCTTATCTGTAAAATAATGATACCAATAATGCTTAATTCATTGGTTATTATGAGGCTTAAATGATATAATAGGTACAAGCTGGACTGTGTGAAGCATTTAACATGAATAATCTCATCCAATTCTCACAACTCTATGGAGTAGTTACTATCATTTTCCCCACTGAACAGGTGCAGAAATTGAGACCCTAGGGATGTTGAATAATTTTCCTAAAATCACACTGCTAGCAAGTGGTAGAGCCGGAACTTGGACCAAATACTATTTATTTTTATGCAAATTAGTAAATATAAACTTCTTATTACTATGCCTAGCATAGATGCCTAGCAGTAAGTGATAGCTGTTTTGTTTACTGGAGCTCTGGTGGTGCAGCGGTTAGGAGCTATGGCTGCTAACCAATAGGTCGGCAGTCTGAATCCACCAGCTGCTCTTTGGAAACCCTGTAGGGCAATTCTACTCTGCCTTATAGGGTCGCTATGAGTTGGAATCGACTTAATGGCAATGAGTTATTTTGGTTATTATTTCTCTTAAAGCACACATAGACATAAGGCTGCTAATAAGTGAGACCATCTGGTTAGTGGTGAAGTGAAGCAGTAGGCAGCAGGCCAATGATAGCAGAAATCTTTTCTTCTAGGTGAGTACAACCCTCACCCTTGCTTTATATTGAGAGTGTTTTTATCACATCTTATGATGAATGAAGTTTTGCTGTATGCTTGAAATAGATTCCTTAAGAAGACATGGGTTCTACCAGATCTGGAGGGGGTGAGTATCAAGTTTAAAAGGTTGTCCAACTTTCTCTTGATGGGTAATGCCACACTCTTTATCAAAACTCACAGAAACCCTATTCTTATTCAATTTGGCAGAAAATATATAGAGAGGGAAATGTCTGACATGCTTGCAACAGAAAATAGATTGTTTTGATTAAAAAAAGTAAAGGATATTTTTCTTCACAGGTAGGAGAAGGTCTTATATAGACAGATGGTTCGATCATAGTCTAACCCTTTTATACTGCTACCAAATAAGAAAGCATATGATGTATTGTCTTAGTTATTCACCTATAATAAGATGTAACACTGTATCAGTCAGGGTTCTCCAGAGAAACAGCAATAGGGGATGTTGTTGTTGTTGTTAGGTGCTGCTAAGTTGATTCTGACTCATAGCAACTCTATGTACAACAGAAGAATAAGACACTGCCCGGTCCTGTGCCATCCTCACAACTGTTGCTATGTTTGAGCCCACTGTTGCAGCCACTGTGTCAATCCATCACATTGAGGGTTTTCCTCTTTTTCACTGACCCTATACTTTACCAAGTGTCTTAGGCTGGGTTCTCTAAAGAAGCAAAACCAGTAAAGCATATAAATATGTATATAGAGAGATTTACATCAAGGAAATGGCTCACATGGTTTTAAAGGCTGGAAGGTCCCAAGTTCATGGGTCAGGATAAAGGCTACTCTCCTGATTCACGTAGCCGCAGGGGCTGGTGAACCCATGATTGGCAGGTCAGATAGCAGGGCTCTTGCTCACAGGCTGCGAAGATCAACGAGTTCCAAGATCGGCAGGCATAATGGCAAGTAAGCTGCTAGCTCAAGTCCCAAGAACCACAGGTCAGGATCCAGAGTGAGAAAAAGCCCACAAGCCTTGCCAGAATGTCCACTTACATTCACCGCAGGCCACATGCTCAAGGAAACTACCTTTCAACTGATTGGCTACTCACAACAGATCCCATCATGTAGGTGATTACATTATATCATATCTCATCATGGAAGTGATCACAACATCATAGGACTGCCAAACCACTGAGAATCACAGCCTAGCCAAGGTGACACACAACCTTAACCATCACAGCAACCATGATGTCCTTCTGCAGGGACTGGTCCTTCCTAACAACATGTCCAAAGTATGTGAGACAAAGTCTTGCCATCCTTGCTTCCAATGAGTATTCTGGCTGTACTTTTTCCAAGACAGATTTGTTTGTTCTTCTGGCAGTCCATGGTATATTCAATATTCTTGGCCAACACCGTAATTCAAAAGCATTCATTCTTCTTCATTATTCCTTATAGGGGACAGATACAGATAAGACAGGTAGATGGATAGATAGATAGGTAAAGAAGAGAAAAGAAAGATAGAGATTAAGATCAACTTATTTTAAGGAATTAGCTTAAGTGATTGTGGGGGCTGGTAAGTCCAAAATCCGTCGGGCAGGCAGGCAGGTAGGTTGGAAATTCAGGTAAGAGTTGATGTTGCAGTACGGAGTCAGCAATTGGTAGGGCAGTCCAGCAAGCTGGAAACTCTGCAGGATTTCTATGTTGCAGCCTTGAGACAGAGTTTCTTCTTTGGGAAACCTAAGTTTTTGCTTTTAAGGCCTTTGATTGATTGGAGGAGGCCCACCCACATTATGGAGGGTAATCTGCTTTACTTAAAGTCAACTGACTGTAAATGTTAATCATATCTAACTACCTTCACAGCAGCATCCAGACTAGTGTTTGATCAAGCAACTGGAACCGTAGCCTAGCTAGGTGACACATAAAATTAACCATCACAAACACATAGAGAAAAGTTCACAAGTGATGATTGTATAATTCTGTGATTTTTCACAAAGTGAACACACCTGAGTAGCCTGTACCCAGCTCAAGAAACATTATCAGCATCCTAGAAGCCCCCCTTGTACCCCCTTTTCAGTCACTAAACTCAAGGGTAACCACTATCCTGATTTCTTACACCTTTAGATGAATTTTATGTTTTTGAACATTCTATAAACGAAACCATATGGTATATACTCCTTATCTGGCTTTTCTCTTCCACCTAACATTATTTTTGCGTTCCATGCTCTTGCATGTAGTTTAGTTAATTCCCTCTCAAGGCATAGAGTATTCCATTCCATGGATATACCGTAATTATCTATTCTACTTAAGGGGCACCTTTGTTATAAATAGAGCCCTGGTGACTTAGTGGTTAAGAGCTTGGCTGCTAACCAAAAGGTTAGCAGTTTGAATCTGCCAGCTGCTCTCAGAAACTCTATGAGGCAGTTCTAGTCTGTCCTATAGAGCAGCTATGAGACGGAATCTACTCAACGGCAATGGCGAGTTTTGTTTTGTTTTGTTATGAATAGTGTTATGAATATTTGTGTACATGTAGTGCTACGAAGAGCAGCTCTGGTGGTGCAGTGGTTAAGTGCTTGGCTGCTAACTGGCTCTGAAGGAGAAAGGCATGGCAGTCTGCTTCTGTAAAGATTATAGCCTTGGACTCAGTGACAGTGGGTGGTGGTGGTAGCCCTATGAATATTTGTGTACATGTGTTCTACTGTTTCATGACAGTAGATTATGCCAGTTTTCCAATTTACTCTACATTTATCAATTCAATCGATTTCCAGTTCCTTACATCCTTGTCACTCTTGGTATTGTCTTTTCCTTCGAATTATTTTGGAGATTTTGCATTGTGGACTTAATTTGCATTTTCTTGATGACTAATGACATTGAATACTTTTTAATATATTTGTTGACAATCTGACTGTGCCCTTTAGCAAAGTGTCTGTTCCACGCTCTTGCCCTGTTTTATTTATTTATTTGTATTGGCTTCCTATTTCTTTTTAATTTGTTGGAGTTCTTTATGTATTCTAAACATGAATCTTTTGTCAGATATGTAAATTCCAACTATCTTCTCCCATTCTGTGGCTTGCTTTTTCACTCTGATGATGTCTTTTAACAAACAGTTTTTATTTTAATTTAGTCCAATTTATCCTTTTCTTCTTTTAGGGTTAACACTTTTACTGTTTCAGAAATCTTTGTCTACCATGAGGTCATAAAGGTATTCTCCTATGTATTCTTGTAGAAGCATCATTGACTTGCCTTTTATATTTAGGTATATGATCTATGTGTGGTATGATTTTTCATGTATGGTATGAGGAAGGCATCAAAATTCATTTTTTCCTATATGGATATCTAATTTACCCAGCACCATTTATTAAAAATATCATGCTTTACCTACTCCACTGAAATGTCACCATTGTTGTAAGTTAACCAACCAGTTGCCATCAGGTTGTAAATTAGGTGACCATATGTATGTGAATCTACTTTTGGACTCTATTCTGTTCCACTGGCCCGTATGTCTATCCTTATGCAACATTACACCTGTACTTCTAAAATAGGTATTGATATCTGGTAGTATATGTTCTCCAGTTTTTTTCTCCTTCAGAATTGGATTGACTCCCTGGTCCTTTGCATTTCCACATAACATTCTGGAATGAAGTTGTCAACTGTCTCTCTCTGTCTCACACACACACTGTACTGAATCTATAGATTAATTTGGGGAGAACTGATAACAATATTGAGTCCTCTAATCCTTGAAAATTATATACTTTCTATTTATTTAGATTTTCTTTAATTTGTCTTATTTAGAGTTCTCTGAGCAGACTTCTTGTACATCTTTCATTAGACTTATGTCTAGGTATTTCATATTTGTTGGTGCTACTACAAAAAATTCATTATATGTTTGTTGCTAGTATACAGAAATGCAAGTAAAAAAAATTTTGAACATTTTATTGTGATTTGGGTGTAAGTTTACAGAGCAAATTAGTTTCCCATTCAACAATTTATACAAATTTTGTTTCATGAAATTATTTGCAGAAGAATACGTTTAACTTTTTTCTTTGTTTTTTGTTGTAGTATAAGTGAAAGTTTACATTTCAAGTTAGTCTGTTATATAAAAATTTACATACATTGTTAGGTGACCCTAACTGCTCTCCCTATAATGTGACAGCACATTCCTGCTTTCCACCCCTGATTTCCCATGTCCACTCAACCAGCTCCTAACCCTCTCTGCCTTCTCATCTCACCTCCAGATGAAGGTTGCCCATTTAGTCTCATGTATCTACTTGAGCTAAGAATCACAGTCTTCATGAGTATCATTTTATGTCCCACAGACCAGTGCAATCTTTGTCTGAAGAGTTGGCCTCGGATATTGTTTTAGTTCTGGTCTATAGAGAGTCCAGGGGCAGCACTTTCTGGGGTTCCTACAGTCTCAGTCTTTTAAGTCTGGTCTTTTTACTTTAATTTGAGTTCTGCACCCCAAGTTTCTCCTGCTCCATCAGGGACTCTCTGCTGTGTTCCCTTTTAGGGCCGTCATTGGTGGTAGCCGGGCACCATCTAGTTCTTCTGGTCTCAGGCTGATGAAGTCTCTGGTTTACATGGCCCTTTCTCTCTCTTGGGTTAATACTTTCCCTGTGTCTTTGGTGTTTTTCATTCTCCTTTACTCCAGGTGATTGGAACAATTGATGCAGCTTAGATGGCCGCTTGCAAGCTTTAAAGACCCCAGACACCACTCACCAAAGTAGGATACAGAACATTTTCTTAATAAACTTTCTTATGCCAGTTGACCTAGATGTTCCCTGAAACCAAGGTCCCCAGACCCCTGCCCCTGCTACTCTGTCCCTCGAAATGTTTGATTGTATTCAGGAAACTTCTTAGCTTTGGTTTAGTCCAGTTGTGCTGACTTCCCTCTAGTGTGTGCTGTCCTTCCCTTCACCTAAGATAATTCTTTTCTACGATCTAGTTAGTGAATAACCCTCCCTCTCCTTCCCCACCCTCATAACCATCAAAGAATGTTTTCTTCTGTGTTTAAACGTTTTCTTGAGTTCTTATCATAGTGGACTTATACAATACTTGTCCTTCTGTGACTGAGTAAATTCACTCAGCATAACGCCCTCCAAATTCCCCCATGTTATGTTTCACAGCTTCATCGTTGTTCTTTAGCATTGCATAGTATTCCATTGTGTGAATATATCATAATTTGTTTATCCATTCGTCCGTTATTGGGCACCTAGGTTGTTTCCATCTTTTTGCTATTGTGAACAGCGCTGCAATGAACATGGGTGTGCATATATTTATTCGTGTGACGACTCTTATTTCTCTAGGATATATTCCAAGGAGTGGGATTGCTAGATCGCATGGCACTTCTATTTCTAGCTTTTTAAGGAAGCACCAAATCGATTTCCAAACTGGTTGTACCATTTTACATTACCACCAACCGTGTATAAGTGTTCCAGTCTCTCCACAACCTCTCCAGCATTTATTATTTCATGTGTTTTGGGTTAATGCTAGCCTTGATGGGGTGAGATGGACTCTCATTGTAGTTTTGATCTGCATTTCTCTAATGGCTAATGATCACGAGCATTTCATGTGTCTGTTAGCAGCCTGAATGTCTTCTTTGGCAAAGTGCCTATTCATATCCTTTGCACATTTTTTAATTGGGTTATATGTCCTTCTGTTGTTGAGGTTTTGCAGTATCTTGTAGATTTTAGAGATGAGACGCTGATCGATTTGTTGTAGCCAAAATTTTTTTCCCCGTCTGTATGTTGCTTTTTTACTCTTTTGGTGAAGTCTTTTGATGAGCATAAATATTGTTTTAGCAGCTCCCAGTTATCTAGCTTCTCTTCTGGTGTTTGTGCATTGTTACTTATGGTTCGTATTCTGTTTATGCCATGTATTAGGGCTCTTAGCATTGTCTCTATTTTTCCTCCATGATCTTTATCGTTTTCTATGTGATATTTAGGTCTTGGATCCATTTTGCATCAGTTTTTGTGCATGGTGTGAGGTATGGGTCTTGTTTCAGTTTTTTGTGGATAGATATCCAGTTATGCTGGCACCATTTGTTAAAGAGACTGTCATTTGCCCAGTTAACGGACTTTGGGCCTTTGTCAAATATCAGCTGTTTGTAGGTAGGTGAATTTATGTCTGGATTCTCAATTCTGTTCCATTGGTCTATGTATCTGTTGTTGTACTAGTACCAGGCTGTTTTGACTACTATGCTGGTATAATAGGTTCTAAAATCAGGTAGTGTTTGGCCTTCCACTTTGTTCTTCTTCTTTAGTAATGCTTTACTTATCCAGGGCCTCTTCCCTTTCCATTTGAAGTTGGTGATTTGTTTCTCCATCTCATTAAAAAATGCCATTGGAGTTTGGATCGGGATTGCATTGTATCTGCAGATTGCTTTGGGTAGAGTTGACATTTTCAAAATGTTCCGTCTTCCTATCCATGAGCAATATTTGTTTTTCCACTTATGAAGGTCTGTTTTGGTTTCTTGTAGTAGTGTCTTGTAGTTTTAATTGTATAGGTCTTTTACGTCTCTGGTTAGATTTATTCCTAAGTATTTTATCTTCTTGGGGGCTATTGTAAATGGTATTGATTTGGTGATTTCCTCTTCGAAGTTTTGTTTGTTGGTGTAAAGGAATCCAACTGATTTTTGTATGTTTATCTTACATCCTGAAACTTTGCTGAAATCTTCTATTAGTTCCAGTAGTTTTCCTGTGGCTTCTTTGGGGTTTTCTATGTATAAGATCATATCATCTTCACATAGAGATACTTTTACTTCTTCCTTACCAATTTGCATGCCCTTTATTTCTTTTTCTAGCCTAATTGCTCTGACTAGGACCTCCAGCACAATGTTGAATAAGAGCGATGATAAAGGGCATCCTTGTCTGGTTTGCCTTTACAAGGGGAATGCTTTTAAACTGTCTCCATTTAGGATGATGTTGGCTGTTGGCTTTGTATAATTGTCCTTAATTATGTTCAGTAATTTCCCTTCTATTCCTATTTTGCGTAGAGTTTTTATCAAGAACGGGTTTTGGACTTTGTCAAATGCCTTCTCTGCATGAATTGATAAGATCATGTGGTTCTTGTCTGTTTTTATTTATGTAATGGATTACATTGATTGTTTTTCTAATGTTGAACCATCCCTGCATACCTGGTATAATTCCAATTAATCATGGTGAATTATTTTCTTGAGATGTTGCTGAGTTCTACCGGTTAGAATTTTGTTGAGGATTTTTGCATCTATGTTCATGGTCTGTAAGTTTCTTTTTTTGTGGTGTCTTTACCTGGTTTTAGTATCAGGGTTATGCTGGCTTCATAGAATGAGTTTGGGAGTATTCTATCCTTTTCTATGCTCTGAAATACCTTTAGTAGTAGTGGTGTTAACTCTTCTCTGAAAGTTTGGTAGAATTCTCCAGTGAAACTGTCCAGGCCACAGCTTTTTTTTTTGGGAGTTTTTAAATTACCTTTTCAATCTCTTCTTTTGTTATGGGGTTTATTTAGTTGTTCTACCTCTGTTTGTGTTAATTTAGTTGGGTAGTGAGTTTCTAGAAATTTGTCCATTTCCTGTAGGTTTTCAAATTTGTTAGAGTACAAGTTTTCATAGTATTCTGTTAGGATTCTTTTAATTTCAGTTGGGTCTGTTGTGATATCACACATCTCATTTCTTATATGGGTTATTTGCTGCCTCTCCTGTTTTTATTTTGTTGGTTTGGCCAACCATTTACCAATTTTGTTGATCTTTTCAAAGAACCAGCTTTTAGTGTTGTTAACTCTTTCAACTGTTTTTCTATTCTCTATTTCATTTATTTCTGTTCTAATTCTTATTATTTCCTTTCATCTGGCACCTGAGGGCTTCTTTTGCTGCTCTCTTTCTACTTGTTCAAGTCGTAGGGTTAATGTTTTGATTATCGCCCTTTTTTCGTTTTGGATGTGTGCATTTACTGGTGTAATCTGACCTCTGAGCACTGCTTTGGCTGTGTCCCAAAGGTTCTGGTACGATGTGTTTTCATTGTCGTTTGATTCTATGAATTTCTTTATTCCATCCTTAATTTCTTCTATAACCCAGTAGTTTTTGAGCAAGGTGTTGTTCAGTTTCCGTGTGTTTGATTTTTTTTCCTTGCTTTTTCTATTATTGATTTCTACTTTTATGACTTTATGGTTAGAAAAGATGCTTTGTAATATTTTGGTGCTTTGGATTCTGTTAAGGCTTGCTTTATGGCCTAATATGTGGTCTATTCTGGAGAATGTTCCATGTGCATAGGAAAAGAAAGTATACGTGGCTGCTGTTGGGTGCAGTATTCAGTATATGTCTATGAGATCAAGTTGGTTGACTGTAGGATTTAGCTCTTCCTTGTCTTTGTTGCGCTTCTTTCTGGATGTTCTGTCCTTCACCGAAAGTGGTGTGTTGAAGGCTCCTACTACTATTGTGGAGCTGTCTCTCTCTCTTGTCAATGCTATTAGAGTTTGTTTTATGTATTTTGGAGCCCTGTTATTGGGTGCATAAATATTTATTATAGTTATGTCCTCCTGGTGTATTTACCCTTTAATCATTATACAGTGTCCTTCCTTATCCTTTGTGGTGGATTTTACTTTAAAGTCTATTTTGTCAGAGATTAATATTGCCACACCTACTCTTTTGTGAGTATTGTTTGCTTGATATATATTTTTTCCATCCTTTCAGTTTTAGTTTGTTTGTGTCTTTAAGTCTAAGGTCTGTCTCTTTTAGGCAGCATATAGATGGATCATGTCTTTTTAACCAATCTGCCACTCTCTGTCATTTTATTGGTGCATTTAGTCCATTTACATTCAGCATAATTATTGATAGGTAAGAGTTTAGTGCTGTCATTTTGATCTCTTTTTTTGTGTGTTGTTGACAGTTTCTTTGTTCCACTTAATTTTCTGTGTTGAGTCATTTTTCTTTGTGTATTTTCTTTTCATCCTTTTCATTGCTGTTGCTTTTGTATTTGCTGAGTCTTTACATTTTTCTTGTTTTTTATTTTGACTTGTAGGAGTGTTAGTTTCCTTTGTGGTTACCTTAATATTTATCCCTATTTTTCTAAGTTTATACCAGTCTTTTATTTCTTTATATTGCCTTGACTTCCTCTCCATATGAAGAATCTATGGCTACATTTTTTAAGTCCTTCTTTTTTGTTTTAATGTTGTCATCTTTAAATATTGACATCTATTTCTCTATTTTCAGTGTTTTAGCTTTGATCTGTGACTTCCTTATCTGGTTTGATATCTGGTTGCTCTGTCGTGTGTTCTAGTCTTGGGTTGTTATCTGAGTTTCTAACTGGAGGACTCCCTTTAGTATTTCTTGTAATTTTGGTTTGGTTTTTGCAAATTCCCTAAACTTCTGTTTATCTGGAAATGCCCTAATTTCTCTCTCATATTTGAGAGACAGTTTTTCTAGATATATAATTCTTGACCAGCAGTTTTTTTCTTCAAGGCTTTATGTATGTCATCCCATTGCCTTCCTGCCTGCATGGTTTCTGCTGAGTAGTGCGAGCTTAGTCTTATTGACTGTGTTTCGTAGACGACTTTTCGTTTATCCCTTGCCACTCTTAAAATTCTCTCTTTATCTGTGGTTTTGGCAAGTTTGATTACAATATGTCTTTCTTTTGGGGTCTACCTTATGTGGGGTTCAATGAGCATCTTGGATAGATATCTTCTCATCTCTCATATCAGGGAAGATTTCTGCCACAAATCTTCAACAATTCTCTCTGTATTTTCTGTTACCGCCCCCACCCGCCCTTTTCTGGTACTCCTTCCTACCACTCGTAGGTTATTTCTCTTGATAGAATCCCACATAATTCTTAGGGTTTCTTAATTTTTTAAAATCCTTTTATCTGATTTTTCCTCAAATAAATTGGCATCAGGTGCTTTATCTTCTGTCTCACTAATTCTGACTTCCATTGCCTCAATTCTGCTCCTATGACTTTCTATTGAGTCATCTAATTCCAAAATTTTATTGTTAATCTTCTGGATTTCTGATTGCTGTCTCTCTGTGGATTCTTGCAGCCTGTTAAGTTTGTCATTATGCTCTTCTCTAATCTTCTTAATTTCCTCTACTGTATGTTCTGTGTTTTGCTTAATTTCGTTCCTGATCTCTTGAAGAGTTCTGTATATTAATCTTTTGTATTCTGCCTCTGGTGATTCTAAGAAATTTTCTTCCTCTGTAAAATTTCTAGATTCTTCATTTTGGGGTCTTCCTGAAGCCATCATTGTCTGCCTCTTTATGTGATTTGATATTGACTGTTGTCTCTGAGTTATCAATAAGCTACTGTATTTATTTATTTTATGTGGGTTTACTGTGTCCTAACTTCTTGTTTTATTTTGTTTTGACATGCCTGAATAGGCTGCTCGTGTGTGCTAGCCTAGTCACCAGCACCCCTAATGCTCCAATGTTCTGTCCCCAGGTGGCCAGACCTGTCACTATGTATGTGAGCCCAGGAGTCTGCCTACTCCTTCTGAATGGATTCAGCTCAGGTGCCCAGGTAGTCGGCCATCAAGTGTGTGGTGCAGGCTCTCTCTCACCTACAGTTCTAGACAGGCATGGGTGATTGGTGTAGGCACAGGCATCCAGCTGCAGCAGGGGGACACAGGCTGAGCAAGGAAGAAGGCTGACAGCCATCCCAGAATGTCCAGGAGGCAAGCATGTCCCTGTTTCCTAGAGTGTGTGGATGGGTAGGTTTTGCAGCTGGACAATGAGCACCCAATGCTGTTGGCTGTAAGAACTGGGGGGCATCTCTTATTTTTGGGCTTCTGTCACAGGTGGCTAGGTGGCGTGGGTGAAGCCACCACTCCTCAGGCTCCTGTTATGAGTAGGCAAAGACCCTGCTTAATGGGCAGAGCAGTGTTAAATGTCACGAACCTGCCACTTCACAGCTGAAACAGTTGAAGTTAGAGTTCCAGTATATACCCTGTTGTGCTGTGGTAATGAGGGCCTATGCTGTTGAAACGGGCCCACACAAGTTTATACAGCAGGAAAGGCACTCAGAGTTTGTGGATCCTTTATGCCTCTGCCTAGGCAAAGGAGCTGTGCCTGCCCTGAATTCCTGACTTAGGGGAGCCGGCCTATTACTTTTTCCTCTGTTTGTTAATTTGTTCACTCTCCAACATTTTCCGGGAGAATGGCTCAGGGCATGTAACGGGTCCTACTTCTGGCCCAGGGGACTTGGCAATTGCTGAAGCTGGTCCGGGATCCAGTGCAGAGCAGGGAGTGGGGAGGTAAATGGCAGAGAGGTTTTTCCCTAAGGGGGGTGTTTCTGATCTGTGCGGTAGGCCAGAGGCAAGTACTTATCTTCTGCTGATTGAGGGCTGCTTCTCACTGGTTCTGGATGGCTGAGTAGACTCTCTGCTGCTGGGTCTCTCCCAATGTGGAAAACTCCTCCTGAGCACTGCTGCTTGCCTACCTCACCATGCACCATGAGCTGATCCAGCTTGAAGGGCTCAGGCTCTCGCTGGGTCAGGTCTGGCAACTCCTCGCTGCTTCCAAACCGTCTCTCCCTCCCTCTGCCACTCAGTCTGGTTCCTCAACTTTGCCTTTGATGTTCAGAGCTCCTAGATTGTCATATATAATTGATTCACTTGTTTTTTT
Organism: Dugong dugon; assembly: GCA_030035585.1. Taxonomy (NCBI): domain Eukaryota; kingdom Metazoa; phylum Chordata; class Mammalia; order Sirenia; family Dugongidae; genus Dugong; species Dugong dugon. Next base: position 19,239,269 of record CM057463.1, on the reverse strand, counting down.
GTGTCTTTCTTGTAAGAGGGAACACCAGAAACTTCTGACTACTCTGCCATCTTAGCCCTGCCCTCAGAAATACATTCAATTTTTGTTAATTGACTTTGTATTCAGGCCTTGATAAATTGACTTAAGTCTAATAGTTAATCTACATCTTCATTTGGATTTTCTAAGTACACAAGCATGTGTTCTGAAAATATAAGTTTTATTTCTTCCTTCAATTTTATACAGGTTATCCATTTTTCTTTCTTTATTGCACTGGCTGTAACCTGCCTTTAGAGTTGCTCCATATCCTTGCTAACTTAACTGTCTTTACAATTTTTTTTAGTGTAGCTCTGTTGGCAATAAATTTTCTCATTATTGTTATTACTATTGTGCCTGAGAAATGCCTTTATTTCACCTTCAGTTTTGAAAGTGATTCTAACTGGGTATAGATTCTAGACTAGAAATCATTTCCTTTCAGCACATTAAAGATGTTATTCCACTGTCTTCTTACTCCCACAGTTTTCTTTTTGGGAATTCAACCATCATTCCTACCATGAATTATTTGAAGATAATTTGTCTTTTCCCCTTTTGGCAGCCATTATTTTCTATCCAGCAGAGTTTTTCTTTGTTATCACTTTGCATATAATGGATTATGAAAAGCAAAGATACAAAGCACTTCAGTAAAAAAAACAGGGGACTCAGAGTCAGAACACTGTGGTTAATAATTCTGCCACTTACTAGGTGTGTGTCCTTGGTCAAGACCCTTAACCTCTCTGAGCCTCAGTTTCCCCATCTGACAAAAGGCTGTTACAGAAATTGAATGAGATAAAAAAAATGAAAGCATAGCACAAGATATAAAGGGCTATCCAAATGCTGTGTGTTAGTATTATTGTTATTAGAATCAATACAAATCAGGTCTCTCTTTCACCGGTCAACCCAATTCTATAAGGCAACAGGATACCCAAGCTCCTTCCTTCATTTTCCCCTTACCACTTCAGAGGTAGGATTTTATACTTCAGTAAATACATATTGATGGAACTAGTTAAAAGAGAAAAAAACACGAGGAAAATGCCAAAAAAAAATTAATAAATATAGATCGCAGGGATAAGTGAGAGATAAGCACCAGCCTGTGAAAGTATAGAATGTGCATGTAACAACCAAAACAATCAGGCCACATATTTTTTTTCCATGTAGAGGAAAAGGATGCACAAAAAAGTAATTCTCTGAAACCAATATTCTCAGTAATTGTAACCCATCAAGCTGCAAGTCACGATATCTGGGTTCAAGGGCTAACTCAGCTACTAACTTAACCACTAATACCCTTGTGGTCGACCCAGCCAAGACTCTGGTCTTTCAGTTCCTTGATCTCCTTGATTCCTAGGATGTTTCTCTCCACCCTTTCTCAGTAACCACTCACAAATCCTCAACTCTCAAATGGCCACACACCATGCCCAGATATGCTTCTGTAGTATGATTACCTTCCATCCTCCAAAACAACTATCTGATACCTTCTCTTCTCCCCTTAACCCCCTATCCAAAGATCCCTCCTTGTCACATCTTATTTGCCTCATGCCTTATACTTCAGTGAGAAAAAGCTAATCAGTATCAGAAACTCCCTCACCCTCTCAACACTAAATCTACCCATTTACCTGTATCTCTACCCATACTCGTTGCCCTGCTTCCTGGTACTATGAATTACAGGGAAACCTGTGAGAGCTGGAACTTGATAGGACTGCCTTGTTTCTCCAGGTCTCGCAATTTTTCCACCTTTGACAGGGTACAGTCTTACCACTTTTATATCGCTCTGTGTTAGTGGAAAGTATCTGAGTTTTCCTTCTCTGACAGGTTTCCACCTTACCCAGTTTCTGTTTTTCACAGGTTTTATTGTATATATATATATATATAAGTTCACGTGCTGAGTCAAGGCCAACACTTATACATATTCTCCGGACCCCATCTCCTCTTGTTTTCTTAAAGACTTCATTCCTAAAATACACATAATCTTTCTCTTTTTTTTTTGGTTAGGGTCAATATTTTTATTAGAGTACTTGGATGTGGCAGGAGATCATCTGGGTAGAAAGTAATAGGTTAGTGTTTCTTCATTTGCATGAGAGTGTTGGGCTAGAAGACCTTTTCAGACCCTTCCAATGCTGACGCTCTCTAATTCTTTGAATCACACTTTTACTTGGTTTGGTATTAAGGTTAGGTACTCTTGCACCACCCTACACAGCCATATTTTCCTACACCTGAGGTTTCACCATTTTCAGTCTCCCCACCATTCACAGCTTCACCATTGAAAAGCTTTTCAAGGAAATACACAGTTCATTAGCATAGTCTCTCTTATACCGACATTTTCTCTCTCTCTCTACTAGATCATTCCTATTAGCCTAAAAACACGCTTAAGTATCCCTATCTTTAAGAGCCCTACTGTGATGCCACGTATTCCCTTAGATATTTCCTCCATTTCTCAGCCTTCCTTTATAGTAAAATATCTTGAGATGTCTATAGCGCTACGTCCATTTCTTTACCTCACATTTTCTTTTCAATGTACGTCTCAAGGCACATAACTACTGTGTTGCCTAAATCCAATGGTCAGATCCCTTTTATTTTACTTGATCTCTCAGAATGATTCAATACAGTTGGCCATGCTTGGTTGTCTTTGCTATTATGTCACTATGTCCTTCTGGCTTTCTTTCTACCTCACTGGCTATTCCTTCCCCTTCTCCTTTGCTTGCTTTTCTTCCTCTGCTGTACCTTTAAACACTGGAATGTTCTCTATGAACACATTTTCCACAGGTAGTTTTTTCTATATGCTAAGGACTCTCAACTTTGTATGTTTGGTGCCCTTGCCCTCTGTAGAGAACTCAAAGACTCAGAACTTACCTCAGATTTTTAGAGCATACCAAACTTAACATAAGCAAAATTGAGCATTCTACCACTACCACCACAATGTTTCTGTCCTAGTCATTCCCATTTAATAAATGGAACAACCATCCATCCAAGCTCAAGAAAAAAACCTGTGAGTGAGGGGCGACTCTTTTTTCCTCACCCCTTTCAAAGAAAATATTGAAGTTGTCAAAGATTTAATTTTACTTGGATCCACAATCAATGCCCATAGAAACAGCAGTCAAGAAGTTAAACAAAATATTACATTGGGCCAATCTGCTGCAAAAGACCCCTTTAAGGTGTTAAAAAGCAAAGATGTCACTTTGGAGCACCTGACCCAAGCCATGATATTTTAAATTGCCTCAGATGCATGCAAAAGCTGGGCAATGAATAAAGAAGACCGAAGAAGAATTGATGTCTTTTAATTATGGTGCTGGTGAAGAATACTGAATATACCATGGACTGCCAGAAGAATGAACAAATTTGTCCCGGAAGAAGTACAGCCAGAATGTTCCTTAGAAGCAAGGATGACAAGATTTTGTCTCACGTACTTTGGACATGCTATCAGGAGGGACCTGTCCCTGAAGGATATCATGCTTAGTAAAGTAGAGGTTCAGAAAAAAAGAAGACCCTCAATGTGATCGATTGACACAGTGTCTACAACAATAAGCTCAAACACAGCAACGCTGTGAGGATGGTGCAGGATCGGGCAGTGTTTCATTCTGTTGTACCTAGGGTCACTATGAGTTGGAACCAACTCAACAGCACCTAACTACAATATATTCAAAACATTAGCAATTCTGTAGGCTCTACCTTCAATATATATCTCACATCTATCCGCTTCGCAACCAGTTTAGCCCAAACTACCATCATTGCTTCCTGGATTTCCATAATTACCATCTAATTGCTACTAATATTGCTCCTCAATTCCTACGTGCCATTCACAACAAAACAGGCACTTTTAACAATGTAATCACAGCATGTCACTCATTTCCAAAAAGCTTATTACTGTTTTTTTTACCACACTTTAGATAAATCCCAAGCTTATCATTGTGGCCTATTCAATACCTTACATGATTTGGCCCCAACCTATCTCTTCATTGTACCACTCTATCTACATTCCAGCTACTCTGGTCTTTATGGTGTTGCTTGAAAGAGCCAAGCGGCCTCCTACTTTAGGGCCTTTGTAATTGGAGTTCTCCTTACCTACAATGCTCTGATCCCCAAAATTCCCATGGCTGGCTTCTTCATATCACTGAGGTCTCAACACAAATGTCAACTCTTCAGAGAGGTCTTCTCCGTTCAATCAATCTAAAGTAACTCCTTTCCCAGTCTCTCTCATTTAACATCGTTTACTTCTTTGCTGCACTTACCATTACCCAAAATGTCCTTGTTCATATACTGTTTGCTTGTTTAGTTCTTGTCTCATCTCACTATAGGTTAAGCTCTAGGAGAACAAGGATCTCGTCTTTCTTACCATTGTACTTACAGTGCCTAAAACAATGCCTCTAAAAACATTTCAGGAATGCCTGGCACTGAACAAGCCACTTGTCCGCTTCATTTAACGCACATTTGCAGGTTTACTACTGCTAGACTTAGCTCTGCATCCAAGGAATTCAAAGGTGAATAAGGCAAAGTTCCTTCAGAATCTCATCTATTCAACCCTTCAACAAATATTCACTCACTATGTATAGTACTATGTTCTAGGTACTGTTCAATTTCAGCATTTGGTTTCCTCCCCAGTAACATGGGGTTTTGTTAACCAACGCTATCTCACCGAAGTGTCTAATTTAACAGGATGACTATGAGTATAATGCATAAAACCGGAAGTGGTATAAAGATGTTACTTTATATACGACCATCACTGCATCCACCTCTCTCCTTTTGTCTGCTAACGGGGAGGAGTTTATGATGAGCCAATTGACAAGACCAGCAAAGTAAATTCTTGTGCTCACAAAAAGCAGTAAACATGAACGCCCTTTTCCTAGGCACATAGTGACTAAAAAGTTTGGGAGATGAATTTTACTTTTCCACACTTCCGTTACACAACAATTCTATTTAACCCCATGGAATATAAAGAGGTGGGGTTAGGAGTGAGGTTTGCTTTCTCTCCGCGCCACCTGGGCCAATAGCCCCTCCTTATGGGCCTACCTGATATTCCGTAGACCCTAGAACTCCCAAAGAGGGGCGACATGGACCTGGTGAATAATTTGCCTGACACACTGCACATATACACTACTATCCTTGATCTTTCAAAAGCAATCACTGTCCACACAGCGTGTCCACGTGATAAGGCCAACGGAATAGGTGGGGAGGTAAGACTCGGGTGGGAGAGAGGTGGGAGGAACCTTCCCAGGACACGCAACCAATCCTGGAACACGTCTCCAATCACAGAAGCACGTGAAGGCTTATTTGTGGAGATCCACCATTTGTACTAGTGTGCGCTTAATAAAATTAATGCTGCAGTCAATCTTGCCTGACAGACCGCTTCTTTCTTAGTTGCGAGTACCTGTAAAATGAGATAAAGAAACGGAGGAGGAAGGAGGAGGATAAAGAACAGATGAAATAAAACGAGTTAGTGAAGAAATGGGTCAGGGAGAGGGGAGAAAAGGTCTGCCGCTGTTCCTCCAGAGCCTGACAAAAGGGGCCAATGTTCACTCCCTTGTACTGAAGCGCAAGGAGAGGCGTTCCTGGGGGCAGCGGAAGGAAAATGATGGCGGGAGACAAGGTACTTGTACCCAAGGGCCTGAAAAGGGAAAGCGTGGAGAGCAATGGGTCATACCTACAAGTTCTTTAGCATCTGCTGCTGCCCCTGGCACCTAGCAACTGCCTCCTAAGTCACGTGACGCTGAGGGGTGGGGGGTGTGGCGAAGCCACGTGGACAGGACATGGGAGTCTGTTGGGGTGGAGGGGGCTGATGGCCGTGAAGTGTGGGTGGGGCTGATGGCGGTGGGGCGGGCCTAGTGGTGGCCGCACCTTTGCTTGAGGTCAAGGCTGCTGGGGCCCTCGGAAATGAGGGGAACTGGAGCTCCCCAGGAAACCCTGTTGGCGTAGTGGTTGAGCTATGCTGCTAACCAAAAGGTTGGCAGTTCGAATCCACCAGGCGCTCCTTGGAAACCATATGGGGCAGTTCTACTCTGTTCTGTAGGGGCGCTATGAGTCAGAATCGACTCCACGGGGAGCTCCCCAGGGCCGATGGGGTGTTTTCAGCCTATTCAGCCGCTTCCTTTACACGTTTTTTCTGAATATTGAGTTGTCTGGACTGTAAAAGTTCAGGGAAACAGTTGATCCAAAAAGCAGCGCCGTTAGTTTCATGTGCCAGAAGTAACTTAGCAAAACCAGAACTTATCTCCTCTTTAAACCCGTTGCTGTCAAGTGGATTCCTACTCACAGCGACCCTATAGGACAGATTAAAACTGCCCCATAGGGTTTCCAAGGAGCAGCTGGAGGATTTGAACTACCTACCTTTTGGTTAGCAGCCAAGCTTTTAACAACTTCCATTAGGGCTTTGTCTCCTTTTTAGTGAGTTTAAAGATTCCAACTCAGGGTGAACCCACGTATGCACAATAAAACTGCTCCTTAGGGTCTTCAAGACCTTTTAGAAGCAGGTGACCAGGCCTGTCTTCCAGGCGCCTGTGGGTTCCAACCGCCTACCTGTTGGCCAACAGTGGAATGTTGTGTGATTCCATTCGGACTCATAGCGACCCCTATGTTGTATGCCTTTGAGTCGATTCAGACTCACAGGGACCATGGAGGGTTAAGGAAATGCTTTGTTTTCAAGATATGAAAGAAAAGCAGGTAGATCTCCAAGAATCCAGGGAAGAAGGACAAATGGTAGAGGTGGGAGGGAGCATCTCTGCAAGGAGACTGAGGGCCTCCAGGGCACTGCTCTGTGGACTGCAGGAGAGTTAAGTGTTTAGGGTTCATCTAACAGAGGTGGAGGGCATATCAACAAATGGAGACTTGGAATTGTCACTAGATCAGTGGGCCAAGGCCAGATATAATTTGAGGTAGTCAACTAAAAAATGTGGTATTTAACTTGCTACCAAAACGGCATGAATCAATTCCCACCTGTTACAGTTGTTGTCTATCTCGACTCATAGTGACCCTATGTGACAGAGTAGAACTGCCCCACAAGGTTTTCTATGCTGTAATTTTTATGGGAGCAGATCACCAGGTCTTTCTCCCATGGAACCACTGCATGGATTTGAACCACCAACCTTTCCTTTAGCAGTACGGCACTTAACCATTGCACCACTAGGGCTCCTTACCTGTTAGCAGAGAACTTCATAAATGATTCATATAGAAATATAAATTTCTATAAGTAAATTTCATAATTCATATAAAAACATGTTCTGAAACATTTCAAAGATGTTCATTTACTTGAAGACAATATAAAAATTTACAATGGTTTAAAAATACATTTAAAGAAACATTTGACAACTTTTCTTGTAAAAAAATGTAATTTAAAAATAAATTGATTATACTTGCAACAATGTCATAGAAAGCATAAAACCTTTGAGGAACAAGGACAATCTTCCTCATGACAGCATTTACTAAATTTGATGCTTTGCATATAGTTTAAAAATGTCACCTACAGAAATGATTTCATACTACTGAAAGCACTGAAATGAAAAATAGAAATTTGGCTAATGACCAATCTGGCATGATTTAATTGCCCACTTTTCCAGTCTTATCTCTTACTAATTCTCTTTATCAACCTTAAGTGCCAATCACTTACTCCGGGCCTTACTTTTTCTGCCCTTTGCTGACATCAGGGCCCTCCACCTAGTTGCTCCTGTCTTCACCTCACTCCCCCATATTACCCATTAATCCTATTCACTCTTGAAGGTCCAATTCAAATATCACCTCCTGGAAGAAGTCTTTGATTTTCCCACTGTAAAGAACTCTTTTTAATTGTTCATTTGTATTACAGCTATTAAAAAAAAAAAGTTGCTGTGGATTTGATTACCAACTGATGGAGACCTCATGTGTGTCAGAGTAGAACCGTGCTCCTTAGGGTTTTCTTTTTTGAGAAAGAATGTTCATTTCTTTTTTTTTAACTTTTTAAAAATTTAAATAAGGAGAATTCTTTCATATGGAAAGAGCTAGTACAATCACATATCTGAAAGGAGAAACGATAGGTACTGAACCTGGGTGAAAGGGTGTCCACAGGGTTTTCAATGGCTGATTTTTTGGAAGTAGATTGCAAGGCCTTTCTTCTGAGATACCTCTGGGTAAACCTGAGCTGCTAACCTTTGGGTTAGCAGCCGAGCTCTTAACCATTTGAGCCATGCAGAGATTCATTACAGCTATTAATGATCACAGCTATTAATGCACATCGTATTTTCTTGTGAAGTTCTTGAAGGCAAGTACCATGTCATTCATACTTGTATCTCTGACAGTGTCAAACACAGTTTTATCTCCCACTAAAATTCAAGTTTCACTGAAAACAGAGCCCTTGCCTATCTTGTTCATCATTGTATCCCTGGAACCTAGCACAATGCCTGGCATATAGCAGGCATGTTGTAAGTGTATTTTGAGATAGTAATTTAAAATGTAAGTTCCATGAAGGCAGGGATCTTTATTATTCATTGAAAAATGAATACTCAACTGTTATCACCTAAATAAAGGACTTTTTGAAGACTGTGCCTTCATTACATGCAACAAAACTCTTCAGTCTGTATATCTCCATAGAAGTCAGATATAAAATGATCTTTAACCCAATTAATTCTGTGGATGTTATATCTTTCTGAAAATAAGATGCCCTCCAAAACTGCAAGAATACAATTTATAATAATCAAAATAAAATAGATGTTTATATTAAGAGCATTTTCGAAAAATGGTAGAGCTGTTGTGGAAAACAGTGTGGCAGTTCCTCAAAAACCTAAAAAGAGAACCACCATATGACCCAGAAGTTCCACTCCCAGGTATATACCCCAAAAACGTGAAAGCAGAGACTCGAACAGAGCCTTGTACACCAGTGTTCATTGCAGCATATTCACCACAGCCAAAAGGGAGAAACAACCGAAATGCCCATCAACAGATGAACGGATGAACAAAATATGGTACATACATACGATGGAATACTACTCAGTCAGTAGGAGAAATGAAGTCTTGATACATGCTACCATACGGATGGAGCTGGAAGACATTATTGTGAGTGAAATAAGTCAATCACAAAAGGACAAATATTGTACGACTTCACTTATATAAAAAGACAAGAAAAGGCAAACAGATAAAGAACAAAGTGTTTTGGTGGTTACCAGGGGCAGGAGGGAGGGGAAAAGTGGAGGGGGTTAACAGTTATGGAAATATCGCACTGATTAAGGATAAGTTTGCAGAGCTGATTATTGTAATTGCTGCAAATTGGTTGTATACCTGTAAAAAGTTGAATTGGCAAAAGCTGTGTGACACAGCAACAACAACAAAAAGTAGATGCTGAGGCTGCTTATGGACAACAAAAACCTCCTGGAATGTGGTTTCTTGGTTTGGAGGTTTAGGGTCATGGTTTCGTAGGGCATCCCCGTTAATCAGCCTCATAGCGTGTTTAGTGCTTGTGTTCTACCTGCTAGTTTGTTGCATGGTGCCTGGGGTCTTAAAAGTTTGCAAGCAGCCTTCCAAGTCAAAACAATTTTTCTCTATTTGCCTGGAGCAACAGAGGAAGAAGGAGCATCAGGAATAGAAGGAAGACATAGAATGTGTTGGTAATCGCCTCCGTGAATAACTGCCTCGTTTGCCACGAGACCACAAGAACTGAACGGTGTCCAGCTACCATTACTGAACATTTTGATCAAAGATTCTATAGAAGAATCCTGATCAGAAAAGAGAAAATGTAGAACAGAATTTTAAATTCTTATGGACTCCAGACTTCCTTGAGCCATGAAGTTTGGATGAACCCCAGAAACTATTGCCCTAAGAATCTTTAAACCCTAAACCAAAAATATCCCTGAAGTGTTCTTAAAAACAGAGAATAATTGAGCTTAACTAGTAAAAAATGTCTGCCTTGAGCATTATGCTCTTTTAAGATCTATATGGGATCAAACTGACAATAGCAACTTGAAAAATTAGAAACTTCAGGAGGCAGTGAACTTATGTTGATGGGGAATAACTCAGAAAGGGGTGAGAATGGCTGCACAACTCAAAGAATGTGGTCAGTGTCACTAAATGGTACATACAGAAGTGGCTGAACTGGTGTATGTTTTGCTGCGTATAAGCTCAACAACAACAAAATAAATAAAATTGAAAAAAAAGTATTTTCTGTTTTCTTCTTTGTACTTTTTTGTGTTCTGAATTTTCTGCAATGAAAATATATTACTTTGTAATCAGAAAAAATAATAACTGCTATTTTTAAAGAATGTAAAGGATAAAATTATTTGTAAAGGAATGACTAAGGAGATGTTAAGGACACAAGTTCAGTCAAGGTTATTTGGGGTTAACAGCAGAGAGAAAAAACTGGAATGTGAAAATAATTTAAAGACCTCAAACCTAATCAGTGTGTCTGAAAAAATACTTCACAGAGGGACATGGATGTCACAGCGCTTAGGAAAAAAAGGGCATTGAAGGTAAAGAATTTGCAGTGTTCAGCATTGTCCTTGGAAGTGTGACACTCCAGATCTGAAATGTTGGGTGACAAATAATTTTCTTTTGATACTGAAAGAGGATCCCCTCATGAATTCAGTCAGTAAAAGTTTATTAAACACCTATTGTGTTCCATGCTCTTTGCTAACTGCTGAGTTTTCAAAGATGACCAAGATAAGGCTCCTGCCCCTAAGGAGCTGATTTAATAGGAGACAAACGTATAAACAACCTGACAAAAGTGTCGTTGATGCTCTGACAGTATCTATAGGGCACATGTACACCCCACATGCAGGGATCCAGATGTTAAAGGATTTCTGTCTAATCTTGTGGTCACGTTGGGAATATACTAATTGCAGTACTCTTCCGCCACACACCCCTTTTGCTAGCTAAATCCTAATCACCTCTCAGGTCCCAGCCGATGCCCTACTTTCTCCCTTGGGTGCTTCTGCTATGAGGTCCCTAGGGCCCCTGTACTTCCTACAGAACAGAGCTTATCATACTGTTTTGCAGTGTTTTGTTTGTCTGCTTCCTCTAGCTGATTGTCAGATCCTGAAGGACAGGAACAAATATTAGTCTTGATGATGTGCCTGGATCACCAAAAGCTTTCAGTAAGCAGCTGTTGAATGAATATAGTTTTAGAGCCTACAAAAATAGAGGACCAGATCAACATTAAGTTTATGGAGCCCCAACCAAGGTGCAACTAACCAAGGGAGTTTAGTTTGAAATGTCCCTCTGACCTTTGGCAGAAATTAATCCAGTTCCACCTGAGAACATAAATACTAAGGGAACATAATACCACAAAGTACCCAGAGTCCGGCTAACATCATAAAAAGAAAACCTGTTTAGAAGTGGTGAATATTAAGCTATTCAAACTTTTGAATAGAAGTGAAGGCCGTGGTAGAAATGGCAGCCCAGTAGTGTAATGAAAGGAGAGAAGTAGACAAGCTTTATGCAAATCCGCTTGGGGGGATTAGAACAGTCATCACTCACTCATTTAACATCAAGATTAGATTGAATTTTGAATTCTACATTAAAGAGTTCAGACGCAATATAAATAAATACTTCAGATATACATAGCACGTGATATAAGTTGTATTTGAATGTGATTATTCTTGCAACCAGGATGACCTAGAGTGGAGACAAACTATGGGTGATGCACAAATCCAGATAGGGCCTTTTGTGTAAGTGGGATAGGATGTGACCTATGCAGATAAGCCTTTCTTCTAATACTTCTCTGCTGGCATGTCACAAGGTCTGAAATTTCTGCCTCAGAAGTCACTCTTTTGGTTTAAGCTACTATCTTCAGAAGGCCCTTGTTAACATGCAAAAACTGTATTACTAAGCAATGGTAACACGCAACACAGCGGTAGCTCTGGCTCTCAAATCTAATCTTTTGTTCCTCCTAGGAATGAGCATGCTTAGCAAGAGAGGATACTCCTCAGCCTTCTCACAGCTAGGTGTGGCCATCACCAATGCAGTGTAAGAGGAGAGATTTGCCAACTTCGATATCACTTCCTTTTATGGATTGAATTGTGTCCCCCTCAAAAAATATGTTGTCACCTTGGCTAGGCCATGATTCCCAGTATTGTGCGATTGTCCACCATTCTGTCATCTGATGTAATCTTCCTATGTGTTGTAAATCCTACCTCTATGATGTTACTGAGCTGGGATTAGCACAGGCAGTTATCCTAATGCGGCAGGACTCAGTGTAAAAGATTACCTTGTGTCTTATATCAATCTTTTTTGAGATATAAAAGAAAAGCGAGCAGAGAGACATGGGGAAATCCAACAAAGAAGAGCCAGGAGGGAGATGAAAAGCTCCCAGACCAGGGAAAGATTGATGACAAGAACCTTCCTCCAGAGCCAACAGAATAGAGAAAGCTTCCCTTGTGCTGGCACCCTGAATTCAGACTTCTAGGTTACTAGTCTGTGATAGAATAAATTTCTCTTTCTTAAAGCCATCCACTTGTGGTATTTCTGTTATAGGAGCACTAGATAACTAAGACACTTCCTTAAAAATAAATTGCTTGCCTTTGACTTTCTTTTCCTTCTTCCTGAGGGCTAGAAAAGAGACATGGTGGAGACTGAACTTGAACCAATGTCCTAAGCTAGGGCATGACAGAGTCTCATGATGGAAGGTCATGGGTCTCTGAATGAACTCGTGAGCAGAACAACTCTGTTACCATCAATCAGCCAGCAAGTTTCATCAGGAGGAAATACATTTCTATTTTCTCTTACCCACTGGATGTTTTCTCTTCATTATAGTGTATTACCTTTACCCTAATTAATATAATAGTCATGAACATGACATAGATTTGAAAGTTAGCTATCTCTCATCTAGGGAACAGGAAGGCCCTAAAGACATGAGTCATAAGAAAAATAATAAAATGAGTTGGATTAGGGCACTCTCTGGGGAAGGTGGACTTAGATGGGCCACTGAAATGGAGGACTCTGGCTAGCCACTTAGGGAATAGGATAAGGTCTTCTGACATCTAGATGGGGGCAAGAGGAAAAACCAATGTAAATTCCTGTGTACTTTGAAAATCTGGTAGGGATTAATCAGTTACAATAATTCTCAGAAAAGTAGTAAGTGAAATAGAAACCGAGAAGAGGCAGAATAGCAAGGAAAAGGTGGGTAGGACTTGATGAGGGACTTCATTATGGTGTTTAAAAAAAAAAAAGAGGAGCCAAAATCAATTCAAAGCACAAGAGTCTAAGTGACTGTGAACCATGAAACTGTGACAGTGACTGGAAGTTAGGGCAAGCTGTTGGCTGGTAACTGAACTCACTCCTCTTCATGTTAATTTTATATTATGGTAGCCCATTAAAGTCGATCTGTCCCTATAACAATAAAGATACATAATGAAGGAGAGTTTGAGGAAAAAAAAGATGGTACAGCAATCAGGATTGGAGATGTAGAATATTACCACCATCGTAAAGAAATAGCTATACTTATGTTTCTATTGCATTTTAAGCTTGAACAGTACATATTTCAACTTCCATCTTGATAAAGTAGCCTCTGGTAGCAGTTTTCTAATTATTATATTCAACATTCTCTCTTTTCACCTCTAAACTTGTTCAGAAGGCTCTCCTTGAACTTCTTCATCTTTATTTTGATGTTTAGCTTTCTGGAGAAGCCTGGGGCCCAGGAAACTAATAAGTGGACGTCCAATTGAGGCTGTAATGAGGATAGCCAAAAATGTCACTGTCAACACAACCAATCCATAGTCTTCCAGCTGTGTATCTCCATATGATCTTGCTGTGTCCAAAGCCACAGATCCTAACGCAGCCTATAAAAGTTTAAGGGTAAAGCAGGAAATATGGAAAGACAAGCATATACAAAAAAGGTGAATTAATCATTAGCCAAAACAAACAAACAAAAAAAAAAAACCAGTACTTTCGTTCAACCAACAAAGTTCTATTTAGTCTTCTTTCAAAGTGTACTGCAGTTGGTTTTGATTATCTGACAGACTGATGAATCACATACACTTATATGCATAAGGCAGGATTACATAAATATCAGGCAAATGAATTTCATAACCCTAGGCAGATACAGACTCACAATATCAATTACAGCATACTATGAAGTTCTGTATACTAAATTTCTCCTCGGTAAAGATGAATGTTACCGGTTGCCTCATTCTTTTATCTTTAGAAATTTGGAATTAAGAAAAAATAAGAGGAAAAAATGGAGTGATACTTATTGGAAGATGGTAAAGGTTTAGATTTGGGCTAAAATTGTAAGAGTTATGTACTGCTTTAGAGGCTAAACTAATTGTTAAACATCATGAAACATGAAAGTGGCAGGTACCTTCAGGAAGTTGAAGTTAATCTTATTAGGTATTTAGCAAATTTTGCCTAAGGAGTTGGTGAAATGTTTATTTAGAATTTAAGTATTATGAAAATTCTCATTTTCCTTTAGAGGCAAAGTGCAGTATTATCAATTCACATGGGAAAAATTTATCAATTGATGTGATTATCTCTTTATCCCACAGAGCACAACACAGCCTCTAAGACAATCAAACAGATAAGAAAATATCGAGAGCATCAGACACAATGGCAGAGATTAGTAGTTGCTCACAAATATCTGAATGTTCCTTTTCTATAATAGACCTCCTGAGTTTGAGCTGGTCATAGAGCTGGCCAAGTAGTAACTTTCTTTTCCAGTCTCATTTGCAAGCAGATGTGACTATGTATGTAAATTCTGCCACTGAGAGGTGAGCAGAAATGATAAGTGCAACATGTAGACAGTGCCCTGAAAAGGAAGAGACAAGCATGTCCCTTATCTCTTCCCCCTTTTCACTGGATGGGAAATTGTGGGAGTCGGAATTGTTACCTTGGACCCATGGGTAGAAGGCACATGCTGAGGGTGGCGTTCACCCTCTCAGCTCTGAAATGCCTATGCTGAGCTACTGGTGAGAGAGAGATAAAAATCTCATTTAGTCCCTGGATTTGGTGGCTGTTTTGTTATTGCAGCTTACCTGTACCCTAACTAATTCAACATTTCATGGTTCTTGGCAAGAACTGTACAAACTGCAAAATATATTTTCAGTTCTCTCTGTAGGTATACGTGTATGTGTATGTGTATGTTTTGGGATTTGTGTATTGGCTGGTGTTTTGGATTGAATTCTTTCACCCAAAAATATTTGTTGTAAGTCCTAACCCCTAGAGAGGTTATAATCCCATTTACGAATGGATATTCTTTGTTACGTTAATGAGACAGTAATAGCGTAAAATGTGTCTTAAGTCAATCTCTTTTGAGATATAAAAGAGCAGATGAAGCAAGCGCAGTCTGAGGAAGATAGATGTCACGCCACACGAGATCTCCAAGGAACCAAATAACAGAGGTAGAAAAGACGTGAGGACCTTCCCTCAGGGCCAGTAGAAACAGAAAGCCTTCCCCCGGAGCCAGCACCCTGAATACAGACTTCTAGTTTCATAAACAGTGAGAAAATAAATTTCTGTTCATTAAAACCACCCACTTGTGGTATTTCTGTTATAGTAGCACTAGATAACTAAGACATCTGGGTTCTGATGTAAAATATATTTCTTGTAGTAGGCCACAGACTAAAAAGTTTGAAAAACACTGATATAGAAAAATATATATAAGAAAGTCTTGTTTCTTGTGCAGTGGCAAAAAAAGAAAAAAACTTGTTTTAGCACAAAACAGAACATTATCCAATATATCCTGGATATTTTTCCTTATTTTACGATATGCTTTCATGGTAGCAAAGTGCCATTTTCCAAATTTTAACATTTTATAAAA
The DNA here is from genome assembly GCA_030035585.1 of Dugong dugon. Taxonomy (NCBI): domain Eukaryota; kingdom Metazoa; phylum Chordata; class Mammalia; order Sirenia; family Dugongidae; genus Dugong; species Dugong dugon. The sequence continues at coordinate 19,223,560 of CM057463.1, read as the reverse complement.
CATTGTTCATACCAAAGCTACTAGAATTGTTGTTTTGATATTTACCTGCTAAAGTTACCGGAAGTCATGTGAGAGCTAGAAAGACTCTGAGGGAAAAGCTATCCTCTTTACTGTACCATATTAATCTCGCAGTGCTCTTAACCATTATGTCTCAGACATCTTTAAAAATCTGATGGAAAAAGGAGAAACTTCTCTGGAATAATGCCCACGCCTACAGCCACACAAAATCTAGTATATAATTACAGAGCATACACATTCTCCAAAACAAAACAAAAAAACTCGTTGCCGTTGAGCCAATTCCAACTCATAGCGACTCTGTAGAAAGGAGTAGAAGTGCCCCATAGGGTTTCCAAGGAGTGGCTGGTAGATTCGAACCACTGATCTTTTGTTAGCAGCCAAGCTCTTAACTGCCCTGAGCGAATTAACAACAACTAATTTTTAATTCCATAAACATAGAAATTTGTATACTTAAACAACTGCAGAAAATCATAGTCTATACAGTTCTAATTTAGTTAGCAATTGTAAGTATTCTAACAAATGCATGATCAACAATTTCAAGCACCTATTTCTAAGTGCTTTCATAATCACTTGCTCATTAGAGTCCACAAATGTCGAGCAGATGCAACATTTCTCAAGAGGTTAAACATGTTTACATAATTTGAAATCAACTAATAATCTAGAAAAATCAATAAATTATTTTCTGAGTGTTTTCAATAAATCTTCTTTTCTCCATTATACATAAAATCTAGCCAAGCATCATAGAACATTAATTATACTGACATTGAAGTATTTTCAACCATTAAAATGGGCCATGCTATTTCTGTTTCACTCTCTTCTTGGGATACTGAAATGAAAGGAGGTAAGAACTATCTCTCTGGATCATATAGACAGCTGTGACTGGTAAAAATTCACACCCTTCTCTTCTGCTACTACTGCTTTCTAGTGGTGTAGGGATTTATTACATTTTTAGTTGTACCCTAGTGATCTAAGAAAAAAAATTAAGTAAGGAATCAATATACTAAAGACAAAACTTTTGAAGAGTACATTAATAAAAACTATTGTCATAAATCAAACTTCAATCAGTTATTTTCACCAAACCTAAATCAGCTCTCTCATTCAATATTTCAAGGTATCATATAGAAATAGAAGTTAAAACACTAAGCCATCCTATCTATCATTACCTGCACTGTGGCCTTAGGAAGCCATGCAAAAGAAATAAATATCTTTTCGTTTATGTTAAAACCAGCAAAACACACCATCAGAAACGCAGCCAAAATTCGTATCAATACTCCAATGCCCAGGGTGGCAACACAAAGGCCTGTAAGAAAAACTCAGTTGTTGTAAATAAGGGAACACTGGGGGAGAAACTGCATGTCATGGTTACAGATTCAAAACACTACCAACAGAAATAATGAAAGAACATTACAAAATGAAAAATACAAAAATAGTTAGGTGTAACTTACCAAAAAATCAATATTAAGGACCAATCAGATTACTTGTTTAAAATAAGATGTTTTCTCTAGATTAAAACTAGAAATTAATTAAACGTATTTGACTTTCTACAAAGGAGGTATGAATGTTATATCTCTTATGCTTTATAGCATGAACCACACTTTCTTCCATATGTTTATTTAACAAGAATTTTTTAAGTGATAATTATGCATGCAAGGCTTTGAACTGGTCACTGGGTACACAAACATGTATAATGTACAGACTCTGCCTTCATGAGCATCAAAGTCAGAGGAAGACAAAAATATAAACAATGAATTCACATACCACGTGGTAAGTGCAGTATAAACAAACCAATATGAAGGCATAGACGAGGGAAAAATTAACATTTTCATCAAGGAGGTTTACAAATCTTTATAAAGTAAAAGACCAGAAGTGCTATTCCAAATATTTATCAGCCAATCAGAAGGAGCTGGCTGTGCAATGACCAATGAGAACGGGCACTGGCAGTACACAAGTGTTTCACCATATTGGTGTATAGTAACAGCATGTTAGCCCAGGATGATATACAGCTACTTAATTCAGTTGTTTAGAACACTTTATTGATGAAGAAAATTTCATCCTGATTTGTAAAATAAGGGATTTTGACAAGTGCAGCTATAGGCTACTGAACCTGATAAAGGTAGAGCTCAGGTGACTAATAAGTAATAAGGTGATTTTTTTTTAAAGTAACATTTCTTGAGAGTTTACTCTGTGCCGGTTACTGTGCTAAGCTTTACACGCACAGTTTTACTTAACCCACACAACCTGTGGCTTAGGCGCTACTATTATTCTCATTTTACAGTTGAAAAAAAAAAAGAATGAAGTTCAAAGAGTATAAATAACTTTTCCAAGTTCAAAGGGCTGGGAAAACTCCAGAGAGACATTGCCGGATGATCTGCTGTGAATATGTAATAGGGTTTCTTTATGGGAGGATTTTGTGGATCTTTGTTGAAGTGTATTTCTTTCAGGTTGGTAGGTATTCAAAAGCATATGTTGCCTGAATTACAAGATACAAAAGAGATGGCACCGTTCCCAGACACTGAAGGAGGAGCAGGTTTGGGGACAGGATGATGAGTGAGTTTTAGATATACTGAGTTTAATTTAGAGATAAATATTTTGGAATTACATAGTTTATAAATTAAGCCATTGGAAGTTCTGAGAAGCGATATAGAGTGAGAAAAGTAGGTGTTTTGGAAAGATCTTTAATGAAGAGCAACGTTTAAACCATACATAGTGTAAAGTTGAATATAAAGGTACTGGAAAATAAGAAGTTTCAGAATTCAACCTGAAAGAGTTTTAAAGAGGTCAGTAGCATCAAATGCTGCTGAGCGGTCAACTAAAATAAAGACTGGAAAGCGTTCACTGGATTTAGCAATATAACCTTGGTGAGCAAGGTCTGCCGTGTGATGGGGCAGAAGCTGCACTGAAGTGTATTGAGAAAGCGAATGGGAGCTGAAGTGGAGAAGGGGAATGTAGTTACCTCTTTTAAAAAGTCTGAAAGAAGAAGAGAAAAGTAGTGTGGTAGGTGGGGTGGCGGGTTGGGTGAAACAGAAGAAGGATAAATTGGGGGAAGGCAAATAGAGAAAGGATATATACTTGTTAAGACAGAAATGACTAGAGTCTTTAAATTCTGAAGAGGAAGAAACTGAGATAAGGGTGTCTGAAGACAAATGAGCAAAAGGCAAAGATTCTTGTCTGCGATTCAGAAGGAGGTGGCAGAGGATGGGGTCCCTAGCATGGATGGAAGAATATTGTGATGTAGGTAAAGGATGAAATCATCAGGATATGTTCAAATTAATATTCAAGTGTTATGCTATAAATCAAGAGAGCATTAATATGATGACTTGAATGTACGGATGAATAAAAGAATGGATGAATCGACAGACATTTCTATTCCATGGGCACATAGTATAGAAGTGACTAGCTGGTTTAAACTTCTGGCCCTTAGAACAGTTTAAATGAACAATAACATTCTTATCATTGGAAGAAAAAGTTTAAAGCCTGTAATCTCTTGATAGTGGTCAGTAGTGTCATCTTTACGACGAACAACAATGTTAAAGGTGTAGAATTCACTGTCTTGGATTTACCAGCATTCTCTTCTAACCAACTAGTCTAATGGACTTAGATCATGACTACACATGTAATTAACTTTTTATATAACTGTGATAATGGAAAACACTGGACACGTGCCTGCTAAAGAGATTTTAAATGAATATAGAAAGAGAAGATTTTAGTTCAAAAGTGTACTTTGAAATTCTTACCAACAGCTTCTGGTCTGAGAGATGCAACAGATACCTCTGCTCCGAACAGTACAAAAACAAGGGGCTTAAACACGAACCAGGCAAATCCAATTATGTTTTCAATCACTTCCTAAAAGAAAAACAAATAACACACACACCCAATTTTTACTCTGTGAAGTTATAAGTAACAAAATTTTACTAATTTGAAATTTGAGTCAATTTGATCTAAGGCAGGCTTTATTTTTATTTTTATGTTATCTATAAATAGGTTAGCTACAATAGAACAAAAAAATCACCTGGGACACTTCTTACACAGTTAAGATGTTATATGATATGCTTTTGCATACTAAGTGTGAGTTTGCAAATGGATGTTAATTCTAAAGATTCTTATAATATTAGGGTGAATACTTCTGAATATATTGTCAGATAATTTACCATGTGAATTTAAATACTGATCAAACAGACCGTGTGTTTATTTTTATTGTATTCAAAATTTTTATTTTGTACGAATGCTCTGAATTAGTACAAGTAAGATGCCAGCTATTATTCTGAAATCACATAATTAAGCAGGAAGAGCCCAGGTATGGGGGTCAGAAGGCCAGGTTCTAGTTCTGGGTCATCGCTAATAGAGTTGAGAACCCTAGACTCGCATGTGCTCACCATGGGACCACACTGTGCACACATTAAGTCCTGAGACAGCTCCTCCACTACTGAAGGGCTCCAGCTGTTGGGAAGCCATTACCTATACTGAGGCACTAAATCTTGCACACAGAAAAAAAACACAGGACCCTCGATTTCCACCTGACAGTCCATCAGTTTGTGAATGCCGCTATCATATTTACCCTAAGACTCCTGTTTCCTTGACTGAACATTTAAAAAGTTTTATTACTTTTAATTTACTAACTTAGGAGATCTTTCACCATCCTTTGAATAAGTCTCAGTTTGTCAGTGTATCTAACTACCCGTCTGACTTCCTATCTATCTAGCTGTATAGGTAATACAGTCATCAAAATCAAGTACAAAAGAATAGCCAGGGGAAAGTCCCTCTGTGTCCCCACAGGCAATGAGATGCCCCCACCCCATAGACAACTCTGGTTATTGGAGCACAAAATACATCTGTTTGCTCACTTGTCTACAAAATAGTAGCATACTTTGTACAGTATTCATTGAGTTCAGTTTTTAAAAAATCTCCACAGTTGTTCTCTCTGGTTACTTAAAGGGTTTCCTCATTCATTTTTACAGTTCTGTCATATTCCAATTAGAGATTCTACATAAATTATTTATTAGAAACTCTGTCATGAGAGTTAGTTTTCCATTTTTGCTGGTACAAAAAATATTGCAACAAATAGATGACTTTGTATTTCATATGTGTACAAATATATGTATAGCATAAATCCTTAAAAGTAGAATTGCTGAGTCAAAGAGCATGTATGCATGTGCCATTTTGATAGGCACAGCCAAATTGCCTTTTATCAGCTGCGTACAAGTGTGCTTATTTTTCTGCACTCTACCAACATAGTATTTTATCACATTTTGATAGGTCAAAGTATCTCTTTTTAAAAGTACCTGTCAAGTTTAATTCCTCTAGCCCTTAGTTGTGTCATCTAAAACTTTTAGGGATTAGACTGATTGCTAAATTCTTTATTGCTTTAAAATTCCATAATTCTATGAGCAACTCAAATCTCATTCCATATAATGAAATAATCTAGCATTGGTATTTACCAAACACTTTGGTTTCTTGATCAATTTAAAAGATATTGAGAGTGACTGCCACATAATTGATTCAATAAAGACTAGTTTTCTTTCTTTAGGGAACCAATCTGATGTACTCAAATGGTGGGTTCTCATTCTGACTCTCCACTTGCTAGCTTTGTGACCTTACGCAAACTATTTACTATCTCTAAGTCTTGATGTCCTTGTTTGTAAAATGGGACAATATCTACCTTTCAAGGTCACTGTGAAGAATAAGTGAGATAACATATGTCAGATTTTGCTGGGTAAGGGATCACTTTCACTGGGAAAAAGATCTTTATGAAAGAAAATAGAGGAACACTTATAGTAAGAGACTGATAGAGCTGACCACATGAAAATATAAGGTCTTCATCTATTAATAATGAATAAACAGGCACAAGGGCTAATATTGTGTGTGTATCTCACAAATCAGTAGTCAATCTGTTAAATCAAAAGATAACGGACAAAAAACCTATCAAAGAAAAATACAAATGGTGAAAAATATGAAAAAGTATTCAATCTCACTGTTAAAGAAGCATAAAGGAAAACAGGATACCATTTCTCACCTATCAACATGGCTGAAGATTAAAAGCAATAATATTTTAAACCAGTGGCTCACAAAGTGTGGTCGCCAGAGGAGTAGGATCAACATCACCTGAAATGTGTTAGAAGTGCAGATTCTGAGGCCCCACCTTAGACTTACCAAATGAGATAATTGGGGATGGGACCCAGAAATCTAGTTTAACAAGCCTTCCAGATGATTCTGATGCATGTCAAAGTTTGATAAGCATTATTCCAAGCTGATGAGTTTGTGATGAGATATTTACTTCACATATTGCTGGCGGAAAAGTAAATTGATACAACTCTAGAAAGTAGTTTGGTAATATGTGTCAAAAAACCTCAAAATGTTCATATTATTTGGCACCAAAATTACACCGTTAGGAATGTTCCCTAACAGGAAATAATCAGACTTTGGATTTCAGCATAATTTAAAATAGAAGAGACTGGAAATAACCTAAATATATAGGTATATAGGAATGGTTAAAAAAAATTATAGTATATTTGTACGTGTGTGTGTATATCTACCTATCTATATATATGTGTGTGTGTGTGTGTGTGTGTGTGTATACATATATTTTATCACCAGAGGTATATACGAAACATATTTTAATAGTGATTTTCTCTCTGGTTTGAGGGATTACATTGATTCCTTCCAGGTAATCAGCTGGACTGCAGGCAATTTAGATGAAGTTATGATAAATGTAGATAAATGACCCTATGTTCTGGGTTCTATTTTCTATACAACCCACATTATAGTTTTTTGAAGAAAAATGTAATTGAACCTGACTGAAGATTCCCTTTTCCTCCTTTTTCTTTCTGTGCCATAGTCCATGGCCACTTGCAGGAGGCATGAGTCTCCCCTTTGATTCCACTGTTGTTTAAACTACTCTTTTATGGTCTATTCCAGATGTTACGGCTCTTGCTCAATGTTTATATTTTTTTAATCTCATCACTTATGAATTTAGAGATAAATTTTTTTATTTCTTTTTTTTAATTAAAATTGGTTACATTAGTCATGCTGTGCTAGAGCTTTGGTTTTAAATTGCAAAGTTTAGGATTATAATGCTTTTAAATACACTTAATATTTGTTACTCAAATAGATGTCAGAATATAAAAATGTGCCCTGTACAACAATGCTACAGTTGTATTATAGGGTAGTACAAGTTGTTTTGGGGTCAGATAAACCTGAGTTTAAATTCCAATGCTGCCATTTTCTAATTTTGTGACCCTGGACATGTTACTGAAGGCTTTCTGACTTATTAAGAAAAAAAAAAAAAAAAAACCAGTTGCCATGGGGTCACAATGCAAATGCAGTAGCATCCCTTTGCTGAGTGGGAACTATAATCTTTGTCTTGGGGCAAAGGAGTAGGTCAGGGTGCTTCTAAGATCAGGGTGTCTTAGTCAGCAGCCAAGGCTGAGTTGGAAGACAGACAATGAATCCTCAGAGAGAAGCCAAGTACAGCACCAAGGAGGCAGCATACCCCTTGGTCTTGAGCTGAGACTAGCAGAGGTAGGCTATTAACCTTGCCTCAGCCCACAGATAAAGTGAATCCATGTAAAGACAAATGCTTTGATAACTACAAACGTGATGAGGGATGAGTACCCAATTTATACTGGGAAGTTTGTTTACTTTTTCCATTCCATTTGTTGGATGTTAAATCCAAAAAACAAAACCCACTGCTGTCGAGTCAATTCTGACTCACAGTGACCCTACAGAACAGAGTAGAACTGCCCCACAGAATTTCCAAGAAGCGCCTGGTGGATTCGAACTGCCGACCTTTTGGTTAGCAGCCATAGCTCTTAACCACTATGCCACCAGTGTAATCAGTAGAATTTATTAATACATGTGCTGCTTAAAAAAAAGAGAGGAGAGAGAGACACACATCATGTAAGCCTTATGGTTTAGCTTCCTAGCAAGGCAGGATGCTTAGGTGCTCATAATGCCAGGCGCAGGGCTAAAAGGGGCTCTCCCCTCTCTTCTGAAGCCCACTCCATCTAAGCCCACTTTCCTGTGGCCTCAGTACCCTCTCAACACAATGCTTCAGGCAGCATTTTTGCCTCCAGTAGATCCCCGCAGACATTCATTTAATTGAATATGATTTTATACCTGATCTCAAGATTTAAGACCTTCACATATTCTTCCATAAGGCATTATCTTAAGTTTAATTATTCTGAACAGTTGTCTTCAAGTTTTATAAGATTATTCCAAAATCATATTATCTGCCCTTAATTTAAATCACCTCTGTAATCTCTTCATTAAGCAAAATAACATGATCCTGCCAAGGTCAATTCTATAAAAACATATCTGGAAATTAAAATAAATAAATGACAACCAGCTAATTTCCATAATAGAGATTAAGAAAATTAATAATCTTAGTGATCTTAAAAATCAATAAGGAAAACCCAAATAACTCTTGAAAATGGGCAAAGGCTTTTGAACAAGCTGGCTGTTAAATATGAAAAGATGATTAGCTTCACTCATAAAGAAATGCAAATCAGATTAATGATAATACACATTTTTAACCTATCAGATTAACAAAGATTTGAAGACTGAAAATAGTCAGGAGATCCTCTCCCACACTGTTGGTGGGAATGCAAAATAGTGCAGCCTTTTGAAAGGGCAAATTGACACCATCAAAAATTTAAATGTGCATACTCTTTGATAGAGTAATTCTACTTCCAGAAATTTATCCTACAGATAAACTGAAAGATAAGCTACAGTTTGTGAATTCTAAGATACACACCTTTTAACATTCCTGAAATTAGGATGGCGTGTTACAGTGTAACTGGCAGCATATTGTTTCTCCTTCTTGGTGGCACATAAAGTAATGGTGCTTCTTAGAAATGATAGTGTCCTACAGTTTATGAAATATGGGATATGTAAGGATATTTAATTGAGGTACCCTTCATCTTAGCAGAAAACTAGAAACCTAACTATCTGTTAGCAGGAGACTGGTTAAGTAACGAGCATAGGTGGTGCAATGGTTAAGCGCTTGGCTTTTAACCAAAAGGTCAGCGGCCACCAGCCACTCCTCGCTCCTCAGGAGAAAAGTCCTAGCAATCTCGTCGCTTGAAGATTCAAACCGAAAACCAAAGCTGTTGCCGCAGAGTCCACTCCCACTCACGGCTAGTCTATAGGACAGAATAGAACTGCCCCATAGGGTTTCCAAGGCTGTAACCTTTAAGGAAGCAGATTGCCAGGTCTTTCTCCTGCACAGCGGCTTGCGGGTTCGAACAATCAACCTTATAGTTAGCAGCTTAGCGCCACCAGGGCTCCTTCCCCGTAAAGATTACAGCCTTGGAAACCCTATGGGGCAGTTCTACTCTGTCCTGTAGGGTCCTATAGACTATTTATGAGTCACAGTCGATGGAACGTCATACAACGACATAGCTATAAAATGCAATACTCTGCAGCCATGACCAAAAAAAAAGAAAGCATCATGAAAATATAACCATTATATATATTAAGTAAAGACATCAAATTATAAATTGATACATAAGGAAAAAAAGGATATTCATGTGTGTGTGGCATTGTACATCTGTATATGCATACAAATAGCTTTTATGATAAAAATGTTATTTGGTGTTAAAAAAGCATTTGGAAAGAAAAGGTAATCTAATCAGAAAGTAGCTGTGAACAGAACTTAAAATGAAATTCACCTTGTTCCTTGTCCATCCTATGCCTGCAAGGGAGGCCATGACGAACATGCACAGTCCTCTTGATCCCGGGAAATCAAAATACACACTGCTGAAAACAGCGAGCACAGAGAACCTCAAAACAAGGACTATTCTCTTGCAATCAAGAACGCGCTTTAGGAGAAAAAAGTTAATCAGCAAACTTATTTCTAATAACTGACTTTTAATTATTGATTTTTCTACAATACGAATTTATAGGAAAATAAAAATGCCTGCCTCTGCTCACATAATGTGTGACTTAACATTTACCTTTTTTTCTTTAACAAAGGCAGAGTGAGTGTATACACAAATGGAGGAACACCAATTATCTTCCTTGTTATTACTATGATGCCGAAAAGATTTCAGAGCTTCTTCCAGATCAAGATGGACTAGGAAGAAAGGCCTGGTGATCTACTTCCAAAAATCAGGCTATGAAAACACGGGCAGTGATTTGTCCTGTTGTGCATGGCGTCGCCATGAATTGGGGACAGACTCGACATCAGCCAACAACAACAACAGTTATCAATGCATAATTTCACAGGGCTGAATAGAGTAGTAGAAAAAAGTACACGGGCTTTGGATGCAGACAGACCTGGGTTAAAACCTAGCTCTTTTACGTCATTGGCGTGTATGTAGTGGCTGCATTACTTCACCTGTTCAAGCTTAGTTTCCTTATCCGCGAAACTGGTATAAAAACATTTACATCTTAGAGGTTCTATGGAGGTTGAAGACATTGTCTCTCTACTATCTTCAGGCCCTCTGTTTCCTCTTTAATTTGGTGCTGCCCTGGTTTTTCTTTCTAAATCCTTGGCTAGCAAGAAGTTTCAGGAGGCTACAGATTGAGAGTAGCTTTTTTTTAAGTCTGACAACTGTGTACCTTTCTCTTTTTACTTTCCTTTGTTCATCCTTTTAAACATCTTGATCACTTTAAGGCGCAGGTTTTTAAAAGTGCTTGATCTGATTTGGAGGCATGCAGGCTCTGGAGCTGGATGCCCTGAGTTCAATCCCAGCTCCACTGCTTTCTAGCTATGTGATCTTGTTCAAGTCACTTACCCTCTCAATTTCCTCATCAGTAAAATGGTCATATTCACAGTACCCTCCTCGTGGGTGATCCGGATTGCACTAGGTCAACGCTGCCCAGATAACTTTCAGTGATGACAGAAACATTCTCTATCTGCACTTCCCAGTCCAAGAGCCGCTAGTCACTGTGGCCACTGAATGTGCAACTGAGGAACTCATTCTGTTTTCTTTTTTGATTTTTAAAAATCTATTGGAGAAAGGTCTACAAGTATTTTTACAATTGTATGTACACTTAATATTAAGAAAAAATTAGAATAATTTAGAGTTTAGATAATATTCGCCTCAATCTACATATTTTAGTCTCCTTAATGTTGAGCAATTAGCTGATCAGCTAGTGTGAACATGACTTTCAGGACTGAATACTCCCTATGAGGTTACCTTAGTTTCTTTGTTTTCAACAAGAATAAGTCTTGATGGTAGATCAATTAGCAAACCTTGAACAATTAATTTAAATTGTGTGGTAATTATTAGAGAGACTGGTTAGAACTTATGAGGAGGAACTGAATTTTTAATTTTACTAATTTAAATAACTACATGTGGCTAGTGGCTACAATGTTGGACAGTGTAGCACTAGATGATGACTTTAAAGTACTTACCACAGCATTTTATACACAGTAGGCAAAAAAGTAAGCTATTATTTTTTATAAATAATAAAAATATTAAACAAATGTATTCTCTTTATTTTGTTGCATAATTAGAACAATCTCGTATGTTTCTTTTGTGCATTTATAGCATCTTCTGTAGACAATTTCAGAGTTTTTTTTGAGTAACAGTACAAGAAAAATTCAAATCAACATGCATTCTGATAATAGAAATATTAATTTTCTTAATTAAAATTCTACTTGAATTTTGATGAACTCCATTCAAAGTGCACTGAAATCTGAAAATACCAATTCTTAAAAATTTCTGAATGTTTATCTATCCTAAGGGAATTAGGAGGGCAAAAGGAAACAATCAAAACCTTCTGTCTCACTGAGAAAGCATTGTGTGCAGTGAAGAACTTTGACCTTCTTCGCAGGAAATATTGGACTGCATTACACAGAGATGTTAAAGCCTATCTATTTGATAGTATTAGAAGCTAAAATATTTTGATACTAACAAAAAGGACCAAGAAAAAAAAAAAAAGCCATTATATATCATGATTTAGTTAAATAAAAAATCTTGCATATCTTATTTTTTTTTAATTGATGATATTTGTTTTATTGTGAAATTTAAAGTGTATAGAATATAAATTAGAGAAAAAATGTTCAGACTGCATTAAATATCTTATGCATTTAGTCCCCTTCATAAAGCTCACGGATGGCACTGATAGAGCAGTAAGCAACTTTAAACTGGTGGGCTATTTTCTAAACCACGTCCTTCACACTTAGCTTTGATGGAAGTGTTTCAGAGCATTTTTAATGGCATTTTAGAGCATGACTTTCCCACAGGTTATTTTTCTCACCTGGTCACTGCTTGGAAAGTAACAAATAAAAGCTCCAAGAAGAGATCCAGTTGCCACACCGGTTACGACCTCCAAAATTCCCCTAAGGACATGAAACATTGTGGAGCCTGAAGAAGACACGAAGAGAAATGCTCAGGCAGAATGCTTAATCCTCAAATACACAAACTTTACTTCTACAATCATTGGAATAAAGCAGCTAATTACATACGAGGAAGTTTACAGACCCTCTGCATTCTTAAATACTGTGACTTAAAGTGTTTACTAAAAAGAGCCTATTTTATAAGATTGGGTTGTTTTTTTTTTTTAATGGTATAAGAAAGGTATGCATGTAATTGGAGACAAATTACGAAACAGGCTATGACATGATTTGTGCAGTTTTACATGTGTTTATGTCAATAAATTTTAGTTAAAGGGCCTAAGAAAATGTGAAAGATAAAATTCATAATTCAGAGCTAATTTGTTCTACCACATTATATGCATAGGCTGAGTGACTTAGACAGATATAGGTAAGCCTTCAAGTTATCATTTAAAAGTATGATTTTTAATAGTAGATGTGCATTGATTTTAGTATCTCTAAGATGTATAAGAATGCAGTAACCTAAGAATTTGGACATAAAAATCAAAAACCTTTTCTTACTATAAACAGTACAAGGGACTTGTTCCTTCTCAAATGTTTACTCTAAAAGTAAATCTGAAAACAAATGATTTTTGAGATTGCTCTTAAAAACCAAACCCACTGCCGCTGAGTCGATTCCAACTCAGAGAGACCCGACAGCACAGAGCAGAACTGCCCCATAGAATTTCCAAGGAGCGGCTGGTGGATTTGAACTGCCAACCTTTTGGTTAGCAGCCGAGTTCTTAACCACTGCACCACCAGATTGCTTTTAGAAAAGTTTTTATTTTTTGATTAACTTCTTTGAAAGAGGTAAGTAATAGAAAAATCTTTGCTAGAACATTATGCAGAAAATTACGTTAAAATTATTCAACACATAAAGCCCTTCTTCACACACTGTTCTAAGGAAAAATGTACTCAGTAACTAGTTATTTATTGCAGCAATTATCTCATTTATGTATTTATTTATTTATTTTTAAAACTACCTCTGCAGTATTTTTATCTAGCTAGGACAATTGTCTGCCAGGTAATGGTGTAACTGTCAAAAGCATCACTGTGATACTAGTACAACACTCAAGGTATTACAGTAAATAATTTACTGTAAGTGTATAGAAAGTAGCTAATTCGTTTCAATCTCTGGTATATTAAAGTTATTTGGGGGGAAAAGAAAGACTTGGGTCTCATCCCTGGAAATTCCAATTCAATAAGTCTGGCAGGGCCTGGGAGCCACATTTTAAAGGGGTATCTAGGTCATCTTGATCCAGAAGGTCTATGGACCACACTGGGATGGAGTGGGAGGGGGAAGAAAGGGATCCTATAAGAGTCAGTTATGAAGGTTCTTCAACCTATCCACACTTTCTCTTCCCACCTCCACCCCTACACCCCCCACAACTCTGGAGTATAAAAACCCCAGCCCTGACCCTTCCCACTCCCTCCTCTCCCCTCCCCCTCCCCCTGTGATTCTAATACAAACACTATTGCTCTAAAGCAATAGTTCTTGATCCTGACTGCACTGGTTTCCATTCTCAAGGTTTCTGATTGAATTGGTCTATGGAAGTCCCTGCATGGTACAAATGTTAACACACTCGGCTGTGAACAAAAAAAGCTGGAGGGTCAAGTACACCCAGAGGTACCTCAGAAGAAAGACGTGGTGATCTACTTCCAAAAAATCAGCCATTGAACACCCTATGGAGCACCATGTATTGTACTCTGCAAGGGGTTGCCAAGAGTTGGAATCAACTCAACAGTAACTGGTTGGGTGGTTAATTTAGGGCCCATATATAGGTATCTTTTAAAACTCCCCAAGTAATTCTAATGTGCAGCCAAGTTGAGAACGACTATATTAAAGGTGTGTACCAGGAAAGCAGTGAGAAAATAAGCTTGGAAAAGCACAGCAGAGTCAAAATAAGGACAAGAGTGTAGAATTGACCTAATAGGTAAAAGGGAATCCTCATTGGTTCTTGAGGAGATAACAGGAGGTAACACTATTAACCAATGCTGTGAGAAGATTAATTTGCCAGTAATACACAGCAGACACTGTAAGGCAGGACTTGGCTGGAAGGCAGACTCTGGGGCAATGTGAAGAGGTGATGCTCTGGTAACTGGCATAAATCATATATAATCATAAAATGGGAAGATAACTATGGGGCTTGGAGAAAATGAAAATGCATGACTTTCCAAGAAGGTATGTTTCCCACATGATAATCTGAAGCTAAACTTAGGCTATGATTACATTTTGTCAATAATACAAGGTTGAAAATCTTCTCTCTCCATCTTAGAAGATAAGATTAAGAAATGCCAAAAGATAATAAAAACCCAAAAACCAAACCCACCGCCACTGAGTCAATTCCAACTCATTGCGATCCTACAGGACAGAGTAGAGCTGCCCCATAGGGTTTCCAAGACTGCAGTCTTTATGGAAGCAGATGCCACATCTTTCTCCCGCAGAGCAGCTGGTGGGTTCAAACTGCCGACCTTTAGGTTAGCAGCTGAGTGCTTAACCACTGCGCCACCAGGACGCCTTTAAAGGTAAAAAGGTGTCAAATAACAGTGTGTGAAAAAATGTCTTAAATTCCTCTTTTATTATTACATAAAACAAGATATGTCTGTATCAGACACAAATGATTTCTTATTTACAAGGATCAATGCAACCCATTCAAACCATTGCTGTGGCTACCCACAAAATCCTAAAGATGAGGGGACAGTAATTGTTCCTCTTTTAGAAGCATTCTGTTCCTTCTGCTTGGACAGCTCTGTCACTTGTGCTCATTGAAAAAAATCTACTCATCCTTCGTTTGAGTCTCCAAGATAAAATTTTGCCAGATCACTCCAAGCAGAAGCTGTTCTCATCCTTCTTTAAACTTTACAACTTTGTATCCCTTTTACTGTGCTTACTTCAGACTCTTGAACAGCCTATATCTAGACACAGGAAGGGAGTAAATATAGGTACTGGTCCCCGCCCTCCCCCAGCCCCCGTAAAGAACTCCTGGAGTTGTTTTCTCTACTTTTACTTTGCCTTAATCAATTACCAAGCAAATACACCATGCTTAACATAACATTTTAATCTATGTCTCTAGAGTGCAAGAGAACAGTATGTTGTGAACTGACTCGTTTACCTGTGGAAAATGCTATGCCCAAGCACGTGTTAAAGCCAGTGACGGCTAGAATGGCATTGAAGCTGTAAGCATCCAGGAGCAAGGTCGGGACACCTTTAACATCATAGCCTTCTTCCTTCAAAAGGAGCATTGAAGGCACCACAACGCTTAGAGATGCAGCACCTAAAACAAAACTGGGCAGGCAGCACTTTAATGAGTTATAACAGTATCTTAATATCTTTCTTTTTAAAAAAAATTATAATAACCTCTACTCTTTTGGAGGCTGGACTTTGTAGACTTTTACCTACAGTCTTTCAAATGGCATAGAAGTGCCAAACCAGAAACTCACACACATAAATTCCACAGGACACTTTTTCAGAGTGTGGCCACAGACAACCTGCAATGGAACATGCTTAGGTTGCCTTAAAAAAAATTTATAGATATATAGATAGATATGTAGCAAATCAAACCAAACTTGTTGCCATCGAGTTGATTCTGACTCATAGTGACCTTACAGGACAGAAAAGAACCGCCCTGTAGGGTTTCCAAGGCGCAGCTGGTAGATTCCAACAGCCGACATTTGGGTTAACAGCTCTTCACCACTGCGCCACGGGGGATATGTATATTATTTATTTATTGTGTGAGTGGTATAGAAAATCTGCCCCTGGGTGGTGCAAGTGGTCAATATGCTTAGCTGCCAACTGAAAGCTGGAGGTTCAAGTCCACCCAGAGGCACCTCAGAAGAAAGGCCTGGTGATCTACTTCTGAAAAATCAGCCATTGAAAACCCTATGGAGCACAGTTCTACTGTGACACACATGGGGTCGCCACGAGTCGGAAATGATTCCACAGCAACCGGTAAATAAAAGACCTAATGGGGTTAAGCCCCAGAAATCTGCCTTTTTCTTAAACAAAACATTCATGTTATGAGGTTTGAAAAACACTGCCACATGTATTTTAGACTGGAAGCCAGTGACACTATCAGGACTCGGTATGTAAAGTAAGATGACAGATCAGGAGGAGAAGGTCATGATGACAGTGACCGTGGTGATAATAACAACAGGAGCAGCAGGAACAGCAAGGAGCACTTTACGTGCCAAACACTGTTTTAAGCACTTTACATGTATTAACTAATTTAACTCTCGTAACAACCCTATGAGGTAGATTCAATCATAATCATCATTTTACAGATAAGGATTGAGGTCCAGAGAGATTAAGTAATTTGCCAAAAGTCACATGCTAGAAAGTTGCAGAGCTGGGATCTGAACCCAGGCAGTATAGCTCTAAAATCTAAACATAACAAGTAAGAATTTCTTACTTTTAACCTATTTAACCCAAACTAGTTGCCATAGAGTCGACTCCACCTCTTGGCAACCTCATCCTTGCCAGAGTAGAACTGTGCTTCATAGGGTTTTCAGTGCCTGAGTTTTTGGAAATAGAGTGCCAGGCCTTTCTTCTGAGGTACTTCTGGGTGGACTGGAACCTCGAACGTTTCACTTACTAGCTAAGCTTAACCACCTGCACCATCAAGGGACTCTTCGTACCTACTTTTTAGTACCAAACACTAAATGCTTTGTTATTTATTTACTTCTCATGGTTCTTAATCATGAGAAGCAAGGACTGACAACAGGATGAAGAGGCAGCAGAAGCACAAATCACAACAGTCTGGTGACAAGAAGGAGGAAAACAGTCCTAGGCGCTGATGAGTGTTAATGTGTTTATTTTCCTTTGTACAGACTTAAGGTGGGATCCTGCATCTCTGTCACCAGAATGGAACCAGGGGTAGGTAAAAGACCATTACTTCTTCAATTAATTTAAATTATTATAATCACTGTAAAAGTTAGCACCTACAGAAACATATAGTATATTTTAAAGTTAGGGTATTTAGATTATGCTGGAATGTCTATGTCACATTTTCTGACGTCCTTAAGTAAATGCTAATATGCATTCTCTGGTACAGAATCATAGAAATGCCTAAAATCTGTGCATGTTTTCATATGGACAAAGAAAAACCATTACCCCAGTATAAATCCCCATTGCCATGGTAAACCCATTAGGAAGTGGGCAAGAAGAGCAGATGCGCATGCCTCCGCAAGACAAGGACCCATGGATAGTCTCACACAAACACCCTTCAACTTCTTCAGGGCCTGAAATATAAAAATAGACACACTAAGATCATTCTCTAAAGGCATGCAGAGAAGACAGACTTGAGGTATGAGATGACCTTAAACTTTTTCTTCAGCATTCAGACCACGTATGGGTCAACACAAACCTTCTAGGTAATGGGCTTTATTTAGCAAACACTTCAGTGTTCTAAGTGCTTTAGAGTTAATTTATTTAGACCTCATGGCCACACTATGAGATAGGTAGGTAGTACTATTATCTCCATTTTTGACGTGTCCTCTTGTAAAAAGGCATGATTTGCGCAAGATCATGAAACTGGTGAGTGGTGGAGCCAGGTTTTGAACTCAGGCAAGCAGCTTACAGAGTCTGTGCTCAAAATCCCCACACTAGCTGACTTAACCCTCTCAGTACTAGCTTTATTTATCATCTGTGGCCCCAGGGTGAGACTAGGGCAAAAAGCCTCACTTGGTTCATGACATCCCCCAGGAACTTTTACTCCTGCATTCAAAAACATACACGGAAAACAAGACAAAACAAAAACACGAGCCTCATTTTATACACTAGAAAGTTTCCTGAGCCAGTACGGTTAGCCCTAAGCATGTATACAGGGCTTTGCACACCAAAAATAACAAGTCTTCTCCCTCACTGATCATAGTTTGTAATTATGGCCTGCATCTCTGTCAGAGAAAAGGGGAACCTTTATTCCTGGTGCTGTCCCCACTTCACCTTTCTCCAAGAAAGCATAGGAACACTTTCTGAGGTCTTGCGAAGCATAAGGTACTAACTGCACAATAGTCCTGCATGAAATAAATGCTATTCCCTCTTTGAGACTGTCATGCAAGGTGTCTACATCCTTTTTGTAAAGCTCAGTGATTCTAAATATTGCAGCACTGGAGGAGCAAAATTCCTACTCAGTAGTTAGAAATCTCCACTTCATACCTCTGAATCCAGTTGAAGGCCTACATAAACCAAAGTGATAGACAGGTATATACTTCTCACAGAGGAAGACCACTCATGCTCGATCTGCACATTATCACTGATGACTGGGATGTTTCTGATGAGAAACCCAGCAAGCATTGCACCTTGAATGGAGAAGTCAAACAACTCTTTTGTTAGTTTCCAAATACAGAAAACATCTGTCAACACATCAGATGTGAAGGAGACAACTATATAATCCTAGGAACCACTTCCTTTATGTTTAGTCCTTGGATAAAATTAAGTTTTTAATTAAAGAAATTAAAGTAGTACAATAAATTAGAGCTGCAAAGAAAAGATTTTAATATGCAGATTAAAAAGATGGATTATGATAGTTAATATCCCTCAAAATACCTGAAGTAAGAAACAGGATGCAGCATTTGGAAAGACTGTGATCAAATTCTAAATACAAAAAGTTTTATTGCAACGTCGAATTCAGTCATCCCTTTGGGTACAAACAGCAAACAGTTCCTGAAATTATGTGCTATGTCAGGTTACCTGAAACACCAACAAATACTTACATGGGTTCCATTTTACCTTCACATCAGATAATTTAAAATGCCTAACCTACTTTGCTTCTAAGCAAAGGCTTTGGTGAGTTATGATGGGATGAACAAACCTGCCCTTTCGTTCATCCATTCAACATTTACCAAATGCTCTCAGTATTTTAGACACTGTGTCTGCTCGTCGCGCGGTTCCTGCCGATCACACCAGTGTCGCCATTTCTCTGCTTCCCGGCTCTGCTGTCCTTGTCGCCATTTCTCTTGGTCTTCAGTGTTAGTAGCTCAGTATTACAGCCCTTGACCATTATTACAGCTCTTTTATTTCAGTCTAGGAGGTCCTCAGTGCAGGGACTCTGGGTCCAAAGGACACGCTCCTCTCCAGGCTCTTGTAGATCTGTGAGATCGACCGCGTACATAGGAAAACTCTTAGTCAATTTCAAGGCGTGATTTTCCCAGCAGGATGGTAAACTGACCAATTCTATTGGGTGGATTGCAAGCCACTTAGGTGGATAGAAACCAACCAATTCCTGGAAGTCATTTATGCAGATAGTAAACCAACCAGTCTTTGCAAGCTGTTAGATGGATAGCAAACAGATCAATCACTTGGCAGGCTGGAGCCCGACCAATCATTTTGGAAGAACTGTAAACTCAGGGCCAGAAAGGCCACATAAAAGACACCCATTGCACCACAGTTGCAATGCCTAAGGAAGTAGTGAATGAAGATGTTAATCATCAATGGCTAATAATACGAGAGAAAAAGAGATGACCAGACATTACGTACCCATGAATCACCTACGAAGTAGTCTTGCAAAAAACGAAAGCAATATATCTATATCTATATATCTATCTATCTTAGGCTTTGTGGACCATACAGAAACAAACCTTCTGATCAAGCCTCTACATCTACCAATGAATTTATATAAAAGGGACAGAGGAGCATGCTAAATACCACCGCTGGGATATAATCAGCAAAATTTAGACTCTGTGAAACATTACAGTACAATACCATTTTTTTTCAGTAATGATTTGCTTTAAAATAATTTGGGAGTAGATGAAATAAGGATGCCCATATACTGATAATTTTTGCCTACTTAAAAAAATTTCTGGAACACAAATTTTTAGAGAAAATAATACTCCTGTATCAGGGAAGGTGTTCAACCAAGGGCAAGGTCCCCATGGGCTGAGAGGCAAGAAAGCGACATCTGCCAAATCAAAACTAGGCCACTGGCAAGGGAAAAGTGTCTCAGGGAAATTGTTTTCACATTCTTTTCAGAAACAAGCAAACAAAAATGCTTTGTCATCACTTGTCCCTGGCAATTATTTCAATAAACTCTTAAAAATATAGAACAGGTAATCATCACATGTATTCTGTATTTTGATACGTCTTTATGGATTCAGATAATGCTTTGGCTTTGGACACTGGTCCTAAAATCATAAAAAAAGGTAAACTTTCTCTATCACAGGTATAATACTATAAAAAAAGATATAAGATATATCACGTACATACTTTTCAGAATACTTCCAGTTATCTCGGGAGGCTTCACGTGATCACTGCAAAGCTTTCTCTCTTTGCAGTGTGGTATATTTTGCTTGTTGCAATAATGGATTGGTAAAAAGAAGTTGAGGAGTAAAGAGCATTTTCCTAGAGTCTAGAACACTGGTCTTCAGCTTCAGCTGCATATTATTAGAATCATCTGGGGGGCTTTTAAAAATTCTAATGCCTGGGCTGTACTCCATACTAATTAATTCAGAATCTCTGGAGGGGTGGGGGAGGCCTAGGCATTAGCATTTTAAAAAATTCCCCAGATGATTTCCATGTGCAGCCAGGCTTGAGCGCTAATGATCTTTCTACTTAGAACGTGGTGTTGGAGCTTATTAGAAATGCAGAATCTCAGGCCCCATCTCAGACCTATTTAATTAGAATCTCATTTTAACACAATCTCAAGGTCATTCCTATGTACAATAAAGTTTGAGAAGCACTGATACAGATGAAGGGGTCAGCAAACGTTTACTGGAAAGGGACTGATAATATATATTTTAAGGCTTTGTAGGCCATACAGTCTCTGTGACAAGCTCAAAACTCTGTTGTTAAGCGCAAAAGCAGCCATATGTAGTATGTAAACAAATGAGACTGAATGTGTTCCAATAAAACTTTATTGACCAAAAACAGGCCGCTTGCCAACCCCTGATCTATAATACACCGGCATAACTGGAAACAGCTCATTTTAACAATAATTCAATGAATAACATCGTTGTCGTGTGCTGTCCAGTTGATTCAGACTCATAGCAACCCTATAGGGCACAGTAGACCTGCCCCATGGGACAGAGTAAAACTGCCCTATAGGGTGTCCTAGGCTGTAAACTTTACGGGAGAAAATCGCCAGGTCTTTTTTCCTGTGGAGCTGCTGGTGGGTTCAAACATCCCACCTTTCAGTTAGCAGTCAAGCACTTAACCATTGTGCCACTGGGGCTCCTTATTAACAACTTTAGGGAACAAATAGTGCCTATGAGAAGGAAAATACGTTAGGTGAAATAACTTCAGTTTACAGAAAATTTAAAAATATATTGAGAAGCAGTTCATAATAAGATGTAAATAATTTTACCCCTCTTTTATGTTTAGCTTCAACTGCTGACCACAAATTGAAAAGCAAATAGTTTTGGCCTAAGTTAACAACCCTGATTTCCCTATTATAAGCTAACAAAAACAAAACAAAACTTTTAGTTTGGGGAATGTGTGCCAATATATATGTATGTGTCAATGGTAAGTGGTTTTTGAATAAAACTCTGTGATTAGTAAATCTGTTAGAAACAAACACAAAAATACCTTTTGCGGTAAATTGAAAGTGGAAAATTGAAATTTTGTAATTAATGGAATTTTAAAAAGAAATATTAAAGGCATAATAGCTAGTCTTAAGAATAATTTGCATGCATGTCCTGGGTAGGCATTCTCACTGCCTCTGGAATAAGATTTTTGTCTAATTTTTAAGACGATGATATTATATTTTAAATATACCCAGAGGTGTGCTATTAAATGCTTAACAACCAGCTCTCCAAAAATGTATGCACCTTTATATTGTATATAAGTTTACTATACATTTTAACAATATACAAGATATGATTTATTATACATTTTAGTAATATAAAAGATACACTGTGCAGCACACAATTCACAAATATACAATACTCTTCACTGTAAATTCCATATAGCCGATTGATTCTCACAGGATGTTCTCACTGATTTTTGCTGAACTGGATTCATAACCAACTATGGTTGCAGTTTAACCATGACTTGATGAAATCAGATTACAAATAATGCTTGATTACTATCCGGTTCAGCAAAGAAATCACTCATCATTGATGAACAAGTGTAGTTTCACCATGAATGTTAGTTGGTATTTTTGGTTATGTGACCGCATAAGATGAAAATGGAACAAGACATATGTCAGAACTTCACTCATTTGTCAATGATGTGAGTGACTTCTTTGACAAATCAGAAAATTAGTTTTTGAATCCTAGGAGAAAATATCCACAATTTTTTTTCATTCTATTCACAAGGCAAAGGCTACAGATAAGACATAGTTTTAAGTTTAATCTGAATTATTGACTTTTTCTCCATAAAATTTTAAGTCTAGACAATTGACAAAACAATCAACAAAACAATGTATCAATCCCTAATTTGCAGAATTTTCTGACTGTGTGGTCCAACGTGGCCGATTGTAAGCTATCAACATGGAGTCACTGAATGTGGAGCTGGGAAGATGCAGAGCAGCACACCATCATATACTATTTCCACCATAAAGATACAATCGACACAAAAAATCTTAAGAGCACAGATAAGGGGAAAATGTAGTAAAATCATTAGGAAGTGATGAATTTTGAGTTTTTACTGCTGTTTAATATAAATTATTTAATTTTAAGCTTATATAATCTAATATTTTAAAATAGACATGTTTAACAGCTGGCTCACAAAATTCCTCAGAATTTAAAATTGGTTTTTGCAAGCTGGTACAAATTGGCTCTATCCCACCAAATTCACTTTTATTCCCCCAAAACTTTCCAAACTACTGTTTAAAAAATATGATATGCTCTGAAGAAAACACTTAGCACTTACCAAGAAAATCAGGCAGTGGCGGCAATATAGGTAACTTAATGAGCGAGAACAGTGTATCTCCAAGAAAGGCAAAAAACAATAGGATTATGATTCCAGATGGGTTTACTCCAGGAAGAAATGTACTGATGGTAACTGACCAAACTACAGCCCACAGAAGAAAATCCATGGCAACTGAAATAAACCAGGGAAACTAGTTTCTATCAATAAATTGTCATTTGCAGCATTTGATATCATTTACAAATTGTTTTTTGAAATAAATATTGAGTAGTAAGTAATGAACACATTAGTAGCTAAAGAAACTACTAATATTTAGAAAACGGTATATTAAAACATTCTTCTTTCTTTCAAGAAATAATTCTTTCAATCTCATGATATGGATCTTACTATATTGCATTTGATTCTTTTTTTTAGGCAAAAGTTTACAGAACAAATTAGTTTCTCATTAAACAGTTAGTACACTAATTGTTTTGTGACATTGGCTGCCAACCCCACGATATGTCCCCTTCTCAACCCCAGGTTACCTGTTTCCATTCACCCAGTTTTCCTGCCCCTTCCTGCCTTCTCACCTTTGCTTTTGGGCTGGTGTGCCCATTAGTCTCGTATACATGATTGACTATCATGAATTTTAATTTGCTGAATTTAGATGTTTGCTTTCAAGTCTTAGAATAACACCTATATTTCCGGTAATTCTCAGCTATATATTTTGACATTCTAATTAGACTGTAAGTTCTTTAAATGCATGAACTGGCTTCAGTTTTTCTTTTTTTCTTCCCATGTCTAGTTTAGTGCTCTTCAGGCAAAATGGTCTTAATAATGCTGTTCTCTAACTCTAAGATTTATATATATATATGTTTATATTACACATTTTAATAATATAAAAGATATCTTGGGTAGCACATCAAATATATAAAATAATAGAGTTATGTTGTTATCAGAAAACAAAATTTATGAAAACATTTCTGATATTATAAAAAAAATCAAAACTTTAAAAAAAGTAGAAAAGTAGAAAGAAAAAAAATTATAGCTCACATCCCAGAGGCAAAAAGGATTTGTTCCTCTACTTTTACCTACGAATTAATTTTCCATACATTACATATTTATATACACGCATACCAAAAAAAAAACCCACAGTTGCTGTCAAGTTGATTGCAACTCTTAACAACCCTACAGGACAGAGTAGAACTGCCCCTTAGGGTTTCCAAGGCGCGGCTGGCAGATTTGAACTGCCGACCTTTTGTTTAGCAGCTGTACCTCTTAACCACTGTGTCACCAGGGCTCCATCTACATGTATAGGGCTTGCTAAAGGTAAGTCATGAAGAGCTCTTTGTAAACTGTGAAGCACTGTGTAAGTCTAAATACACAGAAAATGCATATTTATAAGGTTACTCTAAACTGTTTTTAATTCAGTTAATAATTAACTTCTCACTTATAATTTTGGGCAATCATATTTTCACATGTAAGATTAGTTCATAAGAAGGATACTTAGTGTATACTGAAGGGGCCCAGGGAGGAGTATAGGACAGGAGCAGTGCTGTAAGTCTGAGAAACAGAAGGACAGGAAGACAAGTGAAGAGCTGTTTACATACACCCAGCCTCATTTTTCAGGCAGCCCTATGGACAATGACTACAGAATTTTTATAAAAATCTGAGTCTCCAAATCAAATCATTCACTTTCATCTTTTCCTTATGTCAATCTGTAACTATTTTATTGTAATTGTTTTAAGTAAAAACATGGCATAATTTGAATGGTAAAGTTTAAAAAATAATAAAAAGGACAGAAAAGGTAGTAAATTATCTCTTGCCTTATTAGTTAGTGTATATTTTGGAACCCATATATTAGTTTATTTTGTTCCAAATAAAATTTGAGATTTTTTTCCCCATGCTTTTAGAACCTTACCTAATTGCACTGAAAACACATCTAGAACCCAAAATATATCGTGTCATACTTGGCTTTCCTATAGTCCAGATGAGAATGGTAAAAGTGTCTTTCATCACTAGTCTGACAGAGACTGGAGACACCCTGAGAGTATGGTCCACGGACACCATTTTAACTCAGTACTGAAGTCACTCCTGAGGTTCACCCTTCAGCCAAAGATTAGACAGGCCCATAAAACAAAACAAGACTAAATGGGCCCACCAGCCCAGGGGCAAGGACTAGAAGGCAGGAGGGGACAGGAAAGCTGGTAACAGGGAACGCAAGGTCGAGAAGGGAGAGTGTTGACATGTCGTGGGGTTGGCAACCAATATCCCAAAACAATACGTGTAATTGTTTAAATTAAATTAATTTGCTCCGTAAACCTTCATCTACAGTACAATAAAGAAATAAAAATGTCTTTCAGAACTGAAGTATAACTATAAAGAAGTGAGTTTGATTTTTCAGTAATCAAAACTTCTAGATTAAATGTATTACATTCTTCAACATATTTATCTTGGGAGATCACATATTTACTCCAATGATGCTGTCATTCCTCAAAATAATTTTGAAGTTGTCTTTAAATTTTACAACTCTTCTTCTTTACTATACTACATATCCCTCAACACATACATACTTATACATATTTCTTTTTGAACAAAAAAGAATGGCATTACTGAATCTGAACATCCATTTTATTCATCAAATTGATATCAGAATAACCTTTCGATGCTTCCAAAGACCAACTCCAACAGCAACAATATTCAAAATACTGCTGAGATAAATTAAAAAAAAAAAAAATCCCAGAAATGTTTTAGTCATGACAACTCTATTGCACTGAGCTGAATTGCAAACCAAGATCCTTGCTTATCAAATGAAGGGTTCCATTTAGAGTATAAATTGAGATGTGCGTGCTCAAATATTAGTTGTATTACTTAACAGTAATAACAACCAACATTTATGTAGTGTTTGTCTGTTTACAAATGATTTCACAAACATTTTTCTTATTGGAACCCTGAAGTAATTCTTTGAAATGCTTACTCAGATGAGGAAAAGGAGAACACCGTAATTTCTGCTCTTTTCCCCTTGCTAATGGCTGGAATGGTGGCGACTACAGAGATCTTGGAAGCCCCATGTTGAAGATGGTGGAGCCTTGACAGCATGAGTCCCTGAATGACCACGTGGAACAAAGCCACCTAGCAGTGTGAACTCTTCACCTAGTACTTGTCATGTGAGAGAGAAGTAAACTACTTTTTCTCTTTTAAATTTTATTATTTTGGGATCTCTCATTATAACAACTTCATCTTTTACTCCCTTGTTCTTAATTCACCTTGATTGTTTACATACCATCTGTTATTTTGCTAACCAGTGATACACATGGACGGTGAGCAAATGTTTGTCTCAGTCTCTGCAAATGATTTGATTCAGTCGGTGTTTCTTGTGGCCTTTTTTCACTGCTACTCAGTAGGTTATTTCCTTCTGTTGGTTCACTTTCATCTGTACTCCTGAGGTTCATACCCGTCTCCTCCTGTTTCTAAAGGAGCAAAATATGTCCTTAAAATTGTATTTATTTGCTCTACATTTTTATAGGTTCTGAGTCATCATATCACAAATCATACTTCCATTACTAGAATCAAGGCTAACACTTCATAGGAAAATGCACAGCTTTATTACTAGCTAATCGGCTGATGCTTAGAACAAGAACTAAGTTATATTTAGCATTGAGTCACTATTTGTGGTATAAATGCTTGACTCACGTCAAATTTCATTAAGCTGGGTTTAAAATAGGAGTCCTGGTGGGGCAGGGGTTAAAGCACTGGGCTGCTAACATAAGGTCAGCAGTTTAAACCCACCAGCTGCTTTGTGGGAGACAGATGTGGCAGTCTGCTTCCTTAAGGATTACAGACTGGGAAAGCCTATGGGGCAGCTCTACTCTGTCCTATAGGGTCGCTAAGAGTAGGAATCAACTCCATGGCAGTGGGTTTTTCCGGTTTTGTTGGGGGTTGGGTTTTAACAATCAGTATATTTAAGATAAGATACAGGGCAACAGACAGCAAATATACCAAAGTTGTTCAGGAAAAGATAACTATCTGTGATTTAAAAAAAAAATCAATTCACATTCATTCATCTACCTGAATTTAAGTATTTCTTAATTTGAAGAGAAAGGGAAGAATCCAAAATTATTCTAGTGTTTAGTTTGAGAACACTAAGATTTTCACAGGCCCTCATTTTTCCAGTCTCATGTAAGGGCCAGTTGCTAATGGCTTTAGTTGGGAAACTGCTAGTCACACCTGACCTGGCCTGTATGAGCTTGGTGATTAAGGAAGGGGAATTGTTAGTTGAGTGGTAGGAAATGAAGAGAACACAATGCAATAATAGATTGAATACAATCCATTCCTTAAAGAAATGGCTGGGATGTTCTACACTTAATGAGATGTATCTGTGTTTCTTGATGTGCAGAGGCTGTGTGACTCACCTCTGTGGAAGGTTCGGAATCTGCACGTTCAATTGTTGTATCTTCATCCGTCATAATTTATAATTAAAAAAAAGATGACAGAGGGAAGAGGAACAAGAGCTATCTTGAAAGAAAAACAGTAAAAATTAGCAATTTGAAAATCTTTCTAACTAAATGAATAATTTGTATGTATTTTTCCCTTAGAACTCTGAACAGCTAAAATATTTTAAATCAGACTATTTTAACTTCCAATTTCTAATTGTTTCTGTGATTCCAATATATTATCCTCATTCTTGTCTATCCTTTCACCTCTCTTGAACAAGTCCTTGCTGACTCAGCATAATTTCATATGATTTCTCCCCACCCTATGTATTTTTTATGAACAAAGTTAAATTTTTACTATAAACATTTTACTGAGAGAGTAATCAACACAAGATTTCCAAACATAAAGGCAGGATAAAATTTCTGACAGGAGTGGAATGGAAATACAAGTTCATGGAGGAAAAGGAACATGTAAAATTCCCAACTGTTAAAGAAGAATTTGTTCCCCTATTTTTTAAATGGATCGAGTGGATTCCAACTCAAAGCAACCCTATAGGACGGAGTAAAACTGTCCCACAGGGTTTCCAAGGCTGTAACTCTTTACGGAAGCAGACTGCTAAATCTTTTTCCCGTGGAGTGGCTGGTGGGTTCAAGCAGCTGACCTTTCGGTTAGCAGCGGAGCTATTTAACCACTGCACCACCAGAGCTCAAACAGATAATGGAGGCTATCCAATTACTACAGTATTTAGATTCCACTGGACTTTTGGAAATCCTAGTGGCATAGTGGTTAAGAGCTATGTCAGCTAACCAGAAGGTCAGAATTTCAAATCCACCAGGCGCTCCTTGGAAACCCTATGGGGCAGTTCTACTTTGTCGTATAGTGTCACTATGAGTCAGAATCGACTCAACAGCAACGGTTTTTCTTTTTGTTTTTTGTTTTGGACATTTAAAAGAGTGATGTAACTTTCTTTCTTTCTTGGCTTTAACAAACAGAACTTTATTCTCTCACAGTTAAGGAGGCTAGAAGTCCGAATTCAGGGCACCAGCTCTAGCGGAAGGCTTTCTCTCTCTTTTGGTTCTGGGGGAAAGTTCTTTGCTTCCTTTCAATATCTGTGGGCGCAGCGTTTCACAGAGATCTCCGTGTGTCTTAGCATCAACCTTCTCCTGGATGGAAGAGGCTCTCAGTGCAGCAACCCCGGTTCCAAAGGACATGGCCCGCCCCTGGCTCTTCCTTCTTTCCCGCCCCATATTTGGAATTATAACTTCAAAACATTCCAAGCAATAAACTCTACCTAACCCGTTGCCATCAGGAAAAAAAAAAAAAAAAAAAAAAGCTCCAGGTAATTTTCCAATATGAGGAATGAGTCACCAAGGCAAACCTACAGATTACATCACTTTCAGAGAAACCAGAGTCACTAGTTCTTGCCAGGTTCTTATTTCTAAATTAATTTTTTTTAAACGACAAAACACTGAGTAGCTACAATATCTTAGACACTGTGCTAAGTGCTATGATAGTCACTTGCCATAGTGATACATTCTTTGTACTCGTTTTACAATATATCAGGAAAGATAAACAAAATAACTAGAAAACCTGTAAGGCAGAGCTATAGGTTGACTCAATCAATACACACTTCAACATCTATAGAGACTAAAAAGCCAAATATTCCAATTCCTAACCACGTTTGCAGCTAGAGGTGCCCATGTGTCATAGTTCTGTCCATTGAGATACCAGTGGGAGGCACTGGGGAGGGCTTCCATTCCCAAGCATAAGGCAAAGCCTTCTGAGGATCATAGGTTTTACTCTTTGCCCGCTAATATTCCACTTTGTCTTCCTAGAATGGAGATACAATGCTTGGAGGTACAGTAGCCATCTTTCAACCATGAGAACAAAACCCCTAGACTAAGATAGGAGATAAATAAGACGGGAGGTTTCTTGACATCCTTGAGCTGCTTCGTCAGTCTTGGACTGCAGTTACGTTAAAGTACTTGCTTAAACCACTAGTTTATTTCACAAGTAAGTAAATTTATTCCCAAAACAACAGGGCAATGAGTATTATGATAGAGGTGCAAACTACAACCTTTGGTAGAACCAAAGAGAAAATTAGGTTAGAGAAAGGAAAATCTAATTCAACACACACTTGACTGTCTAATATGTGCCAGGTACTGTGCTAGGTTCTAGACACAAGGATTCATAAGATAGAATCATTGCCTGAAGAATTATTTTCTCAGTTTAACAAAGTGCTGAGACGCTTGCATTTAAAATTTCAAAGAAAATAATATCATTTCTATTACCACCACATTCTATCCTATAAAACACAATGTTAACCAGAGAGACATCTCAAAAAAGCTTCAGTTTGTTTATTAATTACATATATCACATATATGTATAGCTATAAAATACCAAACCCGTGGCCGACGAGTTGATTCTGACTCATAGCAACCATCTAGGACAGAGTAGAACTGCCCCATAGGGTTTCCAAAGCGTGGCTGGTGGATTGAAACTGCTGACCTTTTGTTTAGCAGCCAAGCTCTTAAAGACTACATCATCAGGGCTCCCATATATATCATATACATATATATGATGTTGTTGTTAGGTGCTGCCAAGTCGGTTCTGACTCATAGCGACCCTGTGTACACCAGGACAAGACACTGCCCAGTCCTGTGCCATCCTCACGATTGTTATGCTCGAGCCCACCATTGCAGCCACTGTGTCAATCCATCTTGTTGAGGGTCTCCCTCTTTTTCACTGACCCTCTTCTTTACCAAGCATGATGTCCTTCTCCAGGGACTTGTCCC
The DNA here is from genome assembly GCA_030035585.1 of Dugong dugon. NCBI lineage: Eukaryota > Metazoa > Chordata > Mammalia > Sirenia > Dugongidae > Dugong > Dugong dugon. The sequence continues at coordinate 19,193,214 of CM057463.1, read as the reverse complement.
TACTGATAACACTTCCAAAGTATGTGAGACGAGGTCTCGGCATCCTCACTTCTAAGGAGCATCTTGGCTGCACTTCTTCGAAGACAGATTTGTTCATTCTTCATGTATATTCAATACCATGGTATACTCAATATTCTTCTCCAAAACCATATATATATGTATTTTTTTTAACAATGAGATATACACAGCTTTATTTAATAATCTGTTAAAGAGTTGCACTCTGGCAGAATGACACATTCCCCATCTCAGCAGAAAGCAAACAATGTATCTGAAAAGCCCCTTCCCAAGTTTCAGACCTGTGTAACCCTGAGCTTACATCTCATGCTCTCAGGAGCTGGGCCCTTGCTGGGTGGCAGGGGGTCTCTCCATGGTTCTATCACCCTCCTCCCAGTGATATTCTCTGACTGGCTTTGACCCTTCACATAGCAGTCAGGAGGCTGGAAACACGGACAGGGCTGCCCTCACAGATTGGTCTCTTCTCTCCTACTACAAAAGGGAGTTGAAGAGATTAAGACTCCTTCTCAGAAATGAGTTCAATGTAAACTTAATTTAGTTTCCATTTATTAAACATGATATTGTGTTAATGTCTGTTCCTCTCCCCCACCCATTTTCTCACTACCTACATATTTAGGCCTTTTGGGGGACTGAGGGATAGAGAAAAAGTTCTCTCTCCATCACAGACATGGGAGGCATTTCTTGTGGATGCTTTGCATGGTTAATGGCATCCAACATGCAGCAACAGCCATTTTGTTCCTGCAGAGCAAAGACCTGGCATTTTGTTTTCCACCTTTCTGTGCTAAGACAGTCCAGTACTTAAGCCACACTCACTCCTTGGGAAAAACTGCATGTTGTATCCGAATCTTATTGTTCACAGACTTCAAGCAGAATATATCATTCCTTTTATTTATAGAATAAATAATATTTGAAGTTCATTTGGACAGAAAGAGGTGACTGGTCACCCTGCCCACCTCTGTATGTAATAGGCATCTTCTTATTGATCACAAACAATCAGAGGTCCAAATAGTAATTATGACCTTCCACATTCTTCAGAATTTATCTCTCCTGAAGTCACTTTGCAAATCTTACTGACCAATTTGGAACCAAAAGAGAATGCAGTGGCCTACACAACATAGAAATCTGTTCTGCACATTTCCCCTAAAAACACCATTGAAAATGCAAAAAAAAGTCCCTTTTTGTTTTGGCAGAAGCTCTACAAGAAAGCATGTCTAAAATCACAGAACTATGCACACACAAACACAGACACGCGAGCTCGCACACACAAGGAGTTGGGATCAAAGAATCTTATCAGAGCACAGGAAAAAGCTGGCAAGGGAAGACAGATATGGAGATTTGACCTGCTAAGGATGTTGGAACGTTATAGTAATGGCATGGAAGTAGTTCTTGGTACATACAAAAAAGGGGGTGGGCCAGTAGAGAGAATGAAAAATTCAGGCTACCATAGAGAGAAATTCAGTGGCCATGCATGAGTTAAAAATGGTAGATACCAGTTTTCTGGATGAAATGTTATATTATGGAGTGAACAGATGGATTTGCATAATCCAAGGGAGGGGCATCTGCTTAGCAGGACACATCCATGGTCTCCTGTTTGTGCGGGTCCTCAGAGAACTCAGGGACACCTTGAGTTCCTTCTGGCTGACTGCTGATGAGGGACCCGCTGTAGGGACTTTGTCCAGAGCTCAGGCTACTCAAGGTTGAGTGGGTTCATGACCAGGCAAGTCGGGTCATGCTGGCAGATGGTATGTAGCCCATTCCCTATAAAAAGTACTTGAGGGCCTTGGTGAGCTTCCCAGGCTGAATTACCTGGGGCAATCCCCCATAGTCTGCCATCTTTACCAAAGTTGTATTTATAGGATCCAGGCGAGAATTGCATTCAACCACAGCCTCCACTACAGGTGAATGAACTGTCTGTCCCCTACCACCAATAACGTGGAAGACTTTAATGTTTTTGTGTTACCATTTTGGCCCAGCAAGGTCTTTCAATCTCTAGGTCTCTGCGTCCATGATAGGAACTCAGGAAGAGCTGTAGGTTTTCCTGGTTGATATCTCGTGCAATATGCAGTCTGTCAGTTTGCATCAGTTCCATGTTGGCATGTAACTCTTCCTGCCCAAAATGATGAGCCAAAATAATGTCCATAACATTGGTTGTCAGTCATGAGAGTTTGGAAGCTGCCCAGTCAATCCAACCTTTAGCACAGGGGTCAACGTTAATGAGAACAAGGCCTTCCACAAGCTCTGGATGACTGAGTGCAAATCTGCTGAGGATGTAAGCTCCAGCTCCAACTCCAATCCCAATGATGCCTTTCAGACTTAGTGGGTAAGAACAGAAGGCAGCATTTTGGCCAGCTCATCCATTGTGGGGTACTGGTATCCTGTTGGGAAAGGGGTTTCACCTTCCTGTTGGCCTGGGTCATCCACATGGCAGGGAGCAAAGTACTGGGTGATCTCTTGCATATCCTTAAAGTTAAAGAACTCATTGAAACAGGATTTGTGGCTGAGGCCAATGTCATGATATGTCAAAATAACATCTGTTTCCTTTCAGTATGCCTCTTACAGTGACATGGACCATACCATGAGTTGTTTCTATGTCATGTACTCGTAAGAATAGCCTTCGTGGCCTTGCGGTTATATTGCTAGTCTGAGAAGCTATCTGGAGTTGAGTGGGCTACCAGCAGAGATCCTGACTACAGAGCTGAATCAATGGTCAGGCTACTTCATGGTTGATGCTGCTGCCACTTTTCTGCTTTAATCAACTACCATCTGTTTTACAGGCTGTTTCTCCCGTTACCCCCACTACAGCATTCTAGAACAGGGTGTGACTGCACAATGAGAGCCTGTGCTCAAAAGGCACAGCCCAAGGTAGTTTCTAACAGGCTCTGGTCATATATTTCCCTTATCACTTTCTGGTTATTTACCATCTCCAAGGCTATGTACTTCTTGAACATGAGCCCTTTATTCTCCAGGCTTATAAAACAATATGAAATTATATAAGTCTTCAGCACACTTTTCCATCCTGGACTATCTCTCCCTCTTGATCAAAGCTGTAATTTATGTCTACTAAGATATCACCATTACTTGATAATAACGAACTTTCCGCTTTTTTTTGAGTCCTCTCCCTTTAGTTAAATGTGCTTTCACCAAAATTGAACTATCTGATTTGTTATGCCTCTCTGAACTCAGTTAAATTATGATCACTTCATGTCTATTACTACTTCTTCCCTTCCCTAGCCAGTCTAAAATTGCTTAGGTAAATTTGTATAAAAGTATAGTCTAGGAAATATCAACATATTATTCTGAATATTGTTTCAAATAATCAGGTCACTGTATGAGCTTTTGGTACAGTTTTTGTTATTATAAAGTATTTTTTGATATAACACCTACCACCACTACCTTACCTCTGTGCAGTAGTTTACAGATTATGAAGTTCTTTTGCTTCATCTTGTTTAATTTTCACGATTTCTCAATTTTCTGTTTATTAATGGATCTTTTAATAGGATCTTCCATAATGCCTATTATGGAACTTTTTTTCCATAATACATGTTCCCTGGCTTTAGCTTCAACTTTCTCTCCTCTTGCACCTTACTTAAGCCTAGTTCAATCAAGAGTCTTTCAAACATGTACTTTTACTTTTATTATTTTTTTATTTTTCCCATACAAAAATGTATACATACCTTGTTATGTGACTCTAATTGCTCTCCCCATACTGTGACAGGACACTCCTGCTTTCCACCCTTGATTCCCCATGTCCATTCAACCAGCTCCTAACCCTCTCTGCCTTCGCGTCTCACCTCTGGACAGAAGCTGCCCATTTAGTCTCTTGTATCTACTTGAGCTAAGAGGCACACTCCTCATGAGTATCACTTTATGTCCCACAGTCCAGTCCAATCCCTGACTGAAGAGTCGGCCTCAGATATTGTTTCGGTTCTGGACTGATAGAGAATCCAGGGGGCATGCTTTCCAGAGTTCCTCCAGTCTCAGTCAGACCATTAAGTCTGGTCTTCTTAGTAGAATTTCAGTTCTGCACCCCACCTTTCTGCTGTTCCATCAGGGACTCTCTGTTGTGTTCCCTGTCAGGGTGGTGATTGGTGGTAGCCCGGCACCATCTAGTTCTTCTGTCTCATGCTGATGAAGTCTCTGGTTTATGTGGCCTTTCTGTCTCTTGGGCTAATACTTGCCTTGCGTCTTTGGTGTTCTTCATTCTCCTTTACTCTAGGTGGTTGGGACCAACTGATGGATCTTAGATGGCCACTAGCAAGCTTTTAAGTCCCCAGAGGCCACTCACCAAAGTAGGATGCAGAACATTTTCTTAATAAGCTTTGTTATACCAATTGACCTAGACGTCCGCTGAAAGCATGGTCCCCGGACCCTTACCCCTGCTACTCTGTCAATCAAAGTGTTTGATTGTCCAATACCTTAATTTAAAGGCGTCAATTTTTCCTAAGTCTTCTTATTTATTGTCCAGCTTTTGCATGCACATAAGGTAACTGAAAATATCCTGGCTTGGATTAGGTGCATCTTAGTCTTCAAAGTGACATCTTTGCTTTTCAACACCTTAAAGAGGTGTTTTGCAGCAGATTTGCCCATGTAATACATCATTGGATTTCTTGGCTACTGCTTCCATGGATGTTGATTGTGGATCCAAGCAAAATGTAATCATTGACAACTTCAATCTTTTCTCTGTTTATCATGATATTGCTGACTGGTTCAGTTGTGAGGATTTTTGTTTTCTTTATATTGAGGTAAAATCTATACTGAAGGTTGTATGTAGTCTTTGATCTTCATCAGTAAGTGCTTCAAGTCCTCTTCACTTTCAGCAAGCAAGCTTGTGTCATCTGTTTATCGCAGGTTGTTAATGAGTCTTCCTCCGATCCTGATGCTGCGTTCTGTTTTATATAGTCCAGCTTCTTGGATTATTTGCTCAGCATACACACTGAATAAGTATGGTGAAAGGATACAACCTTGAAGCACACCTTTCCTGACTTTAAACCATTCACTATCCCGCAGTATCCCCTTGTTCTATTGGAAGGACATTTGGTCATGTACAGGTTCTGCACGAGCACAATTAAGTGTTCTGGAATTCTTTGCAGTGTTAGCCATCATTTGTCACTTATGTGTACATAAATGATGTATTATGTATGTATATATATCATACATGTGTGTATACGATATCTATGGCGTGTGTATATATATGTGTGTGTATCTGTATTTTTTAAAAATTTTTATTTAAAAGCTTACTAAAACTTTAGACTCATAATGAAAAAGAGAGTCATTCTGGTAGGAAGACGTTGGGCTCAGAGAACGTTTGGCTTGAAGGCCCTGAGGCATGAAAGCCAGAGGTGTGTGAGGGGAAACTTTGCTGGAGCATGTGATGGAGGCTAAGAGTACTGGGAGATGGGGTTCGAGAGTGAGGTATGAAAGATATTATATCCCAAACCACGGCCCTTGGCCTTCACCATTTGAGGCAGTGACCCGTAATATTATGGTAACTGATGAGGACTGCTGGTTCTGGAGTTGGACAAACCTGAGTCTGAAGTCCAGTTCCATCATGTACTAAATTGCTTAGCCTCAGTGTCAGTAACTCCTTATGTATATAGAGACAAGAATAGTTTCAACTATGCACATAATAGTGTTGAAGACACCATGTTCAACAGTGTTGGTTATTGTTAGTCACTCACATTCCTTCTCCCTGATTATCATAAATTTCTTAAGAATGGTTTTGCTCTTCCTATTAAGCAGGGCAAGATGTCCCCAATCTTGAAGAATCTATTACTTAATCCTATGGTTGTCTTTCATCAAGCTTTTCTTTCTTTCCAGGCCAACTTCTTGATTCGATAGATGTCGTACTCACCGCTCTCATTCCTTCCTTCACCCTCCTCCTTAGTAGAATTACTTATAAACTCTCGAGCAGTGTCACTGAAATCACTTCCTTTATCAAATTCTCAAAATCAGCAGTTCTGCCACTTACAAAAAATGTTTTAAAATAATCAGCAAGTGTAAACTATTATTTTTAGTAGACAAACTACTGACTAAAATGGAGCCTTTGGGAACTTATTTTATTAATGTTCTTCTGGTCCTTTTTAACATAAATAACAAAACTTGCCATTTTGCATGGTATACGCTACTTGTGAGAATTTATAGTTTTGTATTAAAAAAAAATCACTATTCTCCTATAATCTCCATTACGGATGCCTAAGTATTTATTTTAGATCTGAGGTATTACAGAAAGAAAAGGTAAAATAAAATATCAGATGATAAAATATTAATAAATCCAGTGAGACAAGTTACAACTGGCCAGCTCTGTTGGTTTATTCTTGGCTATGTTTCCATTTCCAAAAGAACATTGAAACCACCTGTCTCCACCTTGGAAACTCACTTAAATTTAGGAAAATCAAGAAAACTAGCTTGATCATACCAATCACATTCATGGCATTTACAGTAGTGCATAGTCATTGGGTTTTTTTTCTTAAATTTTTTATTGTGCCTTATTTTTTACTGTGCCTTAGGTGAAAGTTTACAGAGCAAATTAGTTTCCCATTCAATAGTTTGTACATAAGTATTCCATGACATTGGTTTCATTCCCCAAAATGTGTCAGCACTTTCCCCATTTCCTTCCTAGTTTCCTCGATTCCTTTTGTCCCTACTATCTACCCCTTCCTGCCTTCTTACCTTTGCTTTTGGGCAAATGTTGCCCTTTTGATCTCGTATAATTGATTGTTGTGAGGATCACATTCTTCTTGGGTGTTATTATTTATTTTATGGGCCTGCCTATGGTTTGGCTGAAAGGTGGTCTTCAGGAATGGCTTCGGTTCCAGTTCAGAAGGGTAAGCTTAGGGCCATAGTCTTAGGGGTTTCTTCAGTCTCTGCCACACCAGTAAGTTGGTCTGTTTGATTAATTTGATTTTTGTTCCACATTTATCTCCTACTCTATCCACTCTGTGGTGATCCCAGTCAAGAGTGGTTGACAGTGGTAGCCAGGCACCATTTAGTTCTTCTGGTCTTGGCATCCTGTAGGCTGTGGTTCATGTGGTCCATTAGTCCTTTGAACTAATTGGTCCCTTGAGTCTTTGGTTTTCTTCCCTCTCCTTTGTTCCAAATGGTAAGAGAGCAATAGTTGTATCTTAGATGGCGGCTTGCAAGCTTTTAAGACCCCAGATGCTACTCACTAAAGTAAGATGCAGAACTTTGTCTTTATGAACTATGCTGTGCCAACTGACATAGATGTCCCCTGAGTCTATGGTCCTTTGCCTTCAAGTTGAGGAACTTCATCCTGTGAGGTGTTTGGTTATATCTAAGAAGTTGTCCTTACTGTGGCTCTTGGGTACTCTATTGTCTGTATTAACATATAAGCAGCACCTACAGTGATGCATGTAGAAATATCTACCACCAAACCCATATCTATAGGTGGGTGTGTTTCCTATCCTTGGGTTTTGAAATTACAATAATATGTCAAAGAAATCAGAAAATAATAAAAAATTACATTTGAGGGGCCTTAGGAAATGTCACAAAATCTTTACTGATAGGCTCTAAAGTCTCCACTCAAAGCTTGTTATCAGTTATTTCAAAAACAACTCTAATGACCTTGCTCATCTAGTTTCCAAACACTCAGAAGACAAGATGTTATAAATTAAAATGTAGGAAGATACTGCTGTCATAGAGGCAAACTGGACAAAGCAGGAGTGACAGCTAACATGAAGGAGATGGCAAGATAGCAATCTAAGTTCATAAAACGAGGGGATAATTATGTCTTCCACAGAAGATACTCATACCTTTGGACTGCCAAGCATCTTTCCCCCCTTCTTTTGGTAAAGAGTACCCTCATTTTATTTTCTGGAATATACCCTTCCCTATTCCTCATCCATACAGTTTAGTTGAGAATGTCATTCTCACCTCCCCATCCTTCATGCCCCACCCAATAATCCAGAGGTGAGCACAGACCCAGGCCCAGGCCTGGCTGATGAGAGAACTTCCCTAGTCACACTGATCATTTTAGGCATAAGCATAGGACTTATACCTGGCCAGTGAGAGTCTGCTTTGGGGTGTTTACTGGAATCATTGGAAAAGAGTTCTCTTTCTGTTGGGGTGGTTAAGCTTAGACTTGCTGTTAACAATCCTGGTGATACCCAAAGTCTCTCAAAGAATGAAGTGACCACAGAGCAAAGCAGACTCTCGATACAGAAAGAGAAAGTCCCAAATGAAAGATCATATTGTTGGTACACCCGTGCCTAAGTTACTTAGTGCTGCTATAACAGAAATATTGTAAGTGGGTGGCTTTAAAGTACAGAAATGTATTTTCTCAAAGTTCTGGAGACTAAAAACTTAAAATTCAGGGCATGGCTTTAAGAGGAAGTCCTTCCTTATTGGTAGCCCCTGGAGTTCCTTGGTGTCTTTTCCGCCCTATGTCTCTGTGTCTATTCTGCTCTTTTTATAACTGAAAAGTGATTAGATTTAGAACCGCCCCTACTCTTGCATGACTTCATTAACATTACAAAAGAAAACACCAGGAGGTGGCCAACATGGTGTTATAGCCAGAAACACCATGCCGTCCCTCTAGAGCAAAGACCTGAAAAACTAAGTAAAACAGATATAAACAACAACCCTAGAACCGAAAGCATCAAATGAAGGAATAAAAAACTAGATCAAGTACTGAATGGAATAAGAAACTGACAGAGAACAGAGAACAAGGAGGCCTATGGAATGGAGGTCCCCTACCATCTAATGCAGCATGGATTCGCCATTGTGGACTAGAGCCATCAAGGAATGCAGTCAGGGAGTACAGGAAGGCAACTTCAGGGAGCTCTCAATAGGAGACAGAGCACCCAGTGACCAGGGGTACACGCTTCCCCACCCTCAACCCTTCTTCCCTCTATGCAGCCTCTGCTGCTTTCCAACCAGCCACAGTGGCTGGGCTGGAGCGACATCAGCTCACTGCCACCTGTCCACCCCGCCGACATCGGCCAGCACCTTCAGTGCCATTTTACTGTTTGTTGATTTTGTGGGGGGTGGGGCTTTTTTTTTGTTGTGTCTCTCTTGCTCCCTTGCTTCCTTTTGTCTCTCCCACCCACCTAGCCTCGTGAGCCATCCTTCTCCCTTTCGTGACAGTCTGTGACTTTCTGGTTTGTTTGCTTTGTTCTTTTTTTCTGTTTCTTCTCTCTCTCCTCTTCTTCCCTTTATTTCTCCCGGCCACCTAGCCGTGTACACCAACCCTGCCCCTTCGTGAGGGGACATGCTGCACAGCTCGGCTGGAGAGTCACTGAGCACGGCCTCCTGGGGTGTACGCACCATCACCAGCCAGCTCCCTAAGCGCCATTTTATTTATTTATTTTTTGCTTGCTTCTTTTTGTTTTTTCTTTTAGTTGTTGTTGCTTCTTTTCTCTCTCTCCTTTCCTTCCTGCCACCGACATAGCTCTATGTGTCATACGCCTCCCCCCTCGGTGGGCTGTGCTGCACCGCTGGGCTGGAGAGCCTCTGGCACACGGCCTCCCGAGATCTGTGCTGCCCCCACAGACTGGCTCCTCAGCTATATTTGTTATTTTTCTTTATCTTTCCCCTTCTCCCTCCCACCTAGGCCCTGCGCTGCCTCCACCCCTTCCTGACGGGCGTGCCATCCCACCTGGCAAGAAAGACATCAGCTCTCCGCCACGCCAATTCCACCCTGCTCACAATAGCCGGCTCCCCGACAGCTATATATATTTTTGGTGTTGTTTTTATTTATTTTTTATCATTTATTTATGTTTCTTTGTTGGTTTTGTCTCTCTCTTTCCTCTCCTTTCTCCCCCCACCTAGCCCCATACACCACCCATTCCCCTTTTAGATACACTGAGCCACACCCCTTGGCTAGACAGCCACAGCACATGGAATCGCCCCATCTGCCTCGCAACAACTGCCAAATCCTACCGCACCACTGTTTTATTTACTTTTTTCTTTATTCCTTCATTGTTTTTATTTTTTTGCTTATTTTGCTTTTGTTTCTCTTCTTTCTGTTCTTTCACCCACCCACTTAGCTCTGCACATGACATCCTCTCCTTTCCCTCCTGCCTATCTGCACTGTGTGCTGAGCGCTGCCTACCCAAGTGAGTCCTACGCAGTCCCCTGGGCCCCACCATGCACTGTCCCCTGGCTCGGCCCTGTCAGCCCCAGTTCATGCCACATACTACTCATCCCTGCCTGTCCACCCCCACTGGACCTGCCCTGCTGCACCATAGCTGAGTGACCGGCCCTGCCCACCTGGACAAGGTGATGAGAAGTATTGTGCCACAGTCGAACAAGCAACAAAACACACCCAACCCATCTATCCAGACATAACCAAATAAAACAAAAAAGCAGGATGAAGTAATCAAATATATAATCAATAAATGAAGAAAATAATTCTTGAATGTCTAAGAGACAGCAGACAACATCAAAACATATTAAAAAAAAAAAAAAACAACCAGGAAGAGATAGCTCCAGAAAGGGACCAAAATAAAATACCAGACGATCTTCTTGTAGAAGAAAAGGCACTGAACATACCTGATAGGGAATTCAAAACTCTTATATTCAGGGTTCTCCAACTGATTAAGGAAAATACAGACAAAAATAAGGAAAAAATAGACAAAATCATGGAATAGGACAAAATCAGGGAAAACACAGACAAAGCAATGGATGAATTCAGGAAAATAACACGGGAAAAAATTGTCAAAATAAATAAACAACTACAAATCATACAAAAACAGCAATTAGAAATCCAAAAGAGAAGTAAGATTTACTTTGAGTTTTTTGGATTAGTTGGAGTGAGATGGTATCTCACTGTAGTTTTGATTTGCACTTCTCTAATGGATAATGATTGTGAGCATTTCCTCATATATCTGTTAGCCACCTGAATGTCTTCTTTGATGAAAGGTCTGTTCGTATCCTTTGCCCATTTTTAAATTGTGTTATTTGTGTTTTTGTTGTTGAGTTGTTGCAGTATCTTGCAGATTTTAGAGATTAGCCCCTTATTGGATATGCTGTAGCCCAGTTTTTTTCCTAGTCTATAGGCTGTCCTTTTACACTTCTGCTGAAGTCTTCAGATGAGCATAAGTGTTTGAGTTTTAGGAGCTCCCAGTTATCTAGATTCTCTTCTGGTGTTTGTGCATTGTTAGTCATGGTTTGTATTCTTGTGCCATTTATTATGGATCCTAGTGCTCTCCGTATTTTTCTTCCATGATCTTTATCATTTTTGATTTTATACAAAGGTCTTCGATCTGTTTCGAGTTAGTTTTTGTACATGGTGTGAGGTATGGGTCTTGTTTCATTTTTTGCAGATGGATATCCAGTTATGTCAGCACAATTTGTGAAAGAGACTGTCTTTTCCCCATTTAATGGACTATGGGCCTTTGTCAAATATCAGCTGCTCATAGGTGAATGAATTTACATCTGAGTTTCCAATTCTGTTCCGCTGGTCTACGTATCTGTTGCTGTACTAGTACCAGGCTGTTTTGACTACCATGGCAGTATAATAGGTTCTAAAATAGGGTAGTGAGAGGCCTCCCACTTTGTTCTTCTTCTTGAATAATGATTTACTTATCTGGGGTCTCTTTCTTGCCATATGAAGTTGGTGATTTGTTACTCTGTCTCGTTAAAAAATTCTGTTGGAATTTGGATTGGGATTGCACTGTATCTGTAGATCACTGTGGATAGAATGGACATTTTCACAATGTTGAGTCTTCCTATCCATAAGCATGGTATGCTTTGCCACTTATGTACTTCTCTTTTGGTTTCTTGCAGTAGTGTCTTGCAGTTTTCTTTGTACAGGTCTTTTACGTCTCTGGTTAGGTTTATTGCGAAGTATTTTATCCTCTTGGGGGCTATTGTAAATGGTATTGATTTGGTGATTTCCTTTTCAAAGTTGTCTTTGTTGGTGTAGAGGAATCCAACTGATTTTTGTATGTTTATCTTGTATCCTGATACTTTGCTGAAACCTTCTATTAGTTCCAGTAGTTTTTTTGTGCATTCCTTGAGGATTTCTGTGTAGAAGACCATATCATCTGCAAACAGGGATATTTTACTTCTTCCTTACCAATTTAGATGTTGTTTATTTCTGTTTCTTGCCTTATTGCTCTGGCTAGGACCTCCAGAACAATGTTGAATAAGAGCGGTGATAAAGGGCGTCCTTGTCTGGTTCCCGTTCTCAAGGGGAAAGCTTTCAGACTCTCTCTGTTTAAGATGATATTGGCTTTTGGCTTTGTATAAGTGCCCTTTATTATGTTAAGGAATTTCCCTTCTATCTTATAATTTGTTTTATTTATATGATGGATTACATTGCCTGTTTTTTTAATGTCGAACCATCCCTGCATACCTGGTATGAATCCCACTTGGTCATGATGAATTATTTTTTTGATATATTGTTGAATTCTATTGGCTAGATTTTTGCTGACGGTTTTTGTTTCTATGTGCATGAGGGATATTTGTCTGTAATTTTCTCTTTTTGCAGTGTCTTTACATGACTTTGGTATCAAGATTATATTGGCTTCATAGAATGAGTTGGGGAGTATTCCATTCTTTTCTATGCTCTGAAATACCTTTAGTAGTAGTGGTGTTAAGTCTTCTCTGAAAGTTTGGTAGAGTTTTCCAGTGAAACTGTCCAGGCCAGGGTTTTTTTTTGTTGTTGTTGGGAGGTTTTTTTTTTTTTTTTTTTTTTTTTACCTCTTCAATCTCTTCTTTTGTTATAGGTTTATTTTTCTACCTCAGTTTGTATTAGTTTAGGTAGATAGTATATTTGTAGAAATTTGTCCATTACCTCTAGGTTTTCAAATTTGTTGGCGTACAATTTTTCACACTATTCTATTATAATCCTTTTAATTTCAGTTGAGTCTGTTGTGATATCACCCATCTCATTTCTTATTTGTGTTATTTGCTTCCTCTCCTGTTTTTCTTTTGTCAGTTTGGCCAATGGTTTATTGATTTTGTTGATCTTTTCAAAGAACCAGCTCTTGGTCTTGTTGACTATTTCAATTGTTTTTCTATTCTCAATTTCATTTATTTCTACTCTAATTTTTATTTCCTTTCTTCTGGTGCCCAAGGGCTTCTTTTGCTGCTCTCTTTCTACTTGTTCGAGTTGTAGTGTTAATGTTTTGATTTTGGCCATTTCTTCTTTTTGGGTGTGTGCATTTACTGCTATAAACTAACCTCCCAGCACTGCTTTTGTTGTGTCCCAAAGGTTCTGTTAGGATGTGTTTTCATTCTGTTTTGATTCAACATATTTGTTTCCTCCGTCCTTGATTTCTTCTTTAACCCGGTAGTTTTTGAGCAAGGTGTTGTTCAGTCTATGTATTTGATTTTTCTTCCTTGCTTTTTCTGTTATTGAATTCTACTTTTATGGCTTTATGTTCAGAAAAGATGCTTTGAACTATTTTGAGGTCTTGGATTCTGTTAAGGCTTGCTTTGCGGCTTAATATGTGGTCTATACTGGAGAATATTCCATGTATAATGGAAAAGAAATTGTACTTTGCTGTTATTGGGTGGAGAGTTCTGTGTATGTCTATTAGGTCAAGTTGGTTGACTGTGGCATTTAGATCTTCCGTACTATCTTAGTCATCTAGTGCTGCAATAACAGAAATACCACAAGTGGATGGTTTTAACAAAGAGAAGAGTTTATTTCCTCACAGTCAATGTAGGCTAAACGTCCAAATTCAGGGCATCACCTCCAGAGGAACGCTTTTTCTCTCCGTCGGCCTTCTCTTCAGTGTTCCCCCGGACTAGGAGCTTCTCTGCACAGGGATCCCGGTCTGAAGGATGCGCTCTGCTCCCAGCACTGCTGTCTTGATGGTATGCGGTCACTCTGTCTCACTGCTGACTTCTGTCTTTTATATCTCAAGAGACTGCCTCAGGACACAATCCAGTCTTATAAATAGAGTCCTGCCTCACTAACACAACTGCCGCACATCCTCCCTCATTAACATCATAGAGGCAGGATTTACCCCACACTGGAAAATCACACACTACCGGGAATCATGGCCCAGCCAGACTGATATGCACATTTTTGGCGGGACATAATTCAGTCCATGACATTCCATCCTTTGGCCCCCAAAAATCACATCCTTGCAATGTGGAAACCATATTCACCCCATGATATCATAGCAAAAGTCTTAACTCCAAGTCCAAAATCCAAAAATTACTCTTCTTCTGTGAAATCTAGAATACAAGTTATCTGCTTCCAAAGGTACAATGGCAGAACAGGCACAACTTAGACATTTCCATTACAAGTGGGAGAAACTGGAGGGAAAGAAGGGATAACAGGCACCAAGCAAGTCAGCAGAACACATTACATTAGCCCTTAAGGCTTTGAAAATAATCTTCTGTTCTCCGAGACAAGTTACACAATGCCCCTGCCTTCCAGACTCTAGATATTGGCCACAGTCTCTGGATTTTGAGTGGAGGCCCATCGGCCCTGGGCTTCAGCTCTGCCTTCCAGGCCCACTGGGACGGCAACTCTGCTCTCTTGGCTTTAGGTGCACCATTCTCTTAGTGCATTGGAGTGACAACTCCACCGTTAGAAACACCAGAGGCCATTGCTCCACCCTTTGAAACCCCTGAGGTCATGGCTATACCTTTTGAAACTCAGGTGGCTCGGCTTCTTGTGTTCCTTGTTTCTTCAGCTTCTGCTTCCTGTGGCCTCTTGGCCCTCTGGCCTCCGCCTGTACTTGCCCTGCTGGGGCAAGTGTTCCAAAGCTCGGTAGTGCCACCAGTAAGTGCCCAGAGGCACCCCACTCCACCAGAAAGCCTCGTGCACACAAGCACTCAGCTGTTTCGCTCCATGGGTCGGCTCCAGAGCCGTCTTGCACTAGTCTCCTGGTTCTGCCACTGCAGGTTCTCTGCTGTTGCAGGCTCTCTGCTGCTGCTGGTCCTTTGTTGCTGCCAATGCTCTATCCACTGACAGTTTTAAAACCACTTCTACATATTAGGTATCTGTTAGAGCAGCACCCCACTACCGGTACCAAATTCTGTCTTTGTCATCTAGTGCTCCGATAACAGAAATACCACAAGTGGATGGTTTTAACAAAGAGAAGTTTATTTCCTCACAGTCAAAGTAGGCTAAAAGTCCAAATTCAGGGCGTCAGCCCAAGGGAAGGCTTTTTCTTTCTGTTGACCTTCTTCTCTTTGGTGTTCCCCCGGACTAAGAGCTTCTCTGCACAGGGACCCCGGTCCAAAGGATGCACTGTGCTCCCAGCACTGCTTTCTTGATGGTATGAGGTCCCCCTGTCTCACTGCTCACTTCTGTCTTTTATATCTCAAGAGATTGCCTCAGGACACAATCCAGTCTTGTAAATTGAGTCCTGCCCCACTAGCACAGCTGCTGCCTATCCTCCCTCATTAACATCATAGAGGCAGGATTTACCCCACATTGGAAAAATCACACAATACTGGGAATCATGGCCCAGCCAAATTCATACACACATTTTTGGGGAGACTTAATTCAATCCATGACACGTACCTTTATTGAACTTCTTTCTGGATGTTCTGTCTTTCATTGAAAGTGATGTGTTGAAGTCCCTACTATTATGCTGGAGCTGTCTATCTCTTTTCAATGCTGTTAGAGTTTGTTTTATGTATTTTCGAGCCCTGTCATTAGGTGTGTAAGTATTTATTATGGTTATGTCCTCCTGGTGTATTGACCCTTTAATCATTATGTAGTGTCCTTCCTTATCCCGTGTGGTGGATTTTATTTTAAAGTCTACTTTGTCCAAGATTAATATTGCCATTCCTGCTCTTTCTTCAGACTTGTTTGCTTGATACATATTTTTTTCCATACTTCTGAGTTCTAGTTTGTTTGTGTCTTTAAGTCTAAGGTGTGTCTCTTGTAGGCAGCACATAGACGGATTGTGTTTCTTTACCCATTCTGCCAATTTCTGTCTCTTTATTGGTGCATTTAGTCCATTTATATTCAGTGTAATTATTGACAGGTATGAGTTTAGGGCTGTCATTTTTATGTATTATGTTTGTGTTTGTGTGGTGTTGACAGTTTCTTTGTTCCACTTAATATTCTGTGCTGAGTCGTTTTTAATGAGAAACTAATTTGCTCTGTAAACTTTCATCTAAAATACAATTTTAAAAAAAGGAGGAAAAAAAAAGGTGGGGTGGGGAAGAATGCAGAACAGAATTTCAAACTCTCATGGGCTCTAGACTTTCTAGAATTTCATCTACCCATGGAGGGTGGATGAACCCCTGAAACTATTGCCCTGAAATAGTCTTTAAACCTTAAACCAAATATAGGCCCTTAAGTCATCTTAAAACCAAATAATTGTTTATCTTAACTAGTAAAAAAGATATGCCTTGAACATTATGCTCTTTTTAGAAGTACATGGGATCAAATTGACAGCAGCAACTCAAAATATTAGATAGGAACCTAAGGGGGCAGGGAGTTCAGGTTAATGACAGAGAACCAATTCAGAAAAAGAGGGTGAGAATGGCTGCACAACTTGAAGAATGTGATCAATGTCACTAAACTGCACTTGTAGAAGCTAAATTGATGTACGTTTTGCTGTGTTATTAACAACAACAACAAAAAGTTTGGAAAAAAATTAAGAAAAAGTCAGTTGCATATAAGCTATGAATGCTGTTATTATTAGACATCCGACTCACATGACCCTGAGCACAATGGAATGATCAGACCATTGTGATCCACAGGGTTTTCACTGACTACTTTTGAAAAGTAGATTGCCAGGCCTTTCTTTCTAGTCTGTCTTAGTCTGAAAGTTCTGCTGAAACCTGTTCATCATTATAACAACATATAGGCCTCCATTGACAGATAGGTGGTAGCTCTGCATGCAGTGTGTTGGCTGGGAATCCAACTTATGTCTCCCACAAGAAAGGCAACAATTCTGCTACTGAATCACCCCTCTGTTGCCTTCGAGTTGATTCCGACTCATAGCTGCCCTGTAGGACAGAGTAGAACTGGTCCATAGGGTTTCCAAGGAGCAGCTGGTAGATTCCAACTGCTGACCTTTTGGTTAGCAGCCGTAGCTCCCTGTAGCTCTTAAACACTGCACCACCAGAGCTCCACTGAACCTCCACTACCTCTCAAACTATGAACAGGAGTAATAAATAGTGGGACATGAACCAGATAGTCAACAACTATACTTCTATAAAGATTTTAAGCGAGGAAAGTTTTCACATTATACTTGTAGAGTAAGAGGCATCAGAGATAATCTAGTCTATGAGTATCACACTCAAATGCTGTCAGAGGCCAGGCAGGTAATACAGACATGTGAGTCTATGGCAACTGGGGAGGGTATAGCTCTATTGAATATATCAAATAACCGTAGGCTTCTGGATCTAAGCTTATGGTTTCCTTGCCATGAGATGAAATTGAAGTTTAGAGAGATTAGGTTTAGGTGAGTCTTAGAGACTACATAGCAAGCATGTTAATCAAAGGCAATGCAGAAAACAGAAGCCACTCCAGGTATTTTCAGCAGAAAGGGATTTTATGCAGGGAATTAACTGTTCCTGGGATTGGTGAAAGAGCTAGAAGCGCAGGGTCTAGGCTGGGCCTCCAGGAATAACTCCTGGAACAATAGTAACTGAACCACTAAGGAGTGTCCTATGATTGCCACAATCAAAGGCCACCACAGGGATACAGAGTTCAAGAACACCACTGTAGCTGTGATCCAGAGGAGCTGGGATCTGGAAGATGCCTGGATAGCGAATACAGAATGTGCTCACCACCTCCCTTAACAGCCATCCAGCTGGTGCTCCAACACTGCAGTGCTGAGACTGGCTGTCACCACTGCTCTAAGTGCCTCCTAACACCCACAATGCCGGAGACTGGACGCTGGCATCTCCTGGACCTTCCTTGCCTGCAGAAAACAGCCACAAACAGCAAGAAGGTGGCCTCTACCTCACCCCATCTTCAAAATCTCATGCAAGGCAGCTACTAGCCAGACCCTAATTTTGCAACCAGAACTCTAGCTGGAAGGGAGTCTGGGAAATCTTTGTTGCTTTCTACCTTCTGCTGAAGAAGAAGGCACAACAGAAGCAGGTGTCAACTAATAAGAGTGCCAAACTTCCACATCCAGCACAGCAACTTATGTGCAGGGCCCTGGACTTAGACCTAGGTCATCGACTCATTTCCGCTTATTCTATAATGTCTTCTGTAGAAGATCAGGAATCCCTGGATGGTGCAAGTCTTTAAGCTCTTTGAGTACTAACCGAAAAGTTGGCAGTTTAAACCCACCCAGAGGTGTTATCAAGTAGAAAGGCCTGGCGATTTGCTTCCAAAAGGTCACAGTCATGAAAACTTTACGGAATATTTCTACTCTGTACACATGGGGTTGCCATGAGTCTAGGTTGACTCTACGGCACTGGTCTGGTGGTATTTTCTTTTTTCCATAGAAATCCTAAAAAATGGTAAAAATATAGTCAACTGAGCCAAAATTCTGAAGACCTTAACATAAGCTAGAAAAAGATATAATGTGAATTATTCACTTTACATCATTAGCATAGCATGAATCACACAGTACCTTATCACTTGTTTAGGTATATTCTGATGCATTGGATTTTGAGCTACTGAACGGTAGAAACTGTATTTAATTCATATTTGTATCTCTTGTCCTCATAGGTGCTTGGCACGGAGAAGACACACAGGTATTTGCTGAACTGAAATGTTTCATTCCTGACCTTCCGAGAAAGCGTAAACCAGAATGTCATGAAAGTACAGTGTAGCCCCAATAACTGTCAGGTGGAGGCCCCGTTACAGAGAAGGGGTGGGGAGAAGGGGTTTTAGTCTTTCACTGAGAACAGAGGCTCACCTGGCTAAGGTATCCGCCCTGCTGAAAGCTGGTGCTGTCGATTTCTTGATGGGGGCTAAAGGAAAGGGCTGCTTCCTGCTGTTAATTTTTTAGGGCAACAAATCACAGCAGAGGTGAGGGTGAGAGAGGAGTGAGACAACTAGCTGATGCCGGTAGGTAAAGAAGCTGTGGCCTGAAACTGCGCTTGGAGCAGGTGGTGATATTCTCCAGTCAGTAGGAGCTGATGGGTGCTCACCTAGTGCACAAAGCCACACTTCTGGCTGATTTGAAAACTAAAATAAAAACAAGCAAGAAAAACCCAATCTCTAGCAATGCTAACAACAACAACAAAGACACATGAAAGCCATAAGCTTAGATAGGGGAGTATCAGAGGGAGGCACCTGGCCTCTGGCAGAAGTCCAAGGGGGCGCTGGATGAGCTGCGGAATGAATTCCTGTCGCAGCCCCTCACACGGGGCACCATCTGTCGCAGCAGCGACAGTTGTCGGGGGGGCGGAGACAATAACCAGTGCCACAACTCTTACAGAGAAGTGGGGCCAGGCGGGTCACTCTGAGGAGTGGAACCCTGCTTCAGTCCCAGGAGTTTATTTTATAGTCAATACAGCAAACAGTAAAGCAAATAACAGAACAATGGGCTTTGGGTGAATAACAGTAAGTTTCGGGCAAGGGAGGAGGAATTCAGGTAAACAAGCCAATCAGTAACCGGTTTGGAAAAACAAGTCCTGACAAGTCTCAACATGCTGGGGACAAGTCTCAACATGCTGCGCAGCATCGAGGCCTGTGGGAGCTGCAATTGTCAATAGGGCAGTCATGTTTAAATGGCATATATCCCCACAAATTCCCAGGCACCACAAGTATGAAAGGCGCCTGACGGTGGCAGCCAGATAAGAGGGGGGAAGGCATTTCTGCTGACTCCTCGCTGCTGTTGAGGCAGGCAGCCTCAGAGCCCAACCCTTCTAAGAGACACCTGCTCTGGCTTATCTTCCTATGCCCAGCAGAATAAACCTCACTTTCTTCTGAAATTGTCCTTGATGAGATAACCACAGAAAAAGCCACAGAAGACCTCAACTCGCCTCTGGGTGGAGACTTTACATCCTAACGAAAGAAAAATCAACCTCTTCCTCCATCCTGGGGCATCGAACCCTTGTCTAAAGAAAATGCTTCCACATCCCCAAGCTCTGAGCTCCTGTGTGAAGGTCAATCCTGAATATTCATGATGAATTTGCATTTCCTTGTTTCCTCTCTATAAAAGCCCACCTCCCCCATCTGCCTGGGAGCAGTTTTGGAGGCAGCAGCCTCGATTGCTCCTTTCCTTGTACAATGAAATAAATTCACCTTCGTCATCTCCCACCTAGGCCTCTTGTTTCTTGGCTATAACAAGTCACACTGAGTAAAACCTGGGGTTCTCACTTGGCAACATTTCTGGCAAGCCAGCCAGGAGTCATTGCTTGGTTCCAGAGACAGACCGTGTTGGGGACCCTGCCTGAGGAGACCCAGTGCCCAGTTATGCCACAAAAACATAAGTCAGACTGAGAGGGAACCGGAGCCAAGTCCTCCACCTGAGCCTCTAGTTATCATGAAAGTGGAAGGAGAACCTGTAAAGTTCCTGGTAGATACTGGAGTGACCCATTCACCTCTGAACCACCCATCCCTCCAGATAACAAGCTACTCCCATAAGGCCGACAGTGTCTGTTGTGAGAGTATCAGAAAAAAAGAGCACCCTCTATTCCTACAAACTCTAACTTGTTTTATACAAGAAAAATCTTTAACACACTCTTTCCTTTAAGAAAAACAGGTGGCAGTTACAAACGGTCCTCAATACCGGGCTGTCAACTAACCATGGGGAAGAAGAACACTACAGAGGG
Source organism: Dugong dugon (assembly GCA_030035585.1). Lineage (NCBI taxonomy): Eukaryota > Metazoa > Chordata > Mammalia > Sirenia > Dugongidae > Dugong > Dugong dugon. Next base: position 19,172,571 of record CM057463.1, on the reverse strand, counting down.
TTAGTTGGTCCAGATACTGGAGATACAGCAGTGCCATAGGTGTGGGCCAACAGAGTACCAAGGAGAGCAAAAAACGTCCCTCCCGTCGTCATTGAATTGTTACCTGGTATAGTGCCCCGAAGGCTTAAGCAGTATCCCATCCAAGCTGAAGCCTGACAGGCACTGGGCAAAATCATCCCCAGACACCTGAAACATGGACTGTTCAGAGTGTGTCAGTCACAGTTCAACACCCTCATCATGCCAGTGAAGAAGAAAAACAGAGAATACTGATTCATTCAAGATCTGCAAGCTGTCAACCAGGTAATCATCACCATCCACCCTGTAGTCCCCAACCCAAATACTCTGCTGTCGACCTTATTGCCACCTTTTCCAGGTTCACTGTGCTAGACCTGAAAGATGCTTCTTTTGTATCCAAGTGGAGGAAAAAAGTCAAGAAATCTTTGCCTTTGAGTGGGAGGAGCCAGGAACAGGACAAACACAGCAGCTGTGAGAGCAAGTCCTCCCATAGGACTTTAAAAACAGTCCTACTCTTTTTGGATCAGCTTTGGCCCAAGAACTGAGATAACTGACCGTAACCAAGGATGTCCTCCTCCAATATGTGGACGACCTACTCATCGCCAGTCGCAGCCTTGAACCGTTCACCGATGGAAACAGTTACATGGAACAAGGAAAAAGAAAAGCTGGATATGTGGTAGTCACTTTAGAGGAGGTCCTAGAGGCTAGCACATTTCCCCCAGGAACCTTCACCCAGAAGGCCGAGTTCTTTGCAATGCTGCAGGCCCTTAGAATCGCCAAGTTAAGCGAGCCACTACTTATACTAATTCCAAGCACATATTTGAGGTATCGCATGCACACGAGGCAATCTGGAAGGAAAGAGGGCTCCTAACGGCAGGAGGTAAGGACATTAAATATTCTTAAGAGATCTTACAACTCTTAGAAGAGTTTTCTCACCCACCCAAGTAGCAGTACTACACTGCAAAGAGCATCAGAATGGGGACACCATGGTGGCCAACAGTAATTATAAAACAGATGCAGCAGCAAAGAAAGCTACAATCCAACAGAAACCTGTCACAGTAGTCCCACTAATTCCCCATTTAGAGTTACTGTCACCTGGCCTCCACCCGGACTATTCCCAACAAGATAAAGACATTGCCAAGACCTGGGAAGGGCCACTCTAAACAAAGATAGATGGCTGTACACCCCCCATGGAAAGATTTCATTCCACCAAAACTCATGCACCCTACGCTATAGAGAGCCCACCAGTCCACCCATTGTGGACCAATGGATTATATGACTGGGTTAAGAGACATTCAATTGGACCTAAGGTCTACATCATTATTTTGGCAGTGGTAAAGAGCTGCTCCACCTGTGCAAAAAAAAAAAAAAAAAAAATCCCAAGAACACTGTTGAAGTGCTTCCAGGGGTTCAGAGAACTGGGACAATGCCTTGAGAAAACTGGGGTGGATTTTACTGAGATGCTTCAAGCTCCCGAGGATTACAAATATCTACTAGTTTTTACTGACACCTTTACTAACTACGTTGAAGCTTTTCTTTGCAGGACTGAGAACGCCACTGAAGTTGTGAAACACCTCCTGAATGAAATCATCCCTCATTTCAGGCTTCCTGTCTCCACCGGTAGCAACAACAGGCCCCGTTTTGTGACCTTGGTGGTGCAATCGGTGGCACCCGCCCTAGACATTAATTGGAAGTTACCCACAGCCTGGAGACCCCAGTACAGTGGCAAAGTAGAGCAGGCTAAGCAGACTCTAAAGAGACATGTAGCAAAGCTGTGCCAAGAGACCAAGCTGGTATATACAAAAGAACTGCTTATGGCCCTCTTGCACTGGAACCCTGTTGGTGCTCTGGTTAAGCGTTTGGCTGCTAACCAAAAGGTTGGCAGTTTGAATCCACCAGTCACTCATGGAAATCCTATGAAGCAGTTCTGTCCTATAGGGTCCCTATGAGTCAGAATTGATTTGACAATAAAGAGTTTGGTTTTTGGTTTTACGGCCCTCTTGAGAGTTTGGTCCGCCCATAGAGGCAAACTGAAACTTAGCCCATTTGAGCTATTATATGCACGCCCTTTATTGAAGAACCCCAATATGAACAACACAGCCTGCTTTAATAATGACCAACCTCCCTCCCTCCAGGAGGTTGGAGATGTTCAAGTTACTAAATACTTGCAGTCTCTTTGGGCGACTCTATCTTCTCTCCATAGGTATGCACACCTGGAAATCCCACCTGAACCAGAAGTACCCTTGTACCCTTTCCAGCCTGGTGATTAGGTCTTCCTAAAAGCCTAAAAGTTGGAGTCTCTCCAGCAGAAGTGGACTGGTCCTATTGAGGTGCTACTAACAACTCCAACCTCCGTCAAGCTCAGCAGTTTCAAAGCTTAGAGCCACCACACCCGAGTAAAGAAAACTGTTCCACCAGACATCAAGGGACAAACTCATCAGAACTGTGAAAACTGAACCTGCAAACCTATTAAAGACCTAAGTATTTATTTGCAAAACACCCTCCTGCATAGGTCCAATCTCAAACTAACTTTTTATCTCGTTCATTGTATTATATACAGTGTCTGTCTTTTTGTTTCTTTATGCTGTGTTTAAACAAGTCAGTTTGATAAGAGGCTGAGAGCCCTCTAGCCACCACAGGAAATAAATAATGATTGTTGATATCCTTCTCCAAGAAATTCTTGCGGCCCAAGCTAAGTGAGAAAACAACCAGTTCATCCAACTTTCCAACACCGTTTCCCAGAGAGATAATCTGAACAATTGTTGGATCTGCCATCCGTTCCCCACCTCCTCTGCTAATTTAAAAGTTCCCTAGAGAAGCCCTATCCCCATACAAGATGCACCAGACTTGGTTCACAATTGCCCAGTAGTTTAAAACGGGCGTTTGTTGTGAGTAACCAAGGCTCAAAGAAAAGGAGGCAATGAGGCAAGGCAGCCTCAGAGCCCAGCCCTTCAAACAGACCCCTGCTCTGCCTTATCCGCCTACACTCAGCAGAACAAGCTGCACTTTCCTCTGAAACTGTCCTTGACAAGATAACCACAGAATGGGCCACAGAAGACCTCAACCCTCCTGTATGTGGAGACTTAACATTCTAATGAAAGAAAATCAACCTCTTCCTCCATCCTGTGGCATCGAACCCTTCTCTACAGAAAATGAATCCTCATCCTCAAGCTTTGAGCACCTGCTTAAGGGTCCATCCTGCATATTCATGATGAATTTGCATTTCCTTGTGGGCTCTCTTTAAAGCCCACCTCTCCAACCTGCCTGACAGCAGTCCTGGAGGCAGCTGCCCTCATCGGGCCTTTCCTTGTACAAGGAAATAAAGCCTTCTTTGTTATTTCCCACCTAGGCTTCTTGTTTACTGGCTGTTAATAAGTCACACCTAGCAAAATCCGGGGTTTTCACTCAGCAACACTATCAACGTGTCTATTCATCTTGAAATTGAGGGGTGAGGTGGGGAGGGGGCGAAGGTGCAATTTAGAGATTGCCCCTGGGCGCTGCTACCCTCGCTGTGGCCCTGCTGAAAGCCACTGGGTGTACAACCAGAAGTCATGCCCAGGAGGTTCCCGCTGGAGCTGCAGAACTAATTTAGCCTTATTGTTCTTCAGTGGCCACTCACCTCACGCCATCCGGCTTTGGAGACCAGGCTTGGCCAACGGATTTAGAAACAGGCTGAAAGAGGTCTGAGGAAAAGCTGAGGAAGCTGGTCCAGCCACCACGGGCTGGGTTCACAGGTCGGCGCAGTGTCCCAGGTAGAGCCCGAGGCTGCGATAATTGCAGACAACCCGGCCTGGGGCGCGGTGCCCGGGGTAGGCGGCCCCGCCTTCTCTGCACAATCGCTGTGCACTTTGCTCCCCGCCGTCCCCGTTCCCCGGGGCAGTGGCGCCAGGCCCACCTCGCCGAACCCAACCACGGTGCCCACTTTCCGGACCTCGGAGCGGGCACCGTGCGCCGTTCCACTTGTTCACTTTCGCTGGGTGGCTTCGGCGGCCCCGGTGGCAGGAGGAGCGCGTTCCCCCTGGAAGCTGCCAGGAAAGGCCGCTCAGCGAGCGCGGGCCCAGGCGCCAAGGTTGCCCCGTGATGAAGGAACCCTGGGCAAGGAAGCGCAGCGCTGGCTCGTCCGGAGCTGGGACAGTGTTGGCTGGGCATCCGGGTGCTTAGTTCATGGTTCTCTAAATCAGCTTCTGGGAGCCCTGATGGCGCAGTGGTTAAGCGCTGGCTGCTAAGGAGAGGTGCGCGGTTAGACCGACCAGTAGCTCTGCGGGAGAAGAGACCTGTGGATCTGCTCCTGTAAAAAGTACAGCCAAGAAATCACTATGGGGCAGTTCTCCTCTATCACATGGGGTCACTATGAGTCTGAATTCACTCCATGGCACCTAACAATAAATCAACTTCTAAATCACGTATTTTTTACTCCCTCTTTTATATGGGTCTTCTCCGGAGCAGTGGGAGAACAGGATTCTTTCTTCAGGTGACCAGTTAAAAGGCAGGATGAAAGACTTGTGAATTTCTTCCCTTTTATCCTTCTTTGGAAACTCTGGTGGTGTAAGTGGTTAAGAGTACGGCTGCTAACCAAAAGGTTGGCAGTTCCAATCCACCAGGTGCTGCTTGGAAACCCTAGGGGGCAGTTCTACACAGGGTCGCTATGTGTCGGAATCGATTCCACAGCAAGGGTTTTTTTTTTTTTTTTTTTAAATCCTTAACACAAAAACTTCTTGCTATATTGTTTTTAACACTTCAGTCAGCAATTCGATCCTTTCATTCACTTCTCACTTTCATTGCTTTGTCTTCCTTTCCTGTATATTTCACCCGCGTGAGCTAAGTATGTGTGTAGGTGTGTGTGCGTGTGTGTGTGTGCGCGTGTGTATTTGCGTGTGCAGAAGCAAGCGACCATTTCAGGGTGATTTTTATCTCAGAAATAAACATTTCCTTACCTGTTTTTCACTCCTTTAAGCAAGTGATCATGTTTTATTTTAATCGCTGAATTTCAGGGACTATCCTCAAGTAAATTTCTTCATTAAGGAGAAACTACTCATTCTTCTCAGTTACTCTCCTGTGAGAAGAGTGGATGAGACTAGGCTCCGTCCTACATGTTCTTCTCCACAGCATTTAAGAAATTATTTTCCTAAACAGAACTCTTCCTGTCCTAAAACTTGCAAAAATCCCTAGTGACATCCAGCTTCCTCTTACCACAGGAATGAAATATATTTTTCCGTTTCTTTCAGTCATATGATCTTCATGGATAGATCACACGATCTGATCAACATGACTTTTGAGACAGATTTTTTGCATAAATGTCACTTTGTTTTATAGTTTATGTGACAGAACTGTTTCTGAAAGAGCATTTGTTAATGTTTGAATCCATTTTGTAGAAGGCATCTTGGATTTGTTTAGAATTTGTTCATTCGTCTACATACACATCATACCTGCTCACAACAGAAAGTACTTCATGACATATTTATAAGCTTCAGATTCCATAAACTCACTTGATAAGAAGTTATAGTATTTTGATTATAACACACCAAAAGAAATTCAAGACATTTAGCCCAACTTCCTAGGTTTACAAACCAGAAAACTAAAATCCAAAATAAGTTGGGTGACTCAGTCTACTTCACAAAGCAAGCCATCCATGATCTTGCAGTGGAACAGAGGGTTCAGAACCCCAAAGCAAATCTTATAATTAGTGGATTCTTCTGGAATTCTAGTTAAAATACCCTTTACTGTACCCCAGAAAGCATGGTCCTTGGATTCTCTATCAGCCCAGAACTAAAATAATTTCTGAGGCCAACCCCTCAGACAGGGATTGGACTGGATGGTGGGACATAAAAGGATACTCGTCAGGAGTGTGCCTCTTAGCTCAAGTAGATACAAGAGACTCAATGGGCAGCCTCTGTCTGGAGGTGAGATGGGAAGGTAGAGAGGGTTAGCAGCTGGTTGAATGGATATGCGGAATCAGGGGTGGAAAGGAGGAGTGTGCTGTCACAGTATGGGGAGAGCAATTAGAGTCACGTTGCAGTGTATGTATAAATTGTAGTATAGGAAAAAATATTAAAAAAGCGGAAAAATAAAATAAAATATCCTTTACTGTGAATTTTAAATCACCATCAGTTGCATAATTTTCTTCTTCATACCTAAAATTTCATTACTTCATTTTCCATTTCAAAATTTTCTTTGCTGAAATTAATTAATGGGGTCCTGTTGGCACAGGGGTTAAAAGCTATGGCTGCTAATCCAAAGGTCAGCAGTTTAAATCCACCAGCCACTCCTTGGAAACCCTATGGTTGGCAAACAACTCACGGAACAATATGTGTTTTAATTGTTCAGTGAGAAACTAACATGCTCTGTAAACCTTCATTAAAGCACAATTTAAAAAAAAAAAAAAACAATGCTAGTTCTAAGCAAGGCCATTTTTAAAAATACAGGGCTTAGAATTTCAACACCTATTCTGGGGGGACTCGACTCAATCCATAGCAACCTGGAAGCAGCTCCTTTTCAGTTATGTGAGTCAGTAATTTCCTTTTCTTGATTAAGCTGGTTTGAGATGTGTTTCTGTCACTTGCCATCAAATGAATTCTTATTAGAAATCTTCACACCTGTACTGGACCTCAGTGACCCCCTGATGATAACAGGTGTTTAAAATGGTGAATCTTCATCTTCAAAAAAGGAAAAGAAAAAAATTATGTGGGAATATTTTCTGTTTTAAGAAGCATTAAAATATATAGTGTAAGTGTCTTTAATATTCAACAAAATACATTTCAGTTATCCGGAAAATTTTGTTGTTGTTAGTTGCTGTCAAATCCAGAAAATTAACTTAAGTGAAATGCTTTGTTCTTCAGTGATGCTCGTTAAATTAAATGCTACTGTAGTTAATGGGACTTAATTATTTTTCTTTATGTTTATAGAAGTCTTTTAAAATTTAAACACTTAACCCTTTGGTCCCAGAGAAGGTTTAAGAGAGCTCGAGAGCTCTTAAGAACCAATCTGAGATGTTGGGTGTCTGAGACAGAAAATTAAAAAGAGGAGAAGTAGAGCCAACTAGATGGTTTCCAAGTATGAATCACAGGTTAATGGAATGATAAAAGTTGGAAAAGTCCTTAGAAATTATCTAGTCCAACCTCTTCAATATTCAAGTGAGAAAATTGAAGCCTAGAGAAATTATCTAACTTTTCTCAGCTAACACATCCAACGCCAGCCATGCCTCACAGTAGAACTTCATAAAAACTGGTGAAATGGGATCGCTCTGTAATCCACAATTTTGACTTCATGTGTGGTGTGTTTTCCAACCAAATCGCTGTGGTGAATAATCAGGGTCTTGTTGAATAATGACTTTCCAGGGAAGAACGGATGATCAATATTACACGTTTCTCTGTAACCCAGCAGTAAAAACTGAAATCAAGCTCCTTTTAGCCCATTTTTTCCTCCCAAGGCTGAGTCACAGGTACAGTCATGCTGAATTATGTCTGTGTGGGGGATGGCAGAGGTGAGGACATGAAGGGTTGGGGATGGGGGTGGGTTGGGACAAGAGACTTTCTGTGAGCTTTACCTTTATGCCATTTTCATGATTAGAAATTATTAGAAATGACTCTGTTGGCCAGGGGTATCATCACTTATTTCTGGACTAAACTGCAAAGAAAAGAAATGAGGGGACCAGAAGAAGAGATGAGACACTTGAAGGCGGATATGAGGGATCTGGTGCAGGGTCTGAGAGATACATCCTGTATGAGTTACTAAAGAAAACCCAACATTCTGTAATGAAAGCAGCACTTTTTATTTTTACATTAAAAAACATGTCGTTTATTTGATTTCTTCTATGGATGTAAGAGAAGATTATTAAAGGGAAGGCTGAAAGTGAGTTTCTGAAAGGCTCCTTTACCTTTGTACTATTCCAGTAGAATAGCTTTACTTTGACTTACTGGAATTATAATTCAACATAGTCTAATTCAGTGAATGAATTCAATGAACTAATTTGTGTTTGATCATATAGCCTATTCTATTTTGCTGGGACAGCTCACTTTCCCATGAGTTCTCTGCTCTGATTTCTTTCCAGGTAACTCTCACTGAAGCCCTTTGATACTGGCGTGTGCAGGGCTGTGTTGAAAGGGTGATGCACGAGGGCTCTGTGGACAGGCCTCTAAGAGCTGTTGCTTGAAGGGTTAACTGGGGTCTCATCCACCATTCACAGCTGCAGTGGTGATTTTTTAAAATTCAAATCTGATGATTCTCAACCTCCTGCCACCACAGCAACTTGTATTTCTTCTTCAGATACATGAACACAGGTTTGGTTTTATTCGATTTATTTGTTTTTGTTCCTATTGCCTCTCTAACATGAAGTCTGATACATAGTAGACAGCCAATAAATATGTATTGAATAAATGGAACAAAAACTCAACAATATTCCATACTATCCAAGAGTTCCTACCTCAGTCTAAACAGTGCAAATTGGAACACACGTAAATAATTAGGATAATCTCTTAGGGTTTCTGATCATGAGATTTGATCTTTAGGGCTGGGTGTCTCCAATATGGTAGCCACTAGCCACATGGGGCCAGTTAGCACTTGAGATGTGGCTAGTCTCAATTGAGATGTGTCGTATGTGTAAAATACACATGGATTTCAAAGCTTTGGTATGAAAGAAGAATGTACAATATTTCATTAATAATTTTTATATTGATTGCATGTTGAGACGATAATTTTTAGATGTGTTGGATTAAGTAAAATATATTGTTAGAATTAATTTCACCTGCTTCTTTTAACTTTTTAAAACACTGTGGATTTTTAAGGAAACTTAAAATTACACAAGTGGTTTTCATCATGTTTCTATCGGATGGCACTGCCCTACGAGGGGAGGAGAGAAGACAGAAGGGAAAACTTAGCAACAAAAGTTAATGTAACACTCTTTTGAAGGGCACCTAGGTCAGCTGGCATAATAAAGTTTATTAAGAAAATGTTGTATATCCCACTTTGGTGAGTGGTGTCTGGGGTCTTAAAAGCCAGCGAGTGACCATCTAAGATGTATCAATTGGCCCCAACCCACCTGGAGTAAGGAGAATGAAGAACACCAAAGACATAAGGAAATATTAGCCTAAGAGACAAAGTGGGTCACATAAACCAGAGGCTCCATCAGCATGAGACCAGAAGAACTAGATGGTGCCCTGCTACCACCAATGACTGCCCTGACAAGGAACACAACAGAGAGTCCCAGAAGGAGCAGGAGAAAAGTGGGGTCCAGAACTCAAATTCGCATAAAATGACCAGACTTATTGGTCTGACTGAGACTAGAGGAACCCCAGAAGACACGGTCCCGGGACTCTGTGTTAACCCAGAACTAAAACCATTCCTGAAGCCAACTCTTCAGATAAAGATTAGACTGGACTATAAGACATAAAATGATACTCGTGAAGAGTGTACTTCTTAGTTCAAGTAGATACAAGAGACTAAACAGGCAACTCCTGTCTGGAGGTAAGATGAGAAGGCAGAAAAGTACAGGAACTGGTTGAATGGGCATGGGAAATCTGGGGTGGAAAGGGGGAGTGTGCTGTCACATTTCAGGGATAGCAACTAGGGTCACAAAACAGTGTGTGTATAAATGTTTGTATGAGAAACTAACTTGAGGTGTAACCTTTCACCTAAGGCACAATTAAAATAATAAAAAAGTTAATGTAACACTTCTACCCTGAGACCAGAGGAACTAGATAGTGTCTGGTTACCACTACCGACCATTCTAATCATGGCCACAATAGATGGATCCTGATAGAATGGGAGAAAAATGTGGAACAAAACCTTAAACTCATTAAAAAAAAAAAAACACAAAAAAACAGACCTACTGGACTGGTTGAGACTGGAGGACTCCCAGGACTATTGCCCTGAGCTTCTCTTCAAACCTTGAGTGGAAACTAACCCTTGAGGTCACCTTGTAGCGAAATAACAAGTTGGCTCAAAAAATAATGACTACCACCCATAAGTACTGTGTGCCTTTAAAAAAATCACCTATATGAGACCAAATGGTCAACACTTACTTTAAAATAAAGATGAGAATGAAGGGGGCAGGGAAATTAGATTAACGGAAACAGAACAACCAGAATGAAATAATGAGAACGTTCATGCACTGTGAAGAATGTAACCAATGTCCCTGAACAACTTGTGAAGAATTGTTGAATGGGAACCTAAACTGCTGTGCAAACCTTCACCAAAAACACAATATTATTTACAAAAAAAAGTTAATGTAACAATTATTAAATATTCACATAGAACTCTATGATTAAGTACTGAATCCCTCAACATGTAGGCTAAATAAAACCTTTAAGTATATGTTTGTGATTTCAGTCTGTCGGTTCACAGGCTAGAGACTTGATATCAGAGAGTCAAGATGTAAAAAGAAGGCCAGTAGAGGTGAACAGCTGAGGAATTTTCTCTCAACCACATGAGTACTATTATTTTTATAATACCTTGCAGATTCTGAATCCCAAGTTCAAGCTGCTGAATTGCTTACTCGGGTACTTTTCCAGCTCCTGAAGTTTGGACTCATTGATATCTGTGGCTATGACTCTGGCACCTTCTCTTGCAAACGCCTGGAGGATACAATGCACAAATAAATCCTTTGTCTACTTGGTTAAGCTGCTTCCATAAATGGAAAGTCAGCTGGCCCTCTTCCCTTTCATCTTGTTTCCATTGTTGTTTTCCCTGAAACACAGGTGGGGTCTCACACTATCTGGTCTCACCCAACATCCTCAGTGTTATTATTTTTATTTACTTTTATCATTAATTAGAACATCATGACATACACAGTGCTTGCCATCTGACTTTGTCCATTTAAGTAATATCAAATAAGATATGGCTTCTTCTAGGATTCTGTTATTAACACCTCTCAAAATACTTTAGTGCTGTGATTTGATAGCCTGTCTTCCATTTCTAGGCTGGTGACTAAGTAATAAGAGAAAAATGAGTTATTTCATGTTTTTCTGCCTAAGAGTATTCTAGCGCTTTAATGAATGTCAAACTACACCCCACACTATACTAAACCCCAAAACCAAACCCAGTGCCGTCGAGTCAATCCCGACTCATAGCGACCCTATAGGACAGAGTACAACTGCCCCATAGAGTTTCCAAGGCGTGCTTGCTGGATTCCAACTGCTGACCTTGTTGGTTAGCAGCCATAGCTCGTAACCACTTTGCCACCACGGTTTCCAGCACTATACTGAAGGCGCATAATTAGCTCAGGTGTGTGTTTGCAGGTATAATGTGGGAGAAGATGTAAATTAGAAAGCAACAGTAAACTGACAGTCTTATAACTCTGTAGTCCTGTATCAGAATGGAGGTCTTTCAGAATGCTATATATATCCTTGTAAGGATCCTAGTGGTACAAAGTTTAAGCACTTGGCTAATATACGAAAAAGTTGGCGGTTTGAACCCACCCAGCGGCTCTGTGGGAGAAAAGACCTGGCAATCTGCTTCCACAAAGATTATAGCCAAGAAAACCCTCTGGGACGGTTCTACTTTGTCACATGGTGTCGCTGTGAGTCAGAATCGACTCAATGACACATAACAACAACATCTCCTTGTAGGCCCCTTGCAGTTGATTATTATGGTGCAGAAACTGAGGCAGAGAAATCAGTTTCCCAGAAACAAAGGTCATCAGTGATGTCACATAGGAAACTTCATCAGCCTGGGCTCAGAGGTTGTGACTTTTTTTTTTTTTTGATAACTTAAGACAACAGCAGCACAAAGTCAACAGAAAGAGTGGAGGGGGATTAAATAACAGTGGAATCATTCCACATAATTCAATACCTCAAAATGTAGTAAGCAAACAACAAAAGATACTAACTTACCAAGGTGGCTGCCCGGCCGATGCCCTGAGCAGCAGCCGTCAGGATGATGACTTTGCCGTCAAGCCGACCCATTATGCAACCTGTGGTTTAATCCAAAGGCATGTGCTTTTTTTGTTTTTAATTGTTGTGAAAATATACACAACAAAACATATATGTCAACTCAGCAATTTCTACATGTACAATTCGGTGACATTGACTGCATTCTTAAAGTCGTGCAACTATTCTTGCTATGTTTTTCCAAATCATTCCACCTAAAGGCAGAATGTGCGTTTAATGGCTGACACTAGCAACACGTTCCTGCATAGGCACTAACATCTAGAAAAAACGGTACAAGGTGCTGCTTCTTTTTTTTAATTGTACTTTAGATGAAGGTTCACAGAACAAACCAGCTTCTCATTAAACAATTAGTATACATACTGTTTCGTGACATTGGTTGCCAACCCCAACGACATATCAACACTCTGCCTTCTCGACCCTGGAGTCCCCATTTCTAGCTTTCCTGTCCCCTCCTGCCTTCTCATCCCTGCCCCAGGGCTGGTATGTCCATTTGGTCTCATTTTGTTTTATGGGCCTGTCTAATCTTTGGCTGAAGGGTGAACCTCAGGAATGACTTGATTACTGAGTTAAAAGCATGTCTGGGGGCCATACTCTCGGGATTTCTCTAGTTTCTTTCAGGCCAGTAAGTCTGGTTTTGTTCTTTTTGTGAGTTAGAATTTTGTTCTACGTTTCTCTCCAACTCTGTCCAGGACCTTCTATTGTGATCTCTGTCAGAGCAGTCGGTGGTGGTAGCTGGGCACCATCTAGTTGTGCTGCACTCAGTCTGGTGGAGGCTGTAGTACTGGTGGTCCATTAGTGTTTTGGACTCATCTCTCTCAAGGTGCTTCTTGATGAACTTCACGGCACCTTTGCACAAAGAGTCCCACCATCTGAACTCTCCAAGAATGCTTCCTCTAGATACCTAGCTTTAGATTTCAAAAACATTTAGCACAAATCAATAAGGTGATAACTTGCGACACACAGACATTGGACTTTAACCCTCTTTTTGGCTCCTTCAGTACCCAGCGACCATAGCCTCTGATGTAGAGGCTGCAGGGGTGAAACACTTTCCCTAACTGCCATCACCACCCTCCTCCCCACCGCCCCTGCACACACTTGTACTGTATTGTTTGTGTCCTTAAAACTCGGGACTGCTTCTCTCTGTCTCTCCTGGAAGCTTTTCCTGAGGTTTGCACTATCAATAGTGTATGGCTTTCCCTTCTGCTTTTCAAAGATTTCCGGGCTGGCCTCAGAAAGCCACTGAACAAAATCAAATTGTGTTCAATACCCTCATTTTACAGATGAGGAAGCTGATCTGATGGGTCAAAACTCAAAGAACCAGTTAAGAGCAGAGGCAGAAGGAAACTCAGCCCTCCTGACTCTTGTTATGTGAACACTCCACCCCACAGTGCTGCTGACTCTCTTTTAAGGTTAGGGCACACAGTAAGTAACATTTCAACAGGCACACTCAGTAATGTTTAAGGAGAGGACTGAGGAACCGTGACTTGGGAAATTCAGATATTTGGCCAATGCTGTTGATGAGGCCACGGGTGGTAACGGGTCAAATGATGATCAAATGAGGCTGTCTTCAAGGAACCAGCTTCCTTCTATTGCCCTCTTCTGCCCTTAATACATGCCCTCTGACCTCATACCACGGCACAAGATGGCTGCTACGTCTCCAGCCATCATATCTACATTCCAGGGTAAAAGAAGGGGTGGAGCAAAACCCTTTAGAGAAGTCTTGCCTTTCTACTCAAGAAGGAAGTCCTCCTCTGAAATTCCAGCCTAAATTCCTTTGGCCAGATCTGTGTTACTTGGTCACTGCTTGTAGCCAAGGTGGCTAGGAATTAGAGTTTTTGCTTTCCAGTTTGAAGAAGCGAAAGTCGGGGGAAGGTGAGTTGGATGGGTGTTGAGTGAACCCACTAAGGGTATATGCACAAATAACCTACACAATCACTCTGCTCGATTACCTGCCTGATGAAGTACAAGTTGCTAAGCTAGCCTAGAGGGCTCATATAATCTTAGTTCTTTCTTTTTGATCATCAGCAAAAGTTAGTTTTTCTGTTTGCTTGTTTTTTTTTTTTTTTTTTTTTTTTTTTGGCTGTTACTCAATATGCGCTTTCCTAACAAGCCTTCACACTTTTGTTCAAGCTTGAGGTGCTAAGGGGCTAGTTACTCCTATAAGCAATGGGCATTGAGGATTTATGGTAAGAGAGTGACTTGAACAGACACGGGTTTTTGAAAGACAGCCCTGGAGAGGGAGTCACCAGGCAGGAGTAGCGAGTTTAGTTAGGAGGTTGTTGCAGTGGCTGGTGAGGGCCTGCAGTGACATAGTGGGGATGGAGAGAAGAGGTGGATGAGAGGGTTGTTAAAGAGATAAGAGACAGGGCGTGGACACCGATGGGGCTAAGTTCAAAGAGATTCTATGGTTTGCCTAGTGTTTCACAGCTATGAGACAGTAGACCTGAATTCAAACCTAGGCCTCCTGATTACAGGTCCAAGAAAGATCACGTGCCTCCTGGCTTCCTCTCCTGGTACTGGCATTCCCAGCAGGCCTCTCTAAATTACCACTGCGGTGGCCATGAGCCTGTGCCTCACAGACCTGCAACTACAGGAGACCTAAATGGCCAACGGGCTCAAAGAAAGTGACGACTGTGGGATGGCGCAGGACCGAGCAGTGTTTCGTTCTGTTGTACACAGGGTCGTTATGCATTGGAAGCAACTCGATGGCATCTAACAACAACAACAATTGGCCAAGGGCCCAGCTTCCCCTGGGCTGTTCCCAGCCAGTACCTGAGTGCTGCACGGATACTAAGGAGCCCCATTCCTAGGAATCAGGGCTCCTGTTTGGTGGCTGACCTCCTCTTGCTGAACCTTCATTAGACTACACAGCGCTCTAGGACGCTTCCACCCAACCTGTCTTCCCTGTCTCCCTCCCCTGGAGTCAGACTTGTACCTTGACCTGTGGGCTTGCCCAGCCTTTCCCAGTCCCCTCCTCATTTTCTCTCACAGACATTTCCCTTAATAATGAGTATGTATGTTTAATTCCGTCTTGGAGGACCTGGTAAAGCACCTTATAAGATCTGGTTGCAGAGATCTGTTTACAGCTCCCTGAGGCTCTACAGTTTTGTCTGCATTTGTTATGCAATGGAGAAGCTGGGCTTTTACAGTGCCTGGACTACTCTGATTCAATTAATTTTACTTTTATTTTTCCTTACATGAGTGATAAATTTTCACTCTAAACATGGAAAGAGCTGAGAGATATATACAATAGATAGTAAACCCCACTGCCGTGGAGTTGATTCTAACTCATAGCGACCCTACAGGGCAGAGTAGAACTGCCCTATAGGGTTTCCAAGGCTGTAGTCTTTATGGGAACAGACTGCCACGTCTTTCTCCCACAGAGCAGCTGGTAGGTTCCAGCTGCCCACCTTTTGGTTGGCAGCAGAGCATTTTAACCACTGCGCCACCAGGGCTCCTTTCGATAATAAAAGACTCCCCGAATCTTAACCCTTCGCCGACCCTGGACATGGTGCAATTTAAAAAGCTGTTCTTTATGCCATGGCCCTCAGTGTCTTTTGGTGCAATGGCACCGTGAAGACACGTGGCCAAGCGTTTTCCTAGGAAACCTCTGACATCCCGAGAAGCATTTACTGAAGAGCTGCTGAAGCACAGAGCAGCCAGCTTCTCAGCTCACTCTGAAAACCTCTCCCAGGCCAGCCTCCTCATCTTTCTGCAATCAGATTTTGGGGCCAAAGCCTTCATGTTAGATAAAATGCCCTCTCAAACGAAAAAGGATTTCTTCGGGAAAATGAGCGCAAAACCCAATGTGGAAACTGCACGTGTTGCCTTTCTTACTCTCAATATTGTAATCAAAATGTCAGCTTTTCATAAGCAGAGACACAATCTGAGCATTATCAGGAAATCTAAATGTTTTCACCAGACAAGGAAAAAAAAAGTCCACTTAAAACACTAAAATCCTCTTTTCTTTGGCTACTTTGAAAAACTTGTAAACCAGCTTCAAACCAGGGCTTCTAACCGGTTCAGCCCAGCTCAGTCATGCATGGTCCACGAGGAGACACAAGAAAGGTCTCGAATTTTTAATGTGGGTGAACTGGAATGCTAACTGGCATGGGAAAAGTTATGGGTTGAAGTCCTGCTTCAAACTTGTTAAAAACCCACTTTTGTCCTGAACTAACTGCTCAGATGAATTCTGAAATAGGCAACGTGAAGAAAAACAACAAAAAATCCCCAACCAAACCCGTTGCCTTGATTCCAACTCATAGCGACCCTATAGGACAGAGCGGAACTGCCCCATAGGGTTTCCACCCAGCAGCTGGTAGATTGGAACTGTCAACCTTTTGGTTAGCTCTCAACCAGTGTGCATGGCTCCTGAAGAGCAAAGCAACATCTAAAGATTAACCCTTCTGTCTCCCCAGCTAAAAGTTTCATTTAAAAAGTATCAGTGTTACTTCAGAGTAGTGAGTGGAAGACGTCCTGTAGATTCCTTCACGAGCAACAAACTTGAGACCTTTGTGCAGAAGCAAGTTAGGTGCTTAATAATGCATGCTGGGATTGTAGTTCAAGTGCCTTCATACTTGTTCCATTTCCTTCAGTTGTTTTAAAAGGAACCACATGATTCCTGTACTTTGTGTGCGTTCTGCCCTCTAGTGGAGCTCAGGTAGAATTGCTAACTCTAAGTAGAAGGTAAGACGTGGAACGGAACCACGTCAAGCCTGTTGTGGTAGAGTCGATTCCAAGTCATGGCGACCCCATGTGTGTCAAAGTAGAACTCTGCTTCATAGGGTTTTCCCTGGCTGATTTTATAAAAGTAGATCGCCAGGCCTTTCTTCGGGGCACCTCTGGGTAGACTCAAGCCTCTGCTAGCCATATTAACTGTTTGCACTACCGAAACCAAAACCGTCTGCGGTCGAGTCAATTCTGAAAAAACCAAATACCTTGCCGCTGAGTCCATTCTGATTCATAGCGACCCTATATGACAGAAAAACTGCCCCACAGGGTTTCTAAGGAGCAGCGGGTGGATTTGAACTGCCGACCTTTTGGTTAGCAGCTGTAGCTCTTAACCACCAGACTCCATGATTTGTTCGTACCTGCACACCAGGCTATATGCTGTTCCCGGCTTGTTGTTGTTGGGTGCCTTGGATTCCGCCTCACAGCTACCCATGTGACAGAGCAGAACTGCCCCATAGGGCTGTTCGAACCTACCAGCACCTCTCCAAGAGAAAGATATGGCAGTTTGCTTCTGTAAAGATTACATCCTTGGAAACCCTATGGGCCAGTTCTACCCTGTCCTATAGGGTCTCTGAGTCGGAATCGACTAGACAGCAGTGGGTTTGGTTTTTGGAATCTTTATGGAAGCAGATCACCAGGTCTTTCTCCTGTGGAGCTGCTGGGTGGATTCCAACCACCGCCCTTTAGGTTAGCAGCCTGAGCACTTAGTCCATTGCGTCAGCAGGGCTCTGGGGTTAGTCAAATTTAAATGAGCCAGAAACTGCACATGGAAGATAGCAGGGCAACAAAATGGAAGGAACCCAGGACATTGAAGTTTCTGAGCCTTCCTGGCCCTCGACCTGGATTTTTTTTTCTGATCGGTGTCATAGTAGTTAGTCCCGGTCAGAATGAGAGAATAATATGGAACAGATCTCAAATCCTGTTTATGATAGTGGTCTCATACAGTATTTGTCCTTTTGTGATTGACTTATTTCACTCAGCGTACTGCCCTCCAGATTCATCCACGTTGTGAGATGCTTCGCAGATTCATCTTCGTTCTTTATCATTGAGTAGTATTACTTTGTGTGTATATACCATAGGTTGTTTATCCATTTATCTGTTAGTAGACGCTTAGGTAGTTTCCATCTTTTTGCTATTGTGAGTAATGCTGCAATTAACATGGGTGTGTATATGGCTGTTCCTGTGAGGGCTCTTATTTCTCTAGGTTGTATTCCTAGGTGTGGGATTGGGCTGGATCGTCTGGTATTTCTATTTCTAGCCTTTTAAAGAAGCACCGTATCATTTTCCAAAACAGTTGTACCTTTGTGCATTCCCATCAGCAGTGCATAAGAGTTCCAATCTCCCTGCAACCTCTCCAACATTTGCTATTTTCTTTTTTTTTAAATTTGTGCCAGTTATGTCGGGATGAGATGGTATCTCATTGTAGTTTTGATTTGCATTTCTCTAATGGCTAGTGATTGCGAGCATATCCTCATGTGTCTGTTAGCCACCTGAATGTCTTCTTTGATGAGGTGTCTGTTCATATTCTTTCCCCATTTTTTAATCGGATTATTTGTCTTTTTGTGTTAGTGGTGTTGGATTTTCCTATAGATTTTAGAGATTAGACTTTTGTCGGATACATCGTAGCTAATTTTTCCCCCAGTCTGTAGACTCTTTTTACTCTTTTGGTGAAGTCTTTGGATGAGCATACATGTTTAATTTTTAGAAGATCCCAGTTATCTAGCTTACCTTCTGATGTTTGTGTTTTCTTAGTCATGTTTTTATCCTGTTTATGCCATATATTAGATGTCGACCCTGATTTTTCTTCCATGATCTTTATAGTTTTTGTGTTATATTTAGGTCATTGATCCATTTTGAATTAGTTTTTGTGTCTAGTGTGAGGTATGGGTCCTGTTTCATTTTTTATAGATGGACATCCAGTTTTGCCAGCGCTATTTGTTAAAAAGACTATCATTTCCCCATTTAATGGACTTAGGGCCTTTGTTGAAGATCAGGTAACCATAGGTGGATGGATTTACATCTGGGTTCTTGATTCTGTTCCATTGGTCAATCTGTCTGTCATTGTACCAGTACCAGGCTGTTTTGACTACCGTAGTTGTATAGCAGATTCTGAGGTCAGGTAGTCCTCCTAATTTATTCTTCATCTTCAGTAGTGCTTTATTTATCTGGGGCCTCTTTCCTCTCCAAGCTAATGATTAGTTTCTCCCTCTCTTTAAAGAATGCTGTTGGTATTTGGATTGGGATTGCATTGTATTTGTAGATTGCTTTGGGTAGAATTGACATTTTCACAATGTTGACTCTACCTATCCATGAGCATGGTATGTTTTTCCATTTATGTAGGTCTCTTTTGCTTTCTTGCAGTAGTGTTTTGCAGTTTTCTTTGTATAGGTCTTTTATATCCCTAGTTAGATTTAGTCATAAGTATTTTATTTTGGGGGGGGGGGCTATATAAATGGTGTTGTTTTCCTGATTTCCTTTTCATAGTTCTCTTTATTGGTGTATAGGAACCCAACTGAGTTTTGTATATTTAGCTTGTATCTTGCTACTCTGCTGGATCTATTAGTTCCAGTAGTTTTCTTGTGAAGTCTTTAGGGTTTTCTATGTATAGTATCATATCATCTGCAAATAGGGATGGTTTTACTTCTTCCTTAACAATTTGGATGCCGTTTACTTCTTTTTCTTGCCTTATTGCTCTAGCTCAGACTTCCAGCACAATGTTAAATAGGAGTGTGTCCTAGGTTTTTTTGAGTGAGGAAAAGAAAATTTTATCTTGTTTAAGGTACAATTATTATTGTTACTGTGACACTCAGTCTGATCTAACCTGAATACACATTTAGTGGCAGAATGCAGGCATCCTGACTACAAAGGGTGGGGGGTGGGGTAGGGGATGGGGGGATGTGGAGCTTGAACCAAAAGTGTGTAGGCTTGAAAGGGAAGAGCACCTTGGGTAACAGGTCAAGTCTGACTGAAGAGAATGGAGATAAGCTCTAAAAGAAAAATCTCGAGTTTTGCTGAAGGGACCAGAGGTAAGATCAAAAAGGAAGAACTAGATTATACGAGCCCTCTAGGCTAGGTTAGCAACCTGTAGGTCATTAGACAGGAAAAAGAGCAGAGTGATTGTAGCTTTTGTGTGCACATACAATATAAGTGGGTTCACTCAACACCCATTCAAATCACTTTCCCTGTGCCTTTCACTTCATAAAGACTGGAGAGCAAAAACCCTCAAATTCCTAGCTTCCTTGGCTGCAAGGGGTGGCTAAGTAGCACAATCTGGACAGTGGACTGTAGGCTGGAATTCCTGAGGAAGGCTTCCTTCTTGAGTAGAAAGACAAGGCTTCTCCAGAAGTCTTACGGCTTTTGCTCCTCCCCTTCTTTTTGCCTGGAATGCGGATATGATGCCTGGTGACATTGAAGCCACTTTGTGCCTTGGTATGAGGTCAGAAAGCACACACTAAAGACACAGCAGGGCAACAGAAGGAACCTTGTTCCTTGAGGACATCCTTGAGACAACAGCCTGGACTGACTTCCCTGGACTTGTGTAAGATGACGTCTTTTTTACGACCACCATTTTTCAAGTTTTTTGTTACTTGGAGCTAAGCATATTCCTAATAGTTACAGTGAACAGTCAGAAAGACTTGGAGGAATTCCAGATCTTTCTCTCACTAGCTAAGGGAATAAGTCACTTCACCCTTCAAACTTGGCTTTCTCATCTGTAAAATGAAGGTAACCACAGCACCTACCTCAAGGGTGTTGTGAGGAGGAAAGATTCGGCATGTGAAACCATCATACAGTGTTTGACATGAATGCACTCAATAAATGTCAGTGATTATTTTTATGGAAGTCATCAGAGGAATGTACTAATATGTAATTAAAAAATATTTTATTCTGTTTTTAAACCTTGAGCTTAGTTTCTGCATATGTCCAAGTGAGGTTTTTGGTAAAATTGTGCCTTGTTGCCCCCTTGCAGATTAACGCTGGGTGCCCTGGTGGCACAGAGGTTAAAGCACTCAGCTGCTAACTGAAAGGTCAGCAGTTCGAACCCGTCAGCTGCTCAGCTGGAGAAAGATGTGGCAGTCTGCTTCCATGAAGATTTACAGCCTTGGAAACCCTATGGGGCAGTTCTACTACAGGGCTGCTATGAGTCAGAATTGACTTGACAGCAGTGGGTTTGGTTTTGGTTTGGTAATCTGTACTATCAACCTTGCTTTAACAACAATGCTCTTCCTTTGAATTTTGAAGATTTCAGAATAGACTTTTTATGAATATAGGCGTTCTCTAATCAAGACTAACTCCAGTGCTCCTTTCTTCCTCAGTGCAGCTTTCTGCAGCCTCCTATGCTGACTTCAACAATAATGCTTACTGGAAAACCACCCAAGTAACATGGTATTGCGGATATTTGCTTACCTAGCTGTACAGGCACCAGACTACATTCTTCAAGCTAGGCATTTATTGTCTGTCCCTCTGTAAGTTCCAAGAAGGCAGTGCCTTGTAGCATCTAGACCAGTGACCAGCATGCAGTAGATGCTCATTAAATATTTGGTGAGCAGCAGGCTCTCAATAACGTTTCCTATGACCGATAATATCAGTTTGTCTTCTCTAGTCCTGAATTTACTTTTTACAAAATCTTATCTTATTGTGCTTTAGGTGAGAGTTTACCGAGAAAATTAGCTTCTCCTTCAATGATCTACTCCTCTGAATTTACTGTTCAGGTCTTTTAAGCATCGTCTGCCCACACTACTGTTTTTTAAAGACTGTTGGTTTCCACTGCTGGCTTTACCATTGTTCCTTCACAACCATTCATAATATTCAAACTCAGTTCATGAGTTAAGCAACTTCTACTAGACTGGATACCTAACAGCAGATTAAATTTTTAATGGTCTTAATTTTATCATTCAGGTGAATTTTTCCAGTAACTTTGGGTTACTCTTTAATTCAGAAGAGGAGAAGACATGGAATGAATCAGACCCGCAGCTGTTATAGTGTGATGATGTTTGGGCAAGGCTGGAAAGGAGAAGCAAAACCAAGGGACAGGAGTGGGGTAGAGTGGAGCCCTAGTGAATTCCTGTGATAGTATGTTAGGCTAAGGGAAAATATCCAAATCAGAGATTTGGAATGATGGGTACTATGCAATCCATAATCTTTTCCTTTGAATGACTCTTCTTACCAAAGAGCCAAGGATGCCTTGAAATCACTTTAACTCTGTTCTATATAACCTTATGCAACTTACTCTTTTTTTGTGTGTGTGGTATTTCAGTTATATGATGCAAATAGCAAAATAGGGATCTCTCAAAAAACCATACTTCTTAGTCTTTTATAGGGTCACAAATACCTTGAGAATACGATAAAAGAAAGTATGGACCCTAATATTCTGAAAAAATAAATCCACACACAAAAGTTCACATAAAATTTCAGAAGTTTTACAGACCTCATGAAGCCCACCCATGGATGCCCTAAGTATCTGTGGGGAGCCCAGTTTTAGGAAACTTTGATAGAAAATCTGGTGCTGTTTCCTCATGTCTAAAATGAAGGGGGAGAACCAATAATCTCTGAGGTTTTCAGCGGGGAGTGGGGTGGAGTGGAGAACGAAGTCTTGTAACAAACCAATTGAGAGTGCTTGGGTCGGTAACAGAAAAGTGAGAAAGAACTTTTGTAGCTATGAAATCAAAAGGAAAAGTAGGAATACAAGTTAATGACGCAGACCCTGTTGTCCTTTAACAATTTACAACCAGAAAACATGCATTTATTTTCATAGCAGAATCCTGAAACTCAGTGAGAGGAGAGCCAAACACACCCTGAGCACACCACCAAGAAACCATTCACATCTCACAGCTGTGATTCAGAACTACTCATTAGCCATTTATTGAACGTACAACCTGCTAAAAGAAGAGTTTATAATTTTGTTAATTAAATGATACTTTATATTAATTTATGTATTCTGCTTTGGAATTGCCTAAGTTATATGTGGATAGCTTTACATTAATAAAAATGTATACATGAATGCATACGTGGAAAGACTGGAAATTTCCTTCAATAACTTTATTCCTTACAAAATATATAAATAAATCAAACCTTTCAACTTCTAAAGTATTACCACACTCAAGAACAAGGCATTGCCATCACCGTTCTAAACTACCAGAAGGAATGAATTTCTGATTCCTTGATCTTCCAGTTCTAGTGGTGAAGGGAAAACTGAATGTGAAATTAAGTGGGACTATGATATCATTGCCAGGGAGAGAAACACAAAGCGACAAACACGGCCGTTTCCAAACAGGGAGTGCCGGCCCTGCGGACCAGTGACAGTAGAGGAGTTACTGGGTTTTGCATTCGGGCATGTCTTTTCTGGAAGAGGCATGCCAAGGACCTGTCTGAGGGTCCACACTCTGTGCTCCCACTGTGTGTTCCTCTGAGAAAGAAGATAAGACCCAAAATTAATTCTATTAAAAAAATACACAAAAAAACAAGCACGGCTGGAAGGGGAATAGATGTGAAAACAGGAGAGATATGAGGAGTGAAAAATGGCAATGTGGTCATTAGCTTCACTGTGTCTGATCATCAGAAAGGTGTATTTCACCTCAGTGTGTGAGAAGTTTATTCCCCATTCTCTCAGAAAATGAACTGTAACATAATTAAGGAAAAGAAAGCTTCAAAGTCCTATTTTATAAGATGGTTGTAAAAAAACCTCATTTGTGTTAGAAAACCGTATTATACAGGAAGTAATAAAATCTTTTTCAAAATTTATCAATTTGAGAGTCAAAGTGAATCAAAGATGGACTAATTTAGTTGGGTTTTCGTTTACCCTATTTTTGTTGTTCTTGTTGTTAGGTGCTGTTGAGTAGGTTCCGACTCCCAGTGACCCTATGTACAACAGAAGAAAACACTGCCCGGTCCTGCGCCATCCTCACAATCGTTGTTATGCTTGAGCCCACTGTTGCAGCCACTGTGTCCGTCCATCTCATTGAGGGTCTTCCTCTTTTACGCTGACCCTCTACTCTACCAAGCATGATGTCCTTCTCCAGGGACTGATCCCTCCTGATAACATGTCCAAAGTATGTGAGACGTAGTCTCGCCATCCTTGCTTCTAAGGAGCATCCTGGCTGTACTTCTTCCAAGACAGATTTGTTTGTTCTTTTGGCAGTCCATGCTATATTCAATATTCTTCACCAACACCACAATTCAAAAGCATCAGTTCTTCTTCAGTCTTCTTTATTCATCTTCCAGCTTTTACATGCATATGAGGGCATTGAAAACACCATGGCTTGGGTCAGGCACACCTTAGTCTTCAAGATGACATCTTTGCTTCTCAACACTTTAAAGAAGTTGTTCGCAGCAGATTTGCCCAATGTAATGCTTCTTTTCATTTCTTGACTGCTGTTTCCATGGGTGTTGACGGTGGATCCAAGTAAAATGAAATCCTTGACAACCTCAATCTTTTCTCCATTTATCATGATCTTGCTTATCGGTCCAGTAGTGAGGGTTTTTGTTTTCTTTATGTTGAGGTGTAATCCATACTGAAGACTATGGTCTTTGATCTTCAGCAGTAAGGGCTTCAAGTCCTCTTCACTTTCAGTAAGCAAGGTTGTGTCATCTGCATAATGCAGGTTGTTAGAGTCTTCCTCCAATCCTGATGCCTTCTTCATATAGTCCACCTTCTTGGATTATTTGCTCAGCATAGAGATTGTATAGGTACGGTGAAAGTATACAACCCCGACGCATGCCTTTCCTGACTTGAAACTACGCAGTATCCCCTTGTTCTTTCAAATGACTGCCTCTTGATCCATGTACAGATTCCTAATGAGCACAATTAAGTGTTCTGGAATTCTCATTCTCCTCAACGTTATCCGTAATTTGTTATAATCCCCACAGTCAAATGCCTTAGTATAGTCTATAAAACACAGGTAAACATCTTTCTGGTATTCTCTGTTTTTAGCCAGGATCCATCTGACATCAGCAATGATATGCCTGCTTTCATGTCCTCTTCTAAATCCGGCTTGAATTTCTGGTAGTTCCCTGTTGATATACTGATGCAGCTACTTTTGAATGATCTTTAGCAAAACTTTACTTGCATGTGATATTAATGAGATTGTTCGAAAATTTCTGCATTTGGTTGGATCACCTTTCGTGGGAATAGGCATAAATATGGATATATTCCAGTTGGTTGGCCAGGTAGCTTTTTTCCAAATTTCCTGGCATAGATGAGCACTTCCAGCGCTGCATCTGTTTGATGAAACATCTCAGTTGGTAGTCCCTCAACTCCCGGAGCCTTATTTTTTGCCAATGCCTTCAGTGCAGCTTGGACTTCTTCCTTCAGTACCATTGGTTCCTGATCATATGTTACCTCCTGAAATGGCTGAGCGTTGACCAATTGTTTTTAGTATAGTGACTCTGTATATTCCTTCCATCTTCTTTTGATACTTCCTGCGTCATTTAATATTTTCCCCGTAGAATCCTTCAGTATTCCAACTCAAGGCTTGAATTTTTCTTCAGTTCTTTCAGCTTGAGAAATGCAGAGTATGTTCTTCCCTTTTGGTTTTCTATCTCCAGGTCTTTGCACATGTCATCATAATACTTTAATTTGTCTTCTTGAGCCGCCCTTTGAAATCTTCTGTTCAGTTCTTTTACTTCATTATTTTTTCCTTCTGCTTTAGCTACTCGATGTTCGAAAGCAAATTTCAGAATCTCTTCTGACATCCAGTTAGGTCTTTTCTTTCTCTCTTATCTTTTTAATGACCTCTTCCTTTCTTCATGTATGATGTCCTTGATGTCATTGTACAACTCGTCTGGTCTTCAGTCATTAGTATTCAACATGTCAGATCTATTCTTGAGATGGTCTCTAAATTCAGGTGAGATATACTGAAGGTTGTACTTCGGCTCTCATCAACTTGTTCTAATTTTCTTCAGTTTCAACTTGAACTTGCAGATGAGTAATTGATAGCCTGATCTGCATACAGCCCCTGGCCTTGTTCTGACTGATGATATTGAGCTTTTCCATCATTTCTTTCCATAGATGTAGTCGATTTGATTCCTATGTATTCCATCTGGTGAGATCCAAGTTTATAGCTGCCATTTATGTTGTTGCAATGAAGAAGTCGCTGTTCTTGCGAAATTTCAATCTTGCGATCTCCAGCATTGTTTCATATAAATATGTTTCTTTTTACTGTGTATGTCTTATAATGTAGTAGTTGCCTGTAGTTAAAATCTCTTAAATAAATGTGTTTGTACTTTTATTGCAGATGGTACTTTTATCTTGATATTTAAGTCATTCTTTTATAGTATGAAGAGATCTTCAACTAACATGTAAAAATCTGATAATGCAAAAGTAAAATTCATATTTTTCAAGAATCTACAGTGGATAAACACTTGAGATTATAACAAACTAAGGAGATGCCACAGGATAAACATGATCCTAGTGAATTTGTTAAAAAGAAAATTCTTTCCAAATTTGTGGTTAACTCAGGTTTACTCCTGACTGTCACATATATAATAGCAATCTTCACAATGTATAAATGCTTTGAGATACAAAATGGAAAGGATCTAAAAATATTTGCATTTTCTACCTACTTGAGGTTTCTTGGGCCTATTGGTTTCTTCTAAGATTTTCTATTAATAGCCTTATGACTTCTTTTTGATATTTGACAGTAGGTTTTGTAATACTAATTCTAATAAGAACAATAAAAATATGTAAAAGCCCAACATCTAATTTTTTAAGGAAGACTAAACAGAACTGCTTTTGAGAGTTTTCTACTGAGACACATCCACCGGCATATTATCCATAAGTGGCAGTAGATAAGGCCTCAGGTGAAAAGTATCCTGGTAGTGTGCCCTTTTTAGCAATAACATGATCAGATCAGAAGTATTCTGTTTGATCTCAGGGGCAGTTCAATTTTCTTAACATTGAGAAACCAATTATTTTTAAATTTTAAATTTCTGAAGGTTCAACAGCTAATCATTGGATACTAAGCAAAACTGTATTTGGAGGCATCATAAAGAAAGTAACTGAGTTGTTACCATGGGGTCCTAGCAACACGCTGAAGAGACAACAATTACCAGAGCATCAAAGAGGAAAACAGCCTCCTTTCTACACTGTCGGGAAAGCAAACCCTGACTGCAGCTCTGGGCTAAATTGATACAGTCAGAGGTCAGATTCTGATCATTAGTTTAAACTTTAGTCAGCAATGATAACTTGTAAGACTTTCTGCCTTTCTTAGAGACTGTGAAAGTATCTGCTTACTTTATAAATAAAAGTTTTTTTTTTAATGAGTAAAAACTTAATAGGTATAAGTGTCACTATAGCCAACAGTCTTATAAATGGAAGGACAGCTAGACAGCATGAAGATTCACAGTGCTGCTTTTTTTACTCCGAGTGGCATTAGCTAAAAGTTGGGTGTTAGATGGAGCACATATTTAAAGATTTATTAAATACTACACATATGTCAGACAGGTGACAACTGGCTTCCAAGTTTGGCAGAATTAGATGTCATTATTAAATATCTATTAAAGATTAATAGGAAGAAGATAGGAGCCAGAAGGGATTTTAAAACCAAACCCGCTGCCGTCGAGTTGATTCCAACTCATAGTGACCCTATAGGACAGAGTAGAACTACCCCGCAGGGTTTCCAAGGCTGTAAATCTTTAGGGAAGCAGACTGCCACATCTTTCTCCCTCAGAGCTGCTGGTGGGTTTGAACTGCAGACCTCGACTCGACAACAACGAGAAGGGAACTTAGGAAATCTAATACAAACCTGTGCTTTTACTGATTATGAATGTGAGGATCAAAGAGATCAAACAGCTTGCTTACGGTGATGTATTAATAAGTGGCAACATTATATTGCTAACTCAGTTTCTCTGACTCTCCATTTAACATTCTTTTCATTATGTCAAAAAGAATACACACCACAAAGAATTTTAGGCATGCTATTATGTACAATACTATGAATATATAAAATAAGAGGATATTGTTTTGAGATCTAGGTACCTAGAATCTGAAAGGAAATAAAATCTTGACACAAAAACTTAAGAGGAAAAACACATGAAATTAAGAAAAACAATGCAAAGCTTAGTCACAGCGCTAAATACACACATACAGAGTTTTAACATTCACTTGCCAGCATAAAAAAGCTATATGATTGGCAAGTAGCCTTCAAACACATCCTGTGTTATTAATTGATCAGCATTTGCTTATTTTGAGAACTTTGCTTATGTAATGAGAATTTAATGGATTTAAACGATGTAGACTACACATTTTTAAAACACAATAACAATTTTATTTTTAATATTGTAAGTAAGGGAAAGAAATTTATACAGTTTAGAAAGGAAATTTTAAGCTATGAAAGTTAAATTTAGGCAAAGACATAGTCGTTTTCAAACTCCTCGGCATTTTTCATCTTCTCTAGGTCTATTTTCACGAGCTTTGTTTTGAGATCTTCAGTTTCTTCTTTATAGGGCTCAGCTCCTAAAGCAACTTTCTCCTAAGTTTTTAAAGAGAAAAGAACAATAACTAAGTATTAGAACAGTTTCAGTTCCAGCAAAGAGTGGATAAGTGCCTTTGATCCAGTAGGAACATTTTAAAATAGCAAACAACTTCAAATATATGAAACACAGAAAAGGCATCAATTTTAATACTAAAATGAATAATAACTAGATATTGATGTGAAGTATATTTAAAGCTAATATAGAGATAACACTATTTTTATATCTTATAACAAATATTATTTTTTCCATCTAAAAAGTGATACACCCAAACAAAATGACACAGAAAGGCTGAAAATAATGAAATGAGTGGGCAAAGGTAAATCAGGAAAATGAAACAAAAAGATGCCAGAGCAACAAAATAAATATCAAACTGGAATTGAACTCAAGGCACAAAGCATCACATAGCATTATCAGGGATGTTTTGTACTGAAAGACAGTTCAGTTCAGTAATATAGGCATTTTCTTTGACCACTATGTAGTGAAAGCAAGAAATCAGCCATAGGTAACACTGGACAGCCAGAATGCTCCTTGGAAGCAAGGATCACAATACTTTGTCTCACATACTTTGGGCATGTTATCAGGAGGGATCAGTCCCTGCAGAAGGACATCAGCCTTGGTAAAGTAGAGGGTCTGTGAAAAAGAGGAAGACCCTCAACGAGACGGATTGACACAGTGGCTGCAACAATGGGGTCAAGCATAACAACAATTCTGGGGATGGTGCAGGACCAGGCAGTGTTTCACGCTGTTGTACATGGGGTCGCTCTGAGTTGGAACTGACTTGACAGCATCTAACAACAGCAACACTGTTTAACGTAATTCTTGTGCCAGATAAACCAAATTTGGAAATACTGGTTTAGAAATGAATGATAGATAGCGAGAACTCTGAATTTCAGACCTACTGCATGTGGCCAAAGCTACACTGAGAAATACTGATAGCCTTAAATATTTTTATTAATAAACTGAAAAGACTAAAAAATAAAGTTCTTAGTTAACAGTGAGATTTATTCCTCCAGATGTATTTTCATTGTCCTAGTAAGGAAAAAAACAGTCCTTTGAGATTCTGATTTGAATTACATTGAAGTTAGAAATTAATTTGGGAAAAACTGATAGTTGTACAATATTTCACACAAAGCACACAACAACAACAACAAACACAGTATTTAGCCTTCCCACCTAGGAAATGGCATGTGTCTAAATTTTAAATCACATGCTCTATTTCTTTTTACAGTTTTATGATTCTTTTCATACCTTGCTTTTATTAAAGTGCCTTCGAGTCGGTTCCGACTCATAGCGACCCCACGTACAACAGAATGAAACACTGCCCGGTCCTGCGCCATCCTCACAATTGTTGTTACGCTTGAGCTCATGGTCGCAGCCACTGTGTCCGTCCATCTCATTGAGGGTCTTCCTCTTTTTCGCTGACCCTCTACTTTACCAAGCATGATGTCCTTCTCCGGGGACTGGCCCCCCCTGAGAACCTGTCCAAAGTACCTGAGACGAAGTCTCACCATTCTCTTTTGATATATGCTACCCTAATTTTTTTTATGAAAGTTAGTCATTCGAGCATTTTATTTTTGATTTTGTGGTTATCATAAATAAAATCATTTTTCTCCTATCACACAGGGTGTCCATAAAGTTCCAGTGCAGTTTAAATTTTTAACAAATTCACTGCTACTTGATATAAACAATTTGTAAAGATAAAACAGGAAATTTAAGCAAAATAGATAATGATTCTTTTGTTCAAATTTCTTTTATTTTCAGTTAATAAACCCTACATTGTATTGGATAACTATACCCAGATGTATTTAAATAATGGTGAACAGGCTGAAAATTGCAATTAGTTAAATCTTAAATTAACTTTCTCAAGCTTTTCCAGATTATTTATATGACATATACAAGCAAGCTTCAAAATTTCAAACAGTATAAACATTTTGGATACCCAGTATTTTTCTTTCTTTCCCCATGGTTGCTATACAAAGTCACACCTATTACGTGGTTCTAAATGGTTACTTCTGGTATGCAGGAAAGGTATTTCTCTCTCTGTAGATACCTGTGTCAATCTATACCAAATATGGAAGAAATGTGCTGCTTACACTCTCTTTCTTGAACACTTTATGTTCCAGGACACCACTCTCTCTTTCCTGGTTCTCCTCCTACCTCACTGGCTGCTCTGTCTCAGTATCTTTAGCTTACTCCATAAAAGTCAGTTGCTGTAGAGTCGATTCCGACTCATGGTGCCCCATGTACCTCTTCTCTATTTTGCTTGTGCCTTAGGTGACCTCATCTTGTCTCATGACTTCGATCTGCTGATGATTACCCAAATTTATATCTCCAGTCTGGACCTCTCCCAGAGTCATATATCCCTCCCCTTAACTGATACCTCAACTTGGGTGTCCAACAGGCATCTCAAATTCAACATGTCCAAAACTGAACTCTGATTCTGCTCCACTTCTTTCAAATCTGCTCTTCTGGCATTCTTGCCCATCTCCATAAATGGCAATTCCATCCCTTCAGTTGCTCAGGTCAAAAACTCCGGGGTCATCTTTGGCTCCTTGTTTTCTTTCTTACTACACATAGACTCTGTCAGCAAATTCTATTGGTTTGTCTAATGGCATTTGAATTCAAAACATTTAAACTAGTGTTCCTTCCAAAGAAAACAGGACATATTCAGCCCACTGGCCACCAGGTGGAACTCAGTAACAGGGGCAGTATTAAGTAAACGAATTTTAAAATACATTTACCTAACAAAGAGTGCTATATATTTAGGTGAGAAGCATTTTTTAAAAATCTATTTATAAACTATAAAAAATAATATTTATGTGTGTTTTAAAAATTATTTTTTTAGGAAGATAAAAATAAGCATTATTTTGCATGAAAGTATATTCCTTGCATTTCACTTCTATGTTGTTTTTTTTCTTTACACTTGAGTATTGAACTTCAGACATACAAAAGCAATAGGAAGTTGTGGTAAAGGGAAGAATACAGTGCCAAAATATCCTCCACATTCAACAGTAAAATAAAAGGTAAAACATAACTCATTTATAAAATGAGTTGGTTAAGTTACCTGGAGTACTTGGATAATTTCTTTTGTTTTTTTCAAGGCATTTATTTGATTCATTAACTTTTGCTTGAAGTTTTGCTATCATGCCATTGGTCATCTCAAGTTTTTTCTGCATCTCTGTAATCCTGCCTTCCCTCTGCTTAGCACCTTCTTCAGCTTCACGTAGTGAAGTTTCTAGCTCTTGAACTTTCTGTTAGAAAAACTACATATACATAAAGTTCAGCATGAAGACAGAATCATAGCACAGAAGTTTGAGACAAAGGTGATCATATTTGGCTGTTGGTAATTTTTCACAGATGGCATTAACAAAAGACAGAAAGAACTCAAATGTCACGTAATCCATAGACGTATTATATTTTTCATTTAGAAGTTGACGATTTTTGAACTAAAAAAATCAAAATTTACACGACAAGGTTTAGTGTTCATGTTATTTACCATTTAGCACAGACCTGAACATATTAAATACGCACTCACGTTAGAAATTAACACTACTTAAAGTTTATCTGTTAATTGACTCTCCAAAGTAATAGATGCAATGTTTCTTTCCCTTTATTTTTTTTTTTATTGTTGTGGTTTCAATGGAAGTTTACAATTCACGTAAAAATTCACACAAAAATTTATACATACATTGTTATGTGACCCTAGTTGCTCTCCTTATACTGTGACAGCACACTCCTTTCCACCCCAGATTTGCTGTGTTCATTCAACCAGCTCCTGACCCTCTCTGCCTTCTCATCTCACCTCTGGACAGGAGCTGCCCATTTAGTCCCGTGTACCTGCTTGAGCTAAGAAGCACACTCTTCACGAAAAGTATCATTTTATGTCCCATAGTCCAGTCTAACCTTTGTCTGAAGAGCTGGCCTTGGGAATGGTTTTAGTTTGGGGCTAACAGAGAGTCAGGGGGCCATGTCTTCTGGGCTCCCTCCAGTCTCAATCAAACCATTAAGTCTGGTCTTTTTACTACAATTTGAGTTCTGCACCTCACTTTTCTGCTGCTCCATCAGGGATTCTCTGTTGTGCTCCCTTGTCAGTGTTTCCTTTATTTTTACTAACTAGTTTTTTAAACTGAGAAATACATGTATATGGAAGAAAATTCAAAGGCAAATAATGAAGATTAACTCTCACCACCTCAGACCCACAGATGACCGTGAGACAGTAACTACTAACTTTTATAAGTGTATCCTTTAAGAAATTTTCTATGTGTATCTAAGCATATGTGAACATAGCTTATAAAGTCACTTATACTATACACACAATATACACCTACTGCATATATAGTTTTCTTTCTTTTTTTTTAACCTGACAATATATTTTCTAGATCTTTCCATATCAATACATATAGATCTCTCACATTTTTGTTTTCATAGATACATAGCATCCCATTTCATGGAGGTACCATAATTTACTTAACAAGTCACCTACTGATACACATTAGGTTGTGTCCAGCTTTCTGCAAGTACACATTAATTTAGGATAAATTTAAATGACTAATTTGTCCATGTTTATAAGATTATTCACACACAGAAACTTTAACTTTTTCCTTTGAATTGTCTGTTTCTTTTTGGTCCACCTGGAATTTATTTCTGGTTAATAAGTGAGGTAGGAATCCAGCTTTATTTTATTTTATTTTTTCAGATGGTTAGCCAGTTGTTACAAATCATACAACAAATAAACCAACTTTTCCCCATTGAGTTGAATGTTTGCATTATCATATGGTAACTGCTCATACTTATTTGTGTACACTTCTGAATTCTTTCTTCCGTCCCCCTGCTCTACCTGTCCATCCTGCGTCAGTACAAACTACTTTAATTCTAGTAGCAGGTGTCTTACCATCTGAGGGTCCATTTCCTAGGGCCGCTGATGATGGAATTTCCTTCTGTTTCTTTGTCTTATTGCTTTGGTAGATGGCTATCATTTTTCTTCTCTTTTAATTCTACCAGCTGACTGAAGTCTGTAGTGATCAGCGAATCAAAGAACGATATACTAATGATCTTCTATATTCCACTAATGATTAATTATTAAACTAGTGGTCAATGTTGTATTACAAACAATTATTTTGGTAAAATGATCAATTATACTTATAATTTACTCCTAGGTTCCCCAGTAAGTGATTTTGACTTGACAAGAAAATGAACTAGCAAGTTTGTTCATGTTTACAGACCCCAAAATAAGGGTAATTTAAAAAGTGACTGGGTTAATCAATTAATGTACTGATTCCTGGATACTTGTGGTAATATAGCAGGTTAATCTGTGTAAGAACCCTGTTATATTTTTAGCTTCTTACATTTTTATTATGACTATACTATTAACCAACATCAAACTATGCCGTATGAATTTATTTATCAAATTAAGCTATGAATGACTCTGTCTTCATAATTCAAAGGAAAGACCTTATATAACGTTTACTTTTATAATTAGTTTGAGTGACAGTCACAATAGAACTATATTTTAAAAAACAAGCCCATCTCAGAAGAAAAAAGTATGTCCATGTTCCTTCAACAGCATAATTTTGCCCTGAAATGTTACAAAGATGCATTTTAGTTCTGTGATGAAGATGTAAATTTAAGAATATCTGATAACAAATTACATACCTCTCTGGTTAGTTGTGTAGTTCTTGAAGTAACATGAGGATTCTTATTGTCTTTAGTAGTAGAACAACGTCACCAGCTGTGAGAGAGGCCTTCAAAGTTTGGTAGTTTTTAAACTTTTTTTTCACTTTTCTCTTTCATTATTTTCAAGTCATGTTCCCATTCGTAGGATATGGCAGGACTTCTTTCCTCAAACTCTGTTGATTATGTCCTATTAAATATTAAAAGCACTGATTATAGCTCTAGAATGAATTACATATATAAAAATAATAAGAAAAATACTCGATTCTCGAAGAAACTATATGAGGAAATTCATTATTTCAAAAATTCTAGAATAGTACACATCAAGGTTGTGAGGATGGCGCAGGACCGGGTAGTGTTTCATTCTGTTGTACATAGGGGCGCTATGAGTCCAAACTGACTCGACAGCACCTAACAATGACAATATGGAAGGGATACTTCAGAAAGCAGAAATGAATATTCTGATTACTGGGAAGTAAAACACATTAACAAACTGATCTCAAGCAACTGGCCTTAAGGAAGACTGATCGCCTTAGGAACAATGATAAAAATCACATTTTCGAGCCTCAAAGTTGGAGGATAATACTGATGGTGGCAAGTCCATGAGACACCACTAACTAACTGCCAGGTGTCAGGCCTTACTACAGAGCTGCTGCCTGAAGCCCTGAAACAGGCTCATGTCTCACCTTGTCTAAGGCCACTTGGGGAAGAGATGGATTCCTACAGAAGCAGCGAGAGGGGAAGAGAAGACTGCCAAGAGGCTTCAAAATTTAACAAGTGGACACTGAATAGCAGACACCAAGATTTTGTTACTTTCTTTATAAATATAAATCGATATGTATCTAATCATCACGTTGAAGCATGTTAACTGAGAGGAAGAATATGTTTTACAATCTTTTCCATAAAGCATATAAGAATAAACTAAACATACTTAAACTAAACATACTTAAAATTAAGTTGCTCAAAGTTCTTTTAAGAATGAGGTAGGAGAGGCCGGGCCAATCTCTAAAATCTACAAGATACTGCAAAAACTCAACAACAAAAAGACGAATAACCTAATTAAAAAATGGGCATAGGATATGAACAGGCACTTTGCCAAAGAAGATGTTCAGGCGGCTAACAGACACATTAGGAAATTCTCACAATCATTAGCCATTAGAGAAATGCAAATCAAAACTATAATGAGATACCATCTCATCCCAACAAAACTAGCATTAATCCAAAAAACACCAAATAATAAATATTGGAGAGACTGTGGAGAGACTGGAACACTTATACACTGTTGGTGGGAGTGTAAAATGGTACAACCACTTTAGAAACCGATCTGGTGCTTCCTTAAAAAGCTAGAAATAGAAGTACCACACGATCCAGCAATCTCGCCCCTTGGAATATATGCTAGAGAAATAGAGCCGTCACATGAATCCATATAAGCACACCCACGTTCACTGCAGCACTGTTCACAACAGCAAAAAGATGGAAACAACCTAGGTTACCATTAATGGACAAATAAATGAATTATGGTATATTCTCACAATGGAATACTATGGAATGAAAGAGAACAACGATGAATCTGAGAAACATGGAGGAAGCTGGAAGTCATTATGCTGAGTGAATTTAGTCAGTTGCAAAAGGACAAACATTGTATAAGACCACTATTGTAAGAACTCAAGAAAAGGTTTAAACACAGAAGAAAACATTCTTTGATGGTTACAAGGGTGGGGAGGGAGGGAGAGGGGTATTCACTAACTAGAAAGTAGACAAGAATTATCTTAGGTGAAGAGAAGGACAACACACACTACAGGGGAAGTCAGCACAACTGGACTAAACCAAAGCTAAGCTAAGAAGTTTCCTGAATACAATCGAACACTTTGAGGGACACAGTAGTAGCGGTAGGGGTCTGGGGACCATGATTTCAGGGGACATCTAGGTCAACTGGCATAACAAAGTTTTTTAAGAAAATGTTCTGCATCCCATTTTGGTGAGTGGCGTGTGGGTCTTAAAAGCTAGCAAGCGACCATCTAAGATGCATCAGTTGGTCCCAACACACCTGGAGGAAAGAAGAATGAATAACACCAAAGACACAAGCAAAGTATTGGCCCAAGAGATGGAAAGGACCACATAAACCAGAGAATTCATCAGCCTGAGACCAGAAGAATTCGATGGTCCCTGGCTATCACTAATGACTGCTCTGACAGGGAACACAACAGAGAGTTCCTGACAGAGCAGGAGAAAAGTGGGGCACAGAACCCAAATTGTAGTAAAACAATCAGACTTAATAGTTTGAGACTGGAGGGACACTGGAAGACTTGGCCCCCCTAACTCTCTGTTGGCACAAAACTGAAACCATTCCCAAGGCCAACTCTTCAGACAAAGATTAGACTGGACTACGGAACATAAAATGATACTTATGAAGAGTGTGCTTCTTAGCTCAAGCAGATACCTGAGACTAAATGGGCAGCTCCTGTCCAGAGGAGAGATGAGAAGGCAGAGAGGGTCTGGAGCTGGTTGAATGGACATGGGAAGTCCGTGGTGGAAAGGAGTGTGCTGTCACAGTACAGGGAGAGCAACTAGGGTCACATAACAATGTCTGTATAAATTTCTGTGTGAGAGACTAACTTGAATTGTAAACTTTCACTGAAAGCACAACAATAAAAAAGAGAAAACAAAAAAAGAATGAGGTAGAAAAATTAAACAATGACGACAACAATAAAAAATGAGGCAGCACAATGGAAATTACTACTTAGACTTACTTCGTTTCTATAGAAGTTAGTTACATGACAAATCCTATCATTTTCTTTTTGGATGTCCTTTTTAAGCTTTTCTGTATCAAAATGAATATTCAACCAGTCTTGCAAAAACTGGCTTATTTCTTTCCTCTTATCTAGTATTTGCTGAAATTCAGTCTTTATGCTGAGGAAGTCACTTTCCGAAAAATCTTTGAGAATTTCCTGTGTGAAAATAGCACCAAACCGCCTGAACATTAGGAAAGTTTTTATCAAAGTATTATATAAATGTCCTTAAAAAAGGAAAAATACCTAACTGAATCATCATTTTTCTTAATATTTACAAATAAACTAAAAATATATATAATTCTAAATTGAAACTTTATTCTAGTTACTTGCATAAAAAATTTTGGCAGTATAGGCTATGTGACAGAGGTAGGTCTAAATTTTGTCAGAATTAAAACCTATCAAAATGATAAGTTTGTGACTACTAATTATAATATTTGAAGTGTTTCTGGATGTGGCTTTTCTGTGCATAAAGCAGGCCTTCCATGCAGGTTGGGACCTGGCTGCCAGCCTCCCAGTGCTGAGAGAGCAAGACGCTCCATGTGGAGGTGTTGCCAACAAGAATGTTTCCGACCCCCAGTCATAGATGTAGGAAGTCTTAGAAGGCATTTGGAAAATTATTTTGGGGTTCCATAAATTCCCACCTGCTAATGTTAAATCGGAGCCCTGATGGTGCTATGGTTAGGCATTTGGCTGCTAACCAAAAGGTCGGCAGTTTGGATCCACCAGCCGCTACTTGGAAACCCTGTGGTACAGTTCTACTCTGTTCTATAGGGTTGCTATGAGTCGGAATTGACTCAACGGCAACAGGTTTGGTTTGGTTTAATGTTAAATCAGTTTCTCTGTATCTGTGGAGGCCTGAAAGGAGGCTAATCCATTCTCGGCACTCTTTATATCTGACCAATAGGTTACTCTGTAACCTATCGTTAATTTCTGGTATATGAAAGTGGCTCTAAGCAACATGAAAAGGTACTTTTCTACTTGATAAAAAAGGTTTAAAATCTGTATAAATCCATTTAAAATAAATAATATGTTAATATGGAGATCCATACTCTGGTTCAATTTGAGGTCCCTTAATTCACTGGATGGTATGTCACAATCTTGTCGAAGGTGCTGTATTTTAATAAGCAGTTCATTTTGCTTTTCCACATCATCAATAAAATCCATTTCAAATTTATTGATGGATTCATGGTGTTGTTTGTAACAAGGCTTAACACATACTTGCAGAAAAAAATTAAACAAACTGGGAAATGAAACTTTTTATTACATTTAGAGGATGTTTAAACTCCTGGGATGTGAGGTGGTTTGGCTCTCTTTTTCAGCTATATCCTCTGATACGAGGGAAGAAGAAAGGAGCCTCTGTCCCCAACTTCCCTCTCATGACATCTAGTTCCATATTTCTGACTTCCTACTGGATACACCTCCTGAATGCCCTACAAGACCTCAAACTCAGTATGTTTAAAATGGAGCATGATCCATTTCAC
Organism: Dugong dugon; assembly: GCA_030035585.1. Lineage (NCBI taxonomy): Eukaryota > Metazoa > Chordata > Mammalia > Sirenia > Dugongidae > Dugong > Dugong dugon. The sequence goes on along the minus strand of CM057463.1, from coordinate 19,134,531 downwards.
TATTAACCCATTTTTTCTATTGGTCCTTTTTTAGTTAATGGTAATGCCTATCATCCAGGTTTTCCAGCTAGATACCTGAGATTTATTTCAACATCCTCTCCTGCCCACCTTGATTGAGCTAACCAATAAGATGAGTGTGACATACCTCAAGTCTTGCTTGGCTTCAAGGTGACAATAATTTGAATGCCGTAAGTTCCATGGATCTCATGAATAAGTTCTGGACATCTGAGAGGCATAATCTGTGGAAGGACATCAGGGACCGAGAGGCAGTTTATCTAGACAGGGCAGATACCTGCTGCCTACTCCTTCAGTTCCCACCATTCCTCACTTTCTTACAATCCGGCCTTTTCCCTCACTACTCAACTGAAACTGTTCTGACAAAGGTCACCAATGAGCTCTATTATCACCAAATTGAGGAGACATTTTCAATCCATATTCTGGCTGTCTGCAACATCTGCTACTCTTGACCACTTCATCTTTGACAAACCTTCTCTCCTCCACTGACGAGCGATACCACTTTTGTTGGTACTCTCTTTGACCTTTCCAACCTCAAACCCATGTGTTGCTCCCTTTTCTGTTAATGACTCTTGAATATTTATTTTTTCTACAGTTTTCTTCTTGTCCTAAGGCTTTATTCTTCTATTATGCTTTCTGGGTGACCTTACTCATGTTGTATTATCTACCATCTATATGCTGTTGGAGCCCTAGTGGCAAAGTGGTTAAGACCTTGGCTGCTAACTAAAAAGTTGGCGGTTTGAATCCACCAGCGCTTCTCGGAAACCCTATGGTGCAGCTCTACTCTGCTCTAGAGGGTCACTGTGAGTTGGAAACGACTTGACAACAATTTGTTTGCTTTTTGATAATCTCTAAGGATCCTATTATCTGTATATTTTAAAATAAATTGATCCTTTTTAAAAAAAAAAGTGATGACATTGATTTCTGTGTGTGGTTAAAAATTTTAGAGTTTTTATTTAAATGAACTTGTATATACTACGGGATTGGTCGATTAAATATGATTTATAGAGAAACTGCAGCTCTACTTCTTTCTATTATCCAGAGTACACACTATTTTAGGGATTTCTTTAGCTGTGTAATTCCAAGTTCACATGATTCTATAGCACCTCTCTCACAATGGGGCAGAGTGTGACTCCGAACATTTGTAAGCACATCTAGAGACTGGGATTCTACACTTTGTGTATAAAGGAGCCGGTGTGAGCATAGGGTGTACGTGTAAGAGAGAGAGACACGACAGAGATAAGAAGAGAGATTGTAAAAAGAGTACAAGAATGTACACCCCATTCCCAAGATAGAAACATGGAAGCTATGAAAATATTTTTTTCTTGTAAATGTCTGTAAAATTGCAAAATCAAAATTGAACGAAAACATAGGGGCCATGGGCTATAGAGCTAAGTTTGACATTTCAGTGCATGGCATTTTAGAACCCCTCAATCTGCTCCTGAACAAGCTCTGCAGTCCAACTTCAGTGGATAACCTTTGGTGACCAGCACTTTTCTCTCTCTTGCACAGGCCCCCAACACCTGCTTTACAGAATCTGCTCACTGAATAGACAGGGTCAAGGGAATGTGCACGTTTTTTAAAAAGTTATCAAACAATTCTTATGCCTGTTAAGACCTATGGGCAGAAATTATATTTACAAAAGAATCCATTCACTTATACTGGTAGATGAGGCCCATTCCAGTTCATAAAAAAGTTTGATTGAGTGCCTTAATAAAACTGATGTTAATTTTAAAAAAATTATTAAATGAAAAATTAATCAATAAAATTTGCTTTAAAAAGTTTAAAGTTAGTAAGCAGTGAATAAGAAAGTAAATTGCTAAAACTTCAATTACTTATCCTTCTTCATATTTTAATCTGATTTTTGTTCTTTATAGGATTTATACTTCTGGAGGTCTAAATCTCTCTCTCAAGGTTAATTATACAGAATAGCTAGAAAAAAATGAGGAAATTTTTCTTGATAAATTTTTGGTGGCAATGAAAGATACTTTTAAAAATTTAGCCGAAAAGTGAGTTTCACAAACCTTTTTACAAGGCTGCTGCAGTTTTAAAATTTGGGGTGTAATTTTCATAAAAACCCTAATATTGCATGGAATATAGTGTTCTTTCTAGCTAACATAAAACTAAATGTCAAAAGTAGGTTTTAAGTAAAAATCTTTAATCAATATTGTTTTCAGTTCCAAAAATTTAACATGGAAATGCATGAAAAAATTAAAATAAAATATAGAGTTGTTAAGCAATAATGCTTTTTTGGACTGATGCAGGAAATATCTCCTCTTGGTCCACATATAGCTTGTAACAGAGCTGACTATCTAGAGTACACAAATTAAGCAGTGGCTTTGTTGTCTGGTGTTTTAATAGTCTTCAAATATATTTTTCATTTTTTTCTCCATTTACATTTCTCATTTCACATACTATTTGTAATAATTTTATTCAGTGTCCCTTGTGAAGGACAAGGAATATGTATCCACTGTGGTAACGTTTCCTCTTCTTTTGGCTGCACAGTTCCCTTGGCTTCTTCATGTTCACTACTGTCTCTGAGGATCTGAGGCAAACCAATGAAATCCTTAAGAAATATCCTTTCCATACAATTTTATGAATGAACTAAACCACTAAATCTCATAATTCATATTATAACTGTTAATATGGGAAATTACACACAATGAAGAAGATTCATGCTTTATATTAATAGATATTATCTGGCATTTGGGACTGTCACAGGAGTGTATTTCAATGGGCACCTTGACTTATCTGTGTAAAGCCTTAAGTCCCTGCCATTTTCATTTACCATTTATGCAAGCTTAATAAGTGAGCCTACAGAGTGGGCAGAATAATTAAGTGTCCCTTTTCAGTCTAGCTTCCAAAGACAATTCACCAAAACTTCTGTAAAATTAAACTATAACTAAATTGGAAATGAGGAAAAATACTTTTACTGGGATTCAATTCATTTGAAAAATTATATAAATGAAAGAAAAGTGAAAAAAAAAATAGGTAAAACCTTCAGAAGTTCAAGGTACATTACTTGCACTCATATTTATATGTAACGTAACTGGATAGTTCATGGATATACATCAATCTTCCAGGCCTTTTAATGGTAGTTTGTCTGTGAGACTCTGGAGTGGTAAAAAAGAAATATTTGATTTTGGTCAATATTGAGAGGCTTACCTTAGGGTAGCAGCCCTGGTGGCACATTGGTTAAGACATGTGACTGCTAACTGAAAGGTTGGCAGTTCGAAACCACCAGCAGCTCCTGGAGAGAAAGATGCGGTAGTCTGTTTTCATAGAGATTTACAGCCTTGGAAACCCTATGGGGTTGCTATGAGTCGAAATCAACTTGATAGCAGTGGGTTTGGTCTGGTCCCCTAAGGTAAAACAAAACAAAAAAAAGAGTGGAGTAAACCCTGGAGTAGGGATCCCCAAATTTGCCTTATGGTCGCCATGACGTGTATGTGTGTGTGCACATGCGCGTACACAGACGTCAACACTTTGCATGTACTGATAATATTTTAGTTGAGTGCAGTGAGAGAAAATATGACATTGTCACAAGAAATCATAAAAAAGGCTAGAGAGCATGGAGAGATGAAGGAAAGGGGGAGGTAACATTTAATGAATAGGGAGATGGGCACCACAGCAGATGATGCCTAAAAATTAATTATGTAGCTTTTCAAGATCAGAGTTCTTCAAACTGGATCATGACTACCTGTTGGAGCTCTAGTGTAAACAATTGGTCTGGAAAATTGGTCACTGTCCCAAATCACTAAGGTAATGACACAAAGGGTAAAGGGTCATATAGAGTAAAACATTACTTTAAATTTTATTATTTCAGAAGTTATAAATTAACATAGACTAGGATGAAATCTTCACAGATTAATACATTTATTAGAATCAATGATGAATATTTTAAATATTTAGAAGAAGGGCTCTTCTGGCTCCAGATAAATGTAGAAATATCTATTTTAAAAATAGAAAAAAATTGTAATTTTAATTATGAACAATTATTTATTAAAACTAGACCAGCAAAGATCTAACAACTTAATGCATATATTTAGAATAATAAAAAATTTGAGTCTCTTCAAAATACACAACATTTTAATTAATTTAGATTGTCTTCACCTCTGTGAATTTAAATTATTGAGTTCTTTCTGGATGTGGCAAGAAATAATAAGCTACATTTCTATTGTTACTAAAATCTGCCCTCTTTAGCTCCAAAATACTCTAGTCACCTCTTTCCAACTGTTCCAAAATCACCTTCTGCTCATTTCCTAAGACTCATTAAAATTAGCAATTTCAAAAGTACTGCTTCTCATTTTTTAACTAGATATATAAAAGAAACTTAATAGGCAAACTTTAGAAATAAATTTTAAGATCAGATTGATTTTTATATCATATATTAAGATATAGTTTTAAGTTTTTACCTCAGTAGATGTTGGGGGTAGTTTATCCTCCGAATGTTCATTTATTGATTCTGTGGTGTACATGCCAAGAGTTAAAAGAAAAAATTATTTGAAAGAAAAATAGGGCTATAAGTCCATCTAAGGTCCCTGGGTGGTGCAAGTGGTTTGCGAGCGGCTGCTAACCTAAAGGTTGGCAGTTCAAACCCACCCAGCGGCACCACAGAAGAAAGGCCTGGCAATCTACTTTCATAAAGATTACAGTCAAGAAAACCCTATGGAGCAGTTTCTACTCTGAAACACATGGGGTTGTCATGAGCTGGAATCATGTCGACCGCAACAGGATTTCTTTACATATATATACATATATATATATATATATATATATATATATATGTGTGTGTGTGTGTGTGTGTGTGTGTCCATCTGAAAGCAAATATGTTAAGTGAGATTAACTTTTAATAATTTTTATCATAAAGTTGTATCATACTCAAGTCAGATACCTTCACAGTAAAAAAACTTCAAATACCCATTTTAAAACTATTGACCAAAGTCATGTATACAACTTTTAAAAACCATTATTACACAGAAATTTAACACTTCTCAACAGTTCATAATGCTGAGCCATCTCTTAACAGAAAACTCAGTTCTTTATTTCATTCATTGAACTGGTATGTTTGGGATAACTTCCACTGCTAATTTACTCTATTTCCAGTCACACAGCTGCATAAGATGCTCTAGGAAAAATAAAACCGAAATATGATCAACCACATTAATACCTACATCTATAGGTTACTGATAAATGCTATCATTTTATGTTGTCCATTTGAAAGGTCTATAGGTCCCACATTTAAACATTTCTATAAGGTTTTATTTTGAATGAGAATGAACTAATCAACATAAAGAAAACAAAAATCCTCATAAATGGACCAGTAAGCAACATCATGACAGATGGAGCAAATACTGAAGTTGTCAAGGATTTCGTTTTACTTGGATCCACAATCAATGCCCATGGAAGCAGCGGTCAAGAAATCAAACAACATACTGCATTGGGCAAACCAGCTGCAAAAGACCTCTTCAAAGTGTTAAAAAGTGAAGACGTCACTTTGAAGACTAAGGTGCACCTGACCCAAGCCAGGGTATTTTCAATCGCCTCATATGCCTGTGAAAGCTGGACAAATAAAGGAACACTGAAGAAGAATTGATGCCACTGTACTATGGCGCTGGCCAAGAATATCGACTATACCATGGATTTCTAGAAGAACAAACAAATCTGTCTTGGAAGAAGTACAGCCAGAATGCTCCTTAAAAGCAAGGACGGTGACACTTGATCTCATGTACTTTGGGTATGTTATTGGGAGGGAATAGTCCCTGGAGAAGGACTTGGTAAAGTATGCTTGGTAAAGTAGAGGGTCAGCGAAACGAGGAAGACCCTCAGTGAGATGGAATGTCACAGTGACTGCAACAATGGACTCAAACATAGCAAGGATTGTGAGAATGGCACAGGACCGGGCAGTGTTTCTTTCTGTTGTACATAGACAGCGGTGCTATGAGTCAGAACCGACTGGATGGCACCAAACAACAACAACAACATAAAGTTTTGTTCTGAATGAGAATGAACTAGAGTCAAATCAAAAGAAGAATTAGATCTGAAAATCTTTATTTAAAATATCTGTTTCTACCTTCTCTGTGATTATTTTCTAACTGACCGTAGGGAGAGAGTCTTTTCCTTAAAAATATTTTTCTCTCAACACTTGAATTACTGTCCAGGACAAATCAAAGCAGATTTTGAATTTTAATTTTTAGATAATCTGTAAGAACACAACCCCCTAATGTTTCAAGTATCTGTATTTTTAAGAAAGGTCAGTAATTTTTATAATGAAAATTTTAAGTAAAGAGGAAGGCAAAAGGAACACTAACATTTGAGTACCTACTCATGCTAGATGCTTTACACATGTTGTCTCATTTTAATCAAATGATCAAAATATTAGTAAGTAAAATTCTTTAAGGGGTCATAACTGATTTTATGACTTATTACGGCAGAGGATACTATCATAAAAATCTGATAAAAAATTAGAAAAAACCCGATTTGAAGTTCCTTTAAAGTAAATTCCATTTTGAATAAAGGGGTTATCAAAATTACTACTTGAATTTTTATGCCATTAAATTAACATCAGCCCTTAGATTAGGAGCTGAGTGGTAGTAAGCTCTAAGCACAAGGAGAGTAGGTGAGTCACCTAAGCTATGCCAAGAGAGTTTGAGAGTCTGAGCTGGAGCGCACGTGAGCCATGAGGTCAGAACAGAAAGTTCATTCACTCTCTTAATAATTTTTAATTGTCTACTCTTTTAGGCTCTGAAGCAACAAAACAAAACAGAAATATTTTTGCTCTCATGGAACTTACATATTTGTTTGCAGGGAAGGGGAAGACAATAAACAATATTTTCAGATGGTGATAAGAACTGAATAAATCAGGATGTTACAGTTGTCAGGGTGACATTCGAACTGTGACCTAAATGAGGAGAAACTGTGAGTCACAATGAGGCAGATGGACGAGGAGCAGGCAAACAGGACACCAAGAATCATACAGGTAGAGAAATCAAGACAGCAGGTAGCATGTATCATACTAGAAAGTCTGCAACTATATCACGATGATCAAGATAGCAGGGTTTGGAATCCAGGCAGGTAGACTATGCATTAGACCTTCAAACCTAGGTAAGGAGTCTGAATAATAACTATACAGGTTAGCAGCTATAAGAGAAGCTTGATACTTAGCCAAGTAATATTTCAGCCTGGCAATTACTCAATTCTCTATATATGTGCCAAGAGTGGAATTGATAGGTAGTATGCAGAGTGACTAAAAGCAAGGGCTTTGAAACTGAGATAGATATGTATTTCATTCTCCTCTTTATCATTTAATAAGTATGGGAAGTGATTTATCTTCTTAAGCCTCAGTTTCCTTATCTGTAAAATAATGATACCAATAATGCTTAATTCGTTGGTTATTACGAGGCTTAAATGATATAATAGGTACAAGTTGGACTGTGTGAAGCATTTAACATGAATAATCTCATCCAATTCTCACAACTCTATGGAGTAGTTACTATCATTTTCCCCATTGAGCAGATGTAGAAATTGAGACCCTAGGGAGGTTAAACAATTTTCCTAAAGTCACACAGCTAGCAAATGGTAGAGCTGGAACTTGCACCAAATACTCTTTATTATGCAGATTAATAAATATAAACTTCTTACTACAATGCTTAGCATAGATGCCTAGCAGTAAGTGATAGCTTTTTTGGTTAATGCAGCCCTGGTGGTGCAGTGTTTAAGAACTATGGCTGCTAACCAATAGGTCGGCAGTCTGAAACCACAAGCTGCTCTTTGGAAACCCTATGGGGCAATTCTACTCTGCCCTGTAGGGGCGCTATCAGTCAGAATCGACTTGATGGCAATGGGATATTTCGGTTATTATTTTTCTTAAAGTGCAGACAGACATAAGACTTCTGATAAGGGAGACCATCTGGTTAGAGGTGAAGTAAAGCAGTAGGCAGCAGGCCAATGATAGCAGAAATCTTTTCTTCTAGGTGAGTACAACCCTCACCCTTGCTTTATACTGAGAGCATTTTTATCACATCTTATGATGAATGAACTCTTGTTGTATGCCTGAAATAGACTCCTTTAGAAGACATAGGTTCTACCAGATCTGGAGGGGGTGTGTACCAAGTTTAAAAGGTTGTCCAACATTCTCTTCATCGGTAATGCCACACTCTTTATCAGAACTCAGAGAAACCCTATTCTTATTCAACTTAACAGAAAATAGAGATAGGGAAATGTCTGATATGCCTGAAACAGAAAATAGATTATTCTGATTCAAAAAAAACAGAGGATATTTTCTTCACAGGTAGAAGAGGTTCTTATATAGACAAATAGTTTGATCATAGTCTAACCCTTTTAAACTGCCACCAAATAAGAAAGCATATGATGTATTTTACTAGTTATTCACCTATGATAAGAATAGGAACTCTGCACAATTTTTTTCTCTTGAGATATAACACTGTATTATTCAGGGTTCTCCAGAGAAACAGAGGCAATAGGGGATGTTGTTGTTGTTGTTAGGTGCCATCAAGCTGATTCAGACTCATAGCGACCCCAAGTACAACAGAATAAGACATTGCCCGGTCCTGCGCCATCCTCACAACTGTTGCTATGTTTGAGGCCATTGTTGCAGCCACTGTGTCAATCCATTACATTGAGGGTCCTCCTCTTTTTCACTGCCCCTCTACTTCACCAAGTGCGTTAGGCTGGTTTCTCTAGAGAAGCAAAACCAGTAAAGCATATAAATATATATACAGAGAGATTTACATCAAGGAAATGACTCACACAGTTATAGAGGCTGGAAGGTCCCAAGTCTTTGGGTCAGGATAGAGGTTTCTCCTGATTCACGTAGCCACAGGGGCTGGTAAACCCAAGATCGGCAGGTCATACATCAGGGCTCTTGCTCACGGGCTGGCAAGACTGACAAGTCCCAAATCGGCAGGCATGATGGCAGGTACTGCTAGCTCAAGTCCCAAGAACCAGACTGAGCAAAGGCCCATGAGCCTTGCCAGAATGTCCACTGATATTCGACGCAGGCCACAAACTCAAGGAAACTCCCTTTCAACTGACTGGCTACTCACAGCAGATCCCATCATGGAAGTGATTACATTATACCAAATCTCATCATGGAAGTGATCACAACATCATACGACTGCCACTGAGAATCATGGCCTAGCCAAGCAGACACACAACCTTAACCATCACAGCAAGCATGATGTCCTTCTCCAGGGACTGGTCCCTCCTGATAACATGTCCAAAGTATGTGAGACAAAGTCTCGCCATCCTTGTTTCTAATGAGTATTCTGGCTGCAGTTTTTCTAAGACAGATTTGTTTGTTCTTTTGGCAGTCCACGGTATATTCAATATTCTTGGCCAACACCATAATTCAAAGGCATCAATTCTTCTTTAGTATTCCTTACAGGGGATAGCTATAGATAGGCAGGTAGATAGATGGATGGATGGACAGACAGACAGAGAAGAGAAAGACAGATAGAGACTAAGATCAATTTATTTTAAGGAATTGGCTTATATGATTGTGGGGGCTGGCAAGTCCAAAATCCGTAGGGCAGGCTGGCAGGTAGGTTGGAAATTCAGGTAAGAGTTGATGTTGCAGTATGGAGTCAGCAATCGGTAGGGGAGGCCAGCAAGCTGGAAACTTGGCAGAATTTCTATGTTGCAGCCTCGAGGCAGAGTTCCTTCTTTGGGAAACCTAAGTTTTTGCTTTTAAGGACTCTGACTGATTAGCGAGGGCCCATCCACATCATGGAGGCTAATCTGCTTTACTTACAGTCAACTGACTGTAAATGTTAATCACATCTAAATACCTTCACAGCAGCATCCAGACTAGTGTTTGATCAAGCAACTGGGAACCGTAGCCTAGCCTAGTTGACACATAAAATTAACCATCACAAACACAGAGTGAAAAGTTCACAAGTGACGATTGTATAGTTTTGTGTTTTTTTTCACAAAGTGAACACACCTGAGTAGACTATACCCAGCTCAAGAAACATTACCAGCACCCTACAGCCTCCCCTTGTACGCTCTTTTCAGTCACTAAACTCAAGGGTAACTACTATCTTGATTTCTTACACCCTTAGATGAGTTTTGTTTTTGAATGTTCTATAAATGAAACCATACGGTATATACTCATCTGGCTTTTTTCTTTCACTTAACATTATTTTTGCATTCCATGCTCTTGTATATAGTTAATTACCTCTCATGGCTGTATAGTATTCCATTCCATGAATATACCATAATTTATCTATTCTACTTAAGCAGCACTTTTGTTACGAATAGAGCCCTGGTGGTGCAGTGGTTAAGAGCTTGGCTGCTAACCAAAAGTACCAGCTGCTCTCAGAAACTCTGAGGCAGTTCTACTCTGTCCTATACGGTTGCTGTGAGTCAGAATCTACTCAGTGGCAATGGGGTATTTTGTTTTGTTATGAATACTGCTATAAATATTTGTGTACATGTAGTGCTACGAAGAGCAGCTCTGGTGGTGCAGTGGTTAAGTGCTTGGCTGCTAACTGGCTCTGAAGGAGAAAGACATGGCAGTCTGCTTCCGTAAAGATTATAGCCTTGGACTCAGTGACAGTGGGTGGTGGTGGTATCCCTATGAATATTTGTGTACATGTGTTCTACTGTTTCATGGCAGTGGATTATGCCAAATAGTTTTCCAATTCACTCTACATTTATCAATTCAATCGATTTCCAGTTCCTTACATCCTTGTCACCCTTGATATTGTCTTTTTAACTATTTTGGAGATTTTGCATTGTGGATTTAATTTGCATTTTCTTGATGACTAATGACCTTGAATACTTTTTTATATATTTATTGGCAATCTGACTATGTCCTTTAACAAACTGTCTGTTCCACTCTCTTGCCCTTTTTTTAAAAATTGTATTAGCTTCCTTTCTCTCATTAATTTGTTGGAGTTCTTCATGTATTCTAAACATGAATCTTTTGTCAGGTATGTAAATTGCAACTGTTCTCCTATTCTGTGGCTTGCTTTTTCACTCTGATGATGTCTTTTAATGAACAATTTTAATTTAGTTCAATTTATCCTTTTCTTCTTTTAGGGTTAAAGCTTTTACTGTTTCAGAAATCTTTGCCTACCATGAGGTCATAAACGTATTCTCCTATGTATTCTTCTAGAAGCATCATTGACTTGCCTTTTATATTTAGGTATACGATCCACGTGTGGTATGATTTTTCATGTACGGTATGAGGAAGGGATCAAAATTCATTTTTTCCTATATGGGTATCTAATTTACCCAGCACCATTTATTAAAAAGATCATGCTTTACCTACTGCATTGAAATGTCACCACTGTTGTAAATTAACCAACCAGTTGCCATCAGGTTGTAAATTAGGTGACCATATATATGTGAATTTGGACTCTATTCTGTTCCACTGGCCCATATGTCTCTGCTTATGCCAACATTACACTGGTACTTATAAAATAGGTATTGATATCTGATAGTGTAAGTTCTCCAGTTTTTTTCTTCTTCAGAATTGGATTGACTCCCTGGACCTTTGCATTTCCATATAACATTCTGGAATCAAGTTGTCAATTGTCTCTCTGTCTCACACACTGCATTGAATCTATAGATCAATTTGGGGAGAAGTGACATCTTAACAATATTGAGTCTCCTAATCCTTGAACATTATATACTCTCTATTTAGATTTTCTTTATCTTATTCGGAGTTCTCAGAGCAGAGGTCTTATACATCTTTCACTAGACTTATTTCTAGGTATTTCATATTTGTTGGTGCTAATACAAAAAATTATTTTATGTTTGTTGCTGTTTACAGAAATGCAAGTAAAACTGTTTTTGAACATTTTATTGTGATTTGGGTGAAAGTTTACGCAGCAAATTAGCTTCCCATTCAACAATTTATACACATTTTGTTTCATGACATTAATTGCAGGAGAAATACTTTTAATTTTTGTTTATTGACTTTCTATTCAAGCCTTCACAAATTCACTTAACTCTAATAGTTAATCTACATATTCATTTGGATTTTCTAAGAACACAAGCATGTGGTCTAAAAATATAAGTTTTATTTCCTCCTTCCTCAATTTTATACAGTTTATCTCTTTTTCTTTCTTTATTGCACTGGCTGTAACCTGCCTTTAGAGTTGCTCCATATCCTTGCTAACCTGTCTGTCTTTAGACTTTCTTCTGGTATAGATCCATTGGCAATAAATTCTCTCATTAATGTTATTATTATTTTGCCTTAAAAATGTCTTTATTTCACCTTCAATTTTCAAAGTGAATCTCATTGGATATAGATTCTAGACTAGAAATTATTTCCTTTCAGCACATTAAACATGTTATTCCACTGTCTGCTTACTCCCACAGTTCTTCTTGAGAATTCAACCATCATTCCTACTATGACTTCTTTGAAGATAATTTGTCTTTGCCCCTTTTGGCAGCCATTATTTTCTACCCAGCAGACTTTTTCTTTGTTATCACTTTGCATATAATGGGTTGGAAAAAGCAAAGACACAAAGCACTTCAGTAAAAAAAAATAGGGGACTCAGAGTCAGAACACTGGTTAATAATTCTGCCACTTACTAGGTGTGTGTCCTTGGTCAAGACCCTTAACCTCTCTGAGCCTCAGTTTCCGCATCTGACAAAAGGCTGTTACAAAAATTGAATGAGATAAAGAAAATGAAAGCATAGCACAAGCTATAAAGGGCTATCCAAATGCTGTCTATTATTATTATTAGAATCAATACAAATCAGGTCTCTCTTTCACTGGTCATCCCAGCTCTGTAAGGCAACAGGATTCTCAAACTCCTTCTTTCATTTTCCCCTTACCACTTAAGAGGTAGGCTTTTATACTTTAATAAATACATACTGGTGGAACTAGTTAAAAGAAAAAAACCATGAGGAAAAACATACCAAAAAAATTAATAAATATACATTGTAGGGATAAGCGAGAGAAAAGCACCAGCCTGTGAAAGTACAGAGTGTGCATGTAACGACCAAAACAAAAAAATCAGGCCACATTTTTTTTTTTCCATGTTAGATAGAGGTCAAGGAGGCACAAAAAGGCAATGCTTTGAATCAATGTTCTCAGTAAAACTGTAACCCTTCAAGCTGCAAGTTAGGATATCTGGTTTCAAGGGCTAGCTCAGCTACCAACTTAACCACTAATACCCAGGTGGTCGACCCAGCCAACACTCTGGTCTTTCAGTTCCTTGATCTCCTTGATTCCTATGATGTTTCTCTCCACCTTACCTCAGACACCTACTCACAAGTCCACAAATCTCAAATGGCCACACACCATGCCCAGATGTGCTTCTCTAGTATGATGGCCTTCAATCCTCCAAAACTATTTTATACCTTCTCTTCTCCCCTCAAGCCCCCTACCCAAACATTCTTCCTTGTCACACCTTACTTGCCTCATACCTTATACTTCATTGAGAAAAAGATAGTATCAGAGAATCCCTCACCTTCTCACCACTGAATCTACCCATTTACTTGTATCTCTACCCAAACTTATTGCCTTTTTCCTGTTACTATGAATTACAGTGAAACCTGTGAGAGCTGGAACTCGACAGGACTCCCTTGTTTCTCCAGGTTTTGCAATATTTCTGCCTTTGACAGGGTGCAGTCTTACCACTTTTTTATCGCTATTAGTAGAAAATATTTGGGTTTTCCTTCTCTGACAGGTTTCCAACTTACACAGGTTTTATTGTATATGTATATTCACGTGCTGACCCAAGGCCAACACTTATAACATATTCTCTGGATCCCATCTCCTCTTGTTTTCTTAAAGGCTTCATTCCTAAAATACAGATACTCTCTTTTTTTTTTTTTTTTTGATTAGGGTCAATGGTTTTATTAGAGTATTTGGATGTGGTAGGGGATCATCTGGACAGAAAGTAACAGGGGAGTGTTTCTTCATTTGCATGAGAGTGTTGGGCTAGAAGACCTTTTCAGACCCTTCCAACTCTGATGCTCTCGAATTCTTTGAATCACAGTTTTACTTGGTTTGGTATTAAGGTTAGATACTCTTGCACCACCCTACACAGCCATATTTTCCTACACCTGAGGTTTCACCATTTTCAGTCTCCCCACCATTCACAGCTTCACCATTGAAAAGCCTTTCAAGGAAATACACAGTTCATCAGCATAGTCGCTCTTATACCATCACTGTCTCTCTCTGTACTAGATCATTCCTATTAGCCTAAAAACATGCTTAAGCATCCCTATCTTTAAGAGCCCTACTGTGATGCCACATATTCCTCTAGACACTACCGCCGTTTCTCAGTTCTCCTTTATAAGAAAATATCTTGAGAGGCCTATGGTGCTATGTCCATTTCTTCACTTCACATTTTCTTTTCAATGTACTTCTCAAGGCAGATAACTACTATGTTGCCTAAATCCAATGGTCAGATCACTTTTCTTTATCTTACTTGACCTCTCAGAATGATTCAATACAGTTGGCCATGCTTGGTTGTCTTTGCTGTTATGTCACTATGTCCTTCTGGCTTTCTTTCTACTTCATTGGCTATTCCCTCCCCATCTCCTTTGCTTGCTTTTCTCCCTCTGCTTTACCTTTAAACACTGGAATGTTCTCTATGAACACATTTTCCACAGGTAGTTTTCTCTACATGCCAATGAGTCTCAACTGTGTATGTTTGATGCCCTTGCCCTCTGTAGAGAACTCAAAGACTCAGAACTCACCTTAGATTTTTAGAGCATACCAAACTTAACATGAGCAAAATTGAACACCCCACCACCATTACCACAATATGGTTCTGTCCTAGTCTCTCCCATTTGATAAACGGCACAACCATCCATCCAAGCTCAAGACAAAAACCTGTGAGTGAGGGGTGACTCTTTTTCCCTCATCCCTGTGAGAGAAAATACTGAAGTTGTCAAACATTTCATTTTACTTGGACCCAAAATCAATGCCCATGGAAGCAGCAGTCAGGAAATTGAACAACATATTGCACTGGGCAAATCTGCTGCAAAAGACCTCTTTAAGGTGTTAAAAAGCAAAGACGTCACTTTGAGGACTAAGGAGCACCTGACCCAAGCCATGGTATTTTCAATCTCCTCACATGCATGCAAAAGCTGGGCAATGAATAAAGAAGACTGAAGAAGAATCGATGCCTTTTAATTATGGTGCTGGTGAAGAATACTGAATATATCATGGACTGCCAGAAGAAAGAACAAATCTGTCTTTGAAGAAATACAGCCAGAATGCTCCTTAGAAGCACGGATGGCAAGACTGTCTCACATACTTTGGATATGCTAGCAGGAGGGACCAGCCCCTGGAGAAGGATATCATGCTTAATAAAGTAGAGGGTCAGTGAAAAAGAGGAAGACCCTCAATGTGATGGACTGACACAGTGGCTACAACAATGGGCTCAAACACAGCAATGATTGTGAGGATGGTGCAGGATCGGGCAGTGTTTCATTCTGTTGTACACAGGGTCATTATGAGTTGGAACCGACTCTACAGTACCTAACAACAACATATTCAAAACATTAGCAGTTCTGTAGGCTCTACCTTCAATATGTATCTCACATCTATCCATTTTGCAACCACTTTAGCCCAAACTACCATCATTGCTTGCTGGACTTCCACAATTACCTTCTAATTGCTACTAATATTGCTCCTCAATTCTTACAAGTCATTCACAACAAAACTGGCAGAACAAACTATAACAATGTAATCGGATCATAACACTCATTTCCAAAAAACTCACTACTGGTTTCTCATCACACTTTAAATAAATCCCAAGCTTATCATCATGGCCTATTCAAAACCCTGCATGATTTGGCTCCAACCTATCTCTTCACTGTACCACTCTCTCTACATTCCAGCTACTCTGGTCTTTATGGTGTTGCCTGAAAGAGCCAAGCTGCCTCCTACTTTAGGGCCTTTGCAATTGGAGTTCTCCTTACCTACAATGCTCTGATCCCTGAAATTGCCATGGTTGGCTTCTTCATATCACTGAGGTCTCAACACAAATGTCAACTCTTCAGAGAGGTCTAAAGTAACTCCTTCCCCAGTCTCTCTCACTTAAGATGTTTTTTACTTCTTTGCTGCACTTACCATTACCCAAAATTTCCTTGTTCATATATTGTTTGCCTGCTTATTTTTTGTCTCATCTCACTACAATTTAAGCTCTATGAGAACAAAGATCATGTCTTTCTTACCACTGTACTCACAAGGCCTAAAACAATGCCTCTAAAAACATTTGAGGAATGCCTGGCACTAAACAAGCCACTCATCATCTTCATTTAACACACATTTTCAGGTTTACTACTGCTAGACTTAGCTCTGTATCCAAGGAATACAAAGGTGAATAAGGCAAAGTTCCTTGAGAATCTCATCTATTCATCACTTCAACAAATATTTACAAAATATATATCATACTATGTTCCAGGTACTGTTCAATATCAGGATTTAGTTTCCTACCCAGTAACATGGGGTTTTGTTAACCAACGCTATCTCACAGAAGTATCTAATTTAACAGGATTAGTATAATCCCTAAAACGCGAAGTGCTATAAAGATTTTACTTTATATATGATCATCACTGCACCAGCCTCTCTCCTTTTGTCTGGTAACAGGGAGGAATTTATGACGAGCCAATCGACAATACCAGCATTATAAATTCTTATGCTCACAAAAAGCAGTAAACGTGAATACCGTTTTCATAGGCACACAGTGACTAAAACGTTTTGGAAATGAATTTTAATTTTCCACACTTCTGTTACACAAATAACAGCTCTATTTAACCCTATGGAATACAAAGGGGTGGGCCTATCTGATATTCCTTAGACCCTACAACTCCCATAGAGGGGCGACATGGACCCGGTATGGACCTGCCGAACTCTTACAAGGTCTCCTGAGTAACGTGCCTGACACACTGCACTTGTGCAGTACCATCCTTGATCTTTCAATAGCATTGACTGTCCACACTGTGTCCACGTGATAAGGCCAATGGAATAGATGGGGAGGTGAAGACTCAGGTGGGGAAAAGATGCAGGGAACCTTCCCAGGACCGGCAACCAATCCTGGAACACATCTCCAATCACAGGAGCATGTGAAGGCTCCTTTGTGGAGATCCACCATTTGTACAATAGTTTGCGCTTAATAAAATCAATGTTGCAGTCAATCTTGCCTGACAGACCGCTTCTTTCTTCCTTGCGAGTACCTGTAAAATGAGATAGAGAAATAGAGGAGGAAAGGGGAGGATAAAAAACAGACATGAAATAAGCCGAGGTAGTGAAGAAACGGGTCAGGGAGAGGGCAGAAACGGTCTGCGGCTGTTCCACCAGTGCAGGGCAAAGGGACCGACGTTTACTCCGCGCGAGGAAAGGCATTCCTGGGGGCCAGCGGAAGAAAAATGACGGCCGGAGACAAGGTACTTGTACCCAAAGGCCCGGAAAGGGAAAAAAAGTGGAGAGAAATGGGTCGTACCTACAATTTCCTTAGCTTCCGCTGTTGGCCTGTGCAGCCCAGCAACTGCCGCGTAGGCCACGTGACGCTGGGGGAGGGGGGGGGTGGGGCGCGGCCACGTGGACGGGACAGCGGTGTACCTGGGGGGAGGGGCAAGTGTCGGGAGTGGGGGGCTAATGGCGATTCGTCTGGCTTAGTGATAGATGCGCCTTCGCTTGAGGTTAGGGCTGCTGTGGCCCTCAGGAATGAAGGACACTGGAGCTCCCTAAGAAACCCTGGTGGCGTAGTGGTTAGGAGCTAGGGCTTCTAATCAAAAGGTAGGGAGTTCAAATCCACCAGGAGCTCTTTGGAAACCGTATGGGCAGTTCTACTCTTCTAGGGTAGCTATGAGTCGGAATAGACTCGACAGCAACGGGGAGCTCCGCAGGGCGGATGGGGTGTTTTCAGCCGTTTCCTTTACAAGTCTCTTTTGAATACTGAGTTGTCCAGATTGTAAAAGTTCAGGGACACAGTTGATCCAAAAGGCGGCACCAGGAGCTGCACGTGTCAGAAGTAACTTACTATCTTGTCTCCTCTTTAAACGCATTGCTGTCGAGTCGATTCTGACTCACAGCGACTTTATAGGGCAGTTTAGAACTGCCGCATGGGGTTTCCGAGGAGCAGCTAGTGGATTCGAACCACCTACCTTTTGGTTAGCAGCCAACCTTTTAACCACTTCCACCAGGGCTTTGTCTCCTCTTTAGTGAGCTTAAAGATGCCAACACAGGGTGAACCCATGTGTGCAAAATAGAACTACTCCTTAGGGTCTTCAAGACCTTTTAGGAGCAAATCACCAGGCCTGTCTTCCAGGCGCCTGTGGGTTCCAACCGCCTACCTGTTGGCCAATAGTGGAATGTTGTATGTGATTCCATTCAGACTCATAGCGACCCTGTGTTGTATGCCGTTTAGTAGATTCAGACTCATAGGGACCCTGCAGCTTTAAGGAAATGCTTTGTTTTCAAGATATGAAAGAGAAAAGCAGGTAGATCTCCAAGGATACTGGGAGGAAAGACAAATGGTAGAGGTGGGAGGGGGGATCTCTGCAAGGAGTCTGACAGCTCTGCGGACTGCAGGAGAGTTTAAGTGTTTAGGGTTCGTCTAACGTAGGTGGAGGGCATATCAACAAATGGAGACTTGGAATTGTCACCAGATCAGTGGGCTGAGGCCAGATTTAATTAGAGGTGGTCAGCTAAAAAATGTGATATTTAACTTGCTACCAAAATGGCATGAAGCGATTCCACCCGTTACAGTTGTCGTTGGCTGCCGTTGTGTCTATCTCGACTCATAGTGACCCCGTGTGACAGAGTAGAACTGCCCCACAGGGTTTTCTGTGCTGTAATTTTTATGGGGGCAGATCACAAGGTCTTTCTCCCATGGAGCCACTGGGTGGATTTGAACCACCAACCTTTCCGTTAGCAGTCCAGCACTTAACCGTTGTACCACTATGGCTCCTTACCTGTTAACAGAGAACTTCATAAAGGATTCATATAGAAATATAAATTTCTATAAGTAAATTTTCATAATTCATATAAAAATATGTTCTGAAACATTTCAAAGATGTTCTTCATTTACTTGAAAACAATATAATAAAAAATTAACAATGGTTTAAAAATACATTTACAGAAACATTTGACACCTTTACTTGTAAAAAATGTATAGTAATTTAAAAATAAATTGATTATACTTGCAATGGAATAGAAAGCATAAAACCTTTGAGGAACAAGGACAACCTTCCTCATGACAGCATTTTTCAATAAATTTGATGCTTTGGAAAATAGTTAAAAAATGTCATCTACATAAATGATTTCATACTACTGATAGCACTGAAATTAAAAACAAATTTGGCTGATGACCTGTCTGGCATGATTTAAGTGCCAACTTTCCAGTCTTATCTCTCACTAATTCTCTTTATCAACCTTAAGTGCCAATCACTTACTCTGGGCTTTATTGTTTTTGCACTTTGCTGACATGAGGGCCCTCCACCTAGTTGTTCCTGTCTTTACCTCACTCCCCCATATTACCCATTAATCCTATTCACTCTTGAAGGCCCAATTCAAATATCACCTCCTGTTAAGAAGTCTTCAGTTTTTTCACTGTAAAGAACTCTTTTAAATTGTTCATTTGTATTATACCTATTTAAAAAAAACAAAACAAAAAAACAGTCACCGTGGAGCTGATTACCAACTGATGGGACCCCATGTGTGCCGGAGTAGAACTGTGCTCCATAGGGTTTTCAATGGCTTATTTTTTGGAAGTAGATTTCCAGGCTTTTCCTCTGAAGTGCCTCTGGGTGGACTTGACTTGCAAACCTTTTGGTTAGCAGCTGAGCTCCTAACCATTCGAGCCATGCAGAGATTCAGTACAGCTATTAACAATTACAGCTATTAATGCACATCTTATTTGCTTGTAAAGTTCTTGAAGGCAAGTACCATGTCATTCATATTTGTATCCCCCACAGTGTGAAACACAGTTTATCTCCCACTAGAATTCAAGTTTCACTGAAAACAGAGCCCTTGACTATCTTGCTCATCATTGTATCCCTGGAACCCAGCACAATGCCTGGTATATAGCAGGCATGTTAGAAGTCTATTTTGAGTTAGTGATTTAAAATGTAAGCTCCATGAAGGCAGGGGTCTTTATTATTCATTGAAAAGTGAATATTCAGCTGTTACCACATGAATAAATGACTTTTTGAAGACTTAGCCTTCATTACATGCAACAAAACTCTACAATCTCTATATCTCCATAGAAGTCAGATATAAAATTGTCTTTTACCCAATTAATTCCATGGATGTTATATTTTTCTGAAAATAAGACACCCTCCTAAACTGCAAGAATAAAATTTAAAATAATCAAAATAAAATAAATGTTTACATAAAGAGTATTTTCACAAAATGGTACAGCTGTTACGGAAAACCGTGTGGCAGTTCCTCAAAAACCTAAAAATAGAACCACCATATGACCCAGCAATTCCAAAAAACTGGAAAGCAGAGACTCAAGTAGAAACTTGCACACCAGTGTTCACTGCAGCACTATTCACAATAGCCAAAAGGTAGAAACAACCGAAATACCCATCAACAGATGAACGGATAAACAAAATATAGTACATACGTACAATGGACTACTACTCAGTCAGTAGGAGAAATGAAGTCTTGATACATGCTACCATATGGATGGAGCTACAAAACATTATTTTGAGTGAAATATGTCAATCACAATAGGAAAAATAATGTATGACCTCACTTACATAAAAAGACAAGAAAAGGCAAAACTATAGAGAACAAAGTTTATTAGTGGTTACCAGGGTCGGGAGGGAGGGGAAAATGGGAGAGGGTTAATGGTGATGGAAATATTGCATTGATTAAAGATAAGGTTGCAAAGCTGATTATTGTAATTGCTGCAAGTAAGTTGTATACCTATAAAAAGTTGAATTGGCAAAAGCTGTGGGATAAATATATTTACAACAACGATAAAAAAGAAAAAATAGATGCTTAGGTTGCTTATGTACAACCAAAACTCTCATGGAATTTGGTTTCTTGGTTTGGAGATTTGGGATCATGGTTTCATAGGACATCCCAGTTAATAGGCCTAATAACAGTTTACTGCTTCTGTTCTACTTGCTAGTTTGTTGCATGGTGCCTGGGGTCTTAGAAGATTGCAGGCAGCCTTCCAAAGCACAATTGTTCTCTACTTGCCTGGAGCAACAGAGGAAGAAGGGGCATCAGGAATAGAAGGAGGACATGGAATGTGTTGGTAATCGCCTCCGTGAATAACTGCCTCCTTTGCCATGACCACAAGAACTGAACGGTGTCCAGCTACCATTACTGAACATTCTGATCAAAGACTCTATAGAAGAATTCTGATCAAAAGAAGGAAAATGCAGAACAAAATCTCAACTTCTCATGGACTCCAGACTTCCTAGAGCCATGAAGGTTGGATGAACCCCTGAACTTATTGCCCTGAGATAATCTTGAAAACTTAAACCAAAAATATCCCCAAAGTCTTCTTAAAAACAAACAGTAGTTTAGCTTAACTAGTAAAAAATGTTTGCCTTGAGCATTATGCTCTTTTAAGAACTACCTATATGGGATCAAACTGACAACAGCAAATTGAAAGATTAGATAGATAGGAACATTAGGGGGCAGTGAATTTATGTTGATGGAGGAGGAATAAGTCAGAAAAGCAGGGTGAGAATGGCTGCACAGCTCAAATAATGTGATCAGTTTCACTAAATGGTACATATTGAAACCGTTGAACTGGTGTATGTTTTGCTGTGTATATTCTCAACAATAACAAAATAAATAAAATTTAAAAAATTGTTTTCTTCTTTGTACTTTTCTGTTATGAATTTTTTGCAATGAAAATGTATTACTTTTATAATCAGAAAAAAAATAATCACTGCTATTTTTAAAGAATGTAATGAATAAAATTATTTGTAAATGAATGGCTGAGGAAATGTTGAGGACACCCAAGTTCCATCAAGGTTATTTGGGGTTAATATCAGAGAGAAAAAACTGGGATGTGAAATGATTTAAAGACCTGAAACCGAATCAGTATGTCTGAAAATATACTTCACAGGGGGAGATGGATGTCACAGAGCCTAGGGAAAGAAGGGCACTGAAGATAAAGCATTTCCAGTGTTTAGCATCATTCTTGGAAGTGTGACACTCAAGATCTGAAATGTTATGTGACAAGTAGTTTTCTTTTGATACTGGAAGAGGATCCGCTCATGGATTCAGTCAGTAAAAGTTTATTAAATGCCTATTGTGTTCCATGCCCTCTGCTAATTGCTGAGGATTCAAAGATGACCAAGATAAGGCTCCTGCCCCTAAGGAGCTTATTTAATGGGAGACAAGGATATAAACAAACTGAAAAAAGTGTCACTGGTGCTCTGACAGTATGTATAGGGCACATGTACACCCCACATGCAGGGATCCAGATGTTAAAGTAATCATTTCTATCTAATCTACTGGTCACATAGGGAATATAGTAATTACAGTACTCTTCTGCCCCATACCCCTTTTACTAAGTAAATCCTAATCACCTCTCAGGTCCCAGTCAAGGCCCTACTTTCTCTAGGGAGCTGTGCCTAACCAGACCACCCCTGGGTGGCCCTGCTATGAGGTCCCTAGGGTCCCTGTACTCCCTACAGAACAGCACTTATCATACTGTTTTGCAATCTTTTGTCTGTTTCCTCTAGCTGACTGTCAGATCCTTAAGGAGAGGAACAAATATTAGTCTTGATGATGTGCCTGGATCACCAAAGGCTTTCAGTAAGTAGTTGTTGAATGAATATAGTTTTAGAGCCTACAAAAATAGAAGACCAGATCAACATTAAGTTTATGGAGCCCCAACCAAGGTGCAACTAACCAAGGAAGTTCAGTTTGAAATGTCCCTCTGACCTTTGGTAGAAATTAATCCAGTTCCAATTGAGAACATAAATACTAAGGGAACATAATACCATAAAGTACCGAGTCCGGCTAACATCATAAAAAGAAAACCTGTTTAGAAGTGGTGAATAGTAAGCTATTCAAACTTTTGAATAGAAGTGAAGGCCATGGTAGAAATGGCAGCCTAGGAGACTAATGAAACGACAGGAGTAGACAAGCTTTATGGAAATCAGCTTGGGGGGATTAGAATAGTCATCACTCACTCATTTAACATCAAGTTTAGATTGAATTATGAATTCTAGGTTTAAAAGTTCAGATGTGATATAAGTAAATACTTCAGCTATACATAGCACATGATATAAGTTGTATCTGAATTTCATTATTCTTGCAACTAGGTAGGGGATGACCTAGAGTGGAGTCAAACTATGGGTGATACATGAATCCAGATAGGGCCTTTTGTGTAAGTGGGATAGGATGTGATGCATGTAGATAAACCTTTCTTCGAATACTTCTCTGCTGGCTTGTCACAAGGTCTGAAATTCCTGCCACAGAAGTCACTCCCTTGGTTTAAGGTACTATCTTCAGAAGGCCCTTGTTAACATGCAGGAACATATTACTAAGTGATGATAACATCCAACACAGCGGTAGCTCTGGCTCTCAAATCTAATCTTTTGTTCCTCCTAGGAATGAGGATGCTTAGCAAGAGAGGATACTCCTCAGCCTTCTCACAGCTAGGTGTGGCCATCACCAATGCAATGTAAGAGGAGAGATTTGCCAACTTCTATATCACTTCCTGTTATGGATTGAATTACGTCCCCCCCAAAAAATATGCGTCAACTTGGCTAGGCCATGATTCCCAGTATTGTGTGATTGTCCACCATTTTGTCATCTGATGTGATTTTCCTAAGTGTTGTAAATCCTACCTCTATGATGTTAATGAGGTGGGATTAGGGACAGTTATGTTAATGAGGCAGGAATCAATCTACAAGATTAGGTTGTGTCTTAAATCAATCTCTTTTGAGATATAAAAGAGAGAAGCCAGCAGAGAGACATGGGGACCTCCTACCACCAAGAATGAAGAGCCAGGAGTGTGCTGAAAAGCTCCTAGACCAAGGGAATACTGATGACAAGGAAACTTCCTCCAGAGCCCACAGAGAGAGAGAGCCTTGCCCTGGAGCTGGCACCCTGAATTTGGACTTGTAGGTTACTAGGCTGTGATAGAATCAATTTCTCTTTGTTAAAGCCATCCACTTGTGGTATTTCTGTTATAGGAGCACTAGAAAAGTAAGAAACTTCCTTAAAAATAAATTACTTGCCTTTGACTTTCTCTTTTCCTTCTTCCCAAGGGCTAGGAAAAAGGCATGGTAGAGACTGAACTTGAACCAATGTCCTAAGCTACAACATGTCAGAATTTCATGATGGAAGGTCATGGGTCTCTGAATGAACTCGTGAGCAGAACGACTCTGTCACCATCAACCAGCCAGCCAGTTTCATCAGGAAGAAATACATTTCTATTTTCTCTTATGCACTGTATGTTTTCTCTCTTCATTGTAGTATTTTACCTTACCCTAATTAATATAATAGTTCTAAGCATGATATGGAAACCCTGGTGGCGTAGTGGTTAAGTACTACGCTGCTAACCAAAAGGTTGGCAGTTCAAATCCACGAGGTGCTCCCTGGAAAGTCTACGGGGCAGTTCTACTCTGTCCTATAGGGTCGCTATGAGTCGGAATCGACTTGACGGCAACGGGTTGGTTTTTGAGCATAATACAGATTTGAAAGTTAGCTATCTCTCACCTAGGAACAGGAAGGCCTTAAAGACATGGGTCATAAGAAAAATAATAAAGAAAAGCAGGATAAGGGCACTCTCTGGGGAAGGTAGACTCTGATGGGCCACTGAAATGGAGGACTCTGGCTAGCCAGTTAAGGAATAGGATGAGGTCTTTTGACGTCTAGATGGGGGCAAGAGGAAAAACCAATGTAAATTCTTGTGTACTTTAAAAATTTGGAAAGGACTAACCAGTTACAATAAGTCTCAGAAAAGTAGTAAGTGAAATAGAAATAGAGACGAGGCAGAATAGCAAGGAAAAAGTGGGTAGGAATTGATGAGGGACTGCATTATGGTGCTTAAAAAAAAAAAAAAAAAGAGGCACCAAAACCAATTCAAAGAATGAGAGTCTAAGTGACTGTGAATCGTGAAACTGTGAGAGTAACTGGAAGTTAGGGCAAGCTGTTGGCTGGTAACTGAACTCATTCTTTCTCACGTTAATTTTAAATTATGGTAGCACATTAAAGTAGTCTATGTCCCAATAAAAATAAAGACATATGATGAAGAAGAGTTTGAAAAAAAAAAAAAGAAGGTAGAGAAATCAGGATTGGAGATGTAGAATATTGCCACCATCGTAAAGAAATAGCTACACTTAATGGTTTTTACTGCATTTTAAGCTTAAACATTACATATTTCAACTTCCATCTTGATAAAGTAGCCTCTGGTAGCAGTTTTATATTTATTATATTCAGCATTGTCTCTTTTCACCTCTAAACTTGTTCAGACAGCTCTCCTTGAACGTTTTCATCTTTATCTTGATGTTCAGCTTTCTGGAGAAGCCTGGGGCCCAGCAAAACAATAAGCTGATGTCCAATTGGGGCTGTAATGAGAATGGCCAAAAATGCCCCTGTCAACACATCCATTCTATAGTCTTCCAGCAGTGTATCTCCATATACTCTTGCTAGGTCCAAAGCCACAGATCCTAATGCAGCCTATAAAAGTTTACGGGTAAAGTAGGAAATACGGTAAGACAAGCCCATACAAAAAAGGTGAATTAATCATTACAGAAAAAAAGAACTTGTTCTTTTTTTCAACTAATAAAGTTCTATTTAGTCTTTTTTCAAAGTGTACTGCAGTTGGTTTTGATTATCTGACAGACTGATGCTTCATATGCACTTATATGTATAAGGCAGGATTACATAAATGTCTGGCAAACGAATTTCAGAACACTAGGCAGATACAGACTCACAATATCAATTACAACATACCATGAAGTTCTGTATACTGAATTTCTCCTGAATAAAGATAAATGTTACTGGCTGCCTCATTTTTTTTCTTTAGAAATTTGGAATTAAGAAAAAATAAGAGGAAAAAGTGCAGTGATAGTTATCAGAAGATGGTGAAGTTTAGATTTGGGCTAAAAATGTAAGAGTATGTACTGCTTTAGAGGCTAAACTAAATTGTTAATCATCTTGAAATATGAAAGTGGCGGGTACCTTCAGGAACTTTGTGTTCTGCTTAGGTATTTGGTAACTCGTGCCTCAAGAGTTGGTGAAATGTTTATTTAGAATTTATCTAAGTATGAAAATTCTCATTTTCTTTTAGAGGCAAAGTGCATTATTATCAATTCACATGGGAAAAATGTATCAATAGATGTGATTATCTCTTTATCCCACAGAGCACAACACAGCCTCTAAGACAAACAGATAAGAAAATATCGAGTACATCAGACACAATGGCAGAGACTAGAAGTTGCTCACAAATACCTGAATGTTCCCTTTCTATAACAAACCTCCTGAGTTTGAGATGGTCACAGAGCTGGCCGAGTTGCAACTTTTTGTTCAGTCTCGTTTGCAGCTAGGTGTAACCACGTACCTAAATGCTGGCTTCTGGGAGGTGAGCAGAAATGATAAGTGCAACTTGTAGATTGTGCTCTGAAAAGGAGTGGACAAGCATGAACTTTATTTTTTCCCCTTTTCCACTGGATGGGAAATTGTGAGAGTCGGAATTGTTACCTTGGACCCATGGATGGAAGGCACATGCTGAGGATGGCATTCACCCTGCCAGCCCTGAAACGCCTGTGCTGAACTACTGGTGAGAGAGAGAGAAAAATCTCATTTAGTCCCTGGATTTGGGGGCTGTTTGTTATTGCAGCTTACCCTGTACCCTAACTAATTCAACATTTCATGGATTCTTGGCAAGAACTGTGCATACGGCAAAATATATTTTCAATTCTCTCTGTAGGTGTACGTGTACGTGTACGTGTATGTTTGGGATTTGTATATTGGCAACTGTTTTGGATAAAATTGTGTCCCCCCAAGATATATGTTGTAAATCCTAACCCCTATAGTGGTTATAATCCCATTTGCGAATGAGTTTTCTTTGTTATGTTAATGAGGCAGTAAGAGTGTAAGATGTGTCTTAAGTCAATCTCTTGAGATATAAAAGAGTAGATGAAGCAAGTGCAGTTTGCGGAAGATAGATGTCACGCCACACGAGATCTCCAAGGAACCAAATAACAGAAGTTGAAAAGATACAAGGACCTTCCCTCAGAGCCAAAAGAAAGACAAAGCTTCCCCTGGAGCCAGCATCCTGAATCCAGATTCTAGTTTTCTAAAGAGTGAGAAAATAAATTTCTGTTCGTTAAAACCACCCACTTGTGGTATTTCTGTTATTGTAGCACTAGATAATGAAGACAGATGGGTTCTGATGTGAAATATATTTCTTACAGTAGGCCACAGACTAAAAAGTTTGAAAAATATTGATATAGAAAAATATATATAAGAAAGTCTTGTTTCTTGTGCAGTGGCAAAAGGAGAAAAAATTTTTTTAGCACAAAACAGAACAAATATTATCCAATATGTCCTGGATATTTTTCCTTATTTTACAATATGCCTTCATGGTAGCAAAGTGTCATTTTTCAAATTTTAACATTTTATAACAGATTGATCATACCAAAGCTACTAGAATCATTGTTTTGATACTTACCTGCTGAAGTTACCAGAAGTTATGTGAAAGCTAGAAATACTGAGGGAAAAACTATTCCCTTTATTGTACTACATTAATCTCACAGTGCTCTTAACCATTATGTCTCAGACATCTTTGAAAATCTGATGGAAAAAGGAGAAATTTCTCTGGAATAATGTCCATGCCTACAGCCACGCAAAATCTGGTATATGACTATAGAGCATACACATTCTCCAAAACAAAACAAAACAAAAAAACCCTTTACCATTGAGCCGATTCCAACTCATAGTGACCCTACAGGACAGAGTAAAACTGCACCATAGGGTTTCCAAGGAGTGGCTGGTAGATTCGAACTGCTGGCCTTTTGGTTAACAGCCAAGCTCTTAACCACTCTGAGCAAATTAACAACTAATTTTTAATTCTATAAAAATAGAAATTTATATACTTAAATAACTGCAGAAAAATATGGGATGCAACAGTTAAATCTTGTTTGTTGCCATTAGTCTCAAAATGCACAATACAATGCAATCAGGAGTATATTACATTTGTTGCAAATCATAGTCTACACAGTTCCAATTTAGTTAGCAATTAGAGTTATTCTAACAAATGCACGATCGACAATTTCAAGCACATATCTAGTGCTTTCATCATCACTTGCTCATTAGAGTAGACAAATGTCAAGTCGAGCAGATGCAACACTTGGCAGGAGGTTAAGCTTGTTTAAATAATTTGAAATCAACTAATAATC
Organism: Dugong dugon; assembly: GCA_030035585.1. Lineage (NCBI taxonomy): Eukaryota > Metazoa > Chordata > Mammalia > Sirenia > Dugongidae > Dugong > Dugong dugon. The sequence continues at coordinate 19,106,184 of CM057463.1, read as the reverse complement.
TAGAAAATCAATAAAGCATTTTCTGTTTTCAATAAATGTTGTTTTCTCCATTATATATAAAATCTAGCTAAGCATCATTGAACATTAATTATACTGATATTGAAGTATTTTCAGTCACTAAAATGGGCCGTGCTATATCTGTTTCATTCTCTTCTTCAGACAGTGAAAGGAAAAGTAAGAACTATCTCTCTGGATTATTTAGAGAGCTGTGACTGGTAAAAATTCAAACCCTTCTCTCCTGCTACTACTGCTTTCTAGTAGTACAGGGATTTATTAGATTTTGAGTTGTAACCTAGCGATCTAAAAAAAAAAAGTAAGTCATCACGTTTTAAGGAATCAATATACTAAAGATAAAACTTTTGAAGAGTAGATTAATATAAACTATTTTCATAAATCAAACTTCGATCACTTATTTTCACCAAACTTGGATAAGCTCTCTCATTCAATATTTCAAGGTATCAAACAGAAATAGAAGTTAAAAGGCTAAGCCATCCTATCCATCATTACCTGGATCGTGGCCTTAGGAAGCCATGCAAAAGAAATAAATATCTTTTCTTCTATGTTAAAACCAGCAAAACACACCATCAGAAACGTAGTCAAAATTCGTATCAATACTGCAATGCCCAGGGTGGCAACACAAAGGCCTATAAGAAAAAGTCAATTTTTATAAATAATGAAACACTGGGGGAAAAATTGCATTTCATGGTTACTTATTCAAAACAGGACCAAAAGAAATAAGTAAAGAACATTAAAAAATTAAAAATACAAAAATGGTTAGGCATAATTTATCAAAAAATCAATATTAAAGACCAATCAGATTACTTGTTTAAAATAAGATGTTTCCCTAGATCAAAACTAGAAATTAATTAAACCTGTTTGAATTTCTACAAAGGAGATATGAATGTTATATCTCTTACATTTTATACCAAGAACTGCACTTTCTTCCATGTGTTTATTTAACAAGGAATTAGTAAGTGATAACTATGCATGACAGGCTTTGAACTGGTTGCCAGGTACATAAAGATGTATAATGTACAGACTCTGCCTTTATGAGCACGAAAGTCAGAGGAAGACAAAAATATAAACAATGAATTCACATACTGTGTAATAACTGCAATATAAACAAACCAATAAGAAGGTGTAGAAGAGGGAAAAATTAACATTTTGACCAAGGAGGTCTAGAATTCATTATAGAATAAAAGACCAGAGGTGGTATTCAAAATATTTATCAGCCAATCAGAATGGAGCTGGCTATGCAATCACCAATGTGAATGGGCAATGGCAGTACACGACTGTTTTGCCATATTTGTGTGTCTAACAGCATGATAGCTTGAATGACACACAGCTACTTAATTCAGTTGTTTAGAACCCTTTATTGATGAAGAAAATTTCATCCTGATTTGTAAAACAAGGGATTTTGATGAGGGCAGCTGTAGGCTACTGAACCTGATAAAGATACAGCTAAGGGGACTACTGAGTAATAAGGTGATTTTTCTTTTTTTAAAAGTAACATTTGTTGAGACTTCCGGGCAACCTGGCACTATAGGCAGAAGCACCGTACCGTTCCTCCACAGCAAAGATCCAAAAAACTAAGCCAAATAGAGAAAACAACAATCCTGAAACCCTAAGCATCAAATGAAGAGATAAAGAACTCAGCCAAGCACCGAATGTAATAAGAAACTGACAGAGAACAGAGAGCGAGGAGACATACATGCAGAGGTCCCCTATCAGCTAACACAGCACAGATCTGCCATCTTCGACCCCTATCAGAGACCAGCGAACAGGGGTATGAGAAAGAGCTTCATGGAGCTTCCAGCAGGAGACAGAACAACAGGTAACCAGCAATATACGCTTTCCTACCCCCCACCCTTCTTCACCCCGACTTGGCCTCCTCTGCTTCCTGCAGCCACAGTCTCTTGTCTGGGAAGCAGTGGCTTCACCCCCAGTGTCACATGGATTCCACACGCCTGCACTGGCTGGCTCCCTAAGTGCCATTTGTTGGCTGCTGGTGTTGCTTTTTTCCGCTGTTTAGATTTCTTCTTTACCTCTCACCACCTCCCCTTCCTTTCTCTCAAACCTGGCTCCGTGTACTATCTTTGCTTCTTCCTGAAAGGCTGTGAAACGCCACTCGAATGTGACACTGCTTCCTGGACCATGCTGCCATGTTGGTGGGATCCCGGGGCTTTTTTTTTTTTTTTTTTCCAATTGTTTGTTTTCTTTTTCTTATATTGAATTGTGAGCCCTTTCTAGCTGGGCAGCACTGTGTGGCTTGGGACCTACCCCGTCATTTTGTGCAGCCATGCAGAGAGATCCCTGATGACGTTTTTTTTTTCTTTCTTTTTTTTGTGGGATTTTTCTTGTTCTTTTTAAAATTTGATTGTTTTGTTTTGTTTTCCCTCTTTTTCCCTTTTTGTCTTTCTTCATCACTCAGTTTCTCATCTCTCTATACTTTCCTTCTCTTCCTGTCCCCTGAATACCTGGCACTGGCTGTACTTCACAGCCTGAGAGCAACTTCCCCAGACCTCATAGCCACACCGGTGGGACACCTGGGAGCTTTGCTTTTCTTTCTAATTTTTATTTATTCATGTTTTTCTTCTTCTCCTTTTTGTTTTTCTCCATTTCATAGTCTCTCATCTCTCCACTCCAATGGCAAGCTCCCCTAACACTCTTTTTTGTTTGTCTGTACGTTTTTGGACCCTGTTCTTCTCTCCTCTCTCCCATACCCATCTTAGCTCCACACATCACAATCTCCCCCCTCCATCCTGCCTACCTGCACCATGCCCTGAACATCACACCACCAAGAAGCCCAGGCATGGCCTCCCGGAACCTGCCCTGCACTGATTAACAGCCGGCCCTGGTGGCCGTAGTAAGTGCCACAAACAACCCATCCCAGCAACTCCTCTTCAGCTAGACCTGCCCTGCTGTACCATGTCTGAGTGACTGACCTGCCAATTGGAGAAGAAGGTGAAAAGTATCGTGCCCACAGAAGAGCAAACAACAAAGAACACACAGCCTACCTCCTCAGACATAACCAAATTAAGCAAAAAAATAAAAAAGGATGAAACAAACAAATCTACAACCAATAAATGAGAAAAATAGCTACCGAATGCCCTGAAGACAGCAGACAATATCAAAACATTAACAAAAACAGGACAGGATGGTCCCAGTAGGCATCCAAAATAAAACACCAGATGACTTTCCAGTAGAAGAAAAGGCACTAGAACACCCTGATAGGGAATTCAAATCTCTAATATTCAGAGCTATCCAAGAGTTGAAGCAAAAAGCAGACAAAAAAGAGGAAAAAATAGACAAAATCATGAAATAGGCCAAAAAAAAAAAAAAAAAAAAAAGGAAGAATTCAGGAAAATAATGCAGGAAAAAATGCCAAAATAAATTCACAACTAGAAATCATACAAAAACAACAATTAGAAATCCAAAAGATACAGAACAAGATTTCAGAAATGGACAGTGTCATAGAAGGGCTGAGGAGCAGGTTTGAAATGGTAGAAGACAGGATCAGCGAAATTGAAGAAAAACCCTTGGATACGACTCTGTTTGAGGAAAAATCAGAAAAAAGAACAAAGAAAAATGAAGAGACCCTGAGAATTATGTGGGATACAATTGAAAGCAAAGATATGCGAGTGATCGGAGTTCCAAAACAGGGTGAGAAAATAGAAAACACAGGATCATTGAAGAACTGCTGACAGAAAACTTCCCCAATATCATGAAAGGTGAAAAGCTGGCCATCCAAGAAGCTCAAAGAACCGCATATAAGATAGACTCCAGAAGAAAATCACCAAGGCATATCATAATCACACTCACCAAAACCAAAGACAAAGAATCCTGAGAGCAGCTTGAGAAAAACAAAAAGTCACATACAGAGGAGAAAGCTCAGATTATTCAGCAGAAACTTTGCAGTCAAGAAGGCAATGGGATGACATATATAAAACTTTGAAAGAAAAAAATTGCCAGCCAAGAATGATATATCCTGCAAAACTCTCGTTCAAATTTGATGGTGAAATTAGGACATTTCCAGATAAACAGAAATTATGGGAATATGTAAAAACCAAACGTACTAGAATTATTAAAGGGAGTCCTTCAATCTGAGAAGAAACAACATCAGCTCACAGGCTGAATCTAGGACGCAGGATTGTACCAGCCAGATACCAATCTAGGAAATGAACTCTCAAGGACTATCCATAACCAAAAGAAATACAACAGGGAATCAGAGCAGTTAATCTGTAAATGACAACAACATCAGAACAATAGAAGAGTGAATAAATGGTGTAGGTATAGAACCTTTTAATGGAGAGGAAGCCAAGGTGATACCAAGTAATAATAGATAAGTGGTAACTTTGGTGAAGGATAACACAGTATACAGTACTGGGGAAGGCAGCACAACTTATACAAGGAAAGGTCATGGAAGCTCCATAGACACATCCAAACTCCCTGAGGGACTGAACTGCTGTGCAGAGGGCTGTGGGGACTATGGTCTCGGGGAACATCTAGCTCAACTGGTGTAACACAGTTCATAAAGACAATGTTCTACCTTGGTGGGTAGCATCTGGGTTCTTAAAAGCCTGTGAGCAACCATCTAAGATAATCCACTGGTATCACCCCTTCTGGAGCAAGGGAGAATGAAGAGAATAGGATACAAGAAAAAGATTAGTCCAAAGGACTAAAGGACCACAGCTACCAAGGCCTCCACCAGACTGAATCCAGTACAGCTAGATGGTGCCCGGCTATCACCACTGGTTGCTCTGACTGGGATCACAACAGAGGGTTCTGGACAGAGATGGAGAAGGATGTAGAACAAAATTCTAACACACCCAAAAAAGGTGAGATTTACAGCCTGACAGAGACTGGAGAAACCCTGAGAGTATGGCCTCTTTCAGTTCAGTGGTGAAGTCACTCCCGAGGCTCACTGTTCAGCTGACGATTATACAACCCCGTAAAACAAAACGGGACTAATGAGGCACAGAAGTCCAGGAGAAAGGACTAGAAGGAAGAAGGGGACAGGAAAGCTGGTGACAGGGAATCCAAGGTTGAGTAAGGACAGTGTTGACATGTCGTGGGGTTGTTAACCATTGTCATAGGGCAATATGTGTACTAACTGTTTAATGAGAAACTATTTTGTTCTGTAAACCTTCATCTAAAGTGAGAATAGCAGCACAACTAGAAGAACATAATCGATGTCACTGAATTGTACATGTAGAAATTTTTGAAATGGTGTATCTTTGGCTATGTATATTTTCACCAAAAAAAAAAAAAAAAAAAAAAAGGTCCTCCAGGGTCAAGAAGGGAGAGTGTTGACATGTCATGGAGTTGTTAACCAATGTCGTAAAACAATATGTGTACTGACTGTTTAATGAGAAACTATTTTTTCTGTAAACCTTCACCTAAAGTACCATTTAAAAAAAAGTAACATTTGTTGAGAGTTTACTCTGTTCCAGTTACTGTGCTAAGCTTTAGATGGACAATTGTAGTTAACCCACATAACCTGTGGCATAGCCGCTACTATTATTCTCATTTTACAGTTGAAAAAAAAAATGGAGTTCAGAGAGGATAAACAACTTTTCCAAGTTCAAAGGGCTAGTAAAACTCCAGACAGACATTGATGGATGATCTGTTGTGAATCTGCAATAGGGTTTCTTTATGGGAAGATTTTGTGGCTCTTTGTTGAAGTGTATTTCTTTCAGGTTGGTAGGTATTCAAAAGCATATGTTGCCTGAAGTACAAGACACAAAAGAGATGGCACCATTCCCAGATGGGAACACTGAAGGAGGAGCAGGTTTGGGGACAGGATGATGAGTAAATTTTAGATATATTGAGTTTAATTTAGAGATAAATATTTTTGGAATTACACAGTTTATAAACGAAGCCATTGGAAGTTCTGAGAAGTGATATAGAGCAAGAAAAGTAGGTGCTTTGTAGAGATCTTTAATGAAGAGCAACGTTTAAACAATGTATAGTGTAAAGGAGAATACAAAGGGCACTGGAAAATATGAAGTTTCAGAAATCAACATATAAGAGTGTTTTAAAGAGGTCAATAACATCAAATGCTGCTGAGAAGTCAAGTAAAATAAAGACAAGAAAGTATTCATTGGATTGAGCAATATAACCTTAGTGAGCAAGGTCGCTGTGTGATGGGGCAGAATCTGCACTGAAATATATTAAGAAAGTGAATGGGAGTTGAAGTGGAAAAAGGGAATGTAGTTACCTCTTTTAAAAGTTTGAAAGAAGAAGAGAGAGGTAGTATGGTGGAGGGTGGGGGTAAAATGGAGGAAGGATAAATTGGGGAAAGAAAATGGAGAAAGGATATATTTGTTAAGATAAAAATAGTTAGCGTCTGTTTAAATTCTGAAGAGGAAGAAACTGAGATAAGGGTGTTTGAAGACAAATGAGCAAAAGGGAAGGATCTTTGTCTGAGATTCCGAAGGAGGTGGCAGAGGATGGGGTCCCTAGTATGGATGGATGAATATTGTGATGGGAGTAAAGGATGAAATCGTAAGTATTTGTTCAAATTAATATGCAAGTGTTATGCTATGAATCAAGAGAGCATTAATATGATGACTCTAATGTATGGATGAATAAAAGAATGGATGAATCGACAACCATTTCTATTCCATGGGCACATATTATAGAAGTGACTAGCTGTTTTAAACTTCTGGTCCGCAGTGAGAACACGTTTAGATGAACAATAACATTCTTACCACTGGAAGAAAAAGTTTAAAGCCTGTAATCTCTTGATAGTGGTCAGTAGTGTCATCTTTACAAGGAACAACAATGTTAAAGGTGTAGAATTCACTGCCTTGGATTTACCAGCATTCTCTTCTAACCAACTAGTCTAACAGACTCAGACCATGACTACAAATGTAATTAACTTTTTATATAACTGTGATCATGGAAACCACTGGACACATGCCTGCTAAAGAGATTTTAACTGAATATAGAAAGAGAAGATTTTAGTTCAAAAGTGTACTTTGAAATTCTTACCAACACTTTCTCGTCTGAGAGATGCAACAGATACCTCTGCTCCAAGCAGTCCAAAAAGAAGGGGCTCAAACACGATCCAGGAAACTCTAATTATGTTTTCAATTACTTCCTAAAAGAAAAACAAATAACACACACACACACACACACACACACAATTTCTACTCTGTGAAGTTATAAGTAACAAATTTTACTAATTTGAAATTGGAGTCAATTTGATCTAAGGCAGGCTTTATTTTTATTTTTATGTTATCTGTAAATAGGTTAGCTACAATAGAACAAAAAAATCACCTGGGACACTTCTTACACAGTTAAGATGTTATATGATGTGCTTTTGCATACTAAGTGTGAGTTTGCAAATGGATGTTAATTCTGAAGATTCTTATATTAGGATGAATACTTCGGAATATATTATTGTCAGATAATTTACCATGTGAATTTAAATACTGATCAAACAGACCATGTGTTTATTTTTATTGTATTCAAAATTTTTATTTTGTACGAATGCTCTGAATTAGTACAAGTAAGATGCCAGCTATTATTCTGAAATCACATAACGAAGCAGGAAGAGCCCAGGTATGGGGCTCAGAAGACCAGGTTCTACTGCCGGGTCATCACTAACAGAGTTGAGAACCCTAGACTCGCATGTGCTCACCATGGGACCACACTCTGCAGACATTATGTCCTGAGACAGCTCCTCCACTACTGAAGGGCTCCAGCTGTTGGGAAGCCATTACCTAGTCTGAGGCACTAGATCTTGCACACAGAAAAAAACAGAGGACCTTCGATTTCTACCTGATGGTTTGTCAGTTTGTGAATGCCGCTATCATATTTACTCCAAGACTCCTGTTTCCTTGATTAAACATTTAAAAATTTTTATTATTTTAATTTACTAACTTAGGAGATCTTTCACCATCCTTTGAATAAGTCTCAGTTTGTCAGTGTATCTAACTACCCATCTGACTTCCTATCTATCTAGCTGTATCAATAGGTAATACAGTTATCAAAATCAAGTATAAAAGAGTAGCCCATGGAAAGTCCCTCTGTGTCCCTTCAGGCACTCAGATGTCTTCCACCCCTGTAGGCAACTCTGGTTATTAAAAGATTTTTTGCACATAAAAAGCAACCATAAAATCATAAAATACATTTGTTTGCTCACTTGTCTACAAAATAGTAGCATACTATGTACGGTATTCGTTGAGTTTATTTTTTTTAAATCCCCAGTCTTTCCCTCTGGTAACTTAAAGGGCTTCCTCATCCATTTTTACAGCTCTGTCGTATTCCAATTAGAGATTCGGCATAAATTATTATTAGAAACTCTCTAATGAGAGTTCAAGTTTTCAATTTTTGCTAGTTCAAAAAATACTGCAACAACTAGATCATTTTGTATTTCATATGTGTGCAAATATATATATGGTAGCATAAATCCTTAAAAGTAGAATTGCTGAGTCAAAGAGCATATATGATATTTTGACAGGCACAGCTAAGTTCCTTCTAAGAGCAGTGTATAAGTGTGCTTATTTTTCTATGCCCTTACCAACATAGTATGTTATCACAAATTGGAGAATTTTGCTAATCTAATAGGTGGAAGTATCTATTTTTAAAAGTGCCAGTCAAGTTTAATTCCTCTAGCCCTTAGTTTCTTTATCTAAAACTTTTAGGGATTAGACTGATTGCTAAATTCCTTTCTAGCTTTAAAATTCCATAATTCTATGAATAATTCAAATCTCATTCTATATAATGAATTAATCTAGCATCTTTAATTAGCGAACACTTTATTTTCTTGATCAATTTAAAAGAAATGCCAGTAGGATCGAATTAGAACAACAAAGCATAGCAGAAAAATCTAGGAGTGACAGAGTTTTTTCTTAACTTTTGTCAAAATTGCTATTAGCTAGCATTATTATAGACAAAACAAAAACTGGGGGAAAAAATCAGTTCTCCAACTCAAATCTAGAAATAAGCCCAACTGTTGAAACACAAGGTTCTATATTTTTACGTTTTCTCCCTGAAAAATACTGGTAACTTTAGTTAGTGATACAGGGCTTTAATCCTTACAAATTAAATAAAAATTTTCATGAATCACAGATTTTACTAATTTACTTTCTCTATCCCCATGAAGGCACAGGTAATAAAAAGAATTAAATCAGTATTCCTTACATAAGTCTAACATAGATTATTTGCTCTAAATATATGATTCTTTGCAATGCTGATTTTTATGCCACTTAAGATAAAAAGTACTTTTTATTTCAACTTACGGCATATTTCCCAATATCATATGTTCACATCATCAGAAAAGAAATAGGCTTGAGGTTCTGCCTGATTTATGCCCTTAAAGAAACAATGTTCTAGATACACAGACAGTCCCTAGGTTATGAACAAGATTCATTCCTGAGTGTGTCTTTAAGAATTTGTAGGTTTAAGTCAGAACAGGTGCATACGGTCCTTACTTAGCCTTACTTTAGGGCAAGAAAAGGCTTGAAGCCTTTTCAATGATTTAAAAGCTGCACATACAGCAAGTGAAGGTGAATGGAATGAAGAAATTGTTTTGAGTAGGGGTTGGTTCAGTTCTCTCAAAGTGAGGGCAATTTATGTGACCTTAAAGGGCAAGTACAAGTTGTCTTAGTAAGTTGGATGTTCCTAACCCAGGGACTGCCTGTACTCAGGACTGCTTTTTTTTTCTTTTTTTTTTTTACAAGACTTGTTAAAAACTTGAAATAATTCATTTAAGCTTTCTCCCATTTGACTTTTTTCCCTTCCTTTCTTTGCAGAAAACAAAAAACAAAACAAAACAAAAAAACACCCTTTTTATGGTGCAAAGCTTAGTTTTTTTTTTTTTTTTTACAGATCTTAGTTTTTATCAGTTAGCAATATTGATACATATTTAATAAAACTCCAACTTTCCATTTACATGATGCCTTAAACCTTGTGAAGTGCATTCACATGATATACTAGCTCCTTTCAGAGCCATGACTACAGCAACTTGATGAACTCAAGTTGATGAACTTACTTACAACTACTCAAAGAAGAATATAAATTCATTTTTTAATTGAATTTAGAGAAAGGAATTCTTAATTTTTATAATTCTTGAGGATTTTTCTTTCATGCTTTGAAGTCAGGTTAGACATTTTAATACTGAACAAACTATCACATTAAATTGTACATTGCTCAATCCTGGATCCCTCTAAAGCTTCAACATTCTAGTTCCCTATTTCATTAAGCTTGCTTTATTATGTATATTATATTTGAATAATAAGTAGATTTGGGTTTAGTTTTTAATTTTTTTGTTTTTGCTTATATTCTTTACTGAAGAATGTTTACATCCTTTTTGCTGAAGGAAATTACTCTTCACCATTTGATATGCACCCCACCATATAGGTTTATATGCATTTACATGCATCTATATGTACGTATCATAATACAGAATATGTTTCATGGAGTTAAATCTTATGTAAATTTTCATGAAAAATACGGCTTAGAGATCTTATAATATTAATTGTTAGCTGCTGCAGAGCCGGCTCCCACTCATGGTGACCTTATGTACAGCAGAACGCAATAATATTAGTATATATATCTATACGTGCACCTCGTTCTTGCTGCATAGTAATCCGTGACATGGAAGTACCACAGTTTATTTCATCGTTTATTGATTGACTTGGAGATTGTTCCCAATTTTCATCTTTTCAAAAAATACTGTGAAATAATTTATCTCAAATCATTCTCAAAAATACATTACAGGTATAGTAATGTGCTAATTATCAATTTATTGTTCCTTCACTCTAAATCTCCTTTTACTGTCTATTCTGCAGAAAAGAAACTTGGCCCTTTAAGTTATTTCTCCTTTGTCAGCTGGTACAATGTTAAACTTTGTCAGTAGAGGGCTCTGAAGAGTGATTGCTGGAGAGAGGTGCTTTTCTTCCTGGTTTCCATGGCTTCAGGGTCCTGCAGCTGCGCTGCTTGCTGCTGCAGCACTAGGCTTCTCCAGAGTCAGGCTCCTAGAGTGCATCGCAGTCAGCAGCACCCAATGGCCAGCAGCTTCACACAGCAATCCCGTGGGAAGTTCATAGCAGACTGCCTCTGGTAATACACTTCTCCATGCACCCTAGAGGGGGATTTCTTGCAAGTCTGGAGGGTGGATGCGGTTTTTCTGTCATCCAGTGAGACACAAGAGGTACCCTCTCCAACAAGGTCTGGATCTCAGCCTTGGAGGCGGAGGAGGGCGGTCTTCCTTGGTTGCCATATCTCTGCCTAGGGGGAGAGGCTGTTCTTTATACCTGCTATGCTATTCCTATGGTATTCTCTAGAGTTCTCTTACTTCTTACTAGCCAATCCCTTGTGCTTTGATCTCCTGTTACAGATAATAATTCTTTACATTAAACTTTCCCTGTTCAAGTTACTGAGTAGTTTCTCTTTCCTGATAGGACCCTGATTCATACAGCACTAACTTTATAACACATAATGTAAAAAACCAGGAAAAGACTGATAAACTTGACTACAACAAAATTAAAATGTTTTTTGCAAAAGAAACCGTAAACAAAGATAAGTGACAAACAAAGAGAAAATATCTGCAGCATGTAAAACAGACTAAGGAATAACATTCAATAAAGAAGAGACCAAAAAAAGGGCAATGTAGGTACTGTACATACAATTGATTCACAAAAGAGGAAACGCAAACCACCAATAAGTACTTTAAAAAAAGATGCTAAATTCATTAATCAGAGAAACAAAAATGAAAATGACATACTATCACATTGGAAACAACTCTAAAAATTTGTATAACGTCAAATATTTGTGAGATTCTGAGGAAACTTACACACACTAATTGCAGAGCAAACTCTGGTAAAGCTTTTATGGAGTAATTTAGCTGTGCCAATTAGAGTGTCTAAGAATTTTCACTGAATAGAGTTTTAATCAACTGAGAATCCTGGAGCAAACGGTTACGTGCTAGGCTGCTAACTGAAAGGTTGGCAGTTTGAACCCACCCAGCCACTCATGGAAGAAGACCTGGTGATCTGCTCCTGTAAAGATTACAGCCAAGAAAACCCTATGGGGCAGTTCTACTCTGTCACTTGGGGTCACCACGAATCGAAAATCAATGGCATCCCAACAACGAGAATCCGTTTTTATACTTAAAATTACACATCTTTAAGAATCTGCAATTCCGTATGTTTACAGTATTCAGCTGTTTGCAAAAGGAGGATTATATTATTCTTTTTCTATCTTATTACTTTTATTATTTCTGGTATGTTTATTATCATGAAGATTCTCTTTCCTTTTAGCTTATAAAAGTTGAAGGACACAGAGCATATGACAGGGGTTGTTGGTTTTATTCATTTAGCTTTTTCATGTAGCATGCAAAAGGTTATGCTTTCACAACATAAGGGATCAGGTAGTGACCCAGGTTTAAATTCTGCCACCCACTAACTGCAGGCCACTTGCCTCTCAGTGTCTCATTTTTCTCATCTGTAAAATAAGAGGTTTCTATCAGATGACATCTAACATCCTCTATCATTTAATAACAGTGAATAATTTGGCCAAAAAGCAAGTCAACTTGCCATTCTTCCACATACTTCATATTTTAATTTTTAATTTACTTTAGTCAAAGCTGACTTCAGCTGATACCCAATGGAGTAAAGAATAAGAACCAACTCTATTAGTTTTAGGTTGCTTAGCCTTTTGTTGCCGTGACTAATTGTTTAATGGAAGTTCTTAAATATATTCATGTGCTCAGAATGCCAATGAAAACAGAAGCCTAAAGAGCTTTCCCCACTGAATTATGTTTATTTCTAAATTGTGGACAAAGGCCACAATTTGTTCTTTGATTGTAACACTTTAGATGAGTTGAACATCAGACATGAGTTTATTCATTGTAAAACTTTAAAGTCAAGTTCCTTCTGCTTTTTTCACAATGTCAAAACTAAACTAAACTTCTTTATACAGAAAATGCAGTTACTGAACAGGCTAAGTATAAAAGATCAGTCCAGTGTAGTGTAGGCATGTTGTCCTTTGAAAATTAAGGTCACTTTACACATCTGCACACACTAGTACGCACCTTCAATAATATAAATCACTTTCAAGAATGGAAGAACACAGAGAAATGGAGGTATCCTCATCACTTAAATATCTACTCAATCTGATATTTTTCTTCTTGGAGAGAAGAACATTTCAAGATTCAGAAGGCCCAAAGGGTATCAAGAAAAAAAAAATCCTATAGCCCTGGTGGCACAATGGTTAAGTGCTTTGTTGCCTGAAGGGTCCTCAGTTTGAACACACAAGCCACTCAGGGAGAAAAGACCTGGCAATCTGCTCTTGTAAAGATTACAGCCTAGGAAACCCTACGGGGCAGTTCTACTCTGTCCTATAGGGTCACTATGGGCTGAAATTGACTCGACAGAATGCAATAACAACATAGCTCTAAAGGTGACCAGAAGAAGCCGTGGATTGGATAAGAGATAAAAGAGGCTTATATGTTTTATGTACTCATCTAACTTGAGGAGTCCCTGGGTGGTGCAAATGGTTAAGCCCTCAACTACTAGTGGAAAGTTTGGTGGTTCAAACCCACCCAGAGGCGCCTTGGAAGACAGGCCTGGTGATCTGCTTCTGCAAGGTCACAGCCTTGAAAAACCTTGAAAGGTCATAGCAGTTCTATTCTGCACACATGGGGTCACCATGAGTCAACTCAACAGCAACCAACAACAACATCTGAATACAGAAAATGACAAGATTAATGATAATAAGGAAAACCAATGGGAAAAGTATACAATAAGGTATACAAAAAGTATACAATAAAGACTACAGGCATAAACAGATTTTCATAAAATATTTTAGGTTTCCAAAGTAAAAGACCAATGTTGCTACAGTACTGTAGAGCTTACAAGTGTTTCATTCCCATTATCCCACAGGATAGTCACAATTGATTCTTTACATATTACTATTATCTTTATTTTACAGTCTCAGAGAAGAAAAGTGATTTGCTAGGAGTGGTGGAACTGGAATTGGAATCCCAATCTCCATAATATCTTAAATCTTATGTTCTTTTTATTATATCATGCTGCTATGGAGGTAGGTATAAAAATAATAAGGGTGATTATCTACTGAGTGTATTCTATGACTAAGTGCTTTATGTAGATTATTTCATTTAATCAACTCTCTGAGTTGTTGTTATTATCACTCCCTCCTTTACATATGAGGATATTAAGGGTCTGATAAGTTAAATAATTTGCACCTAGTCATATAGCTTGTAGGTCTTAGAATGCAGATTATTAGCCAAAGCAATCTGAGCTCCTGACCTTATGCATACTGTAGGAAAAGGGAAGAAAAGAAGTCCAAAATCTGGACTCATAGGTTTGATACCCTCGGAAGTAGGAACTATCTTGAGCAATAAATTAGAAAAGATACCGAGGGTGCCTGTCCCAAAACTGTTTCAATAAAGACTAGTTTTCTTTCTTAGGGAACAATTTGATGTAGTCAAATGGTGGATTCTCATTCTGACTCTGCCACTTAATAGCTTTGCGACTTTAGGCAAACTATTTACTATCTCGATGTCTTGGTGCCCTCATTTGTAATATAGGACAAATGTCAGACCTGTGAAGGTCACCTGTGAAGAATAAGTGAGATAACATATGTCAGATTTTGCTGGGGAAGGGAACACTTTCACTGGGAAAGAGATCTTTATGAAAGAAAATAGAGGAACACTTATAGTAAGAGACTGATAGAGGCAACCACATGAAAATATAAGGTCTTCATCTATTAATAATGAATAAACAGGCACAAGGACTAATACTGTGTGTGTGTATCTCACAAATCAGTAGTCAATATGTTAAATCAAAAGATGACGGACAAGACCTATCAAAGAAAAATTCAAATGGTGAAAAATATGAAAAAGTATTCAATCTCACTGTTAAAGAAGCATAAAGGAAAACAGGATACCATTTCTCACCTATCAATATGGCTGAAGATTAAAAGCAATAATATTTTAAACCAGTGGCTCGCAAAGTGTGGTCCCCAGACGAGTAGGATCAGCATCACCTGAAACGTGTTAGAAGTGCAGATTCTCAGGCCCCACCTTAGACCTACCAAATCAGATAATTGGGGATGGGGCCCAGAAATCTAGTTTAACAAGCCTTCCAGGTGATTCTGATGTATGTGAAAGTTTGATAAGCATTATTCTAAGTTGATGAGTTTGTGATGAGATATTTACTTCATATATTGCTGGCGGAAAAGTAAATTGATACAACTCTAGAAAGTAGTTTGGTAATATGTGTAAAAAAACCTCAAAATGTTCATATTATTTGGCACCAAAATTATACTGTTAGGAATGTTCCCTAACAGGAAATAATCAGATACTGGATTTCAGCATAATTTAAAATAGAAGAGACTGGAAATAACCTAAATATATAGGTATATAGGAATGGTTAAAAAAATTACGGTACATTTGTATATTTGTGTGTGTATATCTATCTATCTATCTCTATATCTATATCTATATATGTAAACCCTGGTGGTGTAGTGGTTAAGACATATGGCTGCTAACCAAAAGGTCAGCAGTTCAAATCTACCAGGTCCTCCTTGGAAACCCTATGGGGCAGTTCTACTCTGTCCTATAGGGTCGCTATGAGTCAGAATCGATTCGACGGCAATGGGTTTATGCATATATATATATATATATATATATATATATATATATATATATATATATATTTATCACCAGAAGTATATTTGAAACATATTTTAATAATGATTTTCTCTCTGGTTTGAGGGATTACATTGATTCCTTCCAGGTAATCAGCTGGACTGCAGGCAATTTAGATAAAGTTATGACAAATGCAGACAAATACCCTATGTTTTGGTTTATATTTTCTATACAACCCACATTACAGTTTTTCTGAATAAAAATGTGATTGAAACTGATCAAAGTTTCCCTTTCCCTCCCTTTCCTTTCTGTGCCATAGTCCATGGCCACTTGCAGGAGGCATGAGTCTCCCCTTTGATTCCACTGTTGGTGAAACTACTCCTTTCTGGTCTATTCCAGATGTTATGGCTCTTGCTCATCGTTTATATTTTTTATGAATTTTTCATTTATGAATGTAGAGTTTTTTTCCTTTTTTTAAAATTAAAATTGGTTACATTAGTCATGTTGTGCTAGAGATGTGATTTTAAATTGCAAAGTTTAAGATTATAATGCTTTATAACACACTTAGTATTTGTTACTCAAATAGATGTCAAAATATAAAAATGTGCCCTGCACAACAACACTACAGTTGTGTTACAGGCTGGTAGAAGTTGTTTTGAGGTCAGATAAACCTGAGCTTAAATCCCAATGCTGCCGCTTTCTAATTTTGTGACCTTGGACATGTTACTTAAGTCTTTCTGACTTATTAAAAAAACCAAACCAAACAAAAAACCAGTTGTCATTGGGTCACAATGCAAATGCAGTAGCGTTCCCTTGCTAAGTGGGAACTTAAATGTTGGTCTTGGGGCAAAGGAGTAGGTCAGGGTGCTTCTAAGAGCAGGGTGCCTTAATCAGCAGCCAAGGCTGGGATGGAAGACAGACAATGAATCCTCAGAGGCTTCAGGGATGCAGTTCATCCCTTGGTCTTGAGCTGAGATTGACAGAGGTAGGCTGTTAACCTTGCCTCAGCCCACACATAAAGTGAATCCATGCAAAAACAAATGTTTTGATAACAACAAATGTTATGAGAGACGAGGGATGAGTACCCAATTTATACTAGGAAATTTGTTTACTTTTTCCTTTGCTTTTGTTGGATGTTAAGTCACTTATAATCAGTGGAATTTATTAATGCAGGTGCTGCTTAAAAAGAGAGAGGAGAGAGAGACACACACACATGATATAAGCCTTTTAGTTATGCCTCCTGGCAAGGCAGGATGCTTAGTGCTCATAATGCCTGGAGCAGGGCTAAAAGGGGCTCTCCCCTCTCTCCTGAAGCACACTCCATCCAAGCCCACTTTCCTGTGGCCTCAATACCCTCTCAACACAATGCTTCAGGCAGCCCCTACTAATCCCTCCATCTAAAATGAGATGATTCAACATCATACTTGTTGTAATTTTGTAATCACACCGTTATATAGTGAAAGCCTTCTACCTGAATGCTATTTACCCACAATGAAATTTTGTCTCCAGTAGATCCCCACAGACATTCATTTAATTGAATATGATTTTATACCTGATCTCAAGATTTATGACCTTCACATATTCATCTACAAGGCATTATCTTAAGCTTAATTATTTTGAACAGTTGTCTTCAAGTTTTATAAGATTATTCCAGAACCAGAAATATTAGTCCAAAGGACTGATGGACCACAATTACCACAGTCTCCACCAGACTGAGTCCAGTACAACTAGATAGTGCCTGGCTACTACCACTGACTGCTCTGACAGGGATCATAACAGAGGGTCCCAGACAGAGTGGGAGAAAAATGTAGAAGAAAATTCTAACTCACAAAAAAGACCAGACTTACTTACTGGCCTGACAGAGACTGGAGAAACCCCGAGACTATGGACCCCAGACACTCTTCTAGCTCAGTAATGAAGTCACTCCCGAGGTTCACCCTTCAGCCAAATGTTAGACAGGCCCATAAAACAAAACGAGACTAAAGGGGCACACCAGTCCAGGGGCAAGGACTAGAAGGCAGGAGGAGACAGGAAAGCTGGTAATAGGGAACCCCGGGTTGAGAAGGGGAGAGTGTTGACATGTTGTGGGGTTGGTAACCAATGTCACAAACCGATATGTATGCTAATTGTCTAATAAGAAGCTAGTTCTGTAAACCTCCATCTTAAAGTACAATAATAAATAAAACCTGAGAAAAAAATTTATTCCAAAATCATATTATCTGCACTTAATTTAGGTCACCTACATCTATAATCTTTTCATTAAGCGGAATAACATATGAGCCAAGGTCAAATCTATAAAAACATATCTGGAAATTAAAATAAATAAATGACAACCAGCTAATTTCCATAATAGAGATTAAGAAAATTAATAAACTTAAAAATCAATAAGGAAAACCCAAATAACTCTCAAAAATGGGCAAAGGCTTTTGAGCAAACTGGCTATTAAATATGAAAATATGATTAGCTTCACTCATAAAGAAATGCAAATCAGATTAATAATAATACACGTTTTTCACCTATCAGATTAACAAAGACTTGAAGATTGAAATACTCAGGAGATCCTCTCGCATACTGTTGGTGGAAATGTAAATTACTGCGGCCTTTTGAAACGGCAAATTGATACTATCAGAAATTTAAATGCATACTCTTTGATAGAGTAATTCTACTTCTAGAAATTTATCTTACAGATAGATTCAGAGATAAGCTATATTTTGTTAATTCTAAGATTCACATTTTTTCGCATTTTAACATTTCTGAAATTAGGATGGCATGTCATAGTTTAACTGGCAGCATATTTTTTTTCCTTGTTGGTGGCACAAAAAATAATGGTGCTTCTTAGAAATGATGGAAACCCTGGTGGTGTAGTTGTTAAGAGTTCGGCTGCTAACCAAAAGTTCGGCAGTTTGAATCCACCAGGCGCTCCTTGGAAACCCGATGGGGCAGTTCTACTCTGTCCTATCGGGTCGCTATGAGTCAGAATTGACTCGACGGCAACAGGTTTGGTTTTTTTTTTTTCTTAGAAATGATAGTGTCTTAGAGTTTATGAAATATGGTATATGTAAGGATATTTTATTGAGGCACTGTTTGTCTTAGCAAAAACTAGAAACAACCTAACTATCTGTTAATAGGAGCCTGGCTAATGCAATGGTTAAGCGCTACTAACCAAAAGGTCAGTGGCCACCAGTCGCTCCTTGAGACAAAAGACCTAGCGATCTGCTCCCATAAAGATTCAAACCAAAAACCAAAGCTATTGCCATGGAGTTGATTCCAACTCATAACTAGTCTATAGGACAGAGTACAACTGCCCCATAGGTTTCCAACGCTGTAATCTTTACAGTAGCAGATTGCCAGGTCTTTCTCCTGTGGAGCAGATTGTGGGTTCGAACCACCAACCTTTCAGTCAGCAGCCTAGCACCACCAGGGCTCCTTCCTCAGAAAGATTACAGCCTAGGAAACCCTATGGGGCAGTTCTACCCTGTCCTATAAGGTCTTATAGACTAGCTATTACTCAGAATCGGCAGAACGGCACACAACAACATAGCTATAAAATGCAATACTCTGCAGATATTACAAAAAAATAAGGAAGGCATTGTGAAAATATGACCATGATATATATTAAGACATCAAATTATAAATTGGTATGTAAGGGGGAAGAAAGGATATTAGTGTGCACATTGTACATGTCTATGCATACAAATAGTTTTATGACAAAAAATGGTATTCGATGTTAAAAAAGCATCTGGAGGGAAAAAAATTAATCTGATCAGAAAGTGGTTATGAAGAGAACTTAAAATGAAATTCACCTTGTTCCTTGTCCTGAGTATACCTGCAACGAAGGCCGTGAGCACTGTGCACAGTATTTCTCCTGACCCAGGAAAACCAAAATACAGGCTGCCAAGAACAACTAGCTCAGAAAACCCCAACACAAGGAATCCTCTCTTCCACACAGGATTGTCCTTTAGGAGAAAAAAAGTTAATTAGCAAAATTATTTCAAATAACTAATTTTTAATTATGGATTTTTCTATAATATGAATTTATAGGAAACTAAAAATGCCTGCATCTGCTCACATAAATGCACGACTTAACATTTACTTTCTTTTCCTTAACAAAGGCAGAGTGAGTGTATACACAAATGGAGGAACACCAGTTATCTTCCTCGTATTGCTATGATGCCGAACAGGTTTCAGCGCATCTTCCAGATCAAGATGGACTAGGAAGAAAGGCCTGATGATCTACTTCTAAAAATCAGCCTATGGAAATCAGGGCAGTGTTTTGTTCTGTTGTGTATGGGGTTGCCATGAATTGGGGACAGACTTGACATCAGCCAACAACAACAGTTATCAATGCATAATTTCACAGGGCTGAATAGAAGAGTAGAAAAAAGTACACGGACTTTGTACACAGACAGACCTGGGTTAAATCCTAGCTCTTTTACGTCACTGGCGTGTATGTAGTGGCTGCATTACTTCACCTCTCCAAGCTTTGTTTCCTCATCCGCGAAACTGGTATAAAAACATTTACATCTTAGGGGTTCTATGGTGGTTGAAGATATCGCCTCTCTACTATCTCCAGGCTCTCTGTTTCCTCTTTAATTTGGTGCTCCCTTGGTTTTTCTTTCTAAATCCTTGACTAGCAAGAAGTTTCAGGAGGCTGTAGATTGAGAGTAGCTTTTTTTTAAAGTCTGACAACTGTGTACCTTTCTCTTTTTCCTTCCCTCTGCTCAGCCTTTTAAACATCTTGATCACTTTAAGATGCAGGTTTTTAAAACTGCTTGATTTGATTTGGAGAAATGCAGGCTCTGGAGCTGGATGCTCTGAATTCAATCCCAGCTCCACTGCTTTGTGATCTTGTTCAAGTCACTGATCCCCTCAATTTCTTCATCAGTAAAATGGTCATATTCACAGTACCCTCCTCGTGGGTGATCCAGATGGCACTAGGTCAGCGCTGCACAGATAACTTTCAGTGATGACAGAAACATTCTATATCTGCACTTCCCAGTCCAAGAGCCGCTAGTCACTGTGGCCACTGAACGTGCAACTGAGGAACTGATTCTGCTTTCTTTTTGGATTTTTCAAAATCTATTGGGAAAAGGTCTACAAGTATTTTTACAATTGTGTGTACATTTAATATTAAGGAACAAATTAGAATAATTCAGAGTTTAGATAAGAAAATATTCACCTCAATCAACATATTTTAGTTTCCTATATTTTGAACAATTAGCTGATCAGCTAGTTTGAACATGACTTTCAGGATGGGATACTTTTGAGGTTATGTTAGTTTCTTTGTTTTCAATAAGAAAAGTCTTGACAAAAGATTAGTTAGCAAATCTTGAACAATTATTTTAAATTGTGTAGACATTCCTGTTATTAGAGAGACTTGTTAGAACTTATGATGAGGAACTAAGTTTTTAATTTTATTAATTTAAATGGCTACATGTGGCTAGTGGCTACAATATTGGACAGCGTAGCACTAGATGATGACTTTAAAGTACTTACCACAGCATTTTATACACAGTAGGCAAAAAAGTAAGCTATTATTTGTAAATAATAAAAATATTAAAGAAACATATTCTCTTTATTTGTTGTATAATTAGAATAATCATATGTTACTTTTGTGTATTTATAGCAGCTTCTGAAGACAATTTTAGAGTTTTTTTGGGAAACAGTACAATAAAAATTCAATCAACATACATTATGATAATGGAAATACTAACTTTCTTAACTAAATTTCTACTTTAATTGAATTTTTGATGAATTCCATTCAAAAGGCACTGAAATCTGAAAATAACACCAATTCCTATGGAAAGAAAAATTTCTATATGCTTATCTACCCTAAGAGAATCAGGAGGATAAAAGAATCAAAACTTTTGCGTCTCCCTGAGAAAGCATTGTGTGTAGTGAGGAACTTTGATCTTATTGGCAAGAAATATTGGACTGCATTACACAGAGATGTTAAAACTTATCTACTGGATAGTATTAGAAGCTAAGGTATTTTGATATTAACAAAAGACACCAAAAAAAAAAAAATTATATATCTTGATTTAGTTAAGTATAATAAAAAAAAACTGGCATATCTTATTTTTCTAAATTTGTTTTCCTGTGAAATTTAAAGTGTACAGAATATTCATTAGAGAAAAATGCTCAGACTGCACGGAATATCTTATGCATTTAGTCCTCTTCATAAGCCTATGGATGGCACTCATACAGCAGCAAGCAACTTTACACAGAGGGGCTATTTTCTAAACCACATCCTTCACAGTTAGCTTTGATGGAAGTATTTCAGAGTGTTTTTAATGGCATTTTAGAGCATGACTTTCTCACAGATTATTTCTTTCACCTGGTCACTGCTTGAAAAGTACTGAATAAAAAGTCCAAGAAGAGATCCAGTTGCTACACCAGTTAGGACCTGCAAAACTCCACTAAGGACATTAACAACTGTGGAGCCTGGAAAAGACACAAAAAGAAAAACTTCAGACAGCATTCTTAATCCTTAAATACACAAACTTGACTTCTACAATCACTGGAATAAAGCATCTAATTACATTCAAGGAAGTTTACAGACCCTCTACATTCTTAAATATTGTGACTTAAAATGTTTGCTAGAAAGAGCCTATCTTATAAGATTGGGTTTTTGTTTTGTTTTTTTTATCTTACAAGAAAGGTATGCATATAATTGGAGACAAATTATGAAACAGGCTAAGATATGATTTGTACAGCTTTTTATGCATTTACTTCAATAAAGGTTTAAAGGGCCTAAGAAAATGTGAAAGACAAAATTCATAATTAAAAGCTAATCTGTTCTACTGCATTTACACGCATAGGCTGAGTGATTTAGATAGATCTCGCTAAGCTTTCAAACGATCATTTAAGAGCCTGGTTTTTCATAATAAGTGTACATTGATTTTAGTATCTCTGATATGTATAGACTGCAGTAACCTAAGAATTTGGAAATAAAAATCAAAAAACTGTAATGAGTACAGGGGACTTATTCCTTCTCAAATGTTTACTCAAAAAGTAAATCTGAAAACAAATTATTTTTCAGACTGCTCTTTTTACTCAACACATAAAGCCCTTCTTCACATACTGTTCTAAGGAAAAATGTACTCAGTAACTAGTTATTTCTTGTTATTGCAGCAACTGTCTATTTAATTTTTAAACTACCTCTGCAGTATTTTTATTTAGCTAGGACAATTCTCTGCCAGGTAATGGTGTAACTGTCAAAAGCATCTCTCTGTGATATTAGCACAACATTCAAGCTACTACAGGAAACAACTTACTATAAGTGTGTAGAAACTACCTAATTCATTTCAGTCTCTGGTATATTGAAGTTTTTTTTTTTTTTTAAAGACTTCTTTGGTCTTATCCATGGAAATTTTAATTCAATAAGTCTGGCAAGTCCTGGGATCCACATTTTAAAGAGGCATCTAGGTCATCCTGATGCAGAAGGTCTATGGACCACACTGGGAGGGAGTGGGAGGGGGAAGAGAGGGATCCTATCAGAGTCAGTTATGAAGGGTCTTCAAACTATCCACACTTTCTCTTCCCACCTCCAACCCCAAAACTCTGAATTATAAAAACCCCAGCCCTGATCCTTCCACCTCCTCCTCTCCCCTCCCCCTCCCCCTCCCCCTCCCCCTGTGATTCTAATACAAACACCATTGCTCTAAAGCAGTAGTTCTTGATCCTGACTGCACTGGTTTCCATTCTCAAGGTTTCTGATTGAATTGGTCTGTGGAAGTCCCTGGGTGGTGCAAATGGTTAACATGCTTGGCTGCTAACAAAAAGGCTGGAGGTTCAAGTACACCCAGAGGAGCCTCAGAAGAAAGACCTGGTGACCTACTTCCGAAAAGTCAACCATTGAAAACCCTATGGAGCATTAGGTAGTCTGCTCTGCAAGGGGTTGCCATGAGTTGAAATTGACTCAACAGTAACTAGTTGGTTGTTTGGTTTAGGGCCATATATGGGTATTTTTTAAAACTCCCCAAGTAATTCTAATGTGCAGCCAAGGCTGAGAATGACTGTTCTAAAGGTGTGTACCAGGAAAGCAGTGAGAAAATAAGCTTGGAAAAGCACAGTAGAGTCAAAATAAGGACAAGAGTGTAGAATAGACCTAACAGGTAAAAGGACTCCTCACTGGTTCTTGAGGAGATAACAGGAGGTAACATTATTAACCAATGCCGTGAGAAGATTGATTTGCCAGTAACACACAGCAGGCACTGTAAGGCAGGAATTGGCTGGAAGGCAGACTCTGGGGCAATGTGAAGAGGTGATGCTCTGGTAACTGGCATAAATCATATATAATCATAAAATGTGAAGATAACTACCAGGCTTGGAGAAACCGAAAACTCATGACTTTCCAAGAAGGTATGTTTCCCACATAATAATCTGAAGCTAAATTTAGGCTATGATTACATTTTGTCAATAATACAAGGTTGAAAATCTTCTCTCTCAATCTTAGAAGATAAGATTAAGAAATGCCAAAGGATAGTAAAAACCCAAAAACCAAACCCATTGCCGTAGAGTTGATTCCATCTCAATCCTATAGGACAGAGCAGAACTACCCCATAGGGTTTCCAAGGCTGTAATCTTTATAGAAGCAGACTGCCGCATCTTTTTCCCATGGAGCGGCTGGTGGGTTTGAACCTCTGACCTTTAGGTTAGCAGCCAAGTGCTTAACCACTGCGCCCCCAGGGCTCCTTAAAGGGTAACAAAGGTGTTAAATAACAGTGTGTGAAAAAAATGCCTTAAATTTCTCTTTTACTATTACATAAAAAAAGATACGTCAGTATCAGACACAAATTAAGTATTTTTTGTTTGCAAGGATCAACCAAACCCATTAAAACCAATGCTGTCACTACCCACAAAATGCTAAAGACGAGGATACAGAAACTGTCCCTCTTTTAAGGCATTCTGTTCCTTCTGCTTGGACTGCTCTGTCACTTGTACTCATTGAAAAAGATCTACTCCTCCTTCGTGTGAGTCTCCAAGATTAAACTTTCCCAGATCACTCCAAGCAGAAGCTGTTCTCTTCCTTCTTTAAACTTGACTACTTTGTTTCCCCCTTACTGCCCTTACTGCAGACTCTTGAACAGCCTGTATCTAGAGACAGGAAGGGAGTAAACCTAGGTACTTGTCCCCTGGGTACAGAACTCTTGGAGTTGTTTTCTCTACTTTATTTTGCCTTAAATATGCCACACTTGTAACATTTTAATCTATGTCCTAGAGTGCAAGAGAACAGTATGTTGTGAACCGACTCGTTTACCTGTGGAAAATGCTATGCCCAAGCACGTGTTAAAGCCAGTGATGGCTAGAATGGTACTGTAGCCGCCAGCAGCCAGTAGTAAGGTTGGGACACCTTTTTCAACACCATAGCCTTCTTTGTTCAAAAGGCGCATTGAAGGCGTCACAACGGCTGGAGATACACCACCTAAAACAAAACTAAGCAGGCAGCACTTGAATCATTTATGATAGTATCTTAATATCTTTCTTTTTTTAAAAAATTATAATAACCTCTACTCTTTTGGAGGCTAGACTTTGTAGACTTTTACCTAGTCTTTCAAATGGCATAGAAGTGCCAAACCAGAAACACACATACATAAATTCCACAGAACACTGTTTTTTTTTTTTTTAAATTGTGCTATAGATAAAGGTTTACAGAACAAACTAGCTTCTAATTAAAAAATGAGTACACATATTATTTTGTGACATTGGTTACCAACCCCATGACATGTCAACACTCTCCCCTTCTCAACCTTGGGTTCCAATACCAGCTTTCCTGTCCCCTCCTGCCTTCAAATCCTTGACCCTGGGCTGGTGTACCCCTTTAGCCTCATTTTATTTAATCTTTGGTTGAAGGGTGAACCTCAGGAGTGACTTCATTACTGAGCTAAAAGGGTATCTTGCGGCCATACTCTCAGGGCACAGAACACTGTTTTTTAAAGTGTGGCCATAGACACCCAGCAATGGAAATGCTTGGTTGCCATATATATAATAAAATTCTGACTCATAGTGACCTTACAGGGCAGAACAGAACAGAACTGCCCCACAGGGTTTCCAAGAGCGGCTGATAGATTCGAACTGCTGACCTTTGGGTTAGCAGCTCTTAACTGCGGTCCCACCAGGGTTATTGTTATGGATTGAATTGTGTCCCCCCAAAACATCTGTCAACTTGTCTAGGTCATGATTTCCAATACTGTATGACTGTCTACCATTTTATCATCCGATGTGATTTCCCTATGTGTTGTAAATTGTATCAGTATAACGTAATAAGAAGGATTAGTGGCAGTTATGTTGATGAGGTCTACAAGAACAGGCAATGTCTTAAGCCAATCTCTTTTGAGATATAAAAGACAGAAGCAAGCAGAGAGACATGGGGACCTCATACCACCAAGAAAGCAGTGCCGGGAGCAGAGTGCGTCCTTTGGACCTGAGGTTCCTGCACTCAGTTGCTCCCAGACCAAGGGAAGACTGATGACAAGGACGGTCCTACAGAGCCGACAGAGGAGGCCTTCTCCTGGAGCTCATGCCCTGAATTTGGACTTGTAACCTACTAGACTGTGAGAGAACAAGTTTCTCTTTGTTAAAGCCATCTACTTGTGGTAGTTCTGTTATAGTAGCACTAGATGACTAGGACAGTTATATATTATTTATTTATTTATTTTGTGAGTGGTATAGAAGATCTATCCCTGGGTGGTGCAAATAGTTAATGCGCTTAGCTGCCAGCTGAAAGCTGGAGCTTCAGGTCCATCCAGAGGTGCCTCAAAAGAAAGGCCTGGTGATCTACTTCTGAAAAACCAGCAACTGAAAACCCTATGCAGCACAGTTCTACTCTGACACACATGGGGTCGCCATGAGTTGGAATCGATTCGACGGTAACTGGTAAATAGAAGATCTAATGGGGTTAAGCCCTAGAAATCTGCCTTTTTCTTAAATAAAACATTCATGTTATGAGGTTTGAAAAACACTGCCACGTGTATTTTAGACTGGAAGCCAGTGACACTATCAGGACTCGGTATGTAAAGTAAGACGACAGATCAGGAGGAGAAGGTCATGATGACAGTGACCGTGGTGATAGTAACAACAGGAGCAGCAGGAACAGCAAGGAGCACTTCACGTGCCAAACACTGTTTTAATTCTTGTAACAACCCTATAAGGTAGATTCAATCATAATCATCATTTTACAGATAAGGATAGAGGTCCAGAGAGATTAAGTAATTTGCCAAAAGCCACATGCTAGAAAGTTACAGAGCTGGGATCTGAACCGAGGCAGTATAACTCCAAGTTTAAACAATGACAAGTAAGAACTTCTTAATTTTTACCTACTTAACTAAAACCAGTTACTGTATAGTCGACTCCAACTCATGGCAACCTAATGCATGTCAGAGTAGAACTGTACTCCACATAATGCAAAATGGTACAACCATTCTGGAAAACAATATGACATTTCCTTAGAAAGCTAGAAATAGAAATACCATACGATCCAGCAATCCCACTCCTAGAAATACATCCTAGAGTAATAAGAGCCATCACACGAATAGACATATACACACCCGTGTTCACTGCAAAATTGTTCATAATAGCTAATAGATGGAAACAACCTAGGTGCCCATCAATTGATGAATGGATAAACTACGGGATATCCACACAATGAAGTACTACGCAACAATAAAGAATGATGAATCTGCGAAGCATCTCACAACATGGATGAATCTGGAGGGTATTATGCTGAGTGAAATAAGTTAATCACAAAGGACAAATATTGTATGAGACCACTACTATAAAAACTCATGAAAAGGTTTACACCCAAAAAGAAACAATCTTTGATGGTTACAAGGGAAGGGAGTGGTGAGGATGGAAAATCACTAAATAGACAAGAGATAAATGGTAACTTTTGTGAAGGGTAAGACAATACACAATACTGGGGAAGCCAGCACAACTTGTCTAAGGCAAGGCCATGGAAGCTCCATGGACACATCCAAACTCTCTGAGGGACTGAATTGCTGGGCTGAGGGCTGCAGGGACCATAGTCTCAGGGAACATCTAGCTCAATTGGCATAACATAGTTTATAAAGAAAATGTTTTACATTCTACGTTGGTGAGTAGCGTCTGGGGATTTGAAAGCTTGTGAGTGGCCATCTAAGATACTCCACTGTTCTCACCGCATCTAGAGCAAGGGAGAATGAAGCAAACCAAAGGCATAAGGGAAAGATTAGTCCAAAGGACTAATGGACCACGACTACCACAACCTCCACCAGACTGAGTCCAACATAAGTAGATGGTGCCTGGCTACCACCACTGACTGCTGTGACAGGGATCACAACAGAGGGTCTCAGGCAGAGCCAGAGAACAATGTAGAAAAAAATTCTAACTCACAAAGACCAGACTTACTGGCCTGACAGAGACTGGAGAAACCCTGAGAATATGGCCCCTAGACACCTTTTAGCTCACTACTGAAGTCACTCGTGAGGTTCACCCTTCAGACAAAGATTAGACAGGCCCATAAAACAAAACAAGACTAAATGGGCACACCAGCCCAGGGTCAAGGACTAGAAGGCAGGAAGGGACAGGAAAGCTGGTGATTGGGAACCTGAGGTCAAGAAGCGAGAGTGTTGACATGTCATTTGGGTTGGCAACCAATGTCACAAAACAATATGTGTACTAATTGTTTAATGAGAAGCTAGTTTGTTCTGTAAACCTTCATCTAAAGTACAATATATATTAAAAAAAATTTCATAGGAAAAAAAAAAGAACTGTGCACCACAGAGTTTTCAATGGCTTATTTTTTGGAAATAGAGTGCCAGGCCTTTCTTTTGAGGTGCCTTTGAGTGGACTGGAACCTCATACCTTTTAGTTAGCAGCTAAGCTTAATCATTTGCACCATGAAGGGACTCTTCTTATCTGCTTATTAGTACTAAACACTAAGTACTTGGTTATTTATTTACTTCTCATGGTTCTTAATCCTGAGAAGCAAGGACTGACAACAGGAAGAGACAGCAGAACCACAAATCACAACAGTCTGGTGACACGAAGCAGGAAAACAGTCCTAGGCGCTGATGACTGTTAATGTGTTTATTTTCCTTTGTACAGACTTAAGGTGGGATCCTGCATCTCTGTCCCCAGCATGGAACTAGGGGTAGGTAAAAGACCATTACTTCTTCAGTTAGTTTAAATTATTACGATCACTGTAAAAGTTAGTGCCTATAGAAACATATACTATGTTTTAAAGTTAGGGTATTTAGATAATGCTGCAATGTCTATCTTGCATTTTCTGACAACCTTGAGTAAATGCTAATATGCATTCTCTGATACAGAATCACAGAAATGCCTAAAATCTGTGCACGTTTTCATAGGGACAGAGAAAAACCATTACCCCAGTATAAATCCCCATTGCCATGGTAAACCCATTAGGAAGCGGGCAAGTAGAGCAGATGCGCATGCCTCCACAAGACAAGGACCCACGGCTAGTCTCACGCAAACACCCTTCAACTTCTTCAGGACCTGAAATACAAAAATAGACACACTAAGATAATTCTTTAAAGGCATGCAGAGAAGAAGGACTTGAGTATGAGATGACCTTAAACTTGTCCTTCAGCATTCAGACCACGTATGGGTCAACACAAACCTTCTAGGTAATGGGCTTTCTTTAGCAAACACTTCAGTGTTCTAAGTGCTTTAGAGTTAATTTATTTAGACCTTAGCCACACTATGAGATAGGTAGGTAGTACTATTATCCCCATTTTTCACATGTCCTCTTGTAAAAAGGCACGATTTGCTCAAGATCATGAAACTGGTGAGTGGTGGAGCCAGGTTTTGAACTCAGGCAAGCAGCTTACAGAGTCTGTGCTCATAATCCCCACACTAGCCAACTTAACCCTCTCAGTACTAGCTTTATTTATCATCTGTGGCCCCAGGGTGAGACTAGGGCAAAAAGCCTCACTTGGTTTATGACATCCCCCAGGAACATTTACTCCTGCATTCAAAAACATACATGGAAAACAAGATAAAACAAAAACACAAGCCTCATTTTATACACTAGAAAGTTTCCTGAGCCAGTACAGTTAGCCCTAAGCATGTATACAGGGCTTTGCACACCAAAAATAAGACGTCTTCTCCCTCACTGACGATAGTGTATAACTATGGCCTGCATCTCTGTCAGAGAAAAGGGGAACCTTTAGTCTTGGTGCTGTCCCCACTTCACTTTTCTCCAAGAAAGCATAGGAACATTTTCTGAGGTCTCTGAAGCGTAAGGTACTAACTGCACAATAGTCCTGTATGAAATAAATGCTATTCCCTCCTTGAGATTGTCATGCAGAGTGTCCACATCCTTTTTGTAAAGCTCAGTGATTCTAAATACTTGGAGTATTGGAGGAGCAAAATTCCTATTCAGCAATTAGAAATCCCCACTTCATACCTTTGTATCCAGTTTAAGGCTGGCACGAACCACTATGATAGACAGGGCTATGCTTCTCAGAGAGGACGACCACTCGTGCTGGATCTGCACATTATCACTGATGACTGGGATGTTTCTGATGAGAAACCCAGCAAGCAGCATGCCTTGAATGGAAAAGTCAAACAACTGTTTTGTTAGTTTCCAAATACAGAAAATATTTCTCAGCACATTAGATGTGAAACAGACAAGTATATAATCCTAGGAACCACTTCCTTTATGCTTAGTCCTTGGATAAAATTAATATTTTAATTTAAGACATTAAAGTAATATAATAAATTACAGGGGCAAAGAAAAGATTCTGATATGCAGATTAAAAAGATAGAGTAGGAAAGTTAATATCCCCTAAAATACGTGAAGCTTCAAAGTAAGAAACAGGATGTAGCATTTGGAAAGACTGTGATCAAATTCTAGATGTAAAATGTTTTATTGCAATGTTCAATTCAGTCATCCCTTCGGGTACAAATAGCAAACAGTTCCTGAAATTATGTGCTATGTCAGATTACCCAAAGTATTAATAAATACTTACATGGGTCCATTTTACCTTCACATCAGGTAATTTAAAAATGCCTAACCTACTTTGCTTCTCTTTGGTGAGTTATGATGGGATGGACAACACTGCCCTTTCGTTCATCCATTCAACATTTACCAAACGCTCTCAGTATTTTAGACACTATGTCTGCTGGTCGCACGGTTCCTGCTGATCACACCAGTGTCGCCATTTCTCTGCTTCTTGGCTCTCCTGTCCTTGTCGCCATTTCTCTTGGTCTTCAGTGTTAGTAGCTCTCTGTTACAGTCCTTGACCATTATTACAGCTTTTATTTGAGTCTAGGAGGTCCTCAGTGCAGGGACCCTGGGTCATAGGACATGCTCGTCTCCAGGCTCTTGTAGATCAGGAGGTCCCCAGAAAACCTCTGTGAGATTGATCTCGCTTATATAGGAAAACTTGTCAATTTCAAGGCGTAGTTTTCCTCGCAGGACGGTAAACTGACCAATTCTATTGGGTGGATTGCAAGCCACTTAGGTGGATAGAAACGAACCATTTCCTGCAAGCCACTTAGACAGCAAACCAGCCAACTCCCTGCAAGCCGCTTAGAGGGACAGCAAACAGATCAATCACTTGGCCGACTGCAGCCTGACCAATCATTTTGGAAGAACTGCAGATCCAGAAAGGCTACATAAAAGAAGCCTATTGCACCACAGTTGCGATGCTTAAGGAATTACTGAATGAAGACAATAATCATCAAGGCTGACAATATAAGAGAAAAAGAGATGACCAGACATTATGTACCCATGAATCACCTATGAAGCCGTCTTGTTAAAAAAAAAAAAAGATAATACATATTTTAGGCTTTGTGGGCCTTACAAAAACAAACCTTCTGATCAACAATGAATTTACATAAAAGGGACAGAGGAACATGCTAAATACTACTGGAATATAATCAGCAAAATTTAGATTCTGAAATATTACTATATAAAACCAGTTTTTTTCAGTAATGATTTGCTTTAAAATAACTTAGGAGTAGCTGAAATAAGGTTGCCCTGGTATTGATAATTTTCGCCTACTTAAAAAATTTCCATAACACAAATTTTTAGAGAAAACACTCCTCCTCTATCAGGGAAGGTGTTCAACCAAGGGCGAGGTCCCCATGGGCTGAGAGGCAAGAAGGGGACACCCGCCAAATCCAAACCAGGTCATTGGCAAGGGAAAAGAGTCTCAGGGAAACTGTTTTCACATTCATTTCAGAATCAAACAAAAATGTTCCCTCATCACCCGTCCCTCGCAATTATTTCAATAAACTCTTAAAAATATAGAACTGGAAATCATCACATGTGTTCGTGTCTTAATATATCTTCTCTACGGATTCAGATAATGTTTTGCCTTTGGATGCTGGTCCTAATATCGTAAAAATAAGGTAAACTTTCTCTATCACAAGTGTAATACTATAAAAAGAGACATAAGAGATATCATGTACGTACTTTTCTGAATATTTCCAGTTATCTCAGGAGACTTCATGTGATCACTGCAAAGCTTTCTCTCTTTGCAGCATGGTATATTTTGCTTGTTGCAATAATAGACTTGGATGGGTAAAAAGAAGTTGAGGAGTAAAGAACACTTTCATAGAGTCTAGAACACTGGACTTCAGCTTCAGCTGCATATTATAATATTAGAATCATCTGGGGGGCTTTTAAAAATTCTAATGCCCAGGCTGTACTCCATACTAATTAATTCAAAATCTCTGGGGGTGGGACCGAGGCATCTGCATTAAAAAAAATTCCCCAGATGATTGCCATGTGCAGCCAGGTTTGAGGACTAATGATCTTTCTACTTACACCGTGGTGTCTTGGAGTTTATTAGAAATGCAGAATCTCAGGCCCCATCTCAGACCTATTGAATTAGAATCTCATTTTAACACAGTCTCAATCAAGGTCATTCCTATGTACAATAAAGTTTGAGAAGCACTGACACTGATGCAGGGGTCAGCAAACATTTACTGTAATGGGCCAGATAATATATATTTGAAGGCTTTGTGTTCATACAGTCTCTGTTACAAGTTCAAAACAGTTATTACATCGCAAAAGCAGCCATACGTAATATGTAAACAAATGAGCTTGGATGTGTCCGATAAAACTTTATTGATAAAAAACAGGTGGCTTACCAACCCCTGATCTATAGTACACAGGCATAATCAGAAATAATTCATTTTAACAATAATTCAGTTAATAACATTGTTGTGTGTTGTCAAGTTGATTCAGACTTATAGCAGGATACAGTAGAACTGCCCCTACAGGACAGAGTAGAACTGCCCCATAGGGTTTCTTAGGCTGTAATCTTTATGGGAGAAGATTGCTAGGTGTTTTTTCCTGTGGAGCTGCTGGTGGGTTCGAAATACCCACCTTTCAGTTAGCAGTCAAGCACTTAACCATTGTGCCACCAGAGCTCCTTATTAACAACTTCAGGGAACAAAAAGTACCCATGAGAAGTAAAACAAGTTAAGTGAAATAATTTCACTTTACATAAAATTTAAAAATATATTGAGAAATAGTTCCTAATAAGATGTAAACAATTCTACGCCTTTTTTTTTTTTTTTTTAATATTTAGCTTCAACTGCTGACCACAAATTCAAAAGCAAACAATTTTGGTCTAAGTTAATAACTCTGATTTTCCTATTATAAGCTAAAACAAAAAACCCAACTTTTAGTTTGGGGAATGTGTGCCAATATATATGTATGTGTAAAAGGTAAGTAGTTTTTGAATAAAACTTAGTGATTAGTAATTCTGTTAGAAACAAACACAAAAATACCTTTGCGGTAAATTGAAATTTTGTAATTAATGGAATTTTAAAAAGAAATATTAAAGGCATAATAGCTAGTTTTAAGAATAATTTGCATGTATGTCCTGGGTAAGCATTCTCACTGCCTCTGGAATAAGATTTTTGTCTAAGTTTTTAAGATCATGATATTGTATTTTAAATATACCCAGAGGTGTGCTATTAAATGCTTAACAACCAGCTCTCCAAAAATGTATGCACCTTTATATTGTATATAAGTTTATTATAAATTTTAACAATACAAAAGATATGATTTATTATACATTTCATTATACACTTTAATATAAAAGATATATTGTGCAGCACACAATTCAGAAATATACAATACTCTTCACTGTAAATTCTATATAGCCGATTGATTCTCACAGGATTCCCTCACTGATCTTTGCTGAACTGGATTCATAACCAACTATGGTTGCAGTTCAACCATGACTTGACAAAATCAGATTACAAATAATGCTTGATTACTGTCTGGTTCAGCAAAGAAATCACTCATCATTGATGAACAAGTGTAGTTTTGTCATGAATGTTAGTTGGTATTTTTGGTTACGCAACTGCATAAGATGAAAATGGAACAAGATATATCCTTCACTCATTTGTCAATGATATGAGTAACTTCTTTGCCAAACCAGAAATTAGTTTTTGAATTCTAGAAGAAAATATCCTCAATTTTTTTCATGCTGTTCACAAAGCAAAGGCTATAGACATGATATACTTTTAAGCTTAATCTGAATTATTAACGTTTTCTCTATAAAATTTTAAGTCTAGACAATTGACAAAACAATCAAGCAGACAATATATCAATCCCTGATTTTTAGCATTTTCTGACTCTGTGGTATAGATACTCCCAATGTGGCCAATTTTAAGCTACCAACATGATGTCACTGAATGTGGAGCTGGGAAGATGCAGAGCAGCACACCGTCATACACTATTTCCGCCATAAAGATACAATCGACACAAATAATCTTAAGAACACGGATAAGGGGAAAATGTAGTAAACTCATTAGGAAGTGATGAATTTTGAGTATCTGCTGCTCTTTAATATAAATTAATTAATTTTAAGTTATATAATCTAACATTTTAAAACCGACATGTTTAACAACTGGCTCACAAAATTCCTCAAAATTTAAAATTGGCTTTTGCGAGCTGGTACAAATTGGCACTACCACACCAAATATACTTTTATTCCCCTAAAACTTTCCAAACTACTATTTAAAAAATATGATATACTCTGAAGAAAACAGGAAGTTGTTAGCACTTACCAAGAAGAGAAGGCAGTGGAGGCAAGGTAGGTAACTTAATGAGCCCCACCAGTTTACCTCCAATCATGGCACAAGAGCACACGATTATGATTCCAAATACGTTTCCTCCAGGGAGAATTTCACTGCCATGATCTAACCAAACTAAAGCGCACAGAAGAACAATCATGGTAGCTGAAATAAACCAGGAAAACTAGTTTCCATCAATAAATTGTCATATGCAGTCTTTGATATCATTTAAAAAATATTTTCTTAAATAAATATCGAGTAGTAAGTAATGAATACTTCAGCAGCTAAGGAAACTACCAATATTTAGAAGACTCTATATTAAACATTCTTGTTTCTTTCAAGAAACAATTCTTCCAAGTCTCATGATATGGGTCTTACTATATTGCATTTTATTTTATTTTTTTTAGATGAAAGTTTATGAAGCAAATTAGTTTCTCATTAAACTTCTAGTACACAAATTGTTTTGTGACATTGGTTGCTAACCCCGTGATATGTCAACACTCTCCCCTTCTCCACCCCAGGTTCCCTGTTTCCATTCGTCCAGTTTTCCTGTCCTTTCCTGCCTTCTCGCCTTTGCTTTTGGGTTGGTGTGCTCATTACTTTCGTCTCCATGATTGACTATATTGCATTTTAATTTACTGCATTTATATTCTTGCTTTCAAGTCTTAGAATAACAGCTGTATTTCCTGTTATTCTCAACTATATATTTTGACATTCTAATTAGACTATACAGTCTTCAAATGTATGAATTGGCTTCAATTTTTCTTTTTTTTTTTTTGCCTCCTGTGTCTAGTTTACGCCTCGTCAATCAAAATGGTCTTAGTAATGCTTGTTCACTAACTCTAGGGCTTATATATATATATATATATATGTTTATACTATACACTTTAATAATATTAAACATATATTGTTTATCATAAATTTTAATAATATAAAGGGTATATTGGGCAGCACATGATTCAAAATAAACAATAATATCAAATATATAAAATAATAGAGGATTATGTTGTTATCAGGAAACATAATTTATGAAAACATTCTCATATTAAAAAAATCAAAACTATAAAAAAGTAGAAAAGTAGGAGGAAAAAAAATCATAGCCCACATCCCAGAGGCAAAAAGGATGTGTTCCTCTAATTTTACCTATAAATTAATTTTCCATAAATTATGTATTTATATACATGCATACCAAAAAGAAACAAAAAAAAGTTGATGTCAAGTCGATTGCAACTCATAGTGACCCTATAGGACAGAGTAGAACCGTCCCGTAGGGTTTCCAGGGAGTGGATGGTAGATCTGAACTGCCAACCGTTTGGCTAGCAGCCGGAGCTCTTAACCACTGTGTCACCAGGGCTCCATATACATATACAGGGCTTGCTAACGGTAAGTTGTGAAGAGTTCTTTGTAAACTGTGAAGCACTGTATAAGTCTAAATACACAGAAAATGTATACTTATAAGGCTCCTCTAAAATGCTTTTAATTCAGTTATTAACTTCTCATTTATAATTTTGGAAAATCATATTTTCACATGTAAGATTAGTTAATAAGAAGCATACTTAGTGTAGACTGAAGGGGCCCAGGGAGGAGTATAGGCCAAGAGCAGTGCTGTAAGCTTGAGAAACAGAAGGACAGGAAAACAAGTGAAGAGGTGTTTATATACACCCAGCCTCATTTTTCAGGCAGCCCTATGGACAATGATTATAGAATTCTTATAAAACTTTGAGTCTCCAAATCATACCATTCATTTTCATCCTTTCCTATGTCAATCCATATCTATTTTACTGTAATTGTTTTAACTAAAAATGTGGAGTAATTGGAATGGTAAAGGTTAAAAAAATAAAAATAAAAACGACAGAAAAGGCATTAAATTATCTGTTGCCTTATTAGCTAGTGTATATTTTGGAACCTGTATATTAGTGTATATTTACTTTGTTCCAAATAAAATTTGAGGTTTTTTTCCCTCATGCTTTTAGAACCTTACCTAATTTCATTGAAAACACATCTAGAGCCTAAAATATAGCATATCATACTTGGCTTTCCCATAGTCCCAGATGAGAATGGTAAAAATGTCTTTCATTACTGTTCTGACAGAGACTGGAGAAACCCTGAGAGTATGGCCCCTGGATATCCTTTTAACTCAGTACTGAAGTCACTCCTGAGGTTCACCCTTCAGCCAAAGATTAGACAGGCCCATAAAACAAAACGAGACTAAATGGGCACACCAGCCCAGGGGCAAGGATGAGAAGGCAGGAGAGGACAGGAAAGCTGGTAATAGAGAACCCGAGGTCGAGAAGGGAAGAGTGTTGACATGTCATGGGGTTGGCAATCAATGTCACAAAACAATATGTGTATTTAATTGTGTAATGAGAAACTAATTTGCTCTGTAAACCTTCATCTACAGTATAATAAATAAATAAAAATGTCTTTCAGAACTCATACATCAAGTGTAACTGTAAAGAAGTGAGTCTGAGTGTTCAGTAATCATAACTTCTAGATGAAATGTGTTAAATTCTTCAACATATTTACCTTGAGAGGTCACATATTTCTTCCAATGATGCTGTCATTCCTCAAAATAATTTTGAATTTGTCTTTAAATTTTCAAAACCCTTCTTCTTCCCTCTGCTATACTACATATCCCTCAACTCACACACACACACACACACACACACACACACACACACACACTCTTATATTTTGAACACAAAAAATGGCATTACTGCATCTAAACATTCATTCTATTCATCAAATTGATATAAGAATAACCTTTGGATGCTTCCAAAGACCAAATCTAATCCTAACAATATTCAAAATAGTTCTGAGATAAATTCCCAAAGAAAAATCCCAGAAATGTTTTAGTAATGGCAGCTTTATTGGACTGAGCTGAATTGCAAACGAAGATCCTTGTTTATAAAATGACAGGATTCTTCTAGAAGTATAAATGGAGATGTGTTTGCTCAAACATTAGTTGCATTACTTAATAGTAATAACAACCAACATTTATGTAGTGCTTGTCTGTTTACAAATGATTTCACAAACATTTTTCTCATTGGAACCCTGAAGTAATGCTTTGAAATGCTTACTGAGATGAGGAAAAGGAAAACACCGTAATTTCTGCTCTTTTCCCCTTCCTGATGGCTGGAATGGCAATGACCACAGAGATCTTGGAAGCTCCACGCTGAAGATGGCGGAGCCTTGTCAGTGGGGGTCCCTGAATGACCATGTGGAGCAAAGCCACCCAGCACTGTGAACTGTTCACCTAGTACTTTTCATGTGAGAGAGAAGTAAACTGCTTTTTGTCTTTTAAATCATATTATTTTGGGATCTCTCATTATAACAATTTCATCTTTTACTCTCTCGTTCTTAATTCACCCTTACTGTCTACATACCATTTCTTATTGCTATAGCCAGTAATTCATGTGGAGGGCAAGCAAATGTTTCTCTCAGTCTCTGCAAACAATTTGATTCAGTTGGTGTTTCTTGTGGCTTTTTTTCACTACTCTTCAATTGGTTATTTCCTTCTGTTGGTTCATTCCCATTTATATTCCTGAGGTTCATAGCTATCTCCTCCTGCGTTGAAAGAAGCAAAATATATCCTTAAAACTGTATTTATTTGCTATACATTTTTATAGGTTCTGAGTCATCAAATCACAAATCATATTTCCATTACTAGAATCAAGGCTAACACTTTATAGGAAAATAGACAGCTTTATTACTAGTTAATCAGCTGATGGCTGGAACAAGAACTATGTTACATTTGGCATTGAGTCACTATTTGTGGTATAAATGCTTGAGTCACATCAAATTTCATTATGCTGGGTTAAAATACGAGCCCTGGTAGTGCAGTGATTAAAGCACTGGACAGCTAACCGAAAGGTCAACAGTTCAAACCCACAGCTGCTTTGTGGGAGAAAGATGTGGCAGCCTGCTTCCCTAAAGATTACAGCCTTGGAAGCTGTAAGGGGCAGCTCTACTCTGTCCTATAGGGTTACTATGAGTCAGAACTGACTCAGTGGGACTAGTTTTTGTTTTTTGGGGTTAGGCTTAAAAATCAGCATATTTAAGATAAGACACAGGGCAACAGACAGCAAATATACCCAAGTTGTTCAGGAAAAGATAACTACCTGTGGTAAAAAAAAAAAAAAAATTCACATTCATTCATCTACTTGAATTTAAGAAATAGAATGAAAATAAAGAAACCAAAATCATTCTAGGGTTTAGTTTGGGAACACGAAGATTATCACAGGCCCTCATTTTTCCAGTCTCATGTAAGGGCCAGCTCCTAACGGCTTTAGCTGGGAAACTGCTAGTCACACCTGACCTGGCCTGTATGAGCTTGGGGATTAAGAACGGGGGAATTGTTAGTGGAGTGGTAGGGAATGAAGAGAACACAATTCAATAATAGATTGAAGACAATCCCTTCCTTAAAGAAACGGGGGGGATGTTCTACACTTGATGAGATTTACCTGGGTTTCTTGATGCGCAGAGGCTGTGTGACTCACCTCTGTGGAAGGTTTGGAATCTGCATGTTCAATTGTTTTATCTTCGTCCGTCATGATTTATAATTAAAAAAAAAGATGACAGAGGGAAGAACAAGATCTAACTTGAAAGAAAAACAGTAAAAATTAGCAATTTGAAAATCTTTCTAACTAAATGAATAATTTGTATGTATTTTTCCCTTAGAACTCTGAACAGCTAAAATATTTTAAATTAGACTATTTTAACTTCCAATTGCTAATTGTTTCTGTGATTCCAATATATTATCCTCATTCTTGTCTATCCTTTCACCTCTCTTGAACAAGTCCTTGCTGACTCAGCATATTTTTATATGATTTCTCCCCTAACCTATATATTTTTTAAGAACAAAGTTAAATTTTTACTGTAAACATTTTACTGAGAGAGTAATCAACACAAGATTTTCAAACATAAAGACAGGATAAAATTTCTGACAGGAGTGGAATGGAAAGACAAGTTCATGGAGGAAAAGGAACATGTAAAATTCCCAACTGTTAAAGAAGAATTTGTTCCCCTATTTTTTAAATGGACTGAGTGGATTCTGACTCAAAGCGACCCTATAGGACAGAGTAAAACTGTCCCACAGGGTTTCCAAGGCTGTAAACCTTTACAGAAGCAGACTGCTAAATCTTTTTCCCGTGGAGTGGCTGGTGGGTTCAAGCAGCTGACCTTTCAGTTAGCAGCTGAGCGATTTAACCACTGCGCTACCAGAGCTCAAACAGATAATGGAGGATATCCAATTACTATGGTATTTAGATTCCACTGGACTTTTGGAAATCCTAGTGGCATAGTGGTTAAGAGCTATGTCAGCTAACCAAAAAGTCAGCAGTTCAAATCCACCAGGCTCTCCTTGGAAACCCTATGGGGCAGTTCTAATCTGTCCTGTAGTGTCACTATGAGTCAGAATCGACTCAATAGCAATGGTTTTTCCTTTTTTTTTTTTTTTTTTTTGGTTTGGACATTTAAAAGAGTGATGTAACTTTCTTTCTTTCTTGGCTTTAACAAACCGAACTTTATTCTCTCATAGTTAAGGAGGCTAGAAGTCCGAATTCAGGGCACCAGCTCTAGGGAAAGGCTTTCTCTCTCTTCTGGTTCTGGGGGAAGGTTCTTGCTTCCTTTCAATATCTGTGGGCCCAGCCTTCCACAGAGATCTCCGTGTGTCTTAGCATCAACCTTCGCCTGGATGGAAGAGGCTCTCAGTGCAGCAACCCCGGTTCGAAAGGACATGGCCCGCTCCTGGCTCTTCTTTCTTTCCCACCCCATATTCTGAATTATAACTTCAAAACTTTCCAGGCAATAAACCCGACCAAACCCGTTGCCATCAGGAAAAAAAAAAAAAAAGCTCCAGGTAATTTTGCAACATGAGGAATGCATCACCAAAGGCAAACCTACAGATTACATCACTTTCAGAGAAACCAGAGTAACTAGTTCTTGCCAGGTTCTTATTTCTAAATTAATTTTTTTTAAATGACAAAACATTGAGTAGCTACAATATCTTAGGGACTGTGCTAAGTGCTATGGTAGTCACTTGCCATAGTGACACATTCTTTGTACTCATTTTACAATATATCAGGAAAGATAAAATAACTAGAAAACCTGTAAGGTAGACCTATAGGTTGACTCAATCAATACACACTTCAACATCTATAGAGGCTGAAAAGCCAAATATTCCAATTCCTAACCACATTTGCAGCTAGAGGTGCCCATGTGTCATAGTTCTGTCCAATGAGATACAAGTGGGAGTCACTGGGGAGGGCTTCCATTCCCAAGCATAAGGCAAAGCCTTCTGAGGATCATATGTTTTACTCTTTGCCCGCTAATATTCTACTTTGTCTTCCTAAATGGAGATACAATGCTTGGAGGTACAGTAGCCATCTTTCAACCATGAGAACAAAAGCCTTAGACTAAGATAGGAGATAAATAAGACGGGAGGTTTCTTGACGTCCTTGAGCTGCTTCATCAGTCTTGGACTGCAGTTACGTTAAAGTACTTGCTTAAATCACTAGTTTCTTTTACAAGTAACTAAATTATTCCCAAAACAACAGGGCAATGAGTATTATGACAGAGGTGCAAACTACAATCTTTGGTAGAACCAAAGAGAAAATTAGGTTAGAGAAAGGAAAATCTAATTCAACACACATTTGAC
This sequence comes from Dugong dugon, assembly GCA_030035585.1. Taxonomy (NCBI): domain Eukaryota; kingdom Metazoa; phylum Chordata; class Mammalia; order Sirenia; family Dugongidae; genus Dugong; species Dugong dugon. Next base: position 19,064,854 of record CM057463.1, on the reverse strand, counting down.
TGTCTAATATGTGCCAGGTACTATGCTAGGCTCTAGACACAAGGATTCATAAGATAGAATCATTGCCTGAAGAATTATTTTCTCAGTTTAACAAAGTTCTGAGATGCTTGCATTTAAAATTTCAAAGAAAATTACATCATTTCTATTACCACCACATTCTATCCTATAAAACACAATGTTAACCAGAGAGACATCTCAAAAAGGCTTCAGTCTGTTTATTAATTACATATATCACATATATGTATAGCTATAAAATACCAAACCTGTGGCCGACGAGTTGATTCTGACTCACAGCAACTGTCTAGGACAGAGTAGCACTGCCCCAGAGGGTTTCCAAGGAGTGGTTAGTGGATTCGAACTGCTGACCTTTTGTTTAGCAGCCAAGCTCTTAACCACTACATCATCAGGGCTCCCATATATATCATATACATATATAGGATGTTGTTGTCAGGTGCTGCCAAGTCGGTTCCGACTCATAGGGACCCTATGTACACCAGAACAAGACACTGCCCAGTCCGGTGCCATCCTCACGATTGTTATGTTTGAGCCCACCATTGCAGCCACTGTGTCAATCCATCTTGTTGAGGGTCTCCCTCTTTTTTACTGACCCTCAGAATTACCAAGCATGATGTCCTTCTCCAGGGACTTGTCCCTCCTGATAACACATCCAAAGTATGTGAGATGAATTCTCGCCATCCTCGCTTCTAAGGAGCATTTTGGCTGCACTTCTTCGAAGACAGATTTGTTCATTCTTCATGTATATTCAATACCATGGTATATTCAATATTCTTCTCCAAAACCATATATATATGTATTTTTTTAACAATGAGATATACACAGCTTTATTTAATAATCTGTTAAAAAGTTGCACTCTGGCAGAATGACACATTCCCCATCTCAGCAGAAAGCAAACAATGTATCTGAAAAGCCCCTTCCCAAGTTTCAGACCTGTGTAACCCTGAGCTTACATCTCATGCTCTCAGGAGCTGGGCCTTTGCTGTGTGGCAGGGGGTCTCTCCATGGTTCTATCACCCTCCTCCCAGTGATATTCTCTGACTGGCTGTGACCCTTCATATAGCAGTCAGGAGGCTGGAAACACGGACAGGGCTGCCCTCACAGATTGGTCTCTTCTTTCCTACTACAAAAGGGAGTTGAAGAGATTAAGACTCCTTCTCAGAAGTGAGTTCAATATAAATTTAATTTAGTTTCTATTTATTAAACATGATATTGTGTTAATGTCTGTTCCTCTCCCCCACCCATTTCTCACCACCTACATATTTAGGCCTTTTTGGCGGACTGAGGGATAGAGAAAAAGTTCTCTCTCCATCACAGACATGGGAGGCATTTCTTGTGGATGCTTTGCATGGTTAATGGCATCCAACATGCAGCAACAGCCATTTTGTTCCTGCAGAGCAAAGACCTGGCATTTTGTTTTCCACCTTTCTGTGCTAAGACAGTCCAGTACTTAAGCCACACTCACTCCTTGGGAAAAACTCCATGTTGCATCAGAATCTTACTGTTCACAGACTTCAAGCAGAATATATCCTTCCTTTTATTTATAGAATAAATAATATTTGTCAGTTCATTTGGACAGAAAGAGGTGACTGGTCACCCTGCCCACCTCTCTATGTAACAGACATCCTCTTACTGATCACAAACAATTAGATGACCAAATGGTAATTATGACCTTCCACATTTCTCAGAATTTCTCTCTCCTGAAGTCACTTTGCAAATTTTATTGACCAATTTGGAACCAAAAGAGAATGCAGTGGCCTACACAACATAGAAATCTGTTCTGCACATTTCCCCTAAAAACGCCATTGAAAATGCAAAAAAAAAAAAAAAAAAGTCCTTTTTTTTGTTTTTGCAGAAGCTCTACAAGAAAGCATGTCTAAAATCACAGAACTATGCACACACAAACACAGACACACGAGCTCGCACACACAAGGGGTTGGGATCAAAGAATCTTATCAGAGCACAGGAAAAAGCTGGCAAGGGAAGACAGATATGGAAATTTGACCTGCTAAGGATGTTGGAACGTTATAGTAATGGCATGGAAGTGGTTCTTGGTACATACAAAAAAGGCGGTGGGCGGGCAGAGAGAATGATAAATTCAGGCTACCAGAGAGAGAAATTCAGTGGCCATGCATGAGTTAAAGCTGGTAGATGCCAGTTTGCTGGATGAAATGTTATATTATGGAGTGATCAGATGGATTTGCATGGTCCAAGGGAGGGGCATCTGCTTAGCAGGACACATCCATGGTCTCCTGCTTGTCCGGGTCCTCAGAGGACTCAGGGACACATCTGACTGACTGCTGATGAGAGACTGGCTGTAGGGACTTTGTCCAGAGCTCAGGCTACTCAAGGTTGAGTGGGTTCGTGACCAGGCAAGTCTGGTCATGCTGGCAGATAGTATGTAGCCCATTCCCTGTAAAAAGTACTTGAAGGCATTGGTGAGCTTCCCACGCTGAACTACGTGGGGCAATCCCCCATACTCTGCCATCTTTAGCAAAGCTGTATTTATAGGATCCAGGCGAGAATTGCATTCAACCACAACCTCAACTACAGGTGAACTGTCTTTCCCTACCACCAATAACGTAGAAGACTTTGATGTTTTTGTGTTACCATTTTGGCCCAGCAAGGTCTTTCAATCTCTAGGTCTCTGCGGCCATGATAGGAACTCAGGAAGAGCTGTAGGTTTTCCTGGTTGATATCTCGGGCAATATGCAGTCTGTAGGTTTGAATCAGGTCCATGTTGGTGTGTAACTCTTCCTGCCTAAAGTGACGAGCCAAAATAATGCCCACAACATTAGTTGCCAGTCACGAGAGTTTGGAAGCTGCCCAGTCAATCCAGCCTTTAGCACAGGGGTCAACGTTAATGAGAACAAGGCCTTCCACAAGCTCTGGATGACTGAGTGCAAATCTGTTAAGGATGTAAGCTCCAGCTCCAACTCCAATCCCAATGATGCCTTTCAGACTTAAGTGGGTAAGAACAGAAGGCAGCATTTCGGCCAGCTCATCCAGTGTCCGGTACTGGTATCCTGTGGGGAAAGAGGCTCCACCTTACCGTTGGCCTGGGGCATCCACGTGGTAGGCAGCAAAGTACTGGGTGATCTCTTGCATATCCTTAAATTTAAAGAACTCATTGAAACAGGATTTGTGGCTGAGGCCAATGTCATGATATGTCAAAATAACCGGTCTGTTTCCTTTCAGTATGCCTCTTACAGTGACATAGACCATACCATGAGTTGTTTCTATGTCATGTTCCTTCACAGGAGCTTGTAAGAATAGCCTTCATGGCCTTGTGGTTATATTGCTAGTCTGAGAAGCCATCTGGAGTTGAGTGTGCACTACCAGGAGAGATCCTGGCTAAAGAGCTGATTCAATGGTCAGGCCACTGCGTCATTGATGCTACTGCCACTTTTCAGCTTTAATCAACTACCGTCTGTTTTACAGGCTGTTTCTCCAGTTACCCCCACTACAGCATTCTAGAACAGGGTGTGACTACACAATGAGAGCTCAAAAGGCACAGCCCAAGTTGGTTTCTAATAGGCTCTGGTCATATATTTCCCCTATCACTTTCTGGTTATTTACCATCTCCAAGGCTATGTACTTCTTGAACATGAGCCCTTTATTCTCCAGGCTTATAAAACAATCTGAAATTATATAGGCCCTCAGCACATTTTTCTATCCTGGGTTGCCTCTCCCTTTTGATCAAAGCAGTAATTTATGTCTACTAAGATATCACCATTATTCGATAATAACGAACTTTCACCTTTTTTTTGAGTCCTCTCCCTTCAGTTAAATGTGCTTTCACCAAAATTGAACAATCTGATTTGTTATGCTTCTCTGAACTCAGTTAAATTATGATCACTTCATGTCTAATACAACTTTTTCCCTTCCCTAGCCACTCTAAAATTGCTTAGGTAAATTTGTACAACAGTATAGTCTAGGAAATGTCAACATTTTATTCTGAAGATTGTTTCAAATAATCTGGTCACTGTGTGATCTTCGGTACAGTTTTTGTTATTACACAGTATTTTTTGCTATAACACCTACAACCACTACCTTACCTCTGTGCAGTAGTTTACAGATTATAAAGCTCTTTTGCTTAATCTTGTTTAATTTTCATGAATTCTCAATTTTCTGCCTATTAATAGGAGCTTCCATAATGCCTATTATGGAAGTTTTTCCCATAATACATGTTCCCTGGCTTTAGCTTCAACTTTCTTCCCTCTTGCACTTACCTAAGCCTAGTTCAATCAAGAGTCTTTCAAACATGTACTTTTACTTTTATTATTTTTTTATTTTTCCCATACAAAAATTTATACATACCTTGTTATGTGACTCTAATTGCTCTCCCCATACTGTGACAGGACACTCCCCCTTTCCACCCCGGATTCCGCATGCTCATTCAACCAGCTCCTAACACTCTCTGCTTTCCCATCTCACCTCCGGACAGAAGCTGCCCATTTAGTCTCTTGTATCTACTTGAGCTAAGAGGCACACTCCTCACGAGTATCACTTTATGTCCCACAGTCCAGTCCAATGCCTGTCTGAAGAGTTGGCCTCAGATATTGTTTTAGTTCTGGGCTATAGAGAATCCAGGGGCCATGCTTTCCAGAGTTCCTCCAGTCTCAGTCAGACCATTAAGTCTGGTCTTCTTACTAGAATTTCAGTTCTGCATCCCACCTTTCTGCTGCTCCTTCCAGGACTCTCTGTTGTGTTCCCTGTCAGGGTGGTGATTGGTGGTAGCCCAGCACCATCTAGTTTTTCTGGTCTCAGGCTGATGAAGTCTCTGGTTTATGTGGCCTTTCTGTTTCTTGGGATAATACTTTCCTTATGTCTTTGGTGTTCTTGGTTCTCCTTTACTCCAGGTGGTTGAGACCAATTGATGCATCTTAGATGGCCACTAGCAAGCTTTTAAGACCCCAGATGCCACTCACCAAGGTAGGATGCAGAACATTTTCTTAATAAGCTTTGTTACACTAATTGACCTAGATGTCCCCTGAAAGCATGGTCCCTAGACCCCTACCCCTGCTTCTCTGTCCCTCAAAGTGTTTGATTGCCCAATACCATAATTTAAAGGCACCAATTTTTCCTCAGTCTTCCTTATTCATTGTCCAGCTTTTGCATGCACATGAGGTAACTGAAAATATCCTGGCTTGGATTAGGTGCACCTTAGTCCTCAAAGTGACATCTTTGCTTTTCAACACCTTGAAGAGGTCTTTTGCAGCAGATTTGTCCATGTAATACATCGTTTGATTTCTTGGCTGCTGCTGCCATGGATGTCGATTGTGGATCCAAGCAAAACGGAATCCTTGACAACTTCAATCTTTTCTCCGTTTATCATGATGTTGCTTATTGGTTCATTTGTGAGGATTTCTGTTTTCTTTATGTTGATGTACAATCTATACTGAAGGTTGTATGTAGTCTTTGACCTTCATCAGTAAGTGCTTCAAGTCCTCTTCACCTTCAGCAAGCAAGGTTGTGTCATCTGTTTATCGCAGGTTGTCAACGAGTCTTCCTCCAATCCTGATGCTGCGTTCTTCTTTATATAGTCCAGCTTCTTGGATTATTTGCTCAGTATACAGACTGAATAAGTATGGTGAAAGGATACAACCTTGAAGCACACCTTTCCTGACTTTAAACCATTCAGTATCCCACAGTATCCCCTTGTTCTATTGGAAGGACATTTGGTCATGTACAGGTTCTGCATGGGCAAAATTAAGTGTTCTGGAATTCTTTGCACTGTTATTGATAATTTGTCACTTATGTGTATATATATGATGTATTATGTATGTATATATATCATATGTGTGTATACAATATCTATGGTGTGTGTATATATGTGTGTGTGTGTCTGTGTGTATTTTTTAAAATTTTTTATTTAAAAGCTTACTCCAAAGTTTAGACTCGTAATGAAAAAGAGAGGCATTTTGATAGGAAAACATTGGGCTCAGAGAACGTTTGGCTTGAAGGCACTGAGGCATGAAAGCCAGAGGTGTGTGAGCGGAAACTTTGCAGGAGCATGTGGTGGAGGCTGAGAGTCCTGGGAGATGAGGTTGGAGAGTGAGGTATGAAAGATATCATATCTCAAACCACGGCCCTTGGCCTTCACCGTTTGAGGCAGTCACCCGTAATATTATGGTAACTGATGAGGACTGCTGGTTCTGGAGTTGGACAAACCTGAGTCTGAAGTCCAGTTCCATCATGTACTAAATTGCTTAGCTTCAGTGTCACTAATACCTTATGTATACAGAGACAAGAATAATTCCAGCTATGAACATAATAGTGTTGAACACACCATGTTCAATAGTGTTGGTTATTGTTAGTCACTCATATTCCTTCTCCCTGATTATCATAAATTTCTTAAGAATCTTTTTGCTTTTCCTATTAAGCAGGGCAAGATGTCCCCAATCTTGAAGAATCTGCTGCTTAATCCTATGGTTGTCTTTCATCAAGCTTTTCTTTCTTTCCAGGCCAACTTCTTGATTCGATAGATGTCATACTCACCGCTCTCATTCCTTCCTTCACCTTCCTCCTTAGTAGAATTACTTATAAACTCTCGAGCAGTGTCACTGAAATCACCTCCTTTATCAAATTCTCAAAATCAGCAATTCTGCCACTTACAAAAAATGTTTTAAAATAATCAGCAAGTGTAAACTATTATTTTTAGTAGACAAACTACTGACTAAAATGGAGCCTTTGGGAACTTATTTTATTAATGTTCTTCTGGTCCTTTTTAACACAAACAATAAAACTTGCCATTTTCCATGGTATATGCTATTTGTGGGAATTTATAGTTTTGTATTAAAAAAAAAAATCACTATTCTCCTATAATCTCCCTTATGGATGCCAAAGTATTTATTTTAGATCTGAGGTATTACAGAAAGAAAAGGTAAAATAAAATACCAAATGCTAAAATTTTAATAAATCTAGTGAGACAAGTTACAACTGGCCAGCTCTGTTGGCTTATTCTTGGCTATGTTTTCATTTCCAAAAGAACATTGAAACCACCTGTCTCCACCTTGGAAACTCACTTAAATTTAGGAAAATCAAGAAAGCTAGCTTTATCATACCAATCATATTCATGGCATTTACAGTAGTTCATAGTCATTGTTTTTTTTTTTTTTTTTTTAATTTTTATTGTGCCTTAGGTGAAAGTTTACAGAGCAAATTAGTTTCCCATTCAATAGTTTGTACGTAAGTACTCCATGACATTGGTTTCATTCCCCAAAATGTGTCAGCACCTTCCCCATTTCCTTCCTAGGTTCCTCGATTCCTTTTGTCCTGACTGTCTACCCCTTCCTGCCTTCTTCCCTTTGCTTTTGGGCAGATGTTGCCCTTTTGATCTCGTATAATTGATTATTCTGAGGAGCACATTCATCTTGGGAGTTATTATTTATTTTATGGGCCTGCCTATGGTTTGGCTGAAAGGTGGTCTTCAGGAATGGCTTTGGTTCCAGTTCAGAAGGGTATCTTAGGGCCATAGTCTTAGGGGTTCCTTCAGTCTCTGTCACACCAGTAAGTCTGGTCTGTTTGATGAATTTGATATTTGTTACACATTTATCTCCTACTCTATCCACTCTGTGGTGATCCCAGTCAAGAGGGGTCAACAGTGGTAGTCAGGCACCATCTAGTTCTTCTGGTCTTGGCATCATGTAGGCTGTGGTCCATGTGGTCCATTAGTCCTTTGGACTAATTGCTCCCTTGAGTCTTTGGTTTTCTTCCCTCTCTTTTGTTCCAAATGGTAAGAGACCAATAGTTGTATCTTAGATGGCTGCTTGCAAGCTTTTAAGACCTCAGATGCTACTCACCAAAGTAGGATGCAGAACTTTGTCTTTAAGAACTATGCTGTGCCAACTGACATAGATGTCCCCTGAGTCTATGGTCCTTTGCCTTCAAGTTGAGGAACTTCATCCTGTGAGGTGTTTGGTTATGTCTAAGAAGTTGTCCTGGCTGTGGCTCTTGGGTGCTCCGTTGTCTATATTAACATACAAGCAGCACCTAGAGTTATGCATGTGGAAATACCTACCACAAAACCTATATCTTCAGGTGGGTGTGTTTCCTACCCTTGGGTTTTGAAATTATAATAATATGTCAAAGAAATCAGAAAATAAGCAAAAATGACATTTGAGAGGCCTTAAGAAATGTCACAGAATCTTTACTCATAGGCTCTAAAGGCTCCACTCAAAGCTTATTACCGGTTATTTCAAAAACAACTCTAATGACCTTGCTCATCTAGTTTCCAAACCCTCAGATGATAAGATGCTATATATTAAAATGTAGCAAGATACTATTATAGAGGAAAACTGGACAAAGCAGGAGTGACAGCTAACATGAAGGAGATGGAAAGATAGCAATCTAAGTTCATAAAATGAGGGGATAATTATGTCTTCCACAGAAGATACTCATACCTTTGGACTGCCAAGCAACTTTCCCCCCTTCTTTTGGTAAACAGTACACTCATTTTATTTTTTGGAATATATCCTTCCCGATTCCTCATCCATACAGTTCAGGTGAGAATGTCATTCTCACCTCCCCATCCTTCATGCCCCACCCAATAACCCAGAGGTGAGCACAGGCCCAGGCCCAGGCCTGGCTGATGAGAGAACTCCTTCCACTAGTCACACTGATAATTTTAGGCATAAGCATAGGACTTATACCTGGCAAGTGAGAGTCTGCTTTGGGGTATTCACTGGAACCATTGGAAAAGAGTTCTCTTTCTGTTGGGGTGGTTAAGCTTAGACTTGCTGTTAACAATCCTGGTGATACCCAAAGTCCCTCAAAGAATGAAGTGACCACAGAGCAAAGCAGACTCTCGATACAGAAAGAGAAAGTCCCAAATGAATGATCATATTGTTGGTACACCCGTGCCTAAGTTACTTAGTGCTACTATAATAGAAATATCGTAAGTGGGTGGCTTTAAAGTACAGAAATGTATTTTCTCACAGTTCTGGAGGCTAAAAACTTCAAATTCAGGGCATGGCTTTAAGGGGAAGTCCTTCCTATTGGTAGCCCCTGGAGTTCCTTGGTGTCTCTTCCGCCCTGTGTCTCTGTGTCTATTCTGCTCTTTTTATAACTCAAAAGTGATTAGATTTAGAACCGCCCCTACTCTTGCATAACTTCATTAACATTACAAAAGAAAACACCAGGAGGTGGCCAACATGGTGTTATAGCCAGAAACACCATGCCGTCCCTCTACAGCAAAGACCTGAAAAACTAAGTAAAACAGATACAGACATCAACCCTTGAACCCAAAGCATCAAATGAAGGAATAAAAACTGGATCAAGTACTGAATAGAATAAGAAACTGACAGGGAACAGAGAACGAGGAGACCTATGGAATGGAGGTCCCCTAGAAGCTAATGCAGTGTGGATTCACCATTGTGGACTAGAGCCAACAAGGAATGCAGTCAGGGAGTACAGGAAGGCAACTTCAGGGAGCTCTCAATAGGAGATAGAGCACCCAGTGACCAGGGATACACACTTCCCCACCCCCAACCGTTCTTCCCTCTATGCAGCCTCTGTTGCTTTCCAACCGGCGGCAGTGGCTGGGCTGGAGCGACATCAGCTCACTGCCACCTGTCCACCCCACCCCCACGGGCCAGCACCTTCAGTGCCATTTTACTGTTTGTTGGTTGGTTGATTTTGTGGGGGGTGGGGCTTTTTTTTGTTGTGTCTCTCTTGCTCCCTTCCTTCCTTTTGTTTCTCCTGCGCAGCTAGCTTAGTGCGCCATGCTTCTCCCTTTCTTGGCAGTCAGTGACTCTTTGGTTTGTTTGCTTTGGTGTTTTTTTCTGTTTCTTCTCTCTCTCCTCTCCTTCCTTTTCTTTCCTCCGCCCACCTAGCCGTGTACACCAACCCTGCGCCTTCGTGAGGGGACGTGCCAGACCGCTCAGCTGGAGAGTCACTGAGCGCGGCTTCCTGGGGTGTACGCACCATCACCAACCAGCTCCCTTAGGGCCATTTTATTTATTTATTTTTTGTTTGCTTTTCTTTTTCTTTTTGTTGTTGTTTCTTTTCTCTCTCTCTCGTTTTCTTCCTGCCACCGACATAGCTCTATGCGTCATACCCCTTCCCTCTCGGTGGGCTGTGCTGTACCGCTCGGCTGGAGAGCCTCTGGCACATGGCCTCCCAAGATCTGTGCTGCCCCCACAGACCGGCTCCTCAGCTATATTTGTTATTTTTCTTTATCTTTCGCCTTCTCCCTCCCACCTAGGCCCTGCGCTGCCTCTGCCCCTTCCTGACGGGCCTTGCCATCCCACCTGGCGAGAAAGACATCAGCTTGCAGCCACGCCAATTCCACCCTGCTCACAACAGCCGGCTCCCTGACAACTATATATATTTTTGTTGTTTTTATTAATTTTTTATTATTGTTTTTTGTTGGTTTCGTCTCTCTCTCTCCTCTCCTTTCTCCCCCCACCTAGCCCCATACACCGCCCATGCCCCTTTTAGATAATGCTGAGCCACACCCCTTGGCTAGACAGCCAGTGGCACATGGACTCGCCAGATCTGCCTCGCCACAACCCGCCAAATCCTACCGCACGGCTATTTTATTCACTTTTTTCTTTATTCCTTAATTGTTATCTTTTCATTTTTTTGCTTATTTTGCCTGTTTCTCTCTCTTCTTTCTGTTCTTTCACCCACCCACTTAGCTCTGCACATGACATCCTCTCCTTTCCCACCTGCCTATCTGCACTGTGTGCTGAGCACTGCGTACCCAAGTGAAACCTGTGCAGTCCCCTAGGCCCCACCATGCACTGTCCCCTGGCCCCGCCCCGTCAGCCCCAGTTCATGCCACAAACTACCCATCCCCGCCCCTCCACCCCCGCTGGACCCGCCCTGCTGCGCCAGAGCTGAGTGACTGGCCCTGCCCACCTGGACAAGGTGATTAGAAGTATTGTGCCACAGTGGAGCAAGCAACAAAACACACCCAGCCCAACCATCCAGACATAACCAAATAAAACAAAAAAGCAGGATGAAATAATCAAATCTCTAATCAATAAATGAAGAAAATAATTCTTGAATGTCTAGGAGACAGCAGACAATATCAAAACATATTTAAAAAAAACAGGACAGGATAGCTCGAGAAAGGGACCAAAATAAAATACCAGACGATCTTCTTGTAGAAGAAAAGACAATGAAACTGATAGGGAATTCAAAACTCTAATATTCAGGGTTCTCCAACTGATGAAGGAAAATACAGACAAAAATAAGGAAAAAATAGACAAAATCAAGAAATAGGACAAAATCAGGGAAAACACAGACAAAGCATTGGAAGAACTCAGGAAAATAACACGGGAAAAAATTGTTCAAATAAATAAACAACTACAAATCATACAAAAACAGCAATTAGAAATCCAAAAGATAAGTAAGGTTTATTTTGTGTTTTTTTGGATTAGTTGGAGTGAGATGGTATCTCATTGTAGTTTTGATTTGCATTTCTCTAATGGATAATGATCGTGAGCATTTCCTCAAATATCGGTTAGCCATCTGAATGTCTTCTTTGGTGAAGGGTTTGTTCGTATCCTTTGCCCATTTTTTAATTGTGTTATTTGTCTTTTTGTTGTTGAGTTGCTGCAGTATCTTGTAGAGTTTAGAGATTACACCCTTATTGGATATGCTGTAGCCAATTTTTTTTTTCCTAGTCTATAGGCTGTCTTCTTACTCTTTTGCTGAAGTCTTCGGCTGAGCATAAGTGTTTGATTTTTAGGAGCTCCCAGTTATCTAGACTCTCTTCTGGTGTTTGTGCATTGTTAGTCATGGTTTGTATTCTTGTGCCATTTATTATGGATCCTAGTGCTCTCCGTATTTTTTTTCCATGATCTTTATCGTTTTTGATTTTATCCAAAAGTCTTCGATCCATTTTGAGTTAGTTTTTGTATGTGGTGTGAGGTATGGGTCTTGTTTCATGTTTTGCAGATGGATATCCAGCTATGTCAGTGCAATTTGTTAAAGAGACTGTCTTTTCCCCATCTAATGGATTATGGGCCTTAGTCAAATATCAGCTGCTCATAGGTGAATGAATTTACGTCTGAGTTTCCAATTCTGTTCCGCTGGTCTACGTATCTGTTGCTGTACTAGTACCAGGTTGTTTTGACTACCATGGCAGTATAATAGGTTCTAAAATCAGGTAGTGGGAGGCCTCCCACTTTGTTCTTCTTCTTGAGTAATGCTTTACTTATCTGGGGTCTCTTTCTTTCCATATGAAGTTGGTGATTTGTTTCTCCATCTCATTAAAAAATACTGTTGGAATTTGGATTGGGATTGCACTGTATCTGTAGATCGCTGTGGGTAGAATGGACATTTTCACAACGTTGAGTCTTTGTATCCATAAGCATGGTATACTTTCCCACTTATGTACTTCTTTTGGTTTCTTGCAGTAGTGTCTTGCAGTTTTGTTTGTATAGGTCTTTTACATCTCTTGTTAGGTTTATTGTGAAGTATTTTATCTTCTTGGGGGCTACTGTAAATGGTATTGATTCGGTGATTTCCTTTTTGAAGTTCTCTTTGTTGGTATAGAGGAATCCAACTGATTTCTGTATGTTTATCTTGTACCCTAATACTTTGCTGAAATCTTCTATTAGTTCCAGTAGTCTGATTTCTGTATGTTTATCCTGTATCCTAATACTTTGCTGAAATCTTCTATTAGTTCCAGTAGTTTTCTTGTGGATTCCTTGAGGATTTCTGTGTAGAAGACCATATCATCTTTGAACAGGGATACTTTTACTTCTTCCTTACCAATTTAGATGTCATCTATTTCAGTTTCTTGCCTTACTGCTTTGGCTAGGACCTCCAGAACAATGTTGAATAAGAGTGGTGATAAAGGGCGTCCTTGTCTCGTTCCCGTTCTCAAGGGGAAAGCTTTCAGACTCTCTCTGTTTAAGATGATGTTGGCTGTTGGCTTTGTACAAGTTCCCTTTATTATGTTAAGGAATTTCCCTTCTATCTTATCGTTTGTTTTATTTATATGATGGATTACATTGACTGTTTTTCTAATGTTGAACCATCCCTGCATACCTGGTATGAATCCCACTTGGTCATGATGAATTATTTTTTTGATATATTGTTGAATTCTATTGGCTAGAATTTTGTTGAGGGTTTTGTGTCTATGTGCATGATGAATAGTGGTCTGTAATTTTCTTTTTTTGCAGTGTCTTTACATGGCTTTGGTATCAAGGTTATATTGGCTTCACAGAATGGGTTCAGGAGTATTCCATTCTTTTCTATGCTCTGAAATACCTTTAGTAGTAGTAGTGCTAACTCTTCTCTGAAAGTTTGGTAGAATTTTCCAGTGAAACTGTCCGGGCCAGGTTTTTTTTGTTGTTGTTGTTGGGAGGTTTTTTTTTTTTTTATTACCTCTTCAATCTCTTCTTTTGTTATAGGTTTATTTTTCTACCTCAGTTTGTATTAGTTTAGGTAGATAGTATATTTGTAGAAATTTGTCCATTACCTCTAGGTTTTCAAATTTGTTGGCGTACAATTTTTCACAGTATTCTATTATAATCCTTTTAATTTCAGTTGAGTCTGTTGTGATATCACCCATCTCATTTCTTATTTGTGTTATTTGCTTCCTCTCCTGTTTTTCTTTTGTCAGTTTGGCCAATGGTTTATTGATTTTGTTGATCTTTTCAAAGAACCAGCTCTTGGTCTTGTTGACTATTTCAATTGTTTTTCTATTCTCAATTTCATTTATTTCTACTCTAATTTTTATTTCCTTTCTTCTGGTGCCCAAGGCCTTCTTTTGCTGCTCTCTTTCTACTTGTTCAAGTTGTAGTGTTAATGTTTTGATTTTGGCCCTTTCTTCTTTTTGGGTGTGTGCATTTACTGCTATAAACTAACCTCTCAGCACTGCTTTTGATGTGTCCCAAAGGTTCTGTTAGGATGTGTTTTCTTTCTCATTTGATTCAATGTATTTGTTTACTCCATCCTTGATTTCTTCTTTAACCCAGTAGTTTTTGAGCAAGTGTTGTTCAGTCTATGTATTTGATTTTTCTTCCTTGCTTTTTCTGAATTGAATTCTACTTTTATTGCTTTATGGTCAGAAAAGATGCTTTGTACTATTTTGATGTTTTGGATTCTGTTAAGGTTTGCTTTGCGGCTTAATATGTGGTCTATTCTGGAGAATATTCCATGTGTAATGGAAAAGAAAGTATACTTGGCTGTTATTGGGTGGGGAGTTCTGTATATGTCTATTAGGTCAAGTTGGTTGACTGTGGCATTTAGATCTTCCGTACTATCTTAGTCATCTAGTGCTGCCATAACAGAAATACCACAAGTGGATGGTTTTAACAAAGAGAAGTTTATTTCCTCACAGTCAAAGTAGGCTAAAATTCCAAATTCCAAATTCAGGGCATCAGCCCAGGGGAAGTCTTTTTCTCTCTGTTGGCCTTCTTCTCTTCAGTGTTCCCGTGGTCTAGGAGCTTCTCTGTGCAGGGACCCCGCTCCAAAGGAAGTGCTCTGCTCCCAGCACTGCTTTCTTGATGGTATGAGGTTCCCCTGTCTCACTGCTCACTTCTGTCTTTTATATCTCCAGAGATTACCTCAGGACACAATCCAGTCTTGTAAATGGAGCCCTGCCTAACACAACTGCTGCCCATCCTCATTAACATCATAGAGGCAGGATTTACCACACATGGGAAAATCATACACTACTGGGAATCATGGCCCAGCCAAATTGATATGCACGCTTTTAGTGGAAATAATTCAATCCATGACATTCCACCCTTTGGCCCCCCCTAAAATCACATCCTTGCAACATGGAAAACATATTCACTCCATCATATCATAGCAAAAGTCTTAACTCCAAGTCCAAAATCCAAAAATTACTCTTCATCTGTGAAATCTAGAATACAAGTTATCTGCTTCCAAACGTCCAATGGCAGAACAGGCACAAGCTAGACATTTCTATTACAAATGGGAGAAACTGGAGGGAAAGAAGGGATAACAGGGACCAAGCAAGTCAGCAGAACACATTACATTAGCCCTTAAGGCTTTGAAAATAATCATCTGTTCTCTGAGACAATTTACACAATGGCCCTGCCCTCCAGAATCTAGGTATTGGCCACAGTCTCTGGATTCTGAGTGGAGGCTTATCAGCCCTGGGCTTCAGCTCTGCCTTCCAGGCTCACTGGGACAGCAACTCTGCTCCCTTGGCTTTAGGTGCACCATTCTCCTAGTCCATTGGAGTGACAACTCCACCCTTAGAAACACCAGAGGCCATTGCTCCACCCTTTGAAACCCCTGAGGTCATGGCTATACCTTTTGAAACTCAGGTGGCTGGACTTCTTGTGTTCCTTGTTTCTTCAGCTTCTGCTTCCTGTGGCCTCTTGGCCCTCGGGCCTCATACCCACATCTGCCCTGCTGCGGCAAGTGTTCCAAAGCTCGGTAGTTCCACCAATAAGTGTCCAGAGGCACCCCACTCCACCAGAAAGCCTCGTGCGCACAAGCACTCAGCACTCTCGTTCCGTGGGTCGGCTCCAGAGCCATCTCGCACTAGTCTCCTGGTTCTTCTGCTGTTGGTTCTCTGCCATTGCTGCTCCTCTGCCACTGCAGGTTCTCTGCCACTGCCACTTCTCTGCTGTTGCAGGCTGTCTGCTGCTGCTGGTCCTTTGTTCCTGCCACTGCTCTGTGGGGATATATGCCATTTAAACATGGCTGCACTATTGACAACTGCAGCCCCCACAGGCCCCTATGCTACACAGTATGTTGAGACTTGTCTCCAACTTGTGGAGACTTGTCTGGATGTGTTCTCCCAAACCTATTGTCCCTTTACTGATTGACTTGATTACCTGAGTTCCTTCTTCCTTGCCTGTACTCAAAGCCCATTGTTTTGTTAAATTGCCTTATTGATTGCTGTATTGACTATAAAATAAACTCCTGGGACTGAAGTGGGGTCGACTCCTCAGAGTGACCCTCCTGGCCCCACTTCTCTGTAAGAGTTGTGCAATTGGTTACTGTTTTCGCCGTCCCGGTTACCGTCGCCGCTGCGACACTGCTCTATCCATCGACAGTTTCAAAACCACTTCCACATTTTAGGTATCTGTTAGAGCAGCACCCCACTACCGGTATCAAAATCTGTCTTTGTCATCTAGTGCTGCTATAACAGAAATACCACAAGTGGATGGTTTTAACAAAGAGAAGTTTATTTCCTCACAGTCAAAGTAGGCTAAAAGTCCAAATTCAGGGCATCAGCCCAGGGGAAGGCTTTTTCTCTCTGTCGGCCTTCTTCTCTTCGGTGTTCCCCCGGACTAGGAGCTTCTCTGCGCAGGGACCCCACTCCAAAGGATGCGCTCTGCTCCCAGAGCTGCTTTCTTGATGGTATGAGGTCCCCCTGTCTTACTGCTCACTTCTGTCTTTTATATCTCAAGAGATTGCCTCAGGACACAATCCAGTCTTGTAAATTGAGTCCTGCCTCACCAACACAACTGCTGCCTATCCTCCCTCATTAACATCATAGAGGCAGGATTTACCACACATGGGAAAATCACACAATACCAGGAATCACGGCCCAGCCAAACTGATACACACATTTTTGGGGAGACATAATTCAATCCATGACACGTACCTTTAGTGAACTTCTTTCTGGATGTTCTGTCTTTCACTAAAAGTGGTGTGTTGAAGTCTCCTACTATTATTGTAGATCTGGCTATCTCTCTTCTCAATGCTGTTAGAGTTTTTTTTATGTATTTTCGAGGCCTGTCATTGGGTGTGTAAACATTTATTATGGTTATGTCCTCCTGGTGTACTGACCTTTTAATTATTATGTAGTGTCCTTCCTTATCCCTTGTGGTGAATTTTACTTTAAAGTCTACTTTGTCTGAGATTAATATTGCCACTCCTGCTCTTTCTTGAGAGTTGTTTGGTTGGTACATATTTTTTTCCATCCTTTTGAGTTTTAGTTTGTTTGTGTCTTTAAGTCTAAGCTGTGTCTCTTGTAGGCAGCACATAGACAGATTGTGTTTCTTTACCCATTCTGCCAATTTCTGTCTCTTTATCGGTGTGTTTAATCCATTTATATTCAGTGTAATTATTGACAGGTGTGAGTTTACTGCTGTCATTTTAATGTATTATTTTGTGTATTTGTGTGGTGTTGACAGTTTCTTTGTTCCACTTAATATTCTGTGCTGAGTCATTTTTATGTATTTTCTTTTCATGTTTTTTATTATTGTTAATTTTGTATTTGCTGAGTCTTTATGTTTTTCTTCTTTTTATTTTGATGGGTAGATGTGTTAGTTTCCTTTGTGGTTACCTTAAAATTTACCTCTATTTTTCTAAGTTTAAACCAATATTTTATCTATTGATAAGGCTTTAACTTCCTCTCCATATGAAAGTTCTATGACTACACTATTTAGTCCCTCTTTTTTTTTAAATGTTGTCAACTTTTAAATATTGACTTCTGTTTCCCTATTTTCAGTCTTTTAGCTTTGACTTATTTTTTGACTTCCTTGTCTGGGTTGATAACTGGTTGTTCAGTCCTGTGTTCTAGTCTTGGGTTGGGTTTATCTGATGTTGCTGGTTCTCTAGATGGAGGACTCTTTTTAATATTTCTCATAATTTTGTTTTGGTTTTTAGAAATTCACTTAACTTCTGTTAATCTAGAAATGTCCTAATTTCACCATCATATTTGAGAGACAGTTTTGTTGGATCTATAATTCTTGGTCAGCAGTTTTTCCTACAAGCCTGTAAATGTGTCACCCCATTGCCGTCTTGCCTGCATGGTTTCCGCTGAGTAGTCCAGACTTAGTCTTATTGACTCTCCTTTGTAAGTGACTTTTTGTCTATCCCTAGCTGCTCTTAAAATTCTCTCTTTATCTTTGGTCTTGGCAGTATTGATTATATTATGTCTCAGTGACTTTCTTTTGGGATCTACCCTGTGTGGGGTTCCATGAGCTTCTTGGATAGATATCTTCTCA
This sequence comes from Dugong dugon, assembly GCA_030035585.1. Lineage (NCBI taxonomy): Eukaryota > Metazoa > Chordata > Mammalia > Sirenia > Dugongidae > Dugong > Dugong dugon. The sequence continues at coordinate 19,046,936 of CM057463.1, read as the reverse complement.
TCTCTAATGATATCAGGGAAGTTTTCTGCTAAAAAATGTTGAACAATTCTCTCTGTATTTTCGGTTATCATCCTTCTGTTCTGGTACTCATAAGTTTTTCCTCTTGATAGTACCTCACATAATTCTTAGGGTTTCTTCATTACTTTAAATTCTTTTATTGATTTTTCCTCAGATAAATTGGTGTCAAGGGCTTTATCATCAGTCTCACTAATTCTGACTTCCACTGCATCAGATCTGGTCCTATGATCTTCACTGAGTTGTCTAATTCTGAAATGTTATTGTTAATCTTTTGGATTTCTATTTGCTGTCTCCCTATGGTTTCTAGCAGTCTGTTAAATTTCTCATTCTGTTCTTGTATTGCTTTCCTGATTCCCTCTATTGCTTTGTCTGTGTGTCCTCTGGCTTACTATGTGTTTTGCCTGATCTCCTTCCCGATCATTTGAAGAGCTCAGTATATTAATCTTTTGAATTCTAACTCTGGTAATTCCATGACCTTCTCTTCCTCCAGAAGGTTTCTTGGTTCTTTGTTTTAGTCACTTGCTGGAGCCATCTTGACCTGCTTTTTTATGTGATTTGATATTGACTGTTGTCTCCAAGCCATTGATAAATTGTTTTATTTATTTATTGTATGTTTGCTTACTGTATCCTAGCTTTTTGTTTTGTTTTATTTCGATATGCCTAGATAAGCTTGACATGTGAGCTACTTTGGTTATTCGCATCTTTAAAGCTCTCACGTCCTGTCACTAAGTGGTTAGAGCTGCTACTATGTATGTGAGCCCATGAGTCTGTTTACTTGTCTTGTGCGGGTTCAGCTGAGGTGTCCAGGTCATCAGTCACAGGCTGTGTGATGCAGATTCTCACCTATGGTCCTAGAGAGGCAGGGTTATGTAGGGGTCATTGGAGCAGGCACTGTTGTCTGGCAGCTGTAGGGGGCTGTGTGCTGAGCAAGGTAAGGGGCTGATGGCTGCCCCTGAGTGCGTAGGTGGAAGGCATATCTCCAGCGCTGGAGTGCGTAGATGAGTGGGATTTGCAGCCGGACATTGGGTACCCTAAGTTGGTCATAAGAACTGGGAGGCACCACTTATTCTTGGACCCCTGTCATGGGTGTCTAGGTGGAATGGGTGAAACCACCAATCTGCAGGCCCCTGGTAAGGGTGGGTGAGGAGCCTGCTTAATGGGCAGGGCAGTGTTAAATGTCAAGAATCTGCAACTCCCCTTTGGCTGCTGCAGTTGAAAACAGCCTTCAGGTATATACCCTGTTGTTCTATGCTAATGAGGGCTTATGCTGTTCAATCTGCCCCCACAGGTCTAGGCAGGGGTGAAGGGTGTTCAAAGTCTATGGCTCCCTTATGCCAGTGCCTAGGCAAAGGGGCAGTGCCTGCCCTGCGTTCCTGGATTAGGGAGCATCGTGATTTTTTATAGTCAGGAGACTGGTTTGGGGATGGTTAGTCCTAAGTACCTGGCTTAGGGCAGTTAGCAGTTTTTTTCTTTTTTCCCCCTAAAGCCACAAGACTAGTTTGGGCGCAATAGCTCTTATTTCTGGCATGTGGGAGTGGCAATTGTTGAATACCACCGGGCTGGTACTGGAGTGGAGCAGGGAGAGGGGCATGAATGAGGGAAGAGTGGCACTTCTCCGCTATGAAAGTCCTGGAGGAAGGAGGAGTTATTTTGATCCCATGAGGTAGGTTAGACAAATGCACTTAACTTTCGCAGATCCAGTGCCGCTTACACCTGGCTCCAGAGGCTTGTGCAGACTCTCTCCGCACAGTCTCTCAGGATATGGTGAAATAGGTACCAAGTTCTACTGCCTGCCTCAGCCTGCATGTGCCAGGTGACCCAGTCCCCAGGGTGCCGGCTAGCTGAAGAGTGGCACTTCTTCACTGCTTCTGAATTTTCTCTTCTTCCCCGTCACTCAGACCGACTCCTCAATTTTGTCTGATGATCGGGGCTTCTAGATTGTCATATATAATCCATTCACTTGCCTTTTCGGGTCTTTGTTGTAAGAGAGGCCACAGGAAGCGTCTGACCATTCTGCCTTCTTGGCCCCACCTCTCAAATCTAATTGAGCTTGGAACTCTAATGCACTGCAGGTGGGAATGTAAAATGGTACAACTATTTTGCAAAATGATATGGCACCTCTTTCAAATGCTAGAAATAGAAATACCATATGATCTAGCAATCCCACTCCTAGGAATATATCCTAAAGAAATAAGAGCCGTCACGTGAATAGGTATATGCGCACCCATGTTCACTGCAGCATTATTCACAATAGCAAAAAGATGGAAACAGCTTAAGTGCTCGTCAACAGAGGAATGGATTAGCAAACCATAGTACATACACACGATGGAATACCACGCAAAAATAAAGAACAAAGATGAACCTGTGAAACATCTCACAACATGGATGAATCTGGAGGGCATTATGCTGAGTGAAATAAGTCAGTCACAAAAGGACAAATACTGCATGACATCACTATTATAAAAACTCATAAAAAGGTTTACACACAGAAAGAAAGAATCTTTGATAGTTACTAGGGAGGGGAAGGGTGGCGAGGGAAAAACACTACCTAGATAATAGATAAGCGGTAACTTCAGTGAAGGGTAAGACAGTACACAATACTGGGGAACTTGACTGTGGCAAGGTCATGGATGCTTCATACACATCCAAACTCCCTAAGGGACCAAATTACTGGGCTGAGGGCTGGGTACCAGGGTCTTGGGGAACATCTAACTCAACTGGCATAGTTTATAAAGAAAATGTTCTACATCCCATTTTACTGAGTAACATCTGTGTTTTTAAAAGCTTGTGAGCAGCCAACTAAGACACTCCACTGGTCCCACCCATCTGGAGCAACTAAGAATGAAGAAAACCAAAGCCATAAGGGAAAGATTAGTCCAGAGGACTAATGGAGCACAACTACCACAGCCTCCACCAGGCTGAGTTCAGCACAACTAGATGGTGCCCGGCTACCACTATTGACTGTTCTCATAAGGATCACAATACTGGGTCCCAGACAGAGCTGGAGAAAAATGTAAAACTAAATACTAACGCCAAAAAAAGAAAAAAGTTTCAGATTTACTGCTGCTCTGACAGACTAGAGAAACCTCGAGAGTATGGTCCCTGGACACTCTTTTAACTCAGTACTGAAATCACTCCTGAGGCTCACCCTACAGCAAAGATCAGATAAGTCTATAAAAAAAAAAACAAAAACAAAAGAGACTAAATGGGCACACAAGCACTGGTCAAGGATGAGAAGGCAAGAGGGGACAGGAAAGCTAGTAATGGGGAACCCAAGATTGAGAAGGGAGAGTGTTGACATGTCGTGGGGTTGGCAACCAATGTCACAAAACAATATGTGTATTACTTGCTTAATGAGAAACTAATTTGCTCTGTAAACTTTCATCTAAAATACAATTTCAAAAAAAGCAGAAAAAAAAAGGTGGGGTGGGGAAGAATGCAGTACAGAATTTCAAACTCTCACGGACTCTAGACTTTCTAGAATTTCATCTACCCATGGAGGATGGATGAACCCCTGAAACTATTGCTCTGAAATAATCTTTAAACCTTAAACCAAAAATATGCCCTTAATTCATCTTATAACCAAGTAATAGTTTATTTTAACTAGTAAAAAAGATATGCCTTGAACATTGCGCTCTTTTTAGAACTACATGGGATCAAATTGACAGCAGCAACTCAAAAGATTAGATAGGAACCTTAGGGGGCAGGGAGTTTAGGTTAATGAGGGAGAAACAATTCAAAAGGAGGGTGACAATGGCTGCACAACTTGAAGAATGTGATCAGTGTCACTAACGGGCACGTGCAGAAGCTGAATTGGTGTATGTTTTGCTGTGTTATTCTCAACAACAAAAACAAAAAGATTAAAAAAACTAAAAAAAAAGTCAGTTGCATATAAACCATGAATGCTGTTATTATTAGACATCCGACTCACAGTGACCCTGTGCACAACAGAATGACCAGACCATTGTGATTCACAGTGTTTTCACCGACTATTTTTGAAAAGTAGATTGCCAGGCCTTTCTTCCTAGTCTGTCTTAGTTTGAAAGTTCTGCTGAAACCTGTTCATTATTATAACAACATACAAGCCTCCACTTACAGATAGGTGGTAGCTCTGCATGCAGTGTGTTGGCTGGGAATTGAACTCATGTGTCCCACATGAAAGGCAACAATTCTGCCACTGAACCACCCCTCTGTTGCCATCGAGTTGATTCCGACTCATAGCTGCCCTATAGAACAGAAGAGAACTGGTCCATAGTGTTTCCAAGGAGCAGCTTGTAAATTCCAACTGCTGACCTTTTGGTTAGCAGCCGTCGCTCACTGTAGCTCTTAAACACTGCACCACCAGAGCTCCACTGAACCTCCACTACCTCTCAAACTATGAACAGGAGTAAGAAATAGTGGGGCATGAACCAGATAGTCAACAACTATACTTCTATAAAGATTTTAAGTGAAGAAATGTTTCACATTATACTTGTAGAGTAAGAGGCATCAGAGATAATCTAGTCTATGAGTATCACACTCAAATGCTGTCAGAGGCCAGGCAGGTAGTACAGACATGTGAGCCTATACCAACTGGGGAGAATATAGCTCTATTAAACATATCAAATAACCATAGGCTTCTGAATCTAAGCTTATGGTTTCCTTGCCATGAGATGAAATTGAAGTTTAGAGAGATTAGGTTTAGGTGACTCTTAGAGGCTACATAGCAAGCGTGTTAATCAAAGGCAATGCAGAAAACAGAAGCCACTCCAGGTATTTTCAGCAGAAAGGGATTTTATGCAGGGAACTAACTGTTCCCGAGTTTGGTGAAAGAGCTAGAAGCGCAGGGTCTAGGCTGGGCCTCCAGGAATAACTCCTGGAACAATAGTAACTGAACCACTAAGAAATGTCCTATGATTGCCATAATCAAAGGCCACCACAGGGACACAGAGTTCAAGAACACCACTGTAGCCATGATCCAGAGGAGCTGGGGTCTGGAAAAGCCTGGCCAGCGAACACAGAATGTGCTCACCACCTCCCTTAACAGCCATCCAGCTGGTGCTCCAACACTGCAATGCTGAGACTGGCTGTCACCACTGCTCTAAGTGCCTCCTAACACCCACAATGCCGGAGAATGGACGCTGGCATCTCCTCGATCTTCCTTGCCTGCAGAAAACAGCCACAAGCAGCAAAAGGTGGCCTCTACCCCACCCCTGTCTTCAAAATCTCAGGCAAGGCAGCTACTAGCCAGACCCTAATTTTGCATCCACAACTCTAGCTGGAAGGGAGTCTGGGAAATGTTTGTCACTTTCCACTTTCTGCTGAAGAAGAAGGCACAACAGAAGCAGGTGTCAACTAATACGAGTGCCAAACTTCCACATCCAGCACAGCAACTTAGGTGCAGGGCCCTGGACTTAGACCTAGGTCATCGACTCATTTCTGCTTATTCTATAATGTCTTCTGTAGAAGATCAGGAATCCCTGGATGGTGCAAGTGTTTAAGCTCTTTGAGTACTAACTGAAAAGTTGGCAGTTTAAACCCACCCAGAGGTGTTATCAAGGAAAGACCTGGCGATTTGCTTCCAAAAGGTCATGGCCATGAAAACTTTATGGAATATTTCTACTCTGTACACATGGGGTTGCCATGAGTCTAGGTTGACTCTACGGCAATTGGTCTGGTGGTATTTTCTTTTTTCCACAGAAGTCCTATAAAAATGGTAAAAATGTAGTCATCCGAGCAAAATTCTGAAGACCTTAATATAAGCTAGAAAAAGACATTATGTGAATTATTCACTTTACATCATTAGCATAGCATGAATCACACAGTACCTTATCACTTGTTTAGGTATATTCTGATGCATTGGATTTTGAGCTACTGAATGGTAGAAACTGTATTTAATTCATATTTGTATCTCTTGTCGTCATAGATGTTTGGCACGGAGAAGACACACAGGTATTTGCTGAACTGAAATGTTTCATTCCTGACCTTCCGAGAAAGCGTAAACCAGAATGTCATGAACATACAGCAGTGTAGCCCCAATAACTGTCAGGTGGAGGCCCCATTACAGAGAAGGGGTGGGGAGAAGGGGTTTTAGTCTTTCACCGAGAACAGAGGCTCACCTGGCTAAGGTATCCGCCCTGCTGAAAGCTGGTGCTGTCGATTTCTTGATGGGGGCTAAAGGAAAGGGCTGCTTCCTGCTGTTAATTTTTTAGGGCAACAAATCACAGCAGAGGTGAGGGTGAGAGAGGAGTGAGATTAGCAAGCTGATGCCAGTAGGTAAAGAAGCCGTGGCCTGAAACTGCGCTTGGAGCAGGTGGTGATATTCTCCGGTCAGTAGGAGCTGATGGGTGTTCACCTAGTGCACAAAGCCACACTTACGGCTGATTTGAAAACTAAAATAAAAACAAGCAAGAAAAACCCAATCCCTAGCAGTGCTAACAGCAACAGCAAAGACACCTGAAAGCCATAAGCGTAGATAGGGGAGGATCAGAGGGGGGCACTTGGCCTCTGGCAGAAGGCCAAGGGGGCGCTGGATGAGCTGTGGAATGAATTCCCAGGCGCCACAAGTATGAAAGGCGCCTGACTGTGGCAGCCAGATAAGAGGGGGGAAGGCGTTTCTGCTGATTCCTAGCTGCTGTTGAGGCAGGAAGCCACAGAGCCCAACCCTTCTAAGAGACACCTGCTCTGGCTTATCTTCCTACACCCAGCAGAATAAACTGCACTTTCTTCTGAAATTGTCCTTGACTAGATAACCACAGAACAGGCCACAGATGACCTCAACTCGCCTCTGGGTGGAGACTTTACATCCTAATGAAAGAAAAATCAACCTCTTCCTCCATCCTGGGGCATCGGACCCTTGTCTAAAGAAAATGCTTCCACATCCCCAAGCTCTGAGCTCCTGTGTGAAGGTGAATCCTGAATATTCATGATGAATTTGCATTTCCTTGTTTCCTCTCTATAAAAGCCCACCTCCCCCATCTGCCTGGGAGCAGTTTTGGAGGCAGCAGCCCCCATTGCTCCTTTCCTTGTACAATGAACTAAATTCACCTTCGTCATCTCCCACCTAGGCCTCTTGTTTCTTGGCTATAACAAGTCACACTGAGTAAAACCTGGGGTTCTCACCTGGCAACATTTCTGGCAAGCCAGCCAGGAGTCATCGCTTGGTTCCAGAGACAGACCGTGTTGGGGACCCTGCCTGAGGAGACCCAGTGGCCAGTTATGCCAGAAAAACATAAGTCAGACTGAAAGGGAACCGGAGGCAAGTCCTCCACCTGAGCCTCTAGTTATAATGAAAGTGGAAGGAGAACCTGTAAAGTTCCTGGTAGATACTGGAGCGACCCATTCACCTCTGAACCACCCATCCCTCCAGATAACAAGCTACTCCGATAAGGCCGACAGTGTCTGTTGTGCGAGTATCAGAAAAAAAGAGCACCCTCCCCTCCTACAACCTCTAACTTGTTTTATATAAGAAAAATCTTTAACACACTCTTTCCTTTACGAAACACAGGTGGCAGTTACAAATGGTCCTCACTACTGGGCTGCCAACTAACTATGGGGAAGAAGAACACTACAGAGGGTTAGTTGGTCCAGATACCGGAGATACAGTGGTGCCATAGGTGTGGGCCAACAGAATACCGAGGAGAGCAAAAAATGTCCCTCCCGTCGTCATTGAATTGTTACCTGGTATAGTGCCCCGAAGGCTTAAGCAGTATCCCATCCAAGCTGAAGCCCGACAGGCACTGGGCAAAATCATCCCCAGACACCTGAAACATGGACTGTTCAGAGTCTGTCAGTCACAGTTCAACACCCTCATCGTGCCAGTGAAGAAGAAAAACAGAGAATACCGATTCATTCAAGATCTGCGAGCTGTCAACCAGGTAACTGTCACAGTCCACCCTGTAGTCCCCAACCCAAATACTCTGCTGTCGACCTTATTGCCACCTTTTCCAGGTTCACTGTGCTAGACCTGAAAGATGCTTCTTTTGTATCCAAGTGGAGGAAAAAAGTCAAGAAATCTTTGCCTTTGAGTGGGAGGAGCCAGGAACAGGACAAACACAGCAGCTGTGTCAGCAAGTCCTCCCACTGGACTATAAAAACAGTCCTAGTCTTTTTGGTTCACCTTTGGCCCAAGAACTGAGATAACTGACCATAACCAAGGATGTCTTCCTCCAATACGTGGACGACCTACTCATTGCCAGTCGCAGCCTTGACCTGTTCACCGATGGAAACAGTTACATGGAACAAGGAAAAGAAAAGCTGTCTATGCAGTAGTCACTTTAGAGGAGGTTCTAGAGGCTGGCACATTTCCCCCAGGTACCTTCACCCAGAAGGCCGAGTTCTTTGCAATGCTGCAGTCCCTTAGAATCGCCAGTGTTAAGCGAGCAACTATTTATACTAATTCCAAGTACATATTTGAGGTATTGCACGCACACGAGGCAATCCGGAAGGAAAGAGGGCTCCTAATGGCATGAGGTAAGGACACTAAATATTCTCAAGAGATCTTACAACTCTTACAAGAGTTTTCTCACCCACCCAAGTAGCAGTACTACACTGCAAAGAGCATCAGAAAGGGGACACCATGGTGGCCAACAGTAATTATAAAACAGATGCAGCAGCAAAGAAAGCTACAATCCAACAGAAACCTGTCACAGTAGTCCCACTAATTCCCCATTTAGAGTTACCGTCACCTGGCCTCCACCCGGACTATTCTTAACAAGATAAAGACATCGCCAAGACCTGAGAAGGGCCACTCTAAACAAAGATAGATGGCTGTACACCCCCCATGGAAAGATTTCATTCCACCAAAACTCATGCACCCTACCCTATAGAGAGCCCACCAGTTTACCCATTGTGGACCAATGGATTATATGACTGGGTTAAGAGACATTTAACTGGACCTAAGGTCTACATCACTATTTTGGCAGTGGTAAAGAGCTGGTCCACCTGTGCAAAAAAAAAAAAAAAAAAAAAATCCCAAGAACACTGCTGAAGTGCTTCCAGGGGTTCAGAGAACTGGGGCAATGCCTGGAGAAAACTGGGGTGGATTTTACTGAGATGCTTCGAGCTCCCGAGGATTACAAATATCTGCTAGTTTTTATCGACACCTTTACTAACTGGGTTGAAGCTTTTCCTTGTAGGACTGAAAAGGCCACTGAAGTTGAGAAACACCTCCTGAATGAAATCATCCCTCATTTCAGGCTTCCTGTCTCCACCGGCAGCGACGACAGGCCCTGTTTTGTGACTTTGGTGGTGCAATCGGTGGCACCCGCCCTGGACATTAATTGGAAGTTACACACAGCCTGGAGACCCCAGTACAGTGGCAAAGTAGAGCAGGCTAAGCAGACTCTAAACAGACATGTAGTAAAGCTGTGCCAAGAGACCAAGCTGGTATAGACCAAAGCAATGCCTATGGCTCTCCTGGGAGGGAGCACTGTTGGTGCTCTGGTTAGGCGTTTGTCTGCTAACCAAAAGGTCAGCAGTTTGAATCCACCAGTCACTCCTGGAAATCCTATGAAGCAGTTCTGTCCTATGGGGTCCCTATGAGTCAGAATCGATTTGGCGATAAAGAGTTTGGTTTTTGGTTTTACGGCCCTCTTGAGAGTTCGGTCCGCCCATAGAGGCAAACTGAAACTTAGCCCATTTGAGCTATTATATGCACGCCCTTTATTGAAGAACCCCAATATGAATAACACAGCCTGCTTTAATAATGACCAACCTCCCTCCCTCCAGGAGGTTGGAGATGTTCAAGTTACTAAGTACTTGCAGTCTCTTTGGGCAACTCTATCTTCTCTCCATAGGTATGCACACCCGGAAATCCCACCTGAACCAGAAGTACCCCTGCACCCTTTCCAGACTGGTGATGAGGTCTTCCTAAAGCCTAAAAGTTGGAGCCTCTGCAGCAGAAGTGGACTGGTCCTACTGAGGTGCTACTAACAACTCCAACCTCCGTCAAGTTCAGCGGTCTCAAAGCTTAGAGCCACCACACCCGAGTAAAGAAAACTGTCCCACCAGACATCGAGGGACAAACTCGTCAGAACTGTGAAAACCGAACTTGCAAACCTATTAAAGACCTAAGTATTTATTTGCAAAACACCCTCCTGCATAGGTCCAATCTCAAACTAACTTTTTATCTCGTTCATTGCATTATATATAGTGTTTGTCTTTTTGTTTCTTTATGCTGTGTTTAAACAAGTCAGTTTGATAAGAGGCTGACAGCACTCTAGCCACCACAAGAAATAAATAATGATTGTTGCTCTCCTTCTCCAAGAAATTCTTGCGGCCCAAGCTAAGTGAGAAAACAACCAGTTCATCCAACTTTCCAACACCGTTTCCCAGAGAGATAATCTGAACAATTGTTGGATCTGTCATCCGTTCCCCACCTCCTCTGCTAATTTAAAAGTTCCCTAGAGAAGCCCTATCCCCGTACAAGACGCACCAGACTTGGTTCACAATTGCCCAGTAGTTTAAAACGGGCGTTTGTTGTGAGTAACCAAGGCTCAAAGAAAAGGAGGCAATGAGGCAAGGCAGCCTCAGAGCCCAGCCCTTCAAACAGACCCCTGCTCTGCCTTATCCGCCTACACTCAGCAGAACAAGCTGCACTTTCCTCTGAAACTGTCCTTGACAAGATAACCACAGAATGGGCCACAGAAGACCTCAACCCTCCTCTATGTGGAGACTTAACATCCTAATGAAAGAAAATCAACCTCTTCCTCCATCCTGTGGCATGGAACCCTTGTCTACAAAAAATGCATCCTCATTCTCAAGCTTTGAGCACCTGCTTAAAGGTCCATCCTGCATATTCATGATGAATTTGCATTTCCTTGTGGGCTCTGTGTAAAAGCCCACCTCTCCAACCTGCCTGAGAGCAGTCCTGGAGGCAGCTGCCCTCATTGGGCCTTTCCTTGTACAAGGAAATAAAGCCATCTTTGTTATTTCCCACCTAGGCTTCTTGTTTACTGGCTGTTAATAAGTCACACCTAGCAAAATCCGGGGTTTTCACTGAGCAACTCTATCAAAGTTTCTATTCATCTTGAAATTGAGGGGTGAGGTGGGGAGGGGGCGAAGGTGCAATTTAGAGATTGCCCCTGGGCGCTGCTACCCTCGCTGTGCCCCTGCTGAAAGCCACTGGATGTACAACCAGAATCATGCCCAGGAGGTTCCCGCTGCAGCTGCAGAACTAATTTAGCCTTATTGTTCTTCAGTGGCCACTCACCTCACGCCATCCGGCTTTGGAGACCAGGCTCGGCCAACGGATTTAGAAACAGGCTAAAAGAGGTCTGAGGAAAAGCTTACGAAGCTGGTCCAGTCACCACGCGCTGGGTTCCCTGGTCGGCTCAGTGTCCCAGGTAGAGCCCGAGGCTGCGATAATTGCAGACAACCCGGCCTGGGGCGCGGTGCCCGGCATAGGCGGCCCCGCCTTCTCCGTACCATTGCCACGCACTTTGCTCCCCGCCGTTCCCGGTTCTCTGGGGCAGTGGCTCCAGGTCCCCTCTCCTACACCTCGCGGAACCCAACCACGGGGCCCACCTCCCCGGACCTCGGAGCGGGCACCGTGCGCCGTTTCACTTGTTCGCTTTCGCTGGGTGGCTTCGCCGGCCCCGGTGGCAGGAGGAGCGCCCTCCCTCTGGAAGCTGCCAGGAAAGGCCGCCCAGCGAGCGCGGGCCCAGGCGCCAAGTTTGCCCGGTGATGAAGGAACCCTGGGCAAGGAAGCGCAGCGCTGGCTGGTCAGGAGCTGGGAAAGCATTGGCTGGGCAGCCAGGTGCTTAGTTCATCGTTCTCTAAATCAGCTTCTAGGAGCCCCGATGGCGCAGTGGTTAAGCGCTGGCTGCTAAGGAGAGGTGCGCGGTTAGACCGACCAGTAGCTCTGCGGGAGAAGAGACCCGTGGATCTGCTCCTGTAAAAAGTACAGCCAAGAAATCACTACGGGGCAGTTCTCCTCTATCACATGGGGTCACTATGAGTCTGAATTCACTCCATGGCACCTAACAACATATCAACTTCTAAATCATGTATTTTTTACTCCCTCTTTTATATGGGTCTTCTCCGGAGCAGTGGGAGAACAGGATTCTTTCTTCAGGTGACCAGATAAAAGGCAGGATGAAAGACTTGGGAATTTCTTCCCTTTTATCCTTCTTTGGAAACTCTGGTGTTGTAAGTGGTTAAGAGTACGGCTTCTAAGCGAAAGGTTGGCAGTTCCAATCCACCGGGTGCTCCTTGGAAACCCTAGGGGGCAGTTCTACTCTGTCCTACAGGGTCGCTATGAGTCGGAATCGATTCCACGGCAACGGGTTTTTTTTTTTTTAAATCCTTAACACGAATCCTTCTTGCTATATTGTTTTTAACACTTCCGTCAGCAATTTGATCCTTTCGTTCATTTCTCACTTTCATTGCTTTGTCTTCCTTTCCTGTATATTCCACCCGCGTGAGCTAAGTATGTGTGTAGGTGTGTGTGTGTGTGTGTGTGCGTGTGCGCATGTGTGCATGTGTTTGGGTGCACAGAAGCAAGCGACCCTTTCGGGGTGATTTTTATCTCAGAAATAAACATTTTCTTACCTATTTTTCACTCCTTTAAGCAAGTGATCATGTTTTATCTTAATCGCCGAATCAGGTAAGAGGGACTATCCTCAAGTAAATTTCTTCATTAAGGAGAAAGCACTCATTCTTCTCTCAGTTCCTCTCCTGTGAGAAGAATGGATGAGTTTAGGCTCTGTCCTACATGTCCTTCTCCACAGCACCTAAGAAATTATTTTCCTAAACAGGACTCTTCCGTCCTAAAACTTGCAAAAATCCCTAGTGACATCCAGCTTCCACTTACCACAGGAGAGAAATATATTTTTCCTTTTCTTTCAGTCATATGATCTTTGTGGATAGATCACACAATTTGATCAACATGACTTTTGAGACAGAAGTTTTTGGCTGAATGTCACTTTGTTTTATAGTTTATGTGACAGAACTGTTTCTGAAAGAGCATTTGTTAATGTTTGAATCCATTTTGTAGAAGGCATCTTGGGTTTGTTTAGAATTTGTTCATTCCTCTACATATACATCATACCTGCTCACAACAGAAAGCACTTCATGACATATTTATAAGCTTCAGATTCCATAAACTCACTTGATAAGTTACAGTATTTTGATTATAACACACCAAAAGAAATTCAAGTCATTTAGCCCAACTCCTTAAGTTTACAAACCTGAAAACTAAAATCCAAGATAAGTTGGGTGACTCAGTGCACTTCACAAAGCAAGCCATCCATGATCTTGCAGTGGAATAGCGGGTTCAGAACCCCAAAGCAAATCTTATAATCAGTGGATTCTTCTGGAATTCTAGTTAAAATACCCTTTACTGTACCCCAGAAAGCATGACCCCTGGATTCTCTGTCAGCCCAGAACTAAAACAATTTCCAAGGCCAACTCTTCAGACAGGGCTTGGACTGGACGGTGGGACATAAAAGGATACTCGTGAGGAGTTTGTCTCTTAGCTCAAGCAGATACAAGAGACTCAACGGGCAGCTTCTGTCCGGAGGTGAGATAGGAAGTCAGAGAGGGTTAGGAGCTGGTTGAATGGACACGGGGAATCAGGGGTGGAAAGGAGTGTGCTGTCACAGTATGGGGAGAGCAATTAGAGTCACATTACAGTGTATGTATAAATTGTTGTATGGGAAAAAATATAAAAAAAGCGGAAAAATAAAATATCCTTTACTATGAATTTTAAATCACCATCAGTTGCATAATTTTCTTCTTCATACCTAAAATTTAGTATTTCATTTTCCATTTCAAAATTTTCTTTGCTAAAATTGATTAATGGGGTCCTGGTGGCACAGGGGTTAAAAGCTATGGCTGCTAATCCAAAGGTCAGCAGTTTGAATCCACCAGCCACTCCTTGGAAACCCTATGGTTGGCAAACGTCACAGAACAATATGTGTTTTAATTGTTCAGTGAGAAACTAACATGCTCTGTAAACCTTCATTAAAGTACAATTTAAAAAACAAAACAAAACAAAAAAACAACCCTAGTTCTAAACAAGGCCATTTTTAAAAATACAGGGCTTAGAATTTCAACACCTATTTTTGGGGGACACGACTCAATCCATAACAACCTGGAAGCAGCTCCTTTTCAGTTATGTGAGTCAGTAATTTCCTTTTCTTGATTAAGCTGGTTTGAGATGTGTTTCTGTCACTTGCCATCAAATGAATTCTTACTAGAAATCTTCACACCTGAACTGGACCTCAAGGAGCCCCTGTGTGATAACGGGTGTTTAAAATGTGAATCTTCATCTTCAAAAAAAGGAAAAGAAAAAAATTATGTAGGAATATTTTCTGTTTTAAGAAGCATTAAAATATACAGTACAAGTGTCTTTAATATTCAATAAAATACGTTTAAGTTATCCAGAAAATTTTGTTGTTGTTAGTTGCTGTCAAATCCAGAAAGTTAACTTAAGTGAAATGCTTTGTTCTTCAGTGATGCTCGTTAAATTAAATACTATTGTAGTTAATGTGACTTAATTATTTTTCTTTATGTTTATAGAAGTCTTTTAAAATTTAAACACTTAACTCTTTGGTCCCAGAGAAGGTTCAAGAGAGCTCTTAAGAACCAATCTGAGATGCTGGGTGTCTGAGAGAGAAAATTAAAAAGAGGAGAAGTAGAGGGAACTAGATGGTTTCCAAGTAACTAAGAATCACAGGTTAATGGAATGATAAAAGTTTGGAAAAGTCTTTAGAAATTATCTAGTCCAACCTCTTCAATATTCAAATGAGAAAAGTGAAGCCTAGAGAAACTATATAACTTTTCTCAGCTAACACAGCCAATGTCAGCCATGCCTCACAGTAGAACTTCATAAAAACTGGTGAAATGGGGTCGCTCTGTAATCTACATTTTTGACTTCATGTGCAGTGTGTTTTCCAACCAAATTGCTGCGGTGAATAATCAGGGTCTTGTTGAGTAATGACTTTCCAGGGAAGAATGGATGATCAATATTACACGTTTCTCTGTAACCCAGCACTAAAAACTGAAATTAACCTCCTTTTAGCCTATTTTTCCTCCCAAGCCTGAGTCACAGGTACAGTCATGCTGAATTATGTCTGTGTGGGGGATGGCAGAGGTGAGGACATGAAGGGGTGGGGATGGGGATGGGATGGGACGAGATTGTTTCTGTGAGCTTCACCTTTATGCCATTTTCATTATTAGAAATTGTTAGAAATGACTCTGTTGGCCAGGTATCATCACTTATTTCTGGACTAAACTGCAAAGAGAAGAAATGAGGGGACCATAAGACGAGATGAAACACTTGAAGGTGGACATGAGGGATCTGGTGCAGGGTCTGAGAGATACATCCTGTATGAGTTACTAAAGAAAACCCAACATTCTGTAATGAAAGCAGCAATTTTTATTTTTATATTACAAAATACGTGGTTTATTTGATTTCCTCTTTGAATGTAAGAAAGAAGGTTAATAAAGGGAAGGCTGAAAGTGAGTTTCCGAAAGCCTCCTTTTCCTTTGTACTATTCCAGTAGAATAGCTTTACTTTGACTTACTGGAATTATAATTCAACATAGTCTAATTCAGTGAATGAATTCAATGAATTAATTTGTGTTTGATCATATAACCTATTCTATTTTGCTGGGACAGGTCACTTTCCCACGAGTTCTCTGCTCTGATTTCTTTCCGGGCAACCCTCACTGAAGCCCTTTGATACTGGCGTGTGCAGGGCTGTGTTGAAAGGGTGATGCACGAGGGCTCTGTGGACAGGCCTCTAAGAGCTGTTGCTTGAAGGGTTAACTGGGGTCTCATCCACCATTCACAGCTGCAGTGGTGATTTTTTAAAATTCAAATCTGATGATTCTCAACCTCCTGCCACCACAGCAACTTGTATTTCTTTGTCAGATACATGAACACAGGTTTGGTTTTATTCGATTTATTTGTTTTTGTTCCTATTGTCTCTCTAACATGAAGTCTGATACATAGTAGATAGTCAGTAAATATGCATTGAATAAACGGAACAAAAACTCAGCAATATTCCATACCATCCAAGAGTTCCTACCTCAGTCTAAACAGCGCGAATTTGAACACACCTAAATAATTAGGATAATCTCTTAGGGTTTCTGATCATGAGATTTGATCTTTAGGGTTGGGTGTCTCCAATATGGTAGCCACTAGCTACATGGGGCCAGTTAACACTTGAGATGTGGCTCGTCTCAACTGAGATGGGCTGTATGTGTAAAATACACATGGATTTCAAAGCTTTGGTATGAAAAAGAATGTAAAATATTTCATTAATAATTTTTATATTGATTAGATGTTGAGATGTAATTTTTAGATGTGTTGGATTAAGTAAAATATATTTTTAGAATTAATTTCACCTGCTTCTTTTTACTTTTTAAAACAATGTGGCATTTTAAGGAAACTTAAAATTACACGTGTGGTTCGCATCATGTTTCTATCGGACGGCACTGCCCTACGAGGGGAGGAGAGAAGACAGAAGGGAAAAGTTAGCAACAAAGGTTAACCTAACACTCTTTTGAGGGACATCTAGGTCAACTTGCATAACAAAGTTTATTAAGAAAATGTTGTGCATCCCATTTTGGTGAGTGGTGTCTGGGGTCTTAAAAGCTAGCGAGTGGCCATCTAAGATGTATCAATTGGCCCCAACCCACCTGGAGTAAGGAGAATGAAGAACACTAAAGACATAAGGAAAATATTAGCCCAAGAGACAAAAAGGGTCACATAAACCAGAGGCTCCATCAGCATGAGACCAGAAGAACTAGATGGTGCCCAGCTACCACCTATGACCACCCTGACAAGGAACACAACAGAGAGTCCCAGACGGAGCAGGAGAAAACTGGGGTGCAGAATTCAAATTCACATAAAAAGACCAGACTTAGTGGTCTGACTGAGACTAGAGGAACCCCAGAAGACACGGTCCCCGGACTCTCTGTTAACCCAGAACTAAGACCATTCCTGAAGCCAACTCTTCAGATAAAGATTAGACTGGACTATAAGACATAAAATGATACTCGTGAAGAATGTACTTCTTAGTTCAAGTAGATACACGAGACTAAATAGGCAGCTCCTGTCTGGAGGCCAGATGAGAAGGCAGAAAAGGACAGGAACTGGCTGAATGGGCACGGGAAATCTGGGGTGGAAAGGGGGAGTGTGCTGTCACATTTCAGGGATAGCAACTAGGGTCACATAACAATGTGTGTATAAATTTTTGTATGAGAAACTAACTTGAGTCATAAGCTTTCACCTAAGGCACAATTAAAAAAAAAAAAAGTTAATGTAATACTTCTTCTACCCTGAGACCAGAGGAACTAGATGGTGTCTGGTTACCACTACCGACCATTCTAATCATGGCGACAATAGATGGATCCTGATAGAATGGGAGAAAAATGTGGAACAAAACCTTAAACCCCTTAAAAAAACACAAAAATACAGACCTACTGGACTGGTTGAGACTGGAGGACTCCCAGGACTATTGCCCTGAGCTACTCTTCAAACCTTGAGTGGAAACTAACCCCTGAGGTCACCTTGTAGCAAAATAACAAGTTGGCTCAAAAAATAATGACTACCACCCATAAGTACTGTGTGCCTTTTAAAAATCACCTATATGAGACCAAATGGTCAACACTTATTTTAAAATAAAGATGAGAATGAAGGGGGCAGGGAAATTAGATTAATGGAAACAGAACAACAAGAATGAAATAATGAGAACGTTCATGCACTGTGAAGAATGTAACCAATGTCACTGAACAACTTCCGAAGAAATGTTGAATGGGAACCTAAACTGCTGTGCAAACCTTCACCAAAAACACAATATTATTTACAAAAAAAAATGTTAATGTAACAATTATTAAATATTCACATAGAACTTTGTGACTAAGTACTGAATCTCTCAACATGTAGGCTAAATAAAACCTTTAAGTATATGTTTGTGATTTCAGTCTGTCGGTTCACAGGCTAGAGACTTGATATCAGAGAGTCAGGATGTAAAAAGAAGGCCAGTAGAGGTGAACAGCTGAGGAATTTTCTCTCAACCATGTGAGTACTATCATTTTTATAATACCTTGCAGATTCTGAATCCCAAGTTCAAGCTGCTGAATTGCTTACTCGGGTACTTTTCCAGCTCCTGAAGTTTGGACTCACTGATGTCTGTGGCTGTGACTCTGGCACCTTGTCTTGCAAAAGCCTGGAGGATACAATGCACAGATAAATCCTTTGTCTACTTGGTTAAGCTGCTTCCATAAATGGAAAGTCATTTGGCCCTTTTCCCTTTCATCTTGTTTCCATTGTTGTTTTCCCTGAAACACAGGTGAGATCTCACACTATCTAGTCTCACCCAACATCCCCAGTGTTATTATTTTTATTTACTTTTATCATTAATTAGAACATCATGACATACACAGTGCTTGCCATCTGACTTTGTCCATTTAAGTAATATCAAGTAAGATACGGCTTTTAGAACTAGGACTGTGTTACTAACACCTCTCAAAATACTGCAGCTCTGTAATTTGATAGCCTGTCTTCCATTTCTAAGCAGGTGACTAAGTAAAAAGAGAAAAATGACTTATTTCATGTTTTTCCGCCTAAGAGTATTCTAGTGCTTTCATGAATGTCAAACTACACCCTACCACTATTCTAAACCCCCAAACCAAACCCACTGCCGTCGAGTCAATTCCGACTCATAGCGACCCTATAGGACAGAGTACAACTGCCCCATAGAGTTTCCAAGGAGTGCCTGGTGGATTCCAACTGCTGACCTAGTTGGTTAGGGGCCGTAGCTCCTAAGTACTCTGCCACCACGGTTTCCAGCACTATACTGAAAGTGCATAATTAGTTCAGGTATGTGTTTGCAGGTATGATGTGGGAAAAGATATAAATTAGAAAGCAACAGTAAACTGACAGTCTTATAACTCTGCAGTCCTGTATCGGAATGGAGGTCTTTCAGAATGCTATATATATCCTCGTAAGGATCCTAGTGGTGCAAAGGTTAAGCACTTCGCTGATATATGAAAAATCTGGCGGTTTGAACCCACCCAGCGGCTCTGTGGGAGAAAAGACCTGGCAATCTGCTTCCACAAAGATTATAGCCAAGAAAACCCTATGAGACAGTTCTACTTTGTCACATGGTATTGCTGTGAGTCGGAATCAACTCAATGACACATAACAACAACATCTCCTTGTAGGGCTGTTTGCAGTTAATAATTATGGTACAGAAACTGAGGCAGAGATATCAGTTTCCCAGAATCAAAGGTCATCAGTGATATCAGATAGGAAACTTTATCAGCCTGGGCTCAGAGGCAGTGATTTTTTTTTTTTTTTAATAACTTAAGACAACAGCACAAAGTCAACAGAAAGAGTGGAGGGGGATTAAATAACAGTGGAATCATTCCACATAATTCAATATCTCAAAAGGTAGTAAGCAAACAACAAAAGATATTAACTTACCAAGGCGGCTGCCCGGCCGATGCCTTGAGCAGCAGCCGTCAGGAGGATGACCTTGCCGTCAAGCCGACCCATAATGCAACCTGTGGTTTAATACAAAGGCACGTGCTTTTTTTTTAAATTGTGGTGAAAATATACATAACAAAACATACATGTCAACTCAACAATTTCTACATGTACAATTCGGTGACATTGACTGCATTCTTCAAGTTGTGCAACTATTCTTGCTATATTTTTCCAAATCATTCCACCTAAAGGCATGTGCATTTAATGGCTGACACTAGCAACACGTTCCTGCATAGGCACTAACATCTAGAAAAAATGGTACAAGGTGCTTCTTCTTTTTTTTAATCGTACTTTAGATGACGGTTTTCAAAACAAACTAGCTTCTCATTAAACAATTAGTATACACACTGTTTAGTGACATTGGTTGCCAACCCCAACGACATATCAACACTCTGCCTTCTCGACCTTGGGTTCCCCATTACTAGGTTTCCTGTCCCCGCCTGCCTTCTCATCCTTGCCCCTGGCTGGTATGCCCATTTGGTCTCATTTTGTTTTATGGGCCTGTCTAATCTTTGGCTGAAGGGTGAACCTCAGGAATGACTTCATTACTGAGTTAAAAGTGTGTCTGGGGGCCATACTCTCGGGATTTCTCCAGTTTCTTTCAGGCCAGTAAGTCTGGTTTTGTTTTTTGTGAGTTAGAATTTTGTTCTACATTTTTCTCCAACTCTGTTCAGGACCTTCTATTGTGATCTCTGTCAGAGCAGTCGGTGGTGGTAGCTGGGCACCATCTAGTTGTGCTGGACTCAGTCTGGTGGAGGCTGTAGTACTTGTGGTCCATTAGTGTTTTGGACTCATCTCTCTCAAGGTGCTTCTTGATGAACTTCACGGCACCTTTGCGCAAAGAGTCCCACCATCTGAACTCTCCAAGAATGCTTCCTCTAGATACCTAGCTTTAGATTTCAAAAACATTTAGCGCAAATCAATGAGGTGATAATTTGTGACACACAGACATTAGACTTTATCCCTCTTTTTGGTTCCTTCAGTATCCAGCGACCATGGCCTCTGATGCTGAGGATACAGGGGTGAAACCCTTTCCCTCACTGCCATCACCACCCTCCTCCCCACCGCCCCTGCACACACTGTTACTGTATTGTTTGTGTCCTTAAAACTCAGGACTGCTTCTCTCTGTCTCTCCTGGAAGTTTTTGGGGAGGTTTGCACTATTAATAGTGTATGGCTTTCTCTTGTGCTTTTAAAAGATTTCAGGGCTGGTCTCAGAAAGCCACTGAACAAAATCAAATTGTGTTTAATACCCCGATTTTACAGATGAAGAAGCTGATCTGATGGGTCAGAACTCAAAGAACCAGTAAAGGGCAGAGGCAGAAGGAAACTCAGCCCTCCTGACTCTTGTTATGTGAACACTCCACCCCATAGTGCTGCTGATTCTCTTTTAAAGTTAGGGCACACGGTAAGTAACATTTCAACAGGCACACTCAGTAATGTTTAAGGAGAGGATTGAGGAACCGGGACATGGGAAACTTAGATATTTGACCAATGCCTGCTTGGATTGTAGATCACAGAGAAGAGGAGTGACTGGTGATGAGGCCACGGGTGATGAGGCCCTTAATAAAAAGTATGCATGTTAAATTCCATCTTGGAGGACCAGGTAAAGCAGCTACCTTATAAGAACTGGTTCCAGAGATCAGTTTACAGCTTACTGAGGCTCTACAATTTTGTCTGCATTTGTTACACAATGGAGAAGCGGGATTTTACAGTGCCTGGCCTACTCTGATTCAATTAACTTTTACTTTTTTTTTCCTTACGTGAGTGATAAATTTGCACTCTAAACATGGAAAGAACTAAGAGATATATACAATATATACTTTAGACAGTAAACCCCACTGCCGTGGAGTTGATTCTAACTCATAGCGACCCTACAGGGCAGAGTAGAACTGCCCTATAGGGTTTCCAAGGCTGTAATATTTATGGGAACAAGCTGCCATGTCTTTCTCCCACAGAGCAGCTGGTGGGTTCCAACTGCCCACCTTTTGGTTGGCAGCAGAGCGTTTTAACCACTGCACCACCAGGGCTCTTTTTGATAGTAAAAGACTCCCCGAATCTTAACCCTTCGCCGACCCTGGACATGGTGCAATTTAAAAAGCTGTTCTTTATGCCATGGCCCTTAGTGTCTTTTGGTGCAATGGCACCGTGAAGACACGTGGCCAAGCGTTTTCCTAGGAAACCTCTGACATCCCGAGAAGCATTTACTGAACAGCTGCTGAAGCACAGAGCAGCCAGCTTCTCAGCTCACTCTGAAAACCTCTCCCAGGCCGGCCTCCTCATCTTTCTGCAATCAGATTTTGGCGCCAAAGCTTTCATGTTAGATAAAATGCCCTCTCAAACGAAAAAGCATTTCTTTGGGAAAATGAGTGCAAAACCCAATGTGGAAACTGCACGTGTTGGCTTTCTTACTCTCAATATTGTAATCAAAATGTCAACTTTTCATAAGCAGAGACACAATCTGAGCATTATCAGGAAATGTAAATATTTTCACCAGATACGAAAAAAAAAAAAGTCCACTTAAAACTCTAAAATCCTCTTTTTTTGGCTACTTTGAAAAACTTGTAAACCAGCTTCAAACCAGGGCTTCTAACAGGTTCAGCTCAGCTCAGTCATGCATGGTCCACGAGGAGACACAAGAAAGGTCTCGAATTTTTAATGTGGGTGAACTGGAATGCTAACTGGCATGGGAAAAGTTACGGGTTGAAGTCCTGCTTCAAACTTGTTAAAAACCCACTTTTGTCCTGAACTAACTGCTCAGATGAATTCTCAAATAGGCAACGTGAAGAAAAACAACAAAAAAATCCCCAACCAAACCCGTTGCCTTGATTCCAACTCATAGCGACCCTATAGGACCGAGCGGAACTGCCCCATAGGGTTTCCACCCAGCAGCTGGTAGATTCGAACTGTCAACCTTTTGGTTAGCTCTCAACCACTGAGCATGGCGCCTGAAGAACAAAGCAACATCTAAAAAATTAACCCTTCTCTCTCCCCAGCTAAAAGTTTCATTTAAAAAGTAGCAATCTTACTTCAGAGCAGTGAGTGGAAAACGTCCTGCAGATTTCTGCACGAGCAACAAACTTGAGACGTGTGTGCAGAAGCAACTCGGGTGCTGGGATTGTAGTTCAAGTGCTTTCATACTTGTTCCATTTCCTTCAGTTTTTTTAAGAGGAACCCTATGATTCCTGTACTTTATGCGTGCGTTCTGCCATCTAGTGGAGCTCAGGTAGAACTGCTAACTCTAAGTAGAAGGTAAGATGTGGAACCGATCCAAATCAAGGCAGTTGTGGTAGAGTCGATTCCTAGTCATGGCGACACAATGTGTCAAAGTAGAACTCTGCTTCATAGGGTTTTCCGTGGCTGATTTTATAGAAGTAGATCGCCAGGCCTTTCTTCGGGGCACCTCTGGGTGGACTCAAACCTCTGCTAGCCACATTAACTGTTTGCACCACCAAAACCAAAACCCTCTGCGGTCGGGTCGATTCTGATGTAACCAAACACGTTGCCTCTGAGTCCATTCTGACTCAAAGCGACCCTATGTGACAGAAAAACTGCCCCACAGGGTTTCTAAGGAGCAGCGGGTGGATTTGAACTGCCAACCTTTTGGTTAGCAGCCGTAGCTCTTAACCACCAGACTCCATGATTTGTTTGTACCCGCGCACCAGGCTATATGCTGTTCCGGGGTTGTTGTTGTTGGGTGCCTTGGATTCCGCCTCACAGCTACCCGTGTGACAGAGCAGAACTGCCCCATAGGGCTGTTCGAACCCACCTGCAACTCTGCAAGAGAAAGATATGGTAGTTTGCTTCTGTAAAGATTACAGCATTGGAAACCCTATGGGCCAGTTCTACCCTGTCCTATAGGGTCTCTATGAGTCGGAATCGACTGGACAGCAGTGGGTATGGTTTTTGGAATCTATATGGAAGCAGATCACCAGGTCTTTCTCCTGTGGAGCTGCTGGGTGGATTCCAACCACCACCCTTTAGGTTAGCAGCCTGAGTGCTTAGCCCATTGCGTCAGCAGGGCTCTGGGGTTAGTCAAATTTAAGCGAGCCAGAAACTGCACGTGGAAGATAGCAGGGTGACAAAATGGAAGCAACCCAGGACATTGAAGTTTCTGAGCCTTCCTGGCCCTCGACCTAGATTTATTTTTCTGATCGGTGTCACAATAGTTAGTCCCAGACAGAATGAGAGAAAAATATGGAACAGATCTCAAATCCTGTTTATAATAGTGGTCTCATACAGTATTTCTCCTTTTGTGATTGACTTATTTCACTCAGCGTACTGCCCTTCAGATTCATCCATGTTGTGAGATGCTTCGCAGATTCATCTTTGTTCTTCATCGTTGCGTAGTATTGCTTTGTGTGTATATACCACAGGTTGTTTATCCATTTATCTGCTGGTGGACTCTTAGGTTGTTTCCATCTTTTTGCTATTGTGAATAATGCTGCAATTAACATGGGTGTGCATATGGCTGTTCCTGTGAGGGCTCTTATTTCTCTAGGTTGTATTCCTAGGTGTGGGATTGGGTTGGATCGTCTGGTATTTCTATTTCTAGCCTTTTAAAGAAGCACCATATCAGTTTCCAAAACAGTTGTACCACTGTGCATTCCCATCAGCAGTGCATAAGAGTTCCAGTCTCCCTGCAACCTCTCCAACATTTGTTATTTTCTTTTTTTTTTTAAATTTGTGCCAGTTATGTCGGGATGAGATGCTATCTCATTGTAGTATTGATTTGCATTTCTCTCATGGCTGGTGATTGTGAGCATATCCTCATGTGTCTGTTAGCCACCTGAATGTCTTCTTTGATGAGGTGTCTGTTCATATTCATTCCCCAGTTTTTAATCGGATTATTTGTCTTTTTGTGGTAGAAGTGTTGGACTTTCCTATAGATTTTAGAGATTAGACTTTTGTCTGATACATCATAGCCAATTTCTTCCCCCAGTCTGTAGACTCTCTTTTTACGCTTTTGGTGAAGACTTTGGATGAGCGTTCATGTTTAATTTTTAGAAGATCCCAGTTATCTAGCTTACCTTCTGGTGTTTGTTTTTTCTTAGTCATGTTTTTGTCCTGTTTATGCCATATATTAGAGCCTCTAGTGTCGACCCATTTTTTTCTTACATGATCTTTATAGTTTTTGTGTTATATTTAGGTCATTGATCCATTTTGAATTAGTTTTTGTGTATAGTGTGAGGTATGGATCCTGTTTTATTTTTTTACAGATGGTTATCCAGTTTTTCCATCACCATTTGTTAAAAGGAGTCTTTTCCCCATTTGATGGACTTAGGGCCTTTGTCGAAGATCAGGTGACCATTGGTGGATGGATTTACATCTGGGTTCTTGATTCTGTTCCATTGGTCAACGTGTCTGTCATTGTACCAGTGCCAGGCTGTTTTGACTACCGTAGCTGTATAACAGGTTCTGAGGTCAGGTAGTCCTCCTAATTTATTCTTCATCTTCAGTAGTGCTTTATTTATCTGGGACCTCTTTCCTCTCCAAGCTAATGATTAGTTTTTCCCTCTCTTTAAAGAATGCTGTTGGTATTTGGATTGGGATTGCATTGTATTTGTAGATTGCTTTGGGTAGAATTGACATTTTCACAATGTTGACTTTACCTATCCATGAGCATGGTATGTTTTTCCATTTATGTAGGTCTCTTTTGCTTCCTTGCAGTAGTGTTTTGTAGTTTTTTTTGTATAGGTCTTTTATATTCTTGGTAGATTTATTCCTAAGTATTTTATCTTTATAGGGGCTATTATAAATGGTATTGTTTTCCTGATTTCCTTTTCATAGTTCTCTTTATTGGTGTATAGGAACCCAACTGAGTTTTGTATATTTAGCTTGTATCTTGCTACTTTGCCGAATCTTTCTATTAGTTCCAGTAGTTTTCTTGTGGAGTCTTTAGGGTTTTCTATGTATAGTATCATATCATCTGCAAATAGGGAGGGTTTTACTTCTTCCTTAACAATTTGGATGCCCTTTATTTCTTTTACTTGCCTTATTGCTGTAGCTTGGACTTCCAGCACAATGTTAATAGGAGTGTTGACCTAGGTTTTTTTGAGAGAGGAAAAGAAAATTTTATCATGTTCAGGGTACAATTATTATTGTTACTTTGTCACACTCAGCCTAATCTAACACACATTTAGTGGTAGAATGCAGGCATCCTGACTACAATGAGGGGTGGGGCAGGGATGGGAGGATGTGGAGCTTGAATCAAAAGTGTGGAGGCTTGAAAGTGAAGAGCACCTTGGGTAACAGGTCAAGTTTGACTGAAGAGAATGAAGATAAGCTCTAAAAGAAAAATCCTGAGTTTTGCTGAAGAGACCAGAGCTAAGATCAAAAAGGAAGAACTAGATTATATGAGCCCTCTAGGCTAGGTTAGCAACCTGTAGGTCATTAGACAGGTAATTGAGCAGAGTGATTGTAGGTTTCATGTGCACATACTCTAAGTGGGTTCACTCAACACCCGTTCAAATAACTTTCTCTCTGCCTTTCACTCCATAAAGGCTGGAAGGCAAAAACTCAAATTCCTAGCTTCCTTGGCCGTAAGAGGTGGCTAAGTAAGCCAAACTGGACAATGGAATGTAATCTGGAATTCCTGAGGAAGGCTTCCTTCTTGAGTAGAAAGACAAAGCTTCTCTAGAAGTCTTATGGCTTTTGCTCCTCCCCTTCTTATTGCCTGGAATGCAGATATGATGCCTGGTGACATAGCAGCCACTTTGTGCCTTGGCATGAGGTCAGAAAGCACACACTAAAGACAGAGCAGGGCAACAGAAGGAACCTGGTTCCTTGAGGACATCCTTGAGGCATCAGCCCTGGACTAACTTCCTGGACTTGTGTAAGATAAAGTCCTTTTTTAAGGCCACCATTTTTCAAGTTTTCTATTACTTGGAGCTAAGCATATTCCTAACAGTTACAGTGAACACAGTCAGAAAGACTTGGATGAATCCCAGATCTTTCTTCCACTAGCTAAGTGAGTAAGTCACTTAACTCTTCAAACTTGGCTTTCTCATCTATAATGAAGGTAACCATTGCACCTACATCAGGGGTGTTGTGAGGAGGAAAGATTCGGCATGTGAAACCATCATACAATATTTGACAGGAATACACTCAATAAATGTTAGTGATTATTATTATCGAAGTTATCAGAGGTATGTACTAATATGTGATTAAAAAATATTTTATTGTTTTTAAACCTTGAGCTTAGTTTCTGCATATATCCAAGTGAGGTTTTTGGTAAAATTGTGCCTTGTTGTCCCCTTGCAGTTTAATGCTGGGTCTAATGATATGTAAGGAGCCCTGGTGGCACAGAGGTTAAAGCACTCGGCTGCTAACTGAAAGGTCAGCAGTTCGAACCCACCAGCTGCTCAGTGGGAGAAAGATGTGGCAGTCTGCTTCCATGAAGATTTACAGCCTTGGAAACCCTATGGGGCAGTTCTACTACGGGGCTGCTATATGAGTCAGAATTGACTTGACAGCAGTGGGTTTGGTTTTGGTTTGGTAATGATCTGTACTATCAACCTTGTTTTAATAACAATGCTCTTCTTTTGAATTTTGAAGATTTCAGAATAGACTTTTTATGAATATAGGCATCTAATCAAGACTAACTCCAGTACTCGTTTCTTCCTCAATGCAGCTTTCTGCAGCCTCCCACGCTGACTCCAACACTAATGCTTACTGGAAAACCACCCAAGTCATATGGTATTGTGGATATTTGCTTGCCCATCTGTATAGGCACCAGACTACATTCTTCAAGCTAGGTGTCTATTGTCTTTTGCTCTGTAAGTTCCAAGAAGGCAGTGCCTTGTAGCGTCTAGACCAGTGACCAGCATCCAGTAGATGCTCACTAAATATGTGCTGAGCAGCTGGCTCTCAATAACATGTTTCCTATGAGCAATAATACCACAGCTTGTCTTCTCTAGTCCTGAATTTTACTTTTTAAAAAATCTTATCTTATTGTGCTTTAGGTGAGAGTTTACCAAGAAAATTAGTTTCTCATTCAATGATCTACCCCTCTGAATTTACTTTTCAGGTCTTTTAAGCATCATCTGCCCACACTACAGTTTTTTATACACTGTTGGTTTCCATTGATCTTTCACAATCATTCATGATATTGAAACTCAGTTCATAAGTAACTTCTACCAGACTGGATACCTAACAGCTGATTACATTTTTAATGGCCTTAAAGTAATTTTATCATTCAGGTGAATTTATCCAGTAACTTTGGGTTACTCTTTAATTCGGAAGAGAAGCAGATATTGAATGAATCAGACCCGCAGCTGTTAGAGTGTGATGATGTTTAGGCAAGGCTGGAAAGGAGAAGCAAAACCAAGGGACAGGAGTAGGGTGGAGTAGAGCCCTAGTGAATTCCTGTGACAGTATGTTAGGCTAAGGGAAAATATCCAATCCAGAGATTTGGAATGATGGGTACCATGCAATCCATAATCTCTTCTTTAATGACTCTTCTTACCAAAGAGCCAAGAATGCCTTAAAATCACTTTAACTCTGTTCTATATAACCTTATGCAACTTACTTTTTTTTGGTGGTATTTCAGTTATATGATGCAAACAGTAAAATAGAGATACTCTCAAAAACCATACTTCTTAGTCTTTTATAGGGTCACCAATGCCCTGAGAATACAATAAAAGAAGTATGGACCCTAGTATTCTGAAAAAATAAATCCACACACAAAAGTTCACATAAAATTTCAGAAGTTTTACAGACCTCATGAAGCCCACCCATGGATGCCCTAAGTATTTGCGGGGAGCCCGGTTTTAGGAAACTTTGATAGAAAATCTGGTGCTGTTTCCTCATGTCTAAAATGAAGGGGTAGAACCAGTAATCTCTGAGGTTTTCAGCGGGGAGTGGGGTGGAGTGGAGAACAAAGGCTAGTAACAAACCAACCAATTGAGAGTGCTTGTATAGGGTCTGTGCTGGGTGGGTAACAGAAAAGTGAGAAAGAACTTTTGTAGTTATGAAACCAAAAGGAAAAGTAGGAATGGAAGTTAATGACGCAGGCCCTGTTATTCTTTAACAATTTACATCCAGCAAAGATGCGTATATTTTCATAGCAGAATCCTGAAACTCAGTGAGAGGAGAGCCAAACACACCCCGACCACACCACCAAGAAACCATTCACATCACACAGCTGTGATTCAGAACTCCTCATTAGCCATTTATTGAATGTGGAAGCTGCTAAAAAAAGAGTTTATAATTCTGTTAATTAAATGATGCTTTATATTAATTTATGTATTCTGCTTTGGAATTGCCTAAGTTATATGTGGATAACTTTACATTAATAAAAATGTATACATGAAGGAAATTTCCTTCAATAACTTTATTCCTTACAAAATATATAAATAAATAACACCTTTCAACTTCTAAAGTATTACCACATTCAAGAACAAGGCATTGCCATCACCGTTCTAAATTACCAGAAGGAATGAATTTCTGATTCCTTGATCTTCCAGTTCTAGTGGTGAAGGGAAAACTGAATGTGAAATTAAGTTGGACTATGATATCATTGCCAGGGAGAGACACACAAAGCGGCAAACACGGCTGTTTCCCAAACAAGGAGTGACGGCCCTGCGGACCAGTGACAGCAGAGGAGTTACTGGGTTTTGCATTCGGGCACATCTTTTCCGGAAGAGGCGTGCCAAGGACCTGTCTGAGGGTCCACACTCTCTGCTCCCACTGTGTGTTCCTCTGAGAAAGAAAATAAAACCCAAAATTAATTCTATTTAAAAAATACACAAAAAAACAAGCACGGCTGGAAGGGGAAAAGATGTCAAGACAGGAGAGAGATGAGGAGAGAAAAATGGCAATGTGGTCATTAGCTTCATTGAGTGTGATCACTAAAAAGGTGTATTTGACCTCAGAGTTTGAGAAGTTTATTCCCCCTTCTCTTAGAAAATAAATTGTTAACATAAGTAATTAAAGGGGGAAAAAAAAACCAAAGTCCTATTTTATAAGATGGTTGTAAAAAATAAACTCATTTGTGTTAGAAAACCATATTATACAAGAAGTAATAAAATCTTATTTGAAATCCATCAGTTTGAGATTCAAAGTGAATCAAACATGGACTAATTTAGTTGAATTTTCTTTTACCCTATTTTTAGGGGCAAAAAATGGTGTGCTAAACAAATAGCATGCAGATTAGAGAATATTCACTCATCTTTGGAAAGCTTTCTTTGAGCCTTTAAAAAACATTTCAGCAAGATCTATTTATAAACAATGTTCAGTTTTCAAGTTACTATTCTCATAGAAGTTAATCTTCCATAACTGGTCTTGGCAATTATCTTAATTTGTCGAGGTAATTTAGATTACTTTTTCTAATTAAAAGTAAACACTGCCATTAAAAATTTTCTAGACTAACCTTCTTACTAATTTAAGCTGGGGCTATCTCCTTTAATTCTGAATTGGTTGATTTTTGATTTATGGATTCCTCCAACCTACTCTTACATTTATTTCACCCCAAAATAGTGCCAGACAGATCCATATATTGGTAAAAAGATGTAGGCATTTTTATTTGCAGTTGGCATTAATTCATATTATGCATGTCCCTCTGCCACTATCGATAAAAGCAAAGGTGATTACACGGGTTTCTCAAAAGATTCCTCTAAAATAGCATGTGTGTGAGTCTGAGCGTGAGTGAGCGTGAGTGAGTGTGAGCGTGTGTGTGTGTGTGTGTGCATGTGTGTAGCAAAAGTTCTGCATAAGGACCTAGACAATGGAAGTACTTAAATATTACAGTGAAAAGAGTAGTTCAAACATATTTCTTCCAAATGGTTTTGTGCCTTACGATATCCCTAAGAGCACTTTCAGACTGCCAAGGTGATGTGATTTCCACGTGTAGTTAATGAGAATGGATTGATTTCTTTTAAGTCACAAAGTTCTCATAAACCTTGGCAAGCTTAGTGTACAATTTTGTTGCTTTAGAACTCTGCACTTGCATAGCAGCATATTTCTAATAGATAGAAATCCTGTAACAAAGGGCTTCGGCTGAATAAATAATTCTTGTTAAACAGCCTCAAGCCTGGGATCACGCCCACCTGGGCACACAGTAAACGTTTTGTGGTGAGAAAGGCTACAAGGACCAAGAGGCTACCTAGCTTTTCCCGTAGTGCTCCCTGCCGCTGTGGACAGCACCCTGCAGAACTGGGGGTGATCCTGACACCTCTCACTCCTTCCCCACCATATTCAATCAGGCACTTAGCACTGCCGATTTTACTCCCAAATGTCTCCATCTCTACTGCACCTGGCTGAGTCCAAGCTACCATCACGTCTTGCTTAGGTTAACTGCCATAAACTCTTGCCCCTATTATTTGTGGGCTACCCTACAGATGAGGTGATTTTCAAAATTTATAACTCATCATGTTACCCTGCCCGCTATTTAAAATCTTTCAAAGGCTTCCTCTAAATGCTCTCAGGATAAAGTAAAAATTCCTTTCTACAATCTAAGTCCTGCAGGTCTGGCTCTTATCTCCCTTTCTGATCTCCATGACTCCACCCCACAAGGCTGTGCTCACTGTGCTGGGGTCACAACCCTTCCCCCATCAGGCTCCCTCCTACCCAAGGGCTGTCTCTGTTCCACCTGTCTGGAATGCTTTTCCCACCCCTCTTTGTTTAGCTAACTCTGGATTTCAGTTCCTTCTCAAGAAGCCTTTATATTCCTAAAACAAATAACCTACTACTATATGTCCTCATAGCCTTTCACACCACTAAAATTTTGCTTGTTTTTGACTATTTGATTAAGGTCTGTATCTCCCATTAGAGCATCAGCTCTGCAAGGGCAGAGCTGATGTCGGGTTTCGCTTATCCACGCATTATCAGTGTCTACTATCTGACCCACAGTAGGAGCTCAAAGGTATTTGCTGATTGAATGAATTAATAAGTGATACAAGTCTATAACTTGGTTCATGTAAAATGAATATAATGCTATAGGTAATGCTGGCCCATTGAACTGATAAGAAAAGTTCCTTTAGTAAAATAGTTTATAAGGTAGTGTCTTTCTTAAGAGATGCTTTTCTGTTTTAGGGGAAGGCTGAGGGTTTAAGAGGCAGAATCAAGATTTCACCTGGAGTTAAAAGTGAGTGCACTCTGGAGCTGCACTGTGGACAAAGTGACTTTTCACAGAGGGACCGCAAATGAAGCCTGTGTACTACAACTTGCTCAAGTACTTCTTCTCTCGTTTAAAGTTGCCCTTTGGGGCCACATATTAGACAGGAGTTAGAATCTTGATCCAAGTAATCAATGTATTTACTTACCTGGGCAAAGGCCTAAACCTGAGTTATCAAAATAGCGAACTGGGTGAGCTGTTGGTAAAGATTTTGATCGGCTGTCAAAAAACCAGGATTTTGGCGATTCCTTCGGCACAGGATCTTGTAAATTCCGTTCCTTACACTGTGAAGGCGTATTCTGTCTATTTTTAGAAGGCGTTCCAGTCACTTTAGTAGACTTTGGGGAATTCTCACAAGTAACTCCTTTATGAGCTTCTCTCTTTAGGGTTCTTTCCTTCCATGTTTTGATCTCTTTAGAAAGACGATGATTGTTGCTTAAATGTAGAGGGAAAAAAGTAGACTGTTAAGACAGCTCAATTCCTGAAATGTATTCACATTACATTTTAATTTCTACCTAATGCTTCTTGTTTGGACTCTTTCCACAGTTCAGTCAATGAAATGGGTCTACATGAATTGAAGAGTTGCAGTAAATCCCCCTGACGTGGAGTCTTGAAAAGAAAGCTTAGAATATGACAGTAAGTTTTCAGATGACTTAATGATATCCAGAGTGGTTTATCTAACAATACTTTGCTATTATAATTTAATAAATTAATCTTTTAAATACGTGGATTTTTGATGTATCTTTGTTATTTTTAAAGAAATACTGCATTGTGCTTTTCTAGATTAGATGGTTAGCCTTGCTTCTGACAGGACATGCCACCACCATTCATTCAGTTTCTCCTGACAGAAACCTGGGAAGCAATCCTAGACTCCTCTCTCTCCTTAATTTCATCAATCAGCCAAGCCCGTCGATACAACCTCATGACTGTCTCCCAAATTCATCTCCTTATTTCTATCCCCATCAGCAAAATCTTTTGACTGGACTATCATTAACAGCTTCCTAATTGGTGTCCCCCATAACATGCTAGCAGCCAAGATGCTATCTGGTCTCATCACGCCCCTGCCTAAAATCCTCCACTGGCTTCCCATTGCATTTAGGATGCTGTATGATTTCCCAGAACAAACAAATCTGTCCTGGAAGAAGTACAACCAGAATGCTCCTCAGAAGCAAGGATGGCAAGACTATGTCTCACATACTTTGGACATTTTATCAGGAGGGATCAGTCCCTGGAGAAGGACATCATGCTTGGTAAAGTAGAGGGTCAGAGAAAAAGAGAAAGACCCTCAACAAGATGGACTGACAATGGCTGCAACAGTGGGCTCATGCATAGCAACAATTGTGAGGATGGCGCAGGACTGGGCAGGGTTTTGTTCTCGTGTGCACAGGGTCTCTATGAGTCAGAACCGACTCGACGGCACCTAACAACAACAACAACACAATTTCCTAGTGACCATCTATAAGGCCTTGTGTAATCTGGACCCAGTTACCCCTGGTATCTCATCTTGTACCATATTCTGCCTCAACTTCTACACCCTGGCCACATTAGACATTTTTCGGTTCCACCAACTGGTTATTCTCCCTGATTCAAAGCCTAGGTCTCAGCCTAGAACGCTTACCCCTCTCTCCTTTCAGCGAGCCTAATTCCTACTAATTTTTTCAGACTTACTCTTATATATTAGTTTCTTGATCATCCCTCCTCCCCCAACACACATCTAAATAAGGTTAGATTGCTCTGCAATACCCTCTTATAATGTCGTATTTGGTTTTCTAAATACCACTCATTGTAGTTATTTGTATAATTATTTGTTTAATGCCAACCCTTCTACTACTGTATCACAAGCAGAGTGCTTTGCAGATTCTAACCTGTCATGAGCTGTAGAAGCCAAATAATTTTGTTGGAACTGATTATGGGGTATGAGTAAGTAGGCTATGATAATGGACTTAAGGGCTTCTCTTTTGAGTAAAGCCTCACTGACTTGGGTTAATGGATCTACGGTGTATTTGTTTACTTCCTGGTTCCTGGCTGAGTTAAAAATAGCTTAGTTGCTGGATAGCAGACATCTGGAATGGTGCTACCATATTATTTCTTTCAAAAAAGATACTATCTCATGAGCTCTCAAAATTACTTTCCCCATAAGGTGTGAAGGGTTGCCAACTGCAAAAAATATGTATGTGTATACCTCACCCCCCTACACACATGGAATAGCCACAAGCATAATATCTGTATCATGTAAGCAGGTCTTACCTTAACAGCTCGCTGTGCTGCTTTATTAGCTGTTCATTTTGCTGCTTTAACTTAGACATTTCATTTTCTAGTTTCATGTGTTCACTTTTCAAAATAAGAACTTTTGTGCTTTGTACAATGCCACTGCCACCTCCACAGGTTATGGCCTTATTTAAAGGCTGAGAATCCACATTTTCTGATACCACTGTGGGAGGCAAATATACAAGTAAGTGATACTTTTGTCTCCAAAGTTCAAAATGAAAGAAATATTACTAAATGTAACAGGCTACAAAGCCCAAAACATCTCAACTACCATCTCCCTCAGCGTCATCCTTGATTCCTTCATCTCCCTCACCTCCCATGCATAACTGATCGTCAATTCCAAATATCTCTAGAATCCATCTGCTTCTCTCCACCCCCAATTCTACTACCATAATCCAGGTCACTAAGACCTTTCACCATGACTTCACCAAAAGCAACCCTCCTAGTTAAGGCGGGCCTTCAATGATCTATCCTCTACACCCCGGAGTAGGGGACTGGGAGGGTTCCCATCCCCAGAGTCATTCAGAGCATTATAAGTACTCAACATACACTTGTTAACTAAAGAAGCCTTAGAATGATACTAAAGCATACATTAGCTGTACACCAATGTTCACTTCAGCACTGTTCATAATAGACAAAAGGTGGAGACAGCTGAATGCTCATCAACAGATGAATGGATAAAAAAAAAGTGGCACAGGCATACAATGGAGTATTACTCTGCCATAAAAAGATATGAAGTCTTGATACATGCTATAACATGCATGAATGTTGAAAACATGCTGAATGAAATACGTCCATTACAGATGGGCAGATATTATATGATCCCACTTATATGAAATAGACAAACGTACAGAGATCAAAGCTTGTTAGTAGTTACCAGGGGTGGGAGACGGGGAAAAGGAGTCTTTGCTTAGGGGCACAGCATTTCTGTTAATGGTGATGGAATTATTTGGAAATGGATAGTAGTGATGGTTGCACATGATTAACGTAATCGGTATCACCAAATGGTACGTGTAAAATTGCTGAGTTGGCAAATGTCTTGTTATATAACTTTTCACCACAATAAAACGACAAAAATACTTCAGCATAATTTCTAACTAGTGGCAACACATAGTGTACTAGCATATCTCCATACTGCAGTAAAGAATTATTGGTCTCTTTCATGAAGATCAAAAAAGAAATGATCAATGTTAAAAAAAAAAAAAAAGCATGTACTAAGTATGCTACACTATGTGTGTAAAAATAATGTAAGGGACTGTGTTTTATAAACTGGACGTAATGTTGCATAAAAACGTGAGGTGCTTGTAAAGTGAAATAATCCACTAGGTCATGAAGTTCCTGGTAATTCAAGAAAGAAGTGTAGGGCAGGGATGGGGGAGATATTTGAATTCTAAATTCAGGTCGAACATATACCTGAAGATCACTTAAAAATCAAGGGTAATTATCCTAACCCTTTTATAACAACGAAGAATCCTCGGTTCTATTTTTAGCCCTTGAAGATTTACGGGTAGGAGGTGGGATTATCCTGCAACAGACACTAGGGAAATTCAAGTTACAATTGGTTCTATGCAACATCTTTAACCTTCGCTCTACTTTTTTTTTAAAAGAAGTAGACAGTAATACATGCAAATATCGTTGTACATCTACTTGGCAATTAGAATTTTCATGGTGCTTTCAACACACATCTTTGGTTTTATTCTTACAACAAGTACATAAGTTAGAAGGTCAGATGTTGTCAACTGGATTCCACATAGCCATGAAGTGAGGGCCAGCCTAAAGCTCAGGCCCCCAACTTTAGTTCAGTGCTTGTTCTACTACACAAAGCTGTTAGTCAGATTGTCCAACATCCTCTCTTTTCTAATGAAATATGAGAGATAGAAAAATGGACAAAAGTACAGTTTGAAGAATGTATATGCAGAAATTTGACCATTAGACCTAAAAATTGGACTAAGATCAATTTCAAAAAGTTGTGCAAACAAGCATCAACTTAATATTTTCAGTAATAAGAACGATTAGAATATATGTTTATTTGACTGCGTATGGATTATAATTTAGTAGTTGCCTATAGTTAAAATCTATTAAGAAACATGTTTGTACTTTTATTGGGAAGGGTACTTTTATCTTGACAGTTAAGTCATTCTTTTTAAGCAAGAAGATATCTTCAATTAATATGTAAAGATCTGATAATGCAAATGTAAAATTCGTATTTTTCAAGAATCTATAATGGATAAACAATTGAGATTATAGCAAACTAAGGAGATGCCACAGGATAAACATGATCCTACTGAATCCATTAAAAAAAAAAAAAAAAAATTCTTTCCAAATTTCTGGTTAACTCAGGTTTACTCTTGACTGTCACGTACATAACAGCAATCTTCACAATGTAAAAATGCATTGAGATGCAAAACGGAAAGATCTAAAAATATCTGCATTTTCTACTTACTTGAGGTTTCTTGGGCCTGTTGGTTTCTTCTAAGATTTTCTTTTAATAGCCTTATAACTTCTTTTTGATATTCGACAGTGGCTTTTGTAATAGTAATTCTAATAAGAACAACAATAAAAATATGTAAAAGCCCAACAACTGATTTTCTAGGGAAGACTTAACAGAACTGCTTTTGAGAGTTTTCTACTAAGACACGTCACATTGGCATATTATCCATAAGCGGCAGTAGATAAGTCCTCAGGGGCAAAGTAGTGTGCAGTAACACCATGAAATCACAAGTATTCTCTTTGATCTCAGGGACAGTTCAATTTTCTTAACATTGAGAAACCAGTTCTTTTTAAATTTCTGAAGGCTCAACAGCTAATCATTGGATACTAAGCAAAACTATATTTGGAGGCATCATAAAGAAAGTAATTGAGCTGTTACCATGGGGTCCTAGCAACACGCTGAAGAGACAACAATTACCAGAGCATCAAAGAGGAAAACAGCCTCCTTTCTACACTGTCAGGAAAGCAAACCCTGACTGCAGCTCTGGCCTAAATTGATACAGTTAGAGGTCAGATTCTGATCATTAGTTTACACTTTAGTCAGGAATGCTAAGCTGTAAGACTTTCTGCCTTCCTTAGAGACTATGGAAGTATCTGCTGACTCTCCTCTATAAATAAAGTTGTTTTTTTATGAGTAAGAACTTAATAGGTATAAGTTTCACTACAGACAACAGTCTTATCAACAGAAGGACGGCTAGACAGCATGAAGATTCACAGTGCTGCTTTTTCGTTATCTTGAGTGGCATTAGCTAAAAGTTGGGTTTTAGCTGGAACATATATTTAAAGATTTATTACATATGTTAGATGGGTGACAACTGGCTTCCAAGTCTGGCAGAATTAGATGTCATTATTAAATATTAAATATCTATTAAAGATTAATAAGAAGAATATAGGAGCCAGAAGGGATTTTAAAACCCAACCTGTTGCTGTCATGTTGATTCTAACTCATAGTGACCTTATAGGGCAGAGGAGAACTACCCCACAGGGTTTCCAAGCTTCCAGGGTTTACGGAAGCTGACTGACACATCTTTCTCCCATAGAGTGACTGGTGGGTTTGAACTGCAGACCTTGACTCGACAACAACGAGAAGGGAACTTAGGAAATCTAATACAAACCTGTATTTTTATTGATTATGAATGTGAGGATCAAAGAGATTAAACAGCTTGCTTATGGTGATGTATTAATAAGTGGCAACATTATATTGCTAACTCACTTTCTTTGACTTTCCCTTTAACATTCTTTTCAGTATATCACAAAGAATATATACCACAAAGAATACATACCACAAAGAATTTCAGGCATGCTATTATGTACAATACTATGTATAAATAAATAAATAAGAGGATATGGTTCTGGGATCTAGGTACCTATAATCTAAAGGAAATACAATCTTGACACGAAAACATAAGAGGAAGAATGAGTGAAATTAAGAAAAACAATGCAAACCTTAGTCACAATGCTAAATACACACATAGGTTTTTAACATTCACTTGTAAGCATAAAAAGGCCATTTTAAAGCTGTATGACTGGCAAGTAGCATCCAAACACATCCTGTGTTATTAACTGGGCAGAACTGTGCTTATTTTGAAAAGTTTGTTTATGTAATAAGAATTTAATGAACTTAAAATATGTAGATTATATATTTTAAAATGGAATAACAATTTTATTTTTAAAATTGTAACTAAGGGAAAGAGATTTATACAGTTTAAAAGGAAATTTTGAGCTATGAAAGTTAAATTTAGGCAAAGACATACTCCTTTTCAAACTCCTTGGCATTTTTCATCCTCTCTAGGTCTATTTTCACGAGCTTTGTTTTGAGATCTTCAATTTCTTCTTTATAGGGCTCAGCTCCTAAAGCAACTTTTTCCTGTTTTTAGAGAGAAAAGGAAAATAACTAATTATTAAAATAGTTTCAATTCCAGCAAAGAGTGGATAACTGTCTTTGATCCAGTAGGAACATTTTAAAATAGCAAGCAACTCCAAATATATCAAACACAGGAAAGGCATCAATTCTGATACTAAAATGAATAACAACTAGATATTTGATGTGAAATATACTTAAAGCTAATATAGAGAGAATACTATTTTTATATCTCTAGCAAATATTATTTTTTCCATTTAAAAAGTGATAAACCCAAACAAAATGACACAGAAATGATGAAATAAGTGAGCAAAGGTAAATCAGGAAAATGAAACAAAAAGATGCCAGAGCAACAAAATAAATATCAAACTGGAATTGAATTCAAGTCATAAAGCATCACATAACATTATCAGGGATGTTTTGTACTAAAAGACAGTTCAATTCAGTGATATAAGCATTTTCTTTGACCACTATGTAATGAAAGAAAGAAATTAGCCATACATAACACTGTTCAGCCAGAATGCTCCTTAGAAGCAAGGATGGTGAGACTTCATCTCACATACTTTGGACATGTTATCAGGAGGGATCAGTCCCTGGAGAAGGACATCATGCTTGGTAAAGTACAGGGTCAACGAAATAGAGGAAGACCCTCAACAAGATGGACTGACACGGTGTGTGCAATAAGGGGCTCGAGCATAACAATGATTGTCAGGATGGTGCAGGACCAGGCAGTGTTTCGTTCTGCTGTGCACGGGGTCGCTATGAGTCGGAACCACCTCAAAGGCACCTAACAACAACAACAACAACACTGTTTAAAATAATTCTTGTGCCAGATAAATCAAATTTGGAAATACTGATTTAGATATGATAGATAATGAGAACTCTGCATTTCAGACATATGGCATGTGACCAAAGCTACACTCACAGAATACTGACAGCCTTCAATATTTTTATTAATAAACCGAAAAGACTAAAAAATAAAGTTCTTAGTTAACAGCATTGGTTTATTCCTCCAGATTATTTTCACTGCTCCATTAGGGGGAAAAAAAAAAAAAAAACAGTCCTTTGAGATTCTGATTTGAATTACATTAAATTTAGAAATTAATCTGGGAAAACCTGACAGTTGCACAGTATTTCTCATACGGCACACAACAACAACAACGAGCACAGTATTTAGGTTCCCCACCTAGGAAATGGCATGTGTCTTAATTTTAAATCACATGTTCTATTTCTTTTTACAGTTTTATGATTCTTTTCATATGTCATTGTTGTTAGGTGTCACTGAGTCAGTTCCGACTCATAGCGACCCCATGTACAACAGAATGAAACACTGCTGGGTCCTGCGCCATCCTCACAATTGTTGCTGTGTTTCAGCCCATTGTTGCAGTTACTGTGCCATTCCATCTGGCTGAGGGTCTTCCTCTTTTTCACTGACGCTCCAGCTTACCAAGCATGATGTCCTTCTCCAGGGACTGATCCCT
This sequence comes from Dugong dugon, assembly GCA_030035585.1. Classification (NCBI taxonomy): domain Eukaryota; kingdom Metazoa; phylum Chordata; class Mammalia; order Sirenia; family Dugongidae; genus Dugong; species Dugong dugon. Next base: position 19,007,222 of record CM057463.1, on the reverse strand, counting down.
CCTGATAACACGCCCAAAGTATGTGAGATGAAGTCTTGTCATCCTCTTTTCATATATGCTACCCTAATTTTTTATGAAGGTTCGTCATGCAAGCATTTTATTTTAGATTTTGTGGTTATCATAAGATCTTTTTTTTCTCCTATCATACAGGGTGTCCATAAAGTTCCAGAAGAGTTTAAATTTTTAACAAATTCACTGCTATTTGATATAAACAATTTGTAGAGATAAAACGGAGGAAATTTATTCAGAATTTAAACAAAATTGTTAATGACTCTTTTGTTCAAATTTCTTTTATTTTCAGTTAATAAACCCTACACTATACCAGATAGCTATATCCAGATATATTCAAATAGTAGTGAATAGGCTGAAAGTTAATATCCCTGCAATTAGTTAAATCTTAAGTTAAATTAACTCTGTTGAGCTTTTCTAGATTATTTATGACATATAAAAGCAAACTTCAAAATTTCAAACAGTATAAAGATTTAGGATGCCCAATATTTTTCTTTCCTTCCCCATGGTTGCAGTACAAAGTCATAGCCATTAAGTGGTTCTAAATGGTTACTTCTGGTATGCAGGAAAGGTATTTCTCTCTGTAGATACCTGTATCAATCTATACCAATATTGAAGAAATGTGCTGCTTACACTCTCTTTCTTGAACACTTTATGTTCCAGGACACCACTCTCTCTCTCCTGGTTCTCCTCCTACCTCACTGGCTGCTCTGTCTCAGTATCTTTAGCTCACTCCATAAAAGTCAGTTGCTGTAGAGTCGATTCCGACTCATGGTGCCCCATGTACCTCTTCTCTATTTTGCTCGTGCCTTAGGTGACCTCATCCTGTCTCATGACTTCTATCTGCTGATGATTACCCAAATTTATATCTCCAGTCTGGACCTCTCCCAGACTCATACATCCCTCCCCTTAAGTGGTATCTCCACTTAGGTGTCCAATAGGCATCTCAAATTCAACATGTCCAAAACTGAACACTGATTCTGCTCCACCTCTTTCAAATCTGCTCGTTTGGCAATCTTGCCCATCTCCATAAATGGCAACTCCATCCCTTCAGTTGCTCAGGCCAAAAACTCTGGGGTCATCTTTGGCTCCTTATTTTGTTTCATACTACACATAGACTCTGCCAGCAAATTCTGTTGGCTAACCTTTTAAAACATACAGAGCCCCACTCCTTCCACTGCTACCACTCAGGCCCAAGCCATCTCATCTTCAACCTGGATTACCACACTACTAAATGTTCTTCCTGCTTTTGCTCTGGCTCCCCTGTGGCAAAGCCAGCCTGCTGTTTACCGAAATTCCTTCTCCCCTTTTCCACAATAATATTTATAACTAGCTGGGGCCCTGGAACTAAGATCTCACAAAGAAATGTGAGAAGAAGAGATGTGTACCATCCCAGGGCCAGAGCCTCTAGAAGTGGAGATTTTAACACTATCTTAAGCTTTTTCTCCCGCCCCTTTCCTGTGAGCCTGAGCATGGACAGCTCATAAGTTGGCTTTAACCATGCAGACAAAAGCAGCACCCAAGAGGACAGTGGAGAAACAAGATGGAAGAAACGTGGGCTTCTGGGTGATCGTGTGGAGTACAGTCACCTGCCAACCTGTAACTCTGGGTTTATGTAAGGCAAAGAAATACGCTTCTACCTTGTTTGAGCCCTTGCATTTTTGGTTCTCTTTGGTATAGCAGCTGGTGTATCACCACAACAAACATACCCTCCTGGAGTCTATTTTCAAAGAGTAGCCTTTAAAAAGTTGTCAGATCATAATACCCTTTTGCCAAAATCCTCCAATGGATCCTTATCTCACCCAGAATAAAAACCAAAATCCTTACAATAGCCTATAAGACCCTTTATGATCTGGCTTTCTGCTACTTCTCACCTCATTTCCTACCTCTATCCCCTTGCTCACTCTGCTGAGGATACGCTGGATTTCTTCTTGTTTCTCAGAAATACTTCTAGGATATTTCTGTTTTGAGGCCTTCCCCACTACATAGCTCACACCATCACTTCTTTCATCTCCCCCGTATAAAAGCACATCTCTTTCCCCACACACCTCCGTCTTCACTTAGCACTTGTACACCCCTTTCTGGTTTAATTTTTTCCATTACACATTTCACCATGGGACATGCATATTTATTTGTTTATTTTCTATCTCTCCAAACCAGAATGTAAACTCCAAGAGGGAAGGGGAAGGGATTTTCTCTTCACCGCTGTACACTTGGTATCTAGAATAGATAGTAGGTGCTCAACAAATATTTACTGAATGAATAAAAATATGATAATTAAATTACTTGTAATATTAAAAAATTATTCTAAAAAAGTCTGAAGTTTTACAGTGGTTTCCTTGATTTCAAGCTATACCAACAATTGTTTAAAAACAAAATTATTATTTTTCTGTTTGCCTCTCTGTTTTATGTCTCATTGAACTGACCAGAATTTTAGAACAATGTTACATTAATAAAAAGAGCAAGAATCTTGACTTGTGCTTAATTTTAACTGGAATGAAGAGACATGAGAGCAGAAAAGCAAACTTAAATGCCTATTAGGGCCAGACTCAAATAGTAGAAATGTGAGAAGTGTTTGAGGTTAAAACAAAAGAGAATGTTGGGGATATGATGAATGAGGATGTGCCTTCTCTAACAGCTTTAAATTAAAAAAACATTCAAACTACTGTTCTTTCCAAAGAAAACAGGTCAATATTTAGCCCACTGGTCACCAAGTAGGAGTCAGTAACGAGCCAAACAAACAAAAAACACAAAAGCAACTAAACTAATTGCTGCCCAGTCAATTCTGACTCATAGTGACCCTACAGGACAGAGCAGAACTGCGCTGTAGGGTTTCCAAGGAGTGGCTGGTGGATTTGAACTGTCGACCTCTTGGTTAGCAGCCAAACGATTAACCAGTGTGCCACCAGGGCCCCTGACTAACAGGGGCACTACAAAGAAAAATAATTTTAAAATACATTTATCTAATAAAGAGTGTTATATATTTAGATAAGAAGTACTTTTTAAAATATGAAAAAATATTTCTAAACTATAAAAATAACTTATGTGTTTTAAAAATTATTTTCTAGGAAGATAATAATAAGCTTTATTTTGCATGAAAATACACTTGCATTTCACTTCTAAGTTGTTGTTTTCTTTTTTTTCTTTACACTTGAGTACTGAACTTCAGACATACGCAGGCAATAGGAACTTGTGGTAAAGGGAAGAATACAGTGCCAAAATATCCTCCACATTCAACAGTAAAATAAAAGGCAAAAAGTAACTCTTACTTATAAAATGAGTTAAGTTACCTGGAGTACTTGGGTAATTTCTTTTGTTTTTTCAAGGCATTTATTTGATTCATTAACCTTGGCTTGAAGTTTTGCTATCATGCCATTGGTCATCTCAAGTTCTTTCTGCAACTCTATAATCTTGCTTTCCTTATGCTTAGCACTTTCTTTAGCTTCACGTAGTGAAATTTCTAGCTCTTGAACTTTCTGTTAGAAAAAGTACATAAAGTCCAGCATGAATACAGAATCACTGTATAGAAGTTTGAGACAAAGGTGATCATATTTCGCTGTTGTTAATTTTTCATAGGTTGCATTAACAAAGGGAAGAAATCAAATGTCACATAATCTACGGATATGTTTTTTTTTCATTTAGAAGTTGATTTTTGGATTAAAAAAATGTCAAAATTTACAAGACAGGGTTTAGCATTTATGTTATTTACTGTTTAGTAGAGATCCGAGCATATTAAATAGGCAGTCACATTAGAAATTAACACTACTTGAAGTATATCTGTTAATTGACTGTCCAAAGTAATAGATGCGATGTATCTTTCTCTTTACTAGCTAGTCTTTAAACTGAGAAATACATATATATGGAAGAAAATTCAAAGGCAAGTAATGAAGATTAACTCCCACTACCTCAGACCCACAGGTGACCGAGGCAGTAACTACTAACTTTTATAAGTGTATCCTTCAAGAAATTTTCTATGTGTATGTAAGCATATGTGAATATAGTTTATAAAGTCACTTATACTATACACACAATGAACACACTGCATATATACTTCTGCTTTTTTTTTTTTTTCTTAAAAACTTGACACTATGTTTTCCAGATCTTTCCATATCAATACATATAGATCTCTCACATTTTTGTTTTCGTGGATACACAACATCCCATTTCATGGAGGTACCATAATTTACTTAATCAGTCACCTACTGATGCACATTAGGTTGTGTCCAGCTTTCTGCAAGTACAAATTAATTTAGGATAAATTTAAATGCTTAATTTGTCCATGTTTATAAGATAAATCACACCAACGTTAACTTTTTCCTTTGAATTGTCTGTTTCTTTTTGGTCTACCTGGAATTTATTTCTGCTTAATAAATGAGGTAGGAATCCAGCTTTATTTTGTTTTTCAGATGGTTAGCCAGTCATTACAAATCATACATCAAATAAACCAACTTTTCCCCATTGAGTTGAATGTTTCCATCATCATATGGTAAATCCTCATACTTATTTGTGTACACTTCTGAATTCTTTCTTACGTCCCCCTGCTCTACCTGTCCATCCTGCGTCAGTACAAACTACTTTAATTCTAGTCGCAGGTGTCTTATCATCTGATGGGCCATTTCCTAGGGCCGCTGACGATGGAATTTCCTTCTGTTTCTTTGTCTTATTGCTTTGGTAGATGGTTGCCATTTTTCTTCTCTTTTAATTCTACCAGCTGAGTGAAGTCAGTAGTGATCAGCAAATCAAAGAACAGTATATTAGTGATCTTCTACATTCCACTAATGATTAATTATTAAACTAGTGGTCGATGCTTTATTATAAGCATTTGTTTTGGTAAAAATATAATCAATTATAATTACCCTTAGGTTCCTCAGTAAGTGATTTTGACATGGCAACAAAATAAAATAGCATGTTTGCTCATGTTTATAGACTTCAAACTAAGGGCAATTAAAAAAGTAATTGGATTAGTCAATTAATGTATTGATTCTTAGATACTTGTGGTAATATAGCAGGTTAATCTGTATAAGAACCCTGTTTTATTTTTAGCTTCTTACATTTTTATTATGACTATACTATTAACCACCATTAAACTGTGTTGTATGAATTTATTAATCAAATTAAGCTATAAATGACTCTGGCTTCATAATTCAAAGGAAAGATCTTATAACAATGTTTAGTTTCATAATTAGTTTGAGTGACAGTCACAATCAAACTACGTTTAAAAAACAAGTCCATCTCAGAAACAAAAAGTATGTCCATATTCCTTCAACATTGTAATTTCGCCATGAAATGTTATAAAGATGCATTTTAGTTCTGTGATGAAGATGTAAATTTAGAACATCTGATAACAAATTACACACCTCTCTGGTTAGTTGTGTAGTTCTCGAAGTAACATGAGGATTTTTATCGTCTTTTGTAGTAGAATTAACAGCATCTCCAGATGTGAGAGAGGCCTTCAAAGTTTGGTACTTTTGAAACATTTTTTCACTTTCCTCTTTCACTGATCTCAAGTCATGTTCCCACTCTTTGGACATGGCAGCACTTCTTTCCTCAAACTCTGTTGATTCATTCATTATGGCCTATTGAATTTTAAAGCACTGATTATAGCTCTAGAATGAATTACATATATTAAAAAAAACTAAGAAAAATACTCAATTCTCCAAGAAAGTGTATGTGGAAATTTATTATTTCAAAAATTCTAGAATAATACACATCAGGGTAGTGAGGACGGCGCAGGACCAGGCAGTGTTTTGCTCCGCTGTACGCAGGGTCACTATGAGTCTGAACTGACTCGACAGCACCTGACAGCAACAACAACGTGGAAGGGACACTTCAGAAAACAGAAATGAACATTCTCACCACTGGGAAATAAAACACATTAACAAACTGATCTCAAGCAACTGGCCTTAAGCAAGACTGATCGCCTTAGGAACAATGATAAGAATCACATTTTCGAGCTTCAAAGTTGGAGGATAATACTGATGGTGGCAAGTCCATGAGACACCACTAACTAACTGCCAGGTGTCAGGCCTTACTACACAGCTGCTGCCTGAAGCCCTGAAACAGGCTCATGTCTCACCTTGTCTAAGGCCACTTGGGGAAGAGGATGGATTCCTACAGAAGCAGCGAGAGGGGAAGAGAAGACTGCCAAGAGGCTTCAAGATTTAACAAGTGGACACTGAATAGCAGACACCAAGATTTTGTTACTTTCTTTATAAATATAAATTGATATATATCTAATCATCTTATTGAAGCATGTTGAGAGGAAGAACAGGTTTTACAATCTTCTTCATAAAGCATATAAGAATAAATTAAATTGGAAAATTAAGTTGCTCTAAGAAGGAGGTAGAAAAATTAAAACAACGCCAACAACAATAAAAATGAGGCAGCACAATAAAAATTACTACTTACAATTATTTTGTTATTATAGAAGTTATTCACTTGACAAATCCTATCATTTTCTTTCTGGATGTCATTTTTAAGCTTTTCTATATCAAAATGAGTATTCAACCAGTCTTCCAAAATCTGGGTCATTTCTTTCCTCTTATCTAGTACTTGCTGAAATTCAGTCTTTATGCTGAGGAAGTCACTTTCTGAAAAATCTCTGAGAATTTCCTGTGTAAAAATAGCACCAAATTGCCTGAACATTAGGAAAGTTTTTACCAAAATATTATATAAATACCATTAAAAAAGGGAAAATACCTAACTGAATCTTTATTCTTCTTAATATTTTCAGATAAACTAAATATATATATAATTCTAATTTGAAACTTAATTCTTGTTACATGCATAAAAAAATTTTGGCAGTACAGGCTATGTGACAGAGGTATGGCTCAATTTCCTATCTGTTAGAATTAAAACCTATCAAAATGATAAGTTTGTGACTAATAGTTACGACATTTGAAGTGTTTCTGGATGTGGCTTTTCTGTGCATAAAGCAGGCCTTCCATGCAGGTTGGGACCCGGCTGCCAGCCGCACATTGCTGAGGGAGCAAGACGCTCCAGGTGGAGGTGTTGCAACAACAAAGGCTTTGACTCCCAGTCATAGATGTAGCAAGTCTTAGAAGGCATTAGGAAAATTATTTTGGGGTTCCATAAATTCCCACCCACTAACGTTAAATCAGTTATTCTGTATCTGTGGAGGCCTGAAAGGAGGCTAGTCCATTTATATCTTGGCACTCTTTATATCTGGCCAATAGGTACTCTGAAACCTATTTTTAAATTCTGGTAAATGAAAATGGCTCTAAACAACATGAAAAGGTACTTTTCTGCTTGATGAAAAGGCCTAAAATCTATAGAAATCCATTTAAAATAAATACCTCAATATGGAGATCCATATTCTGGTTCAATTTGAGGTCCCTTAATTCACTGGATGGTATGTCACAATCTTGTCGAAGGTGCTGTATTTTAATTAGCAGTTCATTTTGCTTTTCCACTTCATCAATAAAATCCATTTCAAATTTATTGATGGATTCATGGTGTTCTTCCTTTATCTTTGTAACAAGGCTTAACACATACTTGCAGAGAAAAATTAAACAAATTGGGAAATGAAACTTTTTATCACATTTAGAGGATGTTTAAACTCCTGGGATGTGAGGTGGGATGGATCTCTTTTTCAACTATATCCTCTGATACGAGGGAAGAAGGAAGGAGCCTCTGTTCCCAACTTTCTTCTCTTGGCATCTAGTTCCATATTTCTCACTTCCTACTGGATACACCTCCTGAATGCCCTACAAGACCTCAGACTCAGTATGTTTAAAATGTACCATGATCCATTTAACTACTAACCCACCTTTTTCTATTGGTCCTTTTTTAGTTAATGGTAATGCCTATCATCCAGGTTTTCCAGCTAGATACCTGAGATTTTCAATATCCTCTCCTGCCCACCTTGATTGAGCTAACCAGTAAGATGAGTGTGACAGGCCTCAAGTCTCTCCAAGCTTCAAGGTGACAATAATTTGAATGCCCTAAGTTCCATGGATCTCATGAATAAGTTGTGGACATCTGAGAGGCATAATCTGTGGAAGGACATCAGGGATCGAGAGGCAGTTTATCTAGACAGGGCAGATACCTGCTGCCTACTCCTTCAGTTCCCACCATTCCTCAATTTCTTACAATCCGGCCTCTTCACTCACCACTCAACTAAAACTGTTCTGACAAAGGTCACCAATGAGCTCTATTATCGCCAAACTGAGGAGACATTTTCTATCCATATTCTGGCTGTCAGCAACATCTGCTACTCTTGACCACTTCATCTTTGACAAACCTTCTCTCCTCCACTGACGAGCGACACCCCTTTTGTTGGTACTCTCTCTGACCTTTCCAACCTCAAACCCATGTGCTGCCTCCTTTTCTGCTAATGACTCTTGAATATTTATTTTTTCTAGAGTTTTCTTCTTGTCCAAAGGCTTTATTCTTTTATTATGCTTTCTGGGTGACCTTACCCGTGTTGTATTATCTATCATCTAAATGCTGTTGAAGCCCTGGTGGCAAAGTGGTTAAGAGGCCAGCTGCTAACCAAAAGGTCGGCAGCTTGAATCCACCAGCTGCTCCTTGGAAACCCTATGGGGCAGTTCTACTCTGTCCTATAGGGTCGCTATGAGTGGGAATCGAATCAACAGCAATGGGTTTGGTTTATATGCTGTTGCGTCCCAGATCTTTCTCCATCCAAACATCAGACTCACAATTAAATGCCTACTGGGCTTCCCTTCCTGGATATTCCATCATAGGTACTTCATCCTCAAAACATCCCAAACTAAACACCTGATCTCTCCTCCTGCTTCACCCATTTTGCGCTTTTTTTTCCTTTCTTGATCTCAGTTAATGGCATTACTATACACAAACATGGCTAAGTGAAAATCCTGGGACTCAAACTAACTTCTCCCTTACATCTACTACTAATCATGCAGACCTACCATTTTAGCTGCTAAATGTTTCCTCAATCCATTTCTTCTTCCCCATCCCTACATCTTCCCTAGTAGTATTAAAAAACAAACAAAAACTCAAAGCAGTTGCTGTTGAGTCGATTCTGACTTATGGTGACCCCATGTGTGTCAGAGAAGAATTGTGCTCCACAGGGTTTTCAATGGCTGTGATCTTTTGGAAGTAGATCGCCAGGCCTTTCTTCCGAGGTGCTTCAGGGTGGATTCAAACTGCCAACCTTTTGGTTAGTATCTGAAGGCTTAAGTGTTTGTACCACCCAAGGACTCCCACCTAGTAGTATGCTGTATGTTGCTGCTGAGTCGATTCTGACTCATGGCAACCCCGTGTGTGTCAGAGTAGAACTGTACTCCATAGGGTTTTCAATGGTTGCAATCTTAACGGAGTAGATCACCAGGTCTTTCTTTTGCAGAGCTGCTAGACAGATTCAAACCACTGACCTTTTGGTTAGAAGCCAGTGTAAACCGTTTGTGCCACCCACGGACCTCTACTAGTACAAATGAAACCCATTGCTGTTGAGTCACTTCCGACTCATAGTGGCCCTAAAGCACAGGGTAGAACTGCCCCACAGGGTTTCCAAGGAGTGGCTGGTAGATTCGAACTGCCAACCTTTTGGTTAGCAGCCGAGCTCTTAACCACTGCGCCACCAGGGCTCCTCTAGTAGTACAGTCACCCATGATATCTCATCTGCACCACTGCAATAGCCTCTTGTCTGTTCTCTCTGTCAATAGGCTTATTCCCCTCAAACTACTTTCTTCTTCATTCTGTAGCAAAGTACCTAAAATGGTAATTTGATCATGTTACTCCCACCTCTCCAAACTGTTCAATGGCTCCTTATCACCTACAAGTGAACCCCAAGCTTTAGGGCTTGACTCTGGCTTCCACTACAGCCACATCTTGTGTAACTTTTTATCTGCTACTTCATAGGACTATATTTCTATCACTGCACTTATAACCTGTCTGTATGTCTGCCTCACTGACTAGACTGAGGTATTTGAGATGTTATTTATATCTGTCTCCTGAGTACAGTGCCTAGGCCCATAGGTAGAGCTCAGGTTTTGATAAATGAACAGCTTCTAGGTGCGCTGAAGATCTCGCATATGAGCTCTATTATCCATAATTTGGTAGTAAATACATTAATATCAAATATGCCAACTCCCAAAGCACAACTTAAATACATTGAAATCTATGGACATTTATAAGCATATTACTCAAAAAGGTGGTACCTTAAGTTTCTCCATGATTCTATGGAATTCCGTAGAACATCTTTGGTTTACAGAGAGAAGTTTTTGAATCTGTTTGGCTTGTGAATATGGAAGTGAGAGTTTTGCTTTTACTCTAATTGAAAGCTCTTTTTGGGTTTCAATTTCCTTTTCTAAATCAAGAGACAATATATTCAAGCATTCATAAGAACTATCCATCTCTGAGTATTTCTTCAGAAGCTCCTAAACAAAATTAGAATTCATTTAAAAATTCATTCTACAAATTAACAATAAATGGTTTCAGTCCTAGGATTATAAAAAAACTTTAACACTTTTTGTAGGAGAAAAATTAAGACTCTTGTGTTTAAAAAACAAAACAAAACAGAACTGCTATCGTTGATCTTGGATTATAGAAATAATACATAATTATTGAGGAAAAATTTAAACATTAAATAAATATAACAATGAAAAAGAGAAATCACCACTGATATTGTTTTGATGTATTTTCTTTTTAGTCTTTTTGCTTAGGCATGCAGGCATATATACAAATATAATTGCAATTATAGTATATATCATTTTATAAACAGCTTTTAGAATTACAAGATGGCACTCATTACTTTTTATGATATTTTAAAGGTCTGTGAAATCCTAGTTTGAAATCAATGGTTGCTCAATATTGTGTTACATGGATAAAAACTTCTTAGCATTTTCTAGACTTCTGATACATAAGTCTAAATTTTGCTACTAAAAATACTACTACAATGGGGTTCTTTATTCACTAATCTTTGACTGCATTTCCAATAACTTTTTTCAGGAAAGATTCCTTAAAATGGATTTACTGGGTCAAAAGATATGAACACTTTGAAAACCTTGATACTAACAATTTGTAGAAAAAGTGGACTAAATTATCCTCCCACAAGGGAGTATCCTGTCTGATCACAGTCTTGTCAGAATGAAATATTATTTAAAACACAAACCAACCAGCCCACAAAACCAAACAACCCAAGAAGACCTGACTTTGGATAAAACATTAGTATCTCACTGCTATTTTAATTTGTACCCTTCTATTATTTTTCATCACTTCACTCCCCCTTTTACCAAACTCTCTACTCCAGTGTCTCCAAGGCATTACACTGCTCTCATTTAACTGGGACTTCCGAGGCTCCCCATTTACCAGCTCTGATTTCTTCAAAAGTTCATGTTCTCCAGGCCCTGACCCAGGCCCAATGCGAGCCTAATTCTAGACTCTTCCTGTGTAAGTCCAGCTACTTGTATATGTTCAATACTATCTTATTTCTGTGCTGACAACTTCCAAATCTACTACTCCTTTAGAACTCTATGCATAATTCTAGCACTATAATTATCACATTGTTTTAGAAATATCAGGTATTTTGTTTGTTTCTGCTGCTGAAATCTTGCACAACATGAATTGTATCTTATTTATCTGCTTCCACGCTGCCTAGTCCAGTGCGCACTAATTGGGATGACCTCAATAAATGCTGGCTGGATGAATGCGATTTAAAATATATTTACCTTTTTTTTTACTATAATTAAACATTCTGCTTTTATCTTCTATGAGTAGTTCGTTTTTGTCCTTTGCTCAACTGTCTAATATCTTTATATAATTTTTCTTACTGTTTTATTTGTACACTATTTATATATTATTGCTACATGAATATCACTACAACATTTGTGGCATATTTTCCCCCTAGTTTATTGGTCTTTTAAATTTGGTTGATGATGTCTTAAATGTGCAAGTTTTAAATTTATATGTAGTTAAACCTATTAATAATTTCTTTTGTAATTTCTCCCACTCTTTTATTTTTAGATAATCCTTTTTCACCCAGAGATAAATATTCACCTATATTTCTTTTTCACTTCAATTTAAAAAGTTATTGATAAATTCATGTGGTGTACGATGCTATTTTGACCCGATTTTATTCTAAGAATTATTTTTCCCAGTATCATTTACTGATGAATCTAATTGAATCCTTCCAGTAGCTATGTGATGCCTTCCTTCTTACATTCTCCTAATACTTATAGACACCACAGTCTACTTTGAGTTATCTACTTGATTTAACTAACATGTAGTTTATTCTAATATAAGTGCCATACTGTTTTAATTACCACAGCTTTATAAAACTCTTTAATATCTGGTCATCTAAGAACATCCATGATTTGAATGAACACTTACAAAGTCTGAAGAGAAATGAGTGCATTCATTCTAGTACATACTATGGCTCAAGGCTGAATGTGATTATATTTGTAGTCGGCAGTACGAGTTAGCAGATAAAACAAGTGACTAAGAATCAAACTGGCTATTGGCTGGTTTCGTAGAGCTACTTCACACATTTCTATTATGTGCCATGAATCTGAGTTTTCTAACCCTGAGTCGGAGAATCCAGGTTCTAGCTCTGCCACTTACTGGCTGCAAAAGTCACTGAAGCCATTTTCTCAACTACAAAATGAAGAGTAAACTATTATATGTCTACCTACATACATGTAATCTATAAAGTTTCTATAAACATTTGTTATTACTGCTTTAAGGAAAGAAAATAATTATTTATAAAATACGTTTCTATACTCAAGTTTTAAAGTTAGTCAGATTTGCGTTTAAATCCTGATTCTACCTATTTATTAGCTGTGTGACCTTGGGATCAATTTCTTCTCTGAGTCTGTTTCCTTGTTCATAAAAGGAGTAATGAAATCTATCTCATGAGGTAAAGCACCCAGTACAGTGCCTGGCATGTGGTAACCAACTGCCTTTACGTAGATGTTGACTCATAGTGACCCTATGTGTGTCAGATTAAAACTGTGCTCCAGAGAGTTTTCAATGGATGATTTTTCAGAAATAGATCATCAGGCCTTTCTTCTGAGGCACTTCTAGATGGTTTGAACCTTCAAATTTTCAGTGAGTAGCCAGATGCATTAACTATTTGCACCCCTCAGGGACTCCCCGGCATGTGGTAGGCACTCACTGAACCTGGGCCCATAAGCTCAAACGACTAGGGGCCAGGCAGGTGGCACACTGATCAGAGCACAGGTAGAGGAGCGTGTTAAGTTCAAGTCGTTACAATGATGTAATAAGTAGCAAGTTTAGTTTAGGATGCTAAATAATAGAACAATGGGCTTCTGACACTAATAACCTCTGTTTTTAAATAATTTAAGAAAAAGCTAGATATTCACTAACGTGGGGTTGTTGGACAGGGGATTCCTGTCTTAGGTCTTAGGAAAAATCAATTTATAGTCTGGAGCAGCACTGCATAAACATTCATCTGTACTTTTAATAAATGCATATTGGAGCCTGACTTCTATCAGAAATGTGGCAAGTGATACAGCCATAAATGATGCAAAAATGTTCTCTCCTCAGGCACCTTACATTCTAGCAGGGTGATAGAAAATCCTGTTGGCTTTACTTCTCAATATATATTCAAAATTGAAACAATTCTCACTACTGCCAAGCACCATCTCTGCCTGGATTACTGCAATTCCTGCTTCCACTCTGTCCAACACAACAACCAGAGTCATCCTTTTAAAATGTTAAGTCAGATCATGTCTCTCTTATAGTCAAAACCCTCTAGAAGATCTCTATCTCAGAGTAAAACCCAGTCCTCATAAGGTCCCACAGCCTACCTCTGCCCCCTTAACTCTCTGACATCATTCCTTTTTAGCTTTCCCCCTTCTTAATGTTTCTTCAACCTCTAGGCAGGCTCCCACCTCAGGAGATTTATACCTGCTGTTCCCTCCGCGTACAATGCTCTTCCCCTAGACACCGTCACCTCTTTCAGATATCTGTTCGATTATCACCTGTCCAGTTAGGCCTTAAATTGCAACATCTCACTGTTGGTGAGTGTATGGATGTATATATGCATATACACACATACCCATAGCTTACAATGTTTAAAAAAATATTGAGTATTATCTATTCATTCCATGCAGGTTCCTTTGATTCCTTCTCAGTCTTTAGAAAGCCATTAAGAGCACCAATATTCATTTGTAGTTTTAACGAGTAACTTACTTTTATCCTAAAGCACTTTTCTCTGAGGCTTTCCGTAAGGTGCTGTTTTCCATCACACGGTGAACTTTTTTCATATTTAACCACTTCTTTGTGGTTCTGTTGGTCCTGCTTTAGTATAAAGAAATAAACAGGGCTTCAGCTGTAACAACACTCACATATAATGTCTAATCATACACAGTTTTTGACATTGCTTCTATAATGAAATTAAATATTATAACTAAAAAACGATGTTAAAAATGGCCAAAAAAATACATACATATAAAGAAGAATAAATAGTGCCACTAAGTCTTTCCGTGAGTGACCTCAACGCATTGGGAAAAATAGTAGGCAAACCACGTTTTTTGGAGACAGGATTTGTTTTAGATTTATTTCTGGTTCCTATTCTTCCAAGTCTCTGCATTATAATCATTGCTGCCAACTAAACAGACACAGTGGCTGCAACAATGGGCTCAAACACAGCAAAGACTGTGAGGCTGGTACAGGACCAAGTAGCATTTCGTACTGTTGCACATAGGGTCGCTATGAGTCGGAACTGACTTGATGGCACCTAACAACAACAACAAATATACTAGCCAAACCACCTATACTATTTATGGTGTTTCAAGCCACTACAAATACCCTGGCACAAAAAGTTCACATTCTGTTTTTATTTTGTATTTTTGATTAAAAGTATAATTGTTTTTTCTCCTACTTGTTCATTTGTTCACTACAGTACCTAGAAGAATGCCTAATCGTTCAATAAATATTTGTTGAATGAATTAAATCTCTTTAAAAATTTACTTAGAGTCAACATAAAGATGATTCTCAAGTGCCTGATGTTTTTGTTGAGATTGCAAAGGATATTATTTTCTACTTTATTCTTTCCTTACTCTTGAAGTGTGGGAATGAGATTTCTTTTTTAGATTTCACACAACTTTTTATTTGTCTGAATTTACTTTTTGGACAGTTTAAGTAGGTTTTTTAAGATACGTGATTCTAAATATTTGTAAACAGTGATACTAGAAGAACTTTCTCTTTTATATTCATCTTGTCTCTTTTTTCATTCTAACTTCACTAGTAAGAACCATACGTCTAGGACTCTATCAAGTAGAGAAAAGGGTCTGTTGTTAGGTGCTGTACAGTCAGTCCTGACTCAAAGTGACTCTATGTACAAAAGAACAAAACACTACCTGGTCCTGTGCCATCCTCACAATCATTGCTATGTTTGAGTCCATCACTGTAGCCACTGGGTCCATCCATCTCATGGATGGTCTTCTCTTTCTCTGACCCTCTACTTTGCCAAGCATGATGTTCTTCTCCAGGGACTGTTCCCTCCTGATAAATGTCCAAAGTATGCGAGACGAAGTCTTGCCATCCTCATTTCTAAGCAGCATTCCGGCTGTACGTCTTCCAAGACAGATCTGTTCCTTCTTCTGGCAGTCTATGGTATATTCAATTTTCTTCGCCAACATCGTAATTCAAAAGCATCAATTCTCTTTCGGTCTTTCTTACTCATTGTCCAGCTTTCACACTCGTATGAGGCAATTGAAAATATCATGGCTTGCATCAGGCGCACCTTAGTCCTTAAGTGACATCTATGCTTTTTAACACTTTAAAGAGATCTTTCGCAGCAGATTTGCCCAACGTAATATATCATTTGATTTCTTGACTGCTGCTTCTGGGGGTGTTGATTGTGGACCAAGTAAAATGAAATCCTTGACAACTTCAATATTTTCTCCTTTTATCATGATGTTGCTTACTGGTCCAACTGTCAGGATTTTTATTTTCTTTACGTTGAGGTGTAATCCATACTGAAGGCTGTGGTCTTTGATCTTCATCAGTAAGTGCTTCAAGTCCTCTTCACTTCCAGCAAGCAAGGTTGTGTCATGTTCATATTGCAGGTTGTTAATGACTCTTCCTCCAATCCTGATGCCTTACTCTTCTTTATATAGTCCAGCTTCTCAGATTATTTGCTCAGCATACAGACTGCATAAGAGAAGGGAGTCTACTTACGTTTAATCTTTTATGAACTTAATCCTTCAAATATTTCTCCACTGAAAAGAATGTTATCTCTTGGTTTAAATAATCTTTAAAAAAATTATATTCAGAAAAATAAAATAGTCTGCTTTATTTAAGAAGTCGTTTCTTAAATTTAAGATGGCATCTTCTGAAAAACATATTTGCTCCTTTTAAAACAATTTCCTACTTGTGTGAGATATTTTACAATAATGGTTTTCTCACTATCATCCTTCATCATCATTTACTATTTGTAAAAATTTCTAGGGGAAAAAAAAAGTGCTGTTACCCTTTCCAAGAAAGCTGAAAGCTTAGTTACCAAATAAGGGAAAATTCTGACCTCACTCTAGCTATAATTTCTCTCAAGGTTTCTGAGTTGGTTTATCTCCATTTTGAGAGCCTCTTGCATTCTCTAGCTCATCTCTTTCCTAAGCTATGATTCTTATTTCTTAAAGGTTTTCATGAAGTTTCTTAGTCAAATGCAAGTTTTTAATTTTCACACTTTGCATAGATAAATTTTGGACTTCAAATTGCTTTCTCAATTGTTCCATTTCATTCATTTTTTTCTGAGTTTTATTGGCATTTTCTTTCAATTTAAGAAGTTGAAGCTCTTTTTTCTGAGGTTCTTGGATCTTGAGATAATTATAAAACAAGTTGGAATGCACACAGAATTCCTTCAAGGAAGGCAAATACTGTTTATTTGTTATATATGTACATATGTCTATTCTACATATCTATATATCCATGTCACTTCTCATTGTGAAAATAATTGTGGATATAGTTATTCCCTAAAGAAAAACAAAAGCAATACACACCTTTTTCTGTAATTCATCTTTTGATTTATCTAAATCCTTTTGAATATCTGAAATTTGAGCTGTCTTTTCTAAAACTTTTTCTTTGAACTTATCAATAGTTTCCTGGTGTTCTTTTAAATGCATGCGAGCAATTTTTAATTCCTGTTGTGTTTCCAGATCCTTTATTATTATAAGAAATTGAGAAATGTGATGACATAATCACAAACCATCTTAATTAACTAGTTTAAATGAAATTTAAAAAAATACATGATTAGAGTTAAAAACAACCACCACAAAAAAACCAAACAACAACCACAGTTAGAACAGTACAGAAGGATACAAAGTCAAAGATCCTGTCCCTCGCCTCTCCCCTCCTAGTCCTGCTCCCTGTTGATTCTACCATTTGCTTTTCTCCCTTTATACTGCTTGATAGCTTTCTAAATCAGTATAACATAAAGAGCACCCCTGTTCTTATGCTAAGTATCCAATTATACAGATGAACCCGACTTAGCCAGTGTCTTATTGGTGGACCTTCCAGCTTTTGGTCACCACAATAACGCTGCAGTAAACATTGGTATAATTTTGCTTTTGCTGTAGGATAAATTAATAGAGGTGGATTGCTGTAGGATAAATTAATAGAAGTGAATTGCTGTAGCATTTATATATATTGATACATTTCAATAAACATACTGTCAAACTCTCTCCTTAAAAGGTTGTAACATTTACATTCTCACTAACAGTATTAAAAATAACATGTTTACTGGACAGGAAGAAAAAGCACAACTCACCCTCGCTATGGTTTCCCATAGGTTTTCCTTAAGTTGGTCTCTCTCCAGTTTGAGAGTTTCTTCCACTTTCTTTAGATTATCTCTTTCTTTCATTACATATTTCTTTTCTTCAAGGTTTTCATGAAGTTTCTGAGCCAAATTTAAATTCTCCATTTCTATTTTATCCAGAGTTAAACTTTGGGCTTTTAATTGTTTCTTCAATCGTTCTATTTCACACGTTTTTTTCTGTGTCTCACTGACATCTTCTTTTAACTTAAGAAGTTGGTGCTCATTTGCCTTAAGTTCTTGGATCTTAAGATAAATAGAAAATAACATATTAGGATAGAGAAGATTTTTAAGAAAAGGATAAAAAATAGTTTCTAAATGATTAAGAATGTAGTCTTCCTATGTCTCTCTTATTAATATCCTACATAATTCCACAAGTAATTTATTTTCTTTTGTAGTATACACAAAGTGCACTAATCTTAAGTATACAGCTCAATTCTTCATGACGAAAGAATACATTTATGTAACTACAACCCAAAAATAATATATACAACATTTCTAGCACTCCATAAGGTCCCATGAGCCCCCTCCTAGTCTAACCTCTGCCAAGAGGTAATCATTATTCGGACCTTTATCATCCTAGATCAGCTTTGCCAGCTTTTGAACTTTATATGAATGGAATTGTATAATATGCACTCTCTTTTGTCTGGCCATTACCCAAAATAATATGTGAAATTCACCCATGTTCTTGTATATTCCAGTAATTTGTTCTTTTTAAAAAATCACCATGTAGTATTAATTTGTAGAAATATATCACAACGTATTTATCCATTCTTCTGTTGATAGGCATTTGGGCTGTTTTTAGTTTTTTGCTCTTATGAACAAAGCTATTATAAACATTTTTGGACATGCCTTTTTGTGGAAGTACACACTCTTTTCTCTTAGGTACACACCCAGCTAGTGGAATTGCTGAGCTATAAGGTAGGTACATGTTTAGTTCTAGTAAAAACTGCTAAGTAGTTTTCCAAGGTGACTGAACCATTTTACATCCCCAAAGGATTTTAGGTACAAATAAATCAAATATTCACTCAAATGAGGCCTTACTCCCCTGACATACCTTTTCTTGTAATTTAGCATTTGAATTTTCTAAATCTATTTGCATATTTGATATTTCATGTGCCTTCTCTGAAATAATCCCTTTGAGTTTATTAATATTTTTCTGGCTCTCTTTCAGAATCATGTGAGCAATTTTTAGTTCTTCTTGTTTTTCTAGATTCTTTATTAGAGAAAATTTAAGAACAGTGACATATATAGAACTATTATTCATCTTTTTTTATATTAATGTTAATTAGTAATATTTTTAATGAAAGTGATACATTTCTTCATAAAAATAATAAAACTTTCATTTCTTACTCTACACCTTTGTTGCTGCTGGAAAGTTCTAGGGTTCAGAGGAAGCCCAGTACTCTCCCCCTCACCCTAATCCTATATTCCAGAACTAAACACATTCTATACATACTATTCTACAGCTTGCTTTTTCCTCTCAGAATTATCTTGGGCTTCCATGTTAGGATATTCAAATCGATTTCATTTTTTTTTTTTTTTTTTTTTTAAACATGTGCTATATAGTACTTGACATATAGTACATATTTACCCAGTCTTCTTGGGATGGACATTTAGGCTGTTTCCAATTTTTTATTATGAACTGCTACAATAAACAACCTTGTGGGGTGTGTGTATTTTTTTCTATACCTTAACAATTGAGTCAGTATATATGTAGCATAAAATCCATGAAGAAAATGCTAGTTACAGATTTTGGGGAGCCCTGATGGCGTAGTGGTTAAGAGCTCAGCCGCTAATCAAAAGGTTGGCAGTTCAAATCCACCAGCCGCTCCTTGGAAACCCTATGGGGCAGTTCTACTCTGTCCTTTAGGGTCGCTATGAGTCGGAACCGACTCAACAGCACCTAACAACTGTAACAACGACAGTTACAGAATTTAAATTTTCAAGAATAGCAAATTATCCCCCTAAAATAGTGCAGTCAGTTCACACTCTCACCAACAGTATTACCCATTTTCAAAAAATTCTTGAAAGAAAAATAACACATTTACTAGCTAAGAAGAGGAGTAAGTGTTAACTCACTTTAGCTTCTGTTTCGTGGAGGCTTTCCCTGAGCTGGTCCCGCTCCGCTTTGAGGGCCCCCTCCACTCTTCTTAGTTCATCTCTTTCCTTAGTTACAGATCTCATTTCTTCAAGGGTTTCATCAAGTCTCTGAGACAACTTTAACTTCTCCATTTCTGTACTTTCCAGAATTAAATTCTGGGTCTCTGATTGCTTCTTCAATTGCTCTATTTGGTACATATTTTCCTTGAGATCATTTTTTACCTTAAGAAGTTGATGTTCTTTCTCTTGAAGTCCTTGGATCTTGAGATAATAATACAATAAGTTAAGATATAGACAGATACAGATAAAAACCTAAGAGATAATTTCTAAATTGAGTAGGCAAATCTCCATTTGTCTTCAGTTTTAGGTTAATTCATATCCAGCTTCATTACACAAACGACATGATTGAAACTTAAAAAGAAAAAATACCTGTGCTTTTAAGGCAGCATTTGAGCTCTTTAAATCTATTTGCATATTTGATATTTCATCTGCCTTCTCTGAAATAATCCCTCTGAGTTTATCAATAGTTTCTTCGTGCTCTTTCAGATGCATGTGAGCAATTTTTAGTTCCTCTTGTTTTTCTAGATCCTTTGTTATTAGAGAAATTTTAAGAAAATTGACATATCAAACCTATTAACCATTTCCTTTAGTATCTTAATGTTAACTAGGTTTTGTAAAGATCACAAAAATAATACACAGAGTAAAAGAATTCTAATAGTATAGAAAGATATAGAGTTAGAAGTAAAAACTTCAGGTCTCCCTCCCAGGCCTTCTGCTCTCCACCCTCTAAATCACTTTTAGATGTAAACGCATTCTGTAGCTCTACCTTTTTTTTTTTTTTTTTAATCTGTGGTATAATATTCCATAGTCTGAATTTACAGCACTTATTTAACCAATCCCCTACTAATGGACAGTAAGAATTTTCCCTATTTTTTGTTTTATTTTGTTATTGAACTTGCTGCAATGACTATCCTTCAACAAATATCTCTGCACCATTGTGCAAATCTGTTCATGATAAATAGCCACAGTGGGACTTTAGGGTCAATGAATAAGCTTATGGAAAAATTTGGGAAGTATTACTAACTATCCCCACTCCATTTTCTCCAAGATTGCATCAATTTATGTTCCCATCAACCTTATTACCCATCTGCAATCATCTCTACATTTTACTCTAATGTATGTACTCTTTTCTTCCATAAAGGATACGAGGAACACAATAATCAGTTAACAAAACAAGATCTACCTTTGCCTGTAATTCAGCATTTGAATTTTCTAAATCCCTCTGCATATTGTTTACTTGACTTGTCTTCTCTGAAATATTCCTTGTTAGTATATTAATAGTTTCTTGGCGCTCATTCAGATGAACGTATACAGTTTTCAGTTCCTCTTTTGTTTCCAGTTCCTTTATGATTAGAGGAAATGAATAAAACTTAATCATAAACATCATCATCGCCTTCCCACTATTTCTATTTATCCAAAAACATAAGAAGAGGCAAACTTACTTTAGCTACAATTTCACTAATGTTTTCTTTGAGTTGGTCCCTCTCCATCTGAAGGGCCTCCTGTACCCTTTTCAGTTCATCTCTTTCCTTAATTATAACTTTTACTTCTTCTTGACTTTCCTGAAGTCTTTCAGCCAACATGAGCTTCTCAGTTTCTACACTTTGAGGTGTTGACTCTGTGGCTCTGAGATGCTCTGTGATTTGCTCCAGTTCACTCACTTTTCTCTGAGTCTCACCGATTTCTTTTACACTAAGAATTTGTTCCTGTTTCTCCTGAAGCTCTTGGATCTTAAAATAATGATGAAATAACAAGTTAATAGCCAGAAATATCTTCTTTTTAAGGAAAAAAGACCAGGGTGCTTTCCAGTTAGTGATCTCCCAGGTTTCTTCCCACTCTTCCTTCACCCTCAACTGACCTTTTTCTGTAATTCATCGTTGGCTGTTTCTAATTCCTTCTGAAAGCTTGATATTTCAGTTTCCTTCTCTGATACATTCACTCGCAGCTTATCAATAGTTTCCTCCTGTTCTTTCAGGTGGAAATGAGCAACTTTAAGTTTCTCTTCCATTTCCAGGTACTTTATTAGAGAAAATTGAAAGAAATTTTACAGAAACATTATAATCATTACGCTATAATTAACTCCATTTTTTTTTTAAAGGTTTAGTTCTTACAAAAATATTTGCTTACAAATTAAAAAAATATATAGGGAAAATAATGAAACCTACTTTAGCGATGACTTCTCGTATGTTTTTTTTGAGTTGGTCACTTTCAGATTGAAGAATTTCTTGGAGCTTCTTTAGGTCATCTCTCTCTTTAGCTATAGACTTCATTTCATCCTGACTTTCTTGGAGTCTCTCAGATAACTTGAGCTTTTCCATTTCTACTCCTAGCAGTGTGGAATCCTTGGCTTTGCATTGCTCCTTCAATTGCTCCATCTCACTCAGCATTTTCTTAGTTTCATTGTCTTTTTCATTCATATTAAAGGACTGTTCTTGTTTGTCTTCAGCCTCTTGGATCTTAAGGGAATCATAAAACAATACGGTTGGTAACCTGGAGATACTTTCATTTCATGGAAAAGAAATCAGGATGCTTCTACAACAATTAAGGCAGGATTCAATGGATCATTTACACAGCAGTCTTTCCACCTTCCCACACTTGCATTATTTAGGTATTAAACACTTATTTATTGAGGGTTCACTGTGCTGTGAGCATAAAACGGCATGTGAGATTTACATGACCTCTGTTTTTGAGACTTACGGTTCAGTGGTAAAGAGATATTTTACCAAATCTTAGCAGATGTGTTGGGTTCTCCCAGGGTATTAGTGGCAAATCTAACCTATTATGAGTAGTTAGGAAGGGCTTCCTGGGGGAGAAGAAGCTTCAGTCAAGATCTGAGAGATAGGTGAGCATTAGCTACAAATGAAGGGGATATGGAAGAACTCTGGGTAGGGAGACCAGAACATCTGAAGTCCCCGAGATCAAGATGAACAAGACTAACGTCGCTGGAGTACGACAAACAGGAGGGAGAATGAGTTGAAATAAGTTTAGAGACCAGAAACGGCCAAAGGATCCAGGCCTCAGGCCATGTGAAAGATTCTGGTCTTTATTCCAAAAGTAAAAATACGCTATTAAAGAGTTTTAAGAAGGACATTGGCATAACTGGATCTGTGTTATAGAAAGATCATTCTAGTGCAGATATGTAAAGGATTATAGAAGTATAAGAACAAATGTGTGTGTTCTGGAAGAAGTACAACCAGAATGCTCCTTAGAAGCAAGGATGGCGAGACTATGTCTTACATACTTTGGACACGTTACCAGGAGGGATCAGTCCCTGGAGAAGGGCATCATGCTTGGTAAAGTAGAGGGTCAGCGAAAAAGAGGAAGACCCTCAGCGAGATGGATTGACACAGTGGCTGCAACAATGGGCTCAAACATAACAATGATTGTGAGGCGCAGGACTGGGCAGTGTTGCGTTCTGTAGTATGTAGGGTCACTATGAGTCAGAATCAACTCGACGGCACCTAACAACAACAAGAAGAATGAACATGGGGAGATCAGTTAGGAGGCTAGTGCAGAAACCTAGGGAAAGAAATGATGGTGGCTTGGATTAGGGTGATGGCAACGTGTGCAGAAAAGGAGGAGGACATATTTATGTAGATACACACATATACATACACACACATTAAAATCAATAAGGTCTGGTGACCGGATTATGGAGTGGGTGAGGAGGAAGGGATTTAGTAGAGATGATTCTAAGATTTCTGGCTGAAGCAATGAGTAAGACGGCAGTCCCTTACAGGATGCTGCAGGAATAGGGTTAAAGAAAAGAAAGTAGAGAATTCATTTTTGGCTTTACCCTTCCTATAATTTAGCATTACCTTTTCTAAATCATTTTGAATATTTGAGAAAACGGCTGACTTCTCTGAAATATTTTCTTTCAGTTTCAATAGTTTCTTAGTATTCATGCAGTTGAATGTGAACAATTTTTAGTTATGTTTCCATGATTAAGAGACATTAAAAAAAAAAAAAAAAAACTGATAGTAACATTATAACCATAGCACAAATGCCTCTTTTCCCAAAGACCCGATTCTTAGAAAACATTTACCAAATGAGGGAAAAGGATGAAACTTACTTTAGCCAAAGTTACTCTTATGTCCTCTTTTAGCTGGTCACGTTCAACCTGAAGTGCTTCTTTTATCATTTTAAGATCATCTCTCTCCTCAGTTATAGATTTTATTTCTTCGTTACTTTCTTGAAGTTTTGCAATCAACCTGAGCCTTTCCATTTCTACGCTTGCAGGTGTTGAACCCTTGGCTTTGAACTGTCCTTCCAACTGCACCGGCTCATCTGTTGTCTCCTGAGTCTCACTGACTTTTTTCACATTAGCAGGTGGCTCCTGTTCCACATGAAGTGCTGGGATCTCGGGACATTCATAAAATACCAAAGTTATTATCTGGAGATTATTATCATAATTTTTTTTAAAGGGAAAAGAACAGGATACTTTCGACAGCATGGAAGTAATCCTAAACTCTCAGGGCCCACCTCACGTCACTAACCCCTATTTATTCTTTTTCCCTTGATTTTCCCTAAAGCTGCTCAATTCTTCTCTGCCAATCATATTCTGTTACACCTTTCTTTCCAGCTTACATCCAAAAGTGAACCATTCTCTAACCAGCATCCCAAGCCCACCAATCCCTACACTTTACCAACAAAACTGTTAATTTAGTCAGTTGCACGCACACTTATTCGTTTCTATATTGAGTTCCCGAACGCTACTGGAGAAAAATCACAGGGAAGATCACATCCCAATAAATATATGGTACTCATTCTCAGACGGGCCCCACTGCTGGGTCTCAATTTTCTACTTAAACAGACTGATTCCCCTTTTCCATGATCATCAGTTGTATCATGTAATTTGCACATCATATTCTACATTTATCATACTGGTAAATTTAGGGAGTTTTTTACATGCCTACATTGGAGGGAAAGGATAATATCTTATTCATATTCATAATCTCAATGTCTGCCACATAGTAGGCTTTTAACATAGATTGATCTAGTGATCACAATGTTTCATTTTCTTCAGAGCACACCACTATCTGAAATTACCTCGTTCACTTGTTTGCTTATTTATCAGCTACCTCCTTCCATTTACAAAATAAGCTCTATGAACGTGGGGATTTAGTCTAGTCTATCTTATTCCCACTGTATTTCCATCACCTAGGACTGTGCCTGGCACAGTGGACATTCAACAGATACATGTCCAATAAATGAATGAACCATAACTGCTTGTCCTTCCAACAGAGAAGAATGGAAGGACAAAGGAGGGAAGGAAGAAAAAACAATATACCTTTCCTTGTAATTCAGCACTGGATTTTTCTAAGTCCTTCTGAATATTTATTATTTGAGCTGTCTTTTCAGAAACGTTTCTTCTTAGTTCATCAATAGTTTCTTGGCATTCTTTAAGATTCATATGAGCAATTTTTAGTTCTTCTTTTGTTTCCAGGCCCTTTATGAGCAATTGAAATTTAAAGTTTGTAACAACATCATTCCAACACTGCCTCCTCCTTTCCAATTGGCTCAGTTTTTAAAACTTATTTATTTTTGCTGTTGTTGAGAATATACACAGCAGAACATATACCAATTCAACAGTTTCTTCATATACAATTCACTGGAATTGATTCCATTCTTTCAGTTGTGCAACCATTCTCACCCTCCTTTGGTGAGTTGTTCCTCCCCCATTAACATAAATTCACTGCTCTCTAAGTTTCCTATCTAATCTTTCAAGTTGCTGTTGTCAATTTGATCCCATATAGATAGATCGTAAAAAATCACAATGCTCAAGGCAGATATTGTTTATTAGTTAAACTAAATCATTGATCAGTTTTAAGAAGACTTCAGGGGATATTTCTGGCTTAAGATTTGAAGATTATCTCAGGGCAATAGTTTTGGGGGTTCATCCTGCTTTCATGGCTTCAGAAAGTATGGATTCCATGAGAATTTGGTATCTGTTCTGCATTTTCCCCCTTTTGATTAGGACTCTTCTATAGAATCTTTGATCAAAATGTTCAATAATGGTAGCCAGGTACCATCCTGTTCCTCTGGTCTCACAGCAAAGGAGGAAGTTGTCATGGAGGCAATTAGCCACACATTCCATTTCTTCCTCCTATTCCTGACTCTCCTTCTTCCTCTTTTGCTCCAGGTGAATAGTGAGCAATTGTTGTGCCTTGGATGGCTGCTTGCAAGCTTTTAAGATCCCAGGCACTATACAACTAGGAGGTAGAAGACAAGCACTAAACACATTAATTAGGCCAACTACCTGGGATGTCCCATGAAACCATGACCCTAAACCTCCAAACCAATGAATCAAATCCCATGAGGTGTTTGGATGTACATAAGCAGCCTCAGTAGCTGCTCTTTGTTTTGGTCATTGTTGTAAATATATCTATCACAATTTTTGCCAATTCAACTTTTTACAGGTATATGGCTTATTGATAGCAATTACATTAATTGGCTGCCAATTGGCTCAGTTTTTTAAAAAAAGACGCAATAGATGAAGGAAAAGGAACTTACTGTAGCTTCAATTTCTCTTATGTATCCTTTAAGTTGATCTCTCTCTATTTCAAATGACTCCTGTAATTTCTTCAGATCATTTCTTTCTTTGGTTATAGATTTCATCTCTTCATTATTTTCATGGAGTTTCTGAGTCAACTCAAGTTTCTCCATTTCTGTACGTTCCAATGTTAATCCTTTGCTCTTCAGTTCATTCTTTAAATTCTCCATTTCATTTATCTCTGTCTGCATCTCACTCATCTCTTCTCTTACACTAAGAAGTTGTTGCTGTTTTTCTTGAAGTTGTTGGCTCTTAAGATACAGTTTTTATAATTATCATTTTGCCTGTATTGTCTCAGAATTCTTATGTAAAACTGAAATAATCACTATGACAGCCTTGCCTACATCCCCAGTGAAAACAAGTAGCATTAAAAGTAAACTAATGTTCCAAACACAGTGTACTAGGTATGATACGATTTTTAAGGAGGTAAAGTGAAAATGAGAAAAAGTAAAAGAGAAAATAAACTAATTAAATATGTAAACATAGTTGTCAAATAACTGTAATTTCTCATTAAAAATGTTTTGAATAATTTATTTTCTCTTCCAACAAGGTCCTTAAGGGGTAACCCAAACAAAGCCTGAGGGACTAACTTTCACAGGCTGTGGATTGCACTTCTTTAGTAGGAGTATGAACTAGACATAAAGTCTTAGTAAACGCAATTAGATGACAGTGAAATGGATAAGAATGAAAAGGAAACATATATTAGGAAACAACACTCCACAGAAGAACAACAATGGAAACCACAATACATTCTCTCTTATGAATGTGATACCGTCCTTAGATTACATAAAGATTTCAGTGGGTGTATTTTAGAATTACTTGGGCAGTACAATTGTTACAAGAGTCTTAGTTCTTATATAAATATTTTAAGAGCATCTTACTTCTATGAAAGAAATGATTCAGAAAACTATAAACATCTAAGAGATGGAAAGAATCTGGAAATATGAGAAAAAGGCCTAAGTCACGGATAGCTGTCATATAGACTAAACACTTAACTCCACAGGATAGGGAAAGCTACCCATACTTCCTTAACCTATTTGTTCAACAAGGCAGCCAAATGAAAAGTTAACATGCTATCTCTGGGATATCATAAAGGACACACCTCAAAAATCCTAGTTTACTGTAACTATAAAGGCACAGAATGAGAATATTCACACAGATGACCTTAAATCATCAAGAAAAGGGTCCTTACTTATACTATGCCCCAATGAAGCATGTTAAGATACATCTTAGAAACATTCCTATCAAAAATAATTAAAATTAGAAGGTTTATTTTCTTCAAGTCTATCAATTATTTATGTGGAAACTAGTTACCTGATGATACCAGATTAAGCATTATATAAAACAGTCCCCAAGCAGTAGTTTACTCCAAATATTTTAATGTATCAAAGAAAGGCATTAGTGGCACATCTTACAGTTTAGAAAATGACTTATACATTTCCACTAGGGCAGGATGTTTGTTTTGTCGACTAATGTATCTCAAGCACCCAGATCAGTGCCTTCCTCATGGTAGTGTCCAATAAACAGTCAATGCACGAACATAACGTATGACTAAAGATGGAGATTAGTTTAGATGATACAAAGCCACCTCTCACCTAAAAACTCTAGAATAATCTTATTCTCATGAAGGATATTAATTAAGATCTCATAAGAGTTGAAAAATGTCCAAAATACTAGCATTAAGATCTATTCATTTAGGAGGTACATGCTATTTTTGGGATTCATGTCTATGGGGAATCAAAATTTATCACCAAGAAAAGTTTAGTCAAATAAAATGGCCAGGAAGAGAACTTGAAAAATTTACCTTTTCCTTTAGGTTTTCTTCCACTTCTGCTAGTCTCTCACAGGTCCTTGAAAGCTCTTCTTCTTTCTTAATGATCTGGCTCTTTTCTTGTGCTATTATCTCCTGTTGCTTTTTAAGTTCCTCTCCAAGAATTCTTAATTCTTCCTGGTTTTCAATAGTCTAGAATTTTTAAAAAATTGAGATTGAAATAAAAATAATACTAGCTTACATTTACAAAGTCAGGTAAAAATCAGCATTTACCTCAGAGTACAAATTAAGAAACCAGAGCAAACCACATAGGAAAAGACTAATTGAAGAGAAAGTAGTTAATTTAATCATACAGATGCCAAAATTCTGCTTTTTATTCGTTTCTTTATTGCTCAACTTATGTCCTATCATGAGAATTAGAACTGGATTTAGCAACTATCATGAGAGCTTAGTCTATTTCTGTCCCTAGGCCAACAAAGACTATTTCTAAGCTTTCACTGACTAATAATGAGACTACAGATAGCAGGCTTTTCATATACTGGAATAGCTTTGGTTTTGGGCACTGGTCACAAGCAAGTCCAAAATGGTAGCCCACTCTTCATTAGCCTGACTTGAATTAATCCCAGTTATTATGCTTACACAATGACATTTTCAATTATCAAGACCACAAGAACATAACAAGCCAGAGATTAAGAAGAGTATGACTTTTGTTTGTATGCTTATTTATATACAGACGTTTTGATGAAACAGACAATCGCAAGAAACATGGAAAATTAAAACATAACACAAATGGTCAGGTTCCACTGTGGTCCATAGTGAATTTTTCAAAAACATTAATTTTAATCTATACACATTATATTGCCCCAAACATAGAAACAAAAACTAAAGTAGGTTCGAAAATACTGGCAAACACTAAGAACAATTTAAAAATAAGAAAAAAAATTACAACAGCATAAAAAAGAGAAACATTTAGGAACAATTTAGGTACAAATTAGGTACAAGACCAGTATGCTGAAAATCTACAACACATCACTGAGAGAACAGATAATTTATAGAAGATATACATACAATGGCCAATAATCATTTAAAAAAGGTTAACATCATTAGTCATCAGGGGAATGCAAATTAAAACCATAATGTGGTAATACCCACCAGAATGGCTAAAATTAAAAATACCACAATATGAAGTGTTAGTGAGAATGCAGAGCCACAAGAATTCTCTTACTTTGCAGGTGGAAATATAAAAATGGTACAACTAGTTTGGAAATTAGCAAATTCTCATCAAGTTAAACATACACCTCCCTATGACCCAGCTATTCAGCTTAGGTTTCTACCCAAGAGAAAAAAAAAGTACATAAACAGACTCATACGAGAATGTTTACACCAGGTTTATTCAAAATAGCCAAATACTGGAAATAACTCTAATTTCCATCAACAGAAGAAAGGATAAACAAATCGTGGAATATTCATATGACAGAATACTGCCCAGCAGTAAAAAGGAATGTAGAAACAAGTCAGATGCAAGAACTACACACTGTATGATTCCACTTGTATGAAGTTCTAGGAGATAAGTCATTTGAGACAAAAAACATCAGGACAGTGATTGTCTGGGGCAGAGGGAGAGATGGGGATTGACTGAGGAGGGATATGAGGGAATTTTTTGGGGGTGATGAAAGTGTTCTGTATCTTGATTGGGGTGGAGGATACACAAGTAGACATTTGTTGTCAAAAGTCATCATACTGTATACCTACCTACATTTACTGCATGTAAACTGTACCCGAATAACCCATTGCCATTGAGTTGATTCCAACTCATTGTGACCCTATAGGACACAGCAGAACTGCCCCATAGGTTTTCCAAGGAGCAGCTGGTGGATTCGAACTGCCAGCCTTTTGGTTAGCAGCCCAGTGCTTAACCACTGTGCCATCATGGCTCCTATACCCAAAAAAAGTTGGTAAAAATGATAAAACACACAACGACAAAAACATATTGCCAAGTATATAGTGCTAAATCCTACCATTTCAATATTTTCCTTTAGGTCAGTCTTCAATTGTTCCTTTTCTGCTGTAATAGTCTCTAACATTTGCTGGAGTTCATTTTTCTCCTGTAGTAGAGAAAATATCTTCCTCTGTTGCTCAGTTAGCTCATTATCCTCAATATCTTCAATCAGTATTTGGGTTTTTTTGGTTTCCAAATTCTGTTTTTTGTCTATGTTGATCACCTAAAATGTAAATATATTAAACAAGAATATAAAAAAATTAATAATTTTAATAATAATAAATAAAAATAGCCAATACTTATATTGCTTATTAAGTACCAGGCACTATTCTCATATATTTAATCTTTACTATGATTTTATGAGGTAGGTGCTATTATTATCGTCATTTGATAAATGAAAAAACTGAACCCCAGAGGGGTTAAGTCACTTTGCCAAGGTCACTCAGAGAGAAGTATAGCCAGATTTTGAATCCAAAGCTGTCTGGCTCCAGAGTTTGTGCTCTCTGTGCTTGCTCACTGATATGGACTATTTGGACAGCTATAGATAATTAATAATTGTCTTAATGTATGCTAGGTTAACCTGACTTTATGTTTACTTACTACAAATAAAATACATAATAAGTAAAAAGATATCTGACTTTCCTTTTTACATATCTTCCATAAATATTTTCTAGGTTTTCATGTTAATAGTACTTTGCTTCTTATTACTGGAAAAGGAGGAAGCAACCTTAAACTCTACTACTTCATCTCTATTCTTCAAAAGCTGGCAATTATTCCCCATTCCCCACCCTCAGCAAACCTTATTTTCAGAGACAGTCTCACTCATAAAAGGCTGGAGTTTTTTTATAGGTAGAGGGCAAAATAATCTTGACAGAAACCCATCTCATATGATAATAGCATAATTCATCAAAATACATTTTTTCACATACTGCTTAAGAAAAGCATATTAGTATAAATTCATTTATCTATAAATGTCTTACCCACAAGTAGCCTAACATACGGAGTTATTGGTAAAGGGAGACAAAGATTGATACTATAATTGTTGGTACAAAATTAGCGCATCACTATATAACCTTACACTAGCCCAGTAAACACATTCAGCTCCTTATTGGCCATACATACTTTAAAAAGTTTTTTATAATAATCTATGACCACATTAAGGAGCCCTGGTGGCTCAACAGTTAAGCTTTTGGTTGCTAACAGAAAGGCTGGTGGTTTGAACCCACCCAGCTGCTCCACGGGAGAAAGACCTAGTGATCTGTTTCTGTAAAGATTACAGCCAAGAAAACCCTATGGGGTAGTTCTGCTGTCACATGGAGTCGCTATGAGTCAGAATCGATTCAATGGCACACATCAACAATATGATCGCATTAGTAAATACTTTGGAAAATAGAAGGAAAAAAAATCATTCAGTGTCAGCAACCTCACACAACCACTAACAGAATTTCCTTTCAGAGCTTTTTCTATTAAATTAGCAAAAAATTTAACATAGATAATACAATTAATTTACATGATTCTTTTAGCTGGTCTTGTTCACTTAGATTATATGCATTTTCCCCATGCTGTTATGTAGTCTTCAAATCATAATTTTTAGTAGCTGCCCAATTCTCTAGAATGGATATGAATAAACCATACTTAGTACTCACTTATTGTTGGCAATTTGCATGAGCATCTGACAATGGTGAGTACAGGGCTAACTATACGAGAAATTAAGGTGAAGAACAGTCTTTTAGGACTAGTCTATCAGCTATTATATTTCACAATCTTGCACGTTCACTCCTAAAAACAGCAGTGTGCACAAAGACAAAGCAGATTGAGACAATGTCCTTTCTACTGATACCCAAGGTCCATTTCAAATCTTAACTAAACCTAGAAAGTATTTCAGCTACCATGGTTATGAGTCAAAAGTAATAGGTCTAGTTATTAAATAAAGAAAAAGATTTTGTCCTTTATATGAGAATAAGCTCACTAATCACAAAGTTTTAAAATCTCTGTTGACAGTGTATTTTAAAGGTATCTCAGAAAAGTAGAAAGGTGTAATAAATGAATCCATGGTAAAAATTATACACAATCCACCCCTCTCCTTTTAAAAAAAGCATCGTTAGCATCCTAGCCTTTCTGTATGTAACTAAAGAACCCAGTTAAGCAGTTATTCTCCTAAGGTCTTAGAAAGAAATGAACTGTACTACCTAGAATGAATTATTAAGGTAATATTTAGTCACCTAAGAGTACAATGACGGATCAAGCCCTAAAAATAGATATAAATACAATATACACATTGATTTTATAGTGAACCCTAAACCAGTATACTATAGAAAATCAGACATAAAACAAGTATTTTAGCCATAATTAATAATAAACTCAATCTTTCCTAGTATCTTACAATTTAGTGGGGCTTTTAATGATATTTAAAATATATCAGGCCTCAGAAAATACCAGCTCTTCAAAGTTTGAACTAATACTTTTTTGCTTTTCCTTTTAAAATTGATTACAAGCTGTTACATTGAGTTATTTCAAAGAGATCAGAGCTAAGCTTGTAAAATTACTACTAGCTATTAATGCTGTGAATATTTAAAGATCGAGATTACCATTATGTACTTAAGTGTTTGAGGCTAAAAAAAGGATAACAATCACATACAAGTACACAAAAACGTAAAAAACAAACATCCTTTACCTTTTCCTGAATTTCATCCATAGTTTCTCCTATGTCTTCCTCTATATGCAAACTCCTGGAAGTTCCTTCAGGAATTTTCATTTTTAGTGTGTTAATTGTTTCTTGGTGTTGTTTCAAAGACTCAAGAGCATTTCTTAATTGTTCTTGTGTGTCTATGTTCTTTGTCAAAGAAATATAAAAAAAATTTCATTAGAATGTGGAACAAGGAAAACAATTTTATAGTTCTACTTAATCATAAATAATTAACGATGGCTCTCGTAATTTTTTAAAGTGGCTCCAAGTTTTCAAAGTTTAGTCAATCCAAGTTTTCTTACCATGTTTACAGTGTCCTGAATATCACATTTGAGTTGATCTCTCTCAATCTGCAGGCTCTCTTGGAGTTGTTTTAGGTCATCTTTTTCTTGGGTTATGGTTCTTACTTCTTCTAAGGTTTGTTGAAGTTTCTCAGTAATCAGTGTTTTCTCCTTTTCTACAGTTTGTAGCCTAGAGTCTGTATTTTCTAATTCTTCCTTCAGCTGTTCCATTGCATTTAACATTTCTTTACCCTCAACTGTTTTCTGCTGAAGTTCTTGGGTTTTGTGAGAAAGCTTTAAAATTAAAGAAAAGTAAATGTAATATGGTAAAAGCAAAGCATTCTATAACATGTATATGAAGGTCAAACCCCAGAAGATAAAGATCACTTCCCCAAACAGGATTTTGTACGAACCTCTATCTTCACATCATCCAAACTTAAACCAAGTTCTTGAGCTTCTTTAGAGAGAGTTCCTAATTCCTGATTCATTCTTGCATTCTCCTCAAGGGCCATCTTATACTTTTTCTCAAAGTCCATATGATGGTTTTTAAAATCCTGGAATTCTTGATCAACGCTTTTATAATTCAGCTGGGTAGTTGCCAGGTCATCTTTAGTTTTCCCAATTTCTACAAGCAAACCTTGAATTCTACTCTCCTTATCCGCTACTTCAGAAAAAAGTTTGTCTTTTTCTGATGTTATTAGATTGAGCTCTTCAGATTTATCATGTACCTATGAAAAAGAAATTATGATTTAGGAAAGTTAGCAATGTATGATCCATGGAAGCAGTTTACAGGAAGAAAAAAAAGCCTTATCTGTCAAAAAAAAAAAAAGGTGTTTAAATTAAGCAAAGATCTGACTGAAGAAAGGCAATATTCTTAATGTCACTTTTCTATAACTTAATGTATTATCCTGTTCAACTTCACCTTAAAAGTTGTTTTCTAATCTCTTTTGGGTTCTAATAAGGATTAAATGGAGAAGGACTCTTAGTAGAAACACTACCAGGATGTCTCTTCATTTCCTTATCTAACACTTTAAAGTATTTTCTAACTTTATGGTATGGCAAACATTTTTGTGGTTTTTCTTAGAACTTGACTTATATTTAACTTTTCTTCCTAGAGGCTTTTAATGCAGCTCAGATGCCAAAAATTTAATCCACAAATAAGTTAAAACAATTAAATATTATTTAAACATTTAAATGAATACTTTATATCTTCTTATAAACAGTTTAATCACTGTGAGGGATGAGGGTAAAAGGAGGTAGGAAGAGGAGGGGAGAGAAAAGGAGAGACCAAAAGAAAGAGGGTTACTACAACAGTTGTTAAAAGCACGGGCTTAAGAGGCAGATCTGCATTCAAACCCTAGTTTGGATGCTTATTAGTTTCATAACTATTCGTTGGGGCTAAAAAAAAACAGCACCTACTTTAAAGAGTTAATAGTATGATTAAACCAGGCCATGGGTTTATAAAATTGTTCACCAGTCTGCAAGATTTACATGGACCTCTAAAACTTCATCACTGCCACCCCCTTCACCTCATTCCTCTCTTTCAGTGATATGACTAGTCCAAAAAACAACCAACCAACCAACCAAACCAAACAACAACAAAAAGGCAAAGACTAAGGACGGCCCATAGACCTTTGTTTAAATGCAACATTTGAGGACTAGATAAATGGCTACTATATGGATTGCATTACCAAGTACACTGTTAAATATACTTTGAAAGTTTATTCATTTATTTTTTACCCAGTAGCATAAGAACAAATTATTGTTAACATGATAAGACTCAAATGTTTACAGTATTTTTTACCTGGTATAAAATAAACCATGTTAAAATACTTAAGGCACTACTGCAAGGTTTTTATTTCAAAAGAAGGGTTAATTGCTTAAAAATATATTTACCTCTTTCCTCAGCATTTCTACTTCAGGGGATAAAGATTTCAGTTCTGAGAGCAAATTAACTTCTTTACGCAATGCTGCATTTTCCTCAATTTCTTTTTTCAGTTCTTTCTGGAGATCAGTAATCCTTCTTTCCAATTCTAAGTTACAGAGCAAATCTAGAAAGTTTTGGTAAATTTAATAAAACAGCTTATAGTAATTGGGATAGTTTAAGTTAAACACAAAGTTAGATTATTTAAATTCAATTACGTCAGACTTTTTAAAGAAAGAGTCAATGTTGGCAAACAGATAACCTTTTTATTAGATCGGACCCAAATTATTTGAAAAGCAATTTTTAAACTTTTGAAGCTGATGGATAAATACTGATACCAAAAGATACTGAAACATGATATTAAGCTATTAAAAAAAAATCAGAGCATAAAAGATTTTTAATCATTGAAATATAGTTTTCAAATTATTTAGGCACATTTCTAGAGCACATCAGATTTGCAAAGAGATAAATCTGAAATTATAAAATACCTTTTGAAACTCTGCCATCTACAAGGGAGCTCAGTTTTGTTATTTCATTAAAAGCAGACTGTAACTCTTTCTCTAGATCAGCTTGCATTTTCTTTTTTGCCTCCAGTTGGCTTTGAAATACCCGAATATCATTTTCCATTTGCTTGCATGCATTTTCTTGTTCTTTCTATTGAGAGAAACACCACAAATTCACAAAAAAATACTTTTCATTAAGACTGCTTTACTATAAATATAAAAATTATTTACCATTTTCTCTTTTAGCTCTAGATTTTCACTTCTAAGAAAGGCTGATTCTCTCTTTGCATCCAGGGTTACAGTTTCAGCATCCAACAGAGTCTGTTTCATTTGTTTAAGGTCTTCAGTGTCTTCCTAAAGAAACAGGGTAATACATACAAGACAAAAGGGATTCAGTGAATTCTTATTTTCTTAGAGTTAGAAAAGACTTTAGAGAACACTCCTAACTAAACAAAAAGGGTAAAATTACCCTAATTATCATATGTATTTTTATGAAATTATGTTTTTCAAAATAAAAATTTCTTAAAAATTCTGGCCATATTTTTCCAAATTATAAAAACAATGTATGGAAGTGTCATAATCTAAGAAATCAGTTATTGTTTAATAAAAGGTTAACATAATTATTCAGCTAGGCTGTTTAAGTACCCTGTGTATTTTTATTTCAAGTTACTCTCTATAACACCTGACAGGCAAATAACTTAATAGTTAATATTATGGCTGCTAACAAAGGTCAGCAATTCAAATCCACCAGCCGCTCCTTGGAAACCCAATGGAGCAGTTCTACTTTGTCCTATAGGGTCACTATGAGTCGGAACTGACTTGATGGCAACGGGTTTGGTTTTGGTTTGGATGGTGCAACGGTTAAGTGCTCAGCTACAAATTGAAAGGTTGGTGGGTAGAACCCACCCAGCCACTTCTCGGGAGAGAGACCTGGTGATCTGCTCCTGTAAAGATTACAGCCTAGAAAACCCTATGGGGCAGTCCTACTCTCTGACATAGGGTTGCTATGAGTCAAAATCGACTCGATGGCACCTAACAACAACAACATTAAGGATATTAAACCATAAATTGAAAAGAAAAAGGCAAATAATCTAACAGAAAAACAGAGAAAAGATATAAACAGGTAACTCACAAAAGAAAGAATGCAAATAGTGGATAAACAGATGAAAAAAATCCACAACCTCAATTTTAGAGAGAAGCCGCATATTAA
The DNA here is from genome assembly GCA_030035585.1 of Dugong dugon. Lineage (NCBI taxonomy): Eukaryota > Metazoa > Chordata > Mammalia > Sirenia > Dugongidae > Dugong > Dugong dugon. The sequence continues at coordinate 18,970,344 of CM057463.1, read as the reverse complement.
GACTTCAGCTTACATGAATTCAATCATATGTTCTTGGCAAAAAATTAACACATGAAGGAATGAATACAGAGTTAAATGAATAATGAAGAAGAAACAAACAACAACTTTAAAAAAGTGAACAATTCTGCCTGCCATTCTATCAATGGGCACTCCAGGAATGCACGAAAGTTTCTTTCTTCTTGGACTCTCAGAATAGTGCAATGTGAACAGTGTGATTCCTTTTTAAAAGAATCATTGACCATAAATAGAAGATAACAATAATTGCTTGGAAAAACTCAAACGAAAACCAAAGAATGACAACATAAAGACGTATTTTTAAAAATATTAAATATTTAGAAACTGTTACCTCTTAAAAGGGGTTAAAAACTAGAATCGAACTGATACTTTCTTATAATAATCAGGTGTATTGCAAGTAAACTGAAAAGAGATTAACAATTTCATCACGAGATTCAATGCTATTTAATGCCAAGACCTTATCTAATTAAAACATCTACAGTTAAAAGTTTCTGAAATACTCACTGAATTTGTTAAAAGTTATTTAAATTATGAGAATGCATTAATATATCATTTGTGTAAAAATATTTAAAAAGATTTGAAAAAAATTTAAAATTTTTTGAATTACTGATTTTTAATATAAGTTGGTCCCTAACTTTCTTCCATGCAATCAAAGAACGATAACCTCTACTCTCCATGTATGTTTCCTCATCCGGAAAATGGCAATGATACTACTAGTCCCTCTTTCACAGGATTATTCACAGGATTAAATGACATACTTTATGTAAAGTGGTTAGAACAATGCCTGGCACATAGTAGGCCCAATATCAGCATTTGCTAGGATGATGTGGTATACTATAAATGTCAACAAGAGCACACAACAAAATAAACCTGGTTTTTACCGCTGAGTACGACAAGTTCATTTTTATATTTTCCGACTTCTGTGAGTCTATGTATTTCTGTAGCTCCTTAATCTGGTCTTCTTTTTCTCTAAGCAGCTCTACTTTTGAACTTAGTTCATTCTAAAAGATTCAAAGAAGAGTGACATATAATTTAGGTATCTGATTTGAATTATAAGGGAATAAAAAATAACTTACATTTAATTGTTTAAATCGGTAGATAGTAAAATTTTAAGTTATTAATATTTTAAAAAAGAATTCCTTCTATTTTCTGAAATCATATTCCATTACATATGAAGTATGTTTTGTAGTTCCAGTTACTTAGCAAAAGAAATACCACCATAAATGCTCACCTCAAGATCTTGATTATATACTTCTGCATGCTTAACTAAATTCTTTAAGTTGGAAATTTCATGAATTAGTTGCATCTGCAAGAGCATGTGGATAGGCAACAGAGCAAACCAATAGTTAATAAAGCAAAAAAAAAAAAAAAGATAGCAATCATTCACTGCCTCAGAGTCACCCAACACAGTTAGAAGGGCTGAGAGAGCAATTGTTCAAGCTATCACAACAAAGAACCTCATTAATTAAAAATTAAAAAAAAAAACATGCAAACAATAAAAAAATTTCACCACGACCCAAATAATAGTTAATGTCATCTGTTAATAGGGCTGCGATAATGTCAACAGCATATTAGTTTAGAAGAGAGCAAAATGGTTATAAAACTTAAAAATACGCTTATAATCAAGTGTAGAAATTTATCTCATAAGATTTTTTTTTGTCCCCTAGGTTATCCATCTGGCTCTGCACTGACATACCTTTTAATAAGTTGTGATTTGTAATCTAGGTTTGGCTTAGGGTAATGTCATGTGGTGACTTTACAACATTATTACTGTTTCACCAAAGCTACAGAACAGAAGTACAAGATAATCAACTAATATCTCATTGGTTTATTCTACAGGAAATATTGAAAAGATGATGCTATTGCTTTATACTGTTCAACTGTCTTAAAGGGTAAAGAATACTTAAAGATATCAATATTTGCTATTAAGGTTTCCTTTCTATCAAAATATCTGTAGCATTAAATATTTGAGTACCAGAAACTTCTGTGCCCAAAACAAGTAAACCATTATTTGCTAATGATAAACATATTTTCCCTTAGAATTATTTAATCTTCATAATCAGATGAGCACTTAAAGTATAGAAGCAAATTCTAAATAGGATGTAAATAAAGGTCTTAAGAAAATAGTATCTTGTCTAGATAGTATTTTCTGGATGCTGAATTCAGTCCTCACTAGTTTTTGATTTCAGACCACCGCTATGCTGACATTATTTTGGGCCAGCACTGTCCAATAAAAATATGTGAGCCACATATTGTAATTTAAGATTTTCTAGTAGCCACATTAAAAAAAGTAAAATGGAACAGGTGAAATTAGTCTTAATAATATATTTTATATAGCCTAATATATCAAAAATACATTTTGATATATTATCATTTCTCCATGTAGTTAATACAAAAATATTCTAATGAGATATTTTACATTCCTTTTTTATACTTAAGTCAATTCAGACTAGCCTCATTTCAAGTGCTCAGTTGCCACCTGTGGCCATCCTGCTGTACAGCACAGTTTAGACATGAGTATTGGTTATAATTTCAATTGCCTCCATCTTTTACCTGTTCTTCCTTGTGAATTTCTCACTTTTGTGCAAGAAAATCACATTTACCAATAAGGGAGAACTAAATAATTAGTCTTAATTTTTGAAAATATTTAGAAAACAAACATTTAGAAAGAAGAAAAATTCTCCTGCTTCTTATCTTAAATAGCACTTCATCTTAAGAAAGGATTCTTAGAAAAAGAGATTAAGTAGTATTTGAAAAGGTCAGAGTGTAAGCTCCCAGTGATATTCTGTTTAAGACACAAAGGTAGGGAACACAAACAGATAATGTGCTCAAAGCAAAAATGATTTAAACATTCAGTCTGAGCAACAGTTAATCAATCCACTGCTAGAAAAGAAAATATTGCAGATTTCAACTGTAATATTTGGCAGGTGAAGTTAATATTTAATTTCATAAGAGAAAAAACTCCAAGTTGTGGAAATTGTAGAATTAAAAAATTAAGTAAAAATAGGTAGATGGTTAAGATTTCTCTTGTTGCTGGAGCATGATGATACTTGCCCTTTTTATTTCTCCCTCTAAAATTATTATTTAAGCATCCTATATTACTATGTTCCACTTAAAAACTATCCACAACTTTGGTGATTTCTGACAAAACCTAGGGCAATGACCACATGTCCTAGGGCCATAATTTAACTTTTACTCACTTTTGGTTAAACTTTTCTCCAAAATGTAGATTTTGGAACTTATTTTACTGCATATAAAGAGACATATTTTTTGTTTAACATGGAATGGATACCATAAAACTGTCTCTAAATAGGGTAAAATTTCATTACATAATCTTTTAGGTTACCTTAAAGAATCTAGAATCTAAACTTATGTCCAATGATAAAATGAAAGGAACAGAGTTATTTTTCCTCTTGACTATGTTTAAGAAGGAAGAAAAACCTGGATATGAGATACAAATTATATATTCTGTGATATCTTGTAATCTTTCTATCTGCTGATTCAATTCAGTGAGCTTCAATTTTTAAAACTAAGTGAATATATTAATGATGTAAAGAAAGAAAAACTATTACCCAGTTATATCAATTACAAGCCCACTATTCTTTTCATGTCATTTTGCTAATATGCACATTTTAAAACAAGTGAAATGAGACCCTACAGAGAACTTATGGATGCTTGTCTCTGGATATACCTATGAAATGTAGGAATAACTTTAATTTGTGGGTAGAAGGAAATAATAGCTTTGGCACAGAATCCTTTTTTCCTTTTAAAAAGAAAGAGGGTGAGAAATTAAACAATGATACTGGGAAAAGGGATCATGTCCCTTTGGGCTATGCATACAGAAGTCTGAAGAGTAGGTGCCAGTTAACTCCTGTTTTAATGAGCTGTACCAAAATACTGGCTCTCATCTGAGGGGGGGGCGGGGGGTTTCATGGATCACTTTGCAAGTCTGATAACAGCTACAGACTCTTGTTCCAGAAAAATGAATATGCACTCAAAAATTCTGCAATATATATTTCATAGTGTCTGTGGACTCTAGGTTAGGACACCCTGCACTAAATAATCCCTTAAATATTTTGGACAATTTCTAAGTTCCCAAAGTTTGATGATTTGTGGATTGAGTTCTTTTAACATGTACCTAATATTATAAACTTAGAAAATTTAAAATTGTTTAAAAAATTCCATTAAAATTATTTACTACTGGTTATATTAATTTTCACAATAACTCTCTCATATGGAAAAAGAAAAGCAAAATGTGCAAAATCAGCTCTCCCAGCTATTCTAATAATGTTCTATTTATGATCGTCAAAAGAAACAGATCTATTAATATGTAGCATCCATACATAAAATATTCAACTAGATATGAAAATTCATATTGGTCTCACTAGGGAAGGGTTATGCTCTAGACAGCATTTCTAGTACGCTCAATAAATTAAACAGTAATAATATACTAACATAAGGAAACAATTTCCTTAAGACAAATCCATCAATAGGCAGATTCACCAAACCTTCCCAAAGACTTTTTTAATTCCTCCTTCTCTTGAGCATGAGCACAAGTGAAACAATTATAATTTAACTATTTTTTTTTTTTAATTAAGTAAATTTAATATTTATCAGAATCTGTAAATTGTATGTACATATGAAAAATGGTTGGGTCCTCAATATCTTAATCTTAGAAATATATACCCTTGTAAGAATGATTTTCTTTTCCAAGTGGGGTTTTAGTTTAGTTTAACATTTCCACACCTCTTACCTCTTGATCTTTTTTAGTTTTTCTTTCTAGAGCCTCAAATTCATCCAAATCATTCTTTTCTTTTAATCTCAATTCCATTTCTTCATTCTCTCTCCTTAGTTGTTCATAGTCTAATACCAGACTATCATAGTTAGCACGAAGTGAGTTCAACTCACTTTCTAAGGTTTCCTATTATAAACAAAACAAGACTTTCGAATCAGAGGGAATTCAAGTAATATATTCTTCGTTCTCTTAACTAAAATTTAGATTATTCAAATAATTTAATGTTGAAACATTTGGTCGTTTAGGCCATTCTCTTCTTCAATAGCTTTCTAATGGTCTAGTTTGATCCAAAGTGGTAGAGTAGTGGTGAAGAGCTACGGCTGTTAACCAAAAGGTCGGCAGTTGGAATCCACCAGCCACTCCTTGGAAACCCCGTGGGGCAGTTCAACTCTGTCTTATAGGGTTGCTAAGAACTGGAATTGACTCAATGATAACAGGTATTCTTTGTTTCCTAATTAAAATTTAGATTAGTCAAATAATTAATTAAATGTTGAATCACTTGGTGGTTTAGGCCACGCTCTTCTTCAATAGCTTTCTGCTGGTCTTGTTTGATCCAGAGAGTAAAACGAAGGGTTTACATTTTGGTAAACTAGCACGTTTAGAATTAAAAAAAAAAAAAAAAATCACGTAAACAAATGCTCTGCCTGGGAAATGTAGACACATATTGGATCCCATTTGGCACAAATCCTTAAGATCCCTTCTCCTGGTTAGTGTGAACTGTAACAAAGCTGATAATTTAATTTCCCATCAGTCCACCTCTGTTTTATTTCTCAGATGACTCTGAATTAAGGAAGGGAAACAAGTATTACTTATTGGCCTCTAAAACTCTAACGGCTGCTATGTTTTACCACATTCAAAGGGGCCTGTTTCTACTTTCTATGCTATTATGAGAAAGAGAAACTATGGGTTAAAACAAACAAAAAAAGCTAGCACTAGGAATTTAAAACAACAAAAAATTACTAGAGCATGTCTTAAAACAGACTTCTAGAATATGTTTTACAGACACAAAAGCATTTGTCAATAATACTTCAAGGAGATGGACCAATGTTAATAATAATTACCAAAAAGTACTGCAATTTTACCTAAAATTAAAATGAAATTTTAATAAATATAAAATTACAATATGTCTTTGAACATTAACAGCTTATAAAGTGATTCTAGAATCTAAACTTACTGAAGTATTCCCATACAATATTCCTTATTTCTTAAACAGTTTGGATAAGACCACATATAATACATCTGCCTTTATTTTCAATATTATTTAGCAATATTATCCCTCCCTGATGTATAATTCTTCCACTGTATGACTGAGAATTTTGACACTTTTAAAATCAGTCTTTTCTCTCTTCTAGGATTGCCCAAGCCAAAACAGAAATTTTAAAAACATCAGATTAGAATACTAAGATCTGCTGGTAAAGAACTAGAAGCAGAGCTTAACCTATTGACGTATGCTTGCTTTTTGAAATTTTTTTCCTCCCTCTGGATGTCACTCAGTTATCATCTAGGTGTGTAAAGAGTAGAGAAGCCTTAACTACAACCAATACTGCTTCTAAATTAAGTTACAACTAGTAACGTACTAGAACAGTGAACTCCAATAACAAATGAGTTTTAAAAGGAGTAAAAGGATAATGTTCTATAAAATAAATTAAGTTACCTGACTTAGTAGCTTTGTTGCTGGATTCCACTCTGTCTCAGTTATTGTATCAAGAGTGTTACTGAAAACATCAGCCTCTGAACAAAGAGCTATAATCAGGGGAAAAAAAGACATTTATCCACAAACACTCCTACAAAGTTTACTGATGTCAAATTACTAAACAATACTCTAATCAGAGGAAATAAGACGTTCAAATTAGATAATACGTGCTCAGAATATGAATGCAAAAATTAATATTTATAATAGATGCAATCATTTACATCATTGTGTAAATTAAGATCACTGGTTGGGATTAATGATAAATATAGGATCCTTAATACTTATAGGTAAAGGACAAAAATCTCAATTTGATACCTTTGACAAAATTTGTAAATAAATTTTAAAATGTCCCTAGATGATAGATTATAATATTAGAGACAAAATTTTGAAACAGATTCCTGTGTAAATGCCACCATTTCAAGATCAGCACAGTTTAAGGCAGATGTTATATGGATTCTAATTTAATTGGATAATGGTTTGAACAACAACAATAAAAAATATGTCTTATGTTTCAACTATAATATGTCCTTAAGAGATACAGAAATAATAGGAAACTTTCTGAATATTTACTTTCTTAAAATTACATATTTGTATCATAATCTCCATTATAATCACATCTAAAATATCATTAATGGAGTTTTATAAATCCAGTCTCTCTTTATAGAGATTCTTTTATAATTAAAAGTAGTTCCACTGAAAAAGCACTCACAGTCATCAATTTCTCCTAGTAAAGTTACAGTAGTCTTGTGTGTTTTTGTTGTTATATTTGTTGTCGTATTGAATTCATTTACATAGTTTGAGTCTTTCATTTTGTTGATTTTGCCAAGGCACCAAGTAACTCTTCGCTTTTTTTTAGCCTATAGAGGGAAAAAAAAAAAAAATCTGACAAAACTATCAGGTCTTAAACATAATAATACAAGAGAATTAGTTTCTATTTTTAAGAACCATTGACTCAGTAGTATTGTTATTAAGTCTAGGAGTCCCTGGGTGGCGCAAAAGGTTAAGTGCTCGACTACTAGCCAAAAGGTTGGCAGTTCGAATCCACCCAGAGGTGCCTCAGAAGACAGGTGTGGTGACCTGCTTCAGAAAGGTCAAAGCCTTGGAAAGCCTATGGAGCAGTGCTACTCTGCACACATCAGGTCATCATGAGTTGGGAATGACTCAACGACAACTAACAATAACAACACCTTACTAATCTAAGGACACTCTGAGACAAGGGAATATACTTTTAAAATCAGTGTTTAACTCCATGATAACTTTGATGGAACTACTGTTTAAATTTTGCTTTTTATTTGAAAATTTGACTTACAGTCCTTCAAATAATCCTGTGTTATACAGAAGGGACAGCTGCTGCCATTACCACACCTGCCAAAAGTATTTTGGGTGTGGGAGGCAATGGCACAGGGAGTCCATCTGAATTTCCTTTACCAAGTAAGTCTCTTTCAGGGTCCCTCACATTGGCTATTCTGCTCTAATTTGGTAAAGCTCATGCCTCCATCAATGCTCATGATCTTGTTCCTTCCTTTCTCTCAGGACCTTGCTCCCTCAACTATCTGTTCCCTCCTCTGTCATCTCTCAGCTTTACAAATGCTCAAGTTTCTCTGCTTGATTGCTTTTGTTTTTTTTTCTTTTTTAAACAAACACGTGACTCCTAACTTCCCTTTAGCTACCATTTTCTTTCTTTCTCATGGTCTATTCACTACTTCCTCATCTCTTGGGGGACACCTCTGTCTCCTAGTTTTATCGTACTCACCTAGCTGTCCTCATCAGTCACTCTGACTTGCTGATTTCTTCTTCCTCTGCCTACTTAAGTGTTTGTGGTTTTCCAGGTTTCACAACCACCAATCTTTTCTTGTCCCTCTGCTAGGTACAGGTATTATCTTATGTGATCCTCTCAACACTCTGTGAGCTCTATTACTATATCATTTTCGCAGATTAGCCGGGAGACCAAAAAGTTTGGAGAAGTTGTGTAAGGTGATACAGCCAACTGGTGACCAAACCCATGTCTGTAACTCCAATTTGTCCAAGAGAGCATTCCACCACACTGCCTCTCTTAAGATTGCCTGTTGTCCCCAGAATATACCTCATGATTTCATGCCTCTCCATGTGCTGCCTTTCTGCCTGAAATGACCAGCCCTTTCCACTGCCTGTTCAGCAAAAGCCTAGTCATATATAAATCCTTGACCCCAAGAGACATCGGCTCAACTCCGCCTTAGCCATCCACTCCCAAAGCCACACCTGAAACTTTGCATTATCTGAAACTCATTAACCTAGACCTCCTATTCTTACTACAATTGCTATCCTTCCAACACCTTTATTCAGTTAACCCACCATACCTATTTAACTTAATAGGGACTTCTATTCCTTTGTCCCACTAACTTCTTCCTGCCAGCTCCCTCTTGGGTCTTATCCCATCATCTTAGATTACATAGATCACCACTTCAATCACCCTTTTGAGTCAATATCCTCAACTTATCTGACCCATTCTCTGTCCCTCACACTTACCCCACACATCATATGCTCAGACGAATTACACTGCTGTCTCTGTACCTTTATCAGCCCCCTGAGACCCGCCAGAGCCACACAACCATGAAGACTGGCTGCCAGCATCTGTGCAGTCCTCAACACTGCCTGGCGATACTCCTCTCATCAGCTTTCCGTTCCACTGTCTAGAGACTAGCCTGTATCAAACCCTCAGCATCTCTGCAAACTTCTGACTCGACTATCTTCTGCCACCACAGCAGAAAACTTAAGCCTATTTTACAAAGAAAGCACAAGCCTAAACTTATAAAAGTGTATTACTTGCACCGATGCCTACCTCTTCCTCTGTTCTTATCATAATAAAGAGATTTTTCTCCTTGTATCTCAGGCCAGCTCCTACTTTGTTCAGTATCACTTCCCTTGGGGCAGTCTCAACCCACTGTAATGTAGCTTTCGCCTCCCCTCCACCATATAACTCAAGTTGTTTTTGCAAATGAGCTTCTGGTTTTTAAATCCAAAGGATTTTTACCTATTTTTATCTTATTCAACTTCTCATTAAAATGTGACACCAATACCACTACCAAGTATTCTCTTTCCTTTGCTCCTACTTTCACCTGGTTTTCCTCCTAAACTCTAGAGCTAACCCTGACTTCCTTTACGGATTCTTCATTTTTTGCCTTTATCTGAAAAAAATGTTGTCTCTCAAGGTTCTGTCTTTGGCCCTCTGTTCTTTTTTTCTCTCAACATGCTCCTACAGTAAGTTCACTCACTCCCATGGTTTTAATTTGAATCTGTAGTACATGGTCGATGCTCAAATTGGTGTCTCCATCTCAGATCTTCCATGTGATTTTCATACATTCATATTTTCAACTGCCTAACAGACACTGCAAACTGAACATGTCCCAAGTAGAAGATGTGAGCAGCTCCACTGCTCTTCAGTGTTCCTTAACTCAGTGAATACCACTATCAGCTAACCAGCAAGCCAAGCAACACCTGTAAGTCACTCTGGACACCCCCGTCTCTCTTTCCCTACTCCCACATCTAAATAATCGCAAAGTTCTGTTGAGTCTACCCCTAAAATATTTCTACAATTATTCAATTCTCTTCACCTCCAGAGCCACAATCTTTGTAGTGGTCCAATCATTCCTAATATACACAGCAGGCACATCTTTCTAAAATGCAATTCTGATCATGTTACGTACCAAGTAAAACCCTCAAATAGTTTTCCTTTGTCCTTAGCATAATATAATGTTCAAATCCCTTAATGTGATTTAAAATGCCCCTATACTCTATGCTCCTGCTACAGAATGTTTCCAGTCCAAGGAATGTATCGTGTTTTCTCACTATTCCAAGTCTTTGTGCATGTAGGCCTCTTCCTGAAACACTTCTCTATACCTTTCATTGAGCTATTTTCTACTTGCCGCTCAGTCAATAAACAGTTCTTGAGTGTCTTCTGTATATCTAGTATGGTGACTTGTACATCTTGTTGTTAGTTGCCATCAAGTTGATTCAAACTCATAGAGATCCCATATGTGCAGAGTAGAATTGTACTCGATAGAATTTTCAAGGCTGTGACCTTTCAGAGGCAGACTGCCAGGCCTTATTTCCAAGTCACCTCTGGGTGGGTTTGAACCACCAAACTTTCGGATAGTAGTCTAGTGCTTAACCATCTGTGCCACCCAGGGACTCCTGACTTGTAATAATACCTACTAATATTAGTATTTACTGTGTGCAAAGTGCAGTGTTAAGCACATTATATGTATGACCTCCTTTAATTCTCAGAATGACCCTAGTAGAGGAGTATCGAGGTATCCCCATTTTACAGAGGAGGAAACTACAACAAAGTGTATTTAAGAAATTGCCTGAGGTCAAGAGCTAGGAAGTGACAGAACAGGATTCAACTCCAGGCAGTCCAGCTCCAGAGGCCATCCTCTTAACATGACACCATTATACTAAAAAAAATCTGCTGGATAAATAAATCCCTACTCTAGTAAAGAACAATAACAAAACAAAGCAAAAAGCCACAAACTGAAAGCTAGAATTTTGATCACTCAGTTGATGTATATTCTAGATCACTTTTCTTGAGATTCAGACTTCTGTTTCTTTAAAAAGAAAAATATTTGAGGATACCCTAGAGACCTGTGGTTCCCAATCAGTTTCATTAGAATTTCTTAAGAAGCAGGTTGCAAATAGATGTTTTAGTTACTATCCAGACCTTCTGAATTAGAATCCCTACATGTGGGAACCAGGGATTGATATTTCTAAGAAATCTCTTAGGTGTTTTTGATGTACAGGCACACACACAAAATGCTCTGGGCTTCCTGAATATACTGCACCAAAAGGTAAGAAACGTAATTATAGTAAACATATGGAAATAACAATTCTATTCTCTGTATACCAAGTTTAAGCTGTTATCTTTTATATTTTACCTTTAATTCCTGTTGTGATGTGAGGGAAGAAGAGGTCACCAGCATCTGTGTTAAATTCTGAATTTTCTCAATCTGTACTTTTTGAAGCAAGTCTTTTTCTTCCAGAAGTTGGGCCAGTTGGTCTTTCTCCATTGCCTGGGCCCGAGTCTCTAAAGAAACCTATAGAATGTAATTTTTTGTTAGATTATAACAATGCTGCCGAAGCAATTCTAACTCTTAATTGATTAAGAACGTACGAAAAATAGGCAGAAAAGTCATATAAGCAGAGACTGAATACCTATAGCAAATGTAGAAATGTTCTCATCTTATAAGACTGCCATCTGATATTTTCAGAAATGTTCTCATAAAACTACCATTTGATATTTTAGCTCATTTTTAAAAAGATCACTAAAATGTAAGGTTTTTACAAAACACGGACCATAGTGGTTAAAATAATCAAATTAGAATGACAAGTGATTATACCATATTATTAGATTGCTATCTTTGGGTTGGAAACCCTGGTGGCATAGTGTTAAGAGTTTGGCTGCTAACCAAAAGGTGGCAGATTGAATCTACCAGGTACTCCTTGAAAACCCTATGGGGCAGTTCTACTCTGTCCTACAGGGTTGCTACAAGTCAGAATCGACTCGACAGCAATGGGTTATCTTTGGGTTAGAAAAGGAATTCAAGATAATGTGAAAATACAAAAGATAATGTTAACTAACTATGCATGGTCTCTCTTTTTAACCTAATCCCATGTTTTGTGATTAGAAGGCAATTTAAATGTATCTCTATTTAGCCCACTGAAAATATCAAATCGTGCCTTTAGAAATAAAAAACAAAATGTAAAATAATTACAAGAAACCAAATCATCTGGTTTACAGTAAATTAAAGGAGCCTCAAGGTCCAGTGCAAATGCCTCCTCCACTGAGTTGATTTCTTTTGAGATGAAAACAGTTTGTTGTAGCTACTCAGGTATTTATAAATTAGGAGTCTCTGGGCATGTGGCAGACCTTGATTCTAAATCTGTCCCTAATCGTTACCCAAATAAATGGCTCATACATACCTCCTCTAATTGTTTTTTAAGATCCATTATTTCTTTTCTGTATCTTTTCAGGAGAGCTTCGTCACTTGATACCTCATTAACATAAGGAGTATTCTTCATATATTTAGCAGTGCTGGCAAACTGGGAAAAACAGACAAGAGACTTAAGTGTCTGACACACACACAAAAAAATATATAATTTATTTAATAATAATGTTTCCTCTAAAGTTTCGTTTCCAGCCAAAAGTATTCTTCTCTTCCATTGAACTCTATTCTACTTTTAAGCCACTAATCTATTAGTCCAAGGAAATCATATTGAAGGCAGGTCTTACCTTCCCTGTAAAACTCTAAATTCTGTGAAGCTAGGGACTCCATTTTATATCTTTGTATCTCTAACAGTACCTTGATACAATGTTCAAGACCTTTAAAGCAACGTTTCTTACAGTGTGAGTATCAGAGGTGACTTTAAGTGGGTATGTGGAGGTGACCGTTAAATAACATTGAATTCTTAGTTGAAAGAGTTATTCTATTGACATTTCTCATTTATCCCTTTTTAAAAACAAACAAACAGAAAATGCAGGCCTTAGGCTCAAAGCCTTTGGCAGGCAATAGTTAACTAACAAGAATTTAAGAATTATTTTGTTACACACACACACACACACACACACACACACATTCTTTTGGTCACCTATTTGTGGCACCTAATACTAGTATTTAATTTATGGTAGAAATAAAATTTCCTTTTAAAAGAAATTAAGTTAAAAAGTGAGTTATTTTAAAAAATATCAAGTCAATTCAGTAAAACCTTACTTGATGTGGTAAAAATTGTGAAAGTGAGATACAAATGACTGCAGCTTGGAAAAATTAAAATAAAGAATGCTATTTAGTAGATCATGCACCAATTTTATTATAATAGGCATGTTAATTTAAAAAAACAAAAAAGAGAAAACTAAACCTAATTTTAGTAGGTACTTTTTTCTTCTTAAAGTTGATTGTCCCCATATTAACATGAGATAAAAATCAAACTCACCTGTAGAGTAGTAAGGGTTTCATCAAAGGATACTGGAGTAATTGTGCAGATAATACGTGTTTTTGCATTTCCTCCCAAGGAATTCTGAAGAATTCGTGTTAATTTGCTATCTCGATAATTTATGAAGCCACTTAGCAAGAAATGGGTTTAGGGAAGAAACAGGTTAACAATTTTTATATAACAAAAGTGGTTGGTTTTTAATGCAGACCACTTAAGTCAGTCACAGTTTAAAAAATTAATTCTTTATAGGTTACATGAGGCAGATCAAAACTACTAACTAAAAAATATTCAAAATAGAAAGTAAATTCAGTAGGTCATAGTTATAAGAAGCCATACATGCCCACAGAATCACAAGCGCTTTTGAATATATGGAAGAAATCAGTACATTTATTTAGGGTGTCACTGAAATATGACAATTTTCAACCTAATTTAAAAAAAAAAAAAAAACCAAAAACAAAAACAAAAACTAAATACACCCTCTCCTCACTTACTGACATGGTTACGTTCCAAGGACCAGGTCGTTATGCAAAATTGGTGTAATGTGAAAATGGAGGATGACCACATCAGATCACAAAGTGGAGGATGACTACATCATTATATAACTGCCGAATCACACCATTATATAACTGCCAAACCACTGAGAATCATGGCCCAGCCAAGCTGACACATACCTTAACCGTCAAAGCCAGCACTTTGGCATTTGTTACCGCCTGACATATGTCGTTAATATGCAAAATACTCAGATAGTAGATTTTTCACTATCATCAAAAGTTTGAAATGTTGGATAACGAGATAGTCGATAAGTGAGAAGGTATAAAAAATATAAGCACTGACAGTTAAATGTACAGTGGGATAAACTTACCCAACTTGTCCATCACTAAGTTTCTTGATCACTTGCCCCAAAATAAATAAGCTTCGATTTATATTACAGCCTTCCTTGAGTCGCACACCTGAATTTATTAAACAAATATTAAAATTAAAATTGACCTCTGTGCTAGATGATGAACTTATTTATCAGTAAGTTATGAGAAAAATTAGAAATTAAAGGGTCAGATGCTAATGTTTATGCTTTGCATTGGACCTGAGCCCGCTTCTAATATCACTGGTAGGAAGGAGCTCTCTCCCTACTCCTCCCACCTGTTAAGTAGATCAGAAAGGTTATCACCTGAGAGAAATGGCAAAAATAAGATGACTGTGACAAGAATGACAAGAGGGAAGAAAAGCCTATTTCTGAAAAGAGCCGAACTCCTCAATTCAAATCAGTTTTTTTTCCCCAAATCTCTACGATATAGGCAACCATGGATTTATAACCAAATTAGTATCTAATTTCTTATTTTTTTTTTTAATCATTAATGTACTCACCTGGGTTAAACACCAAAAAGTAAAAAAAAAAAAAAAAAAGGTACAGTCTAGAAAAGCTCCCTCTCACTTTTATTCCCCATTCAATCAGTTCCTGTTCCTCCACCAGGAAGTCACTGTTATTAGTTTGCTTATTCTTCTAGTGATTTTAAAAATACAAGCCAATATACATTAATTTCCCCTCTTCCTTTTTTACACAAATAGTAACATTCTATGCACACTATTCTGCACGTTGCTTTTTTTCACTTCATAACTTGGAAAAATTTCCACATCAATAGACATGGGCCTTTTTCATTCTTTTTTAATAGTATAGAATTCCATTGTACGGATGTCTCAGAATTTATTTACCCAGCCCCCTTTTGATGGTCATGTAGGTTTTCAATCTACCAATTATACCAAAAAAACCCAAAAAAACACTGCAACATAATTTTGAACAGATGTTACTTCATAGGTATATTACTCAGCTATTGCTGTAATACTGCTAAAAAATCAGCTTAAATGACAAGCATTTATATCTTGTTTACAGGTCTGTTCACAGGTCACTGGTTTGGTGGATATTCGTCAGGCTCAGCTGATGGCTCTCTTTCAGGTTGCAGGATGAGTTTAGGTCAGCTTCACAAATCTCCCATCTTCCTGGGAGCAGCAGTAACTCTTGTGATTGATGGAAGGAGCACAAGTGAGAGCTTAACTATTCAGGCAGACTCTTTGCTTTACAATTTTCTATTGGTTATAAGTCTTTTTCTTATTAATATATAGGAACTCATCATACGTTAAAGAGATTAACACCTTGGCTGTAATATAAGCTGCATATTTTCCGTTTGTCATGTGCCTTTGCCTTGTGACCTTTGTCATACTGAAGTTAATTTTAGTGAGGTCAAATCTATTAAGCCTTTACAGCTTCTGGATTTTGTGTCATAGTTATAAAGGTCTTCCCCACTGCAAGTTGTCTTTCAGTAACTTTTTTTTAAATAATATTTTATTGTGTTTTCGGTGAAAGTTCACAGCAAATGAGGTTCCAACTTAACATTTGACACAAATTGTTCAGTGACATTGGTTACATTTTTCACAGTGTGTTCACATTGTCATTATTTCTGTTCTGGGTGTTCTGTTTCCAGGAATCTAGTTTCCCTGTCTCCTTACCTTCTGATCTTTGCTTTATAGTAACTGTTGATGGCTTGGCCTCGTATAGATGATTTTTTTAAAGGAGCACAGTACTCATGGGTGATATTCTTTATTCTATGAGCCAATCTGTTATTTAGCTAAAAGGTGACCTCAGGGGGCAGTTTCAGTAACTTTCATGGTTCTTTTCAGACATTTAAATCTTTGGGTTATTGATAATGAATCCTTCACATATAAGATATGGATCTAACTTAATTTTTTTTTCCAAATGGATACCAATTCATTCTCTCTTTTTCTCATAAATTTGAAAGACCACCTTTATCATATTCTAAATCCTGTATGGATTTGGGATTCTTTCTGGACTTTCTGTTCTGTTCCATTGGGCTGACTATTCATGCATTAGGATCACATTGTTTTAATGACTATGGAATTACGTTTTACTATCTTGTAGGGCTAAATTTCCACTCACTGTTCTTTTTCAGAAATTTCCTGGCTAGACTTGTTATTTTTCCACAGAAGTTCAAAATCATCTTGACTAGTTTAAACAATACAAAAATGTACTCTTGATCTTTTAATTGGGATTGTATTAAATTTAGAAATTAATATAAAGAGGTTTCACATGTTTATGATTTTGAATCTTCCCATCAAAGGCCTTGCTATACTTTCCCATTTCTTCCAGTATGTTTGTGTCCCTCAGGACTGTTTCCAAGTTTTCTTTATATAGGTCGTGCACAATTTTTGTCAAGTTTCCTCCTAGGTAGTATATCTTTTAAGCCATTAATGTGAAAGGAGTCTTTTTGTTCACTAAAGATTTTAGCTCATTGTTTATGAAAGCTATCAATGTCTGTAAATTAATTTTACACCTCATTGGTGGGACCATGGTTAAAGCGATCATCCGCTAACCAAAAGGTCAGCGATTTGAAACCACCAGTGCCTCCACAAGAGAAAGATGTGGCAGTCTGCTTCCGTAGAGATTTACAGCCTCAGAAACCCTATGGGGTCGCTATGAGTCGGAATCGACTTGCAGCAGTGGGTTTGTTTACCTTTCTGAATTTCCATACTGATTATGAAAGTTTAGATGGTTTTCAGGGTACTCTTATGGGTTTTCCTCAGCTATACAATCCTATCAATTACATAGTTTTAATTTTTAACTGCTGCTACAGTAACTCAAAGTAAATAATTAGCCAGACACAGACTCTGATTTTTATGCAAAGACTTTTATCAGAAAATTATCATTATTATTTTATCAGTTTCGAAAATGCTTGTAGCACTTTTCATCCTGTAAAAGAACAGGCTGACATTAAGACCAACATATCATGAGTTTTCATTACCTTCAGCTCCTGTCTGAGCAGCTCTTTCACTGCCAGCAAGATCAACCAAATTCTGTAAGATAGATGAAAGTAAACACATAATGATAAAATCTGAACTCCCAAAACATTTTTAATACACGGTATATTTGAATATCCCATCTGTAGCCTTGTCTCCCATCCCACTGTTTAGGCTCTTTCCTTTTTCTTGGACTCAAACTGGTCTCTTCTTTATTATATAGCCTACATAATGCTGACAGAATAGGTTTTCTATCTCCTACATGAAGTCCAACCAATGCCTTGGCTTCACCAAGGCCTTCCTTTACTACCCAATCTAACAACCCCATCCGGTCCCTCCCTCTTCCAGCACTCTATTTAAACTATCTATATTAAACTTATCATGAAATAGTTCTTGTTTGTCTTCTTCTCTCTTCAAACCAACCTTCTACTCTCCCCATTCCCACCTCATGTAGAATGTAAGCTCCCTGAGAGCAGGGACCTTATTTCTCTGGTTCACTGTTGTATCCCCAGCACCAAACACACTGCCTGTTTCATGACAGGCAGTCAGTTTTTTCAACAATATCTGTTGAAATGAAAGAGAAGTCTATGCCTTTAAAGATGCCACAGAAAAGAGGGAGCCAGTGATGCAAAGATCACAGAAAAGTGAACTCTGGATAGAAGGAACACCCAGTACCCCTGGTAACAAAGCAGAAATGAGCAGGGTGTGTCCAAAAAAATAGAAAGGGCAGCATGACAGAAGTGGTGGAATGGAGAGTGGGACAAGATAAAAAGAGAAATAGGTAGGTGCTAGATTTCACAGGGCTTTTTAAGTAAGAGTAAGAATTTTGGAGTTTTTTTCTAAATGCAATGGGAAGTCACTGGAGGGTTTCAAGCAAGGGAGTAACATAACCTAATTTAAGTTTCTGAAGGATCAACTGTAACCCCTGAGTGGAGAATTTATTTGAGAGGGGTAAAAGCAACAGCAGTGAGCCCAGTTAGGAGGCTGGTGCAGGAATCCAGGTGAGAGATGATGGCAGCTTGGGCTATAGCAGTAACAACAGAGACAGTAAGTAGTGGAAGGATGTCTTCTTTAATCCCAGAGAACAGCACTGTGCTCAAAACACAGCAAAAGCTCAGTAAATATTCTGAATGTGTTAAAGTGAGAGCTTTATGGAGACTTTCAGAGATGGGCAGGAAATTAGGTACTCCTGTTTTTTAGTCCTATCTCAGCTATTTCTCTAAAACACTCCAAGAATTTAATCTTTCTTTCATTGTTGCTACTACAAATAACCTAGATATATAATGAAGGGGCAAACTGGTGATGAATGCAGCATGCATTAAGATATAAAGACGGGAACAAGCATTTGTGTGCAAAGAAACTAAGAGGCCCAATCAATCTATAAGGGAAGAGTTCATATGTAGTAGTAAGAAGTAAAGTTAGATTGGTTAAGAGTAGCCAGATCCTGCCTAGGGAAGTGACATAATGAAAGCAGTGCTTAGATAATATTAGCAGTCTGTATGATGGACTGTAGAAGGAAGACCAGAGCTACAAAAGCCAGGTTCCAGAAATCTGATGCAGTAATTCAACAGATGAGAACCTAAATGAGTAGGACAGCACGGGAATGTTCTAAGGTGGAATCAATAAGAAATGGTAACTGACTGGACAAAGGGGAAGGCAGAAAAAGATGAGCCAAAATTAACTTAGGTTTCCAGCCTAGGTGAACAGAATAATTCTGGTATTGTTGAAAAAAAAGGATGATTCTTTATGGCAGGAAGAAATTAATTTGATTTTAGACCCGCTGGAATTGGAGATAATAGTGGGGCATACAATTACAACAATCTTTAGGCAGACACGAATTAGAGAGTCTCGATAAAATAAGTATCTGGCAGTCATCAACATAGAAACCACAGAATATCTGAAGGCAAGAACTTGAAGTAAGAAAGGACAGAGAACACTTCTATGTTTTTGTTACGAGGGCAGGAGAAAAGAAGCCACAGAAGGGAACAGAGAAGGAACAGAGCTAAGAGAACCTGGATATCACCATTCCTCAAAGGCCAAGGAAAGAGACAGGAAAGGGCCACCTCTATAGAGCCAGAAGATGACTCTCTGAGAAGGCTTCTTTCTGAAAAGATTCTTAACAGTAACTGAGCAGGCTGGAGTGTTGGGCAGATGTTATTTACAGGCATAGATGATTAAAAAAACAAACAAACCCATTGCTGTCGAGTTGATTACAACCCATAGTGAACCTATAGCACAGAGCAGAAGTGCCCCACAGGGTTTCCAAGGAGCGGCTGGTGGATTCAAACTGCTGATGTTTTGGTTAGCAGCCCAGTGCTTAATCACTGCACCCCAGGGTTCCATAGATGATAGGGCATCAAGGAATACGAGAAAAATCACCGAGTGGCATACTTATGCCAAGAATATTAAAGCTAAATTATTAAAAGTTAGAAGTATAATGAATATCATAGACCAGGGTTGGAAAACAAAAAAGAGGTTAGGTTATTTGTCCTTGTTAAACTAAAACAAGATTAAAGTCTAATAAAAAAATTTTATACTTTTACAGCAAAACAACTGAGTGAAGCTAGGATTGGATATCAAGTAATCTGTAAAATTCAGATTTTACCAAATTTGAAGATAAATAAATATAATATAGATTTACTACTTTTTTCTTCTGAAGTTTTCAGATCAAATAGTCTAATCCTAAAGAGTTCAGAGGCCCTAATAATGGAGAACTAAGCAATAATGGTGAGGGATAAGAGGAGAGCACGGTGAAAGACAGCAATGATCCAGGGCAGCAAGGAGGAAATGGGGAAGGTTTACTTACATGCAAAAAAGGATTGCTTGCATAATGCTTGAATTTACTAATCCAACAATTATTGAACACAAAATATGTACAATGTGTTTGGCCTACAAAGACAAATATCACTCTTTCCTTACAGAATTTATAGTCTAAAATACTGCATTTATAATACAAA
This sequence comes from Dugong dugon, assembly GCA_030035585.1. Taxonomy (NCBI): domain Eukaryota; kingdom Metazoa; phylum Chordata; class Mammalia; order Sirenia; family Dugongidae; genus Dugong; species Dugong dugon. The sequence goes on along the minus strand of CM057463.1, from coordinate 18,950,117 downwards.
ACCTATTTTCGTTTTATACTTAAGAACTCTAATAATCTTATTTATTTTTTACCATCCAACCTAGACTTTTGTTGACTCCACAAGCCCAAGATCACTTCAATTCTTCAATGTGTATACAAAAAAAAAAAAAAAAAAAAAAAAAATCCCACTTCATTACTGGTTAGAAAAAGCTTTGACTCCTATATCCTTACACCTAAATTTTAGGAGATGGCAGCCATAACATAAGAGGGAGAAAGATCTTTTGACTTCTTCCTACAACATTTCAACTCTTAATCCAATGCTTCTGACAAAACTAGTTAAACTACCAATTTATAGATTCTTTTCTCCTATTTAGTTCAGTTAACAGTTCTTGTTAAACCAAACGTCCAGCAGCTGAATCAAAATCTGCTTAGGCCCATATAAGCCATTATCATGACTCATCAATACTCACCAAATGGGACACCTTGACAGATCCTTCACAGTTAGAAGGTTCACCCTTCTCTCTGCTTTCCAAAATCTAGACAGAAGAAGCAACTTGTAGAAAAATCACTGCATTCTTAATTGGAAAGATCAAATAAACAGTGAGAAAGAGAAAATTACCAACCATTCTAAAGATGGTATGAGAACGGCTGCTTCTTTGATTCATTTTTGTTATTCCATAATGTCTGTTCTCTGCAAAAATTAGTCATGTTTCAGCTGTATATATTAAAATCCAGTGAAAAACATTAACTTTTATTCTAGCTTAAAAGTAAAAGTGTGACTTGAAGCTTAAACAAACTGCTGAAGAGTTAGTTTTTACAAGTATGCTAAAGAATACAGAACAAAGTCTTACTTTCTCCCTTTGTGATCCACTTCAAAGCCATTTCTGATGTATAAACCACTTCTTCTGTGAGATCAGACACATATACATTCCTCTGAAACAAGTTTAATTATAGGAAGATAAGAGAAACGGAAGTCACTTAAAAGTTTGACTCTCAAAAAGAAAGCACACAGTATTAAAGAATTCACTTAGGGAAGTTACAAGTGGAAAACAGAAGCTATCAATCTGCAGGAAAGCGACAAGCAAACTATGAAACTCACAATTTCTTTCTTATTCCAAAGCACATCAAAATCTAACCTGACACTTGCATCTTCCTACTTTTAGGCACTTTAATCAAAATATTACAGCTGTATTTTAAAACTATACATATTGCTTAAAAGATGGATCTCTATAAACACTTAAAAAATAAAAAGGAAAACTACAGAAACAGAAGACACTTAAAAATATAGAAATTAAAGGCAAATGTCCAAGAACAATAATCTTAAGTAAGTCCACATTTACTCTACTACTCACATTGAAGTCTTCTCGAATAATTAAAGGTTTCATTTTTCGAGTGTCACAGAGTAAATCTGTAATGGTTTCATTGTATATTTCCATGTAGGACACACGTAAGAGAAATTCCCTATCAGGAAACTTAGAAGAAAAATAAATATGTAAAAACACCAGAGAGCATCCAACTATGAAAACTTAATACTGAATGGTTCATGCACTAATATTAAAGTAAAAAAAGGAAAAATTATCTTTGTAAAGCAAACAAACAAAAAACCAGAGTCTTATGGTTCTATGCTGACAATAGTAAACACCGAAATACAAAAGCATTGTTTCAGAAATAATGAGAAGTACAGTATTACACCTGCAAATATAGGATTAGAAGAGGGGAAAATCCAGTCCAACTCCCTAAGCTCAAACTAAAACCCTACCAACAGATGTTCCAATTTTACTGAAAAAGCTAATTTAAAACTAACTCTTAACTAATTAGGTTATCTATTCTGGCCTTCACTTCCCTTTTATCTACATCACTTTTCGGTTACTTTACTGTTCCTTAATAATCACTGGTAGCTAAACAAAGGCAACAAGTAGCTAATCAGTCTGGTAAGACTTTTCCTGTTGCTTAATGCCCACACTTTTTGGTGGGAGTAGTCCCGCTGCAGGGAAAGAATGAAACAAGTTTAAGCTCTGAAAAGTAAGTTTGTGGGAAAAAGTGAATCTACGCTATGTTTTTCTTATTTTCTCCATGGATAATCAAGAGATAAATGTAAATCTACATCTTTTCATCATTATAAGAGAAAAACACAAAGATTGCTATCCAATTACAACCTTTACTTGTATGTACTAGAAATTCAGCCAAATGATTTACCTCCTTAATTTTTTTGAAAATGTCATGAATTGCCCTGGGAATTACTCCCAAGTAATCTTGTGAACCCATCATAGTGTATGTCTTCCCTGAAGCAGTCTGCCCATAGGCAAATATAGTACCTGCAGAAAACAAAACACACACACATGTGCAAACATTAGAAATGAATATACAATGTGTAAAACTATCATTTGTTGAAGAAAAAAAAAATCCACTGCCACTGAGTCAATTCTGACTCATAGCGACCCTACAGGACAGAGTAGAACTGCCCCATAGGGTTTCCAATGAGCAGCGGGTGGATTTGAACTGCCAACCTTCTGGTTAGCAGCCAAGCTCTTTAACCACTGCGCCAAGGCACACAAAACTAAAATAATTCTGCAGCATGTGGTAAATACAAACCATTGTAGCCTTGTATGGCAGACTCTATGATTGGTACTGCTATTTCTTCATACACATTTTTAGTGGTTTCATTACTATGAAAGACACGATCTAAAAAAAAAAAAAAAAAACACACACATAACTCAACCAAACAAATTAACGGTGTCTTCATTTTGAATTAGTAGTTACTCAAAGAAATAAAATTGTCAGGAGACGGTACGATAAAATATTTAAGACACAGCATTTTCTTCAACTTACTGGCCCTTTGAAAATATACCACTATAAGGTAAAATGTGTTAAGTCCTTACACAGAAAAGATGCACTAGAAGTCAACTAGTCTATGTGTTTTCAAGAGGTAATAGAGCATACTGGTTGAGGACAGGGTCTGGAATCAGATTGCCTGGATTCAAATCCTGGTTGTGCCACTTACAAACTGTGCGACCTTGAGCAAGGTGGTTAATGTCTCTCCCCCTCATTTCCCTTATCTGTAAAATGGGTATATATTACCTTCTTCATATTGTGATTATACAGCTATGCTCAGGAAATGTGAACTATTAATATGCTTTGAGAAATTTTAATGTTTATAACGTATCTAGCTAGAAGGCCTAGCTTAAACTGAATCAAGGACTGCGAATATTTGAAAGAAAAGCATGAACAAAGTTGAACTGTTCTAGGAATGAGCAGTTGGCTGGCTGCTAAAGACTGGGTTTAGGGTAGTATTTGCACTGATAAATTCACCAGTGTAGGTGGGATCTCTGCTTTTGTTAACACACTAAGAATGGACCACTCTTTTAGTGCTGGCCTCAGATCAAAAGCTTGCAAGAAATGGGTAAGTATGTTAGAAGGGAAATGTATTGACTTGCAGTGAAAAATTCAGTGATCACGCACTGGAGTGCTTGCATCAAGACCGTACACTGGCCTGTGAGCAGAACTATATGGGGAACCAAAATGTCATCTGAAGGCTGCTTAAAAAAAAAACCAAACCCGTTGCCATGGAGTTGATTCCGACTCATAGCAACCCTATAGGACAGAGAAGAACTGCCCCCATAGGGTTTCCAAGGCTGTAATCTTTACAGAAGCAGACTGCCACATCTTTCTCCTGCAGAATGGTTAGTGGGTTCAAACCACCGACCCCTCGGTTAGCAGCTGAGAGCTTAACTCCTGTGCCATTAGAGCTCCCTGAAGGCTGCTTAGGGGTCACGATTTGAGAGCGAGGGGGAGTAGGCTGGATGATTCAAATATTTAATGCGATTCACATCAGAAAGATGGATGAGTTCAAATCCCCTACGAGGATAAATGGCCATTGAGAACCTGCAGTATCTGAGTCTGAATCTCTCACTCTTGGTTCCATAATATCTGACAGATACGAATCATTTTATCTCCTATAAATCTCTGCTCCAAAACCTTATATGTTAGCTTTCCAGTTTAACACTGTCATGGATTGAACTGTGTATCCCCAAAATATCTGTCAACTTGTCTGGGTCATGATTCCCAGTATTGTATGATTGTGTACTATTTTGTAAATCTGATATGATTTCCTTATGTGTTGTAAACTCTATCACTATGATGAGGTTATATGTGATTTCCTTATGTGTTGTAAGCTCTGTCACTATGAGGAGGTTATACTGATGAGGTTCACAAAATTAGATAGTGTCTTAATCCAATCTCTTTTGAGATATAAAAGACAGAAGCGAGCAGAAACACATGAGAACCTCACACCACCAAGAAAGCAGTGCCAGGAGCAGAGTGCGTCCTTTGGACCTGAGGTTCCTGTGCTGAGATGCTCCCAGACCAAGGGAAGGCTGCTGCATCACAAGGACCTTCCTCCAGAGCTGACAGAGAGAGAAAGCCTGGAACTGATGCACTGAATTTGGACTTGTAGCCTACTGGACTGTGAAAGAATAAATTTCTCTTTGTTAAAGCCACCCACTTGTGGTATTTCTGTTACAGCATCACTAGATGACTAAGATAAACACTAAGATAACAACTTTATCATTCTTTTTCCTAAGGTTGTTGAGAGGACCTCACTGTTGCTCTATGCTACGTAGGCAGCAGCATGGTAATAGAACACAGATCTGTAAAAATGACATGGAGGGGGCGCCTGATCTCTAACTTCACAAGGGGAAAGGAGAATCATCAATAGCCCAGGGCTGATTCCTGTGAGGCTGAGGTCAGATGCCCTTCACCCTCCAACCTTTTTACCAATTCTGTCACCAACCATCCCTCCCATGGCACTCTCCCACTTGCTGGCCATGTGACTCTGGGCCTCTCCATTTCAGTTCCTCATTAAAATGGGGAAAGCAATAGTACCTACCGCACTGGCTTATTACAAGAGTTAATATTCATGAAATGTTTAGAACAGTGCTTGGCAGATGGTCAGCACTATATACATATTAAATCAATAAACTAATCAGTCTGTTCAACCTTTCAAGGCCTCCGAGTCCTTCTGGCCTACCTAGCTCTTACTCATCCTTCAGGTCTTAGCATAGTGCTACCTTTCCCAACACCTAGACGGAATTAGATCCCCTACTATAAATGTCTACAAAGCTTATCTCATTACAAGTGTAATTAATTAAAATGTTTCTTCCCACCATACTATAAGCTGCACAAAAGCAGTGGTGGGTCCCCACTGTATTCCAGCTGACAAAAATATTTGGTACTTCATAAATATTCGGTAAGCAGATGAATGAATAAAAATTCTCTGAGGACGAATACTTGGAATTTTTCAAGGGTAATGCACAAGAAGAAGGAATAGCTTCACCATTTATTCTTCAAAGAGTTTTACTGAAAATAGTTGCGGAAAGAATATATTAAACTGAAGATCTTAACAATGACTTGATATCAAGGAATATATCTTGGGCGTATAGTTTTAGGCCACAAATACACTACTGAATAAGATGAGGAAATGCTAGTTTCAGGCATAAGTTACTATGACTTTAACTGTGTTTTAAATATCAATTTATCCTACTTACCATACATGACAAATAAACAAATGTTTTTAAGTATACAGTGAAGCAGTTTAAAGAAGGCTAAAAAAAAATCCCACTGCCATTGAGTCAATTCCAACTTATAGTGATCCTGTAGGACAGAGAAGAACTGTCCCATAGGGTTTCCAAGAAGCAGCTGGTGGATTTGAACTGCCAACATTTTGGTTAGCAGCCTGAGCTCTTAACCACTGTGCCACTAGGGCTCCAGAGAAGGCTTAATCTGATCTTTAATGACAGATCCAATATTATTGATCAGCCTTTTGTGCTCTTAATAGAAAAAGGATAGCAAGCTAACCTTTAATACTATTATAAGCTTACCAAAATTGAAGGATTTACTCCCATCAACTTGATAAATGGTATTCTTGTCAGTTTTCCAGTAAACTTGAGTGTCTTCTCCAAGAGCTTCTTCTCTAAAAGAACAAAAATGTTATACTTTAGTATAATTGGTCATAAAAATCATGGTATAGAAAACATAATTGAAAAGATTATTATCTTTGAAGAATTTTTTTTAGGATAGTAATGACTTATACCACATACAAGAGGAAGATAGAGAATCCATTTTTGAGGGTTCAGCTCTCTTAAATGGAGTTCCAATGACCTTCTGCCCTCTCATAAGATTCTTCTTGTTAAGCCCTTCACTCCTACCCTCCCACCTTCTATTGCCAGTTGAAAGGATACATTCAAAACACAATTGTGATTATGTCCCTCCCTTCTGGAAACTCTTAAAGGCTTACAAGATCTGGATCATGACCATCTTGCGCTTCAACCTCATCTTCCTTGAAATTCCTATAGACATTCTAAACTCCACACTAATCTACTTGAAGGTCTCCCCCCAGTGACAGATCCAACACCTCTATGCCTGGGATACCCTGGCTTTCCCTTCCACTAAGTTATTTTTCTATTCTTTCATTCATGAGAAAGCCCTGGTGGCGTAGTGGTTAACAATTCGGCTGCTAACCAAAAGGTCAGCAGTTCGAATCCACCAAGCACTCCCTGGAAACCTTATGGGGCAGTTCTACTCTGTCCTACAGGCTCACTATGAGTTGGAATCGACTCGATGGCAATGGGTTTTTTTGGTTCTCTCATGAAGGACTTTTCTGACATCCTCCTCCACCCCAAACTGTCATCTCCCTGATGGGCTAATGACTCCTCCCCACCTGCCACAACACTGGTCACAATACATTGTAATGATTTCTTTATGTAGCTGTCTTCATTAGATAATGAGCTCCTTAAAGATAGGAAATTCCCCATCTTGATATTCTCATTAATAAACCACTCAGTTGTGTTCAATAGATTTGTCAAACACAAAATGCAAGTTAGCATTCTGCAGAGAGTCAGAGACTAGAGAAATAAAAATTCATTTATTCCCCTCTCCTGCTTTATTTTTCTCTATAGTATTTATTACTCATTTATTACCACCTAATAGTCTATATATTTTTTTACTTTGTTTTCTATCTTCCCCCACTAGCATGTAAGCTCTACAGGGCAACGATGGTCGTGTCTGTTTAGTACAGTGTACATACCAAAAAATCAGTATTGATAAATACCTTGCTAAATGAATGATGCATGAAACCTGTACTGAGTGCCTACTGAATATAATGCTACAAGACAGACTAGTCCTTTCCCGCAGGTAGCTTACAGTAAAGAGGGAAAGGCAGGTGAGTGTAAAGTGACTAACTGTGACGAGTGTCAGAAGGACCTCCCGATTGACTTCCCTAGGGAGACAAGCGGGGTGGGGAGATGCAGATGCAGGAAAGGCAGTGGAGCCCCGGTGTGAAGGTTAACGTCAGCGAGCCTGAGTCCCATAGCCACAAAGTGCTTCCTAGATCCTCTAATTCCTCCCGGTCTCTTTACTGAGGGGAAAACCGAGGTTCAAAGCAGGTACATAGCCGAATGATGAAGCAGCGGAGCTGGGAAGGGGCAGCTCTGGGAAACACCAGAGGATTCATCCGTCCCACCCCGGCCGGCGCCGCGGGCCGAAATCGGAACCGGACCAGGGCCTGGTGCACCTACCTGCTGTTGAGCGGCCGGACCCGCACGCAGACGGCTACAGCCCCTTCCTCCGCCATTGTGCCCGACCCGACCCCAGGAAACTGACGGAGACCCGCCACGTCCGGAAGCTCCCATATATCCCCTGGCGCACGACCCGCCCCGCCTTTAAGTTTAAAATTTCCCAAACGCCGCTTCTGATTGGGCTGCTCCCTTGTGACGTCATGGGCCGTACCACGGGGCTTCCGGGCGGCGGGGGGCGCGCGCCAAGCGGCGCGTCCAACGCTGAAGGGTGGAAGGGGGTTTAAAGGTCTGAACAAGCTCAGTTGCAGCAGACTGCAAATCCCGGACGCGAGCAGAGAGCGGCTGAAAACCACTGAAGTTTAGACAACCGTATACAAACACCGTCCTCCACCCCACCCTTAAAGAGCTTACAATCTGTAGAAGAAATAAGGCAGAGAAACAAAAAAAATTCTTTTTCGCTAACAAAAGAGAATTAGGACCTTTAAAGAAGCAAGCTGACAGTTAAAAAAATAAATAAATAAAAAGAAACAACACAACTCAAAGGACAAGAGTTGAAACTCTAGCTGCCCAGCCCAGAAGCGTAGGAAATCGGTTGTGCCCCTGAGAGCCTCTGAGTTCAATTTAAAAAAAAAAAACAACAAAACTCCTGTTTCCATTGGTTGCGAGTTTCTAAGAGGCTGACTTAGCGGAGGGAATTACTGAAGACTGGGAAAGTCCGTTTGATACTGTGATGAGACTTATTGCCCGGAAAAGAAAAGTGATTCAAGGTAATTTTTTTCCAGAAACAGTAACTGGTTTTCCTTTGTATTAAATGTGTATCATTCATAGTACAGTACTAACATTTTCACTGGAAGTTGTTTCGGTACTTTTATTTTTTGATTTAAGGAGCATCAAGAACTACTCCCTTCCACTCACCAAAAATATGATTTGACTCATCGTTACTAATAATTGTTCACTAGTTAGAGGAGTTGAAAACACTACTGATTTCATATACCATTTTGGAAGAGAATTTCCCAATTTGAATCAAACTTGAAGACACATATAACCTTTATCCCAGCAATTCCACTTTTAAGAATTTATCTATAGATATGTTTGAAGGAGTGTGCAAGGACTTATATACAAGGCTGTTAATTACAGCATTGTTTACAATAAAAAACAACTGGATACACACTAAACGTCTATAAAATATGGAACTAGTTAAATGGATGACATTATATCCATATAAGTAAACACTATGTAGCCAGTAAAAAGAATGATGTAGCTCTTTATGTGACTTTAGAAAGTTACCCAAGATGTGTTTTTAACTGAAAGAAACCCAAGGTGCAGAATTATATGTACAGCATGTTATTATTTGATATTTTAAAAGGATATTTGTATGCTTGGATATGCATACATACTTTCTGGAAAGATACACAGAATGCATCCAGTTTCTTTTGGAAAGGGAGGACTGAGTAAGAAAAAAGATCTACCTTTCACTGCATACTATTTTATAATTATTAATATTTTAACCATGTGAATATTAACCAGTTTATTTCAACTTGGAATTAGTTAATAGATAAAAATAGTATATTAAAAAGAGTCTACTTATTCAAGACTTGTTTTGGTTAACCAGCTGTGAGCTAGTATTAAAAAAAGAAAAAAACCAAACTCTCTCCTTTGAGTCAATTCTGAGTCGTAGCGACCCTATAGGACAGAATATAACTGCCCCCATAGGGTTTCCAAGGCCGTAATTTTTAGAGATGCAAACTTCCACATCTTTCTTCCGCAGAGTGGCTGGATTCAAACCGCTGACCTTTCAGTTAGCAGCCAAGCGCTTAACCACTGCACCACCAAGGCTGCTTTGAGCTAGTATAGACCACTCTTTTTTTACAGTTAAACTTCGAAGATACTGGACTATATCTAATAAGACAATATAGATTTAAGGAAGATATATTTTACCATTTTTCTTTCTTTATGGTGGGCTAATATTACAGGTTTCAGTGGAGCTTCCAGACTAAGATGGACTAGGAGGCAATCTACTTCTGAAAATCAGCCAGTGAAAACCCTATGGATCACAATGGTCTGATCAGCAACTGATCATGGGGATTGTACAGGACTGGGCAGCATATAGTTCCACTGTGCATGGGGTCTCCCTAAGTTGGGGCTGACTTGAGGGCGGCTAACAACAACAACAACATTACACAGGAAGACAGAGGAAGAATTGATGCATTCAAACTGTGGAGTGATGAAGAATATTGAATATACTGTGGACTAACAAAAGAACAAACAAATCAGTCTTAGAAGATATACAACCAGAATGCTCCTCAGAAGCGAGGATGTCGAGACTTTGGACAAGTCATCAGGAAAGCCAATTGCTAGAAAAGGACATTATGTTTGGTAAAGTAGAAGACCAATGAAAATGAGGAAAACCCTCAATGAGATAGACTGACATAATATCCACAACAATGGAAGCAAACATACCAAGAATCACGAAGATGGCACAGGACTGGGCAACATTCAGTTTTGTTATACATAAGGTCACCATGAGTTGAAACCAAATCAATGGCAGCTAGCAACAACATTATACAATATTACAATAGCTGAAGGGAGGAAGCCTGTGAGGAGGAAGAGGGGACATATTAATGGAAGAAAGTATCTGAGGAAACAAAAGGGGTTTGGTTCAAGAGCACAAAACCTTTCATAGTTGTGTTCATGATCGTTGACATGGTTGTCTTTGTTTTTATCACCATAGCTGTTACATGCTCCACATGTATTTTTCAAAAATTTTCGTCAAGAAATATTTATGAACACCCACCATCTGCCCAATGTGGTTTTAGGCTCTTGAGGCACAACAGTGAAGAGAACAAAACACTTACTCTCGTAGAGTTAATATTCTATTAGGGGAGATGAATAATATGAGTGAGAATCGACTTGACAACAGTGGGTAATGGGTTTTGGTATATATTGTTGTTGAGTCGATTTTGACTCGTATCAACCCTACAGGACAAAGTAGAAGTGCTCCATACTGTTTGCAAGGCTGTAAATCTTACACAAACAGACTGCTATGCTACATCTTTCTCCCATGGAGCTGCTGATGGGTTGGAACCACTGATCTTTCGGTTAGTAGCCGAGCAGTTAGCCACTGTGCCACCAGGTCTCTCTCTTTATACATATATATACATAAACACACACACACGAATATGTACAGTGAAACCTGTGAGAGCTGGAACTTGATGGGACTGCCTTGTTTTTCTGGGTCTCACAGGTTTCCTGCCTTTGACAGGGCGCAGTCTCATGCAGTCTTACCACTTTCCTATCGCTTGTTTTAGTAGAAAATATTTGAGTAGGTTTCTGCCTTACGCAGGTTTTACTTTTACAAAGGGTTTTATATATATATATATATATACATATATATATATACACACACACACATATATATGCACATATAGATTGTTGTTAGGTGCTGTCGAGTCATTTCTGACTCATAGTGACCCTATGTACAATAGAACGAAACACTGCCCAGTCCTGCATCATCCTCACAACCTTTGCTATATTTGAGCTCATTGTTGCAACGCTGTGTCAACATACATACACACATACACAGATCATATACATACATACATACATATATATATTTGTAGTGGTGATGAGTATCAAGAAGAAAAATAAAGCCACATCAGGGGAGAAATAGTGTGATAAGTTAGGGGTACTGTTTTCTTATAAAGCACATCCTTGAGGGAAGAAGCAGACAGTACAGAGTAAATGCATAAGTAAAGTAACTTAAGATGGAGGATGGGCCACTTTAGATGGAGTGTTCAAGAAAGGCCTAGGGAAGTGACTTTTGGGATGAAACCTATATGACAAGAAGTAGCCAGACTTTGGAGGGTAGAATAGACAGAGGGACAAATTCCTCTATTTCTCAGTGTCTTTTGGTTGTCTTCCAAGCCTTGCATGATCTAGCCCCTTGGTACTACTCTAGCTTCATCTCCTTGAGCTCACTCTCTCTCTCTTTGCTGTCTGCACTCTAGGCACACTGGCTTGCTGGCAGTTTCTTGAGTATCAGACAGACTTCCTCTTAAGGCCTTGGCACTGGCTGTTCTTCCTGTCTGGTTGGCTCTTATCCCAGATATCCGTGCTTCCTTCCAGTTTAATTCTTGTATCTGCTCAAATGTCACTTTTTCAGCACTCCCTAGTCCGTCACTTCTTTTTCATATTACTTATAACTTCCAGGCATAATATGTATGCATTATTTCATGTATATATTACCTCTCTCTTCCCACTGGAATGTCATCAGCTCTTTGAAGTCAGTGACTTTGTTTTTGTTCAGTCCTTATCCCCTCACTCAGAAAGACACTTGGCATATAGTAAGCACTCAGTTAAAGAAGATTGCTTATTCATTCATTCAATAAATGCTTATTGACATAATTTCTGGAAAGATACACAGAATATATCTAGTTTCCTTTGGAGATGGAGGACTGAGTTAGAAAATAGATCTAACTTCAGTTGTATACTGTTTTATAATATTAATTTTTTTAACCATGGAATATTAACTAGTTTTGTTCAATTTAAAGAAATTAGTTGGTAGATAAAAAATGGCAAATAAAAATGAGTCTACTCATTCAAAATTTCATTCAGTTAACCAACTCTGAGTTAGTGTAGACTGCTCCTTTTTTTTTTTTTGTAGCTGAACTCTGAAGATGCTGGGCTGTATCTAATAAGATAATACAGAGTTAAAGAAGGTATATTTTAATTTAAATTGCACAATCAGAGAAGGTGCAGAGTTTAATTTACTTGTCTGAAGTTAAAGAATTTCTGTAAAGAGGCCTAAAATTTGGATGCATACCATTTCTCTAAAAGGCAATCACATTTTTATTGGTTAATATTTTTCCTACCTGAAAAATTAATGTATACATGTGACCAAAAAATTCAAATAGTATGAGAAAGCTTGCTGTGAAAATTAGATCTCTCAAAGTGGCAGTTTGCAGCTTTAGGTGCCGTTTCCTAGCAAGTTCTCCTCAAAATAATCTGCAAATATGCATCTGTCTATATATCTTAATCTTTATTGTGTATCTTTTTCCATAAACAGGTACCTGCTATACATGCTGTCGTGCACTCTGCTTAAAACGTGGGCTTTATGTAAGCATTTTCATTCAGTTCAAGAAGGTAACGTCAATTTCTGTGGCATGTTAATTGTGGATGTTTAAATTGCCATTGATTTTTTTCTCCCCAAACTGCATTATTTCTTCTGAACCTGTAGAGGCCACTGTAATCCTTCCAAAGGCATGGTACCCCAGGGAAGAGAAGCTTTCAGTAGTACTTTGTAGACCTTGCATTTGGTGCAAATTTTAGAATTCAGAGAAACTCCTGGTATTAAAAATATAACTTAAAAACTTTCACCAGTTGCTCTAGAGTCAACTCCAATTCATAGTGACCCCGTGTGTGTCAGAGTAGAACTGTGCTCCATAGGATTTTCAATGGCTGACTTTTCAGAAGTAGATTGCCAGGCCTTTCTTCTGAGGCACCTCTGGGTGGACTGGAATCTCCAAACTTTCAGTTAACAGCTCAGTGTGTTAATAGTTTGCATCATTTAGGGACTCCATTAAAATGCACATCCAAATTACTCATCTGTGCTGATTTATGCATTTCACATAAAATTAATTGTAGCATTTATTTATATCATGACATCTCCTTCAACAGAGGTCATTTTTGTCTAATATAATGCTAGATTTCTATAGCATAATTCTTGTTCTTAATTTTGAGACATTTATTTGTCATGATCACAGGCACAGTGCTTTTAATCATGGTTACTGAAGATTTGTGTGGCATCGTGGAAATTGCACTGACCTCCACCATTTAGGGAGCCCTGGTGGCATAGTGGTTAAGAGCTTGGCTGCTAACCTAAAGGTCAGCAGTTCAAATCCACCAGTCAATCCTATGCCACAGTGGAAAATCATTTATCTAAGTGAGTCATCATTTTCTCATCCACAAATAAGGAAATGCATGAGAGGACTTCCAAAGTCCTTTCCATCTTCAATAGCTTGTTATGTCTTTACTAAAAACAAACAAACACTTGTTAAAATTGAGTACGGATGAGTGTAAAATTTAATACAAATGTGTGAAGGAGTGGGACAATAATGACCTATGTTACACAGAAAATCTGAGAGTCACAATGTGGCAATGACTGCTAGCAGTCCACCAAAACCATTCTCCTGGTTCCGGCCACAGAGTAAGACTGCATTCCTAGCCCTTCTTGCAGTTAGGGTGTCATTCCTAGGCCCAGCTAATAAAAACTTCATGGGTCCACTTTTCCTGCCTGTCCTTGGTGATCATCCTTTTCTCTTTCCCTCATTGACTGTTTCAACCCTTGACCACTGTCCTCAAACCAGCCCAGTTCCCATCCTCATTTTCACTGAGAAACCAGGGTCATCAGGCAAGATGTCTCACCTCAATCTCTTCCACTCCTACCTCCTGCACTCCAACCAATCTATATCCCTACCCATTCTTGCCTCTTTTCATGCACTTCCAGAGAATGAGGTGTCTTGTCATGTTTGAGAGGCATCCTTACATTTATGCCCTTGATTCTCTCCTGTCCAGATTCCTCCAGGACTTGTACCAATTCTATTACAACCAAGAGGTTGTTAAGTTTCCATTTCCGTATCCCCTCTCATCACTGGATATTATCAATATTTCTAATTTTTGTCAATTGGTGTGGGAGAAAAAGATATTTTATTGTTGTTTGAAATTGCAAATCCTACCAGTGGGATTGAGCATTTTTCACATATTATATTTTAAATGATCATGGTTTACTTTTCTACCAAATATTTTAGCGTGGTCAGCCATTTTTCTTTTAAGTTACCATGTGTGATTTCTTTTTGGATTCCTTGCTTTTGTCCATTCCGGAAGGGCTTCCCTACTTTGGAGTTGTAAAAAATGTTACATTACTTTCTTTTTTCACTTATTATTTAATTCTTCCATATAGCTTTTTTCTCTCCTCAATAGCTCTACCCCCTCAGTTTGTAGATGTTTCAGTAAACATTTCAGGTCTTCTTCATACTTTGAAAAACCTTTCCCTGCTCTTGTGTTATGCACTATTTATTCTGTAACCTATCCCCTTTCCTTCTGACTCAAATTTATCAACAAAGTAATCTATAGTTACTGTCTTCATTTCATCACATTCCAGTCATTTGTCAGATATTTATAATTTGGCCTAGAATCGCACTATTGCGTTAATAAAATTGCTCTTGTGTGGGTCACAGTGAGTAAACTGCTGAATAAAACAGACATTTTCAGCCCTTGAAGGCATTTTCTACTGCCTTTGTTAGGGTGTTAGGTAGTCTTCAAAGATGGCTGCTGTCATTTCCTTCCCTCCCTGTGTGCACACACCCTGCTACTTATCAAGAGGTGAATTCTATTTCCCCTACCCTTTAATCTGGGCTTCCTCACAGCATGGTAGTCTTAGGATAGTCAAACTTCTTATGTGATGACTGGCTTCAAAGAGTAAGAACAGAAACCACCAGGCATCTTAAAAATTAGGCACCAACCTGCCATAGTGACATTTCTTCTACATTCTATTGGTCAAAAAATCACAAGCCCAAACTAGCCACATGGAGAGGCCGCATGGAGGACAACCAACAAACGTACCGGACACACAAGTGAAGCCTCTTGGTCCTTCCATTTGTAGCTCAGTTGCCAAAAGAATTCAGCTTAGTAAGTTACCCTGGTTAATGCTGCATAGAGCCAAAGAAGCACCCAACCAAATCCAGGGGACCCAGAGAATTCTGAGAAATTATTACTATTCTTCTTTATTTTAAATTTATTTTTAATATACATGTAAAATTCTCTCTTTTTGGTGTATAGTTCTAATGAGTTTTGACAAATGCATGCAGTCATGTAACTACCACTTGAAGCAAGATTCCAAGCAGTTCCATCACCACCCAAAACTCCCTTGAACTTCTGCTTATAAATGGAATCATACAGTTTGTAGCTTTTGGAGTCTCATTTCTTGCATGTATAACAATGGGTTTGCGATTTATCATGTTGTTGTGTGTATCACTACTTTGTTCTTTTTGATTGCTGAGTAGGATTCTATTTGGATGCATCACAGTTTGTTTATCCTTTGACCAGCTGACAGACTTTTGAGCTGTTTTCAGTTTGTAACAACTTTGAGCAAAGCTGCTATAAACATTTGTATACAGGATTTTGTGTGAACACTAGCCTTCATTTCTCTTGCATAAAATACCTAAGTGTAGGATTACTGGGTCATACGGAAAGTATGTATTTAATTTTATAAGAAAATCCCAAACTTTTTCAAAGTGGCTGTACCATTTTGCATTCCTATCAGTAGTGAATTACAGTTTCAACTGCTCCACATCCTCATTAACACTTGGTATTTTCAAGTTTTTTAATATAGCCATTCTAAGAGGTGTGTAGTGGTATCTTATTGTGGTTTTAATTTGTATTTCTTTAATGCTGAGCATATTTTCATGTGTTTATTTGCCATTCATATGTCTTATTGATGAAGTATCTGTTCAAATATTTTGCTCACTTTTTTATTCAGTTGTTTGTTTTCTTATTGCTGACTTGTGAGAGTTTTTTTAAAAAAATGTATGTTCTGGATGCAAGCCCTTTATCAGATATGTTATTTGCATATGTATTCTCCCAGGTTATAATTTGCCTTTTTATTCACTTAACAGTGTCTTTCACGAAACAAATGCTTTTGATTTTTATAAAGGTCTGATTTTTTTTTTCATGGATTGTGCTTTTGGTGTCATATCTAAAACCCTTGACCTAACCCAGCGTTACAAGGATTTTCTCCTATATTTCCTTCTAAAAGTTTGATAGGCTTACATTTTAAATGCAGCCTATAGTTCATTTAGAGTTAATTTTTATATAAGGTGTGAGGCATAGGTTGAGGTTTGTTTTTTTGGCAGATGAATAGCCATTTGTTTCAGAACCATTTGTTGAAATGATTATCTTTACTTCATTGAATTGCTTTAGTATCTTTGACAAAAATTATTTGATCTTATTTGTATGGGTCTATTTCCGGGCTCTCTAGTTCCTTGATCTGTGTCTGTCTTTGGTTTAAGCCACTAAATTCGGGGGTAGTTTGTTATATAGCAATACAAACTGACACAGTCACTGTTAAGAACTATGAGAGGTCTGAGTTTTTACCCTTCTCGCAAGCTGAAAAGCTAGCCTGCCACAGGGTCATGGATCTGGCAGAGGATCTGAGACTTCTGTGTCAGGGATGAAGAAAAGTTTATTACTCATAGCAATACCAGTAGCCAGAGTATTAGCATTTTTGTGCTGGTTCTCTGAAGCCCAATTCCCACAGAGAAAGAGCAACAGGCAACACCTGCACACACAGTGAGGAACTCCCAGCTTAGGGAAACCAAATCTTCTATAATGAGCAGTTACCATGCATGCCGTTTGTTCTGGAGGAAGACCCTCTCCTCATCTTCCAGCGTGCTTCTCTATACAAATATTCTTGAAAAGATAGTCTGGAACAAAGGGTACTCAGTGCCTCACAAGATGTACAGAAATAGGAGACCCACGGAGAATTGTCTCCCAATAGTCACTCATAATCTTCCTGAAATACTTTATGTTCAATAGGAATACAATGCAAGCCATGATGCTTATTAGCCACCTTTAAAAAGTAAAAAAGAAACAGGTGAAATGAACTTTAATAACATTTTATTTAACCCAATATATCCAAAATATTATCATTTCAACATGTCATCAATATAATTCTTTTCTTCATATGAAATCCTCAAAACTCAGTGTGTATTTTATATTTCCAGTGTGTCTCAATTCTGATGCTAAATTTTCATCAGAAATTCTTGATCTGTGTTTAGATTTCATAAACTTTACCACTGAAAAAGTAGGTTCACATACTCAAGTTGACCCAAACATAGTTGACAGTTTTCCAATAACCATGTCAATGATCGGCTTTTAAATTAAAATGAACAAAAATAAAAAATTTATTTCCTCAGGTGTACTAGCTGTATTTCAAACCCTCAATGGCAAAATGTAACTAGTGGTTACTGTCTTGGACAGTGTAGCTCTGCTGTCTTTGATTCTAATATACATCCCTACCCAGACTCCGCTCTTCCTTTTCGGCCATCTCTCTTTGGTCCCCTTGGTAAGCTCTTCTTTCTTTGCTTATCTCTTAGATGTTATTGTTCCCCTTGCCTTCATTCAAAGTCTTCTGCCCTTTTTATATTATGCCTCCTCTCTTGTTTTAGCTACTTTTTGTAAGCTAATAACTCCCAAATCTGTATCTCTAATCCAAAATCTCACCTAAATTTTAAATTTATATGCCTAGCTCTTTATAAGACATTCCATGAACGTTCCACAGGCATCTCAAAGTTTCCTAAACTAGACTCATATTTTTTTTGTTAAACTAGCTCTTTCTCCTATGTTGTAATTTTTAGTTGGTTCATCAACAACCCAATCACCTAAGAGAGAAAATTGGGAGTTATTTTAACTCCTCATTTACTCAGAGACCACAAACAACCAAACCAGTTCTACAGATTTTTTTCTCCTAAATGTGTTTTTAATGTTTTTTGAACCCTTGCATTCTTGTACAGCACTAATAAAGTAAAAAACAAACAAACAACAACAGCAACAAAAAACCCAAATTTGTTGCCGTCAAGTTGCTTCCAACTCACGTTGACCCCATGTGTTACAGATTAGAAGTTCTCCATAGGGTTTTCTTGGCTATAATCTTTACAGAAGCAGATTGCCAGGTCTTGCTTCTCTGGTGCCACTGGGTGGGTTTGAACTGCCAATCTTTAGGTTAGTTGTTGTTGTTAGGTGCTGTTGAGTCAATTTTGACTCATAGTAACTCCATGTAACACAGTAGAATCATCCCATTGGGTTTCCTAGGCTGTAATCTTTACAGAAGCAGATCACCCTATCTTTCTACTGCAGAGTTGCTGAATGGGTTCGAACAGCCAACCTTTTAGTTAGCAGCCAAGCACTTTTGTGCCACCCAAAGACTTTTACAGCACTAATACCACTTAGGAACCCTGGTGGCACAGTGATTAAGAGCTCAGGCTGCTAACCAAAAGGTTGGCAGTTTGAATCCACCAGCCGCTCCTTGGAAACCCTATGGGGTAGTTCTACTCTGTCCTATAGGGTCCTATGAGTTGGAATTGACTCGACAGCAACGGGTTTAATACCACTGATGTAGTCCAGCCTGCTCTTGCTTCTGTGACTAACTCCTTTTTTTTTTTTTCCCAAGAATTAGCTCAGACGTCATTTTCCAAGAAGCTTCTGATTCTTCCTTTCATCCTCTTTGTTCCTGCAGTGTAATTATGACTTTGAGCATTGTATTTTTACTTTAGTTGACAGTAAGCGCTTTGAGAATAGGGCTGTATCTCATTTTCCTTATATCTAGTTTGTTAAATTATTGAAACATTTGAGGTATATCCTTTTGATGTGTCAGTTAATGACAGTTATGTCCCCACCATCCTTTGATGATATTATAAGAAATGGAATATAGATACTTTAATACCTATTTTAAAAATGGCCCTATTTTCTTGATGATCTTTCCACAAAGAAGTTGTTTCTGTACTGAGATAAGTAGCTGAAAATAGCCATGAAGTAATTGCCTTCATAAAAATGTTAATTATTATAGTACAAGTATAATGCACTCTGATATATAATTTTTTAAAAGTCTATACCCCCCAAAACCAATCTCTTTGCCATCTAGTCAATTCTGACTCATAGTGACCCTACAGGACAGAGTAGAACTGCCCTATAGAGTTTCCAAGGAGTGCTGGTGGATTCGAACTGCCGACCTTTCGGTTAGCAGATGTGGCTCTTAACGACTGCACCACCAGGGTTTCCTTTAAAGTCTATAGCTGTGAGTAATATGCATGCCTCTAAAATGTATGTGTGTCAATAATATTGAGAATAACATCACTTTATTGCAAGATCCATGAAAGGCATTGCAAATGTAATTAGCAGAACAAATTGACAAGTGGGGCATGTACTTTACATTTTCCACAGTGGGTGAGAATGATTGTTTTGATTATGATTTCCATATATTTTGGGTTTTTTTCTTCTTTGAACTTTGATGTATACATTATAGTACAAGAAGATATATTGAAATTTTTTAATAAAATAATTATTAAATTTGGTGAAGTGTAAGATCTACAAAGGCGTTAACTTGCCAGCAAAATGCCCTGGTTTAACTTCATTGCTACGTAGGCAGATTTCTCTAGGTATTTTAAGCATAGATCGATATAAACTGCTTTGTTTGATTTTTGAAAGTTATTTTCTGAATATCCTGAAGATCCTTGTTTTAATCCCACCCTCTGAATTCAGAAATGTGCTTGGATGAGGCCAACACCATAATTCAAAGGCGTCAATTCTTCTTTGGCCTTCCTTATTCATTGTCCAGCTTTTGCAAGCATACCAGGTGATTGTAAACACCATGACTTCGCTTAGGCGCACCTTAGTCTTCAAGGTGACCTCTTTGCTTTTTTAACACTTTAAAGAGGTCTTTTGTGGCAGATTTGCCCAATGCAATGTGTCATTTGATTTCTCTACTGCTGCTCCCATGGGTGTTGATTACGGATCCTTGATGACTTCAATCTTTTCTCCATTTATCATGATGTTGCTTATTGGTCCAATTATGAGGATTTTTGATTTCTTTATGTTGAGGTGTAATCCATCCTGAAAGCTGTAGTCTTTGATATTCATCAGTAAGCGCTTCAAGTCCTCCTCAGTTTCACCAAGCAAAGTTTTGTCATCTGCCTAATGCAGGTTGCTAATGAGTCTTCCTCCAATCCTGATGCCCCATTCTTCTTCATATAGTCCAGTTTCTCGGATTATTTGCTCAGCATACACATTGAAAAAGTATGGTGAAAGGATACAACCCTGACTTATACCTTTCCTGACTTGATACCACGCAGTATCCCCTTATTCTCTTCGAGTGACTGCCTCTTGATCTATGTACAGATTCCTTATGAGCACAACTAAGTGTTCCGGAATTCCCATCTAGAGAATGGGAATTACCACTAATATCTAACATTAGTTAAGCACTTACCGTATGTAAAGCTTGTGCTTAGTATACATTTTCTCAATTAGAAAAACAGGACAATATTTTCTTACTCATGCTTTCTAATTCAAAGGATAAGAAAATTAATACTGACAAAATATTTTCTATTATTCAAGTTTTAAAGAGTATTCTATGATAGTTAATGTTTTAACTATCAGAGGTAATGAGCGGTATCTTTTAAAAAGCTATCTGCCACAAAGATATCACTATACACCTGTCAGAATGGCTTAGATAAAAAAAAATAGTAATACCATCAAATGCTGGAAAGGATGCAGATAAAATGGATCACTCATACATTGCTGGTGGGAATGTGAAATGGTACAGACACTCTGGAAAATCATTTGACAGTTTCTTAAAACAGCTAAACATATACTTACTATATGAGTCAGAATCAACTCGATGACAATCGGTGTGGTATCATATAACCCAGCAATTGCACTCTTGGGCATTTATCACAGGGAAATGAAAACATATGTTCATACAAAATCCTGTACATAGAGTTTTATAGCAGCTTCATTTCTAATAGTCTCAAGTGGAAACAACCCAAATATCCTTCAATAGGTGAGTGGTTAAAGTATTGAACATCCATACAATAGAATGCTAAGCAGCAGTAAAAACAAACCATTATACACACGACTTGCATGGATCTCAAGGTAATTATGCTGAGTGAAAAAAGCCAATCTTAAATTAAAAATACGTGATTTAAATTATGTAACATTCTTGAAATAACAAAATTAGAGAGATGGAAAACAGATTTTTGGTTGCCAGATGATAGATATGGAGGATGAGGAGCGGAGTACGTGTGGTTAGGAAAGGGTAGCAGAGGGGAGCTTTGAATCATATCTTGATGGTAATGGGGGTGACACAGATCGTCACTTGTGATAACATCGCACAGTACGAACTACATACACAACAAATGAGTACATATGAAGCTGTGAAATCTGACGAAGCCCTGCAGCGCATACCAATGTCATTTTCCTGGTTATGGTATTGTACTACAGTTAGAAAAGATGTTATCATTGGGGAAACCTAGTGACAAGTACAAGGGACCTCCCTACACATTTTTGGCAATTTCCTGTGATCTATAATTAGTTCAGAATTGAAAGTTAAAAAAAGCAATCTCTTATGTTTAGCAGTTTTCACATTGATTATCCTAAATTTTTTGTTAAAATTTTTGAAAGCACCCAAATTAATAGTATTTACTAAGGTTTCTATGAATGTGGAAGGTGGACTTTTTCATGTTCTAGGTAACAGTTATAAATGTTTCTTCTTTTCTTGAGAAAAGAAGAGTTTTTTGTTTATTGTTTGTTTGTTTTTTAACAAGGCCACATATCTTTAGGAAGAAATAATTCATTTAATGTGTATAGATTGTCAGTTACATAAGACTTCAGGGTAGAACTATGTCTTATTCATCTTTGTTTGCTTCCACAGCCCCTAACAAACAAAAGCCATTAATCATTTCAGACACTCAACACGTTTGCTGATTTCTTAATTTTGCTGCCCCTGTTCTGCATTCTTTTACTCCAGATGTGTAGCAACTCCTTTTCCCCTTGATGATCATGAAAAAAAAAAAAAAAATTAACCAATCTACTAACAAGGTCATTTGTGCAAGTAGATGATTTTTCAGGTGTGAATAGAGGAGATAATTTATGTGACACAATGCAAGCAACTTAATACTGAATATTTAAAATCCCTGCTCTTAAAAGTTTTTTTTGGTGACTTTGCCACTAAAATTTTCTCATAGACCAATTATCTCTGTAGGTTGTAGTCTTCTGCCATGTTGTTTAAGACTTTTCTCTCTGTAAAGTCTTCTTTCTTCTCTCTTTTTTACTCTTGCTAACCCATAAATTCCTACCCATAAATTAAAAAAAAAAAAAAACTGGAGTAGTTTCTTGGTTTTATTGTCTCTCATTAACTCATATTTTCAGAGGTTGTCTTTCATTTTTAACAAAGACAATTTCTCCTTAAATGAGGCTTAGGTACTAGCTGTTAATACTTTCAAACCCATTATAGCAATTCTGGAGCCCTGGTGGCACACTGGTTAAAAGCTTGGCTGCTAACCAAAAGGTCAGCAGTTGGAATCCACCAGCTGCTCCTTGGAAACCCTATAGGCAGTTCTACTCTGTTGCATAGGGTTGCTATGCGTTGAAATTGACTAGATGGCAATGGGTTTGGTTTTGGGTTTACAGCAATTTTAAGGAGCTTTTGTGGCCAGTGGTTAAGTGTTCATGGTTTGAACTCATCAGCTGCTCTGCGGGAGAAAGACGTGGCAGTCTGCTTCTGAAAATATTAAACGCCACCCATTGCCATAGAGTGAATTCTGACTCACAGTGACCCTATAGGACAGAGTAGAAATGTCCCATAGGGTTTCCAAGGAGCAAGTGGTGGATTCGAACTGCCAAGCTTTTGGTTAGCAGCCGAGTTCTGTAAATATTACGTCCTTGGAAACTCTCTGGGGCAATTCTACACTGTCCTATAGGGTCCCTATGAGTTGGAAACTGCTTGATGGCAACTTTTTTTTGGTAGTAATTAAAAAAATACCTTTAATACTGTTTGCAACAGTTTGAGGTGTAAATAAATAAATAAAAGTTATGTATATACCACATACATATGCATACACATGTGCACCAGAAGACAACATATAAGCTGTTCATAGCAGCATTAGTTGTAATGGCAAAAAAAAAAAAAAAAAAAAAGGGAAACAACCAAATGCTTATCAACAGTAGAACGGATAAACAAATTTTGGTATTTTCATACATACAATGAAAAATACTATACAGCAGTGAAAATGCATGAACTACTGCTACATACAGTAACATGGATAAAGCTCATAAATACAATGTTGAGCAGAAGAAGCCAAACACAAAAGAATACATACTGTTTGATTAACTAACGTTCAGAAATAGGCAAACCAAACTGATGATGTCAAAAGTCAAGATAGTGATTTCTTTTGGGGAAGAGGGGTATAGAAATTGGGAGGACACCTGAAGGGGACTTCAGGGGTGTTGATGATATTCTATTTCTTGATATTCTTGAAGGTTGCAAAAGTGTACTCACTTTGTGAACATACTTATAGTTTGTATATTATATATGTCATACTTCAGTTACATAGTTTATTTTTTAAAAGGTGAGTTAAGTAGTCTCATTCCCATTTCACAGTTGAGAGAACTAAGCTTAGAGTATTAAGTTATTTGCTATTTTATCAGAAATGGAACCCAGGTCCAGTATTTCTGCACCACTGCTACTGCATTAAAAAATGGTTCACTTAGCACCATTTGCATGATAAATCTGTTTCAGTCAGGCTTTGGATACATCTTTCCTTTCAGGATGAGAGTCAGCAAACTTTTCCTGTAAAAGGACTGTATAGTAAATATTTTAGACTTTGCAGGCCACATGGTCTCTGTTGGAATCACTCAACTCTGAAACTGTAGTGCAAAAGCAGCCACAGACAATATGTAGAAGAAAAGTGTGGCAGTGTTCCAATAAAATTATTTATAGACACTTGGAACTTGAATTTTATATCATTTTTACAAGTTGTCTTTGTCATCTAGTGCTGCTATAACAGACATACCACAAGTGGATGGCTTTAAGAAACAGAAATCTATTTTCTCAAAATCTGGGAAGCTAGTAGTCCGAATTTAGGGTGCCAACTCCAGGGGAAGGCTTTCTCTCTCTGTCGGTTCTGGGGAAAGGCCCCTGTCATCAATTTTCCCCTGGATGAGGAACTTCTCAGTGCAGGGACCCCAGTCCAAGGGACATGTTATGCTCCCTGTGCTTCTTTCTTGGTGTGAGGTCCTCATTCTCTCTGCTCGCTTCTGTCTTTATATCTCAAAAAAGATTGGCTCAAGACACAATCTAATTTTGTAGATTGAGTCCTGCCTCATTAACATAACTGCCACTAATCCCATCTCATCAACATCATAGAGACAGGATTTACAACACAGGAAAAATCACATCAGGTGACAAAATGGTGGACAATCACACAATACTGGGAATCATGGCCCAGCAAAGCTGACAGGTATTTTTGGGGGACACAATTCAATCCATGACACATGCCATGAAATACTATTCTTGTTTTGATTTCTTTTCAACCATATAAAAATGTAAAAACCATTCTTAGTTTGTGGTTCCATACGAAAATGGGTAGCAGGCCAAATTTGCCCTGGGGGCTGTAGTTTGCTACAGGAGGTCTATTTCAAATAGGAGGTCTGTTTGAAATATTTATGTATTTGATTATATATATAGATAAAGGAGTAGCCTGCCCTCTATTGTGAGGCTCTCTGTAAGTTGTAAAATTTCCAGCTTATTTAGCACATCACTAAATCCACGGCTCATAAATTAAGCTAGAAAGTTCCCTGAAGAACAATTCTGTCCATAGTCTCTTTCTTGTATTTTATTTCATTTTTCCCTTTGCAATTAATGAGAATAAACAAAATGTTCTGGGATAAGAACAAAACTATTCATCAAATGTTAACAGCTGTTGAACCATCTGTTACTGAAAATGAGTTTGATTAGCACCCTAGGGCAATCAAGTCACTTTAGCTGTGGCTGTGCTAAGTGAAAAAGGAAATAGAAGGCAGCTAACCAATCATGGGTATCATTATTGATAAGAGAGCACACTTCATTTGGAAAAGGATCAGACAACAAAAGAAATAGTAACTTAAAGATTCATGATAAAATTATCATTCTTATAAACTTTTAAAATAAATTTTGATAATAATAAAAGGAAGGCATGAGATATGAGAAGAAAGACCTGGGAAAACTACCTGTAAGTTTATTTAAAAAAATGTTAATGGTTTATGTCATTGACTCTCAGTTGGTTTCCTGAACATGCATGCTATAAATCCCCCACAAATGTTGTACCTGATTTTTTTCATTGAGTTTTGGTTACAACTGAAGATAGAAACTATTTTAGCAATACTTGGCAGACTGGTTAAGCGTTAGTGCCCTAAAATGTGGTGACAAGTGGGGTACAGCTTGCTGCAAGGAACACCTGAGACACGGCATGTATCACCAAGTTGGCACTAAGGAAGGTCTCTTGTTTACTGGAACAAGTGAGAATTTGGCCTGGTGAGTTTATGGGATGGAAGTAAGACATTTCCACTCAAACAGTAAGATAGTCCTGAACGCCATCCAAGGGAATAGTTCAGTAACATGTGGATATGATTGTATTTCTTTAGATGTGCAGCCAAGAACTCTAATATTCAAAGTGTGCTTTGAACACAAACTTTGGTCTAAATCAGTGTTTCTCAACATGGCCACTATTAGGATTTTGGGCAGATCTTCTGCATAGACTAACTGGCAGTTGTTCGAACAGAATAAGGGGATACAGCATGATTTAAAATCAGAAAAGGTGTGCGTCAGAGTTGTATCCTTTCAACATACTTATTCAATCTATATGCTGTGCAAATAATCCAAGAAGCTGGACTACGTGAAGAAGAAAGGGGCTTCAGGATTGGAAGAAGACTCATTAACAACTTGCAATATGCAGATGACACAACCTTACTTGCTGAAAGTGAAGAGGACTTGAAGCACTTACTGATGAAGAGCAAAGACGTCAGTCTTCAGTATAGATTACACTTCAACATAAAGAAAACAAAAATCCTCACAACTGGACCAATAAGTGATATCATGATAAAGGGAAGTTGTCAGGATTTCATTTTACTTGGATCCACAATCAACACCCATGGAAGCAGCAGTCAAGAAATCAAAAGGTGTATTGCACTGGGCAAATCTGCTGCAAAAGACCTCTTTAAAGTGTTGAAAAGCAAAGATGTCACCTTGAGGACTAAGGTGCGCCTGAAGCAAGCCATAATATTTTCAGTCGCCTCGTGCACGTGAAAACTGGACAACGAATAAGGAAGATCAAAGAAGAATTGATGCATTTGAATTATGGTGTTGGTGAAGAATATTGAATATACCATGGATACCAGAAGAAGGAACAAATCTGTCTTGGAAGAAGTACACAGCCAGAATGCTCCTTAGAAGTGAGGATGGTGAGATTTTGTCTCACATACTTTAGATATGTTATTGGGAGGGACCAGTCCCTGGAAAAAGACATCATACTTGGTAGAGTAGATGGTCAGTGAAAAAGAGGAAGACCCAAAGAGATGGATTGACACAGTGGCAGCAACACTGGGCTCAAGCATAACAATGATTGTGAGGATGGCACAGGACTGGTCAGTGTTTTGTTCTGTTGTAGATAGGGTTGCTATGAGTTGGAACCAACTCAACAGCACCTGAAGACAACAATACTCCAGTGGGGTCTAAGTTGTCATATAGGTACTTCTTGTGTTGGTGAAGTAGGAGAAGTGACAAGGTGAAAGAGAAAGGAAGCTCAATCTAGGAGTGGTGGAAGAGATTTTTCAGAGGAATATTCCCAGAAGTTGGGTGAAGCCCCTTCATATATACTGGAAACTGATGGAAGACGAAGGGAATTTTAAGATATTGCTGTGAATCATCTATCTCATTCATCACATTCGAGAAACAAACAAATGTAAAATTAGTTTTGACTTTATTTGCTGAATTCAGTTCATTTAAATGTCTCTGCCCTGAAGCTGGATCACATAGGGTCTTGGTATAGAGAGAGAGAGAGAGAGAGAGAGAGAGAGAGAGAGAGAGAGAGAGAGAGAGAGAGAGAGAGAGAGAGAGAGAGAGAGAGAGAGAGAGAGAGAGAGAGAGAGAGAGAGAGAGAGAGAGAGAGAGAGAGAGAGAGAGAGAGAGAGAGAGAGAGAGAGAGAGAGAGAGAGTGCATGCACCCGTGTATTTACACGTTAGAAAAAGATTGAAAGGATTTGTATCAAAGTGTTAACGGTGATTACCTCTGAAGAGTAGGCTGGGGAGGGTGTGGAAAAATTTAACTCCTGGTTTGATGTTCTTCAGTAGATATTTATTTAGAATGAAATACAAGAAATTAAAAAAAAGAATCAGGGTACAGTTTTTTTTTTTAAAGTTTATTGAGGTAAAATTTATATGCAGTGAAATGAATCATCTTAAATGTACAATTCCATGAATCTTGACAACTACATGTCACTCGCATAATCCTATCTAGATAGAGAGCATTTCTATCACTCCCCAAAATTGCCTCACCTAGGTATTCTTTTATTATCTCTTTATCTTACTGGGCTTCAATTCCTTCTTTATGAAGCTTGCTTTATTTACTCTTTTGATTCATGGCAATCTATGTTTCCCTAAGCCATATCAACCTAGGGTAAGAAAGGGAACCCCTAAGCATAATAAAGCAGTGTTTCTCTAGGCCTTCTCCAACCATTACAAGGAATGCTAGTACATCTCAAATTCATCTGAAATGTAGTAAATAATAAGTTATATAGTCAGTGGCATTCATATTTACTCACATAGCCTTTTAGACGATGTATGGGAATAGAAGACTCTTATTCTAGAAAATGGAAAAAAGAAATGAAACACAACACCTAGGCATGAACTTAATAAGAAATTTTCGAAACCTGTTAGAGGAAAACTATGAGACACCCCTGAAATGCACAAAATTAGACTTGAACAAATAGAGAGACACACTGTCTTCTTCACCGAAAAGACTCAACGTTGTAAAGAGGACAAGCTTCCCTAAGTTAATTTATAAATTTAATGTTATCCAAATAAAAATTGCATCAACTTTTTTCTTCCCCCTGGACCTACGCCAGCTGATTAAATTTTTTATTTGGAAGAACACCAGGAAAGTACAGTCAGGAAAACCGTGTCGAGAAGAGACACGATTGGGATGTTTGTCCCATTAGATATCACTGATATATGGATTAGAAGACTAATGTAATAGATCGTTGTTATTTGTTGTGGAGTTGGTTTCAACTTATGGCACCCCAATGTACAGTAAAATGAAATGTTGCCTGATCCTGCGCCATCTTCACAATTGTTAGTGTGCTCAAGTCCATTGTTGGTAGCCGTTGTATTTTGAGTGTCTTCCTACCTAGGGGGCTCATCTTCTAGAGCTGTATCAGACAATGTTTTGTTGTGATCCTAAGGGTTTTCGTTGGATGATTTTTGGAAGTAGATTTCTAGGCCTTTCTTCCTAGTTTGTCTTAGTCTGGAAGCTTCTCTGAAACCTGTCCACCATGCATGACCTTGCTGGTATTTGAAATATTGGTGGTATAGCTTCCTCCATCATAACAACACACAAGCCACCACAGTACTGCATGCTAACAGATGGGTGGTGAAAACTAATGGAGTAATTAATGTAATTTGACCAACTAATAGAAAAAAATTCAGATGTACACCCAAAGTATATAGAAACTGGTATAAGATAAAGGTGCAGATAAAAGATGGATATTTTAATAAATGGTATTGGGATAACTGAATAGCTATGGGGAAAATGATAAAATTTGATTGTTCTTCAAAGTGTGCCTAAACCATAAGTTCCAAATGGAGAGTTCAAGGTTAAAAAATGAAATCATACAACTACCAGAAGAAAATGTGGGTCAATTTCTTAACAGTCTGAGAATGAGAAAAACTTTCCTCATAAGGATTCAAAAATCTATAAGCCATAGGCAAAATACAGATAAATTTGACTACACAAAAACAAAAAAGAAATTCTGAGTAAAAAAAACTATTAGCAAAGTAAAATGAAAGCATATACAAACTGGGCAAGTATTTGCAAATTGTATCACAAATCAAGGGCTAACATCCCTATAAAAAGAGCTTCTAAAAATACAGTATAAAAGGCCAATTACGGTATAAAAAATTGGGCAGAAGTTAATAAAATAATGCCACTGGTTCTTAAGAAAAAAAATGCCCGAACTCACTTACAATAAGAGAAATGCAAATTAAAATTACACCTTCACAGAATTTCTCCATCATGAGAACAGCAATAATCCAAAAATTTGACAATATACACTGTTGGCTGGTGGGAATACAAAAAGGTACAACCTCTGTGGAGAATTGTCAATATCTAGCAACGTTACATTTGCATTTTCTCTTTGACACAGCAACCCTACTTCTAGAAATGCATCCCAAATACATGCACATGGAAAAATACAATAGAAAAAGATGCAGACAAGTCAAATATTCATGAAGAAGAAATAGCTGAATAAACTATGATACATCCACATACATCGCAGAATACTATGCTCCTGTAAAAAGGAATAAGAAATACATCTATATATTACTGAGAAGCCCTGGTGGTGCGGTGGTTAAGTCCTAGGCTACTAATCAAAAGGCTCGCGGTTTGAACCCACCAGCAGCTCCATGGGAGAGAGACGTAGCAGTCTGCTTCTGTAAAGATTACAACCTCAGAAACTTTAAGGAGCAGTTCTGTCTGCCCTGTAGGGTCGCTGAGTCAGAATCAACTTGATGACAGTGGGTTAGTTAGTAGTTTATATATTGCTATTAAGTAGTTTCCAAAATACATTGTTAATTAAAGTAAATCAAGGAGAGAACTGTGTTACTATGCTTACTGTTTATCTAAGGACTGAGCATTGCAGGATGTTTAGCAATGTCTTGGTCTCTACCTACAGATGTTAGCAGCATATCCCTAGTTGTGACAACTAGACATGCCAAATGTCCCCTAGGGGGCACTATTGCCCCTGGTTGAGAACTACTGCTCTAGAGGGTGGTGGGAAGTAGAGTGGAGGCACAGAAATGGAAGTTGGGCTTTTCAATATATCTTTTTTTTATAAATGTGACATTGGAACAATGTAAACATTTTACTTAATTATATAATCAATTGAACCAAAATAAAAAGGCAGTCCCTAAAAATTGAGAGCAAAATGAAACAAATTGAGTTGGTGGATTAACATACAGAGAGTAGGTATTTCACGTGATTTTTGAAACATTATAGTTAGACTGTATATTCTTGGTGAATATGTCCTGATGAGTACAAGAACTGCTAAGAAATAAGATTTTTTTTCAGTAGTCAATGTTGTCAGTAACTATATTGATATTATTGTTCAGAAATGAAAGCAAATAAGTAATTATGTTAATGCTGCTAGGAACCAATATTTTTGGCAAAAAAGTGTATAAAAGTAAAAACCAAAAAAATTTAAGTAAAAACATCTTATTCTAAATTTAGATTGGAAATACTAGCATAAAACTTATGACATATTTTCTCTTAAAACAAGTATTTCCTAGCTCTATCCCATGAAAAAGTCCTGAGCCAATACCCTCTAGCACCCACACTATGGTTTCTAAATATTTTTTTCCCATTAAAAAAAACAAACCAGGACTTCTTCCAGAAATGTCCAGGTTTGGGACAGAAAATGGACAAGCGGATCCTAAAAGATCTTGTCATACCAGAAAATGAGGAAGCTATCAAATACTATTGTGGATTATGACAAAAAAGACCCAGGAACCAAATTAAAGGGAATTGGCTACCCAGACAAAGAATAATAACTGCACTGGATTAAAATACATCAAATACATTAAACCTCATGACATTATAATGATGCTTAAAAAAACAACAACAACAAAAAAAAAAAAAACGGAAAAAACACCTCATTGGTTACCTTTGGAGAATGTTATAGAACCAGCTCATTATTTTAAATTCTGGTAAATAAAGTCAAAGTATCAAGCATTTATCCTCTCTTTCTCATAAGAAGAACCTCAGGGTAACCATATCCCCTTACTAATTGACAAGAGGATATTTCTCTTTATAGAAGGAGTCATAGAATTGAACATTATCATTCTCTAATTCCTAATAAAAGAAGAGATTTAGGCAAAGATCAACAAGAGCTGCCAAAAAACTTTTAAAATTTTTAAAAATTTATTTTGTTGTTGTTGAGATCATTCACAGCAAAACATACACCACTTCAACAGTTTCTACATGTACAATTCAGTGAGATTGATTACATTCTTTGAGTTATGCAACCATTCTCCCCTTCTTTTTCTCACTTGTTCCTCCCATATTAACATAAACTCTATGCCCCCTAAGGTTCCTATCTAATCTTTTGAGTTGTTGCTGTCAATTTGATGCCATATAGATACTTCTTAAAAGAGAATAAAGCTCAAGACAGGCATTCTTTACTAGTTAATCTAAACTATTGTTTGGTTTTAAGACTTCAGGGGATATTTTTGGTTTAAGATTTAAAGATTATCTCAGGGCAATAGTTTCAGGGGTTTATCCAGCCTCCATGGCTCCAGAAAGTCTGGAGTCCATATGAATTTGATATTCTGTTCTACATTTTCCCCCTTTTTGTCAGGATTCTTCATCAGAATCTTTGATCAAAATGTTTCATAATGTTAGCTGGGCACCATCCAGTTCTGGTCTGATGGCAAAAGAGGCAGTTGTTCATGGAGGCAGTTAGCCACACATTCCATTTCCTCCTTCTGTTCCTGACTCTCTTCTTCCTCTGTCGCTCCAGGTGAATAGAGAGCAATTGTTGTGCCTTGGATGGCTGCTTGCAAGCTTTTTTTTTTAAGCCAACTCTAGATGAAACAATTGGGCACATTGGAACGTTGACTAGAAATTTGATAATATTAGGAAGTTATTGTTAATTTTTAAAAGAGTGATAATGATATTTTTTAATACAAAGAATCCTTTTGTTTTAGGCTTACGAACTAAAATATTTATGGATTAAATGTCTGGTATTTGCTCCTCACTGGAGAACAGTCCTGCCCTATTGATCCTCCAGGATTTTTTAAAATTTGCAGCTGGTATGTGGAGAGCTCAGGCAAACTTTAGAGGTAACACATTCATAAAGATTGTACTCCTTGGAGAAGATGAAAATGAAATAGCTTAATGGATAGTTCTGCCTTTTCTTTATCATCCATTAGTATTACATTATCTATCTCAAGCATGGAAATACACATTCCTTGTTTGTTGCTTCTCTAAAATTAGCTAGAAACACCCTCACTTACTTGTTTTTATATTTTCCACAATTTCAGCACATTCTGGGCTTAAGCCTTTCCAAGGATATAGGTCAATCACAAAACGACAAATATTTTATGATCTTACTTATACGAAATACCTAGAATAGGCAAATGTATAGAGACAAAGTTTTATTAGTGATTACTAGGGGCAAGTGAGAGTAGGGGAGGAGAAGTCATTGTTTGGGAGGCAGTGAGTTTCTGTTTATGGAGATGGAAAAATTTGACAATGATTATTGGTAATAGTTGTACAACACAGTTAATGTAATTGATGTCTCTAAATTATATATGTGTATCTTAGTTATCTAGTGCTGCTATGACAGAAATAACACCAGTGGATGGCTTTAACAAAGAGAAATTTATTTTCTCACTGTCTAGGAGGACAGAAGTCCAAATTCAGGGTGCTAGCTCCAGGGGAAGGCTTTCTCTCTCTGTTGGCTCTGGGGGACGGTCCTTGTCATCAATCGTCCCCCGGTCTAGAAGCTTCTTAGGCACAGGGATCCCGGGTCCAAAGGACATGCTCTGCTTTCTTGGTGGTATGAGGTTCCCCTGTCTCTCTGCTTGCTTTTCTCTTTCATATCTCAAAAGAGATTGACTCAAGATACAGTCTAATCTTGTAGATTGAGTCCTGCCTCATTAACATAACTTCCTCTAATCCTGCCTCATTAGCATCACAGAGGTAGGATTTACAACACAGGAAAATCTCATCAGATGACAAAATGGTGGACAATCACACAACACTGGGAATCATGGCCCAGTCAAGTTGGCACACATTTCCGGGGGACACAATTCAACCCATAACAAAGCAAAAAATGTTGAACTGGCAAATGTGTTATATACATATGTTTACAACAAATGAATTTGAGATCATCGTATTTTTCTCTCCTCTTTCTCTATACATTTTAAACCTTCAGTTTCACTGTGTTTGACGATGTCCAATGTTTCTTTCCTTTCCTATTACAGTTTCTAAAATGAAGAAGTCAGTTCCTACCTAAACTTCTATAACAAATTAGCCTCAGATAGCAAATTAATGAGTTCAACATATTTTTTTTCCTTCAGTTTTGTGTATATTATCAGAAAGGCAAGAAATGGCAAAAAAGAAAAAGAAAACAAACAAACAAAAAAAGACCAGAGTTTTCTGAAGTGGAGTGTTTCTTTCTAAAGCAGGATTAGACTTTTAGCAGATGTCCATGTAATTGAAACTCCCCATCACTACTGTCTCTTGTCTTTGTGCTGGAACTGTAATCTGTGTTGTCCTCCATGTGGGAATGTGTAATGACATCATTATTTCTCTTTTTCTCCCTCTCGTTGAAATGCTTTCTGCTAGACTGGCATAGTAGGACCAATGAATTAACAAACCCTATTTATGGACCACGTCTATCTAGCTAGCTGCTCAGCGTCCATTTCTGAAAGCATGATTTTCAATAGATGCAGAAGGAAAAGCACCACCTGTGGCCCCAAGTCCTTTAAGTTTCCTAAGTAGGCCTTCAAGGTTACTCAAGTTTAATTCCAGTGCTTTTAGACTATGTTGTTTCTCACAGTGAATCAGCAGAAACGAGTCCACATCCAATATGAGTTTTATGTTTAGCCTGACTCACTTCAAAGCTATTTCTTCTCTCTTTATTAGATTTTTAAAAATAATTATTTTTTCCCCATCACGAGTCTTATTCAGTATTATTTCAGTGATCTAACTAATAACCTGTTGCCATCAAGTTGATTCTGACTCATGGCAACCCCATGTGTTACAGAGTAGAACTGCACCTTGGGGTTTTCTTGGCTGTAATCATTACAGAAACAGATCTCCAGGCCTTTCTTCTGTGGCACTGTTGGGTGGGTTCAAACAGTCAACCTTTTGGTTAGTATCTGACAGTAAGCTGTTTGCACCACCCAGAGACCTTCAATCTGACTAACAGGGGTCATTTAATTATGTTAAAATTTCAAGCTGATTTTAAAATCTTTTAATAGCCCTTACTCCATATTTTGTCATGGAAAGGCAACACATTTTAATAGAAAGAACACCAAAATGAGTGTAAAAAAATAAATGCTGATATTAGGGGTCTAGAACTTAACTAGCAGTATGATTTACTAGTACGCCATTAAACATCTTTAATGCTATAAATTAGAAATAATAATATCTGGGATGTTTGTAATATCAAATGAAATAATAATATGCAAAAGTACTTTGCAAACATTTTTTGTTATATATGCAACTATAAAAAAACAAAAACAAAAAAAACAAAACAAAACAAAACAAAACAAAAACAAACAAACAAACAAACAAAAAACCCCCAAAACCAAACCAGCTGCTGTTGATCAATTCTGACTCATGATAAGCCCATGTGTTTTGAGTAGAACCAAGGTTGTGATCTATTAGAAGTAGATCAGCAGGCCTTTCTCTCGAGGTACCTCTGGGTGAATTTGAACCGCCAACCTTTCAGTTAGCAGCCAAGTGATTAACTATTTGTGCCTCCTAAGGACTCATAAGCAGCTATGCTGTCGTTAGTTGCTATCGAGTCAGTTTCGATTCATGGCAACCCCATGTGCAACTATAAGTTAGTATTATTACTGTTAGTATATCAGCCCTTGAGACCATGGTTATTTTTTGTTTTTTTTCCTTGCCATTTCATTCTGTGTATGATCAGGCACTTCTTCCATCAGGATTTTTCTTTCTTGGTCATACTTCTGTATGATAGGCAGGATGCTGTAGCAGAATCTCACAACCTGAGTTTTCATTTTGATTCTGTAATTTGTTGATTTGTTCCTCATCTTTAAGATTAGTACTGTGTCAACAACCTAAATTGCTCAGAGGAACACTAAAAGTTAGTGTAACAGAATATACTTATTTTGAGTAGATACAATTTGAATTGGGCAGTGTCACCCGGACAGACTTGTCAGGAAGGCACTGGGAAGACAGGACAGTGAAAGCTGGTTATATAGGTCATTGTTATGTTAATTTATGAGAAGATAACATCAAAGCACAGGAGAGGTTACAGAAACAGTCACCAAGGACATACCATACACCCTAAAACAGCCTCTAGACAGACGCTGAAATTACTGCTTCTGGAAGCTGGCTGTACATAGATAATTTTCCAAAAGAACCCAACATCTAAGTCCAAACATCTCTGCTAAGCTTCTCTTACTAAGCTATTGCTCGATCTGAAGGTGGCTCCAGAGAACCGATTCCATCAAGGTTCAAAACGACAACTAAGAGCGAATGGCCTGTGTGTGTAACTTCAATTCCATGAACCCAGAAATCTGAATTCCAGGAGAATCAAAATGATTTTGTCAGTGGTAATACTGACCTCACGATGTTGCTATGACGATTAATTAGAAAAACAATGAAGCAATCTGAATTTCCTGCAATGGTATCTTTCCTGAACTCCAGACCCATATCCGAATAATGTAGTAGCTAGCCCTCCCTTGACTGAGTACTTTTCTCCCACAAAAAAACAAAAAACAAAAACTTCCTCCTGTAGTTTCTATCTTAATGAATAACCCCACGATGCACCAATTAGCCTAAACCAGCAAATGTGTGAGTCATTCCTCACACTTAATCAATGATTAAGTCTTATTGAGTTGACCTCCTTTTAAACTCTGCTTGTGGATCTTCATTCCTCTTATCACTTCCGGAGTTCAGGCACTTGATCTTTCTAATACCTGGGCTACTGCAACAACAGCCTTCTAACGCTTCTTTTGACCTATAGAATTCTCTACTTCCAGTGACTTCTCCTTATTGTTGTTGGTAGGTGCTTTTTGAGATGCAGATCTGATTACCTAACTCTCTTGACATGTTAATAGTAACGGTAATAGCAAGCAAAAGGCCTTATTCTTGATCTGAGCAGGACTTAGTCTAATGGTCCCCTATTAAGAATGAGATCATATTCAGGAACTATCCTGTCAGTCTTGTTTTATTAATTATTTTCTTCTTACTTTTTAAATCCAGAATAGCTGTTAAATTTTGTTAAATACCTTTTCAGCATGTATGGAGATAATTGTTCAATTTTTGCACTCCTGGAATAAAACTCACTTGGTCATCCTGTGCTTATCTTTCAGTGTGCTACTAGATTCTAGTTGCTAATATATTAATTCAAATTTTTACTTTGATAATCATAAGCATAAGCAGCAGCAGGTTAACCAGTGCGCACCGGCTTACATTAAGCAAGGTACACAAGAGCTTACTTGTGTTTACTTACTAACAAGTTGGCAATGTTTTTTTTTTTTTTAACCTGTGAATGTAATCCCATTTGGCAGTAGAGTTTTCTTTACTATGTTTATGAAGCCATATCATGTCTTAAACCAATCGCTTTTGAGATATAAAAAGAACAGATTAGGCACAGAAGCAAACAAGCAGAGATAGAGGAAGATACAGATGGTATGTAAAGATCACCGACACAGGGGCTACAGAAACTAAGACAAGAATCTTCCCCCAGAGCCAACAGAGAAAGAGCCTCCCCCTAATATTGCCAGTGTCCTGAATTTGGACTTCTGGCCTCCCAATCTGTCTTGGAAGAAGTACAGCCAGAATGCTCCTTAGTAGCAAGGATGACAAGACTATGTCTCACATGCTTTGGACATGTTATCAGGAGAGATCAGTCCCTGGAGAAGGACAACATGCTTGATAATCAAAAGTAGAGGGTCAGTGAAAAAGAGGAACACCCTCAACGAGATGGATTGACACAGTGGCGACAACGGGCTCAAGCATAACAATGATTGTGAGGATGGCTCAGGACCGGGCAGTATTTTGTTGTGTTGTACATCAGCTCGCTATGAGTTAGAATCAAGTCGACGGCACCTAACAACTACAACAACAGCCTCCCAAAGTGTGAGAAAATAAATTTCTGTTTGTGAAAACCATCCACTTGTGGTATTTCTGTTATAGCAGCACTAGGTAACTAAGACAGGGCAAGAAGACTTAGGCTGGCCCTGACTCTGCCAACAGCTGACTCTGTGAATGTGTGCAAATTACTTGGTTTCTTTTATTTGTAAAATCAGTGGATTGCCCCAATTTATCTCTAAGGCTTCAGTTTATGTATTATGATTTTAAGCTTTAATCACTTACATGACCAATGAAAATGTTAATCCAAGTAGCTAATTAGCTCAGAATGTTGATGCCTAAGAAATTAAATGTAGGTTAAAATTGTATGTGTGTGTGTGTGTGTCTGTGTGTGTGAGAGAGAAAAACGAGAAGGAGAGAGAGAGGGCAAGGGAAGGTAATTTGAAAAGGATGAGCATTCCCGTGAGGATGCAAAATCGAAGTAAATGTATGCAATCATCTGTTAGCCTAGTTTGTATGTTATAACTGGATTACTTTGCTTGTTGCACTGAAATTAGAAAAGATTCAGATCAAATCTAAAATGAGATGAGCATCTCCAAATATTTTTCTTAGGTTACTTTTTATTGGGTTTAAATGCAGCTTTGCTGAATAAGATGGGAAGAGGAAGGTGTGGAGAATTATGGGAAAGAAACCCAAGGTGGAGAATTAAGAAGCACAACACAAATTCGTCGATTCATCTTTACATCCCTTCGCCTGGCACAACGCCTGGCTGTAATGGATGCTCAATAAATCTCTGTTGGATTGAGTTGAAGTGGTAAAGATCAGCAACTACAAATTATAGAGCAAGCCAACCACTGTTTTGATATGAAGTCTGTACTCACATATATATATATATGTCTCTGTAGTACACTTGATTACATTTTAGCTTTTTGCTTTGCAGTATCAGCATTGAAAGTTTTTATTTACTTGAAGCCAGTGGTTAGCATTTTAGTCTCATTCATCCAGTGCCTTACTAAAATACAGATTGTTGTTTCTATTTCTTTAACAATATAAAACTCCACAGTAAAATAGCACAATTAGGTGGTAAGGGAAATATTTCTTAGAATGCTTTTAACAGGTAAATGCAAACTTCCATAACATTTTCTACTTTTCTCACTAATTCTTAATTGTTATTTATTTATTAGTTACAATTTCATTCACAGACTTTAATTTGTATGTTTAATAATACATTTTAAGGACTTTAAGTGGGAAGGTGTCCTTCAGATATCTGCAGCACTCTAGTGTTTCATACCAGCCAAACCAAAACACCAGATTAGATGCTGTTGAGCTGATTTCAACTCATGTGATCCCATGTGTGTAGAACTGTGCTCCATAGGATTGTCAATGGCTGATTTTGTTCTGGAAGTAGATCACCAGGCCTTTCTTCAGAAACGCCTCTGAGCGGACTCAGGTGCCTTAAACCACTAACCTTGCAGTTAACAGCCAAGCATGTTACCTGTTTGCACCACCCAGAGACTCATACCAGCCAACTGGTGATAAACGCTTCTGTGTGTCTTCGTGGCTACCATCTGGGGGTAGTAATAAGTCCTATGACTTTCTCTCTTCAGTTGAAGTAATTGCCCAAAGTTTCTACTTCCCTCTCTTTCGGAGTTCTTTCATCTCTTGTACATCATGAATCAAAATATAGTCTTGAGGTGATTCTCCACTTTACTTTTTAAGAAACATGAAAGCTAGCAATCGTGTTTGTTTACTGACCTTTGCTTAGGGCCACTAACACAACATTTACATTGAACATAAATCGAAAAACCAAACCTGTTGTCATCGAGTCGATTCCAACTCGTAGCGACCTGACCCTATAGTGCAGAGTAGAACTGCCCCATAGGGTTTCCAAGGAGCAGGTGGTGGATTCCAACTGCTGACCTTTTGCTTAGCAGCTGAGCTCTTAACAACTATGCCACCAGGGCTTCTCATTGAATAATAGTTCACTCATATTGCTCAGTTATTTATGTGGTTTGTTTTTATTTCTCTAAATTTTAAATTATTTGAGTACAGGGCTTATGTGTCACATGTAGTTTTTATGTTTTCCACAGAACTTATTACTTGAGATTCACTCAATTTATATCTGGCATTTGTGGATTTATAACTGAGAATGTTTTCAAGTTTTTATTATTCCTTTCTTCTTTTGTGAACCTGTTCAGCAACCTGTAATGAATATTATTATTGACTTTCACTATTGCGGATCTGATTGATAGATTTAGAGAGAGTACATAATCTTTTATCCAATTTCAAATCTTAAGACTGACAATAATTTAAAAAATATTATATAATCTGTCTCTACAGCTGCAGAAAGATTTGACAAGCAAATTTATTATCCCCACTGATGACATACTAAAATATTTTATAAACGTAACCCAGAAATAATAAAATTCTGAAAACATAAGCTGGCAATTATTGTAAAAAGTCTAGTACATTTTTTGTGTACTTGGCTTATGTCTTAATGTCAATTTAGACTGAAAAATTTGTATATCTCCCTTCATATCATAGTTTACACAGGTTAAATCTTCTTGTCTACAATGAAAATATTTTTTCTTGTTTGAATCCTTTTAGTGATAATGTCTGGTATCAGTCATCTAAATGGAATAAGCTAATCTTTAAGAAAATTTATATTTTACCCAGCCTGAATTCTGCTTAATTTTCCATCTATCACGTAGTTTACCTAAGTACAACTTCTGATTTCTATGAAATGTTTGAAAGGATCAATACTATATGTGATTTGTGGTATATGTTAGTTAAGAAACTTGTAAATGCAATTAAACATATAGCACTTATTTCTGATATATTCCCTTTTGCTTCAATATTACTATGAGAACATTAAAAGTTAAGAGTAATTGGAACACTAATATAACTTATTTTAATATTATTTGCATTTACATTCCAATTTACCTAAGTAATTTTCAGTACACATGGCCAACAATTTCTCGTATTATGGGTTGTCTGTATCCATAATCACTCATATAAGCAATAAATACTAGACACTACTCTGCTCAAACATGTGCTCTATCTGGTTTTGAGATATAGCTGGGAATCTAATTTGAATATGTCTGATGTGAAAGCTGTCTCGTATGTCTACTTCTCAAACATGTCTCCATTTTTATAATTTAGTGACTAAAAAGTAGTGCATTTTTCTTATTGCTATTTTTTATTCAATAAATTAGATAATCTAAATTATAGGAATATACTTTCTTAATCCATGAAATTAAATAAAGCCATTTTAGTTTGAAGAATAATATGGCTTATGTGGTAAGGATGCCCATGAAAATGCACGTCCCCTCTTCTACCAGGTGGTGTTGCCACTGAGAATTGGCTGCTGAGTCAGGGCCAGCATTTTCCTGCCTCCCTGCATCTGGGTAAGGCCATAGGAATAGCACTGGATAGTGGAATGTGAGTGGAAATGGGCTGATGTTTTTAGAAGTGAATGTTCTTTCTCCACTCTCTCTTCCTGTTTCCCCTGGCTGAAAGCAGAGAATTTTAGGGCTCTGAGGGAGAGATTGGAGCCTTGGTGGCACAGTGGTCAAAGATCTTGTCTGCTAACCAAAAGTCTGCAGTTCCAATCCACCAGCTGCTCCTTGGAAACCCTAAGGGGCAGTTCTACTCTGTCCTTTACAGTCGCTATGAATCGGAATCGACTTGACGGCAACAGGGTTTTTTTTTTTTTTGGTTTTAAGGGACCGTACAGTCACAAGCTAGAAGGGGCCTGGAGGCCTGAATCACTATATGGAGGAAAAGCTTCTGCATGTCAGTAAGTCCCACATTGGACCGATGAATCTTGAGTCAAAAATAAGTTTTTTTAAAAACTGAATTTTCCCTCCTGCAACCAAGTTTACTTTCCTTTGACACAAGACATCAAGACATTAAAGTGTGTGGCTCTGCAACTTGCTTTTTTTTCTTTTTCACTTCACAAAGCAGAATAATCTCATTTTTTTAAGAAAAACAAAAAGATGGTAGTACATGCTATACATGTTTG
The DNA here is from genome assembly GCA_030035585.1 of Dugong dugon. Classification (NCBI taxonomy): domain Eukaryota; kingdom Metazoa; phylum Chordata; class Mammalia; order Sirenia; family Dugongidae; genus Dugong; species Dugong dugon. The sequence goes on along the minus strand of CM057463.1, from coordinate 18,908,911 downwards.
AGCAAGAGAGAGACAAAGAAATATAAGTACCATATTGTTACTTTGGTTAACCAAAGGAAGAGGATTGGGATTGATTGGGAGAAAGCTGAATAGTAAATATTTCTTTACGTACCTTTGTATCATTTGAATTGTATCGATGCATGTGAATTTCCTTTGTAACAATATTTTTTAAAGAGAGTAGAAAAAGTCTAATTCATATAGGATGCTTAACAACTTCTTTTTTTACTTTTGGCATACAAGGCACTTATGGAAAATATTAATGTATATTCCAGTGTGTCACGTAGTGGAGGGAAGGAAGGATGATAGTGAGGCTGGAAAGGAAAGGAGTCAGAAGCTGGTAGGTTCAGAGAGAAAAGGCAAAATGAACCACTAGAAGAAATAGAGTGACTAGGTTGCTTAAAGGAGCCCTGGTGGTGCCATGGTTAAGAGCTTGGCTGCTAACTGAAAGGTTGGAGGTTCAAACCCACTCAGCAGATCCTTGGGAGAAAAGACCCAGCCATTTGCTCCCCTAAAGATTATCGCCTAGGAAACCCTATGGGGCAGTTCTACCGTATCCTAAAGGGTCTCTGTGTTGGAATCAATTCAATGGCACACAACACAACAACAGGTTGCTTAAAAAGCATGTTCAGAAGAAAGGACAAGAGGAGAAAATGAAGGGATCAAAATAAGAAAGGAATATGTGGGTAGAGGTGGGTGATCCAGTTTAGGAAACCCAGTGTAGCAAGACGCCTTGATAGAGTATAGATTATTGGGAAAAGATCACTCTCTGGGGAGGGACACCTGAACAAAATAGAAGTTTGGATAAGAAGAAAAAGGAAAGAATTGCCTGTTCTGGTGGGTAATCAACAATGTCAGATATCAGAGGGCTACCAGTTTTCTGAAATAATATTCTGGCCCCTCTATAGTGAAAAAAAAAAAAGAAAAAGAAAAGCCATGAGCATGGTATGCTTTTCCATTTATGGAGATCTCTTTTGGTTTCTTGCAGTAGTGTTTCATAGTTTTCTTTGTACAGGGCTTTTACATTCCTGCTTAGATTTATTCCTAAGTATTTTGTTTTTTTAGGGGCATTATAAGTGGTATCGCTTTCCCGATTTCCTTTTTGTAGTTCTCTTTATTGGTGTAGAGGAATCCAACTGATTTTTGTATGTTTACCTTGTATTCTGCTACTCCGCTGAATCTTTCTATTAGCTCCAGCAGTTTTCTTGTGGAGTCTTTAGGCTTCTCTACGTATACTATTGAATCATCTGGGAATAGGAATAGTTTTACTCCTTCCTTAACAGTGATTTCCTTTAATAATTCTTGACCCAAGGTTATCTGTCAGGAGGAGTAAGTACATGTTATAGGAGTAAACACACGTGTGGAAAGTTGTGTTGACAAATATGAAGAGCTTATGTTTGGTTGCATACAAGCCTAATTATTGTCTTCTTATCCTCAGGGGTATCGGATTCCCGCTGAGCATTACCATCACTATATATATGAGCAACTGCACTAAGGTTCAGTTCATACATAGGTTAGTTGGTTTTGCTCTCTGCTATGAATGAGACCTCAAACCTATGTCTATATATATTATTGGTATATGTATATTCTAAAGGCATAAAGGTGAGTTATGTGCCATTGTATCTAAAATAAACATACCCTATACCCCTTTTCTATTTATGGCCCTCATTGCATTGTATATACAGTGTTGCTATTTTGTGCTGTTCGGTCTGCAGTTTCTCATTTGTAAATAACCATAACACCATTTTGTAGGATTTTTTGTTTGGATTAAGCAAGTATATGTAATGTGATTAGACTACTTTTAACACATAGTAAGATCACTATAAGTGCTAACTATTATTATTATTACTGGGGCTTGTTGTTGTAAGCTACCGTAGACTTGCCCCGACTCCTGGTGTAGGTACCATAATTTGTTTATCCAGTCATCTGTTGATGGGCACTTAGGTTGTTTCTGTCTTTTTGCCATTGTCAATAATGCTGCAGTGAACATGGGTGTGTATATGTCTATTCATGGGATGGCTTTTATTTCTTTAGAATACATTCTTAAGAGCTGGATTGCTGGATCATATGTTATTTCTATTTCTAGCTTTTTAAGAAGGCACCTGTTATGGATTGAATTTTGTCCCCCCAAAATATGTGCTAACTTGACTAGGCCATGATGCCCAGTACTGTGTTCTTGTCCACCATTTTGTCATCTAATGTGATTTTCCTATGCGTTGTAAATTCTACCTCTATGATGTTGATGAAGCAGGATTAGAGGTAGTTATGTTAATGAGGCAGGACTCAATCTACAAGATTAGACGGTATCTCGAGTCAATCTGTTTTGAGATATAAAAGTGAGAAGCAAGCAGAGAGACAGGGGGACCTCATACCACCAAGAAAGCAGTGCTGGGAGCAGAGCTATCCTTTGGACCCAGTGTTCCTGTGCTGAAAACTCCTAGACCAGGGGAAGATTGATGGCAAGAACCTTCCCCCAGAACCAGCAGAGGCAGAAAGTCTTCCCCTAGAGCTCTAGAGCTGGCACTCTGATTTTGGACTTCTAGCCTTCTAGACTGTGAGAGAATAAATTTCTCTTTCTTAAAGCCATCCAGTTGTGGTGTTTCTGTTACAGCAGCACTAGCTAAATAAGATAGCGCCATTATTTTTCATAGGGGTTGTCCCATTTTACACTCCCATCAGCAGTACATAAGAGTTCCAATCTCCTGACAACCTCTCCAACATTTGTTATTTTCTGTTTTTAAATTAATGCCAATCATGTTGGGATGAGATTGTATCTCATTGTAGTTTTGATTTGCATTTCTCTAATAGCTATTGATGGCGAATGTCTTAGGCTGGGTTCTCTAGAGAAGCAAAACCAGTAAAGTGTATAAATATATATATAGAGAGATTTATATCAAGAAAACAGCTCATGCGATTGTAGAGGCTAGAACATCCCAAGTCTGTGGATCAGGGTAGAGGCCTCTCCAAATTCACAGAGCTGCAGAAGCTGGCGAGCCCAGGATCAGCAGGTCAGAGAGCACGGCTCCGCTCACAGGCTGTGAAGATTGATGAATCCCAGGTTCAGCAGATAAGCTGACAGCTCAAGTCGCAAGAACCGGAGGTGAGATGACAGGAGGCAGCAGCAGGATCCAGAGACAGCAAACAGCCAGAATGTCTGCTTATATTCAGATGCAGGCCACATCCCCAAGGAAACTCCCTTTCATCTGATTGCTACTCACAGTATATTCAATCATGGGAGTGATCACGTACAAACACTGAAAATAATAGCCCAGACAAGATAGCACACAATCTTAACCATCACAGCGAGCATTTCCTCACGTGTCTGTTAGCCATGAATATCTTCTTTGGTAAAGTGTCTGTTCATATCCTTTGCTCAGTTTTTAAATTGGATTATTTGTCTTTTTGTTGTTGAGGTGCTTTGGTTAGATACTGTAGTTCTTAACCACTGGACAACCAGGGCTCTGAAGTATTCTATAGATTTTAGACATTAGACTCTTGTTGTATATGTAGGTTCTGTTTTTACTCTTTTGGTGGAGTCTTGATGAGCGTAAGTGTTTAATTTTTAGGAACTCCCAGTTATCTAGTTTATCTTCTGGTGTTTCTGCATAGTTAGTTTTGATTTATATTGAATTTATGCCATGTATTATGGCCCCTAGAATTGTCACTAATTTTGCCTCTATGATCTTTATCATTTTAGATTTTATATTTAGGTGTTTGATCCATTTTGAGTTAGTTTTTGTGTATGGTGTGAGGTATGGGTCCTGTTTCATTTTTTTACAGATGTACATCCAGTTTCACTAACATCTTTTGTTAAATACACTGTCCTTTTTAATTTGACTCCAGAGCAATGGGTTTTTTGTGTGGGTTTTTTCCCTACAAGAAAGAAATTCTTGGTTGGGAATGGATGAGTAGCAGTTGTTTAGCAAAGTGCTAAATATGAAAGTGCCGAATATATAAGGGAATACTAAGTTATGTAAGAAAGGACCTTGTCATCAAGGAGATTAGTTAGAACTCTGTTGGTTACAAGAGACAGAAAGCTAACTTAAACTAGCTTAAATAAACAGAATGATTTGTCAAAGGTATATAATGGTTACCCATGGAACTCAAGGGCAGGAATGCTACCAGCCTTGGAACAACTAGAACCAGAGACTTTAACTTTGTCAAGCTTCTCTGTTGCTCTTTCTCCATTCTTTTCTCTTTTTGTAAAGCTTGGCTATTTCCAGTAGGAAGGTTGTCTGTTGCTTAGCTTTCCATTTTAAATCTTCCACTGCTGAATGAGATCAACTCAACACTAAGTTCAAAAATTTTAGGGAGGACTTCTGGGCAACACAGTGCTACAGACAGAAGCACCAAGCCATCCCTCCACAGTGAAGACCCAAAAAAAATAAGTCAAACAGAGACAAACGTCGGTCCTGGAACCCTAAGCACCAAATGAAGAGATAACTCAGCCAAGCACCAAATGGGATAAGAAACTGACAGAGAATAGAGAGCAAGGAGAATTATAAGTGGGGGTCCCCTATCAGTTAACTCAGCACAGATTTGCCATCTTGGACTCCTGTCAGAGATCAGCAAATAGGGAGTACAGGAAAGCAGCTTCACAGAGCTCCCAGCAGAAGACAGAATGACCAGTAACCAGTGATATATGCTTTCCCATCCCCTACCCTTCTTCACCCCCACTTGGCCTCCTCTGCTTCTTGTGGCCACTGTCTCTTGGCCAAGAGGCACTAGATTCACCCTATGCTGCTTGGATTCCACCCGCCCACACTGGCTGGCTCCCTGAGTTCCATTTGTTTGCTGCTGGTGTTGCTTTTTTCTGCTTCTTTTGATTTCTTCCCTACCTCTCACCACCTCCCCCTCCTTTCTCTCAAGTACCTGGCTCTGTGTGCCATCTGTGCTTCTTCTTGAAAGGCTGTGAAATGCTGCTTGACTGTGGAACAGCTTCCTGGCCCACACCGCCATGCTGGTGGGTTCCCTGGGACTTTTTGTTTTTCTTTGTTTTGATTCTTTCTGTTTTATTTCGTTTGTTTGTTTTCTTTTTCTTTTCTCAGCTTGGGAGGCCCTTCTACCCAGGCTGTACTACACAACTTGGGAGCAAGTTCCCCAGTCTGTGCAGCTGCATGATGGGATCCATGGGGGCATTTCTGTTTTTTTTCTTTTCTCTCTTTTTTCCTTTCTGTATTTCTTCATTTCTCAGTTTCTCGTCTCTCTGTATTTATCTTCTCTTCCTGTCTCCTGAATACTTGGTGCTGAGTGTCACCTCAACCCCTTCTAGCCAGGCTGTACTTCACAGCCTGGGAGCCACTTTCCCAGTCTTCGCAGCCACAGTGGTGGGATCCCTGTGTAGTTTGCTTTTCTTTTTCTTATTCTTGTTTATTTTACCCTTTTTTTCCTTTTTGTTTTCCTCCATTTCTCAGTTTCTCATCTACCCACTCCAATGGTAAGCTCCCTTAGCAATCTTTTTTGTTTGTTTGTTTGTTTTTGTCTCCTGTTTCACTCTCCTTTCTCTCCTCTTTCCCATCCCCATCATAACTCCACACGTCACAATCTCCCCCCTCCTTCTTGCTTGCCTGTACCATGCCCTGAACATTGCACCACCAAGCAGCACAGGCACGGCCTACTGGAACCTGCCCTGCATTGATCCCTGGCTTGCCCTGTTAGCCCAAGTAAGTACCACAAACAACCCATCCCAGCAACTCCCCTTCAGCTGGACCTGCCCTGCTGTACCATAGCTGAGCAGCTGACCCTGCCCATTGGACAAGGATGCAAAAAGTATCATGCCCACAGATGAACAAACAACAGAGAACGCACAACCTGCCTGCTCAGACATTACCAAATAAAACAAAAAGGCAGGATGAAACAAACAAGTCTGCAATCAATAAATGAGGAATATAACTACTGAATGTTCTGAAGACAGCAGACAATATCAAAACATATTTAAAAAACAGAAGAAAATGGTTCCACTAGGGATCCAAAAACACCAGACGACTTTCGAGTAGAAGAAAAGGCACTAGAACTACCTGATAGGGAATTCAAATCTCTAATATTCAGAGCTATCCAAGAGTTGAAGCAAAAAGCAGACAAAAATGAGGAAAAAATAGACAAATTCATGGAAAATACAGACAAAAAATGGAAGAATTCAAGAAAATAATACAGGAATAAAATGCCAAAATAAATTCACAACTAGAAATCATACAAAAACAACAATTAGAAATCCAAAAGATAAACAACAAGATTTCAGAAATGGACAGTGTCATAGAAGGGCTGAGGAGCAAGTTTGAAATGACGGAAGACAGGATCAGCTAAATTGAAAACAAACACTTGGATACAATTCTGTTTGAGGGAAAATCAGAAAAAAAAAAACAAAGAAAAATGAAGAAACTCTGAGAATTTTGTGGGATACAATCAAAAGCAAAAATCTTTGAGTGACCCAAGTTCCAGAACAGGGAGAGAAAACAGAAAACACACAGAGGATCACTGAAGAACTGCTGACAGAAAACTTCCTCAATATTATGAAAGATGAAAAGCTGACCATCCAAGAAGCTCAATGAACCCCATATAGGATAGACCTCAAAAGAAAATCACCAAGACATATCATAATCACACTTGCTAAAACCAAAGACAAACAAAGAATCCTGAGAGCAGCTCTAGAAAAACAAGAAGTCACATACAGAGGAGAAACAATAAGACTAAGCTTGGATTATTTGGCAGAAATCATGCAGGCAAGAAGGCAATGGGATGACATACATAAAACCTTGAAAGAAAAAAATTCAGCTATGAATAATATATCCTGCAAAACTCATTCAAATGTGATGGTGAAATTAGGTCATTTCCAGATGAACAGAAATTAAGGGACTATGTAAAAACCAAACCAAACTAACAAGAACTATTAAAGGGAGACCTTCAGTCTGAGAACAAACAACAGAAGACCACAGGCTGAATCTAGGATGCAAGATCATACCTGCCAGATATCAACCTAGGAAATGAACTCTCAAGAACTATTCAAAACCAAAAGAATTACAACAGGGAGCCAGAGAGGTTAATCTGTAAATGACAACAACATCAGAACAATAAAAGAGGGAATAAATGGTGTAGGCATAGAACCTTCTAATGGAGAGGAAGGCAAGGAGATACCAAGTAATAATAGACTGGTTCAAACCTAGGAAGATAAGGGTAAATTTCAAGGCAACAACAAAGAAAGCTAACAAACATACTCATCAAAATAAAGAAGATTAAACATAAAGTCTCAGTAAAAACAATATCTACAGGGAATAAATGGTGTAGGCATAGAACCTTCTAATGGAGAGGAAGGCAAGGAGATACCAAGTAATAATAGACTGGTTCAAACCTAGGAAGATAAGGGTAAATTTCAAGGCAACAACAAAGAAAGCTAACAAACATACTCATCAAAATAAAGAAGATAAACATAAAGTCTCAGTAAAAACAATATCTACAAAAACAAAAGAAATAAAAAAGTCCGCAAACAAAAGGAATTCAGCACAGGAGGGTAAGAAGAACAAAGCAAATGCCAGCACCACAAAAAAAAAAGCACTACAAAATGACAGCAATAAACTCACATCTATCAATAATTACACTAAATATAAATGGCCTAAATGCACCCATAAATAGAGAGTGACAGAGTGGATAAAAAAACAGGGTCCATCAATATGCTGTCTACAAGAGACACACCTTAGAAACAAAGATGCAAATTTATTAAAAATCAAAGGATGGAAAAAATATCAAGCAAACAGCTACCAAAAAAAAAAAAAAAAGCAAGAATGGCAATACTAATCTCAGATAAAATAGACTTTAAAACAAAATCCAGCATAAAAGACAAAGAAGGGCACTATATCATAATTAAAAGGACTATCCAGTATGAAGACATAACCAGAATTAACATCTATGCACCCACTGACAGGGCTCCAAAATACATAAAACAAACTCTAACAGCACTGAAAAGAGAAGTTGACAGTTCCACAATAATAGCAGGAGACTTCAACACACCACTCTCAGTAAAGGACAGGACATCTAGAAAGAAACTCAGCAAAGATACAGAAGACCTAAAGGGCATAATTAGCCAACTTAATCTCATAGACATATATAGAACACTGCACCCAACAGCTGCAAAGTACACATTTATGGCAATAGATACATCAAAAAAGAAGAAAGGGACAAAATCAAAACATTAACACAGAACTCGAACAAATAGAAAGAGAACAGCAAAAAAATCCCACAGCCACCAGAAGAAAGGAAATAATAGAGATCAGGGCAGAAATAAATGAAATAGAGAGTAGAAAAGCAATAGAAAGAATGAACAAAATCAAAAGTTAGTTCTTTGAAAGGATCAACAAAATTGACAAACCACTGGCAAAACTGACAAAAGAAAAACAAGAGAGGACACAAATAACCCAAATAAGAAATTAAATGAGAGGCATTACAACAGACCCAACTGAAATAAAAAGGATCATAACAGAATACTACGAAAAACTATACTCCAACAAATTTGAAAACCTAGAGGAAATGGATAAATTTCTAGAAACACATTACCTACCCAAACTCTCACAAAGTGATGTTGAAAATCTGAACAGACCCATAACAAGAAAATAGATGGAAAAGGTAATAAAAAAACTTCCAACAAAAAAAAGCCGTTGCCCAGATGGCTTCACTGGAGACTTCTGCCAAATATTCAGAAAAGAGCTTACATCAGTACTACTCAAACTATTTCAGAACATAGAAAAGGAAGCAACACTTCCAAATTCATTCTATGAAGGCAGCATAACCCTGATACCAAAACCAGGCAAAGATGCCACACACACAAAAAATAAAATTATACACCAATATCTCTCATGAAAATAGACACAAAAAAATCTCAACAAATTTCTAGCCAATAGAATTCAGCATCATATAAAAAAAAAAAATACACCACGATCAAGTAGGATTCGTACCAGGTATGCAAGGATGGTTTCACATTAGAAAATCAATCAACGTAATCCACCACATAAATAAAAGGAAAGAAAAGAATCACATGATCATCTTAATTGATGCAGAAAAGGCATTCAACAAAGTCCAACACCCATTCCTGATAAAAAACTCTCAATAAAATAGTTATAGAAGGGAAATTTCTCAACATAATAAAGGGCATCTCTGAAAAACCAATGGCCAACATCATTCTTAATGGAGAGAGGCTGAAAACATTCCCCTTGAGAACAGGAAGAAGACAAGGATGCCTTTTATCCTCACTCCTATTTAACATTGTGCTGGAAGTCCGACTTAGAGCAATAAGGCAAGGAAAAGAAATAAAGGGCATTGAAATTGATAATGAAGAAGTTAAACTGTCCGTATTTGTGGATGATACGTTACCATACATAGAAAACCCTAAAGACTCCATGAGAAAACTACTGGAACTAATAGAAAGATTCAGCAGAGTAGCAGGATAGAAGATAAACATACATAAATCAGTTGGATTCCTATATGGCAATAAAGAGAACAATGAAAAGGAAATCAGGAAAACAATACCATTTATAACAGCCCCTAAAAAAAATAAAATACTTAGGAATAAATCTAACCAGGGATGTAAAAGACCTATGCAAAGAAAACTACAAAACACTATAGCAAGAAACCAAAAGAGATCTACATAAATGGAAAAACATACCATGCTCATGGATAGGTAGAGTGAACATTGTGAAAATGTCAATTCTACCCAAAGCAATTTACAAATACAATGCAATACGGATCCAAATACCAACAACATTCTTTAAAGAGATGGAAAAACTAATCATTAACTTTACATGGAAAAGGAAGAAGCCCCAAATAAGTAAAGCAATATTGAAGAAGAAGAATAAAGTAGGAGGCCTCACACTACTTGACCTCAGAACCTACTATACAGCTATGGTAGTCAAGACAGCGTCATACTGGTACAATGACAGAGACATTGACCCGTTGAACAGAATTGAGAACCCAGATGCAAATCCATCCACCTATGGTCATCTGATCTTCGACGAGGGCTCAAAGTCCATCAAATGGGGAAGAGACACTCTTTTTAACCAATGGTGCTGGCAAAACTGGAAGTCTATCTGCAAAAAAAATGAAACAGGGCCCATACCTCACACTAATACAAAAACTAATTCAAAATGGATCAAAGACATAAATATAAAGCCCAAAACTATAAAGTTCATAGAAGAAAAAATAGTATCAACACTAGAAGCCCTAATACATGGCATTAACAGGATCCAAACCATAACCAACAACACACACTCTCCAGAAGATAAGCTAGATAACTGGGATCTTCTAAAAATTAAACACTTATGCTCATCAAAAGACTTCACCAAAAGAGTAAAAAGAGAACCTACAGACTGGGAAAAAAATTTTGGCTATTACAAATCAGACAAAGGTCTAATCTCTAAAATCTACAAGAAAATCCAACACCTCTGCAACAAAAACACAAACAATCCAATTAGGAAATGGGCAAAGGAATTGAACAGACACTTCACCAAAGAAGACATTCAGACAGCTAACAGACACATGAGGAAATGCTCGGGATCACTAGCCATTAGAGAAATAGAAATTAAAAACACAATGAGATACCATCTCACTCCAGCATTACTGGCACGAATAAAAACAAAACAAAACAAAACAAAACTGGAAATAACAAATGTTGGAGAGGCTGTGGAGAGATCAGAACTCTTATGCATTGCTGGTGGGAATGCAAAATGGTACAATCATTTTGCAAAACGATATGGCACTTCCTTAGAAAGCTAGAAATAGAAATACCATAAGATCAAGCAGTCCCACTCCTAGGAATATATTCTAGGGAAATAAGAGCCGTCACATGAATAGACATGCACACCCATGTTCATGGCAGCATTGTTCACAATAGCAAAAAGATGGAAACAACCTAGTTGCTTATCAACAGATGAATGGATAAATAAACTATGGTACATACGCACAATGGAGTATTATGCAACGATAAAGAACAAAGATGAATCTGCAAAGCATCTCATAACATGGATGAATCTGGAGGGCATCATGCTGAGTGAAATAAGTCAATCACAAAAGGACAAATATTGTATGAGGCCACTACTGTAAAAACCCGTGAAAAGGTTTACACACAAAAATAAACAATCTTTGATGGTTACAAGCGAGGGCAGGAGTGGGGTGGGGGCACTAAACAGACAATAGATATGTGGTAACTTTGGTGAAGGGTAAGACAGTACACAATACTGGGGAAGCCAGCACAGTTTGTACAACACCAGGTCATGAAAGTTCCATAGACACATCCAAACTCCCTGAGGGATGGAATTGCTGGGCGGAGGGCTACAGGAACTATGGTCTTGATGAATATCTAGCTCAATTGGTATAACATAGTTTATAAAGAAAATGTTCTACATTCTACCTTGGTGAGTAGCGTCTGGGGTCTTAAAAGCCTGTGAGCAGCCATCTAAGATATGCCACTGTTCTTACCCCTTTGGGAGCAAGGGAGAATGAAGAAAACAAGATACAAGGGGAAGATTAGTCCAAAGGACTAATGGACCACAACTCCTAGGGCCACTACCAGACTAAGTCCAGTACAGCTAGATGGTGCCTGGCTACCACCACTGACTGCTCTGACTGGGATCACAACAGAGGGTCCTGGACAGAACTGGAGAAAAATGTAGAACAAAATTCTAACTCACAAATAAAGACCAAACTTACTGGTCTGACAGAGACTGGAGAAACCCACAGAGTATGGCCCCCGGACACCCTTTTAGCTCAGTAATGAAGTCACTCCCGAGGTTCACCCTTTAGCCAAAGATTAGACAGGCCCATAATACAAAACTAGACTAATGGAGCACAACTGTCCAGGGACAAGGACTAGAATGCGGGAGGGGACAGGAAATGTGGTAACAGGGAACCCAAGGTCGAGAAGGGAGAGTGTTGACATGTCATGGAGTTGTTAACCAATGTCATAAAACAATACGTGTACTAACTGTTTAATGAGAAACTGTTTATTCTGTAAACCTTCATCTAAAGTACAATAAAAAAAATTTTTTAAAATTTTAGGGAAAGGGCTCATTAAACATTCTTGAGCAAGATGCTTACCCTGGAATAACCACTTTTGGGTTCTCTGACTGGATGAGGTCTCTATACCTGAATCAGTTACCTATAGGTAGGAGTATGTTTACATAGTGCTTACATATAGCTCCAAAAATGACCATATGATTATGGGAAAAAGAGGTTCTTAGAAAAGGGGTGCTCGGCAGACAATCCTTTAGATATCCACTCTAGTGTGGATAACTTAAAACAGAGGAGTGAATTAAGTTATGATTAAGTGATGGTAGCAAGCAACTTTGAAAAAAGAGCCATAGGCAAAAGAGGATTGGATTGGGAGGAGATCTTCTGTGATCAATAAAGTTTGATTTCCAACCTACCATTTATATTATTTGTATACACTTAGGCAGATACAATCAAAGTATAATAATATTAATAAATTTATTATAGTAGAGTAGTGTAATATTGGCATAATACTATTAACAGTAATTTGATTTTTTTATATAGGTTAATACTATGTGAAGAATAACTTGCTTTGCCTATGGATCTTGTTTCTTGTGACTACAAATAATAATCTAGTAAATCATGTGGGTGGATTTTCTCCTTTGAAAACAAGCAAAAATAATATTAAATAATAATAAAGCAAAAATTGGAGCTTTTTAAAAGGATGGAACAGAAAATGCTGGCATTCAAGGAAATACATAGGCTTCCCTCATTGATAAAAGGCCCTAATGGTGCAATGGTTAAACACTTGTCTGCTAACTGAAAGGTTGGTTGTTCGAACCCGCCCACCAGTTCTGTGGGAGAAAGACCAGCAATCTGCTCCCATAAAGGTTACAGCCTAGAAAACCCTACGGGACACTTCTTTTTTTCTTTTTTAAAAATATTTTATTGTGTTTTTGGTGAAAGTTTACACAGAAAATTAGGTTCTCATTTAACAATTTTTATAAATATTGTTCGGTGATATTGGTTACATTCTTCACAATATTAACAGCATTCTTGTTGTTTCCATCTTGGTTGTTCTATTTCCATTAATCTAGCTTCCCTGTCCCCCTTTGCCTTCTCATCTTTGGTCCAGGGTAAATGTTTACCATTTGGTTTCATCTAGACTGTTATTTTAAGGAGCACAGTACTCATGAGTGATATTATTTATTTTATGGGCCATCTGTCATTTGGCTAAAAGGTGACCTCTGGGAGTGGTTTGAGTTCCATGTTCAAAGAGTATCTCAGGGTGATAGTCTTGGGGGTTCATCTAGTCTCTACTGGTCCAGTAAGTCTGGTCTTTTTTTTTTAGGAATCTGAGTTTTGTTCTACATTTTTCTCCTATCTGGGACCTATGAGGCCCTTTTACTCTGTTGCATGGGGTCTCTAACAACAACAACCCTCACTGATGGAAAGATGAAGAAGAGAGTGGATAGAACTTTTACATATAATTACTTTTCATTACAGGGCTTATTTACAGAATTAAAAAGAAATACAACTATCTTTAGTTAAAGAATGAAGTCATGTCTTTCAAAGATGAAAAGCTACAAGTTCGCTTTTTATTTGAGAATGAGAACACTTGTATTTCCAGATATGTCCTGAGCTACTGAAATTTGAGTACCCCAATAGATTACATATAAAATGGAATCTTCTACAGGAAAATTAGAGCAGATTGGTTCGCTAATAATTTCTGGAATTCAAGAAGAAATTTGAAATGGGTAGGCAAACTTTAAACCTCACCAATGTCATTTTATGAACTGATTTTATTTACTTCTATGAAGACACAAGGGAAAGATTAGTCCAAAGGACTAATGGACCACAGCTACCACAGCCTCCACCAGACTGAAATATTCCATGACCTATTATTTTCTGTTTGCAAAGTTCAGGGGTAAGTTCTTCCTGGTTTGTCATTTTTGTTTCTCAAAAATCGTAGAAGGGTAAATTTGACATATTATTAGAGGAAAAAAGTTTTCATTATATTGTGAGAAGTTCAAGACTTCTGTGATATCTTTTTAAAAAGAGTTAATTTTTTAAGATGACAGTATCTAGAGAAATAAAAATGCTCTTAACAATGTTGCATCCCTATCTTTCAAAACAAACTCATTTATTGCTGTTGTAAAATGGGATGTTGAGTAGGCAGTATTGTACATAGAGCCATGTTTAATTGCTTGTCTATTCTAATTTAATTCACTGTCATTGACTTGAGCTTTTGTAATCATAATTCATAATTAGATTTTATGATTGACTAATTATGATGGTTGAACACAGTGCTGTGGCAAAGACTGTTGTATCCCAATATTTATAGCTCCTCTTCTATAGTAATAGCCCCTTGGTCCTTCCTAATTTATGTGAAATCCTAATTTGCTTAACTTGCTTGGTTATTTAAATTTTTTTAAATTGTACTTTAGATGAAGGTTTACAGAACAAACAGGTTTCTCATTAAAAAATTAATACACATATTGTTTTGTGACATTGGTTGCCAACCCAACATGTAAACACTTTCCCTTTCTTGACCTTGGGTTCCTCATTACCAGCTTTCCTGTCCCCTCCTGCCTTCCAGTCCTTGCACCTACGCTGGTGTGCTGATTTAGTCTCCTTTTTTTTTTTATGGGCCTGTCTAATCTTTGGCTGAAGGGTGAACCTCAAGAGTAACTTCATAAAAAGCTAAAAGGTTATCTGGGGGCCATAATCTCGAGGTTTCTTCAGTTTCTGTCAGACCAGTAAGTCTGGTTTTTTTTTTCTGAGTTAGAATTTTGTTCTACATTTTTCTCCAGCTCTGTCCAGGACCCTCTATTGTGATCCCTGTCAGGGCAATTTGTGGTGGTAGCTGGGCACCACCTAGTTGTGCTGGACTCAGTCTGGTGGAGGCTGTGGTAGTTGTGGTCCATTAGTCCTTTGGACTATTCTTTCCCTTGTGTCTTTGGTTTTCTTCATTCTCTCTTGCTCCAGATAGAGTGAGACGAGTGGAGTATCTTAGATGGCCACTCAAAAGGTTTTAAGACCCCAGATGCTACTCACCAAAGTGGAATATAGAACATTTTCTTTGTAAACTATGTTATGCCAATTGAGCTAGATGTTCACTGAGACCATGGTCCCCTGAGCCCACAGCCCAGTAATTTGGTCCCTCAGAGAGTTTGGATGTGTCTATGTAGCTTCCATGACCTTGCCTTGCACAAGTTGTGCTGGATTCCCCAGTATTGTGTACTGTCTTACCCTTGACCAAAGTTATCACTTATCTATTGTCTACTTAGTGTTTTTCCCTCCCACCCCCACCCCTTGTAAACATCAAAGATTATTTCTTTTTGTGTGAAAATACAAACTGTTTTTCATGAGTTTTTATAGTAGTGGTCTCATATAAATATTTGTCCTTTTGTGATTGACTTATTTCACTCAACATAATGCCCTCAAAATTCATCCATGTTGTGAGATGCTTCGCAGATTCATCATTGTTCTTTATCATTGCATAGTATTCCATTGCGTGTATGTACATAGTTTGTTTATCCATTCATCTGTTGATGGGCACCTAGGTTGTTTCCATCTTTTTTGTTAATGTGAACAATGCTGCAACGAACATGGATGTGTATATGTCTATTTTTGTGATGGCTTCTATTTCTCTAGGATATATTCCTAGGAGTGGGGTTGCTGGATCATATGGTATTTCCATTTCTAGCTTTCTAAGGAAGTGCTATATCGTTTTCCAAAATGGTTGTACCATTTTGCATTCCCACCAACTGCGCATAAGAGTTCCAATCTCCCTGCAGCCTCTCCAACATTTGCTATTTTCTGGGTTTTTCTTTTTTTTTAAATTCATGCTGGTAACGTCGGGGTGATAGTATCTCACTGTGGTTTTGATTTGCATTTCTCTAATGGCAATGATCGTGAGCATTTCCTTATGTGTCTGTTAGCTGTTTGAATGTCTTTGGTGAAGTGTCTATTCATATCCTTTGACCATGTTTTAATTGGATTATTTGTGTTTTTGTTGTAGAGGTGTTGAATTTTCCTGTAGATTTTAGAGATTAGGCCTTTGTCGGATTTGTCATAGCCAAAATTTTTTTCTAGGTTCGTAGGTTCTCTTTTTACTCTTTGGTCAAGTCTTTTGATGAGCATAAGTGTTTAATTTTTAGAAGATCCCAGTTATCTAACTTATCTTCTAGTGTTTGTGTATTGTTAGTTATGGTTCGTATCCTATTAACGTCGTGTATTAGGATCTCTAGCATTGACCCTATTTTTTCTTCTATGATTTTTATTGTTTTTGGCTGTATATTTATGTCTTTGATCCATTTTTAATTAGTTTTTGTGTATGGTGTGAGGTATGGATCCTGTTTCATGTTTCTGCAGATGGACATCCAGTTTTGCCAGCACCATTTGTTAAAAAGACTGTCTTTTCCCCGTTTAAAGTACTTTTGGACTTTGTCGAAGATCAGGTGACTATATGGATGGATTTACATCTGGGTTCTCAATTCTGTTTCATTGGTCAATGTGTCTGTCGTTGTACCAGTACCAGGCTGTTTAGACTACAGCAGCTGTATAGTAGGTTCTGAGGTCAGGTGGTGCAATTCCTCCTACTTTATTCCTCTTCTTCACTAGTGCTTTACTTATTTGGAGGCTCTTTCCTCTCCATATAAAGTTAATGATCAGTTTTTCCATTTCTTTAAAGAATGCTGTTGGTATTTGGATTGGGATTGCATAGTATTTGTAGATTGCTTTGGATATAATTGACATTTTCACTATGTTCAGTCTACTTATCCATGAGCATGGTATGTTTTTCAATTTATGTAGGTCTCTTTTGGTTTCTTGCAGTAGTGTTTTGTAGTTTTCTTTGTATAGGTCTTACATCCCTGGTTAGATTTATTCCTAAGTATTTTATTTTTTTAGGGGCTATTACAAATGGTATTGTTTTCCTGATTTCCTTTTTGTTTAAATTGTTTTTTAAATCCAAGCAAAAAATTTCAAAGGAGCAAGGGGCTGCTAGAGCAGGCATACTTACTGTGTTGTTGTTGTTAGTGGCTGTTGAGTCATTTCTGACTCATGGCAACTCCATGTGTGCAGAGTAGAACTGTTCCATGGGTTTTTCAAGGCTGTGACCCCTTGGAAGCAGATTGCCAGGCCTGTCTTTCTATGCACCTCTGGATGAGTTTGAACTGCCAACCTTTTGGCTAGTAGTCGAGTTCTTCATCATTTATGTCACCCAGGGACTCCTTATACCTACTGTAGGGAGAACTAAAAACTGATAGCTAGATACCAAAAAACAAAACAAAACAAAACAAAAAAACAAAAAAGCCATTGCTGTTGAGTCGATTCTGACTCACAGTGACCCTATAGGACAGAGTAGAACTTCCCTATATGGTTTCCAAGGGACACCTGGTGGATTTGAACTGCTGACCTTTTGGTTAGTAGCTGTAGCTCTTAACCACTACGCCACCAGGGTTTCCAAGTTCTAGACAGAGGGCAGAAAATTAAAAAAATATGGGAAAATTTCAGCCCTCTAGGCCATGCATTAGAGTCCCTGTGTGGGACTCCATTTGTGCCACCAGGGCTCCTTCTACAGCTCTGGACCCTGTTTATTAGTTGATCTCTTGTCCTATCATTCTCTCCCCCACTCTCTCATTCCACTCCAGTTACACCTGCCTTGGCTTGCTATTTCTCAAACATGCAAAGCTTTTCCTGTCTCAGGACCGCCACACTTGGCTATTCTCTCTTTCCAGATCACTATTCACTCAGATATTTCCATGGTTCACATTCTCCCTTCATTCATATGTTTCCTCAAATATGACCTCCCTTTTCAGAGAGACCATGACTGAAGACCCTATATAAAATAGCCCTCAACCTCCCATCATTATCTGTCTGCTTAGTCAACTAGTGAATTTGACTGTTACTAAAATTGCATGCAGCAGTAGTTAAGAGCACAGGCTCTGGAGTTACACCACCTGGGTAAAAATCCAGACTCCATCATTTTCTCCTTGTATGATCTTCGTCAATTTACTTAACCTCTTTGTCACTCAGTTTCCTCATGTGTAAAATGGGGATAATAATAATAAAACATAGGATTGTGAAGATAACAATGCATGAAAAACTCCAAAAACAGGGGGAGAACGGGTTGACATCAGCTGCAGAAGTATGGTTATTCAGCTGAGACTGTTGTATATTGGGTGGTATTCAAAGGACTGTTCATTGGATTAAGTCCATTCACCACTGGCTAATTTTCAGAAAAGAGGGGCTTCCACTGACTGGTGTACTGTAAGTGTGTTCACTGAGAAAAGTTTTTATTGATTGATTAAATGAAATGAAAATTTTTAAACTAGCTCTAGTGGTTCTACAGCTGGTTGTTTATTAATTAAGCAGGTTTAAAGCAAGTTCTGGTGGCACAGAATTTTGTACTGTTTTACTAACAGTCAAATTCACTATTTGACTAAGTGAACAAATAATGATGGGAGGTGGAGGGCACATAGCACACTCTGAAAATGCCAGCCATTGTTAGCTGAAATTGTTTCTTTACTACGTGTCTCCCTCACTAAAATGTAAGCTTCATGGGGGCAGAGACTTTGTACTGTTCCTCTTGTATTCCCAGGAACTAGAACAGTGTCTGTTAGAGTTGACACTAAACTGTATTTTGTTGCACGAATAAATGAATCTTTTAATATATGTCAATCTAAAAAAAAAAAAAAAAACCAGGATGTTGACTAAAAAGGCAGGTTGGAAGAGGATACATGGCATATGAAAGTATTTACAATAAATTTTTAAAATACATAAAACGACACTACATACATACACTATACCAATCCAGTTGTCTGCCCAGGACCCATTTTCCTCTTCTTTCTTACTAACAGACTCAGCTAATGTACCCAACTCAAAAACTACCTTTTTAAACCTTCCTTGAAGATGGGGTGGCCAATGAGCTGTAAGTGGATATTGGTGTATGTCGCTTCTGGGAAAGCTCTTTAATGGAGTTGACTCATCTAGGAGGTAGAAGCCCTTTTGCCCTTTCCTTTTCCTCCCTTTTCTTGTCTGAAGTGCAGATGTGATAGCTAGAGCTCCAATAGCCATTTTGTGATCCTGAGGTGAACTTGAGGATGGAAGCCGTATGTTAAGGAGATGCAGGGAAGAAAGAAGGACTTTGAATCACTGACGACAACATTCAGCCTCCATACCAGCTTTGGGAGGCCTAATTACTGGACTTCATAATATGTGAGAGGAAAGATTAATCCATAATTAAAGTCTGAGAATAAAAAAGTTGCCTCACTCCTGAGAACCTCTGTAGCCATGGTAACAAGTAGCCACCAGAACTTGTTTTAAACCTGCTTAATTAATAAGTAACCAGCTGTAGGACCATCATAACTAGTTTAAAAAATTTCATTTCATTTCATTTAATCAATCAATGAAAACTTTTCTCGGTGAACGTATTTATGGTACACCAATTAGTCAGTGAAAGCTCCTCTTTTCTGAAACTCAGCCAGTGGGGAATGGACTTAATCCAATGAACTGTCCTTTGAATACCACTCAATATACAACAATCTAAGCTGAATAACCATACTTCTATAGCTGTTGTCAACCCACTCCTGCCTATGGCCTTTGAAAGTTCATCAATCCCTGAGTTTCACATTGCCAAAGAATCCTATACAAGATCAACTGCATGGTCTGCTCAGAGGGATAGTACCTTATAGTATAGTTATCTTTTATGTAAGAAAGAAAGACCTCTGGTGGCACAGTGGTTAAGCACTTGGTTACTGTCATGGGAGAAAGATGTGGCAGTCTGCTTCCATAAAGACTGCAGCCTTAGAAACTCTATGAGGCAGTTCTACTCTGTCCTGTAGGGTTGCTATGACTTGTAATTGACTCGGCTGCAATGGTTTTTTCTTTTTTACATCAGAAAGGAATAAATTTAGCTATGCATTTTTATATTTTTCAGATATTGAGTGGTGGTCTCATCTTTGGACAAGCCAATGCTAATTCAGTTCTCTGGTAGCAGCAGCAGAAAGCAATTCCTATATGCTACCTGTAATAGAGGTATAAATGAAATTTTATACTTCAGGAGCCCTGGTGGTGCAGCGATTGAGAGCTTGGCTGTTAATCAAAAAGTTGGCAGTTTGAATCCACCAACCGCTCCTTGGGCTCTATGGGGCTGTTCTGCTCTGTCCTACAGGGTTGCTGTGAGTTGGAATTGACTGGGTGGCAGTGGGTTGCTTTTGTTTTTTTTCGTAGATGAAGAAGTATGATGAAAGTTACAAATGAACTTCAATCGCATGGTTATTTCTGGGAATGCTGTTATTGGTAGTGGAGGAGTTGGCTCTGACTCATGGTGACCTTATGTATGACAGAATGAAAAGTTGCCTGGTTCTACCCTATCTTCATGATTGCTGGCATGTTTGAGTCTATTCTTGTGGCTATTGTGTCAATCCATCTCATCGAGGGTTTCCTTTGCTTTTGCTAATCCTCTACCAAACGTAACCCATTGCCATAGAGACAACTCCAACTCATAGCGACCCTCTACGACACAGTAGAATGGTCCCACAGAGTTTCCAAGACTGTAATCTTTACGGATCAAGACTGCCACATCTTTCTCCTGAGGAGTGCATGGCTGATGGATTCGAACTGCCGACTTTTCAGTTAGCTGCCAAGTGCTTTACCATTGTGCCACCAGGACTCTTTTTCCAAACGTAAAATCCCCCAAACCAAACTCATTGCTGTTCAGTTGATTCTGATTCATAGTGACCCTATAGGATAGAATAGAACTGCCCCATAGGGTTTCCAAGGCTGTAATCTTTACGGAAGCAGACTGCCACATCTTTCTCCTGCAGAGCGGCTGGTGGGTTCGAACCACCAACCTGTCTGTTAGCAACCGAGCACTTTAACCACTACACCACCAGGGATTCTTTTACCAAACATAGGTGGCTTCAAATTTTTCTGTAAAGACCTGAGGAATATAGATAAATTTTTAATTGTTAAGTATGGATTGTTAAATACATAAGGTTATGTATTCTTTATATTTGGTATTGAAATATTTTATGCTTTAAGTTTAATAATTATCTTTCTCAACCCAAAGGTAAATAGCATTTACATATGATAAAGAAGATGGCCTTTGGAGTCACTGACCAGCTTTGTGACCTTGAACAAATTACATGTCTGTACTTTGTATTTTTAAAAATTATTAATAAAAGTATTGAATTCTTATTAAGATAGTTATGAGTTACTTACCATACAGCAGACATTAAATAAATGTTATTTTCTTTCCTTCATGGTCTGTAGCAGTTCTTGTTTCAAATCAATATTGATTTGAATATTGCTATTCTTTGGGTGATATTAAAAAGTTAATAATTTATCTTGAACACTTATGCTGTGTATTGTTAGATGCTGAGTGCTACTTGTGAAAATAAAGCCCTTCCTTAGAATCAATGATGGATTATTTTCACATATCTTAGGCTCTTCGATTTACTTATTGATCACTAGATCATTGTGTTGTTATGTGCCATTGAGTCACTTCCAACTCATGACTGTATAGGACAGAGAAGAACTGCCCCATAGGGTTTCCTAGGCTGTAATCTTTATGAAAGCAGATCTTTGAATCTTTTCTCCCACAGAACAGCTGGTGGGTTTGAGCTGCTAACTTTTTGGTTAGCAACTGAGTGCATAACCATTGTGTCACTAGACCATTAGGGTTATTTAAAATTCAGCCTTTGAACAAGTTGCAAAATCATGGAATTTTAAGCTGAGAAGACTTATCAGCTTAATGAGTCTATTAAGGATTTGTGAATTTAGGATGTTTTATCCAGTAGGAATTTTATATCCCAATTATTCAGACTGTGATAGAGCTAATATACTATCCTGAATTGAAAAAATGAATTAAGTTTTGAGACATTTGAGGACAGTGTATTCTAAAGATGTACTGGACTCTTTAGAACACTTATATTAATGATAAAGAGAGGAATTGAGAGAGGAGTCAAGGTAGGAGAACCATCAAAGAGTAGGACTCACGGATCTTTGTTTTCAGTTTCCTTATTCCTCACCTTGCCCCACTGTCTCTCACTGGAGATATTTCAGCTCCATGAGGCATATCTCAATGATAGATGTTGCTGTGAGCCGAGAAATAAACCCACACTATTTCCTCTTAGAGGACAACACCACTCCTAAACAAACACTTATATCCACATGAGTTTTTAATTACTCAGGGGGGATATTTTTGTGTAAGGAGCTCTCTCCTGTTTCCAGTCTTTTCTGGACTACATTCTCCAGGCAGCAATAGTCCAGTAGACCAGTTAGTTTTAATTCAGTGTTTCCCAAAGTGGGGGCACACGCCGCTTGTAAAGGTGATAATTTTAGATAGTACATCTCAGCAACATGGCCTTAAACAACACCAATTCATACATTTTTGAACTTTTTCAATTCCTCTGATTAGTTGAGAAAGAATCACAGTTTGGTGGCAGTAAGTATTTCATGTCTAATAACTTTACAAAGTAGCTTCTTACAAAGAAAGCAGGTTTCAAGCTCTGAGCTTTGGCAGGCCACAGTAACCAGCTAGTAACTGCTTTACTTTTTCAATGATTACTTTCTAGTTTTGGGAAATGATGCTGAATTTCCACTTCTGGCAAACCAAAGAACCAAATCCACTGCCATCCGATATCAACTCATAGTGACCCTATAGGACAGAGTAGAACTGTCCCATTGGGTTTCTAAGGCTGTAAATCTTTACAGAAGCAGACTGCTGCATCTTTCTCCCACAGAGCTGCTGGCAGGTTCAAACCGCTGACCTTTCAGTTAGCAGCCCAGCACTTTAACCACTGTACCACTGGGGCTCCTCCCATTTATGGCAATGATATAGAAGTTTCTGTTGAGTGTATTTATTTATGTTAAATGGTGATATAGTTGATTTAAAGATAAAAATTAAGGAAATAATTGTCTAGGCTGTTCAAAGCACAGTGTGAAGGTAGAGGTGACTGCAGTTTGGCTTTACCTTGGTTTAGTGCTTCCTATATTAAACTCTAGCCTCATTCCTCTTCATTCCCTCACCAGCAGAAGGTGAGGGAGCAAGACATAGGTGGTTAGCAAACCGTTACAAAAAACAATATTGCCATCATTAAATATTACGTACCTAGGAGCATAGTTTATTTCCATAAATTATTTGGGGTTAAATTAGTTTTTGGAGTTCCTTTAGGGGATGTTAGTTTTCAAAAATAGTTGGTATTTAACTTTCTTTAAGACCAGTTGCTGTTGAGTTGACTCCAACTCATGGCAACCCCATGTGTGTCAGAGTACAATTGTGTTCCGTAGAGCTTTCTTTCTTTCTTTTTTTTATTTTTATTTTTGGGCACCAGTATTTTATTTTATTTTTAAGAAAATTTTTATTGTGCTTTAGGTGAAAGTTTACAGAGAAAATTAGTTTCCCATTCCATAGTTTGTACATAAAGTGTTCCATGATATTGGTTGCATTCCTCACAATGTGTCAGTATTCTCCCCATTTCTGCCTTGGGTTCCCCATTTCAATTTGTCTGGATTTTCTACCCCTTCCTGGCTTCTGATATTTGCTTTTGGACAAATGTTGTCCTTTTGATCCCATATAATTGATTGTTCTAAGGAACATGTTCCTATCAGGTGTTATTGTTTATTTTATGGGCCTGTCTACTGTTTGGTAGTCTCTGGGAATGGCTTCAGTTCCAGGTCAGACGGGTGTCTTATGGCCACAGTTTCGGTGGTTCCTCCAGTTTCTGCCAGACTGGTAAGTCTGGTCTTTTCTGTGAATTTGATTTTTTGTTCTACATTTTTCTCTGGCTGTGTCTGGGACCCTCTGTTGTGATCCCAGTCAGAGTGGTCCCTAGTGGTAGTTGGGCACCATCTAGTTCTGGTCTCAGGGTCATGTAGGCTGTGGTTCATGCGGTCCATTAGTCCTTTGGACTAATTGCTCCCTTGAGTCTTTGGTTTTCCTTACTCTCCTTTCCTCTGGATGGGAAGAGATGAATAGTTGTATCATAGATGGCCGCTCACAAGCTTTTAAGCCCTCAGATGCTACTTACCAAAGTAGGATACAGAAAATTGTCTGTATGAACCATGTTGTGTCAATTGACGTAGATGTCTCCTGAGTCTATGGCCCTTAACCTTTGAGCCTAGGAACTTCGCCCCTCGAGGTGTTTGGTCATGCCTAAGAAGTTTCCATGATTGTGCCTTTTGTATGCTCTATTGTCTATATTAATATAAATGTAGCCCCTACAAATACATATGTGGAAATATCCACAACCAAACCTATTTCTGCAGGTGGATGTGCTCCCTTATACCTTCCCACACCTCTTTAGCTTACCTATTTACCTATGTATTCATTTGTAAATTATTTTTTGTTAATATGATTCTTGCAAGATTGTCTATGTTATAGGAATTACCCTGTTGTTGTTGTTGTTAGGTGCTGTCGAGTAACTTCCCACCCATAGCGACCCAACGTACAACAGAATGAAACACTGCCCAGTCCTGCACCATCCTCACAATCTTTTTGATATTTGAGCCTATTGTTGCAGCCAGTATGTCAATCCATCTTGTTGAGGGTCTTCCTCTTTTTCGCTGACCATCTACCTTAGATAGACAATGGTGTCCTTCTCCAGGGACTAGTCCCTCCTGATAACATGTGCAAATATGTGAGATGAAGTCTCACCATCCTCACTTCCAAGGAGCACTCTTGCTGTACTTCTTCCAAGACAGAAGTGTTCATTCTTCTTGCAGAATATTTAATATTCTTCACCAATACCGTAATGTAAATGAATCAATTCTTCTTCAGTCTTCCTTATTCAATGCACAGCTTTTGCAAACATGAGGCAATTGAAAATACCATGGCTTGGGTCAGATGCACCTTAGTCCTCAAAGTGACATATTTGCTTTTCAACACTTTAAAGAGGTCTTTTGCAGCAGATTTGCCCAATGCAATACGTCATTTGACTTCTTGACTGCTGCTTCCATGGGCATTGATTGTGGGTCCAAGGAAAATGAGATCCTTGACAACCTCCCTTTTTTTTCCGTTCATCATGATTGTTGTTTATGGGTCCAGTTGTGAGGACTTTTGTTTCCTTTAGGTTTAGGCATAATCCATATTGAAGGCTGTAGTCTTTGATCTTCATCGGTAACTGCTTCAAGTCCTCTTCAGTTTCAGCAAACAAGGTTGTGTCATCTGCGTAGCATAGATTGTTAATGAGTCTTCCTCCAATCCTGATGCCGAATTTTTCTTTATATAGTCTACCTTCTCGGATTATTTGCTCAGCATACAGATTGAATAAGTACTGTGAAAGGATACAACCCTGATGCACACCTTTCCTGATTTTAAACCACAGAGTATTCCCTTGTTCTGTTCAAACAATTGCCTTTTGGTCTATGTACAGGTTCTGCATGAGCACAATGTGAAAAAACCAACCCCAAACCTGTTGCCATCAAGTCGGTTCCAACTCATATAACCTATAGGACAGAGCAGAACTACCTCACAGGGTTCTGAGCTTGTGGATTCAAACTGCTGATCTTTCAGATAGCAGCCAGTCTCTCAACCACTGTGCCATCAATGCTCCGAGCACAATTGAGTGTTCTGGCATTCCCATTCTTCACAATCTTATTCATAATTTGTTACGATCCACACAGTTGAATGCCTTTGAATAGTCAATAAAACACAGGTAAACATCTTTCTGGTATTCTCTGCTTTCAGCCAGGATCCATCTGACATCAGCAATGACATCCCTTGTTCCACATCCTCATCTGAATCTGGCTTGAATTTCTGGCAGTTCCCTGTTGATGTACTGCTGCAACTGCTTTTGAATGATCTTCAGCAAAATTTTACTTGAGTGTGATATTTAATGATATTGTTCAATAATTTCTGCATTTGGTTGGATCACTTTTCTTAGGATTGGGCACAAATATGGATCTCTTCCAGTCAGTTGGCAGGTACCTGCGTTCCAAATTTCTTAGCATAGATGAGTAGTTAACGTACTTGCCTTTTATTTTTGCGTTCCTCTCTGTGTCTTCCTTTGCATTGGTCAGGTTGTGCCGACTTCGCCCATATTGTGTATTGCCTTTCCTTTCATCAGTATTAACATGTGTCTTCTATCTGGTTAGTAATTTTCCCTCCCTTCCCATCCCATCCCTAGTAACCGTCAAAGAATTTTTTGTTTCTGTGTGTAAACTTTTTCTTATTTTTTTTTAATAATGGTGGTCTCATACAATATTTGTCCTTTTGTAATTGACCTATTTCACTCAGCTTAATGTTCTCCAAATTCATCCGTGTTGTGAGATATTTCACGGATTCATCATTATTCTTTATGGTTGTGTAATATTCCATTCTGTATATCTACCAGTTTGTATATCCATTCATCTGTTGTGAACACTTAGGTTGTTTCCGTCTTTTTGCTATTGTGAATAATGCAGCAATGAATATGGATGTGCTTATGTTCTATTTGTGTCATGGCTCTTATTTCTTTAGGTTATATACTTAGGAGTGGGATTGTTGGATCATATAGTACTTCTATTTCTAGCTTTTCAAGGAAGTTCCATATTGTTTTCCACAGTGGTTGTACCATTTTACATTCCCATCGGCAATGTGTATAAGTGTTCCAATCTCCCCACAACCTTGCCAACATTTGCTATTTTCTGTTCTTTTGATTAGTGTCATTTATTGTTGGGGTGAAATGGTATCTCACTGTAGTTTTGGCTTGCATTTCTTTAATGGCTAATGCAGAGCCCTGATGATGCAGTGGTTAAGCACTCAGCCGCTAATCGACAGATTGATGATTTGAACCCACCAGCTGCTTTGTGGGAGAAAGATGTTGCAATCTGCTTCTGTAAAGATTTACATTCTTGGAACTTCTATGGGACAGCTCTGCTCTGTCCTGTAGGGTATCGCTATGAGTCAGAATCAACTTGATAGTAGTGGGTTTGGGTTTAATGGATAATGATCACAA
The DNA here is from genome assembly GCA_030035585.1 of Dugong dugon. Classification (NCBI taxonomy): domain Eukaryota; kingdom Metazoa; phylum Chordata; class Mammalia; order Sirenia; family Dugongidae; genus Dugong; species Dugong dugon. Next base: position 18,881,999 of record CM057463.1, on the reverse strand, counting down.
GCATTTCTTCACAGGTTTGTTAGCCTCCTGAATGTCTTCTTTGGTGAAGTGTCTGTTCATATCTTTTGCCCATTTTTTAATTAGATTGTTTGTATTTTTGTTGTTGAGGTGTTGAAGTTTTCTACAGATTTTAGAGTTTAGACCCCTGTCGGATACATTGTAGCCAAAATTTTTTTCCCAATCTGTAGGTTCTCTTTTTAACTCTTTTGGAGAAGTTTTTTTAATGAGCATAATTGTTTAATTTTTAGGATGTCCCATTCATCAGTTTATCATCTGCTGTTTGTGCATTTCTAGTTATGTTTGGTATTCTGTTTATGCCATATTAGGACCCCTAATGTTTTCCCTATTTTTTCTTCTGTGATCTTTATAGTTTTAGGTTTTCTATTTATGTCTTTGATCCATTTTGTGTATGGTGTATTGTATATGGTGTAAAATATGGTCCTGTTTCATTTTTCTACAGATAGACATCCAGTTTTGCTAGTGCCATTTGTTAAAGAGACTATCTCTTCCACATTTAATGGACTTCGAACCTTTGTCGAAGATCAGCTCTCCATTGGTGGATGGATTTACGTCTGGGTTCTCAATTCTGTTCCATTGGTCCATGTGTTTGTCATTGTACCAGTACCCAGCTGTTTCGACTATTGTGGCTGTGGTTCTGAGATCGGGTAGTGTGAGGCCTCCTACTTTGTTCTTCTTCTTCAATAATGCTGTACTTATCCAGGGCCTCTTTCTTTTCCATATAAAGCTGGTGATTAGTTTTTCCATCTCCTTAAATAATGCCATTTGAACTTGGATGAGGATTGCATTATATCTATAGATTGATTTTGGGAGAAGTTTTTCACAACATTGAGTCTTCCTATCCATGAGTGTGATATTTTTTTCCATTTATGTAGATATCTTTTGATTTTTTGCAGTAGTGTTTTGTAGTTTTCTTTGAATAGGTCTTTTACGTCCCTGGTTAGATTTACTCCTATGTATTTTATCTTTTTGAGGGTTATTGTAAATGGTATGGTTTTCCTGATTTCCTTTTTGAAGTTCTCTTCGTTGGTGTAGAGGAATCCAACTGATTTTTGTCTGTTGAGCTTGTATCCTGCTACTTTTCTGAATCCTTCCATTAGTTCTAGTAGCTTTCTTGTGGAATCTTTGGGGTTTTATATGTATAGGATCATATTATCTGTAAATAAGGAAAGTTCTACTTCTTCCTTCACAATTTGAATGCCCTTTGTTTCCTTTTCTTGGTTTATTGCTCTAGCTGGGACTTCCAGTGCAATGTTGAATTGTTATTGTTGTTGTTAGGTACCATCGATTCAGTTCTGCCTCATAGCAACCCTATGTACAACAGAACGAAACGCTGCCTGGTCCCATGCCATCTTCACAATCATTGCTGTGTTTGAATTGTTGCAGACACTGTGTCAATCCATCTCATTGAAGATCTTCCTCTTTTTTGCTAATTCTCTTCTGTTGTGGATTGAATTGTGTCCCCCCAAAAATGTGTGTATTAATTTGGCCAGGCCATGATTCCTGGTATTCTGTGGTTTTCCTATAAAACCCGCGTCTGTGATGTTAATGAGGGAGGATGGGCGGCAGTTGTGTTAGTAAGGCAGGACTCAGTCTACAAGATTGGATTGTATCCTGAGGCAATGTCTTGAGATATAAAAGACAGAAGTGAGCGGTGAGACAGGGGGACCTCATACAATCAAGAAAGCAGTGCCGGGAGCAGAGCGTGTCCTTTGGACCGGGGTCCCTGCGCCGAGAAGTTCCTAGTCAGGGTGAACACTGATGAGAAGGCCGAGAGAGAAAGCCTTCACCTGGAGCTGACACCTTGAATTTGGACTTTTAGCCTACTTTACGGTAAGAAAATAAGCTTCTCTTTGTTAAAACCATCCACTTGTAGTATTTCTGTTATGGCAGCGCTAGATGACTAAGACATCTTCCTTACCAAGCACGAATACAAGTGGGGATAAAGGACATCCTTGTCTAATTTCTGTTCCCTGGGAGAATGCTTTCAGTCTCTCTATTGAGAATAATGTTGACTGTTGGTTTTATATGAATGCCCTTTATTATGTTGAGCAATTTCCCTTTTATTCATATGTTGCTGCAAGTTTTTATCAAGAAAGGGTGTTGGACTTTATTAAACGCCCTCTCTGTGTTGATTGAGGTGATCATGTAATTCTTTTCTTTTGTTTTATTTATATAGTGGATTACATTGATTGATTTTCTAATGTTGAATCATCCCTGCCTACCTGGTATGAATCCCACTTGGTCATGATGTATTATTTTTTTGATATGCTGTTGAATTCTATTGGCTAGAATTTTGTTGAGAATTTTTGTGTCTATACTCATGAGGATATTGGTCTGTAATTTTTTTTTTTTTTTTTTTTAGTGGTCTCTTTGCCTGGCTTTGGTATCAGGGTTATGCTGGCTTCATAGAGTGAATTCAGGAGTATTCCTTCCTTTTCTATGCTCTGAAATAGTTTGTGTAGTGTTGGTGTGAGCTCTTCTCTGAATGTTTGGCAGAATTCTCCAGTGAAGCTGTCTGGGCCAGGGCTTTTGTTGTTGTTGGGAGGTTTTTTTTTAAGAAAAAAATAATCTCTCCAATATTTTCTTTTGTTATGGGTCTGTTCAATTTTTATACCTCAGTTGGTGCTGGTTTAGGTAGGTAGCATGTGTCTAGAAATTTGTCCATTTCCTCTTGGTTTTAAAACTTGTTGGAGTACAATTTTTCATAATATTCTGTTAATCCTTTTTATTTCAGTTGGTTCTGTTTTAATGTCACCCATCTCATTTCTCATTGGGGTTATTTTCATTTTCCCCTTTTCTTTTGTCAATTTGGCCAGTGGTTTGTTGATTTTGGAGCCCTGGTGGCTCAGTGGTTAAGAGCTCGGCTGCTAACCAGAATGTCAGCAGTTCAAATCTACCAGCCGCTCCTTGGAAACCCTATGGGGAAGTTCTACTCTGTCCTATAGAGTTGGTATGAGTTGGAATCAACCCTGCCTCAATGGGTTTTTTGTTGATTTTATTGATCCTTTCAACGAACGAACATCTGGTCTTGCTGCTTCTTTTTGTTTTTTTCTATTCTTTGTTTCATTTATTTCTACTCTAATCTTTATTATTTCCTTTCTTCTGGTGACTGGGCTTCTTTTGCTGCTCTCTTTCTGTTTGTTTGCATGGTAGGGTTAACGTTTTTATTTTGGCCCTTTCTTCTTTTTTGGTGTGTGTGTTTATTGCTATAAATTGACCTATGAGCACTGCTTTTGCTGTGTCCCAAATATTTTGATATGTTGTATTTTCATTCTTACTTGATACTAGACATTTTTTGATTTGATCTTTGATTTCTTCTATTACACAGTGGTTTTTAAGCAAGGTGTTATTCAGTTTCCATGTGCTTGATTTTTTTTCCTTGTTCTTTCTGTTGTTGATTTCTACTTTTATGGTGTTGTGATCAGAGAAAATGCTTTGGTATTTTGATGTTTTGAATTTTATTGAGGGTTGCTTTGTGGCCTAAAATGTGGTCTATTCTGGAGAATGACCCATGTGAGTTGGAAAAGAATGTATACTTTGCTGCTGTTAGATGGAGTTCTGTATATGTTTATGAATTCAAGTTGGTTGATTGTGGCATTTAGATCTTCTGTATTTTTGTTGAGTTTCTTTCTAGTTCTGTCCTTCACTGAAATTGGAGTGTTGAAGTCTCCTTCTATTGTTGAACTGCCTATTTCTATTTTCAATACTGTTAGAGTTTATTTAATGTGTTTTGGAGCCCTGCCATTGGTTGCGTATATATTTATTATGGTTATGTCCTCTTGGTGACCTTTAATCATTATATAATGGCCTTCTTTATCTTTTATGGTGGATTTTGCCTTAAAGTCCATTTTATCAGAGATTAATATTGCTACTCCTGCTCTTTATTTTGGTTTTTGTTTGCTTGATAGATTTTTTCCACCCTTTGAGTTATAGTTTTTTTATGTCTTTGTGTCTAAGGTGTGTCTCTTGTAAACAGTACATTGACAGGTCAGGTTTTTTAATCCATTCTGCCACTCTCTGTTGCATTTAAGTCATTTACATTCACCGTGATTATCGATAGGTATGAGTTTACTGTTGTCACTTTGTTGTGCTTTTTTTTGGAGTGTTGACCATTTCTTTGTTCCACTTAATTTTCAGTGTAAGTTCTTTTTGTTTTTGGATTTTCTTTTTATTTGTTTCATTGTTGTTGATTTTGTCCTTACTGAGTCTTTAAGTTTTTCTTTTTTATTTTGATGAGTAGGTTTATTAACTTTCTTTGTGGTTACCCTGAAATTTACCTTTATCTTCTTAAGTTTAAAACATTCTTTTATTACTTGATATCACCTTGACTTCCTTTCCATTTGTAACTTCTATAACTACTTCATTTATTCTCCTTTTTTGTTTTGATGTTGTCATCTTTTACAGATTGATGTCTCTGGTTCCATGTTTTCAGTCTTTTTGCTTTGTCTTATTTTTGAGAATTCTTTTTCTGGGTTGGTATCTGGCTGATGCTGTTCTGTGTCATAATCTCAGGTTGTTGCCTGACGTTGTTGGTTCTCTTTAATATTTCTTGTAAGGTTGGTCTGGTTTTCCTGGTTGTTCTGTCCTTCATTAAAAGTGATGTGTTCCCTTAACTGTTTATCTGAAAATGTCTAATTTTGCTATCATATTTGAAATACAATTTTGATGTATATGTAATTCTTTGCTGGCATTTTTTTTTCTTTCAAGGTTTTATATAAGTCATCCCATTGCCTTCTTGTCTTCCTGGTTTCTGCTAAGTAATCAGAGCTTGGTTTTATTGGTTTCCCATTGTAGGTGGCTTTTCGTTTATTCTAGCTGTTCTCAGGATTCTTTCTTTGTCTTTGGTTTCTGGAAGTTTAATTATGATACGTCTTGGTGACTTTCTTTTGGAGTCTATCCGCATGGGGTGTATTGAGCTTCTTGGATGAATATTTTCTTATCTTTCATGATATTAGGGAAGTTTTCTGCCAGCAAATCTTTGAAAATTCTGTAGTTTTTTTTGCCTCCTGTTCTGGAATTCCAATCAAATGTAAATTTTTCCACTTGATAGTTTTGTATGTAATTCTTAGGCTATCTTCATTTTTCTTCATTCTTTTTTCTAATTTTTCTTTAAACACATTGGTGTTAAAGTATTTCTCCTCTATTCCTCTAATTTTGTCTTCCATTGATTCAATTCTGCTCCTATGTCTTTCTATTGAGTTGTCTATTTCTGAAATTTTATTGTTAGTCTTTTGGATTTCTAGTTGAGTTTTTTGTATGGTTTCTAATTGTTTATTTATTTTGTCATTTTGTTTTTTGTATTGTTTTCCTGAATTCTTCTGTTGTTTTGTCTATGTTTTCCTCGATTTTTTTCTGTTTTCCTTGGTTTTGTGTGTGTTTCTTTGATCTCTTTCTGGATTTCTTGGAGAACCATATGTATTAATCTTTTGAATTCCTTATCAAGTAGTTGCATTACCTTTTCTTCCTCTGGAAGGTTTTGTGGTTCTTTATTTTGGTCAATTGCTGGAGCCATCTTGTCCTGTTTCTTTTTGTTATTTGATATTGTCTGTTGTGTCCGAGGCATTAAAGTGTTATTATATTTATTTAATTATTGTATTTTTGTTTGTTGCATCCTAATGTTTTGTTTTGTGTTGTTTTGATACATCTGAGTAGTTGGGGCCTGTGTGCTACTCTGTTTGCTAGTCTGGCTGTACTGGATCCCTCACCACCTGTTTCTGGGTTAGTGGGGCAATGCTTGGGCGTTTGAGTGCAGGTCTCTGATTGCTGGTCTTGTAGGCTGCTGAGAAGGTAGCTTGTATTGCTGGTGAAGTGATGTGTCTGTCTGGTCACTTGGATGTGGGTGCAGGGAGCATTCTCACTGGTCTCTGGGTTGGGTGTTGTATGTGCACACTACTGATTGTTGGGTGGTTGGGGCAAGGGTGCCCAGGTCATCAGTTTCTGGGTGGGTTGTACAGTAACTCTCACTCCTGGTCCCAGGTGAGCAGGGCTGTGTGGTAGTTGCTAGAGTGGGCACAAGCCTCTGGTTGTGGGGGTGGGTGGCGGTATGGAGGACAAGGTGGGGAGATACCACCAGTCCACCAGTGACTGCTAAGAGGGTGTGCTCCTGTTAACTAGACCATAATGTGGGAGAGGATGTGCTGCCAGTCCTCAGGCCCCCCAGCATAGGTGGCTGGAGAGAGTAGGAGATGCCCCTGGTCTGTTGACTCCTGGTGCAGGTGGCTGAGCAGAGAAGTGGGTGCCACTTGTTTGTGGGCCCCTGGCTCAGAAGATGATGTGCTGTTGGGTGCCACCAGACTACAGTTGCACATGGGAGAGGTAGATGAAGGGGATGGGGAGCACTGCAGATCCATGAGCCTCCAGCACAGGGGGCTGGAGGGGTATGGTGGGAAGCAGTCCTGCCTGGCTCTGTATGTGGCTGCAGAGTCTCTCCTGCTTGACTGCATGAGGTGATAGGGGCTTTGTCTGGGAATGCTTCTTGCTTTGTCTCAATATTGCTTAGCTGTGTATGTTAGCTGGCAGGGTGCCTGCGATTCATAATTCTCCACGCCCACTGTTTTTGTAGTCTCTCCTTCCCTTTGGCACTCAGTCCTATTCTTCAGTCTTGCTTAAATGCTCAGGGTTTGAAAGTTGTCATCTATATCCAATTCACTTTTTTTCTCAGGTCTCTGTTGTAAGAAAGACATTATGAGGCATCTGATTACACCACTGTCTTGGACTGCTTCTCTCCATAGGATTTTCAATGGCTGATTTGTGAGAATTAGATAGCCAAGTCTTTCTTCTGAGGCACCTCTGGATGGACTTGAACCTCCAACTTTTTGTTAGCAGCTGAGTCCTCTGCAGCATTGCTAGTCCAATATATTGGATATGGACTCTATTCCCTGATGTACTTGAGAATGTGGCTATGTTTCTATATTTTTCCTTAACTATGGTTTTTATTTCAGGAGTTGAGGAATGAGAATTGTTTTAAAGTCAAAGACACATCTGTCACCTGGATTTTCAAGTGATGCCCAGCCACCTCATGTTAGTGTATTTACCACATCACTAGACAGAACATTCTATTCATTTGTGCACCCATCTATTTAAGCAAATATTTTGACTACCTTTTAGGAATACATTGTTTGAAGTTCTTCCTCAGTGGAAGATTTAGAGAGATGTAGAAGGAAAGATCTAATACCAATTGAGCCAAATATGTGTCAGGCACAATACTAGACTGTAGACACAGTGGTAAAAAAATTAGACATGGTCACTACCCTCATGGCACTTAGTGAAAATTGAGGTTGAGGGGGTGAAACAAACATTAAAATCTATATTAATACAATAATTTATATAACTAAAGATTGTGGTAAATGCTATCATGGAAATATTCAGGATGTTATGATAGAGTGCAACAGGATGTTATATTGTCCATAATTTAGTTTAAAATATTTAAGGACAAAGTAGGGGTATTGCTTGTGCTACTTGAAGCCGCAACCCAGATGTGGCCAGCAGTCTAGTAAGGATTCCACATTCTAGAGATAATATTAGTAAGATCACATCCCAGAAGCTGCTCTTTCAAGTGCTTCTCCCATCCATATCTCTGAACAATGCTGAATATCAGAAATGGATTTTTATTGGTTAAAATCAATAGCTTGTTAATTGGAAAAATATATCAGCAGTAGGCTCTCATTGGAGAAATTAAACATAGTCAGGAGAGGTGAGTTGGCTAAAATATTTTAGACCACTACCTGCCCCTTCATGTAAAGGGTGTAAGAATCTAGCAAGACCTGCATCTTTTACCCTTAGGACTGTCTCAGTCATCTAGTGCTGCTCCAACATAAATACCACAAGTGGATGGTTTTAACAAAGAGTAATTTATTCTCTCATAGTCCAGTAGGCTACAAGTCCAAATTTAGGGTGTCAGCTACAGGGAAACTCTTTCTCTGTCAGCGTTGGAGGAAGGTATGTGTCATCAAGGTTCCCTTGGTCTGGAAGGTCCTTGTGATGCATCAGTCTTCCCTTGGTCTGGGAGCATCTCAGCACAGGAACCTCAGGTCCGAAGGATGCACTCTGCTCCCGGCACTGCTTTCTTGGTGGTATGAGGTTCCCGTATGTCTCTGCTCACTTCTCTCTTTTGTATCTCAAAAGAGATTGCATTAAGACACTATCTAATCTTGTCAACCTCATCTGTATAACCTCATCACAGTGACAGAATTTACAACACATAAAGAGATCACATATAATCTTATCATAGTGATAGAGTTTACAACACATAAGAAAATCACATCAGATTACACACTCATACAATGCTGGGAATCATGACACAGCCAAGTTGCTACACACATTTTTGGGCAACACAATTCAATGCATGACAGGGATGATCTAAGGCTTGGCCCTAAAAGGTGTTTTGAGAAGTTTTTGGGAAAGTTGCTAGTTGTCTGATGTTGGAAATAAGGGTAATAGAACTCTGTCCCTGGAATGTCTTCATTTTTATCTCACATGAATCTTTCCAAAAAGTCGAAATATATAAAATAATAAAGAGTTTACTAAATAGGTTGCATAAACTATTTTGAGACTGCCTGTAAACAAAATCTTGCTTAATAAATATCTATATGTGTGACAGAGTTTGGTCTGAGATTTGCTTTGATGGTAACCTGGTAGTGAGATTGTAGATCATAGATAACCATTAAAACATCTTACAAATTTTGGTACGTTCTGTTGCTTAGCATAAACACTAGCAGTTGTACACAAAAAAATTGGCTTAGGGGTGTTTGAAACATCAGAAGGACCTAATTTAGATTAGGGACTATTGCACTTATGTGACATTTAAAATGTGCCCTAAAGGATGGAATAAAGAGAGAGGTAAAGAATAGAGCATTTAAAGCTTTATGTGTGTTTTTTAATTCTCACAACAACCTTGTTGAGTTAAAAGATCTGATTCATATTATTTTTTAGGGGAAATGGAGGCTTAGAGAGGATTGGAAGACTGTTTAATGTCACAGAGCTATTAAGTAGCAGAGGTAGGATGATAAACACAGGTCTTTCTGGCTTTAAAGCCTATTTCTAATTCACTGTAGGCACTTTCTTTGTTTCTCCACCTATTTCTTAGATCACATGAATCATGTGACATATTTTTAGATTTCTTTATCATATTAATTAATCTTTCATGCACAATCGTGCATCTAGTCATCTGATACCCAAAATTGGACATAATGCTTCTTGAGGAGTCTGACCAAGGAAGAATACGATGATGCTGTTAACAACTCAGTTCTATACAACATGCTTCCATTGATATCACCTAAGATTGCATCAGCTCTTTGCAAAGCCCTGTTATGCTTTTTTCTCATATTGAACTTGAAGTCAACCAAAACCCTCAGGTGTTTTTCATAAGAACCGCTGCCAAGCTGGGCATTCTCCTCAAGTCACTAGTACACTTGATTTTTTTTGAAAACCAGAATACAAGATGTCAAATTATTATTAAATTTAATCTTGATTGTTCCATAACAATGACCCATCCTGCTCAAGTCTTTTTGGATCATGATTTTCTGTTTTGATTTATTAGCTATTATCCTGGTCCTGTCCTTCTGAAAATTTATTAAGAATGTTTTCTATGTTTTCAACCAAGCAATTGATTTTAAAGCATTAGACAGGAAACAGCCAAGGGTTGAAAACGGCTGTGTTTCATTGGAGACAACTTTTAGGTAGACATCAAACCACTGATCATGATAAAATCCTTTTAAATTTACAGATGAATAAACTAACAATTCAGTGCCTCTGTGTTTAGTTGCACAAGTTTTACAGCACACAAATCGAGGTATATATGCACCATTGTATGCAGTGGCCCTGCTTTAGATGCCATTTTTAAATTACGGTCAACTCACTAAGAAGTAGCTTCACTTAGGTTACATTTTCCTGTTTTAGCCATGCGACTTTTATGAAATTTTTTGTCAAGTGTCCTGTTTAAAATCTCAAAACATAACATCAATAAGATTACTCTGTTTCTCACTTCACAAAGAAAACTGCCAGTAAAAGAAATTAGATCAATTTGGCATTACTGTGTTTGTTCTTGGTGAATACTTGTTATCTGTTTGTAATCAACTTTTATTTCCAAATCATCCATTGGTCATGTGATAGATAATTTACTTTTGGATATTTTGGGAATTGACATTAAGCTTAGACATTTTTCTGAAGCATATTATTTCAAATAAAATAATGTGGAAGAGATTTTAAAAAGCTACTACAATTTTTTCTATGTAAAATTGCAACTATACACATAATTAGTTAAATCTAGAATTTCTATCTTGTTTAATACTTCATGTAAATTTTTGCTCTCCCCATCCCAGAAATAATGAAGATTACAAAAATACACAAAGATAACAAGTCTATGTGTTATATTTGTAAGGAATTGTTTTTGTTAGTTTCTGGGTTTTCAGTTAGAAAGAAATCTACTTATGACACAAACTAACAGGCAATAAAAAAAATTCATCTGAAGTTTGAATTTGTGGAAGTTTTTTTTTTTTTATTGTACTTTAGATGAAGGTTTACAGAACAAATAGTTTCTCATTAAACAGTTAGTACACATTTTGTTTTATGACAGTAGTTAACAACCCCATGACATGTCAACACTGTCCTTTCTCAACCTTGGGTTCCCTATTACCAGCTTTCCTGTCCCCTCCTGCCTTCTAGTCCTTGTCCGTGGACTGTTGTGCCCCCTTAATCCATTTTGTTTTATGGAGCACAACAGTCCAGGGACAAGGACTAGAAGTCTAATCTTTGGCTGAACAGTGAACCCCGGTAGTGACTTAATTACTGAGCTAAAAGGGTGTCCGGGGGCTGTATTCTAGGGGTTTCTCCAGTCTCTTTCAGGCCAGTAAGTCTGGTCTTTTTTTGTAAGTTAGAATTGTTCTACATTTTTCACTAGCTCTGCCCGGGACCCTCTGTTGTGATCCCTGTCAGAGCAGTCAGTAGTGGTAGCTGGGCACCACCTAGTTGTACTGGACTCAGTCTGGTAGAGGCCGTGGTGGTTGTGGTCCATTAGTCCTTTGGACCAATCTTTTCCTTGTATTTTGTTTTCTTCATTCTCCCTTGCTCCTGAAGAGGTGAGACCAGTGGAGTAACTTAGATGGCTGCTCACCGGCTTTTAATACCGAGACACTACTCAATCAAGGTAGAATGTAGAACACTGTCTTTATGTTATGCCAGTTGAGCTAGATGTTCCCCGAGGCCATGGTCCCCACAGCCGTCCGCTCCGCAGTTCCATCCCTCAGGGAGTTTGGATGTGTCCATGGAGCTTCCATGACCTTTCTTTGTACAAGTTGGGCTGGCTTCCCCAGTACTGTGTACTGTCTTACCCTTCACCAAAGTTACTGCTTATCTATTGTCTATTTAGTATTCCCTCTCACCCCTCCCATCCCTTGTAACCAACATAGACTGTTTCTTTTTGTGTGTAAACTTTTTCATGAGTTTTTACAGTAGAGGTCTCATACAATATTTGTCCTTTTGTGATTGACTTATTTCACTCAGTTAATGTCCTTCAGTTCCATCCATGTTATGAGATGTTTCACAGGTTCATCACTGTTCTTTATTGTTGCATAGTTCTTTATTGTTGTGTGTAGTGTAGGTACCATAGTTTGTTTATCCATTCATCTGTTGATGGGCACCTAGGTTGTTTCCATCTTTTTGCTATTGTGAACAATGCTGCCATTAACATGGGTGTGCATATGTCTATTCGTGTGACGGCTCTTATTTCTCTAGGATATATTCCTAGGAGTGGGGTTGCTGGATCAGATAGTATTTCTATTTCTAGCTTTCTAAGGAAGTGCCGTATCATTTTCCAAAACGGTTGTATCATTTTGCATTCCCACCAGGAGTGCATAAGAGTTCTCATCTCCCCATAGCCTCTCCAACATTTGTTATTTCCAGTTTTTTTTTTTTTTTTTTTTTTGATTCATGCCGGTAATGCTGGGGTGAGATGGCATCTAATTGTGGTTTTAATTTGCATTTCTCTAATGGCTAGTGATCATGAGCATTTCCTCATGTGTCTGTTGGCCACTCGAATGTCTTCTCTAGTCAGGTGTCATCATTTCCATTGCCCATTTTTTAACTGGGTTATTTCTCTTTTCGCTGTAGAGCGGTTGGATTTTCTCGTAGATTTTAGAAATTAAACCTTTGTCTGACTTGTAATGTCCAAAATTTTTTTCCAAGTCTGTAGGTTCTCTTTTTACTCTTTTGGTGAAGTTTTTTGATAAGCATAAGTGTTTAATTTTTAAAATATTCCAGTTATCTAGCTTATCTTCTGGAGTTTGTGTATTGTTGGTTATGGTTTGTATACTGTTAATGTCATGTATTAGGGCCTCTAGTGTTGATCCTATTTTTTCTTCTATGAACTTTATGGTTTTTGGCTTTATATGTAGGTCTTTGATCCATTTTGAATTAGTTTTTGTATACGGTGAGATGTATGGGTCCTGTTTCATTTTTTTGCAGATAGACTTCCAGTTTTGCCAGCACCATTTGTTAAAAAGACTGTCTGTTCCCCATTTGATGGACTTTGGGCCCTTGTTGAAGATCGGGTGACTGTAAGTGGATGGATTTACATCTGGGTTCTAAAGTCTATTCCGTTGGTCAATGTATCTGTCATTGTACCACTACCAGCTTGTTTTGACTACCGTAGCTGTCTAGTGGTTTCTGGGATCAGGTGGTGCTAGTCCTTCTACTTTATTCTTCTTCTTCAACAGTGCTTTACTTACCCGGGGCTTCTTCCTTTCCATATAAAGTTAGTGATTAGTTTTTCCATCTCTTTAAAGAATGTTGTTGGTATTTGGATGGTGATTGCATTGTATTTGTAGATTGCTTTGGGTAGAACTGTCATTTTCACTATGTTTAGTCTACCTCTCCATGAGCACAGTATGTTTTTCCATATAGATCCCTTTTGGTTTCTTGCAGTAGTGTTTTGTAGTTTTCTTCGTATAGGTCTTTTACATCCCTGATTAGAAGTATTTTATTTTTTTAGGATCTATTATAAATGGTATTCTTTTCCTGATTTCCTTGTTATCATTCTCTTTATTGGTGTATAGGAATCCAACTGATTTTTGTGTGTTTATCTGGTATCCTGCTACTCTACTGAATCTTTCTATTAGTTCAGTAGTTTTCCTGTGGAGTCTTTAGGGCTTTCTATGTATAGTATCATATCATCTGCAAACAGGGACAGTTTAACTTCTTGATTACCAATTTGGTTGCCCTTTATTTCTTTTTCTTGCCTTATTGCTCTAAGTCGGACTTCCAGCACAGTGTTAAATAGGAGTGGTGATAAAGGGCATCCTTGTCTTCTTCCCGTTCTCAAGGGGAATGTTTTCAGCCTCTCTCCATTAAGAATGATGTTAGCCATTGGTTTTGCATAGATGCTGTTTATTATGTCAAGAAATTTCCCTTCTATGCCTATTTTATTTTTATCAGGAATGGGTGTTGGACTTTGTCAAATACCTTTTCTGGGTCAATTGAAATGATCATGTGATTCTTTTTTTTCCTTTTAGTTATGTGGTGGATTATGTTGATTGATTTTCTAATGTGAAACCATCCTTGCATACCTGGTATGAATCCTACTTGGTTGTGGTGTATTATTTTTTTTATGTGAATCTGAATTCTATTGGCTAGAATTTCGTTGGGAATTTTTGCGTCTATTTTCATGAGAGATATTGGTGTATAATTTTATTTTTTTTGTGTGTGGCATCTTTGCCTGGTTTTGGTATCAGGGTTATGCTGGCTTCATAAAATGAATTTGCAAGTGTTGCTTCCTTTTCTATGTTCTGAAATAGTTTGAGAAGTACTGGTATAAATTCTTCTCTGAATGTTAGGTAGAATTCTACAGTGAAGCTATCTGGGCCAGGACTTTTTTTTGTTGTTGTTGGGAGTTTTTTTTTTTTTTTAATTACCTTTTCCATCTCTTCTCTTGTTATGGGTCTGTTCAGATTTTCAACATCACCTTATGTTAGTTTGTGTAGGTAGTGTGTTTCTAGAAATTTATCCATTTCCTCTAGGTTTTCAAATTTGTTGGAGTATAGCTTTTCATAATAGTCTGTTATGATCCTTTTTATTTCAGTTGAGTCTGTTCTAATGTCCCCCATTTCATTTCTTATTTGGGTTATTGGCATCCTCTCCTGTTTTTCTTTTGTCAGTCAGGCCAGTTGTGGAAATTTTTTTTTAGTTAATATTTGAGAATACTGATAACTAGGATTTATTGAATGCTTATTACCTTCCAGGCACTGTTCTAGGCAGTTTGCATATATTATCTCATTTAATCCTCTCAAAAATCCTGCAAGATATCTCCATTTCACAAAGAAGAAAACTGATGCAGGGAGTGGTTAAGTGAGTTGCCCAGGGTTAATCTGTCAGAGTCAACATTCACACTCAGGCATGGTGAATGTAGAATTCATTTTCTTACTTATTGCGATACACTGTAGTAAATCATTATCTACAGACAACTTGCTATCATCTTATGCCAATAACATTTTGAGACTGAATTTTCTCCCAATTTATTGGAAAAAAGCCAAGCAAAAAACTTAAAAGTGTACCCCATTTCAGTATCATGTGATAAAGAATGACAAATGAATGTCAGTAATATTTAATAAATAGAACTTCTTTATGGTAAAAGACCACTCCTTAGAGCTTGTTATTATGACATGTTATTTCCACAGTAATAAGCAAGACCCTTACTGAGTACCTAGTGTGGGACATATAAGTTACACACATTAGTTTTAATCTTTTCAACATCTCTTCAAATTTGTATCTTGATTTTATAAATAAGGAAGCCAAAGATTGGAGAGGTTTATTGGCTTGTCTAGCTTCTCATACGTGATGGGAGCTGGGATTCAGATCCAGATTATGTCTGATTCTGAATTCCATACTCTTTTCAGTACATCAGGCTGACTCAAAACCCACACAAGGGTAAAGGAATGTCTCTATTTCTATTCCTATTCCAGAATTATGTTATGGTGAGAAGTTACAAATTTCAGAAAAATATCTTTTATATCCACTCAGAGATTTGTCTTTTCCATTGAATAAAATAGGGATAAAAAAGGTAATAAACTAAAAATTTCCTATTATGAATTTTCTTAGTATCTTTTTCCTCTAATATAATCAAAATAATTGGTGACCAGAATACTGGATTATAAATTGTAGTTGCTGCTGTTAGATTAGTTGTGTTTGCTGCTTAGTCTTTGTACCTGAAATATGTTTTTGACTTTCTGGCTTTTAATAAGACCAAGAATTCTGACATTTCTCTTTGGCTTATATAATTTCTAATGACTCAAATATGCTTTTTGAAAATCTTTATAGTTAATATTTGAGATTATTTAACTATGGGAAAGTAAGGCTTTGCTGTTGTTGTGTGCCACCGAGTCGACTCCAAGTCATAGAGACCCTAAAGGACAGAGTACAACTACCCCATAGGGTTTCCTAGGCTGAAATCTTTATGGGAGCAGATTGTCAGCTTTTTTCTCCCATAGAGTGGCTGGTGGGTTCAAACCACAAACTTTTTGGTTAGCAGCTGAGAATTTAACATTGCGCCACTGGGCTTTTTAAGTACAGTTTTAGGATATAAAAATATCTTTATTTATTTATTCAATAAGTATTTGTTAAGCATATACCATGGGCCAGGTTCTGTTTTCAGCGCTAGGGTCATAGCAATAAACAAGTTAGAGAGAAAAAAAAAAAAAATCCATCCTCAAGAAACTTACATTCTAGTAGGTGAATAAAAACAGCAAACAAATAAGTAAAATGTATCGAGTATCAGATGGAAATCATTGCCATGGAGAAAAATAGAGACTGGAGATAAGAAGTGCCAAGATGGGTTGGGTGTGGAGTTTTACAATTTTAAATGGGATCAGCCATAAAGGCTTTACTAAGAAGGAGATTCTTGACCAAGGAATTGAAAGAGGTGAAGTAGACATTTGGGCAAAGAGCTTTCCGGCAGGACAACCACAATTCTGAACTTTTTATAATGAAAGTTAATGTCTACTTTAATAGATTTAATTATTTGTATATGAATGATTAATTAAATGATTTATATAACTATTAATTATATTTAATGTATTTCCACTTTGTTATATGCCAAAAGGTGGAAACAATCTGAATGTCCATCAAAAGATGAATGGATAAACAAAACGTGGTTCATACGTATAATGGAGGATTACTCTGCCATCAAGAGAAATGAAGTCCCTGATACAATATAGCTGAACATTGAAAACATGATGCTGAGTAAAATAAGTAAGTCACAAAAGGACAAGTATTGTCTGACCCCACTTATATGAAATATCTAGAATAGACAAACGTACAGAGACTAAAGTCTATTAGTGGTTACCAGGGTTGGGAGGGAAGGAGGAAGAGAGAGTCATTGTTTGCAGGGCACTGAGCTTCTGTTAAGGGTAATGAGAAAGTCTAGAAACGGGTAGTGTTGACGGTTGAACAACATGATAAACATAATGTCACTGAATTGTCCAGGTGAAGAATGTTGAAATGACAACTGTTTTGTTACGTTTATATTTATCACAGTAAAAATATTAATCAGTGGAAGTAATTATGGAATCATGGAGCTTCTATTCTGATGGGAGAGATGGATGAACAAGTACATAAATGCACACATACATATACACAGGAAGACACTCTTAGCTTTTCCTAGGAATGGATAACCGAGATTGCAATGATTCATAAAGCAATGCTTTCCCCTAAAAATGTCTTTTTAAATCAAAGAACTTTGAAAAAGCTCTACAATAAAGTGACCTACACATTAGACTAGGATTTATGGAATTATGATCACCTATTTATATATGTAAGGTCCCTGGGTGGTGCAAAATGTTTGTAGTTGGCTACTAACTGAAAGATGGTGGTTTGAACCCATCCAGAGGTGCCTTGGAAGAAAGGTCTTGGTGAGCAGCTTTGGAAAGGTCAAGCTTTGAAAACTCTATGGAGCGCAGTTCCACTTTGCACATATGGTGTCACCGTGAGTTGGAATTGACTTGACGGCAACTGGTTATTTATGTCTGTAAGGTTCCTGGGTGCTGCAAAGTGTTTGTGGTCAGCTATTAATCTAAAGGTTGATAGTTTGAACCCACCCAAAGGTACTGTGGAAGACAGGCCTGACAATCTGCTTCCATAAAGATTACAGCCAATCAAACCCTATGGAGCAGTTCTACTCCGTAAGACATAGGGTTGCTATGAGTTGGAGTTGACTCAATGACAATGGGTTTGGTTTTTTTGTTATTTATACGTGTAAATCTTTAAACTCTTCTGTTGCTTCTAGTCCTGGTTTTCTACAGGAATCTTTTGTAGCTATTCAATATTTCTCAGAGTACTACATCATTCTTAATCATTCTTGCTTATTTTCATATGGCCACAATGGTAAAAGGGCAGACATTTTGAGTTTAACTTGCCTCCTGTAATGGCCCCTTGCTAATATGGTGGTTTACTTGGAGGACTGTGCAACATCACTCAATACCAAACAACTTATTCTATATACCCAGTTATCAGTGACATATTACTATGGAAATAATTTCTTTTATTGAAACGATTTTCCTTTAAATTCTTAAATGCTTGCTTCAAGTTTATACATTTTTCTTAAAGATCTTCTTTCTGAATATGTAAAAATACAATTGATTCAGAGGGTAAATACACACAATTTAGTTCAACATAAACAACAATATTCTAATATTCAAAGCTATTCAAATGTGGAATGTGCTGTTTTGGAAGAAGCAATTAAACATGAGCTATTTTAAAGTCTCTTCCAACTTCAAGCTTATATAAATTAAGAAAAGCTAAAATTTATGCAGTTTTATGCAGTGATTGTCTCAAAAGAGAAACTAAAAAAATGACAAATATTCATCTTCAAAGGGAAATGACGTTAGCTGAAATCACATGGAGGATGTGCCATAAATGATCAAAGTTATATGTTTTGCTAATGATTCAGTTTATTCATTAATTCAACAGATACATATTGAGATTCTGCTATGTTCCAGGCATGATTCCAGGTTTACAGTTAGAGCATCCAGAGTAAAGCAAGTTCCTACTTCCATAAAGTTTATATTGCAGGGGAAGGGAGAACAATATTCAGGTATGTAGTAAGGCATTTGGTAATTAGTGTAGAGAGAAATAAATCAAGATAAAGAGCATAGGAAGTACTGGGGGGAATTTTACTATTTTATACAGGATGATCAAAGAAAGCCTCTCTGATTAGGTGATGTTTGAACCTAGACTTGCAGGAAGTGAGAGACAGAGTCGTGAAGATAACTGGTGGAACTGCATTCCAGGTAGAGACAACAGCTGCTCCAAATGTCCTTCAGGTGGGAAAGGGTTAGGTATGTTGGAGGAACAACAATGAGGCCAGTGTAGCCAGAGTGGAGTAAGAAGGAGAATAGTAGAAGAAGACATCAGAGAAGTAGTGGTAGAGCAAACGGTGGGCAAATAATGCAGAAAATTTTAGGACATGGTAAATCTTTTGGCTTTTACCACAAATAAGATGGGAAACCATTAAAGGTGAGTGACATCAACTTTCTGATGTTTTAAAAGGGTTGTTCTGGATGCTTTGTTGAGAACGACTGTAGAAGATAAGAGTGTAAGTGGAGAGACTAGTTAAGGGGTAGGGAGGCTATTGCAATCATACAGATGAGAGATGGAAGTGGGTTGGAATGGGGATAGTCATGGAGGTGGGAGAAGTGGACTCAGCGTATAATTTGAAAGTAGAGACCATAGGATTTGCTAGTTAGTTGGATGTGGTGTGTGAAAAAAGAAGTAGATAAAAAGATATAGGTCCAAAATTTTGGCCTGAGCAATTGAAAGAACATAGCACTAAATTAAATAAAATATGGCTAAAAGTTACCCAAGTGTTGAGGAATATGTCTTTGTATTCAATGAACCTCAGCATATGGCTGTTGCTGCTCCTTGGCTCAGATTTCTAGATTTGATGAATATCTCTGCTTTTTCCTTCTTGCCAGTTGCCACTACACATATACCCAGTATATCCCTTAAATTTTTGGAGGGTGAGTATTAGCTACTACTTGAATAAAGCAAATCAGTGGCAGAACGTGAATTTAAATATTATGAGTGCAACCCTGAGCACTCAAGGCAGTATGATTTAGGATGCCTGTCATTTTGTAATTGGATTTTCTATCATTGTGTGAAACATTTTATAAGACTTCTTAACGGGGCCCATTATTCTTTCTGTTCCTCTTTTTGTCTCTGGCTGCCACATTCCTGCCTAACTTTACCTGCAAGGCTAACCTAGGTTATTCAAATTTTTCTCTCTTCATAATAAAAAAAAAAAAAAACCTGTTGCCATCAAGTTGATTTCAACTCATAGCGACCCTGCAGGACAGAGTAGAACTGCCCCATAGGGTTTCCAAGGAGCAGCTGGTGGATTTGAACTGCCAACCTTTTGGTTAGCATCCATAGGTCTTAACCGCTACGCCACCAGAGCTCCCTCTTCATAATAAACCTTTCAAAACAACAGAAAAAGGCTGACGTCTTCTTTTTTTGTAAAAGACCCATCTGCCATCTTTCAACATGTCTAGTAAAATGTTATTTGTACATTATTGGCTAAGATGAATGACTGTCAGAATTTTTACATGGAAGGACTTTAGCTGTCCACTCTGAATGATGTTTTTGGGTTTCTTCTCTAGGGTACACTCAGTCTTCTTAATATTTTTATTTTAATCTACAAAACACAACAGTTTGTTAGTTTTTGCATATTTGATTATATAACTTAATTCTATTAGAAAATCTGTGTAGGACAAACACTTGTTCATTTGTTTCATGAGTATTGAAATACATTATCCCATATGAGTCTGGGTTCAGGGAAACAAGAAGAAGAAAAAAAAAACTCTCAGACATAATCAGAAGTTACCAAGTTAAACATATAATTGTATGTAAAGACCATAATAATCCATAAGTAAATGTAGTGTCAAAGTTGATTTTTACATTGGCTGTTAAGACCATTGGGAATAGAGTGATAAGCAGAACTCCAAAGAGAAACATAAATAAAGACCTCAATGGATGGATGAAATAAGATCAATGTAGGTACTTTAGTGAGTGCTGTCAAGAGTCGTGATCAGGAAGTAAAATCAGATAGCATGGTGCAGAAATATTAGGAATAGCTCATTCTTGCTAATTGTTGTTAGTTGCTGTCGAGTTGATTATTCATGGTGATCCCATATTGCAGAGTAGAACTTCTCCACAGGGCTTTCAAAGCTATGATCTTTTGGAAGCAGATCACCAGGCCTATCCTCTGAGGCATCTCTGGGTAGGTTTGAACCCCCAACTTTTTAGCTATTAGTTGAGGACTTAACCCTTTCCATGTCATGTATACTGATGAGTGAGTAAAAGAGGGCACTGAGAACTTCCCTCTTGTCATAAGAGTGGTTAGAAATGCCTTTCTTTAACTTTATGAGGGCATCACTATATTTCCCCAGTGAAAAATGGGTAGAGCAGTTTCTGGAGTGTTCTAAATGGAGGTGGTTGCCTGAGTGCCATGCTTTGAGGAGCCTATGGTAGCTCAGTAGATAGTCCTTGAGGAAGACTGAAAAGATGGTATACCCATTGCCATTGAGTCAATTCCTGCTCCTGGAGACCCCATGCATTTCAGAGTAGAACTGTGCTCCACAGGATTTTAAATTACTGTCATCTTATGTAAAGGCGCTATGGTGGTGCAATGGTTAAGCGTTCAACTGATAACCGAAAGGTTGGCAGTTCAAACTCACCCAGCGTCTCTGCAGGATAAAGACCTGGCAATCTGCTTCTGTAAAGACTACAGCTAAGAAAACCCTATGGAGGTAGTACTGCTCTGTCACAAGGGGTTGCTATGAGTTGAAATTGACTCGAGGGCACCCAACAAGGTAATCTTATGAAAGTAGATCGCCAGGCTTTTCTTCTGTGGCACCACTGGGTGAGTTCAAACTGCCAACCTTTCGGTTAGTAGCCAAAGACAAATCATTTATGCCACCTAGGGACAAAAAGATGGTATAGTTGATACTAAAACAATGGGGATTTCTATTACAGAACTGTCCTCTTTCTTCTATACATATCTTTAGGCTGCATATTTATAATTACTTTCTCCCCTCAAAGCTACTCTTGAGGGAAATTTAAGAACTCTACAATGTCCTGGATCCTCATTTCCTGGAAAAAAACTAAATAATAAAAACTCCCAAAACAGAGAGAATTAAGCGGTACATCATAGTGGGAATGTGCTTTGGAATCAGATGTTCTGGGAGATCATTTAACACTTGGTAGAGGGTCAGTGAAAAAGAGGAAAACTCTCAGCAAGACAGATTGACACGGTGGCTGCAACATGGGCTCAAACATAGCAACAATTGTGAGGATGGCACAGGACTAGACAGTGTTTCGTTCTGTTGTACCTAGGATCACTATGAGTCAGAACCGACTCGATGGCACCTAACAATAAAATATCTACTTCATAGGGTTTTAGTAAAGAGCAAATGTGATAACGCATGCAAAGTGTATTACTTGCCTCAAGAAACGTTATCTCATATTAACTGAGAAATTAATTGGCCCACTAACAAATAATAAAGAGAAAAATCATCTTTGTGGGGATTAGTAGGTACTGACAGGTAATAGTTATCCCCAAATTTGCTCTTTCAAATAAAAATAATTGCTTCTCTTTTTATGTGAGAATTTATCTAGTAGTTAGGATTTAAACTTTTTGGTCTAAAAGTATTCAAACTATAGAAACCTAGATTTTTATGGGGAAAAATTTTATTTTCTTTGAAGAAGATACCTTTCAATTTTTAGCGGTTTATATTATATATGTTCAAAATATTCTGGAATAAGCTATCCCCTTCAAGGTGAAACATAAAACTGAAAATCAGCAATAAAAATTTCACACAAATTGGAAAAAGTCAGGAACAACCTGTCTCTAGGAGTTAGACGTCTCTAGGCATGAACAGTTATGGGGTGGGCATGAAAGCCCCTGAGAGATAGCTGGTTGGCAAAGGCGCAGGTATTGCTATTTCCTTTTCCTCCCCGCAGAGCTGCTGCAACTTTTTAATTGAATTGGGCTAGAAGACAGCAGGTTTTTTTCTTTTTTGGTAGCAAGCTACCTTTTCATGATCCCTGAGATTTAACCTTAAATTGATTATGTTGCCCCTTCACCTATGAGGTCAGCTGGACAACAAAGGAAAGGAGCTGAGTTAGAAATTCACATGCAGACAGCAGTAGTACCATTCCTCGAGTTCCACTATCACTTGGTTGGTTTTTCTCTTCCGATACAGCACGTCTTGCAGTGATGTTCTATTGT
The DNA here is from genome assembly GCA_030035585.1 of Dugong dugon. Lineage (NCBI taxonomy): Eukaryota > Metazoa > Chordata > Mammalia > Sirenia > Dugongidae > Dugong > Dugong dugon. Next base: position 18,859,708 of record CM057463.1, on the reverse strand, counting down.
ACGTACATCATATCCCCTGACTAGTTAGAGGGCATAGAGTTCAACTTCCTACCCAGTATCAGAATCTCTTTTCTCACACCCCTGGCAACTGATTTTCTAGCCCTGGCTTCAAACTTTCATCCACGAGAGGTCTTATAACACATTTGGTTGATAGGTTTGTTTTTTTTTTTCCCTTTTATTCAGCTGAAACAGTTCCCTGGGTGGTGCAAAGTGTTAAACATCTGACTGCTACTTGAAAGGTTGGTGGTTCAAATCCACCCAGAGGTGCCTTGGAAAACAGTCCTGGCCATCTGTTTCTTAAACATCACAGCTTTGAATACCCTATGAAGTAGTTCTACTCTGACACACGTGGGGTTGTCATGAGTGGGAATTGATTCAATGACCACTAATAACATTCAACCGAAACTGCTTAATTGGCACAAATCATATAATGTTTTGGTGAAAAAAAGATGCATTTGATTTCAGCTCATTTCATTTTGCATGTATAATTTCTTTGCTTTTCTGTTTTACTTCTGATCCTTAGCAACATTTTCCCAAGTATTATGTTAGAGAAATATTTAAATATGTTAAACTTTCTCATTGAGATATTCTTTCTCTTATTTTCCATAATTATTTTACTGTAATTTTGAATCACGGTTATAGTCAAGGTTTGCTCCCATGATCTTTCTTACTTTTCTGTGTGAAAATACGTACTGCAATCTAATTATCCATTTAATTAATATGCCATTTATTATTAGGTTGCAAAGGTAATGACAATACACCTCGTAACAATCGCCAGGGATTTAAATAAACCACAGACACATCTTTCAGTGCTAGTCCAGCAAACATTTCTTGCATATCTCTTGTGTGCATTTAAATACTAAACACAGAGAATCTTAATCTTAGGTCCGTGGGATCAAAGGGGTCCATGAATCCCCTGAAATTATATGTGAAATTTAGATTTTACACCTATGTGTGATTTTTAGGGAGAATCCAGAGACTTACATTAAACTTTTAGAGGTTTCTATAAACTGTTGCTGTTAGGTGCCCTCGAGTTTATTATTGACCCATAGCAACCCCATGTAACAGAACTGCCCCATAGGATTTCTTAAGCTATAATCTTTATGTAAGCAGATGCCCAGGTATTTTTCTAGAAGAGCCACTGGGTGGGTTCGAACCACCAATCTTTTGGTTAGCAGCCAAGTACTTAACCATTGTATCATCAGGGCTCCTTTTCTGTGAACTATTCTCTCTGAAATGTTAAGAACCCTGTCACTGGAAAGTTATAGACTTGCTAGTTTGAAAATTGAAAATCAGAAAGTAAAAACTGCAATCAATTTATTCTAGAACAAATTTTTCCTAGTTAGAATCTGCTTGCACACTTCTCATTAGCCTCAAACACATGTTGTTATTTTTTTCCCCAAACTACAGTGGTTGTTTCTCTGTGAGCTCTCTGGATCATCGAAGCCAGAGTTAATCCATCAGCAATGTTTATCGAGCACCCACTGTGTGCAGAAAACTGTACCAAGAGTTCTAAAGTCTGCAATATTGATTACTTCCGTCAGCCAGAGTCAGGTTGTTTGTAAAACAACCCTGGCATTTGTCTTGTGCTGTGAAAGGGAGCAGAAGTATGGAGGGATGAGTTGGGCATTTTAAGCTTTAAAATTTAAAGATCCTTATCGCAGGAGGGAAGTCTCCAAAGATGTCTTTGATCTCTTTTCTTTAAACCGATGGTCCAGACACTGTTGGTGTCTGCAAATAGAGGATGTGTAGAGGTTTTTCTTAACATATGCATGCTAAAATCCATTCCACTTACAAAGCATTTTCATGTTTGTGGTAGAGAGAAACCACTGTATTACTGTACAAGCTAACCCAGAGGATTCATCTCAAGGAGAGAACTATATTCAGGAACCTACCTGAATAGCTATGTTTGATGACCAAGACGAGGCCCTCTAACTGCAGGAAGTGAAAATGAGATGGCTAACCTTCTCTAAGAAATAAGCAGAAATTTGGGGTTTCAGAGGTAAGTAATCCAGGGAAGGGAGAGGACGACAGGAGTGGGGGCAGGGATGCTGCAGTCAGATGGGAGGCTGGAGTATGGGAAGACACCAATCCCCAAAACCAAACCAGTTGCTGTCGAGGTAATCCCGACTCATGGCAACCCCCTGTGTCACAGAGTAGAACCACGCTCAGTTGCAGGGTAGAACTGCTACATAAGGTTTTTATGGCTGTGACCTTTCAAGAGCAGATCACCTCGCATTTCTTCTGAAGCATCTCTGGGTGAGTAGGTGGGTTTGAACTGCCAACCTTTTGGTTAGTAGCCCAGTGCTTAACCATTTGCACCACACAGGGACTCTTTAGAAAGAAACAACCATTGGCACTTCCTCTGAGGTGTAAATTGCTGATATTGCTGGGCAGAAAAGTGAGCCTATGTCTGCTCTCCTCAAATTCCAGGAAGTCTTCTTCAGGCCCAGCCTTATGTTTTGGTTGTCAAAACACAAAGGATGAGCCAGATGGAGTGAGAAAAAGGAAAGAAATATAATGAGAAAATAAACATATGAATCTACCTAATCTAAGCAATAGCATTACTAGTAATGTTACGCTGCCTTTGCGACATTATACTAAAGCAAGCAAGCAGTACCAAATTTAGATGCCTGCTTTATTTCATTTTTATTACCTAAGGCTTAGGTCCTTGCTTGGTCTTTGGATGTCACTTTGAGGACTAAGGTGTGCCTGACCCAAGCCATGGTATTTTCAACCACCTCATATGCATGCAAAAGCTGGACAATGAATAATAAAGACCTAAGAAGAATTGATGCCATTGAATTATGGTGTAGACAAAGAATATTGAATATACCATGGACTGCCAGAAGAATGAACAAATCTGTCCTGGAAGAAGTACAGCCAGAATGCTCCTTGGAAGCAAAGACGATGAGACTTCATCTCATGTAATTTGGATATGTTATCAGGAGGGATCAATCCTTGGAGAAGGACATCATGCTTAGCAAAGTTCAGGGTCAGGAAGGTCTTCAACGAGATGAATTGACACAGTAGTTGCAACAATCGGCTCAAACATAGCAACGACAGTGAGGATGGCGCAGAACCTGGCAATGTTTCTTTCTGTTGTACATAGGGTTGCTATGAGTTGGAACTGATTCAATGGCACCTAAAAACAACAACAACAACTTTATTTCATTTTTATTACCTAAGGCTGAAACCCTTGCTTGGTCTTTGGAGGGCTAGTCTGGGACATTGAGCAGTAGGGATCCATCAGAGCATGTGGTGAAGGCTGCAGCATCAGCAGCAAGGATATAGGGTCAAAATTCTTACGTAAAGGCGAGTAAAGATTCCCAATTTCTCTACATCCTGGAAGGCTGAGGAATCATTTGTTTCTAACCTGGCCTACCAGTGCAAAGATGTTGTGTTGTTAGCTGCCATTGAGTCAATCCCCAAATCATGATGACCTCATGCACAAGGAAATTAAATGCTGCTCAGTGTTGTGCCATCCCCATAATCAATTGCAAATCAGACCGTTGTGATTCATAGGGTTTTCCTTGGCTAATTTTTGGAAGTAGATTGCCAGGTCTTTCTTCCTAGTCTGTCTTAGTCTGGAAGCTCCGCTGAAACTTGTTCAGCATCATAGCAACATGCAAGCTTCCACTTATAGATGGTGATGGCTGCACATGGGGTGCATGAGGTGCACAAGGTGCATTGGCTGGGAATTGAACCTAGGTCTCCTGCATGGAAGGTGAAAATTTCACCACTGAACCACCACTTCCCCCATGCTGTGCAAAGATAGGGGTTCTTATTGAGGTGGTGCATTTCACATTTGCCCTTCCTAGTCTGAATATGCTCACACAAAGTTCCTGATCACAGTCTGGGAGAGGACAAGACCTTGCACAACTCTTGATGTACTTGCTTCTGCCTAAAATCTACCTCCAAATAGCCCTTACATCAGCAGATGGGGGGCTTAAATCTCCAATATTTCATTCTCCATAGCAAAGACTCATATTTCAATGCTTGTTAAAGAGTCTTCAGCTTAGCAATATGAATATGCCACACAGAAGGTGATTGTAGGATAGAGATGGCACATTCAAAGTGAGTAACTGGGCAGAGATTAACAAAAAGACAATTTACAAAGGTATAGGCAGTGTGTAGTGAAAATGTCAAGGCAGGGGTAGGCAACTCCCAGGGCTAGTACCAACTGGGAGCCTTTGCCACCTATAGGCTAAGAGTGGGAGAGGGATGTCGCAGCCCCTCACACGGGGCATCATCTGTCGCAGCGGCGGTGATTGTCAGGACGGCGGAGACAGTAACCAAGCACAACTCTTACAAAGAAGTGGGGCCAGGAGGGTCACTCTGAGGAGTCGACCCCGACTTCAGTCCCAGGAGTTTATTTATAGTCAATACAGCAAGCAGTGAAGCAAATAACAGAACAATGGGCTTTGGGTGCAGGCAAGGGAGAAGGAATTCAGGTAAACAAGCCAATCAGTAAAGGGACAATAGGTTTGGGAAAACAAGTCATGACAAGTCTCAACATGTTGGGGACAAGTCTCAACATGCTGTGCAGCATAGAGGCCTATGGGGGCTGCAGTTGTCAATAGTGCAGCCATGTTTAAATGGCATATATCCCCACATTTCCCCCCTTTAGTTTAGTTAATGAAATAAGAATCAAGAGGGTTTCCACTGGTCCAACAAGTGTCCGGTAGGATAAAGTAAAATTTTCTCTATGAGATAAAGTCTAAGATTATCTCAGCTACTGTCTCCACACCTCAGGGCCTGGTGTCTTAGTGAGTCCTTGTGATCCCAGCTATGGCTGGGGCACACTCCATATGTTTAAGGAGGAGAAGTAGCATAGCTATGAGTAACACCTGGACTTAGTCGCCTAGATGGCAGCCATAGCAGGCTCTTTAAACTCACAGTGCTGGTTTTCCACTGGATACCATCTGGCTCTTCACCAGGTTACTAAGTAAGAGTGATGCTCTTATCAATTGCATAGCCAGAGTGAGCCGACTCAATGTGCCTTTTAGGTGTGTAAGACAATAGAGGATGATCTTATGAGGATAATATAATCCTCTGTACTAGTAATATCCTGATTGTTGGACCCATGGGTTTCCTCTGACTCTCATTTTGTCAGGTAAACACTAACTTTCAACATCGACTGAAATTATTATTCTTAAAGGCTTAAAGATTTATAAAGACTCAAAGATTCATTAACAATCAAACAAACACTGATTTACACAAATTTACTATCAATTGGAAAGGAATCATCTAACTTAGAAATCTATCTATACAGAAGCATCTGACTAGGAGAAACAGAAAATATAGAGGAATTTACACATAAAAAATTTTCATTGGGAACTTACTGATTAACCAAATACAGGTAATTACTGATTATCAAAATAATAACATAGGAAGGGCCTTCTTAAGAGGAGGTCTTTATTTTTCCCATCTCTTGTTTAGGTAACTGGTAGCTAATGGTCCAGGCGTAGAAGGCTGACTTCTGTAGGTGATGGGAGATCTTCAGGGAGTAGAGACATTGGATGACTATAAGGAGGCACAAGACTATTAAACATCCTATAGCAAAAAGGATCCGGACACGGAGATTGAGTCCAGAGAACCAATGTGTGGGATTGAGCCAGTAGGCAAAATCATTAAGTGTATTAAGTGTAGCCTTATCAGACTCTGATTGTAATCTCAAAAGCTGTTCTTGTAATTGAAATTGTAATTCTTGAATATCACCTTTCAATGGAGAAGTGAAGCTAGCCAGAAGATTATTTTTAACATCCTTCCAGGACTCATTATACGGAAGGTCTGTAACACAGAAGCGAGTGTATTCAGCATCACAGGTTAATTGAGGATGTTCCCATAGGGCTTCTTGTCATTCTCCAAGCCAAAGGACTGAGGCTTCTAAAGCACTCAGACACTTGAGGATCTCTTGATCAATATGTGCCATAGTTTGCATTTCAGAAGTAACATCTTGCATATAAATGTTAAACTGCTGGGTGGTCTGAATAGATTGGGAGAGAGCTACGGTGGCGGTAGCTGCCATAGCAGCAATAGCAGTGGCTGTGATAATAGAGGCTATGAGAATTCCAAGAAACCTTTTAGTTAGTATTTTCTGTAATGCATTAACAACCTGAGCGAGGGGGGAACTATCTTGCCAAGGGCGTGTAAGGTTAACGGGCAGCCAAAGGTGGCTTTTTTGTCGAAGAACAAATACAGAATTGATGTTAAGAGTGGAGACATTTTGCCTGGGCAGACATGGAGTAATCCAAGTAGAGCCACTGGATAATGTTAATTGAAAAGAGGCATTTATTTTAATGATATCCGGAGGACTAGAAGTTATAGCAAAAATGTATGGTCGAGACTTTCATATAAGCACAGAATCGTTATGGTCATGGAGGGTCCATTGTAATTTGGGGAGTGGTTTCTTGGCATCCTTTGTCCCCCTCAGAAAGGTTCCTGAACGGAGAGTTCTTTCATAAAAAGGGAGACCTAATCACCAAGAAAGGATTTTTAATGGGGAAAAATGAGTAGTTGAATAATGTAAGTGAAGAATGGGTCCAGCTAGGCCAGAGTTCCAGAACTTAGAATGTCCTGGGTAATGGTATGGGGTTGCCCACTGCCAAGTAGAGAGATTTGGTAATAAAATTAAACCTTGAGGGCCCCAATTTTCTAGTGAAATGTTGAAAGGGAGAGAGTATGAAGAAAAGTTAGTAGTTCAACAAGTAACCCAAGTATTATCGATAGGGTCTGTAAGAGATAGCTGTGGGTGTTGACATACAGGGATGGAAGGGGGTGAATGAGTAATATAGGCTCTGAACGTGCTGTTAATGCCTATGGCTTTAAAGAAAAATTGGTTAAAATAGGCTGGTTGCTTATAGGTGCCATTGTAGTAAATGTAATTCATATACCATTGTTCTAGTATAGGCAAGCACGCAGAAGCAGTGCATGGCTGGGTAGTGAAACACAAAGGAAGGGCGTCGGCATACACTGTCCAATTTGTAGACAGTACAAACCATCCCTCTTCAGGGGAGTGAGTAAGTGGTTTGGAATAGGCCAAATATTGTCCCCCAGTAACGACAGTATCATTAGAGGAAAGAGGGGGCTCTGGTTCTTCCCAAGTAACCAGGTGGAAGACAGAGGGGCTAAGAGGGGGGCAGAGGTTGCTGGTATCTGAGAAAGGAGGAGGAGGAAGAGAACACATACCAAAGTTAGGAATAGATTTTTAGGTGTAGGTGGGGCACCTGTAGTTGAGAGGATATGTTCGGCTTTTGAGGAGAGGGCTTTCAGACCTCCCCATGTTACTGGTATTGCAGAGCTCTGTAGTTCATTCTCCTTCCCCGGGGGAGGGTGTGATGATGTCAGTTGTGGCTCTGGAGTCGGATCGGATGGCAGCTCTGGCAGCTGCAGCAGGGGTGGTGGCGGCGGTTCCCAGTGGAAGGGTGGTGGCTGTCGCTGGGTCATGATATGGTTTTACTAATCGGGCGGGAATCCAAAGTGGACCTGTGGGAGACAAAACAGCCGCATACCCTAGCCCCCAGGTTAATAATTCTATGGGTCCTTGCCAGACAGAGGGATTTTGAGGATCTTTATAGAGGACCTGTGGGCGAGTTCGGGTGTCAGGAGAGGTAAAATGTCATTCTGCAGCGGTACGACCATCTTTGGCAACCAATAAAAAGTTAAAAGTAAAGACAGCTTTGGCAAGTCTTTCATTCTGTTCACATACTCTAGACCCGTCATCTCCCCCCTTTTGTTTATTTAAGAGCTGTTTGAGAGTATGATGGGCACATTCAATTATGGCTTGCCCTTGAGGGTTATAAGGAATGCCAGTGGAATGAAGAATATTCCAAGTGGCACAAAATTGTTGAAATTTAGCGGAAGTATATGCAGGCCCATTATCAGTTTTAAGAGCTTGGGGACATCCCATAGTCGCAATGGCTTGGGTGAAATGACGACAGGCATGAGTAGAATGTTCCCAAGAAAGGGCCATGGCATAAAGAAACCCAGAACATGTATCTATGGATACATGGAGATATTTAAGTTTCCCAAAGGGAGGATAGTGTGTTACATCCATTTGCCACAATTGATTGGCTATTAGACCACATGGGTTGACGCCAGCAGCAAAGGACATGGGAGAAAAGCGTTGGCAGTCAGGACAGGTGCGAACAATTTGTTGTGCTTCAGTAAGAGATAGAAAATTGTTTTTGAAGTCCACGTGCATTGTGATGAAAGAAATTATGAGAAGTTTGTGCATTAAAAAAGGCAGAGCCAACAAGTAAATTGGCGCAAGAATTACCGTCAGAAAGCGGCCCAGGCAAGTGTGTATGGGAGCGCACATGTACCACAAAAAAGGGAGAGTTACGGCTATTAAGCAAGGTTTGAAGCCTTTTGAATAAAGTAAATAACTCATAATCGGGACTAAGTCGAAGAGTTACATCACTAATATGTTGAATAGTGTGAACAACGTAAGCAGAATCAGCAGTTAAATTGAACGGCATTGATTTAAAAATTTCAAAGGCAGCCACAGCTGCCGACAGCTCAGCACGCTGTGTAGTGGAAACATTTTGTGTAATGAAATGTTGCCAGGCACCGTCTGTTTGCTACGTGACCGCTCCTTTTCCCGTTTTTCCTGATCCATCTATAAAGGCGGTAGGAGCGTTAGCAAGAGGTGAAGGAGAGAGCATAGTAGAAAATTGTAAAGGAAGAAGCTGTAGGGTAGAGAGTGGCTTTGAAGTGGGATAAGAATAAATTACTTTCCCAGTAAAAACAGCCAAAGTGATCTGGAGCTCTTCAGAATTAAGAAGAGCATGAACAAAAGCTGTTTTCGTTACCCCAAAGTATATAAAATGAGGGTCAGAACCCAAAAGCTGTTGAGTGCGGGTGCGTCCTTGCATTAATAAGTTAATGCGCTGAGAGAAGTGTGTAAACAACTGTTGTGGAGGGCGATAAGGAAGAAAAAGCCACTCAAGTGCTCCAAAGTCAGGAGTAAATTGACAGAGCACACCTGTAAGACTATGAGGAGTATTTAATAGGAGAAGGTAAACAGGATGATTTATCTGTAAACGAGTCAAAAATTTTTCTTTAATGGCTTCGTTAACAAGTGTTAATTCATGGCGTGCCTGGGGAGAGAGTGTCCTCATAGAGGTTAGAGCAGGGTCACCCTTAAGGGTCTCAAATAAGTGGGCTAGTTGAGAGGTTGTTATGCCGAGTGATGGTCGCAGCCAATTACTATGACCAAGGATCTTTTGGAGGTCATTTAGAGTTAAAGCCTTGGGAATTATAATTTCCGGTGTTTTAGGGTGAACGATATGGGTGTCAAGATAGTATCCCAGATACTGCCACGGGGTGAAAGACTGAACCTTTTCAGGGGCTACCTGTAAGCCAAAACCTTGTAACATGTGTTGAACAGAGACAAGAAGCGAATCAAGTTGTTCTGGTTTGGGATGGGCTAGGAGAATGTTGTCCATATAATGATATATAAGACATGAGGGAAAGGCCCTTCAGACTGGCTTAAGAGCCTTATCAACATAATATCGACAGATAGTTGGACTATTGACCATGCCCTGTGGGAGAACAGTCCAATCATAACACTGCATAGGACGACAATTATTCACAGAAGGAACTGAGAAGGAAAATTTAGCACAATCATCAGGATGGAGTGGGATGGTAGAAAAGCAATCTTTAAGATCAATAATAATAATATTATATGTTTGAGGAATACAGGCCGGATTGGGAATTCCTGGTTGGAGAGGTCCCATAGGGACAAGATGTTGATTAACAGCCCGTAAGTCATGAAGGAGCCCCCATTTTTTGGATTTTTTGGGGACACAGAAAATAGGTGTATTCCAAAGGCTGCAGGAAGGCCGGATGTGTCTGGCCTCTAACTGTTCCTGGACAAGTTTTTTAAGGTGTTTTAATTTTTCTTCTTTAATGGGCCACTGCTCAACCCAAACAGGAGGGCCAGGTATCCAGGTTAATTTTAGCAGAGGGTCTGTTTGAGCAGTGGCCCCTATGAAAAATCCTGAGGGATGCCAATTTGAACACTCCACTGGGAGAGTAAATCTCATCCCCATAATATAGTAGGTAAAGGAAGGATAAAGGGACAGATAGAAGCAGGCTGTCCATCAGGGCTATAGCAAACAATGGGAAGTGTACTTTGAAAAGGACACTGTGCTCCTCCAACTCCTGTGATTCAGAAGTTTGCTTATTGGGCCAAGAAGAGAGCCAGGAATCAGAGGAGAAGATAGTTACATCTGCCCCAGAATCCATGAGCCCTTTAAACATGCGATCATTGACCTGAACAGTAAGATATGGTTGGGAAGATTGTAACTTAGTAACCCAAAAAGCATCAGTACTCCCGAAACCCCCAGCCCGTCTTGGGGTAGTGCGAGTGGAGGGGACTACAAAGGGAAGTAAAATTAGCTGTGCTATCTTATCAGAGGGAGTAATGTTCCAATAAGAGACCCTGGAAACCATGATTTTAATTTGACCTTCATAATCAGAATCTATTACACCAGGATGAACAGTTAGACCTTGAGATGTAATACTAGAGCGACCCATTAGGAGTCCTAAATATCCTCGAGACAGGGGTCCCCAAACCTGTGTTGCTATAAGGAAAACTTTTCCTGCCTCATCTGTTATAGCCCCTTCTGCTAAGGGTAAATCTAGACCTGCACTCCCTTCCGTGGCTGCTTTTAAATCATTGACTCGCAAACGTTGCTGCTAGGAGTTTATGCTGTGGTCTCCACACTCCACACTCGGGGGCTCCCTGGATTTTTTGGGGCATGAGAGCTCTCGCCCCTCTTCCCGTTTTCCGACATAGGGTTGCCTTGAATGTTAAATTGAGATCTGCACTGCTTACCCCTATGACTGCCTTTACCACAGCGGGGACACTTTTGGGTTGGAAATTTAGTGTTGGCATTTTTTTTTTTTAAACTGTGACAGTCCTTCTTAAAAAGTCCAGGTTTACCACACCCAAAACAGGTGGCAGTGGCTGGAAAGAGAGCTGCCACTAATACTTGTGCCTTATGAGTTTCTGTGCTAACATTTTGACATGCTGTAATCATTTCAGCTAAATTAAGATTCTGTGCCTTTAAGGGGGCTAAAACAGCCCCTTGTTGATTATCTACCTGTCGGGAAATGGCCGTTTGGAGGCATTTGATAAAATCAATGTAAGGCTTGTTTGCCGCTTGGCGAATAGTGGTGAATGAGCCGGTGGGTGTTCTGGAGTCAGGGATTTTACTCCAGGCTTTGGTGGCAGCATCAGAGGCTTGACTGAATGCTTGCCTATTCATCTGACTCTGGGCCTGGGGGGTGGAATGATTCCCAACACCCAGGAGCATGTCAAGACTAACAGGGATATTATGGTTAAGATTGTCCATGGCATAAAGGTTACAATGTTCCTTGTATTCTTGACTCCATACGCTATAATTGAGCAGGGGGTTAAGACTGTTCACATTAAAATGTTCCAATCCCAGGGGGTCATCTCATAGTTTTGTCCTATAGCTTCTACAATTCCCTTTGTAAAGGAACACTGTAAACCATTCTCTATCATGCTTTTACAGAGTTCTTTAAAAACTTGAAAGTCAAGGCCATCGTGACGGGCGGTCCTGATCCCCTGAATAACAGGATAAGCAGAAAACCCCTCTTTCTCACGGCCCTCCCACAAACATCTTTCCATAAGAGACTCACGTTGAGAGAAATCAGCCTTGAGAGGCAGGAAGAGAGGAGGGTCATAAACATTTTCTTCACTAGGGGAGGGAGCCGAAGGAGCTGCCCGTAGGGGCTGTAAAGCGAGGTGGCAGTGATGCCAAGCAATGAGAACTGAAGCTGGGATGTTCATGTCACAAATGATGTTACCGATACGTTCCCATGCTTCTACATCAAGGTTTCCCCACAAGGGATACCAAGGACAGGCAGACTCAATTAAAAGCAGAAGTTGGGTAAGGGCTTCTTCCGACACCTTAAGCTTAGAGGCGTTTAACAATCCCAACAACTGGGTTTTGTGTTGATGTTGTTCAGGAGAAAGAGAATTCCCCATTGTGAGGAGGAATCGGAAAATGAAGAAAAGAATGATAGGAAAGCTCCTGGCCTGAAGCCTGAAATCCCTTGAGGGAGTGTACAAGAAAGCCCCGCCGCTCCCGGGGCTATAGCTGCCCGAGATGAGAACTTCCAGGAAAGTTCCACCCGCAGAAAAACCCCGCCGCTCCCGGGGCTGTAAAAGCAGCCCGAAATGGACGCGTCCTGTACTTACCACCTTCAGGGATTGAGTGCGAGGATGTCCACAGCACCCTCACACAGGGCACCATCTGTCGCAGCCCCTCACACGGGGCACCATCTGTCACAGCGGCGGCGATTGTCGGGACGGTGGAGACAGTAACCAAACACAACTCTTACAGAGAAGTGGGGCCAGGAGGGTCACTCTGGGGAGTTGACCCCAGCTTCAGTCTCAGGAATTTATTTATAGTCAATACAGCAAGCAGTGAAGCAAATAACAGAACAATGGGCTTTGGGTGCGGGCAAGGGAGAAGGAATTCAGGTAAACAAGCCAATCAGGAGAAGGGACAATAGGTTTGGGAAAACAAGTCATGACAAGTCTCAACATGTTGGGGACAAGTCTCAACATGCTGTGCAGCATAGAGGCCTGTGGGGACTGCAGTTGTCAATAGTGCAGCCATGTTTAAATGGCATATATCCCCACAGAGGGAGAATAGTTTCTGAGCCTGGTAGGAGAGATGTATAAACAGGGCTGTGACAGAAGCTGTGGCCTTTGGGAGACAGACACAGACTATCTAGAATGGCCTTGCATGGAGGAAGTGGAGGCAAGAAAGATTCTGACTTCTTTCTCCTCCTGCCTTCTACTCTCCTGCTGAGCCTTATATTGGCAGAATCCAACGGGAAGCCAAAGGACTGGGAACCTGTTGCAGTCCACCCAGATCAGCCTCTGGGGAAGAGACCAGGATAGAGAAGGGTGGACGGCAAACGGAAGATATCCAGCTATATGCTATGCTACTTTTTTTTTGTTTTGTATTTTGAGGTGTTGAAGCATTGCCCAAATAATAGATAGGAAAATAGATAGGTAGGTAGGTAGATAGATAGATGGATAGCTGCTGTTGAGTTGACTCTGACTCACGATGACCTTATGCACAAAAGAACAAATTGTTGCCCAGCCCTTCATCATCCTCATGATCACCAGTGTATTAGATTCCATCATTGTGGCTGTTGTGCCAATTCATTTCACTGGGGGTCTCCCTCACCCTCATTGACTTTCTGCTTTACCAAACACAATGTCCCCCTCTAGCAATTGATCTCTCTAATATTCTGTTGTGATCCATAAGGTTTTCATTGGCTAATTTGCAGAAGTAGATCACCAGGCCTTTCTTCCTAATCTGTCTTACTTCCTAGTCTGTCTTCTTACTGAAACGTGTCCGCCACGGGTGACCCTGCTGGTATTTGAAGTACTGGTGATATAGCTTCCAGCATCACAGCAACATACATAGCAACACACAACACACGACAAACCCATAGACAGGTGGTGGATCCAAATAACAGGCTGTTTTATATCCAGAGAATGCCCAGATTACTAACTTCAGCTCTGCTAAGTGCCACTTCCTCCAAGGATTACTTTATAAGCTCAGTGAGAAGGAATCTTGTTATCTTTTAAACATCTGTAGTACTGTTCTTGTCCTACTCATTGAACACAATAGATCTTGACTTGGATTCCTTATGTATAAAACACAGTCCATGAAATTTTTAACTCCTAATGTAGACTTCCATTTCATTTTTTGTTTTCAATATGTGCTCATTCCAAAGAAAGGTGATCTGATGGAATGTGGAAATTATCCAACAATATCATTAATATCACATGCAAGCAAAATTTTGCTGAAGATAATTCAAAAATGGCTTTAGCCGTACACCAACAGGGAACTGCCAGAAATTCAAGCCAGATTCAGAAGAAGATGTGGAATGAGGGATATCATTGCTGATGTTAGATGGATCTTGGCTGAAAGCAGAGAATACCAGAAAGACGTTTACCTGTGTTTTATTGACTATGCAAAGGTATTCGACTGTGTGAATGATAACAAATTATGGATAACATTGTGAAGAATGAGAATTCCAGAACACTTAATTGTGCTAATGTGGAACTTGTTCATAGACCAAGAGGCAGTCGTTTGAACAGAACAAGAGGATACTGTATGGTTTAAAATTGGAAAAGTTGTGTGCCTGAGTTGTATCCTTTCACCTTACTTATTCAATCTGTATGCTGAGCAAATAATTTGAGAAGCTGGACTATATGAAGAAGAACGTGGCATGAGGATTAGAGGAAGACTCATTAACAACCTGTAATATGCAAATGACACAGTCTTGCTTGCTGTAAGTGAAGAAGACTTAAAGCACTTACTGATGAAGATCAAAGACCACAGCCTTCAGTATGGATAACACCTCAACATAAGGAAAACAAAAATCCTTACAATTGGACCAATAAGCACATCATGATAAATATAGAAAATATTGAAGCTGTCAAGGATTTCATTTTACGTAGATCCACAATCAATGCTCATGGGAGCAGCAGTCAAGAAATCAGACAACATATTGCATTGGAGAAGTCTGCTGCAAAAGATCTCTTTAATGTGTTAAAAAGCAAAGATGTTACTTTGAGGACTAAGGTGTGCCTGACCCAAGCCATGGTATTTTCCATTGAATCATATGCATGCAAAAGCTGGACAATGAATAAGGAAGACTGAAGAATTGATGCCTTTGAATTACAATGTTAGCAAAGAATATTGGATATACCATGGACTAACATGAACAAATCTGTCTTGGCAGAAATATAGCTAGAATACTCCTTCGAAGCGAGGACTTCACCTTCTGTACTTTGGACATATTATCAGAAGGGACCAGTCCCTACAGAAGAACATCATGCTTAGTAAAGGGTCAGCAAAAAAGAGGAAGACCCTCAACAAGATGGACTGACACAGTGGGTGAAACAATGAGCTCAAACATAGTAATGATTGTGAGGATGATGCAGGACCAGGCAGCATTTTGTTCTGTTGTGTATAGGGCCACTATGAGTCAGAACCGACGGGATGACATCTAACAACAACAGCAAGTTAGAGTTAGTCCCTTGCTTATCTTGATATCCTCTGCAATACCTACCACAATGCCTTGTACATAAGAGGTACCCAATTTTTTTTTCATTGAAAGTCTTTTTTTTTTTTTTTTAATTGAGTAGCAGGGAGAAGAATTATGCATGCCTCCTCAAGCATGACAGGCGCTTGTCCGGTGTTGGCTAAGATGGTCTCATTTTTGCCTATATGGTAATCACATTTTTAGAATGATTCATGCCACCATCTTTCCAAGCAGTCTCGAATACAGGGAGCAATGAGAAGAATTGTATACCTGAAATAGTATTGGAAAGATTGTTTGCCCTTGTTCTGAAGTCTTTTTCTGTTCACATCTCCCTGCCTTAACAGTTGCTCCTAGACCTTTATCACATTCCTCCCTCTAATGTAACTCCTCCTTCCTCATTACCTTTTACCTCAGGCTCCTTGCTCTAGTTAAGCAAAGCACCTTGCTGGCTCCTAAGCTTGAAGAGCATAACTTGCCTCCGGGCCCTCAGATGCTCCTTGTTACAGGTCTGGCGTGCTCTCTTTTCACCTCCCTTGGCTGTTAGAAGGTTGGTGTTGCGCTGAAGTTGTGAGCACAGCTCTTAGCCGAACTGTAAAGAAACGGCTTGGTTAAAGCACATTCCCCAATTCAATTTTGGAATCTGCAGGTAGTATGTAAGATTTTCCTTATTAAAATTTGTATTTTCCTAACTTAGGTTTATTGGTATAGACTATTGCATTTTTTGGATTCTGATTATGCTTTTAAGCATACTAATTATTTCTCCAAGCTCTGTTCATCTGTAATTTTATAAGCATGACTTCAAAATTTCCATCCAAAATGTTGGTGAAAGTACCAATGTATATAATTTCTTATAGAATGAATTTGATCTATTAATTAACTTCCTTTGATTCTCATTATTCATCTAGCTATTAATTCACTCAGTGGTAATATTACCCAGATCACCTTCCTCTATCTAGTTAATAAGGATATCACTAAAAACATTAAGTGTCAGCTGCAACCTAAATATAATCATTTATGCCAGTCAGGCTATCAAAAAAGGATATTAGATTAACTTTCATTGTTTATTCTTCGTCAGGCCAGCCTGGCTCCTAGTGTGCACCACTTATAAATGCTCACCAATAAAACAAAACCTAACTGTTGCCATAGAGTCGATTCCGACTCAGCAATATTATAAGACAGAGTAGAACTGCCTCACATGGTTTCCAAGGCCGTAATCCTTATGGAGGCAGATGGCCACATCTTTCTTCTGTGGAGCAGCTGGTGGGTTCACACAACTGACCTTTCTGTTAGCAGCTGAGTGCTTAACCACTGTGCCACCAGGGCTCCTTATAAATGCTCATACACCCTATTAATAATTTGTTTGATCATTTGTATCAATAATTTGTCCTTAGGTCGGCAAGTGTATCTTTTGGAAAATGAAACATTTGCCTGTTAATCTTCAGTCTCCTGCCATCCCTTTCATTCACTACAATGTCTCAAATATTAACATTTTCCTGCATTACACTTGAAAATTCTTCTAGTATTCAGGGATAAAATTCATTCTGCTAGATCCACTTGAACTTAAACAAAAAAACTAACTAACCTGGCAGGTGCTCTTTGATTCTTGTCTCATCAATTTTGAATTTCAACTCTTTTTTTAAAAAAGTTTATTCCATCCTTCCTTGTTTGAAGATTATTCTCCTTGAAGCAAAGATGGAAGCAAAATAGACCTGACTTTGTTATTTGTTAACAATTTATTGTAATATAATAGATGGTCCCAAGTAGCGGTCTTCTTTCTTCTTGTTTTGTTCTGTTTGTACCTCTACCAAAAAGCAAATCAATAATAAACTAAGCAAAAATAAAAACTGAAATGCAAACCAAACAAAACCAAAAACCACCTCTTTAACTGGAAGGTCTGGTCCTGGGTAGTGAAGGCCCAAGAAGCAGGGTCGGTTCTAACCTGACTTCTGGTATTCCCGGGCCTTCAGCTATGCTTGTAGTGTTTATTCTGCTCTTTATATGTTCATGCAGCTTTCAGATGTATTTAGATGACTTTCATGCATTCTAATAATCTACTTTTCTGCATCAGGAATAAAACTGTAATTGCCCCAAGAGCTTAGACCAATGGCGGATAATAGCAAACATTAGCAGAGAGGTGTTTTCTTGGGTCTATTTACCCAGTATCAGCTTAATTTGATAATCTCACTGCAGAATCATTTATCGGTCATAAAATTAGCTACTTCCTGTTTAATTTTACTTCTCTATATTTGACTCTGGTTTTTTTTTTTTCTCTTAGTTCAACACCATAAAATACCAAGTCTTATTTTTAAACTATAACACCATAAAATTCCAAGTCTTATTTTTAACTATAACACCTAAGGCATTTAGCATGAAGATAAAAATATGTGTACAAAAAGGTTGTATTATACTCCTTCATTTGTGTTGTGTATATGTTTTAGGTTTGGATCTATGATCTGGATCCTGTCCACCACGGGTGACTCTGCTGGTGTTAGAAATACTGGTAACATAGCTTCCAGCATCATAGGAACCCTCTACAGTATGACAGACAGCGGTGAGTGCTTTAACTAAAGATATTAAAAAGCAGCTGCTAAGTAGAACTTGGTACTCTTTAATGATTCCACCTTGTGAAACATACACTTACTGGAAGCTATATTTTTTCTTTCAAACTGAAGACAGAGGAACAATTTAATAATGCCTTCAATTAATTAACGAAAATCTTTTAGGCAGAAGATGGTGTTTGTTTATTGTACATTTTAGGCTGAAGAAGACAAAAGGAATTTAAATTAAACTGCATAAGAGGACTGAAATACATTTTGGGGAAAAAAGTCTCAACACTGAGGGTTGCTTAATACTAGAAGGGAATTCTGCCCACCTTTGGGGATTTGAGGTGGGGAGAGAGAAGGTAGCAATGAGGTCATTGAGAGATTGTTTTGGGGTAAGAAATTATATTTCGTAATTTTCAGAGGCTTCCAAGACAGGTAAGATTGAACAAAGCTGAGACTAGGCTGTCTCCGGGAATTCAAGGAGGAGATTGGAGGGAGATGGATGAAATCACACAATATTTAAAAATCTTGGTTAATATTAAATTTTAAGATGAACTAATCCTCCTAACAATTCAGTTACAAGTCTATTTTACAAAAATCACATTTTCTTTTACTAAATAAAAGCAATACATACGTATTGAACACTGTCATGCTGAAGCCTTTTTTGGGTTTGAAACAGTTGGCAGATTTGCTAAATGCAAGTGTTGGTGTTTAGCAAATTATAATATTAGTTTGAATGTCATTTCCCAAGGTTGCAGGTGGCTCAGATAAGCCTTTTCTTCTAATTTAGTTTATCTGTCCCCTAAGTAAATTCCACAGATGATTAGTGGTAGAGATGTTTACTCTGAATATTTATGGTAGATTTACATGATTCATAAAACTTCTTCCACCCCACCCAAACTCCCAACTTATTTTGTTGTTGTGAGGTGCCATCGAGTTGGTTCTGACTGATAGCCACTCTATGAACAAAAAAATGAAACAATGCCCGGTCCTGCACCAATCTCACAATCATTGCCATGTTTGAGCCCACTTTGCAACCACAGGGTCAGTCCATCTCGTTGAGAGTCTTCCTCTTTTTCATTAACCCTCTACTTTACCAAGCATCATGTTTTTCCCCAGGGACTGGTCTCTCCTGGTCACATGTTCAAAGTAGGTGAGACAAAGTCTGGCGATCCTCACTTCTGTTTCCGCCCAGCATTCTGGCTGTATTTCTACCAAGACAGATTTGTTTTCTCTTCTGGCAGTCCATGGTATATTCAATATTCTTTGCCAACACCATCATTCAAAGGCATCAATTCTTCTTCAGTCTTCCTTCTTCATTGTCCAGCTTTTGCATGCATATGACGCAATTGAAAATAACCATGGCTTGAGTCAGGGGCACCTTAGTCCTCAAGGTGACTTCTTTGCTTTTTAACACATTAAAGAGGTCTTTTGCAGCAGATCTGCCCAATGCAATAATACATCATTTGATTTCTTGACTGCTGCTTCCATGGGCATTGATTGTGGATCCAAGTAAAATGAAATCCTTGACACCTTCAATGTTTTCTCCGTTTATCATGATGTTGCGTATTGGTTCAGTTGTGAGAATTTTGTTCTCTTTTTGTTGAGGTATAATCCATACTGAAGGCTGTGGTCTTTGATTGTCATTAGTAAGTGCTTCAAGTCGTCTTCATTTTCAGCAAGCAAGGTTGTGTCATCTGCATATCGCAGGTTGTTAATGAATCTTCCTCCAATCCTGATGCTGCCCATGTTCTCATTCATACAGTCTGGCTTCTTGGATTATTTGCTCAGCATACAGATTGAATAAGTATGGTGAAAGGATACTACCCTGGCACACATCTTTTCTGATTTTAAACCATACAGTATCCTCTTGTTCTGTTTGAAGGATTGCTTCTTGGTCTATGTACAGGTTCAGCATGAGCACAATTAAGTGTTCTGGAATTCCTGTTCTTTGCAATGTTATCAATAATTTGTTATGATTCACATAGCTGAATGCCTTCCTGTAGTCAATAAAACACAGGTAAACGTCTTCTGGTATTCTTTGCTTTCAGCCAGGATCCATCTGATATCAGCAATGATATCTCTCGTTCTGTGTACTCTTCTGAATCTGGCTTGAATTTCTGGCAGTTCTCTGTCGATGAACTGCTGCAACTGTTTTTGAATTGTCTTCAGCAAAATTTTGCTTGCATGTTATATTAATGACATTGTTTGATAATCTCTGCATTCCATTGGATCACCTTTCTTTGGAATGGCCACGTATATGGATCTCTTCCAGTCAGTTGGCTAGGTGGCTGTCTTAGAAATTTCTTGGCATAGATAAGTGAGCAATTCTAGCATTGCATCTGTTTGTTGAAACAACTCAATTGATATTTCGTCAACTCCTGGATCCTGGTTTTTTGCCATTCCCTTCAATGCAGCTTTGACTTCTTCCTTCAGTACTATCAGTTCTTGAGCATATGCTGCCTCCTGAAATGGTTGAATGTCGACTAAATCTTTTTGGTACAGTGACTCTGTATTCTTTCCATTTTCTTTTGATGCTTCCTGCATTGTTCATTTTTTTTTGCCAATGGAATTCTTCAGCATTACTACTTGAGGCTTGAATTTCTTCTTCAGTTCATTCAGCTTGAGAAATGCAGAGAGTTCTTCCCTTTTGGTTTTCCTACTCCAGGTCTTTGCACATTTCATTATAATACTTTGCTTTGACTTACTGAATCACCCTTTGAAGTTTTCTATTTAGCTGTTTTACTTCATCATTTCTTCTGTTTGCTTTAGCTACTGTATGTTTAAGAGCAAGTTTCAGAGTCTCTTCTGACATCCATTTTGGTCTTTTCTTTCTTTCCTGTCTTTTTAATGAACTTTTGCTTTCTTCATGTATAATGTCGTTGATGTCACCCCACAACTTGTGGGATGTATGATGTACTTGGTCTTTGGTCATTAGTGTTCAATGTGTCAAATCTATTCTTGGGATGGTCTCTAAATTCAGGAGGGATATACTCAAGGTTGTACTTTGGCTCTTGTGGACTTGTTTTAACTTTCTTCAGCTTCAACTTGAACTCGCATCCACAGATGTAGCCGATTTGATTCCTGTCTATTCCATCTGACAATGTCTGCCTGTATAGTCATCATTTATGTTGTTGAAAAAGATATTTGCAATGAATAACTCGTTGGTCTTGCAAAATTCTGTGTGTGATCTTCTGCAACATTTCTATTACCAAGGCTGTATTTTCCAACTACTGATCCTTCTTTGTTTCCAGATTTTGCATTCCAATCACTAGTAGTTATCAATGTATTTTGATTACATGTTTTATCAATTTCAGGCTGCAGAAGTTGGTAAAAACCTTCAATTTCTTCATCTTTGGCATTAGTGGTTGGTGCATAAATTTGAATAATAGTAGTATTAACTTGTCTTCCTTGTAGGTGTATGGATATTATCCTATCACCGACAGCATTGTACTTCAGGATACATCTTGTAATGTTCTTTTTGATGATGAATGTGACACCATTCCTCTTCAATTTGCCACTCCTGTCATAGTACACTATAGGAATTTTCGATTTTAAAATGGCCAATACCAGTCCATTTCAGCTTATTTATGCCTAGGATATCGATCTTTATGTATTCCATTTCATTCCCAACTTCCTACTGCCTCATTATTTCATAGAAGTTTAAGAGACCTACCTGGGAGCTGCTCTCCTCATATAGCGTCTATGGCAAATGTTGCGTGTTGGTCACATACTATCTGGAATTCTGCAGGCCGTATAGTAACTGTCTCACTCATCTAGTGCTGCTATAACAGAAATACAAGTGGATGACTTCAACAAACTGAAGTTTATTCTCTCACAGACTAGTAAGCTAGAAGTCCAAACTCAGGGCATTAGCTTCATGGGAAGGCTTTCTCTGTCAGCTCTGGAGGAAGGTCCTTGTCATCAATCTTCGCCTGGACTAGGAGCTTCTTTGCACAGGAACCCCAGGTCCAAAGGACATGCTCTGCTCCTGTTGTTGCTTTCTTGGTGGTATAAAGTCCCCAACTCTCTGCTGGCTTCTCTTTCCTTTTATCTCTTGTAAGATAAAAGGTAGTGCAGGCTATACACCAGGGACCTTAGTAAGGGTGTTACAATCCCACCTTAATCTAATCCTCTTTAACATAATCTAATCTTGACTGATTAACCATAGGCAGAGATTAGGATTTACAACACATAGGAAAGTTATAATCACAGAATGGAGGACAACCACACAATACTGGGAATCGTGGCCTAACCAAGTTGACACAAATTTTTTGGGGACACAATTCAATCCATGATAGTAACCTTTAATACCACCCTTAGACTCAAGCAAGAGGGGCCTCTTGTTTCAGTCTCATGCTTCACTGGGCCCTTTTCTGACCCTCCTCCTGCCATTATCTCTTAAGGGACTAGGGGACATGCTCATTTGAGGGATGGGCTCATCTGGAGCCTATGACTACCTTCTAAAGCACACTGTGGGGCATTGGTGGTTCAGTGGTAGAATTTTTGCCTTCCATGCAGAAGATCCAGGTTTGAATCTCAGTCAATGCACCTCAAGCACAGCTACCACTCATCTGTCAGTGGAGGCCTTTGTGTTGCTATGATGTTTAACAGGTTTTAGTGGAGCTTCCAGACTAAGACAGACTAGAAAGAAAGACATGGTGATCTACTTCTGAAAAATCAGTCAATGAAAATCCTACGGATCACAACTCTGGGATTGCCATGAATTGGAGGCCAGCCCAAGGAAGCTAATAATAACAAAAATAATACTCTGGGGACCTAGGTGGAGTCCCAGGCTGGTGCAAATGGTTAAGTGCTCCACTACTAACTGAATAGTAGGTAGTTTGAATCCCCTCAGAGGCATCTCAGAAGAAAGATCTAGTGATCTACTTCTGAAAGATCCCTATGAAGTACAGTTTTACTCAAGCATATGGGTTGCCATGAGTCAGAATTGACTTGATGGCCTCTGAGTTAGTTTGGTTTGGTTTTGTGGACCTGAAATACTGTAGCTAAATGGTCCCAAGTCCACTTTGAGGCACTTTCAGGGCTTCAGGGAACTCTTATCTTGGACTGTCCTGCTAAAGGTAGACCCTTCCACCAGTGGGTGCATCTCTAGGCTTGGGCAATAGCTATGAGAGAGGAATGTGGTTGGAGCTTAGAGTGTCCACACACAAATGTGCAAGGCCCATTATGAGACAGGTCTGAGCTAGGGGTGGAAAAATAATGGGGAAAGGGGTCAATCCATTATGTTTTGATGTAGAAGTCTGTGGAATCTCAGAATTCTAACTTTGAATCTACTGTGCTCTTCCACGCTTGGTAAAGGTATATTTTTCAAGGTAGTAGGAAAAATTTTATTTAGAGGATTATAAGTTCAATGTCTGGGCAGTGTTTCATTCTGTTTTACCATGGGGTCACTATGAGTTGGAACTCCCTCTATGACACCTAACAACAACAACCACAAGATTAATATACAACTTTTAAATATTTAGTCATAACTTGTGTGGGCCTCTATTTGTATATCAGAAGATGATGCTGGTCTGAGATTGTGAAGGGAGAAGGGGAGGATGGAAGAATGGGTAGATAGAGCTTCAAATTGCAGAGCAGCTCTGAGTCTCAGCCAGCTCCATGTGGAGCTCCTGTGCAAAGATTTCTAGTAGAGAAGTTCCTCATTGGGCAGAAGTGCCAGGCCCTAATACCCCCACCATGCTCAATCATTGGCTAGGAAAACCTTGGGAAAGGTGTGGCCTCAGCTTGAATGCTTCAAGGGATCCAAAGGTGCTACAGGTGGAGGCTATTGGTTGTTTGCGCTCCTCACAGCAAGTTCTCCCTTGAAGAGAGATCTGAGGGGTGCATCTCTGTAGCTGCCACATTTATTATTATTATTTTTCTGATTGCAAGTTTTATTTATCATAAAAATTTTCTAAAAACTAAACAATTGAAGAAGTAAAAAATTATTTCAGAGGAAAGCAAACATAACCTATAATCTCATCCTCTATAGACAATCATTAACATTTTGGTAAATATTCTCAAGCATAGACAAGCTTAAAAATTAAATTCATATTGTATATGTTATTTGGCAATAAACATATTTCCTTTAGGGATTATATATTGTAAAAGTTTCCACATGTCATTAAAAATTCTTTCCCAGCACAATTTAATGGCTGTGCAATAAGTCATTTTATGACTCTACCATAATTTATTAGCCAATTTATTTCTTATTTTTGAACATTTAGTTTTCTAATTTTTCCCTATTAAAAATAATATGATATGCATTCTGGGCCACAACAAATTTTTCTTACGGTAATTTGCAAAGGTAGAATTTCTTGATCATAGGAAACAGCATGTTAAGGATTTTTGCTGCCTGAACGCCCATGGAGAGATTGCAACTGTTTATGCTTCTCCCAGCATCCTGGGAGAGTACCTCTTGTCTCTCATTCTAGCTCACCTGTGGTGCAGCATCTAATCATATATTTTTGGCACAGAAAACTTAAAAACTCATTTTTTAATTCAGCTGGAACCTCTTTGTGCCTCCTAACACTCTTCAGGTCACCCTTAATTCACTGTTAACTCATTTACAGCCTTAGACTTTAGTGATCATCCAGTCCAACACAACGGAACATTGAGCTGAGTAAAAATCAGTAAACTGGGGGCCAGAGGAAGGAAGTGACTCTTTCAAGATCACTCATATGTTTGGTGAAACCTGGGAATCAGAACTCAGGTTTCTCTACTCCTTGGCAGTATGCCTTCTCTGCACTGTCAACTAGTGAAAAAGCTTCAATCAAAACTTGGAACTTGGGCAACTTTAATTCATTGAACACACACTTACATAGTATCTCCTAAGTGCCAGGCATGCCCTAAGTAACTTAGAAATATTTAACTCATTTAACCTTCATAACAACCCTATGAGGTATATTATTAGACTCTCCATTTTACATAACAGGAAGCTGAGGTACAGAGAGGTTAAGTAACTTGTGCAAAATCATATAGGTAGATGGAAGAGCAGGGCTTTAAACCCAAGCAATATGACTTCAGTGATCATTCTCTATTCTTTAAATTATGGAACGTAGAAAAGAAAGCTAAGTTACTGGCATGTTTATCTTTTATCTGAAAATTTATGCTCTGTAATGTCTATTGTTATGTCAAGAGAACCATTGCCATTAATTTTGCAAGAGGAGATTGATGATATTTATACTCCACTAGACATTATGTAGTGTTTCTTTGTTTACTGTGGGTCTGGTAGGGAAGGTACCTTGTCTGTCTTATTCACTGGGTACCAATACCTGGAACAGTATCTGGGACATAGTAGGTGCCCCAAAGCGTTATTTGAGTGAAGCAATGTTTAGGGAAATCCCCTCTGATAAGGCTTTGCATTGAGACTCAGTGAAAAAAAGGAGCCAGGCATACAGCTATCCCAGTATAGAGTGACCTGGCAGAAGAAAGAGCAAGTGCAATACTTTGGGCAGAAATACACTTGACATGTTTGGTGGACAAAAGGAATGTCCCTGGGTGGTGGAAATGGTTTGCACTTGGCCACTAATCAAAAGGTTAACAGTTCAAACCCACCTAGAAGCACCATGGAAGAAAGATTTCTTGGGTATTTCAAGTCCTGAGAATAATTCTCCATGGCTCTTGGCTCCATCCTCTTTCTTGGGCTCTTAGTCCCGCCTTTTGAGCCATCCTTCCTTTTTTATGGAAGGTAGGGTGTATTTGCAGCTAAGCAGTTTTATCATCCTGCTTCCTGAAAGTAGAGGGGTCTAACAGTCTATTTTCATTAGGTATGTTCTGTATCCCATTCAGTTCTTTTGAGTTCAAATCAGTGTTCCTGCTGCTAGAGTTTTCTCAAAAACCTTTGTGAGCTTCCTGTGAATCTCATCGGGCTTCACTCTGTCAGATAAAAGCCATGCCCACAAATCTATTCAAGATGAGCCCCTCTATGCCTTGGGCTCCTGATGAGATGGCTGAGGGACATGCCCTTAAGCTTCCTAGAGGCCCTATTGTTTGATTGAATAGATCTGTGAGACACTTAATCTCTTTAAAGGACCTTTTGTACTATTGAATAAGATTTTTTGATCTTTCTAAGGTCTTAACCTTAAGTGTCTACATTCATGATATTTATACTTTGGCTTTATTGCTAGACCAGACTTCCTGTTTGGACCAGACTTTACCTCTAGGACAAGTTTTTCTGATAGTGCTCTGACGTCATTTCTTAATTTTAGCATATTTTTTCTGTCTGGAGAGGGTGGCAGTTTTCAAAACCATCAAGTTCTTTTTGTTTAAAAGTCCTTTCCACAATCAGTCTATTTCCTCTTGCATTTTACTCTAAGCAATATGAAGAAACCAGGTAGCATTTTCAGCATTTCACTTTCGAATCTTTTCAGCTATGTCACCAAGTTCATGACGTACATGTTTTGCTTTCCACGTAATTGTAGATGATACTCTCACTAAGCTTTGTGTCACTACATAAGGACTCTCTATCCTTCAGTTTTAATAGCATGTTCCTCACTTCCTTTTGACCTCTCACTGGTAGCGCCCCCCAAGTCCAGGTCTATTCTGCCCTAAGAAGCTTAGGCTTTCTCTATCATGGTCTCAAAGTCCTTCCAGTCTCCACCCATTGCCCTGTCCCAAAGCCATTCTCACATATCTAGTTATTTACTACAGCAGCATTTCACTTCTAGTAAAAAATCTGCATTAGTTATCTATTACTGCCTAACAAATTACCCTAAAACTCAGTGGCTTAAAACAACTCACGTTTATTATTTACAGTTTTTGAGAGTCAGTAATCTGGGTGTAAGGACTCCTAGGGGTGCAGTGGTTAAGCTCTCGGCTGCTAACAGAAAGGTTCGAGGTTCTAACCCACCAGCCACTCTGCAGGAGAAAGATGTGGCGGTATTGCTTCCATAAAGATTACAGCCTTGGAAACCCTATGGGTCAGTTCAACTCTGTCCTACAGGGTCGCTATGAATCAGAATAGACTTGATTACAATGGCTTTAATCTGGGTGTGGGTTAGGTGGGTACTCTGGCTCAGGACCTCTCAAAAGACCATGGATCAAGGTATCAGCTGGGGCTGAAGGCAATCCAAGGACGCTGTCAAGAAAGTGAAAAGGCTAGCTACAGAATGGGAGAAAATATTTTCACTTTCTTGATAGTGTCTTTTGATGCACAAAAGTTTTAAATTTGATGAAATCCAATTAATCTCTTTTTTCTTTTTGTTGCTCATACTTTTTTCCATTATCAAATTCAAGCCTATAAAGATTTACCTCTGTGTTTTTTTCTAAGGGTTTTATGGTTTTAGTTCTTATGTTAAACTTGCTGATCCATCTTAAATTAGTTTTTGTATAAGTTGTGAGATCGAGTCCAACTTCACTCTTTTGCATCTGGAAATCCAGCTGTCCCAGCACCATTGGTTGAATAAATTATTCTTTCCTCAGTGAATAGACACACTCTTATTCAAAATCAATTTGCTGTGGATGTAGGGGTTTCTTTCTGGATTCTCAATTCTAATCCATTTGTCTGTTTATCCTAATGCCAGTACCGCATGGTTTTGATTACTATAGCTTTGTGTTAAGTTTTGAAATTGGAAAGTGTGAGTCCTCCAACTTTGTTCTTTTTCTAAAGATTGTTTTGGCTATTCAGGGCACCTTACAATTCCATATGAATTTGAGGATTGGCTTTTCCATTTTTGCAAAAATGGCTGTTGTAATTCTGATAGCGATTGCATTATATCTGTAGATCACTTTGGGTCATATTGACGTCTTAACAATATCAAGTCTTCCAATTTATGAACACAAGATGTCTTTCCATTTATTTAGATCTTCTTAATTTCTTTCAGCAATGTTTTGTAGTTTTCAGTGTACAAGTCTTTTACCTTCTCGGTTACACTTATTCATAGACATTTTATTACTTTAAATGTTATTGTAAATGATAGTTAATTGAAATAAAGGTATTTTTCCCCATCAGTTTACCTAAACAACAGCTTTAGTTCCACACCTACTCCTCATTTATTGACTATCTCATTATCTGACATTTCACATTTATGATAATAGTAAAAAATCTGCTATTCGACTATTTTGCTCATTAATGATGTAAATCTGGCTGTAACGAATGCTGAGGTGTGAGGTGAGAGTAACGCTAGCTGTGATGGTTAAGGTTATGTGTCAACTTGGCTGGGCCATAATTCTCAGTGATTTGGCAGTTATGTAATGATATAATTTGTCAGTTATGTAATGATGTTGTCATCCTCTGTTTTGAGATCTGATGTGGTTTTCCACCATTTTCGCATAATGCCAATTTTCGCATAAGACCTGGTCTTTGGAACCTAACCATGTTAATAAGTGAGAAGTGAGTGTATTTTATATAATCCGTAAGACTGACAGAGAGTAGATATTCAATATACATTTGCTGAGTTGATGAATGAATGGCTGTGCTTCTCAGATCTTTACAGAATGGAAACGATAAGTGAATATAAAAGTTGTTAATTCTATTGAATGCAATCTCCACTCACATCCTGCGCCTCAATGTTTTCTTTGTGTTAGGGAAGAAATCGACGAGTGACATTTATAATAATAAATGTCTCTGGGTTATAGCTCCACCAGTGCAAGATTTGGATCAGAAGGCTCATATGTCTCTTGCTTCTTGTGGGACAACGCTGCTCTTTGCAGTGATTCTGGGATGCAAGTACCTCTATCTTATTGCTTCATCATCCCTTGAAGCAGCACTTCTCAAACTTCAGTGTTCATACAAATCACCTGGGAATCTTGCTAAAATGCAGATTCTGTTACTTGTTAACAGACTGTAGACCTAGTACTTTCTTTGTTTTGTCAGATACTTTATGTTTTGTCTTAATGCAGGATGAACGTCTACTGAAGTGTGTTATTTCAATTTATTTACTTAAAATATAAATAACCAATAAAACATAAATAACTACATTTATTTCCCCCTGTTGCACAATTCAATCTTTGGGTTGATTATGAAGAATTAAATTGTATTGTTTAGATGCTGTTGGAATAACTGAATTAAATGGTAAATCTGGTCTGTGTGTTTTCCTTCTTTAGGGCCCTTTAGAATAGGCTGTTACAATATTTCAACTCTCCTTTTGTGATTTATTTATTAAACTGTACTGTTTTCTTCCATAGTTCAAGACTTTTGTATTTTGTGGTGCATCTTTGTCTGCACAATACCTTCCTCCACACTTTGAGCTGACTGCAAATTCCACTGTTATTTCATTTCCTTTGACTTTTGAACTGTTAACATCTTCTAAATTTCATAACTTTCCAAAGCAGAAAGGGAAATTAAACATGAACAAAAGTACACTTAAACAAAATATGTGCTAGTGTTATAGACTGAGAGAATAAATACCCACTGAAAAGTCTTGGGTATAACTTCCTATCAAGAATCTTTGATAAATTTGATTCCATATATTCTTGTTAGGCCAACTCAGATTTTTAAAATAGATAGTTTCCTCTATCACTGGCATTTTTACAGAAGAGGAGTACCTAGTAACTGAGAGTGAGCACTTGCCCAGAGGGTTTAACAGCTCACCAAGTAGATCACAGGTTGACAATTGTCCCTAAGCAAACAACTGAGTATAATGCAACAGACTCATTTGTAATGGCAAGGAATTTACAATTGTCCTCTACAGGTAGTCCCAGGATTACGAACTAGTTCCATTCCAAAATCTATTTTTAAGTCAAATTTGTACGTAAGTTGGAACAGTTAGGTACGGATTGCATCTAATGTCAGTTAGTCAAATGTTTGTCTTAGTATATAGTATATAATGTACATTTTTATACATGAAAACATAAAAGAAACACTTCTAGATACACCAAAACATCTTTAACATAATACTACAGTAATGATAGTTTTGATGCATGTTACAAGTAGCCTCCATTCATTATTATGAAGCATTGTATGTACCTCAAATTTTTGATATAATAGGCTTTATGGGGGCTGGTTCGTGTACGTAAGTTGGACGTTCATAACTGGGGACTGCCTGTATTGTGGGAACTCAATTACTGTATTTGGAGAGGTATTCCTTGTGTCACTGCTACACTTCATCCTAAAGATTTCATGCCCTGAATTTCTAACACTAGAAATGGAATGAGACCTATGAAGAAATCCATAGTGGTTCTTCAAGAAAAAACGCACACATATAGAGACACTAAAATTTTAAAATATAATTTCTGGGAATTTTCCATGGGTTGTGCAAACAGGTAATGCATTTGGCTGTTAACCAAAAGGTTAGAGGTTTGAGTCCACCCAGACAGCCTCAGAAGAAAGGTCTGCTGATCTACAGAAAAATCAGCCATTGAAGACCCTATAGAGCACAACTCTACTCTGACACACATGGAGTCACCATGAGTTGACATTGACTTCATGGCAACTGGTTTCAAAGTGAGATTAAGAATAATTGAGGCTAGGGGACTTCCGGGCAACATGGTGCTATAGACAGAAGCACCATGCCGTCCTTCCACAACAAAGACCTGAAAAGCTAAGTCAAGCAGAGACAAACATCAATCCTGAAACCCTAACAATCAAATGAAGAGATAAAGAACTCAGCCAAGCACTGAATGGAAGAAGAAACTGACAGAGAACAGAGAGCAAGGAGAGATATGTGCCGAGGTCCCCTACCAGCTAATGCAGCACGGATTCACCATCTTGGACTCCTGCTGGAGATTGGTGTACAGGGAGCATGGGAAAACAGCTTCACGGAGCTCCCTGAAGGAGACAGAACAACCGACAACTGGGTATATATGCTTTCTCACCCGCCACCCTTCTTCACCCCCACTTGGCCTCCTCTGTTTCCTGTGGCCACTGTCTCTTGGCCAGGAGGCACCGGCTTCAGTCCTCTGCAGCTTGGATTCCACCCACCCACACTGACCGGCTCCCTGAGTGCCATTTGTTTGTTGCTGGTGTTGTTTTTGTCTGCTTCTTTTGGTTTCTTCCATACCTCTCACCACTTCCCTCTCCTTTCTCTCAAATACCTGGCTCCATGTGCCATCTTTGCTTCTTTCTGAAAGGCTGTGAAACGCTGCTCGACTGTGGAACTGCTTCCCTGCCCACGCCACCACACTGGTGGGATCCCTGGGGTTTTTTTTGTTTTTGTTTGTTTGTTTCCTTTGATTTGTTTTGTTTGTTTGTTTTCTTTTTCTTTTCTCAGCTTGGGAGGCCCTTCTAGCTGGGCTGTACTGCATGGCTTGGGAGCTACTTCCTCACTCTGTGCAGGCAAAAGGTGAGATCCCTGGGGGCACTTCTTTTTTGTTTTTGTTTTCTTTTCTTTACTCTATTTTTATCTTTCTTAATTTCTCAGTTTCTTGCCTCTCTATACTTACTTTCTCTTCCTGTCTCCTGAAAACCTGGTGCTTTGTGACCCTTATACCCCTTTTAGCCAGACTGTACTTCGTGGCCTTGGAACCACTTCCCTAGTCTTTGCAGCCACACTGGTGGGATCACCAGGGGCTTTTCTTTTTCTAATTTTTTTTCCTTTTAGTCTTTTTTCTTCATTTCTCACTCTCTCATCTCTCCACTCCAAAGGCAAGATCCTTTAGCACTCTGTTTGTTTGTTTGTTTTTAGCCCCTGTTTCTCTCTCCTCTTTCCAATATCCATCTTAACTCCACAAGTCACAATCTCCCCCCTCCTTCCTGCCTACCTGCACTGTGTGCTGAACATCACACACCAAGCAGCACAGGCACTGCCTACCAGAACCTACCCTGCACTGATTCTCTGCCTGCTCTATCAGTCCTAGTATGTGCCACAAATAACCCATCCCAGCAACTCTCTTTCAGCTGAACCTCCACTGCTACAACATAGTTGACTGACTGACTTTGCCCATTGGACAAGGAGGCAAAAACTGTCATGCCCACAGACGAACAAACAACAGAGAACACACAGCCTGCCTGCTCAGACATAACCAAATAAAACAAAAAAGCAGGATGAAACAAACAAATCTGCAATCAATAAATGAGGAAAATAACTACTGAATGTCCCAAAGACAGCAGAAACTATCAAAACATATTTAAAAAATGGGAGAGAATGATTCCAGTAGGCATCCAAATTAAAACACTAAATGACTTTCCAGTAGAAGAAAAGGCACTAGAACTACTTGATAGGGAATTCAAATCTCTAATATTCAGAGCTATCCAAGAGTTGAGCAAAAAGCATACAAAAATGAGGAAAAAATAGACAAATTCATGGAAAAGGCAGACAAATTCATGGAAAATACAGACCAAAAAAATGGAAGAATTCAGGAAAACAATACAGGAACAAAATGCTAAAATACATTCACAACTAGAAATCATACAAAAACAACAATTAGAAATCCAAAAGATAAACAAGATTTCAGAAATGGACAGTGTCATAGAAGGGCTGAGGAGCAGGTTTGAAATGGTGGAAGATTGGACCAGCAAAATTGAAAACAAACACTAGGATACAACTCTGAGGAAAAATCAGAAAAAAGCACAAAGAAAAATGAAGAAACCCAGAGAATTATGTGGAATACAATCAAAAGCAAAAATTTTCGAGTGATTGGAGTTCAGAATGGGGAGAAAACAGAAAATACAGAAAGGATCATTGAAGAACTGCTGACAGAAAACTTCACCAATATCATAAAAGATGAAAAGCTGACCATCCAAGAAGCTCAACAAACACTATATAAAATAGACTCCAAAAGAAAATCACAAAGGCATATCATAATCACACTTGCTAAAACCAAAGACAAAGATGGAATTCTCAGAGCAGCTCGAGAAAAGCGAAAAGTCACATACAGAGAAGAAACAATAAGACTAAGTGCGGATAGATTTGGCAGAAACTATGCAGGCAAGAAGGCAATGGGATAACATATATAAAACCTTGAAAGAAAAAAACTGCCAGCCAAGAATAATATATCCTGCAAAGCTCTCATTCAAATATGATGGTGAAGTTAGGACATTTCCAGATAAACAGAAATTAAGGGACTATGTAAAAACCAAACTAAACTTACAAGAATTATTAAAGGGAGTCCTTCGGTCTGAGAACAAACAACATCAGACCACAAGCTGAATCCAGGACGCAGGATTGTACCAGCCAGATACCAACCTATGAAATGAACTCTCAAGGACTATCCAAAACCAAAAGAATTACATCAGGGAACCAGAGAGTTAATATGTAAATGAGAACAACATCAGAACAAAATAAGAAGGAATAAACCGTGTAGGTATAGAATCTTATAACGGAAGGAAGGCAAGGCGATACCAAGTAATAATAGACTGATTCAAAACTAGGAAGATAAGGGTAAATTTCAAGGTAACCACAAAGGAAGTTAACAAACCTACTCATCAAAATAAAGTAGAAAAACATAAAGTCTCAGTAAAAACAAAATCTGCAAAGACAAAAAAAAAAGAAACGAGAAAAATACCCACAAACGAAAGGAATTCAGCACAGGAGAGTAAGAGGAAGAAAGAAAATATCAGCACCACAAAAAAAAAAATCACTACAAAATGACAGCAATAAACTCATACTTATCAATAATTACACTGAATGTAAATGGCCTAAATGCACCCATAAAGAGACGGAGAGTGTCAGAATGGATAAAAATACAGGATCCATCAATATGCTGTCTACAAGAGACACACCTTAGAAACAAATGTGTAAAGTTATTAAAAACCAAAGGATGGAAAAAAATATGTCAGGCAAACAGCTACCAAAAAACAGCAGAAGTGGCAATACTAATCTCAAATAAAATAGACTTTAAAACAATATCCACCATAAAAAGACAAAGAAGGACACCATACAGTGATTAAAGGGTTGATCCATCATGAAGACATAACCATAATAAACATCTACACACTCAATGACAGGGCTCCAAAATATATAAAACGAACTGTAAAAGCACTGAAAAGAGAAATTGACAGTTCCACAACAATAGTAGGAGACTTCAACACACCACTCTTGGTAAAGGACAGAATATCTAGAAAGAAACTCAGCAAAGATACAGAGGGCCTAAAGGGCACAATCAGCCAACTTGACCTCATAGACATATATAGAACACTCCACCCTACAGCTTCAAAGTACACATTCTTTTCCAACACACATAGAACCTTTTCCAGGATAGACCACATCTTAGGCCACAGATCAATCCTCAACAAAATCCAAAACATTAGGATAATACAAAGTATCTTCTCTGACCACAACTCCAGAAATTAGCAACAGGAAGAGCAAGGGAGAAAAATCAATCACATGGAAACTGAATAACACCCTGCTTACACATCACTGGGTAATAGAAGAAATCAGAGATGGAATCAAAAAATTCCTAGAATCAAATGAGAATGAAAACACATTATACCAAAACTTTTGTGATACAGCAAAGGCAGTCCTCAGATGACAATTTATAGCAATAGATGCACATATCAAAAAAAAAAAAAAAAAAAAGGGACAAAATCAAAACATTAACTACACAACTCAAACAAATAGAAAGAGAACAGCAAAAAAGGCCCACAGCCACCAGAAGAAAGGAAATAATAAAAATCAGAGCGGAAATAAATGAAATAGAGAATAGAAAAACAATAGAAAGAATCAACAAAACCAAAAGTTGGTTCTTTGAAAGGATCGACAAACCACTGGCCAAAGTGACAAAAGAAAAACAGCAGAGGACTCAAATAACCCAAATAAGAAATGAAATGGGGGACATTACAACAGACACAACTGAAATAAAAAGGATCATAACAGAGTATTATGAAAAACTATACACCAACAAATTTGAAAACCTTGAAAAAATGGATAAATTTCTAGAAACACACTACCTACCCAAACTAAATCAAAGTGATGTTGAAAATCTGAACAGACCCATAACAAGAGAAGAGATGGAAAAAGTAATTAAAAAAACTCCCAATAAAAAAAAAAAAAGCCCTGGCCCAGATGGCTTCACTGGAGAATTCTACCAAACATTCAGAGAAGAACTTGTACCAGTACTACTCGAACTATTTTGGAGCATAGAAAAGGAAACGACACTTCCAAATTCATTCTACGAAGCCAGCATAACCCTGATACCAAAACCAGGCAAAGACACCACAAAAAAGGAAATTACAGCCCAATATATCTCAAAAATATAGATGCAAAAATTCTCAACAAAATTCTATCCAGTAGAATTCAGCATCACATTAAAAAAATAATACACCACGACCAATTAGGATTCATACCAGGTATGCAAGGATGGTTCAACATTAGAAAATCAATCAACGTAATCCACCACATAAATAAAAGGAAAGAAAAGAATCACAGTTTCATTCCACTTCCCCATTTTTTTTTGCCTTGTTTACTCTCAGTTTCTATAAAAGAAAAACACTTTTCCCTAACTCTTTGAAATTCTTGCAGATTGTATAGTATAGGAGTATTCTCCCCATTGTAATAGCCAACCACCCCCCGACCATTACAATAGTTCCTTCTCCTCTTTCCTTTATAAATACAACCTCTCTCTATCAAAGTCTGGATTTGTTTTTTTCTTTTTCTTTTTCTTTAGTAGGTGTCAATGGGACACTCAGCATTCCAATAGCTCTCTCCCCAGTTCCTCTCTATAAAGTCTTTGTCTTCTCCAACTTGGGTTCTGTTCTGTACCCCTGAAGTGGCTGAGAATTCTAAGAGCTTTGGAACAAGTTGTCTACATATATGTATATTATTATTATTTTGGATGAATTCTGTATTTGAGTCTGGCCTTTCCCTCTAGTATGCAAGATCACTGTGTCTTGGCCTTGACTGAAACTCATCTTTAACAAATATATCACAAAAACCATCTAAAGCACAATTCAAAAAAAGAGAGAGAGAGAGAAATACTAAATATTGGCCGTTGTGTGGTGGTGAGGTCAGAGGTGTTTTCCTTTGGACTTGGGTTTATTTTTCCATTTTTCTGTGAATGTATCACTTTTATAATTTAAAATATGCTATTAAAAAGAAAGATTTTTACTTTTTTTTGGCTTTTTAAAATCTGGTAGTGGATCAGTCGCTTTTTATAACTACCTTGGCTGTCACCACTTGTTCAATTTCTGAATGCTCTCCCAATTTATGCCATAGTTAGAAAAATTATACATAAATGTCATGCTTTTAAATGCCAGTTTAATATCTAGAAGGGTGACAGTGAAAGCTTGGAATTTTATATTGTTCATAGAAATGGCTTTTCCGTGTTGGAAGCAAATATTCCCTGATTTACTGAAGTTCTAAAAGATCTAAGTAACCTTTCATTTGCTTCTGTCTAGTGTAACTTTGGAAATCCTGGTGGCATAGTGGTTAAGAGTTTGGTTGCTAACCAAAACGTCGACAGTTTGAATCCACCAGGTGCTCCTTGGAAACCTTGTGGGGCAGTTCTACTCTGTCCTATAGGGTCGGAATAGACTCGATGGCAATGGGTGTGGTTTTGGGTTTTTAGTGTTACTTTCACCTTTTTGGGCACTACGTTCTCCAATATACACATATATACGTAAACATACAAAAGAAATAATGTTTTTTCCCTAGTCTAACTGGAAAATAATGCTCAGCTCCGCTTTTTATTAGCTGCATAACTTCAGTAAAAGTACTTACATTTTTTAATGTCTTAATTTCCTTACCTGTAAAATATAGGTAGTTGTGAGAATTAAATGTGTTAATGTAAGAAAGCACTTAGCAGTTTGTGGCATGCCCTGTATTCTGAAGGAATGTTTGCTATTATTATAAATTATGGTCTTTCTGGGTGAAGAAAGCGCGTTGCATTAATTTCTATTGTCAAACACTGAGTGCAGAAGTAGGCACTCAAGAAAATTGGTTAAATTGAATGGAATTCATATCATGAGGCAGTTATGAGGCCAGATAAAACAATGTTTAGTTGGGGAAGACCCCCTTGGCCCTCTGAACAAATACCTGAAAATATGTCTTGCAATATTTATGGTTTTGAGTTTGAGAGTGTGAGAGGATTTAACAAAAAATGCAGGATGAGAGAATTGTATGTATATTCAATACGCCTGTAATGTGTGTCTTATAGAATATAACTGCTACTTGTGCTTCCATTTTTTTTTTTTTTCTCCTAAAGTGCTTATTTAGAAGTGCACCATGTAAGTGAATTCAGAACTATCAGGCAATGTCTCATTTCCTATTTGCCTTTTAGGAGTCTAGTGTATGGGACCTACCTTAATTTTCAAGTAACAGACATTTACTGAATAGTAATTAAAATACTTTAAAAAATGTAAAACCTCTATAAAATATGTGGGCATGTTTGATAATCAGATTTGTGAATATAAGATACCCAGGAAAGTTTTTATTTTATTTTTATTTGTGTTAAAAGTATGTATAGCCTGACTTTTCCTACAAAGGATTTATGATCACTGTATAGCCATTTTGATAAAGGCAGTCTTTTCCAAGCTTTTAAAAGGCAGCTTCAAAAACAAAATTATTGCATGTGGATCCAGTTATATTTTCTATAATACAGTCATTCCAAAGCTTATTGTGCAGAATACTGTTTAAAGTTATGCTTATTGTGACCTGTTAAAAAAGCTGAATATGAAACATACCTTGTATCATTTTATGCACATATAATTTTATATATCTAAATAGATATTTTTAATAAAAACCAAGGCTATTATTTCCAACATTAAAAATAATATACGGATTTTTTGATCAAGAATCATTGAGTGATCAGTTTCAGGGGATCAGTGAATGAGTCTGCTCTGTTGATAGGTGTTTTAGCTGACAGAAACTGTTCATTTCAAAATTTGAAAGGATAGTTTATATATTTTTTTGAAAAGTCCTCTTTGTATCACAGTTAAAACTGTTTGACAAGCATTGTGAATGAAAGTACTTGAATTATGAAAATAAAATGTTCTTTTTCTAAAATATAAATTTAAGACTTCTGGACACAAATATTCTAAAATGTTACTAATGAAACTATATTAAAGTTTTATCCTATGTGGCAACATGCAGGTACAGAAGGCTCTGGCTTGTAGCAGAGACTCTATCTTCTTAGGACTGTTTCATTTTACAAAAAGAGCCCAAAAGAGAATTGATTCTCTCTACAAAATCTCAAAGTCATTTCTCACTGTACAACATCAATATTCCCACTTTTAGCTTCTAGCCATGATATAATAACAGGAACCAGATGTACCTGCCTGCCCAAAACAACTTTAAAATAATGGAAAATAAAACAACAATTTTGACATTGGACAATAGATTAGTGAAAAACTGATCTCTAAAGGAGAAAACAAAAGAGATGAACATTCAGTTCCCCAGATTACTGCTTATAGAGAGCTCAGAGTCTACAATGCATGGACGATAAACTCTAACAGAGACTGAAGATGTCCCTGAAGAATCAGAGTTGAGAAATTGGAAGAGATCAAGAGCCTCTTACATAATAGAGTAACAGATAAGAGAAAGTTTAGCAGAGACACAGTTCTAGAGATTTGCAGAGCATTTCCCTTGAATGTTCAGCTAAGTATCGAGCAGTGTGTATGTATGAGGAAATTACCCAAGGTCGGGGAAGAACTACTGGAAAGTAGCTGGTAGAAAAATCCCTGGAGGTCACAGAGTGTTGGACATAGTATGTGTTTCTACAAGCCAGAGTAGCAAATGTAGGCATCAGTCAGAGTACTCAGAAGGTAATCCTTAATTGTGGGACAAAATTAGCCTTGGAGCAAAGGCTGTACTTTTCTGCATAATAAAGCTTAATGACAAGCCTCAAAAGGGCAGTGTATCAAGTAACTCAGCTATGTTACAGAACAAAGCTCAAGAATATTTAAAGGATAAAAAAATAAAAACCAGATTCGTTGCTGTCAAGTAGATCCTGACTTATTATAGTGATCCTATAGGACAGAGTAGAACTTCCCAATAGGGTTTCTAAGGCTGTAAATTTTTACAGGAGCAGACTGCCACATCTTTCTCCCATGGAGTGGCTGGTGGATTTGATCCTCTGACCTTTTGGTTAGCAGCCACGCACTTAACCACTGTGCCACCAGGGCTCCTTAAAAAAAAAATCCAGCACCCAAAAAATAAAATTCACAATGTTGGCTTGCAAATAAGCATAAAAATATGCTGAGGAGGAAAGTCAATAAAGAGAAACAGACTCAGAAATAACACAGATAATAAGATGAGTAACTTAAAACAGTATTAGAACTGTGTTCCATATGTTTGAGTAGGTAGAGGAAAGCATAAGCAAATTAAGGACATAAAAACAATACATGAAAAGAACCAAATTAAATTTGTAGAGATAAAAAATTTAAAGTCTAAGGTGCATACATTGGGTGAGATTTACAGCAGATTCGACATTAACAGCAGATAGAATAAAATATTTACAGACTTGAAGAGATAGCAATAGAAACTGCCTAAAATAAAACAGGCGGAAAAAAAACCTTGAAAAAACAAACAGAGCATCAGTGGGCTGCAGAACAACTTTAGATGGCCAAATATATGGAAAATTGGAAAGCCAAAAAGAGCAGAGAGAGAGGGAATGACAGATAAAACATTTGTAGAAATAATGTCTGAAAAATTTTATCAAATTTGATAACAAACTATAACCTCTTAGAGCCAAGAAGCTCAACAAACTCAAAATATAAGAAATATGAAGAAAATTACCCCAAAGCACATCATAATAAAAATGCTCAAACCAGTGATAAAATGAAAATCTGAAAAGTAGCCAGGGTAGGGGCACATTATCTACAGAGAAATGATGTAAAGAATGTTAGCAGACTTTTCATCGGAAACAATGAAAGGTAGAAGAGAATGGAGTAACATCTTTAAAGTATTGGAAAAAAAAAAGTCAATCTAGAATTATATATCCAGCAAGTATCTTTATGAAAAAAAGCCCTTTTTAGAAATATAAAGGCTGAAAAAATTTACCACCATCAGAACTGCACCGCATCACAATGTGTTAAAATATTGTGTTTTACAGGCAGAAGAGAAAGAATATCAGTGGGAATTCTGGATCTACACAAAGAAACGAAAACTGTCCAAAATGGTAAATGTATGGGTAAATGTCTTAGGCTGGGTTCTCTAGAGAAGCAAAAACAGTAAAGCATATAAATATACATATATAGAGAGATTTATATCAAGGAAACAGCTCACACGATTGTAGAGGCTAGAACATCCCAAGTCTGTGGATCAGGGTAGAGGCCTCTCTCAAGTCACGCAGCCACAGAAGCTGGCAAGCCCAAGATCGGCAGGTCAGAAAGCAGGGCTCTGCCCACAGGCTGTGAAGGTTGACGAATTCCAAGATTGGCAGGCAAGACCACAAGTTTTCTCCTGATTCACATAGCTGCAGGGGCTGGTGAACCCAAGATCGGCAGGTCAGAGAGCAGGGCTCCACTCACAGGCTGTGAAGATTGATGAATCCCAAGTTTGGCAGATAAGCTGACAGCTGAAGAACCGGAGGTCAGACGAACAGGAGGCAGCTGCAAAATCCAGAGTGAGCAAAAAGCCAAAACATCTGCTTATATTCAGATTCAGGCCACACCCCCAAGGAAACTTCCTTTCATCTGATTGGCTACTCACAGTATAGTCAATCATGGAAGTGATCGCATTTAAACACTGAGAATCATGGCCCAGCCAAGTTGACACACAATCTTAACCATCACAGCATGCTGTCCAGTATGCTCTGACTCATGACAACCTTATATATAACAGAATGAGATGTTGTCTGGTCCTGAACCATCTTCATGATCATTGATATGATTGAGTCCATTGTTCTGGCTATTGTGTCAATCCATCCCATTGAGGGTTTCTGTCATTTTACTGAGCCTCTACTTTACCAAACGTGGTGTCCTTTTCTAGCAGTTGGTCTTTCATGGTTATTTGTCCAAAGTAAATGAGCTGAAGTCTCACCATCCTCTCTTCTAAGGAGCATGCTGGTTGTATCTTCTCTAACACAGATTTTTTCATTCTTCTGGCAGCCCATCATATGTTCAATATTCTTTGCCAGTACCACAATTCAAATGCATCGATTCTTCTGTCTGCTTTTTTCATCGTCTAGCTTTTGCATGGAAAAATATAAAGGATGTTTGTTATTATTTTGAGAAGCTCTTTAAAGGATATTTGACTCTTTAAGGCAAAAAATAATAACAATGTATTGTGGAGTTTATTACATATGTAGAAATACAATACATTACAAAAATATAACAAAGTCTGGGAGAGGGGCCTGAGTGTATATTATAGTAATGTTCTTATACTACATGTGAAGTCTATTATATTAGTTAAAGGTAGACTGTAATAGTTAAAGATGTATGCTACAAAGCCTAAAACAAACAGTAAAAACCACAACAAACTGTTACAGCTAATAATCAACAACAGGAGTTAAATTAGAATACTAAAAA
This sequence comes from Dugong dugon, assembly GCA_030035585.1. NCBI lineage: Eukaryota > Metazoa > Chordata > Mammalia > Sirenia > Dugongidae > Dugong > Dugong dugon. The sequence continues at coordinate 18,818,761 of CM057463.1, read as the reverse complement.
GCACTCAGTTAATCCAAAAGAGAGAGAGAAAAAAAAGAAAAAAAAAGAGCACAGACAGAACACAGAAAAGATGGACAAATTAAAACATTTAGGGAGATGGTAGTTATTTATTTATTTTTTATTAACTCAAATGTTTTAATTTTCAATACCTCTGCAAAGTATTAGCACTCATAATGCACAATTTGCATATAAAGTAGTATTATATGTTTTACATTGAGTTGTTGTTATGGATTGAATTGTGTCCCTCAAAAATATGTGTTGCAAATCCTAAACTCTACGCCTATGGTTATAATCCCATTTAGGAATGGGTTGTCTTTGTTATGTTAATGAGGCAGGATTGGTATAGGGTGTGTCTTGAGTCAATCTCTATAAAAGAGATTAAACAAGCAAGTGAGCAAGCACAGATGGGGGAAGATTGATGCCAAGTCACAGATCTTGAAGGAACCAGGAAACAAATTGAAGAAACAAAGATCTCCCTGCAGAGCCAACAGAAAGAAAGCCTTTCCCTAGAGCCCTCAAACAAATTTCTCTTTGTTAAAGCCATCCACTTGTGGTATTTCTATTGTAGCAGCATTAGATAACTAAGATGGTTGTCTACCTGTGTTTTGAGAAATTTATATCCTTGATTAGTATGCAATGGTATAAATGCACAATAGTTGGGGAACTATTTATATTTTAGTCATACATTTAAAATATAGGTTTATTTAAAACAATTAAGTCCCCAGAAACCGCTATATTCAGAAAAATAAATCTTAAAATGCAGGAAAATTGAAGCTGAGGTTTCAGATATGAGAAGCTACTTAAAAATTTCATTAAATAAAGATTATTATATATTATTGGGCAAGGAAACTATTTCATACATATAAGGAAGGAGAAATGGGTAAAAAATTCAGATAAGCAAAGTGTGCATGAAACAAGCAGAATAAAACAATTGGAATAATAAAGTCTGATGTGCATAAAATGTTCTGATGTCAGGCTTAGATAATATTACGTTCTATTTTCTAGCTACAGAAAAATAATGTTAAAAATCTTTGAATTTAAATGCAATTCTTATATTTTTGAAATAATATTGTATTTTAGGTGAAAGTTCACACATCAGACTAAGTTCCCATTTAACAATTTTTATACAAATTGTTCCATGCCATTGTTTATAATTTTTACAATATGTCAACATTCTCATTATTTCCTTTCTGTTTGTTCTATTTCCACTGATTTAGCTTCCCTTCCCCTCCTTGCCATCCCCTCTTTGCTTTTGAATAACTGTTGACTATTCAGTCTCATATAGTTAATTGTTCATGGTAACACATTACTCATGGGTGATATTGTTTATTTTATAAGCCAATCTACTATTTGGCTGAAAGATGACCTGCAGAAATAGCTTCAATTCCAAGTTCAAAGGGTATCTTAAGGTGATAGTCTTGAGGGTTCCTCTAGCTTCTATTGGTCTAATAGGTCTGGCCATTTTTTTTTTAGGAATTTGAGTTTTGTTCTACATTTTTCTCCCATTCTATCTGGGACTTTCTATTGTATCCCTGGTCAGAATGGTTGGTAGTGGTAGCCGGGCACCATCTAATTCTTCTGGTCTTAGGTTTGAACAGGTTGTTTCTCGTGTGACCTATTAGTCCCGTGGATTAGTTTACTCTTTGAGCCTTTGATTTCTTTTATTCTCTTTTGCTCTATATTAGTAGAGACCAATAGTTGTATCTTAGATGGCCGCTCACAAGCTTTTAAGACCCCAGATGCTACTCACCAAACTCAAAAGTGGAACACTATCTTTGCAAACTATGTTACGCCAATTGAATAAATTGTCCCCTGAGACTATGGTCCCGAGACTTTAGACCCGGTAAACCAGTCTGTGAGTTGTTTGGATATGTCTAGGAAGCCTCTGAAACTGTGCCCCCTATCTGGTTTGTTATATATATGGATAAATATGCAGCACGCACAAACATGTCTACAGATACACCTATGCATACATGTGCACTTACTCACATATGCCTATACACATATATGCATCCATCTCTACCTACATAACAACTCACATATTTTTTTGGTTGTTTTTACTGTTGTTAAAAAATTGTATATGTTATAGCATTTACTGAAATTGTCCCTTTTTTCTCATGTATTTCTTAGTGTCTTTATTTATCTTGGTCAAGTTGTGCTGACTTCACCCATGTTTGGGATTGCTTTTCCTATCACCAAAAGTAACAAGTGTCTATAATCTATAAATTGATTCCTCCTCCCTCTCCTTTCCATCCCTGGTAACCATCAAAGAACATTGCTTTCTGTGTATATATCAGTTCTTGACTTTTTATAATAGTGGGACCATATAATATTTGTCTTTTTGTGATTATTTCACTCAGCATAATGTCCTACAGATTCATCCATGTTATAAGATGTTTCATAGACTCCTCATTATTCTTTACAGTTGCATAATATTCTATTGTATGTATGTACCACAATCTGTTTATCCATTCGTCCATTGATAGGAACTTAGGTTGTTTCCATCTCTTTGCTATTGTGAATAATGCTATAATGAACACAGATGTGCATATGTCTATTCGTGTCACTGCTCTTGTATCTCTTGGATATATACCTAGGAGTAGGATTGCTGGATCATAAGGTATTTGTATTCCTAGCTTTCTGAGGAAGCACTGTACTGTTTTCCATAATGGTTGTACCATTTTACAATCGTGCCAGCAATGTATAAGCGTTCCAATCCACCTACAACCTCACCAGATTTGTTGTTTTCTGTTTTTTTTGGTCAATGCCATTTTTGCAAGGATGAAATAGTATCTCATTGTAGTTTAGATTTGCATCTATATAAAGGCTGATGATTGCAAGCATCTTTTCATGTATTTGTAAGTCACCTGAATATCCTCTTTGGTGAACTGTCTGTTCCTGTCCTATGCCCATTTTTTGATTGGATTGTTTGTCTTTTTGTTGTTGAGTTGCTGAAATTTTCTATATATTTTAGAGATTAGACCCTTATCAGATATATTGTTGCCAAAGATTTTTTCCCATTCTGTAGGTTCTCTTTTTACTCTCTTGGTAAAGTCTTTTGAAGAATATAAATATTTAATTTTTAGGAGGTCCTGGTTATCTAATTTTACTTTTCTCATTTGTGCATTTTTAGTTTTGTTTGACAGATTACTTACGCCCAAAATTAGGTCCCCTAGTTTTGACCCTATGTTGTCTTCCAGGAACTTTATAGTTTCACCTTTAACATTTAGGTCTTTGATCCATTTTGAATTAGTTTTTGTGCATGGTGTGAGGTATGGATCCTGATTCATTTTTTCTGCAGATAGATATCCCGTTTTTCCAGCACTGTTTGTTAAAGAGACTGTTTCTTCCCCAGTGAGTGGACTTTGTCCCTTTGTTGAAGATCAGCTGCCCGTAGATGGTTGGATTTACTTCTGGGTTCTCAGTTGGTCTATGTGTCTGTCATTGAACCAGTACCAGGCTGTTTTGATTACAGTAGGTGTATAGTAAGTTTTGAGATTGAGAAGTGTGAGTCCTCCTACTTTAGCTATTTGAGGCCTCCTTCCTTTCCATATAAAGTTGGGGATTAGTTTTTCCATTTCATTAAAGAATGTTGTTGGAATTTGGATTGGGGTTGCATTATATCTACTAATTGCTTTTGGTAGTTTTGACATTTTCACAATGTTAAATCTTCCTATCCACGAGCATAGAATGTTTTTCCATTTGTGTAGATTTCTTTCAGTTTCCTGAAATAGTGTTTTATAGTTTTCCTTGTATAAGTTCCTGGTTAGGTTTATTTCTAGGTATTTTATCCTTTTGGGGATTGTTGTAAATGGTACTGATTTTTTTATTTCCTTTTCAGAGTACTCCATATTAGTGTAGAGGAACCCAAGAGATTTTTGCAGGTATGTCTTGTACCCTGCCAGTTTGCTGAATTCTTCTTTTGGTTCCAGTAAATTTCTTGTGGAGTCTCTGGGATTTTCTGCATATAGGATCATGCCATCTGCTGTCTTAGGCTGTGTTCTCTTGAGAAGAAAAACCAGTGAAGTGTATATGTACATATATATATATATATATATATATAACCTTTTGCTGTCAAGTCGATTCCAACTCATAGTGACCCTCTAGTATATATATATACACACACACATATATATTACACATATACATATATAGGTGAGAGAGAGAGAGAGATTTATATCAAGGAAATGGCTCACACAGCTTTAGAGGCCAGCAAGTCCCAAGTCTGTGGGTCAGGCTGGAGACTTCTCCTGACTCACGTAGCTGCAGGGTTAGCAAACCCAAGATCAGCAGGTTGGACAGCAGGCCAGTGGCTCATAGGCTGAAGAGGCTGACAAATCCCAAGTTTGGCAGGTAAGATGGTAGGCTGCTGGCTCGCAGACTGTGGAGGCTGACGAATCTCAGGATCGGCAGGTAAGCTGCTAGCTCAAGTCTCAAGAACTGGAGGTCAGATGAACAGGAGCCAGCTACAGGATCCAGAGCTAGCAAAAGCCTGAAAGTTTTCTAGAAAGACCACATATATTGGATGCAGGCCACACCTCAAAGGAAACTCACTTTCAACTGATTGGTTGCTCATAGCAGATCTCATCATGGAGGTGATAACATCATTACATAGCTGCCAAACTACATCATAACTACTAAACGACTTAGAATCATGCCCAGCCAAGTTTACACACAACCTTAACCATCGTATCTGTGAATAATGATAGTTTTACTTTGTCCTTTCCAATTTGGATACCCTTTATTTCCCTTTCTTGTCTTATTGCTCTAGCTAGGACTTCCAGTACAATATTCAGTAAGAGTGGTGATAAAGAACATCCTTATTCCTGTTCTCAAGAGGAAGCTCTCAATCTTTCTCCACTGAGAGAGATGTTGGTTGTTGGTTTTGCATATATGCCTTAATTATGTTGATGAATTTCCTTACTATTCCTATTTTGCTGAGAGTTTTTATCAGGAAAGGGTATTGGATTTTATCAAATGATCATGTGACTCTTTTCCTTTGTTTTATTTATGTGGTGAATTATGTTGACTGATTTTCTAATGTTGAACCATCCTTGCATCCCTGGTATGAATCCTGCTTGCTCATGATATATTAATTTTTTGATATGCTGTTGAATTCTGTTGGCTAGAATTTTGTTGAGAATTTTTGTGTCTGTATTCATAAGGGATATTGGTCTGAAATTTTCTTTTTTAGTGGTGTCTTTGCCTGGCTTTGGTATCAGGATTATGTTGGCTTCATCGAATGCGTTAGGGAGTATTCCTTCCTTTTCTATGTTTTGGAATAGTCTAAGTAGAACTGATGTCAACTCGTCTATGAGTGTTTGGTAGAATTCTCCAGGGAAGCTGTCTGGGCCAGGGCTTTTTCTTTGTTGTTGTTGTTGGGAATTTTTTTTTTTTTTTTTTAATGACATCTTCAGTGTCTTCTTTTCTTATGAGTCTGTTCATATTTTCTGTCTCAGTCTGTGTTAATTTAGGTAGGTACTGTGTTTCTAGAAATTTGTCCATTTCTTCTAGGTTTTCAAATTTGTTGGAGTGCACTTTTCATAATATTCTGTAATGATCCTTTTTATCTCAGTTGTTTTTGTTGTAATGTCACCCATTTCATTTCTTATTTTAGTTATTTGTATCATCTCATTTTTTTCCTTTGTCAATTTGGCCACTGGTTTGTCAATTTTATTGATCCTTTCAAAGAACCAGCTTCTAGTCTTGTTGACTCTTTCTATTGATTTTCTGTTTTCTAATTCACTTACTTCTGCTTTGATCTTCATTATTTCCTTTATTCTAGTGACTGTGGGCTTCTTTTGCTGGTCTTTCTCTATTTGTTTGAGTTGTAGGGTTAAGCCATTGATTTGGACCCCTTCTTCTTTTTCTTCTTTTTTTTTAATTGTACTTTAGATGAAGGTTTACAGAGAAAATTATTTTCTCATTAAACAATTGATACACATATTATTTTGTGATTGGTTACAAACCCCATGACATGTCAACACTTTCCCCTTCTCAACCTCGGGTTCCCCGTTACCAGCTTTCCTGTCCCCTCCTGCCTTCACATCCTTGCCCCTGGTCTGGTATGCACACTTAATCTCATATAATGGTTGAGTTATGTGTATTATTGTTTGTTTAATGGGCCTGTCTAATCTTTGGCTGAAAGATGAACCTTAGGAGTGACTTCAGTACTGAGTCAAAGAGGTGTCTGGGGGCCATGCTCTCAAGGTTTCTCTAGTCTTTGTTAGACCACTAAATCTGGTCTTTTTTTGTGAGTTAGAATTTTGTTCTACGTTTTTCTCCAGCTCTGTCCAGGACCCTCTATTGTGATCCCTGTCAGAGCAGTCAGTAGTGGTGGCCAGGCACCATCTAGTTGTTCTGGACTCAGTCTGGTGGAGGTTTTGGTAGTTGTGGTCCCTTAGTCCTTTGGGCTAATATTTCCTTGTATCTTTGGTTTTCTTCATTCTCCCTTGCTCCCAAGGGATGAGACGAGTTGAGTATCTTAGATGGCTGCTCACAAGCTTTTAAGACCCCAGATGCTACTCACCAAAGTAGAATGTAGAACATTTTCTTTATAAACTATGTTATGCCAATTGAGCTAGATATCACCCTAGACCATGGTCTCCAACCCTCAGCCCAGTAATTTGGCCCCTCAAGAAGTTTGGATATGTCTATGAAGTTTCCATGACCTTGCCTTAGTCAAGTTGTACCTACTTCCCCAGTATTGTGTACTGTCTTACCCTTTACCAAAGTTACCACTTATCTATTGTCTAATTAGTGTTTTTCCCTCCCCACCCCTCCCCTCCCTAGTAACCATCAAAGATTATTTCTTTCTGTGTGTAAACCTTTTCATGAGTTTTTATAATAGTGATCTCATACAGTATTTGTCCTTTTGTGATTAACTTATATCACTCAGCATAATGCCCTCCAGATTCATCCATGTCATGAGATGTTTCATAGATTCATCATTGTTCTTTATTGTTGCATAGTATTCCATTGTGTGTATGTACCAGTTTGTTAATCCGTTCATCTGTTGATGGGCACTTAGGTTGTTTCCATCTTTTTGCTATTGTCTGGGCTGGTAGACTGGGCATGCTTTGTTGCTTGCTCATCTGTGGGCATGATACTTCTAACCAGCTTGTCCAGGTGGGCAGGACTGGTCACTCAGCTATGGTGCAGCAGGGCAGGACTAGCAGGGGAGGAGGGGAAGGGATGGGTCTTTGGTGGCATGTACTGTGGCCGACAGGGCAGGGCTAGGGGGCAGTGCAGGGTGGTGTCCGGTGGTCCCTGCTGGTGCCACTTGGGGGTGCGGTGCTTAATGTGCAGTGCAAATAAGCAGGGGAGAAGGGAGAGGATGTAATGTGTGGAGCTAAGTGGGTGAGAGAAAGAAGGGGAAGAAGAGATGAAAAACAAGCAAAAATAAGAAAATGATGGCAGGGTAGAATTCAGCAGGTGGGTGTGGGGCAGACCTGGTGAGGCTGTGTGCTGGTGGCTCACTAGCTGAGTGGTGAAGTTTGGTTTGTTGAGTAGGGACATGGGTGGCATACTGGACTAAGTGGGTAGGAGAAAGGAAAAGAAAGAAGGGAAAGAGAGAGAAGAAACAACAACAACAGCAAAAACAAAAACAACGACAACAACAAAAAAATAAATACGGTGCTGGGAGAGCTGGCTGTTGGGGCAGGGCAAAATTGGGGTGGTGGTAAGCTGATGTCTCTCTCACTGGGTGGTGTGACATGGCCTGTCAGGAAAGGGTGGAAGCAGTTCAGGACCTAGATGGGAGGGAGAAGGAAAAGGGAGAAGGGGAAAGATAAAGAAAAATAAAAAATATGGTGTTGAGGGAGCCAGCCTGTGGGGTGGTGCAGACCCAGGGAGACCATGTGCCAGAGGCTCTCCAGCTGAGCGGTACAGCACAGTCCACCAAGAAGGGGGTGGGGAAGTGCATGGGGCTAGGTGAGTGAGAGAAAGGAAAGGAAGAAAGGGAGAGACAGAGAAAAGAAACAACAACAAAAAAGAAAAATAAAAAGCATAACAAAAACAAATAAACAACAAACAAACAAATAAGCAAATAAATAAAATGGCTCTGAGGGAGCTGGTTGGTGATGGTGGCAGAGACCCGGCAACGCAGCATGCCAGTGACTCTCCAGCTGAGTGGTGCAGCATGGCCCCTCAAGAAGGGGCAGGGGCAGTGCGCAGGGCTTTGTGGGTGGGAGAAAGGAAATGAAGGAAAGGAGAGAGAGAGAAGAAGCAGGAAAAATGAAAAAACAAAAATGCAAACAACCCAAAACATATGGTATTGAGCAAGCCAATTGGTGGGGGTAGAACAGACCCATGGACACCGTGTGCCTGCGATCCCCCCAGCCAAGTGGTGTAGCAAAGCTTGTAGAGAAGGGGTGGGACAACACATGGGGCCGGGTGGACAGGAGAAAGGAAAGGAAAGAAGGATAGAGAGAGAAGAAACGAACAAACGAACAACAACAACAAAAAAAACAACAGCAAAGAAAAAAAGTATGGCACCAAAGTAGCTGGCCATCAGGGGTGGCCTGGACCATATGCCAGTGGCTCTCTAGCTGAGCAGAACAATACCGCCCTTTGAGAAGAGGCGGGGGCAGCTCCCAGGACTAGGTGGGTTGGAGAAAGGAAAGGAAGGGAGGGAGAGAGAGAAGAAACAGGGAAAATAAACAAACAAATAAATAAGTAGAAATGGTGCTGAGGGAGCCTGCTGGCAGAGGCAATGCAGACTGGAAGTAGCCATGTGCCAGTGGCTGTCTAGATGAGTGGTGTGGCACAGCCTGTCAAGAAGGAGAGGGGACAGCATATGGGGTTAGCTGGGCGAGAGAAGGGAAAGGAAGGAAGGGAGAGAGAAGAAACAAAAACAAGCAAAACAAAAAAAAATAAAACAAAAAACAAACCAAAACAAACAAACAAAAAAATGGCATTGAAGGGGCCCGTTGGTGGGAGCATGGTGGACCTGGGCAGCAGTGAGCTCATGTCTCTCTGGCCAAGCAATCATGGCTCATTGGAAAGCAGTGGAGGCCACGTACAGGGAAGAAAGGTGTGGGGGTGGGAAAGCGTGAATCCCTGGTTACCGAGTGCTCTGTCTCCATCTTAGAGCTCCGTGAAGTTGCCTTCCTGTACTCTCTGCCTGCTTTACTTGGTGGATGTAGTCCAAGACGGTGAATCTGTGCCTTGTTAGCTGGTAGGGGACTTTTACTCTGTAGCTGCCCTTGTTTTCTGTTCCCTGTCAGTTTCTTATTCCATTTGGTGCTTGACTGAGTTCTTTATTCCTTCATTTGGTGCTTAGGGTTCCAGGATTGATGTTTGTATCTATTTTACTTAGTTTCTTGGGTCTTTGCTGTAGAGGGAAGGCATGGTGCTTCTGTCTATAGTGCCATGTTGGCTCTGCCTCAGTTCTTTCTTCTTTTTTTGAAGTGTGTATTTATTGCTATAAATTCTCCTTTGAACACTGATTTTACTGTGTTCCAAAGATTTTTGTATGTTGTGTTTTCATTCTCATTTGAATCTAGGAATTTTTTTAATTTTATTTTTTATTTCTTACATTACCCAGTAGTTTTTAAGTAAGGTGTTATTCAGTTTCTATGCATTTAATTTTTTCCTTGTTCTTTCTGTTATTTATTTCTAGTTTTATAGCATTATGGTCAGAGAAGATGCTTTGGTATGCATCGTGGCCTAAAATATGGTCTATTCTGGAGAATGATCTATGCGTGTTGGAGAAGAATGTGTAATGTGCTGCTGTTGGATGGTGTGTTTTGCATATGTCTATGAGGTTGAATTAGTTGATTGTGTTATTTAGATCTTCTGTATCTTTGTTGAGTTTCTTTCTAGTTGTTCTGTCCATCATCGAAAGTGATGTGTTAAAGTCTCCTACTATTATTTTAGAACTATTTCTTTTTTCAGTGCTATTAGAGTTTGTTATATGTATTTTGGAACTCTGTCATTGGGTGCTTAAAAATTTATTATGGTTATGTTCTCTTGGTGGATTGACCCTTTTATCATTATATAATGCCCTTCTTTGTCTCATAGAATGGAATTTGAATTAAAGACTATTTTATCAGATATTATTATTGCCACTCCTGGTCTTTTTTGGTTACTGTTTCCTTGGTGTATTTTTTCCCCATCCTTTGATTTTTAACCCATTTATGTCTTTGTGTCCAAGGTGTGTCTCTTGTAGGCAGCTTATTGATGGGTCATGTTTTTTTATCCATTCTGCCACTTGCGGTCTCTTGACTGGAGAATTTAAACAATTTACATTCTGTGTGATTATCAATAGGTATGAATTTACTGCTGCCATTTTGTTATGTTTTTTTGTGGTGTTAATAGTTTCTTTGTTTTGCTTAATTTTCTGTCCTGAGTTATTTTTGTTTATGGATTTTTTTTTCCTTCATTGTAGTTGATCTTGTGTTTACTGAATCCTTTTGATTTTGTTCTTTATTTTGCTGAGTAGATTTATTAATCTTCTTTGTGGTTACTTTGAAATTTAATTTTATCTTATGAAGTTTAAAACAGTGTATTATATCTTGATATCACCTTGACATCCTCTCTGTATGGAATTTCTATAGCTTCATCATTTATTCTCCCTTTTTTGTTTGAAGTTGTCATCATTTACAGATTGACATCTCTGATTCCCTGTTTTCAGTTTTGCAGCTTTATTTTACTTTTGAGAATTCTTTATCTGGGTTGGTATCTGAGTGGTGCTGTTGGGTGTCTTAATCTCCCGTGTTGTCTGATGTCATCAGTTCTCTGTCCAAAGGACTCCTTTTAATATTTATTGTAAGGTTGGCCTGGTTTTTACAAATTTACTTAATTTCTTTTTATGTGAGAATGTTCTAGTTTCATCATCGTATTTGAAAGACAACTTTTCTGGATATGTGATTCTTGGCTGGCAATTCTTTTCTTTCAGGATTTTATATATGTCACCCCATTGCCTTCTTGCCTGCCTGGTTTCTGCTAAGGAATCGGCACTTAGTCTTATTGGTGCTCCTATGTAGGTGATATTTCATTTTTCACAAGCTTCTCTCAGAATTTTTTGTCTTTGGTTTTGGAAAGTTTGATTATTATATGTCTTGATGACTTTCTTTTGGAATCTGTTCTGGATTGAATTGTGTGCCTCCAAGATGTGGGTCAACTTGGCTAGGCCATGATTCTCAGTATTGTGTAGTTGTCCACCATTTTGTGATCTGATGTTATTTTCCTGTGTGTTGTAAATCCTAACCTCTATGATGTTAATGAGTCAGGATTAGAGGCTTCTATGCTAATGAGGCAGGACTTAATCTACAAGATTATGTTGTGTCTTGAGTTAACCTCTTTTGAGCTTCATAAAAGAGAGTTGAGCAGAGAGGAGAGGAATATCATTACCACAAGCAAGAAGAGCCAGGAGCAGAGCACATTCTTTGGATCTGAGTTCCCTGTGCTGAGAAGCTCCTAGACCAGGAGAAGATTGATGACAAGGACCTTTCCCCAGAGCCAAATGAGAGAGATAGCCTTACCCTGGAGCTGGCACCTTAAATTCATACTTCTAGCCTCCAAAACTGTGAGAGAAAAAATTCTGTTTGTTAAAGCCATCCACTTGCAGTATTTCTGTTATAGCAGCACTAGATAACTCAGACAGGATCTATCGTGTATGGGGTTCATTGAGTTTCTTGGTTGGAAATCTTTTCATCTTTCATGATATTAGGGATGTCTTACGCCCATAAATCTTCAAAAATTCTCTCCATGGTTTTTTTTTCCTCCTCCTGTTCTGGAATTCCTATTATGTGTATATTATTCCTCTTGATAGTGTCCCACATAACTCTTAGTTTTTCTTCTTTCTTTTTTCTGATTGTTTCTCAAATTAGTATCAAGGGATTTGTCCTCTATTTCACTTATTCTTTCTTCTACTGATTCTATTCTACTTCTATATCCTTCCATTGTGTTATCTATTTCTAATATTTTATTGTTAATCCTCTGGATTTCTAGTTGTTGTTTTTGATGGTTTCTAATTGTCTATTTATTTTGCCATTTTGTTCTTGTATTGTGTTCCTGAATTCTTCTAGGGTTTTATCTGTTTTCCTTGCTCTCTTTGAGGAGCCTATATGTAAGTCTTTTGAATTCCTTATCAGGTAGTTCTATTAACATTTCTTCCTCAGGAAGGTTTTCTGCCCCTTTATTTTGGTCACTTGTTTGAACCATTTTATCGTGTTTCTTCATATGATTTGTTATTGTCTGCTGTCTCTGAGACATTACTGTGTTAAAGTATTTATATATTTCTTTATTGATTATATTTGTGTTTGTTTTGTGCTGATTTTTATGATTTGTTTTGATGTGGTGGGAGTTTTATTTCTTATCTTTCAAATGTCTTTTTTCCTTTGTATTAATTTTAATTTTTATTGTTTTGTAGTTCTGGTTTATGTGTGATTTTGGTGGTGTCTGTTGATTGGACGTGATTTCCTCTCACTAGTGTGTATGGTGGGTCTCACCCATGTGCATATCTTCTGTGGTTAAGTTGTACGTCTTCCCTTACTGGATTGAGTGGAAGTGGGAAGGCAGATTCTTTCTCTGATATTGGGTGACATGTGTTGGGTGGTGAGAGTCCCTCCATAGCTGTTGTGGGACCATTGGGTCCTTCCGGGTTGGTGCTAGCAGTTAATGTATCCTATGGAGGTCGGGGTAGGTTGTCTCCATATCCACTTTGTGGGAGTGCTACTCAAATGAACAGGGTAGGCCTGCTGTGCATGCATGAATTGGCATCTCAGTAGGTGGTGGGATATCAAGGGGTTTCAGTATAAGTACAGAAGGCCTTCAGGAACTGTTTGGGTCTGGGAAGTGTGATGTTACAGCTGGGCAAATGTTGGATGAGGGCACCAGGATCTCCTGCTTGTCATTTGACAGAGGTGCGGATGGTGTTTGCCAGGATGTGACTGGTGTTGCTGATGAGGTGATGTGTCTGTCCAGCCGGTCACCAAGGCATGAGTGCAGGAAGCATTCTTGCTGGTCACTGGGTTGGGTGCTATATGCATACTGCCGTTTCCAGGTGCACAGGTCATCAGACACTGTGGCGATGGCACAGGATCTCACACTTCCAGTCACCAGTCTGGCAGTAGGAGTGTACGCCAGCAATCGCCAGGCAGACAGGGCAGCTTGGAGGTAGGTGGACTGGGTGCAGTTCTCCTGTACCACAGGGGGTTGGTGAGTATGACTGGGCTTGTGCGTGTCTGTGTGGGGCTTCCGCACTTCAGGGAGGGGTGGTGGACATGGCCAAGCTTGCATACAGAAGCGCGAGCCACCTGCACCTCAGGGAAAGTGCGGTGGGCATGGCTGGGCTTGTGCTCCTTGGTTCTGTCCACCTCCGCATCAGGTTACCCGCTAATGCAGATGGCAGGTGTGGTAACTGGGTTGCACTGGGCCGGTTCTGGTGGGACATTCTAGTTGTTATTCAGTGGGTTGGCTTTTTGCTGGGTGGCTCCAGCATAAATGGCCAGGTTCCTTCACTGACAAGGATTCCCTGCACTAATTCCTAGCTCCCTCACTTCTTGCGCTCACCAGTGGGGCTGGAGCTCTCACTTGTCCCTCTGTTCCTCTCTTTGCTCCCTCAATTATGCCCTCCCTGTCTACTTCCTCGTTCTCTAAGGCTTCATTGACTCAGTCTGTTTCATTTGCTCCAGAACAAAACATGTGAAATTGTTCACTACAAATTAGTAAGTAAGTATAAGTAGGCGTGTGCTTACTTTGCTTACTGGGTCCTCCTCCCCTGTTAAGAACTGTACATTTGAAAAGAGGCTTTGATTCTGTAGGAAGGCGCTGTGGGGTTGGGAGAGAGTTGGAAGCCAGCCATACCTAGAAGCAGAATCTTTGATGTGGTGAAAAAATGTGAAATCTTTCACTACAAATGATCTGGTAAGTAAGGTAAGCACTGTGCTTACCTTGCCTATTAGATAATCCACCCTTGGGTCTTGCTTGTACCCACAGGCTGGTTATAGCTGGAAAATTTGTGTTGCATTTATTTGTACCATAACATCTTTATATTAAAAAAATTGAGTCAGATATTCATCCTTTTTCTCAATTAAGCATGCAGGTGGTAAGTCAAATGATTAAATATATCCAATTAGTATAATTGATAAATAGAATTTTTAACTCCAGGTTTCTTATTTCCTATCATGTAGCTTATACATTAAATAAAAATATATGGTATGTAGAAACTATGAGATAAACTTTTTATTGAACTCAAGTAACAATCAGATGCTCATTAAAATAATACATCATGTACATTTCTGTTTTCCACAACTAGTGACACGTGTAGAATTCAGGGGAAATCTAAAGAGAGCAACCAAGATGTTACTAGGATTGGAAAGTGGTTTATAATTGGAAGCATGGTTCCATCTTGCTTCAAGCAAAATTGGTAAAGTCAGTTTAGGAATTTTCTTTGGAAAGCAATTCTTTGTGCATTTAAATTGTTACTTTATTTCAAATATTGATTTACACTTTCAAGGAGTTGTCTATAGTAAATTAATAAATATATATATATATATATTTGTGTATGTACTATATGCTAAGAAAACATCAATGGTGTAAAAGTAAGGAATACCTAGTTAAGGAATATGAGATATTTACAAATCTCAATTTAAAAAACTCAGGCATATGCTCTCATTTATTTTTTTTACAGTACCACTTAACATTCAATATGGATGCTCCATTACTTTGGGTTGTCAGAAAATTTTTAACCTCAGTCTCTTTTATTTCCTGCCTCCTACTCCAAAATTGGAGCCCTGGTGACACAGTGGCTAAGAGCTCAGCTCTTAACCAAAAGGTCGACAGTTTGAATCCACCAGCAGCTCCTTGGAAACCCTATGGGGAAGTTCTACTTTTTGCTATACAGTCGCTATTAGTCAGAATCGACTTGACAGCAATGGGTTTATGGGTTACCCCCAAATTATTTCCAGAATTGTGCGCTATATCAAGATATTGGGGAATAAGGAGTGTAATTATCAAGTAAATAGCTCAATTAAAGGGTTACAGTTGATACGCCATGGTTCTGGTTAGCATGACCATTCTGATGTCATGTCTTTCGGCTAATTTAATACAAGGCTTGGAGAATCTTTCTGGAAGACTGACCACAGTACTATGAGCCTATATGTTTCATATTGGCAAAAACTTTTGGGGGCCTTGCCACATTTCTCATAAAACTGCTGGAGTGCTAGGGTAGGGAACTTCTCCCTACAGCCAAGGGAAATCTATTTTTATATTTGGTGTTGGGGAGTATTAAGTTAAGGGGTCTTCTACGTATGTGTTTTTGCCCAAACCATTTTGTTTACAACTTGTATTAGTTTTATACTCCTGCTGCAACAAATTACACCAAACATAAGAAGCTTAAAACAACATGAATTTATTATTTTACAATTCTGGAGATCAGAAGTTCAAAATAGATTTCAGTGGGCTAAAATCAAATCAAGATGTCAGCAGGGTTTTGTTCTTTCTGGGGACTCTAGGGGAGACCTGTTTCTTTGCCATTTCCAATTTCTAGATGCTACCAGTGTTTCTTGGCTTGTAGTCTCCAGCCAACAATTGCATTACTCCGTCTTCTGTGTCTGTTGTCACATCTCCTTCTCTCACTCTTACCTTTTTGGCTCCCTCTTTCATGTATAAAGACCCTTGTGATTACATTGGGTTCACTCAGATAATCCAGAATAATCTCCCCATCTCCATGTCTTAATCTAATCATATTTTCAAAATCCCATTTACCCTGTAAGGTAACATATCCACAGGTTCTGGGAATAAGTGTATGGAGATCTTTGGGGCAGGGGACTACTATTCTGCCTGCAACATACACCCAAATCTCTGACCTACCTGGGGCTAAGGGTTTGGAACTTCATGTTATCCTGCTTGAATCTAATTTTCTGCTTGAATGAGAGAGCACAAAAAGGGAAATACTGGAAGGGAAAAAAAGAAACAAAAACAAAAACTACAAAACATCCCAACAACTCTAAATTATAGTTGAAAACATTTTTTTTTAAATTATATAAGATGTACATATCAAAAGAACATATTGCACCCTGGGCGGTGCAATTGTTAATGCTCTCAGCTGTTAACTAAAAGGCTAGTGGTTTGAGTCCACCCGGAGGCATCTTGGGTGAAAGGCCTGACAATCTACTTCAAAAAAATCAGCTATTAGAAACCCTGTGGAGCACAGTTCTACTCTGACACACATAGAGTTGTCATGAGTTGGAGTCAATGATAGGGAGAGAGTAGGAGAAAGAGAGAGAATTTTTTTTCTGGCTACTTTAAAAATTTATACTTTATCTCTGATTTTCAACAGTTAGACTGTGATATACCTAGGTATTGTTTTCTTTGTATTTATTCTGCTCAGGGTTTGCTGGTGTGTTTGGATCAGTTTATGTTATTTGACAAATTTGAGAAAATTTTTGCTATTATTTCTTCAAAAATTTTTTTCAGTTCTAGTCACTCTCTCCTTGACGACTGGAATTTGAATTACAGATCTGTTAGAGAGCTTGATATGGATTCAACAATCACTGATGCTCTGTTAATTTTTTCCCCATCAGTTTTGTCTTTTCTTCAGATTGGAAAATTTTCATTGATATTCCTTCAAGTTCATGGTTCCTTTCCTAATTTATGCTTGATCTGTTGTTAAGCAATCCTGTGGCTTTTTCATTTCAGATATTGTACTTTCAAATCTAGAATTTTCATCCGATTTTTTAAAATATAAATGCCTTTACTCTGTTGAAAATCTTCATCTGTTCATTCAGTATGATCGTATTTTCCTTTATATCATAAGCTATGTTTAAAACAGCTGTTTTAATTTCCTTGACTGCTCATTCTAACATCTGGGTCCAATTTGGTTTTTTTTTTTCCTCTTTATCATGCATTAAATTTTTCTCTTTCTTTGTACAGCATTTTTAAAAAAATATGTTATTAATTTTGTTGTTGTTGTTGAGAATATACACAGCAAAACAAACACCAATTCAACAGTTTCTACATGAACTATTTAGTGACATTGATTACATCCTTTGAGTTGTGCAACCGTTTTAACCTGCTTTTCTAAGTTGTTCCTCTCCCATTAACATAAATTCACTGCCCCCTAAGGTTCCTATCTAATCTTTTCAGATTCCTGTTGTCAATTTGATCCAAATAGTTAGTTCTTAAAGGAGCCTGATGCTCAAGGAAGATTTTTCTTTTTACGAGTTAAGCTAAACTCTAAACTATTGTTTGGTTTTAAGAAGACTTCAGGGGATATTTTTGGTTTAAGGTTTAAAGATTATCTCAGGGCAATAGTTTCAGGGCTTCATCCAACTTTCATGGCTCTAGGAAGTCTGGAGTCCATGAGAATTTACAATTCTGTTTTGCACTTTCCCCATTTTGATCAGGATTCTTCTATGGAAACTTTGATTAAAATATTCAGTAATGGTAGCTGGGGGTATAGCATTTCTCGACTGTACATTGTGGATAATACATCATTGAGAATATGGATTATGTATTCTCATTTAAAGGATGTTTATTTTTGTTCTGGTGATCAGTTATATTATGACATATCCTTGATCCTGCCTGGCTTGCTTGTTTTTCTTTGTCACTTGGAAGGATATATTCAGATTTTGGATTTAGTCTTAGTGCATGACTCTTAGGGCATAATCTTTACCCCTAAATAGTGACCTTTCTGTAGTCTCAGTTGAATGTCTGAGGCACTCATTGTGGTCTCTCCACCCTGGCTGGGCTGATAATCCAATGTCTCCCAACATTGTACAAACTTTGGTATAATTCTTAACTTTTAGCCATGGCACAGGTGATCCCTACTAGGCATGGCAGAGTTGGACTCTGGGAATGCAATAAGATATTGGTTACTTTTTGTGAGGATGGGATTATGATTGGGACAGAGGACATGGAAGGCTTCTGGGTGACTGGCAAAGTTCTATTTTGACCTGGGTCTTGGTTATAAGAGTGTTTGTCTTAGGGTGATTGGTTGAGCTGTAGCTTTGTTTCATGGAAGTTGTATTTTATTTTATTTTTTGCATCTATGCTTTATTTTAAAATAAAAAGCTTTAAAAAAGCAACACAAGGAGCCTCTAAGTTCCAACTGAAAAAATGGGCACTATAGAGAAAACATGGCTTATAAATATGTGGAAAAATAGAAAAAGCTCAACTTCAATAACAATGTAAAATGTACAAGTTAAAACAATGAAATATTGTTTTTGATTTATCAAATTGGAAAATATTTTGAGAAATAATATGCTAATAGGGTGCTGTGAGATACTCTTATAAAATGCTGGCAAAATTACAAAATTACAAGCTATTAAGGAAAACACATTTATCAATATGTTCCCCACATATTGACCTAATAATAATTTCTAATAAAACCAAACTAAATCTGTTGCTGTTGAGTCAATTTCGACTCATAGCAACCCTATAGGACAGAGTAGAACTGCCCCCGTAGGATTTCCAAGGCTGTAATCTTTACAGAAGCAGACTGCCACATCTTTTCTCCTCCAGAGTGGCTGGTGGATTCAGACCGCCAACTTTTCAGTGAGAAGCTGAGTGCTGAACCACTATGCCACCAGGGATCCTTCGAGTCAAAGCAGCTAAACTTTATTCTGGTTTTAGAGTTTATAAATGCTTCTGGGACTTGAGGCAACAAAGACAAGAAGACAACATTTCTATGTTTTTTTCTTCAAAACCTGAATGTTATTTCTGATACTTCAACAGTGATCACCTTGAAGGTCTTTTTTGTGATTATTTCTTATTTCATTGGAGTCACCCAATTCAAGTTCTAAGGTGGGCAGGAACAAGCACATTTCTTTAGAAGACAGATATAAGTGTGGAGATGAAATGTTCTTTAATGATCCTTGATCTTAAATAATTGGATATAAGATGTGGGTAACAATTAATTTGTTTTTTCTCTTTCTAAGTCAATTGCTCTTAATTTTGGAGCACTTGCTTTGTATAATTTAAATACAGTAACTAGATCAATTTTGGGACATCTTGCCAACTCATAACTCTTTCTCTGAGCATTGTACCCTACATGGATATGCTCCTGGATGCCACTGATTTATTATTTTATTCATCCATTCATGGAACAATTAATTATTAAATGCAAATTTTATGCCTGGCAAGATCCAAGGCATTTAGCATATAGTGGTAAACATGGTAAGCTATATTTCTGCTTCATGGAACTTACTTTCTGGTGGCAAATGAATAAAAAAATAATTTGTTGTTGGTAGTTGCGGTGGAGTTGATTCTGACTTCTGGCAACCCCATGTGTGCTGAGTAGAACTACTCCATGGGGTTTTCAAGGCTGTGACCTGTTGGATGCAGATTGCTAGGCTTGTCTTCCCAGGTGCCTCTAGGTGGGATCAAACCACCAACCTTTTGGATTTTTGTTAGTAGTTGAGTGCTTAACCATTTGTGGTACCTAGGGACTCCTAAGCAAATACATAGACACGATAATTTCAGATATAAGTGGAATGAAGGCAATTAACCAGAACAGATTGTAGATTGCCCCTGGGGGGTGGTGGCCATTTTAAATATATCTGCTGAAATAAGTTGGGCCAGTGATGGACACATGATGCAAGCCTGCTATTTGGATTCTTCAAGAATTTCAAATGATAAAACCTAGAAGATGGGAAAATGTTTATATTGCTAGAGAACTGCACCTCCTGAATATTTCCCTCTTTCCAGATTGTGACATCATAAATAAGAATAGAAGTAGCAGAAGCAGAGGAAATGTACAATAGGTTTCTGCATGACGTATGCACAGTTGCAGTAGAAAGTATCTATACTTTGTAGTTTAATATCGAATAACACAAAACAACGAAAACAAAGGATTCCCTGTAAGTAGGCTATCAGCCGTGGCACACAGCGTTTACCAGTTTTATGCAGACTGGTGTCGCCCGGAGGGATGTGGACAGAACCGAAACAACTATCTTAGCCCATGGGATCGAAGCTGCATGTTGAGGATGACTGAGCAAAAAGACAGAGAAAGTCTAGCTCCCTGGCACCATGGAGATACCGTAACAGTCTGAAACTGTTTCACTCAGACTGTTACTGTTATGATTGAAAAATAAACTTTAACTACCAAGGCTCCTTTGATCTTGGGTAAACCACTGTTATTTTGGCCTTTGTTATATCAGTCAAGCCATGTCCTAACTAATGTGAGATTTCTCCTGCCTAATGTTTCCTTCCTTCTCTTTTTGTCTTGCTAAGGGCTGCTTGTCATACAGGCCTCAGCTTCAAAATCAATTCCTTAGGAAAGTATTCTCTAATTCTCCAAACTAGTTGGGTTTTTTACTAGGATACTGTACTACTTTGTAGACCTCATCACACTTATAAATTTTGTTTTCTGACAAATTATAAGATGTATGAGGACGAACACAAGTGGAGAAGAAATGACCTCAACTCACAATAAGGAGCCGAAACCAGCTACACTAACAGCTTGAAGCCAAGCCCCCCAGGCAGACAAGGCCCAGGGTAGCTGACTCACTGCTGACCTGTGGATGACTTCCTGAGGATGAATGATAGTTTTGAGATGGTTTATTTTGCAGCGAAGGCTAGCTAGCATAAATTGGTAGCCTTTCTCATGAAAGTTTCAACTAAAGAGCATAGGATTTGAGCCACAGAATATGGAGCAGCAGCAGTAATTATTTCCATTACTTGCTGGGTTGTCAATGAAAGATTTGAGTCTATAGTGCAGCTGCTACATTGGTTTAAGGAGATGGTTGAGAATCCTACAGTTAATTGAGTTCTCAATCTGAACAACAGCGAAAGAAATAAGACTGGGTAAATACTGGAGTCTAACCACCGTTGACGTCACTGACATTCAGGTTTTCTAAGGCACTGAACGACAACTTCTGCTGAATTTGCTGCTGCCTAAAATTTATACTTGGATGCCTACTTGTTGTTAGGTGCTGTTGAGTTGGTTCTGACTCATAGTGACCCTATGCATAACAGAATGAAACACTGCTCAGTCCTGCACCATCCTCACAATCAGTGCCAGCTCATTGAGGGTCTTCCTCTTTTTCGCTGACCCTCTACTTTACCAAGTATGATGTCCTTCTTCAGGCACTTGTCCCTCCTGATAACGTGTCCGAAGTACACGAGATGAAGTCTCACCATCTTTGCTTCCAAGGTGCACTCTGGCTCTACTTCTTCCAAGGCAGACTTGTTTGTTCTTCTGGCAGTCCCTGGTATGTTCAATGTTCTTCACCAACACCATGATTCAAAGGCATCAGTTCTTCTTTGGTCTTCCTTATTTATTGTGCAGCTTTCACATGCAGCTGTGCAGCATCATAATTTAAACTTTGTTTATATTTTTAGAGATTTTGGATGACCAACATTTACTGAATACTAGCTACGTATTAGGTGCTGTGCCAAGGACTGGACATACAGAAATTAATGTAATAATCACTCCCTCTAAAGAGCTCCCAAGAGGGAAGGAGAAGACATGCAAACAGATTGTTACAATATGATGTGATAAATATTGTTGTAGTTAGCAACCACTGGATCAGGTCCTGACTGATGGTGACCCTATACACAATGGAATGAAAAGTTGCCCAGTCCTGTACCATCTCTATGAATGGTTGTAGATTGGACCACTGTTATTTATAGGGTTTTCATTGGCTGATTTTCGGAAGTAGATTGTTAGGACTTTCTTCCTGGTCTGTCTTAGTCTGGAAGCTCTGCTGAAACCTGTTCAGCATCATAGCAACACATAAGCCTCCAATGACAGATGGGTGGTGGCTGTGCATGAGGTGCATTGGCTGGGAATCAAAGCCAGGTTTCCCACACAGAAGATGAGAATTCTACCACTGATCCACCATAAATACTACCATAGAGGAAAGAAAGTAGAGAGAACACACACACAAAAGAGCAAGGGGTTGGGGATGTGGATGGGAGATTGGAAAAATTTTCACTTAAGAAGTAACTTTGGAGTGTGGGTAGGGAGCATTTTCCAGACCCAGAGAAGAGTGGTATGACTGGGTGGGTGTAGCGGTAGCAGTGAGGAGTGCTCATGGATTTCTCACAGATGGCACTCCTCCATGACAATGACTACTTACGGGTCCACAGCTTTCACCCAGCCCACAGCCAATGACTGTCTTAATGGAACAAAAGGCTGTCCCAAGGTGGTAGCAACTCTGTGGTGAAATTCATGCTCCAGAGCCACCGGTAGGATCAGGTTGAAGCATCTCTTGCTGAGACCACCTCCTAATTCCTTTCTTCACCTACCCTATCATGCTTCCCTCTGTTCTCTTCTCTTGAAAGCCCTTCCTCAATAAATCACTTTTACAAGAATCTCCTTTTCAGATTATTCTTCTAGGGAACACAACCTAAGACAGAAGCTTTTGTCTTTCTGTTTTTGTCCAAGACATTTTATCTACGCCTTTAAATCCTTGGCCTTTCTGAGGATTATGTTTTTGGAACTGCCAAAATTAGAGACAATATGGCTTTTGCTGTCTTCTGCCTGGCCACAGCCTACTGCAGTCAAGTGGATTTTGACTCATGGTGACCCCATGTGTGTCAGAGTAGAACTGTGCTCCATAGTGTTTTCAAGGCTGAGATCTTTTGGAAGTAGATCTCCAGGTCTTTCTTCCGAGGTGTCTCTAGGTGAATACAAAATTTTTAGTAGTTAGTAGTTGAGAGCTTAACTGTTTGTGCCACCTGGGTACTCCTGAATGAAGGAAAGGATGAGGGAAATACTGGGAGAAAAAAAATCAACAACATTAGGTTTAAAAAAATATTTTTTCATAACGTGAGGTATACATATTAAAAGTCCATTAAACGAATAGAAATGTTGAGTAAAATCATAAAAAATTTGGTCAACTACACGAAATATCTGAAAGGTGACACTGTCATTCTTTTACTCCACTGAAGACAAAACTGAAGTTTTGAGGTTGTTATCACAAAGTAATACAGCTTAAAAATAAGGAGTTATCCTTGTTTATAGACAGTTTTCTAAACTGGGTTAAGAAGCACTCACGTGTTTTCTTCCCTGAATATAGCATAGACATCTATTTTGCAACTCATGTATAATTCTTATAGTGCATGGGGATAGAAAAGTTTATTTCTCTATGATTTTTATTTCTTTTTTGTTGTAAAATGATGCCTGGAAGGAGTTGCAATAAAAGATCGGGTTTATCATGTCATGCCACTATAATAAACCACTTAAAAGACAGGCACCGTTCTGAAGCTATGTCTCTACCACAAAGTAAATTAAAAAAATTGCAGCACGATGTAACATAGTTCAAATTCCTACATATTACTTTTGCCTACATTGGCCAAAAAAGAGTTTACATTAATAGAACACGTAGTATTCAAATAAAACTGCTAGTGGCATGAACGGTTTGCTCTTGGCTACTAACAGAAAACTTGATGGTTCAAATCCACCTAGTGGTGCTGCAGAATAAAGGCCTGGTGATCTGCTTCCATAAAGGTTACAGCCAAGAAAACTCGATGGAGCAGTTCTACTCGGTAACACATGGGGTCACCATGAGTCAGAATCGACTTGACAGCTTTTTTTTTTTTTTTTTAATGCTTTGTGAGCCCCTTGGAGAATGTCTTGATCTAAAGACCCACAGAGAAGCAGCCCCAACCAATGGTTTGGCATCTAGCAGTGAGTGACCAAGCCTCCAGGAGAGATTTTTCAGCCTCTGGCCTCTGCCCTGCCTTGTGACATCTTTTTCAAAGTCTGGCTCATCTAGTTCCATTATTTTGCGGCTGTAATATTTTCTCACTGCTCACGTACATTTAAAATTTTAGTGTTAGCCAATGGGAAAATTGAAATTGAAAATTGAAAGCGATAGGAAAAAAAATCAAGTTCCGCAACATTAAATTGGAAATTATAAACTCAGAAATATTTGCAGCTTAAGATGATAAATTATTTTTAAAAAATTCCTAATATATAAAGAACTTTCAAAGCCATAGGAACCCCTCTGAAGTCCAGCTGGAAAGATGGGCACCAAATCTACAACCTGTAGACAAAAAATGCACGTACCTATTAAATATATGAAAATTTCCAAAAGCCTGAATTCATTACATCATAAAACATACAAATTAAAACAATGGGATAGTCTTTTTCATTCTTCTAATTAGAAACAATTTTAAAAAGTAATAATGATGAAGCTGTAGTGAGAAATTCACTTTTATATACTGTTCGTATGGGTATAAACTGATAAAATTTTTATTAAAAGAAACTTATCATATGTAAAGACCAAACAATTCCAGCAAAGAAAACAATCAGAAACATTTATACAGCTTTATATTTAAAGATGATCGATTATTACAGTATTTTAAACAAAAGCAGTAAAACTGCATTGAAGTCAAATAATTAGAAAATAGTTTCACAAATTACGGTACATAAAAAGGATGAAATACTATTTGGACTTCAAAGATATTCTCAAAATCTTTTAAGGACACAAGAAAATGCTTGGAAATTAGGATAAAATAATTTTTTACTTATGTGAAAAAAAAGGTATGCAAAGGAAACTTTTTTTGTTAAAAGATCATGGATAATTTTCTTCTTTAAAATATTTTATTCCTGGTAAGTGGTAACTTTGGTGAAAGGTACGACAGTACACAATACTGAGGAAGTCAGCACAACATGTCCAAGGCAAGGTGATGGAAGCTCCATAGACACATCCAAACTCCCTGAGGGACTGAACTGCTGGGCAGAGGGCTGTGGGGACCATGGTCTTGGGGAGCATCTAGTTCAACTGGCATAA
Source organism: Dugong dugon (assembly GCA_030035585.1). Taxonomy (NCBI): domain Eukaryota; kingdom Metazoa; phylum Chordata; class Mammalia; order Sirenia; family Dugongidae; genus Dugong; species Dugong dugon. The sequence goes on along the minus strand of CM057463.1, from coordinate 18,794,069 downwards.
CATTTTATAAAGAAAGTATTCTACATTCTACTTTGGTAAGTAGCGTCTGGGGTCTTAAAAGCTTGTGAGCAGCCATCTAAGATACTCCACTGGTCTCACCCCATCTGGAGCAAGGGAGAAAGAAAAAACCAAAGACACAAGGGAAAGATTAGTCCAAAGGACTAATGGACCACAAGTACCACAGCCTCCACCAGACTGAGTCCAGCACAACTAGATGGTGCCCGGTTACCACCACCAACTGCTCTGACAGGGATCCCAGTAGAGGGTCTTAGACAGAGCTAGTGAAAAATGTAGAACAAAATTCTAACTCACACACACACACCCACAAAAAAAGACTAGACTTACTGGTCTGACAGAGACTGGAGAAGTCCTGAGAGTATGGCCCTCCGACACACTTTTAGCTCAGTGCTGAAGTCATTCCTGAGGTTCACCCTTTAGCCAAAGATTAGAAAGGCCCATAAAACAAAATGAGACTAAATGGGCACACCAACCCAGGGGCAAGGACTAGAAGGCAGGAGGGGATAGGAAAGCTGGTAATAGCAAACCCAAGGTCGAGAAGGGGAAAGTGTTGACATGTCATGGGGTTGGCAACCAATGTCACAAAACAATGTGTGTACTAATTATTTAATGAGAACCTAGTTTGTTCTGTAAACCTTCATCTAAAGTATAATTTAAAAAATTATGAGAGCTAAAAAAAAATTATTCCTATATCTTCTAAAATAAGCACTTTTTTTTGTAATATGAAGAAACAATATTTAACTAAACTGAAGACATTTTACATAATAATTTTTACTTAAATTGTAAACTTAATTAAACAGAAGTTCTGGAATAAAAGTATTGTTATATAAACTTTTATTTGGTTTTAGAGAGTTTATAAAATTTCTGGCATTTGAAGCAAAAATACAAGAATATGAACACTTTATTCTTATTCTTTTTAAGTCAATCTTCGGTGTTATTTTTGATTTCTTCAATCTGGATCACTTAGAAAGTCTTCCTCTAATTATTCTGTTTCTACAGAGCCATTCAGCTCTAGTTCTGAAAGCTGAGCAGTAGCTAGAACATGTTTTCGGGAGAGAAGCATGAGTCTGGTGACAGAATTCTCTACAGTGGATCTTGATCTCATGTAATGGGATATTAAATGTGGATGTTGTTGTTGTTAGGTGCAGTCAAGTTCATTCCCACTCACAGAGACTCTATTTACAATAGAACAAAACACTGCTTGATCCTGCACCATCCCCACAATCATTCTTATGCTTGAGCCCATTGTTGCAGCCACTATGTCAATCCATCTCATTGAGGGCCTTTCTCTTTTTCGCTCACCCTCTACTTTACCAACCATGAAGTCCTTCTCCAGGGACTGAGCCCTTCTGATAACACTTCCAAAGTATGTGAGATGTAATCTCACCATCCTCGCTTCTAAGGAGCATCCTAAACGTGGATTGTAACTAACTTATTTACAACTCTAAATTAATTGCCCCGAATTAAGAAAACTTAACCAGTGTAATTCACATGAAGTAAATATGTAGACAGCAACTTTTGAGATTTCTTCCCAGCCCTCAACTCTTTATCTGAGAACTGTCCTTATCAAGTGGATTAAGCACAGCATTGGGGGATCAGGTAAAGACAGTGCTGTCCAGGGATGTCAGATGAGCAACTGGATTATAACTGAACATTTATCAATAAAACAGTGAACCTTCTTAGCCAGACTGGGGTTGGACCAAAGCATTTATCATGGAGAATAAAGCTGTTTGGGACAGCGATTTAGGACAAGATTTCGGGACTGCACAAATAATTGGAATTTCAGACCCAAGAACATAGAATTTGGAATCTGAGAGCTAGGATTAGTCCTACAAGACTTTTTCTATTGTCTGTCTCTGGCTTGCTCAATTGTCAGCACACCTTTGATTTATTATCTCCTCAGGGAATTTTCTCAGCTACTAGGATTCACTATATCCTTTCTTTCTTCTCACATTCTGTTGGTTGTCCCTTAATATCCTTTCTTTGCTTTTTTCTTTACTAATATAGAACATTAGAATTTTAGCTGGATACATGGCTGCCCAGCTAAATATTTTCTTTCCTAATATTCCTTGAAGCTGGGAGTGTTCTTGTTACTAGAGTCTAGACAATGGGATGTGAGTAAAAGTGATGCCCATAGGTGGTGCCCATAGAGGGTGGAGAGCATGTCCTCCACTATTCCTTTCCCTCCCTCTAGCTGGAAACCAGATTTGGGATATGTGATGTGTCTAAGATCGATGAGATACAAGCTGTTGTAGAACAAGTTGGAGCAAGAAGAAAGAAGTCTGAGAGTTCCTAATTCCATGAAGCCACCAGATAAGCCTTGGGTTGCTTATGCTTAGATTGTTATGTGACTGAGAAGTAAATTTTTATCTTGTTAAAGATGTGATATTTTGGGCTATGTTATAGTCAAAACTTATCTTCTTCTATTTGCCTCACTAATTGTTTCTCATCTTTTAGGCCTTACCTTAAATACTGATTACTTAGAAAGTACTCCCCAACTTCAAAAACTAGTTTGGTTTCTTTCTAGCACACTGTACTACTTTGCATTCCTCATAGCCCTTGTATTTTTTATTCCCTGATAATTTACAAGTCTATGAGGGAGCCCTTGTGTGATACAAATTGTTAACTCTCTTGGCTGCTAATAGAAAGGCTGGAGGCTCAAGTCCACCCAGATGCACCTTGGAAAAAATCCCTGGTGATCTGCTTCCAAAAGATCAGCCCCATTGAAAACCCTTGGAACACTGTTCTACTCTGACACACATGGGGTTGCCAAGAGTTGGAATAGGCTCAACGGCAACTTTTTTTTTTTTTTTTAAGTAAGGGGTGAACTATGGAACTATGTCTGTCTTGTTCATTTGTTTATATTTATATTTATTAGTTGATCAAGGCAAGGACTAGGAAACAGGGAGACGGGAAAGGAGGAGATCATTGAGGTAAGATTTGTAGGTCTTGGGTTTAATTTGCAAGAAAAGGAAGTTGAGTTTGGGAGTCACTGGGGTTATTGGTACTGGTTACTAGATACTAGTTGGGAGAAAGTGACTTAATTTTATATCCTCTCTAAAATGGTGGTATTGATTTAGGGGCTTGTATAGAGTTGAGCCTGAGGTTGTAGGGGGCACTGGTAGGTTTAATTATGTGGAACTATTCCTAGATTTCTCATAGGTAAAATTGAAGTAATAAAAATTTCCTCACTGGGATTAAAAGAGGTATTTCAAGTAAAATATATTGCACAAAGCCAGCCATATAGTAAATACTCAAGAAATTATAGTGGTCATTATTATTTGCTTAGGAGATTCATCTTATTTAACATGTTAGTAGGTGAAAAGCTCTGTAATTAGGAAACATGTCCTGAGGCAGAGAGGTTAAGATCATAGTCTCTGGAACCAGATATCTTGGATTTATTTCTCAGCTCTGCCACTTTTTGGTTCAATGACTGTGGAGAATTACTTTTCTTCTCTGTGTCTCCTTTTCCTACTTAAAATGGAGAAAATAATAGTGCCTTCCTCTTATGGCCAATATGAAGATTAATTGTATTCATACATTTAAATCACAGAGAACAGTGCCTGCCTTGTAGTAGATTTCAATCAATATTTAAAAAAAAAAAATTGCCATCGAGTTGATTCGGACTCATAGCGACCCTGTATGACAGAGTAGAATGGCCCCGTACGGTTTCCAAGGAGCTGCTGGTGGATTCAAACTGCCAACCTTTTGGTTAGCAGCTGAGCTCTTAACCACTGCACCACCACGGCTCCTCAGTCAATATTAGCTATTATAATTATTAGACATAATTTTTCTGCTTGGACATTTAGACTAAGCTGCCTAGATATAATAGCAGTTACAGCTATAAACATATTTGCTGACTTAGCTAGTTCTATTTCCTTTCAGAAAACTGAAGAGAACGAAGGTTTACACTCTTTGTGACTCTGCTGACTTCTTATGATTCAGACGGGCATCACATAAGTCCTGTACAGCTTAGAATTCATAGGTTTGCATACTCAAGGGGCCCATAATTACTATACAAAAATAAGTTTAAAAATGTTAATCTTAATTTTTAGAATCAATTTTACTCCTTTTGTTATAAAAATGACAAAAAAAGGACCTTTTGTAATTATTCTGCTGAACTTGAGGGACAGAACCAAATCATTCAAATTCCATACCTAAATTTTAAAACTAATAATTTATGCAAAGAAGTTAAAAGAAAATAATAGACCAGTGAATACAGAGGATTCATTTATTTATTTATTCATTAACTGTTTGACAAGGACCAACGGTGTTTTTGGATATCTGCTGTTACAGTGACAAGACAAGCATGACTAAAACATTCGATTTTGCTCAATCAAATGTGTGTATGGTAGGTAGAAGACACAAAAATATTATAAAAAAATGCAGTTATAGAATATTAGTAAAGATCTAAAGAGGGTCACTTAGAATTGCTTTGCTAGATGAGGGAGGTGGGGAATGAAGGTATGGGAATCTGGGAAACCTTCCAGAGAAGTATGCCTCTGAAAACAAACAAAAAAACCCCACAGTTGTTGAGTCAATTCCGACTCACAGCAACCTATAGAACAAACTAGGACTGCCCCATAGAGTTTCCTAGGCTGTAAATCTTTACAGAAGCAGACTACAACATCTTTCTCCCATGGAGCAGCTGGTGGGTTCCAACTGCCAACCTTTTGGTTAGCAGCCAAGCACTTGACCACTGTGTCACCAGGGCTCCTATGCCTCTGAACTAATGTTAAAAGCTAAGAAGAGTCAGATAGGGTAGGTCATGAAGAGAGGAACTCATAGGCAAAATACTCAGTCAAAGGGAAGTCATGGTGGTGAAAAATAGAATGGGTCTCTTGTTTCTATTTTAGGATATTACTCCAGTTTTTCCACAGTTTTCATCTTCCTGTAGCTTACTTCTCTATATAAAGGTTAAGGATCAATGCTATGATGAATAAATGAAGTTTTCTGCTCTGTATCCCAGTCCCAACTAGTGACTGGTTTGAGTTTTGGTTGGCTCTAACCATACACTTGGGTATAAGATCAGGGTTCAATGAAAAGGAGTGCCCAGGAAGCTAGAGGACACACTGACTGAGAAACGGGCAGAGACATCAGAGAACAGCGCTGAACAGGAGGAAGTTGAGCCACACCAGTGTGGAGCCAGTATCTGAGTTCCAAGAGGGGAAAGACTGAGTAAGGAGGGGAGGAAAAGTTGTAGGTGCGTGAGAGCTGCGAGACTGACACGGTTTGGGGAAATACATGGCAGACAGTGTCTGTATTAATTAGTGCCAAATCATTTCAGGAATTCCACCTGAAAACTAGGCAAGGGAGACATAGGTAGAGTCAAGCCTCATAGATATGATTTGACAGGAATCAAATAGAAAGTAGACTCTGGGTGCAGGTCTGGAGTATAGGGCAGGATTTGTTTCCCATTCGCTACCCTGGCTGGGCAGGACGCAGAGAATCGCTAGGAGCTCATGGAACCAGGCAGGAAATAGTAACCTGGCTACCTCCCCAAGCCACTCATAAGATCTTTTGCCTGAGATCATTGCTGAAGTGCATGCGACAGTAGAGTAACAACACCATCAGCCGCTCTGGGGGAGAAAGATGTGTCAGTCTGCTTCTGTAAAGATTACAGCCTTGGAAACCCTATGAGGGCAGTTCTACTCTGTCCTATAGGGTCACTATGAGTTGGAATCAACTTGGCAATGGGTTCAGTTTTGGTTTTGGTTTGGTTTGTGGGGAGGGATCCTGACATACAATCTAATTTGCACATCGGTTTAAGAAATTATATGGAGTTCTACAGATATTCAGGTTCTCATTTTGAACAACCCAGAAAGAGTTAGGATGAAGTAAGTACTAATGGTGGGATACCCACTGACACAGATACTTAAGGCACTCAAACTCAACTGTATATTTCATTAATTATTACCTAAATTCTATTATTGGCTACCCTGTTATTGGTTACTACCTGTCTTAGTTATCTAGTGATGCTATAACAGAAACACCACAAGTGGATGGCTTTAACAAACAGAAATTTATTTTCTCACAGTTTAGGAGGCTAGAAGTCCAAATTCAGAGTGCCAACTTGAGGGGAAGGCTTTCTCTGTCTGTTGGCTCTGAAGGAAGGTCCTTGTCTCCTTTCAGCATCTGTGGGCCTGGCATTCCTTGGAGATCTCCATGTGTCTTGGCATCAATCTTCCCCTGGGTCTAGAAGTTCTCAGTGCAGAGATCCCAGGTCCAAAAGGGTGTACTCTGCTCTTGGCTCTTCTTTCTTGGTGGTAGTGATGTCCCTCTCCTCTCTGCTCACTTTTTTCTCTTTTTATCTCTTGTAAGACAAAAGGTGTGACTCACTCAAGCAATGGTGTGACTCGAATAAGTGTGTGACCTGAGTAAGGCAGTATGACTCAAGATACATCCTACTCTAATCCCACCTCATAGAAATTTTAGGATTTACAGCACATAAAATGGAAGATGGTTACATAATATTTAAAAAAGGAGGATAATTACATCATATCATAAGATGGAGGATAATTACATACTACTGGGAATCAAGGCATAGCCAAGTGGACACAAAATTTTGGGGGACACAATTCAATCCATGACACTACCCATCTGTCAGTTTGTCACACTATGGTGGCTTGCATGTTGCTATGATTCTGGAAGCTATGCCACCAGTATTTTAAATACAAGCAGGTCACCCATGGCGGAGAGGTTTTAGTGGAGTTTCCAGACTAAGACAGACTAGGAAAAAAGGCCTGGCAATCTATTTACAAACAATAGCCAGTGAAGTTTATGAGCCACAATAGAACTTTATCTGACTTGCTTGCTTTGGACACACCATCAGGAGGAATCAATCATTGGAGGATGACGTCATGTTTGATGAAGCAGAGGGCCAGTGAAGGTGAGGCATACCCTCAGTGAGATCGATTGGCACCGTGGCTGCAATGATGGACTTGAACTTGTTGGTGATTGTGAGGATGATGCAGGACCAGGCAGTGTTTTGTTTATTGTACGTGGGTTTGCCATGAGTTGGAGTTGATTCAACAGCGACTAACAACACCACCTCATTGTGTGGAATTATTATTTAACATTTTGATATATTTTCAAAAACTTTGGGCATCAAAACATTTATTGAACACCAGTTATGTACAGTGAAACCTGTGAGAGGTGGAACTCTGTGAGCACTTTGTTTTTCCAGGTCTTGAGAGTTTTCTGCCTTTGGCAGGGTGCAGCCTTACCAATTTTCTATTGCTTGTTTTAGTGGAAAATTTTGAGTTTTCCTTCTCTGACAGGTTTCCACCTTACTCACATTCTGGCTTTTGCAGATTTACTGTATAAGGCACTCTGCTAAGCAACGGGCATATAGGAATTAATGGCTCACTTTCTCTGTTTGGAGTTCTGTGCAAGGAAAAAGACAGACACGTAAAAAGATTATTAGAACATGATGTGACAACTATTATAATAGAGTAACACTTTTTATTTATTTGTAGGAACACAAAGGAAGGAACAACTTATTTTGGCAGGTAGTGAGGAGGCTGGGGGATTGGAAAACCTTCTCAAAGGAAAGAGCATTGGAATTAACTTTTAAAGTATGCACCAGACAATGCCTGGTATAGATGTAGTGGTCATAGGAATTGGCAAGGGGGCATTCCAGGTCTAGGAAACACATATACAGAGGCATTTGAACTTTGAAAAGTAATAATGGAGCGTTCAATGTGATTTCAGTGTTCGGAGTTGCTTAATGGGTAGTGAGGAAGATGGAACTGGAAAGGTAAATGGTGTCAATTTTGAAAGCCTATGGAATTTGACAACAAACATTTGGTTAGTCATGTTCTTTGAGCAAGGGAGTGACATCAGATTAACATAGCTGCAAACATCTCAAGCAGTTAGGAGATTACTAACAAATTAAAGAATTTATAATGAAGACCTGGAAAGCAAAGAAGCACAAATTAAAACAAATCCTTCATAAATGCTGGAGAATCATCTTAAATAGTCCTGTCTCCTGAGAACAGATTAGCATTATTATTTGCATGAATGTGTCTAAAAATCAATATACCTCAAGCATTCCACATATTGATACTTTTTTAAATAAGGGTGGTTATTTTGCAAAAGTAAGATATTTTTAGAAGTTCATTTAAAAAGAATTAACAAAAAGCATGAATGAATTGGAAATTAACAATGACATTTACTTTGATTCAGTGGTTCACAACCTTAGCTGCACAAAAGAATCACTTAAAAACAAAACAGAACAAAACAAAACAAACCCATTGCCGTCAAGATGATTCCAATTCACAGAAATCCTGTAAGGACAAAGCAGAACTGCCCTGTAGGGTTTCCAAGGCTGTCATCTTTACGGAAGCAGGCTGCCACATCTTTCTCCCGCGGAGCCACTGGTGGGTTTGAACTACCAAACTTTCAGTTAACAGCTGAGCATTTAACCACTGTGCCACTGAATCTCTTAGGGATTTTTTAAAAATAATACTTATGCCAGGGCCCTATCCCAGAGATTCTGATTTAATTAGTCTCAGTTAAGGTCCACTGTAGAAGACTTTAAAGGATGCCAATTTGTTATTTCTCCTTTTAAGAGATAGAGTCTTATTCTCTTTGCTTTGCATCTAGGCTAAACTTAGTAACTTGTTTGACTCAAAGACAGTGGTCCAAGTGATGTTTTGGGACTTCTGCATCTAGGTCATAGGAAGTCTTGTACTTCTATCCAGGACTCTTGGAACATTTGCCCTGGAGCTGCCATTTAAGGGGTCTAATTAGCCTGCAGAAGAGACCATATGAAGAGGCCCGGAGACTACATAGTAATAGAGAGGGGCCTGCTGAACCTAGCCTTCCAAACGTCCTTGTCAAGGCACCATGCATGTGAGAGGAGCTATCTTGGACCCTCTGGACCAGTCCAGCCATGTGGAGCAGAAGAATCATTCAGCTGAGCCCTGCCTGAATTCCTTACCCATAAAAATTTAACATATTATAAATTGGTTGTTGTTTTAAAAAATTAAGCTTTGGAGTAATTTTTTACTGTAATAATAGGCATCTTGAACACTTGGGTATTAGTATATTTTCCAAAATACTTCAGTGATTCTAATCTGTAATGAGTGCCCTAGTTCTTTGGTAGAATACCTAACTGTGAGTTGGCAGTTCACATACTGGACATTACAATTTTGGTAAATAGTTTCATAATTACAGAGGTTTATTACTTTGGACATGGTATCAGAAGGGACCAGTCTCTGGAGAACGACATCATTCTTGGTAAAGTAGAGGGTCAGCCAAAAAGAGGAAGACCCTCAATGAGATGGATTGACACAGTGGCTGCAACAATGGGCTCAAAAATAGCAATGATTATGAGGATGGCTCAAGACCAGGCAGTGTTTTGTTCTGTTGTATGTAGGGTCACTATGAGTCAGAACTGACTGGATGGCACCTAACAACAACAACAATTGGTCACAGATATATTATTTACCAAATCTGCTATATGGAAAACAGATAAAATGTTAACATCACAAAATACATATTGGCAAAACTGTGCTTCTTCTCAAGTTCTGGGAAAAATCCTGGTCAGGAAATCTATTTATGATTCATTGTTTTAATTACATTGATACCCACTGATGTTTCCCCTTTACATATATCGATATAATTGTCATTACTGGAAAAAAAATATACTTTAATAGGATGAACACGGAGTGATCCCTCACTTTCACGGCAGGGAGCATTTTAGGTTATGAAACATCTCCATTTTTCACTCAGATATTTACACTGATTACATGACATTTTCCAAGGAGTACTATGCAATCAATTAATAGATTCTAGGTTAGTTTACTGCAAGCAAACAAAGAAGGGACATCCTCCTAAAATCTTTCCCTGTATTCCACAGATAAACCGTTAGGTTATTTACCAGAAGTCTTATCAACACGGAAAAAATGATGGGATGTCACTTCCAAGTTTGGAGTGAGAAGACTATGGCTTTCTTCTTGCCACCCCTCTGTTTCTTTCTCGGTTGATTGCTTTGATGGAAGCCAATTGGCGTGTTGTGAGCTACTTCATGGAGAGGCCCATGTGGCAAGAAATTAAAGGAGACTTCTGACCAAGGAAATTAGACTGGGTCATCTGTGTTCATTCTTTCCTGGTAAAGGGAGATAAATTAGTCTCAGGCCAGCTGCTAAATTCCTTCCTTCTCAAATGTAATCTAGAAATTGCTCACCCAGACCAAGGGGAATGTCAAATCTACCAACTGGGGTATATTTATTCTTTTTGACTTTAGCCTGAAGATATATAGTCCAAATATTGTGTTCAAAAGTTATTCCTCCCCCATCTTTTACTTACCCATTTGAAACATAGCTAGATTTGTTTCTGTTTGTAATCCATGTTGTTATTTTCCCCCATCTTTGGGGAAATTAAGTCCAGTAGGTATATGCTACTTCCAGAACAGGTGGTCACCAGCACACACGCTTCACATTCCAGTTTGGAAACAAGCTGTAATTTGCTGTTCCTAGTATTGAATTGTGTAAGAGACAGAAAATATGTTTTATTTTATTTAAGCTTTGAATATAAGACTTGTTACTGTTAACAATGGACGGTTTTTTAATTTTATTTATTTATCTTTTATCGTGCTTTAGATGAAGGTTTACAGAATAAACTAGGTTCTCATTAAACAAATTAATACACATATTGTTTTGTGACATTGGTTGCCAAACCTGCGACACGTCAATACCCTCCCCTTCTTGACCTTGAGTTCACTGTTGCCAGCTTTCCTTGTCCTCTTCTGCCTTCTGGTTCTTGCCCCTGGGCAGATGTGCCCATTTAGTCTCATTTTGTTTTATGGGCCTGTCTAATCTTTGGCTGAAGGGTGAACCTCAGGAATGACTTCAGTACTGAGTTAAAAGGATGTCTGGGGGTCATACTCTCAGGGTTTCTCCAGTCTCTGCCAGACCAGTAAATCTGGTCTGTTTTTGTAAATTAGAGTTTTGTTCTACATTTTTCTCCAGCTCTGTCTGGGATCCTCTATTGTGATCCCTGTCAGAGAAGTTGGTGGTAGCAGCTGGGCACCATCTAGTTGTGCTGGACTCAGTCTGGTGCAGGCTGTGGTACCTGTGGTCCATTAGTCCTTTGGACTAATCTTTTCCTTGTGTCTTTCATTTTCTTCTTTCTCCCTTGCTCCAGATGGGATGGGATCAGTAGAGTATCTTAGATTGCTGTTCACAAGCTTTTGAGATCTCAGACACTACTCACCAAACTAGGATGTAGAATATGTATAAACTATATTGTGCCAATTGAGCTGGATGTCCCCTGAAACCATGGTCCCCAGCCCTCAGCCCAGTAATTTGGTCCCTCAGGGAGTTGGGATGTGTCTACGAAACTAACAGTATGGTTTTTAAGATCAGAGTCAAAAACCGTGCTTTAAAGCAAATAACACACACACTTTCAGTTTGTTTGCCAACTGCTCTCTCTCTCTCCACAAAGCATTTTCATAAGCACACTATGCTAATTTTTTTACAGGAACTTATAAAAAAAATTTGGCATAACGGTGCTTACAAAAATACCTCAAGGGAGGAGGGCATGGGTGGTAAACAAACATAGAAGGTGAGCGTTATTTGAGTAAAAACATGGTCCCTCTACTTCGGCAAATGACGACTTCACCCACAAACCAAATGATGTCACTGCTGTAATGCTTGGGGGATGACAGGTTTGTAATCATTTCCCCATTCTCTTGAGAGCAGATCTTTACTCCCCTTTTGAGATTTCCTATATGATGTAGTACCTCTCAGTGAGTGCCCAGGGATGGTGCAGCCCCACTGTATTTTGCCCGTGTTTATCACTCCCAGTAGTACCAGCCCACCGAGCTGTCTTGGCCACTGCTGCTACTACCAGCACTATGCTTGCCTTGACTGTGAGCTCGGGGGTCACAGAGGTAGAGGAGAAGGGGTCGTCGCTGTCTTCCCATTAGTACTCTGACCCAAGCATGGAATTTTCATCATGTTCTCTCCAGAGAATAGAGACAACAAGACTATAATTTTTAATAAGATTTTTACTACAAATTCAGAAAGGTAAGTAACCCAGTGTGGCTACCCTCAGAACCTATAGGTGGAACAAGGATAGGATATCTTTCTTCTGTCTAAAGTGCTGCTTTCTGGACTAGCTTCTGGGTGGTCTCTCTGGCAAGCTCTTGGCTTTTCTTCATGGATTACCTCAACTGGAATTCCAACTGAAAATACCTACATGCCTGGAGTCTAAAAGCAATCCAACCCAGTGAGAGGGAAAATTTGTCCTCTCACTCAAGTGCATAAGCTCATCTATGGTTCCCAGTTTTCTCCTTCAGAGTCTGCCTCTATCCAGGCTCTCTAATAATGAGAACATTCATTTGCAGGGTTTTTTTTTTTTGTTTTTTTTTTTTTTTGTACTTTAGATGAAGGTTTACAGAACAAATAGTTTCTCATTAAACAGTCAGTACACATATTGTTTTATGACATTGGTTAACAACCCCATGACATGTCAACACTCTCCCTTCTTGAACTTGGAGGACCTTTTCTTTTTTTTTGGTGACAATATACATAGCCAAAATTACACCATTTCAAAACTTTCTGCATGCACAATTCAGTGACATCGATTACATTCTTCCAGTTGTGCTGCTATTCTCACTATCCTTTTCCAAATTATTCCATCACCATTATCTTCAACTCACTGCTCCTTAGGATTCCCATTAAACCTTTTGTGTTGCTGTTGTCAATTTGATCTCACATAGACAATTCTTTTTCTTTTTTTGTACCTTAGATGGAGGTTTACAGAACAAAGAGTTTCTCATTAAACAGTTAGCACACATATTACCCTATGACAATGGTTAACGACCCCCCGACATATCAACACTGTCTCTTCTCAACCGTGGGTTCCCTATCCCCAGCTTTCTTGTGCCCTCCTGCCTACTAGTCCTTGTCCCTGGACTGCTGTGCCTCATTAGTCCCGTTTTGTTTTATGAGGTTGTCCGATCCCTGTTTTCAGTTCTGAGATAAAACTATTTTTAATCTGTAATAGTCTTATCAAGTTTTAAAGACGATCTTAGGAATTTCAGTAAGATGCACTGTTACAGTGCCTTGATCATAGCAGAGGCTCAGAAAATACGTGATGACTGACTGACTGAATGAATAAAATGAATGCACTGCTAAAGCATAGTGACTCCTTATCATGATAATTAAATATTTACCAATGTGATTATTTGTTTAATATCTTATTTTTCATGCTAACGTATAAGTTCTAGCAGGCCAGAGAAAATACATGTTCTGTTCACAACTATATCCTCAGTTTCTGGCACATGGTAGGACTTTAGTATTTGTTGATTGAAGGCTTAAACCTCATATCTGATAAAAGATTTCATCCAGCTTGGATTAATCCTCAAATTGAGCAAGTAGTAAATTATTAATTTCTACAAGTTTAGGTCTCATGACTTTCACCTTAAATTCCACAAATCTTCCCTAATTTCAGGGCTACATTTTAAAATAGCTTCAAATTGGGCATGTAAACTTCTAGGCAGATGTTTAAATACTGACACAAAATCTCTCTCTTCTTTTTTGCTATTGATCTCTGTTAATAATAATTTTACACCCTAAATTTTGTTTCACAAACTTCAAATTTGTGTACAGTCTGCTTGAAAATGGCTTACTTTCAGAAGGTTCCATTAAAAATAGAAATGTAAGTTCCTCCTCCCTAATGTTACTAAATTAAACATAACAGTGAGGTCATTGCCTCTGGTATTTTCCACCACTTCATAACTTTAGGTTCCCTACTTAACTTCAGTGAAGTCTTTACCCATGCAATTTAGGTTATCTAATACCGGGTGCTAGTGGTTGTTTTACTTCTGTGGTTCAAATAACTAGACTTTAATCATAAGGGGTTTTACCTAAATGACTTTAATTCTGTATATGATAGTCTCTTCTCTTTTTGTTGTTGTGTGCCCTCGAGTCAATTCCGACTCACAGCAACCCTATATGACAGAGTAGAACCGCCCAACAGAGTTTCCTAGACTATAATCTTTATGGAAGCAGATTTCCAGATCTTTTTTCCCTCAGAGCCGCTGGGTGGGTTCAAACCATTGACCTTTTGGTTAGCAGTTGAGTGCATAACAATTTTTCCACCAGGGCTCCTCTAAAAAATATAGATCCTTATTACTACAGGTGCATGTAAATAATATAGTTGAACAAGTACTGTTTAATTAAAAAAAACTAAACATAAGATTAAAACATGATTTAACACCTAGTACTTAAATATAAATAAATAATTTTTAGTTCATTTTTATCTAACTCCCAAACCCAGTTTAAAAAATTTTCGCTGAATTTAGGTTTGTTTTTATTTCTTTTTCTATTGTGTCTTCAAGAGTATTTCCTTAATATACACAGGAAACAGGTAAGAGTTTTTGCTGCCAGGAAAAATCTAGGTTGTTAAGGGACAGTTAGGAAGATGGACTTACATCTTACCTTATGCTTTTCGGCACGTTTGAATTGTGTACTCTGTACATGTATAACTTAATTTAAAATTGAATTTATTAAAAATATGGTCCCAATTTCTGGAGGTGCGATAAGATCGCACAAATATGGATAAAGGTGTTAGATGGGCCAGCACTGGGTAATTAGTCCTGGTCTGCCCTCAGACTCATCCTTACATTGTTTCACCTCTGGCTATCCCATATCTGACACTTTATTTCTCAGCACCTGCCCATGTCCTTTTCTTTAGCCTAATATACAATTTAATCTGTTTTTTTGTTGCATATTCTTTCGGACATTTTAATAATTTATTGACCAATTTGCTTTCTTCTTGGCTTAAATCTGGTACTCATAACCAGGTACCGCTGCTTTCTTTTCCACTCCTGGTTACACACTGTGTACCTCTCCTAATATCCTTCAAGAAATCTACAGCTTTATCTTATTTTGTAGGGTGATACTCTGTGTTTCATATATATATATTTTTACCATCTTTGAATCCTTAAATTGAATTTTCTGACTTCTTACTTCTATGTGTTGAGTCTTCTCTCATACATTATTTTTGAAAATATAAGTTTTTGAGTAGGAAGTCAGACAGCACACTCTCTCTTTAAACTGCGTTTGTTTCAAAACTTATGTTATTGTTGTTAGGTGCCATGGAGTTGATTCCAACTCATAGCGATCCTAAGTACACTGCCTAGTCCTGCGCCATCCTCATAATCATTGTCATGCTTGAGCCCATTGTTGCAGCCACTATGTCAATGCATCTCATTGAGGGTCTTGCTCTTTTTCAATCACCTTCTACTTTACCAAGCGTGATGTCCTTCTCCAGGGACTGGTCCCTTCTGATAACGTGTCTAAAGCATGTAAGATGAAGTCTTGCCGTCCTTGCTTCTAAGAAGCACTCTGACGGTACGTTTTCCAAGACGGATTTGTTCGTTCTTCTGGCAGTCCATGGTATATTCAGTGTTCTTCACCAACACCATAATTCAAAGGCATCAATTCTTCTTGGTCGTCCTTATTTATTGTCTAGCTTTCTCATGCATATGAAGCAACTGAAAATGCCTTGACTGTGTCAGGCCCACCTTAGTCCCCAAAAAGACATCTTTGCTTTTTAACACTTTAAAGGGGTCTTTTGCAGCAGATTTGCCCAGTGCAATAATATGTTGCTTGATTTCTTGACTGCTGCTTCCTTGGGCGTTAATTGCAATCCAAGTAAAATGAAATCCTTGACAGTTTCAGTATTTTCTCTATTTGATATCGTGTTGCTTATTGGTCCAGTAGTGAGGATCTTTGTTTCCTTTATGCTGAGGTATAATCCATACTGAAGACTGTGGTCTTTGATCTTCATCAGTAAGTGCTTCAAATCCTTTTCAGTTTCAGCACGCAAGGTTGTGTCTTCTGTGTATCGGTTGTTAATGAGTCTTCCTCCAATCCTCATTCCCTGTTCTTCATATAGTCTGGCTTCTCAGATTATTTGCTCAGCATACAGATCGAATAAGTATGATGAAAGGCTACAACCCTGATGCACAGCTTTCTTGGTTTTAAACCATGCAGTGTCTCCTTGTATCCCCTTCAAAGCCTATAATTATTAAAATATCAAATAAAACAATAACTCATTTATTAAAGAGATATTTATTATCAAACTGAAAGATTAAGATACTAGAATATTATTTAAATTATTATTAGATTAAAACTTTAAAACATGTTTATCATTTTTCAATTATAAATATAATATAAAATGGAATGTTTCAAGTAATATATTAGCAAGATATAAACAAACTTTTAATGAGGTACCGTGACATTCTATCTTTACAAAATTTTTCTTATAAAATAATTTGTTTGTTGTAAATAAATCCAACCATTAAAAATATAGAGAGCTTAACTGACAGATTTTTTTTTTTCCTACAAATGTACTGAGATGTACAGCTTTTTGCTGTAATTAAATACCTGGCCAACAGTGACATAATCATTTCAGATGTTTAAATACCTCACATAATCAAGAAGTCTGAAGATACGTGGTTCCAGGATTAGTGGCGTACTTAGTGTTGTAGGACCCAACTCCTTCCACCTGCCATTCCCTACCTGTTGACTTTTTTTCTTATTGGTTTCCTGTGTCATAATTATAAGATGACTATCAAACAAGCATTACATCTTTATTCAATGCCATTCCAGGCAGGAGGAAGAGGCTGGGTAGTGAAAGCCACTCTCCTTTCATCAGGGAAAGAAATAATTTTACAATCTCCCATACTCAATTCATCAAAACTGTATCATTTGGCACTTTTTGCTTCAAAGAATGCTGGGAAAGTAATTACCTGGCAGAGTAGAGTGGAATTAACATCAATATACACTCAATTATGATTTTTATTGAGTTGGAATCGACTCGATGGCAACGGGTTTGGTTTGGTTTAGGGAAATTCTTCTTAGAACAGAGTTATGATTTCTTTTTTAAAAATAAACTAAGGGAGAACAACTACTGGGTAGACCACTTGTAGTAGCTGCTACACACATTGTATCAATTTGTGTGTAAAGGATCAGGTTTGCCTGTAAGTAAAAGAGACTCAAAATAGAGAAATTTACTTCTTTTCTCCTGGAGAAGTTCAGAGCAGGCAGTACATGGGGTTAAGTTCCTTTCAAATTGCCGTATTGCCATCCTTAAAGAATGACCTGGATTGAAGCATACCAATGATCATGAAGATGGTGCAGGACCGAGCAACATTTCATTCTGTTGTACGTAAGATTGCCATTAGTTGGAACCTACTCCACGGCAACTAACAACAACAACTAGAGAGTGACCTTCATCCTCATAGTTCAGAATGGTGGCTGGCACATCTGTATTCCAAGCAGTAGGATGAGAAAGGGACAAAGCAGAAAAGGGAACAAAAGGGATGTGCACTCACCGCCACTTAAGGAGAGTTACTTCAAGTTGTCTTGAAACATTCCGATTCTGTTTCATTGTCTGATACTTAGTCATGTGGCCACACTAAGCCGTTGGGGAGCCTGAGAAAGCACCTTTTATTATGAGTGGCCATGAATCTAGATAAAAATTAGTGCCTATTAAAATAGAGGTGGAATAGATATCAGGTGTCTGCTAGCAGTCTCTCCATGTGTGGGCATAAAGGAATAGTCAATATTACCATTGTTGTAAAAATGGCATCACCCTGTATGTATTTATTTGTATCTTCTTTTTACTTAAAAGACTTTTTTACAGTTAAGTATATGAAAGCTGTGGACAGTCACACATATCATTTAATTCATGTCTCAATTTTTTCCAATTTATGGTTTTGGTTAGGACTAAAGAAAACGTTACTGAAAGACTGGATTTTTCTATTGCAGACATCTTAAAGAAAATTTTTGAAAGTTATCATTGAGGAAATGGCTTGAAAATCTTATTTCCCAAAAGATAAGATGAGAAGGACAGAGAGATTTCTCAAGCGTCTTGATGAACACTATTCAGGTCTTTTATTCCGTGAAAGCTGTGTGTGAAATACTATCACTACAGTTGGGTAGAGAAGGTTTTTATTTTATTTTTTTAAACTTTTCTTTCTTTCTTCTTTCTGAATAATTGCTAGTCACCAGATAGTAAGATTTTATTGAACCAGTTTGTGTGTGAAAAGAAAAACCATAGTAATCTCTTTTATGTGAGGTTTTTTTCTTTTTGAAATTGCTTCTGCAAAGATTAAATTTTATATCCAAGCTTAGCGGGAAAAAGCAAGCTAGTAATATAATAGTTCTTTGTGGGTCTGGTCACAGCCTACTGCAGGAAGCTTTCAAATGTGGGCACTTCAATATTCCTGGCAGAAAATAAAAACCTTTCTTCCTTTTTTACATAAATAATACCATGCTAGCGAATCTTTATTAATCCTGGCTTTGTGAAATGAAGTCTGAAAATCTACTAAGCATCCTCTAATTCAAATCATTGCTCCAGTAGAAAGAGATAGACAACTGCTTTATTACTCAAAGACCATGTGTCTATATACAATCTGTTTTTGATCTCTCTGTTATTGTCTTTTTAGGTGAAATGCTTGCTTTGCAGAGACAAATGAGTCCAATTTTATAACTTCTGTCTGCCAGTCATTCCTCTGAATGGTGCTAGTGACCAGCTGTCTGAGAATCTATATTGAGAGTTGGCTTCTGCATGTCACATGATATCTTCTTCCTAATACTGTATAAGTCTACAGTATTCTTTACGGAGTCCCTTAATCTCTTCATTACTCAATGTTGCTAAGCAGTCAGCACCTGCTGGCTGCTGAGTGGAGAATATGCTTCACCTACTTTGCATTAGATTTAAACAGGCCTAGATTCTGTAATGTCAGAGATGATGTGGAATAAAGCAGAAGGTCAAATGGGCTGTGGTGAAAATTGGACTCTGTTTTCAACAGCAATTTTCTGAGCCTGGTTTGATGTGAGCTTATTTGCTATTTTTTCCTGAAGGTCTGTTACTATGTTAGAATAAGCATTCATGTTCTACCATATCCACTACATTGTTTTATCCAGTACATATATTTTGAGATATAGAACAATAAGATAGAATTTTTGACCGGTTCATTTATCCTAACTTGGGAAGTAATTAAGTGGGGGCATAGTTAGACATTTCTCTTTTTGCCACCCCCATCCTCAGTAGTTGAAGCTTCTTCTACCACATAAGGTTGCATCTACCTCCTGCTAGAGAACTTCCTTTCCAGCTTCCCTTTCATCTAGGCATGGTTTTCCACCCAGCTCTGACAAGGTTGGCAACCCCAAATGTAGAGGGACTACTCAGAATTCATTCTGGTGACAGCAAGGCAGTGGCCACTGGTGGGTCTACTTTCCAGAAGCAACAGGCTACGGTGGGGGTGGGTGGGGGGTGGTGTAGCAGGAGCACCCAGTGGCCAGCATTGCTGGGGTTGATGGAGCTACGTAAAGTAGCTGGATTGATGGGTAGTAGCCATGATCCTTTCACGAGACCACTTTTAGCACGTGCATTTGCACATTGTCTTTGGTTAGGAAACCTCTAAGAATAGTTGCTAAGCTCTTCTGGAGAGTCAGTGAATTACTCAAGATATTTAATGTAGTGAGAATTAGTTTGTATTGCTTGTAACTAAGGACACTGATTAATATAAGAGGCTTGAAACAATCATACCTTTAGTGAGTCACCAAAACCAAAAATCAAACCTGTTGCCCTTGAGTTGATTCTGACTCATAGCGACCCTATGGGACAGAGTAGAACTTGCCCATAGAGTTTCCCAAGGCTACAAGCTTTACAGAAGCAGACTGCCCCATCTCTCTCCCCCGAAGAGGCTGATGGGTTTGAGCCATCGACCTTTCGATTAGCAGCTGAGTGCTTAACCACTGCACCACCAGAGATCATTTTAGTGAGTGACAAGAATGAAATATAAATTTTTGAGTGGACATATTAATATAATATGGCAGAGGTGGACAAGGGCTCAAGAAGATAGAAAAGATTTATGGAAGAGGTAGATACTGAGCTCTGCAGCCATAATTCGTTCAACAAATACTATGAGCCGCTAATATGTACTAGATTTGGAGTTAGGTGCTTAGGATAAAAGAGTGAGCAAGGCTGACACAGGCCCTGCCCTCATGAAGCTTCAGTCCAGTGGGGAAGAAATTTATCGTGGAATTAGAATTGCTCTGACAATAACTCTGGTGGGAGAAATAAGAAGATGCAACGGGCACTTACATCAGGGGCACTTATACACTCTAGAACAGTCAGGTGAGGCTTCCCATAGGAAGTGACTTTAAGGAAAAACCTGAACAATGTGTAAACTAAAGTGAACTGATGGAGGAGTGTCTTCGGGTTGAGAGTATCAGGTAAAGAGTTCAGCATTTCTAACAAGCATTGCAGTGAGAAAAATTTTCCGTATGGTTGAAAGGTAGAGTACGGAAATGGGGAGTAGCCTAGATGATCTAGAGAAGTAGTTCTATAAGAACCAGATGATTTTTCTTCTATATTTAACAAATTCTATGTTATTTTTTGACACTGGGTGGAACAAATGATTAAGTGCTTGACTGTTAGCCAAAGGTTGGCAGTCTGAACCCACCCCGAGGTGCCTTGGAAGACAGGACTGGCAATCTTCCGAAAAATAATAGCCTTGAAAATCCTATGGAGCAGTTCTACTCCGCACACATAGTCGCCATAAGTTGGAATTGACTCAACGGCAACTCACAACATGTTGTTTGTTAATTGATGGTATTGATGGTTAGAGAGAGTTTGCTGAGGCTAGTGTTTATGAAAGACAAGATCAAGCCTGAGAATAAACGGTGCATTTTTTTGCATATAAAGATGATTACTCTGCCAGTTCTTAAATACACCATATTAAATGCCGATGTTCTATAAAATCTTGAAATATGGCTTTGTATGGGCTTGTGCATGGGTCTAGAGAAGATGGATTCTCATAGTCAAACTAGCACAGAACTGTGCAATCAGGAGATTCTTAATACATGTTATTTGAATAGATGGAGGATTGACTGTAGCAAAGTTTGGGAAATGTGGATTTTCTTCTCTTGAAATAGTTGGATACCTGGCAACTTGTGTGATGGTGAATTGGACCAGAATATAGAGCGAAGTGGGCAGCAGGGATGAAGAGAGGTATGGATATATTTAAGATATAGGAGGGTTTGGTACTTGATTAGAAGGATAAATGGAGTGGTGAAGAAGAGGAAGCAATCAGAAGTTGCTTCTTCATTTGGAAGGCAGAGATTTAGTGTTTAAGTGGTCTTTCTATTTCATGTGATTATCCAGTTGCTCTTAAATAAATCTCACAGCATTTATGCTTGTACATATTCTTGCTGTTGTTAGTTGCCATTGAGTTGATTCTGCCTCGTATTTGTATGTATTTAATTTTAAATTAAAATATCTTTAAAAACCTAATAGTAATGTACCTAAAACTTTTCCTCTCCTCTGTTGGCTCGGAAAACTTTAGGTAGAAGACCCAGGAAATATTTATTTCACTCTAGTGGTTGGGGACAAAAGTCTGAAATTTGCTTTAGATTGTAGTAGATTTGAATAACAGGCATATATTTGAAGAGTTGTATGTAATTTATTCATGACCTATGATTATGAAAAATAATAATTTCCATTGATACAGCACTTTGTACTTCTTTTCAAACATCTTCTTTTATTATTTTATTTCATGCTCACTAAAACTCTATGAAATAGAGAAGGCAAAATTAGCCCCATTGTACAGGTGAGAATAAGCTAACATGGGAGAATTCAATAACTATGTTTATCCAGGCTTCAGATGACAGAACATGGACAGAAGCTTGGTTTTCTAGTTCTTGGTTCAGAATTTAGGAGAATAATTAAATATTTTTCTACATTGAGTGGTAGTGTTAAGAAAGTCCAGGATACAGTCTGCATAAGTGAAGACTCTAGGATTTATAAAGGATAGAAGACATATGAACTGTTAACTAGGTAACAAACCACTTAATTATAATTTGGAAGGTTTGGCAATTTTCCTTAATATATACAAACTGTGCTCAATCAAAGTGAAATAAAGGATTGATCAACTATCTCTCAGTATTATTAAAGAAAGGAACATTAGCATTATCCAGGCAGTATTCCACATTTGTTTCTTAGAAGCACTTTTAGCTTTGTTCTTGATATTGTCTTAGAAGCTTCTTTAAGCTAGAATTGTCCCTTGCGCTTGAAGGTGAAGACATTCCTTTCTACTGTTAGAGGGTCTGTGAAGAGCTTCTACAACACTAGTCAATTGCACTCAAAACTGTTAGTAGCTTAGGAGCTCAAAGATGCACATGCGTAGAAAAATACCTTTAGAAAGCCAGCTTAGCTTTAGAAGGGAACTTTCTGAGAAAAAGGCTTACAGCAATGAGATGGCATTATTCAGCTCTGCGAGGTGCTGGCTGGAAAGCTACAATGTCACTGCTTGAAAGGCTGTGTTTATTTGTAGATGGACAATTACAAGTAGCTCCGGGGACTGAAATTTTGTCAAAAGATCCACTGATATAAGTCTCCTAGTTGGCTTTCTTATATATCTACGAACAAGTTTTCTTGGCATGAGGGCCACAGAACTGATGATAAACAAAACTGTGACTGTTAAACAAGATATAGAATTACTAATGACCACCAAGTTTGGCTTTTGTCAGGCTTAATCAGTTTGAAGAATAAATTAGTGGTGCTGTTGAAAATCCTATAAAATATTATTCTTTACACAAAGCCAATTTAATCTCTAGCTTCTGAAAAGCAAAATTAAATGATAGTTAATAAAATACAGAATTTAAATATTATGAGTTTAAAAACACATACAACTACACGCATACATAACATACAGCTTATATGTGCATGTGTAAATGACCGCAAGAAGTCAAAGCCTATTCCATCTCTGTTATCAAGCTGACAACCCTAAACTGACTGTAGTCTACTTGTAATACTAATAATGGTGATGGGAAGAAAATTGAAATGCCAGAGTTGGGTGTTGGCGGGGGCATCCTGCTACATTATTTCTTGATTGGGTTAGAATACTGAAGACTTTGAGGGACAATTTATTTAGGAGAACAAAGTCTTACTTTCTTGAATAGGAAATTTTAGAAACAGTATGTGCTATGGTGGTTTTCTCCCCCTCCCTACCTCTCCCCTACCTCGTAACCATCAAAGATAGTTTCTTTCTGCGTGTAAACCTTTTCATGAGTTTTTATAATAGTGGTCTCATACAGTATCTGTTCTTTTGTGATTGACTTATTTCATTCAGCATAATGCCCTCCAGATTCATCCACGCTGTGAGATGTTTCACAGATTCATCATTGTTCGTTATCATTGCGTAGCATTTCATTGGGTGTATGTACCATAGTTTGTTTATCTATTTGTTTGTTGATGGATGCCTAGGTTATTTCCATCTTTTTGCTATTGTAAATAATTCTGCAATGAACATGGGTGTGCATATGTCTATTTGTGTGACGGCTCTTATTTCTCTAGGATATATTTGTAGGAGCGAGATAGCTGGATCGTGTGGTATTTCTATTTCTAGCTTTTTAAGGAAGCGCCATATTGTTTTCTAAAATGGTTGGCCATCTTGCATTCCCACCAGCAGTGCATAAGAGTTCCAATCTCCCTGCAGCTTCTCCAACATTTATTATTTTCTGTTTTTTTTGATTTATGCCAGTAGTGTCGGGGTGAGATGGTATCTCGCTGTAGTTTTGATTTGCATTTCTGTAATGGCTAGTGATCGTGAGCATTTCCTCACGTGTCTGTTAGCCACCCGAATGTCTTCTTTGCTGAAGTGTTTGTTCTTATTCTTTGCCCAGTTTTTTAATTGGATTTGTCTTTTTGTTGTAGAGGTGTTGGATTTTCCTGTAGATTTTAGAGATTAGACCTTTTTCAGATTTGTTACAGCCAGAAATTTTTTCCCAGTCTTTGGGTTCTCTTTTTATTCTTTTTGTGAAGTCTTTTGATGAGCATAAGTGTTTAATCTTTAGACGATCTCAGTTATCTAACTTCTGGTGTCTGTGTATTGTTAATTATGGTTTGTATCCGATTTATGCTGTGTAGTAGGGCCTCCAGCGTTGACCTTATTTTTTTCTTCTATGATCTACATAGTTTTAGGTTTAGATCTTTGATCCATTTTGAAATAGTTTTTGTGTATGGTGTGACCTATGGGTCCTGTTTCATTTTTTTACAGATGGACATCCAGTTTTTCCATCACCATTTGTTAAAGAATGTCTTTTCCCCATGTAATGGACTTCTGGCCTTTGTTGAAGATCAGGTGACTGTAGGTGGATGGATTTACATCTGGGTTCTCGATTCTGTTCCATTGGTCAGTGTGTCTGTCATTGTACCAGTATCAGGTTGTTTTGACTATCATAGCTGTATAGTAGGTTTTGAGGTCAGGTAGTGCAAGTCCTCCTACTTCCTTCTTCTTCTTCAATAGCGCTTTACTTATCCAGGGACTCTTTCCTTTCCATATTAAGTTAATGGCTAGTTTTTCATTAAAAAATGCTGTTGGCATTTGGATCAAGATTGCATTGTATTTGTAGGTTGCTTTGGGTAGAATTGACATTTTCACAGTGTTGAACCTACCTATCCACGAGCGTGGTACGTTTTTCCATTTATGTACATCTCTTTTGGTTTCTTGCAGTAGTGTTTTGTAGTTTTCTCTTTTACATCCCTGATTTATTAGATTTATTCCTAAGAATTTTATTTTTTTGTTATAAATGGTATTACTTTTCTGATTTCCTTTCCATAGCTCTCTTTACTGGTGTATAGGGATCCAACTGATTTTTTGTATGTTTTTCTTGTATCCTGCTACTCTGTCGAATCCTTATATTAGTTCCAGTTTTCTTGTGGAGTCTTTTGGATTCTGTATGTATAGTATCATATCATCTGCAAATAGGGACAGTTTTATTTCTTCCTTACCAATTTGAATGCCCTTTTTTTTCTTTCTCTTGGCTTATTGCTGTAGCTAGGACTTCCAGCACAATGTCAAACAGAAGTGGTGATAAAGGGAATCCTTGTCTTGTTGCTGTTCTCAGGGGAATGTTTCCAGCCTCTCTCTGTTAAGAATGATATTGGCTATTGGTTTTGTATAGATGTCTTTTATTATGTTGAGGAATTTCCCTTCTATACCTATTTTATTGAGAGTTTTTATCAGGAATGGGTGTTGGACTTTATCGAATGCCTTTTTAGTGTTGATTGAGGTGATCATGTGATTCTTTTTTTTATTTATATGGTGGGATTACATTGACTGATTTTCTAATGTTAAACCATCCTTGTATACCTGGTATGAATTCCATATAGTCATGTGTATTTTTTTTTTTGATATGATGCTGAATTTATTGGCTATAATTTTGTTGAGAATTTTTGCATCTATATTCATGAGAGATATTAGTCTATAATTTTCTTTTTTTTTTGTGGTGTCTTTGCCTGGTTTTGGTATCAGGGTTATGTTGGCTTCATAGAATGAATTCAGAAGTATCTCTTCCTTTTCTATGTTCTGAAATAGTTTCAGTAGTACTAGTGCAATCTCTCCTCTGAATGTTTGATACAATTCTCCAGTGAAGCCATCTGGGCCAACGCTTTTTTTGTTGGGAGTTTTTTTTTTTTTTAATTACCTTTTCAATCTCTTGTTATGGATTTGCTCAGATTTTCTACCTGAGTTTGTGTTAGCTCAGGTAGATAGTATGTTTCTAGAAATTTGTCCATTTCTTCTAGGTTTTCAAATTTATTGGAGTGTAGTTTTTCATAGTACTCTGTTATGATCTTTTTTATTTCAGTATTTCAGTTGGGTCTGTTGTAATGTCCCCCATTTCTTTTTTGGGTTATTTGCATCCTTTACTTTTTTTTTTTTTTTTTTTTGGCAGTTTGGCTGATGGTTTGTCGATTTTGTTTATCCTTTCAAAGAAACAACTTACTATGATGGTTTTTATAGAAGTTTTAATGAAGTACTGTAGGCTTCCTTGCATCACTAAGATTCAAGAAAAATCAAAAACTAGTGAGTCAGAAAGCTTTGCTTTTACTGAAAAAATACTAAATAAGAGGAGGAAGATTATCAGCTAATTCAATGGCTAGATTTGCATGGACATTGGATCTCTTTTAGTTGTTGTCCAGGTAGCTGTCTTCCAAATTTCTTAGTATAGATAAGTGAGTGCTTCCAGTATTGTATCCTTTGTTGGAACATCTCAGTTGGTATTCCATCAATTCCTGGAGCTTTGTTTTCAAGAAGGCCTTCAGTACAACTTGGACTTCTTTCTTCAGTACCATTGTTCTTGATCATATGCTACCTCCTGAAATGGTTGCACATCAATGAATTCTTTTTGATACAGTGACTGTGTATTCTTTCTATCTTGTTTTGATGCTTCCTCTGTCTTTAAATTTTTTGCCCATAGAATCTTTCAATATTACGACTCAGGGCTTTAATTTTTTCTTAGTTCTTTCAGCTTGGGAAATGCTGAGTGTATTCTTCTGTTTTGGTTTTCTAACTCCATGACATTAAAATACTTTACTTTGTCTTCCTGAGCTGCTCTTTGAAATATTCTGTTCAGCTCTTTCACTTCATCATTTCTTCCATTCGCT
Source organism: Dugong dugon (assembly GCA_030035585.1). NCBI lineage: Eukaryota > Metazoa > Chordata > Mammalia > Sirenia > Dugongidae > Dugong > Dugong dugon. The sequence continues at coordinate 18,767,570 of CM057463.1, read as the reverse complement.
TTAGCTACTCTACGCTCAACAGCAAGTTTCAGAGTCTCTTCTGAGATCCATTTTGCTCTTTTTTTTCTTTTCCATCTTTTTAATTAACTTTTGCTTTCTTTGCATATGATGTCCTTGTTGTCATTCCACAACTTGTCTGGTCTTCAGTCACTAGTGTTCAGTGAGTCAAATCTATTCTTGAGATGGTTTCTAAATTCAGGTGGGATATACTCAAGTTTGTATTTTTGACTTCCATGGACTTATTTTAATTTTCTTCAGCTCCAATTTGAACTTGCATATGAGCAATTGATGATCTGTTTTGCAGTCAAACCCTAGCCTTGTTCTGACTGATGATACTGTGTTATTCCATCGTCTCTTTCCACAGATCTAGTCGATTTGATTCCTGTGTATTCCATCTGATGAGGTCCACGTGTATAGTCACAACTTATATAGTTGAAAAAAGGTATTTGCAGTGAATAGGTCATTGATCTTGCAAAATTCTGTCATGCCATCTCTGGTGTCATTTCTATCCCTAAGGCCATATTTTCCAACTACTGATTCTTCTTGTTTCTTACGTTTGCATTCCATTCACAAGTAATTATCAATGCATCTTGATTGCATGTTTGATCAGTTTCAGACTGTAGAAGTTGGTAAAAATCTTCAATTTCTTTATCTTTGGCATTAGTGGTTGGTGCATAAATTTGTGTAACAGTTGTTTTGACTGGCTTTCTTGTAGGCCTATGTATATTATCCTATCACTGACAGCATTGTATTTCAGGATGCAGCTTGAAATGTTCTTTTTGACGATGAATGTGAAGCTGTTCATCTTTAATTTGTAATTCCCAGCATAGTAGTTCATATGATTGTCTGATTTAAAATGGCCAATACCAGTCCATTTCAGCTCATTAATGCCTAGGTTATCTATCTTTAAGTGTTCCATTTCTTTTTGACTACTTCTAATTTTCCTTGGTTCTTACTTTTTACATTCCACATTCCTATTATTAATGGATGTTTGCAACTGTTTCTTCTCACTTTGAGTCGTGCCACATTGGCAAATGAAGGTCCTGAAAGCTTTACTCCATCCACATCATTAAGGTTGTCTCTACTTTGAAGAGGCAGCTCTGCCCCAGTCATATTTTGAGTCTTTCAACCCGAGGGGCTCATTTTCCAGCACTATATCAGATAATGTTCCTCTGCTGTTCATAAGGTTTTCAGTGGCTAATTTTTTAGAAGTAGGTCTCCAGGTCCTTCTTTCCAGTCGATTATAGTCTGGAAGCTCCGCTGAAACAGGTCCACAGTGGGTGACACTGCTGGTATTTGAAATACCAGGTGGCAGAGCTTCCAGTATCACAGCAACACGCAAGCTACCACAGTAGGACAAACTGACAGACAAGCGCCCATTCCGAAGAAAGGTGAGCCAATGGAATGCGGAAATTATTGAACAGTATCATTCATATCACACACAAGTAAAATTATGCTAAAGATAATTCAAAAATGGTTACAGCAGTACATCGACAGAGAACTGCCAGAAATTCAAGATGTATTTAGAAGAGGACATGGAACCAGGAATATCATTGCTGATGTCAGACGGATCTTGTCTGAAAGCAGAGAATACCAGAAAGATGTTTACCAGTGTAAACAATGCAAAGGCATTCGACTGTGTGGATGGTAGCCAATTATGGATAACATTACAAAGAGTGGGAATTCCAGAACACTTAAATGTACTCATGTTGAACCTGTACATAGACATAGAGGCAGTGTTCAAAAAGAACAAGAAGATACTGCATGGTTTAAAATTAGGAAAGTTGTGTGTGCGTCAGGGTTGTATCCTTTTACCACAATTATTCAATCTGCATACAGAGCAAATAATTCAAGAAGCTGCACTATATGAAGAACATGACATCAGGATTGGAGGAAGACTCATTTAACAACCTAATATATGCAGATGACAGAACCTTGCTTGCTGAAAGTGAAGAGGACTTGAAGCAATACCAATGAAGATGAAAGACTACAGCCTTCAGTATGGATTATACCTCAACAGAAACAAAAATCCTCACAAGTGGACCAATAATGAACATCGTGATAAATGGAGAAAATATTGAAGTTGTCAAGGATTTCATTTTACTCAGATTCATGATCAATGTCCATGGAAGCAGTAGTCGAGAAATCAAATGACATATTGCATTGGACAAATCTGCTGCAGAAGACCTCTTTAAAGTGTTCAAAAGCAAAGATGTTACCTTGAAGACTAAGGTGTGTCTGAACCAAACGATGGTATTTTCTAAAGCTTCATATGCATGCAAAAGCTGGACAGTGAATAAGAACGACCGAAGAAGAATTGATGCATTTGAATTATGGTGTTGGCGAAGAATACTGAATATACCATGAACTGCCAGAAGAATGAAAAAATTTGTCTTGGAAGATGTACAGCCAGAGTGCTCCTTAGAAGTTAGAATGGTGAAACTTCACCTCACATACTTTGGACACGTTATCACAAGGGACCAGTCCCTGAAGAAGGACATCATGCTTGGTAAAGTAGAGGGTCAGCAAAAAAAGAGGACGATCCTCAAGATAGATTGACCCAGTGGCTACCACAATGGGCTCAAACACAGCAATGATACAGAAGATAGCACAGGACCCAGCAGTGTTTTGTTCTGTTGTTCACAGCATTGGTATGAGTTGGAAATGACTCTATGGCACCTAACAACAACAACAACAACAACAATATGTACATTATCTTGAAAGGCCAGGACAGGGAACTTGCACTGCATGGTCAGACCTCAGAACTGTGTTGATCTAAAGCTAATTTCCTTTGAGTGAATAGTGAGAAATTGCTTTCTTATAACAATTTCAAAAGGAATGAAATGGAATAAAAAAGTAGATTTATCAAATGAAGGACAAACAGAAGACATTAGTCCATCCATAAAGGGTCAAAGAAGTCGTGGGAAGGGGGTAAGGAAGAGAAAAACATTAGTGATCTTCATTTTTTTTTTTAAATTAACCCAGAGTAAATTGTTACCTGTATTTATTTTTAAATGGTGTAAAATTATATATGGTAATAAACTATTTTAACAATGTTGAAAATAACCACCAGATGAAAACAGTCTTCAGTTTGAAGTCTTTAGAGACATTTTCCCTCTAATAAACAACCATGGTGCTTCTCTGATCCATTTCAGAGGCTCTGATATGATTGCATCATTAAAACTAGGATTAAAAATGCCACTTCACTGCGTATCTATTAAATAATGTGGGATAACTCAAATGAGTGATAATGCAAGATTCATTTGCAACAAATATGACCAAATGATAACCTTCATTATCATTTAGAGCATTTATTGAGAAGATTTGGCATTATCCTTTTTTTCTGAGAGCAAGCTGAGTATAAGTGTTCTCTGAATATTTTCTAGGATTTACTGTTTCTGCCCTATTTCCTCCCCTATCCCCTGCAGTGGTAACAGCTGTGCCTAAATTCAGTGCCCAGGATTTCAACTATTGTATTCATGTTCTGGAACCATCCCTTAATTGCTTACTCTGTCTGGGTACTCCGCCAAAGTCAAGGATCCAGCATCAGGCTGGGAGAGGACATTTTCCCATGGATTCTGCTTTAGCTTGCCCAGGCTCATGAGCTCTTAGGGTTTTTTTCTTTTGTGGCTCCTTTCCCTATGAGGCCTCCATCCTAAGCAGACCTGAAAATATTTAGAGAAACCAGAGTAATTTTCTCATAAAAATGACTTTTCTAAAAACAGATGCTAGTCTGAGATGATATTTCAGCATCTTATTAAAAACAAAAGGTTGTATAAATCCCATTCTTTTTCACAGGTGGTGCCTTTCTACTAGGTTCCTGGGTGGCATAGATCTTTGTACTTCATTACCAACTGAAAGGTTGGTGGTTCAAACATACCCAGTAGCACCAGGAAAGAAAGGCCTGGTGATCTGCTTCCTTAAAGATTACAGCTTAGAAAACCCTATGAGACAGTTCTACTCTGTAACACATTGGGTCACCTTGAGTTGGAATCAACGCGATGGCAATGGGTTTTTTTTTTTTTTAATCTTTCTACTAAAGGATTCTAAACTGAAACTAAAATTTACAGCTCAGAATATTCTAAATATGAAAGCTAAACTATGTAAGATAGTAAGTATGAACAACACTATCATTTTTCCTCCTCTGGTTGCATTTCTATGGTCTTTGGTATCAAACTCAGTTTAAAATGTTAATGAAGTAATATGAAATCATGATTAAATCATTTCTCTAACGTATGAAATTCAATGAAATTCAATGATGAGGAGACAAGATGATATCCATACACTAAGGAACTCTAGCTGCTGAGTGTTTCTTACTTACCAATGTGGTTGTCGTTGTTCTTAGGCGCCATCAAGTAGGTTCCTACTCATATGCCCTGCGTACAACAGAATGAAACACTGCCTAGTCCTATGTCATCCTCACAATTGTTGCTATATTTGAGCCCATTGTTGTAGCCACTGCGTCAATCCATCTCTGCGGTGTCTGGAAATTATTGTTCTAGGTGTTAGAGCCTAGGTCAAACAATCTACTGTAAGAACTCTGATTCTGATCTCAGGCTTCAAGGAAATGTAAGACCTGAATAATTTGGCTTTCATCTAGCCTGCATTCCATGGTGAAGAAAGTGGCTGCTTCTTCAGATAAATTTGAAAAAAATTCCTGGCCTGAAAAAGCAGTCTTTGTGTGTATTCAGACCAGCCAGGGCCTCGGTGAGCATTTGACAAAAGCGTCTACATACAACTCATCTGCCTCTGGCTTATTGTTAGGTGCCGTTGAGTTGATTTTTGACTCATTGTGATCCCATGTGACAGATTAGAACTGCCCCACAGAGTTTTCTTCGTTATAATCTTTACAGACGCAGATAGTCAAGCCTTTCCTGCAGAGTGGCTGCGTGGATTTGAACTGCCAACCTTTTGGTTAGCAACTGAGCGCTTAACTGTAGCACGACCAGGGCTCCATTGGCTAGTACCTCCGGATTGGACTTAACATATTACACTGACTCTAAGACACAACTGGTCCTAAGACAGACCATTATTTAATATTAAGACCCTTCGGTGCCTAGACCCTAAGATGCATCTCTGTTTCAGAGTAAATGAACATATTAGAAGAGAAGAAATGCCGGACTGCAACACTTGGCCTCTCCCTCTGCCCCTGAAGTCTTTCCTGGTTGGGGAGGCCTACACTTCATCAAAGCCTCAAATTAACTATAACCTTGTCATAAATGTAGCTGTTTCGGGAAGGTAGAATTTCTGAAATATTTAACAGTAAAAACGTGTCAGGCAGCATAGGGGATTCTGGGTAGCATACGTGAGTATAATGGAGAAATATAAATTGAGTTCACCAACTTGTACTTTACAGTGGATGTTTTAGAGCTCTTATCTCTCTCTCCACCCTGCCCCACCCTACCCTTCTTATACTGTAGGATCCAGGTAACACGGGGAGGTTGTTAGGTTTGGGGGAGCCCCAGCTCCTATTGCCTACCCCTGCATGAGAATATGTGTATGTGTGCAGCAGATCATGGTCAATCCTATTTTTCCCCCTTGGATACTTTGTCTGATAAGAGAAATTTTCTTTGACTAATCTCATTAGTTCTTTCCTTAGCCCCTCTCTAAGGGTTCTCCTTGTTCATTATATCCTGGGTTGCATGATATCTTTTGCCTCTGAACAGTTGATAGAAAGCTGCCTCCTCCTTCCTGACTAATGTCCTTCATTTGCTTATTAATTACTTTTTGAGTGTCTTCTATATTCCAGGCACTGTTATAGACTCTGACTATATAGATATGAACTCAACAAAATCATCATGGAACATATGTTCTAACAAAGGGAGACAGATACAAAACAAAATAGACAGGTACTGTAATATATTGATTAATGAGAAGTGTTACAGAGAACATTATAGAAAAAGTATTGGGGAAAGAAAGTGCAGAGATTAATACATAGGGTTGAAAGGCAAGTACCTTTTTAATAAGGCGACATTTGAGCAAATACTTGAAGAAAGTGATGGAGTGAGCTGTATGGATATGTAGTGGAAGAATGTTCTTGAGTAGGAACAGTAAAGGCAAAGACCTTGCAGCAGGAACATCATGGCGTGTTTGAGGAATAAGGGAATAAAGAATAGACCAGCGTGGCTAGAGTGGAGTGAACAGAGAGGCCAAGATAATGTAAAAGACTTTGGCTTTTATTCTACGTGAGATGAGAAGGTACTGGAGGGATTTGAACAAAAGAGTAACATAATCTGACTTCATTAAAAAAGAATCTCTTAATTCTATGTGGAAGAAAAACCACAGTGTGGAAAGGTTGAAGCAATGAAATCAGATAGAAGGTGGTTGCAATAATCAAAGAGATAGGTGATGGTGGCTTGTTCTAGGGCTCTGGTGGTGGGGATGTTAAGAGGTTAGGTCCTGGATGTGTTTCATAAGGAAAACTAACAGGTTTAGATTGGCTATGGGACGGGCAATGGCATCAAGGATGAGTAGAAAGTGTTTGGCCTAACTAGCATGAAGAATAAATTTGCCATGAGTAAAATGGAGAAGCACTGTGGGAGGAACAATTCGATGGGAAAAATTATGAGTTCTATTTTTGACATGTTAAATTTGATGTCTATTTTGATATTCAAGTGGAATTTTCTGTAGTTCAATTTCATATGAGGATCTTGCAGGATAGCTAATATGTAGAGAATGAAATTTATTGCTCTAATTAGATTTCCATGTGTCATATTTCACATATTTATGGAGTTCAAAAGAGTAACCTTGACATTAGATACCTCCTATCATGTATACACAATATGAGATTGACCTCTGGTCACTCTTTTGCATATTGGAGTGAGTCATGAATATTGATTATACAAGTCCTTTATTTCATTCTGTTGGTTATGGGGGAAGTGGTAGTCCAGTTAATTCAGTATGATTCTTGCCTTCCCTGTGGAAGACCTGGGTTTGATTCCCGGCCAGTGCATGCCATGCACAACCACCACAGTGGAGACTTGCATGTTGCTTTGATGTTGAAAAGGTTTCAGCAGAGCTTCCAGACTAAGATGGACTAGGAAGAAAGGCCTGGTGATCTTCTTCCAAAAATCAGTCAGTGTAAATCCTATGAATCATAACAATCTGATTTGAAACTGATCATAGGGATGGTGGAGGACTGAGCAGCATTTTGTTCCACTGTGGATGAGGTCACCATGAATTGGGGGCCAACTTCAAGGCAGCTAACAACAACAACTGGCTATATCAGTTTCTGTGAAACACATCCACACAATAGTCATCCATCCCTTCCGATTAGTAGTAGTTGCCTATATGTCTAAACTTGTCAGCTAGTATTGCCATTCTTCTATTTTTATCAGTTATTCTAAATTATGAGGAGGTGTAAAAGTTATCTAATTTAATTTACATGTATGGTTCTTTAAACCCTCTTCCACATTTAAATGAGTGAATACATATTAATAATTTGTTAATTTTTTAATATTAATTTAGATAAATAGAATGGTTGATTGGATCATATGGTGTTATGACCAACAATTATCCAGGCCTAAAGAAAGTCTTAGAACATTTAGCTGTTTCTCTACAACTTGCTTAGAGGCAGCAATCTGATTTGGAGACATAGTGCTAATAATGACGAAAACCAAAACCCAAACCTGTTGCCGTTGAGTTGATTCCAACTCATAGTGACCCTGTAGGACAGACTGGAACTGCCCCTTCGGGTTTTTAAGGAGCCGCTGGTGGATTTGAATTGCCAACTGTTTAGTTAGCAGCTGAGCTCTTAACCACTATGCCCCCAGGGCTCCTAATAATGACTAGCTAAGGCATTTCAAACAGAAGCAAATATTTTGCAGCAACATAAAAATAATGAAATATTATCTTTGTAATTAGATTAAAAAATTGGATAAAAACTGTTAGAGCTCATTCACATTTATAATTGATACAAGGATAAGAAAGGAGAGAATTTATTAGTGATATTAAAAAATTTAAAGCCCTAATTACCCATTTATAAGCTTTTTAACGTCATTTTATTAGCCCTTAATTAAACTCTAGTTTGACAACTGGAATTACTGACTTCACTAGCATTCTGTAATTCGCATGTGATTTGCATTTTAAAATTTGTTTTTTTCCAAGATTCTGTTTACTGGTTCTATTTATACTCAAAAAAGTCGTTGTTCTCTATTCAGTTCCCTTCTTAATAGCTCTAACAACTCTCATTTGGTGAAGATAGAAAGTAAGTTTAGGGACAATACATTAAAATTTATATTGGACGGACTAATTGTTCAGGCAGGATCTGGCCTTTGGCAATAAGAGATCTTTTACTGGAGCAGGGGTAGCAAACATTTTTGTAAAGGACAAGATAGTAAATATTACAGGCTATCTATTTGATCTCTGTTGTAATTACTCATCTCTGCCATTGTAGCACAAAAGCAGTCATAGACAATACATAAACTAATGGACATAGTAGCTGTGTTCCAATAAAACTTTACTTATAAAAACAGGTGGTTGACTGGTTTTGGCCAACAGGCTATAGTTTGCCAATCCCAGTGTTAGAGGTCAAGTACTTCATATTGACCTTCAAATGTTCAGAATTTATCCAGAAAACCATCATTACCCTCAACAAATCTATTATCCATGAGTTATTTACACTTTCTTCAAGTGATTTTTATTTTGATCTATATAACCTCTTGGGATAAAAAGCTCCATGAATGCATTTTCTCCTATGTAAAGCACTTTGGAATCTATTTTTTCTTATATTTATTCACTTCATCAAACATTTATATGAAGTAGTCAGTATGTGCCAGGTGCCATACTAGATGCTAAATATACAGCCATGAACATGCCAGCCTCTGTCCTCACAGAGTCCACATTTTAGTGTTTCAGAAGAAGATGACTAGTTGCCATCAAATTCATTGCAACTCATAGTGACCCCATTGTGTCAGAGTAGAATTGTGCTTCATAGGGTTTTCAATGACTGACTTTTTGGAAGTAGATCACCAGGACTTTCTTCCGAGGTGCTTTTGGGTGGCCTTTAACCTCCAGCCTTTCAGTTACCAGCTGAGCACATTAATTGTTGGCATCACCTAGGGACTCCATCATGTTTTACACAGATAAGTATTTGCTAGCAAATGCAATGGTATAATAATTGCCATAATGGGAGAAATTATGAAGTGTTTAGGGATTAAACAGGGGAGTGAAGGAGGGCTTTCTAGAGAAAGTGATATGTAAGAGTTACCACATGAAGAAGTCAGGTGAAGTGTGTTGCAAAGGGAACAGCTTGTGCACGGTCCTAGAAGTAAGATGGAGTATGGGAGTTGGCAGAATCAAGTGAACCTCTACCTTCTAGCTGTGCCTCTTAACTGGAGTGTTACGGCACAGTATTGCATTCCACGTTCTTTCTAATTCTGATCAGTAATTAAAATCTAATTGTTTTTCAATGAAAGTTAACGGAAGTGAATTTAAGATGAATGACTGAACTCAATAGGCTGTGGGTATTAAGCAAGGCACAACTTGTTTTAAGAGTGAGACATGGAGTGTTATACCAGATAGAACTAAAGAAAGATTATGTATTTTTTAGACAATTTTTATTTACTTTTACTTATTTATTATGTATTATAATTTAAATAATTTGGTAACAAACCTTATAGGACTGACACTTAAAAGCAGTTTTTTTCCATTCTGTTTTTTAATAAGTAGAGCCAATCACTTTAAACATGTTTAGCTAATTATTTTGATATTAATCTTCACATTTTAAATAAAATTCTTATGTCTTAGTTATCTAGTGCTGCTGTAACAGAAATACCACAAGTAGAAGGCTTTCTCTCTTCCAGCTCTGGGGGAAGGTTCTTGTTTCCTTTCAACATCTTGTAGGCCCAGCATTCCTTAGAGATCTCCATGTGTCTTGGCATCAATCTTCGCCTGGGTCTAGGAGCTTCTCAGTGCAGGGACCTCAGATCCAAAGGACACGCTCCACTCTCGGCTCTTATTTCTTGGTGGTTGGAGATCCCTCTCCTCTGTGCTCGATTCTCTCTTTTATATCTCAAAAGAGATTGACTCAAGATACAATCTAATCCTGTAGATTGAGTCCTGCCTCATAACATAACTGCCTCAAATCCTGCCTCATTAACATTATAGAGGTTAGGATTTACAACACATAGGATAATCACAAGGTCACAAAAGGGTGGACAACCACACAATTCCAGGAATCATGGCCTAGCCAGGTTGATAAACATTTTTGGGAGGCACAATTTAATCCATAACAGTTTATTTGTCTATTTTTTGATATTTCATTTTGGTACATTGTATATTGATCCTTCCATGGAAGATCAAGATTGGTCTCTCTCTCTCTCTCTGTCACACACACACACACACACACACACACACACACAACACTTTCTCCACATGCAGGCATACTTGTTATCTCCCAATTCTCTAAATCTAATTATATTGTAATTTTGCTTAATTGCTATAAAGTATTAACAGTATTATTACTACGTAAACAATATTCACGCTAAACTATGTCTTTTTGATTATTTTTTCCTTTTCAGCATAAATTTTTGTTTTCCTGTAAATGCACACACACACACACACACACAATTTTTCCTGGTTTTTCTATGTGCTTATCACTAATTCATTTCTTTGACAAATAGTTATTCAGTTTCTACTATGTGCCAGGTTCATTCTGTTGTTGTTGTTAGATGCCGTCAAGTTGGTTCCAATTCATAGTGACCCTGTGTACAATAGAATGGAACATTGCCTGGTTGTATGCCATTCTCACAATTGTTGCTATCTTTGACCCCATTGTTGCAGCCACTGTGTCAGTCCATCTTGGTGACGTTCTTCCTCTTTTTTGATGACCCCTTACCTTACCAAGCATGATGTCTTTCTCCAGGGACTAGTCCCTCCTGATAACTTGTCCTAAGTATGTGAGACGAAGACTCACCATCCTTGCTTCCAAAAGCGCTCTGGCTGTACTTCTTCCAAGACAAATTTGTTCGTTCTTCTGGCAGTCCATGGTATGTTCAATAGCCTTTGCCAACACCATAATCTAAATGCATCAATTCTTCTTTGGTCATACTTATTCATTGTCCTGTTTTCGCATGCATATGAGGCGATTGAAAATACCATGGCTTGGGTCAGACACACCTTAGTCCTCAAAGTGACATCTTTGATTTTCAACACTTTAAAGAGGCCTTTTGCAGCAGATTTTCCCAGTGCAATATGTTGTGACAGATGCTAGGTGGTAAAAGTACATTCTAGGTGCTTACAGTACATCAGTGAACTAAAAGAAATATATATCTGTATCCTCAAAACTCCTTCCTGTTGGGTAAATCTCTTTCCAATATGTCTGAACTCATTAAACAATATACCAATTCAATTTTCTCCAATAAGTCTTTCTTGGATCTCTCAGACTTGTAGTTTGTATAAGTTGCTCTCTAGGTAGGCCTGATGCATAGCTGTTGTCTTTAACCCTTTATATCTGTCTTTGTTAGATTTTTCGTTCTCTATTCTCAACTAGTATAATTTTTAAAATTTCCTTTTCCTTGAATTGTCTCTCTTTCCTCCAAGTTACTTTTTATTTTATTTGTTTGGGACTTGGCTTGCCTCAAATGTCATGCAATCTCGAACTGTCCAATCACATTTAAGTGAGGAGTCCATATCAGCTGAGTGATTGGCAGCTCTGTGTGCATGGATAGGGGCTATTGACTGTGGCCTTCACTATGATGGACTATTTCTGTGATGAATCCTCAATGTTAATATATTTAGGTCTCTTCTCTGAGACTGGTTAGATTCCCCAGGGAAAACTCTTCCAATATCCTCTATTTATAGCCTTATTAAAGGAAGTAAGGATATAAACAGAAACAAAGATATGCATAGGGTGAGGTTTGGGAAGGGTCCAAGCACGGGGCCTCAACCTTTCAAGGGGAGCAGCTTACTTCTCAGAGGGGTCTCACTCACCCTTCCCAAAAACCAAAGTTCATTTTCACCTGTAAGGAAATCTTCAAACAGGAAACTTAATGACATCACTTGGTGGGCTTGGCTTCTACTGGGCAGCTCTAGAACAGCTCTCTGACAGTCCATGCTCTGCGTATGGCGCCTGCTTTGTGGGCAGTCCCCCTGCTCAGGGTACCTTAGCCCTCAGAGCTTTACAGCTCTTGGCTGGAGTGCAGTCTTTACATTCTGCTGCCACCCTCTGGGATTGCTTGCTGTCTTTGCCTCTTCTGATACTGTCACAGCTGCTGCCTCAGTCATCATCGCAAGTTTACCTGGTCTGGGAGGGTCACAGTGCAGGGTCACCTTGTCCAAAGGATGCGTTCCTCTCCTGGCTCTTGGTGATTAGGAGACCCCATCTGAGCCTCTGTGTTCTAGGGTTTTTATCAATCATCAGGCAGGCCCCTCAGCCAATCTGGGTAAAGGTTAACTACTATGTGGGGCTCCTTAGCCAATTTGGGTAGAAGTCAGTTACCCAGTGTGGCTCCCAAGTCAATCTCAGTAATGGTCAGAGTGTGGCCATTGCAATGAATTATAAAATGCAGCAGAGAAGTTAAGTGCCGTGGGAGGGATGACTGGTGGCAGAATTGGTAAAGATGGCAGAGAGACGAGGCATGCCTAATCTCTGCTTCACAGCAATCAGCCTTGGGCTGTTGATCTTGATTCTCCTTCTCCCTTGTGAAGTTAGAGGAGGTCAGACACCACTCCCACACCGTTTTAACAGTCAGACTGGGCAGGGCTCCCCAGCCAATTCCTGTAAAGGTCAGACTGGGTAGGCTTTGGAGCCAGGATCAAAAGGCCAAATTACTTTTTTAGTAAAGACATTCTATACCATGCAGTGTTAAATTGGCAAACTTTACCTAGATGTCATTAGAGTAATTTTTTCCTAGCATATATGAGAACTTTGCTTAAGGGTATAAGAGATTATGTCCAGAGGAACAAAGAATTCTACTCAAAATTTGACACTATGTTGAAGGGCAACCAAGGAAATGAACGGTACAATTTTGATGTGAATACGATTTAATTCCTTTTAGTATAACACCAAAAATTCTAGTATTTGAAAATGTGTCATAACACAGATTATTTCAAGTATGCACTATAAAAAAGAATTTTAAGACAATGCCATATTAGAGCTCTCCTCAGGAGGTTTAGTTTCTAAATGATCAAAAACAGTACGTTACCTAATGAACTCTCCATTTTGTATCAAGAAAATGCTTGATTATGGGTATCTAGTATTACAAATCTCACAAGTTTAGTCTCTCTATTTTAAATAGTAAAGTGTAGAAAACATTTTTTTTTTTTTAAATCAGGTAGAGGGCCCAGCTTGATCTCAATGTGTGTCCACAATGGATCTAAACACAGCTGGAAAACTGGGAGACAAGGTCTACCATTTACTTCGGTTTTGACAGGAGGCTCCCATTATTCTTTTATTTTGGAGAATGTAGCTTTACCGTCTGGAGACATGATCAAAACTGAGGTACAGAAGGGTGATCTTAAAAGTAGAGCATGGTAATCCTACTGAGTTACAGAACCAGAGATTATTGTTGGGGTAGCCTAAATAAGCTGAATTTGATGGAGCATAGTATCCGAGAAAAAAGAACTATGTAAAAAGAACTGTGAAAGTATTAAATATCCTCTTTATCCTGTTTGAATCCATGGGTGACACAAAAAAATTTCAGAGTTCATACAGGACTGTGAGATATTAGAATTGGAACCAGTCAGAGTAGAGTCTTCACTGGACAACTGGTACACTTGGTAGATATCCTCAATGATTCATGCCTTAATAAAAGGATGAAAAAAGAATAAAATTTACCCTAGAACTACTGTTTTACTTCCCTAGGGATGCCATAACAAAATACCACAAAGTAGGTGGATTTAAAGAACAGAAACATATTTTCTCACAGTTCTGGGGGCTAGAAGTCCAAAAGAAGACCTTGGTTGTGTCAGTTCCCTCTGAGGACTTTGAGACAGGAACTGTCTCATGCCTCTCTCCTAGTTTCTGGTATCTGCCAGCAATCCTTGGCATTTCTTTACTTGTAGAGAGATCCTCACATGCCGTCTTCCCCTGCATGCGACTCTGTTTCCATGTCTGTTCTTCTCTTTTATAAAATGTCCCTCAGAAGGGATTAAGATTAGGACCCCCCTACTCTGGTATGTCATCATTAACTTATAACATCTGCAAAGAAAAACCATATTTCCCCAAACGAGGTCATATTCACTGTTGCAGAGTTTAGAACTTCTAAGTGTCTTTTTTGGGGACACAGTTCAAACCATAACTATCACTATAACATAACTTACAGAAAAGTCCCCAAAGAATTAATCTGATCTACAACTAAATTAACTACAAGTTCAACATCATTTCAAGGAAGAAAACAAAATTCAGTACTCAGCAATATAAAAATCATAATGTTCCTTATGTGATAAGCATTACTACATATGTTAAGAAGCAGTAAAATGTGACATATGGACAGAAGAATTTCAGTCAATAGTAACAGACCTAGGGATGATGGATTAGCAGATAAGGGTTTTAAAACAACCAGTATTAATTATTCAAAGATTTAAGGAAAACATGAATACACACACACACACAAACAAACAAACACACACACACACACACACACACACACACACACACACACACACACATCTCAGATGGAACTTTTAGAGCTGAAAACATTATCTGAAATGAAGACCTCACTGGGTGGACTTCAGAGAAGATTAGGCTCTTTATATGAAATTGCTATAATATTATTTGAAGGTAGACTGTGATAAGGTAAAGATGCATATTGTAAACCCAAGCACAACCACTAAAAAAAAACTACTAAATTGTTATACAAACTGGATAAAAAAGCATACTTTTCGTGATTTTAATGGACTTTTCCAGCTGTTTCTTCTCATTTTGAGTCATGTCCCATGAAAATGAATGTCCCGAAAGCTTAAATCCGTCCACGTCACTAAGGTCAACGCTACTTTGAAGAGGCAGCTCTTCCTCAGTTGTATTTTGAGTGATTTCCAACCTGAGGGTCTCATCTTCTGACAGTGTTCTGCTGTAATCCATAAGATTTTTGCTGGTCAATTTTTTCAGAATTAGATCACCAGGTCCTTCTTCCCAGTCTGTCTTAGTCTAAAAGCTCCACTGTTACCTATCTACCATGGATGACCCTGCTGGTGTTGGAAATACCGTGACATATCTTCAAGCATCACAGCAACATGCAAGCCACCACCATATGACAAACTGACAGATCAGGGAGGAACCTCTACATGGACCAAGAGACAGTTTGTTATAACAAAGCAAGGGGATACTGAGTGGTTTAAAATCAGGAAAGGTGTGCATCAAGGTTGAATCCTTTCACCATATTTATTCAATGTATATGCTGAACAAATAATCGAAGAAACTGGACTATATGAAGAAGAACATGGCATCAGGATTGGAGGAAGACTCATTAACAACCTGTGATATGCAGAAGACACCAATTTACTTGCTGAAAGTGAAGAAAACTTGAAGCACTTACTGTAGAACAAAGACTAGAGTCTTCACTATGAATTACACCTCAACATAAAGAAAACAAAAATCCTCACAACTGGACCTATAAGCAACATCATGATAAATGGAGAAAAGATTAAATTTGACAAGGATTTCATTTTACTTGGCTCCACAATCAATGCCCATGGAAACATCAGTCAAGAAATCAAATGAAGCATTGCTTTGGGCAAATCTGCTGCAAAAGATCTCTTTAAAGTGTTAAAAAGTAAAGAGGTCCCTTTGGGGACTAAGGTATGCCTGACCCAAGCTACTGTATTTTCAATTGCCTCATATACATGAGAAAACTGGACAATGAATAAGGAAGACTAAGGAAGAATTGATGCCTTTGAATTATAGTGTTGGTGAAGAATATTGACTTACCAGAAGAAAGAACAAATCTGTCTTGGAAAAAGTACAGCCAGAATGCTCCTGAGAAGCAAGGATGGCGAGACTTCGTCTCACATATTTTGAATGTGTTATCAGGAGGGCCCAGTCCCTGGAGAAGGACATCATGCCTGGTAAAGTTCAGGGTCATCAAAAAAGAGGAAGACCCTCAACGAGACGGATCAATGCAGTGGCTGCAACAATAAGATCAAACAGCAATGATTGTGAGGATGGCACAGGACTGGAAAGTGTTTTATTCTGTTGTACAGAGGGTAGTTCATGGGGTTGCCATGAGTAGAGGCAACTGGATGCACCTAACAACAAATAGTCACTACTACTGGAGTCACTGGGTGGTGCAAATGGTTAACATGGTTGGCTTTTAACTGAAACATTGGAGTCCACCCAGAGTTGCCTTGGAAAAAAATCCTGGTGATCTATTTCTGAAAAAAAAAAAAAAAAAAACAGCCATTGAAAATTCTGTGCAGCCCAGTTCTACTCTGACACACATGGGGTCACTGTGAGTCGGAATGCACTCTATGGTGCCTTTCTTTTTGAATCACTACTTTTATCATCTAATAAGCATAATTGTGTTGTTCCTGGCTTATTGAGACTAAATGGCTCTGGGAATCCTGGCTTTCCTGGAGGTAGACGAATAATACTATCGTTATCTAGTTAATGCAATTGAACTAAAGAATGAAATTGAGATATAAGATGTGCAAATTAGGAAGCAAAACAATCATTATTTGCATATTCTTATATACTTGGAAAATGTAAGAGAAATAAAATGAAAATTGTTAAAAATGGTAAGAGAATTTGATTGCAAAGTTAAGATTCAAAAGTTAATAACTTTCCTACATAGAAATAACAACCATTTAGAAAAAGTAATGAAAGAAAAAATAACTATCACCAAAAAAAACAAACAAACAAAAAAAAAAGAAGGGATAAACTTAATAATACCTATGTATAGTCCATGAAAAAATAAAACTATATTAAGAGGCGTATGCTGTTGTTGTTAGTTGCTGTCCAGTCAATTCCAATTCATGGTGACGCCATGTGTTCAGAGTAGAACTGCTCCGTAGGGTTTTCAAGGCTGTGACCTTTTGGAAGCAGATCGCTAGGCCTGTCTTCCAAGGTGCCTCTGGCATATAAAATATCAAAAAATAGAAACACATACTTTGTTCTGTAATAGAGAGGTTAGGTATTATAAAGATGTCAATTCTCCATAAATTATTAGATAAATTGCATGTAGTATACAATGAAAATAAATATAAGATTAATTGTTGAAACTAGACGAGGAGATTATTAAGTTTATATGGAAAAAGAAATTTGTAAGAACAGTTAGAAAATTTTAAAAATGAAGACTACTGAGATATATATGCTCACTGTATCAGCTATTAAAACCTATTAGAAAATTAAACACTTCAGTAATGGTACTGGGATAGGTAGATTAAAGGAACAGAATAGAGACTAATAGTAGACTAAAAATAGAATAAAGATAAAATTTTTTATATATGAAAAAAGTGGCATTTTTAGTTCATGGTGAGAATGTTGGTTTTTTAATATATGTATTAAGACAAATGGCTAGCTAAATGGTGGTTATTTGAAAAAATAAGAGGTAAATCCCTACATTTTATATGAATATAATTTTTAGGGGCAATCAAAGATTTAATTATGAAAATGTAATTGTTAAATTATCAGAGAAAACATGAAAAATTTAAAATACTTTAAATATAAAGATCTCTAAGCATAGCCCCAAATCTAGAAGATACAGATATACTTGTCCACATAAAATCAAAAAAAAAAATTGCACATAAAAGAATACATGAAAATAAAAATACAAACGACAAACATGACAAGGTGTCAATTTCTTTAATATGTATAAAGGTTTGTACAAATAAGGAAGAAAACCAGTTACTTGAATAACATTTCTAAGGCATTTATCTTACATTTCAAGGTTGTGCAAAAAACATTGTATAGGGAAAGTTATTGCAGCTTTGTTTGTAAGGGCAAATGAGTAGAGACACCAAAACGTTGATCAGTAGTGATTTGGTTTAGTGAATGACAGAGCACTTATGAAATGTTATGCCACTGAGGGAAAACATGAGACTTCTACGTACTAATACAGTGCTGACGGTGTACAACATTTTGCAAAATATGCTTCCATCTGTGTAATAAAGGGGATGTGTGAACAGACACACACAAGCACACACTTCTAAGTGTATAAAGTATTTCCAGACTTATGCATAAAAAACTGGGAAAAGTGGTTGCTTTTTGGGAGGGCTCTAGGAATCTGGGAGCAGAGGTAAACAGAATAGAACTTGCTGCCGTCAAGTTGACTTATAGGGCAGATTAGAACTACCCAACGGTGTTTTTAAAGCTGTAATCTTTATGGAAGCAGAATGCCACATCTTTCTCCTGCGTAGTGACTGGTGGGTGAGAACCACCGACCTTTTGGTTAGCCTGGGTTCCAACCGTTGACCTTTTGGTTAGCAGCTGAGTGCTTAACCACTGCGCCACCACGGAGCAGACGTCAGAAGGTAATATTTTCATGTATATACTTTTGTATGAGTTTTCTGTTACTGTGTATAAATTACCACAAACTTAAAAAACTTAAAATAGCTTAAAAAACAACATGCATTTATTAGTGCACAATCTGTAGGTCAGATGTCCTGCTGGCCTTGAATGGATGGGTTCTCTTCTCATTTCTCACACAGCCCAAATCCAGGTGTTGGTGGGCTTGGTTCTTATCTGGAAGCTCTGGAAAGAATCACTGCCAAGCTCGTTCAGGTTGTTGGCAGATTCCAATTCCTTGTAGTTATAGGTCTGAGGTCCCTGTTCATTTGCTGGCTGTCAGCTGGGGGCTGCTTCCTCCTCCTGGAGCCTGCCAGATTCCTTCTTACATGGCCTCCTCCATCTTCAAACCAGTGATGATGTGTTGAAGCCTCCTCACTCTTCACATCTGTCTTCCTCTTCCACACACACACAGAAAAAGTTGATGTCGAATCTGACTCACGGCTACTCATGTGTCAGAGTAGAACTGTGCTCCATAGGGTTTTTAATGGCTGATTTTTCGGCAGTAGTCACCAGACCTTTACCTGAGATGACTCTGGGTAAAAGACTCGAACCTCCAACCTTTTTCCAACCATTTGCACTGGCCAGGGACTGCCTTTCACTATCAGCCAGAGAAAACTCTGTGCTTTTAAAGGCTCATGTGATTACAGTAGGCCCAACATGCTCTGAAGGATAGCATAATCAGAGAAGTAACACGGGGTGGTGAATGTCATGGGGCCATCTTAAAATTTTGCCTATTGCATTCTTATATAATTTTTCATGAAAATATATTACTTTCTTAAAGTAAAAACTGTGTAATAAAAAGTATGTATTATATGGGGAAAAAAAACCAAAACAACTTCTAATTATCTTATGTTTAAAATGGAACAATAACAATAACTCCACTGCAGGAATAGAATAAGAAGCAAACAAGATAATGCCTGGGAAGCATTTTATAAACTTTGAAGTGATCAAAAATGTTAGTTACACTTATTTTCACTATTGTTTTTATTACAAACACATAAGACATACCATTGAATAGTACTGATGGGAAAACATAAATAAGCAGTCATGATGAGTGAATAAGTATATATAAATATTATGACCTTCAGATGAGGCATATTTAACTTTCTAGATTCATAGGAATGAAAAGGATAGCCAGTGGTCATGTAGTTCAGTATTTTTTAAAGTTTTCAAAGGTATAAAACTTCTCCTATATTGCTATTTTAACACCAGGGTAGGCCATTGAAGTAACTGCAGCCATTATCAAGATCACATAGTTTTACTTAGTTTTAACATCTTGAAATTGCTTGGAACAGGTATTGCTAGATGTTGGAAACTATTATGTCCATGCTTATTTCCCACGAAGAACCTAATTAAAATTGCTTTTGATATTTAGAGAATGGGAAACTAAAGGTTATTAGGAATCAAAGAAGCGATTACAAGCATGACCTGACAGATATAAAATTTGTTTTAAATATGTTTGTGAGAGAGAAAATGAAATCAAACATTTTAGGGCTTTAGGACTTCCATCCTGTAAGGGAAAATGGCTAATATAAGAGAATAATGGTGGAAGAAGAGGTTCTAGCATGTTCTGATGTGTTCTGCTGGGTTCTGAAGTGGAATTTCTGGGAGGGGGCTAGAGCATCCCATCCATTGACCATGGAGGTTGGAGTTGGGAGGAGGGAATTCCATTTGGTGATGCAGAGCTAAGTATATAAAACACAGGTTAAAATTTTTAATTTAAAATTTTTACCACAATTTGCTTTGTATACTTTTACCAAAGGTAGGACATAATAGAAGCTATTATATTTATCTCTACTTAATTTATGATACTCTTATTCATTTGATCTGTATTGGCTCTGTAGATTTGCTCATTTCCATTTGCCCCCTCACCTGCTTCTGCAGTAGCAGCCTGTGCATTTCTGGTACTTAAAGCATCACCAACTAGATCCATGGAGGCTCTGGCTTCTTATACCACTTGCAGATGCATATGATGCACTGAACCAGAGAGCCCAAGATCAGGCACTGGGCAAAGATCAACACTAGGCACCAAGTTTTGCCCACTGAATTACAGGACATGTGAAACTGACAGATAAATTTCTTTCCCTTTCTCTACCTGATGGACCCTTTCAAGGCAGCATGATTTTACAGAGGCTATCTGGAGAAATCCTTCATGATCAAGAATCTGACATGTATTTTATTTAAAGCCATGGTCAGCTCAGTAGTTTATCATTCTGTATTTGTTTCCCACCTTTCTCTGCCTCACTTCCCTTTCTTCTACATGCCTGATGTTCTAGGATCAAATATGATCCAGTAAGAAATATTAGTATATAAGTTTACCTGTCCTCTGTTTTCTGGGGGACTCAGGCTAACATTAATTAATTAATTCAACAAATACTTATTAAGTGTCTGCTATTTGCCAGACCACCACTCGTCTGTAAGTTTTTGTTCTGTGGTGGCTTGTGTGTTGCTGTGATACTGGATGCTGCGCCACTGGTATTTCAAATACCAACAGGGTCACCCATGGTAGGCTGGTTTCAGTGGAGCTTCTAGACTAAGACAGACCAGGAAGAAGGACCTGGTGATCTACTTCTGAAAAAATTGACCAGCGAAAACCTTATGTATAGCAGCAGAACATTGTCTGATACATTGCCAGAAGATGAGCCCCTCAGGTTGGAAGGGACCCAAAATATGAGTGGAGAAGAGCTGTATCCTCAACGTAGTTGTTGTTGTTAGGGACCATTGAGTTCATTCTGACTCACAGCGACCCTATGTACAACAGAAAAAACACTGCCTGGTGCTGCGCCATCCTCACATTCGTTTCTATGTTCGAACCCATTGTTGCAGCCACTGTGTCAATCCATCTCCTTGAGAGTCTTCCTCTTTTTCACTGAACCTCTGTTTTACCAAGCATGATGTCATTCTCCAGGGACTGGTCCCTCCTGATAACTTGCCCAAAGTACATGAGATGAAGTCTCACCATCTTTGCTTCTAAGGAGCATTCTGGCTGTACTTCCAAGCCAGATTTGTTTGTCCTTCTGGTAGTCCAGGGTATATTCAAAATACTTCACCAACACTACAACTCAAAGGCATCAATTCTTTGGTCTTCCTTATTTATTGTCCAGCTTTTGCATGCATATGAGGCAAATGAAAATACCACAGCTTGGGCCAGGCGCACCTTAGTCCTCAAGTGACATCTTTGCTTTTTAACACTTTAAAGAGGTCTTTTGCAGCAGATTTGCCCAATGCAATGTGTTGTTTGATTTCTTGACTGATGCTTGTGGATTGTTGACCCAAGTCAAATGAAATCCTTGACAATGTCGATATTTCCTCCATTTGTCCTAATATTGCTTATTGGTACAGTTGTGATGATTTTTGTTTTCTTTACACTAAGGTGTAATTCATTCTGAAGGCTGTGTCTTTGATCTTTCTCAGTAAGTGCTTCAAGTCCTCTTTGTTTTCAGCAAGCAAGGTTGTGTCATCTGCATATCACAGATTGTTAATGAGTCCTCCTTCTCACCTGATACCACATTCTTCTTCATGTAGTCCAGCTTCTCAGATTATTTGCTCAGCACACAGATGGAGTAAGAGTGGTGAAAGTATATGATACTGGCACACACCCTTCCTGATTTTAAACCATGAATTATCCCCTTGTGTTGTCTGAATGACTGCCTCTTGGTCTATGTACAGGTTCCACGTGAGCACAACTAAGTGTTCTGGAATTCCCATTCTTCACAATGTTATCCATAATTTGTTATGATCCACACAATTTAATGCTTTTGCATGGTCAAAAAAAAAAACTGGTAAACATCTTTTTGGTATTTTCTGCTTTCAGCCAAGATCCGCCTGACATCAGCAATGATATTCCCTATTCCACATTCTCTTCTGACTCTGGCTTGAATTTCTGGCAGTTCCCTGTCAACGTACTGCTGCAACTAGTTTTTCATTATCTTCAGCAAAATTTTACTTGCATGTGCTATTAATGATATTATTTGATAATTTCCACATTCTGCTGCATCACCTCTCTATGGAATTGGCACAAATATGGATCTCTTCCAATTGGTTGGCCAGGTAACTGTCTTCCAAATTTCTTAGCATAGATGAGTGAGCACTTCCAGCACTGCATCCATTTGTTGAAACATCTCAATTGGTGTTCCATCAATTCCTGGTGCCTTGTTCTTTTGCCTTTCCCTTCAGTGCAGCTTAGACTTCTTCCTTCAGTATCATTGGTTCTTGAGCATATGCTGCCTCTTGAAATGGTTGAATCTCGACCAATTCTTTTTGGTACGGTGACTCTGTATATTCCTTCCATCTTCTTTTGTTCAATATTTTGCCCATAAAATCCTTCAATATTGCAACTTGTGATGGTTTGAATTATGTCCCCCCAAAAATGTGTGTATCACTTTGGCTAGGCCATGATTTCTGGTACTGTGTGATTTTCCTGTATGTTGTAAACCTGCCTCTATGACGTTAATGAGGGAGGATAGGTGGCAGTTGTGTTAGTAAGGCAGGACCTGATCTACAAGACTGGATTGTGTCCTGAGGCAATCTCTTGAGATACAAAAGACAGAAGTGAGCAGAGAGCCAGGGGGACCTCATACCATCAAGAAAGCAGTGCCAGGAGCAGAGCGCGTCCTTTGGACAGGGGTCCCTGCACCAAGAAGTTCCTAGTCCAGGGGAACACTGGTGAGAAGGCCTACAGAGAGAGAAAGACTTCCCCTGGAGCTGACGCCCTGAATTTGACTTTTAGCCTACTTTGACTGTGAGGAAATAAACTTCTCTTCATTAAAACCGTCCACTTGTGGTATTTCTGTTATGGCAGCACCAGATGACTAAGACACAACTCGAGAGGAAGTGGAGCCAAGATGGTGGAATAGTCAGATACGCTAATCCATTCTGCTGCAAGAAGGACTGAAAAATCTAAGTAAAACGATACAGACGTTAATCCTGGAGCCCTGAACCTTAAATGAAGGGATAAAGTATTAGATCTGAAGCCACTGTGAAGAAGAAACTGATAAAAAAAAGCAAAGCGGTAGTGATAGGGAGTAGAGGTTCTCTGCCAAATGGCATGGCACAGCATGGCCATCTTGAAATAAAGCCAACAACCCCACATGCAGAAAGATGCCTTCATGGAATTCCCAACAGGAAATAGAAATATGGTGCAGACTCACCCAGGGCTAATTAAGACCATGTTTCCTGGCTACAAGTTAAGGAGGAGTCCAGACTCTCTCACTTGCTAACCACGGGAACACTTTCCTGCCACCCCCACCCCTCTGGTGAATAGCAGTAAGAGTTGCCTCATCCCAGCAGCCTGGACTATGGAGAACCACAGTACCAACCCACCCTGTTGTCCACCTCCATCTAGCCACCTCTGCCCCTGCATTCACCCCTACCTCCTCCCTCTCTCCTCTGCCCCACCAGCCAGACCCCAGATCTTTCCCCACCAGCTTCGGCCTTGCCTTGCCACTCTCCGCAGCATCAAGGGGAACTGGCCTGGGCCCCAGATCCCTCCTCACTGGCTTGAGCCCTGCCTCGCTGCACTCTGCAGCACTGAGGGGAACAGGCCCAAACCCCAGTCCCCTCCCCACCTGCTTAAGCTTTGCCCCAGTGTGGGCCCTGCTCCAGCCCCTGGCTCTGGCCAGGTTCATGTCACAGACAAATGACCTGTTTCTGTCCCTCCCCCTCGCTGACCTGCCCTGCTACACCATAGCTGAACAAACAGTTCTGCACACCCAGACAAGGTGATGAGAACTGTTGTGCCCATAGATGATCAAGCAACAAAGCACACCCAGCTCACCTTCTCAGACATAACCAAACAAACAAAAAAGCAGGATGAAACAAACCTACAATCAATAAATTCAGAAAATAATACCTGAATGTCTTAGAGGCAGCAAACAATATCAAAATATACAAAAACAGGACAAGGTGGGTCTAGTAAGTGACCAAAACAAAGCAACAGATGGCCTTCCAGAAGTAGAAAAGGCACTGGAACTACCTGATAGGGAATTCAAATGTCTAATATTCAGGGCTTACCAAGACATTAGGAAAAAAGATCAAGGAAAACACAAAAAATCATGGAAAACACAGACAAAGCCAACCAAAACAGCCAAAATCAAAGAAAACACAGACAAAGCATAGAATAATTCAGGAAACTAACACAAAAATAAAATGCCAAAATAAATAAACAATTAGAAATCACACAAAAACAGCAACTTGAAATCCAAAAGATAAACAACAAAATTTCAGATATGGACAACACAATAGAAAGTTTTAGGAGCAAATTTGAAACAATGGAAGATCAGTGAAATTGAAGGCAAATCCATTGGTACCATTTAGAGGAAAAACATAGAAAAGAATGATGAAAAATGAAGAAAACTAAAAACCAAATGGGCTACAATCGAGAACAAAAATTTACATGCAATCAGAGTTCCAGAACAGAGAGAGAAAATGGAAAACACAGAGGGGATCATTGAAGATTTGCTGACAGAAAGCTTCTCTAATATCATGAAAGACAAAAAGCCACCCATCAAAGAACTTCAACAAACCTCATATAGGATAGACCCAAAAGAAAGTCACTAAGATACATCATAATCACACTCACCAAAACCAAAGACAGAGAAAGAATCCTGAGAGAAGCTTGAGAAAAATGAAAAGTCACCTGTAAAGGGGAAACAATAAAACTAAGCTCTGATTATTTGGCAGAAACCATGAAGGCAAGCAGGCAATGGGATGACATATATAAAAGAAAAA
Source organism: Dugong dugon (assembly GCA_030035585.1). Taxonomy (NCBI): domain Eukaryota; kingdom Metazoa; phylum Chordata; class Mammalia; order Sirenia; family Dugongidae; genus Dugong; species Dugong dugon. The sequence continues at coordinate 18,742,396 of CM057463.1, read as the reverse complement.
AATTGCCAACCAAGAATAACATATCGTGCAAAACTCTCTCTCAAATATGATGGTGAAATTAGGACATTTCCAGATAAACAGAAATTAAGGGAATTTGTAAAAGCCAAACCAAACTTAAACAAAAATTATTAAAGGGATTCCTTCAGTTAGAGAACCAACAACATCAGACAACGGCCTGAATATGGGTCACAAGCCAGTATCGACCAGATAATGACCTAGGTAATGAACTCTCAAGGATAAAAAAAAACTAAAAGATTTACAACAGGGAACCAGAGACCTCAATCTATAAATGATGACAGTGTCAGAACAATAGAAGGGGGGACACACAGTGTAGGTATAGAACTTTCAAATGGGGAGGAAGTCAAGGTGATATCAAGTAATATAAGACTGGTTCAAGCTTAGGAAGATAAGGGTAAATTGCAAGACAACCCTAAAGAAAGTTAACAAACCTACTCGTCAAAATAAAGAAGAAAAACATAAAATCTTAGTAAAGAAAATCTACAGTGACAAAAAAAAAAAAATTCCACAAACAAAAGGAACTCAGCAGAGGAGAGTAAGAGGAACAAGGAAAACGTCAACACCACAAAAAAAAAAAAAAGCACTACAAGATGACAGCAATAAATTCACATGTATTGATAATCACACTGAATATAAATGGCTTACATGCATCTGTAAAGAGACAGAGTGACAGAATGGATAAAAAAATATGACCTACCAATATGCTGTTTACAAGAGACACATGTTAGACACAAAGACATAAATATATATAAATCAAAGGATGGAAAAAGTATATCAAGAAAACAGCAACTGAAAAAGAGCAGGAGTGGCAAAACTAATCTCATATAAAATAGATTTTAAGGCAAAATCCACTATAAAAAACAAAGAAAGACATTATATAATGATTAAAGGGACACTCCACCATGATGATACAACCATAATAAATATCTATGCACTCAACAACGGGGCTCCAAAATACCTAAAACAAACTCTAACAGCACTGAAAAGAGAAATTGACAGTTCCACAATAATAGTAGGATATTTCAACACACCACTCTCAGTAAAGGACAGAACATCTAGAAAGAAACTCAGCAAAGATACAGAATATCTAAAGGCCACAATCAACCATCTTGACCTCATAGACATATATAGAACATTCCACCCAACATAAGCAAAGTATACGTTCTTTTCCAATGTACATGGAATATTCTCCAGAATAGACCACATCATAGGCCACAAAGGAACCCTCAACAAAATCCAAAACATTCTGATAATACAAAGCATCTTCTATGATCACAATGCCATAAAAGTAGAAATTAATAACAGGAAGAGCAAGGGAAAAAATGGAGACTTAGTGATACTTTCTATAAAAACCACTGGCCAATAAAAGAAATCAAAGATGGAATAAAAAAATTTCTAGAATGAAAACATATCATACCAAAACCTTTGGGACACAGCAAAGGCAGTGCTCAGAGGTCAATTTTTAGCAATAGATGCACACATCAAAAAAGAAGAAAGGGATTAACTCAAAATGTTACCCCACATCTCGAATAAATAGAAAGAGAACAGAAAAAGAAGCCCACAGCCACCAGAAGAAAGGAAATAATAAAGATTAGAGCAGATATAAATGAAACAGTCTATAGAAAAACAATAGAATCAACAAAACCAAAAGCTGCTTTTTTGAAAGGATTAACAAAATTGACAAACTAAAAGAAAATCAGGCAAAGACAACACAAAAAAGAGAAAATTACAGACCAATATCTCTCATGAATATAGATGTAAAAATTCTCAACAAAATTCTAGCCAATAAAATTCAGCATCATATCAAAACAATAATGCACCATGACCAAGTGGAATTCGTACCAGGTATGCAAAGATGGCTTATTGTTCGAAAATCAATCAGTGCAATCTACCATATAAATGAAACAAAAGAATCACATGATCATCTCAATTGACACAGAAAAGGCATTTGATAAAGTCCAACACCCATTCCTAATAAAAACTCTCAATAAAATAGGAATAGAAGGGAAATTCCTCAACATAATAAACGGCATCTATATAAAACCAACAGTCAACATCATTCTCAACAGAGACAGCTGAAAGCATTCCCCCTGAAAACGAGAACAATACAAGGATGCCCTTCATCACAACTCCTATTTAAAATTGTGCTGGAAGTTCTAGCTAGAGCACCAAGGCAAGATAAAGAAATAAAGGGCATCCAAACTAGTAAGGGAGAAGTAAAACTGTCCCTATTAGCGGATGATATGATACTATGCATACAGAACCCTAAACATTCCACAAGAAAACTACTGAACCTACTAGAAAGATTCAGCAGAGTAGCAGGATACAAGATAAACATACAAAAATCATTTGGATTCCTACACACCAATAAAAAAACCTATGGAAAGGAAATCAAGGAAGCAATACCATTAATAATAGCCCCTATAAAAATAAAATGCTTACGAGTAAATCTAACCAGGGGTGTAAAAGACCTATACAAAGAAAAATAAAAAACACTACTGCAAGAAACCAGAAGAGACCTGTATAAATGGAAAAACATACCACGCTCATAGACAGGTAGACTCAACATCGTGAAAATGTCAATTGTACCCAAAGCAATCTACAAATAGAATGCAATCTTAATCCAAATACCAATAGAATTTTTAATGAGATCTGAAGACTAATCATTATCTTTATATGGAATGGAAAAAGGCTCTGGATAAGTAATGCAATATTCAAAGAAGAAGAACAATGTAGGAGGCCTCGCACTACCTGACTTCAAAACTTTTTATACAGCTATGGTGGTCAAAACAGCCTAGTTCTGGTACAAGGACAGACACATTGACTAATGAAACAGAATTGAGAACCCAGGTATAAATTCATTCACCTTCGGCCACCTAATCTTTGACAAAGGCCCAAAGTCCATTAAATGGGGGAAAAGATGGTCTTTTTAACAAATAGTGCTGGGAAAACTGGATGTCCAGCTATAAAAATATGAAACAGGACCCATACCTCATACCATACACAAAAACTAATTGAAAATGGGTCAAAGACCTAAATATAAACCCCAAAACTATAAAGATCAAGGAATAAAAATTAGGGTCAATGCTAAAGGCCCTAAAACATGGCATAAATAGGATACAAACCGTAACTAACAACACACAACACCAGAAGATAAGCTAGATAACTGGCATCATCTAAAAATGAAACACTTTATGCTCATCAAAAGACTTCAACAAAAGACTAAAAAGAGTACAGACTAGGAAAAAAAATGTTGGCTATGACACATTTGACAAAGTTCTAATCTCTATAATCTGTAGGAAAATCTATCACCTCTACAAAAAAGGAAAAATAATCCAATTAAAAAATGGGCAAAGGATATGAACAGATACTTCACCAAAGAAGACATTCAGGCTGCCAACAGACACATGAGGAAATACTCATGATCACTTGCCTTTAGAGAAATGCAAATCAAAACTACAATGAGATACCATCTTACCCCGACATTACTGGCACTAATCACAAAACCAGAAAATAACAGATGTTGGAGAGATTGCGGGGAGATTGGAACTCTGATGCACTGCTGGTGGGAGTGCAAAATGCTACAACCATTTTGGAAAATGATATAGTGCTTCCTTTAAAAGCTCAAAATAAAAATAACATAAGATCCAGCAATCCGGCTCCTAGAAATATATTTTAGAGAAATAAGAGACATCATACTCATAGACATATGCACACTCATATTTTTTGCCGCATTATTCACAATAACAAAAAGATGGAAACAACCTAAGTGTCAGCAACCTAAGTGTCCATCAACAGATGAATGAATAAACAAATTATGGTACATACACACAATGGAATACTATGCAATGATAAAGAACAATGATGATCTGTGAAACACCTCACAACATGAATGATGAGTGAGATAATCACAAAATGACAAATACTGTAAGAGACCACTGTTATAAAAACTCATGAAAAGATTTACACACAGAAAGAAACAATCTTTGATGGTTATGTAGGTGGGGAAGGCCGGGGGAGGGGGGGAAGCACTAACTAGATAGCAGATAAGTGGTAAATTTGGTGGAGAGGAAGTCAGTACACAATATTGGGGATGTCAGAACAAATTGACCAAGGCAAAGTCATAGAAAATACCTAGACACATCCAAACTCCCCGAGGGACTGAGATACTGGACTGAGAGCTGGGGACCATGGTCTCTGGGGACAACTAGCTCAATCGGCATAACAGTTTATATAGAAAATGTTCTACATCTGACAGTGGTGAGCAGATCTGAGGTCTTAAAAGCTTTCAAGTGGCCATCTAAGATACATCTACTGGTCCCATCCTGGCTGGAGCAAAGGAGAATGAAGAAAACCAAAGACACAAGGGAAAGATTAGTCTAGAGGACTAATGGACCACAGCTATCACAACCTCCACCAGACTGACCCCAGAACATCTAGATGGTGCCAGGCTAGACTGCTCTGACAGGGATCACAATAGAGAGTCCTGGACAGAGTGGGAGAAAAATGTAGAACAAAATTCTAACTCACGAAGAAAGACCAGACTTGCTGGTCTGACAGAGACTGGAGAAACCCCAAGAGTATGGTCCCTGGACACCCTTTTAAGTCAGTGCTGAAGTCACTCCTGAGGTTCACACTTCAGCCAAAGATTAGACAGGTTTATTTAGCAATCAGTAATGCACATGAGGAGCATGCTTTATAGTTCAATCATGTATACAAGACTAAATGGGCATACCGGCCCTAAAGCAAAGACGAGAAGGTAGGATGGGACAGGGAAACTGGACAAATGGCAACAGGGAACCTGGGGTGGAGAAGGGGAGAGTGCTGACACATTGTGCGGTTGGCAACCAATGTCACAAAAAATTTGTGGATTAATTATTTAATGAGAAACTAATCTGCTCTGTAAACTTTCACCTAACACACACACACACACACACACACACACACACACACACAAATATTGCAACTGGAGGTTTGAATTTTTTCTTCAGTTCTTTCAACTTGAGAAATTCCAAGCATGTTATTGTATATCGTTCTAGAAATATACCACAATCTATTTATCTAATTACATTAGTTAGGAAAGTAATGCCAATTCTTGTCATAGTCTAAACATCACAGTGGCTAAATACAAGATTATTTATCTCTCGTTTCACAATTCTGATGTGAATCAGCATTTTCATGTGTTTGCATTCAGGGCTAGGTAAGGAGGGTCTCTGCTCCACATAGTCATTCAAAGATCTAGGCTCCATTTATTATGAGGCTTCTCCATATTCAGTACAAAGCTTCCAGGCCACACTGGCTTCATTCAGTCAGCAGAGAGAGAAAAGGAGTGTAGAGAAGGCATACTTGCTTTTTAGTGCCCAAGACAAAGCACTTCAGATCATATTCTTTGATGAGAAATAGTTAAAGGAATCCTTTTCATGCAAGTAGATTTGAAAACATAGTCTATCAATGTGCTCACAAAGAGAATAAAATTGGGAAACACAGCATTGTTTCTTCCGTAATGGTCTCTTCTAGTCCCTGTTGTTGTAAGGTGCTGTTGAGTTGGCCCCTGACTCATGGCGACCCCATGTGTTATAGAGTAGAACTCTTCCATAGGGTTTTTGTGGTTGTAATCTTTATGGAGGCAGTTTGCCATGTCTTTTCTTCCACGGAGGTGCCAGGTGGGTTCAAACCGCCAACCTTTTGGTTAGCAGCCCCTTACACCACTCTGGCTCCTCTCACTAAATATTCATGTTATTCTTACTTTTTCACACTCATTCTCTCTCCATTGGGAAAAACCCAAAGTCCCATCAAAGCTAAAATTCCACATCCTTATTCTGTCTTTTTCCCAATGCTTTGTCTTGGCTTTGGTCCTTGTCATGGTTTAAATTATGTCTCCCCCAAAAAATGTGTGTATCAATTTGGCTGGGCCATGATTCCCAGAATTGTGTGGTTGGCCTCCATTTTGTGATTGTAATTTTATGTTAAAGAGGATTAGGGTGGGATTGTAACACCACCTTTACCCAGGTCACATCCCTGATCCAATATAAAGGGAGTTTCCCTGGGGTGTGGCCTGCACCACCTTTTATCTCTCAAGAGATAAAAGGAAAGGGAAGCAAGCAGCGAGACAGGGGGACCTCATACCATCAAGACAGCAGTGCCAGGAGCAGAGCGTGTCCTTTGGACTGGGGTCCCTGCACCGAGAAGCTCATAGTCCGGGGGAACACTGATGAGAAGGCCTACTGAGAGATAAAGACTTCCCTTGGAGCTGATGCCCTGAATTTGGACTTTCAGTCTCCCTTACTGTGAAGAAATAAATTTCTCTTTGTTAAAGCCATCCACTTGTGGTGTTTCTGTTATAGCAGCGCTAGATAACTAAGACAGTCCTTCAACAGCTTTCTGTCTTATTTCTTGTTTGGTTTCTAGAAGTGATCAGATTTTCTATTTCTTTTAAGGTCCACATTTGTATCTATTTACTTAAAAATCAGCAAATTCTCTCTGGACTTATCTAATTCTAGGAATAGTTAGTTGTACTCAAACAATAGTAGCTGACACACACTAACACTCTTGTTCTCTCCAATAGCTTCCCACAACATACATAGATCATTGTTTTTCAGGCTCTGATATCCATTTCCTCACCATTTAACTGCTCAGCTAATGATACATATTTAGGATTTGGTAAGGCAACATTTCATTACTAAGCACCAATTATTGTATTAGTTAGAATAGGCTCAAAAAAAAAAAAGTCAATGTGGAAACCTCAGTGATTTAACACGTTTATTTCTCCCTCGCATTTCAGTCCATTTGGATGTTCAGTGGGTGACCTTCCCTATGGTAATGCAGGAAACCAGATCCTTACTTCGGTAGCATTGCCATCTTCAACATATGACACATGCAGAATGGGAAGAGTATGGAAGATTGCATATGACCAGGTTTTATAAACAAGTCCTGAAAGTGGTTTACATAATTTTCATCACAGTGCCCGTATCTTATAAAAGACCTGGAAGGATAACTATCAATTGTTTCCCTCTGGGAGGTAGCTTTATGAGTATATTTAACTTCCTTTTTTTTGTTTCATCTTTGCTTATTCCAAGATTCTGGAGAAAGCATTATATCCCTTTTATATTAAGGAAAAAATTGAATAAGTTGCCTCGGAAATAAAGGAGTGAAAGTTTTACTATATGAGCTAAGCACTAAGCTCTAAACTGGTTAGAAAGCTACATCTGAAAACAGTTTTGAATGTTTAGTTATTTTAGGTAAAAATTTGTTTACGTAATTTTTCACCACCACAGATGTTGACCTCTGATGGGTCAAACTTTAATAAATAGTTCTAAAACGGAACATTAGAAAATGTTAACAGTATTCAGTGCCTTTTGTTATCATTTTATGCCTTTGTAGATGAAATGTTTAACTAACTGTCTGCCAGGTGCATTCTTGAATCTTTTGTCTCCATGTTTCCTAGAGAGAAAGTTCACACTTGATTCAATAAAGTCTTCATTTCAGTTTTAAAAAATTATTTAATACTCATTGTCTGCTTATCATAACCCTAACTTAACCCGTTGAAGTCAAGTCAATTCCAATTCATAGTGACTCTATAGGACAGAGTAGAACTGCCCCATAGAGTTTCCAAGGAGCACCTGGTGGATTCAGACTACCAACCTTTTGGTTAGCAGTCATAGCTCTTAACCCCAACGCCACCAAGGTTTCCATGCTTGTCATAGTGGAGGTTAAATTAAGAGCTTATGACATGTGTCTTCTCCTGAGGTCATACGCAAAATAAACACCATTTGTGGGGTGCTGAAGAACAAAAGAAATCAAGTGTGAAAAATCATAATGGGCAAATTACTATTTAAAAGGAAAATTACAGGTGTGGAAGAATCCTCTTGTTTTGGATTTTAAAGAATGTGTCCTTGATTCCCTCTTTTTACTTGGCTTCACACATCTTACAAATATTATTTTTTGTGTCAACACACAAAACTATGTAACCCCATTTAGTGACATCTGGAATCAGTTTACACACTTTAGCAGCTGCAAGACAAATTTGTTGTTCTTAGTATTGGTCAGAGTGGACATTGTCCTTTGTGACTTTTTCCCTATCACCAACAAAGTGCAGCAGAATCAGGAAATGGACAGATGTATTTATTATATTTTGGGCTGGGGTATGGAAGGATGCAAGAGATCTTGTAAATGTGATTAAATATGCTCCCAGTCCTCATTTCTTCTGAGGGACTGTACTTGGCCTGTTATTGGGGGTGACTGGGAGGAGCTTAGACCCAGATATAAACCCCCAATCAGAAAAGATAATCCAGCTGCTGGGAATGAGAGGAAGTCCTGACATGAGAAAACTCGTACAGGATGGTGGACATCATATATGTATATACATATGAGCCCAAGTGGCACAAAGGTTAAGAGTTTGGCTACTCACCAAAAGGTCAGCAGTTTGAATCTACCAGCTGCTCCTCGGAAACCCTATGGGGCAATGGTGTTCTGTCCTATAGGGTCACTATGAGTTGGAATTGACTCGAAGGCAATAGATTATATATACATATATATATATAAATTTTGAGTAGAAACAGGTGCATACTTTTTGATAATGTCAATTTTATCTGAATAAAATAAGGATGAGGCTATTAAGGGAAATAACTATTGTGAGAATAAATTATGAGCTCAGAGTAAAGCCCCTGACTATAAAATCAATTTAGTTATATGCTGGCCAAATCAAACCTCTTGTATCTACAGTAATATGAGTATAGATTTCTCACTATGAGATTGAAAACAGAAAAGACAAGTAGCCCTGACCCTGGCAGCAGTTTTACAAAGGGTACTCATCTAATAACAAAATAATGTCACAGAGTACGACTTGAATGCTAAAACGAGTTCAGCTAGTAAACAGATACCTGTTTTAATGCTTTATAGTTTTTTTTGACATCACTAAAGATGTCTTTAACACTTACATTATATATTTCTCTCTTTGATTTATATTACTGAAGCCTATAAATCCGTAGTTCTAAACTTGCTTTTGGATTAAGAATCTCTTTGAAAATCCAGTGGAAGTGATGTAGTTTCTTTCCAGAAATACGCCTAGATTCTCACAAAAACTTTGTAGACCATACTCCTAAAGCCCCTTTCTAGACTCCAAGTTAGGAAGCTATTCTCAATCATCATGGGCTTCTTTTTATGCATTTAGAAGAAACTAGAACTTAGTAACCTACTCCCATTTACCATCATCTGTCTGTCAATTTGTATACTGTGGTGGCTTTCGTGTTGATATTATGCTGGAAGCTATGCCGTCAGTATTTCAAAGACCAGCAGGGTCACCCATGGTGGACAGGTTTCAGCAGAGCTTCCAGATTAAGACAGGCTAAGAAGAAAGGACTGGCAATCTACTTCTGAAAATTAGCCCATGAAAATATTATGGATCACAAAAGAACATTGTCTCACTTGCTTTGAGAATGTCATCAGGAGGGATTAATCCCTGGAGGAGAACATCATGTTTGGTCAAGTAGAGAGTTAGTAAGGGCGAGGGAGACCCTCGATGAAGTGAATTGGAACAATAGCCACAACCACAGACTTGAAAATGCTGATGGTAGTGAGGATGATGCAGGACTGGGCAACGTTTTGTTCTGTTGCACATAAGGTTGTCATGAGGCAGCTTTCTATCTATCTATCTATCCTCATTCATGGTTTCCATGTTGCATTTTTGGAAGGTCTGAGGAAAACTAGAGCCTTCATTGATGCCTAGAGCTGTCCTTATTCATCTTTTAGTGTTGTCTACAGCAACCTACGTGGCGGTGGGAGGGAGGTACTGAATTTGAGGCTGCATTTCTCTCTGGAATAGGAATAGAAGATCATTTATTTATTCATCCATCCATTCAACAAATATTTATTAGGGAGTTCGAGGCAGTAGAAGACACGTAATATACAAGATAAATTGAACTGTAAGAAGCACAAAACTTTATTGATAGTAAGAGTTTATTTAAAACCCAGAGAGTCCAAATATTAAAAAACTAAAATTATATTAGTTACATTTATTCATACTGACTGGCATGTTGTATACAAAAATGCCTTATAAATTATAAAATGTCCTTCAAACATTATTTTTATTTTTACTTTGATGTTAGGAAACTCAGTGGCCCCCAAAAGATATGCCTACCCAGAACTTCAGAATGTGATCTTATTTGAAATAAACATCTTTGTAGATGTAATTAAGGTAGAAAACTCAAGATGAAATCATATTGGATTAGAGTGGGTCCATACGTCAAATGACCATGTCTTTATAAGAACAGATTATTTTAAAAGATACTTTCTAAGTGATAGCACAAATTGCTGTTTAGCAAGCATCCTGTTTATATATAAAGCTTAAAAAGTCAGTTATAAAAATGAAGTGAAAAACACACTTTCGCTGCAGAATATGGGGGGCGTCAATGTTCTAACACGGAGATTATTTAATAAAAAAATAATCTTTCAGGGAAAGATAGGTCAAAGCTCTCAGAAACTTTCACACATGGCAAAATGCGTTATGGTAGATTTTCTAAGAATAGTATCAAAAACCTAACCTCAAAGGCCAGCAGGAAGCCAACAGAAAGAACACACAAATGAATCACAGAAAATATGCCCTTCTCCATGTATTGGTTTACCAAGGCTGCCATAACAAATTATCATAAACTTGGAGGCTTAAAACAACAGAAATTTATTCTTCCAAGCTCCAGAGTCTGAAAGTTTGAAATTAAGGTGTTGGCAGGGCCATGCTCCCTCTGAAGGCTCTAGGGAAGACTACTTCCTTAACTCTTCCTAGCTCCTGGTGACTTCGGGCAATCTTGGGTGCTCCATGGCTTGTAGCTGCGTCACTCCAGTCTTTGTCTTGACTTCATGTCACCTTCTTCTCAGTATCATTCTGTCTTCTCTTTCTGTTTCTTATAAAGACATGGTCATTTGACCTATGGACCCACTCTCATCCAGTATGATTTCATCTTGAATTTTCTACCTTAATTACATCTACAAAGATGTTTATTTCAAATAAGGTCACATTCTGAAGCTCTGGGTAGGCTTATCTTTTGGGCGCCACTGTTCGACCTATTACACTACAGCACCGATAAAAAATTTACTTAGTCTCCTCTCTGGAAAGATAGGAAAAATGTTTTCTTATTTAAAAACTCAAAAATTATTCCTATAAATTGGTAAAGTTGAGGAGTAGGTGAAAGTGAAATCACATACATTTCTATCCCGTAAAACTTTCAAAACCTTGCCTTGTAATAATTCGTTCACAAAGGCAAGGAAGGTTTGGATAGATCTTAGAAGTGAGAAATTGTGTTTGTGATTACTTCAGCAGAACTTTCCAGCGGAACTCTACTATGTTGTAATAAAAAATTACATAAATCCATTTATCTTATTAAGCTCTTCATGGCCATAGTGACTGAATCTTCAAATAAACCTTCAAACCTCACTGAGCTATAAAATGTGAATCCCAGCTCCATTTAGGTGGCCTAAGTTGTACGAAAGGAGCCCAGGTGGTGTAGTGGTTAATTGCTTGGCTGCTAACTGAAACATCTGCTGTTCGAACCCACCAGCTGCTCTGTGGGGAGAAAGATGTGGCAGTTTGCTTTCACAGAGATTTACACCCTTGGAGAGCATGTGGGGCAGTTAAACTCTGTCCTATGGGGTCGTTATGAGTTGGATTTGACTCAATGGCTATGGGTTCGGTTTTTTTCATTTTGGAAAATGTATGATCAAGACATTGCTCTATTGTGAATGACAGAAATCCAAATCAAACTAGTTTAAAAAGGAAATTTATTGAATCATGCATATAACTAAGAAGTACAGTAGGGTAGGATTGCCTTTAGAAACACCATGGATTCAAAGAATGACATTTTTTCTCATTCTATCTCTCTTGCCCATCCTTCTCCATCTCTCGTTTCTGCTTTTATTGAATGTTGGCCACCTACAACAGACAGGCCTCCTGCATGTGGTGAGGGAAATGATGGCATAGCCACAGAGATCTTCAGGGTTACACCATCCCAGTTAGTGAGTCTTGGGAAAGAGATAGCATGTATATAATTTCACAGAATGATTTTGATTGGTCTGGATTGGGTCACCTGCATATTTTCAGATCGATTATATGGCCAAAGGGATGGGATGCTGCCTCGTGTGCCTCTGTGGCTAGAGGTGTAGTGGGATGTTGTGGCTGATAGTCTGTAGTCACAGAACAGAGTAAAGCTAAGTTAGCCATGTCAAGATCAAACCCATGAAAACATTAACACCGGGTTCTCGCTAAATAACATTAAACATTTTCTATGTTGAACTTTGGGTATTCTCAAAGTATTGATAGTAAACATTCAAAATGCATGTCTAAATAACTCTGCTGTTTTTTTTTCCCCCCCAAGGGACCCTGAGCTAAAATCATTATGTACCCTCTAGCTTATACATGACTTTTGGAAACCTTCTTTCCAACACGTTTAAAAACATCTATATTAAGAGTGGATTAATTGTGACATTTGGAAATGTCAGAGGTAATTTTGGCTATGACAATACTGGCCAAAACACCACACCTATACAAAATACTATTTGTTGAAGGCTTGGATGTTTATGAGATTACTGGGAATCTTCTTTTTGTCTGTCCTGTTTCAGCAAATAGGTTTTAGCACTGAGGCAATTCACTCTACAAGGCAATTATTATCAGGACATGTCACTGCATGCACTGTAGCATAAAAGAAGCAGTAGGATGTGATTAGTGGCTGATTTGGGAGAGGAGAACTCGTCCCAAGCAGAGCAGGATGCTGGGAATCAAGAACTCATACCCGATTTTTCACTCCTGTTGAAGTAACCTTATTAGAGGGACTGATTTGAACAGCAGAAAGGTCAGCAGGATTTTCCAAAATTTCAGAGATACTCAGTAGGAAGAGAAACATTTATAACCTTTGTTTCAAAAGTTAATAGCCGGTATGTTTTATTTTATACAACTGATGCATTCCTGAAAACAGATATACATTGAATTAGCTAGTAACTAATATTTTATTGACTACTTCTAGGGACCTGATTCTGTGCAAGTCCTTTACAAATCTAGTATTATTTAACCCTCACAACAGTCCTCTAATGTATATACCGTAATCTTGAGGCACATTTTTTTTTTATATATTTTATTGTACTTCAGGTGAAAGCTTACAGAGCAAATAGTTTCTCATGAAATAGTAGTACACATGTTGTTCTATGACATTGGTTAACAACCCCACAACGTATTAAGCCTCTAAATTCTCAACCTTTTTTTTTGATGAAAATTACAGATGGCCAAAGATACACCGTTTCAAAAATTTCTACATTCACAGTTCAGTGACATTGACTACGCTATTCCAACTGTGCTGTTATTCTCACTTAAGATGAAGGCTTACAGAACAAAATAGTTCTTCATTTAACAGTTACTACACATGTTGCCCTATGACAATGGTTAACAATCTCACAGCACATCAAGAATATCCTTACTCCACCTTGTGTTCCCTATCACCAGGGGGCTTCCTTGTCCCCTTCTGTCTTCTGGACCTTGTCAGTGGACTATTGTACCTCTTTAGTCTCATTTGTTTATTTATTTATTTATTTATTTTTATTTTATTTAAACACCATTTCAAAACTTTTTACTTACACATTTAAGTGATATTGACCATGCTCTTCCAATTGTGCTGCCATTCTCGCCCAAGATGAAGGCTTACAGGACAAAACAGCCTCCCATTTAATAGTTACTACAAATGTTGCCCTATAGCAGTGGTCAACAATCTCACAATACATCGACAGTGTCCTTATTCAATTTGTGTTCCTTATCATCAGTTTCCTACTCTCCCTCTGCCTTCTGGCCCTTGTCACCGGACTCCTGTACCTCGTTAGTCCCATTTAGTTTTACTGGGGTGTCCATTCCCAGGCTTAACATCGAACCTTGAAGGTAACTTCACCTCTGAGCTGAAAGGGTATCTGGGGGCCACACTCTCGAGGTTTCTCTAGTATTCTTTAGGCCAGTATATCTGGTCTTCTTTTTTTTTTTTTTTGGGAGTTAAAATTATGCTCTACATCCTACTCCAGCTCTGCCCAGAACCCTCTGTTGTGATCCTGGTCAGAGGAGTCATTGGTGGTAGCCGGGCACCATCCAGCTGTACTGGGCTCAGTCCCGTGGAGGCCTTGGTAGCTGTGGACAATTAGTCCTTCGGACTAATCTTTTCCTTGTATCCTGTTCTCTTCGTTCTCCCTTGTTCCCGAAGGGATGAGATCAGTGGAGTATCTTACATGGCCGCTCATAGGCTTTTAAGACCCCAGACACTACTCACCAAGGTAGAATGTAGAGCATTATCTTTATAAGTAGTGTCATGCCAATTGAGCTAGATGTTCCCCGAGATCATGGTCCCCAGAGCCCTCCGTCCAACAACTCAGTCCCTCGGGGGGTTTGGATGTGTCTATAGGGCCTCCATGACCATTCCTTGTGCAGGTTGTGTTAGTTTCCCCTGTACTATGTACTATCTCATCTCTCACCCAAGTTACCACTTACCTATTATCTATTTAGTATTCCCACCCCCCCCCCCCATCCCTGGTAACCAACAAAGATTGTTACATTTTGCATGTGAATTTTTTCATGGGTTTTTACAATAGAGGTCTCATACAATATTTGTCCTTTTGTGATTGACTTATTTCACTCAGCATGATGTCCTCCAGTTTCAACCATGTTATGAGATGGTTCACCGATTCATTGTTCTTTCTCGTTGCATAGTACTCCATTGTGTGTATGTACCATAGTTTGTGTATCCATTCGTCTGTTGATGGACATCGAGGTTGTTTCCATCGTTTTGCTATTGTGAATAATGCTGCCATGAACATAGGTGTGCATATGTCTATTCGAGTGATGACTCTTATTTCTCTAGGATATATTCCTAGGAGTGGGATTGCTGGATCGAATGGTACGTCTATTTCTAGCTTTCTGAGGAAACGCCATATCATTTTCCAAAATGGCTGTATCGTTTTGCATTCCCACCAGCAGTGTATAAGAGTTCCCGTCTCCCCGCAGACCCTCCAACATTTGTTATTTCCAGTGTTTTTGATTCGTGCCAGTAATGCCGGGGTGAGATGGTATCTCATTGTGGTTTTAATTTGCATTTCTCTAATGGCTAGTGATCACGAGCATTTCCTCATGTGTCTGTTGGCCATTTGAATGTCTTCCTTGGTGAAGTGTCTGTTCATTTCCTTTGCCCATTTTTTGATAGGATTGGTTGTCTTTTTGTTGTAGAGGTGTTGGATTTTCTTGTAGATTATGGAGATTAGACCTTTGTCTGACTTGTACTGTCCAAAAATTTTTTCCCAGTCTGTAGGTTCTCTTTTAACTCTTTTGGTGAAATCTTTTGAAGAGCATAGATGTTTGATTTTTAGAAGATCCCAATTATCTAGTTTATCTGTTGGGTTTTTTGTGTTGATGTTTATGGTTTGTATCCTGTTAATGCCATGTATTAAGGTCTGAAGTGTTGGTCCTATTTTTTCTTCTATGAATTTTATAGTTTGAGGCTTTATATTCAGGTCTTTGATCCATTTTGAAGTAGTTTTTGTATATGGTGTGAGGTATGGGTCCTGTTTCATTTTTCTACAAATGGATATCCAGTTTTGCCAGCACCATTTGTTAAAAAGACTGTCTTTTCCCCATTTGATGTATTTTGGGCCCTTGTCAAAAATCAGGTGACCGTAGGTGGATGGATTTACATCTGAGTTCTCAATTCTGTTCCATTGGTCAATGTCTCTGTTGTTGTACCGGTACCAGGCTGTTTTGAGTACTGTAGCTGTATAGTAGATTCTCAAGTCAGGTAGTGTGAGTCCTCCAACTTTATTCTTCTTCTTCAGTAGTGCTTTACTTATTCAGGGTTTCTTCCCTTTCCATATAAGGTTAATAATTAGTTTTTCCATCTCTTTGAAGAATGTTGTTGGTATTTGTATCGGAATTGCATTGTATTTGTAGATTGCTTTAGGTAGAATTTCCATTTTCACAATGTTGAGTCTGCCTATCCATGAGCATGTTATGTTTTTCCATTTATGTAGATCCCTTTGGGTTTCATGCAGCAGAGTTTTGTAGTTTTCTTTGTATAGGTCTTTTATATTCCTGGTCAGATTTATTCCTAAGTATTTTATCTTTTTAGGGGCTATTGAAAATGGTATTGATTTCCTGATCTCCTTTTCATCGTTCTCTTTACCGGTGTATAGGAATCCAACTGATTTTTGAATGTTTATCTTTTATCCTGCTACTCTGCTGAATCTTTCTATTACTTCCAGTAAATTTCTCATGGAGTCTTTAGGGTTTTCTATGTATAGTATCATATCATCTGCAAACAGGGAGAGTTTAACTTCTTCATTACCAATTTGGATGCCCTTTATTTCTTTCTCTTGCCTTACTGCTCTAGCTAGAACTTCCAGCACAATGTTAAATAGGAGTGGTGATAAAGGGCATCTTTGTCTTGTTCCTGTTTTCAGGGGGAATGTTTTCAGCCTTTCTCCATTAAGAATGATGTTGGCTGTTGGTTTTGCATAGATGCCCTTTATTATGTTGAGAAATTTCCCTTCTATACCTATCTTATTGAGAGCTTTTATCAGGAATGGGTGTTGGACTTTGTCAAATGCCTTTTCTGCATCAATTGAGATGATCATGTGATTTTTTTCTTTCCTTTTATTTATGTGGTGGATTACGTTGATGGATTTTCTAATGTTAAACCATCCTTGCATACCTGGTATGAATCCTACTTGGTCGTGGTGTATTATTTTTTTGATATGATACTGAATTCTATTGGCTAGAATTTTGTTCAGAATTTTTGCATCTATATTCATGAGAGATATTGGTCTGTAATTTTCTTTTTTTGTGATGTCTTTGCCTGGTTTTGGTATCAGCATTATGCTGGCTTCATAGAATGAATTTGGAAGTGTTGCTTCCTCTTCTATGCTCTGAAATAACTTGAGTAGAACTGGTACGAGCTCTTCTGTAAATGTTTTGTAGAATTCTCCAGTGAAGCCATCTGGGCCAGGGCTTTTTTTGGTTGGGAGTTTTTTTATTACCTTTTCAATCTCTTCTCTTGTTATGGGTCTGTTCAGATTTTCAATATCACTTTGTTGTAGTTTGGGTAGGCCGTATGTTTCTAGAAATTTATCCATTTCCTCTAGGTTTTCAAATTTGTTGGAATATAGTTTTTCATAATATTCTGTTATAATCCTTTTTATTTCAGTTGGGTCTGTTGTAATGTCCCCCATTTCATTTCTTATTTGGGTTATTTGTGCCCTCTGCTGTTTTTCTTTTGTCAGTCTGGCCAGTGGTTTGTCGATTTTGTTGATTCTTTCAAAGAACCAACTTTTGGTTTTGTTGATTCTTTCTATTGTTTTTCTGTTCTCTATTTCATTGATTTCTGCCTTGATCTTTACTATTTCCTTTCTTCTGGTGGTTGTAGGCTTTTTTTGTTGTTCTCTTTCTATTTGTTTGAGTTCTGTAGTTAATGTTTTGATTTTGTCCCTTTCTTCTTTTTTGATATGTGCATCTATTGCTATAAATTGTCCTCTGAGGACTGCCTTTGCTGTGTCCCAAAGGTTTTGGTATGATGTGTTTTCATTTTCATTTGATTGTAGGAATTTTTTAATTCCATCTCTGATTTCTTCTATTACCCATTGATGTGTAAGCAGATTATTATTCAGTTTCCATGTGTTTGATTTTTTTTCCTTGCTCTTTCTAGTGTTAATTTCTACCTTGATGGCATTGTGGTCAGAGAAGATACTGTGAATTATCTCAGCATTTTGGATCTTGTTGAGGATTGCTCTGTGGCCTAAGATGTGGTCTCTTCTGGAGAACGTTCCATGTGCATTGGAAAAGAATGTGTACTTTGCAGCGGTTGGATGGATTGTTCTATATATGTCTATGAGGTCCAGTTGGCTGATTGTGTCCTTTAGGTCTTCTATATCTTTGCTGAGTTTCTTTTTAGTTGTTCTGTCCTTTACTGAGAGTGGTGTGTTGAAGTCTCCTACTATTATTGTGGAACTGTCAATTTCTCTTTTCAGTGCTGTTAGAGTTTTTTTTATGTATTTTGGAGCCCTGTCATTGGGTGCATAGATATTTATTATGGTTATGTCTTCATGATGGATCATCCCCTTAATCATTATATAGTGTCCTTCTTGTCTTTTATGGTAGATTTTGTTTTAAAGTCTATTTTATCTGAGATTAGAATTGCCACTCCTGCTCTTTTTTGATAGTTGTTAGCTTGATATATTTTTTTCCAACCTTTGATTTTTAATAAATTCACATCTTTGTTTCTAAGATGTGTCTCTTGTAGACAGCAAATAGATGGATCCTGTTTTCTTATCCATTCTGCCACTCTCCGTCGCTTTATGGGTGCATTGAGTCCATTTACGTTCAGTGTAATTATTGATAGATGTGAGTTTGTTGCTGTCATTTTGTAGTGCTTTTTTTTGTGATGCTGAAGTTTTCTTTGTTCTTCTTACTCTCTTGTGCTGAGTTCCTTTTGTTTGTGGATTTTGTGTTCATTTCTTTTGTTTTTGTTGAGACTTTATGTTTTTCGTCTTTATTTTTATGAGTTGGTTTGTTAACTTTTTTTGTGGTTACCATGAATTTTACCCTTATCTTTATAATTTTGAAGCAGTCTACCCTTACTTGGTATCGCCTTGCCTTCTTCTCCTTTAGAAGGTTCTATACCTATGCCGTTTGTTCCCTCTTTCATTGTTTTGATGTTGTTGTCATCCTTTGATTGATTTCTCTGATTCCCTGTTGTATATCTTTTGTTTTTGGAAAGTCCTCTGTAGTTCAGTTCCTAGAATGGTATCTGGTTCATGTTAACCTGCGTCCTAGGTCCTAGGTCCTGCCTGAGGGCTTAAGCTGTTTGTCCTCAGATCGAAGAACTCCCTTTAATAATTCTTGTAAGTTTGGTTTGACTTTTGCATATTCCTTTAGTTTCTGTTTATCTGGAAATGACCTAATTTCACCATCAAATCTGAATGAGAGTTTTGCAGGATATATTATTCTTGGCTGACAATTTTTTTCTTTCAAGATTTTATATATGTCATCCCATTGCCTTCTTGCCTGCATGGTTTCTGCTGAATAATCTGAGCTTAGTCTTATTGTTTCTCCTCTGTATGTGACTTCTTGTTTTTCCCGAGCTGCTCTCAGGATTCTTTGTTTGTCTTTAGTTTTAGCGAGTGTGAATATGATATGTCTTGGTGATTTTCTTTTGGGGTCTCTTCTATATGGGGTTCGTTGAGCTTCTTGGATGGCCAGCTTTTCATCTTTCATGATATTGGGAAAGTTTTCTGTCAGCAGTTCCTCAATGATCCTCTCTGTGTTTTCTGTTTTCTCCCCCTGTTCTGGTATGCCAATTACTCATAAGTTTTTGCTTTTAATTGTGTCCCACATAACTCTCAGGGTCTCTTCATTTTTCTTTGTTCTTTTTTCTGAGTTTTCCTGAAACAGAGTTGTATCAAAGTGTTTGTCTTCAGTTCCACTGATCCTGTCTTCCATGGTTTCAAATCTACTTCTCAGCCCTTCTATGACACCGTCCATTTCTGAAATCTTGTTGTTTATCTTTTGGAATTCTAATTGTTGTTTTTGTATAATTTTGAGTTGTGAATTTATTTTGGCATTTTGTTCCTGCATCATCTTCCTGAATTCTTCCAATTTTTTGTCTGTATTTTCCATAAATTTGTCTATTTTTTCCTCATGTTTGTCAGCTTTTTGCCTCAGTTCTTGGAAAATTCCGAGTATTAGTGATTTGAGTTCCATATCAGGTACTTCTAGTGCATTTTCTTCCACAGGAGAGTTATCTGTTGTTTTAATTTGGACGCATATTGGAGCCATCTTGTCTTGTTTTTGTAAATGTTTTGATATTGTTTGCTGTTTTCGGGGCATTCAGTAGATATTTCTCTCGTTTATTGATTGTAGATTTTTTTTTTTTTTTTTCGTTCTTGTGGTACAGCTGGGCAGATCTAGCTGAGGAGGAGCCACTGGGATGGGTTGCTTGTGGCACTCACCGCAGCCACCAGGACAGTTGGTAGTCAGTGCTGGGCAGGTTCCAATAGGGCGTGCCTGCACCGCTTGGTGATGTGATGTCTAGTGCACGGTGCAGGTAGGTAGGGTGCAGCGGGAAGATGGTTATGTGTGAAGCTGAGCTGGATATGGGAGAGAGGAGAGAGGAGGAGGAGCAAAAAGCGTACAAACATAAAAGAATGCTAGGGGAGCTTGTCGCTGGAATGTACAGATGAGAGACTATGGGATGGAGGAAACCAGAAGGGGGAAGAGAAAGAAAAGGAAAGAATGATCAAATAAAAATCAGAAAAGTTAAAGAACTGCAAAGTTCCCAGGGATCCCACCGATGCAGCTATGAGGTCTGGGGGAGTCGGTCTCAATTTTCACAGCTCAGCCTGGCCAGAAGGTACAGAGGCATACATCTCCTGGTATTCAGGGATCAGAAAGAGAAGGAAGAGATAGAGAGACAAGAAATTAAGCAATGAAGAAAGACAAAAGAGAAAAAGAGGTAAAAGATGACAAAACTAATCAAAAAAGGATGAAAAATAAAATTGAAAAAAAAAAAAAGGGCAACACCAGCAGTCAGTGCCTACAAATGGGACCCAGAGAGCCCCCACTCAGAGGCCCGAATTCCAAGAAGCCCGTAGTCTCGGGGTTAAGTGACCGTGGCCACGGGAAGCACAGGGGCCAACGAACAAAGGCCCCAGGATCCCACCCACGCGGGAGCCCAGACCTGGAAACAGCCACACGCCCGCACGCAGCCCTACAGCCCCGCAGGAGAGAGCAGAGACGGCACTCGGAACCAGGCACCCAGGCAAAAGGAGGGGGAGGCGGCAGAAAAAGGCTCGCTAGCCGCCAGCAAACGGCTCCCAGAAAGCCCCCAGCCCGGGCGCGTGGAATCCAAGCACCGGCGCCCCCCAGCTCAGGGACTCCGGCCACGGAAAGCAGAGGGGCGAACGAACAAAGGCCCCGGGATCCCACCCACGCGGGAGCCCAGACCTAGAAACAGCCACACGCCCGCACGCAGCCCTACAGCCCCGCAGGAGAGAGCAGAGACGGCACTCGGAACCAGGCACCCAGGCAAAAGGAGGGGGAGGCGGCAGAAAAAGGTTCGCTAGCTGCCAGCAAACGGCTCCCAGAAAGCCGCCAGCCCAGGCACACGGAATCCAAGCACCGACGCCCCCCAGCTCAGGGACTCCGGCCACGGAAAGCAGAGGGGCGAACGAACAAAGGCCCCGGGATCCCACCCACACGGGAGCCCAGACCTAGAAACAGGCACACGCCCGCACGCAGCCCTACAGCCCCGCAGGAGAGAGCAGAGACGGCACTCGGAACCATGCACCCAGGCAAAAGGAGGGGGAAGCGGCAGAAAAAGGTTCGTTAGCTGCCAGCAAACGGCTCCCAGAAAGCCGCCAGCCCAGGAGCGCAGAATCCAAGCACCAGCACCCCCCAGCCCAGGGACCCTGGCCACGGAAAGCAGGGGATCCCCAGCTGAGGCGGAGAGGGGTGGGTGGTGGGAGAGCGGGCACTGCAGTTTACCGGTCGTTCTGTCTCCGACCAGATGCTATGCAAGGCTGCTCTCCCGTTTGCTGGTCTCCGATAGGAATCCAAGATGGTGGATCCGCGCTGCGTTAGCTGGTAAGGAATCTCTGCCTGAGTCTCTCCTCGCTCTCCGTTCTCTTTTAGTATTCTCACTCCGTTTGGTGTTTGGCTGAGTTCTTTATCTCTTCATTTGGTGTTCTAGGGTTTCAGGATTGTTGATTCTCTGTTAGGCTTAGTTTTTCGAATCTTTGCTGTGGAGGGACGGCGTGGTGTTTCTGCCTAGAGCGCCATCTTGCCCAGATCCCTCCTTGAGGCACATTTTGTAAATTTCCCAAAGTCACCCTGCAAAAGTGGAAACATGATTCATATTCAGGTCTCTCTGTCTCAGTTTTTCATATATTAGGCAAGCTTGCTAAATTTTAAGTTTCTCTATTTATACTGAAATCTTTTGTAAAACAATCTTGTCATTCACCTGCAGGTTCATACTTGGTGGTCAAGAGTGCCTTTGCCCAGAGCCAGAACAAGATTAATGCTCAATGAAATTAAATTGAATTGAAACCAATTGCTGCTGTAAGTCGTACTGTAAATTTTTCCTCTTGATATAATCCAGGGGTATAATGGCAGCTGGATGCTGGCTCCTTCCCTTTTATTCAAGGTCTATTATTCTTTGACCCAAGTCTGCACAATTAAAAGTGAAGGGAGATGAGTTTTAAATCATGCTCTGGAGATGTATTAAAATTCCATTGCAATTAGAGTTGCCAGATTTAACAAATAAACATACAGTATATCCAGTTAGATTTGAATTGTTTATCTGAAACTCAAGTTTAGTTGGCATTTTGTATTTTGTCTGACAACTGTAATTGAAATTTCTCCAACTTGAATTTATTTTATTTTTTTTGTTTCCTTTGAATTCTATTCCTCTTCAGTGCTGTAATTTTATTACTATAAAACTTTCAGATCAGGCCTTCAAGTGAACTAGCCCTCTTAATCCGAGGTTTCAAGCTTCAGTAGGTTGAGTTTATTATCAACCAGCATCTACCACCCTGATATTGAGCTTTATTCTCTGGTTTGTACACTGAATTGAGATTTTCTGTGTAAGGCATTTACTATGTTATCACACTTTGACAGTAATGCACAATACAGAAATCTAAAGCAGAAATAGGGGAGGTTAGAAGAGGAAAGAATAAGGCACATTGGCAGAAATGAAGTCTAGAGCTTCTTACAAGAGCGAGAGGCCTGTTGGAGAAAATGGGATCAGAAACTAAGACTGGCAGATGAAGATCAGGTGGTTGAGAAGCCTCGGAGCTCGGAAAAACCAAGATGGGGATGACAAAGATGATGAGCTGGCCATGTACAATAGCAGAGGGAGTCTCATGGGAAAAGGCTCAGATGATCAGAGACAGATCACAAGAACGTAGGAGTTTCAGAAGTTGCTTTTTCCGGAGATGTTACCTCTTAGCTTTAAGGGGACAACATCCTCTAGAAAGACACGGCATTTTGCTAAAATACTATACCAACACTTTAGAGAAAGGCTCTTCACTTCTACCCATGAAAATGTGTTTGGGTAAGATTGGCCCTTTGTAATGAAAAGCCTATGAGCTTATGTGAAGAGATATTCACTGAAAACGCATTATCATATGATATACTTAGAACAGAATTTAGTTTGATACATTATCATATGATATAGGTAGAACATAATTTTGTTTAATACGTATCCATTTGGAAACCCCCTCAAAGGAAAAGAAGTTCCAGAGGAACCTTAATGTAACATGGTCTCACCTATAATAAGTGGCTTGGCATGGACCTATGAGTAGAAAAATAGAACACAGTGCCTGTCTTAACTCTATATTTTTGTATGAGTTACACGCACGCACACACACTCACTCGCTCAACTTTTGGTTTATAAACATCAATCTCAAACACAAGTATGCATTGTCCTAATGCCTCCTTAATCATTCCTCATCAACTTCCACATTAATCCAGTTTCTATTCTGGTACCTGATTTGTGGCTCTTTCTCTTATTTGCAATCTCAATCTGGCTTCTCTGCGTAGGCACATACATGCATCTGTTTAGTCTGACCCTCAATTCTTACATTCTCCTCAAGAGATGGAAAACTCGGGCTGTTCATAAATCTAATTGTGTTCGATAGTGTGGGGATATTATATACAACAAGAGAGGCAATAAAATTAGAAGATTGTAAGTCAAATTGTCAGAAGGTCACTTATAATATACCATAGCTTGGGATTTCTGAGAATAGAAACTCCATAGTTGTCAGTAAATTATTACAAAATTATTTTCAATTGAAATAACAATAAAAAAAATTTTTGAAAATATAACCGGACTGTCACCTGCCAACCAAACCCATTAACTCTTAAATAATCTTTATTGTCAGTGTTAGCTCTGTAATTTCCTTACATGAACATTATGAAAATTGTTTTATGATTGAGTAAATGTAACCCAGTGCATTTTGAAAGTCAACCAGTATAAAATTAAGTAGAGCTTAGTGCAGCTTGGAGCCCTGGTGGCACAGTGATTAAGAGCTATGGCTGTAAACCCAAAGGTCGGCAGTTCGAATCCACCAGCTGCTCCTAGGAAACCCTATAAGGCAATTCTACTCTGTCCTATAGGGTTGCTATGAATAGGAATCAGCTTGATGGGTACCGGTAGTGTAGCTTATTCACAGAATATAATGCAATGATTTTTTTGGGGGGTGTGCATTATAAAAGAAAGCTCATGGGGGAACATATTGGAATACAAATAGCCATGGTCCCCTTAACTACAGCTGGAGCAGGTGGATTAGCAAGGGCTAAGTCGAGATCCCCAATGGTATGGAACAAATTGTAAATTATGGTTTCTCAGTATTAAAACCCTGCAGTTACCTTTGGGATAAAGACCAAAATCCCTAACATGACTTTTAAGATCAGTCATGGTGTGGTCCCTGTTTATTTCTGTATCTTTATCTCTTTCCATTTTTTGTTTCTACTTCATGCCCCAGCCACACTGATCTGCTGATCTCCTTGTTGTTTGCTAAATGCTGCAAATCAAGCTATTATTTTCTCCTCCAGAAATCTGGTTAAGTATTTACTAGCATGCCACCGTTAAGTAGCCTCCAAAATCAAGGAGTCAAAGTCCTCCTCACCGGTATTCACCAGCTTTTATGTAGGTATCGTCCACAGCATTGAGTTTTTAATCTCAATTTGTTTCCTTTCTTCTTCCTTCTTGCTCTGTCTCTGTTTTCCTCACTCCTACCTTCCCTCCTTTTCTTCTAACCTCCCTCCCTCCCTCTGTCTCTTTCTTCCTTCTGAAGCTGAACTCTATGTACCAGCGTTAGTCACCCATTGGCTAAG
Organism: Dugong dugon; assembly: GCA_030035585.1. Taxonomy (NCBI): domain Eukaryota; kingdom Metazoa; phylum Chordata; class Mammalia; order Sirenia; family Dugongidae; genus Dugong; species Dugong dugon. The sequence goes on along the minus strand of CM057463.1, from coordinate 18,717,489 downwards.
ATATGACTAGAAATGGCCAGGTAGGCTGAACCCAGAGCATTACCGTGTTTTTCTCCACTGCTGCTCCGTACCTGCTAAGTTGGCACTGCTTAGATCCAAGGAAGATCACCATGACCTTAGCGCATGGTCCTAGTTTGGTTTTTCAAGGGCGCTCAATGTATGTGTGTCAGTTTTCCTATCCCCACTCTGGGGTCTCCCCTTTCTCACTGGCTCATGTTGATTGGGCTTGAATCTTCTTCCATCAAGACACAGAGAAATGAACAAGCATTTCTTACCTTCTTAGACAAATCCTGCTTCAATTACAGGACAGAAATAGAGTAATACATCTTTTAAAAAGAATCAAATTGTATATGATTAATTTTTAACTTTCATTTCATAATGTAAACATATGAATCATTGTCTTGCATAATTTACCTCAAAACCTCATATGTTATCAATATATCTGATGATAATTTTATTTTCTCTGGGTAAAATAACTTTTCCTTAAGACATATTACTGTAGATGGATTTTCTTTCAGTGTTTAAATTTAGATGAGGAGAAATTGGAATGAGTAAAATGAAATAAACAAGGCAGAACTTTTCAAGATTTTAAGTTTTTTTGGTGAGATTACTTGAAAAAAATTTTCTTGAAGGGTTCTTTATTACTTTCCTTTTTTTAAAAAGTGTTGCTTATGCATTAGAGTTGACAGGGCCATAATTTTAAAGTATTTTCTTTCTGTTTAAAATGCAGTGCAAGGTAGTAAAATATAGAGACTTTCAATAATTCACAAATAAGAAGAAATCTTGATTCAGAGCAATTTAGTAGCTAGTGCCTAGGGTTCACATTCATAATTCTAACACTCTTTTGTTGAGCTTTTACTATGTGCCAGATCCAGTGCTGTTTCTGTTTCTGTGAAGATGCACGTGGCATGCTGTTGCTCCTGAGGAATGTACACTTTATTAGAAAACATATGTGAATTCATTATGCTACAGGTTGAAACGTGCTTATAATAGAAGCACAGGGTGAAGTGGGTGCCCTAAGGAATACAAGAACAGTTCTACTTGGAGTGGCAGGAGAAGTAGGAATGTCCCAGGTGCAGAACGAGGCGTAGAACATGCTTAGCAAATTGAAAAGCTATGTATATTCACAACATTTATGGGGCTACCTTAATATGGTCTGACTGTACATTGGATGATGGTGGAGAAAAGGGTGGGGAATGAGTTGAACATATTACATGCTTAGTGCTAACTATAAAAAAATGCAGGTGATTTTATCAAAGATCAAGTTGTGTTTTTGTCTTAAAGATTTAATCTAGATGTTTATCTAGATCAAAATAAATCTACTACGAGAGGCCTGTTCTCTATGCACATGAAAAATCAGACCATGTTCTTTCCTTTCAGCAGTAAATTAAGATTGTTTTGAATAAAAAGAATAAAAAAGAAAAAGTAAAGTAGATTAGTAGTATAGCAAAGGATACATCAAACTAGGAATTGTGGGTTTATTTCCTAGGTCTGGTTTAGTTTAGTATTTGAAAGGCATTTAACTTCTCTGGATATTGATCTAGATATTGGTCTTTCAACTATAGAAATGAGGGGGTTGTCCTGTATTTTCTAAGATACCATTTCCATTTCTGAAAATGTATCATAATATATGCCTCAACCTCATGTATGGTTCCTTTTACTTCAAATGTGGTCCCTGCTGCTTAGTAAATTATTCGTGTACTTGTTTGATTATCAATTATTATTTAAGTTTTCGGGGGGAAAATGTATAGAGTAAAGGAAAATGACTTACGCATTAGTATGCTCTTATAGTTTTTACCAACGTGCACTCCTGCATGGTGGTACTAATCCTCAAGAGTAGGGCATATTCTTTGATGTATTGTTGTGATCGATTTAAGCTGAGTTGTTCATTGGCCCTATCTGCTTTCTTTTGCATGGCAGTCAGTGACATTGGAACAGAATAAAACTAACTGGCTGCTTTGCTCTGGATTGTTATAGAAGGGCTTCTTGGGTGGGGACAAACTCAACATCAATTCTTCTCTTCTTCTCTTTGCAGACCTTTTATTTAAAGCTGCAATGAACCCAGTAAAAAGGCAACATTTTCCAGATTGTTTGCAGCTAGATGTAGCAATATGATTAAGTTTTAGTTAATAAAATGTAAGTAGAAGTGTTAAATGTGATTTCTCAAAACCTTCTTGGCATCTGGTTTCCAGGGATGAGCCACTAGAGCTTATCATGTAATGACGTGTGGAAACTGCTTTTGGGAGCCAAATGCTAAATTATCAGGAATTTTGCAAACCATTTGTTCACACAGCTGGAGTCTGAGCCACCATTTTAAACCAAGAGTAGCAAGCTATGGATATCAAAGGAACAATAGGTGGGGCCTGGATCTTTGTATTGCCTATCTACAGACGTAAATTATATGGACTAGAAATAAACTTACAACTTGTTTAAGCCATTTTGGGGTCTTTGCCAAATAAATCTAACCTTAACCAATACTCTGGGAGACTCAAGGAGCCCTGGTGGTACAATGGTTAAATGCTCGGCCTCTGACCAAAAGTGGGCCAGCCACTCTGCGGAGAAAGATGTGGCAGTCTGCTTCTGTAAAGATTATAGCCTTGGAAACCAGATGGGGCAGTTCTACTCTGTCCTAAAGGGTAGCTATGAGTCAGAATCGACTTGGCAACAACAGCTTTTAATGATGGGAGGTTCAACACCAAATTCTACCCATTTTTTCTTCCTACATCTCTTAAATCTTATCCCTAGTTTCATCTTCACTACCAGTACCAGCATCAACACTGTCATTACCACCCTTAGCCTACCACAATTACTGAACACCTACACTGTTGCAATGGTTTCCCAGCTGGTCAATACAGTTCAGTCTATTTTTGTTTTAGGTGTCCTCAGGTTGGCTCTGACTCATATTGACCCTATGTATAACAGAACAAAATGATGCCCAGTCCTGTGCCATGCTCACAATAGTAGGGATGTATGAACTCATTGTTGCTGCCACTGTGTCCATTTATCTCATTGAGGGTCTTCCTCTTTTTCACTGACCCTCTACTTTACCAAGAATGATGTCCTTCTTCAGGGATTGGTCCCTCCTGAAAACATGTCCAAAGTAAGTGAGAATGAGGGATATCATCTTTGCTTCTAAAAAGCCTTCTTGCTGTACTTCCTCCGAGATAGATTTGTTCATTTTTCTGGAAGTCCATGGTATATTCAATATTCTCTGCCAACACCATAATTCAAATGTGCCAATTCTTCGGTTTTCCTTTTTCATTGTCCAGCTTTCCCATGCATATAAGGCAGTTGAAAATACCATGGCTTGGGTCAGGCACACCTTAGTCTTCAAAGTGACATCTTTGCTTTATAACACTTTAGAGGTCTTTTGTAGTGGATTTGTCCAATGCAATATAACATTTGATTTTTCTTTTTTTAATTGTACTTTAGATGAAGGTTTAGGGAACAAACTAGCTTCTCATTAAACAATTAGTACATATATTGTTTCGTGACATTGGTTGCCAACTCCATGACATGTCAACACTCTCCCCTTCTTGACCTTGGGTTCCTTATTACCAACTTTCCTGTCCACTCCTGCCTTCTTATCCTTGCCCCTTGGCTGGTGTGCCCATTTAGCTTCATTTTGTTTTATGGGCCTGTCTAATCTTTGGCTGAAGGGTGACTCTCAGGAGTGACTTCATTACTGAGCTAAAAGGGTGTCTGAGGCCATACTTTCAGGGTTTCTCCAGTCTCTGTCAGACCAGTAAGTCTTGTCTTTTTTTTTTTTTTTGTGGGTTAGAATTTTGTTCTACATTTTTCTCCAGCTCTGTCCAGGACCCTCTCTTGTGATCCCTGTAGTAGCTGGGCACCATCTAGTTGTGCTGGACTCAGTCTTGTGGAGGCTGTGGAACTCATGGTCCATTAGTCATTTGGACTAATCTTTCCCTTGTGTCTTTTGTTTTCTTCATTCTCCTTTGCTCCAAATGGAGTAAGAACAGTGGAGTATCTTAGATGGCTGTTCACAAGCTTTTAAGACCCAGACGCGACTCATCAAAGTGGAATGTAGAACCTTTTCTTTATAAACTATGTTACCCCAATTGAGCTAGATGTTCCCCAAGAACACGGTCCCCACATCTCTCAGCTCAGTAATCCGGTCCCTCAGGGAGTTTGGATGTGTCTATGGAGCTTCCATGACTTTGCCTTGGATAATTTGATTTCTTGATTGCTGCTTCCATGGTCATTGATTGTTGATATAAGTAAAATTAAATCCTTGACAACTTCAATTTCTTTTCCATTTATCATGATATTGTTTACTGGTCCGGTTGTGAAGATGTTTATTTTCTTTACACTGAGGTGTAATCCATACTGAAGACTGTAGTCTTTGATCTTTATCAGTAAGTGCTTCAAGTCCTCTTCACTTTTGGCAAGCCAAGTTGTGTCATCTGCATATACCAAAAAAAGCCAAGTCCATTGCTGTTGAGTCAGTTTCGACTCATAGCGACCCTATAGGACAGAGCAGAACTGCCCCAAAGGGTTTCCAAAGGAGTGGCTGGTGGGTTTGAACTGCCAACCTTTTGGTTAGCAGCCAAGCTCTTAATGATCGTGCCACCAGGACTCCAGTTATCTGCGTATAGCAGGTTGTTAATGAGTTTTCCTCCAGTCCTGATGCTGTTTTCCTTTTCATGTAGTCAATCTTCTTGGATTATTTGCTCAACATACAGATTGAATAATTAAGCATGGTGAAAAGATACAACTCTGAGGCTTACCTTTTCCAATTTTAAACCATGCAGTATCCCTTTGTTCTGTTCAAATGACGCTTCTTGATCTATGTACAAGTTCCACATGAGCACAATTAAGTGTTCTGGACTTCCCATTGTTCACAATGTTATTCATAATTTGTTAGGAGCCACACAGTCAAATGCCTTTGCATAGTCAGTAAAACCAGGCAAACATCTCTCTGGTATTCTCTGCTTTCAGCCAAGATCCATTTGACATCAGCAGTGATATCCCTCGTTTCACACTCACTCATCTGTGTCAAGAAATTTGGAAGATAGCTACCTGGCCAATAGACTGGAAGAGATCCATATACATGCCCATTCCAAAGAAAGGTGAACCAATGGAATGCAGAAATTATCGAAAAATATCATTAATATCACATACAAGCAAAATTCTGCTGAACGTATTTAAAAAATGGTTGTAAGCCATACATTGACAGGGAACTTCAAGAAATTCAAGCCAGATTCAAAAGGGGACAATCCAGTCTAGCCCCTTCCAATCTGTTTTCCACACTGCAGCCTGAGTAAATTTTTCAAAATGTAAATTGGATTAAATTATTATCCAACCAAGAGTTTCTTGGTTGAAACTCTTCAGGGGTTTTCCACTTGCAATTATGATATATGTTGCTGTTAAGTCAATTCCAACTCATGGTGACCCCCTATATGTCAGAGTAGAAATGTGCTCCACATCACTTTCAATGGTTGATTTTTCAGAAATAGATCTCCAGGACGTTCTTCCAAGGCACCTTTGGTGGACTCGAACCTTTCAGTTAGCAACCGAGAGCATTAACTGTTTATATCACCTAAGGACTCCACAATTATGATAAAGACCAGAATAGTTAACATGGCCTATAAGGCTTGGCACCTGTTCTCATGTGCTTGTTAGCGTTTGAAACCCCCATGCAAAGAATGCTAGATTAACTTGATGATTATATAACTTTCTGGGCAAGGGAGAACACAATCTTGACAGGATCGCAGTAATGTCTCAAAAAGGAGATATTTGAAAAAAGAATGTATAGCGTGGTCTGGGCAGGAATTGGCTAATGAATTTGTAAACTAGGCGTGTTGCTGAAACAATTGATGTTTCTAGTGTTGAAACACATGAATCCATTTATGACTTGGTGTTAAAAGTATTAAAGTTCTTGAGCTTATATTGTTTATGTTGCACATCATGGTTAGGTATAGTTTAACTGTTTTGAGAGGCATAGTACAATTTTCCTCTCTGTTTTTATTGTTTTATGTCTCAGTGTGTCTCTTCTATTTCCCACCATACTTTAGCCTAAGCTGAAAGAAAAAGCATTATCTTCTAGATATGGGATTGATCCAGATTTCTATTTCTATTCCAAGGGTTGGGAGCCATTTTGATCTTTCAGAATGTTTATCTGGCATGACAGTGGCTGCACAGCAGCATTTAAGACATACTTGGCTACTGCAACATGACAAACACTAAGACAAATACTACTATTCAGGTTTACAAAGCAGTTTGAAACCATGACTATATACTTCCAAATCTAGATCATGAAAACATGTCCCATAATTTATTTGGCATCTTCCTTAGATAACCAAGTATCCTTTCCCTTTAATTTAGATATCTATTTTTCAACTTTGCCAGTGTCTGAAGATTTAGTCCCATATCTGGTGATTGTCAAGGATAAGAGTGTTGGGTCCATGACTAAAGGAGGAAGGTTCTACTGACAATTTAGAAACTTGAAATAGTAGAGAGGGAAGAAATTAGTGAAGAGGAGAGGTATAGCTCTGTCATTGACATGAGTGTGAGCTGAGTCAATCACTGAACCTCTCTATTGAAGAATATCATCTTCTTCCAAAAAATAAGAGTTGCAGTAAATGATCTGTAAAAACCACTCCATCTCTAAAGCCACTATTACAGGATGGTGAGTGGAACTATTTCAGTTCTTCTTAAATTGTGGCTAATGCAAAAAGGCAAGGATAAGAGCACTGACTATCAAATATTCTGGTAAGAGCTGCCATCAAGCCACTGAAAATTGGGACCAGACAAGGCTCCTCAGTGTTTATCAGGGAGAAGGCCCAACTAGGAGTTAACGACCCTGTACCCCTTCTCCCTCCAGCCCCCAAGACATATAAAAAAGTGTCTGTGGAAGGGAAAGGGAGGGTGCCAGAATACACATTTCAGGGGGGATTGAAGTGCTTGTGGTAAGATTTAGTTCCCTTTTCCCTTAGAAGCAAAGAGAACGAGCCAAGGGCCCAAGAGAAATCTCTGATTGTTATGGGGGATGTTTGCAAGAAAAAGGAACTGGTAAATGTAACTCACCTACTAGAGAGTGGCCTGGTTGATCTGCCTTTGTTCTATCTAATCAGGAGGAAAGAATATTGGAGAGAGATGGGAAGGGGTGAAGATGGGTTGGTAAAGATGTGTGAGTTTCTCATAAATCTAATGGATACTGCAGATGATAACAGAGCTATGTTGAAAGACTTCCACCCTGATGCACACCTTTCCTGATTTTAAACCACTCAGTATCCCCTTGTGCTGTTTGAATGACTGTCTCTCCATCTAGGTATAGCTTCTGCGTGAGCACAATTAGATTTCCTGGAATTCCCATTCTTCTCAGTGTTATACATAATTTGCTATAATCTACATAGTTGTATGCCTTTGCATAGACAATAAAACACAGGTAAACATCTTTCTGGTATTCTCTGCTTCACGTCCTCTTCTGGATCCAGCTTGAATTTCTGGCAGTTCGCTGTTGATGTACTGCTGCAACTGTTTTTTAACTATCTTTGGTAAAATTTTACTTACATGTGATATTAATGGTTTTGTTCCATAATTTTCACATTCAGTTAGATGACCTTTCTTTAGAATGGGCACAAATATAGATCTCTTCCAGTTGGTTGGCCATGTAGCTGTCTTCCAAATTTCTTGGCATAGACTAGTGAGCCCTTCCAGCATTGCATCCATTTGTTGAAACATCTCAATTTGTATTCCATCAATTTCTGGAGCTTTGTGTTTTGTCAATGCCTTCAGCGCAACTTAGACTTCTTCCTTCAGTACCATCGGTTCTTGATCATATGCTACCTCCTGAGATGGTTGAACATCAACAAATTGTTTGTGGTACAGTGGCTCTGTGTATACCTTCTGTCTTCTTTTGATGCTTCCTGCATCTTTCAATGTTTTGCCCATAGAATCCTGGGTGCATTAGACCTTATAAATGAGAGGAGAGCGAGATGTGTTAGGACTAGACTACCCACTCTGTTCCATATGGCTGCAAGACCTAATATCACAGGACGAAAAGGAAAGCTTTGACTTGGATATGAGTTTCAGATTTTAAATAAACTGAACTAAACCTGTACATAGATCAAGAGGCAGTTGTTTGAACAGAATAAGGGGTTACTGAGTGGTTTAAAATCAGGAAAGGTGTGCATCAGGGTTGTATACTTTCACTATATTTATTCAATTTGTATACTGAGCAAATAATTTGAGAAGCTGGCCTATATGAAGAAGAATGTGGCATTAAGATTGGAGGAAGACTCATTTAACAACCTGCAATATGCAGATGACACAACCTTGCTTGCTGAAAGCAAAGAGGACTTGAAGCACTTACTGATGAAGATCAAAGACTACAGCCTTCAGTATGGATTATACCTTAACATAAAGAAGACAAAAATCCTCACAACTGGACCAATAGGCAACATGCTGATAAACAGAGAAAAGATTAAAGTTGTCAAGGATTTCCTTTTACTTGGATCCATAATCAAAGCCCATGGAAGCAGCAGTCAAGAAATTATACAATATATTGCATTGTGCAAATCTGCTGCAAAAGACCTCCTTAAAGTATTAAAAAGCAAAGATGTCACCTTGAGGACTAAGGTGCTCCTGACCCAAGCCATGGTATTTTTAATGGCTGCATATGCATGCAAAAGGGGGACAATGAATAAGGAAGACCAAAGAAGAATCGATGCATTTGAATTATGATGTTGGCGAAGCATATCAAATATACCATGGATTGCCAGAAAAGCAAACAAGTCTGTCTTGGAAGAAGTACAGCCAGAATGCTCCTTTGAGGCCAGGATAGCAAGAGTCTCTCTCATATACTTTGGATGTGTTATCACAAGGGACAAGTCCCTAGAGAAGAATATCATGCTTGGTATAGTAGAGGGCCAGCAAAAACGAGGAAGACCCTCAATGAGATGAATTGACACAGTGGCTGCAACAACGGAATCAGACATGGCAACAATTTTGAGGACGGCAGAGGATCCGGCAGTATTTCATTCTGTTGTACATAGGATCACTATGAGTAGGAACCAATTGGACAGCACCTAACAACAAGCCTAGATAACCAAAAGTGTCTGGGAAGGTGTGACATACTTAAAAAGAACAGGGACAGGAGATTTGTCCAAGAATCTTTAATCAGAGATTGGAGAAAAGTAAAATTCTTTTATGTTTATACCTCAGACGCTAAAAGAAATAAAATAAACCCATATACTTGTTACATAAGTCCCTTTCTTGCTTTGGTTTGTGGGAATCAGCACATTCTTCCTGGTCTCAACACTTGGCTTTGCAGGCCTACCTCATCGCAAAAGTTAACAAGAGGGTGATGTGACTTTCCTCAGTTAGTATCTAGGAGTCATAGTGCAGTTTCTATCTGTATGAGCTCTGATTGAGTTTAGGAAGGGTGTTCTAGTTCTACTCCATCTTATTTCTTTTTATAAACCCATGTCATCACTATCTCCCACAGAGGAGTAATGAGAAGAACTGACAGATGTATTTTATCTAACAACTGTGACTGTTTTAGCATTATATTCTACGTCTCATTCTGTGCTTTCTTTAATCTTTGCAACCGTAATAAGCTATTAACCTATGTCTCCTCAGCAGTTATCTGAGGTGTGCTACCTGACAAAACTGCTAGGATAAGAGAATGATTTTAGAAATTCTTTCTTTAAGTTCTCTAAGTCCTGCAATGTAATTTGCCTAGGCCGGAACTAATGCTCCCTCGCACTTTTGTCTTGGGCTTTGATTTCTGCACGCAGATAGGTTTTATGCGCTTTGACAGAGGAAAAAGGATAAAGCTGAGACATCTTGCTTTCCCACTGCTGCCCATCAACAGGAGGCCATTTGTTCTGAAGCAAAACTGTCCTTTCCTTGTTCTTTTCCTATTTCTGAGCTTGTTATAAAGCTTTGCTTCCGTGGCTTTGAGCTGTCTTCCCAATCAGCTCATTATGACTTTAGCCTTCCCACACCATTCTTGCATATGATACCATATCTATCCTCTGATATGCACCCTGTTTGTTTTTATATCTTTTGTATAAAGACTTTTAAAATCTGAATACATGGGGATGCTTCTTGTGTAGCTATATTGTTTTGTTTTTCTCATATGCCTCATTAGGCATTTCACAGTCAGGATTTCATGTTCAGACTCCTAACCTGCTTGGGCTGTATTTCCTTTTAGAGTCTCAGAGTCTAACCAAATTTGCCCTCATTATCGACTACAAGAGGACAGTGATGGCTCAGTGAATTCTCGCCTTCCACAGGGGAGGCCTAAGTTTGATTCCTGAGCAGTGTACCTCCCGTCTGTCAGTGGAGGTTTATATGTTGGTTTCAGTGGAGCTGCCAGGCTAAGACAGACTAGGAAGAAGGGCCTGGCAATCTACTTTCAAAAAAATCAGCCGATGAAAACCCCGTGGATCTCAATGGTTCGATTCAGTTGTGCATGCGGTCACCGTAAGTCTGGGGCTGACTTGACGGCACCTAATAACAATAAAAAGCATCTACTATAAACATTAAGATGCCACTATTACCTTCTGGCAAACTAGGATTACTTATTGGAAACAAGCTGATACAGAGTTTGCATTGTAACAGATAAGCATGCATATGGAGTTTTGCAAAATAGTTGGAACTCCCAGATTTGTAAAAATATGTCCATATCTCCTGTTCCTAAGTCTTCTAGTCTCCATCTCATATTCTCTGCCTCTCTTGGCTTAGACAACACGCATAGACAGCTCTGGATAAGGAGACAAAGAAAGTTGCTGAAATTTGGGGAGAGAGAGTACATTACAGATACTTAAGTAGGAAAATGGTATTTCAAAAGTATTTTTTATTAAGTTTATATTAGAAATTTGAAAGATAATCAGTTGTGAGTGGTACGTGGAAAGATGATGGAGGGCGAAGTCTTGACAGTCAGAGCTGTGGGAGGTGAAGGAGCCGTGGATGAAGATGGCCCCTGAGGGAAAGGACAGAGGGAGGCTGATCCCAGGCAGACAGAGCAGCAGGAGGCAAAGAGGAAATACAAGTAAATGAAATTCTCAGGTCCAGGGCTGGGAGAGGTCAGAGACATGAGTAAAATTGTAAAGACATGCTGGTTGTCAGGAGAAGATGAGAGATAAATAGAAACCTTATTTTCACAGGCAAATAAGATATGTTTCTAACATAGCTATTAGTATATATTTCATTGAAATTGAGTGATCTCTCCCCAATCTTTCCTTTCTTATTTATCCTGCTTCTGACATTCAGTAACACTGTATGTATATAGGAGTCCCTGGGTGTAAAAACAGGTAACACACTGGGCTGCTTTTCGAGAGGTTGGAGGTTGGAATCTACCTAGAGGTGCCTCAGAAGAAAGGTCTGGCAGTCTACTTCCAAAAAATCAACCGTTGAAAACGCTATAGAGCACAGTTCTACTCGGACACACATGGGGTCACCGTGAGTCAGAACTGACTCCATGCAACTGGTTTTTTATATGTATATATCCATTATCTATCATGTGGAGAAAATTTACTTTATCATGTTTTATGATGTGAAGGACTTTTAAATTAGAAATAGTTTACTTTAGACTCAATGATAGAACACATCAGAAACAACAGAAAAGAAGTGAAAAGGGACAAACAGTAGTTAAATAAAGTAAGCAAAAGCAAAATATCTATCCTCAAAATTTCCTCCTGTTGAAAGAAGATCAAAGAGGGTCAAAGAAGATTGTAACCCACTGCTGCTATAGCAATTCTAATTTCTAGGCAAATGTGAATTTTGAATTACAAATTTTCCATGAAATAATCTATATGTGAATTAATGTTGGAGAGACATGAATAAAATGATACTATGGTTTTAATTGAATGGGAAGGATTAAAACTGATATTTTGCTTGTAATAGTCTAACATTGCAAACAAACATAAATGTCAATAAATATCAAAGAACATGTTATAAAATTTTTTTTAACAATGTTAGGAATTGTATTACAGTTAACTTCTTTCAATAATCACAGTGGCGATTCAGTGGTAAAATTCTCACCTTCCATGTGGGAGACCCAGGTTTAATTCCCTGCCAATGCACTCAGGAAAACCTGGTGGTGTAGTGATTAAGAGCTATGGCTGCTAACCAAAAGGTCAGCAGTATGAATCCACTAGGTTCTCCTTGGAAGCCTTATGGGGCAGTTCTCCTCTGTCCTATAGAGTCACTATGAGTTGGAATCGACTCGACGGCAATGGAAATTTTGGGGGGGCAATGCACCTCATGTGCAGCCGCTATCCGTCTGTCAGTAAAGGCATCTGTGTTGCTATGATGCTAAACAGGTTTCAGCAGAGCTTACAGACTAAGATGGACTAGGACGAAAGGCCTGGTGATCTGCTTCAGAAAACCAGTCAATGAAAACCCTATGGATCACAATGGTCTCATCTGCAACTGATCTTTGGTATAATGTAGGACTAAGCAGTGTTTCAACTGTGCATGGTGTCACCATGAGTCGGGGCAAAGACCACAACAGCTAACAACAGCATGATAATATAAATGCTGTGCAAACACCCTACAGTAAAAACAACAAAAAACCTTTTGTACTTTTTATTATATATATTATACTTTGATTTATTCAAAATTATAAGTATAAATCTTACATCCCTTTTTATCATCAAATCACATATCAAGTAATTAGAAACCCTCATAGACAAAGAGAATTACAAAGACTGTTCCTGCCTTTCAGGACAGTTGTTCAAATGATATTCTGTTTGTGATGGTTAATGTTATATATTACCTTGGCTAGGCTATAATTCTCCGTAGTTTGGCAGACACTAGGTGATCACCTTCCTTTTTGTGATCTGATGTGAGCAGCCAATTTGCTGAAAGGGGAGCTTCCTTGCGGGTGTGGCCTGGCTTCAGTATATAAACGGATACTCTGGCAAAGGTCATTTTTTTTCTCAACCCTCCCCTTATCTCATCGCCTGACCTCTGGTTGTTGGCACGTAAGCCTGCAGAAATCACTAGCCTGCCATCTGACCTGTCGATTTTGGATTCACCAACCCCCACAACTCATGAGCTGGCAGAGGCCTCCAGTCTGCCCCCTGACCTGCAGATTTTGAGTTTGTCAGCCCTTACAACCACGTGAGCCAGCAGAGGTCTTCAGCCTGTTGCCTGACCCATGGATTTGGGATTTGTCAGCTTCATAGTTGTATGAGCCATTTTCTCACAATTGCTTGAGCCATAAATTTCTCTCTCTGTATATTTACATTGTCTTGGAAGAAGTACAACCAGACTGCTCCTTAGAAGCAAGGATGGCGAGATTACATCTTACGTACTTTGGACCTGTTTTCAGAAGGGACCAGTCCCTGGAGAAGGACATCATGCTTGGTAAAGTACAGGGTCAGCAAAAAAGAGGAAGAGCCTCAATGAAATGGATTGACACAGTGGCTGCAACCATGGGCTCAAGCATAACAATGATCGTGAGCTTGGCGCAGGATCGGGCAGTGTTTCGTCTGTGGTGCATGGGACCGCTATGAGTCGGAACCCACGCGACAGCACCTAACAATAACAATATGTTTACATACGTTTCACTCATTTTTGCTCCCTCTAGAAAACCCAGACTAAGTCACCATTGATTTTGATTCCATCACAATTTCTTGAGGTGCCTATTAAATTAGCAGATTACTGGATTTTACTACCAAAAAACCCAAACCTGTTGCCATGAAGTTGATTCCAACTCATAGTGACCCTATAGGACAGAGTAGAACTGCCCCACAGGGTTTCCAAGGAGCAGTTGGTGAATTCGAACTGCTGACCTTTTGGTTAGCAGCCAAACGCTTAACCACTGCACACCTGGATCCTACTACAGAACCACTAAAGCAGAATTTGGAGCTTGAGCCCAGGAATCTGCATCTTAAACAAGTGCTTTAGAAAGTTGTTATGGTCACTTGTTTGAGAACCTTTGTTCTAGACATTCTCAATGTCTAACATGAGCAATGATTTAACATACATGGATAGGATATAAAATAGTGAAAAACTACCATTTTACAGACAACATCTATTTTTTATTTCATTCATAGCTTAGCCCAAGAAGGAACCCATAGTAGAAGCTTAATATTTGTGAGTAATTAATTAGATAATTTATATTGAAATATTGAGTTACCATGGAGACCTAAGTATTTGAAATTTTTAAAGCAATATCTTTATTTTTGATTATAAAGGAGCCAGTCTTTATTTTAATTTTTGAAATGTGACATAAACCACTTTGCTTTTCACAGTTTTAAAATGATGAAAAATAAAATAGTAAAAGCTAATGTAGAAGAAGAAATAAAAATGGGGACTAAAATATACCTGAAATTGACTTAAAAAAAAAAATGAAGAAAATCCACTTTCTACCAAAAGGTCCTTCTTTGCAAAGTGGCACAGCTTTAATCTTGCAAAATGCTTACCCACTGGAAAAGAGAGGGCAGTGGATGAGTAAATAATACATCGATCATTTAGTTGAAACTCCTAAAATCCAACTGATGCTGATTCCACTCTGACAAAATGAAGTAAAGATTGACCCAGTTTGTTAAGACCTTATGCCCGTTAGGAATACATTCAGCTGACAACAGTGGCTTAATGAAATCAGGTTCATTTTTCTCACATAACAAGTCTCTAGGTAGATAAAGGCTGGCGTTGGTTCGGCTTTTCTGTGGTGTCCTGTGAAATCCGTATCCTCACAGTGAGTCTGTTCCACTATCCTTAGCATGTTTTCTTGACTTCAGCTTTATTGCCTTATGCACTCAAGGTGGCTGCTTCAGTTCCTTGCTTTATGCTCATGTTCAAAGCAGGCAGAAGAAGAAGGGAGAAAGGGTGGTACTGTCTATTGTTTTTTTTCCCCATGTCAGCAAATAAAATCTTCCCCAGAAACTCTCTACTAGATTTCCCTTTTTGACTCATGGCTGTTTGTTGAGAACTATCATATGGCCACCTGCCACAGCACAGGAAACTGGGAAAGTGAGTATCGAGCCATATGTGTTTTAGAGCGGGCATCAGTGCAAAGGGCAGTTGGGAAATGACTTTTGAGTTGGCCAAGAAACGGTGTCTGCCACAGCTTCCTCTCATTCCCAATGTCCCTGGAGCCTGGGCACTTTAAGAACAAGAGATGGGGAGTTTTAACTGATGAATACAGTAGATAGCTGCTTCGTCTTGGAACTTAACTGCTAGGTATAACTTCCTGATCTGGAAGCTCCTCCAGAATCTTGCTTCTGTATTACTTGCTGTTCATTTTGGCCTTGCATATGATATTTATTTCCCAGTGGACTGTTTCTTATTCCTTCTCCCTTTCTGGCATCCTGACACTGGGAAGCAATATGATTTAGTGATGGGGAGTACAGATTCTGGAGGAAGATAGCCCTGGTCTACTTACTAGCTGTGTGATCTGAAACCAGTTATTTAACGTCTGTGAGGCTCTATATTCTCACCTGTCAGGTATGACTAATAGTAGTTCCCAGTTCGAATCCACCAGCTGCTCTGCGGGAGAAAGATGTAGCATCTGCTTCGATAAAGATTTACAGCCTTGGAAACCCTATGGGGCAGTTCTACTCTGTCCTATAGGGTCGCTATGAGTCGGAATCGACTCGTTGGCAAGGGGTTTGCTTTGGTTTTATCCAGAGAGTTGACGTAAAAATTAAATTACATAACCTTTGAAAACAGACTAACCTATTTAGTCTGTTGCAAGCATATGTTAAATGCCTAATAAATACTGATTGTTATTCTTATTATTTTGGCTTATCTCTAGATCCTACCAATGCACACATAATCGCAATGCTTAGCACATGGAAGGAGCTCATCTAAGAATTCCCTTTCAACTTCCTTCATTTGTGTGTAAATAATACATTTTTATGTAATGTGTGTGTGTGTGTGTGTGTGTGTGTGTGTGTGTTATGTTTCTGTGTGTTGTGAGAATGGGGTGTAGTTAGAATCTTTCAGGGAAACTTCTCATGCCCAAGATTTATGCCTGTCTGAAAAAAATCACTTAACTGAACTTTATCTGTAGAAACAATTTTGTAACAAAACAAAATCCACACAAATTTGTAAAAAATTTTTAAAGAGCCTTTACAGTTGTCTTCCATTAAAATTACATATCACCCCTGACATTTAGCACACATATTCTCTATTATTTTGTTAGAGCTTTCTCAATTGTTTTTGATTTGGGAGCAGATATTAAGAAAAGGCAAAATGGTACCCCAAAAATATTTTTTCACTAACAAAATACTTGGTTTAGGGGGAAAAAATAATCTGGCTGTGGAACAGCAGGACACTTGGAGAGAAAGGTGCCTTGGAGGGAGAAGGACACTAAGTGGAAGTGTGGCAGAAATTCAAGTACAAACTATATCTTCTTTATAATTTTACTTGTATTCAACTCTGGTTTCGTCTTTCCGTTAAGACATATTCACTTTATAATTTAAGGAGCACTCTTCCTTGCCTTTGGCGTTTCAGTAATTGAAGTTAATCTCCTTGAAGAAAATCTCAGTAGGATTGATGTAAAACTGAAAAAGTCATTAAGAGAAAATTAATAAAAGAAAACTCTTTAGAGTGGGCAGCACGGGTATTACAGTCTTAGCCCCCGCCAATAGACAGACTAAGCTCTGCCAAAGCAGGGGATACAAGCAAAATGTTCAGCTTCTGAAGTTCAAAAACAGGATTATGCAACAGTATAGACTCTGCGAGGCTATTGTTTTAGGAAGGAATTAACCAGAATTTGTTTGTCTACCCCATATGATACCAACAGTCCAGCCTAGAGGACTGCTTAGCTCCTAGGTATCTCCTGAAATGTGGAAGAAATACCTTTGTTTGTCGTAAAAGCTCAGCCAAATAAAAAGCTTAGTCTGGAAGAAGGAAAGGAGGGGAAAAAAATAAAAGGAAGAGAAAGACTGACTTATGGCAGAGAAAGACTGACTTATGCATCCTGATTTTCTTTCTCTCTGTTTTTGGTTTCCAAGGGGGTGGTGCAGGGCACTGGTACAGTAGATACACAGTGAGATAGCAAGAGGAGGGGTTTTTTACCTGTCTCCCATTTGTAGGGTGACAATCTAATTTAGCATTCACAATGCAACATTTTTGAAAGTGAAAGAAATTACTCTGCTATAATACGCATGAACTGGGATTTTTCTGGGCAGACTGGTATATATCATTAACCTTCTCTGTACCAAGGAGTGGTAACCAGCCTCGTTTAGAGGGTAGTGGTGAAGACTGATAGAGCAAGTGTGCAGCTGGCACTCCTGTGTAGTATGGATGAGAGAGGAGAGCCTGCCAGCCTGTTATCAGGAAGCTTCTGGAGAGGTTAGGTGACTCTACAGCAGAGGCAGATGAAAACTTTCAGGCCTGGAGTCTGGATGAAATGGCCTATGAAGATTGCACAAGGCCAATGAACAGATCACGAGATTACCAGGTATAACCTGTGTTATCAGAGGCCAGTAGGGCTTTCAGTGACCAGAAGACAAACGACACTGCCCCAGGGAACAGTGTCTGCCAGTCAGGGCATTTCTCAGATCAGGATGATTTCAGGGGTGTCCTTGCTTGTTGTGCTACCAGGACACATAAGCCACACATTCCTCCCCATATATTCCTGGATGCCAATTTAGAGAGAAACAGGGGATGGGGTGGCTATATGGGAGGTTAAATAATTTTAACAAGACAATTTGTGTGACTTTTTAAATACAAGATTGGACTAAATTTAAACTAGATAAAAATTAGGTTAAGAGTTTCTCTCTATTTTGCGGACAGATTAGTTATAAGCAAAATAAAGCAGCTGTATCTCTGCAAATTCCAGCTGTGCTATAAACTGTGTAGCCCTCCTGGCTGCATTTAAATGGTTATTATTTAACCAATTGTGGGACGAGACCACCTCCCTGTGTTTTTCTTTCAAAAATGTCTTGACAATTTTATTTCCTGGGATAAGTACTTCCTATGAACCATCTAATGTGAATGGTCCCAACAACCCTGTAAAGTATGCATTATTATCCTATTTTATAGATGAGATAGCCAAGGCTAAGAGAAATTGAAGGGCTTGATCTAATTCATTTAGCTATTAGGTGGTAGAGTTTGGATTTAGACTAAGCCAAAACACTCACATAACATAAATACTACCTTTTGTTCTATGCTGACTTATTTTATCACAAATAGGTTGAAATAAATTGATTAGACCCTTGACTTCCAATCTCTTTCCTGTTTTGGTTTTAAGCTATTAGTTAAATTTGGTTAATTACAGAACTTTTCACATGCCTGTAATACATTTTCTCGGCTATGTTTTAAATCTTTTGTTCTTTCTTCTTGACTGCTCCATTTCTGTGTTTCCTGCATCGTTATTATAATCTTTAAAATTATCCATTAATTCAAGAAATATGTATTGAGCACCTATTGTATGCCAGGAACTGTTTTAAGTGTTTGGGATATATTAGTAAATAAAATAAAAAACAATCCTTACCCTCATGAAACTTACATTCTGTTGGGGGAGACAAAAAAATAAACAAAACGAATGAGCAAATTGTAAAATATATTAGAAGGTGATAAATACAATAAAAAAAAGTAAGGCAAGTTAAGTGGAATTGGAAATGTGGGGTGGTTTGCTATTTTAAAGAAGGTGATTAGGATAGATCTCGTTGAGAAGATTCCTTCTGAGAAGAGACTTTAAGGAGATGAGGGATGGAGACACATACAGATATGGAGGAAAGTGGGTTCGTTAGGAGGGAAACGGGCAGTGTAAGGGCCCTGAGGCCTGTGTGGCTTGAGCAGAATAAGTGAGATAAGATCAGAAAGAGAACAGATGAGAGTGTTGTGTGGACAGGTCTTGGAGGAATTTGAAAGTCATTGCAAGGAATTTGACGAGATTGCAAAAAGACTTAAATAACTTCGTATTTCTTAAGATCCAGTATGGCTATATGCACGGATATCTCTGTAAAATATTTTACTGGCAGATGCTGACACCCAGGCACATTATGTTTACATTTGTCTTGATAAACTGTGGTCTATCATAGATTCCTGTATTACAAGATTAGTGATTTGTCTACCCAGAGAGTGATATTTTGTTACAAGACCACTAGGAGTCACAGAGTTCTCCTCCCCATCTTGGCTAATTGCTGTGCATCAACTAATTTTTTTTTTAATCCAACATCAGCCTCAAGATCAGGCAACGTAATGAGTAGACTGGATTTCTGGAGTTGTCGTTGATACTGTTTTTCTTCTTTCTTTCTCTCCACATAAGAAATTGTACGAGGTGATTGGGAGGAAGGAGTTAAAGGAGCTTTACTATCCTCAACAACTAGACGCCAGGGTAAATGAACTAATGATATTTGCTAGGAGAAAGAAGTTTTAGCTCTAAAATGCTCTCGACATGATAACTAGGCTAAGCATTACCTATAATGGATAGAGGCTAGGATCTATGAGCTTGGCTCCTTGGAGAATGTCTCCTAAGCCAGGAAAGGTATGAGATATAAAATGGAGATTTTTGTAATCGAATGTTCCCACTGTGAGGAACCCTGTGAACTCCTTTACATACCTCCTCCCCTAGAAGGGTGTGTCTGACACCCGTCACCCCCAAGGATCTGGGAAGCTGCCCTTAGTATTTCAGCTCTTTCTCTGCTTGTCTGATCCTCTTAACTGACATTATTTAGTGGAGTGTGATACTGGTTAAAAGCTCCTGTTAGTGTGATTTGACAATCTAATTCTGTATTAGCTCAATGATAGAGACGGATTCCTTAAAAAATATTACTTTTCAGTGAGGATCAAATTCACCTCAGGCTCATAGACGTTAGTTGTAAATCCAGAGGCTCCAGCATGATGTGAATAAAATTATTTTGGGAAAACTGGGCTCTAAATATTTTTGGTGGAGTCTGAAGATGAATAGCACGTTGCTAAGAGGAAGGAAAACAAATTTCAGCGTTGATGAAAGAATATAAATGTTGTCCGTTTAAAGTTGATAGTTGGGGACTATGAACTCATTCAAGTAATTCTGACATTGCCTATAACTTTTGAAATTCCTTTATGAGAATTGTTTTGGAAACTGTACCTTTTAAAATATCTTTGAAAGTAGCATATCTTTGTTCTTTGAGGGTATTATATTTCATTTTTGGGAATATTTAAAAGCCACCCAGAAATAAGTGTTAGGAGTAAGGTAGGTACTTGAGTTTTTTTTTTTTTTTTTTTTTTTTTTTTTGATGTGTGACTATATAGTAATATGACTTGTTTTCTTAAATAAACTGAATGTTAAGATAATTCTCAAAGTTAAGGACAAAATTATCTGATCAAAAATAGGTTCACTGGAATAAATTTTACTTTCTCAAGATGACTGCTTTGGAAGACAACATATATTTGTCTGTATTGCTTCTGATCACCTACCTTGATCATCCTATTTAAAATATCTACTTTGGTCACCATATCTAAACAGGTTTTTTTTTTTTTTTAAATCAAGATCTTTGTTGAGTGGCTAGCGTCCCCTGAACGACTGATAAAAATTGCTATCTGTGGAGAACAGAACTGTCTTAATAGTATATATTTTTGTTTTCTTATAGTCACAGCAGGTATGTCTTAGAACAAAAAGTACAATTTTTCTAATACGGGCCTGTGGGAATAAATGATGGATTCTTTTATTAGTAGTTTAACGAAAATTTGCTGCATCACATTTATCCATAAAAAACCAAGGCCTTTTCCTTTTACAAATAATAGTGATGATAAGAAATAACCCTCAGCACTTCCCTCTGTGTAATGCAAGCAATCTGTCTCTTATTCTCCTCTCTGTAGCTATATCTGAACATGATGATCTAGCTTCTGGTGAAGGGCATTACTTCTTTCTTTACAAAAAGGGAATACCAAATTTAGTAGTGACTTTCATAATAGGTGAGGTGAGCTAGTAGCCCTGAGAACTGAAGTATACTCATTTTGCTTCATGCAGTGCATGAGGTAATTATATGTGTGTGTGTGTGTGTGTGTGTGTGTCTGTAAGTATATGTGGATGTCTTAGTCATCTAGTGCTGCTATAATAGAAATACCACAAGTGGGTGGCTTTAACAAAGAGAAGTTTATTCTCTCACAGTCCAGTAGGCTACAAGTCCAAATTCAGGGCATCAGCTCCAGGGGAATGCTTTCTCTGTCAGCTCTGGAGGAAGGTCCATGTCATCAATCTTCCCTTGATCATGGAGCTTCTCTGGGCAGGAACCTCAGGTCCAAAGGACGTGCTCTGCTCCCGGCACTGCTTTCTTGGTGGCATGAGATTCCCGTGTGTCTCTGCTCACTTCTCTCTTTTATATCTCAAAAGAGATTGGCTTAAGACACTATCTAATCTTGTAGACCTCATCAGTATAACTTCCACTAATCTATCTTATTATATTATAGTGATAGAGTTTACAACACATAAGGAAATCACATCAGATTACAAAATGGTAGACAATCATACAATACTGAGAATCATGACCCAGCCAAGTTGACGGATATTTTGGGGGGACACAATTCAATCCCTGACAGTGGATATTATACACACACCCATACTATTTTTAATTCAAATATTACAAGGCAAAATTTAAAAAAATATTGATGTGTTTGTCAGTTGTGGTCCCCTGAGAAGAAGATGCTGAGACAGAATTAGGAGTCCAAGAGGTTTATTGGGGAAAATATCTATGAAACACAAAGGGAGGAAGAAGCAGATTTGACCCCTGAGAAATGAAAGGGAAAAGCACGACTGGGCAGGGAGAGCCTTAGACTGTGATGCAAACAAACAGAGTTCTCTAGATCAAAGATGTCTGTGAGAGGAATCTGGTGTTAGGCAGAAATGACCATGTCCAAGTACCCACATCAAGCTCAGTTATTGGTTGGGGGCTGTTGGGGGAGATTATGGTCACCACTTGAAAGCTTAAGTGGATATTGAAGACACTAATCACTGGAGGCTGTCAATAACCACACTCCTTGGGGCTGAATGGCAAGTTCTTTCTTGAAGGTAGATCTGAGCAGCATATATCCATGGCTGCCACAGTGTGTAAGTGTGTGTGTTTATTTGTATGTGTGTGTGTTTGTGTGTGTGTGTGTGTGTAAACAACTATGGTAAAATTAGAGCTGAAACACGAAAATCTTCAATAATATACCCAAAAGACTTGAAAGCAGAGACTCAAACAGAGACTTGTACACCAATGTTCACTGCAGCACTATTCACAATAGCCAAAAGGGGGAAACAACCTAAATACCCATCAGCAGATGAATGGATAAACAAAATCTTGTACACACATACAATGAAATACTACTCAGCCAGTAGGAGAAACGAAGTCTCAATACATGCTACAATATGGATGGAGCTTGAAGATGTTATGCTGAGTGAAATAAGCCAATCACAAAAGGACAAATATTGTATGACCTCATTTATATAAAAAGATGAGAAAATGCAAATGTACAGAGACCAAAGTTTATTAGTGGTTACTATGGACGGGAGGGAGAGGGGAAATGGGAGGTTAATGGTGATGGGAAAATCACATTGATGAAGGGTAGGGTTGCACAGCTGATTATTGTAATTGCTGTCAATAACTTGTACACCTGTAAAAAGTTGAACTGGCAAAAGTTGTGTGATAGATACATTTAAAACAATGACAAAAAAGAGTAGCTGCTGAGGCTGCTTAGGTACAACCAAACTCCTCATGGGACTTGCTTACTTGGTTTGGAGGTTTAGGGTCATGGCCTAATTGGCCTACTAACATGTTTAGTGCTTCTGTTCAATCTCCTAGTTCTTTGTGTAATTCCTGGGGTCTTAAAAGCTTGCAGGTGGCCATCGAAGGCACACCAATTGTTCTCTATTTTCCTAGTGCAACAGAGGAAAAAGGAGCATCAGGAATAGGAAAAGGACATGGAATGTGCAGCTAATTGTCTCTGTGAACAACTGCCTTCTTTGCCATGAGACCAGAAAAGCTGGATGGTGCCCAGCTACCACTACTGGAAGAATCCTGATCAAAAGGGAGAAAATGCAGAACAGAATTTCAAGTTCTCATTGACTCCAGGCTTTCTGGAGCCATGGGGGCTGGATAAATCCCTAAAACTATTCCCCTGAGATAATCTTTAAACCTTAAACCAAAATATCCCCTGAAGTCTTCTTAAAATCAAGCAGTAATTCAGTTTAACTAGTAAAAAATGTCTGCCTTGAGCATTATGCCCTTTTAAGAACCATCTACATGGGATCCAAGTGACTACAGCAGCTAGAAAGATTAGATAGGAGCCTTAGGGGGCAGTGAGCTTATGCTAATGAGGAAGGAACAACTCAGAAAAGGAGGGTAAGAATGTAACCAGTGTCACTAAATTGTCAAGTTGGTGTATGTTTTCCTGTGTATATTCTCAACAACAAAATAAATAACATGAAAAAAAAAAAAAGAAAACACTCTATGCTTTAGAGTCTATCATTTTATAACAGATTCTGACATTACAACCCATATAAGCTTACATGGTTTCTTTGGGAAAACCGCATGCAGTTGGCTTGATTTAGACCAATTTAAAGAGATTTACTTTACTGAAATGTCCTGTATTCCTGACCAAGGGCAACAATTCTTACTGTTAAGACCAGATAGACTAAGACAACCAGGAAAGGGCGCGAACGGACACCCTGGCGTCAAGGCCACACCACAGAGTCAGTACAATCATAGTACAATAATTTTCCTCTTTATTTTAGGGGTAGGTGATGGAAGAGGAAAAGAAAACACAAATGTCGTGGTTTGAATTCTGTCCCCCCAAAAATGTGTGTGTCAACTTGGCTGGGCCATAATTCCCAGAATTGTGTGGTTGGCCTCCATTTTGTGATTGTAGTTTTATGTTAAAGAGGATTAGGGTGGGATTGTAACACCACCCTTACCCAGGTCCCATCCCTGATCCAATGTAAAGGCAGTTTCCCTAGGGTGTGGCCTGCACCACCTTTTACCTTACAAGAGATAAAAGGAAAGGGAAGCAAGCAGAGAATTGGGGACCTCATACCACCAAGAAAGCAGTGCCAGGAGCGGAGTGTGTCCTTTGGACCCGGGGTCTCTGCGCGGAGAAGCTCCTAGTCTGGAAGAACACTGATGAGAAGCAGGCCAACAAAGAGAGAAAGCCTTCTCCTGGAGCTGATGCCCTGAATTTGGACTTTTAGCCTACTTTACTGTGAGGAACTAAACTTCTCTTTGTTAAGGCTATCCACTTGTGGTGTATCTGTTGGAGCAGCACTAGGTGACTAAGACCACAAAGAAGGGACAATGAGAAGGAGGTAGCAAGGAGTACTCTGGAATTTATAGTCTGTGCTTGTTTAGAGGTTGAGACATAAGAAGAAAACCTCTGAAAGAAGAATTAGGTTGTTACCTCCTTTATTTCCTTGGTCATTGACTTATCCACACGAGACATGTCTAACAGGTAAATGGAATCAGGTATCAACCCTAGAAGAAACATTAGTAGCATATATTCTTAAATCTTATTTTATTAAATTAAAAAATTTAATTTTATTAATATTTCATGGAAAATTCTGTACGTTAAAGACCCTGTGATACAAAGAGTAGTATAAAGAATGGGTCAGTGTAACAAATAGGCATGGATACAGTTGATGGAGAATTTTATAGGTCAGCAAATGTTTCTAATAATTTGTTTTATGCCTGAGGAAAGAAAAGTAAAAAAGTATATGTAACACATTTTGGTAGAAAACACAGAAGTATATTGAATTTACCAGATTTTTTTCCTTCAGAAAATTTAGCATTACTACCCACTTGTCATCAAAGGAATGTGGATGCAATTTTACATATTATTTTTGAAATGTATAGCTAGTAAGTACACGGGTAAACAGATATTTCAGTGATCAAAAGTGGTCTATTAACCTACAATATTCATAACATCTTCTCAATTTGTCAGAATGTATTTATTTGGTATCCACCACATGGCCCCGGAGGCTTGGTGGTGCAGTGGTTAAGCATTTGGCTGCTAACCAAAAAGTCGGCAGTTCAGATCCACCAGCTGCTCCTTGGAAACCCTAAGGGGCAGTTCTACTCTTTTCTATAGGGTCGCTATGAGTTGGAATCAACTTGGCTGCGGTGGTTTGTTTTTTTTTTTTTTTTTTTTTGGTTTATATGACCCACGGAGCCCTGGTGATACAGAGGTTAAGAGCTTGGCTGCTAACCAAAATGTTGAACTTCAAATCCACCAGCTCTTGGAAACCCTATGGAGCAGTTCTACTCTGTCCTATAGTTTCACTACTGGTTGGAATCGACTCCTTGGCAATGGGTTTGCTTTTTTTTCGTAGTTATCAGGGGCATGCACTATTACTATCTGCATTTTATAGGTAAAGACAGCACAACTCTGAGAGGTTAAATATCTTGCCAATCTTATAGAGGTAGTAAGTAAACGGTATAGCTGCGATTCTAATCCAGGAAGTTTACCCCAGAACCTGCATTTTTATTGGCGATACTCTCTAACTATCTTATTTATCAAGGGGTTAACATAATTACAGTGGTGTTTTTGGAAGATTAGTCTGGCATCTGCACGAGAGCCTAGAGAGAGGATTATTAGCTCAGAGATTACTTTAGTCTTTCCAGCGTGAAGTGCTGCAGGCAAGAAAAGCTAAAGTGGAGGTCCTAGGTGTGTAGCCTAGTCGACCAGAGTAATGTGAACAACATGAAAAGGCAGAGGAATTTGAGATTAGCAATTCGAGAAAATAATATGAAAATACACAGTATTCAGTGTTCCAAACTTCCTTGATCATAAAATCACGTGGGACACTTGTTAGACACATAGCATTCTGAGCCCAAGCCAGCCTGTGGGCCGATTTTCCACGAGAATATTCTTTTTAAAATCCTTTCATGGATACTGGTATATAAAAGTACCACTCACATTTTCTGCCTCTGGGATTTATAGGTTATGCTCTTGCAACATTTTAAATACCTACTGGCGTTAGGACAAAGACTCCTGTATCTTTAAAAGCGGCAGGAAGTTCATCTGCGCAGTGTTGTGTGGAGAGGTTATTGCAGGAGGGAGTGCAGCCGGGAGGCGTGACTGTGAATGACTTGTGTTTCCTTTTCCCTCTGTACAACGAGATAAGGCTTATAAGTACACTTACTGTTTCCTTTGTGTTATTGGGGAAGGTCTGGTGGCGTAGTGGTTAAGTGCTATGGCTGCTAACCGAAAAAGATCGGCAGTTGGAATTCACCAAGCGCTCCTTGGAAACTGTATGGGGCAGTTCTACTCTGTCCTATAGGGTCTGCTCTGAGTTGGAATGGACTGGCGGCGACCGGTTTTTGTGTTATTGGAAGGGTACGGTTTTCGGTATTAGGTAACATTCAAGTGCGTAAGTTATTTTCAGGAGAAATACCCTGTAAACACACATCCTTGACAAACTTCATGTATACAGGTACAAATAAGTACCAATGACATTTTTTTGGCCATTTGGAATTCTTAACAGCACGATAAGCCTTGTAAGGATACTTGTAATGGTTTGCTTTGTGTTACTGGGTAGGTGCAGTTTTTGAGTTTAGGCAATATTCATGTGAAAAACTTATTTTCGGGAGAAATACAGTGTAAGCACACGTTGCAGCACCCTTGACGTACCACACGTACCTTTTGTGCAATCTTCAAGTACCTGTCTTCTGGTTTCTGAGCTGTAAGTACTTGTTTCGCAGCAAGAGGTAATTTATTGCAGTGGCCATGTTCCCAAGACATCACTTCCTTTTGGGGCTTTAGTTTTCCAGGGGCTGGAATTACTCAATGTCTCCCCTTGTGTATCCCCATATTGGTACGGAGATATGGTATTTGTATCATGTGCAGCTAGTGCAGGGTACTTTATGTATTACCCTGTGTTTTCAAACATTCCACTCAACAAAAAGAAATTGACAAGAAAAGATCTTTTCCTTGCCTTATTCCACCTATCTCGGCTCCAGAGTTCACTGGTATATATGTGTACCGCATAATATTAATAAAAAAAAAAAAAACACTCAGTGATTCAGCATGTATTCCATTAGTGAAAAAACATTACATCACTAAAAAGTTACAAACATAAAATAATTAGTTCACGAAAGGGCTTTAAATGAGGCTCCCAGGTTGTTCTTGTGATCCGATAAATTGGAGAAGCCACTCTAGAGTATCCCTGTTAATTTTTACTCTAGAGAAGCTATGTATTGCTTAATTATGATGGCTTTTCTTAACTCACTGACACAATTCACTTTTTTTACAATCAAGATCTGATGTGCAGAATGGTTAACAAGTTAGGCCAAAGCTGATAAAGGCTTTCAGTCCAACCAGTAAATTGTCCAGTGATTTGAGGTTTTATTGCCATCGTATCATTGTTCACAGCAGCAAAGTATATAGATTTTGTGCCATTAGACACGTGGCGTAAAGTCAGATGCTATAATTCAACCTTTGAATATTGACAAAGAAGAAAACCAAGTGTGAACCCCTGACCCAGACATCTTTCAAAGATCCTGTTTTATCAGCCACGTCAGTCAATTTTGAAGTTAAGTGAAATAAACATGGAGATAATTTCCTTAGCTTCCTCAGTGGAAAGTCAACCCAAGTTTTTCATGCTTGTTGGGTTCAAGCTTTATTAAGTTTAGCTTTAGAATCCAGTTTTTAAGTTGTGCCCAGGTTTTAAACAATACATGTTTAGGCATAAAATTTTCTTCGGTGTTTTTTAATGGCCTAGCGAAATGGATATAATAATCAGTTTGATGGCAAAAAAATGGCAGAATGTGCAGTTTTTTTACATCCTAATTGTCTCATTGATTTTATATATGATAATTATTAAACACTTAGAAGCAGAGACCTCTAGTTCAAAATTTGTCAAGTGAAGTATTGTTGTTGTTAGGTGCTGTCGAGTCGGTTCTTACTTATAGCGGAACAGAACGAAACACTACCTGGTCCTGCGCCATGCTCACAATCGTTGTTATGCTTGAGCCCATTGTTGCAGCCACATTGAGGGTCTTCCTCTTTTTCGCTGACCCTCTCCTTTACCAAGCATGATGTCCTTCTCCAGGGACTGGTCCCTCCTGATAACACATCCAAAGTTTGTGAGACATAGTCTCACCATCTTGGCTTCTAAGGAGCATTCTGGCTGTACTTCTTCCAAGACAGACTTGTTCGTTCTTTTGACAGTCCATGGAATATTCAGTACTCTTCGCTGACACCACAATTCAAAGGTGTCAATTTTTCTTTGGTCTTCCTTATTCATTGTCCAGCTTTCACATGCATACGAGGTAACTGAAAACGCCATGCCTTCGGTCAGGCGCGCCTTAGTCTTCAAGGTGACATCTTTGCTTTTCAACAGTTTAAAGAGGTCTTTTGCAGCAGATTTGCCCAATGCAATGCATCTTCTGATTTCTTGACTGCTGCTTCCATGGATGTTGATTGTGGATCCAAGTAAAATGAAATCCTTGACAAATTCAATCTTTTCTCCATTTATCATGATGTTACTTACTGGTCCAGTTGTGAGGATTTTTATTTTCTTTATGTTGATGTGTAATCCATAATGAAGGCTGTGGTCTTCGATCTTCATCAGTAAGTGCTTCACATCCTCTTCATTTTCAGCAAGAAAGGTTGTGTCATCTGCATAACACAAATCGTTAATGAGTCTTCCTCCAATCCTAATGCCCTGTTCTTCTTCATATAGTCCAGCTTCTCAGATTATTTGTTCAGCATACAGATTGAATAGGTATGGTGAAGGGATACAACCTTGATGCACACCTTTCCTGTCTTTAAACCTCGCAGTACCCCCTTGTTCTGTTCGAACAACTGCTTCTTGATCTATGTACAGGTTCCTCGTGAGCACATTAAGTGTTCTGGAATTCCCATTCTTTGCAATGCTATCCATAATTTGTTATGACCCACACAGTTGAATGCCTTTGCATAGTCAATAAAACACAGGTGAACAACTTTCTGGTATTCTCTGCTTTCAGCCAAGATCCATCTGACATCAGCATGATACCCTGGTTCCACATCCTCTTCTGAATCCGGCCTGAATTTCCAGCAGTTCCCTGTTGATCTATTGCTGCAGCTGCTTTTGAATGATCTTCAGCAAAATTAGTATTTGCGTGTGATACTAATGATATTGTTTGATAATTTCCACATTCGGTTGGATCACCTTTCTTGGGAATAGGTGTAAATATGGATCTCTTCCAGTTGTTTGGCCAGGTAACTGTCTTCCATATTTTTTGGCATAGAAGAGTGAGTACTTCCAGTGCTGCATTCATTTGTTGAAACATCTCGATTGGTATTTCATCAATTCCCGGAACCTTGTTTTTCACCAATGCCTTCAGTGTAGCTTGGACCTCTCCCTTTAGTATCATCAGTTCCTGATCGTATTCTGCCTCCTGAAATGGTTGAACATTGAGCAATTCTTTCTGATACAGTAACTCTGTATATTCTTTACATCTTCTTTTGATGCTTCCTGCATCGTTTAATATTTTCCCTGTGGACTCCTTCAATATTGCAACCTGAGGCTTGAATTTTTTCTTCAGTTCTTTCAGCTTGAGAAATGCCTAGTGTGTTCTTCCCTTTTGGTTTTCTAACTCCAGGTCTTTGCATATGTCATTATAATACTTTGTCTTCTTGAGCCGACCTTTGAAATCTTCCATTCAGCTCTTTTACTTCATCATTGCTTCCATTCTGTTTAGCTACTTGACATCCAAGAGCAAGTTTCAGAGTCTCTTCTGACATTCATTTTGGTCTTTTCTTTCTTTCCTGTCTTTTTAATGACCTGTTGCTTACTTTGTGTTTGACGTGCTTGATGTCATTCCACAACTTGTCTTCGGTCATTAGTGTTCAATGCGTCAAATCTATTCCTGAGTTGGTCTCTAAATTCAGGTGGGATATACTCAAGGTCATGCTTTGGACTTGTTCTGATTTTCTTCAGTTTCAGCTTGAACTTGGATATGAATAATTGATGGTCTGTTTTGCAGTTGGCCCCTGGCCTAGTTCTGACTGATGATATTGAGCTTCTTCGTCATCTGTTTCCACAGATGTAGTCGATTTGATTCCTGTGTATTCCATCTGATGAGGTCAACGTGTATAGTCACCATTTATGTTGGTGAGGAAAGGTATTTGCAATGAAGAAGTCATAGGTCTTGCAAAATTCTATCATGCAATCTTCTAGCATCACCAAGGCCATATTTTCCAACTACCGATCCTTCTTTGTTTTCAACTTTCTCATTCCAATCACCAATAATTATCAATGCATCCTGATTGTATGTTTGATTAATTTCAGACTTCAGAAGCTGGTAAAATCTTCAATTTCTTCATCTTTGGCCTTAGTGGTTGGTGCATAAATTTGATTAATAATCGTATTAACTGGTCTTCCTCATAGACATATGGGTATTATCCTATCACTGACAGCACTGTACTTCAGGATAGATTTTGAAACGTTCTTTTGGTGATGAACGCAATGCCATTCCTCTTCAAGTTTTCATTCCCAGCATAGTAAACCATGTGTCTGTCTGATTCAAAATGCCAACACCAGCCCATTTCAACTTGCTAATGGCTAGGATATTGATATTTATGTGTTCCATTTCATTTCTGAAGATTTCGAGTTTTCCTATTTCATACTTTGTACATTCCAAGTTCTGATTATTAATGAATGTTTGCAGTGTTTCTTCTCATTTTAGTCATGCCACATCATTAGATGAAGGTCCCGAAAGCTTGACTCCATCCACATCGTTATGGTGGACTCTACTTTGAGGAGGCAGCTCTTCCCCACTCTTATTTTGAGTGCCTTCCAACCTGAGGGGCTCATCTTCCGGCACTATATCAAACTGTGTTCTGCTGCTATTCATAAGCTTTTCACTGGCTAATTTTTTTTGAAAGTAGACATCCGGGTCCTTCTTCCTAGTCTCTCTTAGTCTGGAAGCTCAGGTGAAACCTGTCTACTATGGTGACCTTGCTGGTATTTGAATACTGGTGGCATAGCTTTCAGCATCACAGCAACAGGACAGCCCCCGCAGTACGACAAACTGGGGGAAGTGAAGTATTAGGTATACTCAAAGCTGTTCCCTAAAGATGAGAAGTACTATTTTCCACACACTTATAAAAACAGAGTTATTATTCTTTTTAAATCTCTGCCAATCTGAGAATTGAAAAACTCTCCTCTTATTTTGTATTTCTTTCATTATCAGTAAAGCTGAGCATTTAAAAATATTGTTTCTTGACCATTTGTATTTTTTCTTCTATGAATATTTTCATGCAGTCATTCTTTGTAGATTTTTTATTGAATTATTTATTCATCTATTAAAAATTGACATTATCTCTATAAAACCAGATGAAAATATGTGTCTGAAAAATTTTTTCCCAGGACGAGATTTTCTTTGGCTTTTTTTATATCTTTTTTTTTTTTTAAAATACTCTGAAGGTTTAAATTTTAATGTAATCAATATTTTCCCAGTCCTGTGTCATCCTCACAATCATTGCTATGTTCGAGCCCTTGTTGCAGCCACTGTATCAATTCATCTCCTTGAGAGTCTTCCTTTTTTTCACTTACCCTCTACCAAGCATGTTGTACTTCTCCAGGGAATGGTCTCTCCCGATAACATGTCTGAAGAACGTGAGAAAAAGTCTCGCCATCCTTGCTTCTAAAAAGCATTCTGGCTGTACTTGGACAGAGTTTTTTATTCTTCGGGCAGTCCATGGTATATTCAATATTCTTCGCCAACGCCATAATTCAAATGCATCAATTCTTTGGTCTTCATTATTCATCATGCAGCTTTTACATGCATATGAGGTGATTGAAAATAACATGGTTTGGATCAGGCGCATCTTAGTCCTCAAAGTGACATCATTGCTTTTAACACTATAAAGAGGTCATTTGCAGCAGATTTGCCCAATGCAATACATCATTTGATTTCTTGACTGTAGCTTCCATGGGTGTTGATTGTGGATCCAAGTACTATGAAATCCTTGACAAATTCAATATTTTCCTCTCTTTATCAGCACGTTGTTTTTTGGTCCACTTATGAGGATTTTTGTTTTCTTTAGTTAAAGTGTAGTTCCTACTGAAGGCCGTGGTTTTTGATCTTCATTGGTAAGTGCTTCAAGTCCTCTTCACTTTCAGCAAACAAGATTGTGTCATCTGCATACTGTAGGTTGTTAATGAGTCTTCCTCCAATCCTGATGCCATATTCTTCTTCATATAGCCCAGCTTTTCAGATTATTTGCTCAGTATACAGATTGAATAATATGGTGAAAGGATACAATCCTGACGCACACCTTTCCTGATTTAAAACCACTCAGTATCCCCTTGTTCTATTTAAATGACTGCCTCTTTGTCTATGTTCCTCATGAACACAATTAAATGTTATGGAATTCCCATTCTTCCCAATGTTATCCATAATTTTGTTATGATCCACAAAGTTGAATGCTTTGCATAGTCAATAAAACACTGGTAAACATCTTTCTGGTGTTCTCTGCTTTCAGCCACGACCCATCTTCCTCGCTCCACATCTTCTTCTGAAACTGGCTTGAATTTCT
This sequence comes from Dugong dugon, assembly GCA_030035585.1. Taxonomy (NCBI): domain Eukaryota; kingdom Metazoa; phylum Chordata; class Mammalia; order Sirenia; family Dugongidae; genus Dugong; species Dugong dugon. The sequence goes on along the minus strand of CM057463.1, from coordinate 18,685,071 downwards.
GGCAGTTCCTGATTTCTGATTTGATTCCTGTGTATTCCATCTGTCGAGGTCCATGTGTATATATGCATTTTATGATGTTGAAAAAAGGTATTTGCAATGAAGAAGTAGTTGGTCTTGCAAAATTCTATCATGCGATCTCCTGAGTTATTTCTAGCACCAAGGCCATATGTTCCAACTGCTGTTTCTTCTTTGTTCCTCATTTTTGCATTCCAATTACCAGTAATTATCAATGCATCCTGATTGCATGTTTGATCAATTTCAGACTGCATAAGTTGGTAAAAAATCTTCAATTTCTTCACCTTTGGGCTTAGTGGTTGGTGCGTAAATTTGAATAATAGTTGTGTTAACTGGTGTTCCTTTGTAGGCGTATGGATATTATTCTAACACTAACACCATTGTACTTCAAGATAGATCTTGAAATTTTTTTTTTTTGATGATGAATGCAATACCATTCCTCTTTAAATTGTCATTCCCAGAATAGTAGACCAAATGATTGTTTGATTCAAAATGGCCAATACTTGTTTTAGCTCACTAATGCCTAGAATATCTATCTTCAAGCATTTCATTTTTGATAATTTGCAATTTTCCTAGATTCATACTTCATACATTCCACATTCTGATTATTAATGGGTGTTTGCAGCTGTTTCTTTTCATTTGGAGTCATGCTACATCACCAGCTGAAGGTACTGAAAGCTTGACTCCATCTGTGTCATAAAGGTCGACTCTACTTTGAAGGCTCAGCTCTTCCCCAGTCGTCTTTTGAGTGCCTTCCAACCTGACAAGCTCATCTTCTGGCACTGTATCAGTCAATGTTCCACTCCTATTCATTAGGTTTTCACTGGCCATCTTTTTTTTTCTTTTTTTTATGTAGATAGCCAGGCCTTTCCTCCTAGTCTGTCTTAGTCTGGAAGCTCAGTGAAACCTGTCAACCATGGGTGACCCTGCTGGTATTTGAAATGCCAGTGGCATAGCTTCCAGCATCACAGCAACATACAAGCCACCACAGTATGACAAACTGACAGACTAGTAATGGCCCTATCAGTTAGGCACTATTTTTATTCTCATTTTATAGAACTGAGCCACTGAAAGGTTAAATAACTTGCTAGGAGTAACATGGATTATAAATAATTCAAACCCAGGCACTCTGACTCCAGAGTGTTCTCCTAATCACTGTATGAAAGATCTCTCCTATTCCAAGATTGTAAAAATATTTTTCTATATTTTTTTCCAGTACTTCTATTGATTTTCTTCTAAAGTTTTACTTATTTAATCCATCTGGAAATTATTTTTTGTGTATGGTATATTGTAAGTAACTACTTTCATTTTTCAACACAGCCAATTTATCTAATATGCTTACATTTATTTTAAAAAAAACATGTTTTTTATAAAAACTACTTGTTTATATTAATATAAAGAGAACCTACTGCTTACCCAATCACTGTAAGACATGAAGTTGAATCTGTTTCTCTGTTGGTGAATATTTCCCTGGATGTATACTCACTTTCTTTGCCAGATTTTCCTGTGGCCAATAGCCTGACTTCTGAGAAGACTGGCTGGGGAAAGTTCTGTGACCTGTGGTGATTGAATGAGGTGAATAAATTCATGAAAAATTAGGCCCCCCTCCTCTCTTTTTTAGGTGAATTTTAGCTGTACTCTAATGGAGTTTTAAATTCTGGCTTCTCATCAGAATCATCTTGGAACTTAAAAAAACAAAAAACAAAGAAGTTTAGCACCATGGTTTCACTCAAGGATTTTAATTATTGATCTGGGATGAGTGCTAACCAAAAAAATCAAGCCAGTTGCTATCAAGTCGATTCTGACTCATGTTGACCTCATGCATTGCACAGTAAAACTGCACTCTGTAGGCTTTTCTAGGCTATGACCTTTCAAAAGCAGATTGTAAGGCCTTCCTTATGAGGCACCTCTGGGTAGACTTGACCCAACAACCTTTCGGTCAATAGTTAAGCCCCTAACCATTTTTGCCAGTGAGGGACTCTGGGATGAGTACTAGGCATTAGTATTGTTTTAAAGTTCCTCAAATGAACCTAATGTGCAGTCAGAGCTGAGAACCACTGTGTTCTTAACCAAACGTGATACCTAACCACACTCTGCATTTAAAATAATGTTTCATCCATTCAGCAAATTTTATTGAGTGCCTGCTATGTAAGAGATGGTCTGTTAAGCTGGGGAGAAATATAGGATTTTTTTTTTTTTTTCTGTTCTCATAGAGCTTTTAATGGAGTGAAAGACATAAGCATGAATCAGAATATTGCACCCGTTTATGTATAATTAGAAATTGAGGGTGTAAAACTTGAAGCCTGCCCCAGAGAGGGGTGGGGAGATGGTGTCAGAAAAGGTATCTGATTTAAATATCAGGCTTTCCAGTTCTTTCTGCTCCATGACCCTTTGCTGGATCATTTGGCAGAACACAGGTGCGCAGCAGCATTTAAGACTCTGAAGATCACACTTCGGAGTACTGCAACATACACAGATAAGAGAAGAATTATGATCAGTATTTGTAGTTCACTTTATAGCCAGGAATCAATTTTACCCAATCTGAAGACTCTGCAGAATCAAATATGGGAGTATTAGACAAATTACTCAGTTTCCTAATTTCTCTGTTTGCTTCCCAGATTGTTTTATTAGTATTAAAGATCTTAGAGACATCTGCAGCAATGTGAGTGCAACATTCAATCTCCAAAACAACATGTGTTCTCCCTCAACAGGCCAGTTTTATATCTATTGCAGCTGTATTCTGAACCATCAATGTCTAATTTCATGAACTTCTTGGGCAAGGAAATTTATGGCCTTAACGGCATTGTTTACACCGCTTACTGTTATCTCAACCATAACATGGGGGATTTGTCCTACTTTCCAGATCGCTTGTAAAACATAAAATGAAGAGGCTTGAGGAGAGAAGAAATCCAAAATTTCCCCAGAGTAGTTAGGGTTTGGAGTCCCTGAGTGACGCAAATGGTTAATGTGCTTGGCTGCTAATTGAAAGGTTAGAGGTTTGAGCCTACCCAGAGGCACCTCGAAAGAAAGGCCTGGTGATCTACTTTTGAAGAATTAGACATTGAAAACTCTATGGAACCTCATTCTACTCTGACCCACATGGGGTCTCCATGAGTCAGAATCAACTCTATGGCAATGGGTAGTTAGGGTTTCAGTTCTTAAATTAGGACCCAGTTTTCTCTTTCTTAAATTAAATTTTTTTACTGATCTCTTTTTTCCTAGAGGACAAATCCATGTGGAACCTGGGCGATGTCAGAGACAATCCTGAAAGCAGTCATTAGTTTACCAAGGTAAGAAGTTCCTGTCAACTTGTGGATAATAGCCAATAAGTTTTGTGCCACAGATCCAAAAGCAGTCATGGGAGACGGGGCACCCAGTGATCTGTTTTTGGCCTAACCACCCCTATAAAAACAAAAACCCATTGCCTGTTGAGTCAATTCTGACTCATAGCAACCCTATAGGACAGAGGAGGACTGTCCCATAGAGTTTCCAAGGAGCAGCTAGTGGATTTGAACTGCTGACCTTTTTGATTAGCAGCCAAGCTGGATTGTCAGATAATGCTGTCGTGTTCTGGCACAATTTATAAAGAATGGTTTGCATCAGATGGTGATTTTTGCAGTATTAAGATCACTAGGGAGACCTCAAGTAAAAGAAAAGTAATATATCTTTCTTGTAAGACCTGTGGAAGTGAGACAGCCTCCAAACACACACCACCTCTTCCCTAACCTCCTTTCAAGTTCTATTTCAGTGAAAGTTCTGTTACAAAGACTAGCTCTTACACAAAGTCCCCAAGCATATTTTTGGTGGAGGCAGAAACCTTTTCAAGGTATGGCGTGATAGAGGATTTTAGATTTCTGCCTGTTGTGGTATTTGCTGTGTGAAAAGCCAACTAATGGTTGAGCCCAGTTACCCAGGAAACCAACTTATTTATTACAAGGAACTGGAACCAGAGGAAGCTGGGTGGATGCCTTATACCTAGTTTGGTTGTATGCTTTAGCCAGTTAGTGGAAGAATTCTAGACAGGTATTAGATTCACTCAGGAGCCCTGGTAGCGCAGAGATTAGGCACTCAGCTGCTAATCAAAAGGTTTACAGTTCAAACCCACCAGCTGCTACATCCTTAAAGATTACAGCCTTGGAAACCATATGGGACAGTTCTGCTCTGCTGTATAGAGTCACTATGAGTCATAATCGACTTGATGGCAATGGGTTTGGTTTTGGGTTTATTGGACTCAATTAATGACTAAGGATGCAAATATAATATAAAAATAGAAGACTTGGAAGTAACATTGTTAAAAGTTGCCTTAGCTAGCAAGAGGAAAGAAGGTAGCTAGTATAGAGAAGGAACGCAGATTAAAAAGAGACGATTTATGATCTCATTCCATGGATCTTTGGTGGAAGCTGTTTACATCTAAAGACAGGCTGCTTCCCACTCCAAAAAACCCTTGGCTTGAGATTTCCAATAGGAATGGCCTTCCAGTGATTTGAGGATGGTTTCTGTCTCTTTGAGGGTCCTTGGATGGTGCAAATGGTTAGTGCACTCAGCTACTGACCAAAAGATTGGAGGTTCAAGTCCATACACAGGTGCCTTTGAAGAAAGGCCTAGCCGTCTACTTCTGAAAAATCAGCCATTGAAAACCCCATGGATCACAGTTCTACTCTGACACATACGGGGTTTCCATGAGTCCAACTCAACTCTGTGTCAACTGCTTTGTTCTGGTCTGGTCTGGTTCTCTTTCTTTAGTTGAGGGACATGAATCCAAGGTTCAGCTCCTTAAGAGTTTCACTGCTGTGCTAGCTGTCAATAGTACTGAAAGCGTCCTTTCATTTGGGATTCTAAGATAGTTTTTTGTTAAAGAAAAAATTCTGGCCTGTAGCAGAAGCTGTAGGGAAGTATCAGAGTCAAACGAATATTATTTGTAGATGACAGAGACATAAAATGACTGTGGTTAACTTATTACTGATAATTTTCAGAAATGGAAGATTTGATGAGCATTCATTACAATAATGCAACTGGCAAGGAAATATGATTGCTTCTATGGCATGCAAAACGAATATAATAAGAACAATCTAAAGTTTTAGACAAAATGTCAATATGCATAATGACTAAGGATGTTTTTATAGATTGTTAATGAACATTATTACATCTGATTTATAAAAATGAATAAACATAAGTTTTACAAAGGAAAAAACCTTGAGATATAATATATATAATTAACCAGAGACATAATATATGTATCATACCAGTAGTATGCCAAAATTGAATAAAATTATACCAGAAATGTATCAAGAATATCAAATAAAGAGATTTAGTAAGTCTGGAGTAGGTCCCAGTTTTAATAGAATTGGTAGGTAAGTCTGATGTGCCTCCCAAATACAAAAGTACAATCTTAGAAGATGCTAGATTCAAATTAAGGAAGTAAGAGTGTGACCAAGTTAACATTTTAAATGATAAATCATGACTGGTAACCATACTATTTTTGCCTAACTTCAAGCAATGACTCTGATAAATGGAAGCATATTATGGACAGTGAGGGAACGGAGAAATCTCATTTCCGCCATAGCATACGATTTCGGAAATATTTAAGCATTTTACCTACACAAATTTAACCTAGAGAAGGCTGAGCATCTTTTCTTTGACAGCTCTTTTCATGGAACTCTTCAATAGTAACACATGAAATAGTCTTAATTATTTCTGACATCTCTCTTTTTACAATGAAAGAACCAGTCTTGAACATATTCCATGGGTCTTCTGAGAAATCCCAAAGGTAGTTTTAGGTACAAAAGATACCCTGAAAGTTATTTTACTTCATTTTACATTTAGGATTTAATCTCAGGATGGGAAAAAACAATTAAAAGCTGTCAGGTTTGAACACTTAAGATAGAAACATGGCTGCCTGAAAAACAGTAGCTGGTTACTCAGTTGAAATTAACAATAAACCATTTAAAAATAAACATAACAGATAATATGATTATTAAGAAACTGTGTTCTTTCATAAGTGAGGAACTTTTGTTACTTAAATAGTCAAGGACATAATAAAGCCGACAAAAAGCACATAATAATATTCTGGTAAAACACAGAATCTTGGCTATCTAGGAAGATAACAAGAAAAAAATAACCTTTTGTATTTTAGATAAGGCAATAAACAGTAAATCAAGAAGACGATTCCATCAAAACTGAACAAACTTTGCTAAGATTTTAACCTTCCGTAGCTTTTCAGACTCACTCTTTGCACCTACTACAATCTGAGAAAAACGAAAATTCTCTTTCTGTGTACCTTCTACTGCTTTCTGTGTCTATATGTTTTCTCCCATTCTTTTCCTCTCTGGAGCAACCAGTCATTTCACTTTAAAGTATTTCATTTTTAAACAAGGCAACTTCTATTTCACAAAGAAAACTGGGGGGATGGATTACTGTCACATGCCCCGTGCCAGCATTTTAGATAAGCAGAGCTCGTGAATACACATAACACTACTTTCTGTAGATGTCGCCATTACTCATACGACTTCTCCCAATAGACCTGAAGATAGACCTCCTCAGTAGCATATAAAAATATGAATCAAAAGTACATAAATTCAAAACTATGCTTAGTAATCAGTGTGTCAGTAATCTGTCTTGCTTAGACGTCATCTAGGCACCAATGAATATCCAGTAATTAACTCAGTTTAATATCAGTCCTAAAGATCTTGGAAATTAATCTTCTAGCTGACATACTACAAAACAATTACTTTGAAATAAAAATTTCAGGATAATGAATTTATGTGGGTAAACACAAATTTACCTTTTTTAAAGCTTCAAACATTAGTTACAGTAGTGGCTTATTTGATCTGTAACCGTGTATAAATTGAGGAAGAACATACCCAAGTAGGATAAAAATGTAAGCTTGCATTTTACTTTAACACTGACAAATTAGAGAAGACATAGTTTTTATTAAACCAAACTAATAGTTTCATTTTGCAAAATTTTACCTAAAGTATGGGAACTTGGATTCGTAAAATATTTGAACTAAATTTCCTTTTTAATTTTTTTAAGCAAATTGTAAGTATTAGTTCATTTCCTTTATTTTCTGAGAAATTCTATGAATTTCAACTTATATAAGCACTTATTTATCTCTGTAAGGAGCCTAGGTTGTACAAGTGGTTTTCGATTGGCTGCTAATCTCAAAGTTGATGGTTCGAACCCACCCAGTGGTTCCTCAGAAGAAAGTCCTGGCAATCTGCTTCCATAAAGATTACAACAAAAAAAAAAAAGGAGCAGTACTCTCTGTAACACATGAGGTCACCATGAGTCAAAAATTGAACGGCAATGGGTATCTCTATAAGCCAATCAAAGAGCTTCTTTAATCTTTAGAGAAACTTTTCCTTGAGTGTTCCTTCTGGGCATCTCATTGATTAATCATTACACTTTTTACATATTTTCTCTCCTTTCTTAGCCAAGACTAGGCAACCCTCTACTTCTGCTCCAACATCCTTTCTGTTTAGAGTATCTACAAATATTTTTTTATCAAGATCTTCCTTTCTTTGGGGTTAAATGACTGATGTGGGAGCGTCTAGTTGTTTTATCTGTTAGGCCACATATTTATTCAGGGTTCTACTTTCTTTTCATACCACGGTGTTTTCAGAACTCTCTGAAAGGTGTTGGAGTTCTGGCAAAGGGGTTATTTCCCATTCTAGTTTGTGTTTAGTATCAAATACCCAACTTATGTCGTAATACTATGTACAAAGAGTGAGGAGAGAGCTGGGGTCACATCTGCTTCAAGATCTATTTGTGGATGCTATCTAAAGGTATTGAAGAGCTTATCCCTGAAATAATCAAAGGAATCATCATTCCTTTGCTTGCAGGATTGGATTAGAGGCCCATCCATCTTCATAGGGAAGACCTTAGGGATAGCCTCCTTTTTCAAAATTTACAGATTTTCCAGACCCCTCTGATTTCCTGTGAAATCCAGTGTCTCTTATATCATCCTCATGGGCTTCCTATCCTGCTTTTCCATCCAGTTGTTGGAATTTGAAACTCCCACTAATCTTTGAACTAATTGGCATAGATTAGGAAGCCCTGTGCAATGGGTCAGTGCTTGGCTGCTAACCAAAAAGTTGGTGGTTCCAACCCACCCAGAGGCTACGCAGGATAAAGCCCTGACAGTCTGCTCCCTTAAAGATTATGCCTAGGAATCCCTATGAGGCAGTGCTACTCCATCACATGGGGTTGCTATGAGTTGAAATCAACTCAAAGGCACCTAACAACAACAACATAATTATTCTAAATCTTTCTGCAAATTTCTCCTTATCTTGCCTGGGTTGTGGAAGATCTGACAATGGCACTTACCTCAGAGTGAGACCAGGGCTTTTAAATCAACAATGAAAGGCTTTCCCTGCTCTAAGGGAGTTTTTACTTTAAAAGTCAACTGAGTCTTAGGGGTTTCTGGCCCTCCAGGAGGAAAGGGGAACAAATCAGAAGAAGAGATTGGGGTGGGATAAAATGGAGAGCTATAGGATGAGAGAAAAGAAATAGTATTGTAAAAGCTGTTAAATCTGAGTTTTGATTTAAATCAAAAAAACCAAACTCACTGCTGTTGAGTCAATTCCAACTCATAGCGACCCTGTAAGAGTAGAACTCTCCCATAGGGTTTCCAAGGCTGTGATCTTTACGGAAGCAGACTGTCACATTTTTCACCCGTGGAGGGGCTGGTGGGTTCTCACCATCAACCTTTCAGTTAGTAGCCAAGTGCTTTAACCGCTGAGATACCAGGTCTCCACGTTGTGATTTAGGGGGATTTAAAGGAGATACTTTCAAGTTTTTCACATTTTTCTTATGACTGAGTTAAGGAATCTCTTAAAGAATAGATTTTGGAATCTGAAAGTTATTTTTTGTATATTTCCTCATACCAATTAAGAAAGAAGAACCACTGGAAACAGAGCTTCCCTTGTGTTCGTAGATGTCTCTCCAAAAAAAGAAAAAGAAGGTTGTATCAATTTCTTCAGAGTGTACACTGTGATTTCAAATGATCATTGGTGAAATTGTGCTAGTTAGAAAGTTAAGGACACGAATCTGGGTTATAAGAAGGAAGAGTTCTGGCTGGAGGAGGAGGCATGGACCTAACTTTAGACTGAGATAAATCCATGAGAGTCTGGGAACGTTCAGTCCAAAGATACTTCTTACGCACCTCATGTCTCAGGCTCCCAACCTAATGGCTGGGTTGCCCCGCTATGGACTTCTGCCAAGGTTTGTTGACTTGGAAGGATGGAAATGGTTAGAGAGGAGTTTTCTCCCAGAATCAGGTTCTTATGGACAAGACAAGACTGAAGCAAGTTATCATAAGGTTTTCTTTTTTTAAAATTTATTTTGTTGTTGTTGAGAATATACACAGCAAAACATACATCATTTCAACAGTTCCTACATGTACAATTCAGTGACATTGATTACATTCTTTGAGTTGTGCAACCATTCTCACCATTCTTTTCTGAGTTGATCCTCCCCCATTAACATAAACTCACTGGCCCCTAAGGTTCCTATCTAGTCTTTGGAGTTGCTGTTGTCACTTTTATCCCACATATATAGTTCTTAAAAGAGCGTAATTCTGAAGACAGACCTTTTTTCCTAGTTAAGCTAGAATATTGTTTGGTGTTAAGACTTCAGGGTATATTTTTGGTTTAAGGTTTAAGGATTATCTCAGGGCAATAGTTTTAGGGGTTCATCCAGCCCCCATGGCTCCAGAAAGTCTAGAGTCCATGAGAATTTGAAATTATGTTCTGAAATTACCCCCTTTTGATCAGGATTCTTCTATAGACTCTTTGATCAAAATGCTCAGTAATGAATGATAGCTGGGCACCATCCAGTTCTTTTGGTAACATGGCAAAGGAGGCAGTTGTTCATGTAAGCAATTAGCCACGCGTTCCTTATCCCAAGTAGATGGCTTTAACAAAGAGAAATTTGTTCCCTCACAGTAAAGTAGGCTAAAAGTTCAAATTTAGGGCATCAGCTCCAGGAGAAGACTTTCTCTCTTTGTCGCCCTTCTTCTCATCAGTGTTCCCCCAGACTAGGAGCTTCTCCACGCAGGGACCCCAGGTCCAAAGGATGCACTCTGCTCCCGGCACTACTTTCTTGGTGGTATGAGGTCCCTCACTCTTTGCTTGCTTCCCTTTCCTTTTATCTCTTGTAAGATAAAAGGTGGTGCAGGCCATATCCTAGGGAAACTCCCTTTCCATTGGATCAGGGATGTGACCTTAGTAAGGGTGTTATACAATCCCACCCTAATCCTCTTTAACATAAAATTACAGTCACAAAATGGAGGACAGCCACACAATACTGGGAATCCTGGCCCAGCACAATTGATACACACATTTTGGGGGAACATAATTCAATCCATGACATTCCATCCTTTGGCCCCGCCAAAAAAATCACATGCTTGCAACATGCAAAACATATTCATCTCATCATATCACAGCAAAAGTTTTAACTCCAAGTCCAAAATCCAAAAATTCCCCTTCATCCGTGAAATCTAGACTACAAGTTATCTGCTTCCAAAGGTACAATGGCAGAACAGGCACAAGCTAGACACTTCCATTACAAATGGGAGAAACTGGAGGAAAAGGAGGAATAACAGGAACCAAGCAAGTCAGCAGAACACATTACATTAGCCCTCAAGGCTTTGAAAATAAATCTGTTCTTTGAGAAAACTTATACAATGGACCTGCCCTCCAGACTCTAGGTATTGGCCACACTCTCCAGATTCTGAGTGGAAGCCCCTCAGCACTGGGCTTCAGCTCTGCCTTCTGGGCGCACTGGGACAGCAACTCTGCTCCCTCGGCTTTAGGCGCACCATTCTCCTAGTCCATCTGAATGGCGACTTCACCCTTAGAAACACCAGAGACCATGGTTTCACTCTTTGAAACCCCAGAGGTCACAGCCATAGCTTTTGAGACTGAGACAGCTCAGCTTCTTGCGTTCCTTGTCTCTTAAGCTTGTTTTCTGGTTTCTTGGCCTCTCGGCTCCTCGGGCCTCACACCCGCATCTGCCCTGCTGGCACAAGTGTTCCAAAGCTGGGTAGCTCCACCAATAAGTGTCTGGGGGCACCCCACTCTGCCAGAAAGCTTCCTGCACACAGGCACTCAGCTGTCTTGCTTTGTGGGTTGGCTCAGCACCGTCTCTCGCTGGTCTTCTGGTTCTGCTGTTGCTGGTTCTCTGCCACTGCTGGTTCTCTGCCACTGCCACTCCTCTATCCATTCACAGTTTCAAAACCGCTTCCACATTTTAGGTATCTGTTAGAGCAGCACCCTACACCTGGTACCAAATTCTGTCTTAGTCATCTAGTGCTGCTATAGCAGAATTGCCCCCAAGTGGATGGCTTTAACAAAGAGAAATTTATATCCTCACAGTAAAGTAGGCTAAAAGTCCAAATTCAGGGCCTCAGCCTTTAGGGGAAGGCTTCTCTCTGTCAGCCTTCTCATCAGTCTTCCCCCAGACCAGGAGCTTCTCCATGCAGGGACCCCAGGTCCAAAGGACGCACTCTGCTCCTGGCACTGCTTTCTTGGTGGTATGAGGTCCCCCACTCTCTGCTTGCTTTCCTTTTCTTTTCTCTCAGAAGATAAAAGGTGGTGCAGGCCACACCCTAGGGAAACTCCCTTTCCATTGGATCAGGGATGTGACCTTAGTAAGGGTGTTATACAATCCCACCCTAATCCTCTTTAACATAAAATCACAATCACAAAATGGAGGACAACCATGCAATACTGGGAATCCTGGCCCAACCAAATTGATACACACAGTTTTGGAGGGACATAATTCAGTCCATGACAGTAACTATATAATATGTTTTAAAAATCAGGAAGTGTGAGTCCTCCTACTTTGTGTTCTCTTTCAACATTGCTTTAGCTATTTGGGGCCTCTTGCCATTTCATGTAAAGTTGAGGATTGATTTTTTCATTTTTGTAAAGAAGGCTGTTGAAATTTTGATTGGGATTGCATTGAATCTATGGATCACTTTGGGTAGTATTGACATATTAACAATATTAAGTCTTCCAACTCATGAATATGGAACATCTTTCCATTTATTTAAGTCTTCTTTAATCTCTTTCAGCAGTTTTCATTGGATAATTCCTTCATGACTCTGGTTAGATTTATTCCTAGGTATTTTATTTTCTTAGATGTTATTGTAAATGGAATTGTTTCCCTAATTTCTCTTTCAGGTTTCTCATTCTCATTCCTGGTGTATAGAAACCCAGCTGATGTTTGTTTGTTGACCTTGTACCCACAACTTTGCTAAAGTTCTCTATTAGCTCTAGAAATTTTCTTCTGGACTCTTTGGGGTTCTCTGTATATAGGTTCATATCATCTGTGGATGGAGATAATTTTAGTTCTTCTTTTCCAATCTGGGTATCTTTTATTTCTTTTTCTTGTCTTATTGCTCTGGCTAAGACTTCTAATACAATATTGAACAGAAGTCATGAGAACAGGTGCCTTAGTCTTGCTCCTGATTTCAAGGGAAAGCTCTTTCTCCATTAAGTATAATGTTGGCTGTAGGCTTTTCATATATGCCCTGAATCATATTGAGGGATTCCCCTTCTATTTCAGTCTTCTTTAGAGTTTTCATCAAGAAAGGGTGTTAGATTTTATCAAATGCTTTTTCTGTGTCCACAGAATTCATCATGTGGTTCTTTTCCATTGTTCTATTGATGTAGTCTCCAGTAAATTTTTCATTTCAGCTTTTGTACTTCTCAACTCCAAAATTTGTTTTAAAATTTCATTTTATAATTTCTATGTCTTTGTTAATATTCTCATTTTGTTCAAACATCATTTTCTGGATTTCCTTTAACTCTTTGTCTACACTTCCCTTTAGTACATTGAGCATAATTAAAGCAGTTGTTTTAAAATTGATATCTGGTAGGTCCAATGTCTGGTCTTCCTTAAGAATGATTTCAGTTGATTGATTTTGTTCCTTTGAATGGGCCATCCTTCTCTGTTTTCTGATTTTTTTGTTGACAGCAAGACATTTGAATAATACAATGCAGTAGTTCTAGCACTCTGGCTCTCCCCTTTCCTCAAGGTTTGCTAAGTGTTTTTCTTTCTTCCTTTCTCCTTTTGTATTTTGTATATTGTTGAAGGCTGTGATAGTCTGTTAGGTAAGTGCCTTTTTTCAAACTATTTTTGCAGAAACAAACAAAAGAAAAAATATTGGGGTGGATACCGCTTGCAGTCTTTGCAGAATGGCTTTATGCTGGGGAAATTCTTAAGCAGGCTTATACTGAGCTAGGAGATACACCCAAGGAAAAAACTTAGGATGATCTCAGGACATTCTGGGCATATGTCTTGCCCTGGGCATGTGTGAGGCTTTGCTAATTATATATAATTTTCCAAGAACATTTTCTCCCTGGGTTTTTGATCCTGGCATTTCAATTGCTCTCCTTTGACCCAGGCAGCCATGGGCTCCTCAGTTCACCTTATGGTGCCTCAGGCTCTGCCTTCCATTCCTCTTCCCTGAGCGACCTCCAAGATGGATGAAACAGAGGTAAACACTTCGCTTTAGTCCTCTAGGCAGTCATTTGACAGATTCAAGCAGGCAAACACCATGCTTTGTTACTAGAGTGTGCTCTGCTCACTCCAAAACCAGGGGCTAAGACCCCAAGCCAGAAATGTAGTTGCCAAGTGGAGTTGGGGGTGGTGCTCTGGACAGTATCAAAAAAAGACTTAGGGTCTTCCTACTATTCTGCAAACATTTGCCCAGTTGCCATGGTCCCCTGGTCAAAATGTCCATTAATACTCAGTTTATTTGAGCCAGAACCCAATCAAAGATCACACATTATATTTGTTTTGCATTTAAGATTTAAAAAAATGTATAAAAACATTTTCACACTCCCTTTTTTATTTTAATGACATTGACTTTTTGAAAATATCAAGCCTGTTGTTTTATGTAATATCTCACATTCTAGATTTGTCTCATTATTTTCTTGTGTTATCATTTAATTATCAAAATCATGTTTTTAGCTATTCTTGCTTGGGACATTTGTAAAAGTGTAATCTTGCAATTTTTAAAATTCAGTAAGTTTGCTTGGACAATATGATATTAACACTCTACCTTATATGACACGCAAATATCATTTCAAGGTGACTGATGGTATAAAAATGAAAGATAAGGGAGAGAGCCCACATCTCTGAAGGAGGAAACCCCATCTACAGAAGGACATATGAAGAAGAACTGAGTCACCCTAATCCACAGCCAGCCCAAGATCCCAGACATATGAATGAGGCCACCTTGGACCTTCTAGCCTAGCGCAGCCACCATCCAGCTGAGTGCAGATGCGTGAGTGAGCAGACAACACCACATGGAGTAGTGACACACCATCACCTCCGAGACATACTAGAAGTCCAGACTCACAGAATCATGGGCAATAAATACTTTTTTTTTTTAATTTAAAAACAAAATCATAGAATACAACATAGGAAGCTATTCTTATTGCTTTGATATAGGAATTTCATGTATAAGACACAAAATGTGTAAATCTTAAAGGAAAATATAAGTTCGATTACAGTATATTTAGGAACTTTTGTTCATAGGAGTCCGTGGGTGGCAGAAATGGTTGACGTTCTTGGCTACTAACTGAAAGGTTGGAAGCTTGAGTCCACCCAGAGGAAATTTCAGAAGAAAGTCCTGTTAATCTGCTTCTAAAAAACCAGCCATTGAAAACCCAATGGAGCACAGTTCAACTCTGACACACAGGGGTTGTCATGAGTGAGAGCTGACGTGACCGCAACTGGTTTTTCTGATTTGTCCATAAAAATATACTGGAAAGAAAGTGACAAAGCAAGCGATAAATTGGAAGAGATACTTTCAATTAACATAACTGGCAAAGTATTAGTATGAATCTAGCATATTTAAAGAACTCCTAAATCAATGAAAGAAACAGGCAAACAAACAAAACTCTCATTTAGGAAAACAATAAAAAAAACCTTCATAAAGCACTTCAGAAAAGAGGAAAACTAAACTAATAAGCATATGTAAAGATAGTCAACTTCTTTATTAATCATGAAAGGTAAATTGAAACCACAATGAGGTACTGTTTCACCCTCATCATATTGGCAACAATTAAAAGTAACTAGATGGCAAGCTGGTATTTTGGTTTATAGGGTCGCTGTGAGTTGGAACTGACTCAACGGCATGGGTTTGGTTTTTTGGTATTATTCAAATGTTATGGAGCCCTAGTGGTGCTGTGGTTAACAGCTTGACTGCTAACCGGAAGGCAGTTCAAATCCACAGCCACTCCTTGGAAACGCTATGGGGCAGTTCTACTCTGTCCTATAGGGTCACTATGAGTCAGAATCGACTCTACTGCAACGGCAACAGGTATTCAAATGTTTCATTTTACTTGCATACACAATCAATGCTCATGAAAGCAGCAGTCAAGAAATCAAGCAATGTATTACATTGGAAAAATATGCTGCAAAGACCTCATTAAAGTGTTAAAAAGCAAAGATGTCACTTTGAGGACTAAGGTGCACCTGACCCAAACCATGGTATTTTCAATCGCCTCATATGCATGTGAAAGCTGGACAACAAATAAGGAAGACTGAAGATTTGATGCCTTTGAATTATGGTGTTGGTGAAGAATACTGAATATACCATGGACTGGCAGAAGAACCAGTAAATCTGTCTTGGAAGAAGTACAGCCAGAATGCTCCTCAGGATGGCGAGATTTCGTCTCATGTACTTTGGACATGTTATCAGGAGGGACCAGTCTCTGGAGAAGGGCTTCATGGTTGGTAAAGCAGAGGGTCAGGGAAAAAGAGGAAGACCTTTGAGGAGATGGATTGACACAATGGCTGAAACAGTGGGCTCAAACACAGCAAAGATTGTGCGGATGGCGCAGGACCAGGCAGTGTTTCATTCTGTTGTACGTAGGGTCGCTATGAGTCAAAACCAACTTGACGCACCTAACACCAACAACAACATTTAAATGTTGGTAAGTATATGGTACGAAGAGAATATCATGCATTGCTGGTGGAAGTGTAAATCATAACCACTTTAGAATATAATTTAGCATTATCTAGTAAAATTCAAGATGTATATATCCATCAGTTCATCTCTTATGTATATGTTCTAGAGAGACTCTACTTCTTATGTACCAAGAAAAGTGCACTGATTAAAAAAAAAAGATGAAACAGGACACAATCTAAATATCCACTACAGTTGATGACAAGAATACGTTGAGATATATTTGCACGATGAAATACAGAGTCCATTAATGAACCCCAGCTGTATACAATAACACGGATAAAACTATAAACAGTGGACAGTGAGAAAAGTAAATTGCATAAAATTATGTTCACTATAATTTCATTTATATAAAGTTTAAAAATATCAAAAAATGTATTTGTTTGGTATGCAAACATTGAGGAAATCACGGGGAAATGCGGAGGAATGGAAAACATTTTCAAGATGGGGAAATGGAGGAAAATCGTTTGAGGAGGGACAGAAAGGGACTTTAGAGTTGACAGTAACTATTTCTTTTTGCTATTGAGTTGTGATATACTGGTATTCACTGTATCTTCTTTTTAAGACATGACTCATTTTATAAAATTTTTGGTAGTTACTCCATATTTAATATATTTAATAAAAAAAACTATTTAAAAAATAAAACTTTTTTTTTTTTTTTTTTTTTTTAAATCTATGAGTTTGTTTACTATGGTGGCTTGCAGGCTGCTGTGATGCTGGAAGATTTGCTACCAGTATTTCAAATACCAGCAAGGTCACCCGTAGAGGACAGATTACAGTGGAGCTTCCAGACTAAGACACACTAGAAAGGCCTGGTGATCTGCTTCCTAAAATTAACCAATGAAAACCTTATGGCTTACAACAGAACTTTGACTCACTTGCTTTAGGCATGTCATCAGAGGGATCAATTGCTGGAAAAGAACATCATGTTTATCAAAGTAGACGGCTAAAGAGTGCAAAGAACACTCTTAATGAGACGGATTGGCAAAGCTGCTTCAAGGAAGGAGCTGAAGATGCTGGAGATTGTAGAATGGCACAGGCCCAAGCTCAGAGGCAACTAACAATACCACCACCA
This sequence comes from Dugong dugon, assembly GCA_030035585.1. Lineage (NCBI taxonomy): Eukaryota > Metazoa > Chordata > Mammalia > Sirenia > Dugongidae > Dugong > Dugong dugon. The sequence continues at coordinate 18,667,996 of CM057463.1, read as the reverse complement.
TTTTCTATTTGCGTTAGAAAGAGTAAATTTGCTAGCTTGCTATAAATGTAACAATGACACTTCCATTTTTAAATTGTAAAAAATCAAGTGAAAACATTGCTAGGTACTTTTTATATTGAATTATTGATTACTTCACTAATTCCAGGTGAGTACTTGTCCCCAAGAAGCAATATATGAAGGAAGATTAGATACATGCTTCAGAATTTTATCTTCTCTCTGTATATCACATTTTGAAATATTTTTTACAAATCAGATATGCACACAGAAGAATGTCTTTTCTATATCAAATTAGTAAATTAAATAGACTCTTCTCGTATATTCTTGACTTACTTTTAAAATAAAAAATAACAATATACAGTTTAAACCTTACCCTTCATCCCTTTTTCCTTTCTCTTTCTGGTGATCATTACTGTGAATGTTCTTAAAGCCTTCAGTGTTTCTTATTAAAGAGATGCCAACTGCAAAAGTCCTTTATAATTCTATCATGTTTTCATTTAATCATATCAACATATTAATAAGAAGCAAATGCAAATGATTTCTCTGCCCATCCAACTTAATGATTTTAAAACACCACTTTCAGAACTGTTCTTCTAATATCTAAGGCTAATATAATGAATTCAAAACATAGGTCACAAACGCAAATGTTCTCAGGTGCCAGGCAGAAGGGATTAGAGTCATCCTTTTAGAGTGGGGACTCAGTCTAGATTAAGTTCATGCCCAACTTATAAAAGGCAGATGCTTGCTGTCTTCCGGAAACGGCAACAAGTGAGTGGCCAACATTATCTAGTGGTCTGAATTTTGAAAGAAAGGCAAAAATTTTGTTTTATTTCTAATGCCTAAATTTTGTCAACTATTTACAATTAAAAAAAAAAATCATGTAAATTAAATTAAGGAGTTCCTGAGTGGTAAAAATGGCTAACTCATTGGGCTGCTGATCAAAAGGTTGGAGATTCGAGTCTACCCAGAGGTACCTCGGAAGAAAGGCCTGGCAATCTACTCCCCCAAAATCAGCCATTGGAAACCCTATGGAGCACAGTTCTACTCTGACACACATAGGGCTACCATGAGTCAGAATTGACTTGATGACAACCCTTTTTTTAAGTTCCATTAAGCCTGTCTAGGTCCCTAGGTGACACAAGTGGTTTGCTATAGGCTTCTTACTTAAAGGTTGGCAGCTCAAACCCACCCAGTAGCTCCATGGAAGAAAGGCCTGGTGATCTGCTCTGTAAAGATTACAGCCAAGAAAACCCTATGGGATATTTCTCCTCTGTAACACATGGGCTCACCATGAGTCAGACTCAACAATACGGTAATGGGTTTAGATTTTTGGTTATTTTTAAACCTGTCTGAAGACCAGAGCCAGCTGATGGGCTGCCAGTTTGCAATTACAGTTAAATGGAGCAGTTAGAACTATCTTTTTGGTTTAGCACACTCTCCTTTTTTGTCTTTTCTGGACTCATTTATTCAACAATATTTGTTGCTCAAGTCTGGACTTCCAAGCTGCAAGAAGCCCTCTATGACCTGACCTCATTCTGCTCCCCGAGCTTCACCCCTGCTGCCCCTTTCAAAGTGGCTTCCTTGCAGTCCACTGCGCAACTTTGGCACTGCTTTGTCCTCACAGTTTTGCTTTTGAAGCTGCATCTATAAATGTACCATACAGTACAGAGACTGGATTGGGATTTAGACAAACCTGTGTTCTCCTGAAAGCTCAGTCCCATACTAGTTGTGTGCTCTCAGCCATGTTACTTCATGCCTCTCAACTTCAGAATCCTGATCTGTACGATAGGATTATTAGTATTTTGAGGTCTAAATTAAATATGTAATGAAATACCTAATAATGCTTGACACAAAATATATGTGCAATAAAATGTGCTCTCAGTACCTGTAAATCAAAGCTGTCGTTGTTGAAGTAACTTCCTCCAGCTTTTCACATTCTTGTCGTTATTCTAACCACAGTGCAAACTCTTAAAGACAGAGAAAACAATACGCAGTTTTGATTTTCTTGGTATATCCCACAGTGCTTTACACAGTCTCGGTGTCCAGAAAGATGCCGACTAGTTCCTCTAAATCTTAGTGCCTCTGATTGTAGAGTGGGAAAAAATCTTAGCGATTACTACTTCATTTAACCATTTTGTAAATGAGGAAATTAAATCCTCATTTAAGGGACTTACCAAGGTTCCATAGATGGTTAGGAACATAACTGAAGAAATGATGTTAAACATTGTAACAGTTCAATTTGTTTACTCTTAGAATAATCTTTGTGTAATGGCTCATAACGTTGGCTTTGGAGTGAGCTATTCCATCCTAGCTCCTCCCCTTACTAGCTGTGTGACTGAGTATTTGCGTAACATTTCTGAACCTCAGTTTCTTAATCTCTCAAAGGGGATTAGTAAAACCTAGGGTTGTTTTTAGTTTAAATCAGCATTTACCCCAGTGATGGAAGATACCAAACACTCCATGTGGTATATAATGATGATAAAGATGACAGGGATACCAACGCTGCTGATATATTTCCATGTTTGTGACTCCATCACTGAGGGAATTAGAGAACAGTTGCTGTCATCCTTTGTTTTAAAGACTGCATATTTTAAAACCCAATAAATTATTTTTCAACCTTTGGCTCTTCAGATTAAAAACTTTCAGCTCATACAATCTTTTCCAAGACATAGGATTTCCAAATTGTAATTATTTTTAAAGCATTCCTCCAAAATTTCTTTACGTTTTTCAGTCTTATAGCTCTAAAAACTTATAATTCTTCACATTCTTTAATATGAAGTTGATATTACCTTAATATAGCAGGGTTATTGAACTCATTGTTTATATGTTCTAATTCACTGTTTATAAGGATTGTTTTAACCAAATCTGAATTTTTTATTTGTAATTTATTTTGTGAATTATTATGACTTTTCAGTGATTTTCTTATACAACTTTGCTCAAGAGGTATTGTTATGGATTGAATTGTGTTCCCCAAAAATGTGTGTCAATTTAGCTAAGCCGTGATTCCCAGTATTGTGTAGATGTCCTTCATTTTTTGACTTGATGTAATTTTCCTATGTGTTATAAATCCTAATCTCTGCCTGTGGTTAATGAGGCAAGATTAGGTTATGTTGAAGAGGATTAGGGTGGGATGCAACACTCTTAATCTGGTCACAGCCCTGATCTGGTGTAAGGGGAGTTTCCCTAAAGTGTGGCCTGCATCACCTTTTATTTTACAAGAGATGAAAGGAGAGAGAAGGGAGTAGAGAGATAAGGACCTCATACAACCAAGAAAGAAGTGCTGGGAGCAGAGCCTGTACTCTGAACCTAGGGTCCCTGCGTTGAGAAGCTCCTAGATCAGGGCAAGATTGATATGACGAGGACTTTCCCCCGGAGCCGACAGAGAGAGAAAGCTTTCCCCTGGAGCTGGCACTCTGAATTTGGGCTTCTAGCCTACTAGACTGTGAAACAATAAATTTCTGTTTGTTAAAGCCATTCACTTGTGGTATTTCTGTTATAGCTGCACTAGATAACTAAGACAGGTATTAAGTAACCATTACTCTGTATTCCCATTTTAAATTGTTGCTAACATAAACCTTTTTTAATACCCTGGAATACTGAAGATACTTTCAGCCAAGTATAAAAGGATTTTAGAAAACTAGACTCAGAACTGAGCAACAAAACACACTAGGTCATTAAGAACATAGATTCACTTACTTCAGAAGCAGCTTTTATCACCACACAGATATTGTTGTAAAGCCAACAATTCATCAGTAGACTCAGACATGCACTTTCTGTGTACAAGACTGGAACTCCTGGAGTAGGATTGGGGAATGAATTAGATTTCTGAAAGTCTTCTTTTCCAGTTGCTCCCTTACACTTCTTTTCTACTCTTCCATTAATAATCCCTAGCATCCAACACTGGCTATTAGAGATATTTAATAAATGTTGAATGAATGAACAGCTGATATGTTCCTAACAAGTTTTTTACGTCTCTCTCAACTCTGTCTGCATTGTATGTATAAAGGATATTTATACATATTTATTAATGTCTGAAGATGCTGTACTACTTACTGTGTGATTTCGGGCAATTTATTTAATCTCTCTGTGCTTCAGTGTCCTCATTTTAGAGATGTGGTTGGTAATGAGATCTACTTCATAGGGTTGTTGTATGAATTTAATAAGTTACAAAATGTAAGTGCTATGAAGGATGCCTGGTGCATCGTTAACATTTAACAAATGTTAGATATATTATTACTGCTATTCCTACTACAAGGAGTCCTGGTTGCACAGCAATTAAGCACTCAGCTGTTACCTGAAAGGTCAACAGTTCAAACTCACCAGCTGGGAGACAGATGTGGCAGTCTGCTTCCGTAAAGATTATAGCCTTGGAAACTCTACGGGGCAGTTCTGCTCTGTCCTATAGGGTCACTATGAGTCAGAATCAAGTCGACAGCGATGGATAGATAGTACTACTACTATCACCACCACCGCTATGTAGGGAAACAAACGCAAACCTGACTCCCAAAGATGGAGCCAATAGATTCTTGGCATGGAGGAAGACAAAAATTAGGGAAAATATGCAAGTTGAAGACAACCTGTGAGGACTCATGTCTGGCACATGAGTTCACATTAGGTGGGTGGGGCTGAGGTTGCTATTGTACTTCTCTTTCTGAATCAAGTGTAGATAAGGAACAGGACAAATCTTGCCCAGAAGACAGATCCTCAGTGACTCCCATTGGAGAAGCTGGAGAAGGCAGAGTTTATACCTCCAGAAAACGTGCTGCCACCCTCAGGTGTGCCCAGGGGACGGAGGCAGCACTTCTGATCATTCATCTCCTGTGACCCTGAGTCACACACAGTCTCATGCAGCCATCTTTAGTCGTATTTGAAGCTGACCTGGATTCACAAGCTGCTGCTTTAGGTTATTTTCACTCTACATTTAAATGAATAGCAAACATTTCACTCAGATGGATTCACAGTGCTTTATTCCTGAGAGGTATTTCTAGAATAAGCAACAAGTAAAGTTTATGTTCTGCATAAAAGGGTAATGCTAAATAGTCTAAATTAGGCAATGCTGAATAGTCTCAATACAGAAATAACATGTAGATTCAAATGATTTTTACTGTCATGAGTGCATTTGAAATTTCTATATTTTTTAACTACCAGGGCTGATATTGTTAAAGTACAAAATTGCTTTCTCAGGTGGTTTAGCTATAAAAAAAATGCTTACTTTAGATTATAAATGGAAAATATTATCATACACATTATTAAAAATATTTAATATTTTCAAATGTCACAGAGGAACATGGAAATGTGATATCAAACATTGCACATTTTGTATTTAATTTTGTAGTTCTTTGTAACATTTACCTTGATAACCTGTGGTATTAATCTCTCTCTCTTTATTTTTTATCTGATTTTCCCTGTGTAAACCAAAAACCAAGCCAAACCTGTTGCTGTCGAGTTGATTCTAACTCATAGCAGCCCTATAGGACAGAGTAGAACTGCCCCATAGGGTTTCCAAGTCTGTAAATCTTTATGGAAGCGGATGCTACATCTTTCTCCCGAAGAGTGGCTCGTGAGTTCAAACCAATGACCTTTCAGTTAGAAGCTGAGTGCTTAACCACTGCACTACCAGGACTTCTTTGCCATGGGTAAAACTTATTCAAATCTTTCAATCTGTATAGAATCTATAAGGCTGTCTTTGAAATACAGAATTTCTACCTTGGTTTTCCCATTATATGTATTTGTAAGATCACAAAAGTTTTCAAGTCTGAGTTGAACATATGATTATATATGAAAAAAATGTATTGGATATGGTCCAGTTGTGTGATTTGTATCTCCACATACATGTTTATTGTATTTTAAATTGTCTTCTTAATGCTTTCGACAACGGTACCCAATAGATTACAAGGAAAATGTTACTGGTTTCTTACTAATTTTACTTTCTTGGAGATTATGTACCCAATCTCCAATACAAGTTTTGTATATTTTTCAAGGAAATTTTTTAGAATGAACTTTGATATTTTGGGCTACAGACTTTAGTTTCCTTAGGAAATGATATCCTCAGGAGCATCTCTAATATTTTCAAATTATGACTGTGTTTTAAACAATGATTAAATATTAAAGATAGAATATCTCTATGCTGGCCATTTTCAATTTATCATATTTTTTGGTCTTGATACTTAAATTTTTCTTAGGACACATTTTATTCAAAAATTTTCACTTTTAAAAGTAATAATATCTCACATTTGCATAGTATTATATTTGGAGTCACACTGCGTGGCTCAACATTTGAGCTCCATCACTCATGTGGTCTTCTTGAGAATGTTACGTAACCTCACTTAACCTCAGTTTCATATTGTAAAGTGAAGATAATAATGGTACTTACCTTAGAAGATTGTTATGTGGATTATTGATTTAATCTAAAAGTGATTAGAACAGTGCCTGGAATAGTGTAAGGGCTATAGAATTATTTGTCATGTTGCTGTTAGGTGACGTTGGGTCAGCCCTGACTCACCATGACTCCATGAGTCGTGAATGAAATGCTGCCCTATCCTATGGCATCCCCATGATTGGTTGTAAATCAGACTGTTGTGATCCATTGCGTTTTCATTGACCGATTTTTTGGAAGTAGATCACCAGGCCTTTCTTCCTAGTCTGTCTTAGTTTGGAAGCACCCCTGAAATCTGCTTAACTTCATAGCGGCACTCAAGCCTCCACTGACAGATAGGTGGTGGCTGCACATGAAGTTCATGCATTAGCCAGGAATCAAACCCAAGTCTCCGCTTGGAAAGCAAGAATTCTGCCACTGAACCACCATGCCCACTTTTTTCTGGCATTTTTTAAAATTGTGCTTTAGATGGAGGTTTACAGAGCAAATTAGTTTCTCATTAAACAATTAATACATATATTGTTTTGTGGCATTGGTTGCTAACCCCACGACATGTGAACATTCTCACCTTCTCAAAATTGGGTTCCCCATTACCAGCTCTCCTGTCCCCTCCTGCCTTCTCATCCTTGTCCCTGAGCTGGTGTGCCCACTTAGTCTTGTTTTGTTTTGTGGACCTATCTAATCTTGGCTGAAAGATGAACCTCAGAAGTGATTTCAGTACTGAGTTAAAAGGGTGTCTGGGATCCACATTCTCACGGTTTCTTCAGTTTCTGTCAGAACAGTGAGTCTGGTCTTTTTTTGTGATTTAGAATTTTGTTCTACATTTTTTCTCCAACTCTGCCTGGGACCCTCTATTGTGATCCCTGTCATCGCAGCCAGTGGTGATAGCCGTGCACTGTTTAGCTGTGCTGCACTCAGTTGTGTGGAAGATGTGGTAGTTGTGGTTCTTCAGTCCTTTGGACTAATCCTTCCCTTGTGTCTTTGGTTTTCTTCATTCTCCCTTGCTCCAGACGGGGTAGGACCCTGGAGTATCTTAGATGGTTGCTCACAAGCTTTTAAAACCCCAGAAGCTACTCACCAAAGTAGAATGTAAAATATTTTCTTTACAAACTATGTTATACCAATTGAGTTAGATGTCCCCTGAGACCATGGTCCCAGGCCTCAGCCCAGTAATTTCATCCCTCAGAGAGTTTGGATGTGTCTATGAAGCTTCCATGAGCTTGCCTTGGTCAAGTTGTGCTGGCTTTCCCAGTATTGTGTACTGTCTTACCCTTCACCAAGGTTACTACTTATCTATTGTCTAGTTAATGTTTTTCCTTCCCCGCTGCTCCCCTCCCCTGTAACCATCAAAGATTGTTTCTTCCTGTGTGTAAACATTTTCATGAGTTTTTATAATAGTGGTCTCGTACAGTATTTGTCCTTTTGTGATTGACTTATTTACTCAGCATAATGCCCTCCAGATCTCATCCATGTTGTAAGATGTTTCGCAGATTCATCATTGTTCAGTACTACTCAGTATTCCATTGTGTGTATGTACCACAGTTTGTTTATCCATTCATCTGTTGATGGGCGTCTAGGTCGTTTCCATCTTTTTGCTATTGTGAATAATGCTGTGATGAACATGGGTGTGCATATGTCTATTTGTGTGACAGCTCTTATTTCTCTAGGATATATTCCTAGGAGTAGGGGGTCAGCAAAAAAGAGGAAGACCCTCAGTGAGATGGATTGACACAGTGGCTGCAACAATGAGCTCAAGCATAGCAATGATCATGAGGATGGAGCAGGACTGGGCAATGTTTCATTCTGTTGTATATAGGGTCACTATGAGTTGGAAATGACTCATAACAATAACAACAACATATTCATAAGAGTGGGATTACTGGATTATACAGTATTTCTATTTCTAGCTTTTTAAGAAAGCACCATATCCTTTTCCAAAATGGTTGTGCCATTTTTCATTCCCACTAGCAGTGCATAGGAGTTCCAATCTCCCCATAGCCTCCCCAACATTTGTAATTTTCTGTTTTTATTTTATTTGTGCTAGTAGTGTTGGAGTGAGATGGCATCTCCTTGTAGTTTTGATTTGCTTTTCTCTAACGGTTAGTGATCGTGAGCATTTTCTCAAGTGTCTGTTAGTTGCCTGAATGTCTTCTTTGGTGAAGTGTCTGTTCATATCCTTTGCCAATTTTTTAATTGGATTATTTATCTTTTTGTTGTAGAGGTGTTGGATTTTCCTATAGATTTTACAGATTAGATCTTTGTCTGATTTATCATAGCCAAAATTTTTTCCCAGTCTGTAGGTTCTCTTTTTACTCTTTGGGTGAAGTCTTTGGATGAGCATAAGTATTTTGTTTTTAGAAGATTTCAGTTACCTAGCTTATCTTCTGGTGTTTGTGTATTGTTAGTTATGGTTTGTATCTTATTTATGCCATGTATTAGGACCTCTAGCATTGACCCTCTTTTTTCTTCTATGATCTATATAGTTTTTGGTTTTATATTTAGGTCTTTGATCCATTTTGAGTTCATTTATGTGTATATTGTGAAGTATGGTCTTGTTTCATTTTTTTTACAGATGGACATCCAGTTTTGCCAGCACCGTTTGTTAAAAAGATTGTCATTTCCCCATTTAATGGAGTTTGGGCTTTTGTCTAAGTTCAGGTGAAGGTAGGTAGATGGATTGACATCTAGGTTCTCAATTCTGTTCCGTTGGTCAATGTGTCTGTCCTACCAGTACCGGGCTATTTTGACTATCATAGCTGTATAGTAGGTTCTGAGGTCAAGTAGTGCGATTCCTCCTACTTTATTCTTCTTCAGTAGTGCTTTGTTTATATCTGAGGCCTTTTTCCTTTCCGTATAAAGTTAATGGTTAGCGTTAAAAATGCTGTTTGTATTTGGATCAGGATTGCATTGTATTTGTAGATTGCTTTGGATAGAATTGACATTTTCACAATATTGAGTCTACCTATCCATGAGCATGGGTATGTTTTCCTGTTTATGTAGGTCTCTTTTGGCTTCTTGCAGGAGTGTTTTGTAGTTTTCTTTGTATAGGTCTTTTACATCCCTGGTTAGATTTATTACTAAGTATTTTTTTTTTTTTTTAGGTCTATTATAAATGATATTAAAGACCTCTTTAAAGTGTTAAAAAGAGAAGATGTCACCTTGAAGGCTAAGGTGTGCCTGACCCAAGCCATGGTGTTTTCAATTGCTTCATATGCATGTTAAAGCTGGGTGATGAATAAGGAAGACCAAAGAAGAGTTGACGTCTTTGAATTGTGGTGTTGGTGAAGAAGACTGCATCTTAGTCATCTAGTGCTGCTATAACAGAAATACCACAAGTGGATGGTTTTAACAAAAAGAAGTTTATTTCCTTACAGTAAAGTAGGATAAAAGTCCAAATTCGGGTGTCAGCTCCAGGAGAAGGCTTTCTCTGTCTCAGCCTTCTCATATGCTCAGGGACCCCAGTCCAAAGGACGCGCTCTACTTCCGGCACTGCCTTCTTGATGGTATGAGGTCCCCCTGTCTCTCTGCTCACTTCCGTCTTTTATATCAAAAGACATTGCCTCAGGATACAATCCAATCTTGTAGACTGAGTCCTGCCTTACAACTGCCGCCCATCCTCCCTCATTAACATCATAGAGGCAGGATTTACAACATATAGGAAAACCACACAGTAACAGGAATCATGGCCCGGCCAAATTGATACACATATTTTTTGGGGGACATAATTCAATCCATGACAGACTAAATATACCATGGACTGCCAAAACAATGAACAAAGCTGTCTTGGAAGAAGTACAGCCAGAATGCTCTTTAGAAGCGAGGGTGGCGAGACTTCATCTCACATACTTTGGACATGTTATCAAGAGGGATATTGCTTTCCTGATTTCCTTTTTGTAGTTCTCTTTATTGGTGTATAGGAATCCAACTGATTTTTATACGTGTATCTTGTACCCTGCTACTCTGCTGAATCTTTCTATTAGTTCCAGTCATTTTCTTGTGCTCTTCTGGTTCTCTATATATAGTATCATATCATCTGCAAATAGGGACATTTTTACTTCTTCCTTATTAATTAAAAAACCCAAACCAAACCTGTTGCTGTGGAGTCAATTCTGACCCATAGTGAACCTACAGGACATGGTAGAACTGCCCCACAGAGTTTGCAAGGAGCAGCTGGTGGATTTGAACCTTTTGGTTAGCAGCCAAGCTCTTAACACTGCGCTACCGCACCTACCGGGGCTAGCTGGGTGGGAGAAAGGAAATGAAGGAAGGAGAGAGAGAAGAAAAAAAAAAGCCCAAAAAATTTTGCTGAAGGAGCCAGCTGGTAGGGGCGGGGTCGACCCAGGAGGGAGTGAGGTGGTGTCTCTCTGGCTGAACAACCGTGGCCCATTGGAAAGTGGCAGAGGCTGCACAGAGGGAGGAAGGGTTGGGGGTGGGAAAGTGCATATCCCTGGTTACCGGGTGCTCTGTCTTCTATTGGGAACTCCATGAAGTTGCTTTCCTGTACTATCTGTCCACCGTTCTTGGTGGCTGAGGTCCAAGATGGCGAATCTGTGCTGCGTTAGTTAGTAGGGGACCTACACTCTGTAGCTCTCCTTGCTCTCTGCTCTCTGCTCTCTGTCAGTTTCTTATCCCATCTGGTGCTTGATCCAGTTCTTTATCCCTTCATTTGATGCCTAGGGTTTCAGGACTGATGTTTGTTATGCTTTACTTAGGTTTTTGGGTCTTTGCTGTAGAGGGAATGGTGCTTCTGTCTATAGGAGGCTCTACCTCCATACCCCGTTTTTGTTGTGCTACTGTTTTGTTTGTTTGTTTAAATTATTTGGGGAGGCCCGAGGGACTGAGTTGTTGGACGGAGGGCTCTGGGGACCATGGTCTCGGGGAACATCTAGCTCAATTGGCCTGACACAGCTTATAAAGATAATGTTCTACATTCTACCTTGGTGAGTAGTGTCTGGGGTCTTAAAAGCCTGTGAGCGGCCATCTAAGATACTCCACTGGTCTCATCCCTTCAGGAGCAAGGGAGAATGAAGAGAACAGGATACAAGGAAAAGATTAGTCCAAAGGACTAATTGACCACAGCTACCAAGACCTCCACCAGACAGTCCAGTACAGCTAGATGGTGCCCGGCTACCACCGCTGACTGCTCTGACCAGGATCACAACAGAGGGTTCTGGACAGAGCTGGAGAAGGATGTAGAGCATAATTCTAACTCACAAAAAAAAAAAAAAAAAAAAAAAAAGACCAGATTTACTGGCCTAAAGGAGACTGGAGTAACCTCAAGAGTGTGGCCCCCAGACACCCTTTCAGCTCAGAGGTGAAGTTACCTTTGAGGTTCACTGTTCAGCCTGGGAGTGGACAGCCCAGTAAAACTAAATGAGACTAACGAGGTACAGGAGTCCAGTGACAAGGGCCAGAAGGCAGAGGGGGAGTAGGAAGCTGATGATAAGGAACACAAGTTGAGTAAGGATACTGTTGATGTGTTGTGAGATTGTTAACCACAGTTATAGGGCAACATTTGTAGTAACTGTTAAATGGGAGGCTATTTTGTCCTGTAAGCCTTCATCTTGGGTGAGAATGGCAGCACAATTGGAAGAGCATAGTCAATGTCACTTAAATGTGTACGTAAAAAGTTTTGAAATGGTGTATCTTTGGCTATGTGTATTTTCACCAAAAAAAAAAAAAAAAAAAAGCTGAGAATTCGGAGGGTTAAAATGTTGTGGGGTTGTTAACCAAAGTCATAAAACAGCATGTGTACTACTGTTACATGAGAAACTGTTTGTTCTGTAAGCCTTCACCTGAAGTACAATAAAATGTTTTTAAAAAAAAATTATTTGGGGAGGTTTATGAAAAAAGAGTATGAACTGTAAACCTGCAGAGGGGCTTTTCTGGAGTAATGTTTCAATAATCTTCCTCTGGAAAATAGTATTAAAATTCTCAATGACTGTGATTAGGTTTAACATTAATTATGTTTAAATTTAAAATGTACTATGAATCAGAGAAAACTTGTACTGATCAGCATAAGATGGTTAGAGGAATGCTTTAATTTCTAAGTAATACCAGTTATATTGAACTCTGTTTCCTAAATAAGATAAAGTTGTTGGAACAATTATAATTCTCCACTACTCTCATTTCTAGGTCCTGGGTAAAATAGGCCAATGAGAGTTAAGTCTCTGCAGCAGGGGGAAATCAACAGATGAGTCAGGAAAGGACATGTTCCTGATGGACCAGGGTCAAGGATATGAGGAGTAATATGAGAGGCTGATCTCTGGTCATTGATAGGACTGCTGTACTACCCAACACCATGTGCTTTGAGACCTAGCTTGCCCTTGATCATTCTTCTATGAAAAACATACAGGGGCTCAGCAGCAGTCACTCAGGGTCCAAAAAGGGAAATTATGATGATAAACAATGATGTGGCCATGAGTCAGAATTGTAGTCTTTTTTTTACCCAGAGGAAGAATGCTCAGTTATGGTCATCTCTTATCTTGGAGTCAAAAATGAAAGAATAGAGGTATAATTGGCCCTACTTTTGGTTTTTTTTTTTTTTTTTTTTTTTTTAATGCCCTCTACCCAATGTGCCCAGACTGAAGGATTTTAACTAGGTTGCACCATGCTAGGGAGCCAAGAAGAGTTGTACAATCTAGTTTAGAAGTTGTTTGTGCAAGCACTTTTTGTTTTGTAAAGCATGTCCTAATGTGTTCCACATTTATCCCAATCATACATCCCCAAACCTACTCATTATTTTCCCCTCCAAAACTATTTCCTTCTTTCTTCATTAATGTTATCACTATACATCCACTTCCCAAGGTCATAAAAGTCTGAATTCTATTCAACTTCATTTCTTTCCTCACTCTTCACATCAAATTTATTAATTCCATCTCCTATATGCTAGGCACTATTCTGGGGACTAGGGACGCATCAGTGAAAAGAAAAACAACAACGATAATAAAAATATGTGTTCTTATGGTGCCTGTTTCTAGTGGGAGTAGACAAGTGACAAAATCACAAATCAATACGTAATTTAATCTTGTTGAATGTTATGCAGTGATTATGACTTGTCTCAGATCATTACCTTCAAGAATAATTTTTTATAATAGTGGAAAACCTAGAATAGAAACTGAAAGAGTATTAAAAATGAGTAGTCTCATCAGACAACATAACAGTGGACTACTGAAAAGGACAAAAACCCACAAAAATGCAATTTTATAATTCGTAGAAAAATACTTTGACCCTACGAAAATTTAATTAAACACACTTTTATCAGCCTACTGTTTATGCATTCATTCCACAAATATTTCTTGAGAATTTCATGGGCACAGTGGACAAAATAAGGAGCCCTGTGGCACAGTGGTTAAAGCGATTGACTGCTAACCAAAAACCACCAGTGGCTCCTCAGTAGAAAGATGTGGCAGTTTGCTTCCATAGAGATTTGTAGCCTTGGAAACCCTATGGGGTCGCTATGAGTTGGAATCGACTCAACAGCAGTGGGTTTTTGGTTTGTTGGACAAAATAGATAAAATCCTTGCCCTGATGAGATTTACAGTAGCGTGGAGAGGACGGATAAATAAGCACACACACACAAGCACACACAAACATACACACACACTTCGTTACTAGCCAATTTCCTAGCTCTCCCAATCTCTCCCCTCCCCACCACTACTCAATAAAATCTTTTCTGCCAGTGTCCTAATCAGGCCCTTTTCAACCATGGGTTATTGTAATAGCATATTAACTGGTTTCCACTCCATTGTCCACATTGCCTCTAAAGCATAGTGTTAATCATTACGTTCGCTTGCTTATAGAACTTATGACTCTCTGTGATCTGCCTTATCATTTCATTCACATTCTGTCTTCTATTCCTCCAGTCGTATTTACCTCCTTATAAATTGAATAACATATCCTCCAGCAGTTACTCCAGCTTCAGCTGATGATCTGCCTTGAGAAAACACATCCACTTGGGCTTCAGATTCCAGCTGCTCTCATTTTTTTCAATGCCTTGGCTTTTGAAGTAATTGCATCATCCGTTTCTTCCTTCCTAGGGGATTATTCCCACCTGTATTCTACAGGCTGTTATGTCATTCATCTAAAAAATCTATTCTATGATTCCACATTCCCCTAAAGATATTAACTCCATTTTTTTAAATAAAATTGTTGTCTAACCTTACTGTCTTAATTCTTTGCCTACCATATACTTATCAACTCACTCCAGTCTGGCTTCTGTCTCTGCCACTTCGTGGAAATCTATCCCCTTCGCTTTCTCCTTCCCTCTCTCCCTCCCTTTATTTATTTTGTCAAGAGCACCAAAAACAACCATACTGCTAAATCCAATAAACCCGTCTCTGTCCTCATCTTGTTCTAAAGCTCAGCAGCATTCAATAAAATTCACCCTTTATTCCTTAAATCCTTGACTATCCAGTCTGGTTCCTCCTTTCTAGTCTCCTGCTGGATAGTCCTTCTCCTCTACCTGAAATCATTACTATTGTCTCCTCTTCCTGACTGATTGCATTCAGTCACAGTGATTTCAATGCTAATGACTTCCAAACTAAATCTCTCTATCCCTATCCATTCCCTGACCTCCAGACTTAGGCATGCATTGGTCACGTCCAGTTGAATGCTTAATAGCCATCTCAAGCTTAAAAATTTCAAACCACAATTCTTTTTTATTTTATTTTATTTTATTGTACTTCAGGTGAAGGCTTACAGAACAAATAGTTTCTCATGAAACAGTAGTACACATGTTGTTTTATGACATTGGTTAACAACCCCACAACGTATTAACCCTCTAACTTCTCAACTTTTTTTTTTTTTTTTTTTTTGGTAAAAATACACATAGCCAAAGATACACCGTTTCAAAAATTTCTACATACACAGTTCAGTGACATTGACTATGCTCTTCCAATTGTGCTGCCATTCTCACCCAAGATGAAGGCTTACAGGACAAAATAGCCTCCCATTTAACAGTTATTACAAATGTTGCCCTATAACAGTGGTTAACAATCTCACAACACATCAACAGTATCCTTACTCAACTTGTGTTCCTTATCATCAGCTTCCTACTCCCCCTCTGCCTTCTGGCCCTTGTCACTGGACTCCTGTACCTGGTTAGTCTCATTTGGTTTTACGGGGCTGTCCACTCCCAGGCTGAACAGTGAACCTCGGAGGTAACTTTACCACTGAGCTAAAAGGGTGTCTGGGGGCCATACTCTGGAGGTTTCTCCAGTCTCTTTTAGGCCAGTAAATCTGGTCTTTTTTTTTGTGAGTTAGAATTATGCTCTACATCCTTCTCCAGCTCTGTCCAGAACCCTCTGTTGTGATCCTGGTCAGAGCAGTCAGCGGTGGCAGCTGGGCACCATCTAGCTGTACTGGACTCAGTCCGGTGGAGGACTTGGTAGCTGTGGACAATTAGTCCTTTGGACTAATCTTTTCCTTGTATCCTGTTCTCTTCATTCTCCCTTGCTCCCGAAGGGATGAGGCCAGTGGAGTATCTTAGATGGCCGCTCACAGGCTTTTAAGACCCCGGACACTACCCACCAAGGTAGAATGTAGAGCATTGTCTTTATAAGCTGTGTCATGCCAATTGAGCTAGATGTTCCACAAGACTATGGTCCCCAGAGCCCTCCACCCAGCAATTCAGTCCCTCAGGGAATTTGGATGTGTCTATGCAGCTTCCATGACCTTTCCTTGTACAGGTTGTGCTAGTTTCCCCTGTATTGTGTACTGTCTCACCCTTTACCAAAGATACCACTTATCTATTGCCTATTTAGTAATTCCCCCCCACCCCTCCCATCCCTGGTAACCAACAAAGACTGTTACATTTTTTGTGTGAACTTTTTCAGGGGGTTTTACAATAGAGGTCTCATACAATATTTGTCGTTTTGTGATTGACTTATTTCACTCAGCATAATGTCCTCCAGCTTCATCCATGTTATGAGATGGTTCACAGATTCATTGTTGTTCTTTCTTGTTACATAGTACTTCATTGTGTGTATGTACCATAGTTTGTGTATCCATTCATCTGTTGATGGGCATCTAGGTTGTTTCCATCATTTTGCTATTGTGAACAATGCTGCCATGAACATAGGTGTGCATATGTCTATTCGAGTGACGACTCTTATTTCTCTAGGATATATTCCTAAGAGTGGGATTGCTGGAGTGAATGGTATGTCTATTTCTAGCTTTCTGAGGAAGTGCCATATCATTTTCCAAAATGGTTGTATCATTTTGCATTCCCACCAGCAGTGCATAAGAGTTCCGATCTCCCCACAGCCCCTCCAACATTTGTTATTTCCAGTGTTTTTGATTCGTGCCAGTAATACCAGGGTGAGATGGTATCTCATTGTGGTATTAATTTGCATTTCTCTAATGGCTAGTGATTGTGAGCATTTCCTCATGTGTCTGTTGGCCATTTGAATGTGTTCTTTGGTGAAGTGTCTGTTCATTTCCTTTGCCCATTTTTGAATAGGATTATTTGTCTTTTTGTTGTAGAGGTGTTGGATTTTCTTGTAGATTATGGAGATTAGAACTTTGTCTGACTTGTACTGTCCAAAAAATTTTTCCCAGTCTGTAGGTTATCTTTTTATTCTTTTGGTGAAGTCTTTTGAAGAACATAGGTGTTTGATTTTTAGAAGATCCCAGTTATCTAGCTTATCTGTTGGGTTTTGTGCATTGATGGTTATGGTTTGTATCCTGTGAATGCCATGCATTAAGGCCTGAAGTGTTGGTCCTATTTTTTCTTCTATGAACTTTATAGTTTTAGGCTTTATATTCAGGTCTTTGATCCATTTTGAAGTAGTTTTTGTATACGGTGTGAGGTATGGGTCCTGCTTCATTTTTCTGCAAATGGATATCCAGTTTTGCCAGCACCATTTGTTAAAAAGACTGTCTTTTCCCCATTTGATGTACTTTGGGCCCTTGTCAAAGATCAGGTGACCGTAGGTGGATGGATTTACATCTGGGTTCTCAATTCTGTTCCATTGGTCAATGTCTCTGTCGTTGTACCAGTACCAGGCTGTTTTGACTACTGTAGCTGTACAGTAGGTTCTGAAGTCAGCTAGCGTGAGTCCTCCAACTTTATTCTTCTTCTTCAGTAGTGCTTTACTTATACGGGGCTTCTTCCCTTTCCATATAAAGTTAATGATTAGTTTTTCCATCTCTTTGAAGAATGTTGTTGGTATTTGGATTGGGATTGCGTTGTATTTGTAAATTGCATTGGGTAGAATTGTCATTTTCACAATGTTGAGTCTGCCTATCCATGAGCATGGTATGTTTTCCCATTTATGTAGATCTCTTTGGGTTTCGTGCAGTAGTGTTTTGTAGTTTTCTTTGTATAGGTCTTTTACATCCCTGGTCAGATTATTCCTAAGTATTTTATCTTTTTAGGGGCTATTGAAAATGGTATTGTTTTCCTGATTTCCTTTTCATCGTTCTCCTTACTGGTGTATAGGAATCCAACTGATTTTTGAATGTTTATCTTGTATCCTGCTACTCTGCTGAATCTTTCTATTAGTTCCAGTAGATTTCTCGTGGAGTCTTTAGGGTCAAACCACAACTCTTGATTGTTCTCCACTCCTTACCTCTTCCTCAAGCAGTCTTCCTCATCCCAATAAATGGTACTGCCATCCACCCAGTTATGCAAGCCCCAAACCTCTGAGTCTTCCATGATTTCTTTATTTTTTTCTCATCCTCCTGACACAATCTATCAGCATGTTAAAAATATATTTTAAATTTCTTTAATTGTTTCCATCTTCACTACCAAGTTACAATCACTATCTTAGCTTGCCATGACACTTGTGGTAGCTTTGTACCTGCTATCTTTGCTTCCCCTTTTGATTCATGCCTACACAGTGGCCAGAGTAATTTTTATTAAAACATAGATCAAGTCATGTCACTCCCTTGCTTAAATCTCTCAAATGGTTTCCCATTTTATCTAGAATAAAATCCAGAGTCTTCATCATCAAGAGTAAGCATGATAGGACCATGGGTATCTCTTTGACATTGTCTCTCATGGCTCTTTCTCTTGCTCCTTCCATTCTAGCCACACTGTGCTCCTTTCCGTTCCTTGAAAAGACCAAACTCTTTTCCATCTTAAGATTTTTTTATTTGGTGTTCCCAATACTTGGGATACTCTTTCCATAGCTTTCTGCATGATGGCTTATTTTTCTTTGACCCTTAGGTCAAATATCGTCTCCTAAGAGAAGCCTTCTTTACCCTTTATTCAAAATAGCACATTAATCTTATAAGAAGCACTTTGACAAACATTTTCTAGAGCCAAATGCATTTAACACATATTTGTATATTCCCTT
The DNA here is from genome assembly GCA_030035585.1 of Dugong dugon. Taxonomy (NCBI): domain Eukaryota; kingdom Metazoa; phylum Chordata; class Mammalia; order Sirenia; family Dugongidae; genus Dugong; species Dugong dugon. The sequence continues at coordinate 18,649,321 of CM057463.1, read as the reverse complement.
GCCTTTTTGGAGTTCATATACACACTATCCCTTCGTTCCTTCCTTCCTTCGTTTCTTCTTCAGATAACACATTTATTGAGCATCTACTATGTGCCAAGCATTATTCTAGGTGCTTGAGATACATCAATGAGTAAAACAGATAAAATTCCAAACCTCTACAGTTTACATTCTAAAGAGCAGAATAAACAATAAACATAATGAAGAATAGTGTATATCGTGTAAGGATGGCCATAGATGCTATAGAAAAAAGGAGAGCAGAGGAAGGAGGACTGAGAGTGTCCTGGAGGGTGAGGGGTACTCTGAGAAGTATACTCTAAAGAAATCAGCATTTCCAAAACTTATTTGACCATAGAATACATGTTATGATCTTATGAAACTAATCTTGCAAGGAAAACACTTTTGGAAAGATGACGTGCCTACTCTCACCCCTTTCCATTGCACACACCTTATTTCATGGAGTAGATACCTGAGTTCCAGAGAATCTAAATAATTTGCCCTACGTCACAAATCCTTCCTAGAATTTTAAGATAGAATTTATATCTTATGAATTTGATCATGAGGATTATGAGGATAGACACAATAAGCTGCATACCTAGCATATTTGACACCAGGAACAGATCATTTTTTAACATATCCATCCTCTAAATGACAAAATTCCTTTTAGTAATAATGAAATGGAACAAATGAAAATGATGGTCAGAAAAAATAGTGGCCGACAGCGAAAAATTTATTTTATTGAATTTTGTATATACAATCATGCTAATGGAAAAGAATAAAAAATAAAATCAATATTACAGGGCAAAAATAGAGAAAAGCAATGGGTTAATACTTTTAAATTATACGAATGTATTTTTTAAAGGAAGAATAATATATATATATATATATATATATATATATATATATATTGGTCTCTTATTCTAATGAATATATAACATTATCATTTCTGTTATTTAACTTTTCAAAGTTTGCAATAGCTTTGTTAAAATTGATTTTCTTTATATATTCATTTTAAATACACTGTATAGCCAATTTGTCAACATATCTTTGCTCATAGTTGACTGAAGAATACTTTTTATCAAATTTAATTTCAAAGTTTTTTTTTTCACATGAAGCAACAAATATAAAAAGGAATAATAATAAACACGAGCATACATTTGGAAGAGATTCATTAAAAAAAAAAAAAAAACATTGTAAATTATATTCCAGAAATTTTAAACACATTAAAACTTCAAGTGGTCACATAAAATGACAGAATTGAAGTAACTCAAGTGCTGTTTATTCATCCTTTCCATCACTGGACTGTCATTGTTTATTCTGAATCTGCTGTTTAAGCTCAGGAATATGTGGCATAACGAGTTGGCGAAAGCACCCATAGAAAGCTTGAATGATTTAAAACCACTGTTAACTGATTTTCAGAACGCACATGAGTAGCTGAGTCTGCATGTATTGGGGGGTGATGGTATGACTGGGGATTCTTTGAATTAACTTTTATGTAGACACTAAAGTTTCTTATGGATATCCATTTCTTAAAATACAAGGAACAAAAATGTGCTAATTTGTAAGTTACATATATATTATTAAAAGGCAACAGTAATGATAGCAATTATTTGGAACCTAGATCAATAAAAGATCTGTTTGGGGAGAACTGACATTGTTTAGAATGACTGGCATACTATGATAATAAAAAATAGATAGATTTTTAATGGTTTTAGTTTTGCTTTTACATTCTCCACAGACAAGGCATCTTCTTATTCCATGGCCCTGTCCTTGGTAAGCCACTGGTAATGATAATAATAGTTAAATTTGTTAAATATATTAGGGTTAATTCATGTTTACTAATTTTCATGAGTATATCAACTAATAGAGTCCCTGGATGGTGCAAATGGTTAATGTTCTTGCTGCAAACGGAAAAGTTGGTGGTTTGAGTCCATCCAACCTTGGGAAAAAAGCCTGGTGATTTACCTGTGAAAAATCAGCCATTGGAAACCCTATAAACACAGTTGTACTCTAATACAGTGGGAGTCACCATGAATAGAAAATGACTCCACGGCAAATGGCTTTTTAAACATCAAATAATAAACTGGGAAATACCCAAAATGTCGTTTCCAACATGTTTTGTCTCGACTCCTGTCCATGGTTTTCTTTCTGGTATACAGAACTTTACTATCTTCTGGGACTGATTGTTCAATTAAATACATACATAAGTATATATAGATATTAGTCCAACAGGGTGAATGAGAATTTATGTGATGTAATGGAAAGGAAGGACGCATGAGGGTGAAGGGAAGTCTTTCTGTCTTATTTTCTCTCTATTTATTTAATCATGATTCTTTGTAGACCCGTCTCACTTAATGATGGTTTCCCTCACTGGTGGTGGTTACCATCAAAATATATAATACTATTAAAATTAACTATACTACTTTCTTATGTTCTATACATTATTACTGTTGAAGACTCATAAATCTTAGAGTATACTTTTCTGTTTCCTGACATTAATCATTTGGAATAATTTGTATACTTTAAAATAGGATATTAACAATGATGTAATGTTACTAGGGTAACATTCTTTTCTAGTCTTATTTTAATCATAAACAGAGATGATGAGTATCTCAGTCCTTTCCTCTGTTTTCTGTTTTTTATTTGCTAGATATATAAAACTGGGAAAGACTTGGCAATTCAAGTGCTCCCTATATCATATTTGTCAAATAAACCATGCCTTTGAGTATGCCAGGACACCATTTTCAGCACGTATTTTTCTAGCTTATTAATTTGTCTGCTTTCCTCAGTCCCCTCTGCCCTACAGGGCACCATCTGCAGTTTTAACAATATTGATGATTAATTCTACAAAGGGTGGTTTCAACTGCAAAACAGAATCTGAAACTGAGCCAGAGAGTGGCTATATGCCCGGAAACATCTCTACAGAACAGAAAGGAAAGTTAGCCGGAGAACATTTCTATTATCTTGCTGATAGTCTAGAAGCTCTTGCTTTAAGTGGTTCTGGAGGGCCATAGTAGTAAGTTAGATGACTGTAAACTTGCATTAAAAATGACCCAGTTTAGGTCTTTGTCGTAACTGCATGTTATGTATCAGGAGAGAGGAATATTGCTCTCATTCAAAAAGGCAGACCATTTTGCTTTCTGTATAATTTGTTAAAATTTTCATCTGGAGCTTCCTTCCTCCCTAGATTTTTGCTCTTACTACATCACTGTATGTCATGGATTGAATTATGTCCCCCCAAAAATGTGCGTATCAATTTGGCTGGGCCATGGTTCCCAGTATTGTGTGGTTGTCCTCCCTTTTGTGATTGTAATTTCATGTTAAAGAGGATTAGGGTGGGATTGTAACACCCTTACTAAGGTTACATCCCTGATCCAATGTAAAGAGAATTTCCCTGGGGTGTGGTCTGCATCACCTTTTATCTTACAAGAGATAAAAAGAAAGGGAAGCAAGCAGAGAGTTGGGGGACCTGATCCCACTAAGAAAGCAGTGCTGGGAGCAGAGCGCATGCTTTGGACCTGGGGTCCCTGCACGGAGAGGCTCCTAGTCCAGGGGAACATTGATGAGAAGGTCGACAGAGAGAGAAAGCCTTCCCCTAAAGGCTGATGCCCTGAATTTGGACTTTTAAGCTACTTTACTGTGAGGAAATAAATTTCTCTTTGTTAAAGGCATCCACTCGTGGTATTTCTGTTATAGCAGCACTAGATGACTAAGACACTGTGCATGACAATAGAAGTGTTAGCAATGATATCTTTGCAATTACAGAAGAGTACTAGACTTGGAATTATTGTTTCCACCAGTTAGGAATCATGTAATCTGGGAAATAGCTTATGTTTAGAAATTCAGTTTCTTCATTTGTAAAATCTCGCTTCTCATAAAGGTTGTGAGGATTAAATAAGACAACGTGTGTGAAAGTATCTGGCACAAAGCATCAAATTATTGTGGAATCAGAGAGCCAATGTTAGGTTACAAGAATTCCCTAAATCTGTAGAACATCTGTATTCACAGCGGCCCAATTTATGATCTTTGAATTATTTGATATTTAGGGGTCAAAGGGTAAAACTTACCTATGTTTGGCAAAAGAAATACCCCAGGTATGGATTAGCCTGTAGATTTTAAATTTAAAAAAAAATTACTTAAATACACTGTACCCCCCCACAACAACAACAAAAAACCCTGTTGCTGTCAAGTGGATTCTGACTAATAGCGACCCTATAGAACAGAGTAGAACTGCCCGATAGGATTTCCAAAGCTGTAATCTTTACACAAGCAGGCTGCCACATCTTTCTCCCAAGAAGTGGCTGGTCAGTTCAAACCACCACCTTTTGGTTAGCAGCCAAGCACTTAACCACTGTGCCACCAGGGTTCCTTAAATATACTAAGACAAGGTAAATATAGGTGTTTCTTAAACTAGTAGGAACAAACTTATTATTTACTTAGTGTTAACTTTATTGTAAGCATGTAGAGAGAATTTGTCTCAGTGACTATTTATTACTAATGAATTAAAAAAAGGAGAAAAAGTGAGACATGATTTGATTACATAGAAAAAATTAAAAATAGAATATAATACCAGCATCAGTGACTATATTCTCAATTCTCCCACTAATAACTGCCTCTTTTCCAAAAGCACTTTTTTTTATTCAGCTCGGTTTTATTTATGCTCTGTTGTCATAAATTATTAATCATGAAAGTAGATATTGCTAAAAAAAACTCACTGAATCCATTAATATAATTTTAATATTTTAATTTTTAAAAAATTCGTGAAATTGTAGTCACTTGTATGTGATTTTAAAACACTTAAAATATTTCTTAATTTCATGGAATAAAAACTCATTTTATTAGTCTCATGTTGGGAATTAAGAAAAAAAAGTACTGACATTCTTAAAACTCTGTCATTTAATCGTGAAGTTTCAATTATTGTACCTGTTAGATATTTCACAACTCTAATCCTACTGCTAGGAGGCCCCTGGGTGGCATGGTTTGTGCTCAACTACTGAACTAAAGGTTGGCGGTTCAAACTTACCCAGTGGCACCATGGAAAAAAGGCCTGGTGATCTGCTTCCATGAAGATTACATCCAATACAACCCTATGGAGCAGTTCTACTCTCTAACACATGGGGTCACCAGAGTCAGAATCGACTTGATGGCAATGGGTTTGGTTTTCTTTTTGTTTTAAATCCCACTGCTACTGTCATCGTTTGGCCGTCTAATTGGTTCCTTACCTTGACTATTCAAATTGTAAATTTACTATATTCTGTCCCTACAATCTTTTCTGCTCCAGCCCATGCTCTACAATATACTCAACTGTTTTTAAAATGACCTCATGTCAATTCTTCCTTTAATATACCAATACACTGCTTTCTGATACCTAGAAGCCGAAGTCAAAACTCTCTAATGCTGTATAAAAAAAATCCCTTTAATAACAGTCCTCAACCTTGGTTGTTGATGTATCCCCAGCACTTAGTCCATTTTTGATGAATGTGTTTTTGATGAATAAATGAATTAATAATTCAATTAACTTCCTATTTCAGGCTTCTTCTGCTTCCCTGTCCTCTGCACCGTTTCCATACATAAATACTTGCTTTGCTTTGAATGTGTTAAGCTCTTTCCTTCTGTATGCCACGTCTATTTAAGCCTGCAGAGATGGCCTAAATAAAATGGATTAAAGGGATTTTTTTTTTTTTTTTTTAATCTGTGAGACTCACAGAAATGAATTCAGGTCATAATAAAGTGCGGCAGATAGTTGACATAGTTAAATATTACATAACAAGGGACTCATAGGAACTGATGAAAGCATCAGATTGTTTATAACTGGAGCTTTATTTTAATCTGCCCTTGTTGATTAATTTTATGAATCTAGAAAAGCAAACTTGGTAAATGAAAATAATACTGCTTCATAATGATGAACTGAAATTATTTCTCTTACTGGAGATATCCCACAATGTTTTGGAAGAACTTATTTGAGAAGAAGAGAAATGTGGGAGTATGGAGCAGATTTAAGAAGGAGGAGAGTTTTGAGAAAGAGGCATAAGAAGACCTGAGGAAGGACTTTTACCTTCTGGCATGAGCTAATCACAAATGTGGGTCAAGAGAGCATAGGATAACAGGGAAAGACATGGCTGGACCCAGAAGTGTAGGAAGGAATTATTGGAGTGGAACTGGAAAGGAAATACAGTAGTAAAGAGGGGAAGAAGAAACCATTCAGAGTACCTGGAATAGAAATACTAACAGGTAATTCTTCAACTCAGGGCAGTCCGCTGTACGTGTGGCACTTTTAGTGAGATTTGTTTTATTTTCTTAAGTTGTATGTATGTATGTATTCATAGGGTCAGTGTAATTAAATGGAATAAAATGAAGGAACTTTGAGAATAATGATTCCAAAGGATATTTTGAAACATGTTTATATTTAAAGAATGAATTACTCTTGGAAATCACTTTGGGAAATTCTAGTTTTCTTTTTAGTTAGAAAAGAATAAGACCATAAAATAAATTAGAATTTGAAGAAAAAATAAAGAAAGTTGAATATGCTCACACATTCATAGTGATAAAAAAACAACAACAAAAAACCCTCAATTAGGGAGGAGCATAAAAACAAAAAAGAAAAAAACAAACAGAAGGAAAAGTAATAAATTTTATGAATGGAACTTGAAAAGAACTGTTGTTGTGTGCCATTGAGTCGACCGTGACTCATAGTGACCCTATAGGGCAGAGTAGAACTGCCCCATAAGGTTTCCAAGGCTGTAATATTTATGGAAGCAGACTGCTACCTCTTTCTCCAGCTGAAAAAGACTACAGGGGACAAAATGAGGAAAGATATGGCTGATTATGAAATTGCAAAGACAGGCAAAAATCCTTATGCATAGAAAAAGAGGACACTCATGAATGTGACATGTTAAGTGCTTGAATTGCCACTTTATTAACGAAGGTCAATAGAAGGTTAAAAATTAGGCACATACATCACTTGGTAGAACAACCAAAGTCTACTTATCTAAAGGATTCAGAAGAAAGCTTAGCCAAAACACGTGTCAGAGGGAGCAACAACATTCACCTGGACAGATGAAGGTACAGGCTCCCTCGTTCGAAATCTCCCTAGATGTGTAGCTGTAGATTATAAGGTCTGGGTGATTGAGGATCTCTTCTGAAAGCATAATTGTTTCTATGGAGGTCTGCACAAATGGAGCAGTCCTACATGGAACCTAGTCTGATACTTGCCAGGGACCACCACACATGGGCCAGCTGCAGTTTATTGACCTTGGAGTACATACAACACTGTGTGGTTAAAAAAATCCAAACCAGTTGCCTTCAAGTCCATTCTGACTCATGGTGACCTCATGTGTTGCAGAGTAGAACTATGCTCAGCAGGGTTTTCAGGCTTTGATCGTTTGGAAGGAGATTGTCAGGCCTCTGGGTGGGTTTAAACCACCAACCTTTAGGTTAGTAGATGAACGCTTAACCATGTGCACCACTCAGGGATTCCTACAGTATGGTTAGGGGGTAGAATACATTCAGGCACCAGGAAAGTCCTCACCTTAATAGTCATAATTTCTAGGCTAGTACAGCCTTGTTCCAAGCACAGTCCTGAGCTCAGTTCTGCAGTCAGTCTCAGATTAGTGGTCTGTTTGCTAGCAAGTCCCTGGAAGACCAATGAAAAGATCTCAGACCAGCCACAGGACTCTTCTGCAGTGCCTCAGTGGAAAATGATTTTAAAAAGGAACTTGAGGTAATGATAAGAATCGCAAGGTTTGGTAATAAAAATAATTATAGAAAACACTCATATAGCATTTACCATGGGCCAGGTTGGAGCACTGGTGGCGCAGTGGTTAAGAGCTACGGCTGCTAATAAAAAGGTCAGTGGTTCTAATGCACCAGCCGCTCCTTGGAAACCCTACGGGGCAGTTCTACTCCGTCCTATAGGGTTGCCTTGAGTTGGAATCGACTCGACTGCAATGAGTTTGGTTTCTTGTTTTGTTTTGTTTTATGCATCAGGTACTGTTTGATATGCCCGACAAATGTTAACTTGCTCAATGCTGCAACAACCTTGTGAGAGATGTTGTTATCCCCATTTTATAGATAGGGAGCTGAATACAGAGTGATTGAGAGACTTAACCAAGGTTATACAGCTAGTAAGTGATAGAGTCTTGCTCTGAATTCAAACAACCAGCTCCAGAGAGTATGTCCCTAACCATTCCGCTATCCCACCTCTCTATGGCAACCGCTCAGGGCTTTATTCTTTCCTACTTACTTGTGTCCTTTATTGTGTTCTACACATAAAGAAACCAAGACTTGAAAAGGCTTAATCCAAGATCACATAATAAATTGGAGAACTGGGAGTTTGAACCCAGAGTTGTTGGACTTCAAATCTTCCTGCTGACAAAGCTACATCTCATTCTGATCCTTTGGTGGGCAAATCCTTGCTGGATTTTTCTGAAAGTTGCTTTGTGCCAGGATGGCCAGATAAAAGTACATAATCAGCTTCTTGTGCCTGACCCAGTCGGTGGCACATGCCACAGTTCTAAAAACTTGAAGCCTTTGAAGGAGAAAGCTTCATCTTCTGAGAAATAATAAATTACTACATATATATTGCATGTCAATTTTCTATTTGTAAAGTTAAAACGATACAATAATATGTGAATTAATGCATCTTTTAAAAATCTCAGTAATTCATATATAAAAGTACAGAAAGTAAAAATATTATTATATAACTTTTAAAAATATGTATAGATATCTTCTGATATAAATTGGAGTCCTGATGGCACAGTGGTTAAATGCTCGGCTGCTAACCAAAACGTCAGTGGTTCAAACTGCTGGAGAAAGATGTGGCAATCTGCTTCCGTAAAGATTACAGCCTCATAAACCGTATGGGGCAGTTCTCCTCTGTCCTATAGGGTTGCTATGAGTAGGAATCAACTCGACAGCAGACAGCAATGGATTTGATTTTGAGATAAATACATCTAAATCTACTTCATTATAATGTCTGAGTGTTATTCGATATTACGTATGCATTAAATTGGTTTACTATTCCCTATTCTTCCTGGGTGTGAATCTCAGATCTGCCATTTAATAGTTGCACGACCTTGAGAAAATTACTCAAGTTCTTTGTACCTCATATTCTTCATATATAAAATGAATACAGATTTAGGGTCTACAGCATAGGATTGTTGTAATATGCTGAGACTAGGTCCCTGCCCCGAAGGTGCCATATTGTGGTATATATGAAGGACAGAAAGACCAGTGAGACTGGAATGAATTGAATAAGAAGTATAGCAGTAAAAGCAGGTGGACAGGAGCTAGATGATGTACATCATTCCTATAGTCCATGGTTCTCAACTGGAGGATTTCTGTCTCCCCTTCTCCATGATATTTGGCAATGTCTGGTAACATTTGTGGTTGTGATAATTGGAAGGAGATGCTTTGCAATGTAGAAGGTAGAGGCCAGAGATGCTGCTAAACATTGTGCAATGTACAAGACAACTTCCCACAATAAAGAATTATCTGGTCCAACATATCAACAGTGCTGAGGTTGAGAAACCCTATAGACTGTGGTGAAGTGCTACACTGGTTTTAGTCAACATAAACGTTCATAAAAGTTTAATTTTCAGTCTATATACAATAACCCAATGCAAACTGAAAAGTAATACAATAAATACTTTTTTATTGATTTGACAAATTGATTCACAGACTTTTGTTTTTTAAGTTTTGGGAAAATGTATTTATAAGATCTTCAACCATCAAAAACCTTCATCTTACAGCAAGGGTAACATTTTCAGTATGTTCTATCACACTGACAGTTGCTCAATATTTTGGAAAGACAGGTCATTATTCAGATCTTAAATTATTTTTTATGACAATAGTTGTCATGGATTGAATTATGTTTCCCCAAAAATGTGTGTATCAGTTTGGCTGGGCCATGATTCTAAGTATTGTGTGGTTGTCCTCCATTTTGTGATTGTAATTTTATATTAAAGAGGATTAGGGTGGGATTGTAACACCCTTACTAAAGTCATATCCCTGATCCAATGTAAAGGGAATTTCCCTGGGGTGTGGCTTGCACCACCTTTTATCTTATAAGAGATAAAAGGAAAGGGAAGCAAGCAGAAAATTGGGAACGTCATATCACCAAGAAAGCAGCTCCGGGAGCAGAGTGTGTCCTTTGTACCTGGTGTTCCTGCACGGAGGAACTCCTAGTCCAGGGAAAGATTGACAACAAGGACCTTCCTTCAGAGCTGGCAGAGAAACCTTTCCCCTGGAGCTGATGCCCTGAATTTGGACTTGTAGCCTACTAGACTGTGAGAGAATAAATTTCTCTTTGGTATAGCCATCCACTGGTGGTATTTCTGTTAGAACAACACTAGATGACTAAGACAATAATGTAGACTGACTTTTTAATGTAGTTTAATTTAATGGGTAAAGTATGGAATTGGGTGTCAGGAAATGAATCTTTTAGGAGAATGGGCACTATTATCAGACAAATCTATGTTTGAATCACGACTCTGCAAACCAGTAACTATATGACTTTGGGTACATTGTATTACCTTTCTGAGCTTTAGTTTTCTCATCTATAAAATGAGAGAAGATAGTATCCATTATCTAGGGTTTTTTTAATAACAAATAAACAAGTAATGCATATAAAATACCACATTGTAGTATCAAAATTATCACATAATTACTTAATAAGCAGTTCAAAAGCACTCAAAAATGTTATCTATTTCTAACTGTTGCTGAACTCGGGAAGGTGGATCCTGTCTGGCATGCTCAGACTTGCCAGTGATCTGGACACCAGTCTTTGGGAGAATGAGAAAGTAAATTTATTGCAACGCGCAGAGCAAGGAGCCGGGAGGAAGTTCCTGAGATCTGACTCGGTGAGATCTGACTCTCCGAGCTACGGAGAAAACCACCCCCACAAAAAAACAAACCCATTGCCGTCAAGTCGATTCCAACTCATAGCGACCCTATAGGACAAAGTAGAACTGCCCCATAGAGTTTCCAAGGGGTGCCTGGTGGATTCGAACTTCTGACTTTTTTGGTTAGTAGCCATAGCTCTTAACCACTATACTGCCCAGCTTTCTGAGCTATGGGGAAGCAAGCATTTATATGTGACTGGGGCAGCAAGATGCTCACCACACAGGCGTACTGGGGAGGGAAAGTTCTAACAGGAATAACTAGGGAAGACGTTACAGGAATCGTGGTAGCCAGGAAACAGGAGGTGACGTGGTTCTTGTCGGACCTGCCACTTCAGAATGGGGTCTTGGTGATGATTTTCCTTCTGATTTGTTCCACCTGTTGCTGTGTCCTCTGTTGAGGTCAACTAATGGTCACAACTGGCCCTTCTGCACGTGTGGGGCAGGCCAAATCTGCCTTGGGCTAGTTTAAGGTTGTCTTTTCTGACTAATGGAAATTTACTGGCATTCATAGGGCGAGGTTACATAACTAGCTCAGTAACCTTGGAAATGTTCCTAAGTTCTTCCGGTCCAAGTCTTCATCAGTAAAATAAAGGGGGAGTATACGTTTATTCCTAAGTTCTTTCCAAGTCTGAAATAGAAATTCAAGGTAAATAGATCACTATATACATTATAAAGATAACTTGAGTGTGGTAGATTTAATTTAGGAAAGCAACTGTCCAACAACTAAATGCTCACTAAGATGTTGGTACTAAGTGTTCTCAGTTTTGACCTTAGAGGACAGGCAGAACTTTTCTGCTCAGGCTCCTTTTTAGATAATCTGACATAACATCACTGTGAGACATTTAGAATGGAATTTAACATCATCCTCCTTTTGGCTGAGAGGAAGACAGGCGCATCAATGGCATTACCCATAAGTGGGAGTGACAGTTGCAGAGTTATTTAATTTGTAGGCCTGGTAGCATCCCAGCACAGAACATGGCACTGAGCTCATAGAAGGTGCCCTATCAATCACTTTGCTTGACTGACTAATTTGATCTTTCTCAAAGGATTTTAATATTTTCCAAATAATTCATAGTCACAAGTTGTTTTAGGGAAAAACCCATTGCTATCCAACTGATTTACATTTATAGTGATCTTATAGGTCACAATAGAACTGCCCCGTAAGGTTTCCAAGGCTGTAAATCTTTACCGAAGCAGACTGCCACATCTTTCTCCCCTGGAGTGGCTGGTGGGTTTGAACTGCCAAGCTTTGGTTAGCAGCCAAGTGCTTAACCAATGGGCCACCAAGACTCCTCTTTTAGGGAAAAGACCCTTCCCTATAGATTCATTTTGTTATCCACAGCATCTAGCGTGATGCTTTGAAAATATTAGGTCCTTAATGTAGGAGTCGGAGCCCTGGTGGCACAGTGGTTAAGAGCTCAGCTGTTAATCAAAACGTCAGTAGTTCTGTTCTGTCCTATAGAGTTGATATGAGTTGGAATTGACTTGATGGCAAAAGGTTTGGTTTTTTGGTAATGTAGGAGCCCTGATGACACACTCGGAAGCTAACCGAAAGGTCGGCGGTTCGAACCACCAGCCTTTCCAAGGGAGAAAGATGTGGCAGTCCGCTTTGGTAAACATAGACGGCCTTGGAAACCCTACAGGGCAGTTCTACTCTGTCCTATAAGGTCTCTATGAGTAGGAATCTACTTGATGGCAGTGGGTTTGGTTTTGGAATCTAAGCTTGCTGAATTAATGAATGAGTATATTGCAAATGGTTAAGTATTTGGCTACTAATGGAAAGGCTGGCATTTCGAATGAGTCCAAAGACACCTCTGAAGAAAGCCCTGGTGATGTACTTCTGGAAGATCACAGCCATCGAAAACCCTATGGAATGAAGTTGGAATCGACTCAGTGGCAATTGGTTTAGTATGAAAATTTGAAGGATTAAATAACTGCTGTTCCCTCATATACCATTCCTATAAATTTCAGACAAGGTCAAGCTATTGAGAGAGTTTGATAAGTTAAGGAGACATGAACTGGGAAAGAAAATATATGATAGTGTTAAAAAATTGATTGAATAAAAATTGCCTGAATTACCCACTGTCATGGATTGAATTATGTCCCTCCAAAAATGTGTGTATCTATTTGGCTGGGCCCTGATTCTAAGTATTGTGTAGTCGTCCTCCATTTTGTGATTGTAATTTTATGTTCAAGAGGATTAGGGTGGGACTGTGTAACACCCTTACTAAGGTCACATCCCTAATCCAGTGTAAAAGGAGTTTCCCTGGGGTGTGGCCTGTACCACCTTTTATCTCCTAAGAGATGAAAGGGAAGCAAGCAGAGAGTCGGGGACCTCATACCACCAAGAAAGCAGTGCCAGGAGCGGAGTGCGTCCTTTGGACCTGGGGTCCCTGTGCAGAGAAGCTCCTAGCGGGGGGAAGAATGATGACAATGAGGACCTTCCTCCAGAGCTGACAGAGAGAGAAAGCCTTCCCCTGGAGCTGACGCCCTGAATTTGGACCTCTAGCCTACTTTACTGTAAGGAAATAAATTTCTCTTTGTTAAAACGATCCACTCGTGGTAGTTCTGTTGGAGCAGCACTAGGTGAATAAGACACCTATTCTTATTCTTCAATGACATAAATTAATTATTCACACTACTGCCAAAAATTAACAAAAAGTTTTAGGAAGGAATAAAAATTATAGGTGCTTAAAAATATTCCTTGAATGACTTAATTTAAAGCATTCTATTATTTAATAAAAAATCTTTTTTTACCCTTATGAAGCACAATCGTATCCTGCCTTTTATTATCTGCGTATTGGATATACGATTTTGTATTTCTTTCCAAGAAGGAGGTAGATGAATATGGTTTGCTTCTCTGCACTGTAACCTGGTAGTTAGTTGTTTCTTACTTTAGTATGGGATTTTTTATTCCCTAAATTTAGTAGCTGTTCTTGTATTCACAAGAAAACTTTAACCAAAGCATTTGCACCTATTTTGGTTCCCCTCAAGGTAATCCACTTGTTCAAAAAAGCAGTAATGAGCTGTAGAGAATTCATTTAGATTAAAATTTATCCTCCATTTATGTTATACCATCTATTGTTACTCAGTTATGAAACTGGGTGATCTCACCACCCTACCCCAAATGACCTATTATTCCAACCACAAATATATTCCCTCTAAGAATTCTGATTAATGCACTTTCCCTATTTTATTCCAAAATTATAAAGTCTGAAAACCTCATTTTGTTAATAATGCAAAAATATTTCAAGGAATAAATATACAAGAAGGCAAACTTTTCTTTTTCCCCAGAAAGTCATCTTATTTTGGCAAACTTACCTGATTTGTAGAAAGAATCAAATAAAACAATTCACACAAAAGCGTTTATAATCTGCAATTATAAGGCAGTGGTGGTATGAATATAACCTGATAGGCAAATATAGTTATAAGTTTTTCCGACAGAGATTTGTTTGCCTAACAAGACACACTGAGTTTGCTGTTTTTCTTTTTGCTCATGTTGATATAAAGGAAAATAATATGAAGAAAAAAAATGTTTTGTGTGAATTCTGTTAAGACCAAAAATTGAAGGAGCTTGATTTTTTATTCAATTTCAGCTAGCTAGCTTCTTAGGATAAAGGGGTTAAGAAACTGTCAGACTTTTTTTTTCTTTTTCATCCTCTCTGATATGTTAGTGATTATAGAAAAATTCAACTAGACAATGAAAACTGCAAGTGTATTTAGATAAATGCCTCACCAATAAAACCCTTAGGGATGGAAAACAGTTGAACACTTGCTTCTATATCTTTGCCTAAGCGACTTTGCTTAATTCCTGATTAAACAACGTAAATTATTTACACATGGAATCAGTGATGTCACTAGGGTTGGTGTCACCTGGTGTGGTAGCTCAAGGTGTTACCCTCGCCCTATGGACTTCCTTCTGTACCAGACCATGCAGAAGGCTTTGTAACGTTTTTTTGTACTATTGTTACATAATGGCAATAGTAGTGACATAAACAACTAGCGAGATTAAAATTTCACCTTTAAATTACACTATCATATGCGGTCTAAATGTATTTACCTTTACGTAGTTCCATGCGGTTAAAGTGAAAATTTGGTAAGAAAACAATAGAATTCAAAGTAAAAATGTTTAAGAATTACATCAAAATTGTGTTCATTTTAACATTAAACTTCATTGTTACAAGAGATACTTTAACAATTAGGTTTCCATAATCAATGATGGCCCAAGTAATGTAGAAGTTGTAGACAAATGCACATAGAAATATGTTCATAAATGAAATGATACTATAAACAGGAACAAATACACAAGCATTTCAGCACTTAGTGAACGTCTCAACTAAGTCAGAAGTTGCCTTTCCTGGCCTTCAAAGCTGATAACTTGTGAATCACTTCATTGAAATCAATGCCTTTCACCAATTCACTTTTTAATGTGTCACTATTTTTTTAAACCATAATTCAAATTTAAACCCTGAAAATTTCATTCAAGTCATATATATGTGCAAGACAGTGATGTGTTTAAAGAAAATTAAGAAAAGCTAAAATTAACAAAAATGAGTTTAAGACATAAGTTATATTTCTAAACATGTATCAAGAAACACAGCATTTCCTCCACTTCATGTTTTAAACTGTCATTTTCTGTATTTAGTTATCAAAGAGTTATATAATCGGTAATTGTTATACATGTAAGTTTATTATCAATTTTAATCATACAATAATATGTGATAAATTAAATATAGTTGTAAATTGCTTACATGTAGTATTTCTTAGATTCTGTGAATACTAACAAAATTGTTTTGTAAAATCTTTCTACATTGAATTACAACATCATTAGTTACAACATTATTAGTAACTGAGTGGAAGCCTTTTTTAATTTTTCTCCTTTGTTTTTAAGTATACTTCATTATCAAAAAAGTTATTGATATAGGTTCACAAATATTAATTACCACAATATTGTAGCTAAAACACCAGAAAATCTGACAAAATCAGAGACTATAAAAACATTGGCAGCAACGAAAACAACAGCATATGCTTGTAGCACATGCAGACAAAACCATGTGATTCGAAGCTTCATTGTAATTGGGTAATAATGATAGCATAGAGTTTTGGCCTTGATACAGGTGTATTGATAGATATAAACTGGGCTGATGAAAAAAAATTTGTTGTTACAACTAACTACGGGGATATTTTTATAAAAAGTAATAAATTTCTGCTGAAACACTGCACAAAAATTTTATAGACAGTCTTTTTGGTGTCTCCCCCTTTGACAGTGTCACCAGTGTGGTCTGCACCCCCACACCTCCCCTAGTGATGTCACTGCATGGAATACTGATACAAGCTCATGTGTTCAATGTCTAGACATCTGCTATTTCTGTTTTTGTGCACTAATCTAAAACACACTGCCTGTATCACAAAACTCTCCACCTTTTTCTCCATAACTTTTTTTTTTTTTTTTTTTAGTTTTTTGAGAAATGTATTTTCTTCTCAATTCCTTTGAAATTTAGTAGCTGGTATTCTGGAATTTATTGCATCGGGCAAATCTGCTGCAAAAGATCTCTTTGAAGTGTTAAAAAGCAAAGATGTCACCCTGAGGACTAATGGCAGCCTGACCCAAGCCATGATATTTTCAGTTGCCTCATATGCATGTGAGAGCTGGACAATGAAGAAGGAAGACATAAAAAGAATTAATGCACTTGAATTATGGTGTTGGTGAAGAATACTGAATATACTTGGACTGCCAAAAGAACCATCAGATCTGTCTTGGAAGAAGTACAGCCAGAATGCTCCTTAGAAGCATTGTCTTTCTTACTTTGGACGTTTCAACAGGAGGGACCAGTCCCTGGAGAAGGACATTATGCTTGATAAAGCAGAGGGTCAGTGAAAAAGAGGACGACCCTCAACGAGAAGGATTGACACAGTGGCAGCAACAATGGGCTGAAACATAGCAACGACTGTGAAAGCCAAAAAAACCAAACCCATTGCCGTTGAGTCGATTTGGACTTATAGTGACCGTATAGGACAGAGTAGAACTGCCCCCATAGAATTTCCAAGGAGCGCCTGGTGGATTCAAACTGCCAACGTTTTGGTTAGCAGCCGTAGCTCTTAACTGCTATGCCACGAGGGTTTCCAACAATTGTAGGGATGATGAAAACTGGGCAGTGTTTCATTCTGTTGTACACGGGATCACTATAAGGCGGAACGGAGCGACGGCACCTAACAACAACATTCTGGAATTACTATACTTTTCCCTTATACTCTGAACATAAACTCTGGCATTCGGATTGCCCTACATTCCATTTCCGAGTTATCCTTCCAAGACTTTGGTAGTACTAACAAAATTCAACTACAGTTTATCGCCTCCCCAAACAGAAGCCAGCGCCAGCACCGTGTCACTTCACAAGCAGCTCATATATTGCCTCACAATGGTGTTATTTGGATACCCCTTGTGCTGGTTCTCTTCTGTCTGAGCTCTAGCTTCACTCCTATCCTTCCTCCACAGGCAGCTGACATATGTGGTCTACTTCTATGGGATCCCTTACTCTCTGGCCTCCAATGGGGGACACTAGCAGGAGACTGGAAAGAGAAGGGAGAGTGAATCAGGATATTTATTGGCTTGACTCACTCCCTGCTGGGCTGCAGTGGGTTGGCTGCCTCCTTCTACAAAAGGCTCTAGGCAGACAGCCTGCTGCGTAAACTACTATCCTCTCTGCTGGCTTCCTTTTCCCATTAGGACTATGAGTGGTAATGGTTCCCTGCTGTACCACTCCTAAAGGTACTGAACCATCTCTTGTGATTTCCCTACACTCTTTACATAGCTTTGTGAATAGTCCTTTATTAACCAGCTGTGTGAGCTGTCTGTTTCTTGCTGGGATTCTGGCTGATTAAGCTTTCAGATAATGTCTTTATCACATTTGTTTTGCTCTAGCACAGCTCCTCTTTCTTAGCTCACTGTCTCTGTTCTGAGCCAGCAAGATTTGCCAATAAAGAAAGGAAAGGGTATTGAAAAAAGGCCAAAAAATAGACTCTTTCCCTTAATATCAAATTAAAAAGATAAACAGCTCACAAATAGAGCTAAGCCTTAGATAATGGCATTATATTTCACCCTTCAAAATCTTTAGAAAGACTGAGGGAATTCTTTCTACAAGAAAATATACAACTCCCTCTTTACCCCTTTATAGAATGACTTATCATATATTTCACCGTTTTTTTCCATTAAATGTCTTTTCTGTTTTCTAGCAACTTGTCTCAGTGGAATTTCCACAGACCATTTTCTGAGTTTGCCTTTTAGAAAAGACATTACTATGTAACTTTTTCTCTTTTAGGAGGAAATAGTTCTGAGTAAATGACATTCTTACAAATCACACACCCACAGAATTTGATAATAAAATCTCATTTAGATAAGCAAGATATAAAATTACTCCCTAAAAACTTATTTAAGAATTGTAGGAATCTAGCTGCAAACATTTTTTTTTTTTTTTTCCCTGAAAGACGTGAGCTTTCCCCAACAATCTGGTCTATATTCCTAGTTCAATATTTCATGTCTACTCTTGGATTTGCTGACAGAATACAGAGACTTTCCATGGTGCCATGAAGAACTTGTTCCTTTCTGTGTGAGCTATTTAGATTTTCATCTTAAATAGCCATTATATCAAACAAATAACATCTCTGTTAAAATTGTCATACTATTTCAAACATTCCCATATTTCAGGCCATGTCCAGAATGACAAGATAGAAATTGAATCCTAAAGCAATGGCCTTCTAGGTGATATATAAAAGAACTTTTGCTTAGAGCAAGAAACTCCTGATTTTCCTGAACTGCTTTTCAAGACAATGCACTGATTTCTTTCTTTCCTTTTTTTTTAAGTTGATTTTTATCCTAATTACCTAGAGAGAAAACTAAAAAGCGTGAAGACTTCTATTAAAAGGCATGGCAGTTCAGGAAAGGAATTTTAAGAAATTCTTGAACTAGAGGGAAAATTGCCAAATTTTCTTGAAAAAGTATCTCAATCCACAATTACATGAGCTAAACATAAATATTAGTTGTTAATTAAATATGCTAACTAGACAAAGGTAATTTTTACTTTTTATCTGTCCTATAACTATTTTCTAAATTTATTTTATTTTTTAAATAAAATATTGGGAGAAAGGAGGGCAAGGATAAGAGGGCAAAACAAAATGTAGGATGCATCAGTGCACATTTGTTAGTATTAATAGCAAAATTACTCACAGCCAGTACTGGACTGATAATGAGTTAGGATTTAGAGAGTTTATTTAAAAAAAAAAAAATGGAGATTTAGCACTCACAGAGTAAAGAGCATATATCAATATACAGTCTAGTGGATTTTTTTTTTTTTTTTTACTTATTCAGTAAACTGCATATATCTTAAGTATACAGTGGAATTAATTTTCAAAATATGTATACATACATGTAATCGCTAACCAGCTGAAGATATGGAACATTTCTGGTAACCCAAGAGACATCTTCACGTCACTTTTAAATCAATAATACTACCACCACAGAGAAATCACTTTTCTGACTTTCTTTTAACACCATAGATTAATTTTGCAAATCCTTGAACTTCATATTAATGAAATCATAGGGTATGGACTTCTTTGTGTTTGGCTTCATTTGCTAAACATTACATCTATGAAATTTCCTCATATTATTACATGTAATAATGAGCTCCTAATTGTTACTGATGCGTATGAATGAATATACGATAATTTATTATTACTGCACATTTGTATTGTTTCCAGTTTTGTGCTATTGTAAATAAAACTACTATAAACGTTCTTGTACAAGTCTTTTGAAGGGCATGTGCATTCATTAGTTTTGTGTATACACCTAGAAGTGAAATTACTGGGTCATTGTTGTTGTTGTTAGGTGCCATAGAGTCGGTTACAACTCATAGCAGCCCTATGTACAACAGAACGAAACACTGGCTGATACTGTGCCATCTTTGCAGTCATTGTCATGCTTGAGTTCATTGGTGCAGCCACTGTGTCAATCCATCTCGATGAGGGTCTTCCTCTTTTTCGCTGACCCTCTACCACACATGATGTCTTTCTCCAGGGATTGGTCCCTCCTGATAACATGTCCAAAGATTGTGAGAAGAAGTCTAGCCATCCTTTCTTCTAAAGACCATTCTGGCTGTACTTCCTCCAAAACAGATTTGTTCATTCTTCTGGAACTCCATGGTACATTCAATATTTTTTGCCAACACCAGAATTCAAAGGCATTGATTCTTCTTCAGTCTTCCTTATTCTCTGTACTGCTTTTGCATGCATATGAGGTAATTGCAAACACCATGGCTTGGGTCAGGGGTACCTTAGTCTTCAAGGTGACATCTTCGCTTTTTAACACTTTAAAGAGACCTTTTCCAGCCAATTTGCCCAATACAATACATAGTTTGATTTCTTCACTGCTGCTTCCATGGGCATTGATTGTGTATCCATGTAAAATGGAATTCTTTACCACTTCAGTGTTTTCTCTGTTTATCAAGTGTTGCTTATTGGTCCAGTTGTGAGGATTTTTGTTTTCTTTATGATGAGCTGTAAATTGCTGGGTCACAGAGTAGGTATATATTTAGCTTTAGTTTCTGTAGTTTAATTTATTTAGCTTTAATAAAGACTGTCATAGTTTTTCAAAGTGGTTGTACCAATTTAACTCTCAAAAGTCTATGTAAGAATTTATGATGCCACTTTTGTCACCACTAAGTAATTTAGTCTTATTCATTTTAGCCATATTGGTAGTTATATAGTAACATATCATTGTGATTTTAATTATCATTACCCTGATGACTAATGATGTTGAGCATCTTTTCTGATGTTATTGGTTATGTGGATACCCTTCTTTTAAAGTTCTTGTTCAAGACTAATCCCATTTTAATTGAGTTGTTGCACTAATCATTTTCTGTTGGGTCTTTGTATTTTTTCCATCTTTTTTTATTAAATGGTAAAAATCTTTACATATTCTACAACAGACTATTGTGTTTATTATGAATAGTCTTCTCCTAGTTTGTGGCTTCTTTTTTTCCCCCATTTTCATTGTGTATACTTTGGAAATATGGAAGGTTTAAATTTAGCGAAGTTCAATCAATCTAACTTTTACTATGTCTTATATAAGAAATCTTTCTTGACCTCAAGAACATAAAGTAACACCCCTAATTTTCTTTTAAACATTTAAAGATTTAGCTTTCATATTTAAGTCAGGCCACCATGTGTCTGTCAATTTGTCATACTCTGGTGGCTTGCATGTTGCTGTGATACTGGAAGCTTTGCCACCAGTATTTCAAATACCAGCAAGGTCATCCTTAATAGACAAGTTTCAGCAGAGCTTCCAGACTAAGACAGACTGGGAAGAAGGAACTGGCAGTGTACTTCTGAAAAATTTGCCAGTGAAAACCTTACTGGGAGCAGCAGAAGACTGTTTGATATAGTGCCAGAAGATGGGCCCCTCAGGTTGGAAGGCACTAAAAATACAACTGAGGAAGAGCTGCTTCCTCAAAGTAGAGTCGACCTTAATGACCTGGATGGAGTCAAGCTTTTGGGACCTTCATTTGCTGACTTGGTACAACTCAAAATGGGAAGAAACAGCTGCAAACATCCATTAATATTGAGAATGTGGAATGTATGAAATATGAATCTAGGAAAATTGGAAGTGGTCAAAAATGAAATGGAATGCATAAAGATCAATATCCTAGGCATTAGTGAGCTGAAATGGACTGGTATTGGCCATTTTGAATCAGACAATTATATGGTCTACTATGCTTGGGAACGACAAATTGAAGAGGAATGGTGTAGAGCTCATTGTCAAAAAAGACATATCAAGATCCATCATGAAGTACAATGCTGTCAGTGATAGGATAATATCCATACCCCCACAAGGAAGACCGGTTAATACAACCATTATTCAAATTTACACAGTAACCTCTAAGGCCAAAGATGAAGAAATTGAAGATTTTTACCAACTTCTGCAGCCTGAAATTGATCAAATAAGAAATCAGAAAGCTTTGATAATTACTCGTGATTGGAATACGAAAGTCAGAAAAAAAGAAGAACTGATAGTTGGAAAATATGGCTTTGGTGATAAAAGCAATGCTGGAGATCCCATGATAGAATTTTGCAAGATGAACAACTTCTTCACAGCAAATGCCTTCCTTCAACAACATAAATGGTGACTATACACTTGGACCTCACCAGATGGAATACACAGGAATCAAATCAACTACATCTGTGGAAAAAGACAATGGAAATCTCAATATCATCAGAAAAAGGCCAGGGGCTGACTCTGGAACAGACCATGAATTGTTCATATACAAGTTCAAGATGAAGTTGAAGAAAATTAAAACAAATCCATGAAAGCCAAAGTACAACCTTGAGCATATCCCACCTCAATTTAGAGACCATCTCGAGAATAGATTTGATGCATTGAGCTCTAATGACTGAAGAGCAGACGAGTTGTAGAATGACACCAAGAACATCATATATGAAGAAAGCAAGAGGTCATTAAAAAGACAGGAAAGAAAGAAAAGACCAAAATGAATGTTAGAACAGACTCTGAAACTTGCTCTTGACAAATTGACAGACACATGGTGGCCTGACTTAAATATGAAAGCTAAATCTTTAGCTAAAGCAAAAGGAAGAAATGATGAAGTAAAAGAGCTGAACAGACGATTTTAAAGGGTAGCTTGAGAAGACAAAGTAAAGTATTATAATGACACATGCAAAAACCTGGGGATAGAAAATCGAAAGGGAAGAACATGCTCTGCATTTCTCAAGCTGAAATAACTTAAGAAAAAATTGAAATCTCGAGTTGCTATATTGAAGGAGTCTTTGGGGGAAAATATCAAATGATGCGTCAAGGGAAGATAAAAAGAATACACAGAGTCACTATACCAAAAAGAATTGGTCTATATTCAACCATTTCAGGAGGTAGCATATGATCAAGAACTGATGGTATTGAAGGAAGAGATCCAAGCTGCACTGAAGGCAATGGTGAAAAACAAGGCTCCAGGAATTGATGGAATACCAATTGATATGTTTCAACAAATAGATGCAGCCCTGGAGGTGCTCACTTATCTATGCCAAACAGTTTGGAAGACAGCTACCTGGCCAATCGACTGGAAGAGATCCACATTTGTACCCGTGGCAAAGAAAGGTGATCCAACAGAATGTGGAAATTGTCAAAAAAATATCATTAATATCACAAACAAGTAAAATTTTGCTGAAGGTCATTCAAAAACAGTTGCAGCAGTACATCAACAGGGAACTGCCAGAAATTCAAGTGGAATTCAGAAGAGGATGTGGAACCAGAGATATCATTGCTTATGTCAGATGGACCATGGTTGAAAGCAGAGAATACCAGAAAGATGTTTACCTGTGTTTTATTGACTATGAAAATGCATTCAACTGTGTGGATCATAACAAATTATGGATAGCATTGAGAAGAATGGGAATTCCAGAACACTTAATTGTGCTCATGAGGAACCTGTACATGGATCAAGAGGCAGTCGTTCCAGCAGAACATGGGGATTCTTCGTGGTTTAAAGTCAAGAAAAGTGTGCGTCAGGGATGTACCCTTTCACCATACCTATTCAATCTGTGTGCTGAGCAAATAATCTGAGAAGCTGGACTATATGAAGAACGTGGCATCAGGATTGGAGGAAGACTCATTAACATTCTGCAATATATAGATGACACAGCCTTGCTTGCTGAAAGTGAAGAAGACTCGAAGCACTTACTGATGAAGCTCAAAGACCACAGCCTTCAGTGTGGATTACACCTCAACATAGAGAAAATGAAAATCCTCACAACTGGACCAATAAGCAACATTATGATAAATGAAGAAAATATTGAAGTTGTCAAGGATTTCATTTTACTTGGATCCACAGTCATCACCCATGAAAGCAGCAGTCAAGAAATCAAACGATGCATTGCATTGGGCAAATCTGCTGCAAAAGTCCTCTTTAAAGTGTTGAAAAGCAAAGATGTCACCTTGAAGACTAGGGTGCGCCTGACTCAAGCCATGGTGTTTTCAATTGCCTCATATGCATGTGAAAGCTGGACAATGAATAAGGAAGACCGAAGAACAATTGATGCCTTTGAATTATGGTGTTGGCAAAGAATACTGAATATACCATGAACTGGCAGAAGAATGAACAAATCTGTTTATGTTTTCATGTTTTCATTTGTCTCTTTATTTAGGTCTTCTTTAATATCTTTCGATAAAGTTTTATAATTTTCTCCATTAAGTTATTGCACATCTTTTGCTACATTTATTTTCATGTTTATATATTTTGATGTTATTGTTCATAGGAGCCATTTAAAAAAATTTTTTTTATTGTACTTGAGGTAAAGGTTTACAGAACAAATAGTTTCTCATTAGATATTAGTGCACGTATTATTTTATGACATTGGTTAACAACTCCACGACATGTCAACCCTCTCCCTTCTTGACCTTTTTTTTTTTGGTGAAAATATACATAGTCAAAGATACACCATTTCAAAAATTTCTACATACACAGTTCAGTGACATCAACTACGCTCTTCCAATTGTGCTACTATTCTCACTTTAGATGAAGGTTTACAGAACAAAATAGTTTCTCATTAAACAGTTAGTACACATGTTGCCCTGTGACAATGGTTAACAACCCCACTACATGTCAACGCTGTCCTTACTCAACCTTGGGTTCCCTATCACCAGCTTTCCTGTCCCCTTCTGCCTTCTAGCCCTTGTCACTGGACTGCTGTGCCTCATTAGTCCCGTTTTGTTTTATGGGGCTGCCCAATCCCCAGGTGAACGGTGAACCTTGGAAGTGACTTCGCCACTGAACTAAAAGGGTGTCTGGGGGCCATAGTCTTGAGGTTTTTCCAGTTTGTTTTAGGCCAGTAAATCTGGTCTTTTTTGTGTGTGTTAGAATTTTGTTCTACATCTTTCTCCAGCTCTGTCCAGAACCCTCTGTTGTGATCCCGGTCAGAGCAGTCAGTGGTGGTAGCCAGGCACAATCTAGCTGTACTGGACTCAGTCTGGTGGAAGCCTTGGTAGCTGTGGTCCATTAGTCCTTTGGACTAATCTTTTCCTTGTATTCTGTTCTCTTTATTCTCCCTTGCTCCCGAAGGAGTGAGACCATTGGAGTATCTTAGATGGCTGCTCACAGGCTTTTAAGACTCCAGACACTACTTACCAAGGTAGAATGTAGAACATTGTCTTTATAAACTGTGTTATGCCAATTGAACTAATGTTCCCTGAGACTATGGTCCCCACAGCCCTCTGCCCAGCAGTTCAGTCCCTCAGGGAGTTTGGATATATCTATGGATCTTCCATAACCTTTCCTTGTACAAGTTGTACTGGTTTCCCCAGTATTGTGTACTGTCTCACCCTTCACCAAAGACACCACTTACCTATTGCCTATTTAGTATTTCTGCCCCCCACCCCTCCCATCCCTGTAAACCAACAAAGATTGTTACTTTTTGTGTGTAAACTTTTTCATAAATAGGAGTCATTTTTAATGGATGGTAAATTCTCAGTTTCGTTTTTCATGTTTTAGCTAAAGGAACTATAAAATTTTTTTCTACCAAGTATACTGGAAATTAATATATTAATCAAAGTTAAAAAGCAATTTACTGACACTATTAAAATATTTTATTAAACTGAAATGTTATTAAAATAATAAATAAATAAAATTAAAAAAATACTTATAAGAGAAAATTTTATGACCCCCAATTAAAGTCTTAAAAATGAAGATGGAAATTAATATAAGGAAAATTTTTCCAAAAATATTTTTTCTTATCTATTCAATGATAAAATACAATTCACTGAAATCCTCATTTATTTTAATTTCTATCCAGGACTCTTTATTATATCACATTTTGAGCTTTCAAAAATATCTCTGGATATTTGTAAGTTTAATAAAATGAATTAATTGACAGTTAATATAGGTGACATGATAACTCTCCATATTTAGTGGCTACTGGTTGTTCTAAAAATGAGAAGTAACAGCACTAAGCATCCAGTAGTAATTGGAATGTGGAATGTAGGAAACATGAGTAAAGGAAAAGTGGAAGTTTTCAAAAATAAAATGAAATGCTTGAAGATTGATATCCTAGGTGTTAGTGAGCTGAAATGGAGTGGTTTTGCACATTTTGAATCTGACAATCATATGATCTACTATGTCAGAAACAGCAAATTGAAGAGGAACAGTGCTGCATTCATCATTTAAAAGAAAATTTTGAGATCTATTCTGAAATACAATGTGGCCAGTGATATATTAATATCCAAACACCTACAAGGAAGATCAGTTAATATGACTATTATTCAAATTTATGCACCAACCATGAATGCCAAAGATGAAGAAATTGAAAATTTTTATGATGATGCAGTCTGAAATCGATTGAACTTGCAATCAAGATACATTGACAATTACGGTGATTAGAATTCGAAAGTTGGAGACAAAGAAGAAGGATTAGTAGTTGGAAAATATGGCTATGGTAGTAGAAATGACTCTGGAGATTATGTGATAGAATTCTGCAAGACCAATGATTTGTTCATCAGGCATACTTTTTTCAACAACACAGTTAATGACTGTACCCATGGAACTCACCTGATGGATTACACAGGGATCAAATCAACTACATCTATGGAAAAAGATGATGGAGAAGCTCAATACCATAAGTCAAGACAAAGCTAGGGGCTGACTGCAGAACAGACCATCAATTGTTCATGTGTAAGTCAACTTGAAGATGAAGAAAATCAAAGCATGTCCCATGAGAGCCAAAGTAAGACCTTGAGTACATCTCACCTGAATTTAGAGACCATCTCAAGAATAAATTTGATGCACTGAACACTAATGACTGAAGACCAGAAGGCATGGAGGAAGACATCAAGGACATCATACATGAAGAAAACAAGAGATCGTTAAAAAGACAGGAAAGAAGGAAGAGACCAAAATGGATGTCAGAAGAGAATGAAGCTTTCGCTAAGCACAGAGGTGCTGAAGAGAATTGAAATAATGATAAAGTAAAAGAGCTGAACAGAAGATTTCAAAGGATAGCTTGAGAAGACAAAGTAAAGAATTATAATGAAATGTGCAAAGATCTGGTGTTAGAAAACCAAAAGGGAAGAACACGATCAGCATTTCTAGCTGAAAGAACTGAAGGGAAAATTCAAATCTCAAGTTACAATATTAAGAGATTTTATGGGCAAAAAATTGATTAATGTAGGAAGCATCCAGAGAAGATGGAAAGAATACACAGGGTCACCGTACCAAAAAGAATTGGTTGATGTTCCACAATTTCAGAAGATAGCATATGATCAAGAACTGCTGGTAATGAAGGAAGTTCAAGCTGCACTGAACGCATTGGTGAAAAACGAGGCTTCAGGAATGGATTAACACCAACTGACATGCTTCAGCAAAGGGTTGTAGTGTCAGAAGTGCTTACTCTTCTATGTCAAGAAATTTGGAAGACAGCTGCCTAGCCAACCAACTGGAAGAGATCCATATTCATGCCCATTCCAAAGGAAAGTGATCAAATGGAATGTGAAAATCATTGAACAATATCATTAATATCACACCCTAGCAAAATTTTGCTGAAGACAGTTCAAAAATAGCTGCAGTTGTACAAGGAACTGCCAGAAGTTCATGCTGGCTTCAGAAGAGAGCATGGAATGAGAGGTATCATTGCCAATGTCAGATAGATTTCGGCTGAAATCAGAGACTATGAGAAAGATCTTTACCTGTGTTTTATCAACTACACAAATGCATTCAACTATTTGGATCATGACAGATTATGTATAACATTATGAAGAATAGGAATTTCAGACATTCAATTGTGCTCATGCTAAACCGATACAATTGTCAAGAGCCAGTTGTTCAAACAGAAAGGAGAATACTGCGTGGTTCAGATTTTTAAAATGTATGGCAGGGTTGTATCTTTTTTGCGTTACTTATTCAATCAATATGTATAACGAATAATCTGAGAAACTGGATAATATGAAGAAGTAAGTGGCATCAGGATTGGCAAAAGAGTCATCAACAACTCGCGATATACAGATGGTACAACCTTGCTTGACAAAAGTGAGGACGACTTGAAGCACTTATTGATGAAGCTTAAAAACTATAGTCTTCAGATTTGTCATCTTTTGACTCTTCTGGTGAAACCTTTTGATGAGCATAAGTGTTTGATTTTTAGGAAATCCCAGTTATCTAGTTTATCTTCTGGTGTTTGTGCTTTGTTACTTATGGTTTGTATTCTGTTTATGCCATGTATTAGGGCTCCTAGTGTAGTCCCTATTTTTTCTTCCATGATCTTTATCTTTTTTAATTTTATATTTAGGGCTTTGATCCATTTTGAGTTAGTTTTTGTGCATGGTGTGAAGTATGGGTCTTGTTTCAGTTTTTTGCAGATGAATATCCAGTTATGCCAGCACCACTTGTTAAAGAGACTGTCTTTTCCCCAGTTAATGGACTTTGGGCCTTTGTCAAATATCAGCTGCTCATAGGTGGATGAATTTATGTCTGGATTCTCACTTCTGTTCCACTGGTCTACGTGTCTGTTGTACCAGTACCAGCCTGTTTTGACTACCATGGTGGTATAATAGGTTCTTAAATCAGGTAGTGTGAGGCCTTCCACTATGTTCTTCCTGAGTAATGCTTTATTTATTCGGGGCCTCTTGCCTTTCCAAATGAAGTTGGTGATTTTTTTTCTCCACCTCATTAAAAAATGCTGGTGGAATTTGGATCAGGATTACTGTGTATCTGTAGATAGCTCTGGGAAGAATTGACACTTTCACAATGTTGAGTCTTCCTATCCATAAGCAAGGTATGTTTTTCCACTTATGCATGTCTCTTCTGGTTTCTTGCAGTAGCGCGTTGTAGTTTTCATTGTATAGGACTTTTATGTCTCTGGTTAGATTTATTCCTAAGTATTTTATCTTCTTGGGGGCTATTATAAATAGTATTGATGTGCTGATTTCCTGTTGGAAGTTCTCTTTGTTGGTGTAAAAGAATCCAACTGATTTTTGTATGTTTATCTTGTATCCTGAAACTTTGTTGAAATCTTCTATTAGTTCTAGTAGTTTCTTGTGGATTCTTTGGGGTTTTCTGTGTATAAAATCATATCACCTGCAAATAGGGATACTTCGACTTCCTCCCTACCAATTTGGATGCCCTTTATTTCTTTTTCTAGCCTAATTGCTCTGGCTAGGACCTCCAGCACAATGTTGAATAAGAGTGGTGATAAAGGGCATCCTTATCTGGTTCCTGTTCTCAAGGGGAATGCTTTCAAACTCTCTCCATTTAGAATGATGTTGGCTGTTGGCGTTGTATAAATGCCCTTAATTATGTTGAGGAACTTCCCTTCTATTCTTATTTTGTTGAGAGTTTTTATCATGAATGGATGTTGGACTTTGTCAAATGGCTTTTCTGCATCGATTCATAAGATCACGTGGTTTTTGCCTTTTGTTTTATTAATGTGATGGATTACATTGATTGTTTTTCTAACCATCCTGCATACCTGGTATAAATCCCACTTGATCATGGTGAATTTTTTTTTTTTTTTGGTATGTTGTTGAATTCTATTGGCTAGAATTTTATTGAGGACTTTTGCATCAATGTTCATGAGGGATGTTGGTCTGTAATTTTCTTTTTTTGTGGTGTCTTTACGTGGTTTTGGTATCAGGGTTATGCTGGCCTCGTAGAATGAGTTTGGGAGTATTCCGTCCTTTTCTATGCTCTGAAATACTGTTAGTAGTAGTTGTGTTAACTCTTCTCTGAAAGTTTGGTAGAACTCTCCAGTGAAGCATCTGGGCCAGGGCTTTTTTTTGTTGGGAGTTTTTTAATTACCTTTTCAATCTCTTCTTTTGTTATGGGTTTATTTAGTTGTTCCACCTCTGTTTATGTTAGTTTAGGTAGGTAGTGAGTTTCTAGAAATTTGTCCATTTCCTCTAGGTTTTCAAATTTGTTAGAGTACAGTTTTTCATAGTATTCTCTTATGATTCTTTTAATTTCAGTTGGGTCTGTTGTGATATCATCCATCTCATTTCTTATAAGGGTTATCTGCTTCCTCTCCTGTTTTTCTTTTGTCAGTTTGGCCAATCGTTTATCAATTTTGTTGATCTTTTCAAAGAACCAGCTTTTGGTCTTGGTAACTCTTTCAATTCTCTATTTCATTTAATTCTGCTCTGATTCTTATTATTTCCTTTCTTCTGGCGCCAGAGGGCTTCTTTTGCTGCTCTCTTTCTACTTGTTTGAGTTGTAGGGTTAATGTTTTGATTTTGTCCCTTTCTTCTTTTTGGATGTGTGCATTTATTGCTATAAACTGACCTCTGAGCACTGATTTTGCTGTGTCCCAAAGGTTTTGGTAAGATGTGTTTTCATTTAGGTTCGATTCTATGAATTTCTTTATTCTATCCTTACTTTTTTCTATAACCCAGCAGTTTTTGAGCAAGGTATTGTTCAGTTTCCATGTGTTTGATTTTTTTCCTTGCTTTTTCTGTTATTGATTTCTACTTTAATGGCTTTATGGTCAGAAAAGATGCTTTGTAATGTTTCAGTGCTTTGGATTCTGTTAAGGCTTGCTTTATGGCCTAATATGTGGTCTATTCTGGAGAATGTTCCATGTGCTTAGGAAAAGAAAGTACACTTGGCTGCTGTTGGGTGGAGTGTTTGGTATATGTCCATGAGATCAAGTTGGTTGATTGTAGTACTTAGATCTTCTGTGTCCTTATTGAGCTTCTTTTGGGATGTTCTGTCCTTCTCTGAGAGTGGTGTGTCGAAGTCTCCAAATATTATTGTGGAGCTGTCTATCTCTCTTTTCAGTGCTGTTAGAGTCTGTTCTATGTATTTTGGAGTCCTGTCATTAGGTGTGTAAATGTTTACTATAGTTATGTCTTCCTGGTGTATTGACCCTTTAATCATTATATAGTGTCCTTCCTTATCCTTTGTGGTGAGTTTTACTTTAAAGTCTATTTTGTCAGAGATTCATATTGCTACTCCTGCTCTTTTTTGAGTGTTGTTTGCTTGATATATATTTTCCACCCTTTGAGTTTTAGTTGTTTGTGTTTTAAAGTCTAAAGTATGTCTCTTGTAGGCAGCATATAGACAGATCGTGTTTTTTTTAATCCATTCTGCCACTCTCTGTCTCTTTATTGGTGCATTTACTCCAGTTACATTCAGAGTAATTATTGATAGGCATGAGTTTAGTGCTGTCATGTTGATGTCTTTTTTTGTGTGTTGTTGACAGTTTTTTTGTTCCACTTAATTTTCTGTGCTGAGTTGTTTTTTTCTTTATGTACTTTCTTTTCATCTTTTTCATTGTTGTTGATTTTGTGTTTGCTGAGTCTTTATATTTTTCTAGTTTTTTATTTTGACTTGTAGTATTGTTAGTTTCCTTTGTGGTTACCTTAATATTTACCCCTATATTTCTAAGTTTATACCAGTCTTTTATTTCTTTATTTCGCCTTGCCTTCCTCTCCATATGAAAAATCTATGTCTACATTTTTTAGTCCCTCTTCTTAGTTTTAATGCTGTCTTCTTTTACATATTGACATTTCTGTTTTCCTATTTCAGTGTTTTAGCTTTGATTTAGTTTTCTGACTTCCCTATCTTGGTTGATGTCTGGTTGCTCTGTCCTGTGTTCTAGTCTTGGGTCGTTATCTGATGTTACTGATTTTCTAACTGGAGGACTCCCTTTAGTATTTCTTATAATTCTGTTTTGGTTTTTGCAAATTCCATAAACTTCTGTTTATCTGGAAATGCCCTAATTCACCATCACATCTGAGAGACAGTTTTGTTGGTATATAATTCTTGGCTGGCAAATTTTTTCCTTCAAGGCTTTATATATGTCATCGCATTGCTTTCTTGCCTGCAAGGTTTCTGCTGAGTAGTCCAAGCTTAGTCTTATTGACTCTCCTTTGTAGATAACTTTTCATTTATCCTTAACCTTTCTTAAAATTCTCTCTTTATCTTTGGTTTTGGCAAGTTTGATTATAATATGTCTTGGCGACTTTCTTTTGGGATCTATCTTATGTGGGGTTCAACGAGCATCTTGAATAGATATCTTCTCATCTTTCACAATATCAGAGAAGTTTTCTGCCAACAAATCTTCAACAATTCTATCTGTATTTTCTGTTATCCCCCCACCCCCTGTTCTGATAGTCCAATCATTCATAGACTATTCTCTTGATAGAGTCCCACATAATTCTTATGGTTTCTTAATTTTTTTAAATCCTTTTATCTGATTTTTCATCATATAAGTTGGTGTCAAGTGCTTTATCTTCAATCTCACTAATTCTGACTTCCATTGCCTCAGTGCTGCTCTTATGACTTTCTACTGAGTTGTCTAATTCTGAAATTTTATTGTTAATCTTCTGGATTTCTGACTGCTGTCTCTTTATGGATTCTTTCAGCCTGTTAAATTTGTCATTTTGCTCTTCTTTAATCTTCTTAAGTTCCTCTATTGCTTTGTCTGAGTTTTGCATAATCTCTTTCCTGATCTCCTGAAGAGTTCTGTATATTAATCTTTTGTATTCTGCCTCCAGTAATTCCCAGAAATTCTCTTCCTCTGGAAAATTTCTAGATTCTTTATTTTGAGAGCTTGCTGAAGCCATACTGGTCTGCCTCTTTATGTGATTTGATACTGACTGTTGTCTCGGAGCCATCAATAAGTTATTATATTTATTTATTTTATGTATGCTTACTGTGTCCTAGCTTCTTGTTTTGTTTTGTTTTGATATGCCCAAATAGGCTGCTTGTGTGAGCTAGCCTGATCACCAGCACCCCTGAAGCTCCAATATCCTGCCATCAGGTGGCCAGATCTGCTAGTAAGTATGTGAGCCCAGGAGTCCACTCACTCCTCCTGTATGGTTTCAGCTCAGGTGCCCAGGAAGTTGGCCACCAAATGTGTGGTAGAGGCTCTCACCTATAGTCCTAGATAGGCATGGGTGATTGGTGTAGGCACAGGCATCTGGCTGCAGCAAGGGGTCACACGCTGAGCAAGGCAGGGGGCCAATGGCTGCCCCTGAGTGTCCATGAGGAAAGCATGTCACTGTTCCCTAGAGCACGTATATGGGTGGCTTTGAAGACGGACTATGAGCACCCAGTGCGTTGGTTGTAAGGAATGGGGGACACCACTTACTCTTGGGCCCCCATGTGGCTAGGTGGCATGGGTGGAGCCACCAGTCCTCAGGCCCTTGATGTGGGTAGATGAAAACACTGCTTAAAGGGTAGAGCAGTGTCAAATGTCACGAACTTTCCACTTCACAGCTGAAATAGTTGAAGTTAGACTTCAGGTATACATCTTGTTGTATGGTGGTAATGGGGGCCTATGCTGTTGAAATGGGCCCACACAAGTCTATGCAAGGGGAAAGGCACTCAAAGTCCATGGACTCGTTATGCCTGTGCCTAGGCAAAGGAGCTGTGCCTACCCTGAGTTCCTGGCTTAGGGGAGCCAGCAGATTATTTTTTCCTGTTTGTTTATTTGTTCCCTCTCCAAAGCTCAGGGTGCGTGACAGGTCCTACTTCCCACCCAGTGGACTCAGCAATCACTAAAGCCATCCTGGACCCAGTGCAGAACAGGAAGCGGGGGCAACTCAAATATTAAAGTACATAATAAAGTCTGATTTTCAAAATATGAGTTGCTATAGTAACATGAGAGAATCTTTTTTGAAAATTTTATTTTGTTGTTGCTGTTGATAATACACACAGCAAAACATACACCAACCAGTCATTTCTGCATGTACTATTTAGTGATATTCATTACATTCTTTGAAGTGTGCAAGCATTCTCACCCTCCTTTTCTGAGTTGTTCCTCCCCCTTAACATAAACTCACTGCCTCCTAAGTTTCCTATCTAATCTTTCAAGTTGCTGTCACCTTGATCCCATAATGCTCAAAGCAGGCATTTTTCACTAGTTAAGCTAAACTACTATTTAATTTTATAAAGATTTCAGGTGATATTTTTGGTTTAAGGTTTAAAGATTATCTCAGTGCAATAGTTAGATGGGTTCATCCAACCTTCATGGTTCCAGAAAATCTGGAGTCCAAGAGATTTTTCAATTCTGTTCTGCATTTCCCCCCTTCTGATCAGGACTCTTCTGTAGAATCTTTGATCAAAATGTTCAGTAATGGTAGCTGGACACCATCCAGTTCTGGTCTCATGGCAAAGGAGGCAATTGTTTATGGAGGCAATTAGCCACACATTCTGTGTCCTCCTCCTATTCCTGACTCTCCTTCTTCCTCTGTTTCTCCAGGCAAATAGAGACCAACTGTTGTGCCTTAGATGGCTGCTTGCAAGCTTTTAAGACCCCAGGAACTACACAATGAACTAGGAGGTAGGACAGAAGCACTAAACATGTTAAAATTCAGCCAGTTAACTAGAATGTCTGAAACCATGACCCTAAACCTCCAGATCAAGAAACCAAATCCCATGAGGTTTTTTGTTGTACATAAGCAGCCTCAGTAACTACTCTTTTTTTTTTTTGTCATTGTTGTAAGTGTATTTATCACACAATTTTTGCCAATTCAATTTTTTTATAGGTGTACAACTTATTGACAGCAATTTCAATAACTGGCTGTGCAAATCTACCCTTAGTCAATGAGATATTTCCATCCCTATTAACCCCCTTTACCCTCTCTATCCTGCCCCTGCTAATCACTAGTAAGCTTTGTTCTATATACATTTGCTTTTTCTTATCTTTTTGTAAAGGTGAGGCCATACAATATTTGTCCTTTTGTGATTGACTTATTTCACTCTAGCTCCAGCCATATTGTAGCATGTATCAAGACTTCATTTCTTCTTCCAGCTGAGTAGTATTCCATTGTATGTATGTACCACATTTTGTTTATCCATTCGTCTGTTGATGGGCATTTAGATTTTTTCCAGAAGGATAGAATCTTAAAAGCACTCTGCATAAGAGAAGTATAAATTAGAATTTTCTTCTGAAACATGTAAACATTTCCACCAACAATGAATGAGAGTTCTGTTACTCCACATCCTCACCAGCAATTGGTATTGCCAGGGTTTCTTTTTTTTTTTTTTTTTTTTTTTTTTGGATTTTGGTCAAAGGTTGTAATGGTGTCTTATTATTTTAATTTACATTTCCCTAACGACAAATGGGACCTTGGTGGTGCAGTGGTTAAGGGTTTGGCTGCTAAGAAAAGATAGGTAGTTCAAATCCACCAGCTGCACCTTGGAAACCCTATGGGGTGGTTCTACTCTGTCCTATAGGGTGGCTATGAGTCAGAATTGACTCAGTGGTAACAGGTTTGGTTTAGTTTTGAATGACAAATGGTGCTTTCAATCACCTCATATGCATGTGAAAGCTAGACAATGAGTAAGGAAAACCAAAGACAGATTGATGCCTTTGAATTATGGTGTTGGTGAGGAATATTGAATATACTATGGACTGTCAGAAGAATGTACAAATCTGTCTTGGAAGAAGTACAGCCAGAATGCTGATTAGAAGCAAGGATGGTGAGACTTCGACTCTTGTACTCTGGACATGTTATCAGGAGGGATCAGTCCCTGGAGAAGGACATAATGCTTGGTAAAGTAGAGGGTCATCGAAAAAGAGGAAGATCCTCAAGGAGGTGGATTGACACAGTGGCTGCAACAATGCGCTCAAGCATAACAACAATCATGAGGATGGCGCAGGACTGGACAGTGTTTCGTTCTGTTGTACATAGGGTCACTATGAGTGGGAACTGACTCAGTGGCACTTAACAACAACAACAGCAATGATACATTTTGGGTTAATTTTTGTTTAAGGCATAGACTTGTGAGTTTTTGACTTGAGCAACTAGGTGGATATTGTTAACATTACTCAGATAGGGAAGACTGTGAGAAAAACAGTTTGGGAGTTGGAAATAGAAATTAGGAGTTTAGACACGGGCAAGTTACATTTTTAAGGATCCTATTTGACAAGCATAGGGTCATATCAAGTAGTAAGTTGAATACAGAAGAGTCTAAGTGTCAGATTTCCATATACTAGTAATATCAGAAGTCGAGAGTCTGATTATAACTTCACCAGCACTTGATCTCTATCTTCCCTCCCTACATCCATACATTGAGAAAAGGCTGCAATCCCTGCTTTGTTTTTAGGAGTCCTCCGATGCTTATGAGAATCTTCAAAGTATGCACAGGTTAGAGTTCATGCCATCTAACCCCTATTTTTATGCTTAGTCTGTAGTGGAGGAGTTCTGGCACCTTAGTGGGATACAACCTTGGGTCTCTGTGTACAAAGTATGGAATAAGAGCAAAGCTTCCAGTTACTGTAACATGTTTAACCCAGAGGAGAAATTTTTTGAAGTTTTATTGTTCCTTCTACTGGTAATTGGACAAAAATGGAGGGATGCCCAGTCAAAGCGGCCAGGTGACTTTGAATTAAAAAATTTTCCATCTCAGTGATATTTTACTCTGATAAAGAGGTAATATGCATTATCATGGATTGAATTATGTCCCCCAAAAAATGTGTGTATCAATTTGGCCAGGCCATGATTCCTGGTACTGTATGATTTTCCTGTGTGTTGTGAATCCTGCCTCTATGATGTTAATGAGGGAGGATGGGTGGCAGTTGTGTTAGTAAGGCAGGACCTGATCTACAAGACTGGATTGTGTCCTGAGGCAATCTCTTGAAATATAAAAGACAGAAGTGAGCAGTGAGACGGGGGACCTCATACCATCAAGAAAGCAGTGCCGAGAGCAGAGTGCGTCCTTTGGACCGGGGTCCCTGTGCCGAGAAGCTCCTAGTTCTGGGGAACACTGAAGAGAAGAAGGCCGACAGAGAGAAAAAGCCTTCTCCTGGAGCTGATGCCCTGAATTTGGACTTTTAGCCTACTTTGATTGTGAGGAAATAAACTTCTCTTCATTAAAACCATCCACTTGTGGTATTTCTGTTGTAGCAGCACTAGATGACTAAGACATGCATAAAGGACCTAGTTCTGTGCTTGTCACTAAGTAGGCACTCACTAAATGGTTGACTCTCTTTCCTTTCCCATGCATGCAACAGTATGCACTCAACATTTACAGATCAGTTGTTCAAGTGGAAAAGAATGGCATAATATATTTCAGATCGATCTTAAGACTGTAACGAAAAATATGAGAGATACTGTTATGGACTGAATTGTCCCTAATAAATATGTGTCCATTTGGCTAGGCCATGATTCCTGGCACTGTGTGATTGTCCATTATTTTGTCATCTAATGTGATTTTTGTATGTGTTGTAAATCCTACCTCTATGATGTTAATGAGGCAGGATTAGAGGCAATTATGTTAATGAGACAGGACTCAATCTATAAGATTAGGTTGTAACTTAAATCAGTCTCTTTTGAGATATAAAAGAGAGAAGCAAACAGAGAGACAGGGACCCTCCTACCACCAAGAATGAAGAACCAGGAGAGGAGCATGTCCTTTGGACCGTGGGTCCTTGTGCTGATAAGCTCTTAGACCAGGGGAAAATTGATGATAAGGATCTTCCCCCAGAGACAACAGAGAGAGAAAGCCTTCCCCTGGAGCTGGCACCCTGAATTCGGACTTCTAGTCTCCTAGACTGTGAGAGAATAAAGTTCTGTTTGTTAAAGCCATCCACTTGTGATATTTCTGTTATAGCAGCACTAGATAACTAAGACAGATACTAAAAGTATAACTGCAAGTATAAATTGGAAGAAATTTACTGATTGTGGGGTTGAAGCAGCAACAGAATATATGATGAGAATAGTTTGGTACAATCATGGGATTCTTGTAGCCCAATTATGAGTTAGAAGTATAAAGGATAAAGTTTTATCCTCTTCTTCACTCAGCTGACAATTATTATTTGGAACTAAGAATGTTTTTTATTTAATATTTAGATATTAAAGTAGAAGAGCACTAAGATTTGAAGAATTAAATTATAATAGAACCTTGTATAGCTTTACTGCTGGTTTGATTTCTCATACCTTCTATTTTTGAGAGGTTAATTGGAATAATAAAGGCACTTCATCTACAACTTACACTGCTCCAGAGATACTCATTTGTAGGTGTGGTGTGAGAATGCAAAGATAAGAATTTACTACTCAGAGAAAGAAGTATTTTACCCTGATAGCTGATCTTATCCATTCCTGTGGCTTCCATTTTCTTCTCTATTTACCATGCCCAAATTTTTATTTCTAGCTGATACCTTTTTCAGAGCTTTATACCTGTATAGCTACGTACCTACCAGACATCTCTACCTGAATTGCCTACAGGCATTTTAAACTCAATCTGTACAAAACAGAACTGAGCATCTTTCCCTTCAAATCTCTTCCTCCAGGTGTTGTCCATCTTAGCAAATTACATGACCATTTCCATCCCATTATTCCAATTGGAAATTTATGAGCTATCACTGACTTTCCCCTCTTCTTTACATCCATCAAGTGCTTCCAATTCTTATTATGGCGTATAAAGATCTGCATAAAATATTCCTTTCCTATTTTTCTAGGTAGAGTGAATTAACTTGCTAAAACCGACCCCCAAGAAAGAAGAGTTCATAGAGAGTGGAAATTTATTTCTCAGTCTTATATGAGCCTGAGAAGATGTTCTGGGTAAACACGTGTCTGCTCCACACTGAGTCCCGGGCTGAAGAGCTTTGACATCTTCAATACTTGGTGTCTGAAAGTGTTCTGGGCACTGCCTGATAAACAACAACAACAAAAAAAAACCCATTGCTGTTGAGTCGATTCCGATTTATAGCGACCCTATAGGACAGAGTAGAACTGCCCCGTATGGTTTCCAAGGAGCGCCTGGTGGATTCAAACTGCCGACCTTTTGGTTAGCAGCTATAGCTCTCTAATCACTCGCCACCAGGGTTTCCATTGCCTGATAGTCATTTTAAAAAGAGAATAAAGAGCATAAAGGAACATGCATGGGATATTTTGTTGGAGGTGAAACATATCATTTCTACTGTCAGTGTAATGGAGAGTAGTCACATGCCACACTTTATTGCAACGGAGGCAATAAAATGTAATGTGGCTGGGTGGCCATATGTCCAGTTACTGTGGAAGAAGAGAAGAGCTTTGGTGAATCAGTGGCAGTCTCATCCCCATTTATCTTTTCCTTCTTCATTGTCTCTGCTCCAGAGACACTGGGATTTAGTTCCTTGACTTCTCTTTCCTTTCCTTGGCTTTTACACATGCTGTTCTCCCTGTTACGTATGCCTTCTGTCCTCTTTGTCACTCAGCTGACAATTATCGTTCAGAACTAAGAATGTTTTTGATTCCTGCAGAAAATTACTTGTCTCCTTTGTAACACTTAGATAACTTGTAATATTCAATGACAGTCTGTCCTGCTAAACTGTATGATTCAGGAATAAAGGAACACTCAGTCTTGTTCTCCACTGTATCCCCAGTACCTGGGAAATAGCAGATGCTTACTAAATATTTCTTAAATGAATACACGGCTGGATGAATGGAAGGATGGATGCATCAGTGGAAATACAGATCAGTTGAAAGATGAATGGGAAGTAAGCTGATATAACCCTAGTCTGATGTCTTTGGTTCTCCCCATGAAGAATACTGCAAAAGTAGGATAGGTTGCTGCAGA
This sequence comes from Dugong dugon, assembly GCA_030035585.1. Taxonomy (NCBI): domain Eukaryota; kingdom Metazoa; phylum Chordata; class Mammalia; order Sirenia; family Dugongidae; genus Dugong; species Dugong dugon. Next base: position 18,609,876 of record CM057463.1, on the reverse strand, counting down.
AAGAAAATTTTAGAAGATTGGTGAAATTTTGGACGGCCATAAGGAAAATGACAAAGAGAGATGAATGATAAAAAGAAAACTAGCTATCTAATAATGTTGAATATGGTGGCTGAAAATCACAGTTCTGTAGGGGCAACTAACCATTATGATTTTTCTCTAGCAGTATTTAGTTTTAGAGAAAATGCATTTTGGAGATGATAATAATTGATAATGGCTAATATATTGATTCAGGCATGTACTTAGCACATACAGTTTCTTTTATTGTAAAAATATAGATAAGACATTTGCCAATTCAACATTTTTCACGTGTACAATTCAGTAAGACCAATTACATCAATCATATTGTGCAGCCATCACCAAATCTGTTGCCAAGTTTTCCATCATCATAAACACAAACTCAACATACAGTTTTTCATGTAGTATTTCCAACCATCTTCCTTATTTTACTGTTGAGGAAACTGGAGATCAAAAAGTATAAGTAAATGGCTTAAGTACATACAATTAGCCAATGAGGGAGCTCTGATTTGTATCCAAGTCTTCCAAAGAAGGCTTGGAAGAAGTGTGAACGTGATAGGAAATTAATAGTGCTGTAAGAATGTCCTTGAAGTGCTGTTCCTAGCATCAGTTTGGGTAAGCAAGGTACATGTCTCATGAAAGTTTAATGGCAGGAGATAGTGGTAGAGGTGTAAAGATAGGAGAATATGGTGTGAGAATTATATCTTCAAATCTAAGACCAGAAAATAAATTTTGGAAGATGGCAAGGTCCAGAATATACACCTAAGGAGTGTTTTGGCAGAAGGGATGGAGGTGGAGTTTGTTAGATGGTTGACCACATGGACACTGTCTTTCAGAGTAATGACAGGACTTGGTGGCAAAATATAATTCAGATACTGAAATACTCACTAAATATGGCATAAGAAGGGAGACCAGTTGATGACAGTGGTGAAGAAAAGAGGCACATGCTCCAGTTGAAAATTTTAGGGGCTCAAATGAAGAGGAACTTTTGAAGGAGTATCCAAATTAATGAGAGTGAAACTGCTGTGGGTAAACAAGAGAAAGAGGAACTATTTCCTTCCTATAAAATACAGAGAAAATGAATAGCTTCCTTTGAGGGCTTTTCGAGCCAAGTGGTATCTTTAGAGGAGGGCTAGATTATGGTTAGGGCCAAGATGTGAGTGGAGTCAAGATGTTTCGTATTACAGAGAAGTTTCTTTGAAATAGGATGGAAGTAGTTACTGTAAAAAAAAATAATAATAATGATGTAGAGGTAGAATCAGCAAGCGAATGATAGCTCTGGGAGGGAGACGATATAAATTAGATGGGATGGTTTGCAAAGTGGATTATAGCTCAAGGGCACTAGAAAGTCAAGGAATACAGTGCAAGACCGCAAGTACTTGAAAGTAACTAATTAGCTGCAGGGCTCCAGCTGGGGCTTTGATGGCACGTTGTTACGTTACTGCTGTAAACTTGGACCCAAGCATTCCAGAAGCTGATGAACAAGAGGAGAATTGCAAAATAATATTTAGGGCTACTAGAGTGAGAAGAAACTTTGATAAAATTAAAGTTTGCCTAAGTGGAATAAATTTAAAAGGGTGTGATAATTTTGAGGGAAAAAAAGAGAAAAATAGTACAACTTCTTTTTTTTATAAGCATATCATTTGTGTTACTCATTGACTTCATAGCTTGTAAGAAGACTTTTCTGACATTTCCTTAAAGACTGACTTTTGAAAAGGTAGCCTGTTTCCTAGCTAAGGGGAGGGTAAAAAAGACTTGAAATAGTTCAGGACATTTGATCATTCCAAGAAAAGTTTCAAAACCTGCTAAAATTTCTGGGAGCTACTTTCACAGAAAAACAGGGGAGGTATGTACCCAGGTATTTTTCTTTTCCCAGGCACATAAAAATGCCACAGGATATTTACAAAGTCAAGAGGAGTAGAAGTTTGCCTTTGAATTACCAGTACTAGCCTTTCACCTTTGAATGGGTCATCCAATGGAATGATTAAACTTTCCACCAAGTGGGTCTCCGTGAACTTCTTTTATACGTGCCAGAGGGCACCACTGATGATACAGTTTGTCCGCTGCAAGCCACCCTCGCCTTTATGCTTGTGTCGTAAATGTCAAATCAGGTTATAGGCCAATACTTCACTGTAACAGTCTTTATACACTGTTTACAAAGACCAATGTTGGGGTGATGTATGCTTGAAGGAGTGTTAAAAGTGTGCTAACTGTTGGATAAAGATGGTCATTACGAAGTTTTTGCTTGGAAACCTTATCTCAGAACACAGGCTTGAAACTATTGCTTAGATATTTTATAGACCACAATGTGCTACTAAGACAGTCTTCATCCACAGACATCAATTTCCTTCCTAAATGTTTGCTTCCACTGAGATAATGTGTCTATGTGCTAGATATGGCTGATTTTTTGGAAATAGAGTGCAGAGTTTTTCTTCCGAGGTGCCTCTGGGAAGACTCAAACCACCAGTTAGCAGCTGAGTGTGTTAACTGTTTGCACCACCCTGGGGCTCCTGAACATGTGACTTGATACTGTTATATTGATATGAGCCCTGTCCTTGAAGAAATTATAATAATAAAAATAGTAACAACCGTAATACCCATGGAACAATAACTCTGTGTTAAGTGCTTCACACATATTATTTAATTGGTACAACAACCAGATAATATCATATTCATATTTTGTGAATGAGACACTGAAACTTAAAAGGTCATGTAACCTGCCTAAGCTTACACAGCTAGTAAGGGAAGGATGGAAACACAGGTGTGTTTGATTGTAAGGCCTGATCTATAATTCCTCTCTGGGGTTTATATATGACATACAGACAAATAAGTAACTAAGTCCCTATTTTACAAGTACGTGCTTTTGGTTTTTCAAAGGGGTTTAACTTTGGATCATTAATGCTACATCACCCAGCCACCTCACCACCCTCAGCCAGTATTAAACAGGAGCCCTAGAGGTCAGGGTGCTCAGGATAAGAGCATCATTCACCTGGTTTCCGTGCTTCCACTGGTAAGACTGAAGAGGACGCCTCACAAATCCCAGAGATTCTAGTCTCTCACATTGTAGACAAGCTTCAAGTCCATGAGTTCTCTCTTCCCTCCTAGAAACTTAACTGAGGTGAAAGCTAAGCACCCTTCTGCACTACCTCAGGAGGGGAACTGCCTGGACATATATGGAGTTACTTCGTTTTTATACGGCCTGAAGCTGTCAAAGGACCAGTTTGGGTACCTGTTATTAAGTTGCTGGATGGTGTAAACAGTTAATACACTCGGCTGCTAAGCAAAAGGAAAGGTTGCAGGTTCAAGTCCACCCAGAGGTGTCTCAGAAGTGGCAATCTACTTCTGAAAAATTGGCCATTGAAAACCCTATGGAGCACAGTTCTACTCTGACACACATAAGGTTGCCATTAAGTCGGAATGTACTCGATGACAACTGTTTTTTAAGTCCAATGTGTGTCTCATAATGTGTTCCCCACTTTATTCAGTTCTGAAACACTGATGAAATTCTGAAACAGCAGGAAAAGTTTTTTTCCCCCATATCCTAATGTGTTTTGATTATAAAATTATTCTCTCCTTATCCTCTAAATATCCAAACATGTTTAACTTTCATTTAAGTAACTCACAAAGGCAAAAACTGGAAGAGAAAAGATAAAAGAGGGATTAGAAAAATTTACATTAAGGCAAAACAAACCAAATTTAAAACTAAGCCTACCACTCTGCACAAATAAAATGTCACAGAACTGGATAAACGTCTAAAGATCAAGGATTAGGTTATATAATTTCTAAAAAGGTATTCAGATATTGTTTTAATTATCTTCAAATCCTTTCTATCTTGATTCTACAAGGTTTTCACAGAATTCTCTACAAACCAGTGAGATTAATGTACTCAGAGAGGCTAAAAAATCAAACTCTGGGTGTGATCTCCCTAGGAAACCATTTGGAGCAAGTTAATGGTCTGTTCTGCCCTAGCTAAAGAATTTGTTTTGCAGGAAAATGCTTCACTCAGTTCAATTTCTAAAACAAAACTGATTTAAAACCTATTTGAGAACATTAACTGCTTTTGATCCTCTTAAAACTTAAAATGAACTAGATAAGTCACATTTATTTTCTCTTTAGTTGCCAATAAGTTTATGATATTGCTATTCTGCTCTTCAAAGTGTCCCTTGAACATGACTACATTGGGCAATGGACTTCAATGAAGACTTTATGAAACTAATATCTGAATCCATATAGGATGAGATTTTGACTGCATTTTTTTTTAAACTTAATGCCTCAAGGCCTGGTTCAAGACCTGCAATACAAATTTAGCCATTATGAGTGTTTATCTTGTTGTTTATTAATTCAAAGTACTCAAAATTTTAATAAATATACTAGTTCCATTGCATGGAGTTTGTTTAGTTCCTGAATTAATGAACATCCGTGTAGTGCTTAACAGTTTTCCGCTTGACAACAACTATTTTGTTATTACTCCTCCTAGGGGAAATAAAATTTTGGCCCAGGGTAACTTCTGCTTGGGAAGCCTTTAGCTTCAGAGATCTCAGGAGGGCCACAGTGAGGTCTAGAAAAATGAGAACTGAACTGCCAGTTCTTCGAGTTCTGCTGTCATTTGATCTTTAAGGAAGAAAGGATGATAATGATTTCTGCTAGATCCAACCACAGTCACTCACATAAATGCCCATTCCCACACTTAAACCTTTTCATCAAGGAAAGTATTGTTTATTTCACTGCAGCTTTCTTCAAATTCTCTCTGTTCATTTGAGGGTTCCAATTACCTTGTTATTGCTGTCAGGCTGCAGTCCTCTCTTCTCTCTGGCTCATTTCTTATCTCCTATGTTTAAGGGAATGGCCCAAGTCAAGCTTCTACCATGAAGCCTCCATTGACTCTTCCAGATCATATTAAGAACATGTTATTTTGCAGCTTGACCATGTGCTGATTTCTATTGTGATCTAACTTTGATTACAAATTAATGAGATTAGGATAACCAGAAGATATTATGTAGCATGAAGGACATAAAAGCTAGCCATTACAAGCATGTAGAATGAAAGAAAAAAATACCTACTTCTAAGGTAGGTCTCACCCTTTTCCCCTTTTCTGAAAGCAATAACTTGGATTTGGAAAAAAAAAAAATATATATATATATATATATATATATTGGGAACAGAGGGCCTTATGTTAGTCGCACTTTTAGCGTTTGGTGCTTGATATGGACATTTAAGTATAACAGCTTTCCATAATTTGACTCATTATACTTACTAGGTATTTCTATTCTATTCTTACAAATCCATGATATTGTGAGAAAAGTTATTGCCTGGAAATGAGGCAGTGTTTGGAACTTTATTCCAACTCCAGGTTTTCTATAGCCACTTGGCTGCATAGTTCCCATTCCTTTCTTTTTATCTTCAAAAACTGTTGGTAAACTGCAGCTTTATCCCAATCTCATTATATCTGCACTAAATTTAAATGACAAAAACTATTTTCCATAGCAGTCATCTTCCCATCTCAAAATTACGTCTTTGGTGGAATGCAGTTATCTAGGGGAGCCCCTGTTAACGGTATCAGCTCAGATCAATATGCAGTCTTACATATACAGTCTTACAATGAGTATTTCCTAACATTATTAACTTCCTAAATTAAGGCAAAACAAAACCCATTGCTCATATAGTTGCTATGAGTCGATTCTGACTCATAGCAACTCAGTATGACAGAGTAGAACTGCCCCATAAGGTTCTTAAGGAGCGGCTGGTGGATTTGAACATGCTGCCCTTTTGGTTAGCAGCTGAGCTCTTAACCACTGTGCCATGAGGTCTCCAAATTAAGACAGTAGCCTTTAATTTTCTGTGAAGAAAATAGTTATTGGCTTAATTTGATTAAATACAAAGAAGTAATTTTGTTTGCGGTTGTTAAAATTTTAAATGTTAATTCCAGTGCAGTAAAACTGTGATTGACAGATCTGCTTAAGAGGCTATCCTATAATTCTTTTAGGAGAAAATTGCTTTAGTATAAATTCGGTATAATGCTGATCCTGGTGAAATGGCATAGGTTATTCTGCAAAGACCAGAAAGATGTAATTCAGTTTTAGGGCATTATCAGTCAGATGATTTTGATTGATCAATATTGTTGTTGTTATTAGGTACAGTCCAGCTGATTTCAATTCATAGCGACCCCATGTAACTGAGTAGAACTGCCCCATAGGGTTTTCTTGGCTGTAATCTTTACGGAAGTAGATCACCAGGTCTTTCTCCTGCAGAGCCACTGTGTGGGTTTGAACCACCAAGCTTTTGGTTAGCAGCGGAGCGCTTAACCGTTTGCATCACCAGGGGTCCTTTGATCAATATTAGCTCATTGGAATTAGAATCTTTGGTGCTTTGAATTTCACGTGCTTGTATTTTTGTGGGGATCCCTGGTAGTGCAGTGGTTAAGAGCTCAGGCTGCTAACCAAGAAGTCAACAACAACAACATTTTTGCAGTTTTTGAAAAGTCCAATTTCTCTGAAACCATTTGCTCTAATTTTTATTTTAGATGTTTTTCAGGGAAGGGGGTGGTGGTATATTAGTTGATATGTTGATAATCTTAGAATATTATGTTCCTTCATAAAACTGCTCCCCTTTCTTGAAAAGTATGATTGACATCATCACTTTTCTTATTTCAGACATAGAACATTTCTATTAGAGTTTTCTAAGTTTAATGTCCAGGTCTCTTAGAAAAGAAAAAGCAGAAATGGTTGTGAATCAGTTATGATGCATTCAGTTTCATGCAGCAGAGAAGTGGTTAATAGCATCTTAAACCATAAGAACCATTTTGAGTTTTTAATGCCATATGTGGGTGGTCCTGGGTTTGGCTCAAACGTGCAACGGTGTTATCAAGGATCCAGTCTCTTTTCTTTTCTTTTTTTAATGGTTCTATCCTCAGCTGTTGCTTTTCATGTAAGCAAGCTTATGGGCTTGTCACCTGTGGTTGCTAAGTAGTGGGGGCAGCTCAAGGTATTGAGAGAGAACTTGGCTCCTGTTTCTCTCCTTTTATCTTGAAGTAAAAAAAAAAAAAAAAAAAATATTGACCAGAGGCTCCATAGAAGACTTTTTTTAACATCTCATTAGCTCAAACTTGTCACATACTGATTACTATAAATGAGGCTGCAAAAATAAGTATATGGAGTTTTCAGCATTTTGATGGAAATGGGTAATTTGAACAAGATTGGAAATGGTTATTGGGTAGCCAACCGACACTGGTGCCATATTTGAGAGAAAACAAATATATAATATGGGGGAAGAATAGCATCAGACAAGGTGACTGGGATACCATTTCCTTTAAATGCTGTCTTGACTCAGTTTTGAGGCCGTGGCTGGAGGCCAGTCTATTTCCCTTCTTGAGCAGCTGATTAAGTCCACTCTCCAACCACTCCCCTTATCAGGTTCTCCTACTCCTGGGCCCCTAAGCACCCATTCTGATCTCCCTGGGGCCAGGTACCCAACAACTAGGGACAGCCTCTATGTCCCCTGAACCCTCATAATTATTCAAAATGTCCAATCCCCAAGAAACCCAAGAAAGTTAGGTAACCCAGCCCTGCTTGCCATATATAAGCCCTCTTCTACAATTCTAACTTGTTACCTTGTCCTTGGGTGCAACCCCCTGTGTGGCCCGGTGTCATGGCGTGCTGGGCCTCCTTGTCTCTGGGACCTGTGAGTAATAAATTCTGTTTGTTTTCTAGCCTTCCTGCGTGAGTCTCATTTTATTGTGCTGCAATGACAAACCACCCAAGATACCCATAGACCCCTTCGTGCCAAACCGAACACATTTTCGTCAGCATGGTGAATGACTATGAAGCAGATTTCATAAAAAAAAAAAAAAAAGAAAGAAAGAAAATTCTTATTAGATTGAATTTCTATTACAAAGAGAAAGGAGTTTATTTTATCTAATGATTAGCCAGCTAATGCACATATAAATAATAATTTCAATATATTTTTTATTAACTCGCGCTTGTAATTCCCTTTTAAATGACTTTTCATTCCAGATCTAATAATAAGAAATACAGCGAGTTTTTGGTGAATTTAAATCACTAGTAAAGAAAAGTCTGGTAATACTGATAATATACTAGTCTTACATCCAGTATCTCAATCATTATTTTCTTTCTCATGATTGTATCGTACGTCATGTTGTTGTTAGGTGCTGTCAAGTCAGGTCTGACTCACAGACCCTAGGCACTACAGCAGGAAACACCGCCCAGTCCTGCACCATGCTCACAATCATTGCTATGCTTGAGCCCATAGTTGCAGCCACTGTGTCAGTCCATCTGGTTGCAAGTCTTCCTCTCTTTCGCTGATCCTCTACATACATCATAGGTGTGGTTTTTAAAACTATTTCCCTCCCTCTTGATTTTGTTTTTCACACATTTTTTCCTTTCTATGCAAGTATGTACTAAGAAGAATCACTTTTAATAGAACTGGTTGTTTAAGCCAGCGTTTTCTGGCTGTTTAAGCACAGCAGTAAAGTATATTGCTGATAAACTGAACAGGTCATCATCTTGGGTTTGCACTTGTAACTGATTTGCAAAATAGTGGAAGGATGTATCATAATCTTCCCCTCAAATTTTGGGATGGCTGGGAAAAATGCACTATTCTGCTTTTTAAAAATTGTGATGCAGAATATTTCTTGAAACAGAGATGACCCAAGAAGAACACAGTTAGTGGATAGAATTTTACCAAGCACTATCATTCTACCAAGCACCATACATGTCCTTTAAACTTACATCAAATATTATTTTGCTAAGTTATGTTTGCTGAGTTGTTTGTTTAAGAAAGAGTCTTAAACATTTTATAATTTATCAGTAGATTGGTGTCTTCAGAAAACCTTTAAAGTTGAAATGTTCAGTATTTTACCCTTGACATGAAAATATGCATTTGTCACAGTTTATGGAAGATTAGTTGAAATGACTGAACACAATTCTTTCAACTTTAAAAGTGTGAAAAATAACAAGCTTCTACTTGGGATATGAGAGTACCATTACCTACACAGAGTTCAGAAGATCATCTGTTTAATCTCCCTTACTTTGCTGACAGGAGGCTGCTTAAGTCAGACTGATGGGACCCAGCGTAACATCAGAGAAGTTGAGAGGCCAGATTCACATTTTCTAATTATTTGCCTCCTATAATGTTTCTTCTGCATCGTATCCAATGCACAATCTCTGACCCAGTGGATTTTCTTTTTCTAATCATTTAGGCATGATTATAATACCACATCACTAAATCTGCACGATCTACTACCACATCCTCTCCAAAATCTTTCACTACAAAACCATAGAAAGGGGCAGACACAGAGTTTTAATTTTGGTTGCAGGTCAGTTTCTATTAATTTGACATTATGTATCTACTCATCTCGTTTCTTCTTCCCCACACCCCTCCCGTCTGCCCACCTCTGTTTTATGTGGAGATTGCAAAAGTTTTTCACTGGATAGTTTATTTATTTTTCAGGAAGAAGCATTTCAAAAATAAAATAGGGACAATCCTATCCACTCCCTCCTCATCTTCCAATCTCCTTAATATTTTTCATTTTACTTGGAATGATGATTAGTTAATAAAATTGGTCACAATTAAATAAACTGGAGTGGAAACCTGATTAAAAGTTGATGTTCACGTTCTATGTCCCCTCCCTTCACCCAGATAATTTAATATTTACTATAATTTGGTATTTACTAGACACTCAAATCAGCTTCAAATACTAAAATCTATATTTTTGAAACTAAACTACAAGACTTACAATATTGTCCTTCAAAGGCAGTGGAATTTGACATAAATACAGTTATGGGACAAGAGATATTCTAATCAAGAGACTCCGAACTGAATTATTTTGCCTCAAGAATGTAGTTCTGGATACCACTTGGGTTATAAAGCTAAGTTTTGTAGGGATAATGCATCCTTGGTATTTATCTCGTCTTATTTTTCTCTCTCTACTGCTACATCCTCTTTTACAGCTCTAATCCTTTCTTCTTTCCATTCTTTCTTTTTTTTTTTCTTTGTCGTTTTTCTTGATATGTTCAGAACAAACTAAGATATTGTATTAAGTCATTGAGTTTTTCTTCTCTTATTGTGCCTTCTACAAAAAAGATAACATATTGAGCTAAACACATGACTGGATTGTGTAATAAAACTCATAGGAATCAGAGATCTTACTCAGTATCAAGGTTTACTAATAATTGGAAGGATACAGGCAATCAAGAGTCTTATATGAAGCAGAGAGTATTCTGGGATATTGAGGACATCTCCCCATCCTTCCTGTGTTGAATATGTCCTTCTGGCACAGGAGAGTCCATCACCACTAAATAGGGTGCTAGTTGTACATTTTTTCATAGGTACCCTATTTTTTTGATATATTGTATTTTTATTACATTCAGTTCAAAATAACTTCTAAATTTTCCTTGTAATTTCTTCTTTGATCATGGATTATTTACACTTGTGTTGTTTAATTTGCAAACATTTGGACTTTTCTTAATTATCTTCTTGTTATTGATTTCTTATTTAACTCATAATGTGGTGGGATCTTTTCAATTTTTAAATTCTTGTTTTATGGCCCAACGTATGGTCTATCCTGGTAAATGTATCATGAAAAAATGTAAATTCTGCCATTGGTGGATGTAGTTTTCAGTAAATATCAATTAAGTCAAAGTAATTGTTAGTATTGTTCAATTCTATGCATTTCCTATTGTTTTACTGATTTCTGAGAAAGAGATTTTAGTGTCTCTAAGTATAATGGTGGAATTATCTACCTCTCCCTTTAATCATGTCAATTTTTGTTCTGTTTCATGTGCTTACATATTTATTATTTTTATGTCCTCATCATCAGTTAACACTTTTTAAATAATGAAACATCACTCTTTATCTCTGCTTATGTATTTGTATTATAATCTATTTTATCTGATATAAATATAGCCACCCCTGCCTTTTTATGCTTATTGTTTACATATTATATTTTTTCCATGTTTTATTTTTAAGATATCTTCATATTTAAAGTTTATCTTTTGTAGGCAGCATGTAGTTAAGTCTTTTTAAAAAATCCATTCTGGCAATCTCTGCCTTTCATTGGAATATTTAGTCTTTTAATATTTAATGTAATTATACATATGACTGGGTTTTGTCTATTTCATTATTTATTTTCAACTTACTTCTTCTGATTTTAATTTCTCTGGTTCTGTGTTTTTGCGTTTTTTGGATACTCTTTTAGAATTTCATTTTAATTTTCCTAGTATATTTCAAGCTATACTTTTGTATGTGTTGTTGTTGTTGTTAGGTGGTATAGAGTCAGTTCCATCTCCTAGCCATCCTATGTACGATAGAATGAAACACTGCCCAGTTCTGCATCATCCTCACAAACATTGTTATGCTTTAGCCTATTGTTGCAGCCACTGTGTCAATACATCTCGTTGGGGGTCTTCCTTATTTTCGATGACCCTCTACTTTACCAAGCATGTCCTTCTCCAGGGACTGATCCCTCCTGATAACATGTCCAAAGTATGTGAGACAAATTCTTGCCAATCTTGCTTCTAAAGAGCATTCTGGTTGTACTTCCAAGACAGAATTGTTCATTCTTTTGGCAGTCCATGGTATATTCAGTATTCTTCGCCAACACCACAATTCAAAGGTGTAAATTCTTCTTTGGTCTTCCCTATTCATCATCCAGTTTTTGCACGCATATGAGGCAATTGAAAACACCATGGCTTGGATCAGGCACACCTTACTCTTCAAGGTGACATCTTTGCTTTTCAACACTTTAAAGAGGTCTTTTGCAGCAGATTTGCCCAATGCAATGTGTCTTTTGCTTTCTTGATTGCTGCTTCCATGGGTGTTGATTGTGGATCCAAGTAAAATGAAATCCTTGACAACTTCAATCTTTTCACCATTTATCATGATGTTGCTTATTGGACCAGTTGTGAAGATTTTTGTTTTCTTCATGTTGAGGTGTAATCCATACTGAAGACTGTAGTCTTTGATCTTCATCAGTAAGTGCTTCAAGTCCTCTTCACTTTCAGCAAGCAGGTTTGTGCCATTTGCATAACGAAGTTTGTTAATGAGTCTTCCTCCAATCCTGATGCCCCACTCTTCTTCATATAGTCCAGCTTCTGGGATTATTTGCACAGCATACAGATTGAATAGGTATGGTGGAAGAAGACAACCTTGACACACACCTTTTCTGACTTTAAACCACAAAGAATCCCCTTGTTCTCTTCGAACGACTGCCTCTTGATCTATGTACAGGTTCCTCATGAGCACAATTAACATTCTTCACAATGTTATCCATAATTTGTTACGATCTACACAGCTGAATGCCTTTTCATAGTCAATAAAACACAGGTAAACATCTTTCTGGTATTCACTGCTTTCAGCCAAGATCCATGTGACATCAGCAATGATATCCCTTGTTCCATGTCCTCTGCTGAATCCAGCTTGAATTTCTGTCAGTTCCCTGGATATATTGTTGCAGCCACTTTTGAATGATCTTTAGCAAAATTTTACTTGAATATGATAGTAATGATATTGTTCAAGAATTTCCACATTCATTTGGATCACTTTTCTTGGGAATAGGCAAAATATGGATCTCTTCCAGTCAGTTGGCCAGGTAGCTATCTTCCAAATTTCTTCGCATAGAAAATGACTAAGCACCTCCGGCATGACATCTGTTTGTTGAAACATCTCAACTGGTATTCCGTCAATTCCTGAAGCCTTGTTATTTGCCAATGCCTTTAGTGCAGCTTGGACTTCTTCCTTCAGTACCATCAGTTTCTGATCATATGCTACCTCCTGAAATGGTTGAACATTGACTAGTTCTTTTTGGTACAATGACTCTGTATATTCCTTCCAACTGTTTTTGATGTTTCCTGTGTCATTTAATATCTTCCCTGTAGAAACTTTCAATATTGCAATTTGAGTCTTGACTTTTCTTCAGTTCTTTCAGCTTGAGAAATACTCAGCATGTCCTTCCCTTTTGGTTTTCTATCTCCAAGTCTTTGTCTTTGTACAAGTCATTATAATACTTTACCTTGTCTTCTCGAGCCACCCTTTGAAATCTTCTGTTCAGCTCTTTTACTTCATCATTTCTTCCTTTTGCTTTAGCTACTTGACATTCAAGAGCAAGTTTCAGAGTCTCTTCTGACATCCATTTTGGTCTTTTCTTTCTTTCTTGTCTTTTTAATGACCTCTTGCTTTCTTCATGTATGATGTCCTTGATGTCATTCACAACTTCTCTGGTCTTTGATCATTATTGTTCAACGTGTCAAATCTATCCTTGAGATGGTTTCTAAATTCAGGTGGGATATACTAATATACTCATACTTTGGCTCTCATGGACTTGTTCTAATTTTCTCCAACTTCAGTTTGAACTTGCGTATGAGCAGTTGATGGTCTGATCCACAGTAGGCCCCTGGCCTTGTTCTGACTAATGATATTGAGCTTTTCCCTCGTCTGTTTCCACAGATGTAGTCGATTTGATTCTTGTGTATTCCATCTGGTGAGGTCCACATGTATAGTCACCATTTATGTTGGTGAAAAAAGGTATTTGCAATGAAGAAGTCATTGGTCTTGCAAAAATCTATCATGTAATCTCAGGCGTCATTTCTATTACCAAGGCCATATTTTCCAACTACTGATCTTCTTTTTTTCCTACTTTTGCATTCCAGTCACCAGTAATTATCAATGCATCCTAACTGCATGTTCGATCAATCTCAGACTGCAGAAGTTGGTAAAAATCTTTAATTTCTTCGTCACTGGCCTTGAAGGTTGGTGTGTAAATTTCAGTAATAGTTGTATTAACTGGTCTTCATTGTAGGCATATGGATGTTATCCTATCACTGACAGCATTGTACTTTAGGATAGATCTTGAAATGTTCTTTATGATGATGAATGCAAAGCCATTATTCTTCAAGTTATCACTCCCAGCAGAACAGACCGTATCGTTTTCCAATTCAAAATGGCCAATACCAGTCCATTTCAGTTCACTAATGCCTAGGATATTGATGTTTATGCGTTCCATTCCATTTCTGAAAATTTCCAATTTTCCTAGATTCATACTTCATACATTCCACGTTCTGATTATTAATGGATGTTTACAGCTGTTTCTTCTCATTTTGAGTCATGCCACATCAGTAAATGAAGATCCTGATAGCTTGACTCCATTCACATCATTAAGGTCAACTGTACTTTGAGGAGGCAGCTCTTCCTCAGTTGTATTTTGAGTGCCTTCCGACCTGAGGGGTTCATCTTCTGGTACTATATTAGACAATGTTCTGCTGCTATTCATAAGGTTTTCACTGGCTAATTCTTTTCAGAAGTAGACCTCCCGGTCCTTCTTCCTAGTCTGTCTTAGTCTGGAAGCTCAGCTGAAACCTGTCTGCCATGGGTGACCCTGCTGGTATTTGAATACCCATGGCATAGCTTCCAGCATCACAGCAACATGCAAGCCCCCACAGTACAATAAACTGGGGGAAGTGAAGTGTTAGGTATACGCAATGCTGCCCACTAAAGATGAGAAGTGTTGTCTTCCCACACACTTATAAACACAGAGAGTTATTATTATTTTTAAATCTTTGCCAATCTGAGAATTAAAGGTGTCAATTCTTCTTTGGGCTTCCTTATCATTGTCCAGCTTTCACATGCATATGAGGCGATTGAAAACACCATGGCTTGGATCAGGTACAACTTAGTCCTCAGAGTGATGTCTTTGCTTTCGTATATCACCAGATTCAAATCAGCAATATTTTCTATAGGATTTTTACATGCATGTGTTCATGAGGGAGATTGGTCTTTAACACAGGTAGTTTCCGACTAATGTCAGTCCCTTCCGAGGACTCCGTGGTAAGTCAGTTTTGACATAAGTCGAATACATCTTTTTTTTTTAGTTTTCATTATTATTGCCTTCTCTTATCAATATCTTTATAAATTTGGTCTTTGGGGGTTGTCTTGAGAATGATAATATCAGCAAATTATGCTCTGTAACATTGTATGTAGTATATATTACTAACAATAAGATGTACAAAAAAAAAGGACGGTAGTAAGCGCGTTTCCTCATTACTCTAATACGTAGTATGTTGGGATGTACTTGTATTGTTTTCTTTTAAAATCATCACCCAATGTTAGAATAAAGTTTTTCTGGTCCTCATAAAATGAGTTTTCTATTCTCTAGAAGTTTGTGCTAGACTGTGACTTATGCCTTAACTATCCGGCATCCTTTACCAGTCAAGCCATCTAGGCCTGGAGTTTCTTTTGTTAGCATACTTTAAATAATGAATTCAATTAAAACTAAAAAAAGATATAGGAGTATTTAGATTTTATATTTTTTCCTGTGACATTCGTGACAAGTTTTGGGTCTCCTAAATTTTTCCAAATTATGTAAATTTTTGAATTAATGGCATAAAGATATTAATGTTATCGTCTTTTTAAATTCTATTGGGTATACAATTATTTCATATTTCTCTTTTATGATATAGGCAATTTGAGGTTTTTCTCTTTTTTATTAGTTTTTGTAGGAGCTTATCAAGTTTATTAACTTTTCTGAAACCATCTTTTGGCTTTACTGAATGAATGTCTCTATGTTTGTTTTATATTTTAAACATTTCCGCTTTTTTATTGACCCCATGACTTCTTGTTTCTTTTTTCAAAGCCATTGTGTTTTTCCATGGAAAATCACTTTATGCAGCAACTACAATTTTTAAACTTCAATTAAGTGTAGTTTCAAATCTTGAAGTTCTTAAAGAAATGTGTGCTTTTGAAAAAAATAAAGAGTATAGCCATTGACTTTGGCTGTGCAAATTATAAAGCCACTAATTATATATATTGCTGATCAGCTCTAACAACAAAAACCAGGTCTATCTTCTATGTATTTTTCACCCTTCAGACATCCTCCTCAGTACTCAGTGTGAAAGCATCTTTTGTTTAGAGATTGCACATCTGGAGCTTTAGTTTAAATATGTTAACAGTGCAGAAAATGTTAAGAAAAAAAGACAAAACAAATAAATAACAAGAAACAACTCATAACCAAGGTCATGTTTCGTCCACACAATAGACCAGGAAAATACCCATTATTAAGGGTATATGTATAGTGTTAAATGCCAGAAATATCTGCTGCTCCTTACTATCTTTCTTGAAAAACTGCATAGGCTGTTACACAAAAGGCTCAATTTCTCCTGAGTAGTGGAATTCTATTTTGGTTTTATAAAAATGTCAATTTTACATCAGTCCAACGCCTGTCTCCAGAAATTAAACTAGCTGGTCATTGTGCGTTGTGAAGTAATCTATCCCTTGAAAATCCAGTTAATTTTGAGTTAGTTTTTAATACAAATAAGACATTAAATGATCTGTAAAGAGAAAAACCACTTATCAAGGCGGCCATAAACCACTTAGTATAAGCTCAAAACACTTTTTCCTCTCTCCAAAATACTTGGGAGATAATTACATTATTTAACTTTATTAGTGACTCTAGGCTTTTAACTCAGCTTACTGAACTAGAAAAAATTCTTATCTAAATATATGCTTGATTTTTTCTCTTGAAAGTCTACTTAGCAGAAACTCAAGAAAACCTTAAACATTCTATAAACTGTTGTCAACGTCTTGAATATCCATATGTTACGGAAAGTGTAATGGAAGATTTACAATTTAAGATTACAAGAGAATAGTATGATTAGTGATAGAAAATTCCCAAACTATTTAATTTTATAAATACCATATTAAGCTTAAGAAATATGAGAAATTTCTGTTATGTCACGATGTTGCTGATTTTTATCTTTTTTTTTAACTAGCAAATTCAGCTTCAGACTATTTACTTGATGCTGATCATAACTTTCCTTCAAAATGCTTAATCCTTTAAAGAGAAACTAGTTTGCTCGGTAAAGCTTCATCTAAAGTACAATAAAAAAAATTTTAAAAAAGCTTAATTCTTATGTTTTCCATTATGAATTTCAGTTGTAAGCTCTTTAAAAATAACTTCACTTTTTCAGATAGATTTACACTGTGAATCACAAAATCCATACTCTTTTTCATTGTATGAGCAAGCAAATACATTTGTAGCCAGATCCATACACCATTGTTGGTGACAATTTATTCTCTTGTTAGTCAAAATCTTAAAATTACTCTTTAAGCAAATAACTCTTGGCAAAGGGTTTTACACTTGGCAAAATGTAAAGTGGGGTAAAGTTTTCTCTACTATTCTGTTTAACATAAATTATGTATTTACATTTCTCTTTCCCTTCTCTTTTATTTAGCATTGACCCTTAGCTTTATCTCTTCCCTACCTTAGTTCTCCACATATACTTGCTTTTATCAAGCAACACTGAGCTTCTGAATTTTTATGTTTATCTGACTATACAAATTTTAACATGGACTGTGTTGCATCACTTCAGAGCCCTTTTGAAGATACTGATAATCTGTACCAATGGCTGTATGAAATTTCTACCACTCAGAAGGGGTTAAATTTTTAATGCAAGTAGTAGAGAAATTTTCAGTTCATTTTACGATATTTATCTCTCCAGTAGTTAATGCCAACAAATGACTAGTAGCACCTAAACTGAATAATGCAAGTGAAGATTTTAGATTCAGTTATTGGATCAAAAAGTGAGAAATACAGGAGTTGTATATTTTAAGGTCACGTTGTGTGCATATACATATATATATAAGCGTATATGTGTATGTATATGAAAAAAATACACATTTATAAAATTTATGAAATATTTGTATTTATATATAACATTTATGTTTATGTTGTAAAAATGACATAAGGGTCATGTCTGACCTCTTTACTTCGCTAGGGGAAAGGAGAATCAAGATCAACAGCCCAAGGCCGATTCCTATGAGGCGGAGGTCAGACATGACTCCTCTCTCTGCTGTCTTTACCAATTCTGACACCAACTTCCCTCCCATGGTACTCTCTACTTCTCTACTGGGTTTAGTAATTCACTGCAGTGGCCACAAAGAACTCACAGACCATACTCACAATTATGGGGTTTATTAGGGAAGTAACAGGCTACAAGTCAGGCTCAGGAACACTCTGGATACAGTTCTTCCTTCGGGACAGCCCTTCCCAGCCGTGCTCTCAGGCACACCACTCTCTGGCCCTCAGCCTCTGCCCTGCACAAGCAAATGTTACAAAGCTCTTTTAGCTTTGCATATCAGTGCCCAGAGACACCCCACTCTACCAGTAAGCCTCAGCCCAAAGGCATTCCCGTGGGCTGGGAAATCCACTGCACTGTCTCCTACTGGTCTCTCCTGCCGCTGTTTCTCTGCCACCGTTTCTCTCTCTCTCTCTGTCTTCTTGTTCCAGAAGCGTCTCAGCTCAGGGATCCTGGGTCCAAAGGGCTTGCTCTCCTCTCCTGGCTGTTCTTCCTTGGTGGTCGTGGGATCCTCTCTCTGCTCTAGAGTTGGCTCTCTTCTAAGGCAAAATTGACCAATCCCCTTGGTGGGCCACAATTGCCTTATTTGCACAGTTCCACTCAGTCACTTGAGTGAGAGTTACAAGACCGTGGCTAGAAAGGCCACAGAAAAGCGATCCATTGCACTCAAATGTATTTAAAAAATATTTGTATTTTCTAGTTATATTCCAAAATTAGAGCAAATACAGAAGACAGAATTTCTGGGAGAGTTCTGAAAAATTAGTAGGCCCATATTTTATAAGATTTTATACTTTTGGGTGCCAGATAAAATTTTTACACTTACTTGATGTGAAGTATTCCACAGTGAGTCTACTGAACCAATGTGGTTGTTGGAGGGCTACGAGAATCAACCATTTGTCTTACAGATGGGATCACTGCATCATTTGTACAACTTTACTTCTGGGTCTATACAAGGTCACCATCACACATGTACTAAGCTGAGAAAACTGAGGTGC
The DNA here is from genome assembly GCA_030035585.1 of Dugong dugon. NCBI lineage: Eukaryota > Metazoa > Chordata > Mammalia > Sirenia > Dugongidae > Dugong > Dugong dugon. Next base: position 18,591,005 of record CM057463.1, on the reverse strand, counting down.
ACAAAAAAAGAAATCAGGTGATTGATCTTTGGTTATATGGTCATTTTGGTAGTTCACTCATTCATTTGAATATTTATTAACCAACCATTAAAGTGGAATGGAGAAAATAATATAGACACAAACCCCTTTGAAAAACCTATCACGTAGCTGCACCCTAGCGGAAAGTTTGAAAAAAAATGGTTCTTGAATTTTTGAAAAATAAATATAGACCAAAACATTTTAGCAGCTACCCTTAATTCTTTAAAATGTCTGCATCTAGATACTTTTGCATCTAGCTTACTTAAACTCTAGGCAAATTAGCATTCGATTGCAATTACCTATATTCAAGTAACTGGATATAGTGATAGTATGCAATAACAGAACTAGAATTTTAATTCTTTAATTAATATAGTCTGTTGAGTCTGCTGAGCAGCCCACACATGAGATGACTTTAGCCTACCCAGGGTCTAGCACACTATGCTGCACCTTGTGGCTCAAAATAAACACCACTGCCTGATTTCAAAGTATGGAGAAAAAGTCTTTCAACAGATTTACAAATGATCTTTGTGGCTGTACTTTGTCAATGTAGCTTGTGATGGCCTTGGTTATGTGTTACACCCCTGATTCACCTGTTGTCTTTTTGCATTAATCATGTCATGTCACGTTTGAGCATGCCAATCTTTAATAAAAGGAGTTGAAAGTTAACCTGTACAAAAAAAAAAAAAAGATTTAAAAACAAATACTCCCTGGAAAGCCTTAGTGATGAGACAGTAACACTTATATCCACTATTTCCCTTTTTATTAGAAGTGAGAAATGTCTTAGTTTCTTAGTGCTGTTGTAACAGAAATACCACGAGTGGCTTCAACAAACAGAAATTTATTTTCTCACAGTTTAGGCAGCTAGAATTCCAAACTCAGGGCACTGGCTCAAGGAGAAAGCTTTCTCTGTCTGTCAGCTCTGTGGGAAGGTCCTTGTCTCCTTTTAGCTTCTGTTCCTCACTTCCTTGGTGATCTTTATGTGCCTTGGCATCTGTCTCTCCCATCCTTGTGCGTCTTTGCTTCTGTGCCTAATCTACTTTTTTTTTATATCTCAAAAGTGATTGGCTTAAGACATACCCTACATTGATATGGCCTCATTAACATAACAAAAGAAACCCCCTCTATTCCCAAATGGGATTACCTCCAGAGATATAGGGGTTAGGATTTACAACACATATTTTTGGGGGGAGATAATTCAATCCATAACAGAAAGCATGGGTTATAGACTGTTCATATAGAGTTGCTCCTCATAAACATGTCAAACTGAAAAATCAAACCACTTGCTGTTGAGGCAATTCTGACTCATGGTGAACCTATGTGTTGCAGAGTAGAACTGTGCTCCATAGGGTTTTCAATGGCTGTGAACTTTCTGAAGCAGATCACCAGGCCTTTCTTCTGAGGCACCTCTGGGTGGGTTTGAATTGCCAACCTTTTGGGTAGTAGCCTAGCGCTTAGTCATTTTCACCACCCAGGGACTCCTATACACATACCAGCCCCACATATTTCTACAACCCTGGATTTCGTGGGAGGCCAAAGCAGGCTCCAGAGCAACTGGAGAGTGTAAGCAGAACTAGTAGTGGTAACAGATAATCTTTACTAAGTATGCACAGTTGCCTGACTATCTCTTAGCAGATAACAGGTTGCCAACCTGTGGGCTCACCTAATTAAAGTTGTTTTTTACTTCTCTGGCTATGGAAAGTCAAAATGATCACATATCTTCTATATGCCCTAAAAATGTCTGAGTGAAAATCTACGTGGCTACAATTAACTTAGAAAAGAGGTTAATTCATTTTTGTGGTAAATAAAGCCTATCACAGCAGGAAGAAGGAAGGGAAACTAACATTTTTGGATATCTACTATGTTTGGATGCTACAGTCCCTGTGTTAGCACGCATTTAACCCATATTATCTTGCCTGATAAACTCAAAGCAGGATATAAAATATGCGTACCAATGATTTGTTCTCCTTTGAAGAATATTTAGAATAAGTTAAAAAAAATTCTTCAGATATGATTTGGTTAATTTGTGATTTATCATATGTAGTATTTTTCTTTTTGGATAGAAATGTTTAGCTTTTCATTGCTTGCAGTTAATATGCATGCTTTTGTTTATAGTTTTGCTACTAATTTCTAATTTTGGAAATTAATTTAATGAACTTAATCACACTGCAGTATTGAGATAATATGGCCTGTAAATTTACCACTTTTAACAAATTACTGATATATGATTATTGTAAATATTATATATCTGTTTGAGAAGATCCATTATATGTTTGAGGGGTATACATTTTCATGTACTGTATATATACATTCATTTGCTTCAATCTTATTAACTATGTAATTAAGATCATCTACGTTATGTTAATTGTCTGCTTAACATGTCATAGACAGGGATGTGGGAAATTTTCGTACTCTAACTGTTGCTAAGTTTGTTGCTCTGCTATTTGATACACAAAAGTTTATATTGATATCAACATTTATACATGTATGTGGATTGAAATTTTGGATTGAAGCCAGTGAAAATCTGGGTCTTTTCTATACCCTCTCCTCACTTATTGACATGTTAGGTTTCAAAAACCAGGTCATTATATGAAATCAGCATTATGCAAAAATGGAGGATGACTGATCAGATCACAAAATGGAAGATGACTACATCATTACATAACTGCCAAACCACTGAAAATCATGGCCCAGCCAATTTGACACATAACCTTAACCATCAAACCCAGCATTACTCTTGCCTCACACCTCGGTGTTTTTTACTGCCAGACATATGTTGTTAATGCACAGAATAGCTGGGTGGTAGATTTTTTTACTATTGTCATAAATGTGAGATGTCGGACAGTGAGATAGTCGATAAGTGAGTAGAAGGTGTAATACAGTTACAGGTCTGAAAACCCTATGGCATGTAGCTCTGCTCTGAAACACATGGGGTTGCCATGAATCAGAATCAGCTCAACACCAACTGATTTTTGGTTTTTTTAGTTTATAATTCTTTTTACATTAAAACTAAATTTAAATTACAATGTTAACATTGCTGGCTCATTTTTACCACCAATTATCTCCTTCTTTGAACAATTCTTTCTTGAGGACTCTATCATCAACCTCCTACCTATCTCTCACTCAAATTCTCAATGCCCTTCTGTACCAAATGGCCTCATTCCATGGCCATAGCTTATAGGACAACTAGTGCCAAAGGAAGCTGTCCACAGTTGTAGGTCAATGAGATTTTATCTCTTGTGAATTTCAGCGAAAAGGTCCAGAGATTGATTTGCTATTGGCTTGATTGATTTCCTGTGTGCTAAAGGAACAGAGAAACTTGTTATAAAGGGAGAATGAAGACTGTAGTAGACATGCAGGGAGAAGCAGGGACTAAGGACCACACACTGTAGAGTGTGGAGGGGAACTGTTTGCCTTGTTCTAACAGTGTTTCAGTTCCTGGTTCCAGTCCCTCCAGAAGCTCAGGTGCTCTTCTCCCCAGTGCATTTCCTATCAAGTTTCTTTTTTTTTTTTTTTATATTTTATTGTACTTCAGGTGAAGGCTTACAGAACAAATAGTTTCTCATGAAACAGTAGTACACATGTTGTTTTATGACATTGGTTAACAACCCCACAACATATTAAGCCTCTAAATTCTCAACCTTTTTTTTTTTTTTTTTGATGAAAATACAGATAGCCAAAGATACACCATTTCAAAAATTTCTACATACACAGTTCAGTGACATTGACTGCGCTCTTCCAACTGTGCTGTTATTCTCACTTAAGATGAAGGCTTACAGAACAAAATAGTTTCTCATTTAACAGTTACTACACATGTTGCCCTATGACAATGGTTAACAATCTCACAACACATCAAGAATATCCTTACTCCACCTTGTGTTCCCTATCACCAGGGGACTTCCTTGTCCCCTTCTGTCTTCTGGCCCTTGTCACTGGACTACTGTACCTCATTAGTCTCATTTGGTTGTTTTTTTTTTTTTTAACACCATTTCAAAACTTTTTACTTACACATTTAAGTGATATTGACTATGCTCTTCCAATTGTGCTGCCATTCTCGCCCAAGATGAAGGCTTACAGGACAAAACAGCCACCCATTTAATAGTTACTACAAATGTTGCCCTATAACAGTGGTCAACAATCTCACAACACATCGACAGTGTCCTTACTCAATTTGTGTTCCTTATCAACAGTTTCCTACTCCCCCTCTGCCTTCTGGCCTTTGTTCCCGGACTACTCTACCTTGTTAGTCCCATTTAGTTTTACTGGGCTGTCCACTCCCAGGCTTAACATCGAACCTCGAAGGTAACTTCACCTCTGAGCTGAAAGGGTGACTGGGGGCCACACTCTTGAGGTTACTCCAGTATTCTTTAGGCCAGTAAATCTGGTCTTTTTTTTGGGGGGGGGAGTTAAAATTATGCTCTACATCCTTCTCCAGCTCTGTCCAGAACCCTCCGTTGTGATCCTGGTCAGAGCAGTCAGTGGTGGTAGCCGGGCACCATCTAGCTGTACTGGACTCAGTCCGGTGGAGGCCTTGGTAGCTGTGGACAATTAGTCCTTTGGACTAATCTTTTCCTTGTATCCTGTTCTCTTTATTCTCCCTTGCTCCCGAAGGGATGAGACCAGTGGAGTATCATAGATGGCTGCTCATAGGCTTTTAAGACCCCAGACACTACTCACCAAGGTAGAATGTAGAGCATTATCTTTATAAGTAGTGTCATGCCAATTGAGCTAGATATTCCCCGAGACCATGGTCCCCAGAGCCCTCCGTCCAACAACTCAGTCCCTCGGGGGGTTTGGATGTGTCTATAGGGCCTCCATGACCTTTCCTTGTGCAGGTTGTGTTAGTTTCCCCTGTACTGTGTACTATCTCACCTCTCACCCAAGGTACCACTTATCTATTGCCTATTTAGTATTCCCACCCACTCCCCTCCCATCCCTGGTAACCAACAAGGATTGTTACATTTTGCGTGTGAATTTTTTCATGGGTTTTTACAATAGAAGTCTCATACAATATTTCTCCTTTTGTGATTGACTTATTTCACTCAGCATAATGTCCTCCAGTTTCATCCATGTTATGAGATGGTTCACAGATTCATTGTTGTTCTTTCTCGTGGCATAGTACTCCATTGTGTGTATGTACCATAGTTTGTGTATCGATTCATCTGTTGATGGACATCGAGGTTGTTTCCATCGTTTTGCTATTGTGAACAATGCTGCTATGAACATAGGTGTGCATATGTCTATTTGAGTGATGACTCTTATTTATCTAGGATATATTCCTAGAAGTGGGATTGCTGGATCGAATGGTATGTCTATTTCTAGCTTTCTGAGGAAATGCCATATCATTTTCCAAAATGGTTGTATCGTTTTGCATTCCCACCAGCAGTGTATAAGAGTTCCCATCTCCCCGCAGCCCCTCCAACATTTGTTATTTCCAGTATTTTTGATTCGTGCCAGTAATGCCGGGGTGAGATGGTATCTCATTGTGGTTTTAATTTGCATTTCTCTAATGGCTAGTGATTGCGAGCATTTCCTCATGTGTCTGTTGGCCATTTGAATGTCTTCCTTGGTGAAGTGTCCGTTCATTTCCTTTGCCCATTTTTTGATAGGATTGGTTGTCTTTTTGTTGTAGAGGTGTTGGATTTTCTTGTCAATTATGGAGATTAGACCTTTGTCTGACTTGTACTGTCCAAAAATTTTTTCCCAGTCTGTAGGTTCTCTTTTGACTCTTTTGGTGAAATCTTTTGAAGAGCATAGATGTTTGATTTTTAGAAGATCCCAGTTATCTAGTTTATCTGTTGGGTTTTTTGTGTTGATGTTTATGGTTTGTATCCTGTTAATGCCATGTATTAAGGCCTGAAGTGTTGGTCCTATTTTTTCTTCTATGAATTTTATAGTTTGAGGCTTTATATTCAGGTCTTTGATCCATTTTGAAGTAGTTTTTGTATATGGTGTGAGGAATGGGTCCTGTTTCATTTTTCTACAAATGGATATCCAGTTTTGCCAGCACCATTTGTTAAAAAGACTGTCTTTTCCCCATTTGATGTATTTTGGGCCCTTGTCAAAAATAAGGTGACCGTAGGTGGATGGATTTACATCTGAGTTCTCAATTCTGTTCCATTGGTCAATGTCTCTGTTGTTGTACCAGTACCAGGCTGTTTTGAGTACTGTAGCTGTATAGTAGGTTCTCAAGTCAGGTAGTGTGAGTCCTCCAATTTTATTCTTCTTCTTCAGTAGTGCTTTACTTATTCGGGGTTTCTTCCCTTTCTGTATAAAGTTAATAATTACTTTTTCCATCTCTTTGAAGAATGTTGTTGGTATTTGTATCGGAATTGCATTGTATTTGTAGATTGCTTTAGGTAGAATTGCCATTTTCACAATGTTGAGTCTGCCTATCCATGAGCATGTTATGTTTTTCCATTTATGTAGATCCCTTTGGGTTTCATGCAGCAGTGTTTTGTAGTTTTCTTTGTATAGGTCTTTTACATTCCTGGTCAGATTTATTCCTAAGTATTTTATCTTTTTAGGGGCTATTGAAAATGGTATTGATTTCCTGATCTCTTTTTCATCATTCTCTTTACTGGTGTATAGGAATCCAACTGATTTTTGAATGTTTATCTTGTATCCTGCTACTCTGCTGAATCTTTCTATTAGTTCCAGTAGATTTCTCATTGAGTCTTTAGGGTTTTCTATGTATAGTATCATATCATATGCAAACAGGGAGAGTTTAACTTCTTCATTACCAATTTGGATGCCCTTTATTTCTTTCTCTTGCCTTATAGCTCTAGCTAGAACTTCCAGCACAATGTTGAATAGGAGAGGTGATAAAGGGCATCCTTGTCTTGTTCCTGTTTTCAAGGGGAATGTTTTCAGCCTCTCTCCATTAAGAATGATGTTGGCTGTTGGTTTTGCATAGATGCCCTTTATTATGTTGAGAAATTTCCCTTCTATACCTATTTTATTGAGAGCTTTTATCAGGAATGGGTGTTGGACTTTGTCAAATGCCTTTTCTGCGTCAATTGAGATGATCATGTGATTTTTTTCTTTCCTTTTATTTATGTGGTGGATTACGTTGATGGATTTTCTAATGTTAAACCATCCTTGCATACCTGGTATGAATCCTACTTGGTCGTGGTGTATTATTTTTTTGATATGATACTGAATTCTATTGGCTAGAATTTTGTTGAGAACTTTTGCATCTATATTCATGAGAGATATTGGTCTGTAATTTTCTTTTTTTGTGATGTCTTTGCCTGGTTTTGGTATCAGCGTTATGCTGGCTTCATAGAATGAATTTGGAAGTGTTGCTTTGTCTTCTATGCTCTGAAATAGCTTGAGTAGAACTGGTACAAGCTCTTCTGTAAATGTTTTGTAGAATTCTCCAGTGAAGCCATCTGGGCCAGGGCTTTTTTTGGTTGGGAGTTTTTTTATTACCTTTTCAATCACTTCTCCTGTTATGGGTGTGTTCAGATTTTCAGTATCACTTTGTTGTAGTTTGGGTAGGCCGTATGTTTCTAGAAATTTATCCATTTCCTCTAGGTTTCAAAATTGTTGGAATATAGTTTTTCATAATATTCTGTTATAATCCTTTTTGTTTCGGTTGGGTCTGTTGTAATGTCCCCCATTTCATTTCTTATTTGGGTTATTGGTGCCCTCTGCTGTGTTTCTTTTGTCAGTCTGACCAGTGGTTTGTCAATTTTGTTGATTCTTTCAAAGAACAAACTTTTGGTTTTGTTGATTCTTTCTATTGTTTTTCTGCTCTCTATTTCATTTATTTCTGCTCTGATCTTTACTATTTCCTTTCTTCCGGTGGTTGTAGGCTTTTTTTGTTGTTCTCTTTCTATTTGTTTGAGTTCTGTAGTTGATGTTTTGATTTTGTCCCTTTCTTCTTTTTTGATATGTGCATCTATTGCTATAAATTGTCCTCTGAGGACTGCCTTTGCTGTGTCCCTAAGGTTTTGGTATGATGTGTTTTCATTTTCATTTGATTCTAGGAATTTTTTAATTCCATCTCTGAGTTCTTCTATGACCCACTGATGTGTAAGCAGATTATTATTCAGTTTCCATGTGTTTGATTTTTTTTCCTTGCTCTTTCTAATGTTAATTTCTACCTTGATGGCATTGTGGTCAGAGAAGATACTGTGAATTATCTCAGCATTTTGGATCTTGCTGAGGATTGCTCTGTGGCCTAAGATGTGGTCTATTCTGGAGAACGTTCCACGTGCATTGGAAAAGAATGTGTACTTTGCAGCGGTTGGATGGATTGTTCTATATATGTCTATGAGGTCCAGTTGGCTGATTGTGTCCTTTAGGTCTTCTGTATCTTTGCTGAGTTTCTTTTTAGTTGTTCTGTCCTTTACTGAGAGTGGTGTGTTGAAGTCTCCTACTATTATTGTGGAACTGTCAATTTCTCTTTTCAGTGCTGTTAGAGTTTTTTTAATGTATTTTGGAGCCCTGTCATTGGGTGCATAGATATTTATTATGGTTATGTCTTCATGATGGATCATCCCCTTAATTATTATATAGTGTCCTTCTTTGTCTTTTATGGTAGATTTTGTTTTAAAGTCTATTTTATCTGAGATTAGAATTGCCACTCCTGCTCTTTTTTGATAGTTGTTAGCTTGATATATTTTTTTCCAACCTTTGATTTTTAATAAATTCACATCTTTGTTTCTAAGGTGTGTCTCTTGTAGACAGCAAATTGATGGATCCTGTTTTCTTATCCATTCTGCCACTCTCCGTCTCTTTATGGGTGCATTGAGTCCATTTACGTTCAGTGTAATTATTGATAGATGGAAGTTTATTGCTGTCATTTTGTAGTGCTTTTTTTTTTTTGTGATGCTGAAGTTTTCTTTTTTCTTCTTACTCTCTTGTGCTGAGTTACTTTTGTTTGTGGATTTTGTGTTCATTTCTTTTGTTTTTGTAGGTTTTGTTTTTATTGAGACTTTGTTTTTCGTCTTTATTTTTATGAGTTCGTTTGTTAACTTTCTTTGTGGTTACCATGAATTTTACCCTTATCTTTATAATTTTGAAGCAGTCTACCCTTACTTGGTATCGCCTTGCCTTCCTCTCCTTTAGAAGGTTCTATACCTATGCCGTTTGTTCCCTCTTTCATTGTTTTGATGTTGTTGTCATCCTTTGATTGATTTCTCTGATTCCCTGTTGTATTTCTTTTGTTTTTGGAAAGTCCTCTGTAGTTCAGTTCCTAGAATGGTATCTGGTTCATGTGAACCTGCGTCCTAGGTCCTAGGTCCTGCCTGAGGGCTGAAGCTGTTTGTCCTCAGATCGAAGAACTCCCTTTAATAATTCTTGTAAGTTTGGTTTGACTTTTGCATATTCCTTTAGTTTCTGTTTATCTGGAAATGACCTAATTTCACCATCAAATTTGAATGAGAGTTTTGCAGGATATATTATTCTTGGCTGACAATTTTTTTCTTTCAAGATTTTATATATGTCATCCCATTGCCTTCTTGCCTGCATGGTTTCTGCCGAATAATCTGAGCTTAGTCTTATTGTTTCTCCTCTGTATGTGACTTCTTGTTTTTCACTAGCTGCTGTCAGGATTCTTTGTTTGTCTTTAGTTTTAGCGAGTGTGAATATGATATGTCTTGGTGATTTTCTTTTGGGGTCTCTTCTATATGGGGTTCGTTGAGCTTCTTGGATGGCCAGCTTTTCATTTTTCATGATACTGGGAAAGTTTTCTGTCAGCAGTTCGTCAATGATCCTCTCTGTGTTTTCTGTTTTCTCCCCCTGTTCTGGTATGCCAATCACTCGTAAGTTTTTGCTTTTAATTGTGTCCCACATAACTCTCAGGGTCTCTTCATTTTTCTTTGTTCTTTTTTCTGAGTTTTCCTGAAACAGAGTTGTATCCAAGTGTTTGTCTTCAGTTCCACTGATCCTGTCTTCCATGGTTTCAAATCTACTTCTCAGACCTTCTATGACACCGTCCATTTCTGAAATCTTGTTGTTTATCTTTTGGATTTCTAATTGTTGTTTTTGTATAATTTTGAGTTGTGAATTTATTTTGGCATTTTGTTCCTGCATCATCTTCCTCAATTCTTCCAATTTTTTGTCTGTATTTTCCATAAATTTGTCTATTTTTTCCTCATGTTTGTCAGCTTTTTGCCTCAGTTCTTGGAAAATTCCGAGTATTAGTGATTTGAGTTCCCTATCAGGTACTTCTAGTGCATTTTCTTCCACAGGAGAGTTATCTGGTGTTTTAATTTGGACGCCTATTGGAGCCATCTTGTCTTGTTTTTGTAAATGTTTTGATATTGTTTGCTGTTTTCGGGGCATTCAGTAGATATTTCTCTCGTTTATTGATTGTAGTTGTTTTTTTTTGTTTCATCCTTGTGGTACAGCTGGGCAGATCTAGCTGAAGAGGAGCCACTGGGACGGGTTGTTTGTGGCACTCACTGCAGTCCCCAGGATGGTCGATAGTCAGTGCTGGGCAGGTTCCAATAGGGTGTGCCTGCACAGCTTGGTGGTGTGATGTCTATTGAACAGTGCAGGTAGGTAGGGTGCAGCGGGAAGATGGTTATGTGTGAAGCTAAGCTGGATATGGGAGAGAGGAGAGAGGAGCAGGAGCAAAAAGCATACAAACATAAAGGAATGCTAGGGGAGCTTGTCTTTGGAATGTACAGATGAGAGACTATGGGATGGAGGAAACCAGAAGGGGGAAGAGAAAGAAAAGGAAAGAATGAACAAATAAAAATCAGAAAATTTAAAGAACTGCAAAGTTCCCAGGGATCCCACTGATGCAGCTATGAGGTCTGGGGGAGTTGGTCTCAGTTTTCACAGCACAGCCTGGCCAGAAGGTACAGAGGCATACATCTCCTGATATTCAGGGATCAGAAAGAGAAGGAAGAGATAGAGAGACGAGAAATTAAGCAATGAAGAAAGACAAAAGGGAAAAAGAGGGAAAAGGTGACAAAACTAATCAAAAAAGAAGAAAAATAAAATTAAAAAAAAAAAAACAAAACAAACAAAAAAAAAACAACACCAGCAGTCAGTGCCAACAAATGGGACCCAGAGAGCCCCCACTCAGGGGCGTGAATTCCAAGCAGCCGGCAGTCTCGGGGTTAAGAGATCGTGGCCACGGGAAGCAGAGGGGCGAACGAACAAAGGCCCCGGGATCTTACCAGCGTGGCAGCCCAGACCTGGAAGCAGCCACACGCCCGAACGCAGCCCCACAGCCCCGCAGGAGAGAGCAAGGATGGCGCTTGGAACCAGGCACCCAGGCAAAAGGAGGGGGAGGCGGCAGAAAAAGCTTCACCAGCAGCCAGCAAACGGCTCTCAGAAAGCCGCCAGCCCGGGCGCGCGGAATCCAAGCACCGGCGCCCCCCAGCCCAGGGACCCTGGCCACGGAAAGCAGGGGAGCCCCAGCCGAGGCGGAGAGGGGTGGGGGGTGGGAAAGCGCACACCGCAGTTTACCGGTCGTTCTGTCTCCCACTGGACGCTCTGCGAGGCTGCTCTCCCGTTCGCTGGTCTCAGATAGGAATCCAAGATGGTGGATCTGCGCTGCGTTAGCTGGTAAGGAATCTCTGCATGAGTCTCTCCTCGCTCTCTGTTCTCTTTTAGTATTCTCACTCCGTTTGGTGTTTGGCTGAGTTCTCTATCTCTTCATTTGGTGTTCTAGGGTTTCAGGATTGTTGATTCTCTGTTAGGCTTTGTTTTTCGGATCTTTGCTGTGGAGGGATGGCGTGGTGCTTCTGCCTAGAGCGCCATCTTGCCCCGCCTCCCTATCAAGTTTCTTGAGCATCTTGAGTAACTTCTCTTCTTTCAACCAAATGACCATTGAGACACCCACCCTTACTTTCTTTGGTTAGCAATGGCCAAATATATCTTCTGTTCTTGTAATTTTTAAGTCTTCCTCTATCTAGGAGGTTTTGTTGAATTCTAAACAATGACATTTGTTTAGAAAATTCATTATGTGGTTTTCTCTAGGAAGTGACTTTCAATGGTCACACAAGATAATGAGTAGCAAATTTGCTTAAATATGGGGAAATTGAAAGGCAGATATGGTAATAAATTTTTCCCATATCTATAGGGATTTTAAAGACAGTAAGAAGATAGCATGGACCATTAACTAACAACTGTGAAGCATTGAGCAACTCTCTCACCATTTTCTTACCTCTGTTCTCTTATCAAGGAGCCCTGGTGGTACAGTAGTTAAAGTTATTAACTGTTAGCCAAAATTTTGATGGTTCAAAACCACCAACAGCTGGCTCCCCAGGAGAAAGATGTGGCAGTCTGCTTCTGTAGAGGTTTATAGCCTTGGAAACCCTATGGGGTAGCTAAGAGTCAGAAACAACTCAACGGCAGTAGGTTTTGGCGTTTGGGTTACCTTCTCTGTAATAGAAGAACTATAATAGCTGTCTAGACTGTTTCACAGTGAACTTGTGAGGATCAAATGAAATCATATATGTGAATGCAGTTTCTGAACAATAAGCACAATTATTAGGATTAATAATGCATAAGGCTATAAGCCTACAGAGTAAATTTACAAAGACTTCAGATTAAAAGGGACTATGTTCTTAAAGATCTCTAGTATTAATTCATCTGTCAGATTTGTTAAACATATCACTTTAGGTTCTATAGATAATTATGATAATTATGATTTTCAGGCAGAAGTTAGGATATAAGGTAAAGCTAAAATGCTCCAGGAACCTAAGCACAATTACCTGCAATGAATGATGGCATGGATGACCAACTTTAAAGCAGAGCATATTTTTTGTGACTCCTGCCTTGTTCTAAAATCTCTAAAGTCACTCTGAAGTACCAAGGTTAGGCTATAAGCATCTGGCTGCACTAAACATAATTGCTAGACTATCTCGTGGGTATCTCCTGGGAAGTTGATTGGTATTATACTGTGAGGCTGGTGGGCCCCCACCTGTGGCTCTTGTATTGTCAATGTGCAGAGAGGTTCTGAAAAGTTGCCATTTCTTATTTGTAGCATCATATTTTAATGTACTACAGGTTACATAAACATCAATAATGAGCAAACTACCTCCTTATTTGAAAAGAAAAAAAATATTTGCACAAAACTACATATAAAAATACTACCCAGCGTACCGCCAAAGGAAATTAAATATCCTTTCATTTCATGGGAGGTAAAGAGCATAATGGGGGAAAATGTGAGTTCTGCAGCCACACTAAAAAGCCAACACCAAACCAGTTGCCATCGAGTCGATTCAGGCTCACAGCAACCCCATGTATGTCGGAGTAGAACTGTGTTTCATAGGGTTTTCTATGGTTGATTTGCCAGAAGTAGATTGTCAGGCCCTTCTTTCAATGTGTCTCTGGAGAGGCTCGAAACTCTAACCTTTCAGTTATCCACTGAGTGCTTAGCCATCTACACCACCCCTTTGGGTTAAATCCTGGCTTTTGGATTAACGGACTGCGTGGCCTTGCTTACATTACTTGGCCTTACTGAGTATTATTTCCCTCTTCTGTAAAATGATGGCATCAGTATCATAATGTATTTGTGAATACCTAATGCCAAACCAAACCCATTTCCGTCAAGTCGATTCTGACTCATAGCGAGCCTATGGGACAGAGTAGAACTGCCCTGTAGGGTTTCCAAGGCTATAAACCTTTTTGGAAGCAGACTGCCACATTTTTCTCCCATGGAATGGATGGTAGGTTCGAACCTCTGACTTTCCAGTTAGCAGCTGAACATTTAACCACTATACCACCAGGGCTCTCTTGAATATCTAATAAAACAATGTAAACAAGGCAAATACTATGGACTCAAGTATTCCCTGAATATTAGCTAATGTTATGATTTCATAAAAAATAAAGTAAAACAAAAAAAATCAAAGGAAAAGCAAGCAATGATACTGGCATGTTATTAGCACCAAATTTTTCCCTCTGTAATGCAAGGTGCAAAGTATTAGTCCTCATATCCAAATTTATTGTAAAATAATTTTAATTCTAAAGTTATGTGAAAACATCAATATGATTATTTCTGGTTACACAATCACTCTTTTCCCCCTTAGGGAATATTGACAGTGACGTGAAGACTTTGATGGTTAAGTGGTTCTTAGCTATGACAAATGACTTTTCTGTCCATGTATAATGCACTTTAATTACACCAGAGCTGTGAGGCCTTTTATGGAAATTAGTTGCTTCCGAAGCCGAGCTGCATGAATGTTTTCTAAGGGAAACCAAAGAACAGGATGATTCTAAAGCTTTTGGGCTTAAAAAAAGTGTGCAGAGAATTTGAATTCTGATTTAAATAAGTAAGCGAGATAAATCAGTTTATTTACCTGGAATTTAGTCTGTCATTTCTATTTGAAAATGAAGAGAATTGATTTTCATGTTCCATGCATGTTTATAAATTGAGATTCTTTAACAATTATTTTTACTTATTATTACTACTTAAATTTGTCCCCTTTTTTTTTGTAACCTTTAATTTTGAAATAATTTTACATTTACAGAAGAGTTGAAAGACAGTACCGAGAGTTCCCAGATACCTTTCACTCAGCTTCCTCTCTTGTTAACATCTTACATTACCATGTGTTAAAACAAAAATCATATTAAGCCAATAACAGGAATTGGTTGAAGTTTATGTAATATACAGTTTGCAAATTGGGGTAATATTTTGACTTGGGTGTCAAAATCTTTCAAAGGTGAAAGAACATCCAAAAATTCTTATATCCCTAAAACACTGCTTCTAATCTGATCTTGGCTTTTCTGTTTCTCGAAACTGACTGCGGACAGATACTTCTACAAAAGAGCCCAATACCTAAGGCAAAACAATCTTTACTAAGCTACTTACTAGGTTATTGCTTGACTTAAAGGAGACTTTAGAAAACCAGTTTCCTCAAGGCTCAAGGTTCAAAAGAAGATCTAAGGGCAAAGGCCTGGGTGGGTCACCACAATTCCATGGATCTCCAGAAATTTAGATTCCAGGAGAATTAAACTCCGTTCCTCACATGGTAGATTTATTAAAATGAAGACATTAACATCGGGAAAATACAATCAACTAAGCTATAGATTTTATCTGAATTTCACCAGTTTTTCCACCCATGTCTTTTGTCTTTTATTCAATCCAGGCTACCATATTTCATTTAGTTTTCATGTCTCCTTAGTCTCCTCTAATCTGTGACATTATTTGATTTTATTTAGTTTAATTTATTTCAGTCTTTCCTTCTTTTTCATGACCTTGGCACTTTTGAAAAGTACTAGTCAGGTATTTTGCATAACGTCTCTCAGTTTAGGATTGTTTGACATTCTCTCATGACTAGATGGGGTTATGAAGTTTTGGAAAGAGCACCACAGACGTGAAGTGCTCTTCTTATTACATCTTATCAGGAGTATCTAATGTCAACAATGGCTTATTACTAATGATGTTAACCTTGACCACTTGGTTAAGGTGGCAACTGCCAAGTTTCTCCACTGTAAAGTTACTCGTTTCTTCTTTTCCATAGAGTATTTCTTAAAAACAAGCCATTCAGTGCAGCCCACACTCAAGCGAGGTGGGGGTAATTAAGCTCCACCTTCTGGAGGGAGGAATTTAAAGAATTTGTGGGCATATGTTAAAACCACAATAATAATCAACTTTTGTTTTTGGTGAGATGCCAACACAATAATTCATAAACATTAGGGAGGGTATGCAAATATCCTGCTTTTTCTTAAAGTTTTTCCACTAATTGTAGCATTTATCAAAGGATCTTAGTTGCATATATTATTACCATTGTGTTCTGAAAGTAATTTTCCTTCAATCCTTCTATGTTATTGTTGTTGATTGAATTATGTCACTCAAAAATGTGTGTTGGAATCCTAATCCCACGTAGATGTAATCCTATTTGGAAATAGGGTTTCTTTGTATGTTATTGAAGTCCTACTACTGTAGGACCTCTGAGTGATACATCACTGCTGAGTGATATAAGGAGGAGCAGCTTAGACACAGAGGTAAGCAAGCTGACACAGGGGGAAGACAGATACTATACGAAGCCAACAGAGGCAGGTGAATATACAAGGCCGGAAACACCACGGATTACTGGCTACTAGAACTGAAAGAAACAAGAAGGGACCTCCCCTTAGAACCACACGCTGAATTTGAACTTTCAGCCTTCTCAACTGTGAGAAAATAAATGTCTCTTCTTTGAAGCCACACGTTTGTGCCATTTCTGTTATAGCAGCTCTGTTACAGCAGTACTAGGAAATGAAGACCGTTGTTATTTGGAATTTCTTGGTACGGAAGATTTCCTAAATCTTCCTACTTACTTAGTTACCTAATGTATATATGTATATGGAACCCTGGTTGCTCAGTGGTTAAGCCTCCAGCTGCTAACCAAAACATTGGCAATTCAAATCCATTAGCCCTTCCTTTTAAAGCCTATGGGGCAGTTCTACTCTATCCTATAGGGTGACTATGATGGCAGCGAGTTTGGTTGAGATACGTGCATACATATATATACCTACTCCTCACAGTCTATCTGTTATACTACATTTTGCATTTAAACAATAGTAAAAAGTCTACTCTCACACTATTTTGTGCATTAACAAGGAGCCGAGGTGAGAGGGGGATGAGGAGGAGGGTAGCAGGGTTTGCTAGAGAGAGTGAGGTGATGGGCATTGAGTGATTCCTATTACCCGGGTCGGGTGGAGGAGTTGGGACTTAGTCCATGGTGAGCACAGGATGGGCAGGTGGTGTGCAGGAGATGGGGGCATTCAGGCCCTGAGGAGGTGGCAGCCAGGGTTGTAGGAGTTGGGTGGGGACCTCCAAAGTCTCTTCCAAGAGGCCTTTCTGCCACCTCTGCAGCCTCCACTGGGCCCAGGTGACTGGGCCTCACCTGCCTGCAGGCCCAGAGCTGCCCGCAGCCAGGGCTCATCTCTGCAGCCGGCAGAGTGGGCAGGTGGAGAAGCAAGGCAC
Organism: Dugong dugon; assembly: GCA_030035585.1. Taxonomy (NCBI): domain Eukaryota; kingdom Metazoa; phylum Chordata; class Mammalia; order Sirenia; family Dugongidae; genus Dugong; species Dugong dugon. Next base: position 18,574,108 of record CM057463.1, on the reverse strand, counting down.
AAGAGTTCACGTGGATGCCTGGTTCGCGCCCAGGTAATGGTGGGCCCCAGCTGCTCTGGAGGTTCCACCACCACTACCCCAACTCTTGTGGGCTCCGTAGTGGTGGGGAAGGCCTGGTATGGAAATGGGTCCTGACTGACAGTGATCCACTGGGGGACACGAGAACTGAAGACGGGGCACGGCCCTGACTCTCACATAGCACCAATTTGGGCATAACAGGAACCCTGGTGGTGCAGTGGTTAAAAGCTCAGCTGGTAACCAAAAGGTTGGCAGTTGGAATCCACCAGCCACTCTTTGGAAACCCTATGGGGCTGTTCTACTCTGTTCTACAGGGTTGCTATGAGTCAGAATCTACTCGAAGGCAAGTTTTGTATAACAACCTGGTCTTTGGAACCTAACCATGTGGATAATTGAGAAGTGTGTGTGTGCGTGTGTGTGTGTGTGTGTGTGTGTGTGTGTGTGTGTGTGGAGAGAGAGAGAGAGAGTTGCTGTCAATTCCAAGTCACGGAGACCCATGTGTGCAGAGTAGAACTGCTCCATAGAATTTTCAAAGCTGTGACCTTTCAGAAGCAGATTGCCAGGACTGTCTTCCAAGTTGCCTCTGGGTGGATTCAAACTGCCAGCATTTTTGCTAGTAGTCCAGTGTTTATCTGTGCCCATGAATGATTATTTTAGTCTTTGAGATGCTCATCCAATACTATCATTGCTTATTTTGTTCAAATTGTTTCACGTTGGCCATTGGAAACTCAGGTTGGCTCCTGTGTCCTGTTTGGAATAATATATGCTCCAATCTCATCTTCAATTTTCCCTGCCCTTTCTCTGAGAATCAGCTATTTCTTCAAGGTCTTCCGGTTCCTTTCATTGAAAAATGGCATTAAGAGACCCATATCTGGGGACTGGGTGTAGTCATTGCTAGTCATTGCATTACCAGAGGACAGAGCTAGGAAATAAAAGCTATTCATGTGTACAGAACCAAGTATACACACATATCTGTACTTCTCTCTCTATTTGCACACGTATTAAAATAATCATGAGCTCCTTCTTACATCTTTAATTATAATCCAGCACCACAGGGTTCATGCTAGCCTTCCATTTTGCTTCTTTGTAACTTCTTTTTTTCTGACAGTAAGAACTCTGTTCCCATTATCTACAACTTATTTAAATATTATCTATTTATTTACATGTATACCCTAGTATACATGTAAAGTACAGTTGGTCCTCATTATATGTGGATTCGTATTGGAATTCACCTACTTGCTAACATTTATTTGTAACTTCAAATAGTGTGGCACTTTCAGGGTCATTTGTGGACAAGCACATACACGGAAATGTGAAAACCTGTACTAGTCACCCAACACTTGTTCCAAGATGAGATTGAACAAGGCTGCTTTGGTGTTCATGAATTCATTGCTCCTGCTAACTTTATGAATTTTAACTAACGCAAGAATGGACTATTGTTTCAGAACTGCTAACCTGTACTCCTGTGAAAATCAAATTTGCCACCAAGAGCAGAGTGTTGATGTACACTATCTTAGTCATCTAGTGGTGCTGTAACAGAAATACCACATGTGTACGGCTTTAACAAACAGAAATTGATTCTCTCACAGTCTCGGGGGCTAGAAGTCTGAATTCAGAGTACCAGCTCCTAAGAAATTCTTTCATTCTCTGTCAGTTCTGGGGGAAGGTCCTTGTCATCAAGCTTCCCTGGTCTAGGAGCTTCTCAGCACAAGCACCATGGGTCCAAAGGACACACTCCACACCTGGCGCTTCTTTCTTGGTGGTATGAGGTCCCCATCTCTCTGCTAGCCTCTCTCTCCTTTTATCTCTTGTAAGATAAAAGGTGATGCAGGTCACATCCCAGGAAAACTCTTCTTACTTTGGATGAGGGCTGTGACATGAGTAAGGGTGTTGCATCCCACCCTAATCCTTTTTAACATAACTAATCTTGCCTCGGAGACCTGATGGCACAGTGGTTGAGAGCTTGGCTGCTAACCAAAAGGACGACCACTGGAATCCACCAGCCACTCCTTGGAAACTCTATGGGGGCAGTTCTGTTCTGTTCTATAGGGTTGCTATGAGTCGGAATGGACTCTAAGGGAACGGGTTTTTTTTTGGTTTGATCTTGCCTCATTAACCACAAGCAGAGATTAGGATTTACAACACATAGTAAAATTACATCGGATCATAGAATGGAGGACAACCACGCAATGCTGGGAATCACGACCTAGCCACGTTGACACATATTTTTGGGGGACATAATTCAATCCATTACATACATTTTTTTGTGTTTTTTTTTTTTTTGTCTTTAGTCTTATGGTATCAAGTCCATACACTATCTTCCAGAGTTAATTAAGTCAGCTTCTTTTTACCTCCTCCTCTTCAGTGAGGTTATGCCAAGTGTTTGTTAAACAGATTCATTTTTCACAGTTTGAATTCCATCCTAGGATCCTCCAACAAACTTGTTAATTTTAAAAAATTGTATAAAGTTTACTCTTAGCTATATAGGTTTTTGGGTGTTGGAAAATGTATAAAGAAATATACCCACCACCACAGTACCATATAGGACAATTCCATCACCCTAAAATTTCTCTTATGCAACCCTGGCAACTACTGATCTGTCTTCCCTTCCTATAGTTTTGGACAGTTTCCAGAATGTCATATAAATGGTATCATACATTATGGAGGTTTTGAGGTCTGGCTTCTTTTACTTAGAAAAATGAGTTTAAAATTAATCCACGTTTTTGCATGAATCAATAGTTCATTCTGTTTTATTGCTGAATAGATGGTTCCACTTATGGATGTACCACAGCTTTTCATTTGTTTTTTTATCCATTCACTTGTTAAAGAATATCTTGGTTATTTCCAGTTTGAGGCAACTGCGAATAAAGCTGCTTGCTATTAACATTTGTGTTTAGGTTTTTAGGTGAACATAAATTTTTAATTCACTTGGTTAAATGTGTAGGGGTGAGATTTAGGTTTGTTTAGCTCTGTAAGAAACTGTCAAACTGGTTTCCAAAGTGGCTGCATCAGTTCATATTCCCACCAGCAATGAATGAGAGTTCTTGTTGTTCCCGATTCTTGCCAGCATTTTGTATATTGGCTTTTAACTAAGCCATAAATCGTTTTTCTTTCAACTGTGGATAGTTATTCTAAAAATGACACCACAACTCAGGTGGTATCATAATACTGTTCCAAAAGGTTTTATTGCATAATAGGATATTACTGTTGTTAGTTTCCTTCAAGTCGATTTTTGACCCATATTGACCCCATGTGACAGAGTAGAACTGCCTCATAGGATTTGCTAGGCTGTAATCTTTACAGAAGCAGATCAGCAGGACCTTCTCCCACAGATCCTCTGGGTGGGTTCAAACCGCCAACCTTTCAGTTAGTAATCAGGTGCTTAACCGTTGCACCGCCAGAGCTCCTTATAATAGGATATAAAGCATGGTAAATTACTAATATCGATGAAGCTGAGGGAAAGGTAGATTTCATCGTAATTTTATGTTTATATCTTTAAAGCGTAAAAAGCAAAGATGTCACTTTGAAGACTGAGGTGTGTCTGACCCAAGCTATGGTATTTTTAATTGTCTTATATGCATGTGAAAGCTGGACAGTGATTAAGGAAGACCGAAGAAGAATTGAAGCCTTTGAATCGTGGTGTTGGTGAAGAATATTAAATGTACCACAGACTGCCAAAAGAAGAAACAGATCTGTCTTGAAAGAAGTACAGCCAGAATTCTCCTTAGCAGCAACGGTGGAAAGACTACATCTCACATACTTTGGATGTGTTTTCAACAGGGATCAGTCCCTGGAGAAAGACAGCATGCTTGGTAAAGTAGAGGGTCATCAAAAAAGAGGAAGATCCTCAAGGAGGTGGATTGACACAGTGGCTGCAATAATGGGTTCAAGCATAGCAACGATTGTGAGGATGGCACAGGACCGGGTGGTGTTTCATTCTGTTGTACACAGTGTCCCTATGAGTCAGAACCGACTTGAGGGCACCTAACAACCATAACGACAGATACTGACAAGTTGGATTAAAGAAGAGATATAGGGAAGCATAACTATTAAGGTTCAGACATTTAGCTGTTTTAGTAATAGAAGTCTACCAAAGTGAAATACTTGCAAATGAGGGCATCATGATTATCATTAAAACTATTTTATATACCTTTAGTATTTGTTGCTGCCAACATAATCCATGAACATTTATTATCAAAATTTGATAATACAATAGAATCTTATCATCCATGAGCCATGAGCAGGAAAGCCATTTAATTTAGCATCTAAACAGCATATTGAGAGTGAAGGGGTACTACTAATTATGATGGGTCAACAGGTGTGAGACAGGTTTTTCCCAAGGAAGCCAGGATATAAGGTCACTTTATCTCTGAAACGTATGCTCTGAGAGCTTGGTGGATTTCTAAATTTGTGAATACTGCGGTAGCTTATAATTTCCCACATAATGTTCAGTGCAGTTTAAATTCCTGAGGGCTACTAAATTTGTGATGATAAATAGCAACAGTTCAATGATGATGAGGTATGAATGCTGGGATTTTGGCTGGTTCGCTCAGTGACTCACTTCTGTAGACCTGGCTCACAATAATTTATCTGCTTTATACACAATAAAATTGAACAGCATCATCTAGTCCTGAATTATACAGGGTTACTATTCATATATTCTCCTGATTCTACATAGGTTTTACATCAACAGTTCCTGACATGCAGAAGAGGCAAATGGTGTTTACGAAAACAAAAGACCACCGAAGAATGAATCTTTAGTCTGCCACTTTTTATTATTGATGTGATTACTGTTTTAATTATGTATACATGTGTTCTATTGCACACAAATAAATCTGATATTCTCATATCGCAAAGCAAAAACGTTTAAAACTGTATCTTTATAAAGTTATATTTGGTGGCAGAGATGGCTAATTAGAAAAGACATGATTTTTTTTTTATCTCGTTTTCCTACTAGTAGCTGAAAACCAATGCAGTTATCTCAAACTGAGGCAGCAGAGTGAAATATTTATGAGGTAGTTAGCCTGAAAGACTGGGTTAGAAAGAGCCTGAGGAAGTAGTTGTTCTTTTCACGGTAGTTTCACCTGGGTTGTGGAATGCTGAGTGATGGTTAAGTGTGGTGTTTGTTCTTCTAAGCGAGAAGAAATCCTCACTGAACGTGCAGGAAACAAATGAAGAAGAACAACGACAACAAAGTTGCCATTGAGTGGATTCCAACACATGGAGACTCCAAGCGTGCCAGAGTAGAACTCTGCACCACAGGGTTTTCGTGGCTGCGACCTTTTGGAAGCAGATCACCAAGCCTTTCTTCTAAGGCACTCCTGGGTGGGTTCAAACAGCAAACCTTTCGGTTAGTGGTCCAGCGCTTAACCGCTTGCGCCACCCAGGACTGACAAATTAAGGATCATGAAGGAACCATCTGAAAGCTGCCTGTCTTGCTTTGGGGCCAGCTTGAGCCTTCTAACTCACCTTTCTTTCAGTGATAAGCGATGGATTAAGGAATATTGAACTACTCCACAAAACCATTGAAAGGAGTAATTAATATAAATGACTGCAAAGCAGTGGTTTCTGTTTTACCAGACGCCCAGGAAAATTGACTGTCCAATTTCCAGGTCATCCCGTGTTTTCAATTTGCCCTCTTTCTTATGCTGCTTGTCTTTTTAGACATTTTATTAATACATCAAGTGGAGAAAAATGAAAATTGACTATTGTAGCTTTTTTTTCATTAGTATACTTAATACTCAACATTTATTGAAAATATTTTTAACTGTTTTTAAAAGACAATAGACTTCCTTCCCGTATTCCTGAAAGACTGCATTTTTCTAGCCACATTACCCAAAAGCTCCCTTCACAAAACTCTGATTCTAAGATGCCGTTTATCTCGTTAAGCTTCGGATCAGGGAGTGGTAAGCTCAAGAGATAGGTTACATCATGATCTATCATATCTGAATTCTTTCATAGAGTGTCAAGTTTAAAACTTTCATACAGAGACTTTAGCTTTTGCTCTTTTCAACAGTAAAAAGTAAACAACTATGATAGATGATTATTTATATCAATATGCATGGTCCTCAAAAACTTTTCCATGAAGTTCCATTAAATACGCCCCAAATCTCTACAGCTTGATTGACTCTTTGTAGCTTCCATATTCCTTTTATTCATTGCAATTCCTTTTAATTTTTTTTACTTTTTTCTCTCTGATCTTTTGGAGCTCTACCTTCGGGAGGCATTGCCTTTACAATGGAAGTCATTGGGTGGTGAAAATAGTTAAGCTTTCAACTACTAGCTAAAAGGTTGGTGGTTCAAACCCACCCAGAAGCGTCTTGGAAGAAAGGCCTGAAAACCTGCTTCCAAAAGGTCACAGCCTTGAAAACCCTACGGAGTAACTCTGCTCTGTACACACGGTATCACCATGAGCTGGAATCGACATGAAGGCAACTAACAGCAATACTTTTACAATAAGATAAAGTACTGTAGTGCTCTGTGGTCCAGGCTGCTTAAGTTCAGATGACGATAACCATTGGACCTTCCTGGTAGGAAAATCATGACTATTAAATACACCAATCGATATAAAATGCTTAAAATCACGATTCACGTGAAATAAGCATTTAAAAACATTTATTGAGGATCCACTATTATATAGGGTATGTGACAGGCACTAGAGATACAGCTATAAAGAGAATCTAGCCTTAAGATGTGAGTTTAGAAGAGAAGCCCACATTGAAGCAATTAAGTATAATAGAATAAGATATACATTGTATTAATATCATACAGGTTACGGAGGTGGCATAAATCTGGGGAGTTCTGAAAAATCTTTCCAGAGGAGGAGTCCTTCAGCTGATCTTGAACTCTGGCTGGGTAATGGACAACAACAACGTGGCAGCTGTGTGGCCCTTAAGAGGTAGAGCAGGTGGCATCCTGGGAAGGCAGTTTCTGTGATGCTCTCTTCCTGGAGCACTCATGGAGGCTTGCCTAGGGCCTAGTTTAAGAGCTATTCCAAAGGTTGGGAAAGCTCAGTAAATTAAATTGTTTATGCTGGTGCAGTGGTTAAGAGCTAGGCTACTAACCAAAGACTGGTAGCTCGAATCCATCAGCCGCTCCTTGGAAACCCCACAGGGCAGTTCTACTCTGTGCTATAGGGTTGCTATGAGTTGGACTTGAGTAGACGGCAACGGGATTGGTTTTTTTGGTTAGAGTAAATTTTATATCGCTTCCAAAATATCCTGACCATAAAGTGGATTATATTGTGTATTTTTTTCAGGAGACTTTATAAGAAATCATATTGTAGGCTACAGTCCATTCCTAACCTGTTTATAAGATATACGTACACTACACCAATATTTCTTAAATGCCAGTGTGTTTTCTGGATCATATTTTTAAAAATGTATTTTTGTGGCTCTGAGACTATTTGTGCATTTCAAATAATTCAGCCCTAATGAATGTAAAATATAGACACTAATACCTATATATATAAGTAGGCACTAATATGTATTATACATGGTGGCTGTGAAGAAACAAAATAATAATTTATGTGAAAATTAATAATTATGTAAAAAAACTGAAAATTACTATGTAAGAATTCCAAACCAAAACCAAACCCATTGCTGTCAAGTTGATTCCAACTCATAATGACCTTATTGGACAGAGTAGAACTGTTCTATAGGGTTCCAAGGTTGTAAATCTTCATGGAAGCACACTGTCACGCTTAGTCCTGTGGAGTGGCTGGTGGGTTCAAACTGCAATCTTTTGGTTAGCAACAGAGTGCTTAACCACTGCACCACCAGGGTTCTTATGCCTGTCAGCAGTGCTTGAAAAATCAGGCAAGTAAAAACCCATGGATCTCAAAACTCTGATCTGCAACTGATCATGAGGATGGCATAGGACTAGGAAGTGTTTGATTTTGTTGTGCATGAGGTCTCTATGAGTCAGGGGTCAACTCCACAAAAGTTAACAACAATGTTCTGACTCATAGCGACCCTATGTCCAACAGAAGAAAATACTGTCTGGTCCTGTGCCATCCACACAATCCTTGTTATGCTTGAGCCCATTGTTGCAGTCCCTATGTCAATCCATCTCATTGAGGTTCTTCCTCTTTTTCACTGACCCTCTACTTTACCAAGCATGATGTCCTTCTCCAGGGACTGGTCCCTCCTGATAACATGTCCAAAGTATGTGAGATGAAATCTTGCCATCCTTGCTGCTAAGGACCATTCTGGCTGTACTTCTTCCAAGACAGATTTGTTCTTTTGGCAGTTCATGGTATATGCAATGCTCTTCTTCAACACCATAATTCAAATGCATCAATTCTTCTTCCATTTTCTTATTCATTGTCCATCTTTCACATGCTTATGAGGTGATTGAAAAAATCACTGATCTCACTGATCGGGTCAGGCACACCTTAGTCTTTAAAGTGATCTCTTTCCCTTTTAACCCTTTAAAGAGGTCTTTTGCAACAGATTTGCCTAATGCAACGTGTCATTTGATTTCTTGACTGCTGCTTCCATGGGCATTGATTATGGATCCAAGTAAAATGAAATCTTTGACAACTTCAATCTTTTCTCCATTTATCATGATGTTGCTTATTGGTCCAGTTGTGAGGGATTCTGTTTTCTTTACGTTGTGGTGTAATCCATACTGAACACTATGATCTTTGATCTTCATCAGTAAGTGCTTCAAGTTCTCTTCACTTTCAGCATGCAAGTTTGTGTCATCTGCATATCACAGGTTGTTAATGAGTCTTCCTCCAATCCCAATGCCCATTCTTCTTCATATAGTCCAGCTTCTGGACTATTTGCTCAGCATACGGATTAAATAAGTATGGTGAAAGTATACAACCCTGATGCACATCTTTTCTGATTTTAAATCACACAGCATCCCCTTGTTCTGTTCCAAAGACTTCTTCTTGTTCTAAGTACAGGTTCATCATGAGCACAAGTAAGCATTCTGGAATTCCCATTGTTTGTAATGTTATCTATAATTTATTTTGATCCACACAGTTGAATACTATGCATAGTCAACACAACACAGGTAAACATCTTTCTGGTATTCTCAGCTTTCAGCCATGATCCATCTGACATAAGCAAAGATATCCCTTGTTACAAGTCCTCTTCTGAATCCAGTAACAATAGGAAGGTAGAAAACCAAGTATACAGAGGACTTAAAACCTCATGTAAATTTTTTCAAAGCTCATACAGCAAAAAAGTTTCACAGTGGTTGCTTTAGAAGGTTGCTAGGTGTTGAGTCCAATGTTAAATGCTGAGCTACTGGACTCAACATAATCTTGTAACCTAAAATACAGCATTTTCTATCATCATGTAATAGCCTTGGTAGCAGAGTGTGGTTAAGCATTGGACTGCTAACCAAAAGGTTGGCAGTCCAAATCCACCAGCCGCTTCTTGGAAACCCTATGGGGCAATTCTACTCTGTCCTATAAGGCCGCTATGAGTCTGAATCAACTCAAAGGCAATGGATTGTTTGTCTATTTTTATATTATATATTGCAGAGAGTGTGAGGGGAAATTGTTTTAGGGGAAAATGCTCACTGTTCCTTTCTGATAAATGTTTGGTTTAACACTAGACACAAACTCATAGAGAAAAGCATTTATCATAATAATATTTTTCCTGCTGAGAAAAGCTTACTGAGAATAAATGTTATAATTTTTCATCTATCTAAAATTTGTAGCATATGTAACTCAAAGGGAGAGGCAAGTTAAATTCTGTTTTAGCATTTTTAACTTGCATGTTAATTTGTTTCTTTCTTGTAATATCAAACATCTGTATAAATTTCAAACATAAATGATTAATGATGCTATAAATTTTGCATATTTCTACAGAATTGTACTGAGCCCTCAGCATAGTTGAGAGATATGCTTTAAAATAAGCCGTAAGATTACAACTCAGTCAAAATATTTTAAAGAGATGACTTTCTCTCTCACATGATTCTTATTAATAGGTGAGGTAATAGATTTTTCTATGATTTGATGGAGGAGTTTTGAATAGAAGCTGACGGGGAGTTATACAATTTCTGTTCAGTCTTCTTTAAAAACACAACTGCTTCCAATTGAATAATTTGAGTGAATTAGAGTTTATGCCTCTGGTTTTACTTCTCCCTTCAGTGTGTTGTCTCTTAAGATTTTGTTAGAAACTGACTGAAGCAGGTACACCACTGTCTGTTTATTAAGGATTTTTATTTTTTGAGTACGTACTTACATTCTTAAGGCTTGAATTTGTGCTTCCATTATTTCATCTTGAGAAATGCCAAATGTGTTCTTCCTTCTAGGATTTCTAACTCCAGGTCTTTGCACATTTCATTATAATACTTTACTTTGTCTTCTACAGCCACCCTTTGAAATCTTCTGTTCGACTCTTTTACTTCCTCATTTCTTAGTAACCTCTTGCCTTCTTCATGTATGATGTCCATGATGTCATTCCACAACTTGTCTGGTCTTTGGTCATTAATGTTTATTGCATCAAATCTATTCTTGATATGGTTTCTAAATTCAAGTGGGATATTCTCAAGGTTGTGTTTTGGCTCAGTAGATTTGTTCTAATTTTCTTCAGCTTCAACTTGCACTTGCATAGTCTGTTCCGTAGTCTGTTCCATAGTCAGCCTCTGGCCTTGTTCTGACCGACGATTTTCAGCTTCTCCATTGTCTCTTTCCACAGATGTAGTTGATTTGATTCCTGTGTGTTCCATCTGGCAAGAGCCACGTGTACAGTCACCGTTTATGTTGTTGAAAAAAGGTATTAGGGATGAAGAAGTCATTGATCTTGCCAAATTCTATCATACCATCTCTGGCGTCGTTTCTATCACAAAGGCCAGAGTTTCCAACTACCGATCCTTCTTTGTTTCCAACTTTCACATTCCAATCACCAGTAATTATCAATGCATCTTGATTGCATGTTTGATCAATTTAAGACTGCAGATGTTGGTAAAAATCTTCAATTTTTTCATCTTTGGCATTGGTGATTGGTGTGGAAATTTGAACAATAGTAATATTAACTCGTCTTCCTTGTAAGCCTCTGGATATTATCCTATCACTGACAACATTGTTCTTCAGGATAGATCTTGAAATGTTCTTTTTGATGATGAAAGCAATGCCATTCCTCTTCAATTTGTCATTCCTGGCCTAGTAGACCATATGATTGTCCGATTCAAAATGGCCAACACCAATCCATTTCAGCTCACTAATGCCTAGGATAACCATCTTTATGAGTTCCATTTCATTTCTGACGACTTCCAATTTTCCTAGATTTATACTGCATATGTTCCAAATTCTGATTATTAATGGATGTTTGCAGCTGTTTCTTCTCATTTTGAGTCCTGCCATCTCAGCCAATGAAGGTCCCAAAAGCTTTAGTCCATCCATATCATTAAGGTCGACTCTACTTTGAGGAGGCATCTCTTCCCCAGTCTTATTTTGAGTGCCTTTCAACCTGAGGGGCTCATCTTCCGGTACTATATCAAACAATCTTCCACTTCAATCCCTAAGATTTTCACTGGCCAATATTTTTAGAAGTAGACCTCCAGGTTCTTCTTCTCAGTCTGTCTTAGTCTGGAAGTGCCATTGAAACCCGTCCACCATTGGTGACCCTGCCGGTATTTGAAATACAGGTGGCATGGCTTCTAGCATCACAGCAACACGCAAGCCACACAGTATGACAGACTGACAGACAAGTTGTTACTCTCCCTGGTAGCCATTAAATAATGTTTCTGTGTGTAAACCTATTCTTGACTTTTTATAATAATGGTCTCATACGATATTTGTCTTTTTATGTTTCACTTATTTCATGTACTTTGGACATGTACATGTTATCAGGAGGGACCAGTCCCTGGAGAAGGACATCATGCTTGGTAAATAAGAGGGTTGGGAAAAAATAAGAAACCCTCAGTGACATGGATTGACACAGTGGCTGCAACAATGGGTTCAAACATAGGAATGATTGCAAAGATGGCACAGGACCGGGCAGAGTTTCCTTCTAGTTTACATAAGGTGGATATGAGTGAAATCGATTCGATGGCTCCTAACAACTACAACAGCAACAAGGAGGGAAGGAAGGAGAATCACTAACTAAATAGTAGACAAGAGTTAATTCTCATGAAGGGAAAGGCAATACACAATGTAGGGGAAGTCAGTACAAAGTGACCAAGGAAAAGGAAGACACTGAGATGTAGGCGAGAATAAAGGACAACTATGGTAAATGCTATTGCATATACACTTCTGGAACAGCAGTAATAACAAAGAATAATTTGTGAATAGATACACAAGTACATATGCTCAATAGCTGAGGGAGGTCTTATGAGAGTACACCCATGTACATATGTGGATAAGATGTTAAGCATTTCTACATACTTATTTGTAAATGCACATATACTCATATATATAATAGAGCATATAGCACAATGACAGAAATTACCTAGACACTGGGACTGAACCACTGGACTTGAACGCTAAGGACCATAGTCTCAGGGACATCTAGGTCAATTGGCAAAACACAGTTCATAAAGACAATGTTCTACATCCTAGTCTGGTGAGTAGTGTCTAAGGTCTTAAAACTTTATAAGAGGCCATCTAAGAAGCAACTATTGATCTCTTCTGGGCTGGAACCAAAGAGAACTCAGAAAAATGAAGACTCAAAGAAGTAATTATCCCAAAGGACTAATGGCCCACATGAGTCACAGCCTCCTCTAATCTGAGACCAAAAGAACTAGATGGTGTCCAGCTACTACTACTGACCATGCCTACCAAAACCACAATAGAAGGTCCCAGTTAGAATGGGTAAAAAATGTAGACTAAAGTGCAAATTAAGAAAAAAAAAAAAGACCATACTGACTAATTGTCTTTCCATGTAGGAAGAGAACATAGTAGTTAGCCAATATGCTGATATTTTTCTCCAGTTTCTCATGAATTTTGTTATCATTAGCCATACTGATTCTGAAATAACCCTGAGATACCCACAGACTTAGGGTCAGAACCAGGGCTAGGAGTAAGTAATTCATCAGGATAATTAGACCTCATAAAAGGCCTTGGCACCCAACTAGTTGGCCTCTTCTCTGGAAATGCTATATGCTCTGAAGTGTTCGGAGCTAGATTATCTCCTTAAAACAACCACATAAAATGCATGATATACATACTTTTAAGATTAAAACATAAGAATGTAGAGGGATTGTTTGTTTCTTAAGACCATTGTCATAGCATTGACTTCATCAGATTCATTTGTCTGGATCTCACAAACTACTAGTTAAAAGAGGTTCTGGAGTCAAACTCCCTGGATTCACAGTAGTGAACTATGTGATCTGAGCAAAATGCTTAAAATCTCTGTGTCTCAGTTTCTTTACCTATAAAATGGGGATAATGCTCTACTTCATAAGGTTGTCATCAAAATTAATAAGCCATATATCACTTTTAAAATAAAGACTAAGTGCTTACACTAGTAATAACAGGTGTGAAGGCTGATTGAAGATGGTGATGACTTTTATTTGTTGAAACAAATATGTTAACTTTTAAAAACTCTTACTAAATTGGATATGGTTTTCTCCTGCCTTCTTTCAAATGTTTTCTGTTGTTGTTGTTGAAACCAGACAAAATAAGAGGAATAAACTGAACAATTCCTAAAACTACATGGAAAGGAAATCCTTATGTCTTTGGTATTATATTAGGGACAATTGTGAATGCTCTAGTCCCTGGGGACCACAAAGAGTTTGTGCTCGACTACTAACCTAAACATTGGCAGTTCAAACCCAGCCAGTGGCATCACAGAAGAAAGCCCTGGCAACCTGCTTCTGTAAAGATTACAGCCAAGAAAACAGTATGGAACAGTTTTACTCTGTACACATGGGACTGACATGAGTTGGAATCGACCTCTTGGCAACAGGCTTGGTTTACTGGTTTGGTGAATGCCCTATGGCCCTATTATTCTATATACACATTCACATTCTCTGAGGATGATAATAATAATAAATTGAAACATTACAATTCTCTAACCTCACTCTGACCAAAGAAATTTCATATGATCACAGAAGACTATTAGTAGTGCAATTGTATAGTGTTTATATATATTTAGTTCCTTTTCTTTTTATCTATAAAGGACTGTCCTTAATAGTTTGCTCTTCTGTTACTATATGAGGTAGGTGGACTGCATTTTATATGTGACCATGGTCTCCTTTGTTTCCGACAAACATAAGAGGGAAGTGGTTGATTCGTATTACAGAACTTCCTTCAATTCCTGAGAGAAATCAGGAGGTGAAATCTAAGACAGGTTAAACCATAAGAGGAAGTTTAAGTTCTCTTTGAACTTAAAATGTGGTGTTAGGTTTTTCAGCCCGAAGAGAACAGCTAGCATGTGTTATACTTGGGTCAAGAAAACTTTCAAAGTGGTTGCATGATTTTGTTTCAGTTTGAATTTGGAGCTTCAAGCCTGAAAGAAGATTTACTGTAATCCAAGGATCAAGAAGAATACTTCCTATAAAATCTTTCTTTTATGCATACTTACAAAGCACGAAAACAAAATTTTCTAAAATATTTTATATCTTCTATATTACAAGTTTCATTCTTAAACGTTTATGTAAGATGTGCTAAAATATTTGTTAATCGCCTGGAGAATTATGAAAACTGCAGGCCAGAATACTAAGAAAAACTTTTGCATAATTCGTGAAAAATGAGTGTTATGATTTAATAATTATAGTGTGTGCTTATGCTCACATAAGGCGTATTTTTACTTATATTATGTTTTAATATCTATAATCACTAGTAATAGAAGCTGATGATAGATGTTTTTCCCATTTGCATTTACACGTATCTTTGTGATGCATGTGTTTACAGATAGGACAGCTATTAAAATAGAGTTGAAATAAGTTGAACTTAGGTAACAGACTGTGCTCTTGTTACAGGAGAATGGTGTTTGATGGAAAACTGTCATAAGGCACAGGTGGAGGTGATGAGTTCCACTAATGTCAGTGACCAATCCGACTTACCCTCAGGACTTCCTGTTGTGGAGTGGGAACCATCTGGCCTTCATGTTCTGACAAAGGCATTCTATGGCAAAGATTCCAACCGATCTGGGTAAAGACCAAGTAAGATCCTTTGAGAAGCAATCTTTACCATTCTCAGGAGGGATTTTGTACCCTATTGGCTCCCAAGACTATTCTGGAGACCAGCTATGTGCCTGCCAGGCTACTAGGTTCAAGCAACAGTTATCAACCATCCTAGTATATTTCTCAGTGTTTAGTATGAGATCACTCATCCATTAGTTTGTTGAATTGTGATGACTTGCCTATCGCTGTGATGCTGGAAGCCATGCCGCTGGTATTTCAAATACAAGTAGGGTCACTCATGGTGGACAGGTCTCAGCAGAGCTTCTGGGCTAAGACAGACTAGGAAGAAGGATGTAGTGATCTACTTCTGAAAAAAAAAAAAAGTGACCAGTGAAAACTTTATGAATAGCATCAGAACATTGATATAGTACCTGAAAATGAGCCCCTTAGGTTGGAAGGAACTCAGATGATGACTGGGGAAAAGCTGCTTCCTCAAAGTAGAGACAAAGTTAATGAGGTGGAAGGAGTCAAGGTTTCAGGACTTTCATATGCTGAAGTGGCACAACTCAAAATGACAAGAAACAGCTGCAAACATCCATTAATAATCAGAACATGGAATGTACGGAGTATGAATCAAGAAAAATTGGGAGTCATCGAAAATGAAATGGAAAGCATGAAGATCCATATCCTAGGCATTAGTGAGCTGAAATGGACTGGTATTGGCCATTTTGAATCAGGCAATCATATGGTCTACTAGGCCGGGAATGACAAATTGAAGAGGAATGACATCACATTCATCAAAGAACATTTCAAGATCTGTCCTGAAATACAGGGCTGTAATGCTGTCAGTGATAGGATAATATCCATATGCCTACAAGGAAGACCAGATAGCATGACTATTATCCAAATTTATGGACCAATCAGTAATGCTAAAGTTGAAGAAATTGAAGATTTTTACTAACTTCTGCATTCTGAAATTGATCAAACATGCAATCAAGATGTATTGATAATTATCGCTGATTGAAATGCAAAAGTTGGAAACAAAAACAAGGGATCGATAGTTGGAAAATATGGCCTTGGTGACAGAAATGACACCAGAGATGACACCAGAGATCGCATGATAGAATTTTGTAAGACCAACGATTTATTCATTGCAAATACCTTTTTTTCAACAACTTAAACAGTGACTATACACTTGGCCCTCGCTGGATGGAATACACAGGAATCAAATCAACTACATCTGTGGAAAGAGAGAATGGAGAAGCTCAAAATCGTCAGTCAGAACAAGGCCAGAGGCCGACTACGGAACAGACCATCAACTGCTCATCAGCAAGTTTAAACTGAAGCTGAAGAAAATTAGAACAAGTCCAAGAGAGCCAAATACGACGTTGAGAATATGTTACCTGAATTTAGAAACCATTTCAAGAGTAGATTTGGAGCATAGAACATTAATGACTGAATACAAGTTGTAGAATGATATCAAAGACATCATACACGAAGAAAGAAAAGACCAAAATGGATGTCAGAAGAGGCTCTGAAACTTGCTCTTGAACGTAGAGCTGCTAAAGCGAATGGAAGAAATGATGAAGTGAAAAAGCCGAACAGAAGATTTCAAAAGGTGGTTTTAGAAGACAAAGTAAAGTGTTATAGAAAACCAAAAGGGAAGAACATACGTGGCATTTCTCAAGCTGAAAGAACTGAAGAAAAACTTCAAGCCTCGAGTTGCAATATTGAAGGATTCTATGGGAAAATACTAAACGGTGCAGGAAGCATCAAAAGAAGATGGAAGGAATACACAGAGTTACTATACATCAACAATCAACCATTTCAGTATGTAGCATATGATCAAGAATCATTGATACTGAAGGAAGAAGTCCAAGCTTCACTGAAGGCATTTGCGAAAAACAAATCTCCAGGAACTGATGAAATACCAACTGAGATATTTCAACAAAGTGATACAGCGCTGGAGGTGCTAACTCATCTATGTCAAGAAATTTGGAAGACAGCTACCTGACCAACTGACTGGAAGAGATCTATATTTGTGCCCATTCCAGAGAAATGTGATCCAACAGAATGTGAAAATTATTGAACAATAACATTGATATCACATACAAGTAAAATTTTAATGAAAATAATTCAAAAGCCATTGAAACAGTACATCAACAGGCAGCTGCCAAAATTCAAGCCAGATTCAGGTGAGGATGTGGAATGAGGGATATCATTACTGATGTCAGATGGGTATTGGCTGATAGTAAAGAATACCAGAAAGATAATTACTTGTGTTTTATTGACTATGCAAAAGTACTAGACTGTGTGGATCATAACAAATTATGGATAACATTGTGAAGAATGGGAATTCCAGAACACCTAATTGTGCTCATGAGGAACCTGTACAGAGACCAAGAAGCAGTCATTTGAATTGAGCAAGGGGATACTGTGTGGTTTAAAACTAGGAAAGGTGTCCATCAGGGTTGTACTCTTTCATCATAGTTATTTAATCTGTATAATGAGCAAATAATCCTAGAAGCTGGAATATATGAAGAAGAATGCCACCTGAGGAAGATTCATTAACAACCTGCAATATGCAGATGACACAACCTTGCTTGTTGAAAGTGAAGAGGACTTGAAACACTGATGAAGCTCAAAGACACAGCCTTGAATTACACTTCAACATAAAGAAAACAAAAAATCCTTATAGCTGGACTAATAAACAATATCATCATAAATGGAGAAAAGAGTGAAGTTGTCAGGGATTTCATTTTACTTAGATCCACAATCAATACCCATGGAAGCAGCAGTCAAGAACTCAGATGACGTATTACCTTGGGCAAATCTGCTGCAAAAGACCTCTTTAAAGTGTTGAAAAGCAAAGATGTTACTTTGAGGACTATGATGTTCCTGACCCAAGTCATGGTATTTTCAATCACCTCATATGCATGTGAAAGCTGGACAATAAATAAGAAAGACTAAAGAAAAACAGGTCTTTGAATTATGGTGTTGGGAAGAATATTGAATATACCATGGACTGCCAGAAGAATGAACAAATGTGTCTTGGAAGTATAGCCAGAATACTCCTTAGAAGAAAGACAACAAGACTTTGTCTCACATACTTTCGACATGTTATCAGAAGGGGCCAGTCCCTAAAGAAAGACATCATGCTTGGTAAGGTGGAGGATCAGTGAAGGAGAAGAAGAACCTCAAGAAGATGGATTGACACAGTGGCTGCAACGATGAGCTCAAGCACAGTGACGGTCGTGAGGGTGGCACAGGACCAGGCAGTGTTTTATTCTGTTGTTTATTGGGTCACTTAATCAGGCCCGATTCAACTGTACCTAACAGCAACACTATAAAACATAACATAACAAAGTCAATTTTCTAGGTCAGTTCCTAGGAGCCCCATCCTCTTAATAAGATCATAAAAATAGTCCTGCAAAGACTTTTTATTCATTGTATATCAAAGTTAAACCAGATTTAAAAAATAATAATAATATAAACTTAATTTTATTTATGTTTTTAGTGAGAGGTAATTTTTAACAAAAAATAAAGTAAAATGTACTTTAAATGTTTCTTTTTTCATCATTTTATAAAATAATTCTATTTTGTGTATTTTTTTAAGGATCAACAGTACAATTATAAAGTGTATAAATAAATATTTTACATATATTATGATGTACATAGAATCCATATACATATATGATGCATATGTTTGAATTTTCCAAAGAATTTGGCAATCACTGGCATAGATGAAATCCTCTCTACTTACGGGCTAGACAAGGTCTACTTGTACCTTTCAAAAATCATGGTCCTGGCAGACGCTGCTAATCTTTCTACTTTATAAACCTACAAACCGGCTCAGAGTGGTAAAATGAATTCCTCAAGAGTATACGTCTTGGCAGTGATTCATGTGGAGTAAATTACTTGGTTTTAGCAGAAGCTCTTAATTGGCGCTTGACAGAGCTACAATTGAAAAAGTCTTAGCTTCTGAATTTTATGTTTTGCCTGTGCTACAATTTCACACTAGGTCAGTGTTATGGCGTATGTAGCTAACTCTTTATCCATCTCTCTACTACTTGTGAACAACTTCACAGAAATTGTCAAGTTTTACTGAAGTATTTTGAAGGGAAGTATTTTATCTAGTAACTAATCAATAAAGGAAGGAATTCTAGCTGACGCAAGTCCTTCATCAAAAGGATTCTGAGAACTTTCTAAATTGGGACATGTTATGGATTGAATTGTGTCCCCCAAAAATATGTGTCAACTTGGCTAGGCCATGATTCTCAGTATTGTGTGGGTGTTCACCATTTTGTGATCTGATGTAATTTTCCTATGTGTTGTAAATCTTAACCTCTATGATGTTAATGAGGCAGGATTAGAGGCAGTTATGTTAATGAAGCAAGATTCAAACTACAGGATTAGGTTGTATTTTGAGTCAATCTCTTTTGAGATATAAAAGAGAGAATCAAGCAGAGAGGAGAGGGACTTGCTACCTCTAAGAAAGAAGTGCTGGGAGCGGAGCGTTTCCTTTGGGCCTGGAGGCCCCGTGCTGAAAATCTCCTAGACCAGGGGAAGATTGATGATAAAGACCTTCCCCCAGAGCCGACATAGAGAGAAAGATTTCCCCTGGAGCTGACACCCTGAATATGAACTTCTAGTCTCCTAAACTGTGAGAGAATAAACTTCTGTTTGTTAAAACCATTCACTTGTGGTATTTCTGTTATAGCAGCACTAGGTAACTAAGACAGGACCTATCTTCACAAATGGTCTTAAATTTAGTCTTTGACATTTTCTACAAATACACCTACTCCTCACTTAATTGACTATCTTGACATTTTCTGTTTATGACAATAGTAAAAACTCTACTATCCAACTATTTTGCACATTAACGATGTACGTCTGGCATTGATGAACACCAAGGTGCGAGGCAAGAGTAACGCTGGCAGTGATGGTTAAGGCTATCTGTCAGCTTGGCTTGGCCATGATTCTCAGTGGTTTGGCAGTTATGTAATGATGTAATTTGGCAGTTATGTAATGATGTAGTCATCCTCCATTTTGTGATCTGATGTGGTCATCCTCCCTTTTTGCATAATGTCAATTTTTGCATGACAACCTTGTCTTAGGAACCTGTGTCCATAAGGGAGGAGTGAGTGTAATATACTCAGTCACATAGATACACAACAAGGCTGAATGAAGTCACAAGTGTCCCATTCATCAGCCACATTGCTTGTAAATGTACTATGAATGAATATTTTCATAAGTCTTGTGTCTTTGTCTCATATAGAACACAGATATATATATTTTTTTGGTTAAAACCCATTTGTAACATTTTTCCTGGGTAAACATTTTTTAATTGTAAATACATAAGACATTCTATATTTCTGATGCTGCAATTTGGTATTTCTTTGTATTTCAGTATACCGGAAGGTCAAAAAGTGGATGTCACAGGGCTCATGACCCTTTCTGTAGCTTCAGGGGTTACAGTCCTGCTGTTATCAGAAGGAGAGAGAGCAGAGTCAATCAGAGAAATAAAAACTCTCACAGACCTTCTAGTAACTACAAATCAGAGATGCTTTTAATGAAATGTTAACAGAAAAAAAAAAACCTTTATAATTTGTGTATTGCTGTTTGCGGTGCATACAACAATAGTGACCTGGCAGTGCTCTCAGGTGAAAGAACTCAGCAACTGAAAATAAGGTGCCCAAGATGTGTCAGGCACTGCGCTAAGTAGTATACATAAGTTATCACACCAGTACTTCAAGGTACATCTTTTTATTATCCTCATTTTATAGATGATCAATTGAAATCCGTTATCGAGGAAATGAAGCCCTGGTAGCATAGCAGTTAAGAACTCAGCTGCTAACCAAAATGTCAGCAGTTCAAATCCACCAACCACTCCTTGGAAACCCTGTGGGGCCGTATTACTCTGACCTATAGGGTTGCTATGAGTAGGAATTGATTCCACAGCAACAGATTTGTTTTTTTATAGAAGAAATGCTCCTTTGAAGGAAAGATGGTGAGATTTCGGTTTGCTTACTTTGGACATGTCATCAGGAAAGACCAATCGCTAGAAAAGGACATCATGGTTGGTGTCTTAGTTATCTAGTGCTGCCATAACAGAGATACCATGAATGGGTGGCCTTGACAAACAGAAATCTATTTTCTCACAGTTTAGGAGGCTAAAGTCTGAATTCAGGGTGCTGGCTCTAGGGGAAAGTTCTCTCTCCCTATCTGCTCTGGAGGAAGGTCCTTGTCTCTTCTGAGCTTCTGATTCTGGGCAATTTTTATGTACTTGGCATCTCTCTTACCCATCTCTCCTTCCTGGCTTACATTTTAATTTCTTTTATATATCATAAAGGTTAACTCAAGATATACCCTACACTAATCCTGCCTCATTAACATAACAAGGACAACCTATTCCCAAATGGGATTATAACCATAGGCATAGAGGTTAGAATTTACAACACATATTTTTTGAGGACATAATTCAATATATAATATTTTAGCCTTTGCTCTCCCCAAATTTATGTCCTTGCCACATGCCAAACACATTCACCCCATCGTATCATCCCAAAAGTTTTAACTCCAAGCCCAAAGTCTCATCTTCTAAATCATCTAAATCAAATATGGGCAAGACTTTAGGTGTATTCCATCCTAGCACAAAATCCATTCTCATCTGTGAACCTGTGAAATCTAGACTACAAGTTATCTGTTTTCAAAGTACAATGGTGGAACAGACACAAGGTGACATTTCCATTACAAATGGGAGAAATTGCAGAGACAGAAGGGATAATGGGCACACAGTAAGCCCAAAACCCAGCAGAACAATTTACATTATCTTGCAAGTTTTGAAAATAATCCTCTGCTCTCTGAGACCATCTGGGCAATGGACCTTTCCTCCAGACTCTGGATGTTGGCCATGCCATCTGGATTCTGGGTGGAGGCCTCTTGGACCTTCAGTTCTGTCTCCTAGGCTGTCTTGGATAGCAACTCTGCTCCCTCCACTTTAGGCGGTCCCATTCTCCTAGTTCATCTGAGTGGTGACGAGCTTACCCCCTTGGCCCTGGAAGGCTCCATTCTTCTGCCCCTTGGGCATGGCAGCCCCGCCCCCTCAATTTTGAGTGGTGGCCTCATACCCCTGGCACACTTTAACAGCAGCCCCACACTCCAGAACCAAGTTGCGAAGATCCAACTTTATGAAACCTAGAAGCCTGTGGCCCCACCTTTTGAGATCCAGGAGACCATGGCCCCACCCTTTGAAACCAAGAAGGCCTTGCTTCCCATGCTCCTTCCAACAGTTCTGCTGATCTCCAAGGTCTTCCAGGGATGGTCCTTTTCTTGTCTTGGAAGACAACAGATCTAGCTACTTTGGCCTGTTTGTTGCCTGTAGAATTCCAAGAGGCAGGCAGCATTCTTTCCTTCCATTCTTTCTCTGTCCCTTTCAGTTTAAGCTAATGGGTTTTCTGTGGTGGTAGTTGGTTAGATCCATCAGTCACAGGCTTAATCTCTTAAACAAAAGATTGTGTAGCCATGTCCTTGGTAAACATTCTAGGACATGTGACCTTAGTTTGTACAACAGAATTTTCCAAATTTTAAGTTTTGTTTTCATTTTGCACAGTTCATTTTTAAGTCCATCTCTTTCCTCTCTCATTTTACTATAAGCAGCAAGGAGAAATCACCTGGTTCCTTTAAGATCTCGCTTAGAAATCTCATCAGCTAAATATCCAAGTTCATCACTTCTACCTTCCACCAAACATTTGAACATAATTCAGACAAGTTCTTTGCCACTGCATAAAAAGCATTGGCCTTCATCCATTGTCCAAACACGTGTTCATCATTTTCTTTTAAAGCTTCACCAGAAGCACATTTAACATCCACATTTCTAACAACACTCTGTTGCTGGTGCCATATGTATTCTCTAAGAGGATAGAGATTTTCTCTATTGCTCTCTTCACTTCCTTCTGAGCCCCCACCAGAATTGTCTTTGACATCCATAATTCTACTAACAGTCTCTTTAATGCAATCTAGGCTTTTACTACTAGGTACCTTAAAACTCTTCCAGCCTCTACCCATTGTTCTATTCCAAAACTGCTTCTACATTTTAGGTTTCTGTTAGAGTAGCACCTCACTCTTCTGGGTACCAAATTCTGTCTTAGTTATCTAGTGCTACTGTAAGAGAAATACCATAAATGGGTAGCTTTAACAAACAGAAATTTATTTTCTCATAGTTCAGGAGGCTTGAAGTCCAAATTCAGGGTACCAGCTCCAGGGAAAGGCTTTCTCTCCCTGTTGGATCTAGGGGAAGATCATTCTCTCTTCTGAGCTTTTGCTCCTAGGCAGTCTTCATGTGGCTTGGCGTCTCTCTTTGCTCATCTCTGCTTGCTAGCTTTCATTTAATTTCTGTTACATATCAAAAGAGATTGACTCACGATACATCCTACACTAATTCTGCCTCATTAACATAACAAAAACAATCCATTCCCAAATGGAATTATAACCACAGGCATAGAGGTTAGGATTTACAACACATATTTTGGGGGAACACAAGTCAATCCATGAGAGCTGGTAAAGTAGAGGGTCAGCGAAAATAAAGGAGACCCTCAATGAGATGGATAGACGTAATAGCTGCTACAATGGACTGTTAAAGAGGATAGGGTAAGGTTTTATTCTGTTACACATAAGGTTGCTATGAGTTGGAGCTGACAGAAACTGACAACAGCAACTTCATTTTTATTTTTTCTAATGATGTTTGCTTTCTATCAAGCCAATAACTTTTTTTTTTAATTCTAATTTTTTTTTTAATTGTACTTCAGGTGAAGGCTTACAGAACAAATAGTTTCTCATGAAACAGAAGTACACATGTTGTTTTATGACATTGGTTAACAACCCCACAACATATTAACCCTCTAACTTCTCAACTTTTTTTTTTTGGTGAAAATACACATAGCCAAAGATACACCATTTCAAAAATTTCTACATGCACAGTTCAGTGACATTGACTACACTCTTCCAATTGTGCTGTTAGTCTCACTTAAGATGAAGGCTTACAGAACAAAATAGTTCCTCATTTAACAATTACTACAAATGTTGCCCTGTGACAATGGTTAACAAATCTCACAACACATCAACAATATCCTTACTCAATCTTGGGTTCCCTATCACCAACGTCCTTGTCCCCTTCTGCCTTCTGGCCCTTGTCACTGGACTACTGTACCTCATTAGTCTTATTTGGTTTTACTGGGCTGTCCACTCCCAGGCTGAATGGTGAATCTCGGAGGTAACTTCACCACTGGCTAAAAGGGTATCTGGGAGCCATACTCTCGGGGTTTCTCCAGTCTCCTTTAGGCCAATAAATCTGGTCTTTTTTTTTGTGAGTTAGAATTATGCTCTACATCCTTCTTCAGCTCTGTCCAGAACCCTCTGTTGTGATCCTGGTCAGAGCAGTCAGTGGTGGTAGCCGGGCACCATCTAGCTGTACTGGGCTCAGTCCGGTGGAGGCCTTGGTAGCTGTGGACAATTAGCCCTTCAGACTAATCTTTTCCTTGTATCCTGTTCTCTTCATTCTCCCTTGCTCCTGAAGGGATGAGACCAGCACAGTATCTTAGATGGCTGCTCACAGGTCAAGACAATAACTTTTGGAAGAATCAAAAACAATCTTAAAATAGTTGCCTTCCTAACTATGATAATATTTTAATAATCATTATTTAAAGGATAATTTATGTATAAAGATGCAATAACTCTGCTAAAGAAGTATATATTTTGTAAATGAGGAAACTACGTGCAACCATGATGTCTAGCTATCAACCAAAGTTGAGAAGTAGATGACTGATTAGGAACTATATTTTCCAGCAATCTCCCATCCCCCACATATGGTTAAAAGCAGGGTCATGTTTATGTTAATAGAAAGGAAGCATAAGTGATGTGTCTTTTCTAGTCTAATCTAGATGTACCTTCACAGTGATTTTCTTCTTCCTAATGGCCTGAATGGAGATGACCCTCAGGGTCACCTTGAAATCTAAGAATTCAAGAGCGTGGGACCACAGGATGAAAGGATGCTAGGATTCCTGAATTATGACATGGATTTTTGAATTACACAGTTTTGCACCAAACAATAGCAATCCTTTTGGACTTCACATGTGCAAGAAATAAACTTCTACCACGGTTGAGTCATTCCTTTTTCTGGTATACTTATGTCAAGCTGCTAGCATTGCCTTCACTAATACAGATACGACTTCATGATAAACAATGCTGTCACAACAAAGGCAACCCTTGTGGCATAGTGGTTGAGAGCTAGGGCTGCTAACCAAAAGGTCAGCAGTTCGATCCACCAGGTGCTCCTTGGAGACCGTATGGGGCAGTTCTACTCTGTCCTATGGGTCACTATGAGTCGACTCGACGGCAACAGGTTTGGTTTGGTTTTTGTTATCACAGCAAAACCCCGCAGATAGTAACATTGGATTAGTGGGAAGGTGTTCATGTTGTTGTTAGCTGCTGTGGAGTCGACTCCTACTCATCGTGACCCTACATACTACAGAATGAATCATTGCCTGGTCCTGTGTCATACCCACAATTACCAGTATGTTGGAGTCGTCTCAGCAGCTAGCCTGAAGGTTCGCTGTTTGAACACAGCAGTACTGTGGAAGAAAAGACCTGACCGTCTGCTTCCATTAGGATCATAGCTGAGAAAACCCTATGGAGCTGTTCTACTCTGTAACACGTGGGGTTGCCATGAGTCAGCAGTGAACAACAATAACAATGATTTTGGTGAATAGGGAGAAAAAGGTCTTAGATTTTTGGACCATATTAGTCTGGATGACTATTTTTAAGTAAGGAAACAATATCATTCGGTACTTGCAAGACCTTGGAATAAAAGGGTAAAGAGTGTTGGCTAGGGAATTTATGCTCTTCTTTATCTTTCTTGCCTTCATTGTGTAGGCAGAGAGTTTAATCAGCAAAATCCCTTCATCCTTTAGTATTTAGCCATGCTTGTCAACATTTGGATTTTAACATCAATTCTTTGAATATATAAATATTTTGTTAAATATGCAAAATTGTCTTTGAAATGCCTGAGGTCTGTCCTTAGTACCCAGCATTTTCAGTCAGTTTCTCTATCCTAAAACATTCATTCACCGATCCAGAGCCCCGACTCGACCCCTACTGGGCTGTTCCATTTGAATTTCCTCTCCTTAGTTAAAATTCTCTGTGGCTCCTTGCCTGCTCAGAAGTTGTTGTTATCATGGTTGCATATTCTGAAATCAATTCATCCATCTGTGCATCCTGCAAAAGTCTCCACATATCTAAGAATTCATGGTGCTCTGCCAAATAAAGAGACATATACTTTAGGGGTCACTACCTTTTAAGAAAGGATCCCTGGTGGTACAATGGTTACATGCTCGGCTGCCAACCAAAAGGTAGGAGGTTTGGACCCACCAGAGGTTCTGCGGGAGAAAAGACTTGGCAATCTCCTCTTGTAAATATTACAGCCTAGGAAACCCTATGGGGAAATTCTACTCTATCCTGTAGGATCGCTAGGAATCGAAATCGACTTGATGACATACAACAACAATCTTTTAGGGGCACAAAGTAGAAGCTTTAAATGTTTCAGTTCTTTTGTTAGCCTGGTGCATAAACACATGTTCAGGAGTTGAATTCATTGAAATTCATTTATCCTGTCAGGCCCATGCAGACCCACTCCCAGGCTACTTTTGAAGATTGAGGGAAGAGGGAACTCAACGATAGAGATCTTTGGTACAGAAAAGAATTCTGTTTTAGAACATGAATAATATTTTGATGGCTTTTCAATTATGCACAAGGATCTTTTTCTACAGCTTTTTTTTTTTTAACATCGATTTGATTTTTTTTTTAAATATTTTATTGTACTTCAGGTGAAAGCTTACAGAGCAAATAGTTTCTCATGAAATAGTAGTACACATGTTGTTTTATGACATTGGTTAACAACCCCACAACGTATTAAGCCACCAAATTCTCAACCTTTTTTTTTTTTTTGATGAGAATTACAGATGGCCAAAGATACACCGTTTCAAAAATTTCTACATTCACAGTTCAGTGACATTGACTACGCTCTTCCAACTGTGCTGTTATTCTCACTTAAGATGAAGGCTTACAGAACAAAATAGTTTTTCATTTAACAGTTACTACACATGTTGCCCTATGACAATGGTTAACAATCTCACAGCACATCAAGAATATCCTTAGTCCACCTTGTGTTTCCTATCACCAGGGGAATTCCTTGTCCCCTTCTGTCTTCTGGACCTTGTCACTGGACTACTGTACCTCTTTAGTCTCATTTGGTTTTTTTTTATTTTATTTTAACACCATTTCAAAACTTTTTACATACACATTTAAGTGATATTGACTATGCTCTTCTAATTGTGCTGCCATTCTCACCCAAGATGAAGGCTTACAGGACAAAACAGCCTCCCATTTAATAGTTACTACAAATGTTGCCCTATAGCAGTGGTCAACAATCTCACAACACATCGACAGTGTCCTTATTCAATTTGTGTTCCTTATCATCAGTTTCCTACTCCCCCTCTGCCTTCTGGCCCTTGTCACCGGACTCCTGTACCTTGTTAGTCCCATTTAGTTTTACTGGGCTGTCCATTCCCAGGCTTAACATCGAACCTCGAAGGTAACTTCACCTCTGAGTTGAAAGGGTGTCTGGGGGCCACACTCTTGAGGTTTCTCTAGTATTCTTTAGGCCAGTAAATCTGGTCTTTTTTTTTTTTTTTTTTTGGAGTTAAAATTATGCTCTACATCCTTCTCCAGCTCTGTCCAGAACCCTCTGTTGTGATCCTGGTCAGAGCAGTCAGTGGTGGTAGCCGGGCACCATCTAGCTGTACCGGACTCAGTCCGGTGGAGGCCTTGGTAGTCCTTTGGACTAATCTTTTCGTTGAATCCTGTTCTCTTCATTCTCCCTTGCTCCCGAAGGGATGAGACCAGTGGAGTATCATAGATGGCCGCTCATAGGCTTTTAAGACCCCAGACACTACTCACCAAGGTAGAATGTAGAGCATTATCTTTATAAGTAGTGTCATGCCAATTGAGCTAGATGTTCCCCGAGACCATGGTCCCCAGAGCCCTCCGTCCAACAACTCAGTCCCTCGGGGGGTTTGGATGTGTCTATAGGGCCTCCATGACCTTTCCTTGTGCAGGTTGTGTTAGTTTCCCCTGTACTGTGTACTATCTCACCTCTCACCCAAGGTACCACTTATCTATTGCCTATTTAGTATTTCCCCCCTCCCCTCCCATCCCTGGTAACCAACAAGGATTGTTACATTTTGCATGTGAATTTTTTCATGGGTTTTTACAATAGAAGTCTCATACAATATTTGTCCTTTCGTGATTGACTTATTTCACTCAGCATAATGTCCTCCAGTTTCATCCATGTTATGAGATGGTTCACAGATTCATTGTTGTTCTTTCTCGTTGCGTAGTACTCCATTGTGTGTATGTACCATAGTTTGTGTATCCATTCATCTGTTGATGGACATCGAGGTTGTTTCCATCGTTTTGCTATTGTGAACAATGATGCCATGAACATATGTGTGCATATGTCTATTCGAGTGATGACTCTTATTTCTCTAGGATATATTCCTAAGAGTGGAATTGGTGGATCGA
The DNA here is from genome assembly GCA_030035585.1 of Dugong dugon. Taxonomy (NCBI): domain Eukaryota; kingdom Metazoa; phylum Chordata; class Mammalia; order Sirenia; family Dugongidae; genus Dugong; species Dugong dugon. The sequence goes on along the minus strand of CM057463.1, from coordinate 18,545,425 downwards.
ATGGTATGTCTATTTCTAGCTTTCTGAGGAAGCGCCATATCATTTTCCAAAATGGTTGTATCATTTTGCATTCCCACCAGCAGTGTATAAGAGTTCCCATCTCCCCGCCGCCCCTCCAACATTTGTTATTTCCAGTATTTTTGATTCGTGCCAGTAATGCCGGGGTGAGATGGTATCTCATTGTGGTTTTAATTTGCATTTCTCTAATGGCTAGTGATCACGAGCATTTCCTCATGTGTCTGTTGGCCATTTGAATGTCTTCCTTGGTGAAGTGTCTGTTCATTTCCTTTGCCCATTTTTTGATAGGATTGGTTGTCTTTTTGTTGTAGAGGTGTTGGATTTTCTTGTAGATTATGGAGATTAGACCTTTGTCTGACCTGTACTGTCCAAAAATTTTTTCCCAGTCTGTAGGTTCTCTTTTGACTCTTTTGGTGAAGTCTTTTGAAGAGCACAGATGTTTGATTTTTAGAAGATCCCAGTTATCTAGTTTATCTGTTGGGTTTTTTGTGTTGATGTTTATGGTTTGTATCCTGTTAATGCCATGTATTAAGGCCTGAAGTGTTGGTCCTAATTTTTCTTCTATGAATTTTATAGTTTGAGGCTTTATATTCAGGTCTTTGATCCATTTTGAAGTAGTTTTTGTATATGGTGTGAGGTATTGGTCCTGTTTCATTTTTCTACAAATGGATATCCAGTTTTGCCAGCACCATTTGTTAAAAAGACTGTCTTTTCCCCATTTGATGTATTTTGGGCCCTTGTCAAAGATCAGGTGACCGTAGGTGGATGGATTTACATCTGAGTTCTCAATTCTGTTCCACTGGTCAATGTCTCTGTTGTTGTACCAGTACCAGGCTGTTTTCAGTACTGTAGCTGTATAGTAGATTCTCAAGCTAGGTAGTGTGAGTCCTCCAACTTTCTTCTTCTTCTTCAGTAGTGCTTTACTTATTCGGGGTTTCTTCCCTTTCCATATAAAGTTAATAATTAGTTTTAACATCTCTTTGAAGAATGTTGTTGGTATTTGTATCGGGATTGCATTGTATTTGTAGATTGCTTTAGGTAGAATGGCCATTTTCACAATGTTGAGTCTGCCTATCCATGAGCATGTTATGTTTTTCCATTTATGTAGATCCCTTTGGATGTCATGCAGCAGTGTTTTGTAGTTTTCTTTGTATAGGCCTTTTACATTCCTGGTCAGATTTATTCCTAAGTATTTTATCTTTTTAGGGGCTATGGAAATGGTATTGATTTCCTGATCTCCTTTTCATCGTTCTCTTTACTGGTGTATAGGAATCTAACTGATTTTTGAATGTTTATCTTGTATCCTGCTACTCTGCTGAATCTTTCTATTAGTTCCAGTAGATTTCTCGTGGAGTCTTTAGGGTTTTCTATGTATAGTATCATATCATCTGCAAACAGGGAGAGTTTAACTTCTTCATTACCAATTTGGATGCCCTTTATTTCTTTCTCTTCCCTTACTGCTCTAGCTAGAACTTCCAGCACAATGTTAAATAGGAGTGGTGATAAAGGGCATCCTTGTCTTGTTCCTGTTTTCAAGGGGAATGTTTTCAGGCTCTCTCCATTAAGAATGACGTTGGCTGTTGGTTTTGCATAGATGCCCTTTATTATGTTGAGAAATTTCCCTTCTATACCTATTTTATTGAGAGCTTTTATCAGGAATGGGTGTTGGACTTCGTCAAATGCTTTTTCTGCATCAATAGAGATGATCATGTGATTTTTTTCTTTCCTTTTATTTATGTGGTAGATTACGTTGATGGATTTTCTAATGTTAAACCATCCTTGCATACCTGGTATGAATCCTACTTGGTCGTGGTGTGTATTATTTTTTTGATATGATACTGAATTCTATTGGCTAGAATTTTGTTCAGAATTTTTGCATCTGTATTCATGAGAGAGATTGGTCCGTAATTTTCTTTTTTTTTGTGATGTCTTTGCCTGGTTTTGGTATCAGCGTTATGCTGGCTTCATAGAATGAATTTGGAAGTGTTTCTTCCTCTTCTATGCTCTGAAATAGCTTGAGTAGAACTGGTACGAGCTCTTCTGTAAATGTTTTGTAGAATTCTCCAGTGAAGCCATCTGGGCCAGGGCTTTTTTTGGTTGGGAGTTTTTTTATTACCTTTTCAATCTCTTCTCTTGTTATGGGTCTGTTCAGATTTTCAATATCACTTTGTTGTAGTTTGGGTAGGCCATATGTTTCTAGAAATTTATCCATTTCCTCTAGGTTTTCAAATTTGTTGGAATATAGTTTTTCATAATATTCTGTTATAATCCTTTTTATTTCGGTCGGGTCTGTTGTAATGTCCCCCATTTCATTTCTTATTTGGGTTATCTGTGCCCTCTGCTGTTTTTCTTCTGTCAGTCTGGCCAGTGGTTTGTCGATGTTGTTGATTCTTTCAAAGAACCAACTTTTGGTTTTGTTGATTCTTTCTATTGTTTTTCTGTTCTCTATTTCATTGATTTCTGCTCTGATCTTTACTATTTCCTTTCTTCTGTTGGTTGTAGGCTTTTTTTGTTGTTCTCTTTCTATTTGTTTGAGTTCTGTAGTTAATGTTTTGAATTTGTCCCTTTATTCTTTCTTGATATGTGCATCTATTGCTATAAATTGTCCTCTGAGGACTGCCTTTGCTGTGTCCCAAAGGTATTGGTATGATGTGTTTTCATTTTCAGTTGATTCTAGGAATTTTTTAGTTCCTTCTCTGATTTCTTCTATTACCCATTGATGTGTAAGCAGATTATTATTCAGTTTCCATGTGTTTGATTTTTTTCCTTGCTCTTTCTAGTGTTAATTTCTACCTTAATGGCATTGTGGTCAGAGAAGATACTGTGAATTATCTCAGCATTTTGGATCTTGTTGAGGATTGCTCTGTGGCCTAAGATGTGGTCTATTCTGGAGAACGTTCCATGTGCATTGGAAAAGAATGTGTACTTTGCAGAGGTTGGATGGATTGTTCTATATATGTCTATGAGGTCCAGTTGGCTGATTGTGTCCTTTAGGTCTTCTGTGTCTTTCCTGAGTTTCTTTTTAGTTGTTCTGTCCTTTACTGAGAGTGGTGTGTTGAAGTCTCCTACTATTATTGTGGAACTGTCAATTTCTCTTTTCAGTGCTGTTAGAGTTTTTTTTATGTATTTTGGAGCCCTGTCATTGGGTGCATAGATATTTATTATGGTTATGTCTTTATGGTGGATCATCCCTTAATCATTATATAGTGTCCTTCTTTGTCTTTTATGGTAGATTTTGTTTTAAAGTCTATTTTATCTGAGATTAGAATTGCCACTCCTGCTCTTTTCTGATAGTTGTTAGCTTGATATATTTTTTTCCAACCTTTGATTTTTAATAAATTCACATCTTTGTTTCTAAGGTGTGTCTCTTGTAAACAGCAAATTGATGGATCCTGTTTTCTTATCCATTCTGCCACTCTCCGTCTCTTTATGGGTGCATTGAGTCCATTTACGTTCAGTGTAATTATTGATAGATGGAAGTTTGTTGCTGTCATTTTGTAGTGCTTTTTTTTTGTGGTGCTGAAGTTTTCTTTATTCTTCTTACTCTCTTGTGCTGAGTTCCTTTTGTTTGTGGATTTTGTGTTCATTTCTTTTGTTTTTGTAGGTTTTGTTTTTGTTGAGACTTTATGTTTTTCGTCTTTATTTTTATGAGTTCGTTTGTTAACTTTCTTTGTGGTTACCATGAATTTTACCCTTATCTTTATAATTTTGAAGCAGTCTACCCTTACTTGGTATCGCCTTGCCTTCCTCTCCTTTAGAAGGTTCTATACCTATGCCGTTTGTTCCCTCTTTCATTGTTTTGATGTTGTTGTCATCCTTTGATTGATTTCTCTGATTCCCTGTTGTATTTCTTTTGTTTTTGGAAAGTCCTCTGTAGTTCAGTTCCTAGAATGGTATCTGGTTCATGTGAACCTGCGTCCTAGGTCCTAGGTCCTGCCTGAGGGCTGAAGCTGTTTGTCCTCAGATCGAAGAACTCCCTTTAATAATTCTTGTAAGTTTGGTTTGACTTTTGCATATTCCTTTAGTTTCTGTTTATCTGGAAATGACCTAATTTCACCATCAAATCTGAATGAGAGTTTTGCAGGATATATTATTCTTGGCTGACAATTTTTTTCTTTCAAGATTTTATATATGTCATCCCATTGCCTTCTTGCCTGCATGGTTTCTGCCAAATAATCTGAGCTTAGTCTTATTGTTTCTCCTCTTTATGTGACTTCTTGTTTTTCACGAGCTGCTCTCAGGATTCTTTGTTTGTCTTTAGTTTTAGCGAGTGTGAATATGATATGTCTTGGTGATTTTCTTTTGGGGTCTCTTCTATATGGGGTTTGTTGAGCTTCTTGGATGGCCAGCTTTTCATCTTTCATGATATTGGGAAAGTTTTCTGTCAGCAGTTCGTCAATGATCCTCTCTGTGTTTTCTGTTTTCTCCCCCTGTTCTGGTATGCCAATCACTCGTAAGTTTTTGCTTTTAATTGTGTCCCACATAACTCTCAGGGTCTCTTCATTTTTCTTTGTTCTTTTTTCTGAGTTTTCCTGAAACAGAGTTTTATCCAAGTGTTTGTCTTCAGTTCCACTGATCCTGTCTTCCATGGTTTCAAATCTACTTCTTAGCCCTTCTATGACACCGTCCATTTCTGAAATCTTGTTGTTTATCTTTTGGATTTCTAATTGTTGTTTTTGTATAATTTCGAGTTGTGAATTTATTTTGGCATTTTGTTCCTGCATCATCTTTCTGAATTCTTCCAATTTTTTGTCTGTATTTCCCATAAATTTGTCTATTTTTTCCTCATGTTTGTCAGCTTTTTGCCTCAGTTCTTGGAAAATTCCGAGTATTAGTGATTTGAGTTCCGTATCAGGTACTTCTAGTGCATTTTCTTCCACAGGAGAGTTATCTGGTGTTTTAATTTGGATGCCTATTGGAGCCATCTTCTCTTGTTTTTGTAAATGTTTTGATATTGTTTGCTGTTTTCGGGGCATTCAGTAGATATTTCTCTTGTTTATTGATTGTAGATTTTTTTTTTGTTTCATCCTTGTGGTACAGCTGGGCAGATCTAGCTGAGGAGGAGCCACTGGGACGGGTTGCTTGTGGCACTCACCACAGCCACCAGGACGGTCAGTAGTCAGTGCTGGGTAGGTTCCAATAGGGCGTGCCTGCACAGCTTAGTGGTGTGATGTCTATTGCACAGTGCAGGTAGGTAGGGTGCAGCGGGAAGATGGTTATGTGTGAAGCTAAGCTGGATATGGGAGAGAGGAGAGAGGAGCAGGAGCAAAAAGCATACAAACATAAAAGAATGCTAGGGGAGCTTGTCGTTGGAATGTACAGATGAGAGACTATGGGATGCAGGAAACCAGAAGGGGGAAGAGAAAGAAAAGAATGAACAAATAAAAATCAGAAAAGTTAAAGAACTGCAAAGTTCCCAGGGATCCCACTGATGCAGCTATGAGGTCTGGGGGAGTCGGTCTCAGTTTTCACAGCACAGCCTGGCCAGAAGGTACAGAGGCATACATCGCCTGGTATTCAGGGATCAGAAAGAGAAGGAAGAGATAGAGAGATGAGAAATTAAGCAATGAAGAAAGACAAAAGGGATAAAGAGGGAAAAGATGACAAAACTAATCAAAAAAGGAAAAAAACTAAAATTTAAAAAAAAAAAAAAAAAAGCAACACCAGCAGTCAGTGCCTACAAATGGGACCCAGAGAGCCCCCACTCAGGGGAGCGAATTCCAAGAAGCCGGCAGTCTCGGGGTTAAGAGACCGTGGCCACGGGAAGCAGAGGGGCAAACGAACAAAGGCCCCGGGATCCCACCAGCGCGGCAGCCCAGACCTGGAAACAGCCACACGCCCAAACGCAGCCCTACAGCCCCGCAGGAGAGAGCAAAGACGGCCCTCAGAACCAGGCACCCAGGCAAAAGGAAGGGGAGGCGACAGAAAAAGCCTCGCCAGCGGCCAGCAAACGGCCCCCAGAAAGCCGCCAGCCCGGGCGCGCGGAATCCAAACACCGGCGCCCCCCAGCCCAGGGACCCTGGCCACGGAAAGCAGAGAGGCGATCGAACAAAGGCCCCGGGATCTCACCAGCGTGGCAGCTCAGACCCGGACGCAGCCACACGCCCGAACGCAGCCCCACAGCCCCACAGGATAGAGCAAAGACGGCACTCGGAACCAGGCACCCAGGCAAAAGGAGGGGGAGGCGGCAGAAAAAGCTTCACCAGCAGCCAGCAAACGGCTCTCAGAAAGCCGCCAGCCCGGGCGCGTGGAATCCGAGCACCGGCACCCCCCAGCCCAGGGACCCTGGCCACGGAAAGCAGGGGAGCCCCAGCCGAGGCGGAGAGGGGTGGGGGGTGGGAAAGCGCACACCACAGTTTACCGGTCGTTCTGTCTCCCACTGGACGCTCTGCGAGGCTGCTCTCCCGTTCACTGGTCTCAGATAGGAATCCAAGATGGTGGATCTGCGCTGCGTTAGCTGGTAAGGAATCTCTGCATGAGTCTCTCCTCGCTCTCTGTTCTCTTAGTATTCTCACTCCGTTTGGTGTTTGGCTGAGTTCTCTATCTCTTCATTTGGTGTTCTAGGGTTTCAGGATTGTTGATTCTCTGTTAGGCTTTGTTTTTCGGATCTTTGCTGTGGAGGGATGGTGTGTTGCTTCTGCCTAGAGCGCCATCTTGCCCCGCCTCCTTCTACAGCTTTTTAAATACATTTTAGAATGAACTGCAGGCAACATGTAATAAACTGAAGAGAACGTTTCATTAGTAATAAAATATATAGTTAATTAAAAGAGGTCTTCGCCTTGTCCACCTGAAGTCTCAGACCGTGAAGAGGTTCAAGTTGTTTAAGAGGAGATTGGGCATTTCATCATTGCTTGTGTGGCTTGTCAGAATCACAGGAGTTCTTTTTAATTTATACAGTGCCTTTGTGATTTTGACATTATAGCTAGACAGTAATTACGTTACTTTTCTCTAATTGTGACATCATCTGCCTCTCAATAGTAAAACATTCTAACCTTTAAAATTTATAGCAATTGTTGTGCATGTTTGCAAGCGTTGGTAACAACAGCTTTGGAGAACAAGGGAGACGTTGTTTTCAGGGTCCTTTTCCTGTGAATTCAGTTAAAATAGAATGCTTCACTCTCTTCCTCAGAAGGATACTCTTTTAAACATTTTTATTACTTATGCAGTACATGCTCATTAAGGAAAAATAAAAAGGAAAATTGTCAACTATGCTTCTGCTAACCAAAAACATCTATGTAACATTTCGGTATGTTTTCTTTTCTCTAGGCATCTATAACAGACATTTGCCATTCTTATTAAACACCAGCAGCTGTGTTTAGGGAGTTTCCACTTTATGAGACAGAACCTATCTCCTAGTTTAGAAGCAGAAAATCCAATACTCATTTTCCGCTGGTTTTATAACTAAGAGCAAGAACATAGCCTAGGCTACACCCATCTGAGGCAGCCACCCTGGATTTTGGATTGCAAGTTCATGAAGCAAAGTAGTAGAGATGCGGGAGAATCCATTCCAATGTGGTTGGAGCAGTGGTGGCACCAAAGTCCAATTTCCAGAAGCAGAAGCAACAGCAGTTTTAGCGGCAACCTCCAGTGTCTGGTTTTGGTGATTAAATTTTTGCCAGTAATAGTGATTCTCTCCAGTGGTTCTGGTGGCGGTGTGGCTTCCTGAAAGGGTCTAGGATATGATTTGTGTATTTCCAGTGACCATATGGCCCCAGACCTTTCTTCCAGCTCTCTAAGCGTTTGTGAGTTACCTAATATGTTTTATAAAATTTCTTTTAAGATCGCCTGATATTGTCGCAGCGGCAATGGTTGTCGGGGCCGAGGAGACAATAACCAATGCCACGACTCTTACAGAGAAGTGGGGCCAGGAGGGTCACTCTGAGGAGTCGAACCCCGGCTTCAGTCCCAGGAGTTTATTTTATAGTCAATACAGCAAGCAGTGAAGGAAATAACAGAACAATGTGCTTTGGGTGAGTAACAATGAGTTTCGGGCAAGGGAGAAGGAATTCAGGTAAACAAGCCAATCAGTAACAGGGCAATAGCTTTGGGAAAACAAGTCATGCCTAATCTCATTCTTATCGCTGACAAGTCTCCAACATGTCGTATACAGCATAGAGGCCTGTGGGGGCTGCAGTTGTCAATAGTGCAGCCATGTTTAAATGGCATATATCCCCACATCTCCCCCCTTTTGTTTAGTTAATGGAATAAGAATCAAGAGGGTTTCCACTGGTCCAACAAATGCCCATTAGGATAAAGTAAAATTTGGCTATCAGGGCCTGGCTGATGTGTAGAGAATTTTTGTGAGTCCTTGTGAGCCCAGCTTCAGCTGGGGCACACTCCGTATGTTTAAGGAGGAGAAGTAGCATAGCTATGAGTAACACCTGGCCTAAATGGCCGCCATAGCAGGCTCTTTAAACTCACAGTGCTGGTTTTCCACCGGATACCATCTGGTTCTTCACCAGGTTGTTACTTAATGCCTGGGCTTAATGCTCCTAGATGGCGGCAGTAGTAGGCTCTTTAAACTCACGGTGCTGGTTTTCCACTGGATACCATCTGGTTCTTCACCAGGTTACTGAGTTAGAGAGAGGCTCTCATCAATTGCAGTGCCGGAGTGAGCGGACTCAATGTACCCTTTAGGTGTGTATGACAATAGAGGACGACCTTATAAAGATATAATAATCCTTTGCACTAACCATATCCTGGCTGCTGGACCAATGGGTTTCCTCCGATTCTCATTTTGTAAGTTACACACTATCTTTTAACATTCACTAAGATTATTATTCTTAAAGGCTCAAAGATTTATAAAGGCTCAAAGATTCATTAACAATCAAACAAGCAACGATTTACATAAATTCACTATCAATTGAAAAGGAATTATCTAAATTAGAAATCTATCTATACAGAAGCATCTAATCTAGAAGAAGCAGAAAATATAAAGGAATTCACACATAACAAATTTTCATTGGGGACTTACTGATTAACAAATTACTGATTAACAAGATAATATAGGATGACTGTTGAGAATTGATTGTCACGAGGGAAACCATAGCTAGAAACAGGTTTTCAGGTGTAAGTGGGGCACCTGTAGTTGAGAGGATATGCTCAGCTTTGGAGGAGAGGGCTTTCAGACCTCCCCATGTTACCAGTATTGCAGATTTCCGTTGTTCAGTGTCCATCCCGGGGAGAAGGGGTGATTTCAGGTTGGATGGCGGCACTTCAGTGTTCATCCCTGGGGGAAGGGGTGCTGGTGTCAGTTGTAGCTCTGGAGTCAGGTCAGATGGCAGCCACAGAAGGGGTGATGGCCGCAGTTCAGAGAAGGGAAGGGACAGAGGCGCAGGGCAGAGTGTGCTGGTGAGTGGGGGAGCCTCAGCGCTGGGCACGTCTGGGACCCCTAGCTGCGGCTGGAGCACGGAGCCCGCTCTCGCCTGCCCAGAGCCTCCAGGCAGGACCGTCCCGGGTGGTGACACCCCTGGAGACCAGGCCGGCGAGCCTGGGCAGTGGCAACCTGGGACTGGTCTCAGAGTGCCATGGGAGGGATGGTGGTGGCGGTTCCCATTGGAAGGGTGGTGTCTGTCGCTGGGTCATGATATGGTTTTAGTAATCGGGTGGGAATCCAAATTGGACCTGTGGGAGACAAAACAGCTGCATACCCTCACCCCCAGGTTAGTAATTCTATAGGTCCTTGCCAGACAGAGGGATTTTGAGGATCTTTATAGAGGACCTGTGGGTGAGGTCGGGTGTCAGGGGGGATAAAATGTCATTCTGCAGTGGTACGACCATCTTTAGCAACTGATAAAAAGTTAAAAGTAAAGAGAGCTTTGGCAAGTCTTTCATTCTGGTCAAATAGTCTAGACCCATCATCTCCCCCCTTTTGTTTATTTAAGAGCTGTTTGAGAGTATGATGGACACGTTCAATTATGGCTTGACCTTGATTATAAGGAATGCCAGTGGTATGAAGAATATTCTAAGTGGCACAAAATTGTTGAAATTTAGCAGAAGTATATGTAGGACCATTATCAGTTTTAAGGGCTTGGGGACATCCCATAGTTGCAATGGTTTGGGTGAAATTATGACAGGCATGAGTAAAACATTCTCCAGAAAGGGCTATAGCATAGAGAAACCCAGAATATATTAGCCCAGTGAAAGCCTTTACCACAACGGGGACACTTTTGGGCTGGAAGTTTAGTGTTGGCATTTTTGTTTTTTAAACTGTGACAGTCTTTCTTAAAATGTCCAGGTTTACCGCACCCAAAACAGGTGGCAGTGGATGGATGGAGAGCTGCCACTAATACTTGTGCCTTATGAGTTTCTGTGCCAACATTTTGACATGCTGTAATCATTTCTGCTAGATTAAGAGTCTGTGCCTTTAAGAGAGCTAAAACAGCCCGACAGTCAGCATTAGCATTTTCACAAGCAAGCTGGAGACAAAGAACTTCAGCTGCTTGTTGATTGTCTACCTGTCAGGAAATGGCAGATTCAATTAAAAGCAGAAGTTGGGTAAGAGCTTCTTCTGACACCGTAAGATCAGAGGCTTTTAACAATCCCAACAACTGGGTTTTGTGTTGACGCTGCTCAGGAGAAAGAGAATTCCCCATAGCGAGGAAAATGAAAAAAGAGAAAGAGAGACAGTAAAGACTCCTGGCCTGAAGCCTGAAATCCCTTGAGAGCACTCAGGAAAGCCCCGCTGCCCTTGGGCTGTAAACCCAGCCTGAATCGAGAGCGTTCGGAAAAGCTCCACGGAAAGCCCCGCCTCTCTCGGGCTATAAACCCAGCCTGAAACGGACATCCGGTACTCACCACCTGAAGGGATTGAGTGCAAGGGTGTCTACAGTCTCCTCACACGGGGCACCATCTGTCGCCGCCCCTCACACGGGGCACCATCTGTTGCAACGGCGACGGTTGTCGGGGAGGCAGAGACAATAACCAATGCCACAACTCTTACAGAGAAGTGGGGCCAGGAGGGTCACTCTGAGGAGTCGAACCCCGGCTTCAGTCCCGGAGTTTATTTATAGTCAATACAGCAAGCAGTGAAGCAAATAACAGAAAAATGGGCTTTGGGTGAGTAACAATGAGTTTCAGGCAAGGGAGAAGGAATTCAGGTAAACAAGCCAATCAGTAACGAGACAATAGGTTTGGGAAAACAAGTCGTGACAAGTCTCAACATGTTGGGGACAAGTCTCAACATTCCGTGCAGCAGAGAGGCCTGTGGGAGCTGCAGTTGTCAATAGTGCAGCCATGTTTAAATGGCATGTATCCCCACATGATATTATGAGTTAAATTATGTCCTTCATAAAAGATACATTCAAATCCTGACCCAGTACCTGTGAATGTGATTTTATTTGGAAATAAGGTCTTTGCAACTATAATTAGTTAACATGAGATCATACTGGAGTAGGGTGGGTCATACTCCAATACGACTTGTGTCCTTATAACAAGAGGAGAAGGGACACGGAGATAGAAAGACGCAGACCCAGACGCAAAAGGAAGAACTAAGGAATGCCTGGGGTTACTAGAAACAGAATAAGAAAGGAATAATCTCCCCCTAAAGCCTTCGGAGAGAGTATGGCCCTGTCAATTTTGGCCCGTAGAGGGTTTAGCAACAGTATGGCTCTGAATTTGGCCTTCTATCTTCCAGAACTGTGAAAGAATTAATCCAACTACTTCAGAGTAATTTGTTACAGCAGCTCTAGGAAACTAATACACTTGAGTTAGTTTTATTGCTTGTAACTAAAAATAGGGCATCCTTGGATTATTTTTAATTTTATGGTTGGACTCATGTTTCAATATACTTCTGAGTCCAGTGTAAATCCGGTTTGTGGGCTAGCATTTTCTGGAGGAATTTCTTGTGTTCAATTTCAGAGTTATATCCATAATAATGTTGCTGGGTGAAAATCCCAGGTTTTGCTTGGCATGACTTGTTACAGCCAATAAACTAGAGGCTGAGGTGGGAGATCAGAAAGATGCCTTTATTTTGTTATACAAAGAAAGGAGCAATCGGGACTGTTGCCTCCAAGACTGCTCACAGGCAGCTTGGGGAGGTGGGCTTTTACAGAGAGCAGACAAGGAAATGCAAATCCATCATGAATGTTCAGGATTGACCTTCAAGTAGGCTCTTGGAGCTCAGGGATGACTATGCATTTTCTCTAGATAAAGGTTCACTCCCCCAGGATGGAGGAAGAGGTTGGTTTTCTTTCATTAGGATTTTAAGTCTCGATCCAGAGGTGGGTTGAGGCCATCTATGGCCCATTTTGTGGTATCTTGTCTAGGACAATTTTAGAAGAATGTGCGGCTTATTCTGCTCAGTGTAGAAGGATAAGCCAGAGCAGGTGTCTCTTAGAAGCATTGGGCTCTGAGGCTGCTTGACTCAATAAGGGCAAACATTAATAACGAAATCTGCTGTATTTGTAAGAAGCCCAGAGATTAAGCCCTTGTCTGCTAACTGAAAGGTTGGGGTTTGAACTCACCAGCTGCTCTGCAGGAAAAAAAAATGTGGCCATCTGATTTTGCAAAGATTACAGCCTTGGAAACCCTATGGAGCGGTTATACTCTGTCCTATAGGGTCACTTTGAGTTGGTATAAACTTGACAGCAATGGGTTTTTTGGGTCATTTGCATTTGTAAAGAGAAGAACCGATTCTTCCCCTTTTTTAAAGTTTCATCTTAAGATCTGTTCAACTATTTTATTGCTGATTTTATGATTTTTTCCCTCAAGATTCTTTTTGAGATAGGTTGTTGATATCCAGATTAAACTTTTGCTCCATGAAATCCTTATTCTTTTATTTTAACAGTCTTATTGATATGCAATTTCCACTTGTTTAAGTATACAATTCAATGGTTTTTAGTATATTTACAGAGTTGGGCAGCCATCACAATAATCTAATTTTATGACATTCTCATCATCCCAAAGCTCACTAGCAGTCACTCTCCTTTCCCTATTTTCCTCCTCTCCTCCAGCATAAGGCAACTGCTAATCCTTCTTTTTCTATAGATTTGCCTATTCTAAGTATTTAATATAAATGGAATCATACAATACATAGTCTTTTGTGACTGGCTTTTTTCAGTAGCATAATAGTTTTGAAGTTCATCCACACGGTAGCATGAATTAGTATTTCATTTCTTTTGTAGATTGCCAAATAATATTCTACAGTAAGGAAATATCACATTTTGTTTATGTTTTCATCAATTAAAGAACATTTGAATTGGTTCTACTTTTGGGCTATTATGAAAAATGCTGCTATGAATATCTGTGCACAAATTGTGTGTGGATGTATGTTTTCATTTCCCTTGGGTAGATACCTAGAAGTGAAATTACTAGGTCTTACAGTAACCTTATGTTTGACATTTTGAGGAACTGCCAAACTGTTTACCACAGTGGCTGCAACATTTTACATTCCTCAAGCAATATATGAGGGTTTTACTTTATCTACATTCATGCTAACACGGGTCATTTTCTGTCTTTCTGTAGCATCGTAGTGGATGTCAGTGATATCTCATTGTGGTTTTGATTTCCATTTTCATAATAGTTAATTATATTGAGTATCTTTTCATGTGCTTATTGGCCATTCCTCTACCTTTTTTTATTTTTTTCCAGAGAAAAGCCTATTCAAATGATTTATCTGTTTTCTAAATACAAGATAAGATCATCTGCAGATAGAGATAACTTTACTTCTTTGTCTCATATCTGGCGTCTTCTATTTCTTTTTCTTGCTTAATTGCTTTAGTTAGACTCTCCAGTACAATGCTACACAGACGTGGAGGAAATCATCCAGTCTTTCACTATTAAGTAGGGCACTGGCAGTATTTTTTTCATAAGTACATTTTAATCAATTTGAGAGAATTCCTTCTATTTCTAGTTTGTTGCTTGTTTTTATCATAAAATGATCTTGGATTTTGTCAAACATTTTTTATGCATCTATTGATGTGATTATGTAGTTTTTGTCCTTGATTTTATTAATATGGTATAACCCTGTGGATCTGTTTCTGTAAAGATTACAGCCTAGGAAACCCTATGGGGCAGTTCTACTATGTCATATAGGGTCACTAGGAGTCAAAGTCACACAACAACCACAACATATTATATCAACTGAATTTTAAATACTAAACTGACGTTGAATTCCTGAGATAAATCCCATCTGGTCATGAAGTATAATCAGTTTTGTATGTTACTGGATTTGGTTTGCTAGTATTTTGTTGAGGATTTTTACACCTATATTCATAAGAGACATTGGTTGGTAGTATCCTTTCTTTGTGATGCCTTTGTCTTTTTTTTTTTTGGTATCAGGGTAATTAATCAATTAGTCTCATAGATTGGATTGTAAATTGTCCACTCCTCATATATATTTTTGGAAGAGTTTGTAAAGCATTAGTGTTAATTTTTGTTGAAAATTTGGTAGAATTCACCGGTGAATCCATCTGAGCCTGAGTTTTTCTTTCTAAGAAGTTTTAAAATTACTAATTCAGACCCCTTACTTTTTATAGATCTATTCAGGTTTTCTATTTTTTCTTGAGTTAACTTCATTAATTTGCATCCATTAAATTTGTATTTTATTATCCAGACTTGCTGGAGTTAATAAAGCTCTTTAAAAGAGTTAAAGAGGCTTGGATAATTCCACCTCCATGCCCCCTTTGCATGAAATTCCTATCACTTTTTGACCTCGTTGGTATATACATTTCTGCTTGCACATTTACTTGCTCACTCAGAAGTTGTAGTTCATTTATTAAAGAGGCTTTTGAACAGATGAGTTTAAATCCTTGAGCATTCTGTACATTCTGTTCTTACATGACCTGATGATATGTCAAAATATATGAAACGTGCTTTGTTTTATTTATTCATTTATTTTTACCTTTCTTTCTCTGTCCGCCTGTCTCTTTCTAGCTTTGATCTCTTATAAAAACTCCTATCTTCTCTCTGTCTATTAGAGCATATCTCACTGAGACTATGCTACTGGTATATAAACCTTTTTCTGAAACCAAATCAATTCTATAAATTAACTTTGTCAGAATATTTTTTTAACACATTTCTCCAGGAATTTATCAATGTCATCTAAATTATTTAATTTGTTGGTATATAGTTTTTCATAGTATTCTCTTATTAAAAAAAAAAAAAAACCAAGACGAACGCATTGCCGTCCAGTCGATTCCAACTCATAATGACCCTATAGCACAGAGTAGAACTGCCCTATAGGGTTTCCAAGGAGAGGCTGGTGGATTCAAACTGTCGACCTTTTGGTTAACAGCTAAGCTCTTTACCACTCCACCACGAGGGCTCCACCCTTCTATTTCTATAAGGCTGGTAGTGACATCCTCTTTTATTCTTTTTTTTTTTTTTTAATTGTGCTTTAGGTGAAAGTTTACAGCTCAATTTAGTTTCCCATACAAAAATTTATACACACATTGTTATGTGACCCTACTTGCTATCCCTATAATGTGACTGTACAGTATTCCTCCTTTCCACTCCCAATTTCCTGTGTCTATTCAACCAGCTCCTATCCCTTTCTGCCTTCTCATCTTGCCTCTGAACAGGAGCTGCAATTTAGTCTCCTGTATCTACTTAAACTAAGAAGCACACTCTTCACAAGTGTCATTTTATGTCTTATAGTCCAGTCTATTCTTTGTCTGAAGAGTTGGCTTCGGGAATGGTTTCAGTTCTGGGTTAACAGAGAATCTGGGGCCATGTCTTCTGGATTTCCTCCAGTCTCAGACCGTTAAGTCTGGTCTTTTTACTAGAATTTGAGTTCTGCACCCCACTTTTCTCCTGCTCCGTCAGGGACTCTCTGTTGTGTTCCCTGTCAGGCAGTCATTGGTAGTAGTCAGGCACCATCTAGTTCTTCTGGTCTCAGGCTGAGGGAATCTCTGGTTTACGTGGCCCCTTTTGTCTCACGGGCTAATAGTTTCCTTGTGTCTTTGGTATTCTTTATTCTCCTTTGCTTCAGGTGGGTTGGGACCAGCTGATGCATCTTAGATGGTGCTTGCTAGCTTTTAAGACCCCGGCACCACTCACCAATTTGGATGCAGAACATTTTCTTTATAAACTTTGTTACACCAATTGACCTACATGTCCCATGAAATCATGGTCCCCAGACCCCCACCCCTGCCACACTATCCCTTGAAGTATTTGGTTGTGTTCAGGAAAATTCTTAGCTTTTGGTTTAGTCCAGTGGTGCTGACCTCCCCTGTATTGTGTGTTGTCCTTCCCTTCACCTAGGATAATTCTTGCTTACTATCTAGTTAGTGAATTCCCCTCTCCCTCCTTCCCCACCTCATAACCATCAAAGAATGTTTTCTTCTGTGTTTAAACCTTTTCTTGAGTTCTTATAATAGTGGTCTTATGCAATATTTGTCCTTTTGTGACCGACTAATTCCACTCAGTATAATGCCTTCCAGATTCATCCATGTTATGAGATGTTTCCTGGATCCATTGTTGTTCTTTATCATTGTGTAGTATTCCATTGTGTGAATATACCATAATTTGTTTATCCATTCATCCATTGATGGGCATCTAGGTTGTTTCCATCTTTTTGCTATTGTGAACAGTGCTGCAATGAACATGGGTGGGTGTTCATGTGACGGCTCTTATTTCTCTAGGATATATATGTTATTTCTCTAGTAATGGGATTGCTGGATCCTATGGTACTTCTATTTCTAGCTTTTCAAGGGAGAGCCAAATCAATTTCCAAAGTGGTTGTACCATTTTACATTCCCTCCAGCAGTGTTTAAGTGTTCTAATCTCTCCACAATCTCTCCAACATTTATTATTTTGTGTTTTTTGGATTAATGCTAGCCTTGCTGGGGTGAGATGGTATGTCATGGTAGTTTTGATTTGCATTTCTCTAATGGTTAATGATTGTGAGCATTCCATCATGTATCTGTTAGCCATCTGAAAGTCTTCTTTGGCAAAGTGCCTGTTCATATCTTTTGTCCATTTTTTAATGGAGTTATGTGTCTTTATGTTGCTGAAGTTTTTCAGTATCTTGTAGATTTTAGATATTAGACCGTTATGGGATATGTTGTAGCCAAGTTTTTTTCCCAGTCTGTAGGTTGTCTTTTTCTCTTTTGGTGAAGTCATTCGATGAGTGTAAGTGTTTAATTTTTAGGAGCTCCCAGTTATCTAGTTTCTCTTCTGGTGTTTTTGCATTGTTACTTATGATTTGTATTCTGTTAATGCCATGTATTAGGGCTCCTAGCATTGTCCCTATTTTTTCTTCCAGGATCTTTATTGTTTTTGATTTTATATTTAGGTCTTTGATCCATTTTGAGTTAGTTTTTGTGCATGGTGTGAAGTATGGGTCTTGCTTCAGTTTTTGCAGATGGATATCCAGTTATGCCAGCATCATTTTTTAAAGAGACTGTCTCTTCCCCCATTTAATGGACTTTGGGACTTTGTCAAATATCAGATGCTATTAGGTGGATGAATTTATGTCTGGATTCTCAATTTTGTTTCATTGGTCTATGTATCTGTTGTTGTACCAGTACCAGGCTGTTTTAACTACCATGATGGTATATTAGTTTCTAAAATCAAGTACTGTAAGGCCTCCCACTTTGTTCTTCTTCTTCAGTAATGCTTTACTTATCCGGGGCCTCTTCCCTTTCTATATGAAGTTGGTGATTTGTTTCTCCATCTTATTAAAAAATGCTGGTGGAATTTGGATAGGGATCGCTTTGTATCTGTAGATTGCTTTGGGTAGAATTGACATTTTCCCTATGTTGAATCTTCCTATACACGAGCAAGTTATGCTTTTCCACCTATGTAGATCTCTTTTGGTTTCTTGCAGTAGTGTCTTGTAGTTTTCATTGTATAAGTCTTTTACGTCTCTGGTTATATTTATTCCTAAGCATTTTATCTTCTTGGGAGCTATTGCAAACTGTGTTGATTTGGTGGTTTCCTCTTCAAAGTTTTCTTTGTTGGTGTAGAGGAATCCAACTGATTTTTCTATGTTTATCTTATATCCTGATACTTTGCTGAAATCTTCTACTATTTCCAGTAGTTGTCTTGTGGATTCTTTGGGGTTTTCTCTGTATAAGATCATATCATCTGCAAACTTTTACTTCTTCATTACCAATTTGGATGCCATTTATTTCTTTTTCCAGCCTACCTGCTCTGGCTAGGACCTCAAGCACAATGTTGAATAAGAGTGGTGGTAAAGGGCATACTTGTCTGGTTCCCTTTCTCAAGGGGAAAGCTTTCAGACTCTGTGCTTAGGATGATGTTGGCTATTGGCTTTGTATAAATGACCTTAATTATGTTGAGGAATTTCCCTTCTATTCCTATTTTGCTGAGAGTTTTTATCATGAATGGGTGTTGGACTTTGTCAAATGCCTTTTATGCATGTATTGACAAAATCATATGGTTCTTGTCTTTTGTTTTATTTATGGGATGGATTATATTGACTGTTTTTTCAATGTTGAACCATCCCTGCATACCTGGCATGAATCCCACTTGGTCATGGTAAATTATTTTTTTAATATGTTGTTGAATTCTATTGGCTAGAATTTTGTTGAAGATTTCTGCATCTATGTTCATGAGGGATATTGGTCTGTAATGTTCTTTTTTTTTTGTGGTGTCTTTACCTGGTTTTGGTATCAAGGTTATGCTGGCTTCATAGAATGAGTTTGGGAGTATTCCATCCTTTTTTATGCTCTGAAATAACTTTAGTAGTAGTGGTGTCAACTCTTCTCTGAAAGTTTGGTAGAATTCTCCAGTGAAACAGTCAGGGCCAGGGCTTTTTTTTTGTTGGGAGTTTTTAAATTACCTTTTCAATCTCTTCTTTTCTTACACTTTTCTCTACTTGTTCTACCTCTGTCTGTTAATTTAGGTAGGTAGTCAGTTTCTAGAAATTTGTCTGTTTCTTCTAGGTTTTCAAATTTGTTGGTGTACAATTTTTTGTAGTATTCTGTTATGATTCTTTTAATGTCAGTTGGGTCTCTTGTGATATCGCCCGTCACATTTCTCATTTGGATTGTTTTCTTCCTCTCCTGTTTTTCTTTTGTCAGTTTGACCAGTGGTTTACTGATTTTGTTGATCTTTTCAAAGAACCTGCTTTTGGTTTTTTAAAACTCTTTCAATTGTTTTTCTGTTCTCTATTTCAGTTAATTCTACTCTAATTTTTATTATTTCCCTTCTTCTGGTGTCTGAGTGCTTCTTTTGCTGTTCTCTTTCTACCAGTTTGAGTTGTAGAGTTAATGTTTTGATTTTGGCCCTTTCTTCTTTTTGGATGTGTGCATTTATTGCTATAAATTGAACTCTGAACACTGGTTTTACTGCATCCTAAAGGTTCTGATAGGATGTGTTTTCATTCTCGTTTGAGTCTATGAATTTCTTCATTCTGTCCTTAATTTCTTCTATAACCCAGTAGCTTTTGAGCAGGATGTTGTTCAGTTTGCATGAGTTTGATTTTTTTTCCTTGCTTTTACTGTGGTTAATTTCTACTTTTATGGCTTTATGGTCCAAAAAGATGCTTTGTAATATTTCAAAGTTTTGGATTCTGTTAAGGCTTGCTTTGTTACCTAATATGTGATCTATTCTGAAGAATGTTCCATGTGCATTGGAAAAGAAAATATACTTAGTTTTTGTTGGGTGGAGAGTTCTGTATATATCTATGAGTTTGAATTGGTTGATTATGGCATTTAAATCTTCCGTGTCTTTATTGAGCTTCTTTCTGGATGTTCTCTCCTTCACCGAAAGTGATGTGTTGAAATCTCCTAGTATTATTGTGGAGCTATTTCTCTTATCAATGCTGTTAGAATTTGTTTTATGTATTTTGGAGCCCTGTCACTGGGTGTGTAAATATTTATTATGGTTATGTCTTCCTGGTGTATTGACCCTTTAATCATTATATAGTGTCCTTCCTTATCTTTGTGGTGCATTTTGCTTTAAAGTCTATTTTGTCAGAGATTAATATCACCACTCCTGCTCTTTTTTATTCTTTTTTTAATTGCACTTCAGGTGAGGGCTTACAGAACAAATAGATTCTCATGAAACAGTAGTACACATATAGTTTTATGACATTGGTTAACAACCCCACAACATGTGAACCCTCTCCCTTCTCAACCTTATTTTTTTGTGTGTAAAAATATACATAGCCAAAGATAGACCATTTCAAATATTTCTATATGCACAGTTCAGTGACATTGATTACGTTCTTCCAATTGTGCTGCTATTCTCACTTTAGATGAAGGCTTACAGAGCAAAATAGTTTCTCATTTAAAAGTTAGTACACATGTTGCCCTTTGACAATGGTTAACAACCTCACAACACATCAACACTATCTTTACTCAACCTTGGGTTCCCTATCACCAGCTTTCCTGTCCCCTTCTGCCTTCTGGCCCTTGTCCCTGGACTGCTGCGCCTCAGTAGTCCCATTTAGTTTTATGGGGATGTCCACTTCCCGGCTGAATGGTGAACCTTGGAAATGATTTCACCACTGATCTAAAAAGGTGTCTGGGAGCCATACTCTCAGGGTTTCTCCAGTCTCCTTTAGGCCAGTAAATCTGGTCTTTTTTTTTTTTTTGTGAGTTATAATTTTGTTCTACTTCCTTCTCCAGCTCTGTCCAGAACCCTGTGTTGTGATCCTGGTCAGAGCAGTCAGTGGTGGTAGCCAGGCACCATCTAGCTGTACTGGACTCAGTCTGGTGGAGTCCTTGGTAGCTGTGGCCAATTAGTCCTTCGGACTAATCTTTTCCTTGTATACTGTTGTCTTCATTCTCCCTTGCTCCCGAAGGGATGAGACCAGTGGACTATCTTAGATGGCTACTCACAGGCTTCTAAGACCCCAGACACTACTCACCAAGGTAGAATGTAGAACATTGATTTTATAAACTGTGTTATGCCGGATGAGCTAGATGTTTCCCAAGACCGTGGTCCCCACAGCCCTCCACCAAACAATTCAGTCCCTCAGGGAGTTTGGATGTGTCTATGGAGCTTCCATAACCTTTCCTTGTACAAGTTATGCTGGTTTCCCCTGTATTGTATACTGTCTCACCCTTCACCTAAGATACCAGTTATTTATTGCCTATTTAGTGTTTCCCCCCCACACCCCTCCCATCCCTGGTAACCAACAAAGATTGTTACCTTTTGTGTGTGAACTTTTTCATGGGTTTTTACAATAGAGTTCTCATACAATATTAGTCCTTTTGTGATTGACTTATTTCACTCAGCATAATGTCTTCAGGTTTCATCCATGTTACGAGATGCTTCACAGATTCATCGTTGTTCTTTCTCGTTGCATAGTACTCCATTGTGTGTATGTACCATAGTTTGTTTATCCATTCATCTGTTGATGGGCATCTAGGTTGTTTCCATCTTTTTGCTATTGTGAACAATGCTGCCATGAACATAGGTGTTCATATGTCTATTTGAGTGATGGCTCTTATTTCTCTAGGATATATTCCTAGGAGTGGATTGCTGGATCTAATGGTATGTCTATTTCTAGCTTTCTGAGGAAGTGCCATATCATTTTCCAAAATGGTTGTATCATTTTGCATTGCCACCAGCAGTGCATAAGAGTTCCAGTCTCCCTGCAGCCCCCCAACATTTATTATTTCCAGTCTTTTTGATTCATGTCAGTAATGCCGGGGTGAAATGGTATCTCATTGTGGTTTTAATTGGCATTTCTCTAATGGCTAGTGATCACGAGCATTTCCTCATGTGTCTGTTGGCTATTTGAATGTCTTCTTTGGTGAAGTGTCTGTTCATTTCCTTTGCCCATTTTTTAATAGGATTATCTGTCTTTTTCTTGTAGAGGTGTTAGATTTTCTTGTAGATTATGGAATTAAACATTTGTCTGACTTGTACTGTCCAAAATTTTTTTCCCAGTCTGTAGGTTCTCTTTTTACTCTTTTGGTGAAGTCTTTTGAAGAGCATTGGTGTTTGATTTTTAGAAGATCCCAGTTATCTAGCTTATCTTTTGGGGTTTGTGCATTGATGGTTAGGGTTTGTATCCTGTTAATGCCATGTATTAAGGTGTGTAGTGTTGGTCCTATTTTGTCTTCTATGAACTTTACACTTTTAGGCTTTATATTCAGGTCTTTGATCCATTTGGAAGTAGTTTTTGTATACGGCATGAGGAATGGGTCCTGTTTCATTTTTTTGCAGATGGATATCGAGTTTTTCCAGCACCATTTGTTTAAAAGACTGTCTTTTCCCCATTTGATGGACTTTGGGCCCTTGTCGAAGATCAGGTGATCTTAGGTGGATGGATTTACCTCTGGGTTCTCAATTCTGTTCCACTGGTCAATGCATCTGTCATTGTACCAGTACCAGGCTGTTTTGACTACTGTAGCTGTATAGTAGGTTCTGAAGTCAGCTAGTGTGAGTCCTCCAACTTTATTTGTCTTCTTCAGTAGTGCTTTACTTATTCGGGGCTTATTCCCTTTCCATATAAAGTTAATGATTAGTTTTTCCATCTCTTTGAAGAATGTTGTTGGTATTTGGATCGGGATTGCATTGTATTTGTAAATTGCTTTGGGTAGAATTGTCATTTTCACAATGTTGTGTCTCCCTATCCATGGGCATGGTATGTTTTTTGCATTTATGTAGATCCCTTTGGGTTTCTTGCAGTAGTGTTTTGTAGTTTTCTTTGTATAGATATTTTATACCCCGGTCAGATTTATTCCTAAGTATTTTATCTTTTTAGGGGCTATTATAAATGGTATTGTTTTCCTGATTTCTTTTTCATCGTTCTCCTTATTGGTGTATAGGAATCCAACTGATTTTTGTATGTTTATCTTGTATACTGCTATTCTGCTGAATCTTTCTATTAGTTCTAGTAGATGTCTCGTGGAGTCTTTAGGGTTTTCTATGTATAGTATCATATCATCTGCAAACAGGGACAGTTTAACTTCTTCATTACCAATTTGGATGCCTTTATTTCTTTTTCTTGCCTTATTGCTCTAGCTAGAACTTCCAGCACAATGTTAAATAAGAGTGGTGATAAAGGGCATCCTTGTCTTATTCCTATTTTCAAGGGGAATGTTTTCAGCCTCTCTCCAATAAGAATGATGTTGGCCATTGGTTTTGCATAGATGCCCTTTATTATGTTGAGAAATTTCCCTTCTATACCTATTTTATTGAGAGTTTTTATCAGGAATGCGTATTGGACTTTGTCAAATGCCTTTTCTGTGTCAATTGAGATGATCACGTGATTTTTTTCTTTCCTTTTATTTACGTGGTGGAATACTTTGATTGATTTTCTAATGTTGAACATCCTTGCATACCTGGTATGAATCCTACTTAGTCGTGGTGTATTATTTTTTTGATATGATGCTAAATTCTATTGGCTAGAATTTTGTTAAGAATTTTTGCATCTATATTCATGAGAGATATTGGTCTGTAATTTTCTTTTTTTGTGATGTCTTTGCCTGGTTTTGGTATCAGTGTAATACTGGCTTCATAGAATGAATTTGGAAGAGTTGCTTCCTTTTCTATGCTCTGAAATAACTTGACTAGTACTGGTACAAGCTCTACTGTAAATGTTTTGTAGAATTGTCCAGTGAAGCCATCTGGGCCAGGGCTTTTTTTGGTTGGGAATTTTTTTTATTACCTTTTCAATCTCTTTTCTTGTTATGTGTCTGTTCAGATTTTCAACATCACTTTGTAGTAGTTTGGGTAGGCCGTGTGTTTCTAGAAATTTATCAATTTCCAGTAGGTTTTCAAATTTGTTGGAGTATAATTTTTCATAATATTCTGTTATAATCCTTTTTATTTCAGTTGGGTCTGTTGTAATGTCCCCCATTTCATTTCTTATTTGGGTTATTTGCATGCTCTCTTGTTTTTCTTTTGTCAGTCTGGCCTGTGGTTTTTTTATTTTGTTGATTATTTCGAAGAACCGCTTTTGGTTTTGTTGAGTCTTTCTATTGATTTTCTGTTCACTATTTCATTTATTTCTGTTCTGATCTTTACTAATTCCTTTTTTTTCCCGTGGCTGTGGGCTTTTTTTTGCTGTTCTCTTTCTTTTTTTTTGAGTTCTGTAGTCAATGTTTTGATTTTGTCCCTTTCTTCTTTTTTGATGTGTGCGTCTATTGCTATAAATTGTCTTCTGAGTTTGATTCTAGGAATGTTTTGATTCCATCTCTGATTTCTTCTATTACCCAGTGATGTGTAAGCAGGGTATTATTCAGTTTCCATGTTATTGATTTTTTTCCTTGCTCTTTCTGTTGTTAATTTCTACCTTGATGGCATTGTGGTCAGAGAAGATACTTTGAATTACCTCAACGTTTTGGATCTTGTTGAGGATTGCTCTGTGGCCTAAAATGTGATCTATTCTGGAGACCGTTCCATGTGCATTGGAAAAGAATGTGTACTTTGCAACAGTTGGATGGAGTGTTCTATATATGTTTATGAAGTCAAGTTGGCTGATTGTGCCCTTTAGGTATTCTGTATCTTTGCTGAGTTTCTTCTTAGTTGTTC
This sequence comes from Dugong dugon, assembly GCA_030035585.1. Classification (NCBI taxonomy): domain Eukaryota; kingdom Metazoa; phylum Chordata; class Mammalia; order Sirenia; family Dugongidae; genus Dugong; species Dugong dugon. The sequence continues at coordinate 18,521,005 of CM057463.1, read as the reverse complement.
TGTCCTTTACTGAGAGTGGTGTGTTGAAGTCTCCTACTATTATTGTGGAACTGTCAATTTCTCTTTTCAGTGTTGTTAGAGTTTGTTTATGTATTTTGGAGCCCTGTCATTGGGCGTGTAGATGTTTATTATGGTTATGTCTTCATGATGGATCATCCCATTAATCATCATATAGTGTCCTTCTTTGTCTTTTATGGTGGATTTTGTTTTAAAGTCTATTTTATCTTAGTATTGCCACTCCTGCTCTTTTTTTGTAGTTGTTAGCTTGATATATTTTTTTCCAGTCTTTGACTTTTAATAAATTCATGTCTTTGTTTCTAAGGTGTGTCTCTTGTAGACAGCATGTTGATGGATCCTGTTTTCTTATCCATTCTGTCACTCTCCATCTCTTTATGGGTGCATTGAGTCCATTTACTTTCAGTATAATGACTGATAGATGTGAGTTTGTTGCTGTCATTTTGTAGGGCTTTTTTTTGTGGTACTGACATTTTCTTTGTTCTTCTTCCTCTCCTGTGCTGAGTTACTTTTGTTTGTGGATTTTTTTTTTTTCATTTCTTTTGTTTTTGTAGGTTTTGTTGTTGCTGAGACTTTATGTTTTTCCTCTTTATTTTTATGAGTATGTTTGTTAACTTTCTTTGTGGTTACCATGAATTTTACCCTTATCTTTCTAAGTTTGAAGCAGTCTACCATTACCTGGTATCGCCTTGCCTTCCTCTCCATTAGAAGATTCTATACCTATGCCGTTTATTCCCTCTTTTATTGTTTTGATGTTATTGTCATTTACTGATTAACTGCTCTGATTCCCTGTTGTACTTCTTTTGGTTTTGGATAGTCCTTGAGAGTTCATTTCCTAGACTGGTATCTGGCTGGTAAGATCCTGTGTCCTAGATTCTGCCTGTAAGCTGAAGTTGTTTGTTCTCAGATCGAAGAACTCCCTTTAATAATTCTTGTAAGTTTCGTTTGGCCTTTACATATTCCCTTAATATCTGTTTATCTGGAAATGACCTAATTTCACCGTCATATTTGAACAAGAGTTTTACAGGATGTATTATTCTTGGCTGGCAATTTTTTTCTTTCAAGATTTTATGTATGTTATCCCATTGCCTTCTTGCCTGCATGATTTCTGCTGAATAATCTGAGCTTAGTCTTATTGTTTTTCTTCTGTATGTGACTTTTTGTTTTTCACTAGCTGCTCTCAGGATTCTTTGTTTGTCTTTGGTTTTGGCGAGTGTGAATATGATATGCCTTGGTGATTTTCTTTGGGGTCTATCCTATATTGGGTTTGTTGAGCTTCTTGGATGGCCAGTTTTTCATCTTTCATGATATTGGGGAAGTTTTATGTCAGCAGTTCTTCAGTGGTCCTCTCTGTTTTTTCTGTTTTCTCCCTGTTCTGGAACTCCAGTCACTTGAAAATTTTTGCTTTTGATTGTATCCCACATAACTCTCAGGGTCTCTTCATTTTTCTTTGTTCTTTTTTCTGAGTTTTCCTCAAACAGAGTTGTATCCAAGTGTTTCTCTTCAATTCCACTTATCTTGTCTTCCACCATTTCAAATCTGCTCCTCAGCCCTTCTATGACACCGTCCATTTCTGAAATCTTGTTGTTTATGTTTTGGATTTCTAACTGTTGTTTTTGTATCATTTATAGTTGTGAATTTATTTTGGCATTTTGTTCCTGCATTATTTTCTTGAATTCTTCCAATTTTTTGTCTGTATTTTCCATGAATTTGTCTATTTTTTCCTCATTTTTGTCTGATTTTTGCTTCAGCTGTTGGAGAATTTTGAGTATTAGAAATTTGAATTCCCTATCAGGTAGTTCTAGTGCCTTTTCTTCCTCTGGAAAGTCAGCTGTTGTTTTATTTTGGACGCCTACTGGAACCATCCAGTCTTGTTTTTGTAAATGTTTTGATATTGTCTGCTGTCTTCGGGGCATTCAGTAGTTATTTTTCTCATTTATTAATTGTAGATTTGTTTGTTTTGTCCTTTTTTTTTTTTAATTTGGCTATGTCTGAGCAGGCAGGCTGTGTGTTCTTTGTTGTTTTCTCCTCTTTGGGCACAATACGTTTCACCTCCTTCTCCAATTGGCAGTTTCAGTCACTCAGATTTGGTACGGCAGGGCAGGTCTAGCTGAGGAGGAGTTACTGGGACAGGTTGTTTGTGGCACTTACTACAGCCACCATGGTGGGTTGGTAATCAGTGCAGGGCAGCTTCTGGTAGGCTGTGCCTGTGCTGCTTGGTGGTGTGATGTCAAGCGCATGGTGCAGGTAGGCAGGATGTAGTGGAGAGATTGTTATGTGTGGAGCTAAGATTGTTATGGGAGAGAGGAAAAAAGGAACAGGAGCCAAAAACATACAAACAAACAAAAAAATGCTAGGGGAGCTTGCTGTTGGAGTGGAGAGATGAGAGACTATGAAATGGAGAAAAACAAAAAGGGGAAGAGGAAGAAAAAAAGAAAAGAAAAGAATGAATAAATAAGAATCGGATAGGGAAAAGAACAGCAAAGTTCCCAGGGATCCCACCGGTGTGGCTTTGAGGTCTGGGGAAGTTGTTCTCAGGTGTTGCAGTACAGCCTGGCTAGAAGGTGTAGAGGTATACAATGCCAGGTATTTAGGGAACAGAAAGAGAAGGAAGATATAGAGATATGAGCTGAGTAATGAAGAAGGAAAAAGAGGGAAACGAAAACAAAACAAATTAAAAAAATAAGAAAAGAATGAGGAAAGCCCCCAAAAGAACAGGAGAAAAAAAAAAAAAAAAACAACACAAAAAGAAATGCCCTCAGTGATCCCTCTGCACGTCTGTGCAAGTTGAGGGGGTAGGTTCCAAGCCACGCAGCACCGCCTGGCCATAACGGGCTCCCAACTCAAGAAAAGGAAAAGAAAACAAAACAAAAACTTCAAAACAAACAAAAGAGCATAAGCCCCTGGATCCCACCAACGTGGCAGCCCAGACCAAGAAGCAGCTCCACACTTGAACAGAGCTCCACAGCCCTTCAGGAAGAAGCAAAGATGGTGCACGGAGCCAGGTATTTGAGCAAAAGGAGGGAGAGGTGGTGAGAGGTAAGGAAGAAATCAAAAGAAGCGGAAAAAAAGCAACACCAGCTGCCAACAAATGGCACTCAGGGAGCCAGCTAGTGCGGGCTGGTGAAATCCAAGCAACTGGTGCTTCCCAGACAAGAGACTGTGTCTGCAGGAAGCAGAGGAGGCCAAGTGTGGGTGAAGAAGGGTACGGGGTGGGAAAGCGTATATCACAAATTACCGGAGCTCCACAGCCCCTCAGGAAGAAGCAAAGATGGCGAATGGAGCCAGGTATCTGATCGAAGGGGGTGGGGAGGTGGTGAGAGTTAAGGAAGAAATCAAAAGAAATGTAAAAAGACCAACACCAGAAGCCAACAAATGGCACTCAGAGAGCCGGCCCATTCCAGTGGGTGGAATCCAAGCAGCCGGTGCTTCCAGACAAGAGATTGTGGCCGTGGGAAGCAGAAGAGGCCGAGTGGGGGTGAATAAAGGTGGTAGGTGGTTAAGCATATGTCGCAAATTACTGGTTGTTTTGTCTCTAGCTGGAAGCTCCATGAAGCTGCTTTCTCATACCTGCTGTTTGCTGGTCTCCTATAGAAGTCCAAGATGGTGGATCGGCACTGCGTTAGCTGATAGGGGACCTCTGCATGAATCTCTCCTTGCTCTCCGTTCTCTGTCAGTTTTCTCACTCCGTTTGGTGCTTGGCTGAGTTCTTTATCTCTTCATTTTATGTTTTAGGGTTTCAGGATTGTTTTCTCTGTTCGGCTTAGTTTTTAGGATCTTTGCTGTGGAGGGACAGCATGGTGCTTCTGCATAGAGTGCCATTTTTCCAGAAGCCTCCTGCTCTTTTTTGATTTTTGTTTGCTTGATCTATTTTTTCCCATCTTTTGACATTTAGTTTGTTTGTGTCTTTAAGCCTAAGGTGTGTGTCTTGTAGGCAGCATATAGACAGATCATGTTTTTTTTTTTAATCCATTCTGCCACTCTGTCTCTTTACTGGTGCATTTAGTTCATTTACATTCAGCTTAATTTTTGATGGTTATGAGTTTACTGCTTTCATTTTGATGTATTTTTTGTTCGTGTGTGTTGTTGACAATTTCTTTGTTCCACTTAATTTTCTGTGCTGAGTTGTTTTTCTTCATGTCTTTTCATCTTTTTCTCTGTTGGTTTTGTGTTTGCTGAGTCTTTATATTTTTCTAGTTTTTCACTTTGACTTGTAGGATTGTTAGTTTCCTCTGTGGTTACCTTAATATTTATCAGTATTTTTCTAAGTTTAAACCAATCTTTTTTTTCTTTATGTTGCCTTGACTTCCTCTCTGTATGAAAGATCTATGATTATGTTATTTACTCCCTCTTTTTTGTTTTATTGTTGTTATCTTTTACATGTTGACATCTCTGTTTCCCTATTTTCAATGTTTTAGCTCTGATTTATTTTTGTAACTTCCCTATCTAGGTTTATATCTGTTGTTCTGTCCTGTGTTCTAGTCTTGGGTTGTTATCTGATGTTATTGATTTAGTAACTGGAGGACTTCCTTTAGTATTTCTTATAATTTTGGTTTGGATTTTACAAATTCCCTAAATTTGTGTTTATTTTGAAATGCCCTAATTTTGTCATCATATTTTACAGACAGTTTTGCTGGATAAATAATTCTTGCCTGGCTTTTTTTTTTTTCCTTCAAGGCTTTATATATGTCATCCCACTGACTTCTTGCTTGCATGGTTTCTGCTGCATAGCCTGAGCTTAGTCTTATTGACTCTCATTTGTAGATGACTTTTTGTTTATCCCTAGCCTCTCTTAAAACTCCCTCTTTATCTCTGGTTTTGGCAAGTATGATTATAATATGTCTTGGTAACTTTCTTTTGGGCTCTACCTTATGTTGGGTTTGATGAGCTTCTTGGATAGATACTTTCTCATCTTTCAGGATATCAGGGAAGTTTTCTGCCAACAAATCTTCAACAATTCTCTCTGAATTTTCTATTATCCTTCCCTGTTCTGGTACTGTAATCACTCTTGATAGAGTGCCACGTAATTCTTAGGGTTTCTTCATTTTTTTAAATTCTTCTGTCTGATTTTTCCTCACATAAGTTGTTGTCAAGTGCTTTATCTGCAGTCTCACTAATTCTGACTTCCTTTGCCTCAATTCTGCTCCTATGACTTTTTATTGAGTTGTCTAATTCTGAAATTTTATTGTTAATCTTTTGGAATTGTGTTTTCTGTCTCTATGAATTCTTGCAGCCTGTTAAATTTGTCATTATGCTCTTGTATAACCTTCTTAAGTTCCTCTATTTGTTTTTCTTTGTGTTCCTTGGATTGTTCTGCATTTTGAATTATCTCCTTCTTGATACCTTGAAGAGTTCTGTGTATTAATCTTTTGAATACAGAAGATTTCTTGATCTTTGTTTTGGTGTCTTCCTGAAGCTATCATGGTCTGCCTCTTTATGTGATTTTGTATTGACTATTGTCTCTGAGCCAACAATAAGTTATTATATTTATTTATTTCATGTTTGCTTACTGTGTCCTAGCGTCTTGTTTTGTTTTGTTTTGATATGCCCAAATAGATTGGTCATGTGAGCTAGTTTGATTATTGATGTCTTTGAAGCTCTCATGTCCTGTCTCCAGGTGGTTAGAACTGTTACTAGAGATGCGAGCCCAGAAGTCCATTTAGTTTTCTTGTGTGGATTCAGCTCTGGTGTCCAGCTCTTTGGCCACTGAGTGGTGCAGGCTGTCACCTATAGTCCTAGATGGGCAGGGGTGATTGGAGTAGGAACATGTATCTGACTACAGTAGGGGGTCACATGATAATCAAGGCAGGGGGCTGACTGCTGCCTCTGAGTTTCTGGGTGGAAGGCATGTCCCTGTTTCCTGGAGCACGTAGGTAAGTGGATTTTTCAACCAGATTATGGGCACCCAGTGCTGTTGGCTGTAAGGACTGGGAGTCACAACTTATTCTTGGACCCCTGTCATTGGTGGCTTGGTAGAGTGGGTGGAGCCACCAACCCTCAGGCCCCTGATGTAGGTAGGTGAGGACCCTGCTGAATGAATGGGCAAGGCGATGTCCAATGTCATGAATCTGCCACTCCCTCTTATAGCTGATGCAGATAAAAATAAGCTTCAGGTATATACCCTGTTGTACTGTGGTGATGAGGGCCTATGCTGTTGAAATGGGCCCACACAGGTCTATGCAGAGGTGAAAGGCATTCCAAGTCCATAGACTCCTTATGCCTGTGCCTAGGCGAAAGGGCTATGCCTGCTCTGAGATCCTGGCTTAGGGGAGCTGGCAGATAATTTTTTTCTTGTTTGTTTATTTGTTTCCTCTCCAAAGCTTGGAGAATGGCTCAGGGCATGTGATGGGTCTTACTTCCAGCCCAGGGGGCTCAGCAATCTCTGAAGCCAGACTGGGACCTGGAACAGAGTGGGGAGGGGGCAGGTAAATGGGAGAAAGGTACTTCCCAAAAGGAAGTTTTTTTTTTTTGATCCCCGCAGTAGGTTAGACTTATCTTTCACTGATTGAGTGCTGCTTCTCCCTGGTTTTGGAAGCTTGAGCAGACTCTCTGCCACTCAGTGTTTCCCAATGTGAAAAACACATCCCGAGCGCCACTGCTTGCCTCACACCTCCTGTGCTAGCCCATCCTGCCTGCAGGGTGCCAGGGCAGGCCAGATCAAGTGTGGCAACTCCTCGCTGCTTCTGAACCATCTCTCCCTCCCCTTGCCACTCAGTCCTATTCCTCAACTTTGTCTCTGATGTTCAGGCCCCAGGATTGTCACTTATAATCGATTCACTTGTTTTTTTCGGGTCTTTGTTGTAAGAGGGACCACAGAAAGTGTCTGACTACTCTGCCATCTTGGCCTCACCTCTCCTCTTTTATTCTTAATTTTTTGAGTCTTTTCTCTCTTTTTTTTGGTCAGTCTAGCTAAATGCTTGTTGATTTTCCTGATATTTCTAAAGAATCAGTTTTTAGTTTCATTGATATCGTGTGTGCTTTTCTCTTTTGTATGTATATATATTTTTCTATTGTTTTTGTTGTTATTGAGAATATACACAGCAGAAAATACACCAATTCAACAATTTCTACATGCAAATTCAGTGACATTGATTACATTTTTCAAATTCTGCAATCATTCTCAATCTCCTTTTCTGAATTGTTCCTTCCCCATTAACATAAACTCACTGCCTCCTAAATTTCCTATCTAATCTTTCCAGTTGCTGTTGTCAATTTGATCCCATATGGATAGTTCTTAAAAGAGCACAGTGCTCAAGGCAGACACTGTTTACTAAATAAGCTAAACTATTGTTTGGTTTAAAGAAGATTTCAGGGGATATTTTTGGTTTAATGTTTAAAGATTATCTCAGGGAAATAATTTCAGGGGTTCATCTAGTCTCCATGACCCCGGAAAGTCTCTATTCTGTGAGAATTTGGACTTCTGTTCTGTATTTTCCCATTTTGATCAGGATTCTTCTATAGGATCTTTGATCAAAACATTCACTAATGGTAGCTGGGCACCATCCCATTCTTCTGGTCTCATGGCAAAAGTTATTCATGGAGGCAATTAGCCACTCATTACATTTCTTCCTCCTATTCCTGACTCCTTCTTGTTCTGTTGCTCCAAGGAAATAGAGACCAATTTTTGTACCTTGGAGGGCTATTTGCAAGCATTTTTTTTAAGGGTAAAGTTTGCATAACTGGTTACTGTATTTTTTATGCAAATAATGCGCCAACATAAATAACACACATAGTGAACATAGGAAACTAACACACAAGGGATTGTTCAGTTTGCAAAAACCATATAACACGTGCATTTGTTGTTGTTACGTGCCATCGAGTCTGTTCTGACTCATAGTGACCCTATGTGTTACAGAATGAAACACTGCTTGGTCCTGTGCCATGCCCACAATTGTTGTCGTGCTTGAGCCCATTGTTGCAGCCACTGTGTCAATCCGTCTCATTGAGGGTCTTCCTTTTTTTCACTGACCCTCTACTTTACCAAGCGTGATGTCCTTCTCCAGGGACTGATCCCTCCTGACAACATATCCAAAGTAAGTAAGACGTAGTCTCACCATCCTTGCCTCCAGGGAGCATTCTGGCTGTACTTCTTCCATGACAGATTTGTTTGCTCTTTTGGTAGTCCTTGGTGTATTCAATATTCTTTGTTAACACCACAATTCAAAGGCATCAATTCTTCTTTGGTCTTCCTTATTCATTATCCAGTTTTTGTATGCATATGCAATTGAAAATACCATGGCTTGGGTCAGGCACACCTCAGTCTTCAAGGTAACATCTTTGCTTTTCAACATTTTAAAAAGGTTTTTTGCAGAAGATTTGCCCAGTGCAATGCATCTTTTGATTTCTTGACTGTTGCTTCCATGGTGTTGATCGTGGATGCAAGTAAAATGAAGTCCTTGACAACTTCAATCTTTTCTCTGTTTATCATGATGTTGCTTATTGGTCCAGTTGTGAGGATTATTTGCATAAAAATACAGTAAAGTAACTGATGTCAGTAAGTTGTACATGTGTAAAATGTTGAATTGGCAAAAGTTGTGTGATAGATATACTTACAACAACAACAAAAGAGCAGCTACTGAGATTGCTCATGTACAACCAAAAACCTCATAGGATTTTGTTTCTTGGTTTAGAGGTTTATGGTCATGGTTTCATGGGACATCCCAGTTAATTGGCCTAATATCGTGTTTAGTGCTTCTGTTCTACCTCCTCGTCCACTGCATAGTGCCTGGGTTCTTAAAAGCTTGTAAATTGCCATCCAAGGTAAATATTTAGTCTCTTTTATATTTTATTGATTTTTACTCTGATAGTTATTGTTTCTTTTCTTAGGCTTACTTTGCTTTCAATTTGCTCAGTTTCTTTTCTAGTTTCTTAAGGTGGAGACCTGGTGGTGCAGTGGTTAAAGCACTTGGCTGCTAACCAAAAGTTCAGCAGTTTGAACCCACCAGCCGGTCTATGGGAGACAATGTGGCAGTCTGCTTCCATAAAGATTTATGGCCTTGGAAACCCTATGGGGTCATTATGAGTCAGAACCTACTAGACAGCCGTTGGTTGTTTTTTTTTTTAAGGTTTTAATTTAAGGTGGAAGGTAGGTAATTGATTTGTAATCTTTCTTATTTTTTAATATAGATTTTTGCAGCTATAAATTTCCCTCTAACACTGCTTTATCTGCATCACATATTTTTTAAAAAATTTTTATCCAACGTAATATATTTTTAAATTTCATTTGTGATTTATTCTTTGTTACTCTGGCTATGTAGTAGTGTATTTTAGTTCTATATCTTTCTGAATTCCCAAATACTTTCTGACGCTGTTTTAAAATTGAAATCCCTTGTGGTTGAAAGTCATAGTTTTTATAATTTCAATCTTTTTAAGTTACTGAGGCTTATTTTATGGCCTAGCATAAGGTCTATCTCGTAGAATTCTCCATGTGCACGAGAAGAATGTGTATTCTGCTATTGTTGGGTTTAGTGTTCTATAGATATTTATTAGGTCTAGTTTCTGAATAGTGTTGTTCAAGTCTTCTATATCTTTGTTGATCTCTTGTCTAGTTATTCTATCCGTTATTGAAAGTGGAGTATTGAATTTTCCACTTATGATTGTTGAACTGTTTATTTCTCCATTCAGTTCTGTCATTTATGTTTTATTAACTGTCTTGTTCCTGTTACTCTGATGTTAGGTACAAATATGTTTATAATGGTTATATCTTCACTAGATGTTCAACAGTTTTACATTATGTCTTTGTTTTTCTGTAGTTACAGGTTTGTCCTAAAGTCTATTTTGTCTGATTTTAGTTTGGCTACTTAAGCTTTATTATGATGCTGTTTACATAACAAATCTTGTACCATCCTTTATTTTTCAACCTATTTGTATCTTCAATTGAAATTGTTGAATATTGTTTTTGTTTTAAATCCTGTATGGACAATCTCTGCCTTATGATTGGATCGTATAATATATTCACATTTAATGTTATTATTGATGCTATTGGATTTACAAATGTAATTTTCTTTTTTGTTTTCTGTATGACTAAGATGTGCGTGACCCAAGCCACAGAATTTTCAATTGACTGATATGCATGTGAAAGCTGAACAATGAAAAAGGAACACTGAAGAAGAATTGATGCACTGGAATTGTGGTGTTGGCAAAGAATACTGAATATACCATGAACTGCCAGCAGACCGAACAAGTCTGTCTTGGAGGAAGTACAGCCACGATGCTCCTTAGAAGAGAGGATGGCAAAACTTCATCTTGCTTACTTTAGACACATCATCAGGAGAGACCAATCACTGGAGAAAGACATCATGCTTGGTAAAGTAGACGGTCAGTGAAAAAGAGGAAGACACTTAATAAGATGGATTGACACAGTGGCTGCAACAGTGGGCTCAAACATAGCAATAATTGTGAGGATGACTTAGGACCTGTCAATTTTCATTCTGTTACGCATAAGTCAGATCTGACTTGACCGCATCTAACAACAACAACTCTATGCCAGTAAATTAGACAACTTAGATTAAATTGAAAAATTCCTAGAATGAAACAAATTACTGAAACTGACTCATGGCTTACTTCTATATCAGTAAAGAAGCCAGTGAAGATTGATCCATGGATCCCAGTAAGCACAGGACAGAACAACAGAAAAACTGAGAAGGGCTATATCATGAAGTTTTTTTAGGTCATTGTAAGGGTTTTGGCTTTCATTCTGAATGAAATGGGAAGCATTAGAGTGCTTTGAGCAGAGGAATGACATGCTGTGTTGTGGTTTTAAAAGAACCACTCTGATTGCTTCACTGAAATAGATTATAGGGAGAGCATGTGATGGAGGCTAAAGCTGTAATCCAGGCAGTAGATGAAGGCAGTCTGGATCAGGGCTGTAGCAGTTGATATAATGTGTAGGGTAAGATATTGGATATATTTTGAAGATATTAGAAAATTTACTAAGGAGTCCTGGCAGTGCAAATGGTTAAGTGCTAAGCTGTTAACCCAAAGTTTGCTGGTTCAAACCCACTCAGCCGCTGTGTGGGAGAAAGACCTGGCATTCTGCTCCCATAATTATAGCCTGGAAACCCTATGGGACAGTTTTACTTTGTTGGGGTGGCTGTGAGTCAAAATCGACTCGACAGCTCCCAACAATGTAAGATTTACTGATGCTTTGGTAAAGATGTCCTGCTTCTTTATCTCTTCCCTGCTATGAAGTGGTGAGGTAGGGCTTGGTTTGTGTCCGAGTGGAGTTGAGAGATTGGATTAGAGAACACACCCTTGTGACTGGTGGAAACGGAGAGGCAGTGCAGGTCATTGCTGCCACCCAACATGGGAGTGCCTCTGGGAATTCTTCCAAGACGGGAAAGGAGGCACCAAGACTGCAGTCAGTGGAGGGCTGAGGAAACCTCTCAAAAGAAATCCTTCTGCTTTACATTCTTCACTACCTTCTAAAGTTTAATACTTTTATTCCTTCACCTAAAATGACTCCATTTAATTAAGCTTTTCCCAAGCAGTGAGTTCAGTTTCACATGTTCAAAAACCATTCCTTTCCCTGACTGGCAATGCATAACCCTTCAAGTCCTTACGCAGGGCCCAGAGATAGGCAGAACATGCACAATGCTGAGGTTCTCCTGGGAGCTCTCAAAAACAGCCTGGAACTAACCTATTGCCATTGAGTTGATTCTGACTGAAGTTGGCCCTGTGTGTGTCAGAGTAGAACTGTGCTCCATAGGATTTTCGATGGCTGACATTTTGGATGTAGATTGACAGGCTTTCCTTCTGAGCTCCTCTGGGTGAACTTGAATCTCCAGACTTTCAGTAGGCAGCCTAGCATGTTAACTGTTTGCACTACCTAGGGACTACTTGTTTCTGTTGTTAGTTGCCATAGAGTCCATTCTGACTCATGGTGACCCCATATGTGTAGAAAGGAACTGCTCCATAGTTTCCAAGGCCTGACTTCTGTGGTGCCCCTGAGAGGGTTTGAACTGCCAACTTTTTGGCTAGTAGTCGAGCACTTAACCGTGTGCACCACATACCAGTTGCCTTCAAGTTGATTCTGATTCATAGCGACCCTATAGGACAGAGTAGAACTGCCCCATAGGGTTTCCTATGCTGTAATCTTTACAGAAGCAGACTGCCACGTCTTTCTCCAATAGACTGGCTGGTGGGTTTGAACCACTGACCTTTTATTTAGCAGCTGAGTGCTTTAACTACCACATAACAGCTCGTCAAAGAGCTTTGGATGGAGGCAGAACGATCCAAGTAAGAAAGAATTTCCCTAATACTCTCCTCTATTCATACAGTAATACTAATAATGTGCTTGAACATTTGTTTTCTGCTCAGCTCTGCCCTTTTCATTCATTAGCTCATTTAATCCTGAGCTAATTAGCTCAGCTCTCTGAGAAATAATTTTCTCTATTTTATTGATGAGTTATGTGAGGCTAAGAGCAGGGAGTCATTTGCCCAGCATTTCATAATAGCAGTTGATGGAGCTTGGATGTAAACTCAGGTCTATCTGTTGGTGTAACCCTGATGCCATAGCTTTGAAATACTAGGTTATATACTCAACTGTGTGCACTTTTGGCTCTACATACCATTTCATCTGAACTGGCTCTCTATACAGAATATTTTTTTGACAACTTGATAGCTTTATTCCACATAGGCTGCATTTTATAAGACAAGGTAACTTAAGAGAGCTAGACATTTTAATATGGTTTTGAAGGAGGGTTAGGTGAGTGTCTTTGTTAAAGCTAGAACCCTCTATAACATTATATTTTTCTAGCAAGTAGGAAAATATTGTTGTTTAGTGCCGTCGAGTTGGTTCTGACTCATAGTGACCCTGTGTACGACAGAACGCAACACTGCCCAGTCCGGCGCCATCCTCATAATTGTTGCCATATTTGAACCCATTGTTGCAGCCACTGTGTCAATCCATCTTGCAGAGGAAAATATTAGGGATGCTTTTACTTTTAACATAATTTTTAATGTTTTTAAAGAAAGAAAGGAAAATTAAATTTGCCCATATAACCACATATGCAAAGAGTGCTAATTTATTAAACACATTCACTATAATTAACACAACTTTATTGATTTGATGAGACTTTATTCACTAGCTATAAACTTTTTATACATTTATCTCTTATGTACACAGATTTTTCCACCAAGAAATATTAATGACTTTGTACAGCACTATTGAGCTTGATTTTTCATTCCTGCTGGCCCTTAAGGCAATTGTTAGAATTTTTTTTATTTTACATGACCAGTGTTATGCTTGATTTCTTTAAGTTTTGGCATACTAGAAATTGTTCCTGTTAATTAAAAGTTTAAGAAAGTGTAATTCCCCGGCCTTTGTATTTGATACAATAATTTACCAGAAACTAAAATCAGATTTTCTGAGGAAATTCTGCGTAACAATTGAATTCAAAGTCTGAGCTGGCCAGCATTGATTTTTCACATTTATTTTGTATTTCTGGAATTTGGTACTAAGCTTCTTGAAATTCTCCTCTGTGCTTTGTAAGAATGAAGGTCACTTTGAAGTTCGTCAGATCTCTGTTAATAGGAGATTGGCAGGATGTGGAAAAGAATAGGAACTGGGCTGCTGGGTCATAAATGTCACCATCATGAAGTTGGGAGACTGAATAATGCAGCAGCATTCTGAGCTTGCTGAAAAATAAAAAGATGTTAGAGTAGATTCAACAATACTCATGTTTGCTTTAATTTTTTCCCCAGTGTACATAATTTCAAAAGCACTTTGTCAGATGCAAAATAATAGAAATACAATGTGTAATTTTTAATTTTTTTCTTTTAATAAGAGAATACTCAAAATGATGCAAGGCTTTTTGATTCTTTCAGACTTTTCTTAAAATATTTTGGATTTTTATGGTGCTGATATAAATTCAAAATAACCTACAATGTTTAAACCATCTGTCTGGTTTCCTGAGCAAATGCTTGCCTGCAAACAATGAAAAAGATTCACAATGAACTTTAACATCAAAGAGAATAGAGTGAATTTTGGAGGCAAATTCTTCCAAACCCAGGTAAATATGAAAACATTGTTGCAGCTTTATTTGACATGACTCCCACTGAAACTGACTCCATGTATGTTATTCTATAGTTCCCAGTGTTAAAATTTGGACAAAAGGGTTAAAATTTTATCTCTTTCCCATCATACACATTTATTTTATTATTATTATTATTTTAAATTTTAAGTTTGAACTTAAAAAGAATTTTGCTTTATAAGCCTTGGTTGTAGAGCCATGAATATTAAATGAATGATCTCAATTTTCTGATACTATATGGACCTCAAATCTACTCAGAACAAAACAAAACTGATTAATGCAATATTTTTCCTTAGAAATGTCTCAGAAAATTCTACTAAATTTCTCTAACATATATGACAGTCTGAAGTTATCTTTCAACGCATTTTGGTAGTGGTTGACTACATTACATTTGAAGGCCTAACTTCACATTTAATTCTACAGCTGAATATGGTCTCATGTGTCTAGAACATTAATTAATGCAAGTCCCATAATCCTTTATGAATTTAAGAAGAAAACAGTACCTGCTTATAAATATTAGGCTTTTTCTTGAAACATTTATATTGTACGATTAGCATTTACATTTTTTTAGGAACGAACACATAAAAACATTGTTATATTACAATGATTAAATATTAAATAATACATTTTCTTATCTAAAGCATGCACACAAGCTTCATAGTCTTTACTGAGTTGTTTGTGACAACCCTGTAATGCCCACTTACTATTTCTGCATTCAGTTTTGAACTTAACTCATTGAAGTTATTACCGTCATTAAAATGATTATGTGTCTGTGAACTTGTGTGTATGTGCGCATGCACACTTGAGAGTGTATTGTTTTATCAGAAGAAATTCGAGTCATACACATATGGTATACACTTTTAACATTTTGTAACAATTGGATGTTTCTGGTTTTTGTCTCCAGAAAGGGGGGGGGGGGGTTGGGAAATTAAATGTCCTGGTAGTAGTAAATTAACTTGCTATTGAATAATTGCTTTTATCTTGTTCTAAAATTTAAAAAAAAAGATTCTTTTTATTATTGATAGAGGCAAAACAATCAAGTAAAGTGATAGAAGTAATTGTTTTAGATGGATAGCTTTGAAACTATAACTGAATATTTTAAAGGAGAAGTTTCTATGCATATATGCACATTCTTATAAGGCTTCTGCTTCCTTGAGCACAACTGACAGTATTCCTAATTCAAGGAAAGATGATTTATAAGCACTGAGGTCTGGAAGATAAATGCCACACTTATAAGTGTAGCTTGTTTTATGTCTCTCAGAAATGTGCCTGTATATTATTTCTTATAGTAAAACAGGTGCTTCTTTAGAATTATTAGCTCATTTTTTTCTGCAGAAACCTCTCAATTATCTAAGGAGCTGAAAAGAAAACACTCTGTGGAAGGGGGTGTGTTCACTCACCTTTGCCTGGTACGTGTTTGCATTTACCCACACGATTGATCGTCCAGCCTTCTCTAAAAGATGACTTATCTTTCCACATCTTGCCTGATTTCTCTATATGTATATTAGTATTTTTCAATCACATTTCCTTTTGTCACACTTAAAACTCCTTTTGAAAGAATTTGGATTTGGAGATATGTTCTAATTTTTTCTCCTAATCCTTACTCCATTTTTAATCAGGGCAAGGGACAGTTAATCAACATTAAAGTTGATAAGGTCAATCTCCACCTTAATTTTTTTCCTTAGGTTACAGAGGAGAAACACACCTTCCTTTGGAGCTGGAAGATGCTCCTATCTACTTTCATCACCATGAATTACTATCTTTAGTTCTTGTCTAAAGATTGACAGCCAGTTTCAAAGATAAGTGGGGCTATTCTCATCTTCATTAGAAGGCATCTTTAGTGTTTTATAATGCACCTATTTTTTTTTCAATATTTGTGTAAAATAAAAGAAGGAGAATCATAAGAATTTTCTTTGACCTTTTAAAGTCCCAACTTTGACAATTTCTTACCTTGCCATTTTAAAACATGCATTGGTTCAAATGTAAATGATTATTTTTTTTCTTCTGAAATCACTTTCTCAGAGAAATAATAAAAAGAGTGACATGCACACCTGCCTAGTAATTTGACTAGATTTTCCTTTTTAGGTAAATTTCATGGAGAGAAATTTTAAATCTTTAGAAAGTTTCATTCTGCAAAGTGAATTTTCTTGAACAAAGTTTTTCATATAATTCCTACTTTTTGATGTTGAACTTCCATCACTCTGGTGGGAAAATGGGTGACTAAACTTTTTGCTGTTTTATAGTTGCAGATGAGTAAGTTCCATTTTATATAGACTTTATTTCTATTCACTCACAATATTATATTTTAAAGCTTCTTTAAGTTTTTGAAAAACTGCCTATCAATTTAGTAACAGAAATGTACACTGCAAATTTTTAAAGAGAAAAAATTGGACATAAGATATTTTTCAGTTGGTTGCACAAAGTAATTTACAGTTTTCAATGAATAAATTTAAATCTCATTTTTGGGGGGGGGGCAAGTGTTTTAATAGTGTTTTTGTTACATTCATATGCCACCTTTCTCAACTGAAGCATAGCTACCTAGAGATTGCCCCTCTGTGTGCAGAGGATATGTATGACAGGACCAATGGACAGGAGAATGGGGGTCTGTGCTGGCACTATGATGCTCTCACACTACTCTTCACAGCAGGAAATGGATTTAGGAATATTCATCCACAGAGGTATGGGGCGAGCTTATGAAACTTGAAGTGGTGGAGGCAGATTTGGAATTCCTGTGGGAGCAGCCATTGAAATTTGGATCTCTTGGCGCCACTCTCTTCTTCCGACTGGATTTGGAGCTGTCTGCATCACTGGGGTCAAACACCACTGTCATGGATTCCATTCTGGTCACGGTGCACATGCTGCTTTGCTGAGTCGGGTGAAACCTGGTGGTCTTGAGTTCCAGCTCATCGTAGCTAGAAACTTCAATAAAAGGACACCAACGAAACGCTCTCTTGAAGCCAGCTCGAAATCTGAGAAGCACGCCACAAGGAGAAAAAGACATGTTTTCAAGTGGAAATTTCCTTCAGCTGCCATAGAAAACCTCACTTAAGGCAGTTGGGCCACCTCAGGCTTTAAATTTGATTTTCTAATCAAACTCTTAGAATTTATGCCATAATATTTGGATCAGTCTTTTAAGTTTTTTTGCTTGAATTGACTCTTAATTTCCCATCACAAGTCACGGAACAGTAAAAGCAAGCATCAGGTAATCAACATGCCAAAGAAACAGTGCACATTTCTGCAGTGATTTTATACATTTACATAAGTATAATTGAATTAGGCTTGCTGGTTAAGGCAATTAAAAAAACAACTTATTTAAAAATAGCTTCTTTCACAAATAATTACACATTTATAAATTAAAGTCTCATTTAATGTTAGAATTAACTGCTAATCTTGATGGTTTATATCTAATCACGTATGAAAGTGCAAAGTCCTCAGCATTGTAAACCATTAAACGAAGTTGATTAAAAACAGATGTACTGCTTGTGGGGTGTTTCAAACTGAGATATGGCTTATGAGATTAATGAAAAAGATTAAGGGTTGATTAAGTATTTAACAAACTTAAGGCACAGAGTAGTGGAAGCCCATCTGGGAAGAGAGTTTAGGGCTCAGCTCACTCAGTTACTCAGAAGAAGTTACATTTCTACTTGTGCACAAACTATAATTCGTTTCATTAAAAGAATTACCATCCCTGTGAAGTTTAACCCTACCCTTTCATGTACTGACCATACAGCAATATGTTTTTATCTGGAAAACACATTTTACCTTTTTAATACTCTCAAATTTGGCTTTATATATGCCTACATTTTTTTTTTTAAACTTACATAAAACCCATTTCAAGGATCAATTATTTTCTGCTTTGAATTTTTTTTTTTTTTTTTTGATACTATGTGTTTTCATTAATGCAAGCATGCTGAGTCACGGAGTGTGTTTAAATTTTTGGTTGGTAATAAGGATTTTGAGAAATATTATCTGGTACTACATGGTTAATCGCAGAATTTTTAACGTTTTCAAACTCATACTTAGCAGTCACCTGCCTTTACCATCAGACCTCGGCTGGTGATGTTTTTTGTTGTACATTCCATTAAGTTACATGGGGAACCCCTGGTTTTCCAAATATGAGACAAAAAAGCAAAATCAAACCCACCAGGGGTCCCTAACTATCGCACAGGAAACCACAGATATGCTTACGAGGCTTATCTATGGGTACAAAAGCCAAAAGAGACAGAATTTTTACCCAGTCACACTTCCTGATTACAATACCTTATTTGCAAGCTTCATATCCCAGCTATATTGCTTCAGCTAACATTTCTTTCACTTTTCACCACTACACAAGTCCCCAGTGGAGGGAAGCCAATACTTTCAGTGGTACAAATATCCTACCAAAGAACCTGAAAGCTGGAAAAAGTGGGTGGTACACCGTATACACCACGGATCATGAAAGAGTAACCACCTTTCTCTTGACAACCCCAATTTCTTCAAAATACTTCTCTATGGAAGCTGCATCCTCTCTTACTCACCTAATGTCACTGTGCAGGGAGGAGGGTTGGAATTTCTCTTATGCTTACTATAGCTTCTTACCACTCCCATAGCAACATCTTCTATTTGGAAACTATTTACAAAGTATCCTTTTTTAATCACATCCACTCACTTATGCCATCATCTTTCCATCTTGTACAAATTCTCTATGCATATCTAGGACATGCCTTCATTTCTTTGAGGACTTGAGCACCTTTCTACCTTACCTCCTTTAATCATGAGTATATTTCTTTCTTTTTTTGGTGAGTATATTTCTGAAGAGTTTGCAGGGAACATTTAGTTCATATAAAAATTGTCCCATTGGAACCTTTAAGAACATTGTTTTGAGGATGTAATTATTAAAGTGGGATATTTCCTAATTAGTGGGTGTCTAAAATCCATCAAACTCTGTGCTCCTTTTAGCTAATTTAAAATTTCCCTTCCTTTTGTGTTTTCAATTTGTACCAAGACACTGGAACAACAATATATGCTTCTACATGAAGGCAGGGGTGCCAAGATACTTGTATTTGGTAATTTTGTTTTTACCTCTTATTTAGACAGCAGTAGATGATGGGGTTGTACATAGTTGAGCTCATTGCCAGCCAGAAACTGGCCAGGTAGACCTGCTGGATGTATTTCCACCTATTCAGTTGTTGATAGATTGCAGTGAGGATGAAGTAAATATGATAGGGCAGCCAACAGATGGCAAATGTCACCACTACAATAATCATCATTTTTACAACCTAGAAGGAAAGAAAGAAAGAAAGGTAATTCTTGGAAAATTTAAAAGTCATTAAATACAAAAGATCCAATAGCTTCCCATACATCATATTTTTCTACCAGTAGAGTTAAATACATAGCATGCCAAAGGGATAGTTAACATATTAAAAATTAGTGAGCTGATATAAGGACAACTGCCTATGGTAAGTCTCAAGAAAGCATGCTTGTATCACCATTTCGTCTCTATCCAACCTTGGTGAGTGGATGGCACTAACCCAATTGTCAGCAAGTATATTTTACCTGGCCTGAAGAAAATCAGTGTTTACAAAAACCCAGGGAACCTGGTAAGGAGTGAAGCAGGATCTAGGATTTGGCTGACACACCCTGCACTATACAGTGGGGATGCGGGGGCATCATATCTAGGGTAATAGACTTTTGAGGCACTATAGAGATATATTAGGCTGTAAGGGCTGGGCTGAGCTAGTTGCTCAATATGTATTATACCCTGACTATAAGTTAGGACTATTCAAAATTCTTTAATATCATGCTCACAAGGTAAGTTTCTGAATATTACCTTAATTTCTCCTGTAATCTGATAGTTGGGAAAGGTTTCCCTGGATAGTGATTATGTATATTCACATTAGTCTGAGGAAATATCACTAACTTTAAATTTGTAAATAGGCAATTGGCTTATACAACTGGTTTACACATCAATCTTGAGTTTGGTAAGAATGGGTCATTTCCTTTGACACTATGATTTTGAACCATAATATCCAGGGAGGCCCTAGCCAAAGTAGAATGTCAGCTTCTCTGTCTCCTTCACCAGGTTTTAAACCCTTAAAAAAGCAGGAGAATGTCTTAATTATCTGAATATTCCTAGCTTCTAGCACAGTCCCTGATATATAAATGGATATAGAACGAATGAATGATGAATGACAATCTGTAATTTATACAGGAGGTTGAATGAGAGGATGTTTTGTGCGTCTGTAAATGAAATAAAATTTGTTCTGTTGTCTGTGTCTATAAGACAGAGTCAAAGTTGCTGAACACTGAGCAGTGTGGCTTTGTGTTAAAAACGGAAATAAAATAACATTCTATACCTCATTTAATATTTCTCATCATTTCTCTCTGTCTACTAAATTTATTCAATCCTCCTATGACAACTGGAAAGCAGTAAAAGTTGGACAAAATTATGTTGAACAAAATTATTTTGATGCTTACCTGCTGTCGGATTGGAACATAAATCAGAGAAAATCCTGACATAAATGGACCATGAGGCTCTTAGAACTACAAAAATACATTATTTATGTACTGAACTTGTCATTTGACCATAAATTGGAGGTTCAGATGAAAGTTGGCAAGGTTAAGAGTCATGAGAGACATGATTCTAGAAATAGACAAAGCATGAAATGGATCAATGTGGAAGGCAACACTTCCCTAGGGGCCTAATCACTGTACCATCCTGGTGACTAGTACTGAGCTCATGGAAAATTGACCATCAGAGCTGAAAATCCAGGTCAATAGCTCACAGAATGTCATCTTTGGCCACACCATGTAAAATCTTTTGATTTTCTCTTGGTGTTCTTCAAACTGTATTCTTTTTCCAAAGAACTACATTCAAATTTCTAGAAGTATCTCTCAAATTTCTTATTCATATATTTGTGGGATACAGATAAGATCATATATTATTCTTATTTACATTTATGCAATATATCACACATTTAATAACTTATTGTCTTCAATTACACGTTAAGAAACTGAGGCAAGGACCAAAAGATTTGAACACTCTGATTTATGAAACTAAATTATGGTCTTTACAACACAGACTCCTGAACTACTTCTTCTTGTTTTTTATTTGTTTCCATTAATAATATTTAGTGAATGTCTACTGGATCTAGAAAACTGTTATGGGAAAAATAATGAATGAAGGGCCAATTCCTTACTCTGAAGAAACTTAAAATGAAAAAAAAAGATGAAAATGCAAAAATTTTATAAAAATTCATATAAGTTTAGTAAGTATAAACATGTTGTCTTAGTTATCTAATGCTGCTATCACAGAAATACCACAAGTGGGTGGCTTTAACAAACAAATTTATTTTCTCACAGTTTAGGAGGCTAGAAGTCTGAACTCAGGGTACCAGCGCTAGGGGAAGGCTTTTTCTCTCTGTAGGCTCTGGAGGAGGTCCTTGCCTCTTTTAGCTTCTGTTCCCAGGCAGTCTTCATGTGGCTTGGATCTTTCTCCCTCCATCTCTGCTTTTTGCTTGCTTATTTAATTTCTTCTTATATCTCAAAAGAGATTTACTCAAAATACACCCTACACTAATCCTGTCTCACTGACATAACAAAGACAACCCATTCCCAAATGGGATTGTAACCACAGGCACAGAGGTTAGGATTTAAAATACATATTTTGGGGGAGAAAACAAATCAATCCATAACACATGTGCAAATAAAATTGAAAATAATATTTATAAGAATGTACTAGTTTATTGTAAGCAAGTGTTATTCAGTAAATATTGCTGACTAGAGAGGCTCAGGCGATATTAGACTGAATGAAATGGAGTCTATGGACATTATCATTCTTGAATCTGGGAACTTGATACCATTCTTTGAATAAGGCAGGCAAGCTCCTGCCCTAGATTATTTGTCCTGGCTCTTCCCTCTGCCTAGAAGACTTTTCCCCCCAGTAATTCCCCTTGGCTAACCCTCTCATCTCCTTCAAGCCTTTGCACAATTATCACCTTTTCTGTGAATCCTATTCTGACCAACCTATTTAAAATTGCAATCTGCCACTCCAGCACTCCCCAAATCTTAGCTTGCACGTTATTTTCTGTTTATTTGTTATGTTTGTTTTTTACTTTGTTTCTCCTCATGCTAAAATATAAAAGAGCAAGGATGTTCTGCTTGTTTTGTTCACTGATGTATTCACTGAAGTATCCCAGTCACCTACCATAGGCTTCAAACATAATGAGTGCTCAATTTTTAAAAGAAGAAATGAAAGTGAAAACAAAAAGAAACTAAAAGACATATAGTTGGGTAAGAAATGTCTATGGTTTTAGTAAGTCATTAATTACTGATATCGTTTGTGTTCCAAGTTAAAATGTGCATGTGTATATAAAAAAAGCCTGACGTTTACTGCTATTCCCCTTTTCAAGGCAAACAAGTTAAGGTGAAGGGCATCAGTGCACAAACACCATAACCAAATATTGTTTTGGGTGCATGAAAACATTACATTTCATTTGGAATGAATGTTAAGAACAAGAAAATATCTATGATTATGTAGACATAGTAAAGGCTACTATGTCAAATATGCTGTTGTTGTTAGGTGAGTTTTGACTCATAGTGGCCCAACATACAGCAGAACGAAACACTGCCTGGTCCTGTGCCATCCTCACAATCATTGTTATGCTTGAGGCCATTGCTGCAGTCACTGTGTCGATCGATCTTGCTGAGGGCCTTCCTCTTTTTCACTGACACTCTACTTTACCAAGCATGATGTCCTTCTCCAGGGACTGATTTCTCCTAATAACATGTCTAAAGTATGTGAGACAAAGTCTCGCCATCCTTGCTTCTAAGCAGCATTCTGGCTGTACTTCCATGATTCGTTCATTCTTTTGGCAGCCCATGGTATCAGTATTCTTTGCCAACACCATAATTCAAAGGTGTAAATTCTTCAGTCTTCCTTATTCATTGTCCAGCTTTCTCATGCATATGAGGCAATTGAAAATACCATGGCTTGGGTCAGGTGCACCTTAGTCTGTAAAGAAACAGCTTTGCTTTTTAACACCTTGAAGAGATCTTTTGCTGCTGACTTGCCCCATGCAATGCATCCTTTGATTTCTTGATTGCTGCTTCCAGGGGCATTGACCATGGATCCAAGTACAATGAAATCCTTGACAACTTCAGTCTTTTCTCCGTTTATCATGATGTTGCTTATTTGTCTAGTTGTGAAGATTGTTTTCTTTATGTTGAGGTGTAATCAATACCGAAGGCTGTAGTCTTTGATCTTCATCAGTAAGTTCTTCAAGTCCTCTTCACTTTCAGCAAGTAAGGTTGTGTCATCTGCATATCGCAGGTTGTTAGTGAGTCTTCCACCAATCCTGATGCCACATCCTTCTTCATATAGTCCAGCTTCTTGGAATATTTGATCAGCATCCAGATTAAATAAGTATGGTGAAAGAATACAACCCTTACGCACACCTTTCCTGACTTTAAACCATGCACTATTCTCTTGTTCTGTTCGAATGACTGCCTCTTGATCTATGTACAGGTTCCTCATGAGCACAGTTAAGTGTTCTGGAATTCCCATTCTTTGCAATGGTATTCATAATTTTTCATAATCCACAGAGTTGAATGCCTTTGCATAGTCAATAAAACATAGGTAAACATCTTTATGATATTCTCCGCGTTCAGCCAGGATCCATCTGACATCAGCAATGATATCCCTGGTTCCACACCTTCTTCTGAATCTGGCTTGAATGTGTGACAGTTCCCTGTTGATGTACTGCTGCAACTGCTTTTGAATGATCCTTAGCAAAATTCTACTTGTGTGTGACATTAATGATATTGTTTTATAATTTCCCCATTCGGTTGGAAGAAAAAATTCAAGCCTCAAGTTGCAATAGTGAAGGATTCTATGGTTAAAATACTGAATGATGCAGGAAGCATTAAAAGAAGATGGAAGGAATACACAGAATCACTGTACCAAAAAGAATTGGTCGACGTTCAATCATTTCAGGAGGTAGCGTGTGACCAAGAACCGATGATACTGAAGGAAAAAGTCCAAGCTGCACTGAATACATTGGTGAAAAACAAGACTTCAGGAATTGACAGTATGCCGATTAAGATGTTTCAACAGTGCAGCACTGGAAGTACTCACTTGTCTATGCCAAGAAGTTTGGAAGACAGCTACCTGGCCAACCCACTGGAAGAGATCCATATTTGTGCCCATTCCAAAGAAAGGTGATCCAACCAAATGGGGAAATTATTGAACAAAATGTTAAGTATAATGCCAGCAAATTTATACAAAACTTGTTTGACTGATCACAGACTCTCTATGCATGGAATTGTTTTCTGACAATATTTGAGGACCTACAAAAGTTCTGATACAACTTTCAACCATCAACATGGAAGAAGTCCAGAAAAATTTGAGGAAAAAAAAAAATGTGACAATGGAGCAAAAGTTTCAGATAACCCTTAACTCTCACATATAGGGTCTTTAGAACCCTTAACTCTCACATATAGGGTCTTTAGAATATGATGCAAAACATTTAGAAACTTATTTGAAGACTTTTAGGAAAATTGGTTCTTTATTTCAGTGACACAATTGCTATAATACATTCTATATTTATTTCTATAAAATATCCTTTAACTGTAAGCTTAGCTCTCTATTCACAAAGCCTTGCAGTTATTTGAGATGTCAACGTCTCAGGACTCAAGGTTTAGCGTAAGTGCGAATGTAGGCTCTTGGATGGAAAAAATTGGCTTGCATTATGAAATGCTGAAATCATGACACGGTAATCATAAAATGCTAAGGAAAAGGGCACTTCATAGCACTAATCCTGAGCAATGACTGACATTCAAATGCTGTGAGCATTTCCCACTGTGTCGTCATGTCTGGACAATGGCACTAGCACAGACAGGCTATGAATGCTAAGCAGGAAAGGTAATCAGTTGGTAGACTTCCTGAAACTCTTGAGATTTTTTAGGCAAGATAGAAGTCTGGGGCAGAGGCATTCAAGTCTTTCAACATGTCTTAACAAATTTGATTGTAACTTGTGTAAAGGTTGATTGATGTTGAGTATTCCATGAAGCTGAATGACATATATGCTGCTTCTGAGGCAATGGGGGTTATTTTCCATGGCGACATGTACAGTTGTGGCCACCCACTGTCTATGGTACAGGAACTTAACAGGAAGAGGCAGAACGAAGGTGGGGATAAGTGCTGTAGCTCTTACAAAGTTATAGCACCTGTTTTTAGTAGTTAAGAATCCACTTCCACCACATAGCCAAATCATGACAGTTGGGATGTATGATTGCCCACCAACATTTTCCACCTCTCAGATTGATTGGAAAACTGCTTTTCCACTTATAGTGCATGCTGCTGCAAGGCTAAGGCCTTTATGACAGTTTGAAACTGAAGAAATGAGTGTGTGCTGCAAATTACTGTTTTCACAGGGTGTTATATGAGGTGTCTGAATTTAGCTAGGAAAAAAAGAACATTGAGAATTTTTATTTATTATTTTTTTTTATTTTTTTATTTATGTCCCAGTGGACTCAGGGGTAGAATTAGTGGGACACAATATGTCCCACTGGACTCTAAGGATAGGCTTGTGAGGGGGGCAAGAAAAAAAATCCATACTACCTACCAAAAATTCAGACACACTCAATTCTTCATCATGCTTCCATTAATGAAAACACATGGTGTCAACAAAAAATTCAAAGCAGAAAATAATGGGGTCTTGAGGAGAATTTATATGCAGAATTGAATTGCATGTCTTATTTTAGCATAGATAAGCTTTGGGAATATTTTCTTCATGGAGCAAAAGGAAAAATAATCTTTTATTTTTGTATTTTGTACAGGTTAGCCTGGAATTCTTGCAGCTATTCTGATCTATCATATTAAATTAGTATAGGATGAATGCGTAAAAGAAAAAAAAAAATCAGTGTAGGAAATTAAAATGCTGCCAACCAGGAAAAAAAAATTAGGTATCATATTCTTCAGGGCAGGATTTATTCTTTTTAAATGTCTGAACTGAAAACTGTCAACTCTGCATGACAGGAAACTTCTTGCTTTGATTATAACCTCCTTGGCACTTGATATTTTGAGGGACCATTCATTGACTAAAACCTACCCTTCCACTTTTCAGTTCATGAGCACACCGCCACCATGCAGGATGCAGGCTGTTACAGATTGAATTCTGTCCCCCCAAAAGAAATGTGGAAGTCTGAACCCCATACCTGTAAATATGACCATGTTTTGAAACAGAGTTATTTGTTTGTTATACTGGAGAAGCCATACTAGAGTTGGGTGGGTCCTAAACCTAACCACCTCTGAACGATGTCTTACAAAAAGAGCAGAATAGATACAGAGACACACACACAGGGGGAAGACAGATGTCATGTGAGGACCCATCTACAAGCAAAGAATGCCAAAGACTGCCGGCAGTCACCAGAAACTAGGAGAGAGGCTCACAGAAGGAATTGATGTGGCTGAGACCCTAATTTGGACTGTGAGAAAATAAATTTCTCTTCTTTAAAGGCAAAAAACGCTTGTAGTATTTTTTGTAACAGCAACACTGTGTAACTACGAGGCAATATGCTGGTTCAACTTCATAGATCTAACTGTCACTCCCACTAAGTTGGTAGTTTGCAAGCAACATCAGTCTATCCTGAATGCTGTATTGTACCATATCTTGAGTGTGGCAGCCAGCTACTTGTCGCAGGCCAAATATACCAAGCCATCCATTATGTGAGGAGTAGAAAATTGTTTTTAATAATAGATAATTATTCCAGATTTCAATGCATCTGTCAGCACTACTATCCTTGTTCTTGGACTTACTGAATGCCTGATACACTCTCCTGGCATTTCACACAACATTGACAAGAACTGACTAAGAAATCCCACTTCTTAGTAAAAGAAATGAGGCAATGACCTGGTGTTCATGGGATTTACTACTCTTATTATGTGCACTAACGTTCATGTTGATTTGCATCCTGACATGACAACAATGAAATTTTGCAAACCTACCTATGGTTGGAGTATACTTTGAAGGCTATGGTAAATGCCCAGAATCAGTGACCAGTGTATCAAGCCACAATATATGGATTCAAGAACAAATGGAGAGGGTTGGGGAGGTAGCCTCTCATTCTTACACTTATGAACCACTTTCCAAATCTTTGTTTCTTATCCTCAATAACCCTTGCAGCAATGTCTGGAGGTAGGGCAAAGGCTTCAGGTGAGAACATTTCCTTGCTTCCATGGACTACTCCCCATGTGGAAGGTTGCAGTTGGAGGTAGATCAGAGTGAGGAATCTCTAGAACACAGGGCCCAGGGAAGTGGCTCCTCTTGCCCAGGTCACTGGGGGAAACTGCAGTAAGTTGGTGGTTAAATTTGCCACTCAGTTAACTGTTGCCAAATAGTGAGACAAGGCTTGAGAGAATTAGAGGAGGAAGGCGCATGGTCTGGACAGTGTGGACTCCCAGAAGAATGTCCCTTTTGGAGTGATTTGGATTTTTTTTTTTTTCAAATTCACGAGGGTATGAATGCATTCGTGGATGAATATAGAGTAGCTGGATCACCTTAAACAGGTATCTTTAGAATTGTAGAAATTTAAGTCAGGTGGGTTGGGCAGGCATGGGTAGAATATAATAAAAACCTTATGCATGAGTCTTTCCTGAAAATTACGTTTTATTCTCATCATCCAACATCATCATCAGAATGTGCTAATGAATTATACAACATGACCTTGCTAACATCTGTCCATAGTTTCTAGGAGTAGAGATGAATAATTGACCCAAGATGAATCAATCAGTTTTCACTCTCCTGGGAATTTGGGATGTATAGATTGAATCATTTAGCTATGGTGATATGAACTGAGAGATTACGTCAACATAAAGGCTGAGGAGGCTACTTTGGTGGCTATGATGAACGCTGTGTAAATTTATGATGGAATAGGGAACCAAAGGTAGGCTGCAGAGGAAAAAGGAAAAAAAAAATTAGGAAAAGGGGAAAGAGTTCCAGAGTTGAGTGATCACAAGGCTCCAGGGAAAGTGAGAAGGAGAGTGTTACTGTGAAGTGGAGTGCTGGGTGTTGCAAACAGTTAACTGTGTTCGGCAGCAAACCAAAAGGATGGAGGCTAGAGTTGAATTGGAGGTGCCTCGAGAGAAAGGTCTGGTGATCTACTTCTGAAAAAAATTAGCCACTGAAAACCCCACAAAGCACAGTTCTACTCTGATACACATGGGGTGGCCATAAGTGGGAGTCAAGTTGACAGCAACTGGTTTACTGTGAGGTCTCGCTTACATTTTGCAATTACATTTCATGAGATTCTTTTGTATCCTTATAATGCATCTTCTCATTTTTTGAGCTAATTTATTGCTTTCTCTGTTCTTCTGTAATGTGTGTGTGTGTGTGTGTGTGTGTGTGTGTGTGTGTAGTATTATCTGAGAATATTCATTTCTGCTATGGAGGACAAGGAAAACAAATGGGATGGATGAAACTCAACAGAAGTGCTCAGTATATGTAATAATTACAAATACATAATAATATGTAAATAATTTCCCATACAACTTCCTTGCAGTCAAATAACTCCTGACAAGAAAATGCACCACAGATTTAGCAGGCTCTCCAGATTTATTGTTGTTATTGTTGGATGCCATCAAGTCAGTTCTGATTCATAATGACCCTATGTACAGCAGAACAAAATGCTGTCTGGTCCTGCGTTATCCTCACAATCATTGCTATCTTTGAGCCCACCGTTGCAGCCACTGTGTCACTCCATCTCGTTGAGAGTTTTCCTCTCTTCGCTGACCCTCTACTTTACCAAGCAAGATGTCCTTCTCCAGGGACTGGTCCCTCCTGATAACATGTCCAAAGTACATCAGGCAAAGTCTTGCCATCCTCACTTCTAAGGAGCATTCTGGCTGTACTTCTTCCCAGACAGATTTGTTTGTTTTTCTAGCAGTCCATGGTATGTTCAATATTCTTTATCAATACCATAATTCGAAGGCGTCAATTCTTCTTTGGTCTTCCTTATTCATTGTCCAGCTTTCACATGCATAGGAGGCAACTGAAAACACCATGGCTTGGGTCAGGCGCACCTTAGTTCTCAAAGTGACATCTTTGCTTTTCAGCACCATAAAGAGGTCTTTTGCAGCAGATTTGCCCAATGTAATATATCGTTTGATTTCTTGACTGCTGCTTCCATGGGCGTTGATTGTGTATCCAAGTAAAATGAAATCCTTTACAACTTCAGTATTTTCTCCATTTATCACAGTGTTGCTTAATGGTCTTTGTGAGGATTTTTGTTTTATGTTGAGGTATAATCCATACTGAAGGCTGTAGCCTTTGATCTTCAGCAGTATGTGCTTTAAGTCCTCTTTGCTTTCAGCAACCAAAGTTGTGCTATCTAGATTTATTAGCAGACTTGAAATTATTTTAAGATAAGCCAAGATAAGTTCCACAAGAACTTACAGGCCTATTTATTTCTAGCCACACATTAACAAATTAAAATAGTAATCTCAAGAGTTAGTTATGGGGGAAAAAAAACTTTCAATGAAAAACAACAAAATTTAAAGCACTATTTTACCAGCTATTTATGTCAGCTTTTGCTGCTTTACTATTAAAGCCTGTGCTTGAGAATTTCAGCCCCAAGTGAGCAGTAAGAACTTAGTAGTACCTGTGAAAAAAGTGCAGAGTTGTTCAGAAGATGAGTTGAATTTTGACAGGATTTTCAGACTTAGGTGAGCTTTTGGGCATACGATGTTTATGTCGTCCAAGAAATTGGGCACCGTTGCTAAATCTAACATGTGCATTCAATAAACGATAGCCTAGAGGAATACATGTATGAAATGATGTCAAGTCCAAACAAGTAGTTTATATATATCTGTATTCAAATAAGGGAAAAAAATGTGTGTGTGTGTGTTTTGTGTGTTGTATTTATACTCTGCTTCTTCTTTACATTTCATTGGTCATGCTTTATTTTTAATGTAATTTTACATTTCCATTGGATACGTGGTCTTTAAAAACCTTCATTGTGAGGTTTTCAGGCTTGCAATGATCTAAAGCCAAAGAAAGGGGTGCAGCCACTAAAAGGTGATTTGATGCCTTTAAGTACTTTCTTAGAAAATAAAAAAGTACTTTTTCTAAAGTACTTAGAAAAGAAAGTAAGGCAATGGGAATAAAAACTGATGTATTGATCATGGTTAGACATAAAAACTTATAGAAGCTTAAGGACACCCCTTTCTCTGAGACTTAAGGAAGATGGAAATGATGGTAAAAATAAAAAAAGTTTGAGATGCTGAGGACAGTATGGATTTAGGCTTCATTTCAGTAAAGTAGGAAGCAAAATACAGTGCAGAGTCCCAGTGAAAATGGAGATCTCCAGAGCAGTTTGGATTGTCTGCAAAATTGCTTTCTTGTATGCAAAAGGACTAAGGCTGTATCCTAAATAATCTCCCTTTCCTTCAGTTAAGCCTGTCTTAGGATATATAGGCATCTGGGTGGTGCAAATGGTTTGCGCTTGTCTACTAACCTAAAGATTGATAATTTGAACCCACCCAGGAGCATCATGGAAGAAAGTCCTAGCAATCTGCTTCCATAACAATTACAGCCAAAAAACAAACAAACAAACAAACAAACAAACAAACAAACAAAAACTCTATGGAGCAGTTCTGCTTTGTAACACATGTGGTTGCCGTGAGTCGAAATTGACTTGATAGCAATGGGTTTAGGTATACAAGGCCTTCCTCACAAGCACTGTTTTCCATGTGAATTCCCTTGTGACAGAAAGAATGACAAGCACACAAAGTTTGCTTGCTGAGTGAAGTGACAGATTCTTCTTGGTTGTTACATGGCTCCAAAATCCAATTTAATCTGTCACTTGAGCTTAGACTGAAGAGTGGACACTTTGATTAAAAGAAAATCTTTCTTTGTTACCATATTTAGGTAGCACCACTGAAGGAGCGGAGCTGGTATCCTTTATTTATTTTAGAGGAAGAACATTAAGATAGAAAATAGCTATAAACACCTTCTCTGGTTTACGGAAACAACAGTAGATTTATTTACCAGTATTTTTAGCATCTAAATGATTGAAGACCTATGTCAACAAGAATTTCTTTTTTTAAAAGAAGTTATTTTTAAATTATTTTTTAAAAATAAATTCTCATGTACTATGAAGCGTTGCTTAAGTTTGCTTTGAAAAAATATTTTTATAGTGCATATATTCTTACTGAGGAGCCGTGGTGGCACAGTGGTTAAAATGCTCGAATAGATCAGAGGTTAACTCACCAGCCACTCTTCAGGAGAAAGATGTGGCAGTCTGTTTCCATAAAGATCACAGCCTTGAAAACTCTATGGGGAGGTTCTACACTGTCTTACAGCTGTGAGTCAGAATCGACTTGACGGCAATGGGTTTTGTTTATATTCTTATTAAGATACACTTAGAATTTCGTATGAGTCAGAATCCACTTGGTGGCAACTGTTTTTTTTTTTTTTTCCTCTGACATGAGAAAGAATGGGGCCACTTCAAGTTTTTGAGGCTCTTGTTATATTAGAAAAGGAAGAAACGTCCAAATATGATTATAAAAATGTGTTCTATTTTAAAGGTTTGCTGTTGCTAGGTGCCGTTGAGTCAATTCAGACTTACAGTGACCCCATGTGACAATGTAGAACTGCCCCATAGGGTTTTCTTGGCTGTAATCGTTACAGAAGCAGATTGCCAGGTCTTTCTCCTGCAGAGCGACTGGGTGAGTTTGAACTGCCAACTTTTTGGTTAGCAGCCGAGTGCTTAACCATTGTGCCACTAGGGCTCATTATTTTACATGTTTACATCTCGCAAATTCACACAAAAATGTAATGAAAGTATGTTATTCACAACATATGCACAAAATACATAAAATGTGAATTCATAGTGGACTACAGTAAGGTAGGCTGGCAATGGAACTGAGTTTGCAAAGTTCTAATCAATGTCTTCTGCGGTTACCTACAGAGATGAGCTGTGTGGTTACATTGTAATTGGATAACAGAGACCACATTCCTGCCTCAGTTTTTCAAATTTCTCTTTCACTGACTCTAGAAGCAGCGTTTTCAAATTGTCATCCTGTGCTTTACTCAAGGACTTTCTCCTCCTACCTTTCAAAACTCAGAATTTCCTTTTACTTCCCCTTACTACCATTCCTGTGGCCAACTTCTTCTGTTACAGATTCAAACATGAATATGGACAGATTTATACAAACTAAAAAATATTAAATAAGGACTCAGTACTTCAAATATTTTTTGTGCCTATTTCTTACAACCTACTTCTTCACTCTTTATTAAGTACAGTGCTTTTAAGGACAAATGGATGAGAACTCTAAATCCTTGAAAATCTCATGTATTCATTACCCCTGGAAGTAATAAAGCAGATCTGCTGAAATGCTGAAAGGAAGAGTCTGTAGTTACTGTTAGGGGCTCATATCTTTTGAGGTTCATGGAAGGGAAGAGAGTTAAGAGGATTTCTGCCTCAAGGACCTCTTCTAGGGAAGAGTATGTAAAAGAGGAAAGAGCTGCAATCAACTGCCAAACAGCTGGCAACAAGGCATAGGGTCGTTTCATCCTTCTCTGTTCTAGGAGTTTCAACAAGAACTCTGAATCTCGAGAGTGTGCCCCGTCAGGTGGAGAAGGCAAGGCTGACATCATCTGCCAGGCCAACAGATTGTATGCATTGCTGTATGTTGACAGAAGTTGTCCTCTCAAGAACACAGAGTTAGTAATATACTGTGCTCTGACATGTTGAGCCAGCCAGTGTCTTAAAATGCTTTCACTATTGGCTTTTTATCTTAAAGGTGTATATACTTCAAGGGGCCCTAGTGGTGCAATGATTAAGTCCTCAGTTGCGAACCGACGGGTCAGCTGTTTGAATTCATCAGCTGCTCTGTGGGAGAAAGATGTGGCAGTCTGCTTCCATAAAGATAATAGCCTTGGCATAACATGGCATAACATAGTTTGTAAAGAAAATGTTTTATATCCTACTTTGGTGAGTAGCGTCTGGGGTCTTAAAAGCTTGTGAGTGGCCACTAAAATACTCTGCTGGTCCCATCCCATCTGAAGCAAGGAAGAATGAAGAAAACCAAAGACACAAAGGAAAGATTAGTCCAAAGGACAAATGGACCACAACTACCACAGCCTCCACCAGACTAAGTCCAGCACAACCAGATGGTGCCTGGCTACTACCACCGACTGCTCTGACAGGGATCACAACAGAGGGTCCTAGACAGAGCTGGAGAAAAATGTAGAACAAAATCAAAACTCAAAAAAAAAAAAAAAAAGATCAGACTTACTGGTCTGACAGAGACTGGAGAAATCTCGAGAGTATGGTCCTTGGACACCCTTTTAACTCAGTACTGAAGTCACTCCTGAGGTTCACCCTTCAGGCAAAGATTAGACAGACCCATAAAACAAAATGAGACTAAATGGGCACACCAGCCCAGGGACAAGGATGAAAAGGCAGGAGAGGACAGAAAAGCTGGTAAGGTGGAACCCAAGGTTGAGAAGGAGAGAGTGTTGACGTGTTGTGGGGTTGGCAACCGATGTCATAAAACAACATGTGTATTAATTGTTTAATGAGAAACTAATTTGCTCTGTAAACCTTCATCTAAAGCACAATAAAAAAAGAAATTACAGGCTTGGAAACCGTATGAGTCAGAATCAACTCTATAGCAGTGGGTAGGTGGGTATTTCATTCATTCTTTAAAAAAACATATATCTAGAATATTTAAGATTTCACTTTTCTGTATTGAATCTAGTAGAAAATAAGATCAACCACTGAAAATTAATATATTTCTCTACAGTATCTGACAAACTAAGAAAGCATGGTACATAAATAATGTTGTTGTCCTTATTTTTAGTTATCTTGAAACAAATCTATGTGATTTGTTCATGTTACTTCTCTGCCTGGAATGCCCAGATCCCATTTCTTTTCCTATAAAATACTCTATCCATCATTTGAGAGGGTACCTCAAGTAAACCTCTCTGAGTAGCTTTCTTTCATTTCTTCAGGCAGGTTATATACTTCCTAATTAGAGTTAGCACACCATAGTAATGTTTTATAACACAGATACGTGTTATAGTCAAGCATGATTCTGTTTCTCTCGGTCAACATCAGGGCACATGCATATTTATCTTTGTGTCCCCAGAACTTAGCTTAGTTTTCAACATTCAATAAATGCCTGTTAACTGTGGGTGTCTGATTTGCCCACTCATTTTTTGAGCGCTTTAATTTAGGAAATATTATTTATCTTTGTATTAGCAGTGTTTATTAGTGTTTAGCTCTGTCATGCACACAATAGGAATCCAAACATATTATTTAAATGAATAAAACAAAAATAATTTTAAATATTTTACACCAAAATAAAATTGCCATTATTGTCTCTGACATTTGTGTTTAGTAGATGTTTGCAAAGAATAGCTGTTTGAGCCATGCAATGGCATAGCCGTAAGAAAGTACAATTCTTTTTTTTAAATTTTTTTTATTGTACTTTAGATGAAGGTTTACAGAACAAACAGTTTCTCATTAAACAGTCAGTACACATACTGTTTTATGACATTGGTTAACAATCCCAGGACATGTCAACACCCTCCCTTCTCGACCTTGGAGGACTTTTTTTTTTGGTAAATATATACATAGCCAAAGTTACACCATTTCAGAAGTTTCTATGTGTACAATTCAGTGACATCAATTACATTCTTCCAGTTGTGCTGCTATTCTCACTATCCTTTTCCAAATTATTCCATCACCATTATCTTTAACTCACTGCCCCCTAGGTTTCCCATCAAACCTTTTGAGTTGCTGTTGTCAATTTGATCTCACATATACAATTCTATTTTTTTTTGTTTAACCTTAGATGAAGGTTTACGGAACAAATAGTTTCTCATTAAACAGTTAGTACACATATTGCCTTAAGACAATGGTTAACAACCCCATGACATGTCAACACTGTCCCTTCTCAACCTTGGGTTCCCTATCACCAGCTAAGAAAGTACAATTCTTTTTGCTTACTTAATCTATTGTACATCTAGATTACAATTGCTTTACAATAATGCCATTTTAAAAAGAAATTCATGCCCTAGGCTCAAGGGATACAATGTTGAATTAAAAGAAAAAAAGTATTATCTACTTTCATGACATCCTGTTAAAGAGATACCAGTTGTCATTGAGTCCATTCCAAATCATGGCAACCCTATGCGTGTCAGAGAAGAACTGTGCTCATAGACTTTTCAGTGGCTGATTTTTCAGAACTAGAGTGTAGAGGCTTTTTTCTGAGGTATCTCTAGGTGGACTCAAACCTCTAACCTTTTGGTTAGTAGCCAAGCATGTTAACAATTTGTGTGACCCAGGGACTTCATTAAAGAGAGTCATTAAAAACGAAACCACAAAAACATACGTAATTACAAACTGTGATAAGTTCTATAGAGAAAAATACCCCTATGTAGATTCGTGGAGCTGAAGAGAAGTTCTCTTTAGAAAGCAATGTTTAAGCTGAGACCTAGAGGATGTATAGGCAGAAGAATGAAAGGACCATCATTCCAGGACCTAATAGTAGCACTAGTGAAGGCTGAGAAGTGGGAGAAAGTTTGCTGTGTTCAGGCAACTGAGAGCCAGTGTCATTGGAATATAATGCACATGTGGTAAAGTTGTACAGAATTAGGCTGACAGAGTAAGTGGTAGCAAAAATATGTTGGACCTTGTAGATTAATTTCAGGGTTTTTAACTTCTTTAATTTTCTTCTTAAATGCATTGGGAAACCACTTAAAATTGTAAGATTGAATTAGATGATTTACATTTTTAAAAAAAAAATCATCTTGGCTGTTGTGTGAAGAATGAATCTGAAAGGAAACAGTGTGTGTATGGGGAGACTAATTGGGAGAAGAATATTGTAGTGAACCTGATGATCAGTGATGGTACCTTGGGGAATTATTGCAGTGAAGATGGACAGAAGTAGAGAGATATGTAATTATTTTTAGGGAGGTGAATCCTTAGGGATTAGTGATGTATCAAATGGGGGTGAGAAGCAGAGGAAAGTTTCAAGAATATCTCTTTTTCTTTTTTTTTTGAAATTTTTTTTTTATTGTACTTCAGGTGAAGGTTAACAGAACAAATAGTTTCTCATTAAACAGTCAGTACACATATTGTTTTATGATATTGGTTAACAACCCCACAACATGTCAACCCTCTCCCTCTCAATGTTTTTTTTTTTTTTTGGTGAAAATATACATAGCCAAAGATACACTGTTTCAAAAATTTCTACATGCACCGTTCAGTGACTTCAATTACGTTCTTCCAATTGTGCTGCTATTCTCACTTTAAATGAAGGTTTACAGAACAAAATAGTTTCTCATTAAACAGTTAGTACACACGTTGCCCTATGACAATGGTTAACAACCACACAACACATCAACACTATCCTTACTCAGCCTTGGGTTCCCTATCACCAGCTTTCCTGTCCCCTTCTGCCTTCTAGTCCTCATCCCTGGACTGCTGTGCCTCATTAGTCCCATTTTGTTATATGGGGCCGGAATATCTCTTTTTCTGATTCAACTATTTGGGAGAACAGAAATGCCACTGATTGGTATTTGGAAAACTGTAGGAAGAGCCAATTTTCATGCAAGAGGTAGGGATTAAAGTCAGAGTTCAGTTTTGTGTATTAAAATTTTGAAATACTTGAGAAATAACTAAAGATGTTAAGTAGGCAGTTGATTATACAAACTTAGAGCTCAGAGAGGAAGTATTGACTTGGAACATATGTTTCAGAGTCAGTGATCTACAGTTAATATTTGATGTCATGTGAATGAATGAAATTACTCAGAGAATGAAGAGTGAAAAGTAGTCTAGACCAAGCCTTGAGTAACAGATATTTTGAGGTCAGATAGAAGCAAAGAGTTGAAAAAGATATGAGAAAAGCACAGTGAGAGAC
Source organism: Dugong dugon (assembly GCA_030035585.1). Classification (NCBI taxonomy): domain Eukaryota; kingdom Metazoa; phylum Chordata; class Mammalia; order Sirenia; family Dugongidae; genus Dugong; species Dugong dugon. Next base: position 18,484,048 of record CM057463.1, on the reverse strand, counting down.
TTGGCAAGGAAACTACTAGAATGTGATGTCAGGAAAGCCAAGAGAAGAGGGTTTATCTTCTTTTAAGAGGGACGTTTGCCAATCCTGTAGTATGATGTCCAAAGTTTTAGTAGGATAAGAAATTACAGTTTACATGGAGACTAGTGGTGAACTGAACAAGAGCAGTTTTGTGATCATTTCTATAGAGAAAAATAATTGTGAAATCAAAAATACAAATTGGAGATGGTTAAAGTGTGAATAGGATGTGGAGATGTTATGTGACTTTCACCTCAATAAAAAAGTAGAGGAGACTAAGGATTCTGCAGATAAAGGTAAATAATTTATTTTGTACTGTAAATTTTTGGCTATTCAAGTAAGTGTATCCATATCTCTAACCTAGACCTCTCTCCTAAACTTCTGTTATCTCTTCTCTTTTGATCTTTAGGTGTTTTGCAGACTTGTTTTGTGTTTTGATAGATTTCTTCAGTTCTCCACAGTTACTGTCCTCAGTTTCAACAATTGGAATTTTTAATTAAAAAATCATGTTTTTAGTCTCAGTATTTCATTTTCATGTCATAATGTAAATGATCTTATCACTTGTGCTCTAGTTCCTGAAGTACTGCTTACTTTAGGCTCATACTTAATTTGTTTTCCTTCTAACACTTGGGTTTCCTAAGGTTTGCTGTTATTTTCTTTTTCCAACAGCAGGCTTTGTTCAACCATTCCTATCAGGATAAGCTGAAAGTGATTCTCTGCAGGGCTGCAAATCTGCAAGTTATAGAACGCAAAGCCATTTCCTTTTCTGTTGGACAGTGTGTGTCTTCACTGGAAGGCAGAAAGACAGTCTGCTCCACGTGTACCTATTGGAAGCATTAGCACTTTCACAGTCTTAGGAAAATAAGGTTGATGAGCAAAATCTTGTGCCCTTCTTCCTTCACTGCAAGTGCTCTCATGCCTCACACATTTCTCTGAAATCTGCCCACTTTTTCTATCACAGCTGTTTTATCAGGTAGGAAAATTAGTTAGTGGCAAATGAGATGGCAGGGTTTCAGAAGAACTCTATCAGGCTACTATCTTTCCCCAGATAGATATATCCATCTGATGTTTCAAAGATATCTCAAAGTTTTATGTACAGGTAGTCCCTGACTTATGACGGGGTTCTGTTCCAATGCCTACTCTGCCCTAAGGTGGTTCTGATGTAAGTCAAATGTCTAACTTTTTTTTTTTTAGTTTTCATTATTATTCCCTTTCATTATCAGTATCTTTATAAATAGGATCTTTATTTGTCTTTTGGGGCTGGAATGTTACATCTGAGAATGATAGCATCAGCAAATTACATGCTGCAACATTGTATGTAGTATATATTACTAATGGTAAAAAGTACAAAAAAAAGTCATAAGTTCGATTCACTATAACTCGAATATGTTGTACGTTTAAGTCGGAGTCTATCTGTATATAAGGAGCCCTGGTGATACAATGGTTAACAGCTTGGCTGCTGACTAAAAGGTTGGCAGTTCGAAGCCACCAGCCACTCCTTGGAAACCCTATAGGGCAGTTCTACTGTGTCCTATAGGGTCACTATGAGTCGGAATCAACTTGGTGGCAATGAGTATCTGTATAGAAAAGCTCCCCTCTCTATACAAAAAAGAAGTTCTTTCTGTTCACTTCCCCATCTCAGTAAGCGGACTAGTGTCCCTGCTATCCATCCAGTTGCTGAAGCCAGTCACTTAGAAGTCATGCTTGTTTTTTGATTTTTCCCGTTTTGACGGCTGCCTGCCTCTGCTCATGCAACTCTTTGCAAGTTATGTCAGCTAAGTCACCAAAATATGACTTAAAACTTTTCATATCTTATCATCTCTATTGCTATAATCTCTGAGAAAACATCTTTGTCTTTCTCCTGGACTAACTGCAATAACCACCTAATTGGATTCTGCTTCCAAGCAGCAGCCAGAGTGGTGATTTAAAAAACACATTAAATTGATTACCTGCTACTTAAAATAGTCTTGTCCTAGTAGTAGCAGAACTTAAAAAAAGTTACTCAAGAGCATAATGACAAATTTAATAGGCTGCAAGAATCCATAGAGAGAGAGCAATCAGAAATCCAGAAGACTAACAGTAAAACTTCAGAATTAGACAACTCAGTAGAAAGTCATAGGAGCAGAATTGAGGCAGTAGAAGTCACAATTAGTGAGACTGAAGATAAAGCATTTGACACCAACTTATTTGAGGGGAAATCAGAAAAAAGAATTTTACAAAATGAAGAAACTCTAAGAGTTATGTAGGGCTCTATCAAGAGATATAACCTACGAGTGATTGGAGTACCAGAACAGGGGAGGATAACAGAAAATTGTTGAAGATTTATTGACAGAAAACTTCCCTGATATCATGAAAGATGAGAAGATATCTATCCAAGATGCTCATCAAACCCCACATAAGGTAGATCCCAAAAGAAAGTCACCAAGACATATTATAATCAAGCTTGCCAAAACCAAAGATAAAGAGAGAATTTTAAGAGCAGCTAGGGATAAACGAAAAGTCATCTACAAAGGATAGTCGATAAGAATAAGCTTGGACTACTCAGCAGAAACCATGCAGGCAAGAAGGCAATGGGATGATATATATAAAGCCATGAAGAAAAAACATTGCCAGCCAAGAATCATATATCCAGCAAAACGGTCTCTCAAATATAATGGCAAAATTAGGGTATTTCCAGATAAACAGAAGTTTAGAGAATTTGCAAAAACTAAACCAAAATTACATGAAATACTAAAGGGAGTCCTCCGGTTAGAAAATCAATAACAACGCAAGACTAGAACACAGGACAGAGCAACCAGATATAGACTCAGATAGGGAAGTTACAAAAATAAATCAAAGCTAAAACACTGAAAATAGGGAAACAGATGTCAATATGTAAAAGATGACATCACTGAAACAAAAAAGAGGGACTTAAACAATCAGACATAGATTTTTCATATGGACAGAAGTCAAGGCGATATAAAGAAATAAAAGACTGTTATAAACTTAGAAAAATAGGGGTAAATATTAAGGTAACCACAAAGGAAACTAACAATCCTACACATCAAAATAAAAAACAAGAAAAATATAAAGGCTCAGCAAATACAAAATCAACAACAATAAAAAATATGAAAAGAAAATACATAAAGAAAAATGACTTAGCACAGAAAATTAAATGGAACAAAGAAACAGTTAGCAACACACAAAAAAGACATCAAAATGACAGCACTAAACTCATACCTATCAATAATTATGCTGAATGTAAAGAGAATAAATGCACCAAAAAAGATACAGAGAGTGGCAGATTGGACTAAAAAAAAACACGATCTGTCTATATGCTGCCTACAGGAGACACACCTTAGAGTTAAAGACACAAACAAACTAAAACTCAAAAGATATATCAAGCAAACAACATTCAAAAAAGAGCAGGAGTGGCAATACTAATCTCTGACAAAATAGACTTTAAAGTAAAATCCACCACAAAAGATAAGGGAGGACACTATATAATGATTAAAGGATCAGTACACCAGGAGGACATAACTATAATAAACATTTAAGCACCCAATGATAGGGCTCCAAAATACATAAAACAAACTCTAACAGCATTGGAAAGAAAGATAGCTCCACAACAATCGTAGGAGACTTCAACACTCCACTATCAGTGAAGGACAGAACATCCAGAAAGAAGCTCCATAAACACACAGAAGATCTAAATGATACAATCAACCAACTTGATCTCATGGACATATACTGAACACTCCACCCAACAGCAGCCAAGTATACTTTCTTTTCCAATGCACATGGAACCTTCTCCAGAATAGACCACATACTAGGCCATAAAGCAAGCCTTAAAAGAATCCAAAGCATCGAAATATTACAAAGCATCTTTTCTGACCATAAAGCCATAAAAGCAGAAATCAGTGACAGAAATAACAAGGAAAAAAAAAAAAAAACAAACACATGGAAACTGAACAACACCTTGCCCAAAAACTACTGGGTTATAGAAGAATTTAAGGATGGAATAAAGAAATTCATAGAATCAAATTAGAATTTAAACACATCCTACCAGAACAGCAAAAGCAGTGCTCAGAGGTCAGTTGATAGCAATAAATGCACACATCCAAAAAGAAGAAAGGGCTAAAATCAAAACATTAACCCAACAACTGGAACAAGTAGAAAGAAAGCAGCAAAAGAAACCCTCAGGTGCCAAAAGAAAGGAAATAATAAGAATTAGAGCAGAATTAAATGAAATAGAGAATAGAAAAACAATCGAAAGAGTTAACAAGACCAAAAGCTGGTTCTTTGAAAAGATCAACAAAATCGATAAACCATTGGCTAAACTGACAAAAGAAAAACAGGAGAGGAAGCAAATAACCCATATAAGTAATGAGATGGGTGATATCAAAACAGACACAAGTGAAATTAAAAGAATCATAACAGAATACTATGAAAAATTATACTCTAACAAATTTGAAAACCTAGAGGAAATGGACAAATTTCTAGAAACTCACTACCTACCTAAAAAAACATAAGCAGAGTTAGAACAACTAAATAAACCTACAACAGAAGAAGAGATTGAAAAGGTAATTAAAAAACTCACAACAAAAAAAAGCCCTGTCCCAGATGGTTTCACTGGAGAATTCTACCAAACTTTCAGAAAAGAGTTAACACCACTACTAGTAAAGGTATTTCAGAGCATAGAAAAGGATGGAATACTCCCAAACTAATTCTATGAGGCCAGCATAACCCTGACACCAAAACCAGGTAAAGACACCACAAAAAAGAAAATTACAGACCAATATCCCTCATGAACATTGACACAAAAATCCTCAACAAAATTCTAGCCAATAGAATTCAACAACATATCAAAAAAATAATTCACCATGATCAAGTGGGATTTATACCAGGTATGCAGGGATGGTTCAATATTAGAAAAACAATCAATGTAATCCATCACATAAAACAAAAACCAAGAACCATATGAGTCTGTCGATTGATGCAGGAAAGGCATTTGACAAAGTCCAGTACCCTTTCATGACAACTCTCAGCAAAATAGGAATAGACGGGAAATTCCTCAACATTATTAAGGGCATTTATACAAAGCCAACAACCAACATCATTCTAAATGGAGAGAGTTTGAAAGCATTCCCCTTGAGAACGGAAATCAGACAAGGATGCCCTTTACCACCACTCTTATTCAACATTGTGCTGGAGGTCCTAGCCAGAGCAGTTAGGCTAGAAAAAGAAATAAAGGGCATCTAAATTGGTAAGGAAGAAGTCAAAGTATCTCTGTTTGCAGATGATATGATCTTATACACTGAAAACCCCAAAGAATCCACAAGAAAACTACTGGAACTAACAGAAGATTTCAGCAAAGTATCAAGATACAAGATAAACATACAAAAATCAGTAGCATTCCACTATACAAATAGAGAGACCCTCCAAGAGAAAATCACCAAATCAATACCATTTACAGTAGCCCCCAAGAAGATAAAATACTTAGGAATAAATCTAACCAGAGACATAAAAGACCTATACAATGAAAACTACAAGACACTACTGCAAGAAACCAAAAGAGACCTGCATAAGTGGAAAAACATACCTTGCTCATGGATAGGAAGACTCAGCATTGTGAAAATGTCAATTCTACCCAAAGGATCTACAGATACAAAGCAATCCCAATCCAAATTCCAATGGCATTTTTTAATGAGATGGAGAAACAAATCATGAATTTCATACAGAAAAGGAAGAGGCCCTGGATAAGTAAAGCATTACTGAAGAAGAAGAACAAAGTGGGAAGCCTCACACTACTTGATTTTAGAATCTATTATACAGCCATGGTAGTCAAAACAGCCTGGTACTACTGGTACAACAACAGATACATAGACCAATGGAACAGAATTGAGAATCTAGACATAAATTCATCCACCTAATAGCAGCTGATATTTGACAAAGGCCCAAAGTCCATTAACTGGGGAAAAGACAGTCTCTTTAACAAATGGTGCTGGCATAACTGGATATTCATCAGCAAAAAAATGAAACAAGACCCATACCTCACACAATGCACAAAAACAAACTCAAAGTGGATCAAAGAACTAAATATAAAATTGCAAACGATAAGGATTGTGGAAGAAAAAATAGGGACAATGCTAGGAGCCCTAATACATGGCATAAACTGAATACGAACCATAAGTAACAATGCACAAACACCAGAAGAGAAACTAGGTAACTGGCTGCTCCTAGAAATCAAACATTTATGCTCATCAAAAGACTCCACCAAAAGAGTCAAAGGACAACCTATAGACTGGGAAAAAATTTTAGCTATGACAAATCCGATCAGTGTCTAGTCTCTGAAGTCTACAAGATACTGCAAAATCTCAACAACAAAAGGACAAACTACCTAATTAAAAAATTGGCAAAGGATATGAACAGGCACTTCGCCAAAGAAGACATTCAGGCAGCTAACAGACACGTGAGGAAATGCTCATGATCATTAGCCATTAGAGAAATGCAAATCAAAACTACGAGATACTATCTCACCTAAGCAAGGCTAGCATTAATCCAAAAAACACAAAATAATAAATGTTGGAGAGGTTGTGGCAAGACTGGAACACTTATAGATTGTTGGTAGGAATGTAAAATGGTACAGCCACTATGGAAATCGATTTGGCACTCTGTTAAAAAGCTGGAAATAGAAGTACCATATGATCCAGCAATCCTACTCCTTGGAATATATCCTAGAGAATTAAGAGCCATGACATGAATAGATATATGCACACCCATGTTCATTGCAGCACTGTTCGCAATAGCAAAAAGATGGAAACAACCTAGGTGTCCATCAACAGATGAATGGATAAACAAATTATGGTATATTCACACAGTAGAATACTATGCAATGATAAAGAACAATGATGTATCCATGAAACATCTCATAACATGGAGGAATCCGGAAGATATTATGCTGACTTAACTTAGTCGCAAAAGGAAAATTTTGTATAACACCACTATTATAAAAACGCAAGAAAATGTTTAAACACAGAAGACAACATTCTTTGATGGTTATGAGGGTGGGGAGGGAGAGAGAGATGTATTCACTAACTAGAAAGTAGACAAGAATTATCTTAGGTGAAGGGAAGGACAGCACACACTACAGGGGAAGTCAGCACAACTAGACTAACCAAAGCTAAGAAACTTCCCAAATACAACCAATCATGTCAAGGGACAGAGTAGCAGGGGCAGGGGTCTGGGGACCATGCTTTCAGGGGACATCTAGGTCAACTGGCATAACAAGTTTTTTAAGAAAATGTTCTGCATCCCACTTTGGTGAGTGGCATCTGTGGTCTTAAAAGCTAGCCAGTGGCCATCTAAGATGCATCAATTTGTCCCAACCCACCTGAAATAAAGGAGAATGAAGAACACCATGGACACAAGGACAGTGTTAGCCCAAGAGACAGAACGGGCCACATAAACCAGAGACTTCATCAGCCTGAGACCAGAAGAACTAGATGGTGCCTGGCTACCACCAATGACCACCCTGACAGGGAGCACAACAGAGAGTCCCTGATGGAGCAGGAGAAAAGTGGGGTGAAGAACTCAAATTCTAGTAAAAAGATCGTACGTAATGGTTTAATTGAGACTGGAGGTACCCTGAAAGACCTGGCCCTCAGGCTCTCTGTTATCCCAAAACTAAAACCATTCCTGAGGCCAACTCTTCAGACAAAGATTAGACTGGACTATGGGACAGAAAATGATACTCATGAAGAGTGTGCTTAGCTCAAGTAGATATGTGAGGTGAGATAAGAAGGCAGAGAGGGTCAGGAGCTGGTTGAATGGACATGGGAAATCCGGAGTGGAAAGGAAGAGTGCACTGTCACAGCATAGGGAGAACAAGTAGGGTCACAACAACAATGTATGTATAAATTTTTGTATGAGAGTCTAACTTGAATTGTAAATTTCCACTTAAAGCACAACAATGAAAAAAAAAAAACAGTCTTGTCCTCATTGTATCTGGAATAAAACCAAATTTTATGACCATTACTCAAAGCCTCTGTTGTAGTTGGCTTCTCCTGTCTTATTCTTTAATCTCACCATTATATATCTCCGTGCTTCAGCACCCAGGCTTCTTTCTGCTTCTTAACCACGTTAATCCCTTTCCTGTTCCAGGCATTATTCACATTGTCTTTCCTGCCTGGAATGCTCTTCTCTCAGCCCTTTTTGTGCCCTAACCAGTTGCTGTCCTCTTTGCATAAATAAGGTTTTGTTGTTGTTGCTGAGTTAATTCTGAATTATGGTGACCCCATGTGTGAAGAGTAAAACTGTGCTCCATAGCATTTTCACTGGCTGATTTTTCAGAAGTAGCTTGCCAGGCCTTTCTTCCCAGGAGTCTCTGGGTGGACTGGAACCTCCAGCCTTTAGTTTGGCAGCCAATTGTGTTAACTGTTTGTACATGAATAGACTAGTTATGGATAATCCAACATGGGATGATTGGCATTCTCGTAAATCTCTGAGGCTGTGATGTCTTGGATAAAAAAACACCTTTAACCTCACACAGACTGCTGAGAGAGGATCATGTTTCTCTCTAGAGTCTTACTAAGTTGTAAAACTAATTAATAACGTGAATAATTTTGGATTGCAAAAAATAGTCTACAGTCTTAGTCATATTTTTATGTCCCAGATAATCTGGTTATAATTCTTTACATAGAAAAAGTGTTTATTATTTGCAGTGTTGTGATGGAAGAATGGGTTAAGAGCCAAGGGATATGGATTCTAGTCCGTTTTGCTAATAATTCTGTGTGATCTTATGCAAGTCATTTAATCTCCATAAGCCTCAGCTTCCTCCTATGTAAAATGAGGCTAACTTCATAAGGTTGTGGTGAAGGTCATTTGGAAAAATGCTTGTAAAACACCAGGAGACTTTCCCTTTGAGCTGTTACTTATCTATTGATATTTACCAGAAAGTAATGCTTTTTTTTCCCCTCTGATATTAGTTTTAATATTTATGTTAACACATCATAATTAATTGTTTAGCCTGAAATAAGTAATTCTCAAATTGGGAGAGATACAAAATAACACAACTTATTTAGGGAGCTGCTGAAAGTTCTTTTCCTGGTATTTTAAGGTACAGGTTTTATTAACAATTCTATTTGGTGTTAAGGCAAATAATTTAAATGGATCATCAAATGGTTCATCAGTTGTGCGTATGTGCGTGCTCACATACAAGTGTGTGTATATGTGCTTAAAGGATAAGCCAACCTTGCAGTCTTCATTGCACTGTACTGCAATGTCAACAGCACTAGACTCAAAGACTTTGATTTAAATGTAGGCCCTTCCAGTAAATAGCTAAGTGATCATAAGAAAATTACTTAATCTCTCTGAACATCAATAGCCTTATAAAGAAGAGGTAAGAACACTCATCACTTAGGAGACTGTGAGGACTAAATGGGATACGTGTGCCAGGCTCATAAAAGATATTTGAGACATGCTAATACATTCATTTTTATTTTATTCGAGGATCGTAGTAATTTATAAGCATATTTTAAATTATTGGTACTATGTCCCAAGTTGATTATGAATGTGCTTTTATATATAGGAAATGGAAGGCCACAGTGGTGGTGTACTGGATTTTGTGCTGGAGACTCCAATACTTCTGTCAAAGTTTGTGACTGTAGGTGTGAAGGCAGTAGTAGTTAAAAAATCAGTTCTTCTCTTGGCCTTAGTTCCTGATATCTGTGTAAGTGTGTGTGTGTTAGAGAGAGACAGACAGATAGACAGACAGACATATATGGAGGAAGATGACATCAGATGCATGTTTGCCATTGCATCTTAAAAAATGACACGCCTAATTATTTTCTAGTTACAATGGCTTCACCACTTCTCTAGTATATCTCCATAAACTAACAAGTGTTCATAGAAAAGCTTTCCTATTGGAAAAAAACCATTATGATTACTAGATGAAGAAAACAATAAATATTGTGTTCCTGATATTTGTCTCAGCTTTACCATGGGAAAATTAGCAAAGTGAAACTTATTTAAGTCATAAAAAATTAAGCACTAACAAGACACAGACTTTAATGGCCATTTTATTGTTAACTATAATATGTTGAGCATAAAATTAATTCAAGGCATAAAATCTCCTTATATGGTCCTATTAGTATTCAAGGTTCTCAGTTTGTACTAATTTGTGAAGTTCACCTAAGGAAAGAAGAAAATAGACTGTTTATACATCTCCTCCTTTAGATGGATGAATATCTCCTGCGAAAGAGTAATATCCTCCCCTCTAGAAATTCCACGAATATATTTTAAAACATCAAATTAACTCTTCCCATAATATGGCAGAAGAACTGAGAATATTCCAGGATATTCACTTTTATGGATTTACATAGTCTAGTAATGTCTAGGAAACTCCTAGACAGGAAATCAGAGGATACTAAGCTGTAAGTGAGACATTAGTACAAGCACAAAAGATAAGCCAAAGCAAAGGGGCAGGGCATATTAGAAAGATGGTTCTAACATAAGTAATTTGGGGCTTCTGGCTCCCAGCTACAGAGATTAGCTGGTACTGGACCAAAATTCTTGCAAGAACAACTACAAACTCTGGAAAAGTATAAACAACTAGAAGGCTGAAAATGGAGGTAATTCAATCTGAATGAAACTCACATTTATATAAACATATACTAAGTCCTTGGCTCACCCTGAACTGTACATGTACAGGGTAAGACTATGAATAACCCAGGAGGAACATAGTAACTGAAAGGCTGAAAGAGCAAAGAGACTTAATCAGCCACCCCTTATATAGGAGATACAGATTAGAATTTGACTCACACCAAACTGGAGGGCCTTGGTAAACAACTTGGGCTTTTCTATAAGGTCTATACATTAGGAGTAAATACTATGCCCTAGTGTCATGAATTGAATTGTGTTCCCCCAAAATATGTGTCAACTTGGTTAGGCCATCATTCCCAGTATTGTGTGGTTGTCCTTCATTTTGTGATTGATGTAATTTTTCTATGTGCTGTTGATCCTAATCTATGCCTGCAGTTAATGAGGTAAGATTAGATTATGTTAAAGAGGATCAGGGTGGGATGTAACACCCTTACTCTAGTCACATCGATGATCCAATGTAAAGGGAGTTTCTCTGGGGTGTGGCCTGCATCTCCTTTTATCTTACAAGAGATAAAAGGAAAGGGAAGCAAGCAGAGAGTTGGGGACCTCATACCACCAAGAAAGTAATGCCAGAAGAGCGCATCCTTTCGGCTCGAGGTCTCTGTGCTGAGAAGCTCCTCAGCCAGGGAAAGACTGATGACAAGGATCTTCCTCCAGAGCCAACAGAGAGAGAAAGACTTCCCCTGGGGGTGATGCCTTGAATTTGGACTTGTAGCCTACTAGACCTTGAGAGAATAAATTTCTCTTTGTTAAAGCTATCCACTTGTGGTATTTCTGTTATAGCAGCACTAGATAACTAAGACACCCAGAGTTGGGAAATGAATCTTAAAACTAAGGACAAAATGAAAATAGATTTACTCTTACAAAGTATAAAACCAAACCTCCACAAATTCCAGATGATCTACCAGTAATTTAACTCCTGCTAAGAGAAAGCTCAACAGTTTTTCAGAGGGATATAATAGCATCCAGAGTCTATCACATCATATATATCATCATATCATCCACAATGTAAAGATTGAATGTACAGTATATAACAGAATATCCTGATGATATTAACATAATATTAGATTATGAATCTGGGGGAGATAGATGGAGGTGAGAATATTTAGGTCTGATATGTGTTTACAGGTCACACAAACTATTAAAGGATTTTAAGGAGAGTATTAATACATTCAGATTGTAGGGAGATCACTTTGAAAGGAGTGTAGCATGGATTTCATTTGAGTAGGATAGAAAGGCAAAAAGATAAGTATTAGTAGGCTAACATATTAAGTTAGGCAAGGAATTATGTAGACCTAAGCAACAGTAGAACAAGGGTTTAGGAAAGAAATAATTTGAGTGCTTTTAGAGATAAATTGAAAGTCCTTGTCATTGACTGGAGGTAGATTAAGGAAAGAGAGACGTTGTAAATTAGTCATTGATTGGAGGTAGATTAAGTAAAGAGTGAAGTTATAAAATATTTCAGGATTTTTGTCTGGACTACTTTATATATAACAGCAACAGTCTATGAAATAGGAAGAATTTCAGAGACAAAAATGATCGTTTAGCTTTGACCAATTGATATTTAGATTTATATTACATATAGGGAAGTCTCTCCATGGCATAAATGGTTAAGCACTCAACTACTAGCCTAAAGGTTGTTGGTTCGAACCCAGTGAGAGGCACCTAGGAAGACAGGCCTGGCAATCTGCTTTCCAAAGTTCACTGCCTTGAAAACCTTATGAAGCACAGTTTACTCTGACACATATCGGGTTACCATGAGTTGGGATTGACTTTCTGGGAACTAACAACAGCAACAACAACAATTGCATATAGGTGTGAGGTGAAAGATGTTTAAAAGAATTTTATTCTGATGCTCAGGGCCTGGACCTCAGAATAGAAGTCTATGTATGGCCATAATATAAATGTAGATTTAGGAGTCATTTGAAACAATAACCACAACAATGGATTAAAACATACCATCGATCATGAAGATGGCGCAAGACCTGGCAACTTTTCATTCTGTTATACATGATGTTGCCATGAGTTGGAGCTGACTCCATGGCAACTAACAACAACAAGATGCCCTGCGAGTAGATGCAATTATTGAAATAAGACTCTATGTGAAAATTATAAAAATATGAAGAATGGGACCCTGGGTTAAAGTGTAGTGTTTAAGTGTTAGAGTTAGAGGAAGAAAAGCAAGCAAAGGAGACTGAAAAAGAATGGCCTGAGGAGACAGGAGGCAAAAACAATGGAAGGGGAGAACTTCTCAAGTGAGGAATGATCAAATGGTGACTATTGCTTCAACCTGGTCAAGGGCTGAACGTAGCCAATGAATTTAGCAACAAAGAAATCAAAGGCAACCTTAGCAAGGGTAGTTTCAGCAGAATGGTATGTTGGAAGCCACAATTCATTAACTAGAGGAGTAAAATACTGGTGAGTATGAGTAGAAGTAAATGTAAACAACTCAACATGGAAGAGATTTGAGTATGTTTATATTTTGAGGGTACCATAGTGAAAGGAAAGAGGTTATAGCTCAGAATAGTGATGATTTAACTGATGGAAGTCAACTCTCGAGTAGGAAGTGCCAAGGATCCAGAATACAGGTAATACGTGGACTATGAATGTCAGGAGACAGAGACCAGAAGAAGATGGCAGAAGCTTGAAGAGACTTGAGACAGTAAGCCTACTCAGCAATCTACGTTCACTTGAACTCCCAAATCTTACTTTGGAATGAACCCAAAAGCAAAGCTGGGAATTGTTCAGGTACTGCAGAAGACCTGCATTGCTGTGGAGCTGTGAAATCAGTAGCAAGGAATAACCCAACCCAGAAGAGATGAGGAACCACACTTGCAAAATAAAATTACATGCATGTTGAAGTTTTAATCAAAATAAAGTGGATGGCAAAATTATAGATGGAATGTTGTGACATCACTTTTTGGATCTACTTGTCTTGAAAATGGAGTATGCTTAAAATTGTCTTAGAAAAAAGATTTAAAATGAATAGGCGTATGTTTTCTCCCTACACTGAAAATTAACATAAATAAAACTATAAGTCTTTTCTACTCAACTAATATAACGTGGTACTTTAATTGGATAAAAAAATGATTTCCTGCAAATCTATAATCCATTTAGAGAGATGAGAATATGTTCTATGCTGTTAAATCACTTAAAGAGACAGGCTCTATGACTTTCCTGTAAAACTTTAAAAATATCTTAACTACCTCATGTGCAGGAAAATCCTTCTTTTTGCTTATCTTATGGCAAAGTTTCTTTTAATTTGTCATTGCAGGAGTTAATTGAACCACCATTTTATGCCTTATGTATATTAAAGAATGTGAATTATTAAAGTGACATCAAAAGACTGAATACTTAGAGGCTGAGCAGAAACCTCTTCCATGCGTTCTTTAGGCACACAGAAATGCAAGTTTTGGTAAATCCTTGGTGAAATTTCTGTAACAAACTGTTCCTGAACTCTGCTTCCCATCTTAGGCTATGGAATTTGAGGAAGATGTGGACAAAAAGATTCATTTTTGAATCTTTTTCTCAAAGCTGCTCAAATCATCAATACTTTTTTTTAGGAGGACAGTAGAGCAACAGAAACTGAGTTGGAAGATACAGAATCTCCCATTCAGTGCATTACAGGTGATCTCTACATGAATGTAACTGAGTTATTTACTACCAGACAGCCCTGGATTTAGACCTCACTGTGAAGAGTTCTTTCTTAGGAAAAAAACCCCCAAGTCTAGTAATGAAATATTCCAGGAGATGTCCCATGAAATCTTACAGCTACAAGTTAGACTGGTGTTGAGGTGATGGGGACCTTGTGAGTATTCTCAGTCAAGTGAAGGAAGCAGTGTCTCCTAGCTACCCATGAAATCTTGTTTCAAAATAAAACACTCTATTCCTGTTTAAGCTGGATTAGTTTGTGGCCACCACTCATCAATTTTCAATTTCCGGTGAGGCACTGTTTCTGTGAAGATAATTATTATCTTATACTTGATCTTCTGCCTTTTAATCAGCACAGGTAGCATTTTTTTTTTTATTGTACTTTAGCTGAAGGTTTATAGAACAAACTAGCTTCTCATTAAACAGTTAGTACACATATTCTTTTATGACATTGTTTAACAACCCCACAACATGTCCACACTACCCCTTCTTGACCTTGGGTTCCCTATTACCAGCTTTCCTGTCCCCTCCTGCTTCTAGTCCTTGCCCCTGGGCTGGTGTGTCCCTTTAGTCTCGTTTTGTTTTACAGGCCTCATCTTTGGCTGAAGGGTGAACCTCAGGAGTGACTTCATTACTGAGCTAAAAGGATGTCCAGGGGCCATATTCTCAGGGTTTCTCTGGTCTCTGTCAGGCCAGTAAGTCTGATCTTTTTTTGTGAGTTAGAATTTTGTTCTACATTCTTCTCCATCTCTGTCCAGAACCCTCTGTTGTGATCCCTGTCAGAGCAGTCAGTGTTGGTAGCCGGGCACCATCTAGTTGTACTGGACTCAGTCTGGTGGAGGCCGTGGTAGTCGTGGTCCATTAGTCCTTTGGACTAATCTTTCCCTTGTATTTTTAGTTTTCTTCATTCTCCCTTGCTCCCAAAGGGGTGAGAGCAGTGGAGTATCTTAGATAGCTACTCACAGGCTTTTAAGAACCCAGACGCGCTCACCAAAGTAGAATGCAGAACATTTTCTTTATAAACTATGTTATGCCAATTGAGCTAGTTGTTCCCTGAGACCATGGTCCCCATAGCCCTCTGCCCAGCAGTTCAGTCCCTCAGGGAGTTTAGAAGTGTCTACAGCACTTCCATGACCTTTCCTTGCACAAGTTGTGCTGGCTTCCCCAGTATTGTGTACTGTCTTACCCTTCACCAAATTTACCACTTATCTATTGTATGTTTAGATCCCCTCACCCCTCCCATCCCTTGTAACCAACAGATTGTTTCTTTTTGTGTGTAAACTTTTACATGAGTTTTTACAGTAGAGGTCTCATACAATATTTGTCCTTTTGTGATTGACTTATTTCACTCAGCATAATGCCCTCCAGATTTATCCATGTTATGAGATGCTTTGAAGATTCATCATTATTCTTTACTGTTGCATAATACTCCATTGTGTGTAGGTACCATAGTTTGTTTATCCATTCATCTGTTGATGGGCATCTAGGCTGTTTCCATCTTTTTGCTATTGTGAACAATGCTGCAATAAACATGGGTGTGCATATGTCTATTTGTGTGAGAGCTCTTATTTCTCTAGGATGTATTCCTAGGAGTGGGATTGCTGGATCATATGGTACTTCTATTTCCAGCTTTCTAAGGAAGCACCATATCATTTTCCAAAATGGTTGTATCATTTTGCATTCCCACCAGCAGTGCATAATAGTTCCAATGTCCCCGCAGCCTCTCCCACATTTGTTATTTCCTGTTTTTTTGATTCATGCCAGTAATGCCAGGGTTAGATGGTATCTCCTTGTGGTTTTAATTTGCATTTCTCTAATGGTTAGTGATTGCAAGCAAATCCTCATGTGTCTGTTGGTCGCTGGAATGTCTTCTTTGGTGAAGTGTCTGTTCACTTCCTTTGCCCATTTTTTAATTGGATTATTTGTCTTTTTGTCGTAGACGTGTTGGATTTTCTTGCAGATTTTAGAGGTTAGAACTTTGTCTAATTTGTAACAGCCAAATTTTTTTTTCCCAGTCTGTAGGTTCTCTTTTCACTCTTTTGGTGAAGTCTTTTGATGAGCGTAAGCGTTTAATTTTTAGAAGATCCCAGTTATCTAGCTTATCTTCTGGAGTTTATGTGTTGTTGGTTATAGTTTATATCTTGTTAATGTTGTGTATTAGGGCCTCTAGCATTGATCCTATTTTTCCTGCTATGAACTTTATAGTTTTTGGCTTTATATTTAGGTCTTTGATAAATTTTGGATTATTTTTTGTGTATGGTGTGAGGTATGGGTCCTGTTACAGTTTTTTTGCAGATGGATATCCAGTTTTGCCAGCCCCATTTGGTAGTATTTGAAGGACCTATGTTGATTCTGATTAATATTGAAGTTTCTATTTCCAGTTCACATACAACTACTATTCTGCCCGCTGTCTTCAGTTCTTTTAGGATGTTTCTTTCCTTTGTGTATTTACTGTATGAAGCAAGTATGTGTTTCTTTGGAGTGTCAGTGAGAATCATTTTTCTCATCTGGCTTAGATGGTTGTGGCAAAATGCTTTAGCCATTCCAGTTCTGGAGGTTTGTATAATGCTGGCACATATTGTTAGAGAGTGATGGAATAATGAGGCAGAAATAATCTGAGTATAATACTGGAGAAGCATTCACAATGTACTATTCCATTAGTTCTAAGAATTTCCAAATAAAAGACAGATTTAGGAGGCATACAAATGATTTGACAGAGCCATAAATTTGGAAATGCAGTAAGTAAAGCATACTGAAATATACAATTCTAGTCCTTTAGGGATCTACTAGTTAGGCAAAGCAGTAGAGGAAAGTGTGTCCTTGAAATCTTTTCTGAAATGAAATAAAAATGAAAATAGTAGCAGAAAGACATCTGAAAAGACTTAGGGTAAGTAATTGAAATTACATACATAAAGGGCTTGTGCAGTGTAGTGTGACAGAATAAACAAACAAGCAAACATTATTTTTCTATTTATAATCCCCTCCTGACTTGAAGGGGATTAAAATTGGGTATGCTGAGGATATTTTGTTTGCTGAGCAGCACAATGGATTTAGATGTGTATTTTCAAGTTTCAAGGAACAGGAATAGTACCAAATTTGTCTTTAAAAATTGTGGGTGAATGGCCTTTCTGGAGCAGAGAAGTGGATCAAGCAGGGGCAGCAAGAAGAAAGGGTGAAGAGGGAGAAGAAAAGCAAGAGACACCCATCACTGGCTGGGAGCTGACTTGAAAAGTGTCCAAAGGGGTTTTATGCTATGAGAAGCCAAATTCTCTAGACTAATGTAAAAATCCTCAGTAAAAATCGACATTTTTCCTTAAGGATACTTGAAGAGAAAAAAGAGGTGATCTTCAGGAAGTCAATTAAAATCTGGCTACATAAGTAAAGTTAAATGGTAAATGAAATCAAGAGATTTCTGATTGGATATTACTTAAAAACTAGGAGGGTAAGGGAGCCCTGTTGGCACAGTGGTTAAGTGATACAGCTGCTAACCAAAAGGTTGGCAGTTCAAATCCACCAGCCGCTCCTTGGAAACTCTGTGGGGCAGTTCTATTCTGTCCTATAGGGTTGCTATGGGTTGGAATCAACTGGATGGCAAAAGGTTAAAGGTGTAAGAGCCACTTATAGAGTGCTATTTTGGGGAGCCTGGGTGGAGTAATGGTTAAGCACTAGGGCTGCTAAGTAAAAGGTCAGTAGTTCGAATCCACCAGCTAGCTGCTTCTTGGAAACACTATGGGGAAGTTCTACTATTGCCTGTACGGTCGCTGTGAGTTGGAATCGACTGGACAGCAAAGGGGTTTACGTTGGGGAGAGGGCAGGTGTCATCCTGCGTATATTAGAAGATTGTGCTTTGTCCCGTATTAAAACGAGTATCTGAAGATGGAAATACTTTTAAAAAGGGAACGGTTTCTTCCGAGGCAGGAATGGAGAAGGAGTAATGGAGCAAGGGCTCTCAACAGCAAACTGCCAATAGGGAATGAGAGAAAGGAGTAAAATGTTCAAGTCAAACAGGTGGAAAAATCGTTCCCTCAGTTTTCTTTCAGCTAAAGGGTAAATCAGTTAGAATGAGGTGGGGGAGGAACTCTACCTCAGTCCCTCAGTTAGTAGCGCTGGCGCAGTCTTTAAGAGCTCAGCTGTTAACCAACAGGTCAGCAATTCGAAACAACCAGCCCCTCCTTGGAAACTCTATGGGGCAGTTCTACTCTGTCCTATAGTCAAATTGACTGACGGCAACGAGTTTGTTTTTATCGGCTCACTTGCCAAGGAAACTGTATATTGATAACAGAGTGGAATTCTTCTTGGTGCCAGGAAGCTACCATTCTGGCAACTTGGATCAGAGAGATCCATTTCTAAAGATCTTGAATAACCTTGACTCTTTTTTCCATCTTTCCCTTCCCTCCTCACCCATTCCCTAAATCATATGAGGGCAGATATCATGAAATATAACTGACATTTGTATTCTGTTACTGAACCTAGGTCAATCCATGGTGAGGGATATACTTACATAAACAATTTACGGAGCTGCTTCTGTGGCTGAAGTTGCTAATTTAATCTGGTATCATTTACAGTAAACTCACTCCCAACAGAGAGAGAGCCCATGACACATGCAACCCCTGTATCCTATCTGTCAACCAAAGGGCACTAAGAAAGAAAAGCCTGCCCTTCATGTACCATTTGGATTTTTTTTTTTTTTTAAATGAAAAAGACCTGGTGTTACCAGCTAAGGGCCTGAGCCAGAATGTCAGTCTTGCAGAAATATTGAAGACTACTTACCATCATGCTGATTATGGCTCAGGGTGACCCCACATGTGTCAGAGTAGAACTGTGTACTATATGTTTTTTAATGGCTGATTTTTCAGAAATAGATAGCCAGACTTTTCTTCCAAGGCACCTCTGGGTGGACTTGAACCACCAATCTTTTGGTTAGCAGCAGAGCGTATCACCCGGAGTCTCCATGAAAATATTTGGTAGGCTAGTAAATTATGTCATGGAGATTTGCAATTCTTAAGCTTAACAATATACTTCCTGCTGTTCATCATTCTGTTAACTGGAACTCTCTAGCAATTATTACACTTGGACAGGCAATTTATATTTCATTTTGATAAAGATGGTCCTGCAAAGCACTGGAGTGGGTTTCCCCACTATGAAAGAAAGTACGTACTGTTTTTCATCAGTAATAATCACACCTCAGATAAACCTCATTGGCTATGATACTGCCACCGTGCAAAGCTAGCAAGCATTGTTTTTAGTATAGTATAATGTTAAAGGAATTATGTTAATTATATATATATATATACACATACATATATGTATATATATACACACACATACATATATGTGTGTATGTGTGTATATACGTATATGTGCATATGTGTGTGTGTACATATATATATATATATAGATATATAATAGTTGTCATTGACTTGATTCCAACTCATGGAGACCTCATGTGTGTCAGTTTAGAATTGTGCTCCATAGGGTTTTCAATGGCTGATTTTTCAAAAGTTGATCACCAGGCCTTTCTTCTGAGGTACCTCTGGATGTACCTTTCAGTTAGCAGCGGAGCACTTAACCATTTGTACCACCCAAGGACACCCATTTATATCTATATCTGTATTTGCATCTGTATCTGTACCTGCATCTATAGTTGTATCGATATCATCATCTATATGTATATCTATACATACATATAAGCATATTTATATAAACAGAGAGCTAAATATATAAATAATATGCCATTGCACTATAGCATAAATTGATACTATAAGTAGCAATGTTTCCTGTGATTTCCTTTCACATTTTCTCTCCTACTAGTACCCTTAAGAAGCACTTGCCTAAACATAAGTCAAAGCACACATGCTCTTTTCTCCAACTCGATACGACTAAGGCTAGGGTGGGAGAAGAAGGAAGTGGAGGGGTTACCGAGACTGGCAAGAAAGACTTGTAGGGACTGTTGTCTGCCAAGTTGGAAGACGAATAACTTTCATTTTTTAATGGAGAGGGCTCGATACTGAGCCGTCCTTAAGTGTGCAGACAACCAGCAGTCTAACCATGAAGAATTCTTCTAAGTCTTCCTGAATTTAATATAATGTGGGCAACTTTGGCTACTTGCATGGGGTTAAAGGTGTGAGGGAAAACTCTGGCTCAAACCAAAATCAACTGCACATTACAAAACCTCCTATGAGCCTGGCCCAATAATATTTCTTACAGAATATAGCCTATTTTATCGGATTTTTATAAGGTATAAATAAAATCATTTATGTACAATGACTGGGATACATTAGATGTCGAAAAAAATACTTGATGAATCTCAGTGATAGATATATTTACATTTGGAAGGGACCTTAGAGATCATCTAGTTCCATCTTCTCATTTTATAAATAGGACAAGGAGGCCAGAGATAAGTGGCGGTTGGATGAACACAATTCTAAGTTATAGTGCTCAGCTGTCCTGCATCCCAGTGCTCTCCTTCCACTGTATTATAAAACCTTTCACTTGTTTTGTTTTGCATCATCCTATCACTTTCCTCCCTAACATGCTCACTCTCTCTCACACACACACACACACACACACAACTTTGTGCTCATTTGGCTTTACAAATCTATTTTTTCTCTAAAGAATAAGAAACTGTTATATTTATATGTGTCTACTGAGATTTAGCAATGTAATTGTTCTAGTTGCAGCAAATCCACTGATTTAACATCAGTATGGTTTAGGGTGTTATATTAACTAAAAAGAAATTGTTAAGGGGATTTAGTATGTATTAAGAAGCGCTTTAGAATGTTACAAGAACAAACTCACCTGAACCGAAAACCAAACAATACTATATAGAAAGTTGGTTCATAATTTTTAACAATCGAAAAGCAGTTTTGAGTGCACATTTATGTATCTAAAATGGATGCTCCTTCACTTCAGTAAGTACACGTGGTCCCAGTTTACTCATGAGTTGTTTTCTAAGAATAAATTTTTAAGTGGACTGCTGGTACTGGAGAACACTTTTTCCTTGAAATACATTAGAAATCTTGGTAGTTTAACTTACAAAGGACTTTTAACTAAAAATGTAGCAATAAATAATGCAATAATATAATTCAGTTGCACTACTGATAATTAAATAGAAAAAGAAGAATTGCTTTATCTTATTTACTCCCCTCACCCTTGAGCCAAGTACAGAAATGATCAGTATAATATAAAGTTAAGAACACATTCTCTAGGATCAGACTATCTGAGTTCAAATCCTGACTCTATCATTGAATAGACTGGGCAAGTTACTTAACCAGTCTAAAGTCTGTTTCTTTATCTGTAAAATGAAAATGGCAATAGAGCTTTCCTCATGTGGTTGTCAGGATTCAACTGGCTAATCTATTTAAAGCACCTAAGCCAAGTGTCTGACACATAATAAGCACCAACAAATGCTAGTTGCTTTTCTAGACCTATCACAAACATTACGGTTTTTATTACTGATCATAATTAGATTTATTTTTGTCTCACAAGTAGAAAGAAAGGGAAGATTGAAATTGCATATTTATGAGCATCTATTAGGTTCCAGACACTTTGACACAGACTTTCCCTTGATTAACACTCACTGAAAAAATGCAAGAAAAGAAATATTTCAGTCTTTTATAAATGAGAAAATGGAGGCTGAGAGATCAAGAGTCAGGGAGGCAGTAAGTGGCAACCCAGGAATAAAAACCAGCCTGTCTGACTCCACGGTTGTGTTTTCACCAGTAAATAACATGACAACTATGTGAGGATGTGCTTGTGTTAAATACGAGATTAGAAATGCAAGGAAGTCACAATGCCTCTTTTCTTGCAAAGAAAATCTTTCCTGATGGCTCGGGGAACTTAAAAATAAGAATTCAGTTGAAATACACATGACACACAGTGAGAAATCAAGAATAGAGAAAAACTAGCTCTATGAGCAAAATGTTACACTAATCTTAATTTTTGTAAAAACTTAGTGGTAGACTTATTAATTTTCTTCAATTCTTACTATATTATCACAAATATGAGAGTAAACACTGGCTGTGCAATAACGACTGGGCCCGGTTGATATTACTGCGTCTTTTTAGAGTAGTACTGACTAAGACTGTAGCCACTACCCACGTGTAGCTATGTGAATTTAAACTTAAATTTGTTCAAATAAAATAAAATTAAATACAGTTCCTAAGCTGCACTAACCATTTCAAGTGTCCAATAGTGTCGTGGCTGCTATACTGAACTGCCCAGATAGGGAACATTTCTATCATCACAGAAATTTCTGTTTAACAGCATTCTTCTAGAGTAAGTCAGGATGTGCAATGGAAGGATGGAGCAGGGAATTTTAATGGGCAAGAGATTGACTAGGCGTGGACATCAATTCTTTGCAGCTTGTCTTAGTTACCCAGTGTTGCTGTAACAGAAATACTACAAGTGGGTGACTTTAAAGAACAGAAATTTATTTTCTCACAGTTTAGTAGGCTAGAAGTCAGAATTCAGGATGTGGCTCTCAGGGGAAGTCCTTCCTTGTCTATTTCAGATTTTAGTAGCTGCCAGCAATCCTTGGCACTCCTTGGCTGGTAGATGCATCTACCAGATGGATCAGCTGTTTTCCCCCTCCCTACTGTGTGTGTTGCTGTGTCTATTATGCTCTTTTTATAACTCAGAAGTGATTAGGTTTAGGACCCACACTACTCTGGTATAATCTAATTAACATAACAAAAGAAAACTCCTATTTCCAAACAGTGTCATGTTTACAGGTACAGAGGTTAGGATTTCAACATATATTTTAGGGGGGCATTGATTCAATCCATAACACAGCTCCATGTAGTGGAAAGAATGGTAGTGTTCCATTCTCCAGTATTGAATGGACTCCTCTTGCACAATAACTAGCTCTACGTGTGGACAACTTTCACTTTCCCAGAGTTGCAGTTTCCTGTTTTGTTCAATGGAGCAGACACAGGTATACCTCGCAGTCTTATTGTGAGGATCAGTACATATAATATATGAGAAAGCTCCTGTGTACTACAAATAATGTTCAGATGTAAGGTTATCATTCTGATATCTGGGTCTTCGAACTACTTCTCTAAAGTAATACAATCCTAAAAACTTGTGTCCAGCACTTAAGTCCAGGCCCTGCCACTTATTAACTCTGTAAGTTCTAGACTCAGTTTCCTTTTTCTGTAAACTAAGAAAATTTCACATAGACATTGTGATTTTAAATAATATATATGCGGAAGTTCTTTGCAAACTATGAAACAGTATGTAATCTAAGTCAATATTATGTTTAAAAAGATAAATGGCTAGTTTATACCTCTTTAATTTTCTATCACACTATGCTTTCTCACCTCCACAATACTACTTGCATCCACATTCACAGTAAAGTGCCTAAAATAAGAGATGGCATTTACCAAGCACAATTCTATGTGCTAAGCACTGTTCTAAATATACAGCATGTATTACCTCATTTAATCTCTGCACAGCCACATGAGTATGCACTATTATTTTTATTTCCATTTACCTGGACAGTAACCTCTCTGAGATTCAGATAGGTTACATTGCCCAAAGTATGTATTAGAGCATTTGAACTTGGACCATTTACTGAGAGCCTCTATTCCCAGTCACTATGCTCTACTATCTAAAAATAACACAAAACAATGCCACTTAGCCTTTCATCAATCCATTCCATATTTCCATTACTCAGTATTTATTGGCCACTTCCCCTAAGTTAATAAATATAATCCAATTCCAGGGTAAAAATCACTTTTTAACCAGACAAGATGATTATAAATTTTATATTTAAAAGTAAACAAGCAAGAATAGCTAAGAAAATTCTCACACACACACACAAAAAAGTAAATAGAGGTAGAAAGTTTCCCCGTCAGTTATTAAAATATGGGATAAAGATTTATTAATTTAACCAGTGTGGTGATAGTGCATGAATAGACAAGTCAAAGAAACCGAATAGAAATCCTGACAATCTCAAACACATTTGAAAATTTAGAATATGGTAAATGTCATGTTTTTATTAGTTGGAAAAGATGAATTATTTAATAAATGGGGGTGGGGGACAACAGGAAAGTACCCAGAAAAAATAAAATTGGAGACTTCTCCCACAATTTATGCAAATACATTTAACATGGATCCAAGTTTAAAACAAACAAATGAACAAAGGGAAAAAACCCATCATGAAACTACTAGAATAGTCTGATTAAATCTAATCCATCCATATAGATAGTGATTTTATAAAACCTACAATAATTACTGCAACTCTCAATTGTAAATACATATACATGTATATATGTAATATACTCTCAAGTATTGAGAATTGTGGCAATTGTTATAGATTTTATATGCTAAGCTTCATTTTCCTGCCAGAAATCCATGATGCCTGAACTTGGTCCAGGTCTTCTCTGCACCAGTAATTGCACCGTGAGTAATATTCATGAGTATTCTGTAGAGAAAACTTTCCAAGTGATTGCCAAGCACTCAAAGGCTATAGATGTTTCCTCCTAAAGTGCTCACCTTGTCTTGTGTTATCTTTTAAAAAAGGAATAAACACTTCCACTTCTCAAGTACTACTAGCAAGCCAAAAAGAAACACAGAAATGTTCCTAGGTTTTTCAAACTGATTGCCATCCACTGTCACCCATAGAGAGCAGGGAGAACAATTAATCAAAGACTTTAAAGCAAGTGGTATTGGCAATCGATGCAAAGCTCAGAGGTAGGAGGCTCTTCTGACTGCAGGCTGTAGCATGGGGGGAGGTGGAAGGAGTTAACCAGAGTGAACAGACAGCTATTAATTCTCTTTAGGCTTCAGTGTTTCAATTAGAAGCACTTTATTGTAATATTAATCATATCCATTGGAGGTTCGTGTGTGTGTTTTGAAATTTTACTTTGTTTTGCTTTGTTTTTAGTTCTTCTCTTTTAAAACAGTAAGGCTCTTAAAGACCTAATTAGATAAAATTTTATCATACCCTTCTGAAATTTACGTACTTTCAGAAAGTATCAGGCAGATATGTTCTAATGATATCCATATATTCGTCAGTCAAAATATAAATATTTATGATATTTATGATACATGACAGAAACTTAGGAAAGATATTTTCTAATTCTGACTTCTATTTCCTTAGAAAATCTATTATTAAAATGCTGGTTTTACAGCTGGATGGTAATACATATTTTTAAAAGAAAGTAGAATGCATGAGTTTTTAAAAGGGAGATATTATGGTTTTATGATTAATAATATTATTAATAATGATATTATTCTGACAAATTATTGGGGGAAATATACGTGGAAATGAATGAAATATGTTGTGGAAGTATAGAAATGGGGAGGTACAAAAAGAAACATAAGTCAACTGCAGTATATCTGAGCTTGAACAGCTACATAATGTATTAATATTTGAAGTTTAAGTCATATGGATAACCTTGAGTTTATTTTCTTATAGAAATAAGGGAAAACCAAAACCAAACTTGTTGCCATCGAGTTGAGTCCGACTCATAGAGACCCTACAGGACAGAGTAGAACTGCCCCACAAGGTTTCCAAGGAGCAGCTGGTGGATTCTAAATGCTGACCTTTTGGTTAGCAGCTGAACTCTTAACCATTGTGCCACCAGGGCTCCTCAACAAAGCAGGGGAAGTACATAAAGATGAAACAAATTGATTATGGGAAAAGAGTCAAACAGAAAAATTATAGTCTAGTCATAAAGCCAGCAGGAAGAGACGTGCATTTCAGTAGATTTTCAATCACTCTGAATATTCACCACTGCTGATATTGCACAATGAGCTCTCTTTCAGAAAAATGTGTACATGTTGTGTTACTTTGATTGCTGCAGCTGGGTTGCTAAAGGATGGTGTTAGGCAATTCAGATTAATAGCATAAAATATGATGTAAATACTAAAAGAGAGGCAAATGTGTCATCAACTTCTTGATTCAAGTTGCTTTAGTGGATATTTTCCAAGAGTTAGAATAGTGTATAGGCTAAAACTAAAGGTTGAAAATAACTCTGTGTGTATGTGGTGGTGGTGGTGGGCTTGTTGCTGTTGTTACTATGATTAAATGTCACCCAGGCAATTTGTCATTTACTTTTATTGTTACAGTTAATGCACAGAACACCAAGAAACCTTAGGGCTTATGGAATCTGATTTCAGTCTTAATGTAATTTATCTTGACTATAAATCTTGATAAAGTCTACAGCCATCTTAAGTATAAACTCTTCATTAGTTAAAGGAGAAAAGTAAGAATCAGATATCTGGACATAAATTCTGCATCCAAATTTAGGTTCTCCACACTGAAAAAGGAACAAATTGGCATGAGAAAAAGGAAATGGTAACATGGATGAAAGGCCTACTATGTAAAAGGAAGAGCGCTAAGCATTAAAATGAGGGGGTTTTTAATTCCAAAAAGACCTTATATATGACCTTCCTTAAACTTCTACAATTTTCAGTAAACAGGGCCCAAGAAAGTTAAAGTGATGTGTCTAAGATCACACCTAGACAGAACAAGACTATAATACAAATCTTTGACATTCACGACCTCTGTCTTTCCAGTCACCCATGGGTTCAAGACCTCATATCATGTGCGGTCTATCATGCACTTAGCACTGTGCTCTTGGCCTTCCCAGTTCCTAATTCAGTCATCTAATAATATTCTGTCCCTACCTATAGATTTAGAGTCCCTGGGTAGCGAAAACAGTTAACACACTCTGCTACTAACAGAAAGACTGGTGGTTCTGGTCTACCAGAGGCACCTGGGAAGAAAGCCCTGGTGATCTACTTTATGAGTTGGAATTGACTCGATGGCAACCGGTACTGGTTAATTATAGATTTAATTATCATCATCATATAACTTATATTCCTGTTATTGATTAATTTTGAACATGATAGGACAGAAGGCAGAGCTCTGTGGCATGCCCTTAGAACCCTCCCTCCAGACTGAGATCATTCTCTTCATCAGCACACTTGGAGTGTACTCATTCAACCAATGTTCATACAACATGCAACCAGTCCATCTTTCTTTACTTGATTCTTAAGGATTTCACAAGATTGGAAAAAATTTTACTTGAATCCATACAAACATTGTCTTTGGCATTTCCAAAATAGGAACTTTCAGTAAACAAACAACCTTGAATGAGGTTGATATGATATATTCTCATTGTTTTCATTATCTAGCCATCTCTTCTTTTTCTTACAGATGCATTTAATAATTTTAATTATGTAAGGTGTTGGCAGTGTTTGTCAAATTCATGTATCTATTAATTAGTATAATTTATATTCTTACATCTTGCTAATCACTGGTCTTCTAGCATTTACTCTACATAGATATGCCAAGATGCCAGCAGGAATTCATGTCTCACTCACACATCTATTTTGGAATATATTTTGTCCTTGCCAAGAGATTTAAAATCATTATAAGAGAATGTCACTACATTTTTTTTTTTTTTCCACCAAGTTGGGAAGAAAGTAGACTTAATTTATGAGAATACTATGTGTTATTCTTCTCTGTTCTCAAGGTGAATGAGTTCAGTTGTAGCCCTGTGGATTTAAAGATAAGATCCTAACTCTAGTAAGCATTACAATGACTTTTGAGACAATATCTATGGTTTTCTTACTAGAGATACTTAAAGAAACAAGATGATATTGGCAAGACTGAAAAGTATTTAAATAGTACATTTAATTATTTTCATGAGAACATCCCAAATATGAGATCTTTCAGCACCTTCCACTCATTTCTTCCTTACACTACATTGGGTTTTAATCCAGAATAGTAGTAAGTCAAGGAATTCATGAAATTTTAGGTTCTGATCAGATCTATCATTTTATAATGTATTTTTGATAACTTCAAATGTATTTTAAATCAGCTTGTGGGTTGAACACTAGTCTTTTAAAATCTGACTTTTCATGTGCTGGCATATGAGATGTTAAATCAAATGATAAATTTTAGAATATTGTTATAATTTTATGACATTAAATGGATCATTTTAATAATAATTTTCATACATAGTTTTTTAGTCAATGTTTTAATAAGTAGCTAATATCTGTGAATATATCTACCAATAAGTAGAATAAAGTAGATAAGGATCAGTTTCTTTAAGTGACACTACATTATTCTCACACTGGAACCTAAGCATTAATATACCATGCTCTGTAAACAGGGTAATATTAGAAAAGCAGTCTCTCTTAAAACTTTAGAAAAATATAATTTCCAATTTGAATATTATAGCAATGTACTGTATAGCACAGATTTCTGAAAAAGATTAACCAGTTCCACTAAATAGAATAAAAATAAACTCACTCAGGCTTTGGGGATTGTGTGATATTAACTGATACTTTATATCTTGCAACTATCTGAGGACAGCTATTTTCATTTAGATTGCAGCAATTCTTAACCATTCTTGTTACATTAAACAGACACATTATTATTCTCTTTCTCTTTCTCTCTCTCTCTCTATATATATTTAAATAGACATATTTAAAGCCAATGGGTACAGACAGGATCTTAAAACTCAGAAAATTTACTATAAATTATGGGTACCTTTGCTTGTCATATGAGGTATACAAAGGCTTTGAAACTGTAAAATGCATTATGTAAGAAGGGGTTTATTATTATGATTACTCACATTTTTCTCTCTTTAGAAAGACTCAGTTCTGTCCATGTGACTCAAATGATAGAACATTCCTTACAGATTAACTCCTAGATCTTATTAAGCCACTGGAATCATAGAATTTTAATATTGATGATCAGGGACAGTACTGTAATTTTAATGATGTAATTTTAAATATTTCTAGAGGAATTAATTGATTTCTCAAGATCAATATTCGATATTCTTATCTGCTGCTAGCTAGAAGCAGTGGTATTATCTTTAAACCATAAATACTTAGTCATTACATATGTAAAGCTCTAGTTAAAGTGGTTAGTTTTAAATTACCTGAAAGGTTCATATTAGTTCAACTTTTAGACATGCCATTGTTTTTTCTCACTCATAGCAATCCCATGTGACAGAGTACAACTGTCCCATAGGGTTTTCTTGGCTGTAATCTTTACGGGAGCAGATCGCCAAGTCTTTCTCCCATGAATCCGCCGGCCTTTTGGTTAGCAGTCAAGCCCTTAACTACTGCATCACCAGGGCTCCTTTTAGACATGCTAGTTTCTAAATAACTTAAAAATGTAATATATTTCTATTGGCTGTTCTTCCGAGAATTTACTCTTCAAGGCTTGAAATTGAGCACAATTCCTAAAGATCTTGAGAGAAAGAAAAACAGAAGCAATGCTCCTCAATAGTTGCAAAGATCTTCTCTTAGTGACTTGATGAATACTTTTTCAGCATTTATTTATTCTTGTGTACGTGTATTTGGAGGTTCAATTAACATCTGCTACTCTTTTACGCCTCAACATAACAAAAGCAAAAATCCTCACAACTCGGCCAATAAGCAATATCATGATAAACAGAGAAAAGATTGAAGTTGTCAAGGATTTCAGTCTTCTTGGATCGATAATCAACACCCATTGAAGCAGCAGTGAAGAAATCAAATGACATGTTGCACTGGGCAAATCTGCTCTAAAAGACCTCTTTGAAGTGTTAAAAAGCAAAGACGTCACTTTGATGACTAACGTTCACCTGACCTAAGCCTTGGTCATTTCCATCGACTCATATGCATGTGAAATCTAGACAATAAAAAAGGAAGACTGAAGAAGAACTGACACAGTTGAATTGTATTGGCAAAGAATATTGAATATACCGAGGACAGCCAGAACGAACAAATCTGTCTTGGAAAAAGTACAGCCAAAATGCTCCTTAGAAGCAAGGATGGAGAGACTTAGTCTTGCTTACTTTGGACATGTCATCAGGAGAGACCAATCACTAGAGGAGGATATCAAGCTTGGTAAAGTCAGTGGAAAAGAGAGAGGCCCTCATGAGATGGATTGACGCCGTGACTGCAACAATGAGTTCAAACATAGCAATCAATGATTGTGAGGATGGCGCAGGACCAGGCAATGTTTTATTCTGTTGTACATAAGGTCACCATGAGTCAGAGCCAACTCAACGGCACCTAACAACAACAACAACATGGATTGGATTGAGGCCCTTCCCCATATTTATTGAAGTTCTGGCCCCTGTACCTGAACCTGTGGATGCGATCCTGTTTGGAAATAAGAGTTTTTCTTTTTTGTTATGTTAGTGAGGTCATATCAGAATAGGTTGGGTTCTAAATCTAATCACTTCTGAATTATAAAAAGAGCATAATAGACACAGAGAAACACACAGGGAGAAGACAGATGACATGCAAAGATCTGACTACAAGCAAAGAAACACTAAGAATTTTCCACAGATAAAAGAAACTAGGAGAGGGCTCACAGAAGGAATTGATACAGCCAAGACCCTGATTTGGACTTTTAGCCTCTAGACTGTGAGAAAATAAATTTTTGTTCTTTAAGGCAACCACCTGTTGTATTTCTGTTATGGAAGCACTAGGTAAATAAGAAAGCATGATTACTAGAAATAATTATATTCCAAACCATATCAGAACGATATTTTACTTTCAGAAAAAGAAGAAAAAATTAAGAGAAAAGCTAGATATTTTGAAATTTTAAAATTTTGTCCAAAATGGACATTACAGCCTAGATAACAATGTTTATAGCTGTGAGGGACTAAGAGAGAAATCCAAAGGCAAGTTGATTTCTTTTGAAAGTAAACGGAATGGATGTCGTTCTGTGAGAAAGACATGCGAACTACAACATTAAAATGTCTCTTACTTTTTTGAAATAGTCTAGAAGGATTATACTGTCATACTCACGGTTTGAGTTGATATTTCTACTTTGAAATTCTACAGTAATGAAATCAAAAGGGAATATTTAGGCAACAGGACAAAGACAAGAATACTCCCTTCTTGCTATTGTTCCCTTTGGACTCTAAACTCAAAAATAAAAAAGAGCACTAAGATTGCATTTTCATTTTTTATCCCAGAAATATATATACAGAAAAAGTAGCTATTATCTACAATTATTGTGCTTATTTTAATTTTTTTTGGAAGTTAAAGTAAAAAAGTATTTTTAAAAGACACTTAAATCAATAAGAAAGAAATGAAAGGAAACACAGGGAACTAAGAGGGTAACACAAAAATAGGAATTTTTCTGAAATGGATAGAATATTTGATATGTTATTTAATGTGATGATGCCCAAATCATAGTTGTAAGAAAATATCCAAAAAAGGTTATCTTACAATACGAGCAAGATGTTAGAAAATTAAGGTTGGCTTTACAAAAAACAAAACAAAAAACATACCCTTGCTATGGAGTCGATTCTGACTCATAGCGATCCTATAGGGCAGAGTAGAACTGCCCCATAGGGTTTCCAGGGAGCAGCTGGTGGATTTGAACTGCCAATCTTTTGGTGAGCAGCCACAGCTCTTAACCACTTTGTCACCAGAGCTCTGGCTTTACAAAGGGGAGAGAGAAACTGTTGTTATGAACTGACCATGTTATTGAAGTTCTACTAGTTTTAGAGTTCTTTATTTTTAGGGGCTGAAGATAAAGTTTTATGTTTATGCATATCAATTTTAAGGTAATTTTTTTCAAATATAATTTAAATTATATATATTTTAGGATGACATGAGTAAATTGATGTGAAAAACAGCATGCTTACCTTTTTTAAAAATACTGGAGATAATGACAAAATGTTAAATGGATGTAAGCCCTGTATACCATTATTTGTCAACAATGAGGGGAAAACATTAGTATTGAAATTAAACCTATTTTCTACATTAGATTTTCAAAACACAGTTGATGATTGTTAAATAAGTATTTGTAGTTAAGTGGTTTTTAAGATTGCTGAGTGTATTTTAAGGGACGTGCTCGTGGTTGGCACTAGTTCTACATAAATAAGTGAATCATAAGTGAAATAAGTAATAATTGGTATAATCAGTATGACTCACTCACCCTTCGAAAAACCTCTGGATATGCATTAGGCACACATCAAGTGGAGACAGGTAGATAAAATAGATGACTTGAAGATTCCTTTCAACTTCATGAATTTATAAGAAATCTCATTCATTGAGTCACACAATGACAGTCAGTAAAAAAAACTTAATGAAAAAGTTTATCCTAGTAAAATTGCCAGTAGAATAAATTTTAGTGATTTTCTTCTTAATCTGAATCAGTCAGAAATAGGTTTGTTTCATGTTACCCAATAAGTTTTACAACACTATTAATGCAGCTCTTATCATTCAATCTAAATGGCTGTGTAGAAACCACCAGATCATGGGAGAGATAGCAAGATAGAGAGCTACAGAGGGAGAGATAGAGAAACAGAGGGAAAAGGAGAGGTAGAGATGGATAGACAGCCCTATTTAGATAGAGACAGATATACTGATGATAGGTAGCTAGACAGACAGATAGATGAATGGAAGCTGAGGGAAGAGACAGAGAGTGGAAATTTCCTATAACGATTTTCCATGCCATAGGAAATTATAGCAAAGACAACTATAGAGATGCCATTACTGGGATAAAACGAGCAACAAGCCAACAAGCTTAGGGCAGTTTATAGAGCACATCAGAGGCAGAGAGAGCTCCCTAAGTTATGTTCCATAAAGGACAGAGATAGCTATAACAGCAGAAATACAATCAACTGGGAGCCCATTTAAAGTGAAATTTTAGCAATTTCAGGTGGAGTAAGTGAGACTGCTCTGTAAAAGGTGATAAAAAGTCCAACCTTTTTATAAAAAAATAAAAAAGGAGGTGACTATTGTATCACAGACTGATATTGGATGTGTACGGTGATTTACAGAAGACAAAAAGGAAGAAAGAAAATTAAAAAAAAAAACAACAACAGTAAAGTAGAAGGGAAGCATCAGATCACATTATATTCAACTCCCCCAACTAGGTTTTTTCCTATATGATGTGCCACAATTTACATAAATGCTAGATAAATTATGAGGTACAGTACCTTTCTTTTAGCCTTTAGTTGTTCATGATACTTGTCACAGGTATCTCCTGGGATCTCTCCTCCCCATAGAGTAATTCCAATGATGGTGTATGTGATACCCATGATAAGCAATGGGAAACAGTACACCAGTATAATGACAATAACGTGGTAACTGCAAGAAATAAAAAATGACACATGCTGAACAGTATATTGAGATGAAATATGTGGGACTTTCAATTAATTCAGTTTCAAATCTATAATTAAAAATACTAAGATTATCTTTATGTTCTGATTTTACAAATCTGTCAAAATACCCCGTTATTTTTACCTACAGTCACTTCCAAACGCTTCCAGTTGATCTTTGCCAAGCTTTACGTTATATATGGAAATTATAACTGAACTGAAGTAGTCACTTAAACTACACACATTCCCTTTACCTGGAGGTCCAGGATGAGGGTCTTTTCTCTGGTTGGTAA
Source organism: Dugong dugon (assembly GCA_030035585.1). Taxonomy (NCBI): domain Eukaryota; kingdom Metazoa; phylum Chordata; class Mammalia; order Sirenia; family Dugongidae; genus Dugong; species Dugong dugon. Next base: position 18,450,369 of record CM057463.1, on the reverse strand, counting down.
TTGCTGAGCTAAACTAATTAAATTTATGATCAGAGGAAAATGGATGGGACAGAATAAACTAATCAACTGATAACTCTATATGTAGGACTATTCTTTGTATCTCAGCAACATTAGAAATACTTGAAATAAATTGTTTTTCTTCCAAATAGAAAAAAAATGCAAGCAGATACTCTGAGTCATATTGGTTCCATGAGTTATTGAACAATGATTTAAAAAAAAAAATCAGGTAAAGATGTTCACATGCATTTTCCAAAGTCATAGTACAACTGATTGCATTGCTAATTTGGTAGGTAACATGCAGACATTTTAGTCATACCAAAGACATGCTAGTGCATACTATCAAATTAAATTGTGAGATTTCATAGCTTTCAATCAAAATTATAAGGATATAATTAGGGAGGATTAAGAGAGTAAGCCATAATATAACAGCCCAAACAGAATTTGTACAAACTCCTGTGGCTTCCACTGTCTTAGGGAAATTTAATTAGAGTTTGTTATAACAGTCCTTCTCGGTACCTGTGCATTTTTGTAAAGGTAATCTTAAATTTCCATGTCTTCCCGTTTCCTGGTAGCTATACAATAAGAATTGATTTAAAGTCAACGAAAAAGAAATTCAGTCAACAAATCATTTAAAGTGAATAATATTATCACACAAATTAAGATTTATTAACAATAATGGATAGTATACAATACTCAGTTTAGTAACTGCTGCCTGCTTTTTCCTTCAATAAATGCTTCCTAATAATTTTCTTCTAAAATTTGGAAAGCTGAGATAGATAAAATGGCTGCCTTAAAACATTGCCGTTATATTTTCATCATTTGCTTTTTCAAGTAAAATGCCACTAAAATAGGAAAAAGGAATTTTATAGAAACAAAATGTAAGTGATCAGATTTAAAAAAAATAAAATGCAAGCAGTTACACAGTATTGTTTAGTTTCCTTTTGCTTTTCTTAATGTGGATCCAAAATATGAAATATCAAATTCTATCATGTAGCTTTTCTATTTACTTTTAAATCTGGTAGCCAGATTTCTTTAATGCTAAACAAACAAAAACACCAAGTCAAACCAAAACAAAATTAAAGAACCTACCAAGTTTCCTCTTCTTTTCCCATCCAGGCTTCTTAAAAGAGCAATCAACACCTTTGGATATAAATTCCTCCCTTCTCATTCATTTCTCAATCAATAACAATTCTGCTTTCCTCTGGGCAATGCTTTCATCTCCAATGATACTGTAAATGCCTAATTCGATAATCTGCTCATTGTCTAAAACTTTAATCAGATGTCTCCTCCTCCAGGAAATTCTCCAGAGCTACCCATATAGAAGTCATCATATTCTTCCAACAGGAAACTTCTGTAACTTATACAAAGATCATGTCATATTTTGTACATGTCTCTTTTCCCATCAAGTGTGAGCTGCTGAGGGAAGGGTCTATGTCATATTTATTTAATCATTGCTCTCAACCCATAGTTTCCTAAATGTTTGATACATTGAATGAAAAGTATAAGAGAGAATTAACTTACGTGAAATGTTGCTTGGAACCTTCTGGCCATTGCACATAACAAAGAGTACGTCCCGGCAAGACTTTGGTTTTGGAGTAAAGACACTGAGGGAAAGCAAGTAGAAATGCTAGAACCCAAATACTTCCAATGACAATCTTGGTAGCTGTGGCAGACAGTCTGGGCTTCAAGGGATCAATAATGGCCATATACCTATAGAAAAACAAACAAAATCATCTTGCTGGTTCTCTTGCTAAAGGAGTTTAAAATAGAGTTCCAAAGAACTTTCAATGGCCAGAATTGTCTCCTGGTAAACAAGCTTGATAAGGATTTTGCTTGTGTAGAGGCAGCATAGAATGATAAAAATGGCATCATCTTAGGAATCAGGCAGATCTTGGTTCAAATAAAAAAGTTCATGTAAACTTTTTGAACCTCAGCTTTATTATCTTTAAAATAGAAATAAGAACACCCACCTCTTAGGGGTGAAGTGAGGATCAATAAAAATAATATAAGTGAAAAGTTTGAATATTTAGCACACTATAATTAAAAAATGTGTGCCAAATCGATAATTAGAAAGACACATATTAAGTGCTTAAAAATACTAATTTCCCACCTAGAAACTTTAATTTCTCTTCTTTATATTTAGCTTAAAAGAAAATGCTGGAGAAATAATGTGAATAATACCTATGTTATTGACAAAGATGAAGAACCCTTATGAAGGATATCATCAACATATTCATTTAAAAGCAACAAGTGACAAGTTTAGGATTCAAATAAGGAAAAATAAATCAAGGCTCATTGAGGCTATGTCTTCCTGTTAATCCACCCCATCATCCCCCATTGAATTCATAATGTTTTGTGAAAATCTTCTTCATGGTGCCTATGTAGCACTGCATAACATAGCTATGTGAAAATATATTCGATGCTCTAAAAAACAAACATATGACTTTTAGAGTTCAACTTTTTGGAAAGTTGGGACCTCTCTGAATACAGTAACAAAGGTCAAGCTTTATTCAATTGCTAAAGATAGTAGTAATGTATCTGGGAGATACAATTTCCAATTTTAAGGGGGATATAAAATGACTAATTGCTGAATTCTGACCACTGTACAGAGCAGAAAACGATAAATGCCAAATTAATTATTGTTTTTGTACTCCTACGAATAAAACACATTACTTAAATTGCTGTATTTTTACTATTTGTCATTTTGTATTTCTCAAGTATATTTTGATTTATGCAAATTTTCAAATGCAATATTTTTATCAAAAAATGAGTTACATAGGCGAAAAATGCTTTAAGTGTATGTGTTTCAAAATAAGCACAATTCATCAATTTACTTATTGTTGTCTGCATTTTAACTATTCATCAGAATTAAATATTTGGTAGATATGTTTGAACTTAAACCCACAAAACCTATTGCCTTTGAGTGGATTCTGACTCATACTGACCCTATTAGAGAGTAGAACTGCTCCATAGGTTTCCAAGGCTGTAAATCCTTATGGAGCAGACTGTCACAACTTTCTCTGGTGGAGAGACTGGTGGGTTTGAAAGTTTGAACTGCTGACCCTTCGGTTAGCAGCCAAGTGCTTAACCACTGTACCGCCAAGGCTCCTTACATTTGAACTTAGCTATATACAATTCTTAATATTAATTTTAATCACAGTTTACTTATAGGAAATATTATTAACTCATTATGCATGACAGCTTTTAGGTAAATGTGAAATTGAGCTATGAAAACCAACCCAAACCCACTGCCATTGAGTTGATTCTGACTCATAGTGACCGTATAGGACAGAGTAGAACTGCCTCATAGGTTTCTAAGGCTATAAATCTTTATGGAAGCTGACTGCCACATCTTTCTCCCACGGAGCAGCTGGTGGATTTTAATCTCGGATCTTTTGGTTAGCAGTCAAGCGTTTACCCACTGTGCCAGTTACCCGATAAGCAAGGTAAGCCAAGTGCTTTAACCACTGCGCCACCACGGCTCCTGACCTATGAAAAGATAACTAGAAAGATGACGCCTTGGTTTAGGAAAATAAAGTGAACCACACAAAGAAAATAAAAGTCACGTGTTTGCAGCTGAAGACTATTGAAAATTAACCCTCTCAGGCTTATGCTAGTGATTAATAAAAATAGCAACATTTATTGATTGCTAATCACGTGCCAGACAATATACAAAATGATCCAACAAATCTAGTTACATTATTATCACAGTTTTACAGAAAAGGAACCTGAGTTTTAAGAGATTAAGCAGATGGCCCAAAATGACTCAGATGGTAAGAAGGGTGCTGGAACTCTAAACCAGTCCTGTTATTCTTCAGAGTCCATATAAAGATTCTTGCTTTTGATTATAACCATTCCTGCCAGGAATAGTATAAGAGAAAGAAAAACATAAGGTAGATATGACTCCCAAAGAATCACAAACAGGAGCATTTTCTGTTGTAAATCCAAAAGCATTAATGTAATATATTAAAAAAAAAAAGGTCAGATATATAAAGGAAAGAATTATAGGTGCACATTTCTGTTTCTATTGCTGTTGATTGTAACTGACTATACAATTTACCACAATATATTGAATTATTGCCACATGGGTGTTTCTAGAACCTCTCACAGCACCTGTCAATAAATTTCATTGTACTAAACTGAATAGTCCCCAATTCTATTGTAATTTCTTTTTTCTTTTTGCTTTCCCTGGAACTTTATGAAGGCAATTTGGATGTCTGGACAGTTGATTTTTTGATTCTAAAAAGAGAAGTTGCATGACATGAGCATGGTTAGAGTCCTGTCTGGCTACTGCAGCACATAAAATTGAAAATAAATAGTAAATTAGTTATTGATTCTTCTGGCCAGTTAATCTAATGTTTTAGAAATGATTTCCTGACAGGTAGAATGTTGTTTTATTTGAATTATACAGAAACAATCAATTCATGTTCTCACGAAATAACACTTTAGTAAGAGTAAAAATTTTGAAACCTCAAGCTGCCATTTTTGTCACTTTTGGTCTGATCCATTATTCATTCATTCAACAAAACACTGATTAAATTCCTACTCTGAAGCTCCAAACACTGTAGTGATACAACAGTGAGCAAATAGGCCTTCAGAGAGCTTATAGTCTAGTGAGTTAGAGACACTAATCAAATAATCTATCCAATAAAGGTACAATTACAACTGTGATAAGTGTTGCAAAGGCAAAGCATATAGCCATATGAATGCATTTCCTAGGAAGACCACATTTTAGATTGTGCATCTTGAAAGTCTTCCCTAACAAAATAATTCTGACAGGGATGGATTACCCAATAAGCAAGTTTAGCACCTGCCTAAGGCATCAACAAAACAGGGGCACCCATCATCCAAAGCAAAGACCCATAGATGCCAAGCAGACAGGGCACGTGGAAAAGCGAGCACCGCAGTTGAAGGGAGCTGGCAGAGCACTAAATGAAATTGATACCAGCTCCACCACGTGACAATGTGCAACCAGAAATAACGTTCACTCAGGGTCAGGAGGGCTCCCACTGTGCAAGGTTGTTCAATCTATGAAGTCCCTACCACTTCAACACCTTTGTTGATATCTGTCTCTTATGGTCCCCTCTTGTGTAATTGAAACTCCTTATCTTAGTGGGTCTCTTGAGAGTATACTATTTCTTTCTAATAAATAAGTGGTGGAGGTGGGCTGCTGGTCTAACTTCTTTTTTTTCAATAAAACTTTATTGTGATTTAGGTGAAAGTTTACAAAGCAAATTAGTTTCCCATTCAACAGTTTATACACAGCTTTTTTTGTGACATTGGTTGCAATCCCCTCCATATGCTAGCAATCTCCCCTCTTCCTTTCCGGGTTCCCTGTTTCCATTTGCCCATCTTTCCTGCCCTTACCTGTCTTCTGAACTATGCTTTTGGGAAAAAGGTGACCTTTTTGTCTCATATAGTTGATTGTTTTGAGGTGCACATTCCTCTTGGGTGTTATTGTTCACTTTACAGGCCTGGCTATTGTTTGGCTATAACGTGGTCTCTGGGAGTGGGTTCAGTTCCAAGATTGAAGAGTGTCTAAGGGCCATAGTCTCAGAGGTTCCACTAGGCTCTATCAGACCAGTAAGTTGGGTCTTAATTATAAATTTGAATTTTGTTCTACATTTTTCTCCCACTCTGTCCAGGACCTACTATTGTGATCAGAGTGGTCAGTAGTGGTAGTCAGGCACCATTTAGTTCTTCTGGTCTCAGGATAGTGGAGACTGTGGTTCATGTGGTCCATTAGTCCTTTGGACTAATTGTTTCCTTGAGTCTTTGGTTTTCTTCCCTCTTCTTTGCTCCAGATGGGAAGAAACCAATTGTCATATCTTCACTGGCCATACGCAAGTTTTTAAGACCCCAGTCCCTACTCACCAAGGTAGGATATAGAACATTATCTTTATGGACTGTGTTATGCTAATTGTCCTGGATGACCCCAGAGGCTATGGTCCTAAGCCTTTAAGTCCAGTGATTCAATCCTGAAAGGTGTCTAGTTATGGTTAAGAAGTTTTCATGACCCTGCCTCCTGTGTGCTCTATTGTATACATGAATGTTTGTAGTACATATAGATATGTATGTAGAAATGTCTACCACCAAACTTATCTGTGTTCATAGGTGTACTCCCCTAAGCCATCCAACACCTGTTAAGCTTACATATCTACCTATGGATCCACTTATAAATTATTGTTTGTTATTTCTGTTGCTGCAGGATTGTATAAGTAATAGTATTTACCAATGTTGCCCATTACTCTTGCATACTTCTCAGTGTCTTCCCTTGCCTTGGTCATTTTGTTATGACTCCCTCCATATTATTTATTGTCTTTCCCTTCACTGAACTTAATATGTGTCTACTATTTAGTTAGTGATTTTTCTCTCCCTCCCTCTCCCATCACTGTTAAGCATCAAAGAATGTTTCTTTTTGTGTGTAAACCTTTCTTAACTTTTTATAATAGTGATCTCATATAATATTTGTCCTATTATGATGGACTTATTACAATTAGCCTAATGTCCTCCAGGTTCATCCATGTTGTGATATGTTTCTCAGATTCATCATTATTCTGTACTTGTGTGTAGTATTCCATTGTGCAAATGTCCTACAGTTTATCCATTCATCTGTTGATGGACACTTAGATTGTTTACATCTTTTTACTATTGTGAATAATGCAGTGAACAGAGGTGTGTGCATATGTCTATTTGTATCACATCCCTTATTTCTCTAGGGTATATTCTGAGGAGTGGGATAACTGGATCATATGGTATTTCTAAGTTTTTAAGAAACTGCCATACCATTTTGCACAGTGGCTGTACCATTTTACATTCCCACCTGCAGTGTTTGAAAGTTCCCATCTCCCCATAGCCTTGTTAGCATTTGTTGTTTTTTGGTTTTTGGTCAGTGCCATTATTGCTGGGGAGTGGGTATCTCATTATAGTTTTGATTTGTATCCTTCTAATGGCCAATGATCATGAGCATCTCTTCATGTATTTGTTGGCCATCTGAATGCCTTCTTTGGTGAAGTGTCTGTTCATGTCCTCTGCCCATTTTTTAATTGGGATTGTTTGTCTTTTTGTTGTCGGTGTTGAAATTTTGTATAAATTTTAGAGATTAGTCCCTTGTCAGATACGTCATCTCCAAAATTCTTTTTCCCAGTCTGTAGGTTTCTACTCTTTTGGAGAAGTCTTTTGAGTGCATAAGTATTTAATTTTTAAGAGGTCCCAATTATCTAGTTTATCTTCTTCTGCATTTGCAATTTTAGTTATGTTTGATAGTCTATTTATAATAAATTAGAGCCCCTAGGTTTGCTCTTATTTTTTCTTCCATGATCTTTATGGTTTTAGGTTTTACATTTAAGTATTTGATACATCTTGACTTAGTTTTTGTGTATAGTGTGAGGTATGGATCCTGTTTCATTTTTATGCAAATGCATATCCAGTTTTGCCAGCACCAGTTGTTAGACTATCTCTTCCCCATTTAGTGGATTTCGATTCTTTGTCGAAGATCAACTGTCCTTGAGTGGATGGCTTTACTTCTGGCTCTGAGATTGGGAAGTGTGAGGTCTCCTACTTTGTCGCTCTTCTTCAGTAATGCTTTGCTTATTTGGGGCCTCTTTCCATATAAAGTTGGTGATTAGCTTTTCCTTCTCACTAAAGAGTGTTGTTGGAATCTGGATCGGGATTGCGTTATATCTATAGATTGCTTTGGGTGTTATGACATTTTCACAATGTTAAGTCTTCCTATCCATGAGGATGGTATGTTTTTCCATTTATGTAGGTTTCTTTTGGTTTCTTGCAGTGGCGCTTTTTAGTTTTCTTTGTATAAGTCTTTTACATCCCTGGTTAGATTTATTTCTAAGTATTTTATCTTTTGGGGGGCTACCACAAATGGTATTATTTTCCTCATTTCTTTTTCAGAGTTCTCTTTGTTAGTGTAGAGAAACCCAACTAATTTTTGTATGTTGATCTTGTACCCTGCCACTCTGCTGAATCCATTAGTTCCAGTAGCTTTCTTGTAGAATCTCTGGGATTTTTTATGTATAGCAGCATATCATCTGCAAATAGGGACAATTTTACTTTTGCCTTACCAGTCTGGATGCCTAGCTCTAGCTAGGACTTCCAGTACAATATTGAATAAGAATAGTGAGATAGGGCAACCTTGTCTGGTTCCCATTCTCAAGTGGAATGTTTTCAGTTTCTCTCCATTGAGAATAATGTTCGCTGTTGGTTTTGTATCTATACCCTTAATTACATTGAGGACTTTTCCTCAGATTGCTATTTTGCTGAGAGTTTTTATCAGGAATAGGTGTTGGATTTTATCAAATACCTTTTCTACACGACCATGTAGTTATTTTCTTTTGTTATATTTATGTAGTGGATTACTTCAATTGATTTTCTAATGTTGAAACATTCTTGCAACCCTGGTGTGAATCCCACTTGGTCTTGATGTATTATTTTTTTGACCTGCTGTTGTATTATATTGGATAGTATTTTGTTGGAAAATTTTGCATCTATATTAATGAGAGATATTGGTCTATAATTTTCTTTTTCATTGGTGTCCTTGCCTGCTTTGGTATCAGAGTTATGCTGGCTTAATAGAATGTGTTCAGAAGTATTCCATCATTTTTTATGCTCCTGAATAGTTTGAGTAGAGTTGGTGTCAGTTTTTCTATGGACGTTTGGTAGAATTCTCCTGTGAAGCCGTCTTGGCCAGGGCTTTTTTTTTTTTTTTTTGGGGGGGGGGGTGTTTTTATGATCTCTTCAGTTTCTTCCTTAGTTATAGGTCTGTTCAAAAACTTAGATAATAAAAATGTGAAATAGTGACTTTTTCTATAGCTAACTCTCCTTTTAAATTATTTTTTCGTGATAGTCTATTAAAGATAATTTGAGCACAGATTAATTGATAATGAGTGTTATAGATCAAATTGTTTTCCCCCAAAATGTATGTGGAAGTCTCAACTCCTGTACTTGTGAATGTGAACTTGTTTGGGAAAATAGGATATTTCTTTGAAGATATTGTCATTTAATCCATATCAGAGGAGGATGGGTCCTAGTCCTAATCCTTTCTTAGTGATGTCTCATAAATGAAGAGAACATATACTGAGAGAGAGAGTCACACAGACAGGGGAAGACACTCTATGAGGATTGGTCTACAGCAAAGGAATGCCAAGGATTGCCAGCCGAAACCAGTATCTAGGAGAGAGGCATGGAACAGTTCCTCTCTCAGAGCCCTCAGAAGGAATCTATGCGGCCAGTACCATGACTGGGACTTTTGGCTTCCAAAACTGAGAGACAATAAATTTCTGTTCTTTAAAGCCACCCACTTTGTGTTATTTGCTTATGGCAGCCCTCGGAAACAAAGACAATAGGAGAACAAGTTTAAGAAATCGCTTCTGTTCATTTATTCATTTATTCTTTCAATAAGTGCTTTGCAGCAAATATATGCAGTCATTATTCTAGATGCTCTTACTATAGCAGGAAACAAAATAGACAGTACTAAGTACTGTGTGGAAAAATAAGGCAGAAAAGTGGATAGAAAATGACAGGAGGCTGCTATTTTAGATAGTGGTGAGTTCATACGTGAGATACACTGAGAGAATGAAGAGTTAACTGTTCATTTCTTTGTAAGAGCTGCTTCTCTGTAGCACTCACACCCCATCTAAAAATATAAGTCAGCAATTTTATTTTAATAGCCCTTGCTCTTTGTGGGCCATTACCTTCCCGAGTCTTACTGAGTTCATGGTAGCAAATGAATTAATAGTCACATAATCTGACTTCAAAGAACAAGTGTTTTCCAGTTCTGTCATTTTCATCCATCTCACCACTGTAGCAAACACGGGATGCCCTACAATTCATGTAATTTGAAAAAGCATTTATTCCAATGTTGGATTATCAATCTCCCATGCAATGGAGTTCCATTAATTTCAGAACATTATTTCCTCACTTTATAATCTTCACAAAGTATTTTCTATGATGCATTACTCTGTCAGGAAAGTAAAATTTAGTTCTATAGATCTTAATTCTGCCCTGTTGCATTGCTTTCTGCACTTTAAAGACTCATCAAAATCCTACAATGGTATTCCTCTGTTAAAAACAGTAAGATAGAATTCTATGAGTAAACTATTCTTGTGTCTTTGAGGTGACCGTGTAGTTTATAACGGTTGTTACTGTACTTTAAAAGCATTTCACTTCAAACCTTGGGACTGGCATTGTTAGGTAGATGGTGAAAATATTCTGAGCCAGAACTCCAAATAACTGTTTGATGTAGTAATAATTTTGGTTTTCGTGAAATGGGTGCAAAAGGTTGTCACATCAAATGCTCCCTCACTGAATCTCAGGCTTTAATATGTACTAAAAAGATATCTAACTCCACTGTCAGTGTACTGCTAAGTGTGAGGAAGCTGGGTGAGCAGGTATGGGGTTCTACTTGTTTTACAAATGGAAAATTACTCTTTCTGAAACCTTAGTCTGAGGGTGAAAATTTAAATTCTCGTCCTTGTACTCTACAATGTAATAGTGACTTTGGAGAATTATGAGGAAAAGTAAGTAGAATGAGAGAAGAAGTGTTTGTAGTGGAAACTCTAAGGTGTCAGAGAAGTAAAAAAAATTGAATACTAATGCTCTCTAAAAACATGATGTAATAGAATCCCATAGAATACTTATTTGGGACAGACTAACACTACAAACTTTAATATATTAGGTTTTTATGATATGGAGTTGTTTGGTGGGATAAAATAGGACTTGTAACATCTTCAATTCCATGCAATGATAAGCTATGTTATTTATGTTTTTTTTTTTCCTGCCAAGTAATTATGTTTCTTCTCTAATACCCTCAAATCCTTTAATTGAAAGTACTGTTTAACTCCTGCCAAAGTATGCTTCAAATTAGACTGTCAGACTGTATCCAAGAAGGGTACAGTGCTTGAGAACAGATAAAAGTTGGATGCTTCCAATTGTGCTTAGTGAAGTTTATAGGTCGATGGGACAACTTTTGTAAATACTTTTGCATGTGTGTGTGAAATATCTCTGATTTAAATGTAATAATGATGACAAGTCTAGTGGTTTATATGATTAGATGTGGTAGAAACTTTAGAAATCTAATGCTTAGTTTATTATTTTATCATTAATCATTAGGTACATATTTATTAATTAAAAACTTGGAGCCATCAAAATCTGTCTCAAAAGGGTGTAAGCCTTAGACTCTAAGACACGTTTGATAAAATTCCACTATCCATTCCAGTATAAAATATGTGCAATATTCAGCCACTTGAAAACTTTCAGTTAGCCAGTAAGTCACACAAGGACAAGAGAATGGGCAAGGTAGGTGAAAGCAAAGTATAACTCAGATTTACCAACTGGTGAAGTCAGTAACTGTTCTATATGTATGCATTATTTTATATATATATATATATATATATATATATATATATATATATATATATATATACATATATATATATAAAGCTATACCAGTAACTAGTTGCCTTTAAGTCAATTCCAACTCATGGCAACCCCATGTGTGCAGAGTAGAATTGTATTCCATAGGGTTGTCAAGGCTGTGACCTTTCGGAAGCAGGACTGCCAGGTTTTTCTTCCAAGGCCCCTCTGGGTTTGTTCGAACCACCAACATTTCAGTTAGTAGTACAGCACTTAACAATTTGCGCCACCAAGTGTTTCCACATATAAAGCTATAGATACTATTATTGTTCATGCAACAATTACTACACCTTCAGTACCTCACCTCAAATGAAGGCCCTTAACCTCAAATGAAGGCCCTTAGTTCTAACCAAATTTACATCTTCTTGAACACAGAATATTATAAGACATTCATATCAATACACAAAGAAATACTATTAGATGCTCATTGACAGCCAAGTACTCAATGCTACTCAGACTACATAACTAGTAAACTTAAGGATCTTATAATCTGTTCCTTGAAGAACAGGCAGATGATTTTCCTAGCTTCTCATCAATATAACTGAGCTTCGCACTTTCCTAAAGTGGGAATTGTTGTTATTGTTAGTTACCGTCAAGTCGATTCTGTCTCATGGCGACCCCATATGTGTAGAGTAGAACTTTTTCATAGGGTTTTCAAGGCTGTGACGTTTTGGAAGCCAGGTACATATTTCAAGGTGCCACTGGGTGGGTTCAAAGTGCCAACATTTCAGCTAGTAGTCAACCACGTTTAATCGTTTTGTGCAACCCAGGGACTTCTAAAGTGGGAATAATCTGTTTTAATTCATAATCCGCCCCATTTTCCAATTACTAGTGTCACGCCTTGTAAAAATGGCATGGAGGCAGTGTCTGACCTCCTCTAACTTTACAAGGGGGAAGGAAAATCAAGATCAACAGCCCAAGGCTGATTTCTATGAGGCGGAAGTCAGACATGCCTCTTCTCTCTGCCATCTTTACCAGTTCTGACACCAACCATCCCTCCCACAGCTCTCTACTTCTCTGCTGGGTTCAATTATTCATTGCAATGGCCACACAGAACTCACGGACCATACTCATGATTATGGGGTTTATTAGGGAAGTAATAGGATACAATTCAGGCTCAGGAACACTCAAGAATACAGTTCTTCCATCAGACAGCCTCTTCCCAGCCATGCTTGTAGGCACCCTGGCCCTAGGCCTCTGCCCAAAGGCACTCAGCTTCCTCTCTCTGTGGGCCGGGAAGCCCGCCATCTGTCTCCTGTTGTGGGTCTCTGCTGCCAGGTCTTGCTGCCTTTAGTGTTACATCTTTCTCTCTCTCTCTGTCTCCTGATTCCAGGGGCTTCTCAGTGCAGGGATCCTGGGCTCAGAGGGCTATTAGGCAACTGAAAATTATTCTAATAGCAATGGCTATACATCTACTTGTTTGATGCCAAAATTCAGATACTTAGTTAGTAAATTCTATTACTGTAACACAAAAGTTTTTAAATGAAAATGTCACTTTGAGGGGTAGTTTTCTTCCTGGTTGAATTAACGTTTTCTCTAAACTTATCTTATTTGTCCCCTTATATTTTTGATTTTTTAATGATGTAGTTTTCTCTCTTTCTATCATAAACTTTTTTTTTTCAAAACAGAGGGTGATATATACTTCCTTATAAACTATTACACCTTCTTAGATGCAAACAGCAGTAGCTCCTGTTTGTTTATGCTGGCAAATAAGTGATTTTTTAAACCTGTTTACCAAACTCAAGATGATATTTAACTTCAACACTTTAGAAAAGATTAAAGCATGTATATAGTATTCCACACAACCTTAATCCCACAAAAACATAAAAAAATTTACATTCTCACACTTTATGAAGGCTCTCTCAATTTCACTCACTTTCTTATTCTAGGAATTGTATAGTAAGATGTAGTGCCTCTCTCACGTTCTAAATTATATTTACAAAAATCAATTACACTTATTCTTGTAATTCTCTGACATAATCTCTTCATTTATAAAGAAGATGTAGGTAGAGTTAATAAAAGGAGCCCTGGTGACACAATGGTTAAGCACTTGGCTACTACCCCAAAAGTCAGAGGTTCAAACCCACCAGTGGCTCTGTGGGAGAAAAAAACTGGTGATCTACTCCCATTAAGATTATAGCCTAGGAAACCCTATGTGGCAGTTCTAATCTGTCACATAAGGTTGCTATGAGTCAGAATCAAATCAACAGCACACAACAGTAACAACAGAGTTAGTAAAGGATGGAAAGAACATAGCATGTAAACAGTAAAATTATTTAGAAAACTGGAGTGGCCATATTAATATCAAAGAAGACTTCAGAGTAAAGAAAATTACCAGAGATAAAGATGAGTATGTGATGATAATAAGGTCAATTCATCAAGAAAACATAAAAATCCTAAATGTTCCTAAAAACAGAGCTTCAAAATACGTAAAGCAAAAAAACTGACAGAACTGAAAGGAGAAACAGACAAATCTACAATTATAATCAGAGATTTCAACAATCTTCTCTCAATAATTCATAGACCTAGAAGACAGGAAATTAATAATGGAAAAACTGAACAACTCTCTAACAGAAAACTAGATATAAATGACATCTATATAACATTCCAGCAAACAATAGCAGACTAAGATAGACCACATCCTGAGTCATAAAACAAATCTTCCAAAACTGAAAACAATTAAAATCACACAAAATACATTTTCAAATGGTAATGAGATTAAACTCATTAATAATAAGTAACAGAAAGATAACAAGAAAATTTACATACTTGGAAATTAAACCACAGTTCTTAATAATCCACGTTTATTGATTTTTATATGCTGTGTAACAGATTGTCACTAACTTAATGATTTAAAACAGCACATATTTATTATCTCATAGTTTACATGAGTTACAAGACTGGGCATAACTCAGATTCTCTGCTAAGCATCTCACAAGGCTGCAATCAAGGTGTTAATTGGGCTGTGTTCTCATCTAGTGGCTCAGTTGGAGAATAATCCACTTCTAACGTTTCTCAGGTTGTTTGCAGAATTTCCTTGTGGCTGTGTTGTTCACAACAGCTTGCTTCTTTAAAGTTGGCAATGGAGAGAGAGGCTAGAGCTATCTGTTAGCAAGATGGAACTTTATATACCATAACAACATTGGCGTGACATTGCATCATATTAGCCACATTCTATTTGTTCAATGCAGTCATGTATCCAGCCCTCACTCGAGAGGAAGTAATTATATAAGTGTATGAACAAGAGGAAAAAGAGATTATTGAGACTACCTTAAAGTTCGTCTGCCATGCCATAGGTAAAATAAGAGGTCTCAGGAAAATTTAGAAAATCTTTTGAACTGAACAAAAATAAAAATACAAAATATCAAACTCTGTGGTATCAGATAAATGAATATATAGATGAAGAACTACAGGATTAAATGTTTACATTAGAAAACGAGAAAGACCTTGAATCAAGAATCTAAATTTCCAAATTAAAAAAAAAAAATAGGACATAATAAACCCAAAGTAAGAAAAAAGAAGGAAATAATAAAATAAGAGAAGAAATCAATGAAATTCAAAATAGAAAAACAATAGAAAAAAATGAATCCAAAGCTGCCTCTTTGAAAAGGTGAATGAAATTTATAATCCTCTAGCAAGATTAACAAAGAAAAAAAAGAGAAGATACTGATAATATCTGCAATAAAATAACTGATATCACTGTAGATGTATAGGCACTGAAAGAATAATAAGGAATACTATGGACAACTCTTAGATGAAGTAGACCAATTTTTTGAAATCCACCAACTACAAAAACTTACCCAAATGGAGTCCTATACCTATTTAAAAATTTGACTTCATAGTTTAAAACTTCCAAAGAAACCAAATCTTCAGGAAGAGATGGTTTCACTGGTGAATCCTACCAAATATTTACATAAAAATAAAAAAAATAATCTACACATTCTCTCCAGAAAATAGAATAGTAGAAACACTTCCCTACTCATTTTTGAGGGAAGTAGTTCCCTGATACCAAAACCAGACAAATACAGTACAAAAAAGAGAGAAGTACAGGCCAATATCCTTTATGATCATAGATCCAAAAATGCTAATGGAAATATTAGAAATCTCTCTCACTCTGTGTATATATATATATATTTATATATACATATATGTGTGTGTGTGTATATATATATATATATATATACGCACACACATACCCATTGACAGCGAGTTGATTCTGACTCATAACAACCCTATAAGTCAGAGTAGAACTGGCCCATATGGCTTCCAAGGCTGTAATCTTTACAGAAGTAGACTGTCACATCTTTCTTCCAAGAGAGGTTGGTGAGTTCAAACCGCCAACCTTTGGTTAGCAGCCGAGTGCTTAACCACTGTGCCACTAAGGGCTCTGTCTCTCTCTCTATATATATGTGTGTGTGTGCATGTGTTTATATATCTATTCATATACCAACACCAAGTGGTATTTATTCAGGGAATTCAAGGCAGGTTGTAATATTCAATATAAGCTTATTAAATATATCAATATCTTAATATTTAAAATCAACCAATTTAATCCACTATAACCACATGGTCCTATCAATTCATTCAGAGAAAGAAACTGACAAATTTTCACCATTCATTATAAAAATTCTATAAAATTAAAATAGAATGAAACTTTCTCTATCAAATAAAGAGAATCTAAAAGTAACCGAGAAAAAATATCATACTCAATGATGAGAGACTAAATGTTTTCTCCTTGAGACTACAGTAAGGATGCACACTTTCAACACCAGTGTTCAATATCATACTGGAACTTCTATCCTGGGCAATAGGTTAAGAGAATGCATTAAGAATTAAGAGACATACAGATTCAAAAAGAAGAAATAAAAATATCCCTATTCCCAGACTAGAAGATTGTCTGTGTAGACTGTTGTTGTTGCTAGTTGCTGTCAAGTCAATTCCGACTCATGGCGACACCATGTAGATAATTTTAATAAATCTACAACACACTCACACACACACCAACAGCTAATAAGTGAGTTCAGCTCAGACGCAGAAAATAAGGTCAGCAACATAAATCTATAGTATTTTTATATATTAGCAGTGAAAAGTCTGAAACTGAAATTAAAGAAAACATTTACACTAGCTCAAGATATGAAATACTTAGACATAATGAAACAAAACATGTATGCTGAAACAAAACATCTTTATGCCGAAAACTACAAAATGCTGATAAAAAAAAGAAGAAGACCTAAATAATTGCAGAAAGAGGAATACCACGGTCAGAATTTGGGGGACTCAACATAATAACAATGTTGATAATACCCAAATAGACCTAAAGATTTAAAACCAAACCAAAACCAAACCCATTGTCATCGGGTCGATTCTGATTCATAGTGACCCTATAGGACAGAGTAGAACTGCCCCGTAGGGTTTCCAAGGAGTAGCTGGTGGATTCAAACTGCCAAACTTTGGTTAGCAGCCTAATGCTAAACCAGTGTGCCACCAGGGCTCTGTAAACATTTAAAGCAATTTCAACTAAAAATCCAGTAAAGGTTTTTGAAGATATATGCAAGATTATTCTAAAATTTATATGAAAAAGCAAAAAAGTAGAGCAAATATAACTTTGCAAATGAAGTTAGAAGAATCATACTGTTAGTTTTAAGACTATTATATGTTACATAATCAATACAGTGTGGATGTGGCAAAAGGATACAGACAAAAATCAATGAAACACAGCAGAGCCAGAAAATAGACATACATAAATATGGCCAACTGATTTTTGAGAAAGGTGCAAAAGTAATTAAATGGAAAAAGATCGGTTTTTTTTTCAGCAAATTTTTTAAACTATTTGACACCACATGCAAAAGTTAATAATAATAATAATCTTGAGCTAGACCACACACAAAAATGAACAGAAAACAAATCACAGATCTGATTGTAAAAATAAATAGATAAATAAAACTTTCAGAAAAAAACTTAGGGGAAAATCTTTGTAACCTGGGTTTAAACAAAGAGATCTTAGATGACACTTAGACACTGAAAGCATGATCTATACAAGAAAATACATCGATAAATTGATCTTTTATCAAAATTAAAAATATTTTCCCCAAAAAAGACACTGTGAAGAAAATAAAAAGACAAGTTACATACTGAGAGATACTTGCAAATCACATGCCTGACAAAGCACTTATATTTAAAATGTATAAAGAACTCTCAAAACTCAGTAGTAATGTATATGCCCAGAAATGATTATATGAAGATCTCCAGAAATCCAATCCCCAAAAATCAATTAAAAAAAAGACACAATTGTCAAAATTAACCAATTTCTTTGCAAATTGACCAAATGTCAAACAACAAGTTAAGATGCATTTACTCAAAAAAGTCTACTGTATCTCAGTAACATCATTTGGAATCTCTGGTTTCCCCCTTCCCAGCTCCATGGTGTGTGTCTTAGGTACCTAATGCTGCTATAACAGCAAAACCACAAGAAGGTGGCTTTAACAAACAAGAATTTATTTTCTTGAAGTTTAGGAAGCTTAAAGTTCAATTTCAGGGTGCTGGCTCTAGGGGAAGGCCTACTCTCTCTGTCTGCCACTCTGGGGGAAGATCTTTGCCTCTTTTCAGCTTCTATTCCTAGGTTCTTTGGCAATCACGTGCTGGGTATCTTCCCCTCCTGTTGTGCTTGCTTGCTTTCTTAATCTGCTCTTTTATATAGCAAAGGAGATTGACTTAAAAGACATCCTATACTAATAGTGCCTCATTAACATAACAAAGAAATCCCATTCAAATGAGATTATAATTGAAGGTATAGGGGTTAGGATCAATAACATATTTTTTTGGGGACACAATTCAATCCACAACAGTGTGGAAGTTCTGCCCTGTGTGGGTGAGGATATCTGTAAGGATACTAACTTTGCTACCCTGACAGAGGGGGCTGACTTTATTTAGAGAAGAACATGGAAAAGCCCATACCTGGGGGTTTTGTTGAAAACAATAGAGATCTCAGTGGCAAACAATCAGGGAAGGCTAACATCGTGGCAATGCTAGTTGGAGAAAGCAACACAACAGGGTGATCCAGGGAAAGAGACAATCAAACAGGACCGTCTTATGACCACACATAACCCAGGTGGTCTGGAAGGCTGTATGCATGCTCAGAGCTGTGTCCACTTAGAAGAGACCACAGACGACCTTTCACAGCTACAAAACTTTGACCACCACAGGCCTGTCAGTTTGTCATACTGTGGGGCCTTGTGTGTTGCTGTGATGCTGGAAGCTATGCCACTGGTATTCAGATACTAGCAGGGTCACCCATGGTGGACAGATTTCAGTGGAGATTCCAGACTAAGACAGACTAGAAAGAAGGACTTGGTGGTATACTACTGAAAAAATTGGCCAATGAAAACCTTATGAATAGCAGAAGAACACCATCTAATATAGTGTCAGAAGATGAGCCCCTCAGGTTGTAAGGCACTCAAAAAATGTCTGGGGAAGAGCTGCCTCCTGAAAGTAGAGTCGACCTTGATACAGTGGTTGGAGTAAAGTTTTTGGAACCTTCATTTGCTGATGTGGCACAACTCAAAATGAGAAGAAACAACTACAAACATCCATCAATAATTGGAACTTGGAATGTACGAAGTATGATTCTAGGAAAATCAGAAGTCATCAGAAATGAAGTGGAAAGCATAAAGATCAATATCCTAGTCATTAGTGAGCTGAAATGGACTGGTATTGACCATTTTGAATAAGACAATCATATGGTCTACTATGCCAGGAATGACAAAATTGAAGAGGAATGGCGCTGCATTCATTGTAAAAAAGAAAAAAAAAAAAAAAAACTCAAAATCTATTCTAAAGTTGAACACTGTCAGTGATAGGAAAAATGTTCACAACTGGACCAAGAAGCAACATCATGATAAATGGAGAAAAGATTGAAGTTATCAAGGATTTCATTTCACTTGGATCCAAAATCAACACCCATGGAAGCAGCAGTCAAGAAAACAAAGGATGCATTGCATTGGGTAAATCTGCTGCAAAAGACCTCTTTAAAGTGTTAAAAAGCAAAGGTGTCACCTTGAAGACTAAGGTGCACCTGACCCAAGCCATGGCATTTTCAATCGCCTCGTATGCATGCGAAAGCTGGATGATGAATAAGGAAGACTGAAGAAGAAGAGACGCCTTTGAGTTGTGGGGCTCATGAAGAATACTGAATACACTATGGACTGCCAAAAGAACGAACAAATCTATCTTGAAAGAAGCACAGCTAGAATGCTCCTTAGAAGAGAGGAGGACGAGATTTCGTCTCACATACTCTGGACATGTTATCAGGGGGGATCAGTCCTTGGAGAAGGACATCATACCTGGTAAAGTAGAGGGTCAGCAAAAAAGAGGAGGATCCTAGATGAGATAGAATGACACAGTGGCTACAACAAGGGGCTCCAGCATAATAAATATTGTGAGGATGGTACACGACCAGGCAATGTTTTGTTCTGTTGTGCACAGGGTCACTATGAGTTGGAACTGACACGACGGCACCTAACAACAGCAACAACATCAAGAAAGACCAGTTAATACCACTATATCCAAATTTACTCACCAACCATTGATGCCAAAGATGAGGAAATTGAAGATTTTTACCAACTTCTGCCATCTGAAACTGATGAAACATGCAATCAAGATGCATTGATAATTATTGGTGGTTGGAATGTGAAAGTTGCAAACAAAGAAGGATCAGTAGATAGAAAATATGGCCTTGGTGATAGAAACAAAGCTGGCGATCGCATGATATAGAATTTTGCAAGACCAACAACTTATTCATTGCAAATAACTTTTTTCAACAATATAAATGGCAACACGTGGACCTCACTGGATGGAAAACACAGGAATCAAATCAACTACATCTGTGGAAAAAGACTATGGAAAAGCTCAATATCATCAGTTAGAATAAGGCAAGGGGCCGATGGCAGAACAGACCATCAATTGTTCATATGTAAGTTCAGGTTGAAGCTGAAAAAAATTAAAACAAGCCCATGAGAACCAAAATCCGATCTTGAGTATATCCTACCTGAATTTGGAGACCATCTCAAGAATACATTTGACACACGAACACTAATTACTGAAGACCAGAGGAGTTGTGGGATGACATCAAGGACATCATACATGAAGAAAGCAAAAGGTTATTAAAAAGACAAGAAAGAAAGAAAAGACCAAAACGGTTGTCAGAAGAGACTCTGAAACTTGCTCTTGAACTTACAGTAGCTAAAGTGAAAGGAAGAAATGATGAAATAAAACAGCTGAACAGAATACTTCAAAGGGCGGCTCTAGAAGACACAGTGAAGTATTCTAATGAAATGTGCAAAGACCTGGAGTCAGAAAATGAAAAGGGAAGGACACAGCATTTCTCCTGTTAAAAGAAGTGAAGAAAAAATGCAATCCTCCAGCTACAATATTGTAGAATTCTATGGGTGAAAATCTTGAGCAACACAAGAAGCATCAAAAGAAGATGGAAGAATATACAGAATCACTGTACCAAAAGGAATTGGCTGACATTCAACCATTTCAGGAGGTAACGTGATCAAGAACTGATGGTACTGAAGGAAGAAGTCCAAGCTACACCGAAGGGAATGCTGAAAAACAAGGATCCAGGAACTGACAGAATACCAACTGAAATGTTTCAACAAAAGGATGCAACGCTGGAGGTGCTCACTAGCCTACACCAAGAAATTTGGAAGACAGCTACCTGGCCAACCAACTGGAAGAGATTCTTATATGTGCCCATTCCACAGAAAGGTGATCCAACAGATGGTGGAAATTATTGGACAATATCATTATTATCACACACGAGTAAAATTTTGTTCAAGATAAAAAATGGTTGCAGCGGTACATCAACAGGGAACTGCCAGAAATTCAAGCTGGATTCACAAGAGGATATGGAACCTAGGCTATCAATGCTGATGTCAGATGGATCTTGGCTCAAAGTAGAAAATACCAGAAAGATGTTTGCCTGTGCTTTATTGACTATGCAAAGGCATTTGACTGTGTTGATCATCACAAATTATGGACAACATTGCAAGGAATAGGAATTCCAGAACACTTGATTGTGCTCATGCAGAACCTGTACATAGACCAAGAGGCAGTCGTTTGAACAGAACAGGGGGCTACTGCGTGGTTTCAAATCAGGAAAGGAATGCTTCAGGATTGTATCTTTTCATTATACTTATTAAATCTATATACTGAGCAAATAACCCACGATGCTGGGCTATCTGAAGAAGAACGCAGCATCAGGATTGGTGGAAGACTCATTAGCAACCTGAGATATGCAGATGACACAACCTTGGTTGCTGAAAGTGAAGAGGTCTTGAAGCACTTACTGATGAAGATCAAAGACCACAGCCTTCAGTATGGATTACACATCAACATAAAGAAAAATCCTCACAACTGGACCATTAAGCAACATCATGATAAACGGGGAAAATATTGAAGTTGTCAAGGATTTATTTCATTTCGTTTGGATCCACAATCAACGTCCATGGAAGCAACAGTCAAGAAATCAAATGACATATTGCATTGGGCAAATCTGCTACCAAAGACCTCTTTAAAGTGTTGAATAGCAAAGATGTCATTTTGAGGACTAAGGGGGGCCTGACCCAAGCTATGATATTTTCAGTCGCTTCACATGCATGTGAATGCTGTACAATAAGGAAACTCAAAGAAGAATTGATGCCTTTGAATTATGGCTTTGGCAAAGAATATTGAATATACCATGGACTGCCAGAAGAACAAGTATGTCTTGGAAGAAGTACAGCCTTGGAAGCGAGAGTGGCAAGACTTTGTCTCACGTACTTTGGACGTGTTATCAGGAGGGACCAACCCCTGGAGAAAGACATCATGCATGGTAGAGAGTCAGCGAAAAAGAGAAAGACTCTCTACAAGGTGGACTGACACAGTGGATGCAACAATCGGCTCAAACATGGCAACGATTATAAGCATGGTGCGGGACCAGGCAGTGTTTCATTCTGTAGTACATAGGGTCGCTATGAACCGGAAATGACTCAATGGCACCTTACAAGAAAACTTTGAATAAGGGCCCTGGTGGTACAATGGTTAAGCACTGGGTTGCTAACCGAAAAGTTAGCAGTTCAAACCCACCAGTGGCTCTGCTGGATAAAAGACCTGGTGATCTACTCCTATAAAGTTTACAGCCTTTGAAACCCACAGGGTGGTTCTACTCTGTCACATAGGGTCACTATGAGTTGGAATCAATTTGGCGGCACACAACAAGCCTTGAATGAATGTAGGGCAGATTTATAAACTCTGAACTTTGAAAGTGTTCCCTAGTCACATACAAATCCAATATCAAAGGACTCAAGTCATTTAAGCACAGCATCTGGCAATCATTGGTTGACCATTAGTTAAGCTGACCCAGGGACAAAATTTAGGAATTCAGGCTTAATAACAAAAACAAGGAAAAGAACACTGAGCAGTGACATCATAGGCTGCAAACTATGGGGGAAACAGACTCCAAATAATTAGTGTAGGTAAGTTACCAAATAAATAAGCAACAAACAAAAATATCAACAAAAATAAACCCCAGGATGGGGTAGGGGAATCAGAATCCTAGCTGTTACATTATATTATCTAAAATGTCCAGTTTTCAACAGAAACTTATGAGACATGAAAAGAAACAGCAAAATGTGACCCTTACACAGGAATAAAAGTAGGCATTGGAAATTGTCTTTGAGAGTATCTAGAAGTTAGGCTTAGCAGACAGATATTTCAAGGCAGATATTACAAAGATGTTTAGAGAACTAAAGAAAACCATGTTTGAGAATTAAACGGAAGTTTAGTGATAATGACTCATCCAATATAAACTGTAATAGAGATAAAACAAAAAAACAGTTTCCATTGAGTCGATTCCCACTCATAATGATTCTATAGAACAGAGAGTAGAACTGCACCCGTAGGGGTTCCAAGGCTATAAAAATCTTTAGGAAAGCAGACTGCCACATCTTCCTCCCACAGAGCAGCTACTGGATGGTTCCAACCGCTGATCTTTCAATCTTTCAGTTATCACCCAAGTGCTTATAATAGAGATAGAAATGATCAATTATGGAAACTATATAGTTCAAAAGTACAATAACAAATAAAAATTCTCTAGGACATCTAACAACAACAACATACATCTGGAAAGGAGCCCTTGTGGTGCAGTGGTTTTAAGCACTCAGCTGTTAACCAAAAGATTGGCAAGTCAAGCCCACCCAGAGGCTCAATGGGAAAAAGACCTGGCAGTCTGCTCCCATAAAGATCACAGCCTACAAAACCTTCTGAGGCAGTTCTGCTCTGTCACATGGGGTCACTATAAGTCAAAATTGACTCGATAGCACACACACAACCCCTACTGACCTTACCAAAATTAACAGGATTAGAGGAACCTGTACATATATCACGAGGTAGTCATTCAAACAGAACAAGGGGATACTGTGTGGCTTAAAATTGGAAAAGATGTGTGGTAGGGGTATATACTTCTACTTTACTTATTTAATCTGCATATGGAGCAAAAATCCAAGGGGATGGACTTTATGAAGAACACAGCATCAGAATTATTAACAACCTGCAGTATACAGATGACACAACATTTCTTACTGTAAATGAAGACAACCTATGTATTTACTGATGAAGGTAAAAGACTACAGCCTTCATATGGACTATACCTGATCATAAAGAAAACAAAAATCCTCACAACTGGACTGATAAACAACATCATAATAAAAGGTGAAAAAACTGATGTTGTCAAGGACTTCACTCTGCTTGGGTCAACAGTCAATGTCCATGGAAGCACATCATACAAAAAATTAACTCAAAATGGAGCATACATATGTGTAAGATCTAAAACTCCAAAACTCACAGAGGAAACATAGGATCGAATCTTCTCAATGTTTGGTTAGGCAATGATTTCTTAGATTTAGCCACAAAACTGCAAGCAATTATAGAAAAAAAATGATAAATTGGCTTCATCATAATGATAAGCTTTTTCTTTTCAAATAAACTATCAAGAAAGTAAAAAAGAGAAGTACCAGATTGGAAGAAAATATTTTCAAATCATATACCTGATAAAAGAATTATGTCTAGAGTACAAAAAGAACTTCTGCAACTTAATGAAAAGACATATAACCCAATTTTAAAAACAAGCCAGAGATATGAAGTCCTTTCAGACAAATAAGACTACATAGTATATGATTCAATTTATATGAAATTTCTGAAAAGGCAAATCAAAGTATACAGAAACTTGCTTAGTGTTTGTCTAGGGCTGGGGGGTGGGGTGGAATGGAAAACTTTCTATTTTTTTTCATGGTTTTATTGTTGTATTTTAACTAATTTATCTGAAACTAATATTAGGATATTAGGAACCCCTGGGTGATGCAAATGGGTAAGTGCTCTACTACTAGTTGAAAGGCTGGCAGTTTGAACTCACTCAAAGATGCCACAGAAGACAGGCCTGGCAATCTGCTTCCGAAAGATCACAGCCTTGAAAACCCTATGGAGCGCAGTTCTACTCTGATACACGAGGTGTCCATGAGTTTCAACTGATTCAAAGGCAACAAATAACAACAACAATGGTGTACCACAATGGTGTGAAGTGAAACTCTCTTTTGTTTTTCTTCTAATAATTAGCTAAATTCCAAATTTCTTATTTCAAGTAATCTATGCTTTTCTTACTGGTTTGTGAGACTTTCTTTGCTATAAATAAACTCATGTATGTAGGAAGTTCTATTACATATACTCTGATATACTATCAAGGGGTCACCGTGAGTTGGAATCGACCTGACAGCAAGTAACAACTAACAACAATCATTTAACTGCTGATTCTTGCTCTAATACCACACTTTTACATTTATTATAACTTTATATTATATCTGATAATCTAATTTACTATTATTACGTTTACAAATAGTTCTTGGTTAGTCTCAGCAACTTACTCTCAGAAAACCTTCAGATATTTTGATCAAGTTCTATTAAACTTCCACCGTAGTTTTACTGAAATTACATTTAACCTTAAAAGAACTGATACATTTTTACTATTTAGTCTCTTTATTGTGTGTCATTTAGTTTTTCAAGTTGCAATACTATTTTTTCTTTTCAGTTTTCTTTATATAGCTCTCACATATTTTGTTTGGGGATAGATATTATCATGTTAAGAATGTACTCTATATTGTAGTTCACAAAGAATTTTGTCAGGAATAAGTGTTGCGTTATCTTGGATGCATTTTCAGAGTTCACTTGGATGATTATATGCTTACTTATGAGATCATATAGTAATAATTTCCAATATTTAGCCATCCATATTTCTGTTGTTTGTCTTTTCTAGTAGCTCTTTCTGTTTCCCATTTTCTTCTTCCATTCGATTTGTAAAGCTATACAATTCATATCTCTGACAAATATGTTTTCAGAACAATTATAATATTTGGCTAGTAGAATGGTCTAAATTAATCAACAGGCTAAATAACGTTCAAGTGCCTGGGAGAAAAGCATCTATGTACTTATTAGCCAATTAGGTTGTGATATTTGAACTACAGTTAGTCTACAGTTTGCAAAGTAGTGTGGGAACATGAACTTGACCATGCATATTGAAACTGTGTAAAGCAATCTTGATAATCAATGTGAGCAAATACAATTTTTTTCATTACCTTAAAAATTTTGTCAAAATTCAGGGGCTGGTATCTTGGCAGCCCCCAGATAATTCTGTAATGTTGAACCCAAGCAGAACGCAGGGAAATTGAAAGGAGATGGCTTTCTGGAATGGCTGCTCCAAGAGGCCCTGTACCTACCAGATTCCCTGGAGACAGGCAGGCAAGATGGTGTCCAGCCCGCTAAGCTTTCTCCCCACTGCAATGCTTTCAGAGACCAAACTATGCTGTGACTTTGTATAAATCATACCGGTAATGGACATTTTTCTCCAAGTATTTGCCTCTCTTTTCCTCTGCTTGTCCAGTTCCTACTAACTTTAATTGGACTTCCGCATATGGGTTTAGAGAAGCACCCCAGGAGCAATGCCCCCCAGATACAATGGGCTGATGGCTAAACCTTCAAAGTATCACCACTTAATATCCATGCAAAGGCATGAAAGTGAAATACAGGCACTATTAATAACATTATTACATCACAGAATTGGGCTTTTAAACATTGTGTGCTCCTTTAAAGTGAGAATCTTATTAAAACTTTTCAAAGCATTTTACATTTTTTTTTTTTTTGCACTTTTGATACTTAATAACCCAATTACAAAATTTCCTGGAAAGAATAACCAGTGTTCTATGATAAGAAGCATAAAGCATAAAAGATAATGAAAAAGAAAGAAAGAAAAGCACAGCACTTCATATCTACCTACTAACATGTAGCCTGAAAAACCAGCCATTGTCATTTCCTAACAAGTTCGGAGCTCTAAGAACTTCCTTGTCCTTGTGGTTGCTGGAATTCTGATGCCTAGTTTAAGTACATATAACAAAAATGTTACTGAATCAGAATCTAATTAAAATATTTCTGGATGTTTGCTGGAAAAAAATTGTGAAAATATTAAAAATTCTCTTATTGTCAGTTGTAAATGCATAGGGAAATAAAAAAACTAAAACTAATATTTATCTAGTTTTTAAACTAAATAAAATAATTTAAACCATTTGAAGCATTTCTTTGTAAAAACATTTCAAGTAGTTTGAACAATATTTGCCTTCTTCTTGTCATTTACCTTACAATACAGAGCAAACATCTTTTCTTTGCCTTGGCCAACTATTATACTCCTTTCTAAGTCTGAAACAAACTTTTGCAATTTCACAGGGGTGAAATATCTCTAAGAGTTCTTTTTAATGTGAAGATATTTGCTCACATCACTTCCTCTGGACCCTCTTCATCCATTTGTCACTACCACTTTCTTCATTCATGTTGATAAGTTCACCTTGACTAATTTCCGCTGGCTGCATATTTTGAGTCACTTTTACAGTGACAGTATCATCATTCCCATGGTCTAATATTCTACAGTAACTCCATTTCCACTGGATTTAAAATCTTCTTTCAGCATTATCACTTTTTGTTTCCTTATTACAGTTTCACCTTCCTTGGCAATTCCCTCTTTTGACTAACCATTTTTGTAAAATGTCATGTGGATTTATCACTAGAAGACAAGGAGGCAACATAACCATATGCTTTGCTGTCTGTGCATGAATTGAATCATGTATGCTCAGTGACCAATCACTGGCAGACCTTGAAAGAAGGGATGCAATTGGTCACTGATCATAATGTGCTTCTATTATCTGTGTAGTAGTTTGAGGACTGAAGAGCTAGCTAGGAAGTTTGTAGTTTATGCAAAAGCTCACATTTAATGTAATGTGGTAACTGAAACTTGAACCGTGTTTTTGAGAAACTCAGATTACAACCTAGGAAACCATATGGGGCAGTTCTACTATGTTCTATAGGATTGCTGTGAGTCGAATCAACTTGATGGCATACAGCAACCTACAACAGTGCTAATTAACTAAACATCAGTGATTGAAATTCATGCATATCGGAACTGTGCCAAGTGAGGAGTGCCTATATAAGATTGATAGTCCGTTTACACAAATGTAAACTTATTTTTTTCTTTAGCATCTGTGTTCTATTTATGAGCTGCTAGAACTTTATAAAATGGTATCCTTTAATTTGTCTCCAAGGAATCCTATTTCACCCCTGTTCATTACAGGTATTCATCAGCAATGGCTCTACGACTCGTGAATGGGAATTACCAGTAGTTTCTTATATAGGAAATATTTTCTATTCTTATTCAAAGATAATATTGGATTGCACTAATGTTGTTTGATTCTGAAATACTTTACAATTCAACACGAAATTTAGATTTTCTAAATTTTTTTTTGACTGTACTTTAGATGAAGGTTTACAAAACAAAGTTTCTCATTAAACAGTACACATACTGTTTTATGACAATGGTTAACAACTCCACGACATGTCAACACTGTCCCTTCTCAACCTTGGGTTCCCTATTACCAGCTTTCCTGTCCCTTCCTGCCTTTTAGTTCTTGTCCCTGGACTGTTGTGCTCCATTAGTCTCATTTTGTTTTATAGGGCTGTCTAATCCTTGGCTAAAGGCTGAACCTCAGGAGTGACTTCATTATGTCTGAGGGCCATACTCTTGGGGTTTCTCTAGTCTCTGTCAGGCCAGTAAGTCTGGTCTTTATTTGTGAGTTAGAATTTTGTTCCACTTTTTTCTCCAGCTCTGTCTGGGACCTAGATTTTCTAAATCTTTATTGGAGAGATATTCAAAACATTATGACTGAACAAATAAAACATTTTAAGCTAATGAAAACTTGTAGTTTAAGAGCTTTAAATTTATCTTACACCATGTAGTTAGCTTATTAAGGAAAAAAAATCCTTCATATAACCATTCAAGGGATAAAAATTAATACACATGGTACTATGACATTTTTTAAATACAATAGCAATATATATCTGGGAAAGGAGCCCTGGTGGCACCACGGTTAAGCCCTCAGCCACTAACCAAAAGGTTGGCAGGTTGAACCCACCCAGTGGCTCCATGGGAGAAAGACCAGACAATCTGTTCCTGTAAAGATTACAGCCTAGAAAACCCTAGGGGATAGTTCTACTCTGTCATGTAGGGTTGCTATGAGTCACAGATCAACTTGATGGCACCTAACAACAACAGCAACATAAAACTGGGTGTTCTGACATGTGACTTATTCACATAAATATTCAATTTCATGAGTAAGTACATAGTATCTTTTGCTTCATTTCTTTAAAATCACTCCATATACTCATTTGAAAATCCCCAAATATTTTTCTTTATAGATAATTCAGCTTAATATGAAACTGCCCATCATACACTGGGTTATATTGAGTATTTTAAATATTTTATTTTTATTTACATATTAACAACAAATAGCCAATTTATTAGATTATTTTCTATTTCTACTTTTGCGTGTGTGTAAAACGAAGAACATTAAAAACACTTCTACAATTTCTATGTTTTTCTGCTCTAGCACTGTAAATGTGAGTCGCCCTGCTATGTCTTCCATTTATTCATTCATTCGAAGCACAGCTCTAGTTTTGTCCTCATGGAACTTACATTCTAGTGAGGGGGGGCATGCAAAAAACAAGAAACATTACAAATAAGCAAATTGTACACTGTTTTAGAAGATAAAGCAATTTTAAACAGAGTGATCAGGTTCCAAAAGGAGTACAGGGAGTGAGCAACGTGGCTGTCTGGAGGAAGAGGGTTCCACACAGAGTGCAAGGCCCTGAGGTGAAAACATGCCTACTATATTGATGAACTGAAGACATCAGTGACGGTGGAGCAGAGTGGTGGAGTGTTGAGTAGTAGGAGATGAGGTCAGAGAGTAACAAAGGACTGACTTCTATACATTCTTGTAGGTCACTGTGAGATTTCTACTCTGAGAGAGCTGGGGAGCCATTTGAGGATTTGTAGAGAGAATGTATGATCTGACTTACATTTAACAGGATCACTCTGGTTGTTGATTGAGAACAAACTGATGAGGAACAACAGTAGGAGCAGGAAAACACCTAAGAGCACCCTACTAAGTTAGGAGAGAAATGATACTAACTTGGACTAGGGTAGAAGCAGCAGAGGTTGTAAGCAGTGATTTGATTCTACATAGATGTTTTGAAAGTAGAGATTTACAAGAATGTTTCCAAGAGTTTTGACCTGGGGCTCAGATTGTGACATCAGAAGACTGGAAGAGAAGTAAGTTCTGGCGGAATGTCAGGAACTGAGTTTTGGACATATAAAGTCTGAGATGCCTATTAGACATATAAATGGAGCTATTGAATAGATTGTGGGATTTATGACTACGGAAGGACTCTGGAATACGGTTGCAGGAATTGCAGTTTTATGAGAATATGAGCTTGTTTATTCTGGAATGACCAATTATACAATGTCTAGTACTTAAAAGGTACTCAAGAAATAACTATTGAGTGATTACAAATATAGCAAGTTGTGTACCAATATATATTTAACCACAGATGCTCTGGGGGGAAAGACAAGTCCTGTTTTGTAGTGTTTGGCGATTTCTGTGGCACAGGTATTCCTGCTGTGACTTCGAGCTACCAAAATGATATCACTGAATGTGGAGTTGGGAGGAAATGTGCACAGTTGATAATGGGCTCTCTCTAGTCTGTCTGAACTGGCTTCCAAATACAACTAATCCCACTACTGGTTAGCACTATAACCAAATACAAATTTTCCTTACTTACAAGAGTACATAAAAGCTAATTTTAAATAATCTTGATACTTAAGCAGGGGTGAAGAGGAAAAAAAAACAAAACAAAAAACCTCACAGATTATCATACAAACCCAAAATGGGGAACTTAAACCAATATTTAAAAATCTGTGTCACATGCCAAAGTAAACAATAGAAACAGTGAGCTAATTTATTCCTTACCTTTAGGCAGGCTTCTAAATTACTCCTCACAGGTGAGATATTTTTATACAATTTCTGGCAAAGAGATTTCACAGCCTACAAAATAATCTATTATAATGTCAACACTACTCTCTTGCCAGAAATGTTCTTACGATTTCTAAGTCAGCCTAGAAAATGTATGTAAAAATGTTGCCATAAAATATCTATTACAAGGTATTGTGCCAAATTACATCATAACTACCAAACCACTGAGAATCATGGCCCAGCCAAGGTGGCACACAACCTTAATGATCACAATATCTATAATACCTGCACCAATGATATCAAATTTACCAAAATATATTTAGATAATTTGTTACCAGATCGAATCTTCACTATTTTTCATCACTGTATATTTTTATTCATAATAAATTTTCAAAGCTTTCCACAGAGGTTCTATGAATACATAACAGTTAGCTTTGTGAAAAAATGAAGTAGAATCTTCTTAAAGAAATTAAAAATCAAAGAGTAGCATGTAAGATACATTTATATCTGTTTACTAAAAATTGTTATTTAGTTCAGCTAGATTAAATATTACTTTTGACCATTATGCATATCAGGTGTGTCCCTGGGATTGAAGCATCTAAAGTATTTTTGTTATCTTTGTTAATTCTTTTGGACTATTAGATAAAACATAATCAATGATTCCCTTAAGGTTTCCCTGTAAGAAACAGTGATGCCATCTGTAAAATTCTTAAATCAATAGTCAGATCAATACTGCACCATTTGTCCTGAAATTATCCTTTACTATATGTAAATCAACTTTCTGTAGATTCTGACTTAATTTCAAAAATGTGCTTAGATAATGGAAGAAATGTTTATTTAACTATTTTCTAGTATCCTCATATATCAAGTTGTATATATCATAAAGGAAATTAAAATGTTTGTTTTGGAGTAACTGCTGTATTCATAATTTTTTAATTACTACATTCCCAATTAAAATATAAGTAACATATGATACGTAAGATAAATTATATGTACAAGTGCTAAGTTTTAATGTGCTTAAAGTTAATAATTGTGTCTAATTGAACCTAAGTCATCAGCTCCTTAGGTGGCATAATAGCGTAGACATTAAGAGGAGCACAGGCCCTGGAGCAGACTGCAGTGTTTTGAATCCTGGCTCTCCTATATGATCTCGGGCAAGCTTCACATCTTTTAGATAAATATTATATCTGAATGTTATATTTAAAATGGCAAATCTGGGGAGGCTGGTAAAGAGAAAAACAGCCCTTCACTGGAAAATAATTCCATTGTGTGTGTGTATGTGTGTGTAAGGGTGGAGATAAGTAGCCTTTCAGGCAAAATGGAATTGCACAGAACTGAAAGAAGGCTTCTTGTCCACTAAGGAAACCATTTTGCAGGAATTTATAGTAAATCAGAAGGTAGCATGATTCAGGGTAAGAACAGAATCTGTGACTTTCTGGCATTCAAATCTTTCCTAGAATTACTAATATTATGAAAAAAGTAAAGATATAAAGCAAGCAATTCTAGTGATGAATGAATACCGAACACTTTAAGGAAAACTCGCTATCTTTTATTCTACAAAATGTGTGGCCATTGACATCAGGTTCTCCATTAGAATACAGATGTTCATTAAAGGGATAGCTACAATCCGTTTCAGGTCTAAAATTTCTAAGAGTCATTAACAGGTTGCAAACATTTTGTTACAGCTGAAGGGAAGCCACCTATATCAGAGTCAAAGCTGAAACTGCTTTTCGAGCTCAAAGAATTTTTGATTTCAGGTGGAGAGACAGAGTGAGCTGAATGTGATTTCCACTTAGGCTAGGAGGATACAATTCAGTTTATATTAAATGGAGATAGAAAACAGAATTTAATAAGGGAAGTGTTCATGTTATAAGCCAAATGATGTATTCCTTTTTCAATAAAAGCTAATCAGGTATTATTTAACTTTATGATTATTTTAATAAAGCACAAATTGTATAGGAAAATGTAATTTCTTTGAGCAAATGCAGTTAACTATTTTCTCAGTTATATGTGGTAGGTAGGAAGTCCATGAAACCATCACCAAAGGCACCGTGACTCACTTGAGCTTCAAGCATAAGACACTGCCTAGGAAATGTCAACCTTGCAAACTTTAACCTGTAAAATGACTCCAAATATCACAGAGCTAGTTATTTCCACTTCATGTTTGATAAGACATAAATGTGGAAAGACTCTGTGGACTCGTAAACTAGTGAGAGTTAGAGTAACTGTTATATTTGTACAATCTTTGATTCTAAAACTCATTTTAAACAAGTTTTTCTCTATTTCTGTATTTCTTTTTATCAATCGTCTGCTCAAACAGGAGTATTGCTTTAAATACTAATTTTAAAAGTGAATTTCAGTAGCTGATTTATGCATTCTTCAGATTTTATTGCAAACTGTATGCATCGTAAGTTTTGTAAAGTTTTAGTGATTGGATAATATATTGTAGTAAAGAAGTTCAGTTTAATTTCAGAGAAGGTCTGTAATAAAGTAGCATTACATTATCATTTAAAATAACTTCAAGATGACTTCAGATTTTCTATAAATATTGGCAGAAGAATACTACAAAACTACCATTTTCTTTCCTCAAAGTAGAAATACCAATTTGACATGCACTAAAATTTTTATGGAATTTCTTATTCATCATTAACATTTCAAGGAAACTGTGAGCATTTTATAACATAATGTGTTAAGGCCTCTCCCACTGATCACAACATTAAAAAACACTTAACAAACAGAACAGAACAAAACATAAAAATAGAACAGAAAACAAAACAAAAAATGCCCACATTAAAGGAACACTTCATTTCTATCTTGGGGCAAAGTAAGATTAAAGGCAATTCTAATGTTCCCCAACCTGGGGCTGATGTTGCTTGTTCTTTTCACTCAGTTGTATTCCTAGCAGAAATGAAGAGGTGAGATATGTCTGGAAGAACAGAGATAAAGAGGAAAGGGAAGACTGGCAGTTTCAGAGGATTTAAAACATGTGATTTGCACGTTTTTATTCTATTCAGTGGCAGCTAACCACTGCTCCTCCAATTTAACCATCTGGCTAGCACAAGAAAATAGTTTTTATAGATTTATGTCCTCAGAGTCTCTGTATTCATTATTTCAAAATAGTAAACACAGAGGATGGACTTGTGGAAAGAACTTGTTTTTTCTTTTTTTTTTCCATGATGGTGCCTAAAAGTAGTAAGAATTAATATTTAGGCTCAATTTATTTTAAAACAGGTTTGTGAATAAGTAAAAAAGTGATATATTCTTTTCACAGGCAAGGAGGACATTGAGACGTGAAGTTAAAGTGACATCTTCCTCATGCATTCCCCATGCAGCTGTCAATCACAAAGCTGAGACTGGAATTGTCTAGCATTTTCAGCATGATATTGATTTAAAGTGTAACCAGCTTTCAATGACAGGTAGAGAATTCACCATTGTATTTCCACAACATGCATTTTTCATGTTTTTTAATATGAGAAAACAAAGGCACGCCTATTTTTAAAAACTTGAACATGGGAACGATTGCTAAAGTTTACACAGCCTCTTTTAAGTGTTTAAGCGTCTCAGAATTACCACTGTAATAGATGGTGGAGACATTCTTTTAAAAAGTATCTTAATCAGCTGTAAAGGAATGTGCCTCTTTTATAAACCATTTATTCCTTGGGCTTAATGTTGCCCATTATCTGGAAGATTAGGATGCAAACCTTCCAGGCACAGGGTTTACCCATTTCAAGGCCTCTGCCTATTACAGAAAGTTAAACCTAACCCGGGACTCGGTCAAAACGGCAGGCTGACAACAACCTTTTGGAGGGAGCTTCCTGCCCATGCTGGGATCCTCCTTGGTTGGGAGGCCAAGCCTGTGTTGACAGGGCAAGGATAAGGGATGGGGATGCCCGTGGCTGAGAACCAGCAGATGAAAGAGACGAGAGAAAAGGGAAAGGTGAAGGGTAACTCATCATCCATATCTCTGTCAGAATAGTGACTGACAGAGAGAAGGCCAAAAAGTACATAAAGTTGGCAGCAACTTTTGAAGTCAATTGAGAAAGTCTGCTAGTATTAAGTGTTTCTACAGTGAAAACTGTGAGAGCTGGAACTCTAAGAGGCTGCCTTCTTTTTCAGATCTTGGAAGCTTTCCGCCTTTGACAGGGTGCAGTCTTACCATTATTCTATTGTCCTCTATTGGTGGAAAATATTTTAATTTTCCTTCTCTGACAGGTTTCCGCCTTACACAGGTTCCGGCTTTCGCAGGTTTTACTCTACCTAAGTTTATCCCACTTGGAATTACAGTTTCCAAGATTCTAATCAACAGCCTTTTCCAGCCCCTCTCTGATCCCCTTAATGGGATTCAGGGGTTTTAGGGCAAAGTGGGCCGGCGAGACCATGGAAGCAGAAACTGGTTCAGCCACTGCAGGATTAAACATGGGCTAGTGACCTCATTTCTCCAAGAACTTTTTCTTAGCCCATCTCTTTTTATTGAACCTGCGCCCATTTCTTTTGTAACCTGTCCCATTGTTACCTTCTCCCTCCTTTCTCCCCGTCTTATCTCACCTGTCCACCGCGATGGCCGTCATAGAGTAAATGCTGGCGAACACCGCTGTGATAGGAAAGAAGTTCTGGAAGCGGCAGTAGTTGGCTCCGAAGTACCACTCGCTGTGAAGCGCATAGATGAAGTTGATCAAGGCGTTGAAGGCAGCCATAGAAGCGTCGCAGAATGCCAGATTCACGAGGAAGTAGTTGGTGACGGTCCTCATGCGCTTGTGGGCTAGGATGATCCAGATGACGATGAGGTTCCCGAAGACGGCCACGGCCACCACGATCCCGTACGCCAGGGACCAGAGCGCGATGCGCCAGGACGGCTGCACGAACTGGTTGGTGTGGTTGGCCCGGTGCTGGGAAGGCGCCAGGGAGGCCGCGAGCAGTCCCAGCGCGGAGGAGGAGGCAGACAGGTTGCCGCCTTGGGCCAGCAGTTGCAACCACTCGCCCTCAGCGGCCCCCGCAGCCGCCCCCGCCGCAAGTGCGGAACTCAAGTTCCGGGTGGGGTCTGCACCCACGCCTCCCGCGCTGTTGGTCCAGTTGGCGGCTGCGGGGAGAGAGGCCATCGCAGCGGGTCTGCAGCCCGGACCTCCCCACTGTCCTGCCGCCAGTCCGACCGGAGTTCCCCGAAGTTCTTCTCTGTCTCGTGGTCACTTTGTGCAGGGCTGCTTTCTGCACCGCCCCCACCCCCGCCCCTCCGGAAGCTAGTAGTTAAGATACCGCCTCCTCTGCTGGCTGAGGGATGCTTTGAGCCAGCAGCTGATGGGGAGCAAGAACGGCACTTTCTCCAAGGAATTTGCAGCTCTGGCAGGCGGGAAGGATGAAGTGGTGAGGAAGAGAGTTCTTAGGGGCTGTTCCCAGCGGGGAACTCAGGTCCCGCCCAGCGCGCAGCTTCTGAACACTGGAGGTAAGATGCTGCAGAGCGCTTTACAGTCTCCTGGAACCCCCAGCTTTGGTGACGTCGTGGGGGCCGTGGAGCTGACGAACCCCTTAGCGGGCTACGACTACGCTCCTTCCTTCATCCCGCCCTTGGGTTTTCATTCATTCGCTACTCATCTCCTCACAGGTGGTACTGGCGGGCTGAGCCGCGCAAGGAAAGGTTGCGCTTTCTCAGCTGTGGTGAAAATCTTTCCAAGACTATTTTTCCTCTTTCAACTTGAGGATATTTTGCTGAGGTCCCCGTTCTCAGACATTGATTGTGTGCTTTTCTGCATGAATTAAACTCATTTACCAGTGAGGCGAAGGCGCGAGTCTGGTGGATTTTTCCCAGAGAGCCTGCGGGGGCTCTAGCCTGCTGAAGCCTCTGGCCACAGCGAGCTGCGCGCCCCCTGGGGAACACTGGCTTTTTCATTAAACGTTCTGCTCCTGTGTTTATGTTCTCAATTCTCAGATCCTTCTTCCTCTTGCTTACACTTCCAAGGTCTACCTGTTTTCCCACTTCTCTAGTCTCTATCCGCAGAAATCAGTCCTCTCAGCCTCCCCTCAGGCAGGGACTTTGGTTTCTACTGATTGTTCTTGTAGTGCCGTAAGACCCTGAGGATGAGTCAGAAGTCCCAAGACGTAGGTTTTCTGGAAACGCAATGAGAAGACTTGAATTTCTTCCTTTCTCTAGGATGAACGTATCCTGTGAGTGACTCTAAATACATCCACTTGTTTACATGCTGTTCCCAACTTTTGGCGCCTTGGTTTTCAACGACTGACCGCCAGAACACACTGGTAGGAATGCACAACAATAACCTTAATTTCCAAGGGTAGATAAGTGTGCTTGGCTTCTGAGCTTTGGCTGAAAGCAGGTGAGCTAGGGTGCTGTGTGCAGGGCAAGCTGGAGGAAGTAGTACTCTCTGCTTAGATTTGATCTCACAGGCGATTTATCAGGGTGTTCCAGAGCAAAAACTCCGCTGGGGGCAGAGGTATAGGGAATTAGGATTAAACATATTTTCAGCAATCTCTTGGAATACACTTCAACTCCTTGGACCCCAGTTTTCTCACTTGAAACTGAGGATTAAAAAAAATAATGTAATTTACAGGGTAATTAAGGGTTTGAGTGGTTTCAATAGACTTTCTCAATAAAAATAGGCTGGAAGTGTACCTCGATAAATGTTAGTACCTATCCCTCAAGTTATCATTGTGCTTTTCACCCTAAAAATTTTCAGGTAAAATGGATCTGGGCAGCAAGTTTTATTTGCTTCAAGATAAGGTAGCTTGTCGTTTGTGGAGGGTATGTATTCTTTAGTTTCTAGCTTCGGAACATAGTCTTCAAAATCCTGCTGTAATTATTGCACAAATGCACATAGGGTGATTGGTCAGGAACAGTGTTTTCCTTCTTACAGTTTTTATGGCTAAAAGGGTAATATATATAAATAAGTTTGAGGCAACCTGATAATAATATATTGACACAACCTTCCCTTGAAATAAATGCATTCTGAAAATGAAAGTTATTAAATGTATTAATTCCCATTTTTGCCCAGAGAGGCCTGTGAAAATATTCGATATATAAAGTTAATAAAGATTCCACACTTCTGTGTACTAATTCTGAATTAAACTATTTTCTTTTGAAAGACAATGTACTTCTTTCTGCTAAGTTATCATCTAGACTACTTGACTTACAAATGAAAGCCTCTTTTTCCCTAATGAAACCAAGAGCTCGTTAAAAAAAAATTCCCTTGTATGACACATACCACCTATTCAACATTTTATGGTTGTGTGTGCCGTCAAGTTGATTCCGACTCATAGCGATCCTGTAGGACAGAGTAGAACTGCCCCATGGGGTTTCCAAGGCAATAATGTTTACTGAATCAGACTGCCACATCTTTTTCTCAAAAGGTGCTGTTGAGTTCGAACCACTGACCTTTTGGTTAGCAGCTCAGGGCTTAACCACTGTGCCACCAGGGCTCCTTATTCAACATTACAAAATAGTTTCTGTGGTGGCTTGGTAATTAAGCATATTTTGATCAAATACTTAAAGTTGTAAAATTACTTAGTTGTGAAGAAATTCATTCAGTTCATACTGTTGCTTTACTTATCTATACAGAGTACTGTAAGCCTTGGATTCTGTCTTAATTGGGCTTACAGATGGGCAGAAGTAATACAACAAAAAACCTCAGTGATGATGATGGAGTTAGAAGCAGGTATAATGAAAGGGGCTTAAAGAGTTCTTTCAGAGGAAAAGACCAGTCTAGGTCATGGCTTTCCTTCTCAGATCTGCCTTTCATAAAGAGAATCTCCCTGGATCCCAATAGTGTAGTCATTGTTCCTTCATTGTCTCAGTCATTCCTCAGACATGGATTAAGTACACTTGCTACTAAGTGCTGTGTCAGGTACTAGGGATGCAGCAGCGCAGCAGCAGATATGAATCCTGTCCTCATGGACCCTGCAGTCTAGCAGTAATTTTTTTATTTTTATTTTTTTACTAAACAAGCGTGAATAGTAGAGTAGGGGAGGTACAGAGAAAAATGGGAGACTGTCACTGAGTGGGGAGATGCTATGCCCACTAGATTCTGTCAATTTCTCTTAAGTTTTTTGTGAGGATAGAATGAAGTGTTAAAGAGAAAGAGAGACTTACCAGACACTAGGCCTTGAAAAATGGGAAGGTTTAAGATATGGCTAAGGAGGATGTTTCATGACTAAAAGAATTTGATGAATAATGTGCTCACTGTAGCTCTAGAATCTGAATTCTGTTGTTATTATCTAAACTCACTCAGCTGGTTTCCTAATTCCTTCTCATCCTTCCTTTTACCATGTTGTTGTTGTGTTCTATGGAGTTGATTCTGATTCATAGTGACCCTATAGGACAGAGTAAAACTGCCCCATGGGGTTTCCTAGGTTGTAATCTTTAGGGATGGAGCCCTGGTGGTGCAATGGTTAAGGGCTGGGCTGCTAACTAAAAGGTAGGAGGTTCTAACCCACCAGCTGCTCAGTGGGAGAAAGATGTGGCAATCTGCTCCAGTAAAGATTATGGCCTTGGAAACCTTATAGGGCTGTTCTACTCTGTCCTGTAGGGTTGCCATGAGTCAGAATCTACTTGATGGTATGCAACAACCACAATCTTTAGAAGAGCAGATTGCCAGGTCCTTTCTCCTGTAGAGAGGTTAGTGGGGTCTAACTATCAAGAACACCAAAATTCTCAGCCTTGGGCCACTAGGGGAAGGAGCAGAGAGAGAGAGGCAGAGGAAATGGTAGCACACCAGAAACTTTTAGAGTAGGATCCTATATTCTTACATTTAAAACCTGGGAGTGTGTATGAGCATGCACCTGTACAAAATGTGTGAGGATGCCAGGAAGATAACCATGCATGATACCCTAGGTGACATTAACAGGTATTAGATAATAGTGAACTAAAACTGGGTTTGATTGTATAAGCATAATACAAATTACCACCATTTATGTGAATGGTCAACTGACTGGAAGAGATTCATATCTGTGCCCATTCCAAAGAAAGGTGATCCAACAGATTGCAGAAATTATCGAACAATATCATTAATATCACACAAAAGGAAATTTTTGCTGAAGATAATTAAAAAATGGTTGTAGCAGTACATTGACAGAGAACTGCCAGAAATAAGCCGAATTCAGAATGAGACTTGGAACGAGGGATATCATTGCTTATGTTAGATGAATCTTGGCTGAAGGCAGAGAACACCAGAAGAATGTTTACCTGTGTTTTATTGACTATGCAAAGGCATTTGACTGTCTGGATTGTAACAAATTATGGATAACTTTGTGAAGAACAGGAATTCTAGAACACTTAATTTTGCTTATGCAGAACCTGTACATAGACCAAGAGGCAGTCATTCAAATACAACAAGGGGATATCCCATGATCTAAAGTCAGGAAAGGTGTGCATCAGTTGTATCTTTTCACCACATTTATTCAGTCTGTATGCTGAGCCAATAATCTGAGAAGCTGGACTGTATGAAGAAAAACGGGGCATCAGGATTGGAGGGAGACTCATTAACAACCTGTGATATGCAGATGACACAACCTTGCTTGCTGAAAGCAGAGGACTTGAAGCACTTACTGATGAAGATCAAAGACCACAGCCTTCAGTGTGGATTACACCTCAACATAAAGAAAACAAAAATCCTCACAGCTGTACCAGAAAGCAACATCATGATAAATGGAGAAAAGATTGAAGTTGTCAAGGATTTCATTTTACTTGGATCCACAATCAATGCCCATGGCAACAGCAGTGAAGAGATCAAACAACACATTGCATTGGGCAAATCTGCTGCAAGAGACCTCTTTAAAGTGTTAAAAAGCAAAAATATCACTTTAAGGATTACGGTGTGCCTGACCCAAGCCATGGTATTTTTAATCACCTCACAGACATGTGAAAGCTGATAATGAATAAGGAAGACAGAATAAGAAGTGATGCCTTTGAATTATGGTGTTGATGAAGAATACTGAATATATCATGGACTACCAGAAAAATGAACAAATCTGTGTTGGAAGAAGTACAGCCAGAATGCTCTTTAGAAGTGAGGGTGGCAAAACTTTGTCTCATGTACTTTGGACATGTTATCAGGAGGGACCAGTCCCTGGAGAAGGACATCATGCTTGGTAAAGTAGAGGGTTAGGGAAGAAGAAGAAGACCCTCAATGAGATGGATTGACACAGTGGCTGCAACAATGGCTCAAACTATTGTGAGGATGGTGCAGGATCCAGTAATGTTTTGTTCTGTTCTGCAAAGGTTTGCTATGAGCTGGAACCAACTTGACAGCACCTAACAAAAACATGTGAGTGCTTACTATTTGTTCTTAATGACCCAGATATATTTATCTATTATGCATAATAAATTATATTCCTCCTAAACTTTGTTCTCCATGTTTCTTTCTTAGAATACACACTGGTAATTTGCCCCCAGTCATTTGCTAACAACTTCTAATTAGAGAATGGATAGTGGTCATTTATTAAATTTCATTTCCTCTTTTACAATCCAAGTAAACCTAGTGTGCTATATTTCATACTTTCGTGTATTTTAGCAGGCATCCCCAAAATAAGCATGTTGTTTTTAGGGGCCATCAAGTTGGTTCCAACTCATAGCGACCCTACGTTCAACAGAGCAAAACACTGCCGGGTCCTGTGCCATCCTCATAAGCATTGCTATGTTTGAGCCCATTGTCGCAGCCATTGTGTCAATCCATCTTGTTGAGGGTCTTCTTCTTTCTCGCTGATCCTCTGTTAAGCATGATGTCCTTCTCCAGGGACTGGTCCCCCCTGATAACATGTCCAAAGTACATGAGATGAAGTTTTGCCATCCTCACTTCTAAGGAGCATTCTGGCT
Organism: Dugong dugon; assembly: GCA_030035585.1. Classification (NCBI taxonomy): domain Eukaryota; kingdom Metazoa; phylum Chordata; class Mammalia; order Sirenia; family Dugongidae; genus Dugong; species Dugong dugon. Next base: position 18,408,693 of record CM057463.1, on the reverse strand, counting down.
GTACTTCTTCCAACACAGATTTGTTCATTTTTCTGGTAGTCCATGATATATTCAATATTCTTCATCAACACCATAATTCAAAGGCATCACTTCTTATTCTGTCTTCCTTATTCATTATCCAGCTTTCACATGTCTGTGAGGTGATTAAAAATACCATGGCTTGGGTCAGGCACACCGTAATCCTCAAAATGATATTTTTGCTTTTTAACACTTTAAAGAGGTCTCCAAAGTACGTGAGATGAAGTCTCACCATCTTCTCTTCTATGGAATGTTCTGGCTGTACTTCTTCCAAGACAGGTAATAGTGTAAAATTCAGATAGTAATGCTGGCTAGTGAAGGAGTTATTTTTGAGAAGAGCTCGTCAAAATCCCAGATTTCTGTTTCTGACGACAACCTCCTTTTTGACAGCTTTCCCACACTTCTAGTTTCAATATGTTCATTCTTTCCCACCATGTTGACTTTTTTGTTTTATTCTTACCAGTTTCACATATTCATAGTCTAACACTTTGATCCTCACTTTAAACTCTTTTTCTTTTTCTTTGTTATTTCAACATACTTACTTTGCAATCACACTGGGTCAGTTCTAACCTCTGAATTTTTGTCTCCTGCAATCAGACTACTGCTGGCAACAAATGGATCCCCACCAAATAGACTCCTTAAAAATCTTATTCCCTCCCAAACACTCTTTCCATGTGGGTCTGTAGGCAGTTTTCATTTCCAAAATTCTCCCCTATTCCTTGAACCTCTTCCTTCTCCATCTTCCTTCTCACTCTCAGTAAATGATGTTACCTCCAATTCTTCTGATAAAATTAAAACCATCATCCAAGAATTTCACAGTTTTGTGCATTTTCATCCATATTTTTGTCATTTACTATTGTCTCAGAGAAAGTAATTTCTCTCCTTCTAAGACTGATTTTCATCTGTGCTGCTTGTTCTTTCAAGCATTCCTCTCTTCACTCTGTCCGTCTCTCTCTGTTTACCTTTTCTTTTCAGGATTTAAACATATTTAAGAATCCTCATACCATCACTCATCTGTTAGTCTGTCATACCGTACTGGTTTGTGCATTGCTATGATACTGGAAGTTATCCCACTAGTATTTCAAATACCAGCAGGGTCACCCAAGGTGGACAGGTTTCAGGGGAGTTTCCAGACTAAGAAAGACTAGGAAGAAAGACCTGGCAATCTACTCCTGAAAATTAGCCAATGAAAACCTTAGAACCACAACAGAAGATTGTCTGATTCGCTTGCTTAGGCTATGTCACCAGGAGGGACCAGTCACTAGAAGATAACATCATGTTTGGTGAAGTAGAAAGCCAACCAGAGCGTGGGAGACCCTAGATGAGATGCATTGGCGCAATAGTTAAAATGATGGACTCAGACATGCTGGCTGTTGTGAGGATGACGCAGGACCAGGCGACATTTTGCTCTACTGTACATAAGGTTGCCATGAGTAGGAATTGACTAACAACAACAGCAACAGCAAGAATCCTCCATTAAAGTAACCCTTCCTCAACCACATTCTCTTTTTAGTTACTGCTTTTATTTCTCTTCTTCCACATAGATGAGCTACTTCAACAAAGTACTAGATTCATGATGTCCATTTTTTCACTTCCCAATGTACTTCTTCATACTGCAGATTCCTCTTCTCTCAATATGCTATCCGGTTAACTACCTGCCTGTCAAACCACATAGTCAATTTCCATTCTTTACTTACTTGACCTCTAGGCAGCATTAGCAGTCATCATTATTATTTATTTCTTCCTTCTTAACACTGTCTCTCCCTGTGCTTCTGCAGCATCACTCTCTGCCATTTTCTCCTTCCTCTCTCCTCACATCCAAGCAATTTATTTTGAGACTTTCTTTCCTTGACTACCCATCTTGACACTTTATTTTTATTACTCTACACTCTCCCTGAGATATCTACCTCATGCAAATTCATTTCTTCTGCTACATTAGCTATGGATGTCTACCAAGTCTGCCTCTCCAGGCTCATATACTCAACTACCTGCTAGCCATTGCCCCTCAGATGTCTGATAGTCACTTGATACTCTACAAGATTCAAACTGAACTCATCTTCTAGGTCTTAAATGTGTTCTGCTTTCCCTGTGTTGATAAAGAATTAAACCTGATTTTAGTCAACTCTTTTCCTGTCAACTATTCTCTACACTGGTTTAGAGTGCTGTTTATAAACATAAATCAGACCAGGTCATTCCCCTACCAAAACCCTTTGGTAGAGAGCAGGAAGCTCCTTCAGTATTTGGGCCCTGTTTGCCTCTCTAACTATCTTTTACTTCTCCCTGTCATGGTTCTTCTCTTTAACTATCTGAAAATATTGGCAGTTCTTTGAACACCTCCTATCTTTTTTACATCATACTTTCACAATGCTAGTCCATCTCTCTGGAATACCTTTTCCTTTGCCTTATTAATTTAGCACTTATTCTTCAAATTTTGGTGAACAATTCTCTTATTGGAGAAGCTTTCTGTGATGGGCCAATCTCTCATAGTGCCCTGTTTATGTCATTAGCTTGGCTCTTCTCACATCATCCTAAAATTATCAACTTACCTATATGTCTCCCCAATTAAACTACAAGACATTTAAGAGCAGGGTATAAAGTTTGTTCAGCGAGCCAGCATAGAACTTATAACAAAATTTGCTGATAGGATTGCTACACGCTTAGCAGTCCTTCTCTTCTTCTTGTATATTTTATGATATTAACAATCTTAAACTGGACACCAAATTGTTTATGGGCACATTTGATTTCTAACATAATGATCTCTCAGAAATGAAGGTTATTTTATTGGGTAGGTTGTTTATAAGTGAAATTTTATATTGTATTGCAAATTTTAATTTTAGAAGTTAATTTGTGATTTAAATCCTGTTGTTGTTGTTAGGTGCCGTTGAGTTGGTTCCAACTCATAGCAACCCTATGTACAACAGAACGGAACACTGCCCCATCCTGCACCATCCTCACAATGGTGTTTATGCTTGAGCTCATTGTTGCAGCCATTGTGTCAACCCGTCTTGTTGAGACTCTTCCTAAATCATGTTGGGAAGAAATAATTTTATGAAGTTTGAATACATATACTTGCCTCTTTCCCTTATCCAAGAGACCTTGAGGTTAATGCTATCTACAGTTATCAGTAGACTCACAAAGGATCATGTTAGATTTTATTTTGATACTAGATATGTAATTATCTCAAGGTGCTTACATAGTATTGTGCACTCCGATGGCAGAATTTTATGAATTTATTAGATTGTTACGCATGTGTGGGTGCAAGTGTGTGCACACAGAATTTTTAACATTATGTTCATTTCTTATAACAAAATGTAATATTACACACTCACAGAACTTTAACTTTTGGTCCTCTTCTATATAAAGTGCTAATTGGAAATGGCAATTTCCTTCTATTACTGAGTAGTGGCACTGGAGGATTTGTCTCACACTCTAATTGTATAGTTAAGGGAAAGATCTATTAATATGTGTCCAGAATATTGGCTAAATTTACCAATTTTGCTGATAACCTGTCTGATTCTCATGGATATTTTCTCTAACAAATTTTAGGCAAAGAAATTCAAGTTGGATAATTTTTATGATTTGCATTTCAAGCAATGACTTTTAGGAAGTTTCTGTATTCAGCTAATTGAGAAGACTGAGCAAAATCTCAGTCAAGAAAAAGCATGAAATTCTATTATAGTGATTGATGATCTAGGAAATTAAGTAATTTAGAAATAAAATTGGTTTCCCAGAATCTCCAGTGAGTCACTTGCATAAGTGAGATATAATGAGTTCCTCTGAGATTTCTGCATACAGATAAACATTTTAATTGTGTATTAAAATTATATTTCCTTTAAAATGTATAATTTTCATAAACGATAAACTGAATTTTAATCTTTTTTCTTATGCTTATTTTTGTTTTGTGATTCAGTTCCTATGTTCATATCATGTGGAATGAGTTGATATCTATATATTTACTTCTTCCTCCAGTACTTTTATTTAGGAAGCAATGGTCCATACAGCTTAGATAAAGAAAATAGTAATATCTTTGGAAATGGGAAAGTATCTTGTGTATAAAACTCATTTCTCTAGTGTAAGGTTGTGTGTGTGTGTGTGTGTGTGTGTGTGTGTGTGTGTTTCATAAAAGAGCAGCATGTCACAAATGCTCAACCTTTTGGACATTTATGAATAGATCTTTCTTACAGAATTTAGTGGATAGAATTAGTTTTTTTGTTTGGTTTTGACAGACATGAGAGCTCCAGTCATGTGAAGAGAAAGCTGTTCAGTATTCATTAAATCAGCAAATATTTATTGAGCACCTATGATACTTTAGATACTGTTCTAGATTTATTCTTTGATGTAACCTGTAAAGACAATGTCATAAACCAGAACCAGCATAAGGCTAGTTCCTATGAGGTTGAGGTCAAATATACCTCTACTTTCCCACTTCTCCATCATTCACTCTCTATGTATCTGCTGGTTCTGATAATTTACTGCAACGGTCACAAAGAACTTAGAAGAAGTCACAGACTAAACTCACGGTTATATGGTTTATTAGGCTAACAGTGCAGAAGTAACAGGATACAATTTGATGCAACTCATGATAAATATCAGGAAACTCAGGATACAACTCAAGGAAAGGTATACTGGCAAAGTCTGGGAAGGTCCCCAAAGTAGAGAGCATGTCTCTCCCTTTGACACCCAGGACAGCTTCAGACAAGCTCCCCAGGTTTCTCTCAGGGCAACTCTCCTCTTGATCAAGATGGCTCAAGATAGCTCTGCCCTCAGGTTCCAGGGTTTTTATAGGCCAGCCCATGTTTATTTTGCAAAATAAAAATATTTCATGTAAGTGGGACCATACAATGTTTGTCCTTTCATGATTGACTTATTTCACTTAGCATAATGTTTTCAGTGTTCATCCATGTTATAGCATGTACAAGGACTTCATTTCTCTTTATGGCAGAGTTCTATTCCATTGTCTGCATTACATGCTTTGGAAGCTTATAGCTGAAAACACCTACCTTAAAAAAGAAGAGTGACCTGGAATCAATAACCTACCCTTCTACCTTAAGGAACTAGAAAAAGAAGAGAAAACTAAACTCAAATCCAGCAGAGAGAAGGAAATAATAAAGGTTAGAGCAGAGATAAATGAAATAGAGAAAGAAAAATCAGTAGAGAAAATGAACAATATCAAAAGTTTGTTCTTGAGAAGATCAACCAGATTGATGAATCTTTAGCTACACTGATCAAGAAAAAAAGAGTGAACACTCAAATTACTAAAATCAGAAATTAAAGCATAAGCATTACTATCAAACTTATAGAAGAAAGATTATATGAGAATATTATAAACAACTGTATGCAAACAAATTAGATAACCTAGATGAAATGGACAAAACCTTAGAAGCATACAAACTACCAAATCTAACTCAATAAGAAATAACAAGTAAAGGGATTGAACTAGTAATAAAAAACCTTTCAGAAAGAAAAGTCCAGGACCAGTTGACTTCACAAATGAATTCCAGAAAACATGTAAAAAATTAACAGCAATCCTTCTTAAATGTTTCCAAAAAATAGAAGAAAGGAAATCACTTCCTAACATGTTCTATAATGCCAGTATTACCCTGTTACCAGAGCCAGACAAAGACATCCCAAGAAAGTCAATGACAGATCAACATTCATTATGAACATAGGTGCAAAAATCCTCGACAAAATTCAGCAACATATTAAAAGGATGTATCCCAGGAATACAAGCAGGGCTGGATTAAGGCACGTGAGGGCCCTAAACACTGATAATCTGTGGTGCCCCTTCCTCTGCTTACTCACACATTCAAATGGGATATGTGAGTTAGATATATACATATACACAATACTTAGCTGATCTGTATGAGAAACATCAGGATTTATTTCACTGGAAATAGTAGATAAAACTTGATCACTTACTAAGTTTATGAATACTTCACACGTTGTTTTAGACGTGTACGAGGGTTGCCCTTTCCTGTGTTACCATATTTGGAGATGTGGCCTGCTAAAAATGTATCAAACTGAGCAACAAGTTCAAGTAAAACCAAAAAAATTTCATTTTGTGGGCCCCCAAACACTTCATTTCTTCCTCAGAAAGATAGCCCATGCTCAGCAATTGTTACAATGACAGCAACAATGTGTTGCAAAATGGCTTCCTAATACTGATGTTCTTCATTAATTTGTCTTTCCAGTGCATGAGTTAAATCAAAGCCATGTCTTTGGTTTAAATATGACAACATACTATCTCTGTGAATTGAACTGTTTTCATGTTTATCAATCATATTCAGGTTGTGCCATTTGCTAAATCCATCCATGGCAAATAGAGAATTAAATGATTTAGGACTAAATAGTTTGCAAACAAATCAATATACAGAGCCGATTGATGGAGAATACAGTAGCCACTCCCTCTTATAATTTTCTCCATTAGTTTCACACCCAAGAAGTACATCCTGTCTGCAGAGCCTTGTTTGTTTACCATTCAGAAACTCCTAACATAAATTCTCAAATGGTCCACTGTGATATTGACAATCAGTTGGCTCTTTTGGCCAGTAATTTACATCATTTGAAGAGAAAATATTCCACAAAGCAGGATCTGTATTTCTGTTATTTATGGGGTCTACAGATGCAACAATTTTAGATACTAAAATAGTTTCACTTTCTACGCCATTATTTATTTTTTTATTACAGCAAGGAATAGATGCAGAATTGTTATATTCGTATTGCTATTAGTAATTTGAGCACTAGAAGTACTGGTACAACGATTTGCACCCGTGAAACAAGAGTGTTCCACAGAAGAAGTCACTTCTTATTCATTACATTTTAAAAAGGAAGTTAATTTTGGAATCGTCTTTAAGGATTCAGAAATCTTCTCTTTTTATCTTCTGCGAGCTTTCATTAGTGCTCTACTTAGTTGTTGCCATTTCATTTTACCTGGATATAAAATAATATCACTTTTTAAACTTGGTCCTACCATAGCAAATAAATTTGAATAATTGAAAATAAATAAAATTTTAAAACAAGTAAAATTTATAAAATAAAACTTTTATTCAAGTTTGGACGTTAGCACACAAATTTATATTTGAAAATTAGTAAGTAAAAAAATTGATTTGTAACATGTAATTTTGTTCTGCAGGACCGAGATAGTCAAAAGAAATAGTACTTACAAGGCAGTTAGAAATAATTCTTTTCGTTTCTCATATGATGTTTGTTGGTGAGCCCTTCACAGATCTCCATGAGTGTTTTCTATCCTGAAATAATACTTAAAAGCTTGTGTGCTCACTTTCTGTCCTTTGATGCAGTGTCTTCCCAGTTCATTGGACTACTGCTGATGCCTGATGGGGGTGAGAACAATTGCAACGAGCATGATACAAGTACAGAGGTATGCTTAAACTAAAAGATGAATTTTGGTTTGCTTTGTGCAGGACAGGACCAGATACATCACAAGTCATGTGATTATAGTGCCACTGGTGTGTTCTTATGTGGTCAGTAAGAGAGAATTGAATGTGAGTTTATACCCAATCTATCCACAATGAGGAAAATATAATTGTTATTGTATATAAAATTTATAAAATGTACATTTCATTTATTTGTAGAATTGATCAACTCCAATATTTGGAGATATGTGCGTAACTGATTTAACAATAGCACCACTTCTTAACAAGCAAGTTTGTTTTGCATGTCATAATAATATCAATTAATTTCTTAAAAGAAAGTCAGTCTGAAGGGAAATGGAAAATAAAATACATTTATATAGTTTTTATTATTTAAATATTCATTTAATTTATTTCCTTGAGGAATTGTTCAATTTCCTCACATGGAGATATGTAAATATTCTGAAAAAATATAAATATAAAATTCTGATAAATGCCATTTGTTGCTTTTTTGGAAGATAAATTTAGAAATTTACTCATTATTGCAAAACAGAGACATATTTTGCATGATAAATAAATATTGAATTCTGAGTCCTCTTTCTATGCCTAATAACTCATTTATTAGTATATATAGTGTATATAGAGTAATATCAAGCACTGTGTCCCTTGAAACAGACAATAAAGAAAACAAAACTCACTTGATACATGAATTGAAACTTTTCATGTTAGATAAATATTAATATTTCCAGTATTTTGGGGTGTTTGCTATGTTAGTATTATATTAAATTATTACCCTTGTTAGTATTATATTAAATGTATGCTAGATTTCATCCAATGTATGCCAAATGTATTTTAAAGTTATAAATGTTAGTGTTTACAAAACTTAGGACATAACTCTGTATATAAATGCTATACAGTTAAAAAATAGCTTGATTGAATTCATTTCAGTGGTGGACATATTGGAGTTTCCTCACTGTTGTGTGTTACCTGGGACCTGAGTTCCCATTGGTTGTTTACTAGGATGCACACAAGAGTATACCCTTGTGTTTGTATCATGGGAAAGAGTGTGCTGGCCCCCCTGACTGGAGTTGCTGGATCAGCAGATGTGGATGTACAAGATAATTTCTTTAAAATGGATCAGAAACCTCTTATCTATTAATACAATCTGTCCTAACCCAGTAACTGCTCATGTTGGATCCATTTGCATATTGGGTGAATGTAGCAAGATTTAGACTCTGCAGCCCACCTCACTACTTATTTGTTATAAAGAAATAGTATTCTCCCAAGAGACCTGCTGAGATAAGGATTTCAATTACACAGGAGTGGACCATAGGAGACAGATGTCAAGCAAGGTATTAAAGTGGTAGGGAACTCATAGCTTAAACAACATTGCACATGGGTGCCCTCATGACCATGTGTTAACTTTATTTCCAGCCAGCACATTCTCATACACTGGAGCTGGTATCAATTTCATTTAGTTCCCTGCCAGCTCCCTTCCACAGTGTTGCTCACTTTTCCTAGAGTCCTATCTGCTTGACATCTATGGGTCTTTGCTTTGGACAACTGGTGCCCCTGTTTTGTTGTTGCCCTAAGCACATGCTTATCTTATTTATTGAGTAATCCATCCCTGAATGCAAAGGTGGTTCAACATACAAAAAACAATCAATGTCATTTGTCATATTAATAGAATGAGTGAAGTAAACCATGTGATCATCAATTGATATAGAAAAAGTGTTTGACAAATCCACACCCTTTCATAATAAAAACACTCAACAAAATACTACAAATAGAAGGTAACTTCCACTTTTAATAAAGGGAATGATGGTTATCGTTAAGTGTCAAGTTGACAAGGTCGTGATTCTTATATTATGCAGTTATTCCCCATTTTGTGATCTGATGTAAAGGGAGTTACCTTGCGTGTGTCACCTACATCCCTATGAATAAGAACCGACTCGATGGTACCTAACAACAACAACAATAATGTCCTGGCAACAATAGAAAATAACAAAGCATGTGAAGATACAGGAAATCATGGCCCACACAAATGACCAGAATTTGAGGACAAAAGTTGACCCTGACAATGGACAAATAATGGAATTATTCAGCAAAGATTTCAAAATATTAGTATTATATATACTCAAAGAAACAAAGGAAAGTATGGAAAAATATCTAAAGGGAATCAGGGAAACAACACAAGAGCAAAATATGAATTTCAGTAAAGAGATAGAAATCTTAAAAAAAAAAAAAACAGAAATACTGGAGGCTAAATGTAAAATAACAGAAATGAAAGACTCCATGGAAGGACACAGAAGTAGAATCAAAATAATGGAAAAGAGGAGCAGTGAACTCAAAGATAGAGTTGTTGAGATTGCCCAGTCTGAAGAGTAAACAGGAAATAGAATAAAGAAAAGTGAACAAAGCCTAAGAGAGATATGGGACACCATCAACAGGTATAACTTACTCATTATGGGAGTGTCAGAAGGAGAAGAAAGAAAGGGCAAGCAAGAATTTTTTGAAGACATAATGTCAGAAAATGTCTCAGACATCATGAAAGACAAGACATCTCACATCCAAGAAGTTCAGCAAATATCATATAGGATAAATCCTAAATGAAATTAACTGAGGTATATTATAATCAAACTCTTGAGAACCAAGTACAAAGAGAAAATTTTGAGAGAAGCACAAGACAAGAGAAATATCACATACAAGGTGACCCCAATAAGATTAAGTGCTGACTTCTGTTCTGAAACCATGAAGTCAAGAAGGCAATGGTATAATATATTTAAAGTGCTGAAAGAAAAAAAAAAAAAATAACTGTCAGCCAAGAATAATATACCCAGCAAAATTATCATTTAAAACAAGGGAAAAATTAAGATGTTCCCAGACAAACAAAAATTAAGAGAATTTCCATTCAGCCGAGGATTGGACAGCCCCATAAAACAAAACAGGACTAATGAGGCACAGCAGTCCAGGGAGAAGGGCTAGAAGGCAGAAGGGGACAGGAAAGCTGGTAATAGGGAACCCACGGTTGAGTAAGGATAGTGTTGATGTGTAGTGAGGTTGTTAACCATTGTCATAGGGCAACATGTGTACTAACTGTTTAATGCAAAACTATTTTGTTCTGTAAACCTTCATCTAAAGTGAGAATAGCAGCACAACTGGAAGAGCATAGTCGATGTCTCTGAACTGTGCATGTAGAAATTTTTGAAATGGTGTATCTTTGGGTATGTATATTTTCACCAAAAAAAAAAGGTCGAGAAGGGAGAGGGTTGACATGTTGTGGGGTTGTTAACCAATATCATAAAACAATATGTGTACTACTGTTTAATGAGAAACTATTTGTTCTGTAAACCTTCACCTGAAGTACAATAAATAAATAAATGCAGAAAAAGTTAAAAAAAAAAAATTAAGGGAATTTGTTACCACCAGACTAGTTCTACAAGAAATACTAAAGGAAGTCCCTCAGAAAGAGAAATGAAGACACTAAACAGTTACCTGAAGTGATACATATAGGAGATGGGGTGGGGGGGATGTGGAATTGACAGCGTAAAAATCAGACCTAAGATTCTTTCGGATGGTAAATACAACAGGCATACAATGCTTTACAATGACAAAATTATGAGAAAACCAAAAACAAACAAACAGGGAAATAGGAGCTAAATAAATATAACAATAAAAAAACATTAAATTTAGAAATCAGGGAAACTGAGATACTAAGATGAAATTGATGATAACATCCAAATAAAACAGAGGGGAGGGGGAGGATAAATGTAGACACATAAATTTCATATGTTAACAAAGTTAAGATGATATCAAGATACATCAAGTTGTTTTAAATGTAAGATGTTAAATGCAATCCTCATGGTAACCACAAAGAAACTAAATAAACCATACATGAAAACACAGAAAAAGGGAAACACAAAGGCTCAGCACTAACAAAAAATAATAACAAATAGAAAGAAGAAAAAAATCTAGAGTGACCCTATAGGACAGAGTAGAACTACCCCATGGGGTTTCCAAGGAGAGGCTGGTGGTTTTGAAGCATGGACCTTTTGGTTAGCAGCTGTCTTCAGGTGGATTCTCTAGAGAAGCAAAACCAGTAAAGCATACAAATGTATATATAGAGAGATTTATATCAAGGTAATGGCTCACACGGTTGTAGAGACTGGAAAGTCCCAAGTCCATGGGTCAGGATAGAGGCGTCTCCTGTTTCACATAGCTGCAGGGGCTGGCAAATCCAAGATCTATAGGTCAGAGAGCAGGGCACTTGCTCACAGGCTGTGAAGATTGATGAATCCCACGATCGGTGGCAAGACCACAGTTAAGTTGCTAGCTCAGGTCCCAAGAACTGGAGGTCAGAAGAACAGGAGCCAGCTGCAGGATTCAAAGAGAGCAAAGGCCTAAGAGCCTTGCCAGAATGTACACTTATATTTGATGCAAGCCACACACTCAAGGAAACTCCCTTTCAACTGCCTGGCCACTCACAGCAGATCCCATCATGGAGGTGATCATGTTATATCAAATCTCATCGTGGAAGTGATCACATCATAACAGTTACCAAACTACTTCATAACTGCCAAACCACTGAGAATCATGGCCCAGCCAAGTTGACACACAACCTTAACCATCACAGCAGCCCAACACTTAACCACTGTGCCACCAGGGCTCAAAAAGAAGCCGTAAGTCTCATAAAAAGATAATAAGATGGCAGAAGTAAATCTTCCCCTATCAGTAAGTACCATGAAAGTAAACAGATTAAATGCTACAATCCAAAGGCACAGATATGCTTCGTGTCCTAAACTATGGTCTGTTGTAGAGAATGATCCGATCCATGTGCATTAGAGAAGAATGTATATTATACTGCTGTTGAGTGAAGTGTTCTATATTTGTCTGTTAAGTCCAGTTGGTTAATAGTTTTATCCAAGTTTTCTATTTATTTATTGATCTTCTTTTTAGTTGTTCTATTCGTTATTGGGAGTGGTGTATTGTAGATATGCTATCTACAAGAGACGCACCTTAGGCACAAAGACCTAAGTAGGATAAAATTCAAAGGATCGGAAAAAAATTCCATGCAAATAGTAACAAAGAGAGCAGGTAAGGCAATACTAATACCTGAAAAATTATATTTTAAGTCAAAATCTATTGAAAGAGAAAAAAAGGCCACTGTGCAAATATATTGTTGTTAGTTGCTGTCAGGTTGATGTTAGACTCATCGTGACCCCATATGATAGAGTAGAACTGCTCCATAGGGTTTTCTAGGCTATTGTCTTTACAGGAGCAGTTTACCAGGTGTTTTCTCCCATGGAGCCACTGACAGATAAAAGGGTCATTCAACAAGAAGATATAACAATCGTAAATATTCACACACCTGACGTCAGAGTCCCGAAATTTATAAAGCTAACTCTGACAGAATTGAAGGGAGAAATAGAAAGGTTCACAACAATGTTGTTGCTGTGTGCCATCAACTCAATTCTGACTCATAGTGACCATGTAGGACAGAGTATAATGTTCCATAGGGTTTCCTAGACTCTAATGTTTACAGGAGCAGATAGCTAGGTCTTCTCTCCCGTGGAGCAGCTGGTGGGTTTGAATTGCCGACCTTTTAGTTAGCAGCCCAGCTTTCAAACATTGCACCACCAGGGATCCTTATAATAATAGTAGGAGACTTTAATACACGCTAAAATCCAGTCTATTGTTTACAAATGCATAATCACCTCTCTGTTTGGATGTAAATTACCATCTCTAATTTATATATAACTGATTTCTTGAGTTTTGTCTGTATCCCAATTTCTTCCCTAACCTTACCCATTTTTAAAAAACATCACAATTAGTAAAAAATTCTGGTTATCCTTGACTTTCCTCTTTCTTTGACACCATCTATCCTATCCTGATGGCCGTAATTTAAAATATATATTCCATAAATAAAGTTTCACTATACTTTTACTAAAAAGTTTCACTATAATTTTACTACTACTTTCCTATTCTGTGCCAGTTTCATCTCTTGCTTCTTTTCTATGTGGTCTCCTTGCTTCCACTGTTGTGCTTCAAGAGCCTCCAAGTGCCTCTGAGGATTATTAAAAAACAGTAACAACTTTGACAGGCCTTAGCATGGTCTACAAGATCATACATAAAGTAGGCTTAGCTAATACCTTACCCTTATCACCACTCTTAATCTGGGTCAGTCAGATTTAGCTATCTTGGCCTTATTGCTCTTTTGCAAATCTGCTGAGTATGTATCATTTTTAGAGCCTTCAGTCTGGTGTTTTCCCTTTGCTCGGGGTGTATTTGCACAGGGATATTTCCCTCACTCCTTTCAGGTCTCTGCTTAACTGTGGCCTACAAAAAGACTTTTCTGACCATACTTTCTAGAATAGCATATTTCATTTCTCTCCATCCTCTAGCTCTGCTTTATTTTGTTCCCTGTACTCATCACTACCTGGATAGATTTTATTACTTCTTTACTTTCTTCTTTCACTTTCCATATGTTTCCTTCACTGAAACCAAAGTGTAAAAATGGCATGGAGGTGGTATCTGACCTCCTATAACTTCACAAGGGAGAAGGAGAATCAAGATCAACAGCCCAAGGCTGATTGCTATGAGGCAGAGTTCAGACTTACCTTCTCTTGACAGCCCTTTTTACCAATTTTAACACCAACCGTCCCTCCTGTGGCACTCTCTATTTCTCTGCTGAGTTCAGTAATTCATTACAAAGGCCACACAGAACTCACAGACTATACTCACAACTATGGAGTTTATTAGGGAAGTAACAGGTTACAATTTAGGTTCAGAAACATTCAGGATACAGTTCTTCCATCAGGACAGCCTCTTCCCAGCAGTGCCCACAGGCATGCCTCTCTCTGACCCCTCGGCCTCTGCTCTGCTCTGGCAAGTGTTATGAAGCTCTTTTAGCTCTGCTGATAAGTGCCCAGAGGCACCCTACTCTGCCAGTAAGCGTCAGCCTGAAGGCACTCAGCTCTAACTCCATGGGTTGGCAAACCTAGGGGCATCGAGTGCCCAGAGGCACCCTACTCTGCCAGCAAGCCTCCTTCCCAAAAGCACTCAGCTTTCTCACTCCGTAGGCTGGGCTGTCTCTTACCAGTCTCCTGGTTTTGCTGCCATTTCTCTGCTGCTGCTTCTCAGTGTTTTTGGTGTTACAGTTCTCTCTCAGTCTCCTAGTACCAGGAGCTTCTCAGACAAGGATACTAGGTCTAAAAGATGCTCTCCATTTCTGGTTCTTCTTTCTTGGTGGTGGTGAGATCCTTTTCTCCCACCTCTCGGATGGCTCATTTTAATCCTAGCGGGATGACAAAACTGAGGCAATCCCTTCATTAGGGTTCCATAGACCTTATTTGCATGGTTCCACCTCCACATGGGTGCCATGAACTTTATATGCATTATTAGCAAGCTATCCAATCCCCTTAGTGGGCCACAATTACCCTATTTTCCCACCCAATCACTTGGGTGGGAATTACAATACCATGGTGAGAAAGGCCATATAAAAGCAATCCATTGCACCTCAGCAACCAAATTATCAATTTATAGAAAAAAGGGAAACAAGTTAATTATTATTTACTCAAACAACCAAATCTGAAACAAAATTAATATTACCTATTGATAGAATTGGAATCAACTTGACGGCAATGATTTTTTTTCTTTAGTTTATTGATGGAGTCAATCATTTAGACCCGCCCTGGGTGGCCCAAATGGTTAAGTGCTCGGCTACTAACTGAAAGGCTGACCGTTGGAATCCATTCAGAGGTGCCTCAGAAGAAAGGCCTGGCAATCTATTTCTGAAAGTTTATAGTCACTGAAAACCCTAATGCACAGTTCTACCTCAAAACACATGAGGTTCCTTGAGTCCAAATCAAACTGACTGGACTGCAACTGGTAATTGTGTTACTTGTTGCCGTGCAGTTGACTCTGTGTGTCATAACATTTTCAGTGGGAACACAGTTCTACTCTGACACACATGGGGTCTCCATGAATCAGAATCAACTCCAGGGCAACTGTTTGTTTTTGTTTTTGTTTTTTTAAATTATGTTACATGTTCACTATACAAATACCTTCATTTTAAGTAATATTCTCAAAAGATAAAAAAATTTCTTATCATATAAAACCAGCACTGATTAATATTTTATCTTTGCCAAGCATATATTCTCTATTGTCTTTTTTTTAATCTTTAAATCTTTGAAATATGTTTGCATATCTCTAGGCTGAATGTTAGGTGCATAATGTTTTTAAGAGTTCAATTATAAATCAAACTATAAAAAAATTAAAGAAAATTTAAAGTTCAATATAACTGTTTGAAACTATTATTTTCAAAGACTTTGGGTCATGTCTACCTGTGAACAATTATTTTACAGCTGTTTTAATACCGGTAGTTTAATGCCAACAGTTATAATCAATGTCTTTGTTTATGGAATGATTAAAAAAATCATCAAGGAGGAAAACAATCAGAATTATTATATATGACACATTTGATATAAAGCAGATTGAAAAAGCAGTGAAAGATCATTGTTCATATGGAGAAAATTAATGAACAATTATTTAATTAGTTACGTTACTACTGCAATGGGAAATATAGTGGCAAGATACCCAGAAAATGTTAAGAAAGAGAATAATCGGCACCATCTGAATTAAAATTCATTTTAAACTCATATTTTGCCACATCTTCAACAGAGTACCCATGCAAAATATTTTCTCATTTTCATCATAACACCTAGAAACAATTCTCTAAAGAGGTAAGAAAGTATTCCACGAATACGATAGTCTCTGTAAGAGATAACAATGCATTTAGAAGCAACAGTGTGTTTCTGCATGGCTAATTTTCAATTCATTTATTCCTCTTTAATATGTCTAGGCTCTTCTAGGCTTTTGAATGACTTCCAAGCTAGTTCCCACCTTAATCCAATCTACATTTCTGAGTATATCAGAAGATAACAAGCAAATTAGATTTCAATGGGCAAGTGCAGCTAACCTCCAGTCATTGGCAGGATTTCAGCATCATCCTGGCAGTCAGCTAAGGGTAAGTGGCTGATTCCATGCAGAGAGCACTCACTATGAAGGGCAACAGTGCATTCTTACATAATCAAAGTTGTGAGTGTATTACTATTGCTATTATTAATGACAAGGAGAAGAAAATATAGTTTTGAAAAGAAGTCTACATTTTGCAAAATATTCTCACATACAACATGTACAGCAAAGAACCATATTGTGGGGTATTATTAATTATGTATCTATATAATTATAAATACATAATTAATCATATGGGGGAATTTAGATCTGAAATTAGATATTCAACCATTTTATATGCTCAATGAAATTTATTAAATTAAAAATTCATATTCTGTTTTAATAAGATGAAGCCACATTAACATTCAAATCAATTTGAATACTTTATAAACAGGGAGAAAATAAATATTTGCAATGCAAGTACATTTTTAAATTGCATAACCATATCATTTTAAATTTGTTTGTTTTGGTATGTTTTAACAACTTATCCCCACATTCCAGAGATACGCTCACATCTGAGCCTGTGATCCTCATCATACAAAGTTATACAGAATATTACTCATATTCTTGTAAAATCACCTAAGAGTAATGTGCATGCCACACTTCCAACCATTCTCTCTCTCTCTTTTTAAGATAATGGTGTTTGTCTAATTTGATAATAGAATACTGGAAATAAAATAAATATAACAAACTGTGCCTCTATTTGTTTTGAGCTGATGCCCTAAGGTTTATCTGTATAGCATAACTGTCCTGAAGTGTACATCTTTATTATACTGTTTTTGAATTATTTTTATATCAATAGCTTCTTGATAATGGGAACTATGTATTTGCTATTATCCATAGTCAATATGCTAATATTTCATAAAACATTATTAACTTGAATTTTTAGAGCTTTATGGAGGCATAGCTTTACCAAGGCTATATATGTATATACATGTATATACAGATAATGGTTTAATACCATGGGTTAAGAAAACAAATAGGTAGAGAATGATGGTGCTGTATCAGTGAAATAACAGGCACATCCATAAATGGAATGGGATGGAAAGTGCAGAGATAGGCCTATGCAAGTATAGTCAATAGATTGTTGGCAAAGGTTCAAAAGCATTTAACTGGAGAAAAAAATAATGCTGGAATAATTGTACATACATATGGTTTACGCCTTTCACAAAAGTCAACCCAAAAAGAATCATAGGCTTAATCCAAACTGATGCAACTTCTAGAAAAAAACACAGGGAAAAACTCTACGTGACGTTAGGTTTTATATGCATTTTTAGATACAACACTGAAAGCATTGGTAAGTTAGACTTTATTAAAATTAAAAGAAAACTTCTTGCTCTCTGTGAATGACACTGTTAAGAGAATGTTAAGATAAGCCAAAAGTCTGTAAAAGGACTGGTATTGAAAATATACATAAAAAAAAATCAAACCTGTTGCCATTGAGTCGATTCCGACTCATAGCGACCCTATAGGACAGAGTAGAACTGCCCCATAGGGTTTCCAAGGAGCACCTGGTGGATTCAAACTGCAGAGCTTTTGGATAGAAGCTGTTGCTCTTAACCACTATTCCACCATAGAACTCTTAAATCTCAACAATAAGAAAATAAAATCTATTAACAATAGGTCAAAAATTCTGAGCAGAAACTTTACCAAAGAAGATATACAGATGACTAATAAGCATATGAAAAAATGCTCAACATTATTTGTCCTTAGGGAAATACAAATTAAACAACAATGAGATACCATTGCATACCTATTAGAATGATTAAATCCAAAAAACTGACTATACCAATTGCTGACAAGGATGCAGAGCAACAGAAACTCTTATTCATTACTAGTGGAAATGTAAAATTATATAGTCACTTTGGAAGACAGTTTGGCAGTTTCTTCGAAAGATTGCTATGTGATCAAGCAATTATGCTTCTAAATGTTTACACAACTAGTCTGAAAACTTAGATCATCACAAAAACCTGCACTTTAATGCTTAGTGCAGCTTCATTCATAAACACCAGCGACTAGAAGCAACAAAGATGTCCCTCAATAGGTGAATGGATAAACACTGTAGCAATCCATACAACGGAATACTCTTCAGCAAATAAATAAATAAAATTAGCTATTAAATCACACAAAACATAGATGATTCTTAAATGCATATTGCTAAGTGAAAGAAGCCAGTTTGAAAAGGCTCATACTATATTATTACAATTATGTAATATTTTGGGAAAGGCAGTATTATAGAGATCATAAAAAGATCAGTGGTGATCAGGGATTGAGGAGGAGAGAGGGTTGAACTGGTTTAGGACGAGATTTTTTCTGGTGGTGAAACTGTTCTGTATGATGTTCTAATGGTGGATATAAGACACTATGCATTTGTCAAAATACATAAAGCTTTAGGGTACAAACAGTAAATCTTACTTATTCAAATTAAAAAAAAAATTATTTAGGATGTCAAGGGATCCCAGGAAAGAATATAGGCTGTGATAAGATAATCTAATTATATTACAAATGTATGAAACAACCTCCCTGAAAGAGATGGGAGGGGAGGTGTTGATCTCCGTAATTTTGGAAATGAATGGAATTTGTAAGATTAAAGGCAAAAGAAACTACACAGAGCACTGAACTCTAGTTTATAAAGTTGTTTCACATGAAGTTGTGGGTTAACGATTTGGAGAACACTATCGCAGTGCTTAAGAGCTTGCTGCTAACCGAAAGGTCAACAGTTCGAATCCACCAGCCAATTCTTGGAAACCATATGGGGCAGTTCTACTACGTCCTATAGAGTTGCTATGACTTAGAATCGACTGAACAGCAATTGGCTCTACACATAAACTACAACTGAACAATTAAATAAAGAGATGGCAGATGGTGAAAACCAATCATTTCACTATTAGAGTGGGACGTTACAGACAAGCAAAAGGAAGAGGCTAGAATAATCCATGTGGTTAATTCATTAGACACAGTATGAAACCATGTTTGGCTTAATATAGACACAACTGGTTACATACAGAAATATGTATATATATAGAGAGAGAGAGAGAGCCCTGGTGGCACAGTGGTAAAGAGCTTGGCTGCTAACCAAAATGTCAGCAGTTCAAATCCACCAGCTGCTCCTTAGAAACCCTATGGGGCAGTTCTACTCTGTCCTTTAGGGTCACTGTGAGTCGAAATTGACTTGACTGCAATGGGTTTGGTTTGGTTTATATATATATGTGTGTGTGTGTGTGTGTGTGTACATACAAATTTGTAAGCACATATATAGTTACTTGCTCTGTCAGCTGAGAAAGCCTAGAAGAAACAACACCAAGTAGGAATGAGTAGACCTAGTGCCCAGATCTTGCTTTCTAATACCATTTTCCAATAAAAGAAAATAGAGCTTCTTGAAGAAAAGGCTGATTCTAAGACTAGTTTTGGAAATATACAAGATGAGCCTGAAACTTCTTGTCATGCCAGAAAAGTAATAACGGGCTCAAAAAAAAAAAAAAAAAAAGAACAAACCAACAACAACCTATAATGGGATTATTTCAAAGGGACATGAAAGTTCTTAGTTGCCGAAGTTGGAACAATTTGAGGAAGAAAAGCAATAAAATACTACTGAATTATAACCAGTTATAAAATTAGTGAGTCCATACTAATATAAATACATGATTGAATAAATAAATAAATTGGGAAAAGAGAGAAATAGTCAATGTGTAAGAATTCCAGACAATTTATATGGGTATTTCACCTTCAAGATATTTCACTCCCTACTCCTTAAGCATGGGCTGTGCATAATGACTTCCTTTCTAAAAGTACAATTTGGAAAGGGGGGAAAAAAGTAACTTTACAGGAGAGAAATCTGACAAACATGATAGCAGCCAGTTAATCAAGGTCATCATCAACAGGTATAAATCATGTTAACTGCATGTACCTTTGATGTGATGAAAATGACACTTTACCTTTGTGATCTTCTTCCCCAAAACATGTAAAACCCAGTCTAACATGAGAAAAACATTAGACAAATCCCAACTGAAGGACATACTATGAAATAGCTGACCAGTACATCTCAAAACTGTCAAGGTCATCAAAAAAAGGAAAATCTGAGAAAAATGTTACAGTCTAGAGGAGCCTAAGGAGACATGACTGTGAAATATAATGTGGTATTCTAGATAAGGATAAATACCATATGATCCAGCAATCCCACTCCTAGCAATACATCCTAGAGAAATAAGGTACGTCCCACAAATAGACTTAGGCACACTGTCTTAGTCATCAAGAGCTGCTATAACAGAAATACCACAAGTGGATGGCTTTAACAAAGATAAGTTTATTTCCTCACAGTAAAGCAGGCTAAAAGTCCGTATTCAGGGTGTCAGCTCCAGGGGAAGGCTTTCTGTCTCTCTGTCGGCCTTCTCATCAATCTTCTCCTGGACTAGGAGCTTGTCTGCACAGGGACCCCGGGTCCAAAGGACACGCTCTGCTCCTGGCACTGCTTTTTTGGTGCTATGAGGCCCCCACTTCTCTGCTTGCTTCCTTTTCCTTTTATCTCTTATAAGACAAAAGGTGGTGCAGGCCACACCCCAGGGAAACTCCCTTTACATTGGATGAGAGATATGACCTTAGTAAGGGTGTTACAATCCCACCCCAATCCTCTTTAACATAAAATTACAATCACAAAATGAAGGACAACCACACAATACTGGGAATCATGGTCTAACCAAATTGATACACACATTTTTGGGGGGACATAATTCAATCCATGATACACACCCATGTTCACGGCAGCATTACTCACAGTAGCAAAAAGGTAGAAACAACCTAAGTGCCCATCAATAGATGAATGGATAAACTATGGTACACATAATGTAATACACATAATGTAATACTACTCAGCGATGAAGAACAATGATGAATCTGCGACACATCTCACAACATAGATGAATCTGGAGGGCATTATGCTGAGTGAAATAAGTCAATTACAAAGGATAAATATTGTATAACACCACTATTATAAAAACTCATGAAATGTTTGCACACAAAAAGAAATAATATTTGATGGTTATGAGGGAAGGGAGGGGTGAGGAGGGAAAAACACTAAGTAGACAATAGAAAAGTGGTAACTTTGGTGAAGGGTAAGACAGTACACAGTACTGGGGAAGCTAGCACAACTTGACCAAGGCAAAGCCATGGAGACTTCACAGACACATCCAAACTCCCTGAGGGACCAAATTACTGGACTGAGGGCTGTGGACCATGGTCTTGGGGAACATCTAGCTCAACTGGCATAACATAGTTTATAAAGAAAATGTTCTATATCCTAGTTTGGTGAGTAGCATCTGCAGTCTTAAAAGCTTGCCAACAGCCATCTAAGATACTCCACTGGTCTTACCTTGTCTGGAGCAAGAGAGAATGAAGAAAACTAAAGACACAAGGGAAAGGTTAGTCCAAAGGACTAATGGATCACAAATACCACAGCCTCCACAAGAGTGAGTCCAGCACAACTAGATGGTGTCCGGCTACCGCCACCCACTATTCTGACAGGGATCACAATAGAGGGCCCCGGACAGAGCTGGAGAAAAATGTAGAACAAATCTCTAACTCACAAAAAAAGAAAAAAAAAAAAGACCAGACTTACTGGCCTGACAGAGACTGGAGAAACCCCAAAACTATGCCCCCCGGACTATCTTTTAACTTGGTATTCAAGTTACTCCTGAGGTTCACCCTTTAGCCAAAGATTAGACAGGCCTACCAAACAAAATGAGACTAAATGGGCACAGCAGCCCGGGGGCAAGGAAGAGAAGGTAGGAGGGGACAGAACAGTTGCTAAAGGGAAACCCGAGGTCAAGAAGGGAAGAGTGTTGATATGTCATGGGGGTGGCAAACAATGTCACAAAACAACATGTATATTAGTTGTTTAATGAGAAACTAATTTGATCTGTAAACCCTCATCTAAAATACAATTAAAAAAAAAAGAATGCTATGCAAGGGAGTTCACGGAAAAAGGGGGATCACTTTCTTATTAATTTTATGAGGTCAACATTACTCGTTTCATGAGTTCAGTGGGAAATGTGTGGTCTATGACAAGGCTAGAGCTATGAAGGTCCTGTCTTGAGTAGGTATGGCCGTAATATTTGATATGAAAGAACTTGAGAAAAGATAAAACTCAGGAGACATAACTGGGATTGCTTACTCTATTTATCAATTAACTAATTAGAGTTTAGTTTCCTGATTCTGAGTTTTCATTTAAAAAATTAAGGAATTGAAACAGAGATAGAGCTAATGTCAGTATTTTAATTTTTATGATTACTCTACATGATTACATGATTACTTGGATAATTTTATTAAGCTTTTAAAGAATATATATATTCTAATGTACATATACATGTATGTATATAAATTAGTTCTAATATTTAAAGTTTAAAGCATAGAACCACCTGCCCACCTCGACCTGCCACTTAATATAATACTCTGATAATTGACACCCAGCAAATAGCCTGGCAGGCTTTCTTCAGGAGAAGTAGCACACTATCAGATATAAATTTAGTGATGGTATTCGCCAAGGGAGAGCTAATACTCAAGGCTGATATATCTTCCCAACTATATACTGCACTACAAAGAATATATTATTTCTTAGGACATAAAAGGATCACATATACACATAGAGGAATTTATAATTTTATTTGCATAAAATAAAACCTGAAAATCTTCAGGGAAAGAATACTTGAATGTTTAGTATATTCAGAAGAAAGTAATTTGACTTTCGGGAACTAGGAATGACAAATTTAGGAAGCTTCAAGTACAGTTTTCATCAAAATGTTTATAAGTCCTAAAAATGCTTTGTTCTACTCAAACTTGATCATACTGTAGAAGTCAGCAACTGATGAACAAGCATGAGATGCAAAGAGAAAGGCCTTGACTCAGTTGACTGTTATTAATTAGTTTGATTTGGTTAAACACTGTCATCATCATGTGAATTAATGGTAATAACAAATTGAGAGGAATAAATGAGCAGATGGGAGGCTACCATATGCTCATGTCATGCTTTTAACTGATAATAATTAAGTAATTTTGAAATAGGAGAAAATGTTAATTCAAATGTCTACAGCGTTTGAAATGCCTATGGCATTTGAAACTGTGTGATTTATAATGGATGCTGTTCCACTTGACCCCTGAATCAGCTAGAGGTATTGAGGGCAAGGATCAGTGGTAGTTCAGTGGTAAAATTCTCACATGCCATGCAAGAGACCTGGATATGATTCCTGGCCAGTTCACCTCAGCACAGCCACCACCCACCTGTCAGTAGAGACTTGCGTGTTGCTATAACGAACAAGTTTCAGTAGAGCTTCTGGACTAATACAGACTAGGAAGAAAGACCTGGTGATCTACTTCCAAAAAATTAGCCAATGAAAACCCTATGGAACACAACCATCATATCTTGTTGTTCATAGTGTTGCCATAAGTGGGGGGCCAGCTTGATGGCAGCCAACAACAACATTGAAGGCAAAGGGAAAAAAAAAATTACTCCAGGGTTTCCTAATCAACCCTCACATTCATTAAACATTTTTAATGCACATACTCAAAGGGAAAATAAGGCATTAATAACATAAACTGTACCTTTAGTTTCTTATTCTCAGTCCTAAGACAATAGGATATGCTCATGGTCACTGGAAATTTTCCCTTGAGATGGCTGTGGATGGTGAGGAATGTGATGTTTGTTAATAGCACCTCTTGGACCATAGCCTTTGGAACTCAGTCTTCAGTTCCATGTTCAAACAGGGAAGCCAAGGAGTTTAATCCGGTTTCAAAACATCATTCACATATGATAGAACCATTTTGGAAAATGATATGGCACTTCCTTAGAAAGCTAGAAATAGAAATACCATATGATCCAACAATCTCACTCCTAGGAATATATCCTAGAGAAATAAGAGCCGTCACACCACCAGAGATATGCACACCTATGTTCACTGCAGCATTGTTCACAATAGTAAAAAGATGGAAACAACCTAGATGCCCATCAACAGAGAGATGGATAAACAAACTATGGTACATACATACAATGGTGTATTACTCAATGATAAAGAACAATGATGAATCTTCAAAGCATCTCATAACATGGATGAAACTGGAGGACATTATGCAGAGTGAAATAAGTCAATCACAAAAGGACAAATATTGTATGAGACCACTACAGTAAAAAGTCACGGTAAGGTTTACACACAAAAAGAAACAATCTTTGATGGTTACGAGGGATGGGAGGGGTCGGGGGGGCAAATACTAAATAGATAATAGATAAGTGGTAACTTCGGTGAAGGGTAAGAGAGTACACAATACTGGGGAAGCCGGCACAACTTGTACAAGGCAAGGTCATGGAAGCGCCATAGACACATCCAAACTCCCTGAGGGACTGAATTGCTGGGCAGAGGGCAGTGGGGACCATGATCTCCAGGAACATCTAGCTCAACTGGCATAACATAGTTTATAAAGAAAATGTTCTATAGTCTACTTTGGTGAGTAGCGTCTGGGGTCTTAAAAGCCTGTGAGCAGCCATCTAAGATACTTCACTGGTCTCACTCCTTCAGGAGCAAGAGAGAATGAAGAAAACAAGATACAAGGGAAAGATTAGTCCAAAGGACTAATGGACCACAACTACCACAGCCTCCACCAGACTGAGTCCAGTACAACTAGGTGGAGCCTGGCTATGACCACTGACTGCTCTGACAGGGATCACAGCAGAGGGTACTGGACAGAGCTGGAGAAAAATGTAGAATGAAATTCTAACTCACAAGAAAAGATCAGACCTACTGGCCTGACAGAGACTGGAGAAACCCCGAGACTATGGCTCCTGGACACCCTCTTAGCTAAGTAATGAAGTCACTCCCAAGGTTCACCCTTCAGCCAGAGATTAGACAGCCCCATGAAACAAAATGAGACTAATGGGGCACAACATCCCAGGACAAGGATTAGGAGGGGACAGGAAAGCTGATAATAGGGAACCCAAGGTCAAAAAAGGAGAGTGTTGACATGGGATGTTGTTAACCAAAGTCATAAAACAATATGTGTACTAACTGTTTAATGAGAAACTATTTGTTCTGTAAACCTTCACCTGAAGTACAATAAATAAATAAATGCAGAAAAAGTTAAAAAAAAAAAATTAAGGGAATTTGTTACCACCAGACTAGTTCTACAAGAAATACTAAAGGAAGTCCCTCAGAAAGAGAAATGAAGACACTAAACAGTTACCTGAAGTGATACATATAGGAGATGGGGTGGGGGGGATGTGGAATTGACAGCGTAAAAATCAGACCTAAGATTCTTTCGGATGGTAAATACAACAGGCATACAATGCTTTACAATGACAAAATTATGAGAAAACCAAAAACAAACAAACAGGGAAATAGGAGCTAAATAAATATAACAATAAAAAAACATTAAATTTAGAAATCAGGGAAACTGAGATACTAAGATGAAATTGATGATAACATCCAAATAAAACAGAGGGGAGGGGGAGGATAAATGTAGACACATAAATTTCATATGTTAACAAAGTTAAGATGATATCAAGATACATCAAGTTGTTTTAAATGTAAGATGTTAAATGCAATCCTCATGGTAACCACAAAGAAACTAAATAAACCATACATGAAAACACAGAAAAAGGGAAACACAAAGGCTCAGCACTAACAAAAAATAATAACAAATAGAAAGAAGAAAAAAATCTAGAGTGACCCTATAGGACAGAGTAGAACTACCCCATGGGGTTTCCAAGGAGAGGCTGGTGGTTTTGAAGCATGGACCTTTTGGTTAGCAGCTGTCTTCAGGTGGATTCTCTAGAGAAGCAAAACCAGTAAAGCATACAAATGTATATATAGAGAGATTTATATCAAGGTAATGGCTCACACGGTTGTAGAGACTGGAAAGTCCCAAGTCCATGGGTCAGGATAGAGGCGTCTCCTGTTTCACATAGCTGCAGGGGCTGGCAAATCCAAGATCTATAGGTCAGAGAGCAGGGCACTTGCTCACAGGCTGTGAAGATTGATGAATCCCACGATCGGTGGCAAGACCACAGTTAAGTTGCTAGCTCAGGTCCCAAGAACTGGAGGTCAGAAGAACAGGAGCCAGCTGCAGGATTCAAAGAGAGCAAAGGCCTAAGAGCCTTGCCAGAATGTACACTTATATTTGATGCAAGCCACACACTCAAGGAAACTCCCTTTCAACTGCCTGGCCACTCACAGCAGATCCCATCATGGAGGTGATCATGTTATATCAAATCTCATCGTGGAAGTGATCACATCATAACAGTTACCAAACTACTTCATAACTGCCAAACCACTGAGAATCATGGCCCAGCCAAGTTGACACACAACCTTAACCATCACAGCAGCCCAACACTTAACCACTGTGCCACCAGGGCTCAAAAAGAAGCCGTAAGTCTCATAAAAAGATAATAAGATGGCAGAAGTAAATCTTCCCCTATCAGTAAGTACCATGAAAGTAAACAGATTAAATGCTACAATCCAAAGGCACAGATATGCTTCGTGTCCTAAACTATGGTCTGTTGTAGAGAATGATCCGATCCATGTGCATTAGAGAAGAATGTATATTATACTGCTGTTGAGTGAAGTGTTCTATATTTGTCTGTTAAGTCCAGTTGGTTAATAGTTTTATCCAAGTTTTCTATTTATTTATTGATCTTCTTTTTAGTTGTTCTATTCGTTATTGGGAGTGGTGTATTGTAGATATGCTATCTACAAGAGACGCACCTTAGGCACAAAGACCTAAGTAGGATAAAATTCAAAGGATCGGAAAAAAATTCCATGCAAATAGTAACAAAGAGAGCAGGTAAGGCAATACTAATACCTGAAAAATTATATTTTAAGTCAAAATCTATTGAAAGAGAAAAAAAGGCCACTGTGCAAATATATTGTTGTTAGTTGCTGTCAGGTTGATGTTAGACTCATCGTGACCCCATATGATAGAGTAGAACTGCTCCATAGGGTTTTCTAGGCTATTGTCTTTACAGGAGCAGTTTACCAGGTGTTTTCTCCCATGGAGCCACTGACAGATAAAAGGGTCATTCAACAAGAAGATATAACAATCGTAAATATTCACACACCTGACGTCAGAGTCCCGAAATTTATAAAGCTAACTCTGACAGAATTGAAGGGAGAAATAGAAAGGTTCACAACAATGTTGTTGCTGTGTGCCATCAACTCAATTCTGACTCATAGTGACCATGTAGGACAGAGTATAATGTTCCATAGGGTTTCCTAGACTCTAATGTTTACAGGAGCAGATAGCTAGGTCTTCTCTCCCGTGGAGCAGCTGGTGGGTTTGAATTGCCGACCTTTTAGTTAGCAGCCCAGCTTTCAAACATTGCACCACCAGGGATCCTTATAATAATAGTAGGAGACTTTAATACACGCTAAAATCCAGTCTATTGTTTACAAATGCATAATCACCTCTCTGTTTGGATGTAAATTACCATCTCTAATTTATATATAACTGATTTCTTGAGTTTTGTCTGTATCCCAATTTCTTCCCTAACCTTACCCATTTTTAAAAAACATCACAATTAGTAAAAAATTCTGGTTATCCTTGACTTTCCTCTTTCTTTGACACCATCTATCCTATCCTGATGGCCGTAATTTAAAATATATATTCCATAAATAAAGTTTCACTATACTTTTACTAAAAAGTTTCACTATAATTTTACTACTACTTTCCTATTCTGTGCCAGTTTCATCTCTTGCTTCTTTTCTATGTGGTCTCCTTGCTTCCACTGTTGTGCTTCAAGAGCCTCCAAGTGCCTCTGAGGATTATTAAAAAACAGTAACAACTTTGACAGGCCTTAGCATGGTCTACAAGATCATACATAAAGTAGTCTTAGCTAATACCTTACCCTTATCACCACTCTTAATCTGGGTCAGTCAGATTTAGCTATCTTGGCCTTATTGCTCTTTTGCAAATCTGCTGAGTATGTATCATTTTTAGAGCCTTCAGTCTGGTGTTTTCCCTTTGCTCGGGGTGTATTTGCACAGGGATATTTCCCTCACTCCTTTCAGGTCTCTGCTTAACTGTGGCCTACAAAAAGACTTTTCTGACCATACTTTCTAGAATAGCATATTTCATTTCTCTCCATCCTCTAGCTCTGCTTTATTTTGTTCCCTGTACTCATCACTACCTGGATAGATTTTATTACTTCTTTACTTTCTTCTTTCACTTTCCATATGTTTCCTTCACTGAAACCAAAGTGTAAAAATGGCATGGAGGTGGTATCTGACCTCCTATAACTTCACAAGGGAGAAGGAGAATCAAGATCAACAGCCCAAGGCTGATTGCTATGAGGCAGAGTTCAGACTTACCTTCTCTTGACAGCCCTTTTTACCAATTTTAACACCAACCGTCCCTCCTGTGGCACTCTCTATTTCTCTGCTGAGTTCAGTAATTCATTACAAAGGCCACACAGAACTCACAGACTATACTCACAACTATGGAGTTTATTAGGGAAGTAACAGGTTACAATTTAGGTTCAGAAACATTCAGGATACAGTTCTTCCATCAGGACAGCCTCTTCCCAGCAGTGCCCACAGGCATGCCTCTCTCTGACCCCTCGGCCTCTGCTCTGCTCTGGCAAGTGTTATGAAGCTCTTTTAGCTCTGCTGATAAGTGCCCAGAGGCACCCTACTCTGCCAGTAAGCGTCAGCCTGAAGGCACTCAGCTCTAACTCCATGGGTTGGCAAACCTAGGGGCATCGAGTGCCCAGAGGCACCCTACTCTGCCAGCAAGCCTCCTTCCCAAAAGCACTCAGCTTTCTCACTCCGTAGGCTGGGCTGTCTCTTACCAGTCTCCTGGTTTTGCTGCCATTTCTCTGCTGCTGCTTCTCAGTGTTTTTGGTGTTACAGTTCTCTCTCAGTCTCCTAGTACCAGGAGCTTCTCAGACAAGGATACTAGGTCTAAAAGATGCTCTCCATTTCTGGTTCTTCTTTCTTGGTGGTGGTGAGATCCTTTTCTCCCACCTCTCGGATGGCTCATTTTAATCCTAGCGGGATGACAAAACTGAGGCAATCCCTTCATTAGGGTTCCATAGACCTTATTTGCATGGTTCCACCTCCACATGGGTGCCATGAACTTTATATGCATTATTAGCAAGCTATCCAATCCCCTTAGTGGGCCACAATTACCCTATTTTCCCACCCAATCACTTGGGTGGGAATTACAATACCATGGTGAGAAAGGCCATATAAAAGCAATCCATTGCACCTCAGCAACCAAATTATCAATTTATAGAAAAAAGGGAAACAAGTTAATTATTATTTACTCAAACAACCAAATCTGAAACAAAATTAATATTACCTATTGATAGAATTGGAATCAACTTGACGGCAATGATTTTTTTTCTTTAGTTTATTGATGGAGTCAATCATTTAGACCCGCCCTGGGTGGCCCAAATGGTTAAGTGCTCGGCTACTAACTGAAAGGCTGACCGTTGGAATCCATTCAGAGGTGCCTCAGAAGAAAGGCCTGGCAATCTATTTCTGAAAGTTTATAGTCACTGAAAACCCTAATGCACAGTTCTACCTCAAAACACATGAGGTTCCTTGAGTCCAAATCAAACTGACTGGACTGCAACTGGTAATTGTGTTACTTGTTGCCGTGCAGTTGACTCTGTGTGTCATAACATTTTCAGTGGGAACACAGTTCTACTCTGACACACATGGGGTCTCCATGAATCAGAATCAACTCCAGGGCAACTGTTTGTTTTTGTTTTTGTTTTTTTAAATTATGTTACATGTTCACTATACAAATACCTTCATTTTAAGTAATATTCTCAAAAGATAAAAAAATTTCTTATCATATAAAACCAGCACTGATTAATATTTTATCTTTGCCAAGCATATATTCTCTATTGTCTTTTTTTTAATCTTTAAATCTTTGAAATATGTTTGCATATCTCTAGGCTGAATGTTAGGTGCATAATGTTTTTAAGAGTTCAATTATAAATCAAACTATAAAAAAATTAAAGAAAATTTAAAGTTCAATATAACTGTTTGAAACTATTATTTTCAAAGACTTTGGGTCATGTCTACCTGTGAACAATTATTTTACAGCTGTTTTAATACCGGTAGTTTAATGCCAACAGTTATAATCAATGTCTTTGTTTATGGAATGATTAAAAAAATCATCAAGGAGGAAAACAATCAGAATTATTATATATGACACATTTGATATAAAGCAGATTGAAAAAGCAGTGAAAGATCATTGTTCATATGGAGAAAATTAATGAACAATTATTTAATTAGTTACGTTACTACTGCAATGGGAAATATAGTGGCAAGATACCCAGAAAATGTTAAGAAAGAGAATAATCGGCACCATCTGAATTAAAATTCATTTTAAACTCATATTTTGCCACATCTTCAACAGAGTACCCATGCAAAATATTTTCTCATTTTCATCATAACACCTAGAAACAATTCTCTAAAGAGGTAAGAAAGTATTCCACGAATACGATAGTCTCTGTAAGAGATAACAATGCATTTAGAAGCAACAGTGTGTTTCTGCATGGCTAATTTTCAATTCATTTATTCCTCTTTAATATGTCTAGGCTCTTCTAGGCTTTTGAATGACTTCCAAGCTAGTTCCCACCTTAATCCAATCTACATTTCTGAGTATATCAGAAGATAACAAGCAAATTAGATTTCAATGGGCAAGTGCAGCTAACCTCCAGTCATTGGCAGGATTTCAGCATCATCCTGGCAGTCAGCTAAGGGTAAGTGGCTGATTCCATGCAGAGAGCACTCACTATGAAGGGCAACAGTGCATTCTTACATAATCAAAGTTGTGAGTGTATTACTATTGCTATTATTAATGACAAGGAGAAGAAAATATAGTTTTGAAAAGAAGTCTACATTTTGCAAAATATTCTCACATACAACATGTACAGCAAAGAACCATATTGTGGGGTATTATTAATTATGTATCTATATAATTATAAATACATAATTAATCATATGGGGGAATTTAGATCTGAAATTAGATATTCAACCATTTTATATGCTCAATGAAATTTATTAAATTAAAAATTCATATTCTGTTTTAATAAGATGAAGCCACATTAACATTCAAATCAATTTGAATACTTTATAAACAGGGAGAAAATAAATATTTGCAATGCAAGTACATTTTTAAATTGCATAACCATATCATTTTAAATTTGTTTGTTTTGGTATGTTTTAACAACTTATCCCCACATTCCAGAGATACGCTCACATCTGAGCCTGTGATCCTCATCATACAAAGTTATACAGAATATTACTCATATTCTTGTAAAATCACCTAAGAGTAATGTGCATGCCACACTTCCAACCATTCTCTCTCTCTCTTTTTAAGATAATGGTGTTTGTCTAATTTGATAATAGAATACTGGAAATAAAATAAATATAACAAACTGTGCCTCTATTTGTTTTGAGCTGATGCCCTAAGGTTTATCTGTATAGCATAACTGTCCTGAAGTGTACATCTTTATTATACTGTTTTTGAATTATTTTTATATCAATAGCTTCTTGATAATGGGAACTATGTATTTGCTATTATCCATAGTCAATATGCTAATATTTCATAAAACATTATTAACTTGAATTTTTAGAGCTTTATGGAGGCATAGCTTTACCAAGGCTATATATGTATATACATGTATATACAGATAATGGTTTAATACCATGGGTTAAGAAAACAAATAGGTAGAGAATGATGGTGCTGTATCAGTGAAATAACAGGCACATCCATAAATGGAATGGGATGGAAAGTGCAGAGATAGGCCTATGCAAGTATAGTCAATAGATTGTTGGCAAAGGTTCAAAAGCATTTAACTGGAGAAAAAAATAATGCTGGAATAATTGTACATACATATGGTTTACGCCTTTCACAAAAGTCAACCCAAAAAGAATCATAGGCTTAATCCAAACTGATGCAACTTCTAGAAAAAAACACAGGGAAAAACTCTACGTGACGTTAGGTTTTATATGCATTTTTAGATACAACACTGAAAGCATTGGTAAGTTAGACTTTATTAAAATTAAAAGAAAACTTCTTGCTCTCTGTGAATGACACTGTTAAGAGAATGTTAAGATAAGCCAAAAGTCTGTAAAAGGACTGGTATTGAAAATATACATAAAAAAAAATCAAACCTGTTGCCATTGAGTCGATTCCGACTCATAGCGACCCTATAGGACAGAGTAGAACTGCCCCATAGGGTTTCCAAGGAGCACCTGGTGGATTCAAACTGCAGAGCTTTTGGATAGAAGCTGTTGCTCTTAACCACTATTCCACCATAGAACTCTTAAATCTCAACAATAAGAAAATAAAATCTATTAACAATAGGTCAAAAATTCTGAGCAGAAACTTTACCAAAGAAGATATACAGATGACTAATAAGCATATGAAAAAATGCTCAACATTATTTGTCCTTAGGGAAATACAAATTAAACAACAATGAGATACCATTGCATACCTATTAGAATGATTAAATCCAAAAAACTGACTATACCAATTGCTGACAAGGATGCAGAGCAACAGAAACTCTTATTCATTACTAGTGGAAATGTAAAATTATATAGTCACTTTGGAAGACAGTTTGGCAGTTTCTTCGAAAGATTGCTATGTGATCAAGCAATTATGCTTCTAAATGTTTACACAACTAGTCTGAAAACTTAGATCATCACAAAAACCTGCACTTTAATGCTTAGTGCAGCTTCATTCATAAACACCAGCGACTAGAAGCAACAAAGATGTCCCTCAATAGGTGAATGGATAAACACTGTAGCAATCCATACAACGGAATACTCTTCAGCAAATAAATAAATAAAATTAGCTATTAAATCACACAAAACATAGATGATTCTTAAATGCATATTGCTAAGTGAAAGAAGCCAGTTTGAAAAGGCTCATACTATATTATTACAATTATGTAATATTTTGGGAAAGGCAGTATTATAGAGATCATAAAAAGATCAGTGGTGATCAGGGATTGAGGAGGAGAGAGGGTTGAACTGGTTTAGGACGAGATTTTTTCTGGTGGTGAAACTGTTCTGTATGATGTTCTAATGGTGGATATAAGACACTATGCATTTGTCAAAATACATAAAGCTTTAGGGTACAAACAGTAAATCTTACTTATTCAAATTAAAAAAAAAATTATTTAGGATGTCAAGGGATCCCAGGAAAGAATATAGGCTGTGATAAGATAATCTAATTATATTACAAATGTATGAAACAACCTCCCTGAAAGAGATGGGAGGGGAGGTGTTGATCTCCGTAATTTTGGAAATGAATGGAATTTGTAAGATTAAAGGCAAAAGAAACTACACAGAGCACTGAACTCTAGTTTATAAAGTTGTTTCACATGAAGTTGTGGGTTAACGATTTGGAGAACACTATCGCAGTGCTTAAGAGCTTGCTGCTAACCGAAAGGTCAACAGTTCGAATCCACCAGCCAATTCTTGGAAACCATATGGGGCAGTTCTACTACGTCCTATAGAGTTGCTATGACTTAGAATCGACTGAACAGCAATTGGCTCTACACATAAACTACAACTGAACAATTAAATAAAGAGATGGCAGATGGTGAAAACCAATCATTTCACTATTAGAGTGGGACGTTACAGACAAGCAAAAGGAAGAGGCTAGAATAATCCACGTGGTTAATTCATTAGACACAGTATGAAACCATGTTTGGCTTAATATAGACACAACTGGTTACATACAGAAATATGTATATATATATAGAGAGAGAGAGAGCCCTGGTGGCACAGTGGTAAAGAGCTTGGCTGCTAACCAAAATGTCAGCAGTTCAAATCCACCAGCTGCTCCTTAGAAACCCTATGGGGCAGTTCTACTCTGTCCTTTAGGGTCACTGTGAGTCGAAATTGACTTGACTGCAATGGGTTTGGTTTGGTTTATATATATATGTGTGTGTGTGTGTGTGTGTGTACATACAAATTTGTAAGCACATATATAGTTACTTGCTCTGTCAGCTGAGAAAGCCTAGAAGAAACAACACCAAGTAGGAATGAGTAGACCTAGTGCCCAGATCTTGCTTTCTAATACCATTTTCCAATAAAAGAAAATAGAGCTTCTTGAAGAAAAGGCTGATTCTAAGACTAGTTTTGGAAATATACAAGATGAGCCTGAAACTTCTTGTCATGCCAGAAAAGTAATAACGGGCTCAAAAAAAAAAAAAAAAAAAGAACAAACCAACAACAACCTATAATGGGATTATTTCAAAGGGACATGAAAGTTCTTAGTTGCCGAAGTTGGAACAATTTGAGGAAGAAAAGCAATAAAATACTACTGAATTATAACCAGTTATAAAATTAGTGAGTCCATACTAATATAAATACATGATTGAATAAATAAATAAATTGGGAAAAGAGAGAAATAGTCAATGTGTAAGAATTCCAGACAATTTATATGGGTATTTCACCTTCAAGATATTTCACTCCCTACTCCTTAAGCATGGGCTGTGCATAATGACTTCCTTTCTAAAAGTACAATTTGGAAAGGGGGGAAAAAAGTAACTTTACAGGAGAGAAATCTGACAAACATGATAGCAGCCAGTTAATCAAGGTCATCATCAACAGGTATAAATCATGTTAACTGCATGTACCTTTGATGTGATGAAAATGACACTTTACCTTTGTGATCTTCTTCCCCAAAACATGTAAAACCCAGTCTAACATGAGAAAAACATTAGACAAATCCCAACTGAAGGACATACTATGAAATAGCTGACCAGTACATCTCAAAACTGTCAAGGTCATCAAAAAAAGGAAAATCTGAGAAAAATGTTACAGTCTAGAGGAGCCTAAGGAGACATGACTGTGAAATATAATGTGGTATTCTAGATAAGGATAAATACCATATGATCCAGCAATCCCACTCCTAGCAATACATCCTAGAGAAATAAGGTACGTCCCACAAATAGACTTAGGCACACTGTCTTAGTCATCAAGAGCTGCTATAACAGAAATACCACAAGTGGATGGCTTTAACAAAGATAAGTTTATTTCCTCACAGTAAAGCAGGCTAAAAGTCCGTATTCAGGGTGTCAGCTCCAGGGGAAGGCTTTCTGTCTCTCTGTCGGCCTTCTCATCAATCTTCTCCTGGACTAGGAGCTTGTCTGCACAGGGACCCCGGGTCCAAAGGACACGCTCTGCTCCTGGCACTGCTTTTTTGGTGCTATGAGGCCCCCACTTCTCTGCTTGCTTCCTTTTCCTTTTATCTCTTATAAGACAAAAGGTGGTGCAGGCCACACCCCAGGGAAACTCCCTTTACATTGGATGAGAGATATGACCTTAGTAAGGGTGTTACAATCCCACCCCAATCCTCTTTAACATAAAATTACAATCACAAAATGAAGGACAACCACACAATACTGGGAATCATGGTCTAACCAAATTGATACACACATTTTTGGGGGGACATAATTCAATCCATGATACACACCCATGTTCACGGCAGCATTACTCACAGTAGCAAAAAGGTAGAAACAACCTAAGTGCCCATCAATAGATGAATGGATAAACTATGGTACACATAATGTAATACACATAATGTAATACTACTCAGCGATGAAGAACAATGATGAATCTGCGACACATCTCACAACATAGATGAATCTGGAGGGCATTATGCTGAGTGAAATAAGTCAATTACAAAGGATAAATATTGTATAACACCACTATTATAAAAACTCATGAAATGTTTGCACACAAAAAGAAATAATATTTGATGGTTATGAGGGAAGGGAGGGGTGAGGAGGGAAAAACACTAAGTAGACAATAGAAAAGTGGTAACTTTGGTGAAGGGTAAGACAGTACACAGTACTGGGGAAGCTAGCACAACTTGACCAAGGCAAAGCCATGGAGACTTCACAGACACATCCAAACTCCCTGAGGGACCAAATTACTGGACTGAGGGCTGTGGACCATGGTCTTGGGGAACATCTAGCTCAACTGGCATAACATAGTTTATAAAGAAAATGTTCTATATCCTAGTTTGGTGAGTAGCATCTGCAGTCTTAAAAGCTTGCCAACAGCCATCTAAGATACTCCACTGGTCTTACCTTGTCTGGAGCAAGAGAGAATGAAGAAAACTAAAGACACAAGGGAAAGGTTAGTCCAAAGGACTAATGGATCACAAATACCACAGCCTCCACAAGAGTGAGTCCAGCACAACTAGATGGTGTCCGGCTACCGCCACCCACTATTCTGACAGGGATCACAATAGAGGGCCCCGGACAGAGCTGGAGAAAAATGTAGAACAAATCTCTAACTCACAAAAAAAGAAAAAAAAAAAAGACCAGACTTACTGGCCTGACAGAGACTGGAGAAACCCCAAAACTATGCCCCCCGGACTATCTTTTAACTTGGTATTCAAGTTACTCCTGAGGTTCACCCTTTAGCCAAAGATTAGACAGGCCTACCAAACAAAATGAGACTAAATGGGCACAGCAGCCCGGGGGCAAGGAAGAGAAGGTAGGAGGGGACAGAACAGTTGCTAAAGGGAAACCCGAGGTCAAGAAGGGAAGAGTGTTGATATGTCATGGGGGTGGCAAACAATGTCACAAAACAACATGTATATTAGTTGTTTAATGAGAAACTAATTTGATCTGTAAACCCTCATCTAAAATACAATTAAAAAAAAAAGAATGCTATGCAAGGGAGTTCACGGAAAAAGGGGGATCACTTTCTTATTAATTTTATGAGGTCAACATTACTCGTTTCATGAGTTCAGTGGGAAATGTGTGGTCTATGACAAGGCTAGAGCTATGAAGGTCCTGTCTTGAGTAGGTATGGCCGTAATATTTGATATGAAAGAACTTGAGAAAAGATAAAACTCAGGAGACATAACTGGGATTGCTTACTCTATTTATCAATTAACTAATTAGAGTTTAGTTTCCTGATTCTGAGTTTTCATTTAAAAAATTAAGGAATTGAAACAGAGATAGAGCTAATGTCAGTATTTTAATTTTTATGATTACTCTACATGATTACATGATTACTTGGATAATTTTATTAAGCTTTTAAAGAATATATATATTCTAATGTACATATACATGTATGTATATAAATTAGTTCTAATATTTAAAGTTTAAAGCATAGAACCACCTGCCCACCTCGACCTGCCACTTAATATAATACTCTGATAATTGACACCCAGCAAATAGCCTGGCAGGCTTTCTTCAGGAGAAGTAGCACACTATCAGATATAAATTTAGTGATGGTATTCGCCAAGGGAGAGCTAATACTCAAGGCTGATATATCTTCCCAACTATATACTGCACTACAAAGAATATATTATTTCTTAGAACATAAAAGGATCACATATACACATAGAGGAATTTATAATTTTATTTGCATAAAATAAAACCTGAAAATCTTCAGGGAAAGAATACTTGAATGTTTAGTATATTCAGAAGAAAGTAATTTGACTTTCGGGAACTAGGAATGACAAATTTAGGAAGCTTCAAGTACAGTTTTCATCAAAATGTTTATAAGTCCTAAAAATGCTTTGTTCTACTCAAACTTGATCATACTGTAGAAGTCAGCAACTGATGAACAAGCATGAGATGCAAAGAGAAAGGCCTTGACTCAGTTGACTGTTATTAATTAGTTTGATTTGGTTAAACACTGTCATCATCATGTGAATTAATGGTAATAACAAATTGAGAGGAATAAATGAGCAGATGGGAGGCTACCATATGCTCATGTCATGCTTTTAACTGATAATAATTAAGTAATTTTGAAATAGGAGAAAATGTTAATTCAAATGTCTACAGCGTTTGAAATGCCTATGGCATTTGAAACTGTGTGATTTATAATGGATGCTGTTCCACTTGACCCCTGAATCAGCTAGAGGTATTGAGGGCAAGGATCAGTGGTAGTTCAGTGGTAAAATTCTCACATGCCATGCAAGAGACCTGGATATGATTCCTGGCCAGTTCACCTCAGCACAGCCACCACCCACCTGTCAGTAGAGACTTGCGTGTTGCTATAACGAACAAGTTTCAGTAGAGCTTCTGGACTAATACAGACTAGGAAGAAAGACCTGGTGATCTACTTCCAAAAAATTAGCCAATGAAAACCCTATGGAACACAACCATCATATCTTGTTGTTCATAGTGTTGCCATAAGTGGGGGGCCAGCTTGATGGCAGCCAACAACAACATTGAAGGCAAAGGGAAAAAAAAAATTACTCCAGGGTTTCCTAATCAACCCTCACATTCATTAAACATTTTTAATGCACATACTCAAAGGGAAAATAAGGCATTAATAACATAAACTGTACCTTTAGTTTCTTATTCTCAGTCCTAAGACAATAGGATATGCTCATGGTCACTGGAAATTTTCCCTTGAGATGGCTGTGGATGGTGAGGAATGTGATGTTTGTTAATAGCACCTCTTGGACCATAGCCTTTGGAACTCAGTCTTCAGTTCCATGTTCAAACAGGGAAGCCAAGGAGTTTAATCCGGTTTCAAAACATCATTCACATATGATAGAACCATTTTGGAAAATGATATGGCACTTCCTTAGAAAGCTAGAAATAGAAATACCATATGATCCAACAATCTCACTCCTAGGAATATATCCTAGAGAAATAAGAGCCGTCACACCACCAGAGATATGCACACCTATGTTCACTGCAGCATTGTTCACAATAGTAAAAAGATGGAAACAACCTAGATGCCCATCAACAGAGAGATGGATAAACAAACTATGGTACATACATACAATGGTGTATTACTCAATGATAAAGAACAATGATGAATCTTCAAAGCATCTCATAACATGGATGAAACTGGAGGACATTATGCAGAGTGAAATAAGTCAATCACAAAAGGACAAATATTGTATGAGACCACTACAGTAAAAAGTCACGGTAAGGTTTACACACAAAAAGAAACAATCTTTGATGGTTACGAGGGATGGGAGGGGTCGGGGGGGCAAATACTAAATAGATAATAGATAAGTGGTAACTTCGGTGAAGGGTAAGAGAGTACACAATACTGGGGAAGCCGGCACAACTTGTACAAGGCAAGGTCATGGAAGCGCCATAGACACATCCAAACTCCCTGAGGGACTGAATTGCTGGGCAGAGGGCAGTGGGGACCATGATCTCCAGGAACATCTAGCTCAACTGGCATAACATAGTTTATAAAGAAAATGTTCTATAGTCTACTTTGGTGAGTAGCGTCTGGGGTCTTAAAAGCCTGTGAGCAGCCATCTAAGATACTTCACTGGTCTCACTCCTTCAGGAGCAAGAGAGAATGAAGAAAACAAGATACAAGGGAAAGATTAGTCCAAAGGACTAATGGACCACAACTACCACAGCCTCCACCAGACTGAGTCCAGTACAACTAGGTGGAGCCTGGCTATGACCACTGACTGCTCTGACAGGGATCACAGCAGAGGGTACTGGACAGAGCTGGAGAAAAATGTAGAATGAAATTCTAACTCACAAGAAAAGATCAGACCTACTGGCCTGACAGAGACTGGAGAAACCCCGAGACTATGGCTCCTGGACACCCTCTTAGCTAAGTAATGAAGTCACTCCCAAGGTTCACCCTTCAGCCAGAGATTAGACAGCCCCATGAAACAAAATGAGACTAATGGGGCACAACATCCCAGGACAAGGATTAGGAGGGGACAGGAAAGCTGATAATAGGGAACCCAAGGTCAAAAAAGGAGAGTGTTGACATGGGATGTTGTTAACCAAAGTCATAAAACAATATGTGTACTAACTGTTTAATGAGAAACTATTTGTTCTGTAAATCTTCATCTAAAGTACAATTAAAAAAAAAATCATTGACACTAAAATTGAATGTGAACAACAGTGTCCTGAACTGTTTTTTTAATTGTCATAAAAATATAAATAATGCAGCATTTGCCAATTTAACATCTTTCATGTGTACAATTCAGTTACACCAATTATAACAATCATGTTGTGTAACCATCACCAATATCCATTGCCAAAGTTTCCATCACCATGAACAGAAACTCAGTGTTTCCTGAACAATGATTCTCCCTTTTTCCTCACTTCTGCCCCTGCGTAACCATTATTAAACTTTGATTTGTCCTTTTGTAACTAGCTTTGTGACTCAACATCACGTTTTCAAGTTTCATCCGTGTTCTAGCATGTATCAAGACTTCATTTCTCTTTATGGCTAAGTAATATTCCATTGCATTCATTACCATATTTTGCTTATCTATTCATTTGTTGATGGATAGTTGAGTTGTTTCCACCTTTTGGCTATTATGAAAACTGCTGGAATGAACATCAGATGGAGTGTATGTGTCTGAGTTGATGTTTTCAAGTCTCTTGCATATATAATATAAAATGGAATTGCTGAGTCAAATGGGGGCACTATGTTTAACTTTTTGAGGAAACACCAAAGTCTTTCCCTCAGTAGTTGTACCATTTTGCATTCCTAACAGCCTTGGAGTAGGACTCATTAACAACCTATGATATACAGATGACACTACCTTGCTTGCTAAAAGTGAAGAGGACTTGAAGTGCTTACTGATGAAGATCAAAGACCATAGCCTTCAGTGTAGACTACACCTCAACATAAAGAAAACAAAAATTCTCACAAATGGACCAATAAACAATGTCATGATAAACAGAGAAAATGTTGAAGTTGTAAAGGATTTTATTTTTTTAGGATCCACTATCAATGTCCATGGAAGCAGCAGTCAAGAAATCAAACGACAAATTGCATTGGTCAAATTTACTGCAAAATATGTCACTTCAAAGACTAAGGCGCACCTGATCCAAGACATGGTGTTTTCAGTTGCTTCATATGCATGTGAAAGCTGGACAATGAATAAGGAAGACCAAAGAAGAAGAGATGCTTTGAATTATGGTGTTGGTGAAGAATATTGAATACACCATGGTATGCTGGAAGAACGAACAAGTCTATCTTAGAAGAAGTACAGGCAGAGTGCTCCTTGGAAGCAAGGATGGTGAGACTTCATCTCACATACTTTGAGTATGTTATCAGGAGGAATCAGTCCCTGGAGAAGGACATCATGCTTGGTAAAGTAGAGGGTCATCAAGAAAGAGGAAGACCCTCAAAGAGCTCAAGCATAACAATGATTGTGAAGGTGGCGCAGAACCAAGCAGTGTTTAGTTCTGTTATACATGGGGTCCCTATGAGGCAGAACCTACTCAACCTGCAGCTAACAACAACCAGCAATAAGGGGAGACCTGGTGGTGCAGTGGTTAATGTGCTTGTCTGTTAACCAAAAGGTCAGCAGTTCAACTCCACCAGCTACTCCGTTGGAGAAAAATAGGGCAGTCTGCTTCTTTAAAGATTTACAGGCTAGGAAACCCTATGGGGCAGTTCTACTCTGTCCTACAGGGTCACTATGGGTTGGAATTGACTCAACAGCAATGGCATTTGCCAGCAATAAATGAGGGTTCTAATTTCTCCACATCCTCACCAACATTTGTTATTTTCCATCCAAAAAAAAAAAAATCTTATCCATCCTAGTGGAGGTGAAGTGGTATCTCATTGTGGTTTTAATTCATATCTCTCTGATGGCTAATGATGATGAGCATCTTTCCATGTGCTTGTTGGCCATTTGCATATCCTCTCTGGAGAAATGTCAGTTCAGGTCCTTTGCCCATTTTTTGATTGGACTGTGTCTTAATTATCTAGCGGTGCTATAACAGAAATACCACAAATGGGCTTTAACACAGTGAAATTTATTTTCTCACAGTTTAGGAGGCTAGGAGTCTGAATTCAGGGTGTTGACTCTAGGTGAAGGCTTTCTGTCTCTGTCAACTCTGGAGGAAGGTCCTTGCCTCTTTCGAGCTTCTGCTCCTGGGCCATCTTCATGTGGCTTGGCATCTCTCTCCCCTCATCTCTGCTGCTCATTTGTTTGCTTAATTTCTTTTATATCTCAAAAGAGATTGACTTAAAACAAAACCTACACTAATACTGTCTCATTAACATAACAAAGAAAACCCATTCCCGAATGGGATTATAACCACAGGAACAAGGGTTAGGATTTACAACTCATATTCTAGGGGGACACAATTCAATTCATAACAGGCTATTTGATTTTTTCTTGTTAAGTTGTATGAGTTCTTTATATATTCTGGATAGTAAACCCTTACCTGATACATGGTTTCCAAAATCTTCACCCAATCTGTAGATTGTCTCTTCACTTTGTTAATAAAGTCGTTTGATGTACAGAATTTTTTATTTTGATGAGGTCCCATTTATATATTTTGTCCCTTGTTGCTTGTGCTTTCAGTGTCATATGTAAGAATTCATTGTTGAAGACTGGACCCGACTTGTTTTTCTTTTTACGTTTTGCGTTTCCCCACCCTACTCTCTACTTGTCATCAGAAGCAGACGACTTTTCTTTACTTGTTCGTCTCTCCCAATAATTTTCCCTCGCACTGGGGGCTATTTCCTTTTTGTTTATTCATTTTTAGAGGTCAGTGATTAAAAATAAGAGTCTACTTCTTATCGTCCCAACTAATTTACTTCTTTTAGTGAAAGAAAAAAGAAGCCAGTTAGCAATATTAAGGATTGCAGTGATGTTTAAAATGTCCATATTTACTTACCATAGATAGTACTTGCCTTGCATAAACAAGTTTAATATTGACTTTTCTTAATCTTTTTTAATGGTGAGATAATGAATTAAACTAGAAATTAAAGACGCTCCTATTTAGACACAGTGTTAATTCCTTAGACTACCTGAAGCAACAGATATTCCAGTACTGGATAAAATTTGATTAAACATCTAGTATCAAAGAATACCGATATTTATTCTCATTAAATGTCTAAAGCAGGTAAACAAACTACTACATTTCCAATGTCAAAGATATGCCTTTGATGCATGAAATAAAAATATTAACCGCTTTCCCTTGAATCTCATCTAGGAATGTGAAAAGCTGTGACAGGCAGTATATTATCCAATAAACAAGTTTAAGAAACTGTTTCCTAAGAGATTAAAACCTTCAGGTAAATTATTTTTACTTTACAATATTCTTACCTATAATTATCTTTCAGCACATACGGAAATAGTTTAGTGATCTTAATAATTTGGACTTAATAATTTAGACATGGGAGAGAGGTTATTTATGGATGACAATGTATTGCACAGGGTGACCATCTGAGGATGTTCATGTTAGAAAGATAGTGCTCTGTGTTGTATCAGTACTGATCACAATCTGAGAGTTTCCCCCATTCAGTTGCCTGAACTAAGCCCCACATGGGCTGACCAGAGGTAGCAAACAACTTGATTGCCAGGACACATCTGATTTACTTGCATGCGGACTGCCCTGCTACTTTTAGAATTTTCAACTTGGGCTTTTGCAATTAAGTAATGTGACAGCAAAACTGCTAACATAACCCTTCAAGGGACAGAAAACCAAACAAAACAAAGCTCAACACTTGTTTGATTGCTATACATTGATTCTTTTAGTTCCCTTTCTGTCAGCCTTTTCCCAAACTTATGTAAGATTCAGTAAAAAGATTTTTGTTGTTGTTGTTCTTCCTTTCTGAATAACATATGTTGAACACTGACATGCCAGGAAACAAACTCAATGTTTTATATGTTTTGTTTTATTTAAAAAACATTAGTAAATTCAGTATTTTATGTTACTTCCACTTTACACGAACAGAATCTGAAACTCAGAAAGCTTAAATAATTTGCCAATGATTAACAAAAAGTAGTGGCAATAGATCTTGATTTCAAACTCAGATAATCTGACACCACAGCCATTTTTTTAAGC
Organism: Dugong dugon; assembly: GCA_030035585.1. Lineage (NCBI taxonomy): Eukaryota > Metazoa > Chordata > Mammalia > Sirenia > Dugongidae > Dugong > Dugong dugon. Next base: position 18,364,503 of record CM057463.1, on the reverse strand, counting down.
TTTTCGCTCTATTACTTCTATTGGGAATTACAAACGCATCAAAAACTGGACGGGTGGGGAAGCATTCAGCCTTTCATCATTAAGTATGATATTAGCTGTGGGTTTTTATTAAATGCTCTTTGTCAGAGTGAAGAAGATCTGTTTTATTTCAACTTTGTTAAGAGCTTTTTTCCCCCCTAAATGTACACTGAATTTTTTAAGATTTTTTTTCCTCCGTCTATTGAAATAGTCATTTACTAAATTAATAATTTATTTTATAAGAATCAGCACAAAGCTGGTTCCTATGAGGCAGAGGTTAAAGATGTCCCAAATGTCCAACTTTTCCAAGCTGCTGTACCACGCCGTCATCTCTAGCATCAACTACTCCCTCTCCCCTCAGTACTCTCCCTCCCATCTTTGGGTTCCCTAACTGATGCAACGTCTTACAGAACTCACGAACAGAACCTTAAAAAAGGAAATGGTTCACTGGATTGTAGAGGCTGGCAAGTCCTAAATTCATGGGTCAGACATAGGCTTTTCCCTGGCCCTCAGTCTCTCTCTGCCCAAAGGCACTCAGCTTTCTCACTCCGTGGGCAGGGAAGCCCACTGTACCATCTCCTGTGGTCTCTCCTGCTGGTCTCTCCTTCTTTGGTGGTGGTGAGCTTCCTTTTTGCTCTGGAATTCGCTGTCTTTTAAGGCAACACTGACCAATCACCTTGGTGGGCCACACTTACCTTATTTGCACATCCTCCCCCAATCTCCTGGGTGGGAGTTACAAGACCATGGCGAGAAAGGCCATACTAAGTAATTCATCACACCACATCTACTCTTTTCTTTTTTTGGCTGTTGATACAGTGAATTCTATTGACCAGTTTTCACAAGCTGAACCTACCTGTTGCTTGGATGTTGTTGTTGTTAGCTGTCGTAGAGTAGGCCGCTGCCTCGTGGTGACCCCATGGACAATGGAATGAAATATTTTGGACTGGACCATTGCGATCCATAGGGTTTTAACTGGTTGATTTTTAGAAGTAGATCTCCAGGCCTTTCTTCCTAGTCTATCTTAGTCTGAAAGCTCCACTGAAACCTGTTCGGCATCATTGCAACATGCAAGTCTGCACTGACAGACAAGTGGTGGCTACCATGAGGTGTAATGGCCAGGGTCTCCCACATGGAAGATGAGAATTCTATCACTAAACCACCATTGCCCCTATTCCTTGGACAAACACCGCCTAATCATGGCACATTATCATTTTCATATATTGTTGGATTCACATCGCCTACTTTTTAATGCATTTTTGTGTCTGCTTATGAGGAATAATTTTTTTTTTTTCTTTTTCATGCAGTGGCTTTGTTTGGTTTTGGTATCTAAGTAATGCTGGTCTGATAAAACAAAACTCTTTCTCTAAAAGAGTTTGCATAGTATTTTTTTTGTTTTTTTTTTTTATGCCTGGTAGAATTTGCCATTGAATGTACTTGGACCTTGAGGTTACTTGGCCACCATCTCTCTCAGCCACTGCGTTCAGTTTAACTATTTACTCAGTTCTCTTGGTAATAGTTTTCAAATCTAATCAATTCAGAGTGCTGTAGTAATGCTGATTTCAACCAAAGTTTAGTTCCTTTCTTTAAAAGTATAATGAGTTTATATCCAATCCAAATATCAATTGCTAATATTTTATGAAATTTCTATGTATTGGACCTATTAAAATCCTTGAATGAACTATTTCATTAAATTCTTACATTTAAAAAATTGATAGCTTGAACAAGACCATTGAATATTAAGAAATAATCACTTTTTCAACATACTATTTGTTTATGACCTCTATGTGGTTCAGTCTGTGAAAAACGTGTAAGTTAGCCTTTTTACATTAAATCATTTTAGAGAATTTCAACAAAATCAAGAATAGAATATTGTTGGGAAGACTTCCTCCAGCAATGTATATGTTACTTAGAGTAAAAAGGGGTATTTTTTCAACATTTTTTATTTTGATAATTTTTTCTCTTCAATTTAAATATTCTTAAACCAATTAACTCTGATATTATATTTTAAATAAAAATCTGTAATTTCTTATATATTGCTAGAGCTAGACTTCTCTGATAATGAAAATTGAGATCTTTAAATTTCACCAAAATTTATACTGAAAGGGACATATAAATAAATGGACACACGATAAAGTTTTTATTTTTTAGGTTTGAAAACTTGTGTTCTGAAATTAAAATAACAATTATCACAAACCATAGCTTTCTGAGCCTAAGAATTAGCCCAAACACTTAAAATGAATTACAAGTTAGCTTAATAGTTAACATTTTCCATTAGGGTATATCAGGTTACTTATACCAATTTATTCATTGTTTTTGTCATGAACTGGTAATCCTTGGTGTCAACACCTTAGCCTTGTCCTTTTGCCCAATTCTTGCCATCCAATACCAAGAAATTTCTGGTAATGCCTGGATTATTCTGTTTCCTTTTTATGTAAAACTTGTCTTTCCCCACCCCCTACCTCTTCTTATCTATTTCTTTCTTTCTTCTTTTTTTTTGTGTTCTGGGGCCAAAAGAGATACTGGTAGGCAAGAGTTGATAGTCTTGAACAGATTACTAAACTAGCCTTTGTTTTCAAAAGTCTAGGAGTGCAAAGAAGAAGTTAAGATAGACTAGATTTACTAACTGAATTACAGAAAAGGTTTAAAGAAGAGTTTTAACCCCAGATGCTTTTTGGATTCCCTCAGCAAGGTAAGGAAGAATGGTGAGACGTGAAATTCACTTTAATGAGGACCTGCAAACTCAGCATCTCCACATGGGAGGGTATTAGAAGTGATGGGGATTTGGGTGCCTCTCAGAGCTGGACACTAAGTTTCTCTGCAGCTCTGTGATGTGAGGAGCTCAGAGGTGGATCTGATTTGGATGCTTATTAATGATGGTCACTAAGCACCTTAGAAGTGAGTATGGTGAGACTTCATCTCACGTACTTTAGGCATGTTATCAGGAGGACCAGTCCCTGGAGAAGGACACCATGCTTGGTAAAGTAGAGAGTCAGTGGAAAAGAGGAAGACTCTCAACAAGACGAGGCTGCAACAATGGCTGCCACGATGGGCTCAAACATGGCAACAATTGGGAGGATGGCCAGTATCAGGCAGTGTTTCATTCTGTTGTACATAGGGTCGCTATGAGTTGGAACCATCTTGACAGCATGTAACAGCAACAAGCACCTTGGCTTGTGGTCCCTATGTCCATGGCTTAGGGAAAATAGAGATGCAAGGTGAAACATGCACCTACCGATAAACACCAAATGAGAAAAATGCTCAATAGCATAAACATCATAAATTGAAGACTATGAATACGTTTTGTGTTGAGCAAACGTATTAGCGCTGGAGTTCTTGCATAACAATGAAAAGAGAGAGGAAACTCAGAATATTAAATTATGTTGACTTGCTTAATAAATGTGGTGATTGGGTAGTGAAGAGTATAGCTTATTATGGTACAGGATGTTCTGTAATGAGAATTAGTTCATGGGCAATTGATAAAAGGAGAAATTATATGAATATGATATGGAAGTAACCTTGGTTTTCCTCATGCTAAGTTCTGTGCCACAAACTGACTGTAGCTGAACACAAACTTCATCAACACAACTGAATGAAGTAAGGCCTGGAAAGAATGCGGCATTGTGCATTCTTCCTTTTGGTTCTGCTAGGCTGCACTCTCTGTGTTTGAAGTGTTAATTGCATGAGGTGAATCTCTGTTTGAAGTACAAAATCTTCATGCCCAAAGAGTATAAGTACAGATATTTGTTTACCCTGTTCTGAAGATCTGGATTAATAAACATGGAAATCCAGTCTCCACTATGGTCAAACAAAGTTTTTTGGGATAGACAGTTTGAGAGCTGACTTTTTTCTGAAAACATAATTAATACGGATGATTCTTACTTGTTCTATAATTGCACTCACTCTAGTAAAGAAGCAAAACAAATTATTTGAGGTAATTATGGAATTCACGTATGTCTTCAATGAGAAATTCAACCATAAGCTCTTGAAGATTATAAAAAATCCAGTCTTAAATCTTTAGTCATAGCATGACTTTGACTCTGGTACTGTTTATGAGACAATTTTCCAGCTGAATTTCCCAGAATTCTTCATTTTTTAGCTAATTACTATTAATTCTTCTTTTTGTTGTTATTGTTGTTAATTAGATTCTGGACACTTAGCTTTCTCCACCTAGATAAATCTATCTTGATTCTCTTCTTTTTCTGGCATTGGCCCATGCTAGACAACAACAAAACAGGTGAAAACATTTTTGTAACTTGAAAGCTACACATCAGACCAGGCAACATAAAACAGATTTAATCATAAGCTCATAGTATTGCCTAGGATAGACAAGAATCAAGGTACTAAAATCCTGGAAATCAAAACTATCCATGAATGTAACCATAGTGCAGATGTTATACTCTCACAGAATACCAAACATTCCTGAGAAACTCTAGGGCTTGATGCGAGTAAAATGTAAGAGACAATCTTATCAACACCCTCCTCCCCCACAAACACCCCCCCCCCATACACACACAAACAGGTACACATGCTCACCCCATCAGTAATGATAACATGACAGTAAACATAGGTCTATAGAGATGGTACCATGTGAAAAATAAAGCATATCAGGAAAGAGAAACTAGGAAAGGGACATGATTTTATTTCATTTTATTTTGATCTGCAAAAAGACATAAGATATATAGTAAATATCTCATACCATTCAAGGGGAGGAAAAAACAAACAAACACCGGCCTTATGAGGTCACTTTTGATTATCTTTTGAGTTTTATTTGAGCTCTCTATAGAGATTTGGTTTGTATTCTTCCTTATTCTGTTTCAAAACTCTTTCTTCTAAGTGACTTCTCCCTTTAGAAATCCTTGGTACAAAGGTACAATGGCCCATTGTGCCCTAAAATTCATAGTTTAAAAGCTATTGGAGATGTTGAGATATATGACAGTACAGGTCATTTGAGGATAAGCACAATCACATCTGCATTTTATTTAGGTGGAGCTTGAGTGGCTTAGCAAGACTTACTAAAACATGATAAATAGTCTTGCTCCAGAAACAAAGCATTATTATAAACCCTTAAAAAAAGGTTATTAAAATTGTTATGTAAATGACTATGAAAAAAACTTTTAATTCCTGAATAATTATCAAATTTATTTCCTTTTCCTGGTTTAAACAAAAGCAGAGATTTTGAATGTTAATATTTGAAGTAATGTAAGCCTTCAGATAATTCTTAAAGTAAATGGATTTTAAAATATTTTGTACATTTTCTAATATATTCAAAAGCTTACATGAATACATTTATTCTTTTGAAAAACATTGATCATAAATAAAACCACATGATAATCCTACATTTTGTAAAATGTGATAATAGTAATAATCAGAATTTTATCTGTGAATAACTATTTTAACGTAATTCAGAACTTTCCAACAGTCTAATTTGAAGAAAAGAATTTTAAATATATGGGTATTTATGCTTCTTACAGGATCCAGTTTATGGTGTTACCTCTATAATGTGCTTCTTGTGGGCTTTTGCTTGCTCTGAATCCTACAGCTGGCTCCTGTTTATCTGACCTCTGGTTCTTGGACTAGGGCTAGCAGCTTACATGCATCTTGCCTGCTGATCTTGGGATTCATCGATCTTCGCAGCCTGTGAGCCTTGCTCTCTGCTCTGCTGATCTTAGGTTCTCCATCCCCTGTGGCTACATGAATCAGGAGAAGCCTCTATCCTGACTCACAGGCTTGTGATGTTCTAGCCTCTACAACCACATGAACCTTTACCTTGATATAAATCTCTCTAGACATATATTTACACACTTTACTGGTTTTGCTTCTCTAGAAAACCCAGTCTAAGACAAAGAGGAAAACATTTATCTCATCCTTCAAATTTCGTTTCATTCACTAGTCAAATTGAGTGTTCAGAACAAGTCAATTCAAAATATAAAAGAAATTTAGTTATTGGATACAGTGCACAAAGTAACTAGAAGTAAATGATATTACCACCTCTCTCTCCCAACCCTAACCATTTCACCTACCTACTAACAATTTCTGTCATTCCCTGTTCCAAAGACAGAAATTTTTTCTTTTAAAGTCCATAAAATCCAAAAAATCAACTGAGTCTTTTATATATATAATTTTATTAATCCCACTTAGGCAATGAGTTGATTATTCCAAGCTCTTGTCAATGCTCTTATCTGAGAAAGATCATTTAGGTTGAATTGTGTGCCAGGACACAACCAAAAAAGGAAGTATTTTTTTTTAATTTTTTCCCATACAAAAATTTATACATACATTGTTATGGGACTCTAGTTGTTCTCCCCATACTGTGACAGCTCACTCTTCCTTTCCACCCCTGATTCCCCATGTCCATTCATCCAGCTCCTAACCCTCTCTGCCTTTGCGTCTCACCTCTGGACAGAAGCTGCCCTTTTAGTATCTTGTATCTACTTGAGCTAAGAGGCACATTCCTCATGAGTATCACTTTATGTCCCACAGTCCAGTCCAATCCCTGTCTGAAGAGTTGGCCTTGGAAATTGTTTTAGATCTGGGCTGATAGAGAATCCAGGGGCCACGCTTTCTGGGGTTCTTCCAGTCTCAGTCAGACCATTAAGTCTTGTCTTCTTACTAGAATTTGAGTTCTGCCCCTCACCTTTCTCCTGCTCCATCCAGGACTATCTGTCATGTTTCCTGTCAGGGCAGTCATTGGTGGTAGCCAGACACCATCTAGTTCTTCCAGTCTCAGGCTGATGAAGTCTCTGGTTTATGTGGCCCTTTCTGTCTCTTAGGCTACTACTTTCCTTGTGTCTTTGTGTTCTTCATTCTCCTTTACTCCAGGTGGTTGGGAAGAATTGATGCATCTTAGATGGCCGCTTGCAAGCTTTTAAGACCCCAGACGCCATCACCAAAGTAGGATGCAGAACATTTTATTAATAAGCTTTGTTATAGCAATTGACCTAGATGTCCCCTGAAAGCATAGTCCCCAGACCCCTACCCCTGCTACTCTGTCCCTCAAAGTGTTTGATTGTATTCAGGAGAAACTTCTTAGCTTTGGTTTGCTCCAGTTGTGCTGACTTAAAAAAGCAAGTATTTATGAACCATAATAGTAAAACCTGATGTCCAGAGACTTCCTCTCTTGATCTTCTCCTATAAATTTTTCCATCAAAAACATAGCCAAATTTTCAGTTGTCTCAATTAATCTAATACTTTTCAAAAATTTGGCAATAAATTTATTAATTAAACAGAAATATTGACTTATTTACTACCTACAATATTCTAGGCACTGAATTATGTATATAATATACAGTAATAAATAAAAATAGACATGATCTTGGACTTACTGAAGGTTAAAACGTAATAGTGGAGACAGAACAATATAGATAGATAAATATAAATTGCAAAAACTGCCATAAATGAAAGAAAGATACAGTTATAGATAATGAGTGTCTAATCAGAGAGAACAAATAATAAAGCTGCTCTAAAGAAATCATGTTCTTTTTGAGGCTAAAAAAAGAAGAATCAAAAAATATTATAGAAGAAAAGGGACAAATCTTAGGGCCTATATAGAATTATTCATCTAGGAAGATTGTCAACACATTTCCATACTATTAATTATTAAATATGTGTAACAATCTACTGTTGAACTCTTCATTCTCTCTAAAAAGGTTTTATACAATGAATTCTCTTTCAAAAAATTAAAACTTAATTCTGCTTGTTTCAATTGAAGGTTGTTCCTTCCACTGAGAGTAAGAAATGCGTCTTAACATGACTCAAAAATTAATCCACTGCATATATAATGAACCTAATTAAAAACCTTCCTCCTTTATTCCCCATAAATCATATATATGAACCATTGTCAAGCTTTGGCTGTTTATAATTTTTAAGACCTCAACATAAGTCTTCTCTTCCTTCCTTTGTTCCTCCCTCCTTTTTTTTTTTTTTGTATATTATCGTTGAGTACAGAATACAAGTTCACTGTTAATGACATGAGCAATAATAATAGTTCCAAAATACCATTCTCTTACTTTTAAGTCCCATATGTATGACCATTGCTTATGAGTCAATTCTGACTGACAGCAACCCTATAGGACAGAGTACAACTGCCCATAGGGTTTCCAAGGCTGTAAATCTTTTCGGGAGAAGACTGCCACATCTTTATCCTAGGGGCGGCTGATGAGTTCAAACTGCTGACCTTTCTGTTAACAACCAAGTGCTTAATCACTGCACCACCAGGGCTCCTTCTAATATCTATAGTGCTTGATATATATATGAGATGAACAGGAACAAAAACAAACCAAACAATTTTTTTTATTATTTCAGCTAGTAATCTCAAATATTACTATAGTATTTTTTTTAATCAATTAAAACTCAAAAGCCTAGCTAGTTATTAACTGAAAAAACAGTTTTTTTCATTGGTTCATAAAATTTAAAGGGAAATAAAAGTACAGGAGAAGAAAGAAAGCTATGAAAGAGGTAACTTTTTCCTTATGAAAAACAATTATCTTCTTGTTTCAGAAGAAATAAAATCTATTCTTTATATACCACAGACTGAATTGGCATAAAACATGAATATCACTAACACTATATGGGGCATTTCTTTGTTATTTGTTATATTATTATTTCACCTTAACCAATGGGAATGGAGGGAAAGTGTTAGCATATATGTGCAGTGCAGTCAAAAACAGGCAATAATCTGTTTCCAGATTATTTAATTCCTGATATTCCACAGGATCCCTGGTGGCGTAGTGGTTAAGAGCTCAGCTGCTAACCAGAAAAGGTTGGAGGTTCTAATCCACCAGCCACTCCTTGGAAACCCTATGGGACAATTCTATTCTGTCCTGTAGGGTCGCTATGAGTCAGAACCATCTCGAGAGCACCTAACGGCAACAACAATATTCCACAACTTCATTTCATTCCGTTGCCGTGGAGTCGATTCTATAGAACAGAGTAGAACTGCCCCATACAGTTTCCACAGAGCTGCTGGTGGAGTAGAACTGCCAACATTTTGGTTAACAGCCATAGCTCTTAACCACGATACCACCAGGGTTTCCTTGTTTCATTAAAGCAAGATTAAACGGTGAAGAAATTAAGGAGTTAAGGGATTAATGCATTAGTATTTTTTTTTGTTACAAGTAGCAACATACCAGGCAAAACTGACAGTCAGAAAAAGAGGGTTTGTTAATACAAAACTGAGACGTACAATGTATACTAGCCTTAATTATGCCTTGATCCAGATTTTGAATTATATAGACAAGAATGTCTAATCTTTCTGCATTGCATTCTTGAGGTTGGCTCTTTTCTCATGTCTCATGGATTTACAGAATAATTATAGAAACTCTATGTTCTTGTCTACTTTGTCTAGTAAAAGAACACCTCCTCAACCAATAACTGAAGGAAAAGTCCTGAAATTGTGTTTTATTGACTTCATTGTCTGATTTGGGCCATATTCTTAATCCATCAGACTATCATTATGCTCAGGCAGTAGACTTCACTGAATAATTTAGTGTAATTCATTAACCCTGCAATTAGACTTAGAGATAAAATAAATTTTATTGGAAGGACTTAGGATATTTTCACTACGACAAAATTAAGGCACTACTGTCAAAATGGAGCCCTGGTGCCACAGTGGTTAAGAGCTATGGCAGCTAACCAAAGGGTCAGCAGTTCAAATCCATCAGTTGCTCGTTGGAAACCCTATGGAGCAGTTCTGCTCTGCCCTATAGGGTTGCTATGAGTCAGAATTGACTCAACGGCAATGAGTTTGGTTTTTGTGGTTTGACTGTCAAAATAATAAGTGCTAAACATCCTTGAATGAAATAGACCCCTGATAAAAGCTCTCTCTCTCTCACCTTCTCCCAACACACACAAAGCAAATAGTAAGAGTAGTGATTGTAATAAATAGCAAAACACAGACTTCTGGGATTCATACCCTGCTTAACTGGACGCTGCTTTGAGATTAGAGTCTTCAACTATCTCCTCGAATCAACAAGCAGCAAAACTACAAACCAGCAGGTATCATTACCATTATATCTGTTTTCAGCCATATACACCTTGAATAAGGACACCCACACAGTGAGAGTTTCCTGCCTTATGGTCAATGGTGTATGTGCAGAGGGGTGAACATTAAGTGTCTTCTCTTCCCTCATTGTCTGCTATACCCTATTAAATATATTGAAGAGGTGGGGTTCTCCAGAGAAGCAAACCCAGTAAAGTGTATAAATATATGCAGAGAGAGATTTATATCAAGGAAATGGCTCACACCCTTGTAGAGGCTGGGAAGTCCCACATCCCTGGGTTAGGCTGGAGGCTTCTCCCGACTCATGTAGTCACAGGGGCTGGCAGACTCAAGATTGGCATGTCAGACAGCAGGACTCTGGCTCATAGGCTGCAGAGACTGACAAATTCCAAGATCAGCAGGCAAAATGCAGGTAAGCTGCTAGCTCAAGTCCCAAGAACTGGAGGTCAGACAAACAGGAGCCAGCTATAGGATCCAGAGCAAGAAAAAACCCACGACTTGCCAAAAAACCACCTAAACTGGATGCAGGCCACACCATCAAGGAAACACCCTTTCACTGATTGGCTACTCACAGCAGATGCCATCATGGAGGTGATCATATTATATCAAATCTCATCATGGAGGTGATCACATACCACTGCCAAACTGCATCATAACTGCAAACCACTGAGAATCATGGCCCAGCCAAGTTAACATACAACCTTAACAATTACAGCTTCTTAATTATATTATTCAATAAGGGGTATATTAAGAAAATTTAGGGTAAGCTGTTTACACACACACATACTCACACTTGTTTTTTTTTTTTTTTTTTTTTACTTTACATATAAACAGATCATCTGAAACAGGCACGTTACAGGATATAGAGAATATTCATTCTATTTAGAGCCAGACACTGATGATGCATCAGAGACATCTCAAATAAATGTTATTGGTTTTTCCTTAAGGAACTCTCCTCCTAACAACAATGGTAAGATAATTGATAGTCATGGAGTGCTACATAAGTGTCTGGCAACTTAGCCTCCATTAACCCACATTAAGCTTGTATTCTAAGTACTGCTATTACCCTCCTTAAGGAATGGAGAAACAGAGACAAAAAGATTAAGCTAACAAGTTGCAAATTTGAATCCAGGGGACCGTGATTCCAGAGACAAAATTTTTAACTACTCTGTGATACTCTCTACTGTCTACTAGGCACAAAGGAGAAATAGAGCACCTCTCTAAGGGGAAAAAATACTTGTAAACATGCACATTTCCTTAGAAATATTAAGTGCCAAAGCAGAGGTGTGACCATGGTAGAGAAAGTCCAGGTAATGAGTCCATATAAGAGCGGAAATGGAAGCCATACTTTTTCTCTTCTTGATGATGTTAACATGGTTTGTTGATCTCATTAGTTTCTTTGTGCTCAACAGCACTCTCATCAAATCTTTACTACAGCAGTCAGTACAACACATCGTAATTGATTTGTTTACAAGTTTCATCTTCTCCACTAGACAATAATTTCTCCCGGGGCTGGAACCGAGTCTCTTTCATGATTGAATGCTCAGCACTTAGCACTAGAAGCACAAAATAGACGTTTGTGTATAAATGAAGTCACATTAAGAACACTTCTGTCCATTGGATGCAAAGAATTTTTAACCCCCAGAAAGATACTTGGAAACCGATTTACTTCATTTTACTTCCATTAACTCTGAATAGCTATTGAATTTAGACAACAAAATTTATTCATAAAACTTTAACTAAATTTAAATATATGAATTTTCCCTACTTTTGAATATAAGTTTTATGCACTGAAACCGATGGGTTCAATATTTCTACTACAGCATTCCATCCATAATGTATAATCACACTACTCATATATGCCTCAAAAATACTACCGAAAAAATCTTTGACAATGAGTAAAGCATCTTCCCTTCATCTTTCATATGCCCATTTACTTTCTTTACATGTAGCTACCCAGATATGCACCCAGAAGTCTACTCAAATTAATGTTATTCATCATGTAATAACATAAAATCAATATATAAGTTATGAAAAATCCACTGGTAGTGAGTTGACCTTGATAGTCTGTAGAACTTTGTCTTGGCTTCCTAGTGCTTCTGTAACAAATATATCAGAAGTGGATGGCTTTAAAGAACAGAGATTTATTTTTTCACAGTTCTTGATGTTCAAATTAAGGTCTTGGCTGTGTTGATACATTCTTTGTGGGTAGCCCTGAATACCCCTTGGTTCCTTGGCTTATGGATGATCCTCACATGGTGTTTTCCTTCCCCAGTGTGTGCTTGTCTCTGTTTTAATCTGCTAAAATTTGTAAGTCAGAAGTTAATGGATTCAGAACCCACCCTGCTCTGGCATGATTTAATTGTTGTTGTTGTTGTTGTTGTTAGGTGCCGTGGAGTCTGCTCCAGCTAATAATGACCTTATGTATAACAGAGAAACGTTGTCCAGTCCTGCACCATCCTTACAATTGTTGCTTTGTTTGAGCCCACTGTTGCAGTCACCATGTCAGTCCATCTCATTTAGGATATTCCTCTTTTTTAATGACCCTGTATGTTCTCCAGTGATTGGTCCCTCCTGATGACGTGTCCAAAGTCTCACCATTCTTGCTTCTAAGGAGTATTCTGGCTGTATTTCTTCCAAGACAGATTTGCCCACTCTTCTGGCAGTCCATGGTATATTCAATATTCTTTGCCAACATCATAATTAACATACACACAATTATACCTGCAGGCACAAGGACCTGGAATTCAACAAATATTTTGGGAGGTTACAATTCAATCTATAACAAATATCGAAAAAGGAACACATCATTTCTAGCAATAGAAACACTTCTGTCTACAGGATGATGGCTATATCGGCAGAAAGTAAGTTTATTTCTAGGAGAATGACATGGAGGCTACTGTAACTATTTAGATAGACATGGCTTTGAAGGATATTTAGAAAATGTAAGGAAGTGGTGACTGATTTGATGTAAATCCCAAGGAACCTACGTAACACCTAGTGAACTAGGTAAATGTGAGCATACCATTCATTAAGATGAGAAATTCAGGATGTGGTTTGTTTAGGAACACATGGGTTTGCTTTGGAATGTTGTCAGTTTAAGTTTCATATAAGGCGTTCTTAAACAGAAAATTAAAAATATTGATTTGGGATTCAAGATCAAGTATGGAGCCAGAGTTTTAGATCATTGAGTTATGAAATGGTAAGAAGATGAAGAGACACCAGATTAGATGATAAAAGTAAATGAGCATGTCAAAATTTAGAGGAGCCAAGATAGAACAAAGGAACACTAATATTTTATGAAAGAGCAAAGAAACAAACAAAAAGAGAAGCCCACAAAGAACATCAAGCCACAGTGTTCTTGGTAATACTTCAAAAATCATAGTAGCTGAATAAGGAAACATAGGTTGGTGAACAAAATGTTCTTTTTGGATTTGGCAAGAAGGTTATTGATAGTATTGGTAATAACAAATCAGTTTTTACTGGTTTAAATAATAAATGAGAGACGTATAAGAGACAGTGAATGTCCTACTAGAAATCTGGCAGTAAAGAGAAAGGGAGGGATTTAGTTACATGACTAATATGGAATACAGTAGCAGTAGCAAAGAGAGTTTGGTCTCACAAAAACAAATTTCATCCCTCTACCCTGAGTTCTTTCTCCCTCATTATTGTCATGACTAATTTCTTCTCATTCTTCAGCCTTCAATTTAAATACCGTCTTTTCAGAAAACCTAAGCTACTTTCCCTACCTTCATTCTCCCCACGTCCTCTCCCACTACACACATTACCAGTTATTGTTGAGTTGATTCCCACTCATAGTGACCCCATATATGTCAGAGGAGAACTGTGCTCTACAGGGTTTTCAGTGGCTGATGTTTTGGAAGTAGATTGCCCAGCCTTTCTCTTGAGTTGCGTCTGAGTGGATTCAAACCTCCAACATTTTAGTTAGCAGCCAAGCTCATTAACTGTTCACACTATTCATGTGAAAAATTATGTCATACGCACACGTGAAAAATTATAAAGTTCAGAAGATAGTGAAGATTTAAGGTGGTAGGGGAAAAAAAAAGGAAGGAAAAGAAATGTCATCCAATAATTTATACTAGCAAAAACAAAAATCATCATCAATATTGACATCGAGATAATGATACTTTCAAATAAAAGAAAACAAATGAAATTGTCATCAGATGACCTCGATAACAGAAAAATTCTGAAGTAAGTTCTTTATGTTGAAGAAAAACAAAAACAGATGAGAACTTGGCTCCCCAGGAAAGCACATCAGAAATGCTAAAATGTGTTAGTAAACATAAAAGACTTTTTAAAATTTAAGTATAAATGACTTTAAATAAAAAATTATGACATTGTTTTATGGAGTTTATACCATATGTACATGTGACAAATATTAACATAAAGGACAATAAACCCAAAACCAAACCCATTGCCATGGAGTCGATTTCGACTCATAGCAACCCTATAGGACAGAGCAGAACTGCCCCACAGAGTTTCCAAGGAGCACCTGGTGGATTCGAAGTGTCGACCTTTTGGATAGTAGCTGTATCTCTTAACTGCTACACCACCAGGGTTAAGGTAAAATGAACCTATACGATTGCTAGGATTTTACACTTCAGGAGGAGTGGTACAATACAGCTCTAATTATATTGTGAAAATTTAAACATATATTGTGTAACCTGTATAGCAACCACTAAAAACGTAAAGAATTATCACTAAATGTCAATAGACAAATTTTTTAAAAAATCTAAGAATATATTCAAATAATACACAAGTGAGAAAGGAGGAAGAGGAGAACAAAAGCAGAGAGGACAAACAGAATCGAAGTAGTATAATGGTACACTTAAATCTGACAATCAATGGTGTTATTAAATGCTAACAAACTAAACACTTCAATTAAATTAAATTAACACACTAAACACTTCAATTAAAAATCAGAGATTCCAGAATGGATAAAAAAGCAAGACCTGGCTATATGCCATCTACAATAATCACACTTTAAGTATATGACACAATAAAATGAAAATGAATTAAAAAAGATATACCATACAAACTGTAAGCATAGTTAAGACTATAGAGTGTATATTGTCATCTTAAGAAGACTAAATAAAAATGTCCTTCCCTATGGATAGAGAAGGATATTTCATAATGATAAAAATGTTAATACATTCAGGAAACGTAACAATCATAAAGGGCTATGTACCTAGTAACAGAAATTTAAAATGTATGAGCAAAATTGTCAAAATTAAAGAGAAGAATAGAAAATTTCGTAATCATGTTTGGAGACTTTAACACCCTTCTCTCAGCAATTGATAGAACAATTAGAAATAAACAAGTAAAGACACAGAAAATCTGAGCAACATGATAGACCTTCCTGATCTAATTTCTTGTCATAAGACATTGCACCTAATAACTTCAGATTACATATTAAGTGTCCTTGACATAATCACCAAGATAGACCATATGCTGAGTGATAAAACAAACGCCAACACGTTCGGAGGACTGAGATTATACAGACTATGTTTATTTATAACAAATTAGAAGAATTGAAAGTAATAAATAGTATGTTCTAAAACAATACTGCCTAATAGAACTTCCTACAGTTTTGAAAATAGTCCATATCTGCACCTTCCAATACAATAGCCACTAAGCGTATGTGGTTATTGAACACTTGAAATCTGGCTAGAGTGACTGAGAAGCTAAATTTTTATTTTATTTAACATTATTTAAGTTACATTTTAATTTTAAAAGCCACATGTAGCCAGTGTATACCTTACTGGAAAAAACAGTTCTAGATAATATATAAATGTTGTCTATCCCGTAAGCATATGATAGGCTCTATCTTCCATATATGGCCATTGAATTTCCTTTGATAGAGTTTGACAAATGTCTAGTGTATTGCTTGCATTACCACTCATCCAACTCTTTAATTGACCAACATCCTCATTTAAGAGTTTAAGGTAATATTTGCTGTTGTTCAATTGAACACATTTCAGGTGAGAACCTGATTTATATATCAATCAATCTTATGAATAAATCCTAAATTATAGCAACAAACACCAAATACCTATTAAGCTTGGTCAAACATTTTTCCAGTAATACAGTTACATTAAGAAAAGGAATTATTAAATGATAAATGGAAAAATAATTTCTAAATGAAGACTATAATATGCTCAGAAAAAAAGAAAATGAACTAAGGAAGATACTACTAAAGATAGTATATTTTTAGTATACTCTGTGCGTATTTTTCCCATCATTCCTCTCCATCAACCTTATGCTCAAGCAGTATTGACCTGTGAGTATTCTTTAAAAGTGTTATCTGTTCTCTATCTCTACAACTATGTACACACTGGGGATATGTGCTGTCAAAAAGCTTCAGGGTTAAATACGTTTTCCCATCAGTTGTGAGCCACGTCTTAATGATTGCATTGTCATGGGATTACACAGAATGAGAGCCAAGCTATTATATCTTTCACTATTACTGCTGTCATTTTTACTGTTGATGCAAAATCTCAAACAGCACATTTTTATTGACTGCTGTTCTAAGTGTTCTTAGTGGTCTGTATATCTCAGTGAACAATATAGAAATGATAGAATAAAATATAATACAGCTTCTGCCCTCTCAAAGCTTACAGTAGAGTATGAGTCAGAAAATAAACAAATATATATAAATTGAATTGCGCTTTACAAGATGACAATTGTCATGGAAAAAATAAAAAGAAATGCTAGAGCAAGACAAGAGAGATTAAGAATTGTTGGGACTGGTTACAATCTTAAATGGAGTCATCAGGGTGGGCTTCATTAAGTAAATGCTATAGGGTTGCTGTGAGTCTGAATTGACTCCATGGCAACAGGTTTGGTTTTTGGTTTTTTTATATGAAAGAAGACTTGAGAAAAGTGAGGGTGTTAGCCAGGTGGATATATGGGAAAAGGATTTTCCAGGCAGTGAAAATAGGCCCTAGTAGAAGCATCCCTGAAGCCCTGCTGGCACAGTGGTTAAGAGCTTGGTTAAAAAGATGTGCAGTTCAAATCCACCAGCTGCTCCTTGGAAACCATATGGGGCAGTTCTGCTCTGACCTGTTATGGTCGCTATGAGTTGAAATCAGCTTGACTTCAGTGGGTTTGGTTTAGAAGCATCCCCGGTGTTTAAGAAGAGCAAGGAATCTAGTATTCTAGAGCAGAGTAAAGGATAAATTATATCAGAAGGAAATGTGATTTTACCCAAAACAGATTTTACCCAAAACAGATTTTAAGTATATATAACCTTACTCGAAATCTCTAGAAATCTTTGAAAGTACATTTTTATACAATTGAAAGAGGGCTAGCACATCTATCATTTAAATTGAGAAAATCCCTCCTGAGACTAATCTCAGGCCAAGATTTTTAAAAGAGTTAAAGCAAAATGAATAATTGCATATATCCAGAAAATCTATCCCCACAAAAACCATACCCACTGGCCTCATGTCAATCCCTACTCACAGCAACCCTATAGGACTGAGTAGAACTGCCCCGTAGGGTTTTCAAGGAGAGACTGGTGGATTCAAACCACCAACCTTTCACTTAGCAGCCGGGTGCTTTAACCACTCCGCTAGGCTCCTTCAGGAAAAACCTAGGAAACCTTTAATCAAGTGTTTTTAACTTCAGCAAAGAAGAATATCTTCTTCTAACACATAATCAGTATAATTTCAGTTAAATAAAAATCTTCCTCTTTTTTTCCTTTATTCACAGTAAGTACTCAGCAATTATATCTTCGTTTAGCTCCTAGGCTGGTATTGTGTTCTATTCATTTTTATATCTAAAATCCTAGCACAACATTGTAGGGATTGTAGCTAGTGTCACATGGCAACATGTGTATAAAAATTTTGTATGAGGGATTAACTTGAGTTGTGAACTTTTACCTAAAGTACAATAAAAAAATAAAATGAAATCCTAGCGCAGAATATGGAGCATAGTGGTTGCTCAGGGAGTCTGTTTTATGCACACATTCATGTGGTTAAAATAATAGTTTTTCCACCTCCTTTTCCATATATACTACTTATATTGTCATTTTATGAATTATTTTCTCTTTCAAGGTTAAATGCAATATTTATCTAACCTAACATCACATGTAAAAAAAAAAATTCTGGATTCAGACAGTGGGGGCAGTGAGGTGAGGCACATAATTTCATTATGATGAACTATCTGGCATTCTATATAGCATAACATAGTTGTAAGGTGTTGCTATTATTGTTATTGTTTCTTTTTTTTTCATTCTTCTGAAATACTGAATATGCTCAAATCAAAGCCTGCTATTTATTCAGTACATTGGTTCAAAACAAAGTTTTATTTTCACAGTCATCTGTAACAATTAGCACTGAGAATTATGAATTAACTGAACTTTATTTTTGAAGTTTTAGTCCCCTCTAAATGTATAAACCCATTAGAATATCTTACTGAAAGCAATAATTGCAATAATGTTGTGTGTATACTTCCCTGAAGAAACGTTAATTAGTAAAATACCATTTAGTGTTTCTTTATTGTTTGAACTAGGTTAAAAACACCACATTTACAGACTCTTTAAAGCAATATTTTTTTAGTGAATATATATCCTGGAATATTTTAGGAATGTACTTAAATATGTACTTCAGAGGCCACTGATCTAGATTTGCTTGTTTGTTTTCAGAGGCGCTGTTGCTCTCAGAATCTTAATTAATTATAAATTATCAAGATTTAACTGAGAAACTATATATAGGTGTCTGTATAACACAAGAAAATATGAGAAGGCTACATCCAGTATTATTTCCCCAGCATGGTTTAATATATATATATTACAGTTTTAAAATACTCTGACCTTTAGAGGACTGATTTGACATACCTTATACAAATAATTATGTGTAAATATAAAAACACATATAATTATATTTTTAAATAATAATAAGTAAAAATAATGAATAAAAATAAGAATACTTCTTGATGAACTTTTAAAAATAATACCTGAAAATATTTAAGTAGGAGAACAATAGAAAAAATAACTTTTAAAGACTTTGTGATAATTCTATAATAAATTTTTCCTTAAAATAATTTTAACATATGTTGACTAATTTTAAAATTTAATTCTAAAACTGTTTTACAGTTGACTGATTGCTTAGATTGACTCACACATAATTGAAACTTAATCCAACTGATATTTTGATACTTTCAATGTGAATATAAGGTTTAAAGAGTTTGTTTTATTTTTTATGTTTTCATTTAATTTTGATGTATTATGTACTTACTGCTAAAAATTTCATTCTGTAAGCAGTCAGTCATTCAGACAAGCCTGGGAGCTATAGTCTTTCCTGTTCTTCCCCTTGATAGCATTTACATGCTTCAGGAACAAACCACTGCATTCTTTCTTCCCCTCCCACTGAAATCTAATTGTCTAAGTATCAGCAGAGTAAAAGAGATACGATTCTGGCTGGGTGCACTTCCTTCTCAGGTGGTCAGGTGGAAAAATTCTCCATGTAATGGATCTCACAGGCAAGGATATAAGATAGCTAGGGGAGAAATTTTTCTTTCTCTCTTCAGCTATGGTGATAGTGGGGTATGCATAGCATAAGCTTAGCATTAAGCTTAAAACCCACCAAGTGAACTTACCTGAACAAGGGGAGACCAGAAGTATGTAGTCTCCTGTCGTGTCCCTCAGCCACAATGCTAGGTGGAAGGTAGGTGTGGAATAATCTATACCTGCTGAGACAGTTTCCAAAAGTCAGAGGGGCTGATGTGTCATATAACCGTCCCATTTAAGTCCCGACCCATGGCACAAAGCAGGATGTGAGTAGAAGTTCTGCATTTCACCTGGACAGCTTTTGAGCCAGGGGGACTGCTGGCCTGTTATATGCTGTCCACTTCTTATTATAAGTAATAAAAGCTACTTTCCATGTGCTAACATGTGTTCAGTCTCTGATCAGAAAGATGTGATGTTTTGGGAGCAATCCGTATCAGTTATTGGTGTTCTTTTTCTAATGGCCTCCTGGCTGTCTAGGAATTGAGTACAAGCTCTGGCTATACCGCAGATTTGCCGTGTGGCACCACAGTTATGGCACAGTACAGCAGAGTCTGAGAGTGTTGTATTTCACCATATAAAAAGTTATATTTTGGAATTGGCAGATACAGTTTATGAACTAAAAAGAAATGTAAGGAAGAACGGGGACTCAATTGGTTGATCTATCTACTCTGTACGACCTCATTGTATTTTTTGCAACTCCTTCCATCCATGGTCCATATTAGAGTGATACATTGTTGAGAGAGCAACTGAAGGGCATGTTCTAGAAACACAGTGTAGTCATCCTTCATGGCAACCCTAAAGGTGGTGTGTGTCAGGCAGCATCTAAGATTACCCACAATGAGCCCTGCCTTCTGGTATTCACGCCTCTGTATAGTCCTCTCCCCTTGAACATGAGCTGGACCTAGTGATTCATTTCAAATAAATAGAATACAGCAAAAATGATGGGATTTTACTTCTGAGATTAGGTACAAAAAGACTGCATCTTACGTCTTGGGTGCTCTATCTCACTTTTTGCGCACTTCCTTGGAGGAAATCCAGCCCCATGCTATAGAGAAGCCCATCGGAAAGAAAATGAGGGACAGCTTCAACTAGCAGCCAATTAGGAATTGAGGTCCTCAGTTCAACAAACCAGAAGGAACAGAATCCTGCAGGCAGCCATGTGATCCTCCCCTGGCTGAGCCTTCAGATGAGAACCACAACTTGTATGCATCTTTGTGAGAGACCTTGAGCTAGAGGCACAGAGAAAATTTGTGTTCAAATTCCTAACTCACAGCAAATGTGAGGTAATAAATATTTGTCGCTTTAAGCTGCTGAATTTTAAGACAATTTCGTATGCAGCAAAATATAACTAATATACAGAACATAACATATTCAGAACTGTCTTAAGTGCTAACTGTGAATCTATTCCTTGATTTTTCTAAAGCAACATTTATTCTACTGGATTTTTACCCTCTGGCATTTCTTAATCTATATCACAATTTTCTACCAGCTGCATAAATAAATGTTCCCTTTTATTAGTCCAAAGTTGCCTCTCTTGACTCTCAAGAATTAAGTTCATGTTTTACATTCATCTGGAAAGATTTTTCTCAAATATAACTTCCACTGTGAAACTTCCCTAGCTTCCTAAGCACAGTGTTTCCTTGTTACTTTGCACATAGCTCTATTATTAACCTTATAAAACATCTCATGTTTTTGAGTTTATGAGTTTTTCTGCCCCACAAAACTGTGACATCATAGGGGGTGAAAAACAGCTCTGATTTCTCTGTGCACTTCTGATGCCTAGTATAGCCATCTGTCTAGAGCAGAATCACAGTAAATGTTGTTGAGTGACTGGGTACCCTTCTGTGTAGGGTGTTTAGGCTAGCATCATGCATGGAATTCTTATTTTTTTGTCAGGCACTATTAAAAATACTGTATACTTATTAAGTCATTCAATTCTCAACAAAAATCTTATGAAAGTGGTACTATTTATTATATTCTATTCCAATGTTACATATGAGAAAACTGAACTACAGAGATATTAAGTAATTCCAAAAAGAGCATGCACCTAACTGCCTTGCTAATACCATGCTTTTGGATAAACTTCAGTCATATTCCTTTTCATCCCGTATGACTTTCCTTCAACTATTACTTAGATTCATAGGTTTTATTAGTTAAATTTTCCTTCTTTGAATCATCTACATTTCTACTTTATAATTTTGTGGTTGGAAGCTAAAAAATCAGAACTGTCTGCAGAATTAAAAGTGTGGAAGTATTCTAATTTTATACAAGTGCAAAGTTATATTTTCTGCTTTGTATTTGGCTCTCTTTTCAAAGATGTGCAGCATTTCACTGACTTCATTGACTGCAAAATTGACACCTGAATTAGTCATGGAACTCTCAAGTCCTTTCTCAAGTTCACTCACACCTTCAAACGTAACCCCGGTTTGCCTGGGATGCAAAACTTTCAGGATTCCCTGGGTGGCATAAATGATTAAGAGCTACATTACTAGCTGAAAGCTTGGCCATTCAAATGCACCCGGAGGTGCCTCATAAGGCAGTCCTGGTGATCTGCTTCCAAAAGGTCATAGCCTTGAAAACCCAATGGAGCAGTTCTACTCTGCACAGATGAAGTCTTCGTGAGTCAGAATCGACTCCATGGCAACAAAAACAACAACAAACTAGATTTTCAGTACTAAAACCACAACAGGTTAAGGCAAACTGGGGCAAATTTATCACCCTACATTTGTCCCATAAACCTCTATCAGCCCCCTAAGACATGATATCACTGTATGAGACAGAGTAGAAGTTAAAGACAAATTATATGTACAAGCTGCTTCTAAAGAACTTAAGGTGTAGCAGATTCATCATCTGAAACCTTCCAATTTCATGAAATTTTCCTAAGTTTAACAATTAAAATTTGAAATTTATTTGGCATTTTCCTGCTTGTTTAAACCACGTTACAAAATCTACAAGTACTTCATTCTTAGAAACGTGTATGTTTGATTTTTTACTTCAAGTTAAAATTAACTTTTTTACAGATTAAATCATTCTTAGTACTAATGCTCACTGATATGCAAGTTCTCTTTCAAGAGATAGTTCCTTCATATTATGAAACGTTATCAGTTTTTTCCTTTATTTCAAGTTGGTTGAAAAGCAATTTATTGCAGAGATGAGTTAATCATTTCTTTTTTTTAAACAATAATCAGTTAATATTGCTCAAAGATGAGTGAAAGCCCCTCTCCTAGTCAATTAAACATATGACGGTTTATTATTTAAAAGTTTTATTCCTCTCTCTTGGAGTGGACTTAAGGACTTAGGTTTCAGAATACAAAAGCCTCCTTTTTACCTAGAATTTCCCTATTACATATACATAACCAAACCCTTTGCTGTTGTGTCAATTTGCACTCATAGCCACCCTACAGAACAGAGTAGAACTGCCCCATGGGTTTTCAAGGAGCGGCTGGTGGGTTCAAACTGCTGACCTTTGGTTAGAAGCAGTAGCACTTAACCACTATGCTAGCAGAGCGCCATTATATATACATACAAATATATGTGTACATATAAAACAGGAAATCTTTTTGTTTGCATTAAGGTGTTCGAATTTTCCTGTTATGGTTATTGGCCACCCTGAACCTGTTTATGCCACTGTTTCCTAATGATATATGTGACTGTCTCCCAGATCTGTTTATTGACTTGTAGTGCAGCCATATAAGGGATTAAGCTTATGAGGTGCTTAGAGATTGTGAGAATCTTTTTCCCTTAATTGGTTGACTTCCATTTTTTTAACTTGTCTGCTTTAGTTTTATAGTTCATAAGTAAATGGGAGTCACCACTAAAATATATCCATTGATTAGATGATATTGATGTGCCAACAATAACCAGCAAATGGAGTCTAAGCAGTGACGTCAACTTTGGCTGGACTTCAGAAGCCATCAAACAGGAAAAAAATCTGAAACAGTTGCTGTTGGTATCTAGTCTCACATAGACATGAGTGAGATAACAAACACTTCAAAAAGTTAGACAGAACTATAAATTATGTCTTAATTTCATGAAAATTGGGAAGAGAAATAGCTAGTGAACTAGAGGGTTATTGAAAGATAATATGTCATGTTTGCCTGAGTCTAAGAATCCAGTTTGGGCATGTAATCAGTCCCTAGCCTTCTCTTTTAGGATATCATTCACAGGATACTCATTGTCCTAGTAAATGACTTTTTATAGAAGCAGCCTTGAAATATTGGAACTTCTATCTTGATTTAAAGCCCAGGCTCCTCACTGTCTCCCTACAGGCTTGACACAGGCCAAGTTAGAGAAAAAAATTGTAGTTGACTTCTATGCTTTCTGCTTATTCTGCTACTCTTCCTCTCTCATCTGCTCCCTGCCATTTTTTTGCTTCTTCTGAGTTGGAGCATTGGGAAGAGAAGAAAGGGATGGAGAAGTTCAGATTTACACTATCTCTTGTGATTATCTACTGCTAGAATTCTCTGGCCTTGCAGATTTTTCTTCTGTGAACATTCTGTGGGTTCTTCATTGCTAGATCTCTCACTGGCAGTCCTCAAGCAAGAGTAGACCTCAGTCTACCAAACGTATTCACTCCCTCCTTCTTAAGTCCCTAGGCATCCAGCAGCACTACCTCCAGCTTCTTTCTGTTGAGATTCACTAACCCCTCCAGCTGCCCTTTTAAGCAGATAGTAGAGATTACATGCTGATACTCTTGCTCCCCTGGGTCACATCTTATCCACTTAATACATGTACATTCTTTGTCCAATAAATTCTGGAATCGAAGTTCAAGCTTTATTCGCAGAATACTATTTGTTGCTTGACTCTAAGAGCAGCCAAGTCATGCGCAGTCCACAGTGTCCCCAAAAGTGCACAGGACATATATCAAATGTTCTCTTTAGAGTCCTTTCCCTAAGATTATGACTGATGTCAACACACCAATAGCTCTCTCTCTATATCATTTATATGGCAAGGGACTAAAAATTAAGAAACCATTTATTATTTTTTATTTTTTACTACCTTCTCATTAAATTCTAGTATCGCCCTCATTCTCACATGTATTAATGATATCTATTATTTTGATGTCCCAGCAAATACTTACATTTTAGCATCGCGTTAACATAAATAATCAAAAATTTTTTGTGGTGGCTCCACAGTTTAGTCATTAGACTTCTTGATTCTGTACTAAACTCACTCCTTAAATGGTCTCATTCTGTCTTCCGTAACCTGTTGCCCATTGCCATCAAGTTGATTCCAATTCACAGCGACCCTGTAGGAAAAAGTAGTACTGCCCATAGGGTTTCCAAGGAGTAGCTGGTGGATTCAAACTGCCAACATTTTGGTTAGCAGCCTAAGTTTTTAACCACTGCACCACCAGGGCTCCTATTCAGTCTTAGTCCCCAGTAAATCCATTTCTTCACTCTAAGCATTTTTTTTTTATTCATTTATATGTATCCAACTGATTTTGCAACTTTTCCACCTGGAGGTCTAATAGGAAATTCAAAATAGTCATGTCCACAGCTGAACTACAGATAACCCCCAAATCTGTCCTCCTCATGCTTGTCATTCACTGTATTTCTTAAGCCCAAAGCCTAGAGACCTCATTTGAAATTTTGAAATGTGAATGAATTATGTGAAGCCTATGTTCTCCACCCTCTAATGGCTTCTCATTACTATTAGAATAAAACAGAAAAAGCTTATAATGTCATAAAAGATTACACTGATGTGATTTCTTTCCACCGTAATGTTTCTTCATCATCTACCAGCCATTTCTGGTCTCCCCAATGTTCCTCAAATAAATCAAATGAATTACCGCCTCAGGATCTTGCTCTGGCTATTTGCTCTGCCTGGCACTCTCTTCCTGAGATATTGTATGGTTTGTTCCTTCACTTAATAAAAACTCTCCTTAATTGTCCTCCTCTGAAACACCTATTTAGACCAAGTTATTGAAAATATCCCCACCATTCTCTATCCCCTTACCCAGATGTATTTTTTCATACAATTTATCTCTATTTTATATTATGTTATATATATTCATTTATTTGTTTTCTGATTCATCCACTAGAATTTAAGATTTCTGAGTGCAGGCACTTTATGGTTTTGTTTACCATTTGTGCTGTGTGAAAAATTTTGTAAAGTTTGTCGCTTTCTGCCAGTTTACTGTGTGTGTATCTGAACATTCATTAGAATCTTATTCTGTATAAGCATGTTATATAACATAAGTTATGTCAAAGAACGTTTTTGAGACTTTGCTATCTCAATAAACATATTTCTATCTTCCCATAAAAGGAAAACACCTGCTTTATTCTTATGAAACAAATAACCCTGAAACAATATGCATGTTTATGTCAAACTTAACTTGTAAACAAGTAACATCTGTTGTACACACCCTTGTTCATTCAACGTGTAAAGGCAATGATAAGCATAATGTAGCCTTGAACCAGGAGAATGTAAGGAGTGTGGAAAATGCCTACAGGTTGCATAAAAAACCAGCTTGCCACACCAATATCTCAGCATCCAACTTCCTTCATCTCTACAAAGTATGTCAAACTGGCTTTGAACAATCAAGCTAAGAGTAATACTCTTGTACAGATGGGCAAGGGGGGGATAACCTATGAATAAAATACACCAAGATAGAGCAGGAGGGTGACCGTGTCCTAGGAATAAAGTAATGCACACCTTCCCTCATTTAGCTAACATAGCCTAGCTGCTGATTTCTTAACTGACTCTGATTAACACTTTAGAACTAGATCTTTGCCATAACTCAAGTGAAAAATCTAAATTTACCTAAGCTCTCAAATATAAAATTGGCATTCGGTTCAAATACAATAAGATTTTGTCTTCAAATGTTAGACTAACGCTTGCCTCCAAGTGGGTAAAAAATAAATATTTATTGAGTAAAAGTCACTTTGCTAATATAAATAAGTTGTAATAAATGAGAATTGGTAATATGTACTGAAATTTTAAATAAACATAACTTTTGCATCAATTATTTCATTTTTGGAATATATTTTAAACAGATGAATTATTACAAGAATGTTTGTTACAGCTATATTTATAAAAACAAAAAAATATGAAATGACTTAAAATATCTATCAATAGGAATTGATTAATTCTAGTACATATACACCATCAAAAAACCCATTGCTGTTGAGTTGATTCTGACTCATAGTGACCCTATAGGACAGAGTAGAACTGCCCCATAGAGTTTCCAAGGAGAGCGTAGTGAATTCGAACTGCCAACCTTTTCGTGAACAGCTGTAGCTCTTAACCACTGCGCCACCAGTGTTTCCATATGCACCATAGAATACTACAGAATATTATACATATGTTATTAAAAATGAGGTAGATATGAGCAGCCATCTAAGGTACTCCACTGGTCTCACCTCTATGGGAGCAAGGGATAATGAAGAACACTAAAGATACAAGGGAAAGATTAGTCCAAAGGACTAATGGACCACAACTACCACAGCCTCCACCAGACTGAGTCCAGTACAATTAGATGGTATCCGGCTACCACCACCAACTGCTCTGACAGGGATCACAATAGTGGGTCCTGGACAGAGCTGGAGAAAAATGTAGAACAAAATTCTAACTTGCAAAAAAAGACCAGACTTACTGACCTGACAGAGACTGGAGAAACACTGAGAGTATGGCCCCAGACATCCTTTAACTCAGTAACGAAGTCACTCTTGAGCTTCACTCTTCAGCCAAAGATTAGACAGGTCAATAAAACAAAACAAGACTAAAGGGCACACCAGCCCAGGGGCAAGGACTAGAAGGCAGGAGGGGACAGGAAAGTTGCTAATAGGGAACCCAAGGTCAAGAAGGGAGAGTGTTGACAGGTGGTGGGGTTGTTAACCAACGTCATAAAACAATATGTGTACTGTTTAATGAGAAGCTAGGTTGTTCTATAAACCTTCATCTAAAGTACAATAAAAAGAAATAAATAAACAAATGAGGTAGACATGTTTTGGAAATCTAGGTTTAATAGTATATTTAGCATGAGGCCATTTATAAATGCATAAAAACAAAGCTGAAATTGATTTATACAAGTAGTTATTAACAAATATACCCTCATGGAGGGTAGGAGAATGAGGGAAGTGATGGCAGTATTTTTTTTTTAGTGACCGTTTGTATCTAGTTGTCATTTGACATTTTGAAGTTATTTATTTGTTTTTTAACAGCCTGCACTTCATTCTTTTTAAAGATAAATTCACTTTTTTTTCCAATTGGGCCTGATTTAGCTGGAAATTTAAGGGCATATAATGATTCACTGGAGCCCTGGTGGCACAGTGGTTAAGTGCTATAGCAGTTAACCAAAAGGTCAGCAGTTCGAATCCAACAGCTGTTCCTTGGAAACCCTATGGGGCAGTTCTACTCTGTTCTATAGAGTCTCTATAAATTGGATCACTGCACTATCCAGATTAAATTGCACACTCAACATTAGGCTCTTTCAAAAAATTAATTTTTTCGGATTTAGAGAGAAGAAAATAGTAGACTTAAGCACCCATCTCTAAAATTACTTGCTCCGAGTCCTAAAGGACACTCTGAAGATTTGCACATCCACTCTCAGGAAAAAACATGTCTTGCAATGAATGTAGATGTTGAAAATAAATCTTTTCAAGTGGTTACACCACTGCTGCAGAGCCTACACACTATCCACATCCATTCCTTCAGACTTGCCTCAAATTGTTCTAAATGGAACAGGCCCAGTGTTTGTTTTTGTAAATAAAGTTTTATTGGAACACAGTCAGTTTCATTCATTTATGTATCATCTATGAGTGTATGTATTGACTATGAGTGTATGTATTATCTATGAGTGCTTTCACAATAATAGAGTTGAATAGTCCAAGTATATGGCCTGTTGTTAGGCACCATCGAGTTGGTTCCAACTCATGGAAACCCTATGTACAACAGAAGGAAACACTGCCCAGTCCTGTGCCATCCTCACAATTACTGCTGTGTTTGAGCCTATTGTTGCAGCCACTGTGTCAATCCGTCTCATTTTTCCCTGACCCTCTACTTTACCAAGCATAATGTCATTCTTCATGGACTGGTGCCTCCTGATAACAAGTCCAAAGTACTGGAGACAAAGTCTCACCATCCTTGCTTCTAAGGAACATTCTGACTGTACTTCTTCCATGACAGGTGTTCATTCTTCTGGCAGTCCATAGTATATTCAATATTCTTCACTGACACGATAACTCAAATGAGTCAATTCTTCTTTGATCTTTCATATTCATTGTCCAGCTTCTGCATGCATATGAGGTGATTGAAAATACCATGACTTGGGTAAGGCATACCTTAGTCCTTATAGTGACATCTTTACTTTTCAACACTTTAAAGAGGTCTTTTGCAGCAGATTTGCCCAATGCAATGTGTCCCTTGATTTCTTGACTATTGCTTCCACTGTTGTTGACTGTAGATCCAAATAAAATGAAATCCTTGACAATTTCGATCTTTTCTCTGTTTATCATGATGTTGTATATTGGTCCAGTTGAGGATTTTTGTTAAGAACAAAAAGACCATGTTAAGATGTAATCCATACTGAAGGCTGTGGTCTTCGTCAGTAAGTGCTTCAAGTCCTTTTCACTTTCAGCAAGCAAGGCTGTATCATCTGCATATGGAGGTTGCTAATCAGCCTTCCTCCAATCCTGATGCCACACTCTTCTTCATATAGTCCAGCTTCTTGGATTCTTTGCTCAGCATACAGATTGAATAAATATGGTAGAATTGAATAAGAATACAACCTTGACACTCACCTTTTTCATTTTAAACTGTGCAACATTCCCTTATTCTATTCAAACAACTGCCTCTTGATCTACGTACAGGTTCCTCATGAACACAGTTAAGTGTTCTGGAGTCCCCATTCTTCAAAATGTTATCCATAATTTGTTATGATCCACACAGTTGAATGCCTTTGCATAGTCAGTGTTGAACAACACAGGAAGCATCAAAAGAAAATGGAAGAAATGTATGGCCTACAAACCCTAAAATATTTCCTATATGATATTTACAGAGAAGAAAATTATAATCCCTGGTATTGTGTCTTCTCCTGCTCTTGCCATAATTAACAGAGTTTACTATTTAGTAATTCATCTCCTCCAAGTTACTATGACAAAAGCAATGGCTTAATTCTCATATGATTGCTTGTATTCTTAATGAAGAGGGTGGCTATTTATTTCATTGGTCACACTGTTTAATTTTAATGAGTAAAACAATATTTAAATGCATTAATAAATAAAACAAGATAGTCTTACAAAGAAAGACTGCACAGTGGCACATTTTTGTTTTAATATAGGAATATTTATGATGCATAAGCAGCAGATTATTTGTTCATTGTTAAGTCTCAGCAATGAATTCCCCAAACATTATCTGCTAATTCATCTAATAAAAGAATATTTCTAGCCCATTTCATGTGAAATAGTTTAAATAATATCTGTGCATTAACAAACTTTTTATAAACTAATTTCAAGGGCTATACCCTACTGAGAAATTACTTGCAGTCTTCATGGAGAAATAAAAATACTATGAAACACCTTGTGTACAATTGCCTTATTATCCCAGTGGTCAGTCTGACTTTTCTAATTGCATATGTTTGATATTTCAAGCACTTATTTTTAGTGTTTGCCTAGTGGCCAAAAAAATCAAACCAAAATAAAACAAATAAACAACAAAAAGAAACAGGAACAGATCTTTGAAAGTAGAGTTGAAAAAAAGCACATCATAATGTTTCATAGGAACTTCAGTTGTGTTTTAAACATCAAAGGCTTCCAAAAATTAATTTTCCTCAAAAAATAGAAATGAGAATTTTGGACTCAAAGCCTCTGCTGAAGCAAAGAATATTCTGTCTTCCAGATGAGTTTTGACGAAACATAGAACAGATTTTCTCCTTCAGGCAGTGGTTGGGAACAGGCTGCCCAACAGAAATGTTATGAAAACAGGTGAGGGTACAAACATGGGGTTCAAGGTTTAGGGAAACTCCAGTAACTAGTAGATTTGACATGCTAGGGAGGATTTTTTTTCCTCTTTGTCAGGTTATTCAATGTGCCACAACTGACAGTCAAAATGGGGAGCGTGAACAAAAAGAAAAGTGTATTATTTGAATTATGGTACAAGGTGGGTCTTGAGATAGAAAGTAAAAGTCAGGTTAGTTACTGAATTGAAATTTAAGATAAACTGCAATCATGACACGAACAGTGACTTTTTCTAACACTAAAATTTGAAAACCAGGAAGTTTTAGAGATTGTTTGGATAACCAGCCAAAAGGAGATTTGTAATATCCAATAAAAGTCCACTTATGAACTTAAAAACATAGTTTTAAAAAATAAAGTGATAGGGTCTCTATGAGTCAGAACCAACTCCTAACAAGAACAACGTATTTTATTATGGCTATACACATAAAGTCGTTATGAGTCAGAATTAACTCAATGGCAATGGGTTTGGTATGGCTATACATTACCTCTTATCGTATAAATTTGCTTTCATGATATTATTGGCTGCATCTTAACTTTGTTTGATGCACAGTACTAAGTCAGGAGTGCAACTGCTAATTATAACAGTATTTCTTTTGAAATCTTAAAGATGTAAAAATATATCTTCCATTGATTTCAACCTTTTACACACAACATAGGAACAGTGGCATCACTGGGGTTGGTGTCACCCAGTGCGGTAACTCATGATGTCACCCTCCCCCATGGACCTCCTCCCGTATCAGACCATACAGAATCCTTAGTAATGTTTTTTGTACCAATGTTACTTGTAAATCGTAATTCTCATACATCACTCCTTCTTTCCCTTTAATTACTACTTTGTTCTCAAAAAAGTTATTGATATAAGTTCACGAATAGTAATTACCACAATACTGTAGATAAAACACCAGAAAATTTGACAAAGTCAGCCATTATAAAAACACCAGCAGCAACAAAAACAATAGTGTGTACTTGTAGAGCATGCAGATGAAACCATGTGATTCGAAGCATCATTGTGATAGGGTAATAGTGACAGCTCTGACCAAAGTGCATTAGTAGATTCAAAAAGTAATTTAGCATAGAGTTTTAGCCTTGTAGGCTTATTAACACATGTAGACTGGGCTTACAAAAAAAGTTTTTGTTGTTATAACTAAAAACAGATTTTTTTTTTTTTGTAGACAGTCATTTTGGTGTTACTTCCCTCTGACAATGTAACCCAGTGCAGTCTGCAACTGACGCCCCCTTAGTGATGCCACTGCATAGGAGTTGGATAAACTATATTCTTTATAAATGGCAATGAGCTCTAATAAGATTCCACAAGTTAAACTACATAGCTGTAGTGTATAGTTTTATGTGACATGTCAGCTAGGTTATACCAGTTACCAGTTGCTGTCCAGTAAATTTCATCTCATGGTGACCTCACATTTGCCAGAGTAGAACAGTGCTCCATAGGGCTTTCGGTGACTGATTTTTTGGAACTAGATAGCCAGACAATTCTTTTGAGGCACTTCTGGGTGGATTCAAACCTCCAACATTTCAGTTAGAAGGTGAGCTTATTAACCATTTTCACCACCCAGGGACTCTTGGCTGGGCTGTATATTTAGGTTAATGTTTGATTATAGTGTTTAATCAAACACTAAACTGTTATGTGAAGAAATTTTGTAGATGTGGTTAACATTTACCAATAGATAACTTAAAATAAAGGAGATTACCCTCAATAATGTGGGTGGGACTCACTCAATCACTTGAAAGCCTTAAGAACAAAAGCTTAGGTTTTTCTGAAAAAGAAGGAATTCTGCCTCAAGACTGCAGAATTATTGCGTTTTTACTCAAATAACACTCTCTTTCTGGGTTTGTTTTCCTGCTGCACCCTCTCCCCGTGAGAGACCCTCACAAGTGCCACCATGCCAATCCTCTTCCACATGTTGCCGTAAAAAAAAAAAAAAATTTGTATAGCACTCACTTACAGAAATACCTCATAGGGGGAGTGTAAAGTTGACAAACGCAGAAGGTGTGCATTATTTGCTTAAAAATATGGTCATTTCTCCCTAACTTTCTGGCCTACTGGACTGTCACATGGATTGTAGATTTGCCAGCCTCCACAACTGCATGAGCCAATGCCTTCAGTACAAGATGAACTTCTTCCTTCACCACCAGTGGTTCTTGATCATATTGTACATCCTGAAGTGGTTGAACATCAGTGAATTCTTTTTGTTACAGTGACTGTGTATTCCTTCCATCTTCATTAGATGCTCCCTACATCATTCAATTTTTTGCTCATAGAATCCTTTAGTAATACAACTTGAGGCTTGAGTTTTCTCTTCAGTTCTTTCATCTTGAGAAATGTCAACTGTATTCTTCACTTTTGGTTTTCAAACTCCAAGTGTTTGCACATTTCATCATAATACTTTACTGTGTCTTCTCAAGCTGTCCTTAGAAATCTTTTGTTCAGTTCTTTTCATTTCTCGTTTTGTTTGCTTACTTTGGTTACTGTACACTTAAGTGCAAGTTTCAGAGTCTCCTTTGACACCCATTTTGGTTTTTTACTTCTTCCCTATCTTTTTAATGATCTTTCACTTGATGTCTTCCACAACTTTTCTGGACTTCGGTCATTAATGTTCAGTGTGTCAAATTTATTCTTGAGATGGACTCTAAATCGAGGCAAGATATATTCGCATTTATACTTTCACTCTCATGGATCTGCTTTGATTTTTTTTCAGCTTCGATTTGAACTTACACATCAGCAATTGATGGTCTGTTACACAGTTGGCCACTGGCTTTATCTTGGCTGATGATGCTGAGCTTCTCAGTTCTCTTTTTTCATAGATGTAGTCAATATGATTCCTGTGTACTCTGTCCGGTGAGGCCTACATGCATAGTTATCAATTATATTATTGGGAAAAAAAAAGAAGTGTTTTCTATATATAAGTCATTGGTCTTGGAGATTTCTATCATGTGATCTCCAGTATTGTTTCTGTCACCAAGACAGTGTTTTCCAACTACTGATCTTTCTTCTTTGTTTCCAACTTTCCCATTCCAATCATCAGTAATTATTAATGCATCTTGATTTCATGTTCCATCAATTTCAAATCACAGAGGTCTTACAAATCTTCAATTTGTTCATGGTTGGCATTTGCGGTTGGTGTGTAAATTTGAATAGCAGTCATATTAACTGAACTTCCTTGCAGATATATGGATATTAACCTATCACTAACAGTGTTATGCCTCAGAACAGGTCTTTAGATATTCTATTTGAGATGAATACAACACTGTTCATCTTTAATTTGTCATTCCCAGTATCGCATACCACATGATTGTCAGATTCGAAATGGCCAATTCCAGTCCATTTCGCTACACTGTTATTGTTGCCAGCTCCCGCTCATGGCACACTTAATGTATAACAGAACAAAACATTGCCAGATCCTGTGCCATCTTCATGCTCATTGGTATGTTTGAGTCCACTGTTATGGATATTGTGTCAATCCATCTCATTGAAGGTTTCACTCATTTTCACTGACCCTTTACTTTTCTAGTGATTGTTTTTCTTGATAATGTGTCCAAAATAAGTGAGTCAAAGTCTCACCATCGTTGCTTCTAAGGAGCGTTCTGGTTGTTTTTCTTCTAAACCTCATTTGCTTGTTCTTCTGGCAGCCCATGGTATATTCAATATTATTAGCCAATACCACAGTTTGAATGCATCAATTCTTCTTCTATCTTCCTTTTTCACTATCCAACATTCACATGCATATTCGGAACAATGTTGTAAAGATTATATAAATGCCTACCTCTGCAGACATTTTAAAGCACTATAATTTTATTCTGGATTTTGATTACTGTAATTATACTCTATTAGAATAACTTACTGGCAACAAAATAATATCAAAGCAGATGAGTAGTGTTTTGGTTCATTTGTGTTGTTACTGAAATAAGTAGAGAAATCATAATGAATTAGGATTATGAAGTTTCTGAGTGTTTATCTGTGGTTCTCTTTTACGCTAAAATTGTGATGAAATTTGAGTGTTAGGAAAGAGTTTAGTGTTCAGAGCTCAGTGTCTTGGAATATATGCTTTTATATCAATTATTCCCTTATTTTCTTCAAATGCCAGAATGCTCCAAAAACTGGATTATACAATCTAGATTATTTTATTTCGTATTTTGTTTCACTTTTTACTTTTTATCTCATTATTTACAGCCATACTAATATTTTTTGAATAGATGGGCTCTTTTAAAGGGTTGTGTGCCTGTGTATTTGTATGTCCTGTAGCTCCTATTAGATCATATGTTGTTGTTATTTAAAAGAAGGGATCACATCATCTGTGTTTTTCCCTGTGTTTAAAATATTTCTCTCCATCATATTTCTCCTCTTCTCTTCCCTCTCTCTCCCCGTTTCCTCACCTCTTCTCTTTTCTTCTCTATCTCTTTCTCTCTTACACACACAACTCAGAAGAGCTCATCCATTCAGAAAAATATTAATACTATAGTAGACAAGTAAATAGTGAGAAAACAACAAGAACAACAAAAAAAGTTAATCTAGTTTGGACAATCCAATTTACAAATTTTTTCCAGTGTTTGATGAAAATGAGGGGGAAAAAGATTGGCATGGTGGTATAGGAAGAACTTGAAGAGCAGAGAAAGGAAACCAAATCAACAATTAGTTTTTCCCCTAAGTAAGGAAAAATTTTGACCATTCATAAATAAAGGAATATAATGCTGCCAGGAGTTCGACTTCTCTTCTCAAGATAACTGTTTTCAGGGCTAAAGGGTTAGCTATTGCCACTGGAGGACTGGACACTCAATAGTGGAATTAATTACATAAACCTTAGTTAAAGAAAAGTGGCATGATGTTGAGCACATATTTAACCTCTATCTCTGCAAATATGGTTATTTGGTTCATAAGAAGATAGAACAAGTGCTGGGCTGGAAGAAAAAGATAGTGCGTTTCTCAGGAATCAATGCAGGAAAAAGAAACAACTAGGTATTTCAAGAAGAAAATGATTTAAAACAAGGAAATAGATACTTGCAAAATTGAATGGGATGAAGGAGTGAAAGTCAGGAAACATTCATTGGACTTTTGGATTCAACACCCAATCTGGAAGTGCTACTAATTCTACTTCTGTTGCCTCCCCTGTAACTGCCACACATTCCTGAAGCTGCTGACTAGACACGGGAACATAGATCTTGGCCACCACAAACTTGCCTGTCTGTGAAATTTGCTTGGCTACCACCACAGCCACTGGAAAATAGCTTCTGCCTCATGTCTGTCTTCTAAATATCACAAATCTGCATCTCACTGGCAGAACCAAATTTTCATTCATAACCCTGAGTTTGAGGGATTATGAAAAACTAACTCTTAAGCAAAGAAGATCAAACAGGATGGGAAGAGATTCCATGCAACAATGAGCAACATTCAACATAGGAGAGTGACTTTTATTTAATAGAAGAATCATCCTTTCCATTCTTCTATGGCATCCTGTTGGTAAGCATTCACACTGAACACAAATATTTTCATGCTCTGGGCTCATTGTTTGTGGTTTCCCCACAAACCTCGCTACCAGATTTTATTGTCGCAAACACCCCATCATTTCACCTTTCCAGTTTTTGACATTTAG
The DNA here is from genome assembly GCA_030035585.1 of Dugong dugon. NCBI lineage: Eukaryota > Metazoa > Chordata > Mammalia > Sirenia > Dugongidae > Dugong > Dugong dugon. The sequence continues at coordinate 18,328,395 of CM057463.1, read as the reverse complement.
GCGTATGCCCATGAATCTAGGACATCTTAGCCTCTGTCCATCTATCCAATGTAAAGTGACCAACTTTTTGGGAGAATTTCTCTACTCCATTTCTGTCTATTGACATTATATGCAGCCATCTGAACATTAGGCTGTATTTTTTTTTTTAATAGTTAATTTGTGTTAGGGATCATCCCATGAGGTCATACATACTAATTTCAGAAGAGATGGTAGTGAATAGAATTAGGCATGGCGGGATTGCGAGCAATCATCTCTTGGAAGTTACATGTGACTCCAGGGCCTATTCACACTGGCTCTGAATATAACGATTTCACTTGATTCCGTCAAGTTTGCCTCGCTTTGCATCCTGGTGGATAAAATCATATACAGTTGCTATTGGTGGTTTTGAGTTGCATGGCTATTCCTTCTTGTTTCATGAACAGATTCAGTTTATTTCAGAGCTTATTATCTAGCCTGGAACTATTTCTTCAAAGGAAAATACTGCTGATAAAAAGCACATGAGACTTTTGCTCCAAAAACCTTCAGATATGAGTCTCCTATCTTCAATCAGGGCTTGCCGTATATGCTCTTTGCAGCATCCTGAGCTAGCGCAAGTATTTTGCGCACCATCAGATTTGCTGTAGTGTAAAGGACAAACGACAGACTGCTTCAGTTTCAATATCTACCAAACGATAAGCTCATCTCATAATTTACGTGGTAAATGCACTGGAGATGCAAACACAAATGTGGTTTATTTTTCTGAAAATATAAAATGAAATGGATCTTTTTATTTATTTTTTTTCTCATGGTGACAAATGGCATAAGCTGCAGCAGTTTGCTCTTTATTTGTGTGGATATCTGATCGTGGATTTACATAAATAGTGATGTGCCCATAGAGAGCAGCAAACAATTCAATGTTGACAAGCCCAGATTAAAAGACCAAAAGTTATGAGAGTGATTGATAGAAGCCAATCACAGTGGATCTTGATAACATACTCATGAATTTAAACTTTTTCTGATAGGAGATGTAGTCCTGTGCTGGGGGTCTTAATTCCAGCAAGCTTAGAATTGGCCTGAGCTGTTTTACTGAAGTAAAAATGACCTGCATACCACTGACTCCCAGATCAATAGTTCAGCTTGGTAACCATGGGCCTTAGGACTTCCAGGGAAGTTTGTACAAGCTTCTAAACATTGTTTCTTAACAACAGTGGCATCAATTATTTGTCCCTGCTCTTGGTAAAACCCCTGAGTTATGTGTCAAAAACATCCCTCCATGACCAGCAGGGTATAAGAATCTCTCACTGAGATTGTATTTTGAGTCCACTTCTGAGAGTTTCCATTCACATGTTGGTGGTTTCTGCTTCAACAAAGAGTGTCATCAGATGACCCTTACAGAGAGAGGACAACTGGAACTGGTTCCCGGCCTCTCTCGATACCTTGTTTTGAGACAGCCTCACAGACAGCTGTGAGGCATATACTTTAATGTTATTGTTAGGTGCCATCGAGTCGGTTCTGACTCATAACGACCCTACGTACAACAGAACGAAACAATGCTATTACTATATTACATATTTTCCTTGAAATAAACTGGAAATTTGTCAGCATTGTCATATTGGGTCCTGCGAGTCTTCTTTAGCAATCAAAATATGTCTTACATTAGGGTAGGCCCCACTGAAACTATTAATTATCCTCAATAACTTTGAGAATTGAATCAGATGTATGCAGATGGCAAAATACATCTCTGCTACAGCCCTGGGCTGGTCAGGTTTTCTTATGATGTCCATTCCTGACTTATATTACCAGAAGTAAGAATTTGTTGACATTTAATTTTTTTCTTAAAACCCTGTTCTCCCTTTCTTCTGGTAACAGAGGTTTTGTTAGGAACCAATTCAATATGGTTTGTATCCAGGTAGATGAAATCATATTTGCTATTGGATGGTTTTGAGTTGCATGGTTATGCCCTCCGGTTCCATGAACAGTTTCATTTTATTTCAGAGCTTATTGTCTAGCCTGGAGCTGTCTCTTCAAAGGAAAATGCTGCCAATAAAAGGTACATGAGACTTTGCTTCAAAAACCTACAGATATGAGTCTCCTATCTTCAATCAGGGCTTGCCATTTGCTCAGCATCCTGAGCTAGCACGAATATTTTTAGTACCATCAGATCTGCTGTAATATAAATGACAAATGACAGGCTGCTTAAATTGCAGTATATACCAAAAGATAAACTCAACTCATAACTGGCAGTTGTGAGTTTACGTGATAAATGCACTTGAGCCACAAATCCAAATGTAGTGCATTGAATTAGGAAGGAATTCAGTATGGTCTGTATCCACCCTTCTCCCTCCATACCACTAAAGCTTGACCAGTCAGAGTACTTCATTACTCTGGCCACAGGGACAAGTTCAGGGATGAGTATATGACTCAGAGTGGATCAGTTGTCATTAAGTTTTGTAAAATGGGCACTAGGAAGGGGGATTCTCTGCAATCACGAATTGTAAAATGATGCAGATCTGGAGCTGCCAGTGGTAGCTTTCCTATGATATAGTGAAAAAGTAATCTGAGAATTAAACCTACAGGTGAATGAAAGCAATTGTATGTGTATGTGTGTGTGTGAGAGAGAGAGAGAAAGAAAGAGAGTGCTGATGACATGGAATCCTTTGATCCAACTGTACTTGAAGCTTGTACAATTCTTGAACTTCCCACTCATATGAAAAAATAAATCATGTTTTTCCTCAGACACTTCTGTTTAATATATCACTTACCATTGAAAAAAGGCAATATACCTACCTTAGTTCTCATTGAATTAAGAATTTCCAGCTTTATAACAAGAAAAGTTTTAGAAATTCCTGTACACTTATAGAATTATAAGTCACTAAGGAAGACAAAATAATTTCTGCTTATCTTAAACAGCATTCAGTCATTCATCCAAGGCTGTGCTCAGTAGATGTTGTTGTTAGGTGCCCTTGAGTCAGTTCCGACTTATAGCAACCCTATGTATGACAGAACTAAACACTTCCCGGTCCTGCAGAATCCTTAAAATCATTATGCTTGAGCCCATTGTGGCAGCCACTGTGTCAATCCATCTCGTCCAGGGTCTTCCTGTTTTTTGCTGACCCTTTACTTTACCAAACATGATGTCCTTCTCCAGAGACTGATGCCTCCTGATAACATGTCCAAAGTATGTGAGAAGAAGTCTCCTTATTCTTGCTTCTAAAGAGCATTCTGGCTATACTTTTTCCAAGACAGATTTGTTCGTTCTTCTGGTTGTCCACGTTTATTCAATATTCTTCACCAACACCATAATTCAAAGGCATCAATTCTTCTTCACTCTTCCTTATTAGTTGGTCAGCTTTCACATGCAGGTGAGGAGATTGAAAACACCATGGCTTGGGGCAGGCACACCTTAGTCCATAAAGTGACATCTTTGCTTGTTAACACTTCAAATGGGTCTTCTGTAGCAGATTTGCCCAGTGCAATGTGTCCTTTGATTTCTTGACTGTTGCTTCCATGGTTGTTGATTGTGGATCCAAGTAAAACGAAATCCTTGACAATTACGATCTTTTCACTGTTTATCATGATGTTGCTTATTGGTCTAGTTGTGAAGAGTTTTGTTTTCTTTATGTTGAGGTGTAATCCATACTGAAGGCTGTGGTCTTTGATCTTCGTCAGTAAATGCTTCTAGTCCTCTTCACTTTCAGCAAGCAAGGTTGTGTCATCTGCATATCGCGGATTGTTAATGAGTCTTCCTCCAATCTTGATGCAGCATTTTTCTTCATATAGTCCAGCTTCTCGGATTATTTGCTCAGCATACAGATTGAATAAGTATAGCAAAAAGATACAACCCTGACACACACCTTTCCTGGCTCTAAACCATGCACTATCTCCTTGTTCTGTTTGAATGACTGCCTCTTGATCTATGTACAGGTTCCTCATGAGCACAATTAAGTGTTCTGGAATTCCCATTCTTTGAAATGTTATCCATAATTTTTTTACAATCCACACAGTCAAGTACTATTGCCTAGTCAACAAAACACAGGTAAACCTCTTTCTGGTATTTGCTGCTTTCAGCCAGGATCTGTCTGACATCAGCAATGATATCCCTGGTTCCACATCCTCTTCTGAATTCAACCTGAATTTCTGGCAGTTCCCTGTTGATGTACTGCTATAGTTGCTTTTGAATGATCTTCACCAAAAGTTACTCGCTTGTGATATTAATAATATTGTTCGATAATTTCTGCATTCAGTTGAAATGCATAAACATTGATATCCTAGGCCATAATGAGCTGAATCAGACATTCATATGGTCTACTATGCATGGAATGACAAGTTGAAGAGGAATGGAATTGCATTCATCATCAAAAAGAACATTTCAAGATCTATCCTGAAGTACAACATTGTCAGTGACAGGATAACATCCATACTTCTAGAAGGAAGACCAGTTCATATGACTATTATTGAAATTTATGCACCAATCACTAAGGCCAAAATTGAAGAAATTGAAGATTTTTACCAATTTTTGCAGCCAGAAATTGATCAAACATGCAATCAGGATGCATTGATAATTAGTGGTGATTGAAATGTGAAAGTTGGAAAATATGGCCTTAGTGATAGAAAGAATGTCGGAGATCGCATGATAGAATTTTGTGAGACCAACGACTCCTTCATTGAAAATACTTTTTTTTCCAACCAACATAAACAGCGACTATACACCTGGACCTCGCCAGATGGAATACACAGGAATCAAATCAACTACATTTGTGGAAAGAAACCATGGAAAAGCTCAGTATCATTAGTCAGAACAAGGCCAGGGACCGCCTGCAGGACAGATCATCAATTGCTCATATGCAAGTTCGATTTAAAGCTGAAGCAAATTAGAACAAGTCCATGAGAGCCAAAAGTATGATCTTGAGTATATCCCACTGAATTTAGAGACCATCTCAAGAATAGATTTGACACATTGAACACTAATGACAAAAGACCAGACGAGTTGTGGAATGACATCAAGGACATTATACATGAAGAAAGCAAGAAGTCATTCAAAAAGACTTGCTGTTGAATGTCAAGTAAGTAAAGGGAAAGGAAGAAATGATGAAGTAAAAGAGCTGAACAGAAGATTTCAAATGGTGGCTTGAGAATACAAAGTATTATAACGACATGAGCAAAGACCTGGAATTAGAAAACCAGAAGGAAAGAACATGATCAGCATTTCTCAAGCTGAACTGACTGAAGAAAAAGTTCAAGCCACAAGTTGCAATAGTGAAGGAGTCTATGGGCAAAATACTGCACTATGTAGGAAGCATCAAAAGACAATGGAAGGAATACGCAGTCACTGTACCTAAAAGAACTGTGTCCAGTCATTTCAGGAGGTAGCATATGATCATGAAATGATGGTACTGGAGGAAGACGTCCAAGCTGCACTGACGACATTGGCAAAAAACAAGGCTCCAGAACTGACAGAATATCAGTTGAGATGTTTCAACAAACAGATGCAGCACTGGAAATGCTCACTTGTCTATGTCAAGAAATTTGGAAGACAGCTACCTGGCCAATTGACTGGAAGAGATCGGTATTTATGCCTATTCCAAAGAAAGGTGATCCAACTGAATGTTCAGAAGATAGCTATTCTTATATCTAAATGTATGTAAATGATGTGATTATTAAATGGAACCTATGTTTAAACATGTTTTGCTTCAAAAACCTAAGTTGGAGTTTTCAAAAAGGAGTTCTGGTAGTGAAAAACACATCAATGTCTGTGTTGCATGTAAAATAAAAAAAAAAAATGGTTTTGTGAATTATTAAAAAAAGTAAAATGTAGTACTTAAAATTAATTTACTTTATATAAAAGATGATTTTAAATATTTTAAGTAAAATTTTGTTTAAATTATGAATGTGTTAATTAGTAAATTAAGTACTATAATTTGATATTTAACTACTTATATGTCACTGAAAGGGTTTAGTTACAAGTTGGCTTTAATATGTATTTTTTAATCTTCAAATTTGAAAATGAACAACCACATTATATTCAGGATTGCCTTATACTTGGATATATATAGCAGTTTGTACAAAAATTCACTGAGAGTTCATGCACAGAGTTGAAATTAGAACTCAATTCTTTTTGACTATAAGGACTAATTTTTAGGCTATGGCCTATTGTCTTTAAATATACTTTTTTCATACTCTCATTTATTTGGATATAACAATTCATCTGAGCTACTGGTATATTGCCACAGTTAGCCATGGTTAGTTGAATATTTGCCTATATCGTCTGTTACTCTGTAAGCTACTTCCAGGCACATCATGTTTAACTCACGTTATATACCTTGTATATTATATACGTAAAATCAAGTCTGGTGCCTAGTAACTATTTCTTAGTTGAATCAAATTCAATTGTGAGAGATATTTATTTTTAATAAATGTATATGAACATCTAATTTTAGAATTATTAATGTCCACTATAGACTATAAATTGACTATACATCTAATGCTTTTATGATACATTTATTTCATCTTATATTTTGATACTATGCAGAATCCTTGCTTGTTCTTACTTCTACTCTTATTCACATGGAAATACTTAGACCAGGAATTATTTTGACTGGTAGATCTTGAACTTTCTTAAGTCGTGGACCCAAGAAACTGATGAAAGATTTGAGATACTTTCTCTAGAAGTGAAAATAAACATATTCCCACAAACTTTTACACAAACTCCTAAAGTTCATCCAAAGTCCTCAGGTAAAGAGCTTACCATCTAAACAGGTGACAGCTGAAGAAGCAATGTAAATGAGGTTTTTTTCCTACTTGCCCATAAGTAATAAAAATTGCACGTATCCACTTCCTATCAAATAGGTGAAGAATGAGGGTGACAGAAGCAGTCTGTATTAATCTTGGAAAGAGTAACAGCATTGAACACATTTTCAGTCTGAAAAGATGCAGTCATTTTTCAGTAAGTGAGAGAGGTGAGGGCATTGGGAGCAAAGTAAGGGGAGACCAGAAAATCAAAAAAGCTATGGGAAAGTCAGAGTATGAATTTAAGATGAAACGAGAAGCAAACTAACCAGGTATTGTGGAAGTCTGGGAAAACTGTATGTACTCCTTCCTGGGAAGAAAGTAGATCAATAATACCATCATCATACATAATTGTATTATAGAATTTTCCCCCAAATTGCTTACAAATAGACATCTAAATAGAAGAAGAGACTAGAAGGTAGAAAAATAGAAATGCCAATCGTACCTGTATTTTAACGTTTTTATGTTCTATTTTGAACATTTTTGTGTTTTAACATTTTGTGTCTTCTTGCTTCTTTACAATAACCACAGCTTTTAAAAAGAAGATATGTTTTGTGTTGCTAGCTAGAAAGAGTACATGGTCCAAGAGACAGGAGTAGATGCAAAGCTGGTAGGAAAACAGCATGTAATTTCAGAGGCCAGTGCAGGTGAAAAAGAAGTGAGAAATGGCTGAGTCTATAAAGACAGTAGAAATAATTGGGTTTAGATCCCAAATAAATGGGGCCAATGAAAGAGGCAGTCAGGCCCCAGAGAGCTCACTGGGTGTGGTCTGGTTCACAATGGTGAAAAGACATTGAAAAACCATTGACAAAATGGTTGATATTTCAAAGAGTTTTTCTTTTGTGCCCTAAAACAATAGAATCCACCATTGCTGACTACTTACCAATGTGCCAGGGGTTTCTAAGTGCTTTATATGATTTTCATGATTTAATCCTTAACAATTCCCTATGAGGTAGGAAACTGTTATTATTTCTATTTTACTGAGGAATCTAAGGTTCAGAAGGTAATGTATCCACCTAACATCACAAGGCTAAGTTCAAAGCCTCCTCTATTATAATACCTTCCAGAGTACACCTGCTCTATAGGGTTTCCAAGGCTGTGAATCTTTATGGAAGTAGACTACCCCATCTTTCTCTCCCAGAGTGGCTGGTGGGTTAGAATCACTGATCTTTTGGTTAGCAGGAAAGCACTGTGCATAACCAGGAATCCTTGTTTTTTTTTTTTTTTGCTTGATTGTTTTGTCCTATTTCTAAACTCTGATGATTTATTGCATAAAGATCATTGTCCCTTCTCAATTTAAGAAAAGACAGATCAGCCATTTGAGAGCAGGAAGACCATGATAGAAACGCTGAAGTGATGCTACGGCAGGGAGTGCAATCACTTCAGCGTGGCGTATGATTTTATCTGATAACGGCACATTTTACTTTCATGTGCAGGATTTCATGAAGGAGTCATACTGATTTATTTTAATTGCCTAATTAATCTTTTATTTCCATTTTATGTCTATTGTCAGGCAAATAAGAACATCGTTTTGGAATCCGTGATATAGGAAAGAACTTTCGCTTTTAATTAATCTTTTTCAGAAATCATCAATTAAATATAGTATTTAATTTACTTACTTAGTCCCTGTGATGGTTAAAGTTGTATGTCAGCTTGGCTCAGCCATGATTCTCAGTGGTTTGGCAGTTGTGCAATGATGTAATTATCCTCCATTTTGTGATATAATGTAATCACCTCCATGATGTGTTCTGATGTGATCAGCCAATCAGTTGTAAGGAGAGTTTCCTCAGAGATATGGCATGCATTTGATATCTATGGATGTTCTGGCAAAGCTCACTGGTTTTTGCTTGCTCTGGATCCTACATCTGGCTCGTTGTCATCTGACCTGTGATTCTTGGGACTTGAGCCAGCTGCCTGCTGTACTGCCTGCCGATTTGGGGATTTGTCAGCTTCTGGAGTCTGTGAGCCAGCAGGCTGCCATCTGACTTACTGATCATGGGTCCATCGGCCCTTGCAGTAACGTGAGTCAGGACATTAGAATTTGCAAAGTGTTGACTTCCTCAATTCTCCCAATTCTCCCACTGTTGATGCTTTCAACAGTGCAAATTTCTGCAAGAAACTCTTAGGATGTCACCATTTTCATACATTGATTGCTGCTCCCTCTCCAGAGGGAGAACAAAGTTTCAGTATTTAGAGGTTCCCAGACAGATCCAAGGAGCCCTGGTGGCGTAGTGGTTAAGATCTCAGCTGCTAACCAAAAGGTCAGCAGTTCAAATCCACCAGCAACTCCTTAGAAATCCTGTGCGGCAGTTCTACTCTGAGAACTGATTCGATGGAACCATGAGTCAGAACTGATTCGACAGCACCTAACAACAACAACAGACAGACAGACAGACCCCAAAACACACTATAATCAATCTACCCTCAGGGGAGTGCTTCTGTCAGTCTTTGCATTGCTACCCCTCCTCTGCTCTGTGAGGGTGCCTTACTGGGAAGGGTAGGAGTGGAGCACCCTGAACAGTTCATTCAGGAGATTTGCTCTTTTGGAGCCAGAAATCAGAGGCCCTTCCCAGTGAGCAGGTTATCCATGAGTTGGCTGTTGGTGAGGGCCGGTTCCTTAGCAGCTATTAGTTTTAGAGCCAGAGGTCAGTAAATCAAAACCATAATGAGATTTCACTTCACACTCGTTGAGATGGCTATGACTTAAAAAATGGAAAGTAACAGATGTTGTCTTGGCTGCTAATCAAAAGGTCAGCAGTTCAAATTCACCGATAGTTTGAATCCACCAGCTGCTCCTTGGAAACCCCATGGGGCAGTTCTACTGTGTCATATAGGGTCACTATGAATCAAAATAGACTCAGTGGCAATGGATTTGGTCTGGCTGAGGATGTGGAGAAATTGCAGCCCTTATCCATCGGTGATGGGATTGTTAAATGACACAACCATTGAGGAAAACAGTTTGGCAGTTCCTCAAAAAGTTAAAGTTAGAATTACCCTGTGACTCAGAAATTCCACTCCTAGATATGTACTCAAAATAACGGAAAGAAGGAATTCAACCAGGTACTTGTACATCAGTCTTCATTACAGCACTTTTCACAACAGCGAAAAGATGGAAACATCATAAATGCCCATCAACAGGTAAATGGATAATCAAAACATGGTACATAGATACAATGGAATATTATTCAGCCATGAAGATAAATGATGTCCTGATACATGCTACAATGGATAAATCTTGAAAACATCATGCTGAGTAAATACATCAGTTACAGAAGGACAAATATTGTTTGATCTCACTTATATGAAATATATAAAATAAGCAAGTCTATACAAACCTAAGTTTCCTAGTGGTTACCAAGGAGAGACAAGAGGGAGAGGAAAAGGGGTACTCATTGCTCAGGAGATGCTGAGTTTTATTAATGGTGGAAGTAGATAATGGTGATGGTTGAACAATATGATAAACGCAACATCATTGAATGGTGCATAGGAAGAATGTTGAAATGGAAAATACTGTGTCATATATTTACCACAAAAAGTAAAATACAATCTCCATTGTCTAATCTTTAGCCTCAGTGCCTTCAGCCTAAAGAGCAGGAGCCTTCAGAGGCCCTTGGTTTCCGCATCATGGTAGAAATGTCCACATATATACCTTTAGTCTTTGGGTTTAAGGAGAAGTCTGCTTTCTGAAAGTTAAGAATTGAGAAAAATAGCAGGTGAAATCACTGTGGAAAAATTCCAGTGTCAAAATTATTTATCGCTAAGATTTAATTTTGTCTAAAAGTCTAGGCTCATTCATGCAGATAAACGAAAAAAAGTTATGGGCAAATTGGTTTATGCTCAGAAGATACTCAAAAAAGGTGGTAGAAAAATCATGTATTTTGAAAACTACTTAAAACATGTATATTGATTTGGTTGATTTTTGAAAACCCTAACGAGGACAAAACTGCACTAAAAATGTATATGTAGATTTTAGTTCAATTGAAAAGTAATCAGTATCTTTAAAACTTTTAATAACTAAACTGTGAACCTTAAATTCTATTTAATCTTTCTGGTATTTCTTTTAAGAAAAATGCAGGTAGATCGAAGGACAGAACATGAACACAAAATAACAAATTGTTTCAGGATTAATTAGTGAGAATAAACATGTCAACTGCATCGAAGTGATAACTAAGGAGGAGACGTATAGTCTCAAAATTCAGGAAACACATAAAATCACAATTAAGAGCATGTGTTTATATTTGTAAAAGATAAGGTATAAGTTTAAAGTAAAAAGATGCATTTTATAAAAATATTCTAGAGAGAGGGGCAAGATGGCGCTCTAGGCAGAAACACCACGCCGTCCCTCCACAGCAAAGATCCGAAAAACTAAGCCTAACAGAGAATCAACAATCCTGAAACCCTAGAACACCAAATGAAGAGATAAAGAACTCAGCCAAACACCAAACGGAGTGAGAATACTAAAAGAGAACGGAGAGCGAGGAGAGACTCAGGCAGAGATTCCTTACCAGCTAACGCAGCGCGGATCCACCATCTTGGATTCCTATCAGAGACCAGCAAACGGGAGAACAGCCTTGCAGAGCATCTGGTCGGAGACAGAATGACCGGTAAACTGCGGTGCGCGCTCTCCCACCACCCACCCCTCTCCGCCTCAGCTGGGGATCCCCTGCTTTCCGTGGCCAGGGTCTCTGGGCTGGGGGGTGCTGGTGCTTGGATTCCGCGCGCCTGGGCTGGCGGCTTTCTGGGAGCCATTTGCTGGCAGCTAGCGAACCTTTCTCTGCCGCCTCCCCCTCCTTTTGCCTGGGTGCCTGGTTCCGAGTGCCGTCTCTGCTCTCTCCTGCGGGGCTGTAGGGCTGCGTGCGGGCGTGTGGCTGTTTCTGGGTCTGGGCTCCCGCGTGGGTGGGATCCCGGGGCCTTTGTTCGTTCGCCCCTCTGCTTTCCGTGGCCGGGGTCCCTGGGCGTGGGGGCGCCGGTGCTTGGGTTCCGCGCGCCCGGGCTGGGGGCTTTCTGGGAGCCGTTTGCTGGCACCTAGCGGACCTTTTTCTGCCGCCTCCCCCTCCTTTTGCCTGGGTGCCTGGGTCCGAGTGCCGTCTCTGCTCTCTCCTGCGGGGCTGTGGAGCTGCGTGCGGGCGTGTGGCTGTTTCTGGGTCTGGGCTCCCGCGTGGGTGGGATCCCGGGGCCTTTGTTCGTTCACCCCTCTGCTTTCCGTGGCCGGGGTCCCTGGGCGGGGGGGCGCCAGTGCTTGGGTTCCGCGCGCCCGGGCTGGGGGCTTTCTGGGAGCCGTTTGCTGGCACCTAGCGGAACTTTTCCTGCCGCCTCCCCCTCCTTTTGCCTGGGTGCCTGGTTCCGAGGGCCGTCTCTGCTCTCTCCTGCGGGGCTGTAGGGCTGCGTTCCGGCGTGTGGCTGTTTCCAGGTCTGGGCTCCCGCGCGGGTGGGATCCTGGGGCCTTTGTTCTTTGGCCCCTCTGCTTCCCGTGGCCACGGTCACTTAACCCCGAGACTATCGGCTTCTTGGAATTCGCGCCCCTGAGTGGGGGCTCTCTGGGTCCCATTTGTAGGCACTGACTGCTGGTGTTGCCCTTTTTTTTTTTTTTTTCTTTTCTCAATTTTACTTTTCTTCCTTTTTTGATTAGTTTTGTCATATTTTACCTCTTTTTCTCTTTTGTCTTTCTTCATTGCTTAATTTCTTGTCCCTCTATCTCTTCCTTCTCTTTCTGATCCCTGAATACCAGGCGATGTATGCCTCTGTACCTTCTGGCCAGGCTGAGCTGTGAAAATTGAGACCGACTCCCCCAGACCTCATAGCTGCATCGGTGCGATCCCTGGGAACTTTGCAGTTTTTTAACTTTTCTGATTTTCATTTGGTCATTCTTTCCTTTTCTTTCTCTTCCCCCTTCTGGTTTCCTCCATCCCATAGTCTCTCATCTGTACATTCCAACGACAAACTCCTCTAGCATTCTTTTATGTTTGTACGCTTTTTGCTCCTCCTCCTCTCTCCTCTCTCCCATATCCAGCTTAGCTTCACACATAACCATCTTCCCGCTGCACCCTACCTACCTGCACCGTGCACTAGACATCACATCACCAAGCGGTGCAGGCACGCCCTATTGGAACCTGCCCAGCACTGACTACCGACCGTCCTGGTGGCTGCGGTGAGTGCCACAAGCAACCCATCCCAGTGGCTCCTCCTCAACTAGATCTGCCCAGCTGTACCACAAGAACGAAAAAAAAAAAAAAAAATCTACAATCAATAAACGAGAGAAATATTTACTGAATGCCCCAAAAACAGCAAACAATATCAAAACATTTACAAAAACAAGAGAAGATGGCTCCAATAGGCGTCCAAATTAAAACACCAGATAACTCTCCTGTGGAAGAAAATGCACTAGAAGTACCTGATACGGAACTCAAATCACTAATACTCGGAATTTTCCAAGAACTGAGGCAAAAAGCTGACAAACATGAGGAAAAAATAGACAAATTTATGGAAAATACAGACAAAAAATTGGAAGAATTCAGGAAGATGATGCAAGAACAAAATGCCAAAATAAATTCACAACTCGAAATTATACAAAAACAACAATTAGAAATCCAAAAGATAAACAACAAGATTTCAGAAATGGACGGTGTCATAGAAGGGCTGAGAAGTAGATTTGAAACCATGGAAGACAGGATCAGTGGAACTGAAGACAAACACTTGGATACAACTCTGTTTCAGGAAAACTCAGAAAAAAGAACAAAGAAAAATGAAGAGACCCTGAGAGTTATGTGGGACACAATTAAAAGCAAAAACTTACGAGTGATTGGCATACCAGAACAGGGGAAGAAAACAGAAAACACAGAGAGGATCATTGAGGAACTGCTGACAGAAAACTTTCCCAATATCATGAAAGATGAAAAGTTGGTCATCCAAGAAGCTCAACGAACCCCATATAGAATAGACCCCAAAAGAAAATCACCAAGACATATCATATTCACACTCGCTAAAACTAAAGACAAACAAAGAATCCTGAGAGCAGCTCGGGAAAAACAAGAAGTCACATACAGAGGAGAAACAATAAGACTAAGCTCAGATTATTCAGCAGAAACCATGCAGGCAAGAAGGCAATGGGATGACATATATAAAATCTTGAAAGAAAAAAATTGTCAGCCAAGAATAATATATCCTGCAAAACTCTCATTCAGATTTGATGGTGAAATTAGGTCATTTCCAGATAAACAGAAACTAAAGGAATATGCAAAAGTCAAACCAAACTTACAAGAATTATTAAAGGGAGTTCTTCGATCTGAGGACAAACAGCTTAAGCCCTCAGGCAGGACCTAGGACCTAGGACGCAGGTTAACATGAACCAGATACCATTCTAGGAACTGAACTACAGACGACTTTCCAAAAACAAAAGATATACAACAGGGAATCAGAGAAATCAATCAAAGGATGACAACAACATCAAAACAATGAAAGAGGGAACAAACGGCATAGGTATAGAACCTTCTAAAGGAGAAGAAGGCAAGGCGATACCAAGTAACGGTAGACTGCTTCAAAATTATAAAGATAAGGGTAAAATTCATGGTAACCACAAAAAAAGTTAACAAACCAACTCATAAAAATAAAGACGAAAAACATAAAGTCTCAACAAAAACAAAACCTACAAAAACAAAAGAAATGAACACAAAATCCACAAACAAAAGGAACTCAGCACAAGAGAGTAAGAAGAACAAAGAAAACTTCAGCATCACAAAAAAAAGCACTACAAAATGACAGCAACAAACTCACATCTATCAATAATTACACTGAACGTAAATGGACTCAATGCACCCATAAAGCGACGGAGAGTGGCAGAATGGATAAGAAAACAGGATCCATCTATTTGCTGTCTACAAGAGACACATCTTAGAAACAAAGATGTGAATTTATTAAAAATCAAAGGTTGGAAAAAAATATATCAAGCTAACAACTATCAAAAAAGAGCAGGAGTGGCAATTCTAATCTCAGATAAAATAGACTTTAAAACAAAATCTACCATAAAAGACAAAGAAGGACACTATATAATGATTAAGGGGATGATCCATCATGAAGACATAACCATAATAAATATCTATGCACCCAATGACAGGGCTCCAAAATACATAAAAAAAACTCTAACAGCACTGAAAAGAGAAATTGACAGTTCCACAATAATAGTAGGAGACTTCAACACACCACTCTCAGTAAAGGACAGAACAACTAAAAAGAAACTTAGCAAAGATACAGAAGACCTAAAGGACACAATCAGCCAACTGGACCTCATAGACATATATAGAACACTCCATCCAACCGCTGCAAAGTACACATTCTTTTCCAATGCACATGGAACGTTCTCCAGAATAGACCACATCTTAGGCCACAGAGCAATCCTCAACAAGATCCAAAATGCTGAGATAATTCACAGTATCTTCTCTGACCACAATGCCATCAAGGTAGAAATTAACACTAGAAAGAGCAAGGAAAAAAAATCAAACACATGGAAACTGAATAATAATCTGCTTACACATCAATGGGTAATAGAAGAAATCAGAGATGGAATTAAAAAATTCCTAGAATCAAATGAAAATGAAAACACATCATACCAAAACCTTTGGGACACAGCAAAGGCAGTCCTCAGAGGACAATTTATAGCAATAGATGCACATATCAAAAAAGAAGAAAGGGACAAAATCAAAACATTAACTACAGAACTCAAACAAATAGAAAGAGAACAACAAAAAAAGCCTACAACCACCGGAAGAAAGGAAATAGTAAAGATCAGAGCAGAAATCAATGAAATAGAGAACAGAAAAACAATAGAAAGAATCAACAAAACCAAAAGTTGGTTCTTTGAAAGAATCAACAAAATCGACAAACCACTGGCCAGACTGACAAAAGAAAAACAGCAGAGGGCACAAATAACCCAAATAAGAAATGAAATGGGGGACATTACAACAGACCCAACTGAAATAAAAAGGATTATAACAGAATATTATGAAAAACTATATTCCAACAAATTTGAAAACCTAGAGGAAATGGATAAATTTCTAGAAACATACGGCCTACCCAAACTACAACAAAGTGATATTGAAAATCTGAACAGACCCATAACTAGAGAAGAGATTGAAAAGGTAATAAAAAAACTCCCAACCAAAAAAAGCCCTGGCCCAGATGGCTTCACTGGAGAATTCTACAAAACATTTACAGAAGAGCTCGTACCAGTTCTACTCAAGTTATTTCAGAGCATAGAAGAGGAAGCAACACTTCCAAATTCATTCTATGAAGCCAGCATAACGCTGATACCAAAACCAGGCAAAGACATCACAAAAAAATAAAATTACAGACCAATATCTCTCATGAATATAGATGCAAAAATTCTGAACAAAATTTTAGCCAATAGAATTCAGTATCATATCAAAAAAATAATACACCACGACCAAGTAGGATTCATACCAGGTATGCAAGGATGGTTTAACATTAGAAAATCCATCAACGTAATCCACCACATAAATAAAAGGAAAGAAAAAAATCACATGATTATCTCAATTGATGCAGAAAAGGCATTTGACAAAGTCCAACACCCATTCCTGATAAAAGCTCTCAATAAAATAGGTATAGAAGGGAAATTTCTCAACATCATAAAGGGCATCTATGCGAAACCAACAGCCAACATCATTCTTAATGGAGAAAGGCTGAAAACATTCCCCCTGAAAACAGGAACAAGACAAGGATGCCCTTTATCACCACTCCTATTTAACATTGTGCTGGAAGTTCTAGCTAGAGCAGTAAGGCAAGAGAAAGAAATAAAGGGCATCCAAATTGGTAATGAAGAAGTTAAACTCTCCCTGTTTGCAGATGATATGATACTATACATAGAAAACCCTAAAGACTCCACGAGAAATTTACTGGAACTAATAGAAAGATTCAGCAGAGTAGCAGGATACAAGATAAACATTCAAAAATCAGTTGGATTCCTATACACCAGTAAAGAGAACGATGAAAAGGAGATCAGGAAATCAATACCATTTTCAATAGCCCCTAAAAAGATAAAATACTTGGGAATAAATCTGACCAGGAATATAAAAGACCTATACAAAGAAAACTACAAAACACTGCTGCATGAAACCCAAAGGGATCTACAAGAATGGAAAAACATACCATGCTCATGGATAGGCAGACTCAACATTGTGAAAATGGCAATTCTACCTAAAGCAATTTACAAATACAATGCAATTCCGATACAAATACCAACAACATTCTTCAAAGAGATGGAAAAACTAATTATTAACTTTATATGGAAAGGGAAGAAACCCCGAATAAGTAAAGCACTACTGAAGAAGAAGAATAAAGTTGGAGGACTCACACTACCTGACTTGAGAACCTACTATACAGCTGCAGTACTCAAAACAGCCTGGTACTGGTACAACAACAGAGACATTGACCAATGGAACAGAATTGAGAACTCAGATGTAAATCCATCCACCTATGGTCACCTGATTTTTGACAAGGGCCCAAAATACATCAAATGGGGAAAAGACAGTCTTTTTAACAAATGGTGCTGGCAAAACTGGATATCCATTTGTAGAAAAATGAAACAGGACCCATACCTCACACCATATACAAAAACTACTTCAAAATGGATCAAAGACCTGAATATAAAGCCTCAAACTATAAAATTCATAGAAGAAAAAATAGGACCAACACTTCAGACCTTAATACATGGCATTAACAGGATACAAACCATAAACATCAACACAAAAAACCCAACAGATAAACTAGATAATTGGGATCTTCTAAAAATCAAACATCTATGCTCTTCAAAAGATTTCACCAAAAGAGTTAAAAGAGAACCTACAGACTGGGAAAAAATTTTTGGACAGTACAAGTCAGACAAAGGTCTAATCTCCATAATCTACAAGAAAATCCAACACCTCTACAACAAAAAGACAACCAATCCTATCAAAAAATGGGCAAAGAAAATGAACAGACGCTTCACCAAGGAAGACATTCAAATGGCCAACAGACACATGAGGAAATGCTCGCGATCACTAGCCATTAGAGAAATGCAAATTAAAACCACAATGAGATACCATCTCACCCCGGCATTACTGGCACGAATCAAAAACACTGGAAATAACAAATGTTGGAGGGGCTGCGGGGAGACGGGAACTCTTATACACTGCTGGTGGGAATGCAAAATGATACAGCCATTTTGGAAAATGATATGGCGTTTCCTCAGAAAGCTAGAAATAGACGTACCATTCGATCCAGCAATCCCACTCCTAGGAATATATCCTAGAGAAATAAGAGTCATCACTCGAATAGACATATGCACACCTATGTTCATGGCAGCATTATTCACAATAGCAAAACGATGGAAACAACCTCGATGTCCATCAACAGACGAATGGATACACAAACTATGGTACATACACACAATGGAGTACTATGCAACGAGAAAGAACAATGAATCGGTGAACCATCTCATAACATGGATGAAACTGGAGGACATCATGCTGAGTGAAATAAGTCAATCACAAAAGGACAAATATTGTATGAGACCTCTATTGTAAAAACCCATGAAAAAATTCACATGCAAAATGTAACAATCCTTGTTGGTTACCAGGGATGGGGGGGGGGGGAATACTAAATAGGTAATAGGTAAATGGTTACTTGGGTGAGAGATGAGATAGTACATAGTACAGGGGAAACTAACACAACCTGCACAAGGAAAGGTCATGGAGGCCCTATAGACACATCCAAACCCCCCGAGGGACTGAGTTGTTGGACGGAGGGCTCTGGGGACCATGATCTCGGGGAACATCTAGCTCAATTGGCATGACACTACTTATAAAGATAATGCTCTACATTCTACCTTGGTGAGTAGTGTCTGGGGTCTTAAAAGCCTATGAGCGGCCATCTAAGATACTCCACTGATCTCATCCCTTCGGGAACAAGGGAGAACGAAGAGAACAGGATACAAGGAAAAGATTAGTCCGAAGGACTAATGGTCCACAGCTACCAAGGCCTCCACGGGACTGAGCCCAGTACAGCTGGATGGTGCCCGGCTACCACCAATGACTCCTCTGACCAGGATCACAACAGAGGGTTCTGGGCAGAGCTGGAGTAGGATGTAGAATATAATTTTAACTCCAAAAAAAAAAAAAAAAAAAAGAAGACCAGATATACTGGCCTAAAGAATACTAGAGAAACCTCGAGAGTGTGGCCCCCAGACACCCTTTCAGCTCAGAGGGGAAGTTACCTTCAAGGTTCGATGTTAAGCCTGGGAATGGACACCCCAGTAAAACTAAATGGGACTAACGATGTACAGGAGTCCGGTGACAAGGGCCAGAAGGCAGAGGGAGAGTAGGAAACTGATGATAAGGAACACAAATTGAATAAGGACACTGTCGATGTATTGTGAGATTGTTGACCACTGCTATAGGGCAACATTTGTAGTAACTATTAAATGGGAGGCTGTTTTGTCCTGTAAGCCTTCATCTTGGGCGAGAATGGCAGCACAATTGGAAGAGCATAGTCAATATCACTTAAATGTGTAAGTAAAAAGTTTTGAAATGGTGTTTAAATAAAATAAGAATAAATAAATAAATAAATAAATAAATAAACAAATGAGACTAAAGAGGTACAATAGTCCACTGACAAGGTCCAGAAGACAGAAGGGGACAAGGAAGCCCCCTGGTGATAGGGAACACAAGGTGGAGTAAGGATATTCTTGATGTGCTGTGAGATTGTTAACCATTGTCATAGGGCAACATGTGTAGTAACTGTTAAATGAATAACTATTTTTTCTGTAAGCCTTCATCTTAAGTGAGAATAACAGCACAGTTGGAAGAGCGTAGTCAATGTCACTGAACTGTGAATGTAGAAATTTTTGAAACGGTGTATCTTTGGCCATCTGTAATTTTCATCAAAAAAAAAGGTTGAGAATTTAGAGGCTTAATACGTTGTGGGGTTGTTAACCAATGTCAAAAATCAACATGTGTACTACTATTTCATGAGAAACTATTTGCTCTGTAAGCTTTCACCTGAAGTACAATAAAATATATATTAAAAAAAAAAAAAAATATTCTATACGTTTGAAATGCTGATACTCAGTTTAATGAATTTATTAAATAGATTTCTTAGCTCATTAATTAGTCAATTAGGTCAAAACTCTTTATCCAATACTTTTATGTTGAAATATTTATTTAAAAAAAAAAACTGTTAGCCTTCAAGTCAATTTGGACATATGGCGACCTCATGTGTGTCAATTGCTCTGATCTTTTGAAGTTGATTGCCAGGCCTTTATTCTGAGACCTCGCTGGGTGGATTAGAACTGACGGTCTTTTGGTTAGTAGCCAAACACTTAACGTTTGTGCTGCCCAGGGCTCCTGCAGATTTATGGTTGCACCTAAATTATCATAGGGTGTATGTCCGTAATACATGATTGAATGACTTTAGATACTAATGATGTTATTGCTAGGATTAGAATCTAATGTATTTTTCATTTTGACAAAGGTACATAAAGGGACATTTTTACCAGGTTTTCTGTGTTTCAGTTCAACTAATGCTCTCCTGTCAGTAATTCCCTACTTTTATTATTCTCTTAAGTGAAATTTTATAATCTTCTCTCATAATTGGCATTTACACATAATAGATTGCTCTTCAAAACAGATAGTTCTATGCATGCTGTACTTAGGACTGAAGTTGTTGGAGTCTGAAGCTTGAGTCAAAACCATCTTATAACACTTTGATACTGCCATGCTATTTAAACTCTTTTCCTCTGTATCCTTATAAGTAGAGTGAAGTAGTACCTATGTTACAGGGTCATACTGAGGATTATATATGATTTTGTACACATACCACACATATATATGTGTATCTATATATCTCTATCTATATATAGAGAGAAAGAGAGAGACCATAGAACAGTAGTGGGAACATAGAATGCTCTCAATAAATTATTTTAAATTATCAGTATAACATTTATATGAAAATAGAATTTGTTTTATACTTCAAGAAAAGTGTAGAGGAACCTTCTGAAATCTTATTTTGATGTGCTACTTACTACAATGCTGGAGCCCTGGTGGCGTAGTTGTTAAGAGCTTGGCTGCTAACCCAAAAGTCAGCAGTTCAAATCTACTGCTCCTTGGAAACTCTATGGGGCAGTTCCACTCTGTCCAATAGGGTCACTATGAGTCGCAACCAACTCGACAGCACCTAACAAAAACACAACTACAATGCTACAATTTCTGTAATCAATGTTTTTTAAGAAGTATTCAAACTTTCTGGGAGAAGAAATTTTTAAAGAGGGCAGGCTTTTCCAGCTACATGCAAGACCATATTTTCTTAATATACTTTAACTAAAACAATATATAGTAACTGATTGAATGTAAAAGTAGATATGATAATCCACCTGTCTTCCATTAAGCTAGATATTAAAGAGATTTGAACAAAAAAAATGAAATAAAGCCTTTCTTCTCAATATACATATATAGTTGTCCCTTGGGGAAATCTATTTTCCATAAAAATTATTTATATTAACATGTAGTGGATTTATTATAGTTATTTTAAAATACATTAATAAATAAATGTTAAATTTTTGTTTTAATTTCTATACTGTCCACTAAACAAATGTTATCTGTGCTCCTCAATTATTTGTTAAGCATGCAAAGTGATTTTCAAACTAAAATGCTTGCGAATCTCTGCCTTATTGTTACCAGATAACCTACACAAAAGTGTTAGAATCAACAGTCTATCTATGTATTTGAGCATGTGCACATATGTACACACATATTTATTTGCTTACATGGGCTGACGTGGAAATAGATTTTATATTTAGTATCAATAATATATTTTGTATTGCTTACATCTTGATTTATTTATAGCAACTGTACACTTACTGTTTGCTTGAGTACTCTGTATACAATTAGTCTACTTTTTTGAAACAATTATTCACCTGAGAAAATTTCCAGGTAGCAACGTCTATACAAGTACCAATATTTTTGTTGACATCAACCAGTTCTATCAGGAGATAGTAGTTTTATATTATTAAACAAAACACGTAAAACTTAATATTAAGCCTTTGCCGTTGAATTACTTCAGAAAGTTCACCTCAGTGCAATGAGTAGATTTACGTGAGTAGGACCAAAGAGTTTCACCAAAGATATCCCTCTCAGAGCCACGAACTCTCTGCCTGAAAGACACTCTTAGGGAACACATTTTGGCAATCCTAGAAAGTCATTGTTTATTTATTTCTAGCCTGAGTGCTACACATATTAAAGGTTAGATTCAGAGGATTGCTCCCAAGCAAAATAAATTATATTTCTTTTCACATATTTTATGTGTCTAGCTTAAAATTTTTTACTTCAGTGGACATGGAGTTGAGAACCATATGACAGAGCCCACTGTGAACAACTGGTATGTGGAAATCTAGTAGTAATCGAATGGTTCATCTTAGATTGAAGTGTTGCTAGATTTTGGAAAAAACTCAAAGGTATTAAATAATTTTATTTGCTTATTCCATTGTTAATTTAAAAACGGGAATAGAAAAGTGCATAAAGTACATACCCAGCTTCATGAGTCATTATACTTCAACACTGTTGTCACTACCTCTCATGTCAGAAGAACTTCATCAGCCATTGAGAAGCCCAATCATAGTACTCCATACTAGAAGTAAGCAAACATTGCCCTATCTTTTATGGTAATCATTTCCTTTCTCTGCTTTATAGTTTTATCATTCAAATATGCATCCTTAAAACCTACAGTTACAACTATATTAAGTATATATGTACATACATATATCTTTTAATTATTTTTTTAATCTAAAGTTTCCCCTTCCATCTCATGCTTTTTCCTTCCATGATGGTGCTGTTTTTCTTCATAGGTAGTGATATGTTCTTCTATCAAGAGGTGCATATACTTGGGTGTCTTTTTTCATGTATTCAGACATTGAACTTCAATACCTGTATTTATTAATCCATTACACTAATTCAAACTCTCTCCCTTAATTTATTAGCTTGCACATTTCGATAAAGAGAAGCATCCCCTTACTATTTAGTTACATAGTGCTATAGTTTGGATGGAAAAAAGCAGGATAAATACCTTACTCTTTCGCTTTATTTACCAGTTTAAATATAATGAGTTGGTTCCCTAGAGTCTTTCAAAGAAGAGAAATACATTTTTGTATTATTTTGTTAATAATATCATTATGAAATCTTGTATTTAAACATGCTCATTATTTTTCAATACATTGCAGTTCTCATCTTTCTGATGTAAAAACATCTGGTTTTTAGCCAGTGATTCTAATCAAGACAGCTACTGACTTCTTCTGACACAAACTTTGTAGTCCTTGACAGCTTTTCTGGTTTCTGGCTTGACAAGTTACACTCCTTGTTCTAGATCTGAAATCAGCCGTTTCTTTAAGAAGTTTTAGTTTCTTTTAGTTGGCAATGCTATTTTAAGATGACAATTTAGGTGCTAGCTGCTCATTACTAGTGGGTCAGTCATTATTTCTAGAACTCTTCAATAAACTGATAAAACAAATGCATCATTTAAAGTTAAAATGTCTCATTTACTTCTATCAATACATCCAATTTAATTATGGAACATGTTTTTCTCAAACTCAGGCGGAAAGGTTAATAGAAAACTTTTTTTAGTACAGAAATTTAGGGAGATAGCTGACTAAACAGAATCCCTGGGGTGTTGACACTAACACTGCAGGCTGGCCTCATCCTGCTGCCTGAAGTCCTGCTGATAATAGCCTTGATAAGTGCTGTATAAAAGAAACTGAACAGATTTGATCTTTCCCCCATTAGTCAAGGTAAAATAGAATGACTGATAAGATGGCATATATATTGAAAAATTTTCCGGAAGCCAAGTCATATTTGAACTGGGTGGAATTGTGGGGTTGTAGAGAAAATATTTTCATGTTTCTGCACAGTTAGGTCTTTCTGAGCAAATTTTGCTGGAACCTGAGTCAAAGAATAAGACTTAGAAGCTAGTGAAGAGATAGTAAGAGACTTACTTTATTGAAGGCGTACGTTTACATTTCAAAAAGGGGATGAACACAGGAGAGTAGAGACATCCCAGAGACTGTAAACACTTGTCTCTTATTTTCCCTAGAGAAATTTATTTATATTCCTAAGGTTAAGAACCCAGAGTCATTTACCTTATGTTCCCAAATAGAATTTGTTTATATTAGAGAGCAAAAGTTTTTTTCTCTTTCTCTCAAGACGAGAGGGAATAGCATGCATATAAGCTCTCAGATTCCTATGTTCAGAGTTCCTCACCTATAGCACATACCCTAGTACAAGTCTAATGACATTACATTGCCCAGACGGGGAAGACTTAGAGAAAAGAGGAAACAACTCAGTTATTTTAATTAATAATTACCCCACCCATGTCTCATTGATTTTCAGAATAAAAAAATACAGATATTAAAAATATATTTCATATGACAATACAAAAATCTGTACATAGAAGGCATAGCAGGCATATTTGAAATATCTAAGAATTGGAAGCAACCTATATGATCGTAAACTAGTGGATGGAAAACCAAATTTTGGTATATTCTTTTTAATAGAACACTATGAAGCAATGAAAATAATGTACTATTCATATACTCAATAACATGGATGAATCACAAAAGAAGCATGGTAAATGTAAGAACCATACCCAAAAGATCATAATCTGTATTATTCCATTTTGATGAAATTCTAGAAAATGTAAAATTACAGTGAGAGAAAGCAGGTCAGTGGTGGTCAGAGGTTGAGGGTGGACAAGAGGGCACAAGGAAACTATGGCTTGCTAAAAATATTTTATATCTTGATTGCAGCAGTAATTACATAACTGTATACTCTTTTCAAAACTCATTGCACTGCACAACTAAAATGGGAAAATTTTATTATATGTAAACTCCACCTCAGTAAAGTTGATTTAAAAAGACAGAAAAAAACCAACACCAAGAAGGAAAGATGACATCTGTACAGATCCCAAATAATTAAAAAGCTAATGAGAGAACATTATGAAAAAGTTTATGCAAATATATTTGAAAAAGTAGATAAAATGAATTCATTTTTAGGATAAAAAACAACTTACCAAAATAGATAAAATTAAAAATCTGCATAGTCTAATATGGCACAAAGAAAATGAAACTGTAATTATAAACCTTCCCCAAGAAGCTCTTCAGGCTCAGATGGCATCGTTAGTGATTTTCTAATCCTTTTCCAAAGCGACTGGCATTGGATCATCCTTTTTTTTTTTGTGGAGAGAAGAGGCTCATGGAAAGGATATATATGGATTCTTAGGCAGTAGTAAACAGTTTGGCTAATTTATCAGAGCCAGGAAGCAGCAAGATCATAAAAAATGAGACCTGAGGAAGAGGCATGAGGATGGATTTACAGGAATGGGAACGAAGTGAGTGGTTTTTTGAATCACACATTAAAGACTACCAGAGATAATCCACTGCAGGTGAGGCACTATACAATCAAGGGACAGGAAAACTTAGCCAGGATATATCACCCTTCTCAGTGTTTGCACAAGGGGCCCATGAATGCAGGCTCTATGGTGGCAGGGATAAAGACTCTGCAGGAGCCAACAGAATGAGCTACCTACCTATCACCAATCCTGATGTAATTACTGCTACTTTGTATGTTTAATCTTCCAGCAGTAAAGACCTATGGTGATCCTTCAAGATAATACCATCTCATGAGAACACTAATGAGCTTCGAGGGGAGAAGCTTATAACATAAGACCACTTACACACAGAGAAAGGCATCATTTCACCCTGACTGGAAATGGGCCTCCTTTCCTGCCTACAGTGTTTTGTCCACTATCACCATCTGATGTCTCGTTCTGTCTCTGATTTTCCAACATGATATCCTGCATAAACTTGCCCCTGACCAAGGGAGACATCTTAGAGAAAATAAGTGTGACAATAGACACATGACCGTGGGATCTACTGGTCCTCCCATACGCTACATCGTCCAGAAGCTGCCGTCCAAAAGAACATTCGAACTCCCTCTTAAAATAACATCTAAAGCACAAGCTAGAAAATGACACTGTGCCTAGTGTTACCATGTAATATATATCTTGAACCAATGATATTAAATTGTCATACATTACCATAAGATAGAATTCATAGGTCTGTTGTCCAAGGAAAGACTTAACTCTCAATCCCTTCAAATGTCCCACTGGAAAAATCTGTGCCTCCTGTCTGCGCAACTTTATTTTCTGCAAGTCTAGAGATCCTGGTTCCCAGAGAAGAGATGTTTTCACCAGCAATCTCTTAGGGCCCCTCTAATCTAAAAGCTATGGAAACTGTCTGATCTTTTGGGGCTGTTTGTCCCAGTAGAAGTGTAGCCAAGAAAAGCTGGCAGAGGTAACACACCTTGGTCACCATGAAGATGTAGGTTTGCTTCTTCATAATGGTAGGAGGGAGGAGTATGTTTGAAACTCAGGAACCACTGAGGCATCTTTTATGTCCAGTTTTAACTGTTGACAAGTAATTACAGCCAAGGGTATGGTCACCAGAAGCTTCAACTATCCAGGACATAGATCTCAAACACCGCAATAAGCAAGCAACCTAGACTGGCATAAGTGGTATCCAGGGTGAGTGAACTCTAAAAAGAGTTGTAAGAAGGGTGATGCGGGCATCTTCTGCAGCAGCAAATCTTATAGCTTGTTTTACAAATCCTTCTCTCTGTTTACTCCACAATGGTAGATTGCAATCATCTAGCATCTTAAAGCAGCTTTCACTCAGCTAATAACCGAAAGGTTGGCAGTTCAATCCTATCCATCAGCTCCACAGAAGAAAGGCCTGGTAAACTGCTTCCATAAAGAATACAGCCAAGAAAGCCCTATGGAGCAATTCTACTCTGTAACACATGTGATCGCCATGAGTCAGGTGCCAACTCCATGGCAGCTTACAACAATTCCATCTAAAGAATCCAAGACTGTATAGAGTGAACCTAACATGAGAGTGAGTGTGTCTGAGACAGTGAAGAGCAGACTGCAGTAGAAAATATCAGTGTATCATCCACATCCCTTCAGCTTCTTTTTTCCTATTTTTGTGTTCTCACCCCTGAGTCCGCTATTATACTTCCAAAGAATAGAAACTGTAGCAATTTGGAGGACTACTATAGGATTAATAAAGCCGTCTTTACCTACTACAAGCGGTACAGAAGTGCCTGGGAGGTTACTTCCTCACAGGGCAAGCTGTTAATCAATGATTGACAGGCATAGAAGTGTGAATAACCACATCCTTTTCTCTGGATGGGAAAAAGTATGAGCATAATTTACCCTAAGAAGTTTCCCTGAGGCTAAAGTTATCCTCTGCAGGACTTTGCCTGAGGCTGTTCCTGTCCTTTGGTTCCTCCCTTTCCTTGTCTTGCTTCTCCCATTCCCTCTTCTCCAGAAGAGCATTTTCTTAATAAATTATTTAGGTCTGAATCTTCATCTCAGGGTCTGCTTTTGTAACCACTATGCCATGGAGTGTTTATGAGTTTGCCTGCTAACCAAAAGGTTGGCAGTTCCAATCCACCAGCTGCTCCTTGAAAACTGTATGGGACAGTTCTACTCTGTCCTGTAGGGTTGCTATGAGTTGGAACTACTTGATGGCAACAGGTTTGTTTTCTTTGGTTTTTATTCTAAGAAAGACCTGTGACAATTTTTTTCTTTTAATTTTTTTTAAATATTTAAAAGAAATTCTTTATGCTTCAGATGAAGGTTTACAGAACAAATAGCTTCTCATTAAACAGTTAGTACACATATTGTTTTATGACTTTGGTTAACAACCTCACAACATGTCAACACTCTCCCTTCTCGACACTGGGTTCCCTATTACCAGCTTTCCTGTCCCCTCCTGCATTCTAGTCCTTCTCCCTGGGCTATTGCGCCCCATTAGTCTCATTTTGTTTTATGCGGCTGTGTAATCTTTGGCTGAAGGGTGAACCTCAGGAGTGACTTCATTACTGAGCTAAAAGTGTGTTGGGGCCATACTCTGGGGGTTTCTTCAGTCTCTGTTAGGCCAGTAAGTGTGGTCTTTCTTTGTGAGTTAGAATTTTATTCTACATTTTTCTACAGCTCTGTCAGAACCGTCTGTTGTGATCCCTGTCAGAGCAGTCAGTCGTGGTAGCCAGGCACCATCTAGTTATATTGGACTCAGTCTGGTAGAGGCCATGGTAGTTCTGGTCCATTAGTCCTTTGGACTAATCTATCCCTTGTATCTTCTTTTCTTCATTCTCCCTTCCTCCCAATGGGGTGAGACCAGTGGAGTAACTTTTGTCTGATTTTTCTGCAGAGTTGTAGCTAAGTGTTTGTCTTCAGTTTTGCTGACTCTGTCTTCCATCATTTCAGACCTGCTCCTCAGCCCTTCTATAACACTGTTTATTTCTGAAATCTTTTTCTTTATCTTTTGGATTTCTAATTGTTGTTTTTGTATGATTTTCTAGTTGTGAATTTATTTTAGCATTTTAGTCCTCTATTATTTTCCTGAATTCTTCCATTTTTTGTCCATATTTTCCATGAATTTGTCTTCCATTTCCATGAATTTTTCTATTTTTTCCTCATATTTGTCTGCTTTTTGCTTCAACTCTTGGATAACTCTGAATATTAGAGATTTGAATTCCCTATCAGGTAGTTCTAGTGCCTTTCCTTCTACTGGAAAGTCATCTGGTGCTTTGTTTTGAACACCTACTGGAACCATCATGTCCTTTTTTTTATGTTTTCATATTGTCTGCTGTCTTCAGGGCATTCAGTAGTTATTTTTCTCGTTTATTGATTTTTGACTTGTTTGTTTCATTGTGCTTTTTTGTTTTATTTGGTTATGTCTGAGCAGGCGGGCTGTACATTCTTTGTTGTTTGCTTGTCTGTGGGCATGATACTTTTTGCCTCCTTCTCCAATAGTCATGGTCAGTTGCTCAACTATGGTGCAGCAGGGCAGGTCCAGCTGAAGGGGAGTTGCTGGGATGGGTTGTTTGTGGCATGTACTAGGGCCGACAGGGTGGGTCAGGAATCAGTGCAGGGCAGATTCCAGTAGTCCATGTCTGTGCTGCTTGGGGGTGTGATGTTCAGCGCACAGTGCAGGTAGGCAGGAAGGGGGGGATTGTGATGTGTGGAGCTAAGATGGGTATGGGAACGAGGAGAGAGAGGAGAGAAAAACTGGAGCCAAAAACCAACAAACAAAAAAGAGTGAGAAGGCAGCTTGCTGTTGGAGTAGAGAGAAGAGAGGCCGAGAAATGGACAAATAAAGAAAGGAAAAAAGAAAGAAAAAAGGTAAAAGAAAATAAATAAATTTAAAAAATTAGGAAAAAAAAAAGAAAAGAAAAGCCTCCAGGCTGTGAAGACTGGGGAAGGGGCTCCCAGGTCTTGAAGTAAAGCCTGACTAGAAGGGTTAAAGGTGTCACACAGTGCCAGGTATTCAGGAGACAGGAAGTGAAAGTAAGTATAGAGAGATGAGAAACTGAGAAATGAAGAAAGACAAAGATGGAAAAAGAGAGAAAAGAAAACAAACAAACAAACAAAAATAAAAAAAGTAGAAAAACAGACAATCCAAAAAACAAAAGAACAAAGAAAAGCTCCCAGGGATCCCCTGCACAGCTGCACAGTCTGAGGAAGTAGCTCTTAAGCCATGTAGTACAGCCTGGCTAGAAGGGATTTATAAGCCAAGAAGAGAAAAAGAAAATAAACAAACCAATCAAACAAATAAAAAAGCCCTGGGGAATCCCACCAGCATGGCCACGGCCGGGAAGCAGTTCCACAGTCCATCAGCATTTCACAGCCTTTCAGGAAGAAGCAAAGATGACACATAGAGCCAGTTATTTGAGAGAAAAGAGGGAGAGGTGGTGAGAGGTAATGGAAGACGCCAAAAGAAGCAGAAAAAAGCAACACCAGCAACAACAAATGGCATTCAGGGAGATGGCCATAGTGGCTGGGTGGAATCTAGGCGGCAAGGGCTGAAGCCAGTGCCTCCCGGCCAAGAGATTGAGGCTGCAGGAAGCAAAGGAGGCCCAGTGGGGGTGAAGAAGGGTGGGGGGTGGGAAAGAGTATATCACTGGTTACTCATTGTTCTGTCTCCTGCTGGGAGCTCCGTGAAGCTGCTTTCCCATACTCCATGTTTGCTGATCTCCAACAGGAGTCCAAGATGGTGAATCAGTGCTGCCTTAACTGATAGGGGGTCTCTGCATGTATCTCTCCTCACTCTCTGTTCTCTGTCAGTTTCGTATTCCATTCGATGCTTGGCTGAATTCTTTATCTCTTCATTTGATGTTTAGGGTTTCAGGATTGATGTTTGTCTCTGTTTGACTTAGTTTTTCGGGTCTTTGCTGTGGAGGGATGGTGTGGTGCTTCTGTCTGTAGCACCATGTTGCCTGGAAGTCCCAGTGACAATTTTAATACAAGGGTGTACATGCTTATAAAATCACTAAGAAGGCTGCACAGAATTGACCTTCTTCTAAGAGAAGCACCACTTCTGACATAATCAAGAATGAGGAGAACCAGACTAATGCAACTAGAGGTATTTTGAATTCAAGAAGTCAGTACTGTAGCTGAAATCTAGGTATGAAAAATTAAAATGAGGAATTTGGCCACACTTACCACAAAATGTTTCACAACATATAAAGTTGGTGACTAGACACTGGAATTCTGAGTGTGTCTGCCACTGCCACTGTCTCATGACATCCCTGAAGCCAGTGCCTAAATGAGGGAATGCTACTCCTAAAGAAATCCATACTGCCATGGTCTAATTTGCCACTGAAAATCACTTAAATTAGCATCTAATTTGTATCCTCTGTCTTGGAAGAAGTATGACCAGAATGCTCCTTAGAAGCAAGGATGGTGACACTATGTCTCATATACTTTGGACATGTTATCAGGAAGGATCAGTCCCTGGAGAAGGACATCATACTTGGTAAAGTAGAGGGTCATCGAAAAAGATGAAAATCCTCAATGAGAAGGATTGATGCAGTGGCTGCAACAGTGGGCTCAAGTATAACAACGATTGTGAGGATGGTGTAGGACCAGGCACTGTTTTCTTCTATTATACACAAGGTTTCTATGAGTCGGAACTTACTCAATGGCACCTATAACAACAACAACAACAACAATTTGTATCCAGAACTCTAGCTGTAGCAGGCTCTGGGAAATATTGCTTTTAGCTTTCTAGTCTCTACAGTAGCCTGACATACTAAGAGTTTCAATAGATGTCAGATAAATTAATATATCATACTTACTACCATGGTTATATCTGTAAGATAATTCTAAGAAGCACTGTTTCAAAGTTTTAGAAAAATGGTCCTCTTGTACTCCATAGAGATTTTACTTGTAATGGTCGCTTGACAACTGACCCACGACTTCATTTTCATAGTTCACTTCCAAGGCAACCCAGCTTAATCACATGCCTAACCTTTAACTTTTGCTCATTATCTTGTTTTAATTTATTTTGGAAAGATTTCTTGTGCAAATTCTCTCATCTGATACCACCCATAGTCCTAATAAAAAAGTGTTTATTTTATTGGCATTCGCTGTAGCAATAAATTGAAAGGTCACTCTTCAAGAGCTTTGACTGAATGTTTTTAATGTTCTTTTGAAAATGTGTCAAAATGATAATCCAGACAGATTTCACCAGAACTTTCAAATAAGATACTTTAGATATCCCCTACTCAATTCCTCATAGTAAAGATAAGGTTAAGGAACTTATCTAAGGCCACACAACTAGTTAGGTACAAAACTGAAACTAGAACTCAGCTGTTGAGGTTTCTGTTCATACTACATTTTTACTGAATTTAGATGGATGACAAAATCCACCTATCTTCATATCTTCAGGGTTCCAAAAGCTCAATTTCAATGCATATATTTAAAACATTACCTCCAATTGTTCTCAAAGATCTTTGAACTTATAAAAACCACAGCTCCGATTTATGAATGATAAATCATATGAGAGTCATTAAAATATTTCTGAAATGGGTAAAAAATAAAGCAATCATTCCTGTTCACATAGTAACATACACTGCCATGAACAACAACAAAAAAAAATTGATTGCTTTAATTCATAGCTCAGTGTCCAAGCAGAAGAAAACCAGTTCTGAATGTTATCTGGTTTGCTCCTGCTTTTCACAATGCCCATGGTACTTCCAAAAAAGAACTAGAACTGATAAAATGTCTGGAGGCCTATGTTGCATTCTTTAGGCTATACTGTATTAAAATGACCTCTGCTAGGTTTGGGAGTAGCAAGAAAGTTGGCTAAACAATCTATGAAATATTTGGGCATATGTGTACTAGTCATCTATTGCTGTATAACAAACTACTTTCAAACTCGGAGGTTCAAAACAACAAGACATATTAAATATCTCTTACAGTCAAGCTATTCCCAAATTCCTGAACAACAGAAACTGCTGTTTCTATATTTTACTTCTTTTTCTTTATTTATTAATAATTTTACTAATCATCTCCCCCAAATGTAATGTATTTCACATGGATTGAAAGAACATTTTAACCAAGGAATGAATTTTCTTCTTTCATGTTTGACAATGGTTTGCCCTGCATTAGGTATGCATTGCCTTTATTAAAGATGAGGAAAAAGGTGACTTAAAGCAAAGTCACTTGTGTTATACATTACAGCAACCATTAGCTGCATATGTCTATTTAGATTAAAATTAAATAAAATTAAAAATGCAGCTCCTCAGTCACATTAGCCACAGGAGAAATGTTAAATAGCCTTACGTAGTTAGTGACTACTGTACTGGAAAGCACAGATAAAGAACATTTCCATGATTAGAGAAAGTTCTATTAGACAGTGCTGGATTCTAACCCGTCTCCAATCCATTACAAATTTATTTGCATTCTTCACAATGTAAATGTATATTGCAAAACAGAGGTCATTGACAAACTACTCTGTTTTCATAGATTCTGCAACTTAGGCATTCTCTTGTATTTCCTTCCACTCCTCTCACCACTACAGGATTGTCGGCTGACCAAGAGTCCCTCTTTCTCACAGTCCTGCTTCTCCCATTTCTTTAGCATCAGTCCACGGAAGGATCTTCAGTAGAAGGAAAGCAGTTTAATAAGAGGGAGACGCCCATCATTGCTACTCTTCAACTCTGTGGAAGATTCCCAGCCAACCTTCTCAGTCACGTGACTGATAGCCCACAAACACTTTTTTTCATCTTTTATTAAAGAGATCATGCTTCAACTCACAACAAAACATTTGTACTGTCACTAATAATATCTTATTCTAATTAGCAAATGATAAATAGAATACCTCCCACTCTGAATCCTAGGGAAAGATATACTTTGGTTAAGTGGATGTTCTGTGTAGCCATCTCACCTGGGCCTTCAGTCTGGTCGGCTGATGGTTAGGTTAAAGAGTGTGGGCAAGGCCAGTCACCTGGTACCTTGGATAGAGAGCAGGGCAAAGCCAACTTACTCTGCACAAATGACTCCACTGCATGAGGAGAGGGTGAAAATGGGGTACAGTTTCTAGTGGTCAAGAAGGAAGAGTGGGAGAATGTTTCTAAGGAAGATTGTTCAAGACACATGCTTTGTGTTGCACAATATCAATTCCATTTCAGTCTCTCCTTTAACATTACAAGTAATTTCTTCTTTTATCATTTATGCCTTTTACAGAAGTTTGAGTGTGTGTGTGTTTGTTTCTGTTTTTTTTTTACCCCCTTTCTGGAGAATGCAGAGCAGTTCATATCCTGCTTATAAATCATGGCAACATGGAAGAACATCTGCATATGATATGAATTACATATCCAAAAAATGGATTGATTCCTAGTTTTTTCTGAAAGGCAAAATAATCTTACTCAATACCTTTTACATGTAATGACCTGGCATTATTTTGACCATATGTTAATCATTTCTCTATTGTTGTTAGGTGCTGTAGAGTCAGCTGTGACTCATAGTGACCTTGTGTGTAACAGAATGAAACACTACCCAGTCCTGTGTCATCCTCACAATCTTTGCTATGTTGGAGCCCCTTGTTGCAGCCACTGCATCAATCCATCTCATTGAGGGTCTCCCTCTTTTTCGCTGATCCTCTACTTTACCAAGTGTCTAATTATCTAGTACTGCTATAACAGAGATACCACAAGAGAGTGGCTTTAACAAACAGAAATTTCTTTTCTCTAAATTAGGAGCCTAGAAGTTTTAAATCAGAGTGCCAGCTCTAGGAAAGACTATCTCTCTGTTGGCTCTAGGGGAAGATGCTTAACTCTTCAGCTTCTATTCTTTGACTCTTTGGTGATCTTCATGTGACATGGCATTTATCTTCCCCTATCTCTACTTGCTCACTTGCTTGTTTAATCTTTTTTAAGCCTCAAAAGGAGCCATGGTGGGGCAGTGGTTAACAGCTTGGCTGCTAACCCAGAGGCTGGCATTTCAAATCCACCAGCTTCTCCTTGGAAACCATATGGGGCAGTTCTACTTTGTCGTATAGGGTCAAAATGAGTTGAAATCAACTCCACAGCAATGAATTTGTTTGTTTGTTTTGATACCTCAAAAGAGACTGACTTAAGACACACCCTTCACTAATACTGTCTCATTAACGTAACAAAGAAAACCGATTCCCAAATGGGATTATAACCATAGGTATAGGGGTTAGGATTTACAACACATATTTTTGGGTGATACAATTCAATCCATAACGCTAAAGCACGATGTCTTTCTCCAGCTATTGGTCCTTCCTGATGATTTGTCTAAATTAAGTGAGCCATGTCTCACCATCCTCACTTCTAAGAAGCATCTGGCTGTAGGTTCTCCAAGACAAAATTTGTTCGTTCTTTTGGCAGTTGTCTTAGTCATCTAGTGCTGCTCTAACAGAAATACCACAAATGGATGGCTTTAGCAAAGAGAAATTTATTTTCTCACGGTCTAGTAGACTAGAAGTCCAAATTCAGGGCGTCAGCTCCAGGGGAAGGCTTCCTCTCTCTGTTGGCCTTCTCATCAGTCTTCCCCAGGACTAGGAGCTTCTCTGCATAGGGACCTCGGGTCCAAAGGATGCATTCTCCTCCTGGCACTACGTTCTTGGTGGTATGAGGTCCCCAACTCTCTGCTTGGTTCCTTTTCCTTTTATCTCTTTTGTATCTCGACAGAGACTGGCTTAAGACACTATATAATCTTGTAGCACTCATCAATGTAACTGCCACTAATCCATCTTATTACATCATAGTGATAGCATTTACAACACACAGGGAAATCACATCAGATGATAAAATGGCAGACAATCATATAAAACTGGGAATCATGACCTAGTCAAGTTGACAGATATTTTGAGGTGACACAATTCAATCCATGACAGCAGTCCATGGTATATTCAATATTCTTTGCCAAAACCACAATTCAAATGTGTCAATTCTTCTGTCTTCTTTTTTCATTGTCCAGCTTTCACAAGCATATGAGGCGATTGAAAATACCACAGCTTGGGTCAGGTGCACCTTAGTCAGCAAAGTGACATCTTTGCTTTTTAACACTTTAAAGAGGTCTTTTGCAGCAGATTTGCCTACTGCAAGGCATCGTTTGATTTCTTGACTGCATCTTCCATGGACATGGATTGTTGATCCAAGAAGAGTGAAACCCTTGACAACTTCAGTTTCTTTCCCATTTATGATGATTTTGTTTTTCGGTCCAGTTGTAATGATTTTTGTTTTCTTTATGTTGACGTGTAATCCATACTGAAAAGTATATTGTCTTTTACCTTCATCAGTAAGTGCCTCAAATTGTCTTTACCCTCAGCAAACAAGTTTGTGTCACCTGCATGTCTCAGGTTGTTAACGAGTCTTCCTTCAGTCCTGATGCTGCATTTTACTTCATATAGCCCAGGTTCTCAGATTATTTGTTCAGCATATAGATCAAATAAGTAAGGTGAAAGAATATAACCCTGCCACATACCTTTTCCAATTTTAAAACAGCAGTATCCCCCTCAACATCATCTGAAAGAAAGAGAACTGTGCAGGCAGCCAAAGGAGTGACCCTAATATTAGCTTCTTGTTCTGTATTGTTACCATAAGTAAAAGTAGACTATAGACATTTTCAAAATGTCTGTGTACTTGCTTCAGAGGCAGACTGGTAGGGGAGAAGTTGTGACTTTGCTAAGCACTGGGCCAGATGGATGGTCAAACTCTAATAAATTATGGGCAGACTCAATGGAGGTGGGAGAATTTTATTGTTCTGGTTGTGTGCCATCGAGTGGATTGTGACTCATAGCAACCCTATAGGACAGAGTAGAACTGTCCCATAAGGTTTCCTAGGCTGTAATCTTTACAGGAGCAGATTGCCAGGTCTTTTCTCCCACGGAGCCACTAGTGGGTTCAAACCACTGACCTCTAGGTCAGCATCCTAGCACTTAACCATTGATCCACCGGTGCTCCTTGGAAGAAGATTAGTATACCCTGAAATTCTCAGAAGAAAATAAAATAGGTAGAAAATACCCTGGGTTATCCCAAAAGAAAGTCCTGAATCCCTGACCTTGTACCTTCTATTCTTCCTTCATCTACCATACCGCCCCACAAAGTTAAATTCTTACTTACAGCCGAGGAACCATTAACAGTAAGCTCTAGTTGAAAAGTAATGCAATCATTTCCAAAAAAATATTTTTGTACACGGTATGTGGCTACAATTATGCTTTTAGCTGAACTATACTTCAAGTGAGTTAGATAAACCTTGAGGAGAATCTTTGAACTAAATCATCTTATGAGCACTGAAGATACATTTTGAAAGTCAAGAGATTGAATAATCAATGCATTTTGGGGACAAAATCTGTAAATATGTTACGTGGTAGTTAAAGTTGTGTGTCAACTTGGCTGGGCCATGATTCTCAGTGGTTTGGCAGTTATGATGTAGTTTGGAAGCTATGTAGTGATGTAATCACCTCCATAATGAGATCTGATATAATGTAATTACTTCCATGATGAGATCTGTTATACGCAGTCACTTAATTGAAAGGGAATTTTGTTGGGGTGTGGCCTGCATCCAATATCCATGGATCTTCTGGCAAAGCTCATTGACTATTGCTTACTCTGGATTCTGCAGCTGGCTCCCGTTCATCTAACCTCTGGTTCTGGGGACTTGAGCTAGCAGCTTACCTGCTGATTCTGGGATTTGTTGGCCTCCACAGCCTGTGAGCCAGTGGCCTGCTGTCTGACCTGCCAGTATTGGGTTAGCCAGCCCCAGTAGCTACGTGAGTTAGGGGAAGCCTCCAGCCTAACTCACAACCTTTGGACTTTCCAGCCTCTACAACCAAATGAGCCATTTTCTTGATATACATCTCTCTGTATATGTATTTATATGCTTCACTGGATTTGCTTCTCTAGAGAACCCAGCCTAAGACACACTAGGAATTTCTTGTATTCTCTCCCTCTCTTTTAATGTGGCATTGATCAAGAATATTGCTGAAACAGTACATAGAAAAGAAAAAAAAAAAAATTGCATAAGAAACTCTGCAATTAGGTCACAGATCTGGATTAGACTGACCTGGAAGTGACTAACTAGAATTTTAACTACTTATAGCATAGTTTCTTACAATGGCTAATTTATATTCTCCCCTGGAATAATAAAATATTTGTCCACTTGAAATAAAAACTGTTATAAATGCACTCTCTGAAATCATGGGCTACTAATCAATGAGTTATCTGTTTCTTTTTATAATAAGAGAAAATCATATAGTATAGAAACAATGATTTTGGTAAATGACTCATTTTGTTTCTCTATCAGAAAATCAAAGATTTTAAAAGAACACTGGTGGAAATGGTGGCATTTTTCTAGGCAGTACGTAGTAGGAGAACTCCACTGAACTTGTAATCAGGAAACCTGCCATGAATGCAGTGCTGGGTCTATTTAGAAACCACTTTGGTTAATGTGGGAGCCCTGGTGGTTTAGTGGTAGGAGCTCAGCTGTTAACCAAAGGGTCTGCAGTTCGAATCCACCAACCTCTCCTTAGAAACACTTTGGGGCAGTTCTACTCTGTCTTAGAGGGTGGATATGAATTGGAATCGACTCAATGGCAATGAATTTTTTAACTGGTTGATTAATGTAAAAGTTAGAAAATCACACCCTGATTCAGTATCTTCATATTTAAAATGAAGGTGTTATATCTGCTGATGTTCAAGTTAGATTTAGATAAAAATTTTAAAAGTCTGAAGATGGCAGGGGAGTCAG
The DNA here is from genome assembly GCA_030035585.1 of Dugong dugon. NCBI lineage: Eukaryota > Metazoa > Chordata > Mammalia > Sirenia > Dugongidae > Dugong > Dugong dugon. Next base: position 18,290,478 of record CM057463.1, on the reverse strand, counting down.
AAGCTTCCAGTGGACTCTCTTACAACAAAGACCTGAAAAAACCAGTGATTTGATTATATATAGCAATATGGGAGCCCTGAACATCAAAGGCAGAATTGAGGATCTGGACTGAGTGGCAGGGGGAAGGAGAGACAGTTTGGAAGCAGAGAGATGTTGCCAGACCTGACTTGGTGAGAGCCTGAGCCCTTCAGGCCTGGGCAGCTCCCAGGTGAGCGGTGAGGCAGGCAAGTGGTGGTGCTTGGGAGGCATGTTTTCCACACCACGAGAGACCCAGCACCAGGGAGTCTACACAGCCACCCAGAACCAGTGAGAAGCAGCCCTCTATCTGGCAAAAGATAAGTAATTGCGTAGGAAAGGCCTACCACGTGGATCAAAAACATCCTCCTTAGGGAAAAACCTCTCTCCCATTTACCTCCCCGCTCCCTGCGCTGCACTGGGTCCTGGACCAGCTTCAGCAACTGCCAAGTCCCATGGGCTGGAAGTAGGAACTGTCACACACCCATAGTCATTCTCCCTGCCTTGGAGAGCGAACAAATTAACAAACAGGGGAAAAAATAAACTGCTGGCTCCCCTAAGCCAAGAATCCAGGTTAGGCACAGCTCCTTTGCCTGGGCACAGGCATAAGGGATCCACAGACTTTGAGTGTCTTTCCCCCTGCATAGAATTGTGTGGGCCCATCTCAACAGCGTAGGCCCCCATTACCCTAGTACAACAGGGTATATACTGGAACTCTAATTTCAACTCTATCAGCAGTGAAGTGGCAGGTTCTTGACATTTGACACTGCTCTGCCCATTAATCAGGGTCTTCACCTACTCACATCGGGGGCCTGAGGACTGGTGACTCCACCCATGCTGCCTAGCCACCTGCCATAGGGGCCCATGAATAGGAGGTGTGCCCCAGTCTTTACAGCCAACAGCATTAGGTGCTCATAGTCTGGCTGCAAAACCCATCCACCTACAAGCTGTAGGGAACAGGGACATACCTTCCTCCTGGACACTTGGGGGCAGCCGTCAGACCCCTGCCTTGCTCAGAGTGTGTCTCCCCACTGCATCCAGATGCCTGTGCCTACACCAATCACCCATGCCTGTCTAGGACTGTAAGTGAGAGCTTACACCACACACTTGGTGGCTATCTGCCTGGGCAACTGAGCTGAATCCATACAGGAGGAGTGGGTGGACTTATGATCTCACATACCTAGTAACAGATCTAACCACCTTGTGACAGGATATTAGAGCTTCAAAGGTGCCAATAATCAAACTAGCTCATATGAGCAGCCTATTTGGGCATATCCAAACAAAACAAGAAGCTAGGACATGGTAGGCAAACATAAAAAAAAATAAATATAATAACTCATTGTTGGCTCAGAGACAACAGTAAATATAAGATCACATAAAGAGGCAATCCAAGATGGCTTCAGCAAGCTCCCAAAATAAAGAATCTAGAAATTTTCCAGAGGAGGAAAATTTCTTGGAATTACTGGAGGCAGAATAGAAAAGATTAATATACAGAACTCTTCAAGAAATTAGGAAGAAAATGAAGCAAAACACAGAATATGCAATAGAGGAAATTAAAAGATTAGAGAAGAGCATAATGACAAATTTAACAGGTTGCAAGAATCCATAGAGAGACAGCAATCAGAAATCCCAAAGATTAGAATAAAATTTCAGAATTAGACAACTCAATAGAAAGTCATAGGAACAGAATTGAGGCAATGGAAGTCAGAATTAGTGAGACTGAAAAGAAAGCACTTGACACCAACTTATATGAGGAAAAATAAGATAAAAGGATTTAAAAAAATGAAGAAACCCTAAGAATTATGTGGGACTCTATCAAGAGGAATAACCTACGAGTGACTGGAGTACCAGAACAGGGGAGGATAACAGAAAATACAGACAAAATTGTTGAAGATTTATTGACAGAAAACTTCCCTGATATCATGAAAGATGAGAAGATATCTATCCAAGATGCTCATCGAACCCCACATAAGGTAGATCCTAAAAGAGAGTCACCAAGACATATTATAATCAAACTTGCCAAAACCAAAGATAAAGAGAGAATTTTAAGAGCAGTAGGGATAAACGAAAAGTCATCTACAAAGGAGAGTCAATAAGAATAAGCTTGGACTCCTCAGCAGAAACCATGCAGGCAAGAAGGCAATGGGATCACATATATAAAGCCATGAAGAAAAGAAATTGCCAGCCAAGAATCATATATCCAGCAAAACAGTCTCTCAAATATGATGAAAAAATCAGGGCATTTCCAGATAAACAGAAGTTTAGAGAATTTGCAAAAACTAAACCAAAATTACATGAAATACTAAAGGGAGTCCTCCGGTTAGAAAATCAATAACAACGCAAGACTAGAACACAGGACAGAGCAACCGGATATAGACTCAGATAGGGAAGTTACAAAAATAAATCAAAGCTAAAACACTGAAAATAGGGAAACAGAGACATCAATCTGTAAAAGATGACATCACTGAAACAAAAAAGAGGGACTTAAACAATCAGACATAGATTTTTCATATGGACAAAAGTCAAGGCAATATAAAGAAATAAAAGACTGTTATAAACTTAGAAAAATAGGGGTAAATATTAAGGTAACCACAAAGGAAACTAACAAAACTACAAGTCAAAATTAAAAATTATAAAAATATAAAGACTCAGCAAACACAAAATCAACAACAATGAAAAAGATTAAAAGAAAACACATAAATAAAAATGACTCAGCACAGAAAATAAAGTGGAACAAAGAAACTGTGAACAACACTCAAAAAAAGACATCAAAATGACAGCACTAAACTCATACCTATCAATAATTACACTGAATGTAAATGGACTAAATGCACAAATCAAGAGACTGAGAGTGGCAGATTGGATAAAAAAACACCATCAGTCTATATGCTGCCTACAAGAGATACACCTTAGACATAAAGACACAAACTAATACTCAAAGGATGAAAAAAATATCAAGCAAACAACACTCAAAAAAGAGCATGAGTGGCAATATTAATTTCTGAAAAAATAGACTTTAAACTAAAATCCACCACAAAGGATAAGAAAGGACACTATATATTGATTAAAGGGTCAATACACCAGGAGGACATATTGTAATAAATATTTATGCACCCAACGACAGGGCTCCAAAATACATAAAACAAACTCTAACAGCACCGAAAAGAGAGATAGACAGCTCCACAGTAGTAGTAGGAGTCTTCAACACACCACTTTCAGTGAAGGACAGAACATCCAGAAAGAAGCTCAACAAAGACACGGAAGAGCTAAATGCTACAATCAACCAACTTGATCTCATAGACATATATAGAACACTCCACCCAACAGCAGCCAAGTATACTTTCTTTTCCAGTGCACATGGAACATTCTCCAGAACAGACCACATATTAGGCCATAAAGCAAGCCTTAGAAGAATCGAAAGCATGGAAATATTACAAAGCATCTTTTCTGAGCGTAAAGCCATCAAAGTGGAAATCAACAGCAGAAAAAGCAAGGAAAAAGATCAAACACATGGAAACTGAACAACACCTTGCTCAAAAACTACTGGGTTGTAGAAGAAATTAAGGATGGAATAAAAAAATTCATAGACTCAAACGAGAATGAAAACACATCCTACCAGAACCTTGGGATACAGCAAAACCAGTGCTCAGAGGTCAGTTTATAGCAATAAATGCACACATCTGAAAAGGAGAAAGGGCCATAATCCAAACATTAACCCTACAACTGGAACAAGTAGAAAGAGAGCAGCAAAAAGAGTCTTCAGGCACCAGAAGAAAGGAAATATAAAGAATTGGAGCAGAATTAAATGAAATAGAGAATAGAAAAACAATTGAAAGTGTTAAGAAGACCAAAGGCTGGTTCTTTGAAAAGAGCAACAAAATTGGTAAACCACTGGCCAAACTGACAAAAGAAAAACAGGAGAGGAAGCAGATAACCCATATAAGAAATGAGATGGGTGATACCACAACAGACCCAACTGTAATTAAAATAATCATAACAGAATACTATGAAAAACTAACTGTACTCTAAAAAATTTGAAAACCTAGAGGAAATAGACAAATTTCTAGGAATTCACTATCTACCTAAACTAACACAAACAGAGGTAGAATAACTAAATAAACCAAACCCATAATAAAAGAAGAGATTAAAAAAGTAATTAAAAATCTCCCAACAACAACCAAAAAAGCCCTGACCCAGATGACTTCACTGGAGAATTCTACCAACTGCAAGAGAAGATTTAACACCACTAATAATAAAGGTATTTCAGAGCACAGAAAAGGATGGAATACTCCCAAATTCATTCTATGAAGCCAGCATAACCCTGATACCAAAACCAGGTAAAGACATTACAAAAAAAGAAAATTACAGACCGATATCCCTCTTGAACATTGACACAAAAATCCTCAACAAAATTTTAGCCAATAGAATTCAGCAACATATCAAAAAAATAATTCACCATAATCAAGTGGGATTTATACCAGGTATGCAGGGATGGTTCAACATTAGAAAAACAATCAATGTAATCCATCACATAAATAAAACAAAAGACAAGAATCACACGATCTTATCAATGGATGCAGAAAAGGCATTTGACAAAGTCCAACACACATTCATGATAAAAACTCTCAAAAAAAATAGGAATAGAAGGGAAATTCCTCAATATAATTAAGGGCATCTATGCAAAACCAACAGCCAACATCATCCTAAATGGAGAGAGTTTGAAAGCATTCCCCTTGACAATGGGAACCATACAAGGATGCCCTCTATCACCACTCTTATTCAACATTGTGCTGGACGTCCTAGCCAGAGCAATTAGGCTAGGAAAAGAAATAAAGGGCATCCAAATAGGTAGGGACAAAGTAAAAGTATCTCTAGTTTGCAGATGATATGATCTTATACACAGAAAACCCCAAGGAATCCACAAGAAAACTACTGGGACTAATAGAAGATTTCAGCAAAGTTTCAGGATACAAGCTAAACATACAAAAATCAATTGGATTCCTCTACACCAACAAAGAGAACCTCAAAGAGGAAATCACCAAATCAATACCATTTACAATAGCCCGCAAGAAGATAAACTACTTAGGAATAAATCTAACCAGAGACGTAAAAGATCTATACAATGAAAACTACAAGACACTACTGCAAGAAGCCAAAAGAGATATGCATAAGTGGAAAAACCTTACTCATGGATAGTTGACTCAACATTGTGAAAATGTCAATTCTACCCAAAGCAATCTACAGATACAATGCAACCCCAATCCAAATTCCACCAGCATTTTTTAATGAGATGGAGAAACAAATCACCAACTTCATATGGAAAGGGAAGAGGCTCAGAATAAGTAAAGCATTACTCAAGAAGAAGAACAAAGTGGGAGGCCTCACACTACCTGATTTTAGACCCTATTATGCCACTACTGTAGTCAAAACAGCCTGGTAATGGTACAACAACAGATACATAGACCAATGGAACAGAATTGAGAATCCAGACATAAATTCATCTGCCTATGAGCAGCTGATATTTGACAAAGGCCTAAAGTCCATTAAATGGGGAAAAGACAGTATCTTTAATAAATGGTGCTGGCATAACTGGATATCCATCTGCAAAAAACTGAAACAAGACTCATACCTCACATCATGCACAAAAACTAACTCAAAATGTATCAAAGACTTAAATATAAAATCGAAAACGATAAAGATCGTGGAAGACAAAATAGGGACAATTCTAGGAGCCCTAATACATTACATAAACACAATACGAACCATAAGTAACAATGCACAGGCAGTAGAAGAGAGACTAGATAACTGGGAGCTTCTAAAAATCACTTACGCTCATCAAAAGACTTCACCGAAAGAGTCAAAAGACTTCACTGAAAGGGTCAAAAGACAACCTATAGACTGGGAAAAACATTTTGGCTATGACAAACCCAATCAGCATCTAATCTCTAAAATCTACAAGATACTGCAAAACCTCAGCAACATATAGACAAATAACCCAATTAAAAAATGGACAAAGGAACTTCACTAAAGAAGGTATTCAGGTGGCTAACAGAAACATGAAGAAATGCTCACGATCATTAGCCATTAGAGAAATGCAGACTAAAACTTCAATGAGATATCATCTCACTCTAACAAGGCTAGCATTAATCCAAAAAACACAAAATAATAAATGCTGGAAAGGTTGTGGAGAGACAGGAACACTTATACACTGTTGGTGGGAAAGTACAATGGTACAACCACTTTGGAGGTCGATTTGGCGCTTCCTTAAAAAGCTAGAAATAGAGGTACCATACGATCCAGCTATTCTGTTCCTTGGAATATATCCTAGAGAAATAAGAGCCGTCACACGAATAGATACATGCACCCTCATGTTCATTGCAGCACTGTTCACAATAGCAAAAAGATGGAAACAACCTTGGTGCCCATCAGCGGATGAATGGATAAACAAATTATGGTATATCTACACAATGGAATGCTATGCAACGGTAAAGAACGATGAAGCCGTGAAACATAACACGGGGGAAGCCGCAGGTCATTATGCTGAGTGAATTTAGTCAGTCACAGAAGGACAAGTATTGTATAAGACCACTATTATAAGAACTCAAGGAAAGCTTTAAACACAGAAGAAAACATTCTTTGATGGTTACGAGGGTAAGGAGGGAGAGTGAGGGTTATTTACTAACTAGATAGTAGATAAGAATTATCTTAGGTGAAGGGAAGGACAGCACACACTGCAGGGGAAGTCAGTACAACTTGACTAAACTGAAGCTAAGAACTTTCCTGAATACAATCAAACACTTTGAGAGACAGAGTAGCAGGGGTAGGGGTCTGCAGACCATGCTTTCAGGGGACATCTAGGTCAATTGGCATAACAAAGTTTATTAAGAAAATATTCTGCATCCTACTGTGGTGAGTGGTGTCTGGGGTCTTAAAAGCTTGCAAGCAGCCATCTAAGATGCATCAATTGGTCCCAACCACCTGGAGTAAAGGAGAATGAAGAACACCAAAGACTCAAGGAAAGTATTAGCCCAAGAGACAGAAAGGGCCACATAAACGAGAGAATTCAACAGCCTGAGACCAGAAGAACTAGGTGGTTCCTGGCTACCACTAATGACGCCCTGACAGGGAACACAACAGAGAGTCCCAGATGGAGCAGGAGAAAGGTGGGGTGCAGAACTCAAACTCTAGTAAGAAGACCAGACTTAATGGTCTGACTGAGACTGGAGGAACCCTGGAAAGCATGGCCCTTGGATTCTCTATCAGCCCAGAACTAAAACAATTTCCGAGGCCAACTCTTCAGACAGGGATTGGACTGGACTGTGGGACATACAGTGATACTCGTGAGGAGTGTGCCTCTTAGCTCAAGTAGATACAAGATACTAAATGATCAGCTTCTGTCCAGAGGTGAGATGGGAAGGCAGAGAGGGTTAGGAGCTGGTTGAAGGGACATGGGGAATCAGATGTGAAAAGGAGAAGTGTGTTGTCACAGTACGGGGAGAGCAATTAGGGTCACATAACAGTGTATGTATAAATTTTTGTATGGGAAAAAAGAAAATTAAAAATAAAAATTTAAAAATCTAACTACTAACTCCGTTGTGTCAATGGTTTATACAAAGTTATTAAAAGGTCACTGTAAAGCACTTAAAATATGTTTAAAAAGAATAAAATGTAAATTGAAAACATTGCTAATTCCATGTGTATTATAAAACTGAGTTTGATGTATTATAACCTGGTTGCTGTTGCCCAGAACAATGTCTTCTGTACCAGTTACCTATCACTGAAGTTAATTTGGTTACAAGAAATTGAAACCACTCTGCATATTTTAATTAAATTGGGGATTAATTGAAAAAAGTCCTAGTGGCACAGTGATTTAAGAGCTATGGCTAGTAACCAAAAGTTTGACAGCTCAAATCCACCAGCCGCTCCTTGGAAACCCCATGGAAGCAGTTCTCCTCTGTTCTATAGGTGTGCTATGAGTCAGAGTAGACGCAGAGGCAACGGGTAACGGGTATGTATTTCTTGATTATTCTTCTACGTGAAAAAGTATCATATATACCTCTATCACTGTATCTCTCTCGATACCTTCTAAATGTGTTTATGAGAGACAAAGAGACTATAAAACTTCCCTTTTCTCTCTGATTAATACTCAGAAGTGTACAAATGAGCTAGGAGTTTATAATCTTTTAAATTTCTCTTTATTGGTTAGACGTGGGTGGTAAACTAGTATTTAGAAAATAGATTGGCACCAGTAAGTGAAGCAGTACTTGCATTTCTTTATAATTGCAGCTTGGAATGTCTGTCAAGTGTAAGTGCTGTCAAAACTAAGTAAACTAGACTGTGTCAAAGAAATACCTTAATAAAGTAAATGTAGTCTACGTTTGGTTGTGATGGGCAGACTGTTAAGGTGGTCTTATGATACCTGTTTCTTGGTGTCTGTGCCCTTGTGTAATCCCCTCTCACTGAGTATGGGTAGGGTCTGTGACTTACTTCTGAACAACAGGATACAACAAAGGTGAAGGGTTGTATATGGTTATGTGTACATGATTGTTGTTAGTTGCTGTCAAGCTGCCACTGAATCATGGCAACCCCATGCACAATGGAATGAAATGCTGCCTGGTCCTGTGCCATCCCCATGATTAATTGTGTATCAAACCACAGTGATCCACAAGGTTTCATTGGCTGATTTTCAGAAGTAGATCATCAGGCCTTTCTTCCTAGTCTGTCTTAGTCTGGAAGGTCTGCTGAAACCTATTCAGCATCATGGAAACATTCAGCCCACCACTGATAGAAAGGTGGTGGCTGAGCATGAAGTGCATTGGCCAGGATTACATGATTATATTCATAATATTGCAGTGCCTGTCTTGCTGGCATCCTTCTTTCCCTTTCTGCCTTTGAGGAAACAATCTACTACTAAGAAGGGAAACCTCATGTGACAAGAAACTGTAAGAGGCATCCAGGAGTGAGGGAGGCCAGCAAGAAACTGATGTCTTCAGTCCTGTAACCTCAAGGAACTAAATTCTGCCAATAGCCACCTAAATTTGGAAGTAGATCTTTCCTCACCTGAGCCTCAGATGAGAACCCAGCCCTGGCCAAAGCCTTGATTGCAGCCTTATGAGACCCTGAAGCAGAGGACCTTGCTGAACTGTGCTTGGAGACCTGACACACAGGAATTGTTAAGTAATAAAGGAGTGTTGTTTTAGCAGCAAAGTTTGTGATAACATTGTTATGCAGCTACAGATAACCAATATGTCAGTGAATTCCATTTTACTAATTAATCTTTTGAATACATGTCCTGGGTTTACTGCAAGGGAACAAAATTGTTTTGAGTGCTTACTAAGTATCGTACACTGCACTAGGTACTCTGCATCCTTTATTTTATTTAATTTTCAGGTTTTGTTTCTCTTTACTCTAAAACAACAATATTTTTTTTCCATGTGAGTCAATGATAAAGATGCTTAGAAAGCATGTATTTCTTCCCTATATGAATTATTTCATTTACTAGTATTAAAAATGAAGGCAAGTTATAAATATTAGAGTGAACTCACATATTTATAGTATATTCATTATAGACCTATTATTATTAATAGCTATAACTCTTATTAGACTAATGTGGAAAAGCATGGACATAGACTTCTCTAAACACAAGTCAGTACTAAATTTAAACAAATTCTACAACAGATAAGGGATAGTTTTTAGCCTAATTATATTAAATTAACTTAAATTGTATTTCAGTATAGTTGTTTTATCTCTAACTTTCTTGAATCTGGGTTCTTCTGTTCTCAACCATTAACATATAGTATACTTTACTATATTCTTTGATACTTAAAAGAAAATAATGAAAGAGAAGAAGTATCTACCTTGATCATGCTATTGCATGGGAAATAAAACATTTAAGTGTTAATAATTGTACACGGATAGTTTTGGGCATTTGGTATCAATTTCCTATTCTTTTGATTACTGTATCAAATTTCCTTCAGGGAAATTATCTTTTCCCCATTGCTTGCAGTCTTAGTGGGAGTTCCAATCAAATACTATTTTTAGTAAAATTATGCTCAGTGTCTAAGCTTGAAGCCAATAAATAAATATGTGGAAAGATGAGACAAGCGAGGACAGTCAAAGTCTCCCTCATAAGACTTTGACCCTTGAATGAAGTGATAAAACAACATAAAATAGGTTGATGCTGATTCATCCAAAAGAATAAATGTTAGTTCCCACTGCTTGGAAATCCAGAGCTGCTATTATTGTTTCCCTTTCTGAGCCTAGTGCTTTATTTGTTTATTTGATTGTGTTGGCTACCCCATCTTTCCAATTAATTCCTAATTTATTTAAAATATTCAGAGAGGTTTCAATTTCTTGCAACCAAATTAACCTCAATGATAAGAAACTGGTACAGAAGACATTGTTTTAGGCAACAGCTTCAAAGAAATATTACATATGGAACTGGTACCTGATTAGAGAGAATATTGGGCTGTGGGAAATAGATTATATTTCATATTGAAAGCTCAAAAGCTTATAGTAAGCAAAATCAAAAGAGTGAATTAAATTGTTACCTCACTCAGGGAAAGCTCCGAATAACCAGGTAGCTACTGCCACAGAATACAAATAAACAAGTAAGTAAATAAACACACACACACGCACACGCACACACACACAGTTGGCTGCATTAGACTGCATTGAACAACAAGAAAGAAACAACAAAATTCAGATCTGTAAATACCTCGAGTCACAGAATAAAATTAAGGAAATTTTCACGACATTGTAAAAGCAATAGCATATCTTTCTTATAGATTTGGAGAAATAGATTTGGGAATGAAGCAGCTGAATATTTTTAAAACAATTTCTGTATTATGGACAGAAATATTGGTAAGAGTAACTGCAAATATATACAAGCATCCTGATTTCAGTGGGAATATTCCAACAGGTGAACATAACCACCAGATGTTATATATTGAGATAGTGACCATAATAGTCTTAGAAGAAATGCTGCTTAGAAGCAAGGATGGTGAAACTTCATCTTACTTATTTTGGGTACTTTATCAGGAAAAACCAATCCCTAGAGAAAGGCATCATGTTTGGTAAAGTAGAGGGCCAACGAAAACCTTGGGAACTCTCCGTGAGATGAATTGACACAATAGACACAACATTGGGCTCAAATATTTGAAAGGTCATGAAAATGGTGCAGGACCGGGCAACATTTTGTTCTATTATACATCAGTTCACTGTGAGTCATAGCTGACTCCAAGGCAAATAACAACAACAACAATGGTAATAGTCAATTGGACCTGTGTTACTGTTAGCATTCCAATAACCATGTAACATAAAAATAGATCTCAGGTTGTAGTTAATCATGAAGTTGCTAGAAATTATATGGATCTCCAACTGTGGTTAATAATTCATGTCATACATAGAACAGAAAGGTTTACAATTCCAGATACAGTCACCTTCCATTGGTCAGTTTGGATCATGTAAAATATTTTTGAAATATAAAAGTAAGAGTAGATCATGATACACTTAATCAGGTGGTTTCTCCTATTGCAGCTGCTGCTCCAAATGTGGTTTCCTATTAAAACAAATAAAACATGTCTGACAATGCAATGGGTATGTAGCTATTAATATGATAACTATTCATCTCTATTTGAATATACGTATGTATACACATATATACTTAGATATATATATACTATATATATATAGTACCAAATGAATGTATGGTTGTTAGTTCCATCAAGTTGTTTCTGACTCATGGCAACCCACATGTGCAGAGTAGAACCTCTCCGTAGGGTTTTTAAGGCTGTGATCTTTTGGAGTCAGATAACTAGTCCTGTCTTCCAGGATGCCTCTGAATGGGTTCAAACTGCCAACTTTTAGGCCAGTAATGAAGCACTTACCCATTTGTGCCATCTTATGTGTGTGTGTGTGTGTGTATTCCTGGTGGCACAGTGGTTAAGAGCTTGGCTGCTAATCAAAAGGTCAGCGGTTCAAATGCACCAGCTGCTCCTTGGAAACAATATAGGCAGTTCTACCCTGTACTATAGGGTCGCTATGAGTCAGAATCCACTGGATAGCAATGGGTTTAGTTTTGGTTTTATATGTATATACTCATTGCCATCGAGTCACTTCCCATGCGTAGCAACCACATAGGACAGAGTAGAACTGCTGCATATGGTTTCCAAGGAGCGGCTGGTGGATTCGACTGCAGACGTTTTGGTTAGAAGCCATAGCTCTCAGCCACTGCACCACCAGGGCTAATATATAAATGTATGTATACCTGGCAAGGGCACTAGCATGCAACAGTACCTTTCCTGTTTTGCATCACAACATGTTAACTATTCTATATTGTATCTCCATTTAATATTTAGAGAACTTGAGCGTGTCATATCTTTAAGTGAACCTTGTGTTAGCCATCATGCTGATAAAACCTAAGGAACAGGAAAAATGCTTTCATCAGACATGAAATCCACAGGGATATTGGGATATAGTTCATCTATCTATCCATCTATCTATCTGTCTCTGTCTATCTGTCTGTCTGTCTATCTGTGTGTGCTGCTGCTGTTGTTAGTTGCCTTTAAGTCAGCTCAAGTCAGCTCTCACTCATGGTGACCTTATATATAACAGAACAGAACATTTCCCGGTCTTGCATCATCTTCATGAAATAGAGGATAATGATAGATAGACAGACAGACAGATAGATAGATAGACAAAAATTCTTGACACTTCAAGTAAAATTTCTGGGTGTCCAGTTGACTGAGTTATGTTAGCCAATTCCCACAAACACTGACTGAACAAAGAGGTTGACACTGGGAGCTTTGCAGGGTAATTAAAAGGCAGCTGAAGCCTGTACTAATCATCTAATCTTAAAACAAAAAACATTATCTTCTTCTTTATAAACCTCACACAGGACAAAGTCATAGAAACCATTCTCTAAATAATGATGAGTGTCTATAGCAGGAAACTCCCAGAATGGCTAATAGAACCATAGAGAGAAATGGGTAAAAGTAATGTCTGGCCATCTTGCACCTAGAAGATCAGCTCCTTGTATGTAATGAACTGCCTAGATGCAATAAAATCCCTTCCCACTGCTTCTCCCCTCCCACCATGCACATTCCCATCTACCACAACTGGGAATAATCCACTAAGTGAGACTATGCCCCCACTGTATTAGAACAATATTTAACTTGTGCTGAGGAAACCCACTGCATCTGCCAAAACCAATGTGTCTAGGCTTGAGAGGCAAGTCACACTCTGAGATCAAGATGTATTTTGACCAGTATTTGCAGTGTAAAGGCTATGTGGTCAACTTCTGGGGTGAGAATGTCTATATGTAAATCCAGAACCTGCTACCTACCAGCAGAATAATTTTGTTTAAGGTGCTTATCCTCTCCATTCCTCAATTTTCTCATTTGCAAAGGAGAAATAATAGTAATGATGTTTACCTCATTGAAGTTTACATGAAATAATGCATCTAAAGTATTTAGAAGAACACCTGACATGTAGTAATCGTTCAAAAATGCTAACTACTGATATTTGGTGATCACATTGTTCATGAAACATACTAATGTGAATATTTTCAAACAGATATGTAATCTCTGCCTCCTTGCAGACCCTAACACTGACTATGACCTTACGTGTTTACACAGCACACATTTACATTACCTGACCTGGATCTTAATTCATTTCTTTTTGCAAACCCTCAACTGGATCCTCACATTTAAATATAAATAGGCAATCAGGTATCACCAAATATTCATAAACATCTATGACAACATAAAGGGACACTAGAGTGAACAAATAAAAAGACATCTCCCAGAAAAGAAACTTCAATTAAGGTAGATTATAAAACTCAAGAGAATTTTGGAAGGACATCACTTGCTTAAGACAAAACAAATGTTATAAAACTTACGAAGAAACATGAATTTATGGACAGAAAACGTGATTACAAAAATGTTTAAACAGTACTGAGTAGAAGAATGAACACAGCTGAAAATAATTATTACAAATTATACGGCTATTATTTGAAACTTTTTATCTTAAAAAGGATAAACAGCTAATCCAAGGACTCTGTCTCACATCTATTTTTTGTAGGACAGACATCGTACAATCACTAATAATATTGCTGTGTATCATCATGCAGAAGAATAGTTCACTTACTTTAGTTCTGCTTAATTCAAAATGTTACAATAGCTAAATAATACGGTAATCTCTTGAGTATCACATAAAACTTTTATCTTATTGCTGTCTTCTGTCTTACTTTTGTATATGCCACAGAAAATTTGTCTTCAGAATTCCTATATCTAGTTTTTGAATTTTGTTACCCCAATAGGGTCCGTGCCCTGGAGCAGTAGAGCCAGTGAAAAATACTCCAAGTCAGAAAGAGTGAGAAAGTTTTATTTAGGAGGTGCCCACCACTGGGGACCCAACAGGCTGTCTCTATGGAGTCCCAAAGGACATTTTTACATTAGAGCTTATATGTGATTTTTACAAAGGTTAGAAGTATCATTATTCCTTACAAGGTAATTACAAGAGACTCTTTATCATACTAAAGAGATACATGCCGGACATTTCCTTATCAGACTAAAGATATACATATCTCACATCTGGGCTCTAATCTTCCTGTGGGGGGTCATAAGCCACAAAAGGCCAGATAGAGCAAAACAAAGTCATTAACAAAGGTATGTGAAAAGGAGAAGGCAAAGAAAAGAGAAAAAAAAAAAAAACTTATAGGTTCATCATGGCCTTAGTTATGTCAAACTCTCAGTCACCCATTCTGAAAAGGAGAAAACATGCTGGGGAGTATTAGGGTCACAGTTTCAATATTAGAAATTTCCTGTGAAAATGAAGCTAAGGTATCATATAAAGATTGGATGTTACCAACTTTCTCCTATTACTTTGTTAGAAAATTTAATTTGTTCAATAATAAATCCATTCTTACAGGGAGTGACTGAAAAACCTATAGGGGGAAAAAGAATTATTTTCTTAGAACGCAGAGTCCCTAAATCCATTTAAAATAAAACACTACTTGAAAATGAATTAGAATGAGGTTTCAGTCTTTTTTAAAAATGGAAATATGTCAAGCTTCAGTCTTGCTTCTCTAAAATAAAATACACCCAGTTACAATAAGTTACAATATATCCTCCTCTCCATTGTCCTCAGGAACATCCAGAAGGACAATTGCTCTTCTCCACTTTTGAATTTCTTACTTAGTAAGATGGATGATCACTTAAAACCAGCAGGAAGGGCTTTGAGGAAGTAAAAGCATTCACTCCATCCCAGGATGACATTCCAGCTCGTCATCACTAGCTTCACCCTCTTGCTGCTGGTATTGGTTCAACCACATTCAGTTACTTCCATCTGTTCCAACTTGGAGTTTCAGGGGTCGTGCTGGCATATGAGTGGTTCACAACTCTTTTCTCCCTGGCAGCAGAAATGATAGCATAAAGTATACCACCAACCCTGCCTCCATACCTTTAACAACAGTCTGTCCTCCTCTACACAGTAATGCACTTCAAGTTGAAGTTCAGTGTTTGTTTACACATTCCTTTTCCCACTTTTCTCAGATGTGGTGCATTTTAATACATCGAATGCATCTTTTTCTGCTGGCCTATGCTTTCTCATCTTTCCATGAATACATGGTTGTAATATCCATGCATGATTTTAATTCTACTTGATGGTCAAAATACCTCTTCAGGAAAAAAAAAAAAAAAAGAATGTATTTTAGAATATGACCAGACTCTGAATAACAGCAGTTAGTAAAGGACCTATTTCTAGCGCTAAAGATTAAACAGACTTTAAAACAAGCAATTTTCCAAATTCTCTGTAGGTATATCATGGCCTCCTGGATTGGAGACGCCACTTTTCTCAATCCTTTCTTATTCTTTGTTTCCCTTCTACTAACCTGCTAGTAAAACATTGCTCTATTAGCAAGACTAGTGAAGAATAGAGGCAAGATGAATCAGGGAAAATCTCCACTGTCTTTCCTGGAGCAGGAGGGAAACAATTTCCTAAGTACAGTCTATAAACACAAAATGAAAAATACTAACATGCCCCGGTAAACTCCTGGTTTAACAATGTGCTTTTCAGTACAAAATGATTTGTTAAAATCAATACTGGCAGGTAGTTGTCCACGGTGTGTGTTTCAGTCAAATGTATATTCACGTGCAGATGGAAAACATTGAGTAAACCAAAAGTCTCAATATTTTAGCGATTTCTTCCCAGTGGTATATGTAATTCAAATGACTCTAAAGTAGAGGAAGATTGCATTAAGTACTGAGAGAGTGTGCTAAAGTTGTGAAGTCCTTTGTACTGACAGGGCTAAAAAAATTTGCAAGGAGAATACAAAGAAGTTTTTAAGTAGTGCCTAATAAAGAAAAATGTGTTTAGTTTTGTCATGCTGATTCAATCCTGGTCATAACAGTAGTGGACGAGAAGCAAAGCAGTCCCTTGGTGATAGTTAATTAGATCCCTGTGGCCTTTGATGTTTTGTTGAATCTAATTTCTACTTCATATGAAAACGTTTGGATTTGGGGGAAAGACTTGCCAGATTCCCATATCCCAAAGGATTGCCCTGAAAACAAAAGCCTTCATTTAATCAGAATAAGCAACTGAGTGATCCCAAGAAAGTAAACTTGAACTGATTGCTTGGGCTGTTTTGCTTTATAATTACTACTTCATTGTATGTTGAGGTGTGGTTTGATAATGAGATTAAATAGTTGGAGCCAATACCCAAGTATTTATCTTTAGTCTTGCATATGATTTTCTCTGAAGTTATAATTATGGATTGTAAAAATGAGAAAAGCCCTATTCATGGGTATTCTTTGACCAGCCAGTATT
The DNA here is from genome assembly GCA_030035585.1 of Dugong dugon. Taxonomy (NCBI): domain Eukaryota; kingdom Metazoa; phylum Chordata; class Mammalia; order Sirenia; family Dugongidae; genus Dugong; species Dugong dugon. The sequence continues at coordinate 18,273,636 of CM057463.1, read as the reverse complement.
GATAATTACTGGGGTTATAGCAATTATCAGTAACTATGAAGTTACTGTTCCTGCTTGTGATGGTTAAGATTGTGTGTCAACTTGGCTGGACCATGATTCTCAATGTTTTAATGTAATCACCCCCATGATTGAATATACTGTGAGTAGCCAATCAGATGAAAGGGAGTCTCCTTGGGGGTGTGGCCCACATCTGAATATAAGCAGACATTCTGGCTTTTTGCTCTCTCTGGATCCTACGGCTGCTTCCTGTCGTCTCATCTCCTGTTCTTGGGACCTGAGCTGTCAGCTTATCTGCCAAACCTGGGATCCGTCGATCTGCACAGCTTGTGACCGGGAGCCTTGCTCTCTGACCTGCCGATCTTGGGCTTGCCAGCTTCTGCGGCTGTGTGACTTGGGAGAGGCCTCTACCCTGATCCACGGACTTGTTCTAGCCTCTACAATCACATGAATTGTTTCCTTGATATAATCTCTCTCTATATATATATTTATACACTTTACTGGGTTTGCTTCTCTAGAGAACTCAGCCTAAGACACTGTTCTTAGCAAATTCATAAATCTAGTGGGTGTAACACTTTGGGTAGCTTAATATTTTTCCCTCAAAAGTTTAATGTTTGATCTGATTCAATTTAATTAATATATATTGGAAACAAGTATTGAACACTCACCTTGTGTTATACTCTGCAGTTGACAAAATAATCTAATGGATATTGATTTTTTTTAATTGACTTATAATTGTTCCAGTTCCTAAAAAAGGGTTTAAGCAACAAATTGATTGGTTTAACTCACCACTGATTAATCATAAGGTGCCTTAGTTACCCAATGCTGCCATAACAAAAATACCTCAAATGGGTGGCTTTAAAGAATAGAATGCATTGTTTGGGAAACTGGAAGTCCTTCTAGGGGAGGGTCCTCCTAGTTGGTACCCCTGGAGTTCCTTGGCTTGTAGATGGTTTCTCATCTGGTCTCATCACCCTGTGTGTGTATCTCTCCATGTCTGTTTTCCCTTTTCATAAGATACCACTCAGAAGTGAGTTGGTTTAGGACCCATCCTACATCAGTATGATCATAATAGTATAAAAAAATAAAAACGCTTATTACCAAAGAGGTTCACATCCATGGGAACAGGGATTAGACTTGCAATATATGTTTTGGGAGGACACAATTCAATCCATAAAGTAAGGAGACTGATAATTGTTCCCCCACAAATATACCTCAATTGATTAGTGAATCACACTGTTAAAACATGGTAGCTTTAAAGTTAAAAATATCCTGCAGCACCATGTTTAATAAATGTGTTTTTGTGTGTGTGTCATTCATATATTTTTCAAAGCTGAATAACTATGTGATATCTATGCTGACATTTTTCATTAAAATATTGTAAATAGGTGAAAGATGATTGTAGAAAATAGTTGCTATTATTGTTAGATGCGGTCGAGTTGGTTCAGACTCTCAGCAACCCTATGTACAACAGAACTGAGCTTCCAGGTACTGCGGCTTCTCAGATTATTTTCTCAGCTGCAAAACCAGGCATAGTTTCATTCTGTCGCACATAGGGGCCTTAAGAGTCAGAACCGACTCGTCAGCACCTAACAAAAGAAGAATTACAAGAGAAGATTATTTTAATTAAAGACCAGGAAGTTAAGGTGGTTACTAGTAAAAATGCTTAGGTTTTAATCCAAATCAAATTATGTTAAGTATAGCAAATATTAATGTATTATGTTTGAAATGAGAATGACAAGGTAGTATAAATTGTGATTCTATAGTTCTGTGGTTAACTCTAAGAATCATTTGGGGGAATTTTTGTTACATCTTTCTGCATCCCACTGCAGACTGATTTTCTCATCTGTATTTTGAAAATTTCCGGGGATTTTGATAATCAGCAATTGAGTACTACTGCTGGAAAGCAGAATTCTTTTACACCAGACTCGAAGTTAAAAATAAAAGCAGAAGGCAAACTTGAGCAATTTGTGATTTAATGTGGAGAAATAGAATAAAGACCAGAAAGTAATTGAAAACAATAAATCAGTCTTAATCTTCCAGAAGCTTTTCTGTACAGGAATTTATATGCTAAAAATAGTTTTATTACTACATAGTTTTATAGACACTATGCTTCTATGGACTTATTTTTATTTGATTTCTCAGTGCATATAACGAATTTTTATTTGGTTTTGGTTTCAACTACTAACTTCTTTAAGAAAAAACTTCTTTGAAGATGCAGGTATGGTTAAGAAATATACACAAATACCTTCAAGACAAAAGAAAACAATTATTAATTGTCCTGTAGCTATTCCTTTCCTGCACCATCCTTGCAATCATTTCTGTGTTTAAGTCCATTGTTGCAGCCACTTTGTCAATCCATCTCGTTGAAGATCTTCCTCATTTTTGCTGACCTCTTCTTTACCAAGAATGACGTCCTTCTCCAGGGATTGGTCCCTCCTAAGAACGTGTACAAAGTACATGTGACAAAGTTTTGCCATCCTCACTTCTAAGAAGCATTCTGGCTGTACTTCTTCCAAGACAGATTTGTTTGTTCTCCTGGCAGCCCATAGTATATTCAATGTTCTTTGCCAACACCATAATTCAAAAGCATCAATTCTTCGGTCTTCCTTTTTCATTGTCCAGCTTTCACATGCATATGAGGCAATTGCGAACACCATGGCTTGGGTCAGCAGGACCTTGGTCTTCAAGGTGACATCTTTGGTTTTCAACACTTTGAAGAGGTCTTTTGCAGCAGATTCGCCCAATACAATGCATCATTTGATATCTTGACTGCTCCTTCTATGGGCTTTGATTGCGGATCCAAGTAAAATGAAGTCCTTCACAACTTCAGTACTTTCTCCATTTATCATTATGTTGCTTATTAGTTCAGTTGTGAGGATTTTTGTTTTCTTTATATTAAGATATAATCTATACTGAAAGTGTAGTCTTTAATCTTCATCAGTAAGTGCTTTAAGTCCTCTTCACTTTCAGCAAGCAAGGTTGTGTCATCTGCGTATAGTAGGTTGCTCATGAGTCCTCCTCCAATCCTGATACCATGTTCCTCTTCATATAGTTCAGCTTCTTGAATTAGTCGCTCAGCATACAGATTGAATAAGTATGGTGAAAGGTTACAACGCTGACACACACCTTTTTGATTTTAAACCATGCAGTATCCCTTTGTTCTCTTTGAACAACTGCCTCTAGGAAGAAGGACCTGGAGATAATTCTTTATTAAGTAGCTATAAACAAAAAAAGTTAAAACATTTATTTTGGTCATCTTGGACAAGTCAACATATTTTCATTTAAAAAATGTTTTGAAATATTTGAAAAAAATAGTTTCTCTCAGCATTTTTTACTTTTTGTTCTTTTTTTTCCATATTGAAAATATTTTCTCTTTAAATGTATAGAATAAGAACACCCTGCTCATTTATTCTCAAACTTTTGATTAGGAGTCTGGTATGATTACCTTAGCCTACCTTCACTCTTTAAAAACAATATACAGCAACTATGTAAGTTTAAAATAAGTTTATAAATAACCAGTTTTATTTAGAATAGAAGTTAGACTGCTTTAACAGAAAACCAAAATAATAGTATATTCTTCAAGGTAGAGGTTAATTTTTCTTTCATACAACTTTTTGGTCACAAGAAATCCAGTGCTGGTTTGATAAATCTTGAGGTCAGATACCCAGGCTCTTTCCATCCTGTTTTTCCCACCAGCCTTTGGTGTTGCTCTCATCTGCAAGCTCCAAGAAGGCCCAATACATCATCCACATTCCTGCCAGAGAGAAGGTGGCAAGGGGAAGGGAGGATGCTTATTTTCTCTTTAAGGGCACCAGATGGAAGTCATAAGTCATACTGATCATTTTTTCTTGCATTTCATTGTCCTGAATCCAGGTACATGGATCCACCTAGTAGCACACCCTTTCTCTCTCTGACGCTAGCTACCTTGGAACTAGGTTATAGATACAAATTAAAAGGACACCATTTATCAGACTGTCAAATAAGCAGATGTCAGTTTGAAGAGTTCACATGACACCCCCACCTTCTGACCTGCTGGCCACAAATTTGGGACTGGTTTTCCACTACCGCTCCAGGGTGCCAGTTGCAAGATTGGGCGTCCACATGACACCCTTACTTTCTGACCTGCTGACTCCTACTACCCCTCCCAGCAAGGGAGGCTGAAAATTTTAGCTTTTATTTGGGCAGTCATGCACTCAGCTAGAAACTCTGTTATTAAAAAAATAGAAAAGAATGGATATTAGAGAGCAAGTAGTAATCTTTACTATCCATCAAGAACAGGATACCTTAACTGTGCAGGAGGAAAATTAATCCTTTTATTCATAGAGGCTCATATCAAAAGGAAGAAATCTTTGCTTTTAATATGATGTTATTATGGCAATTGAATATATTTGCTTTCATTCAAATGAAAAAGTACCGTCATTACTACGTACAAGCGTTTTGCTAGGTGCTAAACGTCTTACAAAGAGTATAAGAAACGTAATTATATGCTCTTAAGGAGTTTATAATAATGGCTAATGTGGGTTGACAGTCAGAAAACAATACAAATACATAATTAAATCAGAAGGCTGAATAAGGGAAGTACCAATAGAAATGTCCAGTGAAACTGAAGGGATCCGGAGAAATCAAAGTTTGCATTGAGTTACAGGATTCAGTAAAGGATGAAGTAGCGCTTGGTGAATGGGTTGCCTATCTTAAGACAGGGAGGAGGAGCAAATAAACGTATATACCTGCACATAAAAATGGGGAAGCTTTAAGATCATTTGAGGAACAATAATTAATTAAATTTGTCTCTCTCAGAGGAAATAACAGTAGAAGATGAGGACAGATTGCCAGCTAGAGGGCATATTGAGTAGGACCTGAAATATGAGGGCTTTCTAATGAGTTCAAAGACAATTAAGGGTTAATGAAAGTTTCTTAAAATGAAGGATCTACTGTAAGCCTCTTGCTAAAGGGAACCATATCTTATTCATCTCTTTGTTCCAGCCCCCTAGTACAATGCCTTATATTAAATTCCTGTGGGATAAAGCATGCATGAATCAGTGAATGGCTGAGAAGACATGTACCTCAGGAATATTAATCTACTAGTGGTGTGTTGGATGAGCTGGAGGGAGATTATCACACCACTTGCATAAATTACGATTATTGTTATCACACCATGCTGCTAGTTAATACTTAGTGGGAACTTTACTCTGCCCAGTCTGTGTCAAGCACTGTACAAGCCAATCTCAACAAATATTCACATCAACCTCGTAAAGTAAAGTATAATTTTTAATCTCATTTAACAGAAAATGCCACTGTGTTCAGAGTTCTAGTAATTGGTCCAAAGTCTTGGAAAAAAGCTAGTAAGTGGTAGAGCAAAGATCCAAATCCAGGTCCCAAACCAAACTGAACCCATTGCTGTCGAGTTGATTCCGACTCATAGTGACCCTGTAGGACAGATGAGGAAGAGGGATGAGATAGTGACGGGAGAGAGGGCACAAGGGTGCTTCCATGGGGCATGGGTATTTATTTTGTAATAATTCACCGAACCAAACATATATATCTTGGGCATTTTTCCCAATGTGTTTTATTGCAATTGAAAAACGTATTGTATGAATCCACTCATATCAAATATTCAGGAAAGACAAATCTATAGAAACAGAAAATAGGTTAGTAGATCACTGAGGCATGGGGTAGGAGTGGGAGGTGACTGCAAATGTAGAGGATTGATCTCACCGGGGTAAAAGAAATGTTCTAAAATTGGATTGTTGTGATCCTTTGATTGTACATCTAAAACAAGTGAATTTTATGCTATGTAAATTATACCTCAATAAAGTTGTTAAAAAAGAACTTTACAGCTATTGTCTTACTGAAAAATAGTAACTTGATTATTAAAAATTAAAATTATCATTGCCTTTCTCTTTGCATATCTTCAACAAAAATTCCATTCTTTCCTTTAACTACTTCCCCCACCAGGGATATGGATGCCTCAACAGACAGGAGCAAGAGAGCTATGCTATGAATGATAAATATGAAATGCATTTAAATTCTCAAAATGTTATTACTATTATATAAATAAGAGAACTAATTTTTAAAATTATAGATTACTGTATCATCCTGACTTTGCACAGAATTTTTTTACTCTAAAAAGAGGAAAATCACATCAGATGGGTTTAAGCTGGTTGAAACTAATTTAAATTATAAAGTGGGGTTCTGATTTTTTTTTAAGTTTACATGATAAATTTAAAGACCAGCAAAGATGTTACTTTATTCAAAGTAAAATTTCTCATTTTATGATTAATCCATCAGGACTTCCTATTTGAGTATTTTTGATGGCAATGATTTAGGTGGAAAAAAGAAAAGGTTGCTCTAGGTACTTAGTCAAACAGACAAGGTGATAAAAAGCAGAGTCCTTATCCTGGAGTCCACAGATCCCATTATGAATGTAGGCAATAGTCCACAGTAAGTATTAACTGTACCTATAACTTATTGACAAATAACTCCATTGCCATCAGTTGATTCAACTCATAGTGACTTTATAGGACAGAGTAAAACTGCCTCATAGGGTTTCCAAGGAGTGGCTGGTGGATTCAAATTGCCAACCTTTTGGCTAGCAGCTGAGCTCTTAACCACTACGCCACTGGGTCTCCACTGATAAATAAAGATTACTCAAATTTTCACGCCTTACACGTATCAGTACTTCAAAACTGTAATCTGACCATACGAGTGCCAGTAAATTTTCATTAGTCCTTAAACCAGGTTTGGGTCTCCCCCATGCACAGAAGGGCCAGCTGTGACCATTAATTGACCTCAGCAGAGGACACAGCAACAGATGGAACAAATCAGAAGGAAAATCATCACCCGGACCCCATTCTGAAGCAAGAGGTCCTACAAGAACCATGTCACCTCTGTTTCCTAGTTGCCATAATTCCTGCCTTCTAGAATTTTCCCTCCCCAGTATGCCTGTGCAGCTGCCATCTTGCTGCCCAAATCATATGTAAGCCCTGCTTCCCCATAGCTAGGGTAGTTGGATCCGAGAAGCTTCCTCCCGACTCCTTGCTCTGTGCATTGCAATAAAGTTACTTTGCCTTTCTCAAAGACCGATTTCCAGAGCATTGGCAAGTCTGAGCATGCTGGACAAGGACCCACCTTCCAGGGCTCAGCAATAAAACTATGATAATTATTAAACCCATCACTTTTTTTTAACCTGTTGCCTTCGAGTCTATTCCAACTAATAGTGACCCTATAGGACAGAACAGAACTGCCCCATAGGGTTTCCAAGGTTGTAATCTTTACAGAAGCAGACAGCCACATCTTTCTCCCAGTGAAGTGACTGGTAGGTTCAAACTGCTGACCTTCTGGTTAGCAGCCAAGGGCTTAACCATTGTGCAACCAAGCCTCCTTGACCCGCCACTATGTCTTATTAATAATTTATAAAGAGGCACATATATTACTATATCATAAAGTTATTCTTTGCTATTGTAATAACTGGATTTCAGTATAATCTGTGGAAGGAAGTGTTGTTATTTATTTGTTTTGTCCAAAGTATCTTATTCTATGTATTCAAAAAAGATTATTCTCAGGAAAGCTACTTAGGCTTCGCCAGTCTGCCAGAGGGGTCCATAGCACAAGAAAAGGTTAAAAACCCCAGGTGTAGAATATATATATAAGTGTGACCAAAAAAGATGGTTTTCTTGATAAGAACTAAATAAAATTTTTCTTTGATAGGCACTAGATTGGAGAATGATGACAGTATAGAGTATAGGCAAAGAGGTAGAAACTTAAAGAGAGGATGCAAATCTGATTTGCAGAAGCCCAAGGAACCAGTGCAGAGCTTTAAGAAGGACAATGGCAGGGATAATTAAATAGGTGGCATGTTAGATGGGACTAGGGGATAAAAAGACTCTGAAATTTGCTTTTGAACATAGAGTAATTAAAGCAAAAGGAAAAAACGATGAAGTAAAAGAGCTGAACAGAAGATTTCAAAGGGCAGCTCAAGAAGACAAAAAAAAAAAAGTATTATAATGAAATGTGCAAAGACCTAGAGATAGAAAACCAAAAGGGAAGAACAGGATCCACATTTCTCAAGCTGAAAGAACTAAAGAAAAAATTCAAGACTCCAGTTGCAATATTGAAGGATTCTACAGGGAAAATATTAAATGATGCAAGAAGTATAAAAAGAAGATGGAAGTCATTGTATCAAAAAGAATTAGTCAACATTCAGCCATTTCAGGAGGTGACATATGATCAAGAACTTACGGTATTGAAAGGAGGTCCAAGCTACACCGAAGACATTGATGAGAAACAAGGCTTCAGGAATACCAACTGAGATGTTTCAACAAACAGATGTGGAGCTGGAAGAACTTGCTCGTCTATGCCAAGAAATTTGAAAGACGGCTATCTGGTCAACCGACTGGAAGAGATTGTACCCATTCCAAAGAAAGGTGATCTAACAGAATGCAGAAATTATCAAACAATATCATTAATATCACAAGCAAATAAAATTTTACTTAAAATCATTCAAAAGCGGTTGCAGCAGTACATCAACAGGAACTGCTAGAAATTCAAGCTGGATTCAGATGAAGACATGGCACGAGGGATATCATTGCTGATGTCAGAGGGATCATGGCTGAAAGCAGAGCATACTAGAAAGATGTTTACCTGTGTTTTATTGACTATACAAATGCATTCGACTATGTGGATCATAACAAATTATGGATAACATTGAGAAGAATGGAAATTCCAGAACACTTAATTCTGGGCATATGGAACCTGTAGGTAGACTAAAAAGCAGTTGTTCAAACAGAGCAAGGGGATACTGCATGTTTTATTATCAAGAAATGTGTGCATCAGAGTTGCATCATTTCACCAAATTTATTCAATCTGTATGCTGAGCAAATAATCCGAGAAACTGGACTATATGAAGAAGAACAGGGCATTAAGATTGGAGGAAGACTCATTAACAACCTGTGATATGCAGATGACACAACCTTGTCTGCTGAAGGTGAAGAGGACTTGAAGCACTTACTGATTAAGATCAAAGACCACAGCCTTCAGTATGGATTACACCTCAACATGAAGAAAACAAAAATCTTCACAACTGGTCCAATAAGCAACATCATGATAAATGGAGAAAAGATTGAAGTTGTAAAGTTTCATTTTACTTGGATCTACAATCAATGCCCATGGAAGCAGCAGTCAAGCAATCAAATGACGCATTGCATTGGGGAAATCTGCTGCAAAGGATCTCTTTAAAATGTTAAAAAGCAAAGACGTTACTTTAAAGATTAAGGTGCACCTGACCTAAGCCATGGTGTTTTCAACTGCCTTATATGCATGTGAAAGCTGGACAATGAATAAGGAAAACAGAAGAAGAATCGATGCCTTTGAATTACGGTGTTCACTAAAAATATTGAATATACTATGGACTACCAGAATAATGAAGAAGCCTGTCTTGGAAGAAGTACAGACAGAGTGCGCCTTGGAAGTGAGGATGGTGAGACTTTGCCTCACATAGTTTAGACATGTTATCAGGAGAGACTAATCCCAGGAGAAGAACATCACGCTTGGTAAAGTAGAGGGTTGTCGAAAAAGAGGAAGACTTTCAACAAGATGGATTGACACAGGGGCTGCAACAATGGGCTCATGCATAACGATTGTGAGGATGGCACAGGACTGGGCAGTGTGTCCTTCTGTTGTACATATAGGGTCACTATGAGTTGGAATCAACTAGACAGCACCTAACCAAAACAGGAGATAAAGGGATCTAAGGAAGGTTGGTGAAGATTGGACACCTATCACAGGAAAGAGTAAATTTCTATTCTGGTTTATTTTTGAGCTTAAACATCAACTCTATTTCTCCACAAAGTTGGCTTATGTGATCCTATTGTCTATTTTCAAAGAACAGTCACTGCAAAAATTTTGGACTGCTCTCAAGGAAAATTGAAATTAAAAGGTTATACTGTTCAAAAATGCCAGTAACTTCTTTCAAACATCTGAGATGAAGGAAAGTGTTTCTACCCACATACACTTCAGGCATTCAGTGTTTTGTCCACTCTAATCCTTGTTTCTGTCAGTACAAATTCTTGCCATGGAAATCACAATATTACCAATAGAATTACCAACAGAGCACATGGAACCAAGGGGCTAATTATTTTACTAAGGATGCTTGAATACTAGGGGATGCTTGATTACTAAAAGAGAGTTCTCACGGTACCAGTGATTTTATTTTTTTAATTTAGTACCTTAGTATTGCTATATTTCTAGAGTAAAATTAGTCTCAAAGAGAGCTATTGTTGCAGACTTATTAGTTTAATGATGAACAATATCTACTACAAAACACTTATGGAGTGGGAACAGCGTTCATTTGTATTTAAAGCTATGATGTCTTTGGGAACAGAATATGAATGAATCAACCAACTTCTGTGGGTAAATGTCCTTCCAAAGTAATTGAGTCCTAAATGCCAAACCGAAATAGTTTGCCATAGACTCATTGAAAATGTCCTGTTCTAAAGGATGTTCTGACTGATAATAAACTTAATAAAGTTTAAAAATGTCAAGTTGATTTTTAAATTCCAAGTTCAGATTGCCTATAGAATAATGTGCTACAAATTCAGTATCATGGGACCGCTCATCCCCAGCTTTTTGGATTTTAATAATAAGGACTTAAGAAAGCAAGACTCCCTTCTGCTTATCTCCCTCAGACTTTCAAAGATTTGATCTAATTTTTTTATGAATTACAAACTTGTAGAAAGCTATTTTAAATTATTGTTATTATTTTTAAGTTCACACTCTCCAAGTTAAGCAGTTTCTTACGATATCAGATGATTAAGCTAAATTTTTAGCTCCTAAGTTAGACTCACCGTAGCATGAAAACAATTTTTTAAAATAGTAAAACAGCAATGTACCAGTTAAATATTACTTGCTGTACATTTTTTTTCCAGAAAATGTTTATCTTGCTTGAGGACAGATAGTTCTGTATGCCTGTGTTTTTATGTAAATGAATTAATGAATTAATATTTGAGTATCTTAACTACCTAAACCAGTTACTATATCGAGAAATACAATGGTGCATAGTTTTACATAGACAAAGAAATTGGTCTGATTAAAAGTTTAAACAATTGTGTTGGTGTCTATGTAAGAATAATTTATCCTAACTAAAAAGATTCCAACATTTGGACTCATGTGGCTATACCCTTGTCTTAGGCTTGGTTCTCTAGAGAAGCAAAACCAGTAAAGCATATAAATATATATACAGAGAGATTTATACCAAGGAAATAGCTCACAGACTGTAGACACTAGAACGTCCTAAGTCAGAGTAGAAGCCTCTCCCAACTCATGCAGCTGCAGAAGCTGGCGAACCCAAGGTTGGCAGGTTGGAGAGCAGGGCTCCCCTTCACAGGCTCTGACGGTCGACAAATTCCAAGATCAGCAGACAAGACCGCAAGGTTTCTCCTGATTCACATAGCTCTAGGGGCTGGTGAACCCAAATCAACAGGTCGGGGAACAGTACTCTTGCCGGCAGGCTGTGAAGATTGATGAATCCCAAGATCGACAGGTAAACTGCTAGCTCAAGTCCCAAGAACCGGAGGTGAGCTGATGAGAGGCAGCTGCTGGGTCTGGAACAAGTCAAAAACCTTGGCCACGCGAGCAGGAAGAAGTAGCTGGTGGAGGCAGAGAGATGAAGGCTGAGGGGGTGGTGAGTCGCCACAGGCCCCGCCCTCTCTGGTACCACTCAGCAGATTCCATCATGGGGGTGATCACGTATCAAATTTCAACAGGGAAGTGATCACAACATTTTTCAACTGCCAAAACACTGAGAATCATGGCCTAGCCAAGCTGTCATACAATCTCAACCATCACAACCATATAAAAGATGAAGCTAAAATTTGAACGTATCTTTTATAAGGGCTTTCTATGACACATAATTTACTTGGTGTATTATATAAAGATACTGTACATTTTTTTTCTGAATGCCCGTTATTTATTCTGCAATGCTTGAGTGCTTAGCTGTGTAATGCAATTCCCTGACATTCCTGTCCCTTTCTTGTCATTCCTAAAAAAGACAGGTATGTAATAAATGAAGAAAACTAGCATTAATAGAATGGTTGCTATCTATCTGGAAGGGCAAGAGATTTTAAGTGTCATCACCTGTAATGTCTACAATCATGGAAAGAGTTATGTTCACCACTTTGCACTGAAGAAAGTGTGACTGTGGAATTTAGTAATATATCTATTTATGGCAAAATCAAGTCTTCCTTTAGTTTGTTAAACTCCAAAATTTGGAAGATCTTGCCTTCTTCCTGTAAAAGGGTTCATTCAAATTTTTCAAATTCAGATTGAATTGTTTATTTTTAGTTTATAGATTTTATCAACTCAGTTCTTCAAACAAGGAAAATAGTGCTAATGATCTAGTTGGTCTCATACTAGCAATATTAAGATGAGATAGGACAAAATGTGTAACAATTCAATTATTTCACAAATATTGACAAATATCACAAATTCATCCTTTTTCTTTCATTAATTCTTTCCAGATATTTCTTAAACAATTTTAATTTTTTATTCTTCAAAGCGTAGCTTTTATTATGTGTTATGGCATACAAACATATATTATTTTACACTTTGCACATTATAATTTAACTCATAATATCATTTAAATATTTGTGTATTTATTATATATAGGAAATATGTATGTGTCAAGAGTTCATTCCTTTTTATTGCTAATATCCATTGAATAAATACCCCACAGTTTATCTATTCACCTGCTAATGGTACATGGATGGTTTTCAGGTTTGGGTTTTTACAAAGTACTGTGGATATTTGTTTATATGACCTAAAATGGACATGTGTTCCTTTCTCTTAGGTAAATACCTAGGAGTATGCATATTGAAATGTTAAGAAAATTACAAAACTGTTTTTCAAAGTGGATAGATAATCTTAACATTTCCGTGAGTAATGTATGAGAGTTCTATCTATTCCCCATGCTCATCAACCCTTGATATATGGTCAGGCTTTTTTTTTTTTTTTTTTCTTTTTTAAGCAGTCTGTTAAGTGTGATAACTCATGTGGTTTTAATTTGCATTTCCTTCAAAGACAGTGTTAAGCATCTTATCATGTGCTTGTCATTTATATATTTTCTTTGATGAAGTATCTTTTCAAATCTTTTGGCTATGTTTTAAATTGGATTTGTTGTGCTTTTTACAAAATTTTGAGAGTTCTTTACATAGTCTGCATATAAATTTTATTTATATTTTACCAGATATGTGATCTGAAATCATTCTACAAGCCTGAGACTTGTATTTTCATCCTTTTAAAAGACTCTTCTGAAGTAAAGAAGTCCCTAATTTTTATGAAGTCTAATTTATCAACTTTTTCTTTTATGAATCACACTTCTGTTGCCATATCTAAAAAAAATTTGCAAAACACAGTCACAATCATTATCTCCAAGTGTTTCCTCTAGAATTTTATATCTTAAAATTTTACAGTAGGCCTATATAAGCCTCATTTTTATTTTTCTTAAAAAAATGGAAGAGATAATAATGCATATTATCCATTTTTGAGTTATTGTTGTATTAGTTTGAAGTATGGATCAAATTTTATCTTTAGGCATATGGGCATTAAATTGTTCCAGTAAGAGTTACTGAAAAGTTTAACCTTTCTCCAACAAAATGCCTTTGCACTTATTCCAAAAATAGATTAAACATATATGTGGATCTATATTTGGACTTTATACTCTGTTCCATTAATCTGTCTATTTTCATAACAATGGCATATAGTAATAAAGCTGGAGCTTTATAAATAGTCTTAAAATCAGAGCGAACATGGTGCTATAGACAGAAGCACTGAGCTGTCCCTCGACAGCAAAGACCTGAAAAACTAAGTAAAACAGAGACAAACATCAATCCTGGAACCCTAAGCATCAAATGAAAAGATAAAGAACTCAGCCAAGCAGCGAATGGAAAAAGAAACTGACAGAGAACAGAGTGAAGAGAGATACATGCAGAGGTCCCCTATCAGCTAATGCAGCATGGATTCACCATCTTGGACTCCTGTCGGAGACTGGCAGACAGGGAGTACATGAAAGCAGCTTCACGGATCTGCTAGCAGGAGAGACAGCACCCAGTAACAAGCAATATATGCCTTCCCAACCCCCATCCTTCTCCCACCTGTTGGCTCTCTGCCGCTTCATAGCTCGCTGTGGTAGCTTGGCCAGCTGGGAAGCACAAGGTTTCTGTTGCTTGGATTTGCCCCGCCCACATCAGAGATTGGTGGACAGGGAGTAGGGGACATCAGCTTCATGGACCTCCCAGCAGGAGACTAAACAATGGCTAACCAGTGATATATGCCTTCCCACCCCCCACCCTTCTTCACCCCTACTCGGCCTCCTCTGCTTCCTGTGGCTGCAATCTCTTGACTGGGAGGCACCGTCTTCAGCCTTGTGCTGCTTGGATTTGACCCACACACTGGCTGGCTCCCTGAGTGCCATTTGTTTGTTGCTGGTGTTATTGTTTTCCACTTCTTTGGGCTTCTTCAGTAGCTCTCACCACCTTCTCTTTTCTGTCAAACACCTGGCTCCGTGTGCCATCTTTGCTTCTTCTTGAAAGGCTGTGAAGTGCTGCTTGACTGTGAAACTGTTTCTCGGCCCGCGCCGCCATGCTGGTAGGTTACTTGGGGTTTTTTTTTTTTTTGTTCTGTTTTGTTTCTCTTTTCTTGACTTGGGAACACCTTCTAGCTGGTCTGTACTACTTGGCTTGGGAGCTACTTCCCTGGTCTGTGAATCTGCCTGGTGGGATCCCTGGGATATTTCTTTTTTCTTTTTCTTTTTGTTTTCTTTTCTCTTTTTTTCTTTTTCATCTTTCTTCATTTCTCAGTTTATTTTTTCTCTATACTTACCTTCTCTTCCTGTCTTCTGAATACCTAGTGCTGTGTGACATCTTTACCCCTTCTAGCCAGGCTGTACTTCACAGTCTGGGAACCACTTCCTTGGTCTTCGCAGCCACATGAGTGGGATCCCAGGGGGTTTGCTTTTCTTTTTCTTTTTTTTTTCTTCTAGTTTTTATTTATGTATTTTTTTCTTTTCCCCTTTTTTCCTTTTTTATTTTTCCCCTTTTCTCATATCTCATCTCTCCACTCCAATGGCAAGCTCCTTTAGCACTCTTTTTGTTTGTTTGTTTTTGGCTCCCATTTCTCTCTTCTCTCTCTCCTGTTTCCCATATCCATCTTAGCTTGACAGATCACAGTCTCCTCCCTCCTTCCTGCTTACCTGCACCATGCACTCAACATCATACCCCTGAGTGGCATAGGCATTGCCTATCGGAACCTGCCCTGCACCGATTCCTGCCCTCCCCACCTTGTCGGCCCTAGTATGTGCCACAAACAACCCATCCCAGCAACTCCCCTTAGCTGGACCTGCCCTGCTGCACCATGGCTGAGCAACTAGCCCTGCCCATAGGGCAAGGAGATGAAAAGTATAGCACCAATTGATGAGCAAACAACAAAGAACACAGCCAGCCTGCTAAGACTTAACCAAATAAAGCAAAAAAGCAGGATAAAACAAACAAATCTACAATCAATAATTGAAGAAAATAAATACTAAGTGTCCTGAAGATGGCAGACAACATCAAAATATATAAAAAAAGGACAGGATGGTATATATAAAAAAAGGACAGGATGGTTCCAGTAGGCATCCAAACTAAAATACTAGATGATTTTCCAGTAGTAGAAAAGGCACTATAACTAACTGATAGGGAATTTAAATCTCTAATATTCAGAGCTATCAAAGAGTTGAAGCAAAAAACAAACAAAAATGAAGAAAAAATAGACAAATTCATGAAAAATACAGACAAAAAAATGGAAGAATTCAGCAAAATAATACAGGAAAAAAATGACAAAATAAATTCACAACAAGAAATCATACAAAAAGAACAATTAGAAATCCAAAAGGTAAACAACAAGATTTCAGAAATGGACAATGTCATAGAATGGCTGAGGAGCAAGTTCGAAACAATGGAAGACAGGATCAGCTAAATTGAAGACAAACACTTGGATACAACTCTGAGGAAAAATCAGAAACAAGAACAAAGAAAAATAAAGAAATCTTGAGAATTAAGTGAGATACAATCAAAAGCAAAAATTTACAAGTGATCGGAGTTCAAGAACAGAGGGAGAAAACAGAAAACAAAGACAGGATCATTGAAGAACTGCTGACAGAAAACTTCCCCAATATCATGAAAGATGAAAAGCTGACCATCCAAGAAACTCAATGAACCACATATAGGATAGACCCCAAAAGAAAATCACCAGGCGTATCATAATCACACTCGCTAAAACCAAAGACAAACAAAGAATCCTGAGAGCAGCTCCAGAAAAACAAAAAGTCACATACTGAGGAGATGATAAGACTAAGTTCGGATTATTTAGCAGAAACCATGCAGGCTAGATGGCAATGGGATGACATAGACAAAACCTTGAAAGAAGAAAATTGCCAGCCAAGAATAATATATCCTACAAAACTCTCATTCAAATATGATGGTGAAATTAGGACATTTCCAGATAAACAGAAATTAAGGGACTATGTAAAAACCAAATCAAACTTACAAGAAATATTAAAGGGGGCCCTTCGGTCTGAGAATAAACAGCATCAGACCAGAGCCCAAATCTAGGATACAAGATCATACCAGCCAGATACCTACCTAGGAAATGAACTCTCAAGGACTATCCAAGACCAAAAGAATTACAACAGGGAACCAGAGAGGTTAATCCATAAATTACAACAACATCAGAACAATAAAAGAGAGAATACACAGTGTAGGTAAAGAACCTTCTAATGGGGAGGAAGGCAAGGTGATACCAAGTAATAATAGACTGCTTCAAACCTACGAAGATAAGGGTAAATTTCAAGGTAACTGAAAGAAAGTTAAAAAACCTACACATCAAAATAAAGAAGAAAAACATAAAGTTTCAGTAAAAACAAAATCTACAGAAACAAAAGAAACGGAAAAAAATGCACAAACAAAAGTAATTCAGCACAGGAGAGTAAGAGGAGCAAAGAAAATGTCAGCACCACAAAAAAAGCACTAAAAGATGGCAGCAATAAACTCACACCTATCAAAAATTTCACTGAATGTAAATGGCCTAAATGCAACCCTAAAGAGACAGAGAGTGACAGAATGGATTTAAAAAAAAAGGATCCATCAATACGCTGTCTACAAGAGACACACCTTAGAAACAAAGACACAAATTTATTAAAAATAAAAAGATGGAAAAAAATATATCAAGCAAACAGCTACCAAAAAAGAGCAGGAGTGGCAATACTAATCTCAGATAAAATAGTGTTTAAAACAAAATCCACCATAAAAGACAAATAAGGATACTATATAATGATTAAGGGGATGATCCATCATGAAGACACAATCATAATAAACACATATGCACCCAATGACAGGGCTTGAAAATACATAAAACAAACTCTAAAAGCACTGAAAAGAGAAATGGACAGTTCCACAATAATCATCATAGGAGATTTCAACACACCACTCTCAGTAAAGGACAGAACATCTAGAAAGAAATGCAACAAAGATACAGAAGACCTAAAGGGCACAATCAACCAACTTGACCTCATAGACATATATAGAACACTCTACCCAACAGCTGCAAAGTACACAATCCTTTCCAATGCACATGGAATGTTCTCCAGAACAGATCACATCTTAGGCCACAGAGCAACCCTGAACAACATCCAAAACATTGAGATAATACAGAATATCTTCTCTTACCACAATGTCATCAAGGTAGAAATTAATAACAGGAAGAGCAGGGGCAAAAAATTAGTTACGTGCAAACTGAATAACTCCTTGCTTAAAAACCACTAGGTAATAGAAGAAATCAGAGATGGAGCCAAAAAATTCCTAGAATCAAACGAGAATGAAAACACCTCATACCAAAACCTTCGGGTCACAGCAAAGGCAGTCCTCAGGGGACAATTTATAGCAATAGATACACACATCAAAAAAGAAGGGACAAAATCAAAATATTAACTACACAACCTGAACAAATAGAAAGAGAACAGAAAAAAAAAGCCCACTGTCACCAGAAGAAAGGAAATAATAAAGATCAGAGCAGAAATAAATGAAATATAGAAAAACAATAGAATGAAATCAACAAAACCAGAAGTTGGTTCTTTGAAAGGATCAACAAAATCAACAAACAACTGGCCAGACTGACAAAAGAAAAATAGGAAAGGATGCAAATAACCCAAATAAGAAATGAAATTGGGGCATTACAAGAGATTCGATTGTAATAAGAAGGACCATAACAGAGTATTATGAAAAACTATACTCCAACAAATTTGAAAACTTAGAGGAAATGGATAAATTTCTAGAAACACACTACCTACCCAAACTAACACAAAGTGATGTTGAAAATCTGAACAGACCCAGAACAAGAGAAGAGACTGAAAAGGTAATAAAAAAATTTCCAGAAAAAATCCCAGGCCCAGGAGGCTTCACTGGAGAATTCTACCTATTCAGAGAAGAGCTTACACCAATACAACTCAAAACAATTTCAGAACATAGAAAAGGAAGCGACACTTCTGAATTCATTCTATGAAGCCAGCATAACCCTGATAGCAAAACGAGGCAAAAACACCACAAAAAAAAAAAAAAAAAAAATTATAGCCCAATGTCTATCACGAATATAGATGCAGAAATTCTCAACAAAATTCTCACCAATAGAATTCAGCATCATATCAAAATAATAATACACCACAATGAAGTAAGATTCATACTAGATATGCAAGGATAGTTCAACATTAGAAAATCAATCAATGTAATCTGCCACATAAATAAAAGCATAGAAAAGAGTCACATGATCATCTCAATTGATACAAAAAGGCATTCAACAAAGTCCAACACCCATTCCAGATAAAAACTCTCCATAAAATAGCTATAGAAGGGAAATTTCTCAACATAATAAAGGGCTTCTATGCAAAACCAATGGTCAACATCGTTCTTAATGGAGAGAGTCTGGAAACATTCCCCTTGAGAACAGGAACAAGACAAGGATGCCCTTTATCACCACTCCTATTTAACATCGTGCTGGAAGTCCTAGTTAGAGCAAAAAGGCAAGAAAAAGAAATAAAGGGCATCCAAATTGGTAATGAGGAATTTAAACTGTCCTTATCTGTGGTTGATATGATACTATACATAGAAAACCCAAAAGACTCCATGAGAAAACTACTGGAACTAATAGATTCAGCAGAGTAGCACAATACAAGATAAACACATAGAAATCAGTTGGATTCCTATATACCAATAAGGAGGATGATGAAAAGGAAATCAGTAAAACCATACCATTTATAATAGCCACTAAAAAAATAAAATACTTAGGAAGAAATCTAACCAGGGATATAACAGACCTATACAAAGAAAACTAGAAAATACTACTGCAAGAAACCAAAATAGATCTATATAAATGGAAAAACATACGATGATCATGGATAGGTAGACTCAACATTGTGAAAATGACAATCCTATCCAAAGCAATTTACAAATACAATTCAATCCTGATCCAAATACCAACAACATTCTTTAAAGAGATGGAAAAATTAATCAGTAACTTTACATAAAGGGAAGAAGTCCTGGATAAGTAAAGCACTACTGAAGAGGAAGAATAAAGTAGGAGGACTTTCACTACCTGACCTCAGAACCTACTATACAGCTAAGGTAGTCAAAACAGCCTGGTACTGATACAATGACAGATACATTGACCAATGGAACAGGATTGAGAAGCCAGATGTACATCTATCCACCTATGATCACCTGATCTTCAACAAGGGCCCAAATCCAACAAATGGGGAAAAGACTGTTTTTAACAAATAGTGCTGGCAAAACTGGATATCCATCTGCAAAAAATGAAACAGGATCCATACCACACACGATATACAAAAACTAATTCATAATGGATCAAAGACCTAAATATAAATCCCAAAAATATAAAGTTCATAGAAGAAAAAATAGGATTGACGCTAGAGGCCCTAATACACAGCATTAACAGGATACAAACCATAACTAACAGCACACATGCTCCAGAAGATTAGCTAGATAACTAGGATCTTCTAAAAATTAAGCACTTACACTCATCAAAAGACTTTCACCAAAAAAGTAAAAAGAAACCTACAGAATGGGAAAAAAATTTTTGACCATTAGAAATCAGACAAAGTTCTAACCTCTAAAAATCTACAAGAAAATCCAACACGTCTACAACAAAAAGAGAAATAATCCAATTAAAAAATGGGCAAAGGAAATGAACAGATGCTTCACCAAAGAAGACATTCCAGCAGCCAACAGACACACGAGGAAGTTCTTGCGATCACTAACCATTAGAGAAATGCAAATTAAAACCACAAGGAGACACCATCTAACCCTGGCATTACTGGCATGAATCAAAAAAACAGGAAATAATAAATGTCGGAGAGGCTGTGGGGAGATTGGAACTCTTATGCACTGCTGGTGGGAATACAAAATTATAACAACCATTTTGGAAAATGATATGGTGCTTCCTTAGAAAGCTGGAAATAGAAGTACCGTATGATCCAGCAATCCCACTCCTAGGAATACATCCTAGAGAAATAAGAGCTCTCACACAAATAGACATATGCACACCCATGTTTATGGCAGCATTGTTCACAATAGCAAAAAGATGGAAACAACCTGGATGCCCATCAACAGACGAATGGATAAACTATGGTACCTACACACAATGGAGTATTACGCAAAGATAAAGAACAATGATGAATCTGTGAAGCATCTCATAACATGGATGAATCTGGAGGACATTTTGCTGAGTGAAATAAGTCAATCCCAAACGGACAAATATTGTATGAGACCACTACTGTAAAAACTCATGCAAAGATTTACACACAAAAAGAAACAATCTTTATGGTTATGAGGGACAGGAGGGGTGGGTGGGGGGAAACTAAAGAGACAATAGATAAGTGGCAACTTTGGTGAAGGGTACGACAGTACACGATACTGGGGAAGCCAGCACAACTTGTAGAAAGCAAGGTCATGGAAGCTCCATAGACAAATCCAAACTCCCTGAAGGATCGAATTGCTGTGTGGAGGGCTGTGGGGACCATGATCTCAGAGAGCATCTAGCTCAATTGGCATAACATAGTTCATAAAGAAAATGCTCTACATTCTACCTTGGTGAGTCGCGTCTGAGGTCTTAAAAGCCTGTGAGCAGCCATCTAAGATACTGCACTGGTCTCATCCCTTCCGGAGCAAGGGAGAATGAAGAAAACAAGACACGAGGGATAGATTAGTCCAAAGGACTAATGGACCATAACTACCATGGCCTCCACCAGACTGAGTCTGGTAAAACTAGATGGTGCCCGGCTACCACCACTGACTGCTCTGACAGGAATCACAATACGGTATCCTGGACAGGGCTGGAGAAAAATGTAGAACAAAATTCTAACTCACAAAGAAAGACCAGACTTACTGGCCTGACAGAGAGTGGAGAAACCCCAAGAGTATGGCTCCCAGACACCCTTTAAGCTCAGTAATGAAGTCACTCCTGAGGTTCACCCTTCAGCCAAAGATTAGAAGAGCCCATAAAACAAAATGAGACTAATGGGGCACAATAGCCCAGGGACAAGGACTAGAAGGCAGGAGGGGACAGGAAAGCTGGTAATAGGGAATGCAAGGTCGAGAAGGGAGAGTGTTGGCATGTCATGGGGTTGTTAACCAATGTCATAAAACAGTATGTGTACTAACTCTTTAATGAGAACAAATAAGAAAAAAAACCCAATAACTGTGTTTTTATTCAAGGTTAAAAAGTTCAAAGTTCTAAGTCTTTTGCATCTCCACATAAACTTCCCTGCTATTACATATTTGTTTAGGTGATTTCTGCACATTAGTATTTTGTATGGAATGTGCATATGGTATTTAATAGTCTAGTTCAGAGTATTTAGGCCATTCACAATGTGTTGTTATTAAAAATACTGTTATGTAAAATATTCTTATATATTAATTATTATTATAAAGTTTGATAATACCCTTGAGATAAACACCTAAAACCATAATTGTTGGATGAAAGAAAAATGAACCATTTAAAACTGATATGATGCCCATTTCAAAACAATACCACAATCAAGAATGGGAGTGCCAATACGTATATACAACTTACAGCAATAGGTATGGCTTTTTTTTCTTCCCCCCCAATTTTTGAGTAGTAAATAATTGGGAATCACTACATTACATTTATTGAATTACTAATGATAGAATCTTAATATAGAAGGAAAATTGGAATTTGCTTATATTTGTTGAAATTACAGGGAGCCCTGGTGGTGGAGAGGTTAAGTGTTTGGCTGCTAACACAAAGGTTGGCAGTCTGAATCCACCAGTCGCTCCTTGGAAACCCTATGGGGCAGTTCGACTCTGCCCTATAGGGTTCCTATGAGTCAAAATCGACTCAAGGGCAATGGGTTTGTTTTGTTTTGTTTTGGTTACATTCACAATTACTTGTGTTCCTGTTGACAAGACTAATGATAAGTACCTACCTTTATAGGATTTATAATCTCATTGTTAATCACAAACTAGCTATCATTTAATGAAAAACTACAATGTGCTAGATGTTATACTAAAGTGTGTTTTCTTATTAAACCTTTATAGTAATGTTATGTGTGAGTTATTGTTATTTCTGCCTTGTAAATGAAAAATGAAAGTCCAGAGAACTTAAAGGATAAGACTAAAGCTATAGAGCTCATAGTTGTAGCACCTTGATGGGGGCTAAAAACATTTCAATGGAGTAAAATATAAATAATAAAACTTTAATGTAATATAAACTTAATACTGGGTGGTGATACAGCAGAATGAGCCAGGATTTTAGATTCAGACATATTTGTTTAAGATTCTACTCTTCCCTAACTCTATCTCATTGTCTGGAGTCAGTGAGTGGTGCAAACTGTAAACATGCTTAGCTGCCAACCAAAATGTTGCTGGTTTGAATCCACAGAGGCACCTCAGAAAAAAAGACCTGGCAATCTATTCCTGAAAAATGAGCCATTGAAAACTCTATGCAGCACAGTGCTACTCTGACACACATGGGGTCTTCATGAGTGGAAACTGACTAAACAGTAACTGGTTTTTGGTTTATCTCATTATTTAAATCACTTTTTCTCCTAAGCCTTATTTTTGTTTTTCTTTAAAAAAAAGGACAGGGAGGGGGAGAGATAATAATGCGTACATTACAATTTGGCCTTGATTATATTATGAATGTAAATTTGTAAAACAACAATAATTCTCTATTCTGATGAACAATAAGCTACAAAAAATTTTACCCTCTATACCTAGCCATACTTACTGCCTGACAAATATTAGACACTCTGAATTTTGTTCAGTTGGCATTATTGTGGTTATTATTATTAGAATATTCTCATAACTATCCATTAAAATCTATTTATGTGTGTGCTTTCATTTTATCCTTGATATAATCAGGTTTCCGTTAATAGATAAAAACAGTTCTTAACATCACTGATGAATCATAAATGAGAGAAGAACAAATTGTGGAAATTGTCTACTAATATGTGATTCATAATGGTCCATGTCGTTTCTGCATTAAAAAGAAGTTTTTATTTATCTGTGATTCTTTGAAAAATGTCATAAAACTCTCTGTATGTTCATTTGACCTGCTAAGAATACAGGTACATTTAAAATAATGAAAATAAATGTCATTTGTGATAATGAATCATAAGTTAATGAATTCCATGTATTTATAATGTTTTTCTCATTTCCTCTCAAATTTATTTGGTGGAAATGTAGAGAGTTTGATTCAAAACACATTATGAACCCCTCTATCCTTGCCTCTCTCTATTATAAGACTAGAAAAGCTAAAACTCACTTTCTTAGTCTTCCTTCAAACTTTGGATTGTCTATGTGACATAAATTTGCATAAGGAATTATAGTGGAGGGATTCCGATAGGAAGGCTATTGCTTTACTGATAAAACATATATGGATAGTGCTGGAAGCGTCCCTTATTAGTATCATTTGCATTGTTTTACCTGGAATGAGGAAAAGAAGCCAATAGCTTCACATAGTTGCTGAAGAGAGACTATCACATCAAGAATGGCAGAGCAAAAAGATGGAGGTTACCAGATCTTCTTATGGAATCATCTAGCAGAGGGATCAACATTAGCAAACGTGCACATCTTAACTCTTTCCTGTGAGAAATATTTAACAGTACCTATTCTTTGGGGCTTTCTGTTACCTGAGGCCATATTCTCAATGATAAAGATCACTCTCCTGACACGTAAAATAAGTATGGGAATTTAAAATTTACTCTTAATTTCTAATATTCTCATAATATTTAGAATTTTTAGACTCCTGGGTATTATTTTAACAATTGGAAATAAAGAGAAATAAATAAAATGCTATGAATAAGAATAAATGATGGAAAAACAAAGAAATAAACAGAAAATGTTACCTAAATATTTCTATCTGTACCTATGTCTATATCTATAACTATATATGTATATGTTGTTGTTGTCTGCTGTTGACTTGATTCCGACTCATAGCAACACTATAGGACAGAGTAGAACTGCCCCATAGGTTTTCCTAGGCTGAAATCTTTATGGGAGCAGACCATCAGGTCTTTTTTCCCACAGAGCGGCTGGTGGGTTTGAACTGTTGACCTTTAACCATTGTGGCATCAGAGCTCCTTCAATTATATACATAACTGTATAACTATTATGGAGCTCTGGTGGCACAGTGGTTAAAGTGATCCACGGTTAACCTAAAGGTCGGCAGTTTGAAACCACCAGGAGCTCCGCAGAGAACCATGTGGCAGTCTGCTTCCATAGCGATTTACAGCCTTGGAAATTCTATGGGGTTGCTATGGGTTGGAATCGACTCTACAGCAGTGGGTATATAACTATTATATCTACGTATATATATAATTTGATGCATCTTTTCCATATCTGCAAAGATTTCTGGTCAGATGGAACTTGCCTACATACTGAGAAGGTCGGACACTCAAAATTAAAGTAATATATATTAATTAAACAACTATTCTTCCACCTATCTGTCAGTTTGTCATGCTGTGGTGGCTTGGGTGGTAGTATGATACTGGAAGCTATGCCACCAATATTTTAAGTACCAGTAGGGCCACCCATGATGGACAAGTTTCAGCAGTTTCCAGACTAAAACAAGAAAGGCCTGACGATCTACTTCTGAAAATTATCCAATGAAAACACTATGGATCACAAACCAATATTGTCCAACTTGCTTGCTTTGTACATGTGATCTCTACAGAACAATTGCTAGAGGAGGACATCATGTTTGTTGAAGTAGAGGGCCAATGAGGGCATGGGAGACACTTGGTGACGTGGATTGTCGCGATAGCTACAGTGATAGACTTGAACATGCTGGCAGGACCAGGCAACATTTTATTGTGGTGTACAAAAGGTCTCCGTGAATCAAAGCTGACTGGGTGGTAGCTAACAACAGTAAAACAGCTATTAAATGCATAATGCTTCGGTAGACCTAAGGCATAGTCCATGCATGCCAAACACTCATAGTAATATCACCTTATATTTATCTAATTCTTCAGCTATATAAAATATTTTCACATTTCATCTCACTTTATCATTAAAAAAATCCTATGAAAAGTGAATATTTTTATTTATTTTTCTTAACAGGTGAAGAAATGTAATAGACTTTCTATTTAAAGTTAGCCAACTAAAAAAGAAAGTTTTCTTTATGCTTGCTGAATCCACAGATCAATTACAGAAATATAAAGAGGGAAAAAACAAATAAAACTCATTGCCGTCAAGTCAGTTACAACGCCTAGTGATGCTATAGGACAGAGTAGAATTGCCCTATAGGGTTTCCAAGGAGTGGCTGGTGGATTTGAACTGCCAACTTTTTTGGTTAGCAGCCATAGCTCTTAACCACTGCACCACCAAGGCTCTGTAAAGAGGAAGGTTATATAATAAAAATGGCTAAGAACTGGGCTTTGGAATTGGATACCTGAGTTTACACCTTAGACAAGTCATTTATCTAATCAGAGCTTCAGTTTACTTATCTTTAATGGGTATAATTATAGTCCTTAAATCATGGAGTTACGAGGGTTAAATAAGGTCTTGCATTTAAAAATGTCTGACACGTAGTGTCTTAGTCATCTAGAGCCGCTCTAACAGAAACACCGCAAGTGGATGGCTTTAATAAAGAGAAGTTTATTCTCTCACAGTCCTGTAGGCTACAAGTCCAAGTTCAGGGCATTAGCTCCAGAAGAAGGCACTCTCTCTCTGTCGGCTCTGGAGGAAGGTCCTTGTGATGCATCACTCTTCCCTTGGTCTGGGAGCATCTCCGTGCAGGAACCTCTGGTCCAAAGGACGCGCTCTGCTCCCAGCACTGCTTTCTTGGTGGTGTGAGGTTCCTGTGTGTCTGCTCACTTCTCTCTTTTATATCTCAAAAGAGATTGGATTAAGACACTATCTAATCTTGTAAACCTCATCAGCATAACCTCATCACAGTGACAGAATTTACAACACATAAGGAGATCACATATAACCTCATCATAGTGATAGAGTTTACAACCCATAAGGAAATCACATCAGATTACACAATCATATAATACTGGGAATCATGACCTAGCCAAGTTGCTACACACATTTTTGGGGGGACACAATTTAATCCAGGACACATAGCCTGCACTAAATGAACTCGAATTCAGAGCCATCAGTACCGTGAATTCTCAAACTGTGTGTTCGAGCTCTAAACTGCCTCAGAGTCAGGAAAAGTCCAAGGACAAACTCAAGGCCACCACATGCATTCCTTACACCTGCACCATTCTGCCTTTATTTGTTTTAAAAGTTGGAAAATCACTGCAAGAATAACACTGTCGGTCATTTAAATTTCCAGGGAGGTTTGACTATGGTTCAAAAGACAGCCTTATAAAATGTCTCATACATTTTTTAAAATAAGAAAAAAATCTTACTAATATATTTATATTTGTAATAAAATTAAAGCCTCTGCAAGAGTTAATCTACACAATAAACACAGAGACCAGATGATCATTCAGGTACATTTGATATAATTTTATATATTGATGATTTTTACCATATTAACATTAATTTAGCAAAATCTATCAAATAGAATTATCTTATAAATTAGAAGATATGAATTTGACTATGTTTACTAAAATGGGACAGATTCCTATCCTCTTGATTATATAGCCAATAAAAATGCATGCATTTGTTTACAGAAAGAAATGTATACAAGTGTTCATAGTCACACTATATTAACCAGAAATGGAAACAACCCACATGCATGGCAGAATGGAAAAAAATGTACCATGTTTTCCCTAAGGAGTCCTAAATAACAATGAAAATGAATGACCCATGTCTACATGCAACAATATGGATGCAACTCACATATTGTTATGTGAAAGAAGCTGGACACACAAAAAATGTATATGCTGTATTATTCGTTTTATGAAATGTACAATAACAGGCAAAATTAATCTGTATCGTTACAAGTTAGGATGTTACAACCCTTGGGGGTGGCAATGACTGGAAAGAAGTGGAGGCAGGGGCTTCTAGGAATCTGACACTTTTCTCTCCTTGATCTGTGTGCTGGTTACATGGTCCTTTTCAGTTTATGAAAATTCAGTAAGCTGTACACTTAGATTGGTATACTTTTTATGCATATTATACGTTAATAAAATTTTTAAATATAGTCATGCCCAGATAACAACCAAACTCCAGTAGATTTATGTGCAATGGTTTCACTCACCCAGTCCTCAGTGCAAAGAGCAGGCTACCTGAATTAGAGGGTGACTGCAACTTTTTTTCTCTTTCCATTCTTAGTGTTTCTACTTGTTCTCTGACTAGGTAACCAGGGCCTAGGAGGATGAAAAGTAAAGAGAAAGGACCCAGTTTTGCACAACAGAAACAGTTATGCTTGGGGTTTAGAGGAAAATTGGATAGTGACAAACGTTGACCCTATCTGGGTGGAGAGGGATAATCATTGACCCTTTGAGTTTTCGTTGGTTCTATGGAGGCTCCCCTTGTGGGACCTTCCCACTGTGACTCCAGTGATTTGGAAAATACATATCGTCCTCCATCAGCAACTTTCTGTTGGATTCCCCATAGTCTGTTTTACAAAGACAATGCCATAGGTTGGTTGTCAACTTGATGGCAACTGTTTACTGGGCTTTAGCTTGTACTCTTGTTAGCATCCCTCAGCCCCATAAATGCTCCTTTTAGTTAAAAAGTATAAGTAGTTTTGAGTTACTTCTCACCCAAGTGCTTCATATCTGGTCCATGGGAGACAGCCACTCATCCTTTGAGCTGCTATTGAACTGGCGTGGAGTTACCTAGGATATGGATCTTTATGCTTTCTGTTTCATTTCTGACGACTTCCGATTTTTCTTGATTTATACTTCATACATTCCATGTTCTGATTATTAATGGATGTTGGTAGCCGTTTCTTCTGATTTTGAGTTGTGCCACATCAGCAAATGAAGGTCCCAAAAGTTTGACTCCAACCACATCATGAAGGTCATCTCTATTTTGAGGAGGCAGCTCTTTTCCAGTTGTATTTTGAGTGCCTTCCAACCTAAGGGACTCATCTTCTGGCACTGTATCAGGCAATGCTCTGATGCTATTTATAAGCTTTTCAATGGCCAGTTTTCTCAGAAATAGACTGCCAGGTCCTTCTTCTTAGTCTTTCTTAGTCTGGAAGCTCTGCTGAAACCTGTCCACCAAGGGTGACCCTGCAGGTATTTGAAATACTGGTGGCAAAGCTTCCAGTATCACAGCAACATGCAAGCCATCACAATAAGACAAACTGACAGACACATGGTGGATTTGTACACATGCATACATACATATCCTTTAATATACAATACGCAGAATTCAATATACAATTAATATACTCTTTACCTTAAAATTATGGCTTTTCATCGTTTCCATTACTCTTCACAGTTGTCTTCATCAATTCTTCACATGCTGATAGCAGCCATTTATTGAGGCACTACTGAATATCAGAAGCTTGGGATAAAGGACTTGGACAAAGCATATGGGACCATGGTAGTTACTTCCCTTTCTGGTTATTACACCCTAAATAAACAGGTATAAGGTTAAGTACCTGTATCTTGAGGCAGTTTTTTTTTTTCTTTTATTCTTATGATGGTTTTGATAGGGGGAGTATAAATGAATATTTTCCGGCCCTATAAATGTGAAGGCTTACCTATGAGCCTACTAATTAGGCAGATTTTAAAGTAGCTATGGAGCCCTGATGATGCAATGGTTAAAGCATTTGTCTGCTAACCAGAAGGTCAGCAGTCAAATCCACTAGCCACTCCCTGGAAACCCTATGGAGCAGTTCTGCTGTGTCCTATAGGGCCACTATGAGTCAGAATCGACTCCACAGCAATGGGTTTGTTTTTTTTCTGTTTGTTTCTTTTGTTTTTATGGTGTTCTAGTGGGGAGTGAGAAGTTCCTCCAAGCATGAAAGAAAGAGTTGCTCTCTCAAGTCTATCAAAAGAAAAGCAAGTGAACATAGAAGACACTGAGATCCAGTATTGGTGTTTATTACACATCGGACAGACTCTAAGCAAGGTCTCCTATACTTTGTTACCTGCTCGGTCTATAAATGGATGAAACTTTGTATGCTTTGAGCCAGGAGCAGGCCCTTTTCTCCATGTGAAACTATAAATGACTGCAAGAGCACCAAAGGCCCAGCTTAAACATACTTTGAATCTACTGTAGACCCAACTTAGAACATTTTCCAGAGCTAGGAATAGAGAAAAATTTAACCTAAATTACCTCAATTTTTTATAGATATTTACAGGAAAACTACACATTGAGTAGAAATTATTCTTATTTTTAAAAGTTATAAATACCAAATAGTACTTGTATTACTTCCCTTCCTATTTAATTTACCTCAGTATACAGTCCAGTGATAATGTTGAGTTATGAGGATTTGGAAAGTCATTCCATTATGTTTGTCTTGACAAGTTGATATACTCTGAGAAATTCAATAAAACAGAAACAGTGAGCACTGTCAAAGTTAAGAACAAGACATGGCTTAAGCTAAAAATCCATTTCCGGTTAAGCACTCTCTTACTGAGAAGAGCTGTGAAAAATTCACCTTTTTAATCCAATTAATTAGAAGATTTTAAAGCAAACCATTCTAGACATTGTTTTGTTCAAGAGCATCTGAATATTATGGATGATTTACAAACATGCTTTGCCAGGTATTTTACAAGGAGAAAAATAGAAATTGCCTTAAATAATTTGAAGTATCTATACTTAGCATTAGCCCTCCATGGAAACTTATCCGTGACTAAAATAACATGTCCTGTCACTTAAAAACTTTCCCATTATCACATGGTCTAGCATAAATTCAAAATAAGAAATAGCTCTTAAAAATGCCAATTTCTTGTTTTAAAATAAGCACAAGCATAGGTGGATATACACTGTACTTGTAGTAAATGAACAAGTGGTATCAATGCTTCTAACATAATGTTTACGAAGTATTGAGCTACCTAGTTTGCTTTCTAATACCTTTAATATATACTTTGCATTAATTTTTTAGTAAGTACGCTTATTTTGTTCTGGTTATTATAATAAATGCATGACGAGTATTAATTTTTAATCCTTACAACAACCATGTGGTAGGTACTATTATTGTTGTTATTAGTTGTTGTTGAGTTCCTTCTGACTCATGGTGACCCCATGTGTGCAAAGGAGAACTGCTCCATAGGGTTTATAAGGCTCTGAGCTGTCGGAAGCATTTTGTCATCCTCAGGGTCAGATTAAGGCATGTGAGGGCCCTAAACACTGATAATTTGTGGTGCCTCCTCCTTTGCTTACTCACACATTCAACATGTATAGTTAAAAACATTACTTTCTATCCTTTGCTCTTATAAATTCTTCAGTGATTTCATGACAATCAAGCTGTGGAACAATATCTACTTCCATACTTAATAAGGATAATGAATCAAGTCTTTCCTGAGTTATTGTTGTACGCTGAAGAATTTTGAGTGTCTTTAGGGACGAAAATGGGCATTCCATTGTGCGGTTTGTGGTCATTAAAGTTAGGAATATGTGTAAAGCAATTTCAACATTGGGAAATATACATTGTATTTTATCTTCTATTATGGAATCATACATGCCTACGTGAGTATATTTTGTCTTTCCTGAATCTGTAAACCTAGCTCTTACGTAAGAATGAAATTTTCTCACTTCATAAAGGTTTGTATTTAAGTGATCAGGATAAGCCTGCAATTTCTCGGACGTCTTCATGCATTCTTCATCAAGTATATCCACGTAAATAAAGAAGGAAAATCTATCTGAAAGAACTTCATACACTTTCGCCCTTCTTTTCAGGCAAGATTTAAGTATGTCGGTGGTGGCATAGTATGTAGTTACGCAAAATTGATCTCTGGCGCTCGATACTTCTGGAGCAC
Source organism: Dugong dugon (assembly GCA_030035585.1). Lineage (NCBI taxonomy): Eukaryota > Metazoa > Chordata > Mammalia > Sirenia > Dugongidae > Dugong > Dugong dugon. The sequence goes on along the minus strand of CM057463.1, from coordinate 18,242,180 downwards.
TTTCGTCATTTATTCTTTTTAGTGCTCCTGCAATAGTGAATTGATTATCAGTACTTGGCAGTATTTGTTTTGCTTTCTTTTCAAATTTTTCAAAATCTTCTCTTAAATTATGTAAATACCCGGTTAATGACATATAGATCTAGGCATGTCTTTTAATTCACTTCTGAATCTTGGAGAGCTTGACTTGTCTGATCAAAGTGCTGCAATCTGTTCTTCCACATAACCAACATAAATACATACTCTAGTGTTAGCATTTTGTTGGTGGTATTTTCAGTTTCTCTTTTGGTGTCACCTTTTCGTGTCTGATCTTTAGCAACATTTTCTAAGGCATCTGTAATCTGAGCGTACAATTCCAGGATTACATTCGTTGCTACAGCGTGCGCTTCCCAGAGTGTATTAGAAATACATTTTAATGCTTGGTCATTGCCTAAATACGTTTTAGGAACTGCTCATCGGTGAGTACAGGCAGCAAAAAATGTGCAGAGTAATTGAACAATAGGAAGAAAATCCAACTGCTTCTGGACAACAATCTACTGTGCTACAAACTACAAGATTAAGTGAATGTGCAGCACATGGGATGAAAATGGCATATTCATTTCATTCTAAAATTTTCTGTTGCATACCTTTGTAATGCCCTGAAATATTGGTAGCATTGTCATAGACTAGCCTCTGCACTTAGAAAAATCAGTTTTGAAAACTTCACATAAATAGTGAAGTATTTGATTTGCAATTTCTTCAACAGTATGACTTTTTAAGCTGATAAGTGTGATAAATCGCTTGACAGATTTTACATCTGTTGAGATACATATCTTAAAACAATACTTAGCTGATTTTTATGAGAAGCATCAGGAGTGGAATCTGCCTACAAATTAAAATATTGAGCTATACTTATTTCACTGAAAATATTAATAAACTTATTAAGTTTATTAATTCTTCACATGTTATTTTAGATGTATACAATGGGTTGCCCTTTCCCGGGTAACCACATTTTGAGATGTAAAAATGGATCAAATGGAGCAACAATTTCAAGTAAACCCCCAAAATTCCATTTTGTGGGCACCAAAACACTTAATTTCTTCCTCAAACAGATAGTCCACATTCAGTGATTATTATAATGATAGCAACAACAAGTTGCAAATTGGTTTTCCAATACTGATGTTCTTCATTAATTTATGTTTCCAGTTCGAGTTAAGCCAAAATAATGTCTTTGGTTTAAATATAACATACAGTGTCTGTGAATTGAACTGTTCTTATGTTTATCAGTCACATTTGATTGCATCAATTGCTAAATCCATCTGTAGCAAATTGAGAATTAAATGATTTAGTACTGAATAGTTTGCAAACAAAACAATATACAAATTTGACTGATGGAGAATACAGTAATCATTTCCTCTTATAGTTTTCACCATTAGATTTGCACCCTAGAAATAAATTCTGGCTACAGAGCCTTGTTTGTTTACTATCCAGAAATTTTCAACATAAATTTGCAAACAGTCCACTGTGATGTTGACGGGCACTTGGCCCTCTTTTGATCCAATAATTTAAATCATTAGAAGAAAAATTATTCCACAAAGCAGGATCTATATCTGTGTTATTTATGGAGTCTGCTGATGGCAACAATTTCAGATTTTAAAATAGTTTCACTTTCTGCACCATTCCACCTACTCCTCACTGATCGACTGTCTCATTATCCAACATTTTGCATTGAGAACAATAAGAAAATTACTTTGCAATTATTTTGTGCATTACAACATATGTCCGTCAGTAGCGAATGCCGAAGTGTGAGGTGAGAGCAATGCTGGCTGTGATGGTGAAGGTTATGTGTCAGTTTGGCTAGGCCATGATTCTCAGTGGTTTGGAGATTATGTAATGATGTATTTGGCAATAAAGTAATGATGTAATTTAACAGTTATGTAGTGATGTAGACATCCTCCATTTTGTGATCTGATGTGGTCAACCTCCATTTTCCCATAACACTGATTTTCACATAATGACCTAGTCTTTGAATCCTAAGCATGTCAATAATTGAGAAGTGGGTGTATTAATTTTTTTTGCTACAGCAAGGAATGGATGCAGAATTTGGAACACATTCTATTGTATTCATATCGCTATTAGTAATTTCAGCACTAGCGGTACTAGTACGATTTGTACCCATTAAATTTGATAGTTCAGTGGAAGAAGTTTCTTCTGATTTATTATGATTCGAAAAGGAAGTTAATTCTGGAATTGTCCTTAGGGATTCACAAATCCTTTTCTTTTTATCATCTGCCAGCTTTCATTTTTTGCTCTCCACTTTGTTGTCATTTCATTTTACTTGGATATCAAATTATGTCAGTTTATGAATCTGGTTCTACCATAGTCAATAAATTTGAATCACTGAAAATAAATAAAATTTATAAAATAAAATTTATATTCAAACTTGGACATTAACACAAAAATTTATATTTCAAAATTAGTAAGTAAAAATTGATTTGGAACATGTAATTTTATTCTTCAGGTCTGAGATAGTCAAAAGAAATAGTGCTTACAAGGCAGTCAGAAATAATTTCATTTGTTTGTTGTATAATGTTTGTTGGCAGGCTCTTCGCAGATCTCCATGAGTGGTTTTCATTTTGAAATAATACTGAAAAACTTGTGCACTCACTTTTCATCCTTTGATGCTGTATCTTCACAGTTCATTGGACTATTGCTGATACTGAATGGGGTGAGAGTGATCAAAAAGAGCATGATACAAATACAAGGGTATGCTCAATCTGAAGACACGCTTTAGTGTGCTTTGTGCAGTCCAGATACGGCGTGAGTCATGGGATTATAGTGCCACTGGTGTGTTCTTATGTGGTTGACAGGAGAGAACTGAATAAGAGGTTTTACCTGATCAGTCCAAAATGAAAAGGCAAATATAATTGTTAATGCATACAAAATTTATAAAATGGTATCAGTTTCATTTAGTGCCCCGACAGTTCCCCTCCACTGAGGCACTCAATTTTCCTCATGTCCCATCTGCTTGGCATCTGTGGGTCTTTCTTTGGATAACTGGTGTCCCTGTTTTGTTGATGCTTACCTCGTTATTGGGTAATCTGTCCCTGGCCATCTCTGTCTTCTGAAGCACTTTAGTATGGGTTCAAACCACCAATTTTTTGCCTACTAGTCAAGTGCTTAACTGTTTGCACCACCCAGGGACTCCTGGTACTATTATCATTTCTATTTTATTGATGAGGAAAGCAAGGCATGGATTTAGTGGCATGCCCAAAGTCCCTCAACTGATAGATAAATGGCTGAGCCATGATCTGAAATAACAAACATTTAGACCCCAGGTGACTGGCCATTAGCAAATGTTCTGTGATGTTAAATGAATAATTTATTTTATAAGGATCAGCACAAACTGGTTCCAATGAGGTGGAGGTTAAAGATGTACCAAATTTCCAGCTTTTCCAAACTGTTTTACCACTCCATCATCTCTGACATCAACTACTCCCTCTCCCCTCAGTACTCTTCCTCCCATCTTTGGGTTTTCTCATTCACTGCAATGTTTCACAGAACTCACGAACCAAAAGGAAATGGTTCACGTAGTTGTGGAGGCTGGCAAGTCCCAAATCCATGGGTCAGGCATAGGCTTCTCCCAACCCATGTTGCTGCAGGGACTGACAAACCTAAACCAGCAGTTCAGACCACAGGCTGCCGGCTCACAAAGCTGTGGAAGCTGGCTGGCGTATCAGATCAAATGATAGGCGGCCAGCCCAGGGGGCTGTGGAGGCTGGAGAATCCCAGAATCGGCAGGTCAGACAGCAGGCCTTCAGCTCAAGTCCCAAGAACCAGAGGTCAATTGATCATGAACTGGATGTGGGATCCAGATGCAGAGAGAGAGTCCTGCCAGGTGATTCACACATATATCTTAGATGCAGGCCATATCCCAGGGAAGGGTGTGACTTGAGTAAGGGTGGGACTTGAGTCATACTCTCCTGCAAAGCTGTGACCCAAGACACACCCTACACCAATCCTGCCTCATCAACATGTAGAGGTCAGGATCCACAATACATAAAATGGAGGACATCCACACAATACCGGCAACCATGGCACAGCCAAGTTGACACATAATCCCAACCATCACATGTTCCGTATACCTTATTTACATAGTCCCACTCATTCATTGTGTGTGAGTCACAAAGACCATGGCTAGAAGGGCCATGTTAAGTAATTCATTACACTGCAGATGTGCACTGAACAAAACTGAAGAACATAAAAAATGCAATATGGTGTCCCATAGCCAACTAGCTCTTCTTCCAGAAGCAAATACTTTTAACAATTATTTATATTGACTTCCAAAGATAGCATATACATTTAATATATATGTATATCTAGCAAAAATTCTACCTATATACTTTTTCTTTCACAGATATTAGCAGACTCTAACACATTCTTCTTTCTAAACAATATACTTTGGTGTTCTATATGAGTACATTTAGACCTATATCATTATTTTTTAATGGCTGCAAATTATGCTATCGTATGGATTCCTTACTTACATATAACCAGTTTTATTTAGATGAGAAGCCCTGGTAGTGCAGTGGTTAAGCACTCAGCTGCTAACTGAAAGGTTGGTGGTTCGAACCCACTAGCCACCCCGTGGGAGGAAGATGTGCAAGTCTGATTCCATAAAGATTTACAGCCTTGTATAAACCCTATGGGGGCAGTTCTACGCTGTTCTACAGGGTTGCTATGAATCAGAAATGACTCAAAGGCAATGGTTTTTTTGTTTGGTCTATTTAGATATTTTGGATGTTTTCAATATTTTGCCATTAGAAACAATGTTGTCCAACCTTACTTTATGCTGATGAAAGCATATTTGCAGGATTCAAAGCAAAAAGTGGAATTAATGCATTGCGAGGTATGTTCATTTAAAATTTTGATAGATATTGACACATTTCTTTCCATGTATTTCTTCAATTTTCATTCCCACTTGTACTGATGATATTGTCTACTTCCCCAAACTCTCACCAACCCAGTGAACTATCAGACTTAATGAATGTTGCAGTCTGATTCAAGATCAAATGTATTGGAAGATGATTAAAACCCCCATATGATATTCTTCTGATGAAAGTCAACATTAGTGAAAGAAGCAAATTTAGTTAATCATCAATTAAATGATACATGGAGTCAAACTATTGATATATTTCAAACAATTCAAAATTTGTTGGTGAAAAGAGATGTCATGGATTGAATTATGTCCCCCCAAAAAATGTGTGTATCAATTTGACTGGGCCATGATTCCTGGTGTTGTGTGATTTTCCTATATGTTGTAAATCCTGCCTCTATAATGTTAATGAGGGAGGATGGGTGGCAGTTGTATTAGTAAGGCAGGACTGATTCTACAAGATTGGATTGTGTCCTGAGGCAATCTTTTGAGATATAAAAAAGAGAAGTGAGCAGAAAGAGGGGGGACCTCGTATCACCAAGAAAGCAGTGCCAAGAGCAGAGCGTGTCCTTTGGACCTGAGGTCCCTAAGTGGAGAAGCTCCTAGTCTGGAGGAACATTGATGAGAAGGCTGACAGAGAGAGGAAGGCTTCCCCTGGAGCTGACACCCTGAATTTGGACTTTTAGCCTACTTTACTATGAAGAAATAAATTTCTCTTTGTTAAAGCCATCCACTTGTGGTATTTCTGTCGTAGCAGTACTAGATGACTAAGACATAATTTGGTACCGAGAGTAGGGTGCCTCCAGCCATTTACCAGTGGAGCTACAGAGCTTTGGAACACTTGCCCCAGCAGGGCAGATGTGGGCATGAGGCCCGAGGAGCCAAGAGAGGCTAAGAAACCAGAAACAAGCTGAAGAGACAAGGGACACAAGAAGACGAGCTGCCTCAGTCTCAAAAGGTATGGCCATGACCTCAGAGGTTTCAAAGGATGGAGCCATGGCTTCTAGTGCTTCTAAGGGTGTAATCACCACTCAGATGGAGTAGGAGAATGGTGTGCCTAAAGTCAAGAGAGCAGAGTTGCTGTTCCAGTGGGCCTAGAAGGCAGAGCCGAAGCCCAGGGCCGAGGGACCTCCACTCAGAATCTGGAGACTGTGTCTAATACCTAGAGTCTGGAGGCCAGGACCATTGTATAAATTATCTCAGAGGACAGAAGATTATTTTAAAAGCCTTGAGGGCTAATGTAATGTGTTTTGTTGACTTGCTTGGTGCCTGTTATCCCTTCTTTCCCTCCGGTTTCTCCCATTTGTAATGGAAATGTCTAGCTTGTGCCTATTCTGCCATTGTACCTTTGGAAGCAGATAACTTGTATTCTAAATTTCACAGATGAACAGGCATTTTTGGATTTTGGACTTGGAGCTAAGACTTTTGCTATGGTATGATGGGATGAATATGTTTGCCGTGTTGCAAGGATGTGAGTTTTGGGGCTAAAGGGTGGAATGTCATGGATTGAATTATGTCCCCCAAAAAATATGTGTATCAGTTTGGCTGGGCCATGATTCCCGGTATTGTGTGATTTTCCTGTATGTTGTAAATCCTGCCTCTATGATGTTAATGAGAGAGGATGGGTGGCAGTTGTGTTAGTAAAGCTGGACTCAATCTACAAGATTGGATTATGTCCTGAGGCAATCTCTTGAGATATAAAAGAGAGAAGTGAGCAGAGAGACAGGGGGACCTCCCACCACCAAGAAAGCAGTGCCAGGAGCAGAGCGTGTCCTTTGGACCCTGGGTCCCTGTACAGAGAAGCCTCTAGTCCGGGGAAACATTGATAAGAAGGCCGACAGAGAGCGAAAGCCTTCCTCTGGAGCTGACTCCCTGAATTTGGACTTTTAGCCTACTTTAATGTGAAGAAATAAATTTCTCTTTGTTAAAGCCATACACTTGTAGTATCTCTGTTGTAGCAGCACTAGATGACTAAGACAAGAGGTAAAAGAGTTTTTGGACTTCTGCATGATCACAAGCAAGTTCTGGCCTGAATATTTAGGATATTTTAAAATCAATACCTAGACAACATTGGATGATACAATTAATATTTTGTTGTTTATCTTTTTGCTTTTCCAATTCTAGAAGTCTTTGGAAACAAGCACATAATATAATTATGATTAATTATTTGTAATTAAGGACACTTGGCCAAGGACCAAGAGGTCGGAATATGTAAGGATAGAGTTAACTTGCATCTAGACTGAGGTAGCTTTATGCTTATTTCTAGGAAAAACTGGGAGTCTGATACTGATCCTTGGTCAAGATAAGGATGCTAGTTAGTAATTTATAATGTGTTGTTTAAAGTTTAAAACTCTCTGGGATGTACCCAGTACTAGTTTATCTATATTATTTACAGGTATGTATTTGATAGTTTCAATCTATGATGGTTTCAATCTAGCTATGAAAGCTGGCTTTAGTGACATGACTACTAATGTATATAAGACCCTTCAATAAATGTTTGCCTGAACTCCCAGAAACTAAGATACCTCAAACACACCTTGTTGTTTCATAATCTGAATATGAAATACATTCTTCATGATTAAGAAATGGCTCTGGGGGTTGCACCTGGAAGTTTTTGAAACTCTCTGTGACTATCTATGCTTTTTTTTCTCCTTCTAAACCTATCCTTTAACTTTATTAAAGTCTTTCATGATTATGCCATGTGGAATCTTGTGAGTCTTTTCAAGTATCCAGCCTTTTATAATAGCTGCAGAAAAAGAAATCAAGTCAATATGACCTAAAGTCAGAAACTGCATAATTAGATAACCAAAGACTTCAGGTAGTGGGATTATCAGACATAAAACATAAAACTTATATTTTAAATAACCAAAAAATAATGTGGGAATTGAAAACATAACCAAGGAATTGAAGACAAGAAAAAGAGCACATTACAAAGAGAAACTAATAGAAATTTAGAATCGAAAAATATAATCATTAAAATTAAAAACTTAGTGTATGAGTTAAAATAGAAAGCAGTAATATCTACAATAATAATTAGTAAACTGAAAGATAAAGTCAATGGAATTAAAAAAAATGTAACTCAGCAAAAGAAAGAAATTAACGATAAAAGGAGGTAAAGAGAAATAGAGTTACTAAGGTAGAACTAATGGGAATTTAGAACAGAGAATAAAAAGAATGAGGGAGAAGTAATACACAAAGTAATAATGTCTTTGAAATTTTAAGACTCAATGAAAGACGATGATATTTGATGAATTACAAAAATTTTAAGGAGGGAGCTCTGCTTCTGGTTAGGATGCAATAATGTTACAAGAGAGCATTGCTCCTATCTTATCATCAAGAATAAGCTGCACAAAATGCAAAATAATAATTATTTAAAACCCATCAGACCACTAAGATGCAAAGAAATCTGAATGTACTAAATTCCGTAAAGGTACAAGCCCTTCCTCTGAGACAACAGACTCACAGCTGCTTTCATTTCTGGGATTCTAATCACTGAATGAGTTTATAATTAGCCACTAATTATTTACCACAAGACATTCAACGATTGCAGGGTGGATGCATACGAAAGGCTGGGGGACGGAGCATGTGGGCTAAAACAGATTCCCTTAGGAGCATGTGGTTTTCAGAGAAGGCAAAGCAGCAGCTTGCTGAAAGCTGTGGAGAAGGCATCAGTGTGGAGAGAGATTTCCTGAGGTATAGAAGGCTCATGCAGAGTGGGAGAGTAGATAGGACTCTTCAATCACCCAAAATGTTGATAGCTGGAATGCAACACAGAATTTGCAAATCTGGAAACTGGTTGTAAAGTATATAGAGATATCCAAAGACTGCTGGTGCTCAGATCCAAGCCTACTGAAAGGAAAGCCCCAACCCTGCTTTCAAATCTTGAAAACCAGTCATCACTGTATTATTAATTAAGCTGCAACAAACGTGGATGTAGAGATTAGATTGAGTCAACACTCTATGCTAGTAGCCAAATAATTAAAGGGGAATGATCTTTTCTAGGAGTAATATTACCTTCTTTAGTTTCTATTGTTCTGTAACGTACACTGTCTTGTATAAAATCAATAATTCTGTGGACCACAAAGAAGTAGAAAAACATGATCCATCATTCGGGAAGAAAAGTAATAGAAGAAGACATACAGATGATGAGTATGTTGGAATTAGCAGATAAAGATTTTAATACAAGAGAATGAGAAGAGAGAAATATTTCAAGAGGTGATGACTGAGAATTTTCCAAAGTTGATGAAAGACTGCAACCCACACATACAAGAAGATCAGCAAACCGTAAATAGGAAATACGCAATCTTAAAATAATCAAACTGCTGAAAATAAAACAGAAAGAGAATATCTTAAAACTGGTCAGAGGGAGAAAAAAATGCAGATTTCATTCCAGAAACCAAAACAACACCAACAAAAATGATAGCTGTTTTCTCCTCAGAAACAATGGAGGTCAAAGGAAAATCATCGTTAAAGTACTGAGAGAGGGAAAAAAGAAGTTAATCTGTAAACTTATTTCCAGTTAAAACACACTTCAAAAATATATTTTTCAAGTTTGATATTACCAAGTATTTGGTGAAAATGTGGAGCAAATTTATATATATATAATTAATATATATAAAACACACATATATTCATAAATACATACATACATATATTTATACATACATACATATATACGTACATATATACATACACACTCATGTTGGGAGAATAAAATACTACAACCCCCTTGCAAAACAATTCAGCATTACTAATAAAATTGAATATGTGCATTGTATACAACCAATTTCACTGTTGAAAAACTGTTGAATACGTACACACAGAGATACGTACAAATTTTTAGCAGATTATTTGTAATAGCAAAAATATTGCTAAGAATTTCAATATGTGCCATATTTATTTAATAGTATTATACAGCAGAAAAAATGAATGAATCAGAGCTTCACATATAAACAAGGATGAAACTCACCTGCATAATCTTGAATGTAGATAGAAAGATGAAGATTTCATACAGTATTAGACTATTCCAATTGAATGTGGAAATTATTAAACAATATCATTAATATCACACGCAAGTAAAATTTTGCTGAAGATGATTCAAAAGTGGCTGCCACAGTACATCAACAGGGAACTTCCAGAAATTCAAGCCAGATTCAGAAGAGGACCGGGAACCAGGGATATCATTGCTGATGTCAGATGGATCCTGGCTGAAAGCAGAGAATACCAGAAGATGTTTACCCATGTTTTATTGACTATGCAAAGGCATTTGATTGTGTGGATCATAACAAATTATTACGGATAACATTGAGAAGAATGGGAATTCCAGAACACTTAATTGTGCTCCTGAGGAACCTGTACATGGATTAAGAGGTAGTCATTTGAACAGAGCAAGGGGATGCTGAGTGGTTTAGTCAGGAAAGTTGTGTGTCAGAATTGTGTCCTTTCACCATACCTATTCAATCTGTATGCTGTGCAAATAATCTGAGAAGCTGGACTATATGAAGAAGAATGGTGCATCAGGATTGGAGGAAGATTCATTAACAACCTGCACTGTGCAGCTGACACAACCTTGCCTGCTGAAAGTGAAAATGACTTGAAGCACTTACTGATGAAGATCAAAGTCCACAGCCTTCAGTATGGATTACATTTCAACATTAAGAAAACCAAAATCCTCACAACTGAACCAATAAGCAACAACATGATAAATGGAGAAAATATTGAAGTTGTCAAGGATTTCATTTTACTTGGATCCAATCAACACCCATGGAAGCAGCAGTCAAGAAATCAAAAGATGCATTGCATCGGGCAAATTTGCAGCAAAAGAACTTTTTAAAGTGTTAAAAAGCAAAGATGTCACCTTGAAGACTAAGGTGCGCCTGCCTCAAGCCATGGTATTTTCAATCGCCTCATATACATGCAAAAGCTGGACAATGAATAAGGAAGACCGAAGAAGAATTGAATTATGGTGTTGGCAAAGAAAACTGAATCCTCCATGAACTGTCAAAAGAACGAACAAATCTGTCATGGAAGAAGTACCACCAGAATGTTCCTTAGAAACAAAGATGGACAGACTACATCTCATACACTTTGGACACATTATCAGGAGGGACGAGTCCCTGGAGAAAGACATCATGCTTATAAAATAGAGGGTCAGAGAAAAAGAGGAAGACCCTCGAGGAGATGGATTGACACAGTGGCTGCAACAGTGGGCTCAAGTATAGCAATGATTGTAAGGATAGCAGCGTTTTGTTCTGTTGTACATAGGGTCCATATGAGTCAGAACCTACTCGAGGGCACCTAACAACAACAACTATTTACCCAAAGTTTAAACACATGTGAAACAAAAAATATATATTGTTGAGGAATATATACATATGTAGTGGTGCAGTGGTTAGGACCTTGGCTGCTAACCAGAAGGTCAGCAGTTCAAATCCACCAGCTACTCCTAGGAAACCCTATGAGGCAATTCTACTCCGTTCTATTGGATTGCTATGAGTCGGAATTGACTCAACAGCAACAGGTTTGGGTTTGGCTTTTTTTTTTCTTTATAGTAAATGCATACACAAATGTATGGGAATGGTCATCACCATGTTGAGAAAATGGTTGCTTTTGATAGATTGAATGGTGATGTGATCTTGGAGGGGTACAAAATAGTTTTCACTATACTGGAAATGTTTTAGGTCTTGAACCTCATAGTATATACATTAAGTTGTGTTATTTTTATATCTCTGATGAATTTCTATTAAAAAATATTTTTAACTGGGAAATTAAGTAGGATATCTAAAAATTCAACACATGGAGAAAGCTGTTACTGCCTCCAGCTCAGAAAAAATAACACATCATTTTGTGTATAACAAGGATTAAGTCATTTTGAGTCTTTTTTAAAAGCCAGCAGCTAGAGATAAGTCCAAAATGAGCATACAGTTTTAAAGGGAGTTCTAAATATATTTTTATCTACTGGAGAGACACATTAATAGGATTAAAAGATTAATTTAAGGCTAAGTGACTAATCTTACAGAAAGTAAACATAAATCTACTACTATAATGAAGCAAAATGTATAGGGGCTGAGAGCATGGGTTCTGGACCATATGGCCTGAATATGAATATTGGTTCTTCAATTTGCTCCCTATGTGTCCTTGGGAAAATTACTCCTCTCCCCTGTATCTGAATTTCCCCTGATCAAGATGGTTATGAATCTTAAGTGAGTAAGTACATGTAAAATGCTTGGAGAGTTGCTTGGCACATAGGAAGCACTACGTAAATGCTTACTGTTATAATCATTACAGCTGTATTTCTGGGCAAGTTATACCCCCATAATAATTTCTAAAAATGAATCAATAAATATCGTTCTTCAGGGAGTATTAATTCTCCAACCTGATTTTTTTGAATACCAAGAGAGTTAAGAGCTGGTAAAAATATTAGAAGTATTGGAAATTAAAATGGTTATTACCTTAGTCAGGGTCCTCCAGGGAAAAAAATCAGTAAGATATCTATAGCTCCCTATATATTTATTATCTCTATATCTAGATTAGATAGATGGACGGGTGGATGGATAGATGATAGATATATAGACAGATAGATAGGTAGATAGATTTTAAGAAATTGGCTCATACACTTGTGGGGGGCTGGCAAATTCAAAGTCTGTAGGTCAGGCAACAGGCTAGAGATTCCTGAAGACTGTGTCCCAGAATCCTCAGGTCAGGTGACTGGAAGAGTGAATAATGAAGAAGTTCTGGCAAAATATCTATTTATATTCTGGAGGCACAATATACCCTAAGGGAAACTCCCTCTTTGATCCTAAGGCCTTCAATTGACTGAATGAGGCTTGTCTTAGTTATCTAGTGCTGCTATAACAGAAATACCACAAGTGGATAGCTGTAACAAATAGAAACTTATTCTCTCACAGTCTAGGAGGCTAGAAGTCTGAATTTAGGGTGCACACTCCTGGGGAAGGCTTTCTCTCTCTGTTCGCTCCGAGGGAAGGTCCTTGCCATCAGTCTTTCCCTGGTCTAGTAGCTTCTCAGCGCAGGAATCCCAGGTCCAAAGGACATGCGCTCCTGGCTCTGTTTTCTTGGTGGTATAAGGCTCCCCCTGTCTTTCTGGTAGCTTCTCTCTTTTAGATCTCAAAATAGACTAACATGCAATCTAATCTTGCAGTTTGAGTCCTGTCTCTTTAACATAACTGCCACTAATCCCACCTCATTAACATCATAGAGGTAGGATTTACAACACATAGGAAAGTCACAACAGATGACAAAATGATGGACAATCACACAATGCTGGAAATCATGGCCTAGCCAAACGGATACACATTTTTGGAGGATACGATTCAGTCCAGAACAAGGATGATGGAGGGGAATCCACTTTACTTAAGGCCAACTGATTTAATCACATGTAACTACTTCATAACAGAGTCTACACTGTTGTTTGACCAAAGAACTGGCACTATAGCCTAGATAAGTTGATAGACAAAATTAACCATCACAGTTATTAAAATCCACAAAAATATAATAAAATAATGGCGATAGTGAATACCTTTGTCTTATTTCTGACTTCAGTGTGTTGTGTACTTTTCATATTAAGCCTAATGTTGACATTTAGGTTGAGATAAGTATATTTATATATTTAAAAAAAAAAAAAAACAAACCCATTGCCGTTGAGTCGATTTCTACTCATAGCAACTCTATAGGACAGAGTAGAACTGCCCCATACGGTTTCCGAGGAGCGGCTGGTGGATTCAAACTGCTAACCTTTTGGTGAGCAGCCATAGTACTTAACCATTAAGCCACCAGGGTTTCCGTATATTAAAGATTCTATTTTACTAAGAGAAGTTATCAAACAAGGTTGTTAAATGCCTTATATGTAGAGGTTACTATATGGTTTTTCTCTTTATGTATACTAATATTGTGAATCATGGAATCACTTTTGTATTTTTGGAATAAATCCTACTTGTTCAAGTTATATAACACCAGATTCCATTGCTAAGATGTATATTTTAGGATTTTATTAATCAATATGCATATTTAGACAGATCTATTGTTTTCTTTTTTTGAGCTATCTTTGTCGGTCTTTTGTATGAATATTATACTCCCTATTTGGCGCCCTAGTGGCTCAGTGGCTAAGCATTCTGCTGCTAACCAAAAGGTTAGCAGTTTGAATCCACCAGCTGGCTGCTGCTCCTTGGAAACCCTGTGGAGCCGTTCATCTCTGTCCCATAGGGCCGCTATGAGTCGAAATCGACTCGATGGCAAAGGTATACAAAAATAATATGAAATATTTTCTTTTGTTTTCTATGCCATGAAAGTATTTTATTAACCTTTTAGTTAACATCTTAATGGCGTCATAGGAAACTTTCTGGGAAGCTTATTTTGGGGGGAGGAAGGAAGGGTGGTATTTGACACTTTTTAAATTTTTCTAAAGTAATTGACAAGTGTGTGCTTATTTCTTTTTCTGTGATAAGCTTTAGTAATATAAAATCCTCTGTCATATCCTCTATTGAATTCAGTTCTTAAATGTATTTGAATAGAAGTAATTTCATTTTGTACGTAAGTCCCTTCTTTTCATGCCGTTCTCATACTGCTTAGTGCCCATAAGCTTCCCATACACAACATTGCACACAAAACTCAGAAGTCTGCAATCTCCAGAAATGTGTGATTTCCATTACTGGATGCTTTTTTTCTCCTAAGAACAGCCCCTTGCAATCTGTGGAACAGTATTCTCCATCTTATTACAAATACCCAGGGGTATACAACGACACAGTGCATAGCACTTGCCAGATTCTCAAAGGAGTTCATGACCCAAGGAAATGAAGAGCCAAGGACAAGAATGACGTTCTTATAGCTCTCATGTGAGTCATTGCACTGGCCTGCTAAGCAAGGCCCTACATTCAGGCTTATTCTTCCCCAGTTATTTTCCACTTAAAATAAAAGCACACTGCCCTTGAGTCAATTCTGATTCATAGTGACCATATAGGACAGAGCAGAATTGCCTCATAGGGTTTCCAAGGCTGTAATCTTTATGGAAGTACACTGCCACATTTTTCTTCTGAAGATCAGCTGGTGGGTTTGAACAGCCGATCTTTCCGTTAATAAGCAAGAGCGTTAAGCACTGCGGCACCGGGCTTCTTTCATTTCCCACTTCCCTAGTGTTTTATTAATACACTCTTTTTTCTTAAAATCCTTCAATGATTCTCTGTAGCTCTAAATTCCTTAGTTTAGCACACAGACATATGGTGACCTGATTCATTCCTACTTTTTTCTAGCTTTGACCTTTCACATGCAGCCTTCTATCTAAGAGATACCATCCAATTTCATGAGCCTATGACTTCATACTTGGTATTTCCTCTCCCTGGAATACTTTCCTATGTGCCTTAGTTATCTAGAGGCTGCTGTAACAGAAATACCACAAGTAGATGGCTTTAACAAAGAGGAATTTATTCCCTCATAGTCTAGGAGGCTAGAAGTCTGAAATCAGGGTGCCAGCTTCAGAGGAAGGCTTTCTTTCTCTGTCAGATCTGGGGAGAAGGTCCTTGTCATCAGTCTTCCCCTACTCTAGGAGTTTTTCAGCCCAGGGACCCCAGGTCCAAAGGATGCATGCTCCTGGCTCTGCTTTCTTGGTGGTATGAGGTCCCCCTTGTCTCTCTGTTTGCTTCTGTCTTTTATATCTCAAAAGAGATTGGTTTAAAACACAACCTAATCTTGTAGATTGAGTCCTGCCTTATTAACATAACTGCCACTAATCCCACTTCATTAACATCACAGAGGTAGATTTACAACACATAGGAAAATCACATCGGGTGACAAAATGGTAGACAATCACACCATACAGGGAATCATGGCCTAGCCAAGTTGACACATGTATTTGGGAGACACAATTCAATCCATGACACTATGCTGCATCCCCACAGACTCTTTCCCTAGTTAATACTACTCACTCTCCCAATATCACATTCTTTCTGAAGAATTTCTTCTCCCAAGTCTGATTTAAATTCTGTTCTCAAATATTTCCAAAGAACCCTCTGCATATCCCTAACATAGCAACTTAACAACAAATTCTGATGTTGATTTGTGGTTTTCTCTGTCCATTATACTGTGAGCTCCTCAAGGAATGACACTACATAATATTTATCACAATTTCTTCTGGGTACATAAAATGATCTCAATAATGTTCCTTATATCAATGAGTGTATGTACACACAGTGTATCTAATAAAGATTCTGAGGAAGTCTCTTGATGGCACAAATGGTTAAGCATTTGCACTATTAACTGAAAGTTTGACGTTTCAAAGCTACCCAGCGGCACCTCAGAAGTAAGGCCTGGCAATCTGCTTCTGCAACATCACAGTATTGAAAACCCTGTGGAGTGGTTCTACTCTGCACACGTGGTGTTCCCATGAGTCAAAACTGACTCAAAGGAAACTAACAACAACAACAATAGGCGTTCTGAAGCTGAGGTGATCAGTGAAGGTTTCAAGAGACTGAAAACATAGAGCATCAATTATCAATGATATGTAACTGTCCTGCCTACTGCTAACACATCTTCAGTCAGAATCAATCTGGACTAATACTTGAACAATAACACTGCTCTCCTAGTAGATAACACTTGGCTATAATGCAATAGATGTAATCTTGCAGAAACTAGAAAAGCTGAGATTTTCTCCTTCATGTTTTACATTGAACAATAATAATGACATATGCTTGCCATTGATTCCAGTCTTCCAGGCAGGAATTTGCCCCAAAGCACTTGTATGTGATTACATTGCATTCATCAAACTAGATGTCATATTGCTGTTGCAAGAGGAATACGCACAAATCCATATAAATCAGGTTAAATTTTCTGTATAATTATTTTTCTCAGCTGTGTTCTAATTTACTTACTTATTTGACCTCTGCATTGATAATCTGTTCATAGAGAAACAGCATTACTACTTGTAATATGTAGGAAACATGGATCTATTATTTAATGTTGAATGCAAATTACTGCAGCTTACTTTTGTTCTCAGCATTTCACTAATATTTGCAGGAGTAAATGAGAGCCTTGAGAACATAGACAGATTTTATGATGTTCCATTGCTCACTTAATAACTGCTCTTATAAATAAAATATTGAAAAGACTGACACAGAGGCAGTATTTCTATTAACTCTAGTTAAAATCCTTTAGGAAAAAAATCAGATGAGTAACAATAAATAGCCATCATTTTTCAGATAATGCACACATTGTAAAGAAACCACAAGCATATCATGTATTATAGAGGCATTACACACTCCAGGTAAATATTTTAATACTCCTCTTCATTGCAGGGATACTTGAAGAAGGAAAACATACAAAATCTTTCATTGATAGAAACGCTAATTTAGATAACAAATCTTTTTTTAAATCCATTTTTAAAGAGTGTAACAGCTTCCTTTTGGGTGCTCCATTACATTTGATACGGATTGTAAAAACATACTTTTTCTTGTCATTTTTCCTTTTGTGACATCCCTGTCACTGTACTCTTTGTTTCTTCGGGATATGTATAATCCAAACTGACTGATAATTTTATTAAGTGGAGGTCTTAAAAAAATATCCTAACTAGTCTTTCTTCCTCTGAATTCCCTTTAACCAGTTGCCGTCGAATTGATTCTGACTCATGGAGACCCCGCAGGTGTCATAATCCAACTGTGCTCCATAGAGTTTTTAATAGCTGATTTTTTGGAAGCAATTGTCAGGCCTTTCTTCTGAAGCAATTCTGGCTGGGCTCGAACATCCAACCTTTTGGTTAACAGCCAAGCAAATTAACTGTTTACACAATCCAGGGACTCAAATTATCTAGCACTTCTTTAATAATGTATTTTAAGTACAGCATAGCACAACCATAATGAAATGCTACGTATTATTATATAATTTATCTGAAGGCAGTATAGTATGGTCGATGAAATATGAGCTTTTGAATCGATAATGAAACTGTGATAATGTCATAATTTTATGTATTTGTTACACACTGGTATACTAATAATTTGTTGTCGTTGTTGTATGCCGTCAAGTCAATTTTGACTCATGGTGACCCTATGTGACCCTATAGTTTTCCTTTACGGGAGCTGTAATCTTCATGGGAGCAGATCACGGGGTGTTTTTTCCCACAGAGTCACTGATGGATTTAAACCACCAACCTTTCAGTTAGCAGCCAAGCGTTTCAACATTGTACCACCAGGGCTCCTTATATTAATAATGTGAATAAAAGGATTCTTTGGCCAAAAATATCTTTGAGAACTACTAAAACTTAACATGTTATAGATTTTTATAGTAATAAAATTCATTATTTGGTCATTGCATTAGCTGAGCTGCATTTGAAAGAGATTCAACTACAGTGGCTTACCCAATTTTATTCATAAACAAGAAGTCCCCTCTATAGTGGCTTCAATGGGTCCATGAAGTATCAACATCCTAGGCTCATTCTACTTCTACTTCACTGCTCTCATGATCACCTCATGTTCCAAGATGGCTAGTCCCTTCTGAATTCCAGGAAGGAAGAAGAAGAAATGCCAACAGTTTTTCAGAAGTCATCAAAATATTTCCACTGATGTCTCTTTGACCATAAATGATAACTTAGCCTAGTTTAAGAGATACTGGAATATGATGTTTGTATGGCCATAAAATTGCTACAATTTTCTGTTGGTAAAGAAGATAGACACATTGGATAAGGGATACAGCTAGCTGTGACCTTCATTGTTTTAAGGTCATTTTTTTTTACATATCAAAAGATATTAATAGATCATGCACCATAATTTGATCAACACTTATCTATAAAAGTTATCAATTCTGAGAATAATGATAGCTTTAAAACAAACTGCAAGTAGTCCCTGACTTACAATGGCGTTCCATTTCAACAACTCTGTTGTAAACCAGTTCTGATGTAAGTTGAATACTTTTTTTTTTTAAGTTTTCATTATTATTGCCTTTTACTATCAGCATCTTTACAAGTACGATAGTTATTTGTCTTCGGGGGTTGGCATGAGAATGATAACATCAGCTAATTGCATGCTGCAACATTGTGTGTAGTACATATTACTAACAATAAGATGCACAAAGAATAGAAAAAAACAGATGGTCGTAAATGTGGTTCATGGTATCTCAAATATGTGGTAATTCAGGAACTACCTGTGGTGACTAACTCTATGTATCTATATTCTCCCTCATAACAGTCGGCAAACTACATATTATGAAACAGTGTTAAATCAAAGTAAAAATTCCCAGTTGGCACAAAAATATTATGGAACAATATTAAAGTAAAACTTTTGAAGTGAAACTTTTCTCATAGAAAAGAGCCTATGCAATAGGAGAAGAATGATTATGAAATCATTGGAAGGCTTTACGAATTTTATGAAATATCCTTTAGAAATAATTTCTGCCTCTATGCAATGTACTGTTATGCTAAGTATGTAATCAGTGTCAATTCATGTTTTATGTGTAATTCTGACACTGTGTTGAAGCATTTAAATAACCTGAAGTTAAAGATACCCTGTTTTTTATTAAAAACAATTTAGAAAAATATTGTTTCCTAGGATCTTTGCCAAGATTTGTGATATCACTGGATTTGATTTACCTGCTATGTGGAAGTCAGACTATCCTCCCATTCAACCTTACATCCCCCTTGTGATAATTTTCACAATTGTGACTACTTACCCACTGCTCATCTTCTTTTTTTCAAGAGGGTAGACATAGGTAAGCCTTGTTCAGCACTATATCTCCACCGTATCACACAGAAGATACTTAATAAATACTGGCTGAATGAAAGTAATGCCTCAGTAAATGAATGTATTGTGAGACTCACACTAGATCAACATAATTGATAAAAGCACAGGTGGCATTTAAGAAATATTGGCTGCATGAATGCAATGCCTCAATAAATGAAGGTATTGTGATATTGTGAAACTCACACTGGATCAATATACTTGAAAATTTTTAAAAAGCTGATTCATCATCGTTGTCCTTTGAAATGGACTATTTTGGGAACAATTAAAAACTTGCTATTTTAACAATCAAAAAGCCTCCGATTTGGGAAAGTACACTGTCAGAGCATTATAGCTATTTAAATTATATTCAAATTCCTTAAAGTGAAGTAATTATGCCAATGGAGTCTCTGTGTGGTGCAAAAAGTTAAAATGCTTGGCTGCTAAGCCAAGGGTTAGTGAGTCTATCGAGAGGCACCTCAGAAGAAAGGCCTGGTGATCTACTTCCAAAAAATCAGCCACTGAAAATGCTATGGAGCTCAGTTCTACTCTGACATACATGGGGGGGCCATGAGTCACAATCAATTTAGCAGCAACCAGCAACCAAATTTTGGTTTAGGGGATAGCACATAGAAAGTTATCAATAAATTCTAGGTATTGTTATTTTTGTCATTACTATTATTAATTTTCTTCAGAGAGTAGACTCTGGTTATTGATAATCAACTAATTACTCAGTGCTTTGTTAGTTCTTCAATTAGAATCCAATGAATCATCTCTGCCTACTCTGAGAAATAGTGGTGAAATTAGAATTAGAAAGTATTATAGGAGGGATGCTGGTAGTTCAGTGGTAGAATTCTTGCCTCCCACATGGGAGACAAGAGATCAATTTCCAACCAATGCAATTCATGTGCAGCCACTACCCATCTGTCAGTGGAAGCTTGTGTGTTGCTGTGATGTTGAACAGGTTTCAGCAGAACTTCCAGACTAAAACAGACTAGGAAGAAAGACCTGGTGGTTTACCTTCAAAAATCAGCCAGTGAAAACCCTATGGATCACACAGTCCAATCCGCAACAGATCATGGGGATGGCTCAGAACTGGGCAGTGTTTTGTTCTGTTGTGCAAGAGGTTGCCATGAGTTGTGGGCTGACTCAAGAGCAGCTAACAACAACAACATTTGACTAATGGACCCACGGCGGTCAGTTCAACACTGGCCTCACCCTTCTCCCCCAAAACCCCTTAAGAGAGTTGAAAGCACAGTGTAATGAGTGACAAAAGAAGCAAAGTTGTCTTAGGCTGGGTTGTCTAGAGAAACAAAACCAGTAAAGCATGTAAATATATGTATAGAGAGATTTATATCAAGGAAATGGCTCATGCTGTTGTGGAGCCTGGAACATCCCAAGTCCATGGATCAGGATAGAGACTTCTCTTAATTCACGCAGCCACAGGGGCTGGCAAACTGAAGATCAGCAGGTAAGAGAGCAGGGCTCTTGCTCACAGGCTGTGAAGATCAATGAATCCCAAGATCAGCAAGCGAGACCGCAGGTAAGCTGCTCAAGTCCCAAGAAGTAGAGGTCAGACAAACAGGAGCTAGTTGCAAGATCTAGAGTGGGAAAAAGCCCACTAGCCTTGCCAGAATGTCCACTTGTATTTGATGCAGGCCATACATGGAAGAAAGCTCCCCTTCAACTGAATGGCTGCTCACAGCAGATCCCATCATAGGAGTGATCACATTGTATCAAATCTCAAAATGGAAGTGATCGCAACATCGTCTGACTAATCTGTAGCAACTCCTCTTTGGTTGGGAGAAGGGCTTGTGAGATGAAGAGAGCAAATTTCTGTGGTCACTCACTCCAGAGGCCTGCATAGCAATAAACGAATTATAATACATACCCCTTCCCTCTAAAGCACATCATATAATTGAAGAGTGTTCCAATTGCTATTGCTGTGTAACAAAATTCCTCAAAATTTAATAGCTCAAAACAATTATTTTTGTGCTCATGGATTCTGTGAATCAAAAATTTGGATTTGGCCCAGCAGGAATGTCTTGTCTCTGCTGGAAAAACTCGATAATTGACATTAACTGTACAGCCTGGGGCTGGAATCAGGTGAAGTTTTATTTACTCGTATGTCTGGTGATTGATGCTGGCTGTCTGGTGCAACCTCAGCGGGCATGCAACTTCAGCTGGCCTCTTTATGAGACCTTGACTTCCTCACAACATTGCTGCCTTAGGGTAGTCTAACTTCTTACATAGCATTTCAGGGCTCAGGAAAGCAAATGTCCCAGGAAGCAGGGCAGAAGTTTCATCACCTTTTCTGAGCTAGTTTTGTAGTCAGGCAGCATTGCTTCTACTGCATTCTATTAGTTACAGTCAAGACAAAAGCCTAACTAGATTCAAGGGAAGGGCATGGAAAAGTGTCAACGTTCACATTGTCAAAGAGCACGTGAGATGGGAAATATTGCTGCAGCCACCTTTGTAAAATATAATCTAACACAAGGGTAGATACAGCATTACAATGTAAGAATAACAGGGATTATGCTCAAAAGTAAACATAGTAACTAAAAATTTTAGAGAGTATACTTTGAGCACCATTGAATTTCAAAAAATTGCAGATATTAGTGAATGCTAGTCTAGTAACAAATGACTTTATGAAAAAGATTGGCCTTGAACTGGGCCTTGAAATATATGTAAGATTTTTATAGATGAGTAAGAGTCTGTGGGGGAATTGGGGTATGTTGCAGGCTTTTATTAGTCAGCTATTGCCATAATAATATGGTATAATAAGCTATCCCAAAATCCAGTGGTTTATAGGAACAAGTGTTGTTACCCACAGATCTATACATTATAATTGATTTCAGTGTCTGAGCTGTGCTTGGCTGGGCAGCTCTGCTTTAAGCTTCCGCCCACCTGGGGTGAACTCTAGGTCTCCAGTTTGGTTCAGGTCCACTCCATGTGGTTTTCGACTTTATTGGACAGAGGACTGGAAATGTTCTTCTTATGATGAATGGTAGGAGCCGTTCAAGCTTCTTCTTGTGTCACGTTTGCAAACTTTCCCTTTGCAAAGCAAGTTATAGGACCAAGCCCTGTATTAACTGGGAGGGGAGGTAAGTGATTATCCGTGAGTGGGGAGATATTCGCTAAAAAATAATCCAAACTATCAGAGTAGCCATATAGAGGAGCCCATCCCAAATGAGAAATATAACAAAAACAAGTATAGGAAAATAAGCATCTACATTTATAGCAGTAGTAAGGCAGCCATTTTTATTATAGCAGAAATAACAGTCCAGTAAAATGTTGACATGGAATTGAGGCATCATCTAAAAGCTTTCTTAAATGTGTTTTCTCAAACTCTATATTTATTGGTATATAAAATAGTTACCTGTCTCTAGCGTACATTTCAATAGCACCTTATATTTCTCTTTCTTGCTACTCATTACCATTGTAATTACTAGTTCAGTGGTTATTTGTTCTGCTTCATCGGATCAGTAATATTATTTACTACTATATCTTCAGGGCATAATAATAGTGTTTGGATATACAAAAAAAAACAAAAAACAAAAAACCAAACAAACCTGTTGCTGTCAGTCAATTCCGACTCATAGTGACCCTATAGGACAGAGTAGAATTGCCCCATAGGGTTTCCAAGGAGCAGCTGGTGGATTCAAACTGCCAACCTTTTGGTTAACAGCTGAGTTCTTAACCACTGCAAAGGCTCCATATATATGAACCAAAAACCAAACCCGTTGCCATGAAGTTGATTCCAACTCATAGCGACCCTACAGGATAGAGTAGAACTGCCCATAGGGTTTCCAAGGAACACCTGGCGGATTCGAACTGCTGACCTTTTGTTTAGCAGATGTAGCTGTTAACCACTGGGCCACCAGGGTTTCCTCCATACAGATAGACAGACAGACAGATAGATAGATAGTGTTAAATAACTGCTTGAATGAATGAATAAGTGAACAAATTTGCTGAAAACAAATGATTGTTTCCTTGAAGCACATATACAGGATAGACGATTTTGATATTTTTTCAAATCCCAGTGGGATAAAGTTGAGCTTAAAAAATATTTCCTTCATGACCTGAACATGAGAAACTTAAGCACTGACTATATATGAGCTGGCTTAATGTTCTTTATAGTTTCTCTCTGTTTACTAACTAGGTGATGACCATGTGCCAAAAAAAGGTCCAAATATAATATTTCCCTGACATTTTTCTAACATAGTTTCTGCATCTCGATCCACACTTTTAGTTTTAATCTTAGATCAGACAGTTTATCTCCTTCTGGCTTCAAACTTATATACCATATTTCATATTTTGGATATACAACTTAGATAAATCACAGCCTAATTCTATTTGCTATTGTCAAGTCACGAGAATGTGTGAGATTGAATTTCAGTTCAGCCCAGTTTCAGAAAAAAAAAAAATAGATACATTATTATAATGAATACATATTTAGCAAGTTATTTATACATCAATCTTCCAAAATCAATTGCTTTTCTATGTATTAACAACTATTAGCTAGATAACGTAATTTTTATAAAAGGCATAATTTACAATAGAATAAAATGCAAAAAATGTCTAGAAATAAATATGAAAAAATATTTGAACATTCTTTTTTGGATAAATTCAAAAGATTTTATGGTAAGAAATGAAAGATAAACAAATGGGAAGGATATAAAATACCATGTTCATGGTTTGAAAGGTCAGTATTTTTTTTAAGTAAATAATTTCTAAAACTGATTTATAAATTCAGCACAATTGAAAATAAAACCTGAGAAAAAGGACAAGAATTTCCAAAATATTTTTCAAGAATAACAAGGGTAGGGGCCTGAAGGCTAACTTTTTTCCAGAAGTTAGAAAATTATAGTAATTAACATTATGTTCTAATTATACAGGGGAAAAAATGGACCAATGGAACAGAATAAAGATCCCAGAATCAGACTTACATATATGTTGCATTTCAATTTATTATAGAGCTACTGTGACATAATGGATCACTGGGAAAATGATGGGGGCGGGTACTTTTCAATAAATGCCCTAGGATCATTGTTTATTCTTACAGAATAAAAGATGAAACTGGATTTCTTACCATATACAGCACACAAAAATTAATTCCTGATATATTAAAGACTACTTACGGAAAGATTGTCTTTCATATAAGAAAAAAATGAAATTAAATCAACGTTAACTGAGTTATGGACTGCAACTACCTTCTCACTTATTGACTATTTTGTTATCTGACATTTCACATTTATGACAATAATAAAAAAAAAAAAAACTACTTTCTGACTACTTTGCACATTAACAACATACATCAGGCAGTAACCAAGGCCAAGGTGCTTGCTTTGATGGCTAACATTATGAGTCAACTGGGCTGGGACAAGATTCTCAATGGTTTGGCTGTTATGCAATGATGTAATTTGGCAGTTATGTAATGATGTGGTCATCCTCCTTTCTCGCATAACACCGATTTCACTTAACAACCTGGTGTTTGGAACCTAACCATGGCAATAAGTGAGGACAGGGTGTACGAATAACTTACGTCTTAAATTCATTTGGTTGTTGCTGTTGTTAGGTGCCACTGAGTCCATTATGCTTCATAGCAACTCTATGTACAACAGAATGGGACATTGCCAGGTCCTGCACCACCCTCACAATGTTTGCTATGATTGAGCCCATTCTTGCAGCCACTGTGTCAATCCATCTTTTTGAGAGTCTTCCTCATTTTTGATGACCCTCTACCTTATGAAGTATTATGCCCTTCTCCAGAGACTGGTTCCTCCTGATAAAATATCCAAAGTATATTAGATGAAGTCTCTCCATCCTCATTTCCAAGGAGGATTCTGGCTGTACTTCTTCCAAGACTGACTCGTTCATTATTCCAGCAGCCCATGGTGTATTCAATATTCTTTGCCAACATCATAATTCAAAGGCATCAATTCTTCTTTGATCTTCTTTATTCTTTGTCCAGATTTCCCATGCATATGAGGAGATTGAAAATACCATGGGTTGGATCAGGCACACCTTAAGTCCTCAAAGTGACATCTTTACTTTTGAACACTTTAAAGAAGTCTTTTGCAGCAGATTTGCCCATTGCAATACACAGTTTGATTTCTTGACTGCTGCTTCCATGGGCGTTGATTGTGGATCCAAGTAAAGTGAAATCCTTAACAACTTCAATATTTTCTCCATTTATGATGATGTTGCTTGTTAGTCCAGCTGTGAGGATTTCTGTTTTCTTTATGTCGAGGTGTAATCCATACTGAAACCTGTAGTCTTCAAACTTCATCAGTAAGGTCTTCAAGTCCTCTTCATTTTCAGCAAGCAAGGCTGTGTCATCTGCATAACACAGGTTGTTAATGAGTCTTCCACCAATTCTGATGCCACATTTTTCTTTATGTAGTCTGGCTTCTCAAATTATTTGCTCAGCATACAGACTGAATAAGTATGGTGAAAAGACACAACCTTGTCACACATCTTTACTGATTTTAAATCATGCCATATCCCTTGTTGTGTTCGAACAACTGCCTCTTGGTCTATCTACAGTGTCTACATGAGCACAATTAAGACTTCTGAAATTCTCATTCCTAACGATGTTATCTATAATTCGTTATGATCCACAGAGTCGACTGTCTTTGCATAGTCAATAAAACACGAGTAAACATCTTAAACATCTTTCTGGTCTTCTCTGATTTCAACCAAGATCCATCTGACATCAGCAATGATATCCCTCGATTCATGTCCTCTTCTGAATCAGGCTTGAATTTCTGCTGCAATCATTTTTTTTTATAGTACTTCAGGTGAAGGTTTACAGAACAAATAGTTTCTCATTAAACAGTAGTACACATATTATTTTATGACATTGGTTAACAACCCCACGACATGTCAACCCTCTCCCTTTTAGAACTTTTTTTTTTGGAGAAAATATACACCATTTCAAAAATTTCTAAATGCACAGTTCAGTGACGTTGACTTCGCTCTTCCGATTGTGCTGCTATTCTCACCTTAGATGAAGGTTAACAGATCAAAATAGTTTCTCATAAAACATTTAGTACACGTTTTGCCCTATGACAATGGTTAACAACCTCACAACACATCAACACTATCCTTACTCAACCTCGGGTTCCCTGTCAGCAGCTTTCCTCTCCCCTTCTGCCTTCTAGCGCTTGTCCCTGGACTGCTGTGCCTCATTAGTCCCATTTGGCTTTATGGGACTGTCCACTCCCCAGCTGAACGGTGAACCTCCGAAGTGACTGTACCACTAAGCTAAAAAGGTGTCTGGGGGCCATAGTCTTGGGGTTTCTCTAGTTTCCTTTAGGCCAGTAAATCTGGTCTTTTTTTATGTGTGTTAGAATTTTGTTCTACATCCTTCTCCAGCTCTATCCAGAACCCTCTGTTGTGATCCTGGTCAGAGCAGTCAGTGGCGGTAGCCAGGCACCATCTAGCTGTACTGGACTCAGTCTGGTGGAGGCCTGGGAAGCTGTGGTCCATTAGTCCTACCAACTAATCTTTTCCTTGTATCCTGTTCTCTTCATTCTCCCTTGCTCCCAAAGGGATGAGACCAATGGAGTATCTTAGATGGCTGCTCATAGGCTTTTAAGACTCCTGACGCTACTCACCAAGGTACAATGTAGAACATTGTCTTTATAAACTGTGTTATGCCAATTGAGCTAGATGTTCCCCGAGACCATGGTCCCCACAGCCTCCACCCAGCAATTCAGTCCTTCGGGGAGTCTGGATGTGTCTATGGAGCTTCCATGACCCTTCCTTGTACAAGTCGTGCTGGTTTCCCCACTATTGTGTACTGTCTCACCCTTCCCCCAAGATAAGACTTATCTATTGCCTATTTAGTATTTCCACCCCACCCCTCCCATCCCTGGTAACCAACAAAGGTTGTTACTTTTTGTGTGTGAACTTTTTCATGGGTTTTTACAATAGAAGTCTCATGCAATGTTTGTCCTTTTGTGATTGACTTATTTCACTCAGCATAATGTCCTCCAGTTTCATCCATGTTATGAGATGCTTCACAGATTCATCATTATTCTCTCTCATTGCATAATACTCCATTGTGTGCATGTACCATAGATTGTTTATCCATTCATCTGTTGATGGGCATCTAGGTTGTTCCATCTTTTTGCTGTTGTGAACAATGCTGCCATGAACATAGGTGTGCATATGTCTATTCGAGTGACGACTCTTATTTCTCTAGGATATATTCCTAGGAGTGGGATTGCTGGATCATATGGTGTTTCTATTTCTAGCTTTCTAAGGAAGCACCATATCATTTTCCAAAATGGTTGTATCATTTTGCATTCCCACCAGCAGTGCATAAGAGTTCTGATCTCCCAGCAACTCCTCCAACAATTGTTATTTCCAGTGTTTTTGATTCGTGCCAGTAATGCCGGGATGAGATGGTATCTCATTGTGATTTTAATTTGCATTTCTCTAATGGCCAGTGATGGCAAGCATTTCCGCATGTGTCTGTTGGCCACTTGAATGTCTTCTTTGGTGAAGTGTCTGTTCATTTCCTTGCCCATTTTTTAATAGGATTATTTGTCTTTTTGTTGTAGAGGTGTTGGGTTTTCTTGTAGGTTATGGAGATTAGACCTTTGTCTGACTTGTACTGTCCAAAAATTTTTTTCCCAGTCTGTAGGTTCTCTTTTTACACTTTTTGTGAAGTCTTTTGAAGAGCTTAGGTGTTTGATTTTTAGAAGATCCCAGTTATCTAGCTTATCTTCTGGGGTTTGTGTGTTGATGTTTATGGTTTGTATCCTGTTAATGCCGTGTATTAAGGCCCCCTAGCATTGGTCCTATTTTTTCTTCTATGAAATTTATAGTTTTTGGCTTTATATTTAGGTCTTTGATCCATTTTGAATTAGTTTTTTGTATATAGTGTGAGGTATTGGTCCTGCTTCATTTTTTTGCAGATGGATATCCAGTTTTGCCAGCACCATTTGTTAAAAAGACTGTCTTTTCCCCATTTGATGGGCTTTTGGCCCTTGTAGAAGATTAGATGAACATAGGTGGATGGATTTACATCTGGGTTCTCAATTCTGTTCCATTGGTCAATGTATCTGTCGTTGTACCAGTACCAGGCTGTTTTGACTACCGTAGCTGTATAGTAGGTTCTTAGGTCAGGTAGTGTGAGTCCTCCAACTTTATTCTTCTTCTTCAGTAGTGCTTTACTTATTCGGGGCTTCTTCCCTTTCCATATAAAATTAATGATTAGTTTTTCCATGTCTTTGAAGAATGTTGTTGGTATTTGGATCAGAATTGTGTTGTATTTGTAAATTGCTTTGGGTAGAATTGTCATTTTAACAATGTTGAGTCTGCCTATCCATGAGCATGGTATGTTTTTCCATTTATGTAGATCCCTTTGGGTTTCATGCAGTAGTGTTTTGTAGTTTTCTTTGTATAGGTCTTTTACATCCCTGGTTAGATTTACTCCTAAGTATTTTATTTTTTTAGGGGCTATTATAAATGGTATTTCTTTCCTGATTTTCTTTTCATCGTTCTCTTTATTGATGTATAGGAATCCAACTGATTTTTGTATGTTTATCTTGTATCCTGCTACTCTGCTGAATCTTTCTATTAGTTCCGGTAGATTTCTCATGGAGTCTTTAGGGTTTTCTATGTATACCATCATGTCATCTGCAAAAAGGGACAGTTTAACTTCTTAACTACAAATTTGGATGCCCTTTATTTCTTTTTCTTGCCTTATTGCTCTAGCTAGAACTTCCAGCACAATGTTAAATAGGAGTGGTGATAAAGGGCATCCTTGTCTTGTTCCTGTTTTCAAGGGGAATGTTTTCAGCCTCTCTCCATTAAGAATGATGTTGGCTGTTGGTTTTGCATAGATGCCCTTTATTATGTTGAGAAATTTCCCTTCTATACCTATTTTATTGAGAGCTTTTATCAGGAATGGGTGTTGGACTTTGTCAAATGCCTTTTCTGTGTCAATTGAGATGATCATGTGATTCTTTTCTTTCCTTTTATTTATGTGGTGGATTACATTGATTGATTTTCTAATGTTGAACCATCCTTGCATACCTGCTATGAATCCGACTTGATCGTGGTGTATTATTTTTCTTTTGATATGATGCTGAATTCTATTGGCTAGAAATTTGTTGAGATTTTTTGCATCTATATTCATGAGAGATACTGGTCTCTAATTTTCTTTTTTTGTGGTGTCTTTGCATGGTTTTGGTATCAGCGTTATGCTGGCTTCATAGAATGAATTTGGAAGTGTTGCTTCCTTTTCTATGCTCTGAAATAACCTGAGTAGTACTGGTACAAGCTCTTCTGTGAATGTTTTGTAGAATTCTCCAGTGAAGCCATCTGGGCCAGGGCTTTTTTTTTGGTTGGGAGTTTTTTTATTAGCTTTTCAATCTCTTCTCTTGTTATGGGTCTGTTCAGATTTTCAACAACACTTTGTTGTAGTTTGGGTAGGTAGTGTGTTTCTAGAAATTTATCCATTTCCTCTAAGTTTTCAAATTTGTTGGAATATAGTTTTTCATAATATTCTATTATGATCCTTTTTATTTCAGTTGGGACAGTTGTAATGCCACCCACTTCATTTCTTATTTGGGTTATTTGTGTCCTGTCCTGTTTTTCTTTTGTCTGGCCAGCGGTTTGTCAATTTTGTTGATTCTTTCAAAGAAACAAGTTGTGGTTTTGTTGATTCTTTCTATTGTTTTTCTGTTCTCTATTTCATTTATTTCTGCTCTGATCTTTATTATTTCCTTTCTTCCGGTAGCTGTGGGCTTTTTTTTTGCTGTTCTCTTTTGATTTGTTGGAGTTGTGTAGTTAATGTTTTGATTTTGTCCCTTTCTTCTTTTTTGATGTGTGCATCTATTGCTATAGTTTGTCCTCTGAGGACTGCCTTTGCTGTGTCCCCAAGGTTTTGGTATGATGTGTTTTCATTCTCGTTTGATTCTAGGAATGTTTTGATTCCATTCTGATTTCTTCTATTACCCACTAATGTGTAAGCAGGGTATTATTCAGTTTCCATGTAATTGATCTTTTTTCCTTGCTCTTTCTATTGTTAATTTCTACCTTGATGGCATTGTGGTCAGAGAAGATACTTTGAATTATCTCAACATTTTGGATCTTGTTGAGGATTGCTCTGTGGCCTAAGATGTGGTCTATTCTGGAGAATGTTTCATGTGCATTGGAAAAGAATGTGTACTTTCCAGCTGTTGGATGGAGTGTTCTATATATGTCTATGAGGTCAAGGTTGGCTGATTGTGCCCTTTAGGTCTTCTGTATCTTTGCTGAGTTTCTTTTTAGTTGTTCTGTCCTTTACTTAGAGTGGTTGTTGAAGTCTCCTACTATTATTGTGGAACTGTTAATTTCTGTTTTCAGTGTTGTTAGAATTTGTTTTATGTATTTTGGAGCCCTGTCATTGGGTGCATAGATGTTTATTACGGTTATGTCTTCATGATGGATCATCCCCTTAATCATTATATAGTGTCCTTCTTTGTCTTTTATGGTGGGTTTTCTTTTAAAGTCTATTTTATCCGAGATTAGTATTGCCACTTCTGCTCTTTTTCGGTAGTTGTTAGCTTGATATATTTTTTTCCAACCTTTGACTTTTAATAAATTCATGTCTTTGTTTCTAAGGTGTGTCTCTTGTAGACAGCATATTGATGGATCCTGTTTTTTTTAATCCATTCTGTCACTCTCCATCTTTTTATGGGTGTTTTGAGTCCATTTACATTCATTATAATTATTGATAGATGTGAGTTTGTTGCTGTCATTTTGTAGTGCTTTTTTTTTGTGGTGCTGATGTTTTCTTTGTTCTTCTTAGTCTCCTTTGCTGAATTACTTTTGTTTGTGGATCTTTTATTCATTTCTTTTGTTTTTGCTGAGACTTTGTGTTTTTCCTCTTTATTTTTATGTTTGTTAACTTTCTTTGTGGTTAGCATGAAATGTACCCCTATCTTTCTAAGTTTGAAGCAGTCTATTATTACTTGTATTGCCTTGCCCTCATCTCCATTACAAGGCTGTATACCTACACCATTTATTCCCTCTTTTATTTTTCTGATGTTGTTGTCATTTGCTGATTAACTGCTCTGATTCCCTGTTGTATTTCTTTTGATTTTGGATAGTCCTTGAGTGTTCAGTTCCTAGATTGGTATCTGGCTGGTACCATCCTGCATCCTAGCTTCTGCCTGTGAGCTGACGTTTGTGGTTCTCAGATCGAAGAGCTCCCTTTAATAATTCCTGTAAGTTTGGTTTGGTTTTTACATATTCCCTTAATTTCTGTTTATCTGGAAATGACCTAATTTCACAATCATATTTGACTCAGAGTTTTGCAGGATATATTATTCTTGGCTGGCAATTTTTTTTTCAATGTTTTATATATGTCATCCCATTGCCTTCTTGCCTGGATGGTTTCTGCCAAATAATCTGAGCTTAGTCTTATTGTTTCTCCTCTGTATGTGACTTCTTGTTTTTCACGAGCTGCTCTCAGGATTCTTTGTTTGTCTTTGGTTTTGGCAAGTGTGATTATGATATGCCTTGGTGATTTTCTTTTGGGGTCTATCCTGTATGGGGTTCATTGAGCTTCTTGGATGGCCATCTTTTCATCTTTCATGATATTGGGGAAGTTTTCTGTCAGCAGTTCTCCAATGATCCTCTGTATTTTCTGTTTTCTCCCCCATTCTTGAACTCTGATCACTTGCAAATCTTTGCTTTAGATTGTATCCCACATAACTCTCAGGGTCTCTTAAGTTTTCTGTGTTCTTTTTTCTGAGTTTTCCTGAAACAGAGTTGTATCCAAGTGTTTGTCTTCAATTGTACTGATCCTGTCTTCCACCAATTCAGATCTGCTCCTCAGCTCTTCTATGACACTGTCCATTTCTGAAATCTTGTTGTTTATGTTTTGGATTTCTAATTGTTGTTTTTGGATAACTTCTAGTTGTGAATTTATTTTGGCATTTTGTTCCTGCATTATCTTCCTGAATTCTTCCAATTTTTTTGTCTGTATTTTCCATGAATTTGTCTGCCTTTTCCATGAATTTGTCTATTTTTTCCTCATTTTTATCTGCTTTTTGCTTCAACTCTTGAATGATTCTGAGTATTAGCAATCTGAATTCCCTATCAGGTAGTTCTAGTGCCTTTTATACCACTGGAAAGTCATCTGGTGTTTTATTTTGGATGCCTACTGGAACCATCCTGTCATGTTTTTCTAAATGTTTTGATATTGTATGCTGTATTCAGGGCATTCAGTAGCTATTTTTCTCCTTTATTGATTGTAGATTTGTTTGTTTCATCCTTTTTTTTTTTTTAATTTGGCTATGTCTGAGCAGGTAGGCTATGTGTTCTATGTTGTTTGCTGGTCTGTGGGCACGATACTGTTTGCCTCCTTCTCCCATTCACAGGGTCAGTCACTCAGATATGGTACAGCAGGGCAGGTCTAGCTGAAGAAGAGTTACTGTGATGGGTTGTTTGTGGCACTTACTGCAGCCACCAGGGTGGGTCGGTAATAAGTGCAGAGCAGGTTCCAGTATACCGTGCCTGTGCTGCGTGGTGGTGTGATGTTAAGCACATGGTGCAAGTAGGCAGGTTGGAAGGAGGAGATTGTTATGTGTGGATCTAATTTGGATATGGTAGAGAGGAGAGAGGAACAGGAGCCAAAAACATATAAACAAACAAAAAAGAGTGCTAGGGGAGCTCATCATTGGAGTGGAGAGGTGAGAGACTATGATATGGAGAAAAACAAAAAGGGGAAGAAGAAGAAAGAAAGAGAAGTAAAGAATGAATAAATAAAAATCAGAAAGAAAAAAGAACAGCAAAGCTCCCAGGTATCCCACTGTGCAGCTACGAGGTCTGGGGAAGGTGTTGCAGTACAGTCTGGCTAGAAGGCATAGAGTTATTCAGTGCCAGGTATTCAGGGAACAGGAAGAGAAGGAAGGTATAGAGAGATGAGAAACTGAGTAATGAAGAAAGACAAAAAGGGAAAAGAAAACAAAGCAAATTTAAAAAAGAAGAACAAGAAAATCCCCCCAAAAAAACAGAAAGAAAAAAAAAAAACCACGAAAAAGGAATTGCCCTCAGGGATCCCTCCGTGCGTCTGCTCAAGCTGAAGAGGTAGGTCCCAAGCCACACAGCACCTCCCGGCCAGAATGGGCTCCCAACTCAAGAAAAGGAAAAGGAAACAAACAAACAATTCAAAACAAACAAACAAAAGCCCCAGGATCCCACCAGCTCAGCAGCCCAGACCGGGAAGCAGCTCCACACTCAAACAGGGCTCTGCATCTCCCAGGAAGAAGCAAAGATGGCTCAAGGTGTGAGTATCTGAGGGAAAGTTGGGGGAGGTGGTGAGAGGTAAGGAAGAAATCAAAAGAAGTGGAAAAAAGCAGCACCAGCAGCCAACAAATGGCACTCAGAGAGCTGGCCAGGTGGAATCCAAGCAGCCGGAGCTTCCTGGACAAGAGACTATGGCCACAGGAAGCAGAGGAGGCCGAGTGGGGATGAATAATGGCGGGAGTTGGGAAAGCATATTTCACAAATTACCGGTTGTTTTGTCTCTCTCTGGAAGCTCCGTGAAGCTGTTTTCTCATACCCCCAATTTGCTGGCCTCTGATAGGAGTCGAAGATGGTGGATCCACACTGCGTTAGCTGATAGGGGACCTCTGCATGAATCTCTCCTTGCTCTCCATTCTCTGTCAGTTTTCTCACTCCATTTGGTGCTTGGCTGAGTTCTTTATCTCTTCATTTGATGTTTAAAGTTTTCAAGATTGATGTTTTCTCTGTTTGGCTTAGTTTTTTGGATCTTTGCTGTGGAGGGACGGCATGGTGTTTCTGCCTAGAGCGCCATTTTGCCGGAAGTCTCTGCTGCAATCATTTTTTAATTATCTTCTCCAAAATTTTGCTTGAGTGTGATATAAATGATATTTTCTGATAATTTCTGCATTCTGTTGGATCCCCTGTTGGCAACTAGGCTAACCAGTTCTACCTGGGAAAAACATGTTGAACATCATTAGAAGACTTTAAAAGATACTAAATCTTCAATCTAAGAATTTTTACTGCATTTGAATGTTGTTTATCCTTTATCATATTTCAGTTAATGCATGAAGTTTTTTATGTATTTAAGCAAACTAGCCATAAATAAATTATACATCAGCAACAAAAATAATCTTACTAGAGCTAAATTATCTAGATTCATGAGTATTCTACAGGTTCATCAATACTTATTTGTGAAGGAAAATTTCCTATATTTTTTTTCATATAATATGAGTGATTAAATAATCCCTTTACATTTTGTCAATTTATCCTCAACTAAATTCTGAAATGCCCATGTACAGTACTGTGGAGCGGAGAATGGAGCAACAATTTTTGGATCAATCTCATCACTGTTTCCATTTCAGTCCCTCCAGGCTGCTATGCATCTTGCCTTCATCAGCTTCTGAATCTTTCTATTCCATGAGAAACTTCAGAGAAAATAAATGACAGCAGTAATAATGACTCAGACTATTAAAACAAATTAAGTCCTATCAAAGTAAATATGGTAAGCTTAGTTTCCTGTGGCTTCTATAACAAATTACCACAGTTGGTGGCTTAAAACAACAGATTTATTCTCTTATAGTTCTGGAGGCCAGAAATCCAAAATCAAGATGTCAACTAGGTTGCGTTCCTTCTGGAGGCTCTAGGGGAGAATCCTTCTTTGCCTCCTCTAGCTTCTGATAACTGTCAGCATTCCTTGGCATCACTCCAACCTCTGGCTTGGTCTTCACATTACTGTGACGCTTAAGATTGTGTGTCATCTTGTCTGGGCCTTGATTCTCAGTGTTTATATGTGATCACTCCCATGATTGAATATGCTGTGTGTAGCCCATCAGTGGAAAGGGAGTTTCCTTGGGGGTCTGGCCTGCATCCGAATTTAAGCAGACATTCTGGCTTTTTGCTCTCTCTGGATCCTGCTGCTGCCTCCTGTTTGTCTGACGTCTGGTTCTTGGGACTTGAGCCGTCAGCTTATCTGCCGAACTTGAGATTCATTGATCTTCAGAGCATGTGAGGGGAGCCCTACACTCTGACTTGCTGATCCTGAGTTCACCAGCTTCTGCAGCTGTGTGAATTGGGAGAGGCCTCTACAGTGATCCACAGACTTGGGACAGTCTAGCCTCTACAATCGTGTGAGCTGTTTCCGTGATATAAATCTCTCTATATATATATTTATATGCTTTACTGGTTTTGCTTCTCTAGAGAAGCCAGCCTAAGACAATTACCTGCTTTTCTGTTCTGTATGTCAAAACCCCCTCTGTTTCTCTTTCACAAGGAAACATGTGTTTGCTTTTAGGGCTCACCAGGATAATCCAGGATAAACTCCTCCTCTGAAGATCCTTAACTTGAGCACATCTTTTTCCATGTAAGGTAATATTCACAGGTTCCAGGAATTACGGCATGGACATATTTGGGGGGCTGGGGAAGTGCCATCATTTCACCACAGTATAGGTTACATTATAGTCTCTTTGCACTTCTGTGATCCAATTGCCTTGACAGATTAAAGAATTTTATATTCAATGAACATAAGTAGATAATAGCATCCTTAAAAAATAAAATCTTCCACTTTTCATCAAACAAAAATCTCGTGCATTAGAGTAAAAGAGTTTATGTATAGTGTGATAGAACCTGCTGTTCCAATAGGAACTTTTAGATAAATAATTCCCACTTTATTGAACCATGTGAAGATAACGTTTTATACTGATTTTAAGAAATAGTATTAACTAGAAATATTTTATTGTGGTAAATTAACTATTCTTTAATTATTTTTATATTAACACAGTTGGGAGAGTCAAACATCATATTTCTTTTATGCTCTTGTACTATAGTCTATATTATGCTTGAATAAAAATATTTTTTGCATAAATTTTTCCTTCTGGAGAAAATATTTCACAACTGTGACATAAAGTCATATTTACAAGCAATAGAAAGCAGATAACTCAGAATTGTTTTGGCCTGTGCTTTTATAAGTACACAGTGGAAGATAAAAATCAATAAGGGCCAAGTTTCTAAGAGGAAATTACCAAGAGAAAAGTATGAAAACAGAAATTAAGAACCATAAAACATAGTTTGACAGTTCTTGATGAGAAACCATGATACAGCAGCAAAAGTCGGCTTCTTTAAAAAGTGTTACTATTTTACAGATTTCTATTTATAGGTACAAATTATCCATGTCAGTGGGAATAAGACAGTGCAAAGTCTTTTTTCTTAAGAACAAAAATCTACATTAAATCATCAGAAAGTATTACACATTCCATTTAGAATTCAAAGTACAATACTAACTCTATGCCTTTATAACGATGCTGTGTCATGTTGCCATGTTAATGATGTCAGGTTCTGATGAAGTTATAAGGAAGGAATTCCATCTTTGTTTGGAATCAGGAGTCCTGGCTATCTAGTCTACCACAGGCCTGATGCCATGGATCAAAGAGTTGGTGTGCTGAAACACATCCTGCCAGATGCAGGTCGATATCTA
This sequence comes from Dugong dugon, assembly GCA_030035585.1. NCBI lineage: Eukaryota > Metazoa > Chordata > Mammalia > Sirenia > Dugongidae > Dugong > Dugong dugon. The sequence goes on along the minus strand of CM057463.1, from coordinate 18,205,075 downwards.
CAGCTGGCAACTTTTCCACATTTTCTTAAGCAAATGTGAGGCTATAGATAAAGCATAGGAAAACCATTTTGCTAAGGACCTTGTTGTGGACAATAACCTTTGGTGACAAAATAGTGAGCAGTCAGGTTTTCCGTTAGCTTGTACAGGTGTAGAAAGAAGGGAAACAGAAAGTGGTAAGACTTGAAAGTGGTCATTAGTCAAACCTCAAAAGTGGAGTCAAAATCTTTATTACACCTGGGTTCTTATTTAAAACCATGACTAGGGATGGATCCACTACCAAACTCACTAGATTTGTTGGCAGAATTTATTTTACAGCAGCTTGCTTTTTCAAAATCAACAACTGAAAGCAAGACTAGAGGAAGTCTACTAGCAAGATTCATGTAATATATGTAATTACAGGAATGGCACCTTTCCCATATCCTTTTAGTTAGAAGCAAGCCTCAGGTTTTGCCCAAACTCAAGGGGAGAGTATTATATAAGGATGTAAATACAAAGTTGTGGATCAATGTGGGTCATCTTAGGGTGTATCTGTCACAGAATCTAAATTACTATAAGCAGCAAACAATAAAATATTCTCTTTGTACAGAGGTTTTTATTTTTTCTTTTTTCTGAAACAGTTACATTTAAATTTTATTTTTTTAAACCCAAAACATGCCCTAAGTTTCATTTTCCTACAAATTTTCATAGTCAACCCGCGCTCATATGCCCCACATAAAAACACCCATAATACCAACGAAGCACAGTGAAGGCAGAAAGCAGAAACAAGTCACAGAATTACACAAATTGCATCAGCTACAGAATTTTAGCTCAAAACATCTGTATCTAACATATCAAAAGCAGAAGTTCTACGTCAAAATCTTTAAAACTAACAATGTTCCTATTTGTTTAATTCTTGGCTAAAGAAGAAAAAGGTAGAAAAGAAAAAAAAATAACAACAGAAAAAAACAGTTCATTAACAACAGCATACAGGAGCAAGGCCAAGATGGCAGAATAGTCAGACATTTCATGTCATCCCTCTTACAACATTTATCTGAAAAAACAAGTGAATATATATGACAACCTTGGAACCCTTACCATCAAAGACAAAGCTGAAGAATCAGACAAAGCAGCAAGTGGAAAGAGAGACAATTCAAAAACAGTGGAAATAGGGAATTAGGGATCATGGGATCACCAACATCCTGCTAGCTGAATCTGCACAGTGCACACAGGCTGAGGCAAGCAGCAACATCCCCAGCTGAAACCCACTTCATTTGTTGCAGCCAAAGCAGCAGCAAACCCGCATGCACCTCCAGAACCAAACAGGAGCAACACGAGACCTGTGAAAGCTCCCAACCTACCACGTGCCCTTCCCCCACCAGAGGTTCATAGCTGAGGACCACTTCCTTCCCTCCACTCATCCCCCATCCTCCTCTCCCTTCCAACACCAGTCCCTCAGCATTCAACAACACCATGCCCACTAAGCCTGGAATTCACAGCTGCGTCCGGAGGCTCCAGCTCCTTCACCCAGCTACTGACATAGGGGGTCCACGGACTTGCAGCACCCTTCACCCCTACCCCAGTGCCTTTCTGGAAGATCCAAATACCTCCTTCCCACATTAGGACAACACAGACAAGCATCCACCTGAAGCCCATTTTTACCTGCAGCAGCCAAGTGGGAGTTGCAGATTTGTGACATTAGACACTGCCCTTCCCCCTAAGAAGGGGCTTCACCAATCCACACCAGGGTCCTGAAGGCCGGCGGTATCACCCACTCCATCTAGCTGCCCATGACAGGGACCTGAGAATTAGCATTACCTCCCAATCCCTCCAGCCAATAGCATGGCCTGAGGACCAGTTGCACTACCCATCCGACTACACACTGTAGTGGACAGGGGCACACCCTCCATCTAGGCACCTGGGGGCAGCTGACAGCCCCCTGCCTTGCCCCCCACATCACCACCCATTGCAATCAGAGACTTGTGCCTTCTCTGAACACCCCCACTCAGCCCTGCCTACCTAAGATTCTAGGTGAGAGTCTTCTCACCATATACTCAGTGACTGATGACCCAGGCACCTGTGACCCAAACGACCACACGCCCACAAGAACAGTGAACAGACTACCAGGCTGACACACCTAGTAGTTGCTCTGACCACCTGGAGACAGGAGGTGAGAGCTTTGACAAAGTCAATGGTCAGAGAAGTACACATGCCCAGCCTGCTTGGACATATCAAAGCAAAACAAAAATACAGGATGTATTAAACAAAAATACAGTAAATAAACACATAAATACAATAACTTATTGATGCCTTGGAGACAACAGTAAATATCAAATCACATAAAGAAATAGAACAAGATGGCTCCAGAAAGCGACCAAAATAAAGAACCAGAAAACCTTCCAAAGGAAGATAAGGCAATGGAACTACCTGATAAAGAATTCAAAAGACTAATATAGACAGCTCTCCAAAATATCAGGAAAGATATCAGGCAAAACACAGACCAAACCAAGGAACAAAGAGAAAAGAAAAAAAGCAACAGAAGAATTTAGGAAAACAATACAAGAACAAACAACAGAATAAATAGGCAAAACCATACAGAGACAGCAGCTAGAAATCCAAAAGATTAACAATAAAATTTCAGAATTATACAACTAAATAGAAGCCATAGGAGCAGAAATGAGATAATAAAAGTCAGAATTAGTGAGACTGAAGAGAAATCCTTTGTCTCAACACATTTGAGGAAAAATCATAAAAAAGAAGGAAAAAAATGAAGAAAGCCTAAGAATTATGTGGGACACTATCAAGAGGAAAACCCTACAAGTGATTGGACTACCAGAACAGGTGGGGCGGGGGGAGATAATGGAAAATGCAGAAAGAATTGTTGAAGATTTGCTGGCAGAAAACTTCCCTACTGTCATGAAAGACAGGAAGGTACTATCCAAGAAAGGGAAGAGGCCCCAGATAAAACAAGCATTACTGAAGAAGAACAAAGTGAGAGGTCTCACATTACCTGAATTTAGAACCTATTATACAGCTATGGGAGTCAAAACAGCCTGGTAGTCATCTGGGGTCTTAAAAGCTTGCAAGTAGCCATATAAGATGCATCAATTGGTTCCCACAAAAGACACAAGGAAAGTATTAGTCCAAGAGACAGAAAGGGCCACAAAAACCAGAGACTTCATCAGCCTGAGACCAGAAGAACTAGATAGTGCCTGGCCACCACCAATGACTGCCCTGACAGGGAACACAACAGAGAGTCCTGGATAGAGCAGGAGAAAGGTGGGGTGCAGAACTCAAATTCTAGTAAAAAGACCAGACTTAATGGTCTGACTGAGACTGGAGAAACCCAGAAAGCATGGCCCCTGGACTCTCTATAAGCCCAGAAGTAAAACAATTTCTGAGGCCAACTCTTCAGACAGAGATTGTACTGGACTGTGGGACATAAACTGATACTTGTGAAGAGTGTGCTTCTTAGCTCACATAGATACATGAGACTTAATGGGCAGCTTCTGTCCAGAAGTAAGATAAGAAGGCAGAGAGGGTTAGGAGCTGGTTGAATGGACTTGGGAATTCAGGTGTGGAAAGGAGGCATGTGCTGTCACAGTATAGGGAGAGCAATTAGGGTCAAGTAACAAGTGTGTATACATTTTTGTATAAGAGACTAACTTGAAATGTAAACTTTCACTTAAACTACAACAATAAACAACAACAAAAAAGATAAAACAGCCTGGTACTGGTACAATGACAGGCACATAAACCAATGGAACAGAATTGAAAACCCAGACACAAAGCCATCTATCTACGAGCAGCTGATATTTGACAAAGGACCAAAGTCCATTAAATGGGGAAAAAGACAGTCTCTTTAACAAATGGTGCTGGCATAACTGGATGTCTATCTGTAAAAAAATAATGTAACCAGATCCATACTTCACACCATTGACAAAAACCAAATCAAAATGAATCAAATATAAAACAATACAGATCAGGGAAGAAAAATTAGGAATGATGCTAATGGCCTAATATACGGCATAACTAACAATGCACAAGCACCAGAAGAGAAACTAGATAACTGGGAACTCCTAAAAATTAAACACTTATGCTCATCAGAAGACTTAACCAAAAGAGTAGAAAGAGAATGCGCAGTCTGGTAAAAAAAAAATTTGGTTACCACATACCCAACAAGGGTCTAATCTCTAAAATCTACAAGATACTGCAACATCTCAACAACAAAAAGACAAATAATCCAATTTAGAAACTGGGCAAAGGATATGAACAGACACTTCACCAAAGAAGACATTCAGGTGGCTAACAGACACATGAGAAAAAAATCTAGATCATCAGCTGTTAGAGAAATGCATATCAAAACTACATTGAGATACCATCTCACAGTGACAATACTGACACTAATCCAAAAACATAAAATAACAAATGTTGGAGAGATTGTGGGGAGATTGGAACTCTTATGCACTGCTGCTGGGAATGTAAAATGGTACAACCATTTTGGAGAACCATATAGTGACTCCTTAAAAAGCTAGAAATAGAAGGGGTTCCGGCAAAATGGCACTCTAGGCAGAAGCACCACGCTGTCCCTCCACAGCAAAGATCTGAAAAACTAAGCCAAACAGAGAATACAACAATCCTGAAACCCTAAAACATCAAATGAAGAGATAAAAATGGAGTGAGAAAACTGACAGAGAATGGAGAGTGAGGAGAGATTCATGCAGAGGTCCCCTACCAGCTAACGCAGCGCGGATCCACCAACTTGGACTCCTATCGGAGACCAGCAAATGGGGGTACAAGAAAGCAGCCTCATGGAGCGTCCAGTGGGAGACAAAACAGCCGGTAATTTGCGGTGTAGGCTTTCCCACCCCCCACCCCTCTTCGCCTCTGCTCAGCCTCCCCTGCTTCCCACAGCCACAGTCTCTCGACTGGGAAGCGCCGACTGCTTGGATTCCACACACCCAAGCGGGCGGCTCTCTGGGTACCATTTGTTGGCTGCTAGTGTTGCTTTTTTTTTCCTGCTTCTTTTGATTTCTCACTTGCCTCTCGCCACCTCCCCCTCCTTTCACTCAAGTGCCTGGCTCCGTGCACCATCTTTGCTTCTTCCTGAGGGGCTCCAGAGTGCCAGCAATTTGTGATATATGCTTTCCCACTCTCCACCCTTCTTCACCCACACTCAACCTCCTCTGCTTCCCGCAGACACAGTCTCTTTTCCAGAAACACCAGCCCACACTGGCTGGCTCTCTGAGTGTCATTTGTTGGCTGCTGGTGTTGCTTGCCTCTCACCGCCTCCCCCTCCTTTTGCTCGAGTGCCTGGCTCCGAGCGCCATCTTTGCTTCATCCTGAGGGGCTGCGGGGCTGCATTCGAGTGTGCAGCTGCTTCCCTGTCTGGGCTACCACGCTGGTGGGATCCCGGGGCTTTTGTTCGTTTGTTCGTTTTGAATTGTTTGTTTGTTTTCTTTTCCTTTTCTTGAGTTGGGAGCCCTTTCTGGCCAGGCAGAGCTACGTGGCAAGGAACTCCCCTTCGGCTTCCACAGACGTGCAGAGGGATCCCTGAGAACATTTCTTTTTTTGTTGAGTTTTTTTTTTCTGTTTTTTTGGGGGGCCTTTTGTGTTCTTTTTTTTTTATTTGTTTTGTTATCTTTTCCCTCTTTTTCCCTTTTTGTCTTTCTTCATTGCTCAGTTTCTTGTCTCTCTAGATCTTCCTTCTCTTTCTAATCCCTGAATACTAGGCATTGTATGTCTCTGCGCCTTCTGGCCAGGCTTTGCTGCAGCACCTGAGAGCAACTTCCTCAGACTTCATAGCTGCATTGGTGGGATCCCTCGGAACTTTGTGGTTCTTTAACCTTTCTGATTTTTATTTGTTCATTCTTTTCTTTTCTTCCTCTTTCCCTTTCTGTTTATCTCCATTTCATAGTCTCTCATCTCTCCATTCCAATGGCAAGCTCCCTTAGCATTCTTTTTTGTTTGTATGTTTTTCAGCTCCTGTTCCTCTATCCTCTCTTCCATATCCATCTTAGCTCCACACATGACCACCTCCCTGCTGCATCCTGCCTATCTGCACTGTGCGCTTGACATCACACCAACAAGCAGTGCAGGCACGGCCTACTGGAACCTATCCAGCACTGATTACCGACCCGCCCTGGTGGCTGTAGTGACTGCCACAAACAACCAGTCCCAGTGGCTCCTCTTCAGCTAGACCTGCCCTGCTGTACCATATCTGAGTGACTGAACCTGCCAGTTGGAGAAGGAGGTGAAAAGTATTGAGCACAAAGATGAGCAAATAACAAATAGCACGCCGTCCACCTGCTCAGACATAGTCAATTTTTTTTTTTTAAAAAAGGGACGAAACAAACAAATCTACAATCAATAAACAAGAGAAATAACTACTGAATGCCCGGAAAACAGCAGACAATATCAAAACATTTACAAAAACAGGACAGGATGGTTCCAGTAGGCATCCAAAATAAAACACCAGATGACTCTCCTGCAGACGAAAATGCACTAGAACTACCTGATAGGGAATTCAAATCTCTAATACTCAGAATTTTCCAAGAACTGAGGCAAAAAGCTGACAAACATGAGGAAAAAATAGACAAATTCATGGAAAATACAGACAAAAAATGGGAAGAATTCAGGAAGATGATGCAGGAACAAAATGCCAAAATAAATTCACAACTAGAAATTATACAAAAACAACAATTAGAAATCGAAAAGATAAACAACAAGCTTTCAGAAATGGATGATGTCATAGAAGGGCTGAGAAGCAGACTTGAAACCGTGGAAGACAGGATCAGTGGAACTGAAGACAAACACTTGGATACAACTCTGTTTCAGGAAAACTCAGAAAAAAGAACAAAGAAAAATGAAGAGACCCTGAGAGTTATGTGGGACACAATTAAAAGCAAAAACTTACGAGTGATTGGCATTCCAGAACAGGGGGAGAAAACAGAAAACACAGAGAGGATCATTGAGGAACTGCTGACAGAAAACTTCCCTAATATCCTGAAAGAGGAAAAGCTGGCCATCCAAGAAGCTCAAGGAACCCCATATAGAAGAGACCCCAAAAGAAAATCACCAAGGCATATCATATTCACACTCGCCAAAACCAAAGACAAACAAAGAATCCTGAGAGCAGCTCGTGAAAAACAAGAAGTCACATACAGAGGAGAAACAATAAGACTAAGCTCAAATTATTCGGCAGAAATCATGCAGGCAAGAAGGCAGTGGGATGACATATACAAAATCTTAAAAGAAAAAAAATGTTTGCCAAGAATAATATATCCTGCAAAACTCTCTTTCAAATTTGATGGTGAAATTAGGTCATTTCCAGATAAACATAAACTAAGGGAATACGTAAAAGTCAAACCAAACTTACAAGAATTATTAAAGGGAGTTCTTCGATCTGAGGACAAACAGCTTCAGCCCTCAGGCAGGACCTAGGACGCAGGATTGTACGAGCCAGATACCAATCTAGGAAATGAACTCTTGAGGACTATGCAAAACAAAAAGAAATACAACAGGGAATAAGAGCAATCAATCGATCGATGACAACAACATCAAAACAATGAAAGAGGGAATAAATGGCATAGGTATAGAACCTTCTAATGGAGAGGAAGGCAAGGCGATACCAAGTAATGGTAGACTGCTTCAAACTTAGAAAGATAAGGGCACAATTCATGGTAACCACAAAGAAAGTTAACAAACCAACTCAACAAAATAAAGACAAAAAACATAAAGTTTCAGCAAAAACAAAACCTACGGAAACCAAAGAAATGAAAAAAATCCACAAACAAAAGTAACTCAGCACAAGAGACTAAGAAGAACAAAGAAAACTTCAGCACCACAAAAAAAGCACAACAAAATGACAGCAACAAACTCACATCTATCAATAATTACACTGAATGTAAATGGACTCAATGCACCCATAAAGAGACAGAGAGTGACAGAATGGATAAGAAAACAGGATCCATCAATATGCTGTCTACAAGAGACACACCTTAGAAACAAAGATGTGAATTTATTAAAAGTCAAAGGTTGGAAAAAAATTATCAAGCTAACAACTACCCAAAAAGAGCAGAAGTAGCAATACTAATCTCAGATAAAATAGACTTTAAAACAAAATCTACCATAAAAGACAAAGAAGGACACTATATAATGATTAAGGGGACGATCCATCATGAAGACATAACCATAAGAAACATCTACGCACCCAATGACAGGGCTCCAAAATACATAAAACAAACTCTACCAACACTGAAAACAGAAATTAACAGTTCCACAATAATAGTAGGAGACTTCAACACACCACTCTCAGTAAAGGACAGAACTACTAAGAAGAAACTCAGCAAAGATACAGAAGACCTAAAGGGCACAATCAACCAACTTGACCTCATAGACATATATAGAACACTCCATCCAACCACTGCAAAGTACACATTCTTTTCCAATGCACGTGGAACGGTCTCCAGAATAGGCCACATCTTAGGCCACAGAGAAATCCCCAACAAGATCCAAAATGTTGAGATAATTCAAAGTATTTTCTCTGACCACAATGCCATCAAGGTAGAAATTAACACTAGAAAGAGCAAGGGAAAAAAATCAAATATATGGAAACTGATTAATACCCTGCTTACAGAAATCAGAGATGGAATCAAAAAATTCCTAGAATCAAACGAGAATGAAAACACATCATACCAAAACCTTTGGGACACAGCAAAGGCAGTCCTCAGAGGATAATTTATAGCAATAGATGCACATATCAAAAAAGAAGAAAGGGACAAAATCAAACCATTAACTACAGAACTCAAACAAATAGAAAGAGAACAGCAAAAAAAAGCCCACAACCACCAGAACAAAGGAAATAGTAAAGATCAGAGCAGAAATAAATGAAATAGAGAACAGAAAAACAATAGAAAGAATCAACAAAACCAAAAGTTGGTTCTTTGAAAGAATCAACAAAATCAACAAACCACTGTCCAGACTGACAAAAAAAAAAAAAAAAAAACAGGAGAGGACACAAATAACCCAAATTAGAAATGAAATGGGGGACATTACAACAGACCCAACTGAAATAAAAAGGATTATAACAGAATATTATGAAAAACTATACTCCATCAAATTTGAAATCCTAGAGGAAATGGATAAATTTCTAAAAACACACAGCCTACCCAAACTCAAACAAAGTGATGTTGAAAATCTGAACAGACCCATAACAAGAGAAGAGATTGAAAAGGTAATAAAAAAACTCCCAACCAAAAAAAGCCCTGGCCCAGATGGCTTCACTGGAGAATTCTACAAAACATTTATGGAAGAGCTTGTACCAGTTCTACTCAAGCTATTTCAGAGCATACAAGAGGAAGCGATGCTTCCAAATTCATTCTATGAAGCCACCGTAACGCTGATACCAAAACCAGGCAAAGACATCACAAAAAAAGAAAATTACAGACCAATATCTCTCATGAATATAGATGCAAAAATTCTGAACAAAATTCTAGCCAATAGAATTCAGCATCATATCAAAAAAATAATACACCACGACCAAGTAGGATTCATACCAGGTATGCAAGGATGGTTCAACATTAGAAAGTCAATCAACATAATCCACCACATAAATAAAAAGAAAGAAAAGAATCACATGATCATCTCAATTGACGCAGAAAAGGCATTTGACCAAGTCCAACACCCATTCTTGATAAAAACTCTCAATCAAATAGGTATAGAAGGGATATTTCTCAACATAATAAAGGGCATCTATGAAAACCAACGGCCAACATCATTCTTAATGGAGAGAGGCTGAAAACATTCCCTCCGAAAACAGGAACAAAACAAGGAACAAGGATGCCCTTTATCACTACTCCTATTTAACATTGTGCTGGATGTTCTAGCTAGAGCAATAAGGCAAGAAAAAGAAATAAAGGGCATCTAAATTGGTAATGAAGAAGTTAAACTGTCCCGGTTTGCAGATGATATGATACTATACATAGAAAACCCTAAAGACTCCATGAGAAATCTACTGGAACTAATAGAAAGATTCAGCAGAGTAGCAGGATACAAGATAAACATTCAAAAATCAGTTGGATTCCTATACACCAGTAAGGAGAATGATGAAAAAGAAATCAGGAAATCAATACCATTTTCAATAGGCCCTACAAAGATAAAATACTTTGGAATAAATCTGACCAGGGATGTAAAAGACCTATACAAAGAAAACTATAAAACACTACTGCATGAAACCCAAAGATATCTACATAAGCGGAAATACATACCATGCTCATGGATAGGCAGACTCAACATTATGAAAATGTCAATTCTACCCAAAGCAATTTACAAATACAACACAATCCCAATCCAAATACCAACAACATTCTTCAAAGACATGGAAAAACTAATCATTAGCTTTATATGGAAAGGGAAGAAGCCCCAAATAAGTAAAGTACTACTGAAGAAGAAGAATAAAGTTGGAGGACTCACACTACCTGACTTCAGAACCTACTATACAGCTACAGTTGTCAAAACAGCCTGGTACTGGTACAATGACAGATACATTGACCAATGGAACAGAATTGAGAACCCAGATGTAAATCCATCCACCTATGGTCACCTGATCTTCAACAAGGGCACAAAGTCCATGAAATGGGGAAAAGACAGTCTTTTTAACAAATGGTGCTGGCAAAACTGGATATCCATTTGCAAAAAAATGAAACAGGACCAATACCTCACACCGTATACCAAAACTACTTCAAAATGGATCAAAGACCTAAATATAAAGCCTAAAAGTGTAAAGTTCATAGAAGAAAAAATAGGACCAACACTTCAGGCCTTAATACACGGCATTAACAGGATACAAACCATAACCATCAACGCACAAAACCCAACAGATAAGCTAGATAACTGAGATCTTCTAAAAATCAAACACCTATGCTCTTCAAAAGACTTCACCAAAAGAGTCAAAAGAGAACTTACAGACTGGGAAAAAAATTTTGGACAGTATAAGTCAGACAAAGGTCTAATGTCCATAATCTACAAGAAAATCCAACACCTCTACAACAAAAAGACAAATAATCCTATTAAAAAATGGGCAAGGAAATGAACAGGCACTTCACCAAAGAACACATTCAAATGGCCAACAGACACTTGAAGAAATACTCACGATCACTAGCCATTTGAGAAATGCAAAGTAAAATCACAATGAGTTACCATCTCACCCTGGCATTACTGGCACGAATCGAAAACATTGGAAATAACAAATGTTGGAGGGGCTAAGGGGAGATGTGAACTCTTATGCACTGCTGGTGGGAATGCAAAAATGATACAACCATTTTGGAAAATGATATGGCACTTCCTCAGAAAGCTAGAAATAGACATACCACTAGATCCAGCAATCCCACTCCTAGGAATATATCCTATAGAAATAGGAGTCGTCACTCAAATAGACATATGCACACCTATATTCATGGCAGCATTGTTCACAATAGCAAAACGATGGAAACAACCTAGATGCCCATCAACAGATGAATGGATAAACAAACTATGGTACATACACACAATGGACTACTATGTAACAATAAAGAACAACAATGAATCTGTGAAGCATCTCATAACATGGATGAAACTGGAGGACATTATGCTGAGTGAAATAAGTCAATCACAAAAGGACAAATATTGTATGAGACCTCTATTGTAAAAACCCATGAAAAAGTTCACACACAAAATGTAACAATCTCTGTTGGTTACCAGGGATGGGAGGGGTGGGGGGGAATTACTAAATAGGCAATAGATAAGTGGTATCTTGGATGAAGGGTGAGACAGTACACAATACAAGGAAAACTAGCACAACCTGTACAAGGAAAGGTAATGGAAGCCCCATAGACACATCCAAACTCCCTGAGGGACTGAATTGCTGGGCGGAGGGCTGTGGAGACCATGGTCTCGGGGAAAATCTAGCTCAATTGGCATGATACAGCTTATAAAGACAATGCTCTACATTCTACCTTGGTGAGTAGTGTCTGGGGTCTTAAAAACCTGTGAACAGCCATCTAAGATACTCCACTGGTCTCATCCCTTTGGGAGCAAGGGAGAATGAAGAGAACAGGATACAAGGAAAAGATTAGTCCAAAGAACTAATTGTCCACAGCTACCAAGGCCTCCACTGGACTAAGTCCAATACAGCTAGATGGTGCCCGGCTACCACCACTGACTGCTCTGACCAGGATCACAACAGAGGGTTCTGGACAGAGCTGGAGAAGGATGTAGAGCATAATTCTAACTCACAAAAAACAGACCAGATTTATTCGCCTAAAGGAGACTGGAGAAACCCCGAGAGTATGGCCCCCAGACACCCTTTTAGCTCAGTGGTGAAGTTACCTCCGAGGTTCACTGTTCAGCCTGGGAGTGGACAGCCCCGTAAAACCAAATGAGACTAACGAGGTACAGGAGTTCAGTGACAAGTGCCAGAAGGCCGAAAGGGACAAGGAAGCTGGTGATAGGGAACCCAAGGTTGAGTAAGGATATTGTTGACGTGTTGTGAGATTGTTAACCATTGTCATAGGGCAACATTTGTAGTAACTGTTAAATGAGAAACTATTTTGTTCTGTAAGCCTTCATCTTAAGTGAGAATAACAGCACAATTGGAAGAGAGTAGTCAATGTCACTGAACTGTGTATGTAGAAATTTTTGGAACAGTGTATCTTTGGCTATGTGTATTTTCACCAAAAAAAAAAAAAAAGGTTGAGAATTTAGAGCATTAATATGTTGTGGGGTTGTTAACCAATGTCATAAAACAACATGTGTACTACTGTTTCATGAGAAAGTATTTGTTCTGTAAGCCTTCACCTGAAGTACAATAAAATATAAAAAATGAAAAAAATAATAAAAAGCTATAAATAGAAATATATCATCCAGCTATCCCATTCCAAGGAATATAGCCTAGATAAATAAGAGCTGTCACACAGATAGACCCATGCACACCCATGTTCATTGAAGCACTATTCACAATAGTAAAAAGATGGAAAAAACCTAAGTGATCATCAACAGATGAATGGATAAACACATTATTGTAAATACACACAATGGAATTCTATGCAGAGAAAAAGATAAAGAATCTACAAATCACCTCACAACATGGATGAGTCTCGAGGGCATTATGCCGAGTAAAATAAGTCAGTCACAAAAGAACAAATATTGTATGAGTCTACTATTATAAGAATTCAAGAAAAGTTTTAAACACAGGAAAATCCATTCTTTGATGGTTATAAGGGAGGGGAGGCAAGAAGGGGAAATCATTAACTAAATAGTAGACCAGTGTTAACATTGGTGAAGTGAAAGACAACACACAATATAGGGGAAGTCAGCACAACTAGACCAAAGCAAAAGCATAGAAAGTTTCCTAGATATATCCAGCCACTTTGAGGAACACCGTAGCTGGGGCTGAGAGCTGAGGACCATAGCCTTGGGGGACATCTAGGTTGACTGATATAACATAGTTTATAAAGAAAATGTTATACATCCCAATTTGGTGAGTAGCATCTGAGGTCTTAAAAGCTGTGAGCAGCCATCTAAGATACAACTATTGGTCCCATCCTATCTGGAGCAAAGGAGAATGAAGAAAACCAAAGATACAAGGAAAATATTAACCCAAATGACTAAAGGACCACATGAAGCAGAGACTCCAGCAGCCTGAGACCAGACGAGCTAGATGGTGGCTGGCTACCACCAATGACTGCTCTGACAGGAATCACAACAGAGAGTCCCAGATAGAGCAGAAGAAAAATGTGGAACAGGATTCAAATTCATAAAAAAGGACCAGACTTACTGGTCTGACGGAACCTGGAGGAACCTTCGAAACTATGGCCCATAGACACTCTGCTAACCCAGAACTGAAACCATTCCCAAAGCCCACTTTTCAGACAAAGATTAGACAGGCCTATAAAACAAAAAAAATACCACATGTAGGAACGTGCTTCTTAGTTCGATCAAATATACGAGACCAAAGGGGCAACTCCCATCCAAAAGCAAGATGAGAAAGCAGAAAGGGACAGCAACTGGATGAATGGACACAGGGAAACCAGGGTGGAAAGGAGGAGTGTGTTGTCATACTATGAAGATTGCAACCAATGTCACAAAACAATATGTATATAAATTTTTAAATGAGAAATTAACTTGAACTGTAAACTTTCACCTAACACATAATAAAAATATAATATGCAAAAGACTATCAAAAATTAAGATATAAAGGAAAATGTATTGATTTTAGTGATATTTTCATAGTCTCTATTTTTTCCCTCTTTGCCCCTGACTTTTACTTGAGAGATTATTGTTTTTAAAATTTTATTTTATCTAAATCTGCCTTGCAGTCTATCATCCCCTAAAGAGATGAAAATTAACATTAGAGACTAGACTTTGGTTGTAAGAAAAGTTGTCAGCTAGAAATGTCGGGTGCTTAATTAAAAATTCCAGGACAGGACCTTCCCACTCATTCTACTAATAGTATAATAGGCATCTTTTGGATGTCAGTTTGTCATACTATGTGGGCTTGGATGTTGCTGTGATGATGGAAGCTATACCACCTATATTCAAATACCAGCATGGTTACCCATGATGGATAGGTTTTAGCTGAGCTTCCAGACTAGGAAGAAGGACCTGGTAGTCTGCTTCTGAAAGTAATTAGCTAGTGAAAATCTTGTAAATAGCAGAGAAACATTTTCTGGTATAGTGCTGGAAGATGAGCCCCTCAGGTTGGAAGGCACTCAAAATACAACTGGGGAAGAGCTGCCTCCTCAAAGTAGAGTGGACCTTAATGATGTGGATGGAGTCAAGCTTTTGGGACCTTCATCTGCTGATGTGGCACCACTCAAAATGAGAAGAAACAGCTGCAAACTTCTGTTAATAATAGGAACATGAAATTATGAAGTATGAATCTAGAAAAATTGGAAATCATCAAAAATGAAATGGAACTTATAAGCATCAATATCTTAGGCATTATTGAGCTGAAATGGACTGGTATTGGCCACTTTGAATCAGAAAATTATAAATTCTACTATGCTGGGAAGGACAAATTGAAGAGGAATGGTATTGCATTCATCATCAAAAAGAACATTCCAAGATTTCTATCCTGAAGCACAACACTGTCAGTGATAGGAGAATATCCATGCATCTACAAGGAAGTCCAGTTAATTCTTCAAATCTGCTCATCGACCACTAAGGTCAAAGATGAAGAAACTTAAGATTTTTACCAACTTTTGCAGCCTGAAATTTATCAAACATGCAATCAGGATGCATTGATAATTACTGGTGATTGGAATGCAAAAGTTGGAAACAAAGAAGAAGGATTGGTAGTTGGAAAATACTGCCCTGGTGATAGAAATTACACCAGAGAGCACATGATAGAATTTTGCAAGACCAATGACTTCTTCATTGCAAATACCTTTTTTCAAGAATGTAAACAGCGACTATACACATGGACCTCACTGGATGGAATACATAGGAATCAAGTTGACTACATCTGTGGAAAGAGATGATGAAAACGCTCAATATCATCAGTCAGAACAAGACCAGGGACCAACTGTGGAAGAGACCATCAATTGCTCATATACAGGTTCAAGTGGAAGTTGAAAAAAATTAGAAAAAATCAGAAAGAGTCAAAATATGACCTTGACTAGATCCCTCCTGAATTTAGAGGCCATCTCAAGAATAGATTTGATGCATTGAGCACTAATAATGGAAGACCAGATGAGTTGTGGAATGACATCAAGGACATCATACATGAAGAAAGCAAGAGGTTATTAAAAGGATAGGAATTAAAGAAAAGGCCAAAATGAATGTTAGAAAAGACTCTGAAGGCTGCTCTTGAATGCAGCATAGCTAAAGCGAAAGAAAGAAATGATGAAGTAGAAGAGCTGAACAGAATATTTCAAAGGGTGGCTCAGGAAGACAAAGTGAAGTATTATAATGACACGTGCAAAGACCTGGAGTTAGAAAACCAAAAGGGAAGAACATGCTTGGCATTTCTCAAGCTGAAACAACTGAAGAAAATTCAAGCTTCGAGTTCCAATATTGAAAGATTCTACTGGGAAAATACTAAACAATGCAGGAAGCATCAAAAGAAGACGGAAGGAATACACAGAGTCACTGTACCAAAAAGAATTGGTAGACATTCAGCTATTTTAAGAGTAAGCATGTGATCAAGAACCGATGGTATTGAAGGAAGAAGTCCAAGCTACACTGAAGGCATTGGCGAAAACCAAGGCTCCAGGAATTGACGGAATAGCGATTGAGATGTTTCAACACATTGACGCAGCACTGGAAGTGTTCACTGGTCTATGCCAAGATATTTGGAAGAGAGCTACCTGGCCAACCAATTGGAAGAGATCTTTATTTGTACCCATTACAAAGAAAGGTGATCCAACAGAATGAGGATATTAACCAACAATATCATTAATATCGGAAACCCTGGTGGCATAGTGGTTAAGAACTATGGCTGCTAACCAAAAGACTGAATCCATCAGGTGCTCCATGGAAACCCTATGGGGCAGTTCTACTCTGTCCTATAGGGTCATTATGAATAAGAATCTACTCAATGGCAACTTTTTTTTTTTTTAATCATTAATATCACACACAAGTAAAATTTTGCTGAAGAGCATTCAAAAGCAGCTGCAACAGTATATCAACAGGGAACTGACAGAAATTCAAGCTGGATTCAGAAGAGGATATGGAACCCGGGATACCATTGCTGATGTCAGATGGATCCTGGCTGAAAGCAGAGAATACCAGAAAGATGTTTACCTGTGTTTTATTGACTATGCAAAGGTATTCGACTCTGTGGATCATAACAAGTTATGGATAACATTTCAAAGAATGGGAATTCCAGAACACTTAATTGTTCTTATGAGGAACCTGTACATAGATCAAGAAGCAGCCATTCAAAAAGAACAGGGGGATACTGCCTGCTTTAAAGTCAGGAAAGTTGTATGTCAGGGTTGTATCCTTTCACCATACTTATTCAATCTGTATGCTGAGCAAATAATCCGAGAAGCTGGGCTATATGAAGAACAGGGCATCAGGATTGGAGGAAGAATCATTAACAACCTTTGTTATGCAGATGACACAACCTTGCTTGCTGAAAGTGAAGAGGGCTTGAAGCACTTACTGATGAAGATCAAAGACCACAGCCTTCAGTGTGGATTACACCTCAGCATAAAGAAAACCAAAATTCTCACAACTGTACTGGAAAGCAACATCGTGATAAACAGAGAAAAGACTGAAGTTGTCAAGGATTTCATTTTACTTGGATCCAGAATCAACGCCCATGGAAACAGCAGTCAAGAAATCAAAAGACACATTGCATTGGGCAAATCTGCTGCAAAAGACCTCTTTAAAGTGTTAAAAAGCAAAGATGTCACCCTAGAGACCAAGGTGTGCCTGACTCAAGCCATGGTGTTTTCAATCACCTCATAGCATGTGAAAGCTGGACAATGAATAAGGAAGACTGAAGAAGAACCGACAACTTTGAATTGTGGTGCTGGTGAAGAATACTGAATATACCATGGACTGCCAGAAGAATGAACAAATCTGTCTTGGAAGAAGTACAACAGAATGCTCCTTAGAAGCAAGGATGACGAGACTATGTCTCACATACTTTGGATATGTTATCAGGAGGGAGCAGTCCCTGGAGAAGGACATCATGCTTGGTAAAGTAGAGGGTCGGCAAAAAAGAGGAAGATCCTCAAGGGGATGGATTGACACAGTGGCTGGAACAATGGGCTCAAGCATAACAATGATTGTGAGGATGACGCTGGACTGGGCAATGTTTCGTTCTGTTGTACATAGTGTCGCTGTGAGTCAGAACTGACTTGAGGGCACTTAATAACATCAACAAGAAATTCAAATCCCAGTGATTAAGAACAACTGTGGCTATCCAAAAGGTCGGCAGTTTGAATCCACCAGCTGCTCCTTGAAAACTCCATGGGGCAATTCTACTCTGTCCTATAGGGTCTCTATGAGCCAGAATTGACCTGATGGCGATGGGTAATGGGTAACGGGTAACCTCCTTCAGAATTTCCTGCTGGTAGAAGCAGCCCTTTCAGTAAAATTAGGTAGTGAAACCAGACTTCTCCTGCATAAAATGCTTTCAATGACTAATATTTGGGGTTGTTGCCTCACGAGGGCATAAGCAGTTCCTTCTTATAAATTCTACTTCTTTTCAGTTCCTCAGTATCCAGTGTTTTGATTCACCATGTCTCAAAACTGATCTTCCTAATGGGAGGTTTTTTTCTGGAATTGGTTTATCTGTGCTTTACTACCATTAGGCTACTGATGACTTCTTCCCTTTTCTAGGTTGTTTTTGCTTGACTTTCTGTTCTGACATAGGCACCAAGACTGTACTCAAATTTTCTTTCTTTACGTACAATTTAAAGTCCCTTACAATTTAAGTTTGCATATTATTTCACTACTAATATGGTGTAGTCGTGTGTTATGGGTGTGGTATCATTCACTCTCCTTCTTGATTTGTATGGTTTTAGGAGAATTATGGGGAAATACTAGAATTTAGGTGGGAATAATTACCCTAGTGGAATACAGAGCAAAGGCTATCACTTTTGAGTGGGTCCAAGAGAAATGAAAAGATCTATAGCCAGACTAAGTCATGGTAGAAACCGGTCTGCCTCTTAGCTTTACAATCTTGAAGACCCAGTGGAAGAGTGAGATATTCCCTGGGATTTTGGCAAGCACAATTTGGAGAATAATATCACAAACCCTTGGGATTTTGAAGTAAGGTAGTGTCCACCTCTGTCAACAAATATCATCCATTTGAAAATCAGCTGAGGGGTTGGTATTAGGATTTGGTAGTAATTGAAAGATGCATAAAGTGACATTGAGTAATTATATGGCTTAAACTTTCCATCATGAAGTGAGATCCTAGACCAACGCATAATCAGGAACACACAAAAAAATTGCACAAGTCGGTGGCAAAATTGCTTATAATACTTGTTCTTATTTCAGTGACTTTGTGGGATGTTCCATGAAATCAGTTAGCAGGGAAAGAAAAAGCACACGAACCTTGTTTACAGATGGGTCTGCATGGTATTTTGTTTCCACTGCTAAGGTTTCCAAATTAATCTCCTGGGGATACTTCAAGTTAAGTAACCAAATCTTCCAGTGGTTACATACTTGGGCAGCAACTACATCTACGGTTCCTGTTAGAGGCTGCAGTGGTTTTTGACACTGGTTTCATCATAAAAATGGTGCTGCCCACTATGTGCTATTTTTTTCTAATACTACCACAAATGAAATCTCCATGCAATATGAAATCAGCTATGGTGTTCCCTACTTTCCACAAAGTCTTGAGTCTTTGGATGGACTGTATCAGGTGTCTCAGTTATCTAGTGCTGCTGTAACACAAATACCACAAGTGGGTGGCTTTAAAGAACAGAAATTTATTTTCTCACAGTTTAGGAGGCTAGAAGTTTGAATTCAGGGCACTGGGTATGGGGGAAGTCTTTCTCTACGTTGGCCCTGGGAGAATATCTTTGTCTCAGCTTCTGTGTCTCTGGTATTCTTTGGTTCCTTGATGATCTTCATGTGGCATCCATCTTCCCCTGTTGTGCTTCTTGTCTACATGTCTATGTGGTTCCTATTATACAGCAGTGATCAGGTTTAGGACACACCCTACAATGATATGGCCTCATTAACATAACAAAGAAAACCTTATTCTCAAATGGGTTTACATCCACAGCTATAGGGGTTAGGATTCCAACACATGTTTTTGGGGAGAAACAATTCAGTCCATAATATCAAGCCTCCATATTAGCACTTAAATTGCATCAGGCACAGTTCTATGTGTTTTACATATGCAAATTAATGTAATCCTCACCGGGTAGCACTATTACTATCTCCATATTGTAAACACTAAGGTTCTGAAAGTTTAACTAACAGAGAGTTGAAGAAGTAAGGTCACACAGCTACTAAGTGGTAATCCCAGGATTTTAACCTGAACAAATTTAAATGTTTGTGATGGACCAAATTATTAAGGTCATACAATTTGTCTCTGGGAAGCCTTAGCCGTCTGAGAGCAGAACATGAGAAAACAGATGGTAGACTCATTTTGAAAAATGTAAACAAAGGTGCCACAAAAGTTCAATTAGCTATGTAAATTAAGGTTTATGATAAATTGATAGCATAAAATATATCATTTTAAGCCAAAGACCAAGAAGAAAATTCATTTTCAATGACTAGACAAAAAATACAAAATTGAAAATAAAATGACGTGCTTTAAAAATTGCTAAATACTACAGAAAAAGACATACTGCTGCATAGCTGGTCTCTGTTTCCCTTTTAGAACCAATATGGTCTGCCAATTTTTTATTAGAGTTAGTATCTAACAGGGGAAGAAACCTTTCACATTATTGAAAATGACAAATATAACAGTAAGAACTTCTAAAACAGGCTAGAACATAGCTATTAATATAATAATCACTTTCTCTAACAGCTAGCACAAATTAATATTTAATATGAAAAGGAGGATTATAAGTAGTAACAAAATCCTGTGTTAAAAAAGAAAGGTGGAAACTATAAAGAATCCACATAGAAATAATATTGATGAATAGACTTTTGCATATTCATGTTAAATACCTTTTAAATAATATTCTTTTAGTGCCTTTAAATAACTTGGAAAGTAAGAGGAAAAAACATTTTGCCAGCTTCTCTGATTCAAAATCAATGACTCACTTCACAAAAGATGTTTTCTGGATACAGGTTGCTAGAAATAGCATTCTTTTCCTTAAAAAAAAAAAGAAAAAATAGTTTATTATTAAAAAAAAAACAGTTACTAATAAGTAAAACTGTTGTCTAAAGAATCTTGAATATACTAAGTCTAGTGGCTAAGCCTAGAGCCCTGGTGTGGCAGTGGTTAAGGGCTATGGCTGCTAACCAAAAGGTCATCAGTTTGAATCCACCACCTGCTCCTTGGAAACCCTATGGGGCAGTCTACTCTGTCCTACAGGGGCACTATGAGTTGGAATCGATGCGATGGCAATGGGTTTGGGTTTTTTGGTGGTGGTTAAGTCTACTTAGTAGAGTAGTAGTGGTAAGTTTCAAATATAAAAATAAAGCAAATGAAATGATAGCAAGATTTAAAAATAAAAAATGCCTTACAGTCATAAATTGGTATTTCTTGTATTGAAAGGGTATGTCTGTTTGCTTGAACACATCAAAGCATCATAAAGTATGCTGAGCCGCAGTTAAGACTGTTTAGTAAATGGGACATTTTTGAAATATTTTTTCAATAGTCATCATCCACCAATACTTGATGTAATTTTCTGTTGACCATTAACCAGTTGCCATCGAGTTGATTCCGACTCACAGAGACCTTATAGGACAGAGTAGAACTGTCCCGTAGGGTTTCCAAGGAGCAGCTGGTGGATTCCAACTGCTGACCTTTTGGTTAACAGTCGTAGCTCTTAACCACTGTACCACCAGATCCCTATTGCAATCTTTATTTATATGGACTCTCTTGCTCCCTTTTGCAATTAAGTCTTGCCTTCTTCCACCTGGTACAGTCTTTTGTCATAAATTGTATCCATATATTAAAACCCCATTTGCTTACTCTGGACTACCCACATCTGCAAACTCTCTTTGTATTTCTCTCTAAGCAACCATGACCTCATTCCCTTCCTTGCTTGGCAAGTATAACAAAGTAATACATAGCAATAAATCTGACTGTCTATTTCCATTTTAGACACTGCTTGATTTTTAATAACCCTATATGAAATACATTCTATTCTAATTTCACTTAATCATTATTGCACATGACCGTGTTTTATTGAATAGACTATGAAATACTTTTACATTGAGGCACATACACATGTGTACATATGCATTCCTTGAAAGATAGTAAATAGCAAGACAAATTACTTTGATATTATACAAAAATATGGAAGAAATAAATAAAATGTATGCTGTATAAATTCATTAGAAGAGTTTTAGTTTCAGCTTTGACATGTAAAGATCTCGGAAGTCTTCACTCGTATTCTTACAATAAGAAAAAGCTAGGCAAATTGAAGATCAACAACTTTTCTTGGGCACAAAGGAGAACAGAGGTCATTGGACAAATGTCTTCTTGAAATCTGAAGGGACAGATGCATCCAGAGAATACAGCAACCAAGAATTTCTTACCTGGAGCAGAAGCCTGTAGAGCCATTAACTTTTAGAAATGCTTAAGTGGTAAATTTGATGAATTGATGGAGACTGAGTATGGACTAACAAGAGAGTGAGAAATTTCTGGGAGCTTTAGTCTTAAAGGAAACCTCGGAACACACTTTCATTGATGTTCCCTAAAGGAACCCCACCAAGTTCTCATGGTAAGGAAATGAGAAAGATCCCCTCATGATTTTGGCAGAGTAGAAGAATAATCCTTGTAAAACACTCCTTTCTACATGGCAAAGCATACTATCCAAGGGAAAGCATTTTACCAGAGCACAATTCTGAAGTCTTACCTCAGCCTGGGGAAAGGAATCCCTCCACCACTCAGCCCCTCCAGCCTTCTTGTCCCACCCAAGTAGGGAAAATATAGTCACGAGGGGCAGGGCTTCAAGGAAATAGATTGGGAATGCTGCAACCAGGGAAAGAAGGAGGGGGCAAGGGAAAGAGCTTTAAGACTGGTGAGAGCCAGAAACACTTCTGGAGGCCACCCAAGGGACAAGTCCATTAAAAGACTGAGACTTAATCAAAATATTTCAGAAAACCATTTCCTCACACCTTCTTACACCAGCAAAAGGGCCCCAGTATAATTACAATGATTTATGACTAAAAGACCTATAAAACACAGACTCTCTCTTAGCAGCCATAGAGAAGCTGGTAGGCAAAAACAAGGAAACTAGAAGAAAGTGAACCCTCTAGTACCTATAACAGTTGCCATCAAGTCCATTCCGACTCATGGTGACCCCATGTTATGTCAGAGTAGAACTTTGCTCCATAGGGTTTTTAATGATTGAGTTTTTGGAAGTAGACTGTCAAGCCTTTCTTTTGAGGCACCTCTGGGTAGACTTGAACCACCAATCTTTTGATTAACAGCTGAGGGTGTTAATTGTTTACACCACCCAGGAACACCCTTGTACCTATAGCTACAAAGAAACATTAAACAAAGCCCAGCTCCAGGACAGATTAACATAAATCATCACACTAAAGACCAATTTACTTTATTTCCTGTTATCTGATACAACATACTCAGCTCTCAGCAAAAAATTACCAGATATGCAAAATGCAAGAAAAAAATGCAGTCTGAGACGACAATACAATCATCTGAACCAAACTCAGATGTGACACTGAGGTTCACATTATCAGAAAGGAAATACAAAATAACTATAATTAATATACTAAGGGCTTGTGTTGGGCGTCTCCAAGACCATTCTCAGGCTTGATGATTCACTAGAAGGAATTATAGAACTCAGAAAAAGTTGTTTACTCATAGTTGTTGCTTAGTATGACAAAAAGTTATAGATCAAAATCAGCGAAGAGAAAAGGGACATGCAGTGAAGTCCAGGAGAAACAGACCCATGTTTCCAAGTGTCCTCCCCCAATGAAGTTGCGTGAAGACATGTTTAATTCTCCCAACAATGAGGTGTGAGAAAACATCATGTGTCACCAACCAGGAAATCTTGCCTGAGCCCTGGTGTCCCAAGTTTTTACTAGGGGTCAGTCACATAGACTTACAGCATCCATGTGACTGATTTCAGCTAATCAGATTCCAGTATCCCCTCAACAAGCAAAGATAGTCACTCAAATTAAATTACATTGTTAGAATACACTTATCTGGTCCAACTGGTACAGCATGGCCCAAGGCCTCAGGCATTAAATAAATGAATGAATGAATAAGTGAGTGAGTGAATGAATGAATGGGTGAATGAATAGTTAAATGAATAGGCAAATAAACGGATAAATGAATGAATTTTTTAAAACCTCTTATCACGCAGAATAGTCCAAGAACTCAGAGGTATCTCCCAGGAGCCTTCTGAGGTCTTGTCCTGCAGACAGATCTTTCTTTGGAATCCACAGGCTATAAACAATGAAGGCCTGCTAAATTAACCCTTTCCTGCCCAGGGCTTCAATGGAAAAAGTAGACATCATGCAAGCACAGGGAAAGAGACGGAAACTCTAAGAAAGAATCAAAAAATAAATGTTAGAAATTTAAAAAACAAAAACCACAGCCAGAAATGAGGAATGTCTTTTATGGGTTCATTACTAGAGTTGATACAGACAAGATAAGACTCAGTGAACTTGAAGATAAATCAAGAGAAACTTTGCCAACTGAAATGCAAGGGAAAAAAAAGAAAATATCCATGAATTGTGGGCCACTATGAAATGGTGGAACAGACACATAATTGGAATACCAGAAGAAGAATGAGATAACAGAACAGAAAAAGCTCTTGACATAAAAATAGTCAAGAACCTTTAAAACTAAGATAGACACTGAACCACAGACTAGGAAGCTCAGAAAACACCAAAGTACCAAACAGGATAAATATAAACATACACACACACACACACACACACACACACAGGCACATCATATTCAAACTTCAGAAATCCAAAGACAAGGTAAAATTCATGAAGAAAGTCAAAGATTGGGGTTGGAGGCACCTTATCTATAGAGGTAAAAGAAATACAGCAAACTTCTCATCAGAAATTATGCAATCAAGAAGAGACTATACCTGTTTCCAGGGAGCAGCTGGTGGATTCAAACTGACAACCTTTTGGTTAGCAGCCAAGCTCTTAACCACTGCACCACCAGGGTTCCTCCATAAAGATTACAGCCCTGTAAACCCAATGGGGGCAGTCCTACTCTATCCTATAGGGTCACTATGAGTCTGAATCAGTTCAACAGCAATGGGTGGGTTTTTTTATTCTTAATTGAGCTGTCTAAAGCAATAATAATAACAATGTTTGGGGTGATAATAGCATATGGATAAGTGAAATGAATGACAGCACTGTTACAAGGGATGGGAGGGAATAAATGGTAATACTAATACTCTGGTATAAGTTACACCTGAAATGTTATAGTGTTATTTAAAGATGTTTTTAGATTATTTAAAAATGTATATTGTAAAAGCTAAAACAAACAAAAAACATTTAAAAAAGGAGTATAAATAATATATGATGAGAAGAGATAAAATGGAATCAAAACAATGTTTAATTTAAACCAGAGAAGGTGGGAAAAGTGCTACAAATAGAAAAGCATTACAAGATAGTAGGCATTAATCCAACTACATCAATAATCACTCTAAATGTGTATGGTCTAAATACGCCAGTTACAATACAGAGATTGTTAGAGCATATAAAAAAATAAATAAATAAGATCCAACTATTTACTGTGTATGAGTAATCCACTTGAAATATGAAGACTCAGATTAAAAGTAAAGTGATAGAAAAAGAGATTCCATGATAATACGAATCAAAAGAAAGCAGGAGTTGCTATGTTAATAAACTAAAACAGACTTCAGAACAAGGAAGATTATCAAGGGTAAAGATGGGCATTATATAAAGATTAAGGGGTTAGTTTTTCCAAGAAGATATAACGATCCTTAATGTGTATGCACCTAACAACAGAGTATCAAAACCAGACCCATTGCCGTCAAGTCGATTCTAACCCATAGTGACCCTATGGGATGGAATAGAGCTATCCCACAGGGTTGGGTGTCAACATAATACATGAAGCAAAAGCTAATAGAGCTGAAAGGAGAGATAGACAAATACACTACCATAATCGAAGCCTTCAATAACATTTTGTCAGTAATCAATAGATCAAGCGAGTAGAAAATAAATGAGGATATAGATAACCTGAAAAGCACTATCAATCAGATAGATACAGTTGACAATTATACCATACTTCATTCCACTCAGCAGAATATACATTCTTCTTAAGCTCACATGGAGCATTCAACAAAATAGATTATAATCTGGGCCATATCCTACACCTCAACAAATGTAAAAAAAAAGTATAGAAATCATACAAAGTACAGATAGCAAATAAAATAGATATCAATAACAGAAAGATAGCTGGAAACCCCCAAATATTTGAAATTAAATAATATGCTTCTGAATAACACATGGGTCGAAAGGAAGTCTCAAGGAAAATTAAGAAGTATTTTGAACTAAATGAAAATTAAAATACAACTTATCAAAGTGTGCAGGATGGAAAGAAAGCAGTGTTTAAGGGAAATGTATAACATTAAAAACATATATTAGAATAAAGATTTTAAATCACTAACCTAACCTCCATTTTAAGAAACTAGAGAGTTAAGAGGAAATTAAACCTAAAGAAAACCAAAGATATAATATGTCCAATATCTATACGTGGAAAACTACGAAACCTTGATGAAAGAAATGGCAGAAGATCTAAATAAAGGGGAGATATTCCATGTCCATGTATTGAAAGACTCAATATCGTTAAGTTATAAAATTATTGCCAATTTGATCTATAGAGTCCATGCAATCCAAATCAAAATCCCAGCAAGCTATTTTGTAGATGTCAATAAACTGAACTGAAAATTTGTATGGAAGAACAAAGAACCTAGAATAGCCAACACAGTAATGAATAAGAACAAAGTAGGAGAACTCAAACCACCTGATATCAAGACTATAAAACTACCGTAATCAAAACAGCATAATATCAGCAAAAGAATAGACACACAAATCAATGAACCAGAGAATATAGCCCAGAAATAGACTTACACAAATACAGTCAACTGATTTTTGACAAGGCACAAAGGCAATGGAGAAAAGATAGTCTTTAGCAAACAGTGAGAGAATAGTTGGGTATCCATGTGCAAAATAAAGTGAGCCTAGACACCAATTGCAAAAAGAAAATACAACACCAAAATACCTCCAACTAGGTCATATACCTAGTGTAAATGCAAAACTATAAAACCTTTACAAAAAAAAAATGGGAGAAAATCTATATGACCTTTGGTTAAGTGATGAGATTGTATCTACAACACCAAAAGCATAATCAATAAAAGAAAAATTTGATAAATTGAACTTTATTAAAATTAAAAAGTTTGTCTCTGCAAAACACACTATTAAGAATAAAAAGACAGGTTACAGATTGGGAGAAAATATTTGCAAATCATCTATTTGATAAAGAATTTGTGTCTAATATATACAAATACCTCAACAATAAAAACAAATGACACAATTAAAACATGGGCAAAGGATCTGAGCAGATACCTCACCAAAGAAATGTTGTTGTTGTTGTGTGCCATGGAGTCTATTTCAACTCAGAGTGACCCTCTAGGACAGAGTAGAATTCCCCATATGGGTTCTTAGGCTGTAATCTTACTAGAGCAGATCACCAGGTGTTTTCTCCCATACGGCTGAGGGAACAGTTTGAACAGTCAAACTTTTGGTTAGCAGTCAAGAGTTTCATCATTTTGCCACCAATGCACCTTCAAAAAGAAAATATACAGATAGCAAATAAGCATATGAAAAGATTTCAACAAACTTTGTCATTAGGGAAACTCAGATTAAAATAATAGTGAGTTACCCCTGTTGTTGTTATTGTTAAGTACCTTCTAGTCAATTCCAACTCATAGCAACCTCATGTGACAGAGGAGAACTAGTCTATAGGGTTTTTTTTTCTTTCATTTATTTTGTTGTTGTTGAAAATATACGCAGAAAAACATATATCAATTCAACCATTTCAGTGACATTGATTACGTTCTTCGAGTTGTGCAACCATTCTCTCCTTCCTTTTCTGAGTTGTTCCTCCCCCATTAACTTAAACCCACTGCTCCCTAAGGTTCCTATCTCATCTTTTGAGTTGCTGTTGTCACTTTGATGCTATATAGGTAGTTCTTAAAAGAGCATAATGCTCAAAGAAGACTTTTCTTTACTATTTAAACTAGACTGTTATTTCATCTTAAGACTTCAGGGGATATTTTTGGTTTAAGTTTTAAAGATTGTCCCAGGTCAATAGTTTCAGAGGCATATCTAGCCCCCACGACTCCAGAAAGTCTGCAGTCCATCAGAATTTGAAATTCTGTTCTTCATTTTCCTCATTTTGATCAGGATTCCTGTATAAAATCTTTGATCAAAATGTTCAATAATGTTAACCAGATGCTAAGCAGTTCTTCTAATCTCATGGCAAAGGAGGCAGTTGTTCCTGGAGGCAAGTAACCACACATTGCAGTTTTTTGTTGTAAGGTGCCTTCTAGTCGGTTCTGATTCATAGCGGCCCTATGTACAACAGAACAAAACACTGCCTAGTCCTGAGCCATCCTCACAACTGTTGTTATGCTTGAGCCCATTGTTGCAGCTACTGTATCAGCCTATCTTATTGAAGGTCTTCCTCTTTTTCAATGGCCCTCTACTTTATCAAGGTTGATGTCCTTCTCATATACTTTGGACATGTTATCAGGATGGAATAGTCCTTGGAAGACATCATCAGGTGCACCTTAGGTGACATTTTTGCTCTTTAACACTTTAAAGAGGTCTTTTGCAGCAGATTTGCCCAATGCAATGCATCTTTTGATTTCTTGACTGCTGCTTGCATGGGTGTTGATGGTGGATCCAAGTAAAATGAAATCCTTGACAACTTCAATCTTTTCTCCGTTTATCAGAATGTTGCTTACTGGTTCAATTGTGAGGATTTTTGTTTTCTTCATGTTGAGGTATAATCCATACCAAAGGCTGTAGTCTTTGATCTTAATCAGTAAGTGCTGCAAGTCCTCTTCACTTTCAGCAAGCAGGGTTGTGTCATCTGCATAACTCAGGTTGTTAATGAGTCTTCCTCCAATCCTGATGCCCCATTCTTCTTCATATAGTCCAGCTTCTCAGTTTATTTGCTCAGCATACAGATTGAAGAAGTATGGTGAAAGGATACAACCCTGACACACACCTTTCCTAACTTTAAACCATGCAGTATCCCCTTGTTCTGTCCAAACAACTGCCTCTTGAACTATGTACAGGTTCCTCATGATCACAATTAAGTGTCCTGGAATTCCCATTCTTCACAATGTATCCATAATTTGTTATGATCTACATAGTCGAATACCTTTGCATAGTCAATAAAACACAGGTGAACACCTTTCTGGTATTCTCTGCTTTCAGCCAGGATCCATCTGACATCAGCAATGGTATCCCTGGTTCCATGTCCTCTTCTGAATTCGACCTGAATTTCTGGCAGTTCCCTGTCAATACACTGCTACAGCCGCAATAACTAAGCTAACTGAGCATTAAACTGTTAAAAGATGGAGAGTTATAGTTTATTTTTTTAATAACTATTGTTGAATTTAAATAAACTTTGAGAGACATTATATTTGATACATAAAAATTTTTTTAATGCAAGTATTTTTATTATATTTATTAACTCAAGTAATTTACTTTAAGGGGGATGCAAAGTGGGGGAGGACTAATGACAGGCTACTTCAAAATCTTCATGAAAAGTGATGAACCCAGGACTCAGGAAATGGTACTGGATAGGGAATGTTAGAAACTGTGTGTGGAGAACAAACTGAAAAACTATTGTGAAGAGAGAAATAACAAGCTGTAGAAGTTTTTCTACAATACTTTAGTTTTATATACAATGTCTTTGATATAAATCTGTTATGTTTTGATTGGGGGTAAATCACTTAATCTCTTTTTGCTTCATTTTCTTAATGTCTATAAGTGGGACATTATTATCATCTGCCTGTTGGTGTTGTTGTGTTGAAGGAGATAATATGTGTATGTCACAAAGATCTTGTGTTTGACACATATTTAGGGGTTCATAGTAGCTATATTTTTGATTTAATGTAGAGGTAAACATACCAATGGTCACAGTGATGGCATAGGACTGGGCAACATTTCCTTCTGTTACACAAGGTCACCATGAGTTGGAAACAAATTAATGACAACTAATATCACAACAAAAGAGATCAGAAAGAGTGTCAAAAGAAAAAAAAAAGATTTGATCTAAATTGAATCTTAGACTTGGGTACATTCTCTCCCTCAACAATTGGTTGCTGTTTATCTATTTCATTTCTCTGTCATGATTTTCTTTGCCTTCTCTTTTACTTTCTTGTGATAATCTAGGTACTATATCAAAAGATAAAGATGACATGATCCAGA
Source organism: Dugong dugon (assembly GCA_030035585.1). Lineage (NCBI taxonomy): Eukaryota > Metazoa > Chordata > Mammalia > Sirenia > Dugongidae > Dugong > Dugong dugon. The sequence continues at coordinate 18,175,003 of CM057463.1, read as the reverse complement.
ATATTACATTCTCTTAATGCTGATACTGCTTAGTTGATATAATATCCAAATTGCAAGGTCTATTAATATTTTTTTTTATTGGTCAGAAACTTGTTTTCTAGTGAAATTAAGGGTTAGTTTAAGGTTTATGTCATTTTAAGGAGCCCTGGTGGAGAAGTGGTTAAGTCTTAGCTGCCTCTCCATGAGAGAGAGATGTAGCAGTCAGCTTCTATAGAGAGTATACCCACTGCCATTCAGTCAATTCTGACTTATTGCAAACTGATAGGGTTTCTAAGTCTGTAAATCTTTACGGAAGCAGACTGCCACATCTTTCTCACAGAGCAGCTGGTGGGTTTGAACCACCAACCCTTTGGTTAGCAGCCCAGCTCTTTAACCACTGCACCATGACCTTGGAAACCCTGTGGGACAGTCCTACCTTGTCCTACAGAGTCCCAAGAGTCAGAATCTACTTGACAGCAGTGGGTTTATGTCATCTAATTTTGTATAACTTTATGTAATTTCTCTATTTTTATGTAAGTTTTAGTAATGTCCCGTACTGTGATATTAATCACCCTCGCCTTAAATACAGATGGCGTGAGTTATGAACTGAGGTAGTATTAATCAAGTAATAATTGGATCAATGACTTACACTGAATTAGGGGAGCAATGATGAAGTTTTAACTCCTAAATTTATCTACATCTGTAGGTATACACGGAGCCCTGGTGACAAAGTCGTTAAGAGCTCCTGTCAGCTACCGCCAGCTACGCTGCTAACCAAAAAGTCGGCAGTTCAAATCCACCAGCCTCTCTTTGGAAACCCTATAGGGCAGTTCTACTCTGTCCTATAGGATCGTTATGGGTCGAAATCAGGCAACAGGTTTGGTTTTTTGGATATGTACACATAGGCACATAAGGTATGTACATAAGGCACGTAAGATATTGGCAAAAAGAATAATGTCTTGTATATTGATGATGAAATGTAAACAGACTATTCTGAGTGTATACTTGGGAAAAAATCTTTTTAAAGCTTAATAATTTACTTCTGTTTTTTTCCTTAAAAGTATAATCAATACATGATACTGATTATTTTTTTTAAAAGTTAAAAGGAAGTTTTATTTGACATATATTCAAAAGGACAAAAGTGGGAAGCGGACAAGCATACTGCCACAGCCTTGTCTGCCCAAGTCCCTGATTCTGATAATTTTTTTAAAAAGATATTTTTATTTTAAAATAGTTTTAGATTTATGGAAAATTTGTGAAGATATTACAGAGAATTCCCATATGCCCCATTACTAGTTTGTCCTATTCTTAACACCTTACATTAGTATAATACATTTGTCACAACTAAAGATCCAATATTGATACACAGTTATTAACTAAAGTCCATATTTTATTCAGATTTTCTTAGTCTTTACCCATTGTCTTCTTCTGTTCCAGGATCTCATGCAGGATACAGATTACAATTGACTATTATGTTCCTTGCTTTCCTCTAGACTGTGACAGCTTCTCAGACATTGCTTGTCTTAACAGTTTGAGGATTACTGTCATGTATTTTGTAAATGTGGGTTTGTCTAATGTTTCTATCATGATTAGACTGAGGTTATGTGCTTTTGTGAGGAATATGACAAAAGTAAAATACCATTCTCACCACATGATATCAAAGGTACATGATATCAGCATGACTTGTCACTGTTGACATTGACCTTGATTACCTGGCTGAGGTCGTATTTGCTAGGTTCCTCCACTGCAGAGTTACTAATTTTCTTCTCTCTTTCCATATTATATTCTTTGGAAGGAAGTTAAGATGTGCAGCCCACACTTAAGGGGTAAGGAGTTATGCTCCACATCCTGGAAGGCAGAGTATCTACATAAATTATTTGGAATTTTCCAGCATGTGATATTTATCTATTCCCTGATTATTTACCTATTTATTTACCCAATAATTCATTTATATTGGTATGGACTCATGGATAATTATTTTATACTTTAAGTTACAATATAGTATCAGTTTACTTATTTTATTGCTCAAATTGTTTTAGCTGTGGCCATTGATAGTGCTTTCAGTGGGCTCCTGCTTTATAGTTTATTCTTTTTTATCACTAAATAGTATTCCATTGTGTGGATGTGCCACAGTTTGCTTATCCATTCACCTGTTGAAGGATGTCTTGGTTGCTTTCAATTTGGGATGATTATGAATCAAGCTATTATAAATATTTGTGTGCTGGTTTTTGTTTGGACACAAAATTTCAAACCAGTTGATTAAATACAGGATTGTATGGTAAGCATTGCTATATGGTAAGTATTGTTAAGAAACAGCCAAACTGTCTCACAAAATGACTGTACCATTTTACATTCTCACCAGCAATTAATGAAAGTGCTTATTGCTCCACATCCTTGTCAGCAATTGGTATTATCAATTTTTTGAAGTTTAGTCATTTTAATCTGTGTGTAGTGGTAGCTCTACGCCACACTCTTCTCATCATGTGACCTTCAGATCTTGGGATGAAAACCTGAAGAAGTCTCCAGCCTGCCAGCTGTCTTGCAGATTTTGGATTGGACAGTCACCCAAGCCCATGAGCCAGCAGAGGTTTCCAATCTGCAGCCTGACGTAAAGATTTGGAACTTGTCAACCCTCACAACTGAGTGAGCCATTTGCTAGAAGTAAATCTCTCCCTATATATTTTGTGTATATATGTCTCACTGGTTTTCCTCCTCTAGAAAACCTTGGTGGTGGTGCAAACTATTAACTACTTCGCTGCTAACTAAATGGCTGGTGGTTTGAACCCACCCAGCAGCTTCATGGGAGAAAGACTGGATAATCTGCTTCTGCAAAGATTGTTGTTGTTGTTGTTAGGTGCCCTCAAGTTGGTTCTGACTCATAGCAACCCTATGTATAACAGAGCAAAGTACTGCCTGGTCCTGCGCTATCCTAACAGTCATTGCTGTGTTTGAGCCCATTGTTGCAGCCATTGTATTAATCCATCTCATTGAGGGTCTTCCTCTTTTCTGCTGCTCCTCTACTTTACCAAGCATGATGTCCTCCTCCAGGAATTGGTCCCTCCTGATAACATGTCCAAAATACTTGAGACAAAGTCTTGCCATCCTTGCTTCTAAGGAGCATTCTGGCTGTACTTCTTCCAAGACAGATTTGTTCATTCTTCTGGCAGTCCATGTTATAGCCAATATTCTTCACTAACACCGTAATTCAAATTCAACAATTCTTTGGTCTTCCTTGTTCATTGTCCAGCTTTCGCAAGCACATGAGGTGACTGAAAATACTATGGCTTGGGTCAGACACACCTCAGTCCTCAGAGTGACATCTTTGCTTTTAAACACTTGAAAGAGGTCTTTTTCAGAAGATTTGCTCAATGCAATATGTCATTTGATTTCTTGACTGCTGCTTCCATGGTTGTTGATTGTGGATCTGAGTAAAATGAAATCCTTGACAACTTCAGTATTATCTCAGTTTATCATGATGTTGCTTATTTGTCCACTTGTGAGGATTTTTGTTTTCTTTATGTTGACGTGTAATCCATACTGAAGGCTGTATTTAGTCTTTGATGTTCATCATTAAGTTCTTCAAATCCTCTTCACTTTCAGCAAGCAAGACTGTGTCATTTGCATATCACAGGTTGTTAAAGAGTCTTCCTCCAATCCTGCTGCTATGTTCTTTTTCATATAGTCCAGCTTCTTGGATTATTTTCTCAGCATACATATTGGATAAGTATGGTGAAATGATACAACCCTGATGCACACCTTTTCTGATTTTAAACCACACAGTACCCCAAAACCTTACGATGAATGGATAAACAAAATTTGGTACATACATACAATGGAATACTTCTCAGCCAGTAGAAGAAATGAAGTCCAGACACATGCTACAATATGGATGGAGCTGGAAGACAGTATGCTGAATGAAATAAGTCAATCACAAAAGGACAAATATTTATGAACACATCTATATTTAAAAAAAAGTAATGGCAAATGTATAGAGACCAAATTTTATTAGTGGTTACCAGGAGTTGGAGGGAGGTCGAAAAGAGGGGTTAATGGTGATGAAAAAATCACATTGACTAAGGATAGTATCCAACAGCTAATTATTATAATTGCTGTCAATAAGTTGCACACCTGTAAAAAGTTGAATTGGCAAAGTTGTGTGATAGATATATTTACAACAGTGACAAAAAAAAGAAAAGAGTAGCTACTGAGGCTGCTTATATACAACCAAATCCTGATAGGATGTGGTTTCTTGGTTTGGAGGTTTAGGGTTTTATTTTCATGAAATATCTCAGTTAATTGGCCTAATAACGTGCTTAGCGCTTCTGTTCCACCTCCTAGTTCATAGAGTAGTGCCTGGAATCTTAAAAGCTTGCAAGCAGCCATCCAAGGCACGACAACTGGTCTCTATTCACCTGAGAAACAGAGGAAGAAGGAGCGCCAGGAATAGGAGTAGGATATGCAATGTGTACCGTACGCGTCTGTCAGTTTGTCCTACTGTGAGGACTTGCATGTTGCTGTGATGCTGGAAGTTACGCCACCCGTATTCAAATACCAGCAGGGCCACACATGGCAGACAAGTTTCACCTGAGCTTCCAGACTAAGACAGACTCGGAAGAAGCACTGGCAGTCTACTTCTGAAAAGAATTATCCAATGAAAACCTTCTAAATAGCAGCAGAACATTATCTGATATAGTGCTGGAAAATGAGCCCCTCAGGTTGAAAGACACTAAAAAGAAGACTGGGGAAGAGCTGCCTTCTCAAAGTAGAGTTGACCTTAATGATGTGGATGGAGTCAAGCTTTCGGGATTTTTATTTACTGATACGGCACAACTTAAAATGAAAAGAAGTATCTGCAAACATCCATGAATATTCAGAACATGGAATGTACGAAGTATGAATCTAGAAAAATTGGAAATCGTCAAAAATGAAATGGAATCCATAAACATCGATATCCTAGGCATTAGTGAGCTGAAACGGACTGGTATTGGCCATTGTGAGTTGGACACTGTTATGGTCTCCTATGCTGGGAATGACAACTTGAAGAGGAATAGTGTTGCATTCATCTTCAAAAAAAAATTCAAGATCTATCATGAAGTACAATGCTGTCAGTGATAGGATAATATCCATATGCCTACAAGACCGGTTCATACGACTATCATTCAAATTTATGCACCAACCACTAAGACCAAATATAAAGAAATGGAAGATTTTTACCAATCTCTGCAGTCTGAAATTGATCAAACATGCAATCAGGATACGTTGATAATTACTGGTGATCGGAATGTGAAAGTTGGAAACGAAGAAGGATTGGTAGCTGGAAAACATGGCCTTGGTTATACAGTATTGCAAGACCAAGGACTTCTTCATTGTATATACCTTTTTTCAACAACATAAATGGCTACTATATATACATGGACCTTACCAGATAGAAAGCACAGGAATCAAATCGACTACATCTGTGGAAAAAGATCATGGAAAGCTCAATATCATCAGTCAGAACAAGGCCAGGAGCTGACTATGGAACAGACTATTAATTGCTCATATGCAGTTTAAGGTGAAGCTGAATAAAATTAAAACAAGTCCACAAGAGCAAAAATATCACCTTGAGTATATCCCACCTGAATTTGGAGATCATCTCAAGAATAAATTTGATACATTAAACACTAATGACCGAAGACCACAGGAGTTGTGGGAAGACATCAAGGACAGCATACATGAAGAAAGCAGAAGGTCATTAAACAGACACAGAAGAAAAAAAAGACCAAAATGGATGTCTGAAGAGACTCTGAAACTCAGTGTTGAATATAGAGCAGCTAAAGCGAAAGGAAGAAATGATGACGTAAAAGACCTGAACAGAAGATTTCAAAGGACGGCTCCAGAAGACAAAGTAAAGTATTATAATAATATGTGCAAAGACCTGGAGTCAGAAAACTAAAAGGGAAGAACATGCTCAGCATTTCTCAAGCTCAGAGAACTTAAGAAAAAATTCAAGCCTTGAGTTGTAATTTTGAAGAATTTTATGGACAAAATATTGAATGACGCAGGAAGCATCAAAAGAAGATGGAAGGAATACACAGACTCAGTATACCAAAAAAAAAATTGCTCAACCATTTCAGGAGGTAGTATATGATCAAGAACCAATGGTATTGAAGGAATAAGTCTAAGCTGCACTGAAGGCATTGGTGAAAAACAAGACTCCAGGAATTGACAGAATACCAATTGAGGTATTTCAACAAATGGATGCAGCACTGGAAGAGCTCACTCATCCATGCCAAGAAATTTGCAAGAGAGCTACCCGGCCAACTGACTGAAAGAGATCCATATTTGTGCCCGTTCCAAAGAAAGGTGATCCAACAGAATACTGAAATTATCGAACAATATCATTAATATCACACACAAGTAAAATCTTGCGAAGATCACTCAAAAGTGGTTACAGCAGTACATCAACATGAAACTTCCAGAAATTCAAACTGGATTCAGAAGAGGAACAAGAGATATCATTACTGATGTCAGATGGATCTTGGCTGAAAGCAGAGGATACCAGAAAAATGTTACCTGTATTTTATTGAGTATGCAAAGGCATTCAATGTGTGGATCGTAACAAATTATGGATAACATTTTGAAGAGTGGGAATTCTCGAACACTTAGTTGTGCTCATGCTGAACCTGTACGTTGGCCAAGAGGTAATCATTCAAACAGAACAAGGGGATATCCCATGGTTTAAAATCATGAAACGTATGCATCAGTGTTGAATCTTTTCACCATACTAATTCAATCTATATGCTGAGTTAATAATTCAAGAAGCTGGAATATATGAAGAAGAATGTAGCATAAGGATTGGTGGAAGACTCATTAACAACCTGTGATACGCAGATGACACAACCTTGCTTGCTGAAAGTGAAGAGGACTTGAAGCACTTTGCTCATGAAAATCAAGGACTACAGCCTTCAGTATGGATTGAAACTTAACATAAAGAAAACAGAAGTCCTCACAACTGGACCAATAAGCAACATCATGATAAATGAGAAAAGATTGAATTTGTCGAAGATTTCATTTTACTTGGATCCACGATCAATGCCCATGGAAGCAGCAGTCAGAAATCAAACTATTGTATTGGGCAAATGTGCTGCAAAAGACCTCTTTAAAGTGTTAAAAAGCAATGATGTCACTTTGAGAACTAAGTAGCACCTGACCCAAGCAAAGATATTTTCAATTTTCTCATATACATGTGAAAGCTGGACAATGAATAAGAAAGACTGAAGAAGAATAGATGCCTTTGAATTATGGTGTTGGAGAAGAATATTGAATATCAACTGCCAGAAGAACGAACGAGTCTCTTAGAAGAAGTACATTCAGAGTGCTCCTTGGAAGACTTTGTCTCACATACTTTGGACATGTTATCAGGAGGGGCCAGTCTTTGGTAAAAGACATCATGAGTGGTCAAGTAGAGGGTCAGTGAAAAAGAGGAAGACCTTCAAGGAAATGGATTGACACAGTGGCTGCAACAATGGGCTCAAACATAACAACCATTGTGAGCATAGTGCAGAACCAGGCAGTGTTTTGTTCTGATGTACACAGGGTTGCTATGAGTTGGAACTGACTTGATGGCACCAACAACAACAACAAGTACAGAAAGAGCCATCACAGAAAAATATATCTTATAATACTGTACAAAGTGGAGAGATAAAGTGGGTTATAAGTAATGCCAAGGATAACATATACTTTGAGATCATAAACTCTAACTTAAAGAACATTTATTGCAATTTCTTTTCTTCCCAATTGGACAGATGACCCCCTTCAGTAGAGCTATTCTAGCAAGTTAGTGGAAATACGATTTTGGTGAAAATACTATTTAATTCCAATTCCATAGATTTAAAAAACAAAAAACAAAAAAACCTTTAAGAGAACATTGTAGGATTTTTAAAAAATCATTCAAATTAATAAAAGTTTTATATGTTCAGTTCATTTTTCAAAGAAAATACAGAGACTATTTTGGTTTATGCATGTTCTGGAATTAACTTCAATACACAAAATACATTTAAATCACATTTTTTCATGTATGTTTCCATTGTGTTTTGAAGCAAAATCAGAATACAAATACTCTCTATATAAATAGTTGTTTATATGTTCAGAGTTATATATACATACATATATTTATAAGCAAAAAAATTCATATTAATGAATATCTGTGTCTGGATAGACATAATGCAATATCGAAGCCTACTTTATGTCACTATGTTATCTGCCATTCCATAAGTACAATAGTTAGAAATTACAAAATTGTTACTAATTTCACATATGTAAGAAAATGTGGTCTGTTGAACTGTGAGATTATATCTTATATTTAATGACTACTGTCTATTATTAAGCAATAATTTTTAGTTACTAAAGATATTTAAACCACAATTGGATCTCTAAATGGTTTTGCATGCTTTGTTATCAGACTCAGAGCAATGGTCACTGTCTTTGTCAATTCTTCTCTTTTCCATAACAACAATCACAAAAATTTTTCTGCAAATCTTTTTTTCTTAGCTATTGTATACAACCTCTTAGAGTTACTAAAGAATGAGTAATTCTTTTTTTCTTGTTGTTTTTAGCTGCCATCAAGTTGGCTTCTGACTCATTACAACCTCATACACAATGAAAAAAAATGCTGCAGATCAAACCATTGTGATTCATAGGATTTTCATTGGCTGATATTTAGAAGTAAATCTTCAGGCCTTTCTTCCTAGTCCATCTTAGTCTGGAAGCTCCACTGACACTTTTTCAGCATCATAGCAGCACACAAGACTCCAATGACCAGTGAGTGGTGGCTACACATGAGGTACAATGGCCAGGAATCTGACTGGCACTCTGTCTTAGTCATCTAGTGCTGCCAGAACAGAAATACCACAAGTGGATAGTTTCAACAAAGAGAAATTTATTCTGTCACAGTCTAGTAGGTTACAAGTCCAGATTTAGGGTGTCATCTCCAGGGAAAGCCTTTCTCTCTCTGTCGGCTCTGGAGGAAGGTTTTTGTCATCAGTCTTCTCTTGGTTTGGGAGGATCTCAGAGCAGGAACCTCAGGTTCAAAGGATGTGCTCTGCTCCCGGCACTGCTTTCTTGGTGGTAAGAGGTCCCCATGTCTCTCTGCTTGCTTCTTTCTTTTATATCTCAAAAGAGATTGGCTTAAGACACTATCTAATCTTGTAGACCTTATCAATATAACTGTTGTGAATCGACCTTTTTATATCATAGTGATAGCATTTACAACACATAGGGAAATCACGTCAGATGATAAAATGGTAGACAATCATACAATACTGGGAATCATGACCTAGCCAAGTTGACATATATTTTGGGGGGACACAATTCAATCCATGACTGACTCCCACATGGAAGGCTAGAATTGTACCACTGAACCCCCTATTAGCCATTTGTTGCTGTTAGTTGTAATCAAGTTGATTCCGACTTCTGGCCACCCCATGTGTGCAGAGTAGAACTGCTCCATGGCAGTGACCTTTAGGAAGCAGATCACCATGCCTGTCTTCTGAGACACCTCAGCTAGTAATCAAATGTTTAACCATTTACACCAACCAAGGACTAGCTTTATTAGACATTAGAGAAATGCAAATCAAAATCACAATGAAATAACACTTCACACTCACTAGGAGGTCTATTATCATAAAACAGAAAATGACAAGTGTTGACAAGGATATAGAAAAATCTGAACTCTCATTCATTGCTGATGGGAAGGCAAAATGATGCAGCCACTGTGACAGTTTGGCGGTTCCTCAGAAAGTTAAACATATAATTACCACATGATCCAGCAATTCTACTCCTAGGTATATATCCAAAAGACCTGAAAGCAGAGGTTCAAACAAATACTTACACAGCAATCTTCATTGTGACATTATTCACAATAGTCAAAAGGTGGATACAACCCTGGTGTCTATCAATAGGTCAATGAATTAACATATGGAATAATATTCACCCGTAAAGGGAATTGAAGTCCTGATATATAATATAACATGGATGAACCTTGAAAATGCTATGCTAAGTGAAATAAGTCAGTCACAAAAGGACAAATATTATATGATCCCACTCATATGAAACATCTAGAATAGACAAAATGAGTAGAGACACAAGTTTATTAACGGTTACCAAGGGTTGGAAGGAGACACAATGAGGCATTACTGCTTAAGGGGTACTGAGCTTCTGTTTGGAGTGATGAAAACCTTCAGAAATAGTGGTGATAGTTATACAACATGGTGAATGTAATTAGTGTCACTGGATTGTACACTTAAAAATGGTTAAAATGGTACATTTTTTGATGTATATATATATTTTACCACCATAAAATTAAATACATAAATACAAACTATCTTGGCTAGAGACAAAATTGCTTTACATGATTATTTTTCTATCAGCTTTCAGTGAGGTGATACGGAAAGAGTGGTTTTATATTTAATCAGACCAGTGGCAAAAAAGCATTATGCTCTACAATATGGACATTCGCGCTATTCTCACTAACGTCACAAAGGACTCTGAACTACTTTTGCCTTTTCCTAGCTCAGTGATCTTCCAGAAAATCTCTTTCTCACTTATGCTTCTTTGGGTAGAAGGAAACTAGGGATGAGAAGGCCAGAGGTAGCTACTTTTTAGTGTCTGTAAAGAATGAGTCCATTTTGTTCCCTAACTCGCTGTCAGAAAGGGCCTGTTTATGTTTTCTAACGTTATTCAGAATAACTATCTGAAGTGAAATTGGAATACCTAATCATTTTGATTCATTGTTGCCTCTTTTCCTAAACCATGGAAAATAATATATATATATATATATATTTTAGTTCCTAAAATTATTATTACCAAACTTTGAATTTCTAATTGACTGGCTAAAATAAACATGTTAGGCATTTAGCACTGGTTAATAAACATACACACGAGCATTCTTTGTTAATATCTGTTATGGATTGAATCAAGTCAACCCCGAAAGATATACTCAACACAACTTTTATTACCTGTGAACATGACCTTGTTTGGACACAGATTCTTTGAAGATGTTATCAGTTAACATGAGGTCCCGTTGGAGTAAAACTTAAAAAACCAAACCCGTTGCCATCAAGTGCCCCAGAGATTTCAGAGAGAGACCTTGTCCTTGCCAACACCCTGAATTCAGACTTCTAGCTTTCTGAACAGTGGGACATCAAGTTCTGTTGTTTTAAGTCATCCACTTTGGTCTACTTAGTTAAGGCAGTCCTAGGAAAGTAAAGCAATATCTTACTATGGAAATGTTCAAACATCCACAAAAATAGAGATAATAGTATCATGAATCCCACAGATCCACAACTGAGTTTCAATATCTATTAAACCCTACGTCTTTGTTTTCTAGAGTATTTATAGTAAATCCCAAACATTATATGATTTAATCAATAATTCTTTAGTATACATCTCTGATACTCTGATACAAATCTTTTCCAAATATCACCACCTTACCACTGTCACAGTAGTAAAATGAATAATTCTCTAATATTATTTAATACTTGGTCCATAGTCACTGCAATTGTCTCAAACATGACTTAGCTGGTTTATTCAAATTGAGATCAAAAAAGTCCACACACGGAACATAGCTGTTTTGGCTCTGAAGCTATATTTTATTCTCTATCACCCTTTACCATTCCCCTTCACAGCAATCTCTTTCAATACCACTACTTTGTTTAAGAAATCAAATCATTTGATTTGCATTATGACCAGCATTCTGGGACTTTAGCATTGAAAACATATTCTTCCTTGTCATTCAAGTTTCCAGCGGATAGCAAAATTATAGGCATTGCTTTAAAGGTATTGTCAATCATTTTGCATGTGCCTTGTTTGCGTCATGGGTTTTTCCTTGTCAGGCAATCTGAAGATTCATTCTATTAATGGATAAGTTAGAGTCATTAATATTTATTGATACGGCAAGTATGTTTGTTCTCATTTCTGTCGTATTGTTTTATTTTATGTGAAGTCCTCATCATGTGGCCTGTTCCTTTTCGTCTTGTTATGATTTTTGGTATATAGAAAAATTTGTATTTTTATTCAAATGGTTGGCTTTATACTACTGGTAATAACCTTACATAATATTCTAGGTCCCCTCTTTCTGGTACAATGTCTTATGATTCCTACTGTCCCCAATAATTAATAAATTCTTCCTCCACTTTCCTCCTCCACATCTTATTAAGTCATAATATTTTCATTTTTTATTAATACCTATGAAGCAATTATTAACTTTATTTTAATTTCCATATAATCTCTACCTTCTCCCCCACTTTTTCATAGTTATATCTATAATGTCATGGCATATACTTTTACAAACAATGTTCTTATCTTCATCTCAAACATTTAGTCTTGATTCTGCAGTTTAATATACTCAATGGTCAAACCCAGTATCAAAGTTTCTTTTATGATTGCTTAGTTGCTGAAAGTAATTCTCCAGAAAATTATTCATAAATAGTTGATGGTAACAATATTCTTCAATTTCTTTCACTTTGATAATCATTTGTGGGCTTTGTACTTCGGCTGGATATAAAAATCCTTCCTTCTTTGATAAATTTAAATAATTTGCTTTAATATATATTATTATGAAATGTTATTCTTAAGAAGTCTGGCATATATTTGCTTTTATTCCCTTATAAGTATCATAATATTTCTTTCCTGAATGTTCAAAGAATTTTTTTTAAATCTTTGACATTTAGTAGTTAAGAAGGCTGTATCTTTGTGTTAAACATTCTCAGTTGAATTTCTCATGTAACATTACACTCTTTCAATACATGGATTTAAGTATCATTTTATTTCAAGATTATTTTCTTCAATGACAGTTATTAATATTTATTCTATTGCATCATTGCTTTGTACTTCAGGGATGCCAGTCACAGCATGTTGGATGTCATTGCCCATCTACTCTTTTCACTTGTTTAGATTTTTTTTTTTCATTTTTTCCTGAGATGTATAGTCATGGTGTCATGTTTAACAATTATTTCTTCTTTCGGGACACATGAATGCAGTCCAGGTCCCACACTACAGAATTAAGGGTAGAAGAATGAAAATATTAGAGCAGAATCATTAGAAGTAGGACAGTCACATCAGCTTTCACTTTCTCTTCCCTTTTTTCCCACAGTATCTTTACCGTCTCCCCAATCATGAAACCCTTTATATTCATGCATAGTAAGTTTTAACACACATTAAGTTTAACCCACATTCCAACGTGCAAGTCATCTCTTTAGTCCCTTATCACCTTTCACTATATAAGGCAGATTTTATAATCCTATTCCAATTTTCAATCTGTCCACTTCTTTATGGGTAGTAAGGTAAGATGCTTCTATATCCATCATTCCACTGCCCCTGCCTTAAAGTGAGCTCCTTGATCAAACAATATATATAAAAAAGATCGAAATTGGAATAACATTTTCTGCTCTACTTCTTGAACATTATTCGAGGCATTTTCTTCAGTTCATGAATTTGTAATTCCAAATCCAGTGTTGGTGCAGGTTGGGGCAACATTTTTTTTCTGCTATACATAAGATCTCAAATGAATTGGAGCTAACTCAACAGCAGCGAACAATAAATCCAGAATGAGTATCTAATCTGGCCAAGGCCCGTTGATATCCATCCAGTGTCAGCGTAATCTATCAACTATGGGCCAGCCTGGATCTGCTCAATATGAACCTGACAAACAAAGTAATTGTTAATCATATTCTGAGCTTCAGAGAGAGATAGTGGAATATGTCTTTTTTTGTCTGCTAAACATTGCACTGCTTGAACATCTCCATACCCATTCAGCTCATCTATTCAGATCACTTTCAAAGAGCGAGTATCCACTTGTTAATTGGAATCCCCTTCTGAATTTAGTTGGTGGTTTTTTGATGGACATTGACGTGCCCCATTTTGATTTCCCCCTTCAAGTCCATAAACTTGTCCATACCATAGCATTTCGCACACTGGATTCGTTTTTACTTCCAGTCATCTAAGTCTCATTTTACTACATTGTCTATTGCCCAAGAAATGGTAAAAATCCATAACATATCATCAGTTATTATTTTTATACCAGAAGGAACAACTCTCAATTCTGCCTACTGACTGAATTTATCATTTCCCTCTTTCATTTAGGTGTAACCATGAAATTATCACGGTGTAGCTGTTTTCCAGATTGAGTATTAGCCTTCCACTCTTGAGAAAACATCTGAAAACCATACCACACTTTTAGCATTCTCAGATAACTGATTATTGGGAGGACTCCATTTAGCTAGATGATTAGATAATTCCTCAGGGATATCTAATGTAGTACCCAAACACATAGCAGCCACTTGTTCCTTTATATGATGAGTAACTTCAGTAGTTTCTCCTGTTGCATATTCTTGAATATTCCATCTCCATTTAATGAGATGGAAGTCTTCTCTGTACTTTCTAACCTGTTAGAATGATGATCTGATATCACCTAGGACCTGATGGGCATTTCAGGTCTCAAAATAACTGTATGTCATTCAGTAATAAAAGCAGCTTCAACTAAGGCCCAGTAACAAACTAGCAATTGCCTTTCAAATGGTATGTATCTTGAAGTCGCACAAGATAACTTCCCAGACCAAAGTCTAATAGCTCTGGATGGTAATAATAGGCTTTGGCCAAAGACTCCAGTCAGTGTGCCTGCACTTTGCAGACACTTCCAAAATAATTTATGTATGAGGATTGTAAAGCCCTAAAGGGCTGGGTTGTATCCTGGTTTTTCAAAGCTCTAAGGAAACCAGTTATTGATCAAAACTAAGTTTCTGTTAAGGGTGATAGGAAAATTTGGAAATGGATAATGGTAACAGTTGAACAACATGATAAGCTGATGTCACTGAATTGTACATGTGAAGAATGCTGAAAGGCAAATGATTTGTTACATATATATTTACCACAATAATTAAAAAAAAAAAAACACTCCATTCAAATTCAGTATTTTTCCTGGTAACTTTATTCATAGGAGCCAATTAAATCTTCAGTTGTAGTCTGTGTTTTCTGCTGAAATCAATCTTTGTGCCTCTTGTTTTGATTTTTGGATCTGGCAAAAATAGTGGATTATTTTTATTTGCCTGAGGGATGCCTCTATTTGCTCCTGTCCATGTGGTGCCTAGTAACTTTGCTATTTTCTATAAAGCCTGTACTTTGGTTGAGTTAATCAGTCATCCTCTGGTGGTCATGTGATAAACAAATGTTTTTAATTCAGGATTAGCTTGGTTTTGGATTGAGATATCAACATTTTACCATCAATATAATGGATAAAATTTCTTTCCAACTAAATAAAATCTAAAAGTTTTCTTACCAGGTTGTGGCAATAAGTTGTTGTTTTTGTTATGTACCTTCAAACTGATTGCAACTCATAGTGACCGTATGTACAACAGAAAGAAACACTGCCTGGTCCTGGGCCATCCTCACAATCATTGCTATGTTTGAGCCCATTGTCGGCAGCCACTGTGTCAATCCATCTAGTTGAGGGTCTTCTTCTTTTTCGCTGACCCTCTACTTTACCAAGCTTGATGCCCTTCTCCAGGGACTAGTCCGTCCTGATAACATGTCCAAAGGACATGAGACAAAGTCTTGCCATCCTGGCTTCCAAGGAGCATTACAGCTGTACTTCTTCCAAGAAAGATTTGTTCGTTCTTCTGGCAACCTATAGTATATTAATATTCTTTACCAAAACCATAATTCAAAGGCATCAATTCTTCTTCAGTCTTCCTTATTTTTTGTCCCGCTTTCACATGCATATGAGGCAACTGAAAACACCATGGCTTGGGTCAGGCACACCGTAATCCTCAAAATGACAGCTTTGCTTTTCAACACTTTAAAAAGGTCTTTTGCAGCAGATTTGCCCAATGATATGCATCGTTAATTTCTTGACTGCTGCTTCCATGGGGATTGACTGGATTCAAATAAAATGGAGTCCTTGACAACTTCGATATTTTCTCTGTTTACCATGATATTGTTTACTGGTTCATTTGTGAGGATTTTTGTTTTCTTAATATTGAAGTGCAATCCATACTGAAGGCTATAGTCTTTGATTTTCATCAGTAAGTGCTTCAAGTCCTCTTCACTTTCAGCAAGCAAGATTGTGTTATTTGCATATCACAGGTTGTTAATGAGTCTTCCTCCAATCCTGATGCAACATTCTTCTTCACCTAGGGCAGCTTTTTAGATTATTTGCTCAAGATACAGATTGCATAAATATGTGAAAGGATAACAGCCTTCACACACACCTTTCTGCACTTTAAACCACACAGTATCCCCTTGTTCTGTCTGAATCACTGCATCTTGGTCTATGTACAGGTTCCACATGAGCACAATTAAGTATTCCAGGATTCCCATTCTTCCCAATGTTATTCATAGTTTGTTATGATCTACACAGTTGAATGCTTTTGCATAGTCAAAACACAGGTAAACATCTTTCGGGTATTCTCTGCTTTCAGCCATGAAAGCAGAATAGAGATGGAGTAAAAAGGCATTAGCTGAATCAGTCATTGAATACCAATCTCCTGTAGTTTGTTGCATAACCTTGAATTGTTATCGCCATATTGAACATAACTAATGCTATGTGAGGCACTTTATTCAGATTTCTACAATATACAGTGAACATGCAAAAACATTAGTTTTTCTTGCAGATAATGCTGGGCAAGTAATTGATGGGTACTAATATACCGGCATTAAGTAAATCAATAGTTAAAGTGAATTTTCTTAATGGCCTCTATGTACCTTATATAATTTAAATTAATGTCTGAGTGGTCTTAGGTAATTATAAAGATTCCCCTCTTACATGCCCAAACAAAACAGGACGAAGAACATAAGATTTTTTTCCCCAGTGGTTTGGGTAAGGGAATTAGCTCACGTTCAGATATCACAGTCATTCCAATAATATATTCTGGTGAGGTAACAACCATACGTAACTTTCATTCAAAAATTTCTACTTTGAGAAAAAATGGTGCTCTAGGCAGAAGCACCACACTGTCTGTCCCTCCACAGCAAAGATCCGAAAAACTAAGCCAAACAGAGAATACAACAATCCTGAAACCCTAAAACATCAAATGAAGAGATAAAGAACTCAGCCAAGCACCAAATGGAATGAGAAAACTGACAAAGAAGGGAGAGCGAGGAGAGATTCATGCGGAGGTCCCCTACAAGCTAACACAGCACATATCCCCCATCTTGGACTCCTATTGGAGACCAGCAAACAGGGGGTACGAGAAAGCAGCCTCACGGAGTGTCCACCAGGAGACAACACAACTGGTAATTTGCAGTGTGGGCTTTCCCACCGCCCACCCCTCTTTGCCCTGGCTCGGCCTCCTCTGCTTTCCTCAACCACGGTCTCTTAACTTGTATTCCACACACCCAAGCAGGTGGCACTCTGGGTGCCATTTGTTGGCTGCTGGTGTTGCTTTTTTCCACTTCTTTTGATTTCTTCCTTGCCTCTGGCCATCTCCCCCTCCTTTCACTCAAGTGCCTCACTCCATGTACCATCTTTGCTTCTTCCAGAGGGGCTGCAGAGTGCCAGTAATTTGCGATATATGCTTTCCCGCTCTCTACACTTGCTCACCCATACTCGGACCCCTCCGCTTCCCAAGGACACAGTCTGTTGTCCAGAAACACCAGCCCACTCTAGCTGGCTCTCTGAGTGCCATTTGTTTGCTGCTAGTGTTGCTTTTTTTTTTTCTGCTTCTTTTGATTTCTTACTTTCCTCTCGCCACCTCCCCCTCCTTTCACTCGAGTGCGTGGCTCCGTGCACTATCTTTGCTTCTTCCTGAGGGGCTGCAGAGTGCTGGCAATTTGGATATACGCTTTCCCACTCTCTACCCTTCTTCACCCACACTTGGCCTCCTCTGCTTCCCGTGGACACAGTCTCTTGTTCAGAAACACCAGCCCGCACTGGCTGGCTCTTTGAGTGCCATTTGTTGGCTGCTAGTGTTGCTTTTTTTTTCTTTTTCCTGCTTCTTTTGATTTCTTGCTTGCCTCTCGCCGCTGCCCCCTCCTCTTGCTCGAGTGCCTGGCTCCGTGTGCCATCTTTGCTTCTTCCTGAGGGGCTGCGGAGCTCCATTCGAGTGTGGAGCTGCTTCCCGGTCTGGGCTACCATGCTAGCGGGATCCCGGGGCTTTTGTTCGTTTGTTCATTTTGAATTGTTTGTTTGTTTTCTTTTCCTTTTCTTGAGTTGGGAGCCCTTTCTGGTGAGGCAGAGCTGCGTGGCAAGGAGACTCCCCTTCGGCTTCCACAGATGTGCAGAGGGATCCCTGAGAGCATTTCTTTTTTTGATGATTTTTTTTTCTGTTTTCTGGTGGGCCTTTCTTGTTCCTTTTTTTTTTTTTAATTTGTCTTGTTTTCTTTTCCCTCTTTTTCCCTTTTTGTCTTTCTTCATTGCTCAGTTTCTCGTCTCTCTATATCTTCCTTCTCTTTCTGGTCCCTGAATACCAGGCATTGTATACCTCTACACCTTCTAGCCAGGCTGTACTGCAACAACTGAGAACAACTTCCCCAGACCTCATAGCTGCACTGGTGGGATCCCTGGGAAATTTGCGGTTCTTTAACCTTTCTGATTTGTATTTATTCATTCTTTTCTTCCTCTTCCCCTTTCTGTTTTTCTCCATTTCATAGTCTCTCATCTCTCCACTCCAATGGCAAGCACACCTAGCATTCTTTTCTGTTTGTCTGTATGTTTTTGGCTCCTGTTCCTCTCTCCTCTCTCCCATATCCATCTTAGCCCACACATAACAATCTCCCCTCTGCATCCTGCCTACCTACACTGTGCACTTGACATCACACCACCAAGCAGCACAGGCACAGACTAATGGAACCTGCCCTACACTGATACTGACCCGCTCCGGTGGCTGTAGTAAATGTCACAAACAACCAGTCCCAGTAACTACTTTCCACTAGACCTGCCCTGCCGTACCATATCTGAGTGACTGACCCTGCCAATTGGAGAAGGAGGCAAAAAGAATTGAGTGCACAGACGAGCAAACAACAAAGAACACACAGTCCACTGCTCAGACATAGTCAAAAAAATTTTTTAAAAAAAGGGACAAAACAAACAAATCTACAATCAATAAACGAGAAAAGTAACTACTGAATGCCCTGAAAACAGCAGACAATATCAAAACATTTACAAAAACAGGACAGGATGGTTCCAGAAGGCATCCAAAATAAAACACCAGATGACCCTCCTGTGGAAAAAAATGAACTACAACTACCTGATAGGGAATTCAAATGTCTAATACTCAGAATTCTCCAAGAACTGAGGCAAAAAGAGGACAAACATGAGGAAAAAATAGACAACTATAAGTAAAATACAGACAAAAAATTGGAATCATCCAGGAAGATAATGCAGGAACAAAAATGCCAAAATAAATTCACAACTAGAAATTATACAAAGACAACAATTAGAAATTCAAAAGATAAACAACAAGATTTCAGAAATGGATGGTGTCATAGAAGGCCTGATAAGCAGATTTGAAATGGTGGAAGACAGGATCAGTGGAATTGAAGACAAACACTTGGATACAACTCTGTTTCAGGAAAACTCAGAAAAAAGAACAAAGAAAAATGAAGAGACCTTGAGAGTTATATGGGACACAATCAAAAGCAAAAATTTGGGAGTGATTGGAATTCCAGAACAGGGGGAGAAAACAGAAAACACAAAGAGGATCGTTGAGGAACTGCTGACAGAAAACTTCCCCAAAATTGTGAAAGATGAAAAGCTGGCCATCCAAGAAGCTCAACGAACCCCATATAGAAGAGACACCAAAAGAAAATCACAAAGGCATATCATATTCACACTTGCCAAAACCAAAGACAAACAAAGAATCCTGAGAGCAGCTTGTGAAAAACAAGTAGTCACATACAGAGGAGAAACAATAAGACTAAGCTCAGATTATTCGACAGAAACCATTCGGGGAAGAAGGCAGTGGGATGACATATATGAAATCTTGGAAGAAAAAAATTTTCAGCCGAGAATAATATATCCTGCAAAACTCTCATTCAGATTTGATGGTGAAATTAGATCATTTCCAGATAAACAGAAATTAAGGGAATATGTAAAAGTCAAACCAAACTTACTAGAATTATTAAAGGGAGTTTTTTAATCTGAGGACAAACAGCTTCAGCAGAACCTAGGACACAGGATCATACCAGCCAGATACCAATCTAAGAAATGAACTCTTGAGGACTATCCAAAACCAAAAGAAATACAACAGGGAATCAGAGCAGTTAATCGATAAATGACAATAACATCAAAACAATAAAAGAGGGAATAAACAGCATAGGTATAGAACCTTCTAATGGAGAGGAAGGCAAGGTGATACCAAGTAATGGTAGACTGCTTTAAACTTAGAAAGATAAGGGTAAAATTCATGGTAACCACAAAGAAAGTTAACAAACATACTCATAAAAATAAAGAGGAAAAACATAAAGTCTTAGCAAAAAAAAACCTACAAAAAAAAAAGAAATGAAAAACAAATCCACAAACAAAAGTAACTCAGCACAAGAGAGTAAGAAGAACAAAGAAAACTTCAGCACCACAGAAAAAAAGCACTACAAAATGACAACAACAAACTCACATCTATCAATAATTACACTGAATGTAAATGGAATCAGTGCACCGATAAAGAGACGGAGAGTGACAGAATGGGTAAGAAAATGGGATCCATCAATATGCTGTCTACTAGAGACACACCTTAGAAATAAAGATGTGAATTTATTAGAAGTCAAAGGTTGGAAAAAAATATATCAAGCTAACAACGACCAAAAAAAAGCAGGAGTGGCAATTCTAATCTCGGATAAAATAGACTTTAAAACAAAATCTACCATAAAAGACAAAGAAGGACACTATATAATGATTAAGGGGACGATCCATCATGAAGACATAACTGTAATAAACATCTACGCTCCCAATGAGAAGGCTCCAAAATACATAAAACAAACTCTAACAACACTGAAAAGAGAAATTGACAGTTCCACAATAATAGCAGGAGACTTCAACACACCACTCTCAGTAAAGGACAGAACTACTAAGAAGAAACTCAGCAAAGATACAGAAGACCTAAAGGGCACAATCAGCCAACTTCACGTCCTAGACATATATAGAACACTCCATCCAACTGCTGCAAAGTACACATTCTTTTCCAATGCACATGGAACGGTCTCCAGAATAGGCCACATCTTAGGCCACAGAGCAATCCTCAACAAGATCCAAAACGGTGAGATAATTCAAAGTATCTTCTCTGACCACAATGCCATCAAGGTAGAAATTAACACTAGAAAGAGCAAGGAAAAAAAATCAATTACATGGAAACTGAACAATATCCTGCTTACACATCACTGGGTAATAGAAGAAATCAGAGATGAAATAAAAAAATTCCTAGAATCAAACGAGAATGAAAATACATCATACCAAAACCTTTGGGACACAGCAAAGGCAGTCCTCAGAGGACAATTTATAGCAATAGATGCACATATCAAAAAAGAAGAAAGGGACAAAATCAAAACATTAACGACAGAACTCAAACAAATTGAAAGAGACCAAAAAAAGCCCACAACCACCGGGAGAAAGGAAATAATAAAGATCAGAGCAGAAATAAATGAAATAGAGAACAGAAAAACAATAGAAAGAATCAACAAAACCAAAAGTTGGTTCTTTGAAAGAATCAACAAAATCGACAAACCACTGGCCAGACTGACAAAAGAAAAACAGGAGAGGACACAAATAACCCAAATAAGAAATGAAATGGGGGACAGTACAACAGACCCACCTGAAATAAAAAGGATTATAACAGAATATTATGAAAAACTAAACT
This sequence comes from Dugong dugon, assembly GCA_030035585.1. NCBI lineage: Eukaryota > Metazoa > Chordata > Mammalia > Sirenia > Dugongidae > Dugong > Dugong dugon. The sequence goes on along the minus strand of CM057463.1, from coordinate 18,153,203 downwards.
CCAACAAATTTGAAAACCTAGAGGAAATGGATAAATTTCTAGAAACACACTACCTACCCAAACTACAACAAAGTGATGTTGAAAATCTGAACAGACGCATAACAAGAGAAGAGATTGAAAAGGTAATAAAAAAACTCCTAACCAAAAAAGCACTGGCCCACATGGCTTCACTGGAGAATTCTACAAAACATTTATAGAAGAGCTTGTACCAGTACTACTCAAGCTATTTCAGAGCATAGAAAAGGAAGCAACACTTCCAAATTCATTCTATGAAGCCAGCGTAATGCTGATACCAAAACCAGGCAAAGACGTCACAAAAAAAGAAAATTACAGACCATTATCTCTCATGAATATAGATGCAAAAATTCTGAACAAAATTCTAGCCAATAGAATTCAGCATCATATCAAAAAAATAATAATACACCACAACCAAGTAGGATTCATACCAGGTACGCAAGGATGGTTCAACATTAGAAAATCAATCAATGTAATCCACCACATAAATAAAAGAAAAGAAAAGAAGCACATGATCATCTCAATTGATGCAGAAAAGGCATCTGACAAAGTCCAACAGCCATTCCTGATAAAAACTCTCAATCAAATAGGTATAGAAGGGAAATTTCTCAATATAATAAAGGGCATCTATGCAAAACCAACAGCCAACATCATTCTTAATGGAGAGAGGCTGAAAACATTGCCCTTGAAAACAGGAACAAGACGAGGATGCCCTTTAACACCACTCCTATTTAACATTGTACTGGAGGTTCTAGCTAGAGCAATAAGGCAAAAAAAAGAAATAAAGGGCATCCAAATTGGTAATGAAGAAGTTAAATTGTCCCTGTTTGCAGATGATATGATACTGTACATAGAAAACCCTACAGACTCCACGATAAATCTACTGGAACTAATAGAAAGATTCAGCAGAGTAGCAGGACACAAGATAAACATTCAAAAATCGGTTGGATTCCTATACACCAGTAAGGAGAACGATGAAAAGGAAATCAGGAAAACAATACCATTTTCAATAGCCCCTAAAAAGATAAAATACTTAGGAATAAATCTGACCAGGGATGTAAAGACCTATACAAAGAAAACTATAAAACACTACTGCATGAAACCCAAAGGGCTCTACATAAATGGAAAAACATACCATACTCATGGATAGGCAGACTCAACATTGTGAAAATGACAATTCTACCCAAAGCAATTTACAAATACAATGCAATCCCGATCCAAATACCAACAACATTCTTCAAAGAGATGGAAAAACTAATCATTAACTTTATACAGAAAGGGAAGAAGCCCCGAATAAGTAAAGCACTACTGAAGAAGAAGAATAAAGTTGGTGGACTCACACTACCTGACTTCAGAACCTACTATATAACTACAGTTGTCAAAACAGCCTGGTACTGGTACAACGACAGATACATTGACCAATGGAACAGAATTCAGAACCCATATGTAAGTCCATCCACCTATGGTCACCTGATCTTCGACAAGGGCCCAAAGTCCATCAAATGGGGAAAAGACAGTCTTTTTAACAAATGGTGGGGGCAAAACTGGATATCCATCTGCAAAAAAATGAAACAGGACTCATACCTCACACCGTATACAAAAGCTACTTCAAAATGGATCAAAGACTTGAATATAAAGCCTGAAACTATAAAGTTTGTAGAAGAAAAAATAGGACAAACACTTCAGGCCTTAATACATGGCATTAATAGGATACAAATCATAACCATCAATGCACAAACCCCAATAGATAAGCTAGGTAACTCTGATCTTCTAAAAATCAAATACCTATGCTCTTCAAAAGACTTCACTAAAAGAGTAAAAATAGTACCTACAGACTGGAAAAAAATTTTTGGACAGTACAAGGCAGACAAAGGTCTAATCTCCATAATCTACAAGAAAATCCAACACTCTACAACAAAAAGACAAATAATCCTATTAAAAAATGGGTGAAGGAAATGAACAGTCACTTCACCGAAGATGACACTCAAGCGGCCAACAGACACATGAGGAAATGATCCCAATCACTAGTCATTACAGAAATGCCAATTAAAACCACGATGAGATTCCATCTCACCCCAGCATTATCGGCATGAATCAAAAACCCTGGAAATAACAAATGTTGGAGGGGCTGTGGGGAGATCGGAACTCTTATGCACTGCTGGTGGGAATGCAAAATGATACAACCATTTTGGAAAATGATATGGTGCTTCCTCAGAAAGCTAGAAATAGACATACCATTTGATCCAGCAATCCCACTCATAGGAATATATCCTAGAGAAATAAGAGTCATCACTCGAATAGACATATGCACACCTATTTTCATAGCAGCATTGTTCACAATAGCAAAACGATGGAAACAACCTAAGTTCCCATCAACAGACGAATGGATAAACAAACTATGGTACGTACACACAGTGGAGTACTATGCAATGAGAAAGAACAACAATGAATCTGTGAAGCATCTTATAACATGGATGAAATTGGAGGACATTTTGCTGAGTGAAATAAGTCAATCACAAAAGGACAAATATTGTATGAGACCTCTATTGTAAAAACCCATGAAAAAGTTCACACACAAAATGTAACAATCTTTGTTGGTTACCAGGGATGGGAGGGTTGGGGGGGAATTACTAAATAGGCAATAGATAAGTAGTATCTTGGGTGAAGGGTTAGACAGTACTCAATACAGGAGAAACTAGCACAACCTGTACAAGGAAAGGTCATGGAAGCCCCATAGACACATCCAAACTCCCTGAGGGACTAAATTCCTTGATGGAGGGCTGTGGGGACCATGGTCTCGGGGAACATCTAGCTCAATTGGCATGACACAGCTTATAAAGACAATGCTCTACATTCTACCTTGGTGAGTAGTGTCTGGGGTCTTAAAAGCCTGTGAGCGGCCATCTAATATACTCCACTGGTCTCATCTCTTCGGGAGCAAGGGAGAATGAAGAGAACAGGATACAAGGAAAAGATTAGTCTGAAGGACTAATGGACCACAGCTACCAAGGCCTCCACCGGACTGAGTCCAGTACAGCTAGATGGTGCCCGGCTACCACCACTGACTGCTATGACCAGAATCACAACAGAGGGTTCTGGACAGAGCTGGAGAAGGATGTAGAGCATAATTCTAACTCACAAAAAAAAAAAAAGACCAGATTTACTGGCCTAAAGGAGACTGGAGAAACCTCAAGAGTATGGTCCCCAGACACCCTTTTAGCTCAATGGTGAAGCTACCTGCGAGGTTCACTGTTCAGCCTGGGAGTGGACAGCCCCGTAAAACCAAATGAGACTAACGAGGTACAAGAGTCCAGTGACAAGGGCCAGAAGGCAGAAGTGTCAATGAAGCTGGTGATAGGGAACCCCAGGTTGAGTAAGGATGTTGTTGATGTGAGATTGTTAACCATTGTCATAGGGCAACATTTGTAGTAACTGTTAAATGAGAAACTATTTTGTTCTGTAAGCCTTCATCTTAAGTGAGAATATCAGCACAATTGGAAGAGCATAGTCAATATCACTGAACTGTGCATGTAGAAATTTTTGAAATGGTGTATCTTTGGCTATGTGTATTTTCACCAAAAAAAAAAAAAAACGTTGAGAAGTTAGAGGGTTAATATGTGGTGGGGTTGTTAACCAATGTCATAAAATAACACGTGTACTACTGTTTCATGAGGAACTATTTGTTCTGTAAGCCTTCACCTAAAGTACAATTAAAAAAAAAAAAAAATTCTACTTTGACCCATACTTTCAAATGCAAGCCTTCTACAGTTGTGTTACCATATCTTGCTGATTCACTTTTATTTCCTTTAATCTTCTGTTAGCCAATTTAGGTATGACCATTTAGTACCAGTGTCCAAGAATCCTAATAAAGTTTCTTCACTACCCACAAACCATTTACTTACACAAATGGAAATAATTTACATTCCCTGCCAAGAAACTCTGGCTTCCCAACATTCAGAGTCATAATCCACTCCTTTACTCTATACCATTTTAACCGCCATGGATTCAAGGGAACTCTATTTTGTGTAATTGTCAGATTTTTCAAACTCATCAAGGCTAAGATAAACTGAGCACATTTATCATGGTCCTTTCCAATTTGAGTGGGGCAGCCTGACTACATAATTTCCTATAGTGATCCATTAAAGTTTTAGTAACCACTCCATCTATCTCCTTCATTTTCTTGTCATTTTTAATCAACCATTTGAACACTTCTACTCAGATTAATTGTCCCAAGTTTTTTTGCCATTTTTGTTTTGGTCCCTTTCTTCTAAATAATCCTAATCTTTTCTACATCATTAAGCCGTATTCACAGGATCTGGGCAAGAAAATTCGCAGCAGTTTCCCTCACATTATCTTGTTTCCCTGTAATAAAATCACATAAGGAGTCTACTTAGGCAGTGCCTCATTTACTACAACCTCAATCATGAGTTGGGCAGAGGCACAGAGCTCAGAGAAAATTTAGTACTATTGTATAACCAATTCAAAGTTATTTACATTGTCAACATTTCAGCAGCCTCAGAAGAAGTATTCCGTTTAATATCTAAGGGAGGAGATGCGCAAATCCCTTTTTCAGGGTATTTTTTACACACTTCTGCCTTTGTCCAGTTTAACAGATTGGAAGTGTGCCCCCTTATTCATTCGCATTCCTGCAGGGCCAGCTAATTAAGGATACTCAGTAAGACTGAACATGTGTTTCCATCCAAGCTATATCTAATGTTAGAGAAATAACTTCTTTGATCTCCCGTGCACAAAATCATTTTAATAGGAATTCAACAAGGAGTTGTCAATAGCAATCCACAAACTGGCTCAACTTTTTGACTGAGTATCTTGTGTTGGGGCAGCCTCTTGATTCCTTCCCCCTGAAACCTGGTAACCTTTTTAGTGATTATTGGCCATATAGGTACCAAAACAAATATCTGCCCAACTCCCTTTTGGAGTTAGTCCTCTCCACTTTACACTATATCAAAGCCATAACTCTAACTGTAGGAGCTTCTGGCATCTTCTTTGTTAGCTTCATGTTTGCGTTAACAAGTAAGAGAAGCCAAGGGATTATTTTCTTGGATGACTTCCCCTCCATTTGAATTTCTTTTGTCATCCACGTAGGTATAACATCGTCCTGGATCTATGAACTTCAAGTCCCACTTACATGCTCTACTTCCCATCAATGGATATAATGATGTGTTATCTGAACCCATGGATGGCACAGAAGTGGACAACCCCCATCTTTTTAATTTTTTTTTTTCTTTATGTCTTCCAAACAATGCCTTAGCCATTATTATTTAAATTATAGAGTCAGGGTAAGTTCAAGCACCCATCCTCATCTCCAACTGCAAATTAATCACAAATTAGGATATTTGAAAGGATTCACAAGACTCCACAGAGCATTCTAATGTACACCTTTTTATTTAAAGGCAAAAGATATGATGCATCAAGAGAAATAGAATGCAGGTAAGAATTGGAGATCCAAGACACATCCAAGTGCAAGCTCTCCCAATATCTTTATTTACACAGTGATACTTCATCTCCAGATTGAACTACGAAAATCTGCGGGATAAAATTGGCTTTGGGAGAGTTCAGAGCAAAAACTCCCAGGAGGTCTTTTATGACTTTCTGATCACAAAACCAAGCCAGGTCAACTGGTTATGCCAATTGAAAACCATCAGTGAATAAACTGGGATCACCAGGGAAGTTTCAGACATTATACAGCACATCATAAATCTCACTGCACCTCTCTTGGCCAAGAAGGAAAGGGTGTCCAATCATCCTCAAAATTAAGGCTAGTGATTTCCTAATCTAGCTGTAAATTAACTACCCTACACAGGATTGATCTTTGTCATTCTGGAGGAAAGTTTTATTTGACATTTTGAGATTCTCAAGGGCTTAGACCATCGTAAAACTCACTAATGCCTCTGCATACCCTTAGTAGATGCCTGTGTGTGTGTGTTTTTTTGTTTTGTTTTGGTTTGGTTTTTTTTGCACTCAACTATAAATTGAAGTCTATGGAAACTCCTCTTAGTTGTATTTTTTTTTTTCTAAATTTGCATACTGAGGATTCCACTCAGAATGGGACTCTCTCATTTTGAGAGTGAATATATGTTGGTGTTTGTGTTCTGTGGCTCTTAAGATGGTCAGAAATCCACTTCCTCGACTCTCTGCTATCTATGTTGCAAAATCCATATGGGCCCCGTGTTTTAAGAGGTTTTACCTACCTATCCATTTTGAGGAAACCCTGGTGGTGTGGTGGTTAAGTGCTATGACTGCTAATCAAAAGGTCAACAGTTTGAATCCACCAGGCACTCCTTGGAAACTCTATGGGGCAGTTCTATTCTGCCCTATAGAGTCACTATGAGTCAGAATTGACTCTACAGCAATGGGTTTTTCGTTTTTTTCTTTTAAATCCATTTTGAGGGATTCATGGGAAGGCTCTATAACCGGTGTTATTAAAAAATGTTGCCTATAGTTTTGTTTGTGTGTGTGATTGTTTTTCCTAACCTAGGTGCTCTATCTCTTTCTCTAAGGAATTTGAGAAGTTTCAAAAATTGCAAGCATGATCTTGCTCAAGCTGGAAGCTTGATAGATATAGACATAAACACATAGACACATATAGACATAGATATTTTGTACCTTTGATGCCTCTCTTTCTTCTTTCTACCTAGGCCATGTCTACTAACAACTGAAACTGGTTTGCACCTTGCAATGTGGTTGCTAAGAAAAAGTATAGAAGTCATCTTTAGACTCTTTATTAAATTTTCTTGCCCTTTTCATTACATAAAATTCATGAGATTGCATTTCCCAATTCCTTTGCAATTAATTGGGATCATGTTACTAGTTCTGGTCAATGAGTTATGAACAAAAATGAAGTCCCTCCCTTTTAGGCCAGAACATTTAATTACCAAAGTGAGACAATCAAGAACTTTTCCTTTGGGGCAAAGTCAAGCAATGTTTGAGATGGTGAGGACTCCATTAGCCTAGGTCATAGTGGCTACAATAGGTATTGATTCCACAGCCAATCTGCTGAGAAATTAATGGAAAATGAAGCCAAAAAAAAAAAAAAAAAAAACTTTATTATTTAAAGTCAAAGAGATTAGGGGTTTATATATTACTCTAGCATAGGTGAGTCCTAATTGGCAGGAAAAAAAATTTTAAATTCTTTTTCAAGTATAAAATACGTAGTAGTTCTGGGTAGGCAGAGCCAACATGGCACTATAGAGAGAAGCACCATGCAGTCCCTCTGCAGCAAAGACCCAAAAACCTAGGTAAAACAGACATAAACATCAATCTTGGAACTCTAAGCATCAAACGAAGCATAAAGAACTAGATCAAGCACCGAATAGAAGAAGAAACTGACAGAGAACAGAGAATAAGGAGAGCTACTGAGTGCAGGTCCCCTGCCAACCAACATGGCATGGATTAACCATCTTGAAGCACAGCCAGCAATGACCTGGACAGGGAGTACAGGAAGGCAACTTCATGGAGCATCCAACAGGAGACAGAGTACCCAGTAACCAGAGATAAACCTGCTATCCCACCCCCTACCCTTCTACCCTGTACACTGTCTTTGCCACTTTCCAATTGGCCACAGTCTCTGGGCTGGAGACACACAGGCTCACTGTCACCCCTAGTCCACCCTGCCCCCAAAAAACAGCTTGCCTCAGCACCATGTTTGGACACAACAAAAGCAGTGCTTAGAGGTCAATTTATAGCAATAAACACACATATCACAAGAGAAGAAAGGGCCAAAATCAAAATGTTAACAATACAACTTGAACAAATAGAGAGCAGCAAAAACAGCCCTCAGGCAATAGAAGAAAGGAAATAATAAAGATTAGAGCAGAAGTAAATGAAATAGAGAATAGAAAAAAATTGAAAGAATCAACAAGACCAAAAGTTGAAAAGATCAACAAAAATCAACAAATTGTTGGCCAAACTGACAAAAGAAAAACAGGAGGAAGCAAATAACCAAAATAAGAAACAGATGGGTGATATAACAACAGACTCTGCTGAAATAAAAAGGATCATAACAGGATACCATGAGAAATTGTACTCTAACCAACTTGAAATCCTAGAGGAAATGGACAAATTTCTAGAAACACACATCTAACCATACTAACACAAACTGAAGTAGAAAAACTAAATGAACCATAACAAAAGATAAGATTGAAGAGGTAATAAAAAAAAACTTCCAATAAAAAAAAGCCCTGGCCAGGGCAGCTTCACTGGAAAATTCTACCAAACATTCAGAGAAGAGAGAAGGCCAATACTACTAAAGCTATTTCAGAGTGTATAAAAGTAAAGGATATTACCAAACTCATTATATGAAGCCAGCATAACCCTGATACTAAAGTCGGGAAAAGAATCACAAAAAAAGAAAATTATAGATCAATATCTATCATGAATATAGATGCAAAAATTCTCCACAAAACTCTAGCCAATAGAATTCAGCATCATATAAAAAAAAATATACCTCAACCAAGTGAGATTCATACCAGGTATGCAAGCATGGTTCAACATTAGAAAATAAGTCAACATAATCCACCACATAAATAAAACAAAAGAAAGCAATCACATGATCATCTCAATCTTCACAGAAAAAACCTTCTATAAAGTCCAACACGCATTCCTGATAAAAACTCTTAATCAAATGGGAATAGAAGGGAAATTCCTCAACATAATAAACAGCATCTATTCAAAACCAACAGACAGCATCATTCTCAATGGAGAGAGGCTGAAAACATTCCCCCTGAGAATAGGAACAAGACAAGGATGCCCTTTATCACCACTGCTATTTAACATTGTGCTAGAAGTCCTAGCTAGAGCAATAAGGCAATAAAAAGAAATAAAAGGCATCCAGACTGGTAAGGAAGAACTGAAACTATCCTTATTCTCAGATGATATGATACTGTACATAGAGAACCCAAAAGACTCCACAAGAAAACTACTGGAACTAACAGAAAGATTCAGCAGAGTAGCAGGATACAAGATAAACATGCAAAAATGAGTTGGATTCCTATACACCGACAAAGAGAACTATGAAAAGGAAATTGGAAAGCAATATCATTTATAATTATTATTGTTGTTAGGTGACATTGAGTTGGTTCTGACTCAAAGTGACCCTGTGTACAACAGAACAAAACACTGCTGGGTCCTGCGCCATCCTCATGATCACTGTTATGCTTAAGCCTGTTTTTGCAGCCACTGTGTCAATCCATCTCATTGAGGGTCTTCCTCTTTTTCGTTGACCCTCTACTTTACCAAGCATGATGTCCTTCTCCAGGGACTGATCCCTCCTGATAACATGTCCAAAATATGTGAGATGAAGTCTTACCATCCTTGCTTCTAAGGAGCATTCTGACTGTACTTCTTCCAAGAAAGATATGTTCGTTCTTTTGGCAGTCCATGCTATATTCAATATTCTTCACCAACACCACAATTCAAAGGCATCAATTCTTCTTCAGTATTCCTTATTCATAGTCCAGATTTCACAAGTGTATTAGGCAATTGAAAATACTATGGCTTGGGTCAGGCACACCTTAGTTCTCAAGGTAACATTTTTGCTTTTTAACTCTTTAAAGAGGTCTTTAATATTATTTATAATAACTCCTAAACAAATAAAATACTTAGGAATAAATCTAACCAGAGACATAAAAGACCTATACAAAGGAGATTTCAAAACACTAATACAAGTAACCAATTGAGACCTATATAAATGGAAAAACATACCAAGCTCATTGATAGGTAGAGTCAACATCGTGAAAATGTCAATTCTACCCAAAGCAATCTACAAATGCAATGCAATCCTGATCCAAATACCAACAGCATTCTTTAACGAGATGAAAAAAAACTATTCATTAACTTTATATGGAAAGGAAAGAAGCCCCAGATAAGTAAAGCATTATTGAAGAAGAAGAACAAAGTCAGAGGCCTCACAGTACCTAACCTCAGAACCTAATATAAAGCTACAGCAGTCAAAACAGCCTGGTATTGGTACGACAAGAGACACATTGACCAACGGAACAAAATTAAGAACCCAGATGTGAATCCAACCACCTGTGGTCACCTGATCTTTGACGAAGGCCCAAAGTCCACTAAATGGGAAAAAGACAGTCTTTTTAACACACGGTGCTGGCAAAACTGGATGTCCATCTGTAAAAAAAAATGAAGCAGGACCCATACCTCACACCATACACAAAAGCTAATTCAAAATGGATCAAAGGCCTAAATATTTAAAAAAAAAAAAACAAACTAAAGATCATGGAATAAAAAAACAGGGTCAAATCTAGGGGCCTTAATATTCAGCAGAAATACAATAGAAACCGTTGCAACCCCTCACACAGGGCACGATCTGTCGCAGAGGCGATGGTAATTGGGACGGCAAAGACAGTAACCAACTGCACAACTCTTACAGAGAAGTGGGGCCAGGAGGGTCACTCTGAAGAGTCAACCCGCTTCAGTCCCAGGAGTTTATTTTATAGTCAATACAGCAAGCAATAATGCAATTAACAAAACAATGGGCTTTGGGTGTGGGCAAGGGAGAAGGAATTCAGGTAAACAAGCCAATCAGTAAAGGGACAATAGGTTTGGGAAAACAAGTTGTGACAAGTCTCAACATGTTGGGGACAAGTCTCAACATATTGGAGACAAGTCTCAACATGCTGTGCAGCATAGAGGCCTGTGGGGGCTGCAGTTGTCAATAGTGCAGCCATGTTTAAATGGCATATATCCCCACAAGAAACCATAACTAACAATAGATAAACACCAAAAGACAAGCTAGATAACTGGAATCTTCTAAAAATTAAACACTTATGCTCATCAAATACTTCACCAAAAGAGTAAAAAGAGAACTTACAGACTGGGAAAATTTTTTTTGGCTATGACTTACAAAGTTCTAATCTCTAAAATCTATGGGAAAATCCAAAACCTCTACAACAAAAAGACAAATAATCCAATTAAAACATGAGCAAAGGATATGAACAGATACTTCACCAAAGAAGACATTCAGGTGGCTAACACACATGAGGAAATGCTCATGATCACTAGCCATTAAAGAAACGCAAATCAAAACTACAATGAGATACCATCTCGCCCCGACATTACTGGCACTAGTGGAAAAAAAAAAAAAAAACAGAAAATAACAAATTTCGCAGAAGCTGCAAGGAGATTGGAATTCTTATGTACTGCTGGTGGGAATGCAAAATGATACAACCATTTTGGAAAATGATATAGCACTTCCTTAAAAAGCCAGAAATAGAAGTACCATACTATCCAGCAATCCCACTCCTAGGAATATATCCCAGAGAAATAAGAGCTGTCACACGAATAGACATTCATACACCCGTGTTAATTGCAGCATTATTCATAGTATCAAAAAGATGGAAACTACCTAAGTGCCCATCAATAGATGAATGGGTAAACAAACTGTGGTATATACACACAATGCAATGACGAATCTGTGAAACATCTCACAATGTGGATGAATCTGGAGGGCATTATGCTGAGTGAAATAAGTCAGTCACAAAAGGACAACTACTGTATGTGACCACCGTTATAAAAACTCATGAAAAGGTTTACGCACAGAAAGAAACAATCTTTAATGGTTAGGAAGTAGGGGAGAGGTGCGGAGGGAAAACCTCTAATTAGACGATACATAAGTGATAACTTTGGTGAAGGGTAAGACAGTACACAATACTGAGGAAGTCAGCACAACTTGGCCAAGGAAAAGTCATAGAAGCTTCATAGACACATCTAAATCCCCTGAGGGACCATGTTAATGGGCTAAAGGCTGGCCACCATGGTCTTGGAGGACTTCTAGCTCAATTGGCATAACATAGTTTATAAAGAAAATGTTCTACATTCCTACTTTGGTGAGTAGCGTCTGGGGCCTTCAAAGCTTGTGAGCTGCCATCTAAAGACACGTCTACTTGTCCCACTTCATCTGGAGCAGGGAAGAATGAAGAAAATCAAAGACACAGGGAAAGATTAGTCCAAAGCACTAATGGACCACAAGGAACACAGCCTCCACCAGACTGAGTCCAGCACAACTAGATGATGCCCGGCAACCACAACAACTGCTCTGACAGGCATCACAGTAGAGGGTCCTGGACAGAGCTGGAGATAAATGTAGAACAAAATTCTTACTCACAAAAACAGACCAGACTTACTGTTCGGACAGAGACTGGAGAAATCTCTAGAGTATGGCTCTGGACAATTTTTAACTTAGTACTAAATTCACTCCTGAGGTTCACTCTTCAGCCAAAGATTAGATAGGGATAGGCTTATAAAACAAACAAGCACACATCATTCAACCATGTATACAAGACAAAATGGGCACACCAGCTCAGGCGCAAGGACGAGAAGGCAGGAAGGGACAGGAAAGCTGGACAAATGGAAATGGGAAACCCAAGGTTGAGAAGGGAAGAGTATTGACAGGTTGTGGGCATAGCAACAAAACAATATGCATATTAATTGTTTAATAAGAAACTAATTTGCTCTGTAAACTTTCACCTGAAGCACAGTGAAAAAAAAAAAAAGTGAATTGGAGCACTATACACATGGTTGCAAGGTGATATACCCGCTTTGCCTGGGTTTAAAAGTGTAGAATGTGACAAAAATTTTTGGTCTGTGAGCAAAACAGCCACAGGGGCCAAGCTAAATATGATGTAATTATAGTAGCTAATACTTGTTGTGTGATTATTATGTAAGAGGAACTAATCTAATTCTGTTTCTTATACAGGTCCACAATTTGAAACCCTGGTTACATAAAACTCTTGGGGTGAGATGTATGTTAGAATTCAAAATTTTGAGGATTTTAGGAAAGAAACGGTATGTATACTACAAATTATGTAAATGCCCCAGCAGGGTCTGGGGCAGCAACCTATAATAAAGATAGTATTTCTGCAAGAAAAATAAAAATACGTGGTAATTCCACCCAAGCTGGTCTTCAAATTAATGAACCATAAACATTTTGAAGATCCAACACCCTGTGGAATGTGTAAGTACCCACTACACACAGAGACACACACACACGCATATAAAAGATAGACATCTGAGAGGGCTAAAGGATTGAAAGTGATATTTATTAGCATGTCATTTCTTAAAGAATGAAAGCAAATAATGTCTACTTTTCTAAAAATCGGAGTTTTCTTTTCCCCCACAGAATACGAAAAATAATCACTGTCCACCTTGATTGGATGGTCAAAATGGCATCACTAGTGAAGGGCAAATGGCATCATGTGTCTCCAGATACGATGCAGTGAGAAAGGCACAGCGTAACTTCTGCCTGGGGATCATAACTGAATCGATCATGAGAAAACCTCACACAAACCCAATCTGGGGAATATTCTATTAAATAACTGTCCTGTATTTTTCACAAATGTCCATGTCAGGAAAGACAAAGAAAAGTTAAAGAACTGTTTCAGATTAAAGATTAAGGAGACATGACATTAAAATGCAATGCATGATCCTGGGCAATATTCTAGGCAGGAAAAAAATTCTATAAGGGAATTATTGGGACAGTTGATATAATTGGAATATGGACGCTAGATTAGGAAAAAAAGTGTTGTATCAATGTTATATTTCTTGCATTTTATATCTGTACTGAGATTACATCAGGAAAAAAATCCTTGATTTTAGGAAATATTTGCTGACGTATTAAGGGGTAAAAGGACATGACATACGCAATCTACTTTCAAATGATTCTAAAGAAAAATAAAAATACATATATTTATATACACATATGCATATATTTATTCTTATTTAGAGCAAATGATAAAAAAATGTGACAAAAAATAGGTGAATCTGGGAAAAAGGTTTGTAGGAGTTCTCTGCATTATTCTTCTAATTTTTATGTATGTTCAAAAGTTTTTCAAATAAAATGTCAAAACATGATTTCAGACTTAAAAGGTGTGCTCAGTCCCGTATTTTATATCATTATAGTGAATTTACTTTAATGGACTTTCTAGCAAATACAGTAGTAATCTGGACTCTGAAGCCAGACTACCAAAATTTGAATACCGAGCTCACCTTTATTTGTGGTGTAAATTTTGGCACCATATTTAAACTATTTAACCTCTCTGTGTTTCAATTTTCTCATTTGTAAAATGGGAATAACATTAGTTGCTAACTCTTAGCATTGTGAACGTTAAATAAGTAACATACTTACAAGAGTGCCTGACACATAGATGGGGCTCAAAAATCATTAGTTATTAGCTTGAAAGTTTCTTTTTTCTTCCCCATGATATTTTCACCTCAACAACCTGTAATAATTTTTGAGACTTTAAAACTTATCCAAGAAAAGAAGTGAAAAAATCTAAGTTGTAGATTCTTAAAATACATCTCTTTGTATTTATTCAGCTCCTCAAGTTTGCTCTTCAACTTTTCTGAGACTTTGAAGACTTTACTGAGAGGGTGGAGGAGAAAGGTAAGTAAGTAACTTAGAGGGGTATTCTTTCCCTTGAGAATTTCCTGGGTTTTCAGATTCGAGGCTTAGAAAGCAACCTTCTTTGATATTAAGGTCGTAAGTCTTGGTAAGCTGTTTCACACCTGTTTTGGGGTTTCTGACAGAACTTCAGCTATATGTAGCCCAGAAGAACTGAGGATGCTCAGAGATAAGGAATCCAATGTAAATTATGAGATGAAGAAAAAGTTCTAATGATTGTGCCTTGGAGTGAGAGTCAGTCTGCCTGGATTCCAGTCCTATCTTTGTTATCCACTTGTCCTCGGTAATGACCCTCAACTCCTCCCTGTCACTCATTTGCTCCGTCTCTGAGGCATTTGGACTAAGTGATATCTATGGTCCTTCCAAAAAAAATACACTTCTTGATACTTGTAGTTTTTCTCTGCCTTATGTTCATTTCTTCAGCCATCAAGGAAATGATACGTGCAGATGAGGCAGTCAGTTTCTTCTAAGCCCAGAAAGACAAGTGGACATACAAACCCTTGGTGGAAATGTTAGTTCTAAAAACAAACCTCATCAAGTCTACTCTCTAAGCGTTCGAAAACATCATTTTGCTTATTCATAGCACAGCTTTGACACAAACCCTGGCAGATAACAAATTGCTATCCAAAAAGAGCAGGAGTAATCATTGCAAAGGCTAAAATGAGAATGATCGTGTTTTAAAAATGATTCATGCAACTTTCTGCCCAAATTGTCATACCTGATCACCTCCAACATAGTCAGCTAGAAAAAATATCCGTTAAGTGTGTTGCTAATTGAACTGACGTATTTCCCTAGAGATGATTTTAAATTTCTGGAGAAAGCATTAGTACCTGCTGATAAAAGGCAAGACATCAGGGCTGTATTAAGGGCCTGCCATGTAGAGTGGAAATTGTAAACATAGTCACCTACAGTAAATAAAGCTATTACGCAGCACTACGTTGCACACCAACCACTGAGACTCAGGAAGAGGGCACAAACAAGAGAGTAAATTTGGTTTTCTGTAGCTCCCAGGATCCCTGTAGTCCTGCTAGTTAACGCTAACAGGAGGAAACCTGACAGGGGCAGAGGGATGGTGGGAGCAGTGGGAAAGAGGGGCCAGGAAAGGAAAGCATAGCATACAAATCTTTTATTTATTTATTTTTAATTGTGGTGAAAATATACATAACAAAACATGCGCCCACTCGACAACGTCTACATGTGCGATTCAGTGACATGGATCACATTCTTCAAGTTGCACAGCCATTCTTGCTATCCCTTTCCAAAACATTACGCCATCATTAACATAAACTCAGGGCTCCTTAAGCAAAAACTTCCCTTTTCCCCCTCCTCCTACCCCTAATAACCACTAATAATCTTTGGTGTCTACATATTTGCTTATTTCATATAAGTGAGATCGTACAGTATTTGTCATCTTGCAACTGGTTTATTTTGCTCAGCATGATGGTTTCAAGGTGCATCCTTGTGGCAGGCATCAGGATTTCATTTCTCTTTATGACTGAGTAATATTTCGTTGTACGTACATAACACGTTTTGTTTGTCCATTCATCTGTGGATAGATATTTCAGTCATTTCCACCTTTTGGCAATTATGAAGAGTGCTGCAGTGAGCATTGGTGTTCAGGTTACAAACCTTTTTTAACAGATCTCCACAAGTTGAAAAGTTAGCACACACCCCCAATATATATGTATAATCATTACTGTATAAATTATATCCTTCATCTACTTTACTCACATATTATGTAAACTTGAAAATATCCAACAATGATATAAAACATTTAAAGAATAAGATAAAGAATAAAAATAAATAAAAGTTCTAATATGTCCTTGCACATTTTGATAAATCATCTAGAGTACTACGAGGGGAATATGCACTTCATTTGGACACTGCTGATATAAGGGAGAGAAACTATAGTTTTCCTGTTGGAGCTGACTCCAACTCACGGTGATCCCATGTGTGTCAGAGTAGAACTGTGCTCCATAATGTTTTCAATAGCTGGTTTTTTTTTTGGAAGTAGATTGCCAAGCCTTTCTTCAGAGGTGCTTTTGGACAACCTTTCAGTTAACAAGTAAGTTTGTGAACTGTTAGCTCACCCAGGGACTCCTTATATTCATTTAGATGAAATAATCTGCCTTTGTAACACTTTAGAAATGTGGTTATTCCTAGACACTTTCAACGATTTATTGTTCTGAGTCTCTTCAGATTTTTATATTGCTTTATTTTAAACTAAAACAATTTTCAAAACCATAAAAATAATTTGCACCTAGAGATTCAACCACCCTGGGATTTTTTTTTCCACAGAAAACCACAAAAACAATGGACTGTGAGGGCTATTCTAAAATTAATATAACTCGCCAATACCTCAACACTAAATTAAAATCAATTTACACTGTAATATAGAAAATGAATTTTCTAAAAATGTTGCTATAGAAATGAGATTGGAGATCCTGATCAATCCTAGGCTGTATCATCATTACATTTTTCACCATGGTTTGGCAGAAGCCCCTGATCTTTTTCTGTCAAGCAATTTGGTCCTATCAGGAATCTATGATTTCCAGATTATTTTTTTAATTTAATCTTTTGGTAAAAATGTACACAACAAAACATACACTCCACTCAACAATTTTTACATGCATGGTGCATTGACAATGGTTCTGTTCTGTCACCATTGAGAATTGTATCACCGTTTTCACTACAGATACCCCTATTATTTCACTACAGTTACCTCATACTCTCTACCCCTTAAAATTCTCATCTGTCCTTTCGAGTTACTTTTTTCATTTCAGTCTCATATAGATAATTCTTTAGAAGGGTGCAGTATTCAAGGCAGACATTTATTGAGCTAAATTGTTGTTTAGTTTAAAGATGACTTCATGAGATAATTTTGGTTCAAGGCTCAAAAACTGTTTTGAGGGGAAAGGTTTGGGGGTCTGTGGTGAAATGAATTCCTTTATGTGGCCTTTTGTCTTGGTTCTTTGGAAAAACAGCTTGAGAGATTTTTCCCCTAAGACCAGAGGAGTTACCTTTGCCCTAGTTTTCTACCCCAGAGGGTTTGTTACATTTCCTGGGTAAGCTGTAAACAACCTGGTTTGATACTTTTTGTCTGGTCCTGCCATGCAGCCTGCCCTGTGATTGGTATGCATCTTTCAGGGATTGATCAATATACTATGCAAATGAAATTACTATAGGCTATGCAAATGAAGTGACTATAGCCTACTGTGCACTAGCAACAGGCCTGGAAGGGGCTCTGCAGCAGAGTTGGTGGTGACAGATGGCAGGGCCAAGAAGAGCTTGTCCTAAGGGAGCTGAGAGGAGCCTGTCTTGAGAGGGCTGAGAGGAACCTGTCCTCAGGGGACTGAGAGGAGGCCTACATGGCCAAGAAGACAGAGAGAAGGGCCTGCTTGCTTGCATGGCCAAGAAGAGCTGAGACAGCTGTCTTACACTGAAGAAGGAATACTTTGCCTGAATAATTCCTGATCCTGATCCTAAGTTGTACACTGCTACTTCCTAATAAACCACTTAACTGTAAGTATGGTCTGTGAATTCTTTATGGCCATTGCAGTGGATTATTGAACCCAGCAGAGAAGTAGAAAGTGCCATGGGAAAGAAGGCTGGTGTCAGAATTGGTAGAAAGTTTGGAGGGTGGACATACGTCTGAACTTCACCTCACGGAAATCGACTTTGGGCTGATCCTGGTCATTATCCTCCCTGAAGTTAGACAGATTCTGATGCTACTACTACTACCATGTTACAAGGTCCCTTCAGTCTCAAAGTGTCCAGTAAGTCTGGTTTCCAATAAGAATGTGGGCTTCTGTTCCTCAATTTTACTTCTTTTGATCAAGATCTATCTATTGGATCCTTGATCAAAATGTCCAATAATGGTAGTCAGACACCGGTCATTTCTTCTGGTCTCATGGCAAAGGAGGTAGTAGTTCATAGAGTCAATTAGACCTGCAATAAAACCATTTCCATCTCCAATTCTTGGATCTCCTTCTTCCTCTGTTCCTCCAGGTAATTAGAGATGAAATGTTGTATCTTAGATGACTGCTGGCAAGTTCTTAAGACTCCAGGAGTCTTGAACTAGAGGAAGAAAAAGAAACTCTTAAAATAATATAAGGCCAATTGACTGGACAGGCTCACGAGACCAACACTCCAAATCCTGAACCAAAAAGACTAACCGCTATATCACAAAAACCAAACCTGTTGCCACTGAGTCGATTCTGACTCATAGTGACCCTATAGGACAGAGTAGAACTGCCCCATAGTGTTTCCAGGGCTGTAAATCTTTATGGAAGCAAACTGCCGTGTCTTTCTCTTGCGGAGCAGCTGGTGGGTTTGAATCACCAATCTTTCAATTAGCAGCTGAGTGCTTAACCACTGTATCATCAGGGCGCCTTAAAACTAATCCCATGAGGTGTTTATTTGTAGCTATTATTAATGACTGCATTCTTTTTTTTGGCTGCTATTTTTGTTGTAAAATTAAGTGTACTATTTTATATGTCATTTCACTCCCTTTTTTACATTTTTCTAGTGTACAATTTTGATATCAGCTGCAATAGTCAAGTAGTGTAACTATTACACTCAGTCCACGCCAATTTTCCCATCACCATAGACATACGTTTAGTACTTCTGGTAGAATGATTACCCTCCTCCTTTCCCTTCCCATCCCTGGTGACCATTGGTTTTTATATAGTTAGCTATTCTTTTTTTTTATTGTTGTAATTAAATGAAGTTTACATTTCAAGTTAGTCTCCCATACAAAGTTTTTATGCATACATTGTTATGAGACCCTAATTGCTCACCCCATTCTGCGGCAGCACATTCCTCCCCTCCGCCCCTGATTCCCGATGAACATTCAACCAGCTCCTAACTCTCTCTGCCTTTGCCTCTCACCTTGGACAGAAGCCGCCCCTTTGGTCTCTTATATCTACTTTTCTAAGAGGCACACTCTTCACGAGTATCACTTTATGTCCCACAGTCCAGTCCAATCCCTGTCTGAAGAGTTGGCCTCGGAAATTGTTTTAGTTCTAGGCTGATGGAGAGACCAGGGGCCATGCTTTCTGGGGTGCCTCCAGTCTTAGTCAGACCATTAAGTCTGGTCTTCTTACTAGAATTTGAGTTCTGAATCACATCGTTCTACTGCTCCATCAGGGACCCTCTGTTGTGTTCCCTGTTAGGATGTTCGTTGGTGGTAGCCGGGCACCATCTAGTTCTTCTGTTCTCAGGCTGATGAAGTCTCTGGTTTATGTGGCCCATTCTGTCTCTTGAGCCAATACTTTCCTTTGTCTCTGGTGTTCTTTGTTCTCCTTTTCTCCAAGTGGCTGGGACCAATTGATGCATCTTAGATGGCTGCTTGCAAGCTTTCAAGACCCCAGATGCCACTCACCAAAGTAGGATGCAGAGCATTTTCCTAATAAGCTTTGTTATGCCAGTTGACCTAGATGTCCCCTGAAAGCATGGTCCCCAGACCCCCTACCCCTGCTACCCTGTCTCTCAAAGTATTTGATTGTATTAAGGAAACTTCTTAGCTTGTGCTGACTTCCCCTGTAGCGTGTGCTGTCCTTCCCTTCGCCTAAGATGATTCTTATCTACCATCTGGTTAGTGAATAACCCTCACCCTCCCTCCCCACCCCCATAACCATCAAAGAATGTTTTCTTCTGTGTTTAAACCTTTTCTTGAGTTCTTATAATAGTGGTCTTATAAAATATTTGTCCTTCTGTGACTGACTGAATTCACTCAGCATAATAAGTTCCAGCTTCCACCATGTTATACGATGTTTCACAGCTTCATCGTTGTTCTTTACCATTGCATAATATTCCATTGTGTGCATATACCATAATTTGTTTATCCATTTGTTGATGGGCACCTAGGTTGCTTCCATCTTTTTGCTATTGTGAACAGTGCTGCAATGAACATGGATGTGCATGCATCTATTCTTGTGACAGCTCTTGTTTCTCTAGGATATATTCCAAGGAGTGAGATAGCTGGAATGTATGGTACTTCTATTTCTAGCTTTTTAAGGAAGTGCCAGATCGATTTCCAAAGTGGTAGTACCATTGTACATTCCCACCAACAGTGTTTAAGTGTTCCAGTCTCCACAACCTCTCCAGCATTTATTATTTTGTGATTTTTGGATTAACGCTAGCCTTGTTGGGGCGAGATGGTATCTCATTTAGTTTTGATCTGCATTTCTCTAATGGCTAATGATTGTGAGCATTTCTTCATGTGTCTGTTAGCCATCTGAATATCTTCTTTGGCAAAGTGCCTGTTCATATCCTTTGCCCATTTTTTAATTGGGTTATTTGTCTTTTTGTTGTTAAGGTTTTGCAGTATCTTGTAGATTTTAGAGATTAGACGCTGATTGGATTTGTTGTAGACAAAATTTTTTTCCCAGTCTGTAGGTTGTCTTTTCACTCTTTTGGTGAAGTCTTTTGATGAGCATAAGTGTTTGATTTTTAGGAGCTCGCATTTATCTGGTCTCTCTTCTGGTGCTTGTGCATTGTTACTCATGGTTCGTATTGTGTTTATGCCATGTATTAGGGCTCCTAGCGTTGTCCCTATTTTTTCTTCCATGATCTTTATTGTTTTTGATTTTATATTTAAGCCTTTGTCCAGAAAAATTTAACAGGTTTATTTATAATTGTTATAAAGTTGAACTGTTGAAACTTGTTCACTGAAATATTTTGACTTGCATTAATGCTTTGTGTCCCCACATTTATATTAAAAATTCACACACAAATGAAAATGGAAAAACTGCCTATACCTGATTTCTGTCCCCTATTTTTCCATGCATAATCATATACTTAGGTACATTTTGACCCCATGTAAAAAAAATCTAACGTTCCGAACTACCAATAACAGGAAGAAGAGAATTTTTTTTTTTTTTAAAGAATGAAATGTTTCCCATCATAGTGGATTCTTAAGCACATTCTCCACGTATGTGGCGTGCTAGCTGGATGTCTTTTGGCATAATTGTTACACATTTGGCATGGATAGCATACAGGTTGGTGTCTTCAAAAAGGCCAGCCAGATAGGCCTCACTTGCCTCCTGCAAAGCACCAATAGCTGCACTCTGGAAACGCACATCTGTTTTGAAGTCCTGAGCAATTTCTTGCACCAGACGTTGAAAGGGAAGTTTGCGAATCAGAAGTTCAGTGGACTTCTGATAACGTCTGATTTCCCAGAGTGCCACAGTACCAGGCGTGTAACGATGAGGTTTTTTCACCCCTCCAGTAGAGGGTGCACTCTTGTGAGCAGCTTTTGTAGCCAGTTGCTTCCTGGGTGCTTTACCACCAGTTGATTTGCAGGCTGTCTGCTTCGTACGAGCCATGGCATAGACACCTCCTCACTTACCCCCCTTCTGCTTCAGCTGGAGATCAGCGAGCTAGAGGCGGCACTGCCGTTAGAGAGCTACGGCGGGGTGGCAGCGACTGCGAACACAGTTGTAGTTAGCTATTTTTGTCATTTCATGTAAGTGAGATCATACAATATTTGTCTTTTTGTGATTGATTCATTTCAGTCAGCATAATGTCTTCAAGGTTAGTCCATGTTGTTTCGTGTGTCAGGATTTCATTTTTCTTAAAGGTTGACTAATATTCCACAGTATGTATGTACCATATTTTGTTTATCCACTAATTAGCTGAGGGGCACTTGGGTTGTTTCCCTCTTTTTGCTATTGTGACTAGTGCTGCAGTGAGCATCATGGTATATAAGTCTGTTTGTGTCCCCACTTTTAAGTCTATGGTATATACCTAGGAGTGGGATTGCTGGATCATATGATAGCTCCATATCTAATTTTTGAGGTATTGCCATACGGTTTCCCACAACAGCTGCACCATTTTACATTTCCACCAGCAATGGATAAGGGTCCCTATCTCCCCACTTCCTCGCCAGTATTTGTGGTTTTCTGTTTTTCTGTCATTGCCATTCTAGTAGGGGTGAGGTAGTATCTCATTACAGTTGGAATTGACTTGACAACAATGAGTTTGATTTTTGGGGGGCGGGGGGGGAGTAAAGGCTAATGATGACGAGCATCTTTTCAAGAGTTTGTTGGCAACTTGAATATCCTCTTTGAGAAAGTGTCTGTTCAAGTCCATTTTTTGATTGGATTATTTGCGTTTTTGTTGTTAAACTGTAGAAATTTTATATATATTGTGGGTATTAGACCCTTATCAGTTACATAGCTCGCAAAGATATTTTCTCAGTTTATAGGTTGTCTTTTCACTCTTTTGAAAAAAATCTTTTGATGAACAGAAGTATGTAGTTTGTATAAGATCCCAGGTGTCTTTTTTGTCTTCTGTTGCTCTTGTATTTGTTGTATTTAACAGTCTATCCTTAAAGAAAATTAGATCCGATAGCTTCTCTCTTACGTTTTTTTTCCAAGAACTTTATAGTTTTAGTTCTACCATTCAGGTCCTTGATCATTTTGAGTTAGTTTTTGTGTATGGTGTGAGGTATGGGTTTTGCTTCATTTTTCTGCACATGGAAATCCAATTTTGCCATCACCACTTGTTGAAAATACTGTTCCTTCTCCACTGAATGGACTTAGGGCCCTTGTCAAAGATCAGTTGTCCATAGATACATGGATTTATTTCTGGGCTTTCAATTCTATTCCATTGGTCTATGTGTTTATCATTAAACCAGTACCAGGCAGATTTGGTTACTGCAGTTGTATAGCAAGTTTGGAAATTGGGAAGTGTGAGGCCTCCTACTTTGTTCTTCTTCAAAATTGCTTTGGCTATTTGGGTCCTCTTTCCTTTCCGTTTAAGTTAAGGATTAGCTTTTCCATTTCTGTAAAGAAATGCTGCTGTGATTTGATCAGGATTGTGTTGAATCTATAGATCATTTTGGGTAGTATTGATATTTTCTCAATGCTAAGTCTTCCAATCCATGAGCATGGAATGTCTTTACATTTATTTATGTCTATTTTCGCCTCTCCCAGCAGTGTTTTATAGTTTTCATTGTATAAGTCCTTTACATCTCCAGTGTGATGATTAAGATTGTGTGTCAACTTGGTTGGGCCACGATTCTTGGTTGGGCCATGATTCTCAGTGTTTTGGCAGTCATACAGTGTTGTGATCACTTCCCTGTTGAGATCTGATATGTGATCACCCCATGATGAGATTTGCTGTAAGTAGCTGATCAGTTGAAAGGAGTTTCCCTGGGCATGTGGCCTGCATCTGAATATAAGTGGATGTTCTAGCAAGGCTCGGGCTTTTTCTCCTTCTGGATCCTGCAGCTGGGACTCCTGTTCATCTGACCTCTGGTTCTTGGGACCTGAGCTAGCAGCTTACCTGTGGTCTTTCCTGCCAGTTTTGGGATTTGTCAACTTTCACAGCCTGTGAGCAAGAGCCCTGCTATTTGACCTGCTGATCTTGGGTTCACCAGCCCCCGTGGCTATGTGAATCAGGAGAAGCCTCTATCCTGATCCACAGATTTTGGACATTCTAGCCTCTACAACAGCGTGAGCCATTTCCTTGATATAAATCTCTCTCCATGTATGTATTTATACACTTTACTGGTTTTGCTTCTCTAGAGAACCCAGCCTAAGACAATCATCTTAGGTCTCTTGGTTTGCAGTTTTCAACAAATTTAGAAAAGAAAATTAGCTATTATTTCTTCAAATATTTACCACCTGCCTGAAACTCAGGGACTTTAATTATAAGTATGTTAGGTCATTTAAAGTGGTCCCACAGTTCACTGATGTCCTGCTCTGTTTTTCTTCAGTCTTTTTTCTCTCTGTGTTTTATTTTGTATAGTTTCTATTCCTATGTGTTCATGTTCATTAATCTTTCCTTCTGAAATGTCTTTATCTTTTATCTCTCTCTTTAATACCAGTCAGTGTATTTTTCATCTTAGACATTGAAGTTTTTGGACATAATGGATGCATATAAAATACAATTTTTTAATATTGCTTGGTAATTATAAATCCATGTCTGTTCTGGATTGGTTTAAATTGACTAATTTTTTTTTTTTCTCTTCATTTTGGGCTGTACCTTTTTTGCTTCTTAGTATTCCTTGTACTTTTTTATTGGATTTCAGACTTTGTGAATTTTAACTTTGTTAATGCTGGGTATTCCTATAAATATTCTCTAGCTTTGTTCTAGGAGTCCCTGGGTAGAGCAGAAGGTTAATTTCTCAACTACTAGCTGAAAGGTTGGCATTTGGAACCCACTCAGAGGAGCCTCAAAATACAGGCCTGATAATCTGCTTTCTTGAAAACTCTGTGGAGCAGTTTCCTCCCGTACACATGAGGTCGCCATGAGTCGGAATCTACTAGACGGCAACTAACAACAACAAGGTTTGTTCTGGGTCGCAGTTAAGTTACTTGAAAACAGTTTAACCTTTCAGGACTTGCTTTTGAAATTTGTTAGGCAAGATGATCAGTGTTTAATCTAATGATAATTATTCCCCATTACTTAGGCAGGATCCTTCTGAATGCTCTACCCAATACCCTATGAATTATAAAGTTTTCCATTCTGGCTGGTAGGAACAGGCACTATTCACAACTCTGTATGAGCCCTGGATACTGTTTCCTCTAATACACTGGTGTAGTTCTTTTCTTGGGTTTGGTTAGTTTTCTTACACATATGTGCTGATCAGAATGCCGAGGAATACCCAAGGGGGATCTTTTGGAGGTCTTTGAAATTTTCTGTGTGTGTGGTTCTCTCTGAAACTATTTTATTGGCCCCTCTAGGACTCTCTTAGCTCCAACTTAAAGTCAGAGAGCCCACCCACCTCTGCTTGAGTTCTGCATCTCGGTGATATAGACTGGAATCCCCATCAATGCAGTAAACTCTGCTATTATAGGACTCCTCTCATTTGTTTCCCTTTTCTCAGTGATCACTGTCTTTCATTTCCTGATGTCTATTTGCTATGAGTCAGAACAGACTCGACAGCAATGGGTTGTTTTGGTTGTTGTTGTTTAGTGTCTTTAAAATTGTTATTTCATAGATTTTGTCTAGTTTTCTGATTGTTTTAGAGTACAATAGTAAATCTGGTTATTCCATCTTGGCCAAGAGTAGAATTATCTCCTGTTATCTTTTTTGTTATTTTGATTTCTAGCTTATTTATACCACTGAGATCAGTAAACATACTGTGAAGGATGTAGTCCCTTTGTCACTTTGTTTACACCACCATATTATAAATTTAAGGAGCTCTGACGGCACAATGGTTAAGTGCTCAGCTGCTAACTGAAAGGTCAGTGGTTCGAACCCACTAGCCACTCCACAGGAGAAAAGACCTAGTAGTCTGATCCAGTAAAGATTACAGCCTAGGAAACCCTATGGGGCATTTCTACTCTGTACTACAGGGTCGCTAGGAGTTGAAATGGACTCAAAGACACACAACCACAACAACATTGTAAATTTTGCTAAGTGTTCTGAGTACACTTGAAAATGCGTATTCAGTCACAACTGGGGTATATAAATATTTAAATACTACTTGGTTCAAGTTTATTAAACTTCTTTTTTTTAGATCTGCTACATCCACTAGTTTTTGTTGTTTGTTCTATCAACTATTAAGGGATCGTGTTAAATTGTCTCACCATAACTATCAATTTCTCTGTTTCACCTTTAGTTCTTTCGTTTTTAAGTATCTTTTAGGCTATGGCACTAATACATATTTAGGATTTGAAATTTTGTTATCTTTCTGGTGGGATAATCCCTTAGCTTTATGAAATATACATTTTATCTCTAGTAATTACTTATTGCCTCTATGTCTACTTTTTCTGATGTTACTATTAGAAAGTCCCATCAGCTTTCTTTTGGTTAATATTTGTGTGGATATTGGTTTTCATCCTGAGTACGAGCAGAGTACAGGGGCATTTCTGCCTGACACGAGATTCCTATAATAAACAATCTTTGGTTTGGGACTTCCTGGTAACCCAGCCAAGATGTTTTCACAGCTACACTACAGTTTGGGGCTTTTCCTACTCAATTAACCTTCCTTCCCTCTCTCATTTCACGGGTGACAGAACTGCCTTACCTACGGCTATCCTAGTCCTGCTTCCCTTAACATTAACAAACAATAATTCTTTTACATTTTCTAATTCTATCTTGACATCTAATTTCCAGAAGAATCAAACAGATGTAGTTGGTTATGTAAAACTTAAAATTCTTCCTTAATTGAAGTGATTCTGATTCCTCTAATATTATAAACAGTTCTTGTATCAATTAGTAGCAAATAAAATGAGTTGGAATTTGACTTAAAGGCAGTGGGTTTGGTTTATGCGTTATATAATAAAGTGAATTTGGTGAATTCATTGTTGCTTATAAATAACTGACAATTAAATTTGATAAAAATATTTTTATTGTGGTAAAACATGTAACAAAACATCTGTCAGTTCAACAATTTTTACATATATAATTCAGTGACATTGATTACTTTCATGTTTTAACAACCATTACCACTGTACTTTTCCAAATTATTCCACAACCATAACAGAAACTCAGTGCTCCCTAAGCAATGGCTCCAGTTTCCCTCTCCCTCCTACTCCTGGTACCACTAATAAGCTTTGTTCTTTTTAAACTTACCTATTTCATGTAAGAAACCCTGAGGCATAGTGGTTAAGAGCTACAGCTGCTAACCGAAAGGTCGGCAGTTCAAATCCATCATATACTCCTTGGAAACCCTGTGGGGCAATTCTACTCTGTCTTTTAGGGTTGCTATGAGGCAGAATTGACTCCATGGCAATGGATTTGTTTTTTGTTTTTTTTTTAATTTCGTATAAGTGGGATCATACAGTAGTCCTTTTGTGACTGTCCTATTTCATTCAGTGTAATGTTTTCAAGGCTCATCTGTGTTGTAGCAAATGTATCAGGACTTCATTTCTCTTTATGGATGAATAATATTCCTTTGTATGAATATACCACATTTTTTTTTATTCTTTCATCTATTGATAGACATTTAGGTTGTTTCCAGCTTTTGACTATTGGGACTAATGTTGCAGTGAACATTGGTGTCCGGGTTCCTGTTTGCATTCCTGCTTTCAATTCTTTTGGATATATACGTAGGATTGTGGTTGTTGGAACATATGGTAGTTTTATGTTTAACTTTTTGAGGAACTACCAAACTGTTTTTCACATTGCAGTTATCATTTTATAATCCCACCAGCAGTGACTAAGGGTTCCAGTTTCTCCACATTCTTACCAACACCTGTTATTTCGTGTGTGTGTGTGTGTGTGTGTGTGTGTGTGTGTGTGTTTTATCATAGCCATTCTAGAAGAGGTGAGGTTTTCATTTACATCTCCCTAATACTGGAATCAACCTGAAGCAATGAGTTTGGTTTTTTGGTTTAATAATAAATCTGATAATAATATTTTTCTGAAAAAAGACTCTAGTAAAAATAAGTAGCTGTTTTCCTAGGGCTGGCCACGTAGCTAGCGGAGGTGGATTCCAAACATAGGCTCTATCTGTACATTTACTAAAACTCTACCTTATCTCAAAATATGCTACATATGAATAATTTATTTGTGCTAAGGCAGCTTACAGAAGGAAGAATTTATTATAGCTGTATGATAAAAAGTGTGGGGCAGACATTCCAAATATTTTGGAAACTGCTATTTAAGGGAGAGTTCTTTGAATTTGTAGAAGAAATTATCTGAGGTAGAATTTTCCAAAACAAAAAACACTAGCTTAAAAACAAATAAGGTTTTTTTTTTAAAATTAAAAATTAAACACACTACAAGACATAAGTAATTCCTCATGTCCCTGGAGTTTTCTTCTAAGATCTTTGTTAACATGCCAATCAATCAATTTTTAATTATGCTTCTGTTTCTATTTATTGTCCCCTTCATTAGTCATTCAGCAGAGAGTGATTGCAGCCACTCTGGCATTAACAACATTTGCCAAATAACAGTAAAGGAATCACTATTAAGCTTCATCTTCTTAAAGACTAAAAATAAACACAAAAAGCAGTAAGTTTTAAAACTTCTGTTCCTAAATTCTTGGCTCTCTGGAAATCATTCTACTGTCCTAGGGACCAACACTTGATGAAAACAGCTCTTCAGGAGCAATCTATCAGAAAAGGCAAGAAAGATATTGAGATATTTTTAATGTGTGGCTGTATCTTTAAAAATTGTAGATTAGACATACGCTCCCATTACCTAGTTTTTTAAAAAAATGAGATACTCAGGGAGATCGTGGAATTTCGGAAATCTAGAAAATTCATAAAGTTTATTATTTTTAATTCTATCTTTAAAGTTTCCACAAACTTTTGATTGTAAGTAGGAGTATTGAGTATCTACATATGTCATAATTCTCTCTCCTATAGTGCTATTATTGTTGTCTTTTATATAATAAAAATCATCTTAATAATATTGACTATCAGTATGGAATTTCAAATGGCTTATTTTTTACTATTTAGAACTAAGCGATATGTAGTGACTAGGTGATAGGTGCCCTCTGGTGGGCAGAGGATAGTTAAACTTGTATGTATTTAAACAAGGTGTTGTTAGATGCTGTGGAGTCAATTCCGACTCATAGTGACCCTTTAGGACAGAGTAGAACTGCCCCATAAGTTTCCAGGGAGAAGCTGGCGATTTGAACTGCCAACATTTTGGCTAGCAGCCAAGCTCTTAACCACTACACCACAGGGTTAGGTAGGTGATGATTAAACCTACACTTAAATATATTCTCAGGCATCTAGGAAGAAAGGCCTTGAGATGTGCTTATGAAAGATCACAGATATTGAAAACCCTATGGAGCACAGTTCTACTCTGACACACATGGAGTCACCGTAAGTCAGAATTGACTCTATAGTAACTGATTTGATTTGGTTTTAAATATATGCCTACCAAATTGCAATTTATATTCAAAGACTGGTTTGCTATATTCATATCTCTCCCAGAAGAGATGTTCTAGGAGTTAAATAATTATAACCTGAATTCCTCAAGCCTGTTAAGTTTTGGATACTGTCACATCAACAGTCACTCAAATTTTGCTTTTCTTTTTATTCGCCTGTGCCTACTCTCCACTGTAAATGTACTCACAAGTATTTCTGAGATCTCAGAGGATAATTCACATGTATTTGTAAACAAGCCTGAACAGCTAAGAGTATTACTATACAATTTCTTCATAACTGTCCACCGTTTCCCAATGGGCTTCATAATTCCTACCAATAACCTGTATCTAATCAACCAGGCACCATAGCTAATGCATCGGACTAAAAGCATCAGGGGTTGCATCAAAACTTCAATAAGTGGAAACAATGCAAATGTCCATACTTCATGCAATCTTTTATCACTAATGACCTTTATCTCAGTTTCCCAGAGCTGTCATAACAAAATACCACAAAAATGGATGGCTTTAATGAATAGAAATTTATCTTTTCAAAGTTCTGGAAGCTAGAAGTCTGAATTCAGGGTGTTTATAGGGCCATGTTCTCTCTGTCTGCTCTGGGGGAAGATCCTTTCTTGTCTCTTCCACCTTCTGGTGGCCCCAGGACTCTCATGGCATTTCTTGGTTTGAAGATGTATCTTCACCTGGTGTCTTGTCCTTGTGTGGCCCTATCTCTGCGTCTGTTCTGTTCTTTTATAAGACAACAGTCAGAAGGGATTTGGACCTACCCTACTCCAGAATGACCTCATTAACTTGACTGACAACACCTGCAAGGAAAAAGATATTTCCCAAAGCAAGGTCACATTCACAGGTACAAGTGTTAAGACTGCAACATATCTTTTGGGAGGCAACAATTCAATCCATAACAACCCTTAAAGCACTGCTTGAATCCTTATCTAACACATCCCTTATGCTTCTGACTGTATTCTTTGTCTCCATTCAGGTCTATCCATATGGCCAGTTAGAGACAAACACCCATTTCTATGGTTTTCCATCTCTGTCCTATCCCCCAAGCCAGGCATCTAGGCATTGAAATTTCTGTCTTCTTTTATCTCAAAGCAAAAACATAGGTAAAAATTCATTTATAATGCTGTCAGGTATATTTGAATTTGGTTTGGGCAAAGAGAAGGATGCCCAAGATGCCATGTGTTATGGATTAAAATATGTGCCCCTAAAATATGTGTCGACTTGGCTAGGCCATGATTACCAATATTGTGTGGTTGTCCTCCATTTTGTGATCTGATGTGATTTTCCTGTGTGTTGTAAATCCTAATGTCTGCCTGTGGTTAATGAGGCAAGACTGTTTTTGTTGTTAGGTGTCATTGAGTTGGTTCCGACTTATAGTGACCCTGTGTACCACAGAACAAAACACTGCCTGGTCCTGCACCACGCTCACAATTGTTATGCTTGAGCCCATGGTTGCAGCCACTGTATCAGTCCATCTCTCTGAGAGTCTTCCTTTTTTTTGCTGACCGGGTACTTTACCAAGCATGATGCCCTTCTTCAGGGACTGATCCCTCCTGATAACATGTCCAAAGTATGTGAGATGTAGTCTTGCAATCCTTGCTTCTAAGGAGCATTCGGGTTGTACTTCTTCCAAGACAGATTTGTTCATTCTTTTGGCAGTCTGTGGTGTATTCAATATTCTTCACCAATATAATAATTCAAAGGTGTCAATTCTTCTTTGGTTTTCCTTATTCATTGTCCAGCTTTCTCATGCATATAAGGCGATTGAAAATACCATGGCCTGGGTCAGGCACACTATAGTCTTCAAGGCGACGTCTTTGCTTTTCAACACTTTAAAGACGTCTTTTGCGACAGATTTGCCCAGTGCAATGCATTTTTTGATTTCTTGACTACTGCTTCCATGGAGGTTGATTGTGGATCCAATTAAAATGAAATCCTTGACAACTTCAATCTTTTTACTCCGTTTATCATGATGGTGCTTATTGGTCCAGTTGTGAGGATTGTTGTTTTCTTTATGTTGAGGTGTAATCCGTACTGAAGGCTGTAATCTTTGATCTTCATCAGTAAGTGCTTCAAGTCCTCTTTACTTTCAGCAAGCAAAGTTGTGTCATCTGTGTAAAGCAGGTTGTTAATGAGTCTTCCTCCAACCCTGGTGCCCCATTCTTCTTCATATAGTCCAGCTTCTCCAATTATTTGCTCAGCATACAGATTGAATAGTTATGGTGAAAGGATACAACCCTGATGGACACCTTTCCTGACTTCAAACCATGCAGTATCCCCTTGTTCTGTCTGAACAACTACCTCTTGATCTATGTACAGGTTCCTCATGAGCACAATTAGGTGTTCTGGAATTCCCGTTCTTCTCAATGTTATCCATAATTTGTTATGATCCACAGAGTCTAATGCCTTTGCATAGTCAATAAAACACAGGTAAACATCTTTTCTCTACTTTCAGCCAGGATCCATCTAACGTCAACAATGATATCCCCGGTTCCACATCCTCTTCTGAATTCGGCTTGAATTTCTGGTGGTTCCCTGTTGATGTACTGCTGCAGTCACTTTTGAATGATCTTCAGCAAAATTTTACTTGCCTGTGATATTAATGATATTGATAGTTTCCACATTCGGTTGAATCACCTTTCTTGGGAATAGGCATAAATATGAATCTCTTCCAGTCAGTTGGCCAAGTAGCTGTCTTCCAAATTTCTTGGCATAGACAAGTGAGCACTTCCAGTCAGCATCCGTTTTTTGAAACTTCTCAGTTGATATTCCATCAATCCCTAGACCCTTCTTTTTCGCTAATGCCTTCAGTGCAGCTTGGACTTCTTCCTTCAGTACCATTGGTTCCTGATCATATGGTACCTCTTGGTTGAACGTTGACTAATTGTTTTTGGTATAATGACTTTGTGTATTCCTTCCATCTTCTTTTGATGCTTCCTGCATTGTTTAATATTTTCCCCATAGAATCCTTCATGATTGCAACTCGAGCCCTAATTTTTTCTTCAGTTCTTTCAGGTTGAGAAATGCCTAGCATGTTCTTCCCTTTTGGTTTTCTATCTCCAGGTCTTTGCACATGTCATTATAATACTTTACTTTATCTTCTCCAGGGGCCCTTTGAAATCTTCTGTTCAGTTTTTTTACTTCATCATTTCTTCCTCTTGCTTTAGTTAAGAGCAAGTTTCAGAGTCTCTTCTGACATCCATTTTGTCTTTTCTTTCTTTCCTGTCTTTTTATTAACCTCTTGCTTTCTTCATGTATGATGTCCTTGATGTCATTCCACAACTCATCTTGTCTTCTGTCATTAATGTTCAATGTGTCAAATTTATTTTTGAGATGGTCTCGAAATTCAGGTAGGATATACTCAAGGTAGTACTTTGGCTTTCATGGACTTTTTCTAATTTTCTTCTGTTTCAACTTGAACTTGCATAGGAGCAATTGATGGTCTGTTCCACAGTCAGCCCCTGGCCTTGTTCTGACTGATGATATTGAACTTTTCTATTGTCTCTTTCCACAGAATTAGTTGATATGATTTCTGTGTATTCCATCTGGCAAGGTCCATGTGTACAGTCACCATTTCTGTTGGTGAAAAAAGGTATTTGCAATGAAGAAGTTGTTGGTCTTGCATAATTCTATCATGTGATCTCTGGCATCATTTCTATCACCAAGGCCATATTTTCCAACTACCGATCCTTCCTCTTTGTTTCCAAATATCAAATTCCAGTCACCAGTCAATGCATCCTTATTGCATGTTCGATCAATTTCAGACTGCAGAAGCTGGTAAAAATCTTCAGTTTTTTCATCTTTGGCCTTAGTGGTTGGCGTGTAAATTTGAATAATAGTCGTATTAACTGGTCTTCCTTGTAGGCGTATGGATATTATCCTATCACTGATAGCATTGTACTTCAGGATAGATCTTGAATTTTTTTTTGACAATGAATGCAACATGATTCCTCTTCAAGTTGTCATTCACAGCATAGAAGACCATATGATTGTCCAATTCAAAATTACCAATACCAGTCCATTTCAGCTCACTAATGCCTAGGATCTCAATGTTTATGCCTTCCATTTCTTTTTTGATGATTTCCAATTTTCCTAGATTCATACTTCATACTTTCCACATTCCAATTATGAATGGATGTTTGCAGGTGTTTCTTCTCATTTTGAGTTGTGCCACATCAGCAAATGAAGGTCCTGAAAGCTTGACTCCATCCTTGTCGTTAAGGTTGTCTCCACTTTGAGGAGGCAGCTCTTCCCCAGTCGTATTTTGAGTGCCTTCCATCCTGGGGGGCTTGTCTTCTGGCATCTTCCATCTTCTTCTGAAAAGAATTAGCCAGTGAAAACCTTACGAATAGCAGCTGAACATTGTCTGATATACTGCTGGAAGATGAGGCAAGATTAGGTTATGTTAAAGAAAATTAGGGTGGGATTCAACACTGTTATTCAGGCCTCAGCCCTGATCTGATGTAAGAGGAGTTTCTCTGAGGTGTGGCCTGCATCACCTTTTATCTTACAAGAGATAAAAGGAGAAGGAAGCGAGCAGAAAGATGAAGACCTCATACCACCAAGAAAGAAGTGCCGGGAGTGGAATGCATCCTTTGGATCTGGGGTCCCTGCACTAAGAAGCTGCTAGATCAGGGGAAGATTGATGACAATGACCCTTCCTCAGAGCTGGCAGAGAGAGAGCCTCCCCTTGGAGGTGGGGCCCTGAATTTGGACTTCTAGCTTCCTAAACTGTGAGAGAATTAATTTCTGTTTGTTAAAGCCATCCACTTGTGATAATTCCTGTTATAGCAGCACTAGTTAGCTAAGACATAATGTATGTAACTCATTAGATAGCTAAGACATCATGTATGTAAAGCATCTAACACAACGTATGAAACATTGATGCTAATTCCCTCTAATTGCTCTCTCTCTCTCTCTGTCCTTCCTTCTTTAATCCCTATAATATAAAATCACTGCTCATGATGAAAGCAACATGGGCATCCTCCATACATGCATTTCTAACCAACTTGATCACTCAGTCTTTTTCCTATGCTAATGTTTCCTCAGACTATTCATTTGTAATTTATATATTTTATCTTCTCTGTGAAATTACAATTCTATAACCAAGAAAAGTACATATATTTTTAACTTTTCTCCTAGAAATAGCCATCATATGCCAAAATGTTGAATGCGTTTACCTCTGGTTGCTGGGATCATGAGTAACTTTCTTTCCCTGCTTCTATATAGTGCTACCTCCATTTTTCTAAAACAAAAAAATATTACCTTTGTAACCATGAAAATAAATATAAAGCACCATAAAATCTGTTTTAAAGAAGTATACTTTTACAACTGCTATTTAAACGGTATTAGTTATTTATTCCAGAAAATCTTCACAGGTTTTGGGTTTCTGTGATGGCAAATGGGTTTGTGGTTCTCTCCAAATGATCCATGGGCAGTCTTTTTTTTAAAAAATTGATTTTTATTAATTCTTTGCTTATCCAAAAGTCTATTACTCTCATTTTCTATGATTAACTTAGTATTATGATTACTACTTTTTAGAGAGAAGACACAATAAAGAAATAATCATAATTTATGGAGTCTCTGGGTGGCACAAAGAGTTGAGTGCTAGACTACTAAAGTTAGCAGTCTAACCCACCCAGAAGCACCTCAAAAGACAGGCCTAGCAATCTGCTTCCAAAAGATCATACCCTTGAAAACCCTATGGTCTTTCTACTCTGCACACACCGAGGTCACCATGAGTTGGAATCGACTCTATGGCAAGTATTTTTGTTGTTGTTGTTATGTTTTTTCTTTTCCTTTTCCTCCATTCTCAATGAATAGTTAATTTAGCTCCTGATTTTCAGTCTCTCAGGTAGCCTGGTTACCTTTATTGACTTTTGTGTCATGTTTACAGCTTGGATTATTTTTTACCATGAATGTGCACTAGCTGAAGGAGCCCTGGTGGTGCAATCATTAAACACTCAGCTGCTAACTGAAAAGTCAGCAGTACTAACCTACTGGCGGTTCTGTGGGAGAAAATACCTGGAGATCTGCCTCCATAAAGATTACAGCCTAGGAAACCCTATGGGACAGTTCTGCTCTCTCCTACAGGGTTGCTATGAGTTCAAATTGACTCGACGGCACAAAATAACAACATGCATTAGCTATTCAGAAATAAATACTGTTAAATAAGAATGATTTTGTTTGGCAAAGGTATTTTTGTCTTCATTTGTTTCCCTTTCAATAATTTAGTTTGGTTTAATAATTTGCTATCTTTCAAAACTTTTCAACTCAAGCTTTCAATATGTTTTTCTTTTACAATATAAGAATGTAAAAACAAACAACTCTACTAAACTTCAGAGCCATTCTTTTCGCTTTTTCGTTTAACAGATATTTAGTAAGTACCAAGTACTATTTCAGGCCTTGGAGATTCAGTGAGCAACAACGACGATAAAAGTCCTCGATGTAGTTTAGTTCACCTTCTAGAAAGAGATGAACAATAATTTAACTAACAAGTAAATATACAAGATTGACAGGACACTGAGTACTGTGAATAAAATACAGCATGGTCGGGGAATGTCTGTCCATGAAACAATTGAGCAGAGACTTGAATTAAGCAAAAGAGTGAGCCATGTGGATATTTTTCGGCCTTAGGCCATGATATTACTAGTAAAGATTATTATGTTTGGTAAAATAGGTGATCAGGCAAAATGAGGGAAATCCTTAGTGAGATATGTTGAGACAATAGCAGTAACAATGGACTAAAAACATACTATTTGGTCATGAAGGTGGCACAGGACCAGGCAAAGTTTTGACATTTGTACATAAGGTCACCATGAGTTGGAGCCAACTAACAACAACAAAAAACCCTGGTAAACCAGGTAGATTTTACTCTGAGAGGGAAGGTGGGTCAGTGGAGGAGTGATACAGGCTGATATATGTTTTAAATCATCACATTCTAGATGCTGGGGAGAGAATGGTGTATGGAAAACAAAAGTGGAAATAGTGAGATTGACAGACCAATTAGGAGACTCTGGCAGCAGTCCAGGTGAGAAAAGATGGTGGCTTGAACTGAGGGTAGTGGTGGAATGATGAGAACTGCTTGTTTCTAGTATTTATTTTCAAAGAAGTTGACAGGGTTTGTTTATTTAGACTTGCAGTGTGAAAGAAATAGAGGAGTCAAAGTTGACATCAAAGTTGACTTTGAGGGAAGTGCAGGTTTGTGAGATGGGGAAAGGGATAAGGAGTGTATGAATAATTTTGTTTTGAGGTAGCCATTGTATTTTGTGATATACAAATACCATAATCAGACTTTTCCCACTGCAGAATCAAATCCTTATAGCATTGATCCCAGATTGAGAGAGCATTTTAACACCAACATTCCATTGGCATGCCAACATTCCATTCTGGAAACTAAATGCTCAAAAGTCCCATATTTTTTCCTGTAATTAACATTATTCCAGTCCCATCTTCTTTGTTTGTTTGTTCACTGCCTTATATTATTTTTGTATGTTTTACTTGTCAACCATACCCATTCTTTGCCTCCTATACAAAGTTTAGAGCACATTATAGGTGTCAGTATATATTTGCTAAATAAGTAAATTAAGATATTTTCTGTATTAACTTCCTGACCATTGCAATTATTTTTAAATTTCCAAATGGTTGGATATTTATTTATTATTTTATTTTATTGTCTATCTCTCAGCATAATGGGAGAAGTTGGCATTCATCTTTGTCTTTTTATACTTAATGGTTGCAATCATTTTTATTAATTGAATTATGTGCCATTGTAAGTAAAATGTAGGCTTGAACGCTTGCTGTTTGATTTTCTTCACATAGTTGCTGAATTTACTATATTTGTTCTGTTATTCAAGGAGCCCTCGTGGCATAGTGTTTAAGCACTCAGCTGCTAACTGAAAGGTCCACAGTTAAAACTCCTCCAGCTGCCCAGCAGGAGCACGGTGTCGCCGTCTGCTTCCGTAAATATTATAGCCCTGGAAACATTATGAGGCAGTTCTACTCTGTCCTGTAGAGTTTCTATGAGGGCAATGAGTTAGGTTTATTATATTTTTTGCTTTATTACTCAGGCATATAATTTTTTTATAAATTTTTTATCTACCCATACCATATCACGATGTCAGAAGTGACTCTGAAACTTGCTCTTGAAAGTAGAGTAGCTAAAGAGAAAGCAAGAAATGATTAGCTGCTAACAATAAGGTCGGTGTTTGGAACCCACAAGCCACTCTATCGGAGAAAGATGTGGCAGTCTGCTTCTGTAAAATTACAGCTTTGGAAACCCTATGGGACAGTTCTACACTGTCCTAGAGGGTCGCTATGAGTAAGATTCAACTTGAGGCAATGAGATGGGCAAAAAAATTGAATGATGCAAGGAGCACCAAAAGAAGATGGAAGGAATACAGAGTCACTGTACCAAAAAGAACTCGTCCATGTTCAACCATTTCAGGAGGTAACATATGATCAAGAACATATGCTACTGAAGGAAGAAGTCCAAGCTGCACTGAAGGCATTGACAAAAAAAAAGCCTCCAGGAATTGACAGAATACCAATTGAGATGTTTCAACAAATGGATGCAAGGCTGAAAGCACTCACTTATCTATGCCAAGAAATACGGAAGACAGCTACCTGGCCAACCAACTGGAAGATATCCATATACGTATGCATTCCAAAAAAGGGTGATCCAACAGAATGCAGAAATTATAGAAGAATATCATTAACATCACATGCAGGTAAAATTTTGTTAAAGATAATTCAAAAATGATTGTAGCAGTCAGTCAACAAGCATCTGCCAGAAATTCAAGCTGGATTCAGAAGGAGTCATGGAACAAGAGATATCATTGCTGACATCAGGTGGATCATGACTGAAAGTGGAGAACGCCGGAAAGATGCTTACTTGTGTTTTATTGACTATGCAAAGGCATTCGACTGTGTGGATCATAAATCATGAATAACATTGTGAAGAATGGGAATTCAGAACACTTAACTGCGCTCATGAGGAACCTGTACGTAGGCCAAGAGGCAGTCATTCAAACAGAACAAGGGGATACTGTGTGGTTTAAAATCAGGAAAGGTGTGCTTCGGTGTTGTATCCTTCCAGCATACTTATTCAGTCTGTATGCTGAGCAAATAATCCAAGAAACTGGACTACATGAAGAAGAACACAGCATCAGGATTGGAGGAAGACTCATTAGCAACCTGCAATATGCAGATGACACAACCTTCGTTACTGAAAGTGAAGAGGACTGGAAGCACTTACTGACAAAGATCAAAGACTACAGCCTCCGGTATAGATTATGCCTCAACGTAAAGAAAACAAAAATCCTCACAACTGGAGCAGTAAGCAACATCGCGCTAAATGGAGAAAACATTGATTTGTCAAGGATTTCATTTTACTTGGATCCACAATCAACACTCGTGAAGGCAGCAATCAAGAAATCAAAGACATACTGCATTTGGCAAATCTGCTACAAAAGCCCTCTTTAAAGTGTTAAATAGCAGAGATGTCACCTTGAGAACTAAGGTGAGCCTCACCCAAGCCATAGTATTTTCAATCGCCTCATATGCACAAGAAAGCTGGACAATGAATAAGGAAGACCAGAGAAGAATTGATGCCTTTGAATTATGGTGTTGGTGAATATTGCATATACTATGGGCTGCCTGAAGTACAAAAAAATCTCTCTTGGAAGAATACAGCTGGAAATGCTCCTTAGAAGCAAGGATGGCAAGAGTGTGTCTCACGTATTCTGGACATGTTATCAGGAGGGACCAGTCCCTGGAGAAAGACATCATGCCTAGAAAATGAGAGGGTCATCCAAAAAGAAGAAGAACCTCAAGTAGATGGTTTGGCACGGTGGTTGCAACAATGGTCTCAAACATAGCAACAACTGTGAGAAATGGCGCAGGATCTGGCAGTAATTCTTTCTGTTGTACATAGGGCTTCTAGAGTTGGAACTGACTCAAAGCTACCTAACCCCCACAAAAAAAATTCTGGCAGTTAATTTTGAAATCTTTAATTTTAATTACATTTCTCTTTCTACTTGCATTTCTGTTAGGTTTTCTTTCATATATCCTTCTACTGTGTGATTGAGAAATATATATTTGAGACAGTGAAATGCATCATTTTCTGTAATTCCTTTTAGCTTTATAATGACAAAATAAAAATGCCCATAGGTAACTATATTAATTTTAAATGTTTTCTGTCTTATCATTTCTCATTTTTTTACTTTGATTCTGACATTTTGAATCAAATGTAACTCATGTGACTTAATTTCCCTTTAGCTAGCAAAACATGTTTAAAACAAATTTTTAAATAAAAAAAATTTCAGGAGTGAATAACTAGATATTGCCATTTAAACATTATATTTTTTCAGAGTTGATTGGTTGTTTTCCAGTTGTGTGGATTTACCTTATTGTATATATTTTAGATTATATGTTTGTTTTGAGTTTCTTTACCTTCACAGCATTTTCTTTTCCACATAAGGAGTCCCTGCTTGGAGGATGGGATACTTTCCCAGAGAAAGTATCTTTGGTTCTGTTCTGCTACCCAGGATGTTGTGGTTTTGGTGCTATTGATGAATTAGAGAAGGCAACAGGGAGTGGAAGAGAGGGCTGTGAACCCAGTAGAAAAAGCAAGAAATCTGGGCACTAGAGAAATAACTTAAAGACACTGTGCTAAATGTCTTGTTTAGATTGACTCAGTTTTTTTTTTGCAACTGTTAATTTAAATGTCCCCTGTCTTCCCATTATTTATCTCATTTATTTCAATTAGATAATATGCTATTTTGAAACTCCATCTTTATTGAATCATTAGATCCCTAGCTTGAGAATTTTTCATCTAATGGTCTGCAAAATATAGCTATTTGATCTTCAAGACACTAAAAACTTAAAATTGCTATAACAATAAAGCACTTTTTTGTTTTGTAAGTGTTTAAAGAAACTTGAGATATTGTAATTTAATTTTAAGGATGTTTCAGTTCTGTCTTAATTTATATTAGGCAGGCCATTTGAATATTGCTACTATCTATTTCAGGAGCCCTGGTGGCACAGTGGAGAAGCACTTGGCTACTAACCGAAAAGTTGGCAGTTTGAACACCACCCCTCCCCGCCGCCTCAGTGACATAAAACAAACAAAAAAAATAGTTATTTTCGCTCAAATTATAGGTCCAACAGGATCAGCAGTGGGACTGGCGCCACACTTGGGACTCCATCTCAACCAACGCATGCACTTCTTTGTTGCTGCAGCAGGGAAAGGGGACTCTGGAGGGCTATGCAATGGCAATGACATGCTTCAGCATGGAAGTGGTACATGCAACTTCCATTCGCAGTCATGGGTAAGAGCTGATCACGTGCTGCTGCAGAACAAGTGGTCCAGAAGTTCAGTTTGTTGCAAGCCAGGAAAATGAGGAGAATTCAGTATCTGTGAATTCAGCACTAATGACAGGCACATGATAGGAACAGAGCAAAACCTAAATGCACAGTCACCTGAGAACTCCAGAGTCATAGCAAAGTTACTTGAAAATAAAAAGGGAGAAGACAATGTCAAGTGGGGCATATACCAAAATCTCTTCGTTTACTGTTATTACTGTTAAATCCTATGCGTAGTTATACCATCGTTTCCTTTTTAGGCTTTAGGTATAAAAGCAGACAAGTTGATAGTAGCAAGAAGTCTATTACACCCTTAACCTTGGCTAATATATTTTTTGCAATCATAATCAATGCGTTTCTCTCAGTCTATTCAGATTTTGTTTAAAGTTCCCTGTCGAAAACCATGCTTTAAACTGAATAAAAATTGGAAAAAAAATTCTCTGAGAAAATTGCACTTTCTTCAGTTTTCTTTGCTAAACTGGACTAAATCACAAACATTTAGTAAAATCTAGACTAGCGCTATGTCCATCATGAGTTGGAACCGACTCGATGGCGATGGGTTTTTTGGTTTGATGTTCATCGTAAAATTTGTTGGTATGACAACTCCGTTTACTTGTTGTATAGTCTATGAATATAAAATAAAACCTAAAACTGTAAAAACTACAAAAACGCCATTATCATATCTTATGATATTATTTTGTCTATAAATTTTAAGAGTAGGTGATCTGAATTTGAAAATCTGTTTTACTTCCTGATTAACATAAGTAACTTAGCTTATTTTTTAACATATCTATTGACATCGAATTAACATAAATACAAGTATTTAAAGTGTACAGTTTGCTAAGTTTTGACAAGCATACACATCTGTGAAACCGCAACAATCAAGATAATGAGCATATTCATCACCACGCCCAGAGTTTCCAAATGTCTCTTTGTAATTCCACCCTCTGCCTCTCCTCCGCCCTCCACTTCAGGTGCTCAGCCAGCCACTGATCTGCTTTCTGCCACTACATATTAATTTACATTTCCTAGAATTTTATACAAATGAAATCATACCCTATGCACTCTCTATTGACTGGCTTCTTTCACGTAACAAAATTATTTTGGAATTTGCACAAGTTGTAGCATATACCAATAGTTGATTCCTTTTTACTAAACAGTATTCCCTTTTAGGGACAGATCACAGTTATTCACCTGTTGATGAACGTTTGGGTTCATGTCCAGTTACTTCCACTATGAAGATTTATATTCAATAAATGCCTAAGAGTAGAATAGTGATATCACATGCTAAGTATATTTTTACATTTTAAAAAACCGACAAACTATTTTCCAAGATGATTTTAACATTTTACATTTCCACAAGCAGTGTATGAGACTTCCACTTCCTCCGTATTATTGTCCAAACTTTATATGGTGATTGTTTTTAATTTTAGCCTTTCTAACAGGTGTGTACCCATCTGTTGGTGGAAGGTTGCATGTTGCTGTGATGCTGGACGGGTTTCAGTGCAGTTTCCAGAGTAACACAGACCAAGAGGAAAGGCCTGGTGTTCTATCACTGAAAAATCAGCCGATGAAAGCCCTATGGATCGCAACAGTCTGATCCTGTTGTGTGTTGGGTCACCGTGAGTCGGGGGCTGACTCGAGGGCAGCTGACAACAGGTATGCAGTGTAATCTCATTGTGATTTTAATTGGCATTTCTATAATGATTACTAACGTTGAGCATCTTTTTATGAACTTGTTTGTCATCCTTAATTGCCGTCCTTATATCTTCTATGGTGAATGTTCAACTGTTTTGTCCATTTTTTAACTCAGTTGTTTATTTCTTTATTACTGAGTTTCCAGAGTTGTTTATATGCTAGAGAAACAAATCCTTGATCAGTCTGTATCTTGTCTTTTAACTCTTTTAACAACGTTTTTTGAAGAGCAGACATTTTTAATTTTGGTGAAGTCGAATTTATCTAGCCAGTCTTTTATGATTATCTATATAGTGTTTCATCTAAGAAATTTGCCTTATCTAAGATAGAAAACATCTATGTTTTCTTCTAGAAGTTTAATATTTTAGGTTTTACATTTAGGACTCTAACCCATTTTGAGTTAAATTTGTAAATGGTACAGTTTATGTATTGAAGTTAAACATTTTGCATGTGAATATCCAAATTTTATTGCACTATTGTTGAAAAGATTGTCCTATATCCACTGAACTGCCTTTGTACTTATATCAAAAGTCAGTTATATGTATTTGTGTGGATCTATTCATGGACTTGACTGTCTTATTGCTTTATTTGCCAATCTTGGTGTCAATATCACACTGCTTTGATTATTGTAGCTGTATAACAAATCTTAGGAGCCTTGGTAGTGCAACAGTTAAGAGCTCAGCTGCTAAAGGAAAGGTTGTCTTTTAGAAGCTACCCAGCAGCAGAAAGGCCTGGTGATCTGCTTCTGTAAAAATTACAGCCAAGAAAACCCTATGAGGCAATTCTCCTCTCTCACATGGAGTCACTATGAGTCAGAATAGACTCCCTGGCACCCAACAACATAATAAATCTAGAAATCAGATAGTGGCAGTCTATTTTTTCCTACAACTTTACTTTTTTTTCCCCTAAGTTTCTTGGTTATTCTAGATCTTGTAGACTTTTATGTAAATTTTATAATTAGTTTCTCAGTTTTATGCCAAAAAAGCTGAAATTATAATTGGGATTGTGATAAATCTCTAGATCAGTTTGGGGAGAACTGACAAATTAAAAATATTTGGTCTTTAAGATTATTGCAGCCTGAGATGAAACATCATCTCATTGACTTAGAGCTTCTTCAGTTTCTCTCAGCAATAGTGTTAGCTCTCAGCATATGAATCTTTTCCATTTTGTTTGTCAGATTTATCCCCACAAATCTATTTTTTAAATAAAACGGTAAATTTAAAAGGTATCTTATTATGGGGTTTATTTTTGCTATAATATAGTATATAATCAACTGTTGTATATTGATCTTGTGTTCTGCAACCTTATTAATCCCACTTATTAATTGTATAGTTCTAGTAGCTTGTCTTCAGATTACACCAGCTTTTCTACATATCATTTGTTGTCTGTGAATAAAGACAGCTGTACTGCTTCCTTTCCAAGGTAAACGCCTTGTATTTGTGTATCTTGCCTTATTGCACTAGCAGAAACCTCTAGTACAAAGTTGAATAGAAGTGAGGAAAGCTGACATTCTTGCCTTGTACCTGATCTTAGGGGGAAATCATTCAGTTTTTTACCACTAAGCATTATGGTAGTTGTTTGTTAGGTTTTTTTTTCCCCATAGATGTCCTTTGTCAGGTTGAGGAAGATACCTCCAATGTCTACCTGCCAAAGAGTTTTTATCTGAAATGACTGTTGCATTTGGTCAAGTGCTTTTACTACATCTGTGGAGATGATAATTTGTTGATATGGTGAATTGTATTGGTTAAGCTTTAAATAGGATTTTTGGTTTATAAT
Organism: Dugong dugon; assembly: GCA_030035585.1. Lineage (NCBI taxonomy): Eukaryota > Metazoa > Chordata > Mammalia > Sirenia > Dugongidae > Dugong > Dugong dugon. Next base: position 18,109,116 of record CM057463.1, on the reverse strand, counting down.
AGCTTTGCTATTACAGAAAAATTTTGAAGATAGTATAGCTTCCATATACCCCATACCTGGTGTCCCCTATTATTAACATCTTACATTAACATGGTACATTTGTTACAATTAATGAACCAACACTGGCACATTATTACCAACTAAAGTCTGTACTTTATTTAGATTTCCTTAATTTTTACCTGATGTCGTTTTTCTGTTCCAGGATCCCAGCCAGGATAGCACATTACATTACATCATAATTTCTCCCTAGGCTCTTCTTGGCTGTGACAGTTTCTCTGACTTTACAAGTTTCCAATGAATTTGACAGTACTGAGGTGCACTGATTAGATAGTTTGTAGAATGTCCCTTAATTGGGATTTGCCAGATGTTTTTCTCATGTTTAGAGTAGGACTATAGGTTTTTCTAAGAGGACCACACAAGTAATGTGCCATTTTCATCCATCATATCAAGGATATATACTATCAACGTGACTTATCACTGCTTATGTTGGGGCTGATCGCCTGACTGAGGCAGTGTTTGCCAGTTTGTTCCAATGTTAAATCACCTCCCCCACCCACTTTCCATACTGCACTCTTTGGAAGGAAGTCACTATGAGCAGCTAGTACTTTAAGGAGTAAAGAGTTATACATTATCTCCTTGACAGCAAAGTATCTACAAAAATTATTGCGATTCTTCTTCAAGGCAGATTTGCCTTTTCTCCCATATTTATTTACTCAATCATTTATTTATGTCTGTATGTACTCATGGAGATCTATTTTATACTTTGGTTTATAACTTGAACCACCAACATTTCAGTTATTAGCTGAGTGCTTAATCATTTTCACCACCCAGGGACGCCTATAATTTAATACTACTATTGTATGTTGTTGCCCAAATTATTCCAGCTTTAGTCATTAGGAGCTCTTTCGGTTGACTCCTGTGTCCCTTTGGCATAGTCCCACTGTCTTTTTTTTTTTTTTTTTTTTTTTGAGTACTTTCTTATTTTCTTACACTACAAGATGGTCTAGGCTCATCTTCTGTATACCCTGCTCCAATCCTAGAGTTAGCCATTTATTTGTGCAAGGAGTCCTGCTTTCTTTTACCAGAGAATGCTAGTAGAATTCAAAATACAGGCAGTAGGTGTGCTGTTACTACTGAGGTGCCATTGCTTTTAGGCTTGATCGATATTTGACTGTTAAATCAACCTTGCATTTCTAGGATAAACCTCAGTTGACAATGCAGTATTATCCTTTTTATCTATCATTGGATTTGATTTAATAATATTTTGTTGAGAATATTTATGTCTATGTTCAAGATGGATATTGGTCTATAGTTTACTTATGTATTTACCTGGTTTTGGTTTGGGATAATGCTCATAAAAGGTGTTGAAATGTATTCACTCCTCTTCAATATTTTGGAAGAGCTTGTGTCAGGGTAATTCTCACAGAAGTAGTTAGGATGTATTCACGTCTCTTTAATTTTCTGGAAGAGTTTATATATAATTGGTAATATTTCTTCTGTAAATATTTGGTAGAATTCACCAGTAAAGTCCTGGCAGGCTTTATCTACAAATTTAATATATTTAATAGAAATAAGGCTATTCGGTTATCTATTTATTCTTGCATGAACTTTGATAGTTTGTGTTCTACACAATTTTTTTTCCCATTGCATCAAAGTAGTCAAATTTATAGGTATAAAGTTGTTCTTAATAGTTAACTATTACCTTTTTAATATCTGTAGAATCTGTACTTTAAATATCTATACAATCAATACAGAATCATCTCTCTTATACTGATACTGGTAATTGTGTTTTCTCTATTTCTTCTGATTTATTTGGCTAGAGGTTTTTCAAGTTTACTTATTTTCTCAAAGAAACAGGTTTAGTTTCATTAATTTTCTTCTTCTTTTTCCTTTGTTTTTTTTTTTTTTCATTTATTTCATTCCACCTTGACCTCTCTTGTTTTCTTTCTTCTGCTTGCTTTAGGTTTAATTTGCTCTTCTATTTCTAGTTTCTTAAGGTGAAAGCTGAGGCCATTGATCGAGACCATTCTTCATGCCATTTGTGTTATAAATTCCACTAAGTATTGCTTTAGTGGTGTTCCACAAATTTGGATGTGTTGTGGTTCCATATTCACTCAATTCAAATACTTTACAATTTGCCTTTTAATTAATTCTTGACCCACATGTTAATTATAAGTGTTTTATTTTGTTTCTAAATATTTGGAGATTTTGTTTCTATTTTCCTGTTAAAGAATTCTAATTTATTTCTGTTTTTTTCAGAGAACATGCAGAGTAAGACTTGAATTCTTTTAAATTAATGATACTTGTTTTATTGCCTTGAATATGGGTGATCTTGGTAATGGTTCCATATACATGTGAATAGATATGTATTCTGCTTTTGTTGGGTGGAGAGTGCTATATAATGTCAATTAGGTCAAGTTGGTTGATTGTGTTATTCATTTCTCACTTTTTGGAAAAGTTACCTCAAAGGCCACACAACCCTATATAATTTTCTGTCTTACATTTATTACCTCAATTTCTTACACTCCTCCTCTTGCCCATTTAGCTCTAAACACAGTAGTCTCCTTTATCTATTATTTCAGCCACACAAGCTTCCTTATTGTTCAGTAAACATGCCAAGCAAGTGTCAGCACCTGGGCCTTTGTATTTGCTATTTCTTCATCTGAAATATTACTTCCCTAGGGCATGGCCAAACCCATCATCAGCTTCAGGACTATTTTCAAATAGCATATTAATAGAAAAATTTTCCCTAATTAATCCATAGAAAACAGTGATCCACACTGGTGCCCCTTTTTGCATTTACTTTGCTTATTGTTCTGCATCTTATATAGTATACTTTTGTTTTTTACGTTTTTTTTTTTTTTTATTGTTTGCCTCCAGCCACAGGAATATAATTTCCACTGGGGCAGGAAATTTATTTATTTTTGTTCCATTTTTTATTCCCATTGCCAAAACAGGGCCTGCACATGGTATGGAATTTGACATATTTGAAAAGATAGGTGTCCAGTTATGGGCTTAAAATAATACCCCTTCCCTAAAAATTTGATCTTTTTTATAATTATGGAGTCATACGTTTTTTCCTATGCTTTATTTGACTTCCCTTAACCTTATGTAAACAGGCCTTGAGGTTAGAGGAAGAGGTAGAAGAAAAACTATTGGGAGACAGCCAGCTCAGGGTTTCCAAAACTAAATTTCAATAAAACCCCTTTTTTGACTTCCTTCTTAAATCTGCTTCATTTTATAGCTGCCAATACAGAACCTAGGGAGCCTTTGGATTTCTGCCGGACAGCTAACCTCATTCCCACTGTGTTTTCTTCTACTATATTTCCAGATGCCTCTTTCTTGCTTTTTTTCACCGTTCACTGTTTTTTCTTTTAACCTCATGTCTATTTTACAGAAACAGTGACTTAAACAGAAATAGGAGTTAAAATTGGAGCCTTTATTCCTTGTCCTTGAGTATAAAGAATGTGACCCAGCTGGAGCTGGACTCACAAGGTCACATCAACTGGGCCCTAACGTATAAAAACAATAGCTAGAACAATCTTGGAAAACATCTTTTAGGAAACTTTTCACATAAACAAATACTTAGGCAGAGCACAAAAGACCCACATATTTTCTACCTTAAATTTTTCTATTAGTATTTAGAAAACAGTAAGATTTGCTGGACAATAGAGACTTACCTGACTGTCATTACTGAACCTTATACCAGTGATTATTAAGAAAGATAATTCAAAATGTAGAATCACAGTGATTTAGTAGTTTTTAGCCAATGTATGAAAAGGTAAAAGTTTTATTGATTTTTACCCATTTGTAATGTCAGTATATACTGATGATTCTGTAACATTCCTTGGACTCAAGCAGACATGGCTCTGGCAGCATGCTTGTCTGTTTACCACTTTTGCCTCTTGGAACATACGCTAAATGAAATATTTCCTCTTGCTTTACTATAACTTTGGTGATTTTGCCCTGGGATAAGAATTACACGAAAGCATTACTAAACAATAAAATGGAGCTATAGGGATACTTAGTATTAGTTCAGTTCTAAGCTGATTGTCTCCCTTTCCACTCCACAGTCTTCTTGATCAACAGTAATGACTACTAGCTGCAGTAGAGTTAAATCAATTTTTCTTTCCATAGAGAAGGCCACTGGGTGATTTAAAAGTATCCTCAACTAGTACCTATCTGATCAAGCAGATGGAGATTGCTTGCTGTTCTTTGGATCACCAAATACATCCATATACTCTGCCAAGAACAGCAGGTGAAATATCCTGATTCAAACTGTGGGACAAAGAGGAAGGTTTGGATTTTTTGTGTGATTTCTGAAAATAGCCTAAGCAATTAAAGTACGTTTTATTTTTCAAAAACAGCTGGGCAATACCTAAATGTGTACATATGAATTGGGAGTCCCCAACTCATCTCCTGGCACCAAGCCTCAGGAATGAAGGGGGACATGTAGCATGCCACATAGGCTTTAGGGTATGAAAATGGCTCGGGGAGGGACTTTGGAGTCCCTCATACCAAGTGGAGGCATGCATAGAAAAGTTCTCTGTCTCTACCAGAACAGCCTCCAACAACCAGTGGGGGACTGGCTTATCATGTAGCTGTCTCTTTGAGTTCCTTGATTCAGTGCTTAGTGGATTCGTGTAGAAGTTTTTTTATCTCCATCCAGACAGCTTTTGAGCCAAGGGGCACCACTTGGCTCTTGCATGCTGTCAGCTTCTTTACATAAGTAATGTTAAAGAAGAAATTCTCCTACTCTGTTACAAGTAAAAGCAAAGATAACAACTCTAGCTGAGCAGCACAAAGTGAAAGGACAAAGTGCTTCAAAGTTGAGGGGGGAGGAAAGGTTTTTATTCAGAAATATCAGGAACTTTTAAGAAAATCATGAGACCTCAACTTTAACATATCTCTCATAACATTGGAAACTGTGGTGGTGTAGTGGTTAAGAGTTCAGCTGCTAAGCAAAAGACCAGCAGTTCAAATCCACCAGCTGCTCCTTGGAAACCCTATGGGGCAGTTCTACTCTGTTCTATAGGGTCGCTATGAGTCAGAATTGACTCAGAGGCAACAGGTTCTGTTAACATCAGCTATTTCCATTTCCAACATATTTTCCCCATGCTTAAGCTTTTAACCACAGTTTTCTCACTTTCTTGTTTACTAGCTTCTTAAAATTTTCCATTACAATGCTTAAAGTCTGTGCAGTCAGCAGAAAGCAGAAAAAGGATGGAGTCAGATCCAGACCTGGGTCAACCATTTTAGTTATGTCAAGTGCCTCATTTTTAGATTGCACTAACACAGTAATAAAAGTTACTTTTCATTTAGTGTGTTCAGGTTCTGAAATGAAGGACATGCTATACATGGAGAAATCTTTATTAGCAATTGGCCCCCTGTTTCTAATGTTCTTCTGGCTATTTAGAAATCTGGGAAAACATGTGAATGCCTCACAGGTGTAGTTGAGCAGAGTTCAACAGAGCTGAAACATGACACTTTGGGAAACTAAGGGCAGGTATTCCCCCTTCTTTGCCAAAGAGTGGAGATCATCAGTGGGGGCAGGGGGTGGGGTGGGTGCCTGGGGACAAGGTTGGAAGTTTTGGAGGAGTTGTGTGGAAGATACATGCCTTGCCAGTAGTGGTGTATTGACATAAATATATAATGTCCCTCATAGCTGCCAAACCACTGAGAATCAGTGCCCAGACAAATTGATACACCACCTCAATGATCACAATGAGTGGTCAGCAGGGGCAGGAGCCCCTAAGTGTCTGTCAGTTTTTCATACAGTGTTGCGTGTTGCTGTGATGCTGGAAGTTACACCATCCGTATTCAAATACCAGCAGGGTCACCCATGGCAGACAGGATTCAGCTGAGCTTCCAGACTAAGACAGATTAGGAAGAAGGACCTGACGATCTACTTCTGAAAAGAACTAGCCAGTGAAAACCTTGTGACTAGTAACAGAACATTGTCTGATATAGTGCTGGAAGATGAGCCCTCCAGGTTGGAAGGTACTCAAAAGACGACTGGGGAAGAGCTGCCTCCTCAACGCAGAGTCGACCTTAATGACATGGATGGAGTCAAACTTTCAGGACCTTCATTTGTTGATGTGGCACAACTCAAAATGAGAAGAAACAGCTACAAACATCCATTAATAATGAGAACATGGAACGTATGAATCTAGGAAAATTGGAAATCATCAAAAATGAAATGGAAAGCATAAATATCATTATCCTAGGAATTAGTAAGCTGAAATGGACTGGTATTGGCCATTTTGAATAGGAAAATCATATGGTCTACTATGATGGGAACAAAAAATTGAAGAGGAACGGTGCTGCATTCATTGTCAAAAAGAACATTTCAAGATCTATCCTGAAGCACAATGCCGTCAGTGATAGGATAATAGCCATACTTCTGTAAGGAAGACCAGATAATATGACTATTATTCAAATTTACCCACCAACCATGAAGGCCAAAAGAGAAGAAATTGAAGATTTTTACCAACTTCTGAAGTCTGAAATTGATCAAACACACAATCAGGCTGCATTTATAATTACTGGTGAGTCGAATGCAAAAAGTTGCAAACAAAGAAGAACGATCTATTCCATGATAGAATTTTGCAAGACCAACTTCTTCTTCGCAAATATTATTTTTCAACAACATAAACAGCAACTACACATGTGGACCTCACCAGATGGAGTACATGGGAATCGAATCAACTACATCTGTGGAAAAAGACAACGGAAAAGCTCAATATCATCAGTCAGAACAAGGTCAGTGTTGACTTCACAACAGACCAGCTGTTGCTCATATGCAAGTTGAAGTTGAAGCTGAAGAAAATTAGAACAAGTCCCTGAGGGCCAAAGATCGACCCTGAGTATATCCCATCTGAATTTAGAGACCATCTCAAGAATAGATTTGAAGTGCTGAACACTAATGACCAAAGACCAGACGAGTTGTGGAATGACATCGAGGACATCATGCATGAAGAAAGCAAGAGGTCATTAAAAGAAAGGAAAGGAAAGAAAAGACCAAAATGGATGTCAGAAGAGACTCTGAAAGTTGCTCTTAAACATCAAGTAGCTAAAAGAAATGGAAGAAATGATGAAGTAAAAGATCTGAACAAAAGAATTCGAAGAGGAACTGGAGGAAAAAAAGTAAAGCATTATAATGACATGTGCAAAGACCTGGGTTAGAAAACCAAAAGGGAAGAACATGATCAGCATTTGTCAAGCTGAAAGAACTGAAGAAAAAATTCAAGCCTTGAGTAGCAATATTGAAGAATTCTGTGGGGGAAATGTAAAATGATGCCGGAAGCATCAAAAGAAGATGGAAGGAATGCACAGTCACTATACCATTTCAGAAGGTAGCATATGATCAGGAACCAATGCTGCTGAAGGAAGAGGTCCCAGCTGCACTGAAAGCACTGACTAAAAACAAGGCTCCAGAAATTGACAGAATACCAATTGAGATGCTTCAACAAATTTCCATTCATAGATGAGTGGAAGTGCTCACTCATCTATGCCAAAAAATGTGGAAGACAGCTACCTGGCCAACTGACTGGAACAGATCCATATTTATGCCTATTCCAAAGAAAAGTGATCTGAATACAGCAATTATTGAACAATATCATTAATATTACATACAAGTAAAATTTTGCTGAAGAGCATTCAAAAGCAGTTGCAGCAGTAGATCGACAGGCTACTGCCAGAAATTCAATCTGGATTCAGAAGAGGACGTGGAATGGGGAATGCCATTGCTGACATCAGATGGATTCTGGCGGAAAGCAGAGAATAGCAATAAGATGTTTACCTATGTTTTATTGACTATGCAAAGACTTTCAACTGTGTGGATCATAACAAACTATGGATAACATTGGGAAGAATGGGAATTCCAGCACACTTAATTGTACTCATGAGGAACCTAAACGTACATCAAGAGGCAATCGTTCAAACAGAACAAGGGGCTACTGTGTGGTTTAAATTCAGGAAAGGTGTGCATCAGGGTTGTATCCTTTCATCATATCTATTCTATCTCTATACTGAGCAAATAATCAGAGAAGCTGGACTATATGAAGAAGAATGGGGCATCAAGATTGGAGGAAGACTCAATAAAAACCTTCATTATACAGATGACACGACCTTGCTTGCTGAAAGTGAAAAGGACTTGAAGCACTTACTGATGAAGATCAAAGATTACAGCCTTCAGTATGGATTACACCTCAACATAAAGAAAACAAAAATCCTCACAACTAGACCAATAAGGAACATCATGAAAAATGGAGAAAAGATTGAAGTTGTCAAGGATTTCATTTTACTTGGATCCACAATCAACACCCATGGAAGCAGCAGTCAGGAAATCAAAAGACGCATTGCATTAGACAAATCTGCTGCAAAATAACTATTTAAAGTATTAAGAAGCAAAGATGTCACCTTGAAGACTAAGATGTGCCTGATCCAAGCCATGGTGTTTTCAGTTGCCTCATATGCACATGAAAGCTGGACAATGAACAAGGAAGACGGAAGAAGAATCAATGCGTTTGAATTATGGTGTTGATGAAGAATATTGACTATACCATGGACAGACAGAAGAACGAACAAATCTGTTTTGGAAGAAGTACAGCCAGAATACTCCTTAGAAGTAAGGTTGATGGGACTTTGTCTCACATACTTTGGACATTTTATCAGGAGGGATCAGTCCCTGTAGAAAGACATTATGCTTGGGTCAGTGAAAAAGAGGAAGACCCACAATGAGATGGATTGACACAGTGGCTGCAACGATGGTCTCAGGCATAACAATGATCAAGAGCATGGCACAGGACCACGCAGTGTTTTTTCTGTTACATGTAGGGTGGCTATGAGTTGAAACCTACTCAATGGCACCTAACAACAATGACAACAATATCCCTCATATATGTAGCAATTTTATTACCCTGAAGTCTACTTTCATATTAATATAGCCACTTCTTTCTTTTGGTTAATGTTTACATGATATATCTTTTTCCTTTTTCCTTTGACCTCCGTATATCATTATATTTAAATCAGTTCTTTGGAGGCAGCATATATTTGGATTATATGTTTTAATCCTCTCTGGCAATCTCTGTGTTTTAATTGGTGTATTTAGATATTTACATTTAGTGTAATTATGCTATGTTAGAGCTTAAACCTATTTTTCGATTTATTTTCTTTGTTGTTAATTTCTCTGTTTTCTTTTTTTTAAAGTAAAAAGAAAGTTTTATTTGGCATATATTCAAAAGGACAAGAGTGGGAAACAGACAAGCATGCTGCCACAGCCATGTCTTCCCGAGTCCAAAGAATATCACAGAATAAGCAATAATGGGAAAACAAACAAGCATACTGTCACAGCCATCTCTGCCTGAGTCCAAAGAATATTACAGAATAGGCAAGAATGGGAAAACAGACAAGCAAGCTGCCACAGCAATGTCTGCTCGAGTCCAAAGAATAGTTACAGAGCCATCAGTATATATCAACATCACAAAATGGGTAGAATCATTGAAAGCATCACTTTTTCACTGATTGGCTAGAAATTGTTATCTTACATTTTGAATCATCTTTCTTAACAATCATTGGTACGGGTTTCAGTAACAAGAATCAGGAGGGTCTTCACTGGTCCAACAAATTCCTATTCACTAAATGCTAATAGAAAAAGATAAGAGTGGAAAGTCTTTTGTGTTCTGTTTGATGGGATTTATGTGAAAGTTTCCCTAAAAGACAGGATTTTCTAAGATTATCTTAGCTATTGTCTTTATACCTCAGGGTCCAGTTGATGTGTCCTTGTGAGTCCTTGTGAGTCCTTGTGAGCCCAGCTCCAGCTGGGTCACATTCTGTATGCTCAAGGAGAGGGAATAATAACTCCAATATTATTTCCTAAATCAGTCCCTCCTTTTGATCGGAGATTGGAGCTAACACATCAATGATCAATACCTGGACTTAGTCGAGCTCCTAGATGGCAGCCATGGCAGGCTCTTTAAACTCACAGTGCTGGTTTTCCACTGGATACCATCTGGTTCTTCACCAGGTTATTAAGTAAGAGTGATGTTCCCGTCAATGGCATTGCCAGAGTGAGCAGACTCAATGTACATCAACATTTTAGCCTGAGGCCTTCCTTTGCCTTTTACGTGTGTAAGACAATAGAGGATAAATTTTATTATGCTTAATAGTATCAGGATGTAGACTATTACTATCCCTTGCAGTAGTGATCTAGCCCATGTGTTTATTCCTGATGGTAACCAACCAAATAGATCTGGTGTTTGTAAGGGTGTGACAATGTGTAATCAAGTAGTTTGCTGTCTAATTCTGTGTATATCTTGTCTACAGCACAGACTACACTTTCTTGGACTAATAAAAAAAATCTGAGGTTATTTTGTTATCTCATGTCACCTTGGCTTATGAGATCAGAGATCACTGTTGTGCTTCTATCTCATCTGTTATTTGTCCCATAGTGACTGACAAATTTTCTTAAAGATTTCTCCAACTCAGATATACCATAAGTAGGAATTAAAGCTACCAACCATACCCTGAATGTTGGACCAATGGGTTTTCTTCTGACTTTCATTTTACAATTTTAACATTACCTTTTCAATATTTACTAGCATTGTTACTATGAATACTTAAAGATAATCCTAAAGTTACCAAAGTGCATTGTCTGTGCATTCATCAGGATTCTAAACAAGAGATTGCCCACACAAATTCACTATCAGTTGGAAAGGAATCATCTAAATTAGAAACATATCTACACAGAAACATATATCCATAAGGAGCACACAAAGTTTGTCTAGAAGAAACAAAAAATATAGAAAAATTTACATGTGACAAGTTCATTACAAAACTAATGATTAGCAAGATAATACAGGATGGACCTTTCCTGTAGGAGGTCTTCAGTTAGTCTGTTTAAAACATACTAAGTGTTCTTCCCAAGGGCAAGCTGCCCCTCCTTGGTTTACCTGTTAACAGTCATGAGTTACTTTCTCAGAAGCAGAAATGGAACCAAAGACAAAACGGAGCCTGAGCCATGAGGTCAATCTCTTCTGAGAATCTGGTTTCTTTAAGATACATAATTTCTGCATCATAAGAGGGTGACAGTTTGATTGCAAACATTAGACAGATATTTCATATGACATTGTCTTAAAGACTGCTTAAACTAATTACTAATTTACCCTAAACATAACTCTGTCTGATCTTTGAAGTTAGATTCCTAAAACAGACTGAATTCTTCAAAAAAAAAAAAAAAAAGCTTAATACCCAGAGCAAAATGGTCTTACTAGTTTATCTCAAAGTGTCTTCAGGAACCAGTTTTTTAAGCTCAGGGTTCAAAAGTACACCCAAAGGCAGATATCCCATGTGGGTTGCCTCAACCTCCCTGAAAGCCAGAAATCTGGATTCCAGGAGAATTATATACAACTAACTCTCTCATCATTCTTTCCTTTGGATCATGATCTCGTTATAGAATCTTTTATCAAAAATGTTCAATAAATGGTAATTGGACATCATGTGTTTTTTAAGATCAAAGGCACCATACAGCAAACTAGGAAATAAAACAGGGACACTAACAATTATATTAGGCCAATTGTGTGAAATGACCAATGAAACCATGACCCTAAGGTCTTTGAACCAAGGAAACAAATCTCATGAGGTGTTTGTCTCTACACAAGCAGCATCAGTAACTGCTTTTCCTGTGCCTCAACAGCAACTACATTCTGCAAAACCTCAGACTGAGTACTAATATAAATACAGCAACATTTATCTATTGAGGCACAAACTGTTTCTTAAGAGACTAACAGGAAATCTAATGCTGTTCTATTTTGTAAAATCATAGCTCAAATTTCAGATACTTCTCTGGTTATGATATTTACAACTTTGCTAAGTTTACCAACAGGAACTTCTAATTCAAGAGTTACAATATCTAAACCCATTAGTTAGATAATTTAGGAGAAAGGAAAATAGTTTCTTATATCCAGAAATTAGGACCTTAAAATATCAGCAATATTAAAAAAAAAAAAACAAAAAACCATAGTTTCCTTTAGTTTACTCAGTCTTATGTAGTCAGTTTCTGTTCCACGTGATTCTGGATCAGCCGCGGTCTGCAAACTCATCAGCTTCTGCACAGGAGCTCTGGAAATTTTGTTCAGTCTAGTCACAGTCTTTTTAGCAAGTCCAATAGAGTCCATCTTTTTGTTGAGATATTTTGGTCAAACTTTTTCAGCAAATCAAAGTAAAAACTTATCTGCAGATGACAAAACTTAATGTGGCCATGATTAATTGATAAACATAATATTCCTAATAGTGAAAGACCTGATAGAAAGTAATTATAAGCATAACTTAAAGACCAAATAAAATCAGTTAAAAAAAACTTCAGACAAAAATGTTTCTAAATATAACCATTAACCGTATTTAAAGAGCTTCAGATATAATACATAATAATTTTGAGACAAAATACTATATAGTCAGGATATACCAAAAATATACCAAGATTATCAAATCTCTAAATACCTGAATAGTAATAAAAAAAACTTTATAGGTAAATGATGTGAATTCTCTAATCAAACCATTGGCTTTGATAATGCTAGATTTAAAAAGATAAGTTGCGACCAAGTTGGCAAAAAAGAGATAATGATACAGGTTACTGTGAAACAATACTTAAGTTATTTAACCAAAGATCTTAAAGTAAAACCCTTAGTTTTCTTTTCTAAAAGCCATGAGGCTTGGTATTCAGACTTTGGAATCTTAATTCTAATGAGAGGCCAAACCTTTGTCTTCCAGGCAGATTACACAAAGAATAAATTAACCCTCTAACTCAGAAATTAAAGAAAATTGTGTTATTTTAACTGTGAGAAACCCAATTCTTTGTTTTATATGCTACTTAACATTAAAACTCCTGAAAATCTCATAAGTTAAACCATTAAACTTTAGTCAGACAGATGAAACTTGACCATATCAAATAAATTTCTTTTTCAATAAACCTTTTAAAGGTTGCCTTTGTTGTATATCTCTTATAGTGTATCCCTTTAAATAGCAAAAATGAACACTTATTCGCAGACTTAAATATACATATCTATATATCCTCTTGTGGCATAAAAAGACAAAGTATATGAACTTAAATTATGACAAGTATCTATTAACTTAATAACATGAATAAGCTACCTAAAATACCTTTGGAATTATTTTAAGCCTGTATACCATTAAAACATAACTGTTGTTCAAAGAAAAGTCTATTTAAACATTCTAAGATTTCGTTCAAGTTTTACTACTTCACATATTTTCCCCAATCTAATTTTAGCCCTTAAAGATTTTATCAACTGGCTTTGGAAATCACAAAGTTCTCTGTTCAATTTCTGATAACTATAGGCAGCAATTTTTCTTATCTTTAGTCTTAAAAGAGTCTCCACCTAGCTGGAAAAGGGAGTTTCAAAAGCATCCCTGGAGCTACAGGACCTTGGAGACTGGGAGGTGGGGAGGCCTGATAGTGCCCCGCCCTCCCTCTCTTGACTTATGGAATATATTTACATATGTTTAAATTGATGGAGGCATTTTGAAAGACAAAAGATAGCTAATTTCTTTCTTTTTTACTGTTCTGGAACTGCTACTTTAAGACAACACTATCCTTTTTCCTTAAATAAAACGCATTTCATATAATATATAGCTTAAGTTACTTAAAAAGGTTTCACTTTTAAGATTGACATAGTATAAAACAAAGATCTTAGTGTACTTTTCTAATAGACCGATTTATATCAAAGTTTCTCCAAGTAGCTATTAAAAATCTAAATCACAAGACAGACACAAGATGCAGTTTTTTCTGGACGAAGAAAGAACTGAGGTTCTATGACCAGCCTTACAAAAAACAGCAATTCTTAGCCATAGCCACTAATCTAATACAAAACAAACTTAGACACAATGTTCTAGGCCAGAAGCAAGCTCTTAGAACAAAAGGAGACGGAAAGACCACATAAACTCACCAGATAATACCACACAAAACAAGGATATGGGGATCCTAGTTTCTAAAAGTGTATATAGCAATTTTGGGTAAGATCGACTCAATTCAATGGAAAAAACAGGTACAGAACTACCACTTCTCCCTTACATATCAAAACACAGGTCAGGAGCTGCCACCTCCGCCTGAGAATTTTGTAAAACAGGCTAGAGCTGCCACCTCTCCCTGGGAATTTGGCAAAACAGAGCTCTATTTTCCAGGTTTTCTCTGAGCCATCAAAAAGAAACTCCGCGGGGTTTGGACAATGTTTTGCTTAGACCAATGTGTACCTTCATTGCATGAGATTTTTCTTGTCGGTGCTCTAGCCTGTCTCGTGACCACCTTATCCTGCCACGGGAGACTTCAACGCTCTTGATGAGCACCAGCGACCGCCCTAATGGCTTTTACTGGTCGACCCACACCCAAATTTTGTGGCTTGTAGTGGCTCAAAGCTCTTTGGAAATAGAATTACCTCTTCAAACGCCCGAATCCAGGCCTAAACTGCAATTCACTTAAAGAGTTATTAAATGTCGCTCTTAATCAAACGATCAAGCAAAAATCTAAGAAAGATTCCCCTTGATCAATTAACCGGTTTTACAAACAAACATGCCAAACAAAACTTAAGAAAACACGAGAAAGAGAACAACAAAAAATGAGCAAAGGTTCGTTTTCTGAGAGCACTCACCCTGTCATTGTCGAAGGGACATGGAGTGGGAACACGTGGGTCCAGAAGATAGGACCTTTCTTTGCCGGCTTCTGCTCCGCAGTCCAGGTCTCTTCGAAGCTGACTGGATTCGTAGCTTCAGATCCTGCTCACAGTGCCATTAACTGTTGTAGGGGAAAAACATCACGAAGTTTAGTAAAGTAAAAAGAAAGTTTTATTCGGCATATATTCAAAAGGACAAAAGCGGGAAGAGGACAAGCATGCTGCCAGAGCCATGTATGCCCGAGTCCCTCTGTTTTCTTTCTCATGCCTTCCTGTGGGTTACTTGAACTTTTTTTGATTTTCATTTTAGTTTATCTGTAAAGTTTTTGAGTGTATTACTTTATATACAATTTTAGTGGTTGCTATATAACATACATTATATATGCATAACTTATCAAAGTCTACTGAGATAATCATTTTTCAATATGAGTATAGTATAGAAACCTTACCTCCTATTACGTCCTTTTACTATTCCCTGTTTATAGTGTGTACTTGTTAAATGTTTCCTCTCTATATATTTAAAACCACAACATATAGCGGTATAATTTTTTGCTTCAATCATCAAACATAATTTAAAAGACACAAGAAGAAAAGGAAAATGTGTTGTATTTACCTATATTTTTTACGGTTTCTGTTGTTCTTTTCTTCCTTCGTGAAATTGCAGGTTTCTTTCTTTTGTCATTTCCTTTCTGTTTGGAGAACGTTCTTTAGTGTTTTGTTTTGTTTTTTAAGTATAGGTATGCTGGTGACATCTAAGAATGTCTTGATTTCCCCTTCATTCCTGGAGGATAATTTCACTGGATGTAGAACTCTGGGTTGACATTTCTTTTCTTCCAGCCTTGAAAAAATTTTTGTCACTTTCTTCTGGACTCCGTGGTTTCTGAGGAGGTATCTGCTCTCAGTTCTTTCCCATGACTTTAAAAAACATTTTCTTTCTCTTTAATTTTCAGAAGTTTGACTATGATGTGTCTTTCTGTGGATTTCTCGGGAGTGGTGACCTCATTATTGCTGTGTGATCTTGAACATTCTGTTTATTAGGCTTCTTTTGTCACCACCTCAGCAGGGAGAGAGATGGTATCGCCTTACTTCTATACGGGGGTGGATGTCCAGGCTCCCCATGTGCTCTCCACTGACATTTCAGAGAGAAAGAATTCTCATTATTACCTCCTGTGCTTATGTGACCAGGCCCTAATAAAAACCCTCAGCATCAAGTCCCTAATGAGCTTGCCTGGTAGACAATGCTTCACGTGTTGTCACAGTTTGTTACGGAAGGAATTGAGCACATTCTACGTGACTCTACTGGGAGAGGTCTCTTGGAAACCTATGTATAGTTTCCTTTCAATTTTGCCACATTTTCTTTTTCCCTTTGCTGATTTCATTTACATTCTTTCATTTTAATAAATCTTGGCCATGGCATGACTATACACTGAATTCTTGACTCCTCCTGGCTGAACGTGGGAGTGGTCTTTGCTTTCCTCGACCCGGTAACATATCTCGTTGAAAACCATCTTAATCATAATACATTCTGTTGAGATGAGGTTGACATTTTACTCTGCTGTCTCTCTCTTATACTCACTCCACTGACATGATTAAGGTGACAAAATATTCTCATTACTATAAACTCAAATTGTATCTATCTGTTCTTATATAGTGAAGAATATAAAGTGAGTTTTTGACTCCCTGAAAGTGGGTTAATGGTCTTTGTATAGTGACATTACCTTGATATAAATCTTTGATCTTGTGAAAATGGAAATTCAATTTAAGACAGTATTAAGACATAACCACTCTCCTGTGACATTTTAATGGTGAAGAACATATAAAACTGTTAGGTATAAAACACATTTTGCCTTGATCAAAATATTCTCTAGGCTTTGGCACCATAGCCTTACTCTTGCACTTGCCCCAACTTGGAGAATCCTCCACTGTTTTCTATGCACATTCAACTACTACTTATTCTTTCATTTTTCAAGGCTTTTCTATCTAATTTTTCTGATATTTCTTCTGTTAAATTATAATATATTCTGATCATGTATTTGAATTGATTTTTTTGTTTTACCTTTAAAATGCTTAAATGTTGAAATAATAAACATGCAATGAACATTTTTTATTGGTCAATAAAAGGAAACAAACAAACAAGGAAAGCTTGGTGTTCTTGCCTTTCTGAGCATTGAAAAGAAACAGGGAGCCTTCATCATTTTTTTTTAGGTGTTTTGACCTATGTCCTAAAGAGCACTTTGCTATGCTAGACACTCCAGTTTTCTTTGGTCAGCATTTGCATGGTACATCTTATTTTGATACTATACTTTTTGGTTTTATATTTTAATGGATGCTTTAGGGCAGGGGTTAGCAAACTTTTTCTGAGAGATAGTAGAAAAAGAGCCAGATAGTAAATACGTTAGGTTTTGCAAGGTAACTAGAAGGCTGCACGTCTTGCCTTGTAACACAAAAGTAGCCATAGACAAACTGTAAACAAAAGTGTGGCTCTGTTTGCAAGTCACACAAAACAAGCTGAAGGTTGCATTTGGGACAGAGTTTTACTACTCCTGTTCAATTTTCAATATGTATCACTAACTTATCACTGTCTACCTTCAAATAATATAATACTTCTTCAGGTATAATGTAAGAAACTTACAACCATATACTTCCATTTTACCCCTCCTGTGCTTTGTGCTACTGTTGTTAAACATTTTTCATTTATATGGGTTATAAATCCCACAATACATTGCTATTATTTTGCTCTCAAGTCAACGACTTATTAAAGAAATCAAAACATGAGAAAATAGTCTTTTGTTTACCCAAAATTTACATTTTCTGAATGAATCTCCTTATTTTTGTGTGGATGGAAGTTTTCAGCAGGTATCATTGTGCTTGATAAACTTCCCGTCTGTTGAAATTCCATTACAGATATGTGTAGTGTAGGCCTACTGACAACAATGTTCTTAGCTTTGGTACAATTCCCCCCTCAAGTGTGAGGAATGTTTTTATCAAATAAAGAGTTACAGGTTGACAGTTCTTTTTTTTACCCCAGAACTTTAAAGATGTCATTTCATTGCCTTCTGGCTTGTTTAGTTTCTGAAGATAAATCTTTAGTCATTATTACATTTCTCTAGCTACATGTAATAAATTCTGTTTCTCTGTCTGCTTTTATAATTTTCTCTTTATTCTCAGTCTTTGGAAATGTAATTATAATGTGCTTTTGTAGGTTTTTCTTTGTGTTTAAACTTCTTGGATTCCATTAAGCTTCCCATGTCTGTGATTTTGGATTATTATCAAATTCAGAAAATTTTTTATATGTCATTTTTTCCCCAGTATTTTTCCTGACTCTATACTTACTCTATACTTTCTTCTCCTAGGACTCCAGTCTCATATATGGCAGGCTCCACAATGTTGTCACACATTTCACTGGTTTTCTGTCAATTTTTTAATCTCTGTGTTTTCATTTTAGATAGTGTCTATTGCTATGCTTCAAACTCATTGATTTTTTCTTCTCAGTGTGTAATCATTTATTCCTATTGAGTTGTTTCATTTATCTTTTCAACTACTGTATTTTTTTTCTTATTTCTAGAAGTAGTATTTGGTTCGTTTATATCTTCATCTTTTTCTTTAAAATACTGTTCTGAAGTCTCGTGTGTTAAGTCCATCATCTGTCATATCAGTATCCGTTTCTATTGAGTGATTGTTTTTCTCTAATATGGGTTGCATTTCCTGCTTCTTCTCCATTCCCACTATTTTCTGATAAGTTCTTGGATATTGAGAATTTTATATTGTTGAGTGCTAGATTTTGTTGTCTTTAAAGTTCTAGAATTTGTCTTGGTAAGAATTTAAGTTACTTGTGGATTCCAGGAATTTCTAAATGGAAATATTTCTAAATAATCAGAAAATATTTAGCTACAAACTGTTTAAAATTGAGTCAATTGAAACAACCATTTTCATAATCTAGGTATTCTTGCACTCAGAACCTTTTAAAAATTGGAAATATCTCTGTGACTGAGAAAACATGGACTGTAGTTGTCCATTCAGTGTTAAATAAATGGATTTTCATATTTTCACTCCTCTGAATATTTGAGAAAAAAATTTCCAAATCAAGAGAGATTGTTATGCCTTAAAAATCTAAATATTATTTTTAAGGATTGATGAGCCAATTAAATAGCTGCCGTAGCTCAAGGCTATTCACTCATTCTCAACTGCGTAATGATTTAAAAATACCATACTCTACTTCCATTCAATAGAAAACTGAGAAATTAATACTGAATTGCCAAGTAGGGGCCTATGCCATTTTGAGTCAATGAAAATACTTAGCTTCTCCTGGGAAAAAAATTTCCTAAAGAATGTAAAATGTACAGTGAATTACTACCTACTTAGTCTGCTTTTTAATGATGATAGCTTGAAAAAGTGGACACTATCATGTCAGAATGAAAATTGCCTATTCTCAAACAGAGTTGTAGTTCATAATCCAATAGTGGAAAAACAATAGGTGCTAAACCAACTGGAAGTCTAGCCTTCTAACAAGGAGATTTGGCATTGCACAGAAAACCATCCATTTTTAATATTTACATTATGTTGGCACAGCTGTGACCTAATAAAATTTGACTACCATTTGCTGATGCCAAACTCTTTTTAAAATCATAAGGGGCTATGTGTATATATCCTACTTTTGGAAAGCTTCTAGGAAAACAATATTGACTCACAATGTAAGCCTAGACATGCAACATCAGGAGTAAGTGCAGAAAGAGAAGGTCACCAGATTCCATGGCTCTAGTAATGCTGGCAAAGCAGAGACATAATATGGATAAACCAAAATAAATCCTGCTATGGTGGAAACATGGCAAGTATTTGTAGACTGGTGTTTGATATGTGTACACAAATACATGCATTATTTTGAGCTTGAATTTTCTTCCCAGAGTGGCTGGAAATGATGAGGCAATAATAAGAAGATGTTTTCGATTTTTTTTGTTTTTAGAAATGCACATTATTTCAGTTCACCAGATAATTCCTGTGTTTTCTTTTTCTCTATTGTAATTGTTGCATAAGCCAGTGTCTTTTTCTCTCATATCTCTACTCAGCTGATGCACAATATGGATGTACAGAGCTTCTATGTTTCTGTAATCTATAAAAATATATTTACAGATATTAAATTCTCATATACTTTTTTTAGAGATTATGAAAATCATAATTGAGTTCAATTCTCTTTCTTTTATTAAAGAAAGTAAACTTTATGGTCCAAAGAGTATTAGATCTTTAAGAGCAAATGCTTAAATAAAGCACTGCACAGCTTCATGTAGCATCTTTGTTAGTTTTTTTGTTTATTTGTTTGGGCTTAAAAACAACACAAATTTATTATCTTAGGAATATGGGCTTAACGTACCTGGGTCTTCTGCTTCAGGGTCTCTTACAAGACTGCAATCAAGGTATTGACCTGGGCTGTGGTCTCATCTGAAGGCTTGACTAGGGAAGGATCAGCTTCCAAATTCACTCATGTGGCTGTTGTCAAGATTCAGTTCCTTGAGAGTTGTTGGTCTTAGGTCCTGATTCATCACTGGAGATTGACTGGAAACTACCTTCAATTCCCTGCCATCTGGACCTCTTTAGTTTGCTTTATCAGAAAAGCATGCAAGAATCACCAGAGAGAGAGTTCAAACAAGATGGAAGTCACAGTCTTTTATAACCTGATCACAGAAGTGACCTCCCATCACTTTTGCCATGTTCTGTTAATTAGAAGCAAGTCACTTAGGTCAGGCCCATACTCAAGGGGATGAGATTATACAAGGGTATGAACACTAGGAGGCAGGGATCATCGGGAGCCACTTTAGAAGGCTGCCTGCACACTGCTAAACAGTTTTCCAAAGAGGCTTCTCCATTTTACATTTCCGCCAGCCATGTATGAGGATTCCATTTTCTCTGAGACCTCACCATTTGTTATTGTCTTTTTTTTCTTTTTTAAATTTTGTTGTGCTTTAGATGAAAGTTTACAGTGCAAATTAGTTTCTTACTCAAAAATTTATACACAAATTGTTTTGTGACATTGGTTGCAATCCCCGCAATGTGTCAGCATTCTCCTCCTTTCCCTTTACACCCCAGGTTCCCTGTCTCCATTCATCTGGGTTTCCTGTCACCTTCCCGCCTCCTCATCTTTGCTTTTGGGCAAGCATTGCACATTTGATCCCGTATATTTGACTGAACTAAGTACATTCCTCACGTGTGCTACTGTTTGTTTTATAGGCCTGTCTAATCTTTGACTGAAAGGTAGGCTTCAAGAGTGGCTTCAGTTCTATGTTAGCAGGGTGTTCGGTGGCCATAGTCTCTGTGGTTTTATTAGTTTTTTTTTGTCTTCTGTCAACTGAAAAGGCAATATTTAAAATGCATTTAATTGTGAGGTATGGAATACTTCAATTTCTACCTAATTGCTATTTTTTAAATATATTTTTCTATGAATTATTCCATTATAACAAATGTTTCAAAGGCTATGGGGAGCCCTGGTGGCACAGAGGTTAAGAAGTCGGCTGCTAACCAAAAGGTCGATGGTTTGAACCCACCAGCTGCTCCTTGGAAGCCCTATGGGGCAGTTCTACTCAGTCCTATAGAGTTGCTATGAGTCGGAATTCATTTGAAAGCAGTGGGTATGGATAAGTTATGTGTGTGTGTAGTAGGCTAGATATTAATATTATAGCCAAGAGGCTATATAACTACTTAGGATTAATCAAAATAAAAGTTTACTATTTCTTCAAGCATAAATTCAGGTGGTGGACCAGGACTAGAATAGCAGTCTGATGGTGTTGCACAACCTTGTCCAAAGCTGAGAGAGTGAAGCAGGATCATCTCCCAGGGCTGAGGGGCTGCTGCCCAGAATCTGGAGGGTGGTACCACCACCTAGATGAGCCTGGAGAACAGAGAATTATTTTCAAGCCTTGACATGTAATGAAATTGCCTTGTTGGGTTTTAGAATTGCTTGGTACCCATAACCTCTTCTTTCCCTTCAAATTTCTCCCTTTTGTAATGGGGATGTCTATCTCATGCTTGTCCCATCATTACACTTTAGAAGCAGATAGCCTGTATCCTAGGTTTCATAGGTTCATGGATGAACAGGAATTTTGTCCCTGGATGAAACCATACCTAGAGTCTCATCCAAACCTGATTTAGATGATTCAGAAGATGCGATCTGGGGCTTAGAGACTATGTTGGAAAAAGTTAAGACATTTGAGGATGCTGTGATGAGGTTAATCTCTTTTGTATGTGGGATGGGCATGAATTTTAGGGGGGTGGAGGATGGAGCATTATGGATTGAATTGTGTCCCCTCAAAATTATGTTGAAGTCCTGTCTTAGCCATCTAGTGCTGCTATAACAGCAATACCACAAGTGGACGGTTTTAACAAACAGAAATTTATTCTCTCACAGTCTAGGAGGCTAGAAGTCCAAATTCAGAGTGCCAGCTCCAGAGGAAGGCTTTCTCTCTCTGTTGGCTCTGGAGGAATGTCCTTGTCATCAGTCTTCCCCTGGACGAGGAGCTTCTCCGCACTGGAACCTCGGGTCCAAATGATGTACTCTGCTCCCAGCACTGCTTTCTTGGTGGTATGAGGTCCCCCTGTCTCTCTACTCCCTTGTCTCTTTTATATCTCAAAAAATTTAGCTTTAGACAAAACCCAATCTTGTAGATTGAGTCCTGCATCATTAACATAACTGTTGATAATCCTGCCTCATTAACATCATAGAGGTAGGGTTTACAGCACATAGGAAAATCACATCAGATGACAAAATGGTGGACACCCACACAACACTGGGAAGCATGGACTAGCCAACTTGACACACGTTTTGGGGGGACACAATTCAATCCATGACAAGTCCTAAACCCTGTTTCTGTGAACGTGACCTTGTTTGGTAATAGAATTTTTCTTTTAACTCTTAAGTTAAATGAAATCATACCAGACTAGGTTAAGTCCAATCCTAATTCCTTCTGAGTAGTGTCTATAAAAGGCAGAACAGATAGAAAAGAGTCACACAGGGAGAAGACAGCATGGATTCCTCCATGAGCCAGAATTTGAGAGACGAGAAAGGATCTTTCCTTACAACTGACAGAGAGCGGAGACCTGCCAATACACTGAATTCAGACTTCTAACCTCCAGATCTGTAAAAAAAAATTCTGTTCTTTAAAGGCATCCTCTTTGTGGTATTTTGTTATGGTATCCCTAAGACACAAAGACATGGTCCCTTGATGTAATTGTCTGTCCTTGAATCGATATCACATAGTTTTAAGATTATAGTTTTATATATCTTGGAAACTGATAGCAAAAGTCCTTTAGTTAACTTTTTTCTTTTTCAAATTGTCATATATTTATGGCATTTTCCTCTGTTTTATAATATTTATATAAGACACAGTGATTAAAGTGCTGGACGGCTAACCGAAAGGTCGACAGTTTGAACCCACCAGCCACTCCACAGGTGAAAGATGTGAATTGAGAGCAAATTAGGAAACTTGATTTCTTCTTCTTTTTTGCACTGAAAGATATCCATTTTAGTAAGGGTTCTCCAGAGATAAAGAGCCAATAAGATAAATTTATAAGTATGTTATTAACAAAATTAAATGATACTTTGGCATAATTAAACTAGTGACAAAAATTTCCAAGTAACTGCAGACAAAAGAAGAACGAAGATTGGAAGGCAGGAAGGCAGTCAAGAAAGGAGGACAAGGGCGGGAGGGGTGGGAGAGAGAAAGGGAGAGAAAGAAGGAAAAAAAGAAATTCAGGATAGCAAGGAATCAGACTGGAAGTTACAAATGGAAAAAAGAAGAAATGCAGGAAAAAGAGAAAATGCAGCAGAAGTTAAAGCAACACACATCAGCTAGGGCAATAAACATAAATAGTTAACAGGTTAAAGTCATTGGTCTTCAAACGTTTTGCTTATGTTCTCATAGAGTAATTTTTTTTTTTAATTACTACTTCCTACCTATTTTTAACTTTACATAGTTGCAAATATGCAATTTTTGGCACTTTATAGTTATTGAGATTTTAAAATACATATGTTAGCTCACTCTTTAATCTGCTTAAATGTAGTTAAATACCAGAAGTATTTAACCCACCTATATCCATTAAAAAAAAGAACCAAATTTTTCCATAATTGAAAGTTTAAGTTTCTTTTGCAGAGCTACTCATATTTCTCTTCCCCTTTCCTCACAGAAGTTATCTAAATATTATATATTTTTAAACTTGGAAAATAAATGTCTCAGTTTTGATAGAGAAATGTGTAAGACTTGACTTAACTATCACATGCTAGCAAAATTTTGCTGAAGGTAATTAAAAAATGCCTGTAACATATATTGGCGGGGAACTGCCAGACATTTAAGCCGGATTCAGAAGAGAACACAGAGCAAGGAATATCATGGATCTTGGCCAAAAGCAGAGAATACAAGAAAAATGTCAACACATATTTTATTAACTATGCAAAACCATTTGACTATGAGGATCATAACGAATTATGGATAACAATATGAAGAATGGGGATTCCAGAACACCTAACTGTGCTCATGTGGAACTTGTACGTGGATCAAGAAGCAGTAGTATACACAGAACAAGAAAATTCTGCATGTACAGATTTGGAACAGGTGTGAGCAGGATTGTACACTTTCACCTTATTCAATCTGTGTACTGAACAAACAATCCAAGAAGCTAGGGAGAAGAATGGCTTTTCAGGACTGGAGGAAGACACATGCAGATGACACAACTTTGCTTGCCAAAAATGAAGACTTACTGACCAAAGTCAGAGACAGCAGCCTTAAGAAGGGATTACACCTGAATAGGAAGAACACGAAATTCCTTATAAGTTGACCAGTAAACAACATCATGATAAATGAAGAAGAAATTGAAGTTGTCAAGGATTTCATTCTACCTGGATCAACAATGTCCATGGAAGCAGCAGATAAGAAATCAAAGGATATATACTGCACTGAGCACATCTGTTGCAACAGACCTCTTTAAAGTTTTAAAAAGTATAGGTGTCACTTTGATGACTAAGGGCACCTGACCCAAGTCATGTTCTTTTCGATCACCTCATATGCATGTGAAAGCAGAACAATGAAAAAAGGAAGACGGAAGAACCGATGTATTCAGATTGTGGTGCAGGCAAATCGTATTCAATATACCGTGGACTTCGTTCAATTTGTTTTTTGATCATACCTGCACATTTTCTTTACTGAATTCTCAATTCAGATTTGTTCTGTGGTTCACTGAATTACTATTTTAGATGACTGATTTTGTGAAAATAGTAAAAATAAATCCCTCGCTTGCTTCTGTATTTAGCAAGAAAGTTCTCATAATGGGGTACAGAAGCTGCTTTTTCCGATTAAAAGGGACATGGATCCTGCCATCTGGAGCTGGTACTTTGCATTGAGCACTCATAGCATATCCTGATGCCTTAAACGTAAGTCTATCAGGAAAGGGAAGGGTAGTTTACATTAATTACCCTGCAGTTTGTGCTCCTGATGAGTCTAGCACCACTGAGTGAACTTTCCAGGGTGGGATCCAGGCGCCCTCCTGTGGTCTTTAGGCAGAACTTCACTGCAGAGAAACCCCCTCTTCTATTTCTTATCCTGTGATGAATTGAGGCCATTTGTGGGAAACAGATAACACATACTGTCAGACAGACAAACTCAATATTCTAAGCTTTTGGAAAATATATTTGAACTGCAACCTAAATTTTTGGGCGAGGAAAAAAATAGACAAAAATGATTGGATTGTGTAATTTTTATTGATACTAAAACACATACAAATTTACCTTAAATGAAATACCATAGAAATTAATTACCACAATCTGCTTCTTTCTTCTCAGCTTGGGCTGAGCGAATTAACTGTTAAAACTGAACCTTTCTATTCTCTAAATCTAAAAGCCCAAGAATAAATATTTAAAACAAACAAATTGTTATGTACAGTTCAATTCATCAGACATTTATCGACATGCTTATCTGGCTTGAGGAGCCCTGGTGGCACAGTGGTGAAGCGTTCATCTGCTAACCTAAAGGTCAGTGAACCCACCAGCTGCTCTGAGGGAGAAAGATGTGACAGTCTGCTTCCCTAAAGATTTACAGCCTTAGAAATCCTGTGGGGCAGTTCTACTCTGTCTTATAAGGTCACTATGAGTTGGAATTGACTCAGTGGCAACCGTTTTGGATATCTCTCTTAATTCTTCATGGAAGATAAAAAGTAGATTCCTCATAAGCAAGCAAACAAGCAAAAGAAAAAAAATACTTATTTTAAAAAATAAAACTACTTTAGAAATGTCAAATGGTCAAATAATATATTGCAAATATTATACACATTATTGCTCATGCAAGACTGACTTTCCTTAAGTTATTCTCATTTTAGCCCACATGATTAAAATCATATGTCAGCATGCTAATTTTCTACCAATAAACTATAAATGTAGGAAATATGTGTTTCAAAGGGGAGAAATGGACATTAAGGCATATTTTAAGTGACAACCACAGGATGTTCTATGTGGTTGGTGGTCAGTAAAAGGCACACTGCAGTGTAAGCTCCTTCAATGCCCATGGAAGCAGCAGCCAGAAAATCAAACAACACACAACATTGGGCAAATCTGCTGCAAAAGACCTCTTTAAAGTGTTAAAAAGCAAATATATCACTTTGAGGACTAAGGTGTGCCTGACCCAAGCCATGGTGTTTTCAATCACCTCTTATGTATGTAAAATATGGACCATGAATGAGGAAGACCCAAGAAGAATTTTGAATTACGGTGTTGACGAACAATATTGAAGATACCATGGACTGCCAGAAGAACAAACAATCTGTCTTGGAAGAAGGACGGTCGGAATGCTCCTTAGAAGCAAGAATGGCAAGACTTTGTCTCACGTACTTTGGATGCGTTATCAGGAGGGACCAGTCCCCGGAGAAGGACATCATGCTTGGTAAAGTAGAGGGTCAATGAAAAAGAGGAAGACCCTCAAGGAGATGGATTGACACAGTGGCTGCCCAACAATGGACTCAAGCATCACAACAATTGTGAGGATGGTACAGGACCAGACAGTGTTTTGTTCTGTTGTCCGTAGGGTGTCTATGAGTTAGAACCGACTGGATGGTACCTATCAACAACAACAACAGTGTAAGCTCTTAGAGGAGAGGGACTGTTGTACAGTATATTTTAAATCGTAGGGCCCATAGTAAGGACTCAAGGTATTCTTTCTTTCTTTTTTTAATTGTGGTAGATACGTATGTAACAAAACATTTGCTATTTCAACATTCCTCACACGTACAATTTAGTGACATTAATTATATTCATCATGCTTTTCAATCATCTCCATTATTTCTTTCCAACTTTTTCCATCACCCTTAACAGAAACTCAGAGTCTCCTAAGCACTGACCTAACTAAATGTCAAGTACAGGGAGTTCCAAATCAGAGAAAGCAACAGACTTAGAGAAGACTAAGGCTGCCTGAAGAAAACATTTTTGCTTAATCTCCCAGGGGCTTGATCAGGACATGGTTTTCAGATCACTGCAATATCTAGCATCAAACCAAACTACAAAAACAAAGAAAAAAAACTAAGCAAGATTAGAGGTGAAGGGTGTGTCTACTGACAAGTCTGTGGTATGCGTACAGTTCATGAAATCAGTTTTCTGTCTGCAAACAATTGTTTTTCTTTGGTTTCTAATCAAACACCTCCCTCTAGTGGCAGTAAAACTCTTTAGCATGGCTTAAATATTGGTGGACATCAGAGAGAGAGCCTTGATGGTGTAGTGGTTAAGAGTTTAGCTCCTAACCAAAAGGTCAGCAGTTTGAATCCAGCAGCTGCTCCTTGTAAGCCCTGAGGGGCAGCTCTACTCTCTCATATAGGGTCTCTGTGAGTCTGAATTGACTTGAAGGCAAAGGGTTTGATTTTCTTTTTGGTTTTGGATAGACGAGATCCCACCTCTTGCTTTCTCCCTCTCTCCAAAAAAACCCACACAATTTATTTTAATTTATGTCTTAAGGAGAAAATTCATGAGGAGTAAGTAAATACTTGTTTTTGCGTATGTATATGTTGTTATTAGTTGCCACAGGGTCAATTGTATTTAACTGTCAGGCATAAAATATTTACTTTCATTTATGTAATATCTAGGAAAAATATTGAAAACAAAGATTAACGACACCTATCAGAAGGCATAAGTAAGAATTTTTATTCAATAGTCAAGATTTTTTCATCTTTAATTTAGTTCATCTGGGTAGATTTAGATAGATTAATTATAATTACAACTCCCAATATACACTTAATAAAAGACAGAAATAAATATATTAATTTTTCTTTTGATCACCATTTAATCTCCAGAGAAGAAAAATGAATCCCAAAATCTTCTGCATCATTAGCCTGAGTGACGAGAAAAGTCAGAAAATGCTCCTTTTCTCTTCACAAGAATGTAGATCTTTGCCCAACTCCTGAAAGGAAGCTTGCGTTTTTAATAGAGTCAAGATTTTCTGGTGGCGGAAACTGCTCTTGAGAAATCTCAGGGCTCACCTCACTGTGAGGGAGACTGCCAGCTAGCACATAGCATTGGACAGGAGTGTTTTGCTAGTTCTGTGATTAAACAGCCTCCAGGCTCGAGGGCAATGCCAACGGGAGGCACACACTAGAGTGTCATTATTAACAATATAATGATCCAGTCTTATTTACAATTAATATTTTCATTGTTACTAGAGACTTGACGGAGGCGTGAAATCCAAATTGTCAAGAGTTAAATCATAGTATATAATGGATCAAGTTTTAGGGAAAGAGAAAGAGAGGCGAAGGAGAGGAAGAGAGATAGACACGGTGCTAACAAGCTACAACACTTTGAGAAAAATTACTTCCATTTTAAAAACTGAAAGAAATTTGGTATTAACACACTAACAAAATTTTGTACTAATGAGTAAAAAGAAGCATTAAAGTGAAGTGCATTAAAAAAACAAAAAACGAGGAAAAGAAACCAAGCTATGAGAGGTTGTTGCTGGTGGTGATGGTGGTGGTGGCATTTTCTCACATTCCTTGGTAGTCTTTTGTAGGAGTGAGAATGCATTGAAATGCATCTGATGCAAATGTCTAGTGTCATTATATATTGAATGTTACATTTCTCCAATGTATGCAGAGTAATCAGACTACCAGACCCTAAGGTCATCAAATATTAACATCACATTATTTACTTCTCTTAGAGAACTTTCTGCCTTACGAAATAATCTTCTAATGAGATTTGGCTTTTCACAATTTTCCTAAAATAAGAAATTGAAAATGATTCTACTGGTAGGACTATGTGACCCATTGATGGTTTGATTTCTTCCTATGAACTAATAAGTGAAGATTCTGACTAATATATATCAGTCTGTTTTAAATTTAACTAGACTCATTCAGCATCCCTGAGACTGATCAAGCTAATATATCTGTCCTCCAAGCTTGAGGACCCAAATATATAACCAAGGAAACTTTATTTAGGTAATTCCAGCCTATGAAGCTGGTTGGTGGGCAGTTAGCAATCTCCTTCTTGGTGACAGCTGATATTCACTATGCACCATTCCTACCACCACTCCCAAAATACAATTATTAAAATGCAAAATGTTAATATCTGCATCTTATATTTAGTTCTGTATACAATTTATAGCGAAACATCTATGTATTCTTAGGTTTGATTAAGGTAAATTCTACTCGGAGGCTTAAGGATTTAATAGAGCAAGATGATGAATCAGAAAACTAAGTACAAGCAATCCCCGGGTTAGGAACGCCTGATTTACAGTCAGCTCCTACTTATGAACAGACTACCATAAAGCCTATTACATTAAAAATTTGAGTTAAATATAATGGCTCATAATGATGAACGCACGCACTACGTTGTGATGGTCATGAAAACATTGCAAGGTTTGGAAGTGTTTCTTAAGTGTTTTATATGCACAGAAAGGTAAAATATACACTAAGACAAACACTTTACTAACTAATGCTAACTAAGAACTGCATGACTTGTTCCGACTAATCTACAAATTCGACTTAAAGACTGACTTAAGAACGGATCTCGTTCGTCCCCCCGCGTCTACCCCAAAGAATCAATCAGTAAACTTTCTAGAAGTGTAGTTTCTTCTTTTTGTTTTCTCTTCCTTTTCCTCCTCCTCCTCCTCCTCCTTTTTTGTATTTAATTGATTGGGGTATATGCTATAAGGGCAACTTTATTATAGAGTTTTTCACCTTACAAGAAGAAACCGGTAGAGCGGGAGGTGTTATTGACAAATGATGGACGTAAGGTCAACAGAAAAATTTTCAGTGTGAATCTTAATATTCCAAATTAGTTCTTAAAACTTGGCAAAGTAGCATCTTACGAGTCCTTCAGTCCAGACAATTTTAACTCTGTGATCAAGGAAAATCTGAGTTCATAAAACTGTCAAACTGTGACAAACTGAAGGATTCAGCCTGAGACACTGATATGCGTAAACGCAAAGAAAACACCAGCTCTTTTAATAAGAATATTTTTGTTTCCCATATTGGATTGAGCCTAATCAATCATCCTGTAAAATAAAATCCAGCCTATTAAATAAAGTTAGTCAAAAGATGATGCAGCACTCACAAAAAATGAACTTTATTAGGAAACCTTTCAACCTCAAGGTTTTCATCTTTTAAGCCAAGAAGATGATTTATGAACTGCTGCTTTTAAAATACATATATAATTAGAAATTTTACACCTTTCAATCTGAATTCCAATAATCTTTTTGTTATATACTTAATTTTATACATGTAAACAATGCTTTTTATTTGAGTTTCTCTTCACAGAGTTCCCAATTAAGAAACCTTGTGTTTACTTTGGTTTAATTCATACCTGTTGTTATTTGTTGTTAGCTGCCTTCGAGTCCATTTGACACATGGCGACCCAATCTGTGCAGAGTAGAATTGCTCCATAGGGGGTTCAAGACTATGATTCTTCGGAAACAGATCACCAGGCCTGTCTTCTGAGGTGCCTTTGGGTGGGTTTAAACTGCCAGGTTTTTGGCTGGTAGTTGCGTGCTTAACTGTTGGAGCCACCCAGGAACTCCAATTAATACTTACATTTTATTTTATTTTTAGATATTTTATTTTATTTTTAGATATTCTTGAATTTCTGGTGGAATTATCACAGGGAGATAGAAATCTATTCAAAATAATATGTTGGAAAGGACAGTAAAAAACTCTATGTTGTTGTTTTTATTAGGTGCCAAGTCGGTTCCAATTCATAGTGACCCTATGTACAACAGAACAAAAGATTGCCCGGTCCTGGGCCATCCTCACAATCGTTGTTATGCTTGAATCCATTGTTGCAGCCTCTGTGAAAATCTGTCTCCTTGAGGGTCTTCCTCTTTTTGTCTGACCCTCTACTTTACCAAGCATGATGTCCTTCTCCAGGGACTGGCTCCTCCTAATAACATGTCCAAAGTAAGTGAAATGAAAGTCTCTAAATCCTTGCTGCTAAGGAGCATTCTGACTGTACTTCTTCCAAGACAGATTTGTTCATTCTTCTGGCAGTTCATGGTATATTCAACATTCTTTGCTAACACCATAATTCAAAGGCATCAATAGTTCTTCAGTATTCTTTATTCATGTCCTGCTATAGCATGCATGTGAGGTGATTGAAAATACCATAGCTTGGGTTAGGTGCACATTAGTCCTCAAAGTGACTTCTTAACTTTTTTTTTTTAAACACTTTAAAGAGGTCTTTGCAGCTAATTTGCCAAATGCAATGAATGCATCATTTGATTTTTTGACTGCTGCTTCCATGGCCATTGATTGGGGATCCAAGGAAAATGAAATCCTTGACAACTTCAATCTTTTCTCTGTTTATCATGATGTTGCTTACTGGTCTGGTTATAAAGATTTTTGTTTCTTTTATGTTGAGGTGCATTCCATACTGAAGGCTGTAGTCTTTGATCTTCAAGTCCTCTACAATTTCAGTAAGCAAGGTTGTGTTCCCTGCATATAGTAGATTATTAATGAGTTTTCTTCCAATCCTGATGCTGCGTTCTTCTTCATATAGTCCACCTTCTCAGATTATTTGCTCAGCATACAGATTTGAATAAATATGGTGAAAGGATACAGCCCAGATGCACACTTTTCCTGATTTTAAACTCTGCAGTATTCCCTTGTTCTATTCGACAACTGCCTCTTGGTCTATAAACAAGTTCCGCATGAGCACAATTAAGTGTTTTGGAATTCCCATTCTTCAGAATGTTATCCATTATTTGTTTTGATCCACACAGTCGAATGCCTTTGCATAGTCAATAAAACACAGGTAAACATCTTTCTGGCATTCTCTGCTTTCAGCCAAGATCCATCTGACATCAATGATATACCTTGTTCCACGTCCTCTTCTGAATCTGGCTTGAATTTCTGGCAGTTCTCTGTTGATTTACTGCTGCAATCGTTTTTGAATTATCTTCAGCAAAGTTTTGCTTGCATATGATATTAATGAAATTCTTTGATAAACTCTAAAACTAAAAGAAATAAAAGGGGTGGGAAGATGGGCACAAACTATTTGGCTATACAAAAGAATAATTCAGAGAAAAAAGAAAATAATGAGTGCTGTTCTGATATGAAACACAAGAAAATATTATTTTAAGAAAGACTGGATTATCTCATGGGGGAATAATAAGAGACTTAAAGCTTAAGAATTGAATACCAAAAGGAGAAAGATACACAGAAAAAATGTGTGGACAAGAAAAGAGATATAATGCAAATGTTAATACAAAGGAAGGGAGCACTAAATCCTGCAAATGCCTGTCTACAAATACTAGGAAAAGAGAAATGAGCTTGCTATGATGCCACAGGGAGAAAATGATGACTTGAGATAGTGTTAGAAAAATTTAACAGAGTAAATTATACCCTAAATTATACGACCAAAGTGTTAATTTTGATGGATCCAATTATTACCACTGAGACAAATAAAACATAAGAGCTTACTATATATCAAAAACTTTAATACAATCTTTGACATCCCCATAACCCAAACAATCAATAACTGCATTTCTAAGGGGATTATTAATACAGGTTCTGTGACTACCCTCCTATAGGGTTGCTATGAGTCGGAGTCCACTCTATGGCAAAGAGTTTTTTACGACTACCCTCCAGCATGGAGATTATATGTATTTCAGATGATAGGCAAACTTACAACTCACTATTCAAAGCACTTATCAGCACAGACTTAACTACTATTTCTTTGAATTTGCTTACCATCTTAGGACATAATATACAAAAAAGTCATTTGTGAGGTAAAAGAGGTATCTGTTACTAAATGACAAACTGAAAATTATAGAAGTCAAGAACAAGAAAACCTGGAAATACTCAAAACCATGTCTGGACAACATACAAAAAATGTCAGCAGAAAAGAAATTCAAGTTGCAAAATTGGCTTCACATATTGTAATACTCACCAAGAATACTGTTCTTTTGTTTGGAGTCAGAGAAATATAATTATTGAATATCCCCTTAAGAAAAGATTTTTTTTTCTCACTAACCTTTATTGAAATACACTTAAAGTCCTTTGTTTTGCTGAGCACGTGTGTATTAACACATGTGTATGTGTGCATGCACTATGTTTATATATGGCCCAATATTGGTTTTTATGTTGAGTTCGGAGAGCTAAAAAATATATAGAGCTTTTCCTGGGACTAGATTGCCCTTGACAATGATCATAGAGACCAAGATATCTGGATTTTATAGGCTAGACCAAATTAATTGTGATATTCCTGTTTTAGTAAAGGAAGTTTATTAAAATATATAACTAAACAGGTTTAAAATATATACACATTTGTAAGTTTTTCATGTTAGTATTTTCTTAAATAAGAACTTTTATATACTTTTTTTTAAAAATATGAATTTCAAGTTTAGTCTCTCAAACAATTACCTCAAGATTTGGAGCATTTGGCATGAGGGTTTTTCACGTTGTATGCCTTTTCCCTCTCATTTTAATCTAGCTCTGAGGTGAGATGGACCTCTTCGGGGACTTTGAAAGTTGACCCTGAGCTTCATAAACGCCTTCCCAGTTTAGGAAGTAGAGCAGGCTGAGGGCCAATTCAGAATGTAAGTTCTTTAATGCATCTGTTGCACATTTTACTTGACTGACCCTGTACTGCACCCGAACTAGAGCAATCAGTTGAGAAATTAGAGGTGATCTGTGGATGAAATCACATCCCGAAACTGAAGGGCCTAACCGTTAGATAAAGAAGTGAAATTCTAGGTGCTAAGAGTGGGACATGGTCAAGGGGAGTCACTACTGTTGGGAGAATTGTAGAAGTCAGCTGCCCTGTTTGTAGTCACTGCTGAGTGCAAATGCTAAGACGCACTCTGGAGGCTTCTCTTCATGAGAGATTACACCTGGGATCTATGCAACTTCATATCAGGGAGATTTTATTTGAGGAAAATATCCTTCATGGCACTGCTTTGGCAAGAAGATGGAGATTGTCTTCACCCAACCATCCAACCTGTATGTACTTATCAGCTCCACTACTAGTCTTCTCAAACATCACAATTAATTTGGTCTAGTCCACCTTTCTTTCTCCCACATTATTTTAACTGTTTTTTAGTTGGAATACTTGAACCCACTTTTTCTACCTTTCATTCATTTTTCTAGACTATAGACTGAGTGATCCTTCTGAAATATAAATACAGTCTTTTAATTATCTCTTTTAAAACTGCTTAATGGCTCCATCATTGTCCTTAGGATAAAGCACCCACTCCCTGTCTTAACTTTCAAGACCCTTCATGAGATTTCACTGGTATATCTCAAAGCTAGAATTTACTACTTTTTCCTACTGATCTTCACCTCAGCATTGCTGAATTTATTTACATTTCTAACATTCCACATGTTTCCTTATATCCTAGGCTTTGATACACTTTGAACATTCAATCTTAACTCAGAGTATGGCAAAATACAACTCTTCTTTTCTATCATAAAATCCTTTCTTCATCATACACGTTTTAGGAAGCTTTCCATAATTTGAACTCCAGCAGGTTAGATGTTTCTGTTATGAGCTTACAATATTATAATAAATGCTGCTCTTTTCTCATTCTAACATTCTTATTTTCTATTTGCTTTATATATATATATTTGCCATATATATATTAAAACACGATTGAAAATTATTTTCTACTCTCTCAATCACATGTTATTGTTGTTAGGTGCCATCAGATCAGTTCTGACTCATAACAAACCTATGTACAACAGAACAAAACACTGCCCAGTCCTCTGCCATCCTCACAATCCTTTCTCTGCTTGAGCCCATTGTTGCGGCCACTATGTCAATCCATCTCCTTGAGGCTCTTCCTCTTTTTGCTGATCCTCTACTTTACCAAGCATGATGTCTTTCTCCAAGGACTGGTCCCTCCTGATAACATGTCCAAAGTATGTGAGACAAAATCTCTCCATCCTTGCTTCTATGGAGCATTCTGGCTGTACTTCTTCCAAGACAGATTTGTTCGTTCTTCTGGCAGTCCATGGTATCTTCAATATCCATTCCTAACACCATAAGTCAAGGTTGTCAATTCTTCTTTGATCTTCCTTATTCATTGTCCAGTTTTCACATGCATAGGAGGTGATTGAAAACACCATGGCTTGGGTCAGGCGCACCTTAGTCTTCAAGGTGACATCTTTGCTTTTTAATACTTCAAAGCAGTCTTTTGCAACAGATTTTCCCAATGCAATGCATCTTTTGATTTCTTGACTCCTGCTTCCATGGGTGTTGATTGTGGATTCAAGTAAAATGAAATCCTCGACAACTTCAATTTTTTCTACTTTTATCATGATGTTGCTTATTGGTCCATTTGTGAGGCTTTTTGTTTTCTTTCTGTTGAGGTGTA
The DNA here is from genome assembly GCA_030035585.1 of Dugong dugon. Taxonomy (NCBI): domain Eukaryota; kingdom Metazoa; phylum Chordata; class Mammalia; order Sirenia; family Dugongidae; genus Dugong; species Dugong dugon. Next base: position 18,073,625 of record CM057463.1, on the reverse strand, counting down.
ATCCATACTGAAGACTGTAGTCTTTGGTCTTCATCAGTAAGTGCTTCAAGTCCTCTTCACTTTTCAGCCAGCAAGGTTGTGCCATCTGCATAATGAAGGTTTTCATTGAGTCTTCCTCCAATCCTGATGGTCTGTTCTTCTTCATATAGTCCAGCTTCTCAGATTATTTGCTTAGCATACAGACTGAATATGGTGAAAGGATACAACCTTGACACACACCTTTCCTGACTTTAAATCACGCAGTATCCCCTTGTTCTGTTTGAATAACTGCCTCTTGATCTATGTACAGGTTCCTCAAGAGCATCATTAATTGATTTGAAATTCCCATTCTTCCCAATGTTATGCATAATTTGTTATGATCCACACAGTCGCATGCCTTTTCATAGTCAATGAAACACAAGTAAACATCTTTCTGGTATTCTTTGCTTTCAGACAGGATACATCTGACATCAGCAATGATATCCCTCATTCTGCACCCTCTTCTGAATCTGGTTTCAATTTCTGGCTGTTCCCTGTCAATGTATTGCTACAATCACTTTTGAATGATCTTCAGCAAAATTTATTTGCATGTGATATTAATGATATTGTTCAATAATTTCTGCATTTGGTTGGATCACCTTTCTTGGGAATAGGCATAAATATAGATCTCTTCCAGTCGGTTGACCAGGTAGCTGTCTTCCAAATTTCTTGGCATAGATAAGTGAGCATTTCCAGTGCTGCATCCATTTATTGAAACATCTCAATTGGTATTCCATCAATTCCTGGAGTCTTGTTTTTTGACAATGTCTTCAGTGCAGCTTGGACCTCTTCCTTTAATACCATCGGTTCCTGATCATATGCTACCTCTTGAAATGGTTGAATATTGACCAATTCTTTTTGGGTACAATGACTCTGTGTATACCTTCCATCTTCTTTTGATGCTTCCTGCGTCATTTAATATTTTTCCCGTACAAATCACATGGTAGAATCTAATTCCCTTCCTTTTGAAAACGGGCTGGCTTTAATGACTCTCTAGTAATGAATAGACTGTAGTCGAAGTGCACTGAGTTATACCCAAATCCAGGTCATAAAAGGAGATGCTACTTCATCTGGCTGTCTCTCTTAGGACATAGGCCTTGGGAACCTTAAGGCAACATGTAAGAAGTCCAGTTTTCTTGAAGCTGCCATGCTGAAGAGACCACATGGATAAACAGAATAGAGAGAAATACCCCAGGAGTCCGTGCACCAAACACGTCAACAAACAAGGCTTGAGATGACTCCTGCTCCAGCCTTCATGCCACCACAAGCTGAATCCAAAGGAGGAGAGATGAGCCTTGCCGAAATTGAAGATTTTTGAAAAAAATAAACAAAATATTATCATTGTTTAAGCCACTAAATTTTGGGGTGATTTGTTATCAGCAACAGATAACCCAAACAGTATGTGCCCACACTAAGCTCTAAGCTCCCTGAAGTCACAGACAGTGTGCTTGTTCACCACTAGATCTCCTGAGCCTTGTACAGTGACTGGTATATAATTATCTATTGAATGACTTAATTAACAAATGAGTGAATGAATTATAGACTTCTTGCTGAAGATAAGGAATAATTTTCTACTATAAAATTTGATGAAATTATACATGCTGAAACCTTAGATGGAGGTTTAATTAATTGATCAAGTCTCAGCATTTAGGTCACCAGAAATATAAGTAGTCTGCCAGGGAGGGTTAATCTATAAAACGATCATCCAAGAAGATTAAAAAATATAGGTCGATTTTTCAACATCCTGGTTATTACATACCAAAATAGTGTAGAAGGTCCTTTAAAATGGTATATTTTAGTCTTACTTGCAAATTATATGTGGGTCAATTATTCATAAAATTATTAGTTGTATAATCATTCACTCAACAAATAGTTTCTAAGTCTTATCTATGAGACAGGCCCTCTTCTTGGTGATGTTGCTACAAAGATGAAGAAGACATAGTTCTTACTGTAGGAAGAAAAATCTTTTAGTAGAGATATATGTATAAACAAATCATCACAATTCCCTTTGGTGAGTGCTGAAGGATTGCAATACCGCACAAGACAGAATGTGTCCAGTGTTGCCTGAGGGGTGAGAGGATATGAGAGGATATCAGAAAGGGAATGGTTTACCTAAATGCATTTGAAGATTGCCAAGGATGCAAGGAATGAGGGAGAAAGCCTTAACAGAGAAAATAATCAACTTATTCAAGTCTATGGGCCTTGGATATGGCAAGAATATATGAGAGATTTAACTGATTTTTGTATTAATAATGCATCATTAAGGAGCCCTGGTAGCACAATAGTTAAAGTGCGTGGCTGCTAACCTAAAAGTCGGCAGTTCAAATCCACTGGCCACTCTGCAGGAGAAAGATCAGATAGTCTGCAACCATAAAGATTTACAGCCTTGGAAACCTTATGAGGCAGTTCTACTCTGTCTTGTAGGGTCACTATGAGTCAGAATTGATTTGACGGTAATGGGGGTAATGGATGGCACAATGGTTAAGCGCTCAGCTGCTAACTAAAAGGTCAGCAGTTTGAACCCACCAGCTGCTTCATGGGAGAAAAGACCTTGTGATCTGTTCCTGTAAAGATTGCAACCTAGGAAACCCTATGTGGAAGTTTTACTTTGTCCTAGTGTCACTATGAGTCAAAATCCACTGAAAGGCACTTAACAACAGTAACAAAAATTGCATGATTGGAGTCCCTGTGCAGTGCGTGGTTAAGTGCTCCGGTACTAATTGAAAGATTAGTGGTTTAAATCCACCGAGAGGCACTTTAAAAGAAAGGCCTGGTGATCTGCTTCTGAAAGATCACAGACACTGAAAACCCTATGGAGCACAGTTCTACTCTGAGACCCATGGGATTGCCATGAGTTGGAATCGACTCAACAGCAACTGGTGGTGGGGTGGGATTGTGTGATTTGCCAAATTAGGGGGAAGAGTGTAGGATTGGATTATATGCAAGGGTTAGAAAACCAAGAAACTTGTATACCGTTTTAGAGTTTGAACTATATCACACGAGATTCTGGCTCGTTAGTGTTTTTCTCTCTCTACACTTTCCCTCCCTAGTAACCATCAAAGATTGTTTCTTTCTGTGGGTAAACCTTTTCATGAGTTTTTATAATAGTGGCCTTGTACAGCATTTGTCTTTTTGTGACTGACTTATTTCACTCAACATAATGCCCTCCAGATTCATCTATGTTGTGAGATGTTTCCCTGAGTCATCATTGTTCTTTCTTGCCGCATAACGTTCCACTGTGTGTATGTACCATAGTTTGTTTATCCATTTATCTGTTGATGGGCACTTAGGTTGTTTCTATCTTTTTGCTATTGTGAACAATGCTGTGATGAACATGGGTGTGCATATGCCTATTCGTGTGACCGCTTTTATTTCTCTAGGATATATTCCTAGGAGTGGGATTGCTGGATCATATTGTATTTCTCTTTCTAGCTTTTTAAGGAAGTGCCATGTTGTTTTCCACAATGGTTGTACCATTTTACATTCCCACCAGCAGTGCATAAAAGTTCCAGTCTCCCCACAGCGTCTCCAACATTTGTTGTTTTCTGTTTTTATTTTTATTTTATTTTTTGCTTTGTGCCGGTAATGTCAGGGAGAGATGGTATCTCATTGTAGTTTTCATCTGCATTTCTCTGATGGCTACTGACGACATCCTCACGTGTCTGTTAGTCACCTGAATGTCTTCTTTGGTGAAGTGTCTGTTCATACCCTTTGCCCATTTTTTAATTGGATTATTTGTGTTTTTGTTGTAGAGGTGTTGGATTTTCTTAAATTTTAGAGATTAGACCTTTATCAGATTTGTCATAGCCAAAATTTTTTTCCCACTCTGTAGGCTGTCTTTTATTCTTTCGGTGAAGTCTTTTGTTAGGCATAAGTATTTAATTGTCAGAAGATCCCAGTTATCTAGCTTATCTTCTAGTGTTTGTGTGTTGTTAGTTATGGTTTGTATCCTATTTATGCTGTATATTAGGGCCTCTAGCATTGATCCTATTTTTTCTTCTGTGATCTTTGTAGCTTTTGGCTTTATATTTAGGTCTTTGATCCATTTTGAATTAGTTTTTGTGTGTGGTGTGAGGTATGAGTGTTGTTTCATTTTTTTTACAGATGGACATCCAGTTTTGCCAGCACCATTTGTTAAAAAGACCGTCTTTTCCTCATTTAAAGTACTTTGGTCCTCTGTTGAAGCTCAGGTGACCATAGATGGATAGACTCACATCTGTGTTCTCAATTCTGTTCCATTGGTCAGTGTGTCTGTTGTTGTACCAGTACCAGGCTGTTTTGACTACCTCAGCTGTATAGTAAGTTCTGAAGTCAGGTAGTGAGAGTCTTCCTACTTCATTTTTTTTTCTTCAGTAGTGCTTTACTTATCCGGGGCTTCTTTCCTTTCCCTATAAAATTAATGATTAGTTTTTCCATCTCTTTAAAGAATGTTGTTGGTATTCAGATTGGAATTGCATTGTATTTGTAGATTTCTTTGGGTAGAATTGACATTTTCACAACGTTGAGTCTACCTATTCATGAGCATGGTATGTAGATCTCTTTTGGTTTATTGCAGTAGTGTTTTGTAGTGGTCTTTGTATAGGTCTTTTACTTCTCTTGTTAGATTTATTCCTAAGTATTTTTTTAGGGGCTATTATAAATGGTATTGCTTTCCTGATTTCTTTTTTGTAGTTGTCTTCATTGGTGTATAGAAATTATATCACATGAGATTTTAGGATGTGAACACAATGTTTTAATATGTAAGTGTTAGCAGGAGATTCAATTATTTTAGCATGAATGTGACATGTCATAGCCAAATTTTAGAAAAACTATTCCAGCAGCAATCTGTTTGATTTACTCCTACAGATGAAATGTTGGCAAGAAGATGAATTAAGATGTCATTCTAATAGTCCAAGTAGTTTGAATTAGTTCTCTAATAGTGGAAAGAAATACAAGAGGGTAAATTCTAGATATATTTAAAAGATAAAGTCTATGGGTCTTGGTGATTAGTTAAATATGAAGAGTGAGAGACTGAAAATAATCAAGAGGCCCAGGGTTTTAACCCAGATTGAAAAGATGATGGGGCACCGACCAGGAAAGAGAAGTAACAGTAATAGTATTTGGAGGGGAGATTGGGTATTGAGGTCGAGGTAACCATGATATATTGAAATTTTCAATTCCCAACTTAATATACAGGCCAGAGTTTGAGGAAGATAAATAAAATGTGGATAAACACTTGTGAGAAATTGACAGGTTCTGTAGCTAGATGGGCTGAAAGTGGCAGGGCCAAGGACATTCTCAGGTTTATTTTCAATTTGTTTACACCTCCCTCACCTCTCTGACACCTCCACGTACCACCGTCTAGATCTGCCTAAAATGCAAATAACCATACCATTCAAAGCTAAAAAATCTTCAGTGGCATACACATCCCTCAAAGGCCTGAAATGACCCCAAACACCAGCTTTATCTTAAGTCTCTCTAGGTGTTAAACTTCACATTTGTTATCAGAATGTTTGGCCTTCTCTTACTACTTGCTGTTTCATGTTTTCATGCCTTTCCGCATGCTACTTGTTTTGTCTCAAAAATCTTGCACACCTTAACAAACCTGCCCCTTCAGATTTGGCTCAGATGTTGTCTTCTCCAGTAAGTATGTCCTAACACCTCCACTACCTATTGACTCAGTGTCACTGTGTTTAAAAACACATTCTACTTCCTTCTGTTGCTTTGCTCAATTTCCACCTTTTTCACCAGATTTCAGCTCCTCATAGTGTGGGGTTAGGTCTTATATTTAATATATCCCAAGTACCAATAGATGTTTGCTGAACTGATTTAGGAATATTTATGAGACAGGCTGGGTAGCAAGAAGTAATTTGACAAAGGAGACTAAGAAGAATAAGTCAGCAATGTGTAAGTGTAAGGAGACTGTCACCATAAAGTAGGATAAAGTGAGAGTAAAAATAACTGTCCTACATACCCCATAAAAAGATAGAATTAAAAAATAGATGTGTTTTTCAAGTGCATAAAGTACACTGCATAGATAAGTTATTATTGTCACATTTGTATATTGAATAACATTAACTGTTAACTCTCCTGGACAGGAAAGTTAGTCAGCCTCCTTACGTTGATTCTGAAGCTTTCTTCAGCTGGGATTATACTTAGCTAGAGGGAAAGCTAATGGCACAGACCATGCCATCCAGAGGGTTACTGTTTTCTCCTGAAGGAGTCTGTGGTAGTCCCCAGCCCCTTTGGCACTGCCCAGAGCACTGATTTCATGGGCTTCAGACCCAGTGGAGCAAAGAATTTTAACTGGGTTACAATGCACATCTAAATGCACATAAATTTCATTTTATTATGTACCCACAGGGCATATTTATTCACTAATAACCATATCAGCATTTTATACTGCTCTCTTAGACAGAAAAGCTACAAAGGCCATGATCACATAGCAAATAATACTAAATCTAAAGGACAAGTGAAAATAAATCATTTCAATATCACAAGTTAAGTGCATCATATGTTTTCAATTTCAAACTCTAGTTTATAATAGAAAAAGTGGTATTTCAATCTAAATTTTCAACAATTTTCTCAAAACAGGCTTTATATTTTTGTTCGTAAGGTTTAGAAAAGTAAAGTTCATTTGATTCTAAAAATTTCAGTAATATGTATAATTTTATTATTAATAATATGATCTTCTGCAAAGGTGTAGTTAGTATCGCACAAAACAACAGTGAAGTAATTACACTGTACATTAACAGCATAATTAATCCTATCATTGAAAGTTTACTACATTGAAGCATAAACAATAATACCGACAAAGTGGCTAAACATTGTCTATCTGAATGTAATTAAAACTAATATTTAACCAGCTGTCTTATCTTACGTAAGTGCGATAAATAATTTAACCTGGGGAAAAAGATCAAACATATACAAATATTTATTGTTTCTGTTGTGTTTATTTTTATTTTTATAATAGAAAAATATAGAAACAACTGAAATATTCATCATTAAGGATCATCATTATGGTTAATTCACATAATAAAATGCTGTTGTTGTTAGTTGTAATCAAGTTGGCTCTTACTCATGGTTACCTTATGTATAGCAGAGTGAATGTTGCCTACTTCTGTGCCATCTCCATGCTCTTTGATATATTTGAGCTCATTTTTGAGACTATTGTGCCAACCCATCTCATCAGGGATGGATTACCCAGTAAGCAAAGTAAGCTTAGGACATCAGCAAAACAAGGGCACCGGTTGTCCAAAGCAAAGACCCATAGATGCCAAGCAGACAGGACACAAGGAAAAGCAAGCACTGCAGTGGAAGGGAACTGGCAGGGCATTAAATGAAATTGATACCAACTCCAGTGCATGAGGATGTGCCTGCCAGAAATAAAGTTCACACGAGGTCATGAGGGCACTCACGTGCATGCAAGGTTGTTTAAACTATGAGGCCTCTACCACTTCAACACCATCATTGACATCTGTCCCCTATGTTCCTTTCCCATGAATTGAAACTCTTCATCTTGGCCTGTCTCTTGGTAGTATACTATTTCTTTCTACTAAACAAGAGGTGGAGCTGTTGAATCTAACTCTTGCTACATTCACCCTATATGCAACTGGATCCAACATGAACAGTTACTGGGCAAGGATGGATTATATTAATAGATAACAGGTCTCTGCTACATTTTGTGAGAACTGTCTTGTACATTTGCATCTGCTGATCCAGCATCTCTAGCCAGGAGGGCCAGTAATGCTCTTCATCATGATACAAACACACATCCTGTTAAACAACCAATGGGAAGCCCAATACCAGATGACATGCGAAAGTGAGGGAACTCAAAATGTCCACCATTGTAATAGATTCAATCAAATTACTTTTTAACTGTATAACATTTACGGACAGAGTTGTGTCCTAAGTTTTATATACAATAATATTTATAACTTTAACTTTAAAATATGTTTGGCATACAAGTGGATGCAATTTTGCTTAATATATGCAAATATATGCAAATTTCATTTAATATAATAGTAACATAGGTAACATGTTAATGTAATACTAACTTAGCAAACATCCAAAAAATACTGGAAATATTAATATTTACCTAACATGAAAATAAAGTGAGTTTCATTTTTTATTGTCTGTTGTGTGGGACACAGTGCTTGATATTATTCTATATGTGCTAACAAAAGAGATATTAGGCACGTTAAGAGGACACAAAATTCAACATTTATTTATCATGCAAAATATGTTTTTGTTTTGCAATAATTAGTGTGTTTCTAAATTTGTCTTCCAAGAAAGCAACAAAGGGCTTTTATCAGAAAGTTATATTTTATTAGAAAATGGATGTCATAAGAGACTCTGAAACTTGCTCTTGAATGTCGAGTAGCTAAAGCAAAAGGAAGAAATGATGAAGTAAAAGAGTTGAACAGAAGATTTCAAATGGGGGCTCAAGAAGACAAAGTCAAGTATTATACTGACATGTGCAGAGACCTGGAGATAGAAAATCGAAAGGGAAGAACGTGCTCAGCATTTCTCAAGCTGAAAGAATTGAAAACAAAATTCAAGCCTCGAGTTGTAATATTGAAGGATTCTACAGGGAAAATATTAAATGATGCAGGAAGCATCAAAAGAAGAAGGCCAAGCTGCACTGAAGGCATTGGCAAAAAACAAGCCTCCAGGAATTAACGGAATATCAGTTGAGGTGTTTCAACAAACAGATGCAGCACTGGAAGTGCTCACTCATCTATCACAAGAAACTTGGAAGGCAGCTACCTGGCCAACAGACTGGAAAAGATCCATATGTATGTCTATTCCCAAGAAAGGTCATCCAACGGAATTTGGAAATTATTGAACAATATCATTAATATTACATGAAAGTAATATCTTGCCGAAGATCACTCAAAAGTGGCTGCAGCAGTTTATTGACAGGGAACTGCCAGAAATTCAACCTGGATTCAGAAGAGGACGTGGAACCAGGGATATCATTGCTGATGTCAGATGTATCCTAGCTGAAAGCAAAGAATACCAGAAAGATGTTTACCTGTGTTTTATTGACTATGCAAAGGCATTCAACTATGTAGATCATAACAAATTATGGATAACATTGTGAAGAATGGGAATTCCAGAACACTTAATTGTGATCATGAGGAACCTGTACATAGTTCAAGAGGCAGTTGTTCGGACAGAACAAGGGGATACTGCATGGTTTAAAGTCAGGAAAGGTGTGTTAGGGTTGTATCCTTTCACCATACTTATTCAATCTGTATGCTGAGCAAATAACCCAAGAAGCTGGGCTATATGAAGAAGAACATGGCATCAGAATTGGAGGAAGACTCACTAACAATCTGCATTATGCAGATGACACAACCTTGCTTGCTGAAAATGAAGAGGACTTGAATCACTTACTGATGAAGATCAAAGACCACACCCTTCAGTATTGATTACACTTCAACATAAAGAAAACAAAAATCTTCACAACTGGATCAATAAGCAACATCATGGTAAATGAAGAAAAGATTGAAGTTGTCAAGGATTTCATTTTCCTTGGATCCACAATCAACACCCATGGAACAAGCAGTCAAGAAATCAGAAGACGCATTGCATTGGGCAAATCTGCTGCAAAAGACCTCTTTAAAGTCTTAAAAAGCAAAGATGTCACCTTGAAGACTAAGGTGTGCCTGACCCAAGCCATGGTGTTTTTAATTGCCTCATATGCATGCAAAAGCTGGACTATGATTCAGGAAGACCATAGAGGAATTGGTGCCTTTGAATTGTGGTGTTGGCAAAGAATATTGAATATACCATGGACTTCCAGAAGAATGAACAAATCTCTCTTGGAAAAAGTAAAACAAGAATGCTCCTTAGAAGCAATGATGGCGAGACTGTGTCTCATATACTTTGGACAAGTTATTAGGAGGGATCAATCCCTGGAGAAGGACATCGTGCTTGGTAAAGCAGAGGGTCAGCGAAAAAAAGGAAGACCCTCAAGGAGATGGATTGACACAGTGGCTGCAGCATTGTGCTCAAGCGTAACAACGATTGTGAGGATGGTGCAGGGCCAGGCATTGTTGCGTTCTGTTGTACATAGGGTCACTATGAGTCAGAACTGACTCGATGGCACCTAACAGCAACAATGTAAGGAAATTGAATAATTCCTTGAGAAAATAAATTAAATGAATATTTAGGTAATAATTATATAAATATATTTTATTTTCCATTTCCCTTCAAACTGACTTTCTTTTAAGAAACTGATATTGTTTAGACTCACAGAACAAACTTGCTCTTTGAGAAGTGGTACTACTATTACAACAATTATGTATGTATCTCTGAATACTGGAGTTGAACAATTCCACAAAGAAAATGTACATTTTATGAGTTTTTTACATAACAATTATACTTTCCTTTTCATTTTGGACCAATCAGGTATAACCTCATTGTCTTAGGCTGGGTTCTCTAGAGAAGTAAAACTAGTAAAACATATAAATACATATAAAGAGAAACAGCTCACACGATTGTAGAGGCTGGAACGTCCCAAGTCCATGGATTAGGATAGAGGCTTCTCCCAACTCATGTAGCCACAGGGGCTGGCAAACGCAAGATAGGCAGGTCAGAAAGCAGGGCTCTTGCTCACAGGCTGTGAATATCAACTGATCCCAAGATTAGCAGGCAAGACCACAAGGCTTCTCCTGATTCACGTAGCTGCAAGGGCTGGAAAACCCAAGATTGGCAGGTTGGAGAGCAGGGCTCCACTCACAGGCTGCGAAATCAATTTATCTCCAGATTGTCAGATAAGCTGATAGCTCAAGTCCCAAGAACTGGAGGTCATATGAATAGGTGGCAGGTGCAGGATCCAGAGCGAGCAAAAAGCCAGAAGATCTGCTTATATTTGGATGCAGGTCACACCCCCAAGGAAACTCCCTTCCAACTGATTGACTACTCACAGCAGATCCCATCATGGGAATGATCACATATAAACACTGAGAATCATGGCCCAGTCAAGTTGACACACAATCTTAACCATAACAGTCCATGCCTTGTAAACTTGGCACATGTACACATCTCCTTAAACCATACATAATCTCTGAATAAAGACAATTATAAAGTCATACTTGCACCTAACATGATACATGCATATAATCGAAAATGCACTAGCCCTGTTTGCATCTTATATTTTATAAGTGAAAGAAAGAAGAATATTTGATGCACACATACAAAGCAGAAATACTCAGAATAATTACAGTCCCCGTTTCTGCAGCTGGTCACATGGCCATAACTGGTATTTAAAACTACTTTCTTCCACCACGTATTCCGTATTCCCTTTGCCCTCAGCAAGCACCTTGGATGGTTATGGTTCTTTGCCTGGTGGAGTGACCCAAACTTTCATTCCTGAAGGGTCTGGGTTATTAGTAGTCATGTCAGAATTGGGTTGCTGTTGTTTTCCATTGACTTTAATCACAGGGCATGGTAGTACTAAGAGACGCCCTAAGGGATCTCCTGCATTCCAGGCATAACTCTTCTTTACCTCCATTATGCAATATCAATCCGATTTCCCACTGATAATCAGGATCAATCATACCAGCCAGTCCCTTTTTTGCCTATTGATCCAGAGGCATAAGGAGCCCAAAGTGGCCAGGTGGCATTGTTAGCTTCCCTTTCAATGGAATCAGTGATGTGTCTCCAGGTGGGAGAATTCCTCCCTTTGGAACTAAGACCTCTAGACCTGCAGAGCATAAGGTTGCAGGGACAGGAAGCAAAAATCTTGTAAATGGGTCATTAGGGGTAATAGTGAGTGGTGCCACTCCTATTTCCACCTCTTGATTCCTGTACCCATGAATCCTGGCTATGGGAGAAACAGCACCATGTATCGGATGCCGGTTTAAAGCACATACAGCCTCCTTGAGAACATTGCCCCAACCCTGCAAGGTATTACCAACTAGCTGGTGCCATAATTGTGTCTTTAGAAGTCCATTCCATCATTCTATTAAGCCAGCTTTTTCAGAATGATGGTGAACATGGTAAGACCAGTGAATTCCATGAGCATGGGCCCACTGCTGCACTTTATTTGCTGTGAAGTGAGTCCCTTAATTCGAGGCAATGCTGTGTGGGATACCATCACGGTGGATAAGGCATTCTGTGAGTCCAAGGATGGTAGTTTTGGCAGAAGCATTGTTTGCAGGGAAGGCAAATCCATATCTAGAGTGAGTGTCTATTTCATTAAGGACAAAACACTGCCGTTTCCATGATAGAAGTGTTCCGGTATAATCAACTTGCCGCCAGGTTGCTGGCTGATCACCTCAAGGGATGGTGCCATATCAGTGACTCAATGTTGGCCTCTGCTGCTGGCACATTGGACACTCAGCAGTGGCTGTAACCAACCACTGAGTGGAAGTCCATGTTGCATAACCTCCATCCCCGACCATGCATAACCTCCATCCTTGCCACCATGGCCACTTTGTTCACGAGCCCATTGAGCAATGATGGGAGTAGCTGGGGAAAGAGGATGACTGGCCATTTCTCCATCCAAGCAAAGTAAACAACAAGGTGCACTGCTCGAAGTTCTGACCATTGAGAAGATTTCCCTTCACCACTGTCCTTCAGGGAGGTCCCAGAAAGGGGCTGTAGTGCTGCCGCTGTCCACGTTCATGTGGTGCCCGCATATCACACAGAACCATCCGTAAACCAGGCATGTGTTTTCTCTTCTGTCAGCTGATCATAAGGAACTCCTCCTGAGGATTAAGGTGGGATTGTAACACGCTTACTAAGGTCTCATCCTTGATCCAGTGTTAAGGGAGTTTCCCTAGCGGGTGGCCTGCACCACTTTTTATCTTACAAGAGACAAATGGAAAGGGAAGCCAGCAAAATGGGGGACCTCATACCACTAAGAAAGCAGCACTTGGAGCAGAGTGCATCCTTTGGACCCGGGGTCTCTGCACCTGAGAAGCTCCCCTACCAGCGGAAGATTGATGAGAAGGACCTTCTTCCAGAGCTGAGGGAGAGAGAAAGCCTTCCCTTTGAGCTAATGCCCTGAATTTGGACTTGTAGCCTACTAAAATGTGAGAGAATAAATTTCTCTTCGTTAAAGCCATTCACTTGTTATTTCTGTTGCAGCAGCACTGGATGACTAAAACACTCACGGTCAGTTCTCTTTCAAGAACACGCCAGCAGCACTATAATCACGTTACTCACGATGTATCTGTTTTGTATCACGTGAAACAAAACACGTCTTCAGATTGAGCATGTCCTTGTATTTTATCATGCTCTTTGTGATTGTTCTCGCCCCTGTTGGGTATCAGCATTAGTCCAATAAACTGCGAAGGCGAAGCATTAAAGGATGGAAAGTGAGTGCTCATGTTTTTAAGTATTATTTCAGGTTGAAAAGCACTCGTCTAGATCTGCGAAGGGGTCACCAACAAACATTGTATGACAAACGAATGAAATTATTTTGAATTGTCCTATAGGGTCACTATGAGTTGGAATAGACTCAACGGCAAGGGGTTTGGATCTTTTTCCTTGTAAGCATTATTTCCTTCGACTATCCAGACCTAAATCCAGACCTAAAGAACAAAATTACACGTTCCACATTAAATTTTTTACTTCCTAATTTTCACATATAAATTTTTGTGTTAATGTCTCAATTTGAATGTAAATTTTATTTTATAAATTTTATTTGCTTTATAAATTTTATTTATTTTCAATTATTCAAATTTATTTGATAAGGTAGAATTTAGATTTAAAAATTTAATAAGTGACATAATTTTATATCCAGGTAGAATGAAATGGCAACAACTAAGTGAAGTGCAAGAGCTAAAGCTCCCGGAAGATAAAAAGAAAAGGATTTGTGAATCCCTAAGACAATTCCAAAATTAACTCCCTTTTTAAAATGTAATGAATCAGAAGAGACTTTTTCCATTAAACTATCGAATTTAATGGGTGCAAATCGCACTAGTACCACTAGCGCTGAAATTACTAATAGCAATACGAATATAACAGAATGTATTTCAAATTCTGCATCCATTCCTTGTTGTAGTAAAAAAAATTAATATACCCACTCCCCAACTATAGACATAGTTAGGATTCAAAACTATCAATGTGCTGCATCTTCAACTTTCTCAAAGTAGTGAAAAGTGTTAGTATTTTATCATGGAAGCAATGATTGATTTCCTCATCAGTGCACAAGTAAGTTAACGTTTAACTTCTTCACCACAAGTTCTCCTGATGTCTTTAGTATTATGGCTCACTAAGAGACAGTGTACAGGGTTTACAAATTTTGTTCAAAGTTAGATAATTTTAAGATGAGCATCTAAAAATATATATCCTTGTACTTACATTTTACAGAACATGTTTAGAGAAATACAGTTTAGGCACCCTTTGAGACATTTTATTTTCTTTGAACCTGTGAACATATGCTGATGAAAATTTTTCCGTTTTATAAGTCAGTGATATGTGGAATCTGTTTTGAGGGTAGATATCAGTGAATTTGGTGGGCAAGATGTTATGTAGGTCTGTATTTACCACATAACACTGAGGTAACAAACCTCCCCAATCTATATCATTTAAAACAGTGAAGGTTTTTTTTATTTCTCCCTCAAAAATTCATCACAAGTAAAGGGCTATGTGGTCATCACAGTCATTTAGGGCCCAGGATGATTGAGCTGCTATCAACTCATACATCTTTGATAGCTCTGTCATAAAGAAATAGATAACTTTTTTTTTTATTGTGCTTTGGGTGAAAGTTTACAGAGCAAATTAGTTTCTCATTAAATGATTAATACACAAATTGTTTTATGACACTGGTTGCCAACCCCGCCGTGTGTCAACAGTCTCTCCTTCTCCACCCCAGGTTCCTTGTTGCCATTCGCTCAGTTTTCCTGTTCCTTCTTACCTTCTTGTCTTTCCTTTTGGGCTGGTGTGCCCATTTAGTCTCTTATGCATGATTGAATGACAAATCACATTCGTCACTTGTGTATTGTTTGCCCTACAGACCTGTCTAATCTTTGGCTGAAAGGTGAACCTCAGTACTGAGTTAAAAGTGCATCCCGGGGCCATACGCTTGGGTTTTCTTCAGTTTCTGTCAGATCAGCAAGTTTGGTCTTTTTTGTGGGTGTGTAAATTTGAATGTTCTACTTTTTTCTCCTGCTCTGTCCAAGACCTTCTATTGTGATCCCTGGCAGAGCAGTCGATGGTAGTTGCTGGACACCATCTAGTTGTTCTGGGCTCACTCTGGGGGGGTTGTGGTAGTTGTGGTACATTAGTCCTTTG
Organism: Dugong dugon; assembly: GCA_030035585.1. Classification (NCBI taxonomy): domain Eukaryota; kingdom Metazoa; phylum Chordata; class Mammalia; order Sirenia; family Dugongidae; genus Dugong; species Dugong dugon. The sequence continues at coordinate 18,058,373 of CM057463.1, read as the reverse complement.
AACTAATTTTCCCCTGTGTTTTTGGTTTTCTTCATTCTCCTTTGCTCTTGTTGGGATGGGAAAAGAAGATGTATCTTAGACGGCAGCTGGCAGGCTTTTTTTTTCTTTTCTTTTTTTTCTTGTACTTTAGATGAAGGTTTACAGAACAAACTGTCTTCTCATTAAACAATTAATACACATATTGTTTTGTGACATTGGTTTCTAACCCCACAACATGTCAACACTCTCTACTTTTTGACCTTGAGTTCCCTATTACCATCTTCTCTGTCCTCTCCTGCCTTCTAGTCCTTGCCCCTGAGTTGGTGTGCCCTTTTAGTCTCGTTTTGTTTTATGGGCCTGTCTAATCTTTGGCTGAAGGGTGAACCTCAGGAGTGACTTCATTACTGAGCTAAAAAGGTGTCCAGGGGCCATACTCTTGGGATTTCTCCAGTCTCTGTCAGACCAGTAAGTCTGGTGTTTTTTTGTGTGTGTGAGTTAGAATTTTGTTCTACGTTTTCCTTTAGCTCTGTCTGGGAACTTCTATTGTGATCCTTGTCAGAGCAGTCAGTGGTGGTAGCTGGGCACCATCTAATTGTGCTGGACTCAGTCCGGTGGAAGATGTAGTACTTGTGGTCCATCAGTCATTTGGACTAATCTTTCCCTTGTGTCTTTGGTTTTCATCATTCTCCCTTGCTCCAGATGGGGTGAGACCAGTGGAGTATCTTAGATGGCTGCTCGCAAGCTTTTAAGTCCCCAGAGGCTACTCACTAAAGCAGAATGTAGAACATTTTCTTTATAAACGATGTTATGCCAATTGACCAAGATGTCTCCCGAGACCATGGTCCCCAGCACTCTGCCCAGTAACTCGGTCACTCAGAGAGTTTGGATGTATCTGTGAAGCTTCTATGACTTTGCCTTGGTCAAGTTGTGCTGACTTTCCTAGTATTGTGTACTGTTTTACCCTTCACAAAAGTTTCCACTTATCTACTATCTCGTTAGTGTTTTTACCTCCCTACTCCTCCCCTCCTCCATAACTATCAAAGATTGTTTCTTTTTGTGTGTAAACTTTTTCATGAGCTTTTACAATAGTGGCCTCATATAATATTTGTCCTTTTGTTATTGATTTATTTCACTCAGCATAATACCCTCCAGAGTCATCCATGTTGGGAGATGTTTTGCAGATTCATCATTGTTCTTTATCATTGCATAGTATTCTATTGTATATATGTACCATAGTTTGTTTATCCATTCATCTGTTGATGGGCACTTAGGTTGTTTCCATCTTTTTGCTATTGTGAATAATGTTGCAATGAACGTGGGTGTGCACATGTCTATTTGTATGACGGCTCTTATTTTTCTAGAATGTATTCCTAGGAGTGGGATTGCTGGACCATATGGTGTTTCTATTTCTAGCTTTTTAAGGAAGCACCATATCTTTTTCCAAAATGGTTTTACCATTCTGCATTCCCACCAGCAGTGCATAAGAGTTTCAGTCACCTCAAAACCTTTCCAACGTTTATTATTTTCTGTTTTTTTGATTTGTGCCAATAATGTCAGGGTGAGATGGTACATCATTTTAGTTTTGATTTGCATTTCTCTAATGGCTAATGATTGTGAGCATTTTCTCTTGTATTTGTTAGCCACCTGAATGTCTTCTTTGGTAAAGTGTCTCTTCATATCCTTGCAGATTTTTTAATTGGACTATTTGTGTTTTTGTTGTAGAGGTGTTGGATTTTCCAAGAGATTTTAGATATGAGACCTTTGCCGGATGTGTCATAGTCAAATTTTTTTTCCCAGTCTGTAGCTTCTCTTTTTTCAAATAAGATAGCTCTTAAAGGTCTCCAGTTGAAAACAAAATGTGCTAACCCAGAAGTGGCAGCATCTTTTCCATGCTCAACTCATAGATCAGAAGTAGACTCAGAAATCCATGCACTTCTAGGAGCCAGAAAGTGTAATCATTTCATTTTGTCCAGAGAAGAAGGAGAAATATTTGTTTAGTCAGAGCTAATGATTACCAGTCAGCTCTTCTGGTAAACAAATACTGCTAGTATTCTTTCCTACTCCAAAATATACTCACTCACTCCTCAAAGGGGAAAAACCTGTAACTTCAATTCAAAATGATATTCTGGGGCCACTGGAGATTTTCAATAGCTTCTACCTCACAGGATGACGTGACTTATCTTGGTCCAGAGGTTAATGATCAAAATTATAAGTTATCTGCCCCTTAAAAAAAAGATATACAACAATCAGCTTGTTTGTTTCCTGTTAATAGTAGGTTGGGAGCCAAAGAGTTTTTTTTTTAAATCTTGAGAATACAAAACTTTTTTAAGTCCAGGCCCATGGTTTCTTTGGAAGTTACAACTCTACAAAAAATTTAGTTGTTTTCTTGTCTTTTTGAGTTCAATCTACTACAAGTGCCACTTCAAATCTTATCCCACCTCTCTCTCTCTCTCTCTGTATTCATTTTACGGATAAGGAACTAAGGACAGATGTTATTGTTGTTAGGCGCCATCAAGTCAATACCAAATCAGAGCTACCCTAAGTACAACAGAACGAAACACTGCCAGGTCCTGCACCATCCTCATGATTGTTGCTATGCTTGAGTCCATTGTTGCCACCCCTGTATCAACCCATCTTGTTGAGGGTCTTCCTCTTTTTTGCTGACCCTCTACTTTACCAAGAATGATGTCCTTCTCCAGGGACTGGTCCCTCCTGATATCATGTCCAAAGTATATGAGATGAAATCTCACCATCCTTCCTTCTAAGAAGCATTCTGGCTGTACTTCCTCCAAGACAGATTTGTTCGTTCTTTTGGCAGTCCATGGTGTGTTCAATATTCTTCGCCAACACCATAATTCAAAGGTGTCCATTTTCCTTCTGTCTTCCTTATTAACTGTCCAGCTTTTGCATGCATCTGAGATGATTGAAAACACCATGGCTTTGGTCAGGTGCACCTTAGTCTTCAAAGTGACATCTTTGCTTAACACTTTAACACATTGGGCAGCAGATTTGCCCAATGCAGTGTGTCATTTGATTCCTTGACTGCCGCTTCCATGGGCTTTGACTGTGGATACAAGTAAAATGAAATCCTTGGCAACTTCAATCTTTTCTCCATTTAGCATGATGTTTATTGGTCCAGTTGTAAGGATTTTTGTTTTCCTTATGTTAAGGTCAGATGGGTTAAATAATTTACCTGATTTCATAGAGCTAACTTTATCAAGAAGATTAGGATGATGGTAAGGATGTAAATAAAAGTTAGGATACTCAGGGACGGAACTAAGTTTAAAGGGAATTCTATAGACATTTGCAATGACACATAAATTCTAACAGACTTGATGGGCCTTTAATAGGTTGCAGATATTTTGGGATGTTTCTCCTGAAATTTCTTTCCAGAATAAAATTGCTTCCCTTGGAAACACCATGAAGGTGATAGAATCATTTAGATTATTTTTAAATCAAATCTCTGTCCCTTACTAGTTTAAATTTTGTTATATAATGGTGGGGTTTGAGAGGGTCCCTCTATTCTCTCTCATGTTTGGAACCAACTGAGAGGAAATAAGGAGTCAAGTAGATGGGGACCAAAGTGTTAATTTTAGTAGTGATAAAACTGATATTTGAGAACATGGCTTAATTTGTTAGTTAAATATGACTCCTAATACTATATCCTAGAATTAGACATACTTACTGTCATGGATTGAATTGTGTTCCACCAAATATTTGTCAACTTGGCTGAGTCATGATTCCCAGTATTGTATGATTGTGTACCACTTTGTCATCTGATGTGATTTCCTTATGTGTTGTAAACTCTATCACTATGGATGTAATAAGATGGATTAGCGGCAGTTATACTGATGAGGTCTACAAGATTAGATAGTGTCTTAAGCCAATCTCTGTTGAGATATAAAAGAGAGAAGCAAGCAGAGACACATGGGAACCTCACACTGCCAAGAAAGCAGTGCCAGGAGCAGACTGTGTCCTTTGGACCTGAGGTTCCTGTGCTGAGATGCTCTCAGACCAAGGGAAGACTGATGGATCACAAGGACCATCCTCCAGAGCTGACAAAGAGATAAAGCCTTCTCCTGGAGCTGATGTCCTGAATTTGGACTTGCAACCTACTGGACTGTGAGAGAATAAACTTTTTGTTAAAGCCGTCCACTTGTGATATTTCTGTTACAGCAGCACTAGATGACTAAGACACTTACCTAACTGATCATTGTCAGTACTCTCTCATGGAATATTGTCTTATAAAATTTGAAGCAAAAATGTGTGCTGTCTGCAGGTACTACCCTCACAAAGGTGAGGGGACAAGAAGGCTTCCGATTTTTTTTCTACAATTATAAGTTTCTTCACTTACTTGAGGAGGAGGAAGTGAGGGGGTGGGGCAAGAAGAGTGTTTAGGAAAATTTCCTTTTCATGGAAACAGAGGAGTGGGGGATAACTATCTGTCTCTAACACTTTGACAAGATTCTTGTTCTTCAGCTTAATATCTGTATCAGGGATCATTTTTTATGTTAAAACATACAAAGTATGTGTCACTCCTCTCAGATAGACAAGTAATAGACACTATTCCCCTTCCTTCCCATCATTCCATGTACTTTGTGATCTGTAAGCCTGACAGTGATGTAACGGTCAGCAGGAATATTTTCTCTACAAGTACTTGAAGGAAGTCAAAGACAATGATTTTTTGAGATTCATCACTGAAGCAGTGGCTTTTAGGCCTTTAGAGTTTAGTTGGTTGAAAAGATTACTGTTCCAGTTAGAAAATAATTTTGACAAAGATAACACCTTGGTATGCCAGATAATTCTCCATCAGTAGCTTCTGCATCAAATTGCTTATAAGTTTAAAAAAAAAAAAAAAAAGAGGCTATTTTTGGTCCTGATATAAGTTGAACATTTGAAATAATCTATTTTTTTGAAGCATGAATCATATGTCTGTATCTACAGTAGAGACTGCGCCATTAAACCTTTGCTAGCAATTGTGCTGATAAGGTATGAGACTGTGTGTGGAATATATTTGGCATTTTCACTAATTTTAGGTAGGGTGATGACTATTAAAAGCTTAGACTGTGGAAATATATATATACATTTATAACTTTATTATTCAATGGACATTTAATAGTTCTATGTATGTGATTGTCAACAGTGTATTAAACTCCAGGTTCAGACTAAAAGAGAGAAAGAATTTTCAAAACAAGACAAAACAAGAAAAATTAATATTAAAATTCCAACAAGGGCAAGACTTCTTCCCCTAAATATTCTGCTTTTGGAGTAGAATACATTTACTTCCTGTTTAGATGATAGAATGGATAAAAAAACACTACCTATCAATATGCTGTCTATACGCTGTCTACAACAGACACACTTTAAACACAAAGACACAAATATATTAAAAATCAAAGGATGGAAAAAATATATCAAGCAAACAGTAACCAAAAAAAAAAGGACAGGAGTAGCAATACTAATCTGAGGAAAAATAGACTTTAAGGCAAAATCAACCATAAAAGACAAGGAAGGACATTATATTAGGATTAAAGCGACAATCCACCCAACAACAGGGCTTTGAAACACATAAAACAAACTAACAGCATTGAGAAGAGAAATAGATAGTTCCACAATAATAATAGAAGCTTTCAATATACCACTCTCAGTAAAGGACAGAACATTTAGAAAGAAACTCAGCAAAGATATAGACGGTCAAAATCTACCAACTTGACCTCATAGACATATATTGTACACTCCACCCAACAGCAGCAAAATACACATTCTTTTCCAACACACATGGAACGTTCTCCAGAATACAAATACACCATATTTTAGGCAAAAAAGCAACCACAATAAAATCCAAAATATTTAAATAATACAAATCACTCTCTCTCTGATCACAATGTCATAAAAATGGAAATCAGTAACAGGAAGAGCGAGAAAAAAAAATCAATTATATAAAAACTGAATGACATCCTGTTTAAAAACCACTGAGTAATAGAAGAAATCAAACAGGAAGTAAAAAAATTCCTAGACTCAAATGAGATTGAAAACATATCATGCTAAAACCTTTGGGACACAGCAAAGGCAGTGCTCAGAGTTCAATGTATAGAAATAAACACACACATCAAGGAAAAAAAAAAAAAAGGCCAAAATCACATTAGCCCTACAATTTAAAAAAAAAAAAAAAAAAAAACAGCAAAAGAAACCCCACAGCCACCAGAAGAAAGGAAATAATAAAGGTTAGGACAGAAATAAATGAAATAGAGAATAGAAAAACAATAGAAAGAATCAACAAGACCAAAAGTTGTTTCTTTGAAAAGATCAGTAAAAGTGGCAAACCATTGACCAAACTGACAAAGGAAAAACAGGAGAAGAAGCAAATTACCCAAATGAGATGGGGGACATTACAACACAGCCAACTGAAATAAAATGGATCCTAACAGAATGGTACAAAAAAGTGTACTCCAACAAATTTCAGAATCAGAGGAAATGGAAAAATTTCTAGAAACATACTACCTGCCTAAACTAACACAAACTAAGACAGAAAATCTGAACTTACCCATAAAAAGAGAAGAGATCTATAAAGTAATACAAAGCTTCCAATTAAAAAAACCAGTGGACTGGACAACTTCACTGGAAAATTCTAGAAAACATTCAGAGAAGAGCTCACACCAGTACTACTCAAACTATTTCAGAGTATAGAAAAGGAAAGAATACTTTCAAATTCATTCTATGAAGCCAGCATAACCCTGATATCAAAGCCAGGCAAAAACACCACAAAATAAGAAAATTACAGATCAATATTTATCATGAATATAGATGCAAAAATTCTCACCAAAATTCTAGCCAATAGAATTCAATATCATATCAAAAAAGAATACACTGTGACCAAGTGGGATTCATACCAGGTATGAAAAGGTGATTCAACATTAGAAAATCAAATGATCTAATCCACCATGCAAATAGAACAAAAGAAAAGAATCACATGATCATCTCAATTGACACAAAAAGGCATTCGATAAAGGACAAAGTCCAACACCAATTCCTGGTAAAAACTGTCAATAAAACAGGAGTAGAAGGGAAATTCCTCAACATAATAAAGGGCATGTGTACAAAATCAATAGCCGGCATCATTCTCAATGGAAAGAGACTGAAAGCATTCTGCCTGAAAACAGGAACAAGACAAAGATGCCCTTTATCACTGATCCTATTTAACATTGTCCTGGAAGTCCTGGCTAGAACAATAGACAAGAAAAAGAAATAAAGTGCATCCAAATTGAAAATAAAAAATAAAAACCGTCCCTATTTGCAGATGATATGATCCTACACATAGAAAAGCCCAAAGATTCCACAAGAAAACTACTGGAATTAATAGAAAGACTGAGCAGAGTAGCAGGATACAAGATTAACATACAAAATCAGTTGGATTCTTATAACTAACAAAGAGAACTTAGAAAAAGAAATCAGAAAAAAAATAACATTAATAATACCCCTAAAAAGATAAAATACTTAGGAATAAATATAACCAGGGATAACCAGGGACACAAAAGACCTATACAAGAAAACTACAAAACATTATTGCAAGAAACCTAAAGAGACTTACATAATGGAAAAACATACCATACTCATGGATAGGAAGATTCAACATATGAAAATGTCAAATCCTACCCTGTCATGGATTGAATTGTGGCCCCCAAAAAATGTGTGTGGCAACTTGGCTAGGTCATGATTCCCAGTATTGTATGATTGTGTTATCTGATGTGATTTCCTTATGTGTTGTAAACTCTACCACTATGAAGAGATTATATGTGATCTCCTCATGTGCTGTAATTTCTATCACTGTGATGAGGTTATACTGATGAGGTTGACAAGATTAGATAGTGTCTTAATGCAATCTCTTTTGAGATATAAAAGAGAGAAGTGAGCAGAGACACATGGGAACCTCATACCACCAAGAAAGCAGTGCCGGGAGCAGAGCACTTCCTTTGGACTTGAGGTTCCTGCGCAGAGAAGCTCCCAGACTAAAGGAAGATTGATAACACGGACCTTCCTCCAGAGCCGACGGAGAAAGCGTTCCCCTGGAGCTGATGCCCTGAATTTGGACTTGTAGCCTACTGAACTGTGAGAGAATGAACTTCTCTTTGCTAGAGCCATCCACTCGTGGTATTTCTGTTAGAGTAGCACTAGATAACTGAGACATACCCCAAGGGATCTATAGATGTAATGCAATCCCAATCCAAATACCAATAGTGTTCTTTAACACGATGGAAAAACTAATCACCAACTTTATATAGAAAGGAAAGAGACCTCAGGTAAGCAAAACATTATTGAAGAAAAAGAACAAAGTAGGAGGCCTCACAATAACTGATCTCAGAACCTACTATACAGCCATGGTAGTCAAAATAACCTGGTACTGGTACAACAACAGACACATAGACCAATGGAACAGAATTGTGAACCCAGACATAAATCCATCCAACTATGGTCAGGTGATCTTTGACAAAGGACCAACATCCATTGAATGGGGGAAAAGGCAGTCTATTTAACAAATGGTGCTGGCAAAGCTAGATGTTCATCTGTAAAGAAATGAAAAAGGACGCATACCTCACACTATACGCAAAAACCAAGACAAAATGGATCAAAGACCTAAATTTAAAACCTAAAATGATAAAGATAATGGAAGAAAAAATGGACAACACTGGGGGCATAATCACACATGGCATAAATACAGCACAAGTCATAACTAATAATGCACAAACACCAGAAGATAAACTAGGTAACTGGGAGTGCCTAAAAACTAAAGACTTATGCTCACCAAAAAACTTCACCAAAAAAATGAAAAGAGAATCTACAGACTGGGAAAAAATTTTTGGCTAGGATATATCCAACAAGGGTCTAATTTCTAAAATCTATAGTATACTTCAACATCTCAACAACAAAAACAGCAAATAATCCAATTAAAAAATGGGCAAAGTATATGAACAGACACTTCTCCACAGAAGACATTCAGGTGGCTAACAGACACATGAAGAAATGCTCATGATAATTAGCCATTAGAGAAATGCAAATCAAAACTACAATGAGATAACATCTTATCCTGACATTACTAGCACAAATAAAAAAAAAAAAACAGAAAATAACAAATGTTGGAGAGGCTGTGGGGCAATTGGAGCTCTTGTGCTCTGCTGGTGGGAATGTAAAATGGTACAACCACTTTGGAAAATGATATGGAGCCTCCATAAGAAGCTAGAAATAGAAATACTATATGATCCAGCAATCCCACTCCTAGGAATATATCCTAGAAAAATAAGAGCCATCACATGAATAGACATATGTTTACCCATGTTTATTGCAGCATTATTCACAATAGCAAAAAGATGGAAACAACCTAAGTGCCCATCAATAGATGAATAGATAAACCAACTATGGTATATACACACAATGAAATACTACACAGTGATAAAAAACAATGATGAACCCACAAAACATCTCACAACATGGATGAATCTGGAGGACATTATGCTGAGTAAAGTAAGTCAATCAAAAAAGGACAAATATTGTATGAGACCACTATTATAAAAACCCAAGAAAAGGTTTACACGCAGAAGAAACACAATCGTTGATGGTTATGAGGGAGGGAAAGGGTGAGGAGGAGAAATCATTAACTAGATAGTAGACCAGTGGTAATTTTGGTGAAGGGAAAGACAATACACAATATAGGGGAACCCAGCACAACTTGACTAAGGCAAAGTCATGAAAGCTTCCTGGACACTTTCACACACCTTGAGGGACTAAGTTACTGGAACCGAGGGCTGGGCACCAGGATTTTGGGGACTATCTAGGTCCACTGGCATAACATAGTTCATACAGAAAATGTTCTATATCCTGCTTTGGTGAGTAGTGTCAGGGGTCTTAAAAGATTGTGAGCAACCATCACGTTCGGAGCAAAGGAGAATGAAGAAAACCAAAGACACAAGGAAAATATTAGTCCAAAGGACTAATGGACCACATGAACCACAGCCCCACCAGCCTAAGCCCAGAAGAACTAGATGGTGCCTGGATACCACCACTGACTGCTCTGACAGGGCTCCCAATAGAGGGTCCTGGACAGAGCGGGAGAAAAATGTAGAACAAAATTCAAATTCAGACCAAAACCAGACCAGACTTACTGGTCTGACAGAGACTGGAGCAACCCCCAAGGACATGGCCCCCTAACACTAATTCAGATCTAAAGCCACTCCCAAAGTCCAGTTTTCAGTAAAGTGCATAGAATTATACACTTGTTTTGCCTTTCACTATATGTAAATTTTACCTCAAGCACACACACTCCCTTTCCCTCACTCATTTACTTATACATTGCAATTCTACTACATTCTTTGAATGGCTAAAATGAAAACAAATCAGACAGTATTAAATGTCGGTGACACTGCAGAGCAATTGGAACTCACTGATTCCGGTGTGTTAATTTGGATAACTTCTTTGCATTATCTATTGAATCTGAACATTTACACACCAAAGGATCAAAATTACACTCTTAGATATAACATGACTTAAATAAAATCTGTCTATGTAAATATTCACTCAAAGACGTGCAAGAATGTTTCTAGTGACATTATTCATAGCAGTTGAAAACTGGGACAATTCAAAGTTCCATTAAAATGCAATGAATAAATAAATTGTAGCTATAAATGTATAATAATGCAAGTTTATATTGTAAAGGGAATGAACATACCACAATTACATGCAAATAAATGGATATGTCTTACAACATGATGTTGAATAAATGGAAAAATAAATAAATGTTAAATAAATAGCAAATAAATGGAGCCCAACAAAAAAGAATACATATTATTTGATTCCATTTCTATTAAATTAAAAAAATCATCCGAACTGATTTGTAGTGGTAGATGTCAAATTAATGTTTACTTTGGTTGGTGCAACAAATAGACTGGAATATGAGGAAGGCTTCCACCTTTGATGGTATTGTTCTATTTCTTGATCTCTGTGTTGGTTTTAGGGTTTGTGCTTATTTTGTGAAAATTCATTGAGTTATTCATTATGTAGTTTTCTGTATGCATATCATCATTCAAAAGTTTACTTTAAAAATCCTCATAAACTACAGTTTTCTCCAAAATTAAGAGTGTCTCTTTTCTTCTGTCTCCCTGCTCCTTATAGAACCTTGTCCCAAAGGTCTTGCAGTTGGCTCCAGAAGTGTGATAAATTATTAATACACAAGATTTGAAAGTAACAAGATATTCTTTATAGATTAAAGTGGCACACTCACGTGAAGTTTTGAAATCAATTTCTTCTGCGAGCTTATCGAAATAACCAACATATTATAAAAAAAAGAAAACCAAAATATTACATCCATGTTCAGATATAAGGAAAAAAATCTCTGTGAACTAAAACTAAGTAGAAACATGGAATGTTTCTAAATAGAAGCATTGAGCATAGAACGTGGGTGCTAAAACTATAGACCGGCTGAGGTCTGTGTCCAGAGCAAATAATAAGCTGTGATAGTTTAGCTATTGTGGGTTAAAATGAACCAATTTTTTCTATGTGAGTTGGGGAAATAGGGTCAAGTTTACTGTTTGAATTCAAGGGCTGAGATTTAGTATCCGCACTCATGCAAAGTCTGAAGGGTTAACTTTCATCACCTGCAAGGGCTCTAACTTTATTAAAGGCTGTGACCCTAGATAAGCATTGGTTCAGACACTTGGATATCAGGAAATGCTTCAGTCACCTACTGGTTCTTTCCATAATTGAATCTGCCATGACCCCGTGGGACAGTAACACCCAGGTATAATTATCAGCACTGATTCTGGCTCAGGAACTTAGAGGCCTGCATAAAGGTGTTCCCCAAATATATGGATAACTAAAGTTGATCATTTAGAGAGGGAGTGATAAAACAAAAACAAACTAAAAAAGAATTCACTCAAAATGAGCCTGCAATGCAAATTTCCATGAAAAAAATCCCGAGAACAAAAAAAAAAATTAATAATCTAAATGTTTATTTATTGTATATGTAATTCACTTTACATAAGCCAATCTGAAGACTTTAAGTGTTTCAAGGATGTTCAAAAAGATAAATGAAGGTAAAATTTCCTTCAAAAAGTAGTATGGAAGAAAACCTGGCAGAATTTAGAAAAGGCCAGATACATATATAGAAAGAGTCAACTAGAAATCTTGAAAATGAAAATAATAATTTAAATGGAAAATGCAATAAGTAAATGAACTCTATAATAAATGCAATAAAAGGTTAATATAAAATGGGAGACGAGGGCTTTTGATGCCTTAAAATTTTTGTATCTATTTATCACTGTACAAAAATTATAAACAAAGCAAGAGAAGAGGAGGTGATTGAGATATAGAAATAGAAAAAATGAGATAAGATTCTCGTATTAGCAGAAGATATTACTGCTAGGCAACTTTGTGTTTCCTTCTGTTAAAGAGGCACTGTCTATTTTCATACCGCTTTAGTCTGCACTTGGCCATATTTAACAGAAGGAAACATAAAGTTACCTAGTCAAAAAAAAAAAATGTGTAAGGAGGATGAAAGAACTGGGGCCATGAATGCAATACACCAGTAACTAATATTTTTTCTGTTTCTTTTGTTTATAAATTGGTTTCTTTGTTTCATTATTATATCTTGACTGTTAGAAATAAAGCTTCTGTGAACATTCTTGTCCAAGTCTTTATGTGGATGCATTTTCCAAAGTATCTCATTTTGGTTTTGATTATCATTTCCTGATGGCCTAAGATGTTGATCTCACTTGTCTGTATCTTTTTTTGTGAAGTGTGTGTGTGTATATTTTACTTCATTTTGTTACTGGGTTGTTTGTCTTTGATAAGATAGTTGTAAGATTTCTTTAAGATTTGCTAAGATGTATAGATTTTGAATATTTTCTTACAGCTGTTACTTGCCTTAAATTTCCTTAATGGTTTCTTTCAAAGAGTAAAAATTTTTAATTTTCATGAAATACAATGTAAAAATTATTTTTCTTTTATGGTTTATGTTTTTGTGTCCTCCCAAGAAATGTTTGCCTCTCCAAAGGTCATGCTTTTGTTGTGTTCTTTATTTTAAAAGCTTTACAATTTTACCTGTCACATTTAGATCAATGATCCCTTTCAAGTGAATTTTTGTACATGACGTTAGGTAAGGGTCGAGGTGTATTCTCTTGCAAAGGGATATGCAGTGGTTTTATCACCGTTGTTGAAAAGACTTTATTTTGCCCATCAAATTACCTTGATATCTTTGTCAAAAATAAATTGACCATATACACCAAGGTTTGTTTCTGGACAATCAATTGTGCTTTATTGATCTAAATATCTAGTCTTGTGATAATACCACATTATTTTTATTTAAATATTTTACTGTGCTTCAGGTGAAGGTTTATAGAGCAAAATGGTTTCCCATTCACTAATTTGTACACAGAATGTTCCAAGACGTTGGTCACAGTTCCCTCAACGTGTAGCACTCTCCCCACTTCCGCCCTGGTTTCCCTGTTACCTTTTGTTTTTTTGTGCCTCTTCCTATCTTCTTGTCTTTGCTTGGGGGCAGATTTTGCCTTTTTGGTCTCATATAATTAACTATTCTAAGGAACTTGTTCCCCTAGGGTGCTACTTATTTTGTAGGCCTGTCTATTGTTTGGCTGAAAAGTGGTCTTCGGGAGTGGCTTCAGTTCCATGTTAGAAGGGTGTCTTAGGGTCATAGTCTTGGTGGTTCCTCTCTAGTCTCTATCAGACCAGTAAGTCTGGTCTTTATTATGGATTTGATTTTTGTTCTACATTTTTCTCCCACTCTGCCCCCACCCCCCGAAAAAAACCCTTTGCCATGGAGTCGGTTCCAACTCATGGTGACCCTATAGCATAGAGTAGAACTGCCCCATAGGGTTTCCAGGGTGTGGCTGGTGGATTCAAACTGCTGACCTACTGGTTAGCAGCCGAGCTCTTAACTGCTGTGCCACCAGGGCCCAGGATCCTCTATTGTGGTTCAGGTCAGATGGGTCAGCAGTGGTAGCCAGGCACCATCTAGCTCTTCTGGTCTTGGGGTCATGTAGGCTGTGGTTCATGTAGTCTGTTAGTCCTTTAGACTAGTTCCTCCCTTGAGTCTGGTTTTCTCCACTCTCCTTTGAGATGAAACCAATAGTTGTATCTTAGACGGACGCTTGCAAACTTTTAAGACCCCAGACGCTACTCACTAGGGTAGGATGTAGAACATTGTCTTCATGAACTATGCTATGCCAATTGACTTAGATGTCTCCTAAGTCTTTTTTTTTTTTTTTATTACTGTAGTCTTGTATATTAGGACTGCTCTGACAAAGTACTACAAACTGCGTGGCTTAAAACAACAGAAGCTTATACTCACAGTTCTGGAGGCTAGAAGTCCAAAATCAAGACTTCAGCAGGGACATGCTCTCTCTGAAGGCTCAAGGGGGAAGAATCCTTCCTTGCATCTTCTAACTTCTGGTGGTCTCAAGTTTCTTAGATTGTTACAACGTAGCTAATCTCTGCCTCCCATCTTCACATGACCGTCTTCCCTCTGTTTCTGTTTTATCTGTGTCTCCTCTTCTTATAAGGACACTACTCATATTGGATTAAGTTATTCAGCATGACTGCATGTTAACTAATTACACCTGTAAAGACCCTATCTTCAAATAAGGTCACACTCAGAGGTATCAGGGGGTTAAGACTTGAACGTATCTTTTCACAATTCAACCCATAACATTTTATATTATGTATTGAAATCTGGTAGTGTAACTCCTTCAATTTCTTTCTTTTTCAAAATTGTTGAAATTCAGTATGACATTTCAGATTAGTGTCTGTGAAAAATCCTGGTCTACCTTGCCAATTTTTCCATATGCACTTGAATATATGTGTAGCCTGTTATTGTTGGATGAAATGTTCTAAATAAATAAAGCTGGTTGATAGTGTTTTCTGAGTCCTCTATGTAGTTCCTGATTTTTAATCTTTTTTTTTTTCCCATAATTTCTGCCCCAGTGACTTTCTCTATTTTCCTTTTTAGTTTTGGCAGTTTTTGCTTCATGCCTTTTGAAACTCTTTTATTGCTTGTATACACATTGAGGATATTTATATCTACGTGATGGATTGACCCCGTAATGTGAATTGTCCATTTTCATCCCTGGTAATATTCCTTCCTTTTTCTGAGATCTACTTAGGTATTAATACAGTCATTCCATCTTCCTCATCATTGATATTTGCATTGTATACATTTTTCTTTTAGATAGCATGAAGCTTCATTTTTTTAAATTGTAATATCAAATTAGATTTAAAAAATGGCCTCAGTTGAGATGATGTATCACTAAGGCCTAAGAAGTATCTCACAAGGCAAAAAAATTAATCTTTGCAGGTGTGGTAGTTAACATACATGTAAGTACCTAATGGAGTATATGTTTTGCATCAAAGGGGTAAGTACCTCCAAGAACATCTGCTTAACTAAGGACAGGAAAGATATACCTGGTAATGATGTAGATTGAATTCTGGTATAAGGGAGATGGGCTCCAAACCACCTCTGAGCACTTCTCCCTAGAGAGGCCTCCTGGAAGGTTGAACACAGCCCTGCTGCCCAGGTCTTGACCCTGTGTGTTCAGGCTCCCCAGATTCCAAGTGCTAATAAATGACTGTCAGCATCACTTGTTTGTGTGGGTAGTCTTCCTGCTTTCTGCCATCCTAGGACCAGAGATGGGAAGCCTTCCGCTCAGATAACTGTACCTGGATCGACAAAACTGTTATCCAGGAAGACAGTGATCTGCGTTTTAAATGGAATGTTAAGGCAGTTTATATTTGCTATTATTATCAATATGGTCGCATTTGAATCTACCATATAGTATTTATTTTCTATTTTTTTATTTTTTCAGTTCCTTTGTTTTTCTTTTCCTTTCTTCTTTTGGAATAATTAAGTATTTTTCCTATTCCATTTATGTCTACTTGCTACTTATTAACTGTGCTCTTTGTTTTATTTTTAGTGATCTAATGTTTACAATATGCATCTTTTCTATATCATAGTCTACCTGCAAACATTAGCAAACTGCTTCAATTACAGTGTAAGAACTTAACCACAGTATTTTTCCTTCCTGTTTTGTGTTCAATTTTTGTCATGTATTTGAATTCTATATATATTATAAACCCCCAAATACAATGTTATTAATTTGCTTTAAGCACTCTGTTATAATTTAAGGACATCAACAAATGAGAAAGTATACTTTTATATTTCCGCACACAATTACCCTACCTGGCACCCATCATTTCTTTATGCAGATCCAGTTGTCAGTCTTTTATTATTTATCTTGTACCTGAAGAAATTTTTTTATCATTTTCTTTACTGCAGGTCTGCTTTTTTATGCTTTCCTTCAGTTGTTTGTCAGAAAAGTTCTAATGTTGCCTTCTTTTTGATACTTGGTTTTGCTAAGTATGGAATTATAGGTTTACAGTTTTATTTCTTTCTTACAGATCTTTACTCAATCTTTTTCTGGCTTGCGTAGTTTCTGATTATAAGTCTGCTGTAATTCTTATTGCTGTCTTTCTGTACTTGTTGGATTTTTCTCCCTCTCTCTCCAACACTTCCATTAACATATTCTCTTTTTTAATGGTTTTCAGCAATTTGTTAATGATATGTCTTGGTGTGTGTGTGTATGTGCACACATGCATACTGCTTGGTTTCCTTTGAGATTCTTAAATCTTTTCTAACGGTTTTTGGCCATTTGTTTCTTTAAATACTTTTTCTTCCCATTTTCTCCTTCTATGACTCCAATTGCACATATGTTGTACAGCTTGACATTGACCCACAGATAACTGACGCTCTGTAATTATATATTTTAAATAATTTTCCCTCTGTGTTTACTTTTCGTAAATTATTTTGTCTTTATTTTATCAATTGTTTTTTCTTATGGGATGTCTAATTTGCTTTTAATTCATCCAGTAGCATTTTTATTTCAGATGTTGATTTGTTATTTCTAGAACCTCATTTTTATATCTTTTGTTAAGTGTGTGTGTGTATATCTGAACATACTTATATGAAGAATTCCTTTAAAGCTTCTGTTTGCTAGTTCCCTCATCATCTTTGAATTTCTATTGTCTGGATTTTCTCTTCCTCATTGATAACATTTTTCTGCTTTTTGGCATATCAAATAATTTATTATTGAGTACTGAACATTGCAAATGTTACCTTATTGAGTATCTTTATTTTATTGTCTTCTTTCATAATTGTTAGGCTTTGTTTTGGTAAGAAGTTACATAACCTATAGATTAGTTTCATCCCTACAGATCTATTTTTAATCTTTGCTAAATCAAGTCTAGAGTACTGTTTACACCAGGAATGTTTATGCCCCACTACTAAGTTCTGATCCTCTCTGGTATCTTTACTGAACACCTCCGATACTAACTAAAGATTATCCACCCTGACTGGTAGCAGATCAAATTTCTCCCCACCCTGTGTGAGTTCTGAGAATTGTTCAGGTTGCTATTATCTGGTCACTGTTTTTCTGGCTTTTCAGAATTCCTCTTTATAAATGTGTGGCCTAATAACAAATATAATGGGACCTCTATGCATTTTTCTGGATGAATTTTCTACGTAGATTTTTTATCTTTCCGTAAGTATATCCCACAAAGTCCAGGCCACTTTACATCCCTGAACTCTGTTCTTACTCTCCTCAATACAGCAGATCTGCTGCCTACCAAGTTCTGTTTGGGCTCATTCTCCGTTTGCCTGCAATCAGAAGTGATTGTTATGCTGTTAGGTGCTGCCAAGTCGGTCATGACTCATAGTGACACTATGTACAATGGAATGAAACACTGCCTGTCCTGTGCGCTACTCGCAATCATTTCTATGTTTGAGCCCATTGTTGCAGACACTGTTTCAATCCATCTTGTTGAGGGTCTTCCTCTTTTTCACTGATGCTGTGCTTTACCAAGCATGATGGCCTTCTCTGGGGATTGGTCCCTCCTGATAACATGTTCAAAGAAAGTGAGATGAAGTCTCACCATCCTTTGCTTCTAAGGAGCATTCTGGCTTTTGATGGTTAAGATTGTGTGTCAGCTTGGCAGGGCCATGATTCTCAGTGTTTTGGCAGTTGTATAATGTGATCACTTCCCTGGTGAGATTTGATATGTGATCACCCCCATGATGGGATCTGCTGTGAGTAGCCAATCAGTTGAAAGGGAGTTTCCTTGGGTGTGTGGCCTTCATCAAATATAAGTGACGATTCTGGCAAAGCTCAGTGGCATTTTGCTTGCACTGGAGACTGCAGGTGGCTCTTGTTTGTCTGACTTCTGGTTCTTGGGACTTGGGCTAGCAGCTTACCTGTGGTCTTGCCTGTCAATCTTAGGATTCATTGATCTTTGCAGCCTGTGAGCAAGAGCCCTGCTCTCTGACCTGCTGACCTTGGGTTCACCAGCCTCTGTGGCTATGTGGATCAGGAGAAACCTCTATCCTGACCCATAGACTTAGGACATTCCAGCCTGTACAACAATGTAAGTCATTCCTTAATATAAATCTCTCTCTATATATGTATACACTTCGCTGGTTTTGCTTCTCTAGAGAACCCAGCCTAAGATATGGTTGTACTTCTTCCAAGACAAATTTGTTCCTTCTTCTGGCAGTCCATGGTATATTCAATATTCTTCACCAACACCGTAATTCAAAGGCATCAATTCTTCTTTGGTCTTCCTTATTCATTGTCCAGCTTTTACATGCTTATAAGGTAACTGAAAACACCATGGCTTGGGTCAGGCGTACTTTAGTCCTCAAAGTGACATCTTTGCTTTCTAACACTTTAAAGAGGTATTTTTCAGCAGATTAGCCCAATGAAGTGCATCATTTGATTTCTTGACTGCTGCTACCATGGTGTTGATTGTGGATCCAAATAAATGAAATCCTTTACAACTTCAGTATTCTCTCCGTTTATCATGATGTTGCTTATTGATCCAGTTGTGAGGTTTTTGCTCTCTTTATGTTGAGGTATAATCCATACTAGAGGCTGTAGTCTGATTTTCATCAGTAAGTGCTTCAAGTATTTTCCACTTTGATCAAGCAAGGTTGTGTCATCTGCATATCCATTAATGATCAGAAGTTGCCTCTAGACAAATAACTGAGGCATTGGTAGGGCACATGCTATTCATTTCACTCTTCTTAGGGATCAAAGTCTTGTGCTGATTGTTGTTTAATGCCTATAAACATATTTTTCAAGTATTCCAATTTTGCAGGGAGAGTTTAAGTTTAGGTCTTATTGCTTCATCATGGTTGGTCATGGAAGGTCATATATATATTGAAATGCATGTTTCTTGCTTCTTTCTGGTTACTAATTACCTATTCCCTTTAATACTCCCTTTCCTCATTATGAAATACCATCAGGAGAATTATTTATTTTTCCTATTTAACAATAAAAGGAGCCCTGATGGCACAACAGTTAAGTGCTCTGCTGCTAACCGAAAGGTTAAGGGTTGGAACCCACTGAGCAGTTCCGTGGGGGAAAGACCTAGTGATCTGCTCCCATAAAGATTACAGGAAATAAAACCCTATGGGGCACTTCTACTCTGTTACATGGGGTTGCTATGAATTGAAATCAACTCAACAGCATATAACAACAACATATAACAATAGGGGCAGATACATTAAATTGTGTTCTCAGTTTTTTTATGGAATTAAATGATACATTAAATAACAGTAATAAAACTAATGTTCTTTCGGGCACACTCATGAATTTTAATGAATATAATTGATTTCCCATGGCACAAAGTAGACCTGTGAGTCCTTCTGTAACCTTGTCTCATTAATCTCTAAACTTTTTCTCTCAATCCACTATAATCATCAGATGACACTAGGAAAAATTTCTTACCTACTCCATTCTTCTAATAACGTTTACACAGATTGTTTCTATTTCTATTTGGGATTGAAACTGGATGAATTCATAGCACGTTACATTTTTATTCAATGATAAATCTTCCTTACTGATTGTCTGGTTATGGACTGTTTTAGGTATCTTTATGTATGATGTTTCAATTGAGCTTTACACGCACATGCAAAAAAATATAAGATATATAATAATGAGTATGTTCTACAAATGAAGACATAGGCTCCTAGAAGCTAAATGACTTGCTTAAGTTTACATTTGGTGTTGTTAAGTGCTGTTGAGTCGGTTCCGACTCATAGCGACTCTGTACAACTGAACAAAACACTGCCCAGTCCAGCTCCATCCTCATAATCATTATGTTTGAGCCCATTGTTGCAGCAGCCATTATGTCAATGTGTCTCGTTGAGTGTTGTCTTAGTTATCTAGTGCTGCCATAACAGAAATACCACAAGTGGATGGCTTTAACAAAGAGACGTTTATTTCCTCACAGTAAAGTAGGCTACAAGTCCAAGTTCAGGGCATCAGCTCCAGGGAAAGGCTTTCTCTGTCTGCTGGCCTTCTCATCAATATTTCCCTCAGACTAGGAGCTTCTCCACACAGGGACTCCCAGTCCAAAGGACACGCTTTGCTCCCTGCACTGCCTTCTTGGTGGTATGAGGTCCCTCTGCCTCTCTGCTCCCTTCTCTCTTTTATATCTCAAAGAGATTGCCTCAAAACACAATCCAGTCTTGTAGATTGAGTCCTACCTCACTAAGAAAACTGCTGCCCATCCTCCCTCATTAACATTATAGAGGCAGGATTTACAACATACAGGAAAATCACACAATACCTGGAATAGACCAGCTAAACTGATACACACATTTTTGGGGGTACATACTTCAATCCATGACAAGGGTCTTCCTCTTCTTTTGCTCACTCACTACTTTACCAAGGATGATGTCCTTCAACAGGGACTGGTCCCTTCTGATAACATGTCCAAAGTATGTGAGATGAAGTCTCACTATTTTTGCTTCTAAGGAGCATTCTGGATTTTCTTCTTCTAAGACAGATTTGTTCCTTTTTCTGGCAGTCCATGGTATATTCAATATTATTCACCAACACCATAATTCAAAGGCATCAGTTATTCTTTGGTCTTCCTTATTCATTGTCCAGCTTTCGAGACTGAAAACATCGTGGCTTGGGCCAGGTGTACTTTAGTCCTCAAAGTGACATCTTTGCTTTTTAACAGTTCAAAGAGTTCTTTGCAGCAGATTTGTCCAATACAATACATCATTTGATTTCTTGACTGCTGCTTCCATGGGTGTTGATTGTGTAATCAAGTGAAATGAAATCCTTGAAAGCTTCAATCTTTTCTCTGTTTATAATGATGTTGCTTATTGGTCCAGTTGTGAGGATTTTTGTTTTCTTTATGCTGAGGTGTAATCCATACTGAAGGCTGTAGTCTTTGATCTTCATCAGTAAGTGCTTCAAGTCCTCTTCACTTTCAGCAAGCAAGGTTGTATCATCTGCATAATGCAGGTTGTTAATGAATGTTCCTCCAATTTTGATGCTGTGTGCTTCTTCATATAGTCCAGCTTCTTGGGTTATTTGCTCAGCCTACAGATTGAATAAGTATGGTGAAAGGATACAACCCTGATGCATACCTTTCCTAACTTTAAACCACCCAGTATCCCCTTGTTCTGTTGGAAAGACTGCCTCTTGCTCTACGCACAGGTTCTGCATGAGCACAATTAAGTGTTCTGGTAGTCCCATTCTTTGCAATGTTATGGATAATTTGTTCTCATGTACACAGTTGAATACCTTTGCATGGTCAACAAAACACAGGCCAACATCTTTCTGCCATTCTCTGCTTTCAGCCAAGATCCATCTGACATCAACAATGATACCCTTCATTCCATGTCCTCTTCTGCCTCTGGCTTGAATTTCTGACAGTTCTCTGTTGAAGTACTGCTGCAACTGCTTTTGAGTGGTCTTCAGAGAAATTTTACTTGCATGTGATATTAATGGTATTGATTGATAATTTTCACATTCTGTTGGATCATCTTTCTTTCAGATAGGCATAAATGTGGATTTATTCCAGTTGACTGACCAGGTGTCTTCCAGATTTCTTCGCATAGATGAGTGTGATGGTTAAGATTGTGTGTCAACTTGGCTGCGCCATGATTCTCAGTGTTTTGGCAGTTGTATAATGTTGTGATCACGTCCCTATTGAAATTTGGTAGTGATCACCCTCATGATGGAATCTACCAAGTGGTACTGGTGGGGGTGGGGCCTGAGGCAGCTCACCGCCCCTTCAGCTTTCATCTCTCCTCCCTCCACTGCCCACTTCCTTCCTGCTCTCCTTGCCTAGGTTTTTGGCTTTGTTCTGGATCCTGCAACTGCCTCTTGTTCATCTGACCTCTGGTTCTTGGGACTTGAGCTAGCAGCTTTCCTGCCAATCTTGGGTTTGCCAGCCCCTGTGGCTGCATGAATCTGGAGAAGCCTCTATCCTGATCCACAGACTTGGGACTTTCCAGCCTCTACAATTGAGTGAGCTGTTTCCTTGATATAATCTCTCTCTCTATATATATTTATGTGCTTTACTGCTTTTACTTCTCTAGAGAACCCAGCCTAAGACAATGAGTAAGCACTTCCAGTGTTGCATTTGTTTGTGAAACATCTCAGTTGGTATTCTGTCAATTCCTGGAGCCTTGTTTTTCACCAGTGTCTTCAGTGCAGCTTGGTCTTCTTCCTTCAGTACCATCAGTTCTTGATCATATGCTACCTCCTGAAATGACTGAACATCAACCAATTCTTTTTGGTACAGTGACTTTGTGTATTCTTTCCATATTCTTGTGATGCTTCCTGCATTGTTCAGTATTTTGCCTATAGAATCCTTCAATACTGCAATTCAAGAATTGGATTTTTTCTTCAGTTCTTTCAGCATGAGAAATGATGAGAGTTTTCTTCGGTTTTGCTCCAGGTCTTAGCACATTTCATTATAATACTTTACTTTGTTTTCTCCAGCTGTCCTTTGAAATCTTCTGTTCAGCCTTTTTACTTCATCATTTCTTCCATTTATTTTAGCTACTCAACATTCAAGAGTAAGTTTCAGTCTCCTCTGACATCTATTTTGGTCTTGTCTTTTCTTTTTTTCCTGTCTTTTTAATGACCGCTTGCTTTCTTCATGTATGATGTCCTTTATGTCATTATACAACTCAACTGGTCTTCAGTCATTAGTGTTCAATGTGTCAAGTCTATTCTTGAGTTGGTTTCTAAATTCAGGTGGAATATACTCAAGGTCATACTTTGGCTGTTGTGGACTTGCTCTAATTTTCTTCAGCTTCAACTTGAACTTGCATATGAGCAATTGATGGTCTGTTCCACAGTCGACCCCTAGCTTTGTTCTGATGATATCAAGCTTCTCCATAGTCTCTTTCCATAGATGTAGTCAATTTGATTCCTGTGTATTCCATCTGGCGAGGTCCAAGGGTATAGTCACCGTTTATGTTGTTGAAAAACTGTATTTGCAATGAAGAAGTTGTTGGTTTTGCAAAATTCTATCATGCAATCTCCAGTATCATATCTGTCTCCAAGGCCATATTTTCCCACTACTAATCCTTCTTCTTCGTTTCCAACTTTTGTATTCCAGTCACTAATAATTATCAATGCATGTTGATTCTATCTTTGATCAATTTCAGACTTCAGAAGTTGGTAAAAATCTTCAATTTCTTCATCTTTGGCCTAAGTGATAGGTGAATAAATTTGAGTAATAGTCGTATTAACTGGTCTTCCTTGTAGGTATATGGATGGTATCCTAACACTGACTGTGTTATACTTCAGAATAGATTTTAAAATGTTCTTTTCAACAACGAATGAAATGCCATTCCTCTTCAAATTGTCATTTCCGGCATAGTAGACCATATGATATGATTGTCCAATTCAAAATGGCCGATACCAGTTCATTTCATCTCATTAATGCCTAAGATATTCATGTTTATGTGTTACATTTCATTTGTGATGATTTTCAATTTTCCTAGATATATACTTCGTACATTCCATGTTCCTATTATTAATGGACGTTTGCATCTGTGCCTTCTCATTTTAATCGTGCCACATCAGCAAATGAAGGTCCTGAAAGCTTGGCTCCATCCAAGTCATTCAGGTGGACTCTACTTTGAGGAGGCAGCTCTTCCCCAGTTGTATTTTGAGTGCCTTCCAACCTGAGGGGCTCATCTTCCAGCAATATATCAGATAATATTCTGCTGCTATTCATAAGGTTTTCACTGGCTAATTCTTTTCAGAAGTAGACCACCAGGTCCTTCTTCCTAGTCTGTCTTAGTCTGGAAGCTCAGCTGAAACCTGTTAGCCATGGGTGACCCTGCTGGTATTTGAATAACAGTAGCATAGCTTCCACAGCAACACTCAGGCCACCACAGTACAACAAACTGATAAACACATGGGGTCACAGAGCTAATCAATAACTTATATAGGATTCATATGCTATATTATAGTTCCAAATCTCAGCCTATGTAATACATGGAAAATGGCTTTTGTGTCAAAAGATGTCCTTTCAAATTACTCTTCTGCCACTCATGAAACATTTGACCTGAAACAAAATAGATAACATTTTAAGTCATAGCTTCCACCTCTGTAAAAAATCCAGTAATATTATGAAAATATTATAATATTTTAAGGGTTAAATAAGGTAAAATTAATGAAAGTATCTAAATATATTTGTGGCACACTATAAATCCATTGTCATATCATAGGCAACTCAGGTGTTACAAAGTAGAATTGCTCCATAGGGTTTTATTGGCTGTAATCTTTACAGAAGCAGATCACCAGGACTTTCTTTCGTGGTGCTGTTGGGTGGATTTGAGCTATGAGCCTTTAGGTTAGCAGCCTATAGCAAATCATTGGCACCACCCAAGGACCTTCCCTGGCACACTATATGCATTTGATGAATGATATTGTGTTGGATATCTTCTATTTGTTTCTCAAAATCTGCTATCCATTCTTTTTTACTGTGCTCTCAAGTCTGGGTGCCTGATGTCTATTAAAAACAGAACAAAAAACAGTCTCGTATTAGGCTAATGAAGAAAACCTGCTGGAGATCAGAGGGAGACAGGCCTCTGGTTTGCTTCCTGGGCTATTATATTCTTTCAAGGTAGTGTTTTATAAAGACTCTTTCTCCACTGTTCCAGTAACCGCTGATAGATTTCCTAGTGCCGAGTTCCTGCACTATCCCTAGTGGTTTACATTTATATTACCCATTCATTTGTAATTAGTCTTTTGTAAATAAACCTTTTAGATTATCCTGATTTAAGAATTCTGTTTTCTGTTGGATTCCTGATACATATTCCTTTTTTTTCTATTTTCATTATACTTGATTTTTTTCATTTTTCAAAGTTTGAGTAGTCTTAGGTCATGACAATCAATTTAAAACTGAGATTTCTTACCCATAAAATGGAAGGGGGAGAGTGATTAAAATCCTAATTCCAAGAATTGTGAGGACCAAAAGAGAAAACTCATGTGAAATATATATTCTCCTAGTAGAAAAAACAGAATATTTTTATCTTTTTAGTGAACCTAACACATTATGTTAGTAATGATTTAAAATTTTACATATTTTCAAGTGTATACAAATATGTGCATGTCTATACACACACCAGGGATCCCTGAGTCATGCAATGGTTAACGCATTCGCCTGCTAGTTGGCCTGCTAACCAAAAGACTGGTGATTCGAACATACCCAGAGGTACCTCGGAAGAAAGGCCTGGAAATCTACTTCTACAAAAATCAGCCACTGAAAATCCTATGAAGCACAATTCTACTCTGACACGTGAGGTTGCCATGTGTCAGAATCGACTCAACGGCAACTTTTTTTTTTTTATTATATACACATACTTGTACACACATGTTTCTATATATAGAAAGAGAAAGAGAAAGAAATGAGAATTCCTTGGAGAATGTCTTAAAAAATCTGTCTTCAGTCTGTTTACTGTGGTAATTAAGTTGGGAAATTAGTGATAGCTTTCTTTTTGTTCTTAACCAGACAAGAAAAAAAAAAAAACTAAATACAAGGTACTACATATTTATTTCACATGAATCCATAGGCAAGACTGGTGATATTTAAAAAATAAATCAGCTTAATTTCTTGAGCTGACACTAAAGTAATACAAACGTAATTATATGTTTTTATTTTTAATTTGATATTATAGAACATTACCAGCTCATCATTTATCATGAAAAATATGGTGATCAATTCTATTATGAATAATACATTACAAGTGAGCCCCTTGTTTTCATTTATTTGAAGAAACACCCAATCAATTGACATTTCTAGCTGAAGTTGGCTATCGTTTGTAGGAGATGAGTACCCTCTTCTGGTTCTCTAACAAAACTGTGGATCAAATGGTGCTTCCTCCAGCAGATTCATTTTTCCTTTATATCCAAGTTAGTTTCCCTCAGCAGTCAGCAATATTTAATGAAATTATATTCATTTTGCTTTGTTTTATCCTTCACCACAGCACCATAATGGCTAGCCATGTCTTGTAAACAATTTCCAATTCTTGTTCTTAATCTAGTTACCTAATCTTTCTCTACGGTACAGGAGGAAAGGTTATCAGATGCCTAAGAATATCTTAATTGTTTTTGGCCAGGGTTTTGTTTACCTGTTTTGTTCTCTCTTCTTTCCACACAGTGTCTAACCCTGTGTGTACGCTGCTCAATTGGCACTTAAAAAAAAAAAAAATACACTAACTGTGAGCCAATTACTGGTAAGAAGATAAGGAAACCTTTTATTTCTTTCGTTGTTCTTCCAGTAGCATGGATCCCTCAGATTTCTGCAGTTGATCCGCAGTCGGGAGCCACAACTAGTTTTGACATGATCAGAACAACCTGTCAAAACATTGCCGAATGGGAGTCCTGAGTTGCATCTTTGGCAGGATATCTTTTGAACACGCGCATTCCACATGGAAGGCTTCCTTTATTTTAATATTTAATTAACAGGTCAAGCCAGAAAGGAAATGAAAATTCCACTCTCTGCTCTTAGAACCTAGAAATTAGATCCTTGAAGCAGGCCCCTGTGTCTATACAAGCAAAATTTTCTTTATGATTCAGAATAGAAAATATTGTCAGACTAACAGGGTTTTCTTACCCAGCAGATTTACCACTCACAACAATCAAAGGCATCAAGTGATTGTTCATTTCTGTTTTTCCCTTTGCACATATAAACATAATATCAATGCCAATAGAATCTTGTACAAGCAAGAAGGGAGAGAGAAAATTATCAACAACAAAATTTTAAGCAATGTTGCATAAAAATTCAATTAATGGAAAAATAAGAAACTGAAATTTAATGCTTTTTCCTCACCAGTATACACATATGAAATCATTAAATACTGATTGATTCTCTCAGATTAGATAATTGAGACAATTATCCTGATAAGTGACCACTTAGAAAAAAGACTGGGGTTACCTTGCTTTAGTCTTACTGCAAACCTAGACTATAAGTGGATATTGTTTTTTCATTTATTGAGCAGAAAAGCATTGCTAAAAGTCACTCCTTATGAAATAAGAATTCAGCTGGTTCTGTGCCCTTTAATATTTCAATTAATTGTTTAAGATAAAAAGGCTGGATTACATAAGGCTTTTTAAAAACTGGCTGTGCAAGTCAGAAAATAAGAGCAGCAATAGATGGCACTAGAAGATCATAAGTCTCAGAAGAAAATCCATGATTGTCATATTCTCCTACAATTCCCATAATACATTTGACAAGGGAAGACAGGCAGGGAGTTGGAAAGGAGGAACAGAGAATCACAGGTGTGGTTGTAGAGATAGTAACTCATTTGCCTACTTTTCCTGAAAGGTGTCCTGGAATACATTGGTGGAAGAGAAATTGGCCAAATTATTCCACTGATTCTGCTCAAGACCCATTAACTGACCATCTAGTTTGACTCAAGAAGAAATAAAAGAAGTCTACCGTGACTTTTATCAGCGGTCTCTGCTGTTTCATTTGCTTCTGCTGATAAAGGACATCTTGCTATTTAGAAAAAGCTCAGTGAATGCATTTGTCATTCATGTAACTGTTCCTTCATAGACAAATAATCCACAAACATTTATGAAACTCATACACATTCTATTTTTTCCTAACAAAGCAGACCCAAAGGTATTAGTGCATTTTTTTCTTTCTTTAACCTGAAGTGAGTCTTTCTATAGCAACAGATTTATTTTATTTATTTGGTATTTGGTAAATCCTTCAAGGCTGAGCCCTGCCTGCACAAAGCTCTTGTTGCCCCAGCTGGGTTGAATCCCCCACTACCCCCCCCAAGGCATGACTCATCTTTTATAATTGTGGCTTTTGAAACACATTCCAGGCCTGCCTTTTCCCACAGCTCCCCTAATCCTTCTTCATATAACCATGAAGACAGCCTTTAAATCCAGCAGAAGATGTTTCTGACACTTTTCAAGCTATAAAAACTATTTCCAGGTCCAGGAGTGGGGAATGATATTTGGAGGTTTGAGAAAATCAGTGGTTATCCTTTCTCCTCCCAGCTAGCTGCTAAGAAGGGTCTTAAACCAGCTCAGCATTCTGTACAGATACAGCCAAAGAAGGTATAACGTTTCCATTGCTGTATCTCTGTGGGGTGGAATTTTAAAAAACATCTGCTTTTGAAGAAGATATACTTTTATTGAATTTGGGATCAGGGAAGATTTTAGAAATATTTTTAATTGTTTAGAGAAATAGTATAGAGTATTTCAGCTTGATCTCCTCGCTAATAGGATTTGTTTTCTCTTTTATTTTATTCTTTCCTCTTTATTTATCAGTGACCAGAAGCAGAACTGGCTTGTCTAAATGAAATACTTTGTCAATGTGATGTAAAGAATTTCTATTACCAAGATTCATCATGGAGCATTATCACAGAAATCATAGATGTGGACTGAAAGCATATTTCTTTCTCTTTTTCCTTCTCTCCCTCCCTCCCTTCCTTCCTTCCAGTTCATAGATGTGAACTCAAAACGTATTTCTCGCTCTTTTTTCTTCTTCCCTCCTTCCCTGCCTTTCTATTTCCTTCCTTCCTCCCTGCCTTTCTTTCTTTCTTTCTCTCCCTTCCTTCTTTCTCTCTCTCTTTTTCTTTCTCATAAGCATTCCACAATCATTTTAAAATGCTTATTCTGTCCTTGAAGATTTTTTAACACATTGTTTCTCCTAAATTCCCATTGATTTTTATAGCAAAGAAGAGTGGTGTTAGAATATATAGACAGAATACTGCTGGTTTGAAATAAGGCAAGGGAATCAGGATGTTTTCTGCCTAATTTCCAAGCTGGGTAGTTCAAGAGCAAGTGTATAAGGATGGTATCACATAAAACATGATCACTGAGATAGATATTTTCTTTCTAACGCATAGAATAAATTTAATTACGTAGAGAAATTGAGAGAAACTAAAAATTTTATTTAACCATTATTCCTATGGTAATGTTAGTAGTCTACCTCTGGAATATCATTGTGCATAGCAAATTTACTGGTGTTTTTCTCCACAGATAGATGAAGGGACTATATTTGTTGTTGAAAATCTTTCAGTCCAGTGGGTATGGAGTTCAAGGTATTAAACTTCAGGTTTACATGTAGTAGAATTATGAGGAAAGAAAGCTAGCTAAGACTTGATTTGTAAAGAAAAGTGAGCTTTCCAAAAAGAATGCAGAGATGTTAGGTTACTGCTTGAGAATAGAGAGGAGAGAGAATATGATAATCCCTTTTCTTGTCTATAATAAAACTCTGATGTTTTCCCTCTCAGGTTATGCCAGGAAAATCGTATCTTTTTTATAGCAGTAGCCAGAGGCTTTTTATTATCACTTACTAAATCCTGAAGACAACTTTCCCCTGCATTTAATTCTATCACAGCCTTCCACTAAAAAATATCTCAACTCCTAGAAGAAAACGTTTTTAAGAAACTTGACCCACTACTGAAAGAATTAGGAAGACTCCTGGCAAGATTTATAGGGTGGGATCCTGAAAATGTTAAGAACACTATAGTAAAAATATATCCTAGTACAGATTTAGTGGTGTATAGCAATAACTGTCAAATGCTTTTTTTTAAAACCCTTTCCTGACCAAACTTTGTTTTTTATCCAGTGTTCCATAGTTTGCTCAACCTAGTAATCCTATTAGAGGCAAGCGTTATTATTGACACCTTCCTGTCACTAAAAAAGTGCCATAGTCCATCAGGAAAAAGTCTTCCAAATCTCAATTTTAATTCTGCCCTTCTCTAACCTATGAAACACATTCTTCATCATATCTCACTCTGAAAAATAAAAACAAACACACAAAGAAATATTTATCATTCTGACTGTGAATGCTAAAATTGGAAAGGAATGGGTATGAATATTTGGGATAAGAGAAGAAGAAGAAGAAATAAGAACAGCAGGTGGATGTCAAAATTTACAGCTGCAAACAGGAAGCAGGTTTTCAGATTTTAGCCAGTAGAAAGAATGTGTGTAAAGGAACTAATAAGTGGAAAGGAAGAGAGAGTGAGTGACATGAGTTGTAGATAGACTGGAAGGCAAGGTTCTCATAGAACATGCATGCTTAGGATTTTTATATTCATACAATGACTGATGAGAATCTACAAAATAATTTAAGCACGGTATTAAATTGATTAGGCTGAGTTTTAAATTATTTTTATCGTAATATGGAGTGGTACTTGAAAGGGGTACGTGGAGAGCAGTTAGGAGGATATTGGAGAAAATCAGGTGAAAAAAGTATCTTTAACTTGGACTAGGTTGATGGTTATAAAGATTGAAACAGTGGAGTTATTAAAGATAAAATCAATGAGACATGAGCAGTGTAGGAGACTATGTCATGCACAGGCTATACTTATCTTACATGTTGTCTATGAGTAACTTTGAGGGAGTTTATGACATGGTACATATTATGACTATGGTACATGTTGAGTGTGAGCTGACTTTGAGGCATCTAGGTAGAGAAGTTGAGTGAGTTACTGGATATATGAGTCCATACATTAGCAGAGAAAACTGGATTGGAAATAAGAATTTAGAAGACAATGTTATATCTATGGTAATTTAGGCTGTGGGCATATATGTGAATATTGAGTGGGATAATTAAGATTGAGGCTCTGTGGTAGGGAAGAAAAATAAGGATTTTGGCATACAATTCATCACAAAAGTCTAATGAGGCAAGAACAAGAGATTGACATTTCAAATGAGAGTCAAATGTGAGACAGATGACACGAGAACATGTCTTGATGTAACCATCTTGGCATCAGATTTATACTAAGAAAATCCGATGTAAGTGAATCGAAACAGATGTGTCACTCAGAAACCAGAACTTTAGAAGCCCAGGCCAACTATGAAATTTTTTTCACATGGATAAGGATTAGCTCAAAAAGGATACTTATTTTCTTCATTATGAGGAGCCCGCAGAATCATCAACTGAATCTCAAGGGTGTTAAAAGCTGTGCTGGATCCAATGTTGAAACTATATTTTGGATGCGGCAACCACAGTGGCCAATGTGGACTTCCTGAGGAATTTCCAGATTATTCAGTTTAAGGATCAAGGCAAGAGTAAACCAGGTCTTTTGAGCTGGATAAGTATCTATGAGTATATTAGGCAAGACTTTTTCAGTTGCAAGCTGGTAAACATAAATTAAGCCATCTTTATCAAAATATGGAATTTATTGGTCTAGGTAACTATAGCTCTCTGATATACAACATAGTTGAAATATGTTGTTACGAGCTGTTCATCAAGTTGGCCCCTAACTCATGGCAACCCCATGCACAAGGGAACAAAACGCTGCCTGGTCCTGTGCCATTCCCATGATGGGTTGCAGCTAACAACACTGATCCATTGTGTTTTCATTGTCCGAGTTTCGGAAGTAGATCACCAGGCCTTTCTTCTTAGTCTGTCTTAGAATGAAAGCTCAGATGAAACCTGTTCAGCATCATAGCAACATGAAAGCCTCCACTGGCAGATGAGTGGTGGCTGTGCATGAGGTGCATTGGCCGAGAATCAAACCCTGGTTTCCTACATGGAAGGCAAGAGTTCTACCACTGAATCAGAGCATGGCCTCTTTTTTCATCTCAGATTTAAATGCCTTTCATTCTTTTATTCTTCAGATGGAATAAAAGAAGTATTTTCTCATAATGACTCTGATAGATGCCCCCAAAACACCCCAATGGGCCAGGTTTAGAGAATGTGTCCATCCTAAACCAGTTACTATGGCTAGAGGATGAGATGCTGTTTGTGTAAATCTAGGGTATGTTTGCATCCTTTTACAAACAGGTGTCAGCTCCATGGGAAAGAGAGGTTCTGTTATCAGAAGAAGGAAGAAAGGTTTTCTGCATAGGTAGAAAAAAAATTCATTTCCACCTAACTGGGATCCTTACCATGGCCTAAAAAAATCCCTAATAAACCCATTCCCCAGTGTTCTGACATTATTTTCCATTGTTCTTCTTTTCCATTACTCTCCAGCCTTCTCGCTGTTCCTTGAATAAGGTTGTTCCAGATTAAGACCTATAGAGTGAGCATCCTTTGCTGGAAAGTTCTGCAGATCTCACAGTTGAATTTCTGTCATATTTTAAGTCTTACCATCTATGACTATTACACTGCAGTGAAGAAAAGCACTCTCCCAATCACTTGCTGGGGCCCTGGTGGTGCAGTGGTAAAGAGCTAGGCTGCTAACCAAAAGGTCAGCCATTCAAATCCACCAGGTGCTCCTTGAAAATCCTATGGGGCAGTTCTATTCTGTCCTATAGGGTCACTATGAGTTGGAATAGACTCGGTGGCAAACGGTTTTTAATCACTTGCTATCTCACTTGTCTCTCTTTTCTTTCAGGATGTAACCCTAATTCAAATGAAATTATTTATTAGTCTATTTGTATATTGTCTGTTATCTTTTTAAAAATATGTAATTCACAGTCAAACACTTCCAGGGACAGAGTAGCTGGGGCGGGGGTCTGGGGACCATGCTTTCAGGAGACATCTAGGTCAACTGGCGTAACAAGGTTTATTAAGAAAATGTTATGCATCCTACTTTGGTGAGTGGCGTCTGGGGTCTTAAAGGCTTGCAAGCGGCCATCTAAGATGCATCAATTGGTCCCAACCACCTGGAGTAAAAGAGAATGAAGAACACCAAAGACACAAGGAAAGTATTAGCCCAAGAGACAGAAAGGGCTGCATAAGCCAGAGCTTGCATCAGCCAGAGACCAGAAGAACTACATGGTGTCCAGCTACCAAAAATGACTGCCCTGACAGGGAACATGACAGAGGGTCCTTGATGGAGCAGGAGAAAGGAGGGGAGCAGAACTCAAATTCTAGTAAAAAGACCAGACTTAATGGTCTGACAGACTGGAGGAACCCCAGAAAGCATGGACCCCGGTCTCTCTGTCAACCCAGAACTAAAACAATTCCCGAGGCCAACTCTTCAGACAAAGATTAGACTGGACTATGAGACATAAAATGACACTCATGAAGAGTGTGCTTCTTAGCTCATGTAGATACATGAGACTAAATGGACAGCTTCTGTCTGGAGGTGAGATGAGAAGGCAGAGAGGGTCAGGAGCTGGTTGAATGGACATGGGAAATCTGGGGTAGAAAGGAGACTGTGCTGTCACAGTATAGGGAGAACAATTAGGGTCACATAACAATGTATGTATAAATTTTTGTATGAGAGACTAACTTGAATTGTAAACTTTCACTTAAACTACAACGATTAAAAAAAAACAAACTTAATTCATGAGAACAAGAGCTGAGCAACTGCTTTAACTCTGTATCTGGTACCTACACCTGCATTTGCCACAAGTTAATAAATGTTTGTCTAATCAATGCTTGTGAAGTATTCACCAAAAACATTCATTTTTTTTCAGCACCCCTGTTCTCCTAAAACTTTGAGACAATTGGCTCAACTCTCCACTGTACTATACTCGATGTACCTATTACTGTGATGCGTTTCATCACATCTAATACTGGAGCCAATCACATGGAGAACTGCAGTGATGTTTGTTCTTTATTCTAAAAGTGTTCTTGCAGAATATTTGTTTTAAATGTGAACTGTCTCCTTAGCAATTGTCAGAGGAATCAGAAACTCCTGGAAAATATAAGAGATGTCTCAACAGATATTTCAGTCTTCTTTTACAAAAATAATTCTTAGTAGTACTTTATGAAGTTGATAAAACTAATATTTTTTAAAATGACTTTGTCTGTACTTTATACTGAAAACACCACACAGGTTATTGAACATATTTGTTGTTGTTAGTTGCCCTCATGTTGATTCCAACTCGTGGTGACCCTATGTGTTACACAGTAGAACTGCTCCATAGGGTTTTCTTGGCTGTAATCTTTATGAAGTAGTCCTGGTGGTACAATGGTTAAGCACTCAGCTGCTAACCAACAGCCACTCTCTTAAAAATTAGACCTTGCCATATGTTTTTGTAAAATATACAGCATAGAAAATACTATGGGGCAATTCTACTTTGTCATATGGGGTCATTATGAGTTGAAAATCTACTTGATGGCACCTAACAACAATCTTTATGGAAGCAGATTGTCAGACCTTTTCTTCCGCAGTACTGCTGGGTGGGTTCGAGCCACCAAACTTTAGGTTCTCAAGTGGAGCACAAACTGTGTCACCTAGATACCTTTGAACATATT
This sequence comes from Dugong dugon, assembly GCA_030035585.1. Taxonomy (NCBI): domain Eukaryota; kingdom Metazoa; phylum Chordata; class Mammalia; order Sirenia; family Dugongidae; genus Dugong; species Dugong dugon. The sequence goes on along the minus strand of CM057463.1, from coordinate 18,023,891 downwards.
TACATTCAGTGAAATAAAAGGAACAATATTTTCAATGCATTAATATATATTTCTATACCTATAGGGGAAGATAGAAAAAGAATTGATGCCTCTGGATGGTGGTGTTGGCGTAGAATACTGAATATACCATAAACTGCCAGGAGAACAAACAAGCCTGTCTTGGAAGAAATAAAGCCAGATTGCTCCTTGGATGCAAGGATGGCGAGACTTTGTCTCATGTAATTTGGACGTGTTATCAGAAGGGACCAGTCCCTGGAGAAGGACATCATGCTTGGTAAAGTACAGGGTCAGCAAAAAAGAGGAAGACTCCCAGTGAGTTGAATTGACACAGTGGCTACAACAATGCACTCAAACATAACAATGATTGTGGGGATGGCACAGGACCCGGCAGTGTACTGTTCTGTTGTACATAGGGTCACTATGAGTGGGAACTGACTTGACGGCACCTAACAACAACAGCAACAATACCTGTAGGCATTGTCAGGAGACATTCTCTCCATGGTTCCCTCACATAGCTGCACATCTCATGAGTAGCAGCACTGACAGGTATTTTCTTGGCTATTTCTTTAACAAAGAATCTTGGAAGATAGTATCTCCTTTTGGAGCAGAGGGCAGTGTTTGTTTTCTGTTCTGTATAATAAAAATAATGTTTATTTTGAGATAAAGATTGGGCATGCTTTCTTGCAGCCCATTATAAAACACTAAGTTTTCCAAGTTTGAGGTTTCTCAGCTGTGACACAAACCCACTGAATTCACAAGATTCATCTGGGTTTCTCTGTATTGTCCCTATGGAGGCTGAGTGGGCAAGGAGAATTTGCATAATCATGAAGCTCATGTTGCTTATTATTCCATGAGTAATAAAGTCCTTTGTCTTTAAACTAGGAATCTTGTGTCTTTTGCCAACATCCACGAAACTGCGGTATGTTAACTTGTTAGCAACTCTCAGTTCCGTCATAGTTCTTGGCCCTTAGGCTTATTTCTTTTTAACATCTACTTCCAGGACCTGCTAGATAATGGCCTTAACTAGAGACATAGACCCTGAGCTGGTCATTGATTTTTTTTAGCCCCCTTTAGTACATTTAATGCTATTCATGTCCTGTTCAAATCTATGCAGGGCCGTCTATTCTTGCTTCAGAGACCTATCCCTTTAATCACTGCTTTTAATTAAGAAAATAGTTTTCTTAAATGATGAACCATGTCAAATCATAAGGAAGCGTGCTTGGGTGGATTGAGGGGAAGAATGGTTGTCTGCTATTGCTAAATTCCTGTGTTTTCAAAGTGTTACCACACATTGCTTAGCTGTTTTGTAAATAAAAAAATGATCAGTGTTTAAGATTATTCAACCAGTGCCTTTGTTGAATGTAAATGGACATTTTATAACTAGCTCTTTTCTGTGTCTTCTTCTCTGACAGCTATCCCTTTCAAGGCCCAATTATTTTCGCCTTTAAATTTTTTGTTGATACTATGTGTTTTCACTAATGGAAGGCATGCTGATGCAAGGACCAATTCAGAATTTGTATTATGAGTTATGGAATTGACACATATTATGCGGTATCACATGCGGACCAGAGGACCCTTGAGGTAATAAATATTGGAATATGAGTCACGGCATAAAAAGTGGGTGGTGAACCATATATATATCTCAGGCAGAGCAGGGAGCCATTAACACTTGGAAGCAATGAATGGCATCTGGGAAAATGGCGCCCATGGATGAATGAAAACCAACAATAGCTTGTTCTCACTCTAAGTACATTCTCAAGAAAACGCAATAGCTGGGAAATATATTGAGGAGGATTATTTTACAGAAATAAAGGCAAAACAATAAAACGTGTAGAAAATTCACACATCCGGGATGCATCACCTAATACAATGCTCAGTCTATACAATAATGAGGTTGCAACTCTGCTTTCTTGAGTTTCACACATTTTTAGAAGCCCTTACCTTGAGGCTAAAAACACTAAAAGAGGAATGATGCCTTACCAAAGAACTCCAAAGGCATAAAAAGTGGCTAGTCAACTGTATGTACTACAGACCATGAAAGGGCTATAGAATTCTCTACCCCATGTCACCAACATCGCGTTAGGCTTATGAATTAATTTCAATGAACAATAATTAAACCACGGTGTTTCTGCTGCATGAATCTAATGTTGGAAGTATATATTTTCAAATCAATTTATTCCTCTGGTACCTGCTTCCATCTCACTGGACTGACAGTCAATCTTAAAATCAATCAGTTGGGTCACTGCACAGTTAATATGGTTTTATTGTTAAGACAACAGAAATAACTGACCTTGTCTCTCTCAGTGACTAAACCATATTAAAAGTACAACAATTTGATTAATATCTGGCAGTCAGCAATTATAGGCAAAAATAAGTAAATCGTCTCCAAAATAGTTAAACCAGGCAAATGATTAGTGTTTATAATGTAAATTCTAGTTACTAGGGAGACAGCCAGATAATAGTAACAACTCAAGGCTTAGACCAATCAACCATAGTCTTTCTGATAGTATAGCCCAGGTTTTAGAAACTTAATTATCTCACTAGATAAAAAGTCATATCTGATTAAAAAAACATAGACTTGTTTAGCACTTATACTAACATGAATAATAATAATCTGCTATTTTAAAATAGTTTCTTAGATTGTTCCTAAGTAATGTTGTTTGAATTTAACATCCTCTAAACCAAAAATAAACAGACTGTTGTCCTGAGTCTATGCCAGCTCATAGTGACCCTATCAGACAGAACAGAACTGCCCCATAGGGCTTCCAAGGCTGTAATCTTTATGGAGGCAGAGTGCCACATTTATCTCCTGCGGGGTGGCTTGTGGGTTCAAACCACCAACCTTTCGGTTAGCAGCCGAGTGCTTAACTACTGTGCCACCAAGGTTCCTTTAATATCCCCTACGTAATAATAAATTAAGATATATATTTCGTATTTTGGAGGAGATATCAGTTAAAATCAATGCAGCATGATGTTGATTGAACAGATCTATGCTTCCAGTAACAGTATCTTAACGTGCCCATTTCCCTATATCCTTGACAAGACTGAATATCACTTAGAAAACAAATTGTTTTCTTCCATGTGAAAAAAATTCCTAAAGTTAAATTTTTTAAATCAGGTATGCTGAAGTACTATATATATGTATATGTATATATATACACACACACACATACATACATACTCATACATGTATATAAAACCAAACCTACTGCTGTCAAGTTGATTCCAATGCATAGCAACCGTATAGGACAGAGTAAAACTGCCCCATAGGGTTTCCAAGGCTGCAGATCTTTACAGAAGCAGACTACCACATCACTCTCCCATGGAGCAACTGGTGGGTTCGAACTCACTGACTGTTCAGTTAGCAGCTGAGCTCTTTTACCACTGTGCAACCAGGCCTTCTATACACACACACATATGTATGTATATACATATATTTTTTTTCTTTTTAATCCCACTTTGTGTGTGTGTGTATATGTATATATAAATTCACCCTTTTCAGCATACAGATCTATATTTTTTACAAATGGTACTGTTATTTAACAATCACCACAATAAAGATATAGAACATTTCCATGACCTCAGTGGATGTCATCATACTTCTTTGCTGGTAATCCCTTCCCCTGTGGCCAGCCCTGCAACTACTGATCTGTCTTTGTTAATTCCAATGTTTGTGTCATCTCAGTGTCTTTTTATATTGGTTGGATTTTCTTCTGATTATTGGTTACATTTTCCTGCTACATTGAAGAACATAAGAATACTACATTTTTGAGAGTCTGGAGTTTGTTTTCTTTCTTAAAGTGCTGACTTTTGTTTGACCATTGTCTTAGGCTGGGTTCTCTAGAGAAGCAAAACCAGTAAAGTGTATAAATATATATATAGAGAGATTTATATCAAAGAAATAGCTCATGCAGTTGTAGAGGCTGGAATGTCTCAAGTCCATGGATTAGGATAGAGGCTTCTCCCGATTCACGTAGCTACAGAGGCTGGCTAACCCAGGATTGGCAGGTTGGAAAGCAGAGCTCTGCTCACAGGCTGTGAAGATCAACGAATCCCAAGATTGGCAGATAAACTGATAGTTTAATTCCCAAGAACTGGAGGTCAGATGAACAGGAGGCAGCTGCAGGATCCAGAGCTAGCAAAAAGCCAGATCATCTGCTTATATTCAGATGCAGGCCACACCCCCAAGGAAACTCCCTTTCAACTTATTGGCTACTCATGGCAGATGCAATCACGGGACTGATCACATATAAACACTGAGAATCATGGCCCAGCCAAGTTGACACACAATCTTAACCATCACAGTAGCATGTAGTTAATTACTGGAATACTAGGTCGCGGTGCTGAAAACTTGTTTTTAGGTTTTTTTAGAGTATAGACCTAAGTCTAGAGAACTTTACCCCTAAGTCATGTACTTATTGATGTTTTAACTGAATATTCAGGATGTTCAGCAAAATTTCTCAACATTTCTGTTTGGAACATCAATATCTTCTAGCATAAGCAACCTACAGCTTTTCTATTCATTTTATAACCCCACTTAGCTATTTTATTGCAAGCCTCATACCCTAGGATTCTACCTTGGCACAAGAAGAAGAGAATCAAGGAGGCTGCAGTTTATGGACAGTGCTTCCTTCTGTATATAATGAGTGTAACAATTTCCCTTAATTATCTGGCTTTTGAGTGTTTAGTTCAATCAGCCTTTGATGGTTGGTGGGAAAACTGTGAACTATTTTCTTCCTCTGTTTTACTACTAACTAAACCAGACAATATCTGGAAAAAACAAAACAAAACAACTTTTGATATGATTCAAGAATTCAAGAAGTAGAAAACAGCATTAATGAATGCATCCGTGCATTAACTTATTAATGTATTCTTTATAATTTTGTTGAAGATCTACTTATAATTTCAAGTACTGTAAATTCAAAGATATGATCTTATTCCCTCAGTCTGTTGTGAGAGACAGACATTTAAACAGATAACTGAAATAGAGTATAAAAGTGCAACCCATATATTAAATATTTCATTCTGTAGAGGTATGACGGAGGGATTGTTCAATTCTACTTGTTATAGTAAAGTCTCAAATGTGAAGAGACATGACCAAAGCATGAAGGATGTGTGGAAATACATGAGGGAAAAAAAATCCCTCAACAGAGGGATCAACTTGTCAAAAAATAGAGGAATGTATAATAGGACAGCACATTTACAGAAGTGTAAGTGTTTCCCTATTACTAACACAAAGAGTACAAGTAGGGGAATAGTGAAAGATGAGTCTTGGGAAGCTACACAGGGCAGAAGAGTTGTGAAGAGTGTTATAGGTCAAACAAGGAGTTTGAATTCCATCCTGTAGAAAACGAGAACCAGTAAAGTTGTTGAAATAGAAAAGTAGCATGGTCAATTTGTTTCTAGTATCACTGAAGGAAATGGATTCTAGGTGGACATGCTGCAGGGAAGAGGAATCAATGAGGTCCTGAAATAACTCAATAACAGTAGGGAAAGCAGGCACATTAATGAGAAAATTTAAGGTAATTGAACTGACAGGCGTAAGTGACCATTTGAAACTGTGGTGTGGAGAACAAGAAGAGGCTAGGATGGTTTCAGGTGTTCTACTACAGAGACAGCGCAGCACAGAGATTAGAACACTGGCTTTGACGTCATCATGCTGTGTTCAGATCCTGGCTCTACCATTTACCAACTATGTAGCCTTGGTCAGGATAAAACCAGTTACTACCAAGTCAATTCCCACTCATAGGGATCACATAGGACAGAGTAGAACTGCCCCATAGGGTTTCCAAGGAGCAACTGGTGGATTCATACTGCTGACCTTTTGGTTAGCAGCCGAGCTCTTAACCACTACACCACCAGGGCTTCTTTGTCAGGTTAGTTGACTACTATTTACCTCAGTTTCGTCATGTATAAAATGAGGAAAATAATAGCACTTACATGTAAGTTTACATTTTTATTTAACATAGCACTTATACAGTACATACCAAGGACCAGAGGCTACTCAAAGTGCTTTACAAGTATTAACTCATTTAAACTTTATAACAACCATATTATTATTCCCATCTACTGAATGAGCAATTTACTGAAGATCATAATGGAAGCAAGTGGCAGAGACTGGATTTGAATCCAGGCATTCTGTCTCCAGAGGCCGCGTGCTTTGATTACTACACTATGCTGCTTGTTGAGTGAGTAAAACACTTTGAGCAATGCCTGTCACATTGTCAGCTTGATACAAATTTTAACTCTGCATCTTCTTCTTATTATTATTATGTATATTTAAATTTTTCTGTTGGACCCACTCTATTTACGTGAAGGCTATCCTAAAATTCGGGAAGATTGTAGTGTACAAGATTTGAACAATTTTGGAGGCAGAATCCATGTAATTCAGCAAAATATTTCAAGTGCTCTGTGGGTCATGGGGATGGAGGAGAGGCACATGATTCCTAACCAAAATAAAGTGTAGGGCAAGCATGAAAATGCTCTTTTGGACTTGCAGCGTGTTAAAGCCAGCTAGCTGTGTGGAACTTGTCTGACTGACAGTTGTCAGTGCATTGCTGTATTTTGCTGGAAGTTAGTAGAAAGGAATGCAGTCCAGATCTGGGACTACAGGGATCTGCAGAACTCAGGAACCTATCGCTAGAATGTTTTAAGGTAAAAATTGTTCCTGCCAGAGCCAAGTGTCATAGAAGGACAATGAATAAGAGCAGGGGTGTAGGATAGTTATATTTATGAGTTATTTTGCTGTATCTGGTTTTCAATAATATATTTGTTCTTTCATATTATATATATATTTCATAACATCAGATTTATTCCATTTAAATGACTATCCTTTATTCTGAGATTTTGTTCTTCTTACATCTTGAGGGCTAAAATCTCTTACACAGCCTAGGTAAAGGCTTACCTTCTGTGTTACGTATTTCACAAACTTGAACTTGTTCGTGGTGTATTCTCCATAAACGTTTTGCAACAGTTAAGTTTTAATTTATTTCAGATCAATGCAAACATGGCCTTAATTTCAAGCATCAAAGAAATATATTTTCAATCAACACCGTGGTTATATCATCCTTTATTAAAACTAATTATATCGGTACCTGTAGAGTACTGATTTAAAAAGGGTAATACCAGTTCTGTGATATCATTATTGTTAGAGGAGTAGCCCGTTTTCCCCTATGTGAGCACTAGTGGTGCAGCGCAGAGACAAAGACCGAGGATCCAGGTTTTCCTGGGTCAGTGGCACTGTAGGTGACTGCCAGTCTCATTGTACATTTTGGACTATTTACCTTTATAAATCATACCATATGGCTTTCAGTATTTATACACATTGAAACTGAGAAGAAATATGCATTAGAGGAAAGTATATGTTACTGGGTTTCATGTGTCAGAAACAACTCCATATTTCATAAATTATTTTCATGCCATTAGCTACCTTTGAAAAAGAATAATTTCATATAAATGCGTGAAGTGGAACACACTTTTAGAAAACCTTACAGAGATCTATGTAAACTGCAGTATGCCCTCCCGTAAGTCAAACCAACTAATCTCCATTACCTCAAAGTGTTAGAAACAGAAAAAGAGTAGTTAGTCATGAGTTTTTCAAATCTGTTTCATTGGCATTTTAGGCCAGGTGCAAAGGGCAAAGGTTGAATTTTATGTCTGACACCATGATTCGGTGATTTGCTATAGTTGTGTTCCTTCCTATTAAGCTGTTCTTGCTAATATTAATTTGATATCCATTTGATAGAGCATTTATATTAAACTTCAAAATAACTGCTGGAAGCATCCTAAGAGCAACTTAACTTTCCTCCCAATTATGCAACATTTAGCCATGTCAGGGACAATTAAAAAGACAACTCAAGGCTTAGGAGATGAGAGGGTGCCTTGCAGTGTGCATGCAGAGGCTGGGGCATCTGGCCAAGGTCCTCAATGTAGTTATCAATTCTTAGTTCTTATTGGTTTTCTTCAGATGGTGATCCTGCGTAGACTTGCCTAAGTTCATGGCCATTTTAAAGTAAATTCAAGAAGGCAGGGATGAAATTATTGAGGTCATGACAGAATGGATCAGGTATCTATTGGTTCGAGACTGCAAGCCTATGGTTTTCATTGCAGATTCCACATATGTCTCTGAAGAGGGCTTATCCAAAGTTGTCTTTTGGACTTTAGCCAGTTTTGTAGCTATGAAGTATGGCAAGACACTCTGCACAAAGATGCTCTTGCTCTTATACTCCTCATGGATGCACTGAGAGAAGATATCTACAAAAGCCTTGGTTTCAGAGTAAATAGTCAACAGTGGAAGTGGGTACATGGCACCGGCAGAGGAGATGTTCAGAATTACCCCTTTTGATCTTTCTATCATGCCTGGAAGCACTAATCATGTCATCTTACAAACAGAAACAACAGTAATATTTATCAGTTTCTTGATGGTATTGTCCAAGTCAGGAATATCCAAAAAGTATTCAGCATACTCATGTGACATTCCCACATTGTTCACTAAAACACCAACTTCAGGACCTGCCAAGCTTGTTTTAATTCCATCATAAATATCTTCTGATCCAAAGTCAATGGTCCTTGTTTCCACTTTGAATTTTTCTCTTATTTCACTAGAAACCTGGTTCAGTTTATCCTATGATCTGCTGATAAGGACAACTTTTATTCCACACTTTGCTAACTCTTCTGCATATGACTTTCCAATTCCATCAGTACCACCTGAGACAACTGCTCATTCACTGAACCCCAGTCCAACCCAGATCTCGTTACCCAACCTCCAGACCTGAAAGGTCATGAAGAGAGAGTATGAGATGCACATGGCCAGGTAGGCCATGGTGTCCGTGCCCATCCAGTACCAGGAGCCAATTGCGGGGACAGGCTGTCCATGGCTTTCAACTAGACCTCACTACCTTCGTGAATGAAAAAAAATAAAATAATAACCTAATGAATGAATCCAGGAGGGGCCCATTTTTTTATATTTTTTTTAAAAAATTCCCAAATAGAAATACTATTGGGTTAAATGGAAATAAATAAGTAATTTGAATACAAGTTATTTGTGGAAAAGAAAACAAAACCATGTTAATAGGGATTGTTCAGGTGAAACTTGACTATTAAAAAAATTTAGAAATGATTCCACAATGTCTTTATTGGTTTTCCTCCCTTCTGCTTTGCTCTCCTTTTGCCTTATTTTGCAGATACGTAATAACGGTGAACTTTTTGTAATTAACTTGTCTGCATGATGATCTTTCCCTTATATTTTTTCCTCAGGACTTGAGTTACTTACATTAGATATATATATTTTTTAATTGTTCTTAAAAGAGCCTATATTTTTCACTAATATTACAAAGAAAGTTTTGGTTTTTGTTTGTAAGTAAAACAAAGCTCAAAATCTACTGGCAACAATGTCAGCACATGTGGTGAGCGGTGCTAGCCCTTATTTGGGAATCAGAAAATTTAATTTCTAATCTCTGTACTACATTTATATTCTTATGTGACCCTGGGACAACCACTTCACTATGAGAAGATTGTAGTTCCTTCATCTGTAAAATGAGGGGCTTGAATTAAAATATCACCTTCCGGTTTTCTTACGGTGAACTTATTCTACTTCAGGTATAACACATATTGAGGGCAGATATTGTATCTTCTGCATTTTTTAAACCTCCTATACAGTGGGACATGACAATTGTTTGAATAATCAGTCATTAGTTGAATTAGAGGATGATCTTATTTGGAAAACTTCAAGTAAAACTAGACTAAAACCTTTAGCTTCATTTCATGCTTACTATTCCAGTAAGCTGTACACCACTCACTTTATGGTTATTGCAGGTTAAGTACTTCTCAGGTTATAAGCTTAGCACATGATGGTATATGTGGGGGGAAAATCAGAAATATTTTGCAAACAAATTTTCATGCTGGTCATATTTTTTGCCCTCTCTTACCATTTGTTTTAGGCTGGGTTCACTAGAGAAGCAAAACCAGTGAAGCATCTGTACATATATATATATGTATAGAGAGCGAGAGAGATTTATATCAAGGAACTGGCTCACACGGTTGTAAAGGCTGCAAAGTCCCAAGTCCACAGGTCAGGCTAGAGGCTTCTCCTGACTCACGTAGCTGCAGGGCCTGGTGAACCCAAGATCCAGACCACAGAGGCTGACAAATTCCAAGATCAGCAGGCAAGTTGCTAGCTTACGTTTCAAGAACCATAGGTCAGATGAAAAGGAGCTAGCTGCAGAATCCAGAGCTAGCAAAAGGCCAAGAGCCTTGCCAGAAAGCCCACTTATATGGGAAGCAAGCCACACCCTCAAGGATACTCCCTTTCAACTGACAGGCTACTCACAGCAGATGCCATCATGGAGGTGATAATATTTTATTATATCTCATGATGGAGGTGATTACATCATTATATGACTGCCAAACTACATCATAACTGACCAAACCACTGAGAATCATGGCCCAGCCAAATTGGCACACAACCTTAACAATCACACCATTTAAGGGAACAAAGATCTTCAGGAAAAAGTTTACAAAATAATGCACAAGAAGAAATAAAAGACGAATTTCATATATTCAAGTCAGATTTTCTTTTAACTTTTTATTCTCTGCCAAAATTTCCAAACTAAAAGGTCAAATAAGTTAGATCATGGTTTTTGGTTAAAACAAACAAAAAAACAGGTTTGTGTCACAATAAAATTCTTCCAAAGCCTTTTCATTTTAATAGTCAAATTGGAAAATCATGAATTTTTAAACCTCAATTCAGCGTTATTCTTTTTGCCCAAACCTAACTCTGATTTAAGGAACCCTGGTGGCATAATGGTTAAGCATTCCACTGCTAACCAATAGGTCCATGGTTTGAACCCACCAATGGCTCCATGGGAGAAAAGACCAGGCAACCTGCTCCCCGAAAGATTGTTAGGTTGTTGTTAGGTGCTGTAGGATGGTCCTGCACCATCCTCATAATCATTGCTATTTTTGAGCCCATTGTTGCAGCCACTGTGTGTCAATCCATCTCATTGAGGGTCTTCTTCTTTTTCACCGACTCTCTTACTTTACCAAGCATGATGTCCTTCTCACGCTTGGTAAAGTACAGGGTTAGAAGTTGATCCTTCTTGATAACATGTCCAGAGTAAGTAAGACAAAGTCTCACCATCTTTGTTTCTAAGGAGCATTCTGGCTGTATTTCTTCTAAGACAGATTTGCTCTTTCTTCTTGCAATCCATGGTATATTCTTCACCAACATCATAATTTAAATGTGTCAATTCTTCTTCAATCTTTTTTTCATTGTCAAGCTTTCACATTCATATGAGGTGATTGAAAATACCATGGTTTGGGTCAGGCACACCTTAGTCCTCAAAGTGACATCTTTGCTTCTTAATACTTTAAATAGTTCTTTTGCAGCAGATTTGCCCAAAGCAAAACATTGTTTGATTTCTTGACTGCTGCTTTCACGGGTGTTAATTGTAAATTCAAGTAAAATGAAATCTGTGACAACTTCAATATTTTCTCCGTTTATCATGATCTTGCTTGTTGGTCCAGTTGTGAGGCTTTTTGTTTTCTTTATGTTGAAGTGTAATCCATACTGAAGGCTGTAGTCTTCGATCTTCAGCGGTAAGTGCTTCAAGCCCTCTTCACTTTCAGCAAGCGAGATTGTATCATCTGCATAATGCAGGTTGTTAATAAGTCTTCCTTCCATCCTAATGCCAAGTTCTTCTTCGTATAGTTCAGCTTCTCACATTATTTGCTTAGCATACAGATTGAATAAGTAAGTGAAAGGATACAATCCTGGCACACATCTTTTCTACTTTTAAACCATGCAGTGTCCCATTTTTCTGTTTGAAAGCCTGCCTCTTGGTCTGTGTACAGGTTCCACTTGAGCACAGTTAAGTGTTCCGGAATTCCCATTCTTGTTGATGTTATCCATAGTATGTTATGATCCACACAGTCAAATGCCTTTGCATAGTCAATAAAACACAGGTGAACACCTTTCTGGTGTTCTCTGCTTTCAGCCAAGATCCATCTGACGTCAGCAATGTCGTCTTCCGAATCCAGCTTGAATTTCTGGCAATTCCCTGTCTATGTACTGCTGTGACTGTTTTTGAGTTATAGTTTGCAAAATTTTACTTGCATGTATTATTAATGATATTGTTCGATCATTTCTGCATTCGGTTGGATCACCTTTCTTTGGAACAGGCATGAATATAGATCTCTTCCAGTCGGTTGGCCAGATAGCTGTCTTCCAAATTTCTTGGCATAGACTAAGGAGTGCTTCCAGCACTGCCTCCATTTGTTGAAACATCTCAATGGTATTCCCTCGATTACTAAAGTTTTGTTTTTCACCAATGCCTTCAGTTTCAAGTCCAATGCCTTGAAATAAATTGCATTACCCATAGAACAAGTATTCAAAATACTTTTACTTCAGAAGTGGTTCTGTTTCAAATTTCAAGAAATTTCTTTATATATAATATAAAATTAAGGTAAACCTCTTTTTCAAATGTTTGATAAAAGTTTGTAAGAGTCTTAAAAATATTTTATAGATATTCTGAAATACAGATTCAAAGAAACGGAATTTAAAAAGTATTGATACATGTAACAATTCAGACAATCTTAGTATATGTAGATTAGCAAACAATTTCAAAAGGAAGTCTACATCGGACTTCACAGCAGGTCACAAGCCTTAATTGAAATTTTTAACAATACTAATTTTTCTTAGAAATCACACAAAGGGAATTTAATTATCACTATTAATCTCTATTTAGAAAAAAAGCCTTCGTAAGCATAGCATGAATTTTACTCGCAAGAATTTTAGGACCAAATTAAAGAAGAAAAAAACTTATAAAATTGGACATCCATAAAGAATTATTAAAGAGCAGGCAGAAGGCATTACTTCCCAGCACTATTGTGCATTTCACTGGTCTTAAGTTTTCAAATATTATGGATATGAAATGTCATAGAGTGAAAATTCAAGAAGTTGATCTGCAGTAACTTGAACATCGCTTGTAGCGTTAGAAGTGATATTTAGATTTCTAGGTTTCAACTGAAGCTACAATTAACCAATTATCTTGTAGTCCAAGTATTATGTGTGCATGATCATTGAATGCTGCTACCTTGGTAGCACTCTGAACCAGCAGACCATGGAAATAGTATTATGAATGTTCCTAATGTTTTGACCAAAAATGGCTCTCAGAATCCAAATTCTGTGTTGTTTACTGACTGAGAATTGAGTGAGCAGTTTCATTTCCCTTTTTTTCTCTGCCTTATTAGATATCTCTTCCTCTCTAGTTCGCTCTACTAGCTAAACACATTCAAGAGGCCTGTCATCGCCGGGTATCCTTCGGTTGCAAGTGGCAGAAACCCTACTCAAAATGGCTGAGGCAGAAAAGGAATATAATTGGATCACAGCACATACTGGAAGGGAAAAGAATGGCTGAAATATACAGCTCAAGTGATTTCATTAGGACCTGATCATTATCGTTCAAGTCAGCTTCTTTCTGTGCGGTAAATATTCTAAGGCTCTAAGTGATGACTCCCAGAAGTTCCAGATTTTTGTCATCATACTGCTTATACTTTCAGTGAGAGGAAAGATTTTCCCTTCTCAGTATTTCTGTACTAAATTTGTGGAATTGGGTCTCATTGACACCGGTTTGTTACGTGACAATCCTTGTATCAATCCCTCTGTAATACGTGATTCAGCTCTACTTAAAGCACATAGATTGAGAGTGGGGTTAAGTAAATTTCCCATGGACAGCCATAGAGCTGTCACCACAGATAAGGGAAATAGATGTTGGGCAGTCAAATTCACTAAAAAGCTTTTTATACTGATGGTATGGTGGACCTGAAATGAAACTTTAAAATGAGCCACACTCTACGCTTATGTTTTTGGAATCATGTGGCTTATAATTTCCACAATTGATCTTTTTTTATTGTCCATTGCTGTGTCTTAGAGTTGTTGGTGAACCTAGTTTTCTATATTATGAGCACCTTGAAGGCAGTAACTATATCTTCTTACTTCTGTAATCACTACAATGTCTAACATCATTGGGATTCAATACATATTCAATAACTGCTAAAATAATGGCTTTTAAAAATTCAACGTAGCGCCTGGTGGATTTGAATTGCCAACATTTGGTTAATAGCCATAGCTCTTAACCACTATGCAACCAGGGTTTCCATGGTATTATGAAAATAGGGATAAAAGACGAACAATATGATGCTCAAATCAGTCAACTGCAACCTTGTTAATAGGATTGTAACAAGCTATTTGGGTCAGTTTCTACTTTTTGAAAGGTTTCTTTAAAATAAATGATAAAAATAACTGTGGCCATGCTATCTCTTCCTGGAATATTCTAAATCAGCATTGTGGATGGTATAATGAATGTTTTGGAGAAATTAACAGATGATAGAGACGTGTCTAAAAAGACTGGGTTTGTGAAAGAGGCCCCTATGCATCTGTTAGTTGTCGTACTGTGGGGGGTTTGTGCATTGCTGTGATGCTGGCAGCTTTGCACCGGTATTCAAATACCAGCAGGGTCACCCATGGCAGACCGGTTTCCGCTGAGCTGAATTTAGAGACCATCTGAAGAACAGACTTGACACATTGAACACTAGTGACCCAAGACCAGGTGAGTTGTAGAATGACATCAAGGACATCATACATGAAGAAAGCAAGAGGTCGTTAAACAGACAGGAAAGAAAGAAAAGACCAAAACAGATGTCCAAAGAGACTCTGAAACTTGCTCTTAAACACAGAGTAGCTAAAGTGAATGGAAGACATGATGAAGTAAAAAAGCTGAACAGAAGATGCAAAAGTGCGGCTCCAGAAGACAAAATAAAGTATTATAATAGCATGTGCAAAGACCTGGAGTTAGAACACCAAAAGGCAAGAATACACTCAGCATTTCTCAAGCTGAAGGAACTGAAGAAAAAGTTCCATCTTTGAGTTCCAATATTGAAGGATTCTATGGGCAAAATACTGAATGACACAGGAATTATCAAAAGCAGATAGAAGGAAAAACACAAAGTCACTATACCAAAAAGAATTGGTCAGCATTCAATCATTTCAGGAGGTAGCATATGATCAAGAACCAATGGTACTGAACCAATGGAAGAGGTCCAAGCTGCACTAAAAACATTGTCTAAAAACAAGGCTGGAGGAATTGATGGAATACCAACTGAGATGTTTCAACAAACAGATGCAGCACTGTAAGTGCTCACTGGTCTATGCCAAAAAAATTTGGAAGACAGCTACCTGGCCAACCGACTGGAAGAGATACATATTTATGCCTATTCCTAAGAAAGGTTATCCAGTCAAATGCAGAAATTATCGAATGGTATCATTAATATCATACACAAGTAAAAATTTGCTGAAGATAATTCAAAAGCAGTTGCAGCAGTACATTGACAGGGAACTGCCAGAAATTTAAGCTGGATTCAGAAGAGGACATGGAACCAGGGATATCATTGCTGATGTTAGATCGATCCTGGCTGAAAGCAGAGAATACCAGAAAGATGTTTACCTGTGTTTTATTGACTATGCAAAGGTATATGACTATGTGGATCAAAACAAATTATGGGTAACATTGGGAAGAATGGGGATTCCAGAACACTTAATTGTGCTCATGAGAAACCTGTACATAGACCAAGAGGCAGTCATTCAAACCGAACAAGGGGATACTGCATAGTTGAAAGTCAGGAAGGGTGTGCATCAGGGTTGTATCCTTTTACCATATCTATTCAATCTGTATAATGACCAAATAATTCAAGAAGCTGGACTATATGTAGAATAACAGGGCATTAGAACTGCAGGAAGGCTCATTAACAACCTGTAATATGCAGATGACCCAACTTTGCTTGCTGAAAGTGAAGAGGACTTGAAACACTTACTAACACAAGCAAAGACTACAGCCTTCAGTATGGATTACACCTCCACATAAAGAAAACAAAAATCCTCACAACTGGACCATTAAACAACATCATGATAAATGGAGGAAAGATTTATGTTGTCAAGGATTTCATCTTACTTGGATCAACACCCAAGGAAACAGCAGTCAAGAAGTCAAAAGATGCATTGCATTGGGCAAATCTGCTGCAAAAGACCTCTTTAAAGTGTTCAAAAGCAAAAATGTTGCTTTGAGGACTAAGGAGAGCCTGACCCAAGCCGTGGTGTTTTGAATCACCTCATATGTATGCAAAAGCTGGACAATGATAAGGAAGATTGAAGAAGAATTTATGCCTTTGAGTTGTGGTGTTGGGGAAGAATATTGAATATAACGTGGACTGCCAAAAGAACAAATAAATCTGTCTTGGAAGAAGCACGGCCAGGATGCTTCTTAGAAGCAAGGATGACGAGACTTCGTTTCACATACTTTGGACATGTTATCAGGAGGGACCAGTCCCTGGAGAAGGACATCATGCTTGGTAAAGTAGAGGGTCAGTGAAAAAGAGGTAGACCCTCAACGAGATGGATTGACACAGTGGCTGCAACAATGGGCTCAAGCATAACAATGATCATGAGGATGGCACGGGGGGGGGGCAGTGTTTCATTCTATTGTATATAGGGTCACTGTGAATCGTACAACTCAACTGCACCTAACAACAACAACATGAACAGAGAGTGTCCTTTTATTTGCAACTATAAATAAATAATGCCCATCGCTTACTCCCATTTTTCATCTTGCTCCATCGACCTCATGAACTACCTTGCCTTAACAAAACACAAAAACCTAATTACTGCATGTTATGTAGGTCAGCTCCTTCTACAATTTATCTTGATATTAAGAGTGAGGCTACACAGTGTCTCTCCATAGATAATTGCTACACTTAAGTTTATCACTCACATAAGTTCTCCCATCTTCTAGCCTAGGACTTCTTAGCTGGTAATTTTAGCTTGTCATATGAGATTGTGTTTAACTAAGGGAAACAAACAAACAACAACAAAAAACCAAAACACTGAAACAAACTCTAAAAATACCCTGTACGCTTATAACTTCATTTATTTATTTAAAATGTTTATTGAGAGACTACTGTGCATATGCCCTGGGGATATCTGCAGAAATATGATATAGCCACTGTGCTCTAGGATCACAGACTTGCACTGAAGCAAGAGACAAATACAAGTATAGTGCTACATTGTGGGTCCTTTTTATAGTCCCATTCCAAATCCTGAGCCGTAAATGATAAATAGTTCTAGTAGGCTTCAGGAATTGGTTAAACTATCTGGAGGAAGAGTTTGCTTTTTATTTATTTACTTTTTATTGTGCTTTAAGTGAAAGTTTACAGAGCAAATTAGTTTCACATTAAATAATTAATATACAAATTGTTTTGTGACATGGGTTGCCAACCATGCAATGTGCCAACACTCTCCCCTT
This sequence comes from Dugong dugon, assembly GCA_030035585.1. NCBI lineage: Eukaryota > Metazoa > Chordata > Mammalia > Sirenia > Dugongidae > Dugong > Dugong dugon. The sequence continues at coordinate 18,006,540 of CM057463.1, read as the reverse complement.
CTTGACCTTGGGTTCCCCATCTGCATTCATAGAGCTTTCCTGTCGCCTCCTGCCTTCTCATCTTTGCCCTTGCACTGGTGTGCCCATTTAGTCTTGTATACATGGTTGAACTATGTGTATTATGTTTTATATGTCTGTCTAATACTTAGCTGAAGGATATCCTCAGGAGTGACTTCAGTACTGAGTTAAAAGGGTGTCCGGGGGCCGTACTATCAGGGTTTCTTCAGTCTCTGTCTGACCATAAGTCTGGTCTTTTTTTTGGTGAGTTTGAATTTTCTTCTACTTTTTTTTCCTACCCTGCCCGGGACTCTCTATCTTGATCCCTGTCAGAGCAGTCGGTGGTGGTAGCCAAGCATCATCTAGTTGTGCTGGACTCAGTCTGGTGGCGGCTGTGATAGTTGTGGTCCATTAGTCCTTTAGACTAATCTTTCTCTGTGTCTATGTTTTTCCTCATTCTCAGAAGGAGTTGCTTTTAAGGCAGTGAGAAAGAAGAAAGAAAGAAATAACTTGGCAAAATTTGATCATCACTCATTTCAACTGAGCAATGATAGGAAATTAATACCAACAAGAAAATTAAAGAATCGATCTTTGCTATATATTTTTGTAGTTTATCATAACCTGGATCATATCTTTCCTTTCCTCTCCACTATCAATTTTATGAAAGATCAAAAGGAAGAGAAGAACCACTCTAGATCTCAAGAGTCGAAGGACACTTAACTCTTCTGCAGCTCTCACCCTTTTCTGACTTTGTTCCACTATAGAAGTGTCACATTTTTAATCAACATATCTCAGGGAGGGGGATTACAGTCAAATAAAATGAAATATTCACTTTACTGACCTCAGCATTCTTTAATACCTCTAAGGCATAGAACAAAGGAACATTTGTACTAACTTGACTGGGAAGTGGATGCTTGTATCTTTTGTTGCAACTAAGCATTTCCAACTTACTCTTTTAGGTATAGCACACCCGATTTTCTGTTGGAAATCTTTCCATTCCCCATTGGATGAAATCTCAGTGAGACCATCAAATCTTCCATATTTCTCCTGGCAAAAGCTGGGCACCTAACCAAAGCTAGGCTAACCACATGCAATTTCTAGAATTTTAAACTGTGAAAAAGTGATTCAAGTTCTGAAAATTGTCAAAGTTAATTCATCTTGAAGACAGTGCTTGAGGGAAAAAAAAAAAAACATAAAACAAAAAAACAACTGTTTATTAGTTCCTGGTATTAAGATGTCATGAAATACTCTTGTGCCTGTCCTTTAAGAATCTTGATGCTTAAACTTCTCAGGGCCAACCTATATTATTCATATTTGGAATTATCTAGAGATCGTTTCTGAGGGCTACAACTTTTCACTCATTCCACTCATCATGATTTTTCTTTCTTACCTCATACCTGAAGCCTTCACTCAAGTGATGACCTCTGTGAAAGCTTCTCAAGTTTCATTTTCCCTAGTGGAATTTGTTATCCCCCAAATCTCTGCTTTTGTCAGTTTTAAATATTTCTCTTTTGTAGCTCTCACCACATCCACTTATGGTTACTTGAGCATAGGACTCTTGCTAGATGGTGAGTTTTTTTCAGGGTAGGTAATGGGTCCTTATAATTTTTGTACCCTATGTATATCTCGTTGTTGTTGTTGTTAGTTGCTGTTGAGTCGATTCTGACTAATGGTGATCCCATGTGTGCAGACTAGAACTACTGCGTAGGGTTTTCAAGGGTGAACCAGATCTTCAGGCTGGTCTTCCAGGGCAACTTTGGGTGGGTTCAAACCTTTCACTTAGCATGAAGCCCTTAACCATTTGTGCTGCCCAAGGTTTCCATGTATCTCATAGAGCTTTGCAAATAGTAAACACACATAGAGATATTCTATGTCCTTTTTTTTTAAAGTGAACATGACAACAGTGTTTCTCCAGTGACACGTGTCTATTTCCCCAGACTGTTCCTTAAAACTAAAATCAGAAACCAATCTGAAGCAAACATATCTTATCCTTCTCCTCATTACAATCAACATTTCATTTTGCATTTGCAAAGCTGTGTTGGTTATTTGAATAAACACAATTATGTAGTCTGAAAAATAAGTAAGCATTTGCTCAGGAGAGAGAGAAAGATGTTTAGAATACTTAGTTTCCAATGTGGGTAGTTTGTTTTTTTCAGAGTTCTACAGATGTCAAAGAATAAAGTGTAGGAGCCTTCAGCTGGCCTCATTCTATCTTGTGATACCTTATTTATAATTTATACCCTGCCTACTCCCAGAAAATGAATTTTGAGGTTCCTTAAAATAGAAATATATTCAATAGAACTGAATAAAGGTAGAAAATAAATCATGAACAGTTTTAAAATACTTTTGGAATATATTTTTTCTGATAACTGAACTTCTTGCACTAAAAGGAAATGTAATGATTTATAAAGTTTTTATCTGATTGAAGAAAGTATATAGTCATTAATTAATTCTTAATGTTTGACCCTAAAGTCTTAAGAAACATTTATCACAGGAATTTTCAATAAAAACAACATACAGAAGAAACACTTCCTAGACTTCTAATTATGCAATTTAAAATTAAGTGGTAATAATAGTGGATGGAAAAGTACCAGAATAACAAACCTTGTTGGTGCTTTTATCATATTCATTTTAACACTTCTTTTTTTTTTTTTTGAGCAATGATTGGATTTATTTATTTTTATTGTGCTTTAGATGAATGCTTACAGAGCAGATTAGTTTCTCATTAAACAATTAATATACAAATTATTTTGTGACATTGGTTGCCAACCCCGTGACATGTCAACGATCTCTTCTTCCCTACCTTGGGTTCCCCATTTCTATTAATCCAGCTTTCCTGTCCCTTCCGGCCTTCTTGTGCTTGCCCCCGGGCTGATGCGCCCATTCAGTTTCATATACGTGGTTGAGTTATGTGTATTATTGTTTTTTTTTTAATGGGTCTGTCTAATATTTGGCTGAAGGGTGAACCTCAGGAGTGACTTCAATACTGAGTTAAAAGGGTGTCCAGGGACCATACTCTAAGGGTTTCTTCAGTCTCTGTTATACTAGGAAGTCTGGTCCTGTTTTTTTTTTTGGGGGGGGGTGTAGTTTGAACTTTGTTCTACATTTTTCTCCCACTCTGTGTGGGACCCACTATTGTGATCCATGTCAGAGCAGTTGGTGGTGGTAGCTGGGAACCATCTAGTTGTGCTGGACTCAGTCTGGTGGAGGCTGTGGTAGCTGTGGTCCATTAATCCTTTAGACTAATCTTTCCCTTGTGTCTTTGGTTTTCTTCGTTCTCCCTTGCTCCAGATGGGGTGGGACCAGTGGAGTATCTTAGATGGCCACTCACAAGCTTTTAAGACCCCAGACACTATTCACCACAGTAGGGTGTAGAACATTTTCTTTATAAACTATGTTATGCCAATTGAGCTAGATGCTCCCCCAGACCATGGTCTCCAGCTCTCAGCTCAGTAATTTGGTCCCTCAGGGAGTTTGGTCCTTCATGTGTCTATGAAGATTCCATGATCTTGCCTTGGTCAAGTTGTGGTTGCTTCCCCAGTATTGTGTATTGTCTTACGCTTCACCAATGTTACCACTTATCTATTGTCTGGTTAGTGTTTTTTCCTACACATCCGTCCCCTCCCTTATAACCGTCAAAGATTGTTTCTTTCTGTGTGTAAAACTTTTCATGAGTTTTTATAATAGTGGACTCATACAATACTTGTCCTTTTGTGATTGACTTATTTCACTCAGCCTAATGCCCTCCAGATTCATCCATGTTGTGAGATGTTTCGAACATTCATCACTGTTCTTTATCATTTCATAGTATTCCAGTGTGTTTATGCACCATAGTCTGTTTATACATTCATCTGTTTTTGATTCATTTTTAACACTTCTGAACACATTACAGAATGAAAGTTAATGTATACTTCTAGCCAACGATATTATGTTATATTACATTAATAATTTTTTTAAAATTTTTTCTCGTACAAAAATTTATACATACATTGTTATGTGACCTTAATTGCTCTCCCCATACTGTGACAGCACACTCCTCATTTCCACCCCTGATTCCCCATGTCCATTCAACTAGCTCCTAACCCTCTCTGCCTACCCATCTCACCTCCAGACAGAAGCTGCCTGTTTAGTGTCTTATATCTACTTGAGCTAAGAGGCAAACTCCTCATGAGTATCACTTTATGTCCCACAGTCCAGTCCAATCCCTGTCTGAAGAGTTGGCTTTGGAAATTGTTTTAGTTCTGAGCTGATAGAGAATCCGGGGGCCGTGCTTTCTGGGGTTCCTCCAGTCTCAGTCAGACCATTAAGTCTCGTCTTCTTACTAGAATTTGAGTTCTGCACCCCACCTTTCTCCTGCTCCATCAGGGACTCTCTGTTGCATTCCCTGTCAGGGTGGTCATTGGTGGTAGCCAGGCACCATCTAGTTCTGGTCTCAGGCTGATGAAGTCTCTGGTTTGTGTGCCCCTTCTGTCTCTTGGGCTAATATTTTCCTTGTGTCTTTGGTGTTCTTCGTTCTCCTTTACTCCAGGTGGTTGGGACCAATCGATGCATCTTAGATGGCCGCTTGCAAGCTTTTAAGACCCCAGATACCACTCACAAAATAGGATGCAGAACATTTTCTTAATAAGCTTTGTTATGCAAGTTGACATAGATGTCCCTTGAAAGCATGGTTCCCAGACACCTACCCCTGATACTCTGTCCCACTGTGATGGTTAAGATTGTGTGTCAACTTGGCTGGGCCATGATTCTCCATGTTTTAATGTAATCACTCCCATTATTGAATATACTGTGAGTAGCCAATCAGATGAAAGGGAGTCTCCTTGCGGGTGTGGCCTGCATCTGTATATAAGCAGACGTTCTGGCTTTTTGCTCTCTCTGGATCCTGCGGCTGTTTCCTGTCATCTCATCTCCCGTTCTTGGGACTTGAGCTGTCAGCTTATCTGCTGAACGTGGGATTCGTCGATCTGCACAGCCTGTGAGTGGGAGCCCTGCTCTCCGAACTTCTGATCTTGGGCTTGCCAGCTTCTGCAGGTGTGTGAATTGGGAGAGGCCTCTACCCTGATCCACGGACTTGGGACATTCTAGCCTCTACCATGGCATGAGCTGTTTCCTTGATATAATCTCTCTCTATATATGTATTTATTCACTTTACTGGTTTTGCTTCTCTAGAGAACCCAGCCTAAGAAATCCACAAAGCGTTTGATTGAATTCAGGTAACTTCTTCGCTTTGGTGTAGTCCAGTTGTGCTGGCTTCCCCTGTAGTGTATGCTGTCCTTCCCTTCACCTAAGATAATTCTTATCTACTATCTAGTTAGAAAATAACCCTTATCCTCCCTCCCCATGCTGGTAACCATCAAAAAACGTTCTATTCTGTGTTTAAACCTTTTTTTGAGTTCTTGTAACAGTGGTCTAATACAATATTTGTCCTTCTGTGACTGACTAAATTCACTCAGTATAATGACCTCCAGCTTCCTCCATGTTATAAGATGTTTCACGGCTTCATCAACGTTCTTTATTTTTGTGTAGTATTCAATTGTGTGGATATACCATGATTTGTTTATCCATTTGTCCATTGATGGGCACCTAGATTGTTTCCATCTTTTTGCTATTGTGAACAGTTCTGCAATGAACATGGGTGTGCATATGTCTATTCGTGTGACGGCTCTTATTTCTCTAGGATATATTCCAAGGAGCGGGATAGCTGGATCCTATAGTATTTCTATTTCTAGCTTTGTAAGGAAGCCCCAAATTGATTTCCGAAGTGGTTGTACCATTTTACATTCCCACCAAGAGTGTATAAGTGTCCCAGTCTCTCCACAACCACTCCAGAGTTTATTATTTTGTTTTTTTGGATTAATGCTAGACTCGTTGGGGTGAGATGATATCTCATCGTAGTTTTGATTTGCATTTCTCTAATGGCTAATGATCGTGTGCATTTCTTCATGTGTCTCTTAGCCGCCTGAATATCTTCTTTGGCGAAGTGCCTGTTCATATCCTTTGCCCATTTTTTAATTGGGTTATTTGTCTTTTTGCTGTTGAGGTTTTGCAGTATCTTGTAGATTTTAGAGATTAGACGCTGATCAGATTTTTCATAGTCAAATTTTTTTTCCCAGTCTGTAGGCTGTCTTTTGACTCTTTTGGTGAAGTCTTTTGATGAGCATAAGTGTTCGATTTTTAGGATCTCCCAGTTACCTAGTCTCTCTTCTGGTGCTTGTGCATTGTTACTTATGGTTTGTATTATGCTTATGCCATGTATTAGGGCTCCTAGTGTTGTCCCTATTTTATCTTCCATGATCTTTATCATTTTTGATTTTATGTTTAAGTCTTTGATCCCTTTTGAGTTAGTTTTTGTGCATGGTGTGAGGTATGGGTCTTGTTTCAGTTTTTGCAGATGGATATCCAGTTATACCAGTATCATTTGTTAAAGAGACTATTTCCTCAATTAACAGAGTTTGGGCCTTTGTCAAATATCAGCTCCAGATGAATTTATGTCTGGATTCTCAATACTGTTCCACTGGTTTATGTATCTGTTCTTGTACCAATACCAGGATGTTTTGACTACTGTGGCGATATAATAGGTTCTAAAATCAGTTAATGTGAGGACTCCCACTTTATTCTTTTTCCTGAATAATGCTTTACTTATTCAGGGCCTCTTGTCTTTCCATATGAAGTTGGTGATTTGTTTCTCCATCTCATTAAAAAATGCTGCTGGAATTTGGATTGGGATCACATTGTATATGTAGATTACTTTGGGTAGAATTGACATTTTCATTATGTTGAGTCTACCTATCCATGGGCAAGGTATATTTTTCCACTTATGCAGGTCTCTTTTGGTTTCTCGCAGTAGTGTCTTGTAGTTTTCTCTATATTGATCTTTTACGTCTCTGGTTAGATTTATTCCTAAGTATTTTATCTTCTTGGGGCCTATTGTAAATGGTATTGATTTGGTGGGTTCCTCTTCAAGGTTCTCTTTGTTGGTGTAAAGGAATCTAATTGATTTATGTATGTTTATCTTGTATCCTGAAACTTCGCTGAAATCTTCTACTAGTTCCAGTAGTTTTCTTGTGGATTCTTTGGGGTTTTCTGTGTATAAGATCGTATCATCTGCAAATAGAGATACTTTGACTTCTTCCCTACCTATTTGGATGCCCTTTATTTCTTTTTCTAGCCTAATTTATCTGGCTAGGACCTCCAGCACAATGTTGAATAAGGGTGGTGATAAAGGGCATCCTTGTCTGGTTCCCGTTCTCAAGGGGAATACTTTCAAAGTCTCTCCATTTAGGATAAGGTTGGCTGTTGGCTTTGTATAAATGCCCTTAATTATACTGAGAAATTGCCCTTCTATTCCTATTTTGTTGAGAGATTTTATCATGAATGGATGTTGGACTTTGTCAAATGCCTTTTCTGCGTCGACTGATAAGATCATGTGGCTCTTGTCTTTTGTTTTATTCATATGATGGATTACATTGATTGTTTTTCTAATGTTGAAGCATCCCTGCATACCTGGTATAAATCCCACTTGATCATGGTGAATTATTTTTTTGATATGTTGCTGAATTTTATTGGTTAGAAGTTTGGTGAGGATTTTTGCATCAATGTTCATGAAGGATGTTGGTCTGTAATTTTCTTTTGTTGTGGTGTCTTTACCTGGTTTTGCTATCAGGGTTATGCTGGCTTCATAGAATGAGTTTGGGAGTATTCCATCCTTTTCTATGCTCTGAAATACCTTTAGTAGTGGTGGTGTTAACTCTTCTCTGAAAGTTTGGTAGAATTCTCCAGTGAAGCCATCTGGGTCAGGGCTTTTTTTTTTTTTTAATTGGGAGTTTTTTAATTACCTTTTCAATCTCTTCTTTTGTTATGGGTTTATTTAGTTGTTCTACCTCTGTTTGTGTTAGTTTAGGTAGGTAGTGAGTTTCTAGAAATTTGTCCATTTCTTCTACGTTTTCCAATTTGTTAGAGTACAATTTTTCATAGTATTCTGTTATGATTCTTATAATTTCAGTTGGGTCTGTTGTGATAGCACCCATCTCATTTCTTATACGGGTTATCTGCTTCCTTTCCTATTTTTTGTTTTGTCAGTTTGGCCAGTGGTTTATCAGTTTTATTGATCTTTTTGAAAAACCAGCTTTTGGTCTTGTTAATTCTTTCATTTGTTTTTCTATTCTCTATTTCATTTAATTCTGCTCTAATTCTTATTATTTCCTTTCTTCTGATGCCTGAGGGCTTCTTTTGCTACTCTCTACTTGTTCCAGTTGTAGGGTTAATGTTTTGATTATGGCCCTTTCTTCTTTTTGGATGTGTGCATTTATTGCTATAAGCTGACCTCTGAGCACCATTTTGCTGTGTCCCAAAGGTTCTGGTAAGATGTGTTTTCATGCTCATTTAATTGTATGAATTTCTTTATTCCAGTCATAATTTCTTCTATAACCCAGTAGTTTTTGAGCAGGGTGTTGTTCAGTTTCCATGTATTTGATTTTTTTTTTACTTGCTTTTTCTGTTTTTGATTTCTACTTTTATGGCTTTACGGTCAGAAAAGATGCTTTGTAATAGTTCGATGTTTTGGATTTTGATAAAGCTTGCTTTATGGCCTAATATGTGGTCTATTCTGGAGAATGTTCCATGTGTGTTGGAAAAGAAATTATACTTAGCCGCTGTTGGGTGGAGTGTTTGGTATATGTCTATGAGATCAAGTTGGTTGATTGTAGCATTTAGCTCTTCCATGTCTTTGTTGAGCTTCTTTCTGGATGTTATGTCCTTCACTGAAAGTGGCATGTTGAAGTCTCCTACTACTATTGTGGAGCTGTCTATCTCTCTTTTCAGTGCTGTTAGAGTTTATGTATTTTGGAACCCTGTCATTGGGTGGGTAAATATTTAGTATAGTTATGTCCTCCTGGTGTATTGACCCTTTGATCATTATGTAGTATCCTTCCTTATCCTTTGTGATGGATTTTACTTTAAAGTCTATTTTGTCAGAGATTACTATTGCCACTTCTGGTCTTTTTTGAGTGTTATTTGCTTGATATATATATATATATTTTTTCATCTTTTGAGTTTTAGTTTGCATCTTTAAGTCTAAGGTGTGTCTCTTGTAGGCAGCATATAGACGGATCGTGTTTTTCAATCCAATCTTCCACTCTCTGTCTCTTTATTGTAACATTTAGTCTGTTTATATTCAGCATAATTATTGATAGGTATGAGTTTAGTCCTGTCATTTGGATGTCTTTTGTTGTGTGTTGTTCACAGTTTCTTTGTTCCACTAAATTTTCTGTGCTGAGTCGTTTTTCTTTATGTATTTTCTTTTCATCTTTTTCATTGTTGTTGATTTTGTGTTCACTGAGTCTTTATATTTTTCTAGTTTTTTATTCTGACTTGTAAGATTGTTAGTTTCCCTTGTGGTTACCTTACTATTTACCTGTATGTTTCTAAGTTTATACCAGTCTTTTATTTCTATATATTGCCTTGACTTCCTCTCCATATGAAAAATCTATGCCTACATGTTTTAAGTCCCCCTTTTTTGTTTTAATGTTGTCATCTTTTACATATTGACATCTGTTTCCCTATTTTCAGTGTTTTAGCCTTGATTTGCTTTTGTGACTTCCCTATCTGGGTTGATACCTGGTTCCTCTGTCCTGTGTTCTAGTCTTGGGTTGTTATCTGTTGTTACTGATTTTTTAACCAGAGGACTCCCTTTAGTATTTCTTGTAATTTTAGCTTGGTTTTTGCAAATTCCCTAACCTTCTGTTCATCTGGAAATGCCCTAATTTTGCTATCATATTTGAGAGTCAGTTATGCTGAATATATAATTTTTGGCTGGCAATTTTTCCTTCAAGGCTTTATATATGTCATCCCATTGCCTTCTTGCCTGCATAGTTTCTGCTGACTAGTCCAAGCTTATTCTTATTGACTCTCCTTTGTAGATTATTTTTCATTTATCCCTAGCCACTCTTAAAATTCTCTTTATCTTTGGTTTTGGTAAGTTTGACTATAATATGTTTTGGTGACTTTCTTTTGGGATCTACCTTATGTGAGGTTCGATGAGCATCTTGGATAGTTATCTTGTCATCTTTCATGATATCAGAGAAGTTTTCTGTCAACAAATCTTCAACAATTCTCTCTGTATTTTCTGTTATCCCCCCCCCCCCCATTCTGGTACTCCAATCACGCATAGATTATTCTTCTTGATAGAGTCCCACATAATTTTTAGACTTTCTTCATTTTTTAAAATCCTTTTATCTGATTTTTCCTCAAATAAGTTGATGTCAAGAGCTTTACCTTCTGTCTCACTCATTCTGACTTCCATTGCCTCAGTTCAGCTCCTATGACTTTCTATTGAGTAGTCTAAATCTGAAATTGTATTGTTTATCTTCTGGATTTCTGATTGCTGTCTCTCTATGGATTCTTGCAGCCTGTTTAATTTGTCATTATGCTCTTCTCTAAACTTTTTAATTTCCTCTATTGTATGTTCTGCATTTTGCTTAATTTTCTTCCTAATTTCTTGAAGAGTTCTGTATATTAATCTTTTGTATTCTGCCTCCAGTAATTCCAAAAAATTTTCCTCCCCTGGAAAATTTCTAGATTCTTTATTTTGGGAGCTTGCTGAAGCCATCATGGATTGCCTCTTTATGTGACTTGATATTGACTGTTGTCTCTGAGCCATCAATAAGTTATATTTATTTATTTTATGTTTGCTTACTGTGTCTTAGCTTCTTGTTTTGTTTTGATATGCCCAAATAGGCTGCTCATATGAGCTAGTTTGATTACTGGTAACTTTGAAGCTCTAATGTCCTGTCACAAGGTGGTTAGATCTGTTACTAAGCATGTAAGCTCAGGAGTCTGCCAATTCCTCTTGTATGGATTTGGCTCAAGTGCCCAGGTGGATAGCCACCAAGTGGGTGGTTTAGGCTCTCACTTACAGTCTTAGACAGGCATGGGTGGTTGGTGTAGGCACAGGCATCTGGCTGCAGCAGGGGGACACACTCTGAGCAAGGCAGGGGGCTGATGGCTGCCCCCGAGTGTCCAGAAGGAAGGCGTGTCCCTGTTCGCTACAGCAAGTAGGTGGGTGAGTTTTGCAGCCAGACTTTGAGCACCTAATGCTGTTGGTTGTAAGGACTGGGGGTCAACTCTTATTCATGGACCCCTATCGCAAGTGGCTAGGTGGCGTGGGTGGAGCCAACAGTCCTCAGGCCCCTGATGTGGGTAGGTGAACACACTGCTTAATGGGCAGAGCAGTGTCAAATGTCAAGAACCTGCCACTTCACAGCTGAAACAGTTGATGTTAGAGTTCCAGTATATACCCTGTTGTACTGTGGTAATGAGGGCCTACACTGTTGAGATGGGCCCACACATGTCTATTCAGGCAGAAAGGCACTCAAAGTCCGTGGATCCCTTATGCCTGTGCCTAGGCAAAGGAGCTGTGCCTACCCTGGGTTCCTGGCTTAGGGGAGCAGGCAGTTTATTTTTTTTCCCTGTTTGTTAATTTGTTCACTCTCCAAGGCAGACAGAAAAGCTCCGGGTGTGTGACGGATCCTACTTCTGGCCCAGGGGACTTGGAAATTGCTGAAGCTGGTCTGCGACCCAGTGCAGAGCAGAGAGCAGGGAGGTAAATGGGAGAGAGATTTTTCCCCAAGGTGGGTGTTTTCATCTGTGCAGTAAGCCGTATGCAAGTACTTATAGTTTGTGGAGGGCTGCTTGTCACTGGTTCTGGGTGACCGTGTAGACTCTATGGCGCTGGGTCTCTCTTGCTGTGGAAAACTTGCCTCCTGAGCACTGCTGCTTGCTTGCCTCACCACTGACCCCAGAGCTGCTCAGGCCTGAAGGGCTCAGGCTCTTGCTGGGTCAGATCTGGCAACTCCTCACTGCTTCCAAACCGTCTCTTCCTCCTCCTGCCACTCAGTCTGGTTCCTCAACTCTGCCTTTGATGTTCAGGGCCCCCAGATTGCTATATATGATTGAATCACTTGTTTTTTCGGGTCTTTGTTGTAAGATGGTTCACCAGAAGCATCTGACTACTCCACCATCCTGGCCCCGCCTGTATATTAATACGTTTGCTAAACTTAAAACCAAGTCACAACATTATAGAAAAAATAACTTAAACAGTGCAATATTCCCACTTATATCCAAAATAGGTGTTCAGTATATACTTATTTCATGAATGAATAAATGAAAAGAAAATTCTGATAAGGATAGTTGTCTGATGTTGATGTTTATATATTCAAATATGAAAGTGTCTTCAAATTTTATATGCAAACTTTTTTTTTTTTTGTAGTAGATGCTTGGAGGAGTTCAGCGCATATTCTTCTCACTGTGCCAGCGCGCCCATCCCATAGCTTCTATGAATGCACTTCAAGCTCCAGAGAAATGCCCTGGCCTGAAAATGCTTGAGAGATTACAGTAGCATCACTCCATCCACAAGACCAATGGCTCACATATATGGAAGTATAAGGGCAGAAAATCCCAGCTCCTTTTGCTCAAGATAAGACAACTGTGCTTGGCAAATTACAGTTGATATTCCAAACTTGCCCCTACCCCAATTACATCGGGCCAAGTGTAAACTTTATGTGCAAACACATCATTGCTCACCCCATTTTCCACCCTGATTCTCTCAATCCATCATAGTTCTTTTTTTTTTTTTTTTCCCTAAAGGGCACTGCCTAATAAATTATATGAACCTGAACCCCTGTCTCAGGCTCTGCTTCTAGAGAACCTGATCTATGACAGGTTGACTTATATGCTACTATTATACATCTTTGTTTTGGGAATCCTGCTGAAAGCACAAAGTTCAAATGTCAGAGCCACAGTCACCATATTTTTGCAGAAAGTAATTCTGTCAGGCTTGTTATCAGGTATGTAATGAGTGTCATGTAATGGTATCTTCTCAGAAAGAATCAAAGGTAGTTTTGAGAAGTCACCAAAAATTATATCCAAGTGTGTATTTCCACTATCTTCTATATCAAGTGTTTTTTGCATATAAAAAAAGTTGAAATGGCAAATGTTTTGTTATATATATATATACACTTACCACAATTAAAAAATGCAAATTGGTTCCTTTAATTTAGAAGTATTTTTTTAAAAGAAGCTGCACACTCTACGAGTAGATAGCAAACAATTTTCCAAACCCTTAACTAGCACTCATTCTAACTAATTGCCACATGCATAGCAAGATGGGAACTATTTAATTGACAATATCTTTTCCTCCAGATTTGGTAAAATAGTATGTCTATGGATATTTAGAAGCGTGGTCTTAGCTTCTTTCCCTCTGTAATAACAGTGCTTCTAGAAGAACTCTACATACAAAACTACTTTTTCAAGTCCAGATTCAAATGTGCTAAGTGTTCTGATTAAAATGCTGATTTTTCCTTGTTTCTAGTAAATCTGTTTACTTTTGTAATTGTGGACATTGCTTTTTTGCACTCTCACAAATTGGAGGCATTTTTCTGTCTATTAAAAAATGAAAAAACAAAAAACACTCTCCTCCTTCCTTGCTCAACCTCGTTATTCTGTGCATCCTGCTCTTAGTGCACTGCAGGGATTTGTCTGATTCCACTCGCAGTGGCAGTAACAACCTTGATCCTTTCTTGTCTTGTTGAGCACTGCATTTAGATTGACCAGTAGTCTCAAGGCCAATGTTAGTCATCTTAACCATGACAACTTCCCAGTCCTTTAGGTCTCAGTAATCCCTCTGTGCACACTGGGAAGGACTATTTACTCTGCCCTCAGATGAGTACTTTTTGAAAGACTATGTAACTGGGAGGAGCCTGTGAAGTACAAGTGGTTTGCAATCAACTGCTAAGCTAAAGGTTAATGTTTGAACTCACTCAGCAGCTCCACAGAAGAAAGGCTGGTGAACTGCTTCCACGAGGATTACAGAGAAGAAAACTGATATGGAGCAGTTGTACTCTGTAACACGTGGGGTTGCCATGAGTTGGGGGCTGACTCAACTGCAACTAACAACAACAACAATAACATGTACCTAACAATAATAACCACATTTCTCCACAGCTTGTTCTTACCTCTGATTTCCCAAAACTGAGCAAAATGGGAGAGAAAAAGTGAACCTGAGGCTCATATTGAAATTTCTGATGAGCTACTAGAAAAGTCATTTTTAATATTTATTCATTTAATGATTATTGTAGGATCCACCACTAGAATAGGCACAGGGATACAAGGATATACATGAAAATATTCCTACCCTCTAAGAATTTAGTTCAAATGGGAACAGTCATATTAAGTAATACTTATAAAATAATGTCTAACGGCTTTAGGAATAGGAAGGTCTATAGAAACATAGAGAAGAGAATGTTCAACCTCCAGGTGGGCAACTAGGGGATAGCTTCAGAGACAATGACATGAATTGAACCTTGAAGGACCAGAATATTTTTTACCAAACAAATCAAAGAATGGCAATAGGAAATTCAGAGTAGGGATTGAGATTTTCATAAGCACAGAAGAACAATGGAACATGGCTAAAATGGATACAAACTAAGAGACTGTAATAGATGGGGATGTAATATGATCTGGGGAGGTAGTTTAGCAAGATGAAAATGGAAAAGTAGGTTAACTTGAAATTATCTTATATGAGTCACTAATGACTTTGAACTTATTTTTACTGATGACTTGTAGGCAAGTTTTGTGCAGTGGGCAAAGTCAGAAAACGTAAAAATGTTTATGGGTCACATTCTTTGTTGTTCTTGTTGCTAGGTGCTGTCTAATCAGTTTCAACTCATAGTGACTCTATGTACAACAGAACAAAACACTGCCTGGTCCTGTGCCATCCTCACAGTCTTTGCCATGTTTGAGCCCATTGTGGTAGCCATTGTGTCAATTTATCTCATTGAGGGTCCTCCTCTTTTTTCCTGACCCTCTACTTTACCAAACACAATGTGCTTCTCCAGGGATTGGTCCCTTCGGATAACAAGTCCAAAGTACGTGAGAAGAAGTCTCACCATCCACCCTTACACATTTGTTCGTTCTTCTGGAAGTCCATGGTAATATTTCATATTCATTGCCAACGTCATAATTCAAGTGCATCAATCCTTCTTTATCCTCCTTATTCATTTTTCAGCTTTTGCATGCAGATGAGGTGATTGAAAATATCACGGTTTGAGTCAGACGCATCTTAGTCCTCAAAGTGACATCTTTGCTTTTTAACGCTCTAAAGAGGTCTCTTGCAGCAAATTTGCCCAGTGCAATACCTAGTTTGGTTTCTTGTCTGCTACTTCCATGGGTACTTATTATGGATCCAAGTAAAATGAAATACTTCACAACTTCAATCTTTTCTCCATTTATCATAATGTTGCATATTGGTCCAGTTGTGAGGATTTTTGTTTTCTTTATGTTGAGGTGTAATCCATACTGAAGGCTATAGTCTTTGATCTTCATCAGTAGGAGCTTCAAGTCCTCTTCACTTTCAGCAAGCAAGGTTGTGTCATCTGCATAATGCAGGTTATTAACGAGTCTTCCTCCAATCCTGATGCCACATTCTTTTTCATATAGTCCAGCTTTTTGGATTATTTGCTCAGAGTACAGATTGAATGTTGTTATTAGTGCCCTCGAGTTGGTTCTGACTCATAGCGACCCTATGTACAACAGAACAAAACACTGCCTGGTCCTGTGCCGTTCTCACAATCCTTGTTATGCTTGAGTCCATTGTTGCAGCCATTATGTCAATCCATCTTGTTAAGGGTCTTCTTTTTTGCTTATGTCATTCTGTTTTGCAGATTGAATAAGTATGGTGAAATGATACAACTCTGAAACCGTCTTTCATGATTTTAAATCACGCCGTATCCCCTTGCTGTATTCAGATGATTGCCTCTTGGTCTATGTGCAGGTTCTAGATGAACACAATTAAGTGTTCTGGAATTGCCGTTCTTCAAAATTCTATCCATAATTTATTATGACCCACACAGTCAAATGTCTTTGCATAATCAATAAAACACATACATATGAAATCTTCTTACACATTATGCTATCTATTTTATTGAATGCAAGAATAGCAACAAGAAAATTCATGTTCTATTTAAGTCATTAAAGTGTTAATATGTGGATACATTTTGGAGTTAGTAATACAAAACACCTTTCGAATGCTTAATACTTTATTTTTGTATAATACTGTAAAGAACACAAAGTGTATTCACATGCATTACTTCTTCTTATCCTCAAAATCTTTCTGAGACATAGTTACTTCCATCTATTTTTCTACCTAACAGACAATGTAAGGCTCAGTGAAGTTTTTCATCCAAGATCATACAAAGATACATAAGATTTAGGTTGCGCTTGTTTAATCTGGCCTCCCATAGTTTAGACTGACGACACCCTAACCATGGCAACGTCCAGAGCAACAGCGTTATCACTATTGTAGTGGAATGTGAGCACTCAGGGTCCTCCCGGCTACATTTCACTTAACTGGATACATCTTGGTGCTAGTCGTGTTGATTGTGCTCTAACTGTTCTGAAGTGCATCTCCGCTCCTTCCACGCGGCAATTCATCCACCCGTCTCCACCTTCCAGTGCTGCAGCCATAAGCACCAGGCCAGAAACTCTTGCCTTGGGATGAGATATTTTTTAAAGGCCTCTTTTGAGTCCATTGTCTTTGTTGTGAAGACTTTTTCTCCCTATTCTTGTACCTTGGATAAGCTAGGAGGACAGGTGGGCCACATGCAGACTGAAGTAGGAGTTGCCTAAATTTTTATAGTTAATGTAGGAGCACTGAATGTCCTACATTTCTGTTTTAGGAAGATAACTCTGGTGGCTTTATCTTTTCTGCCTCAATACCTCACTCACTAAAAAGAAAAACCCCATAGGTTTAATTTCTTGTTTTCAGGCACAGTCCAAGACATATTTGTAGTTAGCACTTAGAAAATATTTCTCCTTTAAAAATGTAAATGTGGCTAGAGGGATAATTTCTTCTGTGGGGGGTCTATCTCCTGCTTCCTCTTCTCTCAGAGAGCCTATTGTGGTGGCTTCAGAAGCCCAAAGAGAATTTAGCCCATTGCACCAAAACAGTAAAGATTTGCGGTGAGTTTGGTGCCATTTAAATGAATGAATAAAAGGGATTTATTAACTTATATGACTGGAACATGAATCGCTTGTGAATGAAATCTATGGAAAAAAGTGATAATAGGGAGTAGAATGTGAAGAATCTCATGAAGAAAGTTGCTGAGAGCAACGAAACAAATTATTCCGGAATTGACATTAACTATGACTTGGATATTAATTAGGCAGCTTTGGTATTCTTAGATAATTTGCTTCAAGAACTAGAAATGCAACCTGCAATATAGTTTCTTTCTTTCTTTTATTTTTTTGAGGGAATGGTGCCAAACTGAAGTCTTCAGAAAACGGAAGCCCTCAATTTGCCTGGAGAACAGGTCCAGTGGTGTTAGCAGAAGCTTTAGAAGTTACATAATGAATTGTATTCAGGATGACCTAACGCAGATATCTTCAAATCTCAAGGTCTGCCCTTCACACTGAAAGCAGAGGCAATCACTATTGCTTCAAGGAAAGTCTGCTTAAAAATCCCTGCTTACACAGATGAGCCCCGGTGGTGCAATGGTTAAGTACTCAGGTGCTAACCAAAAGGTCAGCGGTTAGAACTCACCAACAGCTCCTCAGGATAAAAGACCTGATGATCTGCTCCTGTAAAGATTACAGTCTAGAAAACCCTACTATGGCAGTTCTACTCTGTTCTGTCCTATAGGGTCTCTATGAGTTGGAATCAACTTGACATAACAACAACAATTATTTCCACGGATTACTACGACTAGGGAATATCACTGGAATTAGACTCAGTCAAATTCACAACAGGCAAGAATCATCAGAAGTGCATTTTAGTACCATTTACTCAATTTGGTTGACACCGGCTGACAGAATGATGAGTTAGTATTTTCCAGAACAAAGACTCAAGTATTCTTATCTCTGTTTAAAGCCAAATTGTAATACTGTAGAATCTACTGAAACTGTAAAACTCGGTAGCTTAGTTTACCCCATTCTTTGGGAAAAAAATTATTAAGATTTTACTTATGAATTCAATACTTACCAATCTAGAATATTAGTTCTGCGAGAGTAAGGAAGATGTCACATATATTGCTGTATCCCTAATTTTCAAAACACTAACTAGTGCGTAGTAGACCATCAATAAATATTAGTTGAATACATAAATAATGCAAGCAGTAGAGTTAGTTACCTACTGTTGTATACCTCTACCTCTATTCAAAGGGTTCAAAGCTAAAAACTTAAATTACTGTGAAATGTGAAAATATTTTAAATGATAGATTACTAGTTAATGTAGGCAAGGTGAAAAAACCCTTTCATTTGCTAATCAACTTCCTGAGTCCCTTAAGTACCATTTAAGTGACTTTAGTTGAATTTGGATGTGGGTAAGTTGCCCGTTTGCCACTTGCCAGCAGATGGCCTAATTATTCCATCGTTCACCAAACATGGAAATTTCTTTTTAGAGAAAAGCAGTTCATGAGGATTAACTCCCCCACTCCAGTTTTTTTTCTTTTTTTAAAAAACAGAGACAATGTTTCAGTACAGTTCCCTTTATTTTTCACTGGATTAAACAATTGATTAGAGACGCTAATTTTAATATTGTCTAGTTTAATCAATAAGGAAAGTGCATACAATTTCATATATGTGCCAAATCACCTAGGAAGATCCATAGAGGTGACATTCTTATATCATTGCCTCAGGAATAAATTGATTCATCAGCGTCTATGAGTCAATGAGGCTTTTTATTTTTCTCTAGACAGTCCCTAAAATTTTACTAATATTTAGATGACTTTACTAGCTTTTCTGAAATTCAGTGTAAAAGAACTGTGATGTTCAGACTCAGTATACTTGTAACAAACTTCCTTAGAGTTCTGAGATTATTTATAAATTTTATGATTCATCTAAAAGAGAAACATGCTTTTTCATCTGTAACACATATAAAATTTGTTCTTTATTAGTAGATAAAAAATAATATGGTAAATACAAAAAAAAAACAAAACAGATTCTGTTGAGATGATTCTGACTCCTGGCTACCCTATGTGTATCACAGTAAAACTGTGCTCCATAGGGTTCACAATGGCTGATCTGATTTTTCAGAGGTGTATTGCCAGGCCTTTCTTGCAAGGCATCTTTGGGTGTACTGGGACCTCCAACTTTTGGTTAACAGCTGAGCACATTGACAGCACTCACGATGTGGTAAGTATGAAGCTCTCTAGAAATAGCAAGAGATGGAGGGGAAAATTATTCATTAAATTTAATATAGCCCTGTTTAATATTTTTCTTTATTAACTCTACCATTTATAAAAATGCATCATTAGATTATTTACTTTCTTTTAAATATCATCTATATCATTAGGGACCTAAGTATTTAACTGCTTCACCCTACTTGAATGTAAGCACTATGAGGGTAGAAGCTTTCTCTGTCTTATTTCTTAGTGTTTATTTCATGACCACTTACAACAGTGCCTGGCATATGAAAATTGTTTCTTTAATATTTATGGGATGACTGAATTTGATTCTGAGTTTCTTTTCTGAGGTTAAGCAATAAGAAAAAACAAAGGATTTGGCACAGTGAATAGGAGTCTCACTCTTGGGGCGTTCAGAAATTTAAAATAATCTACCAAATTACTTTTCCAAAATTTTCCTGCTTAGGTCTGCAACATGCTTTTCCCCCTTATACTTTGCAACATGTAGGTCAACTCCCTTTGATATATTACTTCTTGCAGTAAACCAGTTACTTGCTCCCAATCCTAAGATGTCAAATCAAAAGAAAAGGAAGGAAAAGGAAAAGATCCTTCTTGCAGTAAATCAATTACTTGTCCCCAGTCCTAAGACATTAAAAAAGAAAGAAAGAAAAGAGAAGAAGAGAAAGGAAGCCCAAAGATAACATCAACAGTGTTGTACTGGAACACTTTGAAAATTAGGTACCAGGTGCATTGATATTTGTTTTGTTGTTATGCTTTATAAATAACTTAAGTCCATTTAGACATTATAAATCTTACATAATAAAAATATTTTTTAAATGTAGTGGAAAGGAGATACGGAACTTAATCACATTTTTCCCTGCTACATCATGTTTTTCTTTCATTGTGGCTTCATCGGAATTTTGAAAGAAGAAAAACATACCCTTCTCTTCCCCGTCATGACATCTATCAGATTGTTGGTGTTGTTAGGTGCTAGTGAGCTTTCTGTTTGTACTTCTTCCAAGATAGATTCGTTCATTCTTCTGGCAATCCATGACATATTCAATATTCTATGCCAAACACCATAATTCAAAATCATCAATTCTTCTTCTGTCTTCCTTATTCATTGTCCAGCTTTCACATGCATATGAGGTGACTGAAAATACCATCGCTTGGGTAACGGTCACCTTAGTCCTCAAAGTGACATCTTTGCTTTTGAACACTTTAACGAGGTCTTTTGTAGCAGATTTACCTAACGCAATAGGTCCTTTGATATTTTGGCTGCTGTTTCCATGGGCTTTGATTGTGGATCCCAGTAAAATGAAATCATTGACAGCCTAAATCTTTTCTCTGATTATCATGATCTTGCTTATGGATCCAGTTGTGAGGATTTTTGCTTTCTTTATGTTAAGATATAATCCATCTGAAGACTGCAGTCTTTGACGACCTTCGTCAGTAAGTGGTTCAAGTAATCTTGACTTTCAGCAAGCAAAGTTGTGT
This sequence comes from Dugong dugon, assembly GCA_030035585.1. Taxonomy (NCBI): domain Eukaryota; kingdom Metazoa; phylum Chordata; class Mammalia; order Sirenia; family Dugongidae; genus Dugong; species Dugong dugon. Next base: position 17,985,874 of record CM057463.1, on the reverse strand, counting down.
CTACATATCACAGGTTGTTAATGAGCCTTCCTCTATACATACAGATTGAGTAAGTATGGTGAAAGGATACAACGCTGACAAACACGTTTTGTGATTTTAAACCACTCAGTGTCCTCTTGTTCTGTTCGAACGACTGCCTCTTGGTCAATGCACAGGTTCAACATGAGCACAATCAAGTGTTCTGGAATTCCCCTTTCTTGACAATGTTAGCCATAATTTGTCATGATCCACACAGTCGAATACCTTTGCATAGTCAATAAAACACAGGTAAACATCTTTCTGGTGTTGTCTGCTTTCAGCCAAGATCCATCTGACGTCAGCAATGATATCCCTTCTTTCACATCCTCTTTTGAATCTGGCTTGAATTTCTAGCAGTTCCCTGTCGATGGACTGCTGCAATCGCTTTTGAATGATCTTCAGCAAAATTTTACTTTTATGTAATACTAATTCTATTGTATGATAATTTCCACTTTTTGTTGGATAATCTTTCTTTGGAATTGGCACAAATATGGATCTCTTCCAGTCAGTTGACCAGGTAACTGTCTTCCAAATTTCTTAGCAGAGACGAGTGAGCATTTCCAGCACTGCATCTGTTTGTTGAAACATCTCAATTGGTATTCTGTCAATTCCTGGAGCCTTGTTTTTCGCCAATGCCTTTAGTGCAGCTTGGACTTCTTCATTCAATACCATCTGTTCTTGATCATATTCTGCCTCCTGAAATGGTTGAATGTCTACCAATTCTTTTTGGTACAGTGACTCTGTATATTCCTCCTATCTTCTTTTGATGCTTCCTATGTCATTCAATATATTGCCCACTGAATGCTTCAGTATTGCAACTCTAGGCTTGAATTTTTTTCTTCAGTTGTTTCAACTTGAGAAATGCCGAGCACGTTCTTCCCTTTTGGTTTTCTAACTCCAGGTCTTTGTACATAACAGTAATAATACTTTACCTTGTCTTCTTGAGTCACCCTTTGAAATATATTCAGCTTTTTTTATTTTTTTACATTTTTTTATTGTTGTAATTAAAAGAAGTTTACATTTCAAGTTAGTCTCCCATACAGAGTTTTGTTTTTTTTACATACATTGTTATGAGACCCCAACTGCTCACCCCATTCTGCGACAGCACACTCCCCTGATTCCCCATGAACATTCAACCAGCTCCTAACTCTCTCTGCCTTCCCATCTCACCTCTGGACAGAAGCCGCCCCTTTGCTCTCTTATATCTACTTGTCTAAGAGGCACATTCTTCACAAGTATCACTTTATGTCCCACAGTCCAGTCCAATCCCTGTTTGAAGAGTTGGCCTTGGAAATTGTTTTAGTTCTGGGGGGATGGAGACGCCAGGGGCCATGCTTTCTGGGGCACCTCCAGTCTTAGTCAGACCATTAAGTCTGGTCTTCTTACTAGAATTTGAGTTCTGCATCCCATCGTTCTACTGCTCCATCAGGAACCCTCTGTTGTGTTCCCTGTCAGGACATTCATTGGTGGTAGCCGGGCACCATCTAGTTCTTCTGGTCTCAGGCTGATGAAGTCTCTGGTTTATGTGGCCCATTCTGTCTCTTAGGCCAATACTTTCCTTGTCTTTGGTGTTCTTCATTTTCCCTTACTCCAAGTGGTTGGGACCAACTGATGCATCTTAGATGGCCACTTGCAAGCTTTGAAGACCCCAGACGCCACTCATCAAAGTAGGATGCAGAACATTTTCTTAATAAGCTTTGTTATGCCAATTGACATAGATGTCGCCTGAAAGCATGGTTGCCAGACCTCACATCCTTGCTACTCTGTCTCTCAAAGTATTTGATTCTATTAAGGAAAGTTCTTAGCTTTGGTTTAGTCCATTGTGCTGGCTTCCCCTGGAGTGTGTTCTGTCTTTCCCTTCACCTAAGATCAGTCTTATCTACTATCTAGTTAGTGAATAACCCTCACCCTCCCTCCCCACCACTGTAACCATCAAAGAATGTTTTCTTCTGTGTTTAAAACTTTTCCTGAGTTCTTACCATAATGATCTCATACAGTATTTGTCCCTTCTGTGACTGACTAAATTCACTCAGCATAATAAGTTCTAGCTTCCACCAAGTTATACAATATTTCACAGCTTCATCATTGTTCTCTATCATTGTGTAATATCCCATTGTGTGGATATACAATAGTTTGTTTATCCATTTGTCCATCAATGGGCACTTAGGTTGTGTCCATCTTTTGGCTATTGTGAACAGTGATGCGATGAACATGGGTGTGCATGTATCTATTCGTATGATGACTCTTGTTTCTCTAGGATATATTCCAAGGAGTGGGATAGCTGGATCACCTGGTACTTCTATTTCTAGCTTTTTAAGGAAGTGCCAAATTGATTTCCAAAGTGGTTGTACCATTTGACATTCCCAACAAGAGTGTATAAGTGTCCCAGTCTTTCCACAACCTCTCCAGCATTTGCTATTTTGTGTTTTTTGGATTAATGCTAGCCTTGTTGGGGTGAGATGATATCTCATTGTAGTTTTGATCTGCATTTCTCTAATGGCTAATGATCATGAGCATTTCTTCATGTGTCTGTTAGCTGCCTGAATATCTTCTTTGGTGAAGTGGCTGTTAATATCCTTTGCCCACTTTTTAATTGGGTTATTTGTCTTTTTGCTGTTGAGGTTTTGCAGTTATCTTGTAAATTTTAGAGATTAAACACTGATCGGATTTGTCGTAGCCAAAAATTTTTTCCCAGTCTGTAGGTTGTCTTTTTACTCTTTTGGTGAAGTCTTTGGATGAGCATAAGTGTTTTATTTTTAGGAGCTCCCATTTATCTAGTCTCTCTTCTGCTGCTTGTGCCCTGTTACTTATGGTTTGTATTGTGTTTATGCCATGTATTAGGGCTCCGAGTGTTGTTCCTATTTTTTCTTCCATGATCTTCATCGTTTTTGATTTTATATTTAAGTCTTTGATCCATTTTGAGTTAGTTTTCGTACATGGTGTGAGATATGGGTCTTGTTTCAGTTTTTTGCATATAGATATCTAATCATGCCAGCACCATTTGTTAAAGAGACTGTCTTTTCCCCAATTAATGGACTTAGGGCCTTTGTCAAATATTAGCTGCTCATAGGTGGATGAACTTATATCTGGATTCTCAACTCTGTTCCATTGGTCTATGTATCTGTTGTTGTACCAGTACCAGGCTGTCTTGACTACCGTGGCAGTATAATAGGTCCTAAAATCAGGTAGTGTAAGGCCTCCCACTTTGTTCTTCTTCTTGAGTAGTGCTTTATTTATTCAGGGACTCTTCCCTTTCCATATGAAGTTGGTGATTTGTTTCTCCATCTCATTAAAAAATGCTTCTGGAATTTGGATCGGGATTGCATTGTATCTGTAGATTGCTTTGGGTAGAATTGGCATTTTCACTATGTTGAGTCTACCTATCCGTGAGCAAGGCATATTTTTCCACTTATGCAGGTCTCTTTTAGTTTCTTGCAGTAGTGTCTTGTAGTTTTCTATGTAAAGATCTTTTACATCTCTGGTTAGATTTATTCCTGTGTATTTTATCTTTTGGGGGGCTATTGTAAATGGTATTGATTTGGTGATTTCCTCTTCAAGGTTCTCTTTGTCGGTGTAAAGGAATCCAATTGATTTTTGTATGTTTATCTTGTATCCTGAAACTTTGCTGAAATCTTCTATTAGTTCCAGTAGTTTTCTTGTGGATTCCTTGGGGTTTTCTGTGTATAAGATCATATCATCTGTGAATAGAAATACTTTGACTTCTTCCCAACCTATTTGGATGCTATTTCTTTTTCTAGCCTAATTGCTCTGGCTAGGACCTCCAGCACAATGTTGAATAATAGTGGTGATAAAGGGCATCCTCGTCTGGTTCCTGCTCTCAAGGGGAATGCTTTCAAAGTCACTCTATTCAGGATGATGTTGGCTATTGGTTTTGTATAAATGCCCTTAATTATACTGAGGAATTTCCCTTCTATTCCTATTTTTTTGAGAATATTTATCATGAATGGGTGTTGGAGTTTGTCGAATGCCTTTTTTGCATCGATTGATAAGATCATGTGGTTCTTGTCTTTTTGTTTTATTTGTGTGATGGAGTACATTGATTGTTTTTCTAATGTTGAACCATCTCTGCATACCTGGTATATATCCCACTTGGTCATGGTGAATTTTTTTTTGATATTTTGCTGAATTCTATAGGCTAAAATTTTGTTGAGGATTTTTGCATCAATGTTCATGAGGCATATCAGTCTGTAATTTTCTACTTTTGTGATGTCTTTACCTGGTTTTGGTATCAGGGTTATGCTGGCTTCATAGAATGAGTTTAGGAGTATTCCATCTTTTTCTATGCTCTGAAATACCTTTAGTAGAAGTGGTGTTATCTTTTCTCTGAAAGTTAGATAGAATTCTCCAGTGAAGCCATCTGGGCCAGGGCTCTTTTTTTGTTGGCAGTGTTTTAATAACCTTTTTAAATCTCTTCTTTTGTTATGGGTTTATTTAGTTGCTCTACCTCTGTTTGTGTTAATTTAAGTAGGTAGTGAGTTTCTAGAAATTTGTCCATTTCCTCTAGGTTTTCCAATTTGTCAGAGTATAATTTTTCATAGTATTCTGTTATGATTCTTCTAATTTCAGTTGGGTCTGTTGTGATATCACCCATCTCATTTCCTATACAGGTTATGTGCTTCCTCTTCAGTTTTTTCTTTTGTCAGTTCGGCCAATGGTTTGTCAATTTTGTTGATCTTTTCAAAGAACCAGCTTTTGGTCTTGTTAACTCTTTCAATTGTTTTTCTAGTCTCTATTCCATGTAATTCTACTCCAACTCTTATTATTTCCTTCCTTCTGGCACCTGTAGGCTTCTTTTGGTGCTCTGTTTCTACTTGTTCCAGTTGTAGGGTTAATGTTTTGATTATAAGCCTTTCTTGTTTCTGGATGTGTGCATTTATTGCTATAAGCTGACCTCTGAGCACTGTTTTGCTGTGTCCCAAAGGTTCTGGTAGGATGTGTTTTCATTTCTCGTTTGATTCTATGAATTTCTTTATTCCATCCTTAATTTCTTCTATAACCCAGTAGTTTTTGAGCAAGGTGTTGTTCAGTTTCCATGTGTTTGATTTTTTTTTTCCTTGCTTTTTGTGTTGTTGATTTCCACTTTTATGGCTTTATGGTCAGAAAAGATGCTTTGTAGTATTTCGATGTTTTGGATTTTGTTAAGGCTTGCTTTGTGGCCTAATATGTGGTCTATTCTGGAGAATATTCCATTTGTGTTGGAAAAGAAAGTATACTTGGCTGCTGTTGGGTGCAGAGTTCAGTATATGTCTATGAGATCAAGCATAGCATTTAGCTCTTCTGTGTCTTTGTTGAGCTTCTTTCTGGATGTTCTGTCCTTCACAGAAAGTGTTGAAGTCTCCTACTACTATTGTGGAGCTGTCTATCTCTCTCTTCAGAGCTGTTAGAGTTTGCTTTTATGTATTTTGGAGCCCTGTTGTTGGGTGTGTAAATATTTATTATAGTTATGTCCTCCTGCTGTACTGACCCTTTAACCATTATACAGTGCCCTTCCTTATCCTTTGTGGTGGATTTTACTTTAAAGTCTATTTTGTCAGAGATTAATATTGCCACTCCTGCTCTTTTTAGAGTGTTGTTTGCTTGATATATTTTTTTCCATCCTTTGAGCTTTAGCCTGTTTGTGTCTTTAAGACTACGGTGCATCTCTTGTAGGCAGCATATAGATAAATCATGCTTTTTTATCCAATCTTCCCACTCTCCGTCTCTTACTGGTGCATTAATTCCGTTTACATTCAGCGTAATCATTGATAGGTATGAGTTTAGTGCTGTCATCCTGATATCTCTTTTTGTGTGTTGTTCACAGTTTCTTTGTTCTCCTCAATTTTCTATGCTGAGTCATTTTTCTTTATGTATTCTTTTTTCATCTTTTTCTTTGTTGTAGATTTTGTGTTTGCTGGGTCTTTATGTTTTTCTACTTTTTAATTCTGATTTATAGGGTTGTTAGATTCCTTTGTGGTTACCTTAATATTAACCCCTATTTTTCTAAGTTTATACCAGTGTTTTATTACTTTATATCTCCTTAACTTCCCCTCCATATAGAAAGTCAATGTCTGTATTTTTTAAGTCCCTCTTTTTTTGTTTTAATATTATCCCCTTTTTTTACATATATTGATATCTGTTTCACTATTTTCAATGCTTTAGCTTTGATGGAATTTCGATTTCCATATCTGAGTCAATATCTGGTTGCTCTGTCCTGTGTTCTAGTCTTGCGTTGTTAGCTGGTGTTAGTGATTATCTAACCATAGGATTCCCTTTAGTATTTCTTATAATTTTGGTTTGGTTTTTGCAAATTCCGTGAACTTCTGTTTATCTGGAAATGCCCTAATTTCGCCATCATATTTGAGAGACAATTTTGCTGGATATATAACTCCCGGATGACAATTATTTTCCTTCAAGGCTTTAAATATGTCATCCCATTGCCTTCTAGCCTGAATGGTTTCTGCTGAGTAGTCTGAGCTTATTCTAATTGACTCTCCTTTGTAGATGACTTTTCTTTTATCCCTAGCCACTCTTAAAATTCTCTCTTTATCTTTGGTTTTGGTAAGTTTGATTATAATATGTCTTGGTGACTTTCTTTTGGGATCTAGATATCTTCTCATCTTTCATGGTATCAGAGAACTTTTCTGTCAACAAATCTTCAACAATTTTCTCTGTATTTTCTGTTATCCCCCCTGTTCTGGTACTCGAATTACTCGTAGGTTATTTCCCTTGATAGAGTCCCACATGACTCTTAGAGTTTCTTCATTCTTTTTAATTCTTTTATCTGACTTTTCCTCAAATAAGTTGGTGTCAAGAGCTTTATCTTCAGTGTCACTAATTCTAACTTCTGCTGCCTCAATTCTTCTCCTATGACTTTCTATTGAGTTGTCTGAATCTGAAATTGTATTGTTAATCTTCTGGATTTCTGATTGCTGTCTCTCTATGGATTCTTGCAGCCCATTAAATTTGGCATTATGTTCTTGAATAACTTTTTTAAGTTCTGCTACTACTGTGTCTGTATGTTCCCTGGTTGTTTCTGCATTCTGTAGAATTTCCTTTCTCATTTCTAGAAGAGTTCTGTATATTAATATTTTGTATTCTGTCTCTCGTAATTCCAAGAAGTTCTCTTCCTCTAGAGAATTTATTGATTCTTTATTTTGGGAGCTTGTTGAAGCCATCATGGACTGCCTTTTTATGTGACTTGATATTGACTGTTGTCTCCGAGCCATCAATAATTTATTATAATTTTATTTTGTGTTTGCTTAGTGAGACCTAGCTTCTTAGTTTGTTTTAGTTTGATATGGCCAAATAGGCTGCTCGTGTGCACTAGTTTGATTTTTGATACCTTTGGATGTCTAACGTCCTGTCACCAGGTAGTTAGTTCTGTAACTAAGTATGTGCACACAGGAGTCCATTAAATTTTCCTATAGGATTCAGCTCGGGTGTTCAGGCAGTCGTCACCAAGTGTGTGATGCAGGCTGTCACCCCCAGTCCTAGAGAGGCATGGGTGATTGGTGCAGGCACTGGACTCTGGCTGTGGTAAGGGATCATGCACCCAGCCAGGCAGGGGCTGACGGCTGCCCCTGAGAGTCTGAAAGGAAAGCATGTCCCTATTCTCTAAGGTGAGTAGGTAGGTGAGTTTTGCAGCTGGACTAAGAGCACCCCACTCTGTTGGCTGTAAAGACTCGAGGGCACCACTTTTTCTTGAACTCCTGTAGCAGGTGACTAGGCACTTTAGGTGTGACCACCAGTCCTCAAGACCCTGTTGCAGACTGATGAAAGTGCCTGCTTAAGGGGCAGGGCTGTTTCGAGGGTCACAAATCTGACCATTCACAGCTGAAGAAGTTGAAGTTAAACTTCAGATGTTTGCCCTGTTGTACTGTGGCAATGAGGGCTAACACTGTTGAGATGGGTCCCACAATTCTATACAGGGGTGTAAGGCACTCAGAGTCTGCAGACCCCTGATAGCTGCAGCCAGCAAAGGAGCTGTGCTGACCCTGTGTTCCTGGAGTAGGGGAGACAGCAGCTTATTTGTTCCTTCTCCAAGGCCAGGAGAATGGGTCAGGACACCTTTTGGGATCTACTTCCAGCCCAGCGGACTCCCTGTGCAGAGCATGGAGGGAGGAGGTAAAAGGGAGAGAGGTTTATCCCGCATTGGCTGTTTTTTTAAATCCCCGTGAAAGGGTGCACACATGTACTTATCCTAGCCTCCGGGGAGCTGCTCATCAGTGGTTCAGAGTGTCCAAGGAGAATCTCTGCTGCCCGGTCTCTCTCGATGTGGAAACTGCTTCCCAAGCATGTGCCCAGCACAGCTGTTTGCCTACTTCACCGCGGACCGGCATGGCTGTGGCTCTGCAGTTTCACCACCACAGCTCTAGCCCTCCTCACCTCTTCCAAAAGGTCTTCCTCTCCCATATCACTCAGACAGATTTCTTAACCTTGCCTTGTTCAGGGCTGCCATATGTTCACATAGAATCAAATCACTTGTTTTTCCAGGTCTTTGTTATAACAGGGATATAGGAAGCATCTAACTACTCCCCCATGTTGACCACGCCTCCTCTCTCTCTTTTTTTTTCTCATCAATTCTTCCATTCAATTTAGCTACTCTAAGTTCAAGAACAAGTGTCAGAGTCTCTTCTGACATCAGTTTTGGTCTTTTCTTTCTTTCTTGTCTTCTTAATGATCTTTTGCTTTCTTCATGTTTGATGTCATTCCAAAACTCAACTGGTCTTTGGTCATTAGTGTTCATTGTGTCAAAACTGTTCTTGAGATGGTCTCTAAATTCAGGTGGGATATACTCAGGGCCATACTTTGGCTCTCATGGAATTGTTGGAATTTTCTTCAGCTTCAGCTTGAACTTGCATATGTGCAATTGGTGGTCTGTTCCACAGTTTGCCCCTAGCCTTTTTCTGACTGATAATATTGAGCTTCTCCAACATCCCTTTCCACAGATGTAGTCAATTTGATTCCTATCTATTCCATCTGGCGAGGTCAACATGTAGAGTCATGATAGCTTTTTTTCAACAATGTAAATGAATAAGTCCTTGGTCTTATAAAATTCCATCATACAGTCTCTGGTGTCCTTTCTATCATCAATGCCATATTTTTCAACTACTGATTCTTCTTCTTTATTTCCAGCTATCACATTCCATTCACCAGTACTTATCAATTAATCTTGATTGCATGTTTGAATAATTTCAGACGGCAAAAGTTGGTAAAAATTTTCAATTTCTTAATCTTCTTCCTTAGTGTTTGGCATAAAATTTGAATACTAGTCATGTTAACTGGTCTTCTTTGTAGGCGTATGGATATTATCCTATCACTGACAGCATTGTACTTCAGGATAGATCTTGAAATGTTTTTTTTTGACAATGAATGTGATACCATTCCTCTTCAGTTTGTCATTCCCATAGTAGTAGATCATATGATTGATTCAAAATGACCAATACTCGTCCATTTCAGCTCACCATTGCCTAGGATATCAATGTTTAGCATTCCATTTCATTTTTGATGACTTTTGATTTTCCTATATTCATACTTCATACATTTCACATTCCAGTTATTATTGGATGTTTGCAGCTGTTTGTTCTCATTTTGAGTCATGCCACATCAGCATATGAAGATCCTGAAAGCTTGATTCCATCCATGTTATTAAGGTCAACTCTTCTTTGTGGTGGCTCTTCCTCAATAGTATTTTGAATGCCCTCCACTCTGAGGGGCTCATCTTCCCACAGTATATCAGACAATATTCTTCTGTTATTCATAAGGTTTTCATGGCCAATTGTTTTCAGAAGTAGACTGCCAGGCCCTTTTTCCTAGTCTGTCTTGGTCTGGAAGCTCCACTGAACCCTGTCCACTACGAGTTACCCTGCTGTTATTTGAAATACCGGTGGCATAGCTTCCAGCATCAAAGCAACATGCAAACCACCACAAAATGACAAACTGACACAGGAGTAGAGGTCTGTCTGATTAGCCTTCTAAATGTATTTGATATTGTATGGCTATTGCCTTAGTAATTAGAAAAGAAAGTCATTTTTATTTCCTAGTTTACAGCATATTTTTTATTTTTTGCTAAGCAAATCATTCAAAGTTACTTCTTATTAAACTTGAACACGGTATTTAAAGTGTATTATTGTCATTTTTAACTCACATTTTTAAAATAAAACACTTTAATTAAAAGAGTATATCCTCATTAAATATATACCACAACCAAATTTCATTCCTGTAAATGTATTTGTTTAATTAAAAAGCATAATGTTGAAAAATTATTTAGAAACCCAGAAGTCTCGGTGTTGTTGTTGTTAGGTGCTGCAGAGTCAGTTCCAACCAATAGGGACCCTATGTACACCAGAATGAAACACTGTCCAGTCCTGTGCCATCCTCACAATCTTTATGTTTGAGCCCATTGTTGGAGCCACTGTGTCAATCCATCTCATTGAGGATCTTCCTCTTTTGCTGACTTTCTCCTTTACCAAGCATAATGTCCTTTTCCAGGGACTGGTTTCTGCTGATAGCATGTCCAAAGTACATGAGATGAAGTCTCACTGTCCTTGCTTCTAAGGAACATTCTGGCTGTACTTCTTCTAAGACAGATTTGTTCCTTCTTCTGGCAGTCCAAGGTATATTCAATATTCTTCGCCAGCACTATAATTCAAAGGTCTCAATTCTTCCTTGGTCTTCCTTTCAATAGAAAGTTTTTTTAAAAATCCCAGAAGATTCTGAAAAGATGCTTGTTGTTCATATGATTTTTTAAAAAATAACATAAAAAGCATGATTTAATTTCAGAGCTGTATGTCCTTTACTCAGTCTTTTCTGTGTGTAACAGCAAAGGTTGTATGCACAGGATTGTTTACTTAAAAAAGAATGCTTAGGAAGTTTCTCAACTGTGTTCTAGAGAATTTGGATATTCAAACCAATAAAAAAAAAAATTAGCATTTTTTATATTTTTAGTATTTAGATGCCTGCTGCTCTCCAGATTTCACATATTTTGGAGAGCTAGCATATCTATGCTCTATTCACTTACTATCAACAAAGAGAAATTGATTCAGATATTCACAGTGTATCATATTATTTTATCTAATTTTTAAAAAATTTTTACACCTTAATTAAGTATTATGTGTAAGCAACCCTTAGAATTTGAGAACGGCTATGTGGTAATAAAATTGTGGTTTGGATAATTTCCTGGTTATGTAGAAGGGATACTCAACTTGTAAAACTCACATTGAATCCCTGAATGATCGATTCAATCATTAAAAATATATATATTTAGAGTTAACCTAGAGGCCAAGAATTTTTCTAGACACAACAGTGATCAAAACAGATTAAAACCCACTGCACTCATGGATTTAGATTCTAGTGGAATGAGAGGGAAATGATAATAACATAAATAATTAAATACGTAGGATATTACAAAATAGAGTCCCTGTGTGGCGTAAATGGTTTACACGGTGCTAACTGAGAGGTTGGCAGTTCGAATTCACCTAGAGGCACCTCAGAAGGAAGACCTGATGATTTACTTCCAAAAAATCAGCAATTGAAAACCCAGTGGAACACAGCTCTACTATAACACACATTGGAGTCACTGTGAATCTGAACTGACTAGATAGTAACTGATTATGTTACAAAATGATAATCATCAAAGGAGGGTGGAGAAGGCCCTGGCTCTATTGTTTACCAGCTAGGTGACACTGGCGAAAAATTTACTGTCTCTAATCCTCATTTTCTGTGTTTAAAACGGGCCTAAAACTTACTACAAGTGAATATCATAGAAAGCAAATAGAATAGTGAATATAAAGTGCTTATTTAAGTGCTTGGTATACAGTTAACACTGGATTAAAGTTGCAATAAGTAATTTTAATTACCTATATCTAGAAACTTCTATTTAATTGAGGAAGTAGCCTACAAGTTCTAAAACACAGGTAGATAGACAGACAGGTGATACAGAGTTAAAGAAGAAGAGGTTAGAATTGATTCCTTTCACATGGATTCATGGATGTTGTGGGTTTTTAACTCAACTTTACTAGGTTTTTTGAAGATGACTTACTAAGAAAGTTACAGGTGAAGGGGAATTACATATAAGAAAAAAATGGTGTGAACAAAGGATTTCTAAAAGGATACTTTATGGCATAGACACCACAGGAAAGGACAGGTAGGCAACATCCAGTACTAGGAGCTAGACCAACTCCTGATATTTTTGTTGACAGAAAAAAGCATATCCACTAAGCAAGTGTGTTATCCAAAGATATATTAAGGCAAAAATTGGTAATAGGATAAAACTGGGGAGAAAGGAAAATACAGAATAGAGAAAGCAGTAAACATGTATCTGTCTCTACATGTGAACAGAGAACAGTGTTATTAGACTTATCAAGGAAGGTTGAGCTTGCAAATCCCAGTAGAATTTAAATGACCTCAAGTGATCTGTCAATGAGCATCTCTACTTCAGTTACCAAGCTGTCGACAATGACTGCTTTCCAATCCCTGGGAGCAGGTCAGCAAGGGTAACACCAGCTTTTAGTTCTAAAAGGTGACTACTGTACCCAGATCGTTACCAAACCAAGATGTTAGATTAAAAAAAATAAAAGTTAAATATAAACAAGGTGTTACAAAGCTCAATTTTAAAAGCAGGAGATAGGGAATGGAAGGCAGGTAGGGAGTTGAGCAGGATGAGGATTCAGGGATAAGGCTAGAGTTTATTTTTCATAATTGAGGTCTTGGTTTACTTCAGAACCAGCTGAGTTCCTGAGGATTATTTAGGAGGAATTTGTTATCTCTTCTAGAATTATTCCTGGGACATAAAGATTAGGCTAAGACATTAGGTTGGGAGCCAGTGGTCCTCACTGTGGGGAGAGAAGCAGAGACATTGAATAATATTGGAACAACAATAATACCAAAAAGCACTTGGATGGAATAAAGAACAAGCAGTGTATGTGTACGTTAACAGGCTAATTTGATATATAAGGGCTGCTGACTCAAGTATGCTTATTACTGGGATTCCCACAAGTGAAAAAATTTACCTAATTAAAAATTCTTATTTAGTTCTTTAAGAATATAAAAGAAGACAACAACCGTCTTTGTCATAACTCTCCCGAAGCCACAAATGTCTGCCTTCCATCTCTAGAGGACGCCTATTGGATGGCATGGGTGGTTCGTGGAAAAAAATAAAAATTGGCCTTAAAATCAACATTTATTTTATTATATTCTAAAATGTCAATAGTTTCTTGGAAATCTAGGGAAAAAGGTATAAAAAGTATGTGTTTTAGACAACACATTTCTAAGAATACCAATGTTTTGAGGAAATTGTCTACATTCTCTGATAAATGAAAGTCCTGGATAGTGATGAATATGAGTAAATACCCTAAATCAAATACTTCTTGCCAGAAACACTGACTTATCCCTTCTCTAAGACGTAAATACTAATATTTGGTAATGAAGCAGTTTAACTAAGTATTCTTGGAATCATCAATGTTGTGTAAATGTAGAAATTTCAAAATACACAGTAAATAAATGGACAGTTTTAACCAACCATCAAGTATTTTTTTTGGAAATTACCCTGGCTAGCACTAAGAGAAAACACACGAGAAATAAATAAATCAAATAAGTTTCAGTTCTTATCTTTGGAAATCATATAGCTTTTGGAGGAGAAAAATGTATCACAGACAGACGAACACACACCCACGTGTGCACGCACACTTGCAAAGACCCACCACATAAATGAAGAACAATATACAATTAATGCTATAGGAGTTCAAAGAAGTGAATGATTGCGTCTACAAGGAAAAGAAGTATTCATTAAACACAAAAAAGTCACATATGCACACATATATAACGTGCAATTAAAAGCACCCACACATTACATTATTGCGATACATAAATAAAATACACATATGTACAGCACACACACAAGCAAACTATGCAATATATGGTGTAACTTCTTACGTACTCAACTTACACCAATATTTCTTTCATTTCATGTGTATGTTTATTACATATACAAATACTCTATATAATTTAGAAATTGTACATATAAATACGAAACTGTATATAGTTTATTAAGTTATACACCTTTTTATGTAAATTATATTTTTTATGCTAGTATAGTAAGATATGGAGCGTTAGTCTATCATAAGTAAAACGTTATTCTTTATGCGAAGAATTTATTTATCATTGTCCAAGATACCACCCACAAAAAAACTCTTAAAACTTTTTTCTTGCTTATTAAACCTCAGCCATTTGCCCTGGTCTTTCACATTCACTAGGCTTCAACAAAGGCAGTAAGTGCTTTCCAGAATGTAGATTTAAATGAGGCCTCTGCCCAGTGGGTTTACAACCTAATTAGACAGAGACAGTTGACCAACATATGCCCACAGACTACAGTTGGCCACTTATTTATTCTCTAATTAACATAAAACAGCAGGACAACAACTCTGTCTGTGCTCAGTGAGCAAGAGAGCGTTTGTCTCTGCTGTAGAACTCTGCGTGATACGAGACTGCCTCTTTCTGTGGCAGTTTTCAGCATGTATTCTCTTGCTTCTCTCTTGTCTCCATCATTAATATTCCTGTGCTTATCTTGCTTTGACTATATATGGCTAAGGAAATAGAACCTCATGGCACAGCGGAACCTGATTAGTTCAGCTGTTTTCATGATCAGTACAGGTCACTGGATGGTTGATTTGACTGTGGTACATGTGACTCAACTCTATCTAGTAGATGGGCCAGAGTAAACTAAGGTGGTTACTCTATGCTTTAATGTAGTCTTTCCAGCCATAAAAGAAGCATTTTCACCTGATAACATTAGATTGTCAAAATTCAGTAGCGTCTTTTTTCTGTTCCCACTACACTTTCTAACCCTACTCCCAGCTCTTCGATTTTTGAACTTTCTCCCTATCTTAGTTATCTAGTGCTGCTGTAACAGAAATACCACAAGTGACGGCCTTATCAAACAGAAGTTTATTCTTTCACAGTCTAGTAGGCTAGAAGTCCAAATTCAGGGCATCATTTCCAGGGGATGGCTTTCTCTCTCTGTTGTATCTGGAGGAAGGGTCTTGTCATCAATCTTGCCCCAGACTAGCAGCTTCTACACACAGGAATCCCAGGTCCAAAGGACACACTCTAGTCTTGGTGCTGCTTTCTTTGTGATATGAGGTCCCCTGTCTCTCTGCTCATTTCTCTCTTTTGTATCTCAAAGAGATTGACTTAATACACAATCTAATTTTGTAGATTGAGTCCTGCCTCATTAACATAACTGCCTCTAATCCTCCTCATTAACATCACAGAGGTAGAATCTATAGCACACAGGATAATCACGTCAGATGACAAAATGGTGGACAATCACACAATACTGGGAATCATGGCCTAGCCAAGTTGACACATATTTTTGGGAGAGATAATTCAATCCATAACATTCCCTTTCCAGATGCTTCCCACATGATTATGAAGTTTTATGAAGTGACATAAAACCCATACAATGCCACACAATTTTCAAAAAAATAAGTATATGAGAATATCATGATGAGAAAACTATAAACACCAGAACCAATCATATGAAGTCTGAAGGAAAAGTTAGAATGCAAAATGCTAATCGATAGATTAAATCCCTCATAAAGATAATAATTTTGTTGTGGTTGTTGTTAATTGATAGATGAAGTCCCTTATGAAGATAATAATTTTGTTGTGGTTGTTGTTAGGTGTCATTGAGTTGGTTCCAATTCATAATGACCCTATGAACCACAGAACAAAACACTGCCCGGTCTTGTGCCATCCTCACGATCATTGCTATGCTTGTTCACATGATTGCAGCCACTGTGTCAATCCATCTTATTGAGGATCTTCCTCTTTTTTGCTGACCCTCTACTTTACCAAGCATGATGTTCTTCTCCAGGGACTGATCCCTTCTGACAACATATCCAAAATATGTAAGACGTAGTCCTGCCATCTTTGCTTCTAGGGAGAATTCTGGTTGTACTCATTCCAAGACAGATTTGTTAATTCTTTTGGCAATCCATGGTATATTCAATATTCTTCGCCATAATTCAAAGGCCAATTCTTCTTTGGTCTTCCTTATTCATCATTAGTAGTTCATCCAGAGAGAAGAATACAAGAAAGAAAATTATATATATATATATATATAAACTCTGGGGATATATTCAATGGTGGACAAAGGTAAATTTAATCTGTTTTTAAAATCATTGACAGTAAGCACAGCTAGTTACTATCCTTTTAAAGCCATCTTTAAGATTCTATTTAATGCTCTTGACATAATAGTAACGCAATTTAGATCTTCTAAGAATGTGAACCTACACAGCTTTACAGCCATGAGTTTTTCACTCTGCTGTTGGAAAAAATTGGTATTCCTTTCTTTTGATATTGTTTCTTTCCCTCTTCTATATTACATCTAAAAAAAATTATAGACTTTTGAGAATGTGATTTCCTTTGCTATTGTCATTTCTTTGTTTAATTCTAATATTTTAAAACTTACACACAACTGCCATTGGAAAACTACTCAATATCACTACATTACTTTAATGTGTCTCTCAAATGAATCTGAAAATAATTCAATAGATGTTTGACATAGTTGAAATTTAATACTTACCTTGACACTTCTAATGAAAACTCTATGGATCCACAACCAATCGTGGGGACAGCACAGGACCAGGCAGTGTTTCGGTTGGTTGTGCATGGGGTCACCATGAGTGGGAGGCTGACTTGATGGCAGCCTATGAAAACAAAGACACTTCATATATTTTCCTGTAAACTGTGAACCTACCGACTTCCTGCTATGTTCCTGAAGTAAAGAAATAGTGTATAGGCAATCTCATTCAAAAATAGTTTAAAGAAATTTTCAGACCTAATGGATCAAGAAAAAGCCTGCTTTTGCAAGTCAAGTGGAGAAAAGAAGGATTGAGTCAAAACATCAAAAATCTATATAACTGTTTATATCTTCTTTGTAAATGCTTCTAAACAGAGCCCCAGAAACACCACTATTACTGTTTTCACATGTGAATTGAGTTGGTACAGACTAGTTGCATTTTAGAATTTAAGTGTTCTTTCAATAAAGATCCTTGATGTCAACCATCTTGTACTTTAGAAGGAAATGGTCATTTTAGTCCTTGAGAGTCAGATTGTTGTTTCAATTCTTTCTTTCTCTATGCATATGTAAATATGCTCACAGTGGCAGAGATAAAATCCAAACTGAAATGCATATATCTAAACTCAGTGGAGTTTCATCTATTTCTATTTAAAACTCTGGATTTTTGAAATGATGCATTTTTTGTTTGTTTTTTGTTCCTTTTTTTTTTTTTTTCTCCCATAAAAGCTAAAAGCTTTCATTTTCATCATGGAAATTTCAAGCAGAGAAACAGGAAATTCCACCCATGTTGATCTGACCTCAGGGCCTCCTCCAAGCATCCTGGAGAATCAGTGCTTTGCCACCTCTGAGAATAGAATTCATTCTGGATTCTTGTATTACCTGCCTCGGGTGCTTGTGCACTTATTTGCTGACTGACTGAGTTATTATAACTTTGGTATGATGTAAGTGTCCTATATTAAACAGTTTCCAATTCAGTGCTTTTTAAGTCAAGACTCAGTTTCAACAGTTCAAGGCATTGTGCTCCTCCTCCTACATAATGAAATACTTAAATAGCTCCATGTTTTGAAGTAGAAGTAATATATCAAAGCTAGGCATCACATTCCCCTTGAGAATAGGAACCATACAAGGATGCCGTTTATCACCGCTCTTATTTCAACATTGTGCTAGAGGTCCTAGCCAGAGCAATTAGGCTAGAAAAAGAAATAAAGGGCATCCAAATTGGTGGGGAAGAAGTCAAAGTATCTCTATTTGCAGATGATATGATCTTATACACAGAAAATTCCAAAGAATTCACAAGAAAACTACTGGAACTAATAGAAGATTTCAGTAAAGTTTCAGGATGCAAGATAAACATACAAAAATCAGTTGGATTCCTTTACACCAACAAAGAGAACCTCGAAGAGGAAATCACCAAATCAATACCATTTACAATAGCCCCCAAGAAGAAAAAATACTTAGGAATAAATCTAACCAGAAATGTAAAAGACCTATACAATGAAAACTACAAGACACTACTGCAAGAAACCAAAAGAGATCTGCATAAGTGGAAAAACATACCTTGCTCATGGATAGGTAGACTCAACATTGTGAAAATGTCAATTCTACCTAAAGCAATCTACAGATATAATGCAATCCTGATCCAAATCCACTGGCATCTTTTAATGAGATGGAGAAACAAATCACCAACTTCATATGGAAAGAGAGGAGGCCCCAAATAAGTAAAGCATTACTCAAGAAGAAGAACAAAGTGGGAGGTCTCACACTACCTGATTTTAGATCCTATTATACCACCATGGTAGTCAAAACAGCCTGGTACTGGTACAGAAACAGACACATAGACCAATGGAACAGGACTGAGAACCCAGACATAAATTCGTCCACCTATGAGCAGTTGATATTTGACAAAGGCCCAAAGTCCGTCAGTTGGGGAAAAGACAGTCTCTTTAACAAATGGAGCTGGCATAACTGGATATCCATCTGTAAAAAACTGAAAAAAGGCCCATACCTCACACCATGCACAAAAACTAACTCAAAATGGATCAAAAACTTAATTATAAAATCCAAAACGATAAAGATCATGGAGGAAAAAATAGGGACAACGCTAGGTAGGAGCCCTAATACAGGGCATAAACACAATACAAACCATAAGTAACAATACACGAGCACCAGAAGAGAGACTAGCTAAGTGGGAGCTCCTAAATTCAAACACTTATGCTCATAAAAAGACTTCACCAAAAGAGTGAAAAGACAACCTACAGACTGGAAAAAAATTTTGGCTATGACGAATCTGGTCAGCGTCTAATCTCTAAAATCTACAAGATACTGCAAAACCTCAACAACAAAAAGACAAATAACCCAATTAAAAATGGGTAAAGGATATGAACAGTCACTTCGCCAAAGAAGATATTCAGGTGGCTAACAGAAACATGAAGAAATGCTCACGATCATTAGCCATTAGAGAAATGCGGATCAAAACTGCAATGAAATATCGTTTCATCTCAACAAGGCTAGCATTAATCCAAAAAAACAAAATAATAAACTCTGGAGTGGTTGTGGAGAGACTGGAACACTTATACACTCTTGGTGGGAATGTAAAATGGTAGAATCACTTTAGAAATCAATTTGGCACTTCCTTAAAAAGCTAGAAATAAAAGTACCATACATTCCAGCTATCTCACTCCTTGGAATATATCCTAGAGAAATAAGAGCTGTCACACGAATAGACATATGCACATCCATGTTCATTGCAGCACTGTTCACAATAGCAAAAAGATAGAAACAACCTAAGTGCCCATCAATGGATGAATGGATAAACAAATTATGGTATATCCACACAATGGAATACTATGCAACGATAAAGAACAACGATGAAGCCGTGAAACATCTTATAACGTGGAGGAAGCTGGAGGGCATTATGCTGAGTGAATTTAGTCAGTCACAGAAGGACAAATACTGTATAAGATCACTATTATAAGAACTCAAGGAAAGGTTTAAACACAGAAGAAGACATTCTTTGATGGTTACAAGCGTGGGGAGGGAGGGTGAGGGTTATTTACTAACTAGATAGTAGATAAGAATCTTCTTAGGTGAAGGGAAGGACAGCACACA
Source organism: Dugong dugon (assembly GCA_030035585.1). Lineage (NCBI taxonomy): Eukaryota > Metazoa > Chordata > Mammalia > Sirenia > Dugongidae > Dugong > Dugong dugon. The sequence goes on along the minus strand of CM057463.1, from coordinate 17,966,166 downwards.
CTACAGGGGAAGTCAGCACAACTGGACTAAACCAAAGCTAAGAGGTTTCCTGGATACAATCAAACACTTTGAGGGACAGTGTAGCAGGGGTAGGGGTCTGGGGACCATGCTTTCAGGGAACATCTAGGTCAGTTGGCATAACAAAGCTTATTAAGAAAATGTTCTGTGTTCTACGTTGGTGTGGCGTCTGGGGTTTTAAAAGCTTGCAAGTGGCCATCTAAGATGCATCAGTTGGTCCCAACCACCTGGAGTAAAGAAGAGTGAAGAACACCGAAGACACAGGAAAGTATTAGCCCAAGAGAGAAAGCCACATAAGCCAGAGATTTCATCAGCCCGAGACCAGAAGAACTAGATGGTGCTCGGCTATCACCAGTGATCGCCCTGACAGGGTACACAACAGAAAGTCCTGGATGGAGCAGGAGAAAGCTGGGTGCAGAACTCAAATTATAGTAAGAAGACCAGACTTAATGGTCTGACCGAGACTGGAGGAACCCCAGAAATCATGGCCCCCAGATTCCCTATTAGCCCAGAACTAAAACAATTTCCAAGGCCAACTCTTCAGACAGGCATTGGACTGGACTGTGGGACAGAAAGTGATACTTCAGAAAGTAGATACAAGAGACTAAATAGGCAGCTTTTGTCCAGAGGTGAGATGGGAAGTCAGATAGGGTTAGGAGCTGGTTGAATGGACATGGGGAATCAGAGGTGAAAAGGACAAGTGTGCTGTCACAGTATGGGGAGAGCAATTAGGGTCACGTAACAACGTATGTATAAATTTTTGTATGGGGGAAAAAGAAACAAAAACAAACCCGTTGCCATCGAGTTGATTCTGACTCATAGCGACCCTATGGAACAGAGTAGAACTGCTCCACAGGGTTTCCAAGGAGCGGGTGGTGGATTCAAACTGCCAGCCTTTTGGTTAGCAGCAAAGTAAGGCTAAATAAGAACCATCTGCACCTGTTCCGACTTATGTACAAATCCAACTTAAAGACACAGTTAGAAAAGGATCTGGTTCGTAACCCAGGGAGATTGCCTGTATGATTACCCCTCTGCCTGTGGATCTATATTAATAAGTGTCTGCCCAGCAAGAGTTGTATCTTATAAATAAAAGTACATATATCTAAAAAAAATACCTAGGCATCACAAGTGAAGAAGGAATAGTGACATCATTGTTCTTAAAATTCAAGTTGTAAAATATTTTTATTGCTCTAAATACATTTTCTTTAAAAAAATACATTGGTTAACTTAATTGCAATAAAAATATAATTGTATGTCAGCATCTGTAAGATTTAATTGTACGGATGGTACTTAATAGGTTGAAGCAGCATTTCTGGGTTCCTGCCAGCTGACCATCTGTGTAGGTAGTCTATAGAGAATCAGAACAACTGAACCATTTGGCACATTCAATTACGTGGAGCAACTACCAGCCCAGTTTTAGATTTCAACAAAATAGAGTGTTACCGAAAGATTGGATTAATTAATTTAATGTTGTTTTACTACTAGACACTCAGAATATTGAGAATCTAAGGAACATCTTGATGAGTCATAGTGGGTTGAATTCATACAATTTAAATGAGTTAAGTGAGGGTCCTCTGTCTTGCAGGTGCTTGCTAGACATTTTGAGGAATACAATGATAATCCTAGCCCTCTGCAATGTATGAGATAATAAATAAAAACAAAGTTCACCAAGAAAGGCAGCTAGTAATTTTTAAAAATGTAAATAAGATGGAGAATTCAGGAAATGATGAAGATTGGAGAATATACATACAAGGGTAAGTCAAAAAGTATTGCTACAAAATCATAGAAACCTTTATTAAATGAAAATATCAAAATTGGAAGCTATTGTGTCTTGACATATCCTCCATCTAGGTCTGTATACTTTTGAAGGCAGTGTTTCCATCTCTCTAACCCTTCCCCGAAAGAATTCTGCACTCTACAATTTACACCACATCAAAATAGCAGTTTTAGCATCCTCAAGGATCTCAAATCGTGATCTTTTTAAATGTTCTTTGAGTTTGGGGAACAAAAAAGTGTCTGAAGGGGCAAGATCAGGTCTGTAGGGTGGATGGGTTTCCCAACGAAATTCTCCTAGGACAGCCCTTGCGACCCTCAAAGAATGAGCAGGTGCATTGTTGTAATGGGAAAAAAAAAATTCTTTGGCGCAACTTTCCTGGCCTTTTGCTCACCAACGCAGTTTTCAATTTCTTAAAATTTCTTCATAATAAGCCCCTGTAATCATCCTCTGTCATTCAAGAACATCTGTCAAGATTGCCCCTTTGGTGTCCCAAAAAACAGCTGCGGTAACCTTCCATGCAGTCTTCCCTCTCTTGGCTCATCTTTGAGGTCTTTCTGACCTTCCTTAAAATGCTCCATCCATTTAAAAACTGTTGTTTTATGTGGGGCAGCATTCCCATAAACTTGTTGCAAAGCTTCAATGATTTGGGAAGATGTCCGTTTGACTTTTGTTGAAAAGTTGATATTAGCCCTTACCTTATAATCGTATTTTTTTTACGGAACAAAAAGTATCCTTTTTTGAAGGCACCCTAATGAGACTAAGACAATTGTATTACTGAGAGAACTTGTCTGCAGCTGTCCACTGATCACAGAGACATGTTTAAAAACATTTTGTTTGAAATAAACTTGTGCATGTATGAACTGGAACCCTAGTAGCAATGTTTTTTGACTTACCCTTGTATGTAATAATGGAGGCCATGGAAGTGCCTAAAGGAATCAGCAGAATTTTGAAAAGTGCCAATACTCCAGGGATAGAAGCAAGACAAAGAAAAGCTATGGAAGCAGAAAGATGAAAGGAAAAGAAAGGCGAATCAGTTGAGCACTGTGGAATGAAAATTATTCATAAGCAAGTGGTCATAGAAGTTAATTACCTAAGAGATATCAAGGAGAAGGAAGCCTTAAATAATGTCATTGGATTAAAGTACAGGTGGTCACAGGGGAGACTTCAAGAATAGAACTGTATTTGAGTGGATGAATGTGAAAGTCATAATGGATTCACTTGATTTCTGAAAGTGGTGGGGCGTTTGCTACTGAAAGAGAGAGAGAGATCGTAGATAGATCGATGATAGATAGATAGATAGACAGAAATAGATCATTAGATATACACACACTCAGACAGAGATGTAATCATGACTTAAGCAGAGTGATTAAGAGAAATTATTTTTTCACTTTAGTGGAAAGGGTGTAGACAGTGAAGGCAAGATGAACACTAGCGTTCTATCAGTTAGAATCATAGCTGAAAACAATCCAACTCAATGTAGCAGATTGAGTGAAAGGACTCTTTACAGAGGTAAGGTAGGGTTAAGGGAACAAATGATGTTTATCCGGTTAACATCCCTGGACCTGAAAGAGAAAGAGAAGGAAATAGAGGACCCCAGTGAGAACTGGAGCTATAGAGGCATCAGCCACTGTGAGAAACATGCCCACAGCAGAGAGGAGAAATAGAAGAAAAGTCACACTTCTCTCCCCAAAGTCTCCCATCTCCTCCTCTTGCCTTCCACTGGCAGAACAAAATATAAATCTGTCAACAGAGCCCTGGTGAGGCAGTCCTTAGGAATCTGTCTCTTGGAGCATAAATCAGGGCAGAACTGGTATGGAATGGACAGTGGGAGAGTAAGAAAATAACCAGGAAAAGCATATTTGAAGCAATAGAATCTAAGTTCCAGGAGAAAGGAAGAAATGCATAACAAAGAAGATAGGGAGATGATAATTGGAACAAAATCCAGAGGGAGATGGTAAGGGAGAAGATGAAGGCATACATGGAGAATTTAAATTAAAATGTGCAAAGGAGGAAAAGAGAAATGAAAAGCAATTTTAAAGCGGAGAAGTAAACACAAGGTACCCGTGTTAGATTTGGTTATATGTATTTTGCCTTTGCCGGTCCAAACTTACAAGGAATGGAATTAGTTACAAGATCACAAATGATATCTGAATTTAACCTTGATTATTTTTGGAATGCATAACTAATGAATACTATAAAATTATTACCAATGACATGCTTACTAAATATATCTAATACTAAATTAAAAAGTGTCTGTAAAAATACTTTCACCTCATGTTCATATGTAATATACATTTAAACTGTATGAAAAACAATAATGAAATTACTGTTATAAGGATTACAAAAATCAATCATTCTAATTGTTAATATGTGCCCTGGTAGCACACTGGTTAAAGTGCTCTGCTGCTAACCAGAAGGTCGGTGGTTCAAACCCACCAGCTGCTCTGTAGGAGGAAGATGTGGCAGTCTGGTTCTATAAAGATTACAACCTTGGAAATTCTATGGGGCAGCTCTACTCTGTCCTGTAGGCCTTCTAAGAGTTGGAATTGATTCAGAGACAATGGGTTAGGTTTAGTTTGATTTTTGGTTATGATATAACCTTTGCCTGTATGGTTTGAGATAACTTTTGGAGCTTCACTCCTCGTATCCATGTTCCAAGCAGCAAAACGAAAAATGGGAGCAAAAAAGTGTGTTGCCTTGCTTTGAAGTTTTCTTTGAACGCCTGCACAGCGCTTCTACCTATGCCTCCCTGCCTGTATCTTAGTCACATGGGCCTGCCTAGTTGTGAGAAAGGATGAGAAATATAATCTACCTGACTAGCAATGTCCCAGCAAGAAATCAGTGTCCTGATGAGGGAGAAGGAAAGCATAGATTTGGTAGGCATCTACAATCTCTGTCTGTGGTAAGTGTTTTAGAATGCTAGGGCTGTTGTAACAGCCATAAACTTGGGTAACTTAAAACAGCAGAAATTCATTCTCTTGCAGTCCTGGAGGTTAGAAGTCCAAAATCAAGGTGCTGGCAGGGCTGAGCTCCCTCTGACTCTAAAAGAGGATCCTTCCTTGCCTCTTCCAACTTCTGGGAGCCCCAGGTGTTCCTTGGTTTGTAGTAGAATAACTTCAGTCTTCATCTCTGTGTTCACATGGCGCTCTTCCCCCTGAGAGTCTGCCTCTGCATGTCTTCTTCCCATCTTCTAAGGACACCTGTCATATTGTATAAGGGCCCACCCTAATAACCTCGTCTTAACTCGTTTACTTCTGCAAAGACCCTGTTTACAAATAAGGTTCACATTCACAGGTACCAATGGTGAGGAATTCAATATATATTTTGGGGGAACACAATACAGTTCAATCTACAACATAAAGAGACTGTGTGTGTTACTCTCAGAAAATGAAGCTTATATGTGATACTGGAGAAACTAGAGATTTAATCTTTAACTTGGAACGTTGTCTCAGAAGAGGCACTTTAGCAGCTAAGGGATAGCATGAGGTAGGTAAATGGAACATTTGAAAGAAAAAGTAGGATTGGGAAATGTCTTAGGATTCGCTAGAGAAACGGCACACACACACACCTGTGTGTATACGTATATACACACACACATAGAGAAAGAGAGGGACAAACATACTGGTTCTGTTGATAGATAGGTAGATAGGTAGATAGGTAGGTAGGTAGGTAGGCAGGTAGATAGGTAGACAGAGAGAGAGAGACAGACAGACAGACAGACACAGGTAGTCAGGGAGACAGAGACAGAAGGAGGAGAGAGAGAGAGATTCTGAGGAATTGGCTCAAGCAATTGTGGACGTAGCAAGTCCAAAGTCCGTAGGTCAGGTGACAGGCTGGAAATTCTGGCAGTCTTACATCCCAAAATCGATAGGTCAAGAGATGGGGGTGAAAAGAAATTCTGGCAAAACTGATAGTCTAGATACAGAATCCTCTCTTGGGAAACCCTCCCTTTTTGCTCTTAAGGCCTTCAACTGAGTAAATGAGGCCCACCCACATTATGGAGGGTAGTTGGCTTTACTTAAGGCCAACTGACTTAATTGCTAATCACAAGTAAATATTTTATAGCAATGTCTACACCAGTGTTTGACCTAACAACTGGATACCATAGCCTAGCAAGTTGACACATAAAATTAACCATCCCAGTAAGTGAAAATGAGAACTTAGGAGAGAATTTTTCTAGAGTATGCTCTACAATGGATCTTTAAAGTCATTGTGAAGGTCACACAGGAGAGAATATATTTTAAATTAAATATTTTGAAATGAGATACCTTTGCTTTTTCTAGAAATTTTTTTTGAAGAGCATAAAAAGAGTGCTTTGGTTTGTAGCAAATTTCAGTCCACAAGGAACAGTGTCATAACACCTTTCCACTTTATTGTCCGAAATAATCACAATGATCTCAGCCTCATATGCATATGAAAGCCAGACAATGAATAAGGAAGACCGAAGAATTGATGCCTTTGAATTATGGTGAAGTTGGTGAAGTATATTGAATATACCACAGACTGCCAGAAGAATGAACAAATCTGTCTAGGAAGTACAGCCAGAATGCTCCTTAGAAGTGAGGATGATGAGACTTCATGTACTTTGGACATGTTATCAGGAGGAACCAATCCCTGGAGAAGGACATCATGCTTGGTAAAGTAGAGAGTCAGTGAAAAAGAGGAAGATTCTCAATTAGATGGATTGACACAGTGGCTGCAACAATGGGCTCAAACGTAGCAACGATTGTAAGGATGGCGCAGGACCAGGCAGTGTTTCAATCTGTTGTACGTAGGGTTGCTGTGAGTTGGAACTGACTTGATGGCACCTAACAACAACGACCATATTGGGGTAGGCATCAGGACTTGATTTCTCTTTATAATTGAGTAATATTTTCTTGTATGTACATACATACCATATTTTATGTATCCATTCTTCTGTTGATGGACATTTTATTTGTTTTCACATTTTGGCTATTGTGAAAAGTGCTGCAATGAACGTTGGTGTACAAGTTTGCGTTCCTGCTTTCACTTTGTTTGCTTGTATACATAGGATTGGAATTGGTGAGTCATATGGTATTCTATGTTCAGCTTTCTGAGGAACTGCCAAATTGTTTTCCATAGCTGCCGTACCATTTTACATGCCCACCAGCAATGGATGAGGGCTCCAGTTTTTCCACAACCTTACCAACAGCTATTGATTTCCTTTTTTTTTTTTAAATCATTGCCATTCTAATGAGGGTGAGGTGGTATTGATTATCTTCCTAATAGCTAATTCTCTCACAGATCTGGTGTTCAGGGGTTAGGAACTATGGCTGCTAACCAAAAGGTCGGCAATTCAAATCCACCAGCCGCTCCTTGTTAACCCTATGGGGCAGTTCTACTCTGTCCTATAGGGTCACTATGAGTTGGAATCAACTTGACAGCAACGGGTTTTTGCTTTAATGGCTAATTACACTGAATATCTTTTCATGTGCTTGCTAGCCATTTGCATATCCTCTTTGGTGAAATGTCTGTTCAAGACCTGTGCTCATTTTTGATTGGCCCTTTTGTTGTTAAATTCTGCACTTTTTTAGCATCAATTTGTGCAGAAGACAGTAATTTTTAATTGCTTGATTAAGAAGTGAGGACAAAAACACTATGTATTTCTTGAACAAATACAATCATTCTTAGTATTCTATCAAGCTATTGACAAATAACTAATATTACATAGATTAATTTTCTAGTTGCGCATAATCTTTTGGAATTAATTACCATATCTAGTTTCTTCAATCATGCACTACCAATTTAGGACTATTTGAAAGCTTAAATCCAAATTCTTAACCACTTTACCTTCTTCTATACAAGAAAATTTCTCACCTTACTGGGGAAGTTTCTGTAGTGATAATACTGGATGTAAATAAGGGAATCAAACATGGCGTATTAAGGTGTTTAATTTCAACAACGATGGACTTACTTGCTGATTATCTTGTATTGTTGTTGTTAGGTGCCATCAAGTTGGTTCAACTCATATCGACCCTATGTACAACAGAAGGAAACACTGCCCAGTTCCGTGCCATTCTCACAATCGTTGTTATGCTTGAGCCTATTGTTGCAGCCACTGTGTCAATTCATCTCTTTGAGAGTCTTCCTCTTTTTCACTGACCCTCTACTTTACTAAGCATGATGTCCTTCTCCAGGGACTGATCCCTCCTGACAACATGTCCAAAGTATGTGAGACAGTGTCTCACCACCCTTGCTTCTAAGGAGTATTCTGGTTGTACTTCTTCCAAGACAAATTTGTTCACTGTTTTGGCAGTCCATGGTATATACAATATTCTTTGCCAACACTACAATTCAAAGGCGTCAATTCTTCTTCAGTATGCATATGACGCAATTGAAAACACCATGGCTTGGGTCAGGCACACCTTAGTCTTCAAGGTGACATCTTTACTTTTCAACACTTTAAAGAGGTCTTTTGTAGCAGATTTGCCCAATGCAACGCGTCATTTGATTTCTTGACTGCTGCTCCCACAGGTGTTGATTGTCGATCCAAGTAAAATGAAATCCTTGACAAATTCAATCTTTTCTCCATTTATCATGATGTTGCTTATTGGTCCAGTTGTGAGGATTTTTGTTTTCTTTATGCTGAGCTGTCATCCATACTGAAGGCTGTGGTCTTTGATCTTCATCAGTAAGTGCTTCAAGTCCTCTTACTTTCAGCAAGCGAAGTTTTGCCATCTGCATATTGCAGGTTATTAATAAATCTTCTTCTAGTCCTGTTGCCGCCTTCTTTATATAGTCCAGCTTCTTCGATTATTTACTCAGCATATTATCTTGCATAGTGGTTAATATATAGATTAAGAATCTGTCTTGTTTGAAAATTGGCCCTATCAATTGGACAAGTTACATGGTATTTTTGTACTTCAGTTTGCTTTTGTTGTTAGGTGCCGTAGAGTCCGTTCTGACTCATAGCAACCCTATGTACACCAGAAGGAAACACTGCCTGGTCCTCCACCATCCTCACAATCATTGCTATGTTTGAGCCCATTGTTGCAGCCACTGTGTCAGTTTATCTCTTTGAGGGTCTTCCACTCTTTTGATGACCCTCTACTTTACTAAGCATGATGCCCTTCTCCAAGGACTGTTCTCTCCTGATAACATGTTCAAAGTATGTGAGATGAACTCTTGCCATTCTCTTTTCTAAGGAGCATTCTGTCTGTACTTCTTCCAAGACAGATTTGTTCATTCTTCAGGCAGTTCGTGGTATATTCAGTGTTCTTCACCAACACCGTAATTCAAAGGCATCAATCCTTTTTTGTGTTCCTTATTCATTGTTCAGCTTTTGTATGCATATGAGGAGACTGAAAATACCATGGCTTGGTCAGGCACACCTTAGTCCTCAAAGTGACATCCTTGCTTTTTAACACTTTAAAGAGGTCTTTTACAGCAGATTTGCCCAGTGCAATCATATCATTTGATTTCTTGACTACTGTTCCCATGGTTGTTGATTATGGATCAAAGTACCCAGTTTATTCGTCTTTAAAATGGCAATAACCATTAAACCTGGCACATAGAGGACTTTACACGAATGCTTGCTAAACAAATTAATCCAGTATCTAATAGAGGTTTACTTGTCTTTGAATTCAAATACTGGGAGGTTGTTTATCCTATAAAAATCTAACAGTCACGTAATTACTTAAAACTTACAAATTACTTTTATATTGTCTTGTATGTTTACACTACAACTCTATATCAAAGTTTTTAAGTTAGTATTCAAATAATATTTTCAAGTTCGCCTACGTACAAGACACTTTAATAGGTGATAGCTGGGAACACGTAGGTCAGTGGTGTTTCAGTCGTAGAAGTCTTGCCTTCCAGGCAGGAGACCTGGCTTTGATTCCAAGCCAATGCATCTCATGCACAGCCTTCATTTGTCTATCACTGAAAGTTTGCCTGTTTCTGAATAAGTTTCGGTGGAGCTTCCAGACTCAAATGGTAAAATGGACTAGAAAGAAACGCTTAACTATCTACTTTCGAAAATCAGCCAGTGAAAACCCTATGGAGCCCAGTGTCAGATCTGCAACTGATAGTGGGGGTCGCTCAGAACAGGGCAGTATTTTGTTCTGTTGTGCATAGGGTTGCCATGAGTTAGGGGGCTGACATGATGGTAGCTGAGAACAACAACAGCAATAGTAACAGCAACATAAACTTTAAAAAAATACAGTTCTTTGACTTGAGGAGCTTTAAACCTGTGACCTTTATTGGAAATGGGTTTTAAATGATGTATCATGTCATGGGAGAGGCAGAGTAACTGAGTTTCTTTTCTGTAAATAAAGATACTAGCAACAATTCCTACCTTCTTTTTAGAGATTGTCTAAATTAGCATATATTCATACATGTGTTAAACATCCAGGTAAACATGGCAGGTGCATCCTAAAGATTTATCTATGTTCCCTCGAAAAACATCAAAATATTAAACATGTAAAATATTAAAATGACAATAAAATGAGAAAACTGTATAAATCCACTAAGGCACAGAGTGGCAGAGTGAAAATCATAGGTTTGAAGGAAAGAAAACAGTGATCACTGACAATCCAAGAGACAGAAGTTAGAGTTTATGTGCTTACAGGGAAGTTTATCAATTAGAGGTGGAAATCTACTTTGCAGGTCTATGGAAACGATAAGCATTAAGGGACTCAGATGGCATGGTGAGGGGAATTCATTTAATATCTATGTAATTAATATCAGCTTTTTTTTTTTTTTACCAAATAGTTCTAATCCTCCCCACCCCACCATGGCACATAGTAGGATTTCACTTCCTGGATCCCTTGTGGATGAGTGGGGCCATGAGACTCATTCTGACCAAATAGTTGAGGGATGCGGTAACCTAGGTCATTCCTGGTCTGAGGAAATAGAATCTAACGTGAGGCCCTCCCAGATATTTTTCTTCTCTCCAGAAAGGTGACCGGGAAAATTTAAGATGATTGATGCCCTATCATCATGAGTTCCTGCATTATGAACAGAAATGGAACCGAATCTGTGATAAGCATGTAATATGTTTGAAAAATAACGTTTTGTTGTTTTAAGATTGACATTTTGAGGTTGGTTGTTACTGTAGCAAAATTTATTCTTATGTAGCTGATACAGTCTATGTGTGGACTCTCATTTTGCACAGGTAGAAAACTCACCCATGCCCAGGTTTCTCTGGAAAAACTGAATTTGAAATGCTCCAGATTTCTGGTCACCAGGCACAGTACAGAGTTAACAATAAGTTAAAGCACTGAAATGAACGGTTTATGTGAAATACAACACACTGAATGGTTAGATCAGAAGCCCTCTGTCCCACCCAACAATGCAAAATCTTACATGGGGACATGTACTTGCCAGTGAAGGATTTGCAGAATTCTTCTGTGTAGTAATTGACCAGCCTCAAAGACCTGCAGATACTAATATTTGGAGTTGCCTTAATGAAAATATCTACTTACTACTTTATCATATTATAGCAGCACTTCTCCAACCCCCTAAATTGTGGTCAACTCTATGATGAGTAATGAAATCATTTACTGAAGTTAGCATTTAAAAATAAAAAGAATAAAACATCAAAATTTATGGCAAGTATAAAATTAGATATTGTTGTGCTAATGTTTAGTTACGGTTATATGTGTCAGTGCATCTTTGTGGTATGTGAGGTAGGATGTGATGTAAAATGTACTTGTTATTAGTGTTGATAGCTTTATTCATAAGAATCCCAGAATGCTCAGGTAAATATGACACTGAATGTAATTTCTGGAAATTAAAAAGATGATATTCCAAATTAAAAAAAAAAAAAAGATGGAAATGTTGCAAGATTTAACTGAGTGGACTTCTCTGAAAGTGAAACAAAACAAAATAGATAGGGAAATTAGAATATCAACCAGGGTAAGAAGGTTTCACATAGTTTCTAAGAAAATAGAAGACAGGAAATTATTAACATGAAAACCTTACCAGAACTGAAAACAAACTCTTCTTTTAAAAAGTGTCCTATCCTATGAAAGATAAAGCACCCTTATTATATCACATCATTATGAAATTTTGGAACATCAGGGATAAAATTAATAAGCTCTCAAATAAGAAAAAGTCTGGTCTCAGACAGAGGCCCAAAAATCAAAGACAAATACGAATCCTTAATTTCACTACAGGTTATGTCTTAGTTATCTAGTGCTGCTATAACAGATATAGCATAAATGGGTGACTTTAACAAACAGAAATTTATTTTCTCACAGTTTAGGAGGCTGGAAGTCTGAATTTAGGGTCCCAGCTCTAGGGAAAGGCTTTCTCTCTCTTTCGGCTCTGGAGGAAGGTCCTTATTTCTTTAGCTTCTGCTTCCTGGTTCCTTGGAGATCTCCATGTGTCTTGGCATCTATTTTACCCCATCTCTGCTCACTTGCTTGCCTGTTTAATCTCTTTTATATCTCAAAAGAGCTTGAATCAAGACACACTTTACACTAATCCTGCCTCATTAACATAACAAAAACAACCCATTCCCAGATGGGATTATAACCACAGGCATAAAGGTTAGGATTTACAATACATGTTTTTGTGGAACACAATTCAATCCATAACAATAGTAGTGCTGTATCTACATATTCTGCAATAAAAATAACTTTTTAATCTCGAGTTCTACACCCAGATCAATTCATTGTCAGTTGTGAGGTTGACCAAAGAAAATGTTAAGTACATAAGGACTTCAAAATGTATTCCACTCAGGAAAGGGAGGAAATTGAAATTAGTAATCCAGGAAACAGGTCTCCATGAAAGTAGTGAAGAGAAGTCTCAGTTTGACATTTTTGCAGCAAATATAAAATCTAGATTGGAAGAGGAGGAAGAAAGGTTCAAGAAAAAAGATACTTGAGTGTGGGAAGGAGGAGTGAAATAGAGCTGATTCATACAAAAGGATAATTCTCTCATTTGAAAATCTGCCATGGATTAGTTTTTTTCTAATAGATATATAAGAAGTCTTGTGGAACTGACAAACCAATTGAGGTGTTTGAAAATACAAAATATTTACAACAGATATTTGGCAAATCTGCTAGAGTATTTGAAGAAAAAAAATAGCAATCAGAACTTATTCAAATAAGCAGACGAAACAGGAGCAATTAGTAGGTCCTGAGAAAAGATACAGTTCACAAATGAAACATAACATGAAACACTGCTTGAGTCAATGGTGAAAAATATTTACATAGTCATGACAATATAAAATATGGCTATTAAATTATTTAAATATTGTGATATTATTATATAAGGGAAAGTAAGTGGAGGCTTACTGGTGTAAAAGAGCTAAATTCTTCTTAAGTATAACAGGAAGTCAATAGATATTCACAATATTGGTAGATCAATAAACAGCAGAACAGGAATACTACCTTAAACATAGATGAAAATACAAAAGTGAAAAACTAAACGAGTTGAAACTGTTGGCTATGAAGCAGGAATAGAGATAGGGATGTGTAGTATCAAAACTATCAGTGACCTCTACTGTTGTATTTAGGTTACCCATAAAAAAACCCGTTGCCATCAAGTTGACTCATAGAAATCCTATAGGACAGAGTAGAACTGCCCCATAGGGTTTCCAAGGAGCAGCTGTTGGATTTGAACTGCCGACCTTTTGGTTAGCAGCCAAGTTCTTAACCACTGCACCACCAGGGCTCTGTATTTAGATTACATGTCATGTAATACTGTCAAGTTGGTCAAGGTGTTGGTTTTTTATCATGGCTTTGTTCCTAAGTGCATCTAGAGGGTATATTTCAATAATTCTGCATAATTCTATTTACATTATGGTCTTAATTCTCTCTCACACACACATACAAACACATATGTATATATTACTATCAGTTGCTGTTGGGTTGATTCCGACTCACAGAGACCCAAAGTGTGTCAGAGTAGAACTACACTCCATAAGGGTTTTTATGGATGTGACCTTTCAGAAGCAGATCTGTAGGACTTTTTTCCAAGGTGCCTCTGGGTGGACTCAAACCTCCAGCCTCGGTTAGCAGTCCATTGCTTAACTATTTACACCAACAAGGGACTCCTATATCTATGTATATAATACACACACACACACAACATCCATATGTAACTATGTATACCCGAAACCATTGCTGTAGAGTTGATCCTGACTCAAAGCAACACTATAGGACAAAGTGGAACTGCCCAATAGGGTTTCCAAGGCTGTAAATCTTTACAGAAGCAGACTGCCACATTTTTCTCCCATGGAGCAGCTTATGGGTTCAAAGCACCAACTGTCTGGTTAGCAGTCAAGCACTTAACCATTGGGATGCCAGGGCTCCTTTATGTCTATTACCCAGTTTCCATTGAGTCAATTTTAACTCATAACAACCCTACAGGACCAGAGTATAACTGCCTCATAGGGTTTCCAAGGAATGACTGGTGGATGCAAACTGCCGACCCTTTTCATTAGTGCCAAGCTCTTACATGTATATAAGTACATATCTTTGTCCACACACACACATGTAGGCACACACACACACACATTCATGTAATATTTGAGGCTTGAATTTTTTCTATAAAATTTTAGTAGTATAGTATCAACATTTTGTACCATATAGACATTACAGTACCACAGGATGATTTCATTCATATATATGATTTATTGTATCATTCAATATCATGGATTTCTACATCTATCATAGATACATTTTCCACAATAAAATTATAATTGTAGTGCAGATTACCTTCTGGATCTTCACAACAAACTTTTTAAGTCATGACAAACAGAATGTTTGATTTGGGAAAATGTTAGAATGTCATTTTAGCCTCCAAAATGGGTAAGATATGGTTAAAAATAATTGAAATCCTTTTTCTACTCTGAATTTAGTATAATATTATTTTGAAATCTTTTGATGAATTGTGCTGTTTCATTACTATCTCAAGTGATAGTGTTAATGACCTTCAATGACCTGTGTCTATAATTTATATTATTAGGTCCTATAGTGGTTAGTCTTTGGAGTAGTTGAAATCATCAAAGCCAATCATTTATATGACACTTTAATTTGGACAAATGACATTTCACATGCACCTTTAGGTGCATAAGGATTTTGTTGCTGTAAAGTTTGCATTAAGGTCTCCAATATTAAATATATCCATTTAATCAGATCATTATATTATCACTGCTCACACACATATATTAACAACATTGACCCCAATAACTTCTTTGGCTTGTCTTTAATTGTCATAAAGCTTAGCTTGCTCACTTGCTTGCAACCTAGAGATTTCTAATGTTTCCTTTGCATTAAATCTATAGCATTTTGACTTTCGCTGGCAAGGAAGTCATATGTAACAGAAAATAGTCTTTCATGTGCAGCATGTACAATCTTATTAATATCAAAATTATTTGCCCTTTACAAGTCATGTTTTATCTATATATTAAAAGCTTATGAAACCCATAGTAGTGTACAAATAATCACAATGCACTGTAAAAATACTCGCCTATATCTTGGAATCTGTTTACTACACTCCATCTCTACCATCACAACTTTAGATGAATCTGTCATTGCCTCTCATTTGGACTACTCCAAAAGCATTCTAATTATTCTACCAAAACCTACAAATAGCTTTTGCGTTTGCTATTCCCTCTGTTCAAAAACTCTTTCTTTTTCCATCTGGTTAAGTCCTACTAACTATTATTATCTCAACTCAAGAGTCAATTCCTGGTCTATTTAACTTGGTGAAATGTCTCCTCTATACGTTTTTATAGTACTGTTTAATTCTTCTGTAATAAACTTCTTCCAAAAATATTTTTGTTATAATTTTATAAAGGGTTTACAAGCATTATATATGAGTTCCAGGGTGATGCAAATGGTTAAGCTCTCGACTACTAACCAAAAGGTTAGCAGTTCAAACCCACCCAGAGGCTCCTTGAAAGACAGACCTGGCAATCTGCTTCTGAACAGTCACAGCCTGGAAAACCATACAGAGTACAGTTCTACCCTGCATACGTGGGTTTACCATAAGTTGGAATCGAGAATCGACTCGACCACTAACAACAACAACAAAGTGCCATATGTACAGGGATTAGGTTTGTGTTCACTCACCACATAAGGAGAGCTTAATATACAATCATTGAATCATTGAATTGTAGCTTAGTTTCATAACTATATTCTAATGATTAATATGTGTGTTTGTTCTTAATCTAATGTCAGGACTATTTGGTGTAGTTAATTGGGGGATTGTTCTAATTTACTTACTACTATAAGTAAATAAATTTAATTTTTTTCTAATATCCTGGAAAAACATGTATTGATTACAAACTCAGAACTATCTTGTGGATTTCCTTTATTTTTATCATCTCTTTATACCCCATACTGCATAATTTTTATTAAAACTATTCTTTCTTTTTAAGGGGTTATTGGTAGGTGCCATCAAGTCAAATTGGACTCACAGCAACCCCATGTGACAGAGTAGAACTGTCCCATATGGTTTTCTAGACTGTAATCTTTACTGGAGCAGATTGCCAGGTCTTTCTCCTATTAGACCACTGGGTGGGTTTGAACAGCCAACCTTTCAGTTAACAGCTGAGCCCTTAACCACTGCAGCATCAGGATTCCTTACTTAAGGAGTAAGTATCCTGGAAATATCACTTGAATGCATCAGTTTTATTTTAGAAAAGGTGTTGCAGCGCCCTCACACGAGGCACCATCTGTTGCAGCGGTGATGGTTGTTGGGGTGGTGGAGACAATAACCAGTGCCACAACTCTTACAGAGAAGTGGGGCCAGGTGGGTCACTCTGAGGAGTCAAACCCAGCTTCAGTCCCAGCAGTTTATTTTATAGTCAATACAGCAAACAGTGAAGCAAATAACAGAACAATGGACTTTGGGTGAATAACAATAAGTTTCGGGCAAGGGAGGAGGAATTCAGGTAAACAAGCCAATCAGTAACGGGTTTGGAAAAACAAGTCGTGACAAGTCTCAACATGTTGGGGACAAGTCTCAACATGTTGTGCAGCATAGAGGCCTTTATACATCCATATTTTAATGGCACATATCCCCACAAAAAGGACCAACCTATGACACTAACCCTCACCTTCTCCTTGAATATGCTCCAGTCAAAGAACAAGGACTACTTTATCCAATGGATTAAAAAAAAAATGTTGATTGAATTATTGCTGTTTATCAAATAGCAGTTCAGCAGTCTAATACCTTTTATAGGAATAGAGAAATGAATAGATATCTTCTCAAGAAACTTATAAATTTGTAGAGGAAATAAGAATGGTTTATAAAAATTGTACTATAGAGTATGTGTCCCTATATATGAGAATGAAATGACACTATTTTTATTTTGTGCTTTCAGAATTTTTTTTTTTTTTTTAGCAAGAATTACATTCCTGGTTTTGGAAGTTTGGGGACTCTTCCAGATTAAAATAAGACACTAATATATGCCTCCCCTAAAGCTTGTCCTCCCCTCTATATTCCGGAGCATTGTCAATCTTCTCTGTGGCTCTAAATTTCCTGTGTCTTCAGATTAAAATTGATTGCTTTCATGGAATGGTGTCTGCCCACTGTTTTACATTAATAAGTGAATGATCTATTCTTTTAATTGTGTTTGCCAATCTGAATTTTACTGAACACTTTCTCTCCTCCTCTTCATAATCCTTTTGTATGTTTTAGGATAAATGCTAGAGGGGCCCCAATTTTGCAGTGTCAAATTATCAAGTGAAGTCATGAGAATAATTCATAAAAGAATAAGCTGGAAATGAAAACACGGAAACTGCTTAAGGTGAAATACGTGGGGGAACTCTCTTGTTGCCATTATGAGACCTTGTGGAACAGATGGAACTGGCCCCCCTGCTTCTGCTTGGGCACCTGCTGTTTAATTACACCCTAATTAATTAAGGGAAAGACTCCTGGGTGGTTTCAGTAGTAGTGAGCAGGAGGGCAGACAGAAAGAGATACTTGAATTCATAAGACTTCCAGATTAAAACTAACAAGTTCAGAAAAGTAGTTACTACTTATTCATTTTGGTTATTTTGCCAAAAGTAACTATAACAACAACTAAATGACTCCCTCATACGCAAAAAGCACATCTACTTCATATTTGCAATTACCAAGTTGCTCAAGTATTTTGTTAGTATTCCAAGGTACAATAATAAATATTTAGAATATATATATGGACTTTTAGGTCCAGAGCAGCATGCATAAAGTTACATCTCAATGTGGATTTCCTTAGTGGTTAATTCTTTAAAAAAAAAAAAAAAAAAAAATCTAAAAAAATTTGAGAAAATTGTTCAGCAGATACTACTTCCAGGATGACGTTCTACCTGGCTAATTTCTCAGCTGAGAAAATTGCCTATAAAAACAGCAGGCTAGTAAAAGTAGAACATGGGCAAATGAATGGAACGGTAGTGGATAGGCATTGTACTAGTTAGGTGTTCAGTAAAAATTTATGACCTTGTATTCTGTGTGTGTTATGTTTCCATGTGTGTGCACACTTCTTTCTCTCTGGTTTTAGCTTCTTTCCTACAGTTTCCATTGGGATGTTCAAAACTTTTTGCTAACTGTATGAAAACATAAAAGCAATTTTTGTAGAAAAGCAAATCAACACATAAAAACACACCCACATCTGTAGTATGTAATAGACAGGGCTGTGTAGATGTTATGCATCCTTTTGACATATCATCAGTGGATATAGAATGCTGTGAGCACAGGAGATATTTGCCACAATGAATCTGGGATTCATCAGCTGTGCTTTACATGTGGTCTTGGGAAACATTTAAGAACTTACTTTATTTATTGATTGAGGAGACTTCTTAGAGTAGGAAGAATTCCACATGTCTTCCAATGTAGTTGTAAGGCTTAAATTAAATAATTTAGTAGCCAGATAAAACACATGCAATAAGTCTGCATCTACAGTAGGCATGCATTAAATAGATTTTAGTTTTCTTCATTCTTTATGGGTTTATATTTGAGAGTTGTAAAGGGTAAATGTTATTGAGACCAAAGATGTCATTATAAGAAAACTATTTGACATCATATATGAATATTAAGGTGAGTTATTGATACTATCAGTAATTAAGTGGATGGATCCTCAAGAATGATCTTCTGCTCCATGTAGGGACCTGGAAAGAATTTAGATTTTACATTAATGTGAACTTGAGACATTCAATATACAATCTCCCACTGCAAGTAATATTAATGAAGAGTCACTTTTCCTGCATATGCATATATTACACATGAAGTATTACCCAGAATTCCAGAATAGTAGCTTACAAGTCAATCGGTTACATTCATGCTTGGACATATTCTTGACTGACCATTATATCATGCACTGTATGAAACATGAAGCCATGAAAAGAAGACATTACAAGACCAGTTACTTGACCATTATCATTTTGATTAATTTTTTTTATTGTGATGTAGGTGAAAGTTTACAGTTCATGTTAGTTTCTCATTCAAAAATTTATACACATATTGCTTTGTGACATTGGTTACAATCCTCACAATGTGACAGCACTCTCCCCCTTTCCACCTCAGCTTCCCCATGTCCATTTGTCCAGTTTTCCTGTCCCTTCCTACCTTCTCATCTTGCTTTTGGGCAAGAGTTGCCCATTTGGTCTCGTACGTTTGAACTAAGAAGCATGTCCCTCATGTGTGTTATTGTTTGTTTTATAGGCCTGTTCAATATTTGTCTGAAAAGTGGGCCTCGGGGGTGGTTTCAGTTCTGAGTTAGCAGAGTGTCCGGGAGTCATAGTCTCAGGGTCCCTTCAGTCTCTGTCAAAGCAGTAAGTCTGGTCTTTTTTCATGAATTTGAATTTTGTTCTCCATTTTTCTCTTAGTCTGTCTGCAACTCTCTTCTGTGATCCCTGTTAGAGCTGTATGTGGTGGTAGCCGGCCACCACTTAATTTTTCTGGGCTCAGGTTGGTGGAGTCTCAGGTTCATGTGGTCCTTTAGATCTTTGAGTTAGTATTTTTGTTGTATCTTTGGTTTTCTTCACTCCTCTGCTCTGGGTGGGATGGAACCAATAAATGTATCTTAGATGGCTACTCACAAGCTTTTAAGATCCCAGACACTACTCACCAAAGTAGGGTGTAAAGTATTGTCTTTATGAACTGTGTTACACTAATTGACCTAGATGTCCCTGAGACTGTGGTCCCCAGCCCTTAGCCCTAGCAATTTTGTCCCTCAACCTGTGTGGATGTGTCTAGGACATTTCTATGCCTTTGCCTTGGTCAAGTTATACTGACTTCCCATATATTGTGTGTTGTCTTTCCCTTCAAAAAAGTTGACACTTGTCTACTATCTAGTTAGTGATTTCTCTTCCCCCTTCTTCCCCAACCTCATAGCCGTCAAAAAATGTTTTGTTTTTGTTTTTGTTTTTTTTTCTGTGTTTAAACCTTTTCTTGAGATCTTATAACATTGGTCTCATACAATATTTGTCCTTTCATGATTGACTTATTTCACTCAGGAAAATGCCCTCCACATTCATCCATGTTATGAGATGTTTCACTGATTCATCATTATTCTTTATTGTGGCTTAGTAGTCCATTGCATGTATGTACCATAGTTTGTTTATCCATTCATCTGTTGATGGGCACTTACTTATTCCCATATTTTTGCTATTGTGAATCATATTGCAATGAACATGCGTGTGCAGTGTCTTTTCATGTGATGGCTCTTATTACTCTAGGATGTATTCCTAGGAGTGGGATTGCTGGATTGTATGGTATTTCTATTTCTAGCTTTTTAAGGAAGTGCCATATTTTCCAAAATGGTTGTACAGTTTTACATTCCCACCAGCAGTGCATAAGAGTTCCAATCTCCCTGTACCTCTCCAACATTTGTTATTTTCTGTTTTTTTTTTTTTTTTTCATTAGTGCTAGTAGTGTTGGGATGAGATTGTATCTCATTGTAGTTTAGATTTGCTTTTCTCTAATGGCTAATGATCATGAGCATTTCTTCATGTGCCTGTTAGCCACCTGAATATCTTCTTTGGTGTCTGAAGTGTCTGTTCATATCCTTTGTCCATTTTTTAATTGGATTATTTGTCTTTTATTTGTTGAAGTGTTGAAGTACTTTGTAGATTTTGGAGATTAGACCTTTGTTGGATATGTCGTAGCCAACATTTTTTTCCCCAGCCTTTGGTTCTCTTTTTACTCTTCTGGTGAAGTTGTTTGATGAGCACATGTGTTTAATTTTTAGGAGTTCCAGTTATCTAGTTTCTCTTCTGGTGTTTGTTCATTGTTAGCTATGGTTCGTGTACTATTTATGCCATATATTACAGCCCCTAGCATTGTGCCTAATTTTTCTCTCATAATCTTTATTGTTTTAGGTTTGATATTAGGTTTTTGATTCATTTTGATTTAGTTTTTGTGTATGGTGTGAGGTATGGATCTTGTTTCTTTTTTTTACAGATGGACATCCAGTTATGCCAGCACCATTTGTTACATAGACTGTCTTTTCCCCATTAGGGGACTTTGGCCCTTTGTCAAATATCAGCTGCTCGTAGATAGATGGATTTGTGTCTGGGTTCTCAATTCTGTTCCATTGGTCTATATGTCTGCTGTTGTACCAGTACCAGGGTGTTTTGACTACTGTGGCTGTATAATAGGTTGTAAGATCAGGTAGTGTGAGGTCTCCTACTTTGTTCTTCTTCTCAATAATGCATGACTTATCCAGGGCCTCTTCCCTTTCCATATAAAGTTGGTGATTTGTTTCTCCATCTCTTTAAAGAATGCAGTTGGAATTAGGATTGGGATTGCATTGTATGTGTAGATCACTTTGGGTAGTAATGACATTTTCACAATGTTGAGTCTTCCTATCCATGAGTATGGTATGTTTTCCCACTTACATAGGTTGTTTTCTTGCAGTAGTGTTTTGTAGTTTTCTTTGTATAGGTCTTTTATATTCCTTGTTAGATTTATTCCTAGTATTTTATCTTCTTGTGGGTTATTGTAAATGGTATTAATTTGCTGATTTCCTTTTTGAAGTTCTCTTTGTTTGTGTAGAGGAATCCAACTGATTTTCTTGTATTAATTTTGTATCTGGTTATTTTGCTGAAATTTTCCATTAGTTGCAGTAGTTTTCCTGGGGATATTTTAGAGTTTTCTGTGTATAAGATCATATATCTGTGAATATGGATAGTTTTACCTCTTCTCTACCAATTTGGATGCACTTTATTTCTTTTTCTTGCCTTATTGCTCTAGCTAGGACTTCCATGATATTGAATAAGAGTGGTGATAAAGGGCATCCTTGTCTGATTCCATTCTCAAGGGGAATTCTTTCATTCTTTCTCCACTGAGAATGATGTTGGCTGTTGCTTTTGTATAAATGCTCTTCATTATGTTGAGGAATTTCTCTTCTATTCTTATTTTGCTGAGAGTTTTTCTCAGGAAAGGGTATTGGACTTTGTCAAATGTTTTTTTCTGTGTCAATTGAGATGGTCAAGTGATTCTTTTATTTTGTTTTATTTATGTGGTGGATTATGTTGATTGATTTTCTAATGTCGAACCACTCCTGAATACCTGGTACGAATCCCACTTGGTCATGATGTATTATTTATTTGATATACTATTGAATTCTATTAGTTAAAATTTGGTTGAGAATTTTTTCATCTATGTTCATGAGGGATATCAGTCTGTAGTTTTCTTTTTTTGTGGTGTCTTTGTCTGGCTTTGGTATCAGGGTTATGCTGGCTTCATAGAGTGAAATTGGGAGTATTCCTTCTTTTTCTATATTCTGAAATAGTTTGAGTAGTATTGGCGTGAACTCTTCTCTGAAAGTTTGGTTGAATTCTCCAGTGAAGCCATCCAGGGCCAGGGCTTTTTTCTGTTGGGATTTTTTTTTTTTTTTTAATTACCTCTTCCATCTCTTCTTTTCTTATGGCTCTGTTTAGTTTTTCTACCCCAGTTTTGTTAGTTTAGGTAGGTAGTGTGTTTCTAGGAATTTGTCCATTTTCTCTAGGTTTTCAAATTTGTTGGAGTACAGTTTTTCATAGTATTCTGTTATGATCTTTTTTATTTCAGTTGGGTCTGTTGTGATATCACCTGTCTCATTTCTTATTCAGGTTATTTGTTTCCTCTCTTGTTTTTGTTTTGACAGTTTGGCCAGTGGTTTGTTGCTTTTGTTGATCTTTTCAAAGAACCAACTTTTGGTCTTGTTTATTCTTTCTATTGTTTTTCTGTTCTCTATTTCATTTATTTTTGCTCTAATCTCTATTATTTCCTTTCTTCCGGTGCCCACGAGCTTCTTTTGCTGCTCTCTTTCTATTTGTTTGAATTGTAGGGTTAATGTTTTGATTTGGGTGCTTTCTTCTTTTTTGATGTGTCACAGATCTGCAGCTCCTACTTGGCTGCTGCCAGTGAAAATGGGCTTCTGCTGGGAACTCTGCCTGCCTTATGCCAATGTGGATGTGCTGTGCTAACTTGGCCAGCAAGGCACTGGTGCAGGTGATCAGAGGGGTGGAGGACACTGCAAGCCTGTGGACCACCTGTGCCAGTAGCTTGGCAAAGGTGCAGGCACCTCTGGACTGGGGCCGTTAGTTCCTGGCTTAGGCAGCATGGTGATGTCAAATGCCTCAGGACTGGTGTTGGAGCAGGATAGGGGTGGATGTGGGGGACAGAGTGCTTCTCAGCCTGTAGAGCTCTGGTGGGGAAGGGGCTGTGGTACACATGATGGGTTATGATAATGCACTTAACTTTTGCAGGTCTGGTATCACTTCTGTTTGATTGTGGAGGTGCATGCACAGTTGCTCCTGCTTAGTTGTACCAGATGTGGTGGATTTCTGCTTGGAATGCTGCTGCTTGTCTCATTATGTCCATGCTGTTCATATTCAGCTAGCAGGACACCAGCGATCTGGCAATCTGTACGTCTCCATTTCTGCTGTTTTTTTAATTGTCTTTCCTTCTACATGTCACTCAGTCTGGTTCTTCAGCTTTGTCTTTGATGCTTAGGGTCCAAATTGCCATATATCTCTCATTTACTTGTTTTTTTGGGTCTTTTTTGTAAGAGGGATGACATGAAGCGTCTGACTATTTCTCCATCTTGGCTCAGCCTTCTTGATTAATTCTTAACTCCCTAAAAGACTAGTATTATTTTATGCTTTGTTCTTCAAAAGGAAAAATGAGAAACAGCATGCATTGGGGAAAGCCACACATAAAGAACAACGGAAAACAGTATACAATTAAATGCTTAATTTTCTTATTTAAGGTGATATGGCTATAGTTGGATAATTGCTCACCATATTCCTTACCTCTTAGAATGTTATCAACTGCTTTTTATTGTGTCTTTTGGTTGCTTTAATGGAATTCTAAGCAAGAAGTATATTATGACCTAGTAGGATTTCAAATTGACAACTGTGAGAATAAATTCATTGGTGATGCAGAAATAATAGATGAGTGGAGAGAGTAATTTGGGCAACATTATTCTATCTTCCTCTTCCAGTCAAAATGCAATATGATATGCATTTCTGAGGACACTCGTGGTAATAATTATAATAGAGAAAATATCTATACATTCTAATGAGATGTTTTCCTTTTCTTTAGAGCTCTGAGAATTTTAATATTCTAATGAGATATCTAGCTACCTGCCCAGTTCAGGCCCTGAAGGAGATTACTAAGCATGATTTCCAAATGACAGCTTCTTTCCAACTAAAACTGCCAATCATGACTTTCCGGGGTTATCCTGCTATGTGCAAAACTTCTGATGGCTTCATAATGCGAAGATTCCAGAGAAAAGCGATCATGATCTTTGTGTAGTTTCCTCCATATCTAGATAGTTGTTCACCTAATTTAAAGGTGTTTAATTTCTCTTTGATAAAAGAACCAATTTTTAGAGGAACTCAAATCATTTTTTGAGTTGGAATATTTATAGGAAAGTTTTCAAAGTTATAGGTTTGTGACTTCAAACTAAACTTTTATCTGTTAATATGATTTCTCTGGAAAATATGCATAAAGTAATCGTCTTTAGAAAGTGTTGCCAAAGTCAGGGATTCTCCCCTATCTTGGAGATAGTATTCTAGGAACTGTAGTTGGAGGAAAGAGAGAGAGAGCGAGAGAAAGAGAGAGAGACTTAGACAACTGCAAAGGAAACAAAGAAGAAATTGTCTTTAGGTTTCCATATATACTGTTCTTAATATTGTTTTCTCTTATATCCAGTATTAACCAAGGTCAATATCTTGAATACCTATCATTATCAGCTCAGCATGAGCTGCTCTGCTGTGATTGGAGGTGTTACATGGTTTTTTGTTTTTTTTTTTAGCATAAACTGAGATCTTCTTTACTACGGAGTCCAACTTCAGTCAATTTTTATGTCATCTTTCTTTGTAAGACCATCAAGATCTTTGCTATTAGAAAAAAAGAAAGGCTATATCAGAGGCTGGTTGTCTATAACTTTATTTCTTAATTCCATTTTTAAAATGTATCCTCATAGTATATTCAAGTATTTCAGACTCAGTCAATTTGCTTCTTTTTAGTAGTGAGGAAAATAAACTATCAATGTATTCTTCTGGAACCACGCAAATTTACATGGGAAGTGATGGGCTTTGGTAAGAAAAGGTTTGCAGGTTAACAATTTTTTTAAAAATAATATTTTATTGTGTTTTTGGTGAAGGTTTACACAGCAATTTAGGTTCCCATTCAACAATTTCTACACAATTTTCATTCCGGTTTTTCCATTTCTGTTAAACTAGTTTCCCTGCCCCCTTAACATTCTCATCTTTGTTTTAAAGGAATTGTTGACAGTTTGGTCTCATATAGGTGATTATTTCATGGAGGATAGTACTTACAGGTGATATTCATTACTTTGTGAGACAATCCGTTATTTAGCTATGAGTCTTTCAGTCTTGACTAGTCCATTAAGTCTGTTTTTTTTTAGAAACTTGAAATTCTGCTCCACATTTTGCTCCCACTTTTTCAGTGTACATCTGTTGTGGCAACAGCAGAACAGAACAGCAGGAGCAACAGACAATAGCCGCTGTTGTGGATGGAGTCAAGATTTTGGGACCTTCATTTGCTGATGTGGCATGACTTGAAATGAGAAGAAATAACTGAAAACATCCGTTAATAATCAGAATGTAGAATGTAGGAAGTATGAATCTAGGAAAATTGGAAATCATCAAAGATGAAATGGAAGACATAAACATCGATATCCTAGGCATTAGTGAGCTGCCATTTTGAATCGACAACCATATGGTCTACTATGCTGGGAATGACAACTTGAAGAGGAATGGTTTTGCATTCATTGTCAAAAAGAATATTTTAAGATCTATCCTGAAGTACAGTGCTGTCAGTGATAGGATAATATCTATATGCCTACAAGGAAGACCAGTTAATACAGCTATTATTCAAATTTACACACCAACCACTAAGGCCAAAGATGAAGAAATTGAAAATATTTACCTACTTATGCAGTCTGAAATTGATCAAACACGCAATCAGGGTGCATTGATAATTACTGGTGATCGGAATATGAAAGTTGGAAACAAAGAAGAAGGATCCATAGTTTGAAAATATGGCCTTGGTGATAGAAAGGATGCTGGCGACTGCATGATAGAATTTTGCAAGATCAATGACTTCTTCATTGCAAATACCTTTTCTCAACAACATAAATGGTGACTGTACACATGGACCTCACCAGATAGAATACACAGGAATCAGACTGACTATATCTGTGGAAAGAGACAATGGAAAAGCTCAACATCATCAGTCAAAACAAGGCCAGGGGCTGACTTCAGAACAGATCATCAATTGCTCATATGCAAGTTTAAGTTGAAACTGAAAAAAATTAGAACAAGTCCACAAGAGCCAAAATAAGACCTTGATTATCTCCCACCTGAATTTAGAGACCAACTCAAGAATAGATTTGAGGCATTGAACACTAATGACCAAAGACTACAGGAGTTGTGGAATGACATTAAGGACATCATACATGAAGAAAACAAGAGGTCATTAAAAAGACGAGAAAGAAATAAAAGACCAAAATGACTGTAAAATGAAATCCTTGACCACTTCAATCTTTTCTCCGTTTATCATGATGTTGCCTATTTGTCCAGTCGTGAAGATTTTTGTTTTCTTTATTTTGAGGATTTCATTTTATTTGAATCCACAATCAACATCCACAGAAGCAGCAGTCAAGAAATCAAAAGATGCATTGCATTAGGCAAATCTGCCGCAAAAGACCTTTTTAAAGTGTTAAAAAGCAAAGATATCACCTTGAAGACTAAGGTGCGCCTGATCCAAGCCATGGTATTTACACAAAAGCTGGACGATGAATAAGGAAGACCAAAGAAGAA
This sequence comes from Dugong dugon, assembly GCA_030035585.1. Taxonomy (NCBI): domain Eukaryota; kingdom Metazoa; phylum Chordata; class Mammalia; order Sirenia; family Dugongidae; genus Dugong; species Dugong dugon. Next base: position 17,939,133 of record CM057463.1, on the reverse strand, counting down.
TTGATGCCTTTGAATTGTGGTGTTGACGAAGAATATTGAATATACCATGGACTGCCAAAAGAAAGAACACATCTGTCATGGAAGAAGTACAATCAGAATGCTCCTTAGAAGCAAAGATAGCTAGACTATGTCTCACATACTTCGGACATGTTATCAGGAGGGATTAGTCCTTGGAGAAGAACATCATGCTTGATAAAGTAGAGGGTCAGTGAAAAAGAGGAAGACTCTCAACAAGATGGAATGACACAGCGGCTGCAACAATGGGCTCAAGCATAACAATGACTGTGAGGATGGTGCAGGACTCGGCAGTGTTTTGTTCTGTCATACTTTGGGTTGCTATGAGTCGGAGCCGACTCGACAGAAGCTAACAGTAACATCTGTGTAGCCTTGATTAGAACAGTCTGCACTGGTAACTGGGCACCATCTAGTTCTCCTGGTATCAGGGTAGATGAGGTTGTAGTTCATGTTGACTATTTGCCCTCTAGACTAGTTTCTTCTTTGAGTCTTTGGTTTTGCTTTGGAAGAATAAAAACCAATAGTTGTATGATTAATGAATTTTTTTTTTAACGTATCCCAAAGTGGGCATGAAATTTGTACTTATTTGCCTTTTAAAATTATCAGTGCCTTTTAAAATTCATCTTTTTCCTGACTCATTTAAATTTTCAGAGGCCCAACTCTTTGAATTATATCACCCAGGATTAGAGATGGTTTCAACTAACAGGAAGTAGCAGCAAGAGATTGGAGGTTGGAAGAGGAAAGAGGTTTGGGGATTTATTACTGCTCTTTTCCTACTTTGGAGCCTGACTTCTGGCAGTACTTGCATTCTTCCATGACTACAGATCTTGCCAACTAGGCGCTTCTCTCAGAGTTTCTCTCAGAACCTTCACTAGCTTCCAGGATCACCATTTACTTTTTTTGCCCCTTCAGGATTAGAGGTAACATTGTTTCATTGCTGCTAATCACTGCTTGCTCTAGCACCTCCTGTTGAGTTCCTGAATCTTGCCCAAACCTCTGCAAGTGGTCCCTTCATGAATATCTCTTTATGTGAACCACTTGATTTGAAATACGTTTTTGGTTGGGGTCATGACTGATGATGGTAACAATAATATTAATACTAATAGCTAGAATTTATAAAATGCTTACCACATGTTGGACATTATACTAATGTTAAGTGTTTTACAGGTGTTGTTTAATTGTATCTTTTTAAAAAACCTATGAGATTAATGTTATTATTATACTTCATTGATAGCAAATTGAGGTTTAGAAAGGACAGCATTGCTCAAGGTCTCGTAGCTAACTAGGGGGAGTGAAGACCCTAAAGCTAATCTGACTCCAGAGCCCTTGTTCTTAATTACTCTTCAATGCTGCCTATTATGTGCAGCTTTTGAGGTTATGCTTTTGGCTTAGTCCCAGAAAATCTAAATCTATGACAAGTGGACTATAACCAGAGAAATAAGATGAAAAGAGGTAGTATTTTATTTCCACAAATATTTATGGCCATTACTATACTCTCAGCATTCTTCTAGGACTCAGGAATATAGAGATAAAAATAAGCCTGCTTCCATATGTCATTATAGTCTAATAGAAACAACACGTTCCAAAAACAAATCAATTAAATAACACTTTACACGTGAAAATAATACTTATAAGCTAGAGAGGGAGAATATTGGAACAGAATAGTGTGGATCTCTGGTAAATCTTCAGGAATTCATGTTCAGTTAGTCAAGATGTGTGCACTGAGTATGGAATTCCAGGTTTCCAACCTGACTGCACTTACCTCAGGCATTCCCAGTGCTTCAGATTCCTTTGCTGCAGGCCTGTCACCATCAGTAAGTCCTCTGTATCAGTCAGGTGGTTACCTTTTGGATAAAACATACATTTCTTCTTTCTTCTATTAAACTATAGACTGAAGTTTTTCTGGGATTAAAATGCTAGAACTTGAAGGAACTATAGACTTCAACTCGGATTACCTCTCAATTATACTTGGAGATGCTAAACAATGGGATAACAGATGACAATCTGTTTTTTTTTTTTTTTTTCTTTCTTCTAAATCCATTTTATTCTGGGCTGACATTAAAATCCGAATAGTTTAGTAGATTGCAAGTACCACATTTTGTCAAATATACAGATTAAAGACTCACCAGTATTTATGTACTTCTAAGAATGAAGAAAATAAGTTGTGATTAATCTGTAACATAATACTTTCTCATCACTTAGAATTTGTATTTCATAATTATTGAAAGAACTATTTTAAGATTAAACGTTTTTCAACAAGTAAAACTCCTGGACATATGTAGAAAAGGAAAATGTAAGCAAAATAAATGTGTGAAGATACTCCTAGTACTTCTTCAACTTCAGAAGTCAACTTTTTTGAATCACTTTTTGGTCAACATTGTGCATATTTTGCCAAAGAAATTTTAAAGTTTGAACTCACTTTTCTCATCTCTAAAATGGTGATAATAATGGCACCTATCACCCAGGGCTGGCGTAAGTGTTAAGTGAAATGAGACATGGAAAGTGGTTATCATAGTGCCTGGTACATGATAAACATTCAACAATAAGCAGTTGTTATTTTTGTTATTGTTATTATCATAATATTTCTTTCAAGGAAGCATCTAATAAGCACCCTAAAAGTGGTGAAAACCAAATTCTGCTCAAAGGCAGGAGGTCATTTTGTCTCACTATTCCCTATCTACTTTCTTTAGATTATAAGCTATGGCTAAGTGTTCAATTTAAAGACACCAAGGCCAGACTAGCTGTTTGACTTCTGGTAAAGTCTATACCTTTCCTGAGTCTGAAATTGTTCTTTTGTATAAAATGTGGAAAATAATTATTTATCCCATATCTAACCCAAATCACTTAAAGATGACAATGAGGTGTGAATACACTTTATAAACTTTGAAGCAATTTAAAGCAAACAATGATCATCCATTATGAATATCATTTTCATAAATATTGGTAGACTGATTAACCTTATTTTGAAAGAGTAGAACATGGAACTGTTCCATTAATTTTCCAGAAGGACCCTGTGTTGTTGCCCTGGAATCTCAAAGTAAAGACTCATGAGTGAAAATAACTGTCTTCCCTCAGCACCCTACAGTTGGGTGCCAAATCTTAGTGAATTAAAAATTATTTTGCTTATGTAACCTCTGTGAGCACGGGGCAGCGCCTATGGCACAAAGCACACTCTAAATTAAGACAGTAAGACGAAAATCAGAAGGTTCTAAGCAACAGCAAAGAGTATTCAGAGATGCCTTTGCATTGCTTCCCACAGAGCGGACCTGGTGGTAACTGCGGCGTCTCCTCACGCTGTCAGTCACATGAGTGTGTGAAGGTTACGTTTAACTTTGGTGTGCTTTGACTGGTGATGACCAGCAAGGCACTAAGCGTTCCCCGTTGTACATGCTCAGAGTTCATGTGAATATAGGAGGTTGCCATGTAGGAGCTCTGTAAAGATTTTTCTCATATTTGTTGTTGTTAGGTGCAGTCAAGTCGGTTTGGACTCATAGCGACCCTACGTAAACAGAACAAAACACTGCCAAGTCCTGCGCCATCCTCACAATCGTTGTTACGCTTGAGCCCGTTCTCTGTTTAGACTATCAAAAAATTAATTTTTTCAGCAAATTGACCACACCCCTACTCTCTTCAACAATTCACAGTGCTATTTATTTTTTTCTCCTAGAAAATAAGCACTATTTTTCCTTCCTCTTCGATTGTTTTAAGAAAAGAAATGGAGAAGTTAACTAAAATCAGCACAACATTGAAGAAGCTAATTCTCCCCTCTTCATTTTCATCCACCTGTATTTCACCTATTTTTTTACTATCTTCAGGCAAAAAGTTAAATGAATAAATGAATATTCTCTCTCCAGCTAACACATTTATTTCACCAAGAAAACTTTCATTTAAAGGTGAATACAGAACTAGACAGATTTATAATATTTATTTTAGCCTCATCTCCTGATTTTGTCAATTTAGAACACACTAATTCCTTTTACACCTTGGGTCACAAAACTGATATTTCCTGTCATGAATACCTTGCAATGGGCATCTAAAAATATCTGTTCCTTGTAATGAATCTATAGAAATAACTAAGAGTGTTTATAGAGTTACCTGCAGGAATGAATACGTGGGCAAACCTCATATAGTAGCACCTAAACAATTTTCTGACTCTCATCACAGTGAAATAAAATTTTGAGGAAATCTCAGGTGATTTTAGAGATGCTGTAGAATTTTTTTTGGCCCTTTATTCTCTCTATATCAATATAAAATTTCCTCCATTGAAGTTTCCTGCTTTTGAAGTGTGTAGCATCAGTGTATTTCCATTGAGGATAAAAAGAAGTTTAAAAATTTCAGTTGTGCCTGGCTTTGGGGTTTACATTCTAATATAAACTCATCATACAGAAATATAATACTTATTTATCCTCACATACAGGAAACTTTTGGCTTTGAAAATATAACTCTTTATTCATTTAATATCAGCACTCATTTGCTGTTATTGTTATTATAATATTTCTTTCAAAGAAACATCTGGTAATAACATCATAGGTAATAGATCATTTCCTTAGAGATTACGTAATAGTGACTTTCTAATCTAACACTTCTCTCTATTTGTTAACTAGAAATCTCAACTCGTCAACTATTTTGTTAGCTTTTAATAAAATTTATGTAAAAAAGATTGACAACATATATTCTTTATTAACCAAATTTCAGTATGATGTATGGTGCCCCATCAACCTTCAATTATGATCAGTGAGACTATTTCTGGTATTATTTTGAGCTCAAGAATTTTACATATTTGACATATTTCAATCTTTTGTAGTTTTTACTCTTTAGGATGCTTAAATCATTCCATCTGATGCCAATGGAAGCGGACTCTAGTTGCCACTTTTGACATGATCACATTCGTCTTTGAGAATCCCTTGCTTTCTGGAATAATAACATATTCCAGGTTCATCTTGTACATTTACTGCCTCACTGGGATTTCTCCAAAGTTCCCTGGTTCTTTAACTGAGAAATGTTATTTAGAGACTAAATTATAAGCACAAGGGATTCCCATTGCTACTAAGCTTTTAGAGAGGACAAAGTTGGAAGTATGAGTTTTTCAGGAGAAAATATTCATGAGTTGAAAATAGTATTTAGTTTCCCATATAAGAGGTGAAAAATGGTATCTCAATGTGTTTAATTTGAGTCTTTCTTATTTTGATCGAAGTTGCTATCTATATACCAAAGTTGGTAGATATATATATGTCTCAGGGTTGTTTAGGGAGCCCTGGTGGCACAATGATTAAGCACTTGGCTGCTAACTGGAAGGTTGCCGATTTGAACCCACCAGCGTTTCCATGGCAGAAAAGACGCGGAGATCTGCTCCTGTAAAGATTACAGCCTAGGAAAACCCATGGGGCAGTTCTACTCTGTCATACAGGATAACTATTAGTTGGAATCCACTTGAAAACACACAACAACAGAGTTACGTGAAAATATTTTTCTATTAACTATACATTCACATTTTTTCCTATTTTTCTATGAGATCTTCGATTCTTTTAAAATGTCTTCATATATTTGGAAATTAGTTATTGGTGACACTAGTCCTTTGTGAATAGTCCTTTGTGATTTTTTTCAGTGAATCATTTCATTTTAATTTATGACATTTTTTTAACATCTGGATTTATTTTAAAATTTTATATAAAATAATAAACATAGTGAGTTTTGTTTGTTTGTTTCTGACAACAGTGAACTATAATGTAAACTTAAATATCTACCTGCGAACAACTAGCAAAAATTTACAAACTATATGAAACATCTGTTCTAAGGCATCACAGAGCTAACAAGTTAGTGAAAAACTAGAGAGCCAAGGTTCAATAGAACTAATAAATCTAGAAGGGTGACTGGCATCTTAAACAGTTTTTCTGCAAGTTGCATCTGCCAATTCCTGAAGAGGTGGCTGAGAAGCTGAAAGATAAGTGAGAGTTTTGACAGTTTTGCCAGGTTGGGAAAAAAACAACATTGGAATATAAGGCTGTGATGGTTAATGTTATGTGTTAACTTGGCTAGGCCACGATCCTCGGTGGTTTGGCAGACATTATGTAATCATCCTCCATTTTGTGATCTGATATGAGCAGCCAGTCTGTTGGAATGGGAGTTTTCTTCGGGATATGGCCTGCATCCAATATGTATGGATGTTCTGGCAAAGCTTGGAATCTCTCTTGATCCTACATCCAACTCATTGTCTTCTGACCTGGGTTTTTGGGCCATGAGCCAGCAGCCTGCCACCTGACCTGCAGATTTTGGATTCACAGGCTCCTGCAACCCCATGTGTCAGCAGCCTGCTGCCTGACCTACAAATTTTGGGACTTGCCAGCCTCCATAATTGCATGAGTTGGTTCCTTGAAATAGATCTCTCTCTCTATATATATATGTATATATATATTCACCGGTTTTGCCTCATTTGTTTTGCTCTTCTAGAGAGAACCCAGGCTAAGACAAAGGCTCAATGAGGAAAGGGAGTCTAGTTACACCTCCCACACTATGAGTTGAAACCAGGAAAGCTTACACTGTCAGGAGTAAGAATACTTGAGATTAGACTAGTCCTCATAGGCACTGAGGCCCTACTGAAATTCATGTCAGTTGTATTAATTGGATTAACTAATACGTAATTGTTAGTGCCCTTAGCCACTTACGAGGAGGAAACCCAAATATCCTGTGGAGGAAAATAATAACTATGAAATATGCAAACTATTTCTATATTTTAAATATTTAATGAATGGTATAATCAAAATAACTAGGCATATGAGAACTCAAGATGCCAGGTAGTCCATGGAATTCAGTTGCAAAGCAGTTAATTAAACTATTAGTAGAACACCTAAAATCAAATGATCATAGAAGACAAGAATTTAGATCAAGTAGTTACTGCTTCAGAGCATTCTCCTAAAAAAAAAAAAAAGTATAATGGAGTTTGTTGGTTCCTCCGAGTACACTGGAGAACATGCAGAAAGAATGATGAACTCATTTTAAGGTGGCTTTAATTACCCATCTTAAAGTCTGGGTAAGGGAGCAGACTTTTAAGACTTTGCCTGCCCTAAAAGAAACTTTTATCAGCCATAGGTGCAGGGCTGAGATGTCTGAAAACCAGACCCCCAGTCTAATGATGAATGTGGCTGAATTACCTCACAAAATGAATACTTAAAACCACAGTGCTGCTTATGATAAACTTAAGACATTTATTGGGAAGGTTTTCACCCCAAAAACTGGGAAAAGACATAGGCACAGATTTCAATGAAGTTGAGGACTTTGAAACTCTAAATTCTGTAAAATCTCCTGTGCCATTAGCAGAATCCCTTCCTCCTCTGATTGAGGAAGGTGGTTTACCTGAGCTTAAAAAACTGTAATGTCCTCACTTAGGGTATCAAGGGAACACTTCACCTCCTCAGGACCTACCCCCACTACTTCTCACTGCTTCTAGACCTATAACCAAATCTCTAGATCTAGAATGTCCAGAGAATATTTCCTTTACCAAGCCTGTGAGAAATCCATTAAAGAGGGGATCCCTGTATCTTTGAAGATCTCTGTATTAGATATTTACTGTAGGCCAGGAATGACAGTAGGAACTACTGACATTGAATCAGGCTTCCTGATTTAATAGGGTTGATGGGATTCCAGAGTGGCAGGGGCCAAATAATTTCCAGAGGCAAGCTGGGTACGGTTACTACAAAAATAAATGATTACTAAACAAAGCCAAAGCAGAGTCAAAATGATTTCAAGTTTAGAGATCATTGGTCTTGGCTAATTGTTCATGATGTTCTCAAATTGAAATACATGAGCAGCCTAATAAGTCTTATTTGATGTGCATACGTGGAAAGACTCTCGGTCTGGTGAACAGAATATTGACTTAAAACACCAGAAATTGAAACCTCTCAACAAATTCTCAGACTTGAGGCATTTCACCAATTCAGAGTCCCTCGAATGAAGAGAATACTGGGTTCCTTAAGGAGTAATATTCTATACAGCAAAAAATTTATTCCGTAAGTCCAACTTGTAGCTTTCCCCAAAGGGACTTGCAGCTGTTTACTTTGGTAACTGTGCATTGGAGAAGGGAATATAAAAAGAATTTGGGGAGTGGGGTTATTGGACCCTGGCTGGAACTGTCACTGTTCTCTGAAAACCCAAAGCCCCAATGTGGTCTACCAATATGAGTAAGAGCTGATGGAGGTCAGGTTATTAATGAGGTTTTGGTTAGGGTCCATCTCACAATGTGTTCATTTGTTTTCTGAACTAACCCTGTAGTTATTTGTTCATTTCTGGAAATCATATTGGAATAGACATGCTCAGAATCTGGCAGAGTCCCAGATTCTCCTTTCATCTGGATCTTCCTTCTGGAATTATTTTATTTCTTCCTAAAGGAGAGTGAAGCCTTTATGTCAGGAAAAGCCAAATTGAAATCACTAGTACTGCCTCTACCTACAAAAGAGAACACCAGAGGAATACTGCATCCTGAAAGATGCAGCATGTGATTAATCCTACCACATCCCCATTCAGCTCACCTGTTAGGCCTGTACAGCATGTCAGTGGATCTTGCAAAATGACAGAAGATTATAGCAAACTTAATCAGCTGGTGACTTCAATCGCAGTCAAGATTTCGGATGTAATTTTAATGCTGGAGCAAATGACAGGTTCTGGCACCTGGAATGCATCTATTGAAGTGACAAGTGCTGGTTTGGTTTATATAAGCTATCTCTATATAAGAAACTGTTTCGTTTCAATTGGTAGGGCCTGGAATACACCTTCACTGTCTTATCCTAGGACTATATCTGCTTTCTAGTCCAATCGCATAATCTAGTCCAGAGATGTCTGATGACCTTTCCGTTCCATACATCTCTAAATCATGTAATTGATGAGATAATTGGCCATGGTAAGAAGTAAGGAGAAACGTCTCTTGACACCTTGATAATACACATATACACTAGAGGGAAGGGTATAAATCTCACAGAGATTCAGTAGCCTGCCATTTCAGTGAAATTTCCAGGGCTCAAGTGTTTGGTACATGTCAAGATATCTTTTCCAGAATGAAGGATAAGTTGATTCATTTGACAACAGCTTTATGCTTACGGAATTTATTAATTTCCCACATTGTCCATAACCCGGAATTAGCTAGACTGATAGTACAGCAAAAAACCTTTAGGACATTCAGGTACCGGGCCAGCTGGGTATAACACATTGTGAGGCTGGAATAATGTCCTCCAGAATGCAGTATACGTTGTAAATCAGCGACCAATATCTGATGGTGTTTCTCCCATAGCAAGCATTCGTAACTCAGGAAAGAAGGGGTAAAATTGGGTATGGATTTTTTAACACTTACTCCAAGTAAGTAAACCACTTGTGAAAGTTTTGCTTTCTGCCCTCATGTCTTCAGGTTCTGCTGCTTGAGACATCTTAATCCCCAAACTATGAATATTACAACCATGGGATACAGCAAGTGTTTTATTAAACTAGGATTTAAGACTGCCATATGGCCACTTTAGGGTCGTCATGACAGTGACTACAAAGGCAAAATAGGGGATTATTATTCTGTCTGGGATAATTGATCCTGACTCTAAGGGGAAATCTCATTGCTACTACACAATATGGTAAGGAGGTGGATACCTTGAATGAAGTAGATAGATATTCTGGCCACTCTCTTTAATCCACCATGATCTGTGATAAAGTTAATGGAAAACAACAACTCAATACAAGCAGGAGTGCTAAAGCCTGTACTTTTAAGAAAAGAAGTTTTGTGTCATTCTCCTAGGCAAGGAACCATGACCTGTGAGAGGAACTTACCGAGTGCAAAGGAAATATGGAAGTGTAAAATTATACATATCTACTGCATCCTAATAGTTACATTTCTCCCTTATTTCAATATAAATATGTGTGCATAAATTACCAATTCTTTTACTATATTTTTCTCCCATGCTTCTACAATTTAACATAAAGTATTTTAATAGTACATAACATTGTATCTAGCATATAAAGTGTGACTCAGAAGAGGAAAGGACGTCACCCAAAAAGAGAAAATGACTTTGGGATTTTATCCTTTTTTGAAGAGAGGGTTAATGTGTCTTTGGTTTTATGAAGTTCAGTTGCATCATGTTTAGTAAAAACATGATTTTGCTGTTATCTTTCCTTGGGAGTTACGTATGTTTAAAAGATGTGTACATGTATCTCAAGTTGACAAGGGGTGAATTACGTTGCTTTTCTACTCTGTCAGCTTAGCTAAGGTGGGCTACATTTCCTAGAATTACCTTCTCTATTTGGTTGTCGTTTAGGATTGACCACAAAAGATATTTCTGGAGATTTGGAAAGTGGAAGTGAAGAAGAGTCATTTCAATCTGAAAGTGAGAATATGATACCAGGCTGTATTGCAGCCTTTGCATGTTGCTGATGACTGTATTGTTGGAATGGGACCTACAGCCCCTTGAATTATCAACAGATCTCCTCCAGCTTCTCTAAGTTTCAGGGCCAGGTGATTGTGCAATTTGGTGACAAAAGGTGCCAGCTTCCACTGGAGATTACGCAGATCACTGAGAATGGAAATGGTGAGAGATAGACATAGATTCCAATATGTCAGTTTCCTCGCATAGGTTCCTGCTTGTGTTAGCTATCTCCCACCTCATGTTCAGCTTTTCTTCCTGAAGGATGGTCCCGCCAAGCTAATGCTTCTCCCATTACCAGAGGCAGCAGCCTTCCATAATTTTATTAGGTTTTATCCCTCTAATACATCCCTGAATTCACATAATTCCTAGTGGTTCTGATTCCTGAATAAACTGTGACATAGATGCCAAATAAATAATTAGTAACAAAATCTTTAAAATCTTTAGAAATGCTCCAATAGTTCTTTCCATATCTCTGTAATTTATAGAGATTGAGTTAAAATTTGAGGCCCACATTTTAGGAAAGACATTTAAAAGATAAAATTAAGAGATTTATCAGCCAGAAGTAGTGAAAAGATTATGGTGTCCCTCCTCTCCATAAGCCGTTCAAAATATAAATCAACAGTAATCTGTGAAATAAGTGTATTATACCTAACCACATTCTAATTATTTCCATGATGATTATTTCAATAAGCAATAACATATGACAAATATAAAATTCTTTCTAAATGTCTCTATCCTCTCTCTCCTTTGGATGTTCCTGTTTTTCTGATCATAAAAAAACGATTCTAAGTGTTTCTCTCCATATAGCCACAGTCTTTGCAAGTGCTATTGCAGCTCCTTCCATGAAGAGGTGGAATCTTTTTCCTCATCCCTTGAATCTGGGATAGCCTGTTGACTGGTTTTGGCCAATAGAATACAGCAGAAAGACAATTGTGCCAGTCTTGAGCTTAAGACTCAATAGTCCTTGTGCTTCTCTTTCTAAACACTCCAGTAAATCCTGAGTTGCTTGATGGAAGATGAAAACTATGTGGAAGAGAACCCTGTGGTCACAGACAAGACTTTGTAAACCTGCCTACAATTAGTAGGCACCAAAATATGTGAGGGAATCCATCCTAGATCATCAGAACTTCCTATCTGACCTGCAGCTGTTTACAGATGTAAGAATAAGCCAGCAGAACCACCTGACAAATAGACTCATGAGTGATAAAAATTTGTTGTTGTTTTAAGCCACTAGGTATTGAGGTGGTTGGTTACATAGCAATAGCTAACTGATAAGGAAATCCAGCAAGGAACATTGTTAAGCCAGAGTGTATGTACATAGGAGGGTGATTGACCTCAGTGGCATCACTAGGGTTGGTGTTACCCAGTGAAGTAACTCGTGGTGTCACTCCTCCATGAACCTCTTCCTATACCAGACCTTACAGAATCCTTAGTAATGTTTTTTTGTACTTATGTTACTTGTAAACTGTAATTTCCGTATATCACTCCTTCTTTTCCTTTAGTTACTACTTCATTCTCAAAAAAGCTATTGACATAGGTTCACAAATAATAATTACTATAATACAGTAGCTAAAACACCAGAAAATTTGACAAGATCAGACTGTAAAAACACCAGCAGTAACAAAAACACCATGTGCTTACAGTGAGTGCTGATGAAACCATATGACTGGAAGCTTCATTGTAATTGGGTATTAATGACAGCTTTCACAGGAACACATTAGAAGCTTCAAAAAGTAAATTAGCATAGACTTTTAGCCTTGTAGGTATATTGATACATGTAAGCTAGGCTTATGAAAAAGAAGTTTTTGTTGTTATAACCAACTACAGGGATATTTTTATAGACAGTCATTTTGGTGTCACCCTGGTGTGGTCCACACCCCCTTCATCCCCCCTGCATCCCTGACATCAGTGATTGATTTGGCAAAGGGTCTGAAAATCAAGCTATATGAGAATGTATTGAAGGAAGTAAAGATATTTACCATCATGAGGAGGACATAATGGCTCTCAAAATAATTGATGAGCTGACACGTAAAAGGGAGTTATATTTACCTAGCATAAACTCAGGAGGCAAAGTAGTAAGTGTTGGCAGATATTAGATGATGAGAGACATTGAAATACAGCTATCTAAGCCTTGTGGCATAGTGGTTAAAGGCTCAACTGCTAACTGAAAGATTGGCGGTTCAAATACACCAGCCGCTCCGTGGGAGAAAGATGTGGGAGTCTGCTTCTGTAAAGATTTACAGCTTTGGAAACCCTATGTGACAGTTTTACTCTGTCCTAAAGGGTTGCTATGAGTCAGAATCGACTTGATGGCAATGGGTAAATTGTAGAACTAGCTCAAATTTAGATGGTGGTGATGGTGCCTTGCAATGCAATTAATTTTTGTTATTGGAAATACTCACACATAAAATAGATGATCTTTGGCAGGTTTGTTGCAAAAGACAATTTCTGCTTTGGTTTGCAGTTTTGACTAGATAACAAGATTATTTCTAACTGAAAGTCCTAGTTTGGTGAGAATTTATTTCAGTTTCAACTAAATAATGTAATTTTCAATAATTATCAGTATTCAAAACATGTGCATAAGTTACCTAGCAAAATGTTCTTGTTTTTCTATTTATTTCTATTTGAGTTTGGGATATTTTAGCCACGCTCTGACTAAAATAATCTGAAAAGCTCTCCAGAACAAGTCTATGTGAAAAAGCTATCCATAAGAAGTCTATGTGAAAAGCATGTGTTGAAAAAATGTATCCTGGGTTGCAAAGAATTCACTTTAAAAGAAACTTCTGGAAAATAACCAATTTCAAAATGTAAGACTTTTATAATTTACATTTTATAGCTATTCCTCTATTCAACAAATATTTATCAGTTTCTTATTATTTGCTAGGCACTTATCTAAGTATGTGGGATATGTTAGTAAACAAGTGAAGGCATTACCTTTATGAAGCTTACTTTCCTGAAAGGAAGAGAAACAATAAACGAATAAGAGCACCATATAATGTGAGATAGTGATAGTGCTAAGAAGAAAAACTAAGCTGGGTAAAATGATATAGATTAATGAGGGAGTTAATCTTTTAGATAAGTGACCAAAAAGTATTCTCTGGGGAGATGACATTTGAGCACATACCTGACTGAAGCTAGAAAAAAACTACATAAATACCAGTACAAATTGTTTACCAGACAGATAAAAAAGCTCCTGGGGAAGAAACATTGTAAGGCACGTTCAAAGAAATGCAAGAAAGTCTGTGTGCTTAAATGAGGTAAAGAAAAGGAAAGTATTCAGAAGAAATTGGAGTAATAGATGGTGGGTAGCTCACATAGGCTTCATAGGTCATGTTAAGGCTTGCATTTTTATTTAAAGTATGATGTAAAGTCGCCGGAAGTGTTGGACTAAGCACTTGGCATGATCTGTATTATATTTCACAAGGTTAATTTTGGCTGTTTACATAGATTAAGCTATGGATGAGACGGGGTAAAAGGATGGAATTCATTGGTCCTAGCCTTAATACTCTCATATCCATTTCTCTCCTTTTCCAAGTTCTGTTTGTAACACTGGAGGAAGGGGGTGGGCCCTTGCAGGCTTTATTTCCCAGCCTTCTTGATGGAATAAGTGTGTGAGACATTGGCAGAATACTTGTGATTGGAGGGAAGAGAGGAATTGTCTCTTCACTGATGATGAGGCTGAGAAACTTACTGTGGTTCTGCTTTCCCTGAGCATCAGCACTGAGTATATTTGGAGCCTCTGGTTAAGTCTTTCCCTTTGAACTATAAATGGGGATTTTCGAGAGTGATTTCTATTTGCCTAGTTGGACCCCAACTGAAACAAGGATTAAAAATTAAAGCAGGGATACTGTCAGGAGTCTATTTTAGTAACCTAGGCAATAGATGATTTATTTAACATAAATGTAGGATGTTAAATGTAATCCCTGTGGTAACTACAGAGAAAGTATCTAAGAAATATACACAAAATAAAAAGCAAACAGAATAAAAATGATTCACTACAAAAAATCAATTAAATACAAAAGAAGGTAGTAATGGAGGAAATGAGAGTCAAAAAAGTCATAAGACACCTAGAAAACAAAGAGTAAAATGGCAGAGGCTAGTCCTTCCTGATTAGTAATACCTTTAAATGTAAATAGACTAAATTCTCAGTCAAAAGGCAAAGATTGCAGAGTGGATAAAAAAAAATTTAAAAAAAAGGAAAAACATGGTCTACCTATATGCTGTATACAAGACTCACTTTAGATCCGAAGACACAAATAGACTTAAAGCGAAAAGATGGAAAAATATTCCATGCAAATCATAACTAAAAGAGAGATGAGTGGCTATTCTAATATAACACAACATAGATTTTAAATCAAAATAGTTATAAGAGGTAAAGAAAGACATTATATATTAATGAAAGGGCCAATCCATCAGGAACATTTAAAAATGATAAACCTATATGCACCTAACAACAGAGTCCCAAAATATATGAAGCAAACATTGATAGAATTGAAGGGAGATTTCAATACACCACTTTCAGTAATGCATAGAAAATCTAGACAAAAATTCAATCAGGACATAGAATACTTGAAAACACCATAGATTAACTAGACTTAACAGACATTTAGAGAACCCTCCAGCCCACAACAGTGGAATACACATGCTTCTCTAGTGCATTTGGATCATTCTCCAGGGTAGACCATATATTAGGCCACAAAACGTGTATCAATGCATTTAAAAAAGATAAAATCATACAGAGAAGCTTCTCTGACCAGTGGAATAAAACTAGGAATCAAGAACAGATGAAACTCCGGGAAATTCACAAATGTGAAAACTAAACAACACACTGTATTAAACAACCAGTGGAGGAAATGAAAAATCACAAGGGAAATTAGAAAATACTCACAGATGAATGAACATGCAAACACAACATACAAAAACTGCGGTGCAGGTAGTGAGTGCTGCGAGGGAAATTCATAGCAGTAGAAGCCTACATTAAAAAGAAGAAATATCTGAAGTCAATAACCCATCTTTACATTTTGAGGGGCTAGAAAAAGAAAAGTAAACTAAAACCAAAGATTACAGTGGCCATAGATAAAAGAGTGGAAAAACAATAAAGAGAATCAATGAAACCAAATGATCTTTGAAAAGATCAATACAATTGACAAATCTTTAGGTAGTCTTATAAATAAAAAAGACACAAATAATTAAAACCAGAAATAAAAGTGAAGCTATTACTATGATCTTACAGAAATAAATGAGATTATAAGAGATACAATGAAAAATTATATGCCAACTAACTCTTCCTAAAAATAGCAGATGAGGGAACATTTCATAACTCATTCTACGAGACCTGCATCATCCTGATGCCAAAGCCAGATAAAGACACCACAAGAATATAAAATTACAGACCAATATCCCTTCAACAAGATGATGCAAAAAACCTTCAACAAAATACTAGCACACAAAATACAACAGCATATTAAAGGTATTATACAGTATGAACAAGTGGGATTTGTCCAAGGAATGCAAGCATGGTTCAGCATTAGAAAATTAATCTATGTAATATACCATATTAATAGAACAAGGGAAAAGAACCACATGATCAAAAACAAATTGGAAAATAAGAACAATGTTGGAAGATTCACACTTCCAATTTCAAAATTCGTTAGAGTAATTAAAACATTGTAGTGGCGTAAGTATAGACATATAGACCAATGGAATAGAACTGAAAGTCCAGAAATAAACTCATACACAAGGGTGCTAAGTCCATGCAATGGGGAAATAATACTATCTTAAAAAAAGGTGCTGTAGGAACGGATATCCATATGCAAAATAATAAAGTTGGGCTCCTACCTAATACCATATGTGAAAATTATCTCAAAATGAATCAATGTCATAAATAAAAGAAGTAAAATCATAAAATTCATAGAAGAAAACATGGAGGTGAAGCCTCGTAACCTTGGATTTGGCAATGGATTTGTAGATATGTTGCCAAAAACATGAGCAAAAGTAAAACAAAAAAGGACTTCATCAGATTTAAAATCTCCTGTGCATCAAAGGATATCGACAAGAATGTAGAAACACAACTTACATAATGGGAGAAATTATTTGGAAATCATGTATCTGATAAGGGCTTAAAATCCAGAATATATAAAGAACTACAAAACAACAACAAAAAAACAACAAAAAGTAAAATATCCCAGTGAGCAAAGGACTTTAATAGGCGTTCTCCCAAGAGGATACACAAATGTCCAATAAGCACAAGAAAAGATGCACAAAATCATTAGTCATAACAGAAATACAAGCAAAACCACAATGAGATACCACTTCACTCCCATGAGGATGGCTATTGTTTTGACAAGATTGTGGAGAAATTGGAAACTTTGTGCATTGCTGGTAGGATTTTAAATGTAGCAGCCACTATGTAAAAGAGTTTGGAGGTTCCTTAAAATGGTAAATCTAGAATTACCATATGACTCAGCAATCCCACTCCTGAGTATGTATCTAAAAGAATTTAAAGCAGGGACTCAAACAGATATTGGTACACTAATGTTTATAGCAACATCATTCACAAGAGCCAATAGTGGAAATAAACCAAATGTCCATCAACAGACGAACGGATAAACAAAATGGGGTATATACACACAATGGAATATTATTCGGTCATAAAAAGAATAAAGTTCTTATACATTCTACAACATGGATGGACCTTGAAAACATTTTATTGAGTGAAATAAACCAGACACAGAAGAAGAGATATTGTATGATTTCATATTTTGATGGCTGGAGGAAGGGGGTTTGGGGAAAGGAGGGGGAGAAAGGGGGAGTTGTCTCTGTGTGGGGTAATGAAAAGTTTTGAAAATAGATGATGGTGAAGACTGTACAATATTACTGAATATAATTAATGCTGCTGAACTGTACATTTCAAAATGGCTAAAATGGGAAAATTTATTATATAGATGCATATGTATATGCATATATATATTAATAGAATTTACTTTTTAGAGAAATTTTATGTTAACAAAAATTGTGCAGAGAGTATTGAGTTCTCATATGCCCTTTCTCCCCTTTGCACACTGTTTATCCTATTAAAATCTTGTGTTTGCTTGGTTTACTTGTTACAATTGAACCATTATTGAATACTTTATTATTAACTAAACCCTGGTGGCATAGTGGTTAAGAATTCCGCTGCTAACTGAAAGGTCCGCAGTTTGAATCCACCAGGTGCTCCTTGGAAACCCTATGGGGCAGTTCTACTCTGTCCTACAGGGTCGCTATGAGTCACAATCGACTTAACCGCAGTGGGTTTGGTGTTTTGGTTTTAAAATCATAGTTTACATTAAAATTCACTCTTTTTGCTGTACAGTGCTATGCATAATGTTATGTGTCCACCATTCTAGCATCATAGAAAATAGTTTCACTGCCCTTCAATGTCCTGTGTTCCTCCTAACCATCCCTCTGTTACATACATTTTACCACAATTAAAAAAAAAAGTGGTATCAAGTGGATAAAATGTTTCATGTGCTAATCTATATCATGTCATTGCTTTGTTCTTTTCTCCCTCCATCCTCTCTTTCTTCTTTCTTCCTTCCACCCACCCTTCTCCTCCTTCTCCTTTCTCTCCCTTTCTCTTATATTGCTTTATTCAGTTACTTAACCAATATTTACTGAAAATTTTCTATGCATATTTTGCTAGTTAATTCAGGCCTCAGTACAGAAGACCTTGAATAGGAACTGTTTATAGCAGAGCATGGGACACAGACTCAATACCCTCACACTGTTCCTCTGAACAAAGAATGATAAAGTTTGTCTTTAGAAATTAAGGCATCAGTCAACCTAGAAAACAAGGTGTCAGTCATCCTACATCTTAGCAAAAGTATGAGATCTACACCTTGCTCCATAGTTCATAGACACTGACACATACAAATCATATTATATATATATATATATATCATATTCAACTCTGTAACCTTATAGAATTTTGCAGTGAAAATTTGAAAAGTATGTTTTCTCATATATCGTTTCTATGATTTTATTTTTCTGCTTGGAAATGGCAAATGTGAAATAATCTATTCTAGAACCTCTTATTCGGCTATGCATATAAATATAATTCAAGGGTTAAATTAAAGGAAAACTCATTGCCTTATCCTTGGCTGAGAGGAAAGCTAGACCTGTACCCCCTCCCCTCTTTCTTCCTTTTCACATTCTGTTTTGCTCTTTTCTCTCACAGGACTTAGCACATAGCTCGCATTTTCTCATCCCCAGCCAAGATCCTTCTCTAAATGGGGGAGATACCCAGAATAGAGGTTGGCTCTGATTCTTGTTAGTATCAAAGGTAGTTAAGCTCCAAGGTTAAAATTGGAAGGCTCAGAAAATCCAAAGTGTAAACACCACCTTTCAATCACCTGCAAATCATTGCCTGTTCCCTTTTCTCTGAAATACAGGATTGCAGCCCCACTGCAATTTTTTTCTCTAAATTAAGCAGCACATTCCAGGTATCTAAGAAGCAGCTGAGTGAGACAGAGATTTTAAAACTGGATTCCATTCAACTTTCCTACTGGTTTACTTTATCATCACATTTTCATAAGTAGGGATGAGAATTTTAGAGTTTAATGAAGCACATTAAAAGAAAGGAACATGGCAGCAAAATTCAAGTTAGTGCATTAAAGTAAAAAAAAATATATAGGAGAATTGAGAAAGGAAAATACGTAATTAAAAATTCTGCACTTGTAATTCCTTTTTCCCTAGCATAATTATGAGCTGCATTTTACAAATAAGATACATTAAACAGACTAACCTCTCTACAATAATTGTATTTAAGTATAGAAACTAACTATAAGAACTTCTTGTATTCAACCTTACTTAAACCTCTAAAAGCTTATTTATGTGTTTACACTCTTCTGTCATTAGGATTGGGATTTAAATGTAGCGGGAAAGACAAGAACCAGGCCCCAGTGTGTAACCTACTATTAGCACATGGGAATAGTCAAACCTCCTGAATAAAATACAAAATCTATATTTCAGTCATTTAATAATATTAGGCCCTAGCGTGGCTGAATTTATTCCTGAAGAAAGTGTAACCAGAGTGTGGATAGAGAAATTCAATTTGTAGAAGATTTTAGAGACCTCAAAAAAAAAAAAAAAAGGGCTATATTTATCTAGGTTGAAAAAAACAGTCAAAGGAATGAGTGGAAGCCACATCTAGCAGAGAATGAGAAGCAGTTTTGTTAGGCATTCCATCCGCTCAATTTGCCAGGATAGTGGTGATATATGTTACGTGACGTCTAATAAAGGTCAAAGTATAAAGAACCAAAATTAAGATAGAATTAAGGATCACAGCGGGGAAAGGGAAAGAGAAAACACAAAGTCATGTAGATACCTGGGAGTAAAAACTAAACACATTCATCCTGCTGTATACATTAGGGAAATAATGCCACTCTGAGATGGCAGTGGATATGCCTCATTCAGATTGCTATGAGGCTTTGAATATAACCATAGCGTTAAAGTTATTTTCTTACCCTTGAGTTCCACTAGTTTGCATTCACTGATTATGTCTAGATACTAGAGAAGAAAATTAAATGCTTTCAGATGTTTAAGAGGAAAAAGAAAGATACCTATTACTCACCACTGAGGGGCATGAGTAGATAGTATTTGTAGTAGGCAGCCTCTAAGATGGCCCGATGAGCTCTGCTTCCTGGTGTTCACACCCTTGTATGATACCTTTCACTTGAGTGTGGCTGGATTTTGTAACTGGCTTCTAAGGAACTGAATGAAACAGAAGCTAGGAGATATCAATTTAAAGATCAAGTCGTTAAAACAAATTTGTGGCTTCTACCTTGGGCTCTTTCTCTCAGAATATACACTCTAGTAGAAGACAGTTGTTGTATTATGAGTTGTCCTATGGAGATACCCACATGACAAGTAACTGATATCTCTGGCCAACAGCCAGCAAGGACCTGAGATCTGCTAACAGCCCATTGAGTGATTTTGGAAGAGGATACCCTTCCCGTTGAGTACTGAGGTGACAGCAGCCCTGGCTGACCCCTTGATTGCAAACTTGTGAGAGACTCTAAGCCAGCACTACACAGCTCTGCCACACCCGAATTCCTGACTCATAGAGTGAATATTTATTAAATATTATTTGTTAAATAAATTTCAGAATAATTTGTTACACAGCAATACAAAGCCAGTTGCCTTCAAGTTTATTCCAACTTATGGCAACCCCATGTGTGTCAGAGTGGAACTGCACTCCGTAGAGTTTTTAATGGCTGATTTTTTGGAAGTAGATCACCTTCTTCTGAAGCACCCTCTGGGTGAGTTCCAACCTCCAACATTTCAGTTAGCAGCAGAGTGCTTTAACTGTTTAGCACCACTCAAGGACTCCTATATAACAATAGATTACTAATAATGTATCTTTTCAGATTCTGCTTTTAGGACTTCTTATCCTCCTTTCATGTGATAAAACATGGGGTCAAATTTCATTAATCCATAATTATTTGAAATTGATTATTTTATAATAAAATAAAGAAGAATATTGCCTCCCACTATCATATATTCCTTAGGTACCACAACATTTTTTTTAAAAAAAATAGCTGTTTAAGACTGTGAAAATCATAATTTGATTCTGATTTCTGGTTTCCATTTTCTTCCCTCCACATCCATGTAACCCATCACAGAAATCTCACTAAATTCAATTGCTAATTAACATACACTTGTTTTAAATGAGAGTTGACATATGTTCATCCATTTTCTTCATCCCAAAAAAAAAAACTTCTTGCCATCAAGTCGATTCCAACTCATAGCTACTCAAAAGGACAGAGTAGAACTACACCATAGGGTTTCCAAGGAGTGGCTGGTGGCTTGGAACTGCTGACCTTTTGGTTAGCAGCTGAGCTCTTAACCACTACTTCACCATGATCATATTTTTCCATTAAAGTAAGGAAGCATAATCTGAAATGGGATAGAATTATCTCAAGTAAAGATATTAGAATATGTTCTTTGAATAGAATTAATCTCAAAAAATATTATTCTTCCTTCTTTATTTTGTACCTGTTCTTACATGTTCACTTATTATTTTGTTATCCACTGTTTCTTATTAACCACAATCATAAAAAATCTACTGAATATTTTGTGCATTAATATCATACATCAGGTAGTAGCGAATTCTGAGGTGCAAGGCAAGAGTAACACTGGCTGTGACAGTTAAGTTTACGTGCCAACTTGTCTGGGCCATGATTCTCAGAGGTTTGGCCGTTATGTAATGGTGTATTTATGTCTTATCCATGCTGTTATAATTTATCCCAGAAAGAGACACTCCTTAGATGCTTACGCTGCATATCCTGGTACCTGGAAATCTTAGTTAGAATAATAGGAAATAAGTATGCTATTCTAATTGCTTTCCCACTATGTAGATGTAAAATCTTTACAATTAAAGATAAAAATTATTCATCAGAGTGGGAAAATAATATTATCAGAAAATAAAGTGTTTTATTGGCAGAAAAATTAACTCAGTACAATCCTCTGACCACAGAGTGAATACCATGGTGGACTCGGAAGAGACACACTGCATCAGAATACGGCATTCAACAATATAACTGGACGTCACCTTCCTACTTACTTTTAAAATCCTCATTCCAATTACTTTTCCTTAATCCTCTCAAGTTTCCAGCAAAGAATTCCTATATCAAGAAATTAAAAAGTTCCATGCAGTTGGAAGAAAAACATGTTATTGGATTAGAGAATAAATGGCTGCTTTAACTGTACTCTGAATAAGTCACATTTGTTGAGTGTCTATGGACAGGCATGGTGCACTAGTCCATTCAGTCTCACAGCATTCCCAGGCTTTGAGGGTTAAAATACCTTGCTCAGTATACATAGTTAGTACACAGGGCCAGTATTGAAACCTTGGTTTAGCCAACTGTGACTCATATACTCTTTCGATTTTGCCTTGGACATTGTTAATAAGAATTCTCAAATCTTTCAATTAAGATTTTCAGGATCTGTCTAGTAAAACAGGTATCCTATTTTCCTCCCAAATTCTCAAACTACTTTTGCTGAGGGATACAAGCACACAGTTTAGTAAGCTCCAGTCTAAGAATAGTAGCTTTCTCAAATTGTCTGGGTATTTCCAAAACATGTCACTAGATATTATCTAAAGAAGACTGTGTAATTAAATTAGAGAATTCTCAATTCACAAAAGGAATTTTCCCTGAATAACTATAGTTCTTAACTGAATTCTGGAAGAAAAAATTGATATTCTTAATTTTTTATAGTTCTTCTTCCTCATCTTTACATTTTCTTCCCTCCAGACGGTCAGTTTCTGAATGAGATCAGGTGATTGCTGAGTCTTGCTGCGATGCTCCATTCAGGCTGGTCTTCTGTGTACATCACCCCTTTCTCTCAACTTTTCCCATCCTCCTTATTCCCAACACAGTTCTCTGGACAATTCCCGCAACTGTAGAATGATCTGAGAAATGAATTCTTGCTTAGATGTGAATGTATGACTCTTGATTAATTGATTAATGTATGACTCTTCTGGGAATATTGGCATTTTAGCAGAAGAGTACTGAGGAGAAATGGCTTAATTTAAAAAATGGCTGTCTTATTAGGTAACCTATAGGACACGGTTCTTTTTTTTTTTTTTTTTAATGGCAGACAGGCCTGTGGTACCTGTACCACAAATCAAATCACGTAGATTAACAAGTCATAAAACATTAGAGGTAAAAGAGTTCTTAGAGATTATTTAGTTCAAACTTACTGGTGCACAAGGTGAAAACTGTGTCCAGAGTTCCACATCAGAAGCCAATCCAGCAGTGGACTCTTGATTACATACTCAGAGTTCTTTTCTTTGTACCAGGCTACCTGTGTAGCTTCTTCCACTTATTTATAAGGCTGATCCACATCTCAGTTTCTGCTAACTCTAATCTTCTTTGAGACAAGTTTCCAGAGTATTTTAAAACATGCTTGGTTTGAAGATTTAGGGCTAGCATATCAGAAGTTTCTGATTATAATACTACGGGGTGGGGCTAATTAAATAACATAATGTTACCCTGAAGTCGGGAAATTGGTATTCTAGTTGGTTTTCCCCCCTTTTTACTTGATCTGTTCAGTGTATTTTGCTGTCAGTCTTCCCATCTATAACTAATGGTTCCTCCCTATTTTTGACAGTTTAATATTTTTACCCACCTCTCTGCCTTTGTGTTCCTGTATCTCTGGCTGCTCAACTTACATAATTCTCACCTATAAGGAGCCCATTTAAAGTTCTGGAACCAGTCTTGACCTCAGACTCTGAGAAAAACGGAAAAATGTAAGATAAGGAGCTTTATGTCAATGGACAGTTGCTGAATTGTCCATACAATTTCGCTAAGCTATTTGTCTCAGTTACCTAGTCATGTTATAACAGAAGTTACCCCAGTTGAATGGTTTTAAAGAAGAGAACTTATTGTCTCACAGTTTGGAGCCTAGAAGTCTGAATTCACATCATCGGCAGGCCTACGCTCTCTCTGTGTCTGCTGTAGGGGAAAGTTATTCAGTTTCTCATAGCTGCTGGTAGTCCTTGGAAGTCCTTTTCTGCTTATAGATGCACCTGCCTCCATTCTCATGTGGTGTATGTCTATCCCCTGTGTGTCTCTTTCTATGTCCTGCTGATTTTAAGACACCACTGGTAAGTGATTAGGTTTAAGACCCATCCTACTCCAGAATAACCTCATTAACATAACAAAATAAATCTCCTATTTTCGAACAAGGTCATATTCCCAGGTATAGGGGTTAGGATTTGAACATATCATTTTTGGGGACACAAGTCAATCCATAACACTACTGCTCTGAACTTGGAACTTCTTTGGCTAAGTTTTTTGCCTTAAACAAAAATCATCTTCAATTCACTTGGACCTCTTCAGGTGGTCCCTCATTTTGATTTTTTGCACATGCTGGCCTCCCTCTGAATACATACGAGCTGTATCCGGAAAGGAAAGTGACTGTTATTTCTCTGTGTCAACCTAAAGTAAGTGATGAATATCATTTTCCACATCTATTCTTTGCAACTTTCCTCCTGCAAGATGCTCTCTCAAAAGCATATTTATCGTTGACGTTATTTGGGGAAATATTGGATATTATGGTCCATTCTTCCTCTAACCCACCTTTGGTGATTCCTAATATATATTAAACATTGTGAGAAGTCCTGCAATAGAGACGCTTGAATCCATATTTAACCTTGTGTGTCCTTTTATATGATTTATTTCACCACCGAGTATTACGTTCATATAACAGTAGTTTCCCTTTAGAAGGTAACATTGTTGGGCATATCATTCAGAACAGTTCCATGATCACTATGGGTTATCTATAGTGCATAGATAGCCCGATTTGAATCTTGGTCTTAAACCTTCCTAGGTAACCTTCTAGTATAGAGTGTTTTGTCCAGAAGCCTCTTCCTCTGATCTCTGACCCCAAGCCAGAAACTCCAGTTTCACTCATGTTTCAACTTCTGCTTTAGAAAGGAAACAAAACAAAACAAATCAAATCAACAAACAAAACGTTTATTGCATGCATACTGTGTGCCTGATACTATGCTAAAAGCCAAACCAAATCAATTGCCTTCTAGTTGATTCTGACTCACGGCAGCCTCATGTGTTACAGGGTAGAACTGAGCTCCATAGGGTTTTCTTGCCTGTGATCTTTAAGGAAGCAGATCACCAGGCTTTTCTTTCAAGGCACCCATGAGCACACATTGTGAGAATTCCTGCAATAAAGACACTTGAATCCATATTTAACCTAGGGCGTGCATGAGGTTACTAGCCGAGAGTCAACAGTTTGCGCCATCCAGGGAACTTTGCTAGATAATTTTATATGTAAAATCTTTTTTAAATATATAATTTTTTTAAGGAAAATCAAGTGATACATGATAGTTTGTTCTTGTTTTAATCAGACTTCAAACATTGATTGTACTGCCTAGAAAGTAAGCAATGAACAGAGTACTTAATCTCTCTGAGATTCAGTTTTCCCATCTACAAACAAGGGTTAATAATTTCTCCTTTTAGTATTTTGTGAGGATTCAAAAAATGTTGAGGCGAGAGGCATCTGAAAGATAATAGGGCTACCAGGCTCCTGTGTCAAGGCTTGAGTAGCAAGATTACTCAGATGTACTCTACATTTCTAAATTTCCAGAGGAAATTAATCTAGACCTCTCTATCTTTGTCACTTTATAATTGGTGTTTTACATGCTCCAATTCTCGTATGGTTACAGAATGTGCTTCGTTTGAATTAGCTGGGCCCAGGATTTAGAAACAAATAAGCAGCTTGATTATGTAAGCACGTCCCCCTTCCTCTAATTCCACCTCCTGTGGCGCAGCCAGGTGTTCCAAGCAGAGTGTTGCATTCACACAGAGTCAGGTTCATTTCCTTTTTACCATTTTCTCAATGAAACAAAACTGAGATGACCGTTCAGCTATCTTTAGCCTGAAATAGGAACACTGGTGCTTCACCTATAAATGCTGGACATATTCTCTTCTGTCCTTTCTTCCTACCCCCTCCTCGAGCACTCCATTTTATCCCTTTTAATACTAGGCTGCGGCTATACTTATTAATTTCCTGTTTCTGGAAGCTTTCAGGATCTTTCATAGCTAGGATCCAATAGCTAGGATCTTTTATGCTACCCAGAACAAGTATAAAGATAAACTAGGATTGTTTTCTAATAACAATTGGCTTGGAAACTCAATGGGAGGGGTGGTCTCCCTTCCAGTTATTCAATATTGTTATTATTATAGATCATATATATCATATGCTGTGAGACAGGATAACTTATCCATTAATTCAGATATATCTGGATTTGCACTCTCTTTGTTGTTGTTGTTGATAGGTGCCGTCGAGTCAGTTCCGATTCATAGCAACGCTACATACTAAAGAACAAAACACGGCCTGGTTCTGCGCCGTGCTCACAATTGTTATGCCTGAGCCCATTGTTGCAGCCACTGTGTCAATCCATCTCGTTGAGGGTCTTCCTCTTTTTCGCTGACCCTCTGCTTTACCAAGAATGATGTCCCTCTCCAGGGATTGAGCCCTCATGATAACATGTCCAAATTATGTAAGAAGTAGTCTCACCATCCTTGCTTCTAAGGTTATACTTCTTCCAAGACGGATTTGTTCGTTCTTTTAGCTGTCCATGGTATATTCAATTATTCTTCACCAACACCACAATTCAAAGGTGTCAGTTCTTCTTCGGTCTTCCTTATTCTTCCTCCAGCTTTCGCATGCTTTTGATGCGGTTGAAAATACCATGGCTTGGGTCAGAAACATCACAGTCCTCAGAGTGACATCTTTGCTTTTCAATACTTTAAAGAGGTCTTTTGCAGCAGATTTGCCCGGTGCAGTGTGTCTTTTGATTTCCTGACTGCTGCTTCCATAGGTGTTGATTGTGGATCCAAGTGAAATGAAATCCTTGACAACTTCAGTCTTTTCTCCATTTATCATGATGTTGCTTATTGGTCCAGTTGTGAGGATTTTTGTTTTCTTTATATTGAGCTGTAATCCATAGTGAGGGCTGTGGTCTTTGTTCTTCAA
Organism: Dugong dugon; assembly: GCA_030035585.1. Classification (NCBI taxonomy): domain Eukaryota; kingdom Metazoa; phylum Chordata; class Mammalia; order Sirenia; family Dugongidae; genus Dugong; species Dugong dugon. The sequence continues at coordinate 17,912,188 of CM057463.1, read as the reverse complement.
CAGTAAGTGCTTCAAGTCCTCTTCACTTTTAGCAAGCAAGGTTGTTTCATCTGCATAAAGCAGGTTGTTAATGAGTCTTCCTCCAATCCAGATGCCCTGTTCTTCTTCATATATTCCAGCTTCTCAGATTATTTGCTCAGCATACAGATTGAACAGGTATGGTGAAAAGATACAACCCTGACACACACCCTTTCTGACTTTAAACCAAGCAGTATCCCCTTGTTCTGTCTGAGCAATTGCCTCTTGTCCTACGTACAAGTTCCTCATGAGCACAATTAAGTGTTCTGGAATTCCCATTCTTCACAATTTTATCCATAATTTGTTATAATCCACACAGTTAAATGCCTTTGCATAGTCAATAAAACACAGATAAACATCTTTCTGGTATTCTCTGCTTTCAGCCAGGATCCATCTGACATCAGCAATGATATCCCTGGTTCCACGTCCTCTTCTGAATCCGGCCTGAATTTCTGGCAGTTCCCTGTCAATACACTGCAGCAGCTGCTATTGGATATTCTTCAGCAAAATTTTACTTGTGCATAATATTAATGATATTGTTCGATAATTTCTGTGTTCAGTTAGGTCACATGTCTGTCAGTTTGTCCCACTGTGGGGGCTTGCACGTTGCTGTGATGCTGGAAGCTATGCCACCGGTATTCAGATACCAGCAGGGCCACCTATGGCAGACAGGTTTCAGCTGAGCTTCCAGACCAAGGCAGACTAGGAAGAAGTATCTGGCAGTCTACTTCTGAAAAGAATTAGCTGGTGAAAACCTTATGAATAGCAGTGGGACAGCAGTCTTTTTATTACTGATTAAATGTGTAATACTGGAAAACCTGGTGGCGTAGTGGTTAAGAGCTACAGCTGCTAACCAAAAGGTTGGCAGTTGGAATCCAACAAAGCTCCTTGGAAACTGTATGGGGTAGTTCTGCTCTGTCCTGTAGGATCGCTATGAGTTGGAATCGACTCGAAGGCAATGGACTTGGCTTGGGATTGTTAGATTAGCCTCTCTAAGCCTCAATATTCTCATCTGTAAAAATTCATAGAGCTGTTGTAAGGATTAAAACCATGTTACTGTACCCACTTCCTATGTTAAATTTCCATGTTTTTCATCAAAAGCCCTTTATATGTTCTCATTTTGAGTACTTACTGTCCCCAGTTATTATTTCATAAGAATAGTTATTTTTGTCATTTGTTCATTGCTATACTCTAGAATCTAAGACATTGCCTAGCATATAGAAGGAACTTAATAAAGAGTTATGAATGAATGAATACAATTTGAATAATACAGTTTTTGATACATAAATGCAGGCTATCACCATTTGCATAATGTTTATTAACAATTCTCCCAAAACTTTGTGAGGTAAGTGTTATTATTTACTTGTTAGTATTAAGGAAACTGAGGCTCAGAGACGTTGAGCTGCTCTAGGTCATGCAGCCGCAATAATTAGTGAAATAAGGGCTATCTCTTTCTCCTTTAAGTTCAGAGCTCTCCCTATACTTAATTTTTTAAAAATTATGTATAAGGTCAGTGGAGGGATGTCTTAGGTCAGCTTCCTGAGAAGCAGAGCCTGACATGGGTATTTTGGTGCAAGTACTACTAGAGTGCTCTCAGGAGAAATCTGTTTGGAAAAAAATGAAAAGATCGGACAGGGCAAGAAGCTAAACAAACTTGTGGTTTTAGTTGAAATCTGGACTAAGCCTGTTCCCCTGGCAGCTCTGGTGTGTGAATGACACCACGGAATCGTCCTGCCCTAAAGTAAGTGGTTTGGCAGTAGGGATTTTGTATTCTCGTATCTGCCAGTCTTTGGTGGTTTTTTTGTCCCCCTGCCCAGGGGTTGTATAATTTCTCAGGCATCTTCTGGTAAGGCAGCTTCCATCAGCCAAGGGCAGTTCTCTGGAGAATGGCAGAATTGCATCTACTAGCTGCTGACACTCACAGCCAATAGGTGATAGATGTGAGTAAAGGAAATCCGGGCAAAGCACCAGCAGCGTCTATCAAAGGGGAACTAGTAAATCTGAATGGGTTCTTGATTTTCTGCTGGCTGCTATGCATTCGTTTTAGCATAGCAGCTTACAGCTACATTTTCTGAGCTTGTAGGATCAACCTATGTATCAGATTTTCATTTTGAGCAGAGGTAATTCAAGTAAAGGAAACAAGGGAAAATGAAGGAAACATTGGTTCAGTAGATGCTTTTTTATCAACAGGAAGGAAACATTGGTTCAGTAGCTACTTTATTATCAACGGGAATGCTTTATTGTTGGTCCTGCCTTGAATTTGACGCTACGGTCATCAGTGACTAGGTTTATATCCTTCCACTCTTATTGCCAGGTAACTAACATCCAGAATCGTGTTATGGTCTGTACTGGTTTGGCTTCTAAACCTTGCTCATTCTGTGAAATCCACTTGAGTCTTGCTGTTTAGATCTTCATGTCCTAGAACTTACCTAACTGTGTTTACATCTTGTTTGGACTGATTTCTCTGTTTGGAATTCTCCTCTCCCTGTGTAAGATTATGCATCATGTCCAGTATCAAAGATCTTACTCAGCCCTTCAGATCGTCCTGACTCCATGGCCGGGTCCTCAGAACTTGCAGCTCCCAGTGACGGTAGTTGCATCTTTCTTTTCAGAAGCCTAATCACAGCAGCTACCTTGTGGAGAAGACACTAATTTATAATTGCAAACAACCATAAAATATTATGTAAGGCAGAGCATTTAATTATCCTGAGAACATTGGTCCCAGAATTTTAAACCCCTTGGGGACTCTTTATTTGCCCACTGCAATTCCCATAAATGTCAATAAAACCACAGTCTGCATATTAGAAAGTGAGGAACCACCTCTGGAGACAGCTGGGATTTGGGTGAACCAAAAGGAAATCCCTTTACCTGGAGGTCAAATAATCAGGGTTAATGGGCAGGGAACTGTGGTGAGCATTATTCTCATCCATTGAGAATGAGGGGACCATGGATTTCATAAAAATAAACCTTTTACTTTCTAACATCCTATGCTAAGAATATTGGTGTTACTTACATTTGAAAAAAATTCAGATGTGTACCTGCATTTGGAGTTCCTAAAAGAGAATACAACGATCACAGCAACAATAGCTAAAAATAACAATGATGAGGATGATAATAATAATACACCAGATATAATTCTTCTTTTGTTAATAACCTGACGAGAAAAATAACAAGAAGAAGAAAGAAAAGGAGGAGGAAGACCAGGAAGAGAAGGAAAGGGAGAAGAAAAAAGACAGTTAATTCTACATCATCCAGTTTTCTCTACTGGGGTCACTTAACCTGCGTACTCACACATGGAAGGAGTCTGCAATGTGCTAGAAACCGGAAACACACAAACAGAAATTGATCAGACATTTTTCCTGCCACTATGGGGCTTAGAGCTTAGTTGGGTGAGGTGAGACATGTGAAAAACAACCCGTCACAAAATGTGACTTTTGTCATGGAAAGTCTACAGAGGGACAGTGTGGAGGCGTAAAGACAAGAGCATCCAATTATACCTGTGTTAAGGCAAGAAAAGTTTTCAGAGGGTAGGCGATGCAAGGTGCATCTTGAAAAGTCTCTTTCTCCCTCCGTTTCCTTTCAAATTCTGATTATGTTAACTAATTAAGGACTGCTACTATTGATTTTCTCTGTTGATTCGTGGGAGAATAAATGCAAATAAGTTAGCTCTAGAGGTAGAAAACAAATCAATGTGTGCCAATGGGTAATAAAGGGGAGGGCGCTCTTTGAGATGATGAACCAAAAAATGTAGAGGCTTTAAGAAAAGAGATGAAATATCGTATTGCAGAGAAAGCACCAGACCAGTCCCCCTCCTCTGAAAGCAGATAAGCTATGTCTAAAGTTATTAGTCTTGACAGCAAAGTGCAATTAGTAAAAAAAAAAAAAAAAAAAAAGCCATAAAATTGCTAGTTATTTTTCCTTCTGAAGTTGGTAGAAAAATTATTATTTAGCCATAATGCAGTTAGGAAAACAAATTATTACTACCTGAGAATTGTATGGCTTTTGAAAGATGAATTAACACTTTCATTAAACAGACAAAATCTCCTGTCTTAATGAAGTTTATGATCTAGTAAAGGCAACACACACATATGTAATTATTAATCTTTTGACTAATGCTTTAACTCATCAAGGAAATATTGGAAACCCTTAGTCCTTGGCTGGTGCAAACAGTTAACACACTTGGCTGCTAATTGAAAGGTTGGAGGTTTGCGTTTATCCAGAGGCACCTTGGAAGGAAGGTCTGGCAATTTACTTCCAAAAAGTAGCCACTGAAAACCCTATGGAGCACAGTCCTACTTTGATACACATGAGGTTATCGTGAGTCAGGGTCAACTTGATGGTAACTCATATACCATGACTTGGAACTGATAGATGCTGCAGGGCATGTTAGAATGGATCAGAAATAGATTTCACCATCTAAGAAATGTCGGATCAACAGGAGAAACAGAGCACATAACTAAATAAATAAAAAGATGAAGAGGCAAGAGTCATAAGAAGAATGTAAAATATGCTATAGGATTCCAGAGGGGAAAAAGACTATATTTAGGTGGGAGAGATAAATATAACCTGATGGAGAAATTCATAAACTTCCTCAGTCTTAAAAAAATAAGCCTATGGTATGGATATATGCACAAGGAGGTGCAGATAAAAGGGGAAGTATGTATAAGATAGAGAGACAGAGAAGCGCAGAGTATATGAAAAGAATGTGAATTTTAGTTTTACTACGATATAGTTACATAATCTAGCATAGTTAGAAAATAGGCTGGACAAAAGACTGAAGCAGATTATATAGATCTTCGAACGTCTAACTAGAAAGTTTAAACTTTATTCTTTAGGCATTTGGAAGCCAGAAAAGAATCTGAGTAGGGGAGCTGCATAATAAATACAAAATTATTGCATGCTGGACACCATGCTAAGTGTTTTACATATATTGTTTCCTTGTAGTCTTTACAATAATCTTAACCAGATTTTATTCGTCCTGTTTGACAGAGAAGTAAACCAAGGTTTAAAAAAAGTTGTTACAACTTACGCATTTAGAGCAGAGAATCTAAGTCTTCAAAATCCGGCATCACATCCAGTGTATTTTTCATCTCAGACATTGTAGTTTTCATCTCTAAAATCTTTATTTGGATCTTTTTTATATTTTTAATGTCTCTACTTAATTTCGAACATATGAGATAGAGTTAGAGTAACAGTTTTAGTGTCCTTGTCTGATAATTCTCATATCCGTGTGAGTTGAGGGTCAGTTTTAGTTAACTACCTTTTCTCCTTCTCATGGGTCATATTTTCCCACCTCTTTGTGTGACTGGTAATCTTTGATTGGATACTTGCCATTGTAAATTTTACCTTGTAGACTGAGAGTTATGTTGTTTTCTTATATGTATGCTTAACCTTTGTTTTGAGCTACAGTCAAGTTACTTAGAAACAGTTTGATACTTTTGGACGTTGCTTTTAAGATTTGTGAGGTGAGACTGGAGCAGGGCTAATTATTCAGAGGCAAGACCCTCCGTGTACTTGTCTTAGGCTAGGTTCTCTAGAGAAGCAAAACCAGTGAAGCATGTATATAAATATATGTAGAGAGACTTATTTCAAGGAAATGGCTCACACAGTCATGGAGGCTGGCAAGTCCCAAATCCACGTGTGTGAGGTGTCACGCTGGAGGCTGCTCCTGACTCACATGGTTGCAGGGGCTAACAAACCCAAAAGCGGCAGGTCAGGCAAACGGCTGCTGGCTCACACCCCAGGAACTCGTAGTCAGAGACTGACGAGTTAGATGCAGGACCAAGAGAGAGCAAGCTTTGCCAGAACACCCATATACATTGGATGCAGGCTACACCCCCAAGGAAACTCCCCTTTCAACCGATTGACTGTTCATATCAGATCACAAAATGGAGCATGATTACATAATACCTGCCAAACCAATGAGAATCATGGCCTAGCCAAGTTGACACATAAACAGTAACCATCACAGTACTTTACCCCATGCCCCAAATGTGTTGAGATTTTTTAAATCTGGCTGATGGCAACAGGCAGCATTCCCATCAATGGGTGGGAGCTGGGCGCCATTACCGCTAATCTTTCCCAGTGATTCTTTTCCTAGCCACTGGTAATTTCCTCACACCCATGCACGGATTAGGACGCTACTAATTACTCAAGGGGGACCCTCTGGAGATCTCTGGATTTACCTCCCCGAATAACTGTCTCCAGTCCAGTACTCTGCAAACTCTAGCCCCTTTGTCCTACCCAGATTCTAAGATCTTTCTCCTCAACTCAGGGAGTGCTCCTTGCTTCACGTCAGTTGCCCTTCCTTGTGTCATGGCCTGGAATCTCTCTCAAGGCATTAAGACGGGGTACTTGTGGTCTCATACTATCTGTTTCTCACTTCTCAGGAATCACTGTCTTTCATTGTCTACGTCTAGCAACTTGCAAACTATTATTTATACATTTTCTCTGGATTTTTGTTGTATAGGTAGGAAGGTAAATTCAGTTTCTGTTATTCCATGTTGGCTGGAACTTCAGTATTTTCTCCGTTTATCAAGATGTTGCTTATTGGTCCAGTTGTGAGGCTTTTTGTTCTCTTTATGTTAAGGCATAATCCATACTGAAGGCTGTAGTCTTTGATATTCATCAGAAGTGCTTCAAGTCCTCTTTGCTTTCATCAAGCAAGGTTGTGTCATCTGCATATCACAGGTTGTTAATGAGTCTTTCTCCAATCCTGTTGCTGTTGTCTTCTTCATATAGACCAGCTTCTTGGGTTATTTGCTCAGCGTAATGATTGAATAAGTATGGTGAAAGGATACAACCCTGAAGTACACTTGTCCTGATTTTAAACCACGCAGTATCCCCTTGTTCTGTTCGAACGACTGCCTATAGATCTATGTACAGGTTCCTCATGTACAGGTTCACATTTAAGTGTCCTGGAATTCCCATTCTTTGCAATGTTATCCACAATTTGTTATGATCCACACAGTCAAACACCTTTGAATAGTCAATACACCACAGGAAAACATCTCTCTGGTATTCTCTGCTTTCAGCCAAGATCCATCTGACATCAGCAATGATATCCCTCGTTCCATGTCCTTTTCTGAATCTGGCTTGAATTTCTGTCAACTCCCTGTCAATGTTCTACTACAACTGCTTTTGAACTATCTTCAGCATAATTTTACTTGCATAATTTTACAAATAATGATATTGTTTAATAATTTCCTAATTCTGTTGGATCACCTTTCTGGAACAGGCATGTATATGGATCTCTTCCAGTCAGTTGGCAAGATCTTCCAAATTTCTCGGCATAGCGCTTCCTACATCACCTACTTTCGCTGAATTATCTCAGTTGGTATTCTGTCAATTCCTAGAGTACTGTTTCTCGCCAATGTCTTCAGTGCAGCTTGGACTTCTTCCTTCAGCACCATCAGTTCTTGATCATATGCTATGTCCAGATATGATTGCATGTCAACCAATTCTTTTTGGGACAGTGACTTTGTGTATTCTTCCATCTTCTTTTGATGCTTCCTGCATCGTTTAGTATTTTCCCGGTAGAATCCTTCAATATTGCAACTCGAGGCTGGAATTTTTTTCTACAGTTCTTTCAGCTTGAGAAATGACTAGTGTGTTCTTCCCATTTGTTTTTATGTCTCCAGGTCTTTGCACGTGTCATTATAATACTTTACTTTGTCTTTTTGAACTCTGAAATCTTCTGTTTAGCTCTTTATCATTTCTTCCATTTGCTTTAGCTTCTCTACGTTCAAGAGTAGGTTTCAGAGTCTCTTCTGACATTCATTCTGGTCTTTTTTATCTTCTTAATGACCTTTTGCTTTCTTCATGTATGATGTCCTTGATGTCATACCACAACTCATCTGGTCTTCTGTCATTAGTGTTCAATGCATCAAATTTGTTCTTGAGATGGTCTCTAAATTCAAGTGGGATATACTTAAGGTCATACTTTGGTCCTTGTGGACTTGCTTTAATTTTCTTCAGCTTCAACTTGAACTTCCACATCAACAATTGAAGGTTTGTTCCACGCTTGGCCCCTGGCCTTGTTCTGACTGATGATACTGACCTTCTCCACCATTTCTTTCCACAGATGTAGTCGATTTGATTCCTGTGTATTCCATCTGGCGAGGTTCACGTGTATAGTCGCTGTTTATGTTGTTGAAAAAAGGTATTTCCAATGATTAAGTCATTTGTCATGTGAAATTCTTTCATGGGATCTCTGCCATCATTTCTATCACCAAGTCCATATTTTCCAACTAGTTATTCTCTTTCTTTTTTTCCAACTTTTACATTCTAATAACCTATAATTATCAATGCGTCTTGATTGCATGTTTGATCTATTTCAGATTGCAGAAGTTGGTAAAAGTCTTCAGTTTCTTCATGACTGGCATTAGTGATTGCTGTGCAAATCTGAATAATTAACTGATCTTCCTGGTAGGCATATGCATATCATACTGTCACCAACAGTGTTGTACTTCAGGATAGATCTTGAAATGTTCTTTTTGACAAAGAGTGCAATGCTGTTCCTCTTCAATGGCATTCCTAGAATAGTAGACCATTTGATAGTTGGATTCAAAATGGCCAATACCAGTCCATTTCAGCTCATTAATGCCTAGGATATTGATTGTCAAGCATTCCGTTTCATTTTTTACAACTTCCAATTTTCCTTAATTCGTACTTTGTACATTCCATGTTCAGATTATTAATGGATGTTTGCAGCTGTTTCTTCACATTTTGAGTCATACTACATGAGCAAATGCAGGTCCTGAGAACTTTACTCCATCTGTGTCATTAAGGTCAATTTTACTTTGAGGAGGCAGCTCTTCCCTAGGCATATTTTGAGTGCCTTCCCACCGGAGGGGCTTATCTTCCGGCACTGTATCAGACAATGTTCCGCTGCTTTTCATGAGTTTTCACTGGCCAGTTTTTTTGGAAGTAGATCACCACCTCCTTCTTCTCAGTCTGTCTTAGTCTGGAAGCTCTGCTGATACCTGTCCACCATAGGTGACTCTGCTGGTATTTGAAATACAGGTGGCATATCTTCCAGCATCACAGCAACACACAAGCCACCACAGTAAGATAAACTGAGACACAATGGTGGAACCCAGGTTTATAGGGTCTCTTCTCCCAGCAGGAGGATGAACTAGAGCACTGCCCTGTTACTGTTGCTGGTGAACAGCGAAACTTCTTCTAGGGCTCTTGGAACCCCACTCTGTTCTATAACTCGTCTTCCCAGTAAGAGTCCTTCTTTCCTTCCCTTCTTCCTTCTCTTACTTTCTGAGTGCAGGTTGATCTGACTGCCATCTCCTCCTCATCTTCTCCTCCACTCTTAATAGTTAGAACATTCAATATTATTTAAGTTATTTAATGATACTTCCATGCCATTACCTTCCTGTTATTAATGTGCTGAAATGAGTTTCAATATTGCTTCTGTATCTACTAAAAACCCATTTGTCAATATGATCTTCATTAAGAGAGACATCATAGAAATTTGGTGAGCATTTCTTTAACATACTAGAAGTATGGACTTCATGGACACAGTCCTGAAGAGTGCTGTGTAAATCATCTTAAAAAATTGAATTATATGTTAAGTGTATTAGGAGATCTTGGTTTTCAAAATATTATTTCAGTATTTGATTTTACATAGTGACTCTTACCTCTGTACTATCCTTTTGAGGAAATACGGATTTTCGTCTTATAATATTGTACTCATGTTTCTCACTGCAAGCTAGCATGCCTACTATATTTCTTATTAGTAATTTTCATGATAAAAACTATGCACATTTAGATGAGACTGCATGCCTACCAATCTATTTAATATAAACTACAAATGCCCTAGCGGGCACATTATTTGAATTATAATTAACATTTGAGACTGGACCTTATTTTTTTTCATATGGACAGAGTTACATTGAATGAAAACTGCATCTCGTTCAATTACATAACTATAATCCTTGATGGCATTTTGTATGTGAATTATGTAAACACAAAGAGGTGTCAATTTGATGGATAACTAACTGAAATCTGGGGAAAATATTTTATTTTATTTTGACTTTGGGAAGTTTTTTGGTTCCCACCCATAAGATTCTAAAGGCAGAATTAATTTAATTCTAATATGGATAGATATTAATATGTATTTGATAGATATTGATAGAAATAATATATTTACATTTTCTATGTTTGACATTTATTATAATAATAGATTAGATAATTTTGGTAGAGATTGATGTTAGAATGATTAAATGAACATTCCATGATTTTACATAACTTTGTAATGATTCTCCATTTCCTTCCACCATTGATTTTAGCGTGTTCTATCCAGTTAACAGAATATTCTGGAAGCTTTTCGGGTACGTTTTTCATACCAAATTTCTTTCAAATATAAAAAGTTTCAATGTCTTATTTTAGTATATAAATGGTACTTGAAATTGCCTAAATAAGGTAAATCTTATTCACACAAATGATACAAAGAGTTAACAAAATGTGTTTTTTTCCTTTTTTATTACATATTTTTATATGTTAGTTGTGGTATACTGACAAAATAAAAGCTTCATGATTTGTTTCCGACTCTTTTATTATCACGGTTTTTAGTATTAGAGTTTCTACCTGGTTAATAGTCATCCAAGCTAATAAAATGTGCCAAAGACAAAGGTGTGTATTTTGAAAGTAATCCTTATATACTCCCCTAAATAAAAAATAAAGCAAATGTACTCTACTTGCTTTTGTGTTCACCCCGCCTTTGCCTGTCTTCTCTGCCCTTCTTGAAAATGAATGCTTGAATAGAATGGTCTAGACATAGGGTCCATTTCTCTTTGTGTCTTGTTCAGTGTGAAGATCCTACAGCCTATATCTCCTTTAGAAAACAGGGAATTATTTAGAGAGTTCATGCATCCTGTGATTGCAAAGGAGGATTCCAGGTTTTGTAAAGGCAAAAATAATGCTTTCAAATCCCCACAGATGTCATCAAAGCTCAAAGCTAAGTGGAAAAAAAAAAAAGCAACCACCACTTTTAGATCCTAGGCTGAAGGATGCTGTATAAGCTAAAATTTGCATTTTCATTACATGTTTAATAGTTATTTAAACTAATAAAATATACTACATAGAAGAATAAAAAAGGTAGATGCAATTTTTCTACCTACTAAATCATAGCTGAGACAGAAGAAAGTTGCTGTAACATAAATATTTTTATAAAGCTACGTTATTATTCTTACTAATTTAGTGACTAAAGAAAACATTGTTTGTTTTCCCCATCACCAAACACTTTTTTCCTCTAGTCAATGCTTTTTCCAGATTTTGGGAACTGCCCTCATCCAACTTGTAAATTTGTTGTGGCTATAGTGGTTCATTTTATTACTTTAAGTTAAATGCAAAGTTTCCCAGAATCTGAATGTATAAAAAGATACAATGACAGAAAAACTAATTTGGTAAAACTGTTTCAAATAGAGTATGTCCTACAGATTTGGGGGCCAGGTAAGGGGGTATGAATTACATGCTCTAACATTCCGTCACAGACAGGTATAGTGACACTAAAATCTATTTACTTTTATGGGCATACAGGGAACCCGGCCAGGGCATGCAAAAACAAGGAACTGTAGAATAAAATTTAGAATAAACGAGGACAACCTGGCTGGCTCTCTCTAAGCAGAATTGAAGTTGCGAAGAGAAATTAGGAATGTTGGGGGAAGGGTAGAAGAGAAGCAGCTGAGGAGGAAGCGAGACGGGATCTACCAATTGGAAGGTGAAAAATAACTTCTCAAAGAAATCACCCTGAAGATTAGTAATTTTCCTAAATATTGGTGCTTGTAAAAATGAAAGTGCATCATCGATGATTCCACAGATACCTGAAACTCCCAGGTACACATTTTAATATAAGGTAGTAAGAAAAAGGTAGAAATGAGGTTTGTCCACGAGGCAGGTTTCCTTACGCTTTCAGAGTTCACTGTACATCCTCAGCAATTTAGTGGGCAATGCCGCAGAATCATCATAAATCAATGAGAGGCTGTCTTGAGCCATGGGGAATTAGCTGGCTCACCTGTGTTTGAGGCGATTCGCAGCACTTCCATTCGGAAACCTTTTATGAGACCACATGCTTGCTTGTCCCAGACACACCTATTTCTAGGTAGGGATAGCATTGATTAGATTGTTAGTTTTCCTGTGGTTTTTCTGCCTGACTGAAGGGGGAAAAAAAAAATCAATCCAAATTCTGTCCCCTTTTTTGGCAGGGATCCTCAGATTTCTGGTTGTCTGGACCAGATCCAATGTTGAATATTACAAATAATTTTATCAGCTCCAGACACACAAGACTTCAAATTTGACTAATATGAGCAAGTGGAGGAGATCTATTTTTGAAATAATAATCAGAAATTTTCTGATGGAATCCACCAGGGGGCAGCTCCCTCGTCATACACTTACAGTGTTGGTGTCAGAGGCTGCAGTCTGTCGAAGTGTTCTCAGAGACTACACCTGTCCCTGTCACGCTACCCTATAACCCGTCAGAAATCCTGCCTCAAGAGTTTGCATTATGCAACATCGCACGTACCAGCGGAACCTCTAAAAGAAAAGTAAATGTGGATCGTACAGGAATTTTAGTATCAAGAAGCTTGAATACTGTTCTTAAAAGCCACACAAATGCTAAGCTATTAAAAAAGCAAAGAACATCTTTCGCTGGATAATGTTTCTTTCTAAAAGGAAATGACATCATCCAACAAGTGAAGAGCTTCAAAGGAAAGAAAGTTACAATCCAAATAAAGAAAATCTGGAAAAAGAGACATTTGAAGTCAAAGTAATCATAAAGACAACAGTGACTGTTTCTAGTACCACAAAATATTTCCTATTGAACAGCAGTTAATATTTGACAAATTTTACTGGGGTAATACACTGAGAGAAAAAGGATAGTGAAAAGAATTGTGGACCACACCATGACCGAAAATCAGATAGTCAAAGCAGAAGCAAAGTAAAATGTTCCATGTTCAGAAGCATTAACAATACTTCCCACACTTACACTACGGTTTACTTTACGGTAATGAACCTCTTCACACCACTCCATCCCAATTCCATCCCAACTGTGTTTCTGCAGCTGAGGCACGATCACAGCACTTTTCCATTAAGGAGCTTGTGCATCCTGAGAAGGCCTTTTTTTTTTTTTTTTTTTTTTTAATTGTGCTTTAAGTGAAAGTTTACAGCTCAAGTTCATTTCTCATACAAAAATTTATACATATATTGCTATGTTACCCTAGCTGCTCTCCCCGTAATAACAGCATACTCCTCCTTTCCACCTGGACTTCCCCTGTCCATTCAACCAGCTCCTGACCCGCTCTGCCTTCTCATCTCACCTCCGGACAGGAGCTGCCCATTTAGTCTCATGTATCTACTTGAGCTAAGAAGCACTCACTTCACGAGTATCATTTTATGTCCCATAGTCCAGTCCACTCTTTGTCTGAAGAGTTGGCCTGAGAAGGCCTTCTGAATATACTATTAGCTGAGTCTGTAGCACCTGTACTGTCAAAAGTTATTGTTTTCCACAGGGAACCCAGGGCGGAAAGGGGGAGCGTGCTGTCACATTGTGGGGATTGCAACTAATGTCGCAAAACAATATGTGTATAAATTTTTGTATGAGAAATTAACTTGAGCTGTAAACTTACACCTAAAACACAATAAAAAATAAAAAAGACTTGTTGTTTTTTAAATTTATGAATACTTGGTGGAAATTCCCAGCAAGCTGTTGGAAGGGAACCTAGAAGAGAATGGGACAGAAGGATGTTTGACACTTTCTTCAAGTTAACAAAATTTTAAACAGTACTGGCTGATGTAATCAAAGGATGACAAACATTTTTGAAGAAGCATAAAAAACATTATTGCCACCATGTTATTTCATTGTGTACTAAAACATATTTGTAATTATACTATTGTTCTAAAAATACTCTACTAAAAATAATCATATTAATACATTATCTAAGCTATCAAAAATTTCGCCTGAAACAAACTAGTGATATTCCTAAATTTCAGATGCTGCTGACCTTCAGTCAGCCACTATGAAAAAAAACATAAGAATAACTATGCTCATATATTCTAGCGATTTGTAGTATTTGGTGAATTTGAAAATGTATTATTCATGTTATTAAAAATAAGGTGTTCTTATATGTCTCCCAAAGTATCTTCATCAAAGTTACCTTAGGATATAGGGTAGGCTATGGTGACAATGTATCTTAAAGTACGGTAGCTTAAATAAGATAAACATTAATTTCTCTGCCATGAAACTCTCCAGGCAGGTGATCTATGGCTGGCAAAGTACCCTACCCCAGAGGTGTCAAGGGCACAAAACCCTTCCCCTTCTTTTGCTCAGCCATCCCTAGGCTACATTACCTCATCAGCTTGGGTGAAATTAATCACAAGGACTTCATTTCAGTCTGTAGGAAGGGTAAAAAAAGAAAGACATTATTTGCATCCTCTTTTTCTTTTAAGGGTTACTATGAGTTCAAATCCACTTGATGACAACTGGTAGGAGACCCTGGGTGGTGCAAACGCTGGACGGCTAACCAAAAGGTTGGAGGTTCAAATCCACCCAGAGGCACCTCTGAAGAAAGGCCTGGTGATTTATTTCCAAAAAATCACCCATTGAAAACCCTATGGAGCACCATTATACTCTGACACACATGAGGTTAGTATGAGTAGGAATCAACTGGACAGTAATTGTTGGAATTTTTTTTTCAAAGCATGATTTAGAAGCTGCACACTTCCGCTTATATCCCATTGGTCAAAATTGGTCAAGTGACTGTATCTGGCAAGACTGGGAGACTAGGAATGTCATAGTTAGCTGGATGGTCATATACTCAATCATCAAATAGATTTTTTAAATAGTATTTTATTGTATTTTCAGTAGAAGTATGCATGGTGAAACAGGATCTCATTCAATAATTTCTACCTATTGTCCAGTGATATTGGTTCTATTCTTTGCAGTGTATCAACATTCCCATTATTTCTGTTCTAGTTGTTCCATTCCCATTGACCTTGTCTCACAGCCCCTCAAACTTCTCATCTGTGCTTTAGAGTATTTGTTAACCATTTGGTCTCATACAGATGTTTTTTTAAAAGAGCACTTTACTCAAAGGTGATATTTATGAGCTAGCCTGCTACTTAGCTAATTGGTAACTCTAGGGCATAGTTTTGGTTCAAGGCTTACACAATACCTCAGGGTAATAGTCTCAGAGATTCCTCCTGTCTCAGTGGGTCCCGTAAAGTGGATATTTTGAAAATTTGAAGTTATGTTCCACATTTTTCTCCCTTTCCATCAGAATCCATTATTATGGTCCTGATCAGAATGTACAGTAGTGGTAACCAGGCTCCATCTAGTTCTTTTGGTCTCAGGGTGGAGGAGGCTGTGATTCATGTAGATAATTAGGCTTGTAGACTGGTTCCTTCTCTGAGTCTTGGGTTTACTTCTTTCTCTTTTGCTCTAGATGAGTAGAGACCAACAATTGTATCCTAGATGGCTGCTCACAAACTTTTAAGATCCTAGACACTACTCACCAGACTAGGATGTAGAATATAAAGTTTATGAACTGTATTATGCCAGTTGACCAAGTTTTCCCATAAGACTATGACCTTAAGTCTCCAAACTAAGGAAATTAATACTGTGAGGTGATTTGTTATGTCTAAGAAGTATCAGTTTCTATGACCCTTATTTTATTTTATATATACGTAAATATATATATTCACATACACATATTTATATATACATATATGAGTACATGTAAACACACGCACACATGTATTTTGGGTGTGTTGTTGCAAAATTATAAATAACATAGCATTTATCTGAACATCTTTTGTGTGTGTATGTATACTACCTAGTGGCATCAGTTATCTGTGTACACTTCTCCATATTCAGTGCTACCTTTTCCATCACTATAAGTAAAAAGTGACTGCTGTCTATAGAATGAATCCCCATCTCCCCTGCTCCCACCCCTGGTAACTCCCAATGAATGTTGGTCTGTGTGTATACAGCTGTTCTTGTCATTATATAAAAGTGAGATCATATAACATTTGTACATTCATTCAGTATAACATCCTCTAGGTTCATCCATTTTCCAAGATGTTTCAGGAACTCATTATTCTTTATGGTTATATAGCGTTCCATTTTATATACATATCACATTTTGTTTATCCCTTCTGCCGTTGATGGGCACTTAGAATATTTCTATCTTTTGGTTATTGTGAATAGTGCTGCAATGAACATAGGTGTGTATATGTCTGTTCATGTCTCTTCCATTAGATCTCTAGGGTGTATGCCAAGAGTGGAATTGCTGAATCATAAGGTAGCTCTATTTCTAAGTTTTTGAGGAATTACCATACTGTTTTCCATACAGGTGTACCATTTTACATTCCCACTAGCGGCGGATGCGGATGAGGGTTCCAGTCTCCCCACATTGTCGCCAACATTTGTGAGTTTCTGTTTCTTTTCTTTGTTTGTCATTGCCATTTTAGCAGGGGTGAGATGGTGTTTCATCGTAGTTTTGACTTGTATCTCTCTAACTGCTAATGACGTAGGGCGTCTTGTCATGTTTTTGTTGGCTGCCTGAATGTCCTCTTTGGGGAAGTGTCTGTTTATTGTTGACAAGTGGGGACACATTCTAATGAGGCTTGTTAGTTCCTCTTTTTAGATTAAGGCTTTTTCATGTTCACTGAGAAGCACTCCCAACTTAGTGATTTAGAATTAGACAACTACTTATAGCTCCAAAATTAGCATCCATATTATACATCAAAATATTATTTCTAAGAGGATAAAAAAGTTTATTAACTTTATCAATCACAAACTTATGATTGATTAACTTATATTAAACCAAACCTTGACAAAAAACCAAGCCTTTTGCAACTGAGTTAATTATGACTCATAACGACCCTATAGGACACAGTAGAACTACCCCAGAGGGTTTCCAGGGAGCAACTGGTGGACTCGAACAGTCGAACTTTTGGTTAGCAGCTATAGCCCTTAACCACTGTGACACTTGGGCTCCAAACCAAAGCATAAAAAACATAAAGTAGTATATTCTTCCCTTCTGTAATATTTCTAATAAATTTATTTTCTTACTCATTCAAAGTCCTGCTAAGACATCCAGGTTCAAATCTTTTTACTCTGCTAAGAGCTGTGAGGTCCTAAAAGTCCTATTTTATGTCATCTTGAATATGAGAATATTCTGTCCATTTTATCAGAAACCATCCGGGTTGGCCGTTTCCTCTGAAAAAATTCCTCCTTTTAATTATTTTTCTTGTCTATCTGCTTTCTTTGAACTTCATTTGAGACTAGCCTCTTCTGTCTGGTAATCTTCTGGTAACTAAACTTACCTTATGAGTTAGAATAAATCTCATCTTCATCTTATTTTGACTTCTTACAGTGCCCTTACATCTGAAATCTCAGGTCAGTGTTGCTCAGCTAATGCTAATATATCTTTTAAAGTTGATTGGAGGATTTATAATTTATTTTCAAGAAATCAAAAGAATAAATGATCAACTCATGTACAAACCAACTTAATGTAATGTTTCACAAGCAGAAATTCACTCAAAATTAATGTATATGCATTTTATGTCCCTTATAATTTTTTAAAGACTATTCCATTATTTGAAATCCTGGTGGTGTGGTGGTTAAGTGCTATAGCTGCTAACCAAAAGATTGGCAGTTCGAATCCACCAGTGCTCCTTGGGAACCCTATGGGGCAGTTCTACTGTGTCCTATAGGGTCACTATGAGTCGGAATCGACTCAACGGCAACAGTTTGTTTGTTTGTTGTTGGTTATACCGTTATTCTCTTATAGGAACAATAACAACACAAGAAAGCATGCCAAGAAGGTATTTGTTATTCTTGTTTTGCAAATAAGATGTTTGAGGCACAGTAAATTAAATTACGGGCCTAGAATTAACTAATAAAACCAGTGCTAGTATTAGAACCTAGGTCTCTGATTATGATCTCATAGATCGTTCCACTAGATTGATAATTTCCAAAATTTTTTTATTCATACCCTTTTAAATAAAAATCAGATTCATTATTTATCCTCAGTATATGCATGTTTATAGTCCCTGAATGGTGCAAACAGTTTGTGCTCAACTACTTACCTAAAGGTTGGCAGTTTGAATCTACCCAATGATGTCACAGTAGAAAGGCCTGGCAATCTGCTTTAGTAAAGGTTAAAATCCTATGGAACAGTTCTACTCTGTAACACATGGTGTTGCCATGAGTTAGAACAGGCAATGGGTTTGTTTTTTTTTATTTAATTTATTTTAAAGTTATGTGCATGTTCTATTGCATTAAGACTGTGCATCCATTTACTTAGAAACGAAATGCAGAAGAAAAAGCAAAAATGAAATTAAATAAAAATTTTAAGAGTTTTTACACATTTTAGAAGATCTGGTGGTGCAGTGGTTGAGAGCTATGGCTGCTAACCAAAAAGAAACCTGGAAGGGGCAGGGTATAATGCGCTAAAAGCAAACAAACAAACCCATTTCCCGTTGAGTCGATTCCAACTCATAGGGACCCTATAGG
This sequence comes from Dugong dugon, assembly GCA_030035585.1. Classification (NCBI taxonomy): domain Eukaryota; kingdom Metazoa; phylum Chordata; class Mammalia; order Sirenia; family Dugongidae; genus Dugong; species Dugong dugon. The sequence continues at coordinate 17,893,644 of CM057463.1, read as the reverse complement.
ACAGAATAGAACTGCCTCAGAGGGTTTCCAAGGAGGAGCTGGTGGATTCGAACTGCTGATCTTTTGATTAGCAGCTAAACTCTTAACCACTTTGCCACCAGGGCTCCAAATATCAGATAAGAAAATACCAGAAAAGAAATTGGTATCTGAAAATACCAAACAAGAAACTAGGTATCCATTATTATAAAAATGTTATTTTCTTTGTTTGCTCCTTTTTGCATCTCTTTGTTTATTCCTTCACTTTTTATCATCATAAAACATAGTCGTTTTTCCCCCTTAGGCACCAAGAACAACAAACACCCAAGGAACGGCTTGAAAATGTGTTCCCTGGCCAGTTTCCTAATGCCTTTTCCTCCAGATCACCTTATTGTGAAAGATCTTGTTGGTCTTTCGCGTTCTCTGAGATCAAAAAAGGGAGTGCTTGTCTTTGACCAGAAGTAACAGGTGGGAATTTCATCGAATGATAAGTGAACATCATCAGCACAGCAGAAGGACAACTGAGCATTAGGCAGCTGTTGTTGCACTGTGCAGCCTCCTTACTTTCAAGCAAAAGTGCTTACATGAACAACTGTCCAAAGTGCTGTATGAGGCCATTAGCGGCTGGCTTGTGTAGTGCAAAATGCATGTATTTCACTCCATTTGAGCTAAGAAAGGTTTGGAGCTTCAGTGACATAAACTGAGCTCCGTTATCACTTAGCCACTCTTCTGGAATTCTGTACCCAGTGAATATGTCTTTTAGTTTGCACTGGAGAGAGAATTTCAGAACAGCCTGTGGCCATTTACAGGAGATAATAAGAGTACTAATGACTGTATGTATAGTTTAAGAATGCCCACTTTTCACCATTGCTGATATGTGTGTAGCTCATATAAGAATTTTAACTATATTTATATAATATCCTTATTACATTATAAAATTGCTCTTTAGTTGGTATTATCTATGAATCATCCTGATGTAATTATAGGCCTCAGCAATTTTTTCCATTTCCCCAATAATCTTTGGGAGGCTGTCAATCCTTCACCCTCACTGTTCTGAAGATGTCTTCAATGAATAGTTAATATGTTTCAAAGAATATAAAGCATGCTATACAAATATTTGTTATATTGGTTCAAAGATAACGTAACACTTTGGTTTCCTAATTATCTCTAGGCTGATGACAGAATTATAATAGTAGAAGTAACCTCTGAAAATCATATTGTTTTATCTTCCTGCATGTATATTAAGGTATAACTAAATGTGAACGTTCTCTATACTTTGGAATGTGCCATTTCCATGACCTCTAGATGAGATTCCAAATATTTTGTTTAATAATTATGTATATTACATTTATTCTCCTTGAGAAACTAAACAAAAAAAGTTGTACATTATTTCAGCCAGCTTCTTAAAAATGCAGTAAATGCAAAGCTCTCCCTCTTCTCTCTTTTATTCCTTTTCCTCTTCTGAATCCTTTGCATATTTATTTGTTTCAACATTGCTGTATCTTAGAGTCTTTGGAGGCAATGTCATTTATTCTTTTTAAATATCATTAGATTCAACATTGTTTTCTAAATCCTTTCTTTTCAACCTTTCCCAGTCAATGTCAACTGGCTCTAAAAGTCTTTAATTATGACATACTCAGAATCAAATACAGCTGCGTATGCTTTACCACTATTTTTTTCTTGGAAAGATGCTGTCATTGCTTTTCGAAACACGTACACTCACTATTACGAGTGGCTTATTGATTATAATTCCCACATCTCATCTTTCTTGGCCTGCTAGTTTGCATTTCCTGTAATCTCTCAGTGATCTTTATAACACCCTTGTGTTCTAATATATAAAGTTCTATTTTTATGAGTATAGACAATCTTTAATAATTCCTTGCAAATAAGTTCTGTGGATTCAATCTTTTAGTTTTTAGGTTTTATCTTCAACTTCTCTGTCTTTTTCACAATATTCCTTTTGTTCCCTTCCATTTTCTCATGAATTTTCAGAAACATTTATGTTAACATCATCTTTATAAAGTGGGTATTGAGAATTTAAAATATATCTTCATGGTTGATGTTTCACTCTGCTTCTCCTTGGAACAGCAGTAAAAATGCACTACACTATAAAATAATCCTATGTCTCTTCAACCTACCCACTTTCCTCCATGAAGAGATATTTGGACTTTTTTTTTGTTATTGTTAATTTTGTTGTAACATATAGAAAATTTTAAAAAGTTATACAAGGCTTCTGGTTATGGTTGAGTGAGGAGATTGGTAAGTCCCTTCCCCCCAAAAGCGACTATAGATTGGAACAAAATTGACAAAAGCTATGATGACAATGAATCAGTAACAAAGATTCTCAATAAATATATAGAAGTAATGAAAAATAAGCAAATAACAATTCTGAAGTTGAAGAGCACAATAATTGAAATAAAAATATACTACTACAGAAGATAGAATCATTGAAAAATAGTGGCCCAAATTTGATTAAAAAAATAAATGACAAATATCAAGTAGGACAAACAAAAATAGCCACCCCTAGATGCGTTATAGTCTGTTTCAATACAAATACCAAGAGAAAATATTGAAAGCAACAAGTGAAAATAACATCTCTTACACGCCAGCATACTACTAATGAGAATTAATGGGGTTTTGAAGGCAGTGGAATGACATATTTAAAGTTCTGAAAGACAAAAAACAAACAAATAAACCAACATAAAACAAACCAACCAACCTGTCAGCAAAGAATGCTATATTCAACAAACTATTCTTTACATATGAGGCAAAATAAAGATATTTCAGACAATCAAAGAGTGGGAGAGTTTGTTGCTAGTAGGCCTGCCTTACGGTAAATACTGGAGAATGTTCTTCAACCTGAGGGTAACTAGAATCCAAAAGAAGAAAAGAAGAGTACCAGAAATGGTAACTATAGGTTAATATAAAACTTCCCATACATATATTTTTTTGCCATTTATTCTCTTATCTTTTTAAAAGACATCAAATTTGTACAAAACAAATATAATGAAGTATAGTTTTGTTTATGACATATAGAGATCTGGTAAATGACAGTAATAGTACAAAAGATGGAATTGAGCTATACTAGAGCAAAGTCTCAATGCTTACCTGAATTAAGTTAGCATTAATCTGATGTAGACTATTATAAATTAAAATGTATATTGTAATCCTAGAGAAACTACTAGAAAAAAGATAAATAGGAGAAATAACAAAGGAAGAATTAAAACAATACACAAAAATATTTATTTAATATTGAAAAAGTTAGTCAAAGAGAAACAAACAAAAAAGACAGGAGACATACAGAAAATAAATAGTAAAATGCTAAATTAAAATGCAACCATACAAAGGATAATTAAATATAAATGGCCTAAACACCACATCGAGAGATAAAGATTGTAGACTAGATATAAAAGCGAAAATCCAATTATATTTTGTTTACAAGAGACATACTTACATTCAAAATCACAAAAGATTTAAAGTAAATGTTGGGGAAATATATGCCATACAAACAGAAACCATAAGAGTACTGGAATGTCTACGTTAATATCAGACAGATTAGACTTCAGAACAAGAAATTTTACTAGAGGCAAAGAGGAAGATTTCATAATAATGACAAGATCAATACATCAGAAAATTACCACAAATTATAAATTTATATATACCTAAGAACAGAGCCCCAAAGTACACAAAACAGAAAACTTACAGAATTGAAGAGTGATGGATAAACAATTAAATAATTATATTTGGAGACTGCAATACCTCACTCTCAATAATTAACAGATCAACTAGACATAGAATTAGCAAAGATATAGTAGACTTGAACAATATTACCAACTATCTATACCTAACTGACATATATAGAACACTCCAGCCTAAGACTGTAGAAAACACATTCCTTTAAAGGCACATGGAACATTTTCCAAGATGGGTCATATGCAAGTCCACAAGAAATCATACGAAAAGTCTAGTAAATTAAAAATAATTGAAATAATCTAATTAATATTATCCACTTCTATTTCAAGTTCTGAATATTGTTTATTTGTCTTTATAAATACACAAGTTACCCATTTTGGGGTTAACAAAATTATAATAACATCAAAAATAAATAAGTAAGTATTATTTACTTGGGATATCTTTTTGATACTTTTTTACGCTTAGTGACCTTATTCAGCAGCTGAGTTAATACTTAATTTCTGTATGCCATTGTTAAGCATATTTACCTTCAGCCCTGGGTCCCTGGGTGGCACAGACATTTTGTGTTCTATTACTAACCTAAAGGCTTGGCAGTTCAAACCCACCCAGCAGCTCTGTGGAAGAAAGGCCTGACTATCTGCTTCCAAAAGGTCACAACACTGAAAACTGTATAGAGCACAGATTTACTGTGCAGCACATAGGGTTGCCATGAGTCAGATTCGAATAGACCAAAATGAGTTTTTTTTTTTATTTATTTATTTTTTTTATTTTATTTTATTATTTTTTTTTTAATATATATTTTATTGTACTTCAGGTGAAAGCTTACAGAGCAAATAGTTTCTCATGAAATAGTAGTACACATGTTGTTTTTTGACATTGGTTAACAACCCCACAACGTATTAAGCCTCTAAATTCTCAACCTTTTTTTTTGATGAAAATTACAGCTGGCCAAAGATACACCGTTTCAAAAATTTCTACATTCACAGTTCAGTGACATTGACTACGCTCTTCCAACTGTGCTGTTATTCTCACTTAAGATGAAGGCTTACAGAAAAAATAGTTTTTCATTTAACAGTTAGTACACATGTTGCCCTATGACAATGGTTAACAATCTCACAGCACATCAAGAATATCCTTACTCCACCTTGTGTTCCCTATCACCAGGGGGCTTCCTTGTCCCCTTCTGTCTTCTGGACCTTGTCAGTGGACTATTGTACCTCTTTAGTCTCATTTGTTTATTTTTTATTTTATTTTATTTAAACACCATTTCAAAACTTTTTACTTACACATTTAAGTGATATTGACTATGCTCTTCCAATTGTGCTGCCATTCTCGCCCAAGATGCAGGCTTACAGGACAAAACAGCCTCCCATTTAATAGTTACTACAAATGTTGCCCTATAGCAGTGGTCAACAATCTCACAATACATCGACAGTGTCCTTATTCAATTTGTGTTCCTTATCATCAGTTTCCTACTCTCCCTCTGCCTTCTGGCCCTTGTCACCGGACTCCTGTACATCGTTAGTCCCATTTAGTTTTACTGGGGTGTCCATTCCCAGGCTTAACATCGAACCTTGAAGGTAACTTCCCCTCTGAGCTGAAAGGGTGTCTGGGGGCCACACTCTCGAGGTTTCTCTAGTATTCTTTAGGCCAGTATATCTGGTCTTCTTTTTTTTTTTTTTTTTTTTTTTGGGAGTTAAAATTATGCTCTACATCCTACTCCAGCTCTGCCCAGAACCCTCTGTTGTGATCCTGGTCAGAGGAGTCATTGGTGGTAGCCGGGCACCATCCAGCTGTACTGGGCTCAGTCCCGTGGAGGCCTTGGTAGCTGTGGACCATTAGTCCTTCGGACTAATCTTTTCCTTGTATCCTGTTCTCTTCGTTCTCCCTTGTTCCCGAAGGGATGAGATCAGTGGAGTATCTTAGATGGCCGCTCATAGGCTTTTAAGACCCCAGACACTACTCACCAAGGTAGAATGTAGAGCATTATCTTTATAAGTAGTGTCATGCCAATTGAGCTAGATGTTCCCCGAGATCATGGTCCCCAGAGCCCTCCGTCCAACAACTCAGTCCCTCGGGGGGTTTGGATGTGTCTATAGGGCCTCCATGACCTTTCCTTGTGCAGGTTGTGTTAGTTTCCCCTGTACTATGTACTATCTCATCTCTCACCCAAGTTACCACTTACCTATTACCTATTTAGTATTTCCCCCCCCCCCATCCCTGGTAACCAACAAGGATTGTTACATTTTGCATGTGAATTTTTTCATGGGTTTTTACAATAGAGGTCTCATACAATATTTGTCCTTTTGTGATTGACTTATTTCACTCAGCATGATGTCCTCCAGTTTCATCCATGTTATGAGATGGTTCACCGATTCATTGTTCTTTCTCGTTGCATAGTACTCCATTGTGTGTATGTACCATAGTTTGTGTATCCATTCGTCTGTTGATGGACATCGAGGTTGTTTCCATCGTTTTGCTATTGTGAATAATGCTGCCATGAACATAGGTGTGCATATGTCTATTCGAGTGATGACTCTTATTTCTCTAGGATATATTCCTAGGAGTGGGATTGCTGGATCGAATGGTACGTCTATTTCTAGCTTTCTGAGGAAACGCCATATCATTTTCCAAAATGGCTGTATCATTTTGCATTCCCACCAGCAGTGTATAATTTATTTATTTTTTACCTTCTACCCTATGTGAAAGAGAATAGCTTGAGAAGATCTTTTGTTTTGCAAAAAACACTCAGTTACCTTCCTTTTTTTTTTTTCCCCCACTTCTTGTCATATATTTATGAGCGAAAACATTCTCTGGGAAGAGTTTTATTATTTCTATTTTTACTTTTATTATTATTACTCATTTATTCTATTTTAGTTTTATTTTGTTGTGATTACTGGCAAAAATGTGAGAAGACATAATTATTATTGATGCAGTTCAAGAGCCACGTAAAAACTGTTCGTTTTAGGGCCTACATATACTTAGAAGCTTAGCCTGGAAATAATTATACAAGCAGTATTTTTTGTTGTTGTTTTGTTTTGGCTTTTTTTTCTTGCTCTGGGATATTGTTTGTTTGTTTGCTTTAGGTAATTGATTTAGATTTAGGTAACTTAGGAAGACCTGAGTTTATATCTCAGTTCTCCAGCTTCCTGGTTAAATGATACCACTCAGATTCCATATTTCTTCACAAATAACACACCCACAGAAACAACATGCCAACACATATAACGTGGAATGGTGAAATTAAGTAAAATAGCTCTGGCATAGTGCACCCATGCGTATACCACACACGTCTCATGACATTTCCGGAGGTGAATTTCATCCTCATCCACCCATCCTCCCATATTACAGGAGTCAGATTATGATGATAATGAATAAACTGAAATTGCTTATTTTAAGATGAAAGTACAATTTGTTCTGGAGATTTTTATTTTTTGAATTCAGAGACTGATTATCCAAAATTATATTTCAGTTTAAGATTTACAAAAGCAATAAAATATAAACAACATCTTGGTCTTTCAGTTTTAGGCCTAGGATCATTCCATACTTACTAATTTGTAGTTCTTCATGCAGTCATACTCTTTAGTTTCAACATGGCATCCCACTCCTCCATGCACAAGAATGACAATGATATTTTATCAGGAAATTACAAAAGATAAATTTTGTGTATCACTTTTGATCTACTGGTATACACTTTTTGCTTAAGTTTCAAATGATATAAAATCAATACCTATCTTAAGTGAAGTTTCCATGTGATCAGAAATAGAAATTGAAGGACACGTGAAAAAAAACATTGGCATAGCACACTTATGAAAATAACGCACAGGGGCGGGGGGACTGCACAGTTGGAAAAAAATGTATAATGTGCATGTCATTTGCATAAAAATACAGTATTCACTTAATCAGCTTCTTTGGCTCCATTTGTTCCTTTATTTGTAAAGTAGAAATAATAACACTGCCAATTTCACAAAGTTATTTTGGTTTTACACAGACATACACATCATTTTTCTACTACACTGCCTGGTATTCAGTAAGACCTTAATAAATTAATTCCCTTCCTTTCTTCCATTTGGATGTAATTCATTGCTAGTCAGGCCAAGTTCCAACAATGAGAAAGAGAGAGAAATATTCAGCTTTTCTTTTCCTGCTCAACACTTCCAGCTTTGGAGACCATGTGGATAAAAATATACAATATATCTTAAGTAATTTTTTTTTAATTCAGTATTTTTATACAACTACATATTTCCTCCAGTTATAAAGAATTTTTTTTTCCAAAAGAAGAAAAGGAAAAAGATATGCAGTTAAGAAAAAATACTTATCTACTCAAGTGTTCCTCAGGAATTTTCATTTTAAATGTCTAAATTTAGATTTTTGGTGAGAAGATTTCCCTGAAAACTTAGCACTTTTTAACATAAACCCATGTTCTTTGAATTGAGATGTTATGGTAAAAGAGTTTTGGATACCTTAAAGATTCTTGACATTTTAGACTTTTATATTTAGTGATCTGAAATCAATGTCATTGGTGATTATTTTTGTTAAAGTAGTTTCCCATTACTACTTTTTCCCAGTAGCTAAAAATATATGGAGAATGCATTGACGTCAGGCTCTCTAGAAGCTAAAATTATCAGTTACTTGAAACATAATACATAATGAAACAGCTTTCTCTTTAAGATTCGATCCTCCCTTTTAAGGTTTTTTTTTTTTTTTTTCTTTAATCATGCTCCTATTTGGACAAGAGAAGGTATGGCTGCTTGGCCAGGAAAATACTGTCTTACAGAACATTGAGTAAACCATGTGTTTCCTTGTTGAGGACTGGTAAGATTGCTCATCCTAAGAGGGGCAGGTAAAGGGTATGTACTGTATCCTGGGAAAAGAAGTCACTTTGAAATTTCAAGCTGTAAGCAGTAGAGAAAGTGTGAGGCAAATCATACAGTTTGTCTGAAAACTTGTTTTTAGGGTTATAGGTAGCAAGACAAGAGGGAAATAACATCATATAATTAAAAATTTACTCTAATGATTTTAATGTAGAAGGAATAAATGAAGCTCACAACAGGAGGTACAACAATCTGTATGGTGGAAAAATGTTTATATTAACCCTAATTTATTATCAGATCTGAAATTTCTTCCAGTGTGAAAATTACAGTTTTAATTCTTAAAGTCACTGTAACAGACTACAGAATGGTATATATGGACATATGGAATTCAGATCTAAAGCTTCATTATTAAGCAGTCTGAAGCTGAAAGAACTCTCAATGACCAACAATGAAATTATTTGAGCAACAAAATAAATAATGTCATAAAAAAACCAAAAACTAGGACTTCCGGCAAAATGGCGCTCTAAACTGAAGCACCACGCCGTCCCTCCACAGCAAAGACCCGAAAAACTAAGCCAAACAGAGAAAACAACAATCCTGAAACCCTAAAACATCAAATTAAGAGATAAAAAACTCAGCCAAGCACCAAATGGAGTGAGAAAACTGACAGAGAATGGAGAGCAAGGAGAGATTCATGCAGAGGTCCCCTACCAGCTAATGCAGTGCAGATCTGCCATCTTGGACTCCTATAGGAAACCAGCAAACAGGGGGTGTGAGAAAGCAGCTTCACGGAGCTTCCAGTGGGAGACAAAACAACCAGTAATTTGCAATATACGCTTTCCCACTCCCTACACTTCTTCACCCACACTCGGCGCCCTCTGCTTCTCGCGGACACAGTCTCTTGTCCGAGAAATACCGGCTGCTTGGATTCCACCAGCCTGCCCTAGCAGGCTCTCTGAGTGCCATTTGTTGGCTGCTGGTGTTGCTTTTTTTTTCTGCTTCTTTTAATTTCTTCCTTACCTCTCACCACCTCCCCCTCCATTCACTCAAATACCTGACTCCGTGCATCATCTTTGCTTCCTCGTGGGGGGCTATGGAGCTCCATTCTAGTGTGGAGCTCCTTCCTGGTCTGGGCTGCCAGCACTGGTGGGGTCCCTGAGCTTTTGTTCATTTGTTTGTTTTGAATTGTTTGTTTGTTTTCTTTTCCTTTTCTTGGGTTGGGAGCCCTTTCTGGCCCAGCGGTGCTGCGTGGCAGGGAGATTGCCCCCTCAGCTTACACAACACGCAGTAGGATCCCTGAGAGCATTTCTTTTCACATGGGTTTTTTTTTTTTTTTCTGTTTTTTTGGGGACTTTTTTCTTTTTAATTTGTTTTGTTTTCTTTTCCCTCTTTTTCCCTTTTTGTCTTTCTTCATTACTCAGTTTCTCGTCTCTCTATACCTTCATTCTCTTTCTGTTCCATGAAACCTGGTGTTGTATGCCTCTATGCCTTCTATCCAGGCTTTATTGCAACACCGGAGAGCAACTTTCCCAGACCTCATAGCTGCACTGGTGGGATCCCTGGGAACTTTGAGGTTCTTAAACCTTTCCAATTTTTATATATTCATTCTTTTCTTTTCATTTCTTCCTTTTCCCCTTTCTATTTTTCTCCATTTCATAGTCTTTCATCTTTCAACTCCAACGGCAATCTCCCCTAGCATTTGTTTTTGTTTGTTTGTATGTTTTTGGCTCTTGTTCCTCTCTTCTCTCACCCATATCCATCTTAGCTCCACACATAACAATCTCCCTGCTACATCCTGCCCACCTGCACTGTATGCTTAACATCACCCCACCAAGCAGCACAGGCAAGGCCTACTGGAACCTGCCTTGCACTGATTATCGACCCGCTCTGCTGGCTGTAGTGCCACAAACAACCTGTCCCAGTAACTCCTCTTCAGCTAGACCTCCACTGCCGTACCATATCTGAGTGACTGATCCTGCCAATTGGAGAAGGAGGAGAAAAGTATTGTGCCCACAGATGAGCAAACAACAAAGAACACACAGTCCACCTGCTCAGACATAGTCAAACTTTTTTTTTAAAAAAGGGACGAAACAAACAAATCTATAATCAGTAAACGAGAAAAATAACTACTAAATGCCCCGAAGACAGCAGAAAATATCAAAACATTTACAAAAACAGGACTGGTTGGTTATGGTAGGCATCCAAAATAAAATACTAGATGACTTTTCAGTCGAAGAAAATGCACTAGAACTACCTGATAGTCAATACAAATCTGTAATACTCAGAATTATACAAGAGCTGAGGCAAAAAGCTGACAAACATGAGGAAAAAAAAGACAAATTCATGGAAAATACAGACAAAAAATTGGAAGAGTTCAGGAAAATAATGCAGAAACAAAATGCCAAAATAAATTCACAACTAGAAATTATACAAAGACAACAATAAGAAAACCAAAAGATAAACAACAAGATTTCAGAAATGTACGGTGTCATGTAAGGGCTGAGAAGCAGATTTGAAACAGTGAAGTACAGGATCAGTGGAATTGAAGACAAACGCTTGGATAGAACTCTGCTTCAGGAAAACTCAGACAAAAGAACAAAGAAAAATGAAGAGACCCTGAGAGTTATGTGGGATAGAATTAAAAGCAAAAATTTTCGAGAGATTGGAATTCCAGAACAGGGGGAGAAAACAGAAAACACAGAGATGATCACTGAAGAACTGCTGACAGAAAACTTCCCCAATATCATGAAAGATGAAAAGCTGGCCATCCAAGAAGCTCAACAAACACCATATAGGAGGCACCCCAAAAGAAATTCACCAAGGCATATCATAATCACACTCTCCAAAACCAAAGACAAACAAAGAATCCTGAGAGCAGCTTGTGAAAAACAAGAAGTCACATGCAGAGGAGAAACAATAAGACTAAGCTCAGATTATTCGGCAGAAACCATGCAGGCAAGAAGGCAATGGGATGACATATATAAAATCTTGAAAGAAAAAAATTGTCCGCCTAGAATAACATATCCTGCAAAACTCTCGTTCAAATTTGATGGTGAAATTAGGTCATTTCCAGATAAACAGAAATTAAGGGAATATGTAAAAACCAAAACAAACTTACAAGAATTATTAAAGGGAGTTCTTCGATCTGAGGACAAACAACTTCAGCTGACAGGCAGAATCTAGGATGCAGGATCATAACTTCCAGATACCAATCTAGGAAAAGACCTCTCAAGGAATATCCAAAAGCAAAAGAAATACAAAAGGGAATGAGAGCAGTTAATCAGTAAATGACAACAACATCAAAACAATAAAAGAAGGAATAAACGGCATAGGTATAGAAACTTCTAATGGAGAGGAAGGCAAGGTGATACCAAGTAATGGTAGACTGCTTCAAACTTAGAAAGATAAGGGTAAAATTCATGGTAACTACAAAGAAAGTTAACAAACATACCCATAAAAAAAGAGGAAAAACATAAAGTCTCAGCAAAAACAAAACAGAAGAAATGAAAAAAAAATCCACGAACAAAAGTAAGTCAGCACAAGAGAGTAAGAAGAACAAAGAAAACTTCAACACCACAAAAAAAAGCACTACAAAATGACAGCAACAAACTCACATCTATGTATAATTACACTGAATGTTAATGGATTCAAAGCACCCATAAAGAGACGGAGAGTGACAGAATGGATAAGAAAACAGGATCCATCAATATGCAGTCTACAAGAGACACACCTTAGAAACAAAGATGTGAATTTATTAAAAGTCAAAGATTGGAAAAAAATATATCAAGCTAACAACTACCAAAATTCTAATCTCAGATAAAATAGACTTTAAAACAAAATCTACCATAAAAGACAAAGAAGGACACTATATAATGATTAAGGGGATGATCCATCACGAAGACATAACCATAATAAACATCTACGCACCCAATGAGAGGGCTCCAAAATACATAAAACAAACTCTAACAACACTGAAAAGAGAAATTGACAGTTCCACAATAATAGTAGGAGACTTCAACACACCACTCTCAGTAAAGGACAGAACAACTAACAAGAAACTCAGCAAAGATAAAGAAGACCAAAGGGCACAATCAGCCAACTTGACCTCGTAGACATATATAGAACAATCCATCCAACTGCTGCCAAGTACATATTCTTTTCCAGTGCACATGGAACATTCTCCAGAATAGACCACATCTTAGGCCACAGAGCAATCCTCAACAAGATCCAAAACGTTGAGATAATTCAAAGTATCTTCTCTGACCACAATGCCATCAAGGTAGAAATTAACTGAAAGAGCAAGGAAAAAAAATCAACTACATGGAAACTGAATAATACCCTGTTACACATCACTGGGTAATAGAAGAAATTAGAGATGGAATCAAAAAATTCCTAGAATCAAATGAGAATGAAAACACATCATACCAAAACCTTTGGGACACAGCGAAGGCAGTCCTCAGAGGACACTTCATAGCAATAGATGCACATATCAAAAAAGAAGAAAGGGAAAAAATCTAAACATTAACTACAGAACTCAAACAAATAGAGAACAGTAAAACAAAGCCCACAACCACCAGAACAAAGGAAATAGTAAAGATCAGAGCAGAAATAAATGAAATGGAGAACAGAAAAACAATAGAAAGAATCAACAAAACTAAAAGTTGGTTCTTTGAAAGAATCAACAAAATTGACAAACCACTGGCCAAACTGACAAAAGAAAAACAGTAGAGGACACAAATAACCCAAATAAGAAATGAAATGGGGGACATTACAAAAGACCCAACTGAAATAAGAAGGATTATAACAGAATATTATGAAAAACTATACTCCAACAAATTTGAAAACCTAGAGGAAATGGACACATTTCTAGAAACACATGGCCTACACAAACTACAACAAAGTGACGTTGAAAACCTGAACAGACCCATAACAAGAGAAGAGATTGAAAAGGTAATAAAAAAAGCTCACAACCAAAAAAAGCCCTGGCCCAGATGACTTCACTGGAGAATTCTACAAAACATTTCCAGAAGAGCTTGTACCAGTACTACCCAAGCTATTTCAGAGCATAGAAGAGAAAGCAACACTTCCAAATTCATTCGATGAAGCCAGCATAACCCTGATACCAAAACCAAGATGTCACAAAAAAAGAAAATTACAGACCAATATCTCTCCTGAATATAGATGCAAAAATTCTCAACAAAATTCTAGCCAATAGAATTCAGCATCATATCAAAAAAATAATACACCACGACCAAGTAGGATACATACCAGGTATGCAAGGATGGTTTAACATTAAAAAATCAATCAGTGTAATCCACCACATAAATAAAAGGAAAGAAAAGAATCACATGATCATCTCAATTGATGCAGAAAAGGCATTTGACAAAGTCCAACACGCATTCCTGATAAAAACTCTCAATAAAATATGTATAGAAGGGAAATTTCTCAACATAATAAAGAGCATCTATGCAAAGCCAATGGCCAACATCATTCCTAAAGGAGAGAAGCTGAAACCATTCCCCTTAAAAACAGGAACAAGACAAAGATGCCCTTTATCACTACTCTTATTTAACATTGTGTTGGAAGTTCTAGCTAGAGCAATAAGGCAAGAAAAAGAAATAAAGGGCATCCAAATGGGTAATGAAGAAGTTAAACTGTCCCTGTTTGCAAATGATATCATACTATATAAAGAAAACCCTAAGACTCCACAAGAAATCTACTGGAACTAATAGAAAGATTGAGCAGAGTAGCAGGATACAAGATAAACATTCAAAAATCAGTTGGATTCTTATACACCAAGAAGGAGAATGATGAAAAGGAAATCAGGAAAACAATACCATTTATAATAGCCCCTAAAATGATAAAATGCTTAGGAATAAATCTGACCAGGGATGTAAAAGACTTATACAAAGAAAACTACAAAACACTGCTGCATGAAACCCAAAGGGATCTACATAAATGGAAAAACATACCATGCTCATGGATAGGCAGACTCAACATTATGAAAATGACAATTCTACCCAAAGCAATTTACAAATACAATGCAATCCCGATCCAAATACCAACAACTTTCTACAAAGAGATGGAAAAACTAATCATTAACTTTATATGGAAAGGGAAGAAGCCCCGAATAAGTAAAGCACTACTGAGGAAGAAGAATAAAGTTGAAGGACTCACACTACCTGACTTCAGAACGTACTATACAGCTACAGTAGTCAAAACAGCCTGGTACTGGTACAACGACAGATACACTGACCAATGGAACAGAATTGAGAACCCAGATGTAAATCCATCCACCTATGATCACCTGATCTTCGACAAGGGCCCAAAGTCCATCAAATGGGGAAAAGACAGTCTTTTTAACAAATGGTGCTGGCAAAACTGGATATCCATCTGCAAAAAAATGTAACAGGACCCATACCTCACGCTGTATACAAAAACTACTTCAAAATGGATCAAAGACCTGAATATAAAGCCTAAAATTATAAAGTTCATAGAAGAAAAAATAGGACCAATACTACAGGCCTTAATACACGGCATTAACAGGATACAAACCATAACCATCAATGCACAAACCCCAATAGATAAGCTAGATAACTGGGATCTTCTAAAAATCAAACAGCTATGCTCTTCAAAAGACTTCACCAAAAGAGTAAAAAGAGAACCTACAGACTGGGAAAAAATTTTTGGACAGTACAAGTCAGAGAAAGGTCTAATCTCCATAATCTACAAGAAAATCCAACACCTCTACAACAAAAAGACAAATAATCTTATTAAAAAATGGACAAAGGAAATGAACAGACACTTCACCAAACAAGACATTCAAATGGCCAACAGACACATGAGGAAATGCTTGCGATCACTAGCCGTCAGAGAAATGCAAATTAAAACCACTGGCATTACTGACACAAATCAAAAATACTGGAAATAACAAATGTCGGTGGGGCTGCGGGTAGATTGGAACTCTTATGCACTGCTGGTGGGAATACAAAATGATACAACCATTTTGGAAAATGATATGGCGCTTCCTCAGAAAGCTAGAAACAGACATACCATTCGATCCAGCAATCCCACTCCTAGGAATATATCCTAGAGAAATAAGAGCCATCACTCAAATAGACATATGAACACCTATGTTCATGGCAGCATTGTTCACAATAGCAAAAAGATGGAAACAACCTAGATGCCCATCAACAGATGAATGGATAAACAAACTATGGTACATACACACAATGGAGTACTATGCAATGAGAAAGAACAACAATGAATCTGTGAAGCATCTCATAACATGGATGAAACTGGAAGACATTATGCTGAGTGAAATAAGTCAATCACAAAAGGACAAATATTGTATGAAACCTCTATTGGAAAAACCCATGAAAATTTTCACACACAAAATGTAACAATCTTTGTTGGTTACCAGGGATGGGAGGGGTCGGGGGGAGAAATACTAAATAGGCAATAGATAAGTGGTATCTTGGGTGAAGGGTGAGACAGTACACAATACAGGGGAAACTAGCACAACTTAACAGGTCATGGAAGCTCCATAGACACATCCAAACTCCCTGAGGGACTGAATTTCTGGGCAGAGGGCTGTGGGGACCATGGTCTCGGGGAACATCTAGCTCAATTGGCATAATGCAGTTTATAAAGACAGTGTTCTACATTCTACCTTGGTGAGTAGTGTCTGGGGTCTTAAAAGCCTGTGGGCGGCCATCTAAGATACTCCACTGGTCTCATCCCTTCTGGAGCAAGGGAGAATGAAGGGAATAAGATACAAGGAAAAGATTAGTCGGAAGGTCTAATGGACCACAGCTACCAAGGCCTCCACCGGACTGAGTCCAGTACAGCTAGATGGTGCCTGGCTACCACCACTGACTGCTCTGACCAGGATCACAACAGAGGGTTCTGGACAGAGCTGGAGAAGGATGTAGAACATAATTTTGACTCACAAAAAAAAAAAAAAAAAAAGACCAGATTTACTGGCCTAAAGGAGACTGGAGAAACCCCGAGAGTATGGCCCCCAGACACCCTTTTAGCTCAGTGGTGAAGTTATTTCTGAGGTTCCCCATTCAGCCTGGGAGTGGAGAGCTCCATAATACCAAATGGGACTAATTAGGTTCAGTAGTCCAGTGACAATGGCCAGAAGGCAGAAGGGACAAGGAAGCTGGTGATAGGAACACAAGGTTGAGTAAGGATATTGTTGATGTGTTGTGAGATTGTTAACCATTGTCATAGGGCAACATGTGTAGCAACCGTTAAATGAGAAACTATTTTGTTCTGTAAGCCTTCATCTTAAGTGAGAATAGCAGCACAACTGGAAGAGCATAGTCAATGTCACTGAACTGTGCATGTAGAAATCTTTGGAATGGTGTATCTTTGGCTATGTGTATTTTCACCAAAAATAAAGGTTGAGAAGTTAGAGGGTTGACATGTTGTGGGGTTGTTAACCAATGTCATAAAACAATATGTGTACTACTGTTTCATGAGAAACTATTTGCTCTGTAAGCCTTCACCTGAAGTACAATAAAAAAGAAAAAGAAAAACTAAACCAGGTGCCATCAAGTGACTCTACAGGTCTGAGTAGTACTGCCCCATAGGGTTTCCAACGATTGGCTGGTGGATTCCAACTGCTGACCTTTCTGTTTGCAGCCGAGCTCTTAACCACTGAGCAAGCGAGGTTCCAAAAAGTGGAGCTTAATTCTCCTTCCCCTTGAGAATGGGCTGAACTTAGTGACTTGCTTCCAAACTATAGTGTAGGGAAAGGGAAAACTAACTTTCAAGTGGATAAACCTGACAAACACTATCTTAGCCATACCAAAACCAAACCTGTTGCCATGGAGTCCATTCCGACTCATAGCAATCCTACAGGATACAGTGGAACTGCCCCATAGGGTTTCCAAAGCTGTAAATGTTTAAGGAAGCAGATTGCTACATCTTTCTCCTTAGGAGTGAGTGGCTGGTGGGTTCAAATCGCTGACCTTTCAGTTAGCAGCCAAGCACTTAACCACTGAGCCACCAGGGCTCCTCCATCTTAGCCATAAAACAAACAAAAAAACAAACTCACTGCCACTGAGTCGATTCCAACTCATAGCAACCCCATAGGGTTTCTAAGGCTGAAAATCTCTAGGAAGCAGACTGCCACATCTTTGTCTCTTGGAGCCACTGGTGGCAATGAGTTTCTAATGCATATGTAAGACAAAATGGATGACAGCTATTCTAAAGCACAGTCAAGAGGGTTGGGAAGCAGGACGTTTAAGTCAACGGGAGTGAAGCAACTAAAACAGAAATAATAAGAATGTTGACACAATGTGAAGAACGTAACCAATGTTAACTGATCACTCAGTCTATAAACTGTTGAATGGGAACAGGCTTTGCTGTGTATATTTTCAGAAAAAATAAAATAAAATATTATTACTAAAAATAAAATATGTACTATCAATTCATTTACTTGTAACAGTAACAAATACAGTACACTTAATATAAATAAAATATTTTAGTAAAAGCAATTATTTCCAAAATAAACAAACAAAATAGTGAGAACAGTTACATTCTTATACTTTTTTTTTCATAAATCTGTTTAATGTCTGGCTTAATACAAGACAGATAAATTCTCATATATGCTTCTGTATCCAATCTGTTGTATAACTACAGGTCATGTCATTTCTGGAAATTTTCACTCTACACCTGTGAGATAATGAGAGAAAAAAGGCAAATAGTGCCGTAATATTTTTACAAAAATAGTTTTGACCTTGTAGACTCCCTAAAAAGGTCTCAGAAATCCCACACTTTGAAAACAGGATTGCACATTGAAATTGCTACATTATCTCATTGAATCTTCTTTTTTCAGACAAGGAAATCTCTGCCTCCTCCCTCCTTTTTTTCCTTCCTTCTTTTCTTCCTTCCTTTATACCTTTTTTCCTTCCTACTTATAGGACCATTTCTTTCTTTCTGTTCACTAAAGGCATTTCATACACCTTATCGGTTGGAACCTGGATTAGTCTCCTCTTATTCTAGTATAATCAGAAACACATACACACATACACACACACAAAGATGTGCATACATGGGTACTAAATAAAAAACAAACTATAATCCAAGAGAAGTGTCTGCTACTATGATCCCCAGGATTCTGTAAGTTTCAAAAGTAGATTTTATGGGGAAAAAATATATATACTTCACGAGCTTAATATGGTAGAAAAAGCAGTGACTTTGTAAAACATAAGCAGTACAACAAAAAGAGAGGTGAAATGTCAGTAGGCATGGATACAAAGCAACGTGAATAAAGAAACACCAGATGCAGTGTGATGAAAAGACCTGACTCTCCAGATGCACATTTAATATTCTAGCAAGGAAGAAAAGAAATTACTGTTTTGCTCTTACACTGTTGTTGTCATTTTATTAGTGTTCACTAGAACAATCAGGATAGATCTCTTTTAGGAATTGATACTTTTTTAAAAAAAGGAGTTGTTATAGAATGTTAAAAAGCCCCACACATATTAAAAGTGTATATATATATAAAGTGTATATATATATAAAGTGTATATATATATATATATATATATATGAAGTGAAGCTCTGGTGGCACAGTGGTTAAGTGATAAGGCTTTTAACCAAAACATCAACAGTTCAAATCCACCAGCGACTCCCTGAAAACTCTTTGGGGCAGTTCTACTCTGTCCTCTAGGGTTGATATGGGTTGGAATTGACCCAATGGCAACAGGTTATGGCTTGTATATAAAGTAGATAATTAAATTATAAATTGTGTAAGAATTTTTATATTGCAAAGATAATAAAAGAAGTGTCAGAACTAAAACAATGTCTGAGTAAGGATTTTTTTCTTTACATCTGTTAAATCTCAGAAAATAAAAATCACTAAAAAAAAAAAAACTACCTATATCTAATTATAATTTTTAATTTGATTAATAAAGAAAAAGAACTGTAAGCATCCAAAGAGAGAAAATGAGTTATTTACAAAGCAACAACAACAAAAAATGCTTTTGTCTTAGACATGCCATATAAAATATAAAAGTATGATTTTACATAGAATCATTTTCTACAAAGGCTCAAGGGAAGACTATGAGCATAAAATTCTATACCCAGCCAAACTGTCGTTCATAACTATATAAAATTTACAGAAAAGTGTTAGCAAATATGGTAAAACACAGAATACATAGTGTTTGTATTACCTTTTGTGAATATAATATTATAGGATACACTGTAGCCTACCAAGTCATCAATAAAAATTAAGGGTTCAAGACAGCAGGTGCTCTGTAGAATAAGAATTGCTGGTGATCACCGATAACAGTTAACTACTTAGATATAAATCCAAATAATAGCTACAACTATGGTTAGAAAATTCAATTCAAAAGCCCAAAGCAATTATTTAAGTACAATTTTATTTTTTATATTATCATAATATAATCATAACAATAATTTAAATTATTTTCCCAGAATATATTGAGGAAGACTGGGAATTTGGGAAGAACAGAGAAATTACAGTACCTTAATTCTTCCACTTCTATAGCGGAAAGCAAAATTTTATTATTATTTCATTCTGGACTTCAGTTGTTTGAAAAAAATTAGGTTCAGGTTTGTTTTAGGAAAGCTTAAACTTACTTTCCAAAATACAAAATAAAATAAAACGTGAGCCACAAAAAAAAAAAAAAAAAAAAAAAAAAAAAAACACCAAAGGAAACATTAAAGAAAAAAGGAGCAAAAAGAATAAAATAGGAAAAGAAGTAATACTTAGCACATCATTTTGGTATTTTTAGTAGTTAATTAATTCAGCTAATATTTTATTCAATTACTACCATGAATCAAATACTTTCTGAGTTTTTGTTTTTGTTTTTGTTTTGGAACAAGACAGAAGCAGTCCCGACTGTCTTGGAACTTTAATTCTAGGGACAGAGTGGTATATTATACACAAATAAGTTGTTTGAATGATTTCATTAAAAAGATCAAAATCAAAACTAAGGTGATTACAAGAAACATCATTGTCTTGACCCCCAAATATTCCTGCTTTCTGCTACCTCTTCATTTTACTAGCACTTTTGATCTCTGTTTAAAATGTATCTCACTTATATAAATTAAAATGATGATGGATGATAAAATCATATGAGAAAATTCAATGAAATTCTGATTTTCCTGTAATGACTCTTATAATGGTTCTTTAGAAATATCAAACATCTTACACATACTTTTTTTGGTGGCACTTTTTCACTAATTTTCTAAGCCTGTGTCTAGTCTGTCTGTTAGGATTAGTAAATTATAATATTAAAGGTAAACGAACACCTAGAAGATCTAGCTTAACTCTTCCAAAAAAAAAAAAAAATCATTTGAGAAATGTCCTAAGGCCATATTTCCCCTCAAATTTGAGATGCCGTAGTAAGTATCATAATAATTTCACTCACAACATCTATCAGGAATAACACAGATTTGACAGTCTATGGAGTTCCTGGGTGATGCAAATGGTTAACACACTTGGCTGCTAAACAAATAGTTGGCAGTTCAAGTCCTCCCAGAGGCACTTTGGAAGAAGGACCTGGTGATCTACTTCCAAAAAATAGTCAGTGAAATCCCTGTGGAGCACAGTTCTACTCTGACACACATAGGGTCGCCATGAGTTGGAATTGACTCAAAGCAAGTGAGTTTTCGGTTAGACACTCACCATATATTTGTTGAATAAAGACAGACCGGGAAAAAAAGAGTCAAAGAGATTTCACTGATTTGCACATAGCCAGATATATCTACTTACTGGCAGAGTTAAAACTGAAACTGTCTTAAGCAGTTATCCCATTACAACATCTTATTTAAAATTCCATTAAAATTGCTGCCTTATGTCAAGCAAGAACAGAGGCTACCCTGTGTTTTCAGGAGCCATCAATTACATAGAATTGAGTGGTCTCTGCGAGTCACCACAAATTTCTTCAGGATCGATCAGAATTGTTAGCACAGAGTTGTGCTATCAAGTAAAGAATACTGATATGTTTTAGTAATGTAGACAGTGGCAAGGGACCGCAACAAAAATAAGACTAGAGTACACGGAGATGTCACAAATGGCGCTTCCTCAAGAAGAGACCTGAAACGGTAAATGCAAAATGGGAAGAATTTAAAGCCCAGGACCAGGTCGATACATTCTAGCTTTGACTCTAGATGGCTAGAGTTGGATTAGAAAGTGAAGTACTCTTTTTGCGTCGTAAAACAAACAAACAAAACTATGAGAAAAACTCGCCAAGAGAAAGTTTCTATCCCAAGTAAAGGAATTGTCTAAAACTATGTTTTCCAAAATATATTCATCCAAACGTTGTTGGTGTGTGCTGTTGAGTCAATTGCAACTCATAGCAAATATTAGTATCATGAAATGTTCTGTTAAGTAAAATGGAGTGAATCTGTGGTTTTATTTTACATTTTATATTGTAAGCACTCTGAGAGCATCAGAAGGACGTTTAGAATTTTCAGCTCTGAAAAGTCATTTATTTTGCATTCTCTAACCTAGTGTTTTTCAGTCATGCTGATCCACTGAAAGCCTCCTCTGCTGCCTTCCCTCTGCTTGCTTTTTTTTTTTTTTTTAACTATTTTCCAGAGAATAAGTGTTCAATGGAGCACACTTTGTGTAAATCCAGTCCAAGAGTATTATCAGTTTTATCTATCAGAACTCATCTACAATCGTCTCTCTCTATATATAAATATATATACATATATGTATGTCTAACAATGCAAGCATTTTGGTTTAATTACTTACAGGTAAAATCGGGATCATAGCATCAAGATAACAAGACTGAACTTAGCTTCCGAATACAGTGTGGTCATGATCAATGAGTTAATCGGGAATTCATCCATTGCCTTTGATGCAAAAATTGTCCTAATGGTATTAGGTAAATATTACTCTGAAAATACTTATCCTAAAACTCTTTAAAATACTCCTTCTAAAATCCTTCACAATAAAACGTATATTAAAAAGAACGATTTTCCCTCAAGAAAGGCAAAAACTATGTTAAAATGAAAGACAAACATAGAACTGCTAGACATGCTACCAACCCTTGTAAGGAGCTTTCTTGTGGCTAAAATCATAAAAAATCTATTAAATTGTACAGAAATTCAAGAAAAAAAGAAAAAGAAAATCAACAATTGTGGTGCATTGCAATGGTGAAGAGATTAAAAAAAAAAAATAGGATAATTGCAAAAAGATATCTAGTTCATGATTCCAAGGTTTCTGTTGGGAAGTGCTCCAAGTCATGCAATGTATAAAGCCTGGAATAACACTGATGAAACTAGGGGAAAAAATTACACAGGATAGAAATCTGAAGACCCATCCAACCAAATAGATTCTGTAATTTATTGTACATTAACGTTACCTGTACCTTCCGTGTCTTGCTATAAATACCATGAGCTTTGCTTTCTTCTCTCCTTAGTGGTTAAAATCTTTGTGCTTTCCCTATACTGCACATGTGACAGTAAGAATTTCAGCAAGCATTCTGTCCATATGGTAAAATTGTTCCACAGCTAGGGGAGATAAGTAGTAATCTCTGAATCATGAGGTTTCAGAGCTAGAGAGACTGGACAATTGCTTGATTCTTTTCTTCAGAAACACTAGTTGAAGGTAAAAAGTGCAATTCACATCATGACAGGGGCAGGGATAAGGGTAGTGGTGTGAAGACTTAACTAGTGCATAGATACCCTTGTGAAAACTACAGTTTGTAACTTCTTTTCAGGAAATTATCTCTGGATGGTGGCTATTATCTAAAGACCATGAACTAGTAGCAGAGCTAGCATGCTGCTAATACCCATGTATTCTTTAAGGCCACGAGCTCTGTTTTATTAGACATAGAAGAAATGTATAAAAAGAGGTGGTGAAAAGGTTGCTCCTTGGATTCTCTAAATCGTGCATGTCTTTACCACCTATTTCTATTGATTTAAAAGTAACCTCAAACTGCAAAAATTCTTAGTGAGAACCTTTAATATTGAGGGGAGAGACAACACATTTTT
Organism: Dugong dugon; assembly: GCA_030035585.1. NCBI lineage: Eukaryota > Metazoa > Chordata > Mammalia > Sirenia > Dugongidae > Dugong > Dugong dugon. The sequence continues at coordinate 17,870,173 of CM057463.1, read as the reverse complement.
TTTGGCAACCATTGAAACATCTAATACTAGCTGCTAAATCTATTTTTAAATACTCTTTAACACAAAATATTTATTCTTTATATTTAATAATGGCCAAGAAAACAATAGAGCCAAAGTTAACATAAGTGGAAAAGGTCAATTTCCTAGAAGCTAATTTTACCATTTTTGTTCAGTCCATTCTGCAGCATATTTTAAGATGTAAATTAAGAGAAACCACAAATTGGTTTCTTGAAAAGGATTAGTCCCTACATGTTTTTATCCTTTGGAGGAAAAATGTCCACTGTGTATGTACATGTGCATTTAAGGAACCTAGTAGACACCTTCGGTTCTTCAGTAGCATGTTTATATAGAAAGACATCCTGGAGCTCCTTTAGGGTTCTGGTGGACCTGAATCAGAATTTCCCTCTTACTGGATCATTCACCCAATGGGCCTTAAAAGTATGTAAGTCTCTTTTGGAAATCAATCCTCAGATCCATGCCATCTATAGCATTTCAAATCCCTGCAGTCAAAATATGTCCATATATATATGGTAATTTACTCTTAAATACTAATTTCCTCTCTTTTTTTTGTGAGGGAGCTTCCTTTTATTACTTTAGGGGCCTTATTTTAGATGGCTTTAGTTCAATTCATTTATAAGTGTCACTTCCACATAGTACGTCCATGCAATTTCTAACTTTCAGAATGATCTCTTCCTTCTTTTCACAAATAATCTCTGTCTCAACTCACCACTTTTTTGTGAGTTGCTCACTGGGACTACTCCTTGCCGTTAGTCTCTCTGTTTTCAAATGAACTGTAAACATTCCACCTAGCTCTGTGATGTTCTGAATTTCTTGTTTTTATTTTAAAGCAAACCAATTTTAGACAGTCACCTTATCCAGCAAAAATTGTGCCTGAGATGAATGGGGAAAAACTTTGATTATTAAGCCAACTTCCCACAGTCATGATGTAACCACAGACATCCTAAACATATGCTTCCTTAAAAAAATCCTATCTATTTTTATAGGAAACCAATGTGCAAGAAGGGAGCGTGTGTCCATGCAGCCTCCTGCCACTGCAGTAGACAGTCACACTTTCTTTGTTATGACCTCTCTTCCAACAGTCAAACACACTACAAAAAAAGTATATTGCCATCCTTCCTATAGACCATATTTCCTAGCATTAGGCCTATCATTTACACACTGTCACTTAATCTAGGTGCAGTTTCTGAAGTTGCATTCCTTCTTGGGCAGCTTCAATGGGGAAGTATTAAGACATTAAAAGAATGTTCTAATTTTCCATTTACAAAAAATAAATAAATTCCCCCCGGACTTAATCTTTTTTCTGTAGAGAAGAATAGCATTTTTTCCTCTTGTGCTCTCAGTGAATCACAAGAAATTCTGCCTTAATCATCTTACATCTCTATTGTATAGTGCAAGAATAGTGGACTGAAAATCAGGGGACATAAATTCTAACCTTGACTAGCACAAACTAACTCTAGGACTTTAAAGAAGTCCCTTACTCATTATTACTTCCAGAAATGGAAAGAAGAACTTGGACTATACTATCACAAATGTACTTTCTTGTCTACAAATCTATTCTTTGTTTTCTCCCATACAGAATAGGTAGAGTTCCAACATCTTATATTTAATTCATATGGCCACAGCTTTTTAAATGTCTCCTACTTGTGTCTCAGCTTATGAATTCATATTGGCCCAGCCTATTAACACATTATTTTTATTCCTATTTCTGTTTCCTGCTCAGGCACCAAGTTAATTAGAACCACTTCAAAATATTTTTAAACAAATAAGATTCCAAGTGATAAATAAAGAACATAACTTGTTAATTAGCAGTGATATAAACTGTACATACACAAAAGATAACTTCGAACATTAATGTATGGGAAATATTGGGATGGATCTGAGATCATAATCTGTGTTTGATTCTGAATCCCAAACACCCTTCACAACTTCTGTCTGATAACTCTTCCTTAAATTATATAGGTAATTCACAGAAGTTATAAACTTGAAATGGTCATATCTCATGGCAAATTTCATGGCTTTTGTACTTAGTAATGTGTTTCTACCACTCATCTGCCAGTTTGTCGTACTGTGGTGGGTTGCATGTTGCTGTGATGCTGGAAGCTATGCCACTGGTATTTCAAATAACAGTATGGTCACTCATGGTGGAAAGGTATCAACAGAAATTCCAGACTAAGACAGACTGGGAAGAAGGACCTGGTGATCTATTTCTAAAAACACTGGCCAGTGGAAACTTTATACATAACAGCAGAACATTGCCTGATGTACATAGGGTCCCCAGGAATCAGAACCAACTTGATGGTACCTAACAACTACAAAAGTAAGTGTTGCCTCTAGATTGACTTGTGATCCTTTGTTTGTGGTAGCAGAGGAAAGAGACATGCTTAAGATAATAAGTCGTACATTAATGGCTCCAAAACTCTAGGAGACATTACATATGAAAGGAAAGATTCCAAAGCATCCTTTCAAAATGAAAGAAAAAATTCACTTCAGTATGCAACAAAACTTCACCAACTGGCTGCAGTGCATGTACTTGGCATACTGAGTGCCAAGTTTATTAGATATTTCATAGTCCTGGAAAGTAAGATAGCAGAGCCAGCTCCCACATGCTGCATCAACAAGAATTGGGAGTCAGTCAAGCTCCTGATATATGATGGAGTGAATAAGCTAGGATACCCAGGCTAAAATGAATCAATCTGAAGCTGTTAAAGAGATGTTGTCAAGTACTTGCTATGTTTAGTTTTTAATTCTTGTCTTCTGTTCTAATAGCTGCAAAATCCTTTCGAAGATTTACAAATGAAATGTTTCCCTTTGGATTATTTTTCCTTTTCTAATTAGTCAAAATTCATATTTATCTCCATTCGTTTTCCACTTTGATACTTAGGAAATAAAAGGCCACAGATTTTGACATGATTATTTTCATCCCAAAGGCTGTTTACTCTGACATCAAAATATTAGATTCAAATACATTAAATTATAATATTAGTTAAAAAACACATTAGTAAATTCATATGATTCAACCTAATATCAGGACAATCCAACAAATGGTGTCTGTCTCATAATTGCCTGCAACATGTAACAGCCAAAGATATTTTATATTATCAAGAATATTTATTTGTAAAAGCTATGCTTTCTTTTTGAACTGGTATAATCTATAAGCATGACTATTATGTAACACATGGTTAATATTCTTACCCCAAAATGCTTAGAACAATTTCTGGACTGCCCCAAATGGTTTACTAATGTTGACTAATAGAGTCTGGAGACCTAAAACTATTACCAGTTTGACCACTACCTAGAAATAAGATTTTTGGCAAAACCCTTACATTCTCTGCATCACTTTCTTTGCCTGTAAGATTGAGTGATTGGAAGAAGGTAAGCATAAATGAGTCCTAATATTTAAAAAAAAAATCTTTGCCATATCCAACATGTAAATTCTAGTGAAACATTGCTTTGAATATTTGAGAATTCAGAGTTTAAAAAGTTATGGAAAGAAAATTGAGAGCAATTAATCAATGTCAACATTTTCATGTTGGATAATGTGGGGCTTGTTTGAACCACTAGGCAAGAGAAATGGCTTCGTTTGGCATGTAGAGTAAGGGGGGAAAATGATCCAAGAAATGAAATTGGATAAATTTAGATGTTTTGCGATTGTCGCTACTGAACATGTTTTAGACTGGCAGAATATGCTCTCTGATATTGGAATACCATCAAAATCCATTTAAATCATTCTACAGAAACATTAAACGGTGATGAGAGGGCTGGAATTTAAGCTGATAACAGTAGTAAAGATCTACTTACATTGACAGACTTGATGAGCCATTTTGACCTTGCAGATCACTCAAAAAATGGAAGAGCCTGTATTGCAGTAGGTTTACCCTAGAATTCACAAAGGGATGGCTCTTTGGCAAAAAGCTATCGCTACCCTCTACCCTAGTCCCTGCTGGAACATTTAAGTTTTACAGTCAAATCATATCCAAGGGAAGAGCCAACCTGATTTATAATCTGTGAGAAACATAGAGATAATAGCATAAGTTTGTATAACTGCTAACTAAAATGTCAACTTATACATTTAGGTGATAAGTATTTTATCTACAAAAAGATAATAACAACTAACTTACCAGAAGTAAGTAATTTTGATTGTAAATTTAATGAAGAGAGACAGAGAGGGGATATGTGGGGAAAAAAGAAGAGGAAGATGAAAGAAAAAGAAGGAAGGTATAAAGTCAGGGATGGTAGAAATGGAGGAAAGAGAGGAAAACAAGAAAGAAGAAAAGACAGAGGATGAAATGGAAAAAAAGGAAAAAAGAAAGAATATAAAGAAGGAAGGAGGCAATGAAGGTGAGAGACAAACAGGCTAGCTAGGTTCTAGTTCAACGTGTAAACATGCTGAACGTAATCAGGAGGCAAAGTAAAAGCAATCATTTTTATAAACTAAAACTATCTGCAAACCTATGCACTTTCTAAAGGATGTACCATAATTTATATCAGTGAAAATTTCCATAATGCTTCTTTCCTTTCTCAGTGATTGTTTGGCCAAAAATTGAGAGTGGTACTTTTAGAAATTGGAGTAGGTGCCTATAGATTAGTAGAGCCATCTGTTTAGTTGGATCTGGAAAGACAAGTCCAAAATAAAGTATATATTAGAGCTAGAGAAAACAAAAATGTTCTGCATGAGTCAATGGAATGGGAGGATTGGCCAACATGGTAGAAGGCCAACGCCTAAATTTCAAAAAAACTCTAGGGATTTTTTTTTTTTTTTTAATATTAGGAATGTCTCAGATTTTAATTGGTTTTGTAATACTGTGGCAAAAATCAGTTTACTTAAAATTTCAGAAAGCCTATGGCTTGAAGATATTTGAGTGTTTAATGGAGTCAAGAAAAGTGATTGAGAACCATATGACTCAGCATAGTTTAATCGGTGACAACATTTATAAGTCAGTGATATTATAACTGCCAAATGAACACATTTAATGAAATCCAAGAGGACACAGAAGCTAGAATCCAAGAAAAATTGGTAGAAATTTGAGGCCATTCCATAAGAAGTATTAAATAGAGCCTCCAGTTACTCTCACTTAGATCTCTAGAAGTAGGAAGACCTCAGTTAATTTTCCATTTTATTTTAAAGTCCTATCTATAATCGTCTGAAATCTGGATCAAAAAGAGCTGCAGCTTGGATTAAATCAAGACTCTATATATGAGCCAGCATCTCATTCCTAGGCTGACTGCCAAAATGTTGATTCATGGGGCAAGACAGTATAAATTGACCTGGCCTGTCTATGATGGCTCACAGAACACCTCCTTAGATTCAGAAAGAAGTTTTAGAAACCACTCAGATGCTGGCCTTATGAACTTTGAAAATCTTATCATTTGAGATTGCGTGTTACATCTGGAAATTCAGGTGTATGTAATATTATACACTTAATGGAGTTCCCTCATAAAATATCATGGAAGGGACAACTCTGGAATTCATTAATCAATTAGGGTTGGAGTCCTTTCGTTAAAGGGAAATGGCAATCAGTGGTACATATTTGGAATAGTCAAGATTTCATTTTCCTTATTTCATCTGTAACAGACACTAGTAGGGATAAGAATAGGGCCCCTGGTAAAGTATGAATGTATTCAGAAAGTGCAGTGCCTGTCTCAGGAGGGAGAATTTGTGAATTTCTGTAAGGATATGCCCATGGAACTTAAGAAGAGAAGACTTAAGTGAAGAAAAACATGGAGAGGTTTAGAAATTATATTAGTGTTGTTTTTGTTGTTAACTGCCAACAAGCTGTCATAGACTCATAGTGACCCCATGTACAATAGAACAAATGTTGCCCAGTCTTGCACCATCTTCGTGATCACTGGTATGCCTGAGTCCATTGTTGGGGCCACTGTGTATTTTGAGTGACTTTCAACCTAAAGGACTCATCTTTCAGCACTATATTGGACAATAATCTGTTGTAATCCACAAGGTTTTCGTTAGCTAATATTCAGAAGTAGATCACCAGGCCTTTCTTCCTAGTCTTTCTTTAGTCTGGCTGCTCTGCTGAAACCTGTCCATCAGGGGTGACATTGCTGGTATTTGAAATAGTAATAGCATAGCTTCCAGCATGTTAGTTTCAGTAGCCACATATGTTCTCAAACATCACAGATAATTTAAACTCTGCAGCCTAGATTTGTTAACTATTGAATGAGTATTGGATAATGTGGCGATAAGATGGGATGCATATATCAAAATTTTTAACACCTGAGAACTCAGAACGTTTGATGTCTTTTACAAAGAAGAGTACAGAAACACATCACTGAAGAAGTTTGGGCTGGATTAGATTATTATGTGTGCTCTTTACAGTGAAATTCAGCTGAAGAATCTCAGCCTGTCGAAGGAAACTGAATAACCAATAAAATGGTTCTTGTCAGTAAATTTAACTTGTGATTGTAAGAGTGTGACTTAACATTATTTGTTTTTAGGAATCAAAACAGACCAGCAAATTATGGCAGGGTTGGGATTGGGACTTCAAATGAGATTTGGAGAGTGGGGTGAAGGTGAATATAATCCTGGCACTTAAGTTTATGTTCTTCACAACACAAATTCCTAGGAAACTGGGATAAGTAGGTTCTTCTAGGGACTAAGTAAACAGCTAATATGCTTCAGGTTCAGATCAAATGACTACTACAAAATAGCTATGGCCAACTGCCAATTAAACTATCGTGCTTTGAAAAACTGCAGTTTATATGGGGGTTGTTGTTGTTGTTGATAGGTGCCATCAAGCCAGTTCTGATTCATTTCAACACTATGTACAACAGAATGAAATGCCGCCTGGTCCTGCGCCATCCTCACAGTCATGGTTATGCTTGATCCCATTCTTGGAGCCACTGTGTCAATCCATCTTGTTGAAGGTCTTCCTCTTTTTCACTGACCCTCTGTTTTACCAAGCATGATGTTCTTTTCCAGGGACGGGTCTCTTCTGATAATATGTCCAGAGTACATAAGTTGGAGTCTCACCATCCTCGCTCCTAAGGAGAATTCTGCCTGTACTTCTTCCAAGACAGATTTGTTAATTTTCCTGAAATTCTGTGGTACTGTCAATATTCTTCACCAACACCATAATTCAGAGGCATCAATTCTTTTTCAGTCTTCCTTATTTATTGTCCAGCTTTTGCATGCATATGAGGCCATGAAAATACCATAGCTGGGCTTGGGTGCACCTTAGTCCTCAAGGTGACATCTTTGCTTTTTAACACTTTAAAGAGGCCTTTTGCAGCAGATTTGCCCAATGCAATGTATCATTTGATTTCTTGACTGCTGCTTCCATGGGTGTTGATTGTGGATCCAAGTAAAATGAATTCCTAACAACTGCAATATTTTCTCCATTTTTCATGATGTTGCTTACTGGTCCAGTTGTGAGGATTTTTGTTTTCTTTATGTTGAGATGTAATTCATACTGAAGGCGGTAGTCTTTGATCTTCATCAGTATGTGCTTCAAGTCTTCTTCACTTTCAGCAAGCAAGGCTGTGTCATCTGCATATCACAGGTTGTTAATGAGTCTTCCTCCAATCCTGTTGTCACGTTAGTCGTACAGTCCAGCTTCTCGGATTATTTGCTCAGCATACAGGAAGGACTCTGAAACTTGTTCTTGAACCTAGAGTTGCTAAAGAGAATGGAAGAAATGATGAAAGTAAAAGAGCTGAACAGAGGATTTCAAAGGGTGGCTCAAGAAGATAAAGTAAAATATTACAATGAAACGTGCAAAGACATAGAGTTAGAAAACCAAAAGGGAAGAACATTCCTGGCATTACTCAAGCTGAAAGAACTGAAGAAAAAATTCAAGTCCCAAGTTGCAGTATTGAAGGATTTTATAGGCAAAATATTAAATGGCACAGGAAGCATCAAAAGAAGGTGCAAGAAATATACAGTCTCTGAACCAAAAAGAATTGTTCAATGTTCAACCATTTCATGGGGTAGCATATGATCGGGAATCAACGGTACTGAAGGAAGAAGTCTAAGCTGCACTGAAGATATTGGAGAAAAACATGGCTCCAGCAATTGATGGAATACCAACTGAAATGTATCAACAAACAGATGCAGCACTGCAGGTGCTCACTCATCTATGCCAAGAAATTTGGAAGACAACAACCTGGCCAACTGACTTGAAGAGATCCATGTTTGTGCCCATTCCAAAGAAAGGCAATCCAACAGAATGCGGACATTATCAAACAATATCATACTCAAGTAAAATTTTGCTGAAGATAATTCAAAAATGGTCACAGCAGTACATCAGCAAGGAACTGCCAGTAATTCATGCTGGATTCAGAATAGGATATGGAATGAGGAAAATCATTGCTGATAGCAGATGATCTTGGCTGAAAGCAGAAAATATCAGAAAGATGTTTATGTGTCTTATTGACTATGCAAAGGAAATTGACTGTGTGGATCATAAAAATTATGGATATCATTGAGAAGAATGGGAATTCCAGAACACGTAGTTGTGCTCACAAGGAACGTGTACATAGACCAAGAGGCAGTTGTTTGAACAGAACGAGAAGATATGGCATGGTTTTTATATGAGGGTAGTATAAGGAATTAAAACTCATGTCTCTAGTACACGGGACTGAGTATAAGAGAGATATGTAAAAAGGTTCCTGGTAATGAAACAGGACTGCTATTCACTAAATGGGACCTCTTCATGGAGCAGAACCTCAGACTCTGGTAAAACAAATTGTTCTTGTTTTGTTATGACTATGGGAGTTGGGAGTAGCATTTTTTAACAATGTACACTAGCAAATAGTTGTACAGAGGCTGGGTCAACTGGAGTACGGCTAAGCCACTTAGCTATTTTCCATGAGAAAATAAATTCTTTTTATTATTATTTTTTTATTGTACTTTAAGCACAAGTTTACAATTCAAGTTAGTCTCTCATACAAAAATTTATACATACATTGTTATGTGACCCTAATTGACCTCCCTATACTATGACAGCACACTCCTCCTTTCCACCCCTGATTTCCCGTGTCCATTCCATCAGCTCCTGACCCTCTCTGCCTTCTCATCTCACCTCTGGACGGGAGCTGCCCGTTTAGTCTCATGTATCTACTTGAGCTAAGAATCACACTCTTCAAAAGTATCATTTTATGTCCCATAGTCCAGTTTAATCTTTGTCTGAAGAGTTGGCCTCGGGAACTGTTTTAGTTCTGGGTTGACAGAGAGTCCAGGGGCAATGCTTTCTGGGGATCCTCCAGTCTCAGCCAGACCATTAAGCCTGGTCTTTTTACTAGAATTTAAGTTCTGCTTCCCACCTTTCTCCTGCTCCATCAGGGACTCTCTGTTGTGTTCCCTGTCAGGGTGGTCATCAGTGGTAGCTGGGCACCATCTAGTTCTTCTGATCTCAGGCTGATGCAGTCTCTGGTTTATGTGGCCCTTGCTGACTCTTGGGCTAATACTTTCCCTGTGACTTAGCTGTTCTTCATTCTCTTTTATTCCAGGTGGGTTGGGACCAACTGATGCATCTTAGATAGCTGCTTGCTAGCTTTTAAGACCCCAGACACCACTCAGCAGAGTAGGATGCAGAACATTTTCTTAATAAACTTTGTTATGCCATTTGACCTAGATGTCCCCTGAAAGAATTGTCCCCAGACCCCTGCCCCTGCTACTGTGTCCCTCAAAGTGTTTGATGGTATTCAGGAAACTTCTTAGCTTTGGTTTAGTCCAGTTGTGCTGACTTCTTCTGTAGTGTGCGCTGTCCTTCCCTTCACCTAAGATAATTCTTGTCTATTTAGTTAGTGAATACCCCTCTCCCTCCCTCCCCACCCTCATAACCATCAAAGAATGTTTTTTTCTGTGTTTAAACCTTTTCTTGAGTTTTTATAATAGTGGCCTTATACAATATTTGTCCTTCTGTGACTGATTAAATTCACTCAGCATAATGCCCTCCAGATTCCTCCATGTTATAAGATGTTCCAGGGCTTCATCATTGTTTTTTATAGATGTGTAGTATTCCATTGTGTGAATACACCGTAATTTGTTTATCCATTCATCCGTGATTGACACCTAGGTTATTTCCATCTTTTTGCTATCGTGAACTGTGCTGCAATGAACATAGATGTGCATATATCTATTCGCTTGAAGGCTCTTATTTCTCTACGAAATATTCCAAGGAGCAGGACTGCTGCATTGTATGGTACTCCTATTTCTAGCTTTTTAAGGAAGCACCAAATCGATTTCCAAAGTGGTTGTGCCATTTTACATTCCCATCAGCAGTGCATAAGTGTTCCAGTCTCTCCACAACCTCTCCAACATTTATTTTTTGGTGTTTTTTGGATTAATGCTAACCTTGTTGGAGTGAGATGGTATCTTATCGTAGTTTTGATTTGCATTTCTCTAATGGATAGCGATCGTGAGCATTTCTTCATGTGTCTGTTAGCTGCCTGAATGTCTTCTTTGGTGAAGTGCCTGTTCATATCCTTTGCCCATTTTTTAATTGAGTTATTTGTCTTTTTGTTGTTGAGGTTTTGCAGCATTTTGTAGATTTTAGAGATTAGACTCTGATCAGATTTGTCGTAGTCAAAATTTTTTTCCCAGTCTGTAGGTTGTTCTTTGACTCTTTTCTTGAAGTCTTTTGATGAGCATAAGTGTTTGATTTTTTCGGAGCTCCCAGTTATCTAGTTTCTCTTCTGGTGTTTGTGCATTGTTAATTATGGTCCATATTGCATTTATGCCATGTATTAGGGCTCCTAGCATTGTCCCTATCTTTTCTTCTATGATCTTTATCATTTTCAATTTGATATTCATGTGTTTGATCCATTTTGAGTTAGTTTTTGTGCATGGTCATGAGGTATGGGTCTTGTTTCAGTATTTTGCAGGTGGATATCTAGACTGTCTTTCCCCTATTAATGGACTTTGGGCCTTTGTCAAATATCAGCTGCTCATAGGTGGATGAATTTATGTCTGGATTCTCAATTTTGTTCCATTGGTCTATGTATCTGTTGTTGTACCAGTACCAGGCTGTTTTGACTACCATGGTGCTATAATAGGTTCTAAAATCAGGTAGTGTGAGGCCTCCTGCTTTGTTTTTCTTCTTCAGTAATGATTTACTTATCCGAGGCCTCTTCCCTTTCCATATGAAGTTGGTGATTTCTTTCTCCATCTCATTAAAAAATACCACTGGAATTTGGATCAGGATTGCATTGTATCTGTAAATCGCTTTGGGTAGAATTGACATTGTCACAATATTGAGTCTACCTACCCATGCGCAAGATATGTTTTTCCACATATGCAGGTCTCTTTTGGTTTCTTGCAGTAGTGTCTTGTAGTTTCCATTTTATAGGTCTTTTACATCTCTGGTTAGATTTATTCCGAAGTATTTTATCTTCCTGGGGGCTATTGTAAATGGTATTGATTTGGTGATTTCCTCTTGGAGGTTCTCTCTAATTGGTGTAGAGGAGTCCCACTGATTTTTGTATGTTTATCTTGTATCCTGAAACTTTGCTGAAATCGTCTATTAGTTCCAGTAGTTTTCTTGTGGATTCGTTGGGGTTTTATGTGTATAAGATCATATCATCTGCAAATAGAGATACTTTGACTTCTTCCGTATCAATTTGGATGCCATTTATTTCCTTTTCTAGCCTAATTGCTCTGGCTAGGACCTCCAGCACAATGCTGAATAAGAGTGGTGATAAAGAGCATCCTTGTCTGGTTCCTGTTCTCAAAGGGAATGCTTTGAAACTCTATTTAGGATGGTGTTGGCTGTTGGCTTTGTATAAATGCCCTTTATTATGCCGAGGAATTTCCCTTCCGTTCCTATTTTGTTGAGAGTTTTTATCATGAATGGGTGTTGGAGAAAATAAATTCAATTAGCAAAATTTCTCCTCCTCCCTGTAAAAGACTGACTCTCAACATGGTGAAGCTTGAGGAAGTATGATGTCCTACAAAAGATACTCTGTTCCAGTGTATAGGACTGAGAAACACATAAACAGCCATACATCTAAGGAGGAAGAAAATACGGCAGAGCACTAGCGTCACAAGGGCTGATGTCACTCAGTCAATAACACATGGTGTCACACCCTCATGTTAATTTCCACAATATTGTAGGTAAAACACCAGAAAATTTGACAAAATCAGTGACTATAAAAACACCAGCAGCAACAAAAACGATAGCACATGCTTGTAGTGCGAGCAAACGGAACCAAGTGATTCGAAGTCTCATTGTAATTGGGTAATAATGACAGCTCTGAATGGAGCATATTAGAAGGTTCATCAAGTAAATTAGCATAGAGATTTAGCCTTTTAGGTATATTGATACATGAAACTGGGCTTAGGAAAAAAAAAAAGTTTGATCCTATAACTAACTAAAAACTTGCTGCCGTCGAGTCGATCCCAAGTCATAGTGACCACATAGGATAGAATAGAACTGCCCCATAAGGTTTCCAAGGCTGTAATCTTTATGGAAGCAGACTACCACATCTTTCTCCCAAGGAGACCTGGTGGGTTTGAACTGCTGACCTTTTGGTTAACAGCTGAGCACTTAACCACTGCAATACCAGGGCTCCTATAACTAACTACAGGGATATTTTTATAAAAATAATAATTTTTTGCTGAAACACAGCATAAAATTTTATAGACAGTCATTTTGGTTTCACCTCCTCTGACAGTCAGCGGTGTGGTCAGCACTCTCTGCACCCACCTAGTGATGCTACTGTGTCAGGGATGCTGACCACCTTCTTGGCCATATGTAAAACTTTAAGTTATGTATCTAAGCCAAGAAGTGCTATGTCCTTTAGTCACTCAAATTCCAGAAGCAAGTAAAAAAGAGCTATAGAAACTCAGGATAGAAAAGAAGGAAGAACAAGAAACTCTCATGCTATCTAGGCAAGAGGACAGAGCTAGGGAGAAATACTGTAAGCAGAAACTGAGATACTAATCTAAAATTAGTATCTCAAATTAGATTAGATCCAATCTAAAATTTAGAGATCATCTCAAGAATAGATTTGATGCATTGAATACTAATGACCAAACACCAGATGAGTTGTGGGATGACATCAAGGATATCATACATGAAGAAAGCAAGAGGTCATTAAAAAGACAGGAAAGACAAAATAGATATCAGAAGAGGCTGAAAGTTGCTCTTGAATGTAGAGTAGCTAAAGCAAAAGGAAGAAGTGGTGAAGTAAAAGAGCTGAACAGAAGATTTTGAAGGGCAGCTAGGGAAGACAAAGTAAAGCATTATAATGAAATTTGCAAAGACCTGGATATAGAAAAGCAAAAAGGAAGAACACGCTCAGTATTTTTCAAGCTGAAAGAAATGAAGAAAAAATTCAAGCCTCAAGTTGCAATACTGAAGGATTCTACGGGGAAAATATTAAATGACACAGGAAGCATAAAAAGAAAATGGAAAGAATACACAGAATCACTATCCCAAAAAGAATTGGTCGACATTCAACCATTTCCAGAGGTAGCATATGATCAGGAACCTATGGTACTGAAGGAAGAGGTCCAAGCTGCACTGAAGGCATTGGTGAAAAACAAGGCTCCAGGAATTGACAGAATACTAACTGAGATGTTTCAACAAAAGGACACAGCACTGAAAGCACTCACTCATCTATGCCAAGAAATTTGGAAGACAGCAACCCGGCCAACCACCTGGAAGAGAGCCATGTTTGTACCTATTCCAAAGAAATGTGATCAAACAGAATGTGAAAATTACCGAACAATATCATTAATATCACACACAAGTAAAATTTTGCTGAAGATAATTCAAAAGCAATTGCAGCAGTGCATCCACAGGGAACTGCCAGATATTTAAGCTGGATTCAGAAAAGGACATGGAACCAGGGCTATCATTGTTTATGTCAGATGGATCCTGGCTGAAAGCAGAGAATACCAGGAAGATGTTGACCTGTGTTTTTTTACTATGCAAAGGCACTAGACTGTGTGGATCATAACAAATTATGGATAACATTTCGAAGAATAGGGATTTCGGAACACTTAATTGTGCTCATGAGAAACCTGTACATAGACCAAGAGGTAGTCGTTCAAACAGAACAAGGGGATAGTGTGTGGTTTAAAGTCAAGAAAGGTATGGATGAAGATTGCATCATTTCACCAAACTTATTTAATCTGAATGCTGAGCAAATAATCTGAGAAGCTGGACTATATGAAGAACAGGGCATCAGGATTGGAGGAAGACTCGCTAACAATCTGCCATATGCAGATGATACAGCCTTGCTTGCTGAAAGTGAACAGGACTTAAAGTAGTTACTAATGAAGATCAAAGACCACAGCCTTCAGTATGGATTACACCTCAACATAAGGAAAACAAAAATCCTCACAAATGGACCAATAAGCAATATCATGATAAACAGAGAAAATGTTGAAGTTGTGAAGGATTTCATTTTACTTTTATTCACAGTTAACGCCCACTGAAGCAGCAGTCAAGAAATCAAAGGACACAGCACACTGGGCAAATCTGCTGCAAAAGATCTCTGTAAAATGTTAAAAAGCAAAGATGTCACTTTAAGGACTAAGGTGCGACTGATCCAAAACATGGTGTTTTCAATTGTTTCATATGCATGTGAATGCTGTACGATGAATAAGGAAGACTGAAGAAGAAATAATGTCTTTGAATCATGGTGTTGACAAAGAATATTGAATATACCATGGACTGACAAAAGAACGAACTAATCTGTCTTGGAAGAAGTACAGCCAGAATACTCATTAGAGGCAAGAATGGTGAGACTTCGTCTCATATATTTTGCACATGTTATCAGGAGGGTCCAGTCCCTAGAGAAGGACATCATGCTTGGTAAAATAGAGGGTCAGTGATAAAGAAGAAGACCCTCAATGAGATGGACTGACACAGTGGATGCAACAATGGGTTCAAGCATAACAATTATTGTGAGGATGGCACAGGACCCAGCAGTGTTTTGTTCTGTTGTACATAGGGTTGTTATGAGTTGGAACCTACTCAAAGGCACCTAACAACAACAACAATCTAAAATACTTGAAAAAGTAGAAAGTATATTTAGCAGTCCACTAGAGGAGGTCAATAACACCTAAGGATGAGAGTCAAAGCCTCATCTTTCAAGATGATGAAAGAAAATGCAGAACCCTGTGGGCCAAATGGTCAATGCAAGGAGGTAATAAAGTAACCAGATGCATGTATCTCTGGTCCTGTTCATCTCTGCTGGCAAAGATTCTATCTGATGGCCTCAAAAGTATGGAGGACACACTTTAAGGTCATGTTAAGATGGCACAAGTACAAAATTCAGACTTCCAAGGGGCTTCTCACTCATTAAAAAATTAAACTCTTAAATTCCATATATGCCAAGAAAACTTGGCACTGAATTAGAAAAAAAGTTGTCTTCTGAGAATAATTTGTAACCACAAGCAAGCACCCAAGAGAGTTTGGATTACATTCATTTAAGCAGTGTGACCAGAGAGCTACATGAAATTTTCTATTTAATGTAAGTTCCAAAATATGTCACAACACCAAGAAAATACAAAAGCATCCATTAACGAGAGCCAGTAGGTATACAACAAAAAATAGCAGAATTGGAATGGCAAAAACTTCAGTTAGTAGATGAAAAAGCAAAGTTCTTACAATAGATATAAAGATAAATCCAAAGGTAACCAGAAAGGAGGAAAAAAAAAAAAAAGTAAGAAACATAGAAAGTAGGCAAATAGAATGCACAAAATAAAATATTATAAATAAGTGCAATTATACAAATAATAATAATAAATTTAAGGTGGATAAAACTATCTAATGAAAGCACAATGATTGTTAGAGTGGTTGTAACATGTAAGTATTAAGAAGGAAATGCTAAATTTGTTATTATTAATATATTCACCTACATAAAAAACCCCTTTAGCTACCTAGTGCTGCTGCAACACAAATATAATGAGTGGGAAGCTTTAAGCATCAGAAATGTATTTTCTTACCATTCCAGAGAATAAAAGTTCAAATCAGGGTTTTGGCTGTATCTATTCCTTCACTGTTGGGTAGCCCTGGGTCCTTAGTGTTTCTTGGCTTATAGACAAGCCTCACATGGCATCTGTCTTACCCTTTGTGTGTCTCTGTGTCTATTCTGGTCTTTTTATAACTCAGAGTGATTAGGTTAAGGATCTACCTTACACTGGTATGACCTCTTTTACATGACATAAAGAAACCCTATTTCCCAACAGGATACCATCCAAAGGCACTAAGGCCAAGGAGTTCAACCCATATTTGGGTGAAGATACAGTTCCATCCATAACATCCCCCAAACAGCAACTGAATAATTATTAGAATGTTAAAGTTGTGCAAATTTTCTGAATATAAAATTGGATGTTAATGGCATTTTTGTATATTAATAAAAATTGCTAGAAAATATAATTTAAGAAGATATTTAAAAAGGTAACAAAAAAGATGATATGGTTAAGAACGAATCCAACATAAGATGTGTGAGATTTTCATGTAGAAAATATTTAAAAAAAAAACAAAAATTGAGGACCTCTGGCAAAATGGTGCTCTAGGCAGAAGCACCACACCGTCCCTCCACAAGAAAGATCCGAAAAACTAAGCTGAACAGAGAAAACAACAATCCTGAAACCCTAAAACATCAAATGAAGAGATAAAAAATTCGGCCAAGCACCAAATGGAGTGAGAAGACTGACCTCTCAAGGACTATTCAAAACCAAATGAACTACAACAGGGAATCAGAGAAGTTAATCAGTAAATGATAACAACATCAAAACAATAAAAGAGGGAATAAATGGCATAAGTATAGAACCTTCTAATGGAGAGGAAGGCAAGGCAATACCAAGTAATAGTAGACAGCTTCAAACTTAGAAAGATAAGGGTAAAATTCATAGTAACCACAAAGAAAGATAACAAACATACTAATAAAAAAAAAAAAAGAGGAAAAACATAAAGTCTCAGCAAAAACAAAACCTATAAAAACAAAATAAATGAAAAAAAAATCCACAAACAAAAGTAACTCAGCACAAGAGGGTAAGAAGAACAAAGAAACCTTCAGCACCACAAAAAAAAGCACTACAAAATGAAAGCAACAAACTCCATCCGTCAATAATTACACTGAATTTAAATGGACTCAATGCACCCATAAAGAGATGGCGAGTGACAGAATGGATAAGAAAACAGGATCCATCAATATGCTGTCTACAAGAGACACACCTTAGAAACAAAGATGTGAATTTATTAAAAGTCAAAGGTTGGAAAAAAATATATGAAGCTAACAACTACCAAAAAAGAGCAGGAGTGGCAATTCTAATCTCAGATAAAATAGACTTTAAAACAAAATCTACCATGAAAGACAAAGAAGGACACTATATAATGATTAAGGGGACGATTCCTCATGAAGACATAACCATAATAAACATCTATGCACCCAATGAGAGGGCTCCAAAATACATAAAACAAACTCTAACAACACTGAAAAGAGAAATTGACAGTTCCACAATAATAGTAGGAGACTTCAACACATCACTCTCACTAAAGGACAGAACAACTAAGAAGAAACTCAGCAAAGATACAGAAGACCTAAAGGCACAATCAGCCAACTTGACCTCATAGACATATATAGAACCCTCCATCCAACTGCTGCCAAGTACACATTCTTTTCCAGTGCACATGGAACATTCTCCAGAATAGACCACATCTTAGGCCACAGAGCAATCCTCAACAAGATCCAAAACACTGAGATAATTCAAAGTATCTTCTCTGATCACAATGCCATCAGGGTAAAAATTAACAATAGAAAGAGCAAGGGAAAAAAATCAATTACATGGAAACTGAATAATACCCTGCTTACACATCACTGGGTAATAGAAGAAATCAGAGACAGAATCAAAAAATTCCTAGAATCAAATGAGAATGAAAACACATCATACCAAAACCTTTGGGACACAGTGAAGGCAGTCCTCAGAGGACACTTTATAGCAATAAATGCACATATCAAAAAAGAAGAAAGGGACAAAATCAAAACATTAACTACAGAACTCAAACAAATAGAAAGAGAACAGCAAAAAAAGCCCACAACAACCGTAAGAAAGGAAATAGTAAAGATCAGAGCAGAAATAAATGAAATGGAGAACAGAAAAACAATCGAAAGAATTAACAAAACCAGAAGTTAGTTCTTGGAAAGAATCAACAAAATTGACAAACCTCTGGCCAGACAGACAAAACAAAAACAGGAGAGATACAAATAACCCAAATAAGAAATGAAATGGGGGACATTACAACAGACCCAACTGAAATAAAAAGGATTATAAAGGAATATTATGAAAAATTGTACTCCAACAAATTTGAAAACCTAGAGGAAATGAACACATTTCAAGAAACACACGGCCTACCCAAACTACAACAAAGTGATGTTAAAAATCTGAACAGACCCATAACAAGAGAAGAGATTGAAAAGGTAATAAAAACAACTCCCAACCAAAAAAAGCCCTGGCCCAGATGGCTTCACTGGAGAATCCTACAAAACATTTACAGAAGAGCTTGTACCAGTACTACTCAAGCTATTTCAGAGCATAGAAGAGGAAGCAACACTTCCAAATTCATTCTACGAAGCCAGCATAATGCTGATACCAAAACCAGGCAAAGACGTCACAAAAAAAGAAAATTAAAGACCAATATCTCTCATGAATATAGATGCAAAAATCCTCAACAAAATTCTAGCCAACAGAATTCAGCATCATATCAAAAAAATAATACACAACAATCAAGTAGGATTCATACCAAATATGCAAGGATGGTTCAACATTATAAAATCAATCAACGTAATCTACCACATAAATAAAAAGAAAGAAAAGAATCACATGATCATCTCAATTGATGCAGAAAAGGCATTTGACAAAGTCAAATACCCATTCCTGATAAAAACTCTCAATCAAATAGGTATAGAATGGAAATTTCTCAACATAATAAAGGGCATCTATGCAAAACCAATGGCCAACATCATTCTTAATGGAGGCTGAAAACATTCCCCTTGAGAACAGGAACCAGACAGGATGCCCTTTATCACCACTCCTATTTAACATTGTGCTGGAAGTTCTAGCTAAAGCAATAAGGCAAGAAAAAGAAATAAAGGGCATCCAAATGGGTAATGAAGAAGTTAAACTGTCCCTGTTTGCAGATGATATGATACTATGCATAGAAAACCCTAAAGACTCCACGAGAAATCTACTGGAACTAATAGAAAGATTCAGCAGAGTAGCAGGATACAAGATAAACATTCAAAAATCAGTTGGATTCCTATACACCAAGAAGGAGAACAATGAAAAGGAAATCAGGAAACAATACCATTTATAATAGCCCCTAAAAAGATAAAATGCTTAGGAATAAATCTGACCAGGGATGTAAAAGACCTATACAAAGAAAACTACAAAATACTACTGCATGAAACCCAAAGGGATCTACATAAATGGAAAAACATGCCATGCTCATGAATAGACAGACTCAACATTGTGAAAATGACAATTCTACCCAAAGCAATTTAGCACTACAACGCAATCCTGATCCAAATACCAACAACATTCTACAAAGAGATGGAAAAACTAATCATTAACTTTATATGGAAAGGGACGGAGCCCTGAATAAGTAAAGCACTACTGAAGAAGAAGAATAAAGTAGGAGGACTCACACTACCTGACCTCAGAACCTACTATACAGCTACAGTAGTCAAAACAGCCTGGTACTGGTACAATGACAGATACATTGACCAATGGAACAGAATTGAGAGCCCAGATGTAAATCCATCCACCTATGGTCACCTGATCTTCGACAAGGGCCCAAAGTCCATCAAATGGGGAAAAGACAGTCTTTTTAACAAATGGTGCTGGCAAAACTGGATATCCAGCTGCAAAAAAATTGAAACAAGACCCATACTTCACACCAGATACAAAAACTAATTCAAAAAGGACCAATGACCTAAATATTTAAGCCAAAAGCTATAAAGTTCATAGAAGAAAAAATACGACCAGCACTACAGGCCTTAATACACGGCATTAACAGGATACAAACCGTAACAATCAGTGCACAAACCCCAATAGATAAGCTAGATAACTGGGATCTTCTAAAAATCAAATACCTATGCTCTTCAAAAGACTTCACCAAAAGAGTAAAAATAGAACCTACAGACTGGGAAAAAAATTTTGGACAGTACAAGTCAGACAAAGGTCTAATCTCCATAATTGACAAGAAAATCCAACACCTCTACAACAAAAAGACAAATAATCCTATTAAAAAATGGGCAAAGGAAATGAACAGACACTTCCCCAAAGAAGACATTCAAATGGCCAACAGACACATGAGGAAATGCTCGCGATCACTAGCCATTAGAGAAATGCAAATTAAAACCACAATGAGATACCATCTCACCCCGGCATTACTGGCACAAATCAAAAACACTGGAAATAAAAAATGTTGGATGGGCTGTGGGGAGATCGGAACTCTTATGCACTGCTGGTGGGAATGCAAAATGATACACCCATTTTGGAAAATGATATGGAGCTTCCTCAGAAAGCTAGAAATAGACATACCATTCGATCCAGCAATCCCACTCCTTGGAATATATCCTAGAGAAATAAGAGCCATCACTCAAATAGACATATGAACACCTATGTTCATGGCAGCATTGTTCACAATAGCAAAATGATGGAAACAACCTAGATGCCCATCAACAGATGAATGGATAAACAAACTATGGTATATACACACAATGGAGTACTATGCAACGAGAAAGAACAACAATGAATCTGTGAAGCATCTGATAACATGGATGAAACTGGAGGATATTATGCTGAGTGAAATAAGTCAATCACAGAATGACAAATATTGTATGAGACCTCTATTGTAAAAACCCATGAAAAAGTTCACACACAAAAATTAACAATCTTTGTTGGTTACCAGGGATGGGAGGGGTGGGGCGGAAATACTAAATAGGCAATAGATAAGTGGTATCTTGGGTGAAGGGTGAGACAGTACACAATACAGGGGAAACTATCACAACTTATACAAGGAAATGTCACGGAAGCCCCACAGACACATCCAAACTCCCCGAGGGACTGAATTGCTTGGCGGAGGGCTGTGGGGACCGTGGTCTTGGGGAACATCTAGCTCAATTCACATAACACAGTTTATAAAGACGATGTTCTACATTCTACCTTGGTGAGTAGTGTCTGAGGTCTTAAAAGCCTGTGAGTGGCCATATAAGATACTCCAGTGGTCTCATCCCTTTGGGAGCAAGGGAGAATGAAGAGAACAGGATACAAGGAAAAGATTAGTCTGAAGAACTAAGGGACCACAGCTGCCACGGCCTCCACCAGACTGAGTACAATACAGCTAGATGGTGCCCGGCTACCACCACTGACTGCTCTGACCAGGATCACAACAGAGGGTTCTGGACAGAGCTGGAGAAGGATGTAGAACATAATTCTAACTCACACACACACAAAAAAAAAAGACCAGATTTACTGGCCTAAAGGAGACTGGAGACACCCCAAGAGTATGGCCCCCAGACACCTTTTTAGCTCAGTGGTGAAGTTGTCTCCGTGGTTCACCGTTCAGCCTGGGAGTGGACAGCCCCGTGAAACCAAATGAGATTAATGAGGTACAGTAGTCCAGTGACAAGGGCCAGAAGGCAGAAGGGGACAAGGAAGCTGGTGATAGGGAACCCATGGTTGAGTAAGGATACTGTTGATGTGTTGTGAGATTGTTAAACATTGTCATATGGCAACATGTGTAGTAACTGTTAAATGAGAAACTATTTTGTTCTGTAAGCCTTCATCTTAAGTTAGAATAGCAGAACAATTGGAAGAGCATAGTCAATGTCACTGAACTGTGCATGTAGAAATTTTTGAAATGGTGTATCTTTGGCTATGTGTATTTTCACCAAAAAAAAAAGGTTGAGAAGTTAGAGGGTTGACATTTTGTGGGGTTGTTAACCAATGTCATAAAACAATATGTATACTACTGTTTCATGAGAAACTATTTGTTCTGTCAGCCTTCAACTGAAGTACAATATAAAAAAATAAAAAATAAAAAAAAATTGAAAGGAATTGAAACCCAATAAATGGAGAGACTGACTTTGATCATAGGCAGGAAGACTCAATGTCATAAAGCATCAATTAGCCCCAAATTAATATATAGATTCACTGACTTCTAACTAAAACCCAAATAGGATTATTGTTCATGAAAATTTTCAGGCTGTTTCTAAAATTTATAAGGGAGATCAAAAGCCATGATTAACTAAAAAATTCCTAAAGACAAAGAAGATTTACTCCAGATATCAAAAACTAAGTGAAAGTGATTGAACATTGATAGTATGGAACAAGAATGGAAAATAAGTTCAATGGAACAGAACATAGGGTCAACAACATATCACCTACAGACAGAAAATTAAAATATTACAGAATTTTCTTTTCAGATCAAGTAGGGAAAGGATGCAGACTTTAGTTAATAGTCCTGAGAAAATAGTTATCCGTAAGGCAAAAAGGGAATGGTATCCCTAAGTTATCTGTGAAGAAAAAAGTAAAAAAGTGAGAGATGACATTATACTTCGTAACACAGACAAAATCAATTCCTGATCAGGTCTCCATGAGTTTGAGATTAAATCCATGGGACTCTTAGATCAACATATTTAAACCTGTCTGACATGGCAAATTGATTTGGTGTTTCTTTGTATACCAAAAATTGTACTGACTGCAAAGCATGAATTACGGTATACAGGTGTTTAAACAAGAGTAAGTTAGTGTTTGCAATATGGATTGGATTCTGTACATTTTCTACAATTGGAAGGAATCCAAGAATTTTCTATTAAAGGCTCCTCATGTATCCTCAGGACTCTACAAATGGAATCCTGCCACTCTGTGATCATGAGAGGAGATTCAAGAACTCAGGAAAAATCACTGTGCTTCAGTGTTTGTTTTAAAAGTTTAAATAAGTACTATTAATAAACACCCAGCAGATTAGTTATAATAGCTAAGGCAAGATTTTTTATTTCATGTGCTACTCTTCCAAAAATTTTGAATTAAAACATTTGGGGGAAATCTGCATTTTTAACAAGAACCTTAAATGATTCTAATGCAGACTGAATTTTTAAGAACAATTGACCCAAGAGAAAACAAAACAAAAGTAATACTAAAAGCTAGCATAGAGAATCTCAGCCAAAAGACATACAAATTTAGGGGTGGGAGGAAAGGTAAGCAAATACTCCATAGTGTTCTGACTACTAAGGGTTGATGAGTGTTTTTGTGCTGCTGTGTGTACTGATAGCATATAGCAGCTGGTGTAGGCATTAATCATTAACTAACAGTAGATTAAAATAAGTTAAAAGCTGAGAGGAGGAACCTTAGCAGGAATCAAAGGTGAGGAAAAGGGCAAACATCTGAAAAAGTGTTTTCATATTTTAAATATGCTTTTGGGATAAAAATGTGGGCAAAGCAGGGCCAGAACCATTGCTTGGGGAAAAGTCACGTAAAATAAACTGGTGACAAAGTTGGACAAGAATAATTAATTGCTAACTCTCTTCCTTTCTTCTGCAAAGGGAAACAATCTACATAACGAAAATGATTTAAAAAAAAAAAAAAAAGACACCATGTAAGTGAAACCTTAGAACAGGAGAAGAAATAATTAGAGCTCATTTCTTCAAGATCACAGCTGCCACTCTATCATCCACACATATCTGTGCCAGCCGACCTATGCTAGTTTAAGTCCAAAAGTTCACTATGCTTCTCATTCCTCTTTGTCCAGAAAGCCAAGGCCATCTTCTTACCAATAACTTGTTGGTTAGTTGCCATTGAGTCGATTCCTACTTATGGTGACCCAGCCCTTTCGTTTTGCTAAATCCAAGTTTTCTTTAAGAGTTTACCTTAGCATTACTACCTCCAAGAATCTTTCTCGTATTGTGTTAATTGAGGTAATCTCATGGCAGCTCCCTTCTAGCATTTGTATGCTTACTTTATTGTGCTTGGAGTCCCTGGGAGATGGAAATGGTTAATGTGTTTAGCTGCTAATGGAAAGGTTGGGGGTTCGAGTTCACCCAGAGGTGCCTCAGAAGAAAGGTCTGGTGATCTACTTCAAAAAAATTAGCCATTGAAAACCCTGTGGAGCACAGTTCTACTCTGACACACATGGTCCACTGTGATTTTGAATCTACTTGAAGGCAACTGGTTTTATTATTATTATTATTGTACTTTCTCATTTTTCAATTTTTGTTTTACTAATATGACTCTCCCTTGATTCTTAATTTGCCACGATTTAAGAAAGGATGTCTCTTTTTTTTAATCCTTAGCCTCTAGAACATTGCGGGGAACAGAACATATATTAAATAAATACGGGATGAAAGAATAAATTAATGGATTGCATTCCATTGTGATGGACTTGTAATTATGATCACGAGTCAATCATTAATAAAAACTGAGAAACAATGAGAAGTTGCAAATATGCTATGGAAATGTGCAAGTCATGTCCTCATACTCAAAAAGTGGAGCAAGTAAGACTGATGCACAACAACTACAGATGAAAGAGCTACAATGTCTTGCATAGGGCTTCATGTTCCGGCTTGTTGACCATTCCAGCCTCTTTCTTTCCCCACCTACATGTTCTCTTCACTCCAGTCACAGTGTATCTACTCATTCTGGTTATAGTCTTCTATATGTTTTCTTTGCTTCTATTTTTGTAAATGTCATTTCCTCTGTGCCAAATATTCTTCTTCCTCAATGAGGTTAAATTCAATCCATCTTTCAGGTCATTGCTTCAATATTGAATGTTTACTTTCTCCAGGAAATACTTACTAACACACATCACACACACACACACACACACACACACACACACACACATGCAGTCTGGTTACATACTACTATGAATTTGATCCTTCATTGAATTTGATACATTATACCATAATTGACTTCTTGCCCATAATCCTTACTATTCTTGCAGCTCTAGAGGAGAGGCTATGTTTTCTTTATGCATACAAATTTTCCCATCAATTAGTAAAGTGCATAAAGCATAGTATGTAGTGAATAAATATTTGCTGAAGAAATGATATAGTATAAAAAATACATATAAGAAAATGGAAGGGCCATCGTTAGAAACCGATAAGAGCCTACTGAGAATAATTCATTCAGCAGTAACTCCATTCCATTTTTTGCAGGGATACAAGACTAGAGGCTCATGAAGGACGGTTACAACAATTTTTAAGACAAAATCTCTAATTATCTATACTTACAGTAAAGGTCGAGAAGTACTGGTGGTAGTACAAATAACTGAATCCATAACAATTAAAAAATGCTTGCAAAGAGAAGGGACTAGTGAAGTCATGACAGTCTAAAGAGAGCTTTTTGGTGACAAATCACAGACTTCCTTCATTAGCTTGATCTTACTGGAAGTTTCTGTCAATTAAGGCATAGAATATTTGCTTTTTAGACTGGAAAAGTTAATCCATGAGATGACAAACTCAGTGTTAATAGCGTTCTAAAGAGAATGAAATAGCTGTTATAGTTTGAGAAAGTTAGTTAAATTATAAAACTGAAACACTAAGGATTTCATTACTTATGAACATCAGTTACATAATCAAAACCTGAAAAAGACCTATTTTTATTTATGCAGAAACCCAACATAAGAAAGCAATATGATACAGCTGCACATTGTACTCTAACTCTAAACATGTAAGAAATTATAATATCATACTGTGCTAGATGTTTTACATGCCTTATACCATTAAATCTACCCAATAACCCTAAAATATAAGTTCTGTAATTATTCCCAGGAGCTCTGGTGGTACAAACGGTTAAGTGGCTGCTAACTGAATGGTTGGCAGTTTGAGCTCACTCAGTGGCTCCATGGAAGAAAGACCTGGTGATCTGCTTCCAGAAAGATTATAGCCAAGAAAACCCTATGGGCAGTTCTACTGTATCACATGGGGTCATTATGATTGAAAATGACTCCATGGCACCCAACAACAACAATAACACAATTATTCCTATTTTATTATGGAGAAAGCTGAGTTTTAAAAGGATAATTTTCATTCAGAGGCATACAAGTAATATGTTGAAGAGAAAAAATTGAACCCATGTTTGTATGTTTTCTAACTTCACCACTTAAATGATACATTAAAATACATAGCTATCTAGCCTACTATTACTTTGGTGTGGAGTCGATTCCCACTCATGGCAACCCATGTGTTACAGAGTAGAACTGGGCTCCATAGGGTTTTCTTGTCCGTAATCTTTATGGAAGCAGATCATCGGGTTTTTCATTGAAGGAGCCACTGAATTGGTTTCAATAGCCAGTCTTTTGGTCAGCAGACAAGCACAAATCTTTTGCACCATCCAGGAACTTACAGACTACTCTACAGCTCTGGATATCAAGGCAGCTTTCTATTATAAACACTTTCAACTTTGCTCAGCTGGAGTTTGGGGGGCTATAAGTGGAAGAAGTGTGATTATAACTTCACCATTTCACAAGTTACTTCTGAAATATTTTAGCATAATTAAAAATATTTCCTTCATTTCCAAGGGATATATTTTTTTTTTGAAGCAAAGTGGTGGAGAGGGGAGATATCACAAAGCATTTTTAGATTTCGAATTTCAAAAGTGAACTTCCTCGTTTGTGTTTTTAAAAGCAGTCTGAAAGGCACTCATTCTTCTTTTTGTTGTGGTTCCCTTTCATTTTGTTTTTGTCTTAGCTAGAGCAGTTAACTAGCTGCACCCTCAATGAGCCTGCGAGATACAGTCTCATATATGACAACATTTCTAATGCATGTTTTTAATCATAAATTATTCCAGTTTTAAGAGTAGTGGTTTTAATTGGTTTCAAGTGTTCTATAACTGTATAAAATTTAAATAAATATCTTACACTGGTTTCTATGTTATCATTTATCCTAATTACTCAATTCTTTAAATTTAAATTCTAATATTTCACCAAAGCAGGACTTTTCTCTGATTCAAAGCTAATAAAACTTATAATAGGATAAAATCCTAAATAAAAATAAATACACAAATAGAATATATTTGATAATCAAACTTTTCATCTTATTAATCAACCTTGCAGCTAACTAGTATAACTTTCCATTATCTCTAAGTTTTCACTAACACATAATTTTCCCACAACCTACCATAATCTTGAAACTACGTATATTGGCTGCAAGTAGCAGGAACCACCTCCTTTCTGTCCCTTATCCTTCTTTACTTGTGACTCTAAGGTTGAGTCCTAAATGCTTCCCAGACAACCAGAGAGTTCATGGAAATCCTTTTTATCTAGTATGGATTCAAAAGAGATTCACTTGGTGTTTCCTAAAGTAATTATCATTGACTCAATGTATCACATTGATTGAATCATTTATTCACTAAATTCAATACCCCTAACACAGCCAAAAATCTAATTGGTAAACAACAGCTGCAGGAAGTACAAAGATGGCAAATTCATTCTTCAAAGACTTTGAAATCTTTGACAAAGGCCCATGAATTTTGCTAGTATATTCCTTTTTCCTCTGGATTTACTCATTTTCTTTAGAGCTTACATCATTTTTTTTAATATTTATTAGAAACTTGACTCTATTGATTAGATTTATCCTTTTTAACTTATTTCTTCTCAATGACGCAATTTTTCCCTTCTGACTAATTTACCGGTAAGCACTTGCCAACACACACGTACAGTGTTGTTTGTACACACAGGAAAAAGAGATTCCCTTTGCAGATTTTATTTTGTGGATTTAATTGATGCCTACACCACTTCTGCCAAATTTTGGATTGCTAGATTCATTGGCATTTGGATGGCAGGCCTTCTAGAAAGGGAGTAATTCACTCTCTATTCCTTAAAACAGAGTAAATGAGTTTTGACTTGTTGATCAGCATAAACTTAGTCAGTTTTCACAATAATGTTGTTGTCGTTGTTGTTGTTAATTGCCATAGAGTAAGCTCCAACTCATGGTGATCTTATGTGTAGCAAAGAAATGTTACCCGGTCCTGTGCTATCTTCATGATTGGTATGTTTGAGTGCACTGTTGCAGCTAATGTGTCAATCCATCTCATTGACAATTTGCCTCCCTGTAGCTGACCCTCTACCACAATATGATGTCCTTTTCTAGCAATTGGTCTTTCCTGATGGCTTGTCCAAAGTAAGTGAGTCAAAGTCTCACCATGCTCACTTCCAAGGAATGTTTTGATTATATTTCTTCTAATATTGATTTGTTTGCTCTTCTGGCAGTTCAGGGTCTATTTTACATTCTTTACCAAAACCACAGTTGAAGTGCATCAGTTCTTCTTCTATCTTCCTTTCTCACTATCCAACTTTCAAATATGAGATGCAATAATTGCAATAATCGCATATGAGGCAATTGAAAAGACCATGGCTTGGAACAGATGGACTTCAGGCTTCCAAGTGACATCTCTGCTTTTAAACACTTTGAAGAGCTCTTGAGAAGATTTGTCCAATGCAATACATCATTTGATTTTTTTGACTGCTGCTTCCATGGATGTTGATTGTTGATCCAAGTAGAACGGAATCCTGTATCCATTTATCATATTTTTGATTGGGCCAGTTGTGAGGATTTTCATTTTCTTTACGTTCAGGTATAATCCATTCTGAAGGCTGCAGTTTTGACCTTTATCAGTAAATGCTTCAAGTCGTCTCAATTTTGGGCAAGCATATTGCAAGTTGTTAAAGAATGTTCCTCCAATCCTAATGCCACATTCTTCTTTGTAGTACTTATTCAGTGTGTTCAAATCCACCAGCTGCTCCTTGGAAACTCCATGGGGCAGTTCTACTCTGTCCTATAGGGTCGCTATGAATCGGAATCGACTCAATGGCAAAGGGTTTTTTTTTTTTTTTTTTTGTTATGTAGATTAAATAAGTAAGGTGAAAGAATATAGCCCTGCTACATGCCGTTTCCAGCTTTGAACCTTTCACAGTAATGGCATCTGTAAAATGAGCTAGTTATAGTGGAAAAATGCCATCTATGCTATTTGGATATTATGAGATCATGGCATTCTACCTTGTCCCCTACAAAGACCACTCATTAATGCCACTGAATCAACCCTAGTTCCTTCCATTTTAAACTCTATTGTGTTATCATAAAATTCCTGTTGATTTTGTTAACCTTGCTCTTTCAGATTATTGATTTCAAAGAAGGCTTAATTTAAGCATGGAGGAAACAAATAACTGTGGTTCAATACATATATTTAAAAGCTTTTTCCCTGACTAAGTAATAAAATATTGTCTAGGGTCAGAATATGTCACGGTATGGAAGAATGTGCTCTCTGCATCATTTTTTCTTCTTCCTCTTATTTTTTTTTTTACCTAATTAAAGATCAGTATTCTATCTATGTCTCATGTTATATCATTATTTGAAGTGTGGTAGGTGGGTAAAATGGTGAGCAAGACAGAATCCTTGCCTTCAAGAAGCTTATAACAGACATTTTTAAAAAGCATAATAAAATTATCCATTTTGATTTAAAATGTCTTTAAATTTATTTCTTTCAAGCTTTCAGAGCTTTCACACTAGGCTGTAAGAAGAACAGATTTCTCACATACCATCGTGAATGTTGTGAAAGATCTATATTCTTTGAAGCAAATTGCAATTCTATCACACTTAACGGTCAAATGATATAATGTAAATACAGGTTATTTCATTAAAAGTAATGCTTTTAATTTGTCTCATTGCATGTAAAAACAACACTAGAGAAACGCCTCAGTGACTAACTAGTGCAGTTTCAGGTAATTTGTAAATGTGGAATTTAGAAAGATAATGATCATACCTCAAGCCTATAACCAGCAAAACCCTACTCTGCTCGTGGAATCACTAGAGTCACTTGGAGTAAGGAAAGGATGTGTTTGTTTACAGTGGGCAGTCATGAATACCTTGCTATGGCTGATTACCACTTTGACTACTAGAAAATGGAAGTGTTATACACAATAGCATCTGCTGTGCTGGAGTACTGCAGTGCCCAGATTGCCTATTACAGAATTTCAGAGACTATTTGCCAGCAATAGACTTCCTTTTGCCAATGGGTAATTTGCAGTTTGCTGTGTCATCAGAATCTGAACATGACACATCTCCTCATCACAGCCAGTCCAATGGCAAAATGCTATTGAAGCAGCTGTCAAGAGTGCAAAAAAACTACAGAGAAAGCACAAAGTGACAGCAGATCCTATGCAAATCAGCAGTGGACCACAGAATATGCAATTGCAGAAACAATAACGTACAGACCTGCGCAGTGTCTGACATGACAGTATTTAATCTGGAGACAATGCCGTCCAGTCTCAAATGAAATCTCATAGCTGGAGACTCTATGAGGAATGAGGAAGGGTTTATAAAGGGAAATGCTAAGTGCTAGATTTGGAACGTTAATAATATATTCTAAAATACTACCTATATGCTGAATTAAAATCAGGAAAACATACTTTTGGTAGTTATTTCAGAAAAAAACAGCAAAAAGTGTATCGCTACATCTAAGATTTATAACTGATAATCATTGTAAGAAAGTTCCATTATTTAGAATATGTGACATACTGTTAAATATTATTTGAAATATCTGTGTAATCCCTGTATAATTCTAAGCTAAAATAAACAAAAAACAAACCATTGCCATTTAGTTGAGTGCTCCATAGGGTTTTCAGTAGCTGATTTTGCAGAAGAAAGTTACCAGGTTTTCTTTCAAGGTGCCTCTGGGTAGACTCAAACCACCAACCTTTCAGTTAACACTCAAGTGCTTAACTGTTTGCAACACCTGTAAACCAAACGCATAGCCGTCGAGTTGATTCCGACTCATAGTGAACCTGTAGGACAGAGTAGCACTGCCCCATAGGGTTTCCAAAGAGCTACTGGTAGATTTGAACTGCCGATCTTTTGGTGAGCAACTGTAGCACCTAACTGCTAGGCCACCAGGGCTCCCTGCACTGCCCAGAGACTCAAAAATAAAATCTTTTAAAATTTATAGTATAAAAATGTATTTGTAGTCTATAAATTTCAGGTCTTTGAAAATTGCTTTAAATTTTTCTTATAAGTTATTGAGATGTTCTGAAAACCAGTCAGCATCATTTCAGAACTATAGGATGTTAGAATTGAAAGAAATTTAGGATATTAGATTTTTACAAGAACTTGCGTCTCATAGAAAGCCCATTTATAACATCATTTACCATCTACATGGGTATTTGAGTGATAGAGATCTCAGGACCTATTGAGGCGAACCGTCACTTTTTTGTTAGCATTTATAATTAGGCAGTACTGTAAATTAAGCCAAAATTAGCCATGTTGTGATTTTTTAATCTACTGGTTACAGAGACAAGAAACCTCCAATTTTTATTCTACTCTTCCCTCTCACTCATTTCCCAGGTCCAATCACCTAATCCTATCAATCCTACCTGCAACAACTGTCTTTGTATTGATGTTGGCTTATTCTTATGCCACTTCCCTAACTTTACACTTCCCAGCTCTGTCAGAATTAATGAAGGTTATTAACCCTGTAGTCATTCCCTCACATCAGAACCAGATTTATCCGACAATACTGCTTGAATTCCTCTCCTAGAAAATGTTTGATGAACTATAAGAATCAAGTCCAAACACTTTTATTATTAGATAAGGAAATACTAGCTATGATTGAATACACACACACACACACACACACATACACACACACACACATTTCAGTGGCTTGACAGGAATACAGGCTCATTTTATCCTTTGGCACCATCATCACCTAAGACATTAGAGTTCCTTACACCAGGCAAGAAACGGGGAAAGAGATGGAGCAAAAACATCTGCTTCCTAAACCATATTGGACTAGAAGTAAGAGACATCACTTCCCTTCAAATTCCATTGGTAAAATCTATTCACATTGTCCCACTTAGATGCAACTTGCCAAGATGCATAACAACCTTGTACTATGGAATGGGACAGCAAATCCTTGATGGACAACTGATGTACATTTTTACCACAACTACAAAAACTCCAAAATAGATTAACCAAAGCAAGGCTTTCTTAATCTCAACATTTCAACTTCAACTTCTACCTCATCTGTTCACAACTATTATACTTTATTACTTATTATTTCACAAGAACACCATTTACTGAGGCGTCCCTATGTCTTAAGGTCTATTTTGTTTTGAAAAGCTTTTTTCATACTCTCAATTTCTATAAATTATTGAAATCCTACCCAATTTTTAAGTCTCAGCTCAAATTATATTATTCTCTAAAATATTCTTTGGTAAACCAATTGCAATTAGTTCCTTCCATATTATTCTCCCTGCTCTTACTTGCATCATTTGTGGGGCTATGAATCAGAATCAACTTGATGGTAATGAGTTTGGGTGTTTTTTTTTTTGGGGGGGGGTATTTATATACCTGCCTCTCCAATATTTGGCTCATTTTCCTGAATGTATTACATATTTATTCCTACATGTTCTTACACAATTCTTACATGTTATCTTACAGAATTCTCATAGCATCCCAATGAGTTAGGTGCTATTATTATTATCCCCATTTTATAAAACAACAACAACAACAAAAAAAACAGAAACCAAAATGACCATGAATTTGCACAGGGTCACACAGCTAATAAGTGGTGAGTTGGGATATGAATCCGGTCAGTATGAGTCCAGAACCCACACTTTCCATTATTACACTACAGTAGATCGTTGCTCAAAAATGGTTGAGTGTATTTTTTGCAATAGTTAGTAATTGACTCTGTCTTTCCTCATTATACTACTTGAACAACCATACATCATTTTATTTTTCTTTATAATATTTCCTATTACTAAAATTACTAAGCATTTGCCATTTCCCAGGAGAAGCACTCATAGAAACTGTAATTCCTTTAGGTTTCAATTGTGAAGCCAAGTTGAGATAAGTGAATACTCTTGCTTGTGGTATCACATAGACTATATTGGTTCAAAGGGTCAATAGAAAATGGACATCACAGCTCAGGGAATTAATAAATATAATACCAATTGTGAAACTGAATTCTCTGATTCTTAATTTTTGTTTTGTAAAATTATAGGTTTGCTAACATTCACTCCATGGATTCAAAAACAGTTTAGGTAAGTAAACAGTTTTGTATAGCTTATTTTACTCATTTCTTGATGCATGCATCAAACCATGTAAAACAGGCTAAAGTCTCCTTAGTAATAAAGTCTATCTTTAGATACAGAAAACACTAACAATCACAACATTCTTGAGATCCGTATATATGCATGCAAAGATATGTTCCTCCATATTGGCATCAGTGGTTTTTTTCCATTGAGTCATATTTACTTTTATCTCTTTTGCACTATTTCTCTTCATCGGGTGACTAGTTTTCACATCAAGAACAATATATAATGCCCAGGTATAAAAATAAACTCTGCATGTTCATGTAAGTAAAAGAGATAGAGAGAGGAAGCTCAAATTTGTGAGCAAGGCAAACTATTACTAGGATAAAAATTCATTATTAATCAGTATTAATACCAGCACTTGTAACCCATCTGCTGTTTCTAGAATTCCAGATCAAATTTGTTCTTTAGACTAACTTACATAAAGTTTTATTTATTCAAATAATTCAAGTCATAAAACAAGCATATTTTATATAAACTGAATTATCAAGTTTATTTTATTTATATTTCAGTCACTGAATATACAAGTCAACAGATGAGGAAGGGAGTTTCTATGGGGTATACTTGCTGTGCCGTGTTTCTTGAAACTAAAAAATTTTTAATGAGAATTTTAGGAATGAATCTGAATATGATTATCTACTGAGAAAAAAAAAGTTATATCCACCATTGTAAGATTGTTAAAATGGATGACTTTATTACATTTTTAAATTGTGCGTTTTTGAGGTGGGGTATTGACATTTTTGTCACAGTCTAACTGATTTTACTGCCCTCCAAAATATCTTTGTGCTGTTTTATCCTATTATATCACTTATTTCCTAAATGAATTTTCTATTTATGACTGAAAATTTGAGATAGCTATTCATAAATTTTACTGTATGTTTATGTATGTTTTCAGTACCATCTTCTATTTTAGGACCATACAGTTTATATGGTAGGTTAATTAGGCACTGAATCAGTAAATATATATTTAACCATTTACTACGGGCAAGAATGGCATTGTGCCAAGCACTGTGGGCTATGAAAACGATCTTAAATATGGTTTACCCTCAAGATATCTGTTCAATATGGCAGAAATAAATGGTTTTATAAAAATGGGCCTGATTCCCAGTTTTAGGAATTGCCACCTACACATTTTGCACCAACTTACTGTCTACCAGAAGGTTTATTTTCTCTCTTATAAAAACAGGACATGAGGAATAATCATCAAAGGCTGGGCAAACAAACTTTCTTCACAGCAAGGTAAAATAGATAAACACAAAGAAGTTAAAAATTAGAATTACAACCACAGAATAAAATATATTTTGCAAAAACTTGGAATTAGAATCCAGACTTTCCTTATTGACTCTGGTTTCCACTGGAGAAATAAATCAAAACAATCATTACCACTATCACAGTTGCATTGTTTTGACTGAAGGTTTTGTTGAGATAATTGCAGATACGCATGCAGTTGTAAGAAATATAAGAAACGTATATCTCATTCCTGCGATGTTAATTTTTTTCATAACTATAATATAAAGGCCAGGATATTGACATTTATACAACCCAATGATTTTTATTTAGTTTTTCCCAGTTTTACTTATTCTCATGAATGCGTGTTTAGTTCTATACAATTTTTTCTCATGCCTAGGTTTGTGTATCTACTGGCACAGCCATGACACTGAACAATTTCATCACGACAAGGATCCTCTGAGTTACCCTTTTATAACCACATCCACCTCCCCTCCCTCTTGTAACCTTTGACAACCATTAATCTGTCCTCCGTTTCTATAATTTACCAATTTAAAAAAAAATTACATAAATGAAATCATACAGTATGTAACCTTTCAGAACTGATTTTTTCACTCTGCTTAACCCACTGGAGATTCTTCCAAGTTGTAGCATAACACAATAGTTCATTTTTTTTTTATTATTACTAAGTAGTACCCCATAATATGGATGTACCTTTCATCTGTTAAAGGACATCTGAGCTGATTCCAGTTTTCAGCTACTACAAATAAAGTTAGTATAGACATTCATGTACAAGTTTTTGTGTGTGCATAAGTTTTCATTTCTTTGAGATAAATGCTCAAGACTGCAATTGCTAGGTCATTTGGAAATTGTATATTTATTCATTTTTTTGAAACTTCCATGTTTTTTTTTCCAGAGTGAATATACCATTTTACATTCTCTTCAGCCATGTATGAGTGACCCAGTTTTTCTGCATCCTTGCCAGTATTTGATGCAACTATTTTTCATTTTAGCCTTTCTAATAGGTATGTAATGATATTGCCTTGTAATCATAATTAACACTGCCTTGATGGTTAATGATGTTTAACATTTTTTATGTGCTTATTTGACATCTGTAAATCATTAACATTGCCAATGATTTCATCCTACTTGGATCAACAATTAATGTCAATGGAAGCAGCAGTCAAGAAATCAAATGATTTATTGCATTGGCCAAATCTGCTGCAAAAGACTTCTTTAAAGTTTTAAAAAGCAACAATGTCACTTTGATGACTAAGGTGTGCCTGACCCAAACCATGGTATTTTCAATTGCTCTGTATGCAAGCAAAAACTTGACAATAGAAAAGGAAGACAGAAGAATTTATGCATTCAAACTGTAGTGTTGGCAAAGAATAGTGAATATACTGTGGAATGCTGTAAGAATAAATGAATCAGTCTTAGAAGAATATAACCAGAACATCCCTTAGACTTTGTCTTGCTTGTTTTGGACACATCATCAGGAAAGACCAGAAAAGAACATCATGTTTGGTAAAGTAGACAGTAAGTAAAAATGAAAGAAACTACAATGGATTCAAGCATACCAGTGATCATAAACATGGCACAGGATTGGACAAAATTTTTTTTTTCTATTATACATAAGGTAGTCAAGAGTTGGGACTGACTCAATGGCAACTAATAATAACATATCCTGTTCAGTGAGATGTCTTTTCATGTTTTTTACCTATTTTCTAATTGTATTTTTGCTTCATAGGTTTTTTTAAATTATTACTGAGTTTTGAGAGTTCTTTATATAATGTGGATACATATATATATATTGCATATGTGATGTATTAGCTGCCTGTTGTTGCTATAACAAATTACCACAAATTTAGTGGCTTAAAACAGCAAAAAATGTATTATCTTACAGCTCTGGAGGTCAGATGTTCCAAACGAGTCTTACTTAGTAAATTCAAAGTGTTGGCCAGGCTGGTTCCTTCTTAAGGCTTTAGGGGAGAATCTACTTTTTCCCTCTTTCAGCTTCTAGAGCTTCCGGCATTTCTTGGGCTGTGGCCATATCACTCCAGACTCTACTTCCATCTTCATGCCTGTCTGGCCTTCCTGCATCTTTCTTACAAAGGGACTACATTGCCTCTCCCTTTCAGAAAAATCTATGATAATCTCACCATCACAAGATCCTTAATCACATCTGCAAAGTCCTTTTTGTCATATAAGTTAACATTCACAGCTTCTTGGGGGCCATTATGCAAATGTTTTCTCCAAATCTGTAGCTTCTTTTCACTGTCTTTACATAAACTAAATTTATCATTTTTTCTTTTTATGGATAAAGCTTATGTTATTAAGTCTAAAAATTCTTTGTCTAGCCCTAGATCATGAATATCTTGTCCTACTTTTTTTTTCCTAAAAGTTTTATAGTTTTACATTTAAGTTCATGATTCATTTTTAGTTAATTATGTACAGAGTATAGGATACAGATTGGGGTTTATTGTTTTGCTTATGGATGTACAATTGCCCTAGTACCATTTGTTGAAAAAGCTATCCTTTCCCCTATTGAATTGCTTTTGCACCTTTATCAAAAGTCACTAGCATATTTTTGTGGATTTATTTCTGGGTTCTTTATTCTGTTCCATTGATCTACATGTCTATTCCTCTGCCAACACCATACAATCCTTATTGCTATAGCTGTATAACCAAAAAACCAAACCCACTGCCTTCGAGTTGATTCTGACTCATAGCGACCCTACAGGACAGAGCAGAACTTCCCCAGAGGGTTTCCAAGGAGCGGCTGGTGGATTCGAACTGGCAACCTTTCAGTTAGCAGTTGTAACTCTTAACCATTGTGCTACCAGGGCTCCATAGTTATATTGTAAGCCTTAATATTGAATAAATTAATTTCTCCAACTTTAATCTTTTTTTAAGATTGTTTTAACTATTCTATGGCATGCACCTTTCCATTTTAGAGTAAGTTTGTCCATGTCTCCAAAAAAGGGGAAAAAAAAAACCATTTACTGGAATCTAGCTAGGAATTGAATTAAATTTGGGGAGAACTGACATCTTTACAATGTTGAATCTTCCAGGCTGTGAACACAGTATATCTCTCAATTTATTTAGGTTTTTTTTTTAATTTTTTTTCCATCGGGATTTGGCAATATTCAACATACAATCCCTGTACGTATTTGTTAAGTTCTGGAAGTTAATTGCTTTTAAGGAATCACTACATGTATTCTAAGTCATTCAATTTATGTATGTAAAGTTGCTCATAGTATTCTTGCTATCTTTTTTTTTTTTTTTTTTTTTAGTCTCTCATACAAAAATTTATACATATGTTGTTTTGTGACCCTACTTGCTCTCCCTATACTGTGACAACAAACTCTTCCTTTCCACCTCGGATTTCCCGTGTCCATTCAACCAGCTCCTGACCACTCTGCCTTCTCATCTTGCCTCCAGAGGATGAGAAGTGTTCATTTAATCTCATGTATCTACTTGAGCTAAGAAGCACACTCTCCACTCGTATCATTTTATGTGCCATAGTCCAGTCTTTGTCTGAAGAGTTGGCCTCGGGAATGGTTTTAGTTTTGGGATAACAGAGAGCCCAGGGGCCTTGTCTTCCAGGGTCCCTCCAGTCTCAATCAAGCCATGAAGTCTGGTCTTTTTACTACACTTTGAGTTCTGTGCCCCATCTTTCTCCTGCTCCACCAGGGACTCTCTGCTGTGTTCCCTGTCAGGGC
This sequence comes from Dugong dugon, assembly GCA_030035585.1. NCBI lineage: Eukaryota > Metazoa > Chordata > Mammalia > Sirenia > Dugongidae > Dugong > Dugong dugon. The sequence goes on along the minus strand of CM057463.1, from coordinate 17,832,132 downwards.
CGTCATTGTGGTTGTTAGGCACCATCTAGTTTTTCTGGTCTCAGACTGATGAAGTCTGGTTTATGTGGCCCTTTATGTCTCTTGGGCTGATACTTTCCTTATGCCTTTGGCGTTCTTCATTCTCCATTACTCCAGGTGGTTGGGACCAATAGATGCATCTTAGATGGCAGCTTGCAAGCTTTTAAGATCCCAGACACCACTCACCAAAATGGGATGCAGAACATTTTCTTAAAAAACTTCGTCATGCCAATTGACCTAAATGTCCCCTGAAAGCAAGGTCCCCAGACCCCTGCCCCTGCTACTCTGTCCCTTGATGTGTTTGGTTATATTCAGGAAATTTCTTAGCTTTGGTTTAGTCCAGTTGTGCTGACTTCCCCTGTAGTGCCGTCCTTCCCTTCACCTAAAATAATTCTTGTCTACTCTCTAGTTACTGAATACCACTTTCCCTCCCTCCCCACCCTCGGAACTATCAAAGAATGTTGTCTTCTGTGTTTAAACCTTTTCTTGGGTTTGTATAATAGTGGTCTTATACAATATTTGTCATTTTGTGACTAAATTCACTCAGCATAATACCTTCCAGATTCCTCCATGTTATAAGACGTTTCATGGATTCATCGTTGTTCTTTATCGTTGCATAGTATTCCATTGTGGGGATACACCATAATTTGTTTATCCATTCAGCCATTGATGGGCACCTAGGTTGTTTCCATCTTTTTGCTATCATGAACAGCTGCGATGAACATGGATGTGCAAATATCTATTGGTGTGACTGCTCTTAACTCTCTAGGATATATTCCAAGGAGTGGGATTGCTGGATCGGATGGTATGTCTATTTCTAGCTTTTTAAGGAAGTGCAAAATCAATTTCCAAAGTGATTGTACCATTTTACATTCCCACCAACAGTGTATAAGAGTTCCAGTCTCTCCACAACATCTCCAACATTTATTATTTGGTGTTTTTTGGATTAATGCTAGCCTTGTTGGAGTGAGAGGGTATCTCATTGTAGTTTTGATTAGCATTTCTCTAATGGCGAATGATCCTGAGCATTTCTTCATATGTCTGTTAGCCACCTGAATGTCTTCTTTGGCAAAGTGCCTGTTCATATCCTTTGTCCATTTTTTAATTGGGTTGTTTGTCCTTTGGTTGTTGAGGTTTTGAAGTATCTTGTAGATTTTAGAGATTAGACGCTGATCTGATTTGTCATAGCCAAAATTTTTTTCCCAGTCTCTAGGTTGTCTTTTTATTCTTTTGGTGAAGTCTTTTGGTGAGCATAAGTGTTTGATTTTTAGGAGCTCCCAGTTATCTAGTTTCTCTTCTGGTATTTGTGCATTGTTACATATGGTTTGTATTCTGTTTATGCCATGTATTAGGGCTCCTAGCGTTGTCCTTATTTTTTCTTCCATGATCTTTATTGTTTTCGATTTTATACTTAAGTCTTTGATCCACTTCAAGTTCATTTTCGTGCATGGTGTGAGGTATGGGTCTTGTTTCAATTTTTTGCAGATGGATATCCAGTTATGCCAGTACCATTTGTTAAAGTGACTGTCTTTTTCCCAATTAATGGACTTTGGGCCTTTGTCAAATATCAGCTGCTCATAGGTTGATGAATTTATGTCTGGATTCTCAATTCTGTTCCATTGGTCTATGTATCTGTTGTACCTGTACCAGGCTGTTTTGACTACCATGGCAGTATAAAAGGTTCTAAAATCTGGTAGTGTGAGGCCTCCCACTTTGTTCTTCTTCTTCAGTAATGATTTACTTACCCAGAGCATCTTCCTTTTCCATATGAAGTTGGTGATTTGTTTCTCCATCTCATTAAAAAATGCCATTGGAATTTGGACCGGGATTGCATTGAATCTGTAGATTGCTTTGGGTAGAATTGACATTTTCACAATATTGAGTCTTCCTATCCATGAACAAGGTATGTTTTTCCACTTATGCAGGTCTCTTTTGGTTTCTTGCAGTAGTGTCTTGCAGTTTTCATTGTATAGGTCTTTTATGTCTCCGGTTAGATTTATTCCTAAGTATTTTATCTTCTTGGGGGCTACTGTAAATGGTATTGATTTAGTGATTTCCTCTTGGAGGTTCTCTTTGTTGGTGTAGAGGAATCCAACTGATTATTGTATGTTTATCTTGTATCCTGATACTTTGCTGAAATCTTCTATTAGTTCCAGTAGTTTTCTTGTGGATTTGTTGGGGTTTTCTGTGCATAAAATCATATCATCTGCAAATAGAGATACTTTAGGTTCTTTCCGACCAATTTGGATGCCCTTTATTTCTTTTTCTAGCTTAATTGCTCTGGCTAGGACCTCTAGCACAATGTTGAATAATGGTGGTGATCTTACTATCTTTTTAATGACTACAGGACCTGTTACATTCCTGATATTGACAATTTGCAAAGTCTCTCTCACTCTCTCCCTTTATTTTTATTTACTTTTTGTCATTTCTGCCATAGCTTTATCAATTTTGTTGATTTTTTCCAAATAAAAAGCTTTTTGTTTAATCGATTTTTCTCTTTTTTTCTTTTTAACTGAACTTTCAGTCCAGACAAGACCTGCCTGTCCTTGCTCTTCCCTCCTAAGCACAACTATATACCCTAGAAATAATGCAAGAGACATCAGAGGAGAACTCTGAAAGACAATAATAATAAGGAAAGCTGGTTTGGGACCCCAGGTCTGGAAGAACATAAATAACACATCAGTAGGGCTTTTTATATTCCCCTTATCCAAAGAAATGCAAGAATCTACATTTCCTGACCCCTAAACTAGCAACAGAAGGCAAAACAGGTCAGCTCATTTCTTCCTCGGATGGGTGTCTTTGACAACATCAGGAGAATATGACACCATGGGCAAGGGAGATGTATGGAGAGTCCGACCAACAATAAGAGGCCAGGAGAAGTTCCCTTAATTCTCCACAAGGCACAAGACTCCTCCCCCCCCCATGGAGAAACTTTCTGATGGGAACAGGCAGAACCAGCAAATGGGACCAAGCCACATCAATTATTCCCTCTTAGAAGCCTTTTTGACTCCATGGGCCTGAGATGTCTCTTCTCTTCCCAGAGACAGTGGATAGCATGTGAAACTGAGGGGCCATTCCACCACATCCTTCCCCTGACAAAAGGCACCTGGTGGCCTAGGCTGGGGAACACCTTCTACCCTCTCAGACAACAGGAGTAGAAACCAATGGAACCTTTAGCAGCATCAGATAAATAAAAAAGATCAAAATAACAGACAAAAGCACTGATTGTTAAGCTGCCATTGGAATCAGAACTCAAAAAATTAGGCCAAGTACCACATGCTAAATCTAAACAGTGCGGACTGCCTTCTAAAATAAAAGACTTAAATAGGACACAGAGTCCCCTAACATAATAGTCAAAATGTCCATATGTAATCAAAAATCACCATCATACCAAAATCCAAGGACGTCACAATTTGAATGAGACAAGACAATCAACTGACATCAACACAGAAATTAACCAAATATTGGAATAAACTGACAGGACTTTAAAGCTGTTGCCATAAAAATGCTTCAACAGTAAGTTACACAATTTCTTGTAATAAATAAATTAAAAAAGTAGAAAATACATGCAAAGAAATACAAGTTGTAAACAAGAACCACATAAAAATTATAAACCTTAAAAATAATAAGAGAGAAATTAAAAAAAAGAAAAACTCACTAAATGGGCTCGGTTGTAAAGTGGAGATAACAGATAATAGAATCAGGGAAGATCAATAAAATTCATCCACTGTGAAATACAGAAAAAAAAATTATATATATAAAAAAAATTGAACAGAACCTCAGGGACCTGTGGGGCAATAACAAAAGACTGAATATTTGGGTCATCAGAGTCCTAGAAGGAGAACAAAAAAGAGAGGAGGTTGAAAGACACAAATCTACAGATCCAATAAACTTAGTGTTATAGATTGATTTGTGTCCCCATAAAGATGTGTTGAAGTCCTAATCTCTGCACCAGAGAGAGGAAAAGAGAGAAACTTCACATCAGTTTAGATGAAGTGTCCACCCCTTGCCTAGTGGACAAGTAAAAATATGACTACTGACTTTTGAAAACACATTTCAGTGGGTAATTTGGAAAGTTATATTAACTCCATCCTAGCTTTTATTTCTTTGTTACTCATTCTACACACAATTCAAAAACTGCCCCCACTTGATGGTATTCATTATCATACGTACAACCAAAAACATACCTATAATCTCCTCAAGTGGAGACAACCAAAGTTCCATCTACCTTCTACATTCAGATGTGTCACATAGCCACTATTATCAGTTTCAGAGTTTCAAGGGATTTCCAATAGTCCTCTATTTCCACCATTATCTCATTTTTCACAACTTCTGGACTAAACAGTTTAGCATCTATGAACTCACTCTATGTTTCACACTGGGGTAAAGTGAAGAGGAACTTGTGAGTGTGTGTGTGTGTGTGTGTGAATTAGAAATTTTGTACACACAAGTAGGAGAAAACTAGGAAATATAAGTGGAGGCAATAACCTTTATTTCCAAACCGATCACGAAGTCACAGCTGATGTTTATGGATTCCCTTTTCTACTTGATAGACTCTTTGTCTGTCTTTGGCCAACACTTCCAGTAACAGGTACAGATGAAGCTTAAACACTTACGATTTATTTCCCTGTGACTAATATGACTTAGTTTCCAACTTGTTTTTATGTATAAGAAGAAAGAGTCCAATTGGCCAAACTAGAGACAGTTATCTATCCCTGTTTAATTATGGCAGGAAGCTAGGGTTATATTAAAAAAATATGACCACAGCTTAATCCCAAATCTGTGTGGATTGGGAGGATTTTTCTCAGAGAAGAGAGACTGAGAGATAATTCTATAGGTATCTACCAGACCTGCTACAGAGTGACAGAGAAAAATCTTCTGCATCGCATATATTATAGTAATGCAAATGGCTTAATAGTCAACATTCTAGTGGACTTTTTTTTTATAATGAAGGCTTTGATGATAGCAGATTATTAAAATCTCAAACGTCTGCAACAAGAATTATTTAAAAATATCATGGTCAAATGAAGGTTGAGGTGTAGACAAGTTATTTATCATAAGCCCGAAAATTAAAATAACTCCTGGCACCATTAGTCATGCTCCAGACTGAGATTCAAGTTTACAGGGTATCACCAACTATGGAGGAGGCAGGTGGAGATACACAGAGCAGATAATAATTAAAAATCAAAATAATCAAAGACACTGAATGCTTTTTTAGGAAAGTATAATAGCAGATGTTGAATACAGAAATAAAAATAACATTAATAGGTAACATTTATTAAAGATTTTTATGTGCCATATACTTCAAGTACTACATGTTTTCTCTTACTACATTTTTTGCAAGAATACTATGGGGTTTTTATGGATTGAATTGTGTCCCCCCAATATATGTATCAGCTTGGCTAGGCCATGATTCCCAGTATTGTATGGTTGTCCACCATTTTGTGATCTGATGTGATTATCCTATGTGTTGTGAATCCTAACCTCTATCATGTTAATGAGGCAGGATTAGAGGCAGTTAATTTAATGAGGCAAGACTCAATCTACAGGATTAGGTTGTATCTGGAGTCCATCTCTTTTGGACATAAAACTGAGAAGCTATCAGAGAGGAGATGGATCTCATGCCACCAAGAAAGAAGCACCGGGAGCAGTGTGTGTCCTTTTGATCCAGGGTCCCTGCACTGAGAAGCTCCTAGACCAGGGGAGGATTGAGGACAAGGACATTCCCCCAGAGCTGACAGAGAAAGACAGCTTTCCCCTGGAGCTAGCACCCTGTACTTCAGACTTCTAGCCTCCTAGACTGTGAGAGAATAAATTTCTGTTTGTTAAAGCCATCCACTCGTGGTATTTCTGTTATAGCAGCACTAGATAACTGAGATGGGGTAGACACTATGCTTACCTCCACATGGAATTAAGTATCTTGCTCAATTTCTTACAGCTAGTAAATTATAGATCCAGGATTTGAACCTAGAGAGATTAACTGCAAGATCCTCATTACTGAAAGGTCAAAACATGTCTCATGGTGCTAAACACAGGCATAATTAATAATTCCTTGTACTTTTCTATTATAGCACTATTACCACACCATTGCTATTATTTTTCCTCTGGATTATAGCTTGTTGATCCTTATAACTAGTTCTTTTTTTTTGGTCTGTGTGTTTTAGACTGTTTTTTCTTTTTCATATTTTTTAAATTGCACTTTAGATGAAGGTTTACAGAGCAAATTAGTTTCTCATTAAACAATTAATACACATATTGTTTTGTGACATTGATTGCCAACACCATGACATGTCAACACTCTCCCATTCTTGACACTGAGTTCCTTATAACTAGTTCTGAACATCATTACGGAAGGGGCTGAGTTTTTTATAAGCCTATACCCCTTTACTTGGTGGCTCGGTGGTTAAGCATTTGGCTGCTAACCAAAAGGTTGGCAGTTCGAATCCACCAGCTGCTCCTTGGAAATCCTATGGGGCAATTCTACTCTGTTCTGTAGGGTTTCTATCAGTTGGAATCTACTTGATGGTAACGGGTTTGGTTTTTTTGGTTTATACTCCTTTACACATATCATACTAAAAATATTTAGTAAATATTTGTTAAAAAGAATGAAAGAAAGTGAATCACAGAAAGAAAAGAAAGATAATGAAAATGGAAGGGAGGAAGTGACAGTGGAATATGATTTAGTACCTTGCTTATGAATTTATCTCTCAGTGAAAAAGAGCTTTGGGGATAAGACTTTGAGGCTTTAATTCATGAGAAGTGTGATTAAGAACTGCAGAAACAACTGCTTTTAGTGAACTTCTGGTATGAGATTTTTCCTTTTCTCCTAGTGAAAATCAGACATGTTCACAAAATATATAGAAAAGCAAAACTTATAGGTAGGAGTTAAGTAAACTGCGCTATAACATTAAAAGGATTCAAAATGCAGACCAAGCATGTCTTTGAAACATCTTAATATATCATGACAAAGTAGGGCCTATCGCAGGAAGGCAAAGATGGTGTATCATTTGAAAATCAAACAACACAATTTACCATAATAACAGAATAAAAGGAAAAACACACTATCATCTTAATAGCTGCAAAAAAAGCATTTAACAATATCCAATATATATTCCTGATTTAAAATCATCACCAAACTACGAATTGAAAGGAAATTCTCAACTTAATAGAACATGTCTACAAGAAACCTACAGCTACCATAAAACTCAAGGATTCCACTTTTACTACGTCTGTTCAGCTTAATACTAGAAATTCCGGGCAGTGCAATAAAAGAAGAAAAAGAAATAAAAGACTTCACAATTATAATGGAGGAAATAAACCCTCTTTATTCACAAATAATCATCTGCAGCGAGAATCCAATTAAACCTACATACAAGACACTAGAAGTAAAAATTTTAGAAAGTTTGCATAATTTAAGGTCAATATCCAAAAATCAATATATGTGTGTATGTGTGTATTTGCACTAAACAATTGGAACTTATATAAAAATAAATGTTATTGAATATAGTATAAAAATTGCAAAAAATTTAAGGACAAAACTGATTAAAGACTTGTAAGATCTTTATATTGAAAACTACAAAACATTGCCAAGAGAAATTAAAGAATACCTTAGTAAATTAGACACATATTATGTTAATGAATTGGAAGGTTCAATAATCTTAGGCTGGACATTCTTTCAAACTGGTCTATAAATTTAGCACAATCCCATTCAGTATCCCAGCAGGCTTTCTTCTTTTTCTTTTAGTAGAAATTGAAAAATTGATACTAAAATTCACATGAAAGTGCATAACATCTAGAACAGCAAAAAGAAAAAAAAAAAAGAGAGAGAGAGAATCAAATAATTGAAGGACGTCACTATCTGGTTTAAAGACTTATTATAAAACTACAACAAACAGGATGGTGTGACATTGGCTTCACATTCAAAAAATGAAACTGAACAGTGTGTTCATAAAAAGAACTGTACACATCAAGTCAATTGATTTTTGACAATATTTCTAAGTCAATTCTGCAAATTGATTAAATGTGAAAACTAAAATTATAAAAATTCAACATCATTCATTAGTAATTAGTAAAATGTGAATTTAAACCACAATGGGATACAAACAAAACAGGAGAAAATCTTTGTGACTTTGAGGTAGGCAAGGATTTCTTAGCTATAACATTACCTATAAAAGAAAAAGCAGAGACTTCTGGCAAAATGGCCCTCTAGGCAGAAGCACCACGCCATCCCTCCACAGCAAAGATCCGAAAAACTAAGCCGAACAGAGAAAACAACAATCCTGAAACCTTAAAACATCAAATGAAGAGATAAAGAACTCAGCCAAGCACCAAACTGAGTGAGAAAACTGACGGAGAACGGAGAGCGAGGAGAGATTCATGAAGAGGTCCCCTTTCAGCTAACGTGGCGTGGATCAGCCATCTTGGACTCCTATCAAGAGACCAGCAAATAGCGGGTATGAGAAAGCAGCTTCACGGAGCTTCCAGCGGGAGACAGAACAACTGGTGATTTGTGATATACACTTTCCCACACCCCACTCTTCTTCACCCCGACTCAGCCTCCTTTGCTTCCCAAGGCCACAGTCTCCTGTCTGGGAAGCACCGGCTGCTTGCATTCCACTCACCTACACTGGCCTGCTCTTTCAGTGCCATTTGTTTTCTGCTGGTGTTGCTTTTTTTCCACTTCTTTTGATGTATTCCTTACCTCTCACCACCTCCCCCTCCTTTCGCTCAAATACCTGGCTATATGTGCCAACTTTGCTTCTTCCTGAGGGGCTGCGGAGCTCCGTACGAGTGTGGAGCTGCTTCCCGGTCTGGGCTGCCACACTTCTGGGATCCTGGGGCTTTTGTTTGTTTGTTTTGAATTGTTTGTGTGTTTTCTTTTCTTTTTCTTGAGTTGGGAGCCCGTTCTGCCTGGGCAGTGCTGCCCAGATTGGAGCCTACCCGCCTTGGCTTGCGCAGATGCCCGGAGGGATCCCTGAGGGCATTTCTTTTTTTCTGTATTTTTGGGGGCTTTTCTCGTTCTTTTTTTTTTTTTTTTTTAATTTGTTTTGTTTTCTTTTCCCTCTTTTTCGCTTTTTGTCTTTTTTCATTACTCAGTTTCTCGTCTCTCTATACCTTCCTTCTCTTTCTGTTCCCTGAATACCTGGTGCTGAATACCTACCTCTATGCCTTCTAGGCAGGCTGTACTGCAACACCTGAGAACAAATTCCCCAGACCTCATAGCTGCACCAGTGGGATCACTGGGGGCTTTGCTATTCTTTTTCCTTTCTGATTTTTATTTATTCATTCTCTTCTTTTATCTTCCCTCTTCTTCCCCTTTTTCTTTCTCTCCATTTCATAGTCTCTCATCTCTCCACTCCAACAGCAAGCTCCCCCTATGCTCTTTTTTGTTTGTTTGTATGTTTTTGGCTCCTGTTCCGCTCTCCCCTCGCCCATATCCGTCATAGCTTCACACATAACAATCCCCCCCCTACATCCTGCCTACCTGCACCATGCGCTTAACATCACACCATCAACCAGCACAGGCATGGCCTACTGGAACCTGCCCTGCACTGATCACTGACCAGCCCGGGTGGCTGTAGTAAGTGCCACAAACAGCCTGTCTCAGTAACTCCTTTTCAGCTAGACCTGCCCTGCTGTGCCATATCTGAGTGACTGACCCTACCAATTGGAGAAGAAGGTGAAAAGTATCATGCCCACAGATGAGCAAACAACCAAGAACATACAGCCTGCCTGCTCAGACATAGCCAAATAAAAAAAAGGAGGAAACAAGTAAATCTACAATCAACAAAGAAGAAAAATAACTACTGAATGACCCGAAGACAGCAGACCATATCAAAACATTTACAAAAACAGGACAGGATGGCTCCAGTAGGCATCCAAAATAAAGCACCAGTGACTTTCCAATGGAGGACAGGCACAAGAACTACCTGATAGGGAATTCAAATCTCTAATACTCAGAATTCTCCAAGAGTTGAAGAAAAAGCAAACAAAAATGAGGAAAAAATAGAAAAATTCATGGAAAATACAGACAAAAATTGGAAGAATTCAGGAAAATAATGCAGGAATAAAATGCAAAAATAAATTCACAACAAGAAATTATACAAAAACAATAATTAGAAATCCAAAAGATAAATAACAAGATTTCAGAAATGGATGGTGTCATAGAAGGGCTGAGGAGCAGATTTGAAATGGTGGAAGACAGGATCAGTGGAATTGAAAACAAACACTTGGATACAAACCTGTTTGAGGTAAACTCAGAAAAAAGAACAACGAAAAATGAAGAGACCCTGACAGTTATGTGGGATACAATCAAAAGCAAAAATTTTCGAGTGATTGGAGTTTCAGAACAGGGGGAGAAAGCAGAAAACACAGACAGGATCATTGAAGAACTCCTGACAGAAAACTTCCCCAATATCATGAAAGATGAAAAGCTGGCCATCCAAGAAGCTCAATGAACCCCATATAGGATAGACTTCAAAAGAAAATCACCAAGACATATCAGAATCACACTCACCAAAACCAAACATAAACAAAGAATTCTGAGAGCAGCTCATGAAAAACAAAAGTCACATACAGAGGAGAAACAATAAGACTAAGCTCAGATTATTCGGCAGAAACCATGCAGGCAAGAAGGCAATGGGATGACATATATAAACCCTGAATGAAAAAAATTGCCAGCCAAGAATAATATATCCTGCAAAACTCTCGTTCAAATATGATGGTGAAATTAGGACATTTTTCCAGATAAACAGAAAATAAGGGAATATGTAAAAACCAAACCAAACTTACAAGAATTATTAAAGGCAGTTCTTTGATCTGAAGACAAACAACTTCAGCTCACAGGCAGAATCTAGGATGCAGGATCACACCAGACAGATACCAATCTAGGAAATGACCTCTCGAGGACTATCCAAAACCAAAAGAAATACAACAGGGAATCAGAGCAGTTAATCAGTAAATGACAACAACAGCAGAACAATAAAAGGGGAACAAACGGTGTAGGTATAGAACTTTCTAATATAGAGAAAGGCAAGGTGATACCAAGTAATAATAGACTGCTTCAAACTTAGAAAAATAAAGGTAAATTTCATGGTAAACAAAAAGAAAGTTAATAAATATACTCATAAAAATAAACAGGAAAAACATAAAGTCTCAGCAAAAACAAAACCTACAAAAACAAAAGAAATGAAAAACAATCCACAAACAAAAGTAATTCAGCACAGGAGAGTAAGAAGAACAAAGAAAACATCAGCACCACAAAAAAAAAAGCACTACAAAATGACAGCAACAAACTCACATCTATCAATCATTAACACTGAATGTAATGGACTCAATGCACCCATAAAGAGACACAGAGTGACAGAATGGATAAGAAATCAGGATCCATCAATATGCTGTCTACAAGAGACACACCTTAGAAATAAAGATGTGAATTTCTTAAAAGTCAAAAGTTGGAAAAATATATATCAAGCTAACAACTACCAAAAAAGAGCAGGAGTGGCAATACTAATCTCAGATAAAATAGACTTTAAAAGAAAATCCACCATAAAAGACAAAGAAGGTTACTATATAATGATTAAGGCGATGATCCATCATGAAGACATAACCATAATAAACATCTACACACCCAATGACAGGACTCCAAAAAACAAAACAAACTCTAACAACACTGAAAAGAGAAACTGACAGTTCCATAATAATAGTAGGAGACTTCAACACATCACTCTCAGTAAAGGACAGAACAACTAAGAAGAAACTCAGCAAAGATACAGAAGACCTAAAGGGCACAATCAGCCAACTTGACCTCATAGACATATATAGAACACTGCATCCAACCGCTGCAAAGTACACATTCTTTTCCAATGCACATGGAACATTCTCCAGAATAGACCACATCTTAGGCCACAGAGCAATCTTCAACAAGATCCAAAACGTTGAGATAATTCAAAGTATCTTCTCTGACCACAATGCCATCAAGGTAGAAATTCACAAAAGAAAGAGTGAGGAAAAAAAAATCAATTACATGGAAACTGAATAATACCCTGCTTACACATCACTGGGTAATAGAAGAAATCAGAGACGGAATCAAAAAATTCCTAGAATCAAATGAGAATGAAAACACATCATACCAAAACCTTTGGAACACAGCAAAGGCAGTCCTCAGAGGACACTTTATAGCAATAGATGCACATATCAAAAAAGAAGAAAGGGACAAAATTAAAACATTAACTACAGAACTCAAACAAATAGAAAGAGAACAGCAAAAAAAGCCCACAACCACCAGAAGAAATGAAATAGTAAAGATCAGAGCAGAAATAAATGAAATAGAGAACATAAAAACAATAGAAAGAATCAACAAAACCAAAAGTTGGTTCTTTCAAAGAATCAACAAAATCGACAAACCACTGGCCAAACTGACAAAAGAAAAACAGGAGAGGATGCAAATAACCTAAATAAGAAATGAAATAGATGACATTACAATAGACCCAAATGAAATAAAAAGGATCATAACAGAATATTATGAAAAATTATACTCCAACAAATTTGAAAACTTAGAGGAAATGGATACATTTCTAGAAACACACTACCTACCAAAACTACAATAAAGTGATGTTGAAAATCTGAACAGACCCATAAAAAGAGAAGAGATTGAAAAGGTAATGAAAAAAATTTCCAAAAAAAAAAAAAAAGCCATGGCCCAGATGGCGTCACTTGAGAATTCTACAAAACATTCACAGAAGAGCTTGTACCAGTACTACTCAAGCTATTTCAGAGGATAGAAAAGGAAACAACACTTCCAAATTCATTCTACGAAGCCAGCATAATGCTGATACCAAAACCAGGCAAAGACGTCACAAAAAAAGAAAATTACAGACCTATATCTCTCATGAATATAGATGCAAAAATTCTGAACAAAATTCTAGCCAACAGAATTCAGCATTATATCAAAAAAAATAATACACAACAATCAAGTAGGATTCATACCAGATATGCAATGATGGTTCAACATTAGAAAATCAATCAATGTAATCTACCACATAAATAAAAAGAAAGAAAAGAATCACATGATCATCTCAACTGACGCAGAAAAGGCATTTGACAAAGTCCAACACCCATTCCTGATAAAAACTCTCAATCAAATAGGTATAGAAGGGAAATTTCTCAACATAATAAAGGGCATCTATGCAAAACCAACAGCCAACGTCATTCTTAATTGAGAGAGGCTGAAAAAATTCCCCTTGAAAACAGGAACAAGACAAGGATGCCCTTTATCACCACTCCTATTAAACATTGTGTTGGAAGTTCTAGCTAGAGCAATAAGGTAAGAGAAAGAAATAAAGGGCATCCAAATTGGTAATGAAGAAGTTAAACTCTCCATGTTTGCAGATGATATGATACTATACATAGAAAACCCTAAAGACTCCATGAGAAATCTACTGGAACTAATAGAAAGATTCAGCAGAGAAGCAGGATACAAGATAAACATTCAAAAATCAGTTGGATTCCTATACACCAGTAAAGAGAACGATGAAAAGGAGATCAGGAAATCAATACCATTTTCAATAGCCCCTACAAAGATAAAATACTTAGGAATAAATCTGACCAGGAATGTAAAAGACCTATACAAAGAAAACTACAAAACACTACTGCAAGAAACCCAAAGGGATCTACCTAAATGGAAAAACATACCACGCTCATGGATAGGTAGAGTCAACATTGTGAAAATGACAGTTCTACCCAAAGCAATATACAAATACAACACAATCCTGATCCAAATACCAACAACATTCTTCAAAGAGATGTAAAAACTAATCATTAACTTTATATAGAAAGGAAAGAAGCTCTGACTGAGTAAAGCACTACTGAAGAAGAAGAATAAAGTTGGAGGACTCACACTACCTGACTTGAGAACCTACTATACATCTACAGTAGTCAGAACAGCCCGGTACTGGTACAACGACAGATACCTCGACCAATGAAACAGAATTGAGAACCCAGATGTAAATCCATCCACCTATGATCACCTGATCTTCAACAAGGGCCCAAAGTCCATCGGATGGGGAAAAGGCAGTCTTTTTAATAACCGGTGCTGGCAAAACTGGATATCCATCTGCAAAGAAATGAAACAAGACCCATACCTCACGCCATATACAAAAACTACTTCAAAATGTATCAAAGACCTAAATATTAAGCCAAAAACTATAAAGTTCATAGAAGAAAAAATAGGACCAACACTACAGTCCTTAATACACAGCATTAACAGGATACAAACCATAACCATCAACACACAAACCTCAGAAGATAAGCTAGATACCTGGGATGTTCTAAAAATCAAACACCTATGCTCTTCAAAAGACTTCACCAAAAGAGTCAAAAGAGAACCTATGGACGGGGTAAAAAATTTTGGACAGTACAAGTCAGACAAAGGTCTAATCTCCATAATGTACAAGAAAATCCAACACCTCTAAACAAAAAGACAAATAATCCTATTAAAACATGGGCAAAGGAAATGAACAGACACTTCCCCAAAGAAGACATTCAAAAGGCCAACAGACACATGAGGAAATGCTCGAGATCGCTAGCCATTAGAGAAATGCAAATTAAAACCACAATGAGATACCATCTCACCCCGGCATTACTGGCACGAATCGAAAACACTGGAAATAACAAATGTTGGAGGGGCTGCGGGGAGATGGGAACTCTTATGCACTGCTGGTGGGAATACAAAATGATACAACCATTTTGGAAAATGATATGGCGCTTCCTCAGAAAGCTAGAAATAGACATACCATTTGATCCAGCAATCCCACTCCTAGGAATATATCCTACAGAAATAAGAGTGGTCACTCGAATAGACATATGCACACCTATGTTCATGGCAGCATTGTTCACAATTGCAAAAAGATGGAAACAACCTAGATGCCCATCAACAGATGAATGGATAAACAAGCTATGGTACATACACACAATGGAGTACTATGCAACGAGAAAGAACAATGATGAATCTGTGAATCATCTCATAACATGGATGAAACTGGAGGACATCATGCTGAGTGAAATAAGTTAATCACAAAGGACAAATATTGTATGAGACCTCTATTGTAAAAACCCATGATAAAGTTCACACACAAAGATTAACAATCTTTTTTGGTTACCAGGGATGGGAAGGGTTGGGGGGAAATACTAAATAGGCAATAGATAAGTGATATCTTGGGTGAAGGGTGAGACAGTACACAGTACTGGAGAAACCAGCACAAGTTGTACAAGGAAAGGTCAAGGAAGCTCCCTGAGGGACTGAATTGCTGGATGGAGGGCTGTGGGGACCATGGTCTCGGGGAACATCTAGCTCAATTGGCATAACACAGTTTATAAAGACAATGTTCTACGTTCTACCTTGGTGAGTAGTGTCTGAGGTCTTGAAAGCCTTGAGCAGCCATCTAGGATACTCCACTGGTCTCATCCCTTTGGGAGCAAGGGAGTGTGAAGAGAACAGTATACTAGGGAAAGACTAGTCCGAAGTACTAATGGACCACAGCTACCAGGGCCTCCACCAGACTGAGTCCAGTATAGCTAGATGGTGCCTGGCTACCACCACTGACTGCTCTGACCAGGATCACAACAGAGGGTCCTGGACAAAGCTGGAGAAGGATGCAGTACAAAATTCTTACTCACAAAAAAAGGACCAGATTTGCTGGCCTAAAGGAGATTGGAGAAACCCTGAGAGTATGGCCCCCAGACACCCTTTTGGCTCAGTGGTGAAGTCACTTCCAAGGTTCACCGTTCAGCCAGGGAGTGGACAGCCCCATAAAACCAAATGAGACTAATGAAGCACAGCAGTCCAGGGATGAGGACTAGAAGGCAGAGGGGGACAAGAAAGCTGGTGATAGGGAACCCAAGTTTGATTAAGGATAGTGTTGATGTGTTGTGAGGTTGTTAACCGTTGTCATAGGGCAACATGTGTACTAACTGTTTAGTTCTGTAAATCATCTAAAGTGAGAATAGCAGCACAATTGGAAGAGCGTGGTCGATGTCACTGAACTGTGCATATAGAAATTTTTGAAATGGTGTATCTTTAGCCATGTATATTTTCACCAAAAAAAAAAAAAAAGGTCAAGAAGGGAGAGGGTTGACATGTTATGGGGTTGTTAACCAATGCCATAAAACAATATGTGTACTGACTGTTTAATGAGAAACTATTTATTCTGTAAACCTTCATCTAAAGTACAACAAAAAATAAAAATAAAAATTCCCAAAAATCAAATGTGAAAACAAACTTCTGAATCTAACTGTACTAGATTGATGGGATAACCACACAAAGAGGAATTATTGTAATTGAATACTTATATTTAAAATATTGTCATATTATTAGTGGTAGTAAGGAAAATGTTGGGTACATATTATAAAACCAATAAAGCGAGGAAATACATTAGTGTCATTAAGAAATGATATTTTATCATGGTTAAAGGAAGTTCCAAATAAGAGTTGATAAAATCTGTGTAGTGCTGAAATTGACTTGAAAGCATAACTATAAATTGAAGACATATTTTTTAAAAATCATAGAACTGTCCAATGAAAAGGCCTAGAAACAATGACCAATCCTTTAGAGATGAGAAACCCTAGTGTCCAGAGTGTGGTTTTTGAATACCATTTCCTTCTAAAAGTGACCAGTTCTCATTGGAGAAATGATTAAATTCAGACCTGAGCAGGAAATTTACAAGATGAGTCTGAAACATTCTACTATACAAGAAATCTATGAAGGTGAGAAAGATGGAAGTCATGACAAAAAAATCTCAGAAGTAAATATACTGGCAAAAGATGAAACTTTGTACTCCCATAATGATCATAATTAAAATGGAGTGATTCATAAAATATGTTTAAATCCATGCGTTCATAATGATATTCAAAAACACATTGGTCATTTTTGTTGGATGTTATGAGCCAACTCATTATTTTGAAAACTGTTAAGAGAAAGAATTAAACATTCATCTAACCTTTTCTATACAAACTAACAAAGATGAGTAAATACTTGAAGAGAGAATTTTATCTTTGTAGAAATATTCCATCTAATATATGAAGAAAGAATAATAGAATTGGAATATGATATTTTGCAACTCTATTAAATTAATAGATGTTGATGATAATCATCTGTGGTTGATAACATCATGTCACAAGGGATCACCAGACTTTACGTAACTTTGGATGACGGTACACACAGTACCACCCGTGAAGAAGACATGCCAAAAAATAATCTAATTAAGCTTCTAGATCTAAAGCAACTTATAGATAACATCATGAAAAAATAAACATTTAACGAATGCCATGAGGGTACAACCAGCAAACTCCAGACTGTAGCAAATTCTATAAGATGACCTAGTTTATTCAACAACAACAACAAAAAAAAATATGAGCAGAAAGAGAGAAAGAAATGGAGAGGATAAAACATCTTAAAAGAGTCAAGAGAAATATCAACCGATAACAATGAATCAACCTTCCTTGAGTCCTGTTTTAAGCAAATTGTAAAACAAAATAATCAAGAAAATGTGACCTCTGTCTGGATAGGTGATCATGCTAAGAAATTATTGTTAATTTTAAATTTTTGATAATAGCATCATAATTATTTGTAAAATGTTTTTAAGATATTTAATAAAGTAGAGATGAAATTGTATGAAGTTTGGAATTTGCTTCAAAATAATCCACAGTGGAGGATATGGGTGGGTTATTAGTAAAACAAAATCAAATATGTGTTGTTAATTATTGAAGCTGGAAATGTATATATGGGGGGAGGGGTCATTAGACTATTCTCTCCACTTTTGTACGTCTCTGAAATTTTCCATAATAAAAAGTTGTGAAGTTTAAAAAAGCACAAAGCACACAAAAGGTTGGTGTCACTAAAGCCTCCTTTAATAAATACACCATTAATGTGTGGCAAACTTTTGAATATTTCCTGTAATGTATATTTTTATTAATGGTAAACAGTGACTTCGGAAATAAGATATTTGAGTCAGTTAGGATAGTTTTAATCCAAACATATCATAGAAGAAGGCGATGGGAAAATTTATAATTTCCATTTGATGACATAGCCTCTTCTATTTGACATCTCTATCAAAGAATCTACCACCTGTCAGGAAGGTTCCCGTGAAAACAAAGCAAAGCAAGCCTAAGTAAGAAATATCAAAGGAGGCAGCAACTTATTTTAATTAGGCAACAAACTCCTAGGAAGCCTTTGCACCTTATCAATATCTAGCTAGCTAGCTATATAAATAGCTAGCTATTTATCTATCATCTACCTTAGATTTTAATTCAAAAGACAGAGGGTAGTCACAATGAGGCATATTAAAAAAATTTGAATTTAAAATAAATTTAGAATTTAAAATTTCTAAAGGAATGTAAATCTGAATTGCTTAACTGATTTTATGATAAAAATTGGCTTTAGTAACAATTTGTATCCCAAAAATTGAGTTAAATATATAGTTTCAAGGTTTTGATATAAATATATTTAAAACACATGGTAAGGTGCAACTTTTTTTTTCCACTGTGTTGGCAAAGATATGATAGATTTGTAATATTTTCATTTTCCCAACTCTTTCTGACATGCCAAGATAAATAACATGCCCCTTTATGAAATGTAGCAAGCATCACCATCAATGCCTAATGAATCATTTGAAAGCGTTTCATATATACCTTTAAAAATTGAGAAAGTAAATGACCCCAGTGACTAAACAAAACATCTTTTTGCGAGAGGCAGAGCCAACATAGTGCTATAGACAGATGCATCATGCCATCCCTCTGCAGCAAAGACCCGAAAAACTAAGTAAAATAGATACAAATGTCAATCCTGGAACCCTAAGCATCAAGTGAAGGGATAAAAAACTAAATCAAGCAACTGAATGGTGGAAGAAACTGACAGAGAATGGAGAACGAGGAGAACTATAGAGTGGAGATCCCATGCCAGCTAACATGGCATGGATTCACCATCTTGGAGCAAAGCCACCAAAGACCCCAGACAGGGAGTGCAAGAAGGCAACATCATGGAGCTCCCAACAGGAGACAGAGCACTGAGCCTTGCACTACCTGTACTGATTCCTGACCAGCCATGCTGTGCTGCCTGGAGAGAGACTGAAACCAGTTAACCGCTAACCTGGTTCCACGCCCCCAACAGCCAGTTTCCTCAGCATCATATTTTGTTTTTATTTTTTTTGTTATTGTTGTTTGTTTCCTCTTTTCTCTTTTCCTTCCTGCCTTTCCTTTCTCTTGCCCACCTAGCTCTGTGTGCCACCCTTTCCCCTTCTCAATGGGCCAGCCCGCACTGGGCTAGAGAGACACTGGCACACAGCCTCTCCAGGTCTGCCCTGCCCCCAGCAGCCAGCTTCCTCAGCACCATATTTTTTTTTTTTCTTTATCTTTCCCTTTCTCCCTTTTCCTTCTCCCTCCCACCTAGGCTTTGCACTGCCTCCACCTTTACCTGATGGGTCGTGCAGCAATGCCCAGAGAGAGAGACACCAATTCACCACAACTCTGGTGCCACCCCGCCCCCAACAGCCTGTTCCCTCAGCACCGTATTTTATTTATTTATTTTTTTGTTTGTTTCTTGTCTCTGTTTCCATTCCTGCCTTTCCTTTCTCATGTCCACCTAGCTCTGTGAGCCATCCCTGCCCCTTCTCAATGGGCCATGCTGTACTGCTCTGCTAGAAAGCCACCAGCTCACAACCTCCTTGGGTCTGTCCTGCCCTACCTGCTGACTCGCACTGCACCATTTTATTTCTTTACTTTAATTAATTTTGTCTGTTCTTCATTTTCTTTGCTTCTGTTTCTTTTCTTTCTGTCTCCCATTTAGCTCCACACATCACATTTTCTCTGTCCCCTCCTGCCTCTCTGCACTGCATGTCAAGCACTATGACCTGAGCAACATTTGTGTGGACCTCCAAACCCCCAGGTCTCTCCCTCTGCTGCCCCATGGCTCCACCCTGCCAAGCAAGAGCCCCCAAACTGCACTGGCATGGGCTCTCAGAGCCGCCCTGTGCTGCCCCAGTGCCCGTCCCACTGAACACCACGCCCCTAAGTGGTATCGACATGGATCTTTGGACCCACAAGCCCCACTGCACTGCCCTGAGACCCACCCACCAGTCCCAGTTTGTGCCAAAATGACCCATGCTCCCACTCCCGCCCCACACTAGACCTGTCCTGCTGCACCATAGCTGAGTGACCAATGCTGCCCACCTGGACAAGGTGGTGAGAACTATCTTGCCCACAGATGAGCAAGCAAAAAGAAATGCCCAGCCTGCCCACCTAGACATAACCAAATAAAATAAAAAAGCAGGATGAAACAAACAAACCTACAATCAATAAATGAAGAAAATAATTACTGAACGTCCCAAGGGAGCAAATAATATAAAAACATAAAAAAACAGAATAGGATGGCTTCAGAAAGAACCAACATAAACCACCAGATAAGGCTTCCAATAGAAGAAAAGGCACTGGATCTACCTAACAGGGAATTCAAAACTCTAATATTCAGGGTTCTTCAAGAGACAAAGGAAAGTGCAGACAAAAATAAGGAAAAAATAGACAAAATCATTGAAAATACAGACAAAATCAGGGTAGATACAGACAAAGCAATGGAATAATTCAGGAAAATAACACAGGAACAAAATGACGGAATAAATAAACAACTAGAAATCATACAAAAAGAGCAATTAGAAATTCAAAAGATAAACAACAAGATTTCAGAAATGGACAGTACCTAGAAAGTTTCAGGAGCAAATCTGAAACAACAGAAGACAGGATCAGCAAAATTGAACACTAATTCTTGGATACCACTTTGTTTGAGGAAAAATCAGAAAAAAAGAATAAAGAAAAATGAAGAAAAGCTAAGAACTATGTGGGATACAATCAAGAGCAAAATTTTGGGAGTGATTGGAGTTTCACAACAGGGAGAGAAAATGGAAAATGCAGAGAGGACCATTAAAGATTCACTGACAGAAAACTTCCTTAATATCATGAAAGATGAAAAGCTGACCATCCAAGAAGCTCAGTCAACCCCATATGGAATAGACCCCAAGAGAAAGTTGGCAAAACATATCGTAATATCACACTTGCAAAAATAAAAGACAAAGAAAAATCCTGAGAGCAGTTTGAGAAAAATGAAGTAACAAAAGGGGAAACAATAAGACTAAGCTTTGATTACTCAGCAGAAACCATGCATGTAAGAAAGCAATGAGATGAAATATATAAAACCTTGAAAGAAAAAAAATTGCCAACCAAGAATAATATATCCTTCAAAACTCTCACTCAACTATGATGGTGAAATTAAGACATTTCCAGATAAACAGAAGTTAAGGGAATATGTAAAAACCAAACCAAACTTACAAGAATTATTAAAGGGAGTCCTTCAGTTAGAGAACCAACAACATCAGACAACAACCAGATTCTAGGACGCAGGACAACATTAGCCATGTGCTAACCTAGGTAATGAACTCTCAAGGATAAAACAAAACTAAAAGACTTACAATAGGGGACCAGAGACTTCAAGCTGTAATGACAACAGCATCAGAACAACAAAAGGGGGAATACACGGTGTAGGTACAGAACTTAAAAATGGAAAGGAAGTCAAGGAAATATCAAGTAATAAAGTTTCAAATTTAGGAATATGGGGTAAATTCCAAGGTAACCACAAAGAAATTTAACAAATCAACTCATCAAAATAAAGACGAAAAACATAAATTCTCAGTAAAAACAAAATCTACAAAAACAAAAGAAACAAAAAGAAAATCCACAAACAAAAGGAACTCAGCACAGCAGAGTAAAGGAACAAAGAAAACATCAGTATCGCCAAAAAAAGCACTATGAAATGACAGCAATAAACTCACACCTATTGACAGTCACACTGAACTTAAATGGCTTAAATACACCCGTAAAGAGACAGAGTGACCAAATGGATAAAAAAATTATGACACACCAATATGATGTCTACAAGAGACACACCTTAGAAACAAAACATAAATATATTAAAAATAAAAGGATGGAAAAAAATACATCAAGCAAACAGCAACCAAAAAAAAACCAAGAGTGATAATACTAAATGCAGATAAAATAGACTTTAAGACAAAATCCAGCAAAAAAGACAGGGAAGGATGTTATAAAAAGATTAAAGGGGCAATCCACCATGAGGATATAACCATAATAAATACATATGCACCGAATGACACAGCTCCAAAATACTTAAAACACTCAAACAGCACTGAAAAGACAAATTGAAAGTTCCACAATAAGAGTAGGAGACACATCACTCTCAGTAAAGGTCAAAACATCTCAAAAGAAACTCAGCAAAGATACCGAAGATGTAAAGGTCACAATCAATAAACTTGACATCATAGACACATATAGAACACTCCACAAGCAGCAGCAAAGTATATATTCTTTATCAATGCACATGGAACATTTTCCAGAATAGATCACATCTTAGGCAACAAAGAAACCTTTAACAATCTTAAACACTGAGATAATACAAAGCATCTTCTCTGATCACAACACCATAAAAGTGGAAATTAATAACAGGAAGACCAAGGAAAAAAATTCAAAAACACAGAAACTGGAACAACACCTGGCTTAAAAACCACTGGGTAATAGTAGAAATCAATGATGACATTTAAAAAGTCCTAGAATCAAACAAGAATGAAAACTCATCATACCAAAACCTTTAGGACACAACAAAGGCAATGCTCAAAGGCAATTTATAGCAACAGACACATATATCAAAACAGAAGGGATAAAATCAAAATGTTAGATTTACAACTCAAACAAATAGAAAGAGAACAGCAAAAGAAGAGCACAGCAACACAAAGAAAGGAGATAATAAAGATCAGAGCAGAAATAAATGAAACAGAGAACAGAAAAACGATAGAAAGCATCAACAAAATCAAAAGTTGGTTCTTTGAGAGGATCAATAAAACCAACAAACCATTGTCCAAATTGATAAAAAGAAAAACAGGAGAGGAAGAAAATAACCCAAATAAGAAATGAAATGGGAGACATTGCAGCAGACCCAACTGAAATAAGAAGGATCATAACAGAGTACTATGAAAAACTGTACTCCAACAATTTTGAAAACCTAGAGGAAATGGACAAATTTCTAGAAACACACTACCTACCTAAACTAACACAAACTGAGGTCAAAAATCTGAACAGATCCATAACAAGAGAAGAGATTGAAAAGGTAATAAAAGAAACTCCCAATAAAAAAATTCCTGGTTTAGATGGCTTCACTGGAGAATTCTACCAAACATTCAGAGAAAAGCTTACACCAACCAGTACTACTCAAACTATTTCAGAACATAGAAGGGATACTTCCAAATTCATTCTATGAAGCCAGCATAACCCTGATACCAAAACCAGGCAAACACACTACAAGAAAAGAAAATTACATACCAATATATCTTATGAATATAGATGCAAAAATCCTCAACAAAATTTTAGCCAATGTAAGGCAGCACCATATAAGAAAAATAATACACCACGACCAAGTGGGATTCAGACCAGGTATGCAAGAATTGTTCAACACTAGAAAATCAACCAAAGTAATGTATCACATAAATAAAACAAAAGAATCACGTGATCATCTCAATCAACACAGAAAAGGCATTCAATAAAGTCAAATACCCATTCCTGATAAAAAAATCTCTCAATAAAATAGGAATAGAAGGGAAATTCCTCAACATAATAAAGGGCATCTATACAAAACCATAGCATCCCTATGAGCCAGAACTGACCAGATGGCAATGGGTTTGGTTTTTTTTTGGGGGGGCGGGCAGGTTATACAAAACCAACAGCCAACATTCTTCTCAATGGAGAGAGGCTGAAAACATTCCCCTTGAAAACAGGAACAAGACAAGGACGCCCTTTATCACCACTCCTATTTAACATTGTGCTGGAAGTCCTAGTTAGAACAATAAGGCAAGAAAAAGAAATAAAGGGCATCCAAACTGGTAAGAAAGAAGTTAAACTGTCCCTGTTTGCAGATGATATGATACTATATAGAGAAAACCCAAAAGACTCCATGAGAAAACTACTGGAACTAATAGAAGATTTCAGCAGAGTGGCAGGATACAAGATAAACATAAAAAAATCAGATGGATTCCTATATACCAATAAAAACAACTACAAAAAGAAAATCAGGGAAGCAATACATTTATAATAGCCCCTAAAACAATAAAATACTTAGGAATAAATTTAACCAGGGATGTAAAAGACCTGTAAAAAGAAAACTGCAAAACACTACTTCAAGAAACCAAAATAAATCTACATAAATGGAAAAACATACCATGTTCATAGATAGGTAGACTCAACATTGTGAAAATGTCAATTTTACCGAAAGCAATCTACAAATACAATGCAGTCCTGATCCAAATAGTAACAGCATTCTTTAACAAGAACTCCTAAGGTTCAATCTTCAGCTAATCTTCAGATTAGACAGGCCCATAAAACAAAATGAGACTAAATGGGTACACAGCCCAGGGGCAAGGATGGGAAGGCAGGAGGGGACAGGAAAGCTAGTAATGAGGAACCCAAGTTTGAGAATGACACATGGCAGGGTTGGTAACCAATATCACAAAACAACATGTGTGCTGTTTAATGAGAAACTAATTTGCTCTGTAAACTTTCACCTAAAGTACAGTTTAAATTTATTTATTTATTTTTGCTACTTAGGTAATTTTCTACTCTTTTCTTTCAGTAAACCTGAAGGACAGAGTACAACTGCCCCATAGGGTTTCCAAGTAGCAGCTAGTGTATTCGAACTGTTGACCTTTTGGTTAACAGCGGAGCTCTTAGCCACTGTGCCACCAGTGCTCCAAAGGTGCATTTAGGTCAATAAAAACAATTTTTAATCATACATAATTGTGCAATTTTATTTACATATACAAAACAAACAAACAAAAAAAAACCAAATTAGTAGTCAATGAGTTAATTCTGATTCATGGTGACCCCATGTGTGTCAGCCTAGAGCTGTGCTCCATAGAGTTTTCAATAGCTGATTTCTCAGAAGTAAATCGTCGGGCCTTCCTCCAGGGCGTTTCTTGGTAAGCTTGAAAGGACAACTTTTTGGTTGGCAGCCAAGCTCAGTAACTATTTGGAGCACCCAGGAACTCGATATAACTACTAGGAAGTAAAATTATATGTTATTCAATAATTAAACTCTTCCATTCACAGCTACATCTTATAAAAACAAATATTCTTAAATCTCATATTTATAAAAAAAAATAGAACTAATGCTGCGTACTTTTTTGTTCTAGCAATAAAAATACTCAGCTTTATATAAATAAAATAAAGCAATTTCTTAAAAGCTCAAGCTATCATATTAATATATTTCCAATATTTAAAAAATTTCAGTAGTTAATTACCAACATTGGTAATATATTTTGATCAATTGATCAGTAAAATAACCATAATGATTTTAATCCTGTAGACATTTTTAAAACTCAAAGATTTACAAACACATATACACATGCATACACAAACATACACACATACAAACTGCAAAGAATTGTGATCTGTGATCAACAGATGTTTTTTGAGCATAAAAATATATTACCTTTAGGGTAAAATTATGTGGGGAAAGTAGAATAGAAATACACAAATATAAAAATATAATTTTGACTGTAATATAACCTTGTACTATAAAATAATTTTAAGAGATTGTGGTGTGAATCAAATTGCAGTAGTCTTATATTTGCTTGTATACATTCAAAAATATTGTTTAACAGTGTGATTTTAAAATGTCATTATTCATGATACATAAAAATTACATCATTTGTTACTATTAAATTTATAAAGAAATGTTCAGGTGTCAACTTAAAAATTCCTGAGTGTTATGTAATTCTTAAAAATTATTTTAAAGATACGAGAATAAAAATATTTGAAAGTCACTGCTAAATAACACAAGCCCATATTAAGTGAGTAGATTGAATAAAGTTCATTGGGAATTTAGGGTGTACAAGTTTCCATACTGTCAGACTACTCCACTGGGGTTGCTCACATTGGTTATTCCAATAAAACTAACCTTCCTCTGTGGCCTTTTCTTGCAATATAGCCTTGTTCTATTTATGTATAGTGTTGTCCAGTCACTCCAGGAAAACTTTCACCATGCTCTTAAATGCCCCTCCCCTCGCCAGCACCAGAGATTCCCCAACCTTCTTGCCCTGGGTATGTCAATCACGCTGTGGTGATAATCTTCTTCCTCTTGCTTGACTCACTTGAGGCAATAAAATCTACCACAAGTGGTGATTTCTCTGATTTCTTTACCGTTCCCTGAATCACCTTGGTCAAACCCTAATAATTAGGATTTGGATTCATCAAGGTCCTGGCTACTCCAGCCACCTAAAAGGCCAAATCACTGAGCAAAAATAGCTCCTTCAGTGCCCCCAGAGCAAGGCCCAGGTAATTGTTAATTAGGGCAAGAAAAAGATTTTTTTCCCCTTGAAAGGTTTTATCTTGTACTGTTGCCCTTGAGTCAATTCTGACTCATATCCACCCTATAGGGCAGAACAGAACTGCCCCGTAGGGTTTTCAAACAGCGGCTGGTGGATTCGAACTGTTGCCCTTTTGGTTAGCAGCTGAGCTCTTAACCACTGTGCCTCCAGGGCTCCTTATAGAGATACGGTATATTCCTCATCAAGCTGTGCTCATTCCATCTTTATTGCACCATCTACAATATGTTTAAAATATATTCCCAAGAAATGCCTATGTTTTATTATTCAACAAAGGGTAGTCCAATCAGAGTCACATCAGAGAGGATGATTTATAGTATAGCAGAAAGCAAATAAAAGTTGTCAAACAGAAAGATCTGAAAAGTTGCTGGCAATGCAGCTAGGTAGGGTGTGAGCAAAAATGTTTAAGGAAATATTTTATTTTTATTTACATCGGCTATGAAATAAATATTGCATAGTTGAGTCAGTGGATTTTATGTGTCAGGCACTATTTTCTGCTGCACCCGATCACTGCAAAGCTGTCAAAAGACAAGTGTGCATTTGACGAGGCTACCCTCTCTGAAAGAGAAAAAACAGGAGGGTTGGAAAAACACATTCCAACGAGCGTCTCTCTCTCTTTTTACGGCTATTGGAGTTTATTTCCATTTCAGTAAACGTGAACTCTGAATAAAAAGTAATCAAGGAAATAGCTTCAAAAGGACATAGAAAGGGAAGAGGGAAGACTTGCATATTTTTAAGCAGGTAACATTGCCCCGGTGGAATGCAAGTCCAAAGCATGTAAGATAAAATGGCTTCGTTGCAGATTGGATACCACCACCCTCTACTCAATAGCTAAATAGATACAGAGCGTGATGAGATGAGCATTTTATGTTGTGAGCGTCTGGTCACTGACCTATATGTTACAGCCACATCAGTGTAGATGAGCATCAGGAACAGGCAAGTAAGAAAGCCCAGAAAACAGCAAATGTCAGGAGCGTACAAATGGGAAAGCAACACTAATTCAGCACATGCCCCTGGATGGAATTTGATTGGAATTACATGGCCGAAGGATGGTTTATGATAAGCCCAGGGAAGGCAAAGCGCACACACCTGAGATTTGGGCTAGGCTTTTACAACCGCTTCCCTGGGCAGGCCTTTCTGTGTTCTCCATTCCATCTGCCTCATTCCAGAGAGTCACAGCTCTGGAGACAGACACAGAGGCTTTTGTGTTAATTGCTGTATATGTTTGCTACTGTTATATGATTCAAGAGACTTAAGTCATGAATAGTTAAAACCTTGGCTCTCCGTGGGCATAAACTATGATATAATAATAACAGTTCCCTAAGAGTATTTCTTAACACTGCATGGATACGGAAATTCCCCCCACCTCTGTCACCCACACTCACCCACTCGCATACACACATGAACTTTCTCACTAACTTATTCAGCTCACTCATTTCTGAGTAACTTCAGTTGTTGCTGAAGGCTTTTAAAAAATTACCACTGATTTGTGTGTTCTTTCGAAACCCCTTTTATGCTATAAATGAAATAGATTGAGATAATACTAAGTGATTGAATTTGTATCACTTCAGCACCTTTGATAACATATTATAATAGTGTATACACTTCTGTCCTCATAGTCATCAGATAAACGCTTTCCCCTAAATGGGCTAACTAAATGAGAGCTGAGTCTTCACACAACGTGGCAAGGATGTGTCCCTTTGCCCAACGTTCGGGCACGTCGAGATTCACGGGGTCTAATCATCCATCCATAGTTTGCTCTCTCTTGTGCCTCAGCTCACTCATGGCCTCAACCGGTTGAAAGGAGTAAATTTCTAATGGTGAAATTACAGGCATTTTGACAGGCCAATGCAGAGATATTTTGAGGATGGGGAGCTTCCCAGCATCCCTCAAATTTAAATGACAACAAACAGTAGGGTTTAATTTCTTCAGTCCAGGTGTCAGTAGGATTCTTGTCAGTCAAAGACATTCACAGAACACCTGCCCTATATAAAATATTTCTCGTCACGTACTAATTCCCTGCCTGACACTTGACAGTTTTTATAAAGAAAGATGGGAAGCTGAGTATTTGCTCTGTAGGATGGCAATTTGATTCAGAGTAATTTACTGATTTAGGGTGAAATTCCACTATGACCAAACTGTTTGTTCCTATGGTTTTTATTGTGAAGAAATTTTGCTTGCATCTCAGTGTGTGCCCTTGTCTTAATTCTCATAAAGGAGGATGTTTGTTCAGTATCTTAAATGTATTTGGGTAGAATTTTAACAGGAGTCCAAGAGTATAGAAATCTGTTGAAAACAGCTGTGGTCGATTTGAGATTTCCTTGTCTATACAGAGAAACAGGAAAGACAAGAAGCTAAACCACTGTGATTACAGCATTTACGTAATTTACAGCCTGCTTTCTAGCAATAAAGCCCCTGTCTCCCTTGTTTCCCCTGAGAGCACTTTCAGGTGGAATTTTTTTGTTTCCCCCTCAGTTAATTGCAGGTATTGTTTTGTTCTCATAGAATGGTTCTTGCAACTTGGAAATCTGTGGATTGACTATATTCTCCTAAAATAGGTTTCTTACTGTGCTTCACATGCATCCTTAAATAGCCAAGTTTGACACAGTTCAATGCAAGAATTGTAGTAAGAACCCTTAAGGACATACAGTTGATTTACTGAGCCAGTGCCTTATTCTATAAAATGAGGAAAGTAAACTAGATCTTTTTTAGATACTATAAAGACAAAAGTGAAACAATACATTTAATTCTTAGAATAACGATCTTTTTTTTAATCTCAGATAGTTCTGTGAACATCATTTTTCAAACTGTGCCTCTATGTTTCAATTTTTGTCACTTGTAAAGATAGAAACTCTAAGACATCTGTTTGAGAGAGACTAAATTCTATGTAGCATAACCTTAAACAATTATTAAGGTATAGTTGACTGTACATATTTAAAGTGTACCATTTGATTGTTTTTGTATATACCTGTGAAATCTTCACCACAATCAAGATAGTGAACATACTTATCACTCTCCAAATTTTTCTCATCTCCCAACAACTTATGCCCTATCACGCCAATCCCCAGGCAAAAATTCGTCTGTTTTATGTCAGTATAATTTAGTGTGCATTTTTTAGAATTTTATATAAAAGGAATAACACATGGGAGGCGGGGAAAGATGGCGCTCTAGGCAGAAGCACCACGCCATCCCTCCACAGCAAAGATCCGAAAAACTAAGCCTAACAGAGAATCAACAATCCTGAAACCCTAGAACACCAAATGAAGAGATAAAGAACTCAGCCAAACACCAAACGGAGTGAGAATACTAAAAGAGAACGGAGAGCGAGGAGAGACTCATGCAGAGATTCCTTACCAGCTAACGCAGCGCAGATCCACCGTCTTGGATTCCTATCGGAGACCAGCGAACGGGAGAGCAGCCTTGCAGAGCATCTGGTCGGAGACAGAACGACCGGTAAACTGCAGTGCGCGCTCTCCAACCACCCACCCCTCTCCGCCTCAGCTAGGGATACCCTGCTTTCCGTGGCCAGGATCCCTGGGCTGGGGGGCACTGGTGCTTGGATTCCGCGCGCCCGGGCTGGCGGCTTTCTGAGAGCCCTTTGCTGGCCGCTGACTAAACTTTTTCTGCCGCCTACCCCTCCTTTTGCCTGGGTGCCTGGTTCCGAGTGCCGTCTTTGCTCTCTCCTGCAGGGCTGCGGGGCTGCGTTGGGGTGTGTGGCTGTTTCCAGGTCTGGGCTGCCGCGCTGGTGGGATCCCGGGGCCTTTGTTCCTTCGCCCCTCTGCTTTCCGTGGCCGGGGTCCCTGGGCTGGGGGGCGCCGGTGCTTGGGTTCCGCGCGCCCGGGCTGGCGGCTTTCTGGGGGCCATTTGCTGGCCACTGGCGAGGCTTTTTCTGCCGCCGCCCCCTCCTTTTGCCTGGGTGCCTGGTTCCGAGTGCCGTCTTTGCTCTCTCCTGCGGAGCTGTAGGGCTGCGTTGGGGTGTGTGGCTGTTTCCAGGTCTGGGCTGCTGCGCTGGTGGGATCCCGGGGCCTTTGTTCGTTGGCCCCTCTGCTTCCCGTGCACACGGTCTCTTAACCCCGAGACTGCCGGCTTCTTGGAATTCACGCCCCTGAGTGGGGTCTCTCTGGGTCCCATTTGTTGGCACTGACTGCTGGTGTTGCTATTTTTTTTTTTTTTATTTTATTTTTCTTCTTTTTTTGATTAGTTATGTCATCTTTTCCCTCTTTTTCCCTTTTGTCTTTCTTCATTGCTTAATTTCTCGTCTCTCTATCTCTTCCTTCTCTTTCTGATCCCTGAATACCAGGCGATGTATGCCTCTGTACCTTCTGGCCAGGCTGTGCTGTGAAAACTGAAACCAACTCCACCAGACCTCACAGCTGCATCGGTGGGATCCCTGGGAACTTTTCAGTTCTTTAACTTTTCTGATTTTTATTTGTTCATTCTTTCCTTTTCTTTCTCTTCCCCCTTCTGGTTTCCTCCATCCCATAGTCTCTCATCGGTACGTTCCAACGACAAGCTCCCTTAGCATTCTTTTATGTTTGTATGCTTTTTGCTCCTCCTCCTCTCTCCTCTCTCCTCTCTCCCATATCCAGCTTAGCTTCACACATAACCATCTTCCTGCTGCACCCTACCTACCTACACCGTGCACTAGACATCACACCACCAAGCTGTGCAGGCACGCCCTATTGGAACCTGCCCAGCACTGACTACCGACCATACTGGTGGCTGCGGTGAGTGCCACAAGCAACCCGTCCCAGTGGCTCCTCCTCAGCTAGATCTGCCAAGCTCTACCACAAGGACAAAACAAACAAAAAAAAAATCTACAATTAATAAACGAGAGAAATATCTACTGAATGCCCCGAAAACAGCAAACAATATCAAAACATTTACAAAAACAAGACAAGATGGCTCCAATAGGCGTCCAAATTAAAACACCAGATAACTCTCCTGTGGAAGAAAAGGCACTAGAAGTACCTGATACGGAACTCAAATCACTAATACTTGTAATTTTCCAAGAACTGAGGCAAAAAGCTGACAAACATGAGGGAAAAATAGACAAATTTATGGAAAATACAGACAAAAAACTGGAAGAATTCAGGAAGATGATGTAGGAACAAAATGCCAAAATAAATTCACAACTCGAAACTATACAAAAACAACAATTAGAAATCCAAAAGATAAACAACAAGATTTCAGAAATGGACGGTGTCATAGAAGGGCTGAGAAGTAGATTTGAAACCATGGAAGACTGGATCAGTGGAACGGAAGACAAACACTTGGATACAACTCTGTTTCAGGAAAACTCAGAAAAAAGAACAAAGAAAAATGAAGAGACCCTGAGAGTTATGTGGGACACAATTAAAGGCAAAAACTTACGAGTGATTGGCATACCAGAACAGGGGGAGAAAACAGAAAACACAGAGAGGATCATTGACAAACTGCTGACATAAAACGTTCCCAATATCATGAAAAATGAAAAGCTGGCCATCCAAGAAGCTCAACGAACCCCATATAGAAGAGACCCCAAAAGAAAATCACCAAGATATATCATATTCACACTCACTAAAACTAAAGACAAACAAAGACTCCTGAGAGCAGTTCATGAAAAACAAGAAGTCACATACAGAGGAGAAACAATAAGACTAAGCTCAGATTATTCGGCAGAAACCATGCAGGCAAGAAGGCAATGGGATGACATATATAAAATCTTGAAAGAAAAAAATTGTCAGCCAAGAATAATATATCCTGCAAAACTCTCATTCAAATTTGATGGTGAAATTAGGTCATTTCCAGATAAACAGAAACTAAAGGAATATGTAAAAGTCAAACCAAACTTACAAGAATTATTAAAGAGTTCTTCGATCTGAGGACAAACAGCTTCAGCCCTCAGGCAGGACCTAGGACCTAGGACGCAGGTTCACATGAACCAGATACCATCCTAGGAAATGAACTACAGAAGACTTCCCAAAAACAAAAGAAATACAACAGGGAATCAGAGAAATAAATCAAAGGATGACAACAACATCAAAACAATGAAAGAGGGAACAAACGGCATAGGTATAGAACCTTCTAAAGGAGAGGAAGGCAAGGCGATACCAAGTAATGGTAGACTGCTTCAAAATTATAAAGATAAGGGTAAAATTCATGGTAACCACAAAAAAAGTTAACAAACCAACTCATAAAAATAAAGACGAAAAACATAAAGTCTCAACAAAAACAAAACATACAAAAACAAAAGAAATGAACACAAAATCCACAAACAAAAGTAACTCAGCACAAGAGAGTACGAAGAACAAAGAAAACTTCAGCATCACAAAAAAAGCACTACAAAATGACAGCAACAAACTTCCATCTATCAATAATTACACTGAACGTAAATGGACTCAATGCACACATAAAGAGACGGAGAGTGGCAGAATGGATAAGAAAACAGGATCCATCAATTTGCTGTCTACAAGAGACACACCTTAGAAACAAAGATGTGAATTTATTAAAAATCAAAGGTTGGAAAAAAATATATCAAGCTAACAACTATCAAAAAAGAGCAGGAGTAGCAATTCTAATCTCAGATAAAATAGACTTTAAAACAAAATCTACCATAAAAGACAAAGAAGGACACTATATAATGATTAAGGGGATGATCCATCATGAAGACATAACCGTAATAAATATCTATGCACCCAATGACAGGGCTCCAAAATACATAAAAAAAAACTCCAACAGCACTGAAAAGAGAAATTGACAGTTCCACAATAATAGTAGGAGACTTCAACACACCACTCTCAGTAAAGGACAGAAGAACTAAAAAGAAACTCAGCAAAGATACAGAAGACCTAAAGGACACAATCAGCCAACTGGACCTCATAGACATATATAGAACAATCCATCCAACCGCTGCAAAGTACACATTCTTTTCCAATGCACATGGAACGTTCTCCAGAGTAGACCACATCTTAGGCCACAGAGCAATCCTCAACAAGATCCAAAATGCTGAGATAATTCACAGTATCTTCTCTGACCACAATGCCATCAAGGTAGAAATTAACACTAGAAAGAGCAAGGGAAAAAAAAATCAAACACATGGAAAATGAATAATAATCTGCTTACACATCAATGGGTAATAGAATAAATCAGAGATGGAATTAAAAAATTCCTAAAATCAAATGAAAATGAAAACACATCATAGCAAAACCTTTGGGACACAGCAAAGGCAGTCCTCAGAGGACAATTTATAGCAATAGATGCACATATCAAAAAAGAAGAAAGGGACAAAATCAAAACATTAACTACAGAACTCAAACAAATAGAAAGAGAACAACAAAAAAAGCCTACAACCACGGGAAGAAAGGAAATAGTAAAGATCAGAGTAGAAATAAATAAAATAGAGAACAGAAAAACAATAGAAAGAATCAACAAAACCAAAAGTTGGCTCTTTGAAAGAATCAACAAAATCGACAAACCACTGGCCAGACTGACAAAAGAAAAACAGCAGAGGGCACAAATAACCCAAATAAGAAATGAAATGGGGGACATTACAACAGACCCAACCGAAATAAAAAGGATTATAACAGAATATTATGAAAAACTATACTCCAACAAATTTGAAAACCTAGAGGAAATGGATAAATTTCTAGAAACATACGGCCTACCCAAACTACAACAAAGTGATACTGAAAATCTGAACACACCCATAACAAGAGAAGTGATTGAAAAGGTAATAAAAAAACTCCCAACCAAAAAAAGCCCTGGCCCAGATGGCTTCACTGGAGAATTCTACAAAACATTTACAGAAGAGCTTGTACCAGTTCTACTCAAGCTATTTCAGAGCACAGAAGAGGAAGCAACACTTCCAAATTCATTCTATGAAGCCAGCATAACGCTGATACCAAAACCAGGCAAAGACATCACAAAAAAAGAAAATTACAGACCAATATCTCTCATGAATATAGATGCAAAAATTCTCAACAAAATTCTAGCCAATAGAATTCAGTATCATATCAAAAAAAATACACCACAACCAAGTAGGATTCATACCAGATATGCAAGGATGGTTTAACATTAGAAAATCCATCAACATAATTCACCACATAAATAAAAGGAAAGAAAAAAATCACATGATCTTCTCAATTGACACAGAAAAGGCATTTGACCAAGTCCAACACCCATTCCTTATAAAAGCTCTCAATCAAATAGGTATAGAAGGGAAATTTCTCAACATAATAAAGGGCATCTCTGCAAAACCAACAGCCAACATCATTCTTAATGGAGAGAGGCTGAAAACATTCCCCTTGAAAACAGGAACAAGACAAGGATGCCCTTTATCACCACTCCTATTTAACATTGTGTTGGAAGTTCTAGCTAGAGCAATAAGGCAAGAGAAAGAAATAAAGGGCATCCAAATTGGTAATGAAGAAGTTAAACTCTCCATGTTTGCAGATGATATGATACTATACATAGAAAACCCTAAAGACTCCACGAGACATCTATTGGAACT
This sequence comes from Dugong dugon, assembly GCA_030035585.1. Lineage (NCBI taxonomy): Eukaryota > Metazoa > Chordata > Mammalia > Sirenia > Dugongidae > Dugong > Dugong dugon. The sequence goes on along the minus strand of CM057463.1, from coordinate 17,797,140 downwards.
AATAGAAAGATTCAGCAGAGTAGCAGGATACAAGATAAACATTTAAAAATCAGTTGGATTCCTATACACCAGTAAAGAGAACGATGAAAAGGAGATCAGGAAATCAATACCATTTTCAATAGCCCCTACAAAGATAAAATACTTAGGAATAAATCTGACCAGGAATGTAAAAGGCCTATACAAAGAAAACTACAAAACACTGCTGCATGAAACCCAAAGGGATCTACATAAATGGAAAAACATACCATGCTGATGGATAGGCAGACTCAACATTGTGAAAATGGCAATTCTACCTAAAGCAATCTACAAATACAATGCAATCCCGATACAAATACCAACAACATTCTTCAAAGAGATGGAAAAACTAATTATTAACTTTATATGGAAAGGGAAGAAACCCCGAATAAGTAAAGCACTACTGAAGAAGAAGAATAAAGTCGGAGGAATCACACTACCTGACTTGAGAACCTACTATACAGCTACACTACTCAAAACAGCCTGGTACTGGTACAACAACAGAGACATTGACCAATGGAACAGAATTGAGAACCCAGATGTAAATCCATCCACCTACGGTCACCTGATCTTTGACAAGGGCCCAAAATACATCAAATGGGGAAAAGACAGTCTTTTTAACAAATGGTGCTGGCAAAACTGGATATCCATTTGCAGAAAAATGAAACAGGACCCATACCTCACACCATACACAAAAACTACTTCAAAATGGATCAAGGACCTGAATATAAAGCCTCAAGCTATAAAATTCATAGAAGAAAAAATAGGACCAACACTTCAGGCCTTAATACATGGCATTAACAGGATACAAACCATAAACATCAACACAAAAAACCCAACAGATAAACTAGATAACTGGGATCTTCTAAAAATCAAACATCTATGCTCTTCAAAAGACTTCACCAAAAGAGTCAAAAGAGAACCTACAGACTGGGAAAAAATGTTTGGACAGTACAAGTCAGACAAAAGTCTAATCTCCATAATCGACAAGAAAATCCAACACCTCTACAACAAAAAGACAACCAATCCTATGAAAAAATGGGCAAAGGAAATGAACAGACACTTCACCAAGGAAGACATTGAAATGGCCAACAGACACATGAGGAAATGCTCGCAATCACTAGCCATTAGAGAAATGCAAATTAAAACCACAATGAGATACCATCTCACCCCGGCATTACTGGCACGAATCAAAAATACTGGAAATAACAAATGTTGGAGGGTCTGCGGGGAGATGGGAACTCTTATACACTGCTGGTGGGAATGCAAAATGATATAACCATTTTGGAAAATGATATGGCGTTTCCTCAGAAAGCTAGAAATAGACATACTATTCGATCCAGCAATCCCACTCCTAGGAATATATCCTAGAGAAATAAGAGTCATCACTCGAATAGACATATGCACACCTATGTTCATGGCAGCATTGTTCACAATAGCAAAACGATGGAAACAACCTCGATGTCCATCAACAGATGAATGGTTACACAAACTATGGTACATACACACAATGGAGTACTATGCCACGAGAAAGAACAACAATGAATCTGTGAACCATCTCATAACATGGATAAAACTGGAGGACATTATGCTGAGTGAAATAAGTCAATCACAAAAGGACAAATATTGTATGAGACCTTTATTGTAAAAACCCATGAAAAAATTCACACGCAAAATTAACAATCCTTGTTGGTTACCAGGGATGGGGAGGGGGGGGAGAAATACTAAATAGGCAATAGATACGTGGTAACTTGGGTGAGAGGTGAGATAGTACCCAGTACAAGGGAAACTAACACAACCTGCACAAGGAAAGGTCATGGAGGCCCTATAGACTCATCCAAACCCCCCAAGGGACTGAGCTGTTGGATGGAGGGCTCTGGGGACCATGGTCTCGGGGAACATCTAGCTCAATTGGCATGACACTACTTATAAAGATAATGCTCTGCATTCTACCTTGGTGAGTAGTGTCTGGGGTCTTAAAAGCCTATGAGCGGCCATCTAAGATACTCCACTGGTCTCATCCCTTCGGGAGCAAGGGATAATGAAGAGAACAGGATTCAACGAAAAGATTAGTCCAAAGGACTAATTGTCCACAGCTACCAAGGCCTCCACCGGACTGAGTTCAGTACAGCTAGACGGTGCCCGGCTACCACCACTGACTGCTCTGACCAGGATCACAACAGAGGGTTCTGGACAGAGCTGGAGAAGGATGTAGAACATAATTTTAACTCCCAAAAAAAAAAAAAAAAAAGACCAGATTTACTGGCCTAAAGAATACTAGAGAAACCTCAAGAGTGTGGCGCCCAGTCACCCTTTCAGCTCAGATTGTGAAGTTATCTTCGAGGTTCGATGTTAATCCTGGGAGTGGACAGCCCAGTAAAACTAAATGGGACTAACGAGGTACAGGAGTCCGGTGACAAGGGCCAGAAGGCAGAGGGGGAGTAGGAAACTGATGATAAGAAACACAAATTGAATAAGGACACTGTCGATGTATTGTGAGATTGTTGACCACTGCTATAGGGCAATATTTGTAGTAACTATTAAATGGGAGGCTGTTTTGTCCTGTAAGCCTTCATCTTGGGCGAGAATGGCAGCACAATTGGAAGAGCATAGTCAATATCACTTAAATGTGTAAGTAAAAAGTTTTGAAATGGTGTTAAAATAAAATAAAATAAAACCAAATGAGACTAAAGAGGTACAGTAGTCCAGTGACAAGGGCCAGAAGACAGAAGGGGACAAGGAAGTCCCCTGGTGATAGGGAACACAAGGTGGAGTAAGGATATTCTTGATGTGCTGTGAGATTGTTAACCATTGTCATAGGGCAACATGTGTAGTAACTGTTAAATGAAAAACTATTTTGTTCTGTAAGCCTTCATCTTAAGTGAGAATAACAGCACAGTTGTAAGAGCGTAGTCATACTCACTGAACTGTGAATGTAGAAATTTTTGAAACGGTGTATCTTTGGCTATCTGTATTTTCATCAAAAAAAAAAAAAAAGGTTGAGAATTTAGAGGCTTAATACGTTGTGGGGTTGTTAACCAATGTCATAGAACAACATGTGTACTACTATTTCATGAGAAACTATTTGCTCTATAAGCTTTCACCTGAAGTACAATAAAGTATATATTAAAAAAAAAAAAAAAGGAATAATACAGTATTCACTCTTTTGGGAGGGGCATGTCTGACTTCTTTTACTCAGCTTAAGTATTTCAATGATTTATTCATATTGTTGTATCAATATTCCATTTCTTCTAGTTGCTAAGTAATATTCCATTGTATGAATTTTTTATCTATTCACCTGTTTATGGATGTTAGGGTTGTTTCCAATTTTAAGCTCTTACAAATAAAGCTGCTATGAGCATTGGTAAAGTCTTTATATGGACATATGCTTTCCTTTTTCTTGAGTAAGTTCCTAGAATTGGAATAGGTGTATCTCTAACATTTTTAAGACAGCAACTCTGTTTTCCACAGTGGTTATACCACTTTTCCTTTCCACTAGCAAAACGAAGACAATTCTAGTGGCCCCACATCCTCACCAACACTTGATATAGTAAGTCTTTTTAATTTCAGCCTTTCTAATAGTGTTGTAATGGCTTCTTACTGTGATTTTAGTTTGTGATTTTTAACTCTCTTGTGTTAATTTATCAGGAAGATGGAGCTCAAGATGATGAGTGAAAAGAAGTAAAACTGTCTACTTTTTTAAGTCTCTCCATCACCACAGGGAATTCGGATAAACTGGAAGAAATATTTATTTTATCCCTAGTTCTCTTTTTAATTTAATTGCATTGATTTATTCATTTTTCAACTATTATAATAGCTTTATAGGATATTTGGAAAATCTATATAAAAAGACTACATGCTCAACTTTTTACTTTGTCATCTTTACTGTTTACATTTTGGTTTCATTCAATCTTTCCAATCATAATAAAATTGCTAACATTTATTAAAGGATCACAATGGCTCAGGCTTAAGCCATATAGTCTCATATATCTCATAAAATTTTCTCAACATGCCTATACATAGACATTATTATTCCTTTGATCTGATCTGTAAAATAATAATAATAATAACATAGACTTAGAGAAGTTCAACATCATAGGGTTAGTAAATAGCAGAACTTGGACATGATTTAATATATTTTTTTACCCAAAAGACTATGTTTCCAACTTCTTGAAGATACTTTCTCTTGAGTTGTCAGGTTTCTAAAAGATGACAATTACCAAAAAACAAACAAAAGATAACTGAGTCTTATTAGTACTGAAAGAAATTCTTTAGTAGAGTTCAGGAAGCTAACTTAACAACTGTAATTAGAAAATTGGGATAAATAGACTCTGAATAACCAGTATGGTATAGCAAACCAGGGTTCTGGAGTCATGGCTTTTGTATCAGCCCTGCTCTCCAACAGCCGTGGGGCCATGGTCACATTTAATTTCTCTGATTTCATTTGTCATCTCTCAGTTGCGGCTGTGTTTGAAGATCTCTAAGATGAACTACACCTCTGCGATGCTTTATTCTGCTTTGGATGGAGAAGAGGTGAAATGAGCTGAATGACCTCCAAATCCTCAGCTCCCAGGTAGTGTCATTCAAAGCTGAAAGAGATAAATTATAGGAAGATATACAAAGATGATCTGACTTGTCAAAATATGGTAGGAGCAGATGGAATTCATAAGTATCAGATAGAACATTTAGAAAAAAGAAGAGAAAGTTCTACTTGAGTGATTAACTTTGAGGTCTCACTCCTTACTCAGAAGACAGGGTTTTGGTTCATTGTAACTTAAAGTTGTTGAAGTTGAAGTTGAGAATTAATTAAAGGTATAGATGAAGGAAAGAAAACTTGTTTGCCCAATGCTTCAGTTCTAGAACAAAATGTTTAAGATAAGCAAAATTGCCTTTTCCTACCATAATCTATGCAGCCTGTCTTAGTTATCTACTGTCCTATAACAGAAAGACCACAAGTGGGTGACTTTAACAAACAGAAATTTATTTTCTTACAGTTTGGGAGGCTAGAAGTTCGAATTCAGGGCACTGGCTCTAGGAGAAGGCTTTCTTCCTGTGGGCTCTGTGGGAAGGTCCTTGTCTATTTTCAGCTTCTATTCCTGGGTTCCTTGGCAATTTTCATGTGGCATTTTTCCCCCATCTCTGCTCAAGTCTCTGTATCTACTCTGCCTGTTTCATATCTCAGAGGTGAGTGTCTTAAGACACACAATACACTGATATGGCCTCATGAACATAGCAAAGAAAATCCTATTCCCAAATGGAATTACATCCACAAGTATAAAAAAACCCAAACCAAACCCATTGCCATTGAGTCGATTCTGACTCATAGGGACCCTATAGGACAGAGTAGAACTGCCCCCTAGGGTTTCCAAGGCTGTGTAATCTTTATGGAAGCAGACTGCCACATCTTTCTCCCTCGGAGGAGCTGGTAAATTCAAACTACCAACCTTTCGGGTAGCAGCCCAAAGCTTTAACCATTGAGCAACCAAGGCTTCTCTCCACAAGTATAGGGCTAGGATTTACAATACACATTTTGGGGGGACACAATTCCACCCACAACAGGGCCCATTTTCACTTCATGTGACATAGAGTAGATAGAAGATATTAAATTTGCTCAAGATGATTTTAGAGAAACAATTAGATATTTTTGTCATAATTGTATATTGAATGAATATAAGGATTTTTTTTCCAGCATTTTCTTACTGTTGAGGTTTACATTTAACAATAGCTGACTTTTCCTCAGACTCATTGATATCAGAAGCGGAAATAACTTTACAGTCCAATTTTTTCATTTTATGCTTGAACAAATTTAGCCCATGAAATGTTTATAAACTTGATTATATTATGAAAGACAGGCAGTCTTTCAAAAAAGAGTCCTTAGGGCTACTTTTAAGAAACGCTGTTGTGGTAATGGTTAAGCGCTGGGCTGCTAACCAAAAGGTCGGGGGTTTGAACCCACCCAGCGCCTCTGCGGTTGACAAGACCTGGCGTTTGCTCCCATCAAGATGACTCCCTAGGAAACTCTATGGGGCAGTTCTACACTGTCGTATGTAGTCCCTATGAGTTGGAATGGACTCGACTGCACACAATAGTAACAATGGCTACTCTCAGGCACAGAATGACTTCTGTGGTCTTTGACATGGTACTTCAATTCTCTAATACTAAATTTTTTCAAATGTAAACTGAAAATATTAATAACTAGAATTTTTAGGAATAATTAAAATATTTTCTCATATTTAATCAATATAATTCATTGTTTATTCAATAGTCACCTTTATTTCATGCACAACTAAGTAGGAAAAAATAAAATTCTTTCATTTAGATTTTTAATTTTATACATATATAGTTTTTAGACTTATTTAAATATTAAAAGGAAAGTATACTGTATTGGTTTAAACAGAAAAACAAACAAAGAAACCCATTGTCTTTGAGTCGATTCCGACTCATAGCAACACTATAGGACAGAGTAGAACTGCCTCATAGAGTTTCCAAGGAGCAGCTGATAACCTTTTGGTTAGCAGCCATAGCTCTTAACCACTGTGCCACCAGGGCTCCATATTGGTTTAGGTATTCCCAAAACGCACTATATTTTTACCCTAACTCTTCAAAGTCACTTTTAAACTCAAATTGGCTGAAGTTCATATTGTTGCTCCTTTTAATTAAAAAATCACACAGTATCATTTTCTGTGCAGTCAAAGGCATTAGTGTTGGGGCATCTCATTCTTTTTTTAAAAAAATATTTTTTTTTGCATTTTCGGTGAAAAGTTTACACAGTGAACTAGGTTCCCTTCGACAATTTCCACACAAATTTTTCAGTGTTGGGGCATTTCTTAAGACAGTGCTCTGCTATTATCTCCTGGATTTTCCTGGAGGTTGTTTACGTGCTTTCTGCAACTGTTGATGCTGGCAATTTACTATTTATCTCAACATAAAATTTCATTTTTTTCCCCTCATTTGAATCACAGATGGCTGAAAATTTAAGCAGTTCTTGTTCAAAGTCAACAAGACATTTCTGACAAATTGATGTTCAATGCCTTAATGATGGTCTTACTGTATGGAAAAATCAATCATATATGTCTCTGGTTGCTTTGAAGTTTCCTTCATGTATTTTAAGGGACCTGGGACTATTCCTGACTTTAGTTGCAGGGCTTTGCATGTGTTAAGTAATCTGTTCTCACACAGCTTAGAAACAATACATAACAGAGATTCTTGCATTATGGCTATTGCAAATTTTAGGAACTTTCTCAGGTCCTGAAATCACTTGGTAGTGGCTTTAAAAGAAAATACAGAATTGTGATTATTCTTCTAATGACTTTTGCATTTGATCATATCAAATTTTGAGTTGATTTCTGTGTTTATCTGCACACATTATTTTGTTTCTCTTCTCTTTTGCATACATAAATTTTTCAACACTTGACATAATGTCATGTTTTTTAACTCGTTTTGAACAGCAATTAAGCTTAACGTATGTAGTACCAACCGAGTTGAAATGAGAAAAATTTGAACAGCAGTGGCCAAACTCGCACATGTTCAGGCAGTGACGAGTATATAATTGTTGTTGCCTTGTGTGTGAAGATTATAAGAGGTCATCTATTTTAAGAAAAATCTATTTCTACAGGTATTAAAATGTGAAAAATGGATACCTTAAAATTAATTAAATATGGTGTATTAAACATTTAATAATTCCTGGCATACATCAAAGTTCAGTAAATGGTAGTCATTGTTATTATTATATGATTGTTAGAATCATTGTCTAATGGGACATTTGAATATTTTTTGTTATTTTTCTGATAGGGCCAACAGCTTTCTTCTAGGACTGTGTATTACATACTGAATAGATATAGCTTCCTCAGGAAGTTTAGATATCTGTTTCTTCCCTGCCTTGATAAATCAGATCTTGATTTTTCTCAGAATTAAACTTTCTCCATATTATTATACAAAACAATAATTCACTGCTCCCTCAGGATATGTATAGAATTCAGAGCTTATATTATCTGGTCACAGAATCATTTACAAACACATCTTTAAGATGAAGAATATACTCATTTTGACCTTGTGATTAAAGAATTTTTATCCATTTGTAAGTTTTGAAATATTAATGAGGGTAAAGCTTCTTATTGCTTAATCAATTTTAGATCCTATGATTTCAATGGTCTTGAATGTTTTCAAATACTTGAACAATCAAGCACAGTTTCAAAACCCATATCTAATGCAGTTACTTACCATGAGGCCATTTACCCCCATACTTCTTCTCAGCTCATTTCCATGTAGCTTAGCAGGCTGAATATTAATGTAGAGTGTTATAGACTAGATAGGTAAAGCACTTAATTAACTCTGAAGTCATTATTTATATTATCGTCTATGTAGGCCAAGTACAGGAAAAAACTGTGACTCAAATGTTAAAGGGCATAGGCTTCAACATTCTTTAATGATAAACTACAAAACAATAGGGCTCTATAATGTCTGAAGGGGAAGCCTACCTACTTCAGAAATGGTGCTCACATTAGTCATGTAGCACACAGCCAGTCTGGTGGTTCATCTTCAAAAGTGGCCTTGTGAGTGAAAACAGTGACTCACGCATTCTCAAGAGTGAGGTTTGCTACAGTGAAGGACCAGGGAGCGGCATTATCCTCAAAAAAAATAAGTAGGTACTTAAATTAAAAAAAAAAAAATTGATCCTTAATAGAAGGAATCCACAGATTACAAGTTTTCATTTTCTACTTTTCACACCCCTACTGTCATTTTCATTACCTGTTTTGCCCGCTGGGAAAGCCATTCCCCTACTTTATAACAAGGCATGATACCATGTTGTCTCATCATCCTTCAAAACTTTATTCGAGATACTGTTTTTCCCTGAATCAATTCCACCTGTTTTCATCCACTTTCCAAGTAGAGCTATAAGTGGAAAAAGCATAATCTCTGGACTCAGAGACTTAAAATGACCACTGTCCCTTGTAAAAGTGATTTCCCCTTGAGCAAGTCACGAAACCTTCAACAGCCTCTGTTTGTTCACCTGAAAATAATGTCTACCTTGAAGTGCTGTTGGAATGATTAAGTAAAAAATGTACATGAAATACCTGGCACACAGTAAGTATTAAATTAGTTCATACTATTTTATTCTTTAATTGGTTTTGATTTTTTAATTTATTTACCAAAATTTCAATTTTGCTAAATAGGTCGTGTGTTTGATTGCATTATTGGCCCCAATCATTTACCCCTCTCTGAACCCACGCCCTTCCTTAACTGTGTGCCTTTGCAGTTTCTCAGTTAAAGGGCAGAACGAATATTTTCCCTTGGCCGTTAAATACAGGCTAGGCCATGTGACTCTCTTTGGCCAATAGAAATGAAGTAAAAGGGACAGCATTTCCTAAAAGGTCTTAACATGTTTTTACTTGTTTATTATTAGGGTTGCAGATTTAATTTTTAAAAAGTGCAGGGGGAATATTTATACTAAATATGGCACATACTTATGCTACTTTACTCACTGTTTATCTGAAGCTAAAATTTGACTGGAGTTCCTGTATTTTATTCAGCAACTCTATCCACTACTGCTCTGCCATTTCCACAACAAACACTTTGGTCCCAAAGAGAAGATGAGAAACAAGTGGAGCAAGCAGAGCTGCCCCAGCTGAAGTGTGGCATGAAATAGAGATGCCAAAACAGACACACACAAAAATAGACCAGTTATTAGTCTATTATTCATGTATTGACATGATTGTGTACTAAGAAAACCAGTGCAAGTGTACATTAAACTCTTATCTGATACATGGTTGCCCAAAATTTTCTCTCAATATGTCGGTTGTCTCTTTATTTTCAGGATAAAATCCTTTGAAAAATAAAAGTTTTTTTTTTTTTTTAACATACATTGTTATGAGTCCCCAGCCGCTCATCCCATTCTGCGACAGCACACTCCTCCCCTCCGCCCTTGATTCCCCATGAACAGTCAACCAGCTCCTAACTCTCTCTGCCTTCCCCTCTCACCTCTGGACAGAAGCCGCCCCTTTGGTCTCTTATATCTACTTGTCTAAGAGGCACATTCTTCACAAGTATCACTTTATGTCCCACAGTCCAGTCCAATCCCTGTCTGAAGAAATTGTTTTAGTTCTGGGGTGATGGAGAGACCAGGGGCCATGCTTTCCGGGGCACCTCCAGTTTTAGTCAGACCATTAAGTCTGAACTTACTAGAATTTGAGTTCTGCATCCCATCATTCTATTGCTCCATCAGGGACCCTCTGTTGTATTCCCTGTCAGGACGTTCATTGGTGGTAGCCGGACACCATCTAGTTCTTCTGGTTCAGGCTGATGAAGTCTTCGGTTTATGTGGCCCATTCTGTCTCTTGGGCCAATACTTTCCTTATGTCTTTGGTGTTCTTCATTCTGCTTTACTCCAAGTGGTTGGGACCAATTGATGCATCTTAGATGGCCGCTTGCAAGCTTTTAAGACCCCCAGATGCCACTCACCAAAGGAGAATGCAGAACATTTTCTTAATATGCTTTGTTATGCCAATTGACATAGCTGTCCCCTGAAAGCATGGTCCCCAGACCCCGCATCCCTGCTACTCTGTTTCTCAAAGTATTTGATTGTATTGAGGAAACTTCTTAGCTTTGGTTTAGTCCAGTTGTGCAGGTTTCCCCTGTAATGTGTGCTGTCCTTCCCTTCACCTAAGATCATTCTTATCTACTATCTAGTTAGTAAATAACCCTCACCCTCCCTCCCCACCCCTGTAACCATTAAAGAATGTTTTCTTCTGTGTTTAAACCTTTTCTTGAGTTCTTATAATAGTGGTCTTATACAGTATTTGTCCTTCTGCGCCTGACTAAATTCACTCAGCACAATAAATTCTAGCTTCCACCAAGTAATACAATGTTTCACAGCTTCATCATTGTTCTTTATCATTGTGTAATATTCCATTGTGTGGATATACCATAGTTTGTTTATCCATTCTTCCATCGAGGGGCACTTAGGTTGCTTCCATCTTTTGGCTATTGTGAACAGTGCTGTGATGAACATGGGTGTGCGTATATCTATTCGTATGATGGCTCTTGTTTCTCTAGGATATATTCCAAGGAGCGGGATAGCTGGATAGTATGGTACTTCTATGTCTAGTTTTTTAAGGAAGCGCCAAATCGATTTCCAAAGTGATTGTACCATTTTACATTCCCACCAACAGAGTATAAGTGTTCCAGTCTCTCCACAACCTCTCCAGCATTTGTTATTTTGTGTTTTATGGATTAATGCTAGCCTTGTTGGGGTGAGATGATATCTCATTGTAGTTTTGATCTGCATTTCTCTAATGGCTAATGATCGTGAGCATTTCTTCATGTGTCTGTTAGCTGCCTGAATATCTTCTTTGGTGAAGCCTTTTTGTATCCTTTGCCCATTTTTTAATTGGGTTATTTGTCTTTTTGTTGTGGAGGTTTTGGAGTATCTTGTAGATTTTAGAGATTATACACTGATTGGATTTGTCATAGCCAAAATTTTTTTCCCAGTCTGTAGGTTGTCTTTTTGCTCTTTTGGTGAAGTCTGTGGATGAGCATAAGTGTTTGATTTTTAGGAGCTCCCATTTATCTAGTCTCTCTTCTGCTGCTTGTGCATTGCTACTTATGGTTTGTATTGTGTTTATGCCATGTATTAGGGCTCCTAGCATTGTCCCTATTTTTTCTTCCATGATCTTTATCGTTTTCGATTTTATATTTAAGTCGTTGATTCATTTTGAGTTAGTTTTTGTGCATGGTGTGCGATATGGGTCTTGTTTCAGTTTTTTGCATATAGGTATCCGATTATGCCAGCACCATTTGTTAAAGAGACTGTCTTTTCCCCAATTAATGGACTTAGGGCCTTTGTCAAATATTAGCTGCTCATAGGTGGATGAGCTTATATCTGGATTCTCAACTCTGTTCCATTGGTCTATGTATCTGTTATCGTACCAGTACCAGGCTATCTTGACTACTGTGGCCATATAATAGGTCCTAAAATCAGGTAGTGTAAGGCCTCCCACTCTGTTCTTCTTCTTGAGTAGAGCTTTATTTATCTGGGGCCTCTTCTGTTTCAATATGAAGTTGGTGATTTGTTTCTCCATCTCATTAAAAAATGTTGCTGGAATTTGGATCGGGATTGCATTGTATCTGTAGATTGCTTTGGGTAGAATTGACATTTTCACTATGTTGAGTCTACCTATCCATGAGCGAGGTATATTTTTCTGCTTATGCAGGTCTCTTTTAGTTTCTTGAAGTAGTGTCTTGTAGTTTTCTATGTAAAGATCTTTTACATCTCTGGTTGGATTTATTCCTAAGTATTTTATCTTCTTGGGGGCTATTGTAAATAGTATTGATATGGTGATTTCCTTTTCAAGGTTCTCTTTGTTGGTGTAAAGGAATCCAATTGATTTTTGTATGTTTAGCTTGTATCCTGAAATTTTGCTGAAATCTTCTATTACTTCCAGTAGTTTTCTCGTGGATTCCTTGGCGTTTTCCGTGTATAAGATCATATCATCTGCAAATAGAAATACTTTGACTTCTTCCCTACCTATTTGGATGCCCTTTATTTCTTTTCCTAGCCTAATTGCTCAGGCTAGGACCTTGAGCACAATGTTGAATAATAGTGGTGATAAAGGGCATCCTTGTCTGGTTCCCGTTCTCAAGGGGAATGCTTTCAAAGTCTCTCCATTCAGGATGATGTTGGCTATTGGTTTTGTATAAATGCCCTTAATTATACCGAGGAATTTCCCTTCTATTCCTTTTTTTTTTTTTTCCCCGAGTTTTTATCATGAATGGGTGTTGGACTTTGTCAAATGCCTTTTCTGCATTGATTGATAAGTTCATGTGGCTCTTGTCTTTTGTTTTATTTATGTGATGGATTATGTTGATTGTTTTTCTAATGTTGAACCACCACTGCATACCTGGTATAAACCCCACTTGGTCATGGTGAATTATTTTTTTGATATGTTGCTGAATTCTATTGGCTAAAATTTTGTTGAGGATTTTTGGGTCAATGTTCATGAGGGATATCAGTCTGTAATTTTCTGTTTTTGTGGTGTCTTTACCTGGTTTTGGTATCATGGTTATGCTGGCTTCATAGAATGAGTTTCAGAGTATTCCATCCATTTCTATGCTCTGAAATACCTTTAGCAGAAGTGGTGTTATCTCTTCTCTGAAAGTTTGGTAGAATTCTTCAGTGAAGCTATCCAGGCCAGGGCTTTCTTTTTTGGCAGTTTTTTGATAACCTTTTCAATCTCTTCTTTTATTATGGGTTTATTTAGTGGTTCTACCTCTGTTTGTGTTAGTTTAGGTAGGTAGTGAGTTTCTAGAAATTTGTCCATTTCCTCTAGGTTTTCAAATTTGTCAGAGTACAGTTTTTCATAGTATCTGTTATGATTCTTTTAATTTCAGTTGGGTCTGTTGTGATATCACCCATCTCATTTCTTATACGGGTTATCTGCTTCCTCTCCTGTTTTTCTTTTGTCAGTGTGGCCAATGGTTTATCAATTTTGTTGATCTTTTCAAAGAACCAGCTTTTGGTCTTGTTAACTCTTTCAGTTGTTTTTCTGTTCTCTATTTCATTTAATTCTGCTCTAATTCTTATTATTTCCTTCTTTCTGGCACCTGTAGGCTTCTTTTGGTGCTCTCTTTCTACTTGTTCCGGTTGTAGGGTTAGTGCTTTGATTATGAGCCTATCTTGTTCTTGGATGTGTGCATTTATTGCTATAAACTGACCTCTGAGCACTGCTTTTGCTGTGTCCCAAAGGTTCTGGTAGGATGTGTTTTCATTTCTCATTTGATTCTATGAATTTCTTTATTCCATCCTTAATTTCTTCTATAACCCAGTAGTTTTTGAGCAAGGTGTTGTTCAGTGTCCATGTATTTGATTGTTTTTCCTTGCTTTTTGTGTTGTTGATTTCCACTTTTATGGCTTTATGGTCAGTAAAGATGCTTTGTATATTTCGATGTTTTGGATTTTGTTAAGGCTTGCTTTGTGGCCTAATATGTGGTCTATTCTGGAGAATATTCCATTTGTGTTGGAAAAGAAAGTATACTTGGCTGCTGTTGGGTGCAGAGTTCAGTATATGTCTATGAGATCAAGTTGGTTGATTGTAGCATTTAGCTCTTCTGTGTCTTTCTAAAGCTTCTTTCTTGATGTTCTGTCCTTCACCGAAAGTGGCGTGTTGAGGTCTCCTACTACTGTTGTGCAGCTGTCTATCTCTCTCTTCAGAGCTGTTAGAGTTTGTTTTATGTATTTTGTAGCACTGTTGTTTGATTCGTAAATATTTATTACAGTTATGTCCTCCTGGTATATTGACTCTTTAATCATTTATATAGTGCTCTTCCTTATCTTTTGTGGTGGATTTTACTTTAAAGTCTATTTTGTCAGAGATTAATATTGCCACTCCTGCTCTTTTTTGAGTGTTGTTTGCTTGATATAATTTTTTCCATCCTTTGAGTTTTAGCCTGTTTGTGTCTTTAAGTCTAAGGTGCGCCTCTAGTAGACAGCATATAGATGGATCATGCTTTTTTATCCAATCTGCCACTCTCCGTCTCTTACTGGTGCATTAAGTCTGTTTACATTTGGTGTAATTATTGATAGGTATGAGTTTAGTGCTGTCATCCTGATATCTCTTTTTGTGTGTTGTTCACAGTTTCTTTGTTCTCCTCAATTTCCTGTGCTGAGTGGTTTTTTTAATGTATTTTTATTCATCTTTTTCTTTGTTGTAGATTTTGTGTTTGCTGGGTCTTTATGTTTTTCTACTTTCTTATTTTGATTTGTAGGATTGTTAGATTCCTTTATGGCTACCTTAATATTTACCCCTAATTTTCTAAGTTTATACCAGTCTTTTATTACTTTATATCACCTTAACTCCCCCTCCATATAGAAAATCAATGTCTCCATTTTTTAAGTCCCTCTTTTTTTGTTTTAATATTATCCTTTTTTTTTTTTACGTACTGATATCTGTTTCCCTATTTCAAATGTTTTAGCTTTGATGTAATTTCGATTTCCGTATCTGAGTCAATATCTGGTTGCTCTGTCCTGTGTTCTAGTCTCGCATTGTTAGCTGGTATTATTGATTATCTAACCGTAGGACTCCCTTTAGTATTTCTTGTAATTTTGGTTTGGTTTTTGCAAATTCCCTGAACTTCTGTTTATCTGGAAATGCCCTAATTTTACCATCATATTTGAGAGACAGTTTTTCTGGGTATATAACTCTTGGCTGACAGTTATTTTCCTTCAAGGCTTTAAATATGTCATCCCATTGCCTTCTAACCTGCATGGTTTCTGCTGAGTAGTCTGAGCTTATTCTAATTGACTCTCCTTTGTAGGTGACTTTTCTTTTATCCCTAGCCGCTCTTAAAATTCTTTATCTTTGGCTTTGGTAAGTTTGATTATAATATGTCTTGGTGACTTTCTTTTGGGATCTACCTTATGTGGGGTTCGATGAGCATCATGGATAGGTATCTTCTCATCTTTCATGATATCAGAGAACTTTTCTGTCAACAAATCTTCAACAGTTGTCTCTGTATTTTTTGTTATACCCCTGTTCTGATACTCCAATCACTTGTAGGTTGTTTCTCTTGATAGAGTCCCACGTGACTCTTAAAGTTTCTTCATTCTTTTTAATTCTTTTATATGATTTTTCCTCAGATAAGTTGGCGTCAAGAGCTTTATCTTCAATGTAACTAATTCTACCTTCTACTGCCTCAGTTCTGCTCCGATGACTTTCTATTGAGTTGTCTAATTCTGAAATTTTACTGTTAATCTCCTGGATTTCTGATTGCTTTCTATCTATGGATTCTTGCAGGCTATTAAATTTGGCATCATGTTCTTGAATAACTTTTTTAAGTTCTGCTACTACTGTGTCTGTATGTTGCCTGGCTGTTTCTGTGTTCTATCGCATTTCCTTTCTTATTTCTAGAAGAGTTCTGTATATTAATCTTTTGTATTCTGTCTCTGGTAATTCCAAGAAGTTCTCTTCCTCCAGAGAATTTATTGATTCTTTATTTTGGGAGTTGCTGAAGCTATCATGGACTGCCTCTTTATGTGACTTGATATTGACTGTTGTCTCCGAGCAATCAATAATCTATTATAATATTATTTTGTGTTTGCTTAGTGAAACCTAGCTTCTTATTTTCTTTTGTTTTGATATACCTAAATAGGCTGCTCGTGTGCATTAGTTTGATTTTTGACACCTTTTGTTCTCTAATGTCCTGTCACCAGGTAGTTAGTTCTGTAACTAAGTATGTGCATGCCAGAGTCCGTTAAAATTTCCTATATGGGATCAGCTTGGTTGTGCAGGCAGTTGGTCACCAAGTGTGTGATGCAGGCTCTGACCCCCATTCCTAGAGAGGCATGGGTGATTGGTGCATGCACTGGACTCTGGCTGTGGTAGGGGATCACGCGCTGAGCCAGGCAGGGAGCCAACGGCTGCCCCTGAGATTCTGAAAGAGAAGTGTGTCCCTATTCTCTAGGGTGAATAGGTAGGTGAGTTTTGCAGCTGGGCTAAGAGCACCCCACTATGATGGCTGCAAAGACTCGAGGGCACCACTTTTTCCTGAACTCCTGTAGCAGGTGACTAGGCACTTTAGGAACTATCATCAGTCCTCAAGACCCTCCCACAGATCGATAAAAGTGCCTACTTGAGGGGCAGGGCTGTTTCAAAGGTCACAGATCTGCCCATTCACAGCTGAAGAAGTTGAAGTTAAACTTCAGATGTTTGCCCTGTTGTACTGTGGTAGTGAGAGCTAACACTGTTGAGATGGGTCCCCACACGTCTATACAGGGGGGTATGGCACTTAGAGTCTGCAGACCCCTGATTTCTACAGCCAGCAAAGGAGCTGTGCTGCCCCTGTGTTCCTGGCCTAGGGGAGCCAGAAGCTTATTTGTTCCCTCTCCAAGGCCAAGAGAATGGGTCAGGGTGCCCTTTGGGATCTACTTCAGGCCCAGTGGACTCCCGGTGCAGAGCATGGAGGGAGGAGGTAAAAGGGAGAGAGGTTTTTCCCAAATCTGGAGCAGAGTGCAGAGGTAGGGGGTAAAAGGGAGACAGGTTTTTCCCAAATGGGCTTTTTTTTTTTTTTAATCACCACGAAAGTGTGCACGCAAGTACTTACCGTAACCTCTTGGGAGCTGCTCTTCACTGGTTCAGTGTGTCCAAACAGAATCTCTGCTGCTGGGTCTCTCTCAATGTGGAAACAGCTTCTAGAATGCATCCACAGCACAGCTGTTTGCCTGCTTCACAACAGCCCTGTATGGCTGTGTCTCTGCAGTATCACCGCCGCAGCTCTAGTGCTCCTCACCTCTTCCAAACGATCTTCCTCTCCGGTATGACTCAGCTGGATTTCTTAACCTTGCCTTGTTCAGGGCTGCCAGATGTACACATAGAATCATATCACTTGTTTTTCGAGGTCTTTGTTGTAAGAGGGATATAGGAATCATCTAACTAGTCCGGAATGTTGACCACGCCTCCTCAGTTATTTTTATTTTGACGAAGTTCTATTTTTCTATTCTGTCTTTTGCTGCTCAAGCTTTCATTGTCATATCTAAGAATCAATTGTTAAAAATTAGGTTCTGTCTCATAGACATATATAGAACACTCCATCCAACAGCTGCAAAGTACACACTCTTTTCCAATGCACGTGGAACATTCCCCAGAATAGACCACATCATAGGCCACAGAGCAATCCTCAACAAGATCCAAAACGTTGAGATAATACAAAGTATCTCCTCTGACCACAATGCCATCAAGGTGAAAATTAACAACAGAAAGAGCAAGGAAAAAAGAAATCAATTACATGGAAACTAAATAACACCCTACTTAAACATCCTTGGGTAATAGAAGAAATCAGATATGGAATCAAAAAATCTCCAAGAATAAAATGAGAATGAAAACACATCATACCAGAACCACTGGGACACAGCAAAGGAAGTCCTCAGAGGGCAATTTATATCAATAGGTGCACACATCAAAAAAGAAGAAAGGGACAAAATCAAAGCATTAACTACACAACTCAAACAAACAGAAAGAGAACCGCAAAAAAGCCCACAGCCACCAGAAGAAAGGAAATAATAAAGATCAGAGCAGAAATAAATGAAATAGAGAACAGAAAAACAATAGAAAGAATCAACAAAACCAAAAGTTGATTTTTGAAAGAATCAACAAAATCGACAAACCACTGGCCAGACTGACAAAAGAAAAACAGGAGAGGATGCAAATAACCTAAATAAGAAATGAAATGGATGACATTACAATAGACCCAAATGAAATAAAAAGGACCATAACAGAATATTATGAAAAACTATCCTCCAACAAATTTGAAAACCTGGAGGAAATGGATACATTTCTAGAAACATACTACCTACCAAAACTGCAATAAAGTGCTGTTGAAAATCTGAAGAGACTCATAACAAGAGAAGAGATTGAAGAGGTAATAAAAAAAATCCCGACAAAAAAAAAAAAAAGCACTGTTCCAGATGTCTTCACAGGAGAATTCTACAAAACATTCAGAGAAGATCTTGTAGCAATACTACTCAAGCTATCTCAGAGCATAGAAAAGGAAGCAACACTTCCAAATTCATTTTATGAAACCAGCATAACTCTGATACCAAAACCATGCAAAGACACCAAAAAAAAGGAAAATTACAGACCGATATCTCTCCTGAATATAGATGTAAAAATTCTCAACAAAATTCTAGCCAATAGAATTCAGCATCATATCAAAAAAATAAAACACCACAACCAAGTCAGATTCATACCAGGTATGCAAGGATCATTCAACATTAGAAAATCAATCAGCGCAATCCACCACATAAATAAAAGGAAAGAAAAGAATCACATGATCATCTCAATTGATGCAGAAAAGGCATTCGACAAAGTTCAACACCCATTCCTGATAAAAACTCTCAATAAAATAGGTATAGAAGGGAAATTTCTCAGTGTAATAAAAGGCATCTATGCAAAACCAAGCCAACATCATTCTTAAAGGAGAGAGGCTGAAAACATTCCCCTTGAGAACAAGAAAAAGACAAAGATGCCCTTTATCACCACTCCTATTTAACATTGTGTTGAAAGTTCTAGCTAGAGCAATAAGGCAAGAAAAAGAAATAAAGGGCATCCAAATTGATAATGAAGAAGTTAAACTGTCCCTGTTTGCAGATGATATGATACTATACATAGAAAACCCTAAAGACTCCACGAGAAATCTACTGGAGCCAATAGAAAGATTCAGCATAGTAGCAGGATATAAGATAAGCATACAAAAATCAATTGGACTTCTATACACCAATAAAGAGAACGATGAAAAGGAAATCAGGAAAACAATACCATTTATAATAGCCCCTAAAAAAATAAACTACTTAGGAACAAATCTAACCAGGGATGTAAATGACCTATACAAAGAAAACTACAAAACACTACTGCAAGAAACCCAAAGGGATCTATGTAAATGGAAAAATATACCATGCTCATGGATAGGTAGAGTCAACATTGTGAAAATGACAATTCTTCCCAAAGCAATTTACAAGTACAATGCAATCCCAGTCCAAATACTAACAACACTCTTCAAAGAGATGGAAAAAATAATCATTAACTTTATATGGAAAGGGAAGGAGCCCCGAACAAGTAAAGCACTACTGAAGAAGAAGAATAAAGTTGGAGGACTCACACTACCTGACCTCAGGACCTACTATGCAGCTATGGTAGTCAAAATAGCCTGGTACTGGTACAAAGAAAGATACATTGACCAATGGAACAGAATTGAGAACCCAGATGTAAATCCATCCACCTACAGTCACCTGATCTTCGACAAGGGACCAAAGTCCATCAGATGGGGAAAAGACAGTCTTTTTAACAAATGGTGCTGGCAAAACTGAATATCCATCTGCAAAAAATTGAAACAGGACCCATACCTCGCACCATATACAAAAGCTAATTCAAAATGGATCAAAAACCTAAATATTAAGCCAAAAACTATAAAGTTCATAGAAGAAAAAATAAGACCAATGCTACAGCCCCTAATACATGGCATTAACAGGGTACATACCATAACCATCAACACACAAACCGCAGAAGATAAGCTAGATAACTGGGATGTTCTAAAAATCCAACACCTATGCTCTTTGAAAGACTTCACTAAAAGAGTAAAAAGAGAACCTATGGACTGGGAAAAAAATTTTGGACAGTACAGTTCAGACGAAGGCCTAATCTCCAAAATCTACAAGAAAATCCAACCCCTCTACGACAAAAAGACAATCCTGTTAAAAAATGGGCAAAGGAAGTGAACAGACACTTCACCAAAGAAGACCTTCAAGCGGCAAAAAGACAATCCTGTTAAAAAATGGGCAAAGGAAGTGAACAGACACTTCACCAAAGAAGACCTTCAAGCGGCTAACAGACACATGAGGAAATGCTCGTGATCACTAGCCATTACAGAAATGCAAATTAAAACCACAAGAAGATACTATCTCACCCTGGCATTACTGGCATGAATCAAAACCCTGGATATAACAAATGCTGGAGGGGCTGCGGGGAGATCAGAACCCTTATACACTGCTGGTGGGAATGCAAAATGATACAACCATTTTGGAAAATGATATGGCACTTCCTTAGAAAGCTAGAAATAGAAATACCATATGATCCAGCAATCCCACTCCTAGGAATATATCCTAGATCAATAAGAGTTGTGACTCGAAGAGACATATGCACACCCCTGTTCATGGCAGCATTGTTCACAATAGCAAAACAATGGAAATGACCTAGATGCCCATCAACAGATGAATAGATAAACAAACTACAGTACATACACACAGTGGAGTACTATGCAATGATAAAGAACAACGGTGAATCTGTGAAGCATCTCATAACATGGATGAAACTAGAGGACATTATGTTGAGTGAAATAAGTCAATCACAAAAGGACAAATATTGTATGAGACCTCTATTGTAAAAACCCATGAAAAAGTTTACACAAAAAAAGTAACAACTTTGTTGGCTACCAGGGATGCAAGGGGCAGGGGAGAATACTAAATAGGCAATAGATAAGTGGTATCTTTGGTGAAGGGTGAGACAGTACACAACACTGGGGAAGCCAGCACAACTTGTACAAGGAAAAGTTATGGGAGCTCTTTAGACACATCCAAACTCCCTGAGGGACTGAATTGCTGGGTGGAGGGTTGTGGGGACCATGGTCTCAGGGAACATCTAGCTCAGTTTGCATAACACAGTTTATAAAGACAATGTTTTACATTCTACCTTGGTGAGTAGCGTCTGGAGTTTTAAAAGCCTGTGAGCAGTCATCTAAGATACTCTGCTGGTCTCATCCCTTCGGGAGCAAGGGAGAATGAAGAGAACAGGATACAAGGAAAAGATTAGTCCAAAGGACTAATGGACCACAGCTACCAAGGCTTCCACCAGACTGAGTCTAGTACAGCTAGATGGTGCCCGGCTACCACCACTGACTGCTCTGACCAGGATCACAACAGAGGGTTCTGAACAGAGCTGGAGAACGATGTAGAACAAAATTCTAACACGCACTAAAAAGACCAGATTTACTGGCCTTAAAGAGACTGGAGAAACCCCGAGAGTATGGCCCCCAGACACCCTTTTAGCTCAGTGGTGAAGTCACTTCCAAGGTTCACTGTTCAGCCGGGGGTTGGACAGCCCCTTATAAAAAAACGGGACTAATGAGGCACAGCAGTCCAGGGACAAGGACTAGAAGGCAGAAGGGGACAGGAAAGCTGGTGATAGGGAACTCAAGGTTGAGTAAGGACAGTGTTGACATGTAGTGGGGTTTTTTACCATTGTCATAGGGCAACATGTGTACTGTTTAATGAGAAACTATTTTGTTCTCTAAACCTTCATCTAAAGTTAGAATAGCAAAACAACTAGAAGAGCATAGTTGATGTCACTGAGCTGTGCATGCAGAAATTTTTGAAATGGTGTGTCTTTGGCTATGTATATTTTCACCAAAAAAGAAAAAAAAAGTTGAGAAGGGAGAGGGTTGACATGCCGTGGGGTTGTTAACCAATCTCATAAAATAATATGTGTACTACTGTTTAATGAGAAACTATTTGTTCTGTAAACCTTCACCTGAAGTACAAAAAAAATAAAATTAAAAATTAAAAAAAAAATTAGGTCCTGAAGCATTACCCTTACGTTTTCTTTTAAGATTTTTATGGTTTTTGTTCTTACATTTAGGTCTTTGATCCATTTTGATTTAGTTTTTTTTTTTTTTTTTTGGGAGGGGGGTGTCATGGATTGAGTTGTGTCCCCCAAAAATATCTGTCAGCTTGGCTGGGTCATGATTCCCAGTGTTGTATGATTGTGTTATCTGATGTGATTTCCTTAAGTGTTGCAAACTCTATCACTGTGATGAGATTAAATGTGATCCTCTTATGTGTTGTAAATCCTAACACTGTGATGAGGTTACACTGATGAGGTTGACAAGATTAGATAGTGTCTTAATGCAATCTCTTTTGATATATAAAAGAGAGAAGCGAGCAGAGACACAGGGGAACCTCATACCACCAAGAAGGAAGTGCCGGGAGCAGAGTGCGTCCTTTGGACCTGAGGTTCCTGTGCAGAGAAACTCCCAGACCAAGGAAAGATTGACGACATGGACCTTCCTCTAGAGCCGACAGAGAAAGTGTTCCCTTGGAGCTGACACCCTGAATTTGGACTTGTAGCCTGCTAGACTGTGAGAGAATAAACTTCTCTTTGCTAAATCTATCCACTCGTGGCATTTCTGTTAGAGCAGCTCTAGATAACTAAGACAGAATTTGGTACTGAGAGAGTGGGGTGCTGCTCTAACAGATGCCTAAAATGTGGAATCGGTTTTAAAACTGTGAATGGATAGAGTTGTGGCCATGACAAAGAACCAGCAGCAGCAGAGAACCTGCAGCAGCAGAGAAGCAGCAGTGGCAGTGAACCAACAGCAGCAGAACCAGGAGACTAGTGCAAGACAGTGCTGGAGCTGACCCACAAAGGGAGAGAGCTGAGTGCGTGTGTGCAGGAGGCTTCCTGGCAGAGTAGGACGCCACTGGGTACTTACCGGTGCAGCTAGGCTTGCCGACCCATAGAGAGAGAGCTGAGTGCCTGTGTGCACGAGGCTTTCTGGTGGAGTGGGGTGCCTCTGGGCACTTATTGGTGGAGCTACTGAGCTTTGGAACACTTGCCCAGTGGGGCAGATGCAGGCTTGAGGTCCGAGGGCCAAGAGGCCACAGGAAACAGAAGCAGAACCTGAAGAGACAAGGGACACAAGAAGCCGAGCTGCCCCAGTCTCAAAAGGTATGGCCATGACCTCAGGGATTTCAAAGGGTGGAGCCATGGCCTCTGGTGTTTCTAAGGGTGGAGTTTCCACTCAGATGGACTTGGAGAATGGTGTGCCGAAAGCCAAGGGAGCAGAGCTGTTGTCCCAATGGGCCTGGAAAGCAGAGCTGAAGCCCAGGGCCGAGGGGCCTTTGCTCAAAATCCAGAGACTGTGGCCAGTACCTAGAGTCTGGAGGTCAGGGCCACTGTGTAAATTGTCTCAGAGAACAGAGATTTATTTTCAAAGCCTTGAGGGCTAATGTAATTTGTTCTGCTCACTTGCTTGGTGCCTGTTACCCCTTCTTTTCCTCTAGTTTCTCTCATTTGTAATGGAAATGTCTAGCTTGTGCCTGTTCTGCCATTGTACCTTTGGAAGCAGATAACTTGTATTCTAGATTTCACAGATGAAGAGGAATTTTTGGATTTTGGACTTGGAGTGAAGACTTTTGCTGTGATATGATGAGATGAGAATACTTCCAAGGACATGAATTTTTGGGGGTCAAATGGTGGAGTGTCATGGATTGAGTTGTGTCCCCCAAAAATACCTGTCAGCTTGGCTGGGTCATGATTCCCAGTGTTGTATGATTGTGTAATCTGATGTGATTTCCTTATGTGTTGTAAACTCTATCACTATGATAAGATTATATGTGATCTCCTTATGTGCTGTAAATTCTATCACTGTGATGAGGTTATACTGATGAGGCTGACAAGATTAGATAGTGTCTTAATGCAATCTCTTTTGAGACACAAAAGAGAGAAGCGAGCAGAGACACGGGAATTTCATACCACCAAGAAAGCAGTGCCAGAAGCAGAGTGTGTCATTTGGACCTGAGGTTCCTGTAAAGAGAAGCTCCCAGACCAAGGGAAGATTGATGACATGAACCTTCCTCCAGAGCTGACAGAGAAAGTGTCCCTTGGAGCTGACACCCTGAATTTGGACTTGTAGCCACTGGACTGTGAGAGAATAAACTTCTCTTTGCTAAATCCATCCACTTGTGGTATTTCTGTTAGAGCAGCACTAGATGACTAAGACGGGGGGACCATATATTGGAAAAGGGTTTAAAATACAGAATACACAAAGAACTCTTACAGCTTAACAACAAAAAGACAAACAACCCAATTAAAAAATGGAGAAAGGACTTGAATAGGCGTTTCACTAAAGAGGAGGGCCAACGATTTCCTGAAAAGATGCTGTATGTCATTAGTCATTAAGGAAATGCAAATCAAAACTGCAATGAGATTTCACTTCACACCTACTAGGATGGCCGTGATTAAAAACGAAAAAAAAAAAAAGGAAAGCAACATGTGTTGGCATTGTGGAGAATTTGGAACCCTACTCCACAGTTAGGAGCCCTGGTGGAACAATGATTAAGCGCTCTGCTGTTAATCAGAAAGTTCGTGGTTTGAACTCACGCAGTGGCTCTGTAGGAGAAAGACCTGCCTGCCAATCTACTCCTACAAATATTACAGCCAAGAAAATCCAATGGTGTAGCTGTGAGTTGAAATCGACTCTACAGCACACACAACAACTGATAGGATTGTAAAATGGTACAGTCACTGTGGAAAACAGTTTGTCTGTTCCTCAAAAAAGTTAAATAGAAATACCATATGAACCAGTAATTCCACTCCTAGGTATATACCGAAATGAATTGAAAGCAAGGATGCAGATACTTGTATACCAGTGTTCACTGCAGCACTATTCAGAATAACAAAGTGGAAACAAACTGAATATCCATCAACAGATGAATGGATAAACAAAACGTGGTACATATATATAATGGAATATTACTCAGCCATAAAGAAAAATGAAATCCTGATACATGCTACAACATGGATGAACTTGAAAACATTATGTGAGTGAAGTCAATCAATTACAAAAGGACAGATATTGTATGATCTCACTTACATGAAAGATCTAGAGGAGGCAATTGTATAGAGATCAGAGTTTATTTAGTTGTAACCAGGGTCGCTATGAGTCGGAATTGACTCAACGGCAATGGGTTTGGTTTTTGGGTTTAGAGGAAGGCAGGAGGTAGTGGGAAAGAAGGACTCAATGCTTAGGGGATACTGAGTTGCAGTCAAAAGTGATGGTATGATTGGGAATGGATAAGGGTGATGGTTGAATAATATAATGAACATAATTAATGTCACAGAACTGTACAGATGAAGATTGTTGAAATGTCAAGTATTTTGTTACCTATATAGTTAGCACAATAAAAAATATATTTTCATGCACTAACTATAAAAAAATGGAACATAAAAATGTTAAAATATGATACCATTTACAATAATATCAAAAAAGAACCAAATACTTAAGAATCACTCTAATAAAAATATACTAGACTCTGTAGGGAAAACCATAAAATGTTTTTGGGAGGATTTAAAGAATACTTAAATAAACTAAATGGAGGGACATATGATCGTTGTGGATTGGAAGATTTCATACAGCAAAAATGTCAGTCCTTTACAAATGAATCTTTATTATGAGTATAATCATAACAAAAATCCTAGCAGTTTTATTTTTGTGTGTCAGTGACAAACTGTTTCTAAAATATACTTAGAAAATAACAAGCCCCAGGAACAGCCAAGACAACCTTGAAGAAGAAGAAAAAAGTTGGAAGACCTGCACAAACAAAAGCTGTTATGAAGCCGTAGTACTTAAAGGTATAAAGACTGATCAGTGGAACAGAATAAAGAGTCGAAAAAGAGCTCCTATTAACAGAGATGCTTTATATACCACAAAGACCAACATAAGTTAGTCTTATTAATAAATGAAGCTGGGTCAATTAAATATTTTTAGGGAAAAATGTACCTTGACCTCTATGTTACGTTATATCATAAATTAAAATCATGATGAATTGCAAATATAAATTTAAAAATTAAAACAAAAAATTTATGAAAAAATAGAAATAGTCTTATGATTTTGAAGTAGAAAAAAATTAAACAAGACTCAAAAAATCATCACCACAAAAAGTTAAACAACCAAACACAAAAAACACATTGGATTATAGTAAAATTTTAAACTTCTGTTCATCAAAAGACACCAATAAAAAGTGAAAAGCCCATCCAAGCTTAGAAGAAGATATTCAAGGTGTATATTCAGAATATATGAAATAGTCTTGTAAGCCATGTAAATAAAGACAAACAGTCTAATAGAAAATGAACAAAATTCTGAAGTCATTTCACAAAAGAGCATATTCCAAGTGTCCTTTAAAGGTATGGAAATTTGTTCAATCTCATTGGAAAATGCTTCAATTAAAACCACCCGCATGGCTAAAACGAACAACCTAAGAAAAATACCAAGAGGATATAGAGCAACCAGAGCTCTCCTGCACTGCATGTATGACAGTGGATAACCATGTTGGAAGACTGTTTTTATTTCAAAACATTCCAAAATGTCAATATCTTTGGCAACAGCAGGGTAAAGGATGGAGAGTTTATCTGCAGGAGCAAACAGGGCATCCTGAGCACAAGCTGTTTTTACAAATCATTTATAGAATCAAAATCCAACCGAGAAAATTAAGCTAATTTGAAAGAGAAACAGGATTTAAAATATGCACACACACAAACACACATAAAGGAAGTCAAAATCCTAAGAATGAGAACACGCACATAGGTGAAAACAAAACAAAATAGAAAGCAGACAGAGCATTTCAGATATTGGAATGACAGAAAACGTAACACACTGCAATTAGGAAATTCAAGGAAATAAAAGAAATACTTAAAACATTTGGCCTGAACTTAAAGACAATAACAAGTGGCATATCGGATTTGTAAAAGAACTAAAAAATTTTGAAACTAAATATTTAGTAACTTAACCTTAGAAATAACTCGGTTGAAGTGGGAAAAGCTGATTTAAATGATTCAAAATGAAGCACTAAGGGGAAAATGAATAAAAAGAGATTTACTACAGTAAAAGAGGGAATCTGTTGAATTGGAAAATAATGTGTTATATATATTTTTACAATAATAAAAAAACAGAGGGAATCTTAAAATTTCTGTGAATTGTGTTTTCAGATATTAATTTTTCCCAAATTTTTTTATTCCATGAGAGTGGTTTAATCTTAACGAGTATCTGCAAAATGAACATTTCGTTTTTTGTTGTTTTTAATTAAGCATAGAAAGAATGAAGACGTTTGGCATTTGAACAGTTTATAAATCAATGTATTTATTTGGGGACTTTTTTTATTCAATTACTTTGTGCTCTGAATATTTCTGAAAATTTTAATTTTTCACTTTTTAATTTGCTTTAGAGAAAATAGATCCAAGCAATCTTGTTTCTTTAATGTATGTACATTAGTGCCAGTTTCTTGAGCTCCAAGATAATAATAATAATGATAAATGATTATGAAAAAAAATTCTTATAATTTTTTTGCTTGTGTAAACATTTACAAACATTCTTTTTTTCAATACTCTTACTTGTCTTCCTATTTACATGGGTAACACTAGATCTGGCTAGTAATAACCTCAAATATATAATTCTTTAAGAAAAAATTCACTTAGATTTCCTCCACTAACACCATTACAATATTGTAAATTAATTTTTTTATTCTTTAAAGAATAGTTGATATCATTGGTAGATAATTTAAATATCTAGGATAAATATATGAAGAGTGATTCTTAAAATCATGTAGTAATTTTAAAAGCAATAATCTATTTTTGAGGTTAAGACATATTTGTGTAAGCATGATAAATCAGAAAATCATGAGGCATATAGAACCAAAGTAATTATTTCCAGCTTGCTTGGTTGATTTTCTTTCTTCCTTCCTTCCTTTTCTTCTTCTCTTCCTTCAACTCCTCCTCTATCCTCTTTTTGTTTTCTTCTTTTGTATATTGTGCATCAGGTATATTAATTATGCAGTATTTTTGAAGTAAAAGAAGCTTGGGATATATATTTATAGGATATATTCCAAGGAAAACATGAAGTAAAAGCAATGATACCCCCAAAAAAACCCTTTTGTCCTTTCCAAAAGAGTTTTTTTACTATACACCAAAGAACTATATAGATAAGACAATATAGAGTTTTTTTCCTTTGATGTGATTAATTTTGATTGATTAATTTAAGTCATTCACATAGTAAGTTAAAACAAATTTAAATAGAAATACATCAAAGCTGTCAAGGAGATTCTGCTGAAACCTTAATTCCAATGAAACTCAATTCCTCCATAGGTCAGTATTGGAAGAGAGAGATTAGGTCTGGGCTTCCATCTGTCTTATTTATGAGAGCCAGGCCTACTAATGGTGTGCACGGCATCTCACTGTGGGCTGGGCTTTACACTCATCATACCTCAGATTACAGTGGAGGTATATGAGCAAGAAAACTTAACTAAGCTTTACTTAAATTTCTCCCTAAGATCTAGCATAGCCAAATCGCTATAAACTTGTTCTCAGTCTATGACACCTTTTACAGTATTGAAGATTTCCAAGATCAATCTTTTGCATATGTGCCCTACCTTGAATTTTTTTTCATTTACTGAACATACACCTAATGAGTATGCAAGATGTTTGGCGCAGCAATGCCTTTAGAGAGTGTAGAACTGATTAAGACACAGTCCTACCACCACGGAGATCAGATTCTATCAGGAGAAGTATAACAGAACTTGTCCACAAATTACTGTGACATAGAGAATTACTATAAGTGCCTGTGGCTAGCAGGAAGGGCTGAAGGAGTCTTGAGGAGGATGGCATGATCAATGCCATGTTAAAGAAGAAAGCAGCATGAAGAAGGATTTCACTAGGTGACAATAATAACAATAATCATAGCTAAAATTGGATGGTTCTAATGCGTGCCAGGAGCCCTGGTGGCACAGTAGTTAAGAGCTCGGCTGCTAACCAAAAGGTCAGCATTTGAATCCACCACTTGCTCCTTGGAAATCCTACAGAGCAGTTCTACTCTGTCCTATAGGGTCACTGTTAGTCGGAATCCACTAGACAGATGGCAGTTTTTTTTTTTTAATGTGTGCCATGCATTAGTCTATGTTCTTTACATGCATTAAATAATTTAATTCTCATATACATATATACATATGTGTATATATATATATATATATGCATATATGCCTATTTAATAAGATAGATGATACTATTATACTGAACTTATATATGAGAAAAATGAGGCACAGACGAATTCCTCTACCCTTTCGGAGAAGAAATAGGTGCCAACTCTTCCTAGCAGAGAAGAAAACATACAATGAGAAGATTGAGATCTATGTCTCTACATTTAATGAAATGAATTGTGAAGTACTCATTTAAATCCATTCATTAAAATAACCTAAAAAGCGAAATATTTTGCCAAGAAGGAGAGAAGTTCACACTTTTGAAGGCTTCATAAAATATATTTTATGTTTGGTAATACTTAATTATATAAACCATACTAAAGTATTTGTATTTTGTGTTCAAATGTTACCTTCTAGTTAACAATGCGCACTTGTATGGTTTAACATTTAAAGATGAAGAGAATATAGAATTCCGTGTATCTAGTCATTCTAAAATTCTGAAAGTTATCACTGCTGTGAACCCAACATTATTCATTTACTTATTTTTTATTAACAGGAAAGAAAACTCCCTCGCAGAGAGGTTAGGCATCATTTGCACTGAAACTAAAATGTAAAGACTATTTACTCCCTGAAGCCAGCTCACAAGTGAGATGGAGTTTAACACTAGGGTTTCTGTCTCTTGTAAATCAAATGAGTATGAAATACCCACTGATTTCAGAAACAACTCCACAGCTGGAGCAACATCATGGATCATGAAATATGATGAGAAACCGAGCATCACCTCACCCATGGAGGCGATGATTACACTGGTATTTATAAAGCAATGAGTTCTCTTCTCCTTTATGGAATTGCCTCATTTTTAGCTCTGATGCTGACAGTTTGTCTTACAATACTCTGTATCAGACAATAAGTGAATAGCAATGAGGTATTAAATGTCTATTTCTATAACCACATTATGGAAGGCTTCCCAGTTTAGAGATCTAAGAATAACACTGCAGTGCTAGCTAGCAATAACATTTTTCATGTGTGTGTGAGTGTGTGATTAGACATGGTTATTATTGTTCCTCAAATACCAAATATCTCTAAGAAATTATTATTTATTTTGCGCTACTCTCACAATTTATGGACTTAAAGCCCCCAAATACTAACCTTCATTCTGTCTGAAATTGGAGAAGCTTCTGCTCCAACAAGGGATGGTATACAAGGGGAGTTTGAAGATGCTTTAATCTGAACTATCAAAGACAAGACCCTTTGTGACACACTGGGCTGCAGTGGCAGAGGAGCCGATAGTAAAGAGAAGCTCAGCTAAATGAAGAAGAAACAAAGTGAACACAGAAGCCTTTCATGGACCAAACTTAAAAATAAAAATTAACATTTATCAAATTCCCAAGTTGTGTCAGGTGCATCAACTATGTTTAAGCTGTACAATAACGCTGAACTGTATAAGTTAGTGTTTTCAATGTGCACATGTGGGAAGTGAGATTCAGAGAAGGAGACTATGTTCAGGAACTCAGAACTTCAGTGGTGGTTCCATGATTTCTATATGGGAAAGTATGAAAAGTGTCAAGCCAGTGAAGACAGGGCTTGAAACTGCATTTCATATAACTCTAGACAATATAAAAGAATGTTGTTGTGTGCCATTGAATCGGTTCAAACTCACAGCAACCCTCTAGGGCAGGGGAGAACTGCCCCATAGTTTGCTAGGCTATAATCTTTATGGAAGCAGTTCATGTCTAGTCAGAGCAGCACTGGGACCCACTCATCTCTGTCTGATTCTAGTACTCTGATTGCTGTTTGCAGTCTCACTTGTTAGCTGCTGTTGAGTCAGCCCTTGACTCACGGGAACCCTGTTTGTGATCATAGGGTTTTCTTTGGCTGATTTTTCAGAAGTAGGTCACCAAGCCTTTCTTCCCAGATGCCTCTGGGCGAACTCATACTTCTAACCTTTCCATTAGCCGCTGAGCATGTTAACTGCTTGCACTACCCAAAAACTATTACTGCTTATCTGAAATTCAAAGTTAACTAGGTATCCCATATATTTAGTTTCTAAATCTGGCAATTCTACCTGTGTACCGGACATAAGACCCAGTCTCTCACCTCAAGGAACTCAGTCTGAAAGAGTCATATATACAAACCTGAGTTAAAAATAAAAGCGGTTAAGTTCTTCTTAGAGACATGTATAAGGTGTTTTGGAATCTCAGACAAGGAAGGGCCTAACTGAAGATGGGAGGGAGGGAGACATGGGTTTTATGTCTATGTCTTTCTGTTTCACGGCTGAAATCTAGTTAGGAGATAAAAGGCTGTGTGCAAGGCAAAAGAGCTTGCTGCAGAGTTGCAAAACTAGCAAAACATGCAAGATAGCAGTACAAGAAATACCATAAGGGAAACACAATTAGCTGCTAAATAAACAATTTGGGCACTAGTATTATCTAAGGGGGCTTCATTTGTTGCTTAGGACTTACACTGCTCCTTAAACATGGTCTTGACTTATATAATCAGAGGAGAGTCTCTCCACCAACCCCTGAATACAATCAAGCGTTCCCTTACGTCCCCGAGAGCACTATATGCGTACTCTTATTACACTCCTCATATTTCTTGTTACAGTTTCTGGATCCTCTTTTAGATTAAGAATTCCTAGCGGTTCAGGGCCATTGTAACATTTTTCTTTATATTCTTCCTTTAATCTTAAGCCCCTAATCACCGTCTAGTACTGTGTAGGTGATCAGCAAATATTGAACTTTGTTGGATTTAATGTGAAAGGAAATGCCCTTCCAGGGAGAATAAACTGAATTGCTGAAAATTGAAGTGATAATTGCGTGCATGCCTCTGTGTGTGTGTGTTCACATGTATGGTTTTTGACATTGTGTGGTAACCAGGAATGTATCACACTGGTAATAGCAATAGTGATAATAATGAAGAAACAATGGAAATTTAACTAATAGGAACATAGTTTATTACTCCCCAAAATAGCAGCAGAAACCTATTTTCACTTATATTATAACATTTTACTGTAAGACAAGCTTTTATCATTTTAATCCTGCCTCCTTCCAATTTTTATCACCTCAACCCCTTAACATCTCATACTTGTTACCTAAAATATTGAATAAATCATCACCCCCAATCTGGCCATTTTTAATTCCTTTTGTTCTTTCTACATTGCTCTATTTTTCTTCAACACAAAATATAATATTGTATGTCATACACATACACACAGCCTGAGATAAGAACCCCATGGAAACTAGGGGAATTAATTTATATTATTTGATGATAACTGTTTATAAGAAAACAGATTTTCTGGGCTCCTTCCTCTCTTACTCCCAACTGACAGTTACTTTACTGTGTAGTTCCTCTTCAATTCTCAGTACCTAATACTTATAAGTCTTAAACCATATAGAAACAAAAAACCATATATATGTATATATATTCATATATATGTAGTATATGTATATGTAAGTATATGTATATATATAAATGTTAGAAAGGAGCTTAAAACATATTGAATTGAATGCTAGTTTTTTAAATGTTTTCTATCAGTGTGTGCACCTAATTTTGTATGAAATCAAAGTTAGAAGTAAGAAAGGATGGATTGGTCCATGTTTTATAGAATACCAGGTACACTCTGAGTGCTTAATAAATGTTAAATAATAGTAATCTGTTCGTATCCATTTTTCCTCTATCTGCAGTTAAGCAATGAGGTGCCAAATGATGTATCAAGCGGTTTTTATTAGGTTATATTTTTCTAGGCAGCAGGTGGGGGATTTACAACACTTTATGCATCCCAGATCTCCCCTAGAGTGACTTACCATACGGTTTAAACAGACAAAATGCTGACCTGCACTATGCAAGGAGATCGTCATGGCTAATGGCGGCAGCATTCACTAGTCGGTCCTTCGCTTTCTTTCTCTGTAACTCTACCTCAGTCCCATTGCTTCTTGTGACATAAGTGCCGGCTTCTGCATTTTTATTTATTTATTTATTTTTTTTATTTTTATATATATATTTTATTGTACTTCAGGTGAAAGCTTAC
The DNA here is from genome assembly GCA_030035585.1 of Dugong dugon. Classification (NCBI taxonomy): domain Eukaryota; kingdom Metazoa; phylum Chordata; class Mammalia; order Sirenia; family Dugongidae; genus Dugong; species Dugong dugon. The sequence continues at coordinate 17,763,817 of CM057463.1, read as the reverse complement.
AGAGCAAATAGTTTCTCATGAAATAGTAGTACACATGTTGTTTTTTGACATTGGTTAACAACCCCACAACGTATTAAGTCTCTAAATTCTCAACCTTTTTTTTTGATGAAAATTACAGATGGCCAAAGATACACTGTTTCAAAAATTTCTACATTCACATTTCAGTGACATTGACTACGCTCTTCCATCTGTGCTGTTATTCTCACTTAAGATGAAGGCTTACAGAACAAAATAGTTTTTCATTTAACAGTTACTACACATGTTGCCCTATGACAATGGTTAACAATCTCACAGCACATCAAGAATATCCTTACTCCACCTTGTGTTCCCTATCACCAGGGGGCTTCCTTGTCCCCTTCTGTCTTCTGGACCTTGTCAGTGGACTATTGTACCTCTTTAGTCTCATTTGTTTATTTATTTATTTATTTATTTTTATTTTATTTAAACACCATTTCAAAACTTTTTACTTACACATTTAAGTGATATTGACTATGCTCTTCCAATTGTGCTGCCATTCTCGCCCAAGATGAAGGCTTACAGGACAAAACAGCCTCCCATTTAATAGTTACTACAAATGTTGCCCTATAGCAGTGGTCAACAATCTCACAATACATCGACAGTGTCCTTATTCAATTTGTGTTCCTTATCATCAGTTTCCTACTCTCCCTCTGCCTTCTGGCCCTTGTCGCCGGACTCCTGTACATCGTTAGTCCCATTTAGTTTTACTGGGGTGTCCATTCCCAGGCTTAACATCGAACCTTGAAGGTAACTTCACCTCTGAGCTGAAAGGGTGTCTGGGGGCCACACTCTCGAGGTTTCTCTAGTATTCTTTAGGCCAGTATATCTGGTCTTTTTTTTTTTTTTTTTGGGAGTTAAAATTATGCTCTACATCCTACTCCAGCTCTGCCCAGAACCCTCTGTTGTGATCCTGGTCAGAGGAGTCATTGGTGGTAGCCGGGCACCATCCAGCTGTACTGGGCTCAGTCCCGTGGAGGCCTTGGTAGCTGTGGACCATTAGTCCTTCGGACTAATCTTTTCCTTGTATCCTGTTCTCTTCGTTCTCCCTAGTTCCCGAAGGGATGAGATCAGTGGACTATCTTAGATGGCCGCTCATAGGCTTTTAAGACCCCAGACAGTACTCACCAAGGTAGAATGCAGAGCATTATCTTTATAAGTAGTGTCATGTCAATTGAGCTAGATGTTCCCCGAGATCATGGTCCCCAGAGCCCTCCGTCCAACAACTCAGTCCCTCAGGGGGTTTGGATGTGTCTATAGGGCCTCCATGACCTTTTCTTGTGCAGGTTGTGTTAGTTTCCCCTGTACTATGTACTATCTCATCTCTCACCCAAGTTACCACTTACCTATTACCTATTTAGTATTACCACCCCCCTCCCATCCCTGGTAACCAACAAGGATTGTTACATTTTGCATGTGAATTTTTTCATGGGTTTTTACAATAGAGGTCTCATACAATATTTGTCCTTTTGTGATTGACTTATTTCACTCAGCATGATGTCCTCCAGTTTCATCCATGTTATGAGATGGTTCACAGATTCATTGTTCTTTCTCGTTGCATAGTACTCCATGTGTGTATGTACCATAGTTTGTGTATCCATTCGTCTGTTGATGGACATCGAGGTTGTTTCCATCGTTTTGCTATTGTGAATAACGCTGCCATGAACATAGGTGTGCATATGTCTATTCGAGTGATGACTCTTATTTCTCTAGGATATATTCCTAGGAGTGGGATTGCTGGATCGAATGGTACGTCTATTTCTAGCTTTCTGAGGAAATGCCATATCATTTTCCAAAATGGCTGTATCATTTTGCATTCTCACCAGCAGTGTATAAGAGTTCCCGTCTCCCCGCAGCCCCTCCAACATTTGTTATTTCCAGTGTTTTTGATTCGTGCCAGTAATGCCGGGGTGAGATGGTATCTCATTGTGGTTTTAATTTGCATTTCTCTAATGGCTAGTGATCGTGAGCATTTCCTCATGTGTCTGTTGGCCATTTGAATGTCTTCCTTGGTGAAGTGTCTGTTCATTTCCTTTGCCCATTTTTTGATAGGATTGGTTGTCTTTTTGTTGTAGAGGTGTTGGATTTTCTTGTAGATTATGGAGATTAGACCTTTGTCTGACTTGTACGGTCCAAAAATTTTTTCCCAGTCTGTAGGTTCTCTTTTAACTCTTTTGGTGAAATCTTTTGAAGAGCATAGATGTTTGATTTTTAGAAGATCCCAATTATCTAGTTTATCTGTTGGGTTTTTTGTGTTGATGTTTATGGTTTGTATCCTGTTAATGCCATGTATTAAGGTCTGAAGTGTTGGTCCTATTTTTTCTTCTATGAATTTTATAGTTTGAGGCTTTATATTCAGGTCTTTGATCCATTTTGAAGTAGTTTTTGTATATGGTGTGAGGTATGGGTCCTGTTTCATTTTTCTACAAATGGATATCCAGTTTTGCCAGCACCATTTGTTAAAAAGACTGTCTTTTCCCCATTTGATGTATTTTGGGCCCTTGTCAAAAATCAGGTGACCGTAGGTGGATGGATTTACATCTGAGTTCTCAATTCTGTTCCATTGGTCAATGTCTCTGTTGTTGTACCAGTACCAGGCTGTTTTGAGTACTGTAGCTGTATAGTAGGTTCTCAAGTCAGGTAGTGTGAGTCCTCCAACTTTATTCTTCTTCTTCAGTAGTGCTTTACTTATTAGGGGTTTCGTCCCTTTCCATATAAAGTTAATAATTAGTTTTTCCATCTCTTTGAAGAATGTTGTTGGTATTTGTATCGGAATTGCATTGTATTTGTAGATTGCTTTAGGTAGAATTGCCATTTTCACAATGTTGAGTCTGCCTATCCATGAGCATGGTATGTTTTTCCATTTATGTAGATCCCTTTGGGTTTCATGCAGCAGTGTTTTGTAGTTTTCTTTGTATAGGTCTTTTATATTCCTAGTCAGATTTATTCCTAAGTATTTTATCTTTTTAGGGGCTATTGAAAATGGTATTGATTTCCTGATCTCCTTTTCATCGTTCTCTTTACCGGTGTATAGGAATCCAATTGATTTTTGAATGTTTATCTTGTATCCTGCTACTCTGCTGAATCTTTCTATTACTTCCAGTAAATTTCTCGTGGAGTCTTTAGGGTTTTCTATGTATAGTATCATATCATCTGCAAACAGGGAGAGTTTAACTTCTTCATTACCAATTTGGATGCCCTTTATTTCTTTTTCTTGCCTTACTGCTCTATCTAGAACTTCCAGCACAATGTTAAATAGGAGTGGTGATAAAGGGCATCCTTGTCTTGTTCCTGTTTTCAGGGGGAATGTTTTCAGCCTTTCTCCATTAAGAATGATGTTGGCTGTTGGTTTTGCATAGATGCCCTTTATGATGTTGAGAAATTTCCCTTCTGTACCTATTTTATTGAGAGCTTTTATCAGGAATGGGTGTTGGACTTTGTCAAATGCCTTTTCTGCATCAATTGAGATAATCATGTGATTCTTTTCTTTCCTTTTATTTATGTGGTGGATTACATTGATGGATTTTCTAATGTTAAACCATCCTTGCATACCTGGTATGAATCCTACTTGGTCGTGGTGTATTATTTTTTTGATATGATACTGAATTCTATTGGCTAGAATTTTGTTCAGAATTTTTGCATCTATATTCATGAGAGATATTGGTCTGTAATTTTCTTTTTTTGTGATGTCTTTGCCTGGTTTTGGTATCAGCGTTATGCTGGCTTCATAGAATGAATTTGGAAGTGTTGCTTCCTCTTCTATGCTCTGAAATAACTTGAGTAGAACTGGTACGAGCTCTTCTGTAAATGTTTTGTAGAATTCTCCAGTGAAGCCATCTGGGCCAGGGCTTTTTTTGGTTGGGAGTTTTTTTATTACCTTTTCAATCTCTTCTCTTGTTATGGGTCTGTTCAGATTTTCAATATCACTTTGTTGTAGTTTGGGTAGGCCGTATGTTTCTAGAAATTTATCCATTTCCTCTAGGTTTTCAAATTTGTTGGAATATAGTTTTTCATAATATTCTGTTATAATCCTATTTATTTCAGTTGGGTCTGTTGTAATGTCCCCCATTTCATTTCTTATTTGGGTTATTTGTGCCCTCTGCTGTTTTTCTTTTGTCAGTCTGGCCAGTGGTTTGTCGATTTTGTTGATTCTTTCAAAGAACCAACTTTTGGTTTTGTTGATTCTTTCTATTGTTTTTCTGTTCTCTATTTCATTGATTTCTGCTCTGATCTTTACTATTTCCTTTCTTCCGGTGGTTGTAGGCTCTTTTTGTTGTTCTCTTTCTATTTGTTTGAGTTCTGTAGTTAATGTTTTGATTTTGTCCCTTTCTTCTTTTTTGATATGTGCATCTATTGCTGTAAATTGTCCTCTGAGGACTGCCTTTTTTGTGTCCCAAAGGTTTTGGTATGATGTGTTTTCATTTTCATTTGATTCTAGGAATTTTTTAATTCCATCTCTGATTTCTTCTATTACCCATTGATGTGTAAGCAGATTATTATTCAGTTTCCATGTGTTTGATTTTTTTTCCTTGCTCTTTCTAGTGTTAATTTCTACCTTGATGGCATTGTGGTCAGAGAAGATACTGTGAATTATCTCAGCATTTTGGATCTTGTTGAGGATTGCTCTGTGGCCTAAGATGTGGTCTATTCTGGAGAACATTCCATGTGCATTGGAAAAGAATGTGTACTTTGCAGCGGTTGGATGGATTGTTCTATATATGTCTATGAGGTCCAGTTGGCTGATTGTGTCCTTTAGGTCTTCTGTATCTTTGCTGAGTTTCTTTTTAGTTGTTCTGTCCTTTACTGAGAGTGGTGTGTTGAAGTCTCCTACTATTATTGTGGAACTGTCAATTTCTCTTTTCAGTGCTGTTGGAGTTTTTTTTATGTATTTTGGAGCCCTGTCATTGGGTGCATAGATATTTATTATGGTTATGTCTTCATGATGGATCATCCCCTTAATCATTATATAGTGTCCTTCTTTGTCTTTTATGGTAGATTTTGTTTTAAAGTCTATTTTATCTGAGATTAGAATTGCCACTCCTGCTCTTTTTTGATAGTTGTTAGCTTGATATATTTTTTTCCAACCTTTGATTTTTAATAAATTCACATCTTTGTTTCTAAGATGTGTCTCTTGTAGACAGATAATAGATGGATCCTATTTTCTTATCCATTCTGCCACTCTCCGTCTCTTTATGTGTGCATTGAGTCCATTTACGTTCAGTGTAATTATTGATAGATGTGAGTTTGTTGCTGTCATTTTGTAGTGCTTTTTTTTGTGATGCTGAAGTTTTCTTTGTTCTTCTTACTCTCTTGTGCTGAGTTCCTTTTGTTTGTGGATTTTGTGTTCATTTCTTCTGTTTTTGTAGGTTTTGTTTTTGTTGAGACTTTATGTTTTTCGTCTTTATTTTTATGAGTTGGTTTGTTAACTTTTTTTGTGGTTGCCATTAATTTTACCCTTATCTTTATAATTTTGAAGCAGTCTACCCTTACTTGGTATCGCCTTGCCTTCTTCTCCTTTAGAAGGTTCTATACCTATGCCGTTTGTTCCCTCTTTCATTGTTTTGATGTTGTTGTCATCCTTTGATTGATTTCTCTGATTCCCTGTTGTATATCTTTTGTTTTTGGAAAGTCGTCTGTAGTTCAGTTCCTAGAATGGTATCTGGTTCATGTTAACCTGCGTCCTAGGTCCTAGGTCCTGCCTGAGGGCTTAAGCTGTTTGTCCTCAGATCGAAGAACTCCCTTTAATAATTCTTGTAAGTTTGGTTTGACTTTTGCATATTCCTTTAGTTTCTGTTTATCTGGAAATGACCTAATTTCACCATCAAATCTGAATGAGAGTTTTGCAGGATATATTATTCTTGGCTGACAATTTTTTTCTTTCAAGATTTTATATATGTCATCCCATTGCCTTCTTGCCTGCATGGTTTCTGCTGAATAATCTGAGCTTAGTCTTATTGTTTCTCCTCTGTATGTGACTTCTTGTTTTTCACGAGCTGCTCTCAGGATTCTTTGTTTGTCTTTAGTTTTAGCGAGTGTGAATATGATATGTCTTGGTGATTTTCTTTTGGAGTCTCTTCTATATGGGGTTCGTTGAGCTTCTTGGATGACCAGCTTTTCATCTTTCATGATATTGGGAAAGTTTTCTGTCAGCAGTTCCTCAATGATCCTCTCTGTGTTTTCTGTTTTCTCCCCCTGTTCTGGTATGCCAATCACTCATAAGTTTTTGCCTTTAATTGTGTCCCACATAACTCTCAGGGTCTCTTCATTTTTCTTTGTTCTTTTTTCTGAGTTTTCCTGAAACAGAGTTGTATCCAAGTGTTTGTCTTCCGTTCCACTGATCCTGTCTTCCATGGTTTCAAATCTACTTCTCAGCCCTTCTATGACACCGTCCATTTCTGAAATCTTGTTGTTTATCTTTTGGATTTCTAATTGTTGTTTTTGTATAATTTCGAGTTGTGAATTTATTTTGGCATTTTGTTCTTGCATCATCTTCCTGAATTCTTCCAATTTTTTGTCTGTATTTTCCATAAATTTGTCTATTTTTTCCTCATGTTTGTCAGCTTTTTGCCTCAGTTCTTGGAAAATTCCGAGTATTAGTGATTTGAGTTCCGTATCAGGTACTTCTAGTGCATTTTCTTCCACAGGAGAGTTATCTGGTGTTTTAATTTGGACGCCTATTGGAGCCATCTTGTCTTGTTTTTGTAAATGTTTTGATATTGTTTGCTGTTTTCGGGGCATTCAGTAGATATTTCTCTCGTTTATTGATTGTAGGTTTTTTTTTTTTTTTTCGTTCTTGTGGTACAGCTGGGCAGATCTAGTTGAGGAGGAGCCACTGGGATGGGTTGCTTGTGGCACTCACCGCAGCCACCAGGACGGTCGGTAGTCAGTGCTGGGCAGGTTCCAATAGGGCGTGCCTGCACCGCTTGGTGATGTGATGTCTAGTGCACAGTGCAGTTAGGTAGGGTGCAGCGGGAAGATGGTTATGTGTGAAGCTAAGCTGGATATGGGAGAGAGGAGAGAAGAGGAGGAGCAAAAAGCATACAAACATAAAAGAATGCTAGGGGAGCTTGTCGTTGGAATGTACAGATGAGAGACTATGGGATGGAGGAAACCAGAAGGGGGAAGAGACAGAAAAGGGAAGAATGACCAAATAAAAATCAGAAAAGTTAAAGAACTGCAAAGTTCCCAGGGATCCCACCGATGCAGCTATGAGGTCTGGGGGAGTCGGTCTCAATTTTCACAGCTCAGCCTGGCCAGAAGGTACAGAGGCATACATCGCCTGGTATTCAGGGATCAGAAAGAGAAGGAAGAGATAGAGAGACAAGAAATTAAGCAATGAAGAAAGACAAAAGAGAAAAAGAGGGAAAAGATGACAAAACTAATCAAAAAAGGAAGAAAAATAAAATTGAGAGAAAAAAAAAAAAAAAAAGGGCAACACCAGCAGTCAGTGCCTACAAATGGGACCCAGAGAGCCCCCACTCAGGGGTGCGAATTCCAAGAAGCCGGTAGTCTCGGGGTTAAGTGACCGTGGCCACCGGAAGCAGAGGGGCCAACGAACAAAGGCCCCAGGATCCCACCCACGTGGGAGCCCAGACCTGGAAACAGCCACACGCCCGAACGCAGCCCTACAGCCCCACAGGAGAGAGCAGAGACGGCACTCGGAACCAGGCACCCAGGCAAAAGGAGGGGGAGGCGGCAGAGAAAGGTTCACTAGGTGCCAGCAAACGGCTCCCAGAAAGCCTCCAGCCCGGGCGCGCGGAATCCAAGCACCGGCGCCCCCCTGCTCAGGGACTCCGGCCACGGAAAGCAGAGGGGCGAACGAACAAAGACCCCGGGATCCCACCCACGCGGGAGCCCAGACCTAGAAACAGCCACACGCCCGCAGGCAGCCCTACAGCCCCGCAGGAGAGAGCAGAGACAGCACTCGGAACCAGGCACCCAGGCAAAAGGAGGGGGAGGCGGCAGAGAAAGTTTCGCTAGCTGCCAGCAAACGGCTCCCAGAAAGCCGCCTGCCCAGGCACGCGGAATCCAAGCACCAGCACCCCCCAGCCCAGGGACCCTGGCCACGGAAAGCAGGGGATCCCCAGCTGAGGCGGAGAGGGGTGGGTGGTGGGAGAGCGCGCACCGCAGTTTACCGGTCGTTCTGTCTCCGACCAGACGCTCTGCAAGGCTGCTCTCCCGTTTGCTGGTCTCCGATAGGAATCCAAGTTGGTGGATCCGCGCTGCGTTAGCTGGTAAGGAATCTCTGCCTGAGTCTCTTCTCGCTCTCCCTTCTCTTTTAGTATTCTCACTCCGTTTGGTGTTTGTCTGAGTTCTTTATCTCTTCATCTGGTGTTCTAGGGTTTCAGGATTGTTGATTCTCTGTTAGGCTTAGTTTTTCGGATCTTTGCTGTGGAGGGCCGGCGTGGTGTTTCTGCCTAGAGCGCCATCTTGCCCCCGGCTTCTGCATTTTTGAGAAAATTATTCTTGCACTTGAAACTGGTAAAAATTCCTATGCCATTTAAACATTTTGATATCAGTAACTCCTTGGTGAGTTCCTTTGATTTTGTTTTATGTTTTGGCTGTATTTAATTGATATTTTTAAATTTTGGACTCAAACATACTTTGTCAACAGTAAAACATACACCCTTTCAGTCTTAAAAGCTTGCAAGTGGTCATCTAAGATACAATTACTGGTCTCTATGCGTCCTGAGTGAAAGAGAAAGAAGGAAGACTCGGAGAAGAAATTACTCCCTAGAATTAATAGTCTACACGAAACACGACCTCATCTATCCTGGGACCAGAAGAACTTGATGGTACGCAGCTACCACTACTGACTGTTCCGATCAGGAGCACAATAGATAGACCCTGACAGACTGGGAGTGAAGTGTGGAACAGGACTCAAATTCATAAAAAGTCCAGACTTATTGGAATGGTTGAGACTGGAGGACTCCCCGAGACTACTGTCCTGAGGTACTCTTTAAACATTGAACTAAATCTATTCTATGAGGTCATCTTTTAGCTAAATAATGAATTGGCTCATAAAATAAGAAGTATCATCCATGAGTATTGTGCTCCTTTAAAAAATAATCTATATGAGACCGAATGGTCAACATTTATTCAAAAACAAAGACAAGAAGGAAAGGCGGTAGGGAAACTAAGTTACCGGAAACGGAGCAACCACGATGGAAATAATGAAAAAGTTGACACGCTGTGAAAAACGTGACCAACGTCACTGAACAAATTGTGTAGAAATTGTTAAATGGGAACTTAATTTCCTTGGAAACTTGCACTAAAAACAGTGTAAAATATTTTAATTAATTAAAAAAGATTGTACTGTCTCTAAAGCACAGTGACTGAAAAGAGAATGATTATTTTGTTTGCTAGGGAGATGGCAGGGTCAGGAGACACTGACATAAATCAATAATAAAAGCTTAGGGTGTAAACAAATCTCATGTAGTTCAATTCCAGCTAAGTACCAGATCACTGCAGTACAAACGCATTACCTAACTGATCGCACTACTTCTGTTGTCTGTTTATGCAGATTCCTTTAAAATGTAAATCCGATCGCATTATACACACGCACATACACACACAACCACCTAGTAACTTCCACCCATTGCTGTTAAGTCGATTCCGACTCACAGCGACCCTATAGGACAGAGTAGAACTGCCCCTTAGGATTTCAAGGCTGTGGTTGGTGTAGTGGTTAAGACCTAGCGCTGCTAACCAAAACGTTGGCAGTTGGAATCTACCAGGTACTCCTTGGAAACTCTATGGGGCAGTTCTACTCTGACCTATAGGGTCGCTATGAGTTGGAATTGACTTGACGCAACGGATTTGTTTTCCTTTTTGTTTAATCTTTACAAAAGCAGACTGCCACATCTTTCTCCCTGCGGAGCGGCTGGTGGGTTAGAAATACCAACTGTCAGCAGCCGAGCTGCTTAACCGCTGCACCAGACTCGAAGTCCCTTGCTTATCCTAAATGAGGCTGCATGATCTGTCCTCTGGTTAACTGGTAAATTACTTCATCCAATTTTTCTTCCCTAGCCTGCTCCATGTCAACCAAACTAGCTTCCTGGCCATTTTTAGAATATTCTAAGAACACTCCCCACTTCAAGGCCTTTGCATTTACCATTTCCTCAGGTCGACACTCTCTTCCCACACTTCCCTCCCTAATCACTCTATCTAAATAGCATCCCCTCACTCTCTATCACTTTGTCTTTCTGTTGCTTTTTATAAGTGCTACAGTTACCTCACTTTATATTTGATATCTTATTTATCTTTTGTCTCTCTCCTTGTCTTCAATTTTAGCTAAAGAACTTTGTTTGTTTCATTTTATTTAATCTGTTACCTAGTACAGTACCTGGCGCATAATAAGAGCTCAGTATGTATTTCTTGACTGAAAGTGTGGATAAATGGTTCTCAAATCCCTCACCATTTCAGTTACCTTTCTGTTATGGCTCTGCTCTGTTAATAGTGTTTTTCTTAAAGATGGCATATAAAAATCAGGATTGATTTTCAGATGTGGTTAAGCAAAAACGCAGCCACTATATTTCTTTCAAGACAGCAATTGACATCAGAGATTTTCTATTGGCCTTGTCATTCACTTGTTTGTTAAATGTTAATCAGACAGTCATAACTCATGATATTTTTCCCACATCATGGACTATTTAAAACCAGTTCTTCCTAGTCCTACATTTGAGAAAACAAACCAAACAAACAAAAAAGTCCTGTTGCTGAGTCGATTCCGACTTACAGTGACCCAATAAGACAGAGGAGAACTGCCGGACAGTTTTCAACGAGCTGCTGGTGGATTCTAACTCTCAACCTTTTGGTTAGAAGTCACAGCGCTTAACAACTGCACCACCAGTATATTCATATAATTATGAGTAGTGCCTCATAATTATAAAACTTCAGGACTTGTAAGAACTGTTTTTCTTTTAATCAATGGATATTATAATCTTCTAAATGAACGTGGCCTTTTAAATATGGCTAGTTGGGATTTTAACTAAGTACAACTAGTAGACTCTATAGGGGACTGAAGTACAATTTTATGAGATTCTTCCTCAGCTTTGCATTTATTTTGTATATTCCTTCCCCCTCTTTTTCTCATATATACATTTTTTATTGTGTTAATTCCTGTTGTTAGGTTGTTGTTAGGTGCCGTCTAGTTGGTTCCAACTCATAGCAACCGAATGTACGACAGAAGGAAATGCTCCCCGTCTTGTGCCATCTTCACAATCTTTGCTATGTCTGAGCCCTTTGTTGCAGCCACTGTGCCGATCCCTCTTACTTAGGGGCTTCCATTTTTTTGCTCACCCTCTACTTTACCAAGCATGATGTCCTTCTTCAGGGACTGGTCTCTCCTGACAACATGTCCAAAGTATAGGAGATGAAGTCTTGCCATCCTCATTTCTAAGGAGCATTCTGGCTGTACTTCTTCCAAGACATATTTGTTCATTCTTCTGGAAGCACATGGTATATTCGATATTCTTCACACACACCATAATTCAAAGGTATCAATTCTTCTTTGGTTTTCTTTATTCATTGTCCAGCTTTTGCATGTCTATGAGACCATTGAAAATATCACAGCTTGGGTCAGGCACACCTTAGTCCTCAAAGTGACATCTTTGCTTTTCAACTCTTGAAAGAGGTCTTTTGCAGCAGATTTGCCCAATGCAATGAGTTGTTTGATTTCTTGACTGGTGCTTCCATGGGTGTTGATTGTGGATTCAAGTAAAACGAAATCCTTGACAACTTCAGTATTTTCTCCATTTATCACGTTGTTGCTTACTGGCCCGGTTGTGAGGATTTTTTTTTTTTTTTTTAAGTTGAGGTGCAATCTATACTGAAGGCTGTGGTCTTTGATCTTCATCAGTAAGTGCTTCAAGTCCTCTTTGCTTTCAGCAAGTAAGGTTGTGTCATCTGCATATCACAAATTGTTAACGAGACTTCCTCCAATCTTGATGCCCCATTCTTCTACATATAGTCCAGCTTCCTGGATGATTTGCTCAGCAAACAGATTGAATATAAGTATGGTGAAAGGATACAACCCCAACTCACACCTTTCCTGATATTAAACCACGCAATATCTCCTTGTTTTGTTTGAAAGACAGCCTCTTGGTCTATATGCAGGTTCCTTATGAGCACAGTTAAGTGTTCTGGGATTCCCATTCTTTGCAATGTTAATATTAATTTGTTGTGATCCACACAGTCAAATGCCTTTGCACAGTCTGTAAAACACAGGTAAACATCTTTCTGATATTCTCTGCTTTCAGCAAAGATCTATCTGACTCAGCAATTATATCCCTCCCTCCAAGTCCTCTTCTGAATCTGGCTTGAACTTCTGGCAGTTCCTCACTGATGTACTGCTGCAACCATTTTTGAATGATCTTCAGCAAAATTTTACTTGTGTGTGATATTAGTGATATTGTGCGAAAATCTCTGCATTCTGTTGGGTCACCTTTCTTTGGAACGGGCACAAATGCGGATCTCTTCCAGTTGGTTGACCTGGTAGTTGTCTTCTAAATTTCTTGGCATAGATGAGTGAGGACTTCCAGCATTGCATCCATTTATTGAAACATCTGATTGATTTTCTGTCATTTCCTAGATACTTGTTTTTCGCCAATGCCTTCAGTACAGCTTGGACTTCTTCCTTCAATACCATCAGTTCTTGATCATATGCTACTTCCTGAAATGGTTGAGCCTCAAGCAATTCTTTTTGGTGCAGTGAATTTGTGTATTTCTTCCATCTTCTTTTGTTGCTTTCTGCATCGTTCATGTTTTTGCCCATAAACCAAAAAAAAACCGAACCTGTTGCCATCAAGTCAATTCCAACTCAGGCATGTTCTTCCGTTTCTGGTTTTCAGGAATTCAAGATTATTTTAACATTTGAAAACCAATCTATGTAATCACTATAGGAACAAACTAAAAAGAGAAAAAAGCATATGATTATCTCAATGCATGCAGGAAAGGGCTTGAAGAAATCCAAAATATGTTCCTGAAAATATTATCCAAAAAAACTAAGAAACTAACTTCCCCAACCTGACAAAGGGTATCTATGAAAAACCTAGAGCTAATATGATAAACAATGCTAAAACCAAAACAAAACACAAAACCTGTAAGCTCTACCCCCAAAGATCAGGAGTATCACTATTGCTTTGGTGCTCATTCCACATTGCACTGGAGAATCTAGCCAGAGCAATAAATATAAACAAACAAATAAATAAATGCATACAGATTGAAAAGGAAGAAGCAAAACTGTCTTTACTTGCAGATGAAACCTTGTATATTTGAAAAATCTAGTGGAATCTGCAAAAAAGCTACTAGAACTAGTAAGCAAATTTAGCAGTGTCACAAGATACAAGACCAGTGTACAAAAACAATTATATTTCTATATACTAACAAATAACATGAGTTGTAATCAATTCAAGGGTAACTAACAATAACATCCAATAACAAAGAGAAAGTAACCTTTAAAAATACCAATTACAGTAGCCTCAAAAACGTGAACCACTTATAATCAAATTTGACAAAACATGGGTAAAACTTGTATACTGAAAAATACAACATTGATGAAAGAAAGCTTGAAAATTAATTTTGAAAAATAATAAAATCTGACTACTTACAAAACTTTATTTCAATACTTACCACAAAGCCACAGTAATCAAGACTGTGTGGGATTGTTGTAAGAGTAGGTATGATATGAATGCAACAGAAAAGTGTCCATAGACACAAATATACATGGTCAGTTGGTTTTTGACAAGACTGCCAAGGAATTTCAATGAGTGAAGAAGAAACATTCCAACAAATGTTGCTGGAACAATTAGATATCTCTTTCTGCTAACTGAAAGGTTGGTGGTTCAAACCCACCAGCAGCTCTGAGGGAGAAAAATGTGGCAGCCTGCTTCTGTAAAGATTTACAGCCTTGGAAACCATATAGGGAAGTTCTTCTGTGTCCTATAGAGTCTCTATGAGTTGGAATCAACTCAATGGCTGTGGAATTGTCGGTTTGGTTTGGTTATACACGTGGATCTCATAGTATGGAATACACAGGAATCAAATCAGCAAGATCCCCAGGTGATTCTTATGTACACATATAAGACTCACCTAGGGATCTATAAGAATCACCTGGGGATCTAGTTAAAATGCAGATTCTGATTCAGTGTATCTGGGGTGGAAATGCAAATTCTCAGCAGGGAATCAAACCAAAATTAACTAGTTTGAAGCCCTAGAGATTAATAAAGTAGGATACTTTTCATGGCCTCCCTGACTCCTCTTTCCTGCATTGTACCTAACTTGTTGTTGGGTGCCGTTGAGTCAAGTTCAACTCATAGAAATCCCATGTGACAGACTGGAACTGCACCATAGGGTTTTCTTGGTGTAATCTCTATGGAAGCAAATCACTAGGTCTTTCTCCTGCAGAACTGCTGGATAGGTTTGAACTGCCCAACTTTCAGTTAGCAGCCGAGCACTTCACTGTTGTGCAACCAGGGCTTCTTTTGCCACCTGACTTTCAATCCTACAAATTTATTAAAGTACCTTCCTATTTTGAAATTCACCCAAAGTCATAGGGAAAATTCTCCCAGAATATATATGAAGAAATGAATCCAAGTGGCATAAAGTAACTGTGGTGGATACTAAGGTGTGCCACTCAGATTCTGGGAAGGACATGAACATGTCTATGACAGACTTTCATTCATCAAACAAATATTTATTGAGCACTATATATGACAGGTAGTGTTCTGTGTGTTGAAGATTTAGTTGTGACAAAAAAAATTCCCTTTACTTATTTAGTTTAGATTGCATTTGGCTTAAAATCTTTTAAGTCAAGAGGACATGCTCTGTATACAAATATATACAAGCTAACAACTCTAAATAAGTGCTACAATAAACAGGGCAGAAGTGAGAAAAAAATTCCACCTTAGGGAGACAAGATAATGTTTCTCAAAGGATGTAAATGCTGTTTGCAAATAAACTAAATGCAGTTTTGTACTGTGATCTGTGTTTGAAACTGAATGCTTAATGTCTATCTATTCCAATAATTCAAATTTCTATGAAAGGATGAACAGTTATATTTCTTGTTTACTGCCATAATGCCAGGAATTATCAGAATGGTTGACACCAAGTAGGCCTTGATAAGTATTTATTAATTGAATAAACGAATGAACGAATGTCATTTTTATTTAGATTATAAGAGAGGGGGCAGTCATAAACATGTATCAGAGTATCTGCCTAAGGTTTGATGGCAGCACCTAGATTAGTTTTTGTTTGAATAACTGGGGAAGGTGTGTCAGCTACCAAATGCTTCTGCTTCTTTTGTAGCCCACTGTGATGGTTAAGATTGTGTGTCAGCTTGGCTGGGCCATGATTCTCAGTGTTTTAATGTAATCACTCCCATGATTGAATATACTGTGAGTGGCCACTTAGATGAAAGGCCGTCTCCTTGTGGATGTGGCCTGCATCTGAATATAAGCAGACGTTCTGGCTTTTTGCTCTCTCTGGATCCTGCGGCTGCCTCCTGTTGCCTCATCTCCAGTTCTTGGGACTTGAGCTGTCAGCTTATCTGCCGAAATTGGGATTCTTTGATCTGCACAGCCTGTGAACAGGAACCCTGCACTCCGACCTGCCGATCTTGGGCTTGCCACCTTCTGCAGCTACGTGACTTGGTAGAGGCCTCTACCCTGATCCATGGACTTAGGATGTTCTAGCCTCTACAATCACATGAGCTGTTTCCTTGATATAAATCTCTCTCTATATATATATATTTATACACTTTACTGGTTTTGCTTCTCTAGAGAACCCAGCCTGAGATTCTCACCGTAACCTGAAACATACTAGAGAGGGAATTCTAGATAGTGTAGTTCAGCCTAGACAAGCTGATACATCACAAAACCATCACTCTCATGCATGATTGAAGAGTTCACTGACATATACTTTGGAAATTCAATAGAAAAATCTGAGAACATCAAATGGCAAACATTCATGATTTCAACCAATACTCAAATTACTTTTTTTCAGCCAAATTGCTTTCTACAAACTGCCTTTAATGAAAAAATTTGATAATAGGATTATACTTTATAATCATTGCTAAGTTGTTTTCTTCAGGTTGAGTTTTATCCAAATAGGAGTCCTTCCTAAGGAGATTTGTACTTTGGCACATCTGATTCCAAACTTGATGCCACCAGTCACAAAGCTGTTTTTTTTTTTTTTTTTCTGGAAGAAGACTATCCAAATGTAAAGACAAATTATATTATTTGAGCAATTTATTCAAGATACACTTGTATCTAATCTTACGGGTGGTTACGAGACCTTATAAATGACATCATTGTTGTCTCCTGAGGCTTACCTCCAACACACTAGCAATTTTTAGTCATCTTTTCATTAATTTCTTCACTCACATTTGGACTGACCCATTGAATCTATATTAGATCTCGATTGGATAAGAAAGGTTAAGAAATACTGTTTTGGAAAGGTAAGCTGGGACTAGAAATTTATAGGCTCCTGAACCATAGTTCAGCTTTTTAGGATTTTACCTGAAAGGAGGATATAAGCTATTGAAAGACTATAAACAGAAAAGTATCAATATACATTCATACAAAAAATATTAAATGAAAACCATGTGCTACACTTTGACCTAGTGAGTCTACTAAATAATAAACATGTATTTCTCTGTTAAAAAGCAAACTTTAAGATGGAAGGGAATTTTTTTTTTTTCAAGACTCAAGAATACGCATCTGTTATTGGCAACTCCTTGCACTGCTCAGGTCTACTCAAGTTGTGCATTTAAACCATTTTATTAGTAACACTTCAAGGTGATGGCTGGTTGAAACTTCTAAAAAAAAGAGAGACTTATGACAATGAGGTTAGCAGATAAAGTTATAATCTCTATTGCAGCAGCTGGCCCTGAGCCCATAATCGATACTTCTTACCCCAATCCCTCCACCTAATATTCATATTATCCAAACACTCAGCCAGCTCTTCAGCTGGTCTAGGTTGCTTCCACTGAGTAATAAGCCAGATCTCCATCTCTGAAGCTTCTGATCCCTAGGTTGCCTCATAAGGTCATAGTTCCCGTAATTGACCTTCCTGTGTTCATCACTGTGTGCAAAAGCAGTCAGAGAGGTTCCAGTGTATATCTATAGTCCCAGACACACTCCCCTCTGCCATCATTATATAGCAGCAACCCTAACTTCTCATGATCATTAGAATCAATCACTTGTGCTAAGGAGTCCAAAGTAAACAAGTAATATTCAGAGCTTCAGGTTCAGCGGAACCCTACTATGACTCCTGGCAAAAGAGTGCCCACTTCCCTTCAACCACCAGCAGATCCTTGAGGGAAAGTCATTCTAATTACTACATCAGTTATTGTAAAATATGTCTTGATCTTAACCTCTGGATCACTTGTGTGAAACTTAATTTTAATTCTCATGAACAGTAAACTGTCCAAATTGTATAGTTGCACTTGTACTTTATGCAACCTGTCTTACATACTGTTTGAATAACATGAGCTGTTGACTGTAGCTCTACTGAAGTATTCTTTTGATTAATGTACATCGAGTGGTTTTTTTCCATATGTTTTCCAAAAATATTAACATATAAAGGTCTATTAAAATCTAGAACGTTATTTGGAAGGGTAAATTTTTATTATTTATTAACATTAATTTATACTTCTAATTATTTTTTCTTTAGTAATGTCTTTATTTAAAAGATGAAAAAGTTAGTCCATTTTTATGTTGATTGCAAAAACCATCTGTATATTAAAATCATAAACTATTAATTCATTCTTCCAAAGCATATATATATGTATATATTCAGCACATATTGTGTCAGTTATAGAGTCCGGTGCTGGTAATATGAACATAAATTAGACATAATAAGATATGATTGAATATACTCTCTTCTAAATTTCCTATGACAAAATATGTAATATTTGGGGAACTTTATTTTTTTTTTTTAATCAGGAGACACAAAGATCTTTCAGAACAGACATTTTGCAGCATGAATTGAGTAAAGCTTGTAGTCATGCAAAATTTTGATAATGAGAGCTGAAACCTGGCTCGTTTCCATTTTTATTAGGAATATGAATTTAGCTTATGCTCACTTAAAGGTTCATTACCTTTCCAGACAAATCTAATCTACATTTTCAGGTCATTCTCCACCCTTTCTATTCATTCTCACTAAGATCTAATGGAGTACTGGCTTAGGAAAATGCTATCTTTCCATTCTCATGCAATTAACATCCTTGATTGAGCACTTACGTTATGTGGGCTTAAAAGCCTTAAAAGAGATGGAAGATATTGGCAGGTGTCTTCACTCTCCATTGGTGTGAGTATATGAACTTCAAAGTTTGGTGGAATATATATGTGTGACATTTAGAACTCTGTCAGAGAAACGAGGGACAAAAAAGAGAATTGGGGACAGACAACTGTCTGGTTATTTCATCAGTTCAACAGCAGTAAATAAAAACTGGCATCTCTTTCAAGAAGCTTATAGTCTACAGTTTTTAACAAGGTATTGTACATAATTTTCATTATTCATTCTTGAAAATTTATGAGAAAAGATAGTTGATAAATATAGACTTCAAAACCCTTCACGTTCCTTACAACACTTCAAGTTTCAAAGAGTGCCAAAAAACTTCAGTCTCTGAGTCTTCTACACTGTAACCATGTTTGACGAGTCTCAATATCTGAACAGAAAAACAATTTACAAACTCCTATGCCTACACTCCCTGCACGTCTGACAATTGGCTTACTGTGGTGTCTTGGTAGTTACTGTGATGCTTGAAGCTATGCCATCGAGTATTTCAAATACCAGCAGGGATACCCATGGTAGATAGGTTTCAGCAGCGTTTCCAAACTAAGACAGACTAGGAAGAAGGGTCTGGCAGTCTACTTCTGAAAAAATTGGCTAGTGAAAACCTTATGAACAGAAGCAGAACATTGTCTGGTATTGTGCTGGAAGATGAGCCCCTCAGATTGGAAGGCACTCAAAATATGACTGGAGAAGAGCTGCCTCCTCAAAGTAAGATAAAAACAAAACAAAACAAGAAAAAAATCACATTGTGGTCTAGTCGCTTCCAACTCAGAGGGACACCATAGGATAGAGTAGAACTGCCCCATAGGCTTTCCAAGGAGTGGCTGGTGGATTCGAACTGCTAACCTTTTGGTTAGCAGCTGAGCTCTTAACTACTGCACCATCAGGGATACCCTCAAAGCAGAGTTGACAATAATGACGTGGATGGAGTCAAGCTTTTGGGACCTTCATTGGCTGAAGTGGCACAACTCAAAATGAGAAGAAACAGCTACAAACATCCATTAATAAGTAGAACATGGAATGTACGAAGTATGAATCTAGGAATGTTGAAAGTTGTCAAAAATGAAACGGATGGCATAAAGATCAATATCCTAGGCATTAGTGAGCTGAAATGGACTGGTATTGGCCGTGTTGAATCAGACAATCACATGGTCTACTAAGCCTGGAATGACAAATTGAAGTGGAATGGCGTTGCATTCACCGTCAAAAAGAACATTTCAAGAACTATTCTGATATACAATGCTGTCAGTGATAGGATAACATCCATACTCTTACGAAGAAGACCAGTTAATACAATGATTATTCAAATTTATGCACCAATCACTAATGCCAAAGATGAGAAAATTACAGATTTTTACCAACTTCTACAGTCTGAAATTGATCAAACACACAATGAAGATGCATCGATAATTACTGGTGATTGGAATGCCAAAGTTGGAAGCAAAGAAGAAGGATCAGTGTTTGGAAAATATGGCCTTGGTGAAAGGAACAACGCCAGAGATCACATGATAGAATTTTGCAAAACCAACGACTTCTTCATTGAAAATATCTTTATTCAACCAGATAAATGGCAACTAGACATGTTTACTTCGCCACATGGAATACATAGGAATCAAATCGACTACATCTGTGGAAAGAGAGGATGAAGAAGCTCAATATCATCAGTCAGGGACCAGGGGCCAACAGTGGAACAGACCATGAATTGTTCATATGCAAGTTTAAGTTGTAGCTGAAGAAAATTAAAGTAAGTCCTCAAGAGCCAAAATATGAACTTGAGTATATCCCACCTAAATTTACAGACCATTTAAAGAATAGATTTGACACATTGAACACTACAGACCAAAGACCAGAGTAGTTGTGGAATGACATCAAAGAAATCATACGCAAAGAAATCAAAAGGTCATTAAAAAGACAGGAAATAAAGAAAAGACCAAAATGTTTGTCAGAAGAAAATCGAAACTTACACTGGAGTGTAGAGTAACAAAAGCAAATGAAAGTAAAGATGAAGTAAAAGAGCTGAACAGATTTCAAAGGGCAGCTCCGGAAGACAAAGTCAAGTATTATAAAGAAATGTGCAAAGACCTGGAGTTAAAAAACCAAAAGGGAAGAACAACTTGGAATTTCTCAAGCTGAAAGAACTGAAAAAAAAAAAAAAAAAAAAATTGAAGGCTTGAGTTGGAATTTTGAAGAATTTGACAGGGAGATTTTTAACGACACAGGAAACATCAAAAGAAGATGCAAGGAATACACAGACTCACTCTACCAAAAAGAACAGGTCGATGTTCAGCCATTTCAGGAGGTAGCATATAATTGAGAACTGATGGTACTGAAGGAACAAGTCCAAGCTGCACTAAAAGGAATGGCAAAAAACAAGGCTCCAGGATTTGACAGAATACCAAGTGAGATGTTTCAACAAACAAATGGAGTGTTGGAGGTGCTTACTCATCTATGCCAAGAAATTTGGAAGATAGCTTCTTGGCAAACTGACTGGAAGAGATCCATATTTGTGCCCATTCCAAAGAAAAGTGATTCAGCAGAATGTGGAAATTATTAAACATCATTAATATCACGCACAAGTAAAATTTTGCTGAAGATCATTCAAAAGTGGTTGCAGCCATACATCAACAGGGAACTGCCAGAAGTTCAAGCCAGATTCAGAAGACGATATGGAATGAGGTACATCATTGCTGGTATTAAATGGATCTTGGCTGAAAGTAGAAAATACCGGTAAGACGTTTATCTATGTTGTATTGACTATGCAAAGGCATTTGACTGTGTGGATCATAACAAACTTTGATAACATTACAAAGAATAGGAATTCCAGAACATTTAATTGTGTTCATGAGTAACCTGTACATAGAACAAGAGGTAGTGTTCGAACAGAACAAAGGGGTACTGTATGGTTTAAAGTCAGGAAAGGTGTGTGTAAGGGTTGTATCCTTTCATGACACTTATTCAATCTGTATGCTGAGCAAATAATCTGAGAAGCTGGGCTATATGAAGAAGAATGTGGCATAAGGATTGGAAGAAGACTCTAACAATTTGTGTTATGCAGATTACACAATCTTGCTTGCTGAAAGTGAAGAGGATTTGAAGCACTTACTGATAAAGATCAAAGACAGCATCCTTCAGTATGGATTGCATCTCAACATAAAGAAAACAGAAATCCTCACAACTGCACCAATAAGTATCATCATGATAAATGGAGAAAATGTTGAAGTTGTCAAGGATCTCATTTAACTTGGATCCACAATCAACACCCATGGAAGCAGCAGTCAAGAAATCAAACAAAGTATTGCACTAGGCAAATCTGCTGCAAAAGATCTCTTTAAAGTGTTAAAAAGCAAAGGTATGCCTGACCCAAGGCATGGTGCTTTCAATCACGTCATACACATGTGAAAGTTGAACAATGAATGAGGAAAACGGAAAGATTGATGCCTTTGAATTATGATGTTGGTGAACATTGACTATATCATGGACTGCAAGAAGAATGAACAGATCTGTCTTGAAAGAAGTACAGCCAGTATGCTCCTTAGAAGCAACTATGGCAAGAATTCAGCTCACGTACTTTGAACATGTTATGAGGAGGGATCAGTCCCTGGAGAAGGACATCATGCTTGTTAACATAGAGGGTCTGTGAAAAAGGGCAAGACCCTCAAGGAGACGGATTGATACAGTGGCTGCAACAATAGGCTCAAACATAGCAACCACTGTGAAGATGTAGCAGGACCTGGCAGTGTTTCATTCTGTTGTACATGGGGTCGCTATGAGTTGGAACCAACACAACTGCACCTAACAACAACATGCTTACACTGTCTATTACCTAACAGCAAAATTCCTCCTCAATCTACCTTGTAAAGCCATTTCAATTTTCATATTCCCCAAGGAGAATAATATTGTATATCTTAATATAAGGCAAAATTTTCCCCAAATTATTATGTTATGTTATAAAGAGGAAATCATCTGATGCTAAAATCCTCACAAACTCTCTACTATTATGGCATATTCTATTATTTATTTTGAAAACAATGTCTTACATATTGAAAACAACTTGACTTGAAAGTTGTTCAGTCAATGACAGTGCTAGATGTTTATACAGCTTGCCTGATGAAATCGGTCATTCTTCTTCAATTTTTCATTCCCAGCATAGTAGACCATATGGTTGTCTGATTCAAAATGGTCATTATCAGTTCATTTCAGCTTACTAAAACCTAGAATATTGATTTTTACACGTTCCATTTCATTTTTGATGACTTCCAGTTTTCCTAGATTCATACTTCGTACTTTCCACGTTCCAATTATTAATCAATGTTTGCAGCTTTTTCTTCTCACTTTGACTCATGCCACATCAGCAAATGAAGGTCCCAAAAGCTTGACTCCAACCACGCCATTAAGGTCACCTCTACTTTGAGGAGACAATTCTTGCCCAGTTGTATTTTGAGTGCCTTCCACCCTGAAGGGCTTATCTTCCAGCACCATATCAGACAATATTCTGCTGCTGTTTGTAAGGTTTTCATTGGCTAATTTTTTTAGAAGTAGATCTCCAGGTTCTTCTTCCTAGTCTGTCTTAGTCTGTAAGTTCCGCTGAAACCTGTCACCATGGGTGACCATGCTGATATTTGAAATACCAGTGGCATAGCTTCCAGCATCACAGCAACACACAAACCACTACAGTATGACAAACTAACAGACAAGTGGTGGTTATTCTTGAGATTTAAACTAAAATCAGAAGAGTTGAATGCCTTTCTAAAAAATCATTTTTAAAAAAGAGTAGAATAAGCAATGAAATGAATGATCATGTTGTAGAAACCACGCATGCGAAAGCTGGACTATGAATAAGGAAGCCCAAAGAAGAATTGACCTTTTGAATGGTGGTGTTGGTGAAGATCATTAATATACCACGGACTGCCAAAAGAATGAACAAATCTGTCTTGGAAGAAGTACAAGCAGAATGCTCCTTAGAAGCAAGAATGGTGAGACTATGACTCACACACTTTGGATGTGTTGTCAGGAGGGACCAGTCCCTGGAGAAGGACATCATGCTTGTTAAAGTAGAGGGTCAGCGAAAAAGAGGGAGACCCTCAACGGGATGGAGTGACACAGTGGCTGCAACAATGGGCTCAAGCATAGCAACAATTGTGAACATGGCACAGGACCAGGCAGTGTTTAGTTCTGTTGTGCATAAGGTCGCTACGAGTCAGAACCTACTTGACGGCACCTGACAACAACAAGGATAAATAAAAAGCCATGGCTCTTAATACAATGAGAATGAATATCTGAGGATTTCAATAAAATTTTCACCAATAAAATTACAGAAGAATTAAACAATTGCCCAAGCAATTTAGAAGCAAAGGCAAAGTACTCTGTAAAATCTGTGAGATGTCAAACATGGATTTGGTGATTAAAATAAAATAGACACTAACATCAAAGACATGTTTTAAGGAATGAATAAACTTATTTCATAAGATGTAAGAAATGAAAAAAAACAGTATTTGTAAATAAGCATATGATTATTATAATTTGTGAGTCTTTAACTCTCTCTCTGTATAAATATTCCTAGCAAGCTAATGACCTCAAGTTAGACCCTGAAGAAAATTGTTTTTGAATTTTCTCAACAGTCACTGGGGGCAGGGAGATTATCTGCTAAGCGTGTGCATGTGATAGAAAAAAATCTATTTTTTGTACACTTGAAAATAATTGCCTAATACCTTGCCTATCTTCAATAATTATCATTATCTATGTATATATTGATAATACACAAAATACTATTATGATAACTTATGCTTCATATTTCTCCCTACTGTCAACAAATACTATTTGATCAGGCACTGTATGGTTTGTGTGGTGTCATCTATGTATTAGGAAATTTACTGGGTACTGGGGACACAATGGTAAACTCCCCTCTTGAGGTTAAAAATCCATTGTTTTATTATAATCCCTTAAACACAATTCTCTCTCTCTTCTCCTAATAACTACATAATAGAATTATGTTATAGTTAATTACATATTCATCGGTCATCTGCTTCCTTCTACCCCTAAGAACGTGATTTTCTTAAAAACAGAGACTATGTCTCATACTTCAGCACATAGCATAATGCCTGGCACATAGGTCACATTGAAAATAAATGTTCCCTGAGTGAAAAAATCATAACATTCAAATTATTTCAAAAGATATGTAATTGAAAAACTAAGCGCCTTTAAAAACAACAGTTATCACTTAATGACTTAGAATCTGGGGCAAGGAATGTTAGATTTAAAAAAGAAAAAAATAGTCTAGTTTATAAAATTTGATGGTGCCAGTTCTTCTAAGTAAAGAGAATCCTAGAACAGTATTAGATTAAAATCTAGAATTGGTTATCCAGTTTTAAATACCATCCTTAGAATTTTCAGGTCCACAAATACATCTTTACTGGTTCCTTCCAGTCACTGACTATCATCATACTGCTCAGTGATAATAAAAAATTCTGATTATAAGATGGATGCGATGTTTGACCTGTCAAATTAGCAAAGATTCGTAATGCTGTCTAATCCTGAAAAGGGTACTCCATGATTGCCACTTTCATCCCTACCGGTAGCTGTGCAAATTTTCACAGTGCTTTTGGAAACCAAATTGGCGGTATATGCCAACTTTGAAAATCTTCATCTATTTTGACTCGCAAATTCCAATTTTAGGAAAAACATACTAAATTAGTATTTAGAAATATAGTAAAAACTGGCTATACATTTATATTATTCTGTTTATTGCACAATGTGCTTTCATATCCAAATATAGGTGAAAATGTAAATGCATTTCAGTAAATTAAATTGAAAATTGTACAGATACTCAAAAAACGTATTTTAGAGAATATTTATGCATGCAAAAATTCTCATTACATAATGTATGCAAAAATAATCAGGAGAGCAGCCTAAGCATGGTGCGAAGGTACAAAAATTCTGCTACAAACTCAAGTCCAAAAAATGATCATAAGAACAATTTAAATGGTTTGGTGATATCACTGGTGCTGGATATAATTCCATTTTTTAAAGACATATTTAATAATTTTCCTGGCCCTTAAATATAATGGCAGCAGGTCGGAAATTTGACTCACACAGCTATTCAGATGTTTACAGAAAATATAACTATTTTACTTTTTATCAATAGCTAATCTGGTCTTCCTCCTGCTGTGTGGGATTTTGACTTTAATCTTAGAAATTAATAGAGATGCTCAGGTCTGATATGCATAAACTCGTTTAGTTTATTGCAAAGTAGTCATGGCAAAGCATGTAAGTAAGACCTCATGACATTCTTTTTAGAACTGTAGAATCTGAATTAACAATTACAATGTTATTTAACTGGATCTTTACACTGCAGATGTTTACCTTTTAGGAGTGGTCTCAGGAGGAAGACTTGACCACAGCTCAAGTTCAATGGTGGTCCCTCATAGATAGGGTCCAAGGCTGGAAGTGGCAGGCAAAATCTCATTCCAAAGTCTCAGTCTTCCAAGAGAATCTGACTCTAGAGAGAAATTCCCACTCAGCCTTCTTTCAGTGAATGAGCAGAAATTCAGGGTTTATATGTAAATTTTTCGCAAGATAAGGACCAGCTTGATGTCAAAGACTAATGTGTATGTTTTCTCTCCAGGATTAGAGATTATCTCTTCAAGGTTAGAGATTAGGGAGGTTGTTGAGATTTATGTCTCAAGGTTAGTTTACAAGGATTATGTGTGTTATGTTTCATTTTATTACAATACGCCTGGTCAAAGTCAACCTCACAGTTGTTTACATTCCTCATAGTCTTCACATACTTCTGTTTTTCTGTGTCTGAATTCAAAAATTTTCTACATTTAAGTCACATTATAAGTAATTTATGCATCTGTGGCTTAAAATCATTACAGAAGCAACCTAAAAATGTCTTATACATATTACAAAGTCATATATGGTTTAAGAGCATTACAGAATCATATGTGATTGAGAACAGTATAAAAAGCCCCTGTTACAGACTGAATTGTATCGACTAATATATGTGTTGAAATTCAAATTCCTGTACCTGTGGATGTAATCTCATTTAGGAATAGGATTTTCTCTGTTATGTTAATGAAGTCATATCAGTTTAGGTTGTATTTTAGACCCAATCATTTCTGAGTGATGTAAGAGCAGCAGAGACACAGAGAGGAAAATCACAAACGGGGAAAGATAGATGCCACATGAAGACTGTCAAAGAACTGGGGCTAGAGAAGCTAAGAAAGTTCCCCCAGATCTGACAGAGAGAGAGCCTTCCCCTAGAGACAGTGCCCTGAATTCACACTTCTAGCCTTCTAAACTGTGAGAAAATAAATTTCTGTTCAATAAAGCCACCCACTTGTGATGTTTCTGTTACAGTAGCACGAAGAAACTGACACCCTCATATCACCATTAGCAGGGGAGATAATAAAACTAAATGTCTAATTCACAGCTGATGATTTAAACACCATCAGTGTCTCATGCCGGCCCTGAGTAACACTATAGATCCCCATCAGGTCAAGTGGTCACTCCCATTTTTGTCCTGACTTGGGAAATCCTTTCTGTAGTCTTGTCTATAGATTTATTTTATCCCAAGTCAACCAGGCTCTGAGCTATTTCTGGGCCTTGTATAAAATGGAGCCCCGATGGCACAGTGGTTAAGAGCTTAGCTGCTAACCAAAAGGTCAGTAGTTCGAATCCACCAGCAGCTCTTTGGAAACCCTATGGGGCAGTTCTACTCTGTCATATATGGTCACTAGGAGTCAGAATTGACTCAATGGCAACAGGTTTGGTTATATATATACATATATGATATGAAAGGAGCCCTGGTGGAGCAGTGATTAAAGTGCTTGGTTGCTAACGGAAAGGTCAGCAGTTCAAACCCACCAGCCATTCAGTGGGAGAAATATGTGTTAGTCTGCTTCTGTAAATATTTCAGCCTTGGAAACCCTATGGGACAGTTCTACTCTGTCCTGTAGGATCACTATGAGTCAGAATCGACTTGACAGCAATGGGTTTGATTTTGGTTTTGTTATATAAGATAGGTAGTCATATACAAGAATACCTTAGGAAAGCTAAGCTCAGTGCTTCCTTCTCTTTGCCCTCACTCTTGCACCAAATTTATTTTAATGTGCTATATCCCAGGTTGTTATTGCCCTCAGACAATTGAGAGGTAGGTGGGCTTTACTTTTACTTCTTCTGCACCTTATCTTTATTATTTCTGACCCATCTGTGCCTTAATGGCTGACCAGGATACCTCCAAATCCATAAAAGAGAACTCTAATCAATAAGCCCATCAAGCTTGTTGTTGGTATGCTAAAGAAGGATGTTAAAAGGAAATTTAAAGCTATTGTGATAAAAAAAAATGAAAAAAAGCAATCGCTACTGCAGGGAGGTTGACTGGAAATTGGCAGAAAGGAATTTTCAACAGAAATATTTTAATAGAAATATCATGTATTTTGATTGGGGTGACGGTTACAGGGTAAATACATTTGTCAAAATCCATCAAGCTGTGTACTTAAAAGGTTAACCGTAATCAAAAAATTATGCAAGAAAAAATAGAGTTTATAATCCTCTGTAAGTAAAACATTATATTTCCTTAGGGTATTGTCTTGGTGAATAATATTATATTGCGTATCAAAAGGTGAACGGTTCTTTAGTCTTCCCTTAGCATTCTTCTGTAACAAATCCTAATTCTCATTCCCATCATCTCACACATACATGCATGCCTTGAGTGGGATAGGTGAAGCTCTTTTACTCTATAATGCAAATTTAGTAAAGCACATACGTAAGTTCTAATTATCACTCTCCTTACACAAACCAAATTCCTTCACATAGTGCTCAACTAAAGAAACATGATCAATTCAGATATTAGAGGAAAACACTGCCTTTGTTGGACACAATATACAGATAGCGCTATACTGTATTTTATGAGCAATATAAGAGAATGTCAAGAGTAAATCTAACTAAACACCATTTTTAATTTATTTTCTAAATTTCAAACCCAGTCCTCATATACGATTTGTTTACACTGTATATTTATGGAAAAAGAGGTGGATTAAAATACTAAGAATGTTAATAATCATTGGTGTGAGATTATAGATGAATATGTACCCTCCATTTTTTAATTCCAAAAATTTTCTACAGTGAGCTTCTATTGCTTATATAACTAAGAAAATATAAAAATAGTAACTATTGAGTTATGCTGAATGCAATTTATCTTAACTTTTCTCTAAAATGGCAATGATACCAGGAAAAAAAAAGAGTTAAAATTTATCATCCTGAAAATTATGAACTAAGAATGACTGCCAACCTATTGTCAGATTCTGGGAGAAATTTCCTTTCCAGTTAACTTCAAGGCAAAAGGGATCAGAATAAAAATTGGCTCTTCCATTTTATAATTCCAAAACCATAGAAAAACGTAACTCAAATTTTTTTCTGCCTTCATATGGAAGTCATACTATCAGCAGTAACTCAAGAATTTTTGGTCTTGCCTCTAGAGACTCATTTTTTTTCTAAAACACTTCTAAATTATGAACTGAGAATTTAGGAAGTGTGACACGTCTGCTCGGGATTAAGTCCACGCACCCTGGCATGACTGCTAGCCATATTGAGTGTGATAGCTTGTGCCAGATACTTCTTCTACTTTCTGTGGCTCCACCTGTCACTTCATCTTTCCCATTGTCTGGCACTGCAGATGAGGTTACTGGTCCACCATGAATTGATGTCCCCACTAGATACTAACTTTTCTCCATACTTCTCCATCCAGTTGTCAGTCTCTATGGAGCAACTGTTGCTAACTGCCACTGATCCAGCAGAAATGACCTCTACGCTACTGAAGTTGTATGGTTATATAATACCCCTTGCTGTCAAGTCAATTCCAACTCATAGTGACTGTATAGAACAGAGTAGAACTGCCTCCTAAAGTATCTAATGAGCGGCTGGTGGATTCAAACTGCCAACATTTTGGTTAGCAGATGAGCTCTTAACCACTGTGCCACCAGGACTCCACAAAGTTGTGTGGTAGTCTGTAGTAAATACAAAGGTTTGGGATGAATTTACTCTTGAATTTAATCATTTTTTAAATTTAAATTTATTCAACTAATTTTGATTAATTCCCTGAAGTGAACAAAAAGCAATATAGAGGTGAACATCTTAAGTACAACTCATACTTTTGTGGAACTTACATGTTTTAAAAGGCACTAAAAGGACTGGAGAAGACTTTCCTGGAGAATAGCATTTAAAAGAGACCCAGAGAATACATAGACATAGCTAGACAAAATCCTGAGAGACCAATTCTCAACAGATGGATCAGTTTATACAAAGGCCATGAGACAAGACAGTAAACATGACTATTAGGTTTGGCATTGTGGAGGTCATTGACCTTCAGAAGAACAATTTTCATACTGTTGCAGCAACAACAGCTTGCACTGAAGTAGGTTCAGGAGAGAATGAAAGAGCATTTGGGGACTGACCATTATTATTAGCAATTCTCTCAAGAATATAGAAGTAAAATCCTTAAATATGAGAAAGGGGCTTTAGTTCCCAAAAGAGAATGTGGCCTTATATTCAAACATAAGCAGTTCACTCAGGGAAACTGAGAAATTGAGATGAAGGCTGGTATTGCATTTGATAATGGAAGCATGTGAAAGATCTCTCCCGATTGTTTCTAAGCAATCAGGGAACTAAGAAGCTATGTTCTTAACTAAGAGTGAGGAGAGGGAAGAGGTGTTGTGAGTTTGAGAGGAGAAGGTGTGAACATATTCATCTGGAAGAATGAGAGAGTGACATTCCTTCTTCCAGATGATTGTGGTGGGATGGTTCAGAAGCACCAGGGCCCCACATGAAGTTCATGGTAATTAATTTAAAATGATACCAGTCATGATGGGTGAGTGATTTTATTCAGTCAAATTTCAATTTCTATTCAGCATTGCTAATCTAGGCAACGGCATCTTCAGCAGCATGGATGCTGACCACAGGTGACATTCCTTCTCCTGCCTCCACCACACCGAGGAAGATGTGTTTGCTCACTAGAGGGTAACACTCTCAATACTGAAGAAGAAAAAATAAATGCAGTTTAAGAAGCTCTCATACAACTACCCCTACCATGAAAGCCACTTCCTATTTGACTTTCTACAGTATTTGAATTTCACTATTGAATATTATTCATTAAAGTTAATCACAGCTTTTTCAGAAGCCACTAAATGAAAGCATATAACTATCAAGAGATTAAAAAAAAGTCCATGATCAGAAAATTTTGTCTGGATAAGATTATATATTTGCCAGTTCCATAGGAAGGGTTACAAACCCCCTCAAATTTGTAGTCTATTTAAATTGCTTGAATTCTTCCAATTCCCACTCCCTGCTTATGTATTGTACATTGTAGCTAGGTAATAGAATTCTCTTCATCTACCAGCCTTCCCCAGATTCACTTTTTTTTTTTCTCCCTCCTAAAATTTGGACATAGCCCTAGATGGCATTTTGAATGGGAACCCAAACTTCATGCTGGTCTAATTTACAAGCAGCCCAAAGAAACAAATTTTTTTCATGGCTTTATTATTTTTTCTTTACAACAAAATTCCAGTCCTCGTGACCACTCTATGAGCATTTCCTATTCATTTTTTAAGTCACAGGGTTGTGTGGGCTCCAAAATGAGGAAAACATGTCTTCAGTAAGAAGACAATGCATACTGAAAGTAGAGTACCCCTTCAAGAAAACTGAACATACCCACGTTTTACAGCCCAGGAAGCAAAGCAGAAAGAAATTTCTCCCTGGAAAATGTCTGATCTTTATTCTTCTCAAGATTTCCTCTCTACTTAAGGAGCACATTAAAAAAAAAAAACAAAAACACAACAACGGAGTAAAAGAAAAGGCAGTCATCTAAAAAGAATAAATGTGAGCTAGAAAAAAATAATCAGTAAGGGCATCCGGGGGACATATAAAACAACAAAGCTATACATGTTACCATTAGCAAAGGATACAAAAGGAAGCGTGTCAGAGATTAGAAGTGATTATAAAGTCCAAGCACACAGTGGGGAGTGTGGGTTTACTACTTTTCAGGGACAGAAGAAAAAGCAGGATCTGACAAGGTGAGGGTTACAATTCTTAACAGCTACTTTACTCAGTCATTAACAACAATTATAATAGGAACAAGATGCTCAGGGCAGTAAGAGTTAATGAGAAAAACATGAAACTGGGTAAAATTTGAATCATATTTAGTTTAAAAATTATCTATGTAACTTAGAATGTATTCAAATCAGCAGACTATATGATATTCACTGTAGAATACTAATTTTTAAAATGTAAACCTAGCAATAGAACCCCTAGAACACATTCTAGAAAATTATAGCTTTTTTCTGAACTTTTTTCCTTTTTCAACCACAAAACCCTATATTTGTAAAAATATAATAAAAAATACAAAATCTCCTTAATTACCTACTTCCCTTCAAGTCTTCAAATCTCTTCACCCCTTGAACAAATCCACTTTCTACCCCTCAGGTAACAATTATTGAAAGCTTGGTGGATATGCTTCTCGACCTCTTTTCAAGAAATACACCAGAAATATACGCACATATCAGATATAAATCTCTATCAGCAAATGCAGTGGTTAAAAAAAAAAAAAAGTAACTTTTATTTTCTATAAAAACCCGTTGCTGTTCAGTCAATTCTGACTCACACCGACCGTATAGGACAGAGAACAGCTGCCCCATTGGGTTTGCAAGGAGCAGCTGTGGATTCAAACCACCGACATTCTGGTTAGCAGCCATAGCTCGCCATAGCTCTCAACCGCGTGGCCAGCAGGGCTCCACCTTATTTCCTATTTAAAAAAAAAAAAGGCAAGAAAACAAACCCGTTGCGATGGAGTGCATTCTGACTCATAGCGACCCTATAGGTCAGAGTAGAACTGCCCCATAGGATTTCCAAGGAGCGCCTGGTGGCTTCGATTTGCCACCTTTTGGTTAGCAGCTGTAGCTCTTAACCACTACACCACCAGGGTTTCCTATTTTCTATACTAGCTCTAAAATTGTATAATATGCTCTGATTCTCATAGCTGCAGAAACCTAATTTCTGTTTCTTTTTGGATTCCTTACCCTTTTATCTGGAGTTGGGCCATAGGTGTAGGGAACTTGTGTAGTATCAAAATTTCAGAACTCATCCTGAGTGTTGTCATATAAACATGTATTTATCCAAAAAAGGACTCTAATTCATCTATTTTTTTAAATCTTTTTTCAATGAGACGATTCTTACGTCTTCCCTTATTTTCAATTCCAAAACTTTTTTCATTTTCACTTCCTCTCTATGCCATAACCCTGCTGGTTAGGAGGACATATCTCATCTGAATAATTTCAAGAATCTCCGAAGTGTTCTGCTACCTCCCTTTCTCTTTCAGCGTGGCTCATACATCAGTCAGAACGATTCTTAAAACATGAGCTAAATCATGTGAATCATCACTTAAACACCTCCAATGGATTTCTACCTCACCCAGAGTACAGCCTAAGTTCTTACAATTGCATGCAAGATGCTAACAATCTAGCCTGTTTACCTGTCTAACTCATCTTCTGCCACCCGTCATTTGCTCACTCTGATCCAGCGACATAGTTTTCTCCTAGTTCCTTTGAACCCACCAGACATGTTCCCACATTAAAGTTTTTCTACTGTCTTTTTTCCTTCTCCTTACAATGCTGTTGCTGGAAATACTTGGTAATTATACCATTTTGGGAAATACGTAGCCAGAGAGCCCTATTTCAGGTACTATCACTATCTAAGTTGTCATTTTCAGTCCTCTCTCAGTTCCTGGAATGTTTTCATAGAATGAGGATTAGGAAAATCTGACTTATTTTGGGCATGAGTGCCCTTGGGGCACGGGCTTATTATGTCAAACATTTTGAATAAATAAATGAAAGAACTAACAAACACAGAGCTTCCTAGCCACTGTCTAGGGCAAAGATGACAGAATAACATTAAATAATTTAAACAACAACAAACCCACCAGTTAATGTATCAAAGCAGTATTCTATTTATGTAAATGGGTGTGATATGTAATAATTTAATATGACTGGGGTTATATCACTCTTTATTTGCTTTTTTTTTCTTTCCCATTCTTTTCCATTCCAATACACTTTGGAAAATTAATGGTCCTAGCTCATTCTTTTGAGCAGTGGCATAGTATGATTGTGTTCCGCCATGAGGGAGATGACACAAATTATGATAATTTGAGGAGGGTTTAATAAAGAATTTCTTTACAAGAGTGTGGCCAATGTGCAGTGAGGCCAGAAAAAATAGTACAGAAGTTCAGAGATAGTAAGCTTTCTAAACCCAAATGGAGAGGAGAGATAGTGGTTAACAAACAGAGGGAGCCTGAGATGAGGAAGGAAAAGGAAATATACACCGGGACGTTACTTGCCTCCCTCCATTGGATCTCCAGTCGGGACTTCCCATTGGTCAAACTCAATCAGAATCCAGAGTGCAAGGAAGCTCATTGATTTAATCTATACTGATCATCCTCCCAGGACTGAAAAAGTGGTGGAAATGGTAAAAAGAAATAAGAGATTCTATGTTTCCTTCCAGAAAAATCTCAATGAAACACACACATTCACACTTATTTATGGCTACTTCATCATTTTTTCCTATCTGAAAATATTTTGTGAAGATCTTTCTACATCAGCACAGATAAAATTTCTCTTCTAGAATCAGCATAATTATGACTCTACAGTAAAATATTCAACATAAGCCACCCTCTATGAATGGATTTCTAGACAGTTTATAATAGTTATTATTTTTTTTAGAAAATTCTGTCATATCTATATCTTGCACACTTGTAAATAAACCTGTAGGCTAGCTTTTTAGAAGTATAATTTTGGATTTAAAGGAAATGTATCTTAGCTTTTTAAAAATACATTTTTAGTATGAAATATATCATATATATAGAAGAACACATAAAACATGCATACACAATTTTAAATTAACATCCATTTATCCACCACCAATGTTAAGAAATTGAAAATTAACAAAATTAAAGAAATTTCCTTTTACTCCCCATTCCCCTGCCATCTTGGTTTTTGTGATAATTTTTTTACAGTTATTTATAATTATATTTACCTATTTTTAACTTCATATAAATGTAATCATACATATGTTTTCTTTTGTAACCTTGTGTTTTCACTCAAACTTATGTTTTTGAGATTCTTCTATTTTGCGTCATTTAGCTGTAATTAATCCATTTTGGTTGTATACTATTTTATAAAACAATTCATGTAGTCACTCTACTGTTGATTACACATTCATATTGTATATGGGATTTTTAGTTTTCTTTTTTTCTATTATAAAACATGCTAATATGAATATTCTTGTATATGTATCCAAGCAACAAGGGTAGAAATTTTTCTGAGTTATGTATCTATGAGGGGACTTGCCTAGGCAAAGAATAAGCAGATTTTCAACTTCATTACATAATGACAAACTATTTTCTCACAATTATTATAATTTATACTTCTTCATCAGTATTTAAGTGTTCCTATTGCTCTATCCTCACCAATACTTGCTAATGTTAGATGTTGGTTGTATGCCATTCCCATATGGGTGTGTAATAAATTCTATTGTGGTTTTAATTGGCATTTCCTAAATTACCAATGAGGTTGAGTGCTGATCTTTTATGTTTTTACTAGACATTTGAATCTCTTCTGTAAATATCTGCTAAAGTATTTGTTTCCAATTATTCACTGAGTTATCTGTCTTTCCTTACAAATTTTTCAATACCAGTCCTGTGTCAGTTACACACATCTCCAATACCTTCTTCCACATATAGCTTGTCTTTTATCTCTCATGTTGGTATGTATTGACCAACTAAAGGTAGAAGTCACTAAGATATTGTCTTAGTTAGCTAATGGTGTAACAAAAATACCACAAGTGGGTGACTTTAACAAACAGAAATTTATTTTCTCACGATTTAGAAAGGATAGAGTTCCAAATTCAGGGCATTGGCTCTAGGGGGAAGGCTCTGTCCACTCTGGGGGAAAACCCACGTCTCAGTTTCTCTAGCTGTAGCTATCCTCATTCCCTTGGGAATCCCCAATTGGCATCTATTTTTATCCAGTTCATGTTTGCTTGTCTCTGTACCTAATCTGCTCCCTTTATATCTTGAAAGTGATTAATTCTAAGACATGGCCTACACTGATATGGCATCATTAACGTAACAAAGAAATTCCTTTTTTCTTAATAGGATCACATCTACAGGTATGGGGATTAGGATTCCAACACATACTTTGGGGGAAAACAATTTAATCCATAACAGACATCACTCCATATTATTAACTAAAAGCTGAGTAGTTTTGACTTTCATATTAGAATTTTAATTTACCAGATTTGCTTTTTGTTCACGGTATGTGCAAGATTTCAATTTCATTATCTTCCACACAGAAGCCCAATTTTGCCAACAGTATTTACTGAAAAATCCACCCTTTCTGACTAATATTGCTTTAAGCCTCTGTCATAAATGGAGTTCCCACACATGTGTGAAAGCGTATTCACAGTCTCTATTTAATTTCCTGGGTCAATTTCTAAATATGACTCTCTTAATAACTATAGCTCATATTATGTCTTGTCTTGATACTTGCTATGACATCTTTCATCTCATTTATTTCTTCAACAGTATCTTGGCCTCTGAAATTCTGTATTTTAGAAATCTAAATATAAATTTGAAGAGAGCTGATATCTTAGACTATTGATTTCTTCAGTCTATGATAGTGATATATATCTCCATTTATTCAATTTTTAAAACATATCACAATAATTTTTTAAAATTTTATAACAGAAATTGTAAAAATGATGGAGTGGTTTGAACAATACAATGCTCCCAATGAGAACAATTAGAAGAGTGAATGAAACAAATTTAAAAAACTGAAAATGTTGAAGAATTCTGGGGAAGGAATGACTGTGGAGTGAATTGGGCCAACATTTTATGAGGCTGTTTCCCTCAAAGCGTTTGCTAATTATGGACACTGAGTGGGCATATCCAGGCAAAAAATACAAAAGTGGCCAAAACAAAAGGACAAAGAAGTGAGCAATAGACAGTAAGTCTTATAAGATCGTTGTTGTTTGGTGTTAGGTGCGTCAGGTTGGTTCCAACTCCCAGCGACCCTGCGTACAACAGAACTAAACACTGCCTGGCCCTGCTCCATCCTCACAGTTGTTGTGATGTTTGAGCCCATTGTTGCAGCCACTGTGTCAATCCATCTCACTGAGGGTCTTCCTCTTTTTCTCTTGACCTTCTACCATACCAAGCATGGCTTGGTTCAGGCACACCTTAGTCCTTAAAGTGACATCTTTGCTTTTTAACACTTTAAGGAAGTCTTTTGTGGGAGATTTGCCCAATGTGATGTGTCCTTTGATTTCTTGACTGCAGCTTCCAAGGGCTTTGATTGTGCATCCAAGTAAAATGAAATTCTTGACAACTTCAATCTTTTCTCCCTTTATCATGATGTTGCTTACTGATCCAATTGCAAAGATTTTTGTTTTCTTTATGTTGAAGTGTAATCCATACTGAAGGCTGTAGTCTTTGATCTTCATCCGTAAGTGCTACAAATTCTTTTCACTTTCATCAAGCAAAGTTGTGTCATCTGCATAACACAGGTTGTTAATGAGTCTTCCTCCAATCCTGATGCCCACTCTTCTTCATATAGTCCCGCTTCTCAGATTATTTGCTCACCATATAGATTGAATAAGTATAGTGAAAGGATACAACCCTGACACACAACTTTCCTGACTTAAAACCACACAGTATCCCCTTGTTCTGTTTGAACAACTGCCTCTTGATCTATGTACAGGTTCCTCATGAGCACAATTAAGTGTTCTAGAATTCCCGTTGTTCATAATGTTGTCCATAATTTGTTGTGATCCACACAGTCGAATGTCTTTGCATAGGCAATAAAACACAGGTAAACATCTTTCTGGTATTCTCTGCTTTCAACCATGGAACCAGGGTGGGGAGAGGAGATTAGAAGTCAAAGAACTGATTCCAATCATTACAAAAGTTTATCTTAATATATTTATCACATTCACAAGTTTAGCATACAAGTGAATAAGATGTCAAGTCAAACACCTCTGAAAATCATATGGCAATTTTTACAATCATGTACAAGTTATGAATTAAGAACTAGATTTCAGGAAATGTTAGCGTGGAGTGGCCCCTGTGATCAAACCAGTTTTTAAGTTGGAAACCCTAGCTTCCAGCACTGTGAGACAATAAATTTATTTCCTTATAAGACACTTAGTTTGTGGTACTTTGTTTCTGAAGCTTTAGGAAACTGATATATTTTTGGTATTGAGAAGTGAAATGTTACTGTAACAAATACCTAAAAATGGGAAAGTGTCTTTGGAATTGGGTATTGCAATATGATCAATGCTGGATGTATTTTGAGGAGCTTGACAGTAAAAGCCTAGATTGCCTTGATGAGACTGTTGGTACAATTATGGACATTCTAGAAGTCCTAGCTAAGGCAATAAGAGAAAAAAAGTTATGCAGATTGGAAAGGAAGTAATACAATTGTCTTTGTTTGCAGATGGCATGATTGTTTATATAGAAAAAAACAAAAATTGACAAAAAACCATCCTGGATTATAAGAAAATGGCAGGATACAAAGTTAATATGCAAAAGTCAATTGTTTTTCTGTATACTAGCAATAAACAATTAGGATTTGAAATTAAGCGCACAATATCATTTACATTAACATTAAAGAAAATTCTGATGAGGGCTCAAAAGGAAGTAAGAAGAACTGTAGAGAAAGCTTCCACTGTCTTCTTGTTGTTGCTAGTTGTCGCTGTGTTGATTTTGACTCATGGCAACCCCATATGTGAAGAGTAGACCTGTTCCATACTGTTTCCAAGTCTGTGACCTTTTGGAAGCAGATCGCCAGGGCTGTCTTCCAAGGCACCTCTGGGTGAGTTTGAACGACCAACTTTTCAGCTAGTAGTTGAGTTCTTAGTCATTTATGCCACTCAGGGAGTCTTTCTATCGTCTTAGGGAATATATATATATATATATGTATTCATGAACAGCATGTTGCTAGAAATAAGAACAGTAAAGAGGCATTATGGTGAAGCCTTAAAGGAAATGAGGACATGTTATTGGACACTAGAGGAAAGGTAGTCTTTGTTATAAATTGGCAGAGAACTTGACTGAATTATATTCCATTGTTTTGTGGAGAGTAGAAATTGTAAGTTATGAGTTTGAAGATTTAGTAAGATTTTTCTAAGTGAAGTGTGGAAAGTGTAGCCTGATTTCTCCTTATTGCTTATAGTAAAATGCAAGAGAAAAGAGATAAATTAAGGAATAAACTGTTAAGCAAAAATGAACCAGAAATTGAAATCTGAAAAATTGTCACTTTATTCATATTTTAAAAATAGAAAAGGCATGCTTTGGAGAGAACCCCAAGGGTGTATCTGGAATAACCATTCACTAAACAGATTACCAAAACCAAAAAGAACCAAACTCATTGCTGTCAGAGTAGAACTGCCTACAGGGTTTCCGAGGCTGTAAATCTTTATGGAAGCAGACTGCCACATCTTTCTCCTGTGGAGCAGCTGGTGGGTTTGAACCACCTACTTTTGGTTGGCAGCTGAGCACTTAACCACTGCACTATCAAGACTCACTAAAGAGATTAGGTGTGTGATTTATGGATCCAATCAACCATCCCTTCAGTCTAGGCTGGTGGTGTTTCTGCAGAGATGGTAGATTGGATCCATAAACCACACAACTAAAGAGATTAGGAGTGTGATTTATCCATCCAATCAACCATCTCTGCAGAAACACCACTGACCTAAACTGAAGGGAACAGAGATTGGATGAAATCAAAGGAGGCTATTGGACTCCTGGAATTGTATAAGCAAAAAACAAGCTGATAGAGCTACTTTGCTGTGAAAAGAGAAGAATGCCTCTGTGGGTTGTTCAGAGGATGGTGGGGCTGTCACTGCACCAAGGACTTACAGGGTACAGGCTCAGGGGGCAAGGCCACTTCCTGAGTTCCAGAGGGCAGAATGAGTCCATTACCTATGGCCAAAGGTGGGAGGCTGCCACCCTAGTGGATCAGGAGGAAAGTGTCACAGTCTCGGTGGGCTCAGAGAATAGAGGCTTATTTTGAAGTCCTGAAATCCAATGGAATTTGCCCTGCTGGGCTTTGGACTTGCTTGATACTTGCAAGCCTTTTTTTTTTATTTTTCTCTCTCAAATTTCCGTTTTTGGAAAGGGAATATTTATACTATGCCTGTCCCACCATTGTATTTTAGACGCACATAATTTGTATTCTAGGTTTCATAGGTCCACAGCTGGAGAGGAATTTTGCCCCAGGATGGACCATACATGGAATCGCAACCATATTTGATTTGTATTATTTACAAGGTAAGATTTTGAACTTAGGATTCATGCTGGAATAGTTAAGACTTTGGGGTTGCTGGGATGGGGTGAATGTATTTTGCACATGGGAAGGATATGAATTTTGAAGGGCCAAAGGACAGCCTGTCTTGGATTGACTTCTGTCCCCACAAAAGATATGTTGAAATTGTAACTCCCAGTACCTGTGAATATGACCTGTTTGAAAATAGGGTCTTTACAGTTATCAGATAAGTTAACATGAGGTCATACTATAGTAGGGTGGGTCCTAATCCAATATAAGTGACTTCTTTATAAAAGAGGAGAAGATGGACACACAGAGGGAAGATGACATGTGAAGATGAAGGCAGAGCCTGGAATGTATCTACAGGCCAAGGAACACCAAAGGTCTCCAGCTATGATGAGAAGCTAGGAGAGAGGCATGAACAGATTCTTCCCTCAGAACCCTCAAAAGGACTCAACAAGATGACACCCTGATTTTGGACTTCTAGCTTCCAGAACTGTGGAAGAATGTATTTCTGTTCTTATAAGCCACCCAGTTGTGGTTCTTCATTATGGTAGTCCTAGGAAACTAATTCACTCTATAAATCCCAGGAGGGAGAGATACAAAATAAACTACAAATAAGTTCATAATAGTAAAACTTATGAAAATCTAACAGAAATAAATATTTCTAATCTTCAAAAAATATACATTTTCTTTAAAAGAATAAAATGAAGGCAGATGACTTAATATTCAACAGAAATGATGAAAACCAGACAACAGTGGGATGGGTATCTGCAAAGTTCTGAAAGAAAATAACTACCAAACTCCAAATAATTAACCAGAAATAAGTATCAATCAAAATGAAAATGAAATGAATTTTTTTTCAGACAAAAATCAGAAAATGAGAGAATTTTCAACATGGGTGCTTCCTTAAGAGAAAACTTAAAGTGAGCCCTTCAAGATGGAAAAATATGTATATTCTTATAAGAAAATTTAGCATACAAGGAGAAATGAAGAGGAATGAAAAAAATAAATATGAAAGTTAGGAAGATAATAAATGCTAAAAGTAACCATTTGTTAGACAGCAGTTAGTCAAGAAATCATGTTTAATCTCTAGGGTAACTTCTAAAAGAATAGTAAAAGGATGTATAAATAAGAAACAAACTGTAAGGAGATAAAATAATGAAAACAATACAATTATCTACAAAAGCTAGAAAGGAGGAAATATTAGAACATGAAACAGGATAAATACAAAACAAATTGTAATGTGGTAGATATAAGCCCAGCTAGATCAGGAATTATGGTAAATCCAAATGGAATAAATACTACAACTAAAATGCAGGGATTATTAGGTTGGCAAAAAGCAAAACCTCAAAAGTATGCTGTTTAAATAGATACACCCTAGAAATTACAATGCAGAGAATTTCAAAGTGAAATGCATAGGAAAAAAACAATATAACATATGAATCAGTCAGGATTCTTCAGAGAAATAGAACATATATACACGCATACATATGTATATAATGCATAATGTATATTATATAATGTATACATATATATATATATATATATATATATATATAATATATTATTTTAAAATATATTAAGGAACTAGCTCACACAGTTTTGGGGGCTGGCAAGTCTAACATCTGTAGGGCAGACCGTAAGGCTGGAAACACAGGTAGGATCTCTATGTTACAGACTTAAGGCAGAATTCTTTCTTCTCCTAGATACCTCAGATTTTGCTCTTAAGCTCTTCAGCTGATTAGATACCCCTACACACACATTATTGAGGGTAATTTCTAAGTCAACTGGTTGTAAGTTTTAATCTTATCTGCAAAATACCATCACAGCAGTATCAATCAGTCAATCATATTTCACAGTCAGTCACATTTAGTGTCTCACTAAATAACTAGGCACCATAGCCTAGCGAAATTGACATATAAAATTAACAGTCACACCATGGAAAAACTAAATAAGAGAACGCTGGTGCAGCTATACTAATATCAAAATAGAAGGAAAGAAAAAGACACCTAGAGATAAAGAAGGGCTTTCCATAATGTTAAAGTATCAATCCCAATCCATCAGGAAGGTAAAATCATTCCAAAGACTATAGTGTTAAATATGGATT
The DNA here is from genome assembly GCA_030035585.1 of Dugong dugon. Taxonomy (NCBI): domain Eukaryota; kingdom Metazoa; phylum Chordata; class Mammalia; order Sirenia; family Dugongidae; genus Dugong; species Dugong dugon. The sequence goes on along the minus strand of CM057463.1, from coordinate 17,722,030 downwards.
ACACCTCAACACAAAGAAAACAAAATTCCTCACAACTGGACCAATAAGCAACATCATGATAAATGGAGGAAAGATTGAAATTGTCAAGGACTTCCTTTCACTTGGATCCACAATCAACGCCCGTGAAACAGTAGTCAAGAAATCAAACAATATATTGCATTGGGAAAATCTGCTGCAAAAGACCTCTTTAAGGTGTTAAAAAAGCAAAGATGTCATTTTAAGGACTAAGGTGCACCTGACCCAAGCCATGATGTTTTCAGTTGCCTCATATCCATGCAAAATCTGGACAATGAATAAGGAAGACCAAAGAATTAATGCTTTTGAATTATGGTGTTGGTGAAGAATATCGATTATACCATGGACTGCCAGAAGAGTGAACAAATCTGTCTTAGAAGAAGTACAGCCAGAACGTTCCTTAGAAACGAGGATAGAGAGACTTTGTTTCAAGGACTCTGGGCATGTTATCAGGAGGGACCAGTCCCTAGAGAAGGAAATCATGCTTGGTACAGAGTCAGTGAACGAGAGGAAGACCCTCAATTAGATGGATTTACACAGTGGCTACAACAATGGGTTCAAGCATAGCAACAATTGTGAGGATGGAGCAAGACCAAACAGTGTTTCATTCTGTTGTGCATAGGGTCTCTATGAGTTGGCACCTACTCCACAGCACCTAACAACAACTACAACAATGAGTGTATAGGCTAAATATATATACAGAATTAAGTTTTCTAAAAAAGTACAATTTCTAATATTATTAATTAAATTGAGAATATCATTATAGATTCTACATATGTTAGAAAGACAATGAGAATATTATTAGTGACTTTATGTCAATAAGTATATAATGTTTAAGAATGACACAACAAATGGAGAAATAGACAAATCCACAATCTGAATGGATAGAAGACTTAACTGATAGAACGGTTAAATGTCTTAATAATTGATAGAATAAGCTAACAAAGATCATATAAGAACTAAACAATGCAATAAACAAATTAGACATTTCTGACATATAAACATTGTCTCCACACTAAAGGTAGAATACACATTCTTTTCAAGTTTCTGGTAAACATTTACTAAAAATGAGCACTATGCTGGTTTATGAAGCAAGACTCAACAAGTTTCAAATATTGAAATCATTTAGAGTACCTTTTCATAGCACAGTGGAATTCTGTTTGAATTTTTTGAAAGTGATAGAATTTTAAGAAACCCATAAATAATGGTTTTTTATATCACAAAGAAAATAGGAAAACATGTTTTAAAAAGTATGGGATGCAGCTAAATCTGTGCTTAAAGGGAAGTGTATGGCCTTAAATTCATGTACTAGAAAAGAAGAAATTCTGACCATCAACAATTTAAGTTTCCAATATCAAAAACAGGAAAAAAAAAAAATCCAAATAAAGTAAAATTACGTACCCCAAAAATAAGAAACATAATGAAATAGAAAACAAATATACAATAGAAAAAAATCAAAACAAAAAATTGATTTGCTAAAAGATTAATAAAATTGATAGACTTCTAGCAAAATGGAATTAAGAAAAAAGGTATAATTAAAATATTTTTAATTCAGGGATATCATTAGAGATCCTACGTGTATTAAAAAGATAATGGGAAGTTGCGGCCAAGACAGCGGAGTAAACAGATGCTTCCGCTGGACCTTCTTACAACAAAGACCCGAAAAAACAAGTGATTTGATTATATATGGCAGTCTGGGAGCCCTGAACATCAAAGGCAGAGTTGAGGAACCAGACTGAGTGGCAGGGGGAGGGAGAGATGGTTTGGAAGCAGCAAGGAGTTGCCAGACCTGACCTGGTGAGAGCCTGAGCCCTTCAGGCTTGATCAGCTCCTGGGTGAGCAGTGAGGCAGGCAAGCAGCTGTCCTCAAGGGCGTGTTTTCCACACTGGGAGAGACCCAGCACCAGAGACTCTACATAGCCACCCAGAACCAGTGAGAAGCAGCCCTCATCCGCAAAAGATAAGTACTTGCATATGGCTTACCGAAACGATCAAAAAAACTCTTTTAGGGAAAAACCTCTCTCCTATTTACCTCCCCGCTCCCTGCTCTGCACTGGGTCCTGGACCAGCTGCAGCAATTGCAAATTCCCCTGGGCCAGAAGTAGGATTTGTCACACAACTGGAGCACGTTCCCCTGGCTTGGAGAGTGAACAAATTAACAAACGGGAAAAAACAAACTGCCAGCTCCCCTAAGCCAGGAACCCAGGGTAGGCACAGCTCCTTTGCCTAGGCACAGGCATAAGGGATCCACAGTCTTCGAATGCCTTTCCCCCTGCATAGACCTGTGTGGGCCCATCTCAACAGGGTAGGCCCTCATTACCTTAGTACAACAGGTTACATACTGGAACTCTAACTTCAACTGTTTCATTTGTGAAGTGGCAGGTTTTTGATATTTGACACTGCTCTGCCCATTAAGCAGTGTCTTCACTTACCCACATCAGGGGCCTGAGGACTGGTGGCTCCATCCACACCAGCTAGCCATCTGCAATAGGGGCCCATGAATAAGAGGTGCTCCCCATCCGTTACAGCCAGCAGCATAAGGTGCTCATAGTCCGACTGCAAAACCCACCCACCTAAATGCTCTAGGGAACAGGGCATGCCTTCCTTCTGGACACTCGGGGTGAACTTCAGCCCCCTGCACACACTCAGAATGTGTCCCCCTGCTACAGCCAGATGCCTGTGCCTACACCAATCACTCATGCCTGTCTAGGACTATAAGTGAGAGCCTACACCACACACTTGGTGGCTATCTACCTGGGCACCAGAGCTGAATCCATACAGGAGGAGTGGGAGGACTCCTGAGCTCACATACCTAGTAACAGATCTAATTACCTGGTCACAGTACATTAGAGCTTCAAAGGTGTCAATAATCAAACTAGTTCATAAGACCTGACTATTCGGGTATAACAAAACAAAACAAGAAGCTAAGACACAGAAAGCAAACATAAAATAAATAAATATAATAACTTATTGATGGCTCAGAGACAACAGTCAATATCAAACCACATAAAGAGGCAATCCATGATGGCTTCAGCAAGCTCTCAAAATAAAGAATCTAGAAGTATTCCAGAGGAGGAAAATTTCTTGGAATTACCAGAGGCAGAATACAAAAGATTAATATACAGAATACTTCAAGAAATTAGGAAGGAAATTAAGCAAAATGCAGAACACACAATAGAGGAAATTAAAAAGATTAGAGAAGAGTGTAAAGACAAATTTAACAGGCTGCAAGAATCCCCAGAGAGACAGCAATCATAAATCCAGAAGATTAACAATAAAATGTCAGAATTAGACAATGCAATAGAAAGTCATAGGAGCAGAATTGAGGCAATGGAAGTCAGAATTGGTGAGACTGAAGATAAAGCACTTGACACCAACTTATTTGAGGAAAAATCAGATAAAAGGATTTAAAAAGATGAAGAAACCCTAAAAATTATGTGGGACTCTTTCAAGAGGAATAACCTATGAGTGATCGGAGTACCAGAACAGGGGAGGATAACAGAAAATACAGAGAGGATTGTTGAAGATTTTAATGGCAGAAAACTTCCCTGATATCGTGAAAGATGACAAGATATTTATCCAAGATTCTCATAGAACTCCACATAAGGTAGACCAAAAAGAAAGTCACCAAGACATATTACAATCAAACTTGCGAAAACCAAAGATAAAGAGAGAATTTTAAAAGCAGCTAGGGATAAACAAAAAGTCATCTACAAAGAGAGTCAATAAGAATAAGCTCAGACTACTCAGCAGAAACCATGCAGGAAAGAAGGCAATGGGATGACATATGTAAAACCCTTCAAGGAAAAAAACTGCTAGCCAAGAATTATATATCCAGCAAAACTATCTCTCAAATATGATGGGAAAATTAGGGCATTTCCAGATAAACAGAAGTTTAGGGAATTTGCAGAAATCAAACAAAAATTACAAGAAATACTAAAGGGAGTCCTCTGGTTAGAAAATCAGTAACATCAGATAACAACCCAAGACTAGAACACAGGACAGAGAAAACAGGTATCAACCCAGAAAGGGAAGTCACAAAAGTAAATCAAAGCTAAAACACTGAAAATAGGGAAACATATGTCAATATGTAAAAGATGACAACATTAAAACAAATAAGAGGGACTTTAAAGATGTAGACATACATATTTTGTATGGAGAGGAAATCAAGGCAATATAAAGGAATAAAAGACTAATATAAACTTATAAAAAGAGGGGTAAATATTAAGGTAAGCACAAAAGAAAGTAACAATCCTACAAGTCAAAATAAAAAACTACAAAAATATTAAGACTCAGCAAAAACAAAATCAACAACAATGAAAAAGATGAAAAGAAAATACATAAAGAAAAATGACACAGCACAGAAAATTAAGTGGAACAAAGACAATGTCAACAACACAGAAAAGAAGACATCAAAATGACAGCACTAAACTCATACCTATCAATAATTATGCTGAATATAAATGGAATAAATACACTAATAAAGAGAAAGAGAGTGGCAGATTGGATAAAAAAAACACAATCCATCTATACGCTGCCTACAAAAGATACACCTTAGACTTAAAGACACAAACAAACTAAACTCAAAGGATGGGAAAAAATTCTATCAAGCAAACAACACTCAAAGAAGAGCAGGAGTGGAAATATTAATCTCTGAAAAAATGCACTTTTTTAAAGTAAAATCCACCACAACGGATAAGGAAGGACACTATATAATGATTAAAGGGTCAATACACCAGGAGGGCATAACTATAATAAATATTTATGCACCCAACAATAGGGCTCCAAAATACATAAAACAAACTCTAACAGCACTGAAAAGAGAGATAGCTCCAATAGAAGGCGTCATCACACCACTTTCGGTGAAGGACAGAACATCCAGAAAGAAGCTCAACAAAGACACAGAAAAGCTAAATTGCTACAATCAACCAACTTGATATCATAGACATATACCTAACACTCCACCCAACAGCAGCCAAGTATACTTTCTTTTCCAACGCACATGGAACATTCTCCAGATTAGGCCACATATTAGGCCATAAAGCAAGCCTTAACAAAATCCAAAGCATCGAAATATTACAAAGCATCTTTTCTGACCATAAAGCCACAAAACTAGAAAACAACAACAGAAAAACGCAAGGAAAAAAATCAAACACATGGAAACTGAACAACACCTTGCTCAAAAACTACTGGGTTATAGAAGAAATTAAGGATGGAATAAAGAAATTCATAGAATCAAATGAGAATTAAAACACATCTTACCGGCACCTCTGGGACACAGCAAAAGCAGTGCTCAGAGATCTTTACAGCAATAAATGTACACATCTAAAAGAACAAAGGGCCACAATCAAAACATTAACCCTACAACTGGAACAAGTAGAAAGAGAGCAGCAAAAGAAGTCCTCAAGTGCAAGAAGAAAGGAAATAATAAGAATTAGAGCAGAATTAAATGAAATAGAGAATAGAAAAACAAGCGAAAGAGTTAACAAGACCAAAAGCCGGTTCTGTGAAAAGATCAACAAAATTGATAAACCATTGGCCAAACTGAAAATTGGAAAACAGAAGAGGAAGCAGATAACCCATATAAGAAATGAGATGGGTGATATCAGAACAGACCCAACTGAAATTAAAAGAATCTTAACAGAATACAATGAAAAATAGTACTCTAACAAATTTGAAAATTTAGAGGAAATGGACAAATTTCTAGATATTCACTACCTAACTAAACTAACACAAACAGAGGTAGAACAACTAAATAAACCCCTAACAAAAGAAGAGATTGAAAAGGTAATTTAAAAACTCCCAGGGGGGAAAAAAAAAAAAAAAAACCCTGGCCCTGATGGCTTCACTGGAGAATTCTACTAAACTTTCAGAGAAGAGTTAACACCACTACTACTAAAGGTATTTCAGAGCACAGAAAAGGATGCAATACTCCCAAACTCATTCTATGAAGCCAGCGTAACCCTGATACCAAAACCAGGAAAAGACACTGCAGGGAAAAAAAAAAAAATTACAGACCAATATCCCTCATGAATATTGATGCAAAAATCCTCAACAAAATTCTAGCTAACATAATTCAGCAACACATCAAAAAAATAATTCACCACAATCAAGTGGGACTTTTATCAGGTATGCAGGGACATTCAACATTAGAAAAACAATCAATGTAATCCATCACATATATAAAACAAAAGACAAGAACCATATGATCTTATCAATTAACGCAAAAAAGGCATTGACAAAGTCCAACATCCATTCGTGATAAAAATTCTCAACAAAATAGGAATAGAAGGGAAATTCCTCAATATAATTAAGGGTATTTATACAAAGCCAACAGTCAACATCATCCTAAATGGAGACACTTTGAAAGCATTCCCCTTGAGAACGGGAACCAGACAAGGATGTCCTTTATCACCACTCTTATTCAACATTGTGCTGAAGGTCCTAGCCAGAGCAATTAGGCTGAAGAAAGAACTAAAGGGCATCCAAATTGGTAGGGAAGAAGTGAAAGTATCTCTATTTGCAGATTATATGATCTTATACACAGAAAACCCAAAAAAATCCACAAGAAAACTACTGGAACTAATAAAAGATTTCAGCAAAGTTTTAGGATACAAGATAAACATACAAAATCAACTGGATTCCTTTACACCAACAAAGAGAACTTTGAAGAGGAAATCACCAAATCAATACCATTTACAATAGCTCCCAAGAAGATAAAAAACTTAGGACTAAATCTAACCAGAGATGTAAAAGATCTATACAACGAATTCTACAAGACGCTACTGCAAGAAACCAAAACAGACCTGCATAATTGGAAAAGCATACCTTATTCATGGATAGGTAGATTCAACATTGTGAAAATGTCAATTCTACCCAAAGCGATCTACAGATACAATGCAATCCCGCTCCAAATCCACTGGCATTTTTTAATGAGATGGAGAAACAAATCACCAACTTCATATGGAAAGAGAAGAGGCCCCGAATAAGTAAAACATTACTCAAGAAGAATAACAAAGTGGGAGGCCTCACACTACCTGATTTTAGAACCTGTTATACGGCCATGTTAGTCAAAACAGCCTGGTACTGGTACAACAACAGAAACATAGACCAATGGAACAGAATTGAGAATCCAGACATAAATTCATCCACCTATGAGCAGCTGATATTTGACAAAGGCCCAAAGTCCATTAATTGGGGAAAAGACAGTCTCTTTAACAAATGGAGCTGGCATAACTCGATATTCATCTGCAAAAAAAGCAAAACAAGACCCATACCTCACACCATGCACAAAAACTAGCCCAAAATGATGAAAGACTTAAATATAAAATCGAAAATGGTAAAGATCATGGAAGAAGAAATAGGCGCAACACTAGGAGTCCTAATACACGGCATAAAAACAATACGAACAATAAGCGACAGTGCGCAAGCAACAGAAGAGAGTAGATAAATGGGAGCTCCTAAAAATCAAACACTTATGCTTATCAAAAGACTTCACTAAAAGAGTAAAAAGACAACCTACAGACTGGGAAAAAAGTTTTTGGCTATGACAAATCTGGTCAGAGTCTAATTTCTAAAATCTACAAGCTACTGCAAAACCTCAACAACAAAAAGACAAATAGCCCAACTAAAAAATGGGCAAAGATATGAACAGGCACTTCATCAAAGAAGATATCTAGGCGGCTAACAGACACATGAAGAAATGCTCATGATCTTTAGCCATTAGAGAAATGCAGATCAAATCTACAATGAGATAACTCCTCACCCCAACAAGACTAGCATTAATCCAAAAAGCACAAAATAATAAATGCTGGAGAGATCAGAGAGAGACTGAAACACCTACACTGTTGGTGGGAATGTAAAATGGTGCAACCACTTTGGAAATCAATTTGGCACTTCCTTAAAAAGCTAGAAATAGAAGTACCATACAATCCAGCTATCCCACTCCTTGGAACATATCCTAGAGAAATAAGAGCCATCACACGAATAGATATATGCACACCCATGTTCATCGCAGCACTGTTCACAATACCTAAAAATGGAAACAACCTAGGTGCCCATCAACAGAAGAATAGATAAACAAATTATGGTGTATCCCCACAATGGAATACTACACAATGATAAAGAACAATGATGAAGCTGTGAAACATCTTATAACTTGGAGGAAGCTGGAGGTCATTATGCTGAGTGAATTTAGTCAGTCACAGAAGGACAAAGATTGTATAAGACCACTATTTTAAGAACTCAAGAAAGGTTTAAACACAGAAGAAAACATTCTTTTGATTGTTACCAGTGTGGGGAGGGAGGATGAGGGTTATTTACTAACTAGATAGTAGATAAGAATCTTCTTAGGTGACGGGAAGGACAGCACACACTACAGGGGAAGTCAGCCCAGCTGGACTAAACCAAAGCTAAGAAGTTTTCTGAATACAGTCAAACATTTTGAGGGACAGAGTAGCAGGGGTATGGGTCTGGGGACCATACTTTCAGGGGACATCTAGGTCAATTGGCATAACAAAGCATATTAAGAAAATGTTCTGCGTCCTACTTTGGTAAGTGGCATCTGAGGTCTTAAAAGCTTGCAAGCGGCCATCTAAGATGCATCAATTGGTCCCAACCACCTAGAGTAAAGGAGAATGAAGAATACCAAAGACACAAGGAAAGTATTAGCCCAAGAGACAGAAAGGGCCACATAAACCGGAGACTTCATCAGCCTGAGACCAGAAGAACTAGATGGTGCCCAGCTACCACCAATGACCGCCCTGACAGGGAACACAACAGAAAGTCCCTGACAGAGCAGGAGAAAGACGGGGTGCAGAACTCAAATTCTAGTAAGAAGACCAAACTTAATGGTCTGACTGAGACTGGAGAAAACCCAGAAAATATGGCCCCTGGATACTCTATCAGCCCAGAACTAAAATAATTCCTGAGGCCAACTCTTCAGACAGGGATTGGACTGGACTGTGGGACATAAAGTGATACTCATGAGGACTGTGCCTCCTAGCTCAAGTAGGTACAAGAGAGTAAAGGGGCAGCTTCTGTCCAGAGGTCATATGGGAAGGCAGACAGGGTCAGGAGCTGGTTGAATGGACATGAGGAATCGGGGGTGGAAAGGAGGAGTGTGCTGTCACAGTATGGGGAGAGCAATTAGGGTCACATAACAATGCATGTATAAATTTTTGTCTGGGAGACCAACTCGAAATGTAAACCTCATTTAAACTACAATAATAAACAAACAAAAAGAAACAGTAAACAATAATAACAGATTCTCAAAGGATAACTGCTTACCTTTCCCCAAATTACCCAAGTCCATTCTTACGTCCCTGTGCTTGTGTACCATGATTCAGGTCAGATGCTGTCTTCACATCACTGCTTCCTCTGGCTACCACCATGCTACCTGGGCCTGCCATGTTATCCAGGCCTGTGTTGCCCCAGGATACATGTGGCTCCTTCCAAGCTGGTCAGTAGGGAAGGCATGCAACCCCTGCACGGGGCACACTCAGACCTCTGACCTGCTTGGACAAGTGTTATAACTCTTTTAACTCTGCTGGGCTTGCCAGGAGGCACCCAGCTTCATCAGCAAGCCACCTGCCCATAGTCACTCAACCTTCTTTCTGTGGGCCAGCAAGCCCACTGCAGCAGCCTCTCTCCATCTTCAGTGTGACAGCTCTCTCTTCTGGGTCTAGGAGAGTCTCAGTGCAGGGACCCAGGTCCAAAGGATGGTTCCGCTCCAGACTCATTTTGATGGTAGTGGGTTCCCCCCAAACTTCTGTGGGATTGGTCCGTATATAAGCCTAGCAAGGGGCTCAGTCCTATTGGGTGGATTTTTAAGCCATTATTTGCATAGTAAATCAACCATTCCCTTTCAAGATAGTGGCCCAGCCACAAAACCATGCTAGAAAGGCCATATAAAAGTGATTCATTGCACCACAAACACCAATTTATGCTCAATATATCTGTATCTTTATATTTAAAATCTGTCCACTATAGATATCCACCATCAGGTCTTGCTTTTTTTTAATTCGTCTGATAATCACTGCATTTTCAGTGGAGTTTTAAGATCATTAACATTTAATGTAATTATTGATATAGTTAGATTTTAGTCTGCAATTTTATCATTGTTTATTATTCAGTCCCCCTCTTTTGTATCTTTTCCTCCTTTCCTACATTTTTTAATTATGTGAACATTGTAAGCATTAAATTTTAATTTTCTATTGAATTCTTAGCTGTAACAATTGTATTATCTTTCAGTTACTCTTGTATTTACCATCTATATCTTTATGTTATATTGTAACTTTCCTCCTAAAATATAAAATTCTGCAATCATATTGGTTCATTCACCTCTCTCTCTACTTCCGTTTATATTTGCCATATGTATTTTAACTACACTTATTATAAAGCTCAAGAGACAATGCTGTAATTTTTGCTTTAAACCAGGAATCAGAAAACTATAGCCATAGGCCAATTTGGACCACTATCTGATTTTTGAAATAAAGTTATTTTGTAACACAATCCCCGTCATTCATTTATATATTGTTCATGGCTACTTTTGCATAACAATGGCGTACTTGATTAGTTGCTACAAAGCTCATATGGCCTGAAAAGCCAAAAATATTTACTACCAGGTCCTTTGCAGATTAAATTTTGCAGACCCCTGCTTTAAAATTTATTTGTATTTCCAAAAGTATTTAAAGGAAAAATAATCTTTTATATTTACCCATATATTTACTATTTCTGAAATCCCTTATTCATTCCTCAATTTCTGAGGCTCTCTCTGGTACGATTTCACTTCAACCTAAAAAAAATTACTTCAACATTCCTTGCAGTATAGGTATGTTAGGAGAAAAACAAACAACACCAACAAAAAAATCTCAAAGTTTTTTTTTTATTTGAAATTTTTATTATTTTGTCTTCATTTTTGTAGGATAGTTTTGCTGGATATAGAATTATGAGGGTTTTTCTTTTCCCCTTCAGCACTTTAAAGATATTGTTCCACTGATCTCTGACTTTCCTATATTTAATGAGAAGTCTTCAGTCCGTTGAATCATTGTTCCCCAGCATGAAATGTGTCATTTTTCTCCGGGTGCTTTTAAATGTGCTGTTTATTTTTGGTTTTCAGTAGTCTGTCTATGATGTGCCTAGGCAATGTTTTCTTTGCATTTATATTGTTTGGAGTTCACCAAATTTCCTAAATTTGTAAAATTAAGTCTGTTGCCAAATTTGAGGATTTTTTAGTATCTCAGCTATTTTTTGTTTGTTTATTTGTTTTTTGCTATTCTTAAAATATTAATTCTACTGTATTCTGTCTTTTATCTCCTTTTGTGGCACCATTTATTTATTTTAACTTTCTTCAAATTGTCTTTCAATCCCTGAGTTCTGTTAATTTCTAAAAAATTTGTCTTTCTCTTCTTCATGTTGGATAATGTCTTTTGATCTATCATCAGTTTCACTGATTTCTTTATAATCTTCACTCATCTAATAGCTTTACCCAGTGAATTTTATTTTATTTAAGATATTGTGCTTTTCAGGTCTATAATTTCCAAAATACTTCCTATTTCTCTGCTAAGATGTCCTATATTTTCATTAATTATTAATGCATTTTTTTCATTTATTTGAGTACCCTTCTATTAACTGCTTTATAGTCAGTCATAATTCTAACATTTGAATCACCTTAGATTTACCCACACCCATTTCCGTGCAGTCGATTCTGTCACAGCAACCCTATAGGACAGAGGAGAGCTTCCCCATAGAGTTTCCAAGGAGTGGCTGGTGGATTTGAACCACTGATGTTGTAGTTAGCAGCCAAACACTTAACCACTGTGCCACCAGGGCTCCATCTTAGGTTTGGCATCTGTTAATTATCTTCTCTCCTGAGAATTTTTCACATTTCCCTGACTCTTCATGTTGGATAATGTTGGATTGATATTGTGAATATTATGTTATAGAGAGTCTGGGTTTTGTAATATTCTTCCAAAGAGTGATGATTTTTTTCTTTAGCAGGAAGTTAACTTGGTTTGACTCAAACTTCAAATTCTATCATTTCTGCTTTTGGTGGGGGCTCATATCTCTGTTCAAAATTCTCTCAGTCTGCCCCACTCATGCATAGGTCAGGAGTCAGTGAGAGACTTGGACATTGTTTATACACAGAATTTGGGATTCCTCTTATCTGGATCTCTCCGTTACTTTCTAGCAGCTTTCCCCTAAATCTTCTACGTAGATGTATTTTCAGCTTTCTTTGGAGTTTTAGCTCTCTTCTACCACCACCACAACTGCACCTACTATCTAGGTTGGTGCTGCTGTTGTTACAAAAAAAGAATAAGTCAATTTGTTCTTGTTACTCCATTTTCAACTATCTTCCAAAGTCTACATGCTTTGATCACTTTCCAGAGTCCTCAGGTAATTGAGTCTTATATTTTGTCAGAGATTGTAGCTATTATATATGAAGTGTCATTTTTTTTTTTTTTTTTTAGGCAATCACTCCCAAAGGCAGAAGCAGAACTCCTTTCTTTCTCATAGTTTTTGTTTCTTTTCTGGAATTCCTCATCTATTCAAACATGCTGTCCAATTTTCCACTAGATTCTTTGACATGTATGCCTTTATTATATAAAATCCTTGTGTATTAATTTCAGTACCTGGGTATATTCGTGTCTGTGTCTTGTTAACTCTCTCCTTAGTTAGAGGTCTTTCTTTGCATGTATCATAATTTTGAAATTATATTGGTAGTCTATAAAAATGTAGAGACTAAAGAAAATAATATCTATCCTCAGAAAAGAACATGTCCCTTTTCTTGAAAGGCTGCTAGTACCAGGGACTGAGTCAATCTAAACTGCCATTGAGCTGGCTCTGAACTTTGTTACACCTTTAGTTAGATTACTTCACCACATGCTTCAAATATTTTGAGGGTAGGATCAGGATTTTCTTTTCAGTAGAGTTTTGAGTCTAAGCATTTATGAGACCATGATATCTTTTTATGCTGTACAGTTCAGCTGCCATCTTTCAAAATCAAGGAAGACCTCTTCTGCCTTACAGCTCATTTGCTCTATTACGGAGTTATCTTTGCTCTCCAGACCTCCCCTGGGCTTTCTTTGCTTCAGGAAAATTCTCTTCACCCTGCTTACCTGTCCCTAGCCTTTGGAGGGCCACCTCAGTGCCCTTGGTGATGGCTCAGAGTCCTCAGAGGAATTTCTCTCAGCTCTCCTAATGAGTCCCCAGCCTACAGAGGTATGCTACATTTTACTCAACGCAGGCCCAGAGTGCCCCAAGAGATTGCCCTTATCTCTTGATCTGCCCAATGCCATGCACTTGGGGAAATACACCAGAAGGAAGGGATTTGTTTCAACATCATGCTTTCCTCCAGGCAGTATACTTTATTCATTCAATGAAGACCTGTGGGAATTTGTTGATGGGTGAATGCAGGCTTACTATGCTACTGGGCTCTTCCAGAGGGTAATATGTAATGCCAGACTGCACATTAACATGAAGTATTACCTGGTTTCTCTTTACTCCTTCTGTAGAGAGTCTCTCTTCTTTCCTTTGAACACTGTCATGGGTCTATTCTCGTCTAAGAAAGACTTCTCACTTTCTGCATCTTCTGGAAAGTATTCATTTTAGAATCTTTTCCTAATCTTCTCATTTTATCTTTTGGTAAAAGATAACAAAGCAAACAACATAAAAGCCAGTAATTTTTTATTTTATCTTATTCAGCTTGCTAACAATGTTTGGATAGAAACAATCCCATGTGACTTTTTTTTATCTTAACAGGAAGCAGATTGCGTCCATTTGTTTTCAGTTTTCCTATATATTTGCTTTGTCTGATTCTATAAGGATATTCAGGGAAATTAAAAATCTATTCTTGTACCACCACCACCTTCCAAAAACTCCTGCTTATTTTCTATTTTTAATTAATAGTAGGAAATCTTTGTATGTTGAAAAAAATAGATTTTCGTTTCTCTTATATATTACAAATATTTAAACAACATCAAAACTCGTAATTGAAAAGAACATGTATGACAGCTATCATCTACATACGGAAAGTTGGCTTCTTACTTTTTACATTGAATGTTATGAGATTTTAGAAAAAATCCTTCAAGATAGATTTGAGAGCACCTGATACTCATAGAAATTGAAACTGAAATAATTTATGATTTGTACTTATTTCAGTCCCTTTACAGAAATGAAAAAAAAAACTTATAGGGAATTAAAACATTCCAAGAATAAAGAAAACGAGAAGGTACTTAAATTATAACTAGAATTAAGACAAATATAAAACAATACATGCTATAAAATAAAACACTTGCTAGATAATATTAACATTAAATATATATTAAACATAGAACAATATCTAATAATGCATAGATAATATGTCCTAAAATTTCTACCTTTATTCTGTTAGCTTTTTCATATCTTATTAAACAGTCATCAGGAAGAAACATATTAGGTTAGTCTAGCATGTGAAAGGTGTCTCAGTTATCAATCTATTGCTTCTCGACTCCAAATCCACCTGCCATTGCCTTGCTTATGATGCGGGAACATTTCTCCCTTGCCAGCTAGCATGATGTTAAGCTTCATCATTAGTAGACACTCTTATGTGTGATTTTCTTGGAAGCCTTCCACAACTCCCTGTGGGTAGTTTCCTTTGGCACCCCAGAGTGTAGTTCCCCAGTGAGTTCTACTCCCCATGGTACATCTCCATGAATGGCTTTCCCCAGTATTTTTTTGGTGGTTTCACAATGAGTTATGAGGTATGACACTTCCACAGGGACAGCTTTCCAGTGATTACTGGAGGTGTGGTTCCTCAGAGACCTTCTCCACATTCCAGGAGGCCACAGCTGCACTCCCTCCAAGGAGGTCCAGATATCAGCTGTCAGTAGGGTACCTCTTCCAGAGACATTTCTTACTAGGGTGTTCTACATCAGCCTTAGTTGTAGTGGTTACTCCATATATCTGCTATTTCTGTATTCTTTAGAATACTTTTTACCCACAAGTAGTCAGTCCAGTTCTTCCAATCACTTGTTTTAATTCATTCAGTGTTTTTATCTCCTGATTAGACCCAGAATCATACAGATGAGAGCACTGCCAAATAAGTGATACAAGCTTAAGGGAGAAGGTTGACCATTCTGGTTTACAGAACTCAGAAAGAAGAAGAATATGTTAATATGTTAATATGTTAATAAACAATAGGTGGAAATCTAGGACAGCAATGATAGAGTTTTGTAACAATTGGGAGGGATATAATCAACTTGATCTGGAGATGGAGCATCCAAAATCAGCTTATACTCAGGGATATGGAAAGGCAACTTCAGAGAAGTATTTTGATTGTGATTAGGCATCAAAGAACTTGATTAAATATGGAGTCATCTCAGTCACTGAGAACAGACAATACTTCATTCTTAACATGACTGAAGTATTAGTTCAGTTATCAAGACACATTAAGCAAAAAGGTTAAATTCTAGGCACAAAATCTTCAGATTTTCTTGTAGTATATAGTGTTGATGGGAAAAAAATGCTATTTACCCAGTTCCCTACCCTGCCAACTGCATTTGGTTGTCTTCCAAATTTTGGGATATTGTCCTAAAAATCCTGTATCTACTTAATTTTGATATGTTGCTCCTAAAAATTACAGACTTCTTGAATGAAACCAGAACCAGAAATATTTCCTGTAGCAAGCCTGAAACTTTCCATTGACAACAAGAGTGACACAGAGATCGTAATGTAATCATTAACTCATTCAACAACCATTTGTTCTGTATGTACTAGTTAGAGTTGTCAAGGATGTCGTTCTACTTGGATCAACAATTAATGCCCATGAAAGCAGAAGTCAAGAAATCAAACTATGTATTGTGCTGAGAAAATCTGCTGCAAAAGACCTCTTGTTGTGAATTGAATTGTGTCTCCCCAAAATATGTGTCAACTTGGCTAGGCCCTGATCTTCAGCATTGTGTGATTGTCCACCATTTTGTCACCTGACGTGATTTTCCTGTGTGTTGTAAATCCTGTCTCTATGATGTTGATGAGGTGGGATTAGTGGTAGTTACGTTAATAAGGCAGCACTCAATCTACAAGATTAGGTTGTGTTTTAAGCCAATCTCTTTTGAAATATAAAAGAAAGAAGTCAGTAGAAAGACAGGGAGACCTCATACCACCAAGAAAGTAGTGCTGGGAGCAGAGTGTGTCCTTTGGACTCAGGGTTCCTGCACAGAGAAGCTCCTAGACCAAGGGAAAATTGATGACAAGGACCTTCCTCCAGAGCCAACAGAGAGAGAGAAAGCCTTCCCCTGGAGCTGGTGCCCTGAATTAGGATTTTCAGCCTCCCAGGCTGTGAGAGAATAAACATCTGTTTGTTAAAGCCATCCACTTATGGTATTTCTGTTATAACAGCACTAGATGACTAAGACACCTCTTTAAAGTGTTAAAAATCAAAGATGACACTTTGGGGACTAAAGTGCACTTGACCCAAGCCATGATCTTTTTAATCACCTTGTATGCATATGCATATGAAAGCTGGAGAGTAAAAAAGGAAGATCAAAGGAGAAAGGACATATTTGAATTGTGGTGTTGCTGAAGAATATTGAATATACCATGGACTGCCAGACAAACTAACAAATCAGTCTTGGAAGAAGTACAGTCAGAATGCTCATTAGAAGAGAGAATAGAGAGACTTCTTGATGCTTACTTTGGATGTGTCATCAGGAAAGATCAATCACTATAAAAGGATATCATGTTTGGGAAAGGAGAGGGTCAGCGAAAACAAGGGAAAACCTCTATGAGATGGAATGACACAGTGGCTGCAATAATGAACTCAAACACACCAAAGATTGTGAGGATGGTGCAGAACTGGGCCGTGTTTTATTATGTTATAATAGGGGTTGCCATGAGTCAGAGTTGACTTGACAGAAGCTAACAACAACAGTACCTAGACGCTGTATTACACAAGGAAGATATGAAGATTATTCTTCGGGAATGTATGGTCATTTGGAAGAGGTTAAGCTCAAATATATGAAATTCAATCCAGACTAAAATGTGGAACTACCTTTCAGTGTGGTATAGGAAGAAATTTCAGGATCACTTAAGTTTATGTTTATTTTATAGTATCTGATTATGTTTTGAAAATTCTTTCTGTAATTGTTAACCTAAAGAATTAGCTAACAGAAAATAAGCAATAGGCATTAGAGTTTTCTTTCTACCATTTAGCTCCTTAGCTCTGTTGCAAATGTTTCTATACACCAATGGTTGGATATGTGAGAAAACTGCCAGGATTTTATCTGCCTTCAAGGTCAAAGCCCCTAGCCTTCGTAAGGTCAAAAACAGTCTCATTACAGTTCCTACGATTCTCCCTTAATAAAAAGATATTCTCCAAGGTAACTTCAAGTCTCCACATACTAATTTTTAAATAGTAGTTTTCTATTACTAAAACTAAAATAAATCCTTGACTCAATAGATATCCTACAGTTACATATGATGAATAATTGGATGAATAAGAAACAAACAGATATTGGAAAATCTCTTTAAGTGAACACTATACAATCCTTGCATAAATATCTTGCTGAAGAGAACATATTCTGTTGTGTCACAGTCTACTAAGAGAATGAGTTTCACCAAAACAACTTGTAAATTTAGAAAAAAAGAAAAACCTAGAAAATCAAGCAAAATAGCAAATTATATTGATTTTCTTAATCTTGCCCAGTGTTTTGTTGACTGAATTGACCAAATTACTGAATACTTTTTCTTTTCCCAGCTTGTAAAACCAATCAAAATAAGAAATGACATAAAAATCTTGAACTAATTTTCATGTGACAAAACCATTAAAATTTGAAGTGACAAAGACAACAATTACAAGATTCATCTGATTTATAGGTCAAGATATTGAAGTGAATATAAATAAATCAATATCCCCTTTGAGTTTGGTTTTTTATATACAATATACAAGAATAACCTTAATGATCCCTTGAAAGTCTAATCATTAAATCAACCAAGCTTTATGTCTTACTTATTGTGCTTGTATAAGGAAAGAATATCTAGCTATTTTAACTTCCTCTCATGGCAGATAGAGAAAAGCATTGGTTTTCCTATTTAGCCACCTTTTGAACCACACGTTAAACCAGAGGAGATGTCATGTGACTACATTTGAATAGGCTGTGAAGTCTTTGTGCCCTTGTGGTCACCTTTTCTCGGGGCCTTGATACTTCAGTTGGTTGGAATCTAGCCCAGCTAATACAGATCTTAATTCTTTTTAGATCCTTGCTATTTTACATAAGGTCTGAGGACCAGCAGCATTGTGTTCACCCAGAAACTTTTTGGAAATGCAGACATTCAGGACTTTTCCCAGACCTACTCAATCAGAACCTGCATTTTAACAAGTTCCCTGGGTATTTTGTATGCACACTAAATTTTTATAAGTGCAGCTCTAGAACACTTGGTTGTCCCTTCCCCATCTTATTACCTTTTCTCTTACTTATACCCCTAGATTTTCCTTCTTATCACTTACTCATTGAAAGAAAAAAATAGACCTTTTCAATGAAGGAAATGACTACTGAGCGTGAACTACAGTGTATGCACTGGATCATAGAGACATGGGCTAAATCATGTGGTTTTACAGCCTTGAAATTGTAGGAAGATCAGATTATGTTCACTGTATTAATATTAGGATTCTCCAGAAAAACAGGACCAATAGGATAATAATATATATCCTGTTGTTGTTGTTATTGGAATACATATCTACATATCTATACCTGTGTCTATTGAGAGAGAGCGAGAAAGAAAGTGACAGAGAAAGAGAGAGAGAGAAAAGGAGATTAAGATTTTAAAGAATTGGCTCACAGGATTTCAGAGGTTGGCAAATCCAAAATCTGTAGGTCAGAGGACAAGCTGGGAATTCCAACAGTCTTGTGACCCAAATCAGTAGACCATGCAGAAGGCTGGAAACTCTGACATATATATCATATACATATTATAGCCTTGAAGCAGAAGTTCTTCTTTTGGAAACCTCAGTTTTTTGCTCTTAGGGCCTTCAGCTGATTGTATCAGGCCAGTTCACATAATCTCTCACATCAACAAAATACCTCACAGCAATTTCCAGACTAGTATTTGACCAAAAGATTGGGCACTGTAGCCTAGCCAAATGGCCACAAAAAATTAACCATCACCTTCACAAAATAAATAAATAATTTTTTAAAAATTTTGGTGGAAATGGAAGTTCATAATTATTAATAGCTTCCAGTGTCCTACTATCTTTTTCAAGTGATTCTCTTTAGATATCTACAACTGAGAGAAGCATCACTGGGAGAATGAGTGTTGGCAATCTAATCCTCTAATATGTTGAAAAGAATGGAGTTCCAAAGGAGAGTGAGAGGCAGACTTTTGTAATAGAAAATAAATTGCAAGAGTCAAGAGATTTTGATCTTGGGATTTCAACTAACCAGCAGTTTATGGGTAAGGCACACCTGATATTTTATTTAATTTATCTTAAGATCCCAACTGGCACTTAATAGGCATACAATTATGTTTTGTTAAATGAATCAAACAATGAATCAGTCTTAAGGGTCACTCTTAAGCAATTAATTTTGCCTATGTTTCAGTTTTGTTATATGTTTACTAAGAAGGTTATTTTTAAAATACCCCCCAGATCTAGGGTTCTGTGAGTTCTGCTTCTGTTTTGTGTAGTGACATTTGGGGAAAACTGTTATTATTTTAGGCTACATCTAAGTGATTCATAAACAGCCAACTGAAAGGGAAACTTAAAACTGTATTGACTTTTAAAATATATATATTGATTTTTTTTTGCCAGTTTACTTGAGAAGTATCTTTTTGATTTTTTTTGGTCATGTGTAGACAAAGGCAGAACTAATAAATATGTTAAAAGTGAATAATATTGTGGAACTGTAAATTTTCTAGCATTTTATTTTATTTGTTTCTCTTATTAAGGCTAAGAGGGCAGTTGGGCATTGAAAGGAACCCAAATTCAGAGAATCCCAAGAATGCCTTCACTGTGAAACAATGCTTCCGCCATCAATGACCTCCTCATGGGACTGTACAAGAAAACATCCACATTCGAGCTTATGCATTTAGAGCCTTGGTGAGATTCAACTACATATATTCAATTTCTATTCGTTTTACTAAATGACAGAAAACTCGTTAATAGAAGCTAAGTGTCTTGCAGAACAGAGAAAAACCATTACTATTTTGCTCTTCCTCTGCTGTTTTGGCCTCCAGTGAAATGCAGCGCTTAGCATCACGTTCCACAAAAGACACAGACAGAATGGAGAGAGTTCAGAGGAGAGCCACAAAGATGATAGACAGTTTGGAAAATAAGACCTGTGTGGAAAGGTTAAGGCAAGTGGGCTGGTTCTGTCTGGAGAAAAGACTGCGGGGAAAAATAACTGCAGATTCATTAAGGAATGCTATAAAGAGGATAGGGACCAATTCTCATTAGCCAATGAGGACAGAACAAGAAGTAATAGGTTTCACGTCCAGAAGGGAAAATTTAGGTTAAATATAAGGACTAACCTTATAACAATATGAATAGTTGGGAATGGCACCAGCTGCCAGGGGAGGCTGTGGAATTGCCATTATTGGAGAGATTCACGAATGAATCCCACATCCATAGATCAGGAATGACTTAGTAATAATAAAATCAATCCTCTGTGATTCACGGGGACAGATTAATACCCCAGCATAGGTCCTTCCAACCCAAATGATTATATGATTAAAATACCAGCACCCAAGGGGAATCGATCTGTGTATAAAGGAGGGAAGAGAAACTCTTACAAGCAACTGCTATAAATCTGGAAATTAAGTAATCCAGGTTTAGCTAAGGGAGACCAATTCTACTTAGGAGATATATTGGGAGACTGAATTAAAGAGTATAGCCTTTTTTTCTAAAATATTAATCTGACTTTTGTCAAGATTGCAAATATAAAAATTGAGACATAGCATTATCAATTTTTCTGGTAAGTATTCAAATCATATGCTGTGAAATATTTTATCAATAAAAAAATCAAGACTTGGAATTTTCTCATGGTCCGAAAATAAAACCTAAAAGTCAGACAATTTTTAGAAGGGTAATTTTGCCAAGTTATATTCAGGTTTTTCTTTTTTTTTCTTTTATTTAAAAAACACACTTAGATTATACACCCAAGGGTTTTCCTTGATGAACATGCAACTCTAATTAAGATCCAAGATCCACATAATTCAATCACAGTATGGCTCAAAAAAATTGCCAATTCAATGTTTTAATCTTAAAATTGATTTCTAAGGTCTGTGATTCCCAGAATTAATTTCAGCATTATACAAAACATTTTTACTTCTCCGTGCTCTCTGCCTTATCTCAGTGTTCCTTGCCAACGCAGTTTTTTGTTTGTTTGTTTGTTTTGTTCTTTTGCATCTTTGAAAAGGCAGTATTTAATTTTTTAGTTCACTTTCCCCTTTTCACCTTTCCAGTTTACCTTGAAGAGAAAAACACTGCCTTTTCCTGTCCTGAGTCGGCTGTGTTATTACTACCGTCTACATCATCAGGGTTCCAGCACTTGGCAGCAGTAGATCATCCCGGTTCTGTCACAGTGATGATATAGGATGAAAAAGTCATCCATCTGAAAATGCGGAACACAAAGGCTGGAGCAATAATGAGGTAGCCCAGCACAGGCCTGGCAAGCATAGAAGTGGACATTCCTTCCAAATACAAGTGGACTACTCTGTAAATTGAGAATCTTTAAATGGGAAGGGAAAGCCCTAGAAGGTTTTTTTTTTTTTTTCTCCAAGAGACCTTTTATGTCTTCCAAAACATGAAAAAATAATGGGCTCCTGAATTAAAAACCTCTCAAACCTTCTCACTGCATTTCTTCTTTTTATTTTTTTTCTCTGTCTCTCATATATATATTTCTTTTCTCATTCTCCTCACTGCCACCCCAAACTCAAACTTCCATTATCATTTTCTTGGACTATTAAAGTGATACCCTAACTCTCTGTGTTCTCTTTCTGCTCTAATACACCTTTCATACCATGGCTAGGCATCCTAGTAATTACTACAGTCTTCATATTGCTTTGCTAATCAGAGATTTTTAAAGTTGACTGTGATCTATCAAATATAGTTCACATCTTTAGCCTGACATTCAAGGCTCTCTAAAATTTAGCCTTAACTTGTTTTTCCAGCTATAAAGTGCACGACACCCTTACCCATACCCTATCTTGCCAAATAGGTCTTTTGGTCTTTCAAGGTATGCTTTGATGATTTATATCTCTGTTCTTTGCTGAACCCTCTACCTGAAACAAAATAAATAGTGGGACAAGTGTTAGGTTAAGATACACCTGAATTCACATTTATTAAATATGACCTAGGACATGTTGTTTTATCTCTCTGATCCTCAGTTTCTTCACCAGTAAAGTGGGGAAAACAGTGTCCATTTCAAATAATTCTTGAAGGAATCAATGAGAAAATCTTTGCAAAACAGCACCGATTTAGACACATGCTGATAGACAAGGGCAGGTTCTGCTGTATGGTTTGGACATTATTCATATTTCTGTTTATTCTTTAATGGAGATTCAAATGCCACCTTCTTTGTGAGACTCTATCTCATTTTCCATTTCAGTTGAGCTTTTCAAACTCTTCTATCTTAGTATAGTATTTTATATGGCATCTATTGAAAAGTGTCATTTTTTTTATATTTACATATAGGAAATATAAGTCCTCCCCAAAAATGTGTTAAGAGTAGAAACCATGGCTTCCCTCATCCCACCTAGAAGTGGTGATCCTATGATGGTTACTGAACATATTTATTAATGAATTTGTGTTTTTCAACGTGCTTTTTCTTGTCTAGTGCCAAGCCTAAAGAGGTTTTGCATTTGCTAAGAACAACACCTGACCTATGGTGAAATAAAAGCTCAAGCCCATTTTGGGTGGCAAGACAGATTAGTGCAAATGGCTCTTACACTGTCTGGATGAATATAAAGAGAAAGCCAGTTTTGTGGTAAGATTCATTATCCACCTTCATCACTTAAACATTCTTTAATGGAAAAAAGTACTAAAATTTTAAAGCTTACTGGTGCATCCTAATTTAAGTAACATTTCTTCAAGCTACTCTGCACTTACTAGGCCCCAGCTACTAGCATATTGGTAAACTTATCTTCATTTCAGAAGGTTTTACCCTTTTTAATTATTTATTTATTTTTATTGTACTTCAGATGAAGGCTTACAGAACAAATAGTTTCTCATGAAACAGTAGTACACATGTTGTTTTATGACATTGGTTAACAACCCCACAACATATCAACCCTCTAACTTTTCAACCTTTTTTTTGGTGAAAATACACATAGCCAAAGATACACCATTTCAAAAATTTCTACATACACAGTTCAGTGACATTGACTATGCTCTTCCAATTGTGCTGTTATTCTCACTTAAGATGAAGGCTTACAGGACGAAATAGTTTCTCATTTAACAGTTACTACAAATGTTGCCCTATGACAATGGTTAACAATCTCACAACACATCAACAATATCCTTACTCAACCTTGGGTTCCCTATCACCAGCTTCCTTGTCCCCTTTTGCCTTCTGGCCCTTGTCACTGGACTCCTGTGCCTCGTTAGTCTCATTTGGTTTTACGGGGCTGTCCACTCCCAGGCTGAACCATCAACCTCGGAAATAACTTCACCACTGAGCCAAAAGGGTGTCTGGGGGCCATACTCGCGAGGTTTCTCCAGTCTCCTTTAGGCCAGTAAATCTGGTCTTCTTTTTTTTTTTTTTGTGAGTTAGAATTATGCTCTACATCCTTCTCCAGCTCTGTCCGGAACCCTCTGTTGTGATCCTGGTCAGAGCAGTCAGTGGTGGTAGCCGGGCACCATCTAGCGGTACTGGACTCAGTCCGGTGGAGGCCTCGGTAGCTGTGGACAATTATTCCCTTTTTTAATTTTTTAATAGACATTTGTTTTTAGAGCAATTTAGGTTTACAGAAAAATTGTGCAGAAAGTACAGTGTTCCCATATGTCCCTATCCCTGTTGCATACTATTCATTCTATTATTAACATCTTGCATTCCTGCAGTACATTTCTTACAACTGATGAACCAATATTGATACATTATTATTAACTAAACTCCATAGATTACATTAGGGTTCACAATTCATGTTGTAGAGTCCTATGGGTTTTCACAAATACATAATTTTATGTGTCTACCATTACAGTATCACACAGAATTGTTTCACTGCCCTAAAAATACCCTGTGCATCATATATTCTTCCTTCCCCCTCCCCTATTCCAACCTCTGGCAACCACTGATACTTTCACTGTCCATATAGTGTTGCCTTTGGCCCCCTTTAATTGCAATCTGTTTTGTTATAAGAAATATGTCTACACCACGTGATAATTGCATCGTTTCAAGGTTCCTTCAGTGACTTTATATAAGTAGACTCCCACAAAAAGCATGCAGTAAGCATCTGAATTTCCTTTTTCTGTTCTGAGTTAATGGTAGTTTGACCAACAGTAGGAAGTAGGGGCTAAGATGGCGAAGATTTTTCTTGCAGTCAATTTGTTCACAACAGTACAGTGCGTTTGATGTTAGAATCACTATTTCCAGGAGAGGCCTTTAAATAAAAAATTAACTCTGTTTCACTCTTGGATTACCAATAACGCTATATAACTACTCTCTGTCTCTACTGGTCCACCAGGCCCCTCCGCCATCACTTTCTTACCTGCTGTCATGACTATTCCTCCTCCTTCATATTTTTAATTGAACATTCTTGCTTCAGAAAAGCCTTGCCTAATTTATATTATATTCCTACCTCCAGACTACTTTAGTTCCCACTGTTAGAAACACACTGTGGTAAGACACTGTATTCTCCTTTCTGGTATATACTACAATTGTCATACAAAATAGACAATTTGTGTATACAGTTGCTTAAAATATATTTTCCCACTTAAATGTAAAGTTCCATGAGTAAAGAGAATATTTTGGCCCTACTCACTTAAGTATTGTCAAGGCCTAGCATATAAAAGGCCCTCAGTAAAAATATCTTGAGTGAATGAAGAAAATATATCAATGAACTGCTCATTTTGCAATGAAAAATCAGGTAGCAGGGCATTTATTCCTGCTGTCACCAGTTGATAAAAAGAAACAATGCCTTCTTTCTGAAAAGACAACATCAAAATCTTTCTGAAAGTTTATTTACTATGCTAAAATGAACAAGAGAAATCAGGCCAAAAGGAAAAATAAAAGTTAGACACACGCACGCACACACAACCCATAAATTTGCTTGAGCAGATTCAAATGAGGGAATGAGTCATTTCTTAAACAGTACTAGACATTTTGTGTGGGGATGGTGGTTCAGTGGTAGAACTCCCACCTTTCATACAAGAGACTTGGGTTTGATTCCCTGCCCCTGTACCTCGTATGCAGCCACCATCCGTCTGTCAGTGGAGGACGGCATGTTGCTATGATGCTAAACAAGTTTCAGTGGAACTTTTAGACTGAGAAGAAAGGTCTGGCAATCTACTTCTGAAAATCAGCCAGTGAAAATCCTGTGATCACAACTGTTTGATCCACAACAGAGTATGGGGATAATGCAAGACTGGCAGCATTTCATTTCAGGGGCTAACTTGATGGCAGCTAACAAAAACAACAACACATTTGTGGATAATTTAATATAATTTTGATCCAGGAAAATACAGTAAAAACCTTTTTCTTACTTATGGGGGCTTTATGTCTGTAAGGAGGAGCCCTGGTAATGTGATGATTAAGTGCTCAGCTGTGTGCCAAAAGGTCAAAGGTTCCAACCTACTAGCTGCTTCTTGGGAGAAAGATGTGGCAATCTGCTTCCATAAATATTTTAGCCTTGGAAACCCTATGCGGCAGTTCTACTCTGTCCTATAGGGCTGCTATGAGTTGGAATCAACTCAATGGCAATGGCTTTGGTTTGGGTTTATGTCTGTAAGAGCATCCTGGTAGGTAAGTTTTTAATAGCTCAGATCTCCTAGGAAGATGATGTTAGAGTTATCTAATCTTTCAACCAATTTGAGGCATCTGCTTAGATGTTGTAAATTCCATTATCTGAGTAAGAGCTTTCATAATTTCTGGTTACCAGAAAAATGCTGATCAAATGTATGCATTTCAATACCTGACTATCACAACTTTGTCTAACTGTTCTCAGTTCTCTTGTGTTGGGGAGGCTGGTAGGCAGGTGATGGGGGGAGGAGAGAGTGCAAATAACCCAATGGGCTCTATTTCTATGGCCAGATGATAAGATTTTTAGCATGGACTTTTGAAACCAGGCATTTTTAGAGTAGGCTTCTGAAACTTGGACATGCAAATAATAAAAAAAAAGTATTTGCTTGAGACATGTCCAATGACTAAATCATTAAATTTACTGTTTAGAGGGCATCATGAAAAACTGAACTGTGTATGAGTTTTACTGTTGTCCCTCCTGACATCCTTACCGAGAGCCACTTCCACTCCTTTTGGAAACAGATGGTTATAAGTGAATAACGACAACAGAGTTGACAAAGTCTCTTTATTTAGAGATAAACAGGGTGCTGGCTAACTCTGATCGTGTCTTGATTAGCCTTATGCTTTTCTCTTCCTTCTCCTCATTCTATGTGTGTGATGCATGCTTACTGGTTTAGATTATGGGCTCTTGAGTTAGACTGCCAAGATTCAATTCTGGGCTACCGCCTTACTAGGTATTTGGCACTACGCCCAGATGGTCATTCTAAAAACTCGCTCTCCCATAAACCATGTGGTGGGACCTCACTCCTACACAAAAACAGCTGAGTTCTCAAATGGTGTTCTATGATATGACTTCTTTTGATTCCAGGAATTTAATATGAAATTCATAAAGTGACATCAAATATGATATAAAAAGAAAGGATCTGCATTCATTAATCTAAATGTTTGTTCATCCACTTCTTGGAGAAACTTTTTCAGTATTTTGAGAAAAAGAATACAATACTTATATGAAAACAGAATCAAGAAAGAGCTGAGCTACTGAAGCACTACATTTTCAATGGATGAAAGAATTTGGAATCAAACTTATCTTTTAGCCCCACAGACTTAAATAACTATCAAATAATTGTTTATTTGAAGATTGCTTTTAATAATTGTTAGACTTGCCAAATAAATAAGTAAATAAAAAGGAAAGTAGAAAGAAAAGATGGAAGAATAAAATACAGAAAGAAAGAAAGAAAAAGTGATGACAGGAAAAAAAACAAAGAAGTTATGAACATTACAAGGGAAGTTTAAAAATATAACCTTTTCAGATAGTCATATAGCCTGTCTATAAAATCCGAAAGAAATATCTAAAAATTACTCAAACTTCAATAATCATGAAAGAAGTAAGTTTAAAAATAGAGTAAAATCAAGAGCTTCTTTATATCCTGCCAATATCCAGTTAGGAAATACAGTAGAAAAGAGATTTTACTCAGAATCATAGTAGATGCAAAAACATGAATTTCGAGTAATAAAATTTTAATAATTATGCAGAAACAAATATGATATAGTTATGAAATTTTCTAAAGGTATAAGATAAAATAAATGAAGAGCTATCTTAAGTTTCTGTACTCAAACATTAACAAAATAATATTCCAAGAGAAATCAAAAATTACTTTTATTAATTATTTAAAACAAATAAAATGACTTGAAATTTCATTAGAAAAAATAAATAGGTTGATCATTTCATTTTGAGAAAAAAGAATAATGAGGATATTTTTGCTCTGAAATACTTAAATGCAATTTAAAATTTAATAGTGTGACTGTGAAATGTATGAATAAATATTAAGATCAATATAAACCTTAGAAATTGGTTTAATTACGGATATTAATTTTGTGAACAATGAAGATATGATTTTAAATCAGTGGAGGAAAGGACAGTTTATTAATTAATCTAGTAAATTGGTTATTGAAGGAAAAAGCAAATTTAGATTACTCTGCCTTACCTTATACTAGAGTAAATTTTGGATCACTTTTTTAAGAAGTTAAATATAAAGAATGAAATTATAAAATACCATAAGAAAATAAAGGTAAATATCGTCAGGATGAGCATATATTCATATGCTGAAATGATAAATAAAAATTCATGGGTATGACTACAAAAAATCTAAAGCTTCTATATGTCAAATATAGCATAAAGAAAATCAGACGGAAACAACAAACTGGTAAAACATATGCCGATAAAGGTTAACATCCTTGATAAAAACAGGATGTGGAAATAAAAAAGTTAAGCACCCATTTTTTTTTAAATGGGTAAGAAACATGAACTGGGAATCCGCAAATTAACAAATACAAATGAGAAATAAACTTAAGAAAAAATCTTCCAACTGCCAGTGTCTTAGTTATCTAGTGCTGCTGTAACTGAAATACCACAAGTGGATGGCTTTAACAAACAGAAATTTATTCTCTCACAGTTTAGGAGGCTAGAAGTCTGAATTCAGATGCCAGCTCCAGGGGAAGGCTTTCTCTCTCTGTTGGCTCTGGAGGAAGGTCGTTGTCATCAATCTTCCTGTGGACTAGGAGCTTCTTAGTGCAGGGACCCTGGGTCCAAAGGGTGAGCTCCACCCCGGGCTCTTCTTGCTTGGTGGTAACGAGGTCCCTCTTCTCTCTAGCTGATTTTCTCTTTCATATCTCAAATAAGATTGACTCAAGATACAACCTACTCCTGTAGATTGAGTCCTGCCTCATTAACATAACTTTCTCTAATCCTGTCTCATTAACACCAACAAAAACTCATTACCATCGAGTCGATTCTGATTCATAGTGACCCTATAGGTTGGAATAAAACTGTCCCAGTTTCCAAGGAGGGGCTGGTGGATTCAAACTGCCAACCTTTTGGTTAGCAACTGTAGCTCTTAATTACTGTGCCACCAGGCCTTCATTAACACCATAGAGTTTAGGATTTACAACCCATAGGATAATCACATCAGACCACAAAATGGAGGACAACCACAGAATACTGGAAATCATGACTTAGCCAAGATGACATACATTTTGGTGGGACACAGTTTAATCTATAACAACTAGTAATCAGAGAAGCAAACTTTTTATTATTAATGAGGTTTTTTTAAACTAATCATACTTGCAAAAATTAAAAAGAACACATCATCCATTGATTGTGTTAGGAAATTACATTTTCATAAAATGATATTCAGTATGCAAAATGGCCCAAATTTTCTGGATTTTCTAGAAAGTAACTCGGCATTATGAATCAAAAACCTTGAAAATAATTCACGTTCACTTTCAACCAGCAATTTAAAAAAATCCACAGATATTCCAACAGTTATGATAGTGAAATTTGCAGTCATTCTTAATGTCCAAAAAGGAAATTAGCAAAATAAGTGATTATATTTGCACATAATATATGGCCTTTAAAATATTTAATTTCATAGAAAATGATTCATCTCATCATAAATTGTTATTAAAAGGATAGGTCATAGAATAGTATATATGGCATGCTCCCAGTTTTAAAAAACAAAACTAGCAAAAAAAATACATAAATGGTTCTGTGTGTGCATGTACCTTTGTACATATACAGCAATAGTTACCCTGGATTTTAAGATTACAGGTGATTTTGTTTATTTATGTATATTTGTTCCTCTGTGAACATTTTTTACTTTTGAAAAAAAAATTAATTCCAAAAAGAAAACTGGAATTTTGACCTCAATTTAAATGGAAAAAAAAAAAAAAAAAGACTTGGTCTGAGACACTGAGTAGAGATCCAAGGTAGTGTAATCCAATCAATAGCATTTCTAAAGTGGTACAGAGTTTAAAACACAATGTGATGTTTTTAAAAATATGACATATCTAAAATGAAGTATTAAAAAGGATGGCAACGTTACTAATACCACTTTACGTAATAACATCCAAAAATGACAAGAAGTTGCTCCCAAATCCCCCCATATCTTCCAAAAGTAGTGCTCACCAACTTTCATACTGCTTTAGTTTAGTAAAGTCAGGAATTATGAGAGCAATATTCCAAGTCCCTGCTCAAAGCGTAAACCATTGATTATCTTGACTACAGTTTTGGAACATGCTATTTCCCAAACCAGAGTTTTTGCTGCTCCTGTTATGGGGGCTGATACTTCAGATGAAGGAAAAGAGCACACAGGCATCTATAAACTTCAGCAGAAAAGTGCTGAGCAACACTGATGTCCACTGTTGCATCTCCCTGAAGGTGGGTGTTTATGAGAAATGTCCAGAGGACAAAAGTGTGGCATGCAATTGGACGATCCCCTACTGGTAACTTACATCCCGAAACAAGAGATTTGATTATGCTTATCATTATCTCTGCTTGCTGAGCAGAGCTCCCAATGCTATTAATGGTCATAAAATTACCCGGCTGTTTTTTAAATTCAACCATAGTATTTGACTCCATCACCTCTATGGTCAATGAATTTCACAGGTTGACTATACACAATCACAAGGCATTATTTACCTCAATTTGTTCTGAATTCACTGCCCTTTATTATTATCAAGTATCTCCTTGTCCTCATCTTATTATGGGACAAGATTAAGAAAAGAAAGAAAAAACAGTGTCCTTTGTAATTTTGAATGCTTAAATCAAGGACTTTTCTAAAACACACAAGATTTTAAAATATTTCCTTAGGAAAATTAAATGTCCAGCTACATTCCTTGTAGATAGTCTTAAAAATTTATTCTCATCAATACTTTTTTATTACTTGGCTGTGAATTCAATTCTTGTTAACATTCTGTTTCTTTCATATCACTAGCACCACAAAAATAGTGATCATGAATATAAAATTTTCCACTAAGAAAATCCAAGTTTTTAGTGATATGAAAAGATTAAATTCTTACTGATGCTATGAATTTCTCTTAACTGAAGAATTCACTTTGTTAAAACCAATACATGCAAATACTTCAGTGTCAAGCTAAGTGGACTAGATTAGTGTAGTATACAGTTCAATGAGGGCATAATTGGCATTACCTTTTAGAAAAAATTATTTCTACTAGATAGGTGTAGAGTCATTTGGATCCACCAAAGTCAGAGGAATGGATAAGTTGATCAGCCAGGACTGATTCTATTACAACTCATCCAAAGGCATGATCTCAGGTTTTATCACAAAGTTGCTCTTCGTAACTGTGAATATGTTTCTCACAATATTTGAGACATACTTAGCACTCAGAGAAACAGTTTCCACATATGGATCTTAAGTACTTATCATAGTATTGGTTTTTGGGTTATAAATAATTATGTTGGACTAAAAAGAGGTATTTTCAAGTGTATAGTTACACAGTGTCTTACGCTGGGTTCTCTAGAGAAGCAAAACCAGTAAAGGGTATAAATATAGAGAGAGAGATTTATAGCAAGGAAACAGCTCACGCGATTGTAGAGGCTAGAACGTCCCAAGTCCGTGGATCAGGATAGAGGCCTCTCCTGATTCACACAGCCACGAGGCTGGTGAACCCAAGATCTGCAGGTCAGAGAGCAGGGCTCCTGCTCACAGGCTGTGAAGGTTGTCAAATCCCAAGATTGGCAGGCAAGACCGCAAACTTCTCCTGATTCACATAGCTGCAGGGGCTGGCCAACCCAAGATTGGCAGGCATGGCCACAAACTTCTCCTGATTCACATAGCTGCAGGGGCTGGTGAACCCAAGATCAGCAGGTCAGGGAGCAGGACTCTTGCTCACAGGCTGTGAAGATCTACTAATCCCAAGACTGGCAGGTAAGCTGCTAGCTCAAGTCCCAAGAACTGGAGGTCAGACAACAAGAGGCAGCTGCAGGATCCAGAACAAGCCAAAAACCTTGGCAAGGTGAGCAGGAAGGAAGTAGGCAGCAGAAGGCAGAGAGACGAAGGCTGAGGGGTCAGTGGGCTGCCACAGGCCCCGCCCCCACCGGTACCATTCAGCAGATTCCATCACGGAGGTGATCACTATCAAATTTCAACAGAAAAGTGATCACAACATTATACAACTGCCAAAACGCTGAGAATCATGGCCCAGCCAAGTTGACACACAATCTTAACCGTCATATTAACAGTGTACACTTTCATAGTTTAAAATGCCTGTGACCACGGCTGTGTGTCATATTCATTCAAGATTCCCTCATTCATGTAATAAAGATGCATGGGACTACTTCAGAAATAAAGTGGGACATGATACATGTTTACAAACAAAACACAAAGCAACAAAAGAGTAGTCCCTTCTTGTAATTTAGCCTCACTTAAGGTGTAGTTCAGAGAACATGTGCTTTATAAAAACATAAGTTTCTGGGGTTTAGCCCAGACTAAAGCAAAGTCTCTGTGAGGTGGAGTTTGGGAACCAGCCTTTTAAACTAACTCCTTTTTCTGTGTTCATCACAATTCTCTTTAGACCTCTTTTCAGTTTTAACTCTCTCCCTGGAAGAGCTCTTCCACACCGATAGCTTTAACTGTACACCAATGCCTTTTAAAGTTCTATCTCCAGCTTGGAGCTCAATTCACAGATTAAAGATAACAATCATAATATATTTTGGACTAAGAATAAAATATATTATGCCTGGCCAGAAACACCATGGACAGCTAATATACATTCAGCAATGTAACAATTTGTGAGCCCTATAGATAATGAAGAAACAGATAGTGAGACCAGGTTGGCCTTATCTGCCCAATATTTGATTCTTAATTTACAGTAATTATAATTTCAAATTGTCAATATTACTTGGAAATATAGTAAAGTTGGGAAATAAATTGTCTGATAATGATCATTTATGGAGTTATTTTGTTGTTGTTATTGTTAGGTGTCAGTTCCAACTCATAGTGACCCCATGTACAACAGAATGAAACTCTGCCCTGTCCCAGTGTTTCATTGCTGTATTTAAGCCCATTGTTGCAGCCACTGTGTCAATCCATCTCACTGAGGGTCTTCTTCTTTTTCACTAACCCTCTACCTTACCAAGCATGATGCCCTTCTCCAGGGACTGGTCCCTCCTAATAACACCTCCAAAGTACATGACATGAAGTCTCGCCATCCTGCTTCTAAGGAGCACTCTGGCTGTACTTCTTCCAAGACAGACCTGTTCGTTCTTCTGGCACTCCATGGCATATTCAATATTCTTTGCCAACACCATAATTCAAAAGCTTCAATTCTTATTCAGTCTTTCTTATTCATTGTCCAGCTTTCACATGGATACAGGGTAATTGAAATTATCATGGCTTCAGTCAGGCACACCTTAGTCCTCATAGTGACATCGTTGCTTTTTAACACTTTAAAGAGATCTTTTGCAGAAGATTTGCCCAATGCAATATGTTGTGTGATTTCTTGATTGCTACTTCCATGAGCGTTGATCATGGATCCAAGTAAAATGAAATCCTTGACAACTTCGATGTCTTCTCCATTTATCATGATATTGTTTATTGGTCCAGTTGTGAGGATTTTTGTTTCCTCATGTTGAGATGTAATACATACTGAAGGCTATAGTCTTTGATCTTCATCAGTAAGTGCTTCAAGTCCTCTTCATTTTCAGCAAGCAAGGTTGTGTCATCTGTATATCACAGGTTATTAATGCATCTTCCTCCAGTGCTGATGCCGGGTTCTTCTTCATATAGTCCAGCTTCTCTGATTATTTGCTCAGCATACAGAATGAATAAGTATGGTGAAAGGATACAACTCAGATGCACACCTTTCATGGTTTTAAACCATGCAGTATCCTCTTTTTCTGTTCAAAGACTGCCTCTTGGTCTATGTAGAGGTTCCTCATGGCCACAGTTAAGTTTTCTGGAATTCCCATTCCTCACAATGTTATCCATAATTTGTTGTGATCCACACAGTCGGATGCCTTTGCATAGTCAATAAAACACAGGTAAACATCTTTCTGGTATTCTCTGTTTTCAGCCAAGATCTATCTGACATTAGCAATGATATCCCGCATTCTATGTCCTCTTCTGACTCCAGCTTGAAATTCTGGCAGTTCCCTTTCAATGTATTGCTGCAACCATTTTTGAACAATCTTCAGCAATATTTTACTTGCGTGTGATATTAATGATATTGTGTAATAATTTTTGCATTCTGTTGGATCAGCTTTCTTTGGAATGGACATAAATATGGATATCTTCCAGTCAGTTGGCCAGGAAGCTGTCTTCCAAATTTCTTAACATAGACAAGTGAACACCTCCAGTGCTGCATCTGTTTGTTGAAACATCTCATTTGGTATTTCGTCTATTCCAGGAGACTTGTTTTTTTGCCAATGCCTTCAGTGCAGCTTGGACTTCATCCTTCACTACCTTCAGTTCTTGATCATATGCTATCTCCTGAAATGGTTGAATGTTGACCAATTCTTTTGATACAGTGACTCTGCGTATTCTTTCCACATTTTGATGCCTCCTGAGTTGTATTTTCCCCGCAGAATCCTTCAAAATTACAACTCAAGGCGTGAATTTTTCTTCAGTTCTTTCAGCTTGAAGAATGTCGTGGGTGCTCTTCCCTTTTGGTTTTCTAACCGTAGGTCTTTGCACTTTTCATTATAATACTTTGTCTTCTTGGCCTCCCTTTGAAATCTTCTTTTTGGCTGTTTTATGTCATCATTTCTTCCATTTTTTTTAGCTATTCTATGTTCAAGAGCAAGTTTCAGAGTCTCTCCTGACATCCATTTTGGTGTTTTCTTTCTTTCTTGTCTTTTTAACGGCCTTTTGTTTTCTTCGTGTACGATGTCCTTGATGTCATCTAACAACTTGTTTGGCTTTCAGTCATTAGTGTTCAGTTCCTCAAATCTATTCTTGAGATGGTCTCCAAACTCAGGTTACATATACTAAAGGTCGTATTTTGGCTCTGGTGGACTTGATTTAATTTTCTTCAGCTTCAGCTTCAACTTACATATGAGCAATGAATGGAGTTAATATAGTTCTAACTAAATACCCTTTAGGGAGGTGCAATTCCCAATAAAATTCCTGTAAATAGAGCAATGCCCTAATTCATTGCACTGTAATTATATGAATACTTGATGAGATTAAATAGTCCATAATGAAAAGCATGAATTTAAGTTATTAAGTATACTACTATATTACAATTATTTTACTGTATATATTTTTAAAGAACTACTCAATATTCTTAGTAGAATTTACAATTCGAAAACTTTTCTTTCAATGTAACTAGGCAATGGGTAAGTAACAAAGAATAACTAAAACACAGAACTTAAGTTATTAATCACAGAAGTTCAGATTATGTTTATATTATACTTAAAAAAAGGTAGAAGCAGTGAAATTATTAAAACTTGTCATCTTGTAGAGAAAAAAATCACTATAAACTACTCAGACTTAGCAATTACAATATTGAATTCTAGAGATGAAAGCAAGATTTCTAACTCTTTTTTCCAGATTAAGCATCACAGAAATCACTCTGTCACTAGATACTGGTTGTTTTTCTAGTGAAAGAAAGTGTATGCATTATTATTTTCCAGCCATTACATTAGTAACTGCTTTAGATTTTAAGAGTTTAAAATCATTCATTTTTGCCTCAAATATACCTACCGCTTCACTTTCACATTTTGTGGTGTTCCTCTATATTTTTCTTCTTTTTATATGATTACGCACCCAGGCACATTCTTAATGCTCTGAGCCAGTCAAAAAAAAATTACACATTTGAAAAAAGGCTAGATTTGGAGAGGAAAATATTTTGGTTTTCATGCTACCTCGAATAAGTCCTCTTCTTTTTTGCTTTTGCTATTTCTCTCAAGTCTTTACAAGTCATTTTCCCCAGTTTCCTTCATAAATTTTCAATCCAAGACTGGTATTACAAGTTCCTAAAGGAGACATTTGAGTGTGGTGTTATTACAGGGGCAGCAATGCACAAATAAAGAAACCAAGCAAAAGCACAGAGTTTAATCAGCTTGCCCCAGGCCATGGATACAGCAAGCAGTGGGGCTGTTATTCGAAGTGAGAATTCTCTACCTCTCTGATGTGCCACCCTGCCTTCTACTCAGGCATTGATGAGCATCCTGCCATCAGGAAACTGTCAGGACTGTCTAGCTTTCTGACTGTTCCTTAGTTTCCACTGGAGGGAACTAAGTTCATCTTTTTATTATTCGACCCTGAGGTTGTGGGAATGTCTTACCCTAATCTCCTGAGATCTAACTTCACTGAAGTATATTTAAAACTCATACCAAGAAGTGTTTTGAAAGGACGTGGAAAGTTGACATTAGGAATAATGACATTGGCTAAAGGTAGACGGGGAAAAGGGAGGCCAAGACGTCTGGTTTTAAATTGTTAAAATTTCTCTCAGAAGAATAACCAGTAAACAGTACAAATCCTTCCTTTCATGGTGGGGACTAGAACAGAACACTCTCCTTTTTCCCAGGGAAGTGTTAAAACAAAAAAATAAAGAAATCAGAAAATAGCTTGAATTGTTTAAATTTTTTCTAAGAAAAAATATCAAAGAAGAGGGAAAAAATTAGAAGAAAGGAAATAGACAAGTAGAGAGATAGAGACAGAGACAGAGAATGAAAAGTATGAATTAATAAATCACGTTAACTGATTACATTAAAAACCTTGTATTTCCAAATACACCCACTCCTCACTTACTGACTCTCTTGTTATCAGATATCTTGCATTTATGACAATAGTAAAAAAATACTATCCTACTACAGTAATAGGAAAAATACAGAAGTCTTTTAAAAGTTTACATTTATCAAATGATGTGATAAACTCCATTCTGAAAAAAAAAAAAGAAATATTAATCCAAATTTAGGAGTGTAAAAGAAACTAGGGTGTTTATATGTATTAAAAAAAAAAAAACAAAACTCACCGAAACTTGAACTAAGGTTTATTCTAAGCGGTTATTCTATATGCATATAAACCAAAATCCATTGCCATCAAGTCGATTCTGACTCATAGAGAACTCATAGGGAAGCTTTTAACTACTGTACCACCAGAGCTCCTATGCATATAAACCCAGTGCCTGAGTTGATTCAGACTCATAGCGACCCTAGGGGAAGAAGCAGAACTGCCCCACAGGGTTTCCAAGGAGCAGATGGTAGATTCCAACTGCCAACCTTTTGGTTAATGGTCAAACGCTTAACCACTGCGCCACCAGGTCTCCCATATGCATATAGGGAGGGTATTTTGACTCCAGAAAAAAACTAATTGCTCAAAGAAGCTAGGTACAATGGGGCTTATAAAGACAAGAGGAGGGATAAATATAGAAGATCAACCATTGGCTAATCTTATCCTGATTGACTGAACCCCCCTTTACTGAGATCAACGAATAATCAGGTTACTTCTGGCCTGGCTGCTAATAATTTGGCCCTCCATCCAACTGTAGCCATAAGACTTTTTAAGATTTAAATTAGGAGGTAATGGTTTGACAGCTATCATTTTCTAGTTTCTACCATTTGCTAGGATAACACAAATTTACTTTGCTATAGAGTATTCTCTGGCAGGCTTTTGCAGTTTGGGTCAGATTTTTTTCTTTTTTATTGTACTTCAGGTGAAGGCTTATAGAACAAATAGTTTCTCATGAAACAGTAGTACACATATTGTTTTATGACCTTGGTTAAAAACCCCACAACATGTCAACCCTCTAACTTCTCAACTCTTTTATTTTTGGTGAAAATACACATAGCCAAAGATACACCATTTCAAAAATTTCTACATGCACAGTTCAACGACATTGACTACGCTCTCCCAGTTGTGCTGCTATTCTCACTTAAGATGAAGGCTTACAGAACAAAATAGTTTCTCATTTAAGAGTTACTACACATGTTGCTCTATGACAATGGTTAACAATCTCACAACACATCAACAATATCCTTACTCAACCTTGGGTTCCCTATCACCAGCTTCCTTGTCCCCTTCTGCCTTCTGGCCCTTGTCAGTGGACTACTGTACCTCATTAGTCCCATTTGGTTTTATGGGGCTGTCCACTCCCAGAATGAATGGGGAACCTCGGAAATAACTTCACCACTGAGCTAAAAGGGTGTCTGGGGGCCACACTCTCAGGGTTTATCCAGTCTCCTTTAGGCCAGTAAATCTGGTCTTTTTTCTGTGAGTTAGAATTATGCTCTACATCCTTCTCCAGCTCTATCCAGAACCCTCTGTTGTGATCCTGGTCAGAGCAGTCAGTGGTGGTAGCCGGGCACCATCTAGCTGTACTGGGCTCAGTCCGGTGGAGGCCTTGGTAGCTGTGGACCATTAGCCCTTCAGACTAATCTTTTCCTTGTATCCTGTTCTCTTCATTCTCCCTTGCTCCCAAAGGGATGAGACCAGTGGAGTATCTTAGATGACCGCTCACAGGCTTTTAAGACCCCAGACACTACTCACCAAGGTAGAATGTAGAGCATTGTCTTTATAAGCTGTCTCATGCCAATTGAGCTAGATGTTCCCCGAGACCATGGTCCCCACAGCCCTCCACCCAGCAATTCAGTCCCTCAGGAAGTTTAGATGTGTCTGTGGGGCTTCCATGACCTTTCCTTGTACAAGTTGTGCTAGTTTCCCCTGTATTGTGTACTGTCTCACCCTTCACCCAAGATACCACTTATCTATTGCCTATTTAGTATTTCCCACCTCCACCCTTCCCATCCCTGGTAACCAACAAAGATTGTTACATGTTGTGTGTGAACTTTTTCATGGGTTTTTACAATAAAGGTCTTATACAATATTTGTCCTTTTGTGATTGACTTATTTCACTCAGCATAATGTCCTTCAGTTTCATCCATGTTATGAGATGCTTCACAGATTCATTGTTGTTCTTACACATTGCATAGTACTCCACTGTGTGAATGTACCATAGTTTGTTTATCCATTCATCTGTTGATGGGCATCTAGGTTGTTACCATTGTTTTGCTACTGTGAACAATGCTGCTATGAACATAGGTGTGCATATGTCTATTCAAGTGACGACTCTTATTTCTCTAGGATATATTCCAAGGAGTGGGATTGCTGGATCGATTGGTATGTCTATTTCTAGCTTTCTGAGGAAGTGCCATATCACTTTCCAAAATGGTTGTATCATTTTGCATTCCCACCTGCAGAGCATAAGTGTTGCAATCTCCCCACAGCACTGCCAACATTTGTTATTTCCAGTGTTTTTGATTCATGTCAGTAATGCCGGAGTGAAATAGTATCTCATTTTGGTTTTAATTTGCACTTCTCTAATGGCTAGTGATTTCGAGCATTTCCTCATGTGTCTGTTAGCCATTTGAAATTCTTCTTTGGTGAAGTGTCTGTTCATTTCTTTTGCCCATTTTTTAATAGGATTATTTGTCTTTTTGTTGTAGAGGTGTTGGATTTTCTTGTAGATTATGGAGATTAGACCTTTGTCTGACTTGTATGTCCAAAAATTTTTTCACAGTCTGTAGGTTCTCTTTTGACTCTTTTGGTGAAGTCTTTTGAAGAGCGTAGGTGTTTGATTTTTAGAAGATCCTCCCAATTATCTAGCTTATCTGTTGGGGTTTGTGCATTGATGGTTATGGTTTGTATCCTGTTAATGCCGTGTATTAAGGCCTGAAGTGTTGGTCTTATTTTTTCTTCTATGAACTTTATAGTTTTAGACTTTATATTCAGGTCTTTGATCCATTTTGAAGTAGTTTTTGTATACGGTGTAAGGTATGGGTCCTGTTACATTCTTTTGCAAATGGATATCCAGTTTTGCCAGCACCATTTGTTAAAAAGACTGTCTTTTACCCATTTGATGGACTTTGGCCCCTTGTCAAAGATCAGGTGACCGTAGGTGGGTGGTTTTACATCTG
Source organism: Dugong dugon (assembly GCA_030035585.1). Taxonomy (NCBI): domain Eukaryota; kingdom Metazoa; phylum Chordata; class Mammalia; order Sirenia; family Dugongidae; genus Dugong; species Dugong dugon. The sequence continues at coordinate 17,682,371 of CM057463.1, read as the reverse complement.
GGTTCTCAATTCTGTTCCATTGGTCAATGTATCTGTACCAGGCTGTTTTGACTACAGTAGCTGTATAGTAGGTTCTGAGGTCAGGTAGTGTGAGTCCTCCAACTTTATTCTTCTTCTTCAGTAGTGCTTTACTTATTCGGGGCTTCTTCCATTTCCATATAAAGTTAATGATTAGTTTTTCCAACTTTTTGAAGAATGTTGTTAGTATTTGGATAGGGATTGTGTTGTATTTGTATATTGCTTTGGGTAGAATTGTCCTTTTCACAATGTTGAGTCTGCCTATCCATGAGCACGGTATGTTTTTCCATTCTTGTAGATTCCTTTGGGTTTCATGCAGCAGTGTTTTGTAGTATTCTTTGTATAGGTCTTTTATATTCCTGGTCAGATTTATTCCTAAGTATTTTATCTTTGTAGGGGCTATTGAAAATGGTATTGATTTCCTGATCTCCTTTTCATCGTTCTCTTTACTGGTGTATAGGAATCCAACTGATTTTTAAATGTTTATCTTGTATCCTGCTACTCTGCTGAATCTTTCTATTAGTTCCAGTAGATTTCTTGTGGAGTCTTTAGGGTTTTCTATGTATAGTATCATATCATCTGCAAACAGGGACAGTTTAACTTATTCATTACCAATTTGGATGCCCTTTATTTCTTTCTCTTGCCTTATTGCTCTAGCTAGAACCTCCAACACAATGTTAAATAGGAGTGGTGATAAAGGGCATCCTTGTCTTGTTCCTGTTTTCAAGGGGAATGTTTTCAGCCTCTCTCCATTAAGAATGATGTTGGCTGTTGGTTTTGCATAGATGCCCTTTATTATGTTGAGAAATTTCCCTTCTATACCTATTTGATTGAGAGCTTTTATAAGGAATGGGTGTTGGACTTGGTCAAATGCCTTTTCTGCATCAATTGAGATGATCATGTGATTTTTTTCTTTCCTTTTATTTATGTGGTGAATTATGTTGATGGATTTTCTAATGTTAAACCATCCTTGCATACCTGGTATGAATCCTACTGGATTGAGGTGTATCACTTTTTGATATGATGCTGAATTCTGTTGGCTAGAATTTTGTTAAGAATTTTTGCATCTATATTCATGAGAGACATTGGCCTGTAATTTTCTTTTTTTGTGACATCTTGGTATTGGTATCAGTGTTATGCTGGCTTCATAGAATGAATTTGGAAGTGTTGCTTCCTCTTCTATGCTCTGAAATAGCTTGAGTAGTACTGGTACAAGCTCTTCTGTAAATGTTTTGTAGAATTCTCCAGTGAAGCCATCTGGGCCAGGGCTTTTTTTGGTTGGGAGTTTTTTTATTACCTTTTCAATCTCTTCTCTTGTTATGGGTCTGTTCAGATTTTCAACATCACTTTGTTGTAGTTTGGGTAGGCCGTGTGTTTCTAGAAATTTCCTCTAGGTTTTCAAATTTGTTGGAGTACAGTTTTTCATAATATTCTGTTATAATCCTTTTTATTTCGGTTGGGTCTGTTGTAATGTCCCCCATTTCATTTCTTATTTGGGTTATTTGTGTCCTCTCCTATTTTTCTTTTGTCAGTCTGGCCTGTGGATTTTCGATTTTGTTGATTCTTTCAAAGAACCAACTTTTGGTTTTGTTGATTCTGTCTATTGTTTTTCTGTTCCTATTGCATTTATTTCTGCTCTGATCTTTACTATTTCCTTTTCTGGTGGCTGTGGGCTTTTTTTGCTGTTCTCTTTCTATTTGTTTGAGTTCTGTAGTTAATGTTTTGATTTTTTCCCTTTCTTCTTTTTTGATATGTACATATATTGCTGTAAATTGTCCTCTAAGTACTTCCTTTACTGTGTCCCAAAGGTTTTGGTATGATGTGTTTTCATTCTCATTTGATTCTAGGAATTTTTTGATTCCATCTCTGATTTCTTCTATTACCCAGTGATGTCTAAACAGGGTATTATTCAGTTTCCATTTAATTGACTTTTTTTTCCTTGCTCTTTCTCTAGTGTTAATTTCTGTCTTGATGGCATTGTGGTCAGAGAAGATACTTTGAATTATCTCAACGTTTTGGATCTTGTTGAGGATTGCTCTGTGGCCTAAGATGTGGTCTATTCTGGAGAACGTTCCATGTGCATTGGAAAAGAATGTGTACTTTGCAGCGGTTGGATGGAGTGTTCTATATATGTCTATGAGGTCAAGTTGGCTGATTGTGCCCTTTAGGTCTTCTGTATCTTTGCTGAGTTTCTTCTTAGTTGTTCTGCCCTTTAGTGAGAGTGATGTGTTGAAGCCTCCTACTATTATTGTGGAACTGTCAATTTCTCTTTTCAGTGTTGTTAGAGTTTGTTTTATGTATTTTGGAGCCCTGTCATTGGGTGCGTAGATGTTTATTATGATTTTGTCTCCATGATGGATCATCCCCTTAATCATTGTATAGTGTCCTTCTTTGTCTTTTATGGTAGGTTTTGTTTTAAAGTCTATTTTATCTGAGATTAGAATTGCTACTCCTGCTCTTTTTTGGTAGTTGTTAGCTTGATATATTTTTTTACAACTTTTGACTTTTAATAAATTCACATCTTTGTTTCTAAGTTGTGTCTCTTGTAGACTGCATATTGATGGATCCTGTTTTCTTATCCATTCTGTCACTTTCCGTCTCTTTATGGGTGCATTGAGTCCATTAACATTCAGTGTAATTATTCATAGATGTGAGTTTGCTGCTGTCATTTTGTATTACTTTTTTTTTGTGGTGTTGAAGTTTTCTTTGTTCTTCTTACTCTCTTGTGCTGAGTTACTTTTGTTTGTGGATTTTTATTTTCATGTCTTTTGTTTTTGTAGGTTTTGTTTTTGCTGATACTTTATGTTTTTCCTCTTTCTTTCTGAGTATGTTTGTTAACTTTCTTTGTGGTTACCATGAATTTTACCCGTATCTTTCTAAGTTTGAAGCTGTCTACCATTACTTGGTATTGCCTTGCCTTCCTCTCCATTAGAAGGTTCTGTACATATGCTGTTTATTCCCTCTTTTATTGTTTTGATGTTGTTGTCATTTACTGGTTAACTGCTCTGATTCCCTGTTGTATTTCTTTTGGTTTTGGATAGTCCTCAAGAGGTCATTTCCTAGATTGGTATCTGGCTGGTATGATCCTGCATCCTAGATTCTGCCTGTGAGCTGAAGTTGTTTGTTCTCAGATCGAACAACTCCTTTTAATAATTTTTGTAAGTTTTGTTTGACTTTTTCATATTTCCTTAATTTCTGTTTATCTGGAAATGACCTAATTTCACCATCAAATTTGAACGAGAGTTTTGCAAGATACATTATTCTTGGCTGACAATTTTTTTCTTTCAAGATTCTATATATGTCATCCCATTGCCTTCTTCTGTTCTTCTTCTGTTTCTGCCAAATAATCTGAGCTTAGTCTTATTGTTTCTCCTCTGTATGTGACTTCTTGTTTTTCATGAGCTGCTCTCAGGATTCTTTGTTTGTGTTTGATTTTGGTGAGTGTGATTATGATATGTCTTGGTGATTTTCTTTTGGGGTCTCTCCTATATGGGGTTTGTTGAGCTTCTTGGATGGCCAGCTTTTCATCTTTCATGATATTGGGGAAGTTTTCTTTCAGCAGTTCTTCAATGATCCTCTCTTTGTTTTCTGTTCTCTCCCCCTGTTCTGGAACTCTAATCACTTCAAATTTTTGCTTTTGATTGTATCCCACATAACTGTCAAGATATTTTCATTTTTCTTTGTTCTTTTTTCTTAGTTTTCCTCAAACAGAGTTGTATCCAAGTATTTGTCTTCAATTCCACTGATCCTGTCTTCCACCATTTCAAATCTGCTCTTCAGCCCTTCTATGACACCGTCCATTTCTGAAATCTTGTTGTTTATCTTCTGGATTTCTAATTGCTGTCTTTGTATAATTTCTAGTTTTGAATTTATTTTGGCATTTTTTCTGGCATTATTTTCCTGAATTCTTCCAATTTTTTGTCTGTGTTTTCCATGAATTTGTCTATTTTTTCCTCATTTTTGTCAGCTTTTTGCCTCATCTCTTGGAGAATTCTGAGTATTAAACATTTCAATTCCCTATCAGGTAGTTCTAGTGCATTTTCTTCCACAGGAGAGTCATCTGGTGTTTTATTTTGGATGCCTACTGGAACCATCCTGTCCTGTTTTTTTAAATGTTTTGATATTGTCTGCTGTTTTGGGGGCATTAAGTAGTTATTTTTGTCATTTACTGATTGTAGATTTGTTTGTTTCATCCCTTTTTTTTTTTAATTTGTCGATGTCTGAGCAGGTGGACTGTGTGTTCTTTGTTGTTTGCTCGTCTGTGGGCACAATACTTTTCGCCTCCTTCTCCAATTGGCAGGGTCAGTCACTCAGATATGGTATGGCAGGGCAGGTCTCGCTGAAGAGGAGTTACTGGAATGGGTTGTTTGTGGAACTTACTACAGCCACCAGGGAGGGTCAGTAATCACTGCAGGGAAGGTTCCAGTAGGCCTTTCCTGTGCTGCTTGGTGGTGTGATGTTAAGTGCATGGTGCAGGTAGGCAGGATGTAGCGGGGAGATTGTTATGTGTGGAGCTAAGATGTATATGGGGGAGAGGAGAGAGGTACAGGAGCCAAAAACATACAAGCAAACAAAAAAAAAGTATGCTAGGGGAGCTTGCTGTTGGAGTGGAGAGATGAGAGACTATGAAATGGAGAAAAACAGAAAGGGGAAGAGAAAGAAAAGAATGAATAAATAAAAATCGGAAAGGTTAAAGAACTGGAAAGTTCCCAGGGATCCCACCAGTGCAGCTATGAGGTCTGGGGAAGTTGCTCTCATGTGTTGCAGTACAGCCAGGCTAGAAGGCGTAGAGGTATACAATGCAAGGTATTCCGGGAACAGAAAGAGAAGGGATATAGAGAGAGACGAGAAACTGAGTAATGAAGAAATACAAAAAGGGAAAAGAAAGTAAAACAAATTAAAAAGAAAAAAGATCAAGAAAAACCCCCAGGGGAAAAAAAAAACCAACGAAAAAAGAAATGTCCTCAGGGACCCCCCTGCACGTCTGTGCAAACCGAGGGGGTAGTCTCCTTGCCACGCAGCACCGCCTGGCCAGAAAGTTCTCCCAACTCAAGAAAAGGAAAATAAACAAACAAACAATTCAAAACAAACAAACGAACAAAAGCCCTGGGATCCCACCAGCACGGCAGCCCAGACTGGGAAGCAGCTCCACACTCGAACGAAGCTCCACAGCCCCTCACGAAGAAGCAAAGAGGCAGGTGTTTGAGCGAAAGGAGGGAGAGGTGGTGAGAGGTAAGGAAAAAATCAAGAGAAGCAGAAAAAAAAGCAACACCAGCAGCCAACAAATGACACTCAGAGATCCGGCCCATTCAGGTGTATGGAATCCAAGCAGCTAGTGTTTCCCGGACAAGAGATTGTGGCCACGGGAAGCAGAGGAGGCTGAGTGGGGGTGAAGAAGGGTGGGGGGTGGGAAAGCGTATGTCGCAAATTACCAGTTGTTTTGTCTCCCACTGGAAGCTCCGTGAAGCTGCTTTCTCATACCCCCTATTTGCTGGTCTCCAATAGGAGTCCAAGATGGCGGATCCGCGCTGTGTTAGCTGGTAGGGGACCTCTGCATGAATCTCTCCTCGCTCTCCATTGTCTGTCAGTTTTTTCACTCCATTTGGTGCTTGGCTGAGTTCTTTATCTCTTCATTTGATGTTTTAGGGTTTCAGGATTGTTGTTTTCTCTGTTCAGCTTAGTTTTTTGGATCTTTGCTGTGGAGAGACGGCGTGGTGCTTCTGCCTAGAGTGCCATTTTTTCAGGTCAGATTTTTTTAAAGTTAATGTTAAGGTTTCATGGATAAGAAAAACTCTAAAATCAAAGTAAGATGTCTGTTATTAATTTTCCTATTCAACATCTGTAAATCCTCTTAAATAATATATAATTTATTTAAACTTTGCACTATATAAGGTAAACATGCACCTGTTTGGCATAGGAAATGTTTTCTGAGATATTAATATTTGTGATTATATTGATGCTTTTGTTTGAGAAATAATAGACAATATGATTATACTATTTGATTTTATTTAAAAAAGAGAAAGATGGTGCTTGACTGGGCATTATGACTCATTCACCAAAAACACCAACATTTTTTTCTTCCAGTGTAATTGTCTGATTAAGTGATAAGTCAACCTGCCCAAATGACCCAGTAAGGGGCAAACCCAGCTTCCAAACCCATGGCTATAACTTCAAGGTCTTCTGAGCTCTAAATCACTAAACTAGGCTGTCCAGAGAGATTTAAAAGCAACTCAGGTTTTTTTTAATTCTTATTTCAATTTTATCTGATCTGAATAATAATCATCCAACAAATAAAGCAAAAAACAGTAGGATATCATAGTTAGCAATGTCTACAGATAATTGACCAGATTACTCCATTGTGGTTATTCAGATTTGGGTAATCTAAACTTCACACTCCACAATAAGCATGATCTATGTTAGCACTGAGTTCTTTAAAATTAAAGCTTCAATATTCACAAGTTGTGAATATCATGGGGCCCTCAGTTTTAATCCATAGAAAGTAATCTGAGGAAATGAAATCCATTTTCCATTATTGGCTTTATTGTATATTGATATATCAAAGAGGATAATTCATATAAGATCCATTTATTTCTAGCTTGGCCACAGAATTACCTTACCTAAAATACATTTTCACTTTTGAAAGGAAGAGAACAGTTAAAAAAAAATTATATATGTAAGTATATGTAATTTTTATTGTTGTTAGGTGCCATCAAGTCAGTTCTGACCCATAGCAACCTATGTACAACATGCCCACAATCATTGTTATGCTTGAGCCCATTGCTGCAGCCACTGCTTCAATCCATCTGCTCGAGGGTTTTCCTCTTTTTTGCTAGCTCTCCACTTTACCAAGTACTATGTCCTTCTCCAGGAACTGGTCCCTCCTGATAGCATGTCCAAAGTACTTGATTCTAAGGAGCATTCTGGCTGTACTTCTTCCAAGATGTATTTGTTTTTCTGGCAGTCCATGGTATGTATATTCAATATTCTTTGCCAACACCATAATTCAAAGGTGACAATTCTTCGGTCTTCCTTATTCACTATCCAGTTTTCACATAGATACAAGGTGATTGAAAATACCATTGCTTGGATCAGGCATACGTTAGTTCTTAAAGTGACATCTTTACTTTTTAACACTCTAAAGAGGTCTTTTGCAGCAGATATGCCCAGTGTAATACATTGTTTGTTTTCTTTTTTTTTTATTTTATATTAGGTGAAAGTTTACAGCTCAAGTTAATTTGCTATACAAAAATGTGTACACATATTGTTTTGTGACTTTAGTTGCAATCCCCCACAAGGTGACAGCACACTCCCCTGTCAACTCCGGATTCCCTGTGTCCATTCATCCAGGTCCTGTCACTTCCTGCTTTCTCATCCTGCCTCCAGACAAGAGCCACCCATTTGGTCTCGTGTATCTGATTGAACTAAGAAGCACATTCCTCACGAGTATTATTTTATATCTTATATTCCCGTCTAACCCTTGTCTGAAGAGTGGGTCTCAGAATGGTTTTAGTTCTGGGTTAACAGAGCATTTGGTGGCCATAGTTTCAGGGGTTCCTCCAATCTCTGTCAGACCATTAAGCCTGGTCTTTTTTTACCTGAAGTTGAGTTCTGCTCTGCACTTTTCTTCTGCTCTGTCCAGGACTCTCTGTTGTGTTCCCTGCCAAAGAGATCATTGGTGGTAGCCGAGCACCATCTCGTTTTTCTGTTCCCAACCTGGTGGAGTCTCTGGTTTATGTGGACTTTTAGTCTCTTGAACTAATATTTTCTTTGTCTTCGGTGTTCTTCATTCTCCTTTGCTCCAAGTAGGTTGGGACCAATAGATGCATCTTAGATGGCTGCTCACAAGCTTTTGAGACCCCAGATGCGACTCCTCACAGTAGGATCCAGAATATTTTCTTAATAAACTTTGTTATGCCAATTGACCTAGATGCCCCCTGAAACTAGTGTCCCTAGGTCCCAGCCTCAGCTACTCTGTCCTTCAAAGCATTTGGGTGTGTTCAGGAAACTTCTTAGCTTTTGCTTTGGTCCACTTGTACTGACTTCCCCTGTATTGTGTGTTTTCCTTTCCTTCACAGAAGATGATCCTCGTCTATTACCTAGTTAGTGAATTCCCCATCAAAAAATCCTATCTTCTGTGTTTAAAACTTTTCTTGAGTTTTTACAATAGTGGTCTCATACAGTGCTTGTCCTTCTGTGACTGACTAATTTCACTCAGCATAATGCCCTCAAGATTCATCGATGTTGTGAAATGTTTCATGGATTCATCATTGTTCTTTACTCTTACGTAGTATTCCATTATGTGTATATACCAAAATTTGTTTACCCATTCGTCTGTTAATGGGCACCCAGGTTGTTTCCATTTTTTTTGCTATTGTGAACAATGCTGCAATGAGCATAGGTGTGCATGTATCTATCTGTATGATGGCTCTTATTTCTCCAGGATATATTCCAAGGAGTGGGATTACTAGATTGCATGGTACTTCTATTTCTAGCTTTTTAAGGAAGTGCCAAATCATTTTCCAAAGTGGTTGTACCATTTAACATTCCCACCAGCAGTGCATAAGTGTTCCAGTTTCTCCACAACCTCTCCAACATTTATTATTTTGTGGTTTTTGGCTTAGTGCCAGCCTTGTTGGGGTGAGGTATTATCTCATTGTAGTTTTGATTTGCATTTCTCTAATGGCTAATGATCATGAGCATTTCCTCATATATCTGTTAGCTGTCTGAATGTCTTCTTTGGTGAAGCATCTGTTCATATCCTTAGCCTGTTTTTTAATTGGGTTATTTTTTTGTTGTTGTTGAGGTGTGGCAGTATCTTGTAGATTTTAGAGATTAGACCCTTATCTGATGTGTCATAGCCAAAATTTTTTTCCCAGTCTGTAGATTGTCTTTTTACTCTTTTGGTGAAGCCTTTTGAATAGCATAAGTGTTTAATCTTTAGGAGCTCCCAGTTATCTAGTTTCTCTTCTGGTGTCTGTGTATTGTTACTTATGGTTTGTATACTATTTATGCCATGTATTAGGGCTCTTAGTGTTGTCCCTATTTTTTCTTTGATGATGTTTATCATTTTAGATTTTATATTTAGGTCTTTGATCCATTTTGAGTTAGTTTTTGTACATAGTGTGAGGTGTGGGTCTTATTTCACTTTTTTGCAGATGAGTATCCAGTTATGTCAGCACCGTTTGTTAAAGAGACTGTCTTTACCCCGTTTAATGGACTTTTGGCCTTTGCAAATATCAGCTGTTCATAGGTGGATGAATTTACATCTGGGTCCTCAATTCTGTTCCATTGGTCTTTGTATCTGTTGTTGTACAAGTGCTTCATTGTTTTGACTACCTTAATAGTATAATAGGTTCTAAAATCAGGTAGGGTGAGGACTCTCACTTTGTTCTTCTTCAGTAATGCACCACTTATCCAGGAACTCTTCCCTTTCCATATAAAGTTGGTGATTTGTTTCTCCATCTTATTAAAAAGTGCTGCTGGAATTTGGATCAGTATTGTATTGTATCTGTAGATCGCTTTGGGTGGAATTGACATTTTCACAATGTTGAGTCTTCTTATCCAAGAACACGGTATGTTTTTCTACTTATGTAGGTCTGCTTTGGTTTCTTGCAGTAGTGTCTTGTAGTTTTCTTTGTATAGTTCTTTTAAGTCTCTGGTTAGGTCTATTTTAAGTCTTTTATCTTCTTGGGGGCTATAGTAAATGATACTGATTTGGTGATTTCCTTTTACAAGTTCTCTTTGTTGATATAGAGGAATCCAATTGATTTTTGTATGTTTATCTTGTATCCTGAAACTTTGCTGAAATCTTTTATTAGTTCCAGTAGTTTTCTTGTGGATTTTTTGGGGTTTTCTGTGTATAAGATCATACCATCTGCAAATAGAGATACTTTGAGTTCTTCCCTACTAATTTGGATGCCCTTTATTTCTTTTTCTAGCCTTATTGCTCTGGCTAGGACCTCCAGCACTATGTTGAACAAGAGTGGTGATAAAGGCCATCCTTATCTGGTTCCCATTCGCAAGGGGAATGCTTCAGATTCTCTCCATTTAGAATGATGTTGGCTGTTTGCTTTGTATAAATGCCATTTATTATGTTGAGGAATTGCCCTTATGTTCCTATTTTGCTGAGAGTTTTTATCAGGAATGGGTATTGGACTTTGTCAAATGCCTTTTCTTCATCAAATGATAAGATCATGTGATTCCTGTCTTTTGTTTTATTTATGTGATGGATTACATTGTTTTTCTAATGTTGAACCATCCCTGCATACTATGAATCCCACTTGGTCATGAAGATTTTTTTTAACTGATATTTTGTCAAATTCTATTGGCTAGAATTTTGTTGAGGATTTTTGTGTCTATGTTAATAAGGGGTATTCGTTTGTAATTTTCTTTTTCTGTGGTGTCTTTACCGGGCTTTGGTATCAGGGTTATGCTGGCTTCATAGAATGAGTTTGAGAGTATTCCATCATTTTCCATGCTCTGAAATACTTTTAGTAGTAGTGGTGTTAACTCTTCTCTGAAAGTTTGGTAGAATTCTCTAGGGAAGCGGTCTGGGTCAGGGCTTTTTTGATGTTGTTGGGAGTTTTTTTATTACTTCTTCAATTTCTTCTTTTTTCATGAGTTTATTTAATTTTTCTACCTAGGTTTTTTGTTAGTTTACATAGGTCGTGTGTTTCTAAAAATTTGTCCATTTCCTCTAGGTTTTCAAATTTGTTGGAGTACAGTTTTTCATAGTATTTTGTTACGATCTTTTTTATTTCAGTTGGGTCTGTTGTGATATCACCCATCTCATTTTTTATTCAGGTTATTTGCTTCTTCTGTCAGTTTGGCCAGTGGTGTATAGATTTTGTTGATCTTTTCAAAGAACCAACTTTTGGTCTTGTTGACTCTTTCAATTGTTTTTCTATTCTTTATTTCATTTATTTCTGCTTTAATCTTCATTATTTCCTCTGTTCTGGTGCCTGAGGGCTTCTTTTGCTGCTTTATTTCTATTCGTTCAGGTTGCAAGGTTAATGTTTTGATTTTGGCACTTTCTTACTTTTGGATGTGTTCATTTATTGCTATAAATTGACCTCTGATCACTGCTTTGGCTGTGTCCCAAAAGTTTGGTAAGATGTGTTTTCTTTCTCATTTGATTATATAAATTTATTTGTTCCATGATTTCTTCTATAACCCATCTTTAAGCTAGATGTTGTTCACTTTCCGTGTATTTGATTTTTTTCCATGCTGTTTCTGTTATTGATTTGTACTCTTATGGCTTTATGGTCAGAAAAGATTATTTGTAATATTTTGATGTTTTGGCTTCTGTTAAGGCTTGTTTTGTGGCCTAAAATGTGGTCTATTCTGGAGAATATTCCATGTGCATTGGAAAAGAATGTATACTTGGCTGCTGTTGAGTGGAGTGTTCTATATATGTCTACGAGATCAAGTTGAGTGATTGTGCCATTTAGATCTTGGATGTCTTTATTGAGCTTCTTTCTAGATGTTCTGTCCTTCACTGAAAGTGGTGTGCTGAAGTGTCCTGCTACTATTGTGTAGCTGTCTATTTCTCTTCTCAATACTGTTAGAGTTCGTTTTATGTACTTTGGAGCCCTGTCATTGGGTGTGTCTATATTTATTATTGTTATGTCCTTCTAGTGTATTGATCCTTTAATCATTATATAGTGTCCTTCCTTATCCTTTGTGATGGATTTTGCTTTAAAGTCTATTTGTCAGAGATTAATATTGCCACTTCTGCTCTTTTTTAGTTGTTTGCTTGATATATTTTTTCTGTACTTTGAGTTTTAGTTTGTGTCTTTGAGTCTAAGATGTGTCTCTTGTAGGCAGCATATAGATGGATCATGTTTTTTTAGTTATTCTGCCAGTCTCCGTCTCTTTACTGGTACATATAGCGCATTTACATTCAGTGTAATTATTGATAAGTATGAGTTTACTGCTGTCATTTTCATGTATTTTGTGTGTGTGTGTGTGTGTGTGGTGTTGACAGTTTCTTCATTCCACTTAATTTTCTGTCCTAACTCCTTTTTCTTTGTGCATTTTCTTTTCATCTTTTTCAATATTGTTGATTTTGTGTTTGCTAAGTCTTTATGTTTTTCTCAATTTTTATTTTTATGGGTAGATTTGTTACTTTCCTTTGTTGTTATCTTAAAATTTACCTTTATTTTTCTAAGTTTAAACCGATCTTTTATTTCTTGATACCACCTTAACTTCCTCTCCATATGGAAGTTCTGTGACTACACTGTTTAGTCCCTCTTTTTTGTTTTTATGTTGTTCTTGTTTGCATATTGACATCTCTGTTTCTTTATTTTCAGTCTTTTAACTTGGACTTATTTTTGCAACTTCTCTATCTAGGTTGATATCTGGTTGTTCTGTCCTGTGTTCTAGTCTTGGATTGTTATCTGATATTGTTGGTTCTTTAGCCAGAGGACTCTCTTTAATGTTTCTTGTAATTTTGGTTTGGTTTTTACAAAGTCCCTTAACTTCTGTTTAACTGGAAATGCCTAATTTTGCCATCATATTTGACAGACAGTTTTGCTGGATATATAATTCTTGGCTGGCAATTTTTTTCCTTCAAGACTTTATATATGTCATCCCATTGCTTTCTTGCCTGCAAAGTTTCTGCTGAGTAGTCAGAACTTAGTCTTACTGACTCTCCTTTGTAGGTGACTATCTGTACATCCCTACCTGCTCTCAAGATCCTGTCTTTATCTTTGGTTTTGGCAAGTTTGATTATAATATGTCTTGGTGACATTCTTTTGGGATCTACCCTGTGTGGGTTTCATAGAGCTTATTGGATAGATATCTTCTTGTCTTTTATGATAACAGGGAAGTTTTCTGCCAGCAAATCTTAAACAATTCTCTATGTATTTTCTGTTATCTCTCCCCGTGTTCTGGTGTCCCACATAATTCATAGGGTTTCTTCATTTCTTCAAATTATTTTTTATTATTTTTCCTCAGATAAATTGATGTCAAGGGATTTATCTTCAATCTTACTAATTTTGAATTCCATTTCCTCAATTCTGCTCCTATGACCTTCTATTGAGTTGTCTATTTTAGAAATTTTATTGTTAATCTTTTGGATTTCTTGTTGCTGTCTCTCTATGGTTCCTAGCAGCCTATTAAATTTGTCATTCTGTTCTTGTATTATTTTCCTGAATTCCTCTATTGCTTTGTCTGTGTTTTCCTTGACTTGATCTGAGTTTTGTCTAATCTCCTTCCTGATGTCTTGACGAGCTCTGTATATTTATCTTTTGAATTCTAAGTCTGGAAATTCCAATACTTTCCCTTCCTCTGGAAGGTTTACTGATTCCTTATTTTGGCCTCTGCTGGAGCCACCTTGACCTGCTTATTTACGTGATTTGATATTGACTGTTGTCTCCAAGCCATCAATAAGTTATTATATTTATTTATTGTACTTTTGTTTACTGTGTCCTAGCTTTTTGTTTTGTTTTGTTTTGTTTTGATATGCCCAAGTAGGCTGGGAGTGTTAGCTACTTTGGTTATTGGCATCTTTGAAGCTCTCATGTCCTGTCACTGAGTGGTTAGAGAAGCTACTAGCTGTGTGAGTCCAGGAGTCTGTTCACTTTTCTTGTGGGGATTTAGCTCAGGTGTCCAGGTCTTCAGTCAGCAAGTGTGTGGTGCAGACTCTTGACTACAATTCTAGACAGGCAGGCCTGCATAAGGGTGTTCAGAGCAGGCACAGGTATCTGGCTGCTGTAGGGGCCTATGTGCTGAGCAAGACAGGGGGCTGACAGCTGCCCCTGAGGGCCTGGGTGGAAGGCATGCCCCTGTCCCCTAGAGCATGTAGGTGGGGGGTTTTTCAGCCAGACTTTGGGCACCCAATGTTCTTCACACGGTAGGGACTGGGAGGCACCACTTATTCTCAGAATCCTGTCGTGGGTGACTAGATGGAAATAGTCTTCAGGGGTATGCCCTGTTGTTTATGCTAATGAGGGCCTGAAGTATTGAATCGGTGCACATGGGTCTAGGCAGTGATGAAGAGCCCTACAAGTCCATGGACCCCTTATATCAGTGCCTAGGCAAAGGGATAGTATCTGCCCTGAGTTCCTAGCTTAGGGGCTGTGGCAGTTTTTTAAAGTTATGAGACTGGTTTGGATGCAGAAAGTCCTGAGTTCCCAGCTTAGAGGGCTTGGCGTTAATGAGAGCCTGCCATTTTGCCTTGGTCCACACAGGTCTAGGCAGGGGTGAATGGCACTACAAGTCCATAGACCCCTTATGCCAGTGCACAGGCAAAGGGGCAGTACCTGCCCTGAGTTCCCACCTTAGGGGGTGGGACTATTTTTTAAAGCTGTGAGACTGATTTGGACATGGATAGTCCTGAGTTCCAGCTTAGGGGTCATGGCAGTTATTGAATACTTCCACTGGTGTCAGAACAGAGTGGTGTGGGGGGTGGGTAAGGGGAAAGAGGCACTTTTCCATTGTGAAAGTCCCCGAGGAAACGGGATTATTTTGTCCCCATGTGGAAGGTTAGACACTTGCACTCAAATTTCACAGGTCCAGCACCACTTCACCTTGGCTCGGGAGGCTTCTGCAGACTCTCCGCAACTTGACCTCTCCCAACATGGTGAAATGCATCCTGACTGCTTACTGCTCGCCTCAGCCCACATGCGCTGGATAACCCAGTGAGCAGGGTGCCAGCTACCTCAAGACTGGCACCTCTTCGCCACTTCTGAAATGTCTCTCCTTCTCCCTGCAGCACACTCTGATTCCTCAATTTTGTCATTGGTGATCAGGGCTCCTAGATTGCCATATATAATCTATTCACTTTTTTTTTTTTTTTGTGGGGTGGGGGTCTTTGTTGTAAGAGGGACCACAGGAAGTGTCTGACTATTCTGTTATCTTGGTCCTGTCCCCATTTGATTTCTTGACTGCTCCTTCCATGGGTGTTGATTGTGGAGCCAAGTAAAATGAAAACCTTTACAACTTTAATCTTTTCTCCATTTATCATGTTGCTTATTGGTCCAGTTGTGAGGATTTTTGTTTTCTTTATGTTGAGGTGTAATCCATACTAAAGGTTATAGTCTTTGATCTTCATCAGTAAGTGGTTCAAGTCCTCTTCGCTTTCAGCAAGCAAGGTTGTGTCATCTGCATATCACAGGTTGTTAATGAGTCTTCCTCCAGTCCTGATGCCCCATTCTTCTTCATATAGCCCAGCTTCACGGATTATTTGCTCATCATACAGATTGAATAAGTATGGTGAAAGGATACAACCCTGACACACACCTTTCCTGACTTTAAATCATGCAGAATCTCCTTCTTTTGTTTGAACAACTGCCTCTTGGTCTATGTACATAGTCCTCATGAGTACAATTAAGTGTTTTGGAATTCTCATTCTTTGCAATGTTATCCATAATTTGTTATGATCCACACAGTCGAGTGTCTTTGCATAGCCAATAAAACACAGGTAAACATCTTTCTGGTATTCTCTGTTTTCAGCCAAGATCTATCTGACATCAGCAATGATATTCCTTATTTCACATTCTCTTCTGAATCTGGCTTGAACTTCTGGCAGTTCCCTGTTGATGTACTGCTGCAACTACTTTTGAATGATCTTTAGCAAAATTTGGGGTGATATTAATGATATTGTTCGATAATTTCTGCATTCTACTGGATCACCTTTCTTTGGAATGGGCACAAATATGGATCTCTTCCAGTCAGTTGGCCAGGAAGCTGTCTTCCACATTTCTTGACATAGATGAGTGAGCATCTTCTGTGGTGCATCTGTTTGTTGAAGCATCTCAATTTGTATTCCATCAATTCCTGGAACCTTGTTTTTTGCCATTTCCTTCAGTGCAGCTTGAACTTCTTCCTTAAGTACCATTGGTTCTTGACCATATGCTATCTCCTGAAATGACTGAACATCAACTAATTCTTTTTGGTACAGTGACTCTGTATGCCTTCCATCTTCTTTTGATGCTTCATGGGTCATTCAATACTTTGCCCATAGAATCCTTCAAAATTGCAACTCAAGGCTTGAATTTTTTCTTCAGTTCTTTCAGCTTGAGAAATGCTAGGTGTGTTCTTCCCCTTCGGTTTTCTAACTGCAGGTCTTTGTCCATGTCATTATAACTCTTTCTTTGTCTTCTCGAGCTGCCCTTTGAAATCTTCTGTTTAGCTCTTTTACTTCACCATTTCTTCCATTTGCTTTAGCTATTCTACTTTCAAGAGCAAGTTTAAGAGTCTCTCCTGACATTCATTTTGGTCTTTTCTTCATTTCCTTTCTTTTTAATGACCTTTTGCTTTTTCCATGGGCGATGTCCTTGATGTCATTTCACAACTTGTCTGATCTTTGGTCATTATTGTTTAATGTGTCAAATCTATTCCTGAGGTAATCTGCAAAATCAGGCAGAATACACCCAATGTTGTATTTTGGCTCTGGTGGACTTGATTTAATTTTCTTCAGCTTCAGCTTGAACTTGCATATGAGCAATTGATGATCTGTTCTGCAGTTGGCCCCTGGCCTTGTTCTGACTGATGATATTGAGCTTTTTCATTGTCTCTTTTCATACAAGTGGTCGATTTGATTCCTGGGTATTCTATCCAGTGATGTCCGTGTATAGTTGCCACTTGTATTGTTGAAAAAAAAGGTATTTGCAATGAATAAGTCACTGGTCTTGCAAAATTCTATCATGCAATCTCCGGCATCATTTCTATCACCAAGGCCATATTTTCCAACTACTCATCCTACTTTTTTGTTTCCAACTTTAGCATTCCAATCACCAGTAATTGTCAATGCATCTTCATTGCATGTTTGGTCAATTTCAGACTGCAGAAGTTGGGAAAATCTTCAATTTCCTCATATTTGGCATTAGTAGTTGATGCATAAATTTGAATAATAATCATATTAACTGGTCTGTATGGATATTATCCTATCACTGACTGCGTTGCACTTCAGGATAGATCTTGAAATGTTCTTTTTTACCATCAATGCGACTCCATTCCTCTTCAATTTGTCATTTCCAATATAGTAGACCATATGATTGTCTGACTCAAGATGGCCAATACCAGTCCATTTCCACTCACTAATGCCTAGAATATTGATCTTTACATGTTCCATTTCATTTTTGACAACTTTCAATTTTCCAAGATTCATACTTTCTACATTCCATGTTCCAGTTATTAATGGATGTTTGCAGCTGTTTCTTCTCATTTTGAGTCGTGCCACCTCAGCAAATGAAGGTCCCAAAAGCTTTACTCCATCCATGTCATTAAGATTGTCTCTACTTTGACAATCTAGCTCTTCCTCAGTCGTATTTTGAGTGCCTTCCACTCTGATAGGCTCATCTTCAGGCACTATACCAGACAATGTTCCACTGATATTCATAAAGTTTTCACTGCCCAATTTTTTCAGAAGTAGACTGCCAGGCCCTTCTTCCTAACCCATCTTAGTCTGAAAGCTCAACTGAAACCTGTCCACCACGGGTGACCTTTCTGGTATTTGAAATTCTGGTGGCATAGCTTCCAGCATCAAAGCAACACAAAACTACCACAGTACGACAAACTGAGAGAGAGAGAGAGGGAGAGAGAGAGCACTACGACCCTTAAAAGATCATTTATGTTATTGTAATCCTAAAGGTCTGAGACGAATGAGTTGCCTGGAAGCTATGAAAACAAAGGAAAATAAATACAGAGAAATGAGAGCATCCTACAAATTTTTTCAACCATTCAGAGTAGGATGAAATTAAAGACCACTAAAGAATCATAGAAATGTCTTCCCTCCCATTTCAAGCCCTACAATTACATGAGCAGCTTCACTTAAATATTTATGCTCAATCCTTTAATCATCTAAAAGACCCTCCTATTTATCTTCCCAAACATTCCTCTTAATTTTTGCAAGTTGAAGTCATGTTATTTCCTTATCAGAGGCCTGTTTTTATTTCCTGTCAAACTGTGTTAAAGCATCTACTCTTTCCATAAAAGCTTTCTATGAATAACTTCTTACCTCTTTTTATTCTGAATGTATGCTACAGCCAGCATTTATATCGATTTTACTAATATGCATTCAATATTTCCTTTTAGTTTTATTTTTACCCTTTTCATATAGTGACCATTTTTACTCTATCACATATGCCTGAGAAGTGCTGCTACTTATTTGTAAGTCATACTCCTTCAGTAAAAATTACTCAAAAATTAAATTGATAAAAAAAGCATACAACATTAATGAAGATAATCTCCAACTCATTTTCTCTGTCTTTCTCTTTCTCATCATACACACACAAATATACACAGACATTTCTTAAATTCTTCTAGAATATTTAGTGAATATCAAGTAATTCACTAAGTTTTTCATGTGTTTTTAGTTATCATTGTTTCATTATGTTTGTATGTAAAATTCAGTCTAACGTAAAATACAATAATCTGTTTTCTTCTATTCGTTAATTTAATGTGTCTTCATTGAGAGCCTACAGTATGTGAGGTATTGATTTGGTCTCTGTGATTCTAGAGGAAAACAAACTAAAATTCAGTTGGAGACTAAGTGGTAGCTGCATAGGAAAAATAGTTAAAGTAGATCCTTACTTCAGTTCTCATACTGAAAAAAAATTGAAATCAATGAAAGATTCGAACGTAAAAAATAAAAGCATAAAGGTGTTAAGTGAAAACATAGTTGTGATAAAAATATAATCTCTGAGAGGAAACATCTTTTCAATGAACATTATATAAATGATGGACTTTAATAATAATGTATCAATATTGGTTCATCACTTGTAACAAATGTACCACAAATGTAAATTCTTTATAATGGGATATTATGGATTGAATTGTGTCCTCCAAAAATGTGTGTCAACTTGGCTAGGTCATGATTCCCAGTATTGTGTGGTTGTCCACCATTTTGTGATCTGATGTAATTACCTATGTGTTGTAAATCCTAACCTCTATGATGTTAATGAGGCAGGATTAGAGGAAGTTATGTTAACGAGGCAGGATACAATCTACAGGATTAGGCTGTATCTTGAGTTAATCTCTTCTGAGATATAAAAGAGAGAAGTGAGCAGAGAGAAAAGAGGACCTCCCACAACCAAGAAAGTAGTGCTGAGAGCAGAGTTCATCCTTTGGACCCAAGGTCCCCATGCTGAGAAGCTCCAAGACCAGGGGAAGATTGATGACAAGGACCTTCCCTTAAGCCAACAGAGAGAGAAAGCCTTCCCTTGGAGCTGGCACCCTGAATTTGGACTTCTACCCTTCTAGACAGTGACAGTATAAATTTCTGTTTGTTATAACAATCCACTTTTGGTATTTCTGTTATAACAGCACTAGATAACTAAAACATAGGAGAAACTGTACAGAGGGGAGAGAGAGTATATCGGAAGTGTAATTTCTGTGCAATTTTTCTGTAAACATAAAACTTCTCTAAAAAATAAAAAAATTTTTTTTTGAGATTTTTTTTTTTTTAATATATTTTATTGTACTTCAGGTGAAAGCTTACAGAGCAAATAGTTTCTCATGAAATAGTAGTACACATGTTGTTCTATGACATTGGTTAACAACCCCACAACGTATTAAGCTTCTAAATTCTCAACCTTTTTTTTTTTTTTTGATGAAAATTACAGATGGCCAAAGATACACCGTTTCAAAAATTTCTACATTCACAGTTCAGTGACATTGACTATGCTCTTCCAACTGTGCTGTTATTCTCACTTAAGATGAAGGCTTACAGAACAAAATAGTTTTTCATTTAACAGTTACTACACATGTTGCCCTATGACAATGGTTAACAATCTCACAGCACATCAAGAATATCCTTACTCCACCTTGTGTTCCCTATCACCAGGGGGCTTCCTTGTCCCCTTCTGTCTTCTGGACCTTGTCAGTGGACTATTGTACCTCTTTAGTCTCCTTTGTTTGTTTATTTATTTATTTATTTTTATTTTATTTAAACACCATTTCAAAACTTTTTACTTACACATTTAAGTGATATTGACTATGCTCTTCCAATTGTGCTGCCATTCTCGCCCAAGATGAAGGCTTACAGGACAAAACAGCCTCCCATTTAATAGTTACTACAAATGTTGCCCTATAGCAGTGGTCAACAATCTCACAATACATCGACAGTGTCCTTACTCAATTTGTGTTCCTTATCATCAGTTTCCTACTTTCCCTCTGCCTTCTGGCCCTTGTCACCGGACTCCTGTACCTCGTTAGTCCCATTTAGTTTTACTGGGCTGTCCATTCCCAGGCTTAACATCGAACCTCGAAGGTAACTTCACCTCTGAGCTGAAAGGGTGTCTGGGGGCCACACTCCTGAGGTTTCTCTAGTATTCTTTAGGCCAGTAAATCTGGTCTTCTTTTTTTTTTTTTGGAAGTTAAAATTATGCTCTATATCCTTCTCCAGCTCTGCCCAGAACCCTCTGTTGTGATCCTGGTCAGAGGAGTCATTGGTGGTAGCTGGGCACCATCCAGCTGTACTGGACTCAGTCCCGTGGAGGCCTTGGTAGCTGTGGACCATTAGTCTTTCGGACTAATCTTTTCCTTGTATCCTGTTCTCTTCGTTCTCCCTTGTTTCCGAAGGGATGAGATCAGTGGAGTATCTTAGATGGCCGCTCATAGGCTTTTAAGACCCCAGACACTACTCACCAAGGTAGAATGTAGAGCATTATCTTTATAAGTAGTGTCATGCCAATTGAGCTAGATGTTCCCCGAGATCATGGTCCCCAGAGCCCTCCGTCCAACAACTCAGTCCCTCGGGGGGTTTGGATGTGTCTATAGGGCCTCCATGACCTTTCCTTGTGCAGGTTGTGTTAGTTTCCCCTGTACAATGTACTATCTCACCTCTCACCCAAGTTACCACTTACCTATTAACTATTTAGTATTCCCCCCCCCCCCATCCCTGGTAACCAACAAGGATTGCTACATTTTGCATGTGAATTTTTTCATTGGTTTTTACAATAGAGGTCTCATACAATATTTGTCCTTTTGTGATTGACTTATTTCACTCAGCATGATGTCCTCCAGTTTCATCCATGTTATGAGATGGTTCACCGATTCATTGTTGTTCTTTCTTGTTGCATAGTACTCCATTGTGTGTATGTACCATAGTTTGTGTATCCATTCATCTGTTGATGGACATCGAGGTTGTTTCCATCGTTTTGCTATTGTGAATAACGCTGCCATGAACATAGGTGTGCATATGTCTATTCGAGTGATGACTCTTATTTCTCTAGGATATATTCCTAGGAGTGGGATTGCTG
The DNA here is from genome assembly GCA_030035585.1 of Dugong dugon. Taxonomy (NCBI): domain Eukaryota; kingdom Metazoa; phylum Chordata; class Mammalia; order Sirenia; family Dugongidae; genus Dugong; species Dugong dugon. The sequence goes on along the minus strand of CM057463.1, from coordinate 17,661,147 downwards.
GATCGAATGGTACGTCTATTTCTAGCTTTCTGAGGAAACGCCATATCATTTTCCAAAATGGTTGTATCATTTTGCATTCCCACCAGCAGTGTATAAGAGTTCCCATCTCCCCGCAGCCCCTCCAACATTTGTTATTTCCAGTATTTTTGATTCGTGCCAGTAATGCCGGGGTGAGATGGTATCTCATTGTGGTTTTAATTTGCATTTCTCTAATGGCTAGTGATCGCGAGCATTCCCTCATGGGTCTGTTGACCATTTGAATGTCTTCCTTGGTGAAGTGTCTGTTCATTTCCTTTGCCCATTTTTTGATAGGATTGGTTGTCTTTTCGTTGTAGAGGTATTGGATTTTCTTGTAGATTATGGAGATCAGAACTTTGTCTGACTTGTACTGTCCAAAAATTTTTTCCCAGTCTGTAGGTTCTCTTTTAACTCTTTTGGTGAAATCTTTTGAAGAGCATAGATGTTTGATTTTTAGAAGATCCCACTTATCTAGTTTATTTGTTGGGTTTTTTGTGTTGATGTTTATAGTTTGTATCCTGTTAATGCCATGTATTAAGGCCTGAAGTGTTGGTCCTATTTTTTCTTCTATGAATTTTATAGTTTGAGGCTTTATATTCAGGTCTTTGATCCATTTTGAAGTAGTTTTTGTATATGGTGTGAGGTATGGGTCCTGTTTCATTTTTCTGCAAATGGATATCCAGTTTTGCCAGCACCATTTGTTAAAAAGACTGTCCTTTCCCCATTTGATGTATTTTGGGCCCTTGTCAAAAATCAGGTGACCGTAGGTGGATGGATTTACATCTGAGTTCTCAATTCTGTTCCATTGGTCAATGTCTCTGTTGTTGTACCAGTACCAGGCTGTTTTGAGTACTGTAGCTGTATAGTAGGTTCTCAAGTCAGGTAGTGTGAGTCCTCCAACTTTATTCTTCTTCTTCAGTAGTGCTTTACTTATTCGGGGTTTCTTCCCTTTCCATATAAAGTTAATAATTAGTTTTTCCATCTCTTTGAAGAATGTTGTTGGTATTTGTATCGGAATTGCATTGTATTTGTAGATTACTTTAGGTAGAATTGCCATTTTCACAATGTTGAGTCTGCCTATCCATGAGCATGGTATGTTTTTCTTTTATGTAGATCCCTTTGGATTTCATGCAGTAGTGTTTTGTAGTTTTCTTTGTATAGGTCTTTTATATTCCTGGTCAGATTTATTCCTAAGTATTTTATCTTTTTAGGGGCTATTGAAAATGGTATTGATTTCCTGATCTCCTTTTCATCGTTCTCTTTACTGGTGTATAGGAATCCAACTGATTTTTAAATGTTTATCTTGTATCCTGCTACTCTGCTGAATCTTTCTATTAGTTCCATTAGATTTCTCGTGGAGTCTTTAGGGTTTTCTATGTATACTATCATATCATCTGCAAACAGGGACAGTTTAACTTCTTCATTACCAATTTGGATGCCCTTTATTTCTTTCTCTTGCCTTACTGCTCTAGCTAGAACTTCCAACACAATGTTAAATAGGAGTGGTGATAAAGGGCATCCTTGTCTTGTTCCTGTTTTCAAGGGGAATGTTTTCAGCCTCTCTCCATTAAGAATGATGTTGGCTGTTGGTTTTGCATAGATGCCCTTTATTATGTTGAGAAATTTCCCTTCTATACCTATTTGATTGAGAGCTTTTATCAGGAATGGGTGTTGGACTTGGTCAAATGCCATTTCTGCATCAATTGAGATGATCATGTGATTTTTTTCTTTCCTTTTATTTATGTGGTGGATTACGTTGATGGATTTTCTAATGTTAAACCATCCTTGCATACCAGGTATGAATACTACTTGGTCGTGGTGTATTATTTTTTTGATATGATACTGAATTCTATTGGCTAGAATTTTGTTCAGAATTTTTGCATCTATATTCATGAGAGATATTGGTCTGTAATTTTCTTTTCTTGTGATGTCTTTGCCTGGTTTTGGTATCAGCGTTATGCTGGCTTCATAGAATGAATTTGGAAGTGTTGCTTCCTCTTCTATGCTCTGAAATAACTTGAGTAGAACTGGTATGAGCTCTTCTGTAAATGTTTTATAGAATTCTCCAGTGAAGCCATCTGGGCCAGTGCTTTTTTTGGTTGGGAGTTTTTTTATTACCTTTTCAATCTCTTCTCTTGTTATGGGTCTGTACAGATTTTCAATATCACTTTGTTGTAGTTTGGGTAGGCCGTATGTTTCTAGAAATTTATCCATTTCCTCTAGGTTTTCAAATTTGTTGGAATATAGTTTTTCATAATTCTGTTATAATCCTTTTTATTTCAGTTGGGTCTGTTGTAATGTCCCCCATTTCATTTCTTATTTGGGTTATTTGTGCCCTCTGCTGTTTTTCTTTTGTCAGTCTGGCCAGTGGTTTGTCGATTTTGTTGATTCTTTCAAAGAGCCAACTTTTGGTTTTGTTGATTCTTTCTATTGTTTTTCTGTTCTCTATTTCATTGATTTCTGCTCTGATCTTTACTATTTCCTTTCTTCCGGTGGTTGTAGGCTTTTTTTGCTGTTCTCTTTCTATTTGTTTGAGTTCTGTAGTTAATGTTTTGATTTTGCCCCTTTCGTCTTTTTTGATATGTGCATCTAATGCTATAAATTGTCCTCTGAGGACTGCCTTTGCTTTGTCCCAAAGGATTTGGTATGATGTGTTTTCTTTTTCATTTGATTCTAGGAATTTTTTAATTCCATCTCTGATTTCTTCTATTACCCATTGACGTGTAAGCAGAGTATTATTCAGTTTCCATGTGTTTGATTTTTTTTCCTTGCTCTTTCTAGTGTTAATTTCTACCTTGACGGCATTGTGGTCAGAGAAGATACTTTGAATTATCTCAGCATTTTCGATCTTGTTGAGGATTGCTCTGTGGCCTAAGATGTGGTCTATTCTGGAGAACGTTCCACGTGCATTGGAAAAGAATGTGTACTTTGCAGCGGTTGGATGGATTGTTCTATATATGTCTATGAGGTCCAGTTGGCTGATTGTGTCCTTTAGGTCTTCTGTATCTTTGCTGAGTTTCTTTTTAGTTCTTCTGTCCTTTACTGAGAGTGGTGTGTTGAAGTCTCCTACTATTATTGTGGAACTGTCAATTTCTCTTTTCAGTGCTGTTGGAGGTTTTTTTATGTATTTTGGAGCCCTGTCATTGGGTGCATAGATATTTATTATGGTTATGTCTTCATGATGGATCATCCCCTTAATCATTATATAGTGTCCTTCTTTGTCTTTTATGGTAGATTTTGTTTTAAAGTCTATTTTATCTGAGATTAGAATTGCTACTCCTGCTCTTTTTTGATAGTTGTTAGCTTGATATATTTTTTTCCAACCTTTGATTTTTAATAAATTCACATCTTTGTTTCTAAGGTGTGTCTCTTGTAGACAGCAAATTGATGGATCCTGTTTTCTTATCCATTCTGCCACTCTCCGTCTCTTTATGTGTGCATTGAGTCCATTTACGTTCAGTGTAATTATTGATAGATGTGAGTTTGTTGCTGTCATTTTGTAGTGCTGTTTTTTGTGATGCTGAAGTTTTCTTTGTTCTTCTTACTCTCTTGTGCTGAGTTACTTTTGTTTGTGGATTTTGTGTTCATTTCTTTTGTTTTTGTAGGTTTTGTTTTTGTTGAGACTTTATGTTTTTCGTCTTTATTTTTATGAGTTGGTTTGTTAACTTTTTTGTGGTTACCATGAATTTTACCCTTATCTTTATAATTTTGAAGCAGTCTACCGTTACTTGGTATCGCCTTGCCTTCCTCTCCTTTAGAAGGTTCTATACCTATGCCGTTTGTTCCCTCTTTCATTGTTTTGATGTTGTTGTCATCCTTTGATTGATTTCTCTGATTCCCTGTTGTATATCTTTTGTTTTTGGAAAGTCCTCTGTAGTTCAGTTCCTAGAATCGTATCTGGTTCATGTGAACCTACGTCCTAGGTCCTAGGTCCTGCCTGAGGGCTGAAGCTGTTTGTCCTCTGATCGAAGAACTCCCTTTAATAATTCTTGTAAGTTTGGTTTGACTTTTGCATATTCCTTTAGTTTCTGTTTATCTGGAAATGACCTAATTTCACCATCAAATCTGAATGAGAGTTTTGCAGGATATATTATTCTTGGCTGACAATTTTTTTCTTTCAAGATTTTATATATGTCATCCCATTGCCTTCTTGCCTGCATGGTTTCTGCCGAATAATCTGAGCTTAGTCTTATTGTTTCTCCTCTGTATGTGACTTCTTGATTTTCACGAGCTGCTCTCAGGATTCTTTGTTTGTCTTTAGTTTTAGCGAGTGTGAATATGATATGTCTTGGTGATTTTCTTTTTGGGGTCTCTTCTATATGGGGTTCGTTGAGCTTCTTGGATGGCCAGCTTTTCATCTTTCATGATATTGGGAAAGTTTTCTGTCAGCAGTTCCTCAATGATCCTCTCTGTGTTTTCTGTTTTCTCCCCCTGTTCTGGTATGCCAATCACTCATAAGTTTTTGCTTTTAATTGTGTCCCACATAACTCTCAGGGTCTCTTCATTTTTCTTTGTTCTTTTTTCTGAGTTTTCCTGAAACAGAGTTGTATCCAAGTGTTTGTCTTCAGTTCCACTGATCCTGTCTTCCATGGTTTTAAATCTACTTCTCAGACCTTCTATGACACCGTCCATTTCTGAAATCTTGTTGTTTATCTTTTGGATTTCTAATTGTTGTTTTTGTATAGTTTCGAGTTGTGAATTTATTTGGGCATTTTGTTCCTGCATCATCTTCCTGAATTCTTCCAGTTTTTTGTCTGTATTTTCCATAAATTTGTCTATTTTTTCCTCATGTTTGTCAGCTTTTTGCCTCAGTTCTTGGAAAATTCTGATTATTAGTGATTTGAGTTCCGTATCAGGTACTTCTAGTGCATTTTCTTCCACAGGAGAGTTATCTGGTGTTTTAATTTGGATGCCTATTGGAGCCATCTTGTCTTGTTTTTGTAAATGTTTTGATATTGTTTGCTGTTTTCGGGGCATTCAGTAGATATTTCTCTCGTTTATTGATTGTAGATTTTTTTTTTTTGTTTGTTTCATTCTTGTGGTACAGCTGGACAGATCTAGCTGAGGAGGAGCCACTGGGATGGGTTGCTTGTGGCACTCACCGCAGCCACCAGGACGGTCGGTAGTCAGTGCTGGGCAGGTTCCAATAGGGCGTGCCTGCACCGTTTGGTGGTGTGATGTCTAGTGCACGGTGCAGGTAGGTAGGGTGCAGCAGGAAGATGGTTATGTGTGAAGCTAAGCTGGATATGGGAGAGAGGAGAGAGGAGGAGGAGCAAGAAGCGTACAAACATAAAAGAATGCTAGGGGAGCTTGTCGTTGGAATGTACAGATGAGAGAATATGGGATGGAGGAAACCAGAAGGTGGAAGAGAAAGAAAAGGAAAGAATGACCAAATAAAAATCAGAAAAGTTAAAGCACTGCAAAGTTCCCAGGGATCCCACCGATGCAACTATGAGGTCTGGGGGAGTCAGTCTCAATTTTCACAGCTCAGCCTGGCCAGAAGTTACAGAGGCATACATCGCCTGGTATTCAGGGATCAGAAAGAGAAGGAAGAGATAGAGAGACGAGAAATTAAGCAATGAAGAAAGACAAAAGGGAAAAAGAGGTAAAAGATGACAAAACTAATCAAAAAAGGAAGAAAAATAAAATTGAAAAAAAAAAAAAAAAGGGCAACACCAGCAGTCAGTGCCTACAAATGGGACCCAGAGAGCCCCCACTCAGGTGCGCGAATTCCAAGAAGCTGGTAGTCTCGGGGTTAAGAGACCGTGGCCACGGGAAGCAGAGGGGCCAACGAACAAAGGCCCCAGGATCCCACCCACGCGGGAGCCCAGACCTGGAAACAGCCACACACCCGAACACAGCCCTACAGCCCGCAGGAGAGAGCAGAGACGGTACTCAGAACCAGGCACCCAGGCAAAAGGAGGGGGAGGCGGCAGAAAAAGGCTCGCTAGCTGCCAGCAAATGGCTCCCAGAAAGCCGCCAGCCCAGGCGCGTGGAATCCAAGCACCGGCGCCCCCCTGCCCAGGGACTCCGGCCACGGAAAGCAGAGGGGCGAACGAACAAAGGCCCCGGGATCCCACCCGCGCAGGAGCCCAGACCTAGAAACAGCCACATGCCTGAATGCAGCCCTACAGCCCCGCAGGAGAGAGCAGAGACGGCACTCGGAACCAGGCACGCAGGGAAAAGGAGGGGGAGGAGGCAGAAAAAGGTTCGCTAGCTGCCAGCGAACGGCTCCCAGAAAGCCACCAGCCCAGGTGCGCGGAATCCAAGCACCGGCGCCCCCCAGCCCAGGGACCCTGGCCACGGAAAGCAGGGGATCCCCAGCTGAGGCGGAGAGGGGTGGGTGGTGGGAGAGCGCACACCGCAGTTTACCGGTCGTTCTGTCTCCGACCAGATGTTCTGCAAGGCTGCTCTCCCGTTTGCTGGTCTCCGATAGGAATCCAAGATGGTGGATCCGCGCTGCGTTAGCTGGTAAGGAATCTCTGCCTGAGTCTCTCCTCGCTCTCCGTTCTCTTTTAGTATTCTCACTCCGTTTGGTGTTTGGCTGAGTTCTTTATCTCTTCATTTGGTGTTCTAGGGTTTCAGGATTGTTGATTCTCTGTTAGGCTTAGTTTTTTGGATCTTTGCTGTGGAGGGACGGCGTGGTGTTTCTGCCTAGAGCGCCATCTTGCCCCTCTTCCCCTCAAAAATAAAATGTTTTAAAAATTTATTGACAAGGATTAATTTTGAGATATATATATATATTTTGTTATGAAGTATATATATGTATATGTATATATACATACTTTATAACAAAAACAAAAAGCCACATACAATGCATACCAGTTAACCAGGGAAAAGAATATGCAATGGTAGATGAAATGATAATCACCTTAATATACAAAGACAATTAAAAAATATAAAAGAAAAATTCAATTCACTTGGGAATCAGTAAGATATATAAACAGATGTCTTAGCTATCTAGTACTGTTATAACAGAAATACCACAAGTGGGTATAGAAGAGCAAGTAATACTCCCTAACTCTGTCTATGAAGCCAGCAAAATCCTAATACCTAAACTAGGCCAGGACATCACAAAAAAGGAAATTATCTGCCGATATCCCTCATGAACACAGATGCAAAATTTTCATCAAAATTCTAGCCAAGAAAATTCAGCAACATATCAAAAAAATCATATACTATGATTAAGTGGGATTCATACCAGTACTACAAGGGTGGTTCAACATTAGAAAATCAATTAATGTAACCCACCACATAAATAAAACAAAGCAAAAGAACCATATGATAATATCAATTGATGCAGAAAAGGCATTTGATAAAATTCAGCACTGTTTCCTGATAAAAACCCCCATCAAAATAAGAATAAAAAAGAAATTTCTCAACATTAACTGAGGGCATATATGCAAAACCAACAGCTGACATTATATTTAATGGAGAAAGACTGAGAGTCTTCCCTTTGACAACAGGAAAAAGACAAGGATGCCCATTATCTCCATTCTTATTCAGTATTGTACTGGAAGTCTTAGCTAGAGCAATAAGGCAAGAAAGAGAAATAAAAGTTATCCAAATCAGGAAAGAAGAAGTAAAATTATCTCTATTAGTATATAACATGATCCTATGCATAGAAGACCCTAAATATTCTACAAGAAAACTATTGAAACTAATAGAACAAGAATTCAACAAAGTTGCAGGTACAAGATCAACACACAAAAATCAGCTGGATTCTTTTACACTAACAAGGAGTATTCCAAAAAAGAAATCAAGAAAAAAATTCCATTTACAATAGCCCCCAAAACTGTAAAATACCTAGGAATTAACCTAATCAGAGGCATAAAAGGCGTATACAATGTAAATTATAAAACACTGCTACAAGAGACTAAAAGAGATCAAAATAAACAGAAGGACATTCAGTGCTCATGGACTGCAAGACTTAACATAGTGAAAATATCAATTCTACCTAATGCAATCTACAGATACAATGAAATACTGATACAAATCCCCACAACATTCTTTAATGAAATGGAAACACTAATGATCAACTTCATACAGAAAGGAAAGAAACCCAAATAGGAAAAGCAATATTGAAGATGAACAAAGGTGGAGGCTTCACACACCCTGATAGTAAAATATACTATACAGCCTCTGTAATCAAAACAGCCTGGTACTGGTTCAATGATAGACACACAGACCAGTGCAATAGAATTGAGAACCCAGGAATAAATCCAGCCATTCATGGACACTTGATTTTCTACAAGTGGTCAAAGTCCATTCAATGGGGCAGAAACAGTCTCTTTAATAAATGGTGCTGGCAAAACTGGATACTCACTTGCAGAAAAATGAAACAGGACTCATAACTCACACTATACACAAAAGCTAACTCAAAATGGATCAAAGACATAATGTTAAACCCAAAAGTATAAAGTTTATGGAAGAAAACATAGGGAGACAACTATGGGACCTAATCTTTTGTAAAAATAGTATAACAAATGTAACAACAAATGTGCAAATAGCAGAAGACAAAACAGATAAATGGGACCTCATAAAAATTAAAAACTTATACTCATCAAAAGAATTTATCAAAAGAGTAAAAACACAACCTACAGACCGGGAAAAAATCTTTGGAAACAGCATATCTGATAAGGGTCTAATCTCTAAAATTTATAGAAAACTTCAAAAGCTCAACAACAAAAAGACAAACAACCCAATTATAAAATGAGCAAAGCACATGAATAGAACCTTCACCAAACAGGACATCCAAGCAGCCAACAAACACAGGAAGAGATGCTCACAATCATTAGCCATCAGAGAGATGCAAATCAAAACTACAGCAAGATACCATCTCACTCAAGGTAAGTGGTACTGATTTAAAAAAAAAATAACAAATGTTGGCAAGGATGTGGAGAGATTGGAACTCTTATTCATTGTGAGTGGGATGGTAAACTGGTACAATCACTATGGAAAATGGTATGGTGCTTCCTCAAAAAACTAGAAATGGAAGTACCCTATGATCCAGCAATCCCACTCCTGGGTATATACCCTGGAGAACTAAAAGTAGTGACATGAGCAAACGTATGCAAACCTATGTTCATTGTAACTTTATTCAGAATAGCAAAAACTGGAAACAGCAGAAGTGCCCATGAACTGATGAATGTATAAGCAAGATGTGGTACACATACACATTGGGATAGTATGCAGCCGTAAAGAACAGTGATGAGTCCGTGAAACATATTATAACATGACTGGAACTGGTGGGCATAATGACAAGTGAAATAAGTCAATAAGTCATACAAATATTGTATGATCCCTCTTTTAAGAAAAGACAAGAACCCATATATTTAGAAAGAGACCAATGTCCATTGGTGCTGGGGGGTGAGGGGGAAGCGTGCTTAAGATCGTAGATATTGTTATTTTTGATGATACAAATGTAAGTGTAGTAAGCACAGTACCACCTAATTAAATGATGTAGCTGAGAAGTGCTCAAGAGGAAAGGATGCCTGTACTAAAGAATCTGACATATATAAGATGGCAACAATGGCAACAAAGACCAAAAACTGAGTTTATGATCACATATTGATGAGTGTAGGCATATAGGTGTACAGGTAGGTACATGTGCATACGTATCTGAGAACAGATAAAAGTATCTATTAAAAAATAAACACCAAACCCATTGTCATCAAGTCGAATTTGATAGCAACCCTATAGGACAGAGGAGAACTGCCCCATAGGGTTTCCAAGAGTAGCTGGTGGATTTGAACCGCTGACCTTTTTGTTAGCAGCTGAACTCTTAACCACTGCACCCAGGGCACCAAAAGTATCTATACGCAAGTGTAAGTACAGTTGTGTGTGTGCAAACACATATATTCATTGAAGACACAACTACAGATACTCCTCAGGCATAACCAAACACTTTTTTGAGGGTGATTTTCTAGGTTTAAAAGCTTAGGACCATAGCCTCATAGGGCAGATCAGCCAGTTGGAATAATATAGTTCACAAAGTTCAACTTCTGCATCCTAGTGGAGTGAGTAGTGTCTGGGGTCTTAAAAGCTTGCAGGTGGCCATCTAAGATACAACTATTGGTCTCTAGTTGTCAGGAGCAAAAGAGTAAGAAGGTAACCAAAATCTCAGAGAAGAAACAAGTCTACAAGGCTGAGAGCCTACTCAAGCCATGGTCTCATCTACCCTGAGACCAGAAGAACTAGATAGTGCCTGGCTAACACCACTGACTGTTCTGACTGGGGTTATAATCGATGGTCCCCTATAGAATAGAAAAAAAAAAATGTAGAACAAAACTCAAATTCTTAAAAAAGTCCAGACTAACTAGACAAGTTGAGACCAGAGGACTCCCTGAGGTTATCGTTCTGAGACACTCTTTAAACCTTGAACCAAAACTATCCCGAGATCCCCTTTCAGTAGAATAGCAGAGTGACACACAAAATAAAGGTTATTACCATTAAGAATGGTGGTCTATTAAAAAACTATCTGCATGAGACCAAAAGGTCAACATTTACTCTAAAGCAAAGGTAAGAAGATAAGGAGGCAGGGAAACTAGAGTACTGGAAATGAAACAACCAGAACACAATTAAAGAGAATGTTGAAATATTGTAAAAGACTTAACCAATGTCACTTAAAAATTTGTGTTGAAATTGTCAAATGGGAACCTAACTTTCTTTGCAACCTTTCATGAAAACACAATAGAGTATTATTCAAAACAGGCATGTTAACTTACAAATCTACCAGTAGATAGGGCAGGTGTGGTGATAGCCCCAGGGATGACTAAAATCATAGAACTTCAAATGAATCCATAACTTCTTCTTTCTGCCTTTTTAAAAAATACAATCCTTTTGTATATTAACATAATTATATCAAATTGACTTTATCCAGGGGTTGATATATTAACAGCTGAGGATCTGGGTTTTCTTCCTTACAGCTCTATGACTATTGGCTAAAGTCATACAGCAGGTAAAGTTTGGAAAGGTGAGCTCAGTCTCTAAGTAGTTATTTTGACCAAGGAAGGTAAGCTATAACATCTGACTTTGGATGATGAATCCACAATTACAGCTAGGGAAGAGAGATGTGTTACCAGACGATAGAGAGTAGGGGTGTTGGGCAAATAAAAATATAAATTATAATGCATATAATTTGAAGAAAGAGAGAAGAGAAAATGTAATTCCTTCTGTACTACTTTAGAGTTTTTCATAGGCCCATATAACTTATTTAATGGGAAAAAAAAAGCAAAAAAAAAAGAATAACATGTAAGAGATGGAAATGGAAATATTTATCATGCTAAATGGGAAGGATATGGACCCAACCCACTTACTTCTCTAGCTTATATAAAATGGCAAAAAAAAAAAAAAAAAGAATGACTTCTTTGTGTAGTGCTTCCAGGGACATATTGATGACATACATTGGGGTGATACTGCAACTTGCTTGTTAATGCCCACTCTGTCTACTTCCTGTGTTTTATATATACGTATGTGTATATATTGTTGCTGTGTTTACATGCATTCAAGTCAGTTCAGACTCATAACAACCCTGAGTACAACAGAACAAAACACTACCCAGTCCTGCACCACCCTGACAATTGTTGCTATATTTGAGCCCATTGTTACAGCCACTGTGTCAATCCATCTCTTTGAGGATCTTCCTCTTTTTCACTGATCATCTACTTTACCAAGCATGATGTTCTTCTCCAGGGATTGGTCACTCCTGATAGCAAGTACAAAGTATGTGAGACAAAGTCCTTCCATGCTCTCTTCTAAGGAGAATTCTGGCTGTACTTCTTTCAAAACAGATTTGTTTGCTCTTCTGGCAGTCCACAGTATATTCAATATTCTTCACCAATACCATAATTCAAATGCATTGATTCTTCTTCAGTCTTCCTTACTCATTGTCCAGTTTTTGCATGCATATAGGGCGATGGAAAGTACCACAGCTTGGGTCAGGCCCACCTTAGTCCCCAAAGTGATATCTTTGCTTTTTATCACTTTAAAGAGATACTTTGCAACAGATTTGCCCAGTGCAATACATGGTTTGATTTCTTGACTGTTGCTTCCATGAGCATTGATTGTGGATCCAAGAAAAATGTAATCCTTGACAACTTCAATATTTTTTCCATTTATCATGATGTTGCTTATTGGTCCAGTTTTGAGGATTTTTGTTTTCTTTATGTTGAGGTGTAATTCATACTGAAGGCTGTAGTGTTTGATCTTCAGCAGTAAGGGCTTCAAGTCAGCTTCATTTTGAGTAAGCAAGGTGTGTCATCTGCAATCTTTATGCTGTATTCTTCTTCATATAGTCCAGCTCAGAATACAGATTGAATAAATATGGTGAAAAGATTTACCCTAGCACATCCCTTTCCTGATTTTAAACAACATCATATCCCCTTGTTCTTTTTGAATGACTGTTTCTTGGTCTACGTACAGGCTCCACATGAGCACAATTAAGTGTTCTGGAATTCCCATTCTTCCCAAAGTTATCCATAATTTGTTATGATCTATACAGTCAAATGCTTTTGCATAATCAATAAAACACATGTAAACATCTTTCTGGGATTCTCTGTCTCAATCAAGATCCATCAGACATCAGCAATTATATCCGTCATTCCACATCCTCTTCTGAATCCGGTTGTATTTCTGGCAGTTTCCTGTCAATGTACTGCTACAACCAATTTTGAATTATCTTCAGCAAAATTTACTTGAATGTGATGTTAATGATATTGCTTCATAATTTCTACATTCTGGTGGATAAGCTTTCTTTGGAATGGGCACAAGTATGAATCTCTTCCATTCAGTTGGCCAGGTAGTTGGCTTCCAAATATCTTGACATAGACTAGTGAGCGCTTCCGGCATTCCATCCATCTGTAGAAACGTATTAACTGGTATTCTGTCAATTCCTGAAGCCTTGTTTTTTGCCAATTCCTTCAGTGCAGCTTGGATTTCTTCCTTCAATATCATTGGTTCTTGATCATATGATACCTCCTGAAATGGTGGAATGTCAACCAATTCTTTTTGGTACAGTGACTCTGTGTATTCCTTTCATCTTCTTTTGATGCTTCCTACATCATTCAATATTTTTCCCATAGAATCCTTCAATATTGCAACTCAAGGCTTGCCTTTTTTCTTCAGTTCTTTCAGCTTATGAATCACCAAGGCTTTTAGTTTTCTAACTGCAGATCTTTGCACATTTCGTTATAATACTTTACTTTGTCTTCTTGAGCTGCCCTTTGAAATCTTCTGTTCAGTTCTTTTACTTCATCATTTCTTCCTTTTGCTTTAGCTACTAGATGTTCACGAGCAAGTTTCAGAGTCTCTTCTGACATCCATTTTGGTCTTTTCTGTCTTTTTAATGAGCTTTTGCTTTCTTCATGATATCCTTGATGTCATCCTGCAACTCATCTGGTCTTTGGTCATTAGTATTCAATGTGTCAAATTTATTCTTGAGAAGGTCTCTAAATTCAGATGGGATATACTCAAGGTAGTTCTTTGGCTCCCTTGGACTTGTTTTAATTTTCTTCAGCTTTAACTTGAACTTGCATATGAGCAACTGATGGTCTGTTCCGCAGTTAGCCCCTGGCCTTGTTCTGACTGATGATATTGAGCATTTCCATCATCTCTTTCCACAAATGCAGTTGATTCGATTCTTGTGTATTACATAAGGCGAGGTCCATGTGTATAGTCACCATTTATGTTTTTGAAAAAAGGTATTTGCAATGAATAAGTCATTGGTCTTGCAAAATTCTACCGTGTTCTCTGGCATTGTTTCTGTCACCAAGGCTGTATTTTCCAACTACCAATCCTTCTTTTTTGTTTCTAACTTTTTGCATTTCAATCACTAATAATTATTAATGCATCTTAATTGCACATTTGATTAATTTCACACTGCAGAAGTTAGTAAAAATTTTCAGTTTTTTTTATTTTTGGCCATAGTGGCTGGTGTGTAAATTTTAATAATAGTCACATTAATTGGTCTTCCTTGTATGGGTATGGATATTTTCCTATCACTGACAGGGTTGTACTTCAGGGTAGATCTTGAAATGTCCTTTTTGACCGTGAATACTATATCATTTCCCTTCAGTTTGTCCTTCCTGGTAGAGTAGACCACACGAGATAGTCAAAATGGCCAATACCATTTCAGCTCATTAATGCCTAGGACATTGATCTTTATACTTTCCATTTTATTTTTGACTTGTTCCAATCTTCCTAGAGTCATACTTTGTACATTCCATGTTCAGATCATAAATGAATGTTTACAGCTGTTTCTTCTCATTTTGAGTTGTGCCACAGCAGCAAATGAAGGGCCCAAAAGCTTTACTCCATCCATGTCATTAAGGTTGAATCTAATTTGAGGAGGCAGCTCTTCCCTAGCTGTATTTTGAGTGTCTTCCAACCTGATGGGCTCATCTTCAGTTACTATATTAGATAATGTTCCACTGCTATTCATAAAGTTTTCAGTGGCCATGTTTTTTTTTTTTTTTTTTTAAATATATCACCAGGTTCTTCTTCCTAGTCTGTCTTAATCTGGAAGCTCTTCTGAAACCAGTCCACCATGGGTGATCCTGCTGGTATTTGAAAGACTAGTGGTATATTTTCCAGCACCACAGCAATATGCAAGCCACCACAGTAAAAAAAAAAAAAAAAAAATACTGACAAAGGAGTGGTGGCTATGTGTATATAGTCAATAAAACACAGGTAAACATCTTTCTGATCTTCTTCCAGAAAGTATAATATATATATTATCAAGAGGGAACAATCCTTGGAGAAAGACATCATGCTTGGTAAAGTACAGGGTCAGTGAAAAAGAGGAAGACCTTTAATGAGATGGATTGACACAGTGGCTGCAACCGTGGGACCAAATACAGCAATAATTGTGAGGATAGCACAGGACCCAGCAGTGTTTCATTCTGTTATACAGAAGGTCACTATGACTTGAAAGTGACTTGACAGCACCTCACAACATATTTACTATAGTAAAACATTATTTTAAAAGAAGACAAATCATGTGCTCTTTCAAACATATTCAAAATATAAAGGGAGAGGAAGGACATAACCATAATAAAACTCTCATTCTGTAAACAATATGATGGGAGACACACGACTAGCGTTGTGAAGGCCCATACCCAGGGAGTTGGGGAGATTTTTCTGTTTGTCCATTATTCTGCTCTCTGGAAGGAATACTTTTGTCCAGAGTTCAGTTAGCTCCTAGATTCTCTCCCCAGAAGTTTCTTCCCTTTACATTATTTTTCCTGAGTATATCTAAAGTGGAAATTGGGGAATATGCTCTGCTTTGGAGGATATACAACTTTCTAATTCCAATTTCTGCTTGAGGGAAATTGAAGGCCCAAGGGTTGTTTTAAATCTTTATAGGCAAAGGCATTTTATCAATGCCATTTTATTCACACCTTATGTTTCTTATCCATTTTTTTCCAGTGAGTTCAGTATGTCAATAACCATACTCAAAGTTCTTTTTTGAGACATCTGTTTCAAATCTGTCTTATTTCTTTGCTTTCTCACACTCATACTACCCTTCTTTTGCTCTACCTTGAGGTTAACAAGCTTGAAAGAAAACGCCACACCCTTAATTAGATTTTTGTTCTTTTTTTTTTAGGTTCATCTGAGATCTATTGAGCTTTTATTGCTCAAATACTGTTTTACCCCTTTTGTAGAAATATTTTTCCAATTGGGAAAGCCTCTAAATTTGAGACACCTTCTCTGTTTCTTTGTATTTCTGCTTACAATTTGGTTAACTCTTTCCTACGAATATCTCTTTCTTTTAACTCTTTGCCAAACACAGCCAATAGCAGTCAACACACAAAGCAGTTTGTCTCTCACATTGCCTCAGGCAAGGGTTTTGCTATTTTGCCTTGACTTAATATGAGTTTCCATCTTTTGGTTTTTAATTGGTTTCCTTGCTGCTTTGGCCAATTACTACATCAGTGCCACATATTCAAAAAAAAAAAAAAAAAAAAACAGGGCAGAACTTAATTACAAGTTACCAAGGATAAGCTAGGCTATGCTGCAAGAACAAACAAACCTCAAAATCTTGGTAACTTAG
The DNA here is from genome assembly GCA_030035585.1 of Dugong dugon. Taxonomy (NCBI): domain Eukaryota; kingdom Metazoa; phylum Chordata; class Mammalia; order Sirenia; family Dugongidae; genus Dugong; species Dugong dugon. Next base: position 17,645,078 of record CM057463.1, on the reverse strand, counting down.
AATAAAAAAGGCCTTTTCTCTCTCTTCACAGCCTAATGGAAGTCAAGAGACCTTCTTTATCTTATGGTTATGAAATCTGGAATATGAAGACTGCAAGGTCACTACAGCAGAGAAAGAGAGATGAAGGAGGTGCACAAATTTTTTACTTCCTATGTAAGTGAAGACCAAAGAAGAATTGATGCATTTAAATTATGTTGTTGGCAAAGAATACTGAATATACCATGGACTGCCAGAAGAATGAACAAATCTGTCTTGGAAGAATACAGCCAAAATGCTCCTTAGAAGCAAGGATGGAGAGATTCGTCCCGCATACTTTGGACATGTTATCAGGAGGGACCAGTCCCTGGGGAAAGACATTATGCTTCGTAGAGAGTCATCGAAAAAGAGGAAGACCCTCAACAAGTCGGACTGACACAGTGGCTGCAACAATGGACTCTAACACAGCAACAATTATGAGGACAGTGCAGGACCAGGCAGTGTTTCATTCTGTTGTACACAGGGTCGCTATGAGTCAGAACCGACCCGAAGGCACCTAACAACAACATATAAGTGAAGTGTGTGGAAATGACATTCTTAACTACTGTTCACATTTCATTCACCAAAACTAGTAAAATGACCTTTATAGAGAAATATCAAGATATTTGATGATAACAAGTAATACATCTCATATCCTTAACAATAATAAATTTTCTAGAAAAAAAGCTGTTTTTTTGCAAGCATTTCCATATTCCTGTCCTTAAGTTTTATTAAAACATTTCTATTCTCAATCTTCCTTTAAAACTGTGTACCTTATTAAATTATAACCCTGTATTCAGTGATGTCCTTTTACATTGGTGCCAGGAACAAGGAATTCAAACAATAAATTGCTGCTGACTTCTTGTTCTGCACCATCCACTTTTTCCTCCAGATATAGCAGTTATGACTAAAGCATTCCTCTCTGAAATCCTGAAGCTTTTGCTTTCATTCGTATTCATTTGTCTGCTATCCTCAGTAAATCTTCAAGGAGGCATTTATGATGTCAGGAAAGATCAAGAGGCTTGGCCTAAGAAGATTCTTAAATATATAGTTTACTGGATCTGTGAACATTAGAACAATCATTCAACTTTTTAAGCCTTAAATTCTTCTTCCTTAAAGCAGAAATAATGATTTCAGTAATAAGGTTATTGTGAGTTTAACAAAATAGTGTATATAAAAGTGCTATGTATTTTGTAAAGCACTGAATAAAATTGATAATTTGTAAATGAATAATAGTATTCAATATGTACAATTTACTTAGCCAATTAAAGACCAAATTAAAATCATTGCCTCCATTTCCAGTAATTGCCACCAGTTTTATTGAGATATAGTTTACATAACATAAAATTTACCCTGTTACGTGCACAATCCAGTGGTCTTTACTATATTCATAGAGTTGTGCAGCCATTGCCACCATTTAATTTTAGAACATTTTCATCAGCCCAAAAAGAAATCTCCTACTTGTACTGCTAAACCAGTCCTCATCCCTCCCCGGCAACTACTAATCTACTTTCTGTGTCTATGGATTTGACTGGTCTGGATGTTTCATATAGATGGAGTCATACGATATGTGCTCCCTTGTGACTAGCTCCTTTCACTTAGTGTGATGTTTTCAAGGTTCATCCTTGTTGTAGCACGTATAACTCTAACTAGTGAATGGAGTTACGAAAAGCTAGAGTAGATCAGTCTGTGTATTAGGGATGTGAAATTTCCCTGTAGATGACAGTTTGTTTTGTGTCTTCAAAAATCACCCCATTTCTCAAATTTCTTCCATAACGTCACTGATACTGAAACTCTTCTTTGTGTGAAGCTGGGGATGGGCCAACTGCTAATTGCTTTATAATGACCAGCAGGGTGGAATACTGCTAACATATTTTGACCTCTTCAAGGCTTGATTTTAAAAGAAAAAAGGTCTAATTTCTATTTCTTATTTTAAGATTTTTTTTTAATTAAATATTTTATTGTACTTCAGGTGAAGGCTTACAGAACAAACAGTTTCTCATGTAACAGTAGTACACATGCTGTTTTATGACTTTGGTTAACAACCCCACAACATTTTAACCCTCTGAATTCTCAGCTTTTTTTTTTTTCTTTTTTTGGTGAAAACACACATAGCCAAAGATACACCATTTCAAAACTTTTTACTTACACATTTAAGTGACATTGACTATGATCTTCCAATTGTGTTGCCATTCTCGCCCAAGATGAAGGCTTACAGTACAAAATAGCCTCCCATTTAACAGTTACTACAAATGTTGCCCTATAACGGTGGTTAACAATCTCACAACACATCAACAGTATCCTTACTCAACTTGTGTTCCTTATCATCATCTTCCTACTCCCCCTCTGCCTTCTGGCCCTTGTCACTGGACTCCTGTACCTCGTTAGTCTCATTTAGTTTTACTGGGCTGTCCACTCCCAGGCTGAACAGTGAACCTCGAAGGTAACTTCACCTCTGAGCTGAAAGGGTGTCTGGGGGCCACAATCTTGAGGTTTCTCCAGTCTCCTTTAGGCCAGTAAATCTGGTCTTTTTTTGGGGGGGTGGAGTTAGAATTATGCTCTATATCCTTCTCCAGCTCTGTCCAGAACCCTCTGTTGTGATCCTGGTCAGAGCAGTCAGTGGTGGTAGCCGGGCACCATCTAGCTGTACTGGACTCAGTCCGGTGGAAGTCTTGGTAGCTGTGGTCAGTTAGTCCTTTGGACTAATCTTTTCATTGTATCCTGTTCTCTTCATTCTCCCCTGCTCCCGAAGGGATGAGATCAGTGTAGTATCTTAGATGGCCGCTCACAGGCTTTTAAGACCCCAGACAGTACTCACCAAGGTAGAATGTAGAGCATTATCTTTATAAGTAGTGTCATGCCAATTGAGCTAGATGTTCCCAGAGACCATGGTCCCCAGAGCCCTCCGTCCAACAACTCAGTCCCTCGGGGAGTTTGGATGTGTCCATGGGGCCTCCATGACCTTTCCTTGTGCAGGTTGTGTTAGTTTCCCTTGTACTGTGTACTGTATCACCTCTCACCCAAGATACCACTTATCTATTGCCTATTTAGTATTTCCCCCCCAACCCTCCCATCCCTGGTAACCAACAAGGATTGTTACATTTTGCATGTGAATTTTTTCATGGGTTTTTACAATAGAGGTCTCATACAATATTTGTCCTTTTGTGATTGACTTATTTCACTCAGCATAATGTCCTCCAGTTTCATGCATGTTATGAGATGCTTCACAGATTCATTGTTGTTCTTTCTCATTGCATAATACTCCATTGTGTGTATGTACCATAGTTTATTTATCCATTCATCTGTTGATGGGCATCTAGGTTGTTTCCATCGTTTTGCTATTGTGAACAATGCTGCCATGAACATAGATGTGCATATGTCTATTCGAGTGACGACTCTTATTTCTCTAGGATATATTCCTAGGAGTGGGATTGCTGGATCAAATGGTATGTCTATTTCTAGCTTTCTGAGGAAACGCCATATCATTTTCCAAAATGGTTGTATCATTTTGCATTCCCACCAGCAGTGCATAAGAGTTCCCATCTCCCCGCAGCCCCTCCAACATTTGTTATTTCCAGTATTTTTGATTCGTGCCAGTAATGCCAGGGTGAGATGGTATCTCATTGTGGTTTCAATTTGCATTTCTCTAATGGCTAGTGATCGCGAGCATTTCCTCATGTGTCTGTTGGCCATTTGAATGCCTTCTTTGGTGAAGTGACTGTTCATTTCCTTTGCCCATTTTTTGATAGGATTATTTGTCTTTTTGGTGTAGAGGTATTGGATTTTCTTGTAGATTATGGAGATTAGACCTTTGTCTGACTTGTACTGTCCAAAAATTTGTTCCCAGTCTGTAGGTTCTCTTTTGACTCTTTTGGTGAAGTCTTTTGAAGAGCATAGGTGTTTGACTTTTAGAAGATCCCAGTTATCTAGTTTATCTGTTGGGTTTTGTGTGTTGATGGTTATGGTTTGTATCCTGTTAATGCCATGTATTAAGGCCTGAAGTGTTGGTCCTATTTTTTCTTCTATGAACTTTATAGTTTTAGGCTTTATATTCAGGTCTTTGATACATTTTGAAGTAGATTTTGTATATGGTGTGAGGTATGGGTCCTGTTTCATTTTTCTGCAAATGGATATCCAGTTTTGCCAGCACCATTTGTTAAAAAGACTGTCTTTTCCCCATTTGATGGACTTTGGGCCCTTGTTGAAAATCAGGTGACTGTAGGTGGATGGATTTACATCTGGGTTCTCAATTCTGTTCCATTGGTCAATGTCTCTGTTTTTGTACCAGTACCAGGCTCTTTTGACTACTGTAGCTGTATAGTAGGTTCTCAAGTCAGGTAGTGTGAGTCCTCCAACTTAATTCTTCTTCTTCAGTAGTGCTTTACTTATTCGGGGCTTCTTCCCTTTCCATATAAAGTTAATAATTAGTTTTTCCATCTCTTTGAAGAATGTTGTTGGTATTTGGATCGGGATTGCGTTGTATTTGTAAATTGCTTTAGGTAGAATTGCCATTTTCACAATGTTGAGTCTGCCTATCCATGAGCATGGTATGTTTTTCCATTCTTGTAGATCCCTTTGGGTTTCATGCAGCAGTGTTTTGTAGTTTTCTTTGTATAGGTCTTTTACATTCCTGGTCAGATTTATTCCTAAGTATCTTATCTTTGTAGGGGCTATTGAAAATGGTATTGATTTCCTGATCTCCTTTTCATCGTTCTCTTTACTGGTGTATAGGAATCCAACTGGTTTTTAAATGTTTATCTTGTATCCTGCTATTCTGCTGAATCGTTCTATTAGTTCCAATAGATTTCTCGTGGAGTCTTTAGGGTTTTCTATGTATAGTATCATATCATCTGCAAACAGGGACAGTTTAACTTCTTCATTACCAATTTGGATGCCCTTTATTTCTTTCTCTTGCCTTATTGCTCTAGCTAGAACTTCCAACACAATGTTAAGTAGGAGTGGTGATAAAGGGCATCCTTGTCTTGTTCCTGTTTTCAAGGGGAATGTTTTCAGCCTCTCTCCATTAAGAATGATGTTGGCTGTTGGTTTTGCATAGATGCCCTTTATTATGTTGAGAAATTTCCCTTCTATACCCATTTGATTGAGAGCTTTTATCAGGAATGGGTGTTGGACTTGGTCAAATGCCTTTTCTGCGTCAATTGAGATGATCATGTGATTTTTTTCTTTCCTTTTATTTATGTGGTGAATTATGTTGATGGATTTTCTAATGTTAAACCATCCTTGCGTATCTGGTATGAATCCTACTTGGTTGTGGTGTATTTTTTTTGATATGATACTGAATTCTATTGGCTAGAATTTTGTTCAGAATTTTTGCATCTATATTCATGAGAGATATTGGTCTGTAATTTTCTTTTTTTGTGATGTCTTTGCCTGGTTTTGGTATCAGCGTTATGCTGGCTTCATAGAATGAATTTGGAAGTGTTGCTTCCTCTTCTATGCTCTGAAATAGCTTGAGTAGAACTCGCACAAGCTCTTCTGTAAATGTTTTGTAGAATTCTCCAGTGAAGCCATCTGGGCCAGTGCTTTTTTTGGTTGGGAGTTTTTTTATTACCTTTTCAATCTCTTCTCCTGTTATGGGTCTGTTCAGATTTTCAATATCACTTTGTTGTAGTTTGGGTAGGCCGTGTGTTTCTAGAAATTTATCCATTTCCTCTAGGTTTTCAAATTTGTTGGAATATAGTTTTTCATAATATTCTGTTATAATCCTTTTTATTTCAGTTGGGTCTGTTGTAATGTCCCCCATTTCATTTCTTATTTGGGTTATTTGTGCCCTCTGCTGTTTTTCTTTTGTCAGTCTGGCCAGTGGTTTGTCGATTTTGTTGATTCTTTCAAAGAACCAACTTTTGGTTTTGTTGATTCTTTCTATTGTTTTTCTGTTCTCTATTTCATTGATTTCTGCTCTGATCTTTACTATTTCCTTTCTTCCGGTGGTTGTAGGCTTTTTTTGCTGTTCTCTTTCTATTTGTTTGAGTTCTGTAGTTAATGTTTTGATTTTGTCCCTTTCTTTTTTTTTGATATGTGCATCTCTTGCTATAAATTGTTCTCTGAGGACTTCCTTTGCTGTGTCCCAAAGGTTTTGGTATGATGTGTTTTCATTTTCATTTGATTCTAGGAATTTTTTAATTCCATCTCTGATTTCTTCTATTACCCATTGATGTGTAAGCTGAGTATTATTCAGTTTCCATGTGTTTGATTTTTTTTCCTTGCTCTTTCTAGTGTTAATTTCTACCTTGATGGCATTGTGGTCAGAGAAGATACTGTGAATTATCTCAGCATTTTGGATCTTGTTGAGGATTGCTCTGTGGCCTAAGATGTGGTCTATTCTGGAGAATGTTCCATGTGCATTGGAAAAGAATGTGTACTTTGCAGCGGTTGGATGGATTGTTCTATATATGTCTATGAGGTCCAGTTGGCTGATTGTGCCCTTTAGGTCTTCTGTATCTTTGCTGAGTTTCTTTTTAGTTCTTCTGTCCTTTACTGAGAGTAGTGTGTTGAAGTCTTCTGCTATTATTGTGGAACTGTCAATTTCTCTTTTCAGTGCTGTTAGAGTTTTTTTATGTATTTTGGAGCCCTGTCATTGGGTGCATAGATATTTATTATGGTTATGTCTTCATGATGGATCGTCCCCTTAATCATTATATAGTGTCCTTCTTTGTCTTTTATGGTAGATTTTGTTTTAAAGTCTATTTTATCTGAGATTAGAATTGCCACTCCTGCTCTTTTTGGGTAGTTGTTAGCTTGATATATTTTTTTCCAATCTTTGACTTTTAATAAATTCACATCTTTGTTTCTAAGGTGTGTCTCTTGTAGACAGCATATTGATGGCTCCTGTTCTCTTATCCATTCTGCCACTCTCCGTCTCTTTATGGGTGCATTGAGTCCATTTACATTCAGTGTAATTATTGATAGATGGAAGTTTGTTGCTGTCATTTTGTAATGCTTTTTTTTTGTGGTGCTGAAGTTTTCTTTGTTCTTCTTACTGTCTTGTGCTGAGTTACTTTTGTTTGTGGATTTTGTGTTCATTTCTTTTGTTTTTATAGGTTTTGTTTTTGCTGAGACTTTATGTTTTTCGTCTTTATTTTTATGAGTTGGTTTGTTAACTTTCTTTGTGGTTACCGTGAATTTTACCCTTATTTTTATAACTTTGAAGCAGTCTACCCTTTAGAAGGTTCTATACCTATGCCGTTTGTTCCCTCTTTCATTGTTTTGATGTTGTGGTCATCCTTTGATTGATTGCTCTGATTCCCTGTTTTATTTCTTTTGTTTTTGGATAGTAGTTCTTTATCTCTTCATTTGATGTTCTAGGGTTTCAGGATTGTTGATTCTCTGTTAGGCTTAGTTTTTCGGATCTTTGCTGTGGAGGGACGGCGTGGTGCTTCTGCCTAGAGCACCATCTTGCCCCGCCCTAAGACATTTTTTGAATAACTTGCATTTGAAGTTATTTGCTACAAATTTTAAGAGACATGGAGAAAACAAATATTTCCCATTTTATAAATAAATGAAATGAAATAGTGAATAGTTACACAAATAGGAGATATAGAATGTATACAGAACCAGACTATTTGAAAACTTGATATTTAACACTTAAAAATATAAAATAAACCTATCTTCATTTTTTCTGACATCTTGCTAACACCGTTAAACTACTCATAAAGCAGATGAGGTTTCCTTTGCCGATTCTATTTTATTTACCATCAAGAAGCTCAGTAACAGTGCCTTTGGGCTTAAGGCTGAAAGCATATTGCCTAGGTGCTATAGAATGAACACTTCTTCTTTGTAATAAATTGATCCTTCATTCAAAGAGTGCCTGGAAATTCACCTGGGTTTTAAGTTGAATTCAATCCTTTTTTTTAATCATTCGTCTTCTGCTATCCTCTTATCTGACTCTTTTTTTTTTTGTTCATTTAATATGCAAGAATTGTCCTGTATTAAGAATTAAAAATGTGAAATCGCAATTATTAGAATTTCACACTATTTCACAAAATGCAAAAAAAAAACAAAATACGCGTTTCAATAAAATGTCACAATTGCACTCTCAAAATCCTTGGTAGAGGCCAAAATAGAGAGATGTTTGCCATTTATCTTAATGATTCTTTTGTACATTTGGATCGATATCAAAATTTTTTAAAAGTCCACAATCAATGAGATTAATTTCAGATGAAATAAAAGCCACATGCATGGCAAGGGTAGCATTAAATCCCTTCCTTTTTATAAGTATTGAAAAACTAGTTTAGCTCACGGAAAGGCCAGAACGAAACTTGAACTAGATATAACCTTTCCAAAGAGTTGTAGAGTTTTTTCCCCTCACTATATACAGGTATGCTATACATCTTTGTTTCAGTAAGAGACTCAACTGGGAATAATTTGAAACACCATGAGTAAGGCAGTTTCTGAGATATTTACAACTTTAACCCAAACCTAGAAGTAATAAAATTCTTATGGGAAAAGTCTGATCTTTTACAATTTTCTCCAAAATGAAACTCCATATTATTTCAATTTAAATCATCTCTTCTTTGAAGAGTTTGAAGATTTTTTTCCAATGCCTTTCAAGGATACTTTTCCCATTTGAATGGCTAAAATAATCAATTCCTGATAAAAGACCTTGCTGATCAAGCATTCATTTATTTAATGTATTAAGTTCTCAATATTTAAGTTCAGCATTCAGTACCTGTAATGCCATTTGATTGTAATGAGGTTAACAGAGTTTATACGGGCCTATCTGAATTTGTTATTAAATGAACTCACTGTTTCTTCTATCAACTGAATTCGAAAGAGAAGCAGGTACAATTCACTGAATAGCACATCAATAATAAATGCCTTAGAGAATTTGTAGGCTCATTTTTCATTAAGTTAGATTTGGAGGGATTTGTTTTTGTGTAGCCACTAGTAAATACAGCAGCTAGAAGATGGGCTGAATCAATAATTTTAGCATGTTGAGATCTCAGTTTTGTGTTGCTTTTTCCTAATTATTACATGAAGCTCTGTAGAATGTATATCCAACATATATTCACTGAGAGATACTAGGTTTAAGCACTCAGGAAATATACTTTAAAAACTTAGTGAAAAATAAGATGTGATACCTTTTCCCTAAGAAGACATAGGCAAGGTAAGATAATATAACAACTCCACGTATGCAGTACCGACAAGAACTGATACAAAAATTCAAAGCAAGAGGAGACCCCTTCAGGGTAGATAATCAGTCTTTCAGAAGATTTCTGAAAGAACTAAAACATTGAATAAGGCCTTAAATTTCTATATGTAGAATTTCTATAGTGGAGCTGGTACAAAAAGTGTTTTAAAGGCAAAGACAGTGCACTGAGATGTGCAAATACAAAGTATGTGTTAAAGAGAGTAACAAAGACAGTCCTTAAAAGTAAATGGTTTTAGGGACCATGGGTAATTTTTAATAGAGCTATCAGTAGTACAAGGTGTAGCTGGGTGACACAAACGGTTAAGTACTTGACTACTAAGCCAAACATTCGGCAATTCAAACTCATCCAGAGGTGCCTCTGAAGACAGACCTGGCAATCTGCTTCAAAAAGATCACAACGTTGAGAACCCTATGGAGTAGTTGTCCTCCGCACACACGGGGTTGCCACAGGTGGAGTCAACTCAACAGCAACTAACGACATTAGTCATTCAAGGCAATGGTTTTGGACAATTATCATTTTTTTAAATACATGAAGAATTGTAAGAGAAATTCCTAAGTTATAATCCTTAGATGTCAGAAGCCATGTATATCATTTATGTCTTGTATTTCTTCTCTATGCTTCCAAAAAAAAAAACAAATCTGTTGTCGTTGAGTTGATTCTGACTCTATGCTTATGACTTCAGATTTAAACCTAGAGATCTGATCTCTCTCCAGATACCACCACAGTGCCTTCTTCTTTCTAGGTGCTCGAACATTTATTAGGAATTAATGAGTACGTGAATAAATGACTGAATAATGAATAAAGGTACTGGAGGTGGAAAGTAGGTTACGGGTTGTGTTTCAGGATGAGAGGAGAGGAGGAAAAGCAAACAGTAAAACATTCAGTTTGAACTATAAACTCAACCATTTTGAGTTATTTTGTTGACAAAAAAAATACTGCACTACAATTACTACCTCACTTTGATGCTTTCCTTTGCAGTAATATTTATTGAAATGATTGTCATGAAATCATCATCCCCAATTCATAGTATCTCAGTCTAACCTCAGCTCACTTCAAATGGGCTCCCACCCCCATCGCTTCACTGAGATTTGGTCAAGACCCTTAGTGACCTACATGATGCCAGATCTAATGGTTTCAACTTATCTAATTGACCTCTCAACAGCATTTGGGACCACCTTCTTTAAAAATACTTCGTGTTCTTGGCTTTTGTGATACCATGCAATTCTTACTTTCTTCCTACATCCCTGGCCACTCTTTCTATGTTCCCCACTTCTTTGTCATCTACTTTATCTTTAATGTTTGGAATGTGCCATGGATGTAGCATGCATCTCCTTCTTGTATTTGCTATATATTCTCCCTTGGTGTTAAATTTAGACCCATGGTGTTAAAAAGCATCTCTATGCTTATGACTTTCAAATCTAATGCTACTGATCTGACCTCTGTCCAGACTTTCAGCTTTATACATCTAACTGACTACTTGACACAACCATAGGGATATAAAATAACATCATGATCTCAGAATTCCTTATTGATATCACAGACTTGCCTTTGTACTTTCTCTGCCACCTCTACAAGTGGTATCACAATCAGTTCAGTTCTGCTAGCCAAAATTTTATGTATTTTCCTTGATGGCTATCATTTTCTTACTCCATAAATCCAATCCATGAACAAATTCTATCAACTTTAATTCTCTGTATATATGCTATTAATATTCTTGTTCAATCTGCCATAATCTTTCACTTAAATTACTCTCTCTGCCTCCCTATTGCACTTTTAAAAACACTTGTGGAGGGGTGGTCTAAGATGGTGGAGTAGTCAGATGCTTTGTGCCATTCCTTACAACAAAGACTGAAGAAAAAAGTGCATCAGATATATATGACAATTTAGGAACCCTAAGCATCAAAGATAAGTCTGAAGAATTGGTCTGAGCAACGGGTGGAAGGAGAAACAATTCAAAAAACAGTGGAAACGGAGAATTACTGATCACCAGTGTCCTGCTAACCAAACTTGCACAGCACAGATATATTGAGACAAATCAAGCACCATTCCCAGCCAAAACCCACTCCATCTGGTGCAGCTAAGAAAGCGTGACTCTGCACACACCCAGAATCAGCCAGGAGTGCTTCCAGCTCTGTGAAAGTTAAGCGCATCCACCTCTCACACCCTAGCCCCCTGTGCCAAAGGGCAACAGGCTGGGGGACACTCCCTTCTTCCTCACCTATCCCTTCTTCCTGCTCGTGACTGCAGTCTAGAAGCATTCAACATCGTCATGACCCCTAAGCCGAGAGCTCATGGTCTGGTCTGAAGGCACCCACCCTTTGCCAAGCCACTAGTGCCAGGGATCCATCGATTTGTAATGCCTTCTACCCTCTCTGTTCACCTGCACCAACAACCTGCTGGCCAAACTGGCACAATGCTGCCAAGGCAGGGAGCATTCCAGGCTGAAGCCACTTCAGCTGTTGTAGCTAAGCAGGAGAGACTCTGTACGCAAGTCAGAGGCCAGAAAAGAATACTTACAGCCCTATGAAGGTCAAGTGCAAGCACCCTGTACACACGCCCACTCCTGTCCCCAATGACAGAGGGCCAAGAGTCTGGGAGGCATTCCCATCCTCTTCACTCATCCTTTCTCCCTACTTGTGGCTGAAGTTCTGTGGTATTTGACACCACCTCATCCCCTAGGCCAGGAGCTCCAATAATCCAGTCTGGAGGCACCTGATCTTTCACTCAGCCACAGACACAAGGGGTCCAAGGACATGCAGCACCTTCTGTCCCCTTCCGTTATCCACGCCAGTGCCTTGCTGGCCCAGCCTGCACAGCATGGCCATAATGAAACAAAGCAAACAACATTTCCAGCCAAAACCCTGGTGCAGCCAAGCAAGAGCAACTCTGCAATCATGGTCAGAGTCAGGCAGGAGTGCTTCCTGCCATGCAAATGTTAACTGCAACCACCTCACTCATCATGCCTACGCAGTCCCCTGTGCCAGAGGCTAAGGGCCTGAGGGCACTCCCATCTGCCTCAGCCATCTCCCCTCCTCGCTCATGTCTGCAGCCCAGTGGCATTCACCACTGCCCCATCCCCTAACCTGGGAGCTCAGACACCCACACTAGGAGGCCTGAGGGTCAGTGACACTCCCCACCCCCTCCAGCCAACAGCACCATCTGCCTGTGGAACAACAGCAGAACCTCCCTTAAAATACATTCTAGTGGACAGAGGCATGCACTCCAACTGGGCACCTATTTCTCCCTGCCTTTCTCCCTGCATCCCCCCACCATAACCAGGGGCTTGTGACTGCTTCATACATACAGCCCTGTCCACTGAGATTGTTGGTGGGAATCTTAGCACAACCTACCAGGTGAGGATAATCCAGGAACCTTCACCCTGACCAATTGGCAAGCGGCAGACAGCACTCACAACACCCAACCCAACAACCACAGAGAATGCCCCCTGCACCCACGGCCAGGTGACCAGAAGGACAGATACATTCCCTTATCAACAATGCCGCCTACATTCTCAGGAGTCATGCAAGACCAATGAACATGGCTCCGCACTCACACACCCAGCCACTGCTTCACCCACATGAAGACAGGAGGTGAGAGCTTCAACATGACCAGATTAGCCACCAGAGTAGTACACATGCTCAACCTACTCAGATATATCAAAACAAAACAAAAATTCAGGAGGCATCAAACTGACATATGGTAAATAAATAAATATAATAACTTCTTGATGTCTCAAAGACAATAGACAATATTAAATTTCATAAAGAAGCAGGACAAAATGGCTGCAACAATCAACCAAAATGAAGAACCACAAAACCTTCTGGAGGAAGACAAGACAGTGGAACTATCTGATAAAGAATTCAAAAGACTAATACACAGCTCTCCAAAGATCAAGAAAGAGACCACAGAAAAGACAGATAGAACCAAGGAAAACATAGAAAAAAAAAATCAAGGAATACAGAGACAATATTAAGGAAAACACAAAGTAATAGAAGAATTCAGGAGGAAAATACAAGAGCAAAACAACAAAATAAATAGGCAATTAGAAATTATACAAAAACAACTAGTTAAAATCCAAAAGATTAATAATAAAATTTCATAAATAGACAACTCAGTAGAAGAGTATAGGAGCAGAATTGAGACAATGGAAGACAGAATTAGTGAAACTGAAGACAAATCCCCTGACATCAATTTGAGGAAAAACCAAAAAAAAAAAAAAAAAAAAGAATGAAGAAAAATGAAGACGGCCTAAGAATTATGTGGGACAATATCAAGAGGAAAAAGTTATGTACGATCAGAATTCCAGATGTCAATGGAAAACACAAAGAGACATGTTGAATATTTGCTGGCAGAAAACTTACAGAAAATCATGAAAGACAAGAAGATATTAATCCAAGAAGCTTAACAAACCCCATATAAGATAGACCCCAAAGAAAGTCACCAAGACAGATGTATCATAATCAAACTTGCCAAAACCAAAGATAAAGAAAGAATCCTGAAAACAACTAGGGAAATACTAAAAGTCACCTATAAAGGAGAACTAATAAGACTAAGCTCTGATTATTCAGCAGAAATCATGCAGGCAAGAAGGCAAGGGGATGACATATATAAAGCCTTGAAGAAAAAAAACTGCTAGCCAAGAATTGTATATCCAGCAAAATTATTTCTCAAATGTAATGGAGAAATTAGGACATTTCCAGATAAATACAAATTAAGAAACTTTGTAAAAACCAGACCAAACTTAAATGTGAAGAAATATTAAAAGGAGTCCTTCAGTTAGGAAACCATCAACATCAGACAACAATCTAAGATTAGGACACAGGATAGATCAAACAGATACCAAACCATTTAAAGAATTCTCAAAAATAAAACAAAGCAAAAAGACCGAAAATAGGGAAAGAGACATCAGTATGTAAATACTACAAGGTCAAAAAAAAAAAAAAAAAACAAGAAGGTATAAGTGGTAGTTATAGAACTTCCATATGGAGAGGAAGTCAAGGTGATATTAAGAAATAAAATACTGTTTTAAACTTAGGAAAATAAAGATAAATTTCAAGGTAACCACAAAGGAAGCTAATAAATCTACCCATCAAAATAAAAAAGAAGAGGAGTTCCGGCAAAATGGCACTCAAGGCAGAAGCACCATGCCGTCCCTCCACAGCAAAGATCCGAAAAACTAAGCCGAACAGAGAATACAACAGTCCTGAAACCCTAAAACATCAAATGAAGAGATAAAAGAACTCAGCCAAGCACCAAATGGAATGAGAAAACTGACAGAGAACGGAGAGCAAGGAGAGATTAATGCAGAGGTCCCCTAGTAGCTAATGCAGCACGGATCCACCATCTTGGACTCCTATAGGAGATCAGCAAATGGGGGTAGAAAGCAGCCTCTCAGAGCGTCCAGCAGGAGACAAAACAACTGGTAATTTGCGGTGTGCACTTTCCCACCTCCCACACCTCTTTGCTCTGGCTCGGCCTCCTCTGCTTCCCTCAGCCATGGTCTCTTCACCGGGAAGCACCGGCTGCTTGGATTCCACACACCCAAGCGGGCTGCTCTCTGGGTGACATTTGTTGGCTGCTAGTGTTGCTTATTTTATTCTGCTTCTTTTGATTTCTCACTTGCCTCTTGCCACCTCCCCCTCCTTTCACTCGAGTGCCTGGCTCTGTGCGCCATATTTGCTTCTTCCTGAGGGGCTGCAGAGCTCCATTCGAGTGTGGAGCTGCTTCCCGGTCTGGGCTACCACGCTAGTGGGATCCTGGGGCTTTTGTTCGTTTGTTAGTTTTGAATGGTTTGTTTGTTTTCTTTTCCTTTTCTTGAGTTGGGAGCCCTTTCTGGCCAGGCGGAGCTGCGTGGCAAGGAACTCCCCTTCAGCTTCCACAGACATGCAGAGGGATCCCTGGTGGCATTTCTTTCTTCATTGGTTTCTTTTTTTTTTTTTTTTCTATTTTTTTGGGAGGCCTTTCTAGCTCTTTTTTTTTTTTTTTAATTTGTTTTGTTTTCTTTTCCCTCTTTTTCCCTTTCTGTCTTTCTTAATTGCTCAGTTTCTCATCTCTCTATATCTTCTTTCTCTTTCTGATCCCTGAATACCAGGTGTTGTATACCTCTACATGTTCTAGCCAGGCTGTACTGAAACACCTGATAGCGACTTCTCCAGACCTCATAGCTGTATCGGTGGGATCCCTGGGAACTTTATGGTGCTTTAACCTTTCTGATTTTTATTTATTCATTCTTTTCTTTTCTTCCTCTTCCCCTTTCTGTTTTTCTCCATTTCATAGTCTCTCATCTCTCCATTCCAACGGCATTCTTTTTTGTTTGTTTGTAAGTTTTTGGCTCCTGTTCCTCTCCCCTCTTTTTCATATCCATCTTAGCTTCACACATAACAATCTCCCCACTGCATCCTGCCTACCTGCACTGGGTGCTTGACATCACACCACCAAGCAGCACAGGCACGGCCTACTGGAACCTGCCCTGCACTGATTACCGACCAACTCTGGTGACTGTAGTAAGTGCCACAAACAAATCGTCCCAGTAATTCCTCTTCAGCTAGACCTGCACTGCAGTACCATTTCTGAGTGACTGACCCTGCCAGTTGGAGAAGGAGGTGAAAAGTATTGAGCACACAGACGAGCAAACAACAAAGAACACACAGTCTGCCTGCTCAGACATAGTCAAATTTTTTTTAAAAAAAGAGACAAAACGAACAAATCTACAATCAGTAAACGAGAAAAATAACTACTGAATGCCCCCAAAACAGCAGACAATATCAAAACATTTACAAAAACAGGACAGGATGGTTCCAGTAGGCATCCAAAATAAAACACCAGATGACTCTTCTGTGGAAGAAAATACACTAGAACTACCTGATAAGGAATTCAAATCTCTAATACTCAGAATTCTCCAAGAACTGAGGCAAAAAGAAGACAAACATGAGGAAAACATAGTCAAATTCATGGAAAATACACACAAAAAATTGGAAGAATTCAGGAAGATGATGCAGAAACAATATGTCAAAATAAATTCACAACTAGAAATTATACAAAGACAACAATTAGAAATCCAAAAGATAAACAACAAGATTTCAGAAATGGATGATGTCATAGAAGGGCTGAGAAGCAGATTTGAAATGGTGGAAGACAGGATCAGTGGAATTGAAGACAAACACTTGGATACAACTCTGCTTCAGGAAAACTCAGAAAAAAGAACAAAGAAAAATGAAGAGACCCTGAGAGTTAAGTGAGACACAATTAAAAGCAAAAATTTACGAGTGATTGGCATTCCAGAACAGGGGGAGAAAACAGAAAACACAGAGAGGATCATTGAAGAACTGCTGACAGAAAACTTCCCCAAAAAGATGAAAAGCTGGCCAGCCAAGAAGCTCAACAAACCACATATAGAAGAGACCCCAAAAGAAAATCACCAAGGCATATCATATTCAAGCTTGCCAAAACCAAAGACAAACAAAGACTCCTGAGAGCAGCTCGTGAAAAACAAGAAGTCACATACAGAGGAGAAACAATAAGACTAAGCTCAGATTATTCGGCAGAAACCATGCAGGCACAAAGGCAGTGGGATGACATTTATAAAATCTTGAAAGACAAAAATTATCAGCCAAGAATAATATATCCTGCAAAACTCTCGTTCGAATTTGATGGTGAAATTAGGTCATTTCCAGATAAACAAAAATTAAAGGAATATGTAAAAGTCAAACCAAACTTACAAGAACTATTAAAGGGAGTTCTTCGATCTGAGGACAAACAGCTTCAGCTCACAGGCAGAAAGTAGGATGCAGGATCATACGAGCCAGATACCAATCTAGGAAATGAATTCTCAAGGACTACCAAAGGCCAAAAGAAATACAACAGGGAATCAGAGCATTTAATCAATAAATGACAACAACATCAAAACAATAAAAGAGGGAATAAACAGCATATGTACAGAACCTTCTAATGGAGAGGAAGGCAAGGCAATACCAAGTAATGGTAGACTGCTTCAAACTTAGGAAGATAAGGGTAAAATTCATGGTAATCACAAAGAAACTTAACAAACATACTCATAAAAATAAAGATGAAAAACATAAAGTCTCGGCAAAAACAAAACCTGCAAAAATAAAACCTAGAAAAAAAAAAGAAATGAAAAAAAAAATCCACAAACAAAAGTAACTCAGCACAAGAGAGAAAGAAGAACAAAGAAAACTTCAGCACCACAAAAAAAAGCACTACAAAATGACAGCAACAAACTCACACCTATCAATAATTACACTGAATGTAAATGGACTCAATGCACCCATAAAGAGACGGACAGTCACAGAATGGATAAGAAAACAGGAGCCATCAATATGCTGTCTACAAGAGACACACCTTAGAAACAAAGATGTGAATTTATTAAAAGTCAAAGAACGGAAAAAAAAATATCTAGCTAACAACTACCAAAAAAGAGCAGGAGTGGCAATTCTAATCTCAGATAAAATAGACTTTAAAGCAAAATCTACCATAAAGACAAAGAAGGACACTATATAATGATTAAGGGGATGATCCATCATGAAGCTATAACCATAATAAATATTTATACACCCAATGACAGGGCTCCAAAATACATAGAAAAAACTCTAACAGCACTGAAAAGAGAAATCGACAGTTCCACAATCATAGTAGGAGACTTCAACACACCACTGTCAGTAAAGGACAGAACAACTAACAAGAAACTCAGCAAAGATACAAAAGACCTAAAGGGCACAATCAGCCAACTGGACCTCATAGACATATATAGAACACTCCATCTAACCACTGCCAAGTACAAATTCTTTTCCAATGCACATGGAACATTCTCTAGAATAGAGCACATCTTAGGCCACAGAGAAATCCTCAACAAGATCCAAAACGTTGAGATAATTCAAAGTATCTTCTCTGACCACAATGCCATCAAGGTAGAAATTAACACTAGAAAGAGCAAGGAAAAAAAATCAGCTACATGGAAACTGAATAATACCCTGCTTACACATCAGTGGGTAATAGAAGAAATCAGAGATGGAATCAAAAAATTCCTAGAATCAAATGAGAATGAAAAGACATCATACCAAAACTTATGGGACACAGCAAAGGCAGTCCTCAGAGGACAATTTATAGCAAGAGATGCACATATCAAAAAAGAGAAAGGGACAAAATCAAAACATTAACTACAGAACTCAAACAAATAGAAAGAGAACAGCAAAAAAAGCCCACAACCACAGGAAGAAAGGAAATAGTAAAGATTAGAGCAGAAATCAATGAAATAGAGAACAGAAAAACAATAGAAAGAATTAACAAAACCAAAAGTTGGTTCTTTTAAAGAATCAACAAAATTGACAAACCACTGGCCAGGCTGACAAAAGAAAAACAGGAGAGCACACAAATAACCCAAATAAGAAATGAAATGGGGGACATTACAACAGACCCAACTGAAATAAGAAGGATTATAACAGAATATTATGAAAAACTATACTCCAACAAATTTGAAAACCTAGAGGAAATGGATAAATTTGCAGAAACACACGGCCTACCCAAACTACAACAAAATGATGTTGAAAATCTGAACAGACCCATAAAAAGAGAAGAGATTGAAAAGGTAATAAAAAAAACTCCCAACCAAAGAAAGCCCTGGCCCAGATGGCTTCACTGGAGAATTCTACAAAACATTTACAGAAGAACTTGTATCAGTACTACTCAAGCTATTTCAGAGCATAGAAAAGGAAGCAACACTTCCAAATTCATTCTATGAAGCCAGCATAACGCTGATACCAAAACCAAGATGTCACAAAAAAAGAAAATTACACACCAATGTCTCTCATGAATATAGATGCAAAAATTCTTAACAAAATTCTAGCCAACAGAATTCAGTATCATATCAAAAAAATAATACACCACAATCAAGTAGGATTCATACCAGGTACACAAGGAAGGTTCAACATTAGAAAATCAATCAGTGTAATCCACCGCATAAATAAAAGGAAAGAAAAGACTCATATGATCATCTCAATTGATACAGAAAAGGCATTTGACAAAGTCCAACACCCATTCCTGATAAAAGCTCTCAATCAAATAGGTATAGAAGGGAAATTTCTCAACATAATAAAGGACATCTATGCAAAACCAATGGCCAAAGTCATTTTTAATGGATAGAGGCTGAAAACAGGAACAAGACAAGGATGCCCTTTATCAGCACTCCTATTTAACATTGTGCTGGAAGTTCTAGCTAGAGCAATAAGGCAAGAAAAAGAAATAAAGGGCATCCAAATTGCTAATGAAGAAGTTAAACTGTCCCTGTTTGCAGATGATATGATACTATACATAGAAAACCCTACAGACTCCACGAGCAACCTACTGGAACTAATAGAAATATTCAGCAGAGTAACAGGATACAAGATAAACATTCAAAAATCAGTTGGATTCCTATACACTGGTAAGGAGAATGATGAAAAGGAGATCAGGAAATCAATACCATTTTCAATAGCCCCTAAAAAGATAAAATACTTAGGAATAAATTTGACTAGGGATGTAAAAGACCTATACAAAGAAAACTACAAAACACTTCTTCATGAAACCCAAAGGGATCTACATAAATGGATAAACATACCATGCTCATGGATAGGCAGACTCAACATTGTGAAAATGGCAATTCTACCCAAAGAAATTTACAAATACAACGCAATCCCGATCCAAATACCAACAACATTCTTCAAAGAGATGGAGAAACTAATCATAACTTTATATGGAAACGGAAGAAGCCCCGAATAAGTAAAGCACTATTGCAGAGGAAGAATAAAGTTGCAGGTCTCACACTACCTGACTTGAGAACCTACTATACAGCTACAGTAGTCAAAACAGCCTGGTACTGGTACAACAACAGAGACATTGACCAATGGAACAGAATTGCGAACTCAGATGTAAATCCATCCACCTAGGGTCACCTGATCTTCGACAAGGGCCCAAAGTCCATCAAATGGGGAAAAGACAGTCTTTTTAACAAATGGTGCTGGCAAAACTGGATATCCTTTTGCAAAATAATGAAACAGGACCCATACCTTACACCGTATACAAAAACTACTTCAAAATGGATCAAAGACGTGTATATAAAGCCTAAAACTACAAAGTTCATAGAAGACAAAATAGGACCAACACTTCAGGCCTTAATACACAGCATTAACATGATACAAACCATAACCATCAACGCACAAAACCCAACAGATAAGCTAGATAACTGGGATCTTCTAAAAATCAAACACCTACGCTCTTCAAAAGACTTCACCAAAAGAGTCAAAAGAGAACCTACAGACTGGGAACAAATTTTTGGACAGTACAAGTCAGACAAAGGTCTAATCTCCATAATCTACAAGAAAATCCAACACCTCTACAACAAAAAGACAAATAATCCTATTAAAAAATGGGCAAAGGAAATGAACAGACACTTCACCAAAGAAGACATTCAAATGGCCAACAGACACATGAGGAAATGCTTGCGATGACTAGCCATTAGAGAAATGCAAATTAAAACCACAATGAGATACCATCTCACCCTGGCATTACTGGCACGAATCAAAAACACTGGAAATAACAAATGTTGGAGGGGCTGCGGGGAGATCGGAACTCTTATGCACTGCTGGTGGGAACACAAAATGATACAACCATTTTGGAAAATGATATGGCGTTTCCTCAGAAAGTTTGAAATAGACATATCATTCGATCCAGCAATCCCACTCCTAGGAATATATCCTAGAGAAATAAGAGTCGTCACTCGAATAGACATATGCACATCTATGTTCATGGCAGCATTGTTCACAATAGCAAAATGATGGAAACAACCTAGATGTCCATCAACAGATGAATGGATAAACAAACTATGGTACATACACACAATGGAGTACTATGCAATGAGAAAGAACAACAATGAATCTGTGAAGCATCTCACAACATGGATGAAACTGGAAGACATTATGCTGAGTGAAATAAGTCAATCACAAAAGGACAAATATTGTATGAGACCTCTATTGTAAAAACCCGTAAAAAGTTCACACACAAAATGTAACAATCTTTGTTGGTTACCAGGGATGGGAGGGTTGGGGGGGAAATACTAAATAGGCAATAGATAAGTGGTATCTTGGGTGAAGGGTGAGACAGTACACAATACAGGGGAAACTAGCACAACCTGTACAAGGAAAGGTCATGGAAGCCCCATAGACACATCCAAACTCCCTGAGGGACTGAATCACTGGGCAGAGGGCTGTGGGGACCATGGTCTTGGCGAACATCTAGCTCTATTGGCATGACACACCTTATAAAGACAATGCTCTACATTCTACCTTGATGAGTAGTGTCTGGGGTCTTAAAAGCCTGTGAGCAGCCATCTATGATACTCCACTGGTCTCATACCTTCAGGAGCAAGGGAGAATGAAGAGAACAGGATACAAGGAAAAGATTAGTCCAAAGGACTAATTGTCCACATCTACCAAGGCCTCCACCGGACTGAGTCCAGTACAGCTAGATGTTGCCCAGCTACCACCACTGACTGCTGTGACCAGGATCACAACAGAGGGCTCTGGACAGAGCTGGAGAAGGATGTAGAGCATAATTCTAACTCACAAAAATACGAGACCAGATTTACTGGCCTAAAGGAGACTGGAGAAACCCCGAGAGTATGGCCCCCAGACACCCTTTTAGCTCAGTGGTGAAGTTACCTCCGAGGTTCACTGTTCAGCCTGGGAGTGGACAGCCCTGTAAAACCAAATGAGACTAACGAGGTACAGGAGTCCAGTGTCCAGTGACAAGGGCCAGAAGGCAGAAGGGGACAGGGAAGCTGGTGATAGGGAACCCAAGGTTGAGTAAGGATATTGTTGATGTGTTATGAGATTGTTAACCATTGTCATAGGGTAACATTTGTAGTAACTGTTAAATGTGAAACTATTTTGTTCTGTAAGCCTTCATCTTAAGTAAGAATAACAGCACAACTGGAAGAGCATAGTGAATGTCTCTTAAATGTGTATGTAGAAATTTTTGAAACGGTATCTTTGGCTGTGTGTATTTTCACCAAAAAAAAAAAAAAAAGTTTGAGAAGCTAGAGGGTTACTATGTTGTGGGTTTGTTAACCAATATCATAAAACAACATGTGTACTACTGTTTCATGAGAAACTATTTATTCTGTAAGCCTTCACCTGAAGTACAATAAAATATAAAAAAGAAAAAGAAGAAAAACATAAAGACACAGTAAATACAAAATCAACAATAAAGAAAGAAATGAAATAAAATCCGTAAACAAAAAGAACTCAGCACAGAAAATTAGCACAAAGTAATCATCAACCCCACAAAAAGTACAATAAAATGAAAGCAGTAACCTCATACCAATCAATGATTATACTGAATGTAAATGGCTTAAATGCACCAGTAAAGAGACAGAGAGTCATGGAATGGTTAAAAAAACACAATCCATCTATATGCTGTCTACAAAAGACACATCTTAGACGTAAAGACATAAATCTCTAAAAACCAAAGGATGGAAAAATATTTCAAGTAAACAGTAACCAAAAAAAGAACATGAGTGGTAGTTCAAATCTCAGATAAATAGACTTTAGGGAAAAATCATCCATAAAAGCCAAGGAAGCTCATGATATAATGATTAAAGATACAATCCACCAGGAAGACATAATCTTAATAAATATCTACACACCAAATGACAGCATTCTAAAATACATAAAGCAAACTATAATAGAACAGAAAAGAGAAATAGATATTTCCACAATAATTGTAGGAGACTTCAACACATCACTTTCGGTGAAGGTTAGAACATCTAGAAAGAAACTCACTTAGGATACAGAAGATCTAAATACAACAATCACTTAATCAGCAATACCTCATTGACATATACAGCACATTCCACCCAACAGCAGCAAAGTATACATTCTTTTCCAATGCACATGGAACATTCTTCAGAATAGCTGACATTTTAGGCCACAAAGGAAGCCTCAACAAAATCCAAAACATGGAAATAATACAAAACATTTTCTCTGATCACAATGCCATAAAAGGAGAAATCAATAACAGCAATAGCAAGGAAAAAAAAAATCAAATACATGGAAACTGAACAATTTCTTGCTTGAAAACCACCGGGTAACAGAAGAAATGAAGGACAGAATTAAAAAATTCATAGAATCGAATGAGAGTGAAAACACATCTTACAAAAACATTTGAGACACAGCAAAAGCAGTACAAGAAGTTAATTTATAGCAAGAAATGCATACAGCAAAAAAGAAGAAAGGACCAAAATCAAAATATTAACCCAACAACTTGACAAAAGAAAGAGAGCCCAAAAGAAGCCCACAGTCGCCACAAGAAAGGAAAAAATAAAGATTAGAACAGAAATAAACAAAATAGAGAATAGAAAAACAATGGAAAGAATCAACAAGACAGAAGTTGGTTCTTTGAAAGGATCAACAAAATTGACAAACTATTGGCCAAATAGACAAAAGAAAAGCAAGAGAGGAAGCAGATAACCTGAACAGGAAATGAGATGGGTGCTATCACAACAGAATCAGCTTAAATAAAAAAGGATCATAACAGGATACTATAAAAATTGTACTCCAACAAATTTGAAAAACCTAGATGAAATGGACAAATTTTAGAAACACACTACCAACAAAAAAAAAGATAGGTAGAAAAACTAAACAGACCCATAAGAAAAGAAGACATTAAAGAGGAAGTAAAAAAAAATCTCCCATCAATAATTTTTTTTTTTTAAAGCCCTAGCCCAGATGGTTTCACTGGAGGGCTCTACCAAACATTCAGAGAAGAACTCACACCAGTACTACTCAAACTATTTCAGAGCATAGAAAAAGGAGGAATACACCGTAATTCATTCTATGAAGCCAGCATAAACCTGATTCCAAAGCTAGGCAAAGATACCACAAAATAAGAAAATTACAAACCAATATCCCTTATGCATATAGATGCAAAATTCTAGCAATAAAATTCAACAGCATATCAAAAAAACAATATTTCATGACCAAGTGGGATTCATGCCAGGTATGCAGGGATTCAACATCAGGAAAACAGCCAACGTAATCCACCACATACATAAAAGAACCAAACGATCTTATCAATCAATGCAGAAAATACACTTGACAAAGTCCAATACCTATTCCTGATAAAAACTCTCAGTAAATTAGAAATAGAAGGGAAAATCCTGGAAATAATAAAGAGCATTTATGCAAAGCCAACATCCAACATCATTCTAAATGGAGAGAGACTGAAGCACGCCCCTTGAGAACAGGAACCAGACAGGGATGCCCTTTATCACCACTCTTATTCAACATTGTGCTGGAACTCCTAGCTAGAGCAATAAGGCAAGAAAAACACATAAAGTGTATCCAGATTTGTAAAGAAGAGGTAAAAGTATCCCTATTCCAAGATGATATGATCCTATGCATAGGAAATCCTAAAGAATCCACAAGAAAGCTACTGGAACTAATAGAAGGTTTCAGCAAAGTAGCAGGATACAAGCTTAACATACAAAAATCAGTTAGATTACTCTACACCAAAAAAGAAAACCTCAAAAAGGAAATCAACAAATCAATACCACTTACAATAATCCCCAAGAAGATAAAATACTCAGGAATAAAACTAACCAGGGACATAAAAGACATATACAAAGAAAATTACAAAACATTACTGAGATAAACCAAAAGAGAGGTGCATAAATGAAAAAACATAGCATGCTCATAGATAATATGACTCAACATTGTGAAAATGTCAATTCTACCCAAAGCAATCTACAGATATCATGCAATCCTGATCCAAATTCCAACAGAATTCTTTAAAGAGACAGAGAAACCAATCAACAACTTTATATGGAAAGGAAAGAGACTCCAAATGAGTAAAGCATTATTGAAGAAGAATAAAGTAGGAGGCCTCACAGTACCTAACCTAAGAACCTACTATATAGCCACAGTAGTCAAAACAGCCTGGTGCTTGTACAACACACACACACACATAAGCCATTGGAAATGAATTGAGAAGCCAGAAGTAAACTCATCTACCTATGGTCACCTGATCTTTGACAAAGGCTTAAAGTCCATTAAATGGGGAAAAAACAGTCCCTTTAACAAATGGTGCTACAAAACTGGATGTCCATCTGTAAAAAAATGAAACAGGATCCATACATCACACCATACACAAAAACTAACTCAAAATGAATTGAATACCTAAATATAAAACCTAAAACAATAAAGATCATGGAAAACAAAATAGGGGCAATTCTTGGGGCCCTAATACAAGACATAAATACAATAAGAATAATAACTAACAAATCATAAACACCAGAAGATAAACGAGATAACTGGGAGCTAGTGAATAAAAATTAAACCCTTAGGTTCATTAAAAGACTACCAAAAGAGTAAAAAGACAATCTACACACTGGGGAAAAAAAATTTGGCTATGACATATCTGACAAAGGTCTAATCTCTAAATTCTATAAAATACTTCAACACCTCAACAACAAAAAGACAAATAATCCAATTAAAAAATGGGCAAAGGATATGAACAGACACTTCACCAAACAAGACATTCATCAGGTTAACAGACGTATGAGTAAATGCTTACAATCATTAGCCATTAGAGAAATGCAAATCAAAACTACATTGACTGCCATCTCACTCAGACAATACTGGCACTAATAAAAAAAAATAATCAAAAATAACAACTATTGGAGAGTGAAAACCTCATGCACTGCTAGTAGGAATGCAAACTGGTACATCTACTTTGGAAAACAATATGGCACCTCCTTAAAAAGCTAGAAATAGAAATACCACATGATCCAGCAATCCCACTCCTAAGAATACATGCTAGAGAAATAAGAGCTGTCACATGAATAGACATATGCAGACCCATGTTCCCTGCAGCATTATTCACAATAGCAAAAACATGGAAACAACCTAAGTGCCCACCAACAGATAAATGGATAAACAAACTATGGCACATATACATGATGGAATACTATGCAATGATAAAGAACTATGATGAATCTGCAAAACATTTCACAACATGGATGAATCTGGAGGGTATTATGCTGAGTGAAATAAGTCAATCACTAAAAGAACAAATATTGTATGAGACCACTATTATAAAAACTCAAGAAAAAGTTTTTGCACAGAAAAAATATCTTTGATGGTTATGAAGGAGAGGGGATGGGGAGGGGAAATCACTAACTAGATAGTAGGCAAGTGTTAACTTTGGTGAAGGGAAAGGCAACATACTATATAGGGTCACAACTTGACCAAGGCAAAGTCGTAAAAGCTTCCTAGACACATCCAAACACCTTGATGGTCCAAGTTACTGGGGCTGAGGGCTAGGGACCCTGGTCTCAGGGGACATCTATGTCAATTGGCATGACATAGTTCATAAAGAAAATGTCCTACATCCTATTTTGGTGAGAGAGTCTGGGGTCTTAAAAGCTTGCAAGCAGCCATCTAAGACACATCTATTGGTCCCATCACGTTCAGAGTAAAGGCGAATGAAGAAAACCAAAGACACAAGGAAAATATTAGTCCAAAGGACTATTGAACCACATGAACCACAGCCTCCACCAGCCTGAAACCAGAAGAACTAGATGGTGCCTAGCTACCACCACCCACCTCTCTGACAGGGATCGCAATAGAGAGTCCTAGAAAGAGTGGAAGAAATATGTAGAACAAAATTCAAATTCACACAAAAAGACCAGACTTACTGGTCTGACAGAGACTGGAGGAACTCCAGAGACTCTGCCCTCCGGACACCCTGCTAACTCAGAACTAAAGCCACTTTCAAAGATTAGACAGGCCTACAAAACAAACCATAGCACATGGGAGGAATGTGCTTCTTAGTTCAGTCAAGTATATGAGAGCAAATGGGCAACACCTGCTCAAAAGCAAAGATGAGAAAGCAGGAAGAGACAAGAAAATCTGATGAATGGACATGGGGAACCTGGGATGGAGAGATGGAGAGTGCTGACAGATTGTGGAGATTGCAAACAATGTTACAAAACAATTTGTGTATAAATTTTTTAATAAGAAACTAATTTGTACTGTA
This sequence comes from Dugong dugon, assembly GCA_030035585.1. Lineage (NCBI taxonomy): Eukaryota > Metazoa > Chordata > Mammalia > Sirenia > Dugongidae > Dugong > Dugong dugon. Next base: position 17,617,806 of record CM057463.1, on the reverse strand, counting down.
AACTTTCAACTAAGGCACAATAAAATTAAAAAAAAAAAACCCACGTGATTAAATTGGGGCAACCAGATAATCCAGGATAATCTCTCTATTTTAAGGTCAGTTTATTAGCAACCTTAATTCCACCTGCAAATTTAAGTTTCCTTTCCTATGTAATATAGCACATTCACAGGTTCTGGGAATTAGGACATGGACATCTTTGGGGTAGCATTACCTTGCTTACCACAGCTCCTTAGAATAAAATAGAAACTCTTTACTCTAACTTCCAAGCCTACTTGATCTGGGCTTTTTCTTCCATCTCCTACCATATCTGGTAATTTCCTATTCATCTCTTATTATTCCCTTCTCACCCACTATCTTCCAACCACAATATCTTTCTTTCTATTCTTGAGGCAGGGCAAACTAAATCCAATATAGGCTTGCACTAGCTTTTCTCTCTGGTTGCATTGTCCAGTTCTGTATCTTCTTGTAGTTGGTTCTTTCACTTTTTCAGTGTTGGCTTACTAAGCCAACACATCTAAAAGAATCACCCAGATATATTCACATAATCAAATAGCAAATCTTTATCATACTCTGCTATTGTTTTGTTTTATAAATTTATTTGTGTGTTTATTAATTAACTTCTTTCAAACGCACACACACACAAGTGTGCCCACTCGCACTTGTGCCTCATTCTATGCTCTAATACAGGTGTCAGCAAACTTCTTTTATAAAGTGCCACATAGTAAATAATTTAGACCGTACAGTCTCTGTCAAAACTACTTAACTCTGCCATTGTAATGTGAAAGTACCTATTGACAATATAACAATATATGAGTGTCGCTGTGTTTCAATACAACTTTATTACCAAAATTGGCCATTGGTCAGATTTTGCCTGTGGGTCATAGTTGTCAACCCCTGTCCTAAAAAGATAAAGCTTTTCTTCTTATCTATATACCATTAGCATCTAGAAGTTGCTTCACACATAACCCATTGCTGTTGAGTCAATTCCGACTCATAGCAAACCTATAGGCAGAGTAGAACTTCCCAATTGGGTTTCCAAGGAACAGCTGGTGGATTCGAACCACTGAGCTTTTGGTTAGCACTCAAATGCTTAACCACTGTGCCACCAGGACTGCAGAACATAATACAAGCTAAATAAAATTTTATTGAAAAATAAATTAACAATTCCAAAAAAGGAATGGATAGTGGGTGACCAAAAGACCAGTGTCTACCTCAAGGGCTTTTAGGTACAAACTGGGGTATTAATTAGCCATTAATTTAGAAAAAAAACTATGAAAAATATAACATCTTCATATTGTACTTGTCTTAGTCATCTAGTACTGCTATAACAGAAGTACCACAAGTGGATGGCTTTAACAAAGAGAATTTATTCTCTCACGGTCTAGTAGGCTACAAGTCCAAATTCAAGGCATCGGCTCCAGGGGAAGGCTTTCTCTCTCAGCTCTGGAGAAAGTACCTTGTCATCAATCTTGCCCTGGACTAGGAGCTTCTCCGTGCAGGAACCCCAGGTCCAAAGGAAGCGCTCTGCTCCAGGCACTGCTTTCTTGATGGTATGAGGTCTCCAACTCTCTGCTTGCTTCCTTTCCTTTCATCTCTTGTAAGATAAAAGGTGGTACAGGCCACACCCCAGGGAAACTCCCTTTACATTGGATCAGGGATGTGACTTTAGTAAGGGTGTTACAATCCCACCCTAATCTTCTTTAACATAAAGTTACAATCACAAAATGGAGGACAACTACACAATACTAGGAATCATGGCCCAGCCAAATTGCTATACACGTTTTTGAGGGGACTTAATTCAGTCCATAACAGTACTTGACTATCTCTATAAGGTTCCCAAAGAGTTGTTGGTTATGGGCTGGAGATGTAAATTTTAGGGTCGGTAGCATAGGGGCGGTATTTAAAGTAGTGACAGAGAAGGGCAGGTTGCTTAGAGAGGGTGTTAAGGAATGAGTAAAGTATAAGTGCATAGATGTGGAGTGTCAAGGACAGAAGTAGGGAGAATATCAACTTCTAGAGAGCTAGCACAGATAGAAGATTCTAGATACAAAGATCTGAGAGCTAGCCAAAAAAAAAAAAAGAAAGAAAGGAAAGAAGAGAGGGAGAGAGGAGGGAAGGAGGGATGCAAGAGGAAGGGAGGGAGGGGAAAGAAAAAAGAAAGAGAATTCTGATGATACTGTAACAGGAGTCAATTGTGGAAAGATTTTAAAGAGGAAAGAAATAAGCAACAGTGGCAAATGCCAAAATGTCACCAAGATATTCAGTTAAGTTAATCTTTGAAAAGTGCCCATGAATTTACCATTAAGAAGTCATGAAATGCCTTATCGGTTTAAAGCAGTAAGGGCAAACACTAGATGGTGATGGGTTTAATAGTGGATGAGAGGAAAGGAAGTGAAGATGGTGAGGACATAGTGACTTTCAAACAAAGAAGAAAAAACACTATAGTGCTATTGGAACATGATATATCATGAAACAATTTTTTAATTGTTTATCTTGGTTATTTATGAGGCTCTTTAAAAATGGAAAAGCATTGACATCTAAATGATTAGAAGAAGGAGGTCAATGCATAAGGAGACAGTGAGAATTCAAGAAAAATTAGGGGAAAATTGATGGACGAAGTTCTTAAAACAGAAGACAGGTAAACATCCAGAGCAGAGGTAACCTAAGAGAAGGTAAGGATATGAGCAAACAAGAAATATTTTGGAGGTAGATAAGATTCTGAAAGAGTCAAAGGAAATAGTCTTGATTTTCCATGTGGAAAATACAAGTTAAGTCCAACAGCTGAGGAAGAAAGATAGACAGAAGAGGGAATTTAGAGCTTAAAGAAATACAAGTTTCAAATAGATTTCTATAGTACTGGGAGATGCTGATCATTACGTATATGCTACAGGACTGTAAAATAGCATGGAGGGCACAGCTATGAGTAAATCATGAACTTCTAATGACACCAGTCTCCACTCTTGTGAGATTTTTCTTGCAATATTCAGCAGTGAAGTATAACTGCTGAGAAATTAGATGTTTAAAATTGTCCCTGATTGGGCATTTAGAAAATGTGTGAAATCAATGAGCAACATGGTAAAGGAGTGAGGGCTTTGTCAATAAATAGTAGTTGAAGTGATGTCCCATATTTTGCCAGTGTTATAATGATGGATTCAAATTTACAAGGGGGTTGGAGAAAGAAAACATCAGGGATGGAAGATTGCTGTGAAGTTAGGGATAGTTCTTAAGGAAATAGGTGAGGATACATGAAGGATAATCAATTATGTTCAGAAAATGAGATACTAGAATTATACCTCAAAAGCGTAAAAGTTCTGGATGATGACAAGAACAAAACTGTAGCTACAATTTTGGTGACTGATACAGAGTGTAGGTAAAGGTAAACTCACAACATCAAGAAAACATGAGGCTAAGGTGTAACTAATTTACTATAGCAGACACTGTGGTGCCCTGCCAGTATCTTCTTATCCTTACCAATTACCAGCCTTACTTCCAACTACCATCCCTTGCATTTTTTCTTGCCCTAGCCTCTGGAGCCTGATTGCTACCGGTGAGGCAGGATGGATGTGCTATGGAATTAATGGCCTTCCCTCTCTCTGAAGCTCTTAACAAATGTGGGACGAGTTCCTTCCTTGTTGGAGGGCATAATACTGAGTTTGTGATTTACCCTGGCTCGTAGAATTTCTCCCGTGGAATTAAGTTACAGTCACCCTAGGTGGTAGCTATCTTGAAAACACACCCTATACTGTTTCTCTTCTTTTCCTTGTCTAGTTTATCACTGTTCTCTTAAATTCCTATGTTAGGGTTCTGCTTTCAGGGGAACTCAAACCATGACATCCATATAGATCCTGAAGTTCTTTAGACTGATGCCAGGAGTGGTAGGGAAAAAGCAGATAAACCAAGAATTCAGAAAGTGACTTCAGTGAGGAGGATTAAATGGCACATATTTATATATATGGAAATCCTGGTGGCGTAGTGGTTAAGAGCTACGGCGGCTAACCAAAAACGTCAGCGGTTCGAATCCACCAGCCACTCCTTGGAAACCCTGTGGTGCAGTTCTACTCTGTCCTTTAGGGTTGCTGTCAGTTGGAATAAACTCAATGGCAATAGGTTGTTTTTTATTGTTATTATTATTATATATACATATAGGCTGAAATAGAACAATCTGAAGAGACAGGTTGACTTAGCCTCTTGTCACAGTGATACCAATGCATGAGAAAATTCCACTACAGAAGACCAATGGAAACGTGGCTCAGAGAACAGACCACAGTCATTCAACAATTATTGAGTATCTGATATGTACCAGGAACGTGTTAGGTGCAAGAGACACAAAAATAAATAATGTACCATTCCTACCTTTAGGGTGTTTGCAGGCTATTAAGATTTTCTAGAATGAGAAATTTTTCAAGTACTGTAAAAGTAATGACTAAAATGCACAGAGTGTATTACTGAAGTAAAAATACTTCAAGGTCTAAGAAAAATCAGAGGCTACTTCATGAAAGAAGTGACGTCTCAGTGAAGATTTTTAATTAAGTAGATGTTAAACAGGCAAGAAAGTAGAGGTGAAGAGAGTAAATATTTTAGGAAAAAGAGATGAGCTGTGTCAAAGAGGGTAAAAATAACATGGTATGTGCAGGAAATGACAAGCAGTTCAGTCTTTCTGGAGCTTAAACAGGAGGAAAGAAGTGATTAAAAAAAAAACTGTGTTGGAGAGCCAAGCATGGGGCCAGATTATTCCTTATTTGCCAGCTCATGGAGTTTGGTAACCTATCTTTAGGCAATGGAATATCACTGAAGAATTTTGAATAATGAGGATGGAGTACAGATGTATCATCCTATGGAGGATGTATTTAAGAAGACTTGTCCGAGACTATTAAGGAGAAAAGTTAAGAGGCTGTCACTGGAAGAGAGGTGAAAAGATGGTAAAATCCTGAATATTGCAGTGAGAGTAGGGGTGGGAAATGCACATATTCCAGCAATAGTTGCAACAAAATTACCAGGATTTGGTTATTAACCTGCTATAGTGCTGGTACCGGGAGATGTAGGAATTATCATCTTCTCATGAAAATCATCATGTTTCTCATTTCAGTGATTAGGTGGAAAGTGATTCCTAAAACAAGGAAAGCAAACACAGCATAGCAAACACAGGCATCTTTAGAAAGAATGATATTCAGTGAGTGTTGTTAGCTGCTGTTGAGTCATCCTCAGCTCATAATAACCCCATGTACAATGTGATCCATAAGATTTTCATTAGCTGGTTTTTTAGAAGTAGATTGTCAGACCTTTCTTCCTAGTCTGTCTTAGTCATGAAGCTTCACTGAAAACTGTTCAGCAGCATAGCAACACACAAGCCTCCACTGACAGATGGGTGGAGGCTGTGCTTGAGGTGCATTGGCTGGAAATCAAACTTGGGTCTCCTGCATGGAAGGTGCAAATTCTACCACTAAACGACCACTGCCTCCAGCCGGTGGATAACCACCAAACCCATTGCCATCAGGTTGATTCCAACTCATAGTGACCCTATAGGACAGAGTAGAACTGCCCCATAAGGTTTCCAAAGAGTGGCTGTTGGATTCCAACTGTTGACCTTCTGGTTGGCAGGCAAACTCATAACCACTGCACCACCAGGGCTCCAATTGGTGGATTTAAAAAACAAACAAACCTGTTGCCAACGAGTAGATTGTTACTTATAGCGACCCTACGGGACAGAGTAGAACTTCCCCATAGGGCTTCCAAGCAGTGGCTGGTGGATTCGAACTGCCGACATTTTGGTTAGCAGCTGAGCTCTTAACCACTGCTCCACCAGCGCTCCATAGGGAAGTACCATCCTAGAATCATTTATCCTAGTTTTAGTCTTTAGGAAACTGAGAAAATCTACTCATAAAGGCATTGATGGAGTTTTTGGTATATAGGGTTTCTCTAGCTTTCTAATTGATGAAAACTTAGTTGCTAAGCATAGCAATCATACTTAGTGAATTATTTTGTTATTTCTGTATGTGACAGATTTCAACTAACCCTTCATGATTGATAGAAATGTACTGTATAATTATTACAAATAATGAGGTAACACGGGGAACTGTGTGACAGAAAGGAAAATAGACTTGAAGTAATAAAGCCTGGAGTTTGTTTTAGGCTTTGACACTCACTAGATATGTGTCTTTTGGCAGTAAACTGGACCTTAGTTTCCTCACATGAAAAGAAGAATTATAATAATATCAGAGAAGGTGAGGATCATATGAGATACTACATAGAAGGTGCTTTGTAAATCATAATCTACCGTATAAATGTGCGTTATCAGTATTACAACCTATTTAATTTACACACAATATAGTTCAAATATTTCAAAACTATTGACCTGTATAACCCATTTGCATATATATATATATAATTTGTATGTATATATATAATTTGTATGTATATATATATATACATAAAACCAAAAACCAAACTCACTGCCATCAAGTCAATTCCAACTCATAGCAACCCTATAGGACAGATTCGAACTGCTGACCTTTTGGTTAGTAGCTGAGCTCTTAACAACTGCACCACCAGGGCTCTTGGAGTCCCTGAGTGGCTCAAATGGTTAAAGTGCTTGGCTGCTAACTAAGATGTTGAAGGTTTGAGTCCACCTGGAGGCATATTAGAAGAAAGGCCTGGCAATCTACTTCCCAAAAGTCAGCCATTGAAAACCCTAAAAAGCACAGTTCTACTGACACAAATGGGGTTGCCATGAGTTGGAGTAGATTCAATGGCAACTAGTAATTGGTTATTCTTGTTGTTAGTTGCCATCAAGTTGGCTACAACTCATGTATAACAGAACAAAATATCTCTTGGTCTTCATGATTTTTGATATGTTTGAGCTCATTGTTGTGGTCATTGTGTCAATCCATCTCATTGAGGGTTTCCCTCATTTTTGATGACCCTCTACTGTACCAAACATAAGTCCTTTTCTAGCCATTGGTGTTTCTTGATGACATATCCAAAGGAAACTAGTCAAAGTCTCACCATCTTCACTTCCAAGCATTCCAGTTGTATTTTTTCTAAGATTGGTGTGTTTGTTCTTCTGGCAGTCCACCAAAAAAAAAATTAAAAAAAAAAAAAAAACAAAAAAAAAACATTGCCATCCAGTCGATTGCAACCCTACAGGACTGAGTAGAACTGTCTCCATAGAGTTTCCAAGGAGCACCTGGTGGATTCAAACTGCCAACCTTTGGGTTAGCAGCCAAACTCTTAACAACTATGCCACCAGGGTTTCCTGGCAGTCCACAGTATGTTCAATATTCTTCACCAACATCACAGTTTGAATGTATCAATTCTTCTTATGTTTTCCATTTACATTGTCTAGCTTTCACATGCATATGAAGCAACTGAAAAGACCATGGTTTGGTCAGGCCCACCTTACATCTTTGCTTTTTAATACCTTAAAGAGGTCTTTTGCAACAAATTTACCAAATGCAATACATTGTTTAATTCTTGACTGCTGCTTATATGGACATTAACCCTTCATTACTAAGGGTATGATTTTTTGAAATATTCTGATTAATATAGCTTATCTGGGTAGTGTAATTTTGGTACTAACTAGTCATTTCAACATACCAAAAAAAGCCAAACCCATTGCCATCTAGTCGATTCCGACTCATAGCAAGGAGCTCTTAACCTCACAATGTAAGTGGTATAAAACTCCAAGTGAGTTAGTACCAAAACTACACTATCCAGCTAACCTATATTAATCCAGTGTTTTCAAACACCATACCCTCAGCAATAAGAGGTAAATATCAAGGAAAAAATGAAGTTGATAAATTATATTTTTAAAATCTAGCTTATGCAACTCTCCTGTTGCATTAATTAATGGAACAAACTCTTGGGCTCCTACCTTACTTGAGGCAGTTTAATGGATTAAATTATGTGCCCCAGAAATACGTGTTGTAAATCCTAACCTCTGTGCTTGTGGTGGAGTTCTGGTGACACAGCGGTTAAGTGCTATGCCTGCTAACCAAAAGATCAAATCCACCAGCAGTTCCTCACTGGGCAGTTCTACTCTGTTCTATAGCATTGTTATGGGTTATAATTAACTCAATGACAATTTTTTTTTAAATGCTTGTGGTTATAATTCCATCTGGGAATGGGTTGTCTCTGTTATACTAATAAGGTGGATTTAATGTAGGATATATCTTGAGTCAATCTCTTTTTTAGATACAAAAGAGATTAAATAAGCGAGCAGAGCAGAGATGGGGAAAGAGAGATGCCAAGCCACACCAAGTTCACCCAGGAGCAGAAGCTCAAAGATACAAAGATCTTCCTCAGAAGCCAGCAGAGACAGAAAGCCTTCCCTTAGAGCTGGCACCCTGAATTTGGACTTCTATCCTCCTAAACTGTAAGAAAATAAATGTCTGTTTGTTAAAGTCACCCACTGGTGATATTTCTGTTGTAACAGAACTAGATAACGAAGACAGGAACTATGTTAATCATTAAGAATTAAATATATATATATATGATTTGTAAATAGTCTTTGCTCAAGAGGAATGCTGGAGAGAACATATTGATTAATTAATTAGTTAACTAACAGTAAGTTAATTTCTATATTAGAGGAAGAACGGAGGAATGTGAAAACAGTGAAAGATGTGTCTGCATCTTTCTGAGGCAATACAAACGTTTTCAGAAAAAGTAGTATTTGAACTGAGTGAAATTTGGTTAGGCAATGAAGAGAAAAACAGAATAAAGCAAAGGGGTACTTTGTACTGAGAGCTGCGGATACCTAGTATATATGCTGAATAGTGAGATATTTAATAAAGTTAAAGTCTAGGGAGCTATGGCATTGGAGGTGGAAAATTAAGCTGTTGAGATGGACTGGGGTCTGATTCTGAAGGACCCTGAAGGGCAAGTGTGGAATTTGGATTTTATCCTGCGCTGGTGAGAAGTAGGGATAGAGCAAAGGCTTTTATGCATGGGAGTGAAATAATCACCTTTGGTTTTAGACAGTGTGAAGTATGAAATAAATGAAGAAGAGCAACATGAGTAGTAAGCATCCTGATTATCTAACATAATATTAGCTCAAGATACAATGAAAAACTATATTGGCATCATCAACAATGATGACGAGAAGGAATCAGATTTGTAAGACATAACTGAAATAGAATCAACACGATTGTTCAACTATACAAATGTAGGAGACCAAGGAGCCTAGAAAATCTTCATAGTTCTAGCCTAGGAGATTTAATATATAATGATGATATTAACTAAGATAAAAATTATGGAAAGAAGAGTGATTTTGAAGATAGATAATGACTATTTTGGATGTCATATGTTCGGTCAAATGTCTAGTGGGACAATTACATAGTTTACTGGAGCTCAAGTGAGGTGTCTGGTTTTTGGAATTATAGGAGTAAGAGACTTATCATATCAAAGAGACAAAAAAAACATTAAGGTGAGTGTAGCCAGAAAATGTGACACAGCAACCAGAGGAGAGTGTTTGGAGATGAGGTAGCCGTTACAGGGGACAAATAATGCAAGTACTAGGAAGAGGATCGAAAATAGATTCTGATTTCAGTCACTAGATTGCCAGTGAATACTGTGATTGCTTCAAAGAAGTATTGAGAGCAGAAATTTCTGTATAAAGGTGTAAGACATGAGAAGAGTTGAAGAAAAAGGGAGTTCATATATGTCACCAAAAGAACAGGATGAGATAGGGCAATTGCTTAATAGCTTGAGGGCATGGTAGAATTGATGATAATTTTCACAAAGATGACCCTGCGGTATAATGCAGGAGCCTGAATTTGAACGAAACAGAGAGAGGCAGAGACAGAGAGAAAGAGGAAAGAGAAGGAGAAAGAGATGATAAGGATAAGGATCAGGGCGAGGAGGAGGAGGAGGAGAAAGGGAAGAGGAAAAGGAAGAAGAATACAAAGGAGGAGGAGGATATGGAGTAAGAGAAAGAGAAAGAAGAGGAGAAGAAATCAAATCCATAGTTAATACCATCCAAAAACGGAAAGCACCAGGCTCGAACGGTTTCATTGGTGATTCTGCTTAACATTTAAGGAAGAAATTATACCAAATGACATCAACAAATAAGAAACATTTTCTGACTCATCCAATGAGGTCAGAATTCCCCTAATTCCAAAACCAGATAACGCTATTAAAAGAAAGGAAAACTACCGACCACTATCTCTCATGCATATAGATGTGAAAATTCTCAACAAGATATTAATGCACTTTTCAATGTATAAAAAGAATTATACACCATAATGAAGTTGATTTATTCCAGGCACGTAAGTCTGGCTTAACTTTTGAAAATCAGGCAATGCAATATGACACATCAACGGACTAAAAAAGAAAACTCAAATGATCATATCAACTGATGCAGAAGCATTTGACAAAATCCAAAATGTAGCCATGATAAAAAATAAAAATAAAAAAAAACTCTCAGCAAACTAAGAACAGAGGAGAGGTTCCTTAACTTGATAAAAGAAATCTACAAAATAACTATAGCTACCAGCATACTTAACGGTGAGAAACTGGACGCTTTCTCACTAAGACTGGGAAAAAGGAAAGAATGCCCTCTCATCACTCTTATTCCACATCATACTGGCAGTCTTAGTTAATTAATGCAATAAGATACAAAAAGGAAAAAAAACCAGGTATATAGATTGTGAAGAAGAAATAAAACTGTCTCCAGTCACATTATTGACTATGTAGAAAATTCCAAAGAATGGACAATAAATTTCCTAGAACTAGTAAGTGAAAATAGCAACACTTCAGGATGTTGTTGTTGTTGTTAGGTGCCGTTGAGTCGGTTCCGACTCATAGCAACCCTGTGCACCACAGAACGAACCACTGCCCAGTCCTTCGCCACATTCACAATCATTGTCATGCTTGAACCCATTGTTTCAGCCACTGTGTCAATCCATCTCATCAAGGGTCTTCCCCTTTTTCACTGACCCGGTACATTACCAAGCATGATGTCCTTCTCCAGGAACTGATCCCTCCTGACAATATGTCCAAAGTATGTAAGATGTAGTCTTGCCATCCTCGCTTCTAAGGACCTTTCTTGTTGTACTTCTTCCAAGACAGATTTGTTCATTCTTGTGGCAGTCCATGGTATATTCAATATTCTTCCCCAACACCACAATTCAGTGGCTTCAATTCTTCTTCTCTCTTCCTTATTCATTGCCTACCTTTCGCATGCATATGATGCAATTGAAAGTGCCATGGCTTGGGTCAGGCGCACCTTAGTCTTCAAGGTGACATCTTTGCTTTTCAACACTTCAAAGAGGTCTTTTGCAGCAGATTTGCTCAATGCAATGCATCTTTTGATTTCCTGACTGCTGCTCCCGTGGGTGTTGATTGTGGATCCAAGTAAAATGAAATCCTTGACAATTTCGATGGTTTCTCCATTTATCATGATGTTGTTTATTGGTCCAGTTGTGATGATTTTTGTTTTCTTTATGCTGAAGTGTAATCCATACTGAAGGCTGTGGTCTTTGATCTTCATCAGTAAGTGCTTCAAAAGTCCCCTTCACTTGCAGCAAGCAAGGTTATGTCATCTGCATAACACAGGTTGTTAATGAGTCTTCTTCCAATCCTGATGCCCCATTCTTCTTCACAGAGTCCAGTTTCTCAGATTATTTGCTCAGCATACAGATTGAATAGGTACGGTGAAAGAATACAACCCTGACGCTCAGCTTTCCTGACTTTAAACCACATAGTATCCCCTTGCTCTGTCCGAACAATTGCCTCTTGATCTATGTACAGGTTCATCATGAGCACAATTAAGTGTTCTGGAATTCTCATTCTTCTCAATGTTATCCGTAATTTGTTATGATCCACACAGTCGAATGTCTTTACATAGTCAATAAAACACAGGTAAACATCTTTCTGGTATTCTCTGCTTTCAGCCAAGATCCATCTGACATTAGCAATGATATCCCTGGTTCCACATCCTCTTCTGAATCCGGGCTGAATTTCTGTCAGTTCCCTGTCAACGTACTGCTGCAACTGCCTTTGAATGATCTTCAGGAAAATTTTACTTGCGTGTGATATTAATGATATTGTTCGATAATTTCCACATTAGATTGTATCGCCTCTCTTGGGAATAGGCATAAATATGGATCTCTTCCAGTTGGTTGGCCAGGTAGCTGTCTTCCAAATTTCTTGGCATAGACGAGTGAGCATTTCAGTGCTGTTTCCATTTGTTGAAACATCTCAGTTGATGTTCCGTCAATTCCTGGAGCGTTGTTTTTTGCCAAAGCCTTCAGTGCAGTTTGGTCTTCTTCCGTCAGTATCATCGGCTCCTGATCGTATGCTACATCTTGAAATGGTTGAACATTGACCAATTCTTTTTGGTATAATGATTCTGTGTATTCCTTCCATCTTCTTTTGATAATTCCTGTGTCGTTTGATATTTTCCCCATAGAATCCTTCACTATTGCAACTTAAGGCCTGAATTTTTTTCTTCAGTTCTTCAGCTTGAGAAATGTCCAGCAGCTTCTTCCCTTTTGGTTTTCTATCTCCAGCTCTTTACACATGTCATTATTACACTTTGTCTTCTCAAGCTGCCCTTTGAAATATTCTGTTCAGTTCTTTGACTTCATCATTTCTTCCTTTCGTTTTAGCTACTTGACCTTCAAGAGCAAGTTTCAGAGTCTCTTCTGACATCCATGTTGGTCTTTTCTTTCTTTCCTGTCTTTTTAATGACCTCTCGCTTTCTTCGTGTATGATGTCCTTGATGTCATTCCACAACTCGTCTGGTCTTCAGTCATTAGCGTGCAACACGTCAAATCTATTTTTGAGATAGTCTCTAAATATAGGTGGAATATACTCAAGGTGGCACTTTGACTGTCTTGGGATTTTTCTAATTTTCTTCAGTTTCAACTTGAACTTGCATATGAGCAATTGATCGTCTGTTCCGCTGTCGGCCCCTGGCCTTGTTCTGACGGATGATATTGAGATTTTCCATTGTCTCTTTCCACAGTTGTAGTCAATTTGATTCCTGTGTATTCCATCAGGTGAGGTCCATGTGTATAGCTGCCATTTATGTTGGTGAAAAAAGGTATTTGCAATGAAAAAGTTGTTGGTCTTGCAAAATTTTATCATGCGATCACCAGCACCGTTTCTATCACCAAGGCTGTATTCTCTAACTACCTATCATTCCTCTTCGTTTCCAACTTTTACATTCCAATCACCAGTAATTATCAATGCATTCTGATTGCATGGTCGATCAATTTCAGACTGCAGAAGCTGGTAAAAATCTTCAATTTCTTCATCTTTGGGCTTAGTGGTTGGTACTTAAATTAGAATAATAGTCGTATTAACTGGTTTTCCTTGCAGGCTTATGGATATTATCCTATTGCTGACAGTGTAGTACTTCAGGATAGATCTTGAAATGTTCTTTTTGACAATAAATGCAATGCCATTCCTCTTCAAGCTGTCGTTCCCGGCATAGTAGACCATATGATTGTCCAATTCAAAATGGCCAATACCAGTTCATTTCAGCTCACTAATGCCTAGGATATCGATGTTTATGCCTTTCATTTCATTTTTGATGATTTCCAATTTTCCTAGATTCATACTTTGTACATTCCATGTTCCAATTAGTAATGGACATTTGCAGCTGTTTCTTCTCATTTGAGTTGTGCCACATCAGTAAATGAAGGTCCAGAAAGCTTGATCTCATCTATTATTCTGTTATTAAGGTCAGCTGTACTTTGAGGAGGCAGCTCTTCCCCAGTCATCTTTTGAGTGCCTTCAAACCTGGGGTGGGGGGCATCTTCCGACACTATATCAGACAATGTTCTGCTGCTATTCATAAGGTTTTCACTGGCTAATTCTTTTCAGAAGTAGACTTCCAGGTCCTTCTTCCTAGTCTGTCTTAGTCTGGAAGCTCAGCTGAAACCTGTCTGCCATGGGTGACCCTGCTGGTATCTGAACACAGGTGGCATAGCTTCCAGCATCACAACAATATGCAAGCCCCCACAGTACAACAAACTGACAGACACATGGGGGCGCTTCAGGATACAAGATCTATATATAAAACTGAATTGCTTTCCTATATACTAGCAATGAACAATTGTAACTGTAAATTTTAAAAAAAATACCATTTATAACAGTACTCAAAATAATGAAAAACCTAGGCCTAAGTTTAAGAAAATATGTACAGAATGCATATGCAAAAATCGATACAGCACTAATGAAATAATTCAGATTATAAATAAGTGGATAGAGATTCTGTATTCATGAATTGGAATACCGGTTATTGTTAAGATGTCAGTTCTTCCTAACTTGATCTATAGATTCAAAGCAACTTCATCTAAAATGCCAGCAAGCTATTTTTTATATATTGATAAACTGATTCTACAGCTAATATGGAAAGGCAAAAGACCTAGAATAGCCAACCCAATATTGAAGAAAAATAATGAAGTTGGTCGTCTCAAACTACTCAATGTCAAAACTTACTATAAAGCTACAGTAATCAAGACAGCACGGTATTCATGAAAGCAAACACACAGAGAGAGCCCAGAAATAGACTCACACAACTATAATCAACTGATCTTTGACAATGGAGAAAAAGAGCATGAAATTCAATGAAGAATTGATAGTCTTTTCAACAAATGGTGCTAGAACATATGGATGTTCATATGCAAAGAGAAAAAAAACTAGACACAGACTTTATACCTTACACAAAACCTAACTCAAAATGGGTCACAGTTCTAAATGTGAAACGCAAAACTATAAAATTCTTAAAGAAATCATAGTAGAAAATTGATGACCTTGAGTTTGGTGATTAGTTTTTAAGCACAACTCTAAATACCAAAATCCAAAAAAAAAAAAAAGTGATAAATTGGACTTCATTAAAATTCTGGTGAGGTAACAACCATACATAACTTTCATTCAAAAATTTCTACTTTGAGAAAAATGGCACTCTAGGCAGAAGCACCACACTGTCCCTCCACAGCAAAGATCCGAAAAACTAAGCCAAACAGAGAATGCAACGTACCTGAAACCCTAGAACATCAAATGAAGAGATAAAGAACTCAGCCAAGCACCAAATGGAGTGAGAATACTGAAACAGAATGGAGAGTGAAGAGAGATTCATGCAGAGGTCCCCTACCAGCTAACGCAGAGCGGATCCACCATCTTGGACTCCTATCGGAGACCAGCAAACGGGGGTACGAGAAAGCAGCCTCACGGAGCATACAGTGGGAGACAAAACAGCTGGTAATTTGCTGTGTGCACTTTCCCACCCCCCGCCCCTCTTCACCCCGGCTCAGGCTCCTCTGCTTCCCAGCGCCCACAGTCTCTTGACCGGGAGGTGCCGGCTGCTTGAATTCCACACACCCAAGCGGGCGGCTCTCTGGGTGCCATTTGTTGGCTGCTAGTGTTGCTTTTTTTTTTCCTGCTTCTTCTGATTTCTCACTTGCCTCTCTCCGCCTCCGCCTCCTTTTGCTTGGGTGCCTGGCTCCGAGCGCCATCTTTGCTTCTTCCTGAGGGGCTGCGGGGCTCCATTCGAGTGTGCAGCGGCTTCCCGGTCTGGGATGCTGCACTGGTGGGATCCTAGGGCTTTTGTTCTTTAGTTCCTCTGCTTCCCGCGGCCACGGTCTCTTGACGGGGAGGCTCCAGCTGCTTGGATTCCACACACCCAAGCGGGCAGCTCTCTGGGTGCCATTTGTTGGCTGCTGGTGTTGCTTTTTTTTTTTCCTGCTTTTGATTTCTTGCTTGCCTCTCGCCGCCCCTTCCTCCTTTTGCTCGAGTGCCTGGCTCCGAGCGCGATCTTTGCTTCTTCCTGAGGGGCTGTGGGGCTCCATTCAAGTGTGCAGCTGCTTCCCGGTATGGGCTGCCATGCTGGTGGGATCCCGGGCATTTTGTTCGTTTGTTCGTCTGCTTCCCATGGCCACGGTCTCTTGACCTGGAGGAGCCGGCTGCTTGAATTCCACACACCCAAGCAGGCGGCTCTCTGGATGCCATTTGTTGGCTGCTAGTGTTGCTTTTTTTTTCTGCTTCTTTTGATTTCTCACTTGCCTCTCACCACCTCCCCCTCCTTTCACTCAAGTGCCTGCTTCTTCCTGAGGGGCTGCAGAGCACTGGCAATTTGTGATATACACTTTCCCACTCTCCACCCTTCTTCATCCACACTCAGCCTCCTCTGCTTCCCACAGACACAGTCTCTTGTCCAGAAACACCAGCCTGCACTGGCTGGCTCTCTGAGTGCCATTTGTTGGCTGCTGGTGTTCCTTTTTATTTTTTTTTTTTTTCTTTTCTGCTTCTTTGGATTTCTTGCTTGCCTCTCGCCGCCTCCCCCTCCTTTCGCTCTAGTGCCTGGCTCCGTGCGCCATCTTTGCTTTTTCCTGAGGGGCTGCAGAGCTCCATTCAAGTGTGGAGCTGCTTCCTGGTCTGGGCTACTGCGCTGGTGGGATCCTGGGGCTTTTCTTCGTTTTGAATTGTTTGTCTGTTTTCTTTTCCTTTTCTTGAGTTGGGAGCAGTTTCTGGCCAGGCAGGAGCTGCGTAACAGGGAGACTCCCCTTCAGTTTCCACAGACGTGCAGAGGGATCCCTGAGAACATTTCTTTTTACTTTGGTTTTTTTTTTTTTTTTTATTTGTTTTGTTTTCTTTTCCCTCTTATTCCCTTTTGTCTTTCTTCATTGCTCAGTTTCTCGTCTCTCTATAGCTTCCTTCTCTTTCTGATCACTGAATACCGGGGGTTGTGTACCTCTGCGCCTTCTGGCCAGGCTGTGCTGTGACACCTGAGAGCAACTTCCCCAGACCTCATAGCTGCATCAGTGGGATCCCTGGGAGTTTGCAGTTCTTTAACCTTTCTGATTTTTATTTGTTCATTCTTTTCTTTTCTTCCTCTTCACCCTTCTGTTTTTTGCCATTTCATAGTCTCTCGTCTCTCCATTCCAAAAGCAAGCTCCCTTAGCATTCTTTTTTGTTTGTTTGTATGTTTTTTGGCTCCTGTTACTCTCTCCTCTCTACCATATCCAGCTTAGTTCCACACATAACCATCTCCCCACTGCATCCTGCCTGCCTGAACCATGCACTTGACATCACACCACCAAACAGTGTAGGCACAGCCTACTGGAACCTGCCCAGCACTGATTACCGACCCGCCCTGGTGGCTGTAGTGAGTGCCACAAACAACCCATCCCAGTGGCTCCTCTTCAGCTAGACCTGCCCTTCTGTGCCACATCTCAGGGACTGAGCCTGCCAGTTGGAGAATGAGGCAAAAAGTACTGAGCGCACAGACGAGCAAATAACAAAGAACACGCAGTCTGCCTGCTCAGACATACTCAAATTTTATCTTTTTTAAAAAAAGGGACAAAACAAACAAATCTACAATCAATAATCGAGAGAAATATCTACTGAATGCCCCCAAAACAGCAAAAAATATCAAAACATTTACAAAAACAGGACAGGATGGTTCCAGTAGGCATCCAAATTAAAACACCAGATGACCCTCCTGTGGAAGAAAATGCACTAGAAGTACCTGATAGGGAATTTAAATCTCTAATACTAAGAATTTTCCAAGAACTGAGGCAAAAAACTGACAAACATGAGAAAAAAATAGACAAATTCATGGACAATGCACACAAAAAATTGGAAGAATTCAGGAAGATGATGCAGGAACAAAATGCCAAAATAAATTCACAACTAGAAATTATACAAAAACAACAATTAAAAATCGAAAAGATAAACAACAAGCTTTCAGAAATGGATGATGTCATAGAAGGGCTGAGAAGTAGATTTGAAACCGTGGAACACAGGATCAGTGGAACTGAAGACAAACACTTGGATACAACTCTGTTTCAGGAAAACTCAGAAAAAATAACAAAGAAAAATGAAGAGACCCTGAGAGTTATGTGGGACACAAATAAAAGCAAAAATTTACAAGTGATTGGAATTCCAGAACAGGGGGAGAAAACAGAAAACACAGAGAGGATCATTGAGGAACTGCTGACATAAAATTTCCCCAATATCATGAAAGCTGAAAAACTGGCTATCCAAGAAGCTCAACGAACCCCATATAGAAGAGACCCCAAAAGAAAATCACCAAGGCATATCATATTCACACTCACCAAAACCAAAGACAAACAAAGAATCCTGAGAGCAGCTCGTGAAAAACAAGAAGTCACATACAGAGGAGAAACAATAAGACTAAGCTCACCTTATTCGGCAGAAACCATGCAGGCAAGAAGGCAGTGGGATGACGTATATAAAATCTTGAAAGAAAAAAATTGTCAGCCAAGAATAATATATCCTGCAAAACTCTCCTTCAAATTTGATGGTGAAATTAGGTCATTTCCGGATAAACAGAAACTAAGGGAATATGTAAAAGTCAAACCAAACTTCCAAGAATTGTTAAACGGAGTTCTTCGATCTGAAGACAAACAGCTTCAGCCATCAGGAAAGACCTAGGATGCAGGATCGTACGAGCCATATACCAACCAAGGAAATGCACTCTCAAGGAATATCCAAAACCAAAATATATACAACAGGGAATCAGAGCAATCAATCAATGGATGACAACAACATCAAAACAATGAAAGAAGGAATAAATGGCATAGGTTTAGAACCTTGTAATGGAGAGGAAGGTAAGGTGATACCAAGTAATGGTAGACTGCTTCAAACTTAGAAAGATAAGGGTAAAACTCATGGTAACCACAAAGAAAGTTAACAAACCAACTCATAAAAATAAGACAAAAAACATAAAGTCACAGCAAAAACAAAACCTACAAAAACAAAAGAAGTGAAAAAAAAATCCACAAACAAAAGTAACTCATCACAAGAGACTAAGAAGAACAAAGAAAACTTCAGCATCACAAAAAAAAGCACTACAAAATGACAGCAACAAACTCACATCTATCAATAATTACACTGAATGTAAATGGACTCAATGCACCCATAAAGAGATGGAAAGACACAGAATGGATAAGAAAACAGGATCCATCAATATGCTGTCTACAAGAGACACACCTTAGAAACAAAGATGTGAATTTATTAAAAGTCAAAGGTTGGAAAAATATATCAAGCTAACAACTACCAAAAAAGAGCAGGAGTGGCAACTCTAATCTCAGATAAAATAGACTTTAAAACAAAATCTACCATAAAAGACAAAGAAGGACACTATATAATGATGAAGGGGACGATCCATCATGAAGACATAACCATAATAAACATCTATGCACACAATGACAGGGCTCCAAAATACATAAAACAAACTCTAACAACACTGAAAAGAGAAATTGACAGTTCTACAATAATAGTAGGAGACTTCAACACACCACTCTCAGTAAAGGACAGAACCACTAAGAAGAAACTCAGCAAAGATACAGAAAACCTAAAGGGCACAATCAGCCAACTTGACCTCATAGACATATATAGAACACTCCATCCAACCACTGCAAAGTACACATTCTTTTCCAAAGCACATGGAACGTTCTCCAGAATAGACCACATCTTAAGCTACAGAGAAATCCTCAACAAGATCCAAAACGTTGAGATAATTCAAAGTATCTTCTCTGACCACAATACCATCAAGACAGAAATTAACACTAGAAAGAGCAAGGAAAAAAAAGTCAATTAAATGGAAACTGAATAATACCCTGTTTAGACATCACTGGGTAATAGAAGAAATCAGAGATGGAATCAAAAAATTCCTAGAATCAAATGAGAATGAAAACACATCATACCAAAACCTTTGGGACACAGTAAAGGAAGTACTCAGAGGACAATTTACAGCAATAGATGTACATATCAAAAAAGAAGAAAGGGACAAAATCAAAACATTAACTACAGAACTCAAACAAATAGAAAGAGAACAACAAAAAAAGCCTACAACCACCGGAAGAAAGGAAATAGTAAAGATCAGAGCAGAAATCAATGAAATAGAGAACAGAAAAACAATAGAAAGAATCAACAAAACCAAAAGTTGGTTCTTTGAAAGAATCAACAAAATCGACAAACCACTGGCCAGACTGACAAAAGAAAAACAGGAGAGCACACAAATAACCCAAATAAGAAATGAAATGGGGGACATTACAACAGACCTAACTGAAATAAAAAGGATTATAACATAATATTATGAAAAACTATACTCCAACAAAGTTGAAAACCTAGAGGAAATGGATAAATTTCTAGAAACACACAGCCTACCCAAACTACAAGAAAGTGATGTTGAAAATCTGAACAGATCCATAACAAGAGAAGAGATTGAAAAGGTAATAAAAAAAACTCCCAACCAAAAAAAGCCCTGGCCCAGATGGCTTCACTGGAGAATTCTACAAAACATTTACCGAAGAGCTTGTACCAGTACTACTCAAGCTATTTCAGAGCATAGAAGAGGAAGCAACACTTCCAAATTCATTCTATGAAGCCAGCATAACGCTGATACCAAAACCAGGCAAAGACGTCAGGTATGCAAGGATGTTTCAACATTAGAAAATCAATCAATGTAATCCACCACATAAATAAAAGGAAAGAAAAGAATCACATGATCATCTCAATTGATGCAGAAAAGGCATTTGACAAAGTCCAACACCCATTCCTGATAGAAACTCTCAAGAAAATAGGTATAGAAGGGAAATTTCTCAACATAATAAAGGGCATCTATGCAAAACCAACGGCCAACATCATTCTTAATGGAGAGAGGCTGAAAACATTCTCCCTAAGCACAGGAAGAAGACAAAGATGCCCTTTATCACCACTCCTATTTAACATTGTGCTTGAAGTTCTAGCTAGAGCAATAAGGCAAGAAAAAGAAATCAAGGGCATCCAAATGGGTAATGAAGAAGTTAAACTGTCCCTGTTTGCAGATGATATGATGCTATACATAGAAAACCCTAAAGACTCCACGAGAAATCTACTGGAACTAATAGAAAGATTCAGCAGAGTAGCAGGATACAAGATAAACATTCAAAAATCAGTTGGATTCCTATACACCAGTAAGGACAACGATGAAAAGGAAATCAGGAAATCAATACCATTTTCAATAGCCCCTAAAAAGATAAAATACTTAGGAATAAATCTGACCAGGGATGTAAAAGACCTATACAAAGAAAACTATAAAACACTACTGCATGAAACCCAAAGGGATCTACATAAATGGAAAAACATACCATGCTCATGGATAGGCAGACTCAACATTGTGTAAATGGCAATTCTACCCAAAGCAATTTACAAATACAATGCAATCCCTATCCAAATACCAGCAACATTCTACAAAGAGATGGAAAAACTAATCATTAACTTTATATGGAAAGGGAAGAAGTCCCGAGTAAGTAAAGCACTACTGAAGAAGAAGAATAAAGTTGGAGGACTCACACTACCTGACTTGAGAACCTACTATACAGCTACAATAGTCAAAACAGCCTGGTACTGGTACAACGACAGATACATTGACCAATGGAACAGAATTGAGAACCCAGATGTAAATCCATCCACCTATGGTCACCTGAACTTCGACAAGGGCCCAAAGTCCATCAAATGGGGAAAAGACAGTCTTTTTAACAAATGGTGCTGGCAAAACTGGATATCCATTTGCAAAAAAATGAAACAGGACCCATACCTCACACCGTATACAAAAACTACTTCAAAATGTATCAAAGACCTGAATATAAAGCCTAAAACTGTAAAGTTCATAGAAGAAAAAGTAGGACCAACACTTCAGGCCTTAATACATGGCATTAACAGAATACAAACCATAACCATCAACGCACAAAACCCAACAGATAAGCTAGATAACTGGGATCTTCTAAAAATCAAACACCTACGCTCTTCAAAAGACTTCACCAAAAGAGTCAAAAGAGGACCTACAGACTGGTTAAAAATTTTTGGACAGTACAAGTCAGACAAAGGTCTAATCTCCATAATCTACAAGAAAATCCAACACCTCTACAACAAAAAGACAAATAATCCTATTAAAAACTGGGCAAAGGAAATGAACAGACACTTCACCAAAGAAGACATTTAGATGGCCAACAGACACATGAGGAAATGCTTGCGATGACTAGCCATTAGAGAAATGCAAATTAAAACCACAATGAGATACCATCTCACCCCGGCATTACTGGCACGAATCAAAAACACTGGAAATAACAAATGTTGGAGGGGCTGCGGGGAGATGGGAACTCTTATGCACTGCTGGTGGGAATGCAAAATGATACAACCATTTTGGAAAATGATATGGTGCTTCCTCAGAAAGCTAGAAATAGACATACCATTCACTCCAGCAATCCCACTCCTAGGAATATATCCTAGAGAAATAAGAGTCGTCACTCGAATGGACTTATGCACACCTATGTTCATGGCAGCATTGTTCACAATAGCAAAACGATGGAAACAGCCTTGATGTCCATCAACAGATGAATGGATACACAAACTATGGTACATACACACAATGGAGTACTATGCAACGAGAAAGAACAACAATGAATCTGTGAAGCATCTCATAACATGGATGAAGCTGGAGGACATTATGCTGAGTGAAATAAGTCAATCACAAAAGGACAAATATTGTATGAGACGTCTATTGGAAAAACCCATGAAAAAGTTCACACGCAAAATGTAACAATCTTTGTTGGTTACCAGGGATGGGAGGGGTGGGGGGAATACTAAATAGGCAATAGATAAGTGGTATCTTGGGTGAAGGGTGAGACACTACACAGTACAGGGGAAACTAGCACAACTTGTACAAGGAAAGGTCATGGAAGCCCCACAGACACATCTAAATTTCCTGAGGGACTGAATTGCTGGGCGGAGGGCTGTGGGGACCATGGTCTCAGGGAACATCTAGCTCAATTGGCATGACACAGCTTATAAAGACAATGCTCTACATTCTACCTTGGTGAGTAGTGTCTGGGGTCTTAAAAGCCTGTGAGCGGCCATCTAAGATACTCCACTGGTCTCATCCCTTCAGGAGCAAGGGAGAATGAAGAGAACAGGATACAAGGAAAAGATTAGTCCAAAGGACTAATTGTCCGCAGCTATCAAAGCTTCCACCAGCCTGAGTCCAGTACAGCTAGATGGTGCCCAGCTACCACCACTGACTGCTCTGACCAGGATCACAACAGAGGGTTCTGGACAGAGCTGGAGAAGGATGTAGAGCATAATTCTAACTCACAAAAGAAAGACCAGATTTACTGGCCTAAAGGAGACTGGAGAAACCTCGCGAGTATGGCCCCCAGACACCCTGTTAGCTCAGTGGTGAAGTTACCTCCGAGGTTCACTGTTCAGCCTCTGAGTGGACAGCCCCGTAAAACCAAATGAGACTAACGAGGTACAGGAGTTCAGTGACAAGGGCCAGAAGGCAGAAGGGGACAAGGAAGCTGGTGATAGGAAACACAAGATTGAGTAAGGATATTGTTGATGTGTTGTGAGATTGTTAACCATTGTCATAGGGTAACATTTGTAGTAACTGTTAAATGAGAAACTATTTTGTTCTTTAAGCCTTCCTCTTAAGTGAGAATAACAGCACAATTGGAAGAGCGTAGTGAATGTCACTGAACTATGTATGTAGAAATTTTTTAAAGGGTGTATCTTTGGCTGTGTGTATTTTCACCAAAAAAAAAAAATGGTTGAGAATTTAGAGGGTTAATAAGTTGTGGGGTTGTTAACCAATGTCATAAAACAACATGTGTATTACTGTTTCATGAGAAACTGTTTGTTCTGTAAGCCTTCACCTGAAGTACAATAAAATATTAAAAAAAAAGAGAGAGAGAAAAAAAATTTAAAAGGTTTTACTCTGTGAAAGACCTTGTTAATGAAAGGAGAAGCCACAGACTGGGAGAAAATATTGGTAAAACATCTATCTGATAAAGAACTTTGAATCCAAATGTAGACAAAGAATGCATAAAACCCAACAATAAGAAATCAAACAACTCAATTAAAAAACCTGCCCACTAATGTTTTGAGAAGCTTTATTCATAATTACCAAAAGATAGCAAATCTAAACCTATTCTAAAATAAAAAGTTTATTCAAAAATGACATGGATTGTTGGAGTTGCAGTTATTTATAGGAATCAGCTGGAAAGATCAGCTATATTGTGTTCAAAGAAGGAGAAAATGTTGTGATTATATATGTATGAACATTTTTGAATTTAGATACAGACACATTAGCTTGTGTAAATTTTAAGAGGAGGTACAACACCACTGTACTCAATGAAGTACTAGGCAAGGGACTGGCACAAGATCTGGGATCTCATTTGACGGGATAGTACTTACACAAAAGCAAGTCATCAGCGACATCGGTACATCATGTAGATAATCACAACAGCAATCACTTACGAACCCTCGCTCTGTACCAGGCACTGTCTTTAGGGAGAACTATATATGTATTAAAACATCCCTATCAGATAGTTACAATTAATAATTCACATTTTACACATGAGAAATTTGGGTGAGACTTTATGAAACCTACTTTAAATTAAACAGTAAGTAGTGATGGAGCCTAGATACAAACCTAAGCAGCTCGACTCTGGAGCCCAAATCTGTAGTCACTATTTTAGACTGCTTACCTGGTATAGTTTCAGCATTTAATGTACATTTTGTGTCTTCTCTTTTGTTTTAGTTATTTCTTCTTCTCCCCTTATCCTGTTATGTATCAATTAATATATAACAAAAAAACTACAGTTATATGAGATGAATGACTTCTAAATGTACAGATTCAATTTTTTATATTTCTAGATTTAAAAGTACTTCATCTCACATAGCTCTGTAGATTTACGTATCCAAATCGTTACATTCAGAACTTTTAATTGTATCGTGAATTCTTTTTCAAAGTTATCCTAGGCACAGACACACTGAGAGACTTGAAGTGGTATATGATCTTCCAGACTCTCATTCTAGACCCAGTTATCTCAACTCCTGCGTGCACATTTTTAGTAAAAAAGTGGAGCACTTCATTCTGCTGATCTATTTATACAAAAAAAACCCTGAAATTACAGAGCTAGTTTTTTTTTTAAAAGTTTATTTTTAGTTTAACTACTTATTTATGGAAGTAATGGCTATTTCAACATCATGCAAACCAAATACAGAAATAGACTGAGTGCTGAGGCTGAAATAAGCCTGCCGCCATCATCCATAAGCCCCTATTTCAAATGTTTGTATTAATCAAAACAGCTTTATTTTTCTCATCAATTTCCTCTAGGATGAGAAAATAACATCAATACCAATTTAAAATTTAAATCACACTAATAAATTGTTGGATCTTATTTTCTTCTATGGTGAGGTTTGTCATAAGATTTCATTTAAGGAGGGAAAAAAAGATTTCGTTATAAACTTTGAAATTCATAAATCTACAAAAGTTCGAATTTCCTGTAGTGATCAATTACCAAACAGAGCATGACAGAACACAGAAATAAGATGACTGGTTTGCAGCAGTAAATCATGGATGAATTTGGGAATAAATTTATAAAGAGTAAACACAGGTAACTCTTCCTGATTTTCAAAAAAAGAAAGTAGGTAAGCAAGAGAGCCTGATAACTGGCCTAGGAAACTTTTATTAAAACATTAAAGCAATGTTTGTAAAAAGCTAGGAATATTATTGGTAATGATCTGAAGCAAGGAGAAGTATAAAAAAAAAGTCATCACAAAGTAAATTCATTTTTGTGAGTTATTTTTTGTTTGTTTTGTTTTTGTTTGTTAGCATTTGAATTGAAGTATTGTGTCTTGTTCCCCAGGAAACAGATTCAAGGCTCTAATTCTGTATACAAGAAATTATTGGGGAGTAAACAATATCTATGAAAGGGTGAGAAAAGTTCAGGGATCCCACTGGAATTCTGAAGGTGTAATGGACTTGCAGAAATGTCCTGAATCTTCAGATGACCTGGTATGATGGTCGGACCTTTGTTCCCTCTCATTGACCAGTCATTAGATATGAACTGCCTCCAAGGACGGATACTCTTAAGAGAGACATCTCCCTTGAGCTGAGAAAGAAATTTCTGGGGAAGAATTTAGCTATGAATCATATGCACCCAGTACTCCCATCAGTTGAGAAATAAGTGCCTTTGTTCTGAAGGGAGTATTTGTGTAAAAACTAAAAACATGCATTCACAACAAACATAATACACATATTTAAAATACACAAATCATAATTGTATAGCACAATAAATAAGCACAAATGAATACACCCATGTACTTTTCACCCAGGTCAAGGAATATACATCACTAGCATTTTAGAAGCCCGCTCATGCTCCATCTCTCGTCTTGAAAAGTAATCCCTGTTCTGACTTCTAACCCAACAGTACAGCACTGCTAATGCTTGGGTGTTATATACACGGAGTCATCGAACATGTATTCTTTTGCCTTTGGCTTCTTCCACTCAACGTTAGACATTTATGAGAATCAATCCATGTTAATCTATGTAGTTCTGGTTCATTCTATTATATTTGATGTCATGACTATACCACAATATATTTATCTATTCTACTTCAGATTAACATTTGTGTTTTTTGCGGTTGAGACTATTATCAATGTTGGTATAAACCTTATTATTCATATAATTCAGTGCACATGTGCACATATTTCTTCGAGCAGGGATGGATTACCCAATTAGCAAGATATCAAGATATGCACGGGTTTAGTGTAGTGAACAAATTGTTCACTACAGATTACTAAGTAAACACAACTAAGCCCATGCGTACCTTGCTTACTGTAAGGCAGTGCATACTGTACTTAGTGGTTAATCCACCCTTAAATCTTTGAGGTATAAATCTAGGAATAATATTGCTTGATAATAAGTTACATGTATGTTCAGCTTTAGAGCTACCTCTGCTAACCAAAAGGTTGGCAGTTCGAATCCACCAGGCACTCCTTGGAAACTCTATGGGGCAGTTCTACCCTGTCCTATAGGGTTGCTATGAGTCGGAATCGACTTGACAGCAATGGATTTGGTTTGGTTTTTTTGGATCAACAAGTTTTGCAAAGTGGTTGTACCAATCAATTTATATCATCACCGACAGTGTAAAAGAATTCCGATTCTTCGTATTTTCTCCAGCACTTGACACCAGCAGTCTTTCTTATTTTATCCATTCTGATGGATGTGTATTGTGTCTCAGTGTGACTTTCATTAGTATTTCTCTGATGATCAATAAAGTTACTCACTTTTCCCGATGTTTATTTGCTATTTTTAGAAGTTCCTATTCAATTCTCTTGTTCTTTGTTCTAAAAAGGTTTGATTGCTTCTGTAGTTTATTACTTTGATTTTGTTTATTGGTTGATTTTTATTATACTGTTCTTTGTATGGAAACCCTGATGGTGTAGTGGTTAAGAGCTACAGCTGCTAACCAAAAGATAGGCAGTTTGAATTCACCAGGCTTACCTTGGAAAGCTATGCGGCAGTTCTACTCTGTCCTATAGGGTCACTATGAGTCGGAATCGACTCAACGGCAACAGGTTTGTTTTTTTTTTGTTTTGGCTCTTTGTATATTTGGAATACTAGCTCTTTGTCAGTTATGTGTGTGTCCCAGTTATCTAGCGCTGCTATAACAGAAATGCCATAAGTGGCTGGCTTTAACAAACAGAAATTTATTTTCTCACAGTTTAGGAGGAGAGAAGTTTGAATTTAGGGAACCGGTTCTAGAGGAAGGCTTTATCTTTCTGTTGGCACTGAGAAAAAGTCCTTCTTCTTTGGTTCTTTGGTGATCTTCATGTGGCTTGGCATCTATCTTCACCCATCTCCGCTTTTCTCAACTGCTTGTTTAATCTCTTTTATGTCTCAAAAGAGATTGACTTAAGACACACCTTACATTAATTCTGTCTCATTAACATAACAAGGGAGATGTGATTATAACCACTACAGGGGTTAGGATTTATAACTCATATTTTGGGGGAACATAATTCAATCCATACCCAAACCAAAACTAAACCAGTTACCATCAAGTCGATTCTGACTCGTAACATTGTACAAATACCTTCTCATAGCCTGTGCCTTGTGTCTTTAGTTCACATGAACAGAAATTCTTTATTTTAGCATAGTCCTATGTATCAGTCTTTTACTTGATAATTGATGCTTATTTTTATCCTTTACATAAAGTATTTGTTTATGTTAAGGTCATAAAATATACTTTCGAGATCCACTGTTGTTTTATTTTTTTTATGTTTATATCCTCCACAATCCATTTAAAGTTTCTATTTAAGTAACAAAGTAAGGATTAAATTTCATTTTTTCTTTTATGAATATAGAGCTCATGGGTTGAAAAGACCATATTTTCTCCACTACAGATTATGAATCAAGTGTCCACATAGTAATGGGTGTGTTTCTGAACTATCTATTATTATGCTCCATTGATCTGTTTGCCCATCCTTGAAAACTATCTTTACAAAAATTAATGAAATTTTGTTATTAATCTTAAACATGGCATAATAATATCTTCTCCTTTTTAAATTTTCTTCTTGAGAGTCAGATATTCTTGACCGTTTGAATTTCTATGTAAACTGTTATTTTGTATACATTATCAGCTATTGAGAGTTGCATACAAAATCCTCCTTATAACGGATTTATCTATTTCTCATTTTAGGGTTGTCATGTTTGATTTTGTCTTTATCTTATATAATTTTTTAGCTTGAAGTTTACTTTTCTTACATTAATATAACTAAACAATCTTTCTTTTAGTATCTAAATGGAATATATATTTTTCATCCTTTAATTTTTTCTACATTCCAGTATTTAATGTGAAACTCTTTAATAATAAGGTTTATTTTAATACATTCTGGTTCTCTTTGTCTTTCTTTCTAAATTTTATTTATTTTGAGTTTTTGAGAATATACACCGCAAAACATACACCGATTCAACAGTTCCTACATATATAATTTAGTGACATTGATTACATTCTTCAAGTTGTACAACCATTTTCACCCTCTGTTTTGAACTGATCCTCTCATTAATATAAACTCACTGCCTCCTAAGGTTCCTATCTAATCTTTCAAGTTGCTATTGTCAACTTGATACCATATAGATAGTTCTCTAAAAAGCATAATGCTCATGGAAGACCTTTTTTACTAGTTAAGCTAAACTATTTTTCAGGGATATTTTGGGTTAAAGGTTTAAAGACTCTCTCAGGGCAATAATTCCAGGGATTCATCCACCTTCCATGGCTTAAGAAAATCTGGAGTCTGTGAGCATTTCAAATTCTGTTCTGCATATTCCCCCTTTTGATCAGAATTCTTCTATGAAATATTTGATCAAAATGTTCAGTAATGGTAGCCAAGCACCATTCACCCTTTGTCTTTTAGTCTGGTTATCTAGCCCATTTTTATTTAAAATTCAATGATCTTGGGTGCAAATATACCATGTTACTATAATTGCTTTTTATTGTTTCTGAATATTCTACATTTCTATTTCTCTTTTTCTACCTTCATTTGGATTGATGTTTGTTAAACTCCATTATCTTCCATTAGTTTACTATGATGGTAGAAGCTATGCCACAATATTTCAGATACCTTCAGGACCACCTATGGTGCATAGGCTTCAGCAAAGTTTCCAGGCTAAGATGGACTATGAAAAAACAACTGGGGGATCTACTCACAAAAAGTAGCTAATAAAAACTTTATGGAACATAACAGAATATTGTGCAATATAGTACTGGAAGGTGAGCCTAGGTTGGAAGGCACTACACAATAGCTGCAATAATGGACTCAAACATACTAATGATCATGAAGATGACAAGGACACAACAAAGTTTCATTTTGTTATATTAATACATCAAGTCATCATGAGTCGGAGCCTACTAAATGGCAACTAACAACAACAATGTATTGTTTTACCATATTTAACAGTTATTGTAAAGATTATGATATGCATATTTGATTTACACACATCTAATATCACTTAGGAAACCCTGGTGGCATAGTGGTTAAGAGCTACAGCTGCTAACCAAAAGGTCGGCAGTTCGAATACACCAGGTGCTCCTTGGAAACTCTATGGGGCAGTTCTCCTCTGTCCTACAGGGTCACTATGAGTCAGAATCTGTTCTATGGCAATTTTTTTTTTAATATCACTTAATAAGGTTATAGTATCTAAAAGTATAAGAACTTTAGTTGCTTTACATTTCTCTCTACTCATGTACCATTGCTATTGTGTATGTTTATCCTCTATACATTTTAAATCCAAAAAGATACCAGAAACAAAGTTTTATTCAATCAGTATTTACTTAGAATGAGCCACATACACACCCATTTCCTGATTCTTTGCATCTTCCTGGATCTTCAAGCTTCCATCCAGGAATACTTTCTTTCTACCTGAAGAACATTTATAGTGTTTTTAGCCTACATCTTCTGATGACCAGTTATCAACTTTCTTTACAGAAAATGTCTTTACTTTAGTATTATTATTAAGGCATTAATTTCATTTTACTTGGATCCACAATCATCACCCATGGAAGCAACAGTAAAGAAATCAAACTATGTATCGCATTGGGCAGATCTGCTACAAAAGACTTCTTTAAAGTGTTGAAAAGCGAAGATGACACTTTAAGGAGTAAGGTGTGGCTGACCCAAGCTAAGGTATTTTCAATCACCTGATATGCATGTGAAAGCTGGGCAGTGAATAATGAAGACCAAAGAAGAATTGATGCCCTTGAAATATGGTGTTGGTGAAGAATTATGGTGTTGGACTGCCAGAAGAATGAACAAGTCTGTTTTGGAAGAAGTACAGCCAGAGTGCTCCTTGGAAACGAAGATGGCAAGACTTCATCTCATGTACTTTGGACACATTATCACGAGGGACCAGTCCTTGGAGAAGGACATCATGCTTGGTTAAGTCAAGGATCAGCAAAACAGAGGAAGGCCCTCAACGAAATGGAATGACACAGTGGCTGCAGCAATGGGCTTAAACATAGGATTGTGAGGATTGCACAGGACTGGGTGGTGTTTAGTTCTGTTGTGCATAGAGTCACTATGAATCAGAACTGACTCGACGGCACCTAACAACAACATGTCTTTTTTTTTAAATCTCTGGTAGATTTGAATGTTTTCTCTTTGTCTTTAGTTTTCAACAGTTTTACTATGACGTGCCTGGGTTTGGTATTGCTTGTTTTCACCATACTTGGTGAAGAGCTGCCTCCTCAAGTAGAGTCAACCTTAATGATGTGGATGGAATCAAGCTTTTGGGACTTCATTTGCTGTTGTGGCATGACTCAAAGTGAGAAGAAACCGTTGCAAACAACCATTAATAATTGGAACATGGAATGTACGAAAGTATGAATCTAGGAATATTGGAAGTCAACAAAAATGAAATGGAATGCAGAAACATCAATATCCTAGGCATTAGTAAGCAGCAATGGACTTGTATTGGTTGTTTGAAATCAAACAATCATATGATCTACTATGCTGGGAATGATGAATAGAAGAGTAACGGCATTACATTTATTGTCAAAACGAACATTTCAAGATCTATCCTTAAGTACAATGCTGTCAGTGATAGGACAGTATCCATACACCTACAAGGAAGATCAGTTAATATGACTATTTTTCAAAATTACCCACCAACAACTAATGGCAAAGATGAAGAAATTGAAGATTTTTACCAGCTTCTGCAGTCTGAAATTGACCAAACATGCAATCAAGATGCATTGATAATTACTGGCAATTGGAACACAAAAGCTGGAAATGAAGAAGGAGCAGTAGTTAGAAAATACAGCCTTGGTAATAGAAGCTACGCCAGAGATCGCATGATAGCATTTTGCAAGACCAATGACTTCATCACTGCAAATACCATTTTTCACCAACATAAACAGCAACTAAACACATGGACTTCGCCAGATGGAACACACAGAAGTCAAGTCGACTACATCTGTGGAAACAGATGATGAAGAAGGTCAATATCATCAGTCAGAACAAGACCAGGGGCTGACTACAGAACAGATCATCAGTTGCTGGTATGCAAGTTCCAGTTTAAGCTGGAGAAAATATGGCCAAGTCCACGGAGCCAAAGTATGACCTTGAGTATAGTCCACCTGAATTTAGAGACTATCTCAAGAATACATTTGACGCATTAAACACTAATGACTGAACATCAGACAAGTTGTGGAATGACATCAAGGACATCATATAAAGAAAGCAAAGTTCATTAAAAAGACAGGAAAGAAAGAAAAGACCAAAACGTATGTCAGAAGAGAATCTGAAACTAATGTGAAAGGACGAGATGGTGAAGTAAAACAGTTGAACAGAAGATTTCAAAGGGTGGCTCAAGAAGACAAAGTGTTATATTGAAATGTGCAAAGACCTGGAGTTAGAAAACTAAAAAGGAAGAACACTCAGCATTTCTCAAAATGAATGAACCTAAAGAGAAAATTCAAGCCTTGAGTTTCAATATTGAATACTGGGAAAATATTGAACAAAGAGGAAGCATCAAAAGAAGATGAAAGGAAGACACAGAGTGACTGTACCAAAGAGAATTGGTTGATGTTCAATTATT
This sequence comes from Dugong dugon, assembly GCA_030035585.1. NCBI lineage: Eukaryota > Metazoa > Chordata > Mammalia > Sirenia > Dugongidae > Dugong > Dugong dugon. The sequence goes on along the minus strand of CM057463.1, from coordinate 17,585,411 downwards.
TCAGGAGGTAGCATATGATTAAGAACCAATGGTACTGAAGGAGGAAGTGTAAGCTGCACTGAAGGCATTGGTGAAAAACAAGGCTCCAGGAATTGATGAAATACCAGTTGAGATGTTTCAACAAACACATGCAGCACTGGAAGCACTCACTTGTCTATGCCAAGAAATTTGAAAGAGAGCTAACTGGTCAACCGACTAGAAGAGATTTATATTTGTGCCCATTCCAAAGAAAGATGATCCAACAGAATGTGGAAATTAAAGAACAATATCATTAATATCACACACATGTAAAATTTTCCAGAAGGTCATTCAAGAGTACAATGCAGCAGTACATTGACAAGGAAATTTAAGCCGGATTCAGAAGAGGACTTACAACGAGGGATATCATTGCTGATGTCAGATGGATCTTAACCGAAGGCAGAGAATACAAGAAGGATGTATACCTGTGTTTTATTGAATATGGGAAGACATTTGAAGGTATGGATTGTAACATATTATGAATAACATTGGAAGAATTGGAATTCCAGAACAATTAATTGTGTTCATGAAGAAAATGTATATAGACCGAGAGGCAGTTGTTCAAACAGAACAAAGGATACTGTGTGACTGACGATCAGGAAAGGTGTGCGTCAGGATTGTATCATTCCACCATACTTATTAAATCTGTATGCTGAGCAAATAATCCAAGAAACTGAACTATGTGAAGAAGAATGTGGCATCAGGATTGGAGGAAGACTCGTTAACAACCTGCTATATGCAGATGACACAACCTTGCTTGCTGAAAGTGAAGAGGGCTCGAAGCACTTACTGATGAAGATATAAGACTACAGCCTTCAGTGTGGATTACATCTCAACATAAAGAAAACAAAAGTCCTCACAACTGGACCAATGAGAAACATCATGATAAACAGAGAAAAGATTGAAGTTGTCAAGAATTTCATTTTATTTGGATCCACAATCAATACTCATGGAAGCAGCAGTCAAGAAATCAAATGACGTATTGCATTGGGCAGATCTGCTGCAAAAGACTTCTTTTAAAGTGTTAAAAAGCAAAGATGTCGTTTTAAGGACTTAGGTGAACCTGACCTAAGCCGTGGTGTTTTTCAGTCACCTCATATGCTTGCAAAAGCTGGACAATGAATAAAGAAGTCCGAAGAAAATTGATTCCTTTGAATTCTGGGGTTGGCAAACACTATTGAATATACCATAGACTGCCAGAAAAACAAACAAATCTTTCTTGGAAGAAGAACATCCAGAATGCTCTTTAGAAGCGAGGATGGCAAGATTTCGTCTCACATACTTTGAACACATTATCAGAGATACCAGTCCCTGGAGAAGAACATCATGCTTGGTAAAGTAGAGGGTCAACCAAAAAGAGGAAGACCGTCGATGAGATGGATTGACACAGTGGCTGCAACAATGGGCTCAAGCACAACAATTGTGAGGATGGCCCAGGACCAGACAGTGTTTCCTTCTGTTGTACTTAGGGTGTTATGAGTCAGAACCAACTCAAAGACACCTAACAACAGCAACCATACTCAAAGTTTTCAGTGCTCTTGGATTTGTGGCTTCATATATTTGCCTGTTTTAGAAAATTTTGTTATTAACCTTTCACACATTCACATTTTGCTTCACTCCTTCTTAGACCTCACTGTCATGTTTATTTGAACATTATTATAATATTTCCTGTCATTTAAGGTCTTTTCTGCATTTTCTTTCCTTTTATTTCTATGTGCTTCTTTTTAGATATTTCCTTTGACCACTCTTCAAGATCAGTAATTTTCTCTTCGTCTATACTTTAGTCTCTGTTAAATGCATCCGTTGAATTCTTAGTTTCGTTTACAGGATTTTCAGTTTTAGAATCTGATTATATATATTTTTTAATTTCCAATTTTCTTCAGAAATTCTCAGTCTTATCTGCTACATCCTTGAACATATTAAGTCTAAAGTTTCTATCTAGTATCTCTATTATTTGGATCACATGTATCTGATTCTATATCATGTATGTTCTCTTTGGGCCACTTTGCGTTGTCACCTCTTTCTGATAATTTTTATTTCAGTGCCGGACATTGTGTATAAAAAACTGTATAATACAAGGATCTGGATGAAGTTATCTTTCTCCAGAGAAGATTTATATTTGCTTCTGGCAACAGCTAATCTACTCATATTGTTTTATTATTTTGTCATCTTTCGAATTCCTTTAAACAAATTCTTAAAATGTTTAGTCCTACTTTTCTTGTTCTTCTCATGTTGTGTGTGAGGGTTGCCTCTAAGTATCTAGCTTAATATTACAAGAAATAGACCAACAGTGATGTATGTGCTTGTGTCAATATTGTAAATAAACATGTACAGAGATAATTTGAGGCCTCTGGTGATATTATCTCCCTCAGAGAGGATTCATGGTTATTCATTGCAGGAGGTTAATGTAGTATATCATCGTTGTTAGGTTGCTAGGTGCCATTGAGTCAGTTCTGACTAATAGTGATTCTGTATACAACAGAACGAAACACTGCCTGGTCCTCTGCCATCTCTCAATCGTTATGCTTGAGCCCATTATTGCAGCCACTTTATCAATCCATCTCGTTGAAGGTCTTCCTCTTTTTTGCTGACCCTCTACTTTTTCCAAGCATGATGTCCTTCTCCAGGGACTGGTCCCTTCTGATAACATGTCCAAATTATGTGAGATTTGCCTCTAATTAGCATTCTGGATGTACTTCTTCCAAGACAGATTTGTTTGTTCTTCTGGCAGTCTATGGTATATTCAATATTCTTCACCAACACCATAATTCAAAGGCCTAAATTCTTCTTCAGTCTTCCTTACTCATTGTTCAGCTTCCACATGCATATGAGGTAACTGAAAACACCATGGCTTGGGTCACGCCCACCTTAGTCCTCAAAGCGACATCTCTGCTTTTTAACACTTTAAAGAGGTCTTTTACAGCACATTTGCTCAGTGCAATGCATCGTTTGAGTTCTTGACTGTCACCTCCATGGGCATCGATTGTTGATCCAAGAAGAATGAAATCCTTGACAACTTTGATTTTTTCTGTGTTTATCATGATGTTGCTTATTGGTCCAGTTGTGAGGATTTTTGTTTTCTTTATGTTGAGGTGTAATCCATACTGAAGGCTGTGGTCTTTGATCTTCATCAGTAACTGCTTCAAGTCCTTTTCACTTTCAGCAAACAAGATGGTGTCATCTGCATATAGTAGGTTGTTAATGAGTCTTCCAATCCTGATGCCATGATCTTCTTCATAAAGTCCAGCTTCTCGAACTATTTGCTCAGCATAGAGACTGAGTAACAACTCTGACACACAGTTTCCTTGACTTTGAACCACCCAGTTTTCCCTTGTTCTATCCTAATGACTGCCTCTTGGTCTAAGTACAGTTTCTGCATGAGCACAATTAAGTGTTCTGGAATTCCCATTGTTTGCAATGTTATCCATAATTTGGTTGATTTAACGTACCTTAAAAATGCTAATGTTGGATTGAGAGTAACCCAGGAAGAGGTCTTTTATATCAGAACATAGGGATTCATCCTTAGTCCTGTCCTGTTTGATAGTTTTATTAACAGCTTCAATTAGGTCACTGATGCATGTTCATCAATTTTGCATACAAAAATGATGAAATAAACGACTATTATATTTTGTGATCAACATATTGGCTCTCTAGTTTCAAAAAAAGGCTTGACAGCTTATAAAAATTGTCTGCAGCCAGGAAGATAAATTTAGCAGGTATTAATATTATGTTATATATTAGTTACAAAATTTACAATCACAGTTTGGAGATATGTGCTTTAATCCTAATACATATTAATAGCAATTCTGAATTTGATAACTCTAATTTATACGTAATCTTTGAACATAGGGTTTAAAATCATAAATTTTAACTTCTTAATTTTATAAATAAGGGGTTAGAATAGAAATTAAGTAATGTATCCAAGGCAACCAAGTAATTAAGAAACATAGCAAGGACTAGAATACAATCACTTGACTGACATTCCAAGGCTTTTTCTAACGTACCAACATATGTCAGTGTAAGTTCAGTATTAAGAAAGTGAGTGAAAGAGGCGGGGCAAGATGGCGCTCTAGGCAGAAGCACCACGCCGTCCCTCCACAGCAAAGATCCGAAAAACTAAGCCTAACAGAGAATCAACAATCCTGAAACCCTAGAACACCAAATGAAGAGATAAAGAACTCAGCCAAACACCAAACGGAGTGAGAATACTAAAAGAGAACGGAGAGCGAAGAGAGACTTATGCAGAGATTCCTTACCAGCTAACACAGCGCAGATCCACCATCTTGGATTCCTATCGGAGACCAGCGAACGGGACAGCAGCCTTGCAGAGCATCCGGTGGGAGACAGAATGACCGGTAAACTGCGGTGCGCGCTCTCCCACCCCCCACCCCTCTCCGCCTCAGCTGGGGATCCCCTGCTTTCCGTGGCCAGGATCCCTGGGCTGGGGGGCACCGGTGCTTGGATTCCGCGCTCCCGGGCTGGTGGCTTTCTGAGAGCCGTTTGCTGGCCGTTGGTGGGGCTTTTTCTGCTGCCTCCCCCTCCTTTTGCCTGGGTGCCTGGTTCCGAGTGCCGTCTTTGCTCTCTCCTGCTGGGCTGTAGGGCTGCGTTCAGGCGTGTGGCTGTTTCCAGGTCTGGGCTGCTGCGCTGGTGAGATCCCGGGGCCTTTGTTCGTTTGCCCCTCTGCTTCCCGTGGCCACGGTCTCTTAACCCCGAGACTGCCGGCTTCTTGGAATTCGCGCCCCTGAGTGGGGTCTCTCTGGGTCCCATTTGTTGGCACTGACTGCTGGTGTTGCTTTGTTGTTTTTTTTTTTTAATTTTATTTTTCTTCTTTTTTTGATTAGTTTTGTCATCTTTTCCCTTTTGTCTTTCTTCATTGCTTAATTTCTCGTCTCTCTATCTCTTCCTTCTCTTTCTGATCCCTGAATACCAGGCGATGTATGCCTCTGCACCTTCTGGCCAGGCTGTGCTGTGAAAACTGAGACCGACTCCCCCAGACCTCATAGCTGCATCAGTGGGATCCCTGGGAACTTTGCAGTTCTTTAACTTTTCTGATTTTTATTTGTTCATTCTTTCCTTTTCTTTCTCTTCCCCTTTCTGGTTTCCTCCATCCCATAGTCACTCATCTGTACATTCCAACGACAAGCTCCGCTAGCATTCTTTTATGTTTGTATGCTTTTTGCTCCTCCTCCTCTCTCCTCTCTCCCATATCCAGCTTAGCTTCACACATAACCATCTTCCCGCTGCACCCTACCTACCTGCACCATGCACTAGACGTCACACCACCAAGTTGTGCAGGCACGCCCTATTGGAACCTGCCCAGCACTGACTACCGACCGTCCTGGTGGCTGCGGTGAGTGCCACAAGCAACCCATCCCAGAGGCTCCTCCTCAGCTAGATCTGCCCAGCTGTACCACAAGGACAAAAAAAAAAAAAAAAAAACTACAATCAATAAATGAGAGAAATATCTACTGAATGCCCCGGAAACAGCAAACAATATCAAAACATTTACAAAAACAAGACAAGATGGCTCCAATAGGCGTCCAAATTAAAACACCAGATAACTCTCCTGTGGAAGAAAATGCACCAGAAGTACCTGATACGGAACTCAAATCACTAATACTTGGAATTTTCCAAGAACTGAGGCAAAAAGCTGACAAACATGAGGAAAAAATAGACAAATTTATGGAAAATACAGACAAAAAATTGGAAGAATTCAGGAAGGTGATGCAGGAACAAAATGCCCAAATAAATTCACAACTCGAAATTATACAAAAACAACAATTAGAAATCCAAAAGATAAACAACAAGATTTCAGAAATGGACGGTGTCATAGAAGGGCTGAGAAGTAGATTTGAAACCATGGAAGACAGGATCAGTGGAACGGAAGACAAACACTTGGATACAACTCTGTGTCAGGAAAACTCAGAAAAAAGAACAAAGAAAAATGAAGAGACCCTGAGAGTTATGTGGGACACAATTAAAAGCAAAAACTTACGAGTGATTGGCATACCAGAACAGGGGGAGAAAACAGAAAACACAGAGAGGATCATTGACGAACTGCTGACAGAAAACTTTCCCAATATCATGAAAAATGAAAAGCTGGCCATCCAAGAAGCTCAACGAACCCCATATAGAAGAGACCCCAAAGGAAATCACCAAGGCATATCATATTCACACTCGCTAAAACTAAAGACAAACAAAGAATCCTGAGAGCAGCTCGTGAAAAACAAGAAGTCACATACAGAGGACAAACAATAAGACTAAGCTCAGATTATTCAGCAGAAACCATGCAGGCAAGAAGGCAATGGGATGACATATATAAAATCTTGAAAGAAAAAAATTGTCAGCCAAGAATAATATATCCTGCAAAACTCTCATTCAGATTTGATGGTGAAATTAGGTCATTTCCAGATAAACAGAAACTAAAGGAATATGCAAAAGTCAAACCAAACTTACAAGAATTATTAAAGGGAGTTCTTCGATATGAGGACAAACAGCTTCAGCCCTCAGGCAGGACCTAGGACCTAGGACGCAGGTTCACATGAACCAGATACCATTCTAGAAACTGAACTACAGACGACTTTCCAAAAACAAAAGATATACAACAGGGAATCAGAGAAATCAATCAAAGGATGACAACAACATCAAAACAATGAAAGAGGGAACAAACGGCATAGGTATAGAACCTTCTAAAGGAGAGGAAGGCAAGGCGATACCAAGTAAGGGTAGACTGCTTCAAAATTATAAAGATAAGGGTAAAATTCATGGTAACCACAAAAAAAGTTAACAAACCAACTGATAAAAATAAAGATGAAAAACATAAAGTCTCAACAAAAACAAAACCTACAAAAAAAAAGAAATGAACACAAAATCCACAAACAAAAGTAACTCGGCACAAGAGAGTAAAAAGAACAAAGAAAACTTCAGCATCAAAAAAAAAAGCACTACAAAATGACAGCAACAAACTTCCATCTATCAATAATTACACTGAACATAAATGGACTCAATGCACCCATAAAGAGACGGAGAGTGGCAGAATGGATAAGAAAACAGGATCCATCAATTTGCTGCCTACAAGAGACATACCTTAGAAACAAAGATGTGAATTTATTAAAAGTCAAAGGTTGGAAAAAAATATATCAAGCTAACAACTATCAAAAAAGAGCAGGAGTGGCAATTCTAATCTCAGATAAAATAGACTTTAAAACAAAATCTACCATAAAAGACAAAGAAGGACACTATATAATGATTAAGGGGATGATCCATCATGAAGACATAACCATAATAAACATCTATGCACCCAATGACAGGGCTCCAAAATACATAAAAAAGACTCTAACAGCACTGAAAAGAGAAATTGACAGTTCCACAATAATAGTAGGAGACTTCAACATACCACCCTCAGTAAAGGACAGAACAACTAAAAAGAAACTCAGCAAAGATACAGAAGACCTAAAGGACAGAATCAGCCAACGGGACCTCATAGACATATATAGAACAATCCATCCAACCGCTGCAAAGTACACATTCTTTTCCAATGCACATGGAACGTTCTCCAGAATAGACCACATCTTAGGCCACAGAGCAATCCTCAACAAGATCCAAAATGCTGAGATAATTCAAAGTATCTTCTCTGACCACAATGCCATCAAGGTAGAAATTAACACTAGAAAGAGCAAGGAAAAAAAATCAAACACATGGAAACTGAATAATACTCTGCTTACACAACAATGGGTAATAGAAGAAATCAGAGATGGAATTAAAAAATTCCTAGAATCAAATGAAAATGAAAATACATCATACCAAAACCTTTGGGACACAGCAAAGGCAGTCCTCAGAGAACAATTTATAGCAATAGATGCACATATCAAAAAAGAAGAAAGGGACAAAATCAAAACATTAACTACAGAACTCAAACAAATAGAAAGAGAACAAAAAAAAAGCCTACAACCACCGGAAGAAAGGAAATAGTAAAGATCAGAGCAGAAATCAATGAAATAGAGAACAGAAAAACAATAGAAAGAATCAACAAAACCAAAAGTTGGTTCTTTGAAAGAATCAACAAAATCGACAAACCACTGGCCAGACTGACAAAAGAAAAACAGCAGAGGGCACAAATATCTCAAATAAGAAATGAAATGGGGGACATTACAACAGACCCAACTGAAATAAAAAGGATTATAACAGAATATTATGAAAAACTATATTCCAACAAATTTGAAAACCTAGAGGAAATGGATAAATTTCTAGAAACATACGGCCTGCCCAAACTACAACAAAGTGATATTGAAAATATGAACAGACCCATAACAAGACAAGAGACTGAAAAGGTAATAAAAAAACTCCCAACCAAAAAAAGGCCTGGCCCAGATGGCTTCACTGGAGAATTCTACAAAACATTTACAGAAGAGCTTGTGCGAGTTCTACTCAAGCTATTTCAGAGCATAGAAGAGGAAGCAACACTTCCAAATTCATTCTATGAAGCCAGCATAACACTGATACCAAAACCAGGCAAAGACATCACAAAAAAAGAAAATTACAGACCAATATCTCTCATGAATATAGGTGCAAAAATTATTCTGAACAAAATTCTAGCCAATAGAATTCAGTATCATATCAAAAAAATAATACACCACGACCAAGTAGGATTCATACCAAGTATGCAAGGATGGTTTAACATTAGAAAATCCATCAATGTAATCCACCACATAAATAAAAGGAAAGAAAAGAATCACATGATCATCTCAATTGACGCAGAAAAGGCATTTGGCAAAGTCCAACACCCATTCCTGATAAAAGCTCTCAATAAAATAGGTATAGAAGGGAAATTTCTCAACATAATAAAGGGCATCTATGCAAAACCAACAGCCAACATCATTCTTAATGGAGAGAGGCTGATAACATTCCCCTTGAAAACAGGAACAAGACAAGGATGCCCTTTATCACCACTCCTATTTAACATTGTGCTGGAAGTTCTAGCTAGAGCAGTAAGGCAAGAGAAAGAAAAAAAGGGCATCCAAATTGGTAATGAAGAAGTTAAACTCTCCCTGTATGCAGATGATATGATACTATACATAGAAAACCCTAAAGACTCCACAAGAAATCTACTGGAACTAATAGAAAGATTCAGCAGAGTAGCAGGATACAAGATAAACATTCAAAAATCAGTTGGATTCCTATACACCAGTAAAGAGAACGATGAAAAGGAGATCAGGAAATCAATACCATTTTCAATCGCCCCTACAAAGATAAACTACTTAGGAATAAATCTGACCAGGAATGTAAAAGACCTATACAAAGAAAACTACAAAACACTGCTGCATGAAACCCAAAGGGATCTACATAAATGGAAAAACATACCATGCTCATGGATAGGCAGACTCAACATTGTGAAAATGGCAATTCTACCTAAAGCAATCTACAAATACAATGCAATCCCGATACAAATACAACAACATTCTTCAAAGAGATGGAAAAACTAATTATTAACTTTATATGGAAAGGGAAAAAACCCCGAATAAGTAAAGCACTACTGAAGAAGAAGAATAAAGTTGGAGGACTCACACTACCTGACTTGAGAACTTACTACACAGCTACAGTAGTCAAAACAGCCTGGTACTGGTACAACAACAGAGACATTGACCAATGGAACAGAATTGAGAACCCAGATGTAAATCCATCCACCTACGGTCACCTGATCTTTGACAAGGGCCCAAAATACATCAAATGGGGAAAAGACAGTCTTTTTAATAAATGGTGCTGGCAAAACTGGATATCCATTTGTAGAAAAATGAAACAGGACCCATACCTCACACCATATACAAAAACTACTTCAAAATAGATCAAAGACCTGAATATAAAGCCTCAAACTATAAAATTCATAGAAGAAAAAATAGGACCAACACTTCAGGCCTTAATACATGGCATTAACAGGATACAAACTATAAACATCAACACAAAAAACCCAACAGATAAACTAGATAATTGGGATCTTCTAAAAATCAAACATCTATGCTCTTCAAAAGACTTCACCAAAAGAGTAAAAAGAGAACCTACAGACTGGGAAAAAATTTTGGGACAGTACAAGTCAGACAAAGGTCTAATCTCCATAATCTACAAGAAAATCCAACACCTCTACAACAAAAAGACAACCAATCCTATCAAAAAATGGGCAAAGGAAATGAACAGACACTTCACCAAGGAAGACATTCAAATGGCCAACAGACACATGAGGAAATGCTCACGATCACTAGCCATTAGAGAAATGCAAATTAAAACCACAATGAGATACCATCTCACCCCGGCATTACTGGCACGAATCAAAAATACTGGAAATAACAAATGTTGGAGGGGCTGCGGGGAGATGGGAACTCTTATGCACTGCTGGTGGGAATGCAAAATGATACAACCATTTTGGAAAACGATATGGCATTTCCTCAGAAAGCTAGAAATAGACATACCATTCGATCCAGCAATCCCACTCCTAGGAATATATCCTAGAGAAATAAGAGTCATCACTCGAATAGACATACGCACACCTATGTTCATGGCAGCATTGTTCACAATAGCAAAACGATGGAAACAACCTCGATGTCCATCAACAGATGAATGGATACACAAACTATGGTACATACACACAATGGAGTACTATGCAATGAGAAAGAACAACAATGAATCTGTGAAGCATCTCATAACATGGATGAAACTGGAGGACATTATGCTGAGTGAAATAAGTCAATCACAAAAGGACAAATATTGTATGAGACCTCTATTGTAAAAACCCATGAAAAAGTTCACATGCAAAATGTAACAATCCTAGTTGGTTACCAGGGATGGGAGGGGAGGGCAGGGAAAATACTAAATACGTAATAGATAAGTCGTAACCTGGGTGAGAGGTGAGATAGTACACAGTACAGGGGAAACTAACACAACCTGCACAAGGAAAGGTCATGGAGGCCCTATAGACACATCCAAACCCCCCAAGGGACTGAGTTGTTGGACGGAGGGCTCTGGGGACCATGGTCTCGGGGAACATCTAGCTCAATTGGCATGACACTACTTATAAAGATAATGCTCTACATTCTACCTTGGTGAGTAGTGTCTGGGGTCTTAAAAGCCTATGAGCGGCCATCTAAGATGCTCCACTGGTTTCATCCCTTTGGGAGCAAGGGAGAATGAAGAGAACAGGATTCAACGAAAAGATTAGTCCAAAGGAGTAATTGTCCACAGCTACCAAGGCCTCCACCGGACTGAGTCCGGTACAGCTAGATGGTGCCCGGCTACCACCACTGACTCCTCTGACCAAGATCACAACAGAGGGTTCTGGACAGAGCTGGAGAAGGATATAGAGCATAATTTTAACTCCCAAAAAAAAAAAAGACCAGATTTACTGGCCTAAAGAATACTAGAAAAACCTCAAGAGTGTGGCCCCCAGACACCCTTTCAGCTCAGAGGTGAAGTTACCTTCGAGGTTCGATGTTAAGCCTGGGAATGGACAGCCCAGTAAAACTAAATGGGACTAACGAGGTATAGGAGTCCGGTGACAAGGGCCAGAAGGCAGAGGGGGAGTAGGAAACTGATGATAAGGAACACAAATTGAATAAGGACACTGTCGATGTATTGTGAGATTGTTGACCACTGCTATAGGGCAACATTTGTAGTAACTATTAAATGGGAGGCTGTTTTGTCCTGTAAGCCTTCATCTTGGGTGAGAATGGCAGCACAATTGGAAGAGCATAGTCAATATCACTTAAATGTGTAAGTAAAAAGTTTTGAAATGGTGTTTAAATAAAATAAAATAAAATAAAATAAAAACAAATGAGACTAAAGAGGTAAAGTAGTCCAGTGACAAGGTCCAGAAGACAGAAGGGGACAAGGAAGTCCCCTGGTGATAGGGAACACAAGGTGGAGTAAGGATATTCTTGATGTGCTGTGAGATTGTTAACCATTGTCATAGAGCAACATGTGTAGTAACTGTTAAATGAAAAACTAGTTTGTTCTGTAAGCCTTCATCTTAAGTGAGAATAACAGCACAGTTGGAAGAGCGTAGTCAATGTCACTGAACTGTGAATGTAGAAATTTTTGAAACGGTGTATCTTTGGCCATCTGTAATTTTCATCAAAAAAAAAAAAAATGATTGAGAATTTAGAAGCTTAATACGTTGTGGGGTTGTTAACCAATGTCATAGAACAACATGTGTACTACTATTTCATGAGAAACTATTTGCTCTGTAAGCTTTCACCTGAAGTACAATAAAATATAAATAAATAAATAAATAAATAAATAAAATTAAAAAAAAAAAAAGAAAGTAAGTGAAGTCTTAGAGATCAGTAATGAAAGGATACTACCCTTTATGATATAGGAGCACAAATGATAAATTGTATAAATTCTGGTTTCCACACATTTAAAGACACATTGAAGAACTGAAGCACTATGATGAGAAGAATCATGCTGGTAGGAAGAATCGAAGACAAACATATAAAAAATAATAGAAGAAGTGAAAAAGGGCTCAGCTAAAGAAGAGAAGGGAAGTATAAGCTGTCCAAATGTTTTGAAGGTCTTCTTCTGTGGGAAAACTTTCAGTAATGGGAGGTATACAGAATAAAATGTAAAATGAAAGACAACACACACGCACACATACACAACGTGGGTGTATTTATCAGGGATCAATGAGAATAAGAACCAGCCATGTAATTTCAAACTCAAGGGATTTAATAAAGGAATTTGGTCACCTAGATATTGGATGGTGGAAGAGCCATAAATGGATGCTGATGGAACTAAGAGATTAATAACTGCAGGAAACATTATCAGTTTTAGGATTAAGGGAAATAAATGGGAGAGGTGGTATCTTTAGAATTTAAGAGGAAGGGCCGTGTGGGGCCCATGTTTTGATCACTGAGGGGAAGTTTCAGAAAGCTAATATTTACCCACATGTCACACTCTTTTTAGGGGTCAAAATACCATCTGTCATAATTGGCATTAAGCATAATCAAAATAAATAATAACAATTACTTTAATATAGCAACAATAACAACTTTACTCAACTTCCTGATAATACGCAACTAGCCTTCATACAATTTAAGATATTTACCTCTTCTCTAGAGTTGAGGACACAAAATGCCAATAGTCAGTCTGGGTGATGTTGATGCTTGTTTTAGTTTAATTATAACATTAAAATTGTGTAATTGAAAGTCTAAATTTTATGTTATTTCTCATCAACAATCCCTTACACAAAATAATAGGAGAAAGAAAGAGGGGGGAAATAGTAAATATACACAAGTGTACATAACAATACGAGAAGAAAATATCCATTGCTGATAGACTTCATTTCTGGAACTGGTCGTAAGATGCATCTACCATCATTTTCATGATCCCTTCACCATCAAGCAAAGCCTGCATTGGTTGACATTTTTTACCTTCTAGGGAATCCCAAAACCTACATCCTTCTGTTTTACATGGAAAATCCAAGAGTTGCTCTAGAGAAACCCCTGTGTTCTCAACACATTCCTCCCTATCCCTGTTATACAGCAGCAATCCAGTTTCCCATTGGCAATTAGGAAAAATTGCCCCACCCACAGCAGCAAATCTCTTCTCCGACTGATGATTTAGGTTCCCAAGGGACTCCTAGTTAACAAATTTCAATCTCAGCTTGCAACTCAATGGGTCTACTGTTTGTGAAGTTTTTTTATTGTTGTTGTTTTAATGTGTATGTTAATGTTAAGGTTTTAGGGATCAGAATGTTAAATTGAATTGCAGACTTCCATTCCAAGAATAGGATTTAGAAAAATAGACTCCTTGTGATCCTATAAATGTAAAATACCTCAGTCAAAGGAGTTGGGACAAAAAATTATCAGACATGTTGGAATAATTTGGAAAAGGATAGTGAGAATAACAGCACAACTGGAAGAATGTAATCGACGTCACTGAATTTTGCATGTAGAAACTTTCAAAATGGTATAACTTTAGCTGCGTATATTTTCACCAAGAAAAAGGTCCTCAAGGTCAAGAAGGGAGAGTGTTGACATGTCATGGGGTTAACCAATGTCGTAAAACAATATGTGTACTGACTGTTTAATGAGAAACTATTTGTTCAGTAAACCTTCACCTAAAGTACAATAAAAAAATTTAAAAATAAAATAAAACTAAAAAAAAAAATTATCAGACATGTAAATCACAAAAACATGTAAAAATATCTATAACTTTGTCAGATCAGTCTTCAACAAGTCTATCTGTTAGTTTTTGCCTGTGTCATCATTGTTCCTAGGTTTGCATTACAGTGTGGAGACTATGGAGTGTGTCCATCACACTAACCAGGGTGTGTGTGCCTGCAGACTACAGTATTGTGGCTTGGTGCAGGAACATGGTTTCCATACTTCAGTGGAGTACAAAAGAAAAGGCAATCCTTATGAAAATAAGAAGAATAGGAAAGAGAGGGTGTTTTTTTCTCTAACATGTTAATGAAATGGGAGTTTGTAGTTTTGTTAGTTCAGCGATGTTAAAAATAGAAACTCTGTACTATCTGACCACATAGATCTTCTTTATATATGAAGAGCTTGTGTAAAAGGCATATCTGACACAAAATCACTTTGCTATCCTCTTTACTTTTAACACATGTTTAAAAATTCCAAAATAAAGCACTAAAGAAAAGTGAATAATCTTAAAATATGAGTCAACTATGAGGCAGAAAAAAGGTTGGTGCCTAAGTACAGGAATCAGTGAGAAACTGATGGAGCCCATTGGTATTTACACAGGATGTTGAGCAACTCGTTGAGTCTAGCACTCAGCAAACATGGCCCCTGGATATGAGCCATATGTCAATATAAGTCTGCAACAACAACAAAAATTCACAACACAACTTGCCTACCTTGTACCTGGTGCCATCTGCATGTACTTTTTTAAAATCAGCTCATTGTACTTGCAAATTTTATCCACCAAAAGCAAACTTGTGACTGTGGCAGAGACAAGATGAGATTAGTTTTAATGATTATTATGGTTCTGTGAAATGTTAACCAGGAAAAGCATCTGATGGAAACAGTAGGCCTCATTGTCTCCCTGGATATAGCATGGTCCTGGCAAATTACTTTGACTCTGCTATGTCATTAGCTAAAATGAGTTTGAATTCACAAGTCATTGTCCCCAAGAGGGAATGGTGGTTCTTCCCTGACAGTGGATAAGTGACTATATCTGTTTAGTGTGCAGAGTATTTTGATCTAGCTTTTCCTAGTTGTAGCTAACCTCAGGACATGAAAGGCAATGCTTATTAAACAATATTCCTATTTTAATATCTATTCAGGTTGTTAAATTTGGAATTTTCAAGTATATATAAAAGACTTTGATTTATTCATCACATAATTTTAACAATTATCAGTACACAGCTAATACATAGGTATATTTTATCTGTAACCCCTGCCACACTGGACACTAGTAAACTTATGGTCACAGTGTTGCTCATTGTTTCCAGGCATTTTCAGTGGACAGAGCTGAGGGGCTCATTTTCCAATACTATATCAGACAATACTCTCTTGGGATCCATAGAGTTTCCATTGGCTAATTTTTGGAAGTAGATCACCAGGCCTTTCTTCCTAGTTTGTATTAGTCTGAAAGCTCCACTGAAACTTGTCCATCATGGGTGGCCCTGCTAGTATTTGAAATATTGGTGGCATAGCTTCCAGCACCATGGCAACATACAAGCTACCACAGTATGACAAATTGACAGATGCGTAGCGCATCTTGACTCTATCAATGTCAATGTCCTGGCTATGGTACTGTACTTCAGTTTTGCAAGATATTACCCACTGGGGGAAATTTAGTAAAGGGTACACGAGATCTCTATATATTATTTATTACAAATTCGTATGACTCTACAATTATCTCAAAATAAAAATTTTAATTAAAATATACAATTCCTGTTTTAATATCTGTTTTGACAATGAAGTATATAAAACTGTATTGGTTAATGCCCAGATAGCTTGTGATTTTCCAATTATCTTTCTAATAGTGCTTTCTAACTTAAATTATACCATGTTCAGAAAACATACTATGAATAATTTTGATCTTATAAAATCTTTGAGGCTTGATTATGTCTCATCATTTAGCAAATTTTGGTAAATATTTCATTTGCCTTTGGAAAAAAACGTGAATTCTGCCGTCATTGGGTTTGGTGCTTCTTAGAAGTAAATTGAATCTATCTTGTTGTTTTCTCCCAGACTTTTATATAATTTCTCGTTTTTTGTATCTACTTATTTTTTTCAGTTACAGTGCCTCTGGATGCATTTGGGTCCTACAAGATCTTTGATACTGTCCTGGACTGCAATGTTATTATTGGACGCTAGAGAATGTTGGCGGAGACTCTCCACATGGCTATAGTTCAGCATAAAGAGAGGATAAAATCAAAGGATTCATCATGTTTTCCGGAGCTTCTGGAAGTTATTTGTCGACACTGAGCATAGATATACAGCCTTTTGGCAATTCTTCTTTATGCAGTGATTTTATTGATATGTTGTTGTTGTTGATGATGATGATGATGATGTGGTGATTTATGTTTTCCTTTGCAATATGGCATAATGATTAAACATAATAAGAAGAGTCCTCTCCTCATCACATAAAGGCGCAAGTAGATGGTAAGACTACTATATAACCTTCAGTGAGTCCCACTCTCATGATTTCTACAGAGAGGATTGATTCAAATTTACACTAGTTTAGAGTTTGTTTTCAAATATTCATGTTATCCTATAGGAACATTCTGACAAAAATGAAAATTGACTTTGAATAATTTTTTAAAACCATAAAATCAGATATTCTTTCCCTCTTCATCCAAGTCTAGCTGTAGTTGAAAGCCATTTTGCTCCAACTTATCCACTAGATTATGCCTGTCTGCTCACTAAACTATCTCTTAAAATCTAGCAGATATTAGATAAAGGAATACAGAATCAATTCACGTAACTCTCACACTTCACAGAGCTAATGCATCCTGCTAAAAACTTAAGAAGGAAATAATTTTATTTTATTGGCTAGCCTACTTTACACTTTGCTGATTGAATGCATATCTAATTATGTAAGAATTGTTATATTTTCCATGAGTTAATATTTTAGTTTATTTAAATTAATAGTATGTTGTTTGTTGTTTTGTGCTGTAGAGTCGGTTCTTACTCATAGCAACCCTATAGGACAGAGCAGAATTGCCTCATAGGGTTTCCAAGGAGTGGCTGGTGGAGTCGAACCACCGGCCTTTTGGTTAGCAGCCTGAGCCCTTAACCACTTTGCCTCCAGGGCTCCAAATTAACAGTATGGATAGTGGTAGATAAGAAAAATCTGTATGTAAATTTTCACAGTATAATAACACATTTAACCTAATTTATTACACCAAGGACACACACGATTCCTGTGCAATATTCCTGGCCATGCAGAGATTTCTGATAAATATAAGGACTCATTACCTAGGAAAAGTCTAGACTGACTTTGAATCCAAAGTTTACCAGTAAAGTTGGACAAGATTACAAAGCTATTCTCTTTGAAGTCTTGGGACTCAAGAAACCTTACTTTGTAATCATTACTGAAAACTCAGGTTGAAATATTAAAACAATTTTACTAAGAGATTATATTTATTTACTTATAAGTATTTGGAATAAGTAAAAATAAATCTACCAACTAAATGCACATGCATTTTTTTCTAAATAAGGCATTATGGCCTTAAGCAATCTTGCAAGGCATTATGCTACACATGCCTGATTAATGCTAGCGATATAACCTGCCACGGTTTGAAACAAGTCATTGCCTAATGACTCTTGCCCACGAGTTTTTTTACTGGAGTAGCTAAACGTTCAATCCCCAGAGGTGAATTCATACAAGTTTTTAATGGTTGTTTTTTTCTTTCTTTTCAGATGAGACCACTGCATTTTTAAAATATACTTATAGAAGTATCCTGTTTGTCTTGTCCTATCAAGTTTCCAAGTGGATATGCTAATTTTCAGACTTTTGTATTGAATAAACAGACTTACAAAAAGATCTCAATATTCTTTAGTCCACCGAATTCTATTTAGCCTGCCAAATCGTTCTATGTTCAGCCCACATTTCTCAGTGTTTCAAATGCTACATTGAACTAATCACCCTTTATTTTCTTTTTCTTTATATCACCAAACTTATGCCAGTTCTCCAGTATTCCAAGAGTTTACTTTTTGACATAATGGGGAAATAGATTTTAACATTGGACTGGTTTGAAATATATTTGGATGATATTTCGTCTTCAGTCTTTCCAGTTCATTATTAACTGATTCATTGATTTACTCATTAATTGATCCACTGTAAGTCTGCATGAACCATTAGAGCAGTGAATTTAAAATCAGACTGACCTGAGTTCAAATCTCAGCTTTGTCATTGACTAATTAGGTGAGCAAGTTACTTAATTCTTCTAAAATTCTATCCCCTCGTATGTAGAAGGTAGCTAAGAATGACATACTTCTCCTAACATAAGATGCATGTTGCTCATATTTTAATTTTTTTTAAAATTATGATCCATCTAACAGAAATCTCAATTGAATATTGGTGCCTACCAGTCAGAGGATTAAGTTTTGACATATTGGCTATTGCCCATACATACGGGAACTTTGCCGAGCATAGAAGATACCTGTTTACGCAACCGCTGTTTCATTGGTCTCATTTGCATTGATATCATCACATGCCACCTAAACAATTTTTACTTAATTACTAATTATTACATAAAATATCTTCAAAAAGATAACGCTGAAATGAGATCTCCTTGGGTATGTGTATATATGTCCATATGCATGCATGTTGCGTAATGACTGCCACATGCCACGCAATATGATTAAAAGAAGTAGAACGGGCAGAGCTCTTAAAATATATCATATAATTTTCAAAGATGAAGAGAAGTGGTTGTGGATGCTTCAAGCATTGTGAAGAACTCATTCAGTTGTTTAATAATGTCTTTTTCTTCTAATTCCCTGCTGTCTTTTCAAATATGGTGTTTAAATTTCTCAAAAGCATAGTTTCAGTTAAAGAACAAACTATGTAAGTTTCAATATATAGAAAATGCAGTTAAACCACATGTACTTTAGATATGCTTTTGAGTTGTGATGTTAGTTTGAAAAGTGCTAAATTAGTCAAGGTCACAAGACTGAATTATGAATATCAATGCATACCTGATAACTCGTGAGAACTGGACACACTCGAAGGTTTTTTATATTGACCATAAAGAAGCGTTCCATTTAAAAAAAAGTAAAAAATTAAAGAATATGTACTTATAAGGAAAATATAGTCTGTGATCTGTTTTATAATAATGTTTCCTTTTAATCTCTAATGCACATTGCTGTCGAGTCAATTCCGACTCATAATGACCCTATAAGACAGAGTAGAACAGCCCCGTGGGTTTCCAAGGAGCAACTGGTGGATTCAAACTGCCGACCTTTTGGTTAGCAGGCAAATGCTTAACCAATGCACCACCAGGGCTCCTAATAGCTGTTACAAATTGTTGAAGAATCTTATAATAAATATGTCTTAGCATCACTGAAATATGGTACTACCGATCTCAAGGACTGTTATAGAGAATTATAGATCATGGTGCCTAAGCCATAGCAGGCACACAATAAGTGTTAGCTAGATGTGAGTTATTCCATAGAAAAAAGACAACTGTCTTTTTCCCTCTAACAACACAGAGTCTAAAGGTAAAGAGAGACACATTGTTAAAGTCAGTTTTTTGGGAGACCTGAGATTGTCATGCACAAAATGTATTAAAGAGTGCTCTGGTTACAATACCTATGATGCAATGTTGGGCAGAGAATGAAGCTAAACTACAGTACTGTTGCAAAGGCAAACTCAGCCAATGCCTCAGAGATTTCTGAAGTTTGGCATCATCCCCCACCAGAGCAAAGGGCCAGGACTTTGTACCCTGTATCAAAGATTTACTGTATATGAGCTTCCATGGGGGAGAAAGTGAGGCAGCTTCATTCAACTGAGAGCAGTTCTCAAAGAGGAACACAGCTGTAAACTGTCAACAGGCAAATCTTCAAGCAGCTGGAGGAATAAGTGCCTCAGTCATAAAGGGATATCCGGATGGCACATCACAGCCTCCATTGCACATATTTACAGATAATGTTTATATAATGGTGCTCACTAACATAGAAGGGTAAACAAAGTACTTACTGTTGAAATTTAGAAAAGAGAATGACTAAATTTATTGAATTGAGGAAGGAAAGTCTTCCTGAAGGCTGATTTTGAGCAGAGATGGGAAATGGGTTTCAGTCAGCAGGAAGAAAGTGCACTTGTGTTTTCAAAGATACAAAGGTGTGAAAAGGACTTTGATTGGTCAACAACTAACTAGACACTCTCGTTTCCTCCAAAAGAACACAATGCCTAAATGTACTCTGTTGAATCTTACATGTACTTTTACTATTATGGTGTTTTCCATATTTACCTATTTCTGTTAATGATGTCTTCTAGTCAATCTATAATTTTATCATAAGAAACATGTTTTCAGCTCAGAAAGAAAAAAAACCTGTTTAATCCCACTTTAAACTTCTATATGAATTCCCTATTGATCTTCAAACTATCCTTTAAGTCTCCATTACATGATTCAAAACCAGTCCATTTTCTATCTTGCTAGTTGATTTAACTGCATACAATTAAGTCTGTGCCCCATAAGTTTTCTTTTTTTGCATTATCCTTTTCCTTTTTCTACAAGACAGTTCATCATCATTGCTAAGTACAAATATTCTGGAACTGTAGTTAGTAAAAAGAAAAAAAGATTGAACAAAAGGGAGCAGTTGGAATCGACTCAACAACAACGGGAAATGGGACAAGTACAGAAGAAGTGATACACATGCAATGGAAATATCAGAAAGTGAGGAGAGAAAGGAACAGAAGAAATATTTCAAGTAATAATGGCTGAGAATTTTTCAAAATTGTTGAAAGACACCAAACCACAGATCCAGGAAGCACCGAGAACACCAAATAGGACAAGTACAAAAAAAAAAAATCTACACCTAGACATACCATATGCAAACTGTAGCAAATCAAAAGAAAAAGAAAATCTTGAGAGAAGGCAGAGGAAAAAGAAATAGCTTAACTTAAAGCAACAAAGATAAGAATTACATCAAACCATGCAAGCAAGAAGAGAGTGGTGTGAATATTTAAACTGTTGAAAGAAAAAAATAAAAAATCACTAACCCAGAGCTTGACTGCTAATTAAAAGGTCAGCAGTTCGAATCTACCAGTCGTTCTTTGGAAACCCTGTGAGGCAGGTCTACTCTGTTCTTTAGGGTCTCTATGAGTCGGAATCCACTCAATAGCAACGGGTTTGGTTTTGTTTTGACTTAGAATTCTGTACCCAACAAAATTGTTCTTCAAAAGTGAAGGAGAAGCAAAGACTTTCTCAGACAAGCAAAAATTGAGGAAATTTGTACCACTAGACCTGATTTGCAAGAAATGTTAAAAGAAGTTCTTCAGAGAGAAGCAAAACGATATAGATAGATCAGAAGCTAAGAACTGCATAAAGAAAAGAAGAATATAGGAAAGAACGAATGAAGGTAAAACAACAACTTATATGTATTTTTATTCTTAACTTATCTAACGGAACAGTTTGTTTACAATAATAGCAACAATATATTAGATGATTATAACTTATGGATAACGAAATGTATGACAGCAGTGTTACAAGAAATGGGAGGAAGAAATTGTGAATATTCTGTTATAAGATACTCGTTCCCTATGTATCTGTCAGTTTGTTGTTTGTGGGGGCTTGCGTGTTGCTGTGATGCTGGAAGCTATGACACCGGTCCTCAGATACCAGCAGGGTCACACATGGCAGACAGGTTTCAGCTGAGCTTCCAGACTAAGACAGACTAGGAAGAAAGACCCAACAGCCTACTTCTGAAAAGAATTAGCCAGTGGAAACCTTATGAATAGCAGCAGAACATTGTCTGAGATAGTGCTGGAAGATGACCACCCCCAGGTTGGAAGGCATTCAAAAGACAACTGGGGAAGAGCTGCCTCCTCAAAGTAAAGTCGACCTTAATAACCCAGATAGAGTCAAGCTTTCATGACCTTCATTTGCTGATGTGGCACAACTCAAAATGAGAAGAAACAGCTACAAATATCCATTAAAAATTAGAATGTGGAATGTATGAAGTATGAATCTAGGAAAATTGGAAATTCATCAGAAATGAAACGGAAGGCATAAACATTGATATCCTAAGCATTAGTGAGCTGAAATGGACTGGTATTGGCCATTTTGAATCAGACAATCATATGGCCTAATATGCCAAGAATGACATCTCAAAAAGAAATGGCGTTGCATTCATCATCCAAAAGAACATTTCAAGATCTATCCTGAAGTACAATGCTGTCAGTGATAGGATAATATCCATACACCTACAAGGAAGACCAGTTAATATGACTATTATTCAAATTTATGCACCAACCACTGGCACCAAAGATGAAGAAATGGAAGATTTTTACCAACTTCAACTGGTAAAAATCAGTCTGAAATTGATCGAACATGCAATCAGGATGCATTGATAATTACTGGTGATTGGAATGCAAAAGTTGAAAACAAAGAAGAAGGATGGATAGTTGGAAAATATAGCCTTGGTGATAGAAATGAGGCCGGAGATCACATGATAGAATTTTGCAAGACCAATGACTTATTCATTGAGAATACCTTTTTTCACCAACATAAACAGCAACAATACACATGGACCTCACCAGATGGAATACACAGGAATCAAATCGACTACATCTGTGGAAAGAGACGATGGAAAAGCTCAATATCATCAGTCAGAACAAGGCCAGAGGCTGACTGTGGAGCAGGCCATCAACTGCTCATATGCAAGTTCAAGTTGAAACTGCAGAAAATTAGAACAAGTCCACGAGAGCCAAACTGTGACCTTCAGGTATATCCCACCTGAATTTAGAGACCATTTCAAGAATGGATTTAAGCCCTTGAACAGTAATGACCAAAGACCAGACGAGTTGTGGAATGACATCAAGAACATCATGCATAAAGTAAGTAGGGGTCATTAAAAAGACAGGAAAGAAAGAAAAGACCAAAATAGATGTCAGAAGACTGTGAAACTTGCTCGTGAAAATTGAGTAGCTAAAGCAAAAGGAAGAAATGATGAAATAAAAGAACTGAATAGAAGATTTCAAAGAGCAGCTCGAGAAGACAAAGTAAATTATTATAATGACATGTGTAAAGCGATAGAGCTAGAAAACCAAAAGAGAAGAACACGCTCTGCATTCTTCAAGCTGAAAGAACTGAAGAAAAAATTCAAGCTTCTAGTTGTAATAGTGAAGGATTCTATGGGGAAAATATTAAATGATTCAGGAAGCATCAAAAGAAGATGGAAGGAATACACAGAATCATCATACCAAAAAGAATTGGTCGACATTCAACCATTTCAAGAGGTAGCATATGATCAGGAACCGAAGGTACTGAAGGAAGAATCCAAGCTGCACTGAAGGCACTGGCAAAAAAACAAGCCTCCAGGAATTGATGGAATATCAATCGAGATGTTTCATCAAATGGATGCAGCACTGAAAGTGCTCACTTGTCTATGCCAAGAAATTTGGAAGACAGCTACCTGACCAAACAACTGGAATAGATCCATATTTATGCCTATTCCCAAGAAAGGTGACCCAACTGAATGTGGAAATTATTGAACAAAATCATTAATATCACACGCAAGTAAAATTTTGCTAAACATTATTCAAAAGCAGCTGCAGCAGGATGTTGACAGGGAACTACCCAAAATTCAGGCTGGATTGAGAAGAGGACATGGAACCAGGGATATCATTGCTGATGTCAGATGGATCCTGGCTGAAAGCAGAGAATACCAGAAAGATGTTTACCTGCGTATAATTGACTGTGCAAAAACATTCAATTGTGTGGATCATAACAAACTATGGATAACATTGTGAAGAATGGAAATGCCAAAACACTTAATTGTGCTCATGCAGAAACTGTACACAGATCAAGAGGCAGTTGTTCAGATAGAATACAGGGATACTATGTGGTTTAAAGTCAGGAAAGGTGTGCGTCAAAGTTGTATCCTTTCACCATACCTATTCAATCAGTATGTGGAGCAAATGATCTGAGAAGTTGGATTATATGAAGACGAAAGGGGCATCGGGGTTGGAGGAAGACTCATTAACAACTTGCTCTATGCAGATGACATAACCTTTCTTGCTGAAAATGAAGAGGACTTGAAGCACTTACTGATGAAGATCAAAAACCACAGCTTCAGTATAGATTACACCTCAACATAAAGAGAACAAAAATCCTCACAACTGGACCAGTAAGCATCATGATAAATGGAGAAAAGATTGAAGTTGTCAAGGATTTCATTTTACTTGGATCCACAATCAACACTCATGAAAGCAGCAGTCAGGAAATCAAAAGATGCATTGCATTGGGCAAATCTGCTGCAAAAGACCTCTTTAAAGTGTTGAAAAGCAAAGATATCACCTTGAAGACTAAGATGCGCCTGACCCAAACTGTGGTATTTTCAATTGCATCATATGCATGCAAAAGCTGGACAATGAATAAGAAAGACCGAAGAAGAATGGACGCCTTTGAATTGTGGTGTTGGGGAAGAATATTGAATATACCATGGACTGCCAAAAGAACGAACAAATCTGTCTTGGAAGAAGTTCAACCAGAATGTTCCTCAGAGTATGTCTTACATAATTTGGACATGTTGTCAGGAGGGATCAGTCCCTGGAGAAAGACATCATGCTTGGTAAAGTACAGGGTCAGGGAAAAAGAAGAAGACCCTCAAAGAGATGGATTGACACAGTGGCTGCAACAATGGGCTCAAGCAGAACAACGCATGGTGCAGGACTGGGCAGTGTTTCGTTAGGTGGTGCATAGGGTCTCTATGAGTCAGAACCCACTTGACAGCAACTAACAACAACAATAACAAGGTACTCATACTAACTATGAAGTGGCACACTGTTATTTGAAAGTAGACTTAGATTAACTGTAAATGTATATTGCAAAGTCTAGGAACATCACTAAAAAATATGTTAAAGAGAAGTACAATAGATGTGCTAAGAGGTGAGAAAATAGGATCAAATAAATACACTGCCTAATTAAAAATAGAAAAGGCCAAAAAGGACAGGAAGATTTTAAAGAAGAACAGCTACAATTAATAGAAATCAGTTAAAATATAAAACCAAAACCAAACCCATTGCCATCAAGTAGATTCCGACTCATACTGACCCTATAGGACAGAGTAGAACTGCCCTATACAGTTTCCAAGGAGCACTTGGTGTATTCAAACTGCCAACCCTTCTGTTAGCAGCTGTAGCTCTTAGCCATATGGTAGATATTAATTCAATTATATAAAAAATTGGAGCCCTGGTAGCACAGTGGTTAAAAGCTTGGCTGCTAACCAAAAGGTCAGCCATTCAAATCCACCATCTGCTCCTGGAAAACCCTATGGGACAGTTCTGCTCTGTCCTGTAGAGTCACTGTAAGTAAGAATCAACTCAATGGTAAGTTTATATCAATAATCATTTTAAATGTGGATGATCTAAATACACCAATTAAAAGAAGAAACTATGTCGGGGGCAAGATGGCGCTCTAGGCAGAAACACCACGCCGTCCCTCCACAGCAAAGATCCGAAAAACTAAGCCTAACAGAGAATCAACAATCCTGAAACCCTAGAACACCAAATGAAGAGATAAAGAACTCAGCCAAACACCAAACGGAGTGAGAATACTAAAAGAGAAGGGAGAGCGAGGAGAGACTCAGGCAGAGATTCCTTACCAGCTAACGCAGCGCGGATCCACCGTCTTGGATTCCTATCGGAGACCAGCAAACGGGAGAGCAGCCTTGCAGAGCATCTGGTCGGAGACAGAACGACCGGTAAACTGCGGTGCGCGCTCTCCCACCACCCACCCCTCTCCGCCTCAGCTGGGGATCCCCTGCTTTCCGTGGCCAGGGTCTCTGGGCTTGGGGGTGCTGGTGCTTGGATTCCGCGCGCCTGGGTTGGCGGCTTTCTGGGAGCCGTTTGCTGGCAGCTAGCGAACCTTTTTCTGCCGCCTCCCCCTCCTTTTGCCTGGGTGCCTGGTTCCGAGTGCCGTCTCTGCTCTCTCCTGCGGGGCTGTAGGGCTGCGTGCGGGCGTGTGGCTGTTTCTAGGTCTGGGCTCCCGCGTGGGTGGGATCCCGGGGCCTTTGTTTGTTCGCCCCTCTGCTTCCCGTGGCCACGGTCACTTAACCCCGAGACTACCGGCTTCTTGGAATTCGCGCCCCTGAGTGGGGGCTCTCTGGGTCCCATTTGTAGGCACTGACTGCTGGTGTTGCCCCTTTTTTTTTTTCCTCTCAATTTTATTTTTCTTCCTTTTTTGATTAGTTTTGTCATCTTTTACCTCTTTTTCTCTTTTGTCTTTCTTCATTGCTTAATTTCTTGTCTCTCTATCTCTTCCTTCTCTTTCTGATCCCTGAATTCCAGGCGATGTATGCCTCTGTACCTTCTGGCCAGGCTGAGCTGTGAAAATTGAGACCGACTCCCCCAGACCTCATAGCTGCATCGGTGGGATCCCTGGGAACTTTGCAGTTCTTTAACTTTTCTGATTTTTATTTGGTCATTCTTTCCTTTTCTTTCTCTTCCTCCTTCTGGTTTCCTCCATCCCATAGTCTCTCTTCTGTACATTCCAACGACAAGCTCCCCTAGCATTCTTTTATGTTTGTACACTTTTTGCTCCTCCTCCTCTCTCCTCTCTCCCATATCCAGCTTAGCTTCACACATAACCATCTTCCCGCTGCACCCTACCTACCTGCACCGTGCACTAGACATCACATCACCAAGCGGTGCAGGCACACCCTATTGGAACCTGCCCAGCACTGACTACCGACCGTCCTGGTGGCTGCGGTGAGTGCCACAAGCAACCCATCCCAGTGGCTCCTCCTCAACTAGATCTGCCCAGCTGTACCACAAGAACGAAAAAAAAAAAAATCTACAATCAATAAACGAGAGAAATATCTACTGAATGCCCCGAAAACAGCAAACAATATCAAAACATTTACAAAAACAAGACAAGATGGCTCCAATAGGCGTCCAAATTAAAACACCAGATAACTCTCCTGTGGAAGAAAATGCACTAGAAGTACCTGATACGGAACTCAAATCACTAATACTCGGAATTTTCCAAGAACTGAGGCAAAAAGCTGACAAACATGAGGAAAAAATAGACAAATTTATGGAAAATACAGACAAAAAATTGGAAGAATTCAGGAAGATGATGCAAGAACAAAATGCCAAAATAAATTCACAACTCGAAATTATACAAAAACAACAATTAGAAATCCAAAAGATAAACAACAAGATTTCAGAAATGGACGGTGTCATAGAAGGGCTGAGAAGTAGATTTGAAACCATGGAAGACAGGATCAGTGGAACTGAAGACAAACACTTGGATACAACTCTGTGTCAGGAAAACTCAGAAAAAAGAACAAAGAAAAATGAAGAGACCCTGAGAGTTATGTGGGACACAATTAAAAGCAAAAACTTACGAGTGATTGGCATACCAGAACAGGGGGAGAAAACAGAAAACACAGAGAGGATCATTGACGAACTGCTGACAGAAAACTTTCCCAATATCATGAAAGATGAAAAGCTGGTCATCGAAGAAGCTCAACGAACCCCATATAGAAGAGACCCCAAAAGAAAATCACCAAGACATATCATATTCACACTCGCTAAAACTAAAGACAAACAAAGAATCCTGAGAGCAGCTCGTGAAAAACAAGAAGTCACATACAGAGGAGAAACAATAAGGCTAAGCTCAGATTATTCAGCAGAAACCATGCAGGCAAGAAGGCAATGGGATGACATATATGAAATCTTGAAAGAAAAAAATTGTCAGCCAAGAATAATATATCCTGCAAAACTCTCATTCAGATTTGATGGTGAAATTAGGTCATTTCCAGATAAACAGAAACTAAAGGAATATGCAAAAGTCAAACCAAACTTACAAGAATTATTAAAGGGAGTTCTTCGATCTGAGGACAAACAGCTTAAGCCCTCAGGCAGGACCTAGGACCTAGGACGCAGGTTAACATGAACCAGATACAATTCTAGGAACTGAACTACAGACGACTTTCCAAAAACAAAAGATATACAACAGGGAATCAGAGAAATCAATCAAAGGATGACAACAACATCAAAACAATGAAAGAGGGAACAAACGGCATAGGTATAGAACCTTCTAAAGGAGAAGAAGGCAAGGCGATACCAAGTAACGGTAGACTGCTTCAAAATTATAAAGATAAGGGTAAAATTCATGGTAACCACAAAAAAAGTTAACAAACCAACTCATAAAAATAAAGACGAAAAACATAAAGTCTCAACAAAACCAAAACCTACAAAAACAAAAGAAATGAACACAAAATCCACAAACAAAAGGAACTCAGCACAAGAGAGTAAGAAGAACAAAGAAAACTTCAGCATCACAAAAAAAAGCACTACAAAATGACAGCAACAAATTCACATCTATCAATAATTACACTGAACGTAAATGGACTCAATGCACCCATAAAGCGATGGAGAGTGGCAGAATGGATAAGAAAACAGGATCCATCTATTTGCTGTCTACAAGAGACACATCTTAGAAACAAAGATGTGAATTTATTAAAAATCAAAGGTTGGAAAAAAATATATCAAGCTAACAACTACCAAAAAAGAGCAGGAGTGGCAATTCTAATCTCAGATAAAATAGACTTTAAAACAAAATCTACCATAAAAGACAAAGAAGGACACTATATAATGATTAAGGGGATGATCCATCATGAAGACATAACCATAATAAATATCTATGCACCCAATGACAGGGATCCAAAATACATAAAAAAAACTCTAACAGCACTGAAAAGAGAAATTGACAGTTTCACAATAATAGTAGGAGACTTCAACACACCACTCTCAGTAAAGGACAGAACAACTAAAAAGAAACTCAGCAAAGATACAGAAGACCTAAAGGACACAATCAGCCAACTGGACCTCATAGACATATATAGAACAATCCATCCAACCGCTGCAAAGTACACATTCTTTTCCAATGCACATGGAACGTTCTCCAGAATAGACCACATCTTAGGCCACAGAGCAATCCTCAACAAGATCCAAAATGCTGAGATAATTCACAGTATCTTCTCTGACCACAATGCCATCAAGGTAGAAATTAACACTAGAAAGAGCAAGGAAAAAAAATCAAACACATGGAAACTGAATAATAATCTGCTTACACATCAATGGGTAATAGAAGAAATCAGAGATGGAATTAAAAAATTCCTAGAATCAAATGAAAATGAAAACACATCATACCAAAACCTTTGGGACACAAAAAAGGCAGTCCTCAGAGGACAATTTACAGCAATAGATGCACATATCAAAAAAGAAGAAAGGGACAAAATCAAAACATTAACTACAGAACTCAAACAAATAGAAAGAGAACAACAAAAAGAGCCTACAACCACCGGAAGAAAGGAAATAGTAAAGATCAGAGCAGAAATCAATGAAATAGAGAACAGAAAAACAATAGAAAGAATCAACAAAACCAAAAGTTGGTTCTTTGAAAGAATCAACAAAATCGACAAACCACTGGCCAGACTGACAAAAGAAAAACAGCAGAGGGCACAAATAACCCAAATAAGAAATGAAATGGGGGACATTACAACAGACCCAACTGAAATAAAAAGGATTATAACAGAATATTATGAAAAACTATATTCCAACAAATTTGAAAACCTAGAGGAAATGGATAAATTTCTAGAAACATACGGCCTACCCAAACTACAACAAAGTGATATTGAAAATCTGAACAGACCCATAACAAGAGAAGAGATTGAAAAGGTAATAAAAAAACTCCCAACCAAAAAAAGCCCTGGCCCAGATGGCTTCACTGGAGAATTCTACAAAACATTTACAGAAGAGCTCATACCAGTTCTACTCAAGTTATTTCAGAGCATAGAAGAGGAAGCAACACTTCCAAATTCATTCTATGAAGCCAGCATAACGCTGATACCAAAACCAGGCAAAGACATCACAAAAAAAGAAAATTACAGACCAATATCTCTCATGAATATAGATGCAAAAATTCTGAACAAAATTCTAGCCAATAGAATTCAGTATCATATCAAAAAGATAATACACCACGACCAAGTAGGATTCATACCAGGTATGCAAGGATGGTTTAACATTAGAAAATCCATCAACGTAATCCACCACATAAATAAAAGGAAAGAAAAAAATCACATGATTATCTCAATTGATGCAGAAAAGGCATTTGACAAAGTCCAACACCCATTCCTGATAAAAGCTCTCAATAAAATAGGTATAGAAGGGAAATTTCTCAACATAATAAAGGGCATCTATGCAAAAGCAACAGCCAACATCATTCTTAATGGAGAAAGGCTGAAAACATTCCCCCTGAAAACAGGAACAAGACAAGGATGCCCTTTATCACCACTCCTATTTAACATTGTGTTGGAAGTTCTAGCTAGAGCAGTAAGGCAAGAGAAAGAAATAAAGGGCATCCAAATTGGTAATGAAGAAGTTAAACTCTCCCTGTTTGCAGATGATATGATACTATACATAGAAAACCCTAAAGACTCCACGAGAAATTTACTGGAAGTAATAGAAAGATTCAGCAGAGTAGCAGGATACAAGATAAACATTCAAAAATCAGTTGGATTCCTATACACCGGTAAAGAGAACGATGAAAAGGAGATCAGGAAATCAATACCATTTTCAATAGCCCCTAAAACGATAAAATACTTAGGAATAAATCTGACCAGGAATATAAAAGACCTATACAAAGAAAACTACAAAACACTGCTGCATGAAACCCAAAGGGATCTACATAAATGGAAAAACATACCATGCTCATGGATAGGCAGACTCAACATTGTGAAAATGGCAATTCTACCTAAAGCAATTTACAAATACAATGCAATTCCGATACAAATACCAACAACATTCTTCAAAGAGATGGAAAAACTAATTATTAACTTTATATGGAAAGGGAAGAAACCTCGAATAAGTAAAGCACTACTGAAGAAGAAGAATAAAGTTGGAGGACTCACACTACCTGACTTGAGAACCTACTATACAGCTACAGTACTCAAAACAGCCTGGTACTGGTACAACAACAGAGACATTGACCAATGGAACAGAATTGAGAACTCAGATGTAAATCCATCCACCTACGGTCACCTGATTTTTGACAAGGGCCCAAAATACATCAAATGGGGAAAAGACAGTCTTTTTAACACATGGTGCTGGCAAAACTGGATATCCATTTGTAGAAAAATGAAACAGGACCCATACCTCACACCATATACAAAAACTACTTCAAAATGGATCAAAGACCTGAATATAAAGCCTCAAACTATAAAATTCATAGAAGAAAAAATAGGACCAACACTTCAGGCCTTAATACATGGCATTAACAGGATACAAACCATAAACATCAATACAAAAAACCCAACAGATAAACTAGATAATTGGGATCTTCTAAAAATCAAACATCTATGCTCTTCAAAAGATTTCACCAAAAGAGTTAAAAGAGAACCTACAGACTGGGAAAAAATTTTTGGACAGTACAAGTCAGACAAAGGTCTAATCTCCATAATCTACAAGAAAATCCAACACCTCTACAACAAAAAGACAACCAATCCTATCAAAAAATGGGCAAAGGAAATGAACAGACACTTCACCAAGGAAGACATTCAAATGGCCAACAGACACATGAGGAAATGCTCGCGATCACTAGCCATTAGAGAAATGCAAATTAAAACCACAATGAGATACCATCTCACCCCGGCATTACTGGCACGAATCAAAAACACTGGAAATAACAAATGTTGGAGGGGCTGCGGGGAGACGGGAACTCTTATACACTGCTGGTGGGAATGCAAAATGATACAGCCATTTTGGAAAATGATATGGCGTTTCCTCAGAAAGCTAGAAATAGACGTACCATTCGATCCAGCAATCCCACTCCTAGGAATATATCCTAGAGAAATAAGAGTCATCACTCGAATAGACATATGCACACCTATGTTCATGGCAGCATTATTCACAATAGCAAAACGATGGAAACAACCTCGATGCCCATCAACAGACGAATGGATACACAAACTATGGTACATACACACAATGGAGTACTATGCAACGAGAAAGAACAATGAATCGGTGAACCATCTCATAACATGGATGAAACTGGAGGACATCATGCTGAGTGAAATAAGTCAATCACAAAAGGACAAATATTGTATGAGACCTCTATTGTAAAAACCCATGAAAAAATTCACATGCAAAATGTAACAATCCTTGTTGGTTACCAGGGATGGGGGGGGGGGGGATACTAAATAGGTAATAGGTAAGTGGTAACTTGGGTGAGAGATGAGATAGTACATAGTACAGCGGAAACTAACACAACCTGCACAAGGAAAGGTCATGAAGGCCCTATAGACACATCCCAACCCCCCGAGGGACTGAGTTGTTGGACGGAGGGCTCTGGGGACCATGATCTCGGGGAACATCTAGCTCAATTGGCATGACACTACTTATAAAGATAATGCTCTACATTCTACCTTGGTGAGTAGTGTCTGGGGTCTTAAAAGCCTATGAGCGGCCATCTAAGATACTCCACTGATCTCATCCCTTCGGGAACAAGGGAGAATGAAGAGAACAGGATACAAGGAAAAGATTAGTCCGAAGGACTAATGGTCCACAGCTACCAAGGCCTCCACGGGACTGAGCCCAGTACAGCTGGATGGTGCCCGGCTACCACCAATGACTCCTTTGACCAGGATCACAACAGAGGGTTCTGGGCAGAGCTGGAGTAGGATGTAGAGCATAATTTTAACTCCCCAAAAAAAAAAAAAAAAAAGACCAGATATACTGGCCTAAAGAATACTAGAGAAACCTCGAGAGTGTGGCCCCCAGACACCCTTTCAGCTCAGAGGGGAAGTTACCTTCAAGGTTCGATGTTAAGCCTGGGAATGGACACCCCAGTAAAACTAAATGGGACTAACGATGTACAGGAGTCCGGTGACAAGGGCCAGAAGGCAGAGGGAGAGTAGGAAACTGATGATAAGGAACACAAATTGAATAAGGACACTGTCGATGTATTGTGAGATTGTTGACCACTGCTATGGGGCAACATTTGTAGTAACTATTAAATGGGAGGCTGTTTTGTCCTGTAAGCCTTCATCTTGGGCGAGAATGGCAGCACAATTGGAAGAGCATAGTCAATATCACTTAAATGTGTAAGTAAAAAGTTTTGAAATGGTGTTTAAATAAAATAAAAATAAATAAATAAATAAACAAACAAAGGAGACTAAAGAGGTACAATAGTCCACTGACAAGGTCCAGAAGACAGAAGGGGACAAGGAAGTCCCCTGGTGATAGGGAACACAAGGTGGAGTAAGGATATTCTTGATGTGCTGTGAGATTGTTAACCATTGTCATAGGGCAACATGTGTAGTAACTGTTAAATGAAAAACTATTTTGTTCTGTAAGCCTTCATCTTAAGTGAGAATAACAGCACAGTTGGAAGAGCGTAGTCAATGTCACTGAACTGTGAATGTAGAAAATTTTGAAACGGTGTATCTTTGGCCATCTGTAATTTTCATCAAAAAAAAAGGTTGAGAATTTAGAGGCTTAATACGTTGTGGGGTTGTTAACCAATGTCAAAAAAAACAACATGTGTACTACTATTTCATGAGAAACTATTTGCTCTGTAAGCTTTCACCTGAAGTACAATAAAATATATATATAAAAAAAAAATAAAAAAAGAAGAAACTATGAAAGTGGATAAAACAAACAAACAAACAAAAAAAAATACACATCTATCTGTTGTCTACAAGAAACTCACTTTAAATACAAAGACAAAGATAGATTAAAAATAAAAGAATGGAGAAAATTATAGTATGCTAACTCTAATCTAAAGAAAATTTAAGTAGCTATATTAATTTCAGACAAAGCAAATTTCAGTGCAAGAAAAATTGTCAGGGATATAGAGGGCCATAGTGTAATGATAAAGGATCAATTCTCCAAGAAGACATAACAATCCTTAATGTGCATCACCTAACAATAGATCATCAAGATGCATGAGGTAAAAACTGGTAGATTTGCAAAGTTAAATAATAAATCTGCTCTTATAGTTGGACACCCCAACCCCTCCTCTGTCAGTAGCTGACAGATTTAGCAAGCAGAAAATCAAGAAGAATATTCAGCAAACTAGGAACAGAAAAGAACTTCCTAAACTTGATAAAGAATATCTACAAAAAACCTACAGATAACATCATGTTTAATGGTGAGAGATCAGATGCTTTCCCCATAAGATCAGAAACAAGACAAGGATGTTTCCTCTTACCATCCCTTTTTCTCATGGTACTAGAAGTCCTAGCTACTGCAATTAGACACTAATATGAAGTAGAAGGTATAAAGACTGGGAAGGAAGAAATAAAACTGTCTTTGTTCACAGATGATATGATTGTTTATGTAGAAAATCCCAAGAATTGACACACACAAAAAAAAATCCTGAAACTAATAAGCGACTATAGCAAAATAACAACAAAACAACCTGTTGTCGTCGAGTCGATTCTACTCATAGCGACCCTATAGGACTGAGTAAAACTGCCCCATAGAGCTTCCGTGAAGTGCCTGGTGGATTCGAACTGCCAACCTTTTGGTTAGCAGCCATAGCTATAGCAAGATACCAGGATACAAAATTATTACACAAAAGTCAATTGCTTTCCTACGTGCAGGCAAAGAAAAATTGAAATTTGAAATAAAAAACACAACACCATTTATGTTACAAAGCTTTAAGTAAAAATATGACAAAGTAAGCATAAGATATATATGTGGAAAACTCTAAAACTCTATGAAAGCTAACAAAGGATATCTAAATAAATGGAGAGATATTCCATTTCCTGGAGAGGAAGACAATATTAAAATGTTAATTCTTCCCAACTTGATCTATAAATTCAACACAATCAAAATCAAAATCTCAGCAAGTTATTTGGTAGATATTGACAAACTGATTCTAAAGTTTATATGGAAAGGCAAAAGAGCCAGAGTAGTCAAAACAACACTGCAAAGGAAGAGAGTTGTAGGACTGACAAGATTCAACTTCAAGATTTAATATAAAGCTACAGTGATCAAGGCAGCGTAGAACTGGCAAAGGAACAGACAAATAAATGAGTAGAAAAGAATAGAGAGGGCAGGAATAGACCAACACAAATATAGTCAACTGATCTTTAATGAAGGAGAAAAGGCAATTCGACAGAGAAAGGATAATCTAACTCAAAATAGATCATAGACCTAAATGTAAGATGCAAAACTATACAGCTTCTAGAAGGTAACAGAGGAGAAAATCTA
This sequence comes from Dugong dugon, assembly GCA_030035585.1. Classification (NCBI taxonomy): domain Eukaryota; kingdom Metazoa; phylum Chordata; class Mammalia; order Sirenia; family Dugongidae; genus Dugong; species Dugong dugon. The sequence goes on along the minus strand of CM057463.1, from coordinate 17,549,987 downwards.
GGTAACCTTGGCTTTGGCTATGACCTTTTAGATACAACACCAAAAGCATGACCCATTAAAAAATTTGATAATTTCGTCTTCATTTAAATTAAAAATTACTGATCTGCAAAGGACGTTGTTAAAGAATGAAAGAACAAGCCATAGATTGGGGGGAAATGTTTGCAAAATACATATCTGATAAAGAACTTGTATCCAAGATATACAAAGAATTCTTAAAACCCAGTAATAAGAAAACAAACAACCCAATTAATAAATGGACCAAAAAATCTGAAAGGAAATCTCACCAAAGAAGATACACAGATGACAATAAGCATATGAAAAGATGCTCAACATCATACATTATTAGGGAATTGCAAATCAAAACAACAATGCGTTACTACTACAGACTTATTAGAATGGTTAAAATGCAAAACATTGACAACACCAACTGCTGGAGAGGATGTGTAGCAACAAGAATTCTCACTTGTTGCTGGTAGGAATGAAAAACGGTACAGCCACTTTAGAAGACAGTCTGGCAGTTTCTTACAAAGCTAAATGTAAGGTTACCATTTGATCCAGCAATGGTGCTCCTATGTACTGACTTTTATGATCTTAAAATATATGACTACATAAAAATCTGCACACAAATGTTTATAGCAGCTTAACTGATAATTGTAAAAATAATTTGAAGCAACCAAGATAGCCTTTAATAGGTGGATGGATGAGCAAATTGTGGTACATCCATACAACGGAATATTATTCATTGATAAAAAGAAATGAGCTATTAAGCCACCCAAAGACATGAAGGAAACTTAAATGAATACTGGTAATTGAAAGAAGCTAGTGTGGAGGAAAAAAAAAACAACTATATACTGTATAATTCCAATTATAGGACATTTTGGAAAAGACTGAACTCTAGAGACAGTGAAATTGTCAGTGGTTGCTGATCCAGAGGGAAAGGGAAGGGATGAATATATGAATAAGACATTTTTAGGGCACTAAAACTCTTCTGTATGATACTATAGTGGTGGACACACAACATTATGCATTTGTCAAAATCCATAGGACAGTACAACACGGAAAGTGAATCCTAATGTCAACTATAAACTTTATTTAATAATAATGCATAAATATTGATCAATCAATTGTAGCAAATGTACCACAAACATGCAAGATGTTAATAAGAGGAACAATGTGGAGGGGGGAGGGGATAGGAGATATATTGGAAATCTCTGTACTTTCTGTACAATTTTCTATAAGCCTAAAACTGTTCTAAAAAATAAAGTCTATGAAAACAAAACCGAAAGATATTATTAAAAGGTTACATGCTGTATGATTCCATTTATATAACATTCTCAAAATCACAAAGTTATAGAGAGTGAGAACAGATGAGTGGTTGTCAAGGGTTGGGGAGTAGTGGGTGTGACTGTAAAAAGATGGTACCGGGGAAATCTCTGTGGTGATGGAAGAGTTATGTATCCCAACTGTTACAGTGGTTATGTAAATCTACACCTTATAAAATGATGTAAAATACACACATACTTAATACTAATGTCAATTTCATGACTTTAGTTGCTGTACTATAGTTACATAAATTGTAACAATTGGGGGAAATTTGGTACAGGGTACATGGAAGCTCTATGTACTATCTTTGCAATTCCAGTGAATTTTAAAATGAAAATTTTAAAATACTTTAAATAAATTTATTGTCTTGTAAATAATATTTGTATATTTCAATGTAGAATTTATACCTTCCATCACTTGTCTGTCAGTTTGTTTTACTGTGGTGGCTTGGATGTTACTGTGATGCTGGAAGCTATGCCACCGATATTTCAAATACCAACAGGGTCACCCATGGGGACAGGTTTCAGTGGAACTTCCGGGCTAAGACAAACTAGGAAGAAGGATCTGGTGATCTACTTCCAAAGAGAACTGGTCAGAGAAAACCTTACGGATTGCAGTGGAACATTGTCTGATATAGTGCTGCAAGACGAGCTCCTCAGGTTGGAAGGTGCTCAAAATATGACTGGGGAAGAGCCGCCTCCTCAAAGTAGAATTGACCTTAATGACACAGATGGAGTAAAGCCTTCAGGACCTTCATTTGCTGATGTGGCATGATCCACAGTGAGAAGAAACAGCTGCAATCATCCTGTAGTAATGGGAATGTGGAAAGTACAAACTATGAATCTTGGAAAATTGAAAGGTGTCAAAAATCAAATGGTACGCTTGAAGATCACTAGGCATTAGTCTGCTGAAATGGACTGATACTGTCAAATCTGAATCGGAAAATCGTATAATCCACCATGCAGGGAACGACAAATTAAGGAGTAATGGCATCACATTCATTGTCAAAAAGAATATTCCGACATCTATCCTGAAGTACAACACTGTCAGTGACAGGATAATAACCATACACCTATAAGAAAGACCAGTTAATATGACTATTATTCTAATTTATGCACCAGCCTCTATTGCCAAAGATGAAGAAATTCAAGATTTTTACCACCTTCTGCAGTCTGAAATTGATCAAACATACAATCGAGATGCACTGATAATTACTGGTGGTTGGAATGTGAAAGTTGGAAAAAAGAAGAAGGATCAGGAGTTGGAAAATATGGCCTTTGAGATCTCATGATAGAATCTTGCAAGACCAACAAATTATTGACTGGAAATATCTTTTTTCAACAACTTAAACAGTGACTATACACATGGGCCTCACTGGATAGAATACTCAGAAATCAAATCAACTACATCTATGGAAAGAGACAGTGGAGAAGCTCTATATCATCAGTCAGAACAAGGCCAGGAGCCTGCTGAAGAAAACACTAACAATTGCAAGTTCAAGTTGAAGCTGAAGAAAATTAAAACAAGTCCAAAATAGCCAAAGTACGACCTTGAGTATATTCCAGCTAAATTTAGAGACTATCTCAAGAATAGATTTGATGCATTGACCACTAATGACCAAAGACAAGACAAGCTGTGGGATGACATCAAGGACATCATACATGAAGAAAGCAAAATGTCATTAAAAAGACAAGAAAGAAAGAAAAAGACCAAAATGGATGTCAGAAGAGACAGAAATTTTTTCTTTTGAATATAGAGTAGCTAAAGCAAATGGTAGAAATGATGAAGTAAAAAATACTGAAGAGAAGATTTCAAAGGGTGGCTAAAGAAGACAAAGTAAAATATTATAATGAAATATGCAAAGACTTGGCATTAGAAAAACCAAAAGGGAAGAACTCACTCAGCATTTCTCAAGCTGAAGAAACTGTAAAAATATTCAAGCCTCAAATTGAAATATTGAAGGAATCTATAGGCTATATATTGATCGATGCAGGAAGCATAAAAAGAAGATGGAAGGAATACACATCACTGTACCAAAAAGAATTGGTTGGCGGCAGGGCCAAGATGGCTGAATAGTATAGTCAGACGCTTCCTGTCATCCTTCTTACAACAAAGACTCAGAAAAACAAATGAATCAAATATATATGATGATCTAGGAACTCTAATCATCAAAAACAAAGCTGAAGAATCAGACTGAGTGGCAGGTGGAAAGAGAGACAATTCAAAAACAGCGGAAATGGGCAACTACAGATAGTGGAATCACCGGCATCCTGCTAGCTGAATCTGCACAATGCACACAGGCTGACACAAGCAGCAACATCCCAAGCTAAGGCCCACCCCATCTGATGCAGCCAAGCACCAGCAAATGTGCATGCACCTCCAGAACAAAACAGGAATGACACCAGACCTGTGAAAGTTAAATGCAAACTTTCAACCCACTGCATACACTGGCACCATAACCCCTCCCCACACAGAGCTCCACAGCGAAGAAGCACTCCCTTCCCCTCACCCATCTCCCATCCCACTCCTACACCAGTCCTGTGGCATTCAACAACACTATGCCCCCTAAGCTGGGAACTCACAGCAGGTTCAGAGATCCAGCCACTTCGCCCAACCACTGGTATAGGGGGTCCAAGGACTTGCAGTGCCCTTCACCTCAGCCCCAGTGCCTTGCAGCTGATCCAACACTGCATGCCCTCATTAGCATAAAACGGGCAGGGAATCCACCTGAAGCCCTTTTTCACCTGCAGTAACTAATGGGAATTTGCATATTTGTGACATTTGACACTGCCCTGCCCCCTAAGAAGGAGCCTCACCCACCCACACTGGGGACCTGAGGGCCAGTGGTATCACCCACTCCATCTAGCCACTCATGACAGGGACCTGAGAATTAGTGGTGCCTTCCAATCCCTCCAGCCAACAGCACCAGGCACCCAAGGACCAGCTGCACTCCCAACTAAAAGCTCTAGTGGACTGGGACACGCCCTCCACCCAGGCACCCAGGAGAAGCTGACAGTCACTTACCTTGCACACACATTGCTCCCACTGCAACTAGAGACCTGTGCCTGCTCCAAACACCCCTAAGTTGGCCCTGCCCACCTAGGACTGTAGGTTAAGGTCTTCACACACACAGTTACTGATGACCAAGACACCTGCGCCCTGAAAAACCGCACCCCTACAAGAACACTGAACAGATTCCTGGGCTCATACACCTGGTAGCTGCTCTGACCACCCTGGAGACCAGATGTGAGAGCTTCAATGATGCCAACAACAAAAGTAGCACATATGCCCAGCCTACTTGGACATATCAAAACAAAACAAAAATACAGGACAGATTTTTTTTTTAATACAATAAATAAATAAAATAACTTATTGATGCCTCAGAGAAAACCATCAATAACAAATCATATAAAGAAGCAGGACAAGATGGCTCCAGCAAATGACCAAAATAAAGAACTAGAAAATCTTTTAGAGGAAGATAAGGCAATGGAATTACTTGATAAAGAATTTTAAAAAACTAATATACAGACCTCTCCATGAGATCAGGAAGGAGATCAGGCAAAACTCAGACCAAACCAAGAAACACACAGACAAAGCCTTATCAGAATTCAGGAAAACAATACAAGAACAAAATGACTGAATAAACAGGCCGGTAGAAACCATACAGAGACAGCATATAGAAATCCAAAAGATTAACAATAAAATTTCAGAACTAGACAACTCAATAAAAGACCATAGGAGCAGAATTGAGACAATGGAAGTCAGAATTAGTGAGACTGAAGATAAATCCCTTGACACCAATTTGTTTGAGGAAAAACCAGAAAAAAAGAATAACAAAAAAGAAAGAATAAATAAAGCCTAAGAATTATGTGGGACACTATCAAGAGGAAAAACCTACGAGTTATTAAAATACCAGAAAAGGTGAAATAACAGAAAACACAAAGAGAATTGTTGAATATCTGCTGGCAGAAAACTTCCCTAATATCATGAAAGATGAGATAATCTCTATCCAAGAAGCTCAACTAACCCCATACAGGATAGACCCCGAAAGAAATTCACTAAGACACATAATCAAATTTGCCAAAACCAAAGACAAAGAAAGAATCCTGAGAGCAGCTTAAGATAAATGAAAGCTCACATACAAAGGAGAATCAATAAGAGTAAGCTCAGATTACTCAACAGAAACCATCCAGACAAGATGGCAATAGGATGACATATATAAAGTCTTGAAGGAAAAGAAAAAGCCAGTCAATAATTATATATCCAGAAAAATTGTCTCTCAAATACCATGGTGAAATTAGGTCATTTCCAGACAAACAGAAATTAAGGGAATTTGTAAAAATCAGACCAAGATTACAAGAGATACTAAAGGGGGTCCTTCAGTTAGAGAACCAACAACATCAGACAAGAATGCAGGACAGATAAACCAGTTATTATCTCAGGTACAGAATTAACAAGAACAAATCAAAGCTAAAAGGCTGAAAATAAGGAACCAGAGACATCAATACATAAATGATGACAATGTCAAAACAAAAAAGAGGGAATAAACAGTGTAGTTATAGAACTTCCATATGGAGAGGAAGTCAAGACAATATAAAGAAATAAAAGAATGGTTTAAACTTAGAAAAATAAAAGTAAATTTCAAGGTAATCACAAAGGAAGATAATAAACCTATCCATTGAAACAAAAAAGAAGAAAAACATAAAGACTCAGCAAACACAAAATCAACAATAATGAAAAAGATGAAAAGAAAATCCATGAAAAGAACTCAGCACAGAAAATTAAATGGAACAAAGAAACTGTCAATATTACAAAAAAAAATACATCAAAATGACAGCAGTAAACTCAATCATACCTATCAGTAATTACACTGAACGTAAATGGGTAAATGCACCAGTAAAGAGACAGAGAGTGGAAGAATGGATACAAAACAACCATCCATCTATATGCTGTCTACAAGAGTCACTCACATCTTAGACACAAAGACATGGAAAAACTAAAACTCAAACAATGGGAAAAAATATACCAAGCAAACAAAGAAAATAAAGCAGGAGTGTCAATATTAATCTCTAATAAAACAGACTTTAAAGCAAAATCCATCATAAAGGATAAGGAAGGACACTATATAATGATTAAAGAGTCAATACGCCAGGAGAACATAACCATAATAAATATATGCACCCAATTACAGGGCTCCAAAATACATAAAACAAACTCTAACAGCATTGAAAAGAGAAGTAGACAGTTCCAGAATAATAGTAGAACACTTCAACACAACACTTTGGGTGAAAGACAGAGGATCTAGAAAGAAAGTCAATAAAGATACAAAAGATCTAAATGCCACAATCAACCAATTTGACCTCATAGGCATATACAGAACACTCCACCCAACAGTAGCCAAGTATACATTCTTTTCCAGTGCACATGGAACATTCTCCAGAATATACCACATTTTAGGCCACAAAGCAAGCCTTAACAAAATCCAAAATATCAAAATAATACAAAGCATCTTCTCTGATCATAATGCCATAAAAGTAGAAATCAATAACATAAACAGCAAGAAAAAAAATAAAATACATTGAAACTAAACAATTCCTTGCTTAAAAGATACTGGGTAATAGAAGAAATCAAGGATGGAATAAAAAAATTCATAGAATCAAATGAGAATGAAAACACATCATATCAAAACCCTTAGAACACTTCAAAAGCAGTGCTCAGAGGTCAATTTATAGCAATGAACACACACATCAAAAAAGAAGAAAGGGTCAAAGTCAAAACTCTAACCCTACAATTCGAACAAACAGGAAAAGAGCAGCAAAAGAAGCCCTCAGGCACCAGAAGAAAACAAATAATAAACATTAGAGCATAAATAAACGAAATAAAGAGTAGAAAAATGATGGAAAGAATCTACAAGAAGAAAAGTTGGTTCTTTGAAAAGATCAACAAAATTAACAAGCCATTGGCTAAAATGCCAGAAGAAAAATAGGAGAGGAAACAAACAAACCAAATAAAAAAAGACAGGTGATATCACAACAGACCCAACTGAAATAAAAATGATCATAACAAAATAGTATGAAAAATTGTACTCCAACAAATTTGAAAGCCTAGAGAAAATGGACACATTTCTGGAAACACACTACCTTTCTAAACTAACAAAAATGGAAGTAGATAAACTAAACAAACCCCTAACAAAAGAAGAGATTAAAGAGGTTAACAAAAAAAAAAAAAAAATCCCTGGCCTGGACGGCTTCACTGGAAAATTCTACCAAACTTTCCGAGAAGAGCTAACACCAATACTCCTAAAGCTGTTTCAGAGCACAGAAAAGGAAATAATACTCCTGAACTCATTCTATGAAGCCAGCATAACCCTAATAGCAAAGCCAGGCAAAGAAACCACAAAAAAAAAGAAAACTACAGACCCATGTCCCTCATGAACATAGATGTAAAAATTCTCAACAAAATTCTAGCCAATAAAATTCAACAGCATTTCCAAAAAATAATACATCGTGATCAAGTGGGATTCTTACCAGGTATGCAGGGACGGTTCAACATTAGAAAATCAATCAACATAATCCACCACTTAAATAAAACAAAAGAACTAAATGATTCTATCCATTGACACAGAAAAAGCATTTGACAAAGTGCAACACCAATTCCTGCTAAAAGTCTCTCAGCAAAACAGGAATAAAAGGGAATTTCCTTGACATCATAAAGGGCATTTATACAAAGCCAACAGTCAACATCATTTTAAATGGACAGAGACTGAAGCATTCCCCTTGAAAACAGGAACAAGACAAGAATGACCTTTATCACCACTCTTATTCAACATTATGCTGGAAGTCCTAGCTAGAGCAATAAGGTAATAAAAAGAAAAGTCATTTATACTGGTGAGGAAGAGCTAAAAATATCCTTATTCACAGATGATATGATCTTATACAGAGAATCCACAATAAAGCTACTGGAACTAATAGTAGAGTTCAGAAGAGTAGCAGGATACAAGATTAACATACAAAAATGAGTAGGATTCCTCTACAACAACTAAGAGAACTTCGAAAAGGAAATCACCAAAACAATAGCATTTACAATAGCCCCCAAGAAGATGAAGTATTTAGGAATAAATCTAACCAGGGAAGTAAACGACCTATACAAAGGAAGCTACAAAACACTACTACAAGAAACCAACAGAGACCTACATAAGTGGAAAAGCATACCATGCTCATGGATAGGAAGACTCAACATTGTGAAAATATCAATTCCAAGCAAAGCGATCTACAGATACAATGAAATCCTGATCCACGTTCCAATAGCATTCTTTAACGAGGTGGAGAAAAAAATCACTAAGTTGATATGGAAAGGGAAGAGCCCCCAGATAAGTGAAGCACGACTGAAGAAGAACAGCAAAGTGTGAGGTCACACACTAACTGATTTTAGAACCTATTACACAGCCATGGTAGTCAAAACAGCATGGTACTGGTACAAAAACATATAGATCAATGGAACCAAATTGAGAACCCAGATGTAAATCCATCTATTTATGTTGCTATTAGGTGCTGTCGAGTCAGTTCCAACTCAGGGTAACCCTATGTACAACAGAATGAAACACTGCCTGGTCCTGCACCGTCCTCACAATTGTTGTTATACTTGAGCTCATTGTTGCAGCCACTGTGTCAATCTATCTCATTGAGGGTCTCCCTCTTTTTCACTAACCCTCTACTTTACCAAGAATGATGTCCTTCTCCAGGGATTGATCCCTCCTGACAACATGTCCAAACTATGTGAGACGAAACCTTGCCATCCTTGCATCTAAGGAGCATTTTGGCTGTACTTCTTCCAAGACAGTTTAGTTTCTTCTTTTGCAAGTCCATGGTATATATTTAATATTCTTCGCCAACACTTTTTAACACTTTAAAGAAGTCTTCCGCAACAGATTTGCCCAATGAAATGGGTCCTTTCATTTCTTGACTGTTGCTTCCGTGGGTGTTGATTGTGGATCCAAGTAAAATGAAATTCTTGACAACTTCAAACTTTTCTTCGTTTACCATGATGTTGTTTACTGGTCCAATTGTGAAGATTTTTGTTTTCTTTATGTTGAGGTGTAAACCATACTGAAGGCTGTATTCTTTTATTTTCATCAGTGTTTCAAGTCCTCTTCACTTTCAGCAAGCAGGGTTGTGTCATCTGCATAATGCAGATTGTTAGTGAGTCTTCCTCCAATCCTGACATCCCATTCTTCTTCATATAGTCCAACTTCTCAGATTATTTGCTCAGTATACAGAATGAATAAATATAGTGAAAGGATAAGACCCTGACACACACCTTTCCTGATTTTAAGCCACACAGTATCCCCTTGTTCTGTTCTAACAAATGCCTCTTGATGTACGTACAGGTTCCTCGTGAGCACAATTAAGTGTTCTGGAATTCCCATTCTTTGCAATGTTATCCATAATTTGTTATGATCCATACAGTTGAATGCCTTTGTATAGTCACTAAAATACAGGTAAACATCTTTCTGGTATTCTCTGCTTTCAGTCAGGATCCATCTGACACACCAATGATATTCCAGGTTCCAAATTCTCTTCTGAATCTGGCTTGAGTTACTGGCAGTTCTCTGTCAATGTACTGCTGCAACAGCTCTTGAATGATCTTCAGCAAAATTTTGCTTCCATGTGATATTAATGATATTTTCTGATAATTTTCGCATTCAGTTGGATCAGTCTTTGGAATAGGCAGAAATATGGAACTCTTCCAGTCAATTGGCCAGGTAGCTGTCTTTCAAATTTCTTGGCATAGATGAGTGAGCACATCCAGTGATGCATCCGTTTCTTGAAACATCTCAGTTGGCATTCCGTCAGTTCCTGGAACCTTGTTTTTCACCAGTGCCTTCAGTGTAGCTTGAACCTCATCCTTCAGTACCATCAGTTCCGGATCATATGTTACCTCCTGAAATGGTTGAATGTCGACCAATTCTTTTTGGTATAGTGACTCTGTGTATTTCTTCCATCTTCTTTTGATGCTTTCTGGGTCTTTTAATATTTTCCCCGTAGAATCCTTCAATACTGAAACTTGAGGCTTGAATTTTTTCTGCAGTTCTTTCAGCTTGAGAAATGCTGAGTGTGTCCTTCCCTTTTGGTTCTCTAACTCCGATCTTTGCACATTTCATTATAATATTTTACTTTGTCTTCACGAGCAGTCGTTTGAAATATTCTGTTCATCTCTTTTACTTCATTATTTCTTCCATCTGCTTTAGCTACTCGATGTTCAGGAGCAAGTTTCAGAGACTTCTCTGACATCCATTTTCTTCTTTCTTTACTGTCTTTTTAATGACCTCTTGCTTTCTTCATGCCTTCAACTCCTTGATGTCAATCTGCAACGCGACTGATCTTGGGTCAGTAGTTTTCAATGCATCAAATCTATTCTTGAGGTGGTCTCTAAATTCAAATGGCATATACTCAGGGTTGTACTTTGGCTCTCACAGACTTGCCCTAATTTTCTTCAGCTTCAGCTTGAAATTGCATATGAGCAATTTATGATCTGTTCCACAGTCAGCCCCTGGTCTTGATGATATTGAGCTTTTCCATTGTCTCTTTCCACAGAGGTAGTCATTTTATTTTTGTGTATTCCACATGGCGAGGTCCATGTGTAGAGTCACTGTTTATTTTGTTGAAAAAAAGGTATTTGCAATAAAGTAATCATTGGCCTTGCAAAATTCTGTCATGCCATCTCCAGAATCATTCTATCACCAAGACCATATTTTCTAACTACTGATCCTTCTTCTTTGTTTCCATGTGTTACAGTTCAATCACCAGTAATTATCAATACATCCTGACTGAATATTCGATCAATTTCAGACTGCAAATGTTGGTAAAAATGTTCAATGTCTTCATCTTTGGCCTTAGTTGTTGGTGCATAAATTTGTATAATAGTTGTATTAACTGATCTTCCTTGTAGGCATATTGATATTATCCTATCACAGATGATTTCCAATTTTCCTAGATTCATACTTCGTACATTCCATGTTCTGATTTTTAATGGATGTTTGCAGCTGTTTCTTCTCATTTTGAGTTGTGCCACATCAGCAAATGAAGGTCCTGAAAACTTGACTCCATCCATGTCATTAAGGTTGACTGTACTTTGAGGAGGTAGCTCTTCCCCCGTAGTCTTTTGAGTGCCTTCCAACCTGTGGGGCTCATCTTCTGGCACTATATCAGACAATGTTTTGCTGCTATTCATACGTTTTTCACTGGCTAATTCTTTCAGAAGTAGACCACCAGGTCCTTCTTCCTAGTCTGTCTTAGTCTGGAAGCTCAGTTGAAACCTGTCCGATATGGGTGACCCTTATGGTATTTGAATACTGGTGGCATAACTTCCAGCATCACAGCAACAAGCAAGCTTCCACAGTACAACTAACTGACAGATGCATGGTGGATCCATCTATGGGCAGCTGATATTTGACAAAGGCCCGCAGTCCATTAAATGGGAAAAAGACAGTCTCTCTAACAAATGGTACTGGCATAACTGGATGTCCACCTGAAAAAAAATGAAACAGCACTCATACCTCATACTATTCACAAAAACTTATTCAAAATGGATCAAAAACCTAAATATAAAATCTAAAATGATAAAGATCATGGAAGAAAAAAATACAGACAACCCTAGGGGCCCTAATACATGGCATAAACAGGATACAAACCATAAATAACAATGCACAAATACCAGAAGAGAAACTAAATGACTGCAAGCTCCTAAAAATTAAACACTTATGCTCATCAAAAGAATTCACCAAATGAGAAAAAAGAGAACCTACAGACTTGGAAATTTTTTTTTGGTTATGATATACCCTACAAGGGTTTAATCTCTAAAATCTACAAGATAGTGCAACATCTCAACAACAAAAAGACAAATAATCCAATTAAAAAATGGACAAAGGATGTGAACAGACACTTCACCAAAGAAGACATTCAGGCGGCTAACAGACATATGAGTAAATGCTCACAGTCATTAGCCATTAGAAAAATGCAAATAAAAACCACACTGAGTATCATCTCACCCTGACAATACTGGCACTAATCAAAAAAAAAAAGGGGGGGGGGTTACTAAATGGTGGAGAGCCTGTGAGTAGATTGGAACCCTTAGGCACTGTTGGTGGGAATGTAAAATGGTACAAACACTTTGGAAAACAACATGGCATTTCCTTAAAGAGCTACAAATAAAAATACTATACGATCCAGCAATCCTACTCCTAGGAATATACCCTAGAGAAATAAGAGCTGTCACACAAGTAGATATATGCACACCCATGTTTATTGCAGTACTATTCCCAATGGCAAAAAGACGGAAATAACCTAAAATCTACAAGATACTGCAACACTTCAACAACAAAAAGCAAATAATCCAATTAAAAAATGGGCAAAGGATATGAGAGACACTTCACCAAAGAAGACGTTCAAATGCCCATCACCAGATGAATGGATAAATAAACTGTGGTACATAGGCACAATAGAATATTATGCACTGATAAAGAACAATGATGAATATGTGAGACATCTCACAATATGGATGAATCTGGAGGGCATTAGGCTGAGTGAAATAAGTCAGTCACAAAAGGACAAATATTGTATGAGCCCACTATTGTAAGAACTCAAGAAGGGGTTTACACACACACAAAAAAAAAGTTCTTTGATGGTTATGATGGTAGGGAGGGAGTGGGAGGGAAAATCACTAACTAAATAGTAGACAAGTGTCAACTTTGATGAACTAAAGGACAATACACAATACAGGGGAAGTCAGCACAACTGGACTAAAGCAAAACAAAATACTTTGAGGGACCAAGTAGCTGGGGCTGGGGCCTAGGGATCATAGTCTCTGGAGGGACACCTAGGTCAATTGGCGTAACTAGTTCATAAAAAAAAATGTTCTACATCCCACTTTGGTGAGTAGCATCTAGGATCTTATAAGTTTGCTAACGTCCATCTAAAATATATCCGTTGGTCCCATCCCAGCTGAAGCAACGGAGAATGAAGAAAACCAAAGACACAATGAGAATATTAGCACAAAGAACTAAAGGACCACATGAACCAGAGACTCCATCAGCCTGAGACCAGAAGAACTAGATGGTTCCCAGCTACCATCAATGACTACCCTGACAGGGATCACAACAGAGAGTCACAGAAAGAATTGGAGAAAACTGTAGAACAGAATTCAAATTCATGAAAAAAGATCAGACTTACTGGTCTGACAGAGACTGGAGGAACCCCCAAAACTATGGCCCTGGGACACTCTGCTAACCCAGAACGGTAACCAGTCCTGAAGCTCAGTTTTCATACAAAGATTAGACAGACCTATAAAACAAAAAATAACACTTGTGAGGAACGTGCTTCTTAATTCAAATACATGAGACCAAACGGGCAGCTTCTGTCCAAAAGCAGGATGAGATGTCAGGAAGGAACCAGAACTGGATGAAAGGGCCCAGGGAACCCCAAGTAAAAAGGGGGAGCATGCTGTCACATTGCTACACGAAACAATATAATATGGATAAATTTTTTAATGAGAAATTAACTTGAGCTGTAAACGTTCACTTAAAGCACACACACACTCACACACACAAAAAGAATTAGTTAATATGCAACCATTTCAGGAGGCGGCATATATATGGTCAACAACCAATACTACTAAAGGAAGAAGTCCAACTTGCAGTGAGGTATTGCTGAAAAACAATTGACCAAATACCAGTTAAGATGTTGCAACTCCGGAAGTGCTCACTTGACAATGCCAAGAAATTTAGAAGATGGCTACCTAGCCAACCAACTGAAAGAGATCCATATTCATGCCTATTGCCAAGAAAGGTGACCCAACAGTGCCATGGATTGAATTGTGTCCCCCAAAATATCTATCAACTTGGCTAAGTCATGATTCCCAGTATTGTATGATTGTCTACCATTTTGTTATGTGATATGATTTCCCTATATGTTGTAAATTGTATCACTATGATTTTAGTAAGATTAATGACAAGGACCCCCACTGAGAGCTGACAAGGAGAAAAAGCCTTCGCCTAGACCTGATGCCCTGAATTTGGACTTCTAGCCTACTAGACTATGAGAGAATGAATTTCTTTTTGTTAAAGTCATCCACTTTTGGTATTTCTGCTATAGCAGCACTAGATAACTGAGACAAACGGAATGAGGAAATTATTGAAAAATATCATTAATAACACATGCAAGTAAAATTTTGCTGAAGATATTTCAAAAACAGTTGCAGTTGCACATTGAAAGAGAACTCCTGGAAATTTAAGGTGGATTCAGAAGAGAACATGTAATGAGAGATAGAATTGCTAATGTCAGATGGATCTTGGCTGAAAGCAGAGAATACCAGAAAGTGTTTACCTGTGTTTTACTAACTATGCAAAGGCATTCAACAGCGTGGAACATAACAAATTGTGGATAACATTGCAAAGAATGGAAATTCCAGAGCACTTAATTGTGCTCATGTGAAATCTGCAGGTAGACCAAGAGACAGTGCTTCAAACAGAAAAAGGGATAGTGCATGGCTTAAACTCAGAAAAGGTGCGTGTCAGGGTTGTATCGTTTCACCATACATATTCAAAGAAAGCTTTATTTCTTGTATTAACAGAGCTGATACTGCAAAAAACCAAAGCCAGAGTCTTATCGTAAGAGTAGCAGAATTACAACGCCAACTCAATTTCCGATCTCGAGTGGTGTCTCACATTAAATTGGGCACATTTATTGGGAAGAAATGAGGCCTGAAATTTGGGATGGGGATATATTGGCAAATAATCAGGAAGCTGGAGACACTGAGCCCCTAAATTCCCTTCAATCACTGCTACCAACAGAAACAGCCCTCTCACTTCAGATGGGAGCATCTGACGAGATTACGCCATTATTTGCTAAGCCACCATCCCCAGTGAAACTATTAGCCCTCCACCCCAATCTAATGAGATCAACCCAGCCGTGTATAAAGAGCCCTTGTCTGAGTCATTGCCTGGAAGATGCCTTACAAGGCAATGCCAAATGTTCTCAAAACACATCCCTACCACCAATTTTGGCTTCTAGATCTATAACTAGACTTAAGTCCTAGTAAGCCCCAAGAGGTGAAGTACAAAGTGTGACCCAGGAGGAGATACCCTACACTCCAAAACAACTGCTTGACTTTTCTAATACGTACAAACAGAAACCTGGGGAATATGTGTGTGAATGGCTATTAAAGGTGTGGGATAATGGTGCAAGGAACATAAAAATGGATCAGTCTGAGTTTACTGATATGAGCCCACTAAACACAGATTGTTCATTCAATGTTTCATCTTGAGAGGTTAGGAAAGGATCTAATAGTTTATTTGTTTGGGTTGCTAAAACATGGATTACACAGCAGCCTACACCAAGTCAAGTTAAAGTATCAGACCTGCCTTGGGGTACTATAGAAGAAGGTATCCAAAGGCTTAGAGAAATTGGCATATTCAAGTGGAATTATCAGGTTAAACCAACAAACCCACACGTGGAGTACCCAGAGGAAACACCTTTTATCACAATGATGAGGAACAAATTTGTGGTGTCCCAGCATCCTTGAAGACTGCTGTGATTGCTATTTAATCTAAGTCAAATTTGACAGTGGAACTGCCCTAACTGAATCAAGACACCTAACTACGATGGAGGCTGATTAGACCACATGGTGATAGAGGCCAAGTGGCGGCACTCAATCAACAAAGACAAGGTGGGCATGGTTACCATAATGTACAGTGGAGTCAATGCAGTAATCAGAATAGTCTGACTCGTATGGACTTGTGGCATCGGCTACTTAGTCATGGTGTCCCTAGGAGTGAAATAGATAGGAAACCTAAATATTTACTTGACATGTACAAGTGGAAGAACTCTAGGTCAAGTGAACAGCAGTCAAATTCAAATCACCAGAATAGAGAATCACGGACCCTCAATCAATTTCCAGACTTGAGTGAGTTTATAGACCCACAACCCCTTGAATAAAGGGGAGGCCAAGTCTCCTTGAGGAAAGACTCCAAAACACTATCAAAAACTTACACTGTTAATCTTTGTTCCAAGCTTCACCAAAGGTATCTATGGCCATTTACAAGATGTTCACTGGGGAAAAGGATATAATCAGACTATTTGGGGATAACTGGATACTGGCTTTAAACTGATGCTAATTCTAGGAGACGCAAAACATTACTGTGGCCCACCAGTCAGAGTAGGAGTATGGAGGTCAGGTTATTAAAGGAGTCTTAGCTCATGTCCACTTCCCAGTTGTTTCAGTGGTCCCCAAACCCATCCTGTGGTGATTTCCCCAGTTCCAGAATGCGTTATTGGAATAGCTATACTCAACAACTGGGAGAACTACTACGTTGGATCCCTGATATGTGGAGTAAGGGCTATTATGGTAGGAAAAGCCAAGTAGATGCCATTAGAAATGCCCCTGCCTAGGAAAATAGTAAACCAAAGGAATACCAAGTTCCTGGAGGGATTGCAGAGATTACTGCCACCATCAAGGACTTAAAGGATGCAGAGGTAGTGATTCCCACCACATTCCCATTCAACTCGCTTATTTGGCCTGTGCAAGAAAATATGGATCTTGGAGAATGACAGTGGATTATTGAAAAATTAACCAGGTGGTGACTTCAGTTGCAGCTGCTATTCCAGATGTGGTTTCATTGCTTGAACAAATCAGTACTTCTCCTGGTACCTGATATGCAGCTATTGATCTGGCTAATGCCCTTTTCTCCATATTTGTTTTGAAGGACCACCAGTAGCAGTTCACCTTTAGCTGGAAAGGCCAACAATACACCTTCAACATCATACCCCACAACTATATCAACTCTCCAGCCCTATGTTATAATTTAGTCCACAGGGAACTTGATTACATTTCCCTTCCACAAGACATCACAATGGTCCATTACATTGATGATATTATATTGATTGGACATAGTAAGGAAGAAGTGTCAATGACTCTGAACTTATTGGTAAAATATTTGCATGTTACAGGGTGGGAAATTAATCCCACAAAAATTTAGGAGCCTTCCACCTCAGTGAAATTTCTAGGGGTCCAGTGGTGTGGGGCATGTTGAAATATTCATTCTAAAGTGAAGGATAAGTTATTGCATCTGGACCCTCCCACAACTAAAAAGGAGACACAATGTCTAGTGGGCCTCTTTGGATTTTGGAGGCAACATATTCCTCATTTGGGTGTGCTATTCTGGCCTATTTATCAAGTGACTCAAACAGTTGCTGGTTTTGAGTGGGGCCCAGAACAAGAGAAGGCCCTGAACAGGTTCAGGCTGCCGTGCAAGCATCTCTGCCACTTGGGCCATATGATCTGGCTGAAGTGTCAGTGTCAGAAAGAGATGCTGTTTGGAGTCTTTCACAGGCCCCTCTTGGTAAATCACAGCTTAGACCCTTAAGATTTTGGAGCAAAGCCCAGCATTCTTCTGCAGATATCTACCCTCCTTTTGAGAAACAGCTTTTGACTTGTTACTGGCCCTTAGTAGAGACTGAATGCTTAACCAAGGACCACCAAGTCAGCATGTGATCTGACCCGCCCATCATGAAATGGATGTTGTCTAACCCACAGAATCATAAAGTTGTACATGCACAGCAGCACTCCATCATTAAATGGAAGTGGTATACATGAGATCAGGCCCAAGCAGGACCTGAAGGAACAACTAGGTGGCATGAGGAAATGGCTCAAATGCTCATGGTCTCCACTTCTGTCACATTACCTTCCATCTCCCAGTCTGTACCTATGGCCTCATGGGGAGTTCCTTATGATCAGTTGATTAAGGAGAGAAAACTCATGCCTGGTTATAGATGGTTCTGCGTGATATGGAGGCACCACTCGGAAGTGGACAGCTGCAGCACTACAGCCCCATTCTAGGACCTCCTCGAAGGCTAGTGTTGAAGGGAAATCCTCCCAACGGTCACTACTATGAGCACCTGGTTGCTTTCTTTGCCTGGAAGGAGAAATGGCCATATGTGCAATTGTATACTGATTCATGGGCTGTGGCCAGTGGTTTGGCTGGATGGTCAGGGAAGGAACATGATTGGAACATTGGAGACAAGGAGGTATGGGGAAGAGGTATGTAGATAGACCTCTCTGAATGGGCCAAAAAAGTGAAGATACTTGTGTCCCATGTGAACGCTCACCAAAGGGTGACCTCAACAGAAGAGGATTTTAACAATCAAGTGGATAGGATGACCCATTCTGTGGAAACCATTCATCCACTTTCCCCAGCCACTCCCACCATTGCTTAATGGGCTCATGAACAAAGGGGCCAGGTGGCAGGATGGAAGTTATGCATGGGCCCAGCAACATGGACTTCCACTCACTGACTTGGGTACAGTCACTGCTGAGTGCCCGATCTGCCAGCAGCAGAGACCAACACTGAGTCTTTGATATGGCACCTTCCCTTGAGGTAATCAGCCAGCAACCTGGTCGCAAGTGGATTACATTGGACCACTTCCATCATGGAAAGGGCAGCATTTTGTTTTTACTAGAATAGACACTTACTCTGGATATGTATCTGCCTTCCCTGAACCCAGTGCTTCCGCAAAAACTACCATCCATGGGCTTACTGAATGCCTTATCCACCATTATGGTATCCCACCCTGCATTGTCTCAGTTTAAGGGACTCTTCACAGCAAATGAAGCATGGCAATGGGCACATGCTCATGGAATTCACTGGTCTTACCATATTCCCCATCATCCTGAAGCAGCTGGCTTAACAGAAAGATGGAATGGCCTTCTAAAGGCATAACTGTGGCACCAACTAAGTGGCAATAACTTGCAGGGTTGGGGCAATGTTCTCCAGGAGGCTGTGTATGCCCTAAACCAGCATCCAATATATGGTGTTGTTTCTCCCATAGCCAGGATTCCCGGGGTCCAGGAATCAAGGGGGAGAAATGGAAGCAGCACCACTCACTATTACCCCTAGTGACCCACTTGCAAAATTTTTGCTTCCTGTCCCCTTGACCTTATGCTCTGTGGGTCTAGAGATCTTAGTTCCAAAGGGTGGAATACTCCCGCCTGGAGACACATCACTGATTCCACTGAACTGGAAGCTAAGAATGCCACCTAGTCAGTTTGGACTCCTTATGCCTCCAGATCAACAAGCAAAGAAGGGAGTTACCGTATTGGCTGGGGTGATTGATCCTGATTACCAAGAAAAAATCAGAGTGATATTACATAATGGAGGTAAAGAAGAGTATGTCTGGAATGCAGGAAATCCCTTGGGTTGTGTCATGGATTGAATTATGTTCCTCAAAAAATGTGTGTATCAGTTTGGCTGGGCCATGATTCCCAGTATTGTGTGATTTTCCTGTATGTTGTAAATCCTGCCTCTATTATGTTAGTGAGGGAGGATAGGCAGCAGTTTTGTTAGTGAGACAGGACTCAGTCTACAAGATTGGATTGTGTCCTGAGGCGATCTCTTGAGATATAAAAGACAGAAGTGAGCAGAGAGACAGGAGGACCTCATAGCACCAAGAAAGCAGTGCCAGGAGAAGACCATGGCCTTTGGACCTGGGGTCCCTGCGTGCAGAAGCTCCTAGTCCGGGGAAACATTGATGAGAAGGCAAACAGAGAGAGAAAACCTTAGCCTGGAGCTGACACCCTGAATTTGAACTTTTAACCTACTTAACTGTGAAGAAACAAATATCTCTTTGTTAAAGCCATCCACTTGCAGTATTTCTGTTGTAGCAGCACTAGATGACTAAGACAGGTTTCTCTTGGTACTTAGTACCATGCCCTATGATTACAGTCAATGGAAAACTACAGCAACCCAATTCTGACATGACTACTAGTGGCCCAGACCCTTCAGGAACGAAGATTTGGGTTGCCCCACCAGGCAAAGAACCACAACTAGCTGAGGTGCTTTTGGAGGGCAAAGTGAATATGGAATGGGTGGTGAAAGAAGGTCATAAATACCAGTTATAACCATGCAGCCATTCGCAGAAATGAAGACCATAATTGTTATGAGTATTTCTGTCTTGTATGTGTGCAGCAAATATGTTTGTTTTATACTTAAAATATAAGATGTGAACAAATCTAAAGGGTATTTAGTTGTATATTTGTTTATTGTATCATGTTAGGCTCAAGTATGACTATAATTTTCTTTATTTGGAAATTATGTATGGTTTAAGGAGATGTGTACAAGTGTCAAGTTGACAAGGGGTGGACTGTGGTTGTCATGATTGTGTGTCAACTTGGCTGGGTGGTGATTCTCAGTGGTTTGGTAGTGATGATGTAGCTTGGCAATCATATGAAGATGTGATCACCTCCATGATGAGATTTGATATAATGTGATCACCTCCATGATGGGATCTGCGGTGAGTAGCCAACCTGTTGAAAGGAAGTTTCCTTGCGGTGTGGCCTGCATCCAGTATAGATTGACTTTCTGGTAAGTCTCACTGGCTTTTGCTAGCTCTGGATACTGCAGCTTACTCCTGTTCATCCGATATCTGGTTCTTGGAACTTGAGCTAGCAGCTAACCTGTTGCCTTGACTGCTGATCTTGGGGTTTGCTGGTCTTCGCTGTCTGTGAGCAAGAGTCTTGCTGTCTGACCTGCTGATCTTGGGTTCACCAACCCCTGTGGCTACATGTATCAGGAGAAGCCTCCAGCCTGACCCAGGGACTAGGGACATTCCAGCCTATACAACCACATGAGCCATTCCCTTGATAACAACCTCTCTATATATATTTATAATCTTTCCTGGCTTTGTTTCTCTGGAGGACCCAGCCTAAGACAAATGCAACACCATTCCTCTTCAATATGTCATTCCCAGCATAGTAAACCACATGATTGTCTGATTCAAAATGGCCAATACCAGCCCATTTCAGCTCATTAATGCCTAGGATATTGACGTTTATGCATTCCATTTCATTTTTGATGACTTCCAATTTTCCAGGATTCATACTTTGTACATTCTAATTATTAATGAATGTTTGCAGCTGTCTCATTTTTAGTCATGCCACTTCAGCAAATGAAGGTAATTGTTTAATAGACTATAATATATCATTATTTAATTAATTATGAATATATATATGGTTATTTTTTTCTAACATATATGAACTTATTCAACTAGAATAAACATACTACTTACAGAACACTTCAATTTTAGTTATAATATTTATCAATAGGATTACATTCCGATCCACATATGCGGAGCAGTGTGTGTGTGTGTTTGTGTACACATGTTTTTGTGTTCATGTATGGTGTTGAGGATGAGAAAGAGAAGAAGTAGTTTCAACAAACCTAGCATTTCTGCCCCCTCTTCTACATCCCTCTTTATGCCCCTGCTATTTGCTGCTTTATTCTTCTACTTCTCTTGCTCCTTTGTTCTTTGTTGTGTTGGTTGCTTTCAGACCTTCCTCCATGAATCTCTAAACAGGAATATAACAAGTAGTTAGAGGAGGGTTTTACTCATGGCTAAAGATTTTTTTTTTCCTAGAAAAATATTCTTTATTGTAGGGCATCCTATACAAAGGTGAAAAATACATGATATCTTTGTTAATCAATTAAAGCACATCCCCTATGAACTTCATAATCCTCTCTCTCTCTCTGTCTTTCTGTCTATCTCTCTTCTCTACCTCCTCCAGTTGTTTACGGAGACCAAGTGCTGGGCACAAATCTGTGATCATTTGCTTCCTAACAGATTGTATTCTCACAGAACTAAACATACATTTGGAGTCCCTGGGTGGAGCAAATGGTTGAGCATTTGACTACTGGCCAAAAGGATGGCATTTGAACTCACCTAGAGGTGCCTCAGAAATCAGGCCAGGTGAACTGCTTCCAAAAGTTCACAGCCTTGAAAAGCCTGCAGAGCTGTTCTACTCTTTACACACGGGGTTGCCATGAGTCGGAATCAACTTGATGGCAACTAACAATAACAATAGCAAACATACATTATTGAGGTTCATTCAAATTTGCACTAAACATTTTGCATATACTCCCTAATTTATTCTTCACCAAAAACCCATGGAGTAGGTATTATTATCCTCACTACAAAATACTCCAGATACTTACCTTGCAGGGGTCATTCTTGAATAGGTGTGAGCAGAAATGCTAAGTGTCAAATACCAAAAGGCAGCGTTAGCCCACTGAAAAATCTATATGCAATGTAAATATCACAAAATTGTGCTGATTATGTTTGTTTTTAACATTATTTGCTCTATAGTTTAGTTTGAAAATAGCATCAGACATAAGGAAGGTGGAAGTGTAAGTCAATAACAGCTAACCATTGCAAACTTTGATCTTCAGTCTTCAAAGTGATTAAAGGAAATATTTTGAAATAAAAATAAAACACAGGCAATAACATTCATTATAAAACTCACCCTTGTGCAAGGCTTTATAATATCATTACATAGCATGTAATGATATTACATAATTTCATTTGACTCTCTCAGGAATCTTTGAAGTAGGGATTGTTATCACCCTTATCTTATTAGATTAAGAAAATAACACTCAGATAGGATAAATGACTTAAGGTCACATAGAAAGTAGTAAGTAGCTGGGCTGAGCCTTGAGTAAAATTTTTCTGACTCTAAGTTTTATATGAATGCTTGGTTATAAGTACATGAAAACGTTAAATTTAGTAGGGTAGGGGCTACACCCAGTTTTAGACTTTGAGCTTCTTATGATTCAGTCATTATAAGGTAATATATTATCGCTTGAAAATTTGACTATATTCATTAATAGATAATAACAATACATAACATTATCTCTAAATTTACCATGCCTGAACTTCAAGAATTTCTTAAAATAGGTAAGATCTCTGTTGCTGCTGGTAAGAAGTAAGTAGTATCCATGCATTGTTCCCTGAAATTAGATGCTTCCCTCATGGAATGTGATATTATTCTCACCAGTCAAAAAAAAATCAAAATCAAAATGGCTAGATATTTTTAGATATTCATTGAGATTTTTTACACAAAATACTGATTCCAATTTGTCTGATCCATTGAAATATTGATATTATATTCTGTGTGCTAGCTCACCACATTCTACTTAGGCAAGAAAATACTTCTTTGACCTCAATATTAGTATTGATCACAAAAAAGAGATTTGAATTCTTGCAGACCACAGACTCACTAGAAGTATGAGGATCTACAGCAGAGGTGAATTGCTGGACTACAATGAATTCTAAATAATGCATTTCATCCTGTGTTATTAAAAATGCAGTATGTGTCAGTCACACAAAACCAGTCTCCACAGAGGATTCCTTTCCATTTCTTTCCATTCTCCACTGTGCCTTAAACAGAGAGATTTTTCTGAAATTAAAGCCTAAATCCATAACATTTCCCTCCCTCTTTTTCCAACTTCTTTGTAAAGGTTTAAATTAGGTATTTAGTTGTATTCTATTAATCTAAAATATTGTCTTTCTATGTGTTGCAGTGTGTGTGTGTGTGTGTGTGTGTGCGCGCGTGCGCACGTATTTATGAGTATAGGTTGAATATGGTTTAATGCCAGTGGGAGAACATACAAGAAGGGGAAAAAACTACATATGTGTAACACGTTTGCCTTCACTCTTTGCTGTTGTTGTTAGGTGTCCTCAAGTCTGTTCTGACTCATAGCGACCCCATGTACAACAGACAAAACACTGCCTGATCCTGCAGCATCCTCACAATTGTTGTTATGCTTGAGCCCAATTGTTGCAGCCACTATGTCAATCCATCTCATAGACGGTCATGCTCTTTTTCACTTACCCTCTACGTTACCAAGCATGGTGTCCTTCTCCAGGGACTGAGCCTTCCTGATAACATGTCCAAAGTATGTTAGATGAAGTCTTGCCATCCTTGCTTCTAAGGAGCATTCTGGCTGTACGTCTTTCAAGACAGATTTGTTCTTTCTTCTGATAGTCCATGGTACATTCAATATTCTTCACTAACACCATAATTTAAAGGCATCAATTCTTCTTAGGACTTCCTTATTCATTGTCCAGCTTTCAAGTGCATATGAGCCAATTGAAAACAACATGGCTTGGGTCAGGCTCACCTTAGTCCTTAAAGTGACATCTTTGCTTTTTAACACTTTAAAGAGGACTTTTGCAGTAGATTTGCCCACTGCAATGCGACCTTTGATTTCTTGACTGCTGCTTCCATGGGTGTTAGCTGTAGATCCGAGTAAAATAAAATCCTTTATGACTTCAATATTTATCTATCATGACGTTGCTTATTGGTCCAGTTGTGAAAATTTTTGTTTTCTTTCTGTTAAGGTGTTATCCATACTGAAGGTTGTAGTCTTTGATCTTCATCAGTAAGTGCTTTAAGTCGTCTTCACTTTAAGCAAGCAAGGTTGTGTCATCTCCATATTGCAGGTTGTTGGTGAGTCTTCCTCCAATCCTGATGCTGTATTTTTCTTCACATGGTTCAGATTCCCTGATTATTTGCTCAGTATACAAATTCAATAAGTATGGTGAAAGGATACAACCCTGATGCACACTTTTCTTAATTTTAAACCGTGCCTCTCGTTCTGTTTGAACGACTGCCTCTTGGACTATGTACAGGTTCCTTATGAGCACAATTAAGTGTTCTTGAATTCCCATTCTTCAAAATGTTGTTCATAATTTGTTATGATCCACACAGCCAAATGCCTTTGCATAGTCAATAAAACACAGGTAAACATTTTTCTGGTATTCTCTGCTTTTAGCCAAGATCCATCTGACATCAGCAATGATATCCCTAGTTCCACGTCCTCTTCTCAGTCTGGCTTGAATTTCTAGCAGTTCTATGTCGATATACTGTTATAACCACTTTTAAATGATCATCAGCAAAATTTTACTTGTGATATTAATGATGTTGTTTAATAATTTTCGCATTCTGTTGGATCACTTTTCTTTAGAATGGGCACAAATAGGGATCTCTTCCATCAGTTGGCCAGGTAGCTGTCTTCCAAATTTCTTGGCATAGACAAGTGTTATGGATTGAATTGTGTCCCCACAGAATATCTGTCAACTTGGCTAGGGCATGATTCCCAGTATTGTGTGACTGTCCACCATTTTGCCATCTGATGTGATTTTCCTTGTGTTGTGAATCCTACCTCTATGATGCTAATGAGGTGAGATTATTGGCAGTTATGTTAACGAGGCAGGACTCAATCTACAAGATTAGGTTGTGTTTTAAGTCAATCCCTTTAGAGATATAAAAGAGGGAAGCAAGCAGAGAGACATGGGGACCACATACCACCAAGAAACAAGAACTAGGAAAATAGCATGTCCTTTGGTCCTGGGGTTCCTGCACTGAGAAGCTCCTCGACTGGGAAGATTGATGACAAGGACCATCCCCCAGAGCTGACAGAGACAGAAAGCCTTCCCCTGGAGCTGGCACCTGAATTCTGACTTCTAGCCTCCTAGACTGTGAGAGAATAGATTTCTTTTTGTTAAAGCCATCCACTTGTATTTCTGTTATAGCAGAAATAGATAACTAAGATAAAGAGTTAGTGCTTCCAGCATTGCATCTATTTGTTGAAATATCTCAATTGGCACTCCACTATTTCCTGGATACTTGTTTTTCGGCAATACCCTTAGTGCAGCTTGGACTTCTTCCTTCAGTATCATTGGTTCTTCATCATACGCTACCTTCTGAAATGGTTGAGCATCAACCAATTCTTTTTGGTATAGAGACTCTGTGTATTTCCTCCATCTTCTCTTGATGCTTCCTGCGTCGTTTAATATTTTCCCCGTAGAATCCTTCAATATTGCAACTCAAGGCTTGAATTTTTTCTTCAGTTATTTTAGCTTAAGAAATGTCTAGCCTGTTCTTCCCTTTTGGTTTTCTAACCCTAGGTCTTTGCACATGTTGTTATAATACTTTACTTTGTCTTCTCAGGCCGCCCTTTGAAATCTTCTTAGAAATAAAAGCATATGTTTACTTAAGAGAATGAGATTTAAGAAAAGAGAAGTGAAGTGAGTGGTAGAAATTCTAGCTTATACCATTTCTATCTTTCTCTCTTGAAAAGACATGTAAGAGAATCAGAACTAAATCGTGGAAAACAGTAGTTGAATCAAATATATTCAATTTATAATTTCTTGCAGGTATATTCATTATGCTAAGAACTATTCTTAAGTTTGACTTTTTCCTGTCACTTAGCTGAGTCCATAAATTCTCCCTTGGCTCATCGTATTCCAGGGCTGCCTTCTGGACCATGCATGCCTAAGCCATTGTTCTGCAACTCCTTGGCTTACTGCAGACCTGGGCTGGCCAGTTTTGCTCAGCAGTGAGAGGCTTTCTCCTCCCTTTCCTTGGTTTTCTTCCCTACTCTGAGTAAGCAATCGGCTTCTTTGCATTTTTTCTTATTTTACTAATTGATCATGATTTTTTCCCCCTTGTTTCCATGGTGGTAACAAAGTAGGGAAAATAGAATAAAGAGAATGAAATATTTTCTGGAGCAGAAAGTATTGGTCTAGTGGAAACAGTACAAACACTGATCCAACTCCCTCTGCCTTATAAAGGTTAAGGGGTAGTATTTTGGCAGGGCTTTGGATCTAAAGCTGACTACTGTTTTTCTCATAAACCTCCCTTTCTAAGAAAAGTTTGCCCTGTGTACCTGTATGGAATTGTTATTGGTTACATTAGCACTACTTAAAGTTTTCACTTTGCCACCTTCCACTCAGTCTTCTTGGAGAACTTCTATTCATTTTAGAGGATCAGTTGAAGCATCATTTAATTTATAAAATATCTCCTAACCCTCTCATGCAGAATTTTGACTCTTCCTTTTTAAATCTCCTACTGTACCTCATTCATGGATTTATCATAACTCTTCTCTTTATTGCATGTGTGATGGCCCCCAAACTAAATTTTTTGCTTCTTGAAGTCAGGAACAGTGTTTGATTCCACTTTTTATGCCAAGGACCAATAACAGTGCCTGAAACCTAGAAGGTACTTAATGTTTGTTGACAAAAGCATGATGGCAAAGGAGAACATTTGAAAAAGGAGGTGGACAAAGATTCAGAGAACTTCCTGGAGAAGAGTGAGGGGCCAGGAGAAAAAGTTGTTGGATTTGGAAAATCAAAGGAGGAGCGTTAAAAAAAAAAAAAAAAAGTTAAAATTTGCACAAAATTGTATTTTCTCATCCACTATAAAACTCAAGGAAATCCTGGTGGCATAGTGGTTAAGAACTACGGCTGCTAACCAAAAGGTCGGCAGTTCGAATCTACCAGGCGGCGCTCTTTGGAAACTCTATGGGGCAGTTTAATTTGTCCTATGGGGTAGCTATGAGTCGGACTTGACTCAATGGCAGTGGATTTGGTTTTTTTGGTTTACCAAACTCAACAACAACAACAAAAAAAGTATATCCTGGGTAGAAATGTGGATTGCCACAGAATTCTTCTCTGTTCTAAATGCATGGTGGTAGTAAGCTTTATTGAGTATTTTCCCAAAAAAATTATGACACATGACCACTACCATTATCTTCATTTTAGAGATAAGAAAAATCAGGCACAAAAAATTTAAGTAACTTGTTCAACATCATGCAGCTAGTAAGTGGTGGGATCAGGAATTGAAAGCAGGCAGTCTTGCTTCAAGGCCTGGATTTTTACCTCCCAAACTATGCTTCCTCCTGAATGGAGACAGCCTATATGCTATCCTTATCTAGTGTAATTGCATCCGTCACCAGTTTAGGGTAGTACAGGTTCTCTGAGTTTTGTTGCCAACACTAGATTTCAACACAAGTGTACCATTTATGTATATAATTTGAATATGTGATTCATTCCTTATGTAATTTATGTAATCTATGGTATACATGGCAGAAGTGACTATAAATAGGTAAGAAATCTCATCTTGAAGGCACTGGTCATGCAGAAATTGGGCCTTATGATTAATGTATATATGTGTGTGTGTGTGTATATATATCCTTCAGGCAAAATAATTTGAATCCATTCAAAAACACAAAATGTAAATTGTTATTTAGACCAATCTCTTCCAGACTAATTGTGGTGAAGGACTAGTTTTTACCTCCTCATCCCCATTTTTCATGGACTGATACAAGGTTCTTCTATGTATCTCTATCGCAGAGCTTGCATCAAAGCCAAAACGTCGCATAAGTTTGTCATCAGCATAACTAGTTTATGCCCTGCTTAACAAGACTAGTCCACCTATCACATGCTTGGCTATCTCTACAATGTTAAACTGCTTTAGAAGTTTCTAAACACCCGATTTCTTTACTTTTTTCAACAAAGAGTTCATGGCCAAGATTGCTCCCCAGACCACATATTGAGTAGCATTAATTTAGACAACTGTGTATAAATCTCCAACAATGACGTGGTTCATTACCAAATACTTTAAAAAAAAAAAAAACCTTCAAATTAAAGACCAAACAACAAAATGCTACCATTTGTCATCGTTAATAATTTATGTGTAAAATTTTAGAAAAACCAATGTAGTGGCATAAAGAAATATTTTAACAGATGTTTCAGAAATTGGTTTTTACAACCAGAGCCGTCTTACTACTTACTACAACATAATACTTTGTTAGGTTTGTTTGTGCAGAGAAGTTGAGATCCAGAAGACGTGTTTACAAAATGATCCCCTACAAAGAAGACTGTATAGCTATGCCTATGACATGAACAGAAATTGATGAGGAGTAAGAGAAGAAATGAGAGACTTCCACTTTTGCAAATATGCTAGACCAGATATCCTGAAAATTCCCTCTCTACAAGTATCAGAATATATTGACTAAAATATACTTTTATAAATTTCTTAAATTTATGACTGAGCTGTCAAGAAAGAAAAAAATATCAACAGAGGACAAAAATGAAATGAGGGTGTGGATCCCCAGATAAAATCAAATGCCAAACCTGGGGACTACCCTACTAGAATTTGCCAATTCCTGAAATTCAGAGACTTGGGTTTTAATAAGTCACATGGAAAAGGACACATAGCCTTGGACCCCTGTGTGATGAGGGGTTGGAATCAAGATGCCCACAAAAAACAAACTCCTTAAGGTTAAAGGCTGAGCCAGAAAATTTTCTTCCTCACAAACGTACATAGCAAGGGAAACTGAGTAGCTCAGTCTTGCATTTGTGTGGAGGGTTAAAAAAAAAACTCTCCCGTAAATTACGGGTGTAAGTCTCAAGTTCTCACAAATTGCATGATTCTGAAAAACCCATTATAAGACTTAATTTAAAATATATGTGTGTTGGTGGACCCTCAACATCAACCATAATACTCAAGATATTTGTGTACATAACAGAGCTTATTGAAAGTTTGCAGAAAGCTTTAATTATAAAAATCTTGAGAAGGGCACATTTAAAACCCAGGTCTCATTGTTGTTGTTGTTAGTTGCCTTCAAGTCAATTCCAACTTAAGGTGATCCCATGCTTTACAGAGTAGAACTACTCTACAGGGTTTTCAAGGCTGTGACCTTTCAGAAGCAGATCACCAGACCTCTGGGTGGGTTCAAACTGCCAACATTTCAGCTAGTAGTGTAGTGCTTAACTGTTTGTGTTACCCAGGAACTCCTCCAGGTCTCATAGTGTCCATAAAATAATATCATGAATAATGTGAGTTCACAATAAAAACAAATCACAAAACACTAGAGAAAAAAAAAATCGAGACAGAGGAGAGGAAGAAATACAGTGAAGTAAATAGAGTCTGTAGAGAAAAGACGTCAGTGAGAAATTAGTAGTGATCTATGTCCAAAGGACCTTTAAAAACAAAGGTGTCTGCTATTTAATATTAAATAGCTTGAATTTTCATGATTAAAGCCCCTCTCGAAACATTTAACGAGCTCTGTTATATATGCAAATGTGTTGAGGTAGTGATTATTGGAGAGAACGCCTAAGAAAAGAGATTTAGATCCAAATCTAATTCACTGCTATGCAGAGATGGAAACAGCAACAGAAGACAAACGCAAGTGAGAGAATTCAATGGAAGCAAACACTCAGATGAGTTATTCTAAACTAAGGATCCCAGATCTCCCCAAAGCTCCCCAAACTGGTTATCTATTTTCAGTGTTCATTTGTCAAGGATAAGTCTGCACCTTCTATTACTCATTTAGCAGAATAGTTAAACTTTTTAATTAAAAATAGTTAAAGGTTTAATTTATAATTATAAATTTAATTATAAAATATGAATTATATGTTTCAATTATAAGTAGTTAAACATTTAAATTATAGATTCCATCAGGAGAAAAGTCAAAATGGATAGCCTGGTACCCTTGATAAGATTGATTTTTAGGGGACACTTCAACATACTATGTTCATACGTATGACAGAGGGACTACTTTAACAGTGCCCTTAGAGTTTATATCAATACACAAATCTTTGAGTGCTTTAAATAGGTGTAAAATGCATACATTATTCCTCAGATGTGCAGAACTGCAATGTTATACTCCATAATTTATCTTAATATGGTCTAAAGCAACCATTTCACTTGATGGGTTGTGGGGTAAGAAGACTGAATCTTGCACTTGAAGAAGGTGATTTGTCTTTTCTGTCTTAAAATTAAGTCTCATAAAAACAAAAAACAAAGACCAAAAAAACTAAGCTTTTTGTTACAACTATTCACCCATGATCAGTGTTCTTTTCTTCCCACATCTCTTCCCCTAGTCATCAAGGGCTAATGTATGTTCTTAGATGGCTTATGTGTCTAACCTCTGATTGAGATGTCTTTCTTGTCCTGATTAATCTCTGGCATCAGTCTCCCTCTTGGCTGGCATAAGAAAAGATCAGTTTTCTCTTTACAGAAAACTGATGGTCTTTGTTCTCAGAGGCTTCAGACAAATACCCACATTGCACTAGATCAGGTCACACTAATGACCCCTTGACGCCTAACTGTGTACTTCTGTATATTTTATCCTGTTACATTCTACACACACATACACACATTTGCAAGTGTGCTTCCACTTCCAAGCAAGTAGCTCTGTGGAGATACAACGCAAGGGTTTTGTTTTATCTTTTTCTTTCTTGACACTATCCTTACTCTTTTACCTATCCTGGGACTCTCTATCCATTAGATCAATTACATTTCTTTCATTGGGTAGAATAGATATAGAGTAGAACAAAGAAATATTTCTAGAAAATAATCTAAAATCCAGGAAGGATAAAAACCCTTTAAGGGCTATTAGAGAATAGCTGGATAACTTTGTAGAAGATAAGACTAGGATTAAGACACTGCTGGGGTCACTGGACAAGAATCTAATGCTTTCACCCCTGTAAACCTAATGTCCCGAGGAAGAGTCAAATGGCAGAAATCTCAGACAGGTTGAGGGAGAAACTGAAATCTTGTGATCCTCTTTTGGTTTGAAATTCTGGGAGGAAATTCCTTTCAGGGTGCCATTTGCCAAAATGGAGTGCAATGTTCTGCTGCTATTCATAAGGTTTTTTCACTGGCCAGTTTTTTCAGAAGTAGACTACCAGGTCCTTCTTCTTAGTCTGTCTTAGTCTGGAAACTCCCCTGAAACCTGTCTACCAAGAGTGACCATACCGGTATTTGAAATACCTGTGGCAAAGCTTGCAGTATCGCAGCAACACACAAGTCACCACAGTATGACAAACTGACAGGCACGAGGTGGAATAAAAGTGGTAGCATGGAGTATTTAGATAAAGAATGTTCAAGAGTTACTATCCATGCATCACCCTCCAGAATTCCTCACAGTAATTACCTAGAAGATTTAGAATTTTCAGAGATTCTATGAGGGATTTCAAAGTACTATGAGTAATGTTAAGGTGCCCTGGTGGCACAGTGGTCAAAGTGATCGACTGCTAACTGAAAGGTCCACTGTTCGAAATGACCAGCGCCTCCACAGGAGAACGATGTGGCAGTCTGCTTCTATAGAGATTTACAGCCTTGGAAATCCTATGAGGTCACTATAAGTCAGAATCGACTCCAGGGCAGTGGGTAAGAGTGCTGGTAGAAGAGACAGAGTCTGGTGTCAGGACAAGTTGGGCACTTGGGGCTCCTTGTCCTGTGGAGAACATGTGAGGTACTGAAACTATCACAGCAAATTTCAGTAAACATCCTCAGGCTAGGAAGAGGATAGTGGCATATCATGGAAGCCAGGAAGGACTTAACAGTAAGGATCTAATAAAAAAAAATTCCTCAATTTAACTCGACCATCATCCTGTGCTTAGATGAGAGCTGGGGAGCAGTGAAGAAGAAAAGATAGACAGAAAACCCTTAATCGTCTGAATTTACATAAAAGAGATTCCCTCCCCGCTCCACTGGGCAGTAACTGAATTTAAATATTGAGTTCTTAAATATTGAACTACGATGAGGATTTCATGAGCAAGTTGTGTTCAGTTAAATAAAATAAATTAACATGTTTGTACATTTTGTCATAACTTGGGTGTTTCAAACCTCTATATTTTCATACACAGGGAATTTTATTGCATTATTTTTTTAACTAAAAGAAGAAATATTGATGCAATTTTTATAAAAATCTTGATAGCAGGAGTAAAAAAAAATCACAAAATGGGCAAAGGATTTGAATAGACATTTCACCAAAGAGGACATTCAAATGGCCACCAAACACATGAAAAGATGCTCAATGTCATTGACCATCAGAGAGATGCAGATCAAAACCACAATGAAATACCCACTAGGATGGGTAAGATGAAAAAGAAAGTAACAAATGTTCACCAGGATGTGGGGAAATTGGAACTCTTACCCACTGCTGGTGGGAATGAAGAATGGTACAGCTGTTGTGGGACACTGTGTGGTGGTTCCTCAAAAAACTAAAAATATAATTACCATATGACCCAGCAATTCTACTCATAGGTATATACCCAAAAAACTTGAAAGCAGAGGCTCAGAGACTTGTACATCCATGTTCATTGCAGCACTAGTTACAATAACCCAAAGGTGGAAACAACCTAAATGCCCGTCAACAGATGAATGGATAAACAAAACGTGGTACATATATACAATGGAATACTACTCAGCCAGTAGGAGAAATAAATTCTTGGTACATGCTACAATATAGATGGAGCTTGAAGACAATGCTGAGTGAAATAAGTCGATCACAAAAGGACAAATATTATATAAACTCACTTATAGCCAAAGACCAAAAAAAGACAAATATATAGAGACCAAAGTTCATTAGTGGTTACCAGAGACAAGAGGGAAGGGGAAAGGGGAGAGTTAATGATCATGGAAAAAATCTCACTGATTAAAGGTAGGATTACTGTAATTGCTGTCAATAAGTTGTACACTTGTAAAAAGTTGAATTGGCAAAAGTTGTGTAATAGATATGCTTACAACAATGACAAAAGGAAAAAGAAAAAGAGAAGTTGCAGAGGCTGCTTCCGTACAACCAAATACCTCATGGGATTTGATTCATTGGTTTGGAGGTTTACGGTCATGGTTTCATGGGATGTCCCAGTTAATTATCCTAATAACATGTTTAATGCTTCTGTTCTACCACCTAGATCACTGAATAGTTCCTCCGGTCTTAAAAGTTTGCAAGTGGCCATTCAAGGCACAGCAATTGCTCTCCATTCACCTGGAGCAACAGAGGAAGAAGGAAAGTCAGAATAGGAGGAGGATATGAAATGTGTGGCTAATTGCTTCTGTGAACAACTGCCTCCTTTGCCATGAGACTAGAAGAACTGGATAGTGCCAGCTACCATTACTCAACACTTTGATCAAAGACTCTATAGAAGAATCCCAATCAAAAGGGGGAAAATGAAGAACATAATTTCTAATTCTCATAGACTCCAGACTTTCTGGAGCCATGGAGGCTGGAAAAACTCCTGAAACTATTGCCCTGAGATAATTTTTAAAGCTTAAACCAAAAGTATCCCCATGAAGTCTTCTTAA
The DNA here is from genome assembly GCA_030035585.1 of Dugong dugon. Classification (NCBI taxonomy): domain Eukaryota; kingdom Metazoa; phylum Chordata; class Mammalia; order Sirenia; family Dugongidae; genus Dugong; species Dugong dugon. The sequence goes on along the minus strand of CM057463.1, from coordinate 17,515,901 downwards.
AACCAAACAACAGCTTAGCTTAACTAGTAAAAAATGTCTGCCTTGAGCATTACTCTCTTTTAAGAAAGATCTATATGGGATCAAATGGCAACTGGAAAGATTAGACCGGATCCTTAGGGGGCAGTGAGTTTATGTTAATGGACGAGGAACAACTCAGAAAAGGGGGGTGGGAATGTTTGCCCAACTTGAAGAATGTAATCAGTGTCACTGAATTGTACATAGAAACAGTTGAATTGGTATGTTTTGATGTATATATTCTCAACAACAACAACAAAATTTAAGAAAATCTAAAAAATAAATAAATAAACTCTTCTATATCCTAAAATTTTTCAGTAATTGTGCAAATTTAAACTTCATTTTTCCTCTGTGGATATGACCCAAGTAGACTACCTTGACAGTTTTCACATCAAAAAGTGTCAAAGTGTTCTTTAAACAATATTTCGCTGACCAAAAAAGAAACTGACATAAAGTCACTAAATCCTGATGCATTTCTTTTTTTCTGGAGTTGAATAGCATTAGAGAATTCCAGCATGTTCTCTTACTATTAAATTAATGCCACAAGCACTCCAAAGTCTGACCTGAACAAGAGAGACACGTAACCTGTACAACAGCTCCTTACTCAGAAAGGGCAGTGCAGAACATGAAGAATAAGACAAATTGTCTTTTTGCCATAGAATATTAGCCTTTGTGAGCCGTATAACATCAACCTGTGTTCCTACCAAACAGAAAAATTCTTAAAAATTTCATCTGTCCATCATTGACTCGTGTCTTTCAGCCATGATCACTTTGCCTTTTTGCAATTGAAATAAATTTGAAATTCTTCTTTACTTTATAAGGCACAGGTTGTGGTTTATTATCACACAAATATATACAAATAGGCATTAGTAGCAGACTGAATTAAATGCATAATAACATAACAGGAACAGAAAATGTGACTTTATCCTCTAAATCTGTCTTTACCTTACTATGTGATCTTAAAAAAATTATATAAACATGCCTTTTATATAAACATGTTGTTAGGTGCTATCATGTGGATTCCGGTTCATAGAGACCCTATACACAACAGAACAAAACACTGACCAGTCCTGCGCCATCCTCACAATCATTGCTATGTTTCAGCCATTGTTGCAGTCACTGTGTCAATCCATCTCGTTAAGGGTCTTCCTCTTTTTTGCTGACGCTCTGCTTTACCAATCATGATATCCTTCTCCAGGGGCTGGTCCCTCCCGATAACATATCCAAAGTATGTGAGATGAAGTCTTACCATCCTTGCTTCTAATGAACATTCTGTCTGTTCTTCTTCCAAGACAGATGTGTTTGCTCTTCTGGCAGTCCATGATATATTCAATATTCTTTGCCAACATCATAATCCAAAGTCGCCAATTCTTCTTAGTTCTTCCTTATTCATTGTCCAGCTTTCGCATGCATATGAGGCAATTGAAAACCCATGGCTTAGGTCAGGAGCACCTTAGTCCTCAAAGTGACATCTTTGCTTTTTAACATCAGGAGGTATTTTTGTAAATGTGCTGTGCTAATTTTTTTTTTACAGCAGCATGTCAAAAACTATTGACATAGTGACACTTATGAAAATACCTCCTAGGGGGAGGGAATGTTGGCAACAAACATAAAAGACGTGTGTTATTTGCATAAAAATACGGTAATTGTGCTCACGCAGAACCTGTACATAGATAGACCAAGAGGCAGTCTTTGAAAGAGAACAAGGGGATACTGTGTGGTTTAAAATCAGAAAAGTTGTGTGTCAGGGTTATATCATTTCACCATAATTATTCAGTCTATATGCTAAGCAAATAATCCAAGAAGCTGGACTATATAAAGTAGAAGGTGGCATCAGGATTGGAGGAAAATTCATCAACAATCTGAGATATGCAAGTGACACAACCTTCCTTGTCAAAAGTGAAGATGACTTAAATCACTTGAGGAAGATCAAAGACTAGACTACAGCCTTCAGTATGGATTACATTTTAACATGGAAAAAATAAAATCCTTAAAATTGGGCCCATAAACAATGTCATGACAAACGGTGAAGAAATTGAAGTTGTCAAGGATTTCATTTCACTTGGATCAAAAATCAATATCCATGGAAGTATCAGTCAAGAAATCAAAAGATGTATTGCACTGGAGAAATCTGTGGTAAAAGACTTCTTTAAAATCTTAAAAAGCAGAAAATTCACTATGGTGACTAAGGTGCATCTGACCCAAGCCATGGTATTTTCAATTGCCTCATATAATAGGAAGACAGAAGAAGAATTGATGCATTAGAATTGTGGTGTTGATGAAGAATGTTAAATACACCATGGACTGCCAAAAGAACAAATGAATCAGTCTTGGAGGAAGTACAGCCAAAATGATCCTTAGAAGTAAGAATGACAAGGCTTTGTCTTGCTTACTTTGGACCAATCAGGAGGGATCAGTTGCTGGAGAAACATTATGTTTGATAAAGTAGAGGATCAGAGAGAAAGAGAGAGACCTTCAATGAGATGGATTGACATAGTGGCTGCAACAATGGGCTCAAACATAACATCAGTTGTAAGGATGGTTCATGACCAGGTAAGGTTGCTGAGTCAAAGCCAAGTTGATAGCACCTAACAACAATGAAAATATGTAAAATATCTCATTAGTGAGTTTTAATATTTATTACACGTTGAAGTGATAATAACCCGAATATTAAAAAAAAGAAAACCACCTGTTGCCATCCAGCCCATTCCAACTCATTGCAACCCTATAGGACAGTGTAGAACTGCCCCGTAAGGTTTCCAAGGAGCGGCTGGTGGATTCAAACTGCCGACCTTTTGTTTTGCAGCTGATCTCTTAACTACTGCGTTGCCAGGGCATACTAGTTTAAATAAAATATGTGATTAGGTTTATTACACTTGTTTTCTCTTAACTTTTTTAGTGAGACTACTGGATATTTTAAAATTACATAGTTGACTTCCATTATGTTTGTATTGAACAGTATTGCACTAGATCATAGGGATAATGTGATAATGTGTAAACTAATTTCTATGAGCTGCTTTAGGCTTTTCTAGGAAAGTCATCACATAAACATCCTAATTTTACCCAAAATGTGAGGGTAAAGTAACAGTGAAGCCTCATGGACCCTTACAGAGTGAGGCAATAGAGAAGACTTTGTATAGAGGAGAAACAATAGGGCATGACCCTACCAATTTGACTTTAGATCTAAACTTGGATCATACCTCACAGAACTCTCTACTTCCTAACATTTGTGCCCTACATACCCAAGCCTGAAATTTTATGATCTCAAGATAAACGGCGTGAAGTGAGGAAATCAATTTTTGATAAAGATGAGGACTATTGGAGTTAGGGGTGAGGGTATGAGATGAGAAACACAGCCTAAGTAAATACTAACATGGCGCTAATACAGCTCCCAAAAGACAGCACCACAGGCTAAAGGAAAAGTTGTGAAAGAGATCCTATGACCTGTCCATCCAAAGGTTGTTCTTACCAGTTAGGTAGCAAGAAAGCTCTGAAAGAAAGCAAGATGCAGAACTTGAAATTTGTTCTTGAGTTACTAGCATGCCAAGCCAGAATACCTTTAATAAATCATCTGCTATGAATCTTTTGATTGCTGCTGAAAGTGGCAATCCCATTTGCTGGGGATAAGGACTGACCAAATATATGAATGACTCCCCGCTTAGGAAATGTCCAACAAACCTCCAGCATCGATGTTGAGAGGTTGCGACTTGCAGTGAAATCGATCTTACTGCCTGGTACTACAGCATAGGGTGCCTGAATTTCCTCATTATGTCACACTTCAAGGGGGGTGTCAGCATAAAATGTTCTGCCCAAGCTAAGAATAGAGTTCTTATTTTGTCAACATAAACGAGCTTTTCAGTGATTGAATGCCTGGTTGTTCTTTAGTTACTTAGCTGATTTATAGTGCAAATTTTAAAGATGATAGAAGACTCAACAGACCCTATGCGTTTCAAAAGATTTAGGAATTAAAAAAAACCCAAAGGTAAGCGTGCATTCGCAAAATAGGAACAAAAAGAAATGTTTCATATTTGTTGATAGTCCTTTCATCATTAGGTCAGATTGGATCAAATAAAAGCCTAAAAAGGTATTGACAATGATATAATGGACTTAATTTAATAAACAGATAAAATTTTTGGTTCAGGAATAATATGAGTTTTCTATACAGGTTAAATTCAAGCGAAAACGTTTAAAATTCTATTTAATTGCACAGATTAAATAGATTTAATAGATAACTTCGTAGATTCAGCCTCATACTTATTTTAAAAAGTCTACATTTCAGGATTGTGCATATATTATATAGCATAAAGAAAGAAAGATAAAAAGAGAGAAATAAACTAATATTGATGTTCTAGATTTTATATAAAATCTTGGATCTGGTACTTTGCTCACTGAAATCACCTGGTAATGAAATGTGAGCATTCCTTCCAGAGCAAGGCCGCAACGTATATGACTTATCCCTGACCTCCGTTATTTGAAAAAATAAACCTAGCCCTGTGTCCTGAAGTCTTAAAAAAAAAAGACATTGATGCGTGAATGTGTGGTGAAATTTTTAAAAACATATGCAATGGCTCTTGGGAAATATATCTCCTCTGTTAGAGACAGAAGAAATGTTTGGCGGGGGGCACCTCTGAGTTGTCAATGCCACAGCAGCGTTTTAGCAATGTTCCTTATGACAATACCTTAGCTAGTTTCTATTTTTAAAGCCCTCCTATGCCTCTTAAACAAGGCTGGCTGCTTCAGCTGTAAGAATATTCTTATCACCCTCTTCCCTACTTCCTGAATGTCTGTGGTAAGCAAACTTACGACAATGTTAGTAAAAATTAACATTTTCTTAGTTATAATTTTTTAAAATTTACTCACTACTTCCAAACAAGAGGGTATATCACTGAAAGAAAAAAAAGTCTATAAAGGAAAATCATTTTCCTAGTCAGTGAGTGTCTTTAAATATAGACCAAATACAATATTTTAAATAAATAAACAAATATTTATTTCACGTTTTCTTTTAGACATGGATATTTTCATATCACTAGGAGACTTTCTCCTCAGTCAGACTTTATTCTCAATTTAGGTTGCCCAGGCACAATCAGGTGAACGTAAGAGAAGAATACCCTTTTCTGCTTGAATAAATATGCTAGAATTTTTAGGTAACGGGAGGCTTTTATAATTAACTGGCAGCTGAGCTGTCTGCAGACAAATTTATTTGGCTCATACGGTGTTTGTTTGTTAAATTTAGCCAACTTTTTAAAAAAACAGGACATTTCATATAAAAATCTAAATTTCTAGTTTCTCCAAAACTGAAAATCTCATGACTGTAAGCAAGAATTCCTACGCAGCAATAATCAATTGGAGCTGAGGAGCTGCTTCCAGCTCCTCCGTTTACATATAAGACTCTAGTTTGTTGGTTTTCTTTCATGGGGCAGCTTCATTAATTGCCTTCTTTTTTTTTTTTTTTTTTTAATTGTTGTGTTTTAAGTGAAAGTTTACAATTCAAGTTAGTCTCTTATACAAAAATTTACACATACATTGTCATTTGACCTAATTCCACTCCCTATACTGTGACAGCACACTCCTTTCCACCCCTGATTTCCCATGTCCATTCAACCAGCTCTTAACCCTCTCTGCCTTCTCATCTCATCTCCAGACAGAAGCTGCCCACTTAGTCTCATGTATCTACTTGAGCTAAGAAGCACACTCTTCACGAGTATCATTTTATGTCCCACAGTCCAGTCCAATCTTTTTCTGAAGAGTTGGCCTCAAGAATTGTTTTAGTTCTGGGTTGACAGAGAGTCTGGGGACCATGCTTTCTGGGGTTCCTCCAGTCTCAGTCAAACCATTAAGTCTGTTACTAGACTTTCAGTTCTGCATCCCACACTTCCCCTGCTCTATCAGGGACTCTCTGTTGTGTTCCCTGTCAGGGCAGTCATTGGTGGTAGCCAGGCACCATCCAGTTCTTCTGGTCTCAAGCTGATGAAGTCTCTGGTCTATGTGGCCCTTTCTGTCTCTTGGGCTAATACTTTCCTTATGTCTTTCGTGTTTCATTGCCTTCTTTACTTGATTCTTACAGGCTATGGTTTTTGGAATCTCTAGAGAGAATCTCCAGGGTGATGGGGATTTAAGAGATATAATAAATACTACCTATCCCCCTCCTAAATTCATAACCCATAAAGAAATAGAAGAAATTCAGGTGAAGGATCAAAATATCAGCTTTATTTCTGATACAAACCTATTAAGGAATCTGACTTTGTATCTATGCCCAAATATGCTTACAAACATTTCCACTACCACTAATCCCATCCCCAAGTCTAAATCTTGGAATAGTCCATCCAAGAAGAGCAGACTCATCCAAGATCCTTACCTCATACTGGTCTCATACAGAGAGAGAGAAGGCAGCTAATCTGCAAGGTTTTCCTTTTTGTTTTAGATTAAAGCAGTTGCTGTCAAGTCGATTATTATTCATGGCAACCCTATGTGTATGACAGTAGAACTGTGCTCCATACGGTTTTCAAGGACAGATTTTTCAAAAGTAGATTGCCAGACCTTTCTTCTGAGGTGACTCTGGGTGGACTCAAATCTCCAACCTTTCAGTTAGCTACCAAGATCTTAATAGTCTTTTTAGATTAGCTCCATCCAAAAAAAAAAAAAAACTTGTAAAAGGAATGTCAGAATTTGTCAGCCATCAATTAGCACTTTACTCCTCCTCCAAAGAGTGGGAATGGTGTGAAGAAAGGGCATGTGGAGAAGGCTCTCCATGTAGAAACATAAAAAGAATGGTGTTTCTTTCCTAAAATTAGTATTTGGTCATAAACCAATAAATGGGGTGAAAATCTTCATAAAGGGATACTGTAATAGTGGGTAGTGAGTGAAAGAAAGAAGTATTTGTATGTTGCCTGTTGAAAACATTGTGTTCTCTTGGCCTCATCATATCTCATTGGAAGCATCATTGATGGAACATGTGACTACCAGCAGGTCTGACTGCTACTTTATCACTATGTATTCCCTTATTTCTCAAATAAACTTATGAAATCATTTATCACTAGCCACCTTCTAGAGATAAGGATGGAGTCTCTGGGTGGTGCAAACAATTAACCATCTTGGCTGCTAAATAAAAGGTTGGAGGTTCGAGTCTACCCAGAGACACCTCAGAAGAAACCCCAGTGATCTGCTTCCCAAAAATCAGCCATTGAAAATCCTACAGAGCACAGTTCTACTCTGACACACATTAAGGTCACCATGAGTCAGAACTGATTCCATGGCAACTGGTCTAGTCTGATAGATAAGGAAATTGTGGCACAAAGAGTAGAAGTAAATCCTCCCAGGTCATAAGGCCAAAAGTATGGGATACCCTCTTTCTCAGTCTATTGATTTTTTTTTTTTTTTTTTAATCCTTCAAGGCTCAAGTCATTTACAATCAAACAAAAAAGCCTCTTGCATTCCACCAGTTCAGAATTCCTTTCTGCTCTTTCTTAGCTCTAAAAGCACTTGGAAGGTACTCCTATGAAACTACCATTTCATATGGAAAGAGGATTTGTCTTAAGGATTTAGATTTGCATGACCTGAATTTTGGATACCATAGTCTGCATTCCTGAGTTCTGCCTGTCTTTCACGCAGAATTTATTTTTCACAAGCTTTCGAAAGCATCTAATATCCCTCTAGATCAATCACTTCACTGTGTATTTGGACAAATTCAATTGTCAACAAGACTAAAAGTTATTTCTAGTCCCTGGTTTCTAGTCACACATCTGGTTATCTCAGACAAATATAACCAGAGCTGTTTCCCAATGTGCTTCTTCACTGAGCTAATTTCTTCCCGTTCAGATTCTCCTTTGGACCTGTTGAAGTGTTTAGCTCACCCTTTGCTCTACTATTCATTGGGATGGTCTTGCAGCTACCTTTTGTTTCATTTCTCCTGCAAAAATCATTTCAATTATTACAATATTTTCTTACTGAGTCAGAATCAACTCGACAGCGGCAGGTTTGGTTTGTTTTTTTTGGTTTATGCATAGCCATATGGAGAAGATAACTTGTAACTCACATGTTCCTAGACAGGAATAAAAGATCCATCAGTGATATTAATAACATGAATTTTATCGACTCATTTCTCCCCACATCCTAAAGTAATATTTCCTATGCCTGAGTCTCTTAAAGCTCCTTATGAAGCCAGCTCCCTATGAATTGAGCTCCTTAAACTATATGTCCTTTTTCCATAGAGTTGGAATCCCTGGGTGGTGCAAACTGAGTTCCTTAGCTGCTAACCAAAAAGTAAGAGGTTCAAGTCCACCCAGAGGCACCTTGGAAGAAAGGCCTAGTGATCTCCTTCCAAAAAAAAATCACCACTAAAAACCCTATGAAGCACAGTTCTACTCTGACACACATGGGATCGCCATGAGTCAGAATCAACTCGACAGCGACTGGTTTTTACAGAGTCAGGCCTGGAACATAGGAACAAACTAAGAAAAGTAACCATCAGAGTTACCATCTGTCATCCCCAGTTCTTACTCTCATTTTGTCTTCCTCCTAGAATCTTATCCAAAAGATCAGGCACCCCTCACTTATAAACTCTTGTTAAATAGATAACTGGGAGGTCACTGACTCATCAGTTTATCAGGATTTTATGTCATGAGGGACCCTGTTTTCATGTGCTTCCAATCCAAATATGACAATTCAGGCACTGTGTTAGGCATTATGTGAAAAATCACAGATCATGGAGTATTTTGTCGCACAGTTCCATGTAGCAAAGAATTTGAGAGAGTGCTCACCAAAGGCCAAGCTCTGTGCTGAGTGTCTTACATGGAACATCTTCTTTCATCCTCAAGACAACTTTATGAGATGGCTGCGGTCATCATTTCCGTTTTACAGAAGGGGATGTTGATAGTTTAAAAAAACTTTAGTAACTCGTCTAAAGGCACTTAGTGGCCAGTGGTTAGTAGAGCTGGAATCATTAGGGTTGCCAGTGCCATTCTGCCCACTAATTAGACAGAGATGGGGAAACTGAGCCATTATTTGAACCCCTGGCTCTAGACAATCCTAAAGTTGCATTTGTCTCAGCTTTTTTTTTTTTTTTTTAAGAGCTAGATTGAGTAGGATTTTTGTCACTTGCTACCAAAACAGTTTTGCTCAAATCACTAATCTAACAAGAAAACCAAGAGGAACAGAAGAAAGTACTGAATAAACAAAATGTAAAAACAGTGTTTAAAAGTTGATGCAAGAATATTGGTGTCTTATCTAGCTGGAAAGTCCCTGGGTGGTGCACACTGTTAATGTGCTCAGCCGCTAACCGAAAGGTTGGGATTTGGGTCCACCCAGAGATGTCTTGGGACAAATGCCTAATGATCTACTTCCAAAAAATCAGCTACTGAAAACCCTACGGAGAACAGTTCTACTCTGACACACATAGGGCATCATGAGTTGGAACTGACGTGACAACACTTTTGTTTTTTTTTTACTGGTTTAACTGGATGGGAAAATATGAGACTCTTAAACAGAAAAAATGTCTTTATATATATAAACACCAGTTTGGAAACAAAGAAAAGAAAACTGACTCACTTATTTTGAAGAAAAGCACAGCATTTGCTTATCTGACAGGTCCATCTGAAACCCTGGTAAACCTGTTGTCGCTGAGTCGATTCTAACTCATAGTGACCCTATAGGACAGAGTAGAACTGTCCCATATGTTTTCCAAGGACCACCTGGTGGATTCAAACTGCTGACCTTTTGGTTAGTAGCCATAGCTCTTAACCACTACACCATTGGGGTTTTCACTGGTAGTGACTAAATAATTTAAAGAGGTAATACATATTATAAGGGGGAGAGGAGCCTTGCTGTCACAGAGGTTAAAGTGCATGGCTGCTAACCAAAAGGTTGGTGGTCCAAATCTACCAGCCAATCTGCGGGAGATAGCTGTGGCAGTCTGCTTCCATAAAGATATACAGCCTTGGAAACATTATGGGGCAGTTCTACTCTGTCCTACAGGGTCACTGTGAGTCAGAATTGACAGCAACGAGTTTGGTTTTGGTTTTTAATGTTATAAAGAAGTTTACTACTCTGTTTCTCAACTCCAGTAATGCACCTCTACTTACTTGGCCTATGGCTAATTATGTCCACACTCTGTTTCAACTTACATATATCAACTCATACCGTGAAAAGTAAGTGCTTGAGGAACCCATGTCTCTGAAGATGTTGGCTTATAATCGATGTAGTTTTTGTGGCTGCTTTTCTATAGCCACTGCACAGACTTCTGCCTAGATTCTGCCTCCTGTTAAGTAATCCCTCTGTCCTTGGGTCCTGGAGGTATTAAGCATACTCCTGTTGTGTAAATACTGGCCCTTCATAGCCACCATTTCTTTCCCTCCCTCTTCCCCCAAGGACTCCCTGAGTGGTGTAAATGATTAAGTCTTAGTCTATTAACCAAAAGGTTGACTGTTTGAACCCACCCAGAGACACCATGGAAGACAGGCCTGCCAATCTTCTTCTAAAAGGTCACAGCCTTGAAAGCTCTATGGAGCACTGTTCTACTCTGACACACAAGGGGTCACCATGAGTTGGAATTGACTTGACAGCAACTAACAACAACTTTTCCCCCTACTAGTACTTATACATGTTTCTAGGGTCTCTTTCTACTTCTTCTAGCTGGTTCAGTCATAAATCTCTAATTTTGTCAGGATGTTGCCTATCTGTTGGGTTTCCTTGCCCAGCATGTCTCTCACTTCTGCTAACAGGTCACTTGTTCCTTGTAGGCAAGGGCATTTTATACAGTTTGGAGCAAGGCTGATTCTGCCCTATTCACACCATATTCACTGCAGTTGATTCATAAATAGCCTATGACTCAGAGTCTTTAGTGACATATATTAGTTTGAGCTCTCTGAGGAGTTTCTTTTTCTTCTGAGGTTACTAAACTGGGAAGATAGGGTTTTTGGATTATCCACCAATTAGACAGAGAGGGGGAAACTGGAGACATTATTTGTTACCCTGACATTAGATAATCCTGAAGCCAGAAAGTTGTACTTACCTTAGCAATTATTTCTTCTCTGTGTTACACTGAGTAGGATTTTGGTCAGTTGCAATCTAATCAGTTCTAGTTAAATCATGAATGTAACTGAAAAACCTGATACTGATCACCTGGACTCTGAATTTTGTTTCCCTGTCTACATCTGTCACTTTCAGGACTAAGGAGAGCCTGACCCAAGCCATGTTATTTTCAATCGCCTCATATGCATGTGAAAACTGGACAACTGATAAGGAAAATCAAAGAAGAATTGATGCCTTTGAATTATGGTGTTAGTGAAAAACATTAAATACACCATGGATTGCCAGAAAAATGAACAAATGTGTTTTGGAAGAAGTGCAGCCAGAATGCTCCTTAAAAGTGAGGATGGCGAAATTTCCTCTCACATACTTTGGACGTGTTATCAGGAGGCACTAGTTCCTGGAGAAGGTCATCATGCTTGGTAGGGTCAGGTAAAAAAGGAAGACCCTCAGTGAGATTGCTTGACACAGTGGCTGCAACAATAGGTTCAGACATAGCAATGACTGTGAAGATGGCGCAGGACAAGGCAGTGTTTCGTTCTGTTGTACACAGGGTTGCTGTAAGTCAGAACCAACTCGACAGCACCTGACAACAACGACAGCAGCTACGTCTGTGGTATTTCCATACCCTTTTCGAATCAAGTGACTACACAGTCCCCTTCCTTGTCTACACTAGCATATTCTTTACAATCTTCCTCTGTTTATAACCACACCTCTACTGCTGCTCTCTCCTAGGCTGTTCTATCCTGCTGAGTAAGATTTGATGTGATAAATGGTGTAAAAAGATCTACTATGTATATTAACAGATTTCCCAATGAGAAACAATGACATGACTTAATAACAATGCACCAAACAATGAATTAAAGAAATGAACTCATGAATGTTGACATCTAGTCTATTATTCACAACTACACAAGACCAGAATCACAGTGATGTTATAAAAGAATTATTAGAATCAAAATAATTGCAAAAATTCAAAGTAACTGGTTTAGAGTGAATACAAAGTAAAGAAAATACCAGAAATTACCATGGGAATTAAAAAATAGCTATTACATCCTACAGAAATATTATAGGAATAGTCTATGAAGTAAATTTTAAAGAGGAACTGTAATGTACTTATCAATCAATGCTGTTATTAAGATGCCCAATAAATGTTTGTTAATGATGGTTTAGCAAAGAAAATTTTAGGAATTTTATTATAAACAGAGACAGCTGCATCAAGCAAGTTTAATCCTTTATCTCTTATACATTAACTATGTTTACCTACTACCAAGTGGATGTAGGATTGTGGAGAGTTTTTTTATTGCTTTATGGAACTGTAAGCCCACACAATTGAAAGGCAGAAATTGAAATCATCATGGAGGAGATTCAATCTTGTAGCAGGGATTGTCAATGCTGCTCAAAGGAGATATGAAATTTGGGGGTAAAACCTTGCCAAAGGTCAAATGTGGCAAAACAAAGGAGAGATGCAAAATCGCCTCATATTAGGTCGCCGCTCAAGGGTAAGAGGTTTAGAGGATCAAGGTATAAAAGATACTGGAAATATACAATTTAAGATGGATAAATATAAGAGAAGGGTTTAAAACTAGTTAGCAACAGAGAATGAAGAATTACCTGTGATCAATAAGGTAGTAATCAATTAAGACTCTTTGGACTAGACATACCGTGATTTGTTAAAAAAAAAAAGATTAACACTATGGTGAGGAAAATGCCAGAAAGGACAAAATATGCAATCAAGACAGCAAGTTAAGTATAAAATAACTCAGGAGAAGGGCATGCTACGTTTACAATTATTTCTTAGCATTCTGGTTTTGAAATGTGATGTTTAAAAGGAAGAACAGCAGATAACTGATCAAGATGCATATGTGTTAAGCTTACAAATGTAGAAACAGAATAAATCCTGAGTATTTTTAGGAATGGTTATTACGTTTTATATGCTGGAGCATAAAAATATTCTAATAAAAATATATGCAGATACAGTAAGATAAAGCATGTGAAGCTCTTTGGAAATCAAAGTGCTGCATAAATACAAAGCACGGTATTATTACACTTTTAAGTGCTTGTATTTTAAGGCACATGTTTATACATATACTACCAACTTCTTACTTTGAGTAGTAGTTTCCATTCTATTTTGTTTTGTTTTTTGATATTTTATACAATTAAAATGAGAGATGAATATAAGCCGTATCTGAGTATACTTTTATGGGCAGCACTGTTCAAAAAATGACTAAATACAAGTAAGCAAGAAAGGCTTAGTAGTTGTATTTCTCAGAGCAGATTGCCAGGTCTTTTCTCCCATGGAGCCTCTGATGGGTACAAACCCCCGAACTTTCAGCTACCAGTCCAGCACTTAACCATTGTACCACCAGAGCTCCTTAAGAAAGGCTTAAAAACAAGCAAACAAACAAAAAAATCCCTTGCTTTCAAGTTAATTTCAACTCATAGCAACCCTATAGGGCACAGTAGAACTACCCCTTAGGGTTTCCAAGGAGCTGCTGGTGGATTTGAACTGCCAACCTTTTTGTTAGCAGCCATAGCATGCCTTAGCTCTTAACTGCTGCACCACCAGGGCCCCCAAGGAAGACTTAGGAGAGAGTAAAATCCCAAGAGAAAAAAAAAACGATTAATTTAATAAAAGATGTATGTTAGAAAGAATTGCAACATGAGTTAATCACAGTTGAGTTAAAACCAAAAAACAGATAGATGATTATATATTATAGTATGCCTCAGAAAACATGCACATTAAATTTTTCAATACTCCATAGTAATAGAGAATATTATCTTTATACACTGGTGGATTCAAACTGCTGACCTTTTGGTTAGCAGCCAAATGCTTAGCCACTGCGCCACCAGGGCCCCATAGTGCCATTATATGAATATAGCAAAATTTTCCCATTTTATTTTTCCCATTTTTTGGCTATTTCAGATAATGCAATTTATGAATATTGTTTATATATATGGTGAGGCACATATACATGTATTTCTAATAGGTATATGCCTAGAAATGGAATTTCTGACTTAGAATATATGTGAGTATTCAGATTTATAAATACTACTGAACAATTTTCCAGAGTGGCATTAAAAATTTAACCCCATCAACAGTGTATGAGAGTTTCATTTGTGCTACATCTTTGCCCAGATATGATACTGTTAGATAATTCATTTAGCCATTGTGGTTTGTGCGTGGTGATATCATTGTGTTTTAACTTACATTTCACTGAAGACTGATATCTTAATATATTTATCACACATTTTTGTATTGGGTAGTTCTTTTTTTTTTTCCTATTGATTTGTTATTGTCCTTGTTAGTTGCCATTAAGTCAGTACCAACCGACAATCTTACATATAACAGAATGAAATGCAGCCTAGTTCTGAGAGATCTTCATGAACATTGATATCTAGGGTCCCTTGTAGTAGCTATGTGTCAGTTCATTTTCTTGAGGGTTTTCTTCATTTTTTATAACCCTTTACCAAACATGATGTCCTTTTCTAACAATGGGTCCTTTCTGATGACAAGTCCAAAGTAAACAAGATGACTCTCACCATCCTCTCTTCTAAGGAACATTCTAGTTGTATTTCTTCTAAGACTGATGTGTTCGTTCTTTTGGCAATCCACAGTCTTTTCAATATTTTTTGCTAACACCACAATTTGAATGCATCATTTCTTCCATTGGTCTTCCTTTTTCATTATCCAGCTTTCACACACATATGAAGAGACTGAAAAGACCATGTGCTGGGTCAGGCATACCTTAGTCATCAAAGTGACATCCTTGCTTTTTAGAACTTCAAGAGATCTTTTGTCCCAGATTTTCCCAATGCAATATGTGATTTGATTTCTTGACTTCTGCTTTCATGGAGGTTGATTGCTGATCCAAGTAGAATGAAATCATTGACAACTTCAATTTGTTCTTCATTTATCATGATGTTGTTTACCAGTCTAGTTGTGAGAATTTTCATTTTCTTCACGTTTAGGTGTAATCTGTACTGAAAGCTGTGGTCTTTGACCTTCACCAGTAAGTGCTTCAAGTCTTCTTCACCTTCAGCAAGAAAGGTTGTGTTATCTGCATATTGCAGGTTGTTAATGAGTCTTCCTCCAATCCTGATGCTGTGAACTTCTTCACAGAGTCTAGCTTCATGGATTATTTTTCAGCATAAAGACTGAATAAATAAGGTGAAAAGATATGACTCTACTACACACCTTTTCCAGTTTTAAATCCTGCTGTATCCCCTTGTTCTGTTCAAAGGGCTGCATCTTGATCCATGTACAGGTTCCACATGAGCACAATTAAGTGTTCTAGAATTCCCATTCTTCGTAATGTTATCCATAATATGTTGTGATTTACATAATTGAATGCCTTTGCATGGGCGATAGAACACAGGTAAACATCTTTCTAGTAGTCTCTGCTTTTAGCCAAGATCTGTCTGACATCAGCAATGATAGTCCTCTTCTAAATCCAGCTCGAACTTTTGGCAGTTCCCTGTCAATGTAGGCTACAGCCCTTTTTGAATTAGTTTCAGCAAAATTTTGCCAGCATGTGTTGTTAATGATATTGTTTGATAATTTCTTTATTCTGTTTGATTGTCTTTCTTTGGAATGGGAGCAAATATGAATCTTTTCCAGTAGCTTGGCCAGGTAGCTGTTTTCCACATTTCTTGACATAGATGAATGAGCACTTTCAGTGTTGTGTCCATTTGTTTAAGCACCTCAGTTGGTATTCTGTCAATTCCTGGACCCTTGTTTTCCCCCAGTGCCTTCAGTGCAGCTTGTACTTCCTCCTTCAGTACCAGTCTACATATATTCTGCGTGCACATAATTCATATAATTTGATAATTGTATGCAACTTGTTTTTCACTCTCTTGATTGCATTTTTTAACAAAATAACATATTTTTAATATCTCTAAATTAAAGCTTTTTCTTTATAGTTAGTCATTCTTGTTTCCTGTCTAAGAAATATATATCAACCCCAAGATCATAAAGGTATTCTATAGGTTATTTTCTAAATATTCTAATGCTTTGCCATTCATATATCATTCTACAGTATATCTGGAATTGACTTTTGTTCATGTTATGAGGCAGGGTTAAAATTAGTATTTTTCCCACATGATGTCCAAATGAACCAGCACTATTTATTGAACAGACAATCCTTTTTCTAATGCTCTATAGCATCATCTGTCAGTTTGTCATACTGTGGGGACTTGCATATTGCTGTGATGCTGGAAGCTATGCCATGAGTACTCAGATACCAGCAGAGTCACCCATGGCAGACAGGTTTCAGCTGAGCTTCCAGACTAAGACAGACTAGGAAGAAGGACCTGGCAGTCTACTTCTGAAAAGAATTAGCCAGTGAAAACCTTATGAATAGCAATGTAACATTGTCTGATATAGTGCTGGAAGATGAGCCCCTCAGATGGGAAGGCACTCAAAATACGACTGGGGAAGAGCTGCCACCTCAAAGTAGAGTCGACCTTAATGACGGGCATGGAGTCAAGCTTTCAGGACCTTCATTTGCTGATGTGGCATGACTCAAAATGAGAAGAAACAGCTGCAAACATCCATTAATAATCGGAAGTGAAATGTACCAAGTATGAATCTAGGAAAATTGGAAGTCGTCAAAAATGAAATGGAAGGCATAAACTTCAATATCCTAGGCATTAGTGAGCTGAAATGAACTGGTTCAAAATTGGCCATTTTGAATCAGATAATCATATGGTCTACTATGCCGGGAACCACAACTTGAAGAGGAATGGCATTGCATTCATCGTCAAAAAGAACATTTCAAGATCTATCCTGAGGTACAACGCTGTCAGTGATAAGATAATATCCATACTCCTACAAGAAAGACCGGTTAATGCAACTATTATTCAAATTTACCCACCAACCACTAAGGCCAAAGATGAAGAAATTGAAGGTTTTTACCAGCTTCTGCAGACTGAAATTGATCACATATGCAATCAGGATATATTGATAATTACAGGTGATTGGAATGTGAAAGTTGGAAACAAAGAAGGATCGGTAGTTGGAAAATATGGCCTTGGTGATAGAAACGATGCCGGAGATCGCATGATAGAATTTTGCAAGACCAACGACTTTTTCATTGCAAATACTTTTTTTTCACCAACATAAACGGCAGCTATACACATGGACCTCACCAGATGGAATACATGGAAATCAAATTGACTACATCTGTGGAAAGAGACGATGGAAAAGCTCACTAACATCAGTCAGAACAAGGCCAGGGGCTGGCTGCGGAACAGACCATCAATTGCTACTATGCAAGTTCAAGTTGAAACTGCAGACAATTAGAACAAGTCCACGAGAGCCAAAGTATGACCTTGAGTATATCCCACCTGAATTTAGAGACTGTCTCAAGAGTAGATTTGACACGTTGAACACTAATGACTGAAAACCAGAAGAGTTGTGGAATGGCATCAAGGACATCATACGTGAAGAAAGCAAGAGGTCTTTAAAAAGACAGGAAAGAAAGATTAAAATGGATGTCAGAAGAGACTCTGAAACTTTCCCTTGAATGTCAAGTAGCTAAAGCAAAATGAAGAATTGATGAAGCAAAAGAACTGAACAGCAGATTTCAAAGGGCAGCTTGAGAAGACAAAGTAAATCGTCATAATGATATGTGCTAAGAGCTGGAGATAGAAAACCAAAAGGGAAGAACACACACAGCATTCCTGAAGCTGAAAGAACTGAAGAAAAAAATTCAAGCCTCGAGTCACAATAGTGAAGGATTATTTGGGGAAAATATTAAACGATGCAGGAAGCATCAAAAAAAGATGGAAGGAATACACAGAGTCATTATACCAAAAAGAATTGGTCGACGTTCAACCATTTCAAGAGGTAGCATATGATCAGGAACCGATGGTATTCAAGGAAGAAGTCCAAGCTATGCTGAAAGCACTGGCAAAAAACAAGGCTCCAGGAATTGATGGAATACCAGTTGAGATGTTTCAACAAACGGAAGCAGCACGGGAAGCGCTCACTTGTCTATGCCAAGAAATTTGGAAGACAACTACCTGGCCAACCGACTAGAAGAGATCTATGTTTATGCCTATTTCCAAGAAAGGCGATCCAACTGAATGTGGAAATTATCGAACAATATCATTAATATCACATGCAAGTAAAATTTTGCTGAAGATCATTCAAAAGCGGCTGCAGCAGTATGCCAACAGGGAAGTTCCAGAAATTCAGGTCAGGTTCAGAAAAGGACGGGGAACCAGGGCTATCATTGCTGATGTCAGATGGATCCTGGCTGAAAGCAGAGAATACCAGAAAGATGTTTACCTGTGTTTTATTGACTATGCAAAGGCATTCAACTGTATGGATCATAACAAATTATGCATAACATTGCAAAGAATGGGAATTCCAGAACACTTAATTGTATGCTCATGAGGAACCTGTACATAGATCAAGATGCAGTTGTTCAGAATGAACAAGGGGATACTGCGTGGTTTAAAGTCAGGAAAGGTGTGCGTCAGGGTTGCATTCTTTCACCATACGTATTCACCATACCTATTCAATGCTGAGCAAATAATCTGAGAAGCTGGACTATATGAAGAATAATGGGGCATCAGGATTGGAGGAAGACTCATTAACAACCTGTGTTATGCAGATGACACAACCTTGCTTACTGAAAGTGAAGAGGACTTGAAGCACTTACTGACGCAGATCAAAGACCACAGTCTTCAGTATGGATTGCACCTCAACATAAAGAAAATAAAAATCCTCACAACCAGACCAAGAAGCAATATCATGATAAATGGAGAAAATAATGAAGTTGTCAAGGATTTCATTTTACTTGGATCCACAATCAACACCCATGGGAGCAGCAGTCAAGAAATCAAAAGATGCATTGCATTGGGCAAATCTGCTGCAAAAAACCTCTTTAAAGTATTGAAAAGCAAAGATATCACCTTGAAGACTAAAGTGCGCCTACCCAAGCCTTGGTATTTTCAATTACAGCATATGCATGTGAAAGCTGGACAGTGAATAAGGAAGATTGAAGAATTGACGCCTTTGAATTGTGGTGTTGGCGGAGAATATTGACTATACCATGGACTGCCAAAAGAACAAACAAATCTGTCTTCAGACAAGTTTGAAGTATGTGAGAGGAAGTCTCACCACCCTTGCTTCTAAGGAGCATTCTGGCTGTACTTCTTCCAAGACAGATTTGTTCATTCATAGTTTCATACTTCATCATTGGTTGTCAGAAGGGATCCTTCCCCGGAGAAGGACATCATGTTTGGTAGAGGGTCAGCGAAAAAGAGGAAGGCCCTCAAGGAGATGGATTGACACAGTGGCTGCAACAATGGGCTTAAGCATAACAATGATTGTGAGCATGGTGCTGGACTAGGCACTGTTTCATTCTGTGGTACGTAGGGTCGCTGTGAGTCAGAACTGACTCAAGGGCACCTAACAACAACAACATAGCATCATCTGGAAACCCTGGTATCATAGTGGTTAAGTGCTATGGCTGCTAACCAAAAGGTTGGCAGTTCAGATCCACTAGGCGCTCCTTGGAAAGTCTATGAGGCAGTTCTACTCTGACCTATAGGGTCATTATGAGTCGAAGTCGACTCAACGGCAATGGGTTTGGTTTTTGGTATAGCATCATCTTGCTTTGAGTCAAGTATCTTTATATCTGTTGCTCTATTTCTGGACTTCCTATTCTATGTCAATGGGCTGTTCATATTTCCACCAATACTACCACATAGTCTTAATTACTATGGTTTTATGAGTCTTCACATCTTTTGGTATGAGTCTTAGAGCTTTGTTCTACTGCAAGCTTGGCTTGACTATTCTTGGCTATTTACATTTTCATATAAATTTTAGAAGCACCTTTCGATTTCCACAAAAGAAAATTTCTGGAGTTGTTTGGATTACATTTAATCTATGGATGAATTTGGAGGAAACTGACATCTTTACTTATGATCATAATATTCTCTGACTTATATTTTGTTGTTGTTGGGTGCTGTTAAGTCAGTTTAGACTCATAGAGACCCTATGTACACCAGAATGAAACACTGCTCAGTCCTGCGCCATACTCAAAATCGTTGCTATGCTTGAGCCCACTGTTGTAGCCACTGTGTCAATCCATCTCATTGAGGGTCTTCCTCTTTTTTTGCTGACCATCTACTTTCCCAAGCATGATGTCCTTCTCCAGGGACTGGCTCCTCCCGATAACATGTCCAAAGTATGTGAGAGGAAGTCTCACCATCCTTGCTTCTAAGGAGCATTCTGTCTGTTCTTCCAAGACAGATTTGTTCATCCGTAGATTCATACTTCGCACATTCCACGTTCCTATTATTAATGGATGTTTTCAACTGTTGCTTCTAATTTTGAGTCATGCCACATCAGCAAATGAAGTTCCCGAAAGCTTGACCCTATCCACATCAACTCTACTTTGAGGAGGTAGCTCTTGCCCAGTTGTATTTTCAGTGCCTTCCAACCTGAGGGGCCCATCTTCCAGCACTATATCAGACAATGTTCCACTGCTATTCATAAGGTTTTCACTGGCTCATTTTTTTCAGAAGTAGACCACCAGGTCCTTCTTCCTAGTCTGTCTTAGTCTGGAAACTCAGCTGTAACCTGTCCACCATGGGTGACCCTGCTGATATTTGAATACCAGTGGCATAGCTTCCAGCAACACAGCAACAAGCAAGCACCACAGTATGACAAACTGATAGATGTGTGAGGCAATGCTCTGACATACTTAGGCTTTCTTTAATCTCTCAACTATACTTTGTAGTTTTCGTGTAGAGTTTTTGCACATATTTTGCTAGACTTATTTATAGGTATTCGATGATTTTTTATGTTATTGGAAATAATTCAGTTTCATTTTATAAGTGTTTTTGCTGGTATATAGAAATACAATGGATTTTTATTTACTGGCTTTATATCCAAAGATTATCTTAAATTTGATATTAATTCCTAGTTTCACCATAAATTATTCGGGACTTTCCACAGGTATACAACACAATCTGGAAAAGAGATTTTATTACTTCCTTTTGAGTTCTTATATTATTTTTTTTCTTGACATGTTGCCACTAGTATATACTTGAATAGAAGTGGTGATAGAAATATACTTATTCTCTATTGCAGATGGAAACTTTCCTCTAAGCTACCCTTTATATAAAGGAAAAATTCTTCTATTCCTAGTTTACGAACAGGTTTTTTTTTTTTTTTTTTTTAATGATAGCTTCCTTTTTGGTATCTATTCTTTACATTTTCTGTATATGTATCTCTTTATTGAGATAAGCTTATCTCATATCCTCCTATCTTTTTCTCCTTTATTCTGTTAATGTGATGCATTGCATTACTTGGTTTACAAATGTTTATGCAACATTGACCGCATTTATAAAATAAATCCAGCTTCATCGCAATATATTTTTTCCATAGATCACTGGATTTAGTTTGCTTTTTTTTTTAGGGCTTAGTGACATTGGCACATCATTTCCATTCTTGGAAGGATTGTTGGCTTTATTAAAAAAAAAAAAATTTAGAATTGCTCCATCTTTTGTCTTTTCTCTGGACTAATTCATATACGATTGTGTTACCTCTTCCTTAAATAATCTGTAGAATTCACTCTTGAATACAGTCTGGAGTTCTTTTTGGCAGAAGGTTGTTAATTATAGATTTAATTAATTTAATAGATATGGGACCGTTTATTTCTTTGTTTCAATTCTTCTTTTGTCAGTTTTGGCATGTTGTGTGTACTTTTGGGTTTTTTTTTTTTTTTTTTAGGGTAGGGGCTTTTTAAGTTTTATCTAAATTTTTTATTTCATTGGGATAAAGTTGTTTTCAGTACCTTCTTATTACCGTTTTAATATCTGCAGTGTTTTAGTGGTATCCCTTCTTTTCATTTCTGATGGAGTCATTTGTTCTCTCTCTCTGCTTGAGCAGCCATGATGGGGTTTAGCAGTTCAGTGTTATTTTTACAGACCTTCGGCATTCTTCACTTCCTCTGTGGTAAGTTTGTTTCTAAATTATTAAATTTTCCAATTATATTTATTGTTGCCTATCATCGACTACCTTTGTGTTTAATCTGCCGTTGTTTTCTAACTTCTTGAGATGAATGAATTTAAATAATTGATTTTCAGTCTTTTTTTAAATAATATAATCTTTTCATTAGCATATTATAACATAATATACGCAAGATATTTCCTCTAAGTATGTCTTTAGCTGCATCCTACTAATTTTGATGTCATATTTTCATTATCTTTCATCTCAGACTATTTTCTAATTTCCTTTTATGTTTATTCTTTAACCCATAGGCTATATACAAGTGAGTTGCTTATTTTCAAAATATTTGGGGATATTTTATTATATCTTTGTTATTGATGTTTAGATTTATAGGGGTAGAACACATTCTGTATGATTTGCATTCTTTACTATTTGTTGAGATGTGCATTTTGATAAATGTTCCATATGCACTTGAAAACAATACATATTCTGTGATTGAGGATGAGTTTTATAGAAAGATCGATGGATAGATAGACAGACAGATAGATAGCAGACATCAATCTGCTTGTAATTGAGCTGTTCAAATCTTCATATTCTTAATTGTTTATTGATAGAACTATTTCTTGTATCAGTTAAAGAGAGAGATGTTAAAATGTGTATTTGTAGATTTCCTCCTTTAGTTCTGTGAGTTTTTAACTTTATATATGTTGAAATTATGCTATTAGGTGCATACAAATTTAGAACTGTGGCTTACTCTTGAAGTGTTTATTCTTTGTCATTAGGAAACACCTCATTTCATCTCCAGTAATGTTTCTTACCTTAAAGCTTGTTTTCTCTGATATTTGTATAGTTCCACCAGCTTTCTTCTGGTTAATATTTTCATGATTTAACTCTTCTTTATCCTTTCACTTTGAATCTTTCTATGTATTTACATCTTACCATGTAACTACTACAGAATATATTTTTTTCTTAAATCTTGTTTGAAAATCTGTCTTTATACTAAGAATTAAGAAACTGTAAAGAACGAGATAGTAAGTATTTTAGGTTTTGTGGGTCATGTAAGTTGTCTGTCACAACTAGTCAACTCTGTCATTGTAGGATAAAAGTAGCCGTAGACGATACTTACACAAATGACTGTGGTTGTGTCCAATAAAATTTTATGTACAAAAATAGGTGGTAAGCCAGATTCAGCCTACAGGCCATAGATTTCAAACTCTGTTTTTGAGTATTAATTCAACTTATATTTCATCTATTATCTGACATGCTGAGGTTTAAATCTACCATCTTATTTGTTTCCTATTTGTCCAACTTGTTATATATTCCTTTTTCTGTCCTTTTTCCCTTTTTATCTTTTTTGATTAATTGCGTATTTTTTAATCATTCAGTTATTTCCTCTCTACATATTCTTTTACTATTATTTTAATGGTTATGGTAGAAGTTATAAAATATATCCTTGAAACATAAATTAAGTCCTTGGCGCTTCCTGGAAAATTTTAGAACTCTTTTTACGAACTTCCTGCCTTTTGTGTTGTTTATTGTCACACATACTAATTCTATATATTTTTCTCCACAAGAAACTATTATTATTTTTACACAACCATAATTCAGATCTAACCACGTGTTACATCGTTCCTTACCTCTTCTCTTCTTCCCTTCAGAAAATTCCACGCTTCCAGAGTGGAAAAAATTTCCTTTTGCCTACATAGCTTTCTTTAGTTGTTTTTTGTTTTGTTGTGTGTGTGTGTGTGTATATGTGTGTGTCTTGCAGGGAGGAAATGGATAGTGATCAATTTTCTTAGTTTTGTTTTTTTCTAACATTATGAAACACACCTTAGTTAATTTCTCTCCTCTCTAAAATTCTTACCTCTCAGTTCCTGGCTAATGATGACTTCAGACAGATTTTTTATTTGTGTATGCATGTGAGAGAGAGAGAGAGAGAGGAAGAAAGAGAGAGTTTACCTGCAACAAGCTACTGTGCCATAACCAAAAGAAGAATTTTTCATTTCTCTTTCTCTGTCAGTATAATCTTCTTTTGGCCAATCAACTCGTGTGGGGAAAAGGAGATTGGCAGCAACATATTTTCATTATGTCTAGAAAACACTGAAATCAGTGAATGGCAACATACATTGAAAATTATCTTTTCTTATTTTTAGATATCAGCAGGATCGATGCTTAGGTGCCACAGCTTTCACATAAGGTCTCCAGATTTTCTTCAGTTACAATCTTTTAGATCCATATGCATTAAAGTTGCCTTACCACAGTCACACCCAGTTCAAACAAGCAAGAATCTTGACCATATACCTCCTAGTGTGTTACTGGATTGCTTATTTGGCCACTTAAGCATAACCCCAAATGCCTGTAACTCCACTTTGCAAAGTAAACCAAAATACTCCAACCATTACTTATCAAAATAAGTCCATATATTCTGCTAGGAAATCTTTCAACTATAAGACATTTTCTCTATGTTACACTTTATAATGTAACTTATTTTTTATTTAATCAAGATATTTTTATGACTGTGGTTCTTATTCTCTAGCCATGTTCTCTCTTTTATTTAACTCCTTACTGTCATGAAAATTTCCTTTGTATGAAGTATAATTTTAAAAAATAGTAAATTTATTTGCAATTTTCCTTTCATGGTTTAATACAAGTTTAAAGTCATCTATGGTCAATTTCATCCAAAAGTAAAAGTAATAAAAAAATTAAAAGACAATAAAATAGAGCAGTGTATTATTGTTATTGTCTTCCCTATGAAAGTTCCAAAGTCTTTCACCATGTTTACATAATAAGTGTGTAAACTGAGGGACAGAAAAAGTTGGTTTAACTTTCTTAACATCATGTAGGGCTGGCAGTGTAATACCGTTAGCACTCATCACCGGCAATTCGTCCATTAATCAATGTGTACTGTGTCCAACAATGGTTGGATCAGAGACTCTTAATCAGGGTGGTGCCTAAGATTCTCTCATGATGGCTTTAAGCATACATATGCCAGGGACCTAGCCCCTAAGATTCACTAATTTGGGACATATGGATTATTAAAGACCTCCAGAAATAATTGTGATTCACAGTCATACTTGTGAAATATTGCTTTAGCCATTGGAGGGTGAAGCTGAAATGGGTCTGGAATCAATGGAGCTTGAAAAGAAATTTTAAGTAAAAATATAAAACAATATATAATTAAATATCAAATTTTCTGGCACAGTGTGAGTTAGAAAGGCTGTGTTAGGAAGAATAGAATAGACTTGCACCTTCAAAAACGGGCTGGATTTGCAGAGCTGCTGGAATATAGAGATGGGGGAAAGTTATAAGTAAGGTATGAAGGCAGAAAAAAATCACTATGCGGAAATCAGTTCAGTGCACAAACTGGTCATCTGAAAGGAAGAGCCATAGTTACAGAAACTCCTTTTTCACTACTATACCCCCAACACTATCACCTGTTGAATGAAAAGGTGAATGAATTGAATGAACGAATTTATGAACAGTGAGAATGGCATGTTCTTATGATGGAGTAGTGGAAAATAAGTATGTATATTTAGAACAAGATCAAATTATGGATGACCTTGAAAACCAGCCAAAGAGTTAAGATAGGGACTAATAAATAAAAAGATGGTTTGGGCTAAATTCTTCCAAGAATCCCATGCAAGATGCTTTTGAGGGGTCTCACACTTGGAAGAAAAAAAAAAAGGAGAGAGAATCCAGCTGAAAATCAGTTGCAGTAATACAGCATGAGATAATCAAGGTTTGCATTATTTTCATAAAATAAAAATTGAACATACCTAAGGAGGATATGCATATTGCTTAATAAATCCTTCAAAGCAGAAGATTTCAAATTGTATATAGCATTATTTGATTGTTCTGATTAATACTGCATTAGAACAAGTCTGATGATGTGTTGCCCTTAGTGGCACTTGTCCCCTAACTCTTTCCTCCCCTACTCGCCCCTCTTCTCCTCTCCTGCCTCTTGAAATTTTCTTTTTTGCTCCTTAGATATATTTACCTAAAAAGTTTAAACACTAGAAAATTCTGGTTGCTGAGATTTTGATTAAAATTGGTTACGTTTTGTTTCCCCAACATTTGAAAAAACTGAGCTTCGACATCAGTAATATTTTAGAATTGATCTACCCTAGAGTAAGCATCAATTCTAAAATATAGAGTAAGAACGGAGCCATGGTGGCATAGTGGTTAAGAGCTCTGCTCTACTCACCAAAAGGTCGGCAGTTCGAATCCACCAGCTACTCCTTGGAAACCAGATGGGGCAGTTCTACTCTGTCCTATAGGGTCGCTGTGAGTCAGAATCAGCTGATGGCAATGGGTTTGGTTTTTTTAGACTAAGAATGGAAGAATAAAAATGAAACTTATCAAAGTGTTGCTTTTGATTGTCAAGAGATGTTAATATTTCTAGATACTTGTTTTAGTGTATAATGTATACAGTTAAGATAGTTTAGATAAATGCCAGAACTTTATGGTCTGCTATTTGAAATTTAATAAAAAGACTTTAATAAAAAACTGAATATTTTGCAACTTTGCCTTCAGATATCATATTTTATAGACCTTTACTTCACTCGTGCCTTATTAGTTTTCCATTAAAAAAAGAAAAAACTTCTAGCAATATGATTTAACTTATATATTATCAGAAATACAGGTATTTCACGAGCTGAGAATATGTGAAATAATGGCCATACAGTTGTATTGTACAGTGTTTTATAGTATATAAAGTGAAAGCTATGGATCTAATGCCAGAAAACCCTAATTAGCAGAACTTTAATTGCTGGGATTACAAAAGAAAGAAAAAAAAAATCTAATCTACAGAATATCCTCAGTCTCACAACTGCCTGAAGCATGACTGAGGAAATTATAAAAACAGAAAACAAATTATAAGTTCATCTCCATGAATAATTAGTTATTCAAAAGAGCCACATTCACTCATTCAGGCCAACGGGAGCGTAATGTCACTAATTCAGTGGATTACTGCCCATCCCAAAGCCCAACAGGAGGGCACATAGCTCCTCTGCTTGGCACTACCAGGAGGTTTTAGCTACAAAGAAAATCTATTCAGCAGGAGAATAGGAAACTTGTGTTTTTATTGTTTAGGTAGACGGAGGCAACAAGAATTTTTCTCTGGAAGAAGACAAAAAATTGATGTCATGATGTAGAAATTATTGCTGGATTTTAATGGGCTGAGAAGAGCTCAGGAAGGAGAGAAAGGAGTATTAACAGTTTCTAATGGTCCAAAACAACAACTAAATACACAAAAGGGATTCTTTCCGAATTGGACTTTATCAGTGCTCACTGACTGCGCTCCCTAGCATCACCACTCCCAATTATACCTGTTTTGACATTGCCTATAAATTAGATAATTGACCTTTGAAAACCCATGGCTATTTGGAAGCTGAGGTTCCTGTCTTACTAATGCCAATTTACCTAATCTTAGATGAGATGGGAGAAAGAAAATGACTTTGCATATAAAAGCTACATTAGCTTGTGTTGTTTGCATGTTTACGTGTGAGTATAGACATCTATCAAGGATTCAAACCAAAGCAAAACAAGAGCAGTATTTTCGTCCAGCATGGATCTTAGAGAGAGAGAGAGACATCTACTGGTCCATTTATTACCAGTCCCAAGCACCTCCCCCTCCACTGTAATTAATGTAACATCTTATCTCTTTACAGCTGACAGCCAAGAGCATAATTAGAGTATAATAAAACACCGAAAAGTCACAAATGCAAAGTGGAATACACAGTAAACAGTGAGGGAAGCGAGGATCCAGGAGTGTGATGGCTGGGTAATGCCTTAGATAAACTGTGTGCACATTGACGCTGTCACGCTCTCAGCAGCCCCGAGTGTGCTGGTAGCCTGGTGCAGACAGACAGCTCGAATTAATCCCGAGAGGAGCGCATGACAGGCGCGTGAAGCAGACAATTAGAACGAAGGAGGAAATTGGAAATGGCAAAGGTGTGAACATATGTCAAATTACAACTAAATGATAAATTACAATTCTGTCATCGGAATAAGCTGTAATTAAGAAAGATTTCAGCTATCCCTCTCGAAAAAAATAAGAGAGAATCACATTTTTTCCAGTTTAGATTTGTTTGCTGAATTGTTTCCATCCATCTCACACGTGAGGCTGGAGCTTCCTGACTTTGGGGCTGCATTATTTGTGTACATTAAGGATAATTCTTTTCTTTCCTCTCCCCCATTTTCCACACTTGCAGAATGATAGTGTCAAAACGAACAGGAGGCTGACAGTATCTGGTATAAAAACCTGTACTGAGGTTTAAGGGGGAAAAAAAGGTTTGCTGCTGAAGTGGCTGCTACCGCTGCACTCTAATTATTTTAAACAAGCACTGCACAGTCCGGCTGACAATTAGGAAAGGCTGCTTTATGGCTTGGGGGATTCATACGAAACTTCATAATCACTGTATACACGTCCTTTTCATTTAGACGGTAATGAACGTGGGTGGGGTTTCTTGGCAGTTTTCGGCCACTTAACCACAATTTAAAACAGCTGTGTAATTATCATGAGTTTTTGAATCCAACATCCAATTCTAATTTAGAGTTTGTAACACCTGTGGTTTGTTACCACCTCTAGGGACCAAGGCAAGGGAATGACAGAAGCAGAAGCACAGTTCTGGCAAAAGCAGCTCTGGAAAGGGCACAATGCTACACGAGGTCATCGCGTGCCAAGACACGGATGAGGAAGAAATCTTTGCAATGGTGGATCTTATGTATAAGCTTGGTGCAGGGAGGTTTTCTTCAGCATATTCACGACAGCACATATGGTCTCTGCTCTTTAAAACATCAGCCGTGTCTCTGACTTATATAAACCTTGCAAACTCTATTAAAAAAGGGGGGGTGGGGTGGGGATTATATGCCAATGGAAAGGGGCAGACAAATCCTGTGCACAGGTGACAGTCATTGATTATTTAGCACATTCTCAACAGATAGAATTTAATTCAAGTTCAATGATCATTTCCCACCTATTACTTGCTGAATACTTAAGCATCAATTTTCGAAATGTAGTAATAATAATAATAATTTGCATGAGAATTTGGACTGAAATAAAATTTCTTAATATGTAAGCAAAACATCAGCCACATATTGTTCTAATATTTATATAGCATGAGCTAACTCTAAATTTTCTGTGCATTTTTACATGCTTTTGCAAGCACTTATAACATTAAATAGCTATAGTCCTACATTCACAGAATAATGACTAAGTACAATTATACAGTGTCTAAAAGGAAGATTAAAATAATGAAAGCAGCTCTAAGAACATATGCAAATATTTACATCATTCCTTTCTCACCCTCCCTCTAGGGCGAAAAGGAGACAAATATCCAAAAAAAAGCTAAATGAAAATTCTCTAACAGAGAGGTCAGAAGCTCTAACCATCTTCTGGGATAAATCAATTTCCAGCAGCTGTGGCCAGATAGTGTAGTTCAAGGCCTTGAAAGCTTAACTGGGGAAGCGTGTTAAAAGTCAAAGGGCCGGAGTCATGTTAATTACATGAGGTTTTCCTTGTAGAGTGTCTGCCCAGCACTATGCCACCTGCCCTCTGCCTTAGATAAGGGTATGCTCCTGCACTACACTGCTGTTATTTGACAACGTTTACTCTAAAAGTGGTTTATTTATATTCATCCATATGCTTCATAAGTAATAGAGCCTAATACGTCGATTTATTATATTCTTAGTACAGTTTGGTCTTCCTCTTTTGTGCTGACCTTCCAACTTACCAAGCATGATGTCCTTCTCCAGGGATCAGTCCCTCCTGATAACAGGTCCAAAGTACGTGAGACAAAGTCTCACCATCTTCACTTCCAAGGAGCACTCTAGCTGTACTTCTTCCAAAACAGACTTGTTCCTTCTTCTGAGAGTCAATGATATATTTAATAGTCGTCACCAACACCATAATTCAAATGTGTCAATTCTCCTTCCATCTATGATATTCATTGTCCATCTTTCAAATGTGTATGAGGTGATTGAAAATACCACGGCTTGAGTCAGGCGCACCTTAGTCCTCAACGTGACACCTTTGCTTTTCAACATTTTAAAGAGGTCTTTTACAGCAGATACCAAATATAATACTTCCTTTGATTTCTTGACTGCTGCTTGCATGGGCATTGATTGTGTGTCCAAGTAAAATTAAATCCTTGACAACTTCAGTCGTTTCTCCGTTTATCATGATGTTGCTTAATGGTGCGGTTGTGAGAATTTTTGTTTTCCTTATATTGAGGTGTAATCCACACTGAAGGCTGTAGTCTTTGATCTTCTTCAGTAAGTACTTCAAATCCTCCTCACTTTCAGCAAGCAAGGTTGTGTCATCTGCATATGGCAGGTTGTTAATGAGTCTTCCTCCAATCCTGATGCTCCATTGTTCTTCATATAGTCCAGCTTCTCAGATTCTTTGCTCACTACACAAATTGAATAAGTATGGTGAAAGGATGCAACCCTGACACACAACTTTCCTGTTTTTTAACGAAGCAGTATCCCCTTGTTCTGTTCAAATGACTGTCTCTTGGTCTATGTATTAGTTCCACATGAACACAATTAGGTGTTCTGGAATATCCAATATTCCCAATGTTATCCATAATTTGTTATGATCCACACAGTCGAATGCCTTTGCATAGTCAATAAAAACATAGGCAAACATCTTTCTGGTATTCTCTGCTTTCAGCCAAGTTCCACCTGTCGTCAGCAGTAATATCCCTTGTTCCATGTCCTCTTCTGAATCTGGCTTGAATTTTTGGCAGTTCCCTGTCGATGTACTGTTGTAACCATTTTTGAATTATCTTCAGCAAAATTTTACTTGTGTGTGATATCAATGATATTTCCACGTTCTGTTGGCTGACCTTCTTTGGAATGGTCACAAATACGGATCTCTTCCAGTCAGTTGGCCAGGTAGCTGTCTTCCAAATTTCTTGGCATAGACAAATGAGTGCTTTCAGCATTGCAACTGTTTGTTGAAACATCTCAATTGGTATTCCATCAATTCCTGAAGCCTTGTTTTTTGCCAATACCTTCAATGCAGCTTGATCTTCTTCCTTTAGTATCACCGGTTCTTGACCACATGCTACCTCCTGAAATGGCTGAATGTCAAACAATTCTTTTTGGTATAGTGACTCTGTATGTTCCTTCTATGTTCTTTTGATGCTTCATGTGTCCTTCAATGTTTTGCCCATAGAATCCTCCAAAACTGTAACTAAAGGCTTGAGATTTTTCTTCATTTCTTTGAACCTGAGAAATGCCGAGCATGTTCTTCCCTTTTAGTTTTCTAACTCCAAGTCTTCACACAATTCATTATAATTGTTTACTTTTTCTTTTTGAGCTGCTCTTTGAAATCTTCTGTTCAGCTTTTTTATTTCATCATTTCTTCCACTAGCTTTAGTACTCTACCTTCCAGAGCAAGTTTCAGAGTTTCTTCTGACATGCATTTTGGTCTTTTCTTTCTTTCTTGTCTTTTTAATGACCTCTTGCTTTCTTCTTGTATAATGTCCTTGATGTCATCCCACAGCTCATCTGGTCTTCTATCATTAGTGTTCAATGCTTCAAATCTATTCTTGAGATGGTCTTCAAATTCAGGTAAAATATACTCAAGGTCGTATTTTGCTTCCCGTGGACTTGTTTTAATTTTCTTCAGCTTCAACTTGAACTTGCACATGAGCAACTGATGATCTGTTCCGCAGTTGCTCCCTGGCATTGTTCTGACTGATGATGTTGAGCGTCGTCATTGTCTCTTTCCACAGATTTAGTCAATTTGATTCCTGTGTTTTCCATCTGGTGAGGTTCACATGTATAGTCGCTGTTTATGTCGTTGAAAAAAAGGTATTTGCAATGAATAAGTCGTTTGTCTTGCAAAATTCTATCATACAGTCTCCGGAGTTGTTTCTATTACCAAGACGATATTTTCCAACTCCTGATCCTTCTTCTTTGTTTCCAACTTTCACATTCCAATCACCAGCAATTATCAATGCATCTTGATTGCATGTTTGATCAATTTCAGACTGCAGAAGTTGATAAAAATCTTCAATTTCTTCATCTTTGGCACTGTGGTTGGTGCATAAATTTGAATAATATTTGCATTAACTGGTCTTCCTTATAGGCATATGGATATTATCACTGACAGCGTTGTACTTCAGGATAGATCTTGAAATGTTCTTTTTGACCATAAATGCAATGCCATTCCTCTTCAAGTTGTCGTTCCCGGCATAGTAGACCATGTGATTGTCTGATTCAAAATAGCCAATACCAGTCCATTTCAGCTCACTAAGGCCTGGGATAATGAACTTTATGCGTTCTATTTCATTTTTGAAGGTTTCCAATTTTCCTAGATTCATACTTCAAACATTCCATGCTCCAATTATTAATGCATGTTTGCAGCTGTTTCTTCTAATTTTGAGTCATGTAACAACAGCAAAAGAAGGTTCCAAAAGCTTGACTCCATCCATGTCATTAAGGTCGGCTCCACTTTGAGGAGGCAGCTCTTTCCCAGTCATCTTCTGAGTGCCTTCCAACTTGAGGGGCTCATATTCTGGCACTATATCAGATGATGTTCCACTGCTATTCATAAGGTTTACACTGGCCAGTTTTCTCAGATGTAGACTGTCAGCTCCTTCTTTCTAGTCTGTCTTAGTCTGGAAGCTCTGCTGAAACTTGTCTACCATTGGTGACCTTGCCATTATTTGAAATACTGGTGGCATAGCTTCCAGCATCAAAGCAACATGCAAGCCACCACAGTACAACAAACTGACAGACACGTGGTGGAGCAAAAGGCTAGTCACTTATTTTTGTAAATAAAGTTTTGATGGAACATTTCCAGACCCATTTGTTTAAGCATTGTCTATTGTTACTTTCTCACTATAACAACATATTTATTTAAATATGACAGAGACAATCTGTCCCACAAGCCTGAAATAGTTACTGTTAGGCTCTTTAAGAACGTATTTTCCAACCATTAATCTGACCTAACTACAACGTATTTACAAAACGTCTGTTGTTGTCATTAGTTGCCATTGAGTTGATTCTGATCCATGTCAACACTATGTGTGCAGAGTAGAAGTACTTCATGGAGTTTTTAAGATTATGAAGCATTGGAAGAAAATCACCAGGCCTGTATTCTGAGGTGCCTCTGGGTGGGTTCGAACTGCCAATCTTTCAACTCTCCAAAAATAAGATGAAATAAAGACATTTTCACAGAAGCAAAAACTGAATGAATTAGTCACAAGCAAAACTTTACTTAGAGAAATATAAACGAAATTCTTCAGGTTAAAGGAAAATTACGCTAGACGCAAATTGGATCTACAGAAAATTATAAATAACATTGGGAATGGTAAATATCTGGGTAGTATAAATGATTACAGAAAATTATAAAAAGCATTGGAAATGGTAAATATCTGAGTAATATAGATGATTATCCTTTTATGTCTTGTTTCCAAAGACAAGTGATGGTTTAAAGTAAAAATAATAACATTATATTTTGATGTTAACAAAATATATAGACAGGTATCATATGCAATAATACCCAAAATCTGAGAAATAATGAATTTATAATATCTATCATTGTAATATATATTTGAATATGCCAAAAAATACTGTTAAAACTAAGAAGACTGATAAACTAAGGATCTTCATTCCCAGAGTAAACTTAAAATAATAATACAAAGATAACAGAAAATAAAGAAATTAAACCAGAATTCTAAAAAAAAAAAAAAAAAAAAAAAAAGGCAAGGAGTGAAGAATTAGAGAATAAAAAAAAATCAGATGTAATAGCTAGAAAATTAATAGCAAGAGAGTAGACCTAATTACAAGCAGAGGAGCAATTATATTAAATACAACTGAACTATATATTCCAATTAAAAGGCAAAGATTTTCAGAATGGATTTTTTTTTTTTTTAGGGCCCAACTTTCTGCTTTGTCTACCATCCATCTTTAAAGTTTGTTGTACTGTGGTGGAATAGGTGTTGCTGCGATGCTGTAAGCTATGGCACCAGTATTTCAAATACCAGCAGAATTATCTATGGTTAACAGGTTTCAGTGGAGCTTCCAGACTAAAGCAAACTAGGAAGAAAGCCCTGGTGATCTACTTCCAAAAATTAGCCAATGAAAACCTTATGGATCACAACAGACCATTTTTAGACTTACTTGTTTGTGACATATCATCAGAAGGGATTAGTTGCTACAGAAGGACATTGTGTTTAGTGAAGTCGAGGGCCAATGATGGTGAGGGAGACACTTGGTGAGACGGATTGGCATGGTGCTCATACCGATGAACTCGAACATGCTGGCAGTTGTGAGAATGATGCAGGACCAGGCAATGTTTCATTTTGTTGTACATAGGGTTGTCATGAGTCAGAGTTACTCAACAGCAGCTATCTATTTAGCTACCTATCTACCTACCTATCTGCTTTCTACAAGAAATATACCTTAAGCACAAATATAAAGATATGTTGAAGATAAAATGGTGGAAATACATATACCATGCAGACAATATGCACAGGAAAACTAGCGTGGCTATAGTAACTTCATATAAAGAAGGCTTTAGGACAAAAAGTGTTACCAAAGGTGAATAGGAAATATTTCATAAGGGGTTAATCCATAACACATTTAAAACTGTGTGAACTCCATAACAGTGCTTCAAAAAGCAAGAAGGAAAAAGAAAATGACAGAATTATTTGGAGAAGTAGACAATTCACACACCTAGTTCAAGTTTTTAATACCACTGTAACTGAGAGAACAAGTAAGCAACATCATAAAATAAGAACATAGAAGACTTGGATAATAGTATCAACAACTTGACTTAAAGACATTTATAAAATATTACAAACAACACCTATAAAATACACATAGTTTTTAGGTGCACATGGAACATTCTACATGATAAAACGTATGCTGGATCATAAAACAAGTATCAATAAATTTCAAGACATTAAAATATTACAGAATATGCCTTCTTTCCACAATGGAATTAAATTAGAAACAAGTAGCAATAAGATATTTAGAAAATCCTCAATATTTAGAAATTAAATAACATACTAAAAAATAACATATGAATCAAAGAAGTAATCCCTAAAACAAATAGAAACATTGAATATTTTCCACTTAAGGTCAAGAACAAGGCAAAGATGTTTGTTCTTTCTACTCAAAGTCAACATTGAAATGGAGGTCCTACCCAGTGCAATAAAGCAAGAAAAAGAAATAAAAGGCATAAAGACTGGAAAAAAAAAAGTTAAACTCTCCTTATTAATATATGATTGTTGTAAAAAACATTGTACATTAGCATTGTATAAAATGCTAATAAAATGCAAAAAAATACGAGAACTAATAAGTAAATTTAGCAAGATTGGAAATAGAAGATCAATATTTTAAAACAAATTTATTTGCAAAGTAAAATTTAAAAATTTGTTTTACCATAGAATCCAAAGACATAAAACATTTAGTCATACATTTAACAAAAGAGGAGCAAGACCTCTACACTAAAAATGTTGAGCCGTAAAATAATGAAGAAATATACTGTTTACAAAGTGAAAAACTCAATATTGTTAAGAGATCAATTTTCCTCAAATTGATGTGTAGATTCAATGCAGTCCCCATCAAAATTCCAACAGATCTGTTTTGTTTTGTGTTTTGGTAGAAATTGTCAAGTTATTTCTAAAATTCATGTGGAGATGCAGAAGACCAAGAATAGGCAAGAATAAAGTTGGAGTACTCACATTTCCTGAATTCAAGACTTATTATAAAGCTAGTTACCAACCAACATAATATTGATGTGAGGACGTATAACTAGATCAGTGGAACATGAAATAGAGAACGGAAATAGATTCACATATATAGATTCTGTTATGGATTGAATGGAGTCCCTGGGTCGCACAAATGGTTAAGTGCTAGACTGCTAACCAAAAGGTTGTCTCAAACCTACCCAGAGGCACCTCAGAAGTAAGGCCTGGCAATCTGATTCTGAAAGGTTACAGCCTTGAAAACCTTATGGAGTGCACACTTGGGGTTGCTATGATTTTGAATTCGACTTGATGACAACTCACAACAACAACATGCATTGAATTCTGTCCCTCAAAAATGTGTACCGAAGCCCTGGCCCCTGTACTTCTGGATATGATTGTCTTTGAAAATAGAGGTTTTATTGTGTTATGTTAATAAGGTCATACCAGAGTAGGGAGAGCATAAACTTAATCACTTCTAAGTTATAAAAAGAGTAGAATGGACACAGAGAGACACACACAGGGGTAAGACACCATACGAAGAAAGACATAGATAGCAGATGCATCTACAAGCCCATGAACACCAAGGACTGCCACAGCTACAAGAAGCTAAAATAGACAAAGAAGGGCATCCTTCTAGAGTCATGCCCTAAATTTGAACTTTTAGCCTCCTGAACTGTGAGAAAATGAATTTCTGTTCTTTAAAGCCACCTACTCGTGGTATTTCTGTTATGGCAGCAGTAGGTAACAAAGGCAGGTTCTAAGGCAATCCAGTGCCTTTTCAACAAATGTCAATGGAAAAAAATAGATTAACATATTTAAAATAATAAATTTTAACACGTACCTCACACCATATACAAAAATTGATTCAAGATATCTTAGATTTTTTTATAGTAGATCTAAAAGTTTAAGTAAGAGACTATCTTTATGATTTTGAGACCGGCAGAGACTTCTTAGATAGGACACAAAACATTAACCACGAAACAAAAAAGTCAGAAAATGAACTTTCTCGGAACACAATTAAAATCTCTGCTCATCTAAAAAAATGAACAAAAAAATCCTGAAAAACAAAATCAGTTGTAAAACATAAATCTAACAATGAACTTCTACAAATCAGTAATAAAAAGACTAACCACCAATTAAAAATATGAACAATGGTATTGAACAGGCACTTTCAAAGGGAGAAAATATAAATGGCCGTTCAGTACACGCAAAAGATGCTCAGCATCATTAGTTGTCAGGGAAAGGGAAATTAAAACCAAAATGAGGTATTATTATTCCACACCACTAGAATGGTTAAAATGAAAAAGACTGGCAAATTTAATTTTGGTGAGGATGTGGAGCAATTGTAACTCTTCATTCACTGATTCTGAGAATGTAGAAACTAGTAGTTTCTTATAAAGTCAAATATACACCCCATGACCCGGAAACTACCTTACTATTTTTTGTTGTTAGGTGCCTCCCAGT
Organism: Dugong dugon; assembly: GCA_030035585.1. Classification (NCBI taxonomy): domain Eukaryota; kingdom Metazoa; phylum Chordata; class Mammalia; order Sirenia; family Dugongidae; genus Dugong; species Dugong dugon. Next base: position 17,478,716 of record CM057463.1, on the reverse strand, counting down.
CAGCTCCAGCTCATGACAACCTTATGTACAGCAGAACAAAATGTTGCCTGGCCCTGGGCCATCTTTACATTAGAGGTATGGTTGAGCCCATTGCTGCAGTCTCTGTGTCAATTCATCTTGCTGAGGTGTCTTCCTCTTTTTCGCTAACCCTATACTTTACCAGGCATGACGTCCTTCTCCAGAGATCAGTCCCTCCTGGTAACATGCCTAAAGTAAGTGTGATGATTAAGATTGTGTGTCAGTTTGTCTGGGCCATGATTCTCAGTGTTTTAGCAGTTACGTTGTGATCGCTTCCCTGTTGAGATTTGATATGTGATCACCCTCATGATGGGATCTGCTGTGAGTGGTGCCAGTGGGGTCAGGGCCTGTGGAGGCTCACTGCCCCCTCAGCCTTCATCTTTCTGCCCTCTGCCATCTAGTCCTTCCTGCTCTCCTTGCTGGGGCTTTTGTTTGTTCTAGATCCTGTAGCTGGCACCTGTTCGTCTGACCTCCACTTCTTGGGACCTGAGCTAGCAGCTTACCTGTGGTCTTGCCTGTCGATCTTCAGATTTGTCAATATTCACAGCCTGCAACAGTCCTGCTCTCCAACCTGCCGATCTTGGGTTTGCCAGCCCCTGCGGCTACTTGAATCAGGAGAAGCCTCTTTCCTGCCCCATGAACTTGGGACGTTACAACCTCTAAAAACAGCATGAGCTGTTTCCTTGAGAGAAATCTCTCTCTCTCTCTCTCTATGTATATATATATATATATATATACATATATATACACACACATATATATACACATACATATACACTTTACTGCTTTTGCTTCTCTAGAGAACCCAGCTTAAGACAGTAAGCAAGAAAGAGTCTCAACATCCTCGCTTCCAAGGAGCATTCTAGTTGTACTTTCTCCAAGAGAGATTTGTTCATTCTCTTGGCAGTCCAAGGTATATTCAATAATCTTCACCAATACCATAACTCAAATGCATCTATTTTTCCTTTGGTCTTCCTTTTTCATTGTCCACGCATGTGGGGCAATTGAAAAGATTACGGCTTGGGTCAGGCACACCTTAGCCATCAAAGTAACATCTTTAATTTTTAAGATTTTATTTTAAAGAGTTTTTTTGCATCAGATTTGCCCAATGAAATAAGTTGTTTAATTTCTGAACTGCTGCTTCCATCGGCATTGAATGTTAATCCAAGAAGAATGAAATCCTTGACAACTTCAGTCTTTTATCATGATGTTGCTAATTAGCCCACTTGTGAGAATTTTTGTTTCCTTTATGTTGAGGTGTAATCCGTACTGAAGGCTGTAGTCTTCCTAACTATTTACCCAAGAGAAATAAAAACATGTTCACAGAGAAATTTATTAAGAATGTTAAAAACAGCTGTATTTATAATAGCATGAAACTAGAAATAATCCAAATATCTATCATAAGGGGATGAAAAGACAAATTGTGGTATATCCATATATTGGAGTAACACTCAGCAATTAGAAGGTATGTTTAATTTCTTGGCTGCCAACTGAAAGATCAGTGGTTCAAACCCAGAGGTTCTGTGGGAGAAAAGACCTGGCAATCTGCTCCCATAAAGATTACAGCCTAGGAAACCCTACTGGGCAGCTCTACCCTGTCCCATAGGGTCACGATGAGTCAGAATAGACTCGATGGCACACAACAACAAAAACGCCGATATATACAAAAGCACCAATAAATCACAAAAACATGTATATATACATGGCACAAAAGAAGCCAACCCCCCCTCCAAAAAAATTGCATGATGTTTGATTCCATTTTTATAAAGTTAAGAACAGACAAAACTTCTCTTTGGTGACAGAAGATAGAATGAACAGTGGCCACCTCTGAGGTAGGGGTGGAAATTAAATGGAAAGGGACCCCAGTGAACTGGAGTGATATAAATATTTACCTTATTGGTGTGGTGGGGGCTAAAACTAGAGAAAAACAAACCAATTACTGGGGAGTGGATTCTGAGTCATGGCAACCCCATGTGTTTCAGAGTAGAACGGCATTCCATAGATTTTTCATGGCTGTGACCGTTCAGAAACAGATTGCCAGGCCTTTCTTCCAATGCACCTCTGGGTGGGCTCGAACCACCAGCCTCTAAGCCCAGTGCTTAAACATTTGAGCCACCCAGGAACTCCTGGTTACAGAAGTTTATATATTTGTAAAAACCCCATTGAATTATACCCCTAGTATCTATGTGTTACACTATACATAAATTTTACCTCAATTTGTAAAAAGGATTTGGCAGGGCCACCATTAAACCTATGATATTGGTTACACAGTCTCTGCCACATACATGTAGTAGATAATGAGTCTGCTTCTTCCTGGAGCTTAAGCTTTTCCCTGGGAGCAATCAGGCAATTTGGGCACAGCTATTAACCCTTTCAGGTGACTGGGATGCCATTCAATAAAGGCTACTGTTTTGCTCTAAGGTCTCTAGATGGCACAAATGGTTTGCACTTGACTACTGACTGACCTAAAGGTTGGTGGTTCAAACCCACACAGCAGTGACATGGAAAAAAAACGCTGGCAATCTCCTTTCATAAAGATTACAGACAGAAAAAAAAAAAAAAAAAAACCATGGAGCAGCTCTACTCTGTAACATGTGGGATTGAAACAAGTCAGAATCAACTGGATGGCAAGGGGTTTGGTTTTTCTCTATTCTAATGTATTGATACAGTAAGATACTTCCTACCTGAGAGCAAAACTTTGGCTATTACAAACATAGCAGTAAGATATTTTACATAGTTATAATCATTGCAGCTTAGAATCCTGTCTTAATGAACACAATTACAATATCAAGTTTTTTTTAAATAAGAAAACAATTAAACATGCTAGCCAGTAGCCCTTACATATAATGGAAGTGTACATATAATGAAAGTTATCACATGTGAAATATTTCATAAAATATATCTTTTTGGCCAGAAAATTCTCCACAGCACACCTACTGAAATGAATCTAGAAATGACGGATATTTTGACAAACACTTCGCTTGTTTTTCTCTTTTTACTGGGGCAGAGTTGAGACTATTGACTATTAATTGAATTAAATTAAATAATGTTGTTAGGAAAAGAAATAAATACAAAGATGAGAAAACACAGAGAGACAGAGAGCGAGGGAAAAGGAGAGAAAAGTCAAGGATATATTTACCGCAATGTCTAAAAGCTGTTAATGTTTGGTTGTAAAATGTTTGCTCTTAGGTCGCCTCAGAATGGAAATAAATGGCAAAATGGTATTAGACAGTTTGTGAAGAGCTCAGTTATTATAGCATCAAAATTGACTGCAGTGCAAGGAATTGCTAATAATTATTTATCAATACCATCTCACCGGGCTGACTTAACAATACACACTCATAAATTTATTTGATGGAGCTTTGAGGTTTATCTTCATACCAACTGATCAGAATCCAAATAGTCCACCCCTGTCCATAAGGACATTATGCTTGGTAAAGTAGAGGGTCAGCAAAAAAGAGGGAGACCCTCAAAGACATGGATTGACACAGTGGCTGCAACAATGTAAGGATGGTGCAGAACTGGGCAGTATTTTGTTCTGTTACATAAGGTCACTATAAGTTGGAGCCCACTGGACAGTGCCTGGTGATGAAACACAGCATGTATATTTGTGGTGTTTGCATATTCCTACCAAATGAAATGTTTGGGAAAAAGTAGTTTAATGAAAAATAAAATTAGTACATCCTATAGTTTTTCCTACAATATTCCTCTTCTGTTTGTTATTCCTAGTCACAGTTGGTTGATTTAAGAATCCTATAGACATAAATTACTAACTGGAAAAATTCTTAAGTCAGTAATGAGCTTGATAATCCTACCAAATAATGCTTTGCTGAAACACGTTATCCTGGTTAAGAGCTTTGGCTCTAGAATAAACCTATCTGGATTTGAAACTCACTGTATTAGTTGGAATACCTATTAGATTGTGGAGAGAGAGGGAGAGAGAGAAAAAGAAAAAGAGAAAGAGGTGCCTAAACACAGAATCATATAAAAGATAGTTTGGGCAGTTTGTTTCTCTCTCCTTTAAAAGTTAGAGTGTGCTGTCCAGGTTTCTCATCGTGGTTTGACAGTTTGGGGTCTCAGGCTCCTTGCATCTTGTTGCTTTGTCATTATCATAACACAGCTTTCAGACATGTGGCCAGGCAAAGTCCATTCCTTTTAGAGATAAGACCCAGAAGTTGCACACAGCGTATTTTAGCTCAAAACTATTGGCTACAGCTAACTTTAGGGGTGGCTGGGAAATGTGGTCCCTAGCTTGGATTTAAGCCACGGACCTAAATTAAACCTAGGGTTTCTATTACTAAAAGGAGAAGGGGAGAATGGATATTTGGGGACAACAAGCAGTCTCCAAACCCTACTTATGCACTGTGGGTCCATAGGTAAGACATTTAACCTCTCTGAGATTCAATTTCCTTATCTGTAGAATGAGGATGTTGATCAGCTACACACCATATGGTTTTTACTCAACATTGACTAGGTGTCAAGCAGTGTGTTAGGTGGTGATGGATGTTAGTTATTATTATGTACATATATTATGCATGTGAGAAACAAATATGGAGCCTCAATGGAAATTTCCCTTTGTCTTTCACTCATAATATAAGGATAAGCAGTTTCCCAGTAGGCTCTTCAGGATTTTGGAGTTCAGGGTTTTACCACAGAGTGTATCAATGGTATTTCTGTAGATTTGAAAAGAAAGCATTTAGTCGAAAACGGTGCTTATTTTTGCCTAATTTAAACTGGCATTGCTTCTGCTGGTTCTTATTAGCGAAGGACATATATTTGTGAACATAAAATACTTTAAACTCACATTTATGAAAATAAATCTTTATGTTCTTTATTTATCTCTAATTTAAGAATGACAACACTCTTCCCAGCCTCTCTCGGATTCTGACATAAGTTTCCACAAAATATTTATGCAAACAGCACCAAGTAATTCTTAAGTCAAAAATTTATACTAATTCAACTCAATATGTTTGAAAAATAAAAATTTTATATTACCAAATGGTATGCAACCTCAACATATAACAATATTTATACTCTTATTTTGCTTTTAACATTAAACCAAAATTTTAAAAAATCAAACATGTTGCCTTTGAGTGCATTCCAACTCATGGTTTAACATTGGGAGGAGTTAAAGCAACAATTTTCAGCAAGCATGTTTAGCCCATGTAAACAAGTTTTCTTTCTTCTGGGAAATGATAATCATATTCTATTATCATTAACTTTAATATTACATTTAACATTTCGGTGGCAACACTGAAAATGTGCCAAATGTTTCATAAGCAATTTTTACGTGAGTGATGACTGTTGAAATTACACCCATAAAAACCCCAAACCACAACAATTCTGTGTTTTCAAATGACAATGATTCACTTAAAAAGAATATTTCTGCATGCTGAAAGATTTCAGTATTCTGACTTCAGTGACAATAACTAATACTAGATTATATCACTGTACAGAATATAGTCTGGAAGCTCTGCTGAACTCACCCACCAGAGGTGACCCTGTTGGTATTTGAAATACAGGTGACAGAGCTTATAGCAACACAGCCACACCCAAGCCACCACAGCACAACACTGACAGATGCTTGGGGAAGACGTGAGAGATGGGGGTTTCAGCAGAGCTTCCAGACTATGACAGGCTAGAAAGAAGGACCTAGTGGTATCCTTCTAAAAATATTGGCCAGTGAAAGCCTTATGAATAGCAGCAGAACATTGTCTGATATAGTGCTGGAAGATGAGCCCCTCAGGTTGGAAGGCACTCAAAATAAAACTGGGAAAGAGCCGACTCCTGAAAGTAGAGTTGGCATTAATGAAGTGGATGGAGTCAAGCTTTTGGGACCTTCGTTTGCTGACGTGGTATAATTCCAAATGAGAAGAAACAGCAACAAACATCCTTGAATAATCATAACATGGAATGTATGAAGTATGAATTTAGGGAAATTAGAAGTTGTCAGAAATGAAATGGACTGCATAAAGATCGATATCCTAGGCATTAGTGAACTAAAATGGACTGGTATTGGCCATTTTGAATCTGGCAGTAGTATAGTCTTCTATAGCGGGAATGACAAATTGTAAGAGGAATGGTGTTGCACTCATTATCATAAAAAACATTTCAAGATCTAACCTGAAGCAGAATGCTGTCAGTGATAGAATAATACCCATATGCCTAGAAGGAAGACCAGTTAATACACTATTATTCAAATTTATGCACCAACCACAATACCAAAGATGGAGAAATTGAAGATTTTGACCAACTTCTGCAGTCTGAAATTGACCAAACACGCAATCGAGACGCATTGATAATTACTGGTGATTGGAATGCGAAAGTTGGAAATAAAGAAGAAGGATTGGTAGTTGGAAAATATGGCCTTGGTGATAGAAACAGCTCCTGAGATTGCATGATAGATTTTGCAAGACCAACGACTATTCATTGCAAATACTTTTTTCAGTGACATAAATGACAACTATACACATGGTTAACAGAAGGAATAACAGGAATCAAATCAACTACATTTGGGCAAGAGACGATTGAAAAGCTCAATATTATCAATCAGAGAGGCTGACTGCAGAACAGATCATCAATTGCTCACATGCATATTCAAGTTGAAGCTGATGAAAAATAGAACAAGTCCACAGGAGCCAAACTATGAGCTTGAGAATATCCCACCTGAATTTAGAGACCATCTCAAGAATAGATTTAGCACACTGAACACTAATGACAGAAGACCAGAGGAGTTGTGGAGTGACATCAAGGACATCATACGTGAAGAAAGCATAAGGTCATTAAAAAGACAGGAAAGAAATAAAAGACCAAAATTGATGTCAGAAGAGACTCTGAAACTTGCCCTTGAATGTAAAGTAGCTAAAGTGAACAGAAGAAATTATGAAGTAAAAGAGCAGAAAAGAAGATTTCAAAGGGTGGCTCAAGAAGACAAAATAAAGTATTATAATGAAATGTCAAAGACCTGGAGTCAGAAAACCAAAAGGGAAGAACATACTCAGCATTTCTCAAGTAGAAACAACTGAAGAAAAAATTCAGTCCTTGAGTTGCAATATTGAAGTATTGAATGGGGAAAATATTGAACGACTCAGGAAGCATCAAAAGAAGATGGAAGGAATACATAGAGTGAGTGTACCAAAAAGAATTGGTTGAATTCATATGCTACCCTCCTGAAATGGTAAGCCATTTCAGGAGGGTAGCATATGATCAAAAACTGATGGTACTGAAGGAAGAAGTCCAAGCTGCACTGAAGGAAATGGTGAAAATTAAAGCTCCAGGAATTGAGATGTCTCAACAAACAGATGCAGCCCTGAAGGTGCTCATTCGTCTATGCCAAGAAATTTGGAAGACAGTTTCCTGGCCAGCAGACTGGAAGAGATCCATATTTGTGCCCATTCCAAAGAAAGGTGATCCAACAGAATGCAGAACTCATCAAACAATGTTATTAATATCACACACAAGTAAAATTTTGCTGAATATCGTTCAGAAGCGATTGCAGCAATGCATTGACAGGGAACTGTTATAAATTCAAGCTGGATTCAGAAGAGGATGTGGAAAGAGGGATATCATTGTTCATGTCAGATGGATCTTGGCTGAAAGCAGAGAATGCCAGAAATATGTTTACTTGTGTTTTATTGACTATGCAAAGGCGTTCAGCTGTGTGGATCATGACAAATTATGGATAACGTTGTTAAGAATGGGAATTCCAGAACACTTAATTGTGCTCATGCAGAACCTGTACATAGACCAAGACAATTCGACCACAACAAGGGGACGCTGTTTGGTTTAAAGTCAGAAAAGTTATGCATCAGTATTGTATCCTTTCAGCATACTTACTGAATTTGTATGCTGAGCAAATAATCCGGGAAGCTGGACCATATGAAGAAGAATGTCGCATCAGTTTTGGAGGAAGACTCATTAACCACGTGTGATATGCAGATGACACAACCTTGCAGAAAGTGAAGAGGACTTGAAGCACTTACTGATGAATATCAAAGACTACAGCCTTCAGTGTGGATTGCACCTCAGCATAAAGAAAACAAAAATCCTCACAACTAAACCCATAAGCAACACCATGATAAACAGAGAAAAGACTGAAGTTGTAAAGGATTTCATTTTACTTGGATCCACAATCAATGCCCATGGAAGCAGTGGTCAGGAAATCAAATGACGCATTGCATTGGGCAAATCTGCTGCAAAAGACCTCTTTAAAGTGTAGAATAGCATAGATGTCACTATGAGGACTGACCCAAGCCATGGTAGTTTCAATCACCTCTTATGCAAGTGAAAGCTGGACAATATATAAGGAAGACAGAAGAGGAATCGACACCTTTGAATTAGGGTCTCGGCAAAGAATACTGAATATACAATGAACTGACAGAAGAATGAACAAATCTGTCTTAGAAGAAGTATATCCAGGATGTTCCTTAGGAGCAAGGATGGTGAAGCTTTTTCTTCCATACTTTGGACATGCTATCAGGAGGGACCATCCTTGAAGAAGGACATCAGGCTTGGTAAAGTAGATGGTCAGCGAAAAAGAGGAGAACTCTTAATGAGATGGATTGACACAGTGGCTGCAAAAATGGGCTCGAGCATAACAAAATTGTGAGGATGGCACAGGACCAGACAGCGTTTTGTTCTGTTCTACATAGGGTCGCTATGAGTGGAAACCAACTCGATGGCACCTAACAACAATAACAACAATAAGCCATCTTTATACATTTGCTCAGGCATTTGAGATTATACACCTTCTCTTAACTTATCGACTGTCTCATTATCTGACATTTCGTATTTACAACAATTGTAAAAAAATCTATTATCTGACTACTTTGTGCATTAACGATATACATCTGCCAGTAATGAACGCTGAAGTGCTAGGCAAGGGTGATGCTGGCTTTGATAGTTAAGGTTATGTGTCAACTTCACTAGGCCATCAGTCTTAGTGGTTTGGCAGTTATGTAATGATGTAGTCATCCTTCATTTTTTGATCTGATGTGGTTATCCTCCATTTTTGCATAAAATTGATTTTGCATAACAATGTGATCTTTGTGATCTAACCATGTTGATAAGTGGAGAGGGTGTCTTGCATTCAGTACATTGTGAAAAGTAGATCTAGTAAATAAACCACTTGCTATACACTAAGATTTGTATATATAATCTCCAACTTAATTTAGAAATTTCTTTTTTCTATGAAGACCTTTTTGTTCCTCTCTGTCCATTATCCTTTTCTAAATCTACCAACATAAGGGCTTAAAACCCAAAATAGCAAATTATTTTATTTTCTAAGCCTAAGTTTCAAACTTCAAAAACCAACAATTGTGTCAAATAGGAAAAATAAAGGCAAAAAAAAAAAATTATAACAGATAGGTATAAATAAGTCAAAGTTTAATTGTGGCAAGGTTTGAGCCTTCTTTATTTTAATTTTCTGCAAGACTCCTTATCTAATGCAGCACTATTTTGCTTATAGTTGAAGAAAACCCTGTACCTGATATTGACCTTTTAAAGAAACCAAGGACGATCTGTTTCGCAGATTAAAAGACCATAAAAGTGCTAGTTCTTCCATAGCCAGAAGCACAAACTAAACCACTAAAGAGAATTATTTGTCACAAGAAAGAAAAAAAATGAATCTAGGCAAGTTTCTGTAACATGCACCGTTCTTAACAAGTGAGATAGAAAAGAAAGCATATCAAATCAGCTATTAGATGGGATGGATTAACAGGAGTGACTTGATGTTTTCTGAGCCAGGTAGTGTTGTGTTACGGTTTTGCCTTAAAAAAAAAAAAAAAAAAAAAATTCCATATGTGTAGTCAGCAGGACACTGGCCTTTTAACTTTTAACATGCTTCTACAGTTAAGCTACTCTGCTCCACACTCAAATAGCTGTCCAGAGCTGCTCCAAATTGATTTATCCCCAGATAATGGCTGCAGATGATGACCAAAATGCCACTGTGAAACTCTTCAGCAATTTAAGATGTGTTCGTTCTGATATAACCTAATTTTAACCCTATTTTTAAATGTATTAGCGTCTGTACAAATTCTAAAAGGAATTTTCAAATCTATTTAATATTAACTTTTTTGCACCCCAGAGTATTTGAAGACTTTTTTTCTTGCAGCAAAACTTACGACTTAGCTCTCATATTGTTGTAGAAGCTACAGGAAAGATGTCATAGTAGCTGATTCTGGAAATATCCAGGTTGCAGACAGTGCCAGAGCTAGATTTTGCATAGAAAATACCAATTCAGATCACATTTGGGATTCAGTAAACATTGTACAGGTGCTCACAGTAACTGTAAAATAGGTTAATCAAAGCTAATCTGGACAGAAGCAAAAAATTCACCGTTTTTAAACATTACCTTTAAAAATTATAAATATATTAGGTATCTGTGTGTATAAGAAGCTATGGTAGTAGAAATCAATGAATAACAAATACACATGTTTGAATTGTGAATTTATAGTATTGTTTTCATTATTCAAAAAAATGGAATATTTTCAGTTTAGGTTAATTATAGTATAGGTCTTTAAGAATCTTTACTAAAGAGACTTTTCTTAAATACATAACCACACACAGAGCAGAATCAAGCTAGTTATATGTTTATCACTCAGATCATTTAGAGTCTTAAAGAACTTGCTTCTGAACTATTTGCATATGACTGATTGGACCCCCGTGTGCACTTGCTTAATACACCATGCACTGTCCTTTATCCAAAGATCACACGATTTTATTTGAGGGTATCATCCTGACTTGGTAAGTGGAATATGAAATCTAGACTTAATATCTCCCTGTGAGAATTTCTAAAAATATGCTTAATGCAATTATCTGATTCAGCTTTGAAGCAACAATTTATAGGCCACCCTAAACAAAGTATTTATTGTTAATATCCAAAATGTCAGGCAACGTTATCGCAATCTTACCATTTAATACTCTATTAATTCAAAATATCACTAAGCAATATTTAGTGCAAACCACATTAAAGAAATGAACAATGCCTGATTCCTATGTATAAACCACCATCTTTTTATTTTGCTAATGGCCCCTGGGTTTTCGTGAAATATTAGTAGCTGACCCAGTTTTAGACATAAATTGAATTCAACCATTTCTAATGCTAAACTAATTTTATCAGAAAGATTACTTTTGTCCAGAACCTTCTCTTTTTCATATATGCATGTTTATATTCCTCAAAATATGAGGACAAAGCTGTCTTCAAAGCGTTCTACTCTAGAAAAAAATATAGCAATTCTCCAAGAGCACTGAATTAATCGTTTCAGAACTATTTAGTGGAGACTATTCTTATTTAGAGAATGTCTCCAATATAAGATGAATTACTTGGCAGCTGATAAGAAATTCTTAAATCACATAATAGTAAAAAATAACCCCCAGGTTTCAGTCATTTCAGTAAATAAAAGATGTAAAAGGCAGGTATAAATGAAAGAAATATCTGCAATGATAGATGTAAAATACAGAGAAAATTAGGTCACTAAATGGAGACATGTATAATGAATCATTTGATGTCATATATAAAGGAGTGTTCTGTGTTTACTGAAAAATGGTTTTTAAATGGAAAGTTCATATATAAAGTATTAGTTTTAACTGTGAAAAATAAGTAATTTTGTCATAATTAACATATTTAAATGAAGAGCAGATTACAATTCATTCTGTCTGTTCATGATAATATTAACAAACACCCTGCTCTTTGAATTTCAGAGTCTGTATCATGCTGAATAAAAGTGTAGAGAGGTTACAATTCTGAAATTAATCATCATATCTAAGAATCAGACACATTTCAAAACACTTACTGTTGGACATAAACTCACGCAACTTTAAAAAAAGAAGAAGAATTTCTATAGATAGTCAAAAGGTTTGTCAGTTATTGCTTCCAGATAGCTTGGGGGCCACAAAAAATTGACTGTGGGTTCAATATGGTAATTGCTGTGTTTGAATTTTAACGTGATGAGAAATAAATTACTGTATGCCTTGGTGTGTCTGAGAAAAATTCACTTTTCCCTTTAAATTGTAAACATGAATCTCTCCACAACGAGCAGTCAACACCTTTTACAAAATGGATAACATATTTATTTTTTTAAATAGTTCATTCACTTCACTCTGCAAAGATAATTTCACTTCATCATTCTGGATATCAATTCACTGAAATAAAAAAAATCGGTGACACCTTAATATTTAAGTCACATAAATTTTAAAAAAAAAACTGTTCTTAATGCTTACTGTAAATTATATAATTTTATTCTTTATCACAAGTAGTATTTAAATAAAGTAAATGAGAGGAAGTTTGCCTATGAGAAACAATTCAAAATCTCAGCTGTGCTTTGCTTCATTATTTTTCCTCCTGTGAATTATCAAGAGGTAGGGTTAGAAAAACCCCTTGTTTCCTGTTCATTTAACAAACATATTTACCTATACAATGAGTTTATCTCCCCCTCCCATTTGTGTTTCCCAAGACTTCAGAGTTCATGCCCACGTGCATCAACACCTGACAATAACAGAGTCTGGTATGTGTCTTCTCGCTCATGGTCATAAGGGAATGGATGTGTAATGCTGTGCTGATACCAGCCAAGCAATATAATGTGGTGCCGTTAGGAACATTATTCATAGCTGATGAACACATACCTTTTCTAGTGAAACACATACATTTCAGAAAGAAATGCATAGATCATTTACTGAAGCACATTTATTATAGCAAAATGTGTATCTCAACTAATGAAACACATAGATCATAAAGTGAAACGATTATACTTATATCCAGCAGATTTAACCATTTACGGATGTTTTGGGGGTGAACTAGTTTGGGTCAGGAGGCCAAAACTGAATTTATCAATAGCAAACTAAACATACTTTATGGATTAAATCTTGTTTTATTAATGTTATTATTTTGTACTTCACCTGCTGTTTAGAACAAAGGAGTTCCATGTATCTTTACCACTCCAGTTTCTTCTATAATTACTTAGGCACAATTAACAGGATACAACTATTAACATTCTTACCAACACTAAGCATGAGTAGCAGTGAGAAATTGAAATATGATGTTTACGGAAGGCAGGGTGTGTTGCGGGGGGGGGGGGGGGGTGGTTGCTAATTTATTGCTTCCCTTCAAATAAAATTTAGCACTTGCATTTTGACACAATTGTATGCTAGGACCAGCAGCACATCTTGACACAATTTACCTTTATCTGCAGTAACAAATGCCAAGAGAAGCCAGAAATAGGATGTGACTCAGTGCCCCTGCCCCTGCAGGGTCAGCAATAAACTGTCAATTCCCACTGTATAAATTCAGTTAGCCCTGGCTCTCTATTGCCCTGAGGGATAGAGTGGGTCAAATACTTTATGACTAAGGAATCCCTTAGTACACCAAGCTTTGGCCATAACCCTAACTCACCAGGGCTAGAGATGGATGTGAATTCTCTTGCTTTAGCGAGAACATAATTTACGTGAACAAACATTGCACTGAGAAACTTTGCGAGATTGATCTGATTTGTATCACTCTTCTGCATTGTATGTGAAAGCCTGTCTTAGCTTGGGCTTCTCTTGAAGGCATGCAGAATGGCTTCTACTGGCTTGTGACTTCTTCTTAAAAAGCAAAACTGAGTTAAAGAATCCCCTTCTCCATTTTGCTTCTCTGGTCCTATTAATAAATGAGTTGAACAAAGGTACAAAGAAGTAAAGGGGGGAAAAAGCAAGGTCAAATGTGAAAAATAATAGCCAAAGAAAGATAAGCAAATCTTTCTATATCCATAATATAAAATACATGATTTTTTCTTCATTAACCAATGCAACATCAATGCAAATTTCAACTGCTTAGCTACATTCAGAGCAAACCGATCTTAATTTCCTCTCTTCTCTGTTGTTAGAATCGTCCCCTCAAGATTCAAGAAATCCCTCATTTTCAGATGAGACGTCGCCCTTTTGATATTTGTAGCAGACTTAGAACTGCCATCCTGCCCAACTTTGACTTGAAAAACTGGGCTGCAGATTAACACTATATATTGAAAGCTTCTATTTTTGCATATACTTACAGTACATCCTCATTCAATCTAGCATTTGTTATTTGTTTATCTTGCTCCCCCACACTGTGCAAATGTGATTCCTTGAGTATGGAGGTATAGGAGATAAAATTGGATTAAAGTGGAATATTCAACATGATGCACAGTGTGTTTTTCACTGAGATACTTTGCTTTTCCTTAAGTTATAGGAGCTCATTTCATTATTTGGTGAACCCTCCAGTGACCCTGGGATTTCACTATATAATTTATGTTTCTTGATACAATTCAACAGTGTAATCTTCTGATTTATGTGCTTCATTTATAATTTGATCATCTCAGTATAATGCATGTTTTTCCACATGATTTATGTACTTTATCCCATAATATAGGTGTTTTGCTGTATGATAGATATATTCATCAGCTATGTATGACAGCCCTGGTGGCACATTCCTAGAGGAGGAGGTAGAATACCCCAGCCTGAGGGTAAGTCCTGAGGTTAATTGCAATCAATTCACCTTCCACGGAATTACACTTCCATCTGCAGGAGCTTGTGAAGTGAGCGTGCTTAACATGGCAGCAGCAGGGAGGCAAGTGCGCCAGATTCGTTTTTTCCCCCGGATCCAAGAAAAAGAAAATTACAGCAGTAGATCAGGGACTCCAAGCCCTACATTTTGGTTTCCGTTGGGAAAAAAAAAAAAAAAAACTTTCAGGTGTTCTTAATCACATTTCCATCCTTCTGATATAATCTGACTGAAGCTGTAACAAACATTATTTACAGAAAGATTGGCAACAAATAAGCCTCCACTTCAAATAAGCAGCTTTCTAACGTATTAATTATTTAAGAATCATATGAAATGAGCTCGTGGAAAACTCTCCAGAAAGCATTCTTTAAAAAAAAACTTTCATTCAACTCATTTGTTCAGAAACATCATTGAGTTCTAACTATGTGTCAGGCATTTGCATTTTCTAAAGCTTTCTCCTCTGTTATATTTACTCATTCATTCATTAAACAAATACGTACTAAGTACTTATTTTGTCCCAGATGCACCTAGGTGCTGGGAACATGATAGTGTATAAAACAGATCAAAACTCCTGTCTTCGTGAAGTTTTGCAGTCTATGGTGGGGAACAGACAATAAGCAGGATGAGTTAGTAAAGCAGATAATTCAGCAGATTAAGATATGTTGTTTGCCATGAAGCAGAATGAAACAGAGAAGGGGAATAAGAACATCAGTTGGGTTGGCAAAATCTTTAAAATGATCTTACTTGATAAAACCCCCACTGAGGTGGGAATATCTGAACAAAGACTGGAGGAAGAAGGTGAAAGAGACAGCTGTCTGTATATCTAAGGGAACAACGTGTGCAAAGACAAGACCATGAGGTTGAAATGCGCCTGGTATGACATGAAAAGAGTGAGGAGACCAATGTCACCACAGCGTTACTTTTTTAGGAAACTGCCTTTAAAAACTAGAGTTACTGATCACTGCTTTTTGAGGTAATCTTTTAAAAATATTGGTTCTTCGAGTTCAAATGAATTAATTTCCACGAGAGTCTAATTACAGAACAGATTTCTTAAAATTATTGTGGTAGTGAATTTTGAAAGTAGATATTATTTGTAGTAGAATTTCAATATTATTTCCCCCGCGTTTAAAGAAAATATTCTTCAGAGCCAACTATAGGCTACCCAATTAACGGTCACCATCTTTAAACGGTTCAAGTTACATTAAGTAATATATCAAAAGTGAAATGACAGGTAAGAGATAAAAATGTATTAGATTCTTATTGTTTCTCGGTTTATTTCTTTTGATTGCCCAATATAAAAGTGTGATTTAATATAATTTGAAAGGATGGTTTTATAACCTTTGTGTTCTTTTTTGCTAGAAAACCGTTATATAGTGGAGATTTTGAGAATTCTCAGTTTTTCTGGATATGAATGCATGTGTTCTGAAGTCCAGTCCCCACCCTGCCTATTCTACACGACCTGGGACATATCACCATGCCCTCTGGCTTCTTTACTTGTAAAGCAACAACGTGTGTAAAATGTAGTCTATATGGACAAGAAGTGGTTTAATGGAAAACCTCTATGCGCCATTACTAAGGAAGACATTCAGTAAAACTAAAAAGAAAGGGCAAAGGCTTCCAGACTTCCATTCAACAGACATAATTTGAGCACTTACTATGTACTAGTTACTGTGTTAATTTTTCAAAGGTTCAAAAATGAATAAGATGCCCTCACTTAAAATTGTATTCACTTATTAGGGTACTCAGTGATTTCATAACAGTGTGTTAAGAACTATGACAAATGAATGGATGGGGTGCTGGAGAGAGTGTGAAATCAAGACACTGAACCAGCCTGATCATGTTGGGGTACAAGGAAGACTTTCATGGCACTTTCTGGAAAAGGCGGCACATGAAGAGAGACATAAAGGATAATAAAGACCAGCCCAGAAGAAAAGGGGATGGCATAGTAAAGGAGGTAAGAGGAGCCTTCAAATGTCTACAGGGTGAACAGTCAAGTATTAGGCTGGAGGAGTAGACAGAGATGAAATTCCAAGGGATTTGGACTTTATCCTGTAGGTCAGAACTCAAATACAAGGGCATGCTGTGAATGGGTTGCACAAGTGTCTTTCCAGCTTTTAGAATGATGGGAGGAAACTGAGTTGGTCAGATCCCCAGCATGAGTCACCTTCTATGCCCATTTTTCTCACTGTACTCTATACAAATATAATCATTTAATGTAATGACATGACATGAAAAAGTTAGGAATCATTCCTAGATGATGGTGGGCATTAAATAGTTCCTACCAAAAGGCAAATTTATTTTAGCTAGATCCACCTGCTCAGAGAGGTACTCTTCCCACCAACAGAGAACTAAGTCCCTCCCTATTGTAGCAGAGAATGCGGAGGCAGCAGACTACAAAGGACTGAGGCACAAAAGAACTTCTATGCCATGCAGCTATTTCTGGGGAAATGAGGAAGCTAAAGGAAGCAAAATCTCCACAGTAATACCTCTGATATAAAACTTGGCAATTAATAAGAACTTTAAATAAGTGTATCTGCAAAAAGATAGTAATAACCGTTCTGATATAACAAAAGGGCATCCCAGCACAAATCAGCACGGCGCACTTGGAAGAGGTCCTATATAATTTAAGAGTTCAAGAAAAGGAGGAATCCATATGAACCATAACAGACATCCACCCCTCAGTCAGATCTCTCAGAGGGTTTTCTCCAGTTCTCTGGTGGAGAGAAACCATGTCGTTTATAATGTATTGGACTAATGATAGTTAACAAACACTTTTACAGTACTCACCGTGTCCCAGGAGCTATTCTAAGCTCTTTACAAATATTAATTTATTTAAGCTTCATAACAACCCTAGAGACTATAGGGTCTATATTTGTCCTGATTTTATAAATGGAGAAACTGAGACTCAGAGAAGTTAATAAAAGTATCCAAGGTTACATGGCTAAAAGGTGAAAGAGTCAAGATTCTACCTCAGTTTGTTTGGCTCCAGAATACTGTGATCTTAACAACTATGCTATACTGCCTTGCAGAACTCCACAACTACATTCTGTGATTGTAACATATCATATCATAACAGAACAGAACAAACATAGAAACATAGCAGAATACAAAAACTTGACATAACATAATAAATATGATGTATAATAATTAGATGTTAAAGTAATATAGAATAAATATAATTTGACACATATATGTTTAGGTGTGGTAAAATCTGTATTTTGTATAGCTTGTAGGTATAAGCACATCTGTATGTGTACCTGCATGTACACTTGTATGTAAGGGTACCTTTCATTTCCTAGCATTGATTCTATCTTATTGCTCTTAATAAAATATTTTCCGCATAGCAATGGACAGAGCTTAATGATAATAATACAAATTATGCATTAACCTACATAAAATCCTTCAGAGACTCCCCATTGCTCTTAAAATAAAATCCACAGTCACTACTATGGTATACAAGATAATCTACCCATTCCAATCTCTACAACCCAGGGTAATAATTCTCCCTCCCTTTGTCACTCAAAACATTCCAGCACACTTGTCTCCTTTCTTCTGGAGATTGGCCACCCATCATTCACTTCCCTTCTCTAATTCCATCTCTCAGAGACCTCTTCCTTGACCATCCTAAGATAGATCCTTCCCAGAACTTTTTGTGATGTCACCTTGTTTATTTCCACCATAATATTTAACATTCTCTGCAACTGTCTTTTTAAATTCATTGTCTTCTTTATTATTTCTCTCCGGTGTCCATAGTAGAATATTAACATAATGAAGGCCAGAACTTTTCACTTAGGTTTGAGGTATGCCAATACCTAGAATGGAGTGACGTTACCTGGACAACTGGTGCTCAGGACCTTTTGAGTTAATAAATTAATGGATTATCCAAAGAAACAGATTAGCTAAAAGCTTCCATTAAGTCAAGGATAAAATTCAGTTTACCTTATAAGCAATGGTCACTCTATTGGCTAATATAAGAAGGTGATTTATGAAATGTCCTGATCTTAGAGAATCAATATAGTACAATGAGCAGAACTTTGAAGTCAGACAGACTTGCTTTGAATTCTGACACCTTTAATTACAAGCTTTATAGACTTGGGTAAATTATCTGAACTAGCTAAGCCATGGTTTCTTTAAATTTATAATTACAATTGTTATAGTACTTAGCATATAACACTGTGTGTAAACTAAATAAAATGACATATATAAAGCCTTTATCATAGGACTTTATAATTGATATAACAACTCAATAACTGTTAGCTATTATTATTACTATTATAAAGAAATTAAAGTCAAAATCCCCCTTTTTACATTGAGTCAATAGATAATAAACACATATCCACTACTGAAATTTTTTAAATAAAGATAAATATGTTGCCTTAATCATTCATTTATTTGTCTAAAGTATTTCTTGTTTATTTTTTTCCATTGGTTAAGATAATTGGGTAAAAAATTATTTCACTACACTATCATCTGACACCTTTCCTGGAAATGTAGGAATAAAAGAATAACTTCTCAATTTAAAATTATGAGAATTAGAATCTAACTAGGTTGTAATTTTTTTGGACAATATCAGAATGAAAGAAAAAATGCATTTTGATGCTGTTGTTGTTCTTTGTTAAAAGTAAATACGTAAGATTAGCCAACATTTTATTTGGCAGAACTATGAAATCTATCCTATTTTATACCAATATTCAAATATAAAAATTCCAAAGGAATATATACTAGTAACGTCATGCAACCCATATATATTTGTTGTCTGATGACAATGTGTGGTATTATTTTGCTGATATTGCACTTATGTGAATGGGTTACAAACTTTGTATAAAATATTAGTTGCCCCACCTAAGTAAAGCAACATATTATGATACTAATTATTAGAATTAAAACATACGCAAAATGGTAATCTTCAGAAAGCTTTGAAATTCTATTTCTATGGCTAATAGCCATTAGACTTAGAGATTCATTTCTGATTCGTGTTCCTAAATGTTTGTATTCTTTCCAATACCATTGGTCTGTTGCCCAATTATAATCAAGATAGAAATTTATCTGACAATTTTCAGTACTCGTTCAGTTTGGGCTCAACTGCCTGCATCTTTTCACCTCTGCTCCTGTAAAATATTTCTTAGTTAATTTCATCCTAAAATCAATCTTGAGAGAGTACCAATTAAAAAGAAAAATCTCAATGTACTAAACATGAGCTATGTACTGGTTGACTGCTAGTTACTGCCAAATTTTTTTTATAATAAACTAATGCTGGGAACGACTCCCTTTTTCACTATAAACCAAAAAACAAACCCATTGCTGTGGAGCAACCTATTCATAGCAACCTTACAAGACAGAGTAGAACTGCCCCATAGGATTTCCAAGGAGCGGCTGGTGGATTCTAACTGACGACCTTTTGGTTAGGAGCTCTGTCCCTTAACCACTGCACCAGCAGCAATAAGTATAATTCTTATGGGATTGTACCTAGGAAAGTTATCAAAGCAAAATATCCAGGTTGGACAGCAAAGACCCAGCTTGAGTAGAATTGTAAAGGGTGGTGTAGCTAACTGGGTGGTTTTCTATATTAAAATGCATATTGTCTCTATTTCTATAATTGTTTCTAAGCAGGAATCTTTGGAATAAGTTAAGATTTGGAACCCGAAGGAGGAAATGGCTTGGAGTAAGTATTCTTTTCGCTTGTCTGTGATTATGAATCTGTTTTGGGAAACCTGTATCTTATAAGTGAGGGGGTTAGCTGTATTCTGTAGCACAAAATCTCAGAGGGCCCTCTGGGAGGCACACTAGTAAATGAACACAAGGTGCCACCAACTATTTTCAACATTTTATAGCTAACGGAACTTATTCTGGGCTTGTTCCTAGACTTTGGGGTGCATGGTTTCACTCTATCAAGATGAAATGATACTAAGGGCGGTTCTCACGCATGAACATATTTTCTAAGTTAAAATCCCCATATCACACGTGAAATTTTCTTTTTAAAAAAGAGACATAATGGTCTATTTTATTGTTGTTGTTGTTTCTTCTAGAAAAGACTGGAAGAAAAGAAAGGTATTAGTCTGGCAGATTACAGTTATCAAACCAGCTATGAAGAATCTCGGTTATAACCTCCCTTTAACTGCACCTTCCACACTGGCAGCTCTGTGGAACTTAGTAACTCTAAAAGCATCTAGATTTTCTTTCATTGAGCAGATTGCCCTTTTTTCCTTTCTGGTTTTCATCTGATTAGAAGTAAATGTAAAAAAAAGAATTTTGTTGCAGCAGCCCAGGAAGGAGAAAATACTTAAAAGGCCCAGGCAAACAAACTGTTAAACTGTAAGCAGCAATGTACAACACTGCTCTCTTTACACGAGGCTTGGGAGGCATTTACTGAACTGTCTGTGAAAGAGCTATGTAAAGCTAGGGGATCGAGGGAGTTGAAGTGAGAAGGCACAAAATTGTAATGCTTCCCAGAGTGGTCAAGCTCAGCTCCATCCCCGAAGGCGCCTCTCTCCCCTCGGCCCTCCCCCTATCTTCCTCTAATGAGAACACATTAAGCCTTTCTCAATGCCCTGATGTGCTCTTACATTGCAGAATCCTTGCATTGCAATGCACAATGCAGTCTGAGGATTTCTAGTATTATAAAGAGAGAGAAAATGCTTTCTAGACAGCTCATCCAGCTCCTCCCCTGTGCTCAGCAGGGATTTAAGTGTGTCTACTTCTACTGAAAGTAAATGCATGTTTTTGCCCCCAACTAAAAGGGGCTTTTTTCCCTGTTTCCTGCTCACAAAGGCATCTGTATAGTCTCTCTGCATCTCACTCTTACTCTGTGGACATTGCCAGAATTTGGAATTGTAGACCACACACACAAAGTTTATGCTCTTTGTTTATAATACCTCCACATTTTATTTCCTCACACACATTGCCCATTACTTTTAAGCTCTTCGTGAAGATAAAAGAAATATTTAACCCAGCTTGAAAGACTGAAAGCCCAAATTAACTTTGGGAATAATTCCATCATTTAGGTTCTGTTTTATTTGTGTTCTTTCTTAAATGTGTAGGTATCTGCTATGACATTTCAGAAATCATCTAAAACAATTCTACCTTCCAGCTTCTTTCAACTTAGGTGAAGATTTTATATAAATAATTAACATGAGGATGCCTATTCCTTAAGGATTTCCAAGATTTTATAGTATATTGGTGAATAAAAACTGAATTCTTCCCGCCATGGGAAAATGTTTTCCAAAGACCCATGTTTTGCTGTTGCTCAGCCCAAGGACTGTTTCCAGCTCACCAAGCAAGTATTACAAATAATGAGCAAGAGGATCAAGCCTCTAGTCTAATCAGGGGTTATATGCTGGTAGGAAACCAAGCAAGGTTCACAAGTTCTGCTGGCGTCCTCTCCCCTTCCCCAGCTGGTAGGGTTTCAGCAATGGCTATGAAACACCAACTTGCTAAAAACAAATGCAATAGGAAGGAATGGCACTTATTTGGTGGAGGGAGGGTGCAACTAGAGTAGTTGTAGTTTTTGTCCTGGAGGTGATTCTTTCGTTGTTGTTGCTGATGTTATTGTTCCTAGAAATTTAACAGATAACACCCCCACAAGCAATTCATCTGCTAAAACAAGCTCAGAGTTACAAATGGGAGAAACTGTAATGTTTAAGTTTGGGACTTTCATCTAGAACAGATACCTAGCAGGGTTGGTGCGGGGGGGGGGGGGGGGGGACGACTATATGACAGAGAGATCCTCCGTAGTTTGGGCTTAGAGTAAAACATGGAATGTAAATTGTTAACTGACACCTGGGCAGTGCAACTCTAGTCATACTCCAGGGCTCAGCCATCAGTACTCGTGCTTTCATCATCCTGTACTGATGTTAGCTTGTTTCTGAAAGGAACAGTATGCCCCTCCCCCATCACGTAAAAATAAACAGCTTCGTCAGTCTCAAGTACCTACCTGACATAGAGGCAGGTCAATTCAGAAAGAAGCGGCCAAGCAGAATGCTGAGCATCCTTAAGACAGAGCCACTGGATGAATGACCTATTCTGGCCAATTATCTTTTCGGTATCTGTCCCCCAGATATAACTTCTACTTACTGCAATTTTATTCGAGTCAACTGATATTTATTGACTAATATCTATGTACAGAAATTAAGAAAAGTGCTGGCCGCTGGGAAAAGTGGTTTGTTTTTATATTCAAGGTCTCCTTGCCATACTTTGAGCAGGGATTTTGCCCAGTGAATCTAATAAAGGAGTATGCTCCTGCTCAGCTCTCTAGCTTTCTCGGTAGATTGGCACCCCGTCCTAAGTGACTTCCTTGCTTATTCCAGGTTTACTCAGGCCTCCTAGGCTGAAGATAGGTCACCTCTCTTTTGCAAACCAGGAGGCACTGAACTCAGCTGAAGAGCGTGCGAAGATGCAGAGACCCTAGTAACCATTTATTACGTAAGTTGGTGCCGGACTTAGAGAAGTTCCAACTAGGAGACTGACTACAGCCACCTGGAAAAGCCAGAGGAGAGAAGGAGATGCTTGACCAAACGCATGATTCAATCCTTGATATCTTTACTGGTCAAGTTCTACCTTGGATTTTTTTTCAATAGGTATTCGAGTATTCTATCATCAGTGCCTGGCAAACATGAGTAGTTATACCAAACGTTCTATTTTGCTATAGAGCGAATAAAAATTAAACACACACACTTCTTTTATAGTAGCAAGACCTTCGAACTTTTACAGCATTCCATCACTTTGATTTGTTAACTAGCTGGTTACTTCATTATCAAATAATCCTTTCTGATCCAATTGCCTCTGAATTTTCTGCATCTGCTTCCTCTAACCTGAATGTTTCAGAGCAATCTCTTCAGACCACAGCCATCTGAGTGAGCGGTTCTTGGATTATTCAGCATCCAGATACTTTTTAATCTTATAATTTATCTAGTTGCTAAGAAGAGCCTTTATTTGTTCTAACTTTCAGTATTCTTGCAATTCCACCAAGAAGCCAAATAGCAAGTGAAATGCTTTTGGCTACCTCAGCAGAGGCTTGTCATTTTTTTTTTTTTTTTTTTAGGCATACTGTAGCCAAACATTTCTGATTTCTGACAGGGAGCAGTTGCCTAAAGAAGATCCTCACACAATCTAAGTTTTCAAAGATGAATTTTTTTAATTTTGTTTCTCTTTTATTGGATTGCACTCAGCTTGAACACATTAGAAAATAAAAGTTAACATGTATCTTTGGAGACAGGCCTAAAAGAACTAATCTGAATGTCTGACAGATTTTAGTTAAATAATCTGGCAGGCAAAATTCCAGGTCTTAATTGGATACTTTAATTAATCCTTATTGGTAAAACAAATCTTTATTGATAAAAACAACCCTCAAATTCACCTTTTCCTTGCTATAATTATTGTAATGTTTTCAAGGATGTCTTGACTGTTTATCCCTACACTGTTCGTTTTTTTCAGTGTTTTATGTTTCCTTGGAAGCCAGAGAAAACAAGTAGGATTCAAAAAGTACTTCACAGATGTTATTTTTTTGTTGATTATTAATAATCATGGGAACTTTTTACAGAACACCTAAAATTTAAGTGCAGTCTACAGGAAGACAATAAGCCTTTGTGTCTGTTGAGTGAAATCTCCTATTTCCCTTTGTTGTGTGAGTGTATTTCACCCTTCTGTCAAAGTGTGTCCACTCTAACCTTTCCTTTCGCACTGCTGGCATCTCTCCAGTCTCCAAAATGCCTGTTTGACTCACATCTGACACCTTCATCTGATACAGTCACAACACTTCTTTGCATAATGAGCAAGCATTCCCTACCCATCAGAAAGGTAATTAAAAAAATGTTTAGATTTTTGTTTTCATAGACGTAACAGTATAAAGGCAACTTCTGCTCAATTAAGCTCCAGCGTCAGCAAGTGCGGGAGGGAGGAGCGGTTCTTTTAATAAGAGCACGTTTTAGGCTAGTATCTTCTAACTGGGAATACAGATTGGCGATTTTCCCTCCCCAGTGGAAAGAAGTCTTTAAATAAAGATGTCTTCATCTGAATTGACCACCGTTTATAAAGGCAGATCTGGTCGGGGCTCTGCTGCTTATGCTAAAGGAACATTCCTCCCCATTACAACGGCATTTGCACATTTATAGGAAGAATAAAGAGAAAGACGCACGGTACATGTGAAGGAGCCTTCTCTCTGCCATCCAGAGAAAGAAGAACTAAAAGGATTATAAAAGTTCAGATTAAAATGATATAAAATCTAGCATGTGGCTCCAACACTAGTGCCGTGGTCCTCTGAAGCTAATCTGTATGCACCCCGTGACCTCCTGGCAGCGAACCCTGCTAAATATATTATTCCCACGGGGGCTTTCACTGCTGCTTGGTGTCAGAAATCAATATGTATGAGGCGCGTGGATGGGAATTTCTAATAGATCTGCCTGGTCCTGTGCTGCTTTTCAATATCTGCCTTGGACTATTAGTGCCGGCTCGGTGCCTGTGAAATAACCGAGATAATCTTTTAAGGTGCACTGTTAAGGTGGAACCTAAATGTTGCTGTTTCAATTAAAACAAAAATTATATTCATAAATCAGTCAGGTCTGTGTAACCTTGTATAGTCACTCTGGAAGGCTGATTAGAAACAAGGCCGGAATGAAAAGCCTGAAGGAGTGAAATGTGATTTTTAACTTTCATTCCGAGTTCAGAGAAAGGTTTTGTATTTTAAGGCTCATGATGTGTTATTTGGGGAAGGATATCAAATTACAAATGAAATTTAGAAATCTCAGAATTATCGAACCAAAACGGTGTTTATTTTATTTGATCACCATAAGAAAAAGAGAAAAAGGAGCCATAACATATGGATAGCATACTCATTTTTAACATATTAGATGAAAACCCGTTTCTATATAGTTCTTTTTCACATAACGAATGCACATTAAAATTATTGCATGGGTTTTTTTTTTTTAATAACAGCACAAATTAATTTTATCACCAGCATGCAATTATGTCATGCCATTATTTGTACTTATATCTGTCTAGCTATTTGGAGATAAAAGTGGGCAAGAAAGTGGTTCATTAAAGTTCCATTTCACCCACCCTCATTGATTAACATCCTCCCACTTCAGTAGCCCAGTAGCCTGAGCGCAAAGTGCAAAGAGGTGTAGGTCTGAGCTTTGTACCGGGAACACTGAGCCAGTCCCTTTATTCTTTTTCCCCCCTCTTTGTTTTCAGGTTAGTGCTCAGAGGAAGCTGTTCCAGTTCAATGCACAGAGGTGCAGCACCCAAAACAATAACGGCTAAGGTACTCCAGCATTATTAATAGTAGTAGGGTCATTATTAGTATGAATGGGGAAGAGGGAGGTCGCCTCTAACCCACACATAGTACATTCATGCGGCATTTCACACAGACGAGACTGTGTTCAAATCCATGGGCGGCATGGCATGGCACAAAGAAAGCTGCTACCCAAGAGGATCATATTTAGCCACCTTCAGCTCTGTTGCCTTGTGAGGCTGTCACCCTACCAAAGGTTGAGGAACTGGCACATAACCCTGTTTTTTTGTTTTTTTTTTTTCTTCTTCTTCCTTTTCCTGCACACTTCACTTAGCACAGCGCAATCCACCTGACAACCGTCTGAAACCACCCTGACTGCTTGTCGGGCCTTATCTGGAGTTGTGTGTGAGGCTGCAGCCTCCCATCAATGACGTGAGGGTCTAAGCCAGAAACATTATAAAGGAAGCACAGAAAAGTATAAGGCTGAAAACATCAGCAATCGACTTGACGGCAAGGGATTTGGTTTTTTCCTTTTTCTTTTTTTGGGGGGCGGGGACGCTCGGGTGGGTCATTCAGAAGCTACCTGTTAAAAATATCTCAATCACAATCTGTTTGGACTTTACTTATTATAATATTAACACAATATTTTATAAGTACATACTCTTTTTAAGAAAGACTATTTCTTTACTTAATTACTGATTTTTAAAAATTTTAGCAAAGCTTGAACTGAGCTGTGAATAAAACTTCTCAGCACAAGCTTTCTAGACAACAGGGAGGAAAACGTCCCCTATTGGGAGGGACTTTCCCTTTAGGTTCACAGCCAAACACTTAACCCTTGCCCCACCAGGGCTCCTTTCTCTTGCATACTTGCTTTGTTTTAGAGCTACTTCCCCATCGGTACAACTCTATGTGGTCTGTCTGCACTGCAGAACGATTAGAAAAAAGAAGAGGGGAAAAGAAAAAAAAGCTAAAATCACATGCAACCAAACCAATCTTTGAAGTCTCTTTGATGAAATGGAATTCCATGTACCAACTTTATTTAAAATATCACCAGAACTCATAAATAAAATGTAAATGTTTATAAAGTGTTCTACCACCGTAGTCACTTGTTTTTTCTGTACCATCCAGTATGCAGAAAACCAGTCAGTCAGCTCAATTTTCAACTGGGTATATAATACAAACAGTTATGATCTAACAGGAGAAATCCTCAGCACTTTAATCTGTCTAAAAGTCTCTCCCCTGTAAATCCCTCCTTCTCTCAACCCTTCAATTAGAGTTTTGTGAAAACAAACAATCTACCTGTTTTCTACATCTCCCAGGGAGGTGTAATGTTGTGAAGAAGTGGCTATAAGCTTTCAGCAATGGTAAGTGGAATTATGATGGAGTTTTATAAATGAAGGCTTCTAACAAATTAAAGAGAGAAATAACTACCTAGGCAATAGCATTGAACTGTCTGCTTCAAAGCTGACTGAATAAGAGTAACTGTTCTTGAGAAACTTCAGTAAAATCAGGTAAAAAGAAATAATTTTTGAAGCTGACTTCTTATCAAAATATTGGCATCTGAGTCTAAACCAAGCAAAACATGTAGTAAAATAAATAAAAACAGCAACAGCAAATATGTGGTAAAAATGAGCATAGGCATAAGACTGTTTATGACCAGAAGAAAAAAAATGACAATATTTGGTTTAACACTCTTAT
Organism: Dugong dugon; assembly: GCA_030035585.1. NCBI lineage: Eukaryota > Metazoa > Chordata > Mammalia > Sirenia > Dugongidae > Dugong > Dugong dugon. The sequence goes on along the minus strand of CM057463.1, from coordinate 17,451,264 downwards.
CCCCATAGTTAGAAAACCTTACAGATAAATTTTCATCATCTTTTTTAAAGTATTTCTTTCTTTGACAGAGCCACCATAATTGAAATGTCTGAAGAACTACATTGTATAACATCCTTATCCTATATCAATTACTTCTACAATAGCTAGAACACAATGCGAGATAACTATGAAATTTCTCATGGCTCTGCCCATTGGACCAAGAAAACAGAGAAGATTTGTTAGTAGATTATTTAACATTGTTGTTGTTGTTAGGTGCAGTCAAGTTGGTTCCAACTTATAACGTCCCACGTACAACAGAACAAAACACTGCCCAGTCCTGCGTCATCCTCATGATCATTGTTGTGCTTGAGCCCATTGTTGCAGCCACTGTGTCATTTCATATTGTTGAAGGTCTTCCTCTTTTTCGCTGATGCTCTACTTTACCAAGCATGATGTCCTTCTCCAAGGACTGATCCCTCCTGATAACATGTCCAAAGTATGTGAGACAAAGTCTCACCATCCTTGCTTCTAAAGACTATTCTGGCTGCACTTCTTCCAAAACAGATTTGTTCGTTCTTTTGGCAGTCCATGGTATATTCAATATTCTGCACCAACACCATAAATCATAGCATTAAAAATAATAAAATCGTTATTTCATAGTCAACATCATTGATGTAAATTTCTCCATGTAACTAAATAAGGATAATGCATTTTTAATTATCTCAGTGGTTAAGAGGTTGGCTGCTAACCAAAAGGTCGGCAGTTCAAATCCACAAGTCGCTCCTTGGAGACCCTATGGGGCAATTCTACTCTGTCCTGTAGGGTCACTGTGAGTCAAAACCAACTCGACAGCAATGGTTTTTTTTCTTTTATCCATACCTGGAATTAGGGATGTTTCAAAAACAACATCAACCCATTATATAGGATTAATCTGATATTATAACATAAAAGAATAAATTGGTATCTTGACATTTTGTGCAAATAGAGAAAGAAAGGGCTTTGTTCCACAAATTTTGTGCTGTGTCTTCCAATGAGATAAGCACAATGTGTGATCGTATTGGTCCTACATAGAGATTTAAAATACAATGTGATTTATTTCTGTCTGAATTAGTTCTTTCTGTTTTCTTTCTTTTTTCTTTGTCTCAATATTTTGTCTACGGGAATATAGTATTTGACTAAATCACAAATACAAGAACGAACGGAAGAGTAGAAGAAAGAGAAGTATAAGATAAATGAGTTGTCTTCCACTACGAAATCATAAACTCTTTGAGGAGACTGAGCCCATCTTCTTCCGTTACAACTCCATGGAACCAACTGTTGTTGTTGTTGTTAGGTGCCGTGGAGTCAGTTCTGACTCACAGGGACCCTATGTACAACAGAACAAAATACTCCCCAGTCCTGTGTCATCCTCACAATCGTTGCTGTGTTTCAGCCCATTTTTCTTTTGTTGTTGTTGTTGTTGTTGTTGTTGTTGCAGACACTGTATCAATCCATCTAGTTGAGGGTCTTCCTTTCACCGACCCTCCACTTTACCAAGTATGATGTCCTTCTCCAGGGACTAGTCCCTCCAATAACATGTCCAAAGTATGTGAGACAAAGTCTCACCATCTTCACTTCTAGGGAGTATTCTGGCTGCACTTCTTCCAAGACAGATTTGTTCATTCTTCTGGCTGTTCATGGTATATTCAATATTCTGGGCATCTGTAAGTCTCAGTTACTGTGACTGGCTCTAGAAATAGAAGGATAAAAAAGACTCAGTGCCCACACAGAGTTTATAGTTTAATAAATGAGATGACCTACAAACAATGTTTAAAGTATTAAATAATAAATTCAGTGTATCCATTAGTTCACAAAGTCAGGTTTTCAGTCTATTTGGCTCACCATGATGGTTCCAGTGCACAGTATTGCTCTGAAGTATGGTTAGTCTATCAATCAGTGTCCAGTCAGAAAAAAAGAAGTCACTCAAGGTATTTGTAGTAGAGTGAAATTTAACATCAGGTATTGGTTGCCAAGGAGTTAGAAGAGCCGTAGGAGCTAAGGAAAGAAGTTAGGGCTGGTGAGGCAATATGGAAAAGAGGATTACCCAGACACCACAAAGCTGCTACTGCCCCAGACTGAAGACAAAATTCTGTCCTGGCTACTGATCTGCTGGTAACCACCTGAAGCTGGGAATGAGTAGGGGCAGGCTTCTTTTTTCCTTCTATCTTCTAGTCTCCTACTAGTACCTTCCATTGGTAGAGCCTAACTAGAAGCCAGTTGTCTTAGGCTGGGTTCTCTAGAGAAGCAAAACTAGTGAAGCATATACATATATAGAGAGAGAGGGAGGGAGAGGAAATGGCTCAAGTGGTTGCAGAGGCTGGCAAATCCTAAAGACCATAGGTCAGGCGTTGGCTAGAGGCTTCTCCTGACTTATATGGTTACAGGGCCTGACAAGCCCATAATTGGCAGGTTGGACTGTAGGCTGCTGGCCCACAGGGCTGTGGAACCCATTGAATCCCAAAGTCAGCAGGTCACAGGACATGCTGTTGCTGGCTCAAGTCCCGAGAACTGGAGGTCAGATTATGACGAGCTAGAAACAGGACCTAGAGCAAACAAGCAAGCTTTGCCAGAACGTCCATATATATACTGGGTGCAGGCCACACCTCTGAGGCAACTCTGCTTACAACTAATTGGTTGATCGCATCAGCTCACATCATGATGATTACATTATATTACTTATGGATGATCACAAAATAAAGGCTAATTACATCAGATCACAAAATGAGGGATAAGTACATAATACTGAGAATCATGGCCTAGCCAAGTTGACACATAACTTTAACCATCAAAGAAGCAGACTGTCACATCTCTCTCCAGCAGAGTGGCTCTTAGGTTCAAACTGCTGACCTTTCAGTTAGCAGCAGAGCACTTAACCACTGTGCTACCAGGGATCCTTATAGTTTATGTAGGCAACTGAAAATTCATGATAGCCAGAGCTTAGAGTGGTAGATGGAACACCTGAGTGAGTCCAGAAGAGTCGACAAAACATGTATGGTCTAATATATCACACTAAGGAATTTGGACTTTATTCTGTGTGCCATTGGGTGCCAATGAAGAGTATATCCTAAAAGTGGAAAAATAAGTTTTGTCCTTAAGACAGATAGCTTTGGTGACAATGAGAATCATTTAAAGAAGGACAACACTAGAAACATGGATAAGAGCACAAAAACGGGAAGAGATGAGGGACTTATTAAAGCAACAGTGCTATAAAGGGATGTCAAGAAAGTAGAACTGATAAAACTTGTCCATGCACTGGAAATGAGAGAGAAAGAAAGAGAGCCCTAGGATGATTCCCCAGGTTTCTGGCTTATGGTTGGTGGTACCATTTTATGAAACTTGAAGTGCAAGAGAGGGATAACTTTTGAGGTAAAATAGTAAGGAAAGACAATGAGTTCATCTTGGAGTTGAATTCTCTGTGGGAAACTCACATATAGAAACCGGAGTTTAGAAGAAAGCTCTGAACCAGTGGCATAGATTTGAGTATCACCACAAAATACATGTAGCTGCTGCTATAGAATAGTTGACATAGCTTCTAAAGGGTTTTTAATTTATTAAAAGAAGGAAAAACAAAAATAGTGCCAGCAAAATTTAAGGAATGATTAAAAGAATAAATAGCTATTTAGTATCCAGAGTATACTAGGCACTTCAATAGTCACTTTCTCATATACCTTATAAGATCTTCACAATAACCCTAAGTTACAGAAATCTTAATGTCCTCATTCAGAAATAAACTCTGGCTTAGAAAGACTTAGCTAAAATCACACTATGAAGCCATAAAAATGAGACTAGAATGCAGACATTTTAACTGTTTTGCAGGACATCACACTGCCTACTTATTGTTTTATTTTAGTAATATTCATGAACATAGGGCATAAAGAATAGGAAAAACATACCAAAGGACTCTTGGGATCCATAAAAAAAGAAAGGTTCTAGTGATGGAAATGTCTGTCTATACTCTAGAATGTACGAATGTACTATTGCTTAAAGTATTTTATTTTGAGGAATGCATCCTTATTAACTTTACATGTTTGGAAACTGCTTCAAATTTTATTCATAACTTAGTTCATGACTTACTAAGAGTTTATCAGAAAAGCCCATATACATATAATATCCTATATACATTGCCATCTTCTGAGTAATTTGTTGCAGGCTTAAAGTTAGCTTTAAAGAAACAGATTGAATAAAAGTGGGCCTATCATGTGGACCTGTTTCACTCTGCAGAGGGGAAGAAATGAATCCAATAGAACACTTCCATTATCAGATTAAACGCAGATTTGGGAGACTTGGTGGGAAGAGGATAAAGAAGTCCTTTTCCAACGGCTTCTACATTATTAGTGAAATAAGAAACAAAGCCGTAAGCTGAAAGCCAGGTTGTGAGAAAGGTTCTGGTGACTGGAAAAGAGAGGAAAAGGGGAAAGAAACATGCAGATCAATAGAAGTTTAGGATAATTGGAAAGCAAGTTGACTAAGAAATGTTGTAGGCGTCTAAGGCTGGGGTGAGGGCTCACTTGAAGTTTGTGGTCAGTGATTAAATGTAAAATGTCTCAACATGGCTGTGAGTTTTCCCCCAGCTATGTTCACAAGCGGGAGTGTAAGTAGGCAGTTTGATTCAGTCAGGAAAGAACTCTGAAGAAATAGAAGGGGAAAGCTACATTGTAATGTATGTAATGTATTGATTCTAATGATTTAATCTGGAATCGAAGCTAGTTAAGAAGGAATGAGAACATCAAGGGATGGAGAGTACAAAAAGGACAGCAATGGATTTCAATAATTGTTAGAATAGGGCTGCCATAGGGAATGAGATGGATTAGAAAAATAGTTATCTTACATTTTAAAACTACTACAAAAGAAATTTTACTTATTATTCTTAAGAAAAAGTTGTAGTTCTTATCAGGTGCCATTGAGTCGGTTCCGACTCATAGCAACCTACGTACAACAGAAGGAAACACTACACAGTCCTGCACCATCCTCACAATCATTGCTACATTTGAGCCCGTTATTGCAGCAACTGTATCAATCCATCCCCTTGAGGGTCTTCCTGTTCTTCACTGACCCTCTACTTTATCAAGGTCTGGTCGCTACTGATAACATGTCCAAAGTACTTGAAACGAAGTCTTGCCATCCTCACTTCAAAGGAGCATTCTGGCTGTACTTCTTCCCAGACAGATTGAATTGTTCTTCTGGTAGTCCATGGTATACTTGTTATTCTTCATGAACACCATAATTCAAATGCATCAATTCTTCTTCCTTCTCCCTTATACATTGTCCAGCTTTCCCGTACATATGAGGCTATTGAAAATACCAAGGCTTGGGTCAGGCACACTTTACTCCTCAAGATGACATCTATGATTTTTAATACTTTAGAGAGGTCTTTGCAGCAGATTTGCCCAATGCAATGCGTCATTTGATTTCTTGACTGCTGCTTCCATGGACATTAATAGTAGATTCAAGTAAAATGAAATCCTTGACAACTTCAGTACTTTCCCTATTTATCATGATGTTGCTTATTGGTCCAGTTGTGAGGATTTTTGTTTTCTTTATGTTGAGATGTAATTCATACTGAAGGCTGTGGTCTTTGATCTTCATCAGGAAGTGCTTCAAGTCCTCCTCACTTTCAGCAAGCAAGGCTGTGTCAACTGCATAAAGCAGGTTGTTAACGAGTCTTCCTCCAATCCTGATGCCACATTCTTCTTCATATAGTCCAGCTTCTTGGATTATTTGCTCAGCACACAGACTCAATAATTATGATGAAAGGATACTACCTTGACACACATCTTTCCTGATTTTAAACCATGCAATATCTCCTTGTTCTGTTCAAATGATTGCCTCCTGGTATTGCATTAACACAGTTAAGTGTTCTGGAATTCCCATTCTTCACAATGTTATCCATAATTTGTTATGATCCACATAGTCTAATGCTTTGTATAGTCAGTAAAACACAGGTAAGCATCTTTCTGGTATTCTCTGCTTTCAATCAGGATCCATCTGACATCACCGATGATATTCCTCATTCCACGTCCTCATCTGAATCCAGCTTGAATTTCTGGCAGTTCCTTGTCCATGTACTGCAGCAATAACTTTTGAATGATCTTCAGTACAATTTTATTTGTGTGTGCTATTAATGATACTGTTCGATAATTTCCACACTCAGTTGGATCATCTATCTTTGGAATGCTCACTAATATGGGTCTTTTCCAATCGGTTGGCCAGGTAGCTGTCTTCCAAATTTCTTGGTGTAGACAAGTGAATGCTTTCAGCATTGCATCCATTTGTAGAAGCATCTCAATTGATCTCAGTTGGTATTCCGTCAATTTCTGGAGCCTTGTTTTTCAACAATGCTTACAGTGCAGCTTTGACTTCTTCCTTCAATACCATCAGTCCTTGAACATATGCTACCTCCTGAAATGAGTCAACACTGATCAATTATTTTTGGTAGAGAGACTTTGTGTATTCCTTTCATCTTCTTTTTATGCTTCCTGTGTCATTCAATATTTTGCCCATAGAAGCCTTCAATATTGCAACTCAAGGCTTAAATTTTTTCTTCAGTTCTTTCAGCTTGAGAAATGCTGGAAAGGGCACTTCCCTTTTGGTTTTTTATCTCCAGGTCTTTACACATTTCATTATAATACTTTACTTTATCTTCTCAAGCCACACTTTGAAATCTTCTCAGCTCTTTTATTTCATCATTTCTTCCATTCACTTTAGCTACTCTAGTTCAAGAGCAAGTTTCAAGTCTCTTTTGACATCCATTTTAGTTTTTTCTTTCTGTCTTGGTTATCTAGTGCTGCTATAACAGAAATACCACAAGTGATGGCTTTAACAAAGAGAAATTTACTCTCTCACAGTCTAGGAGGCTGGAAGTCTGAATTCAGGGTGCCAGCTCCAGGGGAAGGCTTTCTCTCTCTGTCGGTTCTGGAGGAAGGTCCTTGTCATCAATCTTCCACTAGTCTAGGAGCTTCTCACCAAAGGAACCCTGGGTCCAAAGGCCGTGCTCTGCTCCTGGTTCTGCCTTCTTAGTGATAGGACGTTCCATCTCTCTGCTTGCTTCTCTCTCCTTTTACCTCTTGTAAGATAAAAGGTAAAGCAGGCTGCACCCCAGGGAAATTTCCCTTACATCAGATCAAGGCTGTGACCTTGAGTAAGAGTGTTTCATCTCACCCTTATCCTCTTTAACATAACTTAATCTTGCCTCATTAACCATAGGTAAAACCAAAAAAAAACCAAACCCATTGTCGCTGAGTTGATTCTGACTCATGGCAACCCTATAGAACAGAGTAGAACTGCCCCATAGGGTTTCCAAGTAGTGGCTGGTGGATTTGAACTGCTGACCTTTTGGTTAGCAGCTGAGCTCTTAACCACTATGCCACCAGAGCGCCTAACCACAGATAGAGATTAAGTTTACAATACATAGGGAAATTCAATCAGATCACAAAATGGTGGACAACTACACAATACTGGGAATCATGGCCTAGTGAAGTAGACACACATTTTTGGAGGGCACAATTCAATCCATAACACTTTCTTTCCTGTCTTTTTGGTGACCTTTTGCTTTCCTCGTGTATGATGTCCTTGATGTTAGACTGAAGACAACTCGTCTGGTCTTTGGTCATTAGTGTCAAATCTATTCTTGAAATGGTCTCTAAATTCAGGTTAAATTGTCATATAATCTAGATGTTAAGTGTTTTTTCAGATAGTATTTCAGCAAAAAGGACATGAGGACAGATGTAGGAAACATTTCCCTTTTTGCTAGACTTCTGGTAACCCAGCTTCATGTACATATTTGAACAGTGTTCTCTTGATTATCTGCTAAACAGAGTTTATTTCATGCACATAGATGCACGAACATCTCACAGTTAGATTTTAAATGATTTGTACATAGTAAATCTATCACGTAAAGTTGGGCCAACACATACTAAGTGTTTACTTATATTTTTTTCTCATTTTTAAATGGTTCTAGCTAAGAAGTTATTTTAACTATACGATCCCATCATTATGACTTCATAATTTCTTTGCAAGATTGTCTTATTTTTTATTTATTTTCCTGGGAAAGGAAAATTCTGAGGACACCAACGGTATGAGCTGCTAGACTCAATCTTTAAGACTTTGTTCATATAATAATCAAAATTTTTAAGAGCAATTCATTATTTTGGTATTTTGTCTCCATGATGTCAAATATTCTGATATTTAGAAACATCCAAACAACTGCCTGTATGTTTTTTTAATCCTCATGTGACATGTTACATTTGCAGATACAACTTTAGTAAATACTCTCTTCACAAAATCAGAAAACATTAGCCATGTTGTAAAGGCATCATATTACTCAATGTTTTTGAATTTGTTTATGTACCCAATGCTTAACAGTTACTACTTTTTGAATTTACAAAAAGACCAGTTTGTAATGTAAACCTTCATTAAACTTTGAAACTGAAATGTACTTTTAACATTTGTCTCCCGCTCATTTTACTTTCTAATTTGTTTATATATTAAATAGTAAATAGTTAATTTACCTTTTAAGTTTTAAATCCTGTAATAGTCTTTAAAATAACAAAATTCAATTTCTGTGAATAAAAACACAATGAAATCCCTTGCATACCAGTAAAGCCATTTATAAGTAGGCAATTTTATTTAAAAAGTGGCAGTGTATAAAATTAGAATCAGTTAGTCTTTAAAAATAATGTTTTTTTCTTTCTGTCAATGAAAGGAATATATATTCATTGATGAGAATGTGGAAAATAGAGAAAATGGAAAGACACTCCCCCATGAATCTCAATATACATCATAGTCATAGTTAACAATTTTATATAATTCATCCCAGTGTTTCTGCTATGCATACATGTTTTCGAATGAATGGGATAATAAATTAGGTACAATTTTACACCCTGATTTTTCTCTTAACATTATATCTTAAGCATTTTCTTAACTCCTCAGTCTTCAAAAACTTAATTTAATAGTTGCATACTATTCCATTATGTGAATATACCATTATTTGCTTAAATTAATCAGTAAGTAATTTTATCATTCTCTTATTGTTAGGCATGTAGGGTATTTTCAATGTAATTTATGTAATGGTGAATATCTGTATACATACATATTTAATCAAAGTTCTATGTAGTTAGTATTTCTGAAAACAGTATTTATTAAGTCAAAAAAAATTTTAAAAACTAAAGGCTCTGAGAAATTTTGCCTAAATGATTTCAAGACAGTTTGTTCCAAGTAGACTCCTCCTGGAGCCCTGGTGGCACAGTGGTTAAGAGCTATAGCTGCTAACCAAAAGGTTGGCAGTTCAAATCCACCAGCGACTCAAGTTAGTGCAATTTCTCAATTTATCTTCACCTCAACGTTGAATATTATTATTTTATTATTCACTAATTTTGCGGGAAAATAATATTTCATAAATACTGCCATTGGAAATTACTAATTAATTCATTACTAATATGATTAACATCTTACCCTAATATTAATCTATTTTATTTGTTATGGATCTCTTCATATCTTTAACTCATGTTTCTACTGGACTTTCAGTCTATATCTTAATGGCTTGCAAAAGCTTTCCACATATAATAATACTAATTTTCTAAATTTTTTTTGGAAAATATTTGTCTGATTATTTTTAATTTGATTATTGGAGTTTTTGACATATAAATTTTAGTTTACAGTCTTTCAAATATAACAGTTGTGCAAGATAGTCATCATTGTTTCCATTTTACATATGATAAAACAGATTGAGACAGGTTGAATAATCTGCCCCAGGTCGTACAAATGCCAAAATTTTGATGCAGATCTGTCTGGCCCCCAAACTCACTCATTTTCCTATGCTACCTTATCTCTGTACACACCAAGCCTAATGATAAGAGGATTTTAATATGAAACATTAAGAAGGGGATAAAGTGAAAACATAGTAAAAAGGGCGATATTTGGGAAGTATAAGAACAATTACAGCAAGTGTTGAAGAAGATGGATCCATAGAACAAAGGACAGTGATGAGTTGACAATTACTCCAAGATTTCCTAAGTGGCTGGCTGCTGATATAGTGGCATTACCCAGTGTGACAAAGAAACCAAGCACAGAGCTCTGTCACTGCAAGATGATAAGCTGAATTGTCTTCTCCACATTTCATTTCTGTTAGTGACAGTACATACAGTTTGAAATGCCTTGTACAGGAAACTCTCAGCAAGTTGAGTGGAGAGGCCAAGTTCACAGTTAGACAAGTAGATTTGGACAGGTTTTCTGTACATATATGGGACCAAATGACATGCCCACTGTTTTGTGTATGGCAAGAAGAACAGGGCACTTATTAATTTCCTGAGACAACCATGGAAGCAGTTTGAGAAGTAAGGAAAATTCGGCAAGGGGATATAAGAGTTTTGCCTCTGATGCAATATATAGATTCCTGAAAAACTTTGTGTTCTCTAAAATGTACACAAAAATAACAGGGCACATAAAATCCCTTGAAACTATGAAAATTTGTAATCAAAGCATTAACAAAAACCACTAACAACCCTATTAAAATACTAATCCAATTTAAGAGACATGTTAAATTCTTTATACATACAGAATTACTACATTGAATACAAGAAATTTACCCCAAAAAAAATAGATAAATGTAGGTGGATGGAAAGATTTTAAAGAAGCATTGAGGTTGCTGAGTTATGGATATAAGGAGAAAATAAATATGATCATGGAAAATTCTGTAATACTACTGCCAAGACGGAGCGAGTGGTCAGACTGAGCTAAGAGTATAGGATGAATGAGCATCATGCACAGGATGATACCCATGTGTTGCTTGTCTGCCTGGCTTAGTTGTGTTGGAGCACTTGGAGAAACAAACTTTTAACATCTGGGAAAACAACAACTGTATATAAACCAATGCAGCTTCCTCGCTATACTCACATCACCTTCATTAACAAACTGTGATTGATCTAATTTGCCCTTGAATTACAGCAAAACGCATTTCATAATACAAGACCAGAGAAACTCCACTTCCCAATCCAAAACAGTATCCCCATCATTGATACTTTTTATTTACTTAATTTTCCATAAAGACATTTGTCACAATTTGTATCTGTTTCTCACTCCACACTAAACTCTATGAGGGCAAGAATTTGATTATTATGTTTATCACTTTAGCTAGTATCAAGTAGGCTCCAACTCATATCTACCTTATATATATATATAATTTTACACATATATGAAACATATTGTGAAGAAGAATTCCAAACAGGCCTCCAAAAAAAGTATGATAGATGTTTCTGAGGTTAATTGCTAAGGTTATGAAACAAATTTTAGAATGTTGGCTATATATACATATATATACAGTATATATACTGTATATACATATACACATATATATACTATATATATACTCTCTCTCTCTCTCTATATATATATATATATATATATATGCATACATATAAAAATCCCAAATCATGGTGACCCCATACAGAACAGAACAAAACACTGCCTGATCCTGCACCATCCCCATAATTGGCTGCAGATCTGACCATTGTGATCCATAAGATTTTCATTGGCTGATTTTCAGAAGTAGATCACCAGGCCTTTTTTCCTAGCCAGTCCTAGTCTAGAAGCTCTGGTGAAATCTGTTCCGTATCGTAACAACACACAAGCCTTCATAGACAAACGGGGTGGCTGCACGTGAAGCACATTGACCGGGAATCAAACTTGAGTCTTCTACACCGATGGTGAGAATTCTACCACTGAACCATCCCTGTCCTCATAAACCAGTTGCAGTAAGTAGATATCATTGCTGATGTCAGATGATCATGGCTGAAAGCAGAGAATACCAGAAAGATGTTTAGCCGTGTTTTACTGACTATGCAAAAGCATTCAACTGTGTGGATCATAACAAATTATGGATAATATTACAAAGAATGGGAATTACAGAACCCTTAATTGTGTTCATGAGGAACCTGTACTTAGTCCAAGAGGCAGTCGTTCAAACAGTACAAGAGGATACTGCATGACTTAAAGTCAAGAAAGGTATGTGTCAGGGTAGTATCCTTTCATCATATTTATTCAATCTGTATGCTGAGCAAATAATCTGTATGCTGAGAAGCTGGACTATATGAAGATGGGGCATCAGGATTGGAGGAAGACTCATTAACAACCTGCGTTACGCAGATGACATAACCTTGCTTGCTGAAAGTGAAGAGGACTTGAAGCACTTCCTGATGAAGATCAAAAACCACAGCCTTCAGTATGGATTACATCTCAACATAAAAAAAAACAAAAATCCTCACAACTGGACCAAAAGCAACATCACGATAAACAGAGAAAACATTGAAGTTGTCCAGGATTTCATTTTACTTGGATCCACAATCAATGCCCATGAAAGCAGCAGTCAAGAAATCAAATGACACATTGCATTGCGCAAATCTGCTGCAAAAGATCTCTTTAAAGTGTTGAAAAGCAAAGATGTCACTTCAAGCCATGGTGTTTTCAATCACCTCATATGCATGTGAAAGCTGTGTTACCCACAGCAGGTCCTGCTCAGTGTGGCTTCTGGTCAAAGAGACACACCGACACACCTAGGTGAGGAGGGAGGAAAAGCATTTATTGCAAGCAAGCAGGCAAAGAGCAAGGAGGTTTATACGTCAAATCAAGCTCCCCTAACAAAGGGAGGCAGAACGTTTTATACTGTCTCTCACAAGTACATACAAACATTACGGACTACATAGGTTAGCATGGTGCACAGGCACAGTAAGAAAAATTCCATTATTTTCTTTGGCATGTAGGCTAGTAAACTGTGTGTAACTGGCTTGAGACACCCTGAGCGCTTTGAGGACAATGGTCAGGAGGGGTAGATTCCACTTGGCCTGAGCAGCTCCCTATTGAGCCACACTCATTGCCACCACCTAAGGTTTTGCTTGCTATCGGCTAAGCAGTGTTGGCTATCCATCTGTCCTTCTCTTTGGGGATATTACAATAAGCCATATTCCCTGAGATGTGGAGAGTATCTTCTAAATTGGGCAATGGCTCCTCGACGTAGTACTGAACATAAGCTTTTATGCTTGGTTTCTTTAGCCTGCACCAAGATAAACAAAAAGAAGCTATTGTATAGAACAGCAGACAAAAATTCCTGTTAACAATTAAAGAAAATAAAAATAGTAAACAAATGCTTTAGCCGGTTATAGTTAGGTAACCAGGAGGTGAGCCAGTCAAAGGTACTTGACCTACCTTGGTTAGGACCATGAAGCCAAGTAGCTTTCTGATGTATTGACAAATCCAACGTTTAGTTATGCTGGTCGCACTTGCTACTGATTGTGCTAATTTGACAGAAGTGTTAACTATGCCAAGACCATGTGAGGGACAGAGTTAAGAGAAGAATGAAGGTGAGGTACCGCAGCTTCATTTTTGCATGAAACACGGTCTAGCTTAAGAGACCTACTATCTTAAACAGGTGAAATACGAACAGGAAGGAAAAAACCACAGTTAACAAACTGTATAGGTTAAAAACTCAGAGTCTCTTAAACAGATACTTCAGGTCTTGTAATGGCTCACAGTTCCAGTTGTCCTGAAGAGTAGTCGTTGCAGAGCCAGGGTCTGGGGCAGGTGCCACTTTCAGCTGGGTGTGCTGAATCCAAAATTTGATTCCTTTCAGTTTGACCACCATATGGGTGATGAGAAGCACCTAGAAGTTTCCTTTCCATTTGGACCGGATAGGCTCATCTTTCCAAGCATGCAGCAGGACCCAATCTCCAGGTTGAAATGGGTGTTCTTGTCTGGCAAGGACATATCTGTGGAGAGAATAAAGGACAGCAGACAAAGAACGCAAATACTCTTGTACAGTTCTTTCACCTAATACGATTAAATGGTCACCATGCGTCAGCCCATGATTTTTCAGGAGGGGCTTCCCATAGGCTAGCTCAAAAGGGCTTAATTTGAGTTTGCTCCTGGGAGCCGCGTAAGAAAGTCTATAGAGAGCCTGTATCCATGTTAATTTTGCTTCTCGACACACCTTTGCTATGTGTCTTTTATGTGTCTGGTTCATTCTTTCAAACTTTCCACTGGATTTTGGTCTCGAAGCCGCATGTAGTTGCCGTTTGATGTCCAGGAAATTTGTGAATTTTTCGGTTACATCAGCTACAAAGTGAGGTCCATAATCACTTCCCATGGAAGCAGGTAACCCTAACACTCCATAGGATAGATAAAATTCTTAGTAACCTTTCTTCCGGTAACTCCTATCACCAGTATTGATTTATTTGATAAGGGTCACTTCAGATTGTTAATAACAGAATAGGTGTCTCCCGTGTCCAATAAAAAGTCAGTCATTTCTCCCATGACCTTTACTTTAACGAAGGGCTCATTGAGGGAAACTGGAATAAGACTGGCCCCCAGTCACTCTCAGTCTGACTCTTCACCTTGTTGTATCATAACCTTTTCGGATTCCATCAGTGCCTTCTGTCTCTTAGGGCACTCTCTCTTCCAGCGCCCTTCTTGTTTACACGACTTGCATTGGTTAATGGGTGCCAATGGAACATGTCCAAACTCAGCCCATCTCTTCATTGCTGCACTCCCCTTTCTTCCACTCATTTGTGGAGCCATGTGGTCACCACAGGTGAGCAGACCAAACTGTCTACTCACAGCTTCCTTTAACTTCCAGTTGCAGAAGGCAACTCTTTCTGACGGACAATGATTTTTCCTACCTCAATGCATCCAACAGCAACCCGCTTGTTTGAAATTTAGAAAGCAAAACTGTCACTTTTGTTTCTGCAGTTCCTTGCTTCAAAAGCAAATCTGTTATCTCAGCAGTTTTGGGTGATTCTGCATGTCTTTTCAAAAGCCATCCTGGGTAGGACTCAGGTTTTCTACCTAAACCCCCACTCTATACACAGGGCTACTGGCTTGAAACAAAAAGCCTGTGTTTCTCCTGGGCAAATCCTAGTTCCCCTTTTAGCATATCCAATTAAGTATTGGCTGAAGGTGGAATGACATGCTGTCTTTAATCTATAATACCCAATATTCATTTCTACCATACATTTAGGTCTGCCTTATAACACAAGATAGGAGAAACATTCAATATCCATAGTACATTCAGATAAACTCATAATCCTAAACACATAACCTATTAAAACATTACAGTTTAGTCTTCTTTACACCTTAACTATCTTCCCATTCATATGCATATGGCCTTGGGCCTCTGGCTGGGTGAAACCAAAAGACCCTGGCCTCCTATCAATCATCCTGCTTATCTGGCCTGGCTTTTGCCCCAGGCCACTCCAGGTGGGGCTTTTTTCCCCTCAGCGTAACCTTCCCTTCAGCCACTACCAGTAACAACAACCAAAGTAAGCATCTAAGAATCAAAAGTTACACTTCCCAAGCCCTTTTTTTCTTTCTCTCACATAGCCCCATGCTTTCATGAGTCTGGAGCCATTGCAAAGAATCCCACTCCTGATGCCAACTGTAAAAATGGCTTGGGGGCAGTGTCTGACCTCCTCCACCTAGCGCAGGGAGTTGCCTTAATGGGTATACCCCGTTGAGGGTTCTGGGGCCCCTGGACCAAATTGGGCACCACTTCAAGTATGCACTGGGGAAAGCATCTCAGCACCGGAGGCCTCAGGGGCCAACAAAATATTTACAGGATAAAGGGGAGGTCTAAGACCTCTGGTTAAAACAGGGTCCTCTTCTGGAGAACTAGACAAAACAGGGGTTTTAACCTCGGTTTGAACCATGATTTTACATTGTTTCCATAAATTCTTATTTTGTCACAATGACATAAAATCTTCAACATACATTTTCTCATCCCATTTCCTTTCTTTAGTACAGAACAAATCTAACTGCAGTATGGTGTTATGACTTAAGGATCCATTTTCAAGCCAGGTAGTGTTACAAAAAAATTTCATTTTAGACTTTTTCATTGGGTCATACCGAAAATAAGATCAATTCTTTAAAATACACCCTAAGAGGACTACAGTCTGGAATGGTCCAATTATTTTCCATGGTACCAAAACCTAAAACTACAGAACACCTATTTAAAATGAAAATATTTGACCTGATCGTCACTAGCTAAGCATTGCCAGAATCTAGTCTATCTAAATAGGACTTATTTCTATGCCAAACCTGGAGTCACAGATGCCTGTTCAAAATGAAAGTGTTTGACACAAACTTCACTGGCTAAGCATTACCAGTTCTACTGTCTATGCACTTTCTGAACAATAAGACTTATTTCTGTGCTCATCAAGGGAGTTTTTACTCCTTCTGGGTCACCTGATGACATTCTCTCTCCTCCTCACACAGTCTGCCACCAAGGGGTCTGAGGTTGGCTCCAGTCTCAGTGGTCAAAACAAATCTCTCCTGGAGAAAGATTACTGCCACACACAGAGGAGAAGTGATCAGTTCCTGTCGGCCGGAAGCGATCTGAGGAGTCGAGTAGCACTGCTGCCATCTGGGGTAGCTTGATGCAGCTTCTCGTCAATAAAGACACACTGAGGTGAGGAGGGAGGAAAAGCATTTATTGCAAGCAAGCAGGCAAGGAGCAGGAGGTATATGCCTCAAATCAATCTTGCCTAACAAAGGGAGGCAGAAGCTTTTATACCATCTCTCACAAGGAAGTACATGCAAACATTGTAGCATAGTGCACAGGCACACTAAGACAAATTGCATTTTTTTCTTTGGTGTGTAGGTTAGTAAACTGGGTTTGACTGGCTGGAGCCACAGCCAGGGCTTTGAGGACAATGGACAGAAGGGATAGGTTCTGCTTTATTTGAGCAGCTTCCAACTGAGCCACACCAATCACCATCACCTAAGTTTTTGTTTGCTAATGGCTAATCAGCTCCTACCTGTGTTGGCTATCAGCTGGACAGTAAATAAGGAAGACCAGAGAAGAATTGATGCCTTTGAATTATGATGTTGACGAAGAATATTGAATATATCATGGACTTCCAGAAGAATGAACAAATCTGTCTTGGAAGAAGTATAGCCAGAATGCTCATTAGAAGCAAGGATGGAGAGACTTTGACTCATGTACTTTGAACATATTATCAGGAGGGGCCAGCCCCTAGAGAAGGACATCATGCTTAGTAAAGTAGAGGGTCAGTGAAAAAGAGGAAGACCCTCGATGAGATGGATTGACACTGGCAGCAACAATGGGCTCAAGCATAACAACAATTGGATGGCACAGTGTTTCATTCTGCTGTACATAGGGTCACTATGAGTTGGAACCAACTCGGCAGCACCTAACAACAACAACAACATGAGTA
The DNA here is from genome assembly GCA_030035585.1 of Dugong dugon. Lineage (NCBI taxonomy): Eukaryota > Metazoa > Chordata > Mammalia > Sirenia > Dugongidae > Dugong > Dugong dugon. Next base: position 17,434,030 of record CM057463.1, on the reverse strand, counting down.
GACATCAACTCCAACTATGGCGACCCCGTGTGTGTCAGAATAGAACTGTGCTCCATACAGTTTTCAGAGGCTGACTTTTTGAAAGTTCATCACCTTTTGATTAGCAGCCAAGTGTGTTAACTGCTTGCACCACTCAGAGTAACTAGTTAATTTAAATTATTTTTGCTGAATTATCCTGGCTCATGGTACATATACTACTGATTATTCCTAGAGAATTGATCCCTTTCTGTTTAACTCTGACTGCCTACATTCATATGAGGACTCGTGCACTCATTAACAAAGGTAAAAAGAAACAATCAGAAATCTTGTTTTATAAATCCAATTTCATAAACAGTACTTGTGTGTATTTGGGCACATTACTTGACCCTAGGTAACTTGTTCCAAGTTCTTTTATTGGTTTACTTGCCTTCTCTCCAGCTCGCATAGCTCTTTGTGAATTTAATGAGGTAGTGTATATAAAGCTCTTTGAACCAAAACGGGAAAGGGATTATGTAGCTACAAGGAGATATGATAGAGAGGCCAAGCATGATGAATGAGAGCTTGCTGGAAGGATCCTGGCTGGATTCATCTTGATACTTCAACTGCTATCAAACTCATTATTTTTATGAAGGGAAGAATATTGGAGAAACAGGCTGTTCCAAACTTTGTAAGTCAACTCCCTTCCTCCAGTTTTTTTTTTTTTTTTTTTCGAAGAGACAGACAGGAAAGATGATTTAAAAGACTTTTTTTTTTTTTTTAACAGAGCTGTACCATTTTCAGTCCACATGGAGAGAGAGTTTTTCAGTCATAGTGCCATTGCCATTGCCTTGCAGTTCCTGAAAAAAATGGTGGAATCCTCGCTGCAAAGCTAAATGATAGTGTTTTGTTTGGTGATAATTTTGAAAAGACTTGTGTCAGCCACACCCAATCCTGCATCTTGCCTTTGTGAGTTAGAGGCACTAAACTCCATGTTACTCTTACCCACCTCTCTGATTATATTAATATTTAGCTATAACTTCATTTGATGAGGGGTTATATTTATATGGCATTAAGAGAAGGACTAATCATATCATCATTTGCAAGATTGAACCGTGGGTGTGTGACTTTTACACAAAATAAGAATGTTGTTACTATTTTTTTCTTTTTCTCTTCGATATTTTAAGCACATGGAAAGAAATCTCCAGTCTCAGAATAACTCAGAGGTAATGGGGTAGGGGAACTAGGAGAGATTATGATCATATCAAACAGGCTTATATTTAACTTTGATCCTCAGGAGATTTGTGGCAGGAATTTCAACTGAGCATGCTCTCTCTATATGAGCAAAACATCCAACAATGGGAACATGTTTTTTAGGCTGTCTTGAGCAACAGTCATTGGTGTGGGTATGTTGTAGAAATGAATCAGAATAACTTGGAACTAAAGCTCTCTGCTTCTGTTTGCATTTTATCATTTTAAACAAATATTTATTACCAATTATATGTAGAGTCCTACATAGGCTGTGGAGATGTGTTTTGTCTTTGTTTTCACAGGAATTACAGTTTAGTTGGTGGGACAAAATGTTAAACTAACATTATAAGTTAAATGAAAACACAAATTACCATATCCCAAATACCAATCGAGTGTCAATGGATGGCAAATAGCTATCCCATGTCCCATCCTGAATGGTTAATAATGGATGCTTGGAACACGGTATTGTAAAGATTGAGGAGGTACACCTGGGTTCAGTAAAAAAAGTGCCTTGATTGGTTATTAAAATCTGCACCTGATGAGGGAGAGAGAGGTGAAGGCCTATTTATGTGTGGAAATCACAAGTTAAACATGTTAGAATGTCTGTACCTTAAGAAAGTTGTTTTTGTTTTGCTTTGCTTTTCATTTTATTACTTCAACAAATACTGAGTACTAAGCACTGTAATAGGTACTTGCGAACAAAATATACATCACAATTGCCTTTATGAGTTTGTCTTCTTTTGTTTTCTGAAAAATCAAAACTTGAACTTCAATGTTAATAAATGGTGCCACCAAGTCAAATTCGACATTTTTCGAAACACACACGTGCAAGCGCACATGTACACACACACACACACCGTATAGTAAATACCAAGAAAGCAACTACTTTATATTTAGGTGTGGATATTTGGGGTAGCTTTGGAGTGCAATGAGGAGAAGAGTTTGATAAAGGGAATGGCTTGACTGAAGGCGAAAAGGCAGAAAAATGTGAATAATGTGCATGGCCCAATGAATTGGAGCAGAGGATTCATGTAAATAAATCTTGAAAGATAGGATTGGAATATTTAGTTACTTTTCCAACATTAGACATTCTTGAATTCTAAGCCAGCTTGGTATTTATTGCTGTATCTTGTGGGCCATGGAGAAATATTGAAATTATTTGAGCAGAGGAGTGACATGGGCAAAGCCAGAACTCTTTATCTTATCAGATCCTATAAAGGGAGATAGAGCATCCTAAATGTTATAGATAAGTACGATTTACTGACTGCCTGTTATGGGACTTTGTATTTCAACATTTTGCTTCATGCAATTATTAAGTTCTGATGGACTTGATATCACCCAGGTGTATATATATCTCTGATATGATGAATTATATTACTAAATTAAGATTTGCTATATTGAAAGAACTGCCATTCCCATGCCCTTTTGGGTATCTGTTATAATTTGGGGAAATCTCTTAAATGTACTGTTTTGATTAGAACAGAAAATTTTAAGTGCTCCTTGAAACTCTAGCGCTCTGCATAGGAGCTTTAAGAAATCTCTTACTATTCAATTGGAATTTTTTATGGATCCTGACTGTAGTGTCATCTAGAATTCCTAATATAAAATATTTACATTTATCAAATAGCCTTATTTATTCTCAATAACTTCATAATAACTTGTAAGTTGTATTATAATACATTTAAACTAATAGTTTAACTGTCTGCTTTAATCACTTAATATATATTACTGCTTCTTATATAAAAAAATTTTAATTTAAAAAAGTATCAGTTTTGGTGCTAAAAATATTTGGAAGTCACTGGAGCTAAACATATGACTCTAGACTGAGTTACCAGTACTTTCTCTGTTACATTTGTACATTTTATCCATTGTTCTCTCAAGGTCCCTAAGTGGCACAAATGGTTTATGCGAGACTACTAACCAAAAATTTGGAGGTTCTAACCCACCCAGTGGCTCCACAGAAGAAAGGCCTAGTGATCTGCTTTCATAAAGATAACAGCAAAATAAACCTTATGGAACAGTTCTACCCTGTAATATGTGGGGTCACAATCAGTCAGAATCGACTAGATTGCAACGGGTTTGATTTTTGGTCATAGTTCATTCAAAAAATGTTCTTTGAAAAGCTACTGTGTTGCTTTTTTGTCTAATGTTCTTTGGCTCCATTTCCACCCTTCCAGTGCTTTTTTGTATCCTAGTGGGCTAGAAGTCTACAAACTACTTTACTAGATTCCCTTGTCAGCTCATGTGATGGTTAACGTTGTGTCATTGTGGCTAGGCCATGATTCTCAGTATTTTGTAATTATCCTTGATTTTGTGATCTGATGTAATTATCCTCTAGTTTGTGATATGATGTAATTTACTCCATTTTGAGATCTCCCGTAAGTGATATAATGTAATCACCTCCATGATGTGATCTGATGTGATCAGCCAATCAATTGAAAGGGGAGTTTCCTCAGGGGTGTGGCCTGCACCCAATATATATATGGATGTTCTGGCAAAGATCACTTGCTTGCTCTGGATCTTATTTCCAACTCATCATCATCTGATCTCCGGTTCTTGGGACTTGAGCCAGTAAATCCCAGACTGGCTGACTTTGGGATTCACCAGCTCCACAGTCCTGTGAGCCAGCAGCCTGTCATCTGACCTGCCGACTTTGGGATTTGCTAGCTTCCGCAGGCCTGTGAACCAGCAGCCTGCCGGCTGACTTACCAATTCTGGGTTCATCAGCCCCTGCAACCACATGAGTCAGAGGAAGCCTCCGACTGACACCTGACACATGGACTTTGGGACTTGCTAGCCTCCACAACTGCATGAGCCATTTCCTGGAGATAAATTTATCTCTGTGTACATATATGCACCTCACGAGTTTTGCATCACTATAGAACCCAGCCTAATACATTTCATACCAAGAATGGTTCTAGAGAAACAAAATCATAAGGATGAGTTTTCTAAATTGGTTCTTAAGTCTGACTACTCTTAAATGTACTGATGACTCTGCCTACGGTAGTAAAGAGGGTGCCACTAATCCTTGGAATGAGATGGCAATATTAATACAAAAAATATCACCACTAATAGATCATTTATTGGTGAGAGGTGAGGTTTTGGGGGATCACATAGTTGACACTTTTCTACAATTTTGTCAGAAACAGAAGTATAAGAAAGCTGGTTGGCTGGTCCTACTTATGCTAAAAAAAAATGGGGAAAGAAAGAGATGAGCTCAGGATTTGAGAGTCACAGCTCAAGTGCCATATAGCAGACCTGAAAGTTGCCAATTTCTTGGTAGTAACAGAGCTAATATTGTCAGAAACCAAACCCAGAGTCTTACAAGGGAGGCCAAATTGTGATGCCAGCTGAATTCCCAACCTCAAGTGGTGTCTGAAGTTAAAGTGAGGGCATTGATTGGAAAGAAATGGGATCCTGAAACTTGGGATGGACATATGAACAGATAATCAGGAAGCTGGGGACACTGAGCCCCTAAATTCCATGGAATCACTCCTGCCAACAGAACCAGTCCTCTCTTTCCCATCTGAAGGGATTACTCCATCTCTGTCTGCTAAACTGCTCACTTTAGTAAAACCAAGAACCCCTCTGTCTTAGTCATCTAGTGTTGCTATAGCAGAAATACCACAGGTGTATGGCTTTAACAAAGAGAAATTTATTTCCTCACAGTAAAGTAGGATGCAGAGGTAGTGATTCCCACCACATCCCCATTCAACTCACCTATTTTGCCTGTACAAAAAACAGATGGATCTTGGAGAACTACAGTGGATTATTGTAAATTTAACCATGTGGTGACTTCAATTGCACCTGCTGTTTCCAATGTGGTTTCATTGCTTGAGCAAATTAATACATCTCCTGGTACCTGGTATGCAGCTATTGATCCAGCCAATGCCTTTTTCTCGATTCTGGTTTTCAAGGACCACCAAAAGCAGTTTGCCTTCAGCTAGCAAGACCAGCAATACACTTTCACTGTCCTACCGCAGTAGTATATCAAGTCTCCAGTACTATGTTATAATTTAGTCCGCAGAGAACTTGGTAGCCTTTCCCTTCCACAAGACATCACACTGGTTCATTAGATTGATGACATTATGCTGATTGAACCTAGTAAAGAAGAAGTATCAATGACTCAAGACTTGTTGGTAAGACATTCATGTGCTAGAGGGTAGGAAACTAACCCCACAAAAAAATCAGTTGCCTTTCACCTCAGTGAAATTTCTAGGGGTCCAGTGGTGTGGGGCATGTCGGGATATTTCTTCTAAAGTAAAGGATAAGTTATTGCATCTGACCCTTCCCACATCTAAAAAGGTGGTTCAACACCTGGTTGACCTTTTTGGAATTTGGAGACAACATATTTCTTGTTTGGGTGTGCTACTCTATTCTATTAATCAAGTGACTTTAAGCGCCACTAGCTCTGATGGTGTCCCAGAACAAGAGAAGGCTCTGCAATGGGTTCAGGTTGCCATGTAAACAGCTCTGCCACTTGAGCCATATGATCCTGCTAATCCAATGGTGCTTAAAGTTTCAGTGACAGATAGACACTGTTTGGAATCTTTATCAGGCCTGCATTGGTGAATCACAGTGCAGACCCTTAGGATTTTGGAGCAGAGCCCTGCCGTCTTCTGTAGATAATTACTGTCCTTTTCAGAAACAGCTTTGGCTTGTTACTGGGCCTTAGCAGAGACTGAACACCTAACTATGGGCCACCAAGTCACCGGGAGGCCTGAGATGCCTATTATGAGCTGGGTGTTGTCTCACCCAGAGTCAGAAGGTCAGACATGCAAATTAGCACTCCATCATTAAATAGAAGTGGTATATAGGAGATCAGGCCTGAGCAGGACCTGAAGGCACAAGTAAATTACAAGAGGAAGTGGTCAAATGTCCATGGTCTCTACTCTTGTCACATTACCTTCCATCTCCCATTCTACACCTATGGTCTCCTGGGGAAGTCCTTATGATCAGTTGACTGAGGAAGAGAAAACTTGTATGTGGTTTACAGATGGTTCTGCACAATATGCAGGCACAACTCAGAAGTGAAGAGAGGTAGCACTGCAGTCCCTGAAGGATGGTGGTGAAGGCAAATACCCCCAATAGGCAGAACTTTAAGAGTAAACCTGGTTGTTGACTTTGCTTGGAAGGAGAAATGGCCAGATGTGTGATTGTATACTGATTCATAGGCTGTGGCCAATGGTTTGGCTGGATGGCCAGGGACTTGGAAGTAACATAATTGGAAAATTGTTGACAAGGTTGTATGGGGAAGAGGTATGTGGATAGACCTCTCTGAATGGGACAAAGAAATGAAGATGTTTGTGTCCCATGTGAATGCTCACAGAAAGGTGACCTCAACATAAGAGAACTTTAACAATCAAGTGGAGAGGATGACGCATGTTGTGAAAAACAGGCATCCTCTTTCCCCAGCCACTCCTGTCATTGCTCAATGGGCTTATAAACAAAGTGGTCATGGTGGCAGGGATGGAGGTTATGCATGGACTCAGCAACATAGACATCCATTCACCAAGGCTGACTTGGCTACAGTCACTGCTGAGTGCCCAATGTGTCAGCAGCAGAGAACAACATGAGTACCTGATATGGCACTATTCCTCGATGCAATCTACCACTAACATGGTGGCAGGGTGATTACATTGGTCTGCTTCCATCATGAAAAGTGCAGCATTTTGTCCTTACTGAGATAGACACTTACTGTGGATACTGATTTGCCTTCCCTGCACGCAATGCTAATGCTAAAACTACCATCCGTGGACTTACAGAATGCTTTATCCACAATTATGGTATCACACAGCATTGCCTTGGATCAAGGGACTCACTTCACAGAAAATGAAGTGCAGCAATGGGCACATGTTCATGGAATTCACTGGTCTTATCATGTTCCCTATCATCCTGAAGCAGCTGGCTTGGTAGAACGATGGAATGGCCTTTTAAAGACACAATTATGGTGTCAACTAGGTGGCAATACCTTGCAGGGTTGGAGCAACGTTCTCCAAAAGGCTGTATATGCTCTAAACCAGGATCCAATATATGGTGCTGTTTCTCCCATATCCAGGATTCATCGGTCCAGGAACTAAGCAGTGAAAATGGGAGTGGCACCACTCACTATTACCCCTAGTGATCCACTCAAAAAATTCTTGCTTCCTGTCCCCACGACCCTTGCTCTGCAGCTCTAGAGGTCTTAATTCCAAAGGGAGGAATACTCCCATCTGGAGACACATCACTGATTTCATGGAACTGGAAATTAAGAATGCCACCTGGCCACTTTATACCTCTGGATCAACAGGCAAAGAAGAGTTATTTTATTGGCTGGTGTGATTGATCCTGATTACCAAGGGGAAATTGGATTGATATTACATAATGAAGGTATGATATTACATGAAGAAGAGTATGTCTGGAATGCCCAATGTCCCTTAGGGCATCTCTTAGTATTACCGTGCCCTGTGATTAAAGTTAATGGAAAACTACAGCAACCAAATTCCAGCATGACTACTAGTAGCCCAGATCCTTCAGGAATGAAGATTGGGTCACTCCACCAGACAAAGAACCACGACCATCTGAGGCACTTGCTGAGGGCAAAGGGTATACAGAATGGGTGGTGGAGGAAGGTAGTTCTAAATACCAGTTACGACCACTGGACCAGTTGCAGAAGCAAGGACTGTAATTGTTATGAGTATTTCTTCCTTGTATATGTGCAACAAACATTTTTGTTTTTTCACTTATAAAACATGAGATGTAAACAGGGTTAGTGTGTTTTCTGTTGTAAGTGTGTTAGCTATATCATGATTGGCACAAGTATGATTTTATAATTGTTTTTATTCAGAGATTATTTATGGTTTAAGGAAATGAGTACAGGTACCAAGTTGACAAGGGGTGGACTGCCATGGTTAAGGTTGTGTGTCAACTTGCCTGGGCCATGATTCTCAGTGGTTTTGGTATTTATGATGTAGTTTGGCAGTTGTATAATGATGAAATCACCTCCATGATGAGCTCTGATGGGATCTCATGATGGGATCTGCTGTGACTATCCAATCACTCAAAAGGGAGTTTCTCTGAGGGTATGGCCTACATCCAATGTATGTGGACTTTCTGGCAAAGCCAGCTGGCTTTTGCTCTCCTCTGGATCCTGCATTCAGCTTATCAGCATCTGACCTCCAGTTCTTGGGACCTGGGCCAGCAGCCTTTAGTTTTACCTGCCAATCTTTGATTTGTCAGCCTGCACAATAGTGAGTCTGCAGCCTGCCGTCTAACCTGTTGATATTGAGTTCATCAGCCTCTGCAGCCGCGTGAGTTAGGAGAAGCCTCCAGCCTTATGCCTGACTTTGGATTTGGGACTTTCCAGCCTCTTGAACTGTGTGAGCCATTTCCTTGAGATAAATCTCTCTCTCTTTCTATATATATATTATATATAATGTACATATGTGTATATAGGAATCGACTCCACTATATATGTGTGTGTGTGTGTGTGTGTGTGTGTGTGTGTGTGTGTGTGTGTGTGTACGCTTCATTGGTTTTGCTTCTCTAGAGAACCCAGCCTAAAATACTTGGTAAAGTAGAGGGTCAGCAAAAGAGAGGAAGGCCCCCAACTTGATAGATTGACATAGTGGCTGCAACAATGAGCTCAAGCATGGTAACAATTGTGAGGATGGAACAGGATCAGGCAGTGTTTTGTTCTGTTTTACATAGGGTCACTAGGAGTCAGAAGCAACTTGACGGCACCTAACAACAACATCTGTGTATATGTGTGTGTATGTATGTGTGTGTATATATATATATATATATATATGTATATATATATATGTATGTATGTATGTATATGTATAGCAAACATTTTTGTTTTATTTCCTCCCTTATCCCACCACTTAAAAAATATAAGATGTAAATGAGGCTGATGTGTTTTCGGTTGTATGCATTTTAGTTCTATGAATTAGGCACAAGTATAACTTTTTTATGATTGTCTTTATTTAGAGATTGTGTATGGTTTAAAGAGATGTATACAGGTACCAAGTAGACAAGGGGAGGACTGTGATAGTTAATGTTACATGTCAACCTGGCTAGACCATGAATCTCAGTATTATATAATTATCCTCCGTTTTGTGATCTGATGTAATTATGCTCCATTTTCTAATCTCCCATAAGTAACATAATGTAATCACCTCCATGATGTGATCTGATGTGATCAGCCAATCAATTGTAAGGGGAGTTTCATCGAGGGTATGGCCTACATTTGATATATATGTGGATGTTCTTGCAAAGCTCACTTGCTTGCTGTGGATCCTGTTTCATGCTCATCATCATCAGACCTCCAGTTCTTGGGACTTGAGCAAGCAGCTTGTCTTCTGACCTATCGACTTTGGGATTTGCTGGCTTCCACAGCCTTGAGAGACAGCAGCCTTCCATCTGACCTGCCAATTCTGAGTTCCTCAGCCCCTGTGTGTCAGTAGAAGCTTCAAGCTGATGACTGACCCACGGACTTTGGGACTTGCCAGTCTCCACAACTGCATGAGCCATTTCCTTGAGATAACTATCTCTCTCTCTCTCTGTCTTTCTCTCTCTATATATATATATATACATATATATATATATATATATGCTTCACTAGTTTTGTTTCTCCAGAGAACCCAGCCTAAGACAGCTTCCATAAAGATTACAGCCTTGGAAACCCTGTGGGTAGTTCTACTTTGTCCCATAGGGTCACTATGAGTCAGAATTGACTAGACAGCAACAGATACTAGGTACACACACTATAATTTTCCATGTTTTCTTGCCTCACCAATGCTTGTTTCTCATCCTAGAATGGCCTTTCTCTCCTAGCCCCATCATCTCTGTCATTTCATCAACCCCTTGCAAACAAATTCGTCTTTCTAAACATCACTGAAGCTTTTCTCCCTGAAGCCTTCTCTGATGCCCTCTTCCTGGATAGAATCAATCATCTTCTTTTGTGTAACCTTTCCTTACCTTATATTGATTTCTATCATATGTCCTATAACATATTTATATTTTGAGGCATGAGTTTGAGTGGTTGGCTCCATTTCTATAATTCAAGCCCTTGAAGACAACAACTGCTCCTGATTCCTCATGTTATGTTCTAGTACTAGTCAGGGCCCAGGCAGGAGACAGAGGGTGCCCTCAAAGTTTGTAATTTGAGGAATGCTCAATAATGAGAGTATTTCCAGGGGTGTGGGCTGTACTTTGGGAAATCAACAAATGCTGAGACAGAACTTGGAAGCCAACATAGAGGGAAGCAAAACTGAAGGAGTAAGGAAAGGGAGTAATTACCAGAACCTAGACAGTAGTCCCTGGGTGGCACAAACAGTTAAGGGCTCTGCTACTAACTGATAATTTGGTGTTCAAATCCACCCAGAGGCATGTTGGAAGAAAGGTCTGGATGAGCTACTTGTGAAAGATCACAGCCATTGAAAACTCTGTGCAGCATAGTTCTACCCTGAAACACATGGGGTTACGATGAATTGGAATTGACTTCATGGCAACTGGTTTAGTTTTAGTTTTTGGTAGAGTGGATAAGTCTATGGAGATAGTCTCCTGCCAAGAGCTGTGGTCTTTGATATAGGGATGCAGCCAGCAAGCCAACAGGGAGAGAACCAGGGCAAAAAACACTCCGGTTTCAGCCTCCTCCTTTCCTGCCAGTGTCTCTCATATTCTAAACCCAACCCAGAAACCAGATGACAATGAAACCAGTTGATGCAGTCCGTATGGCTGGCTTTCTGGGTCACGGAGTACAGAGGACCAACAACGGAAAATATACAGTACGGGTATAAAAGGGGTTGACACATCCTAATTGTTTAAAAGGTGTATGTTGAGTGAAAATTCATTGACTGCTAATACACTTGCCTTTGCAACCTGTATAGAATGGACAGTAAGGAGTTAAACATAAATGCTCTGAAATAGCATTTCTGCCAGCTTTATACAGGATTATGTTGTGCAGCCACTTAGCTGTTTCAGCAGAGAAATGCTTTAAAGGGAAAGAACAGGAAGCACAGGAGAGAAAGATTTTTGTCATATTTCCTGGGGGAGAAATGTATACCTGGTGGTGTTACCCAGAAGGTAGTCCTTTCTGACAAAATGGTGATGTTTGTAGTGGATAGATGCAAAAAATTATGAAGACCTGCATACAAACACAAGCAAGGAGACATAACAAGGGTGACTTTTAAATGAGAATGCAAATAGCTCAGGGATAAAGACTATAGAGTTTTAATGATAGGTGGAGAGAGCAGCAGTAGCATGACTAGAAAGGAAGGAGAAAATGGAGAAATAAAGTGAGGTTATAAGGATTTACTGCGAGGAAAGCAGGCAGAAGTATCAGCAGGAAAATGAGATATCTGCAGCAAGAATCTGTAAATCTCCCACAAAGCTCATAACAACTGTGAGAGCCCTGGAATAGCATGTCTGCCAACTTGGAGAGATTGTCCAAGAAATGACAGCCTGCTCAGCCAGCAAGAGTCTGCAAGGACAATGTAGACTTTCAAGGAAGACAAGAAAATATGACCAAAAGATGAAAAGAAATGGATTGGGATTCAGACCACCCAAATCTACACTAATGAATTACTACCAATTAATTTAGAGATGTCTTTCACTAACTATACATATACAAATTAAATGTTCAGTAAACTATCATTTTAGCATTTTATGTATACCAAACTAATTTTCAAATAAATCAAATTGTTGATTAAAGTTCTAATCATGCGGTGTCAAAATATCCTAACCAGGTATTGTCCATGAAAGAAATGCATGATTTCATAGATGCCAGCAAGGTAAAATTATTTGAGGCAGTATAACACAGTGCTTGAGAATGTTGGCTTCAGCATCAGACATACCTTGTTGTCAGTTCTTGCTGTACCACCTAGCAGTTACGTTAACCTGGTTTTCATCTTAGTTTCTTCTTCTGTTCAATGATGATAATGACAGTTCTTCCTTCAGAGGTTTCTTATGAAGATTAGAAGAATTAAAAAATGTTAAATTATACACAAATTAATACATGTTAACACAGTGCCTGGCACATACTATGTGATCAAATCCTAAACTATTATTATTCTAATGCAGCCTACTGTTTACTTGATTTGCTTGAGAGAGGAAAGGAACTTACAAAAATTGTCACATTTTGAAGATTGTAGAATACTACACACATTTAAGATATTATTATTACATGTAATTACTAGTGGTATCAGGGAATTGATCTAAGTACTTTGAGAATGGTAATTTGTAGCACATTGAGATGCCACACCCATATTGGATTTTGAGTCATCACATAGCATTATTATTATAGTTCTGAATAATACAGAATATTCTTTTATGAATTATAACTATAATTATATTGTGAATTATATATCAGACAATACTCTAATGCATTAAAACTGTCCAGTTAGCCTAGTTTTATCAATCATATTTTTCTTGAATTATATGGTTTAAAAAATAAAATATAGAGGAGTATGTCTTATCATCATATTTTTATTATCTAAATCATATTTTCAAGAGTTATTGTATTTGTATACATAAATCAACTACATGTGTCTGACGTAAAAACTAAAAAATACAAAAAAACACTTGTTGTCGTCGAGTCATTTCAGACTCACAGCAACCATATAGGACAGAGTAGAACTGCCCCATAAGGTTTCCAAAGAGCTGCCGGTGAATTCGAACTATGTTTGACATAAACTAAACCTAACCCATTGCCGTCAAGTTGATTACACCTCATAGCCACCCTATAGGACAGGGTAGAACTGCCCCATAGGGTTTCCAAGGAGTGCCTGGTGGATTCAAACTGCTGACCTTTTGGTTAGCAGCCACAGCTCTTAACCATTACGCCACCAAGGTTTCCATTTTTGACATAGTGGGTGCTTAATGAATATAGAAATTTTCTGACTAACTAGGTTAGACTTCTTTTGAGCAAAATTATAGTATAAGTCAAGAATGAAACCCATGGAAATAAAATCTTAAAGATAAATCATTTTTAGCTAGATAAAAATATAACTGATACACCTACCAGAAAACTTAGCAGGTTTGAAATCTTGTATTAATGAGCTTGAGCCAAGAATAAAATTTGTGACACACTCCACATTCCCATACCACACCACTTCCCAAATAGGTTCTCCAACGAGTGAAAATTAAAGTTAAGCCCAAATCCATTCTTGTATAAAGTAATATTTATCATTGTGTAATATCTTTGCCATAACTTCAAAGTTGTGATTTTTTAGTTAAAATACTGGATTTTTTTTTTCTGTTCTTTATTTCTATTTTCTGTATTCATTGCAGAAAAGTGTCTTAAAAAATGTTCTGTTATTCGTCAGAAAAAAAAATAAAGATAAAAAATAATTTGATTATGGATGTCTTGACTAGAAGCCTTGACACTGCATTGTACTCAGGAGGCTAGGTGAGCCTTGGTGATTTCCCTAATCCTTGCAACAACACAGACTAGAAAAACATGAAGAGATCTGAGGTCATATATTTGAGCTATTTTAATCTAGAACTGAATTGTATTTTTCTGTATCTTGTTCATTGCTGTTGAATTGGATCCAACTCATGGTGACCTCATGTACAATGGGAAAAAACATTGCCTGGTACGGACCATTTTCACAATCACTGGTATGATAGAGTCCATTGTTGCTGCCACTGTGTATTTTGAGTGACTTTCAATCTATGGGGCTCATCTTTCAGCATTATATCAGACAATATTCTGTTGGGATCCACACGGTTTTCACTGGGAGTCAGAATCAACTTAATGGCAACTAGCACCACCACCAACAATTTTCAGAAGTGGATAGCCAGGCCTTTCTTCCTGGTCTGTCTTGGTCTGGAAGCTCTGCTGATGCCTGTCCACCATGGGTGACCCTACTAGTATTTGAAATGCCAGTGGCATAGCTTCCAGCATGGCAGCAATGTTCAAGCCACCACAGTACAACCAACTGACAGACGTGTGGTGGATTCTGTATCTAGAGAGGCTATCAAATTAAATTCAAAGTCATTCTTCTGCCCCAACATCACTGAATAAAATGGTACACTACACCCTCCCCTTACTAACAGTGATCCACCACAGCAGTGACCATAACTCAGAAACTGGGGTGTAAGAGGGAAGCTAAATTACTATGCAGTTTAAAAAGATCCCCAAATTACTCTGCTGAGTTTTCTTGGTACAGAGTACTCTTCTTCCTAGAGTCTCCCACTGAGAATCCCTGGATAGAAAATGAAGATTTCAACGGTGTTAAACAGGAAATACTTCTTATGAAAAGTTGTAAAAAACAAACAAACAAAAAAAAAAAGCAAAGAAATGACTTTTAATATTTATAAGCTAAAATTTATTAAGCATTTACTCTGTTAGGCATGCATCCAAATACTTTAAATGTACAGCCTCATTTAAACTCCATAACAACCCTAAGAGGCTGATACTATTTCCAACTTTATAGATAAAGAGCTTAGGCAGAGTAGGGACAAATATCCAAGATCTAGAAAAAGTAAGTGATAGAACTGAGATTCAAACTTAGGCTGTCTGGCTCCAGAGCCCACACTCTAAAACATTATGATGAGTTGCATAGGAAATATTTTGGCTAAAATATAAATAAAATAAATCTGAATTTTTACATAAAATGCATAATTTTGTTGTTTTATACAACACCATGTTCTTGCCAAACTTGTCCTCTATGTTTTCTTTCCCTGCCCTGATCCTACCCATGTTGTGAGACTAAACTAAATTGTAAGCTGCTTTAAGACGTCCATAGAATAAGCAAAGGGTGTCTGTTTTTTGCTCCCCAGTAAACTCTGCATAACTCCATCAGAGTTCTTTATTCATTCCTTCGCCTAACAAAGTCATCATGGCTACTAGTGTCGGCTCTGTGCTAGGCGTATATATCATTCAAATTACTTGGTTTATGTGTCTCTATCTTTGAGGGCAAGCCTCATTCAATGTTTCATCTCTGGAGCTTAGCGAAATAGCTGGTATGTAGAGAATTTTCTTTTCTTTTTTAAATAAAATAAAAATTAACATGTTGTGTCTAGTTACATCAATATTAATGATCCACAGCAATAGATAAAGTCTGTTCAGTACACCTCTTTCAAGACCCAATTATTTTCTGCCTTGTTTTTTTTTTTTTTTTTTTTTTTTGGATACCATGTGTTTTCATTAAACACCATGGTGAGTCATGGAGTGTGTTTAAATTTTTGGTTGGTAATATGGATTTTGAGAAATATTATGTGGGAACACATGGTTACCACAAAACTCATGGGGTTCTTGAGTGCCATGACTGGTGGGTGCCCGTTTGTCCCTCCAGTCGTGCATGGCAGGATGTATTGTGGGCCACTTTCCATTAGGTTATATGGGGCAAGTTTGGTTTTCCAAATATGACACAGAAAAATCAAACCCAAACCCACCGAAGTTCCCTAACTATCACACAGGAAATCATAAATATGCTTACAAGGCTTATCCAGCTGTTCAAAAGCCAAAAGAGACAAAAGTTTTATCCCATCACACTTCCTGTATGCACTACCTTACATTTAAGCCTGATACCCCAGCTATTTTTCATCAATGAACGTTTCTTTTGCCTTTCACCATTATGTAAATTGCCACTGGAAGGCAGCAAATACTCTCAGCGGGAAAAGTAGGGCCCCAAAAAACCTGAGAACTGGAAAACGTGGGTGGGCAATGGTATATCCCACAGGTCATGAAAGGGCAAAAGACCAAGAAGGCGTAGGGAGAGATTCAGACAGAACTGTAAACCTCTGCTGTAACCAGCTTCCTGTAATTTGTTTAATTAATATGTTCATCGTTTTTAAGTACTTCTATGTGTCAAGCCCTATGTTAGATACTGAGAAGAATATAGATGCCAAAAATGAGTAAGATTTATTCCCAGCTTTCGAGGAGCATACAGTTTAGTGGGAAAAATAGAGCATGTAATAGGCCATTTAAAATGAATATGAAATGACTGCCATAATAAAGGTTGGAAGAAAAAAGCACTTTGGGCTAGATGATTAAAAAGTGCTTCCAAGAAAAGGAGGCATTCAAACTGCAACTTGAATAGATAGGATTCTAATTCATAGCAGAAGGAATTTCAGGAACAGAGAAGAGCCTAAACAGAAACATTGTAGAGAAAAAATATTCTGAGATATTAACTAAGATTTGCCTACTATACTGCATTTCCTCCTACTCTTTGACCCTTTTCCTATCCCTCCATCCTCAACACTTTTACATAAGGGGAGAGATAATATACCAGACTCTGCAAAGAAAAATCTTCTGATTTTCAAAAACTAAAGCTTTTAAATCTCAAAAGACAAGGCTTTTGCAATGAAAGAAGCTAAATCCTGAACCATTCAAGACATAAGGTTTATGCCATAAACAAGGAATAAAGAACCAGATCAACCTACCCTCGGACTACATAAAGATTCCACAGACTGATGAAAATGAAAAATAATCCAGGAGGAAGCTAGGGCTCAGATGCTGGTAGGTTCCTGAAAGGGGCCCTGTACTCTGCCCTTCCCTAACTTTGGAAGGCATAATTAAACTCTTAGATAGTATTGAGATACTAAGAACAGGATGTGACCTATTCAAACACAAGGATAGGAACAATAAGACTTCATAGAGCCTGGCATTATTCTTACCAATTTTTATTTAAGAATCACAACAAGATTATGAGTGATTTGCCACTATATTATCACCATTTTACAGATGACAAAACTAGGTCACAAAGAAGTTAAGTAATTTGCCCAAGGTCCTTCAGTAATAAATGACAGAGCTGGTGTTTGTATCCTGGTAGTCTGATTCTGGGTGGTGTCATAATCATTGTGCCCTCTGAGGAAGACACTGAATTACCTAAGGTTTAGTTTCTAACACAAGCTAGGGTTAGCAATTGATAATAAAGAAAAAGTTCTATCACAGAAAAAGAAAGTTACGTTTTTTGAATGATTGAATTGTGAATTGGGGATATAATCTTAATAATTATGATAACTTTTACATGAATGATCTCATTTAATCCCTCCAATGGCTGTATGGGTGCAATTATTATTGTCATTTTAAATACTAAGAAACAGAAGATCATATAAATTCCCATAGTTGGTCAGAGGCCCAGAAGGATTTAAACTCAGGCAATCTGAATCCCACACCGATGTTTCCAATCACTGTGCCATCCATGTGTTCAGGGAATGGCAACTGTGGTGTCCATGAAAATCCACCACTTAAATCTCTTGCTGTGGGAACATAACTGACTGATGGCCCCAGCTACTGCCCTTCTCAGCCCACCAGCACATTCATTCCAGTGCTAAGTGTCCTGCTGGCTGCTCCCATTCAATGTCTGACCATGACAGGAGTAGAAAGGCAGCTGAGATGTGGGACACCTCCAGAAAGGATTTTGGCTGAAGGCTCCCATTTGGCCTTTACTGACGAAGTACTGCAGTCTGAGATTCTTCCTACCCAAGTTGATCCTGCTCTGAAGTTAGCCCTCCCTTATGCTACTTTGTTCCCCAATAAATCTCTTGCATGTCTAACCCTCTCTTGGTATCTGCTTCTCTGTAGAACCCCAAGTGATAAAATGGGGATTATGGCTCACTAAATGAGTAGAAGGTGAGTCACACAGAATACCTGGTAAAAGGCCCATTCCTAAAGATTTTGCTGGGTGATGATCTGCCCTGCAGGTGTCATGATTCAAGTATTTAAAAGATACAAGAGGAACAATGCCTGCAAAGACAGTGGAGTTGGCAGATCACTGCTAACTTGTATCAGTATTGACACCTTGAGAGAGTGAGAAACTGGAGGCATTAACAAGCAGTTAAAGGCTAAATGTAAGCAAGAACCAGAGGAACTCTTGTAGTTAGGTGCAGTCAAATTGGTCCTGACTCATAGCAACCCTATGTCCAACAGAATGAAACACTGCCCGGTCCTGCGCCATTCTCATAAGCCTTATGCTTGAGCCCATTATTGCAGCCACTGTGTCAGTCCATCTTGTTGATGGATTTTTTGCTGACCCTGTACTTTACCAAGCATGACGTCCTTCTCCAGGGACTGGTCCCTCCAGATACCATGTCCAAGTATCATGTGTGGATAGGTGAGATAATTATATTGAAATGCTTGGTTAAGCAATGGCACAGTAAGTCTCATAGGGGCTCAGTAGTTCTCTTTTTCATTTTGCCTTGGAGCAGTCCCAGAGGCCTGAAGGCCCAATTAGGAGATTCCATCATTCAACTCCAAACCAAAAAAAAACAAAGCAAACCTGTTGCCACTGAGTCAATTCAACTGCCCTATAGAGTTTCCGAGGATGTAATCTTCATGGAAGCAGACTACCATGTCTTTCTACCGACAAGTGGCTTGTGGGTTCGAACCTCTAACCTTTCGGTTAGCAGCCCAGCATTTTAACCATTGTGCCACCAGGTTGTCTCCATTAGTAACACTTTGGTGAAATAAAAGAGATGGGATGAGGGGCCATTTAAGTTAAGATTACTTATGAAAGGGCAATATATTTACAAATGAAATGTTCTGTCACCACAGATTTGTTTATGTCTAATAAAATATCAAACAAACAAAAAACCCAATCCATAGCTTTATAATTGAATCTAACTCATGGTGACCTCATGTGTTACAGTGTAGAACTGCTTCACATGGTTTTCTTGGCTTTAATCTTAAAGGAAGCAGATCACCAGGTGGGTGGGTTAGAACTGCCAATTTTTAGATTATTAGTCAAGTACAAATCATTTGCTCCACCTAAGGACCGGTAGTGGAGCCCTGGTGACACAGTGGTTAAGAGGTCAGCTGCTAACCAAAAGGTCAGCAGTTCAAATCCACCAGAAGCTCTTTGGAAACCCTATGGGGCAGTTCTACTCTGTCCTACAGGGTCGACGGCAATGGGTTTGGTTTGGTTTCTTGAAAGGACCTGATAAAATATCATTAAGCAAAAATTAACCAAAAAGTTGGTGTTACAAACTATGGTACATACACACAATGGAGTACTATGCAACGAGAAAGAACAACAATGAATCTGTGAACCATCTCATAACATGGATGAAACTGGAGGACATTATGCTGAGTGAAATAAGTCAATCACAAAAGGACAAATATTGTATGAGACCTCTATTGTAAAAACCCATGAAAAAATTCACATGCAAAATGTAACAATCCTTGTTGGTTACCAGGGATGGGAGGGGAGGGGGGCAGAAATACTAAATAGGTAATAGATAAGTGATAACTTGGGTGAGAGATGAGATAGTACACAGTACAGGGGAAACTAACACAACCTGCACAAGGAAAGGTCATGGAGGCCCTATAGACACATCCAAACCCCCCGAGGGACTGAGTTGTTGGACGGAGGGCTCTGGGGACCATGGTCTCGGGGAATATCTAGCTCAATTGGCATGACACTACTTATAAAGATAACGCTCTACATTCTACCTTGGTGAGTAGTGTCTGGGGTCTTAAAAGCCTATGAGTGGCCATCTAAGATACTCCACTGGTCTCATCCCTTCCGGAGCAAGGGAGAATGAAGAGAACAGGATTCAACGAAAAGATTAGTCCAAAGGACTAATTGTCCACAGCTAGCAAGGCCTCCACTGGACTGAGTCCAGTACAGCTAGACGGTGCCCGGCTACCACCACTGACTGCTCTGACCAAGATCACAACAGAGGGTTCTGGACAGAGCTGGAGAAGGATGTAGAGCATAATTTTAACTCCCAAAAAAAAAAAGACCAGATTTACTGGCCTAAAGAATACTAGAGAAACCTCAAGAGTGTGGCCCCCAGACACCCTTTCAGCTCAGAGGTGAAGTTACCTTCGAGGTTCGATGTTAAGCCTGGGAGTGGACAGCCCAGTAAAACTAAATGGGACTAACGAGGTACAGGAGTCCGGTGACAAGGGCCAGAAGGCAGAGGGGGAGTAGGAAACTGATGATAAGGAACACAAATTGAATAAGGACACTGTCGATGTATTGTGAGATTGTTGACCACTGCTATAGGGCAACATTTGTAGTAACTATTAAATGGGAGGCTGTTTTATCCTGTAAGCCTTCATCTTGGGCGAGAATGGCAGCACAATTGGAAGAGCATAGTCAATATCACTTAAATGTGTAAGTAAAAAGTTTTGAAATGGTGTTAAAATAAAATAAAATAATAAAAAAAAAAACCAAATGAGACTAAAGAGGTACAGTAGTCCAGTGACAAGGGCCAGAAGACAGAAGGGGACAAGGAAGCCCCCTGGTGATAGGGAACACAAGGTGGAGTAAGGATATTCTTGATGTGCTGTGAGATTGTTAACCAGTGTCATAGGGCAACATGTGTAGTAACTGTTAAATGAAAAACTATTTTGTTCTGTAAGCCTTCATCTTAAGTGAGAATAACAGCACAGTTGGAAGAGCGTAGTCAAAATCACTGAACTGTGAATGTCGAAATTTTTGAAACGGTGTATCTTTGGCTATCTGTATTTTCATCAAAAAAAAAAAAAAAAGGTTGAGAATTTAGAGGCTTAATATTTTGTGGGGTTGTTAACCAATGTCATAGAACAACATGTGTACTACTATTTCATGAGAAACTATTTGTTCTGTAAGCTTTCACCTGAAGTACAATAAAATACAAAAAAAAAAAAAAAAAAAAACTTGGTGTTAGAACCTATGCAGAGGCACTGAGAAGAAAGGCCTAGCGATCTGCTTCCAAAAGGCCACATCCATGGAAAACTCTATGTAGTGCAGTTCTATTCTGCCACACATGGGGTTGCCATGAACTGAAACAGACTGGTTGGAAAACTAGTTTGGTTTGGTTTGTCACTGGATGAAATATCAAATACCACTGGATGACCTTAATACTGTAGGCTTCTTTCAAAGTTGCTGACTCTTGTTTAGGTTTTTTGTTTGTCTCTTTTTTTCAGTAATTGCAATTTCTTGATTTTTTCTTTTTCTTACAAAATAGAAAATAATCTGTAGGGATACTATTATTCCTCTAAAAAATCAAAATAAACTAAAATTAATGTCATACTGAGTCTGACAACATGTAACATAGAGGAAGTTTATTATGATGTATGTTCGTGTCTGTTTTTAATTGTATACTTTTTCAGTGGAGGCTGCTGAGAAGTATAATGTTTTCCATGATTGTATAAGTTTGTGAGCTTTTTAGGAACGAACAGAGCAGTGAACTCACTTAGTTGACTTTCTCATGTGAAAAGGAGAGTCTTACAAATAAGTTCTGAAACACTAAATTATGCTAAATGTTACAGACCAACAAAAATAGCACTAATTATATTTGACCTATCCAACAACAAATGTTAGAAAAATCTTTTCTATCATCTAATCAGTTAGGTTTTTAAAAATGCTAATTTATCAATGGTATCAATGTCATAAACCTAGATGTCTTGATTTTGGAATGAATAACATACTATACATACACATATGAAGATTTATTCCCTAATAGAAATCAGTATTTATATGTATATATCCTGATAACTCAGGAGTGATAAATCACTTGAAAATTCATAAATATGGATATATCCTCATTGTTAACACTACCATTTATTTTAAATAAGATGCTCAATTTAGAGCAAAAGCATTCAATGTCATAAATAAAAGAAAACATAAATTTCCCACTAGCATCTTTAAATGTCACACATCTTACATTTCACAGCAGTGTCCCTGGATCAAACTTTTCATGTTGATATCTGTAATAAAGGTCTATTTTACACACAAAAAATTCTCTTACTATTTGAATGTAAAGAGAGTCCTAATTCAAGATTTCACAAATTATTCTTTCTTAGAATTACTTATTTTAGACGTTTTGTTTTTGCAATACATATTTTTAATCCCTCTACATATCTATATGAATATAAAAGGCCAAATTATCTAAAATGTTACAATTCTTTTCTTCCATTCTAAATTGGAGAGCAAGAGGAAAGGCATTTACATGCACACAAGATCCAACTGTAAGTTTTACCTTCACAAAATAAACATGTACTTTGAGTTACTTAAAGAATTTTTTCTATGCTTAATGTTTATATGTTGCGCAATAAATGAGTATGGATTTGAGCACTTGAGAATACCACCTTATTTCTCTGAACAATTTCACTTGCCTCACTTATTGTGTACTTATTTCCTCCTTTAATAGCTAAGAGATTTCAGCGCTTGCAATGATGTAAATGACCTTCCATTTCCATACGTAGTGGTTGGTTATTGTGTTTGCTTGTCCTGCATCTACTCTCCCTTACAGTGGTAAACCACTTTTCCTCTGGACATTGCCCCTCCTCCACTCTCAGTCCAAGTGGTTCAGATGGGCTGATTTCATATACATCAGTGGGAAAGGGAGCCAGCGCATGAGCTGATCTTGATGTATTCCACTTCCATGGACCAGTGATACAGGGATAGACACAGTGTCCATGCCAAGACAAAACAGAATTTTTTTCTTACTCTCTCTGTCTCTCAGAAACCACTGGAGAAAGAGAAACAATCCTGCTGAGTTTGATAAAATAGAATATATGACTGGAACTGCTGATGAGCAAGTTCTCACCAAGAGTGAGTACCAACCTAAAAATGAAGCCTAAACAAAGAAAAGCTGAGACGAGACGCAGAGGGAAAAATACCTGACAACTTTGCCTGAACACCCAGAGTCAGCCATGTCTGTCCCTGGGCTTTTCAGTTATATAAAACAATAAACCAAGAAAATCCATTGCCATCAAGTCCATTCCGACTCATAACGAGCCTATAGGACAGAGGAGAACTGCCCCATAGGGTTTGGAAGGAGCGGCTGGTGGATTCGAGCTGCCGACCTTTTGGTTAGCATCTGAGCTCTTGACTACTGCGCCACCAGGGCTCCATATAAGATGATAACTTCTTATTATTCATCAAGCCAATTTAGGTTGCAGTTCTGTCACTGTCAACTTAAACAGGTAATTTTATTTAGGTTCATCAATAAGGAATAAGGGAAAAAAAGATAAGGAGATGATACTAAACAACCTTCAGTGGAACTACAGCCATCTCTGTTAGAACTCTTCAAGCTAGGAGTTTACTCATGTGTTAAGGTAACATGAAGTCAAATGCTTTCCTTTGTTCCTTGTGATTCATCAGAAGTTGACAGCTGTCAATTAAGCAAGGGACACATACCTGAATGACCAATATAGGAACAAACGTTTCGTATAAGAACCCAAACTTTCAAAGAATTTGGTACGTCTTTATTTTCTAAAGGAATTTTGACATTTGCTTTTTTATTTGGATCCAGAATATTCAAATAATAAAAGATGGTTTTCCCTTTGATACATGTGACTTTGCTGCACTTATTCTTTTATTTCAAATATCACATATTATTATCTCAAAATATCTCTTCTATGCTGAATTTACTCCTTTCTCTTTTCCTGTTTCATATAGGGTAATTTCTACAGACTCATCTTCAAATTCATTAATTCTTTCCTCAGCTGTGCCACACCTACTGACGAGCCCATTGAAGATATTCATCTGTTATTGTGTTTCATTTCTAGCATTTCCATCCAATCCTTTCTTATCATTTCCACCTCTGCTGAAATCACCAATCTGGTCTTGCATGCTGACTACCTTTTCAATTACAGCCAGTGTCCTGCTGCATCTAACCTTTGTAATCCAGGTCTCATGTTTCTTCTTTCCTGTATGGGCCTTTCCTTAGATTTTGGGCCAATTGATTGTCCTTTGACTTCAGCACTCTGATGAACTCAGGAAAAGTCATGAACCAGGTTTTTTCAGAGTAAAGTTGGAAGTGATGTTCTTTCCAGCTCACTATATTCCTAAGTGGAACTGGTTGTCCTGTACATTGGATTTAGACTTTCACTTTTTCAACAAAGAACAAACATATTAAGCTGTCATTGCCAGCCATAGCTCAGTTTCTTCAATTTTGTCATCTTTGCCTTCATAGCAATGTTGTTATAGTCATTTAAGTATTTTATTGCATGTATTCTTATTATTTGATAAAAAGTAGCATAAAGTAGGAAAAATGACTTTGCTGTTTCTAGAAATAACAAATAATAATTTTCTCATATGCATAAAATAATTGAGTCTAAAATGAAAAACATTAAGTAGCAGAAACTAGTAAACCTTTGGCTTCAATCATACTCATTGGGCCGAATCTAGCGAAATGTAAGTTCAATGATGAGGCAGAGAATATTAAACAATCTATGTGAAATGTGTGTTAAAGCTGGTGTCTAAGATCTGATTTGTAGTTTGGGATTTTGTCTTAGTTCTCTGAAAACAAACCCCCTCTTATGTATATAAGGCTATTGCTCAGCTACGCCATCAACATTTGTACACATTTCTGTAAAGCAATGGATGTGACAACGAGGAATAGATTTTTGATGGAAAGGCCATCAATAGCTGAACTCATTGTAAATTGTCTTTGTCCTAGAAATAGTGTTGTGCTCATGTTGACCCAATCATAGACAAAACGGTATTTTGTGTGCCTGTGTTTTGTATGTGTAAGTGTGGTTATGGACATACATGACTCATTAACAAAAATGAATCTTTCAAGTTAACCAAATAATCACAAAATTATACAGAAATTATCCCCTAAGAAGTTCAGCTAAGACCTCAGTTTCTCTGCCTACTTCCTCCTGCTGCTTCCTTACACATTAACCCTTCCATAAAAGATGATATTGTGCACATTATCATTTTTCTTCCTTTACTCCTTCCTTCCTCCCTCTTTCCCTCCCTCTCTCTTCCTCCCTCCTTGTTTTTCTCTTCTCTGCTTATTTTCTCTCCCTTCCTTCCCTTTCTGCTCGTTTTTCTCTTCCTTCCTTTCTTTCTTTCACATACTTCA
Source organism: Dugong dugon (assembly GCA_030035585.1). Lineage (NCBI taxonomy): Eukaryota > Metazoa > Chordata > Mammalia > Sirenia > Dugongidae > Dugong > Dugong dugon. The sequence continues at coordinate 17,409,085 of CM057463.1, read as the reverse complement.
GTCCTTTTTTACTTTCATTCTTTTTTGTTTCTGCTTAATAATAATTTTCATTTTTCTTTCTGATATTTACACCTGATTTACCCGGAAAAAACCATTTTTCTCTGATTTTCAGTGAATGTGGTTTGGAGAGGCTTACCCCCACACGGATTTCTGGAGTAACTAAATAACCAGTTGCCCTCAAGTTGACTCCAACTCATGACATGCCTATGTGTGTCAAAGTACAACTGTGCTCCATAGGGTCTTCAATGGCTGATTTTTCAAAAGTAAATTGCGAGGCTTTTCTTCAGCGGAGACTCTGGGTGGACTGGAACTTCCAAACCTTCTGTTAGCAACACTCAGGGACTCGAATTTTAGGAGCAGGGTAAGAGTAATCCAGTTTTGCATAGCCCTCTTTATAATGACTGATTATGTGTTGGGTACGTGATCCGGTTCAAGCCAGTTGGATCCACTGATACTTAATCTGGGATTTTTGCTGGACTTCTCAGGAAAGCCCCTTACCCTCCTATTTTTAGCAATGGTAATGTTTAGAGGCATTAGTGGCCACAGAATAAACAGGTAAAGTCTCAGAATAAAGCCAACAAAGAGGACTATAGAGGGAGAAAACAAGATAAAACAATATGATCCCAACATTTCCTCAGGACTTTTCAGTTACCTGAGAATAAATTTCCCCTTTATTACTTCTATTATTGCGAGTAGTTACAATTTCTACCTTCTTTTAGGAGTAACCAACTGATTATGAAATAAATGATTCTGAGTAGTGCCATTCAAATAGAAACCAGATCTTTGTTTACTCTTCCAGAAAACAAGAAGGCAAATTATATTGGATCTTAACATCTGATTTGGCGATTTCATTTCAGCAGCTCAGGTAAGGATTGGTAAAGTTGGGAATAAGATTATGAAGCTATGGCTAAATTAGGTTTTACATTATCTGTTATTTATAGTTTCATTCTTTTCCTACACAATTCAGTTAAAAATTGTAATTTGACTCTGAGCATCAAATAAGGTGTGACACATTTTACTTTCTTTTTAATTCTTTAGAGCTTCTATTGAAATATATTTTTCAAATTATAGTCCAAAATTTAAAACTCTATTTACTTACTCACTATTCTCTGAACATGTAAGTATTCTGCTAAATTAGTTTCACCTAGAAGTCATGTTCTACTTCTCTTTTTAAAAGTTAAGGACATCGTCACCTATAAGTATCAAAATGATCAAAAAGGACAAGTCAAAGGATACTGTGATAGCATTGCGTAGGTTCACTGTCTTAAAGTTCAAAAAGTAAGACATACTAACTTCATGTCATGAGTAAAATGTAATTTTATCCCCCCATTACAATAGATATTTTAGAGTTTACTCTGAGTGGCAGCTGTAGGGACAATTAAAGAATTCTAATTAAAGCTACTTGAAGCAGATGAAGGTTATACCAGATTCCTCCATCTATTACAGTTCTATCTTTTAAAGACAGAAAAGGATCAACATTCATTTTAAATCTAAATCAAGAGCAGACTTATTTACCTATTAATTGCTACTTCCACTAATAGCATAAGGAATGCATACATAGATTATGCAATGGAAGATATAAATGTACTACATTGGCAGCGTGTGTGATGATTACCGACAAGAATTAATCAGCATTCCTCATGCCGTACACAATGCAGTTAGAATAGAAACAGCAAATCTGTTCAAGTAATGCAAACAAGCTGCATAAAAGGCTAAACAAGTAAAAGTATATCATCAGCCTTGACTTAAATTACATCTTTAAATTGTGTGCCAGCTTCCTTTAAATTAGCCATTTAAGAACTTGGTCTCTGGTAGATTTTATAAACTGAAAACTACTACATTTTTTCAAGTTCACAACTTTGTCACACTGCTGGAATACATTTAATAATTCAGCTTGTAAATTAACCTTTACTTAATGCAACAGATATATTGCTGTGGGTATTTATGTTAATTTTTTTTGGAAGGGGGGTGATGGAATGTATTGATAAACCTCAGAAGCTCTATAGCCATCCATGATGACAGTGTTGCCCAAGATCCTGAAGAATATGTAAATTTTGTAGTTGTATTGCTAATCTTTCAAACTCAAGATTTTTTTATTCTTGACATTCTCATGAGCTTCTGAACCTTTTTTTTTTTTTTTTACCAAATATTGACATCAAGCATTTTCGTTTCTGTTGAAGTCATTGTTTGTCTTTTTATGAATGTATGAAGGTCCCCAAGATTTTAATGGACTCAAATAATTGCCATTAAAGTTTTTTCATATTTGGAGCTAGTTTTTCTTTAGGCCTCAGAACTCCAGTATTAAGGATTTGATTCAGAACGTCTGGTATGGAGACACATCTGTCAGAAGGTAGGTTTGAAACTAAAACTCAGGTCTAAGGAAATTCTGATACAAGGAGCTATATCTTGCATACAAAATATAAAGAAATACTTCTCTCTTAACCACACTTGCTGGAATGCGTTTAGGCTATTAATGAAAACGTTCATGATTAACTCTGGAAGGAATCAAGGGTAAAGGAATGAAAACAATAATGAATGGAAAATTTGAACTCTAGTATTTTTACAAACGTGAACCAACTTCTTCCCTTGTCCGCACTCACTGTATGAAAGGTTAGGAAAATCTGAAAACCTTACTGTCACCTTCTTGTGACTTGGACTTAACTAACATTAATCTCAGCTCTCAATTCGTAGTTTTTAACATCTACCTACTTTATGCTCAAACTTTTTAGTTCCTAGAGATGTTAATTAAGTAATATTGACTTCACCTCCTTTAGTGGAATTACCAGCAAATAATACAAGAACAGAAAGATAAATTGTGCTTTGCAGAGTACAGTAGAATTGTGCTTAAAAATTTCTAATGCACTACTTCTGGTCAGCATTAAACCTTTTAGCTTGTTGTACTTATATTTGTGTTAGGAGAAAAGAAGGTCATATGTAATGATTGCATTAGATTAGTTGTATATAGATAAACATAAATGATAGTGTAAGCTTCTGCATGCAGTGGGGATGGGAGATGAAAAGTCAGTCACCTGTGGATAAAGGGTAAGGACTGTGGTAACTAAAAGTAAAAAGAATATGGGTCACTGGGAAGAAGGGGAGCTGGAAGCACTCAACTGCAGAATCTTTCCTTGGGTTTCCATTTCATCTCTACCTTGGTCTAGTGTGGAAGATGGGTACTAATCAAATGTTCACAACGAAGGTTAAAGTTCAACTGTTATAAATTCCACATCTCAGTCCTTGCACATCTTCTCCCTTGTTTATCTAGATGTGCTCCTTTGATAACCTCATCAGGCTCACTGTTTTTAAATATCATCTGCATGCCCACCTATAAATGACCTTGGAATCCAAGCCCGTATATCCAGCTGTATCCTTGACATCTCCACTTGGATGTCTGAGAGGCAGCTTTAAAACTCAGTATGTACAAAACCAAAATTCAGTCTTTCCCATCTCAATAAAAGCCAACTTCACTTTTCCAGTTATTCAGTTCAAAAACACTGGCTCCATTATTAAATCTTTTTTTATATACCTAAACACTGCCTACAAATTATGTTGACTGTATTTTTTAATATATGCTGATTTCACCCTTCTTTTTTATAATCTCCACTGCTATAATCTTAATCCCACCATTTTATTCTTTGAATTATGACAATGGCTTCCCTAAACTGGTATCCCTTCTTCTGCCCTTGACCCTCTATAGTCTATTCTTAACACAATAGCCAAATTGGTCCTTTCATAATGTTAGACCTTGTCTTCCTCCCAATCAAACCCTTGAAAGACTTCCTTTTTCACTCTGAGTAAAAGCCAGTCTTTAACATGACACTCACTACACAAGCTTATCTTTCTTATTTCTCTAACCCTATTTCCTACTATTCTCTTACTCATTGCATTCCAGACACACTGGGCTTCTTGGTAGTTCTTGAAAATCCCAGGCAGGTAGGTTCTTTTCATAAGGTCTTTGTATTTGCTATTCCTTTTGCCAGGTAGAATGTTTCCCAAGATATCCGTATGCCTTATTTACTCACCTCTTATAAGTCTTTGCTCAAATGTTACCTTCTTGATGATGTGTTCCACCCATTTAAAAATCCAGCTATCTTCTGTACCCTCTTACTCTACTGGCATTCCTAATATCACTTCCCCTTCTTAATTTTGTCCATAGCATATATGTGTATATTATATTACCATGTGACATTTACACACACACACACACACACACACACACACACACACACATATATTCTTGCTTTATTATGACTGCTTTCCTTCCACTAGAATGTAAACTCTACGAGGGCAGGAATTTTTGTCTTATTTGCTTGTAAATATTTTCAAGCTGCTTAGATGAGTGAAGAGCACATGGTAAATACTTCATATGTATTTACTGACTGACTGGATGAATGAATAATTGCTATGAAGAACAGGTGGCTGCTAACTGAAAGATCAGTGGTTTAAACCCACCAGCTGCTCCATGGGAAAAAGATGTGGCAGTCTGCTTGCATAAAGACTTACAGCCTTGGAAGCCCTATGGGGCATTTCTACTGTCTCACAGGATCATTATGAGTGAGAATCGACTTGACGGTAGTGGGTTTGGTTTTGGTGGGTATGAAGACTATGTAGAAAGTACTTTGAAGATAAGTAATAAGTGATTTTGACATACTCACCAAAGTTAGGGAGGACTGCCTTTGAAAACATGAAGGTTTAGCTAGGTTCTGAAGAATGAGGAAGCAACACCCAGGAGAAGAGGGAAGGAAAGAAGATTCTAGGTAAAAATAACAACATGAACACCCAACTTGAAAATGTAGGGACAGAAAGAAAACTCAGATGACAGAGGCATAGGGAGAGTAAGGGGTGACATGCTATATGATGAAATTGCAGAGGTAGTGGAGCCAGACCACAAAGGTTCTTGAAGACTACACTAGGGTTTTAATCTAAAAGCAATGGGAAACCATGAATGGTTAAGTACATGAACTGTGTGTGTGTGTTTGTCTGTGTCATGTCTGTGCATGTATGTGTGTGTTGAAAGGACTACTTAGGCAGCAGAAAATAAAATATATTGAAGATAGATACAAATAAATGGAACAGAAGGTTGTTTAGCTACTGAAATAGTCCCCATGAGAATAGTAGTTTGGACTTGGCTGGTGGTCATTCTCAGGTCTTCTGAATCCATTCCCTTTTTCTTTTTAGCCATTCTAATCCCCTTGCCTTCATTAATTTGCCCTCATACTTTACCTTACAGGAGCAGCCAGGTATTGCCCCTTTCTCTCAGCTGGGAAGAATTTGAGTTTCACTCTACCATCTCCTGTCACTCCTCCAAATGATGACTGCTCCATTCACAATAAATGTCCTCCACTGTATTTGTATATTTATTTCAACCATTGAGCTGAGTTCCATGAAAAATATGTCAGGAACCAAGTCTTATTCATCTTGATATGCCCAGGAGCAGGCACACTGAAGCAACTCAACAATACTTACTGAATAAATGAAACATTAAATAAATTGCTAGTTTACCAATACAACAAAATATTTCCAATGTTCTTCTCACTGTAGGTCTGTAAACCAAAAACGCATTGCCATCAAGTCGGTTCCAACTTACAGTTGCTCTGTGGACATCATGAATTCTTTTCAGGAAAAGACGTTTTCTGTATGGTCAAAGTACATAAACTACGAATTATCATCTATTAGTGGTTGGATGTGCATTTGAAATTCAAATATACATCCACACGTATGGACAGCTCAATAGTATCTAAGTTACCTAAACTGTCCAAATGATACGCAGATAGATAATGCACTTGGAGGAGCAAATAGTATATGTAATTTTCAATAGAGTTCCTTAAATGACTGAGATTGGGGGAAAGTAAACTAAAGTGGTAATTCATTAAAGAGCACCTCACAAGCCCAAAAAAGTCTGTGCAGCTTCCCAAAGTTCTCTTATTTCCAGAGAATAGGATAAGTATTTTAAGATGCTGAACCATCAAATCCATTTACAACTGTAAAATGGTGACAGAATCCTTTCCGCTAAATATGCTTAAAAGACTACACTGATCCTTAGCTATTATGGAACATGACCTTAACTCTGTTGAGTAAACATACACACATGCACACACAGATCTATCTATCTACACACACACACACGTATATTATGTACATATATATACAATATATATACACATACACATTACTTCAATGCTAATGTTATAAATAAAATTATAAGGCAATTTATGGAAAGTTGAGTAAAGTTCTGAAAGGATACAATGAATAACAGTTTTCAGCTATACATGTTTTATGTCAGTAGCAAAGGTTCAATCATTCCACTTAAACGTTGCTCTTTCCACTCGTACCAAACCTCCTTCCAACTGAGCGTGTTCCTGAAGCCATAGAATTTTAAATAGCAGACTGCTTTTCAGAAAAGTGATAAACAGAAGATTGTAATTCAAGCCAAGCCATCGGATTGTCCTACCACTTAACTATCGAAGAAGTCATATAATTCAGTCCAATATTAAAAGTGCTTTACACTTAGTTTTACAAATAACAGTAGCTTTTAAAAGTGGTGTTCTTGGAAAGAGATCTGTACATTCCTTCCAATTTGTGAAATTACAACACGTGTTAACCGGACTGATTTTTGTCATAGTAACGTACTGAAAACAAAACACGGACTTGGCTAAAAAGATAACTTGGTTGGCGCTTCATTTTCTATAAAAACGTTGAAAATAAGAAATATTGACTTAAAATTGGCCAAAAATTGGAATTTTAAAAGGTACAAAGATAGATCTTAAGCCAGGATATTAAAAATTTCCAAATAAGCAAAAATTTCAAATGTAATTATGCTACTTATGCAGTGCACACAAATATAACCTTGAATTTTGGGTTCATTGTGCTTACTTTAAATAACATTTTTTTCTCCAAAAAAAAGTCGTAAAGATTAGATAAATGAACAGCATAAAGCTTCTGCATAAAACACGCAAACAAAAACACCTGTTACTAATAAACACACTGGAAGAAGCATATGCTTTTGGAGAAACCATATGAAATTGTTATCTGGCTTTGTTTTCTTTTTTGGTTTCTTCAAACATACTGAAGATTCACCCTCTTATTATCACATAAGAGCCTCCAAGTATTTGAATCCTTGTAGATTACAAGTAAATATTATCTATGAAAATCTAGCTTTATACATTCACCATATTACTGTTGCTTATACCAAAATACAATAAAGTAGCATAGCGTCTTACCTAAAAAATGATTGCGTACTCAGGAACTCTTTAAGTTACCTAATTCTTCTTTCTCACTGTAAATAATCCAATTCTGTTGGCATGGCCAAAATATTTTATATTTGTGATATTATGCTAACTGAACACATCTTAAAATTTTAAAATGTATGAAAATCTTCTAGTGTGTTGTTACATTCTATAGACAAAAATATTTCAATTGTTTGAAGTTCCATGATTTCCAAGATATAGAACTAAGTTCTACGTTTACTGCAGTTTATGAGGCATTGAAAATACTAGACCTTTGTACTGAGTAACAGTGAAGTAAGGGTCAAGCATGTTCACCACCAAGAAGTAATAAGCAGCATTCATGGACTGTAGTAATCCATAATTTAAAAAGAAACAAAATAAAATTTTTATCTCAGAGCCTTTCTGTGAGTGGCTGAAGACACAAGTCCAGCGTTGCGCCATTTCTTCAAGCACATGAATGCTTTTGATTGTCATCACCAGGACTTCTCATTCACGGCACAAGGAATGCGTGGGTTGTTTTCCCCTGGCACACTTATGATGGAGAAAGCCGGAGAAAAGTTTGGGTGCATTCATTTCTTTCTCTATTTATGTGACTTTTTAAAGCTTTCAACAAAAGTCCGCCCTTTATAAATATAAAAAGAATCATATTCTTCATTTTTTCCTTTCTTTAAGTAAATGAGAAAGATTTTTGGAGTAGAAAAACAAAAACAAACATCACTGGCATATCTTATGAAAAATTTATAGACAGCATTCATTCCCCTGGCACAAGGGCCAGTGCAGTATTATAATCTTTTCTCCTATCATAAACAAAATTAGATATTCAGCATAATATGCCCATTACTTAAAACCCCACAAATAAAATTTGTCCATGGAAAAAATAAGAGATATTTTGAATACTAAAGTCCTTTATTCAACAACACAGAAATTTCACAAAAACAACTTTACTGGGCAAATTGAATGTGTTCTTTTTTTTTTTTTTTTTTTTTAGTTTTTTACAGTTTTGTACATGCCCCATAAGTGATTTTCTTTAATAAATACACTGTTTTCCAAAACTGCTTTTTTTTAAAATAATTGCACAAGCATACATACACCTTACACAAATATCTATTAGAAAATTTAATAGATAACTGCACAGTTCAGAAATAGGAGAACACCATGAAAGGAGTACATTTCGTGGCCCAAGTTCCTGAAATATTCCTGACTCCCTTGCAGTTGTGAAAATGGGATCCTTCTTAACATAGCTGTCTTTTATTCACTAGGAATACAGATCTCTGTGTGAAACTGCCAAATTTAATAAAAACAAAACCTGAAACATTTAGCTGTTACATGAGAACCAACTGTTTGATATCGCTATGAATCCAACCATAATCAAAGCTCCACTATGGCTTTTTGCTGAACATATTTGACCCTGAATAGGGTGTTCATTTGACTGCTTTCTTTTTTTCGTTATTTGATTACAGATACCATCAGCTTAAAGACTTTACGTGCTTTAGTATTAATTGTACAATTCACATGCCGGGGTTCTGAATGAAAGAAAGGGGATATGCCTTTCTTTTAGGGATTGCTTAGTATTAATTTATAGTAAGCCTGCCATCTCTTGCTCCTTACGTGTTTAGAAGAAGGAAGTTGGGTGTTGGGAATTAAGCAACCAGGAGGAATTTTGTATCTACTCTTACTGTGGGGGATGACTATCACTGTTTTCTCTCCCAAGGATGGATACTTTCTACTCTGTGAATGTGCCTCCACTTATACTCAACAGGCAGAATCCATTAGAAAGCCACTTTGGTCTGAAGACCTGGGAAGAAAGGTTTGCAAGACAATGTTCTTGCAGTGTTAGGGCACTAAGTGACATCCTAAAAGGAAATTGGCCCACAGCCCCACTGCACTATGTATCAATACTGAAGTATTTTCCATGCGCTCCCCAAATGCTGGCAGGATGTGGTATCTCCTCTTCCACCCTTAGAGAAGACAAGACCCCGTGTATGTGGACCTCTCTTAGAAAGTTTTTTTTTTTTTTAATTCAGCTTACCTGATACATAACTTTTTTAATCATATAGATAGTTCACACAATTTACATTTGAATTGCTATTTTCTTGGTACTAAATATGAGACAAACAGTGAGTAATTTTTAAAAGTTCCATCTCATTGGTATTTTATAATCATGAAATATGTAAACTTTTGAACCTCTTCTTAAGGGTTATAATAATATGTTTCACAAGTTCTCAGTATATAGACATATGGGGGAGAGAGCCAGAGGGAGGCCAGAAGAGTAATCTTTATCTTCAAACATCACCAACGAGAACTTTATATGCACCCTACAAAATATGAATAGTTTTACCAAAAATACAAAAAATGAGTAGTGTAAAAGAACAATATCAAGAATAAAAACATACGAGAATGAAAGAAAAGCTACACTTTTCAATTTCAGTCATCAGCAATCTTCTGTTAAAAAATTAAACTGACATGTCAAACACCACATTTTACAATATACAGATTCATGAATTCTTTAAGAAAACAAACAAAAAACTCATAAAGACACACAATTCTAGCATATATTTTAGACTCTTGGTACATTGCTTTGAAATCTTTAAATGTTATCATATGCCTGAATAATAGTCTGTTTTACTTCTGTAATAACAATCATCATTTTCCAAAAAAGCAAGGCAAGCTTACCATTTGAGTGTGAAAGTAATTCTTCACTTACTTGTAATTAGCAAATTGGAAAAAACAAGAAAAGCAAAACACAATAAAAATGGAACAAGAACCAACTCATACAGCTCTCATCGGTCCCACAGAAGAAATAGAAATTCTAGCTAGAAAGCCTCAAAGGAATATACATCAAGCAGAAAACTATGTCAAAATTAATATACATCACATTTTAGTTTGCAGTTACTTAATTCTCTTCCCGAAACATGGATGGGTGTAATACATAATGGATCTTCCTCAAAAAGGCTATTTGACCTTAACAGTAAACCTTTCATTCATACTCTAGGAAAGTTAAGTCACACTAGTTTTTCACATTGGATTTATAAGTGCCTTAGCCACTTTCACCCACAATACTCTAATGGAGTGCTCCTTCTTCATTTGTGAAATCTTCTCTGTCATATTATTTCCCATTCAAAACCACACTGGCTGTTGAAAAATATTCGTCTTCTAGTCTTTCTAAAACTACACGGTCCTCTTCATTGCTCCATCATCCTTTCTCTTAAATTATTTCTGTTCTCATGATCCATTTTGCTAACAGGCCCCTCTCCCCCCACCCGCATAAGCTAATGGAGGTCTGTAGGTTAAAATAACAGACTAGTTGATAAAGAACACAGAGTTACAGTGGCGTGGCAGCTGTGATACTCAATGTATTATTCGCTGAACTCTGTTTTACTCCTGAAATGGAAAACAGTCTTTATCTTCTGGTACAAAATGCTCTGGTATCTTGTCATGTCATCACAAACAATATCTGTCTTAACGGGACAGTCTTGATTGCCACAAGAAAATCAAATCCTACATGAAAAGGTAGCACAGGTCCTATGAAGCATGGATCTTTTGTGTTTGCAGGCTGTCTTGCATGTATGGAATTCCGCAGACTGTAGCCCTGCCTTTTCAGTAATGAAAGCATCTAGTGACAAGAATGGGAACAATGGAGCATTCCACAGAGGGGCTAGGTGGCAGGACACTGGTTCAACTGGGAAGCTAAGACAAAGAAAGATAAAAAGAGACAAAAAGCCTCACTTTTATGCATGTGTATAATTCTTCATAACTTAAAAACATACCTAGCCATGCCTCAATGCAGGAGGCCTTGACATATTAAAAGTTTAAAACAACACTAGCCACCTAATATCATACATGGGATTGAAACATTTAGATGTCACTTTTTTTTTTTTTTTTTACAAAAAAAATAATAATAAGTAAAAAATAAAAAACACATGGAGCTCATGTTGGACTGTGAAAAAAAGACAGTCATGGATTTTTTTTTCCCCTAAAATCTGATACTTTATTCTGTATCCTAGAAAACACTGTTGTTTTTTTTTTTTTTTTTTAATTTACACAACTGATTCTGCATGTTCCAACTACTCTGAGTACTCCGCCTTACAGTGCAATCCAACACAAGTCAACTATACTAAGTATTTGGGAGGTATACCCTTCTGTACAGCTCGTTTGTAAGCAATGCAAGTGCATAACCACTACTCTATTACAGTGCTCAAAAGATTAATGTTTCAACTCTCATAACATCTTCCCTTTTTATAACAATACAACTGAAGGTAACTGCTGGATGCATCATACTCTTTTAATCTTGTAGAACTTGGCATCGAGTCTCTACGGAAAGATGCAGGGCACAACAGTACCACTGCTGTTACTGCTTCTAGAAACAACTGGCAAAAGAATACTTAAAGCGAAAATTTATTGCTCCAGATTTAACTCGCAGAACCATACTGTTGCGTACAAACTGTTAATCTCCATAGATGCTCAGACATGATTGTCTCCTTGTGTCTAAACACACAAAATACCAGCTGCTATCTGTACAGTTTACAGTACTGAAACACATATATTTGAAAATGAAGTATAGATAGGTACTTTGCAAAGATACATGATTTTACAGCAGGGGTTTACCCAAATTTATTTTTTACAGCCTCTTTCAAAATAGACAACAACTTCACTAGTACCTCTAAATTACATCAAAGAAAGAATCGGTGTACTGAAAGTAAAGGGACTGGCCAATTCCCCTAAAATCCAAGATTATTTTTACATGTCTTTTTTCTTTTCTATCCTTTTTTTTTTTTTGAAGAAACCCCTATACATAAAATGAAAATAATATCTGGATATTTTCTTCAGTGGTGGACTAAGCAGTCTCTTAAAACAAGACATCAGTTTGCCCTTCACTTCCAAATGCCTTGAAAATAAGATATACTACTGCTTTAAAAGAACCATCGGAATGCTTCGGCGCTGGGAACAGGTGTTCTCTATAAAAAAAGAGCAAGAAAACAAGTTAAGCTTTCTTTCTATGCCATAAAATTATATTTTTCTCCTTTAGACTTCAGCAGTATTTTTAGTCAGCAATGTCAATATAAAGACTTATACATTTCAACGTTTAATAAAAAATGTTCAATCTTCGAAAATTATAAAAATTAGAATATTGACTTTAATGTTGATTTATTAAATATAATGATTCTTAAAAACTGGTCTAAAAAAATCTGGGAAACACAGCCGGGGACGTGTATATCAATCAGAATAAAGAGGAAGGTTAAAGCTATTAACCAATAATAGGAAGATCATCAGCCAGCACGTAATCAGCTACGTACACAGTCTTCAGAATGGATCGGTGATACAAGAACTGTGGGCAGGTAACCTGACTGTATTTGAATTACTCTGTCTCTAACCACATTGTTGTTGTTGTTGCTGGCTGCCATCGAGTCGATTCCTACTCATGGTTACTCCATGTGGACCTTACATGTGCAGAACAGAACTACTCCACTAAGTTTTCATGGCTGTCATCTTTTGGAAGCAGATGGCCAGGGCTGTCTTCTGAAGTTCCTGCGAGTGGGTTCGAACCACCAACCTTTCAGCTAACAGTTGAGCGCTTAACCATTTGAGCCACCCAGGGATGCTGTCTCTAATCATACTAACAAAAATGCAACCAAAAAATTCAACTGAAATTTAGACCACTGTTTTTCTGTTCAGAGTCAGAATACAGACATAAACAACGTAAGGCAGATGTTCAGAATCTAGTGAAGTAATTTCTTTATTCTGAAGAGTTTCTTTTATCATTGGATAACAACTATTATTGAATCAGTATTACCTCTATCACTTATCAATTACTAAATGCTAAACATATCTCTCTATATAATATAATGAGAATTATACCAATAAAGTATATATTATAAAACAGGTCTGCATTTTCAACTAATGTCATAAATATGAAACAAACTGATACTAACCAATCTTACGCAATAAAACCTAACTATCCTTTTGTACCATAAAAATACTATAGATGATTTCCAAAGGAATAACAAGCTAGCACCAAAAATATGAATCATCTTTTTAACAAGAAACTTACAGTTACTATGGGTTTTTTTGATAGATAAACAGAACTTAAGTTATTGGATTTTCCTCTGTACATTAATATCCAGCAAGTCACTGTATTCTTCTTGAAAATGCCTCATCCTATTCTATTGTATGTATTCTCATGGTTTACTTAAAACAGAATTGCATGAGTACATATTAAATGTATATAAGAAAAATAAGGCCAAAGTAACTTCCCCTGTAAGGGCAAATGGAAGACAGTTGATGGTATTCCCTAGACCAGTCAAACAAACCTATGTGGAGCATAAGATGGTTACTAAAAACAAATAAGTATATAAATTGGTATGTTATATGAATGTTACTAAATTCATATTTAATAATTATGAATTTTATATTTAATGAAACATTCTATTACAAACACTTTAATAACTGAGTTAGCTTTTAGTTACTTTCTCACACGTGAGTTATTTGGTTTGCATAGTCCTACTGGAGTATCATAGTCTAAAAATAAAAGTATTTTAATTGATTAAGATATCGATTAGATATTTAGATGCATAAAATAACAATTTTGGAGAACAAAGCTGTTTTCCAATACCTACATTGAAATACATATATATATAAACTATCCTCAGAGACAAAAGAATAAATAAAACTAATTTTAAAATAAATGTTTTAAGAACAAGCTAATCATCTGCTATAATTTAGCTAATCCAAGCTTGTATATGTATATATACAAAAATATTTAACTTGTGGAGTATTTTCCAAAAACACATACAAGAAGGTCTACTCTTTCTTTCAAAACTGTGGCAATCTTATTAATATTTTACTACTTAGTCCTTATATTAAACGTGTTTTCCCCTCTCCAACTCATTACCCATACCTGGATCCCAGTCATTTGATTTGACTGGTGAGAAAAATACCTTTACTACTTCCTAAAACTAAATTTCAAATGATAAACTTAATATTCATATATCCTGATTTCATTTATTTAGTCATTATTAGGTGAACTACACATAACACATTCGTTTTAATATCCACACTTCACACACACACCACACACACATACTCAGGCAGTAAACAAACACTTAGAAGTTTATACCAGATGCTACCTTGCGGCTTGATGCCGACTAAGAATAAATTTTATATAAGTAAGCCTACTTATATAAATGTAGGCATTTTTTAAAAAAGATAAGTTAGAGCCAAACAACCATGAAATTATAGATCTACGGTTATAGATTCATATATGAAAAACAAATGTGCATATATATTCATATATATTTACATACATTTATGTATACAGTGTATGACAGAGATGCCAACATACTCTCAGATGCCATATGGAAACAAGATTATAAGTATATACTTATATAAGCTTGTATCTTGATAAACATATATGTTTATGAATATAAACAAAAAAAGGAGTAGTTTTTTAAAAAATGAAATGAAGTCCTTATGTCTTACATACACTTTAAAATCCCTTTTCCAATTTTTTTTTTTTTTTTTTTGCTGTGCTCCTTTTCTGCTACTTAATTTTATTTGCAGTATCCAGGAAAAGCAAACTTTATAAAATGGTGCTTGATGTTAAAGGTCATTGTTGTGAGGAAAAAGGTAATCACTTTTCAATGCTTGTTAGCACTAAAAAATAATTAAACAATGCAAATATGGTTTTCCATACTAACAAGATGTGTCACAAAATAGCACTGTTATGGGTACCTATTACTATGCATACATTAAGGTCAGTCTGTATCTCCAAATGTAATGATATGGATTATTCATCGCTTCAGGAGAAAGGAGAAGGTAAGCAGGAAAACACCTTTTAAAAATTATTTCCTCCTCATGTTAAGAGCTTTGAGGTCATGAAATCAAAAAATGATTAGTTTGGAAATCACCAAAATATTAGTAAATATGTAATTAAAATTAAGGAAAACATATGTGTATTAATTAGAATGAATTATCAGAGCATTTACCAGAAATTTGAAGTGCTTTTTCTCTAATAGTTTTATTTTAGGTTAAAAAGATCACAAAACTCCTTACTGTCCCTTAAGCCACACAAAATGACGATATATATCCAACCTCCCACTCAATTTTCATTAGGATCACTGGAAATTTACTTTAGGCCTGGACTGGGTTCTTTTCACCGAGATATGTGAAGCAACATTGTTTCCATAGTTAAAATATTGGCTTAAGTTGTAGGTTTTTTAATTAAATCCGCTAACTTGGGGACACATTTTCCCTAATTCTGTTGACTAAGAAGGTGGTCTTTGTAAGGCAATTTTTATTTTAATGGGGCAGGGGCTCAGCACACCAACGTGGAACGTTAAATATCCTGACCAGCTACTTCGGGTTGTATAAATTCAAGGGTCCCAGCTGGGGAAACCATACCCTTGATAAGATTACTGAGACTTTCTGAATCTCAGTGATGCTTGCAGGGAATCGTTATCCTGAGCGACAGGAAAGCCAGGTGCCCCTGGAAGAGAAGGGGGCAGGGAAGTAAAGAATAGAATTGAGTTGATCAGCATTGTTTAAAGCAGCCTTCACGGCTCATGCAGGTGCAAAACTGACAAACAGCAGCCCTGCTCCCAGGGGGCCTGTAGAGAGAGAAACCCGCAGCCCCAGTTCTCCTTCTAGTACTGCCGTAAAGCCTGGTGTTCCAGAGAATTCATTCCTACACAAACCAGATATGAAACGACCTTCAAGCTTAAAGGAATGCCTTCTGCTTCTGTCCTAAAGCAAGAGGATTTCCTTGAATAAGAGAATGATAAAATCTAAGCCCAAGTACATTTTCCATTTACTCTTAAAAACAAACAAACAAATATTAAAATGTCTCTGGTAGAAATGTATTTCGGTTTGATTTTCGTTAAATCAGCAATGAAGAAATAATTGAACAACCAAAAATAAATAAGAATCTCCAAAGTTGCCAAGCCAAAGTTGGTGTCACTAAATAGTCATGTGACCTGCAGGATCTTCAGATTGAGCACGTACCTACATATTCTTGCTAAAAATGTCAAGTTTAATAAAAGCTCACCTCCTAAAAGCTCAAAATGAGATACAGATATATAACTCTGTACATATGAGAATATGTGGGATTGGCCATTCATATTTCGATATAAAATGACAAATGTAGCAATATTCACCATACTAAACATAAAACTCATCATTTTTAGAAATCAGACTTGAGTTTTCAAGGAGAAAATCAGAGACAACTCCTATGCTAAAGTTTACTTCAGAATGCATAAAATTATAAAAACAGATAATAATTATAACATTAGGAAATTATATAACTAATATTGAATATATATTTGCAATACTTATTAATATACTTTCTAATCCAAAAATTTCAATGACTCATCAAGGCTTTCAGAATTCTACTGTAAAACAGGATAGCTCTAATGCAATTATTACTTGAATCAAAAAATAATTTCCTGTTTTCCCATTTATTATGAAAGAAACGTAAGTCATACAATCACCTTCCGATTCACACAGAGTGGTGTAAAAGACACTTTCTCCAACCAAAAGCAGAGTGATTTCCAGCTGTAGTTAGCCAACGCAGCAGCCTGTAAAGCCTCCTGAAATACCGATGTCGCTGTGAAGAATCTCACCACAAGTTTCTTGTGCTCCTGGGCAGCTCAGGCCCTGAAATTAGAAACTCTTTCTGCGTTTGAGTCTACATACTCAAATCTGAAGAC
This sequence comes from Dugong dugon, assembly GCA_030035585.1. Lineage (NCBI taxonomy): Eukaryota > Metazoa > Chordata > Mammalia > Sirenia > Dugongidae > Dugong > Dugong dugon. The sequence continues at coordinate 17,392,158 of CM057463.1, read as the reverse complement.
CTTAATGAATAACTGAAATTTTGCAATAGAAAGCACGTGAATAAATTTGACCAAAGGTAACAGTAGCCTCATTGGTTGCCTTTAAATATTCGATTACATTTTGTTTCAACTCCATATGCAACTTTCAAACTTTGGTGTCTTTTAGAGGAACGTACGGTAAAGGATCCTTGAGAGTTAAAAAACAAAAATTTACTTTTTCCTGATTTGATTCACAAAGAATGCTAAAAGAGCAAGTTATATAGGTCCTTAATTTTTTCACTGACAAATTTTTAGTACCTGCTTGTAGAAATAGAAAAGTGTATTACTTATATAATATCGTGAATGTGAATACGCACACACACATTTCCATAAAGCTTTGGATAATTAATAATTATGGTATAAAATGATTATTTGGTAAATGTTAGAGCCACTCCCAAAAAAGATTTTAGCAGAAAATTTTTTTCTAGATTCTATTTACAAATAATATATTTTAAAAATCATAGTTCAGTAACCATAACAGAATTATTAGAAAGCACAAGTTTAAATTTCCTTAGGACAGTGTGAGAGAACAGTTAATTTATGATAAATTATAATCACACAGTCCACTAACCTAGTGTTATTTTAAAATTTATATTAATTAATAAGAATAGTTCACTTTCAATTTATGTGATGAATATAAATAAATTACACCTCTTTTCTTTTTCTGTTCTGTTGTAATACATCTGTATCGTATATGTGATATAATCAGATAGATTTTTCTCATAATTCAGATCCATTTATAATTGTGTGTTTGTTATCTCATTGCCGTCGAGTCGATTCTGACTCATAGTGACCGTATAGGACAGAGGAGAACTTCCCCATAGGGTTTCCAAGGCTGTAATCTTTATGGAAGCAGATTGCCACATCTTTCTCCCACGGAACAGCTGGTGGGTTCGAACCACCAACCTTTCGGTTAGCAGCCAACCACTTAACCATGTATTTAAGACCATTATCCAGATATTAACTAAAAACAACTATCAATATTACTACAGCTGGAATGTTAGGCCCCTATTTAAAGGGAAAAATGCACCAAATAAGTAACTGGATAATTTTTATGGTCCATTATAATTTTTTATATATGATACATATATATGACCCATATAATTTTTTATGGCCTGGCATACAATTATAAGCAGCATTCCACTTCTTCCGTTTCCAAATTGCCATTTGTGGCCGGGATATCTCTGAATAATGGTGGAGAACTAGAGATGGCATTTTCATTAGTATCTCCACTGTGTTGGCTTGGCGAATAAGGTCTCTTCCTCTTCCTCACTCTCTTACTCCACCACCACCACGCTCATCATTATCACTCCCCAAAACAGATGGTAGCATGATTTAGAAGGTAAACCAAGCTAATCTTTGTAAACGGAAAAATGGATTTATGTGTTAATTATATGACAAAGTTGGTAAGTGAAGTCACTATGATGGTAGAGTTAGAGAGAAAAACAATCGTCCAAAGAAGAATGTGTGCATGGTTTGGTAGCAAGAAAAATGACGTATTAACACTATCATTCACATTGGTCCAGAAGTTACCATAAAGGCACCAGCTTTTGGCTCTAGTACCTAATGTAACTACTTTCTTTAGGCAAGTTCTTAATTAATGCCCTGTTTAATGGTATTTCAATTAATTTTGGTAAAAACACTTCAGACCACACCATTTGAACAAATAAGCAAGTCTGCTGAATTATAATGGATAATTTAGTAATTTAAAAGTTCTTGGACATAGAAAAATGAACTATAATATGACGGTACTAGGGTAAACAGAAAGAGGAATATTTTTCAGAGATACACAGATTTTAAAAGTGTTTTTCAAAAATTATTTTCTATAGTATCTTTAACACCTATGCACAAGAGGAGCCCTAGTGGCACAGTGGTTACGAACTCCATTGCTAACTAAAAGTTCAGTGGTTTGAACCCGCCAGCTGCTCTGCAGGAGAAAGATGGGGCGGTTTGCTTCCATACCGATTACAGCCTTGGAAACCCTATGGGTCTACTGTGTCCTATAGGGTTGCTATGAGTGGGAATCAGCTCGACAGTAACGGGTTTTGGTTCGGTTTCGTTTACGCGTAAGAATCAAAAAAACCAACTCCTTTGCCACTGAGTCAATGCCAACTCATAGCAACCCCGTAACAACGGAGTAGAACTGACCCAGAGTTTCCAAAGCTGTAAATCTTTATGGAAACAAACTGCCACATCTTTCTCCCACAGAGCGGCTGGTGGATTTGAACAGCCGACCTATCAATTAGCAGCCTAACCCTTAATCACTGCACAACCAGGGCTCCCTTTATGCATAAGAGGAAGTATGAAAGGAAATTAAAAGTGAATTGGGACTAAAAAGCAAATCTTTGGTTAATAAAAATCAGTACTGTACTATCAAGAATGACTGAAATATTTATAAGTTCTTTTTGTTTACATATATTCATGTTTATATTTCATTGTATTTATATATGTATAAATATTTACAGACATTTATATTAAAATGGAAAAGACAAAAGTTCAATAATTCTATCTCCCCTCAAAGTCACTCTATTAATTTCTGTTGAATGCAACAGTGCTGGGTGAAATCATTGCTAATCACTATGAAAACAGGCAGCGATCTTTTCATGACCAGGCTGATGGGCGATTTTGAAATTCTTGGCTAATTCTAAAGCAGGCAGCAAACTGTCCCTCAGAGGAAAGAAGAAATAGTCATACAAAATGTGATGGAATGAGAGGTCATTTAAAAAATACTAGGAGGTGATTTTGAACCTGATTATCAAAGCTCTGATTTGGACAGCCTGCTAACTTACGTTCACATGAAATACAATCGTTTCATCTGCAATTACGGTGCTTCTCTTTATTATTATTATTCTGGGAATTTCAGAAATATTTATGGTTTTCCATATCATGTAAAAAGTAAAAACAAGTTTGATAGGAATTTTTCTTTTAGGCAAAGTTGGGTAGCATCTTGGATGTAGCCACTGAACTTCACTTGGTTCAGAATCTTTTGTGACAAAAATTCAACCACTGGGATAGGCCCAGCCTAGGATCCAAAGCATGTTTCATCTTCCACGAATTAATGAAAGAAATTTAGAGAAAATTAATTCCAAACATTTCAGTGAATTCGACGTGGTCATCAAAATAAGATACTCGTTTAAAACTATACTTCTGTGAATAATATGTGGTTTTCGGAGTTGTTTGATTGTTGTTTTTTGTTTTCTTCTGTTTTGTTTTGTTTTAATAACTACATTTGCCATCGCATCAAACGCTCATATTCAGAATCACTCTGACTTACTGATAGAGCTCCTTAATTTTCTTTTTAAGTAATACAATTAGAAGGTATATAGTAAGCAATGGTCATAATTTACTCTTTATAAGCAATTACTTGTTTCTTGGCTCTTGAGAGATTAAGCATTCTCCACTGTCATGGAGCTTATCTTTTTCTAGAGCAAGTCCTCAAGTATTTAGACTGAAATTTCTCTTTAGGGAATTTTCAGGTACTACCTCTTTCTCTAGAAGTATCATGCATTCTTTCTTTGCAAACACAGCCACGTTCACATAGGTAACTAGCAAAGTAAACTAATAAGTCTAATTTTTTTTATAGGCAAAGGATTTACAGGGTGTAGTGATTAATACTGTTTGCCTCATCCTTCCTCTGGGATCTTTTCTACATGTGCAATTCTGTGTTTTCCAGTAATTTCTCCTACAGCCATTCAAAAAGTTCGCTGATGTTTTTGCACCATTAGTCATTCAGAGATACCGGACAGCCGCTATCTCCCTAAACACCATTGTTAAATGACCGTTAGTCTTCTCATCTCGGCTTTTCTGTGTTTCTAGTTGCAGATTTGAGAAATACTCCTAAAGAGAAAGTTTAAAAAAATAAAATAAAAAGGTAGTCAATTATCCTGAAAGAGTTAATTCTATTTTTTTTTTTCTCTTCCACTATGGTAAATGAAAAGGAAAGAAAGTGTGGGGTGGTTCTGATTCCAGACTCATGGCATCTTTCCATACATTCTAAGACATCAACTCTTTCTACTCATTTTTTCTTTAAATCAGACTCAAGAAGATGACCTTGAGCATGACAATTATTTCTGCCAACGTGCTCTTTTGGATTTCTCTTAAATCTGTAACAGCCCTATACAGTCTGCCTACCTTCCCTCCCTCTCTCCCTCCCTCCTCCTCCTCTTCCTCCTTTCTTTCTCCCTCCCCACTTCCTTTTCTTTCCTTCAATATAGCTTTTATCTTACTCAAATGAAATAAGGTTTTCCAGTACTCTATAAAGTATGCCTTGAGACAAACCATACCATAGATTTTCTCTCAGTATTTTCAAATGTTCAAGACAAGTATTCTTTTTGTTCTTATTTCTTAAAAAAAATCTGGAATGCTAGTAGAAAATAATACTACACCACATACATAACCATACAGGTAGTAAGGTAGGGATCGTATTGGTCTGTATTTCTAACCTAGATCTGGGAAAGAACTAAGCCAAGTACAAATAAAGGAATCTCAAAGCATATAAAAAGGTTTGAGATTGTGTCCAAGGTGTTCTAGAGTTTTAATTAGATCATTTTTAAATGTGCCCATTTCTTGGACTGAGAATTAAAAATATGAATAGGGAACTAAGTACCTCGGATGAAGGATTAGAGTTAGGGAATTACATGGGTGTTGAAAAAAGACATTAGGAATAAAGAAAAGTTTGAGTTCCTTAAACTGAGACATATGTGTATACACACATGTGTATATGTATCTATGTAAGTATGTGTGTACACACACATGCACACACACACACATATACACATATGTATCCACAGTACTTACTACAAGTCTTAGAAGATCACAATTCTCACCCAAAGACTTGTTAAACTGAATTGAATTTATCAAGGGTTTTTTATGTGTCTAGTAATACCACGCACTCATGAATATACAGCAAAGGTATAGACCCGCCTAGAAGGAGTAAAGGCACACTATAGAAACACATTTAAATTTTACTCTTTATCTTGTTAACAATGATCCATACATAAATATCATTTCTTTCCTCACTACACACTTGTCAAATAGTGTTGTTGCTGTCACTAGATCAGTGTTTTTCAAACTTCTTTTGACTAGAACCCACAGTTAGAAATGCATTTTACATAGCAGCCCAGTACATGCATACACGTGTTTACGTATACATACATAACTGAAATAGAAGTTTAACAATACTTACTTTTACTACATGTGATGCATTTATATTTTTTTTTTTGTTCCACCCTACTCTATTATACTTTCTAAAAATCCAGGTGGTAAGCTAACACATTGATTTCATGAACCATTAATGGGCAGTTTGAAAAACACCCCTTGACACCATACAAAAACAAAACCAGTTGCCAGGAAGTCACTTTTGCCTCATAGTGACCCCATGAAAATCAGAGCAGAACTGTGCTCCATAGGGTTTTCAACGGCTGATTTTCCCAAAGTAAATCACCAGGACTTTCTTCTGAGGTGCCTCTGGGCAGACTTGAACTACTAACCTTTCTGTTAGCAGCCGAGCTCAGTAACCGTTTACACCATCCAGGGCCTCCATACCATTCAGGTAACATACTCATGCAAACAGAATCACATGAGAAAAATCCAAGACACTGCACTTCAAAACGAACTTAAGTCTGTATCTAGCAGCCTTATAGAGAAGATTCAATAGATTTCCTTTGGGATAGAAATATGCCAGTGTTTTCTGTTTTGTTTTTCATAGATTAAAAATAAAACACGCAGAATATTTAATGTTTGGTAAAAGATTTCACATCTCACTTCTCATCCATCTCCATATAGCTAAAAACTATCACCGATCTCATTTAACCTGCAAACAAGAACATGTCCCATGGAGAATTCTTTCCCAGCACGGTTATTTTCTTCTACTGATCCTCCATCACTAATAATCACCATTTCCACACAATTAAATTAATATGGTCTTCTATACTTTTAAAAAAATTTCCTTCATCTCTTTTTATTCTGTAAAGTTTTGAAGAAAATATATCTTCTCTGGAGTTGGTCAGATTTGCTGAAATACACAGAAATGCCCATGACTCAGCCTGGTCTATAAACATATCTCCCTTTCTCTTCTCATCCTACTTGATCTCTAGCTTTTTGATACGATCAGTCATCCAGTTTGGGTTTTTTTTTATGTTTTATTTTTAGTCCTTGAGCAAGACACTACACTTTCAGCACAATTTTCTCCCTCCCTTGACACTTTCCTTCACTCTCTCAAGAATATCCTCTGAAATATGAATTGAGATGCAGCTGAAACGCAAATGGGATCCCATTTCCCACCCATGTGGGAAAGATTCTCTTTTAGTTACACTTTGGAATTATTCTACCAAATGTTTCAAAGGCTTATGTAAAAATAATAACTTCAGCTATAACACAATCTGCTTTTCCCTGTCTCTAATTCATTTGACACTCCACTTGACTTAAGCCTCAGCTCTGACTCCCAAGCCAAATATACTGACTCAAATCAAGGAAAAAAAAAAAAAAAAAAAAGTGTGTTCCCTTTTGTTATATGTTCCATTCTCTGAAAAACTTTGACAACTGCTGAAGCAAAGCAAGCGTCCATTTCCATCTCGACAAAGTTCCTTTTAAATACTACATTGCAACCTGGCTTGAATATTTTCTTCTATTTTTAATGCCTTCTTGATTAGAATGCCAAATCCTTTAGGGTTATCACTATTTTCTTCCAAACACCAGACTTTTCTGTTATTGCTTACTTTCTTCATTTCACAAATACTCTCTTATTAGAAAAAAAATTCCACAGTTATTAATCTCAAAATTTATATAATTGTTTTATTTCCTACCCATAATATGTATGTATGTATGTATATATATATACATAAATAAACCCTACAATTTCCAAATATTTGTTAAGTGTGTTCTTCAACTAGGATTCAGGATAAGCATTTAGTTATGCCTTTCTTACAATAATTTACTGAAAGTCACCTAATTCGCATTTAGAATAGCTCCCTGTGACTGCCCAAAGAAAGTAAAACAGTAGCCAAATAAGGGTATTGGATTAAAGTGAAACACACACACAGCTATTAAAAGATACAGAAATTATTGATGGTGGTATGCCTTTGGTAAGGAAGGAGAAAGAGAACTAAGTGATCTAAATTGGCAGGTCACCTTGACTGAATTCACTGGATAATTTCCTCAATTTTCCCCAGCATTTGACAATGCAGGTACAAGAACAAGGAAAACTTGTTTATCAGATTTATCTCTTTCTAAACGAACCCATGGCCGTATCTTTGCAGAACTGGATGATTAAAATGAATATTCAGAAAACAAGCCACAAAATAGTCTATTTGGGCTTTAATTTCTGAAAACTGTAAGTACCTGATGGTGTAATATATGTAAATATAATTGACTTATTCTCCACTTTATTATGATGACTTTAAAAGAGGACTTAAAATTTTTATAGTATCTTCCAGGTTGCAAAGAACATTAACCTACATACAATATTTTCTTTTTAAATGTAAGGTAGGTTGATATTATCTTCATTTTGTAGATGATGAAATAAAGTTGAGAGAGTTATACTGATAATACCTAACAGTGTTCAACTGATAAGTTACTTGATACCACTGGTGCTTTCCACAAATTCTGACCTAAAGATGTAGCCATGTGGCCCGAATATAATTTTTAATTATAAAACAAATGAAAAGTCCAGAAAATAATGGTATTTTCTCAACATAAGTAGTTTATATAGTTATTTTATATCAGCCAAGAAAATGCATCTTTAATATAAGCTCTTTGAAAACATAATTGGTTGCTTTTCCACTTTATTTTGAGTAAGAGCTGTAATTTGTGATAAATGGGCTAAATATTAAGTAGAAAAATGGAGAAAAAGTCAACAGGCCTGATCTCATACCTGGCTATGGATTCTTATCCTCTTAAAATAAATTAAGAGAAAGCCCAAAAATTTCACAAAGGAAAAATATTTCTCATAATGTTTTACAGTAGAAGTTAACGAGCCTGCTGGGATCCTTTTAGCCCCTGCAGAGCTAAGTCTTCAACATTAGTAAATGGCTGTTGCATCTGAAGTATGGTGCAACGTAACTCAATAAACAACAGAAAACATACGATGCTGAATGGAGGGAGGCTTCCTGATCACCCTACAGACTAATTCAATTTCAGGACAGGTGTTTGCATGTGATGGAACACGAGACGACTTAAAGATAAACTCATCAGTGTGCCCCTCCCCCTACAATATTTTGAAACTTCTCTGGATAATACCATAATATTAGAGAGAAAAGTCTGTTAAGAATAGGCAGGAACACTGCAGCATAAACAAACGCACACAATTATGCATGCATGCAGTTCTCAAAATTTACGCAGATTATAAGAAAAAATATTTTTAAAACAAATTTTTGTAACAAAGAAAAAATGTTTTCTTGAGTGCTCTACTTCCCCATGAAACCCTGATGGCATTGTGGTTAAGAGTTCGGCTGCTAACCGAAAGGTTGACAGTTCAAATCCACAAGGAGCTCCTTGGAAACCCTATGGGGCAGTTCTAGTCAGTCCTATAGGATTGCTATGAATGAGTTGACAGCAGTGGGTTTGGTTTTTTAGGCTACTTCCCCCAGACAAGATTACCTGACACTCTAATCAGTGAGTGAAATCATACTACCTATAAAAATTAAAGATTTTACCATGTGTTTTGGGTTCACTTTTTTCCTTTTAAAAACTAATCTAGAAGTAACAGAAAAACTAAAAGAGACATTGGTCATTCTCCAATTTGTATATTTATATAAGACTTTAACGAATCTTAAATTTAATCTATTGATTTAACTAGATATTCCTATATGACAAATATAAGAGCTTTAAAAAATATTTTGTACAAAGTAAGTAAAAATAAATGTAAGAAACTAAATCATATCCTCTTGTGAAATGTATTGAGTAGTAGGATATTTTGTTAAACTTTCAAAGCAAAATTAAAAAGTAAATTGTTTTCTTGGAAAAGTGAACTACTTATTCAGACATTCTGACCAACTGAGGTTGAACGTAATTTCTAAGAGCACCAGCTACTTTAGAAGACTTGTTAAAAACACACTCTCAACCTATTACTGGGAAATACTCGAAGAGCTTTATGTTTTACTTTGTAATCCAGGAAGAATATTCTACCAGTGATTTTAGTGTCACCCCAAAATAGATCTTCAGTCTCAAACCTAGTAAACAATGTTTTAACCAGAGCAAATGTGGATGAAATGACCATCCTTTTTTGCACACCTTTCAATTTTTAGTCTTACAGATGATTTTATTAAATTATTCTGCATTTATCAGTATTTGTCTGACTATGAATAACCTCTAAGTATTCATTCAGAAAAATCAGAAAAATAGATGGCAAAGATTCACCAAAATATGCAGCAACACTTCAGTAATCAATTCATTAAAGTATAAGGCTCAAGTGACTTTTTTCCTCATCACTAGATACACTTCCATTCTTATTTCAAATATTCAAATATTTTTATCTGATTAAATTGACATCTAAGTTTGTTGTTGTTGCTCTTGCTGTTGTTTAATTTGTTCTGATTGGCTGTTTGTATTTTTGATGATGGCTGAATCTCACATAAACATTGTTAGAGTATAATTTGCAAATGGATTTTCATTGCTTTTATTTTACAATTCTTAATTGCCATCAAAAGATTATTTAGAATATATATGCATCTAGATGGGATATTATTTGTATGGAAAACTTATCCAAAACGTATGCTTCTTTTAAAAACAATTTTGACTCTATTGTATTAAATCTAGTGATGGAAAGAGAATCTCATTCTTGTATTAGAGTTGCATGCCTTGGCCACAAATCTGTTTTGTGACTTTTGTCAAAGCTGAACTTTTCTGAGCTTTTTTCTCATCACTTATAATAGTCAGGGTCTTTATCCTCCATTATTTCCATGACCCATTTCTTGGGCTAATATGCTATCATTTTGTTTCAATTTTACTGAATAACTTCTTTCCCTTTTATAGTCAATTATATATTTTCATTTTTTAGATTAAAATAATGTATCTATTTACACGGCATATTTTGGTTCCTGAAACTGAACACAAAAAACTCATTTTTTAATCTGACATAAAGTGATACACTGGTGGATGTTTCAGTTTAAAGCAGGAAACATTTCTATATTATCTATAAATATTTTTTAAAAGCTGCCAAACCTCAAAACTTACGGCATGTTCAATCACTGACTGATTTCATTATTTAACTATAAAATCACCAAAGCAAATCCATTACCACTGAGTAGATTCTGACTCATAGCAACCCTGTAGGGCAGAGTAAAACTACCCCATCCAGTTTCCCTGATGGCATAGTGGTTAAGAGCTAGGGCTGTTAACCAAAAGGCCAGTAGCTCAAATCCACCAGGTTCTCCTTGGAAACCCTATGGGGCAGTTCTACTCTGTCCTACAGGGTCACTATGAGCCAGAATCAACTTGATAACAGTGCTTTTTTGTTTTGTTTTGTTTTTTTTAAATCTTTACAGAAGGAGCCCTGTGGGACAGTGGTTAAAGTGATCACCTGCTAACCGAAAAGTTGGCTCCACGAGAGAACAATGTGGCAGTCTGCTTCCTTAGAGATTTACGGCCTTGGAAACCCAATGGAGTCGCTATGAGTTGAAATTGACTTGATGGCAGCGGATGAAATCTTTCTGGAAGCAGACTGCCACATCTTTCTCCCACGGAGCAGCTGGTGGGTTCATACCACTGACCTTTCGGATTGCAGCTGAGCCCTCTAACCACTGCGCCTTCAGCGCTTCTTATTTAACTATACAGACTGTGAATTTAAGTAACACGTCTTTTATGTGTGTGGGCTACAAGTGAATTTCTTTAAGAGGCAGGTGCCATCTTCCTGCATATAGTGCAAAGAGCGCTTTGTCCAGAATTTTACAATTGCCATTCGTGTTTGGGGCTCTTAGAACTTAACACATACTAAATATGTTCCTTCCTTCCTCAATACGCTTGTCGAAATCAAGTCGTAGGTTTGGGACTATATCTAAATGTTTTCCACCAAACCCCTTAGAAGCTAAATCTAACTTGTGAAAAACATTATAGCGGGTCTGTACATTCAGCGGATAATTTTTTTACAAAAAGAAAGAAAAAGAAAAATTCAGCAGAGACTGGAACTCACCTTTTCCCTGACATTGCAGATTCTCAGTTTTTCCCCTATAACATGCCCCTTCCTGACCCCCCCTCCAGCTAACCGGAAGCCTTGGTGTGGTGTGTAATTTGCAGCAAAGAAACCCAAGAGTGGGGGCAGGGGAACCTCCTGAGGCACTGCTTACTAATGTAATTCCATAAATCAGCTAATGGGAGAGAAACCAGATCTGTGTGGTCTCTACCGCTGTCCCTCAGAGATCAATCATGTCCCCTGAACAATGTTCAGGGACTAAGAGGCTGGGGTTGCCCACGGGACAACTTTCTCCCTTGAGCCATATCAGATTGGGATGTTTTAAAAAATTCGATCTTAGTATCAGAAATGTAAATGGTGTGAACATAAAAACTGAACAACTACCTTTGTAGGAAACAAAGTGTTACTATGTAACTTATTATCATAAGGATCTCCTATGTGATCACATGCTTCTGAAAATATCTGGGAACTTAATATTGATCGTTTAGGATACACTTTCTTAAATAAGTTTGTTCACACAAAGGACATACAACATCTGTAGTAGCTGCTTTGAATAATTAATGATTGTTTTAAGACAGTAATTAACCACATGAACAGTTGTTGGGTGCTGTCAAGTCAATTCCGACTCATAGCGACCCTATAGGACAGGGTAGAACTGCCCCCATAGGGTTTCCAAGGAGTGGCTGGAGGATTTGAACTGCCAACCTTTGGGTTAGCAGCCTGAGCTCTTAACCACTTTGCCACCAGGGCTCCTAAATGCACAGAGGTATATGCAGATATTCAGGCATAATATCATAGAAAAACTAAATTTGTTTTATTTATATTACTATCATGTGAAATATTATTAAGAGGTAATTTTATACATATATTTCTAGGGCATTAAGATACTCTTAAAGTGAGACTAATCAGAAAAATCTGGAAGTAATTAAAGCAGTTTTAGAAGGAATGCTAGAACAGAGACTTTTAAAAAAACGTGGGCAAACATCCCAACACATCCACGTTGAGTCTGTCTTAATTTCAGTTTACTCACCCTGAAAATCTGATTATGCCTCTAGTCTTTGGGATGAGAAGTCAAAGGGAAGAAGGGCACACAGGTTAGAAAAGATAAGCATGTAACTAATGATTATGATCCAGATATTAACTGGTTTCCATAATTTAAAGCCAACAAATATTAGCTACTGAACTTAAACCTGAAATCCACAGGTAATATCCATAATGAATCCCCAAATCCCTGTCCTCAGTCAGGGAGTCCAGCCAAACTCTAAAACATCTCCTCAGATGATGATAACTTAGAGAAACCAAATTAGAGAGGGAAGCCGGGTCGGCAGGGGGACTTTTCACCAACCTGCAAACGCTGTTCCAGCTTTAGTTCAGTCACGTCAGCCCTGTCAATCTGACGTTCGTCCAGCTGGTTTCCTACAACCCTGACTGTGTGGTTACACGTGTGCTTAAAACAGTCATGCTGCCATTGCCTCTTTAATGACCTGAACCGAATCTTAGCCAATTTTGAAAACTCGTTCGTTTTCTTTCTTTCTGCCAAATAGACTTCCACTAATAATCATATCTTTGAACTTCTGGTAGAATGAAGTCTGCCAGTTAAGAGAACACCTTCAGAGGGTTCCACAAAGGGAGACATTTGCCCCCGCCCCGCCCCCCTGCCCCAGCTTTCGAAGATCAACAGAACGTTTGTGTATGTGGATTTTAAATGGGAAAAAAGGTGACACTGTGGGATTTTGCATCAAAATGCCTAAGTAATTTAAATATCACAGCAAGTTTGTCAGAAAACTATCCAAAAAGGGTGTGTGTGTGTATGTGTGAAATCTGTTTAGACTAATTCATCAGCATAGAAACTGATGTTGAAAACCTGTTGATATTCACATCGAGCTCCTCTAGAGTAGTTATTTATCAAACAAATCAGAATAATGTAGTGGTCTTAGGCATTATGTATCCTAAATTAGGATACAGGCAGTGCCATGGGTCTAACTAAAGTTGAGGACTAATAGCGTTACCAATTCTATCATTCTAGGTACTACATATCAAGAGGAAAAATAAAAGCCATGTACTCCTTATCCACTGTGCATTAACAGAAAATTTGAGTATTAACTTTTAATTTCCCCTGGACCTTAGAGACCATAAGAAGTTACAATAAATCAATCCAGAGAAAAAAGCCAAAAGCTAATTTTTGCCACTGAAGACAATACCTGGATTTGCATTTTTACAGTCGCTATTATCTTTGCATAAATAGCGTTCCAAAGGACATGTAACAGACTTCCCCGGAGTAAGTCAAACTTTTAACAGAGATAAGTTATTTTACGAAGAGGAATCATTGCAGTGTTTTGATGGAGCTGACCATAATCAACACTGGTATCAATAAAATTCTGCTATTTTAGAAACCCAAAGTGCTATTTGCTTTGGTATGTGTTAATGAAAGTAAAAAATCTATATTCTACTTATGTTCAACAGTGTAACAAAGATCTTTAGCCCTTATGCCTCATCTTTTTAAAGCCCAAACTTCCAGTCCTTCCTGGAGAAAACTCCTCTAAGCTGTGCTCACAATTTACACCTCTGATGATAACTTGTGAGGACCACTCTCATCCTACAATCCAGCTCATCGAATGTTCCCCAGTGCTAAACCCACCATATATATATGTGAACATCTAACCATCTACTCTTATTTTTAATACCAAGGGACTAAATATAATTACTTGTCCGTAATTTGTTGCTTAATATACCACCAAAACCATTTTACCTGTAATTTTCCATTTTTCTCTTTTTTGTTTTGATCAGGATACCACAGAAATTTCCACCAAACACGTCAACCCTTGCACTTAACATAATTACAAGCCTAAATTAACAGTTACTTTAGTGATAATCTGTACATTGTCTGCTAGGGTCAGACAGGAAAAAACAAACTGTTATTGACCATATAGGGTACCAACCAAACCTGTGCTTGGTGTGCAGAACAATTTTGACAACCCACAAAATGGTTACTTTGTCAAATGCAGAGCCCAAAGGAATTTTTTTTGTAACCGAATTTTCAGAATCATTACTTTCTGTAACTATATATAACAATGTTTAAACAAAATTACCATCACCTGCCCTGAAATTAACTAATTGTATCGCTTTATTCTAAGTCCTGTCTCCTTAATATTTGCAGGGTGGTTGGTCAGCTCTTTACACTATTTTTGTTTTCTCAAAAAACACAAGATGGCAGGAAATAAAATCGGAAGCATTACGTCATGATGAGGAGAAAAGCTATTCTAGACGGGGTAGAAAATCCCCGCTTTTGAATCCAGCTTCAATTATACACTGTTGTATTGGTTTTTCGTTTGTTTTTCTTCTGAGAACATAGGCTTGTGTGCCACAAGCTGTGTCCTCACAGCAAACTGTGAGGGCCATTCATATGGCCTTCTTATAACTGGGCCACTAATATGTGTCTCTTAGCCAATAAAAGTATGTAGGATGTGATGGATGTGATGTGTTCAAACCTTTGGACAGAGATGCGGTTTTTTTCTTTTTTCTTTTTTTTTAATGAAGGAGGGGGGCTTTTTAAACCACCAAGGGACAATTTTGACCATACTGAATGTGAAACTTCTAATTTTTCAAACCAATTACATTGTTTTCCCCCCAGAGAGAAAAATGAGGGGCGCCCTCCCCGTCTGGAGGGTGGTTCCACGTGAGCTGCAGCTGGGGAGGGAGGCGGAGAGGCCTTGCCCTCCGCAATCCACCTACCACCTTATCTTACAACCGGAATGAAGCTTCAGAAAAGGGGTACTGCGTCTTGAAGCTAGACAAGAAGCCCTGAAGGGGAGAAGAAAGGGGAGTGAGCAGGGAAGGGGGGAGACTGGGAAACAAGAAATCATCTCCTCTGACCTCTAGCGAAGTGCCAGGTTTTTTCTTTAGCTCTTCACATTTTCTAAATTTGCAGATCTGGTGTCCCGTTTTGCGGTTCCTGCAACTGCTGCAGACGCCACAGTTGATGAGCCTCTTGCAGGGCACGCAGACCCCACACCTTTTCCTCTTCTTCTTGGCCGGGTTGGCTCCGCCAGCTCCCCCTGAGGAGGACGAGGAGGACGAGGAATGATTCTGCGGGCAGTCTGCCAGATTGGCAATTTGAAACGCACTGTCTGTGACGGCTGCTGAGGCTGCTGCGGGGGAGTGAAGGGCTGTCATGACGATGACCCCTGGAGGTAATGAGATGCCCCCTAAAGCCGGGATAGCGGAAAAAGTCCCCACGCGCTCGGGGAGATTCATTATCTCTGCTTCAGCAGCGCCGCATTTGAGCTTGTTCATGCATTCCCCCGCCAAAGGTCTGCAGTGTTCAGGGGATAAGGTGGAGAGGAAATTAGTATTTGCCATTTGCAACGACGGCTCTGGCGGGCAGCCAGCTTTCCCCAGCCTCTGGGAGTCGTTTCGGTGGTGCATGCTGGTCCTGCTGCCGCCGCCGCCGCCGCCGCCGCCGCCGCCGCCGCCGCCGCCGCCGCCGCCGCCGCCGCCGCCGCCACCGCCGCCACCGCCGGCGGGGAGGATCGCCGAGGAGGAGGCGGAGGAGGAGGCGGCGGCGGAGGAGGATTTCCTGCCGCCCCCGCCGCCCCCGCCGCCCCCGCCCCCGCCGCCACCCCCGCCGCCGCCCCCGCCCCCGCCGCTGCCCCAGAGCATGGCGGTGGCGGCGGCGGCGGTGGCCGCGTTGTCGCAGTTCCAGGGGGACATGCCGATGCGCGCGGCGGCGGCGGCGGCGGCGGCGCTGCTGGGGAAGATGGGGGTGGTGATGCGCGCGATCTTGGCCGCCTGCGGGAAGGCGCCCCCGTTGGTCTTGTAGAAGGAGGTGGCAAAGGAGCGGTAGCGCTCCATCTCCGAGTTGTAATCCACAAGGCTGTTCAGGGCCCCCTCGGGCAGGTGGCTTTCCTTGGGCAAGCCCGGGGCCTCCGGGCTCGGCCCGGGCTCCACGCAGACATTGGTGTTCATGGTGCAGGGGGGAAAGAAGGGGTGCAGGGTGGAAGTGGGGACCGTCTGGTCCGACACCTGGGTGGGAAAGGGGGGGAGGTGGGGGGGAGGGAAGGGGGTGATGGTGGTGTTGGGGTGGGGGCCGAGGCGGGAGGGGAAAGTGGGTCCGGGTGGGGAGAGCAAGGTGAGGGTTGCTTTATTCCTCTCTGGGGCGCATTTCCACAGACGGTGAATTCCCAGGCAGGGTCTTCCTTTGCGTTATCCTCCAACTGTTACAACTGAAATAAAGAAAGTCATTCCAACGAGCTGCACGAGGAAAAAGATTAAAAATAAATAAACAGCCTCCCTCACTACCCCACCGCAGACCCCGAAAGCTCCCACATTCATCCGTCAGGTCGTTTGCATAACAATCATCAAGACGTGACCTCCCCCATTCCCATCCCCCCCAACGCTCCCAACCCCAGCTCCCTCCCGCCCCACAGCTCCTCCCCCCTATTCTTATAACCCTTCGGAGAAAACGTATTAACAGCCAGGATACCCAGGGAAAGAGGGAAGACCGGGGTGACAAATGCCGAGGGAAAAGGGCAATTGGCGTGCTACAGACATGCAAATCAGGGGTGGGAGGGCAATACTACCTATAAGCGGAGGGCATTTAAACATTATGAAATGTGTGAACAAATGCTGCCTGGGCATGCAAATGCTGTAAAATACAAAACAGCGATGGCCCTATGAAGAAAATCAACAGGAAATTAGCAAATGAAGTACTGAGAAAGTCTACAATACATCCCAGTATAAACTGTAAGCAAACACAATACAACTGAGAGCTAAGAGACTGCCCACATACAATCTGAACTAAAGAGGCAGGGAAAAAAGAACTACCAGCTGCCACAGTGTCCTTCTGTGGCTGTGGTCATTAGTTTGAATCCCAGCACAGCTGGCTCTGTTAGGGTCTTAATTCAATGGATCAAGGACAGGTCTCAATTGTACCAGCCATTTGGTGGTGGGGCTTGCTGGGGGTAAGAGAGTGGTGTTCTACTTGTTTAAAAGAAAGAAAGAAAAGAAAGATAGACTAGATAAAAATGAAAATAAATAATAGTCATACAAGCAATGTCACAGGTTTTAAACCAAGTGTTTGCAGCCTCTGTAAGAATATTCCCAATCTTTTCTAATGGAGACTCCTGTCTCTTCCCAAGACAAGAGGAAAGCATGGGACTTTTTAAAAAGGCTCTTCCACAGACACTGGTTTTTACATTCAGTAAAGGGGGGGAAAGAAAAAAACCCTTAGGGTGCTGTTTACTCGAAGAAATAACTATTCAAATAATCTTGTTCTTTTGCTCTTTTTCAAAGGAAAGTTTAATGTTAACTGGGTATTTGCATTCATTCTATTTCTTACAGGCCAATATTATGCTTTAGGAAGAGGTATTTTAGTTGTTTATTACAGAGGTAGAGGTGCATCACAACCTTTTAAGAAGTAAAGCAAAGACATAAAGTCTACACTAACAACAACAACAACACCAACACCAGTTTCTTTGTTTCCACATTTTTTGCCAGAATATCTTTTTTGTGACATCTTTTGAAGCCCACATACTGGTCTAGAATGTGGAGTTCAGGTATACCTAAATGGGGGCCCAGTAGTTTCAGTCTCAAATATTCAGAGTTCAAAATGGATATCAATTATAGTAATTATGCTTATAATTAGATTAATGAACCATTTATGCCCAAACTCCAAGAGCAAAAACTTCAAATCTGACTGATGAAGTGCCCTAAAAAGGGGAGTTTATGTAAACAAATCCCTATTAGGCAAAGTAAATCAAGATAAGGAACCTCTCCCCAGGCTGGATTAGAAGCTAGCAGGCATCTTTCAATCACAGCAAGTCCCTAATCACTCAGGAACCACCTCTGTGGTTTCACATCAGGGAAAACTGCTCCCTTCAGAGGTCTGATGGCAATACAAAGCGTGCCCCCAAAATACTCCTAGCTAAATAGTCTTGATGCTTGGGAAGGAGGTGAGGGAAGACACAGCAAGTATATACATATAGCTTCAGTTTCTGCGAATCACATTGTAACTGCAAGACCATAATAACTGCTACTCAGTAAAAACTAGTTATGCCAACCATGCATCAGATATCAGCACACTGAGTGGAGGGGAAATTTCAACGTTTTAGTCTTTTGACCTTGTTCCACATAAAGAAATAATTTCATGTCCCTTTTTCAGAGTATTAGAGTGGTGCTTCCACACAGAAGCTTCCCTTGCTTCTCATATTGCCATCACCTCCCCCCTTTCTCCCTCAAGGTCTAATGCCACCAGAAACTATAGAAAATGATTGTGCCCAGTATCCAGGTCATTATTGTTCCATCAATGCATCTCTGGAGCATGAAAAAGGTATCTAAGCCACAGCTATTGTTTGGATTTTCTTTAAAAAGCAAAATAAAACACACACAAATAACTATAGTCCTGTACCAAGGCTAGATTAGACATCCATACTTCATGATCCTGCTTTGCCTTTAAACAATGTGACTGTACATGCCTAATATTGTATGTCTGGTCTACCAGAGACACAGAGATCAAAGGTCATATTTAACATTCAGGAGGAGGGGCGGGTGCAGATTAATTAATAAATTAATACAGCGACGCCTTTTATTGCTGGAGTCCAGCGTTAATAATCTACTTTTACAATCCCAACGGACAGCAAACATTTAAGAAAAAAAAAGCCAGAGAAAGAGAAAGAACAATCACTTACCAGTCTCTTTTTATTTGGGGAGCCTTAGAATTTGCAGACGCTGCCAGTCTGCCTTTAATTAGTTGCACATCACCCCCTAACACAAAGAAACACAAATCCAGATGTGTCTTGGCAGCTCCCAATTACAACTTTAATACTTGTAAACAAACTGTTGGGGGGGGGGGGATAAATAAATATGCGGATGAAAAAAAATACCTGTAAATGGCTTTTTTTTTTCTTGTTGCAGAGAGAAGGAGGAGGAGATGGTGTTAGTGGTGGGGGTGGAAGGAGGAGGAGGTGGGGGGGAGAGGAAAGAGCCGAGTGTGAGTGTATGTGTGAGAGCGCGGGGCTGTTCTCGGTGGTCTCCTCTCCCAGCGCGTTGCTCTCCGTCCGTCTCCAGTCGCTGTGTGCGAGGGAGGGAGGGAGCCGGGGAGTCTCTCCCTCTCTCTCTCTCTCTCTCTCTCTCTCTCACCCTCCCCCCTTCTCTCTCTGTTTGTGTGTGTGCCTGTGTGGTTGCTGGGGGAGGGGAGGCCGAGAGAATGGCGAGGGAGGAGGTGTGGAGGCTGGGGGCGGGGGCGAGGGGGGTGATTGGCGCCGAGGTGAGGAGGACGCAGGGACGTGGACACCTACTGATGATTGGCTGCAAATTACACGGGGAACAAGAGGCGCACGCGGGCCAGCGCTCCTCTTCACAAATCCTCTCCTCGGCGGTGGAGCCACGTTTCCCTGCTCGCCCGCCGCTCGCCCTCCCTTCTCGCGCCCGGCTCTCCGGCTCCGCCGCCGAGCACGCTGGGCCGCTGATTATTTTCTTTTGCTCTCCGAGATAATTGTTCGGAAGGGACGGAAAGAGGGCGTTTCCGCCACTCTCTCTGCGTGCGAGGTGTGTGTGTGCGGGTGTGAGTGTAAATAAACTTGTCTGGGTTTTCTGGCTGGGTTGAGAAGAGCAATACCAGAAACAGAAGAAAGGTCGTGGTTGTTTGAAGAACGCTCTGAGTTTGCAGCTCACCTCATGCCTTTTAGATAGTGTCCTGCTGTACCCTGGAAGACTTTTTTTTTTTTTTTTTTTTGGTCATTATCATTTAGAGCTTTAGAGGAAGGAAAAGCGGATCTGCGTTTTCTGGTTGTTCAGGCCCTTTAAACATTATTATGCCAGAATGTAAGGAATTGGTGATGCTTGACTGACCTCAGAATCACTCTCAATCAATCTCTCCGTCTCTGTCCCTCTCCTTTGACTCCTCCATCTGGAAGTTCCAATGATTGAATCAGATTTTTAACTTAACTGCCCTATTTTTGATTCCAAACTTTACATGAACAGAAGCTGTTTTTATAGAGAAGCTAATCTGTTTTATGCTAGTAGGTGATTAGCATTTCACTTCTTGTCAACTGTGGTAAGAGAGTTTAATAATTGAAACACAGATCTTGTTTTTTAAACAGGTCAAATATAAATAAAACTCATTCATATATGCAGCTATGAATTAACCTCTTCACTGCTTATCTTAAAGAAAACGAGGTATTCCTGGATACTCAGCTTACTATTGAGGATGAAGTGTGGTGAAGTAGAAATAGTTATGAGAGAAGATACAAAACCACGAATTCTTTTTTCTTTGGTAAATTTTTACTGCGATAAAACATTGCAGCGGCTAATGATAAGCTACAGAACTAGGAAAGAAAAGATCACTGTTTTCAGGTTGTTCGCGTTTGTGTTACAAGGCAGAGTAAAAGTTTATTTAAATTAAACCTCTAGAATAATGCAGTAGTAGAGTTTTAAGAAGGAAGAAAAGTATCATAATGAGTTGTTTCTTTTATAGTAATGAAATGTTGAAAAGAGATTTTGTCATTTTGTATTTGAATATTCAAAAGATTAACCTTGACCTTATCAAGGGTCTAAAAATTAAAGAGGATAGATTGTTGATAAGATGTTGACAATTGTGATGTGCATAATGAAGGTGCTGCTTTGACAGTGTACAACAGCAAATGTGCTTTTGACCCACTGATTAGTATGCGTGTTCTGCCATTTTTTTAACATACAAGAAGTTGGGTTATAAATCCAATCAAAGTGATTATTTGACATTTATAAACAAACTAACTGAATGGCTGATAATTACTTATGTGAACTGATAATGTATTTCTATATTTTATGTTAATGCTTCATAAAAGCAAGGAGGGGACTTTTCCTTTTAATGTTTTTCTGAGGTGCCCATCATAGGAAATTTATTAGCAAGCTGTAGTCACTTTTTAAAGAGTGAAAATACACTAGAAAGATGACAGGTTCTTAAACATCTTTTCAAAATATTTAAAATATCAATCCAATGACAGAAGTTTTTGAAATTTAGATATAATTTTTCAAAATTTCAGATAGAATGGAGACATCATACTCTCTCATACCAAAGTTGCTTTCCCTTTATGGGATTCTTTAAGCTCATTTTCAAAATGAAATCTTAAACAAATGGGAGAAAATAAGCTCTAAAATCCAAAGAATTTTAGTTTCTTGTTTATAAAGGTAATACAATATACAGAACATTTAGTCTTAATTAATAAGAGCTATTACTGATGTCCCATCTGTATGACACTATACTAAATAATTTGCAGATTTTTTTGTTTTGCTCTTGCAATAACCATGTGAAGTAGTTATTATTATTTCCATTTTTACAAATAAAGACATCGAGGCTCAGAGAAGTTAGGTCACAAAGTTAGGATGTAGCACGGCTGAAATTTATGCCCAATCCTGTCTATTTCCAAAGTCTTAAATTTATAATAACCTCTACCCTAGTGTCAGTATCAATATTAATTTTTATGTCACGTGGCATGTTGTTGTTGTTGGGTGCCATCAAGTCAGTTCTGACTCATAGCGACCCTATGTGCAACAAAACGAAACACTGCCCTGTCCTGTGCCATCCTCACAATCGTTGCTATGCATGAGCCCATTGTTGCAGCCGCTGTGTCAGTCCGTCTCGTTGGGGGTCTTCCTCTTTTTCGCTGACCCTCTACTTTACCAAGCATGATGTCCTTCTCCAGGGACTGATCCCTCCTGACAACATGTCCAAAATACGTGAGGTGTAGTCTCACCATCCTTGCTTCTAAGGAGCATTCTGGTTGTACTTCTTCCAAGACAGATTTGTTCGTTCTTTTGTTCATCCATGGTATTTTCAATATCCTTCACCAACACCACAATTCAAAGGTGTCAATTCTTCAGTCTTCTTCACTTATCATCCAGCTTTTGCATAAGAGATACCAAAAACCAAACCCACTGTCATCTAGTCGATTCTGACTCATAGTGACCCTATAGGACAGAGCAGAACTGCCCCATAGGGTTTCCAAGGAGCAGCTGGTGGATTCGAACTGCCAGCCTCTTGGTTAGCAGCCGTAGCTCTTAACCACTATGCAACCAGGGCTCCAGCATAGGAGATAGTCTTGTTAAATCACCAGTCTCAAAGAACATCATTTGCCTTTTCTAATCTCTCTGGATTCTAGAACCTTATCTTTAATTGTGATTATGGGCTCCTTATTAATATGACATTAACTATAACATAGTGATATATACAACAAATTATAAACAATACACTACATGGCTCTGGTACAGCATCCATTGCCTTATGAGTAGGGAATTGATTACGTCCTTAGCCAAATGTGATGAAGGGGCATATGCCTTCTGTGGTCTACTTCATATTCTTTATTTTTTTACATTCATTTTCACACTTGGATATCACCATGTCTCACACTCTCCCATGCCACATGTTGTCTTCTCCAGGATGATGTGTTAGGGTTTTTGTAACAATTTCAGAGAACACCTACCTCCCCGTTAATAGTGTCCACAGTTCTATGAAGTATTAAAACTTAAGGGAACTTTGTTCCCTCTGCAGAATGCTTGCTACAGCTTCCAGTTACCTGAAAGTGGCTTTGTGCCTTTCTCTGCTTTATGTGTCTTGTGATCTGAAGTAGGAGTACAGGGACTTCATAGATATCTTGATGGGGAAATAAAAAATTCCAATTTAAGTATTACCTGAAAAGGTGTCCCCTACTCTGCAGAAATTTTGTGTTGTGCTATCAGTTATCTTTGAAGAACTGCTGCTTCCCATCATGATCACTATCAATATCACCATAATTAACCCGGAACTTTTAAGAAGGTAAACTATCCTGCTG
Source organism: Dugong dugon (assembly GCA_030035585.1). Taxonomy (NCBI): domain Eukaryota; kingdom Metazoa; phylum Chordata; class Mammalia; order Sirenia; family Dugongidae; genus Dugong; species Dugong dugon. The sequence continues at coordinate 17,369,211 of CM057463.1, read as the reverse complement.
TAACAGAAGTCAAAAAAAAACTTATAGAAGCATAGTTTTTGCTCATATGACAGTTCAGGGTGGGAATTTCAGATCAGAGGGATGACAGTTCAGGGTGGGAATTCCAGATCAGAAGGCAGCGCTCCTCTATAAGTGATTCATAGATCCAGTCTCCTTCCATCATGGGACTTTGCCATCCTCGAGGGCACTGTTCATCAACTACATCAAATTGGCAGAAGGACATGGAGGAATTGTAATCACTTCTTAAAGGCATTGGTCTTGAGGTGGCACACAGCTCTCTGGCTCACATGTGATTGTCAAGACCTAATCACGTGTCACACCTAGCTACACAGATTACAGGGCAGCCGTCTCCTAGATGCATCTCTGTTACTATGGAGTAGAGAAACACTTTTGGTGGACAGCTGGCAGTCTCCCCCACAGAGTAACACTGGAAGGAGAATCACTTGCTGGAGAGGTTAAGTAGACCACACAGCCCTGAATCTGACCTTGAGATTCCTCTTCCCTCAGGAGCTTTTTTGCTGATTACCACCCTTAGGGATTACCACTAAAAGCAGCCTTAATGACTTTGGGGAAAGTTTGTTAACGCTGAACAAATTATGTTTTCTTAAGTACCTCTAGGAGGGCCAAAACAAAATTAGAATATTCAAACAAGAATTTACTAAAGAATAGAGAAAGGAGCTGTGAAATAAGCAGAGGAAATACTATAAATCTAAAATAAACTGGTTTAGATATAAATTTTAGGCACCCGTGGTGGCTTGTCTGCTGGTGTTTTCAGAACCCGATAATCTTTAACCCACTCCACCACCAAGGTATTCCCTATTAGTCACAAAAATACTTACTATCCAGGTCAAGAGAGGTGTGTGGGTCTCTGTCATTTAACATCCTAGAACCCACCTTTCCAATTTGTGTTTACAATCTCTGAGGATTTATTCTTTCCACAGTATTTCACACTGTAAGGATAACATTATAACCACACCCTTCATATAAAGAATATGCAAAAAAAAAGCGGGGGGAATGATTTTTTTTAAGGCTTGTTTGACTGTCACTACCTGGGATTTTTATTTTTCTGTCTTCTTTACCAGAATTTGAGATCCTTGACATCAGGGACTGTGTCTTATTCAGTTTTGTATCCCCTACCTAATACACTGAAAGAAAGTAGCACAAACAAAATGTGGAAACAAGCTCCCCGTTGTCTGTAGGACAAATGAGCAAAATCCATAAAGTGGTTTTCAAAGCCCCTTTCCAGTTGGTTCTATCTTTTGAATCTCACTGTTTATTTTATTAATCCCTCTATGAACTCTCTATTCCATCAGGTTCACTTCTCCCAGAAAACATTATTTAACTTACCACCACCAGAGGGGAAAAAATAATATTTTTGATTAATAAAAAAACATAAAGTAAGGTAAGGTATTGTTATGTACATAAAAGCCTTTTTGCCTATAATGAATTACTATATTATAATCAAATCATATTTTTAAATACCTTGACTGAACGTTCTTTTAAGGATCTTTTCAGAGAGTTTTTTTTTGTTTTTTGGTGGCTCAACAACTGGGATTTGATGAAACTATTTTTTAAAATCAATATTCTGTACACCTGTTATTTTCTTTCACTCCTAGTATTAATACATCATTATCACAATTCTGACTTTCATACTCAAATTAATCCTCTTACCCTGCCAACAGTAAGTCATGCGCTTTGAGCTGATTTTTTAGCAATAGTAAATTTGTTTTAAACCATCTACACTCTTCTGCCTTGCCTTTCTGATGACTAACAGGGCACATTTATGGAATGGCTGGTCACTGTTAAGGATGAAATCTGTAACTATTGAGGATAGTGAAAATAATGGGTTCCTAGAGTTAAACCCATTACCTTGGCCTCATTAGCACCATATTCAAATCAACTAAGCTAAACAAGTGTATACAGTCACCCATTATTACATACAGTTTGGCACTAGACAGCTATGTACCAGATACTGCCCTGGGTATTTAGTTTTAGAATTGGTCTTACTCAGACCAAATTTGCATTTCTCCCATTCTTAATCACTGCACTTCTCATCATATATATTCTCATTTCTATAATATTACATCTCTGTTACTCCACGGCAGTATAATGAGAGTTATCCCCCAAACACAGAATTTAGAATTCCATAGAAATTAAATATCAATATGTTAGAAAGTGAAATTCCCAGAAGAACACTTCTTCCATAGGCATCCTGAGCTTGAGTTTCATTAGGTATGGGATTCCTTATACTTTACCATAAATATTTGCTATGCTTTGTCCATTGGCTTATTAGAAAATCCAAGCAATAATATTCCAGATGTTTTCAAAGTGTTTTCTCTTGAAGGAGCTAATGGGTCATTTTTGGTACAAACAATGAAGTCATTGTAAGTAGCTTACCAACACTAACAGACCTAAACACAAATTTGCAATCTGAGCCCCAAGTTGCTCTTTGGGGGACCTCTCCTTTTCTCTACCTGCGAGGCACCGCACATTGGCCTTTTTCCCAGGAAAATTTGCCTCAGACATGGGGCTACCCATGTGCTCTCTGGAAAGGATATTTCTTAAAACAGGTAATGGTAAACCAATATGTAGTTTAGAAATGATGTGGTGAAATTGGCAACTATGAGCAGACCAGGAAACACTCCGTATGGCTCTATCAACAAGTACCCAGCATTATGGCTGTCCACGCTCTTCCAAGCTCCAGGGACAGCAGTCCAGCATGAGGCAGTTGTGGTTCCTTCTGCTTGCAGCCATTCCCTTCCGCACTCAGGTCTTATCTGACAGGATTTACCCAACACTGCAAAGCAAGAGTCCCCCTCTCAACTCCTTCTCTTATTTGCAGTCAAAATCCCAAATCCTTAAATAACTCAGGTGGCTAATGCTCTCCTTAGCTCAAAGGGAGGAAGTAGATATTTTGTTTAATATGCGGCTTATTATATGCAGTAACTGGACATTTTGTGAACGGGCCTCTGAGTCTTCAGATTACTAGACAAGATTTGCCAAGTTATTAAAAAATAAAATAAAAACTCCAAGAATTTTTAACAATGAAGTTGTTTCTAAAATTCACCTTTAAAAAGACCAAAAAAATTAGTTTTATAAAGTCGTGTTTTTAAAGCTCTGTAAAACTTGGAAATTAAATTTTTTTACTTTTTTATTAAATAATGTTAATTAAGATTGTTATTTTTAAATTTGCAGTTTTAAATACAATAAGGAAATTTTTCATAAGATGTATGTGATTTTATTTTTTCTCCTCAACTTGAAATTTTGACTTTCAATGTAACCTGGATATCTCCATTTGCAAAAACACAGGTTTTTATATATTAGTCTCGATTTCTTATTACAAATCAAAACTATTCTTTATGCTTAAATTTTTTTAATGTATGTTTTTACTTTTTAGTTTGTCTTCAACTAACCCTTTTTAAAATAAAATATTTTTATCTTTCTTTGTTGAGAGGAAGAATTCAGGATAATATCCCTGAGTTGTTAGCGTCAACCCAGAAAGGATTTTTCCCCCAGTGCTGACCTTTGTTATGCCGTAGTTATAGCAACGAGAAGAGTTCCTTCTGTCTGTCTGTTGTGTTCTCTTTCCAAACTAATGACAGTCTTTTTATGCTGTTGTGTAGTATGGAGAATGCTTTACGTGCGTTGATTTCTTGATTTACTGATGCATTTAGCTAAACCAGCAGTTTAGATGGAAATTTTAAAAATAAATGCAATTAATTGAAATAAAATTTGCATATTATATACATATTATTTATAGTATATAAATCATTCATTTAGATATTTTCCATATAGCCTTTAAGCTTCCCTAATGAATTTGCAGTTTAACTTCTCAATGATCAAGTTTATGTATCCTATCATTATATATTCTTAATCTAAACATGACAAGAGAAAGAAAAAAAGGTAGGAAAGCCCTTTTTCGGGGAATAGTATGTTGTCAGGACATGTAGTCTGTGTGCCAAACTGGACCACACAATCTCACTATGACCTTGGGCATTCTAAGTCTCATTTTACCAACCTGGAATATCAGTTTAATTATAGTTATTACCTATCTCACAGGATTTGTGAGTTTTAATTAATGTTAACAAAGTGTTAGCGTTATTTAGTAGAACAGTACTATGTAAAACAGGCCAACTGCCTGAAAATCACAACTCCCTCCGCCCCACGTATTCCTTAATTGCCTGCACCTTTTCTTTTTTATTATCACATTTCAATATCACATTTTTCTTTGTTTTCCTAGCCTGCATATCTATAGCTCTAGTCTTTCCTACTTGAGACTTACCTGGGATGAAACGCAGGGCTTTTGTCCTCTTACTTTCCTTAAATGGCACCATCACCTGCAGGAGCTCAAACATTACTGAATCCAGCAGCACTAGGGTTAACAGCAATATCTAGGTAAGCAGCTATAGCTACATATTTCCTTTAAGTCAGAGTCACAGACTGCCAGTCCGCAATCATAATTTGGTCCTTAAACGCCTTTTGTTTGGGTCGTGTGTGTTAAAAACAAAATAAAACCCACAAACCCTGGATTTGACTTTCAGTTTCTTTTAAACATTGGAACCTCTGAAAACACTGGATCTGCATGACCTCTGGGACTTTGTAGTTCGCCAGCATCCTTACCACGCCCCGTTGACTAACACCTGGCCACATTGGCATTGGAATTTGCAACTTGGGTCCAGTACATTCGTGCTAGCTGCTCACTGCACAACAATGCCTGGCCACATAGACAAGTAGCTGTGTTTGCCAAGCCATGTTCTGTCGGGTCTAATTCCAGGGGGCAGTAATGGTCTTGGCAGTATCCCAGCTATAAATAAGTCAATTAAATAGAGCAGTGAACATCACAGCCACCTTTATTAACTATTCTTCTTTAAGCATTAAACAATTAGTACCTTTAAAATTCCAACTCATAAGACTATATCCAGATTAAGTTTAAAATTATACTCAGTTTTATCTTTACCCCTTTTCTTGTGGATCCATTTTCACTTAAATATATTCCCATGTGAACTACATTTCAGTGTTAAATAAGATAGAAATAATATGCAATATTTAATTGTGTTAACTCAAAGCAGATGAACCAGGAGCTACATTTAATCGAAAATTAACAAAATGGCGAAAAGGGTAATGTTGTGTTGCACAGTGGTAATAATGTTATATTTCTTTCTTTGGGGACTACTCCTCTTTGAAAGAGGGGGCCGTTGTTTACACCCCAACCTTTTTCTGTTAACTGGTAACATTTTGTACTGGTAGCGCTGCTTAAAAGAGCAGTTATTTCTATCCGTTTGTAACTTGGCTCTGTAAAAACGCATTATGATGTGATGGCATTTACTTCTGAGTGTCTCGGTTTTAAAAGATCTGCTATTTCTATTCCTGTAATTTTTGGCTACCTTATATTACTGAGAAAGAAACAATTAGAATAAACAGAACCGTTGACTTTGGCACCCAACTGGCAACACTAATTAATTTACACACTTTTCTTTACTAAATTCCAAGAATCTGAAACTCGAACAGTGCCCAATTAAAGGTAACCCCTAGATACTTAACTGTTCACTATTCTCCTTGCAAGGAGCCCCAGTGGCACAATGGTTAAGGGCTCAGCTGCTAATCGGAAGGTCAGTGGTTTGAACCCACCAGCCACTCCGTAGGAGAGAAGATTTGGTGATCTGCTCCTGTAAAGATTATAACCTAGGAAACTCTATAGGGCAGTTCTACTCTATTGTATAAGGTATGAGTTGAAATCAATTCGACAGCACACAACAACAACAACAATCTCTTTGCAAAAGAAATGTACACGTGGATATCCTTTCCTGATAGAAAGTATAAGATAATTTTATTCTTCAAACACAGATAAAAAGAAAGTTGTCAGATTTTTACTGACTACATACAAGAGAAAACTACTCAAACTGGCTTAAATGATGAAGTCCAAGGTAGGGCAGGCTCCAGGCAAAGGATGATCTGTGGCTCAGGGATGTCATGGGTGGTCCAGGTTTTTCCACCCTCTTTAATCAGTCATCCCCATCGTCCTGGCTATTCTCTCAGTCAGGTTTTCCTCAAAGTTACTGCTGCAGCAGTTCCAGGTATCAGATCCAGACATAAAAATCATCCAAGGAAACAAAAGATCTGTCTCTTTTTGTGTCTGTATCTTTAGAGTGAAGAATCCCTGGGTGGCACAGACGGTTAACGCATTGACTACTGGCAGAAAAGTTGACAGTTCGAACCCACCAAGAGGTAAGTTAGAAGACAGGTCTGGTGATCTGCTTCCAAAGAGTCACAGTATTGAAAATCTATGGAGTAGTTCTACTCTGCACACCGGGGGGGTCGCCGTGAGTTGGAATAGTCTTGATGGCCAGTAACAACAACACAAACAATCTTTAGCGTGAGGAACTTTCCTAGAAGCACTACAGCAGATTTACCCTCAGATTTCATTGGTCAAAATTAGGTTACATGCCCACACCTAACCCATCCACTGGCAAAGGGAAAGAGATTGACGTAATTTTGTAAGTATCTACCATCCCTGGAGCTAGGGTTGAGATTTGCTTTCCTGAAGCACATGACTGTGTGGAGGATAAGAAATACCTAAAATACCTTACAGTTCAGCTAAGGAGGAAGGAAGAGAGAGGGAAATTGGTGGATGCTGATGGAAAACAAACAAACAATGTCTGCTGACTTACATAACCCTATCACTTGATTTCTGCTGTCTGAGAAAAGTTAGCTAGACCTAAAGCTCATGGGTTATTCTAGATTATATAGGATAAAAGGAAGGCTGTTTATGGATGCTAGCTCTTTATTATGAGTGAATTGGTGAATTATTGTGTCAGTTATTAGCAAGAAAGTCCTGGCAATATACTTCTGGAAATCAGCCAGTGAAAACTCTATGGATCTCAATGGTCCAATCAGCAGCCGGTCAAGGGGATGGCACAGAACCGGGCTGTATTTTGTTCCATTGTGTATGGGGTTGCCATGAGTTGGGTGTTGACTCTATAGCACTTAACAACAATTTCAGTTATGAATGTCTTTAAGCAGGGCCCATTTTTAGCAAACTTTTGAAATATTTACCTATCTGTACTGCATCCTATCCCCTGTTCATCATCTCAGACATTTTGTACAGCTCTACACAAATCAGGGAGAATCTGAGTTTGAGATATAAGGAGATAAAGTCTGAAAATTGGAGTTTAAGAGAAAGCAAAAAGAATGAGGAAGTAAAAGGAAATTAAAGTAAGAGGAGTAATAAACATTTTATGGGATGCCACATGTATTTCCATAATTCAGTCCATCAGGAATATTTTCCTCTTATACCTTCTGCTGGCCCTTAAAACTATTACCTTAACATATTTGTAAGCTATCCGAAGCAAACTAAATAGCCAGTCTTTAAAATTTCAAGTTGATCCCCAAGCTGACTCAAATTTGCGAAAATCTGGCATAATTTAAAAGTAAATAAATAGAAGCAACACTTAGCAGAAGGTTCCTGACAAAAACAAAGCTGTGCACGTTTTGTTTATTTATGGGATCCATGCAAAGTGTCATACTCATTTAAAAATATTCAGCACAAGAGTGATTGATTTTAAAAATTGAGTAGAATTAAGGAACATAAGCCTTTTTTAAAACTAAAAGTTTGGCAAAAGGAAGAAGGGCTAATTTTTGTAATATTATACATGGAAAAAAACATTTTTTCTCCTTTGTGCCTCTTCAGATTTTTTAAAAAATGCTGACTGTGAGAAAAAAATAGCCACCATTTCTCAACAGTTTATATGAATCGGGATGGGACAAACCCTGCCCATCTATGTACACACTTGTATGTTGCTCAGGTTAAGGGTTAAAATGTAAGTGTAAAAAGCCCTATATTAATGTTTTTCATTCAACAAATCTCTACAGAGCACCCAAAAGACAAAATAATTAAAAATTACTGTCCTTGCGGAAATTATATTCTATTGTCATCTCTTTATTTAGCCGATGGCCATTCGCTCTTCCTTTTCAGCCTGGATTATTCCCTATCGCATTTTAATTGAGTAAATATTTCTTGAACACCAGCTATGTGCACAGCACAGTGTGAAATACTGAGGAGATGAAAAAGTAACAGAGTTTTTTTACCCTCAAGATACTAATGATCTAATATAGGGTACTCAGACAGAGAGAAAACACACACACACGCATCTAATAACAACTATCTCACTTCTTTTTAAAAATCAGTAATTTAAATGAATATAAGTAAAGTGTAACAAAAAGTCAGACCCTGAGAACTGTTATATTGGAAGGGTAAATACAGTTCAAGTAGGAAGACTTGGACAATCCGGACGCTGGCATGTTCTTGAGGAAGGCCTCAACAAAGATTTTTTTGAACTAGAATGACTAACAAATGGAAAAAAGGAGAAACAATATTCGGTGTAGAGCAAACAGTGTAAACAAAAACTGAAGGAACACAGCATACTGTAGAGCCCACAAATGGTGTGTTGTTGAATGTGGCTGCAGTAAAGGCACCCCAAGAAGAGAAAATGTGATGGGAAATGAGGCCCAGGAAAAAGAATAGAATTTAAATTGTTCATAACCGTCTTAGCCATCTAGGGCTGCTGTAACAGAAATACCACCAGTACGTGGCTTTAACAAACAGAAATTTATTGCACAGTTTAGGAGGCTAAAAGTCCAGATTCAGAGTGCCGGCTCTAGGGGAATGCTTTCTCTCTGTCAGATCCGGAGGAAGGTCCTTGTCTTTTCAACTTCTTCCTGGTTTCTTGGAGATCTCCATACGTCTTGGCATCTATCTTGCCCCATGTCAGCTTGCCCGCTTGCTTGTTTTAATCTCTTTCATATCTCAAAGGAGATTAATTTAAGACACACCCTACACTAATCTTGCCTAATTAACATAACAAAGGCAACCAATTCCTAAATGAGATTATAACCACAGGCATAGAGGTTAGGATTTACATCACATATTTGGGGGGAAGTAATTCAATCCATGACGTTTCACCTTTTGGCCTCCCAAATTTCATGTCCTTGCCACATGCAAAACACTTTCACCCCATCACAACATCACAAAAATCTTAAACCAACTCCAAGTCCAAAATCTCATCTTCTGAATGATCTAAATCAAATATGGGTGAGACTTTAGGTGTATTCCATCCTGGGGCAAAATTCCCCTTCATCTGTGAACCTGTGAAATCTAGAATACAAGTTATCTGTTTCCAAAGTACAATGGTGGAACAGGCACAAGGTAGACATTTCCATTACAAATGGGAGAAATTGGTGGGAAAGAAGGGATAACAGGAGCAAAGCAAGTCCAAAGAGAACCCAGGAGAACAATTTATATGAGCCCTCAAGGCATGAAAATAATCCTCTCTTCTCTGAGACCATCTGAGCAATAGCCTTGCTCTCCAGACTCTGGGTGTTGGTCATGATTTCTGGATTCTGAATGGAAGCCCCTCAACCCTGGGCTTCAGCTCCACCTTACAGGCCCACTAGGACAGCAACTCTGCTCCTTTGGCTTTGGGTAGCCCCATTCTCATAGTCTATCTGAGTGGCAACCCGACACCCCCAGCCCTGGAAGTCACCATTCTTCTGGCCCTTTGGTACAGCAGACCCACCTCCTCAGCTTTGGGTGGCAGCCCATCCCCCTGGAACACCTTAATGGCAGCCCCACACTCCAGAACTGAGTGGTGAAGATCCGACCCTGTGAAACCTAGGGAGGCTGTGGCCCCACCCTTTGAGATCCAGGAAACCACAGCCCCAGCCTTTCAAACTGAGAAGGCCCTTCTTCCCGTGTTCCTTCCAATAGTTCTGTTGATCTCTAAACTGCTCCAGGGAAGGTCCTTTCCTTTCCTTAGAGGACAACAGATGTAGCTGCTTTGGCTTGTTTCCTGCCTGTAAAATTCCAAGAGGTAGACAGTGTTCTTTCCTTTCATTCTTTCTCTGTTGGGTCTGAGGTGTTGGGTTTTCTGCTGTGGTAGTTAGTTAGATCCATCAGTCATAGGCTTAATTTCTTTAACAAAAGATTGTGTAGCTACATCCTTGCTAAATTAAAGGACACATGTCTTTAGTTTGTACAACAGAATTTTGCAAATCTTTACATTCAGATTTCATTTTGCACAGTTCATTTTTAAGTCCATCTCTTCTCACATTTTACTATAAGCAGCAAGGAGAAACTACATAACCCCTTTAAGAGCTTACTTAGAAATTTCATCAGCCAGATATCCAAGTTTATCACTTACAGTCTCTACCGTCCGACAAACATTTGAACATAATTCGGACAAGTTCTTTGCCACTGTGTTAAAAACATCACCCTTCCTCCATTGTCCAATCACATGTCCATCATTTTCTTCCTAAGGCTCACCAGAAACACATTTAATGTCCACATTTCTAGTAATGGAGCCCTGATTAAGCATTCAGCTGCTAACCAAAAAGGCCAGCAGTTCTAATCCACCAGCCGTTCTTTGGATACCCTATGGAAACCCTATGGGGCAGTTCTGCTCTGTCCTATAGGGTCGCTCTGTCAACAGCAACAGATTTGTTTTTTGTTTTTTTCCTAGTAACATTCTTTTGCTGGCACCATATGCATTCTCTAAGATAATAGACTCTCTATAGCTCTCCTCACTTCCTTCTGAGCCCTCACAAGAAATGCCTTTGACATCCATAATTCTACCAACAGTCTCTTCAAGGCAATCAGGCTTTTACTATTAGGCACCTTAAAATTCTTCTAGCCTCTACCCATTACCCAATTCCAAAACCACCTCTACATTTTAGGTATGGGTTACAGCGGCACCCCACTCTTCTGGTACTAAATTCTGTCTTAGTTATCTAGTGCTGCTATAACAGAAATACCACAAAGTGGATGGCTTTAACAAAGAGATTTATTTTCTTACAGTGTAGGAGACTGGAAGTCTAACTGCAGAGGATTGGCTCTAGTAGAAGTCTTTCTCTCTCTGTTGGCTCTGGAGGAAGGTCCTTGTCTCTTCAACTTCTGCTTCCTGGTTCCTTGGAGATCTCCATGTGTCTTGGCATCTATCTTACCCCATGGTAGCTTGCCTGCTTGCTTGTTTTAATCTCTTTTATATCTCAAAAGAGAATAATTTAAGATGTACCCCACACTAATCCTGCCTCATTAACATAACAAAGCAACCCATTCCCAAATGGGACTATAACCACAGGCATAGAGGTTAGGATTTACAACATATATTTTGGGGGACATAATTCAATCCATAACAATAACCTTTAATGCTATCCTGAGAAGAAAGACTTCCTTAGTAATAAAAAAAAGGACCTGTCTTAGTTTCCTAGTGCCGCTGTAACACAAATACCACAAGTGTGTGGCTTTAAAGAACAGAAATTTCTTTCATCACAGTTCTGGAGGCTAAAAGTCCAAATCAGGGTCTAGGTTGTGTAAATCAATTATCCCAAAAGTCTTAACCCATTCCAGCATCAACTCTAAATTCTAAATATCATCTTCTGAATAATCTAAATCAAGTATAGGTGAAACTCTGGGTGTGTTCCATCCTGAGACAAAATTTGTCTCTATCCATGGACTTGTGAAAACTAAAATAGAAGTTATCTGCTTCCAAAGTACAATGTTGGAACAGACACATGGTAGATATTTCCCGTTCCACATGGGAGAAATTAGAGGGAAAGAAGAGTTCATGCGTACCAAGCAAGTCCAAAACCCAGCAGAGAAAAATCTCATTAACTCTCAAGGCTTGAAAATAATCCTCTGTTCTCCAGGACTGTTTGTGCAATGGCTGTGTCCTCCACAGTCTGGGCATTGGCCATGTCTCTGTATTCTGGATGAAGGCTCTTCGACCCTAGGCATCAGCTCTGCCTTCCAGGCCCACTTGGATGGCAACCCTGCTCCCTTGGCTTTGGGTGGTCCCATTCTCCTGGACCACCTGAGTGGTGACCCCAGCCCCTCAGCTCTGGGTGGCTCCTTTCTCCTGACCCACTGACATGGCAGCCCTGCCCCCTCAATTTTGGGTGATGGCCCCATTTTCTTGGCCCACCTGAATGACAGACCCACACTCCAGAACCTAGGTGGTATTAACCACACTCTTTGAAAACTAGAAGGGCATAGTTTCACCTTTGAACACAGCATATCTAGTGACAAGACATATGGGTAGTCAGCACAGGTTACTGCTGAACCTATGAAACCAAAAGAAATACAGGATGAATGAGGAAAGTTACTCTAATAAAAAACGTACGTCCCTTGCCCAGATTCCAGACCTGAGCCATTTTTCAGAACTGGAAATTGTTGATTGAAGAAAGGCTGGTAACTCATAAGGAAGCAACCTGCAACACCATGGCAAGTGAACACAGTAATTATCACCCGTGTTCCTCCTAGACAGACTTTGGCCAAATACTCAGGTAATTGTATACTGGAGTGAGGGAGAATTCCCACTGTTAGACACCGGGGTCAAGTTGGTATAGATACCTGTAGGCACAAAGCATCATGATGACCTTCCTGTTGTGAGGTGGGAGAGTATGCATAGTAAATGGGGTCAAGTCTCAGGTCTGGCTCACAATGAGTTCACTGGGAACACTGGGCTGTGGACTCACTAAGTCTCTGAATGCACAATTGGAATAGATATACTTGATTTTTTAAAAATATCCCTACATTGATTCCCTGGCGTGTAGATTAAGAGCTGTCTTGGTGGAAAAGGCAAAGTCAAAGCTTTTGAATTTACCCCAAACAGTGGCAAGAATGATTGATATTACAATATGAGAAGAGTAAGCAGATATTATTGCTACTATTAAACACTATCTTTGCTATTATCTATTGTGATTCAGGATTATGGAGTCATTCAGGTCCCTATAAAACCCAGGGGGATCCTGGGTAGATAGTGGACTGCTTACTGGAAACTCAAGTCTGGAAGAGACCTCAATTACAGTTGCTTTGCTAGATGTGGTATCTTTCCTAGAACCAATTAACAATGTTTCAAGTACCTGGTATGCAGTAAGTGATCTTGCCAGGATAAGGAACAATTTTCCTTCACTTCAAATTGACAGCAGGGTACATTTACTGTCATAGTCTAGCACTATGTCAACTCTCCTGCCCTGAATCAAAATATAGTCTGAGGGTACACAGACTCTAGATCCTATAAGACTAGAGGTCATGTTCCAAAAGGGAGAATGCTTCCAACAGGGATTAAAGCACTTGGCTCTTAATCTTTGAGCTATGGCTGTCAATGGGCCACTTTGGGCTACGTGTGTCTGTTTCCTTCCTTACTCATGGCTGTTCTTCTCAAGGGCATTCTCCATAAAAAATAAAAAAACAAAACAAACAAAAAAAAAAAACCCTCCTGAATGCAATTGCAGAGCCTGACAGTCTGTTTCCCTGGGAACTGGCTTTTGAAACTTCTAACCTACCATAGAATTTACTCACTCATTGTTTTTATTGTTAATTTTCTCCTTCTTCCCTGAAGAATGAGAGATCCATGAGGGCAGAAATTTTTGTTTGCTTTCTTTCCAGATGTATCTCAAGGTCCTAGAACAGAGCCTGGCTCATTAAAAGCACTCTCGAACTATCTGGATAAATACATGTTGCATATGAAGGTTTAATTTATTAACTCTAGCTATTGCAGATGACTGGTTTTGCAGCACTCCAATGCCCCTGAAGCCATATTGTCTTACAGAACATCTTTCTATGAAATCTCAACAATTTTGAAATCTACTTTCTGAAAATGTAGGGCTTTCTTTTAAGAATATTCAAAGATCATCTCATTCACTATTAATTTTTAAATAGCTTTATAACGTTTCAAATCATCTAATAATATTTATTTTTAATCAAATAGCATAGAGAAACATAAAGAAAAGGCGATATGGCAATTCGAAGATAAATACGATTAGATGATCATCCTTTAAGACTTCTCTTTAAGCATTATATAAACATATTTTTAATTTTACTTAAATAAGATTTTATACCTTTTTTTTGTTATGAGTATCCTTACCTTTAATTTTGTTTTGATTACTCACACTACCTCCAGCTCAACCACTCTTCCTATCATCAATGTTTATAGACTATTTTTCTTACACGTATTTAATCATATGCACGTATGTTTATACGTTTTGGGTTTGGGCATAATTAGATTTTGGTATTGGGATGGATAGAGGTACCATTCAGATCCCAGTCCAATCAAGGACTTATTACACTCTGGATGCTGGGAGTACTATCAACAGATGCCTTCAGCTCTCAGCCCGTTTGGGGATTGGTTCAATGGCTAAGAACTGCCTCACCCAAGGTCACATCATTCCCTAGGCAACCTGGTCAACTGACTGATGGGATTGATTTGGTTGGGTTATGAAGTATTGGCCATTTGGGCCGAATGCAGGGACACTGATGGTCCATTTTATTCTACATTTACCCACTGGTCAGCTAAGCCTCTCATTACGCCTGCTTCATAGCTCAATTTTACTCTCAGCCCAATATTGCTTTCTCCTTCCCCCTCACTTCCACAAGTATTGATTCCAGGCACTTCCCAATAAATAGCCTAAAAAGTAAATTCCATCTCAGATTCTGCTTCCTAGAAAATCCAACCTGCATAAGGGATCATATTATGTATTCATCTCTGCATCTTGCCTTTTTTTCCCTCTCTATAATCATGGACTCTGTCCCAGACAATTGACATAGATCTAATGCTTTCTTTTGAATGACTATATAATTTTCCAAGGTTTTCATGTACCATAATTTGTTCAACTTTTCATACTAGGGAACATTCTAATAGTTTCCAAATTTTATTTTTAGCCATACAAAAAGTTCTGAAATAAATGTCCCTGTTATAGACAAATTTCAACTCAAAATTAATGATTACTTACTTTTAAAGTTGCTGCTATTTTTTTCTCACTAATCAGTACTCCTTTATTTGTTTAATGAAGTCTCAGTAGTCCACTTATTACTAGATTTACTTTCTGAGAGTTTCAATATTAACATTACCTTGAATAATTTAAGGAATTCAAGGCTAATATCTACAAATTAAAATGCTTCCCCCCATAATTTCTCCATAGTTTCTCTTCTGTTAATTTTGTAAAATGAATGGGAAAATTACTATCAATATCCTTTTTTAAGTGGGGCGAATCACTCCCACAAATGTAACAAAGCTATCTTTACTTCTGTCTTAATCTAATCTACGTGCCCAGGAAAAAAAAATTAAATTGTGAATTTTGAAATCACAAAGACTGGTGAAATCACAAAGATATTGGCTATAAAAAATATTGCATGTTCAGTATCCAAGTTACTCAAATTCCCTCAACATCAGTTTCCTCATTTGTAAGATGTACCTACCTTGCTGGATTTTAATAAGAACTAGAGATTACATAGGTTTATTGCCTAATGAAGTGCTTGGCATAGAGAAGATGCTTTATAAATCATTATAATTCTTGGATTTATACATTTCTCTCTCTGTGTGTATGTGTGTGTATTCTTGATATTAGTGCTATATTTGTGTTCTTCCTAAAAGTTGTTTGTTTTGAAAGAAGTCCATCTTGCTCTATTTTATGATGTTAAAGAGTACCATTTCACAGGGATTTTGTCATAAGAAGGAGCCCTGGTGGGACAGTGGTTAAAGAGGTTGGCTGCTAACCATAAGGCCAAAAAACTTGTTGCTGTAGAGTTGATTCCAACTCATGGAGACCCTATATATGTCAGAGTAGAACTGCTCGTCATAGGATTTTCAATTGAATGGCTAAGCTCTTGGCTGCTAACTGGAAGGTTGGCAGTTCCAACACACTAGTGGCGCTGCAGGAGAAAACACCCAGGGATTTGTTCCCTTAAAGATTACAGCCTAGGAAACCCTATGGGGGCTGTTCTATTCAACTGGATGGCACACAACAATCTTAGGGAAGTAAATCGCCAGATCTTTCTTCCATGGTGCCCCTGGGTGGATTTGATCCATCAACCTTTTGGTTAATAGTTGAGAGCAAACTGTTTGCACCACTCAGGGACCCTAAGATGCAATTATCTCCTTATAAAATTTTAAATATGCTGTATTTCCCAAGTTATGAGAATATAGTTTTTTGCCCATGTGGAGACAGCAGAAGTGAATAAAATCAGTTTGTGGACTTGATAAATTGGGTCAGACTTTTGATTTTAAAGCAAGAAACAAAACAAAATAAAACCACTACAGGCTTGAACAAGCCAGATATCTATAAACTAGGACTGCAGCAGAAGCCTTAGCACGGAGACAACCAGTACCCTTTCCCATCTCTGTTCCCTGGGCAAGGAACCAGTTTCCTCAGCCCCTGGTATCTATGAGCCATGCTACTTCTACAGAAGAATAGGAAGCTGCTTTTTAATTTACTTTACAGGTAATGTGCACACCTGTTGTACATCTCCAGTATTTTAGAATTTCTGTTTCCCCCTATTTTGTGATATAGTCTTTATCTGGCAACAATTTTACTGTTCGTTTTTATGCCTTTTGATATCCTACCTTTCGTCTTGAATTATTTCTTCCATCCTGTCTACCAACTCTACAATCCAGCTTATATAGAAACAGTGCTCATGATCTTTTATCTCTCCTCTAGGTGAACGGTGATTCATCTCAATCCAGAATCTCCCACCTGTTGGAGATTAGGTACTTAAACCATGAGCAGGAGAGGGATGGTTAGAGTGGAAGAAATGGAACCTCCATGAAAGAATAAACAAAAGGCAAAGGATTATCTTTCAGAGAAATCTCTCTAAATCTTTACCCAAAGTCTGTGGCCGTGAAGAGTGAATCTAACGTGGAGGCAAAAGAGACCCAAACCACATTCTGATATACAGCTTTGTGAAACATTGCAGAGCAGAGGCTGTATCCCAGCCTATGCGAGGTGGTCTAACAGAGTAACGTTTTAGGACGGACTATTAGCAGATCTTAGAGTAAAACAAGTATTCACTTAGGAAATTTCATTAAATGCCTATCGCTATAAAAACCTTATGAATCTTTTATTCAGTGGTTGTCAACTTGGGGTGTTACGTGAACCCTATGGGAGCATTTGGAAATATGATGGGACATTTTGGATTATCAGAATGAGGGAGGGGTATTACTTGCGTATTGTGGTGGTGACCAGGATGTAAACATTCTGTGGCTATTACTGGAAGTCCAGCTTAATTAAGAAGTGGTTTATACACAACACCACTGATACTCCAACCGAGAAATACAGCAACATGGATACAGATCGTCATGAACTCATTGTTCTACATATAACCTGATATGACTCAGCCTATAACATATAAGTCACTGCCACACCCCTCAGCTTTAACTCTGGTTGTATAAATGAACTGTATATTATTTAAGCTGGTCTAGTCAATATCCAGTGAGGGCATTTGTGGTTCAGTGGTAAATGTCTCACCTTTCATGTGGGAGACCATGGTTCCATTCCCAGCCAATTCACCTCATGCACAGCCACCACTCACCTGTCAGTGGAGGCTTGTGTGCTGCTATGATGCTGAACAGGTTTCAGTGGAGCTTCCAGACCAAGATGGACTAGGAAGAAAGGCCTGGGGCTCTACTTCTGAAAATCAGTCAGTGAAAACCCTATCACAATGTTTCAGATCCACAACCAATCATGGGGATGGTGGAGGAACAGGCAGTGTTTTGTTCCATTTTGCAGGGGAGCACCAACAACACGGGGCAGCTAACAACAACTTCCAGTACCAGGTATGGAAAGTGAAAACAATCACTTGCTCTGAAAATCAGAGGGAAAAAATTGCCTAGCAGGTGGAGTCTTGCCCCTTTCTGGGATGCAGTTCCTTATGTGCTGAAGGCTCTCATTTTTAACAAAACATATGCAGGTAAGAAAACAAGCTGCTCAGACTCAAAGAACAAAGCCCACCTAGGCCAAAGGTGTTTAAGTAACAGATAGATCCATGCATATAAATACGCAGATGCGCACACGTGACTTGCTATGCAAATTAGGAAAGACCAAGACAGTTAGGCTATGTTTACTAAAAGAAAAATTCTCTGAGAAAGAGTTTTAATAAAAATGTAAATGCTAATCCACAGGAATGATACTGGACATCCTCAAGATACAGATGCTGATGGCTAAGAGACGCATAGTTATTACCACAGTGTAAACAGAAGGACTAGTGAACATTTTGCAAGCTGGTAAAAAATTTCTACCAGCTGAAAATGTTTTTAGCTGTTTGTAAAAGTGCTATTGTGCTCGTTAGCGGGACTGAAGTTTAAACATCATCATACAGAGAAAGTCATACCTGATTGGGTTAACAGCTATAACAATTTTTTTGACTAGGCTAGGATTAGGCTTGGGGAATATAAACAACTAAGGTCAATTAGAATGATTCCTTTTTGATGTACATATTTGTATAATTATACAAAAATTTTCTTTACAACATCTGAGTCAACAGCCCTTTTAAAATCTTATTGCAAAATGATTAGTTAATTAGAAAATTGGCTTAATGTCTCAATAATTCTCATCAAGTGTAGCTTGTGAGAGGAAATTCTCATTCTGAAATCCTCCTGAATAGACAAAAGTACCTCCTTTGCTCCTAGGTCCGTATTCTGGCCTCTGTGTGCTAATTTCTATATGTTAAAAATTCGTAAACATTCTTTTTCTGTTTATTTATTTCCTCTTCGCACTACCAACGGGAGGCAAATCCAATTATATAAGAGAGAGTCCCTCCAAAATTACAAACTGCATAGAACACTTCCATAGAATTTCATTAACACAGCCAAAAATATTAAAGCCAGTTTCACACAGACAATCCCACTTATTAATATGCTTTAAAATTGTCATGATATTTGAATTTTACTTCACGTCTGAGCAAAAGTCTAATAACTTTTGGTCCAGTTTATTGGTCAACTTAAAAAGAATCCATGAGACACCCTTTTAGAAACCCAGAAATTAGCGAGGGACAGGTGTCATAGATAGTGATTGCTTTTATCAGCTTCACCCACCACACCCATTTTGATAAATCTGATAGTCACTTCTCTGTCCTCATTTTACCAGCTCTCTAAACAGCATTCGTTGTAGATAACCACTTCACATAGTTTCCAGGCTGCTCACTGGCTGACCAATATCAGTCTCTGGTGCTGGCTCCTCCCCTTCAGTCTAACCTGTAAATATCACTGTTGCTCAGAGTTTGCTCCTGGGCCAGTTCTCTTTTGGATCTGCTTGTCTAGGTGATCTCATAAAGTCTCATGGCTTGAATTTCATCATAATGCTGATGACTTCCAGAGCTCCTGATTCACATAACTAACTGCCTACTGAGTATCTTCACTTCGCTATTCCACAGAACCTCAAACATGACACGTCCAAAGTAAACTTCTTATTGTACTGTACCTAATTACCTGTTTGGAGTCCCTGGGTGTTGCAAATGGTTAATCGCTTGATTGCTAACTGAAAGGTTTGTGGTTTAAGTCCACCCAGAGGTGCCTGGGAAGAAAGGCCTGGTGATCTACTTTGGAAAAGTCAGCCACTGAAAATCCTGTAGAGCACAGTTCTACTCTGACACACATGGGGTGCCATTTGGTTATGGTTTATTTTTATCACCTGTTTCTTCCATGTTATTGTTACTGGGTGCAGTTGAGTTAATTCAGACTCATAGTGACCCTATCTTACAGAGTAGAACTACCCTATAGGGTTTCTTAGGCTGCAGTCTTTACAGGAGCAGATCTCTGGGTCTTTTCTCCCTCGGAGCTGCTGGTGGGTTTGAATCATGGATCTTTTGGTTAGCAGCTGAGCCTTTAACAACTGTGTCACCAGGACTCAGTAAATGACACCATCAGGCATCAGATAGGTCAGGATGAAACCTAAGATTGAGTTATTTTTTATACTTTTGCAACCCTAGCCTTCATTTGAAATCCAAAGTAACTCTAAGTGGCTGTTTCTCCAAAATCTTTCCCAGAATGGAAGCACCATTATGTCTTGAATGGTGTATAGCTCCAGTCTACAGATTGGTCTCTCTACTATCATTTCATCCCTTCCCATCCACTCTCCACCCAGCATCCAGAGTGTGTACCACGGGGTTGGCTGAAAACTCTCCAATGACTTCTGGTTGTGCGTCCAATAAAATGTAAACTTCTCACAAAAGCCTGCAGGGGTCCAAATAACCTAGCCCTTTTCTAATTTTCTAACCTTACGTCATAGGACTCTCTCCTTCTTATTCATTGTATTTTGGTCTCACTAGCCTTTTTATGTTTCTTCAGTACTGAGTTGGTTGCTGCCTCAGGGCCTTTATGCTTGATTTTACCTCTGCCTGAAATACTTTCCTTCATATCATCGTATGAGTAGTTCATCCTTTATTCCTTGGCTCAAAGTTATTTTCTCAGAGATATCCTTCCCTGATCACCCATTTAAAATGTCTTCGTCACTATATGAAATGATTATCTATTTACTTGTTTACAACGTTCTTTGTTTACTTGTTTATTTTCTCATTTCTCTACTAGGTTATAAGATCCCAATGGGCTAGATATTTAATGTTTTATGTACCACTCTATATCAGCAAAGAGAAAAGTGCAATGTATATTTGTGGAATAAATTAATGAATTCAAATTACTTTCAATGCCATAGGAAGAGGCTCATGAATTATGTTTTGAAAGTTTGACATACAACTTTAGATGTAATGGTTATTACATAGCATAATTCTCTCCTGAGCTCCAGATTCATATATAAAAATTCATATATAGAAACTGCCTTCTCAGGATTTTCACTTGGGCACACCAAAGAATCTCAGACCCCACAGATCCAAAACAGGATTCTTGATTTGGTCTCCCACCTGTTTAATCCACAGTTTTTCTCTTGAGGCACTCAAGATGAAACTTAGGAACAAATCATGAAATACACACACACACACACTCCAGCCCCATTATTTCAAAGTTATATATGCTACTATATGTATTTGTGTGTGTGTGTGTGTTTGTGTGTGTGTGTGTGACTATTTCTACCCATACTGGCACAATTGGTTAAGTGCTAGGCTGTTAACCAAATGGTCAGCAGTTCAAACTCATCTGCAGCTCTGTGGGAGAAAAGACCTAGCGATCTGCTCCCATAAAGATTACCAAAAAAACCCAAAAAACCAAACCCATCGCCACTGATTCAATTCCAATTCATAGCAGCCCTATAGGACACAGAAGAACTGCCCCATAGAGTTTCCAAGGAGCACCTGATGGATTCGAACTGCCGACCTTTTGGTTAGCAGCCTAGCACTTAATCACTACACCACCAGGGTTTCCAACTATAGCCTAGGAAACCCTATGGGTGCAGTTCTACTCTGTCACATAGAGTAGCTATGAGTCAGAATCGATTCAACTGCACACAACAACAATGACGTATAGACAATGTACTATACAGAAAATAAAATACACGAAAGTCTTCATACTGATTTTCTCTGTTATGTGAGAGTCAGGTAATTTTTACTTACATTTTTATTCAGGTTTTTCCAGGATATGTTTTACTTCCAATGATCATGTATTACTTTTAAAAGAAGAAAATGAAAACTTTTAAAAACCATTTGGCAAATCTGTCAATTTATGGGCTATGGTGTTGCACCAAGTACTAGTAAAGTTTTCCAGTTCAAATGTGGTCCCAGTTAAGCATATTCATTAAAACCTGTTGCTGTCGAGTTGATTTTGACTACAGAAATCTAAGGAAAATGGTAAAATTCCTTTGCTATATCTTGGTATTTAGTCTTTATTTTGTATATTAGGATAAACAGCTAAGAGTAGAGAATTACAATTTTACAAGAGAAGAATTACAATTTTCATAAAACATAAGAATTTCAAAAATTGTATATAGTATTT
Source organism: Dugong dugon (assembly GCA_030035585.1). Lineage (NCBI taxonomy): Eukaryota > Metazoa > Chordata > Mammalia > Sirenia > Dugongidae > Dugong > Dugong dugon. Next base: position 17,347,507 of record CM057463.1, on the reverse strand, counting down.
CTAAAGTGATATTCATATTATTTTGTATTATTACTTTCAAATTTGCAGAAAAGGCCAAATAGAATACCACCAGGAGATTACACTATTTAATATTACAGATTACCATATGAAGGCATGTTAGTTAAAATTGGCAGCAGTCATATTATGCTATTTCTACAAGATGTTGGTTAACCGACTTCAATAACCTAATTGCTGGTGTGCCTGCTGGTGGTTTGATCTGCAAGTAGAGATTAAATCAATAAAATGTTTTGACTTCGAGGAACAGAGTAGCAGGGGCAGAGGTCTGGGAACCATGCTTTCAGAGGACATCTAGGTCAATGGGCATAACAAAGCTTATTAAGAAAATCTTCTGCATCCTACTTTGGTGAGTGGCCTCTGGGGTCTTAAAGCTTGCAAGCAGCCATTTAAGATGCATCAATTGGTCCCAACCACCTGGAGTAAAGGAGAATGAAGAACACTAAAGACACAAGGAAAGTATTAGCCCAAGAGACAGAAAGGGCCAAATAAACCAGAGACTTCATCAGCCTGAGACCAGAAGAAAAAGATGGTGCCCGGCTACCACCAATGACCACCCTGACAGGGAACACAACAGACAGTCCCTGATGGAGCAGGAGAAAGATGGGGTGCAGAACTCAAATTCTAGTAAGAAGACCAGACTTACTGGTCTGACTGAGCCTGGAGGAACCCCAGAAAGCATGGTCCCTGGACTCTCTGTCAACCCAGAACTAAAACCATTCCTGAGACCAGCTCTTCAGACAAAGATTAGACTGGACCATGGGACATAAAATGATACTCTTGAAGAGTGTGCTACTTAGCTCAAGTAGATACATGAGACTAAATGGGTAGCTTCTGTCCAGAGGTGAGATGAGAAGGCAGAGAGGGTCAGGAGCTGGTTGAATGGACACAGGAAATCAGGGGTGGAAAGGAGGAGTGTGCTATCTCAGTATAGGGAGAGCAATTAGGGTCATATAACAACGTATGTATAAACTTTTGTATGAGAGACTAGCTTGAATTGTAAACTTTCATTTAAACTACAACAATAAAAAAAGTGTTTTGTAGAATCTCTGCCTTATTTTTCAATTTATTCAACACATTTTGTTAGAATAACTACTGCTCTAGTGATGAATAGCAAAAAAGACACATGTATTTGCCTTCAAAGGGATTACACTTTAGTATGGATAGTAAATAAATAAAAAGACAGTCACATTTACGTGTGATAAACATTACAATTTGGGTAAAAGCCTTGCTTGCTAAAAGTGAACATACGGGTATGTGTAATACTTCAAGATAGCCAGAGCTTAGAGTTCCAGGACAGAAGTAGCAAATGTAGAAAGCATTGTTTAAAGAATCACATATGCTACACTGAGGAGTTTGGATAGTATCCATTTTCAACCTATGCTACTATGAGGAATTGGGTGTCACCTCAGAAGGAAAAGAGCCCTGGTGGCAGTTAAGAGCTTGGCTGCTAACCAAAAGGTTGGCAGTTTGAATCCACCAGCTGCTCCTTGGAAACCCTATAGGGCAGTTCTACTCTGTCTTATAGGGTCACTCTGAGTTGGAATTGACTCAATGGCAATGGGTTTGGTTTTGGTTCAGAAGGAGCATCACCTCAAAACAGCTCAGATTAGACACGGCATTCAGTCCCGGTTGGTTCTTGTTCCCCGAGAAGCAGATGCCAAAACAGGAATAGACAAGTAAGAGGGTTTCTTTGTGAGCAGACACCAGTGAAGCATAAAAGGGAGGGAGTAGGAATAAGCTGGGAGAAGTTTTAGACTATGATGTAGGTCCGACACCTGTGAAAGGAGAGAGGAAGGAGGGAAATTGGGTAGGAAGAGTCAGACTGCTTTAAGAACAGAATATTTTGGCCAGCCTAAGAGGAGCCCTTGAGCCAAAGTTGCCCAAGAGAGGGGCTCTGCCTCCTGCAGAAACGGACCAGCACTTGCACGTATGCTGTGCTCAGTAATTGGTTGGGAGCTAACTGGGGGAAGGGTGCCCTCAGTAGGAAAGTGGTGGTGAATCCGGGGGGTGGGGGGGCGTGGCGGTGGGACTGCCAGTGAGCTATGCTCCCCCAGCAGTTTCCCGCTATGTCTACTGGGAGCAGGGGGGTCTCCTTCATGGAAGATGAGAATTCTACTGCTGAACCACCAATGCATCTGTTTAGGTGCCTGGAATTCTATGAAACTCACTTGGACTAGCCCTGTTTTATGCTTTTCACTTTTTTTGAGCAGTATACTTCCATGGATACCACCGGACCCTCCCCTCAACCCTATTTCACAAGAGCAGCTATGTTTTTATTTGTTTTGTAATTGTGTTTTGACTAAAAATGTATTTGAACAAAATATTTCATTTTCATTTATCAACAAAATATATTAATCATCTACTGTACACCAGGATTACCTAGTGTCTCAGTTATACTTACAAAGATATTGCATAACAAATCAACCTGAAATTCAGTTTAAAATGATAATTGTGTATTATCACATTCACAAGACTGGAGATCGACTGGGTCTGTTCTGATTCACGATGCATGCCCATAGGACTGCTGGCGTGGCTCTGCTCCATCGGATTCATTCTGAGCTTCAGGCAGAGGGAATGCATGTTTTCCAGTGGAAGCTAGTCTCATGATAGAGGATGAAAGCTCCCAGAAACACATGACACCTCTTATGGCTAGTTCAGAACTGACTTAAGTCCACATCACATTGGCCAAAGCAAGTTTCATGGTCAAGTCCAACATCAATGTGTTGAGAAAGTATGCTCTGTCTCAAGTAGGAGGGACTATAAGGTCACATGATAAAGAGCGTGAATACAGGTGTAAAGGGGAAAGAAGTGAGAATAGTAATGCACTCTACCACAGGTAGGCAGTTGTTCAAAGGAGTGAACAAAAAAGACCTGGTCTTGACCCTCATAGAAGTTAGGCTAGTGGCAATGGGAATTGTAAGTAGAGAAGCGTGGGCTACAGATGCATATACAGATTTAAGAGTCCTAAGTACTTAGCGGATACTTGAAGTTACCTTTGAGGATGAGTTCTACAAGACAGAAACAGAATGAAGAAAAACAAGATCCAAGAATAGGATTGAGATTTCCTGAAAGAGAATGAGAAGGCCTACAGAGACAAAAATAGAACCATGAGAGTGAAGGAAATAACTGAAATCAAGAGAGGAGGGATCTTTCAGAAGGTAATATACCAAAGTCCTGCTGAGATTTCAAGAAGAATATGGGCTGGCAAGTATCCATTTGATGTGGCCATTAGCAAGTTTTTAGCGATGTTAGTGATAACAATGCCAGTGGTGTGATGGTGCTAGACTCTACACGCTGAAGTGGGTCCAGGAAATAGGAACAGTAAACATGGACTACGTGGTTAACAAGCTTAGTTATGGAGTTAGTAAAAATGACACAAACTTTGAAAAGGCGCGAAGAAGTCAATAGAGAGGAAATGACAAGAAAAAATGGTACACGAGGCCCTCTATAAGCAAGTCCTTGCTTTCTTCTCAATTCTCGACTCCTGTTTTTTCTTTTTTTTTGCCTTCAATCTGCTTTGTTGTTGTTGTTAGCTGCTGTCCATTCGGCCCCTGACTCGTAGTGACTCCACGCACTATGGAAGGAAACACTGCCCAGTCCTGCACCATTCCCATGATTGATTGCGGTTCAGACTGTCATGATCCATAGGGTTTTCACTGGCTGATTTTCAGAAGTAGATCACCATGCCTTCCTTCCTAGTTTGTCTTAGTCGGGAAGTTCTGCTGAAATCTGTTCAGCCTCAGAGCAACACACAAGCCTCCACTGATAGATGGACGAGTGATAGCTGAGTATGAGGGACACTTGCCAGGAATTGAACCTCAGCCTCCTCCACAGAAGACAAGAATTCTATTACTGAACCACCAGTGATTCATCTGCTTAGTAGCTTGGAATTTCACAAATAGGCCGTATTGTTCCACTTGGACTAACCCTTTTTTGTGTTTTTTCCTGCTTGAAATAATTTTCCACAATAAGGTATCCTCTTGTATTACTACATACATTCACAGGGACAGGTACTAATATTTATTGGATACCTACTATGCACTCAAACTGACAGACAAGTTGAAATTGTCAAGGATTTCATTTTACTTGGATCCACAATCAATGCCCATGGAAGCAGCAGTCAAGAAATCAAATGACATATTCCACTGGGCAAATCTGCTGCAGAAGACCTCTTTAAAGTGTTAAAAAGCAAAGGTGTCACATTGAAGACTAAGGTGTGCCTGACCGAAGCCATGATATTTTCAATGGCCTCATACGCGTGTGAAACTGGACAATAAATAAGGAAAACGTAAGAGGAATTGACGCATTTGAATTAGGGTGTTAGCAAAGAATACTGAAAATTCCATGGACTGCCAGAAGAATGAACAAATCTGTCTTGAAAAGAACAGCCTGAATGCTCTTTAGAAGCAAGGATGTTGAGGCTACTTCTCACTTGCTTTGGACATGTCAGGAGAGACCAATTCCTGGAAAAGGACATCATGTTTCATAAGTAGAGGGTCAGCAAAAAAGAGGAAGACCTTCAACAAGATGGATTAACACAGTGGCTGCAAAAACGGGCTCAAACATAGCAATGATTATGAGGATTGCACAGGACTGGGCAGCATTTTGTATTGTTGTACACAGCGTTGCTATGAGTGGTAACCAACTCAACTACATTTAATGGCAACAACGATGTGCACTAGGTACTGTTTTAGCGGCATTAAATCAATTGACTCAATGAACTGTCACAGAAAATCTGCTATAGGAGTAATCCCAATTTGCAGATGAAAATCTGGATTTAGAAATATATAATGACTTGGTTAGATATATATCCTATAATAGTGGGTCAGAGATTTGAACTTATAAATCAAAACCTGTGTTCCAGTCTCAGTTTAAGCATCTACTCTTTTCTAAAACCTCCTCTGTCCTGAGGATGTGATCCCTCTACAGGTAGTGAGGCCAACAGAGAAGGTTTTACATCATAATAGATTAGTGTTGATTTTACCTGCCTTTGCAACACTGAAGTACGTATCTTGCATATGGCAACTCTAGCACTTATTCCACCACACTGTAACATTAAAAAGTATAAAGAATACTCTAGCAGGCAACCACCACCACCAGTTGTCATCAAGTCGATTCAAATTCATGGCGACCCCACGTGTTGCAGACTAGAACTGATCTCTGTAGGTAAAATTGCATATGTGTGTAAAGTAAAACATAGACTGAAACAGACGAAAACAATAGAATGTTATATTTTGAGTTGAATTATAGACTGTATTAATAAAACAAACCATGGCAATTGGCAAAGTAACCTTACCATCCTGTCATTATGAAATATAGCACCATGTATTAGTAGAATGTCTGCTTCTTTAGGGAAGTTAGTTGAAATGGCTGAAGTGTATTGAGAAGATTTATAAAAGTGAAATTGTCTTTGCCAAACTTCTAGTGATAAGAGTTCGGTCATTAGTGTTCTGTAGTGAAGCAGAGATTTTGTGCTTACATCTTCGGACATCCTTCAGTAAGCTGTGTTTCCAGCAAATCTCCTACATCACTCAACAAGGCGTGATGCCCAAGGACTTTGTAAGCTGTACTATGATGCTGAGTGTCGGGACATAGGGGCCGGCAGTGAGTTTTAAATCATTCCAGACTTCGTGTGAAATTACTTTATTTTGATCTAACCTGTTTTGGGAGTGACATTTTATTCTGTTACTTTGCTGAGGGCCATGCATATATACGCTCTCATGCTCCGGAAAACACTAAAACAATGTAACTTTAGCACCAGACCTTGTTTTAGCAATCAAGGTACTTTTGTCTTATTACTCTTAAAACTTAGAAAATTATTTTTCTAAATTTATTAAATTATAGATATTTATTACTCAAATTATAGATAGGCAAAAATTACAGTAGGCGAGAATGAATAACTTCTAAATCCAAAACAAATCAATTACTTTGCCAAAATAATGTTTGTTAGATTAATCTGAGCCCGAATTGAGAAAAAAAAAATCTACATCCTTTCTGGCAAGTGAACACTGAAAATTGTCTAGAAGAAAATCTCTGGTACTGATGTAACAAAAGTACTTGGATTTTTTGTTGTTGTTGTTGCTGTAGTTTAAACGAAGTTTACATTTCAAGTTAGTCCCCCATAAAAAAATTTATACATACATTGTAATGTGACTCTAATTGCTCTTCCCATACTGTGGCAGCACACTCCTCCTTTCCACCCCTGATTCCCCATGTCCATTCAACCAGCTCCTAACCTTCTCTGCCTTCCCATCTCACCTCCGGACAGAAGCTGCCCGTTTAGTCTCTTGTATCTACTTGAGCTAAGAGGCACTCTCCTCACGAGTATCACTTCATGTCCCACAAGCCAGTCCAATCCCTGTCTGAAGAGTTGGCCTCGGGAATTGTTTTAGTTCTGGGCTGATAGAGAATCCATGGCCTATGCTTTCCAGGGTTCCTCCAGTCTCAGTCAGACCATTAAGTCTGGTCTTTTTACTAGAATTTGAGTTCTGCACCCCACCTTTCTCCTGCTCCATCAGGGACTCTCTGTTTTGTTCCCTGTCAGCGCGGTCATTGCTGGTAGGCAGGCACCATCTAGTTCTTTTGGTCTCAGGCTGATGAAGTCTATGGTTTATGTGGCCCTTTCTGTCTGTTGAGCTAATACTTTCCTTGAGTCTTTAGTGTTCTTCATTCTCCTTTACTCCAGGTGGTTGGGACCAACTGATGCATCTTAGATGGCTGCTTGCAAGCTTTTAAGACCTCAGAGGCCACTCACCAAAGTAGGATGCAGAACATTTTCTTCATAAGCTTTGTTATGCCAATTGACCTCAATGTCCCCTGAAGGCATGGTCCCCAGACCTCTACCCCTGCTACTCTGTCCCTCAAAGTGTTTGATTTTATTCAGGAAACTTCTTAGCTTTGGTTTAGTCCAGTTGTGCTGACTTCCCCTGTAGTGTGTGCTGTCCTTCCCTTCAACGAAGATAATTCTTATCTATTATCTAGTTAGTAAATAACCCTCACCCTCCCTCCCCACCCTCCTAACCATCAAAGAATGTTTTCTTCTGTGTTTAAGCCTTTTCTTGAGTTCTTATAATAGTGGTCTTATGCAATATTTGTCCTTTTGTGACTGACTAAATTCACTCAGCATAATGCCTTCCAGATTCCTCCATGTTATAACGTGCTTCACAGCTTCATCATTCTTCATCATTGCATAGTATTCCATTGTGTGAATATACCATAATTTGTTTATCCATTCATCCGTTCATGGGCACCTAGGTTGTTTCCATCTTTTTGCTATTGTGAACAGCACTGCAATGAACATGGGTGTGCATATGTCTATTTGTGTGACATCTCTTATTTCTGTAGGGTATATTCCAAGGAGTGGGATAGCTGGATCATATGGTACTTCTATTTCTAGCTTTTTAAGGAAGCGCCAAATCGATTTCCAAAGTGGTTGTACCATTTTACATTTTCACTAACAGTGTGTAAGTGTTCCAGTCTCTCCACAACCTCTCCAGCATTTATTGTTTTGTGCTTTTTGGATTAATGCTAGCCTTGTTGGGGTGAGATGATATCTCATTGTAGTTTTGATCTGCATTTCTCTACTGGCTAATAACTGAGAATTTTTTCACGTGGCTATTAGCCACCTGAATATCTTCTTCGGCGAAGTGCCTGTTCATATCCTTTGCCCATTTTTTAATTGGGTTATTTGTCTTTTTGTTGTTGAGGTTTTGCAGTATCTTGTAGATTTTAGGGATTAGACACTGATCGGATTTGTCGTAGCAAAAAATTTTTTCCCAGTCTGTAGGATGTCTTTTGACTCTTTTGGTGAAGTCTTTTGATGACCACAAGTGTTTGATTATTAGGAGCTCCCAGTTATCTAGTCTCTCTTCTGGTGCTTGTGCATTGTTGCTTATGGTTTGTATTGTGTTTATGCCATGTATCAGGGCTCCTAGCATGGTCTCTATTTTTTCTTCAATGATCTTTATCATATTCAATATTATATTAACATAATAATGTTAATAATGTTATTAAATATGTTATATTTAAGTCTTTGATCCATTTTGAGTTAGTTTTTGTGCATGGTGTGAGGTATGGGTCTTGTTTCACTTTTTTGCAGACAGATGTCCAGTTATGCCAGCACCATTTGTTAAAGAGACTGTCTTTTCCCCAATTGACAGACTTTGGGACTTTGTCAAATATCAGCTGCTCATAGGTGGATGAATTTATGTCTGGATTCTCAATTCTGTTCCATTGGTCTGTGTGTCTGTTGTTCCATTACCAGGCTGTTTTGACCACCGTGGTGGTATAATAGGTTCTAAAATCAGGTCTGTGCTGAGTCATTTTTCTTTATGTATTTTCTTTTCATCTTTTTCATTGTTGTTGATTTTGTGTTTGCTGAGTCTTTATATTTTTCTAGTTTTTTATTTTGACTTGTAGAATTGTTAGTTTTCTTTGTGGTTACCTTAATATTTAACCCTGTTTTTTTTCTAAGTTTATACCAGTCTTTTATTTCTTTATATTGCCTTGATTTCCTCTCCATATGAAAAATCTGTGTCTACATTTTTTAAGTCCCTCTTTTTTGTTTTAATGTTGTCATCTTTTACATATTGACATCTGTTTCCCTATCTTCAGTGTTTTAGCTTTGATTTACTTTTGTGACTTCCCTATCCGGGTTGATATCTGGTTGCTCTGTCCTGTGTTCTAGTCTTGGGTTATTATCTGATGTTACTGATTTTCTAACTGGAGGACTCCCTTTAGTATTTCTTATAATTTTGGTTTGGTTTATGCAAATTCCCTAAACTTCTGTTCATCTGGAAATGCCCTAATTTAGCCATCATATTCTAGAGATAGTTTTGCTGCATATATAATTCTTGGCTGGCAGTTTTTTTTCCTTCAAGGCTTTATACATGTCATCCCATTGCCTTCTTTCCTGCACGGTTTCTGCTGAGTAGTCCGAGCGTATTGTTATTGACTCTCCTTTGTAGATGACTTTTCATTTATCTCTAGCTGCTCTTAAAATTCTCTCTTTATCTTTGGTTTTGGCAAGTTTGATTATAATATGTCTTGGTGACTCTCTTTTGGGATCTACCTTATGTGAGGTTTGATGAGCATCTTGGATAGATATCTTGTCATTTTTCACGGTATCAGGGAAGTTTTCTGCCAACAAATCTTCAACAATTCTCTCTGTATTTTCTGCTATCCCTCCCATTCTGGTACTCCAATCACTCGTAGGTTATTCCTCTTGAGAGAGTCCTACATAATTCTTAGGGTTTCCTCATTTTTTTAAATCCTTTTAACTGATTTTTCCTCAAGTAAGTTGGTGTCAAGCGCTTTATTTTCAGTCTCACTAATTCTGACTTCCATTGCCTCAGTTCTGCTGCTATGACTTTCTATTGAGTTGTCTAATTCTTAGATTTTATTGTTATCTTCTGGATTTCTGATTGCTCTTTCTCTATGGATTCTTACAGCTGTTAAATTTGTCATTATGCTCTTCTCTAATCTTTTTAATTTCCTCTATTGTGTGTTCTGCGTTTTGATTAATTTCCTTCCTAATATCTTGAAGAGTTCTGTATATTAATCTTTTGTATTCTGCCTCCGGTAATTCCAAGAAATTTCCCCCCTCTGGAAAATTTCTAGATCCTTTATTTTAGGAGCTTGCTGAAGCCATCATGGATCGCCTCTTTATGTGATTTGTTATTGACTGTTGTCTCTGAGCCATCAATAAGTTATTGTATTTATTTATTTTACGTTTGCTTACCATGTCCTAGCTTCTTGTTTTGTTTTGATATGTCCAAATAGGCTGCTCGTATGAGCTAGTTTGATTATTGGCAACTTTGAAGCTCTAGTGTCCTGTCACCAGGTGGTTAGATCTGTTACTAGGTATGTGAGATCAGGATTCTGCCCACTCCTCTTGTATGGATTCAGCTCAGGTGCCTAGGTAGATAGCCACCAAGTGTGTGGTTTTCGCTGTCACTTACAGTCCTAGACAGTCATGGGTGATTTGTGTAGGCACAGGCACCTGGCTGCAGCAGGGTCCATACTCTGAGCAAGGCAGGGGGCTGACAGCCACCCCCGTGCGTCCAGGAGGAAGGTGTGTCCCTGTTCACTAGAGTGCATAGGTGGGTGGGTTTTGCAGCCAGACCATGAGCACCTAATGCTATTGGGTGTAAGGACTGGGAGGGCACCTCTTATTCATGGGTCCCTATCACAGGTGACTAGGTGGTGTGGGTGGAGCCACCAGTCCTCATGCCCCTGATGTGGGTAGGTAAAAACCCTGCTTAATAGGCACAGCAGTGTCATATGTCAAGACCCTGCCACTTCACAGCTGAAACAGTTGAAGTTAGAGTTCCAGTATATACCCTGTTGTACTGCAGTAATGAAAGCTTACGCTGTTGTGATGTGCCCACAGAAATCTATGCAGAGGGAAAGGCACTCAAAGTCCATGGATCCCTTATGCCTGTGCCTAGGCAAAGAGCTATGCCTATCCTGGGTTCCTGGCGTAGGTGAGCTGGCAGTTTATTTTTCCCCTGTTTGTTAATTTGTTCACTCTCCAAGGCAGGGAGAATGGCTCCGGGTGTGTGACAGATCCTACTTCCAGCCCAGGGGACTCAGTAATTGCTGAAGCCAGTTGGAGACCCAGTGCAGAGCAGGGAGCAGGGAGGTAGATAGGAGAGAGGTTTTTCCCTAAGGGGGGTGCTTCTGATCCATGTGGTAAACTGTATGCAAGTACTTATCTTTCGCTGATCCAGGGCTGCTTCTCACTGGTTCTGGGTGGCCGTGTAGACTCTCTGGTGCTGGGTCTCTCCTGGTGCGGAAAACACGCCTCCTGAGCATTGCTGCTTGTCTGCCTCACCACTCACCCCTGAACTGATCAGGCCTGAAGGGCTCTGACTCTCACCAGCTCAGGTCTGGCAATGTCTTGTTGCTCTCTCCCTCCCCCTGCCGCTCAGTCTGGTTCCTCAATTCTGCTTTAGATGTTCAGGGCTCCCAGCTTTCCATATATAATCGAATCACTTGCTTTTTCGGGTCTTTGTTGTCAGAGGGTCCACCAGAAGTGTCTGACTACTCCGCCATCTTGGCCCCGCCTATAGTACTTGGATTTTACCAAATTGACTTTAACTGTAATACTCCAATACTCAGTATATTGGTGAAATACTCACATGAATGGTGTTGAAACAAATGTGTAAAGGTACCTTTTAAAATATAAAAAATTTTGTGTGGAAGTATCCCGGTAGAATAACTTATGTTTTGGATTCATTTAGTCATTTACCCCTTTCAATAACCAACTATTTTCTGCTGTGAATTTTTTGTTGATACCATGTATTTTAATTAATGGAAGTATGCTGATCATTGAGTGTGTCTGAATTTTTGGTAGGTAGTATGGATTTTTTTCTTGCCCCTCCCACATTTCTACCATTAGAGTAGAGTGGTGTGTATCCCTCATTCCACCCCAGAGTTCAGAGGTACATATGTGTACCACTCAAAAAAGAAATTTCAAAATCCATATTTTACCTTAAAAAAATCAGTTCAGCATCACTTATACAATACCCTGTAAAAACAGTAATTTTCTGCATACACCATTTCTTTGGTTTCAAACAGTCATAAAGCCCCCATCGTTGTTGCAGTACCCTCTGTCAGTGGAAAAGGAGCTTCCCAATAAATCCCAGAGGTTAAAAAAGTAAATAGTCACTACATGTACCCTGGGTAATGAAAGAATAACATATTATAAATCCAAGTAGTGAATTTGCATTTATGAAACAAATTTTGATGTTTGTTTCCAATCCAGTACAGTTGATGCTCACTAATAAACATTTAGATTATTTTAAACCAGTTTAGAGCTTCTTACTCACGCACTCACTCATTACAGTTATTTTATGCAATTGTATTGTTATTAAAATCAGTTATCATGAAGCTGATTCTGATTCATGGTGACCCCAAGCATGTCAGAGCAGAATTGTGCACCATAGGGTTTTCAATGGCTGATTTTTCAGAAGTGGATGGCCTTTCTTTTGAGGCCCGTCTGGGTGGACTGGAACCTCCAGGCTTTTAACAACAGACTGCGCTGTTTGCACCACCTAGAGATCCCTGTTATTGCTAGTAGAGCTCTTAATAACAGCTCTTACCTCACAGTGCAGCTGGGCAGTTCTCTCTCTCTTCTCTCTCACCAGTGCCTTTTTTCCTGCCACTAGGAAGCTGCCTTATTCCAGCCTTTTTGTCAAAAAAAAAAAAAAAAAAAAAATGTCTTCTATAGAACAAAGGTGGCAAAATAGAAAGCAATCGTGTGCAGTGAATTTGAAAAACAAGGTAGAGGTTTAACAGAAATTAAAGAGTTGATGGTTAAAGGGCTAATATAAAGACGATGGGTGGAGATGTGGCTTAAGGTGAACGTTTGAAAAGGCAAGAGCCAAGACAGGGCAGGGAAGAGCAGGGGCATGGAGCGAGTTCCTAGACATCCCTCTCATGTAACATGAGTTCAGTGGAACAGGGGAGGACTGTTTAAAGAAACACTGTATACCACAGAAGGATATCACTTTTAAAAACTTGGCTTCCTTCCCACATCCGCTGACAAGACCGAGCATCTTGGACCTTGGACCTCTGGTGATCTCTATTTTTCAACAACCTTCATATCAAGGTACTTTTGCTGTTTGAATAGCAGTCCCCATCTAAAGGCCAGCTTCACTGTATAAATAGAATGCAAGAGCAGTTCCTATGGTGCTATATTTCATAATGAGAGTATGGTTAGGCTACTTTGCCAACTACCATGGTTTTATTTGATCAACACAGTCTATATACTTCAACTCAAAATATCCCATTCTATTCTTTCTAAGGTTTTCAGCCCATGTAATTTAGCCCAAGGGGCCCTGGTGGCAGAGTGGTTAAAGCACTCGCCTGCTAATGAAAAAGTTGGTGTTCAAACCCACCAGCTGCTCTGTGGGAAAACGATGTGGTAGTCTGTGTCCATAAAGATTTACAGCCTTGGAAACCCTATGGAGCAGCTCTGCTTTGTCCTATAGAGTCACTATGAGTCAGAATGGACTCGAAGACAGTGGTTTTTTTTTTTTTTTTTTTTAATTTACCTTACCAACATCTGCAATTTCACTATAAATAAATTCCTATAGAAGCACGGTTCAGATAAACCCTCAGACCACACTAAAGCCTATTTTAAAGCCACTATTGATAGGAATTGAATTCCTGGATAGCTACTCTTTGTAATAAAATTCCTTATATCGCCTCTAGTTTACTCAGCCACATTAAAAACACTGATGACGGAAAAGTATTAATTCTGTGGCTTTCACTTTCAATTCCAGCTATCTGGAAAAATATGACCACTCTAAGCAGGACCATGCAGAATCCTGTACTCCACATTGAGTTCCTTGCCCAACACCTGTGAGTGTCAAGCATGACCTTAGATACAACATCCTGCATGAAAACTATTCCCCATCTTGTTCCAAACAGAATTTGACGAGGTTTCATATACCTTCACTCTTATGATTTATGACAGCCAGTATGGGGACAAATTCCTCTAGGACTTAATGAACTAAAGGGTGTACTTATCCAACAAGTGGCTGAAGTGCAGGGTACTGTCCCTAAATCATTGTTTATGTACAGTACTGCTCCTGATGACCAGGGGAGGGAAAAACCATAGACTCTGAAGTAGTGATGCCTTTAAACTGCCAAAAGATACATATGAAAAAAAAAAAAATGTTGTATATAGTGGGAAGCATCAAAAACTATTCTAGGATAAGAAGACTGCTATCTAGAACCATATTGCCTGATAATTAATTACTTTCTTTTACAGTTGCCAATCTTGGTTTCCTTGTATACTAAAGGGTATGAAGAAATTTCTTGAAAAAAAGGCTCCTGGCAGCCTCTTCTTTGTGCCCACTCTTGAGTTTCACACTTGCTTCATGAATTGAGCTTTTCTGTTCGTGGTTTCTCTGGATCTCATGTTGCGTGTCCTGGATTTTTGCCTCTGACCAGTTCCCCCTATCATGGAGGATATAAGATCAATTTTTGAAGAGAGAGTGTGGTCCTTTGAGATAGGTTGTTTGGTTAAACAGTGGTAAGCACAATTGAGATAGCTGCAACAATGGGCTAAAAATACTAACAATCTTGAGAATGGTGCTGGACAGGGCAGAGTTTCATTCTGTTATACATAAGGTCACCATGAGCTGGAGCTAACTCAAGGACAACGAACAACAAGTATTATTGAAGTAGATAAAATATGTTAGCTATTAATATAACAGATCGTGTAAGTAGGTGATAGAAACTATAGTTGCTTATGTTATACCAAAGCACTGGTGAATTTTTCTGATGTTACTAAGATTGTTTGCTCCCTAATTGAGAGTTGGCATATAAATATGTATAAGTATGGTGTAAGTATGAACTTAGAGTTGTTGAAAATATTAGCAATGAGATAAATTGACAGAATTCTGATAACAAACCAGCATAATGTTGTTAATACAATAGATATTCTGCCGTTGGCTAAACTTAATAAAATAGTAAAGCTTATTGATATTGCTATTTTATTAAGCAAAAATATCTTAAGGATCGACATAGAGAATATAAATAAGTATGTGAGATTGGAAGAGGAATAAAATAAATGTAAAATTTGAGGGAAGTATAGTAAAGCCATTTATGCTTCTGGTGATTAAGTTCTATTTACACAAGGAATTGGGGTTTTACTGGCCATGACATAAATTCAGAAATTGGTGTGTCTATTCATACAAATTTAGGACACTCTAATCTTAGTGATAGATGATACTCATGCAGTTGATTAACTCAAATTATTAAAACATGTATGAAGACAAGGACATGTCTGAGATTCAAATATAATAATAATAAAAGAATAACAACAAGAACAATAACAACAACAACAGTAAAAAAGATCCTGACATTAATTTTTCTAATGATGTTAAAGTGCTTGATTATGATGCACTTTCATATTAATATACAAATGCACTGTTAATGTAGAAATATTACTGACTAACTGTTCCCTGCCTCTCAACCTCAAAAGTCATCCTGTGATTTGACGAAAATAGGGGGAATTAGGCTGTTATTCAATTATAATGTTTTTGTGATCTGTGCAAATATTATTGTGAAGCAACAATGTCCCAGAGTTGAGGGTATACCTAAGAACGGAGATGCCTGATGAGAGTGGGAGGCTCCAGATCCCCTAGGTGAGCTGGTAATAATTGGCAGCAGGATCCCCTGAAGAGAGAAGGGAGGCTAAAAATGGGGGGACGGGTTGGAGGATAAGAGGAAAGTATCCAGGGAGATGTTGATTACATTGGGACTTTCCACTTAGGAGCATAGAAGAAGCAGCTTAGTAGTGTAGGTGAAGTTAATCAAGCATTCAGTTGACAAAGCTCTAAAAGTTGTAACGGCTCAGCTAAGTGGTCAGAAATAGGTCATTATAGACCAGCAAAATATGGGCAAAATATTGAACTACTCAGGAAGCATCAAAAGAAGATGGAAGGAATACACAGAGTCACTGTACCAAAAAGAATTGGTCGATGTCCAACCATTTCAGGAGTTAGCATATGATCAAGAACCAATGGCACTGAAGGAAGAAGTCCAAGCTACACTGAAGGCATTGGCAAAAAACAAGGTTCCAGGAATTGATGGAATACCAATTGAGATGTTTCAACAAATGGATGCAATGCTAAAAGCACTCACTTTCTATGCCATGAAATTTGGAAGACAGCTACCTGGACAACTGATTGGAAGAGATCCATATTTGTGTCCATTCCAAAGAAAGATGATCCAACAGAATGCAGAAATTATCAAACAATATCATTAATATCACACACAGGTAAAATTTTGCCAAAGATAATTAAAAAACAGTTGCAGCAGTACATCGACAGGGAATGGCAGAAATTGAAGCCGGATTCAGAAGAGGACTGGGAACAAGGGATACCATTTCTGATGTCAGATGGATTTTGGCTGGAAGCAGAGAATACCAGAAAGATGTTTACCTGTGTTTTATTGACTATGCAAGGGCATTCGACTGTGTGGATCATAGCAAATTATGGATATCATTGTGAAGAATGGGAATTCCAGAACACTTAATTGTGCTCATGTGGAACCTGTGCATAGACAAACAGGCAGTCCTTTGAACAGAACAAGAGGACTCCGTGTGGTTTAATATCAAGAAAGGTGTGTGTCAGAGTTTTATAATTTCATCATACTTATTCAGTCTGTATGCTGACCAAATAATCGGAGAAGCTGGACTATATGAAGAACAATGTGGCATCAGGCTTGGAGGAAAATCATAAACAACCTGCAATATGCAGATGACACAACCTTGCTTCCTGAAAGTGAAGAAGACTTGAAGCACTTACTGATGAAGATCAAAGACTACAGCCTTCAGTATGGATTACACCTCAAAGAAACAAAAACCCTCACAAGTGGACCACTGAGCAGAATGATAAACAAAGAAAATGTCGAAGTTGTCGATAATTTCATTTTACTTGGATCCACAATCAAGCAGCAGTCAAAAAATCAAACGTATTACATTGGGCAAATCTGCTGCAAAAAACCTCTTGAAAGCAAAGATGTCATTTTGAGGATTAAGATGCTCTTGACCCAAGCCATAGTATTTTCAATTGCCTCATATGCATGCGAAAGCTGGACAATAAATAAGGAAGAATAAGAACTGATGCCTTTGAATTATGGTGTTGGCAAAGAATACTGAATACACCATGGACTGCCAGAAGAACTAACAAATCTATCTTGGAAGAAGTACAGCCAGAACGCTCCTTAGAAGCAAGGATGGCGAGACTTCATCTCATGTACTCTGGACATGTTATCAGGAGAGACCAGTCCCTGGAGAAGGACATCGTGCTTGGTAGAATAGAGGATCACTGAAAAAGAGGAAGATCCTCAATGAGATGGATCGACACAGTGGCTGCAACAATGGGCTCAAACATAACAAAGATTGTGAAGATGGAACATGACTGGGCAGTGTTTTGTTCTGCTGTACATAGGGTCACTGTAAGTTGGAACTGACTTGATGGCACCTAACAACAACAGTCTACTCCACACTTGCACCCATGCAGCTGAATATTGTTGGAAAAAACATACGATCATACCGAATGCTTTTTCATTACACTATTGATCACAAAGCTCAAGTGGAATCTTCAGGGTGCTAGGGAATCATTCTGTATTTTCCTAGTACATTTATGCTCCCAACTTCCTTGATGACAATGTCGTGCCTTCTTATCTGTCCTCAAATCCCTAGCACAGTTATCTGCCTAAAAGCATCTCTGTCTCCCCTGACCCTTGGCTATAGTATTAGGTCACTTTAGGGAAAATATTTTAGTTCGTTTTGTTCACTGACATCGCAGGTGCTTAAAACAAAGCCTGGCACCCAGTAAGCCACATCTTTCTCCCGCAGAGAAATCAGGGAGAGACATGAGGGGCAATTAAGTTGGTAGAAACAACTAACTAGTGGGGTTGAATTTTGAAGTAGGGGTGAGAAGAATTGAGCTAAAAAGATAGGAAAGTGATGTTATCAAGGGGTTGCAGTTACTGGAAATCATGGTCACCTACAAGACCCCGAGAAAGAATGCCTCCTTAAATTTTGCACCTACTTCACCCTAGTCCCACCCCTGTCATCTACATGAGTATCGAAGTGACCTCAAATTAAGAAGAAATATTGTTGGATAGAATAAAAATAAACTAGGGGCTCCACTTGTTGAAGAATGAGAATCGCCTGGGGAATAGCAAATGAGAGTAAAAATGAGGGTGAAAAGAATATATGATGTGATAATATGAGACATTTCAGAGAGGAGAAAGGGAGCTTCATCTGAATCAGCAATTAGCATGTTCTCCACCTCCAGGCCCAGTGGGACCATCCCAGAAAAAGGAAGTGCAAACTATAGATAACAGTAACATAGTAGTGATGTTCAATGTTCAGGAGACTGGAAGCTGGCCCCTGAGCTGCCATGCCTCCATCTGTTTCAGTGTGATCTCTTTTGTCTCAGCAATCTGCTGCCGGCTCTGGATTTCCCAGTTTGGCAAATCAACTGCCCAGCTTCTCTGGCTCTCTACTCTCTCTCTTCATACCTTGGATGAACGCTTAATTTCCTCTCTAGCCTATCATTTGTTTGGGAAAATGCTTCTGGTAATTGACCTCTTTGTATTGGATGTAAGACCTGCTTTTCGAAAATGCCTCTGTAGCCAGTCCTGTAGGGTATGTACAGGAATCATGGAAGCACATTCCTCCTTCTTTGCCTAAACGTTTACAGCAAGAAAGCAGACTAATGGGCTGCTTTTAAGAAATTTATTTTTGGTGAAGTGTAAGACAGTATACAATACTGGGGAAGCTAGTACAACTTGTACAAGGCAAAGTCATGGAAACTCCATAGACACATCCAAACTCGCTGAGGGAATTAATTGCTGGGCGGAGGGCTGTGGGGACCATGGTCTCGGGGAACATCTAACTCAATTGGCATAACATAGTTTATAAAGACAATGTTCTACATTCTACCTTGGTGAGTAGCGTCTGGGGTCTTAAAAGCCTGTGAGCAACCGTCTAAGATACTCCACTGGTCTCAGCACTTCGGGAGCAAGGGAGAATGGAGAAAACAAGATACAAGGGAAAGATTAGTCCAAAGGACTAATGGACCACAACTACCACGGCCTCCACCACACTGAGTACAGTACAGTTAGATGGTGCCTGGCTACCACCACTGACTGCTCTGACAGGGATCACAACAGAGGGTCCTGGACAGAACTGGAGAAAAATGTAGAACAAAATTCTAACTCACAAAAAAATGCCAGACTTACTGGCCTGAAAGAGACTGGAGAAACCGCAAGAGTATGGACCCTGGACACCCTTTTAGCTCAGTAATGAAGTCACTCCCGAGGTTCACCCTTCAGCCAAAGAATAGACAGCCTCATAAAATAAAATGAGACTAATGGGGCACAACAGCTCAGGAACAAGCACTAGAAGTCAGGAGGGGACAGGAAAGCTGATAATAGGGAACTCAAGGTCGAGAAGGGAGAGTGTTGACATGTCACGGGGTTGTTAACAATATGTGTACTAACTGTTTAATGATGAACTATTCGTTCTGTAAATCTTCATCTAAAGTACAATAAAATTTTTTTTTTTAAAAAGAAATTTATCTTGATTTCAATCACAGCATAAAGTTATATAACTTGATTTCTACTGTCTATTTTGGTTTCGTGGAAATTTACAATGAGAACTGAAAATAGCAAAAAAGATAAATTTACATATCAGTTTCTCAAAAATAAAAATCGCCACCAAGGGCTCTGATTTGCAAAATCTCTCTTTAAAGATGCCTGTTAAAATTATGTCTTCTCAACCTCCAGCCAAAGGAAGCACTCAAAATTCCATTTTTTGGTGCAATAGATATTTATTACAAGTAATATTTCAATATCTGGTTTTTACAATGATTTTATACTTTGGAAAGTCTTACACTGTATACCATTCAGGTATATAATTTACAGATAATTACAGTGTTCATTATATTTATGAAACAAAGGCTCAATTGCGTCATATGCTTGCAAAAGCTGGACAATGAATAGGAAAGAAGATTGATGCCTTTGAATTATGGTGTTGACAAAGAACATTGAATATATCATGGATTGACAGAAAAAGGAACAAATCTGTCTTGGAAGATGTACAGCCTGAATGTTCTTTAGAAGTGAGGATGGAGAGACTTTGTCTCATGTACTTTGGACATGTTATCAGGAGAGACCAGTCCCTGGAGAAGGACATCATGCTTGGTAAAGTACAGGGTCAGTGAAAAAGAGGAAGACCCTCAGTGAGATGGATTGACACAGTGGCTACAATATGCTCAATCATAGCAATGATTGTGAGGATGGTGCAGGGCCAGGGGCAGTGTTTTGTACTGATTTACATAGGGTCACCATGAGTTGGAACTGACTTTATAGCACCTAACACCAACAATAATGTTTATTTATTATTGGACCCTTGATTAGGAATATATCTCCTGTGTTATATGCACTTCAATGCATAGATTTTTTCCCCAGAATTAGGACTTTGATCCATTGCTTGTTCACTCTGGTTTCTGTACAGTAGACTCTCTTAACTCACCTGCATCTACCCAACTGCAGGACAAAGGCTTTCTCTTTATATATGGCTTTTCTGGCCATGGTCTAGTTACTCCCACAAAATGATTGGGTGGATTATGCAAATAAGATGTGTAAAACACTTGCTGGGGGTAGCTGGGACTATGCAGATAAAGTGCCTATGGCCCACCAAGGGGATTGGTCAATTTTGCCATCCTGCTAGACTTACAAGGGGTGGTCCCAGAGAGTCTGAGGGGGACCTCACTGCCATCAAGAAGAAGCGCTGTGAGTGGAGCTTGTCCTTTGAACCCAGGGTCCTTGTGCTGAGAGTCTCCTAGACCCAGGAAACAGAAAGCAGTAATACTGGAGAACTATAACACTGGAGGTGACAGTGGCAAGGAATTACAGTGGCACGAGACCAACAGCGTCATTGAACTGACACACGGCTGCAGTAGGCTTACCAACCCATGGAGCGAGACTGCTGAGAGCTTTCTGGTAGGGCACCTCCTGGTGGAGTGGGGTGCCTCTAGGCGCTTATTGGCAAAATTAAAGAGCTGTAACACTTGCCTGAGCAGGGCAGAGGCCAGCAGCAGAGGCCTGAGCAGGGCCCGCCTGGGGGCATGTCTGAAAAGGAGTTGAGAGCTGTTGTTTGGAAGCTGTCCTGATTTTTTTTTGTTTGTTTGTTTGTTTCTGTTACTTCCAAGTTGATCCTGATTCTGAATTGTAAGTTGCTACTTCCCTAATAAACCCCATAATTGTGAGTATGGTGTGTGAGTTCTGTATTGGCATTGCAATGAATTACTGATCTGAGTGAAGTAGAGAGCGCTGGGGGAGAGACGGCTGGTGTCAGAACTGGTAAAAACTTTGGAAAGTAGAGGTATGTCTGACCTCCACCTCACAGGACTCAGCTTTGTGCTGATCTGATTCTCATTATTCCCCCTGAAGTTAGACAGGTTTAGACGCTGTAAGTACCATTTTACACCAGCTCTGTCTGGCAACCAAGTCACCCACAAATTGGCCTAAATATATTTCTCCATTAGGGTGGTGCTAATACTCCCCAAATGGAAGCCTCCACAGCAGCCAAAATGGTCTCTTCGTTGTACTTGAATATACTATATATATATATATACTATGTGCTACAATGGAAGAAGACACTCCTCATTTTTATCCACTCTTGAAGCTTTGATAGAGTTAAGAAACCCTGGTGGTGTAGTGGTTAAGAGTTTGGATGTTTAACCAAAAGGTTGGCAGTTCAAATGTACCAGGCGCTCCTTGGAATCCCTATGGGGCAGTTCTACTCTGTCCTATAGGGTCGCTATGAGTCAGAACCAACTCGATGGCAACCAGTTTGGGCTTTTTTGTTTTGTTTTGTTTTGTTTCATTGGTAATCAACCTTCCATTCCTCTGTAAAGCACATGGAATGATGCTCATGGCTCACCTAAGGTGGGTTGCTACCTTCCTATATTCTTAAGCACTTCTGTAGTCCCACCAATTGCATTGTAGGTTTACCAGGAGTCAGTGGGTTTTCCTCTAAAGTTACATTAGTCAGTTTCACTTGTTGTCATTTTAAATTTAAATATTCTGTAAATCATTTAAGTATGTGTGAAACAACAGCAGAAAACTGCTTCTATAAAAATTAAACTGAATGCTGTGAAAAAGTTTGATAAAGTTATAAAGATAAATTGCAGTTGAATGAGGTGTGGAAAAAATATCTGTAGAAGTTTGAGAAAGCTTTTGTTTCATAAAGATTTTAAATCCCAGCTCTACTTTATAAAACCCACTGTTGGAAATTGTAGAAGATGCATTATAAGTATAGTTTATTCAAAAAAGAAAATGAAAAACTAAGTAAACACTTAGACCTATATGAAGATTTTGATGATTAAATGTATCCTTTATGTATTATGCTAAAATAAACTTTTAAAATATGCATTATATCTCATGATTCCCCATTTCAATCTATAATTTTGAGTACTAGATCAACTAAAGTTTCCAGTAACATTGGATAGGATGCCATCTATTGTATGTTTCTCTCTGTACTAGAATCTTTTTTGAGAATCTAATTCAAGTCCTGGTTCACCTGACTCTAATGCCTTTGTGTTTTGCTACACTAGTAACATGGTTTAATTCTTGCTTAACTTTTCATACCTAAAAGCAACAAAGGACAACAACGACCAAAACCTTTAGTTGTATATTACCCTCTTGGCAAAATCCAACGTTTCTCTTTTTCAAAGCCCAGTTCATCGAAAGAGTGGACTATAATATCTTCCTCCATTCACTCTTCAAGCTACAGCAGCCAAGAGTCTGATAAACAGATCTGGCAAAGGCCTGGAACTGCTGTTGAGAAGTCCACCCATGACTTTCAAGTAGACCTTTCCAATTGATTCTTTTCATCCTCATCTTATTTTATCTCACTCAAGCATTTGAGAGTGTTGGCTGTTTTCTTCAAGAAATTGTCTCCTTTCTTGGCAATTGCTCCTACCTCTTTGTTTTTCTCTTCATATGCTTGTGTTTTTTTTCAGTTTTTGTCAATGGCTCTCTAATGTTCCTTTCTTTAATTCATTTTTCCTGATCGTAAATGTAAAACATGCTCATTATTGAATATTAAAAATTAAACATTATCTTGTAAATAACATAAAATTAAAAATCATGTATAATCATGCCACCTAGCAATTACTACGTCATCATACTGATATTTTCCTGCCTTTTTAATGCCTAATACATTTAACAGAAATCAGATGATATTTATATTTAGTTTTGTTTTCTCCTTTTTGCTTTAAATACTATTTCATAAAGAGTCTAATGTATTAAATATTCATGGAAAATGTGATTTATATGGTTAAAACCAAACCAAACCAAAGCTGTTGCTGTTGAGTCAATTCCAACTCATAGCAACCCTATAGGATGAAGTAACACTGCTCCATAGAGTTTCCAGGGAGCAGCTAGTGCATTCGAACTACCAAACTTTTGCTTAGCAGTCTGAGCTCTTAACCACTGTGCCACCAGGGCTCCTTTATATGGTTGGGTAATATTAAATTGTATGGATTTGTTCTAATTTATTTAAGCATTTTGCCACCCCTTCCATTTGGGCTCTTAACTTGCTTCCATATATAAATATTTATTTTTGGCTCAAAACAAGAGTTTCAGTTTTTTAACAGTAGAGTTTAAGCCATTCACATTTATTGTCATAGCCAATACCACTTTCTTCTTCTTCTTTTTTTTTTTTCAGTACAAATAAGAGGGTGGTCTATTTTCCAAGCCATTACACATTAGAGAATACACTCTTGTTTGTTCAGACATAATTAACTACTTGACTTGGCGTGAAATTCTTAGGTCATCCTTTTGTTCTATGAAAACTTGATATTTCCTATTATGTTCTGGAATTTAGTATTGTGAAGCAGAAGTATCCAGCCACCATGATTTTTTTTATGTGTGTGTTTTATAAAAAGCTTTTCTTCATCCCTGAACTTAAAAATATTTACTAGCTATGTCTAGGACTTATTGTTCAAAATTAAGAGTAACTTCATCAAAGGCCAGAGCTGAGAAGTAATAAAACATTGTCATCTTTTCCTGAAGTCATAAAGCCAGGATTTTCAGCCTGTTCTTAGTACAGAATTGATCAACTGTCAAATAATAGTAATATTAAAATGTGTAGATGCTGATAAATATTCTTCAGGCCTATGTAGCAATAAAAACTTAACGAGACTTTAGGAAGTGTTAAGATACATACATCATTGAATTCTGCCCAAAGAGTTACCCATTTGCTCATTTTTCTGTTTCCTAGTTATATTTGCATATAACTTAATGATTTCCAACCACTTTCATGCACATCATTTAATTTGAGCCTCATCATAACCATGAGAGAGTAGTTTGGTTATTGATTTCTTATTTTGTGAGTAAGTGAAAAGATCTTCAGAGATTTTTCCACGTGATTTTCCCAGGTTTACCTAACTATTAAGGGTTGGAGCAAGATTTACAGCTGCTCTTCTGATTTCAAATATTGTTTGTTGTACCTATCATGTTGAATGTTTCTTTTTACATAATTTAGGTGATTACAAGTTTGAAAGGCAGAAGAGCAGCTTCTGCAGAGTGGGGTGAGGACGGCTGTCAGTCATGATATACGCTGAAAGATTTTACCCTATCCACCTGGAATTCCACCACTTTAGATCAATTAATTGAGGTCTTGAAGCTTTTCTTTTTTTCATTTCTTCAGAAAGCCCACTTACTATACCATATTTCCCAGGAAAAATCAAACCATGTTTTGCCTTTGAGGAAAAAACTTAAGCATGCATTACGAAGTATGGAAAAAAGAATAATACTTAGTGTGAATGATGTCTGACGACCAAGAAAAAAGGGAAGAGGTGCTCATGGAGAGAGAACAGGCTAAAATACTTTATTTCATTATATAACTTAGAATCATTTCTGCTGGAAAGTACTGTAATATTCTCAATAGACTGTAATTCACGTATTTTGAATTGTCAACTGATATAGAGGGGGTTCTTCATCATTTAAACATAATATATTTTAAATTTCATAGGCATTACAACATGAAGGAGCCCTGTGTTGCAACGATTAAGTGCTCTGCTGTTAACCAAAACGTTGGAAGTTTGAACCCACCTAGCAGCTCCGTAGAGGAAAGACGTGATCTGTTTCCATAAAGATTGTTGTTGTCATTGTGTTGTTGGTTGCCACTGAATCGATTCTGACTTACAGCAACCAGGAAAATTCTATGGGGCAATTCTACTCCATCGCATGGAGTCGCTATGAGTCAGAATCTACGGGATGGCACCCAACAACAATAACATAAACCCATAAAACATATACTACAGCAGATATTTGTATTTGTACCTTTGGGTCGCTATGAGTTGGAACCAGCTCAACAGCATCTAATAACAATAACAACAATTTGTATTAACTCTTTTGATACATTGCTAAAAATCAGAATATTTCACAAAATATACACATTGTGCATACATTTTTGAAAACTGCTTCAAATTATTAAAGAATTAGAATACAGAATATTGTAACTAGTGTATAGATTTCAAACCACATGAAAGCTTATACACTTGCTATTTGATTACTGTAAGACACAAATTATAATTAATTAGTCATGTAGTAAAGGGTTTCTTTACTTTCATTCACTGCACTATTTTCTACTAATGATCATTGTCAAGACCATTAAATGATTTGAGATTTCATCCTCCCTTCCAGGCAACAAACTAGCCTGCCATAGTTTCGTGGATGCTGCCAGAAGCCCACCAGACACCTGAGCCAGACACAGGACTTTATTACTCATGTCAGTAGCAATAGCCAGAGTATCTGCATTTTCTTTTGTTGGTTCCATAAGCCCCATTTCCCACAGAAAGATGCTAAGAAGTTCAGGTAACAACTTCATACCCAGTGGGCTATGTTACAGAAGAGGAACCCTGAGTTTAGAGATACTGAATCCTTTATAACGAGCAGTAATCATGCCTACCCTTTGCTCCAGAGGGAGATATTATCTCTATCTTTCAAAGATGTTTGCTATACAAAAATCCTTGAAAAGGTAGTGCAGTTCAAAGAGTAGTTAGTGCTTCACTGGCAAAATGTGCAGAAATGCAAAACACCCACGGAGAATTATCTCCCAATAATTATGTGCAATATGTTTAGTATTTTGTGATAATTTCTGACCATACAAAATAAATACTGAACTACATACACCCTCTCCTCACTTATTGACATTGTTAGGTTCCAAAACCCAGGCCATTATGCATAATCGGCATTATGTGAAAATGGAGTGTCTGTTTCTTCCATTTCAAACAGTTATACAGGTCTGTACTGTCAGTGGGACAGTAGCTTCCCAATAACCCTGAGAGGTGGAAAATGTAGGTGGGAGCTATATGTCCCACTAGTCATGTTAATGTGGAAAATAGTCAGATAGTAGATTTTTTTACTGCTGTCTTAAATGGGAAATGTCAGATAACGAGATAGTTGATAAGTGAGGAGAGGGTGTATCCACATCAACATTATTTGGATATACGATCTTCCCTTTCTTTTACATCTTCTATATTTTATGTCTAGTAATGATATCTGTGCACGTCACACAACTGTGATCCTGCTCTTCAGTTCCTCAAACACCCAAAGTAAATAGATATATGAAGCATTTGGGCATTATTAGAGATAACTTTTATGTGTGTTCTTAACTTGCCAGGGACTCTGGTAAGAAATAGTTAAATGTTGCTAAGAAATAAATTCCCAAATAAAATTGTTAAGCATATATATCAATCAAAATTTTTAAGAAGTCAAGATAAGAAAAAAGCACTTACTTCTTATAAAATGAAAAAATTAGTATTCTGTTCACTGAAAATAAATTTTAAAAATTTTGAAATTCACATATTGTTATTACACAAAAACTTACACAGATATTATTCTATGCTACCTATGAAAACCATAGAAAATACTGTCTGATATCAAAAAACCAAAAAATTAAAATTCCCCTGCAAAAAATGTCTTCTACTGATATATTTATGTGTGTGTGTGTGTGTGTGTGTGTGTGTGCGCATGAGTGTGTGTATAATTTAGAATGTTTAGATCTCCAGAAAAGAAATATTTAACTAGTATTCCATTATAAAATAAATGTGATCCATCAATATGCTTAGCTAAATAAATAGATAATATGTAGATTATCTATCTATCTGTGTATAGTGAAACCTCTGAGAGCCAGAACTGGACAGGACTGCCTGGTTTTTCCGGGTCTCACAAGTTTTCCGCCTGTGATACTATACAGTCTTACCACTTTTCTATCACTTGTTTTTGTGGAAAATATTTGCGTTTTCCTTCTCTGACAGGTTTCTGCCTTATACAGGCTCTGGCTTTCACAGGTTTTCCTGTATATATACACACATATAATTTCAATCCGGACAACTTAATTTTCAATATTATTTGAGATTCTCATATTTTGATAATACACAGGATTATCTAGTGTATGTTTAATTAAATATTCTCACTTTTTCATTCTGGTTCTAAAAGTCCTTAAGTATATTCCTGCTCCTTTAAAATGAAAACGGTTGAGAAGGTTTTGAGGAGAGCTAGAGACCAAAGAGACTAGATAATACTTCTTTGAAAATAAATAGATCTATTCACTATTCAAGAATGATTCATACATTCATTACTGCTCAAATAACTGCCAAGCAACTGAAATCTCTCTAATTGCAAGTACCCTAAATGTGGCTTATTGCCTTCCTCTCCCTTCTCCTGACTTCTCTGGGTCATTTCATTCGTACCTCTCTTTCAAGCCATCTGGGATCCATAGTAGAGCCAAGTTTTAATGCCGAACACCTGGTCTGGCAGTGTCTGCAGCTCTCTTTCACCTGCCAGCCCTTTGTTCCTACCCAGGACTGAACCAGCACTACAAGCCCGCCAAGCATGCACACCCAGCAGCATTTCTTGTGTTCAAGCTCCTCCACTCGTCCTTAAGTCTGGTAAATCCTTTCATTATTTTGACTCACCAGTATAGCTGTTCCATCTACTCTGTGATCTCTAGAAGCCAAAAATCCATGCGAGAGTTAAATCTAGACTAAATCTGATACCTCTAGAACACCAGAGTGGAAGGGAGGAAAAGCAGAACTAGGAAAAAAAAATAAAAATAAAAACTCGCCACTCTTGCTATAGTTATAAACCTGGGTTTGCACTTGAATTTAAAAATTCAAAATTTATGGGATCTGAAAATGATGTGTAATCAGTACTTAGGGAAATATCAAATAGCTCCTACACAAAGCAGATAAGCCCTACTTACCACCCAAGACTTAGTTTTCCATTCTTTTTCTAGTACCACCCAGGATTTGTATCCCACCTCGTGAGCTTTTCCCACACACAAAGCTCCTTTTTACACTTCCAAAAATAATTTCTGATCTGACATTCCCAGTGATATTGAGTCTATACCTCAACTTCCATCTGTTCCCCACTCTCTCGATTTCTTTAGACTATACAACTAAGAATATGGTACTTGGCTTAGCTTCCATTATTCTTAATTATTCAGAAGTCTTTCCAAACTTTAGCCTTTTCCAAGTTCCTTCTTTCAGTCAATACAGACAACTTTCCCAGTTTAACTCAGACACAGTTATGCTTCTCAGAGTCTTCTGTTAAAATGATGTCACTCACTTCAGTGCTCAATAAAACAAACCTAGGAGAAATATTTGCCATTCTAATTATGTAGACAAAAAAGTACATTAAAGAAAATAACAAAAAAACTCTGAGCTTTAAAGATTAAAAAACAAAGAAACCAATAGATCAGAACGTTATAAATCTTTTGGAAATCTTTTAGTTGAATTGGAATATTTCAATAGAAAACTATGAAGAATCTTTGAGAATGAGGTAAGCAGAGTAATGGTAAATTTTATTGAAATCATAAGGACACAGGTCATATTACAAAAGGGCTCAGAACTGATTAGGTGAGGCTTAGTTTTTGATGACTTATATTTAATAATTAAGTCCCTGGGTGGTGCAAATGGTTAACATGCTTGGCTGCTAACCAAAAGGTTAGAGGTTCAAGTCTACCCAGAGGCACCTTAAAAGACAGTCCTGGTGATCTACTTCCAAAAAAATCAGCCATTGAAAGCCCTGTGGAGCACAGTTCTACTCTGATACCCATGGGGTGGCCATGAGTCGGAATCAACTTGACCGCAACTGGAATACTTAATAACAAGTTTCGGGGAAATTTTTCTAGACTATATAAAGAACATTGACTCAGTCAGGTGACTGTGGAGACATTTAAAACACTGGCTTTTTACCACCTTCTGTTCTATAGACCTGCTCCCAAGTTCCACGTGCCGCCGTTTCTGTTCCATGTCTTATTGCCTGACAGATATATAACCAAATTTCTTAAGTAAGCAAAGAATCAGAATTAATTAATCTATTAATGATACGGCTATATGCATTTAATAGGAATTTTGCAATGGTAGAAAACAGCTGAGAACTAAAGTAATTTTTTTTTAAACATCAAGTGATAGAGAAGAGGGAAATTCTAATGTGAGAATTGAGGAGGGAAGAGAAAAATTTCCAGTTAAAATTTCTGCATATATGCTAGTGTTTGCCTGCCAAGACATAGGATAAGGGCTATCAGTAGAAAAGGTGACTTATAATTCACAGGAAAATATTCTGGAGGGAGTGTGAGAAACAAAACTTAAAGTCACATATATAACTGTGTGATGTAGGCAGTAAACTTAGTTCACTTGAGATTTTAAACTAAGGAAGTAAATGAGCCCTCCCAACAGTCCTGAAATATTGTAAGACGGGGCCATATGTGGAAAGTGGAAGTAGAATGATTCTTCATTTAAAGATAAAGATAGAAAAAAAAAAAAAAAAGTAAAGTAGCACAGAATGCAGAGAAGCTCTATAATGTAAGGATGGGGTGGGAGAATTTAAGTGAAGGAAAAGGTATACTTACATAAATATACCAAAAAAAAAAAACCCAAACCCATTGCTGTCAAGTCGATTCCAACTCATAGCAACCCCATAACACGGAGTAGAAGTGCCCCATAGGGTTTCCAAAGAGTGGCTGGTGGATTCAAACTGCCAACCTTTTGGTTAACAGCCATAGCTGTTAACCACTAAGCCACTAGGACTCCCCACATAAATATAAGCATACACATAAATATATATAGGTCACCCAGTGAGACCTGGAAAATTTCACAGAGCAGGAAAAGTTTTGAAACATGTTATATAAAGATATTTTAATTAATGATGAGGCATATTCTGGGAATCCTTTTCTTTTACTGTCTCTGTTTTGATAGCCATATTTATTAGTGATTTGGAGGGGGCCTCGGATGACAGGTTGAAGTACCTGCAGTAAGAATAAAGTGGATAAAGCTCCTGATAATCCATTTATCAATCATCCAGACTATCACCTAGTCTTTCATTTTTCTCTCATTATGATCATGAACTTCCCTACACTTACTCTTTCTTTTGCTTCCTATACAAATATTCTTAAATAATTTTCTACACTCATGTCTATATTTCCACAAACATGGTCATTTCTCAGACCTCTGAAAATTGGCTCACTCCCATCATCCCACCAGAACTATCTTTGCTGATGTCCTTATGATGATAACCTATTCGTCAAATCTAATGGACTAATCTCAGATCTCATCCTATTAACCTTTCTTCTACTTTGACAAACTCTTTCTTGTCACATTTTCAGTCACCTCCTATGGGTCCTCCTCCTCTGACACCTCTAAATATTGGTGATTCCACTTGTTTTTTCACTATCTGCTTCCTCTCAGGACAATCACAAAACAAACTTCTGCAGCATTAATATGACTGTGAGACCCATAACAAATATCTCCTTCTGAAAGTTCCACAAGAAACTAGGATTCAATCTGGACAAAATGAATAATTTTTTTCCACTTCTAGCCTAGCCTTCTCTTCCAGAAGACATAGACTTGGAAAATAGAATCAGAAAACACTGAGTAGCCCATAATAGATTATAAATGCCTTTCACAACCTCATGGTCTGTGTCCAGTGATGTGTTAGAATTTACCTGACTATAAGTTTAACTACTCATAGTATGCATAGCAACAAGAAAGCCAATTTGATTGCAGGCTACTTGTGTTCTTATAAAGTCATCATTAAAATATCATTGAAGCCCTGGTAGCACAGTTGTTAACTGTTCGGTGCTAACCAAAATGTCAGCGTTTCATCATTTCAGAGACATATAGAAATATTCATTTAAAAAATTCTTAGTATTCGTTTTATTATTAAAGTTCTTCCTTTATATTGCATTATTCTTACTTTCATTTTGTCATAAAATTCACAGACTTCCCTTTCCTCATTGCAACATTTATATTCCAAGGATAGCAAATTTGTGTTCTGTAAAGGATATCTTTCACCGAGAAATTATTGATTATTTTCATGTCTAAAATCAC
Source organism: Dugong dugon (assembly GCA_030035585.1). Lineage (NCBI taxonomy): Eukaryota > Metazoa > Chordata > Mammalia > Sirenia > Dugongidae > Dugong > Dugong dugon. The sequence continues at coordinate 17,316,548 of CM057463.1, read as the reverse complement.
AAGGACAATAATGTATCTTTATTTAAAAATAGGTGTTCTTCACAAGGTGGAGTAAGGATATTCTTGATGTGCTGTGAGATTGTTAACCAGTGTTATAGGGCAACATGTGTAGTAACTGTTAAATGAAAAACTATTTTGTTCTGTAAGCCTTCATCTTAAGTGAGAATAACAGCACAGTTGGAAGAGCGTAGTCAATGTCACTGAACTGTGAATGTAGAAAATTTTGAAACGGTGTATCTTTGGCCATCTGTAATTTTCATCAAAAAAAAAGGTTGAGAATTTAGAGGCTTAATACGTTGTGGGGTTGTTAACCAATGTCAAAAAAAAAACAACATGTGTACTACTATTTCATGAGAAACTATTTGCTCTGTAAGCTTTCACCTGAAGTACAATAAAATATATATAAAAAATAAAAATAAAAAAAAAAATAGGTGTTCTTAAAAATTATGCACTTTAATTCTTTCATCTAAAATTTGCATGACATAAATATAAATCTATTATTATTTTGGGGGGACCATAAAGGAGCCATCTACAACCAAACAAAAGTACCTTTTCCCCTCTTACATGCAACTGTTCTAAAGTAGGGCAGAAAAGAAACTGGTTTGCCAAACTCCAAACACACATGAAAACCCTCTAAATTTAGAATTCTAAAAAATCTTTATACTTATTCCAATTTGGCTTTGATAAATTTTGAATTATGAGCTGCGCTTTAAAAGTTTTTTTTTTTCCCCTTCTCTATCTAGTCTTAGGAGCATGGTAACACTGTTTATATAGCACTTTATGTCATTATATGTGTTAAGTCTGATTCTACAGAGGAATGGGCTGGTATGTTCATTGGATTTGATGCAGGGAGTAGAATGGGAGAATGTGAAGGAGAATCATTATTTTATCCCATTCATTAATGACAGAGAAGAAATAGTTCTTCCTGTGTGTCCTCTTGGCCTATACTATGAACTTGGTGCCATAAGTATGAGAAGACTAAGGGTAATTTGTTGACCACAAATAATAGTTATCCTTATTTCTAACATTACAACCATAGTTCTTCCCACTTAAAAATATACATGAGTTCATTTACCTGGAAGGTCTTTGTCCTCTTGAACAATTTAGCTATTGCTATATAACAACTTCCTCTCCACCCTCCCATCCGCTCCCCCCCACAAAAAAAAAAATGACTTAAAACAATCAGCATTTATTATTTCTCATGAGTCTATAAGTCAGCTGGGTGGGTTTTCTGGTCTTAGCTGGGCGTACTCATATGCCTGTGATCAGCTCCATGCCAAGCAGATTGCTCTGGTGATCTAGTCTGGGCTCTCTCATATGCTTGGGAGTCAACTAGCTTTAAGCTGGTTTAGGTCACTAATCTTCCATCAGACTAGCCCGAGCTTAAGGTAAGGCAGAATTTCAAGAGCCAAGTGCACAAGACCTCTTGAAACCTAGGCTCAGAAAAGGAATGTCTTCACTTTCACCTCATGCTTGGCCCAGATTGAAGGGATGGAAAAATAGACTCAGCCTATTGATGGGAGGAGTTTCAAAGTCAATTTGCTAAGAGATTTGTTCCAGTTACTATTGTGGTAAAGTATCCCAACACACAATGGCTTAAAGCAACCATTTTATGATTCTCAGATCAGAGTTTAGACAGGATACAGTGACTTTTCTCTACTCTACCATGTCTAAGAAGACTTGAAATATAAGTGTGACTTAGAAGCTGGGGGCTAGAATCATCTGAAACCTCATTCATTCACATGTCTGGGATCTGGCTGAGGTGACCCAAAGATTAGAACTGCTGAATGAAGAGCCTACATGTAGACTGTTCATGTGGTTTGGCTTCCTCACAGTATCACAGCCAAAAGGTAGTTAGATTCTGTTGTGGTACTTCAAGGCTTCAAGAGTAGAGCGTCAAGGCAGAAGTTACATTGCCTTTTATGACACAGTCTTGAAAGACATATAGCCTCACTTCTACCACCAAAATAATCATAAGCCCACCCAGATTCAAGGAGAGTGGGGACTATCCTCCATTTCTTGACAGTGGAAAACCAAGATCACATTGTAGAAGATTATGTGGGACAGGAGATATTGTTGCAGCCATCTTAGAAAAAGAGAATTTGCCATCATCTGCCTTTCGGCACATTCTCCTTAAATGTGAATTCACCCTGCCCCCCAAAACCTCCATTATGGCATCAGTTTGAAGTCCAGGATCTCATCATCTATATCAGGCCCAGGTGCGGATGAGATTCTTTGGGAATGGTTGCATGGAGTATAGCTGCTAGAGTACATTTCCTCTAGATCTGAGGATCTGAGAACTAAAGAGGCTACTTTTCAGACTGCTGTGGAACAATGGCCTTATGGTTCTCAGGAGCCTTGATTTTTAACAAAAAAGGTCTGAGAGGCATGCCATTAAGTCCTTAGAAATACTTTCATCTGTTTGAAAGAGTCTATGAAGCATCATTATATATTTTTGGGAGATCTTAACAAAGGGTTTTATCATCAGACCCTTGGCTTTATCTACTAGCTGAAGCAGCTATGAGCACACTCTACGTCTTGATGGAGAGTGATATTACATTGTAAAAGAGCACATGATACAGAAGACATGGTTATGACAATCTTGGAAAACACAATCAAATACAAGATACCAGAAAGACCATCAACCCTCCCTCCCCACCTCACCCCCCCAAAAAAAGCATTACTGTCGAGTCTGTTCAGACTCATAGAAACCCTATAGGACTGAGAAGAACTGCTCCATAGGGTTTCCAAGGCTGTAATCTTTATGGAAGCATAATGCCACATCTTTCTCCCATAGAGTGGCTGGTGGGTTTGAACTGCTGAGCTTTCAGTTAGCAGCTGAGCACTTAACCACTGCACCACCAGGGTTCCTTTAACTGGGTGGAATATCAATACAATTAATCTTCCACACCGCTCCTATAAAGTTATTTATTCACTTATTGGACAAATATTTTTAGAGTGTCTTCTATGTTCAGGTACTTCTATATTCTAGGCACTAAATATAAAGCAGTAAACAAACAGATAAACATTCTCGCTCATAGTGCTTTATATTTCTATCTTAATGTTACACAATAAGTAATAATAAGAAAAATATATAGTATATTAGTGATAAGTGAAAAGGAGAAAAAAAGTGCAAGGAGGGAGATAGAAAGTATCTATGGTGGATCACAAGTTTACTAGATAGGATCACCAGGGAAGGACTTACTGAAAATAATATTTGAATAAAGACTAACAGGAGGTGAAAGAGTGAACTATACAGATATTGAGAGAAGAGGATTTCAGGCAGAAGGCATAGCAAGTGCAAAGGCCCTAGGGTGGTAGTGTGCCTGGTATGTGTTGAAGGAATAACAAGAAAAACAGTGTGACTATAATGGAGTGAGAAAGTGGTGGAAGGTGAGCTCAGATTGGTAATGGGGGCCAGGTCATGTAGAGACCTATTGGCCATTGTAAGCAATTTGGCATCCACTCTGAGTGAGATGGTAAGCCATTAGAGGGTTATTAGCTGAGGAATGAAATGAGCTAATGTCTCTCTTACCAGAATCACTCTAGCTTCTGTGTTGAGAATAGACCTAAGGAGGCAAAGATAGAATAGTGAGATTGGTTAGGAAGCTACTGAATTAATCCAGATTAAGTGATCTAAAATGTTAGCAGCGTGGTGATAAGAAGTGTTCTGATTCTGCGTGTATCTTGAAGGTAGGTGTGAGGTATAGAAAGCATTTTGGCCTTTGTTATTGGCTTCTGAGAGCTGGACCACAGCTGAGGCTAATGACTTGGGGGCTGAACAGACCAAGAGGGACCACCTGGTGGCCTGATGTTGACTAGCCTCAGGAGGTATGATGTAATCTATCATGACCACGTGGTGAGGCCAATAAAGATATTGAGCACAGAGGCTCAGAGAGCTTCCTGGTTGAGGGCTTCCTGGTTAGCAAGAACATCTGCTCTCAGGAGGATCGCGCATCCCTTGCCACATGGAAGCTTCACACTGGGACCCCTCCCAGCCCTCACCCTATGCCTCTCTCCGTTTATACACTTTTTGGTTGTAATAAATTTGTAGTCATTAGTATACTCTCTATGAGATTCTGTGAGTTGTTTCAGTGAATTACTGAACCCAAAGGGACAGTGAGAACCAGCAGGGGCTGGCATCTGCCTATTTGGCAGTCTGAAGGGCTATGTCATTTTAACTTGTGAGTTCTGGCCTAGCTCCAGATTAGTAGTGTCAGAGAAGGGCTTCATGGGTTCTGTTTGCTAGTATTTTGTTGAGAATTTTGACATCTGTATTCATAAGAAATATTGGTCTGTAGTTTTCTTGTGGGGTCTTTGTCTGGCTTTGATATGAAGGTAATGCAGCTTCATAGAGAGAGCTGGAGAGTATTCTTTCATCTTCTATTTTTTGGAAGAGTTTGAACAGAGTTAGTGTCAATTCTTCTCTAAATAATTTGTATGTAGAATTTCTTAACAGCTGCATGGGAAGCTGGTCTGAAGGATGATGTTTGCCTAACTTGTGATCTCTGACTCAACTTCGGATGGCTAGGGTTGGAGACAGAATGCTGCTTGGATGACTGATAACAAGGATGAAGAAGTGGGAAGGTGAGGACTGGATCAAACTTCACATTTTGGGGATTAGATTCATGCTGATTCCTACCATGTAGTTGGCAACAAAGATGGGATTTGCTCACTTTGCCCCTTAACACAATAAGGGTAACAGGATCTGTTGAGGGATTGGATGTGGATTATAAGGAAAATCATTGAGAATAATGCCAAAGTTTTTAACTTGAACCATTGGCTGGATTTACTAGAAAGATGGAGTTGGGAAGGCATAAAGAGAGGAAAAAGCTAGGTGCCTGAATATTCTGCTGTTTTAAACGGCATATTTGATTCAAGAACTGATTCTTCTTTACCAGACTAGGAACACCTGTAGGGTGTTTGTTCGCTTAACAAACAAGGGCACTAATAAATAGTTTATCCTGTGGGAAAAATGGAAAATCAGAAAAAGTATTTCAAAACTCGTGATTCTTTGTCCAAGCAACTAGCCTTTATTAGGCCACACTGAGTCCAAGATCAGTCATTCAAATAATCTTTAATTCCCTGTGTCCAAAATGATATCAAAATAAGCCTATTGGAGGTTCTTCTTGAAGCTGAAGATAAAGGCAAATCATTTTGTTTCTCATTTGTCTTCCTTTGGGATGGCTTTAGGGTCAGTCTAGGGATAACTTACAGGTCTGTGGATGGCAGTCCAAGGTACTAAACATGTGCTTTTTGTGGACGTTTAGCATCACTGTCCTCACCATTGCCCTTTACCTACTTCAGATTCTGTTCATTCCTCAGGCTCATTTCAAGACCCTTCTCAGCCATGAAGAGTAGTCGTACTATATCAGCCAACAGTTACTTTTTACAACTGCTATTTTACTGTCTCCTCATTTCACATGTAAGGTTTCCTTCCCTGTTTAGATTACAAAATCATTTTCAGGGAGCAGTGTATCTCATGCTGAGAAGGAATAGATCACATGTACTGATGAATTTATGATCTGATAAAAACAGAACTAGACTTTTGGTCAAAAGGTGTGAGCTTAAAACAAGTCTGTCATGGATTGAATTATGTCCTCCCAAAAATGTGTGCATCAATTTGGCTGGACCATGATTCCTCATATTGTGTGATCTTTCTATATGTTCTATAGGTTATAAATCCTGCCTCTGTGATGTTAATGAGGGAGGATGGGTGGCAATTGTGTTACTAAAGCAGGACTCAATCTACAAGATTGGATTGTGTCCAGAGGCAATCTCTTGAGATATAAAAGAGAGAAGTGAGCAGAGAGACAGGGCGACTTCATACTACCAAGAAAGCAGTGCCAGGAGAAGAGCATGTCCTTTGAACCCGGGGCCCCTTTGCGGAGAAGCTCCTAGTCCAGGGAACATTTATGAGAAGGCCAACAGAGGGAGAAAGCTTTCCCTGGAGCTGACACCCTGAATTTGGACTTTTAGCCTACTTTACTGTGAAGAAATAAATTTCTCTTTGTTAAAGCTATGCACTTGTGGTATTTCTGTTACAGCAGCGCTAGAAGAATAAGACAAAGTCTTAACACAGACAGTATTAATCAAGTAATGTTGAGCAATAGGCTCAAACCCTCCAAGTCGCAATTTCCTCATTTATAAAATAGGTGAAACACTATCTTCTCCCAGCATTGTGTTATTGCTGCTAGATGCCATTGGGTCAGTTCCAACTCACGGCGACCCTATGTACAACAGAATGAAACACTGCCTAATCCTGTGCCATCCTCACAATCGTTGCGATGCTTGAACCCGTCTTTGCAGCTGATGTGTCAATCCATCTTGTTTATGGTCTTCCTCTCTTTCACTGACCCTCTACCTTCAGGGACTGGTCCCTCCTGATGACATGTCCAAAGTACATGAGATGAAGTCTCGCCATCCTCACTTCTAAGGAATATTCTGGCTTTACTTCTTCCAAGATAGACTTGTTCTTTCTTCTGGCAGTCTATGCTATATTCAGTATTCTTTGCCAACACCATAATTCAAAGGCATCAATTCTTCCTCTGTCTTCCTTATTCATTGTCCAGCTTTTGTGTGCATATGAGGTGATTGAAAACACCATGGCTTGGGTTAGGTGCACCTTAATCCTCAAGGTGACATCTTTGTTTTTTAACACTTTAAAGAGTTTTTTGAAGCAAATTTTTCCAATGCAATACATCATTTGATTTCTTGAGTGCTGCTTCCATGGGCATTAATTGTGGATCCAAATAAAATGAAATCCTTGACAACTTCAATGTTTTCTCTGTGTATCATGTTGGTTATTGATCCACTTGTGAGGATTTTTGTTTTCTTTATGTTGAGGTGTAATCCACGTGAAAGGCTGTATTATAGCCTTTGATCTTCATCAAGTCCTCTTCATTTTCCACAAGCAAGATTATGTCACTTGCATATCACCAGGTGTTAATGAGCCTTCCTCCAATTGTGATGTCACGTTCTTCTTCATATAGTCCAGATTCTTGGACTTTTTGCTCAGCATACAGACTGAATAAGTATGATGAAAGGATACAACCCTGATGCACAATTTTCCTGATTTTAAATCACACAGTATCCCTTTGTTCTGTTCAAAGTAATGTCTCTTGGTCTATGTACAGGTTGTGCATGAGCACAATTAAGTGTTATGGAATTCCCATTCTTTGCAATGATATCCATAATTTGTTATGATCCATACAATTGAATGCCTTTGCATAGTTAATAAAACACAGGTAAACATCTTTCTGGTATTCTCTGCTTTCAGCCAAGATCCACCTGACATTAGCAATGATATCCCTTATGCCACGTCCTCTTCTGAATCAGGCTTGAACTTCTGGCAGTTCCCTGTAGATGTACGGCTGCAACCACTTTTGAATTGTCTTCAACAAAATTTTACTTGTGTGTGATATTAATGATATTGTTCGATAATTTCTGCATTCTGTTGGATCATCTTTCTTTGAAATGGGCACATATATAGATCTCTTCCAGCTGGTTGGCCATGTATCTGTCTTCCAAATTTATTGGCATAAACGAGTGAGCACCTTCAGCGCTGCATCTGTTTGTTGAAACATCTCAGTTGGTGTTCTGTCAATTCCTGGAACCTTGTTTTTCACCAATGCCTTCAGTGCAGCTTGAACTTCTTCCTTCAATACCTTCGGTTCTTGATCATATGCTTCCTCCTGAAATGGTTGAAGGTCAGCCAATTCATTTTGATACAGTGACTTTGTGTATTTTTTCAATCTTCTTTTGATGCTTCCTGCATCATTCAGTATTTTGCCCATAGAATCCTTCAAAATTGCAACTTGAGGCTTGAATTTTTTTCTTCAGTTCTTTCAGCTTTAGAAATGCTGAGTATATTCTTCTCTTTTGGTTTTCTAACTTCAGGTCTTTGCATATTTCATCATAATAATTTACTTTGTCTTCTGGAGTTGCCCTTTGAAATCTTCTGTTCAGCTCTTTTGTTTCATCATTTCTTCTATTCACTTTAGCTACTGTACATTCAAGAGCAAGTTTCAGAGTCTCTTCTGACATCCGTTTTGATCTTTTCTTTCTTTCCTGTCTTTTTAATGATCTTTTGCTTTGTTCATGTATGATGTCCTTGATGTCATTCCTCAGCTTGTCTGGTCTTTGGTCATTAGTGTTCAATGTGTCGAATCTTTCTCAAGATGGTCTCTAAATTCAGATGGTGTGTACTCAAGGTCATACTTTGGCTCTGGTGGACTCATTCTAATTTTCTTCCACTTCATCTTGAACTTGCATATGGGCAATTGATGGTCTGTTCCACAGTGGACCGCTAGCCTTGTTCTGACTGGTGATATTGAGCTTTTCCATTGTCTCTTTACACAGATGTAATCAATTTGATTCCTGTGTATTCCATCCGGCGAGTTCCACATGTATGATCACTGTTTATGTTGTTTAAAAAAGGTATTTGCAATGAACAAGTCATTGGTCTTGTAAAATTCTATCATATGATCCCCAGCATCATTTCTATCACCAAGGCCGTATTTTCCAACTACTGATTTTTCCTCTTAGTTTCCACATTTTGCATTCTAATCACCAGTAATTATCAGTGCATCTGGATCACATTTGATCATTTTCAAACTACAGAAGTTGGTAAAAATCTTCAATTTCTTCATCTTTGGCATTAGTGATTGGTGCGTAAATTTGAATAATAGTTGTATTAACTAATCTTCCTTGTAGGTGTATGGATATTATCTTATCACCTACCGTTTTGTATTTCAAGATAGATCTTGAAATGGTCTTTTAGACGAGGAATGCGATGCCATTCCCTTTCAATTTGTCATTCCTGGTGTAGTAGATCACATGACTGTCCAATTCAAGATGGCCAGAACCAATCCATTTCAGCTCACTAATGCCTAGGATATCGATCTTTATGCATTCCATTTCATTTTTGAGGACTTCCAATTTTCCTAGATTTATACTTCCTACATTCCATGTTCTGATTATTAGTTGATGTTTACAGCTGTTTCTTCCCATTTTGATTCACATCACATCAGCAAATGAAGGTCTTGAAAGCTTACTTCATCCATGTCATTAAGCACTATTCTACTTTGAGGAGGCAGCTCTTCCCCAGTCGTATTTTGAGTGCCTGAGGGGATCATCTTCCAGCACTATATCAGACATTGTTCCCCTGCTATTACTAAGGTTTTCACTGGCCAATTTTTTCTGAGGTAGACAGCCAGGTCCTTCTTCCTAGTCTGTCTTAGCATCAGGAAGCTCCGCTGAAACCTGTCTGCCATGGATGACTCTGCTGGTATTTGAGATACTGATGGAATAGCTTCCAGCATCACAGCATCATGCAAGCCACCACAGCAGGACAAACTGACAGATGAGTGGTGATCCCAGCATTGTGATGAAGGTTAAGTGCAGGGCTTTGAACTAGTTCATCTCAGTTCAAACCTCTGCTGAAAATTTGCATTTGTAACCAGTTCCTAGGAAGTTATACATAGGAATTTCCTAGGGATCTTGTTAAAATGTAGATTATGATTCAACATTTCTGGGTTGGAAATGAAAAATCCTCAGCAGGGAACTTGTTAGAAATGCAAATTCTCAGCAGGGATTCGAACCGGAAAGAACCACTTCGAATCCCTGGTTAAATGAAGTACTATGTCAAAGTGAAGCATGCTACACTGAGCATATAGCTGTGTATATGCTAGACCAATGGTCTTCATTCTTGGTAGTAGTTATCACCTAGCACCATAATAAATAAGACTATTCTGGAGTGATTCAGCCAGCTTCCTCTTTCCAATACTTCAATAGTTCCCTTCTGAGTGGCTTCCATATAGCTGAAATTTTCACCTAGATTCCCATCCTTTTTTACTTTGAATATTTTCATCTTCCAAATAGCTAGAGTTCTTAAGATGTCAAAAAGCTTTCTAGGTGAGCATAGCATTGTCAAAAATGGGGTACTTTGAGGTATAAATTCTGAAAGGGACAACTCTGTAATTGCATTGATTACTACCAGCTGCTAGTCAGGCAGTACTTACCCCACCTGCTAACTAATCCCAAAGCACACTCATCCTAAAGCAAATGTGAAACTCAAAAGGCTGACAGTTTCAGCTGTTAACAATAGTCATTAATTAACCATTTTGCAGAAAAGCTCCTAATTAGTCATTTCATTTAATTGTTATCATCAATACATTCACCTACCAAGTGCTAAGGTTACAAAAAGGGTACAAAACACAGCCACTGCACCTGAATGGTTTACAATCCCTTAAAAAGTGCATCAATTTTTTTTTCAGGTTTCTACATGTGTTCAAGGTTCTGTTGGGTACCAAACTGTACTAAGGGGAGATATAGAAAATGCAAAGACAAGAGAGGACAAACTGGAAGAAGCAAAAGGAGTTCCTTATGTTGATATAAAGGATATGTTTACATAAAGGCTTCTAAATGATTTTTTTTGATGACAACAGTTTGTCTGTGAGAACCAATTCTACCAACGAGAACTTTTCTTACCTCAAAATTTACTGTGGTTTATTTCTCTCCAGAAGGTTTCCTCTCGATATGCAGAAGATACATTCATTTATTTTCTAATGGCAGGATTAGAAACTCAAAGTGTTACTAGAAACAGTAGAATAAAAATGCCATAAAGGTAGGGACAATCCCCAGGACTCAGGAAAAGAGGTTGACACATAGCAGTTGCTCTACAATAAATATTTCTTGAAAGAATGGACAAATGAATGAATGGATGAAGTTGTGTATAAATTTAAGGAACACATTCAGAATTTGCAATTTTTAAATTTAGGCCCCAAACCTTAATTTGGGTATGGAGATGGTGACTTTTTCTTTAATTAGTTAGTGACAGAACTGTGAATCCGGCTCTCTGGTTCATAATTTCTTCACCTCTTAGAGGAGGTGTTTGTATGATATTTAAGATTACTTCTAGGTCTCAAATAAGATCCTTTGATAATAATGATGATGCTTAATTTTTTTAGCCTTATCATCAGCCATGATTTATCTCTAACCCAGTAATTTGAAATCTATTTGTTAACAATACAATATCAATACTAACTTGCTTTATGCATCAATTAACTAGATATTTACAAGAACATTTGCACAAGGTAAGATCTACTATTTGCATCATGATATAGATGAGGAAACTAAGGTTTAGAAAGGGTAAGTAACTTGCCCAGGGTCATAGAAGTGGGACATGATAGAACTGGGACTCCACATCAGATCTGTCTAACTCCAATTTCCACGCCGTTAACTGTTATTTATTATTCTATACATCTTCTTTTGTAAACACAGTCTTTGTTCAAAGGTCCATTACTTGAGAAGATGTGTAAACTTGCTTCCTTACACCTATGCCAGTCACCCAAGTTGCTAGGCTGGACACAGGATTAGAATCAGAACATCCATCCCATCAAGCATAAAACAAGACAAAGACAAATACCCTATGACAATGTGTTCAGGAGTCAGCTACAAGGTGGGAAGGCAGGCAAGAGGCACAAGGAACTAGGATGGGGTAATTTGGAGGGACTGAGAATGAGGGCAACTTGCAATCCTGGACAAGTGGCCAGAAATCACGGAATATATAAGAAATGAAAAGGTCAGGGCAACAGCAATCAAGCAAACAAGCAAGCAGAACACATTATATATAGTGCTCGTCGACCTTAATCACTGAAACAGATCCCTCCTTGTAGGATTTTCAACCATTGCATATAGTAGGAGCCAATTCATGGTTTCAGGTCTAGGCACAGCAGGAAGAATCAGAATTGGCAGTTCCATACTAAGGGGACAGGGGATCAGTAGCAGCTGCTGGTGAGCAGCTCCTGACACCTTAGCATGCTTCTTAGTTCTTGAGAGTTTTCATTATCTGTTCAGTCCCTTTTGCAAAGGGAAATTGGTTCTGCAGTATATATCATCGCTTACCAGCTGGAAGAGTGCAGTTATGGTTTGCTGGAGTCCACCACGGCTGACGGGTTCTTTCTTTTTTTCCCCTGTCAGGAAAAATGACTCATACCAACATATACTGGTATCATATATGTGCCTCTTTCCTCTCTGCCTCTCCGCCTACCTCCCTACACACACTTACTCACCATTGGTGTACATCTGTTTCTGTAATTCTACAATGCAAGTTGCTGGTATTTGCAAGACACAGTGCTATGTGGAGAAGATGAAAAGATGAATGAGATGTGATTCTTGCCTTTGAGGATTTCACAGTCTAGATGAGAGAGAAGTACACAAACCAATAACCATAGCTAACTGGCGTGGAGTTTTTATAACTGGATAGGTATGATTATTCATGTTATATGTATCATATGTATAAACTCATTCAATCCTCAGAACCACTCTGTGAGGTAGGAGCTCTCTTATCCTCATTTTGCAGATGAGGAAACTGAGGCACAGACAGGCTAAATAAAGCACTCAATGTCACTAAACTAATAATACTCAGAATCAGGAATTGAAACTAAATGATCTGGCTCTAGAGCCTGACTCATAAAAATAGTGGCACACTGCCTTCTTATAGGAAAAATTAAAAAAAAAAAAAAAAAAAAAACACTGAATGTAATTACCAGTGCAAGAACTGAGACATGTAGAAGAGGAACGATGATCAAGGGAAAAAAGTGGAGTAAGTAGGGTTCTGCCAACTGTTGCTGGACTTAGAGCACACTTCTCAGTTTCTCTGGATCTCAAGTTTTTCTTGGGGAGAATAATACCTATTTTCTTTTTTTTATTTTACTTTAGATGAAGGTTTAAAGAACAAATCGTTTCTCATTAAACAGTCAGTACACATATTGTTGTATGACATTGCTTAACAACCCTGTGGCATGTCAACAGTCTCCCTTCTCGAACTTGGAGGACCCTTTTTTTGGTGAAAATATACGTAGCCAAAGTTACACCATTTCAAAAGTTTCCACATGTACAACTCAGTGACATGGATTACATTCTTCCAGTTGTGCTGCTATTCTCACTATCCTTTTCCAAATTATTCCATCACCATTATCTTCAACTCACTGCCCTCTAGGCTTCCCATCAAACCTTCTGAGTTACTGTTGTCAATTTGATCTCACATAGATAATTCTTTTTTTTTTTTTTTTTTTTTTTTGTACCTTAGACAAAGGTTTGCAGAATAGTTTCTCTTTAAACAGTTAGTACACATATTGCCCTATGACAATGGTTGAAAACCCTACGACATCTCAACACTGTCCCTTCTCAACCTTGGGTTCCCTATCACCAGCTTTTCTGTCCTCTCCTGCCTTCTAGTCCTTGTTCCTGGACTGCTGTGCCTCATTAGTCCTGTTTTGTTTTATGAGGCTGTCCAATCCCCGGCTGAATGGTGAACTTTGGGAGTGACTTCACCACTGAGCTAAAAGGGTGTCCGGGGGCCATACTCTCGGGGTTTCTCCAGGCTGTCAGGCCAGTAAATCTGGTCTTTTTTCATGAGTTAGAATTTTGTTCTACATCCTTTTCCAGCTCTGTCCAGGGGCCTCTATTGTGATCCCAGTCAGAGCAGTCAGTGGTGGTAGCCAGACACCATCTAGATGTACTAGACTCAGTCTGGTGGAGGCCGACAATACCTGTTTTCAAGTATTATTGTAAAGATTATAGGGAATGTATGGGAAATCCCAAGCATGGTGTCTGGCACATTTTATGTACCTAACAAATAATGGCTGCAATTGTTGTTGGGGTTGTTTTTGCTGTTGTTCTTATCAATGTGTTAATGTACTAAGTGTTGTGGGGACACAAAGGAATAGTAACTTATTCTATCCAAATAAGTAAGCAGGGAAAACGGTTAAGATGGTGGTGCTGTGAGGCTACGCAGCGGACTTGGCACTTGAACTGCATCTTGAAGGACTGGTAGAAATTTTCTAGGCAGAAAAAGGGAAGAACAGCATGTGTATAACATGTTTGGAAAACATCAAGTTCTTTGGTGTGGATGATTTATGGTGTGGGGTGTGTGTGTGTGTTAAGGGAGAATGGCAAGCAATGACACTGTAAAGATTTGTAGGGGACAAATCAAGAAAGTGCTTAAGTCATTGATGGTATAAAACACTAAAGGTTGTACGGTAACTAACTCAACAGTTTCCTGGAGACTTCTAACCTAGTTTTTAATAGAGTCTTGTCTTTTCTCCCTTCTAAATATTTAAAAGCACATTAAAACTGCTTCGTAACACAGGTATACAGTGATTTCCTTTTGCCTTAAAACCCCCCTCTTTTCCAGCTGACAAAACTAGCTCCATTTTACCCTAGAGGTAATGTGTGTAACCCTCTATCTAAGGTTCATGAAGAAATTAACTAGGGTGTAGAGGTGGAGGAGGAAGAATAAATTTTGCAGAAATGTCCTTTTTAATGACTTGTAACTGTTGCCTGTACCAATCACCCTACTTTTGACCCAGACGTAAAATGTAAAACCTCATTGCCTAAAATTTGGATTAGAATCTATTTTCTGATGTTGTTGAAATAAATTTTTCCTCTGAGGGGTCATGAGTAGCCTCTATATAGGATGAGATTATTGCTCATATAACTATTATAAAAACTAATTTTAATTCATTTGATGTCTCTGTTTACAAGGTTTAAAACAACAAAACAAAAGCACAGCAAAAAGTAAATAATACTTCAATAATATACAACTTCTTGTAACAATTACTGAGTAAATAAGCATAAGAGTTTTTGGAAGAATGAAGAAGTGGCAAACAAAATGCTGTAGTTTCCACTGGAGCTGGAGGAACAACCTCCAACTACATTTTTTTTTTTTTTTTTTTGCAGCCATGCCTAAACACCTATGAGCAACCTTCCATCCACTGTCAATGACAAGGTTGTACAGTCAAGCCTACTAACCAGTTGCTGTCGAGTTGATTCTGACCCATGGTAACCCCATGTATATCAGAGTTGAACTATCTTCCACAGGGTTTTCAGTGGCTGGTTTTGCAAAAGTAGGTCATTAGCTGGAGAAACCCCGAGAGTATGGCCCCCAGACACCCTTTTAGCTCAGTAGTGAAGTTACCTCCGAGGTTCACCGTTCAGCCTGGGAGTGGACAGCCCCGTAAAACCAAATGAGACTAACGAGCTACAGGAGTCCAGTGACAAGGGCCAGAAGGCAGAAGGGGACAAGGAAGCTGGTGATAGGGAACCCAAGGTTGAGTAAGGATATTGTTGATGTGTTATGAGATTGTTAACCATTGTCATAGGGCAACATTTGTAGTAACTGTTAAATGAGAAACTATTTTGTTCTGTAAGCCTTCATCTTAAGTGAGAATAACAACACAATTCGAAGAGCGTAGTCAATGTCACAGAACTGTGCATGTAGAAATTTCTGAAATGCTGTATCTTTGGCTATGTGTATTTTCACCAAAAAAAAAAAAAAGAGGTCGAGAAGTTAGAGGGTTGATGTGTTGTGGGGTTGTTAACCAATGTTATGAAACAACATGTATACTTCTGTTTCATGAGAAACTATTTGTTCTGTAAGCCTTCACCTGAAGTACAGTAAAAAAATTAAATTAAAAAAAAAGAGTAGGTCACTAGGCGTTTCTTCTGAAGTGCCTCTGGGTAGATTCAAACTCCCAACCTTTCAGTTAGCAGCCAAGGCTGTTATTGGACAACTACTTGACTATTCAGCAATTATTGCTATTTTAGTTAATTATTTCATCCTCTTCCTTTTCTCACATGGCTTCTGGAATATACTAAATGACTCCATAGTAAATAATTTTAGAACTTGATACAACTGCTAATTTCCCATTCCATCAGAGATATTATTGTTGTGGTTTTAATGAAATTTACCAGATAATCTCAATCTGGATTATTCAAAGAAATGCTTGCACTTTGCATGAATGGAGCTTTACTGTATTATTTCTCAGTGAAGAAAAGTTACTACATGCTATCCCTTGTGCTTCCTTTGCTTGGGTTTGCAGATTACAAGATTAATTATTTTAATCTTTTCTTAGAAGTTCATCAGGCTAACTCCTTCATCATTTTATTGCCCCTCTCATCTCAGATATATTTAATTCCATTTTTTTAAATCTGAGTACACTGATACACACCAAATTGTTTTCAATATTCAAACGTTGGTCTCATCAGAATTGTATAGAGAAACAGAGTTTTCTTCTCAATGTAAAGTGAAAATTTGTCATATCTAGTCCTCAAATACTGTATTAGTTTTGACTCCATTACATTATCACTAAAGCCATATCTACTGTAAATGGATGTTAAATTCTTTCTGTCCATTATCTATGATTTCATTTTTCTTCCATTGAATGACTTTTCTTTATTTATACCAATTGCATTTGTCTGATTTTTTTGAGTAAAATCTCATTTGTGCTTACATATAATCTTTTGAATCTTTTATATATCTTGTCATTATGCATGCTAGCAGCTCCTTCAATTTAGTGTCATCTGTAAATTTCATTAACACATTGTTTACTCCCACTTCCAGGTGATTAATGTAGATATTAAACCTGACTATACCTAACATCAATCCCTTCAGGACTTCATTGGATATTTCTTCAAAATAAAATAGCATTATTCATCATTACTCCCAGTTTGTGGTTCTCCTATCAATTTTCTTTTCTGGTAGCACAACAATGTTGAATGCAACTTAAATTTAACTTTTAAGAACTTATCTCAGATTACTAAAATGAAATATATTTTGCCTGCTGCATTTCTCATATTCATTAGTGATAATTCTGTAAAAATTGTGGACAACCTCATTGACCTATAAAATTAATTTATGAATCCAAGTTATCTTTATAACATGATGCAGTCTTCTTGGAGGGGTTTAAAGGTCTATCAAGTTATGCTAAGACTTTGTAAAATAGTTGTTCCTCTTAACATCAGTCTGACAAACACCACTTTTGTTTCATTTACAAATGTGAATTCCTAGGCAGCTAAGGTATACTTGTAGTTTTCTTAATATCAATATGCACATATCTCAATAGAACTCAATTGGCTTTTCACCCCATTCTAATTTTTAATTGACTTTTCACTTAATTCTAATTTTACTTGCCTTATAATTTGGATGATTTGGAAGTATTTTTATAGTTGAAATAGATGGAAAAAGCAAAATGTGTATTAGTTACTTAAAGTACTTTTTTTCCCCAACAGAACTGATATTTTGACGAGTGTTCTCAAAACAGAGGAGAGCAAAAAGTGGGTTGTGTCTGAAAAAAATGAAAGGAAAGTTTCACAAAGAATGCAGGGGTCTTTAGTGTGAAATGCAGGAAAGAAATAAGGACCAAAATTAAGTTTTTTTATAAACTGAATTTTATTGATGAACTTTGAAATGCCAGGTACTCTAGTATTCTCTGCGATATCAATCTGTGGCGGTGATCTAAATAATAAATGGGTAGAAGTGAAATGCAACAGTATAATATTTAATTTCTGAGGTAACTAAAACTATAAATATTATTTTTATTTTACCTACCTCACAACAGAAATATAGAATATTTTTCATCCCTAAATCTTTTGTTTGTATTCTCCAAAAATATACGTTCTCTCTGAAACTTTTTACAGCTATCTATCTGTCTATGTGAGCCCTGGTGGCTCAGTAGTTAAGAGCTATGGCTGCTAACCAAAAGGTTGGCAGTTCAAATCCACCAGCTGCTCCTTGGAAACCCTACAGGGCAGCTCTGCTCTGTCCTATCGAGTCTCTATGAGTCGGAATCGACTCGCTGGCAACAAGTTTGTTTGTTTGTTTTGAGGAAGGGGATCTATCTATCTATTATCTGTCTATCTCTATGCAGTAACAATACACATGTTGGAAGAAAACTATCAGTACATCCTGATCTGGAATCCAAATCTCCCTTAACAAAATGTTCCAACTGAACTTTTCATTCATACAGATGTGTTTGGCCTTATTAGGGAAGGTTCTTAGCCAAACCATTTATTTGCTATTGTTCATACAGTCAAAGAGTTGTGTTGCACAACACATCACTCTGACATCTAAACAATACAGCAGGTGGTTATCGAGCATTCAGGACAACCAGAATACCCAGAATTCCACAGGAAGGAAAAATAAGATTACTCTGAGAGGCAGAATGAATAAAGGAGATAATCAAACAGTGTTTGAAGTAGTCTAGCTGACCTGGGTTGGAATTCTGTTCTGCCACTTAATAGCTCTGTGACCACAGAAATTTCCTTAACCTGTCTGGAATCCAGCTTTCTCTTCAATAAAGTGAGTGGAATAATACTGACTTTGCAATATTGTTTTTATAATTAGCAACACAATACAGTGCCTGACACATAGTGAGTGTTCAGTAAATGGTAGCTATTATTATTGTAGGTATTATTGCTCTTACCCTGACATAAACCAAAGGTTAGGAAAAGTGTTCCCACATCATAAAAACACAGCTTAAAGTGAGAAACCAAATAAAGTGGGCAGATCAAACCTAGTCACTAAGAGAGAAAAATAAGTGGGATTGTTGCTACTCCTCTGAAAAAATTGGACCATCTCACCCTAGAACATGCATGACAAATTAAAATACTGACAGGGATCAGACAGATGTTACAAATGATTAAAGTGGATGAGTATGCAGGTCCTAGGCTTGTTTGCCTTCGGATATACTTCTCTTCCTTCCTTGCCCTGCTCTGTATCATGGGAGGGTTTACCCCTGTAGGCTGCATTTCCCAGGCTCCCGAGTGAGCTGACTTGTAGCAAGGTGAAACCAAAGGTGTCGTGTAGGTGTTCCTTTTGGGCCAGAGACTTTTCTCTACACAGTGACCCAGGATTATGACTTTGTCATGTCTTAGGGCATTGGAGTCCTCTGCAAGGACTGACAGATTGGAAGAAAAAATGGAGAAGGCCTGCTCTGTTTAATCATCTTGGCAAACAACCCCTTGGTGAGAACTCGTAGTTTTAACACATCCTGCTCGTCTATGCCATAAGTGTAAGACAATACTCAAAATCAGCCTGGTGCTCCCTGATCTTTGACAAAGGCCCGAAGTCCATTAAATGAGGAAAAGACAGTCTTTTTAACAAATATTACTGTCAAAACTGGATGTCCTTCTGTAAAAAATGAAACATGACCCATACCTCACACCATACACAAAAAAACTAATTCAAAATGGATCAAAGGCCTAAATATAAAACCAAAAACTATAAAGATCATGGAAGAAAAAATAGGGTCAACATCGGGGCCCTAATATATGGCATAAACAGGATACAAATCGTAATTAACAATACACAAATACCAGAAAATAAGCTAGATAACTGGGATCTTCTAAAATTAAACACATGCTCATCAAAAGACTTCACCAAAAGAGTAAAAAGAGAACCTACAGACTGGAGAAAAAGTTTTGGCTATGATATATCCAACAAAGTTCTACTCTCTAAAATCTACAGGAAAATCCAACACTTCTACAATAAAAAGACAAATAATCTAATTTAAAAATGGGCAAAGGATATGAACAGACACTTCACCATAGAAGATACTCAGGGGGCTAACAGACACATGAGGAAATGCTCACAATACTAGCCATTAGAGAAATGCAAATCAAAGTTACAATGAGATATCATCTCACCCTGACATTACTGGCACAAATCAAAAAAACAAAATAACGAGTGTTGGAGAGGTTGCGGGGAGATTGGAACTCTTATGCTCTGCTGGTGGGAATGCAAAATGGTACAACCATTTTGGAAAACGATATGGCGCTTCTATAAAAAGCTAGAAATAGAAATATCGTACAATCCAGCAATCCTAATCCTAGAAATATACCCTAGAGAAATAACAGCCATCACACGAATAGACATATGCACACTCATGCTCATTTCAGCATTATTAACAATAGCAAAAAGATGGAAACAATCTACGTGCCCATCAACAGATCAATGGATAAACAAACTAGGATACATACACACAATGGAACACTACTCAACGATAAAGAACAATGATGAATCTGCAAAACATCTCACAGTATGGATGAATCTGGAGGGCATTATGCTGAGTAAAATAAGCCAATCACAAAAAGACAAATACTGTATGAGACCACTATTATAAAAACACATGACAGTGTTTCCACACAGAAAGAAACAATCTTTGATAGTTATGAGGGAGGGGAGTGATAGGGAGGGAAAAACACTAACTAGACAATAGATAAGTGGTAACTTTGGTGAAGGGAAAGACAGTACATGATACTGGGGAGGTCAGCACAGCTTGACCAGGACAAAGTCATAGAAGCTTCACAGACACGTCTAAACATCCTGAGGGACCGAGCAACTGGGCTGAGGGCTGTGGACCATGGTCTTGGGAGACATCTAGCTCAATTGGTATAATATAGTCTATAAAGAAAAGGTTCCATATCTGACTGTGGTGAGTAGTGACTGGGGTTTTAAAAGCCTGCAAGCAGCCATCTAAGATACATCTACAGGTCCCATCCCGGTTGAAGCAAAGGAGAATGAAGAAAACAAAAGACACAAAGGAAAGATTAGTCCAAAAGACTAACGGACCACAACTACCACAGCCTCCATCAGACTGAGTCCAGAACAACCAGATGGTGCACGGTTACCACCACTAACTGCTCTGGCAGGGATCACAATAGAGGGCCTGGACAGAGCAGGAGAAAAATGTAGAAAAAATTCAAACTTACACACACACACACACACACAGACACACACACACACACACACACACAGACACACACACACACACACACAAAGACCAAGCTTGCTGGTCTGTCAGAGACCAGAGAAACCTGGAGAGTATGGCCCCCACAGCACCCTTTTAACTCAGTACAGAAGTCACTCCTGAGGTTCACCCTTCAGCCAAAGATTAGGCAAGTCTATAGGGCCAACAACAACACCCATGAGGGACATGCTTCATAGTTCAATCACGCATATGAGTCTAACAGGCACACCTGTCCAAAAGCAAAGACAAGAAGGCAGGAAGGGGCAGGAAAACTGAACAAATGGAAACAGGGAACTCAGGGTGGAGAAGGGGAGAATGTTGACTCATCACGGGGCTGGCAACCAATGTCACAAAACAATTTGTGTATTAACTGTTTAAAGAGAAACTAACTTGCTCTGTAAACTTTCACCTATATCACAATTATATATATATATATGTGTGTGTGTGTGTGTGTGTGTGTGTGTATCAATGTGGTGCTTACAGATTGTATCTGGTTTCTAGATAGCCAGGAGGTCATTAGAAAAAGGGCACCAATAACTAATATGGATTGCTCCATAAACATCACGTCCTTCTGATCAAAGCCTGAACACGTTAGCACATGGAAAATAACTTTATTACTTACAAGAATCAGACAGTGTACAACTGGAAAAGTTCCATAATGATCAGTGCCCCTTAGCTCAAAAGTCAGAAATGATGACTCTTCCATGTACACTCCACTTTGTGTCATGGGTGAGACGTTTAAATGGGATTCTACCTACTGCCCTGGTGGCGTAGTAGTTAAGAGCTATGTCTGCTAACCAAAAGGTCAGCAGTTTGAATCTACCAGGTGCTCCTTGGAAACCCTATGGGGCAGTTCTACTCCATCCTTTAGGGTCTCTATAAGTCAGAATCCACTCGACGGCAACGTTTTGTTTTTGTTTTTTTTTTTAACCTAATGCCAGTATCTCCCTGGCCAGGTAGGCCCACTTAGGTGTACCATAAGCTTATGCTATGTGTGCCTCACCTGCACTATAGCTGAGGAGACAAAGAAAACTTCCTCTCCCAGCTATTTCATACCCCCAGCCTAAGTGACGAACTGAATTGTTCTAACTCTGCTAACAAACATCCCACTGTACCATGTTTCCCTGACATGAGGAGGGAGACGGTGGTTAGCACTGAATTGTATCATCTTAACCCTGCTAACAAACATCAGGCCCCAGTGGGGTTGGTGGTTTGTTCTGAGGACTAACGATGCCAGCAGGGAGAGGAACTGAGAAAACTATGGCGGCCTGGCTTATCCGAGGACTTGCTCCTCATACTTGTCACATAGCCCCACATAATAAAATATTGCCTTGGCTGGTGAAGCGGTTTTCCAGTCACATTATGCTATAGAAAGAGATTATGAATTGTAGTGCAACTGCCATTAATTGAATACCTACTTTGAGCTAGGTTCTTTTGCATACATTGTCATCTGTCTTAGTTATCTAGTGCTGCTATAACAGAAAAGCCACAAGTGAACGGCTTTAACAAAGAGAAATTTATTCTCTCACAGTCTAGGAGGCTAGAAGTTTGGATTCAGGGCACCAGCTCCAGAGGAAGGCTTTCTCTCTCTCTATAGACTCAGTGGGAAGGTTCTTATCATCAATCTTACCCTGGAATTTCTCAGTGCAGGGACCCTGGGTCCAAAGGAAGTACTCCACTCCCAGCTCTTCTTTCTTGGTGGTAGGAGGTCCCTCTCCTCTCTGCTCTCTTCTCTCTTTTATATCTCAGAAGAGATTGTCTCATGAAAGAACCTAATCCTGTACATTGTGTCTTGCCTCATTAACATAACTTCCTGTAATCTTGCTTCATTAACATCATAGAGGTTAGGATGTACAACACATAGAGTAATCACATCAGATCGCAAAATAGAGGACAACTACACAATACTGGGAATCACGGCCTAGCCAAGTTGACACACATTTCTGGTGGACACAATTTAATCCTTAACATCATCTTTACTACAGATTCACAGTAACTGATACTATCCCCAAATTCTGATTTGCTTCCACTCTTTAAAAACTGAGACTCAGAGATACTGATGGACTTTCCCAAGCTCAAAAAGGTGGTTTAAAGGAAAATCTCTCTTAAAGCTATACCAGTCTGACTCTAAAAACTCTACTCTTTTTATTATGACCTACATTTTTCCTGGCTTATACAAAACGTAAAACAATATGCTTAAGTCAGATACATTTTAGCAGGGAGAGAGACAGGTAAACAGTTATAAAGGATTGAAGGAAATGTTATATTTAATGTTCCATTTGTTATGTTTATAAAATAGTTAATTAAATAGTTTACAATTTTTTACACAGTTTTCTTTCTTGGTCATACTCCAAGGTGCGACCTTTTTTAAAACTTGTAGAAAGTATGTGTTCAGCAAAGGTGTCTAACAAAGTAGCTGTGTACCATGGGTGAAGGAAAGGTGATGAGATCATCTTTGATACTTGCAGTTAATGTAAAGTTGAAGGAAATTTAACCATCGCATTATTGCAGAAAATGTAAAGATAGTGTTAACTTTAACCACCAGCCAGTTGCCATTGAGTCAATTGCAACTCAAGGTGATCCCATGTGTGTCAGAGTACAACCGTGCTCCATAGGATTTTCAATGGCTGATTTTTCAGAAGCAGATCACCAGGCCTTTCTTCCCAGGCACCTCTGGGTAGGCTTTCAGTTACCAGCCAAACATGTTAATTGTTTGCACTACCCAGGGACTCCTAAACACTTATGTTTCTGTTGTCGTTAGGTGCCGTCAAGTTGGTTCCGACTCATAGCAACCCTATGCACAGCAGAACGAAACACTGCCCTGTCCTGCGCCACCCTCACAATCGTTGTTATGCTTGAGCCCATTGTTGCAGCCACTGTGTCAATCCATCTTGTTGAGGGTCTTCTTTTTCGCTGACCCTGTACTTTACCAAGCGTGACGTTCTTCTCCAGGGACTGATCCCTCCTGACAACATGTCCAAATTATATAAGACGTAGTCTCGCCATCCTTCCTTCTAAGGAGCACTCTGGTTGTACTTCTTCCAAGACAGATTTGTTTGTTCTTTGGACAGTCCGTGGTATATTCAATATTCTTTGCCAACACCACAATTTAAAGGCGTCAATTCTTCTTCAGTCTTCCTTATTCATTTTCCAGCTTTTGCATGCATACGGTGCAATTGAAAATACCATGGCTTGGGTCAGGCACACCTTAGTTTTCAAGGTAATATCTTTTCAACACTTTAAAGAGGTCTTTTGCAGCAGATTTGCCCAATGCAATGCATCTTTTGATTTCCTGACTGTTGCTTCCATGGGTGTTGATTGTGGATCCAAGTAAAATGAAATCCTTGATAACTTCAATCTTTTCTCCATTTATCATGATGTTGCTTATTGGTCCATTTGTGAGGATTTTTGTTTTCTTCATGTTGAGGTGTAATCCATACTGAAGGCTGTAGTCTTTGATCTTCACCAGTAAGTGCTTCAAGTCCTCTTCACTTTCAGCAAGCAAGGTTGTGTCATCTGCTTATCGCAGGTTGTTAATGAGTCTTCCTCCAATCCTGATGCCCTGTTCTTCTTCATATAGTCCAGCGTCTCAGATCATTTGCTCAGCATACAGACTGAATAGGTATGGTAAAAGGATACAACCCTGATGCACACCTTTCCTGACTTTAAACCACGCAGTAGCCCCTTGTTCCGTCTGAACAACTGCCTATTGATCTGTGTACAGTTTCTGTATGAGCACAATTAAGTGTTTTAGAATTCCCATTCTTCACGTTATCCATAATTTGTTATGATCCACATAGTTCAATGCCTTTGCATAGTCAATTATTCACAAGTATACATCTTTCTGATATTCTCTGCTTCCAGCCAGGATTCATCTGACATCAGCAATGATATCCCTGGTTCCACGTCCTCTTTCTGAATCCAGCCTGAATTTCTGGCAGTTCCCTGTTGACATACTGCTGCAGCTGCTTTTGAATGAACTTTAGCAGAATTTTACTTGCGTGTGATATTAATGATATTGTTTGATAATTTCCACATTTGATTGGATCACCTTTCTTGGGAATAGGCATAAATATGGATCTCTTCCAGTCAGTTGGCCAGGTAGCTGTCTTCCAAATTTCTTGGTATAGACAAGTGAGCATTTCCAGCACTGTATCTGTTTGTTGAAACATCTCATTTGATATTCCATCAATTCCTGGAGCCTTGTTTTTCACCAATGCCTTCAGTGCAGCTTGAACTTCTTCTTTCAGTACCATCGGTTCCTGATTCATATGCTACCTCTTGAAATGGTTGAAAGTCGACCAATTTTTTTTTGGTATAATGACTCTGTGTTTTCCTTCCATCTTCTTTTGATGCTTCCTGCATCGTTTAATATTTTCCCTGTAGAATCCTTCACTATTGCAACTCGAGGCTTGAATTTTTTCTTCAGTTCTTTCAGCTTGAGGAATGCCAAGTGTGTTCTCCCTTTTTGGTCTTCTATCTCCAGCTCTTTGCACATGTCATTATAATATTTTACTTTGTCTTCTCGAGCTGCCTTTTGAAATCTTCCGTTCAGTTCTTTTACTTTATCATTTCTTCCTTTTGCTTTAGCTACTCGACGGTCAAGAGCAAGTTTCAGAGTCTCTTCTGACATCCATTTTGGTCTTTTCTTTCTTTCCTGTCTTTTTAATGACCTCTTGCTTTCTTCATGTATGATGTCCTTGATGTCATTCCACAACTCGTCTGGTCTTTGTTCATTAGTGTTCAATGCATCAAATCTATTCTTGAGATAGTCTCTAAATTCAGGTGGGATATACTCAAGGTCATACTTTGGCTCTCGTGGACTTGTTCTAATTTTCTTCAGTTTCAACTTGAATTTGCATATGAGCAATTGATGGTCTGTTCCACAGCCAGCCCCTGGCCTTGTTCTGACTGATGATATTGAGCTTTTCCATCGTCTCTTTCCACAGATGTAGTCAATTTGATTCCTGTGTATTCCATCTAGCGAGGTCCATGTGTATAGTTGCCATTTATGTTGGTGAAAAAAGGTATTTGCAATGAAGAAGTCATTAGTCTTGCAAAATTCTATCATGCGATCTCTGGCATCATTTCTATCACCAAGGCCATATTTTCCAACTACCGATCCTTCTTCGTTTCCAGTAATTATCAGTGCATCCTGATTGCATGTTCAATCAATTACAGACTGAAGAAGTTGGTAAAAATCTTCAGTTTCTTCATGTTTTGCCTTAGTGGTTAGTGCGTAGATTTGAACAATAGTCGTATTAACTGGTCTTCCTTGTAGGCGTATGGATATTATCCTATCACTGACAGCGTTGTACTTCAGCATAGATCTTGAAATCTTCTTTTTGACGATGAATACAACGCCATTCCTCTTCAAGTTGTCATTCCCAGCCATATGGTTGTCCAATTCAGATGGTGAATACCAGTCCATTTCAGCTCACTAGGGCCTAGAATATTGATGTTTATGCATTCCATTTCATTCTTGACTATTTCCATTTTTCCTAGATTCATACATTGTACATTCCACGTTCCAATTATTAATGGATGTTTGCAGCTGTTTCTTCTCATTTTGAGTTGCGCCACATTAGCAAATGAAGGTCCGGAAAGCTTCACTCCATCCACATCATTAAAGTCGACTCTACTTTGAGGAGGCAGCTCTTCCCCAGTTGTCTTTTCAGTGCCTTCCAACCTGGGGGGGCTCATCTTCTGGCACTATATTAATGTTCTGCTGCTATTCATAAGGTTTTCACTGGCTAATTGCTTCCAGAAGTAGATTGCTGGGTCCTTCTTCCTAGTCTGTCTTAGTCTGGAAGCTCAGCTGAAACCTGTCCACCATGCGTGACATTACTGGTGTCTGAGTACCGGCAGCATAACTTCCAGCATCACAGCAACACACAAGCACCCGCAGTACAAGAAACTGACAGACATGTTGGGGTAAACACATAAATATCTTAAATGTGCAGCAATAGCTAGCTGTAAGTTGTCTGTGAACAAATAGAACAAACTGAATCACTAAACTTTACTTTGTGTTAGTTGAAAATGAAAATAACCATATTTTAATAATGTATTTTATAATTAACATTCAGGTTTTATTCTCTTTCTAAAATGGTGGCCTTTCTATTCAGAGAAATTAAAACATCGATTCATTAATAATGTTGTTGTTAGCTGCCACTGAGTCGGTTCCGATTCATGATGACCTTATATGTAACAATGAAACATTGCTCAGTCCTGTGCCATCTTCATGATCATCACTATGTTTGACTTCCCTGTGGTGGCTATTGTGTCAGTCCATCACATTAAAGGTTTCCCTGATATGACTTTGATGTCCTTTTCTAGTGATTGATCTTCCCAAAGTAAGTGAGCCAAAGTCTTGCCATCCTTGCTTTTAAGGAACTTTCTGGTTGTGTTTCTTCTGATACTGATTTGTTCATTCTGGCAGCCCACAGTGTATTCATTATTCTTCACCAACACATATAACTATAGATATATAGAGTATAATATATAGTATACAGCTATACAGTAATAATAACAAATGCCTATATAGCTGTTGGAGCCCTGGTGGCACTGTGGTTTAAGACCTATGGCTGCTAACAAAAAGGTCTGTAATTCAAATCCACCAGGTGCTCCTTGGAAACCCTATAGGGCAGTTCTGCTCTGTCCTCTAGGGTCGCTATGAGTCAGAATTGACTTGACGGCAAAGGGTTTTTTTTGTTTGTTTGTTTGTTTTTTTAAATATATAGCTCTTACTACGTGTCAGAGCTTTACATATGTTGCCTTATTTAATACTCATAATAGTTGGAGGAAGTTAATATTATCATCCCTGGTTTACAGAGGAAGAAACTAAGGAAGAAAGATGCTAAATAACTTGCTGAAAGTCACACAGATTCTAAGTTGCAGAGCTGGGATCCAACGTGCCAAAGTGTGGCACTCCGAGATTCAAAGCGTGGCATTTTGCTCTTAATCTGGCACCCAAAGACCTCTCCATAGCATCCCAGAAATGCTTATTGTATAAAAAGCACAGTGGGGGCTTGTCATGGATTGAATTGTGTCCACCAAAAAATGTGTGTAGCAGCTTGGCTAGGTCATGATTCCTAGTATTGTATGACTGTGTTATCTGATGTGATGTCCTTATGTGTTGTAAACTCTATCACTATGATGAGATTATATGTGATCTCCTCATGTGTTGTAAATTCTATCACTGTGATGAGGTTATACTGATGAGGTTGACAAGATCAGTGTCTTAATGCAATCCCTTTTGAGATAGAAATGAGAGAAGCGAGCAGAGACACGTAGGAACCTCATACCACCAAGAAAGCAGTGCCAGGAGCAGAGCACGTCCTTTGGACCTGAGGTTCCTGTGCAGAGATGCTCCCAGACCAAAGGAAGATTGATGACATGGACCTTCCTCCAGAGCTGATGGAGAAAGCGTTCCCCTGGTGCTGATACCCTGAATTTGGACTTGTAGCCTACTGGACTATGAGAGAATAAATTTCTCTTTGTTAAAACCATCCACTTGTGGTATTCCTGTTAGAGCAGCACCAGATGACTGAGACAGGGCTATACCACCTCTCCTGAGTGGCTTGGAATCTAGTTGGAAAGTCATAACATACCCATCATATAAATTGATATAAATGATAAATTAATTATAAGGCAGTGCCATATGAGACCTTAAACTATTAATGTTGATTAAATAAGAAAATCAGAGAAAGGGAAGGGGAATCAATTAATTTTTATTGCCAGTATCTACCAAATCCAGAATATATTTTGATTCCTATAAATTACATAGCAATCCAGTGAAGCAGACTTTGTTAGCAATCCCATTTCACAAACAGAGACTAAATAATTTACCTAAATCCATGAGGAGCCCTGGTGGCACAGTGGTTAAGAGTTCGCCTGCTAACTAAAAGGTTGGCAGTTCGAATTTACCAACCACTCCTTGGAAACTTTATGGGACAGTTCTGTCCTATACAGTTGCTATGAGCTGGAATCGATTTGACAGCAATGGGTTAATGGGTAAACCTATGTAGCTAGGAAGTGAGTGAGCTAAGGCAGTCACACTCAAACTGTGTTCCATGGACTGGCAGCATCAGCATTGCCTGAAAGCTAGTCAGAAACACAAAGTCTCAGGTCCCATCCAAGATCTATGAGTCAAAATCTCTGGGGCTGGGGCCAAGGCATCTGGGTTTTTAACAAGCTTTCTAGGTTATTCTAATACACGCTTAAGTTTGAAAAGCACCTAGCTAAGGTAAGAATTTTGTGATGATTCTGAGGTCTGTGTGATAGTGAATCTTATGTTAGTGTCACTGCACCATGTTATGACTTGTACTACAGTAGTTGGGAAAGTTTTAGGAAGGAAACGAAGATAAGAGCTGTTCTTTGAAAGACTGGTGAAATATAGGTGAGTGGAAAAGATAATGAAGGCATAGGTGGGGCCATATACTGAACATGTTACTCATGATGGCTGCCATGTTCATCTCCTTCTAGCTTTGTTTTACCCAAAACTCTTGCTTAAACTCACTTATTGGATTAAGAGTGGCCACTTGAAACAAAGGTGGATGTCTTAGTTTCTTGGTGCTGCTGTAACAGAAATACAAGTGGGTGGCTTTGACAAACAGAAATTTATTTTCACACAGTTTAGGAGGCTAGAAATCCAAATCCAAGGCACTGGCTTTAGGAGAAGGCTTTCTGTCTGTTGATTCTGGGGTAAAATCCTTGTCTCTTTTCAGCTTCTCTTCTTCAGTTCTTTGATACTCTTCATGTGGCTTGGCATCTGTCTTTCCCCATCTCTGCTTGCTTGTTTCTGTGTCTAAGCTACTCCTTTTATATCTCAAAAGTGATTTGCTTAAAACACACACTGCTATTGCCCATTAACATATAAAAGAAGACCCTATTCCTAGATGGGATTATATCCACATGTTTAGGGGTTAGGATTTACAACACATATTTTTGGGGAATACAGTTCAGTCCATAACATCGGGCCATCTGCAATCTCACTGGCAACCTGTGGAAAGGCTTTGCGTGAAGGGCTTTAGTAAAGATTAACAGTAGTAATTAATAAGTCAAATAGATGGCTTTCTCTGGATTTGGTCCATGGAATACAGAGGTCGATCATGATTGGGTAGCAAGAGGAAAATGGCACAGATGTATGTTGTTGCTGTTGTTGGGTGCCATCGAGTCGATTTCAATTCACAGCAACACCATATGACACAGTAGATCTTCCCTATAGGATTTTTTAGGCTGTAATCTTTATGGAAGCAAATTGCCAGTCTTTCTCCTGAGGAGCTGCTGGGTGGGTTTGAACCACCAACCATTTGATTAGGAGCTGAGTGCTTCACCACTGAAACACTAGAGAGGCAAACACAGCATAAGGAAAAAAATAAGACAAGCTTTTCACTAGATCTTGTTTCTAGTCTCATAAGTCCCTTTCGTGCTTCCTCATCTAGCTTTACCTTCTCATAATTTTCATCTCCTGCCATGCACGAACAGCACTAAGTCGTGAACAGTAAAACCTTATGGTACCAACTTATTTCTGGAAAATTGCTTACCCTACAGTAGCAAAGGCATTTCCTCCTAGAAAGGAACCTACTTACTGAGAAATTGAAGCATTCACTTCTTAACCAACCTTTGGAGATGGAAAGAAGGTGGCTCCTTTGCCCTACCTACAGATTAGCCCTATCCTTAGATCTCAGGCTACTTTGCAAATCCTCTCTGCCACTGCAGTCAGCTTCCCATTCATGGCCTGGCTTTCTTTGCCACATTCCTTTTACACTCACCAACCCCCACCCCACACATACACTCTAACATAATACAAAAAAAGAAACCATTTCTGCTAAAGTCTTTAAACATGGTAGTAATGATATTAATAGTAAATATCACCTTTCTTCAAGGTTCTTAGAGGATTTAACGAGGTTATGTGTAAAAACACAATGTGTAAACTGTTAAGTAGTCCTAAATTTAATGACTGTAATAATATTATTTTTATTCATGGCTCTGTTAGGTTTTAAAATTTTAAGTTGGACGGGACTTGAATGAATAGTAAAAGAGTGTGGGCTTTACTTTCTAGCGCCTTTAAATTTATTTATTAGTATTATTTTTTAAATAACATTTTATTGTGTCTTTTGGTGAAAGTTTACACAGCAAGTTAGGTTTTCCTTTGACAATTTCTATACAAATTGATCAATGACATCAGAGTTTTCATATCGTATCAACATTCTCATTAATCTGTGTTCCAGTTGTTCCATTTCCAGTACTCTAGTTTCCCTGCCCCCTTATCTTCTCATCTTTCCTGTGAATTAAATGTTGACCTACCTTTAAATATTTAGAGCAAGGGACTAACAGGTTGAAAGTTGAGTTTTAGTAATAATTGGTCTAGTGATGATGTAGGGATTGGAGAAGGAATACCAGGATTAGACGGTTCACTTATTAGTACATTTTGGCCAAGTAGCGCCCACAGAGATAGAAAGTAAGGGGCAGTTGGGTGAGTCATTTAGGATACAAAAATAAAAATTCTTGATGACTGATAAATATAAGTGGCAATGAAGAAAAACAATCAGAAGTGACTATGTGGTTTGGAGCCTGCGTCCCTGGGAAAACAGAACTACTCTGAATTTTACCCTCATGTCTAAGCTAAATTGGTAGGTTTGCTTTGTGAATAGATAAAGTAAACTTCCACATGATCTTTAAGACATTTGTTGTCATTTGTAATGTATACTTCTGGATTTGGGGATACTTTCATTGCAGCATGGGCCTTGCTTTCAACAATCCAGATCCAAATCACTTTTCCAAGATAAGATCCTAAGATGGTCCTGAGATTTTGGAGTCTCATTTTCACATAACATCTGTTTGGAATAATGACCCAGCTGAGTCAGTCTCTCAGTACAGGGACAGCAGGCAAGGGACTAAAACTAGCTCATGTCATCTTTTCCCATCATATCCTTTTTACAGTTCCCACTCCTACCATTTCCTTCTATCTTAGCCTATTGAAATTAGTGTTGCATTTGTCCCAGAACACATCATGGACAGCTACAGAGATCAAACTATAATCCAGGCCTCCAAAATCAATTTAACCTAAGATTTCAGTGAGACAAAGAAGCTGATTTATTTCTGGGGAAAATGCAACTGCCATGTGTGTGTGTTTCACCATTGTTTATTCAACATAAACAGTTTAGATTTTCTTTTCTCAAATGGAAGCATAAAGAATTTTTCTGTTTCTGAAGGAGTTGATCTTAAAATAACATTATATTCCCCATAAACATTTTCTCTTTTCTAAAATTATCTATTTGGTTTCATCCTGATTTATCCCTTTCTGCAGGAAAGGATAGTGTTAAAGTGCTGTCAAGTAAAATATGTGATTTTATGCTGAGGTCTCTAAGGCAGTGAATTTACATTTTGTAAGAATACCCTAAGGGGATTAAACGTTTTCCCTTAAAAAGTTAGGTGGATCCATTTCAGCCATGCGCAACCAGCTTCATGCTCTAACATGGCCAGATTGCCATAGCTTCAATTGAAGGCACAGGTTTCTGGTGATAATATACGTTGACACTTTTCAGTATTGGCCAAGAATGAGAACTCTCTGAAGAATTTGACGTGAATTATTAATAATGAAAAACTTAAATGTCTGACCCCAAACAAATGGATGCATTCTACGAATGTTTTAACGTATTCAATGTTTTCTTAACCTATACATATTTAAGCACGACTGACTTTCCATATAAGAAATACCTCAGTTGTGTGATAAAAAGAAAAATTGTTCCTGAAGGACAAAAACCAAAACATACTATCACCAATAAAAACATTAGTTCTCTAAAATATATAATTTGATTTCTTTTGTGTATTTAAAAATATATGTTAAAAATTAAAGGTAGCTGATTTCCATAAAACTGCTATTCATATTAGAGTTTCATCAATCATAAATAAAAAGTTGAAAAAGCAAGTGTATCTAATTAGTAGTTCTGTATGACTATATGGGGGTCAATGCTGAACTGACAAAATTTTTAAGAAGTGTGTTATCTTTATAAACTATTGCTTTCTTATTATTTCAGAGGAAACCGAAATTAAAACAACTAGGAGTTGTTTATAATTCAATATAAATTAGTTGGATGACTTATGAACCAGTTTTCCTGTTGTCTCTATTAGTGTTTGATAATATTCACTCTTCAAATGCAGGAACAAAACCCAACGACATCCTATGAAATAATTAAAGGCATCCTAAATGTGGACTACCATCTAATGATATATTTTATTGCATCGATTCAGGGCACAATGATCCACAATCATCTATATTTTGGTAATATTTTATATTACCATATGGAGGGACAAAGGGGCTACCCAACCTGAAACTTTTACCATTAGTAAGTAGCTCTTTTCAAGCTCAGCTATGTTGCCACATATTTTATTACTTTTATCTAAGTTACCTAACTTCTTGGACTTGGGAAGTATAATTTAAATGGTGTTAAAAATGGCTTGGGGGCACTGTCTGACCTCCTCCAACCCCACAAGGTGGAAGGAGAGCCAACATCAACAGTGCAAGGCTGACTTCCATGAGGTGGAGGTTAGACAAGCCTCCTCTCTCTGCCATCTTTACCAATTCTGACACCAACCATCCCTTGCACAGCACTCTCTACTTCTCTGCTGGGTTTGATAATTCATTGCAATGGCCACACAGAATTCACAGACCAGACTTATGATTATGGGGTTTATTAAGGAAGTAAAGTTACAATTCAGGCTCAGGAACGCTCAGGACACAGTTTTTCCAACAGGACAGCCTCTTCCCAACCTTGCTAGCAGGCACGCCTCTCCCCCAAAGGCACTCAGCTTTCTCTCTCTGTGGGCCAGGAAGCCCACCACGCTGTCTCCTGCTGCCAGGTCTCTGCTGCTGGGTCTCTCCTGCTGGTCTCTCCTTCCTTGGGGGTGCTAGGTTCCTTCTCTCTGCTCTGGAGTTGGCTCTTTTTTAAGGCAAAATTGACCAATCCCGTTGGTAGGCCCAATTACCCTATCACCCAATCACCTGGTGGGAGTCACAAGACCATGGCTAGAAAGGCCACACACAAAAGTAACGAATCTCACCACAAATGGTAAGAGAATAAAATACTCATCAAAGTTAACAAAAGATCGGCACAAACTCTACACCAAGGACTGCAATAATTTGCTTACAGAAAGTAAAGAAGATTTAAACAAATGGAGAAATATACCATACATATAAACGGGAAGACTCAATATTTTTAAGATGTCAGTTCTTCCCACATTAATCTATATATTCGATGTAATCCCAACCAATAAAACTTCCAGAAGGTTTGGTGGGAAATGACAAGCTGATCAAGTAGTTGGACGCTGAAATGTGAGGTAGTATAGAGCAGTGATTAAGCACTCAGATTCTGGAATCAGACTCTTGGCTCTACCATTTTCTATCTCTATGTGTAACCTTTGACCCAATAAAGTTCCACTACTCACTGCTCCTAGCAACTGACATTTGTTTTTTAAGAATGAATCTGCAGTTTGGTTTACTCTTTACTTCCTCAGCAATGTTTCTGATTTTCTGTAAACTGATGTATTGGTAGTTTTTCAAATGGGCTAGCAAATATGGACCCAGTTTAACACGTTGTTGTTATTGTTGTTAGGTGCCATCGAGTTGGTTTCGACTTATAGCAACCCTATGTACAACAGAATGAAACACTGCCCGCTCCTGCGCCATCCTCACAATCGTTGCTACGTTTAAGCCCATTGTCGCAGCCATTGTGACAATCCAAAACTTAATTATCCCTAAATGTTTTTTTCTCATTTCTGAATATTATAATAGTCACCTACCTCAGTTAGGATTAAATCAGGTAAGCTGAATCACTATGGCTGATAAGGAATAAGGGATTTATTATTGGGATTAGACCTTACTACATTGTTGGAGCTGCTAATGATGTCTAAGGAACGCTGTTGTCTCTGTGTCTGGTGGTGGGTCTGAAGTCATGGAATGTTACCAGAGCATACATTTGAGATAAAAAGCTAGGCATGACATAGGTAAAAACAAAGGCAAACTGGAATTTTTAAGGATAAACTGGAATTCATAAGACAAACTGGAAATTTCTTGTAGCCATCTCTCACTTCTTCTAAACTTGACAACATGGATATGAAGCTGGCACATTTGCATATGAAGCTAGCACATTTGAATGCAAAGTTTCATATGTACCTGGCAGCCCATATGAACCTGCAAAAGGACATTCAGTGAGAGCTAAAGGAGTTGCAGACCCAGCCGCTGGCCAACATCAACAAGGTGAGTCTGTATCCACAAGAATGTTATGCAAGCTGCAGCTGTGTTTAGAGTCTTGCACTGACCTTCCAAGCAAATGAACTGCTGCTTCACTTCTGTCTTTTGAATCGTGCACAAATTTTTGTGTATCTAACCCTAACTTGGAACCATACAGGGAAAGGAATTCTGGGAAATGTATTTCAGCTTCGTTAAATTGTCACATATAAAGTGTCACAAATGGAAAGAGAGCTATGAAGCTCTTTTCAATATTTTTTCAGTAAGACCATTTCTCAACTCTGTGGTAAATTATCATGTATTATTTTTATTATTGAACGTTATATCGTGTGGTAAATATATAAGAAAAAAAACTTCATGTGAGTTTGAGATATTAAGGACTAAGGACTATCATGTATTGATAAATAAATGCATAAAGAAGAAATTAACTTTCATTGAATGCTTATTATGTATCAGGTAGATTTCTCTATACATTTCACGTTATCATAGTAAAACTGCATTGTATACTGTTCTCTACTTTATCGTTATTTTCATTTAAATAATTAGGCTCAGAGGTTAAATAACTTCCAAGGAACCCAGAATATACGGCAAAATTTGGATCTGAACATGTCTTCTGATGTCAAAGATCATGCATTTTCTACTGCATTAGTAGAAAAGAAGATAAAGAAGAGAATATCATTGTTAAAATGCTAAGAAAAAATACCGAGAATTTTCTACAAGCTTGAACATGTTAGTGGCAGGCATGTGGAAGCAATGGTGATTAGATGACTTGAAAATAGCTCATAAAAAAGTCATTCTATCCTGAGAAGAGCAGGTTGAAAGGTAGAATGGTCTTCACCTATATGAAAGGTTTTACTTGTATGATTGTGTGGTTGTCAAAAAGGTGACGGTTACATGGTTGATGGACACCAACACACAGAAGCAAAGAATACAAGGTCCCTTAATGCAGGTAACATATATATAATTTACTACACACAGACAGCTATACAGGCCAGGTAACACACTGGCATGCCCAGTCAGAGAGGCAAGCCAACTCCCTTGGGAGGGGATTGTCTTCTTGAAACCATGTTGCTACTGAGGATACCATCTGAGTGAGGATTCTGTCACATTCTTTAAAGAGACTTGGTTTATCATTAGCAAAAGTTTTAGTACCCTCTCGATGTTTCTGACCCTTCTGGAAACTCTAGCTGTGTAATTAACTCCTCATCAGCTTCAAGAAGTTGGTAACAACCTCAGCACATGACTGAGCTGAATTTTCTCCAGGCATAGCATGCCCTGAGCTCACCTGGGCTTCAGGCCTGTCTGAAATCCATTCTTCAAGGAGTTTCCATATTCAAAAATGAGTGGGTGGAAAAGAGGAAATCACCTTAAACTCTGAAACCAGAGGTTTCATTTAGATATAAAAAGACATTTTGTGACAGTAAGACTTTCAAGGGGCCAGAATGAGGACTCTACGATCTCCACGGCTTAAGTCTTTCTAAACAGAATAGGTTTTTTTTTTTTTTTTCCCCTTTGGTTTGCTTTAATTGTGATCCTAGAATTGTCCAAACACCTTCCAAAATTTTAGTAATTTATTTATGTTATCATTCACTTAAAAGATATTTATTGAGTGTCCACTATATACTAGGTACTAGGTTAGATGTCAAACAAATGGAAGATTTAACCACCTAGGTTTCTGGAAGAGAACGTAAAATCCGTTCCTGATTTTCATCAGATAAAGTTTCAGTGATTAGCAGATTTCTACACACTGCCATCTGCACTATCAGAATAAATCAGTAATTTGGTATTTTCCTTTTCTTAGTAAGTGACATATCTGGTTTCTATAAGTAATTCCCACAAATTGATGTGTAGGTTGTTATGTGCTACAAACGTGGGTTCCATGTGGACGAAGACTAGGTCACCACAGTATTGAGTTACTAACAAATTATTCATAAAAAGAGCCTTTTCAAAATTATGGGGACAACTCAAACATCTATTTTTCTCAATAATACCTTAAACACTTTGATATGAAACCAGCCACCAATAATTTTTGAAATTTCGGTGGTTTTATGTTCAAATCAAAGTATAACAGGTTTTAGGAAACAATTATGAATAGTTTTTGTACCTATAAAAAGCATTTATGTGTGACCATTTTATATTATTATTATTATTTTTTTTTACCCCTTAACCCTTTTTATTTTTCACCTTCCAGGGCTTATGTAAATATTAAACCAAGTGCCTGCCATATTGTACATCATTTACCGATGGTGATTAACATTGTCCTCCTTGTCTGAATAGCTTTCTGGGAACTTCCCAAGGTCTACATGAAGGACTAATTAGATTTATAGGTATCCTCCATTCCTATGACTCCTTCTCTCACTATTTATTTTAGTAGTACAGAAATCTCCTTCTTTGAATTTTTCCCCGTCAAATTTACAAACATAAAAAGGCAAATAGTTGCACAAAGTTTATAACAACAACAAAACAAAAAAAGCAGTCTGCCAACTCCTTAAAGACAACTACTTTCAATTATTTTAACTCTTACTTTGTGTATTTTGTTCAATATGCCTAAATAATAGATATTCATCTTTTTGATTTTGCAGTTTTAAATATTATTGATTGCCTTCTTACTTTGTACAGTGAGAATCTATCTATTTTATATTGCCTCCAACTCATCTTTATGCGCACACACACTCACACACACACACATTTCCCCTCACATCATCCTCTCAATAGTTATATACTATTTTTATCAGGTTAATATTCAGTGTTTACATTACTAAAACTATGTAAATAATATTTATAGTTCAGCTGCAAATATACTATTATAACAATTACTTTCTTTTACATCTTTTCATTTTCCCTATTGTCATGGACTGAACTGTGTCCCCCTAAAATATCTGTCAACTTGGCTAGGCAATGATTCCCAGTATTGTGTGATTCTCCACCATTTTGTCCTCTGATGTGGTTTTCCTATGCCTTGTAAATCCTACCTCTATGATGTTGATGAGGCAGGACTCAGTCTACAAGATTAAGTTGTGTCTTAAGTCAATCTCTTTTGAGATATAAAGGAGAGAAGTGAACAGAGACATGGGGACCTCATACCACCAAGAAATAAGAGCCAGGAGAATAGCACATCTTTTGGACTCGGGGTCCCTGTACTGAGAAGCTCCTAGATCGGGGGAGATTGATGACAAGGACCTTGCTTCAGAGCCGACAGAGAGAGAAAGACTTCCCCTAGAGCTAGCACCCTGAATTCAGACTTCTAGCTTACTAGACTGTGAGAGAATAAACTTCTGTTTGTTAAAGCCATCCACTTGTGGTATTTCTGTTATAACAGCATGTCATGGATTGAATTATGTGCCCCAAAAAATGTATCAGTTTGGCTGCGCCATGATTCCCAGTATTGTGTGGTTGTCCTCCATTTTGTGATTGTAACTTTATGTTAAAGAGGACTAGGGTGGGATTGTAACACCCTCACCCAGGTCACATCCCTAATCCTATGTAAAGGGAGTTTCCCTGAGGTGTAGCCTGCACCACCTTTTATCTCTCAAGAGATAAAAAGGAAAGTGAAGTGAGCAGAGAGTTGGGGACCTCAATCCGCAAAGAAAGTAGTGCCAGGAGCAGAGTGTGCCCTTTGGACCTGAGGTTCCTGTGCCGAGATGCTCCCTGACCAAGAAAAGACTGATGACAAGGACCTTCCTTCACAACCAACAGAGAAAGCCTTCTCCTGGAGCTGATACCTTGAATCTGGGCTTGTAACCTACTAGACTGTGATGGAATAAATTTCTCTTTGTTGAAGCCATCCACTTGTGGTATTTCTGTTAGAGCAGCACTAGATGAATAAGACATAGCACTAGATAACTAAGACACCTGTCTTGTTTTTCCACTTAATTTTCTTTCTCTACTTACCGTTTGACTGTTGAAGATTCCTGGTTTCCTGGATCTCAGGTTTGCCTCCTACTTGGTTTACACCGTTCACAGCAATAGGATATAAATTTCTTGAGACCTTGCATGTTTGATGTTGCCTTTATTATACTTGCATTTCATGGAAATTTTCACAGGGTATAAGAATTTTGCGTCTTAGAGTTTTTGAAAAAATATATGTATTTATAATTTCCAGCTGTGGTTTTGAGAAATCTAATGCTGTTTGATTCCTTGTCCTTTTAATACGATCTGTTTTCCCTCATAAAGTTTTAGTACCTTTTTTTTGGGGGGGGGGCACTGATATGCTAGGCTCTTGATAGTTCCTTTCCATATGAAAACTCTATCCTTAAGTTCTAGAACATGTTTTTGAATTATTTATTTGATATTTTTCTATCCAGCCTTTCTTTCTGTTCTCTCTATAACTATTTTGTAATCTTAATCTTTTACAGTGATCTCCTTATTTTATGATTTTTTCTCCTGTTTTCCATATCTTTTTCCACTTCTGGAAAGATTTCCACAATTTTATAATTTAATCTTTCAGATGAATGTTTCATCCCTGACATTAG
Source organism: Dugong dugon (assembly GCA_030035585.1). Taxonomy (NCBI): domain Eukaryota; kingdom Metazoa; phylum Chordata; class Mammalia; order Sirenia; family Dugongidae; genus Dugong; species Dugong dugon. Next base: position 17,277,231 of record CM057463.1, on the reverse strand, counting down.
CTCCAAGGACACTTTTATGTTCTCTTTTTTACAGTTGTTCCTGGGTGGTGCAAATGGTTATGCATGAAGCTACTAACCAAAAGGTTGGCGGTTTGAACCTATCCAGAAGCACCTTGGAAGAAAGGTCTGACCATCTACTTCTGAAAGTTCACAGCCATGAAAACCTTATGGAGTGCAGTTCAACTCTGAAACACAGGATTGTCTTGAGTTGTAATCAGCTCAATGGCGACTGGACTGTTCTCTTTTTTACAGCTTCTTAGTCTTACTTCAAGGATCCCGGATGGCACAGTGGTTAAAGCGCTCAGCTGCTAACCAAAAAAGGTTGACAGTTCGAACGTACCAGCAGGTTCGCAGGAGAAAGATGTGGCAGTCTGCTTCCATAAAGATTTACAGCCTTGGAAATCCTATGAAGCAGTTCTACTCTGTCCTGTAAGGTCGCCATGAGTTAGAACCGACTCAACAACAATGGGTTTGGTTTTTTGTTTTGGCCCTCAAGGAAGGCACAATCTAGCGAGGAGACAAACATAATCGCATGAGAATTGCATTGACAGGGATTAGTATACAGCATGTGTACCAAGTACTAACTGAGCGGGAGAAAGGGCTTTCTAGGAGAGGGAACATATTAGTGAGTTTTGAAAATGAGTGGAATTTAGCCCAGGGAAGGGGGATTTGGTAGACAAAGGTATTCAAGTAGGCTAAAATGTTGTTAAGTCACAGAATTGAAATTAGTGGCATTCAAGGAATTACAAGTCATTCTGTATGACTGGCTCTTTGTGTGTGAAGCATAGGGAGGTATGAGAGTTACTTTTCTAAGAATTTTCTCAAAGAGAATAAATTGGGCCTTGGGGAATAAAATTTTAACCTTTGGTTTATATGACCGTGGTAAAATGTGTTACAAACCTTGTAGCAGAAACACCTTGTCCAAGTAGGGGCAAGGTGTTTTCAAGAAGAAATATAATTGCCTCATTCTACCAACTGTGGAAATAATGTCTTTGAATGGTTCACCATTCCTAACTTGCAAGTTCTTAGGTCATAACACGCTAAAAAGTTGCTTAATTAATATAATATCGACAAATTGTAGAACTGCAGACCACAATGGAGATCAAGTCACAAAAAGCGCCAGATTCTTTAAAAATGATCCTAAACCCTTCATAGTCTTTTCTACTTCTGTTCCCATTATCTCTGTGGACCTGTCCTTATCTGTGTAATCAGTTCCCATAACTCCAATGCGTGTCTCACTTGGTTTCTTTCTGCTAAGTCCTTTCATTTCCCCTCCTAAATACTGCTTTTTTCTTAATTCCCCAGGCAACATCAACTCTTTTTTTATCCTGCCTGTTAACTTGTATCTTAACAATGAAATGCTTCTTAGCTCTTTGTTGGCATCATATTTACTAAAATCTGCTTAAACAGGAAAAATCTACCAGGACTCCCAGAAATCGAGAACAAAAACTCTCTCAGCTTCAAGACAGAACTCTTTTCCCTAGATCCACTTCAGCTTCCATCCTGGTGAGGTTAGGCATGACTTATAAATCATCTAACATGCCAGTTCTTTGGAAGGTCTTCAAGCAAAGAGATAGGCCAAACTTAACCCTTCTCTCCTCCTGAAATCTCTGTCCTAGGGTTGGGTTCTAGGTCCAGTTAAAGGTCCAGACTAAATGAAGCAAATTACTGCCAACATATACCATGGCTTCTGGTATTTTCTCAGGCCATTTTAAATGCCCCCTTGAGAAAGGCAGAGTTCCTATTAAATTCTTCATAGAGATAAACAACTCATGAATGTATTAAATGGGATTGATTGGGAAAAAGAGGGAAAACGGATGATCTCTCTCTCTCTAACACACACACACATACAGACATCCGCCTTTGGCAGTTAAAAATTATGATCAAATTCTTCTTAGTAGCTCTCTGTAGCTACGAGGGTGTGAAGAAAGACAGCTGATCTTTAAGGTAACAAGGGTACAAGTCCAATAAAGCCTTATGGGTTAAAATCAACATTTTCAAATTAAAGTGAAATAGTATCCTGGGCTGGTTCTGAAGCACAGGTGTTCAACACCCTCCATGATCAAAAGCTTTAACCAAACAGTTTGTGTTTAGAACATCATAGTTCCGAAGTTCTAGCAAAAGTCTCCCTTGTTTCTGTCTGATAAAGTTTTGTCTGCAATTGTGTAAGTAAATGGTTGATATACAAAAAAAATCCAGACAGAAAAAAGCAAGGGCTCTTTGAGAAAGGGACTTGTGTTTACACCTAGGCTGGTGGGTGAGGGCGAGGAGTCAGGACCATGCCTGTTCCCAGCGTGACTTTCAATGGAACTAAGGCCCTAAGCACTGAAACTTCACAGGCTTCGTGGTCGGTGGTGATTTCCTTTCAGCCATATATTCCCTGTTATGATGCAGAATACAAATAACCATATTCTATACATACATTTGCTCCTTTCTCTCTCTTTCTCTGTCAGTCTCTTCAATCGCCTGATCCCACCTCCATGGCCATAGTTCCCATAGTGGAGGAAACACACGTGCCTTGTGAGAAAAGCACAGGACTTAAAATGAGAAGACTTTTAAGTCCCCAGCTCCATCATGTAATAGCTGTGAAATTTCAAAAATCACTTAATCCCTGTGAACCTAATTCCCATTCTGTAAAATGGGGATAATCACCATACTATTTTAAGGGCTGGTGTGAGGCTCAAATATAATCGTATTCACTAAAGCATGTGGCTCTATACAAATGCTAGTTATTAAAATTCTTTATAAAGTTTGAAGGAAATGAAAAATCTAAAGGCATATGACTGGCAAAGATGCCAACCTGACCTCATTAAAGAGCAGAGATATCTAAGCTCAGTTTAAACTCAATTACTTGACGTAAATTTTAGGTTGGATTCTCTTATCCCAATTTTGACAGAATTTGGAAAAACATCCAATAACATAAAATATAACCAAAAATCGTTGGTGGTGGTAACTGTGATAATAAATACATGAAGATAAAATTTTAATTACTTATTCTACCCTTTAATTCATCAAAAAAGATATTATAATAGCTAATATATCTCAAGTTCTTCCCATGTTCCAGGCACTGTTCTAAGTGATTTGCGTGTATTCTTTCATTGTTGTTATTAGTTGCTCTCAAGCCGCTCCTCACTCATGGAGACGACCATGTGTGTCGGAGTAGAGCTGCGCTCCATAGGGTTTTCAGGTTTTTGGTAGCAGATCACCAGGCCTGTCTTCTGAGGTGCCTCTGGGTGGGTTCGCACCACCAACCTTTCAGATTATAGTCAAGCGCTTAACCGTTGCACCACACAAGGACTCCATTCAATTATTATAATACCATATGAGGTATTATCTCCACCTTACCAATGAAGAAACTAAAGCACTGAAAAGCAACAGAAAAGCAGAGCTAGGGTTAGAACGCAGGAAATCAGACCCGAGTCTGGACTCAGAATGACTAGACTACTAAGACCTCGCCGTTTGATTGTACAGTAAATAATGAACACATTCTTTCTTCCTCAATTTATAGAATCAGAGAGAGTTAAAATGAAAGAACACTAAGAGATGCTATATTCTAACCTCCCCTCAAGTGGGGAAATTGAGTCCCTCTATAACCTCTCTGAAAGATTATCATAGCCTCTGCTGAGCTAACATGTATGAAATTCAGCTGCTATTCTACTTGGTCAGCCTGAGCCGCTCTGGGTGGTATCAAAACAGGGTGTAAGGGGTCTCCTGGCAACTAGAACAGTAACCTTGGCCTAACAGCCCCAGGCCTCAATTTCTTCTGTCCATCAGTTCCCTCAAACATGTCTTTCCTTCCTTTTTTAAAATATCTTCCTCTTGATTTCCACAAGATAGAAGAATAAATGAAGCTGATTGCTTGAGACCAGAAATGTTACCTTTAGCAGCTGATATTCTGTTATTATTTAAGTTTATTTTAATTTCCAACCCTCCAAATTAAAGTCACGTTTCTTTATATTTATCATATTGGAAGACATAGGCATACCCTTTGAGAAAAGCTGGTTTTTAGGATCAAGGGTCTCTATTCTAAGTTCTGCTCAGCTGGAGAACCATGATCCTGTTTCACTGGGGCTACCCCAAAACAGCAGAAGGTGAGTCACAACAAAGTCAAGCATCAGGGACAAGAAAGGCATCTTATTCCTGATGCTGTTTCCCTCCCAGGTAAAATGCGAAATCAAATCCTTTCATCTCCTTGCAGCTCTGTCCTCTCTGAACATGACATTAACTTCCACAAACGAGCCTGGTGGTAAAGGGGGTGATTAGCTAGATAGGCCTTAACAGCTGGGCTCCGGGAGATTGAAGTGAGGTGGAGGAGGGGCACACTCAGCTCTGGGTCTTGTAGTTCTAACAACAGCGGCAGCAGCAGCAGATGAAAAGCTTCTAGAGGTGGGGGCAGGGGAGAGCCCAGACTGTAAACATCTCTTGCCTGTTGCCTAGAAGCAGTGGCAGCAAACAATCCAAAGACTGCTCCTAGATTTTCAAAATTTCCTTTATACCCAGGGCTCTGTTTTTTCTTAAAATATGCGGCTATTTTATAAGGTCATCAGCACACATGAGACATGTGTATATATCTTCATAATTTCCTAGCCACCATGTGTAATTGCTTATGTAAAGTGGTCAATTATTGTTTAACAAAACCTTGTTAACATTAGTACATTAATCCTGGGTCTTTTATAAACCTTTTAATGACTACTGTATATTAGGCACTTATATTTGTAAGAATCAAGAGAAATAACAAGATACGACGTTTTGTTTATGGGGAAAATTTGATAATTCCTGAATGATAGGCTTCTGGAACAAGCTATGATCAAGGACAGGAGTTATATACTACAAATTGGTTGAGAATATGATAACAGTAATGTTAGAGACTGTCTGGGCAGAAAAGAACTATGAAATATCACACTCACATACACTGACAGAAAGAAAAGGGCAGGGTGGTACTAGTGGAAGATTTTAATTACCTAGGCATAGGACAGGATTACATCAAGTGGCAGAAGTAGGGCTGGGTTTGATGCAAAGCTGCTTTCTAATTTAATGTGTACATCAACCTAAAAGGAAGGAAAGAATGCTAGGTTTAGGGTTAAATAACACAGAGAGAATTATTTAGGAAGCAAAGGAAAGAAAGAATATGGGAAACAGTGATTAAATCTCATTAAGTTTATGATTTAAACCCAAATAGAAACTAGAGGTGTTTAGAGACAACATGGAAATTCAGGGAGACAGAAAATGAAATATGGCATATAATCATTAATTCAGAAAGAAACAAGCCATTGAATTAAGGTCAGGGAAGTAGATTTAAAAAACACAGCATCACCAAGAATTCCATTCCCGCTAATAAGTGGTAAATTTGTTTAGCATTTTACAAGATGAAGGGGGAAATGTAGCGTTTATAGATAGAATGACGCAGTAAAGAAAAGGCTCCCGCTCCCTTTTTCAGAACCCAAGTTATTAAAAGGAATAGGAAATAAAATCCTCCCTACCTGGAAGGAAACTCTAAAAAGGACCCAGGGAAGAAAAGAGGCAAAGAAATTACCGAATGGGAGGACAAACTTCTTTTATGACATTAGAAGCACACAACCCAGGAAGGCATCCATAGGGCCATTAAGGGGATGCGTGGGAAATCCGTGACAGATGGGGCTGCCATTGCTGAGAGCCCGAATGAATTCTCTGCCTGCGTATTTACGGAAGAAGCTGAAGGTCACGTCCCGGAAACCGGGATACATTTTCTTGAGGGGAAAAGTGAAACGTTAAAAGGATTTTATGATCGCACAAGAGCAGATAGTTGGGCAATTAGAACTATTAAAAGTTGACAGGGCACAAGGCCCAGATTCAATATGTCACAGAAACCTGAAAGAAGAGCAAAGGAAACAGGAAATGCCTTCAGCAGCGTTTCCTGATAGCTTGCTCAGGAGACTGAAGATTCAGGGCTGGTAGCTACTCTAGGATTAGGTGTTTAAAAGAAACCCTTGGGATATTTAGAAATTGAGCCACCAATAATCTGAGTCATGGTTGCAAAGCAGATAGTGCCAGTTGCAATTTTGCAATTTATAGAAACACCTAATCTGGTGACGAGTTAACATTGGTTTAATAATTCACAAATAATTGGCATTTTCACAGAAATGGGGCATCTTTGCGCTCTTCCACACAGGTGAAAACAGAAGGTGCTTACTGCTTCTAAATTTCTTGAGTTATTTATCATACAGCATTCACCTATACTTTGTCTGCATTAAATTAGCTGGTATGAGAGCAAACCCAAGCTCCCTCTAAACTCAGGGGAATATGCATATGTGAAATGGAATGGAGAGATTTCAGAAATCACTGCCCTCATTGCTATTTTTATCACCACCATCATCATCAAGCAGCATTTAGTAAGCTCACACTTGTGTATAACACTACAGCAAAGGAGAGGGTTGGTGGGGAGTATTTCTCACGGTGTCTCAGGGTCTGGTTTCCACACTGCTTCATCTCCTGCCTTTTCATCGTTGCCTTACCAACTATCACGTCACCATATTATTCTAAGACACAGAAATGAAGAAGGTTCCACTATCTGAGGATGTGCTGAGGGTGAGCAATTGCTCCATCCACTAGCCTCCAGCTCTATTTGCATAAACCAATAAAAATAATGTAAATAGTTACAGATTTGTGGGCTTAAAATCTGAGGGACAAGTGTCATTACTTAGTTAATGATAATTAATCACTTAAAAATGCATTTCCTTTTCCTCCCACCCACTTGTTCTTCCTCTTTCTCTTCTTCCTCTTCCTCCTTCCCTCTCTCCCTTCCTCTGCTCCTTCATCCCTTATTGCCTGCAAATGTTTATTGAATTTCTTAGACCATATTGTAAGATTTAACAATAAAAACATGCAAGTCCTGTCCTCAAAAACTTCCCAATCTGCCCACAAAACCAAATGAGACTTAATGGGCACACCCACCCAGGGGCAAGGAGGAGAAGGCAGGAGGGGACAGGAAAGCTGATAAAGGGGAACCCAAGGACAAGAAGGGGAAAGTGTTGACACGTTGTGGGTCTGGCAACCAGTGTCACAAACAATATGTGTATTAATTGTTTATTGAGAAACTAATTTGCTCTGTAAACCTTCATCTAAAGCACAATTAAAAAAAAAATTTTTAAAAACTTCCCAATCTGGTGGCGATATCAACACAGTACAGAGGCTAGAATAGTGCAAAGCCCATAGTGCCCACAACCATCTAAGGAATATATACAACACAACCATGAACTAGTCAAAGGGAAGGTGGGATGTAGAAGGAAACAATAGAAGTTAATGAAGACAGGAAGTGAAGAAGGCTATTTTAAGCACAAAGATTATACTTACAGAGGCTTGGAGGTGAGACAATGCAGAAAACTGCAAAATATTACCAGATTATTTCCCTCATTTGGTTCTTTTGTATTTCTTCTCTCCCAAAGCCTACCACACTAACTGCATTATTCAGTGCAGCTTATTGAATTTATTTCCTTAAAAAGAAAACAACAAAAATAGGAAATGGACCAAAGTAAGCAAAAAGCAGGGCAATTTAGAAAAATGATGTAATACAAGTTTTCATAAATTTCAAAAAGAAATGCAGTTTTATTTACTCTTTTAATTAATGACCTGGAGGGCTATAGTTAAAAAGTGAAACTTCTGTTGCTTAAGAAAAAAAAGGGAGAGGTGGTGAAGAGTGGTAGCCGTACTGACAGGATTGTGTCTCTGTGGACACAAAGGATCATGTGTATTTTAAGAACAAAAGTGAAAAAAATAATATAGCTAGGGCTCGCTACAATCATATGGAATAAAAGAGGGTACAGTGGAAAATATGGACCAGAGTAACACTGTGGGGGTCATCATATGAAGACCGACATGAAAATAATATCTGCTGATTTTTCTTACCAAGCTAACCATTAGAAACCAGTAAAATGAGTCTTGTTGGTGTATTAAAAATAGTTTTTGTTAGTTGCTATGGAGTCAGTTCTAACTCATGACAACCCCACATGTGCAGAGTAGAACTGCTCTATAGGATTTTCAAGACTGACCTTTCAGAAGCAGAACACCAGCCTTGTCTTCTGAGATGCCTCTAGGTAGGTTCAAACTGCCGACCTTTTGGTTGGCTCTTATTAAGCCAGAAACCAAACCCATTGCCTTAAAGTCAATTTCAACTCATAGCAAGACTATAGGACAGAGGAGAACTGCCCCACAGAATTTCCAAGGCTGTCAATCTTTACAGAAGCGGATTGCCACATCTTTCTCTTGAAGAGTGGGTGGTGGGTTCGAACCACTGACATTTTGGTTAGCAGCTGAGTGCCCTAATTCTAAGTTATATCGAGAATTCAAGGCCTAAGTACCTTCATTTTTCCTCTTCCTATGCCTACTGCAGGGTCCTGTTGAGGAAGCTAGCATTGCATTGATCAGCTTTAACTGTCTTCTTAACTTGCCACCTGCACGTGAATCCACAGTAGACTCACTCTACTTACTCACATTCCTCAATCTTAGTGAACGTCAGCAATCAGGGCTCCCAGAAAAATGGGAGGTTTTTCTTTAGTACCGTTAGAACTCCCTTTTTCCCTCCCTACATTCTTCCTTAATATTACTATAGTTTCCCTCCTACACTGTATCAAACCCTGCTTTTGGAGTAACACTTTTCATGCATACTATACGGTGTGCCAACTCTAACTGGGTTGTTTCCTACTATTACATCACTATAGAAGAAAAATCTTGATTCCTAAATAAGAGTAAGTTTAGGAGTAAACAGAGTAAATGAGTGCAATCTGCTTAGAAGGAGGTGGGAACAGGGAAAAGCGTGCTATAGGATCTATCGGGTACCCAGTAAGTATATTATTAAGAATATTGAACAACCAGTACCTCATTGGTCATGCTGGAGTCTTTAATTGTTCAATCATAGGGATGTCTGTGTTTGCAAATCATAATACAAAATACATAGCAGAGGAATAAAAATATCAATTGTTCAATAGATATATATGATTAAGAACACTGAGCTGATTGTCAGCAAATTGGAGCTTTGGGCCAAGAACTGCCTTTGAATTGCTTTCTGACCTTTGGCAAATGAGTTGAACTCTACGCACTTGCTACATCTCAAAAAATATGGATAGGAAGAATCCTCTCCTCCGAAACAATTGCTGAAATGTAAGAGATGCATCTTAAAAATAATTTTGAGATAAGTACCATATGAATGAGGGCAGTGGTGATTCCGTGATAGAATTCTTGTCTTCCGTAAGGGAGACCCGGGTTTGATTCCTGGCCAATGCACGTCAAGTACAGCCACACTCATCTGTGGATGATGCTGAACAGGTTTCCACAGAGCTCTCAGACTAAAACAGACAAGGAAGAAAGAATTGGTGGTCTACTTCTGAAAATCAGCCAATGAAAATCATATGGATCACAACATCTGATCCTATTCAGCATGAAGTCACCATGAGTCGAGTGACAACTTCACAGCAGCTAACCACAGGAACAATTATATGAATAGCGTTACTTAAGGCAGTGACTTACATATAGCGAAACCCTATAAATGTTTGTGAAACAAAAATTTATGGAAAAAATGCTTGGATCAATTTAAAAAGAGCCTTTCTGGAAAAGAATGAAAGCCTAAAACCAGACTACTAGAATGAAAATACTTGAGGTATTGCCATATCTCGCAGGATTTTTGAGAAAAAAGATTCCATTATGAGGGAATATTTTTCACTGACTGTCAACATTCCTCTGGTATCTCTCCTTTGTTGGCAAATCTGGCTATCATTGCTGCTGATAAGGCAAAATCCAGATGGTGCATCAGTATTTATATGTTGGTTTCTTCAAAATATGGTTTTCCATCAAGCTGTACAAGTCCTCAGTCACTCTAAAACCTTTCCCCGATTTAATGTACAAATTTTTTTAGATACTGAGTATCTTTTCTTCTGATTTTATCAAGCAATAATGATTTATTTACAAAAAGAAATGATTTGTTTAAAACCTAAATATAATTAAACAAAAGGTAGATTTATCATAAATATTTCAAAAACAATTTTACAGATTCTCTGTAATTGTTAGCATCTGTATATATATAGTCCATTTTCAAGCTGTAGCCCCAAATGACAATTATTATCTATGACAATTCCTATAAAATTAGCAAATATTTCTTCTTTTCATTGTTGTAGTTTAAGTGAAAGTTTACAATTCATGTTAGTCTCTCATACAAAAATTTATACATACATTTCTCTCCCCATACTGTGACAGTACACTCCACCTTTCCACCCATGATTCCCCATATCCATTCAACCAGCTCCTAACCCTGTCTGCCTTCCCATCTCACCTCCGGATAGCAGCTGCCCATTTAGTCTCTTGTAACTACTTGAGCTAAGAGGCACACTCTTCACAAGTACCACTTTATGTGCTGCAGTCCAGTCCAATCCCTCTCTGAAGATTTGGCCTCAGATACTGTTGTAGTTCTGCACTGATAGAGAAACCACAGGCCATGCTTTCTGAGGTTCCTCCAGTCTCAGTCAGACCATTAAGTCTGATCTTCTAACTAGAATTTGAGTTCTGCACCCCACCTTTATCCAGTTCCATCTGGGGCTCTCTGCTGTGTTCCCTGTCAGGGCGATCACTGGTGGTAGCCGGGCACCATCTAGTTCTTCTGGTCTCAGGCTGATGAAGGCTCTGGTTTATGTGGCCCTTTCTGTCTCTTGGGCTAGTACTTTCCTTGTGTCTTTGGTGTTCTTCATTCTCCTTTACTCCAGGTAGTTGGGAACAATTGCTGCATCTTAGGTGGCCGCTTGCAAGCTTTTAAGATCCTAGACGCCACTCACCAAAGTAGGATGCAGAACATTTTCTTAATAAATTTTGTTATGCCTATTAACCTAAATGCCCCCTGAAAGCATGGTCCCCAGATGTCTACCCCTGGTACTCTGTCCCTCGAAGTGTTTCGCTGTATTCAGGAAACTTCTTAGCTTTGGTTTAGCCTAGTTGTGCTGACCTTCCCTGTAGTGTGTGTTGTCCTTCCCTTCACTTAAGAGAACTCGTGTCTACTATCTAGCTAGCAAATGCCCCCTCCCTCCTTCCCCACACTTGTAACCATCAACAAATGTTTTCTTCTGTGTTTAAACCTTTTCTTGAGTTCTTATAATAGTGGTCTTACAGAGTATTTGTCCTTTTGTGACTGACTAAATTCACTCAGAATAATGCCTTCCAGATTCCTCCATGTTATGTTTCACGGATTCATAATTGTTCTTTATCGTTGCGTAGTATTCCATTGTGTGGATATGCCAAATTTGTTTATCCATTCGTCCGTGGATGGGCACCTAGGTTGTTTCCATCTTTTTGCTATTGTAAACAGTGCTGCAATGAACATAGGTGTGCATATATCTATTCGTGTGATGGCTCTTACTCTTATTTCAAGGAACAGGATAGCTGGATCATATGGTACTTCTATTTCTAGCTTTTTAAGGCAGTACCAGATCAATTTCCAAAGTAGGTGTAACATTTTACATTCCCACCAACAGTGTATAAGTGTTCCAGTCTCTCCACAACCTCTCCAACATTTATTATTTTGTGTTTTTTGGATTAATGCTAGCCTTGTTGGGGTGAGATGATATCTTACTGTAGTTTTGGTTGCATTTCTCTAATGACTACTGATTGTGAGCATTTCTTCACGTGTCTGTTAGCTGCCTGAATATCTTCTTTGGTGAAGTGCCTGTTCATATCCTTTGCCCATTTTTTAATTGGGTTATTTGTCTTTTGGTTGTTGAGGTTTTGCAGTATCTTGTAAATTTTAGAGATTAGACACTAATTGGATTTGTCATAGCCAAAAATTTTTTCCTGTCTGTAGGTTGTCTTTTCACTCTTTTGGTGAAGTCTTTTGATGAGCGTAAGTGTTTGATTTTTAGGAGCTCCCAGGTATCTAGTCTCTCTTCTGGTGCTTGTGCATTGTTACTTACAGTTCGTATTGTGTTTATGCCATGTAGTGGGGCTCCTAGCATTGTCTCTATTTTTTCTTCCTTGATCTTTATTGTTTTCGATTTTGTATTTAAGTCTTTGATCCATTTTGAGTTAGTTTTTGTGCATGGTGTGAGGTATGGGTCTTGTTTCAGTTTTTGCAGGTTGATATCCAGTTATGCCAGCACCATTTGTTAAAGAGACAGTCTTTTCCCCATTTAATGGACTTCGGGCCTTTGTCAAATATCAACTACTCATAGGTGGATGAATTTATGTCTGGATTCTCAATTCTGTTCCATTGGTCTATGTATCTGTTTTTGTACCAATACCAGTCTGTTTTGACTACCATGGTGGTATAATAGGTTCTAAAATCAGGTAGTGTGAGGCCTTCCACTTTGTTCTTCTTGAGTAATGCTTTACTTATTCAGGGCCTCTTCCTTTTCCATATGAAGTTGGTGATTTGTTTCTCCATCTCATTAAAAAATGCCAGTGGAATTTGGATCAGGATTGCATTGTATCTGTAGATTGCTTTGGGTAGAATTGACATTTTCACTATGTTGAGTCTACCTATCCATGAGCACGGGATGTTTTTCCACTTATGCAGGTCTCCTTTGGTTTCTTGCAGTACTGTCTTTTCATTTTCATTGTATAGGTCTTTGACGTCCCTAGTTAGATTTATTCCTAAGTATTTTACCTTCTTGGGGGCTATTGTAAATGGTATTGATTTGGTGATTTCCTCTTTGAGGTTCTCTTTGTTGGTGTAAAGGAATCCAACTGATTTTTGTATGTTTATCTGGTATCCTTAAACTTTGCTGAAATCTTCTATTAGTTCCAACAGTTTTCTTGTGGATTCTTTGGGGTTTTCTGTGTATAAGATCATATCATCTGCAAATAGAGATACTTTGACTTCTTCCCCACCAATTTGGATGCCCTTTATTTCTTTTTCTAGCCTAATTGCTCTGGCTAGGACCTCCAGCACAGTATGAATAAAAGTGGTGATAAAGGGCATCCTTGTCTGGTTCCCGTTCTCAAGGGGAATGCTTTCAACGTCTCTCCATTTAGGATGATGTTGGCTGTTGGCTTTGTATAAATGCCCTTAATTATATTGAGGAATCGCCCTTCTATTCCTATTTTGTTGAGAGTTTTTATCATGAATGGGTGTTGGACTTTTTCAAATGCCTTTTCTGTATCAATTGATAAGATCATGTGGTTCCTGTCTTTTGTTTTATTTATGTGATAGATTACATTGATTGTTTATAGCTGGTATAAATCCCACTTGATCATGGTGAATTTTATCTTTTTGATATGTTGCTGAATTCTATTGGCTAGTATTTTGTTGAGAATTTATGTGTCAATGTTCATGTGGGATATTGGTCTGTAATTTTCTTTTTTTGTGGTGTCTTTACTTGGTTTTGGTATCAGGGTTATGCTGGTTTCATAGAATGAGTTTGGGAGTATTCCATCCTTTTCTATGCTCTGAAATACCTTTAGTAGTAGTGGTGTTAACTCTTCTATGAAAGTTTGGTAGAATTCTCTGGTGAAGCCATCCAGGGCAGGGCTTTGTTTTGTTGTTGGGAGTTTTTTAATTACCTTTTCGATCTCCTCTTTTGTTATGGGTTTATTTAGTTGTTCTACCTCTGTTTGTTTTAGTTTAGGTAGGCAGTGAGTTTCTAGAAATTTTTCCATTTCCACTAGGTTTTCAAATTTGTTAGAGTATACTTTTTCATAGTATTCTGTTACGATTGTTTTAATTTCATTTGGGTCTGTTGTGGTATCACCCATCTCATTTCTTATATGGGTTATTCGCTTCCTCTCCTGTTTTTCTTTTGTCAGTTTGACCAATGGTTTATCAATTTTGTTGATCTCTTCAAAGAACCAGCTTTTCATCTTGTTAACTCTTTCAATTGTTTTTCTATTCTCTGTTTCATTTAATTCTGCTCCAATTCTTTTTATTTCCTTTCTTCTGGCGCCTGAGGGCTTCTTTTGCTGCTCTCTTTCTACCTGCTCCAGTTGTAGGGCTAATGTTTTGATTATGGCCCTTTCTTCTTTTTGGATGTGTGCATTTATTGCTATAAAGTGACCTCTGAGCAGTGCTTTTGCTGTGCCCCAAAGGTTCTGGTAGGATGTGTTTTCATTCTCATTTGAGTCTATGAATTTCTTTATTCCATCCTTAATTTCTTCTATAACCCAGTAGTTTTTGAGCAAGGTGTTGTTCGGTTTCCATATGTTTGATTTTTTTTTCCTTGCTTTTTGTGTTGTTGATTTCCACTTTTATGGCTTTATGGTCAGAAAAGATGCTTTGTAATATTTCAACGCTTTGGATTTTATTAAGGCTTGCTTTATGACCTAATATGTGGTCTATTCTGGAGAATGTTCCATGTGCGTTGGAAAAGAAAGTATACTTGGCTGATGTTGGGTGGAGTGTTTGGTATATGTCTATAAGATCAAGCTGGTTGATTGTAGCATTTAACTCTTCTGTGTCTTTGTTGAGCTTCTTTCTGGATGTTCTGTCCTTCACCGATAGTGGTGTGTTGAAGTCTCCTACTACTACTGTGGAGCTGTCTCTCTCTCTTTTCAGTGCTGTTAGAGTTTGTTTTACATATTTTGGAGCCCTGTTGTTGGGTGTGTAAATATTTATTATAATTATGTCCTCCCGGTGTATTGACCCTTTAAGAATTATATAGTGTCCTTCCTTATCCTTTGTGGTGGATTTTACTTTAAAGTCTATTTTTTCAGAGATTAATATTGCCACTTCTGCTCTTTTTTGAGTGTTGTTTGCTTGATGTATTTTTTTCCCATCCTTTGAGTTTTAGTTTGTTTTTGTCTTTAAGTCTAAGGCGTGTCTCTTGTCAGCAGCATATACATAGATTGTGTTTTTTTAATTCAATCTGCCACTCTCTGTCTCTTTATTGGTGCATTTAGTCCATTTACATTCAGCGTAATTATTGATAGGTATGAGTTCAGTGCTGTCATTTTGATGTCTTTTTTTGTGTGTTGTTCACAGTTTCTTTGTTCCACTTAATTTTCTGTGCTGAAATGTTTTTCTTTATGTATTTTCTTTTCATCTTTTTCATTGTTGTTGATTTTGTGTTTGCTGAGTCTTTATATTTTTCTAGTTTTTTATTTTGACTTGTAGGATTGTTAGTTTCCTTTGTGGTTACCTTAGTATTTACCCTATTTTTCTAAGTTTATACCCGTCTTTTATTTCTTTATATTGCCTTGACTTCCTCTCCACATGAAAGATCTATGTCTACATTTTTTAAGTCCCTCTTTTTTGTTTTAATATTGTCATCTTTTACGTACTGTCATCTGTTTCCCTATTTTCAGTGTTTTAGCTTTTATTACTTTTGTGACTTCCCTATCTGGGTTGGTATCTGGTTGCTCTGTCCTGTGTTCTAGTCTTGAGTTGTTATCTGATGTTACTGATTTTCTAACTGGAGGACTCCCTTTAGTATTTCTGGTAATTTTGGTTTGGTTTTTGCAAATTCCCTAAACTTGTGTTTATCTGGAAATGCCCTAATTTTGTCATCATATTTGAGAGACAGTTTTGCTGGATATATAATTCTTGGCTGGCAGTTTTTTTCCTTCAAGGCTTTATATACATCATCCCATTGCCTTCTTGCCTGCATGGTTTCTGCTGAGTAGTCTGAGATTATTCTAATTGACTCTCTTTCTAGATGACTTTTCATTTATCCCTAGCCGCTCTTAAAATTCTCTCTTTATCTTTGGTTTTGGCAAGTTTGATTATAATATGTCTTGGTAACTTTCTTTTGGGATCTACCTTACGTAGGGTTCAATGAGAATCTTGGGTAGATATCTTGTTATCTTTCATGTTATCAGGGAAGTTCCCATATATACCCAGTTGTACTGTGGTAATGAGGGCCTATGCTGTTGAGATGGGTCCACACAAGTCTATGCAGGGGGAAAGGCACTCAAAGTCTGTGGATCCCTTATGCCTGTGTCTAGGCAAAGGAGCTGTGCCTACCCTGTGTTCCTGGCTCAGGGGAACTGGCAGTTTATTTTTTCCCCTTTTTGCTAATTTGTTCATTCTCCAAGGCAGGGAGAATGGTACCAGGCATGTGATGGATCCAACTTCCAGCCCAGTGAACTTGGCAATTGCTGAAGCCAATCTGGGACCCAGTGCAGAGCAGACAGCAGGGAGGTAAATGGCAGAGAGTTTTTTCCCTAAGGGTTGTGTTTTTGATCTGCATGGTAGCCCGTACACAATTACTTATCTTTCACCGATGAGGGCTGCTCCTCACAGGTTCTGGGTGGCCAAGTAGACTTTCTGGTGCTGGGTCTCTCCCAGTGCAGAAAACGTGCCTCCCGAGGCTTGCTGCTTGCCTGCCTCGCTGCTCACCCATGAGCTGATCAGGCCTGAAGGGATCAGGCTCTCACCGGGTCAGGTCTGGCAACTCCTCACTGCTTCTGAACCATCTCTCCCTCCCCCGCCACTGAGTCCGGTTCCTCAACTCTGCCTTTGATGTTCAGGGCTCCCATATTGCCATATATAATTGAATCACTTGTTTTTTCAGGTCTTTGTTATAAGAGGGTCCACCAGAAGCATGTGACTACTCCGCCATCTTGGTCCCGCCTCCTCGCATGCTGCCTCTTTTACGTCTTGCTGCAAAATGCTGAATGCTAGTTTCGCTTTTCACTTTTTTTGTAAAAACCAAAAACTCTCTTTGGGTTTCTTTTGATTAGCAAAAATAGGTACTAATGAAAGTCTTTCGTAAAAGTGAAGAAGCAGGGGAGGCGTGTAATAATGAAAACTAAAAAAAATGAGGTATTCAGACGTACTCCAGAAGTGATTTACGACAGAGTCAATACATTGTAGCTCTTATTTTTAAATTAGAGTTTACACAGAGAATGCATAAGCAATGTCCTTTTTGAAGTTCAGAGAACACTGATTAATCTGTAATTTCCTTCCATTCTTCCTCATCTGATTATTGATAGTTATAATAATGGGTACAGTCTCATATTATTCCAGAGCTTGCAGCACCATGACAGAGTAGATTTTAGTGAAGTCCTGCTCTCCTCTGAGGAGGATAGGATGCTTTAGAAAGAGGATATGCCTTATACAGGTAGTCTGACAATTCTATTCCAATGACTCCCTTGTAAATTGGTTCTAGCACAAGTCAAATACCACACTTTTTACTTAGTTTTCATTATTGTTGCCTTTAATTATCAGTATCTTTATAAATCTGATCTTTATCTTGTCCAGTTCATCCTTGAATTTTTTGGCAGCTTCAACATTGGTTCTTCCTGCTTCTCCAGTTATACATGTTATGTACCCAAATCTGTGTTTGAAGTGATGAAACCAGCATTTGCTAGCATTAAAGTACTCCCGGTAGTCTTCTTGCTGTTCCTTCAAGTTTTCAGAAAGGCTGCATGCTTTCTTTTGAATTGTCATTAAACTCATTGGAATCCTCTTCTAGATTTGGTCTTCTGCCCAAATCATCAACAGTTTCTCCATCTCGTGAACTAGTCCTTGCCTCTTCTTTGTTAAAATTGTCAGTTTTATACCAATGGCTCCTTTAACTGCCTCCAAAATCCTATTCTTATCCTTAATGATTGTTGAAACAGTGGAATGAGACAGCCCTTCCTCATATGCTATTTCACTGACTTTCTTTCCATTGTCATAGGCCTTAATGATCTTCATCTTTATATCCATGTCTGGAGCCTTTCTCACCTTCGTTTTTGGATTAGAACTTTCAGTGGTATGACTTCTTTTGCTAGACGTATTGTTGGGAGTATAAGCAGTGCAGGTGTTACAGTTAGAGAAACTTGAACAACTTGGCTTCAAATTAACAACTGATGCTTCTTATGGTATGAAATACTAACTAAGATCACACTATAGCCCTGGTGGCACAGTGGTTAAGAGCTTGACTGCTAACCAAAATGTTGACAGTTTGAATCCACCAGCTGCTCCTTGGAGACCCTATGGGGCAGTTCTACTCTGTCCTATAGGGTCACTATGAGTTGGAATCGACTGGATGGCAATAGGTTTTTTTTTAATTTTGGTTATAGACCTAGTTTACAATGAAGTCCACATTAGTGTCCTAACAATGAAGTCAAGAGCCCTAATGGCTGTGAGTCATGTGCGGAGTTCAATTTTCTTATGTTATTAGAGTTGAACGTTGTCCAACTATGCATTATGACTCCCGATACCGACTTCATTGTAGACCAGTGTTTTGAGCAGTGAATCATAAAATTGAATATCTGGGAGTGAACATCTGAGAATGATAACATCAGCAAATTACGTGCTGCAACATAGTGTATGATACATATTACTAACTATAAAAAACCAAAACCAAACCAAACCCATTGCCCTCGAGTTGATTCTGACTCATAGTGAACAGAGTAGAATTGCCCCATAGGATTTCCAAGGAGTGACTGGTGGATGCACCAAAAAAAAAAAAAAAAAAAAAAAGACGATCGTAAGTGCAGTTCGTCATAACTCGAATACATTGTAAGAAGGGGACTACCTATATTTTATATTTAAGAAGTTCAGTCACCTTCTCCCTCTATGTGCAGAGATTAAAAACTATTCCATTAATCTCAGATTTGTATGGTTGCTTGAAAACATTGTTAGTCATCCAGAGTCACACAAATACAAACAATAGATGTTGCTGAGGATATGGGCTTAACTGCTTATATCTCTGGAGAAGAGTGAAAGGCAGACTAAGGAAGACACAGGAGCTATCTCCAAATATTTGCATGGCTGTCATGCTGTATCAGCCAGGGTTCCAGTTGCAAGCAACAGAAATGGACTTGGTATGATTTAAACAGAAAAGCAAATTATGGAGAAAGTATTGTGTAACTCACAAAATCACCGGTAAGGCTGCACAATAAGGCTTGGAAAATGGGCAGGAACAAGACAGGTTTGTCAGCAGCGAGGGTGCCCTCTCAAATCATCCCACAAAACCAGTGCAATGAGCACACACTTCTGCCACTCCCCAGGATAGATTACCCAGTAAGCAAGGCATGCGTGGGCTTCCTTGTGCCTACTTACTGATCTGTAGCACACGATTTCTCCTATTTTTCACACATTGAAGATGTGGTGAAATCCATGTGAAGTTGTGCACTAAAGATTAGTTAGTTGACACAATTAAACCTGTTCATACCTTGCTTAATGTAAACCTGTGCCTACCTTGCTTACTGGTTAATCTGCCCTTGGCCCACCCCACTGGAAGTATGAGCACAGCTTGTACTGCAACCACCCCAGCAATGAAGCCTGGGCACCTCTGCCACTCTGCTGCACTCCTGCTCCTGGAAACAATCCTGCAGCATCTCTTGCATTGCTTGCTGCTACAGTGCATCGTCTGTGGTCTGCCTTTTCATGGGGCATAGAACCAGATTTAAAGTTCAGGGCCACTGCGTCCTACTGGTTGAGCTAAGGGAGACTGGGAATAAATATTTCTGTCTTTGCATTCCCCCATGCGCCTTCCCTCCGCCCCCGCCCATCTCACAAATCAGTGGATTCTCTAAACACAGGAAGGGTTCAAATGTTGGGCAGCCAGGGAAATACACAAAATATCCACTATATAAGCGGAAGAGGGAGTAGGGTTCTTCTGAGTTGCTACAACAAAAGTGAGGACTAGGAAGTTTCATGGTGAGAGGTGGAGGGTGGGTTGCAGATTTGAACATGATAAAAACTTTCCACAAAATAAAATTATGAACTGCTCTAGAAAGTGGGAAACTCCCTGATGGTACTGGAATTTAAGTAAATGCTACATGGCCATTGGGAAAGAGTGCTGTCGACAGAACTCCACAGTTTACTCAGTATTTATCTGATTCTATCATTCGAGATTGGGATTCTGTCTCAGCTTATGTTTCTTTGCATGTTTCTACCATATTCTAGGTTACAGTCAGGTTGCAAATATCCCCAGAGGCCAGGGCAGCCTGAGCTCCCCATGTTCCTGTGCACCCTCAGTCAGCTTAGCAAACTCCCAGCTTATCCAAGGGAGCTGAACAAATATCATAGTTTATGTCTGTTTTGACATGAAAATGATTGGGAAGCCTGGCTCTAAGGCTATAAAGGTCATTCGTTTTACAATGCATAATATATATGAAATATAATCTATGGCATATGATATACATCTAGTATGTTATATGCATATATAAAAGTAAAGGTGATAGTGGGGTAGAGCTGCAAGCAGATTATAAACAATAACAACAAAACTGATAGAGAACTTACTGACGTTTCCTATAAAATAGTGCCTCTGAACTTTATTAATAATAAGGATGGCAGTGCTGATATTAATAATGGAGTTATTGGGCTATACATCTGACACTGTGTTAAGTGTATAATTTAATTATTACAGCAACACTTTAAATTTTTTGCCCTCATTAACAGCTGGCGACACTCAGCCTCAAAGCTGTTATGTACCTTGTCCACCTTTGCAGAGCTGGCAGGTGCTAGAATCAGTGTTGTAACCAAGGCCTATCAGACTCGAGCCTCCAGGCTCTTAGCAACTGCCTCTCAGCCCCTTACTACTTTGGCATCTTCTCCCATAATTGTGTCCTAGCTTTTCCGCTATTGCTTCTCACTCACCAACAGCAGATCTATTTCATGATCTATAATTTCAGTATGTGCTCAAGGCATTTATATTGTCCACCTGCTTGTACTCGCAGAGCAAATAAACATTCAGATTTACAGCTGTCATTTACTTTTTGCACAAATCCCTCCCAATAAAAAACAGTGCAGCAAACCACACTTTAATGTTGGGAGAGCAGCTGGGCTCCAGATCCTCATAGCTGGATGTCCCTTATGTTTAGCATAATTCACAGACAACGCAGATGCAACGTCTCAGGAGGCTGCTAGGGTGTCAAAGTTGAGCCTCAGGAATCCACGGAGGGAGGTGTCAGGGGAATCTGGGATGTTTAGCAAGAGAAGACAGAACATTTACCAGCAGTAGCACACAGTTTTGCAAAGACTAGTTGCAATTGTGGTTGTTTTTAAATTAATACTATCAATGTCATAGGCCTCGCCTGTAAGGCTAACACTACTTAAAAGTCATCATCTCCTTCCACCCAAGGCAAAAATCACTTCTACAACATCAGTGACAGATGATTCTTCACCTCTGCTTGATTATTTTCAGGAATGGAGAACTCAGTTCTGTCTTATATTGAATAGATAATAGCTTCCTGTGGCTGCTGAAGAGACTGGCACTAAGTTTTTCAGGCCTAGAAACCTGAATTTGCCAGTCCCCCAGGAGCTTCAGGAAATGGAACCACATGCCTGCTATTCTGGGCACTATGTTTTCATTATCAAGGTAACTGGAAACTAAATGAATAATCAGAGGGATGCTTTCTAAACTTAGAATAATAGAAAACAAAATTACATATTATTATGAAATTTTCCTCTCAAGTCATGGAAAAAGCCTCATGAATTATCCCTGTCCAACTACAGAGAGAACATTTCTAATAACTGAAATGTAATGAGAGCTCTTTCTCTTCCTCTCTGGAAAAATGCTAAATAAGTTCAATTCAATTTCTCAAGTAATCAGTTTTTATCAGTCACCCAAAACATCTCTTCATGCCAGACAAAATCCCGTAAGATGGAGTAGAACTCAGATTTCTTTACATCTCAGGCAACATCTTCCTAACGAATTCTGGGAGCTTTGGATATATAAAATTTAAAACTGATCCCCAGCAAACTTCTAGAATGAATTGTTAAATAGTTGATCTGTCAGCACTTAGGAAACAAGCACAAATAATAAAAGTCAGAAATGATTTTACTGAGAAGTCATGCCAAACTAACTTCCCTTCTTACTTTGCTGGTAGATAAGAAGAATGCTCTGGTTATTATGCATCTACATTTCAGCAAGGCATTTTAGAGTCTCTAATGATATTTTTGTGGACAATATAAGAGATGCAAATTGGACGATGATAAAGTTTTATGGATGCATAATTGGTTGGATTATTGCTAATATATTGATTGATGTCACTCTGGAGGAAGTTTTCTGATATGTCACTGACTTGTTCTTGCTTCTATCTTGTCAACACTTGTTCTGAAAACAAAGACATGGTTGATGTATAAGGTTAAAATGAGGTGAGGGCTTTATTTATGATTCCTGTTACCATGCTCTCTTTATCTGTGTCTTAAATTAACAAAAATTCTATGTCTTTAGTAGCTCTCCTTTAGAAACACTCCAGAGGTGTGACTGAAGTATGGCAGGTAGGGCACGTGCCCCGGGTGCCTCTTGAGGTGGGGCACTAATGAACAGTATCTATTGACCATTGCCGTTTCCATTACCAGCTGTGAGAGATCATTCCGCAATTTAAAACTAATTGCCACGGGCATTGTATTCTGTAGGTAGGCCCCTGGAAACACCAGTGATAAAATTCTAGAAAAGACTATGGTCTTCTCTTAGTCTTCCACTCACTTGGACTCCGTAACTTTTGACAATTGATTATTTCTCCAAGATCTTTTCTCTATTTTATTATGATACCTACATGATCATGGTTCTTCTCTTTCTGGCCATTTCTTTTATCTTTTATCACCTCATTTTCTTTAAACCTTGAAAGGTAGGGTTTTCCTAAAGCTCTGTCCTCAGCCCCCAGGTCCTCCCCCTATACCTACTTCTCCTCCAAAAACATCGTCAAACTCACAGCTTTAGCTGTCACCTCCCAATTTTTCACCACAGGTCTGCATTCCCAATGGTGTATTGACCACTGTATATAAGATAGTTCCACAAAACTTAGCACATGAAACTTATTTCATGATTTTCTTCCCCTTTTCTCCCTCTGAAGTGAATGTCTTTGGTTTCCTGTGCAGATCCCCTATGTCATTCTGTGGGCTCCTCCCCAAGCTGCTGTGAGTGATACCAGAAATGATTCTGACTTATACCTGTGAGTGATGCTGGATAACAATCCACAGCTGGCCCCATTTTTGTGGTGACCTCTCCTCCTCCATTCAAGAGCTGACTTTGCTCAGACAGAAGCTGCCTTGCCTGGAAGACTACAACCTGTCCAGTGGAGGGAATACCTTAGCAAATGACTGACACAAGGGTTAAAAAGGACAAGCCTCCTTGCCTCAAAGTAGGACCAACCCTGTGGTCCAAGGACTTCTCCAGATAGTCTGCAGCTGAGACCACATTCTTGGTTAGCATTTTTTTCACTTGTCTTATCCTACTTTATTCACCTGCCTTTTCCTGAGTGCATTCCCACAATAAATAGTCTGAAAAATAATAAGTTCTCTACCATAAAAAGGGTCCTGAGAGGGAAAAATTGGGACTCTAAGACAATGAATAGGGATACATGGTATCTGCACTTGTAGTTGTTAGGTGCCGTCAAGCAGGTTCCCATGTATCATGACCCTACTTGCAACAGAACGAACCACTGCCTGGTGCTGCAACATCCTCACAATCCTTGCTATGTTTGAGCCCGTTGTTGCAGGCACTGTGCTAATGCATCTTGTTGAGGGGCTTCCTCTTTTTCACTGACCCTCCACTTTACCAAGCATGATGTCCTTCTCCAGGGACTGGTCCCTCCTGGTAACATGTCCAAATTACATGAGACAAAGTCTCATCATCCTCATTTCTAAGGAGCACTCTGTATTTACTTCTGGCAAAACAGATCTGTTCGTTCTTCTGACCGGCCATGGTATACTCAACGTTCTTCATCATCACCATAACTCAAAGGTGTCAATTCTTTGGTCTTCCTTTTCCATTGTCCAGCTTTTACACGCATATGAGGCGATTAAAAATACCATGGCTGGGGTAAGGCACACTTTAGCCCTCAAAGTAACATCTTTGCTTTTTAACACTCTAAAGTGGTCTTTTGTAGCAGATTTGCCCAATGCAATACATCGTTTGATTTCCTAACTACCGCTTTCATGCTCATTGACTGTGGATCCAAGTAAAATGAAAGCCTTGGTACCTTCGATATTTTCTCCACTTATCATGATGTTCCTTATATGGTCAAGTTGTAAGGATTTTTGTTTTCTTGATGTTGAGGTGTAATCCTTACTGAAGGCTGTATTCTTTGATCTTTGTCAGTGAGTGGTTTGTGTCCTCTTGACTTTCAGCAAGCAAAGTTGGGTCATCTGCATGTAATAGGTTGTTAATGAGTCTTCCTCCAATCCTGATGCCCTGTTCTTCTTCATATAGTCCAGCTTCTCAGATTATTGCTCAGCAAACAGATTGAATAAGTATGGTGAAAGGATACAATCCTGCTGCACACCTTTCCTGACTTTAAACCACACAGCATTCCATTGTTCTGTTTGAAGGACTGCCTCTTGTTCTATGTACAGGTTCCTCATGAGCACAATTAAGTGTTCTGGAATTCCCATTCTTTGCAATGATATCCATAATTTATTATGATCCACACAGTTGAATGCCTTTGCATAGTCAATAAAACACAGGTAAACATCTTTCTGGTATTCTCTGCTTTCAGCCAGGATCCATCTGACATCATCAATGACATCCCTCGTTCCACGTCCTCTTCTGAATCTGGCTGGAATTTCTGTCAGTTCCCTGTCAGTGTACTGTGGCCACTGCTTTTAAAGTATCTTCATTCAGTAAAATTTTACTTGGGTGTGATATAAATGATATTTTTCAGTAATTTCCGCAATCAGTTGGATCACCTTTCTTTGGAATGGGCACAAATATGATCTCTTCCAGTCCCTTGGCCAGGTAGCTGTCTTTCAAACTTCCTGGCATATATAAATGAGCACTTTCAGCACTGCATCCCCATTTGTTGAAACATCTAAATTGGTATTCTGTGAATTCCTGAAGCTTTGTTTTTCACCAATGCCTGCAGAGCAGCTTGGACTTCTTCCTTCAATACCATTGGCTCTTGATCATATGCTATCTCCTGAAATGGTTGAACATCGACCAGTTCTTTTTGGTACAGTGACTCTGTGTATTCCTTCCTTCTTGTTTTGATGTTTCCTGTGTTGTTCAATATTGTTCCCATTGTTGTTGTTGTTGTTAGGTGCCGTCAGGTCGGTTCCGACTCATAGCGACCCTATGCACAACAGAATGAGACTCTGCCTGGTCCTGCACCATCCTCAGAATTGTTGCTATGCTTGAGCCCATTGTTGAAGCCACTGTGTCAATCCATATCATTGAGGGTCTTCCTCTTTTTTGCTGACCCTCTATTTTACCAAGCATGATGTCCTTCTCCAGGGACTGATCCCTCCTGAAAACATATCTAAAGTATGTGAGACATAGTCTCGCCATCCTTGCTTCTAAGGAACATTCTGGTTGTGTTTCTTCCAAGAAAGATTTGTTCTTTCTTTTGGCAGCCCATGGTATATTCTTCGCCAACACCACAATTCAAAGGCATCAATTCTTCTTCAGTCTTCCTTATTCATTGTCCAGCTTTTGCATGCATATGAGGCGATTGAAAACACCATGGTTTGGGTCAGATGCACCTTAGTCCTCAAGGTGATATCTTTGCTTTTCAACACTTTACAGAGGTCTTTTGTAGCAGATTTGCCTGATGCAATGTGTCTTTTGATTTCTTGACTGCTGCTTCCATGGGTGATTGCAAATCCAAGTAAAATGAAATCCTCAACAACTTCAATCTTTTCTCCATTTATCATGATGTGCTTATTGGTCCAGTTTTGAGGATTTTTATTTTCATTATGTCGCGGTGTAATCCATACTGAAAGCTGTGGTCTTTGATCTTCATCAGTAAGTGCTTCAAGTCCTCTTCACTTTCAGCAAGCAAGGTTGTGTCATCTGCCTAATTTAGGTTGTTAATGAATCTTCTTCCAATCCTGATGCCCCATTCTTCTTCATATAATCCAGCTTCTGGGATTTGCTCAGCATATGGATTGAATCAGTATGGTGAAAGGATACAACCCTGACACACACTTTTCCTGACTTTAAACCATGCAGTATCCCCTTGTTCTGTTTGAAGGATTACCTCTTGATCCATGTACAGATTCCTCATAAGCACAATGAAGTGTTCTGGAATTCCCATTCTCCACAATGTTATCCATAATTTGTTATGATCCACACAGTCGAATGCCTTAGCATAGTTAATAAAACACAGGTAAACATCTTTCTGGTATTTTCTGCTTTCAGCCAGTATCCATCTGACATCAGCAATGATATCCCTGGTTCTGTGTCCTCTAATAAATCTGGCTTGAATTTCTGGCAGTTCCCTGTTGATATACTGCTGCAGCCGCTTTAGAATGATCTTCAGCAAAATTTTGCTTGCATGTAGTATTAATGATATTGTTTGATAATTTCTGCATTCAGTTGTATCATCTTTCTTGGGAATAGGCATAAATATGGATCTCTTCTAGTCAGTTGGCCAGGTAGCTGTCTTCCAAAATTCTTGGCATAGACAAGTGAATATGATGAAAGGATACAACCCTGAGGCACACCCTTCCTGATTTGAAACGACTCATTATCCCCTTATTGGGAGCCTTGATGGCACAGTGGTTAAGAGCTCGGCTGCTAACCAAAAGGTTGGCAGTTCAAAAACCACTGACTGCTCCTTGGAAACCCTGTGGAGCAGTTCTACTCTGTCCTATAGGGTCAATATGAGTCGGAATCGCCACAACAGCAACTGGCGTATCCTCTTGTTCTGTTCAAACAACTGCCTCTTGATCTATATACATGAGGACAATGAAGTGTTTTTGAATTCCCATTCTTCACAATGTTATCCATAATTTGTTATGATTCACACAGTCAAATGTCTGCATAGTCAATAAAACAAAGATAAACATCTTTCTGGTATTCTCTGCTTTTAGCCAAGATCTATCTGACATCAGCAATGATATCCTTTGTTCAGTGTCCTCTTCTGAATCTGTGTTTGTACTGCTGCAACCATTTTTTAATTATTTTCAGCAATATTTTACTTGCATGTGATATTAATAATATTGTTCTATATTTTTTGCATTCTGTTGGATAACCTTTCTTTGGAATGGCACAAATATGGATCTCGTCCAGTCAGTTGGCCAGGTAGCTGTGTTCCAAATTTCTTGACATGGACGAGTGAGTGCTTTCAGCACTGTATGCATTTGTTGAAACATCTCAATTGGTATTCTGTCAATTCCTGGAACCTTGTTTTTCGCCAATGCCTTCATGCAGCTTGGACTTCTTCCTTCAATACCATCAGATCTTTATCAGATACTACCTCGTAAAATCATTGAATGGCGACAAATTCTTTTTGGTACAGTGACTGTATGTATTCCTTCCATCTTCTTTTGATGCTTCCTGCATCTTTCAGTATTTTTACCCATAGAATCCTTCAATATTGCAACTCGAGGACTGGATTTTTTCTTCAGTTCTTTCGGCTGGAGAAATGTCAAGTGTGTTCTTCCCTTTTAGTTTTCTAACTCCAGGTCTTTACGCATGGCATTATATAATACTTTACTTTGTATTCTTGAGCTGCCCTTTGAAATCTTCTGTTCAGCTCTTTTATGCGATCATTTCTTCTGTTTGCTTTAGCTACTCTGCTTTCAAAAGCAAGTTTCAGAGTCTCTTTTGGCATCCACTTTGGTCTTTTCTTTCTTTCCTGTCTTTTTGATGATCTTTTGCTTTCTTCATGTATGCTCTCCTTGATGTCTGTCAGCCCACAACTAGTTGGGTCTTTGATCGTTAGTGTTCTACGCATCAAATCTATTTGAGATGGTCTCTAAATCAGTAAGGATATACTGAAGGTAAGACTTTGGCTCTTACGGACTTGTTTTAATTTTCTTCAGCTTCAACTTGAACATGCATATGAGCAATTGATGGTCTGTTCCACAGCTTACCCCTGGCCTTATTCTGACTGATGATATTGAGCTTCTCCATTGTCTCTTTTCACAGATATAGTCAATTTAAAGCCTGTGTATTCTATCCAGCAAGGTCTACATGTATAGTTGCCATTTATGTTGTTGAAAAAGATTATTCCCTATGAATAAGTCATTGGTTTTGCAAAATGTTTTCATCAGATCCATAGTGTTGTTTCTATCACCAAGGCCATATTTTCCAACTACTGATCTGTCTTCTTCCCAACTTTTGAATGCTACATATAGTTATTCAAAAGAGATCACGAATGAATGAGCAAAAATCTGACATTAGAAAATCATGATCCTTTACTCAGTTTTCAGACCAATTTTAAAATCCAGATTTTATTAACTAAAGAGGAGGCTAGATTCTCGTGAAGAAGGACCATGAAACACCACAGCAAGTATATTAAAATGTGATTTCTCTTCTCTTTCCTAAAGAGACCTATGGTCGTTTGTTTAAATAACCATATGCAAGGGAAAGTGCCTGAACTTGGCTTACGAATGTCACGGTATGTGAGTACAAGCAAAAAATGAATTGCTCTTGCATTATAACCCCAACTCAAGTATAGCTACAAATTACATCAATGAGTGAATATCTTTCCCAAGGGAAGATCTTTGAGCTAATATATACTGTTCTCTCCAACTGGAGATAACAGTAGCCCAAGGTGACACCCTCATGGACAATAGTGAATGGCTTAGCTTCTGTTCAGGGTAATGGAAGGAGCAAGATTAAAAGATCAGGAAAAGGCAGCTCAATGAAAGAAGTGGCTGGACTTATGGGAAAAAGCAAAAAGTCCTAGGATCTTTCTATTACACATGAATGTTTACAAGGGACAATCACTAAAGAAGAG
This sequence comes from Dugong dugon, assembly GCA_030035585.1. Classification (NCBI taxonomy): domain Eukaryota; kingdom Metazoa; phylum Chordata; class Mammalia; order Sirenia; family Dugongidae; genus Dugong; species Dugong dugon. The sequence goes on along the minus strand of CM057463.1, from coordinate 17,248,722 downwards.
GTATGAAATAACCAAGTCACAAGGTGATTTGGCCAGCCTCTTTCTGACCACCTTAGGGCTTGTACAATTGTTATTGTTGTTGTTGTGTGCTGTTGAGTTGATTCTGACTCTGAGAAACCCTATAGGACAAACTAGAACTACCCCATAGGCTTTCCAAGGCTGTAATCTTTATGGAAGCAGACTACCACATCTTTCTTCTGCAGGGTGGCTGGTGGGTTTGAACAACTGAACTTTTGATTAGAAGCCAAGTGCTTAACCACTGTATCACCAGGGCTCCTGCTTGTAGAATACACTTATGAACACAATAAAGATGATGATTGAGATGGAGGCTATGTATGGGCCCAAGAGCACAAATCTCTTCTCACAAAAGCTGATCTAGCTACTGTCACTAATAATGCCCAACCTGTCAGTAGGAAAATCTAGTGCTTAGTTCTCCATATGATACCATTCTTCGAGAAGGCCAGCCAGAAATGTGGTGGCACATTGATTACATGAGGCTCTTTACATCCTGGAAAGAGCACGTTTCATCCTGACTTTGACTGATATGCATTTGATATGAGTTTATCTTTCCTGCCTGGATTGTCTCAGCCAGGTACCTTCCAAGTACTCACAGAGTGTCTGAGCAATTGGCATGGACTCCTCATAATCAGGGGCCTAACTACAGAAAATAGCACCTATGGCGATTAGTTTCAAATCGCTGAATGATCTCTCACAGCTGGTGATGGAAACTGCAATGGCCAATAGAGACTGCTGATTAGCGCCCCTCCTCCAGCGGAGCCCAGGCAAGTGCCCTGTCTGCTGTACCTTAGACCTCTGCTCATGAGATTGTCTTGGACTGACTCACTATATGCCAAAATTCATATGTCAGTAGACACATGATCATGAAATCCACTATTCCTATCACATACCCCACCATACAAAAGCTGCCATCCTGATAGAGTGTTAGAATGAACTCCAGAAGACTCAGCTGAGGCACAGCATAGAGATGACATCTTACAAGGATGGGATGACATCCTTTAGGATGTGGTATATACTTTAAATCAATGGTTATTATATGTTGCCGTATATACAACAGACAGAATATATGAATCCAGGAAACAAGAAGTGGAAGTAGACCTGGTCCTGGTTACCATCTGTCTTAGTTATCTAGTGCTGCTGTAACAGAAATACCACAAGTGGATAACTTTAACAAAGAGAAATTTATCCTCTTATGGTCTAAGATGCTAGAAGTCCAAATTTAGGGTGCCAGCTCCAAGGGAAGACTTTCTGTCAGCTCTGGTCCTTGTCATCAATCTTCCCTGATCAAGGAGTTTCTCAGCTCAGGGAGCCTGGGTCAAAAGCACATGCTATTCTCCTAGCTCTTGTTTCTTGGTGGTATGAGGTTCCATGTCTCTCTGCTTGCTTCTCTCTTTTATATCTCAAAACAGATTGATTTAAGACACAATCTAATCTTGTAGATTGAGTCCTGCCTCATTAACATAACTGCTGCTAATCCTACCTCATTAACATAATAGAGGTAGGATTTACAATACACAGGAAAATCACATCAGATCACAAAATGGTGGACAACCACACAATACTGGGATTCATGGCCTAGCCAAGTTGACACACATTTTGGGAAGACACAATTCAACCCATAACACCACCCATTCCACTTATCCACTTGGGGAATTTGTGCTCTCTTTCCCTTCAACTTTAGGCTCTGTAGGTCTAGACTTCCTAGCTCCCAGAGATGAGATCTTCCACCAAGGGACCCAGTAAGAGTCCTATTAAACTTTACGCTGTGGCTACCATATTATCATTTTAGGCCCCTCTTGTTAGTAACAAAATAAGAAAAAATTACCTTCTGTCAAGCATAATTGATAGTGATCATCATGAGGAAGTAGGACTGATATTACATAATAGAGACAGGAAGGACTATATTTGACACCCAGGTCAACCATTGGGACATCCCTTGGTACAGCCATACCCAGTTAGGGAACCAGAGCTCAAACTCCTCAGGGATGAGGATCTGGGTCAGCTCACCAGGCAAGCCGCCTAGACCAGCAGGATGAATAAGATAATGACTATTAGTCATGGCCTCAGAATCAACTGTGCAGTCAGAACTATAGTTTTTCCACTAACTTTTCTTATAAGTTTCCCCAGAAATTATGATGAACCAGAAAATCTGGAGGAGGTGTGCCTGGGTTGAGTGTACTTAACCAAGAAGGAACTGGATCTGAGTGGTTCAAAGGGTGCACTATAGTAAATGCTGTTAGTGACCTGCTCTTTACTAGCCACTGCTCCCACCCCACAGCTGCTCTAAGTGTTGGCTAGTAACTACTCACAGCTGTCCCTTTATCCAGGGAATAGTGTTTGGTCAAAAAGGAGTGACCACACTCTGGAGCTATGCTCCCCATTGGTGGGGAGCGGACTTTGGCCAATGATTGACTGACATGGTAGTACAAAAGCTTAGCCTCCTTGCCTCAAAGTAGGACAAATTCTGAGGTATAAGCTGTGTTCCAGAACTTTCTGCATGAAATCAGATTGAAGCTAGTCTTGAGCTGAAACTACATTCTTGCTTAGCTTTTTGACTGACTTATCCTGCTTTTCTCACTCTTCTTCTTCTGAAAATATTCCCCAATAAATTGCTCTTACAAGAATCTTAGTCTCAGGTTCTGCTTCTAGGGAACCTGATCTAAAAACAAACAAAAACTCCCCTTCCAGATGTCTTATTTCTGTCAAAGGTGGTTGTATGCCACTTTCTTAGGGTAGAAATCTGTTTATCTCTTTATCACTTTGTACACAAGTCAAGTGGAGGTCTTCTTTTGGAATGTCACTGGTCAGGGCTTTTGTCTCAATTACCTGCAAGAGCTACCTAGTATGTTAACGTACCTTTAGTATCATTTTCCTAAAGTTTATCTTGCATACTATGTCAGATGGATCTCTCTAAAGTCCATTTGCATCGTATCATTCTGTCCTAGAATTCATAATGGTCATTTAATACCTACCACATCAAGGCTGTTTACTACAGAGAAGTGTAACAAATATTAATTGAGTATAAACACCTTGCCAAAGATAGAGATACAAAGATGAATAAGGAATGATACTTACATTCAAATTCTCACAGTCTGCTAAGAAAACGAGTGGAATGATTGCCTCTGCAGGATGACCATGCTCTGTCAATATTTGTATCTCCCAGCTCATGGGAGACAATTCTGCCTTAAAAGGTTGGGAAGGATCTGCAAGGAAGATGAAAATTGAACTTGGTCTTAAAGAATGTAAGATTAAATTTTCTTTGTGATTTCCACATGCAAAAGAATGAATGAACCCATACCTCACACTGTAGATGAGAATTAACTCAAAATGCATCAAGGTCCTAAATATGAGAACAAAAATCATAAAACTCTTAGAAGAAAACACGGAAGTAATGCTTCAGGACTTAGTATTTTCCAATGGATTCTTGAATATGACTCCAAAAGCACAAGTGGCAAAAGACAAAATAGATAAATTGGACTTCATCAAATTAAAAACTTGTGCATCAAAGGACTTTATCAACAAAGCGAAGAGACAACCTACAAAATGGGAGAAAATTTTAGGAACTCATATATCTGATAAGGGTTTAATATCCAGAATATGTAAAGAGCTCCTACAACTTAAAAAAAAAAAAAAAACAACTCAATCAAAAACAGGCAAGGGTATTGAATAGACATTTCACCAACGAGGATATACAAATGATCAACACACACGTGAAAAGATGCTGGACATTATTAGTTATTGTTGTTGTTGTTGTTGTTGTTGTTGTTGTTAGTTGCCTTCAATTCCAACTCGTGGCAACCCCATGCGCATTAAAAAACCCATTGCTGTCTAGTCGATTCTGACTCATAATGACCCTATAGGACAGTGTAGAACTGCCCCATAGGCTTTCCAAGGAGCGGCTGGTGGATTCAAACTGCCAACCTTTTGGTTAGCAGCCGAGCCCTTAACCACTGTGCCACCAGGACTCCCCATTTGCATGAAAAAAGTCAGATCAAACTCATTGCTGTCAAGTTGATTCTGACTCATAGCAAACCTACAGGACAGAGTAGAACAGCTCCACAGGGTTTCCAAGACGCAGATGGTGGATTCAAACTGCCAACATTTTGTTAGCTGCCAAGCTTTTAACCCACTGCACCAGCAGGGCCCCATGTGCATTAGGGAGATGCAAATCAAAACTACAATGAGATACCACTTCACCCCATTCACTAGAATGACTATGATAAAAATAAAATAAAATAAAAGATGTTGGAGAGGATGTGAAGAAATTGGAACCCTCATCCATTGCTAGTGGGAATGCATAATGTTACAGCTGTTGTGGAAAACGGTGTATCATTTCCTCAAAATGTTCTACATAGAACTACCATATAACCCAGCAACTCCAACTCTAGGTATATAACCAAAATAATTGAAAGCAGGAACACAAACAGAAACTTCCACACGAATGTTCATTGCATCACTGTTCACAATATCCAAAAGGTGGAAACAACCTAAATGTCCATCAACAGATGAATGGATAAACAAAACGTGACACATACGTACAATTGAATATTACTCGGTCACAAAGATAAATGAAGTCCTGAAACATGCTACAACATGGATGAATCTTGAAAACATTATGTTGAATAAAATAAGTCCAAAAAAGAAAAATATTGTATGATCCCACTTACATGAAATAGGCAAATGTATAGAGACCAAAGTTTATTAGTGGTTACTATGGGTGGGGAAAAGGGGAGTCATTGCTTAGAGGTTGGTGAACTTCTGTTAATGGTGGAGGAGAAATTTAGAAATGAATAGTGGTGATTATTGCACAACATGATGAATGTAACCAATGTCACTGAATTGTACATGTAAAAAATGTTGAATTGGGAAATATTTTGTCATATATATTTTTAACCACAATACACAATAAAAAAAAGAACAGTTTTACTTGTGTAGAGTGTAGTGCTGGGAAGTGCTTTCAGTGAAGAAATCACAATGTGAGCATAGGCGCTAAAAGAAGGGGGTGAAATGAGTTCCCTGGAATGACTGGAATAGCAGCTCTCACCTCATTGTAGAACCAAAAAAAAAAAAAACCCATTGCCAACGAGTTAATTTTGACTCCTAGTGACAGTATAAGACAGAGTAGAAGAGACTAGAACCTATAGGGTTTCCAAGAAGCAGCTGGCTGGTGGGTTTCAATTGTCAACCTTTTGGTTAGCAGCAGTACCACTATGCCACCAGGGCTCCCTCAGTGTAGAGACACTGATAAACTGGTTGGTGATCAGTTGCGATGTATGATGCAAGTAACTTGTTAATAATACTAAACATGCTAAGATTTGTGAATGATTCATTTTTTAAAAAATAAATTAGAGAGGATTCAAAGACCTTCTTCAGATAGTGTCAGTACCTCATTGTGTTTTGATGTCTTTCTTGACTGGATCATAAAAGCGTAAAGTCAGAGGGTGCCAGTGGATAGTTTTCCATAATCCTGGGCACAAATGAGAATGCCATCCATCGTGTGAGTCCTATCAGAGAAAGATGTGTAGATAGATGTGGTAGAAGCTGAGGTTTTCCAAGTGGTATTGTGTAAATCAGTAATTCTTATTTTGTATAATAGTATTTAATGGACAGTCACACTGAATGGGAAAAATATAATCTAAAAAATCCTGATAACTTGCTGCAAATAACGCAGTGTTTGAAATGAGACCCATGTTGTTCCTTCCAGCTCTGTGAGTTTTAGCTTCTCGTTTAGTCACTTACTTTCAGTTTCCTTATGTATGGAATGAGGATAAAATAAGGTGTAACTCGGAAAATTGTGAAGTTTAAATAGACAATGCACAGAAAATGGAAGTTCTTCATAAATCTTGTTAGCAAATAAGAGGAATTGGATTAATTTTTTTCCATCGTAGAGTTGTATGACTCAAAAAATTCATGTAACCTTCTTCATTCTTAGTTTCCTTGAAGATAATGAGATCACTTCCACCTCTCTGAGTCCATCTTAAGGAAGACATTTTCATTACAATCTTTCTTCTGTGTATCCCAGTTCTGGTGTTTGTGTGTGCATGTGTTTTAAATAACTTCCTTGCAAAGCCCAACATTCCTGAGAGGAAGAATCCTAATGAAAAATTTATCATTAGGTTTGTAATTCTCTATTCGTCAAGACAAGCCATCATAATTTTTTGGCCAAAAACATACTTGATAATGAGCGATATATATTGCCTGAAGATATAAAAGTAATATACAAATTTGCTGCCAAGCAAGAACTTTCCAATTAACTCTCAGTGAAAATATTAACAAATTATATTTAGGTAATAATTATACAATTTCACCCATCATTGGTCGTGTTTTAAACAAATGTAAGTAAGAAAATCGATACAATTTCAGTTCCTTGTTTCCTTAATTTTTTCATGGGAGCCAAATCGTTGAATTTTCTGGGAAACACAGGCTGTGGAGAGAGTATGCAATTAATGATTAGCGATTCTGAGAACAAAATTAACTTCATTATTTTGCTTAGAAATTTTTATATTTATCATAACTGTATATTATTTTGAGGTCTATTTTTTTTCCCTCCATTTCCACCTTTCTTTCTCCTAATTCAAGCAATAGATACATGCTTTACTTCTTTCTGTGAGGAACATATAGGGCAGAGTGGACAGTAACAAAAGCAGCTTTCTGCAAAAATATTTCTTGGCTTTTGTTTCCAAGACCTATGGGCCAGGAGGAAAATAGAGGTTATAGATAGAGACAAATGTCTTTAAGAAACTTGAAAGGAGAAGGAATTCTTTCAAACTAAAAAGTGATTCCCCACATTGGGAGGAGGAGGAGAGAAGAAAGGTCTATTGATCTGGAGTGGTCAGGGTCCGCTGGATGCTTCCTGGCTGTACAGTGAGAGGCAGCAAGACCCTAGAGGGGAATAGCTGTGGGTGGTCAGGGGACTTTGTTAGTCTGTCAAGATTCATGTTCCCTACGCATGGCACAGAAGCAACAAGAGTACTTGAATGGGCCATGTTGTTCAGAGGACTGGATGTCTTACACGATAAATTGTGAGCACAGATACCAGATTGGAAGGCTGCCCTCCCAACACCCCCAAAACCTTCTCACTTTTCTGGAAGTTTGATACAACCACAGGGAAGTATCAAGGTTATGGCTATTTAAGAGTAATTAGCCCACCAATCCAGGAGGATTGGGATTTGAAATAATGTCTAAAAAACTAAAGGAAGGAAGTATTTCTAGTATACCTGTGTCTGTTCTCAGTATGAAAAAAATGTTCCCAAATTTAAAATGTTAGAAGTAAATGCAACTTAAATATTGTTCAAATTGTAACTATCATAAAAGAGATTATATAATCTTGGGCATCATATATTTAAATCTCTAGACATTTTCCAGACCAAATTCCTGAAAAGAAACTCATTGCCCAAGGTTAACTTTTCCTGTTCCCCCTGTTCCCCAGCATTACTTATTTTCTAATGTATAAAAAATAGTGGCATTATCAAAATGTAGGCAGCAACAGGAAGAGGTGAGGAATCCAAAGACCTAGAGAATAAATAGTCTAGAATGTCCCTGAATAAAAACTATTTGTAGCTTAAATGTTGAAGCAGGAGCTAACATTCCATTGAAATTATTTTTGTGCTTTTATTTTTCCCTATGTGGGTATGCATCGATACATATATATCGATATTTTAACATTCACTTAATTAAAAAATAGCATTCTCATGCCTTTAGAGATGCATGCCTACAAATTCCCTCCCAGAAAACATCAAGGCTGTCACAGCCACTCCACCAGTCCTATGACCTAGAAAGATTCTTCTTTTTAGCTTGAAGTTTCAAAGAAGAGAGATTAAAATAGAAAGTAAATTTCCCAGCTGGTATGAATACTAATCTGAGATGATCTCGCTCTCTTTTTTCCTCTCTGGACTATAATGCCTCATTTAAAAAAATGTTCATTCAGTCCTTTATTGTTTATTGAATCCCAGCTAACTGCCAGACACTATAGTATGCTCTGGGTATACAAAACTGGAAAAACCAGAGTTGTGAGGGTAAGCACCCTCAAAGAACTCAAGTCTAGGGAGTAGGCAAAACTATGTAAACAACTAATTATATAGACCTTAAACAATTCGGTAGTTGGCATAGTAGAAATATTTTCAAAGTGCTGGAGGACCCCAGAAGAGGGCATGTTTGATCCTGTTAGGAGGAATGAACGAGTGTCAAGGAGGCATCAGAAATGGATTCATTAATGAGGTTGTTGTCTGGGCTGGTCTTAGAAGGCATTATGGGTATTCAGCTGTGGTTTCAGGAGTGTGGGGGTAGGGGGAGCAGCATTCCAGATATAAGAACTTGAATAAGTCAAAAGGCAAGGACATGTACATAAAAATGTACATGTTCAGGACATTTAAAGAATCAGGACATTTATGTGGGACAGAGGAAGCAGACGGGGCAAGATAGGTGGAATTAGGTAAGACAAGGCTGAAAAGGAAAGGAGCTAGGTCTAAAATTTAGGATTCATTTTTAACATTTATTTCTCTTTGAATATGTCTCCATATTTTGGAGCAGTTGGTAAATTCTAGCTAAAAATGAAAATCTAGTTTCCAGTTATTTAAACCAACCTATACTACCTAGGGGATCCGCAACGGTCCAGTGCTAAAATTCTCCCCTGGGTTTGTTTCTGGCCAGTGCGCTTCATGCACAGCCACCATCCACCTGTCAGTGATGCTCACATGTTGCTAAGATACTGGAACAAATTCCAGACTAAGGCAAACTAGGAAGAAAGGCTAGGTGATCTACTTCCAAAAATCAGCCAATGAAAACTCTATGGATCACAATGGTCTGATCCTGTTGTTGCACTGGGGTCTCCAACTCATCAGGGTTACCGTGAGTGAGGGGCCGACTCAATGGCAGCTAACAAAACAACATACTTTCTAGACTGGGATTTTAAGAAGTTTGGCGAAACAGATACAAATTTTCCTTAGACCTTCTAGGTGGAAAAGCATCATATAGTTGAGACCTCATCACTGTTAAAAATGACTGAGTCAATCATAAAATCTTATCAGTATTTGTTTTCATACAGCTTCCACATATCCAATGTTACCTGACATGCCCAGATCATCCTTATTTCAAATACTGTGACTGAAATAACTTGCAAAAGAATTTCCTAATATGTGAACCTCTCCCCTTTCAATCTATGCCACTATAACGGCCAAAAAAAACCTGCCTCGTATATGTCTTAATCATATCAGAAACTTGCTTATAAAGACGTACATACACACATAGGTCAACACTATACCATATTTTCTTGTATTTTTATTTCATTACATGTGTACTTACCCTGTCTTTACAACTGAGTTGTAAGCTCTGTGAAGACAAGAGCCTTGTCTTATACTTGAGAATGTTCCAGAGTGCCTAGAAGTGACCAGACTGGCCAGACTGGCATTCAGAATGTGGATATTGACTATTTGATTAATTTTTACCCATTCTTCTTGTCTTTTCTTTTTTGTTTATTTTAATAAATAAATACAGGCAAAGATAAGTGGACTTCGTATACAGATTTGTTTGGGCAGTTTTGCTTTTTACGTTTTGTATTTTTGTTTTTCTTGTTGTTTTCCCCTGTGAGAAAACACTCAAAATACAGGCTGGGAGAGGTGTGCAGGTAAAGGTATTCAAAATGTGTTGTGTTGTAAGGTGCTGTCAAGTCGGTTCCGACTCATAGCAACCCTATGTACAACAGAACAAAACACTGTCCAGTCTTATGCCATCCTCATGGTTGCTGCCATGCTTGAGCCCACTGTTGCAGCCACTGTGTCAATCCATCATATGGAGGGTCTTCCTCTTTCGCTGACGCTCTAATTTACCAGGCATGATCTCCTTCTCCAGGGACAGATCCCTCCTGATAACATGGCCAAAGTATGTGAGATGAAGTCTCACCATCCTTGCTTTTAGGCAGCATTCTGGCTGTACTTCTTCCAAGACACGTATATGTTCGTTCTTTTGGCAGCCCATGGTGTATTCAATATTCTTAACCAACACAGGAATTCAAAGGCGTAAATTCTTGTTCGGGCTTCCTTATTCAATGCTCAGCTTTCCCATGCATGTGAGGCAATTGAAAACACCACGGCTTGGGTCAGGCACACCTTAGTCCTCAAAGTGGCAATATATATACAATATACTATATATATATGTATATGTGTGTGTATATATACAATTTATACAGGTGCAATTCCGAGTTTCCATTTCTTTGTCTAGAAAAAGTCAAATAGCCTTATTTGACTTATTTATGCACATACTGATTTACAGTTCACACAAAAGAAAAAGGGTCAGTCTTTTCACATTCTCATTGGGACTTGAAAACTTAAAGAAATTCCCTGTAACACTCAGAAAATTTGCAGCGCCTGGCCTGGTTTGGAATGTTATTAAGTGCTTTACCCTTTCCACATGCTTTACAATAATTTATAAATCACTTTTCACAAAATCCTGAGGGGAAGGGAAGAAGTACTGTGGCTATTTTAAAAAGACCAAAATAAGAAAGGAAGACGGAAGTTTCAAAGGAAAGAAGAAAGAGAAGGAAAACTTATGTGCTGGGTGCCCACTAAATGCCAGCGTCTTCAGAAGTCATCCTTACACAAATTATGTGAGATAGGAGTTATTATCACTGTTTTAAAAATTAAGAAATTGGGGCTCACAGATATTAGGTAAATTTCTCAGGGTCACATCTGTTGTCATCCGAGTCTGAATTCAAACCCCACTGGATCTTTTCACTTTACCTTCCTGTTTAGAAGATTTAAGAAGAACTTTGAAGTAGTGTGCACATCCTACCCTCAGCAAGGGCAAAGGTAGCCTCCTAAAAGCACAAGGTGACCTAAATCTCTCCTAACGGGAGCCTTCTATTTCTCCTTTTGCTGAATCTCTGTTCCAGTTTGAGAGCTGACAAGGAGATTTCTCTGTCAAAGCACAGTCTCCTGGGCTCATAACCTTCGCTCATTTTCTCTTCTCTGGCTTTACCTTCCGGTTCGTGACTTTCCAGAATATGAGAGCATATTGATACACAAGCTATGGACAGGGAGAGAAAACTCACAGCTAGGCCCCTGTCGCTCGGAGTTGCACAGGTTTCAAAGCTGCAGACTTCGTTCTAGTCTTCCTTGGAGTGTCTCTTCTCTCTAAACCATCACTGCTTAGAGGCCAAGATTCCCAGGACTGTGGAGTCTTCTGATGCAGCCTCTTCTTCATTTCTCCAAGTCAAGGCCTCAGACCTCCTTTTATTCCCTATAAAAGCAGTGCTTTCTCCTGGGTGAGCCTCCTTTTCCTGCTGAGGTGCTATGCTCAGTCATGCCTCCCCACACTAACTCGGTCAGAATGCCTGGGAGTGCTTTTGGGAGCTTTGGATTCCTCTCTAGCTTCACCTTCTACCTTTGATTAGATTCCTCTGGTAGCTGATTTTCTAGCCTGCTCCCTCCTGATCAACTCTTTCTGAATTCTCAAATCTCTTTGCTCCTTCTGCTCTCTTTCTCTTAGAACGCTGGCTTTCTGTACAGCTCACATAGGACTTGACTCTGATACTCATAGGCCCAGGATATGACTCCTTGCTTGGGAGGTTTTCACGGTCTTTCTGTAAACACTTAAACTATTAAAGCCCTAAGTTGTTATTTTACCTCATTAACACGCTCTCCTTTATCTGAGGTTCTCTGTCTGTCCAAACTCACAATTTACTTATTGACCTGGTATTTCTTCTTCTGTTTTAGAACAAAATGGATTCTGAGTGAGTTTCAGATGTTGTTGTTTTTAGCTGCCATCAAGTCAGTCCCAGTCCATGGCAACCCCAAGCATAATAGAAGAGACTATCGACTGGTCCTGCACCATCCCCATGACTGGCACTAGTGTGATCCATAAGGTTTTCAATGACTGATTTTAGGAAGCAGGTCACCAGGCCTTTCTTCCTAGCCTGTCTTAGTCCAGTAGCTGCACTGAAACCTGTTCAGTATCATAGCAACATGCAAGCCTCCACTGCCTGATGGGTGGTAACTGAACATGAGGGGCGTTGGGTGGGAATTGAACCTGAGTCTCCTGCACAGAAGCAAGAATCTTAGCACTAAACCACTATTGCCCTCTAGTTGAAGATAGATATCAGGTTTTCTTTAACAAAGAGAAGAATTATTTCCTGCTAACCAATCTCAGTGAGAATTTGTAGGGGGGATGGGGAAGAGGCTCCCAGAAAACTAAAGAGCCTAATCCAGTTGAGTGATAATGGGAAGGAAACACTTTCTCCCCTCAGTGACATGGATTTATACAGGTAACAAAATTGCCTTGTCTTTCCTTTTCTCCTTTGTACACAATTGCTCTCAGAATATGAAAAAAGTGCTTTAATGCCTGAGGTTAGGTCTGATTAAGGAAAGAATCGCAATAGAATCACAACAGACACTGCAGTTTTCTAGGGCTTCTTGTTGCCACTGGACATGGCTGGTTCACTTCATTTGGCTTCTGTTTTATAAATCAATGTACAGCCTCAGATAGTAGCACAACCTGGAGCTCAGATTATTAGCACTTTGCCCTGGTGCTTCCCATTTTATTGAACTATATCCTTTTTGAGTCACCTGTAATTTTGAAATTTATTCATGCATATATGTTGATTCCTTCATTTACTAAACATTCAACAACAAATATATTGTCAAATACTGTGGTAGATTGAATTAGTGGTCTTAATTTTTCAGTCTGTGGTAGTATATTATATGTCCACACTCTTTTCATGACCACATGGTAGGAAGAGTGTACTTTCCTGACCCTTGACTTTGGACTTGGCCATGTATCTTGCTTTAGACAATGGAATGTAGTACACAAGACTTAAGTACAGGCTTTGATCATGCTTGTTCTTTTGCCATTACCATGCATCTACATCTAGTGCTGCTATAACAGATATACCACAAGCAGATGGTTTTAACAAAGAGAAATTTATTTTCTCACCGTCAAGTAGCCTAGAAGTCCAAATTCAGGGTGTCAGCTCCAGGGGAAGGCTTTCTCTCTCTGATGGCCTTCTCATCAATCTTCCCCCAGAATAGCACCTTCTCTGCACAGGGACCCTGGGTCTGAAGGGCCCGCTCTGCTCCCAGCACTGCTTTCTTGGTGGTATGAGGTCCCCAACTCTCTCCTTGTTTCCCTTTCCTTTTATCTCTTGAGCGATAAAAGTTGGTGCAGGCCACACCCCAGGGAAACTCCCTTTACATTGGATCAGGGATGTGACCTGGATAAGGGTGGTGTCACAATCCCACCCTAATCCTCTTTAACATAAAATTACAATCGCAAAATGGAGGACAACCACACAATACTGGGAATCATGGCCTAGCAAAATTGATACACACATTTTTTGGGGGCCATAATTCGATCCATGACACCATGAAAACTAAATAAATATATAACAAAAGAAGAGATTGAAAAGGTAATTTAAAAACTCCTCACAAAAAAAAAAAAAAAAAAGCCTTGGCCCAGACAGTTTCACTGGAGAATTCTACCAAACTTTCAGAGAAGAGTTAACACCACTACTACTAAAGGTATTTCAGAGCATAGAAAAGGATGGAATACTCCCAAACTCATTCTATGAAGCCAGCATAACCCTGATACCAAAATCAGGTAAAGACACTAGAAAAAAAGAAAATTACAGACCAATATCCCTCATGAACATTGATGCAAAAACCCTCAACAAAATTCTAGCCAATAGAATTCAACAACATATCAAAAAAAAAAAAAAATTCACCATGATCAAGTCGGATTTATACCAGGTATGCAAGGATGGTTCAACATTAGAAAAACAATCAATGTAATCCATCACATAAATAAGACAAAAGACAAGAACCACGTGATCTTACCAATCGATGCAGAAAAGGCATTTGAAAAAGTCCAACACCCATTCATGATAAAAACTCTCAACAAAATAAGAATAGAAGGGCGATTTCTCAATAAATTAAGGGCATATATACAAAGCCAACAGCCAACATCATCCTAAAAAGAGAGACTTTGAGAGCATTCCCCTTGAGAACAGGAACCAGACAAGGATGCCCTTTATCACCACTATTATTCAACCCTGTGCTGGAGGTCCTAGCCAGAGCAATTAGGCTAGAAAAAGAAATAAAGAGCATCCAGATTGGTAGGGAAGAAATCAAAGTATCTCTATTTGCAGATGATATGATCTTATACACAGAAAACCTCAAGCAATCCACAAGAAAACTACTGGAACTAATAAAAGATTTCAGCAAAGTTTCAGGATAGAAGATAAACATAAAAAACCAGTTGCATTCCTTCACATCAACAAAGAGAACCTCAAAAAGGAAATCACCAAATCAATACCATTTACAATGGCCCCCAAGAAGATAAAATACTTAGGAATAAATCTAACCAGAGACGTCAAAGACCTATGCAATGAAAATGAAAAGACACTACTGCAAGAAACCAAAACGGACCTGAATAAGTGGAAAAACATACTTTACTCATGGATAGACAGACTCAACATTGTGAAAATATCAATTCTACCCAAAGCGATCTACAGATACAATGGAATCCCAATCCAAATTCCACTGGCATTTTTTAATGAGATGGAGAAACAAATCACCAACTTCAGATGGAAAGGGAAGAGGCCACGAATAAGTAAAGCATTACTCACAAAGAATAACAAAGTGGAAGGCCTCACACTACCTGATTTTAGAATCTATTTTACCGCCACAATAGTCAAAACAGCCTGGTACTGGTACAGCAACAGATACATAGACCAATGGAACAGAATTGAGAATCCAGACATAAATTCATCCACCTATGAGCAGCTGATATTTGACAAAGGCCCAAAGTCCATTTATTGGGGAAAAGACTGTCTCTTTAACAAATGGTGCTGGCATAACTGGATATCAACCTGCAAAAACTGAAACAAGACCATACCTCACACCGTGGACAAAAACTAACTCAAAATGGATCAAACACCTGAATATAAAATTGAAAACGATAAAGATAATGGAAGAAAAAATAGGGACAACGCTAGGAGCCATAACGCACAGTATAAACAGAATACAAACCATAAGTAACAATGCACAAACACCAAAAGAGAAACTAGATAACTGGGAGCTCCTAAAAATCAAACAATTATGCTCATCAAAAGACTTCACCAAAAGGCTAAAAAAACAACCTACAGAATGGGAAAAAAAATTTGGCTATGACAAATCTGATCAACATCTAATCTCTAAAATCTACAAGATACTGCAAAACCTCAACAAGTAAAAGACAAATAACCCAATTAAAAAATGGGCAAAGGATATGAACAGGCACTTCACTGAAGAAGACATTCAGGCAGCTAACAGACACATGAGGAAATGCTCATGAACATTATCCATTAGAGAAATGCAATTCAAAACTGCCATGAGATACCATCTCACCCCAATAAGTCTAGCATTAATCCAAAAAACACAAAATAATAAATGTTGGAGAGGTTTGTGGAGAGACTGGAACACTTATACACTGTTGGTGGGAATGCAAAATGGTACAACCACTTTGGAAATCCATTTGGCACTTCCTTAAAAAGCAAGTACCATATGATCCAGCAATCCTGTTCCTTGGAATATATCCTAGAGAAATAAAAGCCATCATGCAAATAGATATATGCACACCCATGTTCATTGCAGCACTGTTCACAATAGCAAAAAAATGGAAACAATCTAGGTGCCCATCAACGGATGAATGGATAAACAAATTATGGTATATTCACACAATGAAATACTTCGCAATAATAAAAAACAATGATGAATCTGTGAAACATAACATGGAGGAACCTGGAAGGCATTATGCTGAGTGAATTTAGTCAGTCACAAAAGGACAAATACTGTATAAGACCACTATTATAAAAACTCAAGAAAAGGTTTAAACAAAGAATAAAACATTCTTTGATGGTTACAAGGGTGTGGAGGGAGGGAGAGGGGCATTTGCTAGCTAGATAATAGACAAGAGTTATCTTAAGTGAAGGGAAGGACAACACACACTACAGGGGAAGTCAGCACAACTGGGCTAAACCAAAGCTAAGAAGTTTCCTGAATACAGCCAAATGCTTTGAGGGACAGAGTAGCAGGGGTAGGGGTCTGGGGACCATGCTTTCCGGGGACATTTAGGTCAGTTGGCATAACAAAGTTTATTAAGAGAATATTCTGCATCCTACTTTGGTGAGTGGTGTCTGGGGTCTTAAAAGCTAGTGAGCGGCCATCAAAGATGCATCAATTGGTCCCAACACACCTGGAGCAAAGGAGAATGAATAACACCAAAGACACAAGGAAAGTATTAGCCCAAGAGACAGAAAGGGCCACATAAACCAGACTTCATCAGCCTGAGACTAGAAGAAATAGATGGTGCCCGGCTACCACCAATGACCACCCTGACAGGGAACACAACAGAGAGTCCCTGTCAGAGCAGAAAGAAAGTGGGGTGCAGAATTCAAATTCTAGTAAGAATACCAGACTTTATGGTTTGACTGAGACTGGAGGGACCCCCGGAAGACATGGCCCCTGACTCTCTGTTATCCCAAAACTAAAACCATTCCTGAGGCCAATCTTCAGACAAAGACTAGACTGGACTATGGGACGTAAAACTATACTCGTGAAGAGTGTGCTTCTTAGCTCAAGTAGACACATGAGACTAAATGGGCAACTCCTGTCCAGAGGTGAGATGAGAAGGCAGACAGAGTCAGGAGCTGGCTGAATGGACACAGGAAATCCGGAGTGGGAAGGAGGAGTGTGCTGTCACAGTATAGGGAGAGCAACTAGGGTTACATAACAATGTATTTATAAGTTTTTGTATGAGAGACTAACTTGAACTATAAACTTTAACTTAAAGCATAACAATAAAAAGAAAGAAAGAAAGAAAGTTGTCCAGAGGAGAAATAACATTGGACCATTTGGATAAAGTAGACTGAGGAGGGACAGTAAGGATATTCCAGGCAAAGGAATGTAGCCAGAAAAGGGCATAACTGGTTAAATTAGTCATGTATAGATGACAGAGAATGAATGGGATGTTAACCGTACTAGATTAACACACAGTCTTGAGCACTGATCAATAAAAGGTGCTGAAATAGGACAAGAGTTCATATGAAACAGAAGGCCAGTTAACAAAATCTCTGGGAGGAAGTCTTTGTATAAATGGCAAAATATAAATTTATCTCATTGCTGCCAATGTAAGCAGGGCTTTAAAGTAAGAAAGAAAAAAAAAAAAAAAAAAACCTTGTAGCATTGACCTTACTCAACAAATGTTGAACGATTGTTTGAAGATTATCAGATTGGAGCACTGGCAAATCATTTGACAACTGGGGATACCCATAGTCTTGGTCTGGCCTTGGTCCTTAGAGATTATCTAATTCAAGCTTTTCGTCTTGTGGATGGGGAATCTAAGACTCAGAAGACTGCAATTTACCAAAATTCACAAACCTGAAGTCATAATCCAGGGCTTATTTGTCAGTCCTGACCTCTTTCCACCATACTATATTTCCTGCCCTAAGTTTGCCACAGCATATAAGAAACGGAAAAGTCTGTACTGGTAGAAGAATCAGAGTTGAGGCTTAAGACCAAGCATCACTACAACAATGAAAAGCAAGAGACTTAAGAGAACAGAGAAGTTATGTATACATAGAGACATCTACAACATCACATCACCTTTCACGGGGATGTTGGACATTTGGATGAAGCTTTAGACTAGGACCTACAGAATACCATTGCCCGAGGTAAGCTCTGGTTTTGGAAAAGGAACACAAATTAGGGATAGAAAAAGATGGAGCAGAAATTGATAAGAGCAACTACTGAGAAACACGTCTAACCAAGAAGCTACATCTCGGCTAATGTCTTACCAAATTCTAACCAAACAGCAGGCAATGAAGTGCGTACTAGTCAGTCACATGCAAAGAAAACTGGACCAAAAAAAAAAAAAAAAAGACACAACCCAGCAATACTATGTTCTGGGAAAATCCAGAAGATATAAAATAATAATCTGTGCTTTTCTCCTCTTGAAAGCATCCAGGATCTTCTATGAAGTTAAATATTTTAGTGAAGGAACCAGCTTTCATAGCTTGATGGAATTTTATCTATTCTTACAGATGGTTTTGGATTTCTTTACAGATCCCTTCAGAGGGGAGAAAAGGGTTCTCCCAAACAATTAAAATTCCCACCGGTACATATTATAGCGAGGTACATAGAATGAGCAACTGATTAGCATTACCTGAGCAAAAGTGTCCCTAAAATGGGGCATATGTGTTCCTGTTCCTAGCACTGTTCACTATCACAGTACTGAGGTAGCTACCCTGTTTCTAGCACACCTATCCAGTGTTGCTGGTGCAGGTTCTGAGCCCTCACCTTTAAATAAAAACTAAACTATCAATAAGTGCAGACTTCACAAAAGCCAAGGCCAGTTCAGTGTAAGGGAAATAACCTTAAATCTGAGAAAATTAAATTAAAAGTGAAATTGATGAAGAAATGTTGTCAAGATACTAGAACACTGACATTGAAAAATGGTCTCTTGTCAGAAGATCAAGTTTCAAAGAAAGCATTCATTGGTGATTAAAAGAAAAAAAAAACAGAAGTAAGCAGGTGTTGTTAAATAATAGGTATTGATCTTGAAAAGCTATCCACAGATTCAGGAAATAAATATCTGCTGCAGATTCCTTACAACCTTGCCCCAATGGACAAGTTACTATACTTTCAATCTGCTGTTGTGTGCGTTTGAGTCAATTCCGACTCATAGCGACCCTGCATAACAGAGTAGAACTGCTCCATACTGTTTCCTAGGCTAAAATCTTTGTGGCAGCAGATTGCCAGGTATTTTCTCCCATAGAATGGCTGATCTTTCTGTTAGCAGTTGAGCGCTTAACCACTGTGCCAGCATGGCTCTTTACTTTAAGTCTACTTACCCTCAAACAACCATAGAAAGGATTCATTCACATATACCTTTTGTCCCTAAGCTCAGGACTAAATGTTCTGCTCTATTTAGTTTAACTCTCTTCATCACCCTGTTAACCTAGCTTCATCTGATCCTTTTATAAACAAGACTCACACGTCTACCTCTACAGTGACAACTTCTTTCTGATTCTGTTTGGCGTCATTCTACAATCATTCCACTATCAATTCAAACTACAGATGTAAACCTCCCCTCCTCCATGACAGTTCACTGAATGATTTTCTTAGAAAGTTCTATTTTGTTCTCTCTTTTTTTTTCTTAATTAGAAAGTTCAAATTCAAAATGGTTAAGTAACTTTTTTAAGGTCAAAGCAAATGTCAACACTGTTATTGCTGTTATTAGGTGCCATGACATGGCTCAGACTAGTAGCAACCTCACACATAACAAAACAAAACACTGCCAAGTCCTGTGCCATCCTAACAATATTGTTATGTTGGAGCCCACTATTGCAGCCACCGTGTCAATTTATCTCATTGAGGGTCTTCCTCTTTTTTGCTGATCCTCTATTTTACCAAGCATGATGTCCTTCCCCAGAGATTGATCCCTCCTGATAACATGTCCAAATTAAGAGAGATGAAGTCTCACCATTCTTGCTTCAAAGGAGCATTCTAGCTGTACTTCCTCCAAGACAGATGTGATCATTCTTTTGGCAGTCCATTATATTCAATATTCCTTACCAGCAACATAATCCAAACCCATCAATTCTTTGGTCTTCCTTATTCATTGCTGAGGTTTCCCATGCATACAAAGCAAATGAAAATACCATAGCTTGGATCCGACTCACCTTAGTCATCAAACTGATGCCTTTGCTTTTTAGCACTTTAAAGAGATCTTTGCAGCAGATTTACTCAATGCAGTACGTCGTTTGATTTTTTTGACCACTGCTTCCGTGGGTGTTGATTGTGGATCCAAGTAAAATGGCATCTTTGACAGCTTCAATTTCTGCCCCATTTTATCATGATGTTGTTTATTGGTCCAGTTGTAAGGATGTTCATTTTCTTTTTGATGAGGTATAATCCATACTGAAGGTTGTAGTCTTTGATCTTCATCAGTAATGCTTCAAGTCTTCTTCACTTTTGGCAAGCAAGGTTGTGTCAACTGCATATCACAAGTTGCTAATGAGTCTTCCTCTAATCCTGATGCCACGTTCTTCTTCATACAGTCCAGCTTCTCAGATTATTTCCTCAGCACAGAGATTGAATAAGTGTGATGAAAGCATACAACCCTGATGCACACCTTTTCCAATTTTAAACCACACAGTATCACCTTGTTCTGTTTGCAAAACTGCTTCTTGATCTATGTACAGGTTCTACATGAGTACTATTAAGTGTTCTGGAATTCCCATTCTTTGCAATGTGATCCATAATTTGTTATGATCCACACAGTTGAATGCATCTACATAGTCAGTAAAACACAGGTAAACATCTTTCTGGTATTCTCTGCTTTCAGCCATGATCCGTCTGACTTCAGCAATGGTATCTCTTGTTCCATATCCTCTTCTGAATATGACTTGAATTTCTGGCAGCTCCCTGTCAATGTATAGCTGCAGCCATTTTTTAAATTATTCTAAGCAAAATTTTACTTGCATCTTTTATCAATGATATTGACTGTCAGGACTAGACTCTAAAATTTATACTTCAAACATAGACCTCTCCTCTGAGTTCCAGACTTATTATGGGGTATAATTAATTACTTAATATGGCCCTTCTAGCCAGGGTCTTGTAACTCCCACTCAAGTGATTGGGTGGGACTGTGCGGATAGGTTAATTATAGCCCATCAAAGGGATTGGTCGGTTTTGCCAACCTATTGGGCTTGAAATGAGCCACCCCAGAGGTGGGAAAGAAAAGAGCCCACCACCACCAAGGAAGGAAAGATCAGCAGAAAAGACTGGCAGGAGCAACCCACAGAACAGACCTGCAGGAGACGGCACGGTGGGCATCCTGGACCACAGAGTGAGAAAGCTGAGTGCCTCTGAGCAGAGGCCTAGGGCCAGGGAGAGGTGTGCCTGTGAGCAGGGCTGGGAAAAGGCTGTCCTGATGGAAGAACGGTATCCTTGAGTATTCCGGAGCCTGACTTGCAACCTGTTACTTCCCTAACAAACCCCATAATCATGAGTATGGTCTGAGTTCTGTATGGCCACTGCAATGAATTATTGAACCAAGCAGAGAAGTAGAGAGTGCTGTGGGAGGGACGGCTGGTGTCAGAATTAGTAAAGATGACAGAGAGAGGAGGCATGTCTGACCTCCACCTCATAGGAATCAGCCTCGGGTTGTTGATTTTGATTCTCCTTTTCCCTTGTGAGGTTAGAGGAGCTCGGATTCCACCCCGTCTTAGTTATCTAGGGCTGCTGTAACAGAAATACCACAAGCGGATGGCTTTAACAGACAAAAGTTTATTCTCTCACAGTCTAGTAGGCTAGAAGTCGAAATTCAGTGTGCCAGCTCCAGAGGAAGACTTTCTCTGTTAGCTCTGGAGGAAGGTCCTCGTCATCAATCTTCCCTTGGACTAGGAGCTTCTCCACACAGGAACCTCGGGTCCAAAGGATGCGTTTTGCTCTTGGCCCTGCTTTCTTGGTGGAATGAGTTCTCAAACTCTCTGCTAGCTTCCCTTTCCTTTTAACTCTTGTAAGATAAAAGGTGGTGCAGGCTACAACCCAGGGAAACTCCCTTTACATTGGATCAGATACGTGACCTGAGGGAGGGTGTTACATCCCACCCTAATCTTCTTTAACATAATCTTATCTTGCTTCATTAACCACAGGCAGAGATTAGGATTTACAACACATAGGAAAATTACATCAATCACAAAATGGAGGACAACCGCATAATACTGGGAATCATGGCCTAACCAAGTTGACACATGTTTTGGGGCAACACAAGTCAGTCCATAACAACTCCCATGCTGTTTCTACAGTTGGTGTCAGAAGTGGAATTCTTTGCAATGGCTCGACTGGTGGAAGCATGGAACTTTGTGGGAGAAAGAATGAATGCATTTGGGAGGTGAAACTTTTGATTCTTAGATGGTTGCTTTTGTTGTTGTTCCCTGTAATGGCTGAAAGGAAATTTATGCTGCAGCTGAAGGAAAAAAAAAAACTTGAGGCAAAAGTCAGGCCAGATAAGCAAGATGATTAATAGGCAGCCAAGGTCTACTGGTTCCACCCAGCCAGAGGCCCAAGGCCATATGCATATGAACGGGCAGACAGTCAAAAGGTGAAGAAGAGAAGATGAAACTGGAATGTTTTAAAAAAAGGGTTGTGTGTTTAGGATTATGTGTTTAATTGAATATACTATGGATATTGAATGTTTCTCCTACTTTGTGTTGTAAAGCAGACCTAAATGTATTGTAGAAATGAATACTGAGTATTATAGATTACAGAGAGAGCGTAACTCTGCCTTCAGCCAATATTTGATTGGCTATGCTAAAAGGGGATCTAGGATTTGCCTGAGGGAAACACAGGTTGTTTAATTGCAGTAGTTCTGTGTATAGAGTGGGGATTTAGGTTGAAAACCTAAGCCCCACCTAGATTTTGCATTTGAAAAGACATGCAGAACTACCCAGAGCTGCTGAGAGAACAGAAGAATAACATTTGAAGAAAGGACTGCAGAGAAAAAGTGACTGCTTCACTTTTTGAATTTTGAGCAAGCGGTTTGCTGTTGGATGCATTGAGGCAGGAAAAGTCAGTGTTCATCAGATGGAGCCCCTTTCCAGAACTGGAAGTTAAAGGGAGCCAGCCAGTAGGCAGCTTGTTCTGCTCGCTTTTGGTGACCACCTGGGTCCACTCAGTGGGTGGAAGTGGGGGAAATGCATCAATGAAGAGACGGGCTGAGTTTGGACATATTCCACTGGCACACATTGACCTAGCTCATGGAGACTAGTGATGAGAGAGAGAGGAAGGGCTGGCTGGTCAGAAGTAAAAGGAATTGTTGGACTCTTGAAGTTTATGGGTGGAACCCATTGACCTAGCCCAAGGGGGCTAGCTAGGGATGAGAGAGTTGGAAGTGGCTGTCCAAAGTGCCGGGAGGTGTGTCTGAACTCTTGAGCCTGAGGTGCTACCCATCATGACCTAGTTTGGATGGCTAGGGATGAATTGACCAGAACCCAACCAAATGGAGAGAAAGATGTTTGACACCGTGAGTTGAAGATTGCTGCAATTTGATGGCTTGCTCTGAACTGGACTTTGCTTATGGATTTAGACGCTCAAATTTCCAACTGGAACAGAAGATTCTTCAAGACCAAGGAAGATGCTTATCTCCTCAAAGTACTGGTTTGACAGGGACAGGCAATTTAAACATTGGCTATCTAAAATGGAGGGAGATAGAAGCATGTACACAAGGGAGGATCCCCACTGAATAGATTCCCCTTTTCCTGATTGGTCTGTGGAAGAGAGGGTGGGGGAAGATGCTGATAGGATTATATGATTCAGCTGTGTTGATTGTTAACAGGGTTAATTGTGACTGTAAAAGCTGCTATTGTAGAAGCTCTAAGTATGAAACACTGGACTAAGGGAGAGGCACTGGTGGACTGGAGTACAGTGGCTGAACCTAAAGTCCCTTAAAGGCTTTGTTATGCTGATACCTCATGAAGCTCAGAGCAAGGGAATAATTTTCTCTCAGGTGAATTTTATCAGACACCAGAAGGGTGAAGATGAACAATTGGAGAACCTGACTGTCTTAGTCATCTAGTACTGTTATAACAGAAATACCACAAGTGGATGGTTTTAACAAAGAGAAGTTTATTTCCTTAAAGTAGGCTAAAAGTCCAAATTCAGGGTATCAGCTCCAGGGGAAGGCTTTCTCTCTTTGTCAGCCTTCTTATCAGCGTTCCTCCGGACTAGGAGCTTCTCGGCCCAAGGACCCCGGTCCAAAGGACGAGCTCTGCTCCCAGCACTGCTTTCTTGATGGTATGAGGTCCCCCATTCTCTGCTTGCTTCCCTTTCCTTTTATCTCTTGAAAGATAAAAGGTAGTGCAGGCCACACCCCAGGGAAACTCCCTTTACATTGCATGTGACCTGGATAAGGGTGGTGTTACAATCCCACCCTAATCCTCTTTAACATAAAATTACAATCACAAAATGGAGGCCAACCACACAATTCTGGGAATCATGGCCCAGCCAAATTGATACACACATTTTTTGGGGGACAGAATTCAAACCATGACACTGACCAAATCAGATGGAAACCTGCAGCAGACCTGAATGGCTGGTATCTGAGTAACTCCACCCTTAGGACTCTTTTGTCCTACTGAAATACTAATTGTTAACGACTGTTTTGAGCTGGTGAAATGAGTGGGAGGGGGAAGTTAATCCTTCAAGTATGAAAGGGTCAATGGCTAGAAGAGCAAGGGGGTGGCCTGTGATGTAATGAGTTACTTAATACAGCCCTTCTAGTGATTGGGTGGGACTATGCAAGTAGGATAATTATAGCCCACCAAAGGGATTGGTCAGTTTTGCCATCCCGCTGGGCTTGAAGTGAGCTACCCCAGAGGTGGGAAAGAGAAGAGCCCACCACCACTGAGGAAGGAAAGACCGGCAGGAGACAGCACAGTGGGCTTCCTAGCCCATGGTGAGAGAAAGCTGAGTGCCTTTGGGCAGAGGCCTAGGGTCAGGGAGAGGTGTACCTGTGAGCAGGGCGGGGAAGAAGCTGCCCTGATGGAAGAACTGTATCCTTTAGTGTTCCTGGGCCTGAACTGTAACCTGTTACTTCTTTAATAAACCCCATAATCATGAGTATGGTCTATGAGTTCTGTGTGGCCATTGCAATGAATTATCAAACCAAGCAGAGAAATAGAGGGTGCTGTGGGAGGGACAGTTGGTGTCAGAATTAGTAAAGATGGCAGAGAGAGGAGGCATGTCTGACCTCCACCTCACAGAAATCAACCTTGGGCTGTTGATTTTGATTCTTCTTTTCCCTTGTGAAGTTACAGGTCAGCTTCCACCCCCACGCTGTTTATACATTTATATATCTAATTGCCTTCTCTATATTTCTACATGGGTGTTTAACACTTTTCCTTTGTGATAGTTCTCATATTTATTCCTTATAGTCCATTGTCTTCAATTTGGTCTAGACTATCATGACCTCATATCAAAACTACTGAGTTTGTCTCATAAATGGTTCTCTTACCTCATTTTTTTCATTCAATTTGTCCTACATTTATCTTTCTAAATCAATCCATAATACTGTCACCATCCTGTTTCAACATTTTAATGGTTCCCTACCCAAACCCACTACCGTCGAGTTGATTCCAACTTATAGCAACCCTACAGGACAGAGCAGAACTGCCCCACAGGGTTTCTAAGGCTGTAAATCTTTACAGAAGCAGACTGCCACATCTTTCTCCTGCAGAGTGGCTGATGGATTCAAACGACCAACTTTTTGGTTAGCAGCTTAGCCCTTTAATCACTGTACCACCAGGGCTCCTCTAATGGCTCCCTAGTAACTTTAAAAATGCACCCCATCTTCTCAGTCTGGCAACCAAGTTTCTCCATTAGCATGCTGCTAATACTCCCCAAATTGGAGTCTCCACACCAACCAAACTTGTCTCTTCATTGTATTTGAATATACTATATGTATAAACTATGTGCTGCAATGGGAGGCACTCCTTATTTTTATCCACTCTTGAGCTTAAATTGATCACACAACTTATCTTCTCAATGGGAACCCTTTTGGCTGGAGGGAGGAGGAGGCATGAATTATTACACTAGGCATACTCAGGGACTATCCCAGGCAAACTAGCACATACAATTACCTACCTAATACCTATATATTTTTAATCGCCTTATATACTTGCAAAAGCTGGACAATAAATTAGGAAAACTGAAGAATTAACACCTTTGAATTATGGCGTTGGTGAAGAATATTGACTATACCATGGACTGCCAGAAGAATGAACAAATCTGTCTTGAAAGAAGTACCGCCAGAATACTGCTTGGAAGCAAGGACACTGAGACTTCATCCCACATACTTTGGACCTGTTATCAGGAGGGACCAGTTCCTGGAGAAGCACATCATGCTTGGTAAAGTGGAGGGTCAGGGAAAAAGAGGAAGACCCTCGAGATAGATTGACACAGTGGCTGCAACAATGGGCTCAAGTATAGCCAAGATTGTGAGGTTGTCACAGGACTGGGCACTGTTTTGTTCTGTTGTACATAGGGTTGCTACGAGCTGGAATCCACTCAACGGCACCTAACTACAATACCTGTATGAAGGAGCCCTGGCGGTGCAGTGGGTAAAGGGATAGGCTGCTAACCAAAAGGCTGGTGGTTCAAACCTACCAGCCACTCCATGGGATAAAGATGGGGGGCAGTCTGCTTCTGTAAAGATTTACAGCCTTGGAAACCCTATGAGGGCAGTTCTACTTTGTCCCAGAGGGTTTCTATGAGTCGGAATCAATTCTGTGTAAGTGGGTTTGGTTTGGAATATCCGTATGTTTTCCATTATCTGTAGCAAACCTCACCTCCCCCCAGAGTTTTCAGACATCTGGACTTAAGTTAGTATTTTCCTTTATAAGAGCACTTATGGGTCATAACAAAACACACAAAAGTCAGTGTCCTAAGAAAAAGATCTTAATCTCAGCTTCTCTGCTTCTTAACTGTGTGATCATGAATAGATCACTTAAACTCTTTGGGATTCTGTTCTCATTTACAAGTGGATTTTTGTTCTCATTTCTTTTCCTCCCTGTAAAATGATTGTACATCAACACCCTTTGTCTTATAACTTTACAGTGCCTTCCACTGTGGGCAGAATGTACTTCCTCATCCCTTTGATGTTGGTTTGCCCATGTGACTTGTTTTGGCTAAAGAAACGTTAAGAGACACGGCATGAGCAGAGGCTCTAAATGTGCCTCCATAGATGATTTTGCCTTCTTTTGTGCTCCTGTGATCCACCATGAAGAGAACATGCCCAAGAAACCACTGATTATTTATCCTGGGCCTCAGAATGAAGACATATGAAGTAGAGAAGTGAGTCAAGATGACCCATTCAAAGACAGGCAAACTCAAACAAGATCAGGATAACACAGTCAACCCACAGAAAAATGGTCAACAGGAAAAATGATTGTAGTTATAAACCACCGAGTTTTGGCGTTGTTTGTTACATAGCCTTATTACAATCAAAACTGAGTGATATGCCCTCCTTTTACACTTTTGTGAGACTCAACTGATGTATGTATATAAATAGTTTTAGAAATTGGCAAAACACAATATAAATGTTATTTATGATTATTGCTACTTGGTATTATGAATTACTTTTATGTACATATTTCTTGTTTACATATCTTAATTATAAGTATTAAACAATGAGACTATTATAAGAAATAAATTAATTACATAAGAAATTATATAATAATTATATAATAATGATAATAATTAAACAAGAAATGCACTGCGTATCTTACACACAGCAGGTGTCAAGGATCGGACTGAGTCCCTCAAAAATATCTGTCAACTTAGCTAGGTCATGATTCCTAGTATTGCATGATTGTCTATCATTTTGTCATCTGATGTGACTTCCCCATGTGTTGAAAATTCTATCATTATGATGTAATGAGATGGGTAAGTGGCAGTTATATTGCTGAGATCTACAAGATTAGATACTATCTTAAGCCAGTCTCTTTTGACATATAAAAGAGAGAAGTGAGCAGAGAGACATGGGGACCTCATACCATCAAGAAAGCAGCGCTGGGAGCAGAGCGCATCCTTTGGACTTGAGGTTCCTGCACAGAGATGCTCCCAGACCAAGGGGAAGACTGATGACAAGGATCTTCCTCTAGAGCCGACAGAGAGAGAAAGCCTTTCCCTGGAGCCAGGGTCCTAAGTTCAAACTTCTAGCCTACTGAACTGTGACAGAATAACTTTCTCTTTGTTAAAGCCATCTACTTGTGGTATTTCTGTTATAGCAGCATGGATGACTAAGATAGCAGGTATTGAAACCCATTGCTACTGAGTCAATTCTGACTCATAGCAATTCTATAGGACAGAGTAGAACTGCCCCATAGGGTTTCCAAGGATGTAATTGTTATGGAAGCAGACTGCCACATCTTTCTCCTGCAAAGCGGGTCGATTCTGACTCGTAGCAATCCTATAGGACAGAGTAGAATTGCCCCATAGGGCTTCCAAGGCTGTAATCAGTATGGAAGCAGACTGACACAACTTCCTCCTGCGAAGCAGCTGGGGGGTTTGAACTGGGAACTTTTTGTTAGCAGCCACGCACTTTAAACCACTGTGCTACCAGGGCTCCTCATAGTAGGTATCAAAGAAGTGTCAATGCTGCTCTTGCTGATGTTAAGTATTTTTTGAGTGTCTGTTTTTTGTTCTTTTATATCTTAAATTTTTGACATTTTCATGGTGCAGCAGAGATTATTGTTAAGATGGACTAGCAAATCAAATAGCTAGGTTTAGAGCCTCCCTCAACCTCTTATTATCTATGGGACAAGTTGTTTAAATCCTCAGTGCTTCAATGTCTTCATTTTTCAACCAACAACAACAACAAAACCTCTCTCTTGTGGGGTTGTTTTCATATTAAATGAAAACTTATTACAATAAGTTATTTAGTACAGCGACTGTCACATATTAAAGCAACCACTAAAGTAGCTTTTATTATATTATCCATATACTAAATAGCCCTTTCTTCTCTTCAGAAATTTCTAAGCGGAGTTCTCAGACCATCCTATTCTTTTGTAGGCAGGTATAATTCTTATTATCTGCTGCATGCACACACACACACACACCCCTCACTAGAACTCACAGGGTTTTTCATAATTATGATGGGGAAAAGGTGGCAGGAAAAAGTGATTTTGAAAATCCTGTGTTCTCTCCTGATTCTGCACCCTTGTTCCTGATATTTCCAATGCGACAATACTCTTCACATTCCTAGTTACCTAACTAATCA
Source organism: Dugong dugon (assembly GCA_030035585.1). NCBI lineage: Eukaryota > Metazoa > Chordata > Mammalia > Sirenia > Dugongidae > Dugong > Dugong dugon. The sequence continues at coordinate 17,219,895 of CM057463.1, read as the reverse complement.
ATCTTCAGATCTCGGTTTCGAGGATACTTCCCCTGCAGAGGCTTTCCTAGACTTCCCATGTCTAAGCTAGGCATCTCTCTTACATAATAAAATTTTATTTCATAAAATAAATCTTATTTCATAAAATTCTAATTGAATTCTCTTGAATGAGGAAGTGAAATTGATTTTTGACTTCTCAATCTTCCCAATTCTACTACAAGTTCTTTGAGGGTATAGGTGGTGTTCAACACCAGCATGGAGCAGTCTTGGCATGTACCATTGCCATGAAGTCGCTTCTCACTCACAGTGACCCTGTAGGACAGAGAAGAACTGCCCCATAGGGTTTCCAAGGAGCGGTTGGTGGATTCCAACTGACAACTTTTGGTTCGCAGTCAAGCTCTTAACCACTGCGCCATCAGGGCTCCATCTTGGCATACAGTAAGTACTTAAAGATGTATATATTTAAAAAATCAAATTAAAAAAGGGTGGGAGAAAGGGTCAGGGGAGGGAGAGGGACAGAGAGTGGAAGAAAGGAAGGAAAGAAAAGAAAGGAAGAAATTTTTTATTTTGTTTCCGTCCAAAAGAGAATGTTGAAAGAGTAAGACAGTTACTGTAACATCATCAACACTCATTTCCCAACCAAATCCATGTTTTTTAAAAATCAGTGTATTCTCTTCCTCTCAGCAGAGTAATAGGCTACTTATTTGTGTGCATCAAGGCATCATAAAATCAAAATGGAGCAGATGGATAATGTGGCTGTCTCAGTTACCTAGTGCTACTGTAACAAAAATAATGCAAATGGGTGGCAGTAAAGAAGAGAAATTTATTTTCTCCCAGTTCAGGAGGTGGTAAGTCAGATTTCAGGGTGTGGCTCTAGGTAGAGGTCCTTCCTTGCCTATTTCAGCATCTAGTTGCCGCCAGCAATTCTTGGTTTCCTGGGGTTGTAGATGTGTGTCCATTTCGGTTGCCTGTCTTCTTCTTCCCCCTCTTTGTGTCTCTGTGTCTATTCTGTTCTTTTGGTAACTCAGAAGTGATTAGGTTTTAGGACTCACTTTACTCTGTTATGACCCCATTAACATAACAAAAACAATTTCCAAACAGGATCACTGCCACAGGTACAGGGGCCAGGAATTCAGTGCATATTTTAGGGGGACACAATTCAATCCTAACGGTAGATTTACTAAAATTCCCTCTTGTTCTTCTCTTGCTTCTCCTTTTTCTTCTTAGTAATTTTAGAAAAAGTCACTGATCCATTAAAAAAAGCTTCCAGCAAGGGAAAAGTATAGAACATTTACATCTTCTGTTTTTTTTTTAAATTAAGAACAAGAAACTTTAAATATCATTCATTTAAAATACATATATGTCCTTCATATTCCTGGATAGGAATTGCAGATGAAAAGTCTAGAGAGGGTTAGTAATGAGGAGAAAAAAGAAGCTGAAAATTAGGGCATTAGAAAAAGAAAAATAGAAGAAGCCTTAGAAGATTTTGAGATGAGAATCTAATCCAAGTTTCAATATGTGATTGATTCAGGGTATGAGAGTATGAAATCACTTTTGAATCCTTGATCAGTTCAGCATATTTGTTCACAGCTCTCCCGATGTTTTAATCCTAAACCCTAAACGCTCCCCACTGGGCATGAACAAGAAAAAGTTCAACAGATTCTAAAGTATTCTCTGACACTGCAGGAGCAGGACCTAAGTGATATCACTCTGGAATTTGATGAAATCTAGTTGAAATCAAGATATGGTTATCACACCAGCAATTCACCATCTTTGGCTAAAGGAATAACAGATCAGAAGTCAATCAATAACATAAAGTAGTAGGCCTCTTTGTTCTTAATTTAAGTAGAGAAGAATTAGTCAGGATTTTCCTTTGCTGCCTTTTTATTTCTTCTCCTTCTCCCACTCCTCCTTCTCCTCTTTATAAATAATTGCCTTCAAAACTGATTCAAAATATTCAAAGAAGTGTAAAAAAAAACAGTTAAAAGAAAAAAGAGTCAGGCAACTCAGCAGTTTTAATTGTCCATGTGCATCATAATAATGGATTAGTCTAACAGAGAACAATCAAGCACATCGGCCACAGAAATACACAGAAAATGACTAGTGTTGCTGTGCTTACATACGCTAATTGCAGTGATATAGACGGACTCAGTCCTCCTGACGTTTGTACTTCTCTGGTATGTGCCTGGCAAAGAGAACTCTCCCAATAAATGTTAGCGAATGAATAAACACACTAGCGCCAGGGCTATTGCTGAGTCCTCAATTCACACCAAAGTTGATTTCCTCTGAGGGGAGTGAAACTTAATGAAGACAGTCTGGCAGAGGAGGAGAGACACTTCCTGTCTGCTGCCCGACTGTTAAGTCACTTGTCCAAACCAGTTCTGCAGCAACATGTGCCCAGTGGATGGGGAAGACACACAGATGGCTGCCAGGATGCATCACGGGATTGGGTTGCACCACGGCCCATTGTGATATTTATCGCTGACAATGTAATTAACTGGCTGATTCCTTGTTTTTAAGTTGGTGACCATCAACGGACAGCTGCACTGGGGTGTTGTACTAACCACGGCTCTGACGAGAGTGCTCTCCACAAACCCCGGCACTGCAGCCAGAGCCTTTGTGAGGTCATCCCTCTGGTGCTGTGCAAAGGCCCAGGCTTCCCTTTGTCTCCCCAGGGTCATTAACATGCTTCCTCAGTCCCAGGAAATACACAGCATTTTTCTGAGTGCTTTTCTTTCTGAGAAAAATATTACGGGAAAGGTAATTTGTTAGCTTCCTTTTCCAGTGACAATTTCTTAAATACAGACTGAAATACAACTTCTAATAATCATCGTGGGAAAGAAATTGCAATAACCCCATTAGACAGCAACCAAATCACCAAATTATAAGGAAAGCTAGAGGTCTGTGGGGTACATCCAAAAGCTGTTTTAACTCATCTCTGAGTCCAGCAATCAAGTATATATATTTTCTTTCTGTGCCATGGAGAATGATCTTTATTTTTCTACAGGATGATGATGATTAATTAACTAAAATTTGCAGGGTGATTTACATCATTCTAAAAATATTTTTACAGTAAGAATGCCTAGTATATCAAGCAAAGAGTCTCAAGTAGTAACAAGATTTGATTCATGACTTGAGCAACTAGCTTCCTACTCATCTCATGTGCCTCTTGCCTTATCTGTAAAATGGGAGTTGTGCTTGACAGATTCTTCTTCCCTCTGACTTTGTAACTTCTGGAAGGTCATGTAATAGCTCTCTTCCCTAGGGTTTGAATCTGGAAAATGAGAAGACCGGACACAGTTAATCTCTAAAATTCTGTGACTTTACCTGGATATTGAGATGAATAAAAATTTTAATATATAACTCACATTTTTTAAAAAGTGAGTTTACAATGTAAGAGGCATGCATAAACTAAAAATGCAAGTAATTCTTGACTCCTTTTCATTATCACAAATATCAGTGTTCATGATTTGCCAGTTTGCTTGTGAAAAAGTCCCTTACGTTTTTTCCTTGCTCTGGCGTGCTAATTTTCCATTCTGTATTCCAAGGCAGACCAACAGATTGCAACGAAATAGGGTTTAACATTGATCTTCTGCCCTGACATTGCATTAACTTTTGTAATAAACATCTTCACTGTGTCAACCTGCACCATGTTTACATACTGAGCCCAGCAGCCAATTGTCTTGCTTCTTTTAGATGCTTTTGAATTCCAGAAGGAATCTTATCTGGAAGACTAAAATCATGCATCTGCCATGCCTTTCAATTTTGTATTTCAGATTAACTGCTCCTTTTACTCCACATTCTTAAGGTTTTCTAAGAAATTTCCTTCCCAATTCACTTGGTAAGTGCTTGCTCTGGCTGTTATTCTATAATGAATTCATGTCTTTTCTCCTATTTTTCCCATGCTGCCCTTGTTATCTGGAGTCAGGATTCTGAGCTCTGACCTCCCTCCTTGTCCTGCTGCCTGAGGAGAATTGAAGGCAGCCCCTCAGACTCAAATATTCTAGATTTAAAAAGCAAGTTTACAATGTAGAAAGCATTCATTAACTAAGAATATTCTAGATTCTGAACACCCAGCTTTGACTCGGCTGAGGCCAGGATTGGGGTGGAAATAAGGACTTTTTTTTTACTTACAGTTTTATGAAAATTAACTATTTCTGTGAAGGTTCTGAGACTAAAAGTAAAATTATAAGCCAGTAGGTGTGCCTACAGATCCCTGGAAAAGTACTCTCTCTCTTTTTTTTTTTTTTTAATAATATGATAAATACATGTTTGGGGATTAATTTTTTTTATCTGCAAATAGAACCAACGTTACTTGCTTCATTGTGTTCACAGGCAGAATATGACTACCCAAGACAAGGCTGGGAAGAAATTGTTCCATGAGGTGAAGCCTTCACTCTGACATGAGTCTCTCTCAATTAATGCTACAGAGATACAGCATAACTTGTAGAACTGGGTTTTAAAGGGACATTTGATTTCTCATTCCTAGAGATAAGACCTAAAATGAAAAGGCCATAATCAACGGTCAGGTTAGAAAATGTACTGCACAATTGGACTTATTTTAGCAAGAGTATCTAAAGATCTGCAAAAAACTTAGATGCCTAGGAAAACATCCCAGCCAAACTCGCTGAATCAAATCAATCAGTCACAAGTCAGAGTAGCAATAATGAAAGAGTCATAACAATTCCCACCATGCATAAGAGGGTGTATGTATCGGGCACTGTCTAAGTACTTAACACAGAATATCTTATTGGATGATCCTTAGAACACCTCTGTGAGGTACATGTTGTTGTTTTATGAATTGTAGAGGTTCAAACAGAGTAAGCAACTTAACCAAAGTCACATATCTACCAGGCTTTTAACCCAATCCCACTTGACTTTGAGAGCTCTTAGCCATTCTGTGCTAATGCAGAACAGCCACACCAGTAGAAATCAGTTGTGAATGGAAATGCAAATTGATGGGAGCATCAAGAGGACCCCACACTGCAGAGGTTCTTCCTTCCAGGCAAGCTCTGCTCCTGTCCTCATAATACTTTGCATAGCCTTATGCCAATACTTTTAACAGATTGTACTGGGATCTAAAGAAGCCCTAGCAGTGGAAAGTTGAGTGCTGGGCTGCTAATAGAAAAGTTGGGGATTTGAACCTAGAGGGTTGCTATGAGTCGGAATCGACCCGACAACAACGGATTTGGTTTTTTTTTGTTTGTTTGTTTGCTTACTGGCTCCATGGGAGAAAGACACAGAGATTTGCTCTCATAAAGATTACAACATAGAAAACCCTATGGGGCAGTTCTGCTCTGTCACAAGGGGTCACTATGAGTTGAAAATCAACTTTATGGCACCTCGTGACAACAACAGCAGGGTTTATAGTTTGGGAGCCAAAGAGAATATGGATGAATTCCTAAACAACAGGTCTCCCTTCTACTAGTTTGCCATGAACAAGTTACTGAATATCTATTAGCTAATGTTACACCTCAGCATTATGATAAATGGAGAAAAGATTAAAGTTCTCAAGGATTTCATTTGACTTGGATCTACAATCAACGCCCATGGAAGCAGTAGTCAAGAAATCAAATGACACATTGCATTGGGCAAATCTGTTGCAAAAGACCTCTTTAAAGTGTTAAAAAACAAAGATGTCACTTTGAGGATTAAAGCGCACCTGATCCAAGCCATGGCATTTTCAATTACCTCATACGCATGTGACAGCTGGACAGTGAATAAGAAAGACCAAAGAAGAATTTGATGCCTTTGAATTATGGTGCTGGTGAAGAATATTGAATATACATACCATGGACTGTCAGAAGAATGAACAAACATAGCCAGAGTGCTCCTTGGAAGTGAGGATGGTGATACTTCACCTCACATACATTGGACACGTCATCAGGAAAGACCAGTACCTGGAGAAGGACATCATGCTTGGTAAGCTAGAAGGTCAATGAAAAAGAGGAAGATCCCCAAGGAGATGGATTGACACAGTGACTGCAACAATGGGTTCAAGCATAGCAATGATTGTGAGGATGGCACAGGACTAGGCAGTTTTTTGTTCTGTTGTACCTAGGGTCGCTATGAGTTGGAACTGACTCAATGGCACCTTACAACAAAAACAATATGTCACCTACAAATGGGAATAAAAATACTCATCAACATGTGAAGTATTCAAATGATAATAAAGTCAAGAGATTGAAAATAATCCTTTGCATATAGTAAATACTCAGAAATGTTGCTTCCTTCTTTGGCCCCTTTTTCCTTACTTTTCAGGCTTGTCCAATGTCTCGTGCCTTCTTCACAGCTGAAGTCTTTGAGTATCTACCTTCATGTCTTCAGACAAAATGCTTAGCATATGGTTGGTACTCATTGACTGAGTATATGACTGAAAGACATTGAGAATTACTTCCTTTGGGACTCTGAGGGTTGTTGTAGATCTTTGTTTTTGTTGTTGTTAGGTGCCATCGAGTTGGCTCTGACTCATAGCCACCCTATGCAGAACAGAACAAAACACTACCCAGTCATGTGCCGTTCTCATAACCTTTGCTATGCTTGAGTCCACTGTTGCAGTCACTGTGTTAATCCATCTCGTTGAGGGTCTTCCTCTTTTTTGCTGACCCTCTACTCTGTCAAGCATGATGTCCCTCTCCAGAGATTGGTACCTCCATATAACATGCCCAAAGTATGTGAGATGTAGTCTCGCCATCCTTGCTTCTAAGAAGCGTTCTGGTTGTACTTCTTCCAAGACAGATCTGTTTGTTCTTTTGGCAGTCCGTGGTATACTCAGTATTCTTCCCCAGCACCACAATTCAAAGGCGTCAATTCTTCTTCCGACTTCCTTATTCATCATCCAGCTTTCGCATGCATATGAGGCGAGCAAAAACACCATGGCTTGGGTCAGGCACACCTTAGTCTTCAAGGTGACATCTTTGCTTTTTAACACTTTAAAGAGATCTTTTGCAGCCGATTTGCCCAATGCAATGCATAGATCTTTAGGTTTCAGAATATATGTTTATTGATTCTTAAAATATACATTCTTTCTTATATATTTTGACCAGGCTCTCGGACTCTCTAAAACCAGTTGCCATCAAGTGGACTCCTACTTACGGTGACCCCATGTGTATCAGAGTAGAGCTGTGCTGCATATGGTTTTCAGTGGTTGATTTTTTTAAAAGTAGATAGCCAGGGTTTTTTTCCAGGGTACCGCTTGGTGGACTTGAACCTCAACCTTTTGGTTAGCAGCTGAGAGAGTTAACTATTTGCACCACAGAGGGACTCTCTGTTTTTGTTGTTGCTAGTTGCAGTCAAATCTATTCCAACTCATGGCAACCCCACATGTGGAGAGTAGGCTGCTCCGTGGAGGCATTCAAACCTGTGATTTTTCTGAAGGAGATTTCCAGGCCTGTCTTCAGAAGCACCTCTGGGTGGGTTCGAACCGCCAACATTTGCCTAGTAGTGGAGTGCTTTGGGCCACACAGGGACTCCTCGGGGACTCTCTAGGAGAGGGTATTTTCCAGTTTTCTTTGAATATCAGGTCAAGAGAATTTGAACACCCCATAAAATACCACAGGCTCCTCTGACAAAGGCTATCCTGCCAACGGGTTGATTTTGCACTTCACAAATCATTTCACAAGTTTGTCAGCTTCTACTGAATCATTCATTCATTCATTCAACAAACAACCATCAGTGTCTATTGTGTCCCATTGATATAAATAGGCCAAGTCCCTGCTCTGGAAAATTGTATAATCTAGTGAGATGAGACAGAATTGCAAACAAATAAACAAAAATAGAATGTGGTAACTGCCATAGTGTATATGAAAAAAGAATTATGAAAGCAAATAGGACATGGTAACACCTTAAAACTCTGTTTTGCTTTGTTACTGAAAGTTACTGTTTTTCCCAGAATTATTTTCCTCTTTCTTCCCCCTCTTCTCCTTTTGCACTTTTTATCTCTTTTTAAATAACTTACGCAGATTTCAGGGAAAGTTTATTTTACTTTTATCACATGTCACTAAAATCTTCTCTTTTTCTTTCCACGTATGTACAAAACTGCACTATGAAGAACTGCCTTCTAAAGTTTTGTCTCTTAACTCACAGATACATAAAATGGAAAGAACAACTGTGTCTCCCAAGGGAGTATTTTGTTTTGCTAAATACATTAGCTGGAAGCCCTGGTGGCGTGGTAGTTAAGAGCTATGGCTGCTAACCAAAAGGTCAGCAGTTCGAATACACCAAGTGCTCCTTGGAAACTCTATGGAGCAATTCTATTCTGCCCTATAGGGTGGCCAGATACTTATCTTAAACTTCCTTTGCCCTCCTCAGCCTAACATGTTTATCTCTATACTGAACTTTGTTTACCAGTTTCACATACTGGTCAACTATTTCCCTTACATATATGTTTTAGTTACCTATTGCTGCATGAGGACTCATGTCAAAACTTAGTGACTTAAAACAACATTCTCCACCATTCTGTGGGTTGATTGGGCTCACCTGGAAAGTTCCTCTGCTTCACATGATTTCAGGTAGAGCTGCAGTCATCTGGGAGCTTGACTGGGCTGCACAGTCCATGGCAGCCCACTCGCATGGCTGTCAGCTGATGCTAGCTATTGGCTGGGAACTCAGCTGAAGCTGGCAAGCAGGTCTCCTCAGTTTTCCTACATATGAGCTTTCCATGTGAATGGTTTCTAACAGGAGTGTTACAGAATTGAACCATGTCCCCCGAAATATTTCTTGGAATCCTAACCCCTATATATCTGGATGTAATCCCATTTGGAAATAGCGTTTTCTTTACTGTGTTAGCAAGATCATATGAGTGTAAGGTGTGTCTTAAGCCAATCATTTCTGAGATATAAAAGATTGGATTAGGCACAGAAAAAAGGAAGCACAAATGCGGGAAGACTGAAGGTTGCCAAGGAACCTAGGAACAGAAGCTGAAAAGAGACAAAGACCTTTCCCTACAGCAGGCAGAGGGAGAAAGCCTTCCCCTAGAGCAGTGACCTGAATTAGGACTTCTAACCTCCTAAAATGCGAGGAAATAAATTTCATGGACCATGGGATATATATGCCTGTGTTACATTCCCACCTTCACCCCCCGCCAAAGGTTTACTGGCAGGAATTTAAGCCACTTTAGTATGTTCTGGTGTCCTGGCAAATACTGGTGCAACTCCCTAAAAAATAAGGAAGTTGATCTGCATCACATTTGAGTGTTGAGAGCCATTCGTATGAAAGGATGCTTCCCAGAGGAGTTATTTGTGAACTTTTGTGTCTTTTGACTTCCGTACAGCAGGATAAGGCTTGCAAGTATGTTTACTTTCCTTTGTGTTATTGGGAAGGTACTATTACCAGCATTAGGAAAAATTCAAGTAAATGCATTATCTTGGGAGGTGAAAACAGTTTGTGATGCACTTCCTGGGCCATGGGATTGATAAGTCCCACAAGTGTGATGTGCTTCATGGAAAACATGGTACCTATATGGCCCACTCTAAATCAAACTGATAACAATTATGTGCCTTAAGTGCAATGTTTATTTAGTATTTCATGTGTATTTTTGGAAATGTGCATAAGATTATGGCTCAAGTGTAACCAAAAAGTGTGATGCGCCATGGAACCAATATGTCCCGCCTGTGTGATGTGATTCATGGAACATGGGACTGATACATCCCACTTGCAGTTGGCACCCCATTTTTTGAAATAATAAAAAACAACCATCAAACAATTATTCAGCATCTATTCTATTAGTGAAAAAATACAGCATCATCAAAAATTCCACACACAAAAAATTCACCCATGAAAGGGTTAAAGCCACCCACTTGTGGTAGTTCAGGTACAGCAGCACTACAAAACTAAGACAAGCAGGTACTTTAACAGCCCACATTTCAAGAAGCAGACATTTAAGTTCTCTTAAGGCCCCATTTCTGCTGCATTCTATTGATCAAAGGCCAAGATTCAAGAGGAAGAGAAATAAGTGCTCCTCTTCATGTGATAAGCAGTTCATGAGGAGAAGGAATTTTTGCTTCATCTTTCAAGACTGACTACCAAATATAAACAGCTAAATTTCATATTTTCTTCACTAATGACTTCCTTCTTCATTCTAGCTCTATAAATGCATCATACTCATATAAAATGTTAATAGCAGGGGAAACTGGGTACCAATTTTTCTGTAAATCTAAAACTCTTCTAAAATAAAAAGTTTATTAAAAAATTATTAGTCAGATCATGTCATTGGCTCACCATTTTGCTCAGAAGAAAAGTCAAATTCTTTACAATGACCTACAAAGCTCTACATAGTCTTATTTCTTACTTCCTTACTTCTATGGCTTCAGGTACTGCTACAATCTCCCTCACTCATTCTACTTCAGCCTCACTGTGTCCTTACCAGTCCTGCAACATCCCAGGCACATGCCTACCTTGGTGCAGATATCCACACGGCTAACTGCTTTGGCTCTGCTTAAAAGTCTCTTTCTCATAAGGACTTTTCATGACCACCCAATTAAAAATAGCAACTCTAGCAATCATGGCATTCCTAATCCTCTTAACCCTGCTATATTTTCTTTTCTCCCATAGAACCTATAATCTTCTCTACATTATAGAAAAGATTATTCACTTTTTTCTATGTTATTTTCCTTGCTAAAAACAGGGACAGGGGTATTTCTTTTTCTGTTTACTTACTTATCCCTAATATCTTGAAAAGCGTGTGATACAATATAGACAATAAATTAATATATGTTGAATAAATGAAGGTTTCTGTTTAATTCATAATGTACTTAAGGTATAAACAATATTAATAATGTTCTTGAACTAGATGTTTCTCTGAAGAACATATCTATTATTTATCCTTGTCCTTATGCCTTATTCTGATAACAGCACACAATTTTACTTTGGGGAACTTGGAGAACTGTCTTCCCAACGTGGATATGGACTTGATAAACAAGCCAGAAGGGGTTCCCCTCAACTTCTTCAGCCAAAGGGTGTGCAAGTGACCTATCATAAGCCAAGACAATACTTTCTGCTTGGATTTTGAATTAAACAGATACCAATGCTACAACAGATATCAATACAAAAAATATTCAGGTAATATTTATCCCAATGACATCAAAAATGCCCCTTCATACAAATTTCCAGGGTTTCTCTGGTCCCTGTTCTTCCTAATATTGCACTGGAACCATTCCTTCTACTAAAAAAAAAGATGAAAGTTTCTGGCAATTATGAATAATCCACAGTGATCAAATTATTCTCATAATTCTTGTGGTTCTGTCTATTACAGCCTAGCATATATCATATCAACTTTCATGTCCAAGACAACTAGAAATGGCAAATACCAAAAAAAAAAAAAAAAGTGTGTTTGAAAGACTCAGAGAACTATCAAAGCCTGTATCTTGGAGAGCCAGAAAGTATATTAGAATCAGCCTGACTCCTGCTGCCTCTTTCCCTCTCAGATCATTTGCAAATATATTAACAGTTAGGGGCTAGGAGACTAAGAAGCTAAGCAGAGCTTTTGACTTTTGGAAGTCCCAAGGTGAGAAGGACACAAAATTAAAGTGCAGGGCCTATCAAGGAGAGACCGTTCTAAACACACTAAGCTTACTGTCTTAGTCATCTAGTGCTGCTATAACAGAAACACCACGAGTGGATGGCTTTAACAACAAGAAGTTTATTTCCTCACAGTAAAATAGGCTGAAAGTCCAAATTCAGGGCATCAGCTCCAGGGGAAGGCTTTCTCTCTTTGTCAGCCTTCTTATCAGTGTTCCTCCGGACTAGGAGCTTCTTGGCGCAAGGACCCCGGTCCAAAGGATGAGCTCTGCTCCCAGCACTGCTTTCTTGATGGTATGAGGTCCCCATTCTCTGCTTGCTTCCCTTTCCTTTTATCTCTTGTAAGGTAAAAGGTGGTGCAGGCCACATCCTAGGGAAATCCCTTTACATTGGATCAGAGATGTGACCTGGGTAAGGGCAGTGTTACCATCCCACCCTAATCCTCTTTAACATAAAATTACAATCACAAAATGGAGGCCAACCACATAATTCTGGGAATCATGGCCCAGCCAAATTGATACACACATTTTTGGGGGGACATAATTCAAACCATGACATTCCAAGTATATTAGAATGAGCCTGACTTCTGCTGCCTCTTTCCCTCTCAGAGCATTTGCAAATATATTGACTGTTAGGGGCTAGAAGACTAAGAAGCTAAGCAGAGCTTTTGACTTTTGGAAGTCCCAAGGTGAGGAGGACACAAAAGTAAAGTTCAGGGCCTATCAAGGAGAGACCCTTTTAAACACACTAAGCTTACAGACTCCTGAAGTCTTGTATTCTATAGAAAAGCCAAATAAGAAATAGATTGGTGCTCACAAAGTCAGAAACTCAATATATATTCAACTCCTTCCCAGACTAAATGATGATGATCTACACTCATTCTAACTGATTAGCAGAAGAAGAAGAAAGAAAAAAAAAAAAACCCTCTGGAAGAAGATAATATTATGTAGATTCACAAATTATTTCAATGAATTTTCACACGTAAGATCTAATATTCAATCAAAAATTGACAGAATATCAGCATATAGGACCAAAAAGAATTGATCAATGTTCAGCCATTTCAGAAGGTAGCATATGATCAGGAACCAATGGTACTGAAGGAAGAAGTCCAAGCTGCACTGAAGGCATTGGCGAAAAACAAGGTGCCAGGAATTGACGAAACACCAATTGAGATGTTTCAACAAATGGACACAGCACTGAAGTGCTCACTTATCTATGCCAAGAAATTTGGAAGACAGCTACCTGGCCAACTGACTCAACGAGATCCATTTTTAAGCCTATTCCTAAAAAAGATGATCCAACCGAATTAGGAAATTATCGAACAATATCATTAATATCACACACAAGTAAAATTTTGCTGAAGATCATTCAAAAGCGGTTACAGTAGCACATCAACAGAGACCTGCCAGAAATTCAAGCCAGATTCAGAAGAGGATGTGGAACCAGGGATATCATTGCTGATGTCAGATGAAACTTGGCTGAAAGGACAGAATACCAGAAAGATGTTCACCTGTGTTTCATTGACTATGCAAAGGCACTTGACTGTGTGGATCATAACAAATTATGGATAACATTGCTAAGAAAGGGGATTCCAGAGCAATGAATTGTGCTCATGAAGAAACTGAACATGGATCAAGAGGTAGTTGTTTGGACAGAAGGAAGGGCTACTGAGTGGTTTAAAGTCAGGAAAGGTGTGCATCAGGGTTGTACTTTTCACCATACTTATTCAATCTGTATGCTGAGCAACTAATCCAAGAAGCTGGACGATATGAAGAAGAACGGGGCATCAGAATTGGAGGAAGACTCATTAACAACCTGCCTTATGCACATGACACAACCTTGCTTGCTGAAAGTGAAACGGACTTGAAGCACTTACTGATGAAGATCAAAGACCACAACCTTCAGTATGGATTACACCTCAACATAAAGAAAGCAAAAATCCTCACAACTGGACCAATAAGCAACATCATGATAAAGTAGAAAAGATTAAAGTTGTCAAGGTTTCATATTACTTGGATCCACTATCAACACCCATGGAGGCAGAAGTCAAGAAACCAAATGATGCATTGCTTTGGGCAGATCTGCTGCAAAAGACCTCTTTAAAGTGTTAAAAAGCAAAGACGTCACCTTGAAGACTAAGGTGCACCTGACCCAAGCCATGGTGTTTTCAATCACATCATATGCAAAAGCTGAATGAGGAATAGGGAAGATGAAAAAACAATTGATGCCTTTGAATTGTGGTTTGGGGAAGAATACTGAATATACCATGGACTGCCAAAAGATTGAATAAATCTTTTGGAGGAAGTACAACCAGAATGCTCCTTAGAAGCAAGGATGGTGAGATTATGTCTCACATACTTTGGACCTGTTATCCTGGGGGAACAGTCCCTGGAGAAGGACATCATGCTTGGTAAAGTAGCGAGTCAGTAAAAAGAGGAAGACCCTCAACAAGATGGGTTGACACAGTAGCTGCAACAATGAGCTCAAGCATAACAACTATTGTGAGAATGGTACAGGAAATGGTAACTTAAAATCAAATATGTCAATAATTATATTACATGTGAATGGAATAAACATTGTAAATAAAAGACAAAGACTATCTAGTTGGATTTTTTAAAAGTATTATGCTTAGAGGAAATATATTTTAAATATTAGGTTACAGAAAATTTAAAAGTAAAAATATGTTAGAAGTTATACCATGCAAATGCTAATAACAACAACAAAAAAGCTAGTATAGCTGTACTATTGTTAGATATGGTAGACTTTAAGACCAGAAGCATTACCAGAGATAAAGAGGGTCATTTAATTATGAAAAAGTGTCAATCCATCAGGAAAACATAATACTTCTGAATTTATATGCATGTTATAACATAGTCCAAATTGAAGAACTAAAGGGAAAATAGACAAAGTAACACTCATACTTGGAGTGAAAAACACATTTCTCATTAACTAATACAACAAACAACCAAAAATCAATGAGGTTATAGAAAATTTGAAAAAAGAAAATAATAAATGTGACCTAATTGACATAATTGAGCTAACTGACTCCACAACTTTGTAATACACTTTTTTTTTAAGTACACATGGAATTCTTATTAAATTTGACTGAATACTTGGGCAAAAAGCATGTTACAACACACTTCAAAGCATTTAAATATATATAGCATGTTTTCTGATCACAGTGGAATTAGCATAGAAATCAACTAGAAAAAGATAAGTGAAGAATACCCAAATATTTGGAAATTATATTATATACGTCTAGATATCCATGGTCAAAGATGTTACCAAAATTAAAAGTATAAAATAATTTTAATGGAATAAAAATACAAAATATCAAATCTCAGAGAATGCAAAATCATGCATTGAAAAATATTTATCATTCCAAATGAACATATTAGAAAAAAATAGAAAGGCTAAAAATCAAAGGTCTAAATACACATCTCAAGAAAGTAGAAAAAAGAAAGCCAGTTAAAGCTAATTTCTAAATAAATTAGAAACCATAAGGATAAAAGGAAAAATACTAAATGAAATAGAAAAAAGCACAACAGAAAAATTAGATAAAAGCTATAAGACTTTGGAAAGACTGATAAAGGTATAAAGAAAGAAAGTACTAATTACCAATATCAGGAACAAAGGTGGATTTCTTTTATAGATTTTATTATAAAATATAAAAGAATACTATAGACAATTGTATGTCAGTAAGTATAAAAATTCAGAATAAATAAATTCAAGGAAAAAAAACAGACAAAAGAAGAATAGGAAATCTTAATAATCTTATATCTATTAAAACTGAAAACAAACCCTTTCATGAATAACAGCTAAGAACTAGATGACTTTTTAGTTATTTCTTCTGGACATTTTAGGAAAAATAACAGTTATCCACACGAACTACTCCAGAGAAGTAAGTTTAAAGAAGAACAGTTCCCAAATCACATTTTAAGGCTGATAACATCTTGATATCAAAACTTAACAAGTTTATTATGAGAAGGGAAATTTTCAAGACAATAATTTTAATAATCATACTTCACATTTTGAAAAAATACAAGCAAATCAGATTCAAATATATATAAAAAGATTATAACATAACAAAGTTGTATTTATTTATTTCAGAAAGCAAGGTTGCTTTCACATTCTAAACTAAAGTAATTCACCACATTAACAGGATAGAGAGGAAAAATAACATGATCATCTCAATAGATGCAGAAAAGATTATTGATATAATTAAATTTAAAGTATGACTAATATCCATCAGCAAACTAAAATTAGATGAGAATGTCCTTATCTGATAAAAGGTATCTATGAAATAATATCTGCAGCAAACATCGTACTTAATGGTAAATATTAAAAGCTTTCCTCCTGGGATTGGGAATGAGGTAAAAATTTATTCTATCACTGTTTATATTCATCAGCATGGTGGAGAATCCCTACTAGTGCTATAAGGCAAAACCAAACAAAAACTAAAAGAAAGAAGGAAGGGAAGGAGAGAGAGAGAAAAAAATGAGAACGAGACAGAGAGGGAGAGAGAGAAGGAGAGGAAGGAGCAAGGAGAGAGTGGAGGAGAGAGACACACAGAGAGAGAGAAAATGTAGGAGTAAAATAAAAAAATAAAACTCTCAGTATTCAGATTACATGAGTATACATAGAAAATTCAAAAGTATATATACATTATTAATATTAATAAGAGACTTCAGTAATGTTTTTACACAGCTAGTCAATGGGAAAAAAATCAATGGCATTTATATATACCAATAATTAGAAATTGAAACTAAAACTAAATCATTTAAAATAGCATTGAAAAATCGAATACTTAGGAAATACAACAAAATCTGTGAAAATTCTCTACAGATAAATCAATAAAATATTGTTGTAAGTTTTAAAGAGACCTAAAAAACTGAAAGCTATAACAAGTTCATGGATTGAAAGATTCAAAATTTATAGATTTTAGTTTTCTGCAAGTTCACTTATTAATTTGATGCAACCACTGTACAAATTCCAGCAGGTAATTAATTTTTGTGTGTACAAATGGACAATTGGATTTTAAAACATTAATGGAAAAATAAATACCACAAAAAGGCAAAATAATTTTGAAGAAGAGCAAAATTTAAAGACATCTATTACCAAATAATATTTATTATGATGCTACGTCAATTAAGCAAAGCCAAAGGTTTCTTCAGCAATACATAAAAAGCACTAACTCTTGGGGAAAATATTGATAAATTGTATTGCATTAAAATTAAGAACTTAGGTTCATCAAAATATGCCAGTCATACAAAGGCAAGCAAATAAGGTGAAGAAAATAGTTGCAATACATATAACTAACATACTATTGTATCCAGAATATAAAAAAGAACACTTAAAATTAATAAGAAGACAAAAAGAAAGGCAAGACATGAAGAGGCATCTCACCAAAGAAAATATTCAAATGACCATTAAATATATGAGAATGTATTCTACCTCATTAGTGATGAGGAAAATGCAACTTAAAGTCACAATGCATCGATAATGTTCTGTTGATTGATGTGGGTGATGGTTATAAATATGTGTTCCTTTTTTGAAAATTTATCGAATTGTACTTTTATGATTTGTGCACTTCTGTATGCATATTTCAATAGAAATATTTATTTATACAAGGAATAAGAGAGCATGGTAATTAGAGGAATTTGGTTGATAGAGGTGGAAGAAAAATACTGGTTAGTGCTTATCGTTATCTTTTCCACACTGTTCTCTTTCTCTTCTCTTTGTCCTTTTGTCACTTTACCTAATTACACTGGAAGTATTTCAGTAGAGGAGGTATCAGTGATGGCAGTAAGATTGGGGTAGAAGAAATGGAATGGACTTTACTTCCCCTTGCTTCATATTGTCTTTCATTCACTTCTACATTCTGTTCAGCATAGTTAATACCACAGCAGAAGTAGGGCTTAAGGTGGGAAGACCAAATTTTCCTCTTCTTCCCAACTGCGGTCAATGAGTCCTGAAGCTGGATTGGCACTGGGACAATTTAAGTGGCAGGATTTTGGTTTGGAGAGCCACATTCAGTTATAGGTCCAATGTCATGAAGAGAAGAGTCAAGGAATCCCTGGTGGGGGCAAGGAGTAGGGAAATGAAACATCTATGAACATATCTGGGCTACATGTAATGGAAGCAGGATAGGTTAACAATGAAGATCATGGGCACTGGAGACAAATAGATCAGTGTTTGAATTGTCTCATCCACCTACTAACTGTGTGACTTTGAGCAAATTACTTATCCTGCCTCTGTTTCCTCATCTACAGTATGTATAAAGCAGCAATAACAATTTCATACGGTTTGTGAGTTCTAAATAAAAATAACTCACATAAAGTGCTTACCGAGGTGCCTAATGCAGCATAAGCACCCAGTATATGACAAGTGGGATGATGATGGTGTGATAAACTTTCAGAATCTTGCATTAGGAGTCTTCCATTTTGAAACCCTTTTAAGTTATCTTATCTCCAAGACCAGCAATGTTTCATTGAAGAGGACGCTCTATCTCATCTGATAGAGGTCTCTTCAGAGGCCTGGATACTCATTAGTTTCAAAAATTATGAACTGTTCCAGGAAACCAGTAGTAACACATTCTCACCAATGTTGTTGTTAGGTGCCGTCAACTCGGTTTTGACTCCAAGTGACCCTATGTACAGCAGAACAAACACTGCCCATCTTCACAGTCATTGTTATGCTTTAGCCCATTGTTGCAGCCACTGTGTCGATCCATCTTATTCAGAGTTTTCCACTTTTTCGATGGCCCTCTACTTTACCAAGCATGATATCCTTCTCCAGGGAGTGATCACTCCTGATAACATGTCCAAAGCATGTGAGATGTAGACTCACCATGCTTGCTTCTAAGGAGTATTCTGGTTGTACTTCTTCCAAGACAGATTTGTTCATTCTTTTGGCAGTCCATGGTATATTCAATATTCTTCCCCAGCACCACAATTCAAATGCACCAATTCTTCCATCTTCCTTATTCGTTGTCCAGCTTTCACATGCACACGAGGCAATTGAAAACACCATGGCTTTGGTCAGGTGCACCTTAGTCTTCAAGGTGACTTCTTTGCCTTTCAACACTCTAAAGAGGTCTTCTGCAGCAGATTTGCCCAATGCAATGAGTCTTTTGATTTCTTGACTGCTGCTTCCATGGTTGTTGATTGTGGATGCAAGTAAAATCAAATCCTTGACAATTTTAATCTTTTCTTTATTTATCATGATATCACTTATTAGTCCAGTTGTGAGGATTTTTGTTTTCTTTATGTTGAGGTGTTTTCACGAATGGTAAGCAACATTTCACCCCAAACATGTTAAAGTCTTTATATAAACCCAAATCCCTTGACTTTTGACATGACTGTATATGCTGTAAAATTTCTTCTACTAAGTTTAATTTTTTAGGCAACTGGTTTTGAGTACCTATTATCTACTAGACACTGTATATTTCAGATATGTATATTGTTGTTCTTTGATAATACAGGTAAACTAAGAGATAAATGTAATATTGGATGATAATGTCTAATGATGACAAAAATCCAGGGATTTATGGAACCACGCAGGAGGGTTAGCCAAACCAAACTAGCTGGCTTGGGCAGAAGGGTGATAAAGAAGGGTACCTGAAGAAATGATGGCCAAGCTGAGTTTCACAGCTGAATCAAAACTGGCCAATTAGAATGAGGGAAGATGTCATTCTGAGGAGCTTTCGAAGAAGCAAGGCGATATGAGAGGACATGCTGCATTTAGAGAAATAAAAGTGGTTCAATAAAGGCACCTACTTGCATTTGAATAATTGATGTTTAGATTTTTCAAATTTAATATTTTACATGAAAGTATTGTGTGTCCATTTGTGGAGTTACAACTACGTATCCTCTTATTGACCCATCATCTATAAAAAAGAGAAGTGATAGCACATACATGATTTATTAGACCAACTAAATTCCATTGTGAACAGGAAGTGAAAGGTTTTTAAGACTTACTTTTGCAATTTGCCTGGTAACCACAATCCTA
Organism: Dugong dugon; assembly: GCA_030035585.1. NCBI lineage: Eukaryota > Metazoa > Chordata > Mammalia > Sirenia > Dugongidae > Dugong > Dugong dugon. Next base: position 17,200,389 of record CM057463.1, on the reverse strand, counting down.
ATCAGCTAAAATATTCTAGGAGGCTAGGTAAGGAATATTTATTTTGCACTTTAGGAAACTTGGCAATTGGCTCTTAGTCCCAGTCTGCCCAAGTGGTATCATAAAAAACATTTAATTCTGCCCTACAGAGAAATAATAGGGGATAAGGGTGGGGGATGGTCAAGGGGAAAGCCTAGGGGCAACTTATTTCTGTCATTACCTTGTTCTGTAACTGTATTTAATTACATTTTCATCATGAATAAGAGAGCAGTTTCATCCTGAGAAAGTTTAGATGATTTTAGACACAAAAAACAGAGTCTACATTCTATGTTATAAGAAGCATTGAAGGATATGAGAAACCTAGCCCCAAAATAATAAAAATTTACTCTATTTAAGCACAACTCAGTAAGGAATCATTTTTACCTGTTTTTCAAATCTGAGCACCTGAATTCTCGATGCAATTTTTATTGTCAGTTCAGTCAATTCAACTCTCTGTAAAAATACCTAGTTCTTAGATCTCTTTCTCCAGGATTTTATTTTAAAAAATCAACACAAAATTTTGTGAGAATGAATAATCCCACAATATGAAATAAGAACTATAAATACTGTATGCAAATTTTTCCACCATCCATCTGTCAGTTTGTCCTACTGTGGTGGCTTGCATGTTGCTATGATGTTGGAAACTATGCCACTAGTATTTCAAATAGCAGGGGGGTCAACCATGGTGAACAGATTTCAGCGGAATTTCCAGGCAAAGATAGACTAGGAAGAAAGGCCTGGTGATCTACTTCTGAAAATTATCCAATGAAAACCCTATGGATCTCAACAGAATATTATTGTACAGCACAGTGTTGGAACATGAGCCTCTGAATTGAAAGGCACTCAGAATACACAGGGGCCACAACAATGAACTCAACCCTACCAACAATCATGGTTACGGTGCAAGACTGGGTAACATTTATTCTCTTGAGCACGGGGTTGCCATGAATTGGAGAAGACTTGATGGCAACAAACAACAACAAATTTTTAGGAGCTATATTAAGTCTGGCCACATCTTCAAAAACTAAAAATAATATGCAGTACGATTCTGGAATTAACTTCTAGGCAGTCCACATTAGGAAACTGTATCTCAAAACGATTTCATTCTACTTGGGTCAACAATCAACATCTGTGGAAGCAGCAGTCAAGAAATCAAACGATATTGCACTGGGAAAATCTGCTGCAAAAGACCTCTTTAAAGTTTCAAAAGGTAAAGAGGTCACTTTGATAGCTAAGTTGTGCCCGACACAAGCCATGTTCTTTTCAATTGACTTATATGAATGTGAAACCTGGAGAATGAAAAAGGAAGACAGAAGAATTGATGCATTCAAATGGTTGTGTTGGCGAAGAATACTGAGTATATTGTGGACTGCCAGAGAACAAACAAATCAGTCTTAAAGAAATACAACCAGAATGTTCTTTAGAGGTGAGGCTAGTGAGTGTTCAGCTTGCTTTTTGGACTCATTTTCAGGAAAGACCAATCACTGGAGAAGAACATCATGTTTGGTAAAGTAGAAGGCAGAGGAAAACAGGGGAAACCGTCAGTGAGATAGACTGAAACAATAGCCACAGCAATACACTAAATTATATCAAGGAGCATGAAGATGGGACAGGACTTGGCAATATTTTGTTCTGTTATACATAAGGTTGCCATGAGTCACAGCCAAACTGATGGCAAATAACAACAATAATCTCAAAACTAGTCTTGTCTGAGTGTTCACATTTTGAGTCTATATGTGTGTGCTATGTCAAACTTTATTGAATAGTATCTAATTTTAGTCTCGTTGCAGGAAAGTACTCACATTTCAGATTTCACCAATTGTATTTCTATCGTTCCATATTTCTATGCTTAGATTCACACAATACTGTAAATTAAGATGTGCTCTATTTCAATATGCTCTGCAAAATGCCAGCCATAGCTGTTTATTTCCTGGTTATGGCATCCTTTGTGCATTTTCTGATCTGCGCTATGATGTCATGAATGTTTTCACATAAGCATCTAAATTTTTGTCAGAGGGAGAGCAAGTACTAGATTGGCAATATAGCACCTGCAAATAACTCCTCATTGTGAAAAATTTTGGACCATATATGACGCTTCCTATATAGCATTATCAAATATACCCTTTTCAGCACAATCTCTTCTCACTCCCAACCCTACCATGTAATACTTCGTGGGTTTAGGGTTTAACATTTAGTACCTGTTAAAAACAAAATTCATTACATTTGTTGAACAGTCATATGTACTAATAGAAGATAATGCAGTTAAACACCATATCTCTCAAGAAAATTAAATAAATCAATAATATAATATGGAAAGTGGCTCAAGTTAGAAGAAACAAAATAAGTATATTATAAATCAAATATGACAATTTGTTTAGTTTTACTTCAGAAACACTGAGAAGGATATGAAATGTCCATTAAGAACTTTGATTCCATTAGTAAAATAAAATCTGTGACTTAAGTTATCCTTACCCTGATCTACCTTTGGACTGTCAAAATCTTTTTCCAATCTGTGATGGTTAAGATTGTTTGTCAACTTGGCTGGGCCAAGATTCTCAGTGTTTATACGTGATAACTCTCATCATGGAATCTGCTGTGAGTAGCCAAGAGAGTTTCCTTAGGGGTGTGGCCTGTATCCGAACATAAGCAGACATTCTGGTTTTTTGCTTGCTCTGGATCCTGCAGCTGCCTCCTGTTTGTCTGACCTCCAGTTCTTGGGAATTGAGCTATCAGCTTATCTGCTGATCTTGGGATTCCTCAGTCTTCAAAGCTAGTGAGCGAGAGCCTGCTCTCTGACCTGCCACTCTTGGGTTTGCCAGCCACTGCAGCCATGTGAATCAAGAGAAGCCTCTATCCTGATCCACTGACTTGGGCCGTTTCAGCCTCTACAATCACGTGAGTCATTTCCTTGACATAAATCTCTATATATACATATTTATACACTTTACTGGTTTTGTTTATCTAAAGAACCCAGCCTAAGACACAATCTGATCTGCTGAGGTCATATAGAGACAACGGTAAGTTTATGAGTTTATGGGCAGAAAAAGGAGGTTGTTATTTTAACATGGAGAGGAAGTCTTCTAACACTTCTGACTCCTTCATCCTAGTCAAAGGTCAACCATTTGTCTGTCATAGTTTGTCATACAGTGGTAGCTTGCATATTGCTGTGATTCTGGAAGCTATGCCACTGGTATTTCAAATACCATGGGGACAGGTTTCAGCAGAACTTCCAGACTAAGACAGGAAGAAAAGACCTGGCAATCTACTTTAAAAAAAAATTGGCCACTGAAAACCTTATAAATAGCAGTGGAATATTGTCTGATATAATGCCAGAAAATGAGCCCCTCAGGTTGGAAGGCATTCAAAATACGACTGGGAAAGAGCTGCCTCTTCAAAGCAGAATCAACTTTAATGACGTGCATGGAGTCAAACTTTCAGGACCTTCATTTGCTGCTGTGCAATGACTCAAAATGAGAAGAAACAGCTGCAAACATCCATTACTAATCGGAACTTCAAATGTACAAAGTATGAATCTAGGAAAATTGGAAGTCGTCAAAAATGAAAGGGAACACATAAAATCCACAACCTAGGCATTAAAAAAAAAAAATTGCCATCGGGTCGATTCTGACCCATAGTGACTCTATAGGACAGAGCAGAACTGCTCCATCGGGTTTCCAAGGTACAGCTGGTAGATTTGAACTGCTGACCTCTTGGTTAGCCAAGGAGCCACCAGAGCCCCATCGTAGGCATTAGTGAGCTGAAATGCACTGGTATTGCACATTTTGAATAGGCAATCACATGGTCTATAATACCAGAAATGACAGACTGATGAGGAACTGCATCACATTCATTGTCAAAAAGAACATTTCAAGATCTATCCAAAAGTACAACACTATCAGTGATAGGATAATATCTATATGATTGGAAGGAAGATCAATTAATATGACTATTATTCAAATTTATGCACCAACCACTGATGCCAAAGATGAAGAAATTGAAGATTTTTACCAACCTCTGCAATGTGAAATTGAAAAAACATGCCATCAAGATGCATTGATAATTACTGGTGATTAGAATGCAAAAGTCGACAACAAAGAAGGATCAGTAATTGGAAAATGTAGCCTTGGTGGAGATCACATGAATGAATTTTGCAAGGCCAACAACCTATTCATTGCAAATATCTTTTTTCAACAACATAAATGGCTATTATACATGTGAACCTTGCCAGATGGAATACACAGGCATCAAATTGACTACATCTGTGGAAAGAGACGGTGGAGAAACTCAGTATCATCAGTCAGAATAAGGTCAGGGGCCATCTGCAGAACAGACCATCAATTGCTCATATGTTAAGTTCAAGTTGAAGCTGAAGAAAATTAAAACAAGCCCATGAGAGCCAAAGTACAACTGTATATCCCACCGGAATTTAGAGACCAACTCAAGACTAAATTTGATGCATTCAACACTAATGACTGAAGACCACAGAAGTTGTGGGATGACATCAAGGACATCATAGACAAAGAAAGCAAAAGGTCATTAAAAAGCCAGGAAAGAAAGAAAAGAAGAAAATGGATGTTAGAAGAGACTCTGAAACTTGGTGATGAATGTAGAATAGCTAAAGCTAATGGAAGAAATGATGACATAAAAGGGCTGAACAGAAGATTTCAAAGTGTGGCTTGAGAACACTGAGCAAAGTATTATAATGAAATATGCAAAAACCTGGAACTGGATAACCAAAAGAAAGAACACGCTCAGCATTTCTCAAGCTGAAAGAACGGAAGAAAAACTTCAAGCCCCAAGTTTCAATATTGAAGGATTCTATGGGCAAAATAGAAAGGTGATCTGAGAGAAAGCAGAAATTATCAAACAATATCATTCATATCACACACAAGTAAAATTTTACTGAATATAATTCAAAGTGGTTGCAGCAGTACATTGACAGGCAACTGCCAGAAATTCAAGCTGGATTCAGAAGAGGATATGGAAGGATTTTAACAATAATTTATCTAATGTAATTAGATACTACATTGCTGATGTCACATGGATCTTGGCTGAAAGCAGAGAATACCAGAAAGATGTTTACTTGTGTTTTATTGACTATGCAAAGGCGTTTGACCACGTGGATCATAACACATTAAAAGTAACATTTCAAAGAATGGAAACTCCTGAACACCTTACTCGTGTTAATGAGGACCTGTACATAGACCAAGAGGCAGTCATTTGAACAGAACAAGGAGATACTGCATGGTTTAAAATCAGAAAAAGTGTGTATCAGGACTGTATCCTTTCATTGTATTTATTCAATCTGTATGTTTAGCAAATAATCCGAGAAGCTGGAATATATGAAGAAGAATGGGGTATCAGGATTAGAGGAAGACTTACTAACAACTTGTGATATGCAGATGACACAACCTCGCTTGCTGAAAGTGAAGAGGACTTGAAGCACTTACTGATGAAGATCAAAGACTACAGCCTTCAGTATGGATTACATCTCAACATAAAGAAAGCAAAAATCCTCACAACTGGACCAATAAGCAACATCATGACAAATGGAGAAAAGATTGAAGTTGTCAAGGATTTCATTTTTCTTGGATCCACAGTCATTGCCCATGGAAGTTGCAGTTAAGAAATCAAACAATGTATTGCATTGGGCAAATCTGTGGCAAAAGACCTCTTTAAAGTGTTAAAAAGCAAAGACGTCACTCTGAGGACTAATTTGTGCCTGACCCAAGCCAAGGTATTTTCAATTGCCTCATATGCATGTGAAAGCTGGACAATGAATAAGGAAGACCAAAGAAGAATTGAATTATGGTGTTATCAAAGAATACTGAATATACCACGGACTGTCTGAAGAATAAATAAATTGTCTCAGAAGAAGTACAGCCAGGATGCTCCTTAGAAGTGAGGAACGCGAGACTTCACCTCACACACTTTGGATGGGTTATGCAGGGGACCAGTCCCTGGAGAATGACATCATACTTGGTGAAGTAGAGGATCAACAAAAAAGAGACTCTCAATGAGATGAATGGACACAGTGGCTCCAACAATGAGCTCAAATACAGCAACAATTGTGAGGATGGCACAGGACCAGGCAGTGTTTTGTTCTGTTGTACATTAGGTGGCTATGAGTTGTAACCAACTCAAGGACACCTAAGAACAACAACAGTCAAAGATAATTTACATTATTACTCTCATCGATAGATGTAATTGTATTTGTGTTTAATCCCTTTATTTTTCTCATTCTCTTTCACCTGCCTCATCCTGTCTTTCCTTATTTCAGATATTTAAGGATTGACTTTTCTCTCTGCTTAAAAGACTACTAAGAACTACTAAGTTAGAGGAGTTCCTGAGTGTCGCAAACTGTTTACATGCTAGGTGGGCAGTTCAAACCCACTCACAGTTACCTCTGAAGAAAGACCTGGCAATCTGCTTCTAAAAGGTCACAGACTTGAAAACCCTATGGAGTACAGTTCTACTATGCAACACATGGGTTCACCCTGAATTGAAATCCACTTGAGGGCAACTGGTAAACGGTAAGTACATTTGAACTACAATTGTATAGTGTCAAATCAATCATTAAATAGACATACAATTAACAATTATATCTCTAGCAAGACAATTTACAATATGTGTAATGATTGTTGTTATCCATATGATCAAATATTAAGATTCATCACTTTAAGACTCTGAAAAAATACTAATGTATTAATAATTTATTTACACAATGGCTGTACCATTTTGCATTCCCACCAGCAATAGATAAGGATTGCAATTTTCCCACATCCTTGTCAACATTTGTTATTTTCTGATTTTTTTTTTTTTTTTAATCTTAGCCATCCTAGTGGGAATGAAATTGTATCTCATTGTGGTTTTGATTTGCATCTCTCTGATGGCTAATGATGTTGAGCATCTTTTCTTGTGTTTGGTGGCCATTTGAATGTCCTCCTTGGTGATATGTCTTTTCAAGTCCTTTGCTCCTTTTACATTTGGGTCATTTGTCTTTTTCTTACTAAGTTGTTAAAGTTATATATAGAGAGAGAGAAAGAAATTATTATATTCTTATTGGATATATGATTCTGAAGATATTCTCCCAGTCAGTAGCTTGTCTTTTCATTTTATTGGTAAAGTCTTTTGATAAGCAAAATTTTTTAATTTTTATAAAGTCCTATTTTATCTTTTGCTGTTTGTGCTTTTGTTATTATATTAGATTATTTATTGTTAAAATCTAGGCCCAACAGTGTTGCGCCTGCATTTTCTTCTAAGAATTTTATTATAGTTTAGCAAAATGGTACAGCCATTGTGGAAAACAGTATGGCAGTTCCTCAAAAAACTAAAAATAAAACTACCATGTGGCCCAGCAATTCCACTCCTAAGTATATACCCAAGAGGCTTAAAAGTAGAGATACTTATACACCAATGTTCACTGCAGCACTATTCGCAATATCCAAAAGGTGGAAACAAACTAAATGCCCATCAATGGATGAATGGATAAACAAAATGTGGTACATACATAAAATGAAATACTACTCTGCTAGCAAGGGAAAGGAAGTCTTGATACATGCTACAATATAGATGGAGCTTGAAGACATTATGCTGAGTGAAATAAAGTCAGTCAGAAAAGAACAATTATTGTATGATCTTACTTATATAAAAAGATGAGAACAAGTAAATGTATAGAGACCAAGCTTTCTTAGTAGTTACCAGGGATGGGAGGGCAGGGTTATTCCTTATGGAGTACTGAGTTTCAGTTTACGGTGATGGAAAAACCACTTTGATTAAGGGTAGGGTTGCACAGCCGATTAATGTAATTGCTGTCAGTAAGTTGTATTCCTGTTGAATTGGCAAAAGTTGAGTTGGCAAAATTGTGTGATAAATATATTTACAACAACAACAAAGATAGTAGCTGCTAAGTCTGCTTATGTACACCAAACTCCTCTGGGATTTGGCTACTTGGTTTGCAGGCTTATCCACAGGGACTTCTCACCCTATCGAAGAAGTATAGTGGAGGGCCAGAGATCCAGGGTGGAGCCCATTAAGTGTAGGGCTCAGAGCTTGGCCCTGGTTTTTCTAGGTCAAAGGATATTATTGTGGAGAAGCCTGCTAGATACATGTGATATGATAACAGTTATTATAAGTAGGATTATTCCCAACTATAAAAGTCAACACCAGGCAGCCCATATTTATTTAAAAATATGGGGTTAAAAAGGTAAATGTGTGTTTTATAAGCTAACACAAGCTAAAGGAAACAAAATTTCAAGAAGTGAGTCAAAGAGAGAAGTGCTTCTTTCACACTGATGGAAATGCTTTCAGGATTTTAGCTAGTATTCACCATTTTATGAATATTTTATGGATATCTATTATGTTTTACCACTACCCGTCTGTCAGCTTTCATACTGTGGTGGTTTGCCTGTTGCTATGATGCTGGAAGCTATGCTACCAGTATTTCAAATACCAGCAGGGTCAATCATGGTGGACAGGTTTCAGCAGAACTAGGACAGGTTTCAGACAGACTAGGAAGAAAGACTTGGCCATCTACTTCCAAAAATTAGCCAGTGAAAACCTTATGGATCACAACAGAATATTTTCCAATATAGTGCTGGAAAATGAGCCCTGTAAGTTTAAAGGCACTCAAAATGCACAGTGGATGCAATAATGGGCTCGAGCAGACCAGCAATCATGAAGATGGTGCAGGACTTGGCAATGTTTTGTTCTATCGTATATGGGGTTGCCATGAGTTGGGGACAACTCGATGAAACTAACAACATCAACTATGTCTCAAATGGTACTAGGTGCTGGAGAGATAGCAATGAATAAAAAGTTCACAGTTTCTGTTCTCATGCAGTTTACATTCTATTGGGAGGGATGCATATTTTAAAAGTATTTAGAAAGGAATCATATGTATAATTAAAGAACTTAGAAATATTGATAAATTCAGTGAATAAAACAAACAGTAGCAGACAAGCATCCCAGGCAGGGATGAGTAGGAGCAAATGTTCCTTGGTGGGAAATGGCTTTTTTGTAACAGTGAGAGCTGAGGTTGAGAAAAGACTATTCAACTCCTTGTAGACTATGGTAAGGATTTAGGATTTTATTCTAGGAGAAATAAGAGGTTATTGAAGGATTTTAGACTGGAAAGTTTAAAGATGTGACTTACAGTTTTGAAAGATCATTTTGGTGCTATGTGGGCAGAGGCAGGAGTGGCAGCAGGGAGACCAGAGAGGGGCACTTTTGTCACTCACGAAAAATGACAGTAAAGGATATGATCATATAGACTGGAGCACACATTTTATTCAAGAGTCTATCAGACTAAGACAGCATAGAATGTTTTGATGTTGTCATTTGAGAGTCATATTTAAAAACTCATTATGAGCATTTTGGAATTATGTTCATGTACTAGTCATGCAGGTAAAAGGTGGGTGTGAGAGGAAAATGCCAAGAGCAAGTCAGCCTTCCCTTTCAGTCCCTGTCAGTATGGCTTGTTAGCTGGAAGAGTGACAGCATTAAGTGGGTACGAATAAATGAGTTGAGTGGATTTAAACCAAGCCTCACCATCTCTCCCATCTTAAATGGCTGCTCTGAGACACAGATTTGAGCCAAATAAACAGACCAGGCTGGGATGAAAAGAACAGGATGCTAAATCAAATATGCAAGTCGTTTCAAGTGTGGGCAACCCTAATGAACCTTACTCTCATTTGCTTCTCTCCCCACCCCATCTCTTTTCATCCACCATCCTGATATTTGCTCTGAATCTGCATTGTTGCCGCTGTCTTTCTATTCAGCTCGCTGCTCCAACTTCACTGGACCCTGGCTACTTTTCCTTTCCGTGAAATCCCCAACTGGACCTTCTCTTTTACCTTTTCTTCTACTTAACTGCAGACACTTGTTAGATTGGGTATTAATTCAGTCAGTGGTTGTGAATGAAGAAAGCTGGAAAAAAAACACAAACTGCCTCATTTCAGCAAAGTCTCCTGATAGCTTTCCCAACTCTAGAAGTTTGGCGGTCTCAGCTGAGTGTGCTACATGTACAAAAGAGTCACACTATAGCAGATATCTGAGACTGTCATGGTGAAAATACAGACTATTTGCAGTCACTGAGGGTAATTATTAAAGTGACCACCATGGTGTCTGTAGACAGTGTTATGGACTACAGTGGGTGCAGAAGTAAATGATCTGGTGTCTGCTATCATCCCCTTATGCCCAGAGAACATGGCCTCATTAATTCTGGGAGGCCCCATTAAAAGGGCAGCAGTGCTCTGCAACCTCGTTTTCTCATCCATTAACCACAACACCCTGACCACAAGATGGCCTTTTTCATGTAGGATTACATGACCCCACTTTGACTTTCCCAAACATAGCTCACATAGTATAATAAGAAACCACTGACTTTGACCAAATGAGGCCCAGCTGCCTCTAGCCCAAGTGACACTCCTTCCTGTCACTAGAGAGTTATGGTCTCATTGGAGAAAAAAATGTACACGCATGAAGTAAACACCGAATATTTCAGGCAATACGAAAATAAGTCCTCTTTGTCCATTGATTTAGGCTATGAGAAAGATATGCCAAGTAAACTCTTATTCTTGCTAGCCTGGTCATCCTCTGCTATTCAAGTTTAAATATTTCCAAGAGTATTTCATTCATTACACCAAATCTCTATTTTTTTTCCTTGAGAAAAGTCTTGAAAGAGTACTGCCTGTGAAACCCTCGGGACAGCTAAGGAATGGAACTCCATTATTCATTGTGCTGATCTTCCGAAAACAACCATGATTCACCATGGATAAGTGGACATGGGCGGTAGTAGGCTTAGAGAGCAAAGCTTTGAAATTAGGTGTGATATTTGCCTATAAATCTATTTTGGTGAATTAACAACTAATACAATTCGCCAACCCAGACAAGTGTTGTAGAACTAGAGATAAAGAGCCTACTACATGTAAAGCTCTGAATCTGTATCAGTGAATAAAAGTGGGGGAAACAGTCATTAAATAACATACAATTAATTATGTAATAACTATTATGATAAGTGCCTTGAAGAAGTTATACAGGTACTTTGAAAACTTACAAGTGGTTTTGACCTAGTCTTGGGGACCTGAATTAGCTCAGCACCAGTCAATTTATGTCACATCGCTTAATTGGAAGAAATTCTGGCCTCCCTTCTAGGCAGTGGCTCCTTTGGCCTCTATACAGGCCACAACAAGCTCTACAACGGTATATCTCCTGGACTCACTGATCTCCCTTGCTTCCCTACCACAAACTGCCTGTGACACCACTCCCAGGAGGGAAGTTAATTAGAACTAATCTCTTCATCTACCTCTTGTCTGTCAGTTTGTTATACTGTGGTGGCTTGCATGCTGCTATGATACTGGAAGCTATGCCATTGGTATTTCAAAGGCCAGTATGGTCACCCATGGTGAATAGGTTTCAGCAGAGCTTCCAAACTAAGACAGACTCGGAAGAAAGGCCTGGTGATCTACAAAAATTAGCTAAAAATCCCTATAACCCATAACTTACTGCTGCTGAGTCAATTCCGACTCATAGCAAACCTATAGGACAGAGTAGAACTGCCCCATAGGGTTTCCAAGGAGCTGCTGGTGGATTTGAACTGCTGACTTTTTGGTTTGCAGCTGCTGTTAACCACTACACCACTAGGATTTCCAAAAGCCCTATGGATCACAGAATATTGTCCAAGACTAACACAGTTTGCACGCATCATCAGGAAGTACAGATTACTGGAGAAAAATATCATGTTTGCTAAAGTAGAGGGTCAGCAAAGGCAAGGGAAATCTTCAATGGGATGGATTGACCCAACAGACACAACAGTGGACTCAAACATACCAGCTATCAAGAATATGGTGCAGGACCAGGCAACATTTCATTTTTTTATACATGGGATCATCTTGAGTAGGCACTGACTCCATTACAACTAACAATAACAAAAATTTCATCACACCTCTTGTCATTAGTTTACCTCACTCAACATTCCTAAGTTATCCAGCATGGTCAAGAGACAGTCCTACATATCTCTGTACATTCCTAAAATCCAACCTGATCTTCCTGTCCTCAACACCACCCTAAATCCCTGCCTTGTGCCTTCTGGAACTCATAATCTGTTATCAGCAAATTTCTCCATCTTCAGCCTCTTGTCTGAGCATCCTTACTAAAATGTGACCCTCCCCAAGGCCAGAGCTTCCCTTTAAGGCTTCTCAAGTGATGGCTGTTTTCTCTCCTACACCCCATGTCACACTGGGCCTTGTTCTTCATTTCTGATTCCTTTATGCTCCTTGATAAATGCATATGTCCTTACTTAGACACACACATACACACAAATATAAAATGAAAATTCCACCTCTCAGATTATACCAAAATCTAATAGACCCTAACACGTATATAATGATTACTTTGTCAGACACTGTCCTATTTGAGCCTCACAAAAACACTATAAGGTATGTATGTATCTATCCTTATTTTACAGATACACTTGAAGTATTGGGATGTTAAGTGAGCTGTCCAACGTCAAACTGCTAGAAAATGTCAGAGCTGGGATTTGAACCCTGGTAGTCAGGCTCCAAATTCCATGCTTTTAATGTCTATGTCATAGTGCCTCCCACCATTTGCTGCAGTTATCAAATCTTTCCAGCCACTGTCTCTCATTCGGTGTCAATTTTAACTCTTCAATCACTGTTTTTCCCCCCTTAATTAGTCCTGTCATCAATAATGGTGACTTCAATAGATATGGAGAAGAGCCCTTCAACACCAAGGCCTCACAGTTCTTTAACGTCCTCCCCTCCACCATCCACTCCCTTGGGTGCCCACTAGAGCTTATCATTGGCTACAACTGCTCCATCCTCCAAATCTCAGTTTCAAATAACCCAGAAACAATTATCATCCCTCATCTTTCCAGTTCAAACCTCTAGTACCTTCACTCCAAGGTTTTTTTTTTTTTAAACCACACCAAGTCTTTCTCCTTACTCACTTGAATTCCGTGCATTAGTATTACAATTGTTTCCTTGCATATACCCTCTACATTTTTGCTCCTTTCTTTTTCAGTCTTTCTTGCTTGACACAATTCTAATCATGATTAAATCTAGCTCTTCATCTACTCTCATAATCCTATGCAACTGAATCTGAAGAAAAAAATGCAGCCATGCTGTTATGGCTTGAATTGTGTCTTGAATGAACTTGAATGCATTATTTCTAATAAGACGCTGATGGACTATGCCTTGGTTACCAAGGGCTGCTATCATAGAACTACTGCAAGTGGGTGGCTTTAAAGAACAGAAATTAATTTTCTCACAGTTCAGGTGGCTAGAAGTCCAAATTCACGGCATGGCTCTAGGGGAGAGGTCCTTACTTGCCTATTTCAGTTTCTAGTAGCTGATAGCAATCCTTGACATTCCTGGACTTGTAGATTATATATACATATATAAAATCACTGCTGCTTTTTCTCTAGAGAGCCCTGACTAAGACCCATGCTTATTTTAAATTTATGAAGCCTGCCTGGTCATTCTGTATTTTACTAATCTGTTCTCTCTCCCACTCTCCAAGATAACTATTTAACTATCCTTTCTCCACAATCCTCAAACATACCCTATTTAATCTGGCATAGATGAAGATCTTGCTTCTCATTTCCTGAGCAAATAGAAGCCAGCAAAAGAGAACATTCTCATCCTTCCACCCCCAAGCCTACGACCTACTTGCATCTACGCACATGCAATGTGCTTCTCCTCCATTGAAAAGGGATGGCAATTTATGCCCACTTCCAACAACATTTTCTACTATTTTACAATACAATCAATAATTAACTCTCCACATCACTTAGAAAGACAAGTACATATTCTGCATTTCTAAAAAAATAAAGCCAAATTAAACTATATCCTTTTTTTTTTTTTCAACTTAGTTAATGTTTTTCTCTTGGGATCTATGCTAGTAGTTTTATTTTGATTTTCTCCAAAGTAATTGTGTGCCTATCAACACGATTGATTGCAGAAATAAGTAATGGGTGTAGCATCTTCACTTCTTTATTGGACTCCCATAATGAATTCAGCATTTCTCAGCATATTGAGCTTTTAAATTATTAATCATGTACATAGTCCAAAAACACATCCATAACCTATAACATATAATATATAGAGAGCACACTATACCCCAGTGTCCAGTGTTTCTGGTGACAATACAAACCAGAAGAGGAAGCTCAAGCTGTTTGCAAGTGTCACCTGAGATAAAAAGACGAAAACAATATTTGAAATGTGAAGCAAATTTAGCTACAGTTTTATTCACTTTATGTTGTTTCCTACATTCTGGAGAGTTTGGTTTGATCGCAACAAATGTGTAAGTTCTTTCAATTTTCCTTTTCATCTCATTCTTACAAAGCGAATCATTAGTTAATACCACAACCTTTACCAGACTGAGCCCAGAACAAATAGATTTACCACCACCTGCTGCTCTGGCAAGGACCACAATAGAAAGTCCCGGACAGAGTGGGAGAAAAATGTAGAACAAAATTCATATTCACACACACACAAAACACCAGGCTTGCTGGTCTGAGAGGATGGAGAAACTCTGAGAATATGGTCCCTGGATACCCTTTTAACTCAGTACTGAAGTCACTCCCAAGGTTCACTCTTCAGCCAAAGATTAGACAGGTCTATAGGGCCAACAGAAACCCTGGTGGTGTAGTGGTTAAGCGCTATGGCTGCTAACCAAAAGGTCGGCAGTTCAAATCCACCAGGCACTCCTTGGAAACCGTATGGGGCAGTTCTACTCTGTCTACAGGGTCGCTATGAGTTGAAATCGACTTGATGGCACTGGGTTACGGGTTATAGGGCCAACAATAACACACTTGAGGGATGTGCTTCATAGTTCAACTATGTATATGAGACTAATGGGCACACTAGCCCAAAAGCAAAAACTAGAAGGCAGGAAGGGATGGGAAAACTGGATGAATGGAAACAAGGAGTCTGGGGTGGAGAAAAGGAGAGTGTTGACACATAGTGGGATTGGAAACCAATGTCAGAAGACAATTTGTGTATTAACTGTTTAATGAGAAACTAGTTTGTTCTGTAAATTTTCACATAAATCACACACACACACACACACAAGTGGTATCATCAGTTGAGTTCTTTTAGAATGATAGTGTTTGGCTGTTTAAAAGTTAATATTAATGTCAGCTTTACGTTTTACTGTTCAAATATAACACTTGCTAAAAATAAAAATCTATTACCCTATCCTCATGAAAGTATCAAAAGTTTATGAGAAACTTTGGTTACCTGGCTTGGAAAACCTGGTATCAATATTTATTATTTCCTTTTTTCATCTCTTATCTCCTCAATAAATATAGCTAGAGCCCTAGTGATGCAGAGCATAGTGCCCTTAAAACCAAAAAATGAAACTCGTTGCCGTCGAGTCGATTCCGACTCATGGAGACCCTATAGGACAGACTAGAACTGCCGCACAGGTTTCCAAGGAGAGCCTGGTGGATTCAAACTGCCAACCTTTTGGTTAGCAGCCATACCTCTTAACCACTACACCACTAAGGTTTCCAAAGTGCCCTTAGGAAGCTTATAATCTGGTTGGGAAGACAGGCTATATACATAAAACCTCACATGATGGTTTGATATAGTTTAAACTAAGTGAGAAGGCAAAGATGTCACTTTGATGACTAAGGTGCACCTGACCTAAGCCATGGTATTTTCAATCACCTCATATGCGTGCAAAAGCTGGACAGTGAAAAAGGAAGACTGAAGAATATTCTATGCATTTGAATTGTGGTGTAGGCAAAGAATGTTGAACATACAATGGACTGCCAGAAAAACGAGCAGATCTGTCTTGGCAGAAGTACAGCCAGAATGCTCCTTAGAAACAAGGATAGTGAGACTTGGTCTCGTTTACTTCGGACATATTATCAGGAGGGACCAATTCCTGAAGAAGGACATCATACTTGCTAAAATAGACAGTAAGTGAAAAAGAGGAAGACCCTCAGTGAGATGGATTGATACAGTGGCTGCAACAATGGGCTGAAATAGAGCAACAATTGTGAGGATGGCTCAGGATGGGGCAGCATTTTGTTCTGTTATACATGACGTCACTATGAGTCAGAGCTGATTTTACCACACCTAACAACAACCAATGTGAGACAAGCATATTTTACACTGAGAGATCTGCTGTAAATTACCTATGTCCAATCAGTTTTTGAACTTCTTTTCCTTTATCTTTAAAATGTCTTCCACACAATTCTTAATCTTGTTATTAGCCTTCTAACTACTCATGTCCTGACATCATTACTCACATGGAATTACTACAACACCTTTCTTGCCAGCCTCTTTATTCTCCAGTTCACTGCCAATATAGGCTTACTGAAGTTTTGCTTTTGTTACTCTCTGATCAAAAACTTCCTAGCTCTCCTCGCTTCAACCCTTGTGTAGTCTAAATTACTTTGCTTGACTTTTAAGTCACGCCAAAGTCTGGTCACACCCTTAATGCTTATCCTTGTTTGCCATGAGGGCCCCACTTCTGTCGAATGAGGTCAGTATTTTCACAGCCATATGAAAATCTACTGCTTATGAAACTTCATAACCATGTCTTTTTTCTCTCCTAAATATCATTCTTCATCTCTTCTGCCCCTTAAATTTCAGCTTATGCTTTAAGGACTGTGTAGATCATAACAAATTATGGACAACATTGTGAAGAATGGGAATTCCAGAACACTTAATTGTGCTCATGAGGAACCTGTACATAGAACAAGAGGCAGTCCTTCAAACAGAACAAGGGAATACTGTGTGGTTTAAAGTCAGGAAAGGTGTGCAGCAGGATTGTATCCTTTCACCATACTTATTCAATCTGTTCGCTGAGCAAATAATCTGAGAAGCTGGACTATATGAAGAAGAACAGGGCATCAGGATTGGAGGAAGACTCATTAACAACCTGCGTTATGCAGATGACCCCACCTTGCTTGTGAAAGTGAAGAGGATTTGAAGCACTTACTGATGAAGATCAAAGACCACAGCCTTCCATACGGATGATGACACCTCATTAAAAAGAAAATGTGATTAATGGGAAGCTGATACTCTAATTTCACATTTTCAGATTTCACCATTGTCTTTAGAGATAAAAGGCCAAGATCTTCGCTGCTATACTTCCAGTAATTTCCTCTGGGTGGCAAAAAAAGAAAAAAAAAAAAAAATCATAGAGCTAGAAAAGGTTCTAGAAACCATTTAGCCTTTTCACTTTTCAGATGAGGATGCAGACCCAGAGAAAACATAAACTTGTCCCAGGTCATAGAGGTAAACCAAGGCGGGAATCAGGCTCTCTTAATCAAGTCTACCTGGTGCACATTTAAATACTGAAGGATGACAAAAATGTCATCAAATCCTGGATCTGAATAGAATTTACAGATGACTCATTATTCTTTGCTTTAGCACTTCTAGCAATTGGCAAACAGCTCTTTACGCATTAATGTATAAAGAGTTTGCCTCTAAAAATTAGAAATGTTCTTTGAAAGAGTATTTCCCAGTGTCTTATGTTGAATCAAAATTTTTCTTCCCACAACTCTGTACCAACAGTCCTAGCCTTGTATTCTCAAACAGCAACAATTCTTGCCCTCCTCCATGGGGCAGATATTTCTAAACAACTCACATGACTGTTACCGCAATACTGTTACCACAATAACGCGGATTGGAGTCGCCTGCCGCAATAGCCAATTCTGAGACAGGGGTGAGGTGAGCAGCAAGATGTTTATTATATATCGATATATACAGAGGGGAATAGATCCCTCCAAAAAACCCTTCTCTGCCACTGGAGATCGGCTGGAGTCTTTTATAGGGACAGGATTATGGATCTTTTGTGGTAGTTTCTCCTTGAGGTGATGATGTCTTAGATGAGTTAACCTTCTACTGGTATTCTTAGAGGTTATCTGGTGACATCTTTGGGGATTATCTGGCGACATCCTGCTTTTTCTTGTCACAAGATGGGTGCTTTGTTTGGTTTTTCATTCTTAGATCATTATCACTTGTTTTCCACCCTCCAGGGAGGAACATCAGTTAATCTTAAACCTTTTTGTAGAGACTAGAACGGGAGGGAAAAATCATGAGACAATGTGGTGGTTAGCAGTGGGGAGTAAATAATAGTGAGCCGGGCCTATGCAGCCTCTTCCAATACTCCAAACTTCCTTCCTATGGAATGGCTTCCCTCTGTTTTGACAATAATCTTAGAATTTTGCCCTTGTATCTGTTACAATGCTTTTAGTTAAAGGTGACAGAAAACTAAACTCAAATTGGCTTAAAGAATAACTGAAAACTCCATCCGGAGGGCAATTTAGGCGCAGTTTGGTCAGGGCTCTGGGTCCATGTTCCTGTGGGTTTGCTCATCTCTGCCTTTATCTCTGTGTTAATTTTCTCCCAGCCTGACTTTCCTCATTGTTGTTGGATGCCTGCCAGCAGCAATTAGTGCTGCTTGATGCCTCATTCAGCAGGAGAGGCAGGTTGCTTCCCATCAACCGCTGGGAAAAAGAAAACAGAGATTTACATCAATTGGCCACCCCCAAACCAATCCCCAAGACCAGCAGAATGCCAGGCACTGATATACTTAGGCCCGGATTAATTAAACCAATTACAGTGCAAAGAAACATGGAATTTTCCTGATAGCCTTACCTGAGCATGAGATCTAACCTACTCAAACCTTATTGCTGGTTTCAACAGGGCAGGTGAAATAGGTATCAAGGCGATAACTACATTTATGTCCACCACGCACCTATCTGATACTCAGGATGAGTCTGTCTTAGTCTTCTAGTGCTGCTATAACAGAAATACCACAAGTGGATGGTTTTAACAAAGAGAAGTTTATTTCCTTACAGTAAAGTAAGCTAAATTCCAAATTCAGGGTGTCAGCTCCAGGGGAAGGCTTTCTCTCTCTAGGCCTTCTCATCAGTGTTCCCCCCGACTAGGGGCTTCTCGGCGCAGGGACCCCGGTCCAAAGGACACGCTCTGCTCCTGGCGCTGCTTTCTTGATGGTATGAGGTCCCCTAGTCTCTGCTTGCTTCCCTTTCCTTTTATCTCTTGTAAGGTAAAAGGTGGTGCAGGCCACACGCTAGGGAAACTCCCTTTACATTGGATCAGGGATGGGACCTGGGTAAGGGTAGTGTTACAATCCCACCCTAATCCTCTTTAACGTAAAATTACAATCACAAAATGGAGGCCGACCACACAATTCTGGGAATCATGGCCCAGCCAAACTGATACACACAGTTTTTGGGGACATAATTCAAACCATGACAGTCTCACTGGTGTCCAAGTTTAGCGAAATACTAGAAATCACTTTCACGGTCATTTTTGTCATTCTGAAAACTGTCCTCTTATTCATGTAGTGTTAGATTGAATTCGCATTTTTTAAAAGCAGATGTAATTTTTGTAGCTTGTGGTTTACAAAAATACTCAAGGTAGTTTTTTTATTCTGCTTTGTATTCTTTTGAAATGAACTTTTTAAGGGACAAAATTCCCCCAAGACCATTCTCGTGTAACTGATTATAAAGATCAAAACTTTACTTTCATTTCTGCTGCCAAACTTCAACATACTGATTTTTGTGCAATATCCTATCTACTGTGACATTTTTTAATTCTGTTTCTGTCAATACATTAGCTTACCCCTTCCAGCCTGGTGTCTCTTCATCCAGATCAGATTTTAAAACGTGATAAAGACAAGGCTGAGGACACAGCTGTGAGACACACCATGAAAAACTCCTTGCAAGCTAATATCAAATTAATAAAGTGCAATTATTCAACCAGCTACACACCCACCTACATCTGTACTTGTCCACAAGGACACCCTGAGTGATTTTATCAAAATCCTTACCTACACACAAATATTGCAGCCTCCCAACCTCCTAAAATCTCCCAGGCTACTCATCCCACAGAAAATTAAATAAGTCTAATTTGGAGGATGTTTTTAGTGCACTCAGACTGGATCCTAGAGGTTCTCTCTATATTTTCTAAGTGCTCTCAAATCCTTGTTAGAGTAATCCATTCTAGAATGCTATTAAAGATCAACCTTGCTGGTCGAATAGTTTCCAGAATCTACCTTTTACCTTTTGAGAGCACTGGGGCAAAATCTGTTCAGATCCCATCTCCTAGCAGGACTCGCCTTCTCTATGATTTCTGCAGATAATTGCAATCATTCTGTAAGTCCTTTCAGTACCCTGGAATGTAATTTGTCTATGGCTGCAAACCTGAATTCATTTAAAATGTCTGAGTGGCTTCTCATAATCTCTTCTTATCTTCTCTGGGACTCCAATTCACTCTTAATGGTGTTTTTCTATCCTTTCTACCTTGATAATACCTTCTCCATAATGGCAAGGACAGATGCAAAACAGGAGTGGAGTGATTCTGCTTCCTGCATGTATTTGTTAGCATCTCATCATTATCTCTGAGCAGTGAGCTATTCCATTATATTATCATGATTATGATTCCCAGACTTTGCACCAGTCCTTCCTTCTGTTGGGAACACTCTTCCTGTTTTTCAACTCTTTTTTTTTTTTTTTTTAATCTAACTTTTCTTCATCCTTCAGATCCTAGAGATAGTCTCCCTGAGAAGCTTTTATTGATCCTCCAAACCTAAATTAAGCACCCCTCCTATGTCCTATGATACTCCATGATAACTCTTCCAAGGTATCTGGTATACCAAAAAATCAAACCCATTGCAGTTGAGTTGATTCCGACTCATAGTGACCCTATAGGACAAAGTAGGACCTCCTCATAGGGTTTCCAAGGAGTGACAGGTGTATTCGAACCACCAACCTTTTGGTTAGCAACCAAACATTTAACCACTGCACCACCAGGGCCCTGGAATTTGGTATACTATATTGTAATTGCCTGTTTATTTGTCTGCACTCCCATTTGATTGTAAGTGGTTAAAGGGTGTCTCAGTTATCTAGTGCTGCTATAACAGAAATACCACAAGTGAATGGCTTTAACAAATCAAAATTTATTCTCTCACAGTTTAGGAGGCTAGAAGCCAAATTTAAGGCACCGGCTCCAGGCGAAGGCTTTCTCTCTCTGTCAGCTGTGAAGGAAGGTCCTTGTCATCAGTCATTCCCTGGATCTAGGAGTTTCTCAGCACAGGGACCCTGGGTGCAAAAGACATGCTCTGCTCCCGGCTATTCTTTCTTGGTGGTAGGAAGTTCCTATCTCTCTGCTAGATTCTCTTCTCTTTTTATCTCTTATAAGATAAAAGATGATGCAGGCCACATCCCAGGGAAACTTCCCTTACATTGGATCAGGGCTGTAACCTGATTAAGGGTGTTGCATCCCACCCTAATTCTCTTTAACATAACCTAATCTTGCCTCATCAACCACAGGCAGAGATTAGGATTTAGAACACATAGGACAGTTACCTCAGATCACAAAACGGTGGACAACCACACAATACTGGGAATCATGGCCTAGCTAAATTGACACATATTTTGTGGGGGACACAATTCAATCCCTGATAAAGACCAATAACCTTATTCCTTTCTGCAGAAATTTTCATAGTGCTCAGCACTGAATGATTTCTTAATCAACGTTAATATTTCTTAAATGGATTAACATTATAAAGGTCCATTTTGCTAACTGTAACATTTTTTCCAATTCTTGTATTTTCTCCTAAGATTTCTTTTACTGCCACATCACTCAACAAGTTTCCTTGGTGGCTAGAACTAAATCTAGAGGAACACTTCCCTCACAGCTTCTTCCAATAAAAAAGTTATTTGCTGGTCTTCTGAGGTCTTTGTTCTAAGGAAAGCTTAAAATAGCGATTCACATAAAAATTGAAAGGAAGAAAGGAAAGGAGGGAAAAAGGAAGGAAGAAAAGAAGGAGACAGGAAGGAAGGGAGAGAGGGCGAGATGAAGGAAAGAAGGAAAAAACCATATAATATATACATAACCAGAAAATCATTGTTAATCATACATTCAATTTCAAGCCCTGTGAAATGTATTCTATCCATAGAAATATTGAAAATAAAAGTGAAGTCACCATTGTGGATAAGACAAAAAGTAGCAAAATCCCTGGTTTAAGATTTAAAAAGAAAAATATTTCAGTCATTTAGACAACTTTAATGTTCTGAAAGCTTGAAAAATATAATATTTATCAAATGCATTTAGTAAATTTTACAGTCTTTAGTTTTTCTGTTTTACCAAGGATCTTAACTTTTCTTATAACAATAAACCTCCTTGACTTACTCAATTTGTCACCTGTTCAGTAGTTTATAAAATTTTAAAGCTAATGGTATAACAAACTCAAAATAATGGTATTTCATATTTATAAGTGCATCCTGGGATGAATAAATAATGAAAACAGAGTCAGCTGCTATTAAAAGGGCAGGGTCTGAATGTTTAAGAAGTTATCTATCTACAGGGAGGTGAAACAGTCCTGATCTCATGTAATTTTAACATTTAAGTAGACTTGGACCATGTTGGTACTTGAACAGGTTTGTCACTTCTTTTTTTCTCTGTTCACCACTAGCTATATAACAATTGTCTTGATCTACTGACACAGATTAAATGGATGCCTGTCTGGCATTTTTTTCAAACTGTCTTGGGCTATGTCAACATGCTTGATGACAAACTTGCCTGATCATCATTTTCAGTTGAACTAGTCAGTCAAAGGTCATTTACAAGCAACTATGATTGACTGAGACTCTGAAATATCAGTTTATCTGATTAGTATTTACAGAGAAAAATTGTTGCTGACTGGTAAAATGGAAAATTATGGTACAAATAATACTGTAGCAATTCTTTAGTCAAGTGTAATAACAGAGCCTAAAAGAGAAGACTTAAAAATATCTTGTCTTTAATTTAAAAAAAAAAAAGTTTATTAATACGTTTATAATTCAATTTATATCAGTCACCAAAAGGGAAAATAATATAGGAACATAACAATAATAACATAATATTCACAATAGTACAACACTAACAACTAATATTTTATATTATTTTTATAATAAATGTCAATTAGCATTTTTATTTTCAAATTTGAGTAGAATTAAGAATATTTGCCTTCTAGTGTTAACACAGAAACCCTGGTGGTGTAGTGGTTAAGTGCTATGGCTACTAACCAAAAGGTCAGCAGTTTGAATCTATCAGACGCTCCTTGGAAACTCTATGGGGCAGTTCTACTCTGTCCTATACGGTCACTATGTGTCGGAATCCACCCGATGACAACAGGTTTTTCTGATAGCGTGAACACAATCATGAATTATGTGTATAATCTGGGGCACATCACTTAAACTCTCTAAGTCTCAATTTTTTCATATAAAAAAGTAGGCTCTCAAAAAATTGCAATGTACAAACTTTGTAGAGGGTATCCTTGAGTTATTGCTGATATTTCAAAAGTTCTTGAAAACTTTCACCTACTAATAATATTCACAAGCCCAGTATAGCTTCTGATACATGCAATAATTAATGAATTAGGGAACAAATGAGTCAGAGAATGAATAAAAGAGCAAATAAATAAATTAGAATATTAGCTTTAGTCTGTACTTACATCAACCCTGTAGTATAGTGGTTATTTCATATTGATCAGATTTCCAACTATATATACCTTGACTATGAAAAAGTGAATTAAGAGTTACTTCTTAAATGCAATTTGAGGAGTAAAACATTTTTTAAAACCCAGAGTAAATCATGAGCATTAATAATAAAAGGGATTCTTGGTAGTAATAACATTAGGAACCACTGGAAAAGAAAAATTACTTTTACCTATACAAGTACTGTGAATATTTTTCAATGTCATTTTTGTAGCTATGAGGATTTTTTAAAACCTTTTCACGGGAAGAGTAGTCTATTACATTCATCACCTTGTGTGACTCTTCCTTAGGCTAAAATCTCAACTGACCCTGAAGTAATTTTTAGTTTTTTAATTCTCATTTATATACTAGTTACAACTAAGATCTCATATAAGCTAAATTTCTCTTCCTTTAAAGCAACATTTATCCCTCTAGGACAAGAGAGCCTGATACAATGGGAAAGGGATAGAAAGATTTTTCTTCCCCTCTGATACTTAGGTCAAATTATTACTGCTTCTCTCTATATAAAAGGAAACTATAATTTTTTAAGTTTTTAAGTTATGAATGAAAAATTAGTGCCATTCCTTCTAACATGTCCCTGAATATGTTCCTGAAGCCACAAAAACGAAAACAAAACAAAACAAAAAAACTAATCACTCTTTGTTTTTTTTATAGTTGAGTGGGTCTTTGGCTCCAATATTATTATTATTATTATTCAATAGCATTCTGTGTTATAAGGCTTTCACTGAAAAGTCATGAACAGAATTTACTGAGGCAAATTTAACAACTACTTAATCATGAAACCAGATTATTAACTGACATTTGTATCTAATTGCCTGTAAAATCTGTCCATTAAGATTCATTTACATTACTGTATCTTTTCTCTAGATTTCTTATCCAGCTATCTTCTCCATTTACTATTGCAAAGCTTGTCTTTCATTTTCTTAAGCACAGTATATTTGTTTGATTGTAAATAGATTATAATTTCAGTATCAAAAATTTGTTGATCTGTTTTTGGTTCTTTTTGCTGACTTTCACTCATAGAATCTAGTTTCCTTGTATGCCCGGATATTTTTTACTATATTCTAGACATTGAATTTGAAAAATTATCTGGGAAGTAATTTGATGACTACAATAATGGTACTCTCCTTCAATGGATGCTTGTTTGCTTAGTGGTAATGGAAGTTTAAGACTAGAGATTACACAAACAACCCATAACCTGGGCTATAATTCACTATGGAACAGGTTATACCAGTTTACTTTGACCCTGAGTGTGGCTCTGTGAAGTCCCAGCTCGTGGTGAAGACTGTCTCCTGTTTGGCTCTGAAGTTTATAAGAATTCTGGGCTTTGCTTTTGAATCCTTTATTTAATGAGGATTTTAAAACAAAGATTTTCATTTTCCAGAATAATCAAATGTACTTGGGCAAAAGAAGTTTCTTTTAATCGTCTTCTGCACTAAATTCAGATTCACAGATAGTACAATTCTTATGTAGAAGAAAGGATTTTGTACATTATTTGACATTAATTAGATGCTTTTTGGTATATATTTGCACACACTACAAACTGACCCTCTGACATTGTACAAGGGAATTGATTAGGGTAGTCGTGCTGATTTACGAATCTGAGTGCCATAAAAATTAAGCTGTAAGCAGTTCTAAATTCCATTGTTTAAAATAATTTTTAAAATTTATTGCATCTAAAAATATATTCATTTCTAAATTAATAAATACAAATAATTATCTAATCCTATCTTCTTAGAGTTTATAATACAAAGTATGAATTAAGTGTCCTGCCAAAGAATGTTAATTTAGCTATTAAAATAAATTAGAGTAGTACGAAAGAGATTAACATAACCTTATCATCCATGTTTTCTGTTGGCTAGCGATAAGCAGTCAAAGCAAGATTGCCCACTGGACAGAACTTAGACTCAAAACTTAAGTTTTTTCAGGTCTCATTA
Organism: Dugong dugon; assembly: GCA_030035585.1. Lineage (NCBI taxonomy): Eukaryota > Metazoa > Chordata > Mammalia > Sirenia > Dugongidae > Dugong > Dugong dugon. Next base: position 17,174,889 of record CM057463.1, on the reverse strand, counting down.
CTTTTAAGAGTTAAGTTAAAAAGTATGATTAATGAAAGCTCAGATTAAAAGCAGAGATAAAATTCAAGTACAAAAGTTAAATCAATAATGATCATCATGTCAACAATATACAGTGGTAGAGAATCTGGAACTTTCACTCTGAATATGTATTTGAAATCTCATTGCCTTTGTTCCACTCTTCTAAGAATGGAAAGAGTTGTAGAATAGGCCAGCTAAAAAACAAAATCCACAGTTCAGTCAAATTTCCACAATGATATTTAAATCCTTCACTATATGGCCAAAACTGAGAGAAGCCTTTGAAAAAGATCCAGAACAATAAAAGGCCTAACTAACCCACTTCTGTGATAAGCATTAATATGGTATTCTCCTTTTTTAACAGCTTAACAAGGTATAATTTACACACTATAAAATTTACTCATTTAAAGAACATAATTCAATGGTTTTCTGTTTACTTACAGAGTTGTGCAACCACCACCGTCATCTAATTTTTGACCATTTCAATAACCCCCAAAAGAAACCATATCCATTATTAATGATTTCCCATTTGCCACTCCCCAACTTCTCACTCCATTCTGAGCCCTAGGCAACCACTAATCTACTTGTCTATAGATTTGCCTGTTCTGGATATTTCCTATAAATGGGATCATACAATTTGTGGTGTTTTGTGATTGACTTCTTTCACTTAGCATACTATTTTTGAGGTTCATCTTATAGCATTATCAGTACTTTGTTTCTTTTTATTGTCAAATAATATTCCAATGTATGGAAATGCCACATTTTGTTTATTCATACATGAGTTGATGAAAATTTACATTGTTTACACTTTTTAGCTATTATGAATAATGCTGCTATGAACATCCATGCACATGTTTTTGTGGAGACATAATGCTTTTGTTTCTCTTGGGTAGACACCAAAGAGTTAAATTGGGTAAGTTATATGGTAACTCTGTTTACTTTTTTGAGGAACTGCCAAACTCTTTTGCAATGTGGCTGCCTCATTTTACATTTCTCACCGGCAATGTATGAGGGTTTCGATTTCTCTACATTATCATCAACCCTTATTGTCTGTCTTTTTTATCATAGCTATTCCAGTGAGTGTGAAATATTATCTTATTGTGGTTTTGATTTGCATTTCCTTACTGACTAAAATTTTTCAGCATTTTTAAATGTACTTATTGGCCATTCCTATGTCTTCTTGTGAGAAATGTGCATTAAAATCCTTTGCCTAGTTTTTGATAGGGATTTAATTGAGCCCTTTTATTACTGAGTTGTAAGTGTATTCTATATATTCTGAATACTAGTCTCTTATCAGAAATACAATTTTCAAACATTTTATCTGTTCATTTTCTTAAGGTTCCATTTGCATTACAAAAGTTTTTAATTTTGAAGTCCATTTTATCATTTTTTTTTCTTTATCCTTTGTGCTTTTGGTGTCATATCTAAGAAATCATCGCCTAATCCAAGATCACAAAGATTTACTCAAATGTTTTCTTCAAGGAGTTTTATAATTCTGCTCTTATATTTAGATCTATGACATATTTTTTATAATACATTTTTGTTGTTTTTGTTGAGAATATACACAGCAGAACATACCCCAATTTAACAATTTCTACGTGTATAATTCAGTGACATTGATTACATTTTTTGAGTTGTGTAACAACTCTCACCTTCCTTTTCCAAGTTGGTCATTCCCTATTAACATAAACTCATTGCCCCCTAAATTTCTTATCTAATCTTTTGAGTTGCTGTTGTCAATTTGATCCCATATAACAGATCCTAAAAGAGCACAATGCTCAAGGCAAACATTCTTTACTAGTTAAGCTAAATTATTGTTTGGTTTTAAGAAGACTTCAGGGGATATTTTTGGTCTAAAGTTTAAAGATGATCTCAGAGCAATAGTTTAAGGGGTTCATCCAGTATCCATGACTCCAGAAAATTTGGATTCTTTGAGAATTTGAAATTTTGTTTTGAATCTCCCCTCCCCCTTTTGATCAGGATTCTTCTATAGACTCTCCAATCAAAATGTTCAGTAACAGTAGCTGGGCACTATCCAGTTCTGGTCTCACAGCAAAGGAGTCAACTATGCATGGAGGTAACTAGCTACACATTCCATTTCCTCCTTCTATTGCTGACTCTCCTTCTTCCTCTGTTGCTCCAGTTAAATGGAGACCAATTGTTGTAACTTGAACGGCCACTTGCAAGCTTTTAAGACCCTAGGCACTATGCAGGAAACTAGGAGGTAGATCAGAAGCACTAAACACATTATTAGGACAATTAACTGGGATGTCCCATAAAACCATGACCCTAAACCCCGAACCAAGGATCTATGATGCATTTTGAGCTAATTTTTTGTATATGGTATGAATGTAGGGTTCAAATTAATCCTTTTGCACATTCATATCCAGTTCTCCCATCATCATTTATTGAAAAATTACTCTCCATTGAATTAACCATAAATGTAAGGGTTCATTTACGGACTTTTAAATTCCATTTCATAGATTTATATATCTAACCTTATGCCAGTATCACACTTCTTGATTACTGTGGCTTTGCAGTAAGTTTTGAAACGGAGACATGAGTCTTACAACTTTTTTTCCCTTTCAGATCATTTTGATTAATCGTGGTCTTTTGCATTTCCATATGAATTTTAGAATCAGCTGATGTACTCCTTTTACAGCAACATTTTCACATTATCTCAAGTAAATTCAATGTCATGCCTTTTTCAAAGTATTTTCTAATCAAATATTTAAATTTAAATTTAAATCTTCAATCTTCTTCTTTTCATTGACTTATTATTATCCTAACTTCCATAACTAATCAGCTTAGTTATACCCATTATAAAAAAATAAATCATTTCTTGTCATAACCACATCCTTCACAGTCCAAATTCTTGAAAAACAATGGGCTTTTTTTTACTTTTAGCCCTCTCATAAAGTCACATGGAAACAGTTACCAATGATGTTCTAATTGTTAAGCAAAGCAGCATATTTTCAATCCTTACTGTCTTATTGCATCATATTACACTTTTTTCCACTTCTTTGTTCATTTATTCTTACGTTACTGCCATTTCTTCTCTTGTCTATTTCTTTTGTACTTATCTCTTTCTTCTCCTATTTTTTTACATGCTGGTGTTAACCAGGATCCTTTCTCAACCTTCTTTTCTCATTTTAAAAGCATTCACCAACCTCTAAATCTAAACTCTAGTTACAGTTTCTCTCTTAAACGTTTGTGCCTAAGTCCACACTGCTTTGGAGGCCAAACAAACCTAAATCTAAAAATAAATTTAAAGTGACCCCACATTAAGTAGTGCCTCCATGCATGGGAGACGAGGTAGGAAAATTCTCTTTAGTGGAACACATCTTCCATCCAGTCTTTAAAGGATTCCTACAGATAGGAATTCCTACGGAATTTCTACAGAAGTTCCAAGGAACACTAGTTCACAGTCAAAAATTTATAAAACAATTCACACAAAAAAACATTAGGTGCAGTCCAATAGAAACAAATGGCAGAAAGATTTTAGAACCAGTATTTAAAATTATTATGTTTAATATATCTACATCAATAAAAAGAGAGGTGAAAACATGAAAAAAATAGTAAAATAAAAATGTAAAGCAGGCTGCAAAATAGCCAAATAATACTACTGAAAATAAGAAATGGGTTAACTGATATAAAAAATGTGAATGGATAGGTTAAATAGCAAATTAGATACAGTTAAAGGGAAATCTAATATCTGGAAGACAGAGCTGAAGACATTATCGGTAAACACAAAGAGTTGGAAAATATTAGAGAGAAGTTAAAAAAACATGCAAAAGAACGTGAAACTTTTAAGAGACATTTAATTAGGGTGCCAGGGGGAATATATATATTCCATATATATGTGTACATATATATATATATATGTATATATATGTGTATATATATATATATACATGGAAAAAAAAAGTGTAAGGGTCAATAATGATGAAACGATTTTCCCAGAAGCAGATGATGAGGTAAGAATTTGTTTATTAAGGCAATGCTTCCTGAAGTCCCAGCAAGAGAATGAGGGAATCAGGGTAGGGAAGATAAGAAAGTCAAGGAAGGTTGCAATCTGAGACAAAGTCTTACAGGGAGTAGCTTCAGCCTGATCCTGCAGGCGGAACTGTGAAGTGTAAAAAGTTACACTTCAGAGTTGTTCCTATCTATGCAAGGAAACCCAGCGGCCATATTCTTGCGCCTATCCAGTCATTGGTCAAAGGCTGAAGAGAGGAAGTAATTTCCCAGGGACTTCTGGATTTCTGCATCTGTGGACAGAGGAGGCCCATAGAAATAGTGCAGTTCCCAAAGAAGAGACACAGTTAAAATTGTCATATTTTAGTCAAAATAATTTTTGTACTTGTTTATGTCTCTTAATCACCATTTTCCCTTGAATTTTGGCCTGGTTTTATCAGTTCTTCTGTTCATATAAAAATAATTTTAATTTTAATATTTTATCTTTTAGTTGTCTTCATTGAGAGGTTTGGTTCTAATAATCTAATCCAACATTTTTTTTTTATTTGGAAGTCCCACCTTTATTCTTACCTTTCATTATCTTTTGTTTTAAGTAGATCTTTTATATTTTATATATTGTTGGATGATGTTTCTTCTAATCCAGTCTGAAGTGTTCTTTCTTTTATCAGTTAGTTTAACACATTTACATTTATTACAATTTTTGTTAGCATTTATTTCTGTTTTTATATTTGATCATTTTCCTATTACATATGCTCTGTACATACTTTAATTCTCCTTGGATTCCTTTTATCAGACATATCAAATTTTTTTTTTTCTGTAGAAAGTGAGCTTTGTATTAAATTTCTTCTTTTGATTATCAGTAAAATATACAAATCTGCGCTTTTTTCCCCTTTATTCCCATTTCCTATGCTTATCAATATCATGTCTTCTAAATTTGCCCTTGTCTCTCACTTGCCTCATCACTACCAGTACCACTGCCATGTTTGTATATTCTATAGTTTTAAAACCGAGATTTATGGATCCTTTATGGGTTTTAAGTTTGTTTTAGCAACAAGAAAATTTCCTAATTTCAACACTCCACATATTTCATAGTGTCTTCCCAGGTTTATTTGGAAACATATTTGTGTACTTCATGAAAAAGTACTTTAAAAATCTAAGCTTTCTATAGGAAAGTTTTAAGAACACCTTTTTAGTCTTTGATGTTTTAGTAGTCACTATAATACGTTTACTTGCTTGTTTTTGTCTGTAAGAGTTGGCACTCTGAATCATTGCAATGTTTACTTTTTTTTAATTCTTAGAAATTCCAGGTCATTATTTCTTCAAATATTTTCTCCTTTCTATTTTTTTCTACAGGTTTTCTTGAAAACCTTAAATATGAAAGTTAACACTTATACATCCATCATCCATATCTTTAAGCTTTTGTTTTCCTCTTCCATTTTTTATCCCTTTCTGATAACTTCTTATTGAATTCCTTTATCTAACCTTTAAACTCACTGATTTGTTATCCAGTTGTATTCCTCATCCTATTCTAATCCATCTATTGAGTTTATTTCAATCCTTTTTTACTTCAAGACTTATTATTCTGTTTATCTTTTCCAATATTCTCTTAACTCTTTGAAAATATTTGTGTTTGCTTTAATATTTCTTCTAAGTTTCTGTTTGGTCCAGTACACTAATTATCCTTTCTTTATCTGGTATAGGGGGAGGAATTCACCTCAAATTTGAGATTTTCTGGCTTTACAATCTGGGCTCAACCACTCTCTGTATACCCCTTCCCTCAGGTAGGAAGGCAACCCTACCCTTTGGGGACCCACTTCCTCATCTCTAGTCCTGGCAGAGATGATGGGGAGGAGAGAATTCTCAGAGGCTAAACAAAATGTCTGGAAACCTGTTGTTATCCACCCTCCACCCCATCTAGGTTAGAGTATTATCCTCTATTTTCCCACCATCTGTAGCTGGTGCTGGACTGTTAATACTGTTTTCCCCCTTACTGTAGGCAATTATGTATGCATGACAATGTGAGGAAGAGCAATAATTTTACCTTAAAAGTTCCTCCCCAAACTTTTGCTGTCCTTGTACCCAAGCTCTTTTGAAATCTAGGTTGTTCTTTCTCTCCACACATGAAGACCAATCAGCTGATATGTCCTAGGATAGCTCAGTATTTTAATTTTTGTTTCTTAGAATCTTTCAACCATACCATGACTTCTGCTGCATCTCCAGAGTTATATCCAGGGAAAGAAGTTAGCAATGTCCATTATTTTATCAAACTGAGGGGAGTTTTCCAAATATTTTCTTTTACTCTTATAATTAAGATAAACCTTATAATTAAGATAAACTTTGCTATTGCTGGACTGCTAATCAAAAGGTAGGCAGTTTGAATCCACCAGCTGCTCCTTGTAAACCCTGTGGGGCAGATCTACTCTGTCCTATAGGGTCGTTATGAGTCTGAATCGACTCGACAGCAACGGGTAAAAATAATGACAATCTACTTCGGTTTCACAGGATTCTATGTATCTACAACAGTGAAATGGGCAAGAGCATATGATCCCGGACTTCTAAGAGAACATTCTATTTTGCTGGGGAGGAGGAAGGGTGAATTTATTTGCATAAATCTCTGGGGAGTAAGATTTTGTCGAAGTTGTAAGTAAAGTGTCCTAAATGTAATATAATAAAATCTCTCAGTATGACACATACAGGCAAGAAGTAGACAAGAATTTTTAAAAAGGGGCTCAATCACTGCATTCTATGAATAAATAGAAGCATGTAACTGAGGCAAGATAGAGCATCACGAGTCTTCAAGCATCTTTATTTCACACAAGTGCTGTGAAGTAGTCCATGGTTCCGTGGTATTTTCTTTGAGAGTGAAGGACATCCCTGACACTCACCTTGAACTGCTCTTTATTTTATTCTCTGGAGTACATTTATAAAATATACTTAAATATGTTTAAACTTGCTTCCTTCTGTCTCAGGTAGGTTTTTAATTACACAGGAAGCATTCCTGTAGAAAAAAAAATTCTCTTAAATTACATTTATTTTCACATGTTTACAAATATTCATTTTTATATCAACCCTGAAACTTCTACCTTGATAGTCCCAATGTCATGGAAGAGTTGGATATGTTGACATTGACAGTCATTAACTTGAAGAACTGTTGTAAATCACCTCTCTCATTCAGAATTCTGCATGCCTAAAATGAGATTTTTTTTTGTTCTCTCACATGCAACGTTATTTCTTTTAGCCCCTCAATACCTTGAAGCCATCTATTTGGCCACTGAAGAACAAATTCTTCTAGGATTAATTAAACAAACAATTTGGTGAAGACTGCTGGGAAATTATCACAAACGACAGATCAGAATAGGTGGTTGCAACAAAAAGAAAAGCTCTTAGGAAAAGGCTTTCAGCAGACTATTTGAGTATGAGTCAGAATCTCCTACCTGTAAACAATTCAAAACATATTGTGACTCACTGGGACCCTAACAGGGCAGAGCAGAACTGCCCCGTAGAGTTTCCAAGGCTGTAATCTTTTTGGAAGCAGACTGCCACATCTTTCTCCCCCAGGGCGGCTGGGAGTTCGAACCACCAATGTTTCTGTTAGCAGCCAAGGACTTAACCACTGTTCCACCAGGGCTCCTTAAATCTCCTATAGGCTTTGCAGACAGCAGCCCTGTTTGCAAATCAAGTGTCTGACTTAAGGTACACAGAGTTCAGTTCAGGTAACTACTAGCACAAAAGTTCGGCCCTAAATGACATTATAAAGTAAATGAAAAATGAAATTGTAAAGTAAGTGAAATTTATCTCAGTGCACACAGAGATCTCTTTCTCCTTCACCTCTCTCCCATGAATGCTCCCATAGGCATTCAGTGCTTGGAACTTTCTCCTTCTCCGCCAACCCAAACCCATTTAATTGTGTATTCATTCAGTGAAGAGGGGCGGATTATCCAATCAGCGGGTTAAGCACAGGCTTACTTGTGTTTGTTTACTTACTACACTGTAGTGAACAATTTCACATGGGTTTCCCCACACCACATCAAAGCAAAACCCATGTGAAACTGTTCACTACGGATTAGTAAATAAGCACAAGTAAGCCCATGTTTACCTTGCTTACTGAGTCATCTGCCCGTCAGGGACTGTAAATTTGAAAAGAGGCTTTGATGTGGTAGGAAGGTGCTGTGGGGTTGGGGAAGAGACAGATGCCAACCATACCTAGAAGCGGAATCTTTGATGTGGTGAAAAATGTGAAGTTATTTATTACAGATTAGTAAGTAAACACAAATAAGCCTGTGCTTACCTTGCTGATTGAATAATCTGCCCATCAGTGAACTACCTGTACGACTCAAGTGCCAGATGCCGAAATTGTCAAGACCCATGAGGCAGAAGGCATCCCTTTAGAACTCATAGTGTAATAGGGGAAAAATAAATAAATAAAATAAATGCAATTCAATGTAATGAATGCAATAATTAGAGTTAGCTACTATGTAAAAACATGGCTTAAAGAAGGAAGTGATCAACTCCATTAGATGGTTCAGGGAAGGCTTTCAATTGGAAAAGACATTTGAACCAGGTGTGGGGGATGAGAGCGGGGCAAGAATGTTCCATGGAGAACTGAATGTGCAAAAGCAGAAGTTATAGCTTATTCACATTGACGAGTACATAACTGACCAGCAAAAAAAGAATTTTAAGTCTAAGGAATAAATCCCCAAAATGTTAATATTTAGAATGCAACAAATTAGGAAAGTCATTTTGACTACATAGGGTGACCCTCCTAGAAACCCAGGCAAACAATAGTTACTCTGCTCACTCTTAAATCCAGAGATCTAGTCCTAGTCTTACAGCATGCTTTACAGTCTCTCTGTGTATGCACAACACACACACAGCAAGCATACTGTAGAATATAAATCATTGTACCATACTGAAAAGTGTTTTGTCAGAACATGCTTGCTGTCATACTGGTAGCTAACGTGTAACCAGATAATTTTGCTATTTTGAGTTTAGGCAGATTTTTGAGGTTTAGACAGAGGCTAGAAAGAGTTAGAACAAAAATGTTTTGGGCAGCCTGAAAATAGTAGCTATGACTGAATATCCTATGCAAATTCCAAGAATGCTGGGATTCTGAGGATCTGTTATGTAACCACTCACCCTCATGTCCAGTTATCCATAAGCATTTCCTCACACCAGGTCTGTGCTACTTTTAAGATTTCTATCAACTACCATCTGATGTACCAGTTTCTTCTTGGTCGTAATATCTTTTCCAAGGAGCCTGGGTGGTACAAGCAGTTTGCGACTGGCAGTTAAAAGCCACCCGGCAGTTCCTCGGAAAAAAAAGCCCGGCGAACCACTTACGTAAAGGTTATACTCAGTAACCTATGGACTCACCGTGAGTCAGGGGCTGACTCAAAGAGAACTAACATCTTTTTCTACTGTTAGAAATACATGGCTTATGGCATAATTTTGCCGAGTCTTTTTCTTTCAAACCATAGTCTTATCCACCATCTTTTATGCAGACTATATCCTTTTTGAATTTTCTGTTAGAACATCTTTATTCACGGGTTCATTATACACCTTAAAAAAGGTATAGAAGAAGTCCACTTACAGAATATTATTATAAAATTAAGTGAATCACTTCCTCATTCACACTGCAAAATTTAGCAGTTTGTATTGAGCCCCATGTGCTTTGACAGAAATTTTGCCAACCTGTATTTTAGGCAGGCAGGCCAAAAGACAACGCATTTGTACCTGGGAACAAAGTGGATTATGCATCTAAATCAAGAAAGTAAATTCAGAACATAGCGCTGGCTGGAGCAACAAGATATAACAAAAGCCAGCCCAGATCAAAGTTGAATTATAATTTTAAAATTTACCAAATAAATAAAATCCATTTTACTAAGTCACTGAACTTCAAAATTATCTGAACCATGGCCCTGACTTTCGGTAAGCTAGCATCCCAGGTGACGCACTGGTTAAACATTCATCTGCTAACCAAAATTCTGGCAGTTCGAATCTACCAGGCGCTCATTGGAAACCGTATGAGGCAGTTCTACTCTGTCCTATAGAGTTGCTGTGAGTAGGAATCGACTTGATGGCACTGGGTTTGGGTTATTTTTTTAGCATCCCAGGTGGATAGGAAAATGTTTTTTTTTCAAATTAAGTCATCTCACAATCTTGAATCACTTTATCTGATATCTTAATTGTCTTACTTAAAAAAACAAAAACAAAACCTCACCATAGCAGACATACAGAAATTTATTTTAAAGCAGTACACAAAGAAGTTTCTAGGTATTCAAGAAACATTTAAAATTGTGGGTTATTCTTCACACAAATAAACACCTATCCACTGGATAATGAATTAGATTTGGGTAATAGGGATAAGTTGATATACAAAATATTTCATTTTATTCTTCTGTGAAAATTAATTTTCTTTTTAAAGCGTAGCAATTCCAAGCTAATGTTCTAACATTACACTGAGGGAATACAATGAATGATCCTTCATCTACCTGCCCATCCTGCCAGTGGCCACTTGAAATGGAAATGTGTTCTTATGACCCACATCATCACAAAGAGAGGGCAATGACAAGTAACATTGTCCCTGTATCCACCGCCTTCCTGACTTGGTAGAGCCACAAAAAAAAAAAAAAAAAAAAAATCAACTGCTGTCAAGTAGATTCCGACTTGTGGCATGTTTGTCATGGTAGAACTGTGCATCATAGTATTTTTAATGGCTGATGTTACTAGAGCACAGGAGTTCTTTTCAGCTTCTAATGAAACTAGAAATATAGGACATGCCCTATAATGGTCTGTATTCAAGGGAATATACACTATGAAAGAGTAGGAAAAATTCAAAATTTAGCAGCTGATTTTTTTTTTATTATTAACAACAGAAGTTTTGAGATACATTTCCAAGCCTTTTTTCCACCTCAAATTTTTGTTTATGATACAGAGAAAATGGGTTTTCTGAGTTTGATCATGTTAAGAATTCCAAAATGGGTATTTTCTCCTAGCTGTGATACTTTTCAGATGTCTTCTTTGGTGGCATTTACAGGGCGATGAGGTTTTTCGTGTGAATCATGACCCACATGTTTCTCTGGTATCATAAGAATCTGCTCTGTAGGATAGCAACCAAACTAATCTGTCTCTTCTCTGAAATGGTCTAATGCTTTAGCTACAAATCAGTAGGTTCCCTGACGGTTAAGAGCTGGATCACCAGCACTTAGTCCAATATCTGAAACAGTAGATATTTAATAAATTTACTGAATAAAAAAAGAATGAATCTGTAACTTTTTAAAGTATTAATTACAGTTACCAATTGCCATGGATTGAATTGTGTCTCCCAAAAATATGTGTCAACTTGGCTGGGTCATGATTCCCAGTATTGTATGACTGTGTATCATTTTGTAAATCTGATGTGATTTCCTTATGTGTTGTAGACTCTATCACTATGATGAGGTTATATGTGATTTCCTTATATGTTGTAAACTCTGTAACTATGGTGAGGTTATATTGATGAGGTTTACAGGATTAGATAGTGTCTTAATCCAATCTCTTATAAAAGAGACAAGCAAGCAGAGACACACGGGAACCTCATACCACCAAGAAAGCAGTGCTGGGAGCAGAGCATGTCCTTTGGACTTGAGGTTCCTGTGCTGAAATGCTCCCAGACCAAGGGAAGACTGCTGCACCACGGGGACCTTCCTCCAGAGCCGACAGAGACAGAATGACTTCTCCTGGAGCTGATGCCCTGAGCTTTGGACTTGTAGTCTACTAGACTGTGAGAGGATAAATTTCTCTTTGTTGAAGCCATCCACTTGTGGTATTTCTGTTGGAGCAGCACTAGATGACTAAGACACTAATATCTGTGTCATTTCTGAGACTATATTTTCTAATGACATTTATTATTTCCTCTTATTATAAATATGTGACATGCTTAGAACAGAAAACATGAACATATTCAAAACCATAAAAAATTTCCTATAATACCATCACCCAGAGATAATTACTATAAATATTTTGATCTATGTCCTTCCAGTAGGTTTAAATTTTTTTGTAAAAAAATGATACGTTTTACATATTGTTTCTAGCCTGGTTGTTTTTCACTTAAAAACATATGGTGTATATTTCCCATTTCCCACATTAGCGAGCATCAATCTGCAAAATGATTTAATGATTCATTAGCATTCCATCATATGGCTGTCTATAATTTATTTATACACAATCTATAAATAAATATAATGGACATGTGTGTTGTTATTGCCCATAATCTTCTTATAGACAAAATGAACAATGCCTTGCACTCTGTGTAGGTTGATCGAAAAAATGGTAACATTGATGATTTTCAACACAGGAGATGATAAGACAATGGATGTATTTATTGTTATCACAAAAGTTTGTAAATTTTATACTGATATTGTCTTTCACAACAGTTTAATTTAAATTCAAAATGATTTCATTAGGAAATGTTATCTGATATTATTATCCAGAATTGTGCAATTCAGATTGAAATGCAAATTTCATAGTATTTTCCACTAATGGGGCCCTAATAGGGTTAAGGGTTGATATATATGGAATGTAAAATCTCATAATAATTCACCATCCCACAATGTACAGCACTTAGCAGTATCCATAACAACGATGGTTCTTTAAAGATATTTTAATTGCAACATTCTTTGGAATTGTTGATGGTCTATTGTGACAAGATGAAGACAACTTAAGAAAGATGTTTTATTGATAAATGTGTTTCCAACTAAGATGATGAGGAATCAGCTTTACATTCTGCTTTTCTGACAAGGTGGTGGTTACATCTAAAAAGAAAAACAGATGCAAGATACTATTTCTAGTCTATCCATTTGAAGAAAAGGACTGTGTCAAGCATTTTAAGTACAAAGAATGTTCTCTTCAGGCCTCAAGCAATTGAATATAGAAAATCAAAGGAAGTTGAATACATTTATTGGTCGATCAGCCAGAAAACAAAATACTATAACAAAAACAAATAATTTAAAATTAGTAGAATTCTAGTTAATGGTTTCTATTGGTCAACATGGCATAGCATGACACAAGTGAATGCAGTCAGAAAGTACTCTTGTACTGAAAGCAAACCTAATACCTTCCAGTGCATGGAAGAATGTGCACAGGTCATCTAACATTAATGAAAGTTCTATTCATTAAATCTAGTCTGAATTGTTGGTAAGTACAACTGATACACAACTGAGAACAGAGATGCAGCTTAAAGAAAAGATGCCAAGAAGTCTACTGGAAACCTTAACAAAAAAAATTTATAAAGGCAAAATATGAAAATAGAAACAAGGAAAAGACTATTTTACTCTGTATAGGGGTGTGAATAAGGAAGAAGTAGGAAGGAGAAAATTCAGTCTTGAGGAAAGTTATGATACTAAGATCAATGAAGTTAGAAGATAAATGTGTATTATTAGTTTTCTTATTCGAAACTAACAAGAAAATCTATAAAAAGGAAACTGTACAAAATAATCATACAAAAATCTACTGAGAGTCCTACTGAGCCCATTGTTATGCTATGTATATCTTTCTATATTGAAACACTCCCTCCTCCTAGGCATTAGTAGTAACTTTGCATCAATTTACCTAAGATCTAAATGAAGTTGTAAAGAATTTATACTAAAAAAAAAAAAAAAAAATTACTTCTGGAAAAACGTCACCAAAAATCTCCTGCTAAATGTAATCATTTGGTACAAATTTTATTGACATTTTCCCATGATTACTAAAAATTACCCAAAATTGTTTTAGAGAAAAAAAAGTTTCATTCTCATATGAAAATTTATTTTTCATCGTTAGGAAGTAAATTTGTTTTTAACAATTACACTATTATTGGTGCAGCCATAAGACAGAAACTTCATTTTGTGTGGGTCTTTGATATTTTATTTTACCATATATTTCATATTTCATCCTCTGTGGCAAGGATTGACTGGATGCTTACCAATCCTGCTTCCTGCTCCAGAAACATAGGAAGACTACATTTCCCAGCCTCCTTTGCAGTCAGGGCAAGGCCATGTCCCTGAGTTTGGTCAAAAGAATGTGAGTGGAAGGTGTCTATACTTCTCCCGGGACTACCATTAGAGGCCATCTCATTTGCTCTTTGCTTGCTGCCAGCTAAAAGCAAAGAAACCAGTGGAAGACTCTGGTTTAGCCCCAGAAGATGGTGGTACCACAAGATAGAAAGAGCCAGGATTCCTCCATTTTCATGCAAAAGGCCACACATCAAGTATATAAACTGTGATATGATCAAGAAATAAACACTTACTTTGCTAAGTTACTGAGATTTGGGAGCAGCTAGCATTAATTACCCCAAATAACTAACTTACTATTATAAGTTTTTCTAGTGACAATACAGATTTTATATTAAAGTGTTGGGTTTGGTGATTTTGAGGAGAATTTTGTGCTGATTGTTCTCTTCAGGAATTTAGCAAACTTTAACAACGAGTTCAAAAGAAGTAAGTAAGATAATGAATGGGTTGCTCACACTACATTATTAACTGAACTACCTTGTAAACATCCAAGCACTGTCAACTGTGCATATTCATTCCTGCTGAATATCATTCTTTAAACTAAATCAGGACTTAAGTGTTCTGAAATATATTGCTTCATTCAGTTCACAGCTAAGTGATGATAGTATTTCCTGATTACTCATCAAAACCAGGAGCTTTACAGAATGGACACAACTACTTTATCTTTTTTCAGATGACCAAATAATATGTAAAATAATTATAGATATTTTGGAAATGGAATGGACCTTAAAGATTATGCAACAGTCACGCTTATATCAGGTGAGCCAACCTGAGTTGAAAAGAGATTAAGGGAATTTATTAGGGACCAGCGCTGGTTGGAAGCTGAGCTGAAATCGTAAGATTATCTACCGAATGCACGACTACATTCTTACCTGCAATTTTTTTTTGATAAGTAAGAACAGCAATGTCAGTCACAGGACTGCCAACACCTACAATTCATTGTGAATGATACTGGTCAGCCTACAGACATCTCTTTTTCAACTTGGCTCACTGGCACCACTTCTTTCCTACTTATCCCAGCTGATTGGGGAAAGGGTGTGCCCCAACTCGAGGACAGGCAATCCATACATTGACCAGAAATTTAGATCGATACCTAGTGCGTAAAGATGAGTTGGCTTATGCTCTCTCTCCTTTGAATAAGTATATATGAACCACCAACCAGTGAGCAATACAATCTGATATTAAAAGTATACATATAGAGAGACTATGAAGTTAGAATAAGAGGGATAGTGACAAGCTGTAGTTATAAGGAGGAACTGATTGCCAGAGGTAAGCAGAGATTCCATAAAAGGAAGATTCTGAAAGGACCAGATTTATAGAACTCCCTAGGATCCTACTCTTTCCTGACCCATTCTAGTATGCTGATTCTCTCAATAAGCCCCCTTTATCTTATGACTTCGATGAGTAACCATGGTTTTACAACTAAAACAAAAACAGCTATTTGAAAGAGAAACATTTAAAGATATTAACCTAATGTTTATGAATAAATCTAAGATTCTATTTCTACATGGGGGTAAATAACAAAATAAATTATTAAGTTAACCATTTAAAATTTTTAAAATCTAATGTGTATTAAAAGTATGAACAAAATTGAAAGTCATACAAACAGAATGTTTGCTAAAATTATGTCCCAACAAAAGGGTAAATAACCCTACACTATAAAGCAGACATACATATCGATAAGAAAAACGCTCATGCTCCAATAGAATATGCAAAGAGCATGAACTAACAGTTCACAAAAGAAAAAATAGAAAAACCTGATTAGCATATGAAAGTGTTTAACTTCACTAATAATGCAGGAAATTGACAAAATGAGTGAATTATGAAATCTCACTTTTATCAAATTAGCAAAAAATTATGAAATGTAAATACTTTTTGCTGATAGTGGTTTAGAGATATGTAATCTCAATATACCACAAATCTATTTGTAAATTGCAGAATCACTCTAGAAAGCAGTTAGGCAATATGTGTCCAGTGCCTTCAAAATGTTTAATCACATTAACCCAGTAATCCACTTTCTAAAACATAACCTTAGTAAATGATCAGAAATTTGAACACAGATTTATATTAACATTCATCATACTTTATTGTACTTATTTGCATTTATAGGCTATCTTTCCCACATATTCACTTTAGTGTCTCCAAGATCTAGTGAAATGCCTGGCATAGAGTGCCTGGCACATACAAAGCATTTGATAAAAAATGTGTTATATGAATTAATGAAGGAAAGAAGGAAGACATTTATCATAGCATTATTTAAAACAATAAAGTATTAGGAAAAACACCAATTAATTATTAAATAAATTATAGTACACAACAATTTTATATAATACGTAAGTTATAAAATTATGTTTTATAAGACTTTTAATGACAGGAATTGTCTAAGGGTAAGGGTAGTGAAAAAGTAGGACACAGCACCATATATAGCATATTTCCTTGACTGTGCTAAAATATATATACATACATGAAGAGGGAATACAATGTATAAAGGCATACCTTGTTTTGGTGCACTTCACTTTATTGCGCTTCACAGATTTTACGTTTTTTACAAATTTCAAGGTTTGTGGCAACACTGTGTTGAGCAAGTCTGTCAGTACCACTTTTCCAAGCATGTGCTCACTTTGTGTCTCTGTCACATTTAGGTAATTCGCACAATAGTTCAAACTTTTTCATTACTATTATATCTGTTCTGGTGATCTGTGATCAGTGATCATTGATATTACTATTGTAATTGTTTTGGGTGGCCACGAACCAAGCCCATATAAGACTGCGAACTTAATCGATAAATGTTTTGCGTATCCTGACTGCTCCACAGATTAACTGTTCCCGTCTCTCTCCCTCTCCTCAGGCCTCCCTATTCCCTGAGACACAACTAGTATTGAAATGAGGCCTATTAATAACCCTACAATGGCCTCTAAGTGTTCAAGTGAAAGGAAGAGTCACATGTCTCTCACTTTAAATCAAAAGCTAGATGATGATTAAGCTTAGTGAGGAAGGCATGTTGAAACCTGAAATAGGATGAAAGCTAGGCCTCCTGCGCCAAACAGCCAAACTGAGAACGCAAAGGAAAAGTTCTTGAAGGAAATTACAATTGCTACTCCAGTGAACACATGAATGATAAGAAAGTGAAACAGCTTTATTGCTGACACGGAGAAAGATTTAGTGGTCTGGATAGATCAAACCAGCCACGACATTCTCTTCAGCCAAAGCCTAATCCAGAGCAAGGCCCTAAATCTCTTCAATTCTGTGAAAACTGAGAGAGGTGAGGAAGCTGCCGAAGAAAAGTTAGAAGCTAGCAGAGTTTGGTTCATGACGTTTAAAGAAAGAAGCCATCTCCATGACATAAAAGTGCAAGGTGAAGCAACAAGTGTGCATGTAGAAGCTGCAGCAAGTTATCAGGAAGATCTAGCTAAGATGGTGGCTACACTAAACAACAGACCTTCAATGTAGATCAAACAGCCTTGTATTAGAGGAAGATGCCAACTAGGATTTTCATAGCTAGAGAGGAGAAATCAATGCCTGGCATCAGAGCTTCAAAGGACGGGCTGAGTCTCTTATTAGGGGCTAATGAAGCTGGTGACTTTAAATTGAAGCCAATGCTCATTAACCATTCTGAAAATCCTAGCACCCTTAAGAATTATGCTAAAGCTATTCTGCCTGTGCTCTATTAATGGAACAACAAAGCCAGGATGACAACCCATCTGTTTACAACATGGTTTACTGAGTGTTTTCAGCCCACTATTGAGACCTACTGCTCAGAAAAAAAGATTCCTTTCAAAATATTACTGCTCATTGACAATGTACCTGGTCACCCAAGAGCTCTGATGCAGAAGTACGAGGAGATTAACGTTGTTTTCATGCCTGCCAGCACAATACCCACTCTACAGCCCATGGATCAGGAAGTAATTTCGACTTTCAGGTCTTATTATTTAAGAAATACATTTCATAAGGTTGTAGCTGCCATAGATAGTGATTCCTCTAATGGATGTGGGCAAAGTAAACTGAAAATCTTCTGGAAAGGATTCACTAGTCTAGATGCCATTAAGAACATTTGTGATTCACAGAAAGAGGTCAAAATGTCAACATAAATGGGAGTTTGGAAAAAGTTGATTCCAACCCTAATGGATGACTTTGAGGAGTTCACGACTTCATGGTGGAAGTAACTGCAGATGTGGTGAAAATAGCAAGAGAACTAGAATTAGAAGTGGAACCTAAAGACGTGACTGAATGGCTGCAATCTCATGATAAAACTTTAACAGATAAGGAGCTGCTTCTTATGGAGGAGCAAAGAAAGTGGTTTCTTGTGATGGAAGCTACTCCTGGTGAAGATGCTGTGAACATTGCTGAAATGACAACAAAGGATTTAGGATACTGCATAAACTTAGTTGACAAAGCAGGGTTTGAAAGGACTGACTCCAATTTTGAAAGAAGTTCTACTGTGGGGAAAATGCTATCAAACAGCATCACATGCTACAGAGAAATCTTTCATGAAAGGAAGGGTCAATTGATGCTGCAAACTTCATCGATGTCTTATTTTAAGAAATTGCCACAGCCACCTCAACCTTCAGCAACCACTACCCTGATCAGTCAGTAGCAATGAACATCGAAGCAAGACCCTCCACCAGCAAAAAGATTACAGCTCACTGAAGGCTCAGATGATGGTTAGCATTTTTTAGCAATAAAGTATTTTTAAATTAAGGTATGTACATTTTTTATACACAATGCTGTTGCACACTTAATAGACTACAGTATAGTGTAAACATAACTTTTATATGCACTAGGAAACCAAAAAGTTCATGTGACTTGCTTTATTGTGTAACCCAAACCCACAATATCTCCAAGTTATGCTTGTATGCATAATGGTAAAATTTCAGGAAGCGCTTCTGTTTAACTTTTTTCTTTATATTTGACAATATTTTCCACTTTTTATCCTACTACATATGACATTCTTAATTAGAACATAGCATTGAAATTTATTTTAAATTACCTATAAGACAGTACCATATCTATTTAACCAATTTAACTAATGTCCAGAATTGCACTCTTTCTGTTAATATTTGATATTTGATAAGTGTTAATTGATGATGATGGTCACTAAATGGACTGGTTTTTTTTTTATGTATACCAATATGCTCAAAAAGACAGACAAAAAAAAAAAAAAATTCCAGGGCCTTTCAGCACAGCTTAAAGCTCAGAGAAGGCATAATCAGCTTGAGAGCAGCTTTAAGAGTAGTGTAGGAATAAAGTGGGGAAATGGCTTTATTACTTAACAAGACAGAATATGTGAAATACATAACACAGTGTCAGATACACAACATATATTCAATACATATCAATTCTGTTTCCTTATATCAGCTTTTGCTAATCAGTTTAGTTTTAACTTAGTCCAGGGTGCTCACTAGACTCATTAACCTGTCCCCCATATTTTCTAAACCAAAAACAACCATGCCATCAAGTAGATTCTGACTCATAGCGACCCTATAGGACAGAGTAGAACTGCCCCATAGGGTTTCCAAGGCTGTAACCCTTAACAAAGCAGATGGCCACATCACTGCACCACCAGGGCTCTTCCCCGACTCTCTAGCTTCTTCAAATCCTTAGTATTATACCAAGATATATATTCTCCCCTGTTCTTATGAATTGTGTCCCCCCAAAATGTGTGTTAACTTGGCTAGGCCATGATTCCTAGTATTGTGTGGTTGTCCACCATTCTGTGATCTGATGTGATTATATCCTATGTGTTGTAAAACCTAACCTCTATGATGTTAATGAGGCAGGATTAGAGGCAATTATGTAAATGTGGCAGGACTCGGTCTACAGGATTAGGCTTTATCTTGAGTCCGTTTCTTTTGAGATATAAAAGAATGCAGAAGAGAGGAGAGGGACCTCCTACCACCAAGAAAGAAGAGCTGGGAGCAGACTGTGTCCTTTAGACCCAGAGTCCCTGTGTTGAGAAACTCCTAGACCCAGACAAAGACTGATGACAAGGACCTTCCCCCAGAGCCAACGGAGAGAGAAAGCCTTCCTCTGGAACTGGTGCCCTAAATTCGGACTTCAAGCTTCCTAAACTGTGAGAGAATAAATTTCTGTTTGTTAAAGCCACCCACTTGTGTTATTTCTTTTATAGCAGCACTAGATAATTGAGACACCAGGCCAAGGCACTGGAAACCCTCAGAAAGGGTGGTCAGCACCCTAGAGCTTAGATTTGGATCCTTGACATTATTTTTCAACATGGTACCTCTGTTGTTGTGTGCTGTTGAGCCAATGCTGACTCATAACGACTCTATAGGACAGATTATCCCTGGTGACATAGTGCTTAAGCATTTGGCTGCTAACTAAAAGGGCGACAGTTTGAATTCACCAGACACTCCTTGGAAACCCTATGGGCAGTTCTACTCTGTCCTATAGCATCACTATGAGTTAGAATCAACTCATGGCACACAACAGAGGTACCAGTAGGTTTGGTCTGGTTTTGGTAATCTTTACAAGAGCAGATCTCTAGCTCTTTTCTCCCTTGGAGTGGCTGGTGGGTTTGAACTGCCAACCTTTCAACTGGCAGTCAAGTGCTTAACCATTGCACCACCAGGGCCCCTGGTACCTCTGTAGGCACCTGTATTTTCCCTACCATTGAATGTGCACGTGTCTGTTTATAAATCAGCTGTTGACCACGGTAGTCACCACTGCTCCCTATCCAGCTTATAGCTGTGATGTTATCATTCCATTTAATTCTCCACCAATATATGATTTCTTTACTTCTGCATGATCTGATTTTTATTGTGTTCTAAGGTATCTAACTTTATGTATATATACCTAATCACAGATTTATAGTTAATTGAATGTGCCATTACTTTTCTCCTATTGTGTCAGACATTCTATGCTAATGTCTATGGATAATTATAGTCTCCTTTTGGATGGCCTTCTTTTAGGAAAAAAAATTAGTCTTATTTCTTCATAATGAATTAGTTGAATAAAGAATCACAATTAATGACTCAGATGGCCCCAAATAATCAATTTACCAGTGATGTCTGATGATATGTCTAGTTACCCAAATTGGAGCATGTAACTAACAAGAGCAGTTACTTTACCTTGCTTCACAGTTCCAGACTGTACCTCTAAACTGAAATACAGAGTATGGCACAAAACGGTGGGCAGGGGAGGATGCCATGGCAAACCATTTCTCAAAGGGAAAGAAGGCATTGGAGTTGGCAGATGGATAAATTGAATTGGGGAAGTACACTCACTCCTCACTTGTCTACATGATTAGTTTCCAAACACCAGGTTGTCATGCAAAAATTGGTGTTATGCAAAAAACAGAGGATGACAATATCAGATCACAAAACACTATATGGGACAAATATGTCCCAAAAGGCAGAAAATGTAGATGGGCACCGTATGTTTCACTGGTTATGAAAGGATTACTGCTAGACATACACCATTAATGCTCCAAATAGTCAGATAGTAGATTTTCTACTATCGTCGTAAACGCAAAGTGTCAGATAACCAGATTGTCAATAAGTGAGGAGTAGGTATATACTAGATCAGTCCTATACATGGTGAAATTAAGTCATAGGTGGATTTTTTCCCAGAACAGTAGAAAATGACAAACTCTTACTATCAGTTAGAAAACAAAAAAAGGAAATAAAAGTAATGAGCACTTTAATACTATGCTTCATGGATGACACTGTCATCTCATCAAGCCAGTTCTATCTATTCCCTCCCGGTCCCCATGAATTTGACTTCATGTTGGCACTTGTATTTTTTTTTTTTTATTGGTTACAATATAACTTATTTCTTTCCTATAATATTTCAGCCATGGTAAGTTGCCTTTTTGGTAAATAGTAAATATTATTAGTTTTAAATCCTGATAAAGTCTAAAAGTTTCTTCTGTGGTAGGATATTTGTATTCCACCATGGCCTCTATCCTTTTGTTTTTCTCTTTGGGTTCCCTCCTTTCTCTCCCATTCTTAATATTCAGTTTATTGTCTCAGGAGAGGTAAGACTAAAGTCTCTGAGATCCCTGCATTAGAAAAAATGGCAGTGTCCCATTACACACTTCTCATTAGTACCGGGGACCTGGATATTTGTGTCTCTATGGGTCCCACATCCTCTCATGGTACATTTCAATTCCTTAAGCCTGATTCTGTAATCCCAGTTAACTATGTTCCAAATGTATGTCTTCGCAAAATAAAGGTAGTGCAAACAGTTAAGCATTTCACTACTAACCAAGAAGTTGGAGATTTGAACCCATCCAGAGGTGCCTCAGAGGAAAGTCCTGGCAATCTGCTTCCAAAAGGTCACAGTCTTGAAAATGCTTTGGAAGGCAGTTCTACTGAGTACACCAGGGCTCGCCATGAGTCAGAATAGACTTGATGGCGACTTTTTTTTTTTTTTTTTTTTTAAGGAAATCTAAAGCCAAAGGAGCAATACCCATGGAGCCATGAAGGAAGAAGGAGACACTCTCCAGTCAGCCATATCATTGAAAGTGTGCCTAACTGGAAGACAGTAGTAGGTATCACTGCCAGAGAGCCTCACATACCAGGAAACTACCAGATGTGGGATGAATCATCGTAAATCCAACATCGCCTACTATAAAAATAATTTACTGTCAGGATACCTGAGAAGAGCAGTCCTTCTGATAGACCAAATGGCTATAATTACTGCCCATTTCTTCCTCCCTGCTAGCATCTTTGGGCTTCAGCACAAACAATCATAACTCCCCCTCTGAAGCCTAATTGTTTGTCTAAATAAGCAGCAGGGCTAAAGAGATACATGTCTGACTACCTCCCTCTTTGGGGGATCATGCAGGAAAAGGTGCATTGTGCTCTGTGCAGTGAAATGTACAACCCTAGAATATAAAACCGGGTGGTCCTTCGTTCACTCTACAAAGAGAAGGTGCACCCATGGAAGTTTCCCATCCTGCCCGTACAGCTTTGAGTCAAGCAGGACCGCTCATGATGGAACTTCTCCCATTGTATGCTCTCTGTTGTCTGTAAGTCATTAAAACAACCTTCACTATTGCCAACACCATGTATGTGTTTCCTGTGTACGTCTTGATCAGGATAAATGGACATAACACCCATGGAGTGTTTGGTACCACTGCGTGAAATTCTCATCCCAGTACTCTGGTGGGTACTTGGGATATGGAGACAGCCTTTAAGGCAATCTGCATGCACAGTGCAGTATCACAGGGCGTGTGTTAGTGGTAGTGTTTTGTATACAAAGCATGGTTTATGAGTATCTTCGACATAAAACAGCTACTTGTCAAAACTTCAATAACCCGTACACAGGCATATCCCGCTTTCCCTGGAGGATTTTCTAGGCATTGTAATGACTTCTAGAGTATGAGAAGAATTGCTTCCCCTAAGTTGTTTCTTAGAAGGGTTAAGTATTCACCTGCTGATTTATTGTGGCTTGTATCAGAAGACTGGCCTTTTAGTAGATTATATTCAAATAGCTACTGCCCGCTGAAAATTTAACAGCCAAGCAATTGAATGGTCTGTGGTCAAGGCCTTAGGAAAGTGAGTGGTGGCCTTGTAGAGATGCAAGCCACTTAATCAACAAATAAGCTCCAGAACTGGCACCTTGACATTCTGTTTTGATGGTAGTTCCATTAAATTTGGGAAAAATGCATACTTGACTTAAACTTTAGCTGCTGAAAGCACACTGAAAGAGGTAGACACACTAGCTTTGTGCTAAAAGAGTATGTTTGGTGAAATATCTGATTTCTGTAACAATAACCACTATATATACCCAGATGTGAAAATGGAAAACTAGATTTATAGATTAATTAATGATAAATACCCATAGAGGATTAAGAGCTTAGTTAGACACTCAGTCAGAAAATCATTTTTCTTTTAATGAAACAGGCACTTGTTGAACTTCCTGCAAGAACATTTCCTTGAGTTTGCATTGAAAATAATTTGATTAATTTTTCTATTTACTTTTCTCTAAAGTCAGAAAATTTATCATGCTAAGGAAATCAGCTAAACCATACTAAAAAAATTACAATGTACAGGATAGTCTATTTAAGTAATCACTTATTCTTAAAAGGAGTGGGCTTTTCTAGATAGGAATCAGACCAATGTACCTTTTAACAAAGCACTTTCTTTGGAATTATTAATAATATTGAGATTGGACCAGTCCAAAATTTATGTCTGAATATGCTTGAAAACCATAGGTAGCCCATGATTGTCCACAGCTACTAGTATGTTTTGATGGGACTGTAATTTTGCTATTCCAATAAGTGTTAGAGTGAGTCGTGAAGTACCGTGAGTCAGCTATTCTACATGCCATACAAAGAAAAGTAGAAAGAGAAACAATTTCATATATATGTTAAGGTCATTTAGTCTTAGAAATGTGCTAGTTCTCAAAAATAATTTCAAAACCTTAAAATAAAATACATCTAATTTAATGATTCATGTGCATAAAGAAGAATTAATATTTCAGGTGAATTTTAATGTTTAGTAAATATGCATAATTATGTGTCATATTCATTTCTGTATGCCCCTATGTAGGCATGTAAGAATATTTAGTTTTCTCTTCAGCTTAAAAATGTTGATTATATCATTACTAATATTTTTTAATTGTCTATTTCATTTTCGTATTGAACAGCAATATAGTTTTCCTTTTTCTATCAGAAAAACAATATACACAACTAGAACAACTTAGAATATATATACAATATGGTCAAGTATTTTTTGCCATTACTATGAATTTGAGTTTTTGCATCAGGGTCTTTTAGAATGACAAGGATTCTGAGTTAGTATTGAAAGATGGAAATATTATTTTATGAAATTCCTTTTTTCTCTTTCTGTTCCCCTCTGAAGTAATCAGAAAGCTTATCATTTGTCAAAATAAACATGTAAGTTTGGAGAGGACGGCGTCAAAAAATGGTATACATTTATTTTTGCAGACTAAATAACTTTAAAGATACATTTAAATTCTTAGTCATTATTCAATTCACCTTGGTATTGACTTATTCTCATATAAACTGGTTTTACAGCTGCACAATTGTGTAAATACATTAAGAACTATGACTAATAATAACAGCTAAAATTTGAAGACTTAGCATATGTCAGGTACTGTGCTAAGTACTATCCATATATCTTCTCATTTTCTCAACAAAACACATTACAGGTAGGGACTGTTATTAACCCCAATTTGCATATCAAAATATTTACTGAGTTTTAGAGTCTAAATAATAAGCACAATGTTACCCAACAGAATCTGGTTAGAAATCCACGAATTCTGAGGGACTCCAGGATGGTACTTTTAACCACTATGCTATCATGTTAGAAATAAAATAAGCTGCAGATACAATATTTAAATGTAAATAAAGCATTTCACTTAAAAATAAGCCACACTGCAGTTGACTTTGGACATGATAAAGATAAGAACGGTGACACCTAGAATCACAGAATCGTAAAGTATGAGGGGCTATAGAGGTATTCAGATCTAACAAATTTTACTGAATCTGTATCATGGGCCAGACATTGTCCTAGGCACTGTGGGTAAAGCAGGGATTAAAACCAACACAGTTCTGCTCTCATCAATCTACCTTTCCAGTTAGAAAACAAATAGACAGGATGGTTTCAGAGAGTGATAAGGGCTATGTGAAAATATAAAATAAAGAGTTGTGACAGAGACAAGAGAGAGAGCTCCTCAGCTTGAGTAGCTAGGGAAGACCTCTCTAAGAAGGGGGCATTTTGGCATATTCTGAAAGACAAGTAACGGACAACAGTGGAAGACTGTGGGGCTAAGCATTCCATCAGGGGCAACAGCAAATGCAAAGGTCTGAAGTTGGGAAGTTTAGTATGTTCCTGGAGAAGAAAGACGGCCAGTGTGGCTAGAGTACAAGGAGCAAAAGGAAGATAAGGGCAAAGGGTAAGCAGGGACCAGATCATTTAGGGCCTTGTAGAAAATAAAATAATTTGGATTTTATGCTTTTATATTAAGTAAGAGGCCACAGGAATGGGTTTGCATAGAGTATGGCACAATCTGGTTTAGGATTTAAAAATATCACTCTGGCTTCTCTTTGGAAGATGGACTGGAGAGGCAAGAGGCCGGAAGCAGTGAGACCAGATAGAAGGTTACTGAAGCAGGTGGAGTGTCTCAGACTGAGGTATACCTGAAAGAGAATGGAAAGATAGTTGTATACTGTACAAGTAGAGTCAACAGGTTTTTCGTTCTTGTGTTGACTTACAACGGTTTCCACTTCATCCACTGAAAGGTTTGGAACTCTGAGGAAATGCAGAATAGATTTAATCCCTTCAGGTATTGGAAGGCAGATCACATGACCTCTGTTAAACCTCATTTCCGGATTGGAGCCTTGGTGTTGCTGCTCATAAGGTCATAGAGTCTCTATGAATTGACTCAGTGGCAACGGGTTTGGTGTTTTTGTTTTTTTTCTGGTTGTTGTTGCTGGCAGCAGCCTTTGAGTCAGCCCCCAACTTGTGGCAAACCTATGCACAATGGAACAAAATACTGTCAAGTCCTGTGTGCGCCGTCCCCGTGATAGGTTGGGGATTGGACCACTGTGATCCATATGGCTTTCATTGACTGATTTTTGGAAGTAAATCACAGGCTTTTCTTCCTAGTCTGTCTTAGCCTGGAAGCTCTGCTGAAACTTGTTCAGCATCATAGCAACATGAAAGCCTCCACTGACAGATGGGTGGGTGGTGGCTGTACCATGGGAGGCAGGAATTCTATCAGTGTATCACTGATGCCTCCATAAATACCCTAGTTTCCTTCAAGTATCCTATGACATTTTTTTTTTAAATTGTGGTTGTAATGGCTAAGGTTGTGTGTCAACTTGGCTGGGCCATGATTCTTAGTGATTTGATAGTCGTATGATGGTGTGAACACTTCCATGATGAGATTTGATATTATGTGATCACCCACATGATGGGATCTGTTATGAGTAGCCAGTCATTTGAAAGGGAGTTTCCTTGGGCATGTGGCCTGCATTGAATATAAGTGGATATTCTGGCAAGGCTTGTGGGCTCATTCTGGATCCTGCAGCTGGCTCCTGTTCCTCAGATCTCTGGCTTTTGGGACTTGAGCTGGCAGCTTACCTGCGATCTTGCCTTGGGATCGCTTTGGGATTCGTAGATCTTCACAGCCTGTGAACAAGAGTCCTGCTCTCCGACCTGCCAATCTTGGGTTTGCCAGCCCATGGCTATGTGAACGAGGAGAAGCCTGACCCACGGACTTGGGACATTCCAGCCTCTACAACTGCGTGAGCATTTCCTTGATATAAATCTCTCTCTATATATATATTTATACGCTTTACTGGTTTTGCTTCTCTAGAGAACCCAGCCTAAGACAGTGGTGAAAATATACGTAACAAAACATTCACTAATCTCTACATGCATAATTCAATGACAATGATTATATTCTTTATTTTTTTATTGTACTTTAGATGAGGGTTTATGGAGCAAATTAGTTTCTCATTAAACAATTAATACACATACTGTTTTGTGATATGGTTGCAACCCCCATGACATGTCAACACTCTCCAGTTTTCAACCTTGGGTTCCCCATTACCAGCTTTCCTGTCCCCTCCTGCCTTCTCATCATTTCCCTTGGGCTGGTGTGCGCATTTAGTCTCATTTTGTTTTATGGGCCTGTCTAATCTTTGGCTGAAAGGTGAACCTCAGGAGTGACTTCAGTACTGAGTTAAAAGGTTGTCCGGGGGGCATATTCTTGGGATTTTTCCAGTCTCTGTCAGACAAGTAAGTCTGGACTTTTTTGTGTGTGTTAGAATTTTGTTCTACACTTTTATCCAGCTCTGTCTGGAATCCTCTATTGTGATCCCTCTGAGAGTAGTCAGTAGTGGTAGCTCGGCACCATCTAGTTGTACTAGACTCAGTCTGGTGGAGGCTGTGGCAGTTGTGGTTCATTAGTCCTTTGGACTAATCTTTCCCTTGTGTCTTTGGTTTCCTTCATTCTCTCTTGCTTCAGATTCGGTGAGACCAGAGGAGTATCTTAGATGGCCACTTGCAAGCTTTTAAGACCCCAGACACTGCTCACCAAAGTAGGATGTAGAATATTTTCTTTATAAACTATGTTATGCCAATGGAACTAGATGTTCCCTGAGACCATGGTCCCCACAGCCCTCAGCCCAGTAATCCAGTCCCTCAGGGAGTTAAGATGTGTCTATGCAGCTTCCGTGACCTTTCCTTGTACAAGTTGTGCTGGCTTCCCCAGTATTGTGTACTGTCTTACCCTTCACCAAAGTTACCACTTATCTATTGCCTACTTAGTGTTTTCCCCTCCCCACCCCTCCTCTCCCTAGTAACCATCAAAGATTGTATCTTTTTGTGTGTAAATCTTTTCATGAGTTTTTATAATGGTGATTTCATACAATATTTGTCCTTTTGTGATTGACTTATTTCACTTAGCATAATGCCCTCTAGATTCATTCGTGTTGTGAGATGTTTCGCAGAGTCATCTTTGTTCTTTCTTGTTGCATAGTACTCCATTGGGCGTATGTACCATAGTTTATCCATTCATCTGTTGATGGGCACCTAGGTTGCTTCCATCTTTTTGCTATTGTGAACAATGCTGCAATGAATATGGGTGTGCATATGTCTATTCGTGTAATGGCTCTTATTTCTCTTATATTCCCATTTAGTCTCATAGCTGGATCATATAGTATTTGTGTTTCTAGTTTTTAAGGAAGCTCCATACCATTTTCCAAAATGGTTGCACCATTTTGCATTCCCACAGGCAGTGCACGAGAGTTCCAATCTCCCCACAGCCTCTCCAACACTTGTTATTTTCTGTTTTTTTGATTCATGCCGGTAATGTTGGGATGAAATGGTATCTAATTGTGGTTTTGATTTGCATTTCTCTAATGGCTACTGACTGCAAGCATTTCATCATGTCTGTTAACCACCTGCATTTCTTCTTTGGTGAAGTGTCTATTCATATCCTTTGCCCATTTTTTAATTGGATTATTTGTCTTTTTGTTGTAGAGGGTTGGATTTTCCTGCAGATTTTAGAGATTAGACCTTCGCCGGATTTGTCATGGCCAAAAATTTTTCCCCGGTCTGTAGGTTCTCTTTTTACTCTTTTGGTGAATTCTTTTGAGGAGATCTTTAGAAGATCCCAGTTATCCAGCTTATCTTCTGGTGTTTATGTATTGTTAGTTATGATTTGTATCCTGTTTATGCTGTATATTAGGGCGTCTAGCATTGACCCTATTTTTTTCTTTATGATCTTTATTGTTTTGGGTTTTATATTTAGGCCTTTGATCCATTTTGAATTATTTTTTGTGTGTAGTGCGAGGTATGGGTCCTGTTTCATTTTTTTGCAGATGGACATCCAGTTCTGCCAGCACCATTTTTTAAAAAGACTGTCTGTTCCCCATTTGACAGACTTTGGGCCCTTGTCAAAGATCAGGTGACTGTAGGTGGATGGATTTACATCTGGGTTCTCAATTCTGTTCCATTGGTCAATGTGTCTGTCATTATACCAGTACCAGGGTGTTCTGACTACCATAACTGTATAGCAGGTTCTGAGGTCAGGTAGTGTGAGTCTTCCTAATTTCTTCTTCTTTTTTGATAGTGCTTTACTTATCCAGAGCCTCTTCTCATTCCATATAATGATTACTTTTTCCATCTCTTTAAAGAATGCTGTTGGTATTTGGATCCAAATTGCGTTGTATTTGTAGATTTCTTTGAGTAGAATTGACATTTTCACAACGTTGAGTCTACCTGTCCATTAGCATTGTATGTTTTTCCAGTTTTGTAGGTTTCTTTTGTTTTTTTGCAGTAGTGTTTTGTAGTTTCCTTTGTATAGGTCTTTTATATCCCTGGTTAAATTTATTCCTAAGTATTTTGTTTTTTTAGGAGATATTATAAATGGTATTGTTTTCCTGATTTCCTTTTTGTCATTCTCTTTATTGGTGTATATGAATCCAACAGATTTTTGTATGTTTATCTTGCTGTCATTTTGTGGTGCTTTTTATTTTGTAGTGCTGACATTTTCTTTGTTTCTCTTATTCTTCTGTGCTGAACTCCTTTTTTTTGTGGATTTTTGTTTGCTTCTTTCATTTTTGTAGATTTTGTGTTTACTGAGACTTTATGTTTTTCTTCTTTATTTCGAAGAGTAGGTTTGTTAACTTTCTTTGTGGTTACCTTGAAATTTACCCCTATCTTCCTAAGTTTGAACCAGTCTTTCATTGCTTGATATTGCCTTGACTTCCTCTCCATTTGAAAGTGCTATATCTACACCATTTATTCCCTCTTTTATTGTTCTGTCATTGTTGTCATTTACAGATTGACCTCTCTGGTTCCCTATTGTAAATTTTTTAGTTTTGTTTTATCCTCAAGAGTTCATTACCTAGGTTGGTGTCTGGCTGATGTGGTCTTTTGTCCTAGATTCAGGCTGTTGTCTGATGTTGTTGGTTGTCTAACCGAAGGACTCCCTTTAATAATTCCTGTAAGTTTGGTTTTGTTTTTACATATTCCCTTAATTTCTGTTTATCTGGAAATGTCCTAATTTTGCCATCATATTTGAGCAAGAGTTTTGCAGGGTATATTATTCTTGGTTGGTAATTGTTTTCTCTCAATATTTTATATGTCATCCTGTTGTCTACTTGCCCAGATGGTTTCTGCCATGTAATCAGAGCTTAGTCTTATTTTTGCCCTTTGTGTATGACTTTTCATTTTTCACAAGCAGCTCTCAGGATTCTTTCTTTGTCTTTGGTTTTAGCAAGTGTGATTATGATATGTCTTGGTGTTTTTCTTTTGGGGTATATCCTATACGGGGTTTGTTGAGCTTCTTGGATGGTCAGCTTTTCATCTTTCATAATATTAGGGGAATTTTCTGTCAGCAAATCTTCAATGGTCCTCTCTGTGTTTTCCATTTTCTCCCCCTATTCTGGAACTGCAATCACATGCAAATTTTTGCTTTTGATTGTATGCCACATTGTTCTCAGGGTTTCTTCATTATTTTCTCTGATTTTTCCTCAAAGTGGTATCCAAGGATTTGTCTTCAATTTCTCTGATCCTGTCTTCCATGGTTTCAAATTTGCTCCTAAAACCTTCCATGGCACTGTCTATTTCTGAAATCTTATTGTTTATCTTTTGTATTTCTAATTGCTGTTTTTGTATGATTTCTAGTTGTTTATTTAGACGTTTTGTTCCTGTATTATTTTCTTGAAATGTTCCATTGTCTTTTCTGTGACTTTGTATTTTCCATGAATTTGTCTACTTTATCCTTATATTTTACTGTATTTTCCTTAATCTCTTGGACAACCCTGAATGTGAGAGTTTTAAATTTCCTATCAGGTAGTTCTAGTACCTTTTCTTCTACTGGAAGGTCATTTGGCATTTTATTTTTGACACTTTGTGGAGTCATCCTGTTCTTTTTTTATATATGTTTTGATATTGTCTGCTGTCTTTGGGACATTCAGAAATTATTCTCTTCGTTTATTGACTGTAGACTTGTTCGTTTCATCCTGCTTGTTTGTTTTATTTGGTTATGTCTCAGCAGGTGGGCTGGGTGTTCTTTGTTCATCCATGGGTATGATACTTTTCACCAACTTGTCCAGGTGGGCAAGGCTGGTTGCTCAGTTACGGTGCAGCCAGGCAGGTCAGAGGAGGGGGAAGTGTGGGAATGGATCATTTGTGGCATGTACTGGGGCTGACAGGGTGGGGTTGGGGGCAGTGTAGGGCGGGATCTGGTGGTCCACACGTGTGCTGCTTGGGGGTATGGCACTCAGCGTGCAGTGCAGTTAGGCAGGAGGAAAGGGGGAAGATGTGTGGAGCTAATTGGTTGTGGGAAAGAAGAGAGAGAGGAGAGAGAAACAGGAGCTGAAAATAAAAATAATAATAATAAATAAAAATAAAAAGCTATAGGAACAGCACATGCAGCCAGGTGGTTGGTAGAAAGGAAAGGAATGAAGGTAAAGAGAGACAGGAAACTGAGAAAGAAGGAAAAACATTTTTTTTAAATGCCCCAGGGAGCCCACCAGTGTGGCTGTGCAGACCAGGGAAGCTGTGTGCCGGTGGCTCCCCAGCCAAGTTGTGTGGCACAGCCTGTCACAAAGCTACAGGGACAGACATGCAGTCAGGTGGTTGGGAGTAAGGAAAGGAAGAAAGATAGAGGCAAGAAACCGAGAAAAAAGAAAAAAAGGATAAAGAACCTGAGAGAAAAAAAGAAAAAATAAAATCCCTTGAGGGTGCCCACCAGCGTGGCATCTCAGACTGAGGAAGCTGAGTGCCAGCGGTTCCCCAGCCGAGGGGTGTGGCACAGCCTGTCAAAAATTGTGGACACAGCACCTGGAGAAAGGAAAGGAAGGAAGGTAAAGAGAGTGAAGGAACCGTGAAAAAAAATGCCCCATGGGTGCCCACCAGCATGATGGCAATGAAGGGGAAGAAGCTCCCCAGCCGAGCAGTGCGGCATAACCCATCAAAAGCGGTGGAGACAGCACCTGGAGAAAGGAAAGAAAGTAGAGAGAATCAAGAAAACAAGAAAAAAAAAAAATGGCCTGAAGGAGCCCATCGGCATGGTGGTGCAGATGGGGAAAGTGGCCCCCCAGCCAAGCTGTGCAGCACAGCCCGTTAAAAAGCACCAGAGATGGCACATGGCGCCAGCTAGACAGGTGAAAGGAAAGGTACGAAGTGAAAGACAGAGGCACGAAACAAAAAGAAGCCAAATAACAACAACAAAATGGCACTGAAGGAACTGGCCAGTGGAGGTGGGGTGAATCCAAACAGCAAGGAGCTGATGTCTCTCCGGCTTAGGGACCCATGGCCAGCAGGCCAGCAGGAAAGCGGCAGAGGCCATGCAAAGGAAAGAAGGGTGAGAGGTGGGAAAGCATGTATCCCTGGTTACTGGCTGCTCTGTCTCCTCCTGGGAGCTCCATGAAGTTAGTTGCCTTTCCGTACTCCTCATCTGCCCTTCTTGGTGGCTGAAGGGTCCAGGGTGGCATGTCTGTGCCACCTTAGCTGGTAGGGGACCTCCACTCTGTAGCTCTCCTAAATCTCTGTTCTCTGTCAGTTTCTTACTCCATTTGGTGCTTGGTTGAGTTCTTTATACCTTCATTTGATGCTTAGGTTTCCAGGATTGACAATTTTAAGTGTTTTATTTAGTTTTTCGGGTCTTTGCCGTAGAGGGACTGTGTGGTGCTTCTGTCTATAGTGCTATGTTGGCTCTGCCTCTGATTATATTCTTTATGTTGTATATCTATTATTGCTATCCTTTTCCAAATTATTCCACCATCATTAACATAAACTCAGTGCCCCCTAAACAAAAAACTCCTCTTTTTCCCCTCCCTTCTAACCCTGGTAACCACTAATAAGCTGTAGTTTCTATATATTTGCTTATTTTATATAAGGGAGAAGATACAGTATTTGTCCTTTGCAACTGACTTATTTTGGTCAGCATAATGTTTTCGAGGTTCATCCAGGCTGTGGCGTGCACAAGGACTTCATTTCTCTTTACGGCTGAGTAATATTCCGCTGTATGTTTGTACCACACTTTCTTTATCCATTAGTCTGTTGATGGACATTTTGATTGTTTCTACTTTTTGGCTACTGTGAATAGTGCTGCAATGAACATTGGTGTATACGTTTCTGTTCATGTACCTGGTTTCACTTCTTCCGGGTGTACCTGTAGGATTGGGACTGCTGGGTCATATGGTATGCTCTACTTTTTCAGGAACTTCCAAACTGTTTGCCACAGTGGCTGTACCATTTTGCATTCCCACCAGCATGGGTGAGAGTTTCAGTTTCTACATACCGCCCCCCCCAACACTTACTGTTTTCTGTTTATTTGATCACTACCATTCTCAGGGAGGTGAGGTGGTATTTCATCGTGGTTTTGACTAGCATCTCCCTAATAGTTAATGCAAGCCCTGGTGGCGCAGTGGTTAACAGCCTCACTGCTAACCAAAAGATGGGCAGTTCAAATGCACTAGCCGCTCCTTGGAAGTCCTACGGGGGCAGTTCTATTCTGTCCTATAGGGTTACTATGAATCGGAGCTGACTCCATGGCAATGGGTTATGGGTTAATGGCTAATGATGTTGAACATCTTTTCATGTGCTTGTTAACCATTTGAATATCCTCTTTGTCGAAATGTATGTTCAAGTCCTTTGCTATTTTTTTGATTGAGTTGTTCGTCTTTTTGTTGTTAACTTGTAGATGTTTTTTATATGGTTGGAATATTAGACCCTTATTGGATATATGTTTCCTGAAAATTTTCTCCCAATCTGTAGGTTGTCTTTTCACTTTGTTGATAAAGTCCTTTGATGAACAAAATATTTAATTTTCATGAGGTTTCATTTATCTATTTTTAATTTTGCTGCTCATGCTTTTGTTGTCACTCCTGATACCTTTTTAACACTCTTCGGTATCCTGGACGTCTTCCATTGGTTACCCGCTTGTTTGACAATGTCTTTTTTAAAAAGTGATGCCCATAACTGAATGGAAAACTTCAGGCATTCCCTGACCACTATAGAACCCAATGAGGCTATTTACTCCTGGAGCATACTGCATTTCTTTTAACACAGCCTGATGCACGTGAATTGCATGCTTAGTAAGAAAGGAGGTGGAAGGATATAGTTTGACGGGACAGAACCAGGATTATCACCTGTCATTCTATTGTTACAGAATATCTGTGAGAGTGATTTTGATAGGTCTTTAGGTAAAGGAAGCAGAGCTGGGGAGATGACAGTTTTCTCAGAAAATGACCATCTTGAGAGAAGGTGCTACACCGACAATGGAATAAAACTGCTGATAAAGACATCTGGAATGGGGACAACTGTGAAGACAGCCGGTGGGGAAATGGAAGAGAAGGGAGAGAGAGCAAAGTAAGGTCAATAATGAGAAAAGAGTCTAAGGTTTTCTGTTTGAAGAATGGGATGAGTGAAGTGGAAAATTCAGGTGAACAGAAACAATTATTTCAGGTTGAAAATAATGGTAAACGTGATTTGGGGAGTAAAGTTCTCTGGGTTCTTTAAGGACCTTAATTGGTTTGACTTCTTGTTTCGCATCACTCACAAATAATACTCCGTGAAGACATTTTAATCACTACAAAGGAGATACCTTAACTACGTTTTAGCTAATTTGTTTCCTCATCAGTTATTTCCGTCCCATAGTTGCACAGGCCATAACAATAAGTCTACTAACTCTGCAACCGTCTAAGGATGTGAGAATTTGTAGCATATTAAAACTGTCTCCTAAATGCCAGATTTCATTTTCTATCTTCGTTATATTTTGTTTTTATTTCTCCATGCAGAATATTGCCCTATTCTGTGAACGAGCATCTGAAATTAAAGGAAGACCATGAGATGGTGGAGAGGGATATTTTGAAGGAGAAATTAACTGAATTCCTAAGAGGAAATGTGCCATATTCAATGAATGAAAATAGATCATCCTATTTATCCTTCTGGTGCAGAATAAGGGGACATTATTCACATAGTTCTCTTCTCTATTAAGGAAAGTGAAAACCAAGAAAAATAAAATCTTAATATTTAGCTCTCATATTTCTTATAATTCATGCTGACAGTTGAGTTGGGGCTAGAAATAAATAAGAAGGCTCTAAATAGGGCTTCCAAAGCAGTCCTTTATTGACACCAAATAATCCTCGGATATCCACCATCTAGGTTATAGTAGAATACCACCCAGGAACCAAAAGAAATACACCATTAATGAGAATCAAAACAACGGCAAAATCTCATTTTTTATATTTTCTGAGACTAATAAGAATTTTATAGAAATTAATTCATTTATTTTTACAGCTTCCTAAAGAGGAACTTTAAATATAAAGGAATAAATTACAAAAGCTAGCATCTATAAGACCTTACCTCGTGCTAACTTCTGTGCTTAGTGAATTACGTGGATTGACCTGCTGCTTTTTAGACCAACATAATGCATCCTTTCTGAGGAAGAAAAGACCGGGCAATCTGCTCCCTGAAAGATTTCAGCCTAGGAAATTTTGAGGCAGTTTTGCTATGTTCTATCAGCTGCTAACCAAAACGTCAGCAGTTCGAATCCACCAGCCACTCCTTGGAAACTCTATGGGGCGGTTCTACTCTGTCCTATAAGGTCACTATGAGTTGGACTCAACTTGACAGCCACAAGTTTGGTTTTTTTTTTTTTTTAATAGGGTCGCTATGAGTCGGAATCGACTAAATGGCACACAAAAACAATGCATCCTTAAGGATCCCTGGTGACGCAATGGTTAAGTGCCGGCTGCTGATCAAAATGTCGGCAGTTCAAACCTACCCAGTGGCTCAGTGGTAGAAAAGAGCTGTTGATCCGCTCACCTAAAGTTTATAGCCTTAGAAACTTTATGGGCCAGTTCTACTCTGTCCTATAGGGCTAATATGAGTTGGAACCAACTTGACAGTACACAACCAAAACAACAACGATGCATTCTTGCCAACAGACCTAAGAAAACAGTATTTCAAAACTCTTACACCACAATTCATCATTAAAATGACTTAATGCGATAACCAAGTATGGCACTTCATTGTAGTGCCTCAGTAGCCTATGGCATCTTTGTATTAGATTCTACAGCTTCATCATGCTAAGTCAGCTCAATGTTTTTAAGGTTTGAATAATGGCTTAAAGGTGTTTGAGGGGCCAAATGTGCCTTTATTGTTTCTGCTATCAGGTGCCATCAAGTCAGTTCCAATTCTTAGCAACCCTATTTACAGCAGAACGAAACACTGCCTGGTCCTGCACCATCCTCACAATCATTGCTATGTTTGTGCCCATTGTTGCAGCCACTGTGTCAATCCATTTCTTTGATGGTCTCCCTCTCTTTTGCTGACCCTCTACTTTACCAAGCATGATGTCCTTATCCAGGGACTGGTCCCTCCTGATAACATGTCCAAAGTAAGTGAGATGAAGTCTGACCATCCTGGCTTCTAAGGAGCATTCTGGCTGTACTTCTTCCAACACAGATCTGTTCATTCTTCCGGCAGTCCATGGTATATTTAATATTCTTTGCCAACACCATAATTCAAAGGCATCAATTCTTCTTTGGTCTTCTTTATTCAGTGTCCAGGTTTTGCATGCATATGAGTCCAAGAATATTGAATAATTGTTGCAGGCAAAATCCACCTGTGAATGCTTAAATTAGTAATGAAAATTTAAACAGACACAAGGTACTTTCAGATTCTCGACGTATCTCCCTCCAAATAATTATTAATTCCAAAGGGAAAAACAATTACTTTACAATGGGAGAAACTGGCAGACACCATTTTAACCAAATGATCAAAGTTGGTTTACACCCAGACAACTTTTCATAGGTGTATGGTTTAGCCACTATGAAATTACAACTAACCAACCAGTTGTCATCAAGTCAGCTCTGACTCATGGCAACCCCATGTGTGTCAGAGTGGAACTGAGCTCCACAGGGTTCTCAATGGCTGATTTTTCAGAAGTAGATTGCCAGGGATTTTTTCAAGGCACCTCTGGATGAACTCGAACCTCCAGCCTTTTGGTTAGCAGCTGAGAGCACTGATCCTTTGCACCATGGAACATATATAATAGGATTGAACAAATAAGTAAATACATTGTGGATATACCCTCTAAGTTGATGCACTGAGAAGGATACATCACCCATATGACATACTTCCCAAAAATAAATAATCTTGATCTAGTCGTGAGAAAATATCAGACAACCTCAAATCAAGGGACATTCTACACAAAAACTAACTGGTACCTAAGTCATGAAAGACCAATTTACCATGTAGAGGAGAATAAGGAGACATGACAACTAGGTGTGATGTGGGATCCTGGATTAGATCCCGGGACAGAAAAAGAATATTAGTGGAAATATTGGTGAAGTCTGGATAAATCTGTAGTTTAGTTAATATTATTGTATCAATGTTTATTTCTTAGTTTTGATAAGTGTTATGTTATGTAAGTGCTATTTTGTATGTTATATAAGATGTTAACACAAGTGGAAGCTGGGTTTTGCTATATAGGAATTCTGTTACACTTTGCAACTCTATGTTTAAGTCCAAAATTTTCTCAAAATAAAAAGTTAAAGAAAGTATCGGTGAGGTTATGGAGCAATGGGAACTCTTATACAATGATATTCACCATCAGTATAAAATGTAAACGGTTACAACCACTTTGGAAAATCACTTAGCAGTCTCTTTTCAAACTCACTCTATCTACCTATGCCCTATCGTGTATCTTCTAAGGATATACCACACAGATCTGTATATATATATGTGCTCCAAGGGATATGTACAAGAATATGCATGACAACATTACAAAAAATAGCAAAAAGCTAGAAATAAACTCAATGTCCATCAATAATACAATGGATAAATTTTTCATTCATATAATGAAATACAATACAGCAATAACAATGGACAATTGACAGAAACCACTCATGAAACAACGTGGATGACCTCACAAATGTGATGCTGAGTGAAAGACACTGAACACACAAGAATATGCATGGTATGGTTCCTTCTGCATATTCATTTACATAACTTCAAAACTAGGCAAACTAATCTATGAAGCTAGAGATTAGAACAGTGGCCACCACAGAGGAGGAGGAGAAGCGTCATGATTGGAAAGAGACACAGGAGATGCTTCCAGTTGCACAGATGTATTTGTTTTGTGAAAATTCACCAAGCTGTACACTTATAACCTGTGTACTTTTCTATATGTATGTTATAATTTTTAATAAAAATAAAGTTTATTTGAAAGCAAAGGATTCTTTGCTCTGTTGACAATAGAACTTAGGAATGCCAGTATGGAAGCCGGGTGATGGTTTAGGAAACAATTTCACAGTATAAAAAATAAACAATTGGCGTAACATAGTTTATAAAGAAAATGTTCTACATTCT
Source organism: Dugong dugon (assembly GCA_030035585.1). Classification (NCBI taxonomy): domain Eukaryota; kingdom Metazoa; phylum Chordata; class Mammalia; order Sirenia; family Dugongidae; genus Dugong; species Dugong dugon. The sequence continues at coordinate 17,136,041 of CM057463.1, read as the reverse complement.
AATTTGGTGAGTAGCGTCTGGGGATTTAAAAGCCTGTGAGTGGCCATCTAAGATACTCCAAGAGAGAATGAAGAAAACTAAAGACACAAGGGAAAGATTAGTCCAAAGGACTGTTGGACCACAACTACCACAGCCACCACCAGACTGAGTCCAATACATCTAGCTGGTGCCTGGCTACCACCACTGACTGCTCTGACAGGGATCACAACAGAGGGGCCTGAACAGAGCTGGAGAAAAATGTAGAACAAAATTCTAACTAAAAAAAAAAAAAGACCAGACTTACTGGCTTGACAGAGACTGGAGAAACTGAGAGGATGGCCCCTGGACACCCTTTTAGCTCAGTAATGAAGTCACTCCTGAGGTTCACCCTTCATCCAAAGATTAGACAGGCCCATAAAACAAAACGGGACTAAAGGAGCACACAAACCCAGGGGGAAGGACTAGAAGGCAGGAGGGGACAGGAAAGCTGGTAATAGGGAACCCAAGGTCGAGAAGAGAGAGTGTTGACATGTCCTTGGGTTGTTAACCAATGTCATAAAATAATATGTGTACTAACTGTTTAATGAGAAGCTAGTTTGTTCTGTAAACCTTCACCTAAAATACAATAAAAAAATAAATAAAAATAAAATTGTATTTATGAGGTTTAAAACAAAAAGTAAATCTAAAATACTGGACCATAATAGCATGTAAATAGAAGACAGATGGTCAAAATGATTCTAAAGTCATAATGTTATTCAAATTTAGGCAATAATTGATTAACCTTTGTTAAGCATGAATGAGGAGCCCTGGGGGGGCAGTGGTTGAAGCGCTGGGCTGCAAGCCGAGGTACTTTGGTAGTTTGAACCCACCAACCGCTCCACGGAAGAAAGATGTGGCAATCTGCTTCTGTAAAGATTATAGCCTTGGAAACCATACGGGGCAGTTCTACTTTGTCCTATAGGGTCACTCTGATTCGGAATCAATTCAACAGCAATGGGTTTGTTTTTTTTGGTTTAAGCATGAATGTTAAAATATTAAGAATAACTACTAAAGAAGTCATTGTTGTTGTTAGTTGTCATTGAGTTGATTCTGACTCACGGCAACCACAAGTGTGCACAGCAGAAGTGCTCCAAATAGAAATAGATTTTATATGCCCAAAGAAGTAGAAGAGGAAAATGGAATAAGAAAACAAGCAAAAATTCAATCAATAAAAAGGTAAGGGAAAAAAAGAAAAAGTGAGACAACAAGGAAGACCAAAGCAAAATAGTAGAAACAAGTCCAAATGTCAGCGGTCCTAATACATATAAATAAACTGAATTCTTTTCAAAGAAGAGGAGAATGTTCAGTGTGGGGAAAAAAACCAGTCACATGCTGTTTCCAAAGAGACACATCTAAAATATATGATGTTAAAAGATTGACATTAAAAGGATATAAAAATATATACCTACCAAGTAATCAAAATAAAGCTGGGATATCTGTATTAATATTATGTAAAAAAAAAAAAAATTCACAGGAGTCAAACAGGGATCACAACTTAATGATAAAATCTCAAAGATACATTTTAAAATATACATTTTGAAATTTAAACACACACACATAGAAATCCTGGATCAAAGAAGAAATCATGATAAAATTTTAAACTAAACAATAATGAAAGTACTTCATATCAAAATTTGTGAACATAGAATTTTGAGGGAAAGTTATATTCTTAAGTGCTCTAAATGGATGAGGCTATAAATTATTAGCAAAGAATCTATTTTAAAAAGTTAGTAAGAACCACAGAAAAAATTTAGATCAGTTATGATAAGAAGTAGTGGTGGTAGGGTCTCAAAAAGGATTTTGCCACTATTTTTTATTTTTGAAGAATGCTGAGTATCCATAGAATTGCCAGTTGTTGAAGAGAAGTCAAAGATATGAAAACCTGCTCCTGCTTTCCGGAAAGACTATACACATCACAATGAAAAGCAAAGATGAGCAGTTGTTGCTGTCGTTGTTAGCTGCCGTGGAGTTGGCCCCTGACTCATGGTGACCCCATGTGTTACAGAGTGGAACTGCTCCATAGGGTTTTCTTGGCTGTAATCTTTATGTAAGCGGATTGCCTAGGTTTTCTTACATGACACCACTGTGTGGGTTCAAAATGCCAACTTGTAGGTTAGCAGCCACTTGCAAACTGCATTGTCATGGGGACAGGCTCAGGTAAGTAAGAAAGTGCAAAGAATTTTCTGTGCAGAGACCAAGGATGTGGGAAACTTTGTTTACCATGACACAGCAGTCCTAAAAGAAGGCAAGAGAATGGTTGGGAAGAAACAAAGAAGTGGAAGGATGAATCTGGGAAGAAACACATGGCAGTACTAGAATGAGAGAATAATGAGAGGAAAAGACATTTGAGACTTTCATCCGGACTTTGGCCAAGAAAAAGAGAGCATGAGGTATGAAGGCATCTTCTGCCCTTAAGGTTCTAAATGAAACTCTAGAGGAAAGCTGCTTTAATGTTCCTGAAGGCTAAAGCTCCTCATACGTTGTACGACTAGTAATTCTGGCAAAATATAGCCTTTGGCCAAGGTTCCAATAAAACATTGCTAAAAATGACTAAGGACTTTCTGAAGTCCTCTTGGCCAAAAGCAGCAAATCACAGAATTTTGGCCACACTTGGAATCAGCTGGAGACTGGTTTGGTCATACATCAGAGGAAATCCACCCCTGCTGTTAAGTGATGGTTTAACTGGTTTCTAGGAACATTTTCCAAAGTGAATCTTTGCTAAAAGAGGATTCTGGCCTTAACTGATGGAGTTAGTTTGCATTGTCCCTACCAGTTGTGTGGCCTAAAACAAACCAACAAACAAAACCAAACCTGTTGCTGTTGAGTCGATTCCAACTCATGGCAACCCCATGTGTTACAGAATAGAATTGTTCCACAGGTTTCCTTGGCTGTAATCTTTATGGACGCAGATCACCAGAACTTCCTCCCGCAGCACCACTGGGTGGGTCTGAATTGCCAACATTTAGGTTGCTAGCAATTTAACGTTTCTTGGCTTTTTTTTTTTTTTCCTTATATGCAAAATTTTGAAAATGATACAGGGTTCTTGAGATGATCCTGGATAATGTACAAAAGTGTCTGCCACACATAGTAAGTAGTTTATAAATTGTAACTATTATTATCCATTACCTCAGATTGCCACCATATCTACAGATTACAAGCTTACCTAAGTGCTTTTAAAATCAGCAGTCTTTTCTCACTCAGAAACATGATAACCCCTACCCTTAGTCAGAGCCCATCAGATCAGCGGTTTTTCTTGCTTTGCTGCATCCTGTTGACCAGTGCCAGCCTCCTCTTCTAAGTTGCCTCATGCTGTTGCATTGATATGGCCTGCCATCCCCCCATGGGAAGTGGTTGGGATGGTAGACAGCCTTTTATGTGGCCCTTTACATGCTCGCTCTAATTCTTTTATGCCACTCTCTGCTTTACTCTCTTTCATCCTGCTCTTGATTCATTCATTTATCAAACAATGACTGAGTGCCTAGGTACTAGGCTGGACACTAGGGACACAAAGTTGATAAATGCACAGTTGTGGCCTTAAGGATATCATAGTGCAAGTGGGAGAAACAGATGTGAACAGTGCAATTAAACCAAAAAACCAAACCCGTTGCCATCAAGTCAATTAGGGAAGTGCTAATAGAAGTGTTTCCATGGCACTTTGGGAGCAGAGATGATGAAGCAATTAAGTCTTCTGGGGCCAGACAGAGGAGATTTCCCAGAGATATCTGAGCAGCTTTTTAGAAGATGATAAAGAGGGTCACCAGTCTATGAGGTGGAGTTAGGATGGGGAAGGAAGATGAGAGGAAGGAGGAGAGTTGAGAGCCTAGGAGATGGGTAGAGGATGGGGGAATTCCAGGAGAGAAAAGCATAGACGTTGGCTTAACTGTAGAATTTTAAGGTAGGGCTTATGGAAACAACAAAAAAAGAGAATACAATTCAGGGAAAAATAAAATAATATTTCCCAAATATACTTTGCTTGGATTAGAAGAATTTTTTGTTTTCTTTTTTTAAAAAAATACCTAAACTTGCCCAAGGCAGGAACGTATGTGTTTACTGTAATGCTTACTGAAAAGACAAAATCTTTAAAATTCATATTGTACTTTATGCTGTGGTGAACAGAAATTAGCAGGGCACATTTAGGCAACATCTAGGAAAGTAGGGTCAGTGTAGTTTGAGTTAAACACACTTTCATTGACCATTTTTCCACCTGCTCTCGTGGTACAGGCAGCACTCTCCTCTCCTTACGAGAACGTATCAACGTAAAGGGAAAAAAGGACTAGCTCCCCCTCGAGGATGTCAACTTTGGAAACCCAGTGTCTCTATCTGCAGCTACAATGGCTTTATACCTCTTCCCAATTTTGGAGGAAAAAATGAAATAAAAAACAACACCAAAGGTCTCGCCACCTCTTTTGTCTTGACAAAATGAAACATTATGGCAAAGTAGGCACAAGCCAGTGAGAGCAGTCAGCAAATATGCAACCTCCTCACTTACCCTTTAACTCACCATTGCAAGACCAGTGGGCTACAAGGGCGTTGCAGTTGGGAAAAGCTTTCCTTAACAGTTATTAGGAAGGAACTTCCAAAACTCCAGGCCTTGAAATATAACTATATTATAGGATAAAATGTTCTAGGTGTGTTAAAGAGCAGAAGAATAGTAATTGTGAAGAAAAACAGACAAAAATTCATTTCTGACCCCTTGCCAGTTTCCTTCCCTATCCCTACAGTCTCCCCCTCCCCCTGCCCTAACTCTTACAATTTACACGGCTCCTAGGGTTTGTATCATCCACCTCCTACTCCTGACTGTACAGATAGAGAAGAAGAAAGACTTCTCCCTGAACCCAAAACTCTTCACTCTCCTTGGCAGGCAGATTTCATGTTCCAGACCAATGCAATAAGAGAGAAAATTTTTTCACACATATTTACAAGTCAAACAACCTAATCCTTAGCTATTATTTAGGGCAGTCTTGTGTGGGCAGGGTTATTTTGGATCTGTTTCATCTTGGTAAAAGACTGATGTTATCATTACTACTGAATATAAGAAATGTGTCCATTTTCCAGATATAATATACACCATGCACGCATCACAGTGCCCTGTTGTATGGAGTTTGTATTCTAACATTTACGTAGAGATGGTCAACAAAGATTTACCCTATTCAAATTTTAAAGTGTCAGAACAGGAAAGTGCCATAGACATCATCTAATGGAAAAAAAAAAAAACTCATTTTATGTGGAAATTGGAACCCAGCGAGATTAAATGAGTTGGTCACTGGAACTTGATATTTAATATCAGAGAACAGTAAATGGTTTAATGTTGTATGAACTACAAGAGTCTCCGTACACTTGGGGGGTGTGCATTTTAATTACTGTAAAGCTACTCATGATCACAGAACAAATATTTTCTTACTATTTTGTAAATAACAGTGCACCCTTTTTATCTCCATCAGCTCCAACCACGTGGTACTATTTTGCATGCAGACCACTCGGGCTGAGAAGCATTAAATTTAATTTGTGCATAAGTTGAAGGTGGAAAAGCGTGAAATTAACTTGACGCATTTTTACGGCATTTTCTATCTCCTAGCTTTTCTGAGCCTTTCCAATCCAGAATGATTCAATTGCTTATATCAGGATCTCCCCATCCCTGGAGCTTCCCTCTACTCCCTGTTCAGTGAGACTTGAGAGCATCTGCATATGTGTAGCCCATTCTTCCTTAACCAACAGACAACCCAGCTGAAGGAAATACTGATGTATTTGGCTTGGTATTTACTTTGGATGAGCTTCAGTTTGTGCTCAAGGTTCCCTCTTCTTGGTGATTCATCTCTTTCAGGAGTATGTGTGTGTAAAACAGCCAAAGATGAGTCAACTCATTCAAGAAATCATTCGGCATGGTCCAAACAGCTTGCAAAGATTTTGAGGAAAAGCCAAAGCTTTTATAAGGCTATAAAGTAAAAAGCAACTTATCAGCAATAGGTTGCTAGCATATAACACCTATAAACTTGCAAGGTTATTAGGGCCACACCTCAGCTTATGGAGTTGTAATATTATATATTTTATCAATAAAGGAAGCACTTATACACACTTTTATAAACCCATAGAACAAGAGCTGATTGAAGGAGAATTATCTTTAGAATGAGAGAGGCAGATGAAAATGAGACTGGGGATTGCCTACTAGAAATTTCATTTAGTGACCAATTGTTGAGTGTTATAACAAATATCAGAGCCAAGCAGAGTAGTCTCTCACTATTAAAAACCCAGGAATATGCTGTTACCAATTCTGTTCATCTTCTGATATAATTCAAATAACATGGTTGTACAGATATTTTGAAGTTTTTTCAGATTAGTTTTGTAAAGGGATGTATTTGCAGTGTTGAAGAAGGTTGATAAAAGCAAAAAGCAAATGTACAAACATAACAAACTGAAAATTCTACACTATTCCAATATGTCCATTATTATTTAAAAGGTTAATAATAATCAATACATATTTTGTGTACATTTACAGATATAACCAAGTAGATTTTTTTTTTTAATGTACCTATTTAAAATTTCCTCTGCTCAAGACCATGTATATTTTCCAGTGCTGGGAAGTTTTACTTAAAGGAAACTCTTTCATCTTACTAAATAATTTATCTCCCTTTTAAGAGAAAATAAGGTCTTTCCACCCCAAGAACTTGTACTCCACCAATACTCAACACAAAGCCAGGTCACTTGCATTGATTGATTCTTTATGCTGTACATGAACATTTCCATGGGTGGTGGGCTTTGATGGGGCAGGTTTTATGCAGTCTCATGCATTTATATTTGATAAATATAAACAAATAGATGCTCATTGGTTCACACCCTGATTCTAACAAACTTAAAAAGGCCTTTCTGAAAGGAATAAACAAAATGATTCAGGCTGATTGGCAGTGTATTTCAACGAAAATTTAAAGGGACAAATAATAACCCTACAAGTTGGGAAAATAGAATCAGTGCCTTTCCATCCACAAGGGAAATATAAATACAGCAAAGAGCTAGAAAAAGTGGAAATGGGCACAACTGTATGCTGGGGAAGAGTGTAGATTTATGTCATGGACTGAATTGTGCCCCTCAAAAATACCTGTCAACCTGGCTAGGCCATGATTCACAGTATTGTGTGGTTGTCCACCATTTTGTCATCTGATGTGATTTTCCTATGCGTCGTAAATCCTATCTCTATTATGGTAATGAGGTGGGATTAGCAACAGTTATGTTGATGAGGCAGGACTCAATCTACAAAATTAGATTGTGTCTTAAGCCAATCTCTTTTGAGATATAGAGAAGTGAGCAGAGAGACATGAGGACCTCATACCACCAAGAAAACAGCACCAGGAGCAGAGTGGGCCCTTTGGACCCTGGCGTTGCTGTGCTGAGAAACTCCTAGACAAGGGGAAGATTGATGACAAGGACTTTCCTCCAGAGCTGACAAAGAGAGAACGCCTTACCCTGGAGCTGGTGCCCTGAATTCGGACTTCTAGCTTCCTGGACTGTGAGAGAATGAGTTTCTCTTTGTTGAAGCTATCCATTTGTGGTATTTCTGTTATAGCAGCACTAGATGACTAAGAAAACGTATTTGTCCTTTAAAAAAAAATTTAACGGAGAAACTAAAAAAATAGGGATTTTATCTCATTTCATAAATCAGAAAACTGAAGATGTGAGACATTGAGTTACTTGAAAACACTTACACAAATAGGAAATAAAACTAAGATTTGCACCCAGATGTAACAAACACAGAAAAACTCAATTCTTATAAGATTAGGGAAGGTGTCACAGAGAAGATTATACCTTTGCTGAATTTTAAAGGAAGAAGAAAAGCCTCCACCACTCGTCTGTCAGATTGTCAGACTGTGGTGGCTTGCCTGTTGCTGTGATGCTGGAAGCTATGCCACCAGTATTCAAATACCAGCAGGGTCACCATGGTAGACAGGTTTCAGTGGAGCTCTCAGATTAAGATAGACTAGGAAGAAAGACCTGGCAATCTACTTCTAAAAATATTGGCCAGTCAAAACCTTATGAATAGCAGCAGAACATTGTCTGACACAGTGCCGGAAGATGAGCCCCTCAGGTTGGAAGGCACTCAAAATATGACTGGGGAAGAGCTGCCTCCTCAAAGCAGAGTCAACCATAATAACATGGATGGAGTAAAGCTTTTGGGACTTCATTTGCTGACGTGGTACAATTCAAAATGAGAAGAAATAGCTACAAATATCCATCAAAAATCAGAATGTGGAATGTACGAAGTATGAATCCATGAAAATTAGAAGTTACCAAAAATGAAATGGAACACATAAAGCTTGACATCCTAGGCATTAATGAGCTGAAGTGGACTGGTTTGTCATTTGAATTAGACAATTTTATGGTCTACTATGCTGAGAATGACAAAACTGGAGAGAGATGGCACTGCAGTCATCAAAAAGAACATTTCAAGATCAATCCTGAAGAACAACATTGTCAGTGACTGATAATATCCAGAGGCTTACAAGGAAGTTCAGCTAATACAACTAATATTCAAATTTACATACCAACCAATAATGCTAAAGGTGAAGAAATCGAAGATTTTTACCAACTTCTGCAGTTTGAAATTGATCAAACATGCAATTAAGATGCATTGATAATTACTGGTGATCGGAATACGAAAGTTGGAAACAAAGAAGAAGGATCAGTAGTTGGAAAATATGGCCTTGGTGATAGAAATGACACCGGAGATTGCATGACAGAATTTTGCAAGACCAATGACTTATTCATGGTAAATACTTTTTCCAACAATGTAAATGGCGACTATACCCGTAGACCTCGCCAGACTGAAAACACAGGAATCGAATCAATTACATCTGTGGAAAGAGGCAATGCAGAACATCAGTGTTATCAGTCAGAACAAGGCCAGGCACCGAAGGCAGAACAGACCATCGATTGTTCATATGCAAGTTCAAGTTGAGGCTGAAGAAAATTAAAGCAACTCCATGAGAACCAAAATACGACCTTGAGTATATCCCACCTGAATTTAGAGACCATCTCAAGAATAGATTGGATGCACTGAACATTAATAACTGAAGACCAGGCTAGTTGTGCAAGGACATCATACATGAAGAAAGCCGAAGGTCAATAAAAAGACAGGAAAGAAAGAAAAGACCAAAATGGATGTCAGAAGAGACTCTGAAGCTTGCTCTGAAAGTAAAGAAGCTAAAATGAAGGGAAGAAATGATCATGTAAAAGAGCTGAACAGAATATTTCAAAGGGAGGCTCGAGAAGACAAAGAAAAGCATTATAATGGAATGTGCAAAGACCTGGCGTTAGAAAACCAAAAGGGAAGAAACACTCTTGGCATTTCTCCAGCTAAAAGAACTGAAGAAAAAAATCCAATCCTCAAGTTGCAATATTGAAGGATTCTATGAGCAAGGTATTGAATGATGCAGGAAGCATCAAAAGCGGATGGAAGACCTACACAGAGTGACTGTACCAAAAAGAATTGGTCGATGTTCAGCCATTTCAGGAGGTAGCATGCGATCAAGAACCGACAGTATTGAAGAAATAAGTCCACAGCTACTCTGAAGACACGGGTGAAAAACCAGGCTCCAAGAATTGACGGAATACCAACTGAAATGTTGCAACAAACTGATGGCAGCACTGGAAGTGCTCTTACACATCCTAAGAGATTTGGAAAACAGGTACCTGGCCAACTGACTGGAAGAGATCCCTATTTGTGTCCATTCCAAAGAAAGGATCAGCTCTGGCAGGGATCATAATAGAGAAATGTAGAAAAATGTAGAACAAAATTCAAATTTACAAAAAAAGAAAAAAAACAGACTTCCCGGTCTGACACAGACTGGAGGAACCCCTGAGACTGTGGCCCCCAGACACCCTGCTAACTCAGAACTGAAGCCACTCCCAAAGTCCACCTTTCAGCCAAAGATTAGATAAGCTTATTAAACAAACAATAACACACGTGAGGAGCGTGCTTCTTAGTGCAGTCAAGTATATGAAACCAAATGGGCAACACCTGTGCAAAAGCAAAGACAAGAAGGCAGGAAGGACAGGAAAACTGGACAAATGGACATGGAGAACCGAGGGTGGAAAGGGAAAGAGGGAGCGTGCTGACACATTCTGGGGATTGCAACTAATGTCACAAAACAATTTATGGATAAAAGTTTTGAATGAAAAGCCAATTTGCTCTGTAAATTTTCATCTAAAACACAGTAAAATTTTTAAAAGAAAAAATCCTGAGCAAACCACTTTATATCAAAATGCAAAATATTAAGATTGTAAAATGTTATTGAGTGGAATGTGTTAAGGAGCAAGATTATAGAATCTTTGTCTCTACAGGACATTTCACTCTCCATTGCTGGTAAATAATTTTGACATCAATGTGGTTGACCTTATCAGGCTTCCGTAGGTTGTAAGCACTATGCAGACAGACACAGTAGCTTTCTTAAGTTTTACAGAGTATCTTAAGAGTTATTAGGTGCCGTTGAGACGATTCTGACGCATAGTAACCCCGTGTGACAGAGTAGAAGTGCCCCAGAGGGTTTCCTAGGCTGTAATCTTTATGGAAGCAGATCGCCAGGCCTTTCTCCCGTGGAGCCAGTGGGTGAGTTCAAACTGCTGTTCTTTTGATTAGCAGCCAAGTGCTCAATTGACGTTATCTAAAAATGTTGATGGCAACAATGAACAGGATGACTTCTGCTCCCTCCCTCAGAGAGATGCTGTGAAAATTGATGACAGACAACGTGTGTTAAGTGCTTTGAACTCCTTTGGGGAAGATCATATAAAAAATACTTTCATATAATAATGCTTTTGTCTAAGTATCTAAGTACTTACATAGTAGATGATCTTAAAATACATAGAGAGGCGTTAACTTCTTCAAGATGCAGACCGATAAAGTTTATGATCAGCATCTGTGTCTGAACTTCAAGAAGCTACTTGGGTTGGGTCCAGTGAGCAAACCCTTGACTTAGTAGTTCTGTTTTTCATTGCTTACAAGTAGCAAAGTGATCTAAGTTTCGGATGTCACCTCCAGAGCCAATAACCATGATAATGGGCAGTCCTAGACCCATGCTCCTATTATCTTAGGTGACCTTCAGGTAACTATGTGGCAGAAAACTATAACTAAGTTGTAATAATGCCATGGAACTGAATTTTCCATTAATGCTGTCATACATTGTGGAGTATTTTCCTCAAATACTTCTGCTTTTTTTTTTTTTCCCTAATTGAATTTGTCACTTTTGGAGCCAGAGATTCTTTTATTGATACTGTTATTAGCATTTGCATTCCTATTTTTTAACTCCCATTTCAAGGCATGCCTTGAAAGCATTTTGTTGAAAGCAGTTATTTGCCATGTTTAGAGTGTGATAGTTTGGCAAAAGTGAAAAATATCTCTACCACATCAGTAATGTAAGGATAAAAATGTATTTTATCACTTTTGAGTATATAAACATGCAAAGAACAGAAAATTAAATAATAGAACTAAGAGGAGGCATAGTCTAATGGACTCAGCAGAGAATCAGGAACCAAAAATATCCGCATTCCAACCTTGGCTTCAATACAGCATCCTATGTCCTTGGTTCTGTTCCTTTCTGTTGGTGGAAAAAAGAACTTAAAAAAAAAAGTACTTCACTGTCACTGTGGTAGAAATAGGGGAGGGTGGTCCAAAACATGACAGACAGTTCAGTGTAATTTACAATACAATTCCCCTTAGCTATAACTCTGTTTGATTTCTATCCATTTCTGTCACAGACTTGACACTCTCTGCTCATACTGCTGTAATTCTAATTGCTTTGTCTGCGTACCCTTTGAACTCAAATGCTTTCTGGGCATAAGTCAGTCATTCAAAGGCCTTAAGTCAAACACCTTTGCTCTTATTACTACAACGGTAAAATAACCGCTTGCCGTTAAGTCAATTCCAACTCATAGCGATCCTATAAGACAGAGTAGAACTGCCCCATAGGGTTTCCAAGGAGTGGCGGGTGAATTCGAATGGCTGACCTTTTGGTTAGCAGCTGAGCTTGTAACCACTATGCTACCAGGGCTCCTCTACAACAGTATACAGTTATATATTTTTTAAGATACAACTAGTTCAGGCGTCAGTGTACGCATGCCTTGTGGTCTTAAGTTTCTCTAAGGGCTTGAGCAGGTTGAATATATTCTATTACATACAACCACCATCTGTGATATCTGGCCAGGAAATAAAATGCATGGCATCTCACCAGCAACTTGCATAAACTTGTCATTTTAATTAGTCTCAGACCATTTGTGTGAGGGTTTACACATCACCTCATGGAAAAAAAAAAATCTCATATCAGCAAAACATTCCAAAAACAACTTGAGGACAGGAACCACGTGCTGTTTCTCTGTATTTCCAGAATCTAGCAAAGTGCTATGCATATACCAAACCCACTGCCGTCAGGTCGATTCCAACTATAGCGACACTATATGACAGAAATGAACTACCCCACGGGGTTTCCAAGGAGCTCTGGTGGCATAGTGGTTAAGAGATTGTCTGCTAGCCAAAAGGTCAGTAGTTTGAATCCACCAACCACTCCTTGGAAACTCCAGGGGGCAGTTCTACTATGTCCTATAGGGTTGCTGTGAGTCAGAATTCACTCGATGGCAAAGGGTTTGGTTTTTTTTGGTTATAGGGTTTCCAAGGCTGTAAATGTTTACAGAAGCAGACTGCCACATCTTTCTCCCAGAGAGCAGCTGGTGGGTTCTAACCGTAGATCTTTTGGGTAGCAGTTGAGCACCACCAGGGCTCCTGCTAGGCATATAGAGAGGGCCAAATAAGTGTTTGTTAAATTGACCTGAATAAGTTTCTGTGCGAAATCAGTTGCCTCTCCTTCTGCCCCTGTCCACTCCTCCCAAAGGCTGAATAATATCAGAAGGCTCTCCTTCTCTCTTTCCACAGTTAATGGATATCTCAGATAAGTAATAATATTTTTCCAGGTCCTGGTTAGTGAAAAATTAATGGGTAAGGACCAGGGTGCACCTCCTTTTTCATAGGTGTGGCTGCCATTGCTGTTATGTTAGCCACCACCCTGCAACCCTCCCACCATACATGGGCTGGACCATGGACTGGCCACTGCTGCAAGACAGGCCTTCTCCAGATGCTGCGTCTTGGCTGATGTTGTTGGTAGATGCTGTCAGTTCTACCCAGATACACAGTAACTCCATGCACAACAGGATCAGACCATTGTGATCCATAACATTTTCACTGACTGATTTTTTGGAAGTAGATTACCAGGCCTTTCTTCCTAGTTTGTCTTTGTCTAGAAGCTCCTTTGAAACCTGTTCAGCATCATAGCCACATGCAAGCCTCCACTTGTGACAGATTGGTGGTAGCTGTGCTGAGGTGCATTAGTGGGGAATTGAACCTGGGTCTCCCACATGCAAGTCAAGAATCTACCACTGGATCACTGCTACCGCATCTTGGAGCCCTGAAGAAATCAGCTGCCTTCCCTTCTGCCCCTCTCCACTCCTCCCAAAGGCTGAGTAACATAAGAAGGCTCTCCTTCTCTCTTCCCACAGTTAATGGGTATCTCAGAATTTCTTTGTGCAGACACGGAAAACCACCCTCAACTACTACAACCTTTCTCTACCTTTTTAATTAACACTAGTACCTTTCACTGTCTCCCCTATTAAATGGACAGATTGCTGTCTCCACCATGCTCCTCAGGCTACCGGTTCAACTCTCTTTGTGGCGGAGGCTTGCTCTGCAGTGTGAAAGATATAATTTCAGTAAACCACTTCATCTACTCCTCTAAAATATCATTTTATTTTAATTTTTATTTAAAGATACTACGATATCTCTTGAAGATAAAATGGGCACATACTTCCAAATTCATTCATTTTTAAAGCGCAGGAGATTCTTGAGGTTCTATATGTAACCTTGGACCACTAGGAAATAGATTTTTTTTCCCCAGAACATTCCTTCGTTGGACCTCTTTCTTTCTCTGTCTCATCCAAATGAGACAAGGGCAAAAAGTTACTGTCTCCAGGGAGCTTGGTTTTGCCAAATGTGCAAGTAGAAAGCCTCACATAAAACTTCCTTTCTCAGTTGGAAAAATGAACATAATACATTCTATTTTTAACAGGAAATAAGTTGTCTGGGGTCCACTTCAGTGTATAAGCAATGAAAATACGTGGATTTTGTTTCAGGTCAGGAAAATTTCTTAGCTGTTTGCCAGTTCAAAGTGTAGGGGATCTTGGTAAGACAGGGAGTTGGAGAAGAACTCAGAAACTCCTAACTCTGCCAGATTATTGTTTTCTGGCACAGTTAGAATTTTCTCCCATAAAGCTATGTACCTAGGTGTTAGCTTCAGAGATGATAACTTCACAGCAGAAGAAATAAGAATAGACAGAGCTCTAAGCTTAGTGGGTAAAGAGAAACAGATTAAAACAGACAACATCTCAATTTGAAAATTTTTGGAATAATGAACTTTTAGTCATAAATTCTCTTTGGAAGAACTTTAACATTTTTTTTTTCATTTCACATTTTAATAAGTAAAATCCTCTTTTATTTTCAGCATCCCTGGGTGGTGCAAACAGTTAACATGCTTGACTGCCAACAGAAAGGTTGAAAGTTCGAGTCTACCCAAAGGTGCATCGGAAGAAAGGCCTGGCAATCTAATTCTGAAAAATCAGCCACTGACAACCCTATAGGGCACAGTTCTACTCTGACACACATGGGGTTATCATGAGTTGGAGTCGACTTGATGGCAACTGGTTTGGCTCTTGTATTTTCAGGATGGGGCCTAAGACTGAGAGATGGCTGCATAAGAAAAAATAAATGGCATATGTGTGGTATAGGCTTTTCACTGAGTTTGGGACAATTGACTGATCAGGCATCCTAAAAACGAGAACATGGGTATTTTAGGTCTGACCCCAGTGTAAACAAAACCCATTGCTATGGAGTTGATTCCAACTCATAGCAACCCTATAGGACAGAGTAGAACTGCCTCATAGGGTTTCCAAGGCGCAGCCGGTAGATTTGAACTGCCAACCTTTTGGTTAGCAGCCAAAGCTCTTAACGACTGGGCCACCAGGGCTCTGATTGCAGAGTAGAAATACATTAATATAGATTGTAGGAATATATTAATATAGATATGGAAGTAAATAAGTGTAATAGCTAGAGAATAAAGCTGAAAGTAATCACAATCTATTAAGCATATATGGATCAAGAGAGAGATCTAGAGCCAAAAGGAAGTAGAAATTTAAAACTATCACTTTAGTGTCATCCAAGATGTTCAAAACATAGGCTTACATAAAACTAGAGATCTGGCAAAAATTAAGAAAGGACATTAATCACAGTATGACAGGCCACCGACCATTGTTCAAGGTTTCAGGTATCTTGTTACAGGAAAAACATATCAAAGACTTAGAAAGGTACAGAAATGGAAACAAAATGATAAATGGTATCAATGTTTATAACTATGAAGAGAGGGTATTAAAATCAGTTTTATGTTCATTAGAAAGGAAGAGATTAGAAGGAATAATTACTGAGATGTCTAAAAACTCTGATGAGTATTGAGAAAGGAGAGGCAGGAAGTGGCTCAAAAAGTGAAAGAGGACATGAGCAAAAATGAACAAAGGACTGTGCATTAAAGGAGATTCAGAAGTAACTTGTTTGCATAGTAATTACTGTGGTCTGAAGAAAAGGTCAGTAGTATCCGAAGTGTAATATCCAAACCTTGAGTATATTTTTGCAATGAGTCACGAGTTGTTTTTTTTTTTTTAGTTGGGGGAGAAGGTAGAACTCTATAAGGCCCAGAACCAGCACAGAGGGATCAATGTATTTAGGAGGACCACGTGGCTGCTTTCCTTCCTGAAACACTCGCTGTTCTCCCTCATTAAGTTAACACACTGATCTGGCAGAGCCACATCCTGGAATCCTGAAAACATCAGCTTCCATCTAAACTTTTCATTTCTTACATGCTCAGTCTGGCTTAGTCAGCTTGATGGCAAGTTTGCAATATTATAAATATGCATATGGTCTGGGATCTGCCACCCATCTTATCCTGACTTATTTGCCTATCGGAAAAAGCATAAGCCAGATAGGATGTGCAGCTGGGAAAAGCTCCAGGGTTGGAATTCAGGTTCAGTCTTGATAAACGTCAGATAACATCAGCGGCTTATCTAAACTGGTCAGCCCCATAGAGCTTCTGACCTTTCTCCAACCACATGACTAGGTCTTATCCTCTGGAGGTAGGGTAAACTCAAAAAGCAACCTACCCCAAAACACACCTCTACCGTAATTTGGCCAGTTATCGTTAAAAATATTTTGACACGCAAATGTTTCATAGTATTGTTGTTAGTTGCTCTTGAGTAGATTCTGACTCCTGGTGACCCCATGTATGCAGAGTAGAACTGCTCCATAGGGTTTTCAAGGCTGTAACCTTTTGGAAGCAGGACAGTAGACCTGTCTTCCAAAGCACCTCTGGGTGAGTTTGAACTGCCAACCCTTTCGGCTAGTAGGCTAGAGCTTAACCATTTGCGCCACCCAGGGACTCCTCTCATAGATTCCAAAAAAAATGAAACCTGTTACCATCAAGTCAATTCTGATTCATAGCAACCCTACAGTAGAACTGTCCCATAGGGTTTCCAAGGCTGTAATCTTTAGGGAAGCAGACCGCTACATCTTTCTCCTGGACTTTTCAGTTATCAGCCCAGCACTTAACCACTACACCTCCAGGGCTCCTCCTGTCAGATTCCAAAAAAAAAAACCAAACCACTGCCATAGATTGCTACCCCATAGGGTTTCCAAAGCTGTAAATCTTGAAGGAAGCAGACTGCCACATCTTTCTCCCGCGGAGCTGCTGGTGGTTTCCAAGAGCCAACCTTTCGGTTAGCAATTGATCGCTTTAATCACTGTGCCACCAGGGCTCCTTTCTCATAGATTAAAGGGCAAACAAATTCTTGCTTTTCTTCTCTATGTTACACTCTCCCAAGGGAACTCCCTGAACATTAAAATATGTAAAAATCCAAAAATAGCCTTACCACAGTAGATGCTTGAGTCACCTTCAGTCCATCTACAAGGTGGTAATTGGTTTCACCAGAAGGAAGAAGTTTTCTTCCTCCCTTCAGAAGTAATCCAACCCTCCTACTTCCTCAAGATGTTGCTCTATTAAGTTTCTCTTCTCTTCTGAAATATCAATCTCTTTTTCTTCAACCTATAAATATGCTCACAAACCTTCCTTATTTAAAAATAAAATTCTCCCCTTCTAGTTACAACTCTACCCCATCTTTTTATAAAGAAAATTATCTCACTTAAAAAAGTTACAAAGTACAAGATAAACATTCAAAAATCAGTTGGATTCCTATACACCAATAGGGAGAATGATGAAAAGGAAATCAGGAAAACAATACCATTTTCAATAGCCCCTAAAAAGATAAAATACTTAGGAATAAATCTGACCAGGAATGTAAAAGACCTATACAAAGAAACCTACAAAACACTACTGCATGAAACCCAAAGGGATCTACATAAATGGAAAAACATACCGTGCTCATGGATAGGCAGACTCAACATTGTGAAAATGACAATTCTACCCAAAGCAATTTACAAACACAATGCAATCCCGATCCAAATACCAACAACATTCTTCAAAAAGATGGAAAAACTTATCATTAACTTTATATGGAAAGGGAAGAAGCCCCAAATAAGTAAAGCGCTACTGAAGAAGAAGAATAAAGTTGGAGGACTCACACTACCTGACTTCAGAACCTACTATGCAGGTACAGTAGTCAAAACAGCCTCGTACTGGTACAACGACAGACACATTGACCAATGGTACAGAATTGAGAACCCAGATGTAAATCCATCCACCTACGGTCACCTGATCTTCGACAAGGGCCCAAAGTCCATCAGATGGGGAAAAGACAGTCTTTTCAACAAATGGTGCTGGCAAAACTGGATATCCATCTGCAAAAAAATGAAACAGGACCCATACCTCACGCCGTATACAAAAACTGCTTCAAAATGGATCAAAGACCTGAATATAAAGCCTAAAACTATAAAGTTCATAGAAGAAAAAATAGGACCAACACTTCAGGCCTTAATACATGGCATTAACAGGATACAGACCATAACCATCAATGCGTAAACCCCAACAGATAAGCTAGATAACTGGGATCTTCTAAAAATCAAACACCTATGCTCTTCAAAAGACTTCAGCAAAAGAGTAAAAAGAGAACCTACAGATCGGGAAAAAATTTTTGGACAGTACAAGTCAGACAAAGGTCTAATCTCCATAATCTACAAGAAAATCCAACACCTCTACAACAAAAAGACAAATAATCTTATTAAAAAATGGACAAAGGAAATGAACAGACACTTCACCAAAGAAGACATTCAAATGGCCAACAGACACATGAGGAAATGCTCGCGATCACTAGCCATTAGAGAAATGCAAATTAAAACCACAATGAGATACCATCTCACCCCGGCATTACTGGCACAAATCAAAAACACTGGAAATAATAAATGTTGGAGGGGCTGCGGGGAGATCGGAACTCTTACGCACTGCTGGTGGGAAAGCAAAATGATACAACCATTTTGGAAAATGATATGGCGCTTCCTCAGAAAGCTAGAAATAGACATACCATTTGATCCTGCAATTCCACTCCTAGGAATATATCCGAGAGAAATAAGAGTCGTCACTCGAATAGACATATGCACACCTATGTTCATGGCAGCATTGTTCACAATAGAGAAACAATGGAAACAACCTAGATGCCCATCAACAGATGAATGGATAAACAAACTATGGTACATACACACAATGGAGTACTATGCAACGAGAAAGAACAATGAATCTGTGAAGCATCTCATAACATGGATGAAACTGGAGGACATTATGCTGAGTGAAATAAGTCAATCACAAAAGGACAAATATTATATGAGACCTCTATTGGAAAAACCCATGAAAAAGTTCACACATAAAATGGAACGATCTTTGCTGGTTACCAGGGATGGGAGGGGTTGGGGGAAATACTATGTAGGCAATAGATAAGTGGTATCTTGGGTGAAGGGTGAGACAGTACACAATACAGGGGAAACTAGCACAACTTGTACAAGGAAAGGTCATGGAAGCTCCATAGACACATCCAAACTCCCTGAGGGACTGAATTGCTGGATGGAGGGCTGTGGGGACCATGGGACATCTAGCTCAATTGGCATGACACAGCTTATAAAGACAATGCTCTACATTCTACCTTGGTGAGTAGTGTCTGGGGTCTTAAAAGCCTGTGAGTGGCTATCTAAGATACTCCACTGGTCTCATCCCTTCGGGAGCAAGGGAGAATGAAGAGAACAGGATACAAGGAAAAGATTAGTCTGAAGGGCTAACTGTCCACAGCTACCAAGGCCTCCACCGGACTGAGTCCAGTACAGCTAGATGGTGCCCGGCTACCACCACTGACTGCTCTGACCAGGATCACAACAGAGGGCTCTGGACAGAGCTGGAGAAGGATGTAGAACATAATTCTAACTCACAAAAAATTGACCAGATTTACTGGCCTAAAGGAGATTGGAGAAACCTCAGAGTATGGCCCCCAGACACCCTTTTAGCTCAGTGGTGAAGTTATCTCCGAGGTTCACCGTTCAGCCTAGGAGTGGACAGCCCTGTAAAACCAAATGAGACTAACGAGCTATAGGAGTCCAGTGACAAGGGCCAGAAGGCAGAAGGGGACAAGGAAGCTGGTGATAGGGAACCCAAGGTTGAGTAAGGATATTGTTGATGTGTTGTGAGATTGTTAACCATTGTCATAGGGCAACATGTGTAGTAACTGTTAAATGAGAAACTATTTTGTTCTGTAAGCCTTCATCTTAAGTGAGAATAACAGCACAATTGGAAGAGCATAGTCAATGTCACTGAACTGTGCATGTAGAAATTTCTGAAATGCTGTATCTTTGGCTATGTGTATTTTCACCAAAAAAAAAGGTTGAGAAGTTAGAGGGTTGACATGTTGTGGGGTTGTTAACCAATGTCATAAAACAATATGTGTACTACTGTTTCATGAGAAACTATTTGTTCTGTAAGCCTTCACCTGAAGTACGATTAAAAAAAAAAAAAAAAGTTACAAACTCACGACCTCTTCTTTCTCATGACCCCCATAGCCCATTAACTCCACAACCTCTGCAGTTTGGCTTCTGGCCTCAACACTACTAAAACCTCTTTGGCAAATTCTCCAGTGACCTCCTGATAGCCAAACCGAATGGACATTTTCCATGTGGGATCTTTCTACAGAGTTTACAAGCTCTCCTTCAAACTCTTGCTTTTTTTTTTTACTTCAAAGATAATAATACCTCTCCATTGTCTTTTTACCTCTCTGCTTGCTCCTTTTATCTTTTTCATTGATTCCTGTTAACTCTTTCCACTCCTTCTACGTTGATGCTCCCAAGATTAACCCTTATCTTTGTTTCTTCTCACTCTACCATTTCCAATGGGCTTCTTTGTCCACTCTCTAAAGTTTTCACCCATATCCCAAACCTAGGAAATCTGTGTCTCCATTCCAGATCTTTGCCTGAGTTCTAGAGCCACATGTGAAACTGTCTGACTGCCCTTTACATACTCCAAATGTGTTATGTCCCAAATTTTAACTCAACCTTTAACCCCTTTGCCAATGTGCCAATCTCTCCTCAATTACTTCTTTTCATAGATGTAGAGATGATCTTCGAAGCTTCTTTTTCCTCAACATTCGAATCCAATTGGTCAACAGTTTTAATGCATACTACTTTGGCATATTTTTAGATCAAGCTTCCATCTCTCAGCTTCATAGCCTTAGTTCAATTATCTTTCACTTGACCTTTTCCAACAGCTTCCTAACAGGTATTTCAGGCTCCAGTCCTCTTCTCTCCGCTACCCATTAGCAAAGCTTTCTATAAAGCTAATCTGACCATGTCACTCCCCTGCTGAAACCAGGCCATTTGCTCATTATCTACCAGAAAAACATTCTGTAAACTCTGTTTCCATAGTCAATTTCATCCCTACCATTACCTCACATGTGTCACTCAGCTTTCTTTAAATGTCCTAAGGACAGTATACCATCTTGTGCCCTGATGATACTGCAAAGATCTTCCTCTGCCCAGAATACCCTTCTTCCCACCTCCTCCTTACCTGGAAACCCTTTCTTTACGCTTCAAGGCACAGTTTAAATATCATTATTGGAAGACTTTCCCTGATCCAATCCTCTCTATGCAACACCAGGCTGAGTCAGACATACTTTGAATTACACTCCCATAGCATTCTGTAAAAGTCTCCAGGATAGCTTGTATCATGTATGATTTGCAAGTGTATCTTCTCAGTTAGATTCTGAGCTCCATGAGGTCAGGGAAATTGTCTCACCTCTTTGGCCTTCCCCAGTAGAGTGACTGGTGCATTGTAGAAACTCAATAAATGTATATTGAAAACAATAAAGAGTTTTGTTAACTGCTTCCCATGGGGCTAGGTGCTAGTGGTTGGGGAAGAAAGTCAAGTGATTGCTTCTATTATGAAAAGTTAAGAAGAAAGTGGCATTGGATTACTTTCTCTAAGCTGGCTGGGAAAATTCTCATGAATTTAACCCGCTAGAAAAAAGTTTTTAGTTCCACACTCACCCTCCCCCTAAAAAAGTACAAAAAAACTCGTTATTGAGTTAATGTTTACTAACTGCCACAGAAGGTATTTTAGAGGTGTCTAGATCTGAATTTTCTTAGAGAATTTTAATAGTAGCAACACATGTGGTATATGCAGCATTTTTCCTAAGTATTTCCATCTTTATCTTGGCATATATTTTCACAATTCTAGCCAGAAGAAATGAGAATATACTGAGATTTCATTTAGCAGATGAAGAAACCAAGGACTCAAGATGTTAGGCAATTTTCTCAGAATGATACAATGTGTCAACAACTGACTGGTATCCAGTCTCCTAAATTCATGCTTCATGTTCTAGCAACCTAAATTTGTTATCTTCTTTCTGAAGGGTTCCTTTGATTGACGAGAGTTGCATGTCATATTTTACTGTTATTAATGCACATGTTTTTTTCTTGCATTCATTCAATAGAGAGATTTTATTAAGTACTATTCTGTGAGTTGGAATTGACTTGATGGCACAAAACAATAACAACAATGATGAAATAGAAAAAATAAAAGCAGGCCTGACCTTGAGTTCTTCTTAGACATATGCAAATATCCCAATGCAGCAAATCATAATGAAAAAAGTTCTTGGAGTCAGGAGACCTGGGCTCAATCCCTGCTCTACCACTTTATGGCTAGGTGATCTTGGGCAAGCCACTTAACTCTCTGAACCTCAATGTTCTTGTCTATGAAATGCGAATAGCAATACTCACATAATTGACTTCATAAGGCTCTTGTGAATGAAGCATGTGGAACCACTTTGTCAAGAGTAAATTGCTATGTAGTGATACTGGAAACCTTTATTGAGTGTTTACTATGTACAAGGTAGTGCTCTTTGCATTTTAGAGATTTCAACTCATTTTAATCCTCACAATGATTCTATGAAGTAGGCACTATTATTTTTCACATTTTACAGATGAGAAATTTAAGGCATGCAAGAAATAAGTAACTTCCCAAAACCACACAATAAGTAAGAAATGGAGCTAGGATTGAACCCAGACAGTGAAATGCCCAAGCCTACCTCTTACCCACTTAACTATGCTGATTCACAAAGTAGGGCACTGAGTAATTTTATGTTTTAGACTTTTATGGTGTATTAACTCATTCAGTAGCTCTTTATGTGTATTATCTCACACAACCCCTTCTATTATTCTACAAGTTTACCCAGAGTAAGTATATAAAGACAACCAAGTCCCCTGCTTACTCCTCTAGCCTTTTCTGAACACAGCAGCCAAAGTGAGACCTCTTTGATCAAAATTCATTAATGCTTCTCATTTCACTCAGACTAAAATCCAAACTCTTTGCTATGGCCTAAAAGATACTATAGATCTCACCTCTCCGTTCTTGTCCTACCAGTCAACTTACTCCTCTCTTCTAGCCACACCGGCCTCCTTGTTGTTTCTGAAAAATGCCAGGGAAAAAAAAAAAAAAAACCTCTTGTTTCAGGGCCTCTGTCTCTACTGTTCTCTCTTCTTGGAATGTTCTTACCCAGATAACCCCAGGTATTCCATCATATCAGGTCTTTGCTCAAAGAATAACCTATATCATAGGCTCCTTCTTCGGCTATTCAATATAAAATAGGAAGCACCACCTCCTCAGCCACTCTCTAACTCTGTACCCTGGTTTTATTTTTTCTTCATAGCACTCATCATTTTATGATATATTTTACCATGTCTAACGTGTAACAAAAGGCCCCAAGCTGACAAGTTGTGTGAACAAACGATTCTGTGCCTTCACAGTGTTTATAATCTGGAAAAAAGGCAAAGGAAACTTATTAGAGATTCCTCAGAAATAGCTGACAGTAACAAGAAAAATTCTGGATGGTATACTTTTTAACTCTACTCTTCTAGAACTTTTCCAGAGCTCTTGATATAGTCCTCTAATATAGAATACAGTTGAGTAAATATGACCAAATAAGTATATGAATATAGTTCTCTCCCACAGAAATGCCTTTCTTTTCTTTCCAGTCAGATAATCGCTAACTTTATTGTTGTTGGCAACAAAGGATTGAAATTCACCTGAGGCCAAGTCAACTGTGAACCAAGAATCGGGCTTGAGGCATATGGAGAATGGGTTCTTTCCATCTCTGGTCTAATTTTATAGGATGTTTTTGTTTGATTAGAAGTTAGAATGCAGTCATATTACCGAAATACCTCATTAATCATTTTTAATCACAGAGAAGGTAGACTCTAACGATTAATCTATTGATGTTCCCTTTCCTTTCCTTTAAAAAACATTTATCTGCCTCTCTATTTCATAGTACTATATAGCAAGTGGTGGCGTAGTGGTTAAGAACTTGGCTGCTAACCAAAATGTTGGCAATTCAAATCCACCAGCTGCTCCTTGGAAACCCTATGGTGCAGTTCTCCTCTGTCCTGTAGGGTCGCTGTGAGTCGGAATCAACTCAATGGCAACAGGTTTGTTTGTCTGCTTGTTTGTTTGGTGTATAGCAAGTTAGGTGAGGAGCAGATGTCTGAACAAGGAAATGCTAGTGCAGAGCAGAGCACTGGGGAAATCTCTCGAGAGGGAGTGTTTGCAGAGGTTTCAGAAGGACCATGAGTACGCAAGAGGTGGAGATACTAAGCTTTTTACGGGTTCTAGTTAAACATTTACCAGTGTCCACTGCATTTGACAACCCTGAAAATGTATTGTAGTGGTGTTATAACCATTTCAAGGAAGAATTGTTCAAAAACCAGAGAACTGGAACAGAGATCGCTGCTGTTCCCTAGTTAGGTCAGGTACCTCAATTTCTTTCTTTTATTGGAGGCATTATGAGCCAGAGGGAAAGCATGGGCTTTGGAATCAGACAAAATTGGTTCTAAATTTTGGCTCTACTGCTTACTAGCTGTGTGATTTCAACTTGTCACCTAACCTTCCTGAGCATGTTCCTGCATACATAAAATTGCATTTATAAAACATGCACCCTTTGACTTTTGTGAGAATTCAATTTAATTATGTAGTAAAACACCCAAATAGTCTCAGGACATAAGTCAATTTTCTTCTCCACCCCCTTCCTCTCTCCCTAAAAGAAAAAACAATACACTTCCGGCTAATTCTTGGTAAAGGATATAGCTATGAAAATGCCACTTTATCGTTTGTTTTTTGAAAACAAGATTTCAGATGGTTCTCTGGAAATGCCTAGAGATTTGGGGGATTCGTGAACTCTGATAAAAAGGCCTGAGTGTCAAATTATATGGTTAGGGGTTAATGAAAACTGCATTTACCTTCTATACACAGAGGAAAGCATTTAAGATCCAGTGGATGGTACGTTTCCTTGAAGCATCCATTCCTTAAATTTGGTCAGTAAAGTAGGACTGCTCAAATCTTCAGCTTGTAGGAGGAGATATAAGACAAAATGCAAGAAGAACTTTGGTGTAAAGAGGAGCCGAAAACAAGATTTGCCCCTAGGGAGCGTCAGCTCTCCTCTGTCTGACTCTTTACACTCACACACAAAAAAATACTGAGAAATTTCAAAGTCACTGGGTTAAAAGAAATCTTTAAAACAGCCAGGGTACCTACAAAGCAATCCCTATTCTGCCCTGAGTTATGTAGAGAGCAGCTTGGATCTTCACATATCAAATACAGTGTCAGAGCCAAGTCAGTCCCCGGATTGTCATGAATCTTGTATGAAGGCTAAGTGTGGCTTCATTCTGTCGCCATTTGAGGGGTAGGAATAGGAACCCCAAGCTTAACCTGGTGTCCTGTTTATGTCTCAAGGGTATGGGAACCCTTGAATCAGCTTCTTTGCTTGCCCAGTTTATATTCCCAGAATGCAGTGGCGACATATGTACCAAGAGATGCCTAAAATAGAAACTCTAATTCTAAGAGGGGAAAAAAAATAGGATGTAATTTTACAAGGAAGAAGAATGATAACGGTGACAACAACAAAAGCCATAAAGCTGTACGAAATAAGTGTTTTCTTGAAATCAGGTCCTTTTTGGAAAGGAAATTGAGCTAAGTACTATTATTGAATTTATTCCATTTAAAATATGTCTACAGACACAAAAGAAACCCCAGTGGCATAGTGGTTAAGTGCTATGGCTGCTAACCAAAAGGCTGGCAGTTCAAATCCACCAGGCACTCCTTGGAAACTCTATGGGGCAGTTCTACTCTGTCCGGTAGGGTCGCTATGAGTCAGAATCGACTCGACGGCAACAGGTTTGGTTTGGTTTTTTATAGACACAAAAATAATTTTAAACGTTAATTTTAAAGAATTTTATCTCACTCTATTTAAATATGTATTACCCCACATTGCATACCTGTTGAAACTGAAGGACTTGATTTGTGTAATCCATCACTTACTCTAGAAGCACCCAGACACATGGGTGACACCATGGAAGTGTCCTAAGAATATATGCAGCAGGATAAAGATTTAAAAAAAAAAAAAACTTGGTGTATCTCTTTATATCAAGTGTATCTGCAATTTCTATTTTCATAAAGGACAAAAGTAGGATTAGAGGCCATATTAGTAAAGCATGAGATTCAGAATAATCATAATAATTTACTATTGTATAGCATCTTACAGCTTATTTGAATATTTTTTTCAGTGCAGTGCATTTTCTCATTTCTACATTTCAACTCTGTGGAGTAAAAGTTCCTTTATACAGGTGAGGAAATTGAGGCTCAGAGAATTGAAGGTTCTTTGCCAAGCACCATGGCTAGAAGAAAGTAAAGCTAGGACCAAAAGTCAATTTCTCTCACTCTTTGAGTAGTTTCTAAAGCAGAGGGTCAGTGAGGATGGGCACAGTATCCAACTTAAATTACTCATTATGTTAAACCTACTTGTGCCCAGGCCCTCTAATATCTGGGCATTTTCTGTTCTTGCTCTATATTGTAAAAGTAATATACTTTTGAAGTTTATAATTTTCTGATTTGGGGACAAAAGTAAACATATTTAGTGAAAGGGAATTTTATAAGATTGTTTTCAAAGCATTATTTAAACTTCTTACAGCTTGCAATGTATTTTAATTTTATTGGACTTCTATATTTTTAATAACTTAATTACTTTAAACAATGCTTTTTAAATATATTTCTGATCAGAAGGTGGTGAGTTTCTGTTTTTTGAAAGGTATCTCTGAGTCCAGGATGAAAAGATTTATAATTTTTCCCATTGGTATTTACTATGCTAGAAAGAAGCCTATTTTTTTTTCTTTCACTCAAAATAAACAGTTTGCCTTATCTGGTAGGATATCTGCTTGTTAAAACTTGTCTTATGCTTTGGAAGTCAAAATTAGAAAACTGGAAACATTTTTTCCCAGAATTTCTAAATTTATTTCATGGTTAGCAGAAGTCTATCTTTCACGAAGTCCTTGGGTGGTGCAAAAGTTAACGCACTTGGCTGCTAGCCAAAAGGCTAGAGGTATGAGTACACTCAGAAGTGCCTTGGAAGAAAGATCCAGTGATCTACTTCTGAAAAGTCAGCCATTGAAAACCCTATGTAGCACAGTTCAACTCTGACACACATATGAATTGACTCCGTGGCAACTGATACATGGTACACTTGTGCAGAAAAACAAGCGAGATGGAATGAATCACTTTTATATGGCCTTTCTAGTCATGGTCTTATAGCTCCCACAAAATGATTGGTTGGGACTATGTAAACTGAATGATTTATGGTCTACCAAGGGCATCGGTCAGTTCATGGTCTTACTGGGAGGGTCATGCCTTGAAATTGACAAGGAGTAGGCTTATATAAGGGTTAATCTCACAGAGGTTCAGGGAGACCTCACTACCATCAAGAAAAGTCTGGAGTGGAGCATGTCCTTTGGACCAAGGACCTGGAGTCCCCGCACTGACAACCTCCTAGACCCAGAATAAAGACTTATAATACTGAAGATTGCTGGAGACAGCGGTGGTGAGCTTGCCAGCCCATGGAGCAGGTGGCTTCAGTGGGCTTGACAGCTCATGAATCAAGAGCTGAGCACCTTCAGGCAGGAGGCTTGCCAGCAGAGCTAAAAGAGCTGTAACACTTGCTTGCGCAGGGCAAGAGAAGCCAGAGTGTGCCCCGTGCAGGGGATGCCTTGCAGGATCCTGTGCAGGGGTCTTCCTACAGCAGGGCAGAGCCGCATGCCTCTGGGCAGGAGGCTTGCAAGCTAAAAGAACCTGTAACGCTTGTGCAGGGCAAGAGAGCGTGGCCTATACAGGGGTTACATGTTTCCCTCCCATCCACCGGGCAGCAGGGCCAGGGTAGTGTGGTGGCAAGAGAGCTTGCAGGACCAGGTAGCAAGGCAGGAGTCAACAGCAGAGGCCAGCAAGGCCTGGCAACAGAGCAGAAGCCTAAGGAGCCATGCAGGCACCCCATGCAGCATGGTGGTATCTGGAGGCAGTGGTGATGTGAAGGCAGCATCTGACCTAAACCACAGCTGCCAGGCCAGCAACATAAAGATGGACATGGGTAATTTGGGGAGGAGTAAATGATTCCCCTTTGGGAATTTGTTGTTATTGTTTACTGTTTGCTTTCCATAAATAATAATAATGGCTTTCACTTTGCCAACACTGTGTAAGTGTCTCATGTGCCTGGATTGATCACAGATGGATGTAGCACCCATGGAATGGGTGTACATGCCTCATTCCTAGCAGTCTTATGGCTGGCCGAAAGTTTGAGACACAGCTTATCTGCACGTGCAGTACAGACAGACAGAGCATACAACTAGATGTGGTCTAACTGAAAACCAAGCATTCTATGAAGGATTTAGAAAATGTATAGTCTGTGGAGCTACGTCTGCCAGTCTGTTTTCCTTATACACTTTAGTTAACTAGGAAGCAGAGGGCATAAAGAAGTGACATTTTCTTTCTGTTGTTTAATTTTTTTTCTGAGAACCTATTGCTGATCCCCATCATTTGCATGCAGGATTTGTACAAGGTAATTTGTCCAACTGTTAACTCCCTCTCTCATTCCCTCTCCTTTTTTCTAGTAGATTTGATGAGATAAGCGGTGGCAAGAAGTAAAACTCTATTGAGAAATGAGGAATAAGAAAAGGAAACTTCTCTAGAAAATTAAGGGACGATCTATTTCAAAATATTATACATGATAATGATCAGAACTTAAAATACGGAGGAGGTAGCATCAAACTGCCACTCAAGAACCTTCTAATAAATAGTGGATTGGCTATCCTGACAATTGGTGAATATTCTAAGTTTTCACTTACTATTTAAGTTTATCAGATAAGAGTCAAGCACTATGCCAGGTGCTGACCACACAAAATTAAGATGGCTCATTGTCTTCCCTCAGGAAGCTCACAACCTGTAATGCAATATTATAAGTGCTATGCTAGAGATTGGACGAGGAGGAGCTCTTAATCCAGCCACAGGGGAGAAGATTTATAGCTAGACTACGAGCTCCTTAAAAACAATGGCCATGTCTTCATCACTTTGATATCCTCAGTACAAGCACTACATCTGACATCTGATAGAGCCTCAATCCAGTTGATGACAACCTGAGCTGAGTCTTATAGAATGAGCATGTGATATGAATAGGAAATGGCTTCTCACGTATGCCCAACTGTAGAGCAAGGTGAGTTCTATATATGGCTGAAATTTGGGGTGTCAGTGGAGGATCAAGAGCAATGAGGCTAGATAGATATGTAGGAGCACATCTTGAAAATTTTTGTAGGTCATGTTAAGAAATATAAACCTTTTTATAGAGAAATGTCAAAATTATTGCTTTCAGAGGTTGAGTAATCCACAATTACAGTATAGTAGATGCATAAATTACTGCTATGAGAGAACAGAGAAGAAGTAACTAATCAAACTTGGCAGTCCAAGAGAACTTACGAAAAATGTGATCCTTGAATTATGGATAGAGAAGAAAGTAAAGAGAAATTATCTTCTAAGAAAAACAAGATGCACCTGGGAAGATCTAGCGGCATAAAGTATCACAGTGATTAAGCAGTCCTAGATGGTTGCAGCCATAGGTGATGAAACTGGAGGAGTAAAAGTGAGAGTGGTTCCTGCATGCTCAATGAAGTTGTTGAACTTCACCCTTAAAGAAATGGAGGACCATTGAAAGACTTTTATCAAGGAAATTATGTGATAGAGAAGTTTGTGTATGTGCTGCTGAGGGCTAAGAAAACCAGTGAAAATGGTTCTCAAAGGGACAGTACTACCCCAGGAAGAATTTTGAAAATTGTGGAAAGTTTTTGATGTCATGATGATTAGGAGGCATTATGAGGATTTAGTAGGTAGGGGAACAGGGATGCTGGAGATTTTGCAACAGCTGCAGTCCCGCATAAGGAAGATTGTTCCTGTATCTGACACTACTTTCTAATGTCCCACTTGACATTCAAAGTAAGCGAAAAATCTCTTCTTAATGATCTGAATTAGAATCTAATGCTGTTTTACATATTAAAACAAGTGTTTATTATTGTTTTAATATATGCTGAATTTTTCATGAATGCAGGTACTATATAAATTAAGGGAAGATTTCACATTTTATTTCTTTGGCACTTTATCAAGAGTTCTTCACCATTTCAGAAAAACCACATGAACAAAGAAACACTGCCTGTCACCAATACTGCACACCTATGTCAATAAGTTATGGTAGTTAGTGCTTCTGTGTATAGCACAAGCTTCCAGACATTGGCTTAGACATCCTTTCTTCCCCAGTAGCCTTCCTTATGACTTAGTCCCAATTCCAGCCAAAACACTGTCAAGGGGCAACTCACCAGGCCCCACCCTGCCCTCTATAAGGAGTGGTCTTAAATAGAGGAGGTCTAGAAGTCCCATGAGACAATGTAGTAGAAAGTTCTGAACTGGGAAGAAATGTGGATTTGAACAGTGGTTCTCAAACTGGAGTGTGCATCAGGAGCAGAATCACCCAAAGGATGGAATTAAAAGGCAAATTCTCAAGTTCTTCCGTCTAAGAATTTGGGTCAACTGGCCTCCAGTCAGGTCATGGAGTCTGAATTTTTAACAAGTGCCCCAGGGAACTCTGTTCCAGATGTGCAGACCTTGGAACACCCTTGGAGAACAACTACCTTCGGTGATCTCAGGCATCTCTTCTGAACCTAACATTCTATGACCCGATGAAAACTTTGGTAATGGAAGTGAGAGGCTTCCCTTCTTTCCCAGTTTAAGACCACCAAAACTCTGAGCCCAACCATCCTAACCTTGACTCAAGCATAAGTGCCCATGTGAGTCACATGATTATTGCATTAGTGATTACACAACATATGCTCTAAGCAATTGATAAAGTTAGCCACTTTTTCTTATCTGTTGTTATGTACACAAAATACCACCTTTAGTATTCACAGACATCAATGAAAAGGTAAAAGGTCAAAAAAAGACTCCAAATGTGCAATGTGCGTAATAGCAGGTGTATAAGAAATAAAGTTTTGAAAAACTGCACTGAAATTTACTCCATGACAAGAGTGGGGCATTTTCTCCACGGCTGTCATAGATTTCATGGATTCTGAGAAATCCAGCCATTTTTAGAAATCCCATGAAATTTACCTTTTCACTCGAATCCACATGAAATCAAAATTTTTCCCTACTAGCCCCCATAAAATTGGCACATTTCCTCAGAAGACCCCATGAAATTATAAAGAATATTGCAGATTCTTTGCTCCTAGCCCTTGCTTCACATCTTAAAGAGACAGGTTATACTGAAGAATTATTCCAAATTTTCTGTTGATATTTACCTAAAATCACTATGAAAAACAATGAGGCAGCAGTTATTAAACAGACAATTTCCAATTCAAGATAGAACTTGAGCCTACTTTGCATAACCTGCAAATATAAGGGAAACCTTCTTCAAATGAAAAGTGAGTGATATTCTAAGAGATTAGTAAAGAATATGATGTTGCAGAATTTTATCCTTATATAAAATTATCATTATTACTCATTTTCTAATTGCTTTAAAAATATAGAGAATTTACCTAAACTTTGACATTATAAACATTTCTGGGAAACCATCTGAAGTTAGGAAGTTAGGAATAAAAGCAATATTCCAGTTGTTTTTATATTAGAAAACTACAGAATAAACAAATTAAAATAAAATTTCCCCCAAAGCAAAAAGTCACATTTTCATTTTGGGTTTGTAATAGCAAACAAAGTCTTTTATAAGTTTTACTTCATAAATCGGTTGTGAGACTCATATCAGATAATGAATGTGCAAATGCAGACAGGAAAGTGCTTTAGAAATATAGAATAGTAAGGTGGTGTGGTTTAGATTAATGAAAAAGAATTGATTATTATCATACATGAAAAATATAGATATTTCTGCTAAAAGCAGTGCACATATTCCAATTAATGCAAAATGAATACTCAGCCTTTTCTCTTCACAAACAGAAATTGAACATGAAAAAAATAAAAAAGGGTATCACAGCAACACAAAGCAAAATTGCAATAGATAGATGACATTAAGTTATGACTAATTTATTCATCATGAAAATGAAAGGCAAACACATATTTTCTATTTCTATAGTAATCATAAAACCTCACCCTCCTGGCTTCACCTATATCTGGATTCCCTCGGGGTTGTTAAGTAAAGCAAGCTCTCAGTTCAAGTCAGCACAGCCACACTTAAAATGCCATTTCCTGAATGTGAGCCAGGATTCCACTGAAAGGAGGAAGTTCTGTTGCAGAAATATCCTCCTGAATGGTAATTGACCTACAGAAATTCTAAGCTGCCTTTGAGTTCACCGTAGCACTTTCATTTTGAATCATGCAAATATTTACTCATTTATTAGATTCATCATCCACATCCACAAATCCAGAAAGATGCTAGGAACAGCCGGAAAAAAAAAAGCATAATACAGAGAAGTACTCCAAACCACCAACTAGAAATTTTAGCAACATATTATAACTACCCCCCAAAATAGATACAACTATAGAGAGCTGAGAGTTATTTAGCTAGTTCTGATAGCTGGGATTCTGATTCTGATCCAGATGGAAGATATTGTGCTGTCCTGGTAAAAACATCAGTGTAGAAAGAAGAGTGCTTCCCCCGGCTTTCTACCAACACTGATTGGATTCCCCTGTAGGTTAATCAATCTGCAGCTGAATTAACTTTCTTTTTGTCATGATGATAACCTTTCAGATTCTCTGCCAATACGCAGCTCATAGAACATGGGCTGAAAATCAGAGGAACTGGGTTCTAATCCTAACTTTGCTATTAAATAGTCCTATGACCTTCTGCAACTCAGTTAACCTCTTCGAGCTTCATTTTTCTTATCTGAAAAATGGGGACAATAATCCTTGGTCTGACAACTTTTCAGAGATTTAGTAAATTCACAGCACACTGTCAAATGAAAAATGCTGTGAACCTTAAAGACTTTTTCTCTAAAGAAAATTCAACATGCCGTGGACCTCCAGGAGTATCTCTCTGAAGCTATCCCTCAAGTACTTTCCAGGTTCTCGATATTTGGACTGAGTGGAGGGTGCAGACATATCTCTTGAGATTTCATACTTGAAATTTTAAAAATATTATCAGCAAACCCCTCTTGATGCCTCAGTTTTCTAGTTTGGAAAGAGAATAATGGCATTGGGAATGATTTTTCTTATGTTATAAGAGGTTTTAAACCATCAGAGCTTAAAACAAACAAGCAAACACACACTTTTGGTGAAATCTCAATAATCCAGAGCTTCTAACCTGTTGATAAATTAGTTTAGTCCTTGTTTTTTCCTTTGCCTCACTATTGTTGTTGTTAGGTGCTGTAAAGTTGGTTTCAACTCATAGCGACTCTGTGAACAATGGAACAAAAGACTGTCCAGTCCAGTGCCATCCTCACAATAGTTGCTATGTTTGAGCCCATTGTTGCAGCCACTGTGTCAGTCCATCTCATCAAGGGTCTTCCTTTTTTTCACTGACCCTCCACTTTACCAAGCATGATGTCCTTCTCCAGGGACTGATCTCTCCTGATGACATGTCCAAAGTATGTGTGATGAAGTTTTACCCTCCTCCCTTCCAAGGCGCACTCTGGCTGTACTTCTTGCAAGACAGACTTGTTTGTTCTTCTGGCAGTCCATGGTATATTCAGTATTCTTCACCAACACCATAATCCAAATGCATCAATTTTTCTTCCGACTTCCTTATTCATTGTCCAGCTTTTGCATGCACATGAGGCCACTGAAAATATCATGGCTTGGGTCAGGTGAATTTTAGTCCTCAAACTGACATTTGCTTTTGAACACACTGAAGAGGTCTTTTGCATCAGATTTGCCCAATGCAATTCCTTGTCTGATTTCTTGACTCCTGTTTCCATAGGCGTTGACTGCGAATCCAATAAATCCTTGACAACTTCAATATTTTCTCTGTTTATCATATTGCTTATTGGTCCAGTTGTGAGGATTTCTGTCTTCTTTATGTTGAAGTACAATTCATATTGAAATCTGTAGACTTTGATCTTTATCAGTAAGTGCTTCAAGTCCTCTTCTCTTTAAGCAAGCAAATTGTGTCATCTGCATATCACACAGGTTGTTAATGAGTCTTCCTCCAATCCTGATGCCAAGTTCTTCTTCATATAGACCAGCCCCTCAGATTATTTGCTCCGCATACAGATTGAATAAGTATGCTGAAAGGATACAACCCTGAGGCACACCTTTCTTTAAACCACGCAGTGTCCCCTTGTTCTGTTCAAATGACTGCCTCTTGGTCTAAGTACAGTTTCCTCATGAGCACAATTAAGTGTTCTGGAATTGCCATTCTTACAATGTTATCCATAATTTGTTATGATCCACACAGTCAAATGCCTTTGTATAGCCAATAAAACACAGGTAAACATCTTTCTGGTATTCTCTGCTTTCAGCTAAGATCCATCTGACATCTGCAGTGACATCCCTCATTCCACATCCTCTTCTGAATCCAGCTTGAATTTTTGGCAGTTCCCTGTCAATGTGCTGCTACAACCATTTTTTAATTACCTTCAGCAAAATTTTGCTTAGGTGTGATACTAATGATATTGTTTGATATTTTCCACATTCTGTTGGATCACCTTTCTTTGGAATGGGCACAAATATGGATCTCTTCCGTTCGGTTGGCCAGGTAGCTGTCTTCCAAATTTCTTGGCACAGATGAGTGAGCACCTCCAGCAGTGAATCTGTTTTTTGAAAACATCTCAATTGGTAGTCCATCAATTCCTGAAGCCTTGTTTTTTGCCAATGTCTTCAGTGCAGCTTGGACTTCTTCTTACAATACCATTGGTTCTTGATCATATGCTACCTCCTGAAATCGTTGAACGTCAACCAATTCTTTCAGGTACAGTGACTCTGTGTATTCCTTCAATCTTCTTTCGATGCTTCCTACATTCTTCAATATTTTGGCCATAGAATCTTTCAGTATTGCAGCTTGAGGCTGGAATTTTTTCTTTAGTTCTTTCAGCTTGAGAAATGCTGAGTATGTTCATCCCTTCTGTTTTTTTAACTCCAGATCTTTGCACATTTCATTATAATAGTTTGTCTTGTCTTCTTGAGCTGCCCTTTGAAATCTTCTGTTCCGCTCTTTTATTTCATCATATCTTCCATTCTCTTTAGCTAGTTTACATTCAAGAACAATTTTCAGAGTCTCTTCCAACATCCATTTTGTTATTTTCTTTCTTTCCTGTATTTTTAATGACCTTTTTCTTTCTTCATGTATGATGTCCTTGATGTCATCCCACAACTTGTCTGGTCTTTGGTCGTTAGTGTTCAATGCATCAAATGTATCCTTAAGATAGTCTCCAAATTCAGGTGGGATATACTCAAGGTTGTATTTTGGTTCTTGTGGACTTGCTTTAACTTTTTTCAGCTTCCACTTGAACTTGCATATGAGTAATTGATGTTCTGTTCTGAAGTCTGCCCCTGGCCTTGTCCTGACTGATGATTTTGAGCTTCTCCATTATGTCTTTCCACAGATAGAGTCAATTTGATTCCTGTGTTTTCCGTTTGGTGAGGTCCAAGTTTATAGTCACTGTTTATGTTGTTGAAAAAAGGTATTTACAACGAATTAAGTTGTTGGTCTTGGCAAATTCTATCATGAGATCTCTGGCGTCATTTCTATCACCAGGGCCATATTTTCCAACTACAGATCCTTTTTTGTTTCCAACTTTTGCATTCCAATCACCAGTGATTATCAATGCATCTTGATTGTATGTTTCGATCAATTTTAGACTGCAGAGGTTGGTAAAAATCTTCAATTTTTCATCTCTGGCATTAGTGGTTGGTGCATAAATTTGAATAATAGTGGTATTAACTGGTCTTCCTTATAGGCGTATGGATATTTTCCTATCACTGACAGCACTGTACTTCAGGATAGATCTTGAAATATTCTTTTTGACAATGTGTGCAACACCTTTCCTCTTCAATTTGTCATTCCTATCATAGTAGACCATATGATTGCATAATTCAAAATGGCCAATATCAGTCCATTACAGCTCGCTAACACCTAGGATCGATCTTTATGTGTTCCATTTCATTTTTGACAACTTTCAGTTTTACTAGATTCATACTTGGATTATTAGTGGATGTTTGTAGCTCTTTCTTCTCATTTTGAGTCATGTCACCTCAGCATATGAGGGTCCCAAAAGCTTTACTACATCCTCATCATTAAGATCTACTCTACTTTGAGGAGGCAGCTCTTCCTCAGTCATATTTTGAGTGCCTTCCAACCTGAGGGGCTCATCTTCCGGCACTATATCAGACAATGTTACAATGCTATTTGTAAGGTTTACCCTGGTCAATTTTTCCAGAAAGAGATTGCCAGGTCATTCTTCCTAGTCTGTTTTAGTCTGGAAGCTCTGCTGAAACCTGTCCACCATGGGTTACCCTAAGGCATTTGAAATACTGGTGGAATAGCTTCCACTAACACATCAACACATGAACCACCACAGTAGGACCAGCTGACAGACACATAAAGAACATCTCTTTCCATCACCTTCCACATTAATACTACAGAGTTTTATAATCATTCAACGAATTGTTTAATCTGTCAGAAGCCATCGATAGCCAATTTCATGTGTATTATAGTTCGATCAGGCGGATGGCGATGGACCAGGCATTGTTTCATTCTGTTGTACACAGGGTCGCTATGAATCAGAGCCAACTCCACCTCACCTAACAACAACAACAACAGCAACATAGGGCACAAAAGACTATAAAACAATCCCCAGCTTTCAAGGAGCTTCCAGTCTATGTGGAGTGATAAAGCACAAACCTATATAAAGCTAGTTAATGATATAAACCAATATACCTTAAGCCAAATATTTGACCAGGCAATAAGAACTCCAGAAATTGAGATGCAGGAAATTTCACTGTGGGTTGGAGAGGTAAAAGAAAAAGCTTCCTATATGAAGGAGGCAAAATTTGAGCACAGCCTTCGACTTTCTGAACAGTGATGTGGAAGCAAGACTATGCCTTTCCTTTCAGGGAACAGTGGGATTACAAGCTGGGAAAAAAAAAAAAGTCTAGACAGGAGAGAATGATGTTCTTAGCAAGGATAATAAACATCCTTGTGTGAGAGAAGTTTAATTAATTGATTAAATTTATTTTTTCATTTGTTTACTTTTGTTTTAGTTGTTTTTTCTAACTTCTAAAAAAATATTTTAGTTCCCTTACAATACTTTAGAAGCATTAAGATCTGGATGTAAAGAACACAATTCAGGTTATCGAGGGATAAAAAATAGGAAGCCTAGACTGATTGTGTAAATGGCAGCAGTCATAAAAATAACATTAATATCTAACTTTTACTATGGACCTGGCAGTGTTCTGTTTTACATGCATTAACATTCATGCATTAGTCCTCACAATAACATTATGTGGTAGGTTATATTATTACCCTCACTTTACAGATGAGGAAACTGAGGCAGAAAGACATTTGGTTACTGCCTTAGGGCTCCCCGGTTGGGAAGTGATTGTCTTAGGCTAGGTTCTCTAGAGAAGCAAAACCAGTAAAGTGTATAAATATATATATAGAGAGAGATTTATATCAAGGAAACAGCTCAGGCAATTGTAGAGGCTAGAACGTCCCAAGACTGTGGATCAGGGTAGAGGCTTCTCCCAAGTCACGCAGCCGCAGAAGCTGGCAAGCCCAAGATTGGCAGGTCGGAGAGCAGGGCTCCCACTCACAGGCTGTGCAGATCAACAAATCTCAGGTTCGGCAGATACGCTGACAGCTCAAGTCCCAAGAACAGGAGATGAGATGAAGGAGGATCCAGACAGAGCAAAAAGCCAGAACGTCTGCTTATATTCAGATGTCGGCCACACCCCCAAGGAGACTCCCTTTCATCTGACTGACTACTCACAGTATATTCAATCATGGGAGTGATTACATTAAAACACTGAGAATCAATCTTAACCATCACAGTGATGAAGCAGGATTTGAATCCAAGTGGTCTTAACCATCATGATGTAAGCATTAGGCCTCTGTCCTTGCTTCCACTGATGTTTGAGAGTGTCTTGTAAAAAGTTTTGTTAACAGGGAGGCGGAGCCAAGATGGCGGTGTAGTAACACGCTTCCTATATCCCTTTGACAACAAAGACCTGGAAAAACAAGCGATTTGATTATATATGAACATCTAGGAGCCCTGAACAAGGCAAAGCTGAGAAGTTGGACTGAGTGACGGGAGGAGAGGGAGATGATTCAGAAGAAGCCAGCAGCACCAGAGCAGCGGCGGCGGGATGGCAACTCTTCAGCTGCGTGGGCAACTTCCCAGCCATGCCAGCAACTTCCCAGCGGTGCTGGGTCTGCAGTGAAGCAGGCAAATGGCTGTGCGCACACTCGGAGAGCAGCACCAGAGCGGCGGCGGAGGGACAGCAGTTCTTCAGCCACACCAATAACTTTCCAGCCGCGCTGGATCTGCAGTGAAGCAGGCAAACAGCTGTGCGCACACTGGAAAGCAGTTTCCACATCAAAAGAGATCTGGCAGCAGAGATTCTGCTTGGACACCCCGAACCAGTGAAAAGCAGCTCCCAAGAAGCTAAGTACATGCGTGCACCCTTTCGCGGGGATTTAAAAAAAAAAAGAGCCCATTTGGGAAAAACCTCTCTCCCTTTTATCTCCTCCCACCGCGCTCTGCACCAGGAGTCCACTAGGCTGGAAGTAGATCCCAAAAGGTGCCCTGACTCATTCTCCTGGCCTTGGAGAGGGAACAGTTAAGTTACTGGCTCCCCTAGGCCAGGAACACAGGGTCGGCACAGCTGCTTTGCTAGGCATAGGTATCAGGGGTCTGCAGGCTCTGAGTGCCTTACATCCCTGTATAGACTTGTCGGGACCCATCTCAACAGCGTTAGTCCTCACTGCCACAGTACAACAGGGCAAACATCTGAAGTTTAACTTCAACTGCTGCAGCTGTGAACCGGCAGATTTGTGACCCTCGAAATAGCCCTGCCACTTAAGTAGGCACTTTTATTGATCTGCAGCAGGGGCTTGAGGACTGGTGATATCACCTAAAGTGCCTAGTCACCTGCTACAGGAGTCCAAGAAAAAGTGGTGCCCTTGAGTCTTTACAGCTAACAGAGTGGGGTGCTCATAGTCCGGCTGCAAAACTCACCTACCTACTCGCCCTAGAGAATAGGGACACACGTTGCTTTCAGACTCTCAGGGGCAGCCGTCAACCCCCTGCCTGGCTCAGCGCATGATCCCCTGCCACAGCCAGAGTCTAGTGCCTGCACCAATCACCCATGCCTCTCCAGGACTGGGGGTGAAAGCCTGCATCACACACTTGGTGACCGAATGCTTGAACACCCAAGCTGAACCCATATAGGAAAATTTAACAGACTCCTGTGTGCACATACGTAGTTACAGAATTAACTACTTGGTGGCAGGACATTAGCGATCCAAAGGTGTCAAAAATCAAACTACTGCACACGAGCAGCCTATCTGGGCATATCAAAACAAAACAAAATAAGAAGCCAGGTCTCACTAAACAAATACAAAATAAAATTATAATGAATTATTGATGGCTCTGAGACAACAGGCAATATCAAGTCACAAAAAGAGGCAGTCCATGATGGCTTCAGCAAGCTCCCAAAATAAAGAATCAATAAATTCTCTGGAGGAAGAGAACTTCTTTGAATTACCAGAGGCAGAATACAAAAGATTAATATACAGAACTCTTCTAGAAATTAGAAAGGAAATTCAACAGAATGCATACACAGTCAGGGAACATATAGACAAAGTAGTAGCAGAACTTAAAAAAGTTATTCAAGAATATAATACCAAATTTAATAGGCTGCAAGAATCCATAGAGAGACAGCAATCAGAAATTCAGAAGATTAACAATAAAATTTCAGAATTAGACAACTCAATAGAAAGTCATAGGAGCAGAACTGAGGCAGCAGAAGTTAGAATTAGTGACACTGAAGATAAAAGCTCTTGATGCCAACTTATTTCAGGAAAAATCATATAAAAGAATTAAAAAGAATGAAGAAACTCTAAGAGTCATGTGGGACTCTATCAAGAGAAATAAACTACGAGTGATTGGAGTACCAGAACAGGGGTGGATAATAGAAAATACAGAGAAAATTGTTGAAGATTTGTTGACAGAAAACTCCCCTAATATCATGAAAGATGAGAAGATATCTATCCAAGATGCTCATCGAACCCCACATAAGGTTGATCCCAAGAGAAAGTCACCAAGACGTATTATAATCAAACTTGCCAAAACCAAAGATAAAGAGAGAATTTTAAGAGCAGCTAGGGATAAAAGAAAAGCCATCTACAAAGGAGAGTCAATTAGAATAAGCTCAGACTACTCAGCAGAAACCATGCAGGCTAGAAGGCAATGGGATGACATATATAAAGCCTTGAAGGAAACTAACTGTCAGCCAAGAATTATATAACCAGCAAAACTGTCTCTCAAATATGATGGCAAAATTAGGGCATTTCCAGATAAACAGAAGTTCAGGGAATTTGCAAAAACCAAACCAAAATTACAAGAAATACTAATGGGAGTCCTAAGATTAGATAATCAATAATACCAACTAACAACACAAGACTAGAACACTGGACAGAGCAACCAGATATCGACTCAGATATGGATATCGAACATACATCAAAGCTAAAACAATGAAAATAGGGAAACAGATATTAATATGTAAAAAGGGATAATATTAAAACAAAAAAAAGAGCCTTAAAAAATGGAGACATTGATTTTTTATATGGAGAGGAAGTTAAGGCAATATAAAGTATTAAAAGACTGGTATAAACTTAGAAAAATAGGGGTAAATATTAAGGTAACCACAAAGGACTCTAACAATCCTACAAATCAAAATAAAAAAGTAGAAAAACATAAAGACCCAGCAAACACAAAATCTACAACAAAGAAAAAGATTTAAAAAAAAAAAATACATAAAGAAAAACGACTCAGTACAGAAAGCTGAGGAGGACAAAGAAACTGTGAACAACACACAAAAAGAGATATCAGGATGACAGCAATAAACTCATACCTGTCAATAATTACACTGAATGTAAATGGACTTAATGCACCAATAAAGGAATGGAGAGTGGCAGATTGGATAAAAAAGCATGATCCATCTATATGCAGCCTACAAGAGACTCACCTTAGACTTAAAGACACAAACAGGCTTAAACTCAGAGGATGGAAAAAAATATATCAAGCAAACAACACTCAAAAAAAGAGCAGGAGTGGCAATACTAATCTCTGACAAAATAGACTTTAAAGTAAAATCCACCACAAAGGATAAGGATGGGCACTGTATAATGATTAAAGGGTCAATTCACCAGGAGGACATAACTATAATAAATATTTACGCACCCAGCAACAGGGCTCCAAAATACATAAAACAAACTCTAACAGCTCTGAAGAGAGAGAGAGACAGCTCCACAACAGTAGTAGGAGACTTCAACACGCCACTTTCAGTGAAGGACAAAACATCAAAAAAGAAGCTCAACTAAGACACAGAAGAGTTAAATGCTACAATCAACCAACTTGATTTCATAGACATATACTTAACACTCCACCCAACAGCAGCCAAGTATACTTTCTTTTCCAACACACATGGAACATTCTCCAGAATAGACCACATATTAGGCCATAAAGCAAGCCTTAACAAAATCCAAAACATTGAAATATTACAAAACATCTTTTCTGACTATAAAGCCATAAAAGTGGAAATCAACAACACAAAATGCAAGGAAAATAAAATCAAACACATGGAAACTGAACAACACCTTGCTCAAAAACTACCGGGTTATAGAAGAAATTAAAGAGGGAATAAAGAAATTCATAGAATCAAACAAGAATGAAAACACATCCTACCAGAACCTTTGGGACACAGCAAAAGCAGTGCTCAGAGGTCAGTTTATAGCAGTAAATACACACATCCAAAAAGAAGAAAGGGTCATAATCAAAGCATTAACCCTACAACTGGAATAAGTAGAAAGAGAGCAGCAAAAGAATCCCTCAGGTGCCAGAAGGAAGGAAATAATAAGAATTAGAGCAGAATGAAATGAAATAGGGAATAGAAAAACAATTGAAAGAGTTAACAAGTCCAAAAGCTAGTTCTTTGAAAAGATCAACAAAATTGATAAACCACTGGACAAACTGACAAAAGAAAAACAGGAGAGGAAGCAGATAACCCATATAAGAAATGAGATGGATGATATCACAACAGACCCAACTGAAATTAAAAGAATCATAACAGAATACTATGAAAAATTGTACTCTGACAAATTGGAAAACCTAGAGGAAATGGACAAATTTCTAGAAACTCACTATCTACCAAATTAACACAAACAGAGGTAGAACAACTAAATAAACCCATAACAAAAGATGAGATTGAAAAGGTTATTAAAAAACTGCCAACAAAAAAAAGCCCTGGCCTGGATGGCTTCACTGGAGAATTCTACCAAAGTTTCAGAGAAGAGATAACACCACTTCTACTAAAGGTATTTCAAAACATAGAAAAGGATGGAATACTCCCAAACTCATTCTATGAAGCCAGCATAACCCTGATACCAAAACCAGCTAAAGACACCACAAAAAAAAAACAAAATTACAGAACGATATCCCTCATGAACATTGACGCAAAAATCTTCAACAAAATTTCAGCCAATAGAATTCAGCAAATATCAAAAAAATAATTCACATGACCAAGTGGGATTTATACCAGGTATGCAGGGATGGTTCGACATCAGAAAAACAATCGATGTAATCCATCACATAAATAAAACAAAAGACAAGAACCACATGATCTTATCAATTGATGCAGAAAAGGCATTCGACAAAGTCCAACACCCACTCATGATAAAAACTCTCAACAAAATAGGAATAGAAGGGAAACTCTGCAGTATAATTAAGGGCATTTATACAAAACCAATAGCCAACATCATCCTGAAGGGAGAGATTTTGAAAGCATTCCCCATGAGAACAGGATCCAGACAAGGATGCCCTTTATCACCACTATAATTCAACATTGTGCTGGAGGTCCTGGCCAGAGCAGTTAGGCTAGAAAAAGAAATAAAAGGCATCCAAATAGGTAGAGAAGAAGTCAAAGTATCTCTATTTGCAGATGATATGATCTTATACACAGAAAACCCCAAAGAATCCACAAGAAAACTACTGGACCTAATAGAAGATTTCAGCAAAGTTTCAGGATACAAGATAAACATACAAAAATCAGTTGGATTTCTTCACACCAACAAAAAGAAACTTGAAGAGGAAATCACCAAATCAATACCATTTATAATAGCCCCCAAGAAGATAAAATACTTAGGAATAAATCTAACCAGAGATGTAAAAGATCTTTACAGAGAAAACTACAAGACACTACTGCAAGAAACTAAAAGAGACCTGAATAAGTGGAAAAATATACCTTGCTCATGGATAGGTAGACTCAACATAGTGAAAATGTCAATTCTACCCAAAGCAATCTACAGATACAATGCAATCCCAATCTGGCATTTTTTAATGAGATGGAGAAACAAATCACCAACTTCATATGGAAAGGGAAGAGGCCCTGAATAAATAAAGCATTACTCAAGAAGAAGAACAAAATGGGAGGCCTTACACTACCTGATTTTAGGACCTATTATACTGCCACGGTAGTCAAGACAGCCTGGTACTGGTACAACAACAGATACATAGACCAATGGAACAGAGTTTAGAATCCAGATATAAGCTCATCCACCTATGAGC
This sequence comes from Dugong dugon, assembly GCA_030035585.1. Lineage (NCBI taxonomy): Eukaryota > Metazoa > Chordata > Mammalia > Sirenia > Dugongidae > Dugong > Dugong dugon. Next base: position 17,092,339 of record CM057463.1, on the reverse strand, counting down.
AGCTAATATTTGACAAAGGCCCTAAGTCCATTAATTTGGGAAAAGACAGTCTCTTTAACAAATGGTGCTGGCATAATTGGATATCTATATGCAAAAAACTGAAACAAGACCCATATCTCACACCATGTACAAAAACTAACTCAAAATGGATCAAAGACTTACATATAAAATCAAAAACGATAAAGATCATGGAAGAAAAAATAGGAACAATGCTAGGAGCCCTAATACATGGTATAAACACAATACGAACCATAAGTAACAATGCACAAGCACCAGAAGAGAGACTAGATAAATGGGAGCTCCCAAAAATCAAACACTTATGCTCATCGAAAGACTTCACCAAAGGAGTAAAAAGACAACCTACAGACTGGGAAAAAATTTTTGGCTATGACAAATCCGATCAGTGTTTAATCTCTAAAATCTACAAGATACTGCAAAACCTCAACAGCAAAAAGACAAATAACCCAATTTAAAAATGGGCAAAGGATATAAACAGGCACCTCACCAACGATGATATTCAGGCAGCTAACAGACACATGAAAAAAATGCTCACAATCATTAGCCATTAGAGAAATGCAGATCAAAACTACAATGAGATATCATCTCACCCCAACAAGGCTAGCATTAATCCCCCCAAAAAACACAAAATAACAAATGCTGGAGAGGTTGTGGAGAGACTGGAACACTTATACACTGTTGGTGGGAATGTAAAATGGTACAACCACTTTGGAAATCAATTTGGCGCTTCCTTAAAAAGCAAGAAATAGAAGTATCATACGATCCAGCTATCCAGCTCCTTGGAATATATCCTAGAGAATAAGAGCTGTCACACAAATAGATAAGCGCACATCCATGTTCATCGCAGCACTGTTCACAATAGCAAAAAGATGCAAGCAACCTAGGTGCCCATCAACGGACAAATGGATAAACAAACTATGGTATATCCACACAATGAAATATTATGCGACAATAAAGAACAACGATGAAGCTGTGAAACATCATATAACATGGTGGAAGCTGGAACTTATGCTGAGTGAATTTAGTCAGTCACAGAAGGACAAATACTGTATAAGACCACTATTATAAGAACTGAAGAAAAGGTTTAAATACAGAAGAAAACATTCTTTGATGGTTACCGGGGTGGGGAGGGAGGGTGAGGGTTATTCACTGACTAGATAGTAGATAAGAATCATCTGGGGTGAAGGGAAGGACAGCACACACTGCAGGGGAAGCCAGCACAACTGAACTAAACCAAAGCTAAGAAGTTTCCTCAATACAATGAAATACTTTGTGAGACAGAGTAGCAGGGATGGGGTGTCTGGGGACCATGCTTTCAGGGGACATCTATGTCAATTGGCACAACAAAGATTATTAAGAAAATGTTCTGCATCCTACTTTGGTGAGTGGCATCTGGGGTCTTAAAAGCTTGCAAGCGGCCATCTAAGATGCATCAATTGGTCCCACCCACTTGGAGTAAAGGAGAACGAAGAACACCAAAGACACAAGGAAAGTATTAGCCCAAGAGACAGAATGGGCCACATAAACCAGAGACTTCATCAGCCTGAGACCAGAAGAACTAGATGGTGCCTGGCCACCATCAATGAACGTCCTGACAGGCAACACAACAGAGGGTCCCTGATAGAGCAGTAGAATGATGGGATGCAGAACTCAAATTTTAGTAAGAAGACCAGACTTAATGGTCTGACTGAGACTGGAAGTGCCCCGGAAAGCATGGCCCCTGGACTCTGTATCACCCCAGAACTAAAACAATTTCCGAGGCCAACTCTTCAGACAGGGATTGGACTGGACTGTGGGACATAAAGTGATACTTGTGAAGAATGTGCCTCTTAGTCAAGTAGATACAAGAGACCAAGGGGCCAGCTTCTGTCCAGAGGTGAGATGGGAAGGCAGAGAGAGTTAGGAGCTGATTGAATGTTCATGGGGAATCAGGGGCGGAGGGGAGGAGCATGCTGTCACAGAATGGGGTGAGCGGTTGGGGTCACATAACAATGTATGTAAAAAAAAAAAATTTCTGTATGGGAGACTAACTTGAAATGTAAACTTCATTGAATTACAACAATAAAAAAAAGGTTTGTTAACAAAGAAGGTTGTTTATAGTTTTTGTTTTTGTGTTTGTGTTTAACAAGGAGACAATATGGGGGTGGAAAGAAAAATTAGGGATGTTTAAGAGAAACTTACATAAACTTCAGAGTAAAACTAATAATTTAGGAAATGCAGTTTTACTATTTTTAAATTTTTATAAAAAATTCAGAATAAACCAATAATAATAGGGTCAAGAATTGTTGTAATAAGCACTTCACAAAAATTTTTGTGGCAGGTCAAAAGTGAAATGACTATACTCTATCTTTTCCATATGCCCTTGCTCAGAAAAAGCAAACAAACAAATGGAACACAGGTTTCCCTTAAGGCCCAGAAGCCTTCCAAGAACTCACATAAAGAAACTCTATGCTCAAAAAATGAAGGCGGTGAAACAGGGTATGGACCGGGGCAATGACCATCCTACAGAAATGCACTCACCTCATCGCCGGGGACAATGCTGCATTTCTCCAGAGCTACAAGACTGCTCATTTATGACTTAAAACATTTCAAAGAAATGACTGCTTTTGAGATATCCCAAAGTCTGTCTATCATGTAGACTCAATCCTCACAACCTTTTCCAAATTTGATAAGTATTACAAGTGGAGCAAAAATATGGCACAAATAAACCTTAATTAATCTGAAGTCTCCTGGGATTTTAAAAATGAGATTTTCTAAATTTTAAATACTGGGAAAGAAAATTGGTTACTATGTCTCAACTGAATGGTTAGTTATATTTTATCCTTTTTTATATCATTAATATCCTGGGGTTTTTCTTCATTATAAAAATGCATCCATTAACTGAGCTACTCACTGACTTGACAAATACATTATGAATGCCTACTCTGTACCAGGCACTAAGCTAAGTTCTGAAAATTTAGAAATTACCATGTCTCCCACCCCTCTTGTTTCAAAATCATTTTAGGCTAGTGAGGGGAAAGTCAGGTATGAGGCAATTGAAATAGAATATATAGCTATGAGATTGAATGGCTGCATACCAGTTGCTTCAGGGTTGAATGGGCAAGGATTTGTGCATTTCCTATGATCTAAATAGCAGAGGAGTTTAAATCATCATATTGGTATTGCATCTGAGAAGGCTAGAAACCGGGCAGAGATACTGGACATCTAGTGGTTGTGGGAAGGGGCTGAGGAGTCAGAAGAAGTCAAGCCAGAGCAGATCTCTATGTCAGAAAACTGTGCAATAAGGAAGCTCCCAAAGAGTTCACACATGCACCCCAAGGAGTGCTATCATTTGGGTACTTGCCAATCATTTGGATGATGTCTATGGCCAGTTGAAGACTGCCAGGGGAGAGCAATGGCTGGTAGTGATCTACAGGGTATCCGTTAAAGAAGCAGAACTAATGCCCCTTCTTCCCAATCTCTTCTGCCTGCTTCAACACAGTTAGAGTCAAAAGAATGAGAGGAGGAGTTAAGTAACAGAAAGACCCTCCCCACTCAAATTATTGATCAAACCTGGGCTGGAGAGAAGGAAGTGTTACACTGGATATGAAGTTGTAATTTTAAATTTGGCTGGACTGATTTTTTTTTCTTTAAATACCTGAAAATGGTCACACAACAGTGAGGCTCACCTGAGATGTAAATGGTTGAGATGACCATGCTTGAAGGTAGTCATTTGAGAAATAATAAAACTGTCTTCTTTGTACTCCTCAAAGAGCTTGAACTGTTCAAAACTCTAGCCATAAGTGTTCTAAATAAGGTACAGGTGTAAGCAGGAATATGAGAGCATTTAGAAGGAGTAACTAACATAATCTTGGATATCAAAGAAGTTTTATAAGTTTTCATAGCTGTGAGTAGACTTTTAACCTTTGTTAACATCTCTAAGCCTCTCTTTTTCCTTTTGTAAAGTCAGTTTTCAAAGCCATTCAGTCACATCTATTTTGATCTTAACTCTAGATCACTGACTTTAAAAATAGCAAAGGCCTTGCTTTACATAATACATAGTCTAGTCCATCAATTTTTTTTTTTTTTTTTTTTTACATAAGTGAGTTCCACTTTGGATAATGGTGATTTTATTCATTTAAATGGCTGACTTACCTCAAAATATTTTGAGAATGTAGGAGTATGCTCTCAGGTTTAAAGAGAATCATGGGTGTCCAGTGGAAGAGAAGATTTAAAATAATCATATCATTTGGGTTACTTGTGTTAATCAGGGAGGGAATAGGGAAGGTGAGCAGAACAAACAAAAGGCATTCTGAGGCACAGCTGAGCAGGGACTCTGACATACTGCAGAGATGCTGCAGTTTCACACATGTTAAGATGGAAACTAGTATTGAGGAGAGAGACGCCAATACTGGCCTCATTATCTCACAACTATGTGTGTGACTGAGCAGCTCACGCTTCCACTCTCACTCACCTCTCCTCTTCCCATTGCTAAGTGTGCTTTAAAGAGAGACGTCCAGGAACAGAAACAAAGAAGGGACTCACTTCTCTTTTAGTTTCTTGCGCCTGATTTTGTCTTCAGCCTCTATTGTCTCCTCTCATGTGCCCTATGGCTGTCTGGCATGAAATACAAACCCTCTGGACCCAGAGTCACTTAACAGAATAGATTCTCAAACAGAAAGAAATCATTTTATTCAGGAAGCTTTTAGCATGCCTTCGTACAATAACATTCTTACCTTTATATCATTAAGAGATTGCAAAATCTGGAAAACATTAATGGTTCTTGCTCATACATATGTAGTGCTTAATATAAATCATGGACTATTTTGTGCAACTAACCAAACAGTAGTCCTTTTATGTAATGAGTTCATCATTTTCATCTTTACTTGTTTCAAAGCCCGGCCCAAGTTGTATACTGACTGCTCAAATGTGACTTCACACTACAATGAATATTTAAACCAAAAAGAAAGACTTTTTAACTGGGAAGACAGAATTGTCTGGTTTCACAAACTGAAACCTTTACTACCGATAAAATGCTATTACATTTTTGAACATCAACTGTAAATGACTACTTGCAATTTAGGAAACTGCTATCATTTAGCACTTAGTTGTGTGGACTAGTAGTAATGATTTTTCTCCATCATAGATAATTACAATTTAATATAAATTAGGTTATATCACCATTTGGCCACTTCCTCTAAAATTAAATACAACTGCATAACTTAAATGCATAGCATGAATAATATAAATGTAGTTGGAATGTGATTTTAAGAAAGGATATGTAGGAGATGTAATTCAACATGGCGCTATAGACAGATGCACCTCACTATCCCTCCATAGCAAAGACCTGAAAAACTAAGTAAAACAGAGACAAACATCAATCTTGGAACCCTAGGTATTAAAAGAAGAGATAAGGAACTCAGCCAAGCCCCAAATGGAATAAGAAACCTACAGACAGCAGAAAGTGAGGAGAGATACCAGCAGAGGTCCCTTATCAGCTAATGCAGCATGGATTTGCCATCTTGGACTCCAGTCAGAGACTGACGGACAGGGAGTATGGGAAAGCAGCTTCACGGAGCTCCCAGCGGGAGACAGAGCACCTGGTAACCAGCAATATACACTTTCCCACACTCCATCCTTCTTCCCACTGCTCTACCTCTGCCACTTCATAGCTGGCTTCTGTTGCTTGGCCGGCTGGGAAGTGCAGGGTCTGTGCAACTTGGATTTTTCCCACCCACATCAGAGTTCAGAGGACAGGGAGTATGGGAAAGTAGCTTCACGGAGCTCCCATCAGGAAACAGAGCACCCGATAACCAGCGATATACACTTTGCTATCCCCACCCTTCTCTTTCTCCCGCCCCCGCCCCCCCGACCTCCTCTGCTTCCCACCAACTGCAGTCCCTTGGCCAAGAGGCACCAGCTTTGGCCCATGTCGCTTGGATTCACCCCACCCACAATGAGCAGCTCCCTGAGTGCCATTTACTTGTTGCTGGTGTATTTTTTTACCACTTCTTTTGGTTTCTTCCATGCCTCTCACCACCTCCTCCTTTCTTCTCTTAAATACCTGTCTCCATGTGACATTTTTAGTTCTTGAAAGGCTGTGAAGTGCCCCTCTACTGGAGAACTGCTTCCCCAGCCTGCGCCACCACACTGGTGGGATCCCTGCACTGATTTTTGGTCTTATGTTTTGATTGTTTTGTTTTGTTCTTTTTTATTCTGTTCGGTTTTGTTTTCTTTCTCTTTTTGTGGCTTAGGAGCCCCTTCTAGCCAGACTGTACTACACGGCTTGGGAAACACTTCTCCGGTCTATGAAGCCACACAGGTGGGATCCCTGGGAGCATTTCTTTTTCTCTTTTTGTCTTTCTTCATTTCTCAGTTTCTCGTCTCTCTATAGTTATCTTCTTTTCCTGTCTCCTGAATACCTGGAACTGCGTGACATCTCTACCCCTTCTAGCCAGGCTGTACTGTGTGGCCTGGGAGCCACTTCCACAGTCTTCACAGCTGCTCTGAAGGGATCCCAGGGGGGGTTCTTTTCTTTACTTTTTTTTTCTTTTTATATTTTTCTTTCTTTTTTTTTTCATTTTGTTTTTCTCCATTTCTCGGTTTCTCATCTCTCCACTCCAATGGCAAGCTCCCTTAGTACTCTTTTTTTTTCTTCTTTTGTTTGCTTGTTTGTTTTTGGCTCCTGTTTCTCTCTCCTCTCTCTCTTCTTTTCCATAACAATCTTAGCTCCACACATCACAATTTTCCCCCTCCTTCCTGCCTACCTGCACCGTACACTAAACCTCGCACCCCCCAGCAGCAGAGGCATGGTCTACCAGACCCTGCCCTCTGCTGATTCCTGGCCCGCCCTGTCAAGCCTAGTACGTGCCACAAAAAACCTATCCCAGCAATCCCCCTTCATCTGGACCTGCCCTGCTGCATCATAGCTGAGCAACTAGCCCTGCCCATTAGACAAAGAAGTATCATGCTCACAAATGAGCAAACAATAAAGAATGCACAGGCAGGCTGCTAATACATAACCAAATAAAACAAAAAAGCAGGATGAAACAAACAAATATACAATCAATAAATGAAGAAAATAATTACTGAATGTCCTGAAGACAGCAGACAATAAAAAAACAGGGCATCATGGTTCCAGTAGGTGTCCAAAATAAAACACCAGATGACTTTCCAGTAGAAGAAAAGGCACTACAACTACCTAATAGGGATTTCAAATCTCTAATATTCCGAGCTATTCAAGAGTTGAAGCAAAAAGATGACCAAAATGAGGAAAAAGTAGACAAATTCATGGAAAAGGCAGACAAAATCATGGAAAATACGGACAAAAAAGGAAGAATTCAGGAACATAATACAGGAATAAAATGCCAAAATAAATTCACAACTAGAAATCATGCAAAAACAACAATTAGAAATCCAAAAGATAAACAACAAGACTTCACAAATGTCATAGAAGTGCTGAGGAGCAAGTCTGAAACAACAGAAGACAGGATCAGCAAAATTGAAGACAAATACTTGGATACAACTCTGAGGAAAAATCAGAGAAAGAACAAAGAAAAATGAAGAAACCCTGAGAATTATGTGGGATACAATCAAAAGCAAAATTTGTGAATGATCAGAGGTCCAGAACAAGGAGAGAAAACCAAAAACACAGAGAAGATCATTGAAGAATTGCTGACAGACAACATCCCTAATATCACAAAATATGAAAAGCTGACCATCCAAGAAGCTCAATGAACCCGATATAGGATAGATCCCAAAAGAAAATCGCTAAGGCATATCATAATCACACTCGTTAAAACCGAAGACAAACAAAGAATCCTGAGAGCAGCTCGAGAAAAACAAAAACACACACAGAAGGGAAACAATAAGATTAAGCTCTGATTACTCAGCAGGAACCATGCAGGCAAGAAGGCAATGGGATGACATATATAAAACCTTGAAAGAAAAAAACTGCCAACCAAAAATAATATATTCTGCAAAACTCTCCTTCAAATATGATGGTGAAATTAGGACATTTCCAGATAAACAGAAATTAAGGGAGCATGTAAAAACCAAAACAAACTTACAAGAATTATTAAAGGGAGACCTTCGGTCTGAGAATAAACAACCTCAGACCACAGCCTGAATCTAGGATCCAAGATTGTACCAGCCAGATACCAGCCTTGGAAATGAACTCTCAAGGACTATAAAAAATCAAAAGGATTACTACAGGGAAACAGAGACGTTAATCTGTAAATGACAACATCAGAACAATAAAAGAGGGAATAAATGGTATAGGTATAGAACTTTCTAATGGAGAGGAAGGCAAGGCGATATAAAGTAATGATAGACTGGTTCAAACCTAGAAAAATAAGTGCAAATTTCAAGGTAACCATGAAGAAAGTTAACAAACCTACCCCTCAAAATAAAGAGGAAAAACTTAAAGTCTCAGTAAAAACAAAATCAACAAAAATAAAAGATGAAAAAAAATCCACAAAAAAAAAAAAAAAAAAAAAAAGGAATTCAGCACAGGAGAGTAAGGGAAATAAAGAAAATAGCACCACAAAAAGAAAAAAAAAAACTACAAAATAACAACAATAAACTCACACCTTAGCAATAATTACACCGAATGTAAATGGCCTAAATGCACCCACAAAGAGACAGAGAGTGACAGAATGGATTAAAAAAAAAACAGGATCCATCAATATACTGTCTACAGGAGACACATCTTAGAAACAAAGAAGTAAATTTATTAAAAATCAAAGGATGGAAAATCTGAACAGACCGATAACAAGAGAAGAGACTGAAAAGGTAATAAAAAAAAAAACTCCCAACAAAAAAAAAAAGCCCTGGCCCAGATGGCTTCACTGGAGAATTCTACAAAACACCCAGAGAAGAGCTTACACCAGTGCTACTGAAACTATTTCAGAACATAGAAAAGGAAAGGATACTTCCAAATTCATTCTATGAAGCCTGCATAACCCTGACACCAAAACCAGGAAAAGATGCCACAATAAAAGAAAATTACAGACCAGTATCTCTCATGAATATAGATGCAAAACTTCTCAACAAAATTCTAGCCAATAGAATTCAGCATCATCTAAAAAAAATAACACACCACAACCAAGCAGGATTGATGCCAGCTATGCAAGGATGGTTCAACATTAGAAAATCAATCAACATAATCCACTACATAAATAAAAGAATCACATGATCATCTCAATCGATGCAGAAAAGGCATTCGACAAAGTCCAACACCCATTCCTGATAAAAACTCTCAATAAAACAGGTATAGAAGGGAAATTTCTCAACATTATACAGGACACCTATGCAAAACCAATGGTCAACATCATTCTTAATGGAGAAAGTCTGATAACATTCCCCTTGAGAACAGGAACAAGACAAGGATGCCCTTTATCACCACTCCTATTTAACATTGTGCTGGAAGTTCTAGCTAGAGCAATAAGGCAAGAAAAAGAAATAAAGGGCATCCAAATTGGTAATGAAGAAGTTAAACTGTCCCTGTTTGCGGATGATATGATACTATACATAGAAAACCCTAAAGACTCCACGAGAAATCTACTGGAACTAATAGAAAGATTCAGCAGAGTAGCAGGATACAAGATAAACATGCAAAAGTCAGTTGGATTCCTATATACCAATAAGGAGAATGATGAAAAGGAAATCAGGAAAACAATACCATTTATAACAGCCCCTAAAAAATAAAATACTTAGGAATAAATCTAACCAGGGATGTAAAAGACCTATACAAAGAAAACTACAAAACAAAACTGCAAGAAACCAAAAGAGATCTACATAAATGGAAAAACATACCATGCTCATGGATAGGTAGACTCAATACTATGAAAATGACAATTCTACCCAAAGCAAATACAATGCAATCCCGATTCAAATACCAACAACATTGTTTAAAGAAATGGAAAACTAATTATTAAGTTTATATGGAAAGGGAAGAAGACTCAGATAAGTAAAGCACTATTGAAGAAGAAGAAGAAAGTAGGAGGACTCATACTACCTGACCTCAGAACCTACAATACCGCTACAGTAGTCAAAACAGCCTGGTACTGGTACAATGACATATACATTGATCAATGGAACATAATTGAGAACCCAGATGTAAATCCATCCACCTACGGTCACCTGATCTTCAACAAGGGGCCAAAGTCCACCAAATGGGGAAAAGACAGTCTTTTTAACAAATGGTGCTGGCAAAACTGGATGTCCCTCTGCAAAAAAAAACTAAAACAGGACCCATACCTCACACCATACACAAAAACTAACTCAAAATGGATCAAAGACCAAAATATAAAGTCAAAAACTATAAAGTTCATAGAAAAAAAATAGGACCAACGCTAGAGGCCCTAATAATGGCATTAACAGGATACAAACCATAACCAACAACACACAAACTCCAGAAGATAAGCTAGATAACTGGGATCTTCTAAAAATTAAACACTTATGCTCATCAAAAACTTCACCAAAAGAGTGAAAAGAGAACCTACAGACTGTGAAAAAAATTGGGGCTATTACAAATCAGACAAAGATCTGATCATTAAAAATCTACAAAAAAATACAACACCTCTACAACAAAAGGACAAATAATCCAGTTAAAAAATTAGCAAAGGAAATGAACAGACATTTCATCAAAGAAGACATTCAAGCGCCCAACAGACATATGAGGAAATGCTCACATTCACCAGCCATTAGAGAAATGCTAATCAAAACCACAACGAGATGCCATCTCATCCTGGCATTACTGGCATGAATAAAAAAAAAACAGGAAATAAATGTTGGAGAGGCTGCGGGGAGATCGGAACTCTTATGCACTGATGGTGGGAATGCAAAATGATACAACCATTTTGGAAAGTGATATGGCGCTTCCTCAGAAAGCCAGAAATAGAAATACCATACGACCCAGCAATCCCACTCTTAGGAATATCTTAAAGAAATAAGAGCTGTCACATGAATAGACATATGCACACCCATGTTCATTGCAGCATTGTTCACAATAGCAAAAAGATGGAAACAACCTAGATGCCCATCAACTGATGAATGGATAAACAAACTATGGTACATACACACAATGGAGTATTACACAACAATAAACAGCAATGATGAATCTGCAAAGCATCTCACAACATGGATGAATCTGGAGGGCATTATGCTGAGTGAAATAAGTCAATCACAAAAGGACAAATATTGTATGAGACCACTACTGTAACAACTCATTAAAAGGTTTACACACAAAAAGAACAATCTTTGATGGTTATGAGGGAGGTGAGAGGTGGGAATGGAAAAGCTCTAAAGAGACAATAGGTAAATGGTAACTTTGGTGAAGGGTGAGACAGTACACAATACTGGGGAAGCCAGCACAACTTGTAAAAGGCAAGGTCATGGAAGCTCCATAGACACATCTAAACTCCCTGAAGGACTGAATTGCTGGGCTGAGGGCTGCAGGGACCATGGTCTCGGGCTCTATCTAGCTCAGCTGGCATAACACAGTTTATAAAGAAAATGTTCTACAATCTACTTTGTTGAGCAGCATCTGTGGTCTTAAAAGCCTGTGAGCAGTCATCTAAGACACTCCACTGGTCTCACCCCTTCCAGAGCAAGGAAGAATGAAGAAAAATAAACACACAAGGGAAAGATTAGTCCAAAAGACTAATGGACCACAACTACCACAGACTCCACCAGACTGAGTTCAGAATGGCTAGATGGTGCCAGGCTACCACCACTGACTGCTCTGACAGGGATCACAATAGAGGGTTCTGGACAGAGCTGGAGAAAAATGCAGAACAAATTCTAACTCACAAAAAAAAAAACCAGACTTACTGGCCTGACAGAGACTGGAGAGACCCCAAGAGTATGTCCCACGGGCACCCTCTTAGCTCAGTAATGAAGTCGCTCCCGAGGTTCACCCTTCAGCCAAAGATTAGATAGGCCCACAAAACAAAACGGGACTAAGGGGGCACACCAGCCCAGGGACAAGGACTAGAAGGCAGGAAGGGACAGGAAAACTGGTAATAAGGAACCCAAGGTCAAGAAGGGAGAGTGTTGACATGTCGTGGGGCTGTTAACCAATGTCATAAAACAATATGTATACTGTTTAAAGAGAAATTGGTTTGTTCTATAAGCCTTCCTCTAAAGTACAATTAAAAATAAATAAATAAAGGATATGTAGGGTACAATCATGGAACATTGTCACATCATAATTTCAGATTATTAATTGAGAATGAACTCTGGTTTTAGAGTTTGTACACTTATATAACCTTATAACATTGATGATCTTGGGTTTTGTTTTGACTTGCTTTGCTTTGCTTTATTTGGTTAAAAAAAAAAAAGCACAGCAACTCTCATATCTCTAGTTACAAGTTTAGAAAAACTGCCTTAATTGACTCTGGTTGTTACAAGTAATTACTTAACCAATATATATTAAGAGAAATCTCAGCTTCAATAATAATTATCAACCATCTTCAACTTCCTACTCCTATTCTGGAACTGGGAAAAAGAAAATCTCACTTTAGATGAAGGTTTCTACTTTGGAAAGTAGTTTGGAGTTTCCTAAAATGGTAAACATTCACTTACTATATATCTCAACAATTACATTCCAGGTATCTATCCACTCCCCTCAAAAGTAAAAATATATGTCTACACAAAAACTTATATGTGAATATACATGGCAACTTTATTGATCCTTAAAGAAAAACTGGAAACAATTCAAATGTCTATCAACATGTGAAAGGAAAATCAAAATCTGGAATATCCATGTGAGGAAATACTACTCAGCAATACAAATGAAATAGAACCACTGATACAGGCAGTAACATGAAACCTCAAATATATTACACTAAGAGAAAGAAGCTAGACACCAAAAACTTTGTGTGGTATGATTCCATCTAGAAACAGTAAAACTACAGAGACAAAGCAGATAACTGTTTGTCTAGGGCTGGTGATAGGAGTGAGGATTGGATGGAATCAGCATGAGGGAACTTTCTGGAATAATGAAAATGTTCTGAAAACAGATTGTATTATTTTTTGCTATTTTTAATAGACTTTATTCTTTAAAGCATTTTTAGGTTTACAGAAAATTGTATAGAAAATACACTGATTTCCCATATATACCCTCTACTCCCTGAACAGTTTCTCCTATTATTACCATCTTGCATTGTGATGGCACATTTGTTACAATCGATAAATCAATATTGATGCATTATTACTAACTAAAGTCTATAACATACATTAGGGTTCATTTTTTGTGTTGCACAGTCCTATGGGTTTTGACGAAAGCATAATGTCATGTGTTCACCATTACAGTATCATACATAATAGTTTCACTGCCCTTAAAATGTCCTGTGCTCCACCCATTCATCCCTCTCTTGTTCCTCCTGAAACCCTGACAACTACTGATCTTTTCATTGTCTCTGTAGTTTTGCCTTTTCCAGAATCTCATACAGCTGGAATCATACAGTATGCAGCTTTTTAAGACTGGTTTCCTTCACTTAGCAGTATGCTTTTATTATTATTATTGTGATTTAGGTGAAATTTTACAGAGCATATTAGTTTCTCATTAAACAATAAATATAGAAATTGTTTTGTGACATTGGATGCCAACCCTTTGATATGTCAACACTCTCCCCTTCTCCACCCCAGGTCCCCTGTTTCCATTTGTATAGTTTTCCTGCCCCTTTCTGCCTTCTCATCTTTGTTTTTGGGCTGGTGTGCCCATTAGACTTGTATACATGATTGAACTATGAAACACATCCCTCACCTATGTTATTGGCCCTATAAGACCTGTCTAATCTTTGGCTGAAGGGTAAGCCTCAGGAGTGACTTCAGTACTGAGTTAAAAGGGTGTCCGGGGGCAATATTCTTGGGGTTTCTCCAGTCTCTATCAGACCAGCAAGCCTGGTGTGTGTGTGTGTGTGTGTGTGTGTGTGTGTGTGTGTGTGTGAATTTGAATTTTGTTCTACACTTTTCTCCTGCTCTGTCTGGGACCCTCTATTGTGATCCCTGCCAGAGCAGTTGGTGGTGATACCTGGGCACCATCAAGTTGTTCTGGGCTCAGTCTGGTGGAGATTGTGGTAGTTGTAGTTGTGGTCCATTAGTCCTTTGGACTAATCTTTCCCTTGTGTGTTTGGTCTTCTTCATTCTTCTTTGCTCCAGATTGGGTGAGACCAGTAGATGTATCTTAGATGGCCTCTTGCAGGCTAAATATATTGTATTGTTGATTGTACAACTACATACATTGAATAAAACTCAAATTCTACACTTAAAAGTAGTGAGTTTTACTGTAATGAAATATCTAGGCTTGTTCTATTCTCTTCCTGCTAACGCTGCATATAGTTCTCTGCTTTTTATTTATGGTCACAGTAGAACTTTTTTCATTCTGTGATCTTCTTCTCCTGAAAACTTACTCAAATGTGAAAGCTCTTTATATCTCCCTCCTTCTATCTGCTTGGCTTGTTCATTCACTCAGTCGATTTTCAACAAAACTATATTGAGCCTCTACCAGGCACTCAGCCCTGCATTAGGTGCTGAAAATACAAGATGATTAAGTCATCTCCTAATGCTCCTCTCTTCTCTTTAAGAATTCTGTCTTTATTCCACAGCAGCACTTGCCCCATCTTCCCAACTTCCACTAATAACTACCCTCTCTTGGTTAGCGGTTTTGCAAATTTGTCCGGTGCTTTGCAGGAAGTGCTGTCTTAAAGTGTCAATCCTTTATAATGCATTAGATATACCTTTAAAACACTTACCCAATTCAAAATTAAGTAATCAGTTAAAGCATTTATTCAACGGTTTCTTCTAAAAAACACAACAGGAAACGTCAATCGTTTGGGACGAAGGACTTTTACTTTACCAAATTTACTGTCTCTGTCATTGACAGTGGTAGAAAGATGTGGCAGTCTGCTTTCATAAAGATTATAGCTTTGGAAACCATACGGGGCAGTTCTTCTCTGTCCTACAGGGTTGCTATGAGTCAGAATCAACTGATGACAATGAGTTTTGGGTTTCTGAATCATTGACAACTAAAGCAGCTCTGGATTTGTGTAAAGGTTGCTTTCAACCTTGAAGAAAGTGCCTCCAAACCAGCTCTGGAGATATTCCTAAATCCAAAGCTGGCCTCTAGGCTGGGATCCATTTTCCAAACTAAGTGTGATGGATCTAATAGTTTCCAGAAAGTACTTGTGATTTAATTATATTTTCAGCCATGCACTCTTTCTACAAAAATTTTCATCTTAATTCTTGTGCACCAGACACCAAGCTAAACAGCAGTGGACAAGGTAAATAAGGCCTAGAGTTTGCCCTCAAAGTGCTTTCAGTGTGAGAGACAGACAAGTAAAATGATAGTTACAACTCAGGACGGTGAGTAAAAGAACGGAAGCATACACAGACATTATTTTCCTGAAGATGAGTGATTGACCTTATTTTCAAAGAATAAATAGAAGTCTATTTGTTTAAAAAGTACTAGGTAAAGTACCCAAGCTAAGGGAACAACATGTGCAAAGATCATGTTTGCAGAATTATATATAACATGAACAGACAGCTATTGTGCATGGTACAACTGGTGAAGTGACTGGATGAAGACGAACATTTATTTTCTCAAGAGTCAAAGAATTAAGGAATTCATGTACTAGTCAAGAAATTGTACTTTATCTTATATATAATGGGCATCCATTGAAGCATTTTAGGTAGGCAAGTTGAAAAATCTATGGCAGTATGGGGAATGGGTGAGAACCGGTTTGAATTTTTTAGGTGGTGAAGGAAAGGAAGAGATCTGGGGTGATTTTTCCATCAAGTTTCTTCCTGGCTTTTCCAGAACTTGTCATGACTTAGTGGGCAAGGAGTAATTTTGGTACCTCTTAACCTTAGAAAATAATTGTCCTGCAGATTTTCATTACATAATGCTAATAAATTCCTGTTAGATGTTTCGTATGCCCACCTTCAAAGTCTACATTAGCAAATCAAGTCTATTTCTTCTATATGTAGTTTTTTCTTTTTTTTTTTTTCCTTTTCTGACTTCATTCATGGTTAACAAAGACATGACTGTCTTCAGTTTTCCTCTATGATTTTATTTGATGGAGAAATCACTTGGTGACCAAAACTGCTATAAACACAAACACAGAGATTGCATCAGTGCTATTTATTAAAGTGGTTCTCTCTTCAATGTTTAATCATTGTGGGGTTTTTTTTTTTTTCTTTCAATGCTCTGGCTCTTTTTTCATATGAAAAACTGTAAATTAATAAACTGTGAAGGCTGGCTCAGTAACACATTACATTACATTCACCACTCTGAAGCGTACAATTTATTTAAGATAAACTTAAAATATAATTTATCTTTAAAAATTTTATATATTCAGATATTTTGTGAAGTATGCTCCCAGCCCATCAGTCTCAGCATTCCTGAAGAATGAGGAAGAAGTCTGTGGACAAATGAGTATGTATTCTAAAATGTCACATGAGGAGCCTGAAGTCCCTGACGCAGTTTGTTCTCTTTCCACATTAAGCTTTACCTGGTCCAGTTTTAACACTTGCCTTTACCCTGTTACTGAATGACAAAATTGGAGATTAACTGATTTGAGAAATAGTGTTCAAAAATAATCCTCTTGGGGTCACCTAAATAACGTTTTTACCCTCTCAATATTCAAAGACCTTTTCTCCCCCCATGAAACTTCTCCTCCAATTCCATCTCTTGTTGTCATTCCTCAGGAATGCAGTTTGGCTTCTGATCAAGCACATGTTGTAAAACTATCATCTAACTACACTGATGTTTTCATTTCACACAGTACATAGTCCTTTGACCCTATCTTTAAACTGGGTTAGGAGTATGGCTATCCAGTGGTAAAAAGATTCTCATTCAGGGTCATTAATCAAAGTAAAAAGCCTTATATAAATCACAGTTTCACAGAAGTAAAAAAAAAAAGAAAGAAAGAAAGAAAACTGTGAAATTCTGTGTCATCTGTGAAAATTGTCTGTTTGGTTTGAATTTGTATGGAAATATCTTAAATTCAGGTTCTAGAATGATGTTTTGCTTCCATCAGCTTTAAAGCATGTGAAAAGGCAGACCCTGGGAAAGAGTTCTATTACTACAGAGACTTCAGTATGTGTTGCTGTGACCAAACACTTCATTTAAAAACAGTTCTGATATGTTATGTTCTAAACCTGTTTAAATAGAAGAAGAAAAAAGTTTGATTCCCAAAGAACTCTGATTCAAAACTTGGCATTGGGGTGAATCAAACCAGCCTTCCTAAAAACATTCAAGAAAAATATAAGAACTGTATTTTCCAAGTAACTTCAATCAGTAGTCATTAAAAAGGGTGGGAGGGGCAAGAAAAGTGGGAGAACATAGAGGATTAACTACTAGGATTTTCTCTCTGTCAACACTACCATTGTGAAGGGAGCCATCTTTAAAATGGAGGTAAGTTATTACAGGGTCTTTGATAACTAACAGCATATAGATGGTACACTGTCTATATATTTCTATTCTGGGATGGAAAAGGGAAAGATAAGAGCATGAAGTGATTTGAGGTATACAAAAGCCTTGACATGAGTTGCTCTTTCACAAGTACTACATGGATAGGGAGACCCAGGTAAGAGGTCAGTGTCTTTTCTCTAATAAGGAGCTGAAAAGAATAGTGAGGTGATACCTGAAGCAAAAGCTGCAGGATCCAGGCTCTGTGTCACAGAAGCATGAGAATTTGTAAGCAGAGCAGTGAACAGATTTAATACAATGCAAAGATAGAACAATAGATCAACATTTCACGTTTGACTCAAACAGAAATTATGGGGATGGAAAATTTGGCAAAGGATATTAGTGATGGTTGCACAACATGATTTATGTAATTAGTCTCACTGAATTGTTGTTGTCAGGTGTTGTCGAGTCAGTTCCAACTCATAGCAACCCTATGTACAATAGAACTAAACACTGCCCAGTCCTGTACCATCCTTACAATCATTGGTATGTTTAAGCCCATTGTTGTAGCCACTGTGTCAACCATCTCATTGATAGTCTTCCTCTTCTTTGCTGATCCTCTACTTTACCAAGCATGATGTCCTTCTCCAGGGACTGGTCCCTCTTGATAACATGCCCAAAGTACATGAGACAAAGTCTCGCTATCCTTGCTTCTAAGGAGCATTCTGGCTTTACTTCTTCCAAGACAGAATTGTTCATTCTTCTGGCAGTCCATGGTATATTCAATATTCTTTGCCAACACCATAATTCAAAGGCATTAGTTTTTCTTCTTTTTTCTTATTTATTGTCGAGCTTTCACAGGCATACGAGGCAAATGAAAAAACCATGGCTTGGGTCAGGTGCATCCTTAGTCCTCAAAGTGACATCTTTGCTTTTAATCACTTTGAAGATGTCTTTTGCAGCAGATTTGCCCAATGCAATACATCATTTGATTTCCTGACTACTGCTTCTGTGGGAGTTGATTGTGGATCCGTGTAAAACGAAATCCTTAACAACTTCAGCATTTTCTCCATTTATCATGATGTTGCTTATTGGTCCAGTTGTGAGGATTTTTGTTTTCTTTATGTTAGGTGAAATCCATACTGAAGGCTGTAGTCTTTCTCATTCATCAGTTAAGTGCTTCAAGTCCTCTTTACTTTCAGCAAGAAGGTTGTGTCATCTGCCTATCATAGGTTGTTAATGAGTCTTCTACCAATCCTGATGCTGCGTTCTTCTTCATATAGTCCAGCTTCTCGGATTATTTGCTCAGCATACAGATTGAATAAGTATGGTGAAGTATACAACCCTGACGTACAACCTTCCTAATTTTAAATTACCCAGTATCCCACTGTCCTGATAAAACGACTGCCTCTTGGTCTATGTATAGGTTCCACATGAGCAAGATTGTGTTCTGGAATTCCCTTTTTTTGCAATGTTATCTATAATTGTTCATGATTCACACAGCCAAATACCTGTGCATAGTCAAGAAAACACTGAATGGTACACGTGAAAAATATTGAAATAGTAAATGTTGTGTTATCTATAAGTTTACAATAAAATAGAACAATTGTTCTTAGGTATTGGTATTTCTTTCAGTCTTGCTTCCCAAATCAGAGAAATAAACTCTTAAATGTAATTTGCAAAGGTAGAAATGAAGTTCTTCTAAATCAAAATTAAAAATTAATGAAAAAATGGCATTAAAATATATATTTGTTTTTATTATATTTAGATAACACCATAACATATTTGGTCTGAGTGCCACAATCTTTGGCCAATACTGTCTACTTAGGATCAGCTAGGAGCCTTGGTAGCACAATGGTTAAGTGCTGGACTGCAAACTGAAAATAACCCACCAGCGGGTCCCTGGTAGAAAAGACCTGACAATCTGCTCCCATAAAGATTACAGCCTAGGTAACTCTATAGGGTAGTTCTACTCTGTCATATAGGGCCCCTATGAGTTGGAATTGACTCAACAACATGCAACAACAACACCACAATCCTTACAGGAATTGTGCCTGGAAGGTACTTATCAGTCTGCATTGAAAATTCATCCTAGTTTTGTAATGGCGTTTACAAATTACTGTTGTTTCTGAAACTTAGAATTAAGTTTTCAAAGTTTTAATATCTGGGTATATGGATTTAAAAAGAGAGGCCATCTGGTGAAAGCCTCTGTTAACAAAGGGAAAAACAAACATTCTGATAAAGGTTCTTAAAGTTAGTTATCAGATTGGACATGATCTCCAGCTACATAGTATGCAATCAGAGGGACACGAGTCATAGTTTAGTTTCCCAGGGCCCTGTGGTAAGTAGGCCCACTCAGAGGGATTGCATTCCCTTCAGCCTGTCCTAATCTACAATTGTACCTTATGGACTAAATTTTACCTAGATACCTTTGGGAAAAGATGATTGGTAAGTTAAGCACAGCACTTAAGATGGGAGTTCCTTCCATTTACAGCAGCATTCAGCAATACTGCTTCTGGTTAGAAGATTCGTTTCTTAAACTCCACAGGCAGCTCCTTCCCACCCAAGGCCCCCTCCCCCTGCAAATATGGATTGGGTTTTACTATCTTCCATATTCCTCTCCTTTTATATCATGGCCACATAATTCATGTGCTATTAACACACATGGAAGGCTGAGAGAGTTAACTGTGAACAGGAAGCAGAAAGAGCCAGAAGATAAACTCATTCCCCTCCCTCCTCTTTACATACAGTCTTAGGAGCCTTGATTTCCTATGGCTCTCCAGAGCAATCCAGGAAGACTGAGTAAATATCTGTGCTTTCCTTCGAAGCTGTGGCCAACGCAGTAACACATTACATTACATTTGCTTTCCTTTTGTCCCTTCCTCACTACTCTTTTCCTTTCATTTTTGCTGCTCCTGAATTATACCCCACAATAAAGCATCAACGTATAAATGTTACCTCAGATTCTGTTTTCTCAGGCTAAGAGAGGACAATGACTGATAAATTTTATTACTTTATGGGGATAAAATATTGCATCATTTAGGGCACTGTAAAGCAAATCTATCCCTATTCTTATATAGAAACATAAAAAAAAGCAAGAAGCGCAAACAAAAGATTCTAAAGGGATTTTACAGATGTTCCATTGTCTTTATCCTTTTGAAAATATTGTCTCTTAGAAGAGACAAGAAGACGTTGGCATATCTTGATTTAGAAAAACATTCATAACCTGTTAGCCTATCATTGCATATGCACACGTGCGGTGAGAAAAAAAAAAATATGACATTGTGGTCCCAGAAGTATTAGGCCCCATAAGAGATTTTTCCAAATCTCACATTTAACGCTTCTACACATATATTCTGGGTTTATCAAAGTTCCTCAAACAGCATCACAATGCTCTCAGACTTCCATGTCTTGCACAGGTTACTTACTCTGCCTGAATTCCCTCCTCGCACTTTTCCACCTTTACCTCATGATTCAGATAAAGGGCCTTATTGTCTGTGAACTTTCTCTACTGTCCCTCCTCCCTGTTACAAAATTAAGTATCCCTGTCTCTACTTTTATAAGCTTGTTTATACTTCTATTCTAGCACCAATCTGTCAACTTGTCCTCTTCAACTCTATTCCAAAAACCAAAAACAAACTCTTTGCCATCAAATCAATTCCAACTCATAGCAACCCTAAAGGACAGAGTGGAACTGCTCTGTAGAGTTTCCAAGGCGTAGCTGGTGGATTCGAACTGCCGACCTTTTGGTTAGCAGTGGAGCTCTTAACTGCTGTGCTACCAGGGCTCCTTTAACTGTATTAGGACCTCCTAAATTTTCAGATTGTATTGCTTTTATTTTTATATCTCCAGTATGTCTTATTGCTCCTGAGATGCAATAAACCAAAAACCAAACTGGTTGTTGTGGAGTGGATTCCGACCCATAGTGACCCCACAGAACATAGTAGAACTGCCCCATAGGATTTCCAAGGCTGTAATCTTGATGGAAGCAGACTACCACATCTTAAAGGAGCAAATGGGAAGGGGAAAGAGGTAATGAAAAGGAAGAAGCTGAAGAAGGAAATTGTATGTACCTGCTTGGATATCTTTCCATTCTTCCTTCATTCCCCATGTCTTGGGTTTGAAGGAGAGAATTCAATGTTACGATAATTCTATATGTTTTTGAAAGCTCTAGAAAATATTCCAGTAATTCAATATCCTATACAAAAATAATTAAGTCAACTCTCCAGAGGGCTGTATGTTTTTTCTTAATAAAGCATAATTTCAATTTCAATCATTTCTATAGTGTTATAGAAATCAATAAAGAAAAGAGATTTTCATTCCAGAGCTTTCTTTGGTAGAAAATTTTCCTGAAACTCTTAAAACCTATACACTAACGTGTTGTTGTTTTGTGTTGTCAGGCCAATTCCAACTCACAGAGACCCTATAGGACAGAGTAGAACTGCCCCATAGGGTTTCTTAAGCTGTAACCTTTATGGGGCAGATCGCCAGTTCTTTTCTGCAGAGCCACTGGTGGGTTCCAACCACTGACCTTTCAGTTAGCAGCTGAGTGCTTTAACCACTATGCCACAGTAGCCAAGAGCCTGAACCACTGTGCCACCATTGCTCCTACAAAGAAGGGTTAAGATAGGAACATGTAAATACAGTGTTTTCAATAGAAATCTGAATGTACACTAACAGATAAGTTCCTTCTCATCTTGAACCTCTAAGGAGTTGAACCCAGATGCATGGAGACTCTTCTAAAGGATATGGTTGCGCCATACTCATGCTCTCAAACATCGTGAGCTATGCCGTCATTTACAGAATGGGATTCCAGTACCTTGACATAGTTTACAGACTGAGGAGGCAGTTGCTATTTTTGATTGTGTTAACCTGTGCATAATTATGTAATTACCTACTAAAATTTAGTCAGTGTTGCACATCTAAATCATTAACTTTAACAATTAACAAGCTTCTTTGATTAGTATTTTCATAGTGTGGGATAACATACTTTTGTCAGCTTTCATATGATTAGTTATGACTGGGTATTTGTTTATGCAAAATATTTTCATTGCCTGTTTAGGAGAAAAAGAGAGGGAGACTGAGGGCAGAGGAGCCTTGTTGCCTCCTCTCAGCAGACTCCCTCATGGTTGAACTCAGGAAATGTAAATGAGGAGAGAATGCATAAAAGGTACACTTGTCACTCCCCAAATGGCATATAATTTTAGCATCAGATTAGAAGAGTGTCTAGAGAACTCAAGATGGGAGAAATGGGTTCTCCTTTGGCAACTTAAACTAACAAGGACATCAGCGTACATGGCATCAACTCAAAATGTCACACACAACTCCCGATGTGGCCAGGCAGCATGCCTCCAACAGCAGTGATCAGGGCAGCTGCCCTCCTAAGGAAAATGTATGTCAGTATATTTGTTATTTACTTTCCAGAAGAAACAGAGCAGCTGCAGTAATTTTTGAGAGAATTCTCTGACATGTCTCATTTCCTATCAGTCTTAGGTGCTATTGACTGTATACACACATTCCTATTAGACTAACATTTCTGAATGCAGCTAGCTATTGGAATAGAAAATCCTTTAATTTCTTGGCTATGATGGGGCTGTGTGATGCCAAATTTCAGCTCTCTGTGGAAGACAGAAAGTCCTCAGGACATGAAGCATTTCTTCAGGCAAATTGGCTGCGTTCATTTGTTTGAAGTAAGCGATTACAAAAAAGTGGCTCAGAGAAATTTTAAAGTAAAATTAAAAATAAAAATACTACACTGGCTACTATGCATGTATTTGTGTTTCCCTTTTGAGGGAATGTGTTTAGGGTGGAGATGGCAGTGATCAAAAGGGGTTAGCATAGATGATGCACTCTAAGTTTGAATGGAGAAAGCATGTGTGATTTGCCACTGAGACCAGAAGGTGAGACCATTCTTTCAAAAGAATTTGCAGAGCAAAATGGACCCTTAACTCTCATTATTTTTTCTTTCTCTCTGTATTTTTATGACATCATATTCTGGTGAAAATGCCAGAAAAGAATAGTTTCATGACATGATAAGCATTTATTGTCTCTCTACCTAAAAGAGAAGTAACATTCCAAATGCAATTTATTTTTTTAGGAGGATTTTTTTAAATCAGATCAGGAATGTCAAATTCCACAATCATAAAGTATTGCTCTCTCAAAATTAGACATCTTTGTCTCCATGTCTCACAAGCATGAACATCTGCTCCATCTTTCACAAGACTCTTCCCCACAATCAGACACACTACTACTATCTTTGAGATTGCAAGCTTAATTATACTGTCTTTAAACCTTGGTGAGTGAGCACACAGGTAGCAATATCACTCGCTCACTGTGTCTTTTAATCTTTCCATGTCTCTAAGCATAACTTGAATGTAAAGCTTGTTTTATAATTTCAAGTCACCATCCTACCTTATAATTTTCTAGTTTTTATTAATTTTATCTTTCCTGCCCTTGACTTTCTAATCCCCAAAAAAACTCATTGCCATCCAGTCGATTCCAACTCATGGCAACCCTGTAAGACAAAGCAGAACTGCCCCATGGTTTCCAAGTTTATAAATTTTTATGGAAGCAGACTGCCACATCTTTCTCCCACGGAGCAGCCGGTGGGTTCAAACCACCAGCCTTCCAATTAGCAGCTGAGAGCTTAACCACTGCACCACCAGGGCTCCTTTAACTCTTTATAGTTGTTACCAATTTAAGATTGTTTTCTAAACAAAATAATCATTCATAATTTTATTATTTTTTTGTATCTTCTTTCCATGGTCTACATCGATGTGAAGGTTTATAGAAAATTTGGAGGCAGCAATATGTATTTCTTCTGTCAGGGAATGCCCACCCTACAATGACAGATACTAAAAAAACCCACTGCCATTGAGTTAATTCCGACTCATAGCGACCCTACAGGACACAGTAGAACTGCCCCATAGAGCTTCCAAGGAGTGCCTAATGGATTTGAATGGCCGACCTTTTGGTTAGCAGCCACAGCTCTTAACCACTATGCCACCAGTATTTCTGTTAAATGACAGATACCAGGAATAAAAATATGTCAGGGGGCCCCTGGGTGTTGTGGGTGTAATGAATACATTGAGAGGTCCTCCTGCTTGGGCACATCGTATTTGATAAGGTCATTTTGCAGCCTAAAGAACTAAACCATTTGACTTTCAGTTTTTTGTTTTTTTTCTTTTTGTTTTTTTTTAACTACAACATATTTGAATCCAATCCTTCAATTGAAACTCAGGTATGAGAGATAATGCTCAGATATGGGGTCAGAAATGGGATACCACAGGGGTCTAGAATGGAGGGAGATTCAGGGATAGTGTGCAGAATAAGTGAGGCTCAGCAAAGAAGGGAGAAATTCTAAGTAAACTCTGGGATGGTATGAGATAAGGAGTACCTTTCACACATTACTTGGTAACAATACGTTGTATTTACATTTTGACGTGCCTCTTTTGGGCATCGAAACTCTGAACCAAAGTTTCTCAACAGCAGCACTACTGACATTTTGAGCCTATAATTCTTTTTTGTGGAGGGTTGTCCTATGCATTGTAAAATGCTTAGCAACATCCCTAGCCTCAACCCACCAAATGTCTCTCCCCAACCCCCTATGCAGTTCTAACAACCAAAAATGTCTCTAGGCATTGTGAAACATCCCCTGAGAGGCAAAACTGCTACCATTTCTGCACCACGGTCCTAAAAATCTTTTAAAATGTCTCACTTTGCTCTTGCCTCACAGGCATCCCTAATACGACCTGCCTCACGATTTTCAAGGTGAGCACAAGGGTCCCTAGAGTTTAAACAATCCATATCCATGACTCATTAGTAACGGTTAAGTAGTGGTTAGCCACATGATCAGAAAAGGGAGCTGATGACCCTGCCCAATCCTAGATTTTTAAAGACACATTCACAGCTCTGTTCTCCACAATAGGATCTAAACTAAACAAGCAAAACGGAATTAGTATCCTCACCTCATACTTCTGGAACACTGTTGGTATAGGCACATAGTACTTTTTTCCTACAGGATCATTCCTTCTTCCATTCAACACTTCCTTGATGAAAATCTCAAGAACTGTTGAGGCTGGACTCCAGAAGAAGGAAGCCAGTCTTTTGAGACATTACCTTAGAGCCTACCAGCTTTTCTCACAGAACAATGGAGTAGTCTTGTCTTTGGATGAAAATAACATTGCTCCCATTTTAGCAAATTCAATGGTACATGACAAGTTTCTCCTTTATTTAAAAATCCCTGCCATGAGCGCCTTAGTATTTCTATGACCTTAAAAATGTGACCTTTGCTTAAAAGTCCAAACAGAATTCTTAAGGACAGCATACACCTATCTAATGGAATTTTTATTTAGAGTTTGATAGGCAATAGATTTGTTTTCAGATTTGAAAGGTATATTACTATCTAGCTTATAGAAACAATTACTATACATTTTACATAATTTTACATTTCTACAGACATTGCAGCCTTTCTTTTTCTGATATCATAAACTTTTCAAAATGTGTTAGGAAATGAAAGATTCTTAAAATCATAAAAGTTCCTGTTTTTTTTTCCTTTTTCCTAAACAGCATGCAAAGCTGTTGCATAATCTCAGAAAAAGATAGACAGGACATATCTTATAAATACATTTCAAAGCTCTGAAATGTAGACAAGAATATGTAAATTGAAATTAAATTTATTTTAGTGAACTGGCAAGAAGGGAAAAAATATAAGGCCATATGTTACCATCAGTTTTGCTATGCATATTTGGGGCAGGGGGAAGCTTCTCAAGCCAGGCATTTTCAGTCCATAAAATGTCTTCTATAGGTAACCACAAGCTGGAAATAGTAGTAGAAAAGTAATGAAAGTTAGAAATGAGGACAACGCTTTTATTGGTAGCAGAGCAGATTTGGGTACTTGGTCTAAGAGAAATGGATGTGAGAGTATGATAGTTTTTACTTAAGTGAAAATGGTGTCAGAAAGTAAGGAAACTCTCAGCTTGAAGCAGAAGCTCATTGTTTCACCTTTTTTCCTTCTGTTGGTCTCCCCACATCATGAGGAGCAATTCTGAAAATTTCCTACAGTGCAAAAATGGTGTACTCCAGGTTACCTATCTCTTCTAGACACTAAAGTGATTTCTTCTTTCATGGCTTGCTTCCATTAAAATATCACAGTACACAGGAAGTCAGTTTGAATTCTAGCCATGGGCACAGATAATATATTATGCTGATTTTAATATAAGTAATAAGCTGCATGAAAGCAAGGCTATATCTGTTCTGATCATAATTCCCAGTACCATGAACAATGTCTGACATGCAATAAGTACTCAATGAAAATTTTAATAAACAAAAAAATAAATTAAAAATAAATAAATACAGTAACAACTGTATTGTGCCTGGTGCTAGTAGTTTTATATATTTTAAAATAATAATTATTCTCTGTGCATGTGTTTGTATGATCATATTTTGACTCTGCACATTTCCACAACAGATTAAAGATAGCTGAATAATCACATGATATTACATGTGTATTTAACATGAAGCATTTTCCCATGGCTTGTAACAAATGAATTCAGAATAGAGAACTCTAACTATTTAAGAAGACAGAATTTTATTTTCTGAGATCATGTGCAGACAAGTAACTGAAGCTCTGAACTTCTATTTCTTGATCTAAGAAGTGACACTAACATAGCTTTCGTAGGGTTTGTACGTGGATTAAATGTGCCAGTGTACACAAAAGTGTTTGGCAGAATGTAAAGTAATGGATAAATTTACGTGGCATTACTGAATTTATCCTCAGAGAACAAAGACCAGATCACAGGTGAATGTATATGTCATTCACATATTAGCAATTATATGATGTCCTGAGCTCCAGGGAATTGGAATTTTTAAGGCACCAAATTCAGGGGACCAAGGGCAGTGGGTTCCAAGGCTAATTTTATCACTGCTTTGCTGTGAGACTTGGACAATTCTTGAGCTTCTTTTTATCTCAATATCATCATCTGTATAATGAGGCCATAATAAATTCACTGAAGTTCCTTTCTGCTCTAAGGTTTTATGGTTCTATGACAGAAAAAGATTAATGAGACACCTGAAGCAGCATCCAAAATGCAAGACCATAATCGAGGAAAGTTTTAGAAAAACCAAGGGAGTATATTAGCCACCTCTGTGCTCAATTCAGGGCCTCTTGGCCCATCTTTCACTCCAGTCATTCCTGCAGCAACCAGTTTCCTCAACTGTAATCTCACTCCTGCAAAGTGTGACTCCTGAGGGAACCCATCAGACACACATGTGCAACCTGGAAGTCCAAGGAAGTTAAACTCCAAAGGGGAAACTCTTTCACCAGTGGACAAAAACTCCCTCTTTTATCCCTCAGATGGGTAATTATAAGGCAATTCTATAGGGCTTCTCAAAGTGTCCTGGTAAGACCAAGCCCCATTTCCCCACAGTGGTGATCAATTCAAGAATGCATTCTTTATTGACTTTCCTCCTTCCTTGTTTCATGCTTCATAGTTTATCATTCCTGTTCTTTGGGATTATTTCCCCAAACTAACTGCCTGAACATAATCCCTTGCCTCATGCTATATTTACTCGGTAGATCCTAGGCTAAGAAACAAGTGGCTTGGAATGAATGGGATTTTAAAGCTGGATCACTCACAAAACAGACCAAGATAAAGACCCCATCATTTCTGCAGTAGGTGAGGTGGCGATAGCCCTTAGTATATTTAATACCATCACAATTACTGAGGCTATCACCAGAGTTTAGTTGGGATGCTATAAAAGTCAAAAGAATCCCAAAGAAGCATTTAGAGAGACTGTTATCTCCTGCATCTTCAGGGCAGACTATGCTGAACATAATCTCAGGGAATTGGATCCTGGATTTAACTGTAACGGAGTTAACAGGGTTAAATAGTTTACCTATGCCAATGTCAAAAAACCTTATAGAAAAAGAAACAGCATTTCAAGACCTGACTGAGAGCATTCTGGTGGACAAACCTGAGAATTATATACTTCCGGATTCCCTTAAATCCTCCAGGCTAGCAGAAAGAACTCTCTCCACCTGTCCTTTGCCTGGAGAACCCGCAAATCCTCACCTGCAGTAAATGCCTTACAAATGATGCTTGCCTTCTTCAAGACCTACCTGGGATCCCCTCATTGTCTCCAGAACAATAACTAACGTAAGACTGCAATACAACTAGAGCAGGAAATGGAAATGCACACTCAAATGATTGCAAGCCTGGTTAATACGGACCAGCAGAAACTGGAAGAATAGATGTATGGATGTCAGAAGGTTTGTACCAGGTTGGACTGTAAGGCTCCATGGGAAAAAAAATGATTTACATCAGAGCATTCATCTATCAGGATTTTACATCCTAGCAAAGAAACCTAGAATCAGTCTCAATACACAGCTAGAATGGCTCCTTGAAGCTTGGTCTACAGTAAATGGTATAGAGATATCAGAACTGTTAAACAGAGTACTGAGGAAGGAGTCAGTTGTCTCAGAAAGAAAATATGATTGAATGGATTTTTTTATGTGAAAATCTACCACTTGTCTATATTTCCTAAGAATGACCAGAAGACACTCCTTTCAGTAAGGCAATATGGAATACACCGTTGAGGGGGAAACCGGCATCTTTAAAGAAGCCTGGTAATGGCTGTCCTCCAGAAGCCAGGACTGAGAGTGAGAGATACTGCTATGAAATTGGGTTTTCTTTTCATCAAGGATGATACAGGAGTCTTGAGTGGCAGAGACCGGGGTGTAGCTCATAATCACTGTAGTGCGCAGAAAAGCCAGAATGGAAACCTGGGTGCCATGACCCAAAATAATCTTTGGTTATGGGTAGAAATACAACCAGAATACTCCTTACAAGTGAAGATGGTGAGATTTCGGCTCACTTACTGTGGACACGTCATTAGGGAAGACAAATTGCTAGAAAAAGACATCCTGTTTGGTAAAGAAGAGGGTCAGTGAAAATGAGGGAAACCCTCAATGAGACGGATTGACACAATAATCACAATGGACTTAAACATATCAATGACTATGAAGACTGCGCAAGATCAGGCAACACTCCATTCTGTAGTACATAAGGTCACCATGAGTCAGAACCAACTCAAAAACAACTAACAACAAAAATTTATAAGTATTCATAAAGCAGTAGAGATGTGAAGCCTACTAAGTATTACTTAGCTCATATTAAGAGCTAGTGCTGGTCCCTTACACAGTGTCCAGATCTAAGCCAGTATACAGATCCAGAACATATGGGGGAGAAGTCCAAGTCCCTGTGAAAAATGTCCTTGGAATTTCACCACAAGAATATATGACAAATATTCTCCTAACCCTTCCCAAACGGATCTGTGACTATTTGGCCAAGTAACTATGTTCTAGGAAAAAGGAATAGCCAAAACTTTTAATAGTGATTGATAGAGTATTTGAGCTGACCCTGATATCAGAAGACATACCAGAAGACATAAAATACCACCACGGTACTGCAATTAGAGTAGCAGAAGAGAAAAAAAGTGGACCTGCTTCACCAATGGATTATCCTGATAGGTTGATACTAGTCAAATGGAGCACTACAGCCGCACTCCAGGTGAGTCTGAAAAACAATGATGAAGGGAAATCTTCCTGAGTTCTTTTCTGCTCTGATGTTCTGTTGTTCTGTGACAGAACTGGTATATTGGAGCACTTGTAGCAGTATTCAAAATGGAAGGCTATATTTAAGAAGAGTTTTAAAAGAAGAATGTATATTAGACTTGTATACTAGACTTCTCTCATACCCCTTCCTTGGCATATCCTTTACTCTAGCCTTTGCTACAGCAACAAGTTCCACCAGGATGAATCCTGACAGCACCTTGTCTCAGCTATTTCAAATATCACGTATATGCTCCAGGGTGTCTCTGACTCTACAGCAAGAAACATTTCTGGGAATCACCAGGCACTAACACATGAGCAAGTCTGGAAGTGAAAGGGAGATAATGCTCCATTAGCAACCCTTTTGTAAACTTCTTAAGAACATTGAAAAAAAGAAAAGACAACCTAAGATTAGGCAATTATCAACTCAAATCATGCTGTGCTGGTCAGAAAGCCTCCAAAGGCAGTGTTTAAAGAGACCCCCTAGGAATTAAAGCAAGCACAGCTTGGAAGTGCAAGAAAGTTAACACCCCATGAAATCACTTCCCAAGCAAACTACCTGCATGCAAGTCTTTGCTGGGTTCTTTTTCTGCTAGGAAACTAGACTAGGCCAGACGGGTAAGTGTGAGAAGGGCAATTAGTGAACTGCAGACATGGCTCTGATACTCAGTAATTCACGAATTTATAGGTATAACACCAGAAATGTCCTTAAACCCAAAAGATCACCTCCTCCTGTTGCCTTTGCCAAAAGTTTTACAAAAAAGAGGAAATGTGTCCGTAGGCTTGAAGGACAGACTGTGCTTAGAAATTAAGTTCCAATGTAGGGCTCCACTTCACCATTTTCTCCACTGTGGTGTGGTACTCGTGCTTCAGCCATTAGTAATGTCATTTGACAAAATATAATTATTGATAATGGCTACCATTTATAGAGTGATTTTTTTCCTCCTAGGAACCATGCCAAGCAGTGTGTATGTGTGTGTGTGTGCGCGTATAAAATCACTCTTAAACTTCATGTCTGCCCTCTGAGGCAACTGTCATTACTTCCTCTTACAGATAAGAACACTGAGCGTCAGAAAATTCACCTTTACAAAGCACACACAGAAAACGACAAAGACAGGATTTGAAACCCTAAATAAATCACTACATCATATGACTAGCTGCCTTGTGCAACATTTCTGTGAAATTAGGCATTTGAACAAAAGCATGGGAAGAATAGTGATGGGAGCAAGAGAAAGTTTACTAACCTCTGAGGACCTAACGTGATTGGGGTCACCAAAAAGGACCTTCCACTAGAAGGCCAAGGTGTCATTAATCATTCATTCATTCAAAGAATATTTATTTAAACCTTAAATGTATGCAAAGTACTGCTCTAGGTAGGTATTGGGAGATGGAATAACAAGACAAAACCCATGAATCTTAGAACACTTTCTCCAAATAAAATACAAGTGCCACAAGAGTGGGACTGTGCCTATATTATTCACCATTTTATCCCCAGCACCCAGAATTTGTCAGGCACACCATAAGTGCTAAATGCATATCTGCTGAAAAAAGCTGATCTTTCAGGAGCAATGTACTTCCAAAGCTCTAGCTTTCTATTATATTTAATTGTTTATTGCACATAAACAAACATTTGATTTTCAAGTACATCTTTTTTGGGGGGTGCGGGGAGAGGGTAGAATCTCATGTGAAAGAGTTGAGTTAAATGCCTAACAAAGACTGTTCATTCCATGGCAAACTATCTTCATCAGTCCTTATGAGGAACTTCTCTTATTTTATTGTATTTGACTCCTTTTGGCAAATCCTCACTCCTAGACCCCTCCTCAAGAAGACTTCATGGTGCAATGATTAAGCACTGGGCTGCCAACCTAAAAGTTTGTGGTTCGAATTCACCAATAGCTCAAAGACCTGAAAATCTGCTCCTGTAAAGGTTACAGCCTAGAAAACCCTATGAGGCAGTTTTACTCTGTCCTATAGTGTCACTATGAGTTAGAATCAACTAGACAGCACTTAACAACAGCAGTCCCCTCCTCATCTCATGGGCACTAATTCAAATTTGGATTTATGTCTTGGATATTCATGTATTCTTGAAGAATATGCAGTATTTTATATGTATATGTGTGCGTGTGTACATGTGTGTGTTTAAATTTATATTATCATTTTTTTACCCAATACTGCTGTTTTAAGATCTGTCCATGTTGTTATACACTGACTATTTCATGTCTTCTAACTGCTATATATTGTTGTTGTTGTTAGATGCCATGGAGTTGATTCTGACTCATAACAACCCTATGTACAACAGAATGAAACACTGCCTGACCCTGTGCCATCCTCATAATTGTTGCTATCTTAGAACCCATTGTTGCAGCCACTGTGTCAATCCATCTTGTGGAGGGTCTTCCTCTTTTTCACTGACCCTCTACCTTACCAAGTATGATGTCCCTCTCCAGGGACTAGTCCCTCCTGATATACAGTATCCATCTATCATATTTTACTTACATACCCCTAAATGATGGACACCTAGATTGCCTCCAAAACGTCCCCCCACCACAAAAAAAGTTACAATGAATCTTTTCATACATATTTATTTTATGGTTTTCAGTAAGCATTACCCAGGGATATATACCCAGGATACCAGGTTCATTAGCGGATATATTAACTTGACTATCATATTCCTCCCTGTTGCTGCTGTAAAATTCACCACAAACTCCATGGCTTAAAACAACATGAACTTACTGTCTTACAGTTCTTTAGGTGAGAAGTTCAACACTGATGTCCCTGGACTAAAATCAAGGGGTAATCTGGGCTACTTCTTTTCTGAAGGATCTAGAGGAGAGTCTATTTTCTTGCCTTTTCCTCTTCTATAGGCCACCCACCTTGGTTCCTGGCCCCATTCCTCTATCTTCAAAGCCAATAATGTTGCATCTGTCTGTACCTTTCATTCATAATACTTTTTGCTTTCCATATCGTCTACATTTTATATTACCCTATAATCTAGTTTATTCCAATCTGGTGCCTATAGAGAGATATCACATTTTTGTTTTAATTTGCATTTCTCTGATTGCTGCTGAAGTGAAAGCATCATGTCATATTTTTGTAATTAATCCAGAATTTCACTCTGTGAGTCACCCATGTTTCTACTGGTTTTCCTGTCTTTTACTTGATGATTTACATGAATTTCTCCTATATTCTAGATATTAATCTCATTAGTTTTATATACTGTAAATATCATCTTCCATCTGTCACCGTCAAGTTAACTTTGGCTATTTATCCTTCCTTGAGCGGAAGTCTTTAACTGTGATGTAGTTAAACCTCTCAATTTATTGCTTAATGAATTACGGTCTTGTATTTGAAGCCCTTGCATTCCTCAGAGCTTTGGTCATTTCCCACATTATTTTTTCATTTATCTTTAGAGTTGTACCCTGCACATTTAAGTCTGCCATATCTGCACTCATTTGAACATAAACCAAATTCCAATATATATCAGATTTGTTTCTGACCTTTCATTTTGACTCTATTTGGCTTTTATACCTGAACTATGACTTGATTTAAAAAAAAAAAACACCATTGCTGTCAAGTCAATTCCAACCCATAACAACCCTATTGGACGGAGTAGAACTGCTCTATAGAGTTTCCAAGGAGCAACTGGTAGATTTGAACTGCCAGTCTTTTGGTTAGGAGTCAAGCTCTTAACCACTGAACCACCAGGGCTCCATGTCTTGATAGTGTGTTTTGATATGTAGTAGAGTACCGTATTTTTACACAAATATTGCGTGCCTTCTACGTTTGCTTGCCAACCGCGCCCTCCCCTATGAGGTATTTTAGTAAGCCTTTGTACCAATTTTTTTTACATGTTGCTGTAAAAAAAAAAGAAAGAAAATTAGCATAGCACGCTTACAAAAATACCTCACAGGGGGAGGGCATGATTGGCAAACAAACATAGAAGACATGCATTATTTGCATAAAAATACAGTAACTTCTATTTACTTTTAAAAGAAATTTCCTGGCTTTTTAAGACCTAATTCTTTCAAAAAACTGTAATCAGTTTGCCATTATTCTGTTAAGAATTCTCCTGGAATTTTGAGTGAAGTTGTGTTGAATTTATGTATTACTTTAGTGAAATTAACATATTTATATTGTTAGTCATTCTATCCGTGAACATAGCTCAGTATTTTGCTTCATTTATTTAGTAGGTATTCTTTAATATCACTTAGGAGTTTTATCTTTTTCTCCAAGATTTTGTGTATTCTTTATTAGAGTAATTCCTGCATAATCTATAGCTTTGATTTTATCGTGAATAGTCTCATTTTTTACTTTATATTCTAGTTAGTTATTGCTGATATAAAGAAATGCACTTCATTTTTGTAAATTGATCTTATATCCAGCAACCTTGATTTGCATTATTATGAAGTTTATGATAAAAACATGTTAATCTTTATTAAATAGTTTTTCTGTCTCTTCTGGGATAATCAAAGTATTTTTCTCTTTTGCTCCATTAGTGTAGTAAATTACGTTGCTAGATTTTCTGGTGTTACTTCTCCTTACATGTATGGGGTGGATTCATCTTAGTCATCTTTTAAAATACTCATTTGATTCCAGGCGAAGAATGTTTTATTTGCACTTCCGCATCTATATTCCTAATCAAATTTCCTTATATTTTCCTTTTACTTTTATTTATCCAAGTTTTGAATTAAATTTATTTTAAGCTCATAATATGAGTTGATCAGGTTTGCCTCTTTTTCTCTTTTATAATACAACTTTAAAAGAAAGGAGTAATGAGTTTCTTGAAAGTTTGGTACAATTCATCTGTAGAATCTTTTATTTGACAGTGGAAGAGCATAACTGAGTTTCAATTCCGTCTGTATTTTTACAGATATCCGTATTTTCTTTCTTTTTGTACCAATGAAGACTTTAGTTTTCAAGAAATTTATTCAAATCATCTAAGTTTTTAAAATATCATTCCATATAGCTATTCATGTTAATTTATTATTATAATTAAATCTTTATGTCCTTGTCTTTATCATTTTTTTACTTGCATTTTCTCTTCATCTTCAAGGCTTCAGGAACTGATGGGATATCAATTGAGATGTTTCAACAAACGGATGTAATGCTGAAAGGGCTCACTTGTCTTTGCCAAAAAATTTTGAAGAAAGCTACCTGACCAACTGACTGGAAGAGATCCATACTTATGCCCATTCCAAAGAAAGGTGATCCAATGGAATACAGAAATTATCAAACAATATCATTAATATCACACACAAATAAAATTTTGCTGAAGATCATTCAAAAGTGGCTGTAGCAGTGTATCAACAGGGAACTGCCAGAAATTCAAGCCCGATTCAGAAGAGGATGCAGAACCAGGGCTATCATTGCTGATGTCAGATGAATCCTAGCTGAAAGCAGTGAATACCAGAAAGATGTTTACCTGTGTTTTACTGACTATGCAAAGACATTCAACTGCGTGGATCATGATAAATTATGGATAGCATTGCGAAGAATGGGAATTCCAGAACACTTAATTGTGCTCATGAGGAACCTATGCGCAGATCAACATGCAGTCATTTGAACAGAACAAGGGGATACTGTGTGGTTTAAAGTCAGGAAAAGTGTGCGTCAGGGTTGTACCCCTTCACCATACTTATTCAGTCTGTATGCTGAGCAAATAATCTGAGAAGCTGGACTGTAGGAAGAAGAATGGGGTATCAGGATTGGAAGACTCATTAACAACCTGCATTATGCAGATGACACAATCTTTCTTGCTGAAAGTGAAGAGGACTTGAAGCACTTACTGATGAAGCTCAAAGACTATAGCCTTCAGTATGGATTACATCTCAACATTAAGAAAACAAAAATCCTCACAACCAGACCAATAAGCAACATCATGATAAATGGAGAAAAGATTGAAGTTGTCAAAGTTTTCATTTTACTTAGATCCACAATCAACACCCATGGAAGCAGCAGTCAAGAAATGAAACAACACATTGCATTGGGCGAATCTGCTGCAAAGGAACTCTTTAAAGTGTTAAAAAGCAAATATGTCACGTTGAAGACTAAGGTGTGCCTGACCCAAGCCATGGTGTATTCAACTGCCTCATGTGCATGTGAAAGCTGGACAATGAACAAGGAAGACTGAAGAATTGATGCCTTTGAATTATGGTGTTGGCGAAGAATACTGAATATACCATGGACTGCGAAAAGAACGAACAGATCTGTCTTGGAAGAAGTACAGCCAAAATGCTCCTTAGAAGCAAGAATGGAGAGACTACATCTCACATACTTTGGACATGTTATCAGGAGGGGTCAAACCCTGGAGAAGGACATCATGCTTGGTAAAGTAGAGGGTGAGCGAAAAAGAGGAAGCCCCTCAATGAGATGGACTGACACAGTGGCTGCAACAATGGGCTCAAGCATAATAATTGTAAGGATGGCGCAGTGTCTCATTCTGTTGTTCACAGGGTCGCTATGAGTTGGAACCGACTCGATGGCACCTAACAATAACAACTTCTCTTTTTCATCTATATGCTTTATACTTGATGACAGTGGATGTATATATATGCTATCTTTTTACTACTGATCTATAATTTTATTGATTTCTAATTTTATTTTGTTGTGTGACTTCCATAATGTAGATACTTTGTATTTATTAAGACTTTCTTTGTGGTTACATACGTAGTTAATTTCTGTGAATGTTCTATATTCATTCAAACAATTTGTAATTTATTTCTTGTATGGCTCTAAAATTTTCTCCATCTCTTTTTACATCCTCCCAAAACCCAAAATTTGGTTTAAATATCAAGACTAATAATATCACACATATACCAAGAAGGTAAAAGTAAAGATTTATTACTCACATAATGAGGCTCTCTGGGGAGAGCAGGGCAGATTCTCAAGCAGGTCTGAAAATGACTTCAGATAGCAGAGAAAGGAGACTGAACTGGTTCATGCTGGACAAGACTTCTGTGGTTTGAAGTTAATGTTTATTAATATATATATCCCCAGGTGGCTCATACAGTTTGCACTTGACTAGTAACCTAAATGTTGGCAGTTTGAACCCACCCAACAACGCCCCAGAAGAAAGACCTGGTGATCTGCTTCTGTAAAGATTATAACCAAGAAAACCCTATGGAGCAGTTGTATTCCGTAACACATGGGGTCACCATCAATTGTAATCAATTTGGTGGCAATGGGTTTGAGCCCATATATATGAGCTCTGGTGGGGCAGTGGTTAAGAGCTCAGCTGCTAATCAAAAGGTCAGCTGTTTGAATCCACCAGCTGCTCCTTGGAAACTCTATAGGGCAGTTCTACTTTGTCCTATATATACAATTAAGCTTTGAAATTATATTCAAAGATATTTTATTAGGTACATACATCTTCATAACAATTGCCCTCAAGTTGATTTCAACTCATAGCAACCCTACAGGACAGAGTAGAATTGCCCCATAGAGTTTCCAAAGCTGTAATCTTTACAGAAATAGACTGTCGTATCTTTCTCCCAGGGAGTGGCTGGGGAGTTCGAACCACTGCCTTTTTGGTTAGCAGCCAAGCGCTTTAACCACTGCACCACCAGGGCTCCTCAGACATCTTCAGTCTTAATACTTAATTTCACATTTCTATCAGTATTTAACATCTGTCTCTTCTGTTTGCCTTTAATTCCCTTTTGCTTGATATTAAATTGTTACTCCAACATTCTTTTGGTTCATTTTTCTAGTATATCTTTCTCAATTTCTTTATAATTTTCTGTTCCAAAAATGTTTCTTTAGATTTTATTTTTTTATTTAATCTTAGAGTCTCTACATTTTGATGAATGAATTAAACAATTGTTATTTATTACAATTACTATTACACTAAAGTTTATTATTTCTACAAACTTATTTAATGTTTTCTATTTACCATACCTTATTTCTTTTCTTCCTTCTTACTTACGTTGGAAAGATCAATGT
The DNA here is from genome assembly GCA_030035585.1 of Dugong dugon. NCBI lineage: Eukaryota > Metazoa > Chordata > Mammalia > Sirenia > Dugongidae > Dugong > Dugong dugon. The sequence continues at coordinate 17,054,378 of CM057463.1, read as the reverse complement.
TTTATTAGTTACGAGCATTTCAATTTTATCCTTCTAGTGGTTATTCCAAAGCTATTTAACCCACACTCATGCTTATATTTTTCTGTCAATTACTTAAGCTAATTATTATTACTATCTTCTCCCGATCCTTAGTTATATTTTTTCAAACATTTCTTTCCATTATTTCCTTGTTTCTCCTTCTTGTACCTCTATTCTATGTACTTAAAATTCTATGGATTTCCTTAATTTTTTCTACTTAAATTCTACTTCTTAAAGATATCTTTAACTTACTCATATTTTTCTTTTCTTCATCTCTTTCTGTTTTCTCTCACGATAGCTCCTTGACTTCCATTCTACTAATTCATTCCTTAATTATACCCATTTATTTTGATACTTATTCTTTATTTCAGCTGTAGTATTTTTAAATCATAGTATCTACACTTGATTCCTCTAACTGCTTGTTCTTGCTTAGTATTTCCAATAATCTCACTTATATATTTGAGAATGTTTATTAGGCTTAGTTAGATTTGTATTTTGTCTGGACCATTAATTGTTTTATTTGGCTATATGGTGCATTCTTGGAATGTCTTGACATTTATTTAGGAGTTAATATTCCCTTGGAGACACTGACAATTTTAACTGTTTATCTCAGGGATGTTTTAAAGGCCAAAGCCATAGGTTTTGCACCTCTTAGTGAGTTTAGAGATGAGTAAACTTGCATCAAGGGAAATCTGTCTCAGAGTGGAGAACCTCCAGTTTAATATTCTGGATTATACTGTCCCATTTCTGCAACATAATCTCCAGTAACCCTGCCCTTCCACATAAACCCTCTACCTCCACACAGCGAAGCTCCTCCCCAAGTCCTACTTCTCAAGATGTGTTTTGTAATCACCCAATCCAATGAGTGTGGTGTGGGTTCTTGCAAGGAGAGGATATCCATGGGCTACCCCATCTACCTGAAGTTTTGTGTTTCGCTCCCACCCTCAGCTAAACTCCAGTGTTACTCTAATATAAAGCTTCTCTTCTGGCTGACACTCAGTTGATGATGCTTTTTATCTGCCTTGCAGTGGTGATGGGCAGGGAAATTTCTTCAGACAAATATATGGATGAGGAAAAAAGACCTATCTAGAAAGCTCTCACCCAGCTGGTCACAATCTATGGTAGATGCCTGATCTTCCTCCATTTTGTATTGCTTATTTAACCCCACACTTGGATAAAACCACATTATATCTCTTCAGGGGTTTCTTGATGGTTTTTCTGCTAATTCAGAGATCCAGATTTTCTCTTGACACTCTGGTATCTCCTATGTTGGATTTGGAGAGGAGCCAGTAGCTGGTGCAGGCCAGCCTTTTTATCAAGAAGATACGTAACAATTATCAAATCAAAAATTAATTTAACCATGTATTTATCTGTATGATTTTGGGAAATGTAATTACCTCAGTGCCCTTACCTGTAAAATAAAGAGTTATTATGAAATTATATACTACATGAAAAGTGCCTAGGGCTGTGTCTGATATATATCATGCTCCATAGATATTAGCTCCATTAATACACGTGAGGTTAAGGTTTATGTAATAGATATGTTAGGTGGATTTATAATGGATTAAGATACTTCCTGGCATCCGGGCAATAGAAGGGTCTACCCTGAAATGTGAGTAACTCTCACTGTAGCCCTGCTATCGACTCTGTAAACCCAAACATAACGAGGCAGCCCCAGAATGGTAGAATTACATCAAACACTTTAATACTTACTTACTTCAAAAGGGTGTAAAATTCCCTAGAAACTTCTCCATATGGCAGGAAATAAGTTAAACACACCATGCAAGTTCTGTAATGAATAGGGAGGGATCCAAACCCAACAAATGCTTTCTAAGTGTTAGAGTTAAATTATTGTAGACTCAGAAACTTGGGCATTAGAAACATCAATAATTTTGACTTTTTTATTTTCTGCATTTTTTCCTTTTCATTTATTACTTGAAAGTTTTGGGGTTTTTTCTAATTTTTGAAAAATAGTGTCCTTGTTAGAGCTGAAATGTAAACAAGACAACAAAGTATCCTCAATAGCCAAGTATGGTTAGGCAACTCATCAGTGTGAGGCACGCCCAAAAGGAAGGTCAATTTTAGAGTGAACAGTGAGGATTTGTGGTCCAATAAAACATCTTGTGTAAGGCTACACAGAGACCTCTCCAGAGATATCTAAAGCCTTGGAGATTTTAGTGATAGTTTATATAAAGGGGCCAACTTCTTAAAACAGCATCAGAATCAGAGTTAATTACCATTTCTGCCAAGGCCAAATATGAGTCAACACTTACAAAATATACCCAGAAATGCAAGACTCTGTGGACAGTCTATATTTCCTAAAATGATGCAGTATTTTATATGAAGATAATCTCTAATATTCTCCTGTTCAATCATTCTTACATAACTACAGACATTAGCATACATCAGTAATGTCAATAAACAATAAAGGAAAAAAAACTTAAAACTATGTCATTCTTAGATTATCCTCAGCAAACATCACCAGTTCCTTCATGCAGTTGCTTACTCCACATTTACTTGTTGACCTCCCAGGAATCTCCTGTCTCAGGGTCACTTTGTTGTTGTTGTTGTTGTTGTTGTTGTTAGGTGCTGACGAGTCGGTTCTGACTCATAGCGACCCTACGTACAACAGAAGGAAACACTGCCCAGTCCTGTCTATCCTCACAATTTTTGCTATGTTTCAGCCCATTGTTGCAGCCACTGAGTCACTCCATCTCTTTAAGGGTCTTCCTCTTTTTTGCTGACCATCTACTTTACCAAGCATGATGTCCTTCTCCAGGGACTGGTCCCTCCGGATAACATGTCCAAAGTACGTGAGATGAAGCTTCACCATCATCGCTTCTAAGGAGTATTTTGGCTGTACTTCTTCCAAGACAGATTTATTAGCTCTTCTGGTAGTTCATGGTATAGTTCATGGTATATTTTTCACCAACACCATAATTCAAAATAATTTATAATTCATCAGTTCTTTTTCTTCTTTCTTTATTCATTGTCCAGCTTTCGCATGCATATGAGGTGATTTTAAATATCATGGCTTGGATCAGGCCTTAGTCCTCAAAGTGACCTCTTTGCTTTTCAAGACTTTAAAGAGGTGTTTTGAAGTAGATTTGTCCAATTCAATGAGTTGTTTGATTTCTTGCCTGCTACTTCCATGGGCGTTGATTGGAGATCCAAGAAAAATAAAAGCCTTGAGAACTTCAATCTTTTCTTCATTTATCATGATGTTGCTTATTGGTCCACTTGTGAGGATTTTTGTTTTCTTTATGTTGAGATGTAATCCATACCGAAGGCTGTAGTCTCTGATCTTCATCAGTAAGTGTTTTAAGTCCTCTTTGCTTTCAGCAAGCAAGGTTGTGTCATCTGCATATTGCAGGTTGTTTATGACTTTCCTCCAATCCTGATGCCACATTGTTCTTCATATAGTCCAGCTTCTCCAATTATTTGGTCCGCATACAGACTGAATAAGTAAGTATGGTGAAGGATACAACCTGATGCACACCTTTTTGATTTTAAACTACTCAGTATCCTCTTGTTCTGTTTAAACAATTGACTCTTGGTCTATATACAATTTCTGCTTCAGCACAATTAAGTATTCTGGAATTTCCATTCTTTGCAATGTTTCCATAATTTTTTATGATCCACATAGTCAAATGTCTGTGCATAGTCAATAAAACACAGGTAAACATCTTTCTGGTATTCTCTGCTTTCAGCCAAGATCCATCTGACATCAGCAATGATATCCCTCGTTCCATGTCCTCTTCTGAATCTGGCTTGAACTTCTGGCAGTTCCCTGCTGAGGTACTGCTAAAACCATTTTTGAATTATCTTCATCAGTGTTTTACTTGCATGTGATATTAATGATATTGGTTTGATAATTTCCACATTCAGTTGGATCACCTTTCTTGGGAATAGGCACAAATATGGATCTCTTCCGGTCGGTTGGCCAGGTAGCTGTTTTCCAGATTTCTTGGCATAGATGATTAAGCACTTCCAGCATTGGAAGCTGTCAAAGATCACTTAATTGCTTCCCTATTAACCCCCTCATATCCTTACTTCCTTTCCTAATCTGCTTAACCTTTATAATCCACCCTTTAAACCTCTCTATTTTTAATATGAACAAGCCTCTTTCTCCATTTTCCTTCTGAGAGAGTAGCAGTTAACTGATCCTCAGGCTCAGATGAATCTAACTATCCATCTTCCCCAATTGTATACCAGGACGCTTAATGCCACAGCTGCATGAGACAATTGTGCAACCTGCTGTTAAACTATAAATGTGAGGTTTCCAACCTCTGCTGAGCTCTCACCACTATCTCATCACCATTTCAATCACAGCTTCTCTACTCTGGCTACATACTGGAATCTTAGAGCTTTTTAAAAATCCTTAAGTCTGGTTCTCAACCCAGACCAATAAAATCAGATCCTCTGGTTGTGACATCTAGGCATCAGTAATTTTAAAAGGTCTCCAGATCATCTCTACAGGCAGCCAGGGCTCAGAGCAATGTTCTCAACCTTGGTAGTATACAATAATCACTGAGGAGCTTTAAAAAGGATGGCAGCTCAGGTTTCACCCTCAGAGATTATGATTTAATTTTTCTGAGGTACAACCTGAGCATTAGGATTTTTCTTTAACTTTTATTTTATTGTAGTAAAATATAACATAAAATTTGCCACTTAAACCATTTTTAAATGTATAATTCAGTAGCATTAATTATATTCCCAAGGTTATGCAACCATCACCACCATATATTTCCGAAACTTTTTTCATCATCTCAGACAAAAACTCTGTACCCGTTAAGCAAAAACCTCTCTTCTTCCTCTCCCCCAACCCCTGGTAACCTCTAATTTAGTTTCTGTCTCTATGAATTAGCCTATTCTAGATATTTCATATAATTGGAATTATAAAATATTTGTCCTTTAGTTTCTGCCTTATTTCACTTAGTATAGTGTTTTCAAGGTTCATCTATGTCGTAGCACGCATTAGAATTTCATTCCTATTTACGGCTTTTTATACAACATTTAGTTTACCATTCACCTATTGATGGACAATTGTGTTGTCTCCACCTTTTAGGTATTGTGAATAATGCTGCAGTGAACATTGGCATACAAGTATCTGTTTGAGTCCCCACTTTCAATTCTTTTGAGTATTTACCTAGGAGTGGAATCACTATCATATGGTAGTTCTATGCTTTGAGAAATGACCGAACTCTTTTCCACAGTAGCTGCACCGTTTTACATTCTCTTCAGCACTGGATGAGGGTTCCAGTTTCTCCAAATCCTCACTAATACGTGTTGTTTTCACTATTTTGATAATAGACCAAGGAGCGGTTGGTAGATTCTAACTGCTGACCTTTTGGTTAACAGCCGAGCTCTTCACCACCGCGCCACCACAGCTCCAACAAACATCCTAGTGGGTGTGAAATGTATCTCATTGTGGTTTTGATTTACATTTCCCTAATGACTAATGATGTTAAGCATCGTTTCATGTGATCATTGGTCATTTGCGAATCTTCTTTGGAGAAATGTCTATTCAAGTCATTTTCAACACTGGGATTTTTGAAACCTCCCCAGGTGTCTCCAACGTGTAGACAAGAGTAAGACCCCCTAGTTAGAACCACTCACTGTTCCTCAAGCCTTCAACTTTCCCCTCCTAACTTTCCACAGAATGTCTTGCTTCCTTCTTCACAGAAAAGAAAAAAATAGAAATCTATCAGAAAAGAATTCTCTGCTTCCCTTTCAGCCAACCAAAGTTAGAGACAAACCTCCTCTCCTATCTGTGGTTAGTCTCTTCACTTCTTTTCCAGATTCTGTTCCTTCCCACATACTCTGTGATTTCCACCCATCAGTTACTGCTACCATCTCCCTGTGTCTGCTTCCTATTGATATTTAAACAGGCTCTACTCTCACTTATTTTAAGGGAAAACTCCCCGCCTCCCCACATCTGCTTCCAATTATCTTCCTCTCTGTTACCTGTTCAGAACCAAACATCTTGAAACTATTGTGCATCCTGGCTGTCTCCTCTTCCTCCCTTAGTTCTCACTGCTTTACATGTCGCCATCTGTTTATTCCTAACAATTCTGAAGAAACCAGTGACCTCATCGTCACTAAATCCAGCGTACACTTCTCAACATTTACCTTCATTAATTTCTCAGCAATATCTGACCCTGATGCCATCGTTTTTTTTTTTTTCTCTCTCTTTTTTTTTTTATATTTTATTGTAATTCAGGTGAAGGCTTACAGAACAAATAGTTTCTCATGAAACAGTAGTACACATGTTCTTTTATGACATTGGTTAACAACCCCACAACATATTAACCCTCTAAATTCTCAACCTTTTTCTTTTTTTTTGGTGAAAATACACATAGCCAAAGATACACCCTTTCAAAAATTTCTACATACACAGTTCAGTGACATTGACTACGCTCTTCCAATTGTGCTGTTATTCTCACTTAAGATGAAGGCTTACAGAAAAAAATAGTTTCCAATTTAACAGTTACTACAAATGTTACCCTATGACAATGGTTAGCAATCTCACAACACATCAACAATATCCTTACTGAACTTTGGGTTCCCTATCACCAGCTTCCTTGTCCCCTTCTGCCTTCTGGCCCTTGTCACTGGACTCCTGTACCTCCTTAGTCTCATTTGGATTTACGGGGCTGTCCACTCCCAGGCTGAACAGTGAACCTCGGAGGTAACTTCACCACTGAGCTAAAACGGTGTCTGGGGGCCATACTCTTGAGGTTTCTCCAGTCTCCTTTAGACCAGTAAATCTGGTATTTTTTTTTTTGTGAGTTAGAATTATGCTCTACATCCTTCTCCAGCTCTGTTCAGAACCCTCTGCTGTGATCCTGGTAGAGCCGTCAGTGGTGGTAGCCAGACACCATCTACCTGTACTGGACTCAGCCCAGTGGAGGCCTTGGTAGCTGTGGACAGTTAGTCCTTTGGACTAATCTTTTCCTTGTATCCTGTTCTCTTCATTCTCACTTGCTCCCGAAGGGATGAGACCAGTGGAGTATCTTACATGGCCGCTCACAGGCTTTTAAGACCCCAGACACTACTCACCAAGGTAGAATGTACAGCATTGTCTTTATAAGATGTGTCATGCCAACTGAGCTAGATGTTCCCCGAGACCATGGTCCCCACAGCCCTCCGCCCAGCAATTCAGTCCCTCAGGGAGTTTGGATGTGTCTGTGTGGCTTCCATGACCTTTCCTTGAACAGGTTGTGCTAGTTTCCCCTGTATTGTGTACTGTCTCACCCTTCACCCAAGATACCACTTATCTATTGCCTATTTAGTAATTCCCCCCCACCCCTCCCATCCCCAGTAACCAACAAAGATGGTTACATTTTGTGTGTGACCTTTTTCATGGGTTTTACAACAGAGGTCTCATACAATATTTGTCTTTCTGTGATTGACTTATTTCACTCAGCATAATGTCTTCCAGTTTCATCCCTGTTATGAGATGCATCACAGATTCATTGTTGTTCTTTCTCATGCATAGTACTCCATTGTGTGTATGTACCATAGTTTGTTTATCCATTCATCTGTTGATGGGCATCTACGTTGTTTCCATTGTTTTGCTATTGTGAACGATGCTGCCATGAACATAGGTGTGCATATGTCTATTCGAGTGACGACTCTTATTTCTCTCGGATATATTCCTAGGAGTGGGATTGCTGGATCGAATGGTATGCCTATTTCTAGCTTTCTGAGGAAGCGCCATATCATTTTCCAAAATGGTTGTATCATTTTGCATCCCCACCAGCAGTGCATAAGAGTTCCAATCTCCCCGCAGCCCCTCCAACATTTGTTATTTTCAGTGTTTTTCATTCGTGCCAGTAATGCTGGGGTGAGATGGTATCTCAGTGTGGTTTTAATTTGCATTTCTCTAATGGCTAGTGATCGCGAGCATTTCCTCATGTGTCTGTTGGCCATTTGAATGTCTTCTTTGGTGAAGTGTCTGTTCATTTCCATTGCCCATTTTTTAATAGGATTATCTATCTTTTTGTTGTAGAGGTGTTGGATTTTCTTGTAGATTATGGAGATTAGACCTTTGTCTGACTTGTACTGTCCAAAAACTTTTTCCCAGTCTTTAGGTTCTCTTTTTACTCTTTTGCTGAAGTCTTTTGAAGAGCATAGGTGTTTGATTTTTAGAAGATCCCAGTTATCTAGCTTATCTGTTGGGGTTTGTGCAATGATGGTTATGGTCTGTATCCTGTTAATGCCATGTATTAAGGCCTGAAGTGTTGGTCCTGTTTTTTCTTCTATGAACTTTATAGTTTTAGGCTTTATATTCAGATCTTTGATCCATTCTGAAGTAGTTTTTGTATACGGCGTGGGGTATGGGTCCTGTTTCATTTTTTTGCAGATGGATATCCGGTTTTGCCAGCACCATTTGTTAAAAAGACTGTCTTTTCCCCATTTGATGGACTTTGGGCCCTTGTCGAAGATCAGGTGACCGTAGGTGGATGGATTTACATCTGGGTTCTCAATTCTGTTCCACTGGTCAATGTATCTGTCCTTGTACCAGTACCAGGCTGTTTTGACTACTGTAGCTGTATAGTAGGTTCTGAAGTCAGCTAGTGTGAGTCCTCCAACTTTATTCTTCTTCTTCAGTAGTGCTTTAATTATTCAGGGCTTCTTCCCTTTCCATATAAAGTGAATGATCAGTTTTTCCATCTCTTTGAAGAATGTTGTTGGTACTTGGAACAGGATTGCGTTGTATTTGTAAATTTCTTTGGGAAGAATTGACATTTTCACAATGTTGAGTCTGCCTATCCATGAGCATGGTATGTTTTTCCATTTATGTACATCCCTTTGGGTTTCATGCAGTAGTGTTTTATAGTTTTCGTTGTATAGGTCTTTTACATCCCTGGTCAGATTTATTCCTAAGTATTTTATCTTTTTAGGGGCTATTGAAAATGGTATTGTTTTCCTGATTTCCTTTTCATCGTTCTCCTTATTGGTGTATAGGAATCCAACTGATTTTTGAATGTTTATCATGTATCCTGCTACTCTGCTGAATCCTTCTATGAGTTCCAGTAGATTTTTCGTGAAGTCTTTAGGGTTTTCTATGTATAGTATCATATCATCTGCAAACAGGGACAGTTTAACTTCTTCATTACCAATTTGGATGCCCTTTATTTCTTTTTCTTGCCTTATTGCTCTAGCTAGAACTTCAAGCACAATGTTAAATAGGAGTGGTGATAAAGGGCATCCTTGTCTTGTTCCTGTTTTCAAGGGGAATGTTTTCAGCCTCTCTCCATTAAGAATGATGTTGGCTGTTGGTTTTGCATAGATGCCCTTTATTATGTTGAGAAATTTCTCTTCTATACCTATTTGATTGAGAGTTTTTATCAGGAATGGGTGTTGGACTTTGTCAAATGCCTTTTCTGTGTCAATTGAGATAATGATGTGATTCTTTTCTTTCCTTTTATTTATGTGGTGGATTACATTGATTGATTTTCTAATGTTGAACCATCCTTGCATACCTGGTATGAATCCTACTTGGTCGTGGTGTATTATTTTTTTGATATGATGCTGAATTCTATTGGCTAGAATTTTGTTAAGAATTTTTGCATATATATTCATGAGAGATATTGGTCTGTAATTTTCTTTTTTTGTGACGTCTTTGCCTGGTTTTGGTATCAGCGTTATGCTGCTTCATAGAATGAATTTGGAAGTGTTGCTTCCTCTTCTATGCTCTGAAATAGCTTGATTAGAACTGGTACAAGCCGTTCTGTAAATGTTTTGTAGGATTCTCCAGTGAATCCATCTGGGCCAGGGCTTTTTTTGGTTGGGAGTTTTTTTATTACCTTTTCAATCTCTTCTCTTGTTATGGGTCTGTTCAGATTTTCAACATCACTTTGTTGTAGTTTGGGGAGGCCGTGTGTTTCTAGAAATTTATCCATTTCCTCTAGGTTCTCAAATTTGTTGGAGTATAGTTTTTCATAATATTCTGTTATAATCCTTTTTATTTCAGTTGGGTCTGTTGTAATGTCCCCCATTTCATTTCTTATTTGGGTTATTTATGTCCTCTCCTGTTTTTCTTTGTCAGTCTGGCCAGTGGTTTGTCGATTTTGTTGATTCTTTGAAAGAACCAACTTTTGGTTTTGTTGATTCTTTCTATTGTTTTTCTGTTCTCTATTTCATTTATTTCTTCTCTGATCTTTACTATTTCCTTTCTTCCGGTGGTTGTGGGCTTTTTTGCTGTTCTCTATTTGTTTGAGTTCTGTAGTTAATGTTTTGATTTTGTCCCTTTCTTCTTTTTTGATATGTGCATCTATAGCTATAAATTGTCCTCTGAGGACTGCCTTTGCTGTGTCCCAAAGGTTTTGGTGTGATGTGTTTTCATTCTCATTTTATTCTAGGAATTTTTTGATTCCATCTCTGATTTCTTCTATTACCCACTGATGTGTAAGCAGGGTATTATGCAGTTTCCATGTAGTTGATTTTTTTTCCTTGCTCTTTCTAGTGTTAATTTCTACCTTGATGGCATTGTGGTCAGAGAAGATATTTTGAATTATCTCAACGTTCTGGATCTTATTGAGGATTTCTCTGTGGCCTAAGATGTGGTCTATTCTGGAGAACGTTCCATGTGCATTGGAAAAGAATGTGTACTTTGCAGTGGTTGGATTGGAGTGTTCTATATATGTCTATGAGGTCAAGTTAGCTGATTGTGCCCTTTAGGTCTTCTGTATCTTTGCTGAGTTTCTTCTTAGTTGTTCTGTCCTTTACTGAGAGTGGTGTGTTGAAGTCTCCTACTATTATTGTGGAACTGTCAATTTCTCTTTTCAGTGTTGTTAGAGTTTGTTTTATGTATTTTGGAGCCCTGTCATTAGGTGTGTAGATGTTTATTATGGTTATGTCTTCACGATGGATCGTCCCCTTAATCATTATATAGTGTCCTTCTTTGTCTTTTATGGTAGATTTCGTTGTAAAGTCTATTTTATCTGAGATTAGAATTGCCACTCCTGCTCTTTTTTGGTAGTTGTTAGCCTGATATATTTTTTCCAACCTTTGACTTTTAATAAATTCACATCTTTGTTTCTAAGGTGTGTCTCTTGTAGACTGCATATTGATGGATCCTGTTTTCTTATCCATTCTTTCACTCTCCGTGTCTTTATGGGTGCATTGAGTCCATTTACATTCAGTGTAATTATTGATAGATGTGAGTTTGATGCTGTAATTTTGTAGTGCTTTTTTTGTGGTGCTGAAGTTTTCTTTGTTCTTCTTACTCTCTTGTACTGAGTTACTTTTGTTTGTGGATTTTTTTTTCATTTCGTTTTTGTAGGTTTTGTTTTTGCTGAGACTTTATGTTTTTTGTCTTTATTTTTATGAGTTGGTTTGTTAACTTTCTTTGTGGTTACCATGAATTTTACCTTTATCTTTCTAAGTCTGAAGCAGTCTACCATTACTTGGTATCGCCTTGCCTTCCTCTCCATTAGAAGGTTCTATACCTATGCCGTTTATTCCCTCTTTCATTGTTTTGATGTTGTTGTCATCCATAAATCGACTGCTCTGATTCCCTGTTGTATTTCTTTTGGTTTTGGATAGTCCTCGAGAGTTCATTTCTTAGATTGGTATCTGGCTCGTAGGATCCTGCGTCCTAGGTTCTGCCTGTGGGCTGAAGCTGTTTGTCCTCAGATTGAAGAACTCCCTTTAATAATTCTTGTAAGTTTGGTTTGACTTTTACATATTCCCTTAATTTCTGTTTCTCTGGAAATGACCTAATTTCACCAACAAATTCGAACTAGAGTTTTCCAGGATATATTATTCTTGGCTGACAGTTTTTTTCTTTCAAGATTTTACAAATGTCATCCCATTGCCTTCTTGCCTCCATGGTTTCTGCCAAACAATCTGAGCTTAGTCTTATTGTTTGTCCTATGTGACTTCTTGTTTTTCACGAGCTGCTCTCAGGATTCTTTGTTTGCCTTTGGTTTTGGCAAGTGTGAATATGATATGTCCTGGTGATTTTCTTTTGGGGTCTCTTCTATATGGGGTTCGTTGAGCTTCTTGGATGGCCAGCTTTTCATCTTTCATGATATTGGGGAAGTTTTCTGTCAGCAGTTCCTCAATGATCCTCTCTGTGTTTTCTCTTTTCTCCCCGTTCTGGAAAGCCAATCACTCGTAAATTTTTGCTTTTCATTGTGTCCCACATAACTCTCAGGGTCGCTTCATTTTTCTTTGTTCTTTTTTCTGATTTTTCCTGAAATAGAGTTGTATCCAAGTGTTTGTCTTCAGTTTCACTGATCCTGTCTTCCACGGTTTCAAATCTGCTTCTCAGCCCTTCTATGACATCATCCATTTCTGAAAGCTTGTTGTTTATCTTTCGGATTTCTAATTGTTGTTTTTGTATAATTTCTCATTGTGAATTTATTTTGGCATTTTTTTCCTGCTTCATCTTCCTGAATTCTTCCAATTTCTTGTCTGTATTTTCCATGAATTTGTCTATTTTTTCCTCATGTTTGTCAGCTTTTTGCCTCAGTTCTTGGACAATTCCGAGTATTAGAGATTTGAATTCCCTATCAGGTACTTCTAGTTGCATTTTCTCCCACAGGAGAGTCATCTGGTGTTTTAATTTGGACGCCTATTGGAACCATGCTGTCCTGTTTTTGTAAATGTTTTGATATTGTCTGCTGTTTTGGGGGCATTCAGTAGTTATTTCTCTCGTTTACTGATTGTAGATTTGTTTTATTCATCCCTTTTTTAAAAAAAAAATATTTGACTATGTCTGAGCAGGCATACTGCGTGCTCTGTGTTGTTTGCTCGTCTGTGCGCTCAGTACTTTTCACCTCATTCTCCAACTGGCAGGTTCAGTCACTCAGATATAGTACAGGAGGGCAGGTCTAGCTGAAGAGGAGCCACTGAGACGGGTTGTTTGTGGCACTCACTACTGCCACCAGGGCGGGTGGGTAATCAGTGCTGAGCAGGTTCCAGTAGGCCGTGCCTGCACTGCTTGGTGGTGTGATGTCAAGCACACGGTGCAGGTACGCAGGATGCAGTGGCTAGATGGTTATGTGTGGAGCTAAGGTGGATATGGGAGAGAGGAGAGAGGAACAGGAGCCAAAAACAATACAAACGAACAAAAAAGAATGCTAGGGGAGCTTGCCGTTAGAATGGAGAGATGAGAGACTATGAAATGGAGAAAAACAGAAAGGGGAAGAGGAAGAAAAGAATGAACAAATAAAAATTAGAAAGGTTAAAGAACCGCAAAGTTCCCTGGGATCCCACCGATGCAGCTATGAGGTCTGGGGAAGTCGCTCTCAGGTGTCGCAGCACAGCCTGGCCAGAAGGCACAGAGGCATACAACGGCTGGTATTCAGGAATCAGAAAGAGAAGGAAGATATAGAGAGATGAGAAACTGAGCAATGAAGACAGACAAAAAGGGAAGAAGAGGGAAAAGAAAACAAAACAAATAAAAAAAAATAATAACAAGAAAGGCCCCCAAGAAAAACAGGAGGAAAAAAAAAAAACAACGAAGAAAGAAATGTCCTCAGGGATCCCTCCACACGTCTATGGAAGCCGAAGGGGAGTTCCTTGCCACGCAGCTCCACCTGGCCAGAAAGGGCTCCACTCAAGAAAAGGAAAAGAAAAGAAACAAACAATTCAAAATGAACAAATGAACAAGTCCTGGGATCCCACCAGCGCGGTACCCCAGACGGGGAAGCAGCTCCACATTCGAATGTAGCTCCTTAGCCCCTCAGGAAAAAGCAAAGATGGCACATGGAGCCAGGCACTTGAGCGAAAGGAGGGGGAGGCGGCGAGAGGCAAGCAAGAAATCCAAAGAAGCAGGAAAAAAAATAAAAAGAAGAAGAAGGAAAAAAAAAAAATAGCAACACCAGCAGCCAACAAATGTCACTCAGAGAGCCAGCCAGTGCGGGCTGGTGTTTCTGGACAAGAGACTGTGTCTGCGGGAAGCAGAGGAGGCCGAGTGTGGGTGAAGAAGGGTGGAGAGTGGGAAAGCATATATCACAAATTGCCGACGCTCTGGAATGCCTCAGGAAGAAGCAAAGACGGCGCTCAGAGCCAGGCACTTGAGTGAAACGAGGGGGAGGTGGCGAGAGGCAAGTGAGAAATCAAAAGAAGCAGGAAAAAAAAGCAACAGTAGTAGCCAACAAATGGCACCAAGAGAGCTGCCCAGTTGTGTGTGTGGAATCCAAGCAGCTGGCGCCTCCTGGTCAAGAGACCGTGGCCGTGGGAAGCAGAGAAACAAACGAACAAAAGCCCCGGGATCCCACCAGCACGGCAGCCCAGACCGGGAAGCAGCTGCACACTCGAATGTAGCCCCGCAGCCCCTCAGGAAGAGGCAAAGATGGCGCTCTGAGCCAGGCACTTGAACAAAAGGAGGGGGAGGCGGCGAGAGGCAAGTCAGAAATCAAAAGAAGCAGAAGAAAAAAGCAATACTAGCAGACAATAAATGGCACCCAGAGAGCCGCCCGCTTGGGTGTATGGAATCCAAGCAGCTGGCGCTTCCCGGTCAAGAGACTGTGGCCGCGGGAAGCAGAGGAGGCCTAGCCGGGGCGAAGAGGGGTGGGGGGTGGGAAAGCGCACACTGCAAATCACTGGCTGTTCTGTCTCCCGCTGGACGCTCCGTGAGGCTGCTTTCTTGTACCCCGTTGGCTGGTCTCCGATAGGAGTCCAAGACAGTGGATCCGCGCTGCGTTAGCTGATAGGGGACCTCTGCATGAATCTCTCCTCACTCTCCGTTCTCTGTCAGTTCTCTCACTCCATTTGGTGCTTGGCTGAGTTCTTTATCTCTTCATTTAGGGTTTCAGGATTGTTGTTTTCTCTGTTCGGCTTAGTTTTTTGGATCTTTGCTGTGGAGGGACGGCGTGGTGCTTCTGCCTAGAACGCCATTTTGCTGCAACTCCTCACTCTAATTCTTGAAATGCTCCACCTCTCTTTGGTTTTTATTTTATAACTTCTCACTCTTCAAACTTTGCCCCTTTGCTCTATTGTTGCTCTTCCATCCTCAGATGCAGACTCTGCTTCCTCTGTCCTTTGAAATGCTGTTGTCCCTCAGACTTCGCCTTTGACATCCTCTGCTTCTTCTTTCACATGCTCCTTGTCTCTCATGGCTTTGGGTTCTTATTATATGCTAATCACTCCTTTGTGGGAATAGAGCTCAATACACTAACTCATACATTTAAGAATTAAACTCATATTAATTTCTATCTCAAAGATGTCATTCTGCAGACTGATAGAAGACAACTTTAGTACTTCTAGGAGTCCCCTAGTAAATGCTGCAGGCCTGTGGCCTTAGGCAGTGCTCAGGCATTGGGATTGGGTTGAGGAAATAGGTAGCATATCCCATACGACTGGACCTCAAAGATATCTGCTAAGATCTCCAACCTAGATCACATGATATGTTCGGGGTCCATAGCTTTTCTGCTGCTTCTGTACTATATTTGGGACACAAGCAATCTTTTGTCTTGTGACTTGCAGGATATAACTTTCCCCCAAGGTTTCTCTCTCTCTGTCCTCCCATTCTCAAAGAAAAATATTCTAATAAGGTTCAATCAGGAGAAAAATCCTTTTACTTTCCTATTTATAGGTAAGGCATTTATTTTTGTCCAAAAATACCCTTCTTCCCAGATTCTTAGACTTCTGGAAATAAAAACAAGAGAAAAAAAAGTATTAGGTAGAGATCTTTTATATTCTGTCCTTCCAAGTCACCTCTGATAGAATGCATATAGGGCCAATTACTTGCTTGAATGGGCAGGAGAATGAGGAAAAATAAACCTAAAACAAAAATATCGATAAGTATCTAAAAAGTAATCAGCCATGTTCCCAAATCCCGGAAATACCCCTTCCAAAGTTTCTGATCCAGATATTCAAGTACAACCTGGACATTTACTCATTCAATATACACTTTTTGAGCAACTACTATGGGCTAGGTTCTAGATGCTCGGAACAAAACAGTGAACAACTAGAAATGTTCACTATTTGTAAACATTATGCATATAATGTCAGCTATGCATAATAAAACTGTCAGCTATCATCTCGTTGCCTACAAGGAACTTATATTCTTATAATTAATATTGTGACAAGTGCTATGAAGAAAAGTCATGAAGAAGGGTAATGACAGAGTAATCAGCTTTAGATAGGCTAGTCAGGGCAGTGACATCACTGGGGGGTCTGGGGAGTGTGGACCACACCAGGTGACAATATCAGAGGGGGTGACACCAAAACAACTGTCTATAAAAACACTTTTGTAATTAATTGTAACAACAAAAACATTTTTCGCAAGTCTAGTTTACAAGTATCAATATACCTACAAGGCTAACACTCTTAAGTTAATTTGCTCTTTGAACCTTCTAATGCGCTCTGGTCAGAGCTGTCATTATTCCCCGATTACAGTGACGTTTAGGTTTCATCTGCACTCACTGCAAGTACACGCTGTCGTTTCTGTTGCTGCTGGTGTTTTACAGTCATTGATTTTGTCAAATTTTCTGATGTTTTAGCTACAATATTATGGCAATTAGTATTTGTGAGCCTGTATCAGTAACTTTTTTGAGAATAAAGTAGTAATTAAAGGAAAAGAAGGAGTGATATATGGGAATTAACGATTTACGAGTAACATTAGTACAAAAAAATTACTAAGGATTCTGTATGGTCTGGTATGGGAGGAGGTCTACGGGTGGGGGGGGGGGGGTGTGACACCATGAGTTACCACACTGGGTGACACCAACCCTAGTGACACCACTGAGTTGGGGAGGTCCTCTCTAAAGATGGGAACGTTTGAGCCAAGATTGAAATGGTGAGAAATAGCCAGCCAGGCAAGAAGTGAGCAGAAAAGTACCCCAGGCAAAGAGAACCACAAATATAAAGACTCCAAGACAGAAAATAGATAGACTATAGGAAATATCAAAAGGCCAGTGTGATAAAAAGAGAAAAATAGAAAATAGAAAAATAGATAGGTTGGCAGAGAATGTGGAAGTGGAGATTATGCAAGGCAATGAAAGTCTTGGAGATTCATTTGGATTTTATTGTAAATGCAATAGGAAATTATTGAATACTTTGAAACCAGGAGATTGATTGATATAATTTGCATTATTTTCAAGTTCCTTCAGACTGCTGTGAGGAGACAGACTTGGACAGGGAGGGGCAGGAGTAGAAATAGGCTTCTGCAGCAATCCAGATGAAAAAGTCCTGTAGAAATGGGGTGAAGTGGATGAACGGAATTTTGGGTCCATTTCATAGGTAGAACAGGCTGAAGTTGCTGATGAAATGGCTGTGGAAGTTTGAGAAAAATAAAAAAGCAAGCCTTACTCCTTGGCTTCTGACTTATGTAACTGAGTGGATTTTAGTGTTTTGTACCTGATATGGGAAAGATTGGAACAAACTGGCGAGCATCATTGTCATATTCAGTCTGAGGCCCCTGTGAAACAATGGATCTGCCCAAATGGCAGTGTCCAGAGCTCAGCACAGACAGAATAATTCACCTGGGCTAAAGAGATTACAAACTAGCTTTCCATGAACTGATAGGTATTTTGTTTGGTCACTATATTATTCTTATTATTTTATTTGAATGACAGTAGACCAGGCAAGTGAAGTCCAGTTCATTGCAGATGCATTACTCTCTACTGTCTCAAACCCAGTGATGCATTTTTTTTAGAAATATTTTATTGTGTTTTCAGTTAAGGTTTACACAGTTGTTTATTTTCCCATTCAACAACTTCTACACAAATTGTTCAGTGAGATCAGTTATGAACATTCTCAATATTTTCATTCTGGTTGTTCCATTCCTATTAATCTAGTTTCCCTGCCCTCTTACATTCTCATCTTTATTTTGAAGTAATTGTTGACTGTTTAGTCTTATACTGATAATTTTTTCAAGGAGCACAGTACTCACAGGTGATAATCTTTATTTTGTGAGATAATCTGTTATTTAGCTAAAATGTGACCTCAGGGGCTAGTTTCAGTTCAAGGTTTAAAAAGTATCTCAGGGCAATAGTCTCAGGAAGTCCTCCAGTTTCAACCAGTCCAGTAAGTCTGTTTTTTTTCATTTGGTTTTGTTTGTTTGTTTGTTTTAGGAATTTGAGGTTCTGTTCCACATTTTTCTCCCATTCTACCAGGGTGCCTTTATTGCGGTCCTGATTAGAATGGTTGGTAGTGGCAGCGAGATACCATCTAGTTCTGTTCTCAGGGTAGATGAGGCCATGGTTTATGTAGACTCTTAGCCCTATAGACTAGTTTCTTCTTTGAGTCTTCAGTTTACTTCTTTCTCTTTTCCTCCAGACGAGTAGATACCAATAGTTGTACCTTAGATGGCCACCTGCAAGCTTTTAAGACCCCAGACATTACTCACCAAACTAGGACGTAGAACATAACTTTATGAACTACAGTATGCCAATTGACTGAAATGTCCCAAGAGACTATGCTCCTGCTCCTTCAAACCAGGAAACTAATCCCATAATGTGTTTGGTTATGTCTAAGAAATATCTGTAACTGTTCCCCATATGTATTTTACTATGTATATTAATATATGTGCATATAGTCACATACATGCATATACATATGCATACACTTCTATATACACACGTATATACCCAGCAACCCACTTTTAAGTCAACTATTTGGTTAACATAGAATGTTGACAAAGAGAAGAAGAAGGTCAAGGATGGAGCCCTGAAGGAATCCAATAATTAGAGATCAGTCATTAGATGAGGAGGAGAAGCAGAAGTAGAACAGGAAGCATATCCAAGATGAAATAAAAACCATGAGAAAAAAAGTATTTCAGGAAGGAGAGAATAATCAAGTGTATTGAAAACTATTAATGAGTATGAGGACGACATAAAAATATATATTGTATCTGGCAACTTGAAAGTAATTGATGACCTAGATATAAGATGTTTCACTGGAGTTGTCAGATTGGAGGCCAGCTTGGAAGGAGGAAAAATAAATGGAAAGTGAAGAATTGGAGGCACAATATTTAAAGTATTTTTTCTTTCTGTAAGAAAAAATCAGAAAATTAAGACAGTAGGAAGAAGTGGCAGTGGGATAAAGGTTGATGACCATAGTGAAGTGCAATGGTTTTGTAGAAAGGGATCGTGGTATGTTGGGTCAGATCAAAAGATGTGCAAAACAGAATGGGAAGAACAGCTTGATGAAAATGGATAGTTGTGTAAGAAGCCTGCACTTCTGGTAGTGACTGGAGTAATTGCAGATATGAGACATGATGGAAGTAGCTCTGAAAGTCTCTTAAAGATGGATGAGGGCTCAGGTGTGACTGTGTGAATAGTCCATACACACCTTAAATTCAACACTGTCAAAATCAAACCCTCAACTTTCTCTCCACCCTGATCCTCCTTCTGTGTTCCTAATTGAAATGAATGGCACTACCATCAATTCAGTCACCTGGGTCAAATTATCAGCAGCATACTTGATGCCTCATTTTTCTTACTCCATACCACACTGAGTCAATTAACAGGGCCTGCTGCTTCTACAGAAACCCTGGTGGTGTAGTGGTTAAGTGTGGTGGCTGCTAACCAAAAGGTTGGCAATTTGAATCCACCAGGCGCTCCTTGGAAACCCTATGTGGTAGTTCTCCTCTGTCCTATGGGGTCACTATGAGTCATAATTGACTTGATGGCAATGGGTTTTTTGCTCTTTCAACATGCCTTTCTACCTCACCCAGTTGTTTGATTCTTAACTTCTCCATAGTAATGAGTCTAGGACAGACCACCAACTCTTTGATCATAATTTTATACCCACACACTCTGCCTACCAGATCTTTCTGTTTTAAGGCTTATTTCCCTCCAAACTATTCTTCTTCTATACTTTTAGAACAATTTCCTAAAATGAAAACTGATCATGTCATCACATCACTTGCCTATTTAAATCTTGTCAATGATTTCTCAGAGTCCCTAGGACAAAGTTCAGATACCTCCATATTACCCTATTTACCTCTGCAGCTTTATAAGTTTCTTCCAGTTCCACTAAAAGACCATTTTCACTCTTTCATTTCTTCTTTTCTCTTCTTTTTACTTTCCTGCTCCTCTTCCTTCTCCTTTTCTCTCCTCCCTCCCTCATCCGCTCCCCTACCAGCTTCAATTCCCTTTCTTGCCTAGCTGACTTCTCATCATATTCCTCTGGGAAAACTTCCCCAAAGCCCTCCCCCAAGTATTTCTGCAAATTAAATTACCATATTACAGCTAATCATGATATAATTAGAGAAAAGTTCCCTGAGAATAAAATTTGACTCTAAACTTTTAATAAAACTATACATCAAGTTATCTAACATGATATATGTAAAATTATATAATACATATATAACATATGTAAAGAACTTATCATAGTGATAAGCACATGGAGGGTACCTAATGAATGATAGCTATTCTTATTTCATTATTTAAAATAATTTATGATACCATATTAAAAATAAATTACTGAAATAAATATTAAATGTAAATAATAGGTAATGGGTTTTTTATTTAGTGTTTGTCCTAAGGATTTCATACCTGACAGCTTAACTGGACAGAAAAATTCCAAACAGAAGAATCATTCAGCTTTTACTAGTGTTTTGTGATGGACAGATTATTAGCAGGAGAGTCAGGTGATTTTGTGTGACTGTATGTAAAGCATTTAGAAATTCTGAGCCTGGTGTGTTCATGAGTAAACCAGGCTGGCATACTTCAAAGGTCCTTTCCAACTCTAAAAGTATTTGATGCTACAAAAAAATTATTTCAAATAGTTACCATCCAGCTAAGGCAGAGAACATTACTAATAATACTGAATCTTTGCTATGTCCTCAGAGATTGCATTCCCCTGTAGGGTTGCTATGAGTTGGAATCAACTCAACCGCAGTGGATTGGATTTTCTCTTCCACACAGAGGTATCCACTATTCTAATTTTTGTCATGAATATTTGCATTTTTAAATAGTATATTGTTTACTTTTGCGCTTCGGAACTTTTAAAAATTATATCAAGCTGGGCGTAATTTCTGAGTTGGTTTTTTACTTAGGCTTGTGAGATTCATACATTTGAGTGTGTACTAATGCTGGGATTTTCGCATCTATATTCATGAATGAGACTGCTTTCTATTTTCCTTTCTCATACAATTCCTTGCCTGGTTTGGATATCAACCCTTATACTAGCCTCATAAAATGAGGTAGGGAGTATTTACCTTTTATCTATATTCTGGAAGAATTTTTATATATTTGGAACGAGTATTTCCCTAAAAGACTGGTAAGACTCACTTATAAAACCAGTTGGACTTGTTTTTGTTTTTTGCTGGGAAGGTTTTAAAATTTTGATTTAACTTCTGCAATAGTTAGGATTATTTGATATTCTTGTTCTTCTTGAATCAGTTCTGTTACATTATATTTTTCTAATTTATCTGTTTCATTTAAGCCTTTATATTTATCAACACTGTTCATTTTATGCTTTTATTATTTTAAATCTTTGCTGTAACTAGTTATCTCCCTCTTCTACTCTTAATATTATATGCCTTCTTTTTTCTTAATCCAACTTGCCAATGGCTTATATGTCTTATTATTTTTTTCCATAAATTATTGTATGTTTTGTGTTTGTTCATTATTTCCTTGTTTCTATTTTTTGGGGTTTATTCTATTCATTTTTTTGTAACTTCTTACAATTAACATAGTTCATTAATTTTAAGCTTTTATTCTAATATAAGTACTTATTGCAATGCATCACCCTCAAATTGCAATGCAGCTCCCTCAAAACATCATTTAGCTCTATTCTACAAGTTTTGGTGGGACTCTTTTGTAAGTACTGTAGTGACCATGGAGGTGTGCTGCTCAGATCTCCCTTCAAAAGAACGTGCTGCAGGGACATAGTTGACTGACAACCTCAAGCTGCTGCACCTTCTGATCCACTGTGGTGGGCATTCACCAAGGCCACACTCTCCAAGAGTGTGCCTAGCCAGTGATTGAGCACAGCAGGGGCCCTAGAGCAGAGCCTTTTTTGCCTGATGTGTGAGTCTTCTAACAGATAGGCTTGGGGACTCCCATCAGCCTGGCTGAGGCATTGTCAGAACTCTGCAACTATCTGAAGTTCATCCTTTCCAATCCTCCTTCCTTTTTTTGTCTTTTCACAGGTATCAGCCCTGCATCATAGTCTGAAGGCTCCCCTGAACTACTACTGCCCCCTCATGCTTTATTCTTCAATAGCATTTCCCATATATCTCTTGTATATCTGATTCTGCGCTGGCATCTGCTTCTCAAAGGACTCAAACTAACAAACTAACACAAATATTTTTGTCATTATCCAGGTCTAACTGTTTTCAAATTCGTATTAAGATTTTTCCTTGACTCATGTGATTTATAACTAAGTTTTTTGTTTCCAAATGTTTGAGCTATCTCTTAACTCCTATATTAAATAAATTGTATTCTGCCCATAGAATATGTTAATTTTTCATGGTGCTTAAAAAATAACAGGTATTCTATAATTGTTGGGTACAGAGTTCTTTATCAGTTCACTAAAACTGCTTTTTGACTGTGTTGTTCAGGTTAAATGGTCTGCCATAATGTGAGAAGAGTTTAAATCCCCATTACAATAGTGGCTTTAATTTTTCCTCATAGCTCTGGCAAGTTTTGCTTTGCATAGTCAAGACTATTTCATTATGTGTATACAAGTTTAAAATTGTTATATATTTCCAGTGAATTAAATTTTTATTATTGTTTAGTGATCTCCTTTATTCTTAATAATGCTTTTAGCTTTAAAGTCTGAAATTATTATTGCTATAATGGCCTTTTTTTAAGCTAGTATTTGTCTGGCTTATCTTTTTTCCATCCTTTACATTACAATATCTGTTTGTCTTTATGTTTTAGGTGAGTCTTTGGAAAACTTATTTTGCTTGATGTTATTATTTTGTACATCCTGGAAATATCAGTATTTTAACTGGTGAGTTTGATAGTTTAGTTCATTTACACTTATTGTGATTTCTGAGAAATTTGTATTTTTCTATTTTCTTGGTTTGTGTTTTAAATCTGTTCTACTTTTTTATGCTACTTTTTTTCTCATTTCTTCCTTCTTTTGGGTTGATTACATTTTTTAATCCTATTATACCATTTCCTCTCTTTGTAGAATAGTAATGTGTTTTATGTTTATTCTTTTGTTATCCTTGAAAATTTGCCTTACATTCTTAATCTTTAAGAAAATTCCTTCATTAGTCCTCCCCTCAAACAATTTAAGTGTCTTAGAATACTGTAATACTTTGACTCTGATTGCTTTCATTCAAAATTACTTTATATTATTACCTAGCATTTTAGTCCTCTTTCGCTTTCTATTTAATCTTAATCTCATACGTTTGACATTATCATAACTTTTTATAAAATGTATGCCTCTATTTGTTGACATGCTTAATGGGATTTTTGCTCACCAAAATTTTAACAAACTCAGTAATTACTGAAACTATCTTTTTATTATCTATATTTGTAAAGATATTTTTCTATATTTAAACTTAAAACCAAAACCATAGCAACCCTATAGGACAGAGTAGAACTGCCTCATAGTTTCCAACTCTATAAATCTTTATGGAAGCAGACTGCCACACCTTTCTCCTGTGGATCGGCTGGTGGGTTTGAACTGCCAAACTTTTGGTTAGTAGTTGAGTGCTTTAACCACTGTGCCACCAGGGCTCCTATTTAAACTTACTGGGGAGGAGTTCTTGAGGGTTTCTTTTATTTTTCTGTGAGCACAACAATGCATTTAAAAGTATGTTCATTTGGCATCTGAAGTGATTTGCAGTGAAAGTTTTTTAGAATAATCTAGTCTGGTATAATGTCTAAAGCAGTAGTCTGTTTCTATTATTTTACCTATAAATACAATTAAGCTTTGCTAATATTTAATATAAACATTGAAGAGCGTGCCATTAATTATTCTACATATGCTAACGTCACAAGTTATCTATAAAACATGAGGTTCTGAGGGAAGGGAAGGATCTGCTCAATTCAGGGAAATTGATATGGATGCTTCCACACAAGCATGTGTTGTTTAACATATTGCTATATATTACAGTGAAGGAAAAATTGAAGCTGTCAATGATTTCATTCAACTTGGATCAGCAATCAGCATTCATGGAAACAGCAGTCGAGGAATCAAATGCTGCATTGCACTGGGCAAATCTGCTACTTTAAAGTTTTAAAAAGCAGAGATGTCACTTTGATGACTAAGGTGCCCCTGGATCAAGAGCTGGTTGTTTCAATAGCCTCACATGTATGCAGAGCTGGACAATGAAAAAGAAAGACAGAAGAAGAATTAATGGATTTAAATTGTGGTGTTAGTGAAGAATATTGAATATACCACGGACTATCAGAAGAATGGAGCCCTGGTGGTGGAGTGGTTAAGAGCTCGGCTGCTAACCAAAACGTTGACAATTTGAATCCACCAGCTGTTCCTTGGAAACTCTATGGGGCAGTTCTACTCTGTCCTATAGGGTTGTTATGAGTCGGAACTGACTCGACAGCAACAGATTTGGTTTGGTTTTTTGGACCAGAAGAATGAACAAATCAATTTTAGAAGAAATACAGCCAGAACACCACTTAGAAGTGAGAATGGCAAGACTTTAGCTTGCTTGCTTTGGACGTGTCATCAGGAAAGACCAGTGTCTACAGAAAGACATCATATTTGGTGAAGTAGTTGTTATTAGGTGCAGCAAGGTGACTCAGACTCATAACAATCGTATGTGTAATAGAACAAATTATTGCCCCATCCTGTGCTATACTCACAACTGTTGCTACATTTGAGCTTACTCTTGCAGTCACTGTGTCAGTCCATCTTACTGACGGCCTCCCTTTGTTTGCTAATGCTACACTTTACCAAGCACGATGTCCTTCTTCAGCAATTGGTTCGTCCTCATGACGTGTCCAAATTAAGCGAGATGAAATCTTGCCATCCTCATTTCTAAGGAGCATTTCGGCTGTACTTCCTCCAAGACTGATTTGTTTGTTCTTCTGACAGGCCACGGTATATTCAATATTCTTCACCAACACCACAATTTGAATGCATCATTTCTTCATTCTTCCTTTTTCATTATCCAGCTTTCACATGCATATGAGGTGACTGAAAATACCATGGTTTAAGTCAGACTCACCTTAGTCATCCAAGTGTCACGTATGCTTTTTAAGATTTTGAAGAGGTCTTTGCTGCAGATTTGTCCAATGCAATACACCATTTGATATCTTGACTGCTGCTTCCATGGGCGTTGATTGTTGATTCAAGTAGAATAAAATACTTGACAACTTCAATTTCTTCACTATTTGTCATGATGTTATTTATGGACCCAGTTGTGAGGATTTTCATTTTCTTCACACTCAGGTGTGATCCATACTGAAGGCTGTAGTCTTTTACCTTCATCAGTAGATTCTTCAACTCCTCTTCACGTTCAACAAGTAAGGTTGTGTCATCTGCATAACACAGGTTGTTAACGGGTCCTCCTTCAATCCCAAAGCCACATTCTTCTTCATACAGTGCAGCTTCTAGGATTATTTGCTCAGCCTACAGATTGAATAAGTAAGGTGAAAGGATACAAACCCTGACACACACCTTTTCTGATTTTAAACCACTCAGTATCCCCTTGTTCTGTTTGAATGACTGCCTCTTGATTTACGTACAGGTTCTACAGAAGCAAAATTAAGTGTTCTGGAATTACTGTTCTTTGTAATATTATCCATAATTTGTTATGATCCACACAGTTGAATGTCTTTGCGTAGTCGATAAAATGCAGGTAAACATCTTTTTGGTATTCTCTGTGTCTGACCAAAATCCATCCGGCATTAGCAATAGAAACAGACTACTGCTATTCCACATCCTCTTCCGAATAACTTGAACTTCTTGTAGTTCCCTGTCAATGTATAACTGCCACCTTTTTTGAATTCTCTCCAGCAAAATTTTGCTAGCATGTGATACTAATGACCTATTGTTTGATAATTTCTCATTCTGTTGGATCACCTTTCTTTGGAATGGGCAAGCATATGGATCTCTTCCAGTTGGTTGGCCAAGTAGCTGTCTTCCAAATTTACTGAGATAAATGAGTACACACTTCTACTGCTTGTTGAAGGATCTCAACTGATATTCTGTCAATTCCTGGAGTCATTTTTCGCTAATGCCTTCAGTTCAGCTTGAACTTCTACCTTTGGTACCAGTGGTTCTTGATCATATGCTACCTTCTGAAATGATTGGATGTTGAACAATTCTTTTTGGAACAGTAACTTTGTGTACTCCTTCCTTTTTTTTTTTTTTTTGGACACTGTGTCATTCAACTTTTTGCCCATGGAATACTTCAAGCCCATGGAATTCTTCAATATTGCAATGCAAGTCTTGATGTAGGGAGTCAGAAAAAAATGAGGTAAACCCTAAATGGGATGGATTGACACATCAGGCACAACAATGGGCTCAAACATACCAACAATCATGACGATGGCTTAGGACCAGGCAATGTTTCCTTCTGTTGCACATAAGGTCACCATGAGTGGGGGCTGACTTGAAGGTAAATAACAACAATAGTATATATTAGAGTCAACATTTGTTCAGCTAAGTAACGATACAGATTATGTTATCTTGTTCCAATGAAACTAACTTCATAAAAGAGACCAGAGACTCAAATATACTTCTACTGAAAAAACCACAGATTGATAGTAACACTAACAATACAGCACAGGAAATAATCAAGAGTAGCAGAACTAACAGTTTTCCTACTCCTATTCTGAATGCTTTGTTGGTCACGGTATAAGGTAAAAATAATGACAGTCTAATCAGATCTGATAAGAAGTCAGCCCAAAACTGAAATTTTTAAGATCATTTGATGTTAAGAGTTATAAATATTATTGTTAGACATGAAAGTGACCTAATTAAATAGGGTGGCTTTAGATAATAGGGTAATGATAGATAAAAGGCACCACAATTAAAAAATATTTTAATAATAGGATTATTTTATTTTTATCTTACCCTTTTAAATTTACATTATGTATTTATTTTATAATGCACATTGACTATCTGGTACTCTATTTTAAAAAAAAAAAAAAAAAAAAAAAACACCTGTTGCTATCAAGTTGATTCTGACCCATAGCATCTCTATAGGACAGAGTAGAACCGCCCACAGGGTTTCCAAGGAGCAACTGGTGGATTTGAATTGCTGATCTTTTGGTTAGCAGCCAAATGCTTAATCACTGCACTACCAGGGCTCCCTAGTATTCTATAGATAAATAAATAAATGTATTTTTTAGGGTGTGCCCTAAAAATATTTTTTCTACCTGAGGATATGTAATCAAAAAATTGGGGAGACCTCTATACTAGAAAATAAGCTGTTTGAGTGGCTGGACTATTTGGGATTTATCTTTATTTTCTACATAAAAACGGTAGAAAACTAATGAATATTTGTAGAATTAATATTTTGTTCCTCTTACTCATTTTAAAAGAGACTCTTCTACATTGACTCTATTTTTGTACACACAGGGGATTTTGAGAAATATTCCCTTTGGATCATCTATCCTATTCCCAGAATGTTGGTAGAATTGATTTTTATTATTCCTAACTTGTCCCTGATGGATAGGTATCAAATGTCACTTTGAATATTATTAGTAGAGGTGAATTAATTATTTCCCTTGACAATCTGCACCATTTCTTAATTGTCCTCATAGTTAAAAAGTTTTCTTATATTTAATCTAAATTTTCCCCCTGCAGTTTAAGCTCATTGTTTTCCGTTCTGCTCTCACTGACTAATGAAAATTAGTCCCTGTCCTTTTGGTAATATCCCTTAACATATTTTCAGAAGCCATCATGTCTCCCTTTAGCCTTCTTTTTCCAGATTGGAAATTCCCAGCTCTACTAGCCTTTCATCATATGTCCTATCCCTCCTGACTTTCTTATATTTTGTATTTTTCCTCTGAACTTACATTAATTTTGACATATACAGAAAATGGCATTCAAAAGTTCAGTAACTGCCTGAAAATGGAGAAAAAACACACAGTGCTATATATAATGTTCCTAATTCATTAGAAAATAAACATCAAATTCTATTTGGGAAGTAAACTTGCTAAATGTTAATTCTTAATTCACAATTTAATAAAAGACCATATAAGATTATCATATTGTTTCTGAATAAGTGCCTTTATTCAGAGAAAAAGACATCAAGGGTCTGAAAGTTTATGCAAACTTGTGTGTGTGTTCCCACAGGCATTAAGATTATATGTGCAAAGTGCATTTTTCTAGGAAAAGAAAAAAAAGATTCATAACTTTCATGAGATTTTCTAATGGCTCTCTTGCCGCCCCCAGAAAAGGTAAATCTGACTGAATTCTAGTCCTGGGGTAAAATTAAAGTGAGCAGAAAAATTACCGACCTATTTAACCTTTCTGTTAGTCAATCTTTAGTTCTGAAAATGAGGTAATTAAAATAGCAGGGTATTTTAAATAAACAAAGTAATAGCTATGAGAGCAGTCTGAGGACATTTAAAGAAATTTGAAATCTGTTTTGACCCATGAAGCAAGTCTTGTTTCTCGGCATTATTTTCCATGTGTTTTTTTTTAAATCCCCCTCAGAGGATTCTACACATTCTCATAGGGGGCTGATTGAGAGCATCCTCTTTCTGCCCATTACAATACCGGCAGCACAAGGGCTAGCTGTTCCTGTGTTCTCATGTGTGTAATATACTGACCTCACATATGTGAGTTCTCCTTGTAGCAAGACAGAAATTCTCAAAAAAGATTACCCCCAAGAAAGCAATCAAAAAGAGAGAACTTTACTTACAAGCTTGCTCTTACATTCTTCCCTCCACAGATATGGACTAAGGGATATGGACTGACAAGGCTCTCCGTGCATCTTAGAACAACTTCTGCATCAGCCTTTGGGAGCAGAAATCCCAGCAGCTTTCGACTGGGAGACAATTCCAATGAGAAGGAAGACCTCTCCAGTGCAGAGACTGAGACACACACGACACATTGGGATTTGTTTAGATCGCATATGTTTGTTTAAGGAAATAAAGACCTTTTGTGTCAGACTCTGATTATCCCTCTCTTCAGATTCTCATGGCATTCTTGTTGCAGGTGTCCATGTGTTCTGACCAAATTCACACAGATGCTATTGGACAGTGCTTGATCTTATGCCATCCCCATGTGTTTCTGACTTCCTCTCCCAGGGCTGCCTTGAGGATGATGCCACAGGGCTCTTCTCAGTTCTATATAGACGCTGCATGCACAGCCTCGGTGTATAGGGGAGATAATACATCATGGGGTAAAACTATTACTAATGGATCATAGGAGCCACTGCATAACATTTCTGCTTCCTCTCCTCCCTCCCTGGGAATGGTCCACAAACTCAGTTTATAACGCATCTTTAGTGTGTGGTACTGAAGCCAGCTCAACAACACAGCCCATTTGGCTCTACCTCCTTCCCTGATTCCCTCCATTTGTTCCTCTCTCCTCTCTAAGATTGCCCTCCTTATAAATAACAGTACATAAGCCCTCTGC
Organism: Dugong dugon; assembly: GCA_030035585.1. Classification (NCBI taxonomy): domain Eukaryota; kingdom Metazoa; phylum Chordata; class Mammalia; order Sirenia; family Dugongidae; genus Dugong; species Dugong dugon. The sequence goes on along the minus strand of CM057463.1, from coordinate 17,024,927 downwards.
CTCTGCTCTGCTTTCTGGGGAAATCAGGCTAAGAGACCCTCTCAGCTCTTTTGGCCAGGAACACATGAGAGAAAAGCCCAAATGTTTACTGTTATTTTCCTTATTTGACAGCTATTCCATACAAACCTCTCTTTGAAAATAGAGCAGATCATCCCTATTCTGACTCCTAAAGAAAACATTTTGAACATGATGAAACTATCTAATGGCAATTCAACAAATATTCTCAGTTCCTAGAATGTCTCAAATAACTGTGCTGTACTCTGGATTCTCATCCACAAGCTGAAGATTAATATGCACATTATAACACAAACTTAATTTTAGGAAATGCCCCTCCCCAGTGTCTATAACTATGGTCTTTCTAAAGAGCAGGTGGAATGAGCTTTACTGGTCTTCTAGAATAAAACCAAGAAGAAGAAAAGGTAATTGAATACTAACTCTGAACTCCAATAATTTTGTTTAACCTGTTTTTAGTCTGAACTAAGGAGGCAGATCCCTCAAAGAGTCTTCATAACCCATGTGACAATGCAATTAGAATTAAGGTAACTCTATGAAGTTTACAAGTCAAAATGTAAACTATATAATATCAATACATTGTTACTGGAAATATTGAGAGCAGTCTCTATCTTCATATTGTCAGAACAAAAGGACGTTGAGCTAGTAATGGGCATGCAGACCTCCATCATAGAGGCAAATGTGCAGCCAAAGGGAGTTAACGAACAAGGAGAAATTCCAACATAAACAATCCATATAAATTCCTCAGAGACACAAGGAAGTAGATGTTCCTCAGAGAATAGTGGCATAAAGAAGGAAAACTGACTGTCTTTGCAAAGAAATAAGAAAGAAATAATGACTGTTTTGATCTCTTTATAATATTAGCAGAAAGAGAAATGTATTGGGGCAGGGTTATATTGATTGTAAATGCCTTTTACTACAATATGAGTGTGTTGAGAGTAGTAAGGAGAAACTTCTTTCACTCATCAGTTATTTGCCGTTTGGAGCTGATGCATACAAAGGCTATAAGAGGTGAGGATGGGAGTCATTTTGTAAATTATGAGTAGCTGTAGCTTTCAAGGAGTAAGCAAGGGTGTTTCCCAGGAAACGAGATTACACGGGTGGTTGTCAGAGGATTTGCAAGAGCAGTGAGGTGAGGTGAGGTTAAGGGCAAGGAGCACTAAAGAAACAAGAAGATTGATGGGGTATACTTTGGAACTTAAAATAACAGAAGGTATAAAAATGTGGCTGGGAGGCACAGGCAGATTAGAAGGGGAAGCAGAGTGGGAAGAGAGCAGAGGTCTGAAGTGACTCTTTTGAAACATTTTTATTCTGCAGCCTAATAAAGGGGCCCTTTATTAGGTAAATGAAAGTTGGTTCTTCAAAAATATCAGAGGTGGGTCTTTGAAAATACCGTATCTTATCATGGGAGAGTCTCTTTCATCCTAGTTACCTTCCAGACATTAAAAAACATTGTTAATGAAAAGTCCCTGGGTGGATCAAATGCTTAAGTGCTAGGCTACTAACTGAAAGTCTGGCAATTTGAAACCACCCAGAAACACCTCAGAAGAAAGGCCTGGTGATTTACTTCCAAAAGATAATTGCATTTCAAAACCCTAGGGAGCACAGTTCTACCCTGATATACATGCAGTCGCCATGAGTCAGAACTGACTCAACAGCAGCTGGTTTGGTTTTTGGTTTTTAGTGAAAAGCAAGAAAGAATCATTAGTAAAAGTAGAAAAGAGGTCCTTTTCAAAGACCCCTGCTTTCTTGACTGGTATGACCTCTAGGTAGGGTGGTCATGCATTCTGTGTATGGAAGAAAAGACAAGAGGAACAAAGAAGGGAGAGTGATTCCTGGGAAGGATAGTTCCCAGGAGACAGTATCAAAGGGGGCTGTCCATTTAGATTAGTTCACTGGTGAGACTTAGACTATGACAAAAAAAAAAAAAAAAAAAAACTATGACAAAGATGCCGACTGTAAATCCAATGTCCAAAGGCTCTATGCCAGCAGACATACACACAAACTTGCTTACTGCCTTTAGACTAACTCTAAGATTGTAATACTGTCTTAGTTATCTAGTGCTGCTATAACAGAATACTACAAGTGGATGGCTTTAACAAACATAAATTTATCCTCTCATGGTGTAGGAGAATAGAAGTCCGAATTCAAGGCACCAGCTCCAGGGGAAGGCTTTCTCTCTCTGTTGGCTCTGGGGGAAGGTCCTTGTCATCAATTTTCCCCTGGTCTAGGAGCTTCTCAGTGTAGGCACCTGGGATCCAAAGGATGCACTCTGCTCCTGGCTCTTCTTGCTTGGTGGTAATGAAGTCCTCCTCCTCTCTGTGTGATTCTCTCTTTTACATCTCAAAAAAGACTGACTCACGATACAACCTAATCCTATAGACTGAGTCCTGCCTCATTAACGTAACTGACTGTAATCCTGCCTCATTAACATCATAGACATAAGGATTTACAAAGCATAAGATAGTCACATCAGATCACAAAATGGTGGATAACCATACAATACTGGGAATCATGGCCTAGCCATGTTGATACACATTTTGGGGGGGACACAATTCAATACATAACAACTAATAACTATGCTCACAATCTTCCATGCAAAGTTCCCTGCTCTCCTCCTCGTTCCTGACATCATAAGAAGCAAATTGTTTCCACACATATTCATTCGGCTTATTGAAACAGAGCTGCTAATTTCATGAACATCGACAAGTTTAGCCTGCTCACACATTTTTTAAAACAATAATAAAATTTCCAACCCATGAATATATTTCTATTTATTTAGGCCTTTTTTGTTTACATTTTGGCCTAAGTAGTTCATTTTAGAAACTCTTGCAAATTTCGTTTTTTATTTCAATTTCCAATTGTTCATTGTTAGTATTTTATAGGTTGACTTTGTATCTTGCAACCTTTTTAAACTCTCTTATTAGTTTTAGTAGTCTATATGTATTTTTGGTATATTGCTAAACATTTGCTATGCACACAATCATGTATTCTGCAAATATAGTTTTATATTTCAACCTGTAGGCTTTTAATTTTTTCTTGCCTTATTGCAAAGGATAATATCTCCAGTTTAATGCTGAATAGAAGTGGTAAGAGTGGGTATTATTGGTTTTCTCCAGAACTTTGGGAGACAATATTTAGTATATTTCCAATTTGCTGAGAATTTTTAATTATAAATGAATGCTGAATTTTACCAAGTGATTTTTCTTTATCTATTAAGATCATCAAATAGTCTTTTGCTTTTATTACATTAATATGTTAAATAATTCTGATTGATTTTTAGATGTTAAACCAAACTTGCTTTGTTGGTATAAGCATTACTTGGCCATAATGTATTATCATTGTTATATTTTTTGCTTCTCTGATTGTAAGAATTATTCACCTGTTGTTTTCTTTTCTAGGATGTCTTTATGTGATTTTTTGAGCTAGGTTAATGCTGGCCTCATAAAATATTCAGGGAAATGTGTCCTTCTGTGTAGAAATGGCATTATTCATAAATGTTTGTTAGATGTTATAACTGCTAGTAAAGCCACCTGGGCCTGGACTGTTTCTTTCTTTCTTTTTTCTTTTTTTTTTTTTTTTGAGGAGGGTGATGAGAAGATAATTATAAATTAAATTTCTTTAAGCAATACAGTACTATCCATATTTTCAATTTCTTCTTGAGTTAATTTTAATAAATTAAACCTGTCATGGAAACTGTCCACTTCATCTAGGTTTTCAAATTTATTGTCGTAAAATTGTTTGTAATATCCCCTTATCATACTTTTAATGTCTGTAGGGTATTTACTAATGTCTACAGAACCCAAAGAGACCTAACTAGATGCTTCATTTTTTGTTGTGAAGGATGCAAAATGCAGCAATTTATCTTTTATTTGGTAGGGGACATCATTACACCCTGACCATTGGACTCTTAAAATTTTCATAGAAGTGGTAGGGTCCTGAAACTACATAAGATTTACTTCCCAATACCTTGTGCACGTGTGTCTTTCTAAGGTCTCCTGTTTACTAGTCACTATTTGATCAGTATGATGTCATCAATTTAATGGATTACTGTGAAGTCTGGTGGGATGTCCTGACAGTCCGGCTCTCTTCAGAAAATAACAGAGATGAAAGTGTTAAAATAGTCCTGAGGCAAAACTGTAAATGAATAGTGTGCATATTACATTAATGAAAGCTATTTTAGATCCACTTCTTAAATGTGGAATGGAAAATAATGTATTTGGCAAATCAATGGCTACATACCATGTACCCAGACCTTATTAATCTCTAACAACAAAGCTACATGTGGAAGAACAGATGTCATAAGGGTTACTACTTGGTTAATACTGTGGTAATCTACCATCTTTCTCCAGAATCATCTAGTTTCTGTAGGATATGATAGGAATCCATTGCCTGTCAGTTTGTCATACTGTGTTAGCTTAGGTGTTTATACAGTGTGGAAGCTATGCCACCAATATTTCAAATGCAAGCAGAGTCACCCATGGTAGACAGGTTTCAGCAGGGCCTCCAGACTAATACAGACTAGGAATAAAGGCCTGGTGATCTACTTCTGATAATTAGCTAATGACAACCCTATGATTACAAAAAAATACTGTCCAGTATAGTGTTGGAAGATGAGTCTCCTAGGTTGGAAGTCACCCAAAATACATCGTGAGTGCAACAATGAACTCAAGCATATCAACCATCTTGAAGATGGCACAGTGGTCAATGCTACTCGGAATGTATGTGTCCTTAAAGCATTGAGAGCTTGACAGTCATCAAGGAAATGGGAAACTCAGCCTTACAAGCACAAGAAACTAAATTCTTCTAACAATCTGAATAACATTAGAAGCATATACCTCCCCAGAACCTCCAGAAAGTAATGCAGCACACCAACCCCTTGATTTTGGCCTTATAAGACCCTATGCTGGACTTCTGACCTACATAACTGTGAAATAATAAGTAGGTGTTGTTTTAAGCTGCTAAATTTGTAGTAGTTTGTTATGGCAGCAAAAAGAAACTAATACATCCCCTTTCCATAATGTATGGTCACCCAAGTAAATGGCCATGTGTTTCTGTAGGGAAGGAATGTGAGATTATCACAGTATATGTGGGCTATGGGGTTATAAGATCTTTCTTCCTGTGAACTCAGTCACTTCTTTAGTCTGGATTCTGAATCTGAAAATTGGTTAAGGTTAGAGAACTAAGCAAAGGAGTAGTTTTTAATTGAGTGACCACCCTTAGCCTTCTGCTCCTCCGTTCTTGCAATTTTTTTTTTTTAATTAGAGATGTTAAGTAGCATACATGCAGGTTGCCAAACTATTTTGCCCCAAGCAACACAATACTTAGTATTTCCCTGAGGGTCAAGCCCCCTGGCTCCCCTCTGAACTTGCTGATAATTAGGATAATTGACTCCAGGTTAAGTGAAACTTCTTGGCCTCCATTTTTTCAGGGTCTCAACATCTCCATACATTTTAATGAGTCCAGGTCTTCGATTATCTCTCCTACCTTCAGTCCTATCCTGTAAAGGAAAGCTACCACCATACTTCTTAGTGATGCTGGTGTCTCTCTCATCAGCACATTCCTAATGACTTTAGTGAATGTTATGTCCTTAGGCCCTCCTATAGAACATAATCCTTTCATGAGTCTTCTGGCCTCACACATTCAATCCAGCATGTTAACCTCCCTCGGGCATTTCCACTTCATTCAGTGTTGATCATCACTTTTTCCCAGATTTCTAAGAGGGACCCTAGCTGTGAGTGTGCCCTTTCTTCTGGGGGTCTTTGCCAGGTCCTTGCTGAGAAAATGTACCCAATTATTTTTTTGCTTGTCCAATATTTTATTCCAGCCCACTTAATCAAGTACCAAGAGAGAAGAGAAGGGGGACAACAACGACCCTATGGGAAAGGGAATGAAGCATTGCAGCACTGTCAAGCTCAGGGGAGGTACTAGCTCCTACTAGAAAAAGGGTGGGCAACCTCTGCAATCTTGAGGGTTTGAGACTGGGTGAGAGGAAGTGCACAGCCAACATATCCTCAGGAACATTCAATCACATGCCCCCATCCTATATTTTAGGCTCCCAGGTTTTCCCAACCAGGGTCCTGATATTAGCATAATAGACGTGCCTTAGCTGAGCATTCAACTTGCAACTCTAATAATCAGATCTTTAGCTGGCTACTCAGCTGTGTCTTCTCTTCTACTGCAAGAAACAATGGACTCTGGAAGCTACATCATCTGTAGCTTCCTCACTGAAGCTACCTCATTGGCCTCTGTCTCTCACACTTACATTTAACTGCTTGCTAACAACCTCCCTTTCTTATTATCCCTATATGGAGTAGAAACACTGCTTAGTAATAACTACCATCTTTGTAGGATTTTTGTTTTCAGTATCTTTCAAATGACTGAATCATTGAACCTTCAAGGGCATTTCCCTCCACTGGGACATTTTTCTAGTTCAACAATGGTGCAATCTTTAGAATCATGCCAGAATCTTGTGGCAAGGATTATCCATGCCCCTCCTACCACTCAGGATGTGTTCTTGGTACCACTTGTGTTAGTCTGGGTTTACTCAGAAACAGATGTCATGATGGGATTCAGACATGGAAGAGATGTAATGGTGGAGGGATTCATAGAAGGTGGAGACAATCTGCAGACCATGATGCAGAGCTGACATCTACAGAAGGAAAGACTAAAGGAAGGTAGAAACAATCATGGACTGCAGCACATTTCCCAAACAGGTTCAACCAGGCCAATGAGGAATCTTCGACTAAAATTCACCCCTTAGAGAAGCCTAATATCTTGCTGTAATAGGCCTAAACTAGTACTCTCAGGCATTGGCTGGGAGCAGCCTGATGGAAGTAGGTCTCAGCACAAAAAAAAAAGTTGAACCCAGAGAGGCAGTAGCTGGGCTATTAAGTCACTCATGCTCTCTGCAGCAGGTTATATATCTTAGCAGTATATTTTCATAGCATCCACAATTGAAATATTTTCCCTGTATATAGTTCTTACTTTCTGTTTGTTTGTATGCTTAGTAATTTTTAATGGATATTGGACATTGTTATTTTCCTTTTTTGAAGACAGGATTTTGTTTTATTCCTTTATTAAGGAGTGTTGAATTTTTCCGGCAACTAGTTAAGTTGGTTTTAATTTCTTTGTGTAGCTCTCTCATCTCAAGTTTTCTGTGACAGAAATTGTAATCAACTCAGCTTCCCTGAATTCCAATCTTTGTCTTCTAAACTTAATGAGATCATCAGATCCTGTTTGGGTTCCTGACCACAGTTTAGAAATTATTGCTAGGTATAAAGTCTGGACAATGGTAGAGTTCACCTCATCTGTTTTCCTAAGTCCTGTGCTTCCTGTTGTATAATACCTGAAATATTTCTTTCTTATATTTTGTCCGTTTTTTTTTTTTTAATTACAGGAGATTAATTCTCTACCATCTCACTCCCTCATGGCCAGAAGCAGGAGTCCTGTGTTTCTAAGAATGTTAAAAGCAGTATTATATATAGATACATGTATATATATATATATATATATATGTATGCAAATATATGTTTAGTTTTATCATTCAAATTATTTTGTCTGATTGCATTTTTCTCAGTCTCTAGCATAGGAACCCACTCCCTCTGTTCCTTGTCTCTCTTTTTCTTACTTCACTGTTCACACTGGTAGAATTTCAGTACTGACATCTGTATGAATGTATGCTTGAGGAAGGGTAGCCTCAAAAAGCAAGGTTGGGGAAATTAGAGGGGAAAAAAGCAGAATAAATTAAAATCTGTTTATTGAACCATAACGCTATGTCTTCTAAACATTTTCAGGACTCTGTGGATAGTAAAAGTATATTGCACACATAAGAAAGCATGAAAGAGTTAAACAGTCAAACCACAGTGAAGAGAAAATGAATAGTGTTTAACCTTAGCTACTGAAAGCGGTGCAGAAATTGATAATAACACACGGGAAGAAAACATCATGTAAAGATCCTTTAGGAAATGCATGGAAAGATTTCTGGTAGCAACTGTGTTACAGATATGTTGTTCTCCACCAAAAGCAATGGGCTTTTAAAATCTCTCCCAAGACAGCAACACAGAGAAGAAGGCATTTACAAATTTTTGCAGTGGGCGTTTTTGCAGAAATCAAAGATGGTAAAACCATCAACAACTACACAGATATGTATAAAAACAAGTAAAAAATAGAAATAACTCTACTGAGGCTATAAATAATTTGAGGTCAGCAAATATCTTACTTATTTGTATATATTTCAAATATTTGCAACATTGAAAATCCAATAAATGTTGATTAAATTGCATTGACTTGATTGGGGAATTTTTTTGAAATTAAAGAAAGCTTTATATTTAGGTGGAGTACTTGAAGAATAGATGGAAATAAGTGGTGGACTGTAAATATTCAAGCACAGAAGAGAAATAATGGAGAAATAATAGGCAGCACTCGTTTGTCTGACTTCTTTTTTTCTCCCAATACATACAATGAATGGACATTGAATCCCTAAAAGATACATTGTACTCCCAGACTTTCAAGAGACAATTGGGATTTCTTTCCCTAATGTCAACTTCATTGGGAAATTCGAGAAATATCACTGGAAAACAATGCTCCTAAGGTGGAAAAATTGTGGAAAATCAAAATAGAAAATATCAACATATCAGAAATACAAGCTAATATTTTCAATTAAACTTTCATATTGGAATATTTGTCATTTTAAGATTTATTATTTAATATTAAATTTGGGAAAGGGAGTTGAGCAAGATAAAATCAATAGGAGCACTTTCTTGTGAATTAGGTGGGGAACAGAATTCACTGCCATTCAATACCATGTACCTACTGATGCCAACGGCAGGACATGAATATTCCCATTTACTCCCAAGTTGGGTTCTCTTTCTCACTTCATAGTGCTAATATAGCATTCCCAACTAGTAAGCTGGGAGCAACTATTCTAAGATGTATTGATTAGGGTCATTTAACACTTTTATACCAACATACTAGTCTGCTGAGGTTTTCTTGATTTATTGACATTATTACAACTTGTCAATGAGTTAGTGTCCTTGAGATTTTTTTTACTATGCTTCAATTTCTCAGCAGCAAAGTCTCACCCATCAACATTTCATCAAAAGAAAATACAGTTATCAGTGAACAGATGTTTTCTTAATTTAACTAAAACTTATACTTTCCAATGGAAACAAAGGAAGTACCTTAATGAATTATTTTTTAATAACTACTACCTAGTGTATATTGTGGAGCCTTGGTGGTACAGTGGTTAAGAGCTCAGCTGCTATCTGAAAGGTTGGCAGTTCAAATTCACCAGCTGCTCCTTGGAAACCCTGTGGGGCAGCTCTACTCCGCCCTATAGGATTGCTACGAGTTGGAATCAACTTCATTGTAAAGGGTTTGGTTTTTTAGTCTATGTTGTACATAGGGTCACAATGAGTCCCAACTGACTCTGTGGCACCTAACAACAGCAACATTCTATGTAAGCTAGTTTGTTTGATCATTTGCTAATTATTATACCTTTTTATAAGGAACCTTGTGGCACAATAGCTAACAGCTCAGCAGCTAACCTAAAGGTTGGCAGTTGGAACCTACCAGCCACTCCAAAGGAGAAAGATGTGGCAGTCTGCTTCCATAAAGATTACAGTCTAGGAAACTCTACGGAGCAGTTCTACTCTGTCCTATAGGGTTGCTATGAGTTGGAATCTACTTGACTGTAAACAACATCATACATTGTTTAAGTATATATACACACACCATTTATTAATTTCTATTTTTTCCAAGAAAAGTGAAAATAAAGCCCATAAGGTGAATGTGGATAACTGAAGCAAAATGGGGCTAGCCTTGAAGGCTTTGTGTAAGAAATGAATGTGAAATTTGGCATTCAAGGTCAAGTATTAAAGCTAGCAAAGGAGCATGTGCAGAAATTAGTATGCAAGAGTGCTTTGCATTTGTTTCTGTTTTATTTCAAACTCCCTGAATTGAGAATACATCTATAGTGAATGTTCAGGATGATAAAATGAAGATTAAAAATCATAATAGGTCGTGATCAACTGAAGGAACCAACCAAAATTAATGTATCAGAATACCAGTTAGTTTAAAATTAGGAGGCGAACAAAAAATTATATAATTAATATCTTTGTGACATTTGTGGTTGAAAGATATGGAAACTGAATGCCTCCTATCACTAGATAACAAAAACGGTAGAACACATTATGATTCCTTTATTTCCCTTACTGTAAGAAAAATTACAGGTTTCTACTTAATCTCTATGGTTTTCTTCCAGAGTTACTGACAGAAGTTTAGCCACCTCCCCCTAATCTTTTGCATTGGGTTGTTTTTCTGGCTTTACTGTATATAAGATATACATCTAAACATACATACACACAATGGACTAATTTGTTTGTCTGTTTTTAATTTTATTGAGTTTCTGGTGAAACTTTACACAGCAAGTTAGTCTCCCATCTGACAATTGCTGCACAAATCGTTTAGTGATATTAGTTACATTTATTACAATGTGTCAACATTCTCTTTAATTGTGCTGTTTGTTCCATTTCCAGTACTCTCATTTCCCTGCCCCCTTATCTTCTCATCTTTGCTTTTGAGTAATTATTGACCTTTTGGTCTCATATTGATGGTTTTTAAGTAAAGCACTGATCTTACAGATAACATCCTTTATTTTGTGCACTACTCTGCTATTTTGCTAAAAGGTGATCTCAGGGGATAGGCTCAGTTCTGGTTTAAAGAGTTTAAGAATTTGAGTTCTGTTCCACATTTTTCTCCCATTCTATATGGGACCATCTATTGTGACCCCAGTCAGAACTGTCAGTGGAGGTGGCCGAGCACCATCTAGTTCTTCTGGTCTCAGGGTGGATGAAGTTGCAGCTCATGTAGACTTGTTTCTTTTCTGAGCTTTTGGTTACCTTCTCACTGTGTTGCTCCTGGTGAGTAGAGACCCATAGCTGTGTCTTAGACGGTTGCTCACAAGCTTTTAAGACCCCAGATGCTAATCATTTCAGTAGGATGCAGATCATGATTTTTTTGTGCCAAATGACTAAGTTGTCCCATAAGACTATGCTACTAAGCTTTTCAAACCCAGTCTTGGAAGGTGTTTGGTTATGTCTGAGGAGTATCTGTATTTGTATAATCAATGAATACATGTGTCTGCACCTATGTATTTGTATTTATATGTATCCATAGATATTTCTATTTGTTCTCACCCATGTACACACCTATACCTACCCATATACCAATATGACTATATCCAACCATATGTTCTCAAACCCTCATTTTTATTTGGTTGTGCTGTGCTCACAACATTCACATTCAGTGTCACTTTTTCCCATCACTAAAAAAATAAATAAATAACAAGTCTCTACAATCTAAAGCATACTCCCGCCCCCCCCCCCCACCCACCAATGAACATTGGTCTCTCTCTTTGTATATATCTATTCTTATTATAAAAGACATATCATACAATATTTGTCCTTATATGCTTGACTTATTTCACTTAGCATTGTGCCCTCCAGGTCCATACATGTTATAGTCTGAGAAACTCATCATTGTCCTTTCTGATTGCGTAGTAATCTACTGTATGTATGTTGCACAATTTGCTTATCCATTCATCTGTTGATGGGCACTTTGGTTGTTTCCATGTATTTGCTACTGTTAATAAACCAGCTATGAACACAGGTGTGCATATGTTTGTTCATGTCATTAATGTAATTATTGAGGACTCTAGGGTATATACGTGGAGTCCTGGTGGTGCTGTGGTTAGGCATTGGGCTGCTAACCAAAAGGTCGGCAGTTCAAATCCATGAGCCACTCCTCGGAAACTCTATGGGGCAGTTCTACTCTGTCCTATAGGGTCACTATGAGTCAGAATCAACTTGACAGCAACAGGTTTGGTTTGGTTTTGGTTACGGTACATATCTAGCAATGGGATTGCTGGATCATAGGGTAGTTCTATTTCTAGTTTTTTGAAAAAGTGTCATACCATCTTCCATAGTGGTTGTATCAGTTTACAGTCCCATCAGCAATGGGTAAGTGTTCCAATTTCTCTACTTCCTCACCAACATTTGTTGTTATCTGTTTTGTTTGTTTGAAAAGTCCCTGGATGGCTCACATGCTTAAGTGCATTTTTGATCTGCATCTCTGTAATGGCTACTGAGGAACCCTGGTGGTACAGTGGTTACGAGCTACTGCTGCTAACCAAGAGGTCACAGTTCAAATCCACCAGCCGCTCCTTGGAAATCCAGTGGGGCAGTTCTACTCTGTCCTATAGGGTCGCTGTAAGTCAGAATCAACTCCACGGCAATGGGTTTGTTTTGGTAATGGCTAATGATCATGAACATCTTTTCATATGCTTATTGGCTGTCTGGCTGTCCTCTTTGGTGAAGGTTATGTTCATGACCTTTGCCCATTCTGTGACTGAGTTGTCTTTTTGTTGTTGAGTAGTTGTGGTTTTCTATAGATTTTAGAGATTTGACCTTTATTGGATAAGTCATTTCCAAAGACTTTTTCCCAGTCTGTAGATTGTCTATTTATTATTTTAATAAAGTCTATTGATGAGCATAAATTTTTAATTTTTATGAGGTCCCATTTATCTATTTTTTCTTCACCTATTTGTGCATTTGTTATGTTTGTTATCCTACTTTATAAAAGATTAGGTCCCATAATTTTCTCTCTCTGTTTTCTTCCAGGAATTTGATGGTTTTAGGTTTAACATTTAGGTCTTTGATCCATTTTGAGTTAATTTTGGTATATGATGTGAGGTACGGGTCTTGTTTCATTTTTCTGCAAGTGGATATCCAGTTTTACCAGCACCTTTTATTAAATAATTAGATTGCATTTGTGTGGACGAATGTGTTTTAGTCAGCTTGAAGACTGGGCATCCTTCCATCTGAGGATTTATGTCTTACTGGATAATTTGCAGCCTTTGTCTTTGGACCTCTCCCTTCTCTCTGGTCTCTATGTTTTGGAAGTATTATTAGAAATATGTTTTCACATTTCATTCTATACCCTGTGTCTGTTGATCTTCTCATATAATTTTAATCTCTTTTACTCTGTGATGAGTTGAACAATTTCCTCAGGTTTCCCATTCAGATTAGTTGTTCTTTTGCTGTGCCTAAGGCCCACCAAAAGGTTGGCCGTTTGAACCCACTCAGAGGCACCTCAGAAAAAATGCCTGGTGCTCTCTTTCCAAAAGGACACAACCATGAAAACCCTATGGAGCATAGTTCTACTATGAAACACAAGGGGTCACCATGAGTTGGAAATGACTCCATGGCAACTGGTTTGATTTTTTTGATTTAATCTGCTATTAAACTTGTGCACTGAATATATATATTATATATATATATATATATATATATGTACACATACACATATATATATTTGAGTGTGTGTGTCTGTATTTGTGTGTATATATAATCTTTAAACATCATTTTTGTTTTAAATTTGCTGGTTCCTTTTCATGGTATGCTGATTTTTCATGATATATTCTGTTACCTCTTTACACAATTTTATAAATACTTGTTTTGTACATTCTTTCATATTTTTCTATTAGCTAGAGTTCTAAAGGATCTAATCCCTTTTACTGTATATTAGAACTCATTTCAAAGTAGATAATTCTGTTGTTTGATTTTTAACTTAGATTTTAGGGTTTATTTTCAGCAAGCATTACTCTCCTTGCACCTCAGGTATCCTGTGGGAATCTAGTCTGGGACTAGTTGCTAATTGTTCTACTTTGGATCTTCGCACATGTGACCCAGGCTTCTCATGAAAGACTTTTTCTTTTTTTTCTCAGAGAACTGGACAGAAAAAATTTTTTGTCACTTACTTGGAACAGTGTTTTGAGTTTTTTAAGTTCCCTTTTCACTGGTAATTCAGTGGTAGAATTTTTGAGTTTCATGAGCGATACCTGGTTCAATGCCCAGCCAATGCATCTCATGTGCAGCCACCACTGATCTGTCAGTGGAGGCTTGTATGTTACTGTATTGCTGAAAAGGTTTCAGCGGAGCTTCCAGACTAAGATGGACTAGGAAGGAAGGCCTGGCAATCTACTTCTGAAAATCAGTCAGTGAAAACCCTCTGGATCATAATAGTCCAATCCACAACTTATCATGAGTATGGCATGTGACGAGGCAGTGCTCTGTTGCATTGTGCGTGGCGTCGCCATGAGTCGGGGCTGAGTGGATAGCAACTAACAGCAACGACAACAACCATTCCAGTTTCCAAGCTTTATGCAGGATCTCAGTTCCCCCTTCTTTCCTCATGCAGATCCAAGGACATAATCTCTGTTCCAGTGTGAAAATTAAAAGCCCAGTCACTACATTTTAGGTCTCATATCTGTGTTCTGTATTTTCCAAGTCCAACCTAGAAATGTCTTATGAGTTTATTATTCTGAATTCTAAGCCCATTCTTTTCCCTAAAAACCGAAAAATCAAACCCGTTGCTGTGGAGTCACAGCAACCCAACAGAACAGAGTAGAACTGCCCCCACAGGGTTTCTAAGGCTATAAAGCTTTATGGAAGCTGACTGTCACATCTTTCTTCCACGGAGCAGCTGGTGGATTCAAACTGCTGACTTTTCAGCTAGCAGCTGAGTGCTTAACCACTGTGCTACCAGGGCTCCTATCTGTAAAAATTACAGCCTAGGAAACCCTATGGGGAAGTTCTACTCTGTCCTATAGGTTTGCTATGAGTCGAAACCAACTCAATGGCAACAGGTCCTTTTCCCTAGCAGCTGGGAATTTCCCTTTCTTTCTTTGGTCTCAACTAGATATTTTAAAAATCAGGGTTTTTATTCAATAACTCCTTTTCCATACTTTCTATGTGTTGTAGTACAAGGCGAACCATGATAACTCTGTCCACTTTGTGTCCAAAACTGGAGATGATTTTATTGGTTTAATAAAGGTATTCTTTCAGCTGCTGTTTCTACCCTTAGAGGGTATTCCTATGACATACAGATCACTTCTGAAAAGTTCTCTATTCCTCATAATCAAAACAATCTTTGCCTCTACATTCCTGAATCAGATCCAAGCCTACCCTCCTCTTGGGTGGTCAAAAAAATCTGAGTTTCCCTCCCCCTTCCACTATATCTGAATCAGCATTATTAATGTTCTCAGGTCTTTGTGTGTGTGGCTGGGACAGATGTGTGTGTGCAGGGAAGAGGGAGGGCTTTCTTGCTTCTCTTTTTCATTTAAAGCTGCAAAATCCACTCATATATGTTTAGCCCAAACAGTTATACCATTGTTATGGATTGCACGTTGTCCCTCAAAAAGACGTATTGAACTCTTGTTACTGTGAATGTGACTTTGTTTGGAGAAATAGCGTCTTTCTTTGAAGATACTAACAGTTAAATTACATGAAAGTAGGAGGGATCCTACTCCTAACACATTCTAAGAGGTGTTTTATAAAAGAGGAGAGCAGATTCAGAGAGAGGGCCACACACACACAAGGGATTGCAGCCTGTGAGGATTAATCTACAGCAAAGATATGCCAAGGATCCCTGTTAGCCATCCAAAACAAGGAGAGAGGAATGAAACAGTTCCTCTCTCAAAGCCCTCAGTAGCCAATAATCTTATCTGGACTACTAGCCTCCAGAACTGTGAGAAAATAAATTTCTGTTCTTTAAAGACACCCACTTTGTGGTATCTTGTTATAGCAACCCTAGGAAACTAAGACAACCCTACAAGGAATTTTTGCTGGAAAAAAGTTACATTGCCAAGCCACTATAGAAGTACTATTGTGACAATCTATTTCCTGGAAAACGTTGCTTGTAGTCTATCCTAAGTCAAAATGTCAAATAGTTGCTAAAGAATCTCAGGCAAGATTGCAAAATTTCACATCAGAAAATGTGCAAGTTTTGTGGGTTTGCTGATTGCTGATTACGGCAGAAACTGACAAGTTGATCATCAAACACTATTTCCTTTCTTCCTGTCACACAGCTACATTTCCCAACCCCCGCACCCCTTTGCAGTTAGGTGTGACTTTATGCTCTGGCCAACGGAAAGTGGGTGGCCAATAAAAATTTCCTACGTAATCCTCTACTCTCATTTCTACCATCTGCAGGCTGTATGACAACATCTAGGCAATTCTGGAAGCCATATACTGAAAATGGCAAGGGTACTACAATTTCTATTCCTGAAAATTGCCCCCTCCACTCTTATATCACTCCTCATCCCTCACGATCAACTGGACTTTGTTGTTGTTGTTACTTGCCATCGAGTTGGCTCTGACTCATGAAAACCTTATGTATAATGGAACAAAAAAGTCCAATTGTTGCTGTCCAGACAATGCCATGAATCAGAATTGGCTCAATAACAATTGGACTTTAGAGAAGCTAAAAATGAATTTCTGTTGAGTGCAGTCAATGAGATATCCGGGTTTACTTATTACTGCAGTTAATCATAACTAATACAGTGGCAGAAAATTAGAGGATCCTTTCTTCTGACTTCCACCCACCTTATTTTCTCTACTAATATTGCTTTTATGTGGGTGACTAGTTCACTGTTTCTAAGAGTTACTACTGGCAGATTTTTTTAAAGAAATTTCTCTCTCACACAAGGATGTTATAGGAATTACTGCAATATTTTTATACATCTTTCTGGGGTCCTTGGAGCAAAGGTTCCCTGTTAAGCAAAATAACGGTACTAATTTTATTATAAACTATCATTTTAATTAATAATACCGCATAAATATGAAACAACTGTTCGCAGAAACAATTGTTTCTCTAAAGTAAGCACTGTTTGTGAATATATCAGAAAAATTTCATGGGACAAATTAAGAAAGCATACTTCATAAAATCTATCCATTTTGTTTTCTTCCATTTTCAGTTATAAAAATAAATATGCTTTAAAAGGACTAATGTTTACCACTGATGACAAAGAAAACAAATGACTTTTATTTTTTTTTTCAAATTCAACTAGCTTTGCTTCTTATAAAAGTAGCGGAGAATTTCTGGCTCTGATTTGCACCTTCTGCCCTTCCATTAAAAATCGATAACTTCCTGCTCTGACCCTCTCTTTTGGGACCAAAATTGCTTCCTCTTACTGGAATGTATTCTGCAAGGGCCAGGAGACTCCCATGCTCAGGATTTCCATTTTATCACAATGCCATGGCCATCATCATGAGATGTGTATCAGGCAAGGTCTGTCTTCCAAACAGCTAAAAAGCACAAAATATATAGTCTACACAATGAGAACACTTTTCTGCTTTCAGGCTATTTTTCCTACCTGTCACTCTATTTGTAAAACACTTATCACTTTCTGTGGATCAAAATGTTCGTATCTCAGGTACCATTTCTATGCTGTCTCCACTGTGAAACTTGCCTCAGTTGGATTTAATTTCTCATTCGACTCTCTCCAGAGAGCTTCCAATCACACAGTGACGTGTCTTTTCACTTGAGTAACTGTAAGAAACACATGCCAATACCTGCAAGGTTACATGTGAACACATGATTCGCACAGATGATACCTAGCCCGGGACCACCATGTATGGCCACAGTGGTTGTGCAATGCATACCTCCATGGTGGCACCATCCATATAGACTCCAATGTAAATACCACAGCCTAGAGAAGTACAGCATTCAACTATATGCAGCAGCCCTGCCCAGTACCATATTCTTTCATTCTTTGATGTCCTGAGTTTCAGTGCCCTTTACTCACTGCATGGCTGTAGTTGGAATCTTTTTCTCTACCAGTCGGAAGTACTGTTGTTGTTGTGTGCCGTCGAGTCAATTCCAACTCATGGCAACCCTGTGTGACAGAATAGATCTACCCTGAAAATATCTCCAATAATCCATTCTTTGACTATAATTTCTGTTCCCCCCTGCACTAGTTTTTGCATTCCTTTATTTCTACTAAATCTGTTCCTCAATCTCTCAAGACTCTTATTCTCTTGTCTCCTTTATTTTTACCCCTGTAATCTTTCCCCTCCTTACCTCACTTTCTTTCCAACTAACCTAGACTACTTGGCCAATCATCTCCGGAACATTGTTATAGATACTCTCCACAGGCTTCTCGGTTCTCAATTTTTTCACATCATGGACTCCACGAATCGCTAAACCAGGTTCAGGTCTCCCCTGCTAAAGTCAGTTTGGTTTAGCTCCACACAACACACACTCTGCTAATTACCTATGTAAACCAGGCACAAAGAGATGATTTTTGCTGTGTCTGCATGAGTGCCAGAGGCAAGATAATCACAGAGCAGTCTCTGAAATCAGAGGGAAAAGGAACCTGAGATAAGTGTTAACTTATCAAGGATGGTAAATGCTGGTAGAGAAAATCTAGCAAACTTGCAGACTGGGGCCACTGCATACATATGGGCTCTTTCTCCTCTGAGCGCTCAGTTCACTCAGCAGGCTCTTGCTCGTACATGGGTAGCTCTTGCTTCAACTCTCCTCAGAACTGCTCCACAGCAAACCACTCTCTTCAAAATTAACCCCTGCCAGACTCCCTCTCAGCAGACATCATGACTTCCAACTTCACAGAGTAAACAGAGGTCATCACCCACCAATTCCCACAATTCACCACTCCCAAACTTTTAATCTATTTTTGCACCATGCTGTCTTATTTTCAGTCTCAAAGGAAGCTATGCCCCTCCACATATCCAAGTCATACTTTGATCTGATTCTCCCATCTCCCTCAGAGACCTTGCTTCATTAACAATTGTCATGGATTGAATTGTGTCTCCCAAAAATATCCATCAACTTGGCTGGGTCATGATTCGTAGTAGTGTATGACTGTGTAATCTGGTGTGATTTCCTTATGTGTTGTAAACTCTGTAACTATGATGAGATTATATGTGATCTCCTTATGTGTTGTAAATTCTATCACTGTGATGAAGTTATACTGATGAGGTTTACAAGATCAGATAGTATCTTAATCCAATCTCTTTCGAAATATAAAGGAGAGAAGTGAGCAGAGACACACGGGAACCTCACTCCACCAAGAAAGCAGTGCCAGAAGCAGAGCCCATCCTTTGGACCTGAGGTTCCTGTGCTGAGATGCTCCCAGACCAAGGGAAGACGGCAGACATGGACCTTCCTCCAGAGCCAAAGGAGAACGCATTCCCCTGGAGCTGATGTTCTGAATTTGGACTTGTAGCCTACTGGACTGTGAGAGAATAAACTTCTCTTTGTTAAAGCCATCCACTTGTGGTACTTCTGTTGGAGCAGCACTAGATGACTAAGACAACAATCATCTCCCTTTATCATACTACCATCTGTCTTTCTCTCTTAGCTTCTTCCCTCCTGAATAAAAATCTACCAATTATTATCAGTCTTTTAATGGAAAAACAAAATACTTCTTCTGCCTCTAGTATACCCTGTCTCCCCTCTTTCTTTCTCAATCAATCTTTTAAAAAAACTGTCTTTACTTTCTGGCCGACTTACCTTAAAATTTTGTAAGGTCTTACCCACACTCTAGTGCTTGACTGGAATGGATATTACCACTCCTAGCTAAGCCTGGAAAATTCACTTCCCAGAAATGACTTCCCTTATAGTTCTAGGTTAGAGTTCATCAATGTGGGAAACTCAGGTGAGAATTCAGCTAGTTAAACAGAGCTTACTATTCTCTGGAAACAGTTGACAGATGAGAGAAATACAGACAGATGAGAGAGTCACAATGGCTTTCTGGAGCACTTTTAAGATGCACCTGCTTTATCCCACCACAAATGGGACAGTTGCTAGGGACTTCCCAAAAATTGTTGAGATATGCAGCTGCTTCCAAGAAAACTTATGAGAAAGATTTGCGTCCGTATTTCAGACTGAGCTCTTCAGTGTCAACCTCTCTGACCTTTAGAAAACAGCTTTCCAAAACCTTAGTGGCAGTTTCTCCAAGCTCTACTCCTTCAGCTCTTTGAACAGTTTCATAAGCGCCTAAATCTAAATTAAACTCTTTCTGTACAGAATCCACAATTAATCTGTCAGTTTGTCTTAACTGGGGTGGTTGCATGTTGCTGTGATGCTGGAAGCTATGCCACCGATATTTCAAATATCAGCAGGGTCACCCTGGTAGATAGGTTTCAGCACAGCTTCTAGACTAAGACAGACTAGAAAGAAGGACCTAGTGATCTAAAAAAACTGGCTAGTGAAAACCTTATGAATAGTAGCAGAACATTGTTTGGCAACTGCCACAAGATGAGCCCTCAGGTTGGAAGGCACTCCAAATATGACTAGGGAAGAGCTGCCACTTCAAAGTAGAATCATGGTTAGAGTAAAGCTTTTGGGATCTTTATTTGCTGATGTAAAATGACTCAAAATGAGAAAAACAGATGCAAACATCCATTAATAATCGGAATGTGGAATGTACAAAGTGTGAATCTAGGAAAATAGGAAGTCTTAAAAAGTGAAATGGAGCACATAAGATTGATATTCTAGGCATTAGTGAGCTGAAATGGACTGGTATCTGCCATTCTGAATGAGACAATCATATGGTCTACCGTGCCAGGAATGACAATTGAAGAGGAACAGCATCACATTCATTGTCAAAAAGAGCACTGCAAGATCTATCCTGAAGTACAATGCCGTTGGTGATAGGATAATGTCCAATATGCCTACAAGGAAGACCAGTTAATATGACAACTCTTCATATTTATGCACCAACAACTAACGCCAAAGATGAAGAAATTGAAGATTTTTACCAATTTCTACAGTCTGAAATTGATCAAACATGCAATCGAGATGCATTGAGAATTACTGGTGATTGGAATGTGAAAGCTGGAATCAAAGATGAAAGATCATAGTTAGAAAATATGGCTTTGGCGATAGAAATGACACCAGAGATTGCATGACGGAATGTTGCAAGGCCAAAGCATTCTTCATTGCAAATACCTTTTCTCAACAACATAAATGGTGAGTATACGCACGGATCTCACTGGATGGAATACAGAGGAATCAAATCAACTACATCTGTGGAAAAAGATGATGAAAAAGCTCAATATCACCAGTCAGAACAAGGCCAGGGGCTGACTGCAGAACAGACCATCAACTGCTCATATGCAAGTTCAAGTTAAAGCTGAAGAAAATTAAAATAAGTCCATGAGAGCCAAAGTATGATCTTGAGTATATCCTACTTGAATGTAGCAACCATCTGAAGAATAGATTTGAGGCATTCAACACTAATGACCAAAGACCAGACAAGTTGTGGGACGACATCAAGGATATCACACATGAAGAAAACAAAAGGTCATTAAGAAATCAGGAAAGGGGTGGGGGGAATACTAAATAGGCAATAAATAAGTGGTACCTTTGGTGAAGGGTGAGACAGTACACAATACTGGGGAAACTAGCACAACTTGTACAAGGAAAGGTCATGGAAGTTCCATAGACACATCCAAACTCCCTGAGGGACTGAATTGCTGGACGGAGGGCTGTGGGGACCAGAGTCTCGGGGAGCATCTAGCTCAACTGGCATAACACAGTTTATAAAGACAATGTTCTACATTTTACCTTGATGAGTAGCGTCTGGGGTCTTAAAAGTCTGTGAGCAGCCATCTAAGATACTCCACTGGTCTCACTCCTTCGGGAGCAAGTGAGAATGAAGAGAACAAGATACAAGGAAAAGATTAGTCCAAAGGACTAATGGACCACAGCTACCGTCGCCTCCACCAGACTGAGTCCAGTACAGCTAGATGGTGCCTGGCTACCACCACTGACTGCTCTGACCAGGATCACAACAGAGGGTTCTGGACAGAGCTGGAGAACGATGTAGAACAAAATTCTAACACACACAAAAAAGACCAGATTTACTGGCCTGAAAGAGACTGGAGAAACCCCGACAGTATGGCCCTCAGACACCCATTTAGCTCAGTGGTGAAGTCACTCCCAAAGTTCACCGTTCAGCCAGGGATTGGACAGTCCCATAAAACAAAATGGGACTAATGAGGCACAGCAGTCCAGGGACAAGGACTAGAAGGCAGAAGGGGACAGGAAAGCTAGTGACAAGGAACCCAAGGTTGAGTAAGGACAGTGTTGACATGTACTGGGGTTGTTAACCACTGTCATAGGGCAACACGTGTACTGTTTAACAAGAAACTATTTTGTTCTGTAAACCTTCATCTAAAGTGAGAATAGCAGCAGAACTGGAAGAACATAATCGATGTCACTGAATTCTGCATGTAGAAATTTTTGAAATGGTGTATCTTTGGCTATGTATATTTTCACCAGAAAAAAAAAAAAAAAAAGTTCGAGAAGGGAGAGGGTTGACATGTGGGGTTGTTAATCAATGTCATAAAACAATATGTGTACTGACTGCTTAATGAGAAACTATTTGTTCTGTAAACCTTCACCTAAAGTACAATAATAAAAAAAAGATTATCTCAAAGATTACATTAAAAAAAAAAAGAAATCAGGGAAGAAAGAAAAGACCAAAATGGATGTCAGAATAGACTCTACAACTTGCTCTTGAATGCAGAGTAAGCTAAAGCAAATGGAAGAAATGATGAAGTAAAGATGTTAAGCAGAAGATTTCAAAGGACAGCCTGAGAAGACAAAGTAAAGTATTATAATGAAATGTGCAAAGACCTGGAGTTAGAAAACCAGAAGGGAAGAATGTACTCGACATTTCTCAAGCTGAATGAACTGAAGAAAAAACTCAAGCCTTGAGTTGGATATTGAAGGATTCTACGGGCAAAATATTGAACAATTGTAGAGGCATCAAAAGAAGATGGAAGGAATACGCAGAGTCACTATACCAAAAAGAAATGGTCAATGTTCAACCATTTCATGAGATAGCATATCATCAAGAACTGATGGTATTAAAGGAAGAAGTCTAAGCTGCACTGAAGGCACTGGCAAAAAACAAGGCTCCAGGAATTGACAACATATCAACTGAGATGTTTCAACAAATGGATGCAGTGCTAGAAGTGTTCACTCATCTATGCCATGAAATCTGGAATACAGCTACCTGGCCAATCTACTGGAAACGATCCATATTTGTTCCTATTCCAAGAAAAGGTGATCCAACAGAATGCAGAAAATAGCAAACAATATCAATATCACGCATAAGCAAAATTTTGCTGAAGATAATTCAAAAACAGTTGCAGCAGTACATTAACAGAAACTGCCAAAAATTCAAGCCGGATTCAGAAGACGATGTGGAACGAGGGACAGCACTGCTGATGTAAGATGGATCTTGGCTGAAAGCAGAGAATACCAGAAATATGTTTACCTTGTTTTATTGACTATGCAGAGGATTTGACTGTGTGGCTGATTACAAGTTATGGATAATATTGCAAAGAATGGGTCTTCCAGAACATTTAATTGTGCTTATGTATACAGACCAACAGGCAGTCGTTCGAAAAAAACAAGGCGATACTGAATGGTTTAAAATCAGGAATTTCACCATACGTATTCAATCTGCATGCTGTGCAAACAATCCAAGAAGTCAGATTCTGTGAAAAAGAACGGGGCATCAGGATTAGAGGAAGACTTATTAACAACCTGCCATAAGCGGATGACACAACCTTGCTTGCTGAAAGTGAAAAGGACTTGAAGCCCTTACTGATGAAGATCAAAGACTACAGCTTTCAGTATGGACTACACCTCAAAATAAAGAAAACAAAAATCCTCACAACTAGACTAATAAACAACATCAAGATAAATGGAGGAAATACTGAAGTTGTCAAGGATTTCATTTTACTTGGATCCACAATCAACGCTCATGGAAGCAGCAGTCAAGAAATCAAATGACATACTGCATTGGGCAAATATGCTGCAAAAGACCTCTTTAAAGTGTTAAAAAGCAAAGATATCACTTTGAGGACTAAGGCATGCCTGACCCAAGCCATGGTATTTTCAATCGCCTCATATGCATGCAAAAGCTGAAGAATGAAAAAGGAAGACTGAAGAAGAATTGATGACTTTTAATTACGATGCTGGTGAAGAATATTGCATATACTACGGACTTCCAGGAGAACAAACAAATATGTCTTGGAAGAAGAAAAGCCAGAATGCTCCTTAGAAAAGAGGATGGTGAGACTCTGTCTCACATACTTTGGACATGTTATCAGGAGGGACTAGTCCTTGGAGAAGGACATCATGCTTGGTGATGTAGAGGGTGAGTGAAAAAGAGGAAGACCCTCAGTGAGATGGACTGACACAGTGGCTGCAGCAATGGGCTCAAACATAGCAGGGATTATGAGGGCACAGAACGAGGCAATGTTTTGTTCTGTCTGTCTGTCTGTCTATCTATCTATCTAAGATGTGCTGTAAAAACGAACAAACTTCTATGAATACAGAGAGAAAAAGCAGCTCCATCAATGGATCTGTCTTGGAAAATTTGGAAAAATTATGATAAAGAATTCCCTCTGAACTGTATTTCCACACATTTCCTGGCCATATTAAATGCTTCTGGGGCCTCCAAGCAGTACATGGGGCATCTTGGACAGTATTAACATATATAATGACTTATCTTTCTTTCTCCGTTTTCTCTGCTCTTCTAGCATGTAACTTGACTATTTTGACAAACAGATGCTCTTGATTTTCTATCTTACATGTCTTTATATTTTTGGCTGAAGCATAAAGAACAAAGGAAAAATAAATAAAAAATAAAGATTTTATATGAATAAAGAAAAACCACTTATAAAATTCTCTGCCTATAGTTTATAAGCTTAAAAGGCTAGGTTTATTCAAATAAATATACGATCTAAGCCCAAAGGCAAAAATCGTGAGGTTTTTTCCACCATTAGAACCCTTTAGAGAGTAACATCATTTCTATACAGGTGTACAAAATAGGTACTCACAACTGCTATTTAAAGAAAAACAATTAAATTTAGAATTTATATGTATTCAAAAAACAATCTTATTAGAATGGGTACTTTAGGAAATCAAGAGTAAGATCCTCAACTACTTCATAATACGTTAATAGATCTAAGTAACAATAATTTAATGCATAAGATTCACACTTGCATAACATTTTGACTACAATGATATTCTGTACACTGTCAGGTATAAATTTTCCATAATTTTGTAAAAACCAGGTCAACATCATATAGATACTCTCTACATAATCCAGTCCATTCTGTCAATATCTTAACTCTAATGGAATCTGAATTCCATAATAATGTGAAGTCGAACAAGAATTTCTAAACTAGAAGCAATGAGGAAATGTCCTACACTTTCAAGTTAAATTCAGATGTGGAAATCTGTGTGTGGTACAATATATTGAAATAAGGACACTGGGGATCAAATAAATAAAAATTTGAGTATCACAGTCATTTTAGTTGATTACATCATACCCTGCATTTAGGACTATAATGTTACCATGGAAACTGTTTTTGCTTAAATGTAATTGTAGATGTTCTTTAAGTACAAACTAAATTAACTGAAGGCAGGAATACAACGTTGAAAGCATTTAGAAACCTAAAGAACGATTCATTCTATTTACCTAAAAAAATTATGAAGAATGGTGGAAAATAGAAGAATACTTAAACAAGTATCCTAAAATGTGCAATACACACAGAATATTTTCTCAACGTTATCTGCATGCACTTTGAAATTCACTGAGAATAATATTAACCTCCAATACTACACAATCCAACTTAAACATGATGCTATCATTCTAGTGAGGAAAGAACCATAAACTCTCTGATGCCTATTTTTAAATCTCACGCGAGAATTCCATCTTCCTAGGGAATTGCCTCACAAATGTTATTTGCCATTGAGTCAGCTCCAACATATGGTGACCTTACGTATAACAGAACAAAATGTTGCCCAATCCTGCGCCATCTTCATGATCATTGATATGTTTGAGTCTGTTGTCATGGCCACTGTGTCAATCCCTCTCATCGAGGGTTTCCTTTGCCTTTGCTGGCCTTCCACTTTACCAAACATGATGTCTCTCTCCAGTCATCAGTCCCTCCTGATGACACATCTAAAGTAAGCCAAGTTGAAGTCTCAGAAAGTGTTCTGTGATCCATAAGATTTTTTTTGGCTATTTTTCAGAAGTAGATCGCCAGGCCTCTTTTCCTAGTATGTCTAAGTACGGAAGCTCAGCTGAAACATGCCCACTGTGGTAACCCTGCTAGAATTTGAAATACTGATGACATAGCTTCCAGTATCATAGCAACACACAAGCCACCACAGTACAACAAACTGACAGACAGGTGGTGAACTTGGCATATAGTAGACATTTAACAGTATTTCTCACCTAAATGAAAAAGTGGAAAAAGTTTAGAATGCAGCAATACTGGAATTTAACAAAATTCAGTAAATAGTATTCCATTTCCTGTTTTCCTGAACCAGTTAAAAAAGGAAAGTGAGAGAGAGAGAAGACTTTAATACAAGTAGCAGCCTTTAATGCTGAACAAACTGATAAAGGAGAACGAGCTTATATATTCAGGAAGGAGGTTTCCTAGTTCTGAACACATAAATTAAAGACATTCACCCAGGCACAGGCAGTACTGTGCCAACACAGACCTTCTCACATCTGGAACCTATTCTGTGCTAGAAATTCTTTTAGATGCTGATGTTATGAGAATGAAAATGATAGACATGGTTTACATTCTCTTAGGTTTATAACCTAGGGGGCAAACGTTAATTGAATAAGCAATTACGATTCAGAACAATATTAAGATAGAGGAAGTACAGAGTACTCTGGAAACGCATAGGTAAGATACTTACCTTTATCGTTGAGTATGAGGAATTCCACCTGCAAGACACAACTTTGAAGCAGAGAGTCAAAGCCCTGGTAAGAACTAGCCAGGCAAAAAACCTAAGGAAATGTTCCAAGCAAACAGGCAGCAAGTGCACGGGACTAGAGCAGAGAGTGACAGTATGGGGTATTTAGCAAACCTAAAGAAGTTCAGGATGGCTATAATGTCCTATGAAGATGAGAGAAGAGAGGAATTCTACTAAAGAAATAAGCAAGTAAGAGACATGCCCAGGTTCACATTTTAGAAAAATTACTTTGGCTTCAGAGAGGAGAAAGACCTCAAAAATGAAGTTAGGGACACTTGCAGTACTTGAGTGAAAACAATTGGAGTATTTAAAGTGGAAGAAGTTGATGGTTTGGACTAGGAGACTAGCCTCAAAAATGGATACAAATAAATGCATTTGAGAAATATTTTTCGGATAGAATAACCAGAATTTGGTGATCCTGGAGAATTATCCAATATGAGGACAAAAAAGGGAGATTAATATATACATCTGTGCCTTGACTAGCTCAGTAGATGCCTATGTTATTTAATAATAAAGGAAGCACAAGTGAAGACGGGTGGAGAATGGGAGGACAAAATGATAAGTATATTTGGTACATTTTAAGATTCAGTTCTCCATAGAATATTTAATTGGAAATGTCCAGTGAGTATTTGGGTATACGAGTCTGGAGCTTAGGACAATAAACTGCACTGGAGATAGAGAACGGGAATCAATGGCATATAAATGTTGCCTGAAGCTATAACTAATTTAGTAAGTGGATTGAACTTGGCCGTGTACAATCAGAAAACAGCATTATTATTTGCCTATTACTTCCTTAAAACTCACTCAGTAGGACTTCCTTCTCCACTTTTTCACAGCATCATGACTAGGTCCTATGGTGTTTATTTCTTTAAGTTACATGTATAAACTCTTCACATGTGGATAATTTTTCTATAATACCTTAAGTATACAGTATTATACACATAAACATAACCCAAGCAATATCTATGGTTTGTGTGCAAACCAGAGAGAGGGAGAAGCAGAGAAAGAGACAGAAATATCATTAAAAAGCTAGGGAGGTCTGTCACAAAATAATTCTGTCCCAGATCTTGGAAAAAGCAGAAGCAGGAAAAGGAATGGTTTAGTGTATTATTTAAATAATTGTAGAAACATATGAGGATCGTTAAGAGAAAAATATCTTGGTTTTCTTCTATTCTCAGATGTGAGTCTTCAAATAATAATAACTTTAACAAATAATAAATCACTTAATTGGAAAGCAAAAATTAATGAAAACTATCAAAAAATGTTTGAATGAGGCTCAGATGTTTAAATATCAGAATGTTTTCATAGAAACTAAATTTAGAGTTTTAGAAACTAACGTGGAACATTCATTCAAGCAAGTATTCTAAACAAAGCTTGAGAACACCAACAGGAATAGAGACAAAAAAATGCATCTTGGGAAATATCTCCAGCTGTTATTGCACTTCTTTACTATGAATGGAATGCCCATAGTGTATAAGGTGTTAACACATCCACAGCAGTTCTTGATTCCCAGGATTTTCATTTTACTAGGTATACTAATAAGCAAGAGCAACATCTATGTAAATTTACTTTTTTTGATGCTAACATTATATTTTGGTCTTATTCCCAACTCGTATTTTGGTTTTGTTTGACAGATCAACAATGCATAAAAACCTGTTATATTAATCTTTTCCATCGTATTTTCTGATTTTATTTTTCAAAGTGCCAAATGGGCTCTTTTAGGGTATTATGCTTTGAACAAAAGGAACCCCATCCTATCTCCCTAACACCTCCTTCAGCGACAACCAAGTCAATCAAAGGTTGACTCCTAATCCATCCAAAAGCAGCTATTTCATAAGGTAACTAGGAATCTGTGACCCAGACTCAAACATAGACACACACACACACACACACACACACACACACACACACACACACAAATAAATAAATGAGCAGGTACATCCAAATTATCTCCAGAAATTAAACTGGAAAACAAAAAGTGAATGATATACTGAGAGCTGAGGCTGAAAAATATACATAAAGAGAAGTCTGAGTGGAGGCCACGAGCAATCCGAAGAGTAAGAATTATGGTAAATCACAAAGTTTAGTTAGAAGAAGCATTGAAACAATTATTTTTGGTTTTTTGTGGTTTGTTGTTGTTGTTGTTATTTTAACATACACATGAGTTAAAAAAAAAGAAGAAGGAATTTAACAGTGAGTAGAAACAAACACACACAATGAGAAAGACGGCATGAGGAGAGCCACTGAGTCCGGTTAATGACAAAGCTATATAAAACAAGGGGCTCCATGCTGCAGTGGATTCAGAACTAACCTTCTAGATATGTAATGGTTCCGGGATTACTATGAGGTTTTTCTTGTTTAAAGTCAATGTGAGTGGTTGTAAGGATTGTGCCTTTTGTGGAAATACCAGTTCCGAGAAGGAAGACAGCAGTGACATCCAGCCTACATTCAGAGCTATAGTGGCCTGGACAAAGGAGAATCTTTGTACGATCCACGTACCCAACCGGGGTGCCTTTCTCTAATTTGCACAGTGTGGCCCCTACCCTTATCACACCAAGTGAAATGTCCGAATAAACTCCTTTCCTGAATGAATCTTGTTTTGAAGCCAAAAGAAATCACCTTAAATACAAAATTACTCTACCTTTGTGGAGCCATTCCCTGATGTATCTAAAAAGTGGGTGCTAGAGATTCGGGCAGACATGGCTGTGGCAGCATGCTTGTCCGTTTTCCCACTCTTGTCTGTTCTGTGATATTTCCTTGGACTCGGGCAGACATGGCTCTGGCAGCATGGTTGTCCACTTGCCACTTCTGTCCTTTTGAATATATGCCAAATAAAACTTTCTTTTTACTTTACTAAACTTTGTGATGTTTTTCCCCTACAACAGTTAATGGCGCTGTGAGCAGGATCTGAAGCTACGAATCCAGTCAACTTCGAAGAGACCAGGACTACGGAACAGAAGCCGGCAAAGAAAGGTCCTATCTTCTGGACCCACGTGTTCCCACTCCATGTCCCTTCGACATTGACAGGGTGAGTGCTCTCAGAAAACGAACGTTTGCTTATTTTTTGTTGTTCCCTTCCTCGTGTTTTCTTTTGTTTGGCATATTTGTTTGAAAAACCGGTTGATTAAGGAGAATCTTAGATTTTCCCTTGATCGTTTGGTTAAGAGTGACATTTAGTAACTGTTTAAGTGAACTACAGTTTAGGCCTGGAGTCTGGAGGTTGAAGAGGTAATTCTATTTTCAAAGAGCTGTGAGTCACTATAAGCTGCAAAATTCGGACCTTTTTTGTGGCTCAGAGAAAACCTGGAAAATAGTGCTCTGTTTTACCAAATTCCCAGCGAGGTGGCAGCTCCTGACCTGTGTTTTGATATTTAAGGGAGAAGTGGTAGTTCTGTACCTGTTTTTTCCACTGAATTGAGTTGATCTTACCAAAAATTGCTATATACACTTTTAGAAACTAGGATCCCCATATCCTTGTTTTGTGTGGTATTATCCGGTGAGTTTATGTGGTCTGTCTCCTTTTGTTCTAAGAGCTTGCTTCTGGCCTAGAGCATTTGTCTAAGTTCATCTTGTATTAGATTAGTGGCTATAGCTAAGGATTGCTGTTTTTTGTAAGGCTGGTCATAGAACCTCAGTTCTTTCTTCGTCCAGAAAAAACTCCATCTTGTGGCTGTCTTCTGGCTTAGATTTTTAATAGCTACTTAGAGAAACTTATGTTTTATACTGTGTCAATCTTAAAAGTGAAACCTTTTTAAGTAACTTAAGCTAGATATTATACGAAACGTGTTTTATTTAAGGAAAAAGGATAGTTTTGTCTTAAAGTAAAAGTAGCAATTCCAGAACAGTAAAAAAGAAAGAAATTAGTTATGTTTTGTCTTTCAAAATGCCTCCATCAATTTAAACATATGTAAATGTCTTCCATGAGTCTAGAGAATGAGGGCAGGGCACTATCAGGCCTCCCCACCTCCCAGTCTCCAAGGTCCTGTAGCTCCAGGGATGCTTTTGAAAGACCCCTTTCCAGCTAGGCGGAGACTCTTTTCAGACAAAAGATAAGAAAAATTGCTGCTTTGCTATAGTTATCAGAAATTGGGTAGATCCTAATGATAAAACTGTAAATAAGTTCTATTACAGGGGAACTTTAAGAAGTTAAAAAAAAAAAAAAATAGAAATCACAATGAGATACACCTGAAGTGGCCTGGAAAAAAATGTTTCCAGCAGTAGCCAAACACTTAAGGTTATATCCATACCAATGAATTGGTCAAGTGAGCAAAGACTTTGTGATTTCCAAAGGCAGTTGATAAAATCTTTAAGGGCTAAAATTAGACTGGGAAAAATACCGGAAGTAGTAAAAGTTGAATGAAATCTTAGAATGTTTAAATAGACTTCTCTTTCAACAACAGTTATGTTTTATGATATACAGGCTTAAAATAATTTTGACATTTTGGGTAACTTATTAATGTTATTAATAGATACTTGTCATAGTTTAAGTTCATATACTTTGTCTTTTTATGCCACAAGAGGAGATATATATATATATATATATATATATATAAGTCTGCTAATGGGTGTCCATTTTTGCCATTTAAAGGGATGCACTGTTTAAGAGATATACAACAAAGGCAACCTTTAAGAGGGTTATTGAAAAAGAAATTTATTTGATATGGTCAAGTTTCATCTATCTGACTAAAGTTTAATGGTTTAATTTATGAGATTTTTAGGAGTTTTAATGTTAAGTAGCATATAAAAGAAAGAATTGGGTTTCCCGCCATTAAAATAACACGATTTTCTGAGTTAAAGGGTTAATTTATTCTTTGTGTAATCTACCTGGAAGACAAAGGTTTGGCATCTCATTAGAATTAAGATTTCAGAGTCTGAATACCAAGCCTCATGGCTTTTAGAAAAGAAAGCTAAGGATTTTCCTTTAAGATCTTTGGTTTGTTTCAGTGACCTATATTATTATCTCTTTATTGTAACTTGGTCGCAACTTTACCTTTTTGAGTCTAGCATCATCAAAGCCAATGGTTTGATTGGGGAATTCACATCATTTACCTATAAAGTTTTTTTTATTACTATTCAGGTATTTAGAGATTTGATAATCTTGGTGTATTCTTGGTATATCCTGACTACATGGTATTTTGTCTCAAAATTATTCTGCATTATATCTGAAGCTCTTTGAATATGGTTAATGGCTATATTTAGAAATGTTTTTATCTAAAGTTTTTTAAACTGATTTTATTTGGCCTCTATGTTATGCTTATAATTAATTTCTATCAGGTCTTTCACTATTTAGAATATTATGTTTATCAATTAATCATGGCCATATTAAGTTTTGTCATCTGCAGATAAGTTTTTCCTTTGCTGATTTGCTGAAAAATTTTGACCAAAGTAGCTCAACAAAAAGATGGGCTATCCTGGACTTGCTAAAAGGACTGGGAGTAGACTGAATAAAATTTCCAGAACTCCTATGCAGAAGCTGATGGGTTCACAGGCTGTGGCTGATCCAGGATCACATGGAACAGAAATTAACTATGTAAGACTGAGTAAACTAAAGGAAACTATGGTGGGTTTTTTTTTTTTGTTTTTTTTTTTAATATTAGTGATATTTTAAGGTCCTAATTTCTGGATATGAGAAATCATTCTCCTCTCTCCTAAATTATCTAACTAACGGGTTTAGATAATGTAACTCTTGAATTAGAAGTTCCTGTTGGTAAACTTAGCTAAGTTGTAAGTATCATAACCAGAGAAGTATTTGAAATTTGAGCTATGATTTTACAAAATAGAACAGCATTAGATTTCCTGTTAGTTTCTTAAGAAACAGTTGTGCCTCATTAGATAAATGTTGCTGTATTTATATTAATACTCAATCTGAGATTTTGAAGAATGTAGTTGCTGTTGAGACACATGAAAAGCAGTTACTGATGCTGCTTATGTAGAGACGAACACCTCATGAGATTTGTTTCCTTGGTTCAAAGACCTTAGGGTCATGGTTTCATTGGTTATTTCAGACAATTGGCCTAATATAATTGTTAGTGTTTCTGTTTTATTTCCTAGTTTGCTGTATGGTGCCTGGGATCTTAAAAACCAGATGATGTCCAATTACCATTTATTGAACATTTTTGATCCAAGATTCTATAATGAGATCATGATCCAAAGGAAAGAATGATGAGAGAGTTGTATATAATTCTCCTGGAATCCAGATTTCTGGCTTTCAGGGAGGTTGAGGCGCAACCCACATGGGATATTTGCCTTTGGGTGTCCTCTTGAACCTTGAGCTTTGAGAAAAAAACTGGTTCCTGAAGATACTTTGAGTCAAACAATGGTCCAGATAAACTAGTAAGACCATTTTGCTCTGGGTATTGAGCTTTTTTTAAAAAAAAATTCAGTCTGTTTTAGGAAATTAACTTCAAAGATCAGACTGAGAGTTACGTTTAAGGTAAATTAGTAATTAGTTTAAGCAGTATTTAAGATAATGTCATATGAAATACCTGTGTAATGTTTGTAATCAAACTGTCACCCTCTTACGATGCAGAAAATTATGTATCTTAAAGAAACCAGATTCTCAGAGGAGACTGACCTCATGGCTCAGACTCCATTTTATCTTTGGTTCCATTTCTGCTTCTGAGAAAGTGACCCATGACTGTTAATAGGTAAACCAAGGAGGGGCAGCTTGCCCTTGGGAAGAACACTTAGTATGTTTTAAACAGACTAACTGAAGACCTCCTACAGGAAAGGTCCATCCTGTATTATCTTGCTAATCATTAGTTCTCTAATGAAAACTTGTCACATGTAAATTTTTCTATACTTTCTGTTTCTTCTAGACAAATTTTGTGTGCTTCTTAAGGATATATGTTTCTGTGTAGATATGTTTCTAATTTAGATGATTCCTTTCCAACTGATAGTGAATTTACATGGGCAATCTTGTTTAAATTACTGACGAACGCATGGACAATGCACTTCGGGAACTTTAGAATTATCTTTAAGTATTCATAGTAACAATGCTAGTAAATACTGGAAAGGTAATGTTAAATTGTTACACATTGTAAAATGAAAGTCAGAAGAAAACCCATTGGTCCAACATTCAGGGTATGGTTGGTAGCTTTAATTGCTACTTATGGTACATCTGAGTTAGAAAAATCTTTTAAGAAAATTTGTCAGTCACTATGGGACAAATAACAGATGAGACAGAAGCACAACCGTGATCTCTGATCTTATACGCCAAGGTGACATGAGTTAACAAAATAACCTTAGATTTTTTTTATTAGTCCAAGAAAGTGTAGTCTGTGCTGTAGACAAGATATACATAGAATTAGACAGCAAGCTACTTGATTACATATTGTCACACCCTTACAAACACCAGATTTGTTTGGTTGGTTACCATCAGGACTAAGTACATGGGCTAGATCACTATTGCAAGGAACAGTAATATTCTTAGTCTACATCCTGATAGTATTAGGCATAATAAAATTTATCCTCTATTGTCTTACACACCTAAAAGGCAAAACAAGGCCTCAGGCTAAAATGTTGATGTACATTGAGTCTGCTTACTCCAGCAATGCCATTGAAGGGAACATTGCCCTTACTTAATAACCTGGTGAAGAACCAGATGGTATCCGGTGGAAAACCAGCACCATGAGTTTAAAGAGCCTGCAATGGCCGCCATCTAGAAGCTCGACAAAGTCCAGGTATTAATCATCGATGTGTTATCTCCAATCTCTGATCAAAAGGAGGGACTGATTTAGGAAATAATATTGGAGTTATTATTCCCTCTCCTTGAGCATACAAGATGTGACCCAGCAGGAGCTGGTCCCTTACAGACTCACAAAGACACATCAACTGGGCCCTGAGATAAGACAACAGATGGGACAATCTCAGAAATTATCTTAAGGAAGTTTTCACAAAAGGGCAATAAAACCTAACCCACCTTTTGTCTTTTTCTATTAACATTTAGTGAACAGGAATTTGTTAGACCAATGAAGACCCTCCTGACTTTCATAACTGAAACCTGTACCAATGATTGTTAAGAAAGATGATTCAAAACGTAAAATTACAATTTCTAGCCCATCAGTAAAAAAATGATGCTTTCAATGATTCTACCCATTTTGTGATGTTGATATATACTGATGGCTCTGTAACTGTTCTTTAGATTCGGGCAGACATGGCTTTGGCAGCACGCTTGTCCACTTTCCCATTCTTGCCTATTCTGTAATGTTCTTTGGACTCAGGCAGACATGACTGTGGCAGTATGCTTGTCCGTTTTCCCACTCTTGTCTGTTCTGTGATATTTCCTTGGATTTGGACAGACATGGCTGTGGCAGCATGCTTGTCCGTTTTCCCATTCTTGCCTATTCTGTAATATTCTTTGAACTCGGGCAGACATGGCTGGGGCAGCATGCTTGTCCGTTTTCCCATTCTTGCCTATCCTGTAATATTCTTTGAACTCGGGCAGACATGGCCATGGCAGCATGCTTGTCTGTTTTCCCACTCTTGTCTGTTCTGTGATATTTCCTTGGACTCGGGCAGACATGGCTCTGGCAGCATGGTTGTCCGCTTTCCACTTTTGTCCTTTTGAATATATGCCAAACAAAACTTTCTTTTTAATTAAGAAAAAAAAAAAAAGTGGGTGCTAGCAGTTCAACTGTAAGATCCTTTCAAGTTCTATTATCTATGATTTCCTTTAAATTCAGTATAATTTCTTCAGACCTTGGATCTTGTGACTTCAATTTGGTTTTGTTTACATGACTTAATCCTATGTGGATCTTTCCATGCCATTATCATCTATTTTACCAAGAAGCATGAGATTTCTATACTTGTATTATAGATTTATTTTAATTGTAACCTTTAAAACATATCTTATTTTAGACCAAGTCTGTTATTCCTTGCACATAAGAGACCAAAAAATAAATAATTATAATAAATTAGAGGTTATGACAGAGATAAACACCAATGTAATAGAAGCACATAGGATTGGTGTCAATTCCAAATTTTAGAATTAGGCATCAAGAAAAGCTTTCTGGGGAGGTAAAATCTAAGTGGAGTTTTAAAGAAAAGGAGATAGCCAGGTGAGGGGAAAAGTCAGAAAGGCATTCTAGGCAAGAGAGTAAATGTGTAAAAAATTCTTGACAGAAAACAGAATTTTACAGCATTGGTAATTCAGCACTTTTAAAATCATAGTCAACTTGGATGAAGTCAAAGATCTAAGCCCTTATAAATTAAAGGGAACTTCCAGTTTCCAGTCCAACATGCAAAGAGCTTGGAAGTCATCACTGCTGTCCTCACAACAAGAAAAAATCTGAACAAACTAAAAATCAATAACTTTTCTTAGATCAAACAGAGAATTGAGGTCACAGAGCAATCCAGTGCCCTGCAAACTGAAGACAGATGTAGATACCGAGAATCACAGCACGCCGGGAACAGAAACCCAAAAACAGAAGTCATTGCTGGAACCAGTACTGGTAGGAACACTTAAATCATAATTAATAAACTAGAGGTTCAGTGTGGACTAGCTTGAGAGTTAAAAACTCCAGAGGCCAGTCTTCGGAAACCCGTTACACTTTTTTTGAGTTTTACATTCAGGAGCCCCATCAGGTTCTCAGAGTGAAGACTGGAAAAATCTTTGGTATTTACCCAGATAAGTTGAAATATGCCCAGAGTATTCTGTTTGCCTTGATAAAGGACTGCCCTTACAAGCACTGGTGAAATTGATAGACCAGGGACACATGCTCTCTAAAAGAGTGAGAACTAATCATAGGATTATGGAATACCTTCCCTCCCCTCACACCTTACCACTACATCGCAGGATGCTGCTTAGTAAGAGCCCATTATAGCTTTAAAAACAAAAAACTTCAAGGTTAACGTCTTATTTAATGAGTCTCTAGAGGAACCCAAAGACAACATAGGAGACAAACACAAGGACGCAAGAGGAAATTTTAGTCTCCGTATCTACAGCTACAGCAAATAGTGAATGCAGCCTAGCTCCTACCCAGAGAAACATAAAATCTCATTCTAAAGGTGTATTTAACTCAATTCCTTTTCCCCAATACACCATGTCTAGCTTTCGACAAAAAATTAAAAGACATGACAAACGGCAGAAACCAGTCTGAAGAGAAAGAAAGTATCAGAACCAGATTCAGATATGGCAGAGATTTTGGAATTATCATAAACCTAATTTATGATAATTTATGGTAACTGATTATTAATATGCTGAAAGCTCTAATGGAAAAACAGGACAACATACAAGAACAAATAGATAATTTAAGCAGATAAAAACTCTAAAAAAGAAAAAAGAAGGAAATGTAGAAATCAAAAACACTATAGCAATTACAGAAATGAAGAATGTTTTTGCAGATTAAACACAGCAAAGGAAAGAAACAGTGAACTTGAAGATATGTTAAAAGAAACGTTCAAAACTGAAAAGCAAAAAAAAAAAAAAAAGATGAACCAGAATATCCAGGAACAATGGGACAATTACAAAAAGTTTAACATATACATAATGGGCATACCAGACAGAGAAGAAAGAAAGAACAGAAGAAATACAGAAATTAATAATGGCTGAGAGTTTTGTAAAACTAATGGCAGACACCAAACCAAAAATCCAGAAAGCTCAGTGAATACTAAGCAGGATAAATATCAAAGAAGGTACCCTTGTTGTCGTCTGCTGTCGAGTCAATTCCAATTCATAGCAACCCCACAGGACAGAGCAGAACTGCCCAGATAGTTTCCAAGGCTGTAATCTTTACAGGAGCAGATCACCTGGTCTCTTCTGAGGAGCCGCTGATGGGTTCAAACTACCAACCTTTTGGTTAGCAGTGGAGTACTTCACCATTGTGCTACCAGGGCTCCTTACAGCCACCCTAGGCATATCATATTCATACTTCATAAAATGAATGACAAAACGAAAATATTGAAAGAAGTCAAGGGTGTGTGTGGAGACACCTTACCTACAGAGGAGTAAGGATCAGAATTACTTTAGACGGCTCTTCAGAAACCATGTAAACAAGAAGCCAGTGGAGAGGCAGGGCAAGATGGTGAAATAAACAGTCCTCCCAATTATCCCCCTGCAACTAACCCACTGAACAAGGGATAAAAATAGACACAGACTGGGATCTCAGAGCTCCACATGGCAGTTTAAGTGTTGGAGAATTGAGGTGAGTTACAAAACAAGGGAGAGGAGGAGTGGGGTCAGCAGAGAAATCGGGAGTTTCTGGCTGCTGGCATTCAGAAATCTTGGCTCACTGTGGCCATTTTGCGATGGGGACTACAACACTCTGAACAAAGAATGCAGGGCTGGAGCTAAACTGAGGAAAGTGTAGTCTGATTAAGGTGGTGCAGATTGCCTAGGGGAATTCACAAGCCACACTCCGGAAGGGGCACAGGGAAGGCGAGATGATGCGAGTGCTACTGAATTTTACCTAGACCTGGGATAGGTGAGCACTAGGACCTTGGGTCACCAAAGAGCTGCAGGACCCTCCCAACATCCAGGATGAGAAAAAAAATCACTTTCAATCAACTCAATCTAATTTATACTGATGGAATACTTCCTCCAACAACAGCAGCCTACACATTCTTTTCAGTCCCCAAGACAGCTCACATTCTGTGCCATAAAATACACATGAAACTCCTTAAAAGAAATCATATAAAGTTTACTCTCAGACCACAACAGAATTAAACCAGAAATCAATATCAGAAAGACAGCTAGAAATTCCCAAAATATTTGGAGATTAAACAACACACTTCTAAATAACACACGTCACAGAACAAGATTCAAGAGAAATTTATAAATATTTTGAACTAAATGAAAACACAACTTATCAAAATTTTGAAAGTGCAGTGAAAGCAATACTTAAAGGAAAATTTATAATACAGATTGTGTATGGAAGGAGCCTGGTGGCACAGTGAGTAAAGCTAACTGAAAGGTCAGTGGTTCGAAGCCACCAGTGGCTCTGCAGGAGAAAGATGTGGCAGTCTGTTTCCATAAAAGGTTATACAGCCTTGGAAACCCTATGGGGCCACTATGAGTTGAAATGACTCCACGGCAGTGTGTTTGGTTTTGATTTTTGGACTGCGTATATTAGAAAAGAAGAAAGATCTAAAAGCAATAATCTAAGTTCCCACTTTAGGAAACTAGAAAAAGAACAAATTAAATCCAACGTAAGCAGAAGAAAGGAAATATTAAACATTACAGCAGAAATACAATGAAATTTAAAACAGGAAATCAGTAGAGAAAATCAATAAAACCAAAAGCTGGTTCTTTGAAAAGATCAATAAAAATGATAAATTTCTCAGGCTAATCAAGAAAAAACAGAAGATATAATTTACTAATATCAGAAATGAAGATCACAAATCCCATGGACATTAAAAGGATGATAAAAGAATACTATGAACAACTATATGCCCACAAATTTGATAATGTAGACAAAATGGACCAATTCCTTGAAAGACACAATCTACCAAAACTCAAGAAGTAGATAACATAAATAGGCCTGTATCTATTAAAGAAATGGAATCAATAGTTAATAATCTTATAAAAGAGAAAGCACCACAACCAGATGGTTTCACTGGTGAATTCAACCAAACATTTAATGAATTCTCTACAATATCTTTCAGAAAATAGAAGGAAGGGGAATACTTCATAAATTATTCTTTGAGGCTAGCATTACTCTAACACCAAAACTAGAAAAAAAAATACCTTACAAGAAAGGAAAACTACAGACCACCGTCTCTCATAAACATAGATGTAGAAACCCTCAACAAAACATTAACAAATCAAATTCAAACAATGTATAAAAAGAATTATACAACATTACCAAGTGGGCTTTATCCCAAGTATGCAATGAGGAGTCCATGAAACATCTTATAACATGGATGAATCTGGAGGACACTATGCTGAGCAAAATAAGCCAATCGCAAAAAGACAAGTATTGTATGGTCTCACTTTTATAAAGAGTCAAGAATAGGCATACACACAGAAAGCAACACTCTTTGACGGCTGCCAGTGATGGGAGGGTGAGGGAGAGGGAATCACTTTCTGGTTAGTAGACACCAGTTATTCTGCCGATGGGAAAGGCAATACTCAGTATGGGTGAAATCTGCACAACTTGTCCAAGTTAAGTGAAGACACTAGAAAGTATGCAAGAATAAGGGACAATTTTGGTAAATGATACAGCATACAATTTTGCAACAATAATAACAACCAAAAAAATGTGTGTGGTTACATAGGTAGACATGTATGCATATATGTGCATAGGAAGGCACATGAGAGTATACAGGTGTACATGTACAGGTGTATCTGTAGGCATATGTATATATAGACATTTATTCACATATATAATAAACTACTTGGGGGGCAGTTACAGATACTTCCTAGACATAACCAAACACCTTGCAGGATTGGATTACTGGGTTTGAAGGCTTGGGACAACAGTCTCTTGGGACAACTTGATCAATTGCCATAACATAGATCATAAAGATAATGTTCTATATGTTAGTTTGGTAAGTAGCATCTGGAGTCTTAAAAGCTTGCAAGCAGCCATCTAAGATACAACTATTGACCTCTACTTGTCTGGAACAAAAGAGAATGAAGGAAACCAAAGACTCAAAGAAGAAACTGGTCCACAGGACTAATAGCCCATAGGGACCTATAGTCTCATCTAGCCTGATAATGGAAGAACTAGACGGTGCCTCACTACTACTACCCACCATTCTGACAATAGAAGGTCCTGGACAGAAAGGAATAATGTAGAACATAACTCAAATTCAAAAAAAAAGCCAGACTTACTGGATCGATAGAAACTAGAGGAACCCCTGAGACTACCACCCAAAGATACCCTTTGAAAGTGGAACTGAAGCAACTCCCAGTGGTCACCTTTCATCCAAACAATAGATTGGCTTATAAAATAAACAATATCACCTGTGAATACTGCTCTTCCATAAATAATCAACTACATGAGGCCAAATGGCTAACACTTACCCTGAAACAAAGATGAGAAGTTAAGGAGGGGCAGGGAAGCTAGATGAATGGAAACAGAACAAAAAAGAATGACATAATGAGAATGTTGACACATTGTGAAAAATGTAACCAATATCATGGAACAAACTGTGCAAAAATTGTTAAATGGGAATCTAATTCGCTATGTAAACTATCACCTAAAACAGAATAAAATATTTTAAAAAATTAATTGACCATAAAAGTGTGAATCTATTTCTGGACTCTCTTCTGTTAGTCTGAATGATTCATCTCTTCTTAGCTAATACCACATTATGTTAATTACTGTAACTTTACAGTATGTTTTGAGGTCAAGTAGTGTATGTCCTCCAATTATGTTTTCCTTTTTCAAAATTGTTTTGCTATTGTATGTCCTTTGAAATTCCATATAAATTTTAGAACCAGCTTGTGAGTTTTTTTTTAAGCCTGATGGGTTTATTACTGGGATTTTATTAAATCTATAGCTAAACTGGAAGAGAATTGACATCTTAACCATAATGATTCTTACAACCTATCAACAAGATATATTGCTCTATTTATTTAAGTCTTCTTTAATTTATCTTAAGAATGTTGCACATATTTTGTTACCTGTATCCTTAAATTATTCATATTTTTATGCTATTATAAATGGTATTTTTATTTCAATTTCTAATTTTTTGTTGCAAGCATACAGAAATGAATTGATTTGTGTGTATTCATATTGCACCTTGCAAAACTGTTAAATTCATTTATGAATTTGAGTAGTTCCTTTGCAGATTCCTTAGGATTTTTGAAATAGAAAGTAACGCCATCTATGAATAGAAGTTTTCCTTCTTCATTTCTAATCTTTGTAATTGTATTTCTTTTTCTCATCTTTTTTAAACTGTAGGATTTTTTTTAAGTGTAGGAATTCTAGTACACTATTTTACAGAACTGATAGGAGTGAATGTCCTTCCATTATTCCCAATCTTAGAGGAAAAAGCATTCAACATTTCACCCTTAAGCACGATGTTGACTGAAGTCTTCATACAGATGCTCTTTATCAGACTAAGGAAGCTCCCTTTTACTCTTAGCTTGCTGAGATATTTTATAACAAAAATGGGTATTAAATTTTGTCAAGTGCTTTATCTGAATAGTTAGAAAAATCATATGATTTTTTTCCCTCTTTTATTCTGTTAATATGATGAAATGCTTTAGTTAAA
This sequence comes from Dugong dugon, assembly GCA_030035585.1. Lineage (NCBI taxonomy): Eukaryota > Metazoa > Chordata > Mammalia > Sirenia > Dugongidae > Dugong > Dugong dugon. The sequence goes on along the minus strand of CM057463.1, from coordinate 16,983,092 downwards.
TCAACCTTGCCATCTGGGATAAATGTCACTTGGTCATGATGTAGTATCCATTTTATATATTGCTGGTTTATGTGTTTATGCTTTCCTAAGAATTTTGTTTTTTACCTATGATCATTAAAGATTGATACAAAATTTTTTTCTTGTAACATCTTTGTCAGGTTTTGGAGTGAGAGTTACCCTGACCTTATAAAATAAGTTGTGAAGTATTCTTTCTTCCCTTAACTTCTGAAAGAGTTTGTATACATTTGGTATTTCTTAAGTACTTGATAAATTCCACCAATGAAGCCATCTGGGATTAAAGATCTTCGTGGGAAGGTTTTTGGTAATGAATTTAATTAATTTTGCAGCTATTAAACAATGTACCTCTTCTGGAGTTAGTTTTAGTAAATTGTGTTCTTTCAGAGAATTTTATTTCATTTGATTTGTTACATTTATTGGCATAAAGTCACGCATAATATTCCCTTATTATCTTTTTTAATGTCTGTAGGATCCATAGCAATATTCTGTCTTTCATTCCTAATATTGGAATGTGTCCTCCCTTTTTTTCACTGTTCTTGATGAAAGATTATCAACTTTAATAATATATACAAAAAAACAACTTTTGTCTTTAATTTTCTTTTTTGGCTTGTAATTTAGTGTTTTCATAGTCAGAAAACCTATTCTATTAGAAAACCTACTCTACAAGATTCTTTCAGTCTTTTGAAATTTATTGAGGTATATTTTATTTTCTATCTTGGTGAATATACTTTTGAGCGTGGTGATTTATAAGTATCAATTAGTCAAGCTTTTGACAGGGCTGTTCATATCTTCTCTATCCTTATGAGTTTTGCCTAGTTTCTCATTTACCGGGAGAAGGTTTGAAGGCCATGAAAGTGCACCACTCAGCTCTTACATTACAGGAGCATAATTAACTGATGGCTGTACCTTTCTGGATCCACCACCACATTAACACTAAGGTCATGCTTTCCACAGGTTGCTCTTAGCCAATTACTGTGCACAGTGGTGGTATTAAAGCAAGTATTAAACCTTCTGGCAAGTTTCTAACAGTGGCTTTGGTTCAAAGACTTCCCCTTGGCCTGTCTAAACTTTTCTTGAACTGTATTTCAAGCCTCTTCTACCTGATCCTCTCTCCTTCCCTCTCCTTCTTCCTCCTACAGGTGTTGGACTATATCATTCCCTTTCTTCTTCTTCTTCTTCTTCTTTTTTTTTGCTGCCTTCCCCAATAAACCTCTTGCACATCTAATTTCACCTAGGAGTCTGCTTCTCCAAGACCCAAACTAATGCATAAGGATACTAAAATCTTTAACAACATGATGAATTTGTCTCCCTCCCCGCTTTGTTTTGTCAGTTTTTCTTCATGTATTCTGAAGTTCTATCTTTCATATATTCTGGAATTAAGGAAAGAGATAGAATATAATCTTTTATATTTACCCACATATTTACCATTTTTTGGTGTCCTATATTCTTGCCTGTAGACCTGACTTTCCATCTGGTGTGATTTCCCTTCAGCCTAAAGAACTTTCTTTAGCATTTGTTATAGGACAGGTCTGCTGGTGATGAATTATCTGTTTCCACTGATCTGAATTTTTTTTTTTTTCTTTTTTTACTTTCATTGCTAAGCATACGTAATTCTGGCCTGAGTGTTTTTTAATCTTTTCTTAGAATTTTAAGCATCTTTCTCCATTGACTTTAGTTTCATTATTTCTGACAAGAAGGTGGCCATCATTTATGTCACTATTTCCTATATGGAATGTTTCATTTTTATCTAGCTGCTTTCAAGATTTTCTGTTTATCTTTGGTCTTCAGCAGTTTGATTATGTGAGAATTTTTTCTTTTTATACCACTTAGTACTTGTTAAACATCTTGGATCTGTAAGAATATATTTTCCTGCAAACGTGGGCAATTTTAAGCCATTATTCCTTCAATTATTATTTCTGTTCCATATCCCCCCCCATCTCCCCCATGCCCCCATTTTTATCTCTATTACTATCTCTCTTGCAACCTCTCTCCCTCCTTCCTTGTCCTCAACTTCTAGGACTCCAATTAGAGATATTTTAAAATACTTCATATTGTCTCATAGGTGACTGAGGCTCTGTTCTTTTTTTTCTGTGTTGTTCAAATTCAGTAGTTTCTATTAATCTATCTTTAAGTTCATGAAATCTTTCTTCTGCTATTTCTCATGTTCCCTAAGTCTTTCACTGAATTTTTATTTCAGCTGTTGAACTTTTCAGTTTGAGAATTACCCCCTCTTTTTTACAGCTTTCATTGCTCTGCTTAGATTCTCCCATCTGTGTACTCATTATGACTATTTTTTTTCCTTTATGTTCTTGAACTTATTTTAATAGCTTTATTAAAGTTCTTGTCTGCTAATTTCATCATTAGTGCCAACGTTTGGTTGAATTATATGAACTGCTTTCTCCCTTGACTATTTTTTAGTATTATTATTATTATAATTATTTTAGTATTATATTATTTTTAGTATACTTTCTCCCCAGTAATTTTTAAAAATATTCTAGACATAGTGGATAATACATTGTGGAGACTCTGGATTCTATTATCTTCCTCTAACGAATATTGTTTTTGCTCTAGCAAGCAGTTAACTTGGCTGGACTGAAATTCACAATATGCTTCTCCTCTGATGGACAGCAACTGAAATCTCTGATTAGTTATTTCAGTCTTCAGTTTACTGTTGCCTCCTATGCTTCTTAGACACTCCCTCCCCTTCTCATGGGCAGTTGAGGGTTAGGCAAGGATTTGCACGGAGTTTATTTACACATTTGGGGTTTCCACTTTGTGTGGCTCCCTCCTTTCTGGGATTTCCTTCTCACTTTCCAGCTTCTCTGACAATCCTAAACTCCTTCCTCTGGCTCCTCAAGCCATTAAAGCTGTGACTTTCTTCTCAAGCTGTAGCTTTTCCATGACTCACAAACTGGAAAGTACCCTCAGACCAAAGGCTGTATAGACTCAAATCTCACCCAATGCAGCCCCTACTTTCACTGTCTCCTATCCAGTTTCTTCCATCAAGTATTTGTTTTTATTTTTTACCTTTGTCTCACAGCTTATATTGTTATGGGGTGGGGCTGGGGGGGGGGGGGATGACACATTCTTATGCAAGCTTCTCTATGGTAACCAGAACCTGACTGCCTTAGTGCATTTTGGAATTGATTTGTGTGTGTTTAATGAGGTATTTAGTAGGCACCAAGCAAGACCAGAGTGTGCACTGGGATTTCCAGTTTTATTAGTGTGACAATCATACAGCTATGAAGGCATGTATACTATTCATAAATGTATTTGTTTTGAGGATACACAGTGTAGCACATTGACTAAAAATAAAAACTGTCAAGGCAATTAGCCTGGATCAAAATCTTGGCCCTACCACTTTTTCTATGATGTTGGCCTACTACTAAGATTTTCTAAATCTCAGTTTCTTCATTTATTAAATAGGAATGATAAACAGCATGTGCTGTCTCACTGTATGCACAGGACTAATATTCCATATTATTCACTGGTAAGCGCCTACAATTATTCACCTCCAGCGTCCATTCTAATTTACCAGTGCCTATATAGTAACAGGTGTCAAATATATTGCAATTTATCCTTTACCACATCCACTTCCAACCTCCTTTTTTACCAGCCTCCATTTCTTACATCTAGAAGAGACTAGACACAGTTCTGACCATGAGATTTAAGCAGAAGTCTGCTGGGTGTTTCAGGGAGAACTTTCCTTTACAATAAAAGTGACAAGCATGTCTGGTCCAGTCCTTCCATCTAATTCTTCTGTTGAATATGGGCACAATGCTCACAATGCGGCCTTCTTAAATACACAGGGAAAGACTAAGAGAATCTCAGATATGCTATCCCTGACACCAGGGGGCTCTCAAATCAATCCCAACAGATACTTTCCTCAGACTTCTTATTATGTTAAGATAAACAACCTCCTCTTTAACTGGGTCTCTATTAATCAGATATTCAACTACTTGCAGCTGATTGCATTTCTAACCAATACAATATCTCATAGTTCTTTTTTTTAATATTATGTGTGACAGTGCATGTAAAATGCTTAGCTGAGATTCAAGAACATCGTGAATTCTCAACAAATGTAAATTAGAATTTTTACTTGCTTACTTACAATCTAACTTCCTTCCAAAATTACTTGAGATAGCTTATGCAAATACATACAATTGAACAGAAAACAGAACAAAAAAAAAAAAAAGGGGAAGTTAAAAAGTAAAATAAAGTTACTAAAATTAAGACATAAAACACATTTCTAAAGATACATACAATTGCTACTGGCAGGTCCCAAATTTGATCTGAGTTTCCTAGCACATAAAGGAAAGAAAGAAATGAGATTACCTAGTAATAGGAATCAACACAAAATTTCTTCTTCAAGATCAACTAGTAGCACAAGGTAAGAGACGAATTAAAACTTGGGGATATTGTGTATCCAAGTTACAACCCAATCTTCTGAGTTACTGTCCACTGCGTCACATTAAAGGGCTCTAATAGGGAATGGTACCCAGATTTCAGATATCACCTTCATTCCACACTTTATACAGGAGGGAAGAATTCTCCGTGATAAAAATAAGTTTCCTCACGCTAAAAAAAAAAAAAGTATGCGCTCCAATCCAAATTTAAAAATTATTTACTGTCATGATTTTCTCCAATAATTTTTTTCCTTGAACTTTTATCTTGGTGTCCTGAGAAAAATTAGGCCTGTACATTTTCTGAAAGGCTGTCACATACCCAACTTCTTTTATTCTAAGCTCTTACTTATAACTTTTAATACCCTTGCAGTAACCCAGAAAATCAATAGTTATATAAGGAAAGAAATACACATATATAAAAAATACCCAAAGTTGAGAAAAAATTTAGAGAGACAGAGAGAACTCTCGAGAAGTGTTAATATTGTCTCTATCAGTGTGTTCCTATTTACTAAGAAGGGAATATTATCTAACAAAGAGTTGTAATTAAGGCTCGACACAGAAAACATCCTTTAGGAAAACAGTAACCTTTTTTCTTAAAAGAATACTCAAAATCGAGAGAGTGTCTGGATTTACTGACACCTTCCAAAAGGAAATTTGAATATTCAGAAATTTGGGGTGATTTCTTATAGTCAGGAAGTCCTCAACGCAGGGAGACCTGGAAGTTTGTGATTACTTGGTAATTCAAGGTAAATGTTAGCAAGAAAATTGGACTTCACATGTTTGTTTGGGAAAAAGAAAGGGGGATCAATGTCAGAACCAAAGCAATGGGGAAGGCAAAGTTCTGGGTCTTGTCTTTGGCTCTGGAGCTTTTCTTCTCCAGGTAAGAGGGCAGTAAAGGTTCAAAGCTGAGTTTGTAAAAGACCTCCATGCCCATTACACAGAGACTAGTATAGATGACTAAGGTCCTGCTTCCCAGACACCTTTAAAAATGAAGCATTCTAATGATATGCAAAAATATAGCACACCTTCAAATCCTAGGTCACAGTTACATTTTCAAAATTGTGTGCATTTTTTTTTAATCACCAGATTATGGGGGCAGGGGGGTCAATTTTTGAGCATAGAGCTATATTTAAGCAAAATAAATGCCTTATTTCTTCAGTTTCAAGGTCACTGCAGTGCTTATTAATGAATTCTATGGATACAGTTAAAATTTGTACAAGTCTTAAGACATAATTTGAAAGCAATGTCCTCTCACTTATCCAAATTCATGAGATCAGGACGTTGAGGGCAGAGACCATTTGGTTCTCCTGCAGCCGTGCTGTGAGAACAAGAAATGGTCACGTTTAGTTATCCCAGCCTCCTGCAGAGGAGATGGGTGACCTTGAACTCTGGTGTCAGCTGTGCAAGAAGGATTTATGAATGGGTGCACTAACTAAAAAGCATCCTAATCAGCTAATTATTTGTAAACCATTTTACATCCACTCTGTTCCCAATTTAGATTTTGAAGCAATTCTGCTGTCACTGAAATTCTCTAGTTCATCCTGCAGTTACATATTTTTTTTCACCTTGAAAGAATACAAGGAGCGTTTCAGCCTACATTTTAAATATGAAGAAGCAAATGTGTGAAGTGAGGAAATAAAAATACATTTAGGTTTTTTTTTTTTTTGAACATACACTTAGACACTTGCAAAATATGTATATTTTGAAAAATAGAATGTAAGCTCCATGAGAATATAGTCTTGGCCTGTCTTGCTCACCAATAAATCCCCAATACTTATATTCATGCCTGGTATACAGTAGGCACTCAATAAATATTCCTTGAATTAATAAATAAACATATGCCTCTTTTAAGGGATACATTATTATGCATTTAAACCATTTTCCCATTCATGCTAACCATAACCTCTAAGAATTTTTTTAAAAATTTAATTTGTCCGCTGCAGCAGCCAAGAATGAGCTCAAAATTCCTTCCAGCTGTGCCGACTACCCATCAGAGACATCGAGTATCACTATCATGGTCTGTCAGGCCCAGGTGAAGTCACTGCTGTCCGCTTCATCAACCTACAGCGTTTCTGCCTCAGCCCTTCCCCTGAATTTGAGGGAGATAATTAAGTTTTGTTTTTTAAGTAAATAAGGAATTAAAGTGAAGGAGATAAAGAATAGTCTCATGGAAGAATTTTCTCACCTACTTTGCTTTAAATAGGCCAATATGAACTTTAAAGCAAGATTTTCCAAGAATAATAGAAATGGCTGGATTTGTTTTTATTATTGATGCATTAAAGAGTGTTGGTAATCTTTAAAAGTAAAAGAAACCTCCACATTTCTGAGACAGGATATTTAAAATGGACCTACATGTATGAATAAATATATTCCCTGCTATCTGGCAATGAGGCTTCCATCTGTGATAGAGTATTCAATTTTAGGAACCTCTCAAGCTCTATGTAATAAGTGGGAAATGATTCTAGTCCCTATGAACCTAGTCTAAGATCAGCACCTGCTGATTTGGCCTCACTAACACTGGCCTCACCTTTACAACCCTTGTTTCACCTTCCAAGACATCCCTCCGACCTACAGACATGTAGGATAACATTGCTTTACAATTCCCTTTTGGTTCAGCTTTGCGGAGCTCCAGCCATATCTGATATGCTGCCCACCCCCCTGCTTCTCTCTCCAGTGCAGGCAGCAGCACTCAAGCAGTTAACCACCTTCTAAGAGTCCCGGTAATACATGCCTGGTAGAACACTCCTCAGGTCTCCAGAATAGGGTTTCTGAAAATGTCTCTACATGGAGACATTCATTCCCCTGCTCAACAGAAAGGGCTGCGGTCAGGGCTAAGGAGAGGAAAAATGAGCTTACACTTGTGGGGCAGGATGTACTTTTTTTTTTTTTTCTTTCACTCAGAGAACTTGAGCTTCAGTGTGACAGTTTGAGACTCAGACAGCCACCATTCTGTAAACTTCACATGAAGTATGACAATTTGTACCCTGAATGCCACTGGCTGGCAATGCCCCTGAACAAATTATTAGAAAGCGTGTTGGTGGCGGGGAGGGTTAGTCTCAATCATTAACCTGCTGGAAGCAATACACATGCAACTATAATCACATATACTCATTATTAATTTTCTAGTTGCCTCCAAATGCAGGGATCTCATGAGCTAATGCCAAATAGCTATAACAATTAAGATTGTAAGTAAAATACTTCTAGAGTATTTGACTGAAGGTGTTTGCTTGTTCCTTGTGCTGAGTAGGAAGAGCACAAGCAGGCTGGAAGAAAAAAAAAAAAAAAAGGGAATGGGTTTTGGAGAGCACATTAAACCAAAATAACACACTTGTCCTGACCATCCTGGGTACTGCGTCTCAATAATTAGGAGGAGGAATACCCTTCTGTGGGTTAGAAAAGCCAGTAAGAAAGAGACTTAAGTTAAGCTAGCATACATCAAAAATAATTGACAATGGTTAGGCTTCATTGTAGAGAAGGCTGCACTGGCATTGCAGCCACCAGCCCACCACCCACCTAAGAATTATTATTTGAAAAGGATGTCAGAGGATTATAGAAGATCCTTGTGTCTGCTCCAATTAGGATCAACACTTTTGCTGCTTGCTCACTGAGCATTCAGTATGTAATGATGAAAACATATTGACCCCTGCTGGAACGCTGCGGGACTGCAGCCGTTTTTCCCTCTTGACAAATTTGACCTAAAAGGATGCATTCTTAACTATCATTTACATATACAGGGGTTGTGTTGTGCTATGCTGTGCTGCCTTTTCTTTGTCTTTAAGAATCGTCTATGCAAGCATGTCAATATCAAAATAATTTATTAATTGCAAAGATTACTTCAGAATAGTCCATGAATACAATTAAAGCTGCTAGTGATATATCCTTATATTTTTTGTATGGAGTTTCTATCACTACCTTGGTTCAAACTGTGGGCAGCTGCCAACCATCTTCGAATCTTTGTCCGCCCTATTATTTCCTAGACTCCTTAGACTCACTGCCCCCCAAAATAGTATTATTTTAAAGAAACTTAAAATCTTGTAAATACATCAAAACTTTGGGTAATTCTTTTGTTTCCACTATATATAGTGTTGCTATGAGTCGGAACTGACTCAATGGCAATGGGTTTGGTTTGGTTTTGGTTCTGAATGTTATGCTGGTGATTTCCTTTTCAGCCATTTTCCATATGAATAAGGATCCTAAAGTTGGTGCTAGAGTAGAATATTACTGAGAAAATCTGTCTCATAAGAATTCTCAGAGAAAAACTCAGGACAAAGTTCATTTCCAGCATATCTGGGGTCACCAAGTTGTTTTCCAGGCTAAGTAATTAGAGGACACAGAACAGTTAATCCATAGAATACTGGACTTATTATTTTGTGGGATGCATTAAAATGACATAGAAATTATTAGAATTCTTACTCTGTGTCAGGGGTTAGAGAGAGGAAGGGCTTAATTGTAATTAACAGAACAATTATATTAATGTCAGTAAAGTCAATATAAGCTCTCCACCAGCACCTCGGCAAAGGTCTCTTGGCATGCTCTATTAGCTAGTCTGCTCGTGAGGTTTAGTGTTTAGCCAAGACCAAGAGGGGAATCTGTGTACAGGTCATTTAGCCTTGCTGCATTTGATGGTGGAGGGCAGCACCCCTCAGCTCAGCCAACTGCTCTGAAATTGCGTACTATCAGCCAAATGGAAAAAATGGCAAGATCCATTCTTGTTGCATGTAAAGAAATACTGAAAGGCTCCACTGTATTTAGAATGGTTCAGTGGCCATCTCAATATGTGAAGGACAGCCCTTTTTTTAACAGGAGCTCCATGACTAGGGTAAATTAACTCACAATAAATTGACTACATAAGCGATGTCATCAGGGTTTTGTATTTATAGTGAAAAAGTTGAGGCAAAATACCCAGTTGTTGAATGTGAGTGCTATGAAAGCTGAGAATTTATTTTTTATTCACTGCTGTATCCCCAGTGTAGGAGCCCTGGTGGTGCAGTGGTTAAGAGCTTGGCTGCTAACCAAAAGGTCGTGTCATGGATTGAATTGTGTCCCCCAGAAAATGTGTGTAGCTACTTGGCTAGGTCATGATTCCCAGTATTGTATGATTGTGTTATCTGATGTGATTTTCTTATGTGTCGTAAAATCTATCACAATGATGAGGTTATTTGTGATCTCCTTATGTGTTGTAAATTCTATCACTGTGATGAGGTTATGCTGATGAGGTTTATAAGATTAGATACTGTCTTAATCCAATCTCTTTTGAGATATAAAAGAGAGAAGGGAGCAGAGACGCATGGGAAACTTGTACCACCAAGAAAGCAGTGCCAGGAGCAGAGCACGTCCTTTGGACCTGAGGTTCCTGCGCAGAGAAGCTCCCAGACCAAGGGAAGATTAATGACACAGACCTTCCTCCAGAGTCAATGGAGGCAGTGTTTCCCTGGACTGAATTTGGACTTGTAGCCTACTAGACTGTGAGAGAATAAACTTCTCTTTGTTAAAGCCATCCACTTGTGGTATTTCTGTTGGAGCAGCACTAGATGACTGAGACAGGTCGGCAGTTTGAAACTACCAGCCGTTCCTTAGAAACCCTATGGGGCAGTTCTCCTTTGTCCTACAGGGTTGCTCTAAGTCAGAATCAACTGGACAGCAATGAGTTTGGTTTGGTTTTATCCCCAATGCCAAAGGCATTGTCTCATATGTAACAGGCATTCATTAAATATTTTTAAATTTGTGAATTACATATTTAAAAAGTAAATAATATTACTTAGTTTTGTTCTGACTTTACCATTTTCCAGAAATATACCTATGGGCAAATTACTTAATTTCTCTAAACCCTGAATCTTCAACTGTCAACTGAGAACAACTGTACCTACTTAAAAAAAAAAAAATGAAATTGAGTGTATGGAGATGCTTTATAAATTGAAAAAATATACTACAAGTAGCATTGTTAGGATTATCGTATCCATGTAAAGTCTTGAACAAATTCGTTTCTTAGAGTTAAGAAAAATTCCAAGGAAAGGCAAGAATGAGAAAAAGATTTCAGAAAGGTGGAAGTATGTGAACCAAAGATCAATATGTGAAGTTACATGAGGAAAAGAAAAAAAAAGTTTTTAGCATTTATTAAAGAAAAGCAATTTCAAAGGAGTCACATGGATTATTATTACAGATTATTTCAATCAGAGACAAGAACACACTAGGCGTGGGGAGGGAATATGAGTAACCCTTTCATCAGGGACAGATAAATAGAAATTAGCTTGATTTCCCAGAAATAAGGCTGTCAGAAAGGCTGGGGTAGTGAAAGATAAACACAGAGGAAGCTTAAGCTAAAAAGGCTGGGATTCATGGCAGTAGCCATCTTAAAAGTTCCCTATCCATGACATTTACTTTTCAAATCTGTTTAAAAAACAAAAAAATTTTAACAGTAATATATAGAAAGTCATTCCAAGCCAAATGAGTCATTCGGGATAGAACACTTCAACTGAAAATGACTGGTTGTTAACATAAAGAAAATTGTGCAGGCTTAAAGGCAAAGCTAGACATTTCTCTGAACTTGTCTGTGGGTTGCCATGTGATTTCCTGTAGCTTATTTTCAATGAGGGACAGATAATTAAAAAGAAAAAAGAGGTGGGAGATGAGACTGAGAAAGAGCCCTTATAATGCATTTAAAAGTGCTCATCCCAATAGGAGCAGGTTGAGGTAATGCAGTAATGCACAGTACACTGGCTTAGTTGAGAGTCTTGAAACCTCAGTGACATACTTTAGAAAATAAACCTTTGAAAAACTGCCAAACCATTTACCAGGGATGCTGAAAAAATCTGGTCATAATCTTAGTCAACCAAAGCCCTACCAGAGTAAATCATTCCATAGAATTTTAACGTATCTCAGTGCTTTGTGGCAACTTAGTTTATCCTTTAAAACATGTACAAATTTTTCATTGCTCATAGTTTTCTGAAGCAAATTTAATGTATATCTAAGTCTTATCCAAAAAGCCTAAATGTTCATGTTCCCTGCTCACTGGCTATTTCCTATAGACAGCCCCATCTCCTATTTTTCAATAAACAGTAAGTCCCATACTTGTTGTGTGTCACTGAGTTGATTCAGACTCACAATGATCCTATAGGATAAAGTAGAAATGCCCCATAGGGTTTCCCAGGCTGTAATCTTCACAGAAGCAGACTGTCACGTTTCTCCTGAAGAGCAGCTGATGGGTTTCAACTGCTCACCTTTCGGTTAGCAGCCAAGTGGTTAACCACTGTGCTACCAAGACAGGAACATATATCCCCAAGAAAGTTTTTCTTAGACAAAATGTTGAAGCGGTAGACACCATACAGGGTACTAAGCTATTAAGTTATATTTATAGGATAATCACTTACTTTAACTGCTAGCTGAATAAAACGTATGAGAAGGTGTGAAAATTTTACTTATAATTTACACTTTTTTAACCACTCCACAAATCACAATCATAAACGTTGCAAAATTCATCAAAAAGAATGGTATGGTCATGACAGAAGAAAATCAAGAAAATAAATCCAGTAACTTTAAGATTTGGTTCCTAAACCCAGTCACTTTTCCAATCTCATTCTTCAGGCTGACCTGAAGGATTTGTGGTCCACCTGGATAATGACGATCAAGCATTATTCAGCATTCTTCATCTTCAATTCTTATCTATTGTCATTTTAAATGTAATACATTATTATAACCTAGTCATTATTTAAGTGACTTCTTTTATTAGTGGTTCTGGGAAGCTTGGAGTAATTCAGTTTGAAAAATTTAATGTATATGTTATTATCTTAAACTGATGGTCAAAATCATTTCAATAAGGCTCACATTTCTCCTTCCATTTTCACTCAACCACCTCATATCATCTGTTTACATGAAAGTCCTGATCATCAGATACCACACCAACAGGAAGAATAAGAGACAGAATAAAGACCTGCTAAAACAGAGAAATTAACTGTAAGGATTGCTCTATTTGAGCATACTTACAGAGTTCTAGGGGTCCCTGAGTGCACAAATGGTTAAGCTCTTGACTACTAACCAAATGTTGGCTGTTCAGATCCACCCACAGGCATCTTGAAAGAAAGGCCTGGCAATCTGCCACTAAAAGGTCATAGCCTTGAAAACCCTATGTACAGTTTGCGGCAATTTGCTTTTCTGTTTTTTGAGGGTTTTTTTTGGTTACAAAGGTCTACTCTAAATATATATATCTCAACATCCAACTTTAATTTAAAATTAGCTTTATTAATACTGTCATTGAATTTTAATAATTAATAAAAGTATTTTTATGTTAGTATTTCTCCTGAAATCCACCTTGAGTTTCACATTCCACCTTGAGTTTCACAGAAAGATGGTTAGTTAGGTGAAAAACTTGTTAGATTGCTCTGTTATCATCCCTTTCCCTTTTTCCCATATATATTTTTTTCTTGAGATTGACCCAACCGCTGTTAGAACAGCAGTGAGGCAAACTCAGGTCACCCGGCAGGAGCTTTCCGTTTTAACTTGCCCTGCTTTCTATGCTTAGTTTTGCCTCAATTGGAAGCTTACAATGTTAGTCTTTCCAGCAACTAAAATTTGCTGTCTGAAAGGATTTCATGTGTGTCCTAAAAAACCCATGATGTAGTACCATTGGCATGTTGAGCTTTATATGAAAGACTGCCATATAAGCAGGTTAATATCATCCATAACTAGGATGCAAAAATCCTCATCGATTAATACAATAAATATAACACAAAGAGGAAAAATAAAATCAGAACATTTGTCTCATTGTAGCAAGATATTAGTCTAGAAAAATGTTTTCACCATAATTAATGTGGGTGTACAGTTTTGGATTATTCTTTTGACATCATGAACATCCATAGTTTTCAGCAAGTGTATCAAAAGTCACTTTGCCCATGTTTCTATCTTCTGGGAGTAAATGATAATAATAACATCAAATTATATTTTGGAGGACCTTTGTACTAGGTGTTTTTCTGTTATGTGAAATATCTCATTTAATCACCACAACAATATTATGAAGTAGGTATTGTTACTAACTCCATTTTCAAAGGAAAAATCTATAGCACTGAGAAGTAAAGTAAGTTCCAAAACCATAATGTTAGCAGGGGAATGGTCAGAATCTAAACCCAGAGAGTCTAGCCCCAGAACATAGGCTCTTGCCCATTATACCATTTGTCTCCCTGTAATACACATTAGAGAGAAAATATAGGGAGCCCATACCCACCCTACTACCTGTTGCTGTTGTTGTTAGTTGCCATTGAGTCGATTCTGACTTTTCCCTCGTACAGGTCTTTGAATCTCTTCACTTCTTCCCATACGCACCACCAACCTGGTGCAAGTGACTTCCATCTCTTGCCTGGACACTCCCAGTAGTTTCCTGCTGGGACTCCCCTGCTGTAACCTAACCAGCCACCACCCTCTCCATCCAGCTCTCCAGAGGGCAGCTAGAGGAAATCTTTCACAAGCGGTGCTGAAAGTCTGATCAAGTCACTTTCCTGCTTCACACCTTTCAATAGCTTCCCACTGTTCTTAGGATAAAAATAAATTTTTAAGATGGCCTACAATGGCCTGTATGGTTAGCTTCCTACCAATCTCCCCAGCTTAGCTACCTCTGTTCTGTCCCAGCTATGGTGGCCTCTTATTAACCATAATCATGCCCCTGTTCTTGCCAGGAATGCACCTCCCAGCCTGTCTGCTCTACCCAACTTGCAGACTTGCAGATCTCAGTAAAACATCATCACTGAAGAAGCATTCCCTGATCCCCTAGCTGTCTGAAATCACCACAAGCTTTCCTAGAGCCTCCCCATTCAGAGGACTTTTCACAGTTACAATTTTATATTGTTTGTTGATTAATTAGTCCTGTCTTACCTTCTATATTGTAAGTTCCAAGAGGGCAGGGACAGGTTTTGGCTTTGTTCACCACTGCATTGCCAGGACTTGGAAAAAGGCCTGGAACTTAGAAAATGCCCATTGAATATTTGTTGAATGAATGAATTTTCATTGCCTAATCTCATACCTTAAACTCCCCAGCCACCTCCAAACCTTTCCTAAATTTGTGAAATCTTACCATAAGGTTTTTTGACAGTTGAGAACAGCTAGGCCACACTCTAAAACACATAGAAACCTTGCTATCAGGTCCTAAAACTCCCCAAACATAAAAATAATATTTTAGAGTTTTTCTTAAGGAGGTTGGTACTCCTGCTTCTTGTTTTCTGCTTTAAGGAGAAGCATAAATTCTTTAGACAAATATGACTGAAAGCTCGAAGCTGCTCTGTTTGTAATTTAATTTAGGGCGAAACAAGAATCTACTTAATATGTATTTTCTGTGCTTGCTTCTGCTACGCAGCTCCATTATTTACTTTTAAATAGCTAAGTAGTAATCTGTGAAACCCCACGCATCTGTCAGTTTGTCGTACTGTGGGGGCTTTCGTGTTGCTGTGTTGCTGGAAGCTATGCCACTGGCATTCAGATACCAGCAGGGTCACTCATGGCAGACAGGTTTTAGCTGAGCTTCCAGACTAAGACAGACTAGGAAGAAAGACCCAAAAGTCTACTTCTGAAAAGAATTAGCCACTGAAACCTTATGAATAGCAGAGAATACTGTCTGATATAGCACTGGAAGATGAGTCCCCCAGGCTGGAAGACAACTGGAAAAGAGCTGCCTCCTCAGAGTAGAGTCTACCTTAATGACGTGGATAAAGTCAAGCTTTCAGGAACTTCACCTGCTGATGTGGCATGACTCAAAATGAGAAGAAACAATTGCAAATGTCCATTAATAACTGGAACCTGGAATGTATGAAGTATAAATCTAAGAAAACTGGAAATCGTCAAAAATGAAATGGGAGGTCGGGGGCAAGATGGCGCTCTAGGCAGAAACACCACGCCGTCCCTCCACAGCAAAGATCTGAAAAACTAAGCCTAACAGAGAATCAACAATCCTGAAACCCTAGAACACCAAATGAAGAGATAAAGAACTCAGCCAAACACCAAACGGAGTGAGAATACTAAAAGAGAACGGAGAGCGAGGAGAGACTCAGGCAGAGATTCCTTACCAGCTAACGCAGCGCGGATCCACCATCTTGGATTCCTATCGGAGACCAGCAAACGGGAGAGCAGCCTTGCAGAGCATCTGGTCGGAGACAGAACGACCGGTAAACTGCGGTGCGCGCTCTCCCACCACCCACCCCTCTCCGCCTCAGCTGGGGATCCCCTGCTTTCCGTGGCCAGGGTCTCTGGGCTGGGGGGTGCTGGTACTTGGATTCCGCGCGCCTGGGCTGGCGGCTTTCTGGGAGTCGTTTGCTGGCAGCTAGCGAACCTTTCTCTGCCGCCTCCCCCTCCTTTTGCCTGGGTGCCTGGTTCCGAGTGCCGTCTCTGCTCTCTCCTGCGGGGCTGTAGGGCTGCGTGCGGGCGTGTGGCTGTTTCTAGGTCTGGGCTCCCGCGTGGGTGGGATCCCGGGGCCTTTGTTCGTTCGCCCCTCTGCTTTCCGTGGCCGGAGTCCCTGAGCAGGGGGGCGCCGGTGCTTGGATTCCGCACGCCCGGGCTGGAGGCTTTCTGGGAGCCGTTTGCTGGCACCTAGCGAACCTTTTTCTGCCGCCTCCCCCTCCTTTTGCCTGGGTGCCTGGTTCCGAGGGCCGTCTCTGCTCTCTCCTGCGGGGCTGTAGGGCTGCGTGCGGGCGTGTGGCTGTTTCTAGGTCTGGGCTCCCGCGTGGGTGGGATCCCGGGGCCTTTGTTTGTTCGCCCCTCTGCTTTCCGTGGCCGGAGTCCCTGAGCTGGGGGGCGCCGGTGCTTGGATTCCGCGCGCCCGGGCGGGGGGCTTTCTGGGAGCCGTTTGCCGGCCGCTAGCGAGCCTTTTTCTGCCGCCTCCCCCTCCTTTTGCCTGGGTGCCTGGTTCCGAGTGCCGTCTCTGCTCTCTCCTGCGGGGCTGTAGGGCTGCGTTCGGGCATGTGGCTGTTTCCAGGTCTGGGCTCCCGCGCGGGTGGGATCCTGGGGCCTTTGTTCGTTGGCCCCTCTGCTTCCCGTGGCCACGGTCACTTAACCCCGAGACTACCGGCTTCTTGGAATTCGCGCCCCTGAGTGGGGGCTCTCTGGGTCCCATTTATAGGCACTGACTGCTGGTGTTGCCCTTTTTTTTTTTTTTTTCTCTCAATTTTATTTTTCTTCCTTTTTTGATTAGTTTTGTCATCTTTTACCTCTTTTTCTCTTTTGTCTTTCTTCATTGCTTAATTTCTTGTCTCTCTATCTCTTCCTTCTCTTTCTGATCCCTGAATTCCAGGCGATGTATGCCTCTGTACCTTCTGGCCAGGCTGAGCTGTGAAAATTGAGACCGACTCCCCCAGACCTCATAGCTGCATCGGTGGGATCCCTGGGAACTTTGCAGTTCTTTAACTTTTCTGATTTTTATTTGGTGATTCTTTCCTTTTCTTTCTCTTCCCCCTTCTGGTTTCCTCCATCCCATAGTCTCTCATCTGTACATTCCAACGACAAGCTCCCCTAGCATTCTTTTATGTTTGTACACTTTTTGCTCCTCCTCCTCTCTCCTCTCTCCCATATCCAGCTTAGCTTCACACATAACCATCTTCCCGCTGCACCCTACCTACCTGCACCGTGCACTAGACATCACATCACCAAGCGGTGCAGGCACGCCCTATTGGAACCTGCCCAGCACTGACTACCGACCGTCCTGGTGGCTGCGGTGAGTGCCACAAGCAACCCATCCCAGTGGCTCCTCCTCAACTAGATCTGCCCAGCTGTACCACAAGAACGAAAAAAAAAAAATCTACAATCAATAAACGAGAGAAATATCTACTGAATGCCCCGAAAACAGCAAACAATATCAAAACATTTACAAAAACAAGACAAGATGGCTCCAATAGGCGTCCAAATTATAACACCAGATAACTCTCCTGTGGAAGAAAATGCACTAGAAGTACCTGATACGGAACTCAAATCACTAATACTCGGAATTTTCCAAGAACTGAGGCAAAAAGCTGACAAACATGAGGAAAAAATAGACAAATTTATGGAAAATACAGACAAAAAATTGGAAGAATTCAGGAAGATGATGCAAGAACAAAATGCCAAAATAAATTCACAACTCGAAATTATACAAAAACAACAATTAGAAATCCAAAAGATAAACAACAAGATTTCAGAAATGGACGGTGTCATAGAAGGGCTGAGAAGTAGATTTGAAACCATGGAAGACAGGATCAGTGGAACTGAAGACAAACACTTGGATACAACTCTGTTTCAGGAAAACTCAGAAAAAAGAACAAAGAAAAATGAAGAGACCCTGAGAGTTATGTGGGACACAATTAAAAGCAAAAACTTACGAGTGATTGGCATACCAGAACAGGGGAAGAAAACAGAAAACACAGAGAGGATCATTGAGGAACTGCTGACAGAAAACTTTCCCAATATCATGAAAGATGAAAAGCTGGTCATCCAAGAAGCTCAACGAACCCCATATAGAAGAGACCCCAAAAGAAAATCACCAAGACATATCATATTCACACTCGCTAAAACTAAAGACAAACAAAGAATCCTGAGAGCAGCTCGTGAAAAACAAGAAGTCACATACAGAGGAGAAACAATAAGACTAAGCTCAGATTATTCAGCAGAAACCATGCAGGCAAGAAGGCAATGGGATGACATATATAAAATCTTGAAAGAAAAAAATTGTCAGCCAAGAATAATATATCCTGCAAAACTCTCATTCAGATTTGATGGTGAAATTAGGTCATTTCCAGATAAACAGAAACTAAAGGAATATGCAAAAGTCAAACCAAACTTACAAGAATTATTAAAGGGAGTTCTTCGATCTGAGGACAAACAGCTTAAGCCCTCAGGCAGGACCTAGGACCTAGGACGCAGGTTAACATGAACCAGATACCATTCTAGGAACTGAACTACAGACGACTTTCCAAAAACAAAAGATGTACAACAGGGAATCAGAGAAATCAATCAAAGGATGACAACAACATCAAAACAATGAAAGAGGGAACAAACGGCATAGGTATAGAACCTTCTAAAGGAGAAGAAGGCAAGGCGATACCAAGTAACGGTAGACTGCTTCAAAATTATAAAGATAAGGGTAAAATTCATGGTAACCACAAAAAAAGTTAACAAACCAACTCATAAAAACAAAGACGAAAAACATAAAGTCTCAACAAAACCAAAACCTACAAAAACAAAAGAAATGAACACAAAATCCACAAACAAAAGGAACTCAGCACAAGAGAGTAAGAAGAACAGAGAAAACTTCAGCATCACAAAAAAAAGCACTACAAAATGACAGCAACAAATTCACATCTATCAATAATTACACTGAACGTAAATGGACTCAATGCACCCATAAAGCGACGGAGAGTGGCAGAATGGATAAGTAAACAGGATCCATCTATTTGCTGTCTACAAGAGACACATCTTAGAAACAAAGATGTGAATTTATTAAAAATCAAAGGTTGGAAAAAAATATATCAAGCTAACAACTACCAAAAAAGAGCAGGAGTGGCAATTCTAATCTCAGATAAAATAGACTTTAAAACAAAATCTACCATAAAAGACAAAGAAGGACACTATATAATGATTAAGGGGATGATCCATCATGAAGACATAACCATAATAAATATCTATGCACCCAATGACAGGGCTCCAAAATACATAAAAAAAACTCTAATAGCACTGAAAAGAGAAATTGACAGTTCCACAGTAATAGTAGGAGACTTCAACACACCACTCTCAGTAAAGGACAGAACAACTAAAAAGAAACTCAGCAAAGATACAGAAGACCTAAAGGACACAATCAGCCAACTGGACCTCATAGACATATATAGAACAATCCATCCAACCGCTGCAAAGTACACATTCTTTTCCAATGCACATGGAACGTTCTCCAGAATAGACCACATCTTAGGCCACAGAGCAATCCTCAACAAGATCCAAAATGCTGAGATAATTCACAGTATCTTCTCTGACCACAATGCCATCAAGGTAGAAATTAACACTAGAAAGAGCAAGGAAAAAAAATCAAACACATGGAAACTGAATAATAATCTGCTTACACATCAATGGGTAATAGAAGAAATCAGAGATGGAATTAAAAAATTCCTAGAATCAAATGAAAATGAAAACACATCATACCAAAACCTTTGGGACACAGCAAAGGCAGTCCTCAGAGGACAATTTATAGCAATAGATGCACATATCAAAAAAGAAGAAAGGGACAAAATCAAAACATTAACTACAGAACTCAAACAAATAGAAAGAGAACAACAAAAAAAGCCTACAACCACCGGAAGAAAGGAAATAGTAAAGATCAGAGCAGAAATCAATGAAATAGAGAACAGAAAAACAATAGAAAGAATCAACCAAACCAAAAGTTGGTTCTTTGAAAGAATCAACAAAATCGACAAACCACTGGCCAGACTGACAAAAGAAAAACAGCAGAGGGCACAAATAACCCAAATAAGAAATGAAATGGGGGACATTACAACAGACCCAACTGAAATAAAAAGGATTATAACAGAATATTATGAAAAACTATATTCCAACAAATTTGAAAACCTAGAGGAAATGGATAAATTTCTAGAAACATACGGCCTACCCAAACTACAACAAAGTGATATTGAAAATCTGAACAGACCCATAACAAGAGAAGAGATTGAAAAGGTAATAAAAAAACTCCCAACCAAAAAAAGCCCTGGCCCAGATGGCTTCACTGGAGAATTCTACAAAACATTTACAGAAGAGCTCGTACCAGTTCTACTCAAGTTATTTCAGAGCATAGAAGAGGAAGCAACACTTCCAAATTCATTCTATGAAGCCAGCATAACGCTGATACCAAAACCAGGCAAAGACATCACAAAAAAAGAAAATTACAGACCAATATCTCTCATGAATATAGATGCAAAAATTCTGAACAAAATTCTAGCCAATAGAATTCAGTATCATATCAAAAAAATAATACACCACGACCAAGTAGGATTCATACCAGGTATGCAAGGATGGTTTAACATTAGAAAATCCATCAACGTAATCCACCACATAAATAAAAGGAAAGAAAAAAATCACATGATCATCTCAATTGATGCAGAAAAGGCATTTCACAAAGTCCAACACCCATTCCTGATAAAAGCTCTCAATAAAATAGGTATAGAAGGGAAATTTCTCAACATAATAAAGGGCATCTATGCAAAACCAACAGCCAACATCATTCTTAATGGAGAAAGGCTGAAAACATTCCCCCTGAAAACAGGAACAAGACAAGGATGCCCTTTATCACCACTCCTATTTAACATTGTGCTGGAAGTTCTAGCTAGAGCAGTAAGGCAAGAGAAAGAAATAAAGGGCATCCAAATTGGTAATGAAGAAGTTAAACTCTCCCTGTTTGCAGATGATATGATACTATACATAGAAAACCCTAAAGACTCCACAAGAAATTTACTGGAACTAATAGAAAGATTCAGCAGAGTAGCAGGATACAAGATAAACATTCAAAAATCAGTTGGATTCCTATACACCGGTAAAGAGAACGATGAAAAGGAGATCAGGAAATCAATACCATTTTCAATAGCCCCTAAAACGATAAAATACTTAGGAATAAATCTGACCAGGAATATAAAAGACCTATACAAAGAAAACTACAAAACACTGCTGCATGAAACCCAAAGGGATCTACATAAATGGAAAAACATACCATGCTCATGGATAGGCGGACTCAACATTGTGAAAATGGCAATTCTACCTAAAGCAATCTACAAATACAATGCAATTCCGATACAAATACCAACAACATTCTTCAAAGAGATGGAAAAACTAATTATTAACTTTATATGGAAAGGGAAGAAACCTCGAATAAGTAAAGCACTACTGAAGAAGAAGAATAAAGTTGGAGGACTCACACTACCTGACTTGAAAACCTACTATACAGCTACAGTACTCAAAACAGCCTGGTACTGGTACAACAACAGAGACATTGACCAATGGAACAGAATTGAGAACTTAGATGTAAATCCATCCACCTACGGTCACCTGATTTTTGACAAGGGCCCAAAATACATCAAATGGGGAAAAGACAGTCTTTTTAACAAATGGTGCTGGCAAAACTGGATATCCATTTGCAGAAAAATGAAACAGGACCCATACCTCACACCATATACAAAAACTACTTCAAAATGGATCAAAGACCTGAATATAAAGCCTCAAACTATAAAATTCTTAGAAGAAAAAATAGGACCAACACTTCAGGCCTTAATACATGGCATTAACAGGATACAAACCATAAACATCAACACAAAAAACCCAACAGATAAACTAGATAATTGGGATCTTCTAAAAATCAAACATCTATGCTCTTCAAAAGATTTCACCAAAAGAGTTAAAAGAGAACCTACAGACTGGGAAAAAATTTTTGGACAGTACAAGTCAGACAAAGGTCTAATCTCCATAATCTACAAGAAAATCCAACACCTCTACAACAAAAAGACAACCAATCCTATCAAAAAATGGGCAAAGGAAATGAACAGACACTTCACCAAGGAAGACATTCAAATGGCCAACAGACACATGAGGAAATGCTCGCGATCACTAGCCATTAGAGAAATGCAAATTAAAACCACAATGAGATACCATCTCACCCCGGCATTACTGGCACGAATCAAAAACACTGGAAATAACAAATGTTGGAGGGGCTGCGGGGAGACGGGAACTCTTATACACTGCTGGTGGGAATGCAAAATGATACAGCCATTTTGGAAAATGATATGGCGTTTCCTCAGAAAGCTAGAAATAGACGTACCATTCGATCCAGCAATCCCACTCCTAGGAATATATCCTAGAGAAATAAGAGTCATCACTCGAATAGACATATGCACACCTATGTTCATGGCAGCATTATTCACAATAGCAAAACGATGGAAACAACCTCGATGTCCATCAACAGACGAATGGATACACAAACTATGGTACATACACACAATGGAGTACTATGCAACGAGAAAGAACAATGAATCGGTGAACCATCTCATAACATGGATGAAACTGGAGGACATCATGCTGAGTGAAATAAGTCAATCACAAAAGGACAAATATTGTATGAGACCTCTATTGTAAAAACCCATGAAAAAATTCACATGCAAAATGTAACAATCCTTGTTGGTTACCAGGGATGGGGGGGGGGTGGATACTAAATAGGTAATAGGTAAGTGGTAACTTGGGTGAGAGATGAGATAGTACATAGTACAGCGGAAACTAACACAACCTGCACAAGGAAAGGTCATGAAGGCCCTATAGACACATCCAAACCCCCCGAGGGACTGAGTTGTTGGACGGAGGGCTCTGGGGACCATGATCTCGGGGAACATCTAGCTCAATTGGCATGACACTACTTATAAAGATAATGCTCTACATTCTACCTTGGTGAGTAGTGTCTGGGGTCTTAAAAGCCTATGAGCGGCCATCTAAGATACTCCACTGATCTCATCCCTTCGGGAACAAGGGAGAATGAAGAGAACAGGATACAAGGAAAAGATTAGTCCGAAGGACTAATGGTCCACAGCTACCAAGGCCTCCACGGGACTGAGCCCAGTACAGCTGGATGGTGCCCGGCTACCACCAATGACTCCTTTGAGCAGGATCACAACAGAGGGTTCTGGGCAGAGCTGGAGTAGGATGTAGAGCATAATTTTAACTCCCAAAAAAAAAAAAAAAAAGAAGACCAGATATACTGGCCTAAAGAATACTAGAGAAACCTCGAGAGTGTGGCCCCCAGACACCCTTTCAGCTCAGAGGGGAAGTTACCTTCAAGGTTCGATGTTAAGCCTGGGAATGGACACCCCAGTAAAACTAAATGGGACTAACGATGTACAGGAGTCCGGTGACAAGGGCCAGAAGGCAGAGGGAGAGTAGGAAACTGATGATAAGGAACACAAATTGAATAAGGACACTGTCGATGTATTGTGAGATTGTTGACCACTGCTATAGGGCAACATTTGTAGTAACTATTAAATGGGAGGCTGTTTTGTCCTGTAAGCCTTCATCTTGGGCGAGAATGGCAGCACAATTGGAAGAGCATAGTCAATATCACTTAAATGTGTAAGTAAAAAGTTTTGAAATGGTGTTTAAATAAAATAAAAATAAATAAATAAATAAACAAACAAAGGAGACTAAAGAGGTACAATAGTCCACTGACAAGGTCCAGAAGACAGAAGGGGACAAGGAAGCCCCCTGGTGATAGGGAACACAAGGTGGAGTAAGGATATTCTTGATGTGCTGTGAGATTGCTAACCATTGTCATAGGGCAACATGTGTAGTAACTGTTAAATGAAAAACTATTTTGTTCTGTAAGCCTTCATCTTAAGTGAGAATAACAGCACAGTTGGAAGAGCGTAGTCAATGTCACTGAACTGTGAATGTAGAAAATTTTGAAACGGTGTATCTTTGGCCATCTGTAATTTTCATCAAAAAAAAAGGTTGAGAATTTAGAGGCTTAATACGTTGTGGGGTTGTTAACCAATGTCAAAAAAAACAACATGTGTACTACTATTTCATGAGAAACTATTTGCTCTGTAAGCTTTCACCTGAAGTACAATAAAATATATATTAAAAAAAAAAAAAAAATGAAATGGAATGCATAAACACTGATATCCTAGGTATTAGTGAGCTGAAATGGACTGGTATTGGCCCTTTTGAATCAGACAATCATATGGTCTACTATGCCAAGAATGACATCTCGAAGAGGAATGGCATCTCATTCATCGTCAAAAAGAACAATTCAAGATCTATCCTGAAGTACAACGCTGCCAGTGACAGGATAATATCCATACACCTACAAGGAAGACCAGTTAATATGACTATTATTCAAATTTATACACCAACAACTAAGGCCAAAGACAAAGAAACTGAAGATTTTTACCAGCTTCTGCAGCCTAAAATTGATCAAACATGCAATCAGGATGCATTCATAATTACTGGTGATTGGAACACGAAAGTTGGAAACAAAGAAGGATCAGTAGTTGGAAAACATGGCCTTGGTGATAGAAAAGATACTGGAGATCACATGATACAATTTTGCAAGACCAATGGCTTCTTCATTGCAAATACCTTTTTTCACTGACATAAATGGCAGCTATACAGATGGACCTCACCAGATGGAATATACAGGCATCAAATTGACTACATCTGTGGAATGAGATGATGGAAAAGCTTAGTATCATCAGTCAGAACAAGGCCAGGGGCCAACTGCAGAACAGATCATCAATTGCTCACATGCAAGTTCAAGTTGAAACTGAAGAAAATTAGAACAAGTCCATGAAAGCCGAAGTACAACCTTGAGCATACCCCACCTGAATTTAGAGACCATCTTAAGGACAGATTTGACATCTTGAACACTAATGACTGAAGACCAGATGAGTTGTAGAATGACATCAAGGACATCATAAATGAAGAAAGCAAGAGGTTATTAAAAAGACAGGAAAGAAAGAAAAGACCTTAATGGATGTCAGAAGAGACTCTGAAACTTGCTCTTGAATGCTGAGTAGCTAAAGCGAAAGGAAAAATGATGAAGTAAAAGAACTGAAGATTTCAAAGGGTGGCTTGAGAAGAAGACAAAGTAAAGTATTACAGTGACATCTGCAAAGAGCTGGAGATAGAAAACGAAAAGGGAAGAACATGTTTGGTATTTCTCAAGCTGAAAGAACTGAAGAAAAATTCAAGCCTCCAGTTGCAATAGTGAAGGATTCTATGGGGAAAATATTAAATGACGCAGGAAGCATCAAAAGAAGATGGAAGGAATACACAGAGTCATTGTACCAAAAAGTATTGGCCAACGTTCAACCATTTCAAGAGGTAGCATATGATCAGGAACCAATGGTACTGAAGGAAGAAGTCCAAGCTGCACTGAAGGCACTGGAGAAAAACATGGCTTCACGAATTCACGGAATATCAATTGAGATGTTTCAACAAATGGATGCAGCCCTGGAAGTGCTCACTCATCTATGCCAAGAAATTTGGAAGAAAGCTACTTGACCAACTGACTGGAAGAAATCCATATTTATTCCTATTCCCAAGAAAGGTGATCCAACTGAATGCAGAAATTATCGAACAATACCATTAATATCATACGCAAGTAAAATTTTGCTGAAGATCATTCAAAAGTGGCTACAGCAGTATATTGACAGGGAACTGCCAGAAATTCAGGCCAAATTCAGTAGAGGATGTGAAACTAGGGATATCATTGCTGATGTCAGATGGATCTTGGCTGAAAGCAGAGAATACCAGAAAGATGTCTACCTGTGTTTTACTGACTACGCAAAGGCATTTGACCGTATGGATCATAACAAATTATGGAAAACATTGCTAAGAATGAGAACTCCAGAACACTTAATTGTGCTCATGAGGAACCTGTACACAGATCAAGAGGCGGGTGTTTAAACAGAAAAAGGGGATACCGTGTGGTTTAAAGTCAGGGATGGTGTACATAAGGGTTGTGTCCTTTCACCATACCTGTTCAATCTGTATGCTGAGCAAATAATCCAAAAAGCTGGACTATATGAAGAAGAAAGGATCGGAGAAAGACTCATTAACAACCTGCAATATGCAGATGACACAATCTTGCTTGCTGAAAGTGAAGAGGACTTGAAGCACTTACTGATGAAGATCAAAGACTACAGCCTTCAGTATGGATTACACCTCAACATAGAGACAACAAAAATCCTCACAACAGGACCAGTAAGCGACATCATGATAAACAGAGAAAAGACTGAAGTTGTCAAGGATTTCATTTTACTGGAATCCACAATCAACGCTCATGGAAGCAGCAGTCAAGAAATCAAAAGACACACTGCACTGGGCAAATCTGCTGCAAAAGACTTCTTTAAAAGTGCTGAAAAGCAAGGATGTCACCTGAAGACTAAGGTGTGCCTGACCCAAGCCATGATATTTTCAATTGCATCATATGCATACTAAAGCTGGACAATGAATAGGGAAGACCAAAGAAGAATTGACGCCTTTGAATTGTGGTATTGGTGAAGAATATTGAATATATCATGGACTACCAAAAGAATGAACAAATCTGTCTTGGAAGAATGCTCCTTAGGAACAAGGTTGGCAAGACTACATCTTATGTACTTTGGACACTTTGTCAGGAGGAGTCAGTCCCTGGAGAAGGACATCATGCTTGGTAAAGTACAGGGTCAGTGAAAAAGAGGAAAACCCTCAACGAAATGAACTGACACAGTGGCTGCAACAATTGGCTCAAGCATAACAATGATCGTGAGCATGGCGCAGGACAAGGCAGTGTTTCGTTCTACAGTACACAGAGTCGCTATGAGTCAGAACCAACTTGACGGCACCTAACAACAACAACAACAATCTATGAAAATGAGAGCATTGGTGGTTCAGGGGTACAATTTTCCTCCATGTGGGGGACCCTGGTTCAATTCCCAGGCAATGCACCTCATATGCAGCTACCGCCCATCCATCATTGGAGGTGTGAATGTTGCTATGATGCTGATAGACTAGAAAGAAAGGCCTGGTGATCTACTTACAAATATCAGCCCATGAAAATCACACGGATCACAACAGTCTGATCCACAACTGATCACGGGGATGTCCCAGGATGGGCAGCATTTCATTCTGTTGTGCCTGGGGTCTCCACGAGTCAGGGACGACTAAATGGCAACAACAATCTATGAAAGGGGCCATCCTGCCATGCTTGCCCCAATTGAAAGAAACATAGTAAGGGTGTTGAATAGCTCTGAGAATTTAAATTTACTAAATCTACTACATATCTGGGGTAAAGGTGATTCTAAAATTAAAAAGTGATTTAGTGTCTTTATTTTTAAAAATTCTTCTGTAAACTCCAACCAAAAAACCAACCCCATTGCCAACTAGTTGATTCCAACTCATAGCGACCCTATAGGACAGAGCAGAACTGCTCCATAGAGTTTCTAAAGAGTGGCTGGTAGATTCCAACTGCCAACCTTTTGGTTAGCAGCTAGGCTCTTAACCACTGCACCACCAGGGCTTCAGTAGGTATGTAGTATCAAGAATAAAATGTTACTGGGGGACGAATGGCCCAGAAGTGATTTCTAATCCTTAAGTTTATTTCTATATCATCATCCCATGGGACCAAAGAAAACTATTCAGTAGCAAGTATGTGAATATAAACATTTTTTAATATTTATTAAGAACACAAAAATACATTGCAAAAGGGTGTTTAATTACTCCGGATTACCAGAGGAGGTGCTAACCCAGTGACAGGATATTTGCATCAAAACAAATAATTTTCCTAATATAAATCTGGTCTATGCCTTTAGTGAACCTTGGTTTTCTTCTTCCCTATTTTCTCCCTCTGGATTGAAGCTACTCTTTTCTTTGTCAACACTTCTCTCTGGTGATGATTCTCTTTGTGGCATCACACAAGATTCTTATCACTATTTCATACAGAGGAACTATCCAAACCATCGCTTTCCTATATGCTGTTATTTGGTAAATTCAAGAGATACTATCTAAAACCATTCTACATTTATGTCCCCACCCCCTATTTTGTAAAATATATAAAAATGCTAAGATTCACTACAGATTAATGTAGAAATCTGTGACTCATAGTTTATACTGTCTCTCAAGTCGCATAATCCCCAAATATTTATTACTGGAGCTTTGTAGCATTTTACATCATTATAAAGGCACAGTTCTGTTGCCTCCCCTCATTCCTACCCATATCCCATCATAGTTTTCTTTAAAAAAATAGTTTCATTTTTTTCTCCACCTAGAATATTCTAACTTCCTTTCTCTACAATTGTTAATGAGTTATATCATTTTAATACGTTTCTCTGAAAAAGAGGGAAAGAAGGCAAGAAGAATTCCTAGGAATTGGTGATTTCCTCTCTGTACTGCAACTGTATGTACCTCTTCTAAGAGAAATATAACATCTGAATTCTTAAATATGAAAAATACGGCAATAAAATAGAGAAATGGAAGTATCCTTTTTGACAATGAAAGAAACAGAAATTAACAATATGAGTCCTACTAGGAAAGATCCAACTTGAGGCAAGTCAGTTAGGGAATATTCCCGTAGGATGGATTTAATTGGTGAATATTCTGAACAGTTCTCCATGATTATGGAAACCACACCTAGAAAGTGGGGGGTTTTTTTGTTTGGTTTTGTTTTTTCTTGCTTTCTTTTCAAAAGAGCAGCATTGTATGTGTATTGTGAATGAGGTGGGGTGGGTTAGGGTGGGGAAAGAGATTATCGTAAAGAATTTAAAAGGAATTCATAGCAAGACTGTGGAGGATTTCCATTACTTCAGCATATATTAAATATTTAGATTTTCAAAAGGCTGCCCTTTTGCAAGGCATTATCATCAAGCTTCTTTTACTATCTTTAGGTTTATATGAAAGCCAGTCTTACTACATCAAGGACCATGAATCTAGAAATGAAATAAAATTATGTTTTCTTAAACTTTTGCATGTTAGAGATAAGGTAGTATTGTTGTTGTTATATTATTACTATTATTATTAATCATTATCATCTCACCAGGGGCCTAGAATTATAAACATTTATCTTCTTAACACAACTAGTTGTAACCTATCACTTATCTTCATGAAAATTTATTCTTTCACAGCTGCCAATGTAGATTCAAACCCACTTTCTGTGGGGAGGAAAAACACTAACTAGACAATAGATAAGTGGTAACTTTGGTGAAGGGTAAGACAGTACACAGTACAGGGAAGTCAGCACAACTCGACTAAGGCAAGGTCATGGAAGCTTCATAGACACATACAGACTCCCTGAGGGACCCAAATTACTGGGCTGAGGGCTGGGGACCTTGGTCTCAGGGGACATGTAGCTCAACTGGCATAACATAGGTTATAAAGAAAATGTTCTACATCCCACTTTGGTGAGTAGCATTGGGGGTCTTTAAAGCTTGTGAGTGGCCATCTAAGATACTCCACTGGTCCCACCCCATCTGGAGCAAGGGAGACTATATAAAACCAAAGACACAAGGGAAAGATTAGTCCAAAGGACTAATGGACCACAACTACCACAGCCCCCACCAGACTGAGTCCAGCACAACTAGATGGTGCCCGACTACCATCACCGACTGCTCTGACAGGGATCACAATAGAGGGTCCTGGACAGACTTAGAGAAAAATGCAGAACAAAATTCTAACTCACCAAAAAAAAAAAAAAAACAGACTTACTGGTCTGACAGAGACTGGAGAATCCCCAAGAGTATGGCCCCCAGACACCCTTTTAACTCAGTACTGAAGTCACTCCTGAGGTTCACCTGTCAGCCAAAGATTAAATAGGCCCATAAAACGAAATGAGATTAAATGGGCACATCAGCCCAGGGGCAAGGATGAGAAGGCAGGAGGGGACAGGAAAGTTGGTAATGGGAAACCCAAGGTTGAGAAGGGGAGAGTGTTGACATGTCATGAGGGTGGCAACCAATGTCACAAAACAGTAAGTGTATTAATTGTTTAATGAGAAAATAATTTGCTTTGTAAACTTTCATCTAAAGTACAATAAAAAAAAATTAGAGCCACAAAAAACTCATTTTCTGCAGGAAATGCTTCCTCCAATATTAATTTCTTCTTTGTCTGAGCCTAATCTGCTATTGGTTTTAGTAATCTGTGCTATGCTTATTTATGTATTGTTTATTAAACATTATTTCATGTATATGTTCTGAGCCCTCAAATAAATGCAAATTTGAAGGATAAACAATACAGTTAAATGTAAAGGATAAAGTACAGGCTGTTGTGTTAAAAATCAAGTTCAACTCCTATGTCCACCATTATCTACGAGTTCGACAGTGAACAATTTACTTAACCTTCCTAAAATTTAGTTGCTTCATTTGTAAAACCTAGTAGTATCTAGCCCCTAGGCTCATCATGAGGATTAAATTACGTAATGTATAGGTTTAATTCTGTAGTTGTCATAGTAAGTATCTTAAGTTATCTAGTGCTGCTATAACAGAAATAGCCACAAGTGAATGGCTTTAACAAAGAGAAATTTATTCTCTCATAGTCTAGGAGGCTGGAAAGTCCAAATTCAGGGTGTCAACTCTAGGGGAAGGCTTTCTCTCTCTGTCGATTCTGGGGAAAGGTCCTTGTTAACAATCTTCCCCTGGTCGAGGAGCTTCTCAGTGCAGGGTCCCTGGGTTCCTATTCTCCTGGCTCTTGTTTCTTGGCAGTATGAGGTCCCCCTGTCTTGCTTGCTTGCTTCTCTCTTTTATATCTCAAAAGCGATTGACTTAAAATACAAAACAATCTTGTAGATTGAGTCCTGCTTCATTAACGTAACTACCTGTAATCCTGCCTCATTAACATTATAGAGGTAGGATTTACAATACATAGGAAAGTCACATCATATGGCAACATGGTGGACAATTACACAATACTGGGAATCATGGCCTAGCCAAACTGACATATATTTTTGGGAAACACAATTCAATCCATAACAGTAACTATTCAATAAATGCTGTTATTATAATTAATTCTTCAAAATTAGACATTAGATACCTATTTCCTTAGATTCTTCTGTATTCATACTCAGCACTCATTATAGTACTTAATATAAATGTGTTCCTAACATACCAAAAAAAATCCATTGCCATCAAGTCGATTCCAACTCATAGCTACCCTATAGTATACATAGTTTTAAATGATAATTTCTAAAGATTTAAACCTTTTGTTTTTTATTTGGGAATTTTTAAGCACAATATTATTATTGGCAATATATATTTTTTAAACACTGAATTCATACTAAAAGTAATCATCTGATTGTAAACAAGCCATGTAGCTTTCTGGTATTTTACCCTTTATCTGAAAAAAAAAAAAAAAGAAATTTTATGAAAGTGTCTGCTTCCTATATTTTTTGTGACTTGTTAAGAGTAATTCATGTGAGTCATTTGTAGGATAGAAATTAAATGAATGCAGGAGGCATGAGATGCTAAACTGTAAGCAAAATGTTCCTAGAATCTATTTTGGGTTTTGAGTTTTCAAAATTAGAGGCCAACAGACACAGTTGATCTATGTTAGTCATTCACTGAACACCTCCATGGGGCAGGAATTTCGCTGGGCCTGCAGATAGATACAGCACTGAGCAAGACAGATGTGTCCCTGCCCTCAGAGCTTAGAAAGTACTACCAGGTTACAGGAGTTTGCAGTGGGGCGAGGGGGATGAAATACTTGCAATATCCCTAAGTCGGGAGGATGGAAGTTCAACTCTTAAAAATGACAAAACCATGTTGAATTGATCCTGACAGTATCATCAGAAGCTAAGGAGAATGGTTGTGACACGAGGCTGTACTGGGGATTTGGAACCGCTTATCGATTTTCCAGAGCTCTAGGGCCACAGTGGTCGCTAACCAAAAGGTTGGCAGTTTGAATCCACCAGCTGCTTCTCGGAAACCCTACAGGGCAGTTTTACTCTGTCCTATACGGTCGCTATGAGTCGGAATGGACTCGACGGCAACATGTTCAGTCTGGTTTTTTGGCACCTACTTTCCATCTTAATATGCAAGGAAAAAAATCACAAAATTTTCTGGTATTCATTTGGATGTGGAGGAAGGCCCCTAGAATGAGGAACCAGGAGGGAGAGAGACTCTGAGAAAACAGACTCATCTCAGACACTTCCTGCTCAAACTTGTTTCACACATGCTAAAAATTTTACAAGAACAAGTTTCTATTATATTCCTTTTAGTCCCCTGGCCTGAAATCAGCTGGCTAAGACGCCTTAGAAAACTACCAAGCCTTTTCAAATCTAACGTAAAAAGGGGAGTTTATTGAAAGCTTTTTTTTTTTTTTTTTTTATCTACTCATGTATCATCTGTAAGTATGTTTCTACGTAACAAGTCTGTGCATATCTCAGATGCTTTCTTAATTCACGGTCTCTAAAAATATGCATAAGTCAAATCAAATGTCAAATTCTAACACCTGTTACAATCCAACAAGCTTACCAAAAGCTCCCTTGGACATGCTGGTGGCAAGATTTAACCCACTGCTTAGAGTTAATTAAACATTTTAGACAGTTTGATACTTTAGAGGGAAGTACTTCAGATTTCCTTGGGGAGTCAGAGCATTTCCGCGAGTATACTATGAAGGCAAATCCTTGCGGTTTCATTTTCTCTCTGCTTCCAAAGACTTTTATTTGGGAAAAATGTCATGAAAAATAATGAGTCCACCCGTTCAAAATTAAGAAAATATGACAAATTCTGGTTCAAGAACATAGCCATGACTCTACAGACTTCAGAACAAGACTAAATTTTCTGGAGAGAGTCCATAACCAGAGCTAGTTCCTAAGAAGCATCTAGAGATCATTGGCAATTAGAATGCATTTTTACCGTTCCTAGAATTCATGAGTAAAGCGTCTAGGCCTTTGTACTTGTTCCCTACACCTGGAATGTTTTTCTTCCATTCCATACATAGCTTGTTTCCTCATTTCACTCAAGTTTCAGCCCATTACTCTATCCTACAAGTTCCCCTAATTTGTAATCACCTATTTCCTTGACCAGAAGCCCCATCCCTGAGTCATTTCTGCTTCACTGACATCATGTTCGGGCTTACCACACAATTCTATTTCCACCCATCCCCTTTATTTGCATATTCCAAATAATATCTTCTCCTTAGTTTAATTCCCACTCCCAACCACCTCATATCTATCTAGTATTCCAACCACCTATGGGTAGGTGGGACAAAATCATGGTGGAAGCAACAGAGAAGAGATGTACCTTCTATGTTTTCATCACAGGAGCTGGTTCTGATAAAAGTCAAGGGACAGATTCCAACTGAGATGTAGGGTTCTATTTTTCTATTAAATTTGGCCTTTGGCATTCTTAGATTTGGCAAGCGAGATTTAATTTTTTCCCAACACATCCTGAAGGTTTATGGTGTGTGATAATTTCTAATTTTCCTAAGGTTTGAATCTGAGTCTTCAGCAAGTCACTTAGCCAACCACCTAGCGTCCATCCATCAATGGAGTTTTTATTGCTCTCCACTAGTAATTATTGACAGAATAAATTTTGCATTACGATGGTATTTACAAATTTGAGGTATTATAAAGTTCCATGAAATAGCTCATCTGTAACTAGGGTCTACTGTGTCTATTGTGGCTCAATTTTGTGCATTAAATTCCTAGTATTGCTATCGGAACTTAAGGGCCGATTAAAAAGAGTTGTGCATTTTAACTGGACTGTGGGAACTCACAGACTGTGAATTAATTGACTGTAATTGCTGCTTCTTGGAAGAGTGAGATTAAGGGTGAGAGGAAAAAGAAAAGTTATACTCCATAGTATATCATAGGAACGATCATGATGCTCAAATAGGAAAAATATATATATAATTGAATTTAACTATTACAAGAAGTGTAAATCAAGTGTGTACTGAACTGTGTTGAAAATAGCAGAAAACATTTTCTGGTAGTTTGTGGAAGGGATAGGATTGACTCATAGACTATTGTAAAGATATTAAAGTGAAGTTTGATACAAATAGCACTCCAAAAAAAAAAAATCATTAAAAGGTAATCTGCACCTGTGTCCAGATCTTGGTTCCTAATACTATTCTCCAATAAAAGGAACCAGGGCTCCCTGGAGAAATAACTGATTCTAGGGCTGTAGCAGGGAATATACAAAATGAGCCTGAATTAAAAGTGCCAAAAAGTAAGTAAGTGCTTTAAAAAAGCACAAAACAAAACAACAACAATGAAAGGATGGGAACATGTCAAAGGGATATGGACGCTAACATGAAGGAGCTCCCAATGGCTAAAGCTGGAACAATTTCAGCAACAAACTAAATAACATCGTTTTGTACTATAACCCAGAGTGTAAAATATCCATGAATCCATACTGATATAAATAAATCACTGAATAAATAAGTAAATTGAGGAGAAAAGACAGATCTCCCATACAAAATAATCCAAATAATTTTCGTAGATACTTCCCTTCGAGGAGGTGGAAATAAAACTCTCTTTAAAGTGTGGGCTGCGCTTATTGCCTTGCTTCCAAAACAGTAGAGTATGAAAAGGTGTGGGAAAAAATTAACCTTATACTGGAGAAACCTGACAAACACAACCTCAACCACATGATTAACGTCAACATCATGAGTGATAAATCAGGCTGATAGTATATACCCTTAAAATATCTCAAGAACATTTCAAGATCTTTTCTGAAGTACAACATTGTCAGTGATGAGATAATAATCATATGCCTACAAGGAAGATCAGTTAATATGACTGTTATTCAGATTTATGCACCAACCACTAATGCCAAAAATGAAGAAATTGAAGATTTTTACCAACTTCTGAAATTGATCTAACATCCACTGAAGATGCATTGATTATTACTGGTGATTAGAGTGGGAAAGTTGGAAATAAAGAAGGCTCAGTAGTTGGAAAATACAGCCTTGGTGACAGAAATGACACCAGAGAGCTCATGACAGAATTTTGCAAGACCCTCAATTTATTCATTGCAAATGCCTTTTTCAACAACATAAAAGGTGACTATACATGTGGACTTCGTCATGCAGAATACATAGGAATCAACTCAGTCAGGGGCCAACTGCAGAACAGACCATCAATTGCTCATATGCAAGTTCAAGATGAAGCTGAAGAAAATTAAAACAAGTCCACGAGAGCCAAAATACGACCTTCAGTATATCCCGCCTGAATTTAGAGACCATCTCAAGAAAAGATTTGATGCACTGAACACTAATGACTAAAAACCAGACAAGTTATGGGATGACATCAGGACCTCAAACATGAAGAAAGCAAAACGTCATCAAAAAGACAGGAAAGAAAGAAAAGACCATATGGATGTCAGAAGAGACTCTGAAACTTGCTCTTGAATGTTGAGTAGCTCAAGCAAAAAGAAGAAATGATGAAGTAAAAGAGCTGAACAGAAGATTTTAAAGGACGGCTCAAGAAGACAAAGTATTATAATGACATGTGCAAAGACCTAGAGTTAGAAAACCAAAAGGGAAGAACATGCTTGACATCTTTCAAGCTGAAAGAACTGAAGAAAAAAATTCAAGCCTCCATTTGCAATACTGAAGGATTCTGTGGGTGAAATATTGAACAATGCAGGAAGTATCAAAAGATGGAAGGAATACACAGAGTCACTAGACAGTCAACCATTTCAGGAGCTAGCATATGATCGTAAACTGATGGTATTGAAGGAAGAAGTTCAAGCTGCACTGAAGGCACTGGCAAAAAACAAGGCTGCAGGAATTGATGGAATACCAGTTGAGATGTTTCCACAAACAGGATGCAGCATGGAAGGTGCTTATTCATCTGTACCAAGATATTTGGAAGACAGCTACCTGGTCAACTGACTAAAAGAGATCTATATTTGTGCCCATTCCAAAGAAGGTGATCCAACAGAATGTGGAAATTATCAAAAAATATCATTAATATCACATACAAGTAAAATTTTGCTGAAGATCATTAAAAAATGGCTGTAGCAGTACCTCAACAGAGAACTTCCAGAAATTCAAGCTAGATTTACAAGAAGAATTGGAGTGAGGGAGCAGAGAATACCAAAAAAAATATTTACTTGTGTTTTATGGACTATATGAAGGCTTTCAGCTGTGTGGATCATAACAAATTATGGATAATATTGCAAAGAATGGGAATTCCAGAACACTTAATTGTGCTCATGGGGCACTTGTACAAAGATCAAGAAGTGGCCATTCAAACAGAACAAGGGTATACTGCATGATTTAAAGTTAAGAAAGGTGTGCATCAGAGTTGTATCTTTTCACCATACCTATTCAATCAGTATGCTGAGCAAATAATCCAAGAAGCCAGACTATATGAAGAACAGGGCATTAGGACTGCAGGAAGACTCATTAACAACCTGTAATATGCAGATGACCCAACTTTGCTTGCTGAAAGTGAAGAGGACTTGAAACACTTACTGACACAAGCAAAGACTACAGTCTTCAGTATGGATTACACCTCAACAAAAAGAAAACAAAAATCCTCACAACTGGACCAATAAGCAACATCATGATAAACAGAGAAAAGATTGAAGTCATCAAGGATTTCAGTTTACTAGGATCCACAATCAACAGCCACGGAAGCAGCAGTCAAGAAACCAAACTAAGTATTGCATTGGGCAAATGCTGCAAAAGACCTCTTTAAATTAGAAAACAAAGATGTCATTTTGAGGACTAAGGTGTGCCTGACCCAAGCCATGGTATTTCAATCACCTCATATGTATTCGAAAGCTGGACAATGAATAAGGAAGACCAAAGAAGAACTGATGCCTTTGAATTATGGTGTTGGCAAAGAAAACTGAATATATCATGAACTGCCAGAAGAACTAACAAATCTGTCTTGGAAGAAGTGTGGTCAGAATGCTCCTTAGAAGCAAGGATGGTGAGACTTCATCTCAAGTACTTTGCACGTGTTATCAGGAGAGACCAGTCCTCAGTACATCATGCTCAGTAAAGTAGAGGGTCATCAAAAGAGAGGAAGACTCACAGTGACTGCAACAATGGGCTAAAACATAGTAACAATTATGAGGATGGGGCAGAACTGGGCAGTGTTTCATTCTGTTGTACATAGATTCACTATGAGTTGGAACTGACTTGATGGCACCTAACAACACCAACAACTCTTAATATGATGTGATGTGAAGGGCACTTCACTTCTGTGGTCTTCCTCCCCAAGAGATATGTTGATGTTGGTGTTATTAGGTGCTGTCAAGTTGATTTTTGACTCATAGTGACTTCATATAACAGAGTAAAACTGCCCCACAGGGTTTTCTAGGCTGTAATCCTTATGAGAGCCGATCACCAGGTCTTTCTCCCATGAAGCCACCACGTGGGTTTGAACTTCCAACCTTTTGGTTAGCAGATGAGCCCATAACTGTTGTGCCACCAGGGCTCCCCCAAGTCTAATTATGAGAAAAACAACATACAAATCCCAGCTGAGGAACATTCTACAAAATACCTGATCAGTATTCCTCAAAACTGTCAATGTCATCAAAAATACAGAAAGTCCAAGAAACTATTACAACCAAGAGGTGTCTAAGGATACATGATGAGTAAGTGTGATGCGGTAACCTGGATGAGATCTTTGAACAGAAGAAGGACATTAGTGAAACACTAGTGAAATCTGAATCAAGGATGGAGTTCAGTTAATAGTAATGTACCAATGCTGGCTTCTTATTGTGAGAAATGCACCATAGTAATGTAAAATATTAACAAGGGAAACTAGGTGTGGAGTATACAGAAAGTCTCCATATTATCTTTGCAACTTTTCTGTAATCTAAAACTATTCTAAAATAAAAAGTTTTTTTAAAGTTCATCTGCAAAATTCCAACTGTATAAAAGAATATGTTATGAACCATTAGCGACAACTGCAATTTTTGTCCCTTGGAGACTAAGAGTAATAATAATAATGATAAGAATAACAATAACTTTCATTTAGTGAGCACTTACAATATGCTGGCAACACGGTAAGTGCCACCCACGTTATTCACTCATTTTATCCATGTAGAAATCTTATGAGGTAGGTACAGTTACTATCCCCCTTTTACAGATGAGGAAACTGAAGCATAGAGACTTACATCACAGATGGGTGGCTGAGCTGCTTAACGTTGCTAATTAAGGAAAGGGCTGTTGAAACAATGAAAGTGGCACTGCATGGCATTTCTCATACTGGATGCCCATATACTCAAACATTAAAGAAATTATTTCACATGGAGGGTGTTGATTACAAGACTATAATAGGATGAGTTATTCCTGACAGGAAAAAAATAAGGAGAATATAATAAAATTTCTTATCAGAAACTTTGGGTAGATGGCAACTGAGAGAAAGAAGAACACTATACAATTCTGGAATGGGCACATGGTGATACATTCAGTCCCAAGGATTTGAGGAATGGACAGGAGCTGCCCATTTAGTCTCATATATTCAGTTGAACTGGGAAAGGGCTTCTGTATTGAGTTCTATTCATTAAGTATGTCCCAACATTCTGCTGAAGGACTTACAGATGAAGGATTCATGTAAACCAGTTTGTACTGATGAACACCAATTATATGCCAAAGATACAGAAACGGGCACAGTAATAGGACTAGCTAGTTAAGAGTGGCACTCCTTTCTGGAGTAGCGATTCCACAGTCAATGTTTTTCTAAAACCTTTTTAGCAAACCTGGAAATCAGGAGAGTTACCAGAGTCACCTTGGATCATGTCTGTTCCAGGAATTTTCCACCAGGAATAAAATGGAGTCTAGTTGAAGAAAAACTGGAAGAAACGGGAGGGAGAAGATATCGAGTTCTGCAGCACCTGCCCCACTGACCAAATTAATGCTCAGAAAGCTGAACAGGGGAGTACAGACAAAGCAGACCACAAGGTCATCCAGTGTAAACAACACAGGACCTGGCACGGAACAGCTTGGACCCAGACTGTTCCCTTATTCGCTCTGGTTGGTTAAAGGTTGTCCCTGAAGGCTTCATGAGGAGGACACTGAGCAGGCACCAACCCTTGACGTCCTCTGTCGTTTACTCTAAGTATAAATAGAAACTGGGTCTGGCTCTAACTAGGAAAGACACAGCACTGTAGCTTCAGCACTTAGAGGAATGCCCAACACATACTAGTGCCTTGATAAATATTTGCTGACTGAATAAATAATTCTCTGCAAATCAGTTTTTGTTGCTTAAATTCCAAGTTAATTAACACTAATTATATACTAAGTACGTTCTATCTGACAAATAAAGTCAAAATTCTGATTCTCAGAGAAGGGGTGGGAGGAAAGAGGTAAACTGCTCCACTCTTCAAAATATTTTCAAAATAAGGCTTCTTTCTTTCTTTCCTTTTTTATTGTTTAGGTGAAAGTTTGCAGCTCAAGTTAATTTCTCATTCAAAAGTTTACACACATTGTTTTGTGACACTGGTTGCAATCCCCACAATGTAACAGCACACTCCCTCTTTCCACCCTGGGTTCCTGTGCCCATTCATCCGGTTGCTGTCCCTTTCTGCCTTGTCATCTTGCTTTTGGACAGGAGCTGCTCATTTGGTCTCGTATATGTGATTGAACTAAGAAAGGGCTTATTTCTGTATCGAGTTCTATTAATTATGTCCTAACATTCTGAGGATAAACCCAAAAAACCAAACTCATTGCCATCAAGTTGACTGTGACTCATAGTGACCCTACAGGACAAAGTAGAACTGCCCCATATGGTTTCCAAGGAGCACCTGCTGGATTTGAACTGACAACCTCTGGTTACCTGCCGTAGCTCTTAACCACTACGCCACCAGGGTTTCCATTCTGAGAATAGCAAATATGTATTCATTGCTCAACATATATTTTTTTCTCAGCTGCTATGTGTCAAACATTGTACCTGGTTCTGGAGATAGGGAGGTGAATGACAAGAAGTACTTTCCTTCAGAAAACTCACCATCAAGAATAATAACAATAATAAAAATTGCTAACATTTATTAGGCACCTACGTGCCTGACACTGTTTTAAGCATGTTATATGTATTCATTCATTTAGTTCTCCCAGCAAACGTCTAAGATAAGACTATTATTATTTCCAATTTCAGGTGATAAACTAAGACTGAGAGAGCTTAAGATACTCACCCAGGGTTATACAGGTAGTAAGTGACAGACCTGAGATTTAAACTCAGAAAAACTGACTCCAGAACACAACGGAATATGAAAAATATCACATACAGACACGTATTATTTATTTTATACACACACACATATATATAATATAAAATAATTTATATATATAATGCCTAGTACTGAGGGAACAGCATGGACAAATATTCCAGAATCTCTGAAACATGGATTCTGGGAAGTAGAAAGAAATGGTATGAAAGAGGTGAACAGGATTAGGTCAGGCAAAATGTCATAAGCTTGGCCCAAAAAAAAAAAAAAATTTAAGGATTTTAAATAGGGGTATAACATGAAGAAATTTAAAGTTTAGAAGGACAGAAACTGAAGGTGTATATACCAGCTAGGAATTTACTGATACAGTGAAATTGCCTCCTCTTCCCCCCAAAAAATGGTATTAGAGTGCAATAATGCAAATGACAGTGAATTTAAATAAAAGGGAAGAGATACGTAAAACGTGCTACCAAGGTCAAATTGACTGTCTTCAGTGCAAATGGGATTTTAATTTATTTGGTTATTCAAAAAAGTATTTATTGAGCATTTATTATGCTTTCGTCATGGTTCTAGATAAAACTACAGGCATGGCAAAGTCTTTGCCTTTATGATACTTTCATTCCAGTGGGAGAAGCATAGAACAAACAGATCTAGGAGCCTTGGTGGCATGGTGGTTAAGAGCTTGGCTGCTAACCAAAAGCTCAGCAGTTCGAATCCACCAGCTGCTCCTTGGAAACCCTGTGGGACAGTTCTACTCTGTCCTATAAGGTCGCTATGAGTTGGAATCAGTTTTTTTTTTTTTTTTTGGTATCACAATGTAATAGGTAATAGTAATGCAACAAAGGAAAATAAAGCAGAGCAAGTGATGGTGATGGAGTGCGTGCATGAGATGATGGGAGAGAGAGGAGTGTGGTAGGCAAAGTAGCTCCCTGTAGATTCCAAATCCTAATCGGCAGAATTCATTAATATGTCGTTACATGACAAAAGGGAGTTAAGGTTACAAATGGAATCAAGGTTTCTACTCAGCTGACCTTAAAGTAAGGAGATTACTCTAGATTATTCAAGTGGGCCCAATGCATTTATAAGGGTCCTTAAAATCGAAAGTGAGAGGAAGAAGAGAGAACCAGAGGGATAGCAACATGAGAAATACTCAACCCGCGGTTGCTGGCTTTGAAGATGAAAGAAGAGGGCCACAAGCCAAAGAAAGCAGGTGGCCTCTAGACTCTGGAAAAGGCAAAGAAACAGATTTTTCCTTAGAGCCTCCAGAAAGGAACACAAACTTGTTGGCACCTTGATCTTAGCCCAGTGAGACCTATCACACTTTTTGCCTCCAGAACTGTAAGATAATAAATTTGTGTTGTTTCAGCCACTAAGTTTGTGAAGATTTGTTACAGCAGCAAAATGGAAAACTAATACAGGGGGAGAGAGCTCTGTCACCAGATGGTCACTTGAATGATGAGCAGTGATGCCATTTCTCAAGGTGGAGGATATAAAAGCGAGAGTAGTTTTCTTGTTTGTTAATAAGGGTGGGTATTCAGGAAAAAATAATGAGTTCAATTTTGAAATTCTTAAGCGTGAGGTCTTGAAAGGATAGCCAGATAGAAATGTTTGGAATACAGCTGGATCAATAGTTAGAAAAACATAGGAGAGTAGTGTTGGGAGTTTTTCCTTGTTTTAAACAACTTGATAATGAACCACATGCAAATGGGTAATGGACCAGATCGCCCTGGGAGGGATTGTAGTCACATGAAAAGTAAAGAATTTCTAGGGCAGAAACCTTGAGGATACTGATATTAAAGAGAAGCTGGGTAAACTGCGACCTGCAGAGGAGACTGTATCTCGGTCTAGATATCTAACTCCACCTCAGATCTGGCTCCTGAGTCCAGATCCACATTTGCAAGTTTATGGGATATCTCCAGTTGGATGTCACATAAGCCCTTCAAATTTGGTGTGTTCAAAACGAAATTAATCTTCTCTCACAAACCTGATCTTCCTACTAGGGCCCTAGGCTTAACTAAGGATACCTCCAGGAACTCAGTTATCCAAGATAGAAAGCCAGGGATTAAGAATGACTCTTCCTTTCTCTCACGATTCTCTACAGAAAATCCTTTATCATATTCTGATCAAGTGTACCTCCTATGCTTTTGAAACTACTCTACAGATAAACAAAATGTGGTACAGATATACAATGGAATATTACTGAAACATAAAGAGAAATGACGTCTTAATACAAACTACAATGTGGATGAACCTTGAAAACATATGCTGAGTGAAATAATCAGTCACAAAAGGAAAAATATTGTATGATTCCACTTATATGAAATATTTAGAATCAGCAAGTGTATATACCCCACAAGACTGCCACACATCTTATTTGCATTATTAGCAAGCTGTCCAATCCTCTTAGTGGGCCACAAGCACCTTATCTGCATAGATCCACCCAGTCATTTGATGGGAGTTACAAGACTGTGGTGAGAAAGGACATATAAAAGCGATCCATCACAGTGTACATAAACATTTACCTGAATAATAAAGAAAATTCCTCCACCTCTCCCCATCCCCAACTGCCATTTCCCTAGTCCAGGTCACTGTTATCTGCCAGCACAAACACAGCATAGCCACATGCATTCTTGTCCCTTTTGTACTCCATTCTTTATAGTGTTTCCAGCATGCCATTTTAAATGCAAAGTTACTCATGCCATTGCCCTGCTAAAAAACCCCCCAGGGTTCCCTATATCTTCAGGATAAAATTTAAATCCTTTACCACAGCACAGCAATGCCCTGCATGATCTGACTCTTGACCAGACCTCGGTCTCTATTTCTCTCCTAAATCCCATGAATAATCTGTCTTTTCCCAAGTATGCCATCTGTTCTTTCATGTATCCCATCCTTTGCACACACTGCTCCTCTGTCTTTAAAAAATCCCACCTTCTCCCCCTGGATAACATCCTGATGTTTCATGCTTCAGATTGCATATCACCTCTTTCAGAAATCTTTCCCGGATATACCCAAAGTTTACTTAGGAGGTCCTCCAATGTGATCCTTTGAGCAGAAAAGAGATTTTTTGGAAGAAT
The DNA here is from genome assembly GCA_030035585.1 of Dugong dugon. Classification (NCBI taxonomy): domain Eukaryota; kingdom Metazoa; phylum Chordata; class Mammalia; order Sirenia; family Dugongidae; genus Dugong; species Dugong dugon. The sequence continues at coordinate 16,939,982 of CM057463.1, read as the reverse complement.
TTGGGGTAGGTCACAGAACTGACATAAAGACTGAAAAAAAAAAAAAGGCTTGTAAAAAGAAAGCAAGGGAACTCTGGTGTCTGGCAGCAGAAACTCCTGACACTGTTATCAAGTTGCCACTACTGGAAGGAATTCACACCAAGCTTATTTTGCACCTTTGTGTCACCTCCCTCTTGACCCAAAGTCCTAGGATAAAATGAGATTGGCCTAGCACGAGCCACGTGATCATCACTTGGCAATAAGAAGGCACACTGACTTACGTCCTCATCATCACCATGCACAGGGCGAGAAGGTGATTCCTGTAAGTGAAATCAGGGTGTCGCTGCCAAAGAAGGGAGATTTGGTGCTGAAAGTCCAAAACAGCAATGCATATCCACTACAGCCTTAGACCAAGTGTGGGAGTTGCCGGATTTCTGGTGTCAGATGCACACTTTTTTTCCCTAAAAAGTGATAAAATATTGGAGAAAATCAGAGTGGCCATTGAGCTGTCTTGTTTTCAATCAAGGAAAGTTAGTATTTCATTATAAAACTACCCTAATAACTCAGCCATCCATTAAAGTGTGCTGCAGGCTAAAATCAGGGCCATTTCTTTTGTCATCTGAAACATAGATTGAAAGCTCAGAAAGGCATTTTTTTTTGCCAAAAGAAGTGACATTACTTTTCAGAGCTATATCATAGGTGAGGAAATGTCTAGATTAGATTAGTATCTTCACTTGTTGTGCTCCTCCTGCTCAAGAAATAAAGGGATAAATTCCATTTTTTAATGAAAAACCTCTGTGCGGCTCAAATGGTTAAACACTTGGCTACTGACCAAAGGGCTGGCAATTCGAATCCACCCAGAGTTGCTTGGAAGAAAGGCCTGGTGATCTACTTCCAAAAGATCATCGCCATTGAAAACTCTATGGAGCACAGGTCTACTCTGAAACACATGGAGTTAGCATGAGTCAGAATCAACTCAATGGCAGCTGTTTTTTTTAAGGAGTAATAAGCATCTTTCTGTTACCTCTTGGTTTTCTCAGGAACTCACACTGTTTACATGGCACAGTCCAATGTAGCACAAATGTACTTTTAATTTCAGAATACATCAGCCAGGCATGCACAAGTATATTTAAATTCCCTCTCAGCTCCTGTCCCTTCACTCTCCACATGTCAGAGTCATTTGGATTTAATTTTTAATTGGGACATTAGTTCCTCCATTTGCAAAAGGGACACAGAATTAAAAGTTACACTTTGGTTCAAAAGCTGACTATAGAATATGTCCATCCTGAAGTATAGCAGTCACAGGTAAGTCCTCTCCATGGAGATCCCCTGGAAAATCACTTGAAAGAAGTTTCAGTGGTAGACACACTCCTCGGTGCGGTGTCAAAAGTTTTATATATAAATCTCAGGATGCAGAACATCTGTATCTTCTGCGAATAAGATCCTGGGTGTCTGGAAACCACATGGGTTCTTAAATGTGCTCGTTCTTCTGCCACCAAGCTCACTGGCATTCTTTTTCACTCCTATCTATTAATTGATATTAGCAGAAACATAAGTGGATACTGTGGAATATTCCACTAGCAGAAAGAGATGCTTAATAGAAATAAAAGTGGCAGTGTCTTACAGTGGAAAAACTACTAGACAAAGAAAATGTTCTTATCTTGGTTTCCCTATTAACTGGCAATGTTACTTTGGGCAAAATTCTTAACTTCTCTGCATTTCCGGTTTCTCTAACGTGGAGAGTATATTAGTTGTGAGAGCCCAATAATATCATTTACATAAAAGCAACTTAGAAAAGAAAAAAAATCAACTACTGTAACCAGAATCAGGATAAGTGCTTTGACAAGCTCACTATTTTACTCCAAAATTACAATTTCCCTTCATAATAATGCTACTTTCAGATTCAAAAACAGGAGAAAGAGCTCCACTCCTTTCCACTGTTGTATTAGGCAGCAACTTTCCGATTTTGCCAAACAAGTTACTCTTCCTGGTTGGTGCAGACCACCTACTGATGAGTGACTTTTTGGTCAGTGGATATTTTGGTCACTATTTTCCCCAAAGACAGAAAAGTTAACATTTTGAAATGATTTCTGAAGTAGATACAACTTATATCAGATTTCATATCTATTGTTGGATAGCTCTCAAAACACAAACTCTTTAAAGAAAATTGAACATAATAAGAGCTGAGTTAAATAAGTATATGTGTAGACCCTTCATGGGTATATGTTATGTTGAATCTAAAAATTATTTTTAATTGATTCTGGAAGCACTTTTTGAAGTTCAATAAATGCTTCAGAAATCAGTTCGAAGTCCACAAACGGTAACACTATCTAGCTCATTTCAATGGAAATGGTCTCATTAACATGCCAGCTGCTAAAAATGTATGAGCCCAGCCATGTCCTCCTGCCTGCCTCAAGGAAAGAAACCCTACTTGCACAGTTTTGCTTTAAAAAATAATCCTTGTTTAAATTGTTAACAGTTGCTCTAGTGGTGGCCCATGGCAAAAAATTCATTGCCGTCTCCCTCCCTCCAGTATGAGCATTTCCAAACCCTTCAGCTCGCCTGTATACTGTGAATGCAAAACAACCTCTCTGACTGCATTTGAAACCATTTTAAATAGCTTTAGCAATAGACAACCTCTTCAGTGCATCACGCAGTTTCAAATCTAAACCTCAAAATGCAGAATACCTGTGCCCTCTGCAAAAGTAAGTATCTTAAAAGTCTCAAAAGTAATTATCAATATCAGTAATAACATCAGTATAGATATCCAGTAAAAGAATCACATAGCATTAACTAAGCAACTCTTTTCAGTTATCTGGGCTATGACAATAAAATAAAACTAGTTTTTAAAATATTTTTCTTCCTACAGGTACAGGGTTAGCTTTAAAATGTGTGGCTTAAGAAAAGGGTTTCATTTCTATCTGTGGTGACTTGAAATAGTAGGATGTTTAGCAAAACATCATAAAGAATCTGCCTTGTATTAAAGCAATTTCAGCAAATCAAGCTTATACCAGAATTACAATTCATGGGACTTTTTTTTTTTTTTTTTTTTTAAATTACAGCCAAATGGAACATCACAGCTTGCACTGTTACCAGTTAAATTTTAAGTCTTTAGAATTTTTCACTCAGCACCTGCATTTATTGTTTATTTTGAAATATTAGCTAAACTCACATTCCAGAAATTTAGGAAGAGTAGAACAAAGTAAGAGAAAGAATGTTTTAAATTACAATTTAAGATTAAAATACCAAGAAATTTATTCCCATTCCCCAATTTTACTAACTAATAAATGCCACTGGTTAACATTTCAAAATATAAAACTGCTATTGCTTTTTCTTTGAAAAACCTACTGTAAGTACATCTGAAAGCTTCTTGACAAGCTCTCTAAAAGCAATTAGTGGATTTTTTCTTAGAACAGGAAATTTTACTGACAGGTTTCAAGGTTCTTGCTCTTGTCTTCCTTCTAATGTTTCAAATCCAAGTGGCAAGTGGCCAGATTTCATAGAGCTATTCAACACAAAAACATGAATCCCTTGTCATCTAGAAACCATCACTGCCACTTGTACTCTTGGAAACAAGGAATGAAATGAAAGGGAAAGAGGAAACTTAGTAGAAAACCTTTGTGACCCTGGACTAGGCAAAGATTTCTTAGGTATTGCACCAAAAGCAAAATCCATAAAAGAAAAATAGATTTTAAAAAAAAAAAACCACTATTAATAGAGTGGAGGCCTGGTGGTGCAGTGGTAAAGAGCTCGGCTCCTAACCAAAAGGTCAGCAGTTTGAATCCACCAGCCACTCCCTGGAAACCCTAAGGTGCAGTTTTACTCTGTCCTACAGAATTGCCATGAATCGGAATCAACTCGACAGCAATGGGTTTTTTGGTTTTATTAATAGAGTGAAAGAACAAGCCATAGACTCGGAAAAATATTTGCAAGCCACATATTTGATAAAGGACTTTTTTAAAGAATGCATAAATAATCTCAAAACCCAACAATAAGAAAAAAATGTAATAGGCAAAAAATTTGACACTTCCTAAAGAAAACATGCAGACTAGAAATAAGTAGATGAAAAGATGTCCAACATTGTTAGCTGTCTTAGTTACCCAGCGTTCCCCTTACACAAATACCACAAGTGAGCGCGGCTTTAGAGAACAGACATTTATTTTCTCATAGTTCAAGAGTCTAGAAGTCTGATTTCAGAACAGGGCACTAGGGGGAGGTTCTTCCTTGTCTATTTCAGGTTCTAATAACTGCCAGCAATCCCTGTAGTTGCACTTGTCTCCATCACCTGTCTTCCTCTTCCCCTTGTGTGTATTTCTGTGTCCATTCTGCTCTTTTTATAACTCTGAAGTAATTAAGTATAGCCTAATTAACATAATAAAGAAAACTCTATTTCCAAACAGTATCATACTTACAGGTATAAAACCCAAACCAAACCCGTTGCTGTCAACTCTATTCCAACTCTTAGTGACCCTACAGGACAGAGTAGAACTGTCCCATAGGGTTTCCAAGTAGTGGCTGGCAGATTCAAACTGCTGACCTTTTGATTAGCAGCCAATCTCTTAACCACTGCAGCACCACCAGAGCTCCATTTACAAGTACAGAGGCCAGGATTTGAGTACATATTTTGAGGGGACACAATTCAACCCATAGCATTAGCCTTTAAGGAAATGCAAATTAAAAACTATAATAAGATACCACTACACACTTATGGGAACGAGTAAAAAAAAAAGACTTACTACACCAAATGTCAGTGAGGGTGTGGAGGAACTGAAACCCTCATACACTGCTAATGGAAATGTAAAAATGGTACAACTATTTCAGAAACGTTTTGGCAGTTTCTTTAAAAAGTTAAGTGCACACCTACTATATGATCCAGTCTTTCTACTGCTAGATATTTACCCAAGAAAAATGAAAGCAGACGTTCACATAAAGACTTGAACATGTCATAGCAGCCTTATATGTAATAGCCCAAAAACTGAAAACAACCCAAATATCCATCAACAGGTGAACAGATTTAAAAAAAAAAAAAAAAGAAATGGTGGAATGTGATTGTTGCTGTTAGGTGCAGTCAAGTTAATTCCAACTCGTAATGACCCTATGTACAACAGAACAAAATACCGCCCAGTCCTAGGCCATCTTCACAATAGTTGCTATGTTTAAGTCCACTGTTGCAGCCACTGTCAATCCATCTCGCTGAGGATCTTCCTCTCTTTCAATGGCCCTGTACTTTGCCTAGCATGATGTTCTTCTCCGGGGACTGAGTTCCCTCCCGATAACATGTCCAAAATACGTGAGACAAAGTCTTGTCATCCTCACTTCTAAGGAGCATCCTGACTGTACTTCTTTCAAGACAAGACAGACTTGTTTAGTCTTCTGGCAGTCCATGGTATATTCAATATTCTTTGCCAACCCCACAATTCAGAGGCATCAATTCTTCTTCTGTCTTCTTTATTCATTGGCCAGCTTTCTCATACCTATGAGGTGACTGAAAATACCATGGCTTGGGTCAGGCGCATCTTAGTCCTCAAAATGGTATCTTTGCTTTTTAACACTTTAAAGAGGTCTTTTGCAGCAGATTTGCACAATGCAATACGCCGTTTGCTTTCTTGACTGTTGCATCCATGGGTGTTAATTGCGGATCCAAGTAGAATGAAATCCTTGACAATTTCAGTATTTTCTCCATTTATCATGATGTTGCTCATTGGTCCAAATTTTTGTTTTCTTTATGTTGAGGTGTAATCCATAGTGAAGGCTGTAGTCTTTGATATGCATCAGTGTGTGCTTCAAGTCCTCTTTGCTTTCAGCAAGTAAGACTGTGTCATCTGCATATCATAGGTTGTTAATGAGTTTTCCTCCAATCCTAATGCCCTGTTCTTCTTCATATAGTCCAGCTTCTCAGATTATTTGCTCAGCATACAGACTGAATAAGTGTGGTGAAAAGACACAGCCCTGATGCATAACTTTCCTGATTTTAAACCACACAGTATCCCCTTGTCTGTTCAAATGGCTGCCTCTTGGTCTATGTACAGGTTCCACATGAGCACAATTAAGTGTTCTGGAATTCCCATTCTTAGGAATGTTATCCATAATTTGTTATGATCCACATAGTCAAATGCCTCTGCATAGTCAATAAGACACAGGAAAACATTTTTCTGGTATTCTCTGCTTTAAGCCAAGATACATCTGACATCGGCAATGACATCCCTCGTTCCGTGTCCTCTTCTGAATCTGGCTTGAATTTCTGGCAGTTTCCTGTCAAGGTACTGCTGCAACCATTTTTGAATTATCTTCAGCAAAATTTTATTTGCATGTGATAACAATGATACGATTTCAGTAATTTCTGCATTCTGTTGGATCACCTTTCTTTGGAATGGGCACAAATATTGATCTCTTCCAGATGATAGGCCAGACGAATGAGTGCTTCCAGCGTTGAACCTTTTTGTTGAAACATCTCAATTCATATTGCATCAATTCCTGAAGACTTGTTTTTAACAAATGCCATCAGTGCAGCTTGGACTTCTTCCTTCAATACCATACAAAGGAATACTACATTTTAATTAAAAAAAAAATGAATGAACTAATGACACATGACAACATAGATGAATCTCAAGATAATTATAAGTGAAGAGAACCAGACAGAATATATATAAAATTCTAGTAAATGCAAACTAATCTATATTAACAGGTAGTAGTAAATCATTGGAGGTGGAGAAAGATAGGGAGGGACAGAAGGGAAGGGGCACAAGAAAACTTTTGGCAGTGATGCATATGTTAATCATCTTAATTGTAGTGATGGTTTCATATTCATTATATATACACACACACACACATACATATATGTCATGGATTGAATTGTGTCCCCCAAAAGTATCTGTCAACTTGGCTGGGTCATGATTCCCAGTATTGTATGATTGTGTAATCTGTTGTGATTTCCTCATGCGTTGCAAACTCTATCACTATGATGAGGTTATATGTGATCTCCTTATGTGTTGTAAACTCTATCACTATGATGAGGTTATACTGATGAGGTTTACAAGATTAGATAGTGTCTTAATCCAATCTCTTTTGAGATATAAAAGAGAAAAGCAAGCAGAGACACAAGGGAACCTCACACCACCAAGAAAGCAGTGCCAGGAGCAGAGCACGTCCTTTGGACCTGAGGTTCCTGTGCTGAGATGCTTCCAGACCAAGAAAAGACTGATGCATCACAAGGACCTTCCTCTAGAGCTGAGAGAGAGAGAAAGCCTTCTCCTGAAGCTGATGCCCTGAATTTGGACTTGTAGCCTACTGGACTGTGAGAGAATAAACTTCTCTTTGTAAAGCCATCCACTTGTGGTATTTGTTACAGCAGCACTAGGTGACTGAGACAATTACTCACTTTATATACGTATAGTTTAATGTGTATCACTTATAGCTCAATAAAGCTGTTTAAATAAAGTAGAAAGAAAAATACACTCCAGAGACAATATTAGGATACCATATTTAAAAAAAAAAACAAAAAACCCTGTTGCCATCAAGGATATAACATAGGGGGAAATAAACAAAATTTTCTACCCTTGGCACAAACTGATCTTCCTTTCCTTCCTTATTTGCAAATGGACGGACTATTCATTATTAAAGTCAGCAGTCTTCATGGATAATATAGTAATACATGCAAAAAGCAGCCAAACAATTGGCCTCTCTGCCTACTTGCCCAGGAGAATAACAATCAATGTGATTAGTAGCAAAGCATGCAGATTTGATTTACAATGTTTCCCTCCTCTGGGAGGGTGGGCTGGTTAAACATGCTTATACACTGCAAAATGCTTATTTGCCTGGCTTCACTAAGGGCCAAGTGCAAGGCCCTTTTTCTTTTCTTCCCCTCTGACTTCTGGATCAGTAGTGATTCCTTGTCTTGCAGACTGGGTGGCCTTGTCCATGGAGCAGATGGAGTTCTTTCCTCCTCTCTAGTTAGATGTGATACTCACTAATAAAATAAACATTTCTTCCTTGCTAAGTATTCTTGTTCACGTGTTCAGCTGGCGTTACACCTGCTTCAAGATGTTCTAGCAACATAGGTGCCAAGTCATAATGATTTTACTCGGAGAGCCTACAAGTCTTCAGGCTACAGTTTAATTCTTCTCCCTGCCCCATCCCTATAATAATAATAATAGAATTTTTATTATTTTTAATATTATTTTTATTATTTTAGACTTTTTCAGCAGTAAATTGCTGACGTTCTCAGATGAGTTCAGTTTACGATATTTTATAAAGACATCAGTTTTGACATCCTCAATTCATAGTGAAGCCAGCTCTTTCCCCTCTATGTTTTTCCCCTAAGGAAGGTGCAAATGACTTCAATTAAAAGGAAGGGACCGTCTGCCAATTGAAATTGCCTCATGTGCCCTGTGTAGCTGCCCAACATAGCTGGTTGGCCACAAGAACCCAATTTTCATCCTGGCATTTGGCTTCAGCCAGAACGCACACCACATGAGAAGCAGCAGAAGCAAGCCAAGATGTCTGTCTGCAGTGCATCTAGCTCTTTTCCTGGCACAAGTACCAGTCAGTGTTGTCCATGTAGAAAATTTCCCACACAACAAACAGGCAGTTCATATGACCCTTGACAGACACAGTAGAAGTGTTTGTACTGACAATTGTCATAGAGCTGAATTTTGCCAATTATACTGTGATTAATTCTCTGCACTGGCAGAGAAAAGGCAGTTCTGCCTGAACCCTTGGCTTTAGGTTGAAACTCAGCCTACTGGGGGTTGGCCATCAAGATCCAGTCAATAAACAGTGAACCCATAGGTTTCCAATACCTTTAAACCATCCCCACAATACATTGAAATGGGAGGGGAGCATCAAAGCAGTGCCCTATTCTTCCTAAAATACCACCCCTGGGGAGTTTTGGGTTGCCCTTTTGTAGTCTTCAGCCCTTTGAAAGGTTTAGAATACATAACCAACCCAAGCTCCCAGCATCCTTTGGGTTTTCAACGTGGAAACATACTTAAACGACCACAATGCTGATAATCAGCAAATTTCCCGGGATTCCTACCAACCAAGGGATTTGAATGGAACTGACTTGTTGTCAGAAATATCATGAATATAGTGCAACTCAACAAATGGTCTTTGGCTTCCTGTACTTCTTCCCTTCCCAGTGCCGACAGTGTGAGTTTTCTGAAAGTCTCTCTTCAGCCTGAAGGTGAAAATAAGACATATACTGCGAAGGACTTCGAAACTTCCCAGATGAATTTAACATGCCTCCAACCTAAACTCTAGATACAAGGTCACATTTTAATATTTTAAAAAAACTGTCCAGTGCACATTTACTTAAATTACTGCTGATCTTGCGACTAAATTGAAATGTTGGCTATTTGGTTAGTTTTCATCTCCTGTGATTTTTAAAAACACTTGCCAAAGTGAAGGCTGCCAAATATTTTTTTTTAAATATTTGGTAGATCTGCTGAGAAAGCTCCAATTACTACTCTTTGATGTGCAAAATCAAAACTTCGCATTTTATCCTACGTGTTAAGGAGCTGAGAATGTTCCTTGCTGACAGGAAAAGGGGATTAAGATTTGAAAGTGAAAAACAAGCACAAGTGTATGCATCACAGAGTATATGCATCCAAGCAGCTCACATAGGGTAGTGAAGACATATAGATAGTCACTTTCCTTCTTATCTGGGCATTTCCTGTAATGTAAAAATACCTGCTTAGTTAGTCAGAAACTTCAGATTGGCATAATCTGAGCGTCCATTCTGACTGTTCGTGGCAGGAGGAGCGGGAAGCTGAGAGCTAGGCAGGCTGTCAGCTGCACGTGCAACACAGGTGCCTCTGCTATTTGATTTTTAAATACATTAATATCACCCTAGATTATAAACTGTTATTGGGAGTAAATTAGTGATGTTTATTTCCTACCACAGAAATGTCTATAAACAGACACTTCAGTGAATGCATTGGCATGGGCTAGCTCATGAAAGCGGGAAAAAAGCAGTAAACCTCCCTCAGAAACAGGGAACAGAACTAGATGAAAACATAAGTTGATTCCCTGAAACATTATTACTCTTTGAGACACGCAGGCCTTCACTGCATGACTTCATCACCATATAAGAAAGTAAGAATCACAGCTGGTAATCACAGTTGCCGTGAATTGAACAACGACTATGTACCAGATACTCTATTGGCATTTCCTATTCAAAAAAAACCCCGTAAAAACCCAGTTGCCATTGAGTCTAGTGTGACTCATGGTGACCCATGTGTGTCAGGGTGGAACTGTGCTCCATATGGTTTTCAGTGACTGATTTTTTGGAAGTAGATTGCCAGGCCTTTCTTCCAAGGTACCTTTGGGTAGACTCGAACCTCCAACCTTTTGGTTAGCAGCTGAGTGTATCATCCATTTGCACTACCCAGGGACTCCATAAGTAACATAATCGTCACTACATAATCCTCCGTACAAGGTTTATTTTCATAAACCTTGAAAATAAGGATTATCCCCATTTTACACACAAGGAATCAGAGATTCAGAGACAGTACATTATTTACCTACAGACACACAGTATTAAGTGGCAGAGCTTCAAACAGAGGACTGCCCGCCCCCCAAGTCAGTTTTTATTCTACCAGATTTTATGCTATTCCCTCTAGAAAAGTGATAAGGGCTGTCAAGCTTTCCCTGAGAGTCACCTCATTTCCTCCATTCTTGCACTTCTTGTTTATGAAGAGATAAGCCCTTTTCCACTGCTAGGTCTGAATTCTACTTATTTCTAATATGGTTATGTTTGCTAATATTTTAATATTAAAAAACGAGAATGGCTAATCAAAATGTGCCTTTGTTTCTTACCAGAAAAATTAACTGGCTCTAGAATTGAGGACAACACAGTCTGGAAGAGCCCAGGAAAGAGTTGGGAGAGAAGCAGAGATAAATGAAGATAAGGGAGCTTACCTGAGAAGTTATTAGTACGACTGAGGAAACACTTCTCAGGTAACCCAAAAGTTAATCTAGCCAAATCAAGAGGGTAAGAATACAGATTTCTCAGTAAGTCAGACAAAAGAGCTAGATTCGGGGCAGGAAGAGACGTTCAGAGTTATAGATTTCCATAGAAATCAGTAAAGACTCTTATAAGCTGGATTCTATACCTATTCTATTTGCCTACTATTTACAAACTAAATAATTTATAGGTAATATACTAACATAATTTTTATTATACTCAAACGTGTTGTTTCTCAAACTTGAGTAATTTACTCATCTTTTTCAAAGGAAAATAATAATTTTAATCTGACTTAAATATAAACTCCTTATGCTTAGAGAAATTAAGTAACATTAATAACAAAATAAATTTAGGCATTAAATAAAAAGTATATAACCCGATTGAATTATCAAGCTAACTTAATGTGATAGATGATACTATTTTACTGAAACCAAATTGTTGGTGTTGTAAATAGAAGAAGAGATACGTTCAGATTTAGTTGTATGTTTAAACTATATCTGTATGCTGAATTCAGTAATATTTATGCAGAAATTTTTTTTAACTTAAACATGAAGTACACAATAGAATTCATAAAATTCAAGCATTTTTTCACTAGTTCAGGATAAGCAGATCTCACACTTAATCAAAACAAAAACAATCTTCCCGTGCCAATGTAAATGAGGTACAAGCAAACGTCTTCTCTAGTTTAACAGAAGATCAGATCAGTATTATGGGCGCAAGTTGATTAGTTTGTTAACAGAGATCAAATATACTAGTTGTTTAAACTTCTTTATATTTTATTTCATTTAATATTCTCATCTAAAAAAGAAGTCTAGAAATAGGCAGACTAGGACTGGAACAGGGACATCATGATGTTATCAAGAATCCAGGCCCTTATACTTTTGCTTCATCATCCTAAAACATGTCCTCCATTTTTAAAGTCAACTCATTGTCCATGGAGCTCGTGCTAGAGTTCTCATCATTATATTCACACCGAAGGCAAAAAAGAGAGCAAACACAAAAGGACAAAAAGAATTCCTCTCCCAAGTTGGTCTCCTTTAAGCAGTCTTTCCATAAGTTCAACATAATTTTCCAATAACATTTTATTTGCCAAAACTTAGTCATATGGCCATACCTAGTTGTAAAGGAAGGGAAGAAATTCAGGTTTGTTGGTTGGTTTGTTGGTTGGTTGGTTGGTTGGCTGGCTGGCTGGCTGGCTGGCTAGCTAGTTGGGTATTTCTTTTCCCCCAGGTGGCAATGTGCCCAGATTTTTTACTAAGGTGAAAGAGGAAAAAGGATATTGCAGTAGCAACTATCAATCTCTACCACGTTATATTTTTCAAGTTTGTATTTTAAAAATCTAATATAATTCTTAATATATCAGAAACAATTTACTGCTAATAAACTATTGCCATTTGGTACATACAAAGATGATATCCACTGGGTACACCCACTTACACTGAGAAAATGGTAATCCTTCTGCAGTGAGGTTCTTTTGAGGTCTACTTAACTAAACTCTTAAATGCTAAGTGATGATTTAATTCTACCCTTATTTTTCTCTTCTAAAATTCTAGCAGCGCCTTTGTTCATACAGCAGACAGTGACACCTTTCAATTTCTAATATAACCTCCCAGCAACCTTGAGAGATCAGAATTATCTCTTTTTTTTTCATAAAGGAAGAGTCTGAGGTTCAGGATTATTAGATGACTCATCTGAGGTCATGCAGCTAAACCCAGGGCTGGACCCCACTGCAGATGCTGTACCTTCACAGTCTCCTTATGATGTTCCAGACGTCGTGCAGAGCTACTCTGCTACAAAGTCACTCCTTTGGAGTGACCTAGTGATCTGTTTAAGACACTCTACAGCCATGCAACTCTGTACAGCTTTCCTTGCTGCTTAAAGGATATGAATGTGTTTTCCATGGCACCCCAATTTCAAGGTATCACATGGGTACTAGGTAGAGTAATTATTACACTACTAGTTACTATGATGGAGGCATATTTTTTTTACTCTTCCTTAGTACTGTTAATGATAAGCACATAAGTTTTAGCCATTGTTATAGAAAAATGATGTATTGTGATTAAGAGTATTAATTCTGGATCCACACCACTTGGTTTTTTATCTTAGTTCCAAAACTTATTGGCTGTGTGGCTTCATCAAGTTAATCAACCTCTCTATGCCTCAGTGTCCTCATCTATGAAGTGCAGATAATGTAATACCTATACTACAGGGTTGTTCGAGGAAAAATGAGTTAATACATAGCATTTAGAATAGTGCCCAACGTGTAGTAATGCAATAGTGTTGCTACCATTATTATTAGGAGTAGTTGTAATAGTATTAATATTATTATTATAGACACTCTATAGAGGCAGCATAAGGGGGAAATGGAAATGCTCTAATATGAGTGTCCTAAAGAAGGAAGGAATTCAGAAGAACATACAAAATAGAAATGCACTGGACAATCATGGAGACTCTAAATCTTATAAGTGAGATTTCAGATCCATATCTTACTTTGGATAAAAATTTGTACTCAGGTAGATGTAGGAAAAGGGAAATTTAGTCCCTTTCTATTCAGCCGCTGTGTATCTTAACAAAATAATTCATCTCTATTTTACTTCCAGCCTCACACTATAAATGGCAACAACTAGCTGCAATAAAGGAAGTGGAGAACAAACCCTCAGGTTTTGGTTGGTGAGGGGAGAACACTCATTCATCTGGGACACGCGGGAACTATTAATGCAAAGCAACAATGGCAACCGATGAGTGAACAGCAGGCCGGAACTACGTCAACCAGAGACAGAGGCCTAACCATATTTGGCCTTAAGTGGGATTTCGCTCCTAGGGCTTTTGCTACCTCTGATTGGCCCTCTGTTACCCTTCTGCATTTGTATTTCTCCTACCTCCCTTGATTTACTTGACAGTTCTTATTTCAATTTGATGTCAGATGTATCATGCATACAACGTTCCATGAAGAAATAATAAATTATATAAAGAAGTTTAGAATGGAGCCCCCTTCTCTGCATGGAGACATTAAAGGATGGTCCCAGTCTTCATTTTATAGCACAAAGTACAATATTAATGGAAAAATAATTATTAAAAGAAAAAATGTATTTCTGGGGATATTTAAAAGTATTGTCTTCCCTCTATTTGTACACAGGTGAACTCAGGTATGAGGCTTCTGTGGAAGGCGTCACTGAGTTCATTTCCTCCCTTCCTCCAAAGGAAAAAAAAAAGAGAGATTTAAAAAAACAAAAAGCCTTTGGAACTTAAGACAAGAAATTACAGAGAAAATGAAATAAGTTATGCATGAGAAAGCTTAGCACAGTTTGACTTATCCGGTAAAGTGTTAAGTAAGACTGGTATATATAGGACCGATACCTGTAAAACTTGCCTTGAAACTTGTTCTTCATGTGGTTAAACTGATATTTCCCACACGATTAGGAAGGAAAACTTCAATTTCCTTTGCTCTTCTGTGTGTGTGTTATTTCTCAAACCCACCACATGTGACATACAAACAGACAGATGTGATTCCTTGCACAAGTAAATGATAGGGTTGAACAAAGAATTCTGCCTTTCACCTTAAAAACGTATGTGTTAGTAAAATGAGCCATGGGCTTAATCAGGCAGGAAAAGACCCAGACAGTACATCTTGGAAGGAGAAATAAAATTAAGTATGACAGAAAAGACAAAAACCAGCTGCTGTCACGTCGATTCTGACTCACAGCGACCCCCCTGTGTGTCACAGTAGAACTGTACTCCACAGAATTTCCAGTGGCTGATTTCTCAGAAGTAGATCACCAGGTGTTTCTTACAAGTCACCTCTGGGTGGACTCAAACCAACAACCTTTGGTTAGCAGGTGAGCTCATTATCCCTTTGTGTCACCCACTGAAACCCAAAACCCACTGCGGTCAAGTCGATTCTGGCAGTTCGGGTAGAATTGCCTCATACAGTGTCCAAGGAGCACCTGGTGGATTTGAACTGCAGACCTTCTGGTTAGCAGCCGAACTGTTAACCACTATGCCACCAGGGTTTCCTGTGTCACCCCGGGACTCCAAAAACTGGGTATCAAGCACCATAATACTTCAGGTCTCAAGACCTTATGCTAAGGCTGCACAAGGGAATCTCTGTACTTCTCTCTCCCTGAGGATCGACCCTCCACAGCCTCCTGAGCTTGGCTTACGGGTGGACATGAGGGACCACATGGCATCCTGGCATGGTTAACGCAATTATCCAAACTCTTGCACCTCACAGCCTCCTTCTTGTTGCTGTCTGACCATTTCATAGCATAGTAGCACCTCCACTAGAGGGCAGGAGAGGGCATGAAGAACCAGTAGAACTCAATCAACTGAGTTTATGAAGTTTTGATAGTGAAAGATAAAAATCAGAAAAGAATTTCTTTTGTCCACAGGAGCTGTGGCCTCATTAACATACACAATAAAGAATGGACCTTACTTGAGTTCCAAAGTCATTTTTAAAAAGATTAATAATTCTAATTCCTTCACTCAAGCTTTTCCTAGCAGTTACTTTATTTGGTAAATCCATTCTTTCTCCTGGACTCTAAACAATCATGTACCTGTGCAAGACTGCTTACATTTTATGTCAAAACGTTGATTAAATTGATTGTAAAACCTGTCCAGTGGAGGAAAACAGGGATGAAGTAAAAACCAGGATCCACAAATGATTTTTATACTTTTTCATAAACAAATTCTAAGATCTGAGAAAAGTAAACAGGACTTTTCTGCAAGTAATATATTTACCCCAGCTCATAATAATAGGTAGCCTCGCAGTATCCAGGTTTGACAGGACTAAGAACAAAAAGAACTTACAATTGCAGATTTTAGAATTGACTCCAAGTAAATCTAAGGTATTTGTGCAGTCCTAATCTCTTACACCCAAATGATGCCCTTACAGCAGAGGTTGAAATTTTTAAAATCTATACTATGTGAGCTCTTGGAGAATGAAAAAATAAAAAGCTGCCCTTTCTTTATGATATGCAACTGCTGTTTCTATTCTGGGGACTTCTCATGAGTTAAAGCCACACTGTCACATATGGTTGCCTTTCAACCTTCTACTGTATAGGGTTAAGTACTTATTGATTTCTGTGACTGTTTGGGGTTTGGGGTTTTTTTAGGTCAACCGTATTTTATCTGAGAGGTCACAGTGTGGCAGCGCAGCTGCGGTCTGGGCATCCCCAGCGGGACGAAGGTAACAACAACACACTTTCTCTATGGAGCCAAGCATGAATAAAAACTACAATTAGCTTTTGCTGCTTTTCTGCAGAATCTGCATTTGCATTTTAAATTACATTTTAGTGTAATCATTTTCATCTTTCTTTTGGCTTTTAATGCTGGAACAGAGACTCCTGACAAAAACATTGCCTAAGATTGGCATTTATTGGGGGGGGGGGGGGGGGACCACATCCACACGATATTTTTTCTCTAAAATATTCCTTTGAGATTAGTTATTTCAGAAAGTCATGTTGACAGGCAGATGGAGAAAAAGATGCAAGATGGTTTCAGAGATTCGAGTAATCTCAAAGCCTGGATTTCCATTTTAACATTTCAGTTCCTTCCTAGCCCATGAGTTTCTCTGGCCCACTACATTAAAGTGTGCATTATGGTAATATATATTAAACTTGCTCCCCTGGTATGCTCTGACAATTACACAGCTTATCATGCCAATAAGTGTATTGAAATAGAATCAAATTTCTTGTCTCTTAAATCCCTGTAGCAATGTTGTTTCTACAAATTTGTGAAGCTCTCTACATTCTCTCTCCCCTTGGAAAGCCTGAACACTGTTGATTAGCAATAGTCTTCTCCCTAAGTGGTCACTGGGTGTGAAAAGTAAAATAAAACAGAAATTAACATGAATTGGATTGTGCCCTCATTCTTCTTTTTTTTAAAAAGGGGCCAGTAATTCCTCATACTTGACATTCTCATGGACTCTTTAGTCGATGACTTTATAGCTAGATAAAGCAAAAAGAACACCTTACTTAGCATTTTATGACTAAGGGACAGATGCTAAAATACTGAAGATTGAGCCATGTGCCAAGAAGGAATAGAAAAATAGTGCAACCAAACTAATTTTTTAAAGGAGCTATTAACATGGAAATGTAATGCTATGCTTGCCTCAAGTGGACTTAAAAGTACTGGCATTGCTAGATATTTCTAATGCTCAACATCTTAATGGCATATGTCTGAGCACATGCTTGTCTGTATTATTATAGCACTCAATAATTTCTTCTGATGGTTTCTTGTGGTGTAATAATAATGAAACCATTTACCTTTGAAGTACTTCTACGTGCACTCATTAAGAAAATTTATTGAACATAAAAGGCATTAGGGATACATCTGTGAAAAACACAGACAAGGTCCCTGGTTTCAAGAAGTTTCCATTCTAGTTGCCAAAAGAATAAGTAGGAAATAAATAAATGAAGAAAATCACTTCAGATAGTTATAAGTGGTATGTTAAGTAAAGACAGTGATGAGCTAGAAAGATTGTGGGGTAAGTAAGGTTAAATTAGATTGAGAGATCTGGAAGACCTTGCTGAGAATGTCACATTTGAATCCAGTGATAAGAAGGAGACAACTCTGAAAAGATCTGGAGCCAGTGTTCAGGCAGAAGGAATAGTAAGTGCCAAGGCACGGGAAAGGGAACAAGCTTGACATGTCCAGGGAAGCCAGTGGCTGGAAGTCAGTAAGCAAGAGGGAAAACAGAAGATGAACTTAGAGACAGAAGCAAGACCACATCATTTTAGAGGCTGTTCATCTATTTCTGTGAAATAACTGCTCCAAAACTTAGTAGCTAAAACAAACATTTTATTTTTCTAACAAAAGGTTTAGGAATATGGGAATGCTCTTCTGGGCAATTGATATTTGATTCACATGGTATTTGCTGGGCCAGCTGAAGTTGATGAATCCACTTCCCAGAATGCTTCTTTATGTATATGGCTAGTGCCTCAGTACTCTTTGGACTCTCTCTTTTCCTACATGGCATCTCATATTCTAGGGCCTCTTCACACCGCTTAGGCTTCTCACAAGATGGCAGCATGATCGCGTCATGGTAGTTAGACTTCCTACATGCAGACTTGTTTTCCCTAGAGAAAGCCTGACCCACGCTTCAAAACTTCGTATGACCTAGTCTTAGAAATCTCAGAACACCACCCTGCCATATTTTATTCATCAAACAAGCCACTAAGACAGTTTAGATTCAAAGAGAGGAGAATCAGACACCACCTCCCTATGGGAGGAACGTCAAGGAATTTGTGGCCATCTTTATGCTGACAGAAACCATGATAAGCACCCTGTATTTTATTCTGAGTACAATGGGAAATCACTGGAGGCATGGAAGTGATATGATTTGATTTATATTTTTAAAAGATGATTTTTGCTGCTAATAGCGAATAAACTGAATGAGGACGAGAGAGAAAGCAGGGAGGCCGATTAGAATCCATTACAGTTGTCTGGATGGCCTATATTGAGATGGGAGCAGCAGTAAAGGAAAAAAAACAAAACAAAACCCATTATGGTCGAGTCGATTCTGACACAGTGACCCTACAGCAGAAAGAAATGGGTAAATATGGAGAACATTTTGAAGGACATGCAGTTGGATAGGTTTGGGAAAGAAGAAAAGAATCAGGATGACTCTAAAGGTTTAGCTGAGGAGCTGGATGGATGGCTGAAATATTTAGTAAGACAGGAAGAGAGGAGTTTAACTATTTAAATGTCTCATATAATTATCTCAATGACTTTTTGAGGTAGCTGTGAGGTAAGCCTCATTATCCCCATTCTTTGTCAGAGAAGAACAATTGGGTTTGTAAAGAAAAGAAGTAAAAGGAGGAAGAAGAGAAAAAAAGAAAGGAGGCAAGAAGAAAGAGACTTAACTAGACAGCGGGAGATTTAGTCTAGAATTAATTCCTTTGGCATCCAGTCAACAAATCTTCCCATTATACAATATAGTTAGTTGTCAACATTAGCATAACAAATAAAGTTTTAAATTATTTGTTCATCTTTATTTTAAATCTCCCTAAAGAATGTTTCCCTCTGGGTAAAGAAGGAACAGTGAAAATGAATACCAGCAAAAGATTTGTTTGTAGTAATTGCAGAATTTGAAGCAGTGGATCACTAATTCTTTTGGGGGGCCCCTACATTTAGGTCAAATTCATTTTTATTTTCTATCTGTTAACTATTACCATTTAGATATAAATGTTTAAGTGGAATTGAGAACCAAATTGAATAGAGGAAATGTGGCTTAGTGGAAAGGTCCTGGAGATTCTAGTTCTAATTATATCTTCCCTTGACTTATTAAATAATGTTAAAAAATCTCTTAAATTTTGTGTTTCAATTTCCTCATCATCAAAGCATTATTCTTTCACAAACCATGTCATGGACATGTAATTGAGGAAAATGTTGAAAAATAAGTTACTATAAACTTCAGAAAAAAGTTATGTAATTTATTATTGTGAATACTTCCTAAGAACAATATCAAACTTTATTTTTTATGAACATATAAGCCGGTTTTAAAATAAAAAAATAAACTCCAAATGACCCATTATGTCTCTGAACTGGAGTAGAATCGTCTTACTGTCATTCCTCTAAGCCACATTAATCAGCCTGCAATACTCAACAGTTTTGCCAAAGCAGCCACCACTAATGAAAACCCACAAGCATGGTTAAGAAAACAAGCATTCTATGAAAATCTTAGTCACCAAAATTGTCTGGGGCCTTCACTACTTTACTACAGAATAACTACTAGTCAAATTTTGATAACCACTGATTATTTTTATCTCCCATGCCCTTAATTTCTACTGAATTGTTTGCCCTGTCAGCGTTTTCCATTCAGTAAGAGCCTGAGGCATTGTGCTAACAGACACACACACCATACACACACCACACACATATACACACACCACAAACACCACGCACCATATAACACACACTCCCACACGCACACACAGCCTTGCTACCTTTATTTCACTCTTAGCAAAGTTCATTTACCCATGTATTAATACTGATTGGACCCGTTTTCATTATGAGGAAGTACAAACAAGTGTGAACGAGTGCTATCTAAATAATCATTTGGTGATGCGTCTGAATCCTATTTTCCTCAACAACAACAAGCCAGAAACATCAAAACCGTCTGGATATCTTGAACCAATAGTCTTCTGCTGTATCTCAAAATTCTGTTGTACAGTAAAACTTGCAAAAGCCAGAACCTGTGTAAGGCAGAAACTTGTCTGAGAAGGAAACCTCAAATATTTTCCACTAAAACAAGCAATAGAAAAGTGGTAAGACTGCACCCTGTCAAAGGCAGAAAACTTGAGAGACCTGGAAAAACAAGGCAGTCCTGTCAAGTTTCCGCTCTCACGTTTCACTGTATATATAGATGAGGATGAAGGTAATTCTAAATAAAAAAAGCCATACCACTTCTTTCATGTTTTGGCAAACTGATGTTGAAGGGCCCAGATAAGGGTAGGTTTTGAGAACTCTGCTGAAATGTCTAAATTAGCTGCCTAATTATTCAAGATTTAATGAAAGTTTGTGAGAAACCACAGCCAAAAGACCTTAGATTTTGGTGCAATCAAAATTTAGACTCCCACCAAGGTTATTATTCTTAAAATTAAAATTAAAACACCAAGGTTCCAGAGCATAAAATTCCAAATGCATTATCCTTCCCCTCAAAAGAAAGACTTTCTTCTTCATTCAGATTTCACTAATTCTGTTAAAGACATGAGCACTCTCATTTTCCTCCAGGTTTGGAACCCCCGGGCCTCTGCTTCCACTGTGGTTCAGACCTCATGCAGACAACTGCATTGGTCTCCCAACTATTCCCCTGTCTATGATCTTTACATCATCACATCCACTACATCATGTTACCAAGTCCCTGGGTGGTGCCAAAGATTAATGCACTGGGCTGCTAACCAAAAGGCTGGAGGTTCGAGAGGCAGGGCCAACATGGCGCTATAGACAGAAATACCATGCCAACCCTCTGCAGGAAAGACCCAAAAAACTAAGTAAAACAGACACAAATGTCAATCCTAGAAAACCAAGCATCAAATGATGGAATAAAGAACTCGTCAAGCACCAAATGGAAGAAGAAACTGACAGAGAACAGAGAACGAGGAGAGCTATGGAATGGAGGTACCCTGCCAGCTAACGCGGCACAGCTTTGCCATCTTGGAGCAAAGACCGCAACAAATCTGGACAGGGAGTATAGGAAGGCAACTTCACAGAGTTCCCAACAGGAAACACAGCACCCAGTAACCAGAGATACACGCTTTCCCACCACCCCTCACCCTTCTGACCTGTATGCTGCCTCTGCTCCTTTCCAATGGGTCATGGTCACTCAGACAGAGAGACACTAGCTCACTGCTGCCCCAGGTCTGCCCTACCCCAACCGGCCAGCTCCCTCAGTACCATATATTTTTTTCTCTCTTTCCCTTTCTCCTTTTTCCTTCTTCCTCTCACCTAGCCCCTTGAATTGGCTCTGCCCCTTCGTGATGGGCCACGCTGCACCACATGGTGAGAGAAACACCAGCTCACCACCACCCTGCCCACAACCGCCAGTTCCCTCAGCGAAACATTTTTGCTTGTTTCTTTCTTTCTTCTGTCTCTTTCCCTTCCTTCCTTTCCTTTCTCCTGCCCACCTAGCCCCATGCACTATCTCCACCCCTTCTCAATGAGCCATGCTGCACCACTCAGCTAGAGTCACTGGAATATAATCTCCATGGGTCTGCCCCACCCACACCCACCAGCTGCTGCTGCACTGCCATTTTTTTTTGTTTTTGTTTCTCTCTCTCTTTTCTTTCTCCCTCCCACATAGCTCTGTACATCACATCCTCTCCCTTCCCTCCTGCCTCTCTAAACTGCCCCACCAACCACCACACCCCTGAGCAGCACCAGCGCAGACCTCTGGACTCCCGGACCCTGCCCTATGCCACACCCCAGAAGCTCATGAAACCCCATACAAGATCCACAAAAAAAAAAAAAAAAACAAACTCACTGTCGTCAAGTCGATTCCAACTCATAGCAACCCTATAAGACAGAGTACAATTGCCCCCATTGAGTTTCCAAGGAGCACCTGGTGGATCTGAACTGCCAACCTTTTGGTTAGTAGCCGCAACTCTTAACCACTACACCACCAGGGTTTCCAAAAATCACAAAGACATATCATAAAAGACATATCATAATCATACTTGCCAAAAACAAAGACAAAGAAAGAATCCTGAGAGCAGCTCAAGAAAAATGAAAAGTCACATACAAAGGGGAAACAATAAGACTAAGCTGTGATTACTTGGCAGAAACCAAGCAGGCAAGAAGGCAATGGGATGACATATAGGAAACCTTGAAAGAAAAAAATTGCCAACCAAGAACAATGTATCCTGCAAAACATTCACTCAAATATGATGGCAAAACTAGGACATTTCCAGAAAACAGAAATTAAGGGAATATGTAAAACCAAACCAAACTTACAAGAATTAATAAAGGAAGTCCTTTGGTTACAGAACCAACAACATCAGACAACAACCTGAATCTAGGACAGTATCAGCCAGATACCACCCTAGGTAATGAACTCTCAAGAATAAAGCAAAACTAAAAGATTTACAACGGGGAACCAGGGACATCACTCTATAGATGACAACAATGTCAGAACAATAAAAGGGGGAATAAACGGTCCATGTATAGAACTTCCAAAAAGAGAGGAAGTCAAGCTGATATCAAGTAATAAAAGACTGGTTCAAACTTAGAAAGATAGGGGTAAATTTCAAGGTAACCACAAAGAAAGTCAACAAACCTACTTATCAAAATAAAGAAGAAAAGTATAAAGTCTCAGTAAACACAAAATCTACAAAAACAAAAGAAATAAAAAGAAATTCCACAGACGAAAGAAACTCAACACAGGACAGTAAGAAAAACAAAGAAAATGTCAGCACCACAGGGCAAAAAAAGAAAAAAAAAGGCACTACAAAATGACAGCAGTAAACTGACATGTATCGATAATCACACTGAACATAAATGGCTTAAATACAGTTGTAAAGAGACAGATAGTGACAGAATAGATTTTTAAGATGACCCTTCAAATATGCTGTCTACATGAGACATACCTTAGAAACAAGGACATAAATATATAAAAAATCAAAGGATGGAAAAAATATATTAAGCAAACAAACAAACAAAAAAACCCCAAACCTGTTACTGTTGAGTCAATTCCGACTCATAGCAACCCTATAGGACAGAGTAGAACTTTGCCATAGGGCTTCCAAGGAGCAGTAGGTGGAGTCAAACTTCCAACCTTTTGTTTAGCAGCCGTAGCTCTTAACCACAGAGCCACCCAGGCT
The DNA here is from genome assembly GCA_030035585.1 of Dugong dugon. Taxonomy (NCBI): domain Eukaryota; kingdom Metazoa; phylum Chordata; class Mammalia; order Sirenia; family Dugongidae; genus Dugong; species Dugong dugon. The sequence continues at coordinate 16,916,723 of CM057463.1, read as the reverse complement.
CTCGGAAGCAAATAGCAACAAAAAAAGAGTAGGGGTGGCAATACTAATCTCAAATAAAATAGACTTTCAGGCAAAATCCACAATGAAAGACAAGGAAGGACATTGATTAAAGGGACAATCCACCATGAGGCAAATCATGATAAATATGCACCCAAAGACAGGGCTCAAAAATACATAAACTCTAACAGCACTGAAAAGAGAAACTGACAATTCTATAATAATAGTAGGAAACTTCAACATACCACTCTTGGTAAAGAATAGAACAGCAAGAAAGAAACTCAGCAAAGATACAGAAGATCTAAAGGACACATTCAACTATCTTGACCTCAGAGACATACATAGAACACTCCACCCAACAGCAGCAGAGTATACATTCTTTTCCAGTGCACATGGAACATTCTCCAGAATCGACTACATCACAGGCCACAAAGAATTCTCTACAAAATCCAAACGCTAAGATAATACAAAGCATCTTCTTTGATCATAACACCATAAAAGTAGAAATTGATAACAGGAAGAGAGCAAGGGAAAAAAATCAAATACATGGGAAATGAATAACACCTTGCTTAAAAAACCACTAGGAAGAGAAGAAATCAAAGACAGAATAAAAAAATTTCTAGAATCAAATGAGAGTGAAAATACTTCATACCAAAACCTTTTGGACACAGCAAAGGCAATGCACAAAGGTCAATTTATAGCAATAGGTGTACACATCAAAAAAGAAGAAAGGGACAGAATCAAAATGTTAGCCCTACAACTTGAGCAAATAGAAAGAGAATAGCAAAAGAAACCCAGTAAGGAAGTAATAAAGATCAGAGTCGAAATAAATGAAATAGATAACAGACAAACAATATAAAGAATCAACAAAACCAAAAGTTGGTTCTTTGAAAGGATCAACAAAATCAGCAAACCACTGTCCAAACTGCGAAAAGAAAAACAGGAGAGGAAGCAAATAGCCCAAATAAGAAATGAAATGGGGACTTACAACAGACCCAAATGAAACAGAAAGGCTCATAACAGAGTACTATGAAAACCTGTATTCCAACAAATTTGAAACCTAGAGGAAATGGACAAATTTCTAGAAACACACTACCTACCTAAGCCAACACAAACTACCTACCTAAACCAACACAAACTGAGGTAGAAAATCTGAACAGACCCATAACAAGAGAAGAGATTGAAAAGATAATTTAAAAAACTTCCAACAAAAAAAAGTCCCGCCTCAGATGGCTTCACTGGAGCATTCTACTAAATATTCAGAGAAGAGCTCACACCAGTACTACTCGAACTATTTCAGAACATAGAAAAGGAAGGGATACTTCTGAATTCATTCTATGAAGCCAGCATAACCCTGATACCAAAACCAGGCAAAGATGCCCCCAAAAAAGAAAATTACAGACCAATATCTCTCATGAATATATATGCAAAAATTCTCAAGAAAATTCTAGCCAATAGAATTCAGCATCATATCAAAAAAGTAATACACTGGGAGCAAATGGGATTCATATTGGTATGAAAGGATAGTTCAACATTAGAAAATCAATCAACCCAATCCACCATATAAATAAAAGAATCACATGATCATCTCAATTGACACAGAAAAAGCATTTAACAAAGTCCAACACCCATTCCTGATAAAAACTCTCAATAAAATAGTATAGAAAGGAAATTCCTGAACATAATAAAGGTCATCTATACAAAACCAACAGTCAACATCATTCTTAAGAGAGAAGCTGAGAACATTAACAAGACAAGGATGTCCTTTATCACCACTCCTACTTAACATTGTGCTGGAAGTCCTAATTAGAGCAATAAGGTAAGAAAAAAAAAAGGGGCATCTAAATTGGTAAGGAAGTAAAACTGGCCCTGTTTGCAGAAGATATGATATACTATACATAAAGAACCCAAAAGACTCCACAAGAACACTACTGGAACAAATAGATTCAGCAGAGGAGCAGGGTACAAGATAAATATAAAAAAATCAGTTGGATTCCTATACACCAATGAAGAGAACTATGAAAAGGAAATCAGGAAAGCAATGCCATTCATAATAGCCCCTTAAAAAATAAAATACTTAGGAAAAAATCTAACCAGGGACATAAAAGACCTATACAAAAAACACTACAAAACACTACTGAAAGAAACCAAACGAGACCTACATAAATGGAAAAACATACCATGCTCATGCGTAGGTAGAATCAATATTGTGAAAATGTCAATTCTACCCAAAGCAATCTACAAATACAATGCAATCCCAATCCAAATACCAACAGCATTCTTTAAAAACTTACCATTAAATTTATATGGAAAGGAAAGGGGCCCCAGATAAGTAAAGCATTATTGAAGAAGAGTAAAGTAGGAGGCCTAACACTACCTGACCTCAAAACCTACTACACTGCTATGATGGTAAAAACAACCTGGTACTGCTACAGTGACAGACACACTGACCAATGGAACAGAATCGAGAACCCAGATGTGAATCCATCCACCTACAGGCACCTGATCTTCAACAAAGGACTAAAGTCGATTAAATGGAGAAAGAGTTTTTTTTAACAAATGGTGCTGGCAAATCTGGACGTTCATCTGTAAAAAAAGAAACAGGACCCATAGCTCACACCATCACAAAAACAAATTCAAAATGGATCAAAGGCCTAAATATAAAGCCAAAAACTATAAACATCATGGAAGAAAAAATAGGGTCAATGCTAGGGGCCCTAATGTACAGCATAAACAGGATACATAATTCACAATACACAAATACCAGAAGATAAGCTAGATAACTGGGATCTTCTCAAAATTAAACACTTATGCTCATCAAAAGACTTTGCCAAAAGAGTAAAAAGACAACCTACAGACTGGGAAAAAACTTTGGCTATTATATGACATATCTGACAAAGGTCTAATCTCTAAAATCTATAGGAAAATCCAACACCGCTACAAAAAAGACAAAATGTGGCAAAGGATATGAACAGACACTTCACCAAAGAAGACATTCAGGTGGCTAAAAGACACATGAGGAAATGCTCACAATCACTAGCTGTTACAGAAATGCAAATCAAAACGACAATGAGATATCATCTCACTCCAACATTACCAGCACTAATCAAAAAAAACAGAAAATAACAAATGTTGGAGAGGCTGTGGGGAGACTGGAACTCTTATGCATTGCTGGTGGGAATGCAAAATGGGACAACCATTTTGGAAAATGATATGGTGCTTCCTTAAAAAGCTAGAAATAGAGATACCATACGATCCAGCTATCCCAGTCCTAGGAATATATCTTAGAGAAACAAAAGCCATCACACAAATAGACATAGGCATAGGCATAGGCATGTTCATTGCAGCATTATTCACAATTGCAAAAAGACAGAAATAACCTAAGTGCTCATCAAAAGATGAATGGATAGACAAACTATGGTACATACACCAGATGAAATACTAAGCAACAATAAAGAACAAAGATGAATCTGCAAAACATCTCACAGCATGGATAGATCTGGAGGGTATTATGCTGAACGAAATAAGTCAATCACGAAAGGGCAAATACTGTATGAAACCACTATTATAAAAACTCATGAAAAGGTTTACACACAGAAAGAAACAATCTTTGATGGTTATGAGGGAGGGGAAGGAAAAACACTAACTAGACAATAGATAAGTAGTAACTTTGGTGAAGGGTAAGACAGTACATAATACTGGGGAAGTTAAGCACAACTTGATCAAGGCAAAGTTATGGAAGCTTCACAGACACATCCAAACTCCCTGAGGGTCGGAGTTACTGAGCTGAAGGCTGGGGACCATGGTCTTAGGCGACATCTAGCTCAATTGGCATAATATAGTATACAAAAAAAAAAGTTCTACATCTACTTTGGTGAGTACCGTCTGGGGTCTTAAAAGCTTGTGAGCAGCCATCTAAGATACATCTACTGGTCCCACGCCATCTAGAGCAAGGCAGAAAGAAGAAAACCAAAGACACAAGGGAAAGACTAGTCCAAAGGACTAATGGACCACAACTCCCACAGCCTCTACCAGACTCAGTCCAGCATAACTAGATGGTGCCCAGCTACCACCACCAACTGCTGTGACAGGGATCACAATAGAGGGTCCCAGATAGAGCTGGAGAAAAATGTAGGACAAAATTCAAACTCACAGAAAGAGACCAGACTTACTCACAGAGACTGGAGAAACTTTGAGAGTATGGCCCCCAGACACCCTTTTAATTCAGTACTGAAGTCACTCCTGAAGTTTACCTCTCAGCCAAAGATTAGATAGGCCTACAAAACAAACAATAGCACACACAGTTCGACCATGTATGTAAGACTAAATGTGCACACCAGCCCAAAAGCAAAGACAAGAAGGCAGGAAGGGACAGGAAAACTGGACGAATGGAAATGGGGAACCTGAGGTGGAGAAGGGGAGAGTGTTGACACATCACGGAGCTGGCAACCAATGTTGCAAAACAATATGTGTATTAACTGTTTAATGAGAAACTAATTTGCTCTGTAAACTTTCACCTAAAGCACAATTTAAAAAATTAAAAAAAAAAAAAAGTTAGAGGTTCAAGTCACCTGGAAAGATCTTGGAAGAAAGGCTCAGCAATCTACATTGGAAAAATCATCCTCTGAGAACTGTAAAAACTGTGTAGGGGTGGGGTCTGACCTCCTCTAACTTCACAAGGGGGAGGAGAAGCTAGATCAACAGCCCAGCTGTGGGGATCATGGTCTCGGGGAACATCTAGCTCAATTGGCATAACACAGTTTATAAACACAATGTTCTACATTCTACCTTGGTGAGTAGCGTCTGGGCTCTTAAAAGCCTGTGAGAAGCCATCTAAGATACTCCACTAGTCTCACCCCTTAGGGAGCAAGGGAGAATGAAGAGAACAAGATACAAGGAAAAGATTAGTCCGAAGGACTAATGGACCACAGCTACCAAGGCCTCCACCAGACTGAGTTCAGTACAGCTAGATGGTGCCCGGCTACCACCACTGACTGCTCTGACTGGGATCACAACAGAGGGTTCTGGACAGAGCTGGAGAACGATGTAGAACAAAATTCTAACACACAAAAAAAGACCAGATTTACTGGCTTGACAGAGACTGGAGAAACCCTGAGAGTATGGCCCTCAGACACCCTTTTAGCTCAGTGGTGAAGTCACTCCCGAGGTTCACTGTTCAGCTGGGGACTGGACAGCCCCATAAAACAAAATGGGACTAATGAGGCACAGCAGTCCAGGGACAAGGACTAGAAGGCAGAAGGGTACAGGAAAGCTGGTGATAGGGAACCCAAGGTTGAGTAAGGACAGTGTTGACATGTAGTGGGGTTCTTAACCATTGTCATAGGGCAATATGTGTACTAACTGTTTAATGAGAAACTACTTTGTTCCTTAAACCCTCATCTAAATTGAGAATAGCAGCACAACTGGAAGAATGTAATCAACATCACTGAATTGTACATGCAGAATTTGCTTATTGTCCATCAGGGCAGGTGAATATTCTTTGTAGTGTCGAGGCACCGTCTCTTCCTGTTCAGGTCCAGGAACCATCTTATCATGCCGACAACTCCTAACAGGATTAATTTCCCATTTCTTATTTTTACTCTCAACAACACAGAAATTGCTGTCAGTTCCTGACATAATTTGAGTTTAAAAGTATCATGTTTTCCTTATTTTTCCCGAGTGAGAAACTTAGCAATGCTGTTATGACTCACAATGACAAAACTCTTCAGAAACTGTTTACGTTGAAACAATACAGGTCTTCTTGCTTCTGCAGTTTCCTAATAGCATTTGTCTACCTATGTGCTCTGGTGGTGTTAACTGAAAAGTTGGCAGTTCAAACCCACCCAATGGCTCCACAGGAGAAAAGATGTGGTTATCTGCTTCCATAAACACTGCAGCCAAGAAAACCCTATGGGGCAGTTCTACTTTGTCAAATGGGGTTGCTATGAGTCAGAATGGACTCAGTGACACACAACAACAACAGTGCTAGTTACATCACTCATGATACTTCATCAGCCATTGTGCCACCCATGAATACTGGCCTCCAATGACTCTCTGAAAGGTTTGCTACTGTGCTTCCTGATGAAGGCCACAATGCAAGTCTTACCCAGAGTTTGCAGGAAGATGTTAACGATAACTCATTTTCTAAAACAAACAAAAAAATACCCATTGCCATTGAGTTGATGCTGACTCATTGTGACCCCATGTGTCACAGAGTGGAGCTGTTCCATAGGGTTTTCTTAGTGATAATCTTTATGGAAGCTGAACGCCAGGCCATTCTTTTGCAGTGTTACTGGGTGAGTTCGAATTGCCAACCTTCAGGTTAGTAGTTGAGCACAAACCATTTGCACTACCTAGGGGCCTATTATACATTTACAGGCCATAATAATATATTTGTTCAATTTTTTTTTCACGTGAATGTGGAATAGTACATCTTTTATCTATGCTACAACTTCTCGAACTTTTTAGGTTATAATCACTTTATTCTAGAGTATGCGCTCTTTAGATGTTGACCACACCGCTGGCTCCCATGTACCACCACCCCTGGGGAAAACAGGCAAGGACTTATGGGTGAAGTGGAAAGAGCTCTCCTATTTATATAAAGAATGTCCATTCCTCATCCAGCATGCTTTATGACCAACTTGAAAGAGCATGATGTCACATCAATTGAACCAAGAGTGGACATCATTCAGAAGGGCTTAACAGCATTTACTAATATGCACATTCTGGTAGATGCAACTTTAGATCTCATTCCTGTAATGAAGATGAACTAATCCCCAAGTAAAATACCCTGTGAATGCCTATGGAGTCTTTAAAAATACAAAAGACGTGAAAAGGATGGATTTCAAGCCTTCATTTTTGATTTCATATTTTATGAAAAACTATCTATTCTAGTGTTATTTTTCCAAAGAGACACATCTAATATAAAAAACCAAAACCCACTGCCATCGAGTCGATTCTGACTCATAGCAATCCTATAGGACAGAACAGAACTGCCCCATAGGGTTTCCAAGGAGCAGCTGGCAGATTCGAACTGCCCACCTTCTGGTTAGCAGCCAAGCTCTTTAACTACTGCACCACCAGGGCTCCATCTACTAATATGGTAGTAATAGATTATAGTGAAACTATTTTTACTCAGCTATCTGGAGTGCTTATAGTCTGAATTCTGTAGACTTGTTTTTCCCACAGCTAAACAGACTTCCACTTGAATTAAACCAAACCAAACCGGTGATCTGGTTTCACCTTTTGGACTGCCTGACTCATTAACGATTCTGAGGGCAGCTTCTGTAGTTCTGGGTCAGACTGACCTGTTATACTATCTGTAAATCTATTATGATAATATTGTTATCTTCCAGGATTGCATGTAGTATGGTTATGGTGGGTGTCTGGAAAGATGTCAGATAAAGTCTGAGTTTTCAAGGAAGCTGGTTGTTTTCCCTCAGTTCCTAACACCCATTCTGAACTATGCAAGGAGGAATACTGTATATTTAAATGCATCTGTTGTACAACTGCTGAGTTCACAGTACTCTAGCAAGGGGTGGGTAACCACACAGATGGTGTGCCTCACAACCAAAACCACTTGCTGTTAGATGCCACATTCACAGAGAACATGTAAATACTTGGCATAGTCCTGAGAGTTTTCTGAGGTGTTATATTCATTTAAAAAGTTACAGCTTTGGTGGTGACAGCTTCTCATTCTGGGCTAGCAGGATTAATTCTTCCATTCTTACTTTTACTCTTGACATTCCAGAAATTGCCACAATTTCCTACTCTAAGTTAAATTAAAAAAAGAGTTGTGTTTTTCTTATTTACCTTATTGCCTCCCTAATTTAAAGAGGGTTACTGTGCCAATGGAGTCCCTGGATGGTGGAAAACATTAACACGTTCAGCTGATGAAGGTTCAAGTTCACCTAGAGGTGCCTCAGAAGAAAGGCCTGGCAATCTACTCCCGAAAGATAACAGCCACTGAAAACCCAATGCAGCACAGTTTTATACACATGAGCTCGCCATAAGTCAAAATCGACTCAACAGCAACTGGAACTAGTACTGTGCCTCCAAGAATGGCGATGCTGAAGGATTGGGGTACCAGAAGAATAAGGGCCTCGTGTGTCACAACCGCATTTTCAGAGTATATCTGTGTATCTTCCCACCCTTCAGTAAATACCACCAGCAGCCAAAGATGCTGTTCTTTTGGTCGGTTGGTTTTGGTTTTTCACCCCAAACTTATAGACTATTAACAGGCATTGATTTTTCAAATGTATGTTTCCTCTGAACCCTCACTTGTCCATTCACCTATTTATTAATAGACTATTAATACAGTGCTTTCTAAGTGTAACATATAATCAGTCTTTAGGTCCCTTTCCAGAGTCTAAGCCTTCCAGCAGAAGCCTCATCAAAGTAAAAAAATTGGGAAAGAGACAGAGCTGCAATGGTTGAAAAAAGCTAGGACTGTGAGGCATACCCAAGGGATGGGGAGAAGCCAAGAAGGGACAATAAGAAGTAGTATTCAATCCAGGAGATGTGAATGCCTGTTGGGATAAGGTGTGCCCAGATACAGTTCAGGTTGCCTGGTTCAGGACATTATCCACTGAGAACATGCATTTATGTGGTCTATGACCCTTCCTGTGGATATGGTCATGGCTGTTTAAAGGAGCAACACTGGGCTGGACGCTAAGGAAAGATTAATGACACAGTAGCTCCCCTAAAGGAAACCACAGTCTAGATAAGAATATGTAACAATAAATATAATATACAATCAAATATGAAAATAACCAAACAGAACTAGAAACAATGGTATAATGGAAACGTAAGGGAGTGAGTGAACAGTTCATTGAGATGGTCACTTCAGGTTTCATGGAGGAAATAGCCATCTACATTGAGGCTTAGAGAATGACTAGAAGTGTGACAGCCTAAAAGAGAGTGGGTAAGAAAGAAGAATATGAAGTTTCTAATGTTATTCTTCCTTATTCTATAGTATATAGAATGCTAGGTAGCGTATAATAGCCACTTAATAGCATTTATTGAATGAATGAATGAGTGTAGAATACAGTTGGGTGAAACTTTGTAACATAAGACTCAAACTTCAAGGACATACTTCATACCTGCAACATAATACTACAGCTACATTAAAATGAGAAATGTGTAGAAAGGCAGAGTTTATAAAACAAACAAAAGAAAAACAACAATATAGGAAAGAAAACTAATAAAAAGTGAGCTTAGAAAGTAAAAGGAAAAACAAGGACAGGAAAATAATGTAAGACAGAAAAGAAACTTGTGTTAAAAATAAAATTAGTTTGGCTTCTGTTGGTGCCATTTTAATTTTTTTTCCTGTCTATATATTTTCTGGAGCCCTGTTGGCTCAGTGGTTAAGAACTCGGTGTTCACCAAAAGGTCAACAGTTCGAATCCACTAGTCGATCCTTGGAAACCCTATGGGGTAGTTCTACCCTATCCTATAGAGTTGCCATGTGTCAGAATCAACCCGACAGTAACGGGTGTATATATATTTTCTATAGAAAGTTTATAAAAGTAAAGCAAAACAAGAAGCACATTCCTAATTCCAACATCTCCCCATTTCCTGTTGCCATCAAGTCAATTCTGACTCATCAGGGCTCCAGAAGACATACAGACAGGAAAAAAAATTGAAATGGCACCAACAGAAACCAAACTAATTTTACAGAATAGAACTGCATCCATATGGTTTTCTTGGCTGTAATCTTTACAGAAACAGATCACCAGGCCTTTCTTCTGTGGTGCCACTGAGTGTGTTTGAACTGCCAACATTTTAGGTTAGCAGACGATCACAAACCATTCGCACCACCCAGGGACTTCTTCCAACCTCCTGGAGCCCTGGTGACCCAGTGGTTAAGAGCTCAGCTACTAACCAAAAGGTCGGCAGTTCGAATCCACCAGCTGCTCCTTGGAAACATATGGGGCAGTTCTATTCTGTCCTATACAGTCAGGAAACCGGGAGATGTTGGAATTAGAAATGTGCTTATTTTGCTTTACTTTTATAACTTTTCCAACTTCTAGAGGGAATCAATTACCCAGATAGAATCATTAGTACCTTCTTGGTATACACACTTTAAGATATTTATAATATTTAAATAAAAATAGGCTAATATTCTCCTGTAGTCTGAGTTTTTTCCCTCAGTAGTATATTGTGGAAAAGGAGATTACTAAGAAAGTAAAAAGAACTAGAAATAATCCTTTTCTAATTTGGGATCAATTTTCTTAAAAATCTAAGAAGGAAAGGACCTAGTCTAGTTGCTTCTCTTAGAATATTTTAAAAGACACATTTGCTATTTTATCACATATATGAGACTTAGGTAAATATATGATGTGTGTAGCAATGAAAAACAAAAGCACAATACATGAGCTTAGTTTTCTAAAGTTAAGTCAGATCAAGAAATATATGTTGATTATTATTCTGTGACTTTCAGAAAGTTTTAAAAATCAGCTTAGTATTTGCTCCTTTTATTTTTAGCATTATGCTTTGTAGTCTGAATGCAGATTATACAATGATGGATTTTTAGACCCTGGTTCTATGTTGCAAAACCTTCTTTCTAATAGCTTCCTTATCTGTAAAAGGGGGAGAGTAGGCTAAATAACTCTGGAGACTATCAAGTAGGCACTAGATCAATGAGAAAGAGAGGAGGGACTAAGGGAAAAAAAGGGAGAGAAGGAGGGGTTTTTTTGGTGTGGAATTTCACAGAAATCATTTTAAACACATCCATAGATTACTGACATTTCAGCATTAATGTAGAAGTTTAAAGAAGCTAGACAAGGAAAGAAAGGGAATGCTACCAGTGGATTAATTTGCTTTGCAGAACTTTTTAGGGCCTTATGAAAGAAATCAATCCACAAGATGGTGAGGCTTGTTTCATTAAAGAAATTTTATGGAGGGAACCAACTGCAGCCTAAGGCATAGGGCTCCACTGAGTGTTTCTGTTTCTCATCCCATCCGTTGGTCTAAAGCTTGTCCTTTCCCCACACAGATGTTAGACACCCCCAACACACACACAGCCCAGACAGAGCTAACCAACACTGACCAGAGACTACCCCTTCTCTCTGTTCAAAACCAAACTCATTGCCATAGAGTCAATTCCAACTCATGGCAACTTTATGCATTACAGAGTATAACTGCTCCATAGGCTTTACTTGGGTATAATCTTTACAAAAGCAGATCACCAGGCCTTTCTTTTGCAGCATTGCTTGGTGGGTTGTAACCACCAAACTTTAGGTAAGTAATTGAGTACAAACAGTTTGCGCCACCCAGGGACTTTACAGACCTTGAATACATTTGAGGGAGAAGAAAAACATGATGTTTCGCAGACACTGGTGGCTGCAAAAATTATATAACTAGGAAGGAATGTAGGATACTAAAACTTTGTGATAGTACTTATTTCTACAGAGTGAAATGTGAAGAGAAAAAGAAAGGAGTTAGCATTGAGGGTGCATCCTTATCTAAGGACCTATTCAGTGACGCCTCACTTTTTGTGCATTTCAAGGAAACAATATAGCTCCTCACAGGGTCACGATTGTGTCCAGTTAAGGGAAAGTTGGTGATGTGGCATCAAAAAAATATAGAAGTTAGAGCACACATTGAGCATCACTAGCATCCCCACTGTGGACCCCTGGGGCCCAAGGAGTTTCCACATACACAGGACAACTGAGCTGAAGATACAGTAAGATCACCCTCCTGTAAGTCAGCCTTCCCAGAAGGAGCTAGAGATGAAAAGGAAAGGACCTGCCAAACTGGGCACAAATGTCTTCAGGTTATGATGCTCTGATCTGCCCATTGTCATAACAGGAATAGATTTACCTGGTTAATCAAATATGGCCTCAGCCTAGCAGACCACTTTTCCTCTAAACAGGCCCCACACAGATGCTGTGCTTCGGACACCTCTTCTATATTTTGTGGTTGACAAAATTCTCCCTCCTCATAACCAGTGTATTTTTTTATAGAAATTAATACTACCCAATTAACTTAAAATCAAGACTCACAAGCCTGTAGGGTAGTCTGTCTTTCTTAGGTGACTCGGCATGTCTTTACTCAATACATTTTGTGTTGACCCGTTTTTGACTAAATCATCAAAATGAAATATCTTTTCCTATACTTTGTTTTACTTTTCTTTACTTAAAAGTTTTTCATGAACATCACCCTCTCTCCCCTCAGTATAGCCAATAACTGTTGGCAAATTCTGCTGTTGGTAGTAAAATTGATTACTAAAGCATTAGTTCACAAAGATATAGTTAACTATGTCCAAATAACTCTTGGTTTATCTATTTAGTTTATTACTTTAGAATGTTTTCAGTGGCAAGCAGAAGAAAAATACTCAACTAACAATGAGTATAAGCAATAAAAACATTTAGTTAGCTCTTTTAACAAGAAGGCTGGAGGGAGGCAACCCAGTGCTGGTGCAGTAGCTCGATGGTGCCATCGAAGGCTCGTTTAGAGAAATTTCATCTTCTTCCCTGTTCTCCATTCCTAACATATGGGTTATTCCTTCAAGGTGCCAAGATGACTGCCCCACTCCAGCCTCTATGTCCACATTTGTGTCAGGGAAACATGAAGGATGTGTGGCACTAGCTTTGTCTGTCCCTTTAGTTAGAAAAGCAAAAGGCTTCCCAAGAGTCACTCCCCATTTTGCCCAGTTCTTGTAAATAAAGTTTTGTTACAACACAGCCATGTTTGTTCATTTACTTATTGTGTATGATTGCTTTCACAGTAGTTGGAACAGAGACCATATGACTTTCAAAGCCAAAACTATTTACTATCTTGGCCTTTATAGAAAAAAGTTTGCCAAGCCCTCCTCTACGTGTCTATGAATTTCTCAATGGCAAGATCCCACCCTACATTTCTCTTGTATCTACATGAGCACAATCCTGGGGAAATAGAGGGTGCTCAACAAAATACCTTCTGACTGACAGAAATGAAGATGTAAGAATTGTTAGCTAAGGAACTCTGGCATGGTAAACGACACATAGTGGGTGCTTCACTAATGTTTGTTGAATTAATTTAGGGATTAACTAAGCAATTGATCAATTAAGGCAAAAATGCCATAGTACTTATAAGCGACAGCTCTGGAGCCAGACTTCATGGATTCAAATGCTATGTGTCCTGGACAATATACTTTTAACCTCTTTGTGCTTAGGGTTCCTTGTGCCTAAAACAGAAATAATAATAGGATGTAATCAACTTACATGCTACAGGCTTAGAACAATTGCCTGCCACTCAAAAAATATTAACTATTAGTCATGCTGTGAGGGGAGAGTCCTTTTAAATATAAGACACTGTTTTATTTTTTTCTTCCCTTGTGGCACATTTTTGAGCCCATTCTGTAAAAAAGACACGGAATGAGGAGCAATTTCCACCTTTTCCTGGGGACGCTAACCCAAGTCTGAACCAAAAAGAGATCTGAGGTAGATGCTACAGGAACATCTGAGAAAGTAATTGCTAGTAGCAGGGTCAGAGAATAAACTAGCACACACCGAGGGGGTGACACCAAAAAGTCACAAAGATATCAACACAACACGATTGAACTCTGCTTTCGATGACAAGAAGCATCAGCGCCACAGACGTGAGGTGAATGGTGGGACAGCTCTTTCACTGAACTGTCAGCTAATGAAGTGGTGAGAAATTAGCAGGCCCCGTAATTTACACGCTAATTCTCCCTAATGCCACCTGGGGGCTTCCTGCAGGCAGAGATGCAGACGAGTGGAAAATGGTGTCATTCAGCCAACAGCCAGCCGGTTCTGCTATTTTCTCTCTGCCAGGCAGCACAGCAGCCCGGCTTGTTCTCATCCACTATTCAGCCAGCACTTGGCAGACTTCCCTCAGAGCATGGCAAGCCTCAGCTGTAAGAGCAAAATGAAGACAATGAAAGGAATTTTAAAAGGCTTCTACCTTTTGGCACTTTCTGTATGCCCTCTCTCTAAAAGCTGACTCAGCAGGCAAGCCTCCACCTTTTCATCAACCCTGCCATCTCTCTCTAACCACAAGAAGAAGTCAGTGGGAATGGCTTCTGTGAAAGGAAACTCAGAAATAAGGTTGGTGAAACGTAGCATACAGGAGCTTCCATCACTACATTTAGCAGCATTATTTAAAAGAGCCTTTTTTAAGCATCAAAATATATTCCTCTAACAGAAATGTTGGCTCTGCCCACCAACCTCCCCCCTAGACTTTCCTGCTATGAAAGAGGTAACAATTCTCACCCTAAAACACACGTGCAAGGGGAAAGCAGAAAGGACTGCATTAATCTGCTGGAATGTTTCAGGAGAGGCCAAGTCAGCACTGAGGAAACAGTGTATGAGTGTGTATATATATTACTGCTTCCCATATTATAGTCATATATTTCCTTGAGCATCCTCTGGACTGTCAAATGAACAATGCTGCATTTCGGCTCCTCCTGGTAAACTAGGACTGATTTTAAGACCATTAGGAAAGGGGAGAATATTACAGTCTTCTCGGTTTCTCTAGGGTCATAGTGTAATTGTGTGGCGAGAGAAACGGGGCCCTAGAGACGGCGTGACAGTCACTTCTCATTACCTCCCACTTGGTTCATTACGTCTGTAGACAGCGATTGCCCATGTGTGGATACTTCCATTACAAGAAGGATGTAATGTGCTGTAGACCTTACACAGCTTTCCAAAGGGGGTGGGAGGAGGCTGTTTATTCCAGGCACATACCTATCTTGTTTCCAGAGACCATGCCTCAGGAATGGAAAGTGACATGAGGAATAGACTGGTGGTAATCAATGCAGGAGAACCTGGCTCCACATGTGCTTTTATCCAGTGAGATGTATATGTATGTGTGGATCCCACTAATACGTAAAGCATCACACAAAGGAAAGAACTCTCACTTACTAATCTACCAAATTTTACTTTAATAAGCAAGCCCACTCATTCAGGTGCACTGTACACAGGCTATATTGTGTAGCCTCTCCGAACTGGCATTCATCCAAATTTCTCTCTCTCTCACATACACACACACAGTAATACAAAAGACCTTTTCCATTTGCAAGAGTGAGTCCTGGGAATAATGAAATACAGAAATACTATCTCAAATTTTTTCAGGGGTATAGAAAGCCTGGATTAGATTACAAACTAATGCAAGTTAATAAGAGAGAAAAGAGAATTATAGAGTGTTAGAATCAGGAATAAATTTTAGATCTGATCTATAGGAGAACTGCCCAGAGTTTTTCTTAGAAAAAATAAACAAACCTCTTCCCAAAAAGTTAATAAGACGTGCCTAAAAGAAATGTCTGTGACAAACTAAATCTGGGATGCTACATACTATATCCTGCTCTTGGGAATTCACAATTATATCCACTTGTTAAAGGTTCTGAGAATTCCTGTGACCAAGATGAACCCATTTAACTCTGCGTTACCCTAACTTATTAATTCAGGAATGCTTTTTTTTTTTTTTTTTAAATAGCCATCTTATCAACATTCTGTGGAACAATTATACAATGGTAGGGGAAATCCCGGTCTATTATAATTCCATCATTTTCTGCAGGTTTTCCATATACTAGTAATTCTTAAATTTTAGCAAGCATATAAATCACCTGGAGATCAAAACTTTAGAGATTATTCAGTAAACTTAGGATAAATCTTGAGAACCTAAATACTTAGCAAACACTCCTAAGGCAGAGGGCCTCATAGCCCACTTTGAGAAATACCAATTGATGCATGTGCTCTTTGCCTGAATTGATCAGCTATTGAGTTTCACACTGCTAACAAGAGAGCTTGAGAGTTAATAGGTAGTATGCCAGTAGCCTTGACTCTGAAAGTTGGCCTTGTTCATCATGAATTAGAAAGGCTTTTTAAATGAATATGTTCCTGTCTATAAATTTACTGCAACTGATGGTCCATTCACCTTTACACTTGACTTTAAGGGGTATCCTTTTCATTCTCAGACTCACCCACTCACTTGTTTCACTAATCTAGTTTCATTCATTTATTCATTCAACAATTATTTACAAAGCATCCTCTACGTGTCGGGATAAAACACAAGGAATATCAATGAACAAACCAGACAAAAATATTCACCCTTTAGTCTTACATCTTAGCAAGAAGGGGACAGACAACAAAACATAAACATAGTAAGTAAATTATATAATAAATTAGAGTTGGAAGATGATATATGCTATTTAAAAAAATAAAGTACGCTAGAGAGGATCAGGAGTATAAATGGGCAGAGGGTTGGGGAAGAAGAATGCAATTTGAACTACTGTAGTCAGAGTATGACTTAATGAAAAGTGGCATTCGAGCAATCACAGAACTCACCAAAAGCACTATACTTATTATTACAGCTTTAATGTAGTAATGAAGGTCAAACGAAATGACACACAAGGTAAGGTCTGAGAGAGTTCCCAAAGTGAAGCTTCTATTGCCCAAAAGGGACACACTTCACTCTCACGTGCACAGATGTCTTTCACCAACCAGGAAGCCCGTACAGCTTCAGTGTCCAGAACTTTTATTGGGGGTCTCATTATATAATACAAACTCCAATCCCTCTCCTCTTAAGTCAGCGGATATCATGAGCTGGTCTTTCTCGCCAGCTCCCACCCCAGAGTCACCTCATTGCCTCACCTAACCTGTTAGTTAAGTGTGTGGTCTGGAGTCATTATGGAAGACACTTAAATGCCAAGGGTTATCTCTCAGCAACCAAGAACAAAAGTCAAATTATGTTTTCTCACAGGCTATCAATCTTTTTCTTACAAATCTGCAGTTCCTTATGTATCTTGGATATTATATCTTTGCCAGGTATATATATTGCTAAAAATATCTCCCATTTTTGAGTCCTGTTTAAGAAATTTTGCCTAACATAAGGACTTGAATATATTTTTCTATGTTAGTTTCTAGATGCTTTATTGTTTTACCTACAATCTATCTGGATTTGATTTTTATCTACAGTAAGAGTGATACAGGCATAAAGAACAACCAGTGCCAAGGGAGCTGCCTGATATGGACAGGTTAGTGAAAGGAGGGTCTGGGGGCAGAGAATGGGGATGAGGGAGGAGGAAATGCAGTTAAAGAGGTAACAGACAGACCTCTTTCTCAGGGCTTTGACTTTTACTCTGAGTGAAGTAAGAGGCCATTGTAGAGTTCTGAGCAGAGAAATAAGATTCTCTGACTTATGTTTTTAAAAGATCTAAATTTATTCAACAGACATCTAATTTAATACTGACTGGGTTTCCACTAACATGCCAGGCATGGGGCCTGGTGCCAGGGATCCGGAGATGAACAGAACAGAGTCCTTGCCCCCAGAGTGCTCATAATCCCTTGGTCTCTGGTACAGCCTGTTGTAGTACAACATGTGCACACTGAAAATCTATTGCCCTTGAACCCTGGATAACTAGACCCCCACACGATGTTTGCTTTGTGGCCTCAGCATCCAAATGCCACCCTGCCCTGTGGCTAGAGCAGGAAGACCTGGGGTCAGATTAGTCAGGATGGCCAATTACCCATCTCTGCCCTGAAC
Organism: Dugong dugon; assembly: GCA_030035585.1. Lineage (NCBI taxonomy): Eukaryota > Metazoa > Chordata > Mammalia > Sirenia > Dugongidae > Dugong > Dugong dugon. Next base: position 16,899,239 of record CM057463.1, on the reverse strand, counting down.
AAAGTGTGTGGCCTTTGACAAGAAATTAATCCTCTCTTGGTTTTTCCACCTGTTTACAAAATTCTCTGCAGAAGTACATTTGTGAGTTCTGATGAGACAACCAGCACTGAGAGCTTTAAAGTGTAATGGAAAACTGGCAATTTTAATTTTCTTTCAAATTATCATACTCTAAAATAAACAGAGACTTGAGTAGATTCTCCAGTTATTCCTTCTGGCAGCAGTGCCTTAGCTGAAGACAGTCTACAAGTTGGCAGGCAGGCCAGAACCGAAAAGAAACTTATCTGAGTTCTTGAGATAAAACCTGCCAGTTATCAACAACTGAAATTCTGAAAGAAGGGTCTTCTGGGAAACAGCCATTTGCAACAACAATCTCTGTTTTAGAAGTTGAACTCGCTTACCTCCTGCTAACTTCTTTCGGTTGAGGAAGGATGTGACATGTCATACTTCATTTCAACCTCAAACCTGACTCTAAATGCTCATACTTGGCTTGCTCATCTCACCTGTCAGTCATCAACAGATATTTAAGGGGAAGAGAGAGACGAAAACTCCATTCTGAGAAAATGCAAAATAAGATGAGAGATTTCAAGGAAAAGTCATTCTAAGCCATAAGAATTACTATCTCGGCTGTGTTTGCCTTTGGTATGCATATACAGCCCTTATGAACAGGAACACCATTTTTATCAAATGCTTATGATGTAACCTCACGGAATCAGGAAAATTCAGGGATTTGGCAGGCAACTGGGAAAAGAGAAATGTAATATAATGCTATTTCAGACTGTAGTCTGCTTTAGAGCTAAGCTACTCCAGATGCTTTTCTTTTGTCTTCATTTAATGATTCCTCTAAATACAACATCTTAGTCAAAATTTATAACATACTTATTAATAGCAAGATGCTTACCTATGTAACTGTTTCTCTGAGTATGTAATTATATTTTTAGAGCTTTAACATTTTTTTCTTTTACCTTTCTTCTGCCAGATTGTACTAGTGAGAAGGGAGTATCAGGAACACATAAAATCTTGCATAGCTGCAGCATGATTAATTTTATCTAAGCAAAAAGAAATAAGCCATGCTAGCTAGCCCTAACTATAGTACATTGGTTATATCCATTATGAGCTCAAAACAAACTTACACAGGGAGAAATAGCTTTAACTCACAAAGGACAACTATATGGTATGAAATGTATACTCCTCCTCATTGTCCTGGCTTATTTTTAGAATTTAAATTTAAAAAAATAAAATCAAAATGAGTTCTTTTTGCCAGTTCAGAGACTCGTGAACTTCAGACGATCAGCAAAATATATTGCTGCACCTGCCCTGCCAATCTCCAAACCTGGACCAGTCCAACTGTTAACTTTCTTAGCTCCTGCTTCCAGGCAGCTGAGCATGGATAGAGAAGAATCACATCACCCTGTTTACTGGCATTCCGACAAATCCATGTTCTCCAACATTGGCAGGGGCCTCAGTGCCACTGGCAGTCCTTTTATTTGCCCCTAGTCAGCTCCGTTTCACTTTTCCCTTACAATTGTTCCAAACTATTAGCATGCTCTACAGTCACTCATTCTAAGCAGATGACCTTGCTCATACGTCACAGACAAAATAGTCTATCTCTATGCCCTCCGCCTGCAGGCTGACCCATGAGGACACCCATCTTTTCCTTCCCTCCCTCCTAAGTCAGCAAAGAGTTCTCTCTTCTAATCCCCAAAGTGAACACTTCTATAGAATATTAGGCACCTCAGCCATCTTCTGGGACTCATTACACCAGTCATTTCCCCTCACACTTTGGTGTCTTTATTCCATCACTTTCTCTACTTTGGCTTCTACTCTTCAGCCTACAAACTTGTTTTACCTTTCTTTTTCATTGTGGGCTCATCTGTACAGGCAAGTCTGTACACACACACATATACAGAGAGAGAGAGAAACACTCAAAATCACAATTCTTTAAACATTTCAACCTCTCATTTATGCTGCAAATTGCCTTGTATAGCAATTATCTGTTTACATGACAGTCTTCAACTGGTCAGCAGTTTTTAATCGCTGTTGTGCACAGATCCCTTTGAGAATCTGATTGAAGCAATGGACCTTCTCCTTGGAGACGTACACATAACTACAAACACACACACACACACTTGCACATACAATTCCAGGGAGTTCCCTGACCCCCTAGAGGAGATATTACTGCCACTCATCAATATTTCTAGTTCTACTCCCCTTCTAGGCACACTGGATTACACATTCCTGCTGACTTGAAAACAGTCATGGTTTGGACCAAAGAAATGTGAGTGGAAATGATGTGTGTGCAAGCTTCAAGAGCCTGTACGCAATTGGCCGTGCTTTCTCTCTTTTTGCTCTGTCACAATAACCAGCTGTTTTCCAGAGACTGTCTGCTTCATCAGCTTGGGTCTTAGTGTGAGGAGGACACAGAGCAGAGCACCTAGCCAACTTGAAATGAACATTTGGAGTGAGTGAGAAATAGACTTAGTTGTGGAGAACCACTGAAATTTGGGGACGATGAGTTACTGTAACTCAAAGTAACTAACCTTCTTGATATTAGGGCACTCTCCATTAAATATAAAATCTAAGTCAGAAAGATTTGTGGGAGTTTAAGCTTCCCTCCTTCCTGTTCCTTACCAACAAGCTCCTTCCACCTCATACTCCTATACTTTCTGTTCATTTTCTCTGTCTAGAAGAATCGTTCCCTCGTGATTCTCATGGCTTCTCACCCTTAAGGTCTCTTTATACATTCGTTACCTGCTCAGAGAGTCCTTTCTTGGACTTTTTTCTCCCCCAAGCCCTCCCCAGCCTGAGTTACTCTCACTCACACCTCACAATTTATTTCTTTCACAGGGCACATCACAAGCGTGTGGTTATTTATTTTCTGTCTCTCAATTTCTGAATTCACAATAAAAAATTCTTGCTATTAACAATGATTCATAAATAACTAATATCATCCTACTTCAATACTACAGAAATTTAAGAAAAGGGAATACATTAAAAATAATATCAGCTGTTTTCATGTTGTTTAGTATGATGATAAAAATGGAACCATGAACAGTCTATAGTGAATCCACTTTTCTAAACCATGGTTTTCTAAACTATGCCAGTAGAAGAAAAAGATCTAGCTAAAAATATTGGACAGACTTCCAAATGTTTGGGTACGCATCAAGACCAAACCACTGAACCTTGGTATTCACCCAATCACCAGTAAGAGGTCAGCTTGACATTCTGTTCAGATAGTTGTGGCCAACAGCACTAAGAAATTTTAGTTCCAACCCAGTTAAATAGTTTTTGGTAATTCACTGGCATACATTTTTTGTTTTTTTGCTTTATTTTCTTTTTCTTCTACTTTGTATATGTATCAAAGAGTCTTCCTTCATAGTGACAATAAGAATTAGTCTTAAAGTTTCAGAAAGCATTGAGTAGCCAGGGTTATAAGTCTAACACTTTGCAACAAAGTACATAATCAATTCATTCTTGTTAAATCAATGAACAAATAAAATCAATATTATAAAATTACCAAATATTTATGTTTCATTTGTCTTTTCTGTATGTAACTAATAACCATAAAAGACAGTAGTTATTCTAATTAAAAAACTAAATGTTAACCTTGTCTCATCTGCATACAAAAGCAACATGTTTATTGTGTAAAAATTTCAAACACACATAACTTAAAATCAGCATGTATGTTTTCTATTTTCATTATTTTTATAAAATGTGTCAAACAGTCCTAACACTTGATAACACATTCAAAAGATATGATATTGTCCTTATAGCATACCATAGGTTCTGAAAAGTATTTTTCATGAGAAATCTACATATCTTCAGATACTTAATTTCTTAAGCAGGAAGCGTCAGTATTATCTGCATTAATTGTCAAAATAGGATAAATTCAAGTCTTGATTAGAATAGCCAAGCAAAATATTTTAAAATTGCTAAAGAAATAAGCTTAATTTGAAAAGAAAATAAACTCAGCTTTATTTTGTTTTTTTCAACAGACTGTTTTTTTTTTTTTCTTTGCTTTATATTTCCTATGCAGTGCGTATTGCAAAATACTATCTCTTAAAATGTGAAGGATATCCCGTTACCCTACGGCTTATGTCACTTATGTGACATCTGTAACTGGTATGTGATAGCTCCATTATCATACTTATATTTTTCAAAAATCCACATATACAACATGAAAATAACATGGCTTTTTCTTGGTGGGACAAGGAGTTCCTTCTTTCTTTTTTTAATTTTTTTCTTTCATCTAACTAAATTATAAGAGGATATTATCATCTGCAGCACCATTTTAGGAGAGTACAGGTGATCAGATGGTGATTAATTACCTATAAAACTGAACATGCATCAAATATGTGTTGTGTGTGGGTTTATGGTAAAGGGCTATATTTCTTACTGTATTGCAAACAACACAGGTAATTTCTCAGTTCCTCATCACTACAACACAGCCTTAAAAAAAATACATATGATTCTTTTCTGTTCTAGTGCAAACTTCCACAAAATGCGTAAGTGCCACAGAAATAAATTGCTATAGAAATTCAAAGTGGACAAAATAATACTGAATTATGTTATCAAAAATTGCAACTGAAATAGGACAGTTTAATATTGCTGACTGGACGTATTCTTCAGCTTCATGATATCTGAAGAAAATTAAAACAAGTCCATGACAGCCAAAGTACAACCTGGAGTACATCCCACCTGAATGTAGAGACCACCTCAAGAGTAGATTTGACGCACTGAACGCTAATGATCGACGACCAGACGAGTTATGGGATGACATCAAGGACGTCACACATGAAGAAAGCAAGAGGTCATTAAAAATACAGGGAAGAAAGAAAAGACCAAATGGATGTAAGAAGAGACTAAAACTTGCTCTTGAATGTGGAGTAGCTAGAGAAAATGGAAGAAAAGATGAAGTAAAAGAGCAGAACAGAAGATTTCAAAGAGTGACTCAAGAAGACAAAGTAAAGTAGTAAAATGAAATGTACAAAGGGAGTTAGAAAACCAAAGAGAAGAACACACTTGGCATTCCTCTAGCTGAAAGAACTGAAGAAAAAATTCAAGCCTCAAGTTATAATACTGAAGGATTCTATGGGCAAAATATTGAACATCACAGGAAACATCAAAAGAAGATGGAAGGAATACAGTCACTACACCAAAAAGAATTAATTGCCATTCAACCATTTCAGGAAGCAGCAGATCATGAACTGATGGTACTGAAGGAAGTCCAAGTTGCACTGAAGGCACTGGTGAAAAACAAGACTCAGGATTGATGGAATACCAATTGAGATGTTTCAACAAACTAATGCAACGCTAGAAGCGCTCACTTGTCTATGCCAAGAAATATAGAAGACAACTACCTGGCCAGATATGGAACAGATCCATATTTGTGCCCGTTTCTAACAGAATGCATAAATTATCAAACAATATCATTAATATTATACACTACTAAAAATTTGCTGAAGATAATTCAAAAACAGTTGCAGCAGTACATCAACAGGGAACTGCCAGAAATTCAAGCCAGATTCAGAAGATAACATAAAATGAGGGATATCATTGCTTATGTCAGATGAATCCTGGCTGAAAGCAGAGAATACCAGAAGGATGTTTACCTGTGTTTTATTGACTATACAAAGGCATTCGACTGCATAGATCATAACAAATTATGGATAACATTGCAAAGAACCTGAACATAGACCAAGAGGCAACTGTTTGAACAGAGCAAGGGGATACTGCAAGGTTTAAAATCAGGAAAAGTGTGCATCAGGGTTGTATCCTTTCATCATACTTATTCAATCTGTGTGCTGAGCAAATAATCTGAGAATCTGGACTATTATGAAAAAGAACACAGCATCAGGATTGGAGGAAGACTCATGAACAACCTGTGTTGTGCAGATGACACAATCCTGCTTGCTGAAAGTGAAGAGGACTTGAAGCACTTACCGATGAAGATCAAAGAATACAGCCTTCAGTATGGATTGCACCTCAACATTAAAAAAAAAAAAAAAAAAATCCCCACAACTGGACCAATAAGCAACATCAGGACAAACGGAGATAAGATTGAAGTTATCAAGGATTTCATTTTACTTGGATCCACTATCAATGCCCACGGAAGCAGCAGTCAAGAAATCAAACAATGTATTGCAGTGGGCAAATCTGATGCAAAAGACTTCTTCAAAATATTAAAAGGCAAAGATGTCACTTTGACAACTAAGCTTCACCTGATCCGAGCCATGGTCTTTTCAACTGTCTTATATGCATGAGAAAGCTGGACAATGAATAAGGAAGAACAAAGAAGAATTGATGGGTTTGAATTATGGTGTTGGCGAAGAACACTGAATATACCATGGCCTACCAGAAGAACAAATCTGTCATGGAAGAAGTATAGCCAGAATGCTCCTTAGAAGCGAGGATGATGAGACTTTGTCTTACTTATTTTGGATATGTTATAAGGTAGGACCAGTCCCTGGAGAAGGACATCATGTTCGGTAAAGTACAGGTTCAGAAAAAAACAGGAAGACCCTCAGTGAGGGATGGGTTGACACAGTGGCTGCAACAATGAGTTCAAACATAGCACAACTGTGAGGATGGCACGTGACTAGGCAGTGTTTCATTCTGTTGTACATAGAGTCACTATGAGTTGGAAACGACTCGAAAGCACTTAATGACAGCAATATGTATTCCTGACTTTATGTATATTCTAAACTGAATGTGTTGAGTCCCAAATGGGAAGGTCCTTCACTACTATAAAACACACACACACACACATCTAAATGAAATTAGTATGCAGTCCAGATTAGGAAATTAGTACATGCCAAGAAAGTTTCTTTGTACCAAAATAGTAAAATTTAATGAATAATGGATTCAAACAGTGCCAATTACTTTCCTTCATTTCAAAGATTTCCTTACACAAAATATGCAGACATCTTGGCTCACAAGAATAAACACTCCTTCAGGTTTCTACATGTCTCTCAATTAATTTGCCAAGAAGCTTATTTTGAAATTGTGCTCTATGGAAGCATTTAGGATTTTCCTTTATGTTTATTAAAGAAAAAAAAAAAGTTAACTCTCCTAAGATATTTGGCTCTGTTTTGGGCCTGTTTGGGGGGACGGATTAAATACTGAATTACTAACAAGGTATCTGGTATATGTGAAGGTGGCTATTAAACTCTTACAGCCTTTGATGTTGCCAATTAAGTTTTATAAGACTTCAGAGAGAAAAAGTTCTATCACTTACTTAAACGTTTCAGTTTTAAGACGTTATTTTAGCAGATTGACACACCATGTGCTCTAAAACCAAAATAACCCAAAATCACACCGATACGTTGATTCATATTATAAAATTTAACTGCTGGTTGTCAAAATAATGAAGTGCTCTCTCAGAAAATATTACAGAACATTAGTCACTTTTCTACACCTACCTCTCTGAAAATAAACATTGATCTTTATGGTTTCAATAGGCCTTCTACTTTGTACTGCTTTAGTGACACTATAGTAAAAATCATACCAGAATTAGCATCTTAAGCGTGCTTTTCAGATTCAGTTTGGAAGAGTGGAAAAGCATGGGTTGTGGAACTGGACAGACAACGGTTGAAAGCTAAGCTTCATCATTCACTGTGCATCTTGGTCAAGATTTAACACCTTAGTTTTTCATTCATAAAATCAAAAAACAAATACTCCACAATGATCTCAATTTTTGCATCAGTGTTCCATTTAAATTATCTTCATGAAAGTCAACAATGCCCTCTTAATTTTAAAATCTAATAACTATTTTTAACTCTTCTCATATTTGACCTCTTTGCAATATTCAAAGATATTTGAAATATCTTTAAACTGTTTTCTCATTTAGTTTCTATGATCCTTTTATTTATTTATTTATTTATTTTGGCCTATTTCCTTCTTTGCTCGGTGCTCATTATCACTCTCTTTTGAAGATTCTACTCTCTCTGTTGTCATATAAATGTCTTCTCTGTTCCTCTTGGAACCCTGGTGGTGCACATCTTAACCACTGCACCACTAGGGCTCCAAGAAGAGCTCAGAGGACATTCAATAGCGCCACCCCCCACCCCAAAAAAGTCATAGAAACCAAATGAGAAAACAAATCTTACCCACAACTTGGTTTTAGCCAGCACCTATAAGCTGCTGACTGCCCTATATGTACCTCCTTTCTAGACCTCTGTCCCAAGCTCTTAGCCTCCATATGTGTTACTGCTTATTGGACGTCTTCACTGGATTGTTCAATGAGTACCATTCAAAATTTCAACACACTTCCATCCAAGCTAGGAAGTTGTCACTCTTCCAGACTTCCAGCTCTCCTTCATTCTGCTCTTACTTCCACCAGTCTACAAAAGCTTATTGCTTCTACCTCTACAACATGAATTTCCTTCTTATTCTTTCTTTCATTGGTTTAATTCAATCCCTAATGTTTAGATCAATGGAATTAGTCATGGTAGCCTAACTGCTTTAACAAAGAACTCCAAAATCTCAGTGGCTTAGTGCAATAAAGATTTATTTCTTGCTCATGTCACAATCCAGTGCATGTTGTCATGAAGGGTCTGCTAAATTCAGGTAAGTAGACTTCTTCCACCTAGTGACCACATCACCTTCTAGAGGTTCTGAGTCCTCCACCAGACCCTTGCATCTGACATTCAGGTAAGGGGAGAGAGAGAGAGGATGGAGTATTGTTTATGGGCCAGGTCTTAAGATGGCTTACAGTACTTTTGCCCACATTGCACCATGGAAAATTCAAGCATATTCCCACACTTAATGACAAGGTAAGCTGAGAAATGTAGTCTGTCTGCCCTTGAAGAAAAGCAGAAACAATGGGTAAAAACATGGCCACCAAATATCCATGCTCCCTCTTCTCACAGATAGAATACAATCACCTTCTCTCCAAAGTATACCTCAAATTCTTTCCAGTTAGTGCATCCAGGATCTAGCATCTCTTAATGACAATCTTTGCCATCAGGTATAGATGTGGCTTCTATGTCCCAGTAACCTATAAGTAAAAAGGTAAGATGCTTTTCCTCCCTCCACATATCCTATATACAACAGTGGAGCAGGGATAGGATAAATGCAATAAAAACTTTGATTCAAAAAGGGAAATAATGAGAGACATATGTACTCCAAAAAAAAAAAAAAAAAAAAACCCCAAACTCACTTCCATCGAGTCAAATTCTGACACACAGCGACCCTATAGAACACAGTAGGACTGCTCCATAGGGTTTCCAAAGCTGTAAATCTTTACGGAAGCAGACTGCCACATCTTTCTCCCACAGAGTGGCTGGTAGGTTCGAACAGCCGACTTTTTCATTAGCAGGCGAGGGCTAAACCACTGCTCCACCAGAGCACTAAACCAACCAAACCAAACCTGTTGCCATCAAGTCGATTCCGACTCATAGTGACCCTATAGGAGAGAGTAGAACTTCCCCATAGGGTTTCCAAGGAGTGCCTGGTGGATTCAAACTGCTAACCTTTTGGTTAGCAACTGAACTCTTAACCACTACGCCACCAGGGTTTCCACTAGAGCACTTGTCCATTGCAGTTCTGGAATCCTGCTTGGCAGGCATTATACAGTCTCTCACCCTGGGGAAAGGGTGAGTTATTTGATTAAACTTTGATTCTACTCTCTAGAATAAATCCCTTGACCCTTTTCTCCACGGTCTTCAGCTTTGTGCCTTAGGAGTTCTTATCTAGTTATTCTCTTTAGCCATATCTGAAAGAAGTGTCACAAAAAGTTTGAGAGGCAAAAGGTGATTTTGCATCTCAAACAGTCAAAGCTGTTTTACTCTGATACTTGGATTTTCCAGCTAATACAAATTCTTCAAAAACTTGGTAGGCTTCTAGTTTGGTGAGTAGTATCTGGGGTCTTAAAAGCTTGCAAGTGGCCATATAAGATACAACTATTGGTCTCTACACGTCCAGAACTGAAGAGAAAGAAGGAAACCAAAGACTCAAAGAGTAAATTAGTTTACAGAACCAACACTCTACAAGAAAAACAATATCACCTATCTCGAGACCAGAAGAACTAAATGGTGCACTGCTACCACTAATGACCGTCCTGACTAGGGACTCAATAGATGGTCCCAGATCAAATGGAAGAAAAATATGAGACAAAACTCAAATTTCTTAAAAAAAAAAAAAAAAAGGCTAGACTTACTGGACTGGTAGAGACTAGATGAACCCTAAAGACTATCATCCTGAGATACTCTCTAAACTTGGAACTCAAACCACTTCCAGATGTCACTTTTCAGCCAAATGACAGATTGACTCATAAAATAAATAATATTACCTGTGAGTACTGTGTTCCTCAAAATAATCATCTAGATGAAACCAAATGGTTCACAGTACCCTAGACCAAAGGTGAGAGGGTTGGGGGGACAGGAAAGCTAGATTAACAGAAACAGAACCACCAAAATGGAATGCTGATGTATTGTGAAGGATGTAACCAACACCACTGGATAATACGCATAGAAATTGTTAAATGAGGAAAAAAAAAAAAAAGTAACAAAACTTGGTAGGCTTCTGATATCTTTGTTTCCACATATAGTTTTCCATCTCTTTCTCTTCTCTTCCTCTCCCTATCTCACATTTCTTAACTAGCTACTTTGATTATTGTTTCTTTTTTGAAAGTCATACCCTTAATTTGATCTTCGCGATAAAAACTAAGTCATGCGGTTGAACTAAAAACTTTTACCAGTCCTTTGTGGCTTCACTTGGGATGTAGAAGAATTTGGCTTTTGAACCAATTTTCAGCTTGTCTTTGGTTTCTCCCTATAGTTTCCTATTTTTCTTGAAAATTGGCCAATTCTTTCTGAGCTCATCTTCTTCTTGAAGCACCTTATCAAATACAGTCAATAATAGCTATCACTCAGTAACACTCTGATTCTTTTAAAACACATCCCCTAAAGCAGCTGTTCTCAAAGTGTGGTCTGCACAACCCTGGGAACCCCCAAGACCCTTTCAGTAGGTCCATGAGGTCAAAATTATTTTCATAATATTAAGATTTTTTTGCCTTTATCACTATGTTAACATTTCACACCAGTAGTGCAAAAGCAGTGGTGGGTAAAACTGGTGGTACTTTAGAATGAATCAAGGCAAAATCACCAAACTATACTAATATTGTATTATATTCACCACCATGGGCTCATAGTTTATAAAATTAAGTCAGTGTCACCTAGAATGTCTTTGAAGAAACAGTAAAACATTATTAATGTTATTAAATCTCAGCCCTTGAATATAAGTCTTTTCAGTATTCTGTGAGACCCAAAAGGAAAGAACACATAAAGCACTTTTGCTTCATAGTCATGTACAATGATTGTCTTGAGGAAAAGCAGTGTGCGATTGCTTGAATTACAGGTGATAAACAAAATATGGTTATTCAGACTTGGGTATTTGGCATATACTTTCTCAAATATAAATGAAGTGAGCCTGTCACTTCAAAGAAAACATCCTGACAGTATTTGTAGCCAATGATAAAATTTTAGCTTTTAAGTGAAATTTAAAATTTTGGAACACTTGTTTCCACCACCATGAGTTTGACAGCTTCTCAATACTTAAAAGCTTTTTTGATGAAATTGGCAATGATAGTAACAAATGTGATTTTTTCTAATATTATATAATGAAATGTGCCAATGGCATAACTCAGTGAAATAATATTTTCCAAATAAGCCATCCAAGATATTACAAAATCCTGCTTAGGCAAAAGATCCCTTCAAAGTGCAAGTAGACCAGCCGGCTTCAACGTAACAGAGTATGAAAAGTTCACTGATGTGGTTTCAGATTCCACATTGCAATTAACTTTTAAGAAACTGCCACTCGTTGAGTTTGGTATAGTATCAAAGAAGAATATCTATAGTTAGCTGAAAATGCTGTTAAAATACTCCTTCAAAAGAAAGAGTATTGGCGTTCCAACAAGAAAAACTACACATCTGTATGTGTTTTAAGGAAGGTTTTTCTCCTACATAACATGCGTTACTATATTCCCAGACCCTGATATCAGTGTCCCACTGCCCAGTGGCCAGAGACTAAGTCAATGCCACGTGGTTTTTTCTTTTTTCATTTTTGTTATAGCAGCAGCCCCTTCTTGTTGTTGTCATTAGTTGCTGTTGAGTTGGCTTTGACTTATGGCAACCTTATGTATAACTGAATGAAATGCTGTGCGGTCCTGTGTCATCTTCATAATCATCAGTGTGTTTGAGTCCATTGTTTCAGCTGTTGTGTCAATCCATCTCATGGAGGGTTTCCCTCATTTTCACTGACCTTATTTCTCTAGAATGATGTTTGAAATAACTCTTAAAGGAGTAGAAGTTTTCCAGTTGGACAAGGAGTACAGATGGCAGAACAAACAGGTTCATACTATTGCTAGTGATGCTCCTAAAAAAAACCACGGAGTACTATGGAATCTTAGGAGTTTATAAGTACATTATAGTAGGTTCTTAAGGCTTCTTCTTTTTTCCCAGTGGACAGAAATGTCAAGGGATGATATTATGCACACTGTTTGGAGTAACATCATGCAGGCATTGAATGGTATGCTAAAGAACTTAGGTTGTTTATCTTTTAGTCACTATACCTTAAACTCCACTAAAGCAGGAATCATAACAAATTGCTGATAACATTGCAAATAATGGGAATTCCAGAACACTTAATTGTGCTCATGAGGAACCTGTACTTAGACTAAGAGGCAATCATTCAAACAGAGCACAGGGATACTGCATGGTTTAAAATCAGGAAAACTGTGCCTCAGGGTTGTATCCTTTCATCATACTTATTCAATCTGTCTACTCAGCAAATAATCTGAGAAGCTGGACTATTATGAAGAAGAACACAGCATCAGGATTAGAGGAAGACTCATTAACAACCTGCAATATGCAGATGACACAACTCTGCTTGCTAAAAGTGAAGAGGACTTGAAGCACTTACTGATGAAGATCAAACAATACAGCCTTCAGTATAGATTATACCTCAGCATAAAACAAAAATCCTCACAACTGGACCAATAAGCAACATCATGATAAACCGAGAAAATATTAAAGTTGTAAAGGATTTCATCTTACTTGGATCCACAATCAACACCCATGGAAGCAGCAGTCAAGAAATCAAACAACGCATTGAATTGGGCAAATCTGCTGCAAAAGATCTCTTCAAAGTGTTAAAAAGCAAAGATGTCACTTTAGGACTAAGGTGCCCCTGACCCAAGCCATGGTGTTTTCATATGCATGTGAAAGCTGGACAATGAATAAGGAAGACCGAAGAAGAACTGATGCCTTTGAATTATGGTGTTGGCGAAGAATATTGACTATATCATGGACTGCCAGAAGAATGAACAAATCTGTCTTGGAAGAAGTACAGCCATGCTCATTAGAAGCAAGGATGGTGAGACTTTGTCTCACATACTTCAGACATGTTATCAGGAGGGACCAGTCCTTGGAAACGGACGTCATGCTTGGTAAAACAGAGGGTCAATGAAAAAGAGGAAGACCCTCAAGGAGATGGATTGACACTGGCTGCAACAAGAGGCTCAAGCATAACGACTGTGAGGACGGCACAGGACCAGGCAGTGTTTTGTTCTGTTCTACTTAGGGTTGCTATGAGTTGGAACAGACTTGACAGCACCTAACAACAACAATCTTCTTCTGGACTCCCTTCTCTACTTTTCATTGCAGTTTATACACCCAATTTAGTGCTTATCTCACTCTACTGCAACTGCTATTTCCCTGCCTTCATTACTGCTCTTAACAGAATCTGAAAGAAGTTCTTAGAAAATTAACTTTTAAATAAATACTAAAGCTTCTCTTTCTTTTATCCATTCATTCTCTCAAAATAAGTTCATCAAAACGTGTACTTCGATAACTTAATTCTGCAGAAAGGTCAATAAAACCAAAAAAACCCATTGCTGTCAAGTCGATTCCAACTCTATCACAAAAATTCTTAAATAAGAAAAAAAGACAAGCATCTAAACCTTTTTTGCATGGAGCTCCTATCCATTTCAAAGATCATACTACTAGGAGAAACACAAAATGGTGAGGAACTCTGAGAAGGTTACCTAGTGATAATCACATTTAATAACGCCACAAAGCTAGGATTCTACAGGTTCTTTGTTCTCTACAATTTACTAAAAACGCGTGAAGGTGTATGTTGTTGTTGATGTGTGCCATCAAGTCGATTCCAACTCATAGTCACCCTATATCACAGATTAGAACTGCACCATAGGGTCTCCTAGGCTGTAATCTTTATGGAAAGAGCCCTGGTGGCATGGTGGTTAAGTGCTTAGCTGCTAACCAGAAGGTCGGCGGTTTGAACTCACCAGCTGCTCTGCAGGAGAAAGATGCGGCTGGCTGCTTTCATAAAGATTAACAGCCTTGGAAACCCTCTGGGGCAGTTCTACTCTGTCCTACAGGATCGCTACAAGTCAGAATTGACTCGACGGTGACTCGACAACAACGGGTTTGGTTTGTTTTGGTTAATCTTTATGGGATCAGATCATCAGGTCTTTTCTCCCACAAAGCCTCTGGTGAATTTGAACCATCCACCTTTTGGTTAGCTGCCAAGCACTTAACTGCACCACCAGAGCTCCTGTGAAGGTGTATCCGAAACCAAAAAACCAAACTTATTGCTGCGGAGTCAATTTCAACTCATAGAGACCACAAAGGACAGAGTAGAACTGCCTCATAGCGTTTCCAAAGAGTGGCTGGTGGATTCAAACTGCTGACCTTTTGGTTAGCAGCCGAGCTCTTAACCACTGTGCCACCAGGGCTCCATGAAGGTGTACGGTACCCGTAATTTCAACACATATCTATAACAAATAACTTACGAGTGGATTAAATTTATATGGATTATTTCATTTGGGTGGATTTATTTCATCTGCCTGTAAGAACTGGGGGAATAAAAATCCTTTTTATATAAACATTTCAACTGTAGAACGTTAACTTACATTGAGAAACCATCTTCTTATAATTTACTCTTGGGTTTTTCTTGAAAAAAAAGAGAGACACTTATCTGTTTCATGCTGACACATCTTCATGGTACCATCAAGCACAAGAAGATTCACATTCTATTTAATTAAGTGGACAAGAATCTTTAAAATTTTTAAGTTTCCCTACATCTTTATAATTGATGTTAACCACAGTGAACATTATTTTACTCAGGAATATATCTGTTATACATGAATTGTGATCTTCTAAATAATTTACTGTTTATGGAGACTATTTTAGTAAAGTATTACTGTTACTATTGCAGAGGTTAAACCATTCTGCTAAGGCCAATGCTAATACCTTTCCAAACATTTGTTGAATAAAAATTATTTCTCACTTTCTATGAGTACGGTACAGAGAGAGGTAAAGAGAACCATCTGTAGAACAATTACCAGTTGGTGGACAGAGTAAAATTTATTCTGACCACAAACACATAACTTCCAACTTACAAATCCTGACTGTCAATACATGATGTTTCCCTGAACCTTTTCATTTCTGTTTTACTAAGAACAAATCTCATCCAGAATCCAACAGGCTTTGGATTCCTACTGGCCCTGTGGTTTAGTTTTCCTGCACACTGAATATTAATAGGAATTACCTATTGTCCTCATCCTCACCTCCCAACACATTATCAGTTTTCCAGCGGACACTGATTCTGTACTATGGAGTCTAACCTTCTAACCACGGTGGCAAAGAGTAACCAGGGAATTATCCCTCCAGGAGGACAGGAGTTCTTTTCACTTCTAAGTCAATGATCTTTAAAACCAGCCAATACATTGTTAAGCTTAACAAATCACAATGGCAATAAACCAAAACCAAAAAACCAAATCCACTGCTCTAGAGTTGATTCCAACTCATAGGGACCCTACGGGACAGAGCAGAACTGCCCCATAGGGTTTCCAAGGAGCACCCGGTGGATTCAAACTGCCAGCCTTTCGGTTAGCAGCCGAACTCTCAACCACTACACCACCAGGGTTTCCACTATGCCACAACAGCAATAGGGACCCACAGGTTGTAAT
This sequence comes from Dugong dugon, assembly GCA_030035585.1. Taxonomy (NCBI): domain Eukaryota; kingdom Metazoa; phylum Chordata; class Mammalia; order Sirenia; family Dugongidae; genus Dugong; species Dugong dugon. Next base: position 16,883,251 of record CM057463.1, on the reverse strand, counting down.
GGTGAAATCACAATCACCCAATAATTAGGTTTACAGCTAGTTTAGCTAGGTTTACCCTTTCAAAAATCTAGTCTACAAATGTGCCCACACTTCTTTCTGCTGCACTTAATCTGGAAGCTTTCTAATGCTTTTTTTTTTTTTTTAATGCAGGTTTCTTAAACCAAAGAAGCAGTTGTATCTGAATGACATAATAATGACAAACCTTATGAAACAGAAAGAACAATGATTTATTCCCATAAGTCTACTTAAAAATAAAAAGGGGGGTTTTACCAAGCTCTACTTCCAAACGGAATATCTCTGAGCCATCACGAAAACTTGGCTGCAAGAAAAGAGTCTAGTAAATAACGAACGTGTGTACCTAAAGTTTTAGGAATGCTTTCAGCTATAGGTAACAAATAGAAAGTATGAACAGAGTTGCCGTTCTCTTTTTAATTGGGGAGTATTTTTCTCCCATAACGAAAAATCCATAGTTAGCTGTGCTGAGCTGGTTCAGAAAATCGGTGACATAAATGCCAAAGACTCTGATATTTCCTTGAACTTCCCCTCACAATTACAAGAAGACTGCTGCAGCTTCTACAGTTATATTCCGTTTCTAGCAGGAAGAAGAAGAATGGGGAAGGGGTGATGTTAATATCTAAAAGAAAAAGTTTTATCAAGAACCTCCCAGCAAACTTCTGTTTCTGTCTCTTTGGCCTATTTTTTTCCCCCAGAGTCACTCCTGGTTGGAAAGTGGCAAGAGATGAAAATGCAGAGAGAAAAGGAAAGGCAGCTTTTGACATCCAGAAATTGACCTGACACCTAAAGCTAGGCTTGATGTTGTTAGGAGTTGACCTGGTACTCACAGATAGGCCTTGATGTTCTTCTGTTGAACATAAACAATCTTCTAGATCACCAATATCAGTGACCATGATGACGTGAGACAAAAAACGAGAGCACTCCATAATCTTATATAAGCACAGATAAAAGCAAAGTCATTGTGCAAACCACAAAAATACCAAATATCTCCCTATCCTGGCTAATATGAGTGACTCCCAATTTAGCTTTAGTCTCACTTTATTCCTCCCACCTTACAGATAAGATTTTTAAAACATCCAATTATAGAATTACCCCCAACTCTTGACAGCATCCAGTCCAGAGCAAAGTCACATCCTTAAACTCTCGTGAAAAATCACCTAACAATGTCCAGATACTAAAATAATCCCTTCAAACATCCTAATACTGAGAAGCCCCACACTTCCCATGGTGTGTGGCCTAGCCTCATTGCATCTAGTAATAAACCCAACTTGTTCAACCACAGGTGTATTCCTGGTAGTCTTTGGCTAGAGGGCATTAACAGTAGGTTGGGTCAACCAAACAAGACTGTTTGCCACACTTTGGTTTCATTCTGGTCCCATTTTTAATTAAAATGAAGTATATTAATAGTCATGCTTCAAATTCCTTAACTAAAAACGGATCCAGGATTCAGTGAACAGAGCATATGATGAATAATCAGGGGATAAGGGCTCTAGTCTTCTCTGTCCAATCAACTATTTAAGTGACCCTACGCAAGTCATTAAAGGAGCCCTGGTGGCACAGTGGTTAAGGCTTGGCTGCTAACCAAAAAGTCAGCGGTTCCAACCCACCAGCCACTCCATGGGAGAAAGATTTGGCAGTCTGCTTCCAGAAAGATTACAGCCCTGGAAACCCTGTGGGGCAGTTCTACCCTGCCCTATAGGGCTGCTATGAGTTGGAATCCAGTAGACCGCCATGGGTCTGGGCTTGGTTTGAGGACAAATTATTAAGGGACAGGAAAGGAACTGGCCTCACAGTAGTCCAGTAAATCAGCTAACATTAAACAATTTTCAGAGATGACAAAACACAAGCTCCAGATTAAATAAATTTTCTTTCTATTTACATAAATTGTAAGTGGCAGAACAAAGTTGCCTCATCTAGCCTTAGTTTCTTCATCTGTAAACTGACTAGGTTGTTGAACTAGAACCTGAAAGGCCCTTTGCACTCCACCATTCTAGGATTCTGAATGATGAATCATAATATTTACATTTATTCTTTTTTAATCCCACCTGATCTATAGATGAAAGTGTAAGAATAATGTGAGTGAAAAAGAAACAATCTTTGATGGTTACAAGGGATGGGAGGGGTGAGGGGAATACTAAATAGACGATAGATAAGTGATATCTTTGATGAAGGGCAAGACAGTACACAATTCTGGGGAAGCCAGCACAACTTGTACAAGGGAAGTCCAAGGAAACTCCACAGACACATCCAAACTCCCTGAGGGACTGAATTGCTGGGCTGTGGGGACCATGGTCTCAGGGAACATCTAGCTCAACTGGCATAACAGAGTTTATAAAGACAATGTTCCACATTATACCCTGGTGAGTAGCGTCTGGGGTCTTAAAAGCCTGTGGGCAGCCATCTAAGATACTCTACTGGTCTCACCCCTTCAGGAGCAAAGGAGAATGAAGAAAACAAGATACAAGGGAACGATTAGTTGAAAGGACTAATGGACCACAACTACCACGGCCTCCACCAGACTGAGTCCAGTACAACTAGATGGTGCCCAGCTACCACTACTGACTGCTCTGACAGGGATCACAACAGAGGGTCCCGGACAGAGCTGGAGAAAAATGTAGAACAAAATTCTAACTCACAACAAAAGACCAGACTTACTAGCCTGACAGAGACTGGAGAAACTCCAAGAGTATGGCCCCCGGATACCCTTTCAGCTCAGTAATGAAGTCACTCCCGAGGTTCACTCTCCAGCCAAAGATTAGGCAGCCCTGTAAAACAAAACGAGATTAATGGGGCACATCAGCCCAGGGACATGGACTAGAAGGCAGGAGGGGACTGGAAAGCTGGTAATAGGGAACCCAAGGTCGAGAAGGGAGAGTGTTGACATGTCATGGGGTTGTTAACCAATGTCATAAAACAATATATGTACTGTTTAATAAGAAACTATTTGTTCTGTAAACATTTATCTAAAGTACAATAAAAAAAAATTTTTTTTTAAAAAGAATAATATTAGTGATGTATGTTTAAGGAATTTTGAATTTCAGCACTTTTTTTTATAATAGCACAAATCATGAATTTGACCTTGCATTTGAACTTCCAAGGCAAATCAATTTTCAACTCCTTATAAATTTAAAATATGACTTCTGAAGTTAAGGAATTATTTGAGGTGCAGTACAAAGAGGGGTTGAGATAAGTAAAGCCTTTAATTAATAAAAGTAGGGAAAGCAGGTAAGCATATTCCTTCTTTATAGTCAACACTCAATTTTTGCAATTTAACATTTGCATATTCATGTGGGATACCTTTACACACTAACCATTGCCATCAAGTCGATGCAGACTTATAGTGACCCTAAGGACACAGCAGAACTGCCCCATAGGGTTTCCAAGGAGTGCCTCGTGGGTTTGAACTGCCGACATTTTGGTTAGCAGCCGTAGCTCTTAACCACTACTCCACCAGGGTTTCCTTTTACGCACTAGCAGTAGATAAATAAACTAGATAAATAAACATAATGTAATATAACCAATAAAATCAATCACACAGATAATTAAATAAGGACAAATACAAAATCTTATGCATTTTATACTTTTCATATTAGTGATTTTTTTTTTTTTTTCTTTAAGAGAACCAGTAGTCAGCAGTGTTGAGGATTTGGGGAAATATGCACTGATAGACCAGAGAAAAAGATACCATTTGGTACCTTTCTTCTGGAGAGTAATTTACAACATGAATCAAACACCTGTAAAATTGTTGCATATCACATGTGAGCTATAATTCCATCTAAACAAATGACAGAGTTAGCCACAAAAATGTTTGTAGCAATATTATTTATAGCAAGTGAAGCTAGTAAAAAAAAAAAAAAAAGAAAACTTAAAAGGTTAATGATAGAAGATTGGTTAAGTAAATTATGGTTTATTTATATAATGGAAGTCTGTGTGGGTATTAAAAATGAAATGAAAAACACATTAAGTGACATGGACAAACGTTCGTAATACCTTGCTAAATTGAAAATCTAAATTACAAATGTATAATTATGTTTTTGCTTTAAATATTGTATCTACGAATGTACATGCATTTTTAAAAAGACTCAAACATACTGAGTACTGTCTCTGACTAATGGGAATGTGGGTGGTTTTATTTTCTTTTTATTTATCTACATTTTCCAAATTTTCTACCAGGAACATTTATTACTTTTCTAATAAGAATCTATTAAGTGAAGTTTTTAAACAAATAACAATATATTTCAATCAATAAAAATACACTTCATTATTTCAAAAGCGAAATATACTTTTCCTTTTAATAACAACACCCTGGATAAAAGACAAGCTCCCTCCATGGCATGAACTAGCTTCCAGAAGGCAAGCAAGGGCCATCTTCGTTTTCAGAACCATGAATGCCATTAACCTTAGAGATCTGGTTATCAAATAAATTATTTTAATTCTCTTCTCTGCATAGAAATTTGGAGACTTATCTTAAAAAGAATATGTGTAAACAAACTTAGATTTTTAAAAAGCAATATTATTACAATAAGCATTATTTATTTTATGAAATTGTTCACTGTAGTAATTACCTACTTGGAGTTGAGCATTGTAAAAGCATGTTTACTTAGAGTATTTGCTTTAACATGTTGCATTTCTATTTTTTTAAGGCAATGTAAAGTTGCAAACCAACACTTTTGCAATGATATTTGGAAAGAGATGGTATCACAGAAGGAGACTGTTTTCAGTTCTTGTTTTTCCCTTGGGCATTTTTTTTTTAAACAAGAACGACTTTTTAAAATCATCATCAAAAAGCATGTGCCTTATTTAACTGCCACATTAATGTTATAAATTTAAACCCTTCCGAATGGTCTGACAGAGACTGGAGGAATCCCGGAAACTAAGGCCCCCAGACGCTCTGTTAACCCAGAACTGAAACCATTCCCGAAGCCCACTCTTCAGACAAAGATTAGACAGGACAATAAACCAAAAATAATACACATGAGGAGTGTGCTCCTTAGTTCAATCAGATACACAAGACCAAATGGCTCCTATTCGGAGGCAGGATGAGAAGGCAGAAAGGGACAGGAACTGGTTAAATGGACATAGGGAACCCAGGGTGGAAAGGGGGAGTATGCTGTCACATTGTGGGGATTCCAACTAATATCACAAAACAATATGTGTATAAATTTTTGTATGAGAAATTAACTTGAGCTGTAAACTTTCATCTAAAGCACAATAAAAACAATTTTTAAAAAAACTGCCACGGAGCAGGGTGGTAGGGTGGGGGCAGGAATAAATGTTCCCCCTTGGACCGGAGGTCTTCATAATATCTGCACTCTATGCTGGTTGGTCCAGAACCCCATTCTGTACTGCTGTCTTGTTTTCAGTCCTGGAGGATTGGGGTCCATGCTAGATGTAACCTGAAAATGTCTCTTAAATGGTTCACATGCTCAGCTGTCTCTGGTGTCCTTGGCTCCCCACTGCAGCTACCACTAGGTAAGACACAGAGATGGGCTTGAACTGAGACACCTACACTGATTTTGCCACAATTTCTGGCACAGACTTTTTGCTCAGGAAAAGAAAAAGGGTTCCTTAACTATGAGGAAGAACCTTCTATGACAAACTGGAACTTCCAAAGTTCCAAGTGTTTGGACTCACTCACACATCCATTTCCATTACACAAACCCATTATCAAAATGAGAGGGTTCAGACAGGTTCTGAGTAAAGCTGCTTGTAAAACCAGAACCAGCTTTCCCTTGATACAACTTTCTATCCACTAGTTTCACCCAAGGAAAGCCTGGTGGTATAGTGGTTAAGAGCTATGGCTGCTAACCAAAAGGTCAGCAGTTCAAATCCACCAGGTGCTCCTTGGAAACCCTATGGGGCAGTTCTACTCTGTCCTATAGGCTTGACCATGAGTCAGAATCCACTCAGTGGCAACGGGTTTTTTTTTTTGTTGTTTCACATGAAGGCTCCCTGGTAGTGCAGGGGTTAAGCACTCAGCTACTAACTGACAGGTCAGTGGTTCGAACTCACCAGCCCGTCTGCAGGAGAAAGACATGGCAGTCTGCTTCCATAAAGATTTACAGCCTTGGAAACCCTATGGGTCAGTTCTACTCTGTCCTATAGGGTCCCTATGAGTCGAAATTGACTCGACAGCAATGGGTTAGTTTCACTTAGTCACACCCTTTTGATGTATTCTTTATCATCCATCAACGTTTCTTTGCATTTATTGACATCCGAACTTGAACAGCATCACTCCAGTTCACCCTTCAGGTTTTAATAACTTTTAAACTAAACAGTCAGTGTCTTAAAGCAGAGGTTTCCTCCTAGGTAGTCCCTTTGTTCCTATGTAATTTCTATGCAAACATGTCACCCAACTATCCTCTGGCAGAACTGAAGTTCTGTCCCAATATATACGACAAGGAAGGTCATTTGACTCCATCTATCTTGGACACCTGAACCAAAGGCACTTGTATAAAAATGTCCTGTTACAAAATTATGTATATATATATATACATATATATACACACACACACATACACACACACGTCCATTGAAAAGAAAAAACTGAAATCAACACGTTAAGTAGTGATCAGAGGCACAGTAGAGCTCTGAAGGCTGTACACTGCACAACGCCAACAGGAGCCATTCACATGGGCTCCACTGTGACTAGCACCCCTCGTTGTTGCCTTACCCAGGGACTCTGATGGTGGTTCTCTCCCGTCTCAGTGGGATGGATGATATTGTGTGATTTTTATGCACTTATACAGAAGGGGCGCCACACTAATAATGATTCCATTTATGTTTTAGGGTTCTATTGCCTGGAGAAACAAATACCAGAGAGTCAATTTTGTCACCCATGGAAGATGAGTCATGAGGAAGTCATGTGTACTTTGAGGAATAAAAAATAAAGACCGCCAACTGCTAAGTGGGTGTCCCAGGCCACACTGGGCAAACGGCATAATCAATCTCGTGCCAAGAATTTAGGGGCAGGGGTCCTTTCAAAGAAAATTGCTATAAAGGGGGTAAAGGAGCCGGGTGCTAGAAACTGTCAACCTTGGGCTACAAGAAGAGGCAACCTGTACTGAAATTAATACTCAAACACCTCATGGCCCTTTGCCAGTAGCAACGGCAGCAAGACATCTTGCAAAGTTAAATAGCACTGGTGGTCAGAGCAGGATAATCACTTTTCCAAGCCACAGGGGCGTAGCAGGAAATAACTACAGCAATAACTGCAGATGGATTCGACACCAGAGCTCTTGCTGCTGGGATCTGGAAGTGCAGTGGACTCCTGGGAGAGGGAGAGCCCCAGGGGAGGGATACTGGATCAGCATATGGGTGCGTGATCCATTTTTAATTTAATTTGGAGGAATAAAAGATATATAATTACTCACAGCCATTGCTTCTTTATGTCTTTCTTTATTTTACAAATTTTCTGCAACAGGAATGCATTACTTTTTAAAACGTTAACCTTATAAGCTTAATGATTATTAACATAATAATTATATTAACTAGATACATATTAAATTATACATAAATTAGTTTAGTAATAAAAATAATAAATTATTAGTTTAAAGAAAGGGAACACATTAATGCTTTCAGGCCTCAAAAACATCATGGAGAAAATGTTACCCCAATGTACTAAAACATGCAGAGAAGTCAGGCAAAAACTCTTCAAAAAAAAAGGCTGCTTGAGGACTTGTCAGTCCTAATAATGCTGAACAACCTCATCTTCTACAAAAAAGGTTTAGACAGGGAGAACATGAATACCTTCTTCCTGTTTATTAAATGACTGGTCCTGTTTAAAGCAGAGCTGAAGATTTTTTCCTTAAAAATAACAATAACAACAACAATCTTCTTCCTCTTTCCTAGAGTCAATTTGGAGATACATCTCATTTATATTTGGGCCAAAGAGAGGTTTTGTGTAGTTGCTTGTTTTTTAATTAGGAAAAAATGTTCTTGTCAACTGAGTCTCTATCCTCTTACCTAAGTGAGTTGTACCAGAATCCAGGTGAAATCTGTAATGGCTTTTAAGTTTCTCTTTACATTTGCTCCCTATGGGGAAGGCACATTTTACTCCACTCAGAAAATGTATTGCCAAGGACTCTGATTTCTCTCATGGGAACAATCAATGGAAGATTTAAGCACATACATACACAGAGTCTGCACTTTGACCATGTTTCTAATAACCCCACTGCCAACGAGTCGATTCCAACTCATAGCCACCTCAATGGACAGAGTAGAATGTCCCATAGGATTTCCAAGGCTGTAAATCTTTATGGAGGCAGACTGCCACATCTTTCTCCCAAGAAGCAGCTGGTGGATTCGAACTACTGACCTTTCAGTTAGCAGCAAAGTACTTTAATCACTGCACCACCAGGGCTTCTGTGTTTCTAATAGTACTTTTAATTTCACAATGACTTTCCTAAAATCATCTAAAGATTTATTTTAACCTCTGTTATGAAGAAGACATTCTGGTAAAACAAAATGTGTGAATTATTCAAGAGAAGGAAAATGCAGTATTACTGTTATCAAAGAAAAAAATGATTTCTGGGGTGAAGCGTGGTTAAAATTTATCACTTACTTCTTTATATTTTAATTGTGTTTGACTACAAAACCTTTTGTTTATAAACTAACATACTGGGGGAAAATAGGGAGAAATACTCTAACCTTTATAGTCACAGTGAATATTTTTAAGGCCTGTGGTAAATCGCTAGTCAGTTAATGAATCTCAGAGGGGGAGGGTGTATAAATAAATGAAATAAAAACAAAAACAAAACACTTCAGTAAGACTAAATCAGAGTTGCCTAAAGGACCCTCTTATTCCTTTTACAATTTTAACTCTTGTACCCCATCCATCATACACACTCCCACCATGAAGGTGGAAAAAACAGAACTGCAATTTAAAGTAAAAAATCAATGCATTACAACAGATTTGGAAGCTAAACATTGGAACTAGTCAGACAATATTCTGTAAGCAAAACCCACAACTAAGAAAAATTAAACTTCCTATAATTTTATAAATTACAATAGGAATGCCTGTAATTACCCACATAAATGATGACCAAAAAAAAAAAAAAAAAACTGCCCTTAAGGGGTTGGATTACCTTTGAAGGGAGGCTACCTTGCTTGCTATGCTCAAGAAAGAAGGTATGTCAACACAGAGGAGAATAATCATTAATGCATTTGGATAGCACTGAGAAAAAGGATTTTAAAGAAAGCAGATACACAGGACATGGCTGGTCTCCTTAAGGAGATTCAACAAGCCCAAGAAAACAAGAAGCCACTGTGATAGCAAAACTTCCCCAACACCCTCAACCTTTTCAAATAGCTCGGCAAGCACATTAGTTAGAAGATAATAATCTACAGAAAACCAAAGTCTACTGTTTGTTTTTCTTTTGAGGTCTTTCTGCCACTGTAAATCAAGCTGTAAGATAGGAGAGAGCTCTATCTGTTCTAGAAACTACGGGAAGGCTTGCTTGCACCAAGGTAAGTGACAGAGCTTCCAAGTGTTAATCCCATAACACACACAAAAAAGATCGTTTCAGTCTTGCTAAATGAAATGTATAAAATGGTAGAAATGGCATGCATTATTCCTGTAAGCAGTCATCCAAAATAAAAGGATTCATTTATATATAGCTTTGCTATTTAAGAGCTATTGAAAGGCAGACAAGCTCAAAGTATAAGGTAAAACATGTCATGTCAAACAACTTAGAGACTCTCATAACTGATGTTATTTTTACCCTGAATGTACAGTTCACATTCATTATTCCAGGTGGAAGATTCATCAGCGTCCCCAGGACATTATGAAAGCCTAACACAAGACTTTTCTGTTTATAAGCAAGGTGTTTCTCCTTTGCTGTAAAAGATACATGGACTCCAGAGAGCAAAGTTCCTCTGCAACACATCTTTCCTAAAAGGCTCGTCCCACCTCATTTCTCACATAGTAAGCACTGATTCTTTTTACAGATTTTCAACATTTACCTACCTGAATACAAAGGTGATTTAAAAATCCTTGCTTATGTTTATTATATAATTCTAAAGGGATAACATCCTTCAAAAGAATCCAGTGTGCTTCAAAACAGAAGTAGCTTATTTGGTGTAGCTAAAATATGGTGGTAGCTTTTTAATGGGAAGTATCATCACATAGAGCTGTTATTTGGGTAGGCCCTTGAAAAACAGTCACAAGACAAAGAACACATGTAAATATTCTTTCCTAGAGAAAATATTCTAAATTGCCTAGATTACATTCTAGAATTCAGTAGAATACTTTCTGAAACTATATTCTAGTCAATAAAACAAAGCCGTATTGTCTTAATTTGTCACCTAATGGGGCATTCTACTCTGTTCTATAGGGTCATTATGAGTCGGAATCGACTCGACGACACACACAACCACAATAACCGAATACTGGAAAGAGCACTGATGCAAGAGTCGGGAGACCTAAACTTTAGTTCCATCTGTACAGCTATGAGCCTCTTCATGTTTGGTTTTTTTCTTTTGCCAAATATTGTATATTTCTAGAGGCTTAAACAGTTTCTAAAAATGTCTACCCAAAAAGGAGAGACAGACTGTCTAGGAAAGAAGAAAGGGTAGAGAAAGGGAGGGAGGGAGGGAGAAAGGAACTGTCCACTCAGGTCCTGTTCCACAGCACTTAAAGGAATTCCCTGTGATTTCATCCTCCCTGGATGGCTCTCTAACAGCCCATCTACAGCCACCATCATTCGTGGAAACACATCTGTGATGAAAAGTTTAAACAATCTACTGAAAATTGCAGTAAGTGATCTGCACACCAGAGAAACAAAAGGTAAAATATATATTATATCTACACACACATATGTTATCTGTATATATATGTATGTGTGTGATGGTTAAGGTGGTATGTCAACTTGGCTAGGCCATGATTCTCAGTGGTTTGGCAGTCATATGATGTTGTGATTACTTCCATGATGAGATCTGATATAATGGGATCACCTCCATGATGGGATCTGCTGTGAGTAGCTAATCAGTTGAAAGGGAGTTTCCTTGGCCATGTGGCCTGCATCGAATATAAGTAGACATTCTGGCAAGGCTCATGGGCTTTTGCTCGCTATGGATCCTGCAGCTGGCTCCTATTTGTCTGACCTCCAGTTCTTGGGACTTGAGCTAGCAGCTTACCTGTGGTCTTGCCTGCTGATCTTGGGTTTGCCAGCCCCTTTAGCTATGTGAATCAGAAGCCTCTATCCTGACCCATAGCCTTGGGACATTCCAGTCTCTACAACCAAGTGATATAAATCTCTCTCTATATATATTTATATATATTATTCATATATATATTATACACAATATATTGTGGTGTAGTTTTGTATGATTATAGGTAGTCTTGTATGATTCCTCCAAAAATATGCATTCTGGACTTAAGCTGCATTAGCTGGTCCCCAGCTATTAAAGCCCTGAATCCAGTGGGCAAGCAGAACAACACTCCATTTAACAGTGGCATGACCCACATGAGAATGACAATTCAGGAATCCTGATAAAATGCATTGAGATGGCCTTTGAGGTCAGTTAAAAATCATCAGATGTTTTTAATTACAATGTCACCAGTACTTATATCTCTGTTTCTCTGTCATTGCCTCGAGCCTTGGCTCCTGTTGATTAAATTTGTCTTAGCAACATTATACAATTTTGCTTCTAGATGTGAAATGGCCACATGCACTTCACTTCCTGGTAAACGTATCTTAATAAATCACCACATTTTCACACTTTCATATAGGAAAGGAACGTGGTATAATAGAAATAAGCTACCGTATAATCATCTTCCCCTCTTTCCTAAACATGCCTGTGAACCTTCTCTCTATATACCTCTAAATCTTTTCATTTTAAAATAAGAAAACCACTATGGGCTATAGCTTATTTTAAAAAACGATGCTAACAGTAGTTAAATTTCCTACAAAGATCTTGAATTTATTATGCAATTAAAATCAACAATGACAAAAAAAAAAGAAAGCAGACCTAGAAAAGATCAAAGCTTCAGCAATTTACATAATCACTAAAAATTAGTACCAAGTGATACTAAAAAGAAAGAAGCAACTTCACCACCAAATCTCTGATGAATTCCCATATGCATGCATATCTGCTAAATAAAAAAAACACAGGGTTAAACTCCTAAAGAGATTTTCTTTTAGCATTTTCCTTAAAATGAGTTTTCTTTCTTTTCTAAAATATTATAAATAAGGGTATTTTAGGCCTCTAAATGTATGCCATTTTAAGTAAAAATCTGTTGAATTTTAGTGATAAGTATATTTTAAGAGAAAGGGAGTTAATTACATGAGCATATTAAGCATAACATGATGATACACAGTCAGACAAACGCTGAGTATAAAAGATGAGAGGGGGTTCCAAAAACATCCCATTGTTATTTTAGTGTCGTACTTAGACAGGGAGCACTCAGTATGTACATGTTGGCTGACTGAGTGTTCACAAATCCTCTTACGAGCAGCAATCATGTTTTCATAATGAAACAAAAGAGCTCAATTCTTGATTGATATACAAAGTGTTTGTCTAGAGGACAGGAACCAGCTCTCCTGCTCTGTTTTATAGAAAGTCTAGCCCACTACTGGCACGCAACAAATACTAAATTATAACCATACTGCTATGGGTATCACTTAGGTTCTCTGACATTGTTATAACCTTTCTACTCTGTGTTTGAAGTATATGAGATGCTATAATAAAATTGTTTTATGGAAGTGGATGCACATTATACACAGTTTGTCAGTGAGTTTAGCCGGGTCATGTTAGGAATGTGTTCTGTTCAAATAAAGATGTGTTTTAAAATTGTATGTCGATATGATTCAACTGCAGGAGACTAAGATCCCTAATTTACTATAATAAACTACTTCTCAAAGACATTTATTGTCAGACTAAAACTATTTTCAATGCTAAAAAAAATGAACATATCTTTCCCACAGGACAATCAAAATAAAGCAAAAAGATGTTAATGCATAAAACCATAGGATTCCTGGCAGTGAGTTTCATTATAATTATTTTTGAACCTATTGTATTTAGAAGAAATTTCAAGTTCATTCACATAATTATTACTTTTAAGGGCATGGCCAAAAACTCTGAGATGGTTCAAGTGGCATTTGTAATACCTCAATACTTCCCTAAAAAGTCTTCAAGCTTCAGGAAATTTTGCTTGAAAATGCTTCAACTTGTCAACCTAAGGAATTCTTAAGGCAAAATGATTCTCCACTGTCATTTTACCTGTTTATTTGTTCACTCTCTTTTTCTAAATCTATAACAAACACTTCCCCATTGCTTGCTTAACTCTATCTTCACTATTAGCCCTTCAGCTGAAGTCAGAGAAGAACACCCTTACTGAAGAACGTTTTAAAACTGATGATGGTTACATAAATCGATGCACGTAACTAACATCACATATAAATTAATGTGACATGTAATTAAAGTAAGTGTAAAACAATGTTGAAATGGCAAATGTTTGTCATATACATTTTTTACCACAATGACTAAAATGATTACTGAAGAAAGGCAGGAAAACAACAACAAAACAAACAAAAAGGTGGTGAGGTTCTTTAGGATGAAATAACCTTCATTTGTTGTTGTGGGTATGTGCCATCGAGTCAATTTTGATTTACACTGACCTCATGTGATGGAGTAGAACCGCTCCATAGGGTTTTGTCTTAGTTATCTAGTCCTGCTATAATGGTAATACCACAAGTGAATGGCTTTAACAAAGAGAAATTTATTCTCTCACAGTTTAGAAGGCTAGAACTCCAAATTCAGGGCACCAGTTCCACGGGAAGGCTTTCACTCTCTGTCGGCTCTGGGGAAAGGTCCTTGTCATCAATCTTCCCCTGGTCTAGGAGTTTCTCACTGCAGGCACCCCGGGTACAAAGGATGCGCTCTGCTCCTGGCACTACTTTCTTGGTGGTATGAGGTCCCCATGTCTCTCTACTCAATTCTCTCTTTCATATCTCAAAATACACTGACTCAAGATACAGCCTAATCTGGTAGATTGATTGCTGCCTCATCAACATAACTGCCTCTAATCCTGCCTCATTAACATCACAGAGGTAGGATTTACAACACTTAGGAAAATCACATCAGATGACAAAATGGTGGACAATCACACAATACCGCGAATAATAGCCTAGCCAAGTTGACACACATTTTGGGGGGATACAATTCAATCCCTAACAGGTTTCCTAAATTGTTGTGTTTACAGGAGCAGATCACCTCATCTTTCTCCTGTAGAGCCACTTAGACCACCAACCTTTCAGTTAGCAGCTGAGTGCTTAGCCATTATGCCACCAGGACTCCTTAATCTTCTTTTAATACCACTTTTATTTCACTCTTGGACATTGATTCCAAAGAAAAGAAAACTTCCATTCATACAGAAATCTGTATTTGAATGTTTACAGCATTATGTATAATAGCAAAAAACTGGAAAACAACCCAGATGTTCTTCCACAGCTAAATGGTTAAACAAACTGTGGTACACCCATACCATGGAATACTGCTCAGCAATAAAAAAGAAAACTGCTGTAATGATGCCTGCAACAACTTAGACGAAGCCTGAGAGAATTACGTTGAGTGAAAAAAAGCCAATCCCAAAAGGTTACAAACTGTATGATCCCATTTATATAACATTCTTAGAATGACAAAAAATATAGAAATGGAGAACAGATTAGTGGTTTCCAAGGGCTAAGGAGGAGTTATGGAAGAATAAAGAGGGTATGACTATAAAAGGGCCACATTGTGGCGATCCTTGTGCGATGGGAATCTTCTGTATCTTGGCTATATAAATGTCTGTGTTCTTGTTATGATATTGTACTATAGTTTTATAAGATGTTGCCGTGGGGGACATTAGGTGAAGTGTACAAAGAATTTTTCTGCATTATTTCTTACAACTGCATGCAAATCTACAATTACCTCAAAATAAAAAAAAGTTTTAGGGAGCCAACATGGCACTATAGACAGAAACACCATGCTGTCCCTCTACAACCAAGACCCAAAAAACTAAGTAAAACAAATACAAATGTCAATCCTGAAACCCTAAGCGTCAAATGAAGGGATAAAGAACTCAATCTAGCACCAAATGGAATAAGAAACTGACAGAGAACAGAGAATGAGAAGAGACATAGAATGGAGGTCCCCTACCAGTTAATGCAGCACAGACTCATGATCTTGGACACCTCAGCCACCAAGAACAGCAGAGGAGTACAGGAAGGCAACTTCATGGAGCTCCCAGCAGGAGGCAGAGCACCTAGTAACCAGGGATACACGCTTTTCCACCGTTCTTCCCTCTGTGCGGCCTCCACTGCTTTCCCATAGGCCATAGTCACTTGGCCAGAGAGACACCAGCTCCTTGCCACTTGGATTCACCCTGCCCCCACTAGCCAGCTCCTTCAGTGTAATTTTTGTTGTTGTTGACTTCTTTTTGTTTTTTTCTCTTTCTCTCACCTCCTTCCTTTCCTTTCTCCCACCCAGCCGGCACTGTGTGCCATCTCTGCTCCATCTTGATGGGATGTGCTGCATCACTTGGCTGGGGAGTCACTTGCCTGATCCTCACCGCCATGCTGGTGAGCTCCCTCGGGACGTTCTTTTCCCCCTGTTTCTTATTTCTCACTACCTTTCTTCCTTTCCTTTCTGCTGACCACCTGGCTGCATGTGTCGTTCTCTGTCACTTTTTGATGGGCTGTGCCACACCACTCAGCTGCGCAGCCACAGGTACATGGTTACCCTGGTGTGTGCCACCAGGCCAGTGGGTTCCCCTGAGGTATCTTTTTTTGCTCAGTTTCTTGACTCTCTACCTTTCTTTCTTTTCTCCAGATCTGAAAAGTCACATACTGAGGGGAAACAATAAGACTACGCTCTGATTACTCAGCATAAACCATGCAGGCAAAGAGGCAATGGGATGACATATATAAAATACTGAAAGAAAAAAATTGCCAACCAAGAATAATATATCCTGCAAAACTCTCACTCAAATATGATGGCAAAATTAGGACATTTCTAGATAAACAGAAATTAAGGGAATATGTAAAAGTCAAACCAAACTTACAAGAACTATTAAAGGGAGTCCTTTGGGTAGAGAACCAACAATATCAGACCACAGTCTGAATCTAAGATGCAAGATGACATCAGCCAGATATCAACCTCAGTAATGAACTCTCAAGGATAAAACAAAACTAAAAAATTTACAACAGGGAACCAGGCAGGTCAATCTGTAAATGACATCAATGTCACAACAATAAAAGAAGGAATAAATGGTGTAGGTATAGAACTTTCAAATGGAGAGGAAGTCAAGGTGATATCAAGTAATAGAAGACTGGTTCCAACTTAGAAGACAGACGTAAATTTCAAGGTAATCACAAAGAAAGTTAACAAATCTACTCATCAAAATTAAGAAAAACAAAATCTCAGTAAACACAAAATCTGCAAAAATGAGAGAAATGGGGAAAAAACCCACAAACAAAAGGAATTCAGCACAGGAGAGTAAGAGGAACAAAGAAAATGTCAACACCACCAAAAAAAAATTACAAAATTACAGCAATAAACTCATACCTATCAATAATCTCACTGAACATAAATGGCTTAAATGCACCCATAAAGAGAGAATGACAGAATGGATTTAAAAAAAAAAAAACCAGTACCCGTCAATATGCTGTCTACAAGAGACAAAACTTAGAAACAAAGACATAAATATACTAAAAATCAAAGAATGGAAAAAAATATATCAAGCAAATAGCTACCAAAAAAGAGCAGGAGTGGCAACACTAATCTTAGATAAAATAGACTTTAAAACAAAATACACCACGAAAGACAAAGAAGTACATTATATAATGATTAAAGGGACAATCTGCCATGAAGATGTAACCATAATAAATATCTGTGCAACCCATGAAAGGGCTTCAAAATACATAAAACAAACTCTAACAGCACTGAAAAGAGAAACTGAAAGTTCCACATTAATAGTAGGAGACAGCAACATACCACACTCAGTTAAGAGCAGAATATCTAGAAAGAAGCACAACGAAGTTACAGAAGCTCTAAAGGCCACACTCAATCAACTCAACCTCATAGACATACATAGAACACTTCACTCAACAGCAGCAAAGTACCCATTCTTTTCCAATGCACATGGAACATTTTCCAGAATAGACAACATCTTTAGCCACAAAGCAACCTTCAACAAAATACAAAACACTGAGATAATACGAAGCATCTTCTCTGATGGCAATGCCATAAAAGCAGAAATTAATAACAGCAAGAGCAAGGGAAAAAAATCAAATACAAGGAAACTGAATAACACCCTACTTAAAACCCACTAAGGAATAGAAGAAATCAAAGATAGAATCAAAAAATTCCTAGAATCAAATGAGAATGAAAATACATCATATCAAAACCTTTGGGACAGAGGAAAGGCAGTGCTCAGAGATCAATTTAAGCAATATATGCACACATCAAAAAGGAAGAAAGGGACAAAATCAAAACATTATCTACACAACTCAAACAAACAGAAAGAGAACAGCCAAAGAAGCCCACAGCCACCAGAAGAAAGGAAATAATAAAAATCAGAGCAGAAATAAATGAAATAGAGAATAGAAAAACAATAGAAAGAATTAACAAAACCAAAAGTTGTTTGTTTGAAAGGATCAACAAAACTGACAAACCATCAGCCAAACTGACCAAAAAAAAAAAGGAGAGGAGGCAAATAATCCAAATAAGAAAAGAAATGGGGTATATTACAACAGACTCAAATGAAATAAAAAAGGATAACAGTACATTATGAAAAACTATACTCCACCAATTTTGAAAACCCAGAAGAAATGGACAAATTTCTAGAAACACCTTACCTACACAAACTAACACAAACTGATGCTGAAAATCTGAACAGGCCCATAACAGAGAAAAGACTGAAAAGGTGAAAAGGCAATTTAAAAAAAAAAAAAAAACACTCCTGACAAAAAAAGAGACCTGGCACAGATGGCTTCACTGGAGAATTCTACCAAACATTCAGAGAAGAGCTTATACCAGTACTATTCAAACTATTTCAGAACACAGAAATGGAAGGAATACTTCCAAATTCATTCTATGAAGCCAGAATAACCCTGATACCAAAATCAGGCAAAGACACCACAAAAAAGAAAGTTACAAACCAGTCTCTCTCATCAATATAGATGCGAAAATTCTCAACAAAATTCTAGCCAACAGTATTCAGCAACATATCAAAAGAATAACACACCACAACCAAGTGAAAGTCATACCAGGTATGCAAGGATGGTTCGACATTAGAAAATCAATCAATGTAATCCACCACACAAACAAACAAAATCCACCACATGATCATCTCAATCAATGTAGAAAAGGCATTCAACAAAGCCCAACACCCATTCCTGATAAAAACTCTTAATAAAATAGGTATAGAAGGGAAATTCCTTAACATAATAAAGGGCATCTACACAAAACCAACAGCCAGCATCATTCTTAATGGAGAGACGCTGAAAACATTCCCCTCGAAAACAGGAACAAGACAAGGATGCCCTTTCTGTTTAACACTGTGCTGGAAGTCCTAGCTAGAGCAATAAGGCAAGAGAAAGAAATAAAGGGCATCCAAATTGGTAAGGAAGAAGTAAAACTGTCTCTATCTGTAGATGATATGATACTATACATAGAAAACCCAAAAGACTCCATGAGAAAACTACTGGAACTAACAGAAATATTCAGCAGAGTAGAGGGGTACAAGATAAACATACAAAAATAAGTTGGATTCCTATACGCCAATAAAGAGAACTACAAAAAGAAAACCAGGAAAACAATACCATTTATAATAGCCCCTAAAAAAATAAAATATTTAGGAATAAATCTAACCAGGGATTTAAAACAAAAACCATTGCCATCAAGTCAATTCTGACTCATAATGACCCTAAAGGACAGAGTAGAACTTCCCCATAGGGTTTCCAAGGAGTGGCTGGTGGATTTGAACTGCCAACCTTTTTAGTTTTGGTTAGCAGTCAAGCTCTAAACCACTGTGCCACCAGAACTTCAGACCTATACAAAGAAAACTACAAAACACTACTGTGAGAAACCAAGACAGACTTACATAAATGGAAAAACATACCATGTTCACAGATAGGTAGACTCAACATTGTGAAAATCTCAATTCTACCCAAAGCAATCTACAAAATACAATGTAATCCCAATCCAAATACCAATAGCATTCTTTAACAAGATGGAAAAACTAATTATTAACTTTATATGGAAAGGAAAGAGGCCTGGGATAAGTAAAGCACTACTGAAGAAGAAGTATAGCGTAGGAGGACTCACGTTACCTGAACTCAGAACCTACTATACAGCTACAGTAAGTCAAAACAGCCTGGTACTGGTACAATGACAGACACACTGACCAATGAAAGAGAACTGAGGACAAAGATGTAAATGCATTCACCTAAGGTCACCTGATCTTCCACAAGGGCCCATAATGGGGAAAAGACAGTCTTTTCAACAAATGGTGTGGGGAAAACTGGATGTCCGTCTGCAAAAAAATGAAACGGGTCCCATACCTCACACCATACACAAAAACTAATTCAAAATGGACCAAAGCCCTAAAAATAAAACCAAAAACTATAAAGATCATAGAAGAAAAAATAGGGTCAACACTAGAGGCCCTAATATACGGCATTAACAGGATATAAACCATAACTAACAATACACAAACACCAGAAGATAAGCTAGATAACTGGGATCTTCTAAAAATTAAACACCTATGCCCATCAAAAGACTTAACCAAGAAAGATTAGTCAAAAGGACTGATGGACCACAACTACCACAGTCTCCACCAGACTGAGTCCAGTACAACTAGATGGTGCCCAGCTACCACCACAGGCTGCTCTGACAGATATCACAACAGAGGGTACCTGACAGAGCTGGAGAAAAATGTAGAACAAAATTCTAACTCACAAAGAAACACCAGACTTACTGGCCTAACAGAGACTGGAGAAACCCTGAGAGTATGGCCCCCTGGACAGCCTTTTAGCTCAGTAATGAGGTGATTCCTGAGATTCACCCTTCATCCAAAGATTAGACAGGCCCATAAAGCAAAATGAGACTAAGGGGCACACCAGCCCAGGAGCAAGGACTAGAAGGCAGGAGGGGACAGGAAAGCTGGCAATAGGGAACCCAAGGTGAACAAGGGAGAGTGTTGACATGTTGTGGGGTTGTTAACCATATCACAAAACAATATGTGTACTGTTTAATAAGAAGCTAGTTGGTTCTGTAAACCTTCACCTAAACTACAACTAAAAAAAAAAAAGACTTCACCAAAAGAGTGAAAAAGAGAACCTACAGACTGGGAAAAAAAGTTTCATTATGACAAATCCGACAGTGGATCTACAGGAAAATCCAACACTCTTAAAACAAAAAGACAAAGAATCTAATGAAAAAATGGGCAAAGGATATGGACAGACACTTCACCAAAGGAGTATTCAGGCAGCTAACAGACACATGAGGAAATGCTCTCAATTATGAGCCATTAGAGAAACGCAAATCAAAACCACAGTGATATACCATCTCACCCTGACATTACTGGCACGAATAAGAAAATAGAAAATAACAAATGTTGGCAAAGTTGTGGGGAGATTGGAACTCTAACGTACTGCTGGTGGGAATGCAGAATGGTATAACCATTCGGAAAATGGTATGGTGCTTCCTTAAAAAAACTAGAAACAAATACCACATGATCCAGCAATCCCAATCCTAGGAATATATCCTAGAGAAAATAAGAGCCATCACACGAATAGACATATGCACACCCATGTTCGTTGCAGCATTATTCACAATAGCAAAAATATGGAAACAACCTAAGTGCCCATCAACAGATGAATGCATAAACAAACTCTGGTACATACACACAATGGAATACTTGTTGTTGCTAGGTGCCCTGGTCCCCTCTGACTCATAACGACCCTATGTACAACAGAACCAAACACTGCCCAATCTTGCGCCATCCTCACAATGTTTATGCTTGAGCCCGTTGCAGCCACTGTGTGAATCCATCTCGCCGAGGGTCTTCTCTTCCTTCTCAGGGACTGATCCTTCCTGGTAACACATACAAAGTATGTGAGACGAAGTCTTGCCTTCCTTGCCTCTAATGAGCATTCTGGCTGTACTTCTTCCAAGACAGACTTGTTTGTTCTTCTGGAAGTCCATGGTATATTCAATATTCTTCACCAACATCATAATTCAAAGGTGTCAATTCTTTCTCAGTCTTTCTTATTTATTGTCCAGCTTTCATACACATATAAGGCTACAGAAAACACTATGGCTTGGGGCAGGGGCACCTTAGTCTTCAAGGTGACATCTTTGCTTTTAACACTTTAAAGACGTCTTTTGCAGCAGATTTCCTCAATGCAGTGCGAACTTTGATTTCTTGACTGCTGCTTCAACGGGTGTTGCTGTTCCAAGCAAAATGAAATCCTTGACAGCTTCAATCTTTTCTGTTTATCACGATGTTGCTTATTGGTCCAGTTATGAGGATTTTTGTTTTCTTTATGCTGAGTTGTAATCCATACTGAAGGCTATATTCTCTGATCTTCATCAGTAAGTGCTTCAGGTCCTCTTCACTTTCAGCAAGGCTGTGTCATCTGCATATCATAGGTTGTTAACGAGTCTTCCACCAATCCTGGTGCCACATTCTTCTTCTTACAGTCCAGCTTCTCAGATTATTTGCTCAGCACACAGATTGAATAAATATGGTGAAAGAATACAACCCTGACGTACACCTTTCCTGACTTTAAACCACACAGTATCCCCTTGTTCTGTTCGAACGACTGCCTCTTGATCTATGTACAGGTTCCTCATGAGCACAGTTAAGTGTTCTGGAATTCCCATTCTTCACAATGTTATCCATAATTTGTTATGATCCACACAGTTGAATGTCTTTGCATAGTCAATAAAACACAGGTAAACATATTTCTGGTATTCTCTGCTTTCAGCCAGGATCCATCTGACATCAGCAATGATGTTCCTTGTTCTATGTCCTCTTCTGAATTCGGCTTTCATTTCTGGTTGTTCCCTATTCAAGTATTGCTGCAGCTGCTTTTGAATGATCATGAGCAAAATTTTACTTGTGTGTGATATTAATGATATCGTTCTATAATTTCCGCATTCAGTTGGATCACCTTTCTTTGGAATAGGCATAAATATGGATCTCTTCCAGTGGATTGGCCAAGTAGCTGTCTTCTAAACTTCTTGGCACAGATGAATGAGCACTTCCAGCACTGCATCCCTTTACTGAAACATCTCAACTGGTATTCTGTCAATTCCTGGAGCTGCATTTTTTGCCAATGCCTTCATTGCAGCTTAGACCTCTTCCTTCAGTACCATCAGTTCTTGATCATATGCTACCTCCAGAAATGGCTGAACGTCGACCAATTCTTTTTCATACTGTGGCTCTGTGTTTTCCTTCCATCTTCTGTGGATGTTTCCTGCATCGTTTAATATTTTCCCTGTAGAATCCTTCAATATTGCAACTGGAAGCTTGAAATTTTTCTTCAGTTCTTTTGGCTTGAGAAATGCCAAGTATGTTCTTCCCTTTTGGTTTTCTAACTCCAGGTCTTTGCACATCATTATAATACTTTACTTTGTCTTCTCAAACCACTCTTTTGAAATCTTCTGTTCAGCTCTTTTACACTTCATCATTTATTCTATTTGCTTTAGCTGCTCTATGTTCACGTGCAAGTTTGAGAGTCTCTTTTGACATCCATTTTGGATTTTTCTTTCTTTCCTGTCTTTTTAATGACCTCCTGCTTTTTTCATGTATGATGTCTTTGATGTCAGTCCACAACTCTTTGGTCATTAGTGTTCAATGCATCAAATCTATTCTTGAGATGGTCGCTAAATTCAGGTGGGATATACTCAAGGCCATACTTCGGCTCTCATGGACTTGTTCTAATTGTCTTCAGCTTCAACTTGAACTTGCATATGAGCAATTGATAGTCTGTTCCACAGTTGGCCCCTGGCTTTGTTCTGACTGATGACACTGAGCTTTTCCACTGTCTCTTTCCACAGATGTAGTGGATTTGATTCCTGTGTATTCCTTCTGGTGAGGTCCATGTGTGTACAGTCACCGTTTATGTTGTTGAAAAAAGGTATTTGCAATGAAGAAGTTGTCGGTCTTACAAAATTCTACCATGCAATCTCTGGCATTGTTTCTATCACTACGGCCATATTTTCCACTGCCAATCCTTTGTTTCCAACTTTCACATTCCAATCACCAATAATTATCAATGCATCCTGATTGCATTTTGATCAATTTCAGACTGCAGAAGTTGGTAAAAATCTTCAATTTCTTCCTCTTTGGCTTTAATGGCTGGTGCATAAGTTTGAATAACATTCATATTAACTGGTCTTCCTTGTAGGCATATGGATATTGTCCTATCACTGACAGCGTTGTACTTCAGGATAGAGCTTGTTCTTTTTGACGATGAATGCAACGCCATTTCTCTTCAAGTTGTCATTCCTGCATATGACTGTCTGATTCAAAATGGCCAATACCAGTCCATTTCAGCACAGTAATACCTAGGTGTCGATGTTCATGTGTTCCATTTCATTTTTGACAATTTCCAATTTTCCTAGATTCATACTTTGTACATCCCACATTCCAATTATTAATGGATGTGTGCAGCTGTTTCTTCTCATTTTGAGTCATGCCACATCAGCAAATGAAAGTCCTGAAAGATTTACTCCATCCACATCATTAAGATTTGAGGGGGCTACTTTGAGGAGGCAGCTCTTTCTCAGTCGTCTTTTGAGCGCCTTCCAATCAAAAGGGGTTCATCTTCCAGCAATATATCAGACAATGTTCTGATGCTATTCCTAAGGTTCTCACTGGCTCATTCTTTTCAGAAGTAGACTGCCAGGTCCTTCTTCCTAGTCTGTCTTAGTCTGAAAGCTCAGCTGAAACCTGTCCACCATGGGTGATCCTGCTGGTATGTGAATACTGGTAGCATAGCTTCCAGCATCACAGCAACACACAAGCCCCCACAGTATGACAATCTGACAGACGCATTGGGGAATGGAATACTACGTAAAGGTAAAGAACAATGATGCATCTGCAAAGCATCTCACTACATGGATGAATCTGGAGGGCATTATACTATACGAAATAAGTCAATCACAAAAAGACAAATATTGTATGTGACCACTATTATAAAAACTCATGAAAAGGTTTACACACCGAAAGAAACAATCTTTGAAGTTTATGGGGGTTGGGGGCAGTGGGGAGGGAAAAACACTAAGTAGACAATAGATAAGTGGTAACTTTGGTGAAGGGCAAGGCAGTACACAATACTGGGAAGCCAGCAAAACGTGACCAAAGCAAGGTCATGGAAGCTCCACAGACACATCCAAACTCCCTGAGGGAACCAATTACTGTACTGAGGACCAGGGTCTCAGGGAATATCTAGCCCAATTGGCATAACATAGTTTACAAAGAAAATGCTCTACATCCTACTTTGGTGAGTAGCGTCTGGGTCTTAAAAGCTTGTGAGTGGCCATCTAAGATACTCCACTAGTCTCAACCCATCTGGAGCAAGGGAGAATGAATAAAACCAAAGATACAAGGGAAAGATCGGCCCAAAGGATTAATGGACCACGACTACCACAGCCTCCACCAGACTGAGTCCAGGACAACCAGATGGTGCCCGGCTACCACCAGCAATTACTCTGACAGGGATCACAATAGAGAGTCCTGGACAGAGCTGGAGAAAAATGCAGAACAAAATTCTAACTCACAAAAAAAAAAACAAAAAAACAAAAAACAGACTTACTGGTCTGACAGAGACCGGAGAATCCCCAAGAGTACGGCCCCCAGACACCCTTTTAACTCAGTACTGAAGTCACTCCTGAGGTTCATTCTTCAGCCAAAGATTAGACAGGCCCATAAAAAAAAATGAGACTAAATGGGCACACCAGCCCAAGGGCAGGACGGGAAGGCAGAAGAAGACAGGAAAGCTGGTAATGGAGAAACTAAGGTCGAAAAGGGGAGAGTGCTGACATGTCGTGGGGGGGGGTCTCGCTACCAATGTCACAAAACAATATGTGTACTGCTTAATGAAAAACTAATTTGCTCTGTAAAAAATCTACAGTACAAAAAAAAAAAAAACTGAAAAATTTAAAAAATTTTTAATTAAAAAAACTTCAGTGAAGAATAGGATCAAATTCAGTATATAACACAAGTAATTAGTTTTCTAATCAATATAGTGAAGTTTGAAACACTTTGCACCATAACAAAACATTATTCCACTGGTGAGAATTTTATTTTGTACTTTCATCTCCTGACTCTAACATTAGTCTCTTCCTCTGATCTTCTTAGTCTCCTACTAATCTTCTTGAACAATCAAAGTGTGTCTGAAGTCGGCTCTGTTCTTGTATTTTGCCCATTTTTCTATTAGAATGTACATTCTTATTAATTTGCAAGAGATTTTTATATATTAAATGCCTTGCCGTCAAGTAGATTCTAACTCATAGCATAAAGACTTCTATTAAAATCTGTATATTAAAAATTCTGTCTATCATTTACATGGAAAGTACTTTTTCCTACTGGCCATTTGTCTATCTCACTAAGAGTGTTTATTCCATACAGAAGTATTTAACTTTTTAAAATATTTTATTGTGTTTTCAGTGAAGGTTTACACAGAAGTTTAGGTTTCTATTCAACAATTTCTACACAAGTTGTTCAGTGACATTGGTTACATTCTTCACAATGCATAAACATTCTCATTATTTCTGTTCTGGTTGTTCCCCTTTCCATTAATCTAATTTCCCTACCTCCTTACATTCTCTTCTTTGTTTTAAAGTAATTGTTGACCATTTGGTCTCATATAGGTGATTTTTTAAAGCAGCACAGTACTTAAAAGGTGATATTCGTTATTTTTTGAGTCGATGTGTTATTTAGCTACAAGGTGACCTCAGGGGTTAGTTTTGATTCAAGGTTTGAAAAGTATCTCTGGGCAACTGTCTCAGGCAGTCCTCTACAAAAGTATTTAGTCTTTTTATAGTTAAATTTATCAGTCTTGTCCTTTATTATTCTGACTTTGGTGCCATGCTAAAAAGACCTTCCCCATCCTAATACTGTCTTTATCTGCCCATAAAAGACAGTTGCCATCAAGCTGATTCCATCTCATGGTGACCTGATGTGTATCATAGTGGAACTGTGCTCCATAGACTTTTCAATGGCTAATTTTTCAGAAGTAGTAGATCACCAGGCTTTTCTTCTGAGGTGCCTGTAGGGGACTTGAACCTCCAACCTTTTGGTTAGCAGCTGAGTGCATTAACCATTTGCACCACCCAGGGGCTCCTATCTGCCCATATTATATAGTCTCTCTTGTTAGAAAGTGTAAATAATGTAAAGAGCAATTTAGGAATTACTTTTTTTTTTCCAAATGGCTACATGTTGGCCAAACATTTATTGAGTAATGTATATTTTCCCCACTGACTCAAGATGCTAATTTTCTTACTTGTGAAATCCCTATATATTGGGTTTGAAATTGGACATTTTAATTAGTTCCTTAACCATTTCATTCTCAGCCACTACTACATGGTTTTAATGTCAGGAATTTTGTATTTGTTCTTCAGAATTCTTCCAGCTATTCTGGCAAGTTTAGTCTTCAAAGTGAAATTTAGAATCATTTTGTCAAGTTCCTCACCAGCCCCTCACCAACAAACAGGGAGGTTTGATTGATACGTTATAGAGTAAATTTAAGAATTGACTTCTTTTTAAAAATTAACTCTACTTTTTTCTAAAGTATGTCTTTCCATTTATTCAAGTCTTTTGTCATGTTCTCAAATCTTTTTGTCATGTTATCACGTGGAATATTACAATTGTATTCATCCAGTTCCTGCATATTTCTTAAAACTACTTCCAGATATTAGATGCTATTTAGTCGTAAATGCAAATGGAATATTTCCCTTTGTATTTTCTATTTACTGTGATATATAAGAAATGGATTGTTTTTATTTATTTTGTAGCCATCTCCCTTAATTAATCTCTTTATTTTCTTCAAACTTTCATAAATCTGCAATAGAAATCATTTTTTCAATATTTTCAAAGAAGACTAGTTGATTCAAAATATTTCGGAAAACTACTGCATGGTTGGTATAATTTAAAATAAGAAAAACACGACTGGTGATTTAAACACACACACGCACACAACACACACACCACGCAGAGATATACACATGAATTTTCTGGATTGGGCCGTGCTTTTTTCTAGAATTTAAATATTTACAAAAGCAAGGAATTTGATACCTTTGTACACAGCACTCACGGATTTCAGAGTTCTTCCTATGCGCCACTATTTTGCCTCTCCAGTAAGAGCACACACCTCTCAGAGGGATGGCTTCCAGCAACCACTCTTTTTTAGTGACTCTCAAAAATCAAACGCTGAGATTTTAAAAATCAGAAGAGGAAAAACATCTCATATGATGTTTCTGTTACATTTTCTTTTACCAGATTCACAACATATGATTATCAATGCACATGACCTTAAGCTCTGTGATTTTGTGTTTAGATAATGATTCAAATCTACTAAACTATCCTTTTATGGTGGATGTTCTGTCAGCTGAACATCCAGCAGATTCTTTTTATAGAAATATGATTTGATCTGCAATATCCTGGAACATGTTTTTTCCAGCTATTTGACTTAAAGCTTATATTAATTACCAGGCATTATCTCACAAATTCTGGGGCACAGATGAACATTAAAATCCCTAGAAGCTTTCTTTGTTGACCAACCAGTGAAATTCCTATACCACTCACTGCCTGTACTACTCATATGATGTTTTTCTTTTTTTAATCCTTTGCTGTACTAAATTTTGTTTGACATATTATTAACATCTCCATACCAATTAATTAAAAGTTCCTGGAGAAGAGTAAGGAGGAAATTAGTACTTCTGAGCTCCTACTAAGTGCCAGGCTGGTCTAAGTTCTTTAAATACATTTTTTGCATTGTAAATACTGGTTATTATTAACAGTTATATTTCCTAAAATACTCAGTCCAATACCTAGTAAATAATAGATGCCTGTTAAGTTTATGGAGTCCCTGTGTGCACAAATCGTTAAACACTCATCTACTGACCAAAAAGTTGATGGTTCAAAGCCAACCAGAGGCACCGTGGAAGAAACTTCTGGTAATCTACTTCCAAAATGTCACAGCCACTGAAGACCTTATGAAGCGCAGTTCAACTCTGAAACCCATGGGGTCACCACAAGTCAGAATCAACTTGATGGCAACTGGCTGGTTGGTGGGCTAACTGTATCACTGAACAGTCATCAGAGTATTTTTTTCTTAAATAAATTTTGGTCTAAGTAAAACAACAGCTTCCTTATTTTCACTAACATTACTTTAAATTGCATGTATTAACAATAAAAGTTCATTGTTAATTCAGAAATGTTAGGAATTCATGGGTTTTTTTTTTTGAGAATTACAAAAAAGTCAATAGATTTTTATTAGAATATTATATTTTCTCAAAGAAACACCCTGAGCTAAAATAGAGCCTTGCCAAAAGATACAACAGATTCATTCGTCTTTTCATAGCAGCTTTTTGACCAACAATTGCCTAATAACATTAGTTTCTCCTTCTATTTTTTCTCATTGATTCTGCTAATGAGACACAGATTAGTTAGTATCCAAATCCAAAAGATGTAGATCAAACTCTCTGATGTGTACATAAATGAAATTAATAATAGCAACCACCATTGAGTGATTATTATGTGTCAGGTACTGAGCTAAGTGTTCTGCCTGTGTATCTTCATTTAATTATTACAACAACCCATGAGGTTGATGCTATTGTCATCCTCATTTTAATGATGAGAAAACTTAGGTGTAGAAAAGTTAAATCACACAGAATGCAAAGCCTGAACTCTTATTCACTTATGTCGCAATTGAAAAAACCCAAGAATTAAGGCATCATTAATGGCAGGGGTGAATTATTTACCTTCCTTATGGACATTATCAGAGGATGTCTGTGCGGCAGCTATTATAACTGGAAACAGAAGCTATGAGAGCAATAATGACTTGTCACTGGGAATACTTTCAGTAACATTATTTGACTTAAACCCCATAACCCGCCTGTAAAATTATTGTTCCCATCTTACAGATGGGAATGGCTCAAAGGAACACAGCCAGTACATGGCAAAGACTGATCCACACCCAGGTTTTGTAGGTCCAAGTCCAGTGTCCCCACCATTTTACCTCAGGTTCACAGACATGGTGGCAGCCATGACAAAACTTGCCCCTCATGGTGTCATACCCATGGCATCCTAAATGTTCATATCACCCTCAGTGAAGACAGTGTGGCTGTCTCAAACATGTGTCAACCACGTGTTGATTTCTACCATTATGCAAAGTAAAGTGCCTCTTATCCATGTATTCCTTTTATATTCTACTTTTTCTTCCTCCTGGATATGAAAAAAATATTGAAACTCTGTAAATAATATTTTATCCATATCATAATCTATACATTTTGACCTACATTTAATAAAATTAAGTAGTGGCTTTAAAATTATCTAGATATAGAAATTGTTTCAATTTAATTATTCCATCTAATCCAACATGCTACTTACCAGGGACTATTTTTTAAAACTCTCCAATGGCTTTCTAAGCTGTCCTCCATGCTCTGCAAGGCCTTACTTGTTCTGGGTTATGTCTAATTGTGGTAGAGACAGTTGGGCTCTCCAAGTATTCTAAGAGCTCCTCTACATGGCCCAGTCTCCTACAGAGTTAGACTGGGGACATATGACCAGTTTGGGCCAGTGGACTATGTATGTATTAAATCATCAAACCTCACGATGCTGAGTGAAAAGAAGCCAATTCCAAAAGGTTATAAACTGTATTTACATAATATTTTTGAAATAACAAAATTACAGAAGAGGAGAAGAGATTAGTGGTTTCCAAGGGCTAAGGAGAAGTTGTGGGAAGAAGAAAGGGGACGATTTTAAATTTCATTTGAGAGATGACAAAATCAAGGCACAGAAAGTTTAAGCAATTTGCCCAAGATGACATGATGGACAAAGATTCTAAGTCAGACACACAGGTTCCAGATCCCAGTAACAGCAGGACCTTGTCTTCTTCTTTTGTATACATAACCTTGTCCCCACCCTCCACCTAGAACAGTGCCTGGCTTTGTGGGCTTTTTCTTTGCATTCAGTTGGCATGCTACAAGGCTGCTTATATATTTTTACAGCGTTCTCGAAAAGCAACAGCCATAGGTTTAGGTATCTGAACTGGCAGTCTATTCTGCTTTACTATTACAAATCCTAGCTTTGTTTTAAATTTTACCCAGGTTTCTCCTTACTGGGCTTTAGAATTCTAGATACCCCTTCTATTGTGTTGTTTTCCTGGTCTTCTGGCCACAAACATCTCTTAGGATTCTTACCAAGCTTTGACATAAATGTAGTTCCATTGTTGCTGATTTTTATAGGGGAAGGAAGAGGAAGTCAGGGAGATTGTCCATGAGATACATTCACAAAGACAGATAAAGGGGAGGATGAAAGCAGCTTGTTTTCTCTAGGTTACACCATTTTTAAGTCACCTCTACCCTGAGTCATCAGTATTTCCACCACCACCATCAAAAATCCCAGAATTTCTGCAACACCCAAATGAATCAATCTACAACAATCTGATATAAAACCAGATATTACAGTGTCAAGCTTTGGGAAAGAAGAAAACAGTGTAAAAAAGTGATTGGCAGTACATTAGGCTAGTTCCTCCATAAAAACAGACTTCAATATGGTCTCAAGACATCTAAGTAACCCCTTGATCCCCATGAGCAGACTTTATGTTAACTCAGTTTCTCAAGGATCCTTTCAAAGAATATCAGAATACCTACATGGAATTTTTAGACAAAAATTTACATGTCTGTGCTAGATCAAGACCAGAAGTGGAAAAAAAAGAAGATTTTGGGCTAATTAATGCATAATTATTTATAAACACCAGTACTGCCTTGTGTATATTCAACTTTAATATTAATAAGAAAAAATATACTTCTAGTAAATATTTGTCACAACAAGTAGATAGATAAGTCTATTAGGGAAAATTGCCAGTCCTCTAGTTTCATGTTTCTACAAAGGGGCTTCTGGAGTAACATTTTCTTCAGGTTTCCTACACAGCCCTCTGTTTTCCAAAAAAGGAGGAGACACAAATGACTGGAGCTATTAAAATAAGGAACTGCACAAGTGTAGCTTGGCCCTTCTGCACTTGCTCTTTCAGATCTACTGAGAGGATGCCCTCATTCTGCAATGCAGAGCAGTTCAGGCTCTGGTGAAAAAATTGGGGGGCACCCCTTCCCCCCGCCCCGGAAAGGCAGGCTAACAAAAAGCATTTACAAGGGGCTTGTATTCATGCCCACACTTCCTTTCAGACCACCAGTCCCAATAATTTATACTGGCTTCCCCACTCCTCTCATTGCTACAGGTCTTCCCCTTCAGGCCTTCAAGATTATATAGTAAACACACAAGTCAGGGCCTAAACTTCCTTCTTAAAGAGCCTCCCTGCTCTGTCTCTGCTAATAGAATTCAGCATACATGAGGCACTAATTCTGAATATGTCTTCTTTACATAATTCTGGTGGGTCATCACAAAGTATACACTTGGTGAAAATGGAAGGGAACAATCAAATTTCCTACTACTAAGGATACATCTAAGCTATATACTCAAACCTAGCCTTAATCATTGATCATTTGATCTTGATCTATGTCCATTTCTCAACTGGTTCCAAACTCAGAGAAAATTTACTGGGTACAAGCATTAATATCCCCTTTCCAACTTCAACAAAGTCCTTTCAAACATAATCTAAAACGCCATAAAATGTTTCTTTAAACATCTACCTTTACCGAAAAAACAAAACAAAACCAGCAACAGCAAATTCATCAAACTCAGATTTCCCTAGTCTCCCTAGGTCCAAGGTTCACTTCCTAATAACATCAGCTACAGAGATATGCCTTCATTCTACCTGACTTTTACTTCATTGTTCATAGAAGTTTAGAACCGAAAGAAATTTTATGAACCACTCACTGAGTAAGTATCTTACCCAAGGTGACAAATCAGTTGTTGGCAGAGCTAAAACTGGAGCCCAAGCTTCCCTGTTTCCAGTTGCGTGCTCCTACCATGACACTACCATGATACAGATGGAGCCTGGCTGAAAGCAGAGAACACCAGAAAGACATTTACCTGTGTTTTATTGACTCTGCAAAGGCATTCGACTGTGTGGATCATAACAAATTATGGATAACATTGCTAAGAATGGGAATTCTAGAACACTTATTTGTGCTCATGAGGAACCTATACTTAGACCAAGAGGCTGTCGTTCAAACAGAACAAGAGGATACTGCATGGTTTAAAGTCAGGAAAGATATGTGTCAGGGTTGTATCCTTTCACCATACTTATTAGTCTGCATGCTGAGCAAATAATCCAAGATGCTGGACTACAGGAAGAAGAATGGGGCATCAGGATTGGAGGAAGACTAATTAACAACCTGCAATATGCAGATGACACAAACTTGCTTGCTGAAAGTGTAGCGCACTTGAAGCACTTACTGATGAAGATCAAAGAATACAGCCTTCAGTATGGATTACACTTCAGCATAAAGAAAACAAAAATCCTCATAACTGGACCAATAAACAACATCATGACAAACAGAGAAAATATTGAAGTTGTCGAGGATTTCATTTTACTTGGATCCACAATCAACACCCATAGAACCAGCAGTCAAGAAATCAAATGACACATTGCATTGGGCAAATCTGCTGCAAAAGATTGCTTTAAAGTGTTAAAAAGTAAAGATACCATTTTAAGGACTAAGGTGTGCCTGACCCAAGCCATGGTGTTTTCAACCACCTAATATGCATGTGAAAGCTGGATAATGAATAAGGAAGACCAAAGAAGAATCAATGCCTTTAAATTATGATGTTGGCAAAGAATATTGAATATACCATAGACTGCCAGAAGAATGAACAAATCTGTCTTGGAAGAAGTACAACCAGAACGCTCATTAGAAGCGAGGATGGCGAGACTTTGTCTTATGTACTCTGGGTACGTTTCTAGGAGGGACCAGCCCCTGGAGAAGGACAGCATGCTTGGTAGAGTAGAGAGTCAGTGAAAAAGAGGAAGACCCTCAAGGAAACAGTGACACAGTGGCTGTTACAGTGGGCTCAAGCATAACAATGACTGTGAGGATAGCACATGACCCGGCAGTGTTTCATTCTGTTGTACTTAGGGTCGCTATGAGTCGGAACCGATTGGACGGCACCCAACAAAAACCACGGATACTGCACTTCCTCCTACTGCTTTTTGGTGAGCCAATTCTATACATGTCTCCATTCCTTTGTTAAGATATAAACAGAGATGTTTGTGACGGTAAATAGATAATCATCATAAAACATCAGCACTTGAAGCAAAATTAGAGAAAACAAACACAACGCTCCTTCCATTTTACTGATGAGGCAAGTAGGGACCATAAAAACAGCACAGCTCAGCTAGAATACATGGCTCCTAGGTCTTAGCTCACTGCTCTTTCCTTCACAGAAATACCCCTTCCAATCGTCACAAGCCAAAACTAAAATGTTATTTCTTTCCAATAGGCCAGACTCAGAGAAAACAGTAGATATCTAACCTCCTAAATAAAAGAGTAAATAGGACACTTCTATAATTATCACATAACTTTCTACAGAGACCATTTTATTTATTGATTTAAACTAAGTTCATCCTAAAACTTACTATGTATCTTTTTTATAATAAGATTCTTCATCCTAGCATAGACAATATTTAGAATACCAACCCCATTTCTTAGTTGGAAAACAATCCAATGATGAAAACCATTAGTCGTGCAAAACCACATTGTTTCAGTAATGAGACAGGGACTGTTTAATGAAGCATGTCTCAACAATAAATAACAACAATAATAAAGGAAAAATTACTGCTTTTGTACTCCGTTGGGCATTTGTCACACATCCCAGAGCATGAGAAATTAAAATTGGAAATATTTAATTACATTAATGTATAAGTAAAATAGTGGAAAAATGTCTAAAAGAGGTCAGGCTACATTGTGGTCATCTTAATTTTTAAAAATAGGTTCATTTCTAACACTAATATATGAACTGAATAAGCATCACATTTATTATACATGCATTTCCTGTCGCTATTGAATAATAATGTGAATACTGAGACTCCAACACAGTTATACTGCTTTCGGAAGAATTTACTCTGGTTTATTATTTTCACAGAAAATGCTGGGGCGAATGAATGCCTAAGAATTGCCATAGCGTGTGGACCCCAGGCTTTAGAGCCTTGACGTTAGAAGACTAGACTAAAAGAACTCATAATTCTCAGCGAGAAGAACACAGGTCAGTTCCCAAGGGATGAACCCAGGTGGAATCAACTGTTAATGTTCCCTCGTCCCCTTTAAAATGTGAGCCACACACCTAGACTGGAAGCTCCTTATGAAGCAGGATGACAGACTGTTCACCACTGTGCACCCAATACAATCTGCATGAAGCCATCACTTCAGAGTTGCTGTCCTAAGCATCCTGTCTCTTCTCCTCTGACCTTGTCTTTTTCTTACCTGCTTCTCTGCTGACTCTCTCCTTCACTACCTGTTCTACTTGCTAGCTCCTCCAAAGCTTGCTCTCGGTATAAGCTGTGGAATGGGAGGGACTGTGTCTGTCTCATTCTTTGCTGTATCCATTATGTCTAGCACTAAGAAAGTTCTCAAATACTTGCTGAATGAATTATTTATTAAATACATTCTTGACCTACAAAGTGAAAGACAATGAGACCCTTGGACTATGATTACTGTAATAATATCTCAGATTGTGGTCTTAGTCCCAAGGCCGGGACTTATCACTTATTAAATGTGTGACCCTAGGTAAGTTGCTCAACCTTTCTGGGGTGATGTAGTATGCCAACTTAGATGCTGGAACTACGTTTCCCAGACTTCTGCTCTTTGGATGGTCCAAATTAGGACTGGTCAAAATAGAAATTTATGCAAGGTTTGGAAGGCAGAATTGAAGCAGTGTCATTTTCATGCTCTGAAGCTTGGAATAGGGTCAGATGCTATTGCAGCTCAGGAACATTGTCACTTATTTGCTACTTCACCATTTGGTGCAGGGTAGCATCCAGGCGTGCAGCTCATCCAGTTCCTATAGGATCTCCTACTTTAGAACTTGAAGATCTGAGCCAGGTGCATGTGCAGTTACATGGGCAAGAGTGTCTGCAGATCACTGGCATCCCTTAGGTTAGAGGCAGTGACAGACAGATACTGATTCCAGCTTGTCCCTCATGGTTTCTTGTGTGTCCTCAAGGGTTCAAGTCTACCCTTGTTAATCCCCCCTTTCCTTTTTGATTGCCTTCTCTGCTGACTTCAGACCAAAGCCACAGGCTGAAGCAACAGCCTTGCAGAGACTGCTTAACCAGATCCCACAGCTGTGTAAGTCTAATTTCTATAATATATCCCTTATTTTATATCACTTATAATTTTATGAGTACATAATGATTCTGTTTATCTTATTAAACTCTGATATAGAATTTTTGATGCCAGAAGTAGTTCCAGGAAAACTAAATGCTAATTCTCAGAATTTCTTCTAAGTTATGCCAAATTAGTTCTCTGATCTGATTAGATTTAAAGGTACTGACCACCCTTTTTCTTGTGGTAAAGGGGCACTGGTGTACATGGCATGCAGTGGAAAAATGGTTAAATTATTGTCTGCAGATACTTGTAATCAACCGCTTAGAAAAGGCAGGGCTTCAGATAACCACGTATTTGCTGTTGTAGAAAATTTTAGTGAAAATAAGGAGTACAGTGGGGTTGGTTAGTTGCTCTTAAGTGTGATGGAAAACATGAGGAAAGAAAATGATTAGCTGAGGGCTTTAAATTCCCAATTCACAATCTAGGTAAGGGACCATACATATTCTACAACTGCCCTAAAACAAATTTATATTTGCTTTAGAAGCAGTGCTCAAGATTTCTGAAAAACACACACAAAGGCTAATCTTGCAAGTGGCAGAATTACAAAAAAATTGAATTCACACCTTCACAGACTCTCAAATTTTAAATTTCAAGCACTGATTTGGAAAGAGTAGAATTCTGAAAATTGGGATGAGGATATATGGGCAGATCTTGATGAAGCGGAAGACCCCTAAAACCTGGTGAATCTCCTTTGCCAGTAGAAGCAGCATTTTCTCCATGTCTGAGAACACTAGTCTCCCCTTGCCTGAGGTACATACCTTGAGAAGGACTGCTGATCCTCCTCAGGGCTTACTTCCATCATCGCTTATGGTCTATATAACTATAACCAGATGTAAGTTCCACCAGGCCCTAAAGGGTATGGTAAAAATCATGACTCTTAAGAAAGTGCCATTTCAACTCATACAACACCAGCCATGTTTATACCAAAATCAGTCTGTGAATTTAAAGAATTCACTACCATGTTAATCCACACAGCACTGCTTCTGATCAAGTAACTCATTTTATAGCTAATAAAGTGAAGCAATGGGATAATGCTTACACAAGTCACTGGTCTTACCATGTTCTCCTTCACTCTGAAAAGCTGGCCTGATAGAAAATGGAATAGACATCCGATATGAAGTTATGGTACCAAATGGGGGCCAACATCTTGAGAGGCTGGGGTAATATCCTCCAAGATATGATGAGTATCTGGTCAATTTCTTCCATATCCATGACTCATGAGTCCAGGAGTCAAGAAATAGAAAAGGGAGTGACTCCTCTATTACCCCAATTAATCACACAGATAAATTTTGCTTTCAGTACCCACAACTTTGGGCTCTGGCAGTCTAGAGGTCTTAGTTCTAAAGGGACAAATGCTTCTACCATGGAATGCAGAAATGATTCCATTAAAGAGGGAGTTGAAACTGATACTTGGCCACTCTGTACTATTCATGCCATTGAATCAACAAGCAAAGAAGGAGGTTACTATACGGCTGACCGATTGCTCTTAGCTATCAAGGGAATGTTGCATTGTTACTATACTATGATGGTAAAAAGGGGTATGTCTGAAATGCACGTGACTCCCTGTGGCAACTCTTAGTAGTCTTAAGTCCTAGATGATAGTAAGTCAATGGAAAAGCATGACAACCCAATACAACCAGGTTTGCTAATGGTCAAGACTGTTCAGAAATGAAGATTTATGATACCACCCCTCCAGTCATAGAACCACAACTAGCCGAAGAAAAAGTTATATATACAGTGAAAACTGTGAGAGGCAGAACTCAATAGGACTGCCTTGTTTTTCTGGGTCTTGCAAGTTTTCTGCCTTTGACAGAGTGCAGTCTTACCACTATTCTATAGCTCTGTACTGGTGGAAAATATTTGAGTTTTTCTTTTCTGACAGGTTTCCATCTTACACACATTCTGGCTTTTGCAGGTTTCACTGTACCATATACAACAATGTGAACAGCCAGAGAGACAAAGACTGTAATGGTCATGAGTATTTCTTATTTCAATACAAGATATATTTATGTATATATTAACAAATTGTTTTCTTTTCTTCCCATCCTCCATTCCTGCACTAATATACGCTGTATTAATAGTATTAAAAATACAGGACATCAAATGGGAAGGGTGACTCAGCTATAACAGAATAATCATCACCATAAATTCGCCAAAGGGATTTTGAATTCTCTTTTGGGGAGAGGCTTTGTTATTGGTTGTATGTGGGATATATGCATCATATTTGGTGGAATCTTGGTGTTCTAATTGTCTTTGTGTGGAAGCTCAGCATGATCATACAGGTGTGCATGGGTGCCAAGTTGACAAAGGGTGAACTGCAGTAGCTGTGTACTGTGTCAACTAAGCTAAAACTACATTTCCCAGAATTCCCATCTCTGAACTGTCCAGGTTAGGGCTGGCAAGGATAGAAATTTGCATAAGATTTGGAAACAGAAGTAAAGGGTGTCAGCTTCTCATGTAAACCACTCACGTCATCAGGATTAGAGGTGGTGACAGATAGACATGGGTTCCAGTTCTTTCACACTCTCCCCCACTTCACATTGATCTTATGTTCCTGAATGCTGGACCTGCTGACTGCAGGCCCAATATCTACGGAAGCAACAGCAGCCTTATGTAGACTGCTTACCATAATTGGGTAAGGTCTAATCCCTCTTATAAACCCATGATTCTGTATCACACATAGTAATTCTGCTTCTCTGATCTAAACTATATGATATACTTTCCAAATGTCAATTTTATCATCTTTATTATTATTTTCTCATAAAGTTTTGATGATTAAATGAGTTAATTTATGTACAGTTTTGTTCAGTGTCTGCACATAGTAACTTTTCAATAGATAATTTATATTAAAATTTTCTTCATTAAATAATAAAAACTCTCTCCTGGGAACACTTGGTTCTGCAGATGTATGTACAGTGTCTTAGTCTGGGTTCTCTAGAAGAGCAAAACCAGTGAGAGACATATACATATATGTAAATACAGAGAGATTTACTTCAAGGAAATGACTCACACAATTGTGGGGGCTGCCAAGTCCCAAATCTGAAAGTGACACAACAGGATGGAGACTTCTGCTGGCTCATGGGATTGTAGGAGCTGGTAAATCCAAAACCTGCAGGTTAGGCAACAGGCTGCAGACTTCTGCAGGCTCATGTCCCAGGAACCGGAGGTCAGGCATTAAGAAGAGTGCAGGGTCGAGAGGAACGAACTTTGCCAGAACATCCATTTATATACTGGAGGCAGGCCACACCCCCAAGGAAACTCCCCTTTCAAATGATTGGCTGATTGCTTCAGACCACATCATGGATGGTGATTATATTATATTACATTATGAGAGAGCAACCAGTCCAGTGTCTGCAAACTCCTCAGAATCATAGTCTAGCCAAGTCGACACACATGTAACCATCACTTACACACACTTGGGATACTCATCGGTGATTAACAGTTTTCCTCAACTGTTGTATTTTGACATCAAAATGTGTAATAGGAATATTGCCTATCTGATTTATAACTAGCTGACTAATAAAAGAAAACCTGGATTTAGCCTTCCTTTGCATGTTGGTTTGGTGTTTTTATTTTTATTTGGTTTTGTTGGGGT
Source organism: Dugong dugon (assembly GCA_030035585.1). Taxonomy (NCBI): domain Eukaryota; kingdom Metazoa; phylum Chordata; class Mammalia; order Sirenia; family Dugongidae; genus Dugong; species Dugong dugon. The sequence continues at coordinate 16,844,139 of CM057463.1, read as the reverse complement.
GGGGAGTTGTTTTTTTTTTCTTTTGTGTGTGTGTGTGTGTGTGTGTATGTTTGTGTTAGAGGGGTACATAGATAAAATTCAACAGTAACCAATAAACTACATTGCAGATGAAGATGTATATAAATAAATTCTATATTAAAAGTTCTCTAATAATAATGTCCTACGAAATCCACTATATAAGATTGTTGTTGTTAGTTGCTGTCAAGTCACCTCTGACTCACGAAGACCCTGTGTATAACAGAATGAAATACTGCTTGGTTCTGCACCATCTATATGTTTGAGCCTATTGTTACAGCTATTATGTCAATCCATCTCATTGAGGGTTCCTCTTGCTTTTGCTGACCCTCTACTTTACCAAATATGAGGTCCTTTTCAAGTGATTGGTCTTTCCTGATGATGTGTCCAAAGTAAGCAAGATGAAGTCTTGTCATCCTCGCTTCTAAGGAACATTCTGGCTATATTTCTCCTAAGACTGATTTGTTTGTTCTTTTGACAGTCCACAGTACACTTAATATTCTTTGCCAACACCACAATTCAAATTCGTCAATTATTCTGTCTTCTTTCTTACCATGGCTTGGTCAGGCACAGTCATCAAAGTGACACCTTTGAATTTTGGAACTTTAAAGAGGCTTTTTGCAGCAGACTTGCCGAAAGCAATATGATGTTTGATTTCTTGACTGTTGCTTCCATGAAAATTGATTGGACATTTTCCACTATTGACAGCATCACGATTTTATTGGTATGGTAGTTATCAATTCCAATGTTTAATAAGAATAATGTATGAGTTTTAAAAGTAGTAAGGATTATCAATGTCTTGATACTCAATTCAGAAATAAGTTGCATGCTTTAATCAGGGATGAACCTTCTTTGAGTAACACAATGTCTTAGCCAACTAGATGAGCCTAAAATAACAAGAATATGTTCTGGCTCAGTGGGATCTTTTGGGGATATAATACACAAATGGAGAAAAACAATGGTTGATGGGTACTACTTGTGGGATATAAAAATACAAAACACTCATAGTCTCCAAGGAGTTCCTAGGTGGTGCAAATGGTTAACACATTTGGCTGCTAACTGAAAGGTTAGTCCACACAGAGGCACCTCAGAAGAAAGGCCTGGCAATCTACTTCCAAAAAAACACCTACTGAAAATCCTACAAACCATTGTTCTACTCTGACACACATGGGGTTGCATGAGTCAGAATCAACTTGACACCGATCGGTATTTGGCGCCCTGGTGGCACAGTGGTTAAGCGCTCAACTGCTAATCGAAAAGTCAGTGCTTCAGGAGGCAGGGCCAAGATGGCGGACTACTCAGATGCTTCCGGTGGACCCTCTTACAACAAAGACCCGAAAAAACAAGTGATTTGATTATATATGGCTATCTGGGAGACCTGAACATCAAAGACAGAGTTGAGGAACCGGACTGAGTGGCAGGGGAGGGAGAGACCGTTCAGAAGCAGCAAGAAGTTGTCAGACCTGACCCTGCAAGAGCCTGAGCCCTTCAGGCCTGAGCAACTAGTGGGTGAGCAGTGAGGTAGGCAAGCAGCGGTGCTCAGGAGGCACATTTTCTGCACCCAGAGAGAACCAGTGCCAGGAAGTCTACACAGCCACCCAGAACCAGTGAGAAGCAGCCCTCATCAGCGAAAGATAACTAATTGCATATGGCCTACCACGTGGATCAAAAATACCCCACTTAGGGAAAAATCTCTCTCCCATTTACCTTCCACTCCCTGCTCTGCACTGGGTCCTGGACCAGCTTCAGCAATTGCCGAGTCCCCTGGGCCAGAAGTAGGATCCATCACACACTAGGAGCCATTCTCCCTGCCTTGGAGAGTGAACAAATTAACAAACAGAGGAAAAACTAAACTGCTGATTCCCCTAAGCCAAGAACCAAGGATAGTCACAGCTCTTTGCCTTGGCATAGGCATAAGAGATCCACAGACTTTGAGTGCCTTTCGCCCTGCATAGACTTGTGTGGGCTCATCTCAACAGCACAAGCCCTCATTACTGGACTACAACAGGATATATACTGGAACTCTAACTTAAACTATTTCAGCTGGGAAGTGGCAGGTCCTTGACATTTGATGCTGCTCTGCCCATTAAGCAGGGTCTTCACCTACCCACGTCAGGGGCCTGAGGACTGGTGGCTCCATCCACACCACCTAGCCACCTGCGATAGTGGCCCATGAATAAGAGATGCCCCTTACAGCCAACAGCTGTAAGGTGCTCACAGTCTGGCTGCAAAACCCACCCACCTACGCGCTCTGGGGAACAGGGACATCCCTTCCTCCTGGACACTCGGGATCAGGCGTCAGCCCCCTGCCTTGCTCAGAGTGTGTCCCCTTGCTGCAGCCAGATGCCTTTGCCTACACCAATCACCCATGGCTGTCTAGGAAATGTAACTGAGAGCCTACACGACACACTTGGTGGCTATCTACCTGGCACTTGAGCTGAATCCATACAGGAGAAGTGGGCGGACTCCTAGGCTCACATACCTAGCAGCAGATCTAACCACCTGGTGACAGGACATTAGAGCTTCAAAGGTGCCAATAATCAAACTACCTCAGATGAGCAGCCTATTTGGGCATATCAAAACAAAACAAGAAGCTAGGACACAGTAAGCAAACATAAAATAAATAAATATAATAACTTACTGATGGCTTGGAGACAACAGTCAATATCAAATCACAAAAAGAAGCAAGCCATGATGGCTTCAGCAAGCTCCCAAAATAAAGAATCTAGAAATTTTAAAGAGGAGGAGAATTTCTTGGATTATCAGAGGCAGAATACAAAAGATTAATATACAGAACTCTTCAAGAAATTAAGCAAAATGCAGAAAATGCAATAGATGAAATTAAAAAGATTAAAGAAGAGCATAATGACAAATTTAACAGGCTGCAACAATCCATAGAGAGACAGCAATCAGAAATCCAGAAGATTAACAATAAAATTTCAGAACTGGACAACTCAATAGAAAGTCATACGAACAGAATTGAGGCAATGGAAGTCAGAATTAGTAAGACTGAAGATAAAGCTCTTGACACCAACTTATTTCAGGAAAAATCAGATAAAAGGATTTAAAAAAATGAAGAACCCCTAAGAATTACATGGGACTTTATCAAGAGGAATAATCTACGAGTGATTGGAGTACCAGAACGGGGTGAGGGGTGGTGGTGGATAACAGAAAATACAGAGAGAATTGTTGAAGATTTGCTGGCAGAAAACTTCCCTGATATCATGAAAGATGACAAGATATCTATCCAAGATGCTCATTGAACCCCACATAAGGTAGATCCCAAAAGAAAGTCGCCAAGACATATTATAATCAAACTTGCCAAAACAAAGATAAAGAGAGAATTTTAAGAACAGATAGGGGTCAACAAAGTCATCTACAAAGGAGAGTCAATAAGAATAAACTTGGACTACTCAGCAGAAACCATGCAGGCAAGGAGGCAATGGGATGACATATATAAAGCCTTGAAGGAAAAAAACTGCCAGCCAAGAATTATATATCCAGCAAAACTGTCTCTCAAATATGATGGTGAAATTAGGGCATTTCCAGATAAACAGAAGTTTAGAGAATTTGCAAAAACCAAACCAAAATTACAAGAAATACTAAACGGAGTCCTCTGGTTAGAAAATCAGTAACATCAGATAACAACCCAAGACTAGAACACAGGACAGAGCAACCAGATATCAACCCAGATAGGGAAGTCACAAAAGTAAATCAAAGCTAAAACACTGAAAATACGAAAACAGATATCAATATGTAAAACATGACAACATTAAAACAAAAAAGAGGGACTTAAAAAGCGTAGACATGTATTTTTCATATGGAGAGGAAGTCAAGGCAATATAAAGAAATAAAAGACTGGTATAAACTTACAAAAATAGGGGTAAATACTAAGATAACCACAAAGGAAACTAACAATCCTACAAGTCAAAATAAAAAACTAGAAAAATATAGAGACTCAGCAAACACAAAATCAATGACAATAAAAAAGATGCAAAGAAAATACATAACAAAAAACGAATCAGCACAGAAAATTAAGTGGAATAAAGAACCTGTGAACAACATACAAAAAAAGATATCAAAATGACAGCACTAAACTCATACCTATCAATAATTATGCTGAATGTAAATGGACTAAATGCACCAATAAAGAGACAGAGAGTGGCAGATTGAATTAAAAAAACACAATCTGCCTATATGCTGCCTACAAGACACGCACCTTAGACTTAGACATAAACAAACTAAAACTCAAAGGATGGAAAAAATGTATCAAGCAAACAACACTCAAAAAAGAGCAGGAGTGGCAATATTAATCTCTGACAAAATAGACTTTAAAGTAAAATCCACCACAAAGCATAAGGAAGGACACTATATGATGATTAAAGGGTCAATACACCAGGAGGACATAACTATAATAAATATTTACGCACCCAACGACAGGGCTCCAAAACACATAGAACAAACTCTAACAGCACAGAAAAGAGAGATAGACAGCTCCAGAATAGTAGTAGGAGACTTCAACACACCACTTTTGGTGAAGGACAGAACATCCAGAAAGAAGCTCAGCAAAGACATGGAAGAGCTAAATGCTACAATCAACCAATTTGATCTCATAGACATATACCGAACACTCCACCCAACAGCAGCCAAGTATACTTTCTTTTCCAACCCACATGGAACATTCTCCAGAATAGACCATGTATTAGGCCATAAACTAAGCCTTAACAAAATTCAAAGCATCAAAATATTACAAAGCATCTTTTCTGACCACATGCCATAAAAGTAGAAATCAACAACAGAAAAAGCAAGGAAAAAAAATCAAACACATGGAAACTGAACAACACCTTGCTCAAAAACTACTGGCTTATAGAAGAAATTAAGGAGGGAATAAAGAAATTCATAGAATCAAATGAGAATGAAAACACATCCGGCCAGAACCTTTGGGACACAGCAAAAACAGTGCTCAGAGGTCAGTTTATAGCAATAAATGCACACATAAAAAAAGAAGAAAGGGCCATAATCAAAACAGTAACCCTACGACTGGAACAAGTAGAAAGAGAGCAGTAAAAGAAGCCCTCAGGCGCCAGAAGAAAGGAAATGATAAGAATTAGAGCAGAATTAAATGAAATAGAGAACAGGAAAACAATTGAAAGAGTTAACAAGACCAAAAGCTGGTTCTTTGAAAAGATCAACAAAATTGATAAACCATCGGTCAAACTGACAAAAGAAAAACAGGAGAGGAAGCAGATAGCCCGTATAAGAAATGAGATGGGTGATATCACAACAGACCCAACTGAAATTAAAAGAATCATAACAGAATACTATGAAAAATTTTACTCTAACAAATGTGAAAACCTAGAGGAAATGGACAAATTTCTAGAAACTCACTACCTACCTAAATTAACACAAACAGAGGCGGAACAACTAAATAAACCTATAACAAAAGAAGAGATTGAAAAGGTAATTTTAAAACTCCCAACCAAAAAAAGCCCTGGCCTGGATGGCTTCACCGAATTCTAACAAACTTTCAGAGAAGAGTTAACACCACTACTACTAAAGGTATTTCAGAGCATAGAAAAGGATGGAATACTCCCAAACTCATTCTATGACACCAGCATAACACTGATACCAAAACCAGGTAAACACACCGCAAAAAAAGAAAATTACAGACCAATATCCCTCATGAACACTGACGCAAAATTCCTCAACAAAATTCTAGCCGATAGAATTCAACAACATATCAAAAAAATAATTCACCATGATCAAGTGGGATTTATACCAGTTATGCAGGGATGGTTCAACATTAGAAAAGCAATCAATAATCCATCACATAAATAAACAAAAGACAGGAACCACATGATCTTATCAATCGATGCAGAAAAGGCATTTGACAAAGTCCAACACCCATTCATGATTAAAACTCTCAATAAAATAGGAATAGAAGGGCCAGTCCTCTATACAATTAAGGGCGTTTATACAAAACCAACAGCCAACATCATCCTAAATGGAGAGACTTTGAAAGCATTCCCCTTGAGAATAAGAACCAGACAAGGATGCCTTTCATCACCGCTCTTATTCAACATTGTGCTGGAGGTCCTAACCAGAGCAATTAGGCTAGAAAAAGAAATAAAGGCTATCCAGATTGGTAGAGAAGAAGTCAAAGTATCTCTATTCACAGCTGATATGATCTTATACACAGAAAACCCCCAAAGAATCCACAAGAAAACTTCTGGAACTAATAGAAGATTTCAGCGAAGTTTCAGGACACAAGATAAACATACAAAAATCAGTTGGATTCCTTCACATCAACAAAGAGAACCTCAAAAAGAAAATCACCAGATCAATACCATTTACAATAGCCCCCAAGAAGATAAAATACTTAGGAATAAATCTAACCAGAGACGTAAAAGATCTACACAATGAAACTACAAGACACTACTGCGAGAAACCAAAAGAGACCTGCATAAGTGGAAAAACATACTTTGCTCATGGACAGGCAGACTCAACATTATGAAAAGGCCAATTCTACTCAAAGCGATCTACAGATACAATGCAATCCCGATCCAAATTCCACCAGCATTTTTTAATGGGATGGAGAAACAAATCACCAACTTCATATGGAAAGGGAAGAGGCCCCGAATAAATAAAGCATTACTCAAGAAGAAGAAGAAAGTGGGAGGCCTCACACGACCTGATTTTCGAACCTATTAAACCACCACGATAGTCAGAACATCCTGGTACTGGTACAACAACAGATACATAGATCAATGGAACAGAGCTGAGAATCCAGACATAAATTCATCCACCTATGAGCAGCTGATATTTGACAAAGGCCCAAAGTCTGTTAATTGGGGAAAAGGCAGTCTCTTTAACAAATGGCGCTTGCATAACTGGATATCCACCTGCAAAAAACTGAAACAAGACACATACCTCACACCATGCACAAAAACTAACTCAAAATGGATCAAAGACTTACATATAAAATAAAAAATGATAAAGATCATAGAAGAAAAAATAGGGACAATGCTAGGAGCCCTGATACATGGCATAAACACAATACAAACCATAAGTAACAATGCACAAGCACCCGAAGAGAGACTAGATGACTGGGAGCTCCTAAAAATCAAACACTTATTCTCATCCAAAGACTTCACCAAAAGAGTAAAAAGACAACCTACAGACTGGGAAAAAATTTTTGGCTATGACAAATCCGATCAGCATCTAATCTCTAGAATCTACAAGATACTGCAAAACATCAACAACAAAAAGACAAATAACCCAATTTAAAAAATGGGCAAAGGATATTAACAGGCACTTCACCAAAGAAGATATTCAGGCAGCTAATAGACATATGAAGAAATGCTCATCATGATCATTAGCCACTAGAGAAATGCAGATCAAAAGTACAATGAGATATCATCTCACCCCAACAAGGCTAGCATTAATGCATAAAACACAAAATAATAAATGCTGGAGAGGTTGTTGAAAGGGTGGAAAGGAGGAGTGTGTTGTCACAGTATGGGGAGAGCAATTAGAGTCACATAACAATGTATGTATAAATTTTTGTATGGGAAAAAATAAAAAATCTTTCTGGCAACCAGAATGAGTGTCAGTGCACGGAAGCAATAATATATTCTTCATAAACTGAGAAAGTAAGTATCTTTTAAACATTCTAAAAGGAAAATTGTTTTAAGCTCCAGTGGGAGTTGGGTCTAACTTTGAGAAAAATAATCCAAAAGGTCTTCTAGACAAAGCCAACTCTTAATGTTTTAGGAGAATGTGTGAAGCCATGCAAGGGAATGGAAGTATTCTTGTTTTTTAAGGAAATTTTTCATTGTTGTTTTTGAATTTAATTACATTGTGCTCAGCAGATATGATGTATAATATACTGAATCCTCATAAGTTTTTAATCTTTTTATGATAAAGTATTTGATCAATTTTTGTAAATGCTCCATGTATGTTTCAAACAAATACATAGTCTCTGTTGGATGCATTCTCTCTGTCACGTAAGTATTACAATATTTAAACTGTTGTTCAAATCTCAAGCCTTCTATACTCTTACTTTTTTTCTGCTTTATCTATCAGTTTATGATTGAATTATATTTAATATTCCTCTAATTGTGAATTTATCAATATTTCTTTGTAACAGGTTTTGCTTTACATGTTTTGAGGCTACATTATTAGATGCATTTAAACTTAAAAAAAAGTCAGTGGTTCAAATTTACCAGCCACTCCACAGAAGAAAGATGTGGCAGTCTGCTTTTGTAAAGATTAAAGCCTAGGAAACTCTATGGGGCAGTTCTACTCTGTCCTATGAGGTCGCTATGAGTTGCAATGGACTTGGCAGCAACAGGTTTTTTTTTTTTTTTTTTCTTTTCTTCATAGTCTTCAAAGGCCACAATCACACATCCTCCTTTGTCCTCTGCTATAAGATAGCAGGTACGATATAAATACTTATTTATAATGTTGATTTAAATCCTAGGAATGAAGATGAACACCCACACATAAGATTTACAGAGTTGCCTAAAGGAACGTTTTAGTGTGGCACTGAAAAATAGTTCGCGTGATATTTAACATAGTTTTACAAGCGTGGATTTTGAAGACTCGTATTTAAGAGTCTATTCATTTCCATCTAGGACATAGTTTGTTAACAGAGTTAGCTGCTTTTGGAATTAATGTGGGTTTTGGTTCTGGTTTTCAAGTTTAAATGACTGTATTTTTGCACTCATACTTAACTGAAATACATATCCCCCCTTAGTTTCACAAAACCTTTAAATATTTTTTACCAATAATATAAGAAATCTTTGTCATCATGCTGCAAACAACAAATGTGAAAATATACCAAATGGTGACATCATAGAATTTATTAGAAATGAGGACTTACAAATCAACACTTGATTTATTCTTTGCTTTTTCTTAAGAATTTAACAAACTTACAATTACCATCTAACTTATAAAAGTTAAAATTGTTAAAATTTTGAGTTTCACATTTCAAGATAAAGTCACAATCAACCCTATTATTTTGTTAACAATTTGGTAGATTTACTAAGGCATGAGTTTTTCTGGAAAAGTCTCCTCTTAGACTACACATGCTCCTGGAGGTGAGGTGTTCCATCATATCAGTGTTTCATCATATTTACCCACAGTGCCAAGTACTTCACCTTATTAAGTACGTATCTAAATGTCTGTTGTTTAATGTCTATACCCATTCATTGATTACCAGAAGAAGGATATTGTTTTCAAGTACTCACTCAGAAACTCAGTCTCATTACTTAGAAATGAACACCAAATGTTCAAAGTTACGGGTCACAGAACTTGTAAAGGTGGAGAGGGTATAAGCAGCAGACTGCACCACTCTCTACCATCAACAACACAATTGGCATTCCTTCCTAATAATGTCCACCCCACTGTCTCTTCTCAATTAGCAAGCTCAAGCTTCTCTCTCAAAGTAGAAAAGTAAAGGATCTGTATAGCCAGTCTTTCTTCTTTATCACTCCTTCAAGTAAGTCCCTGAGCCTGTTGGCCCCAACCAGTATATTTGGAGTCTAACACTTACTTTCAATCTTTGGTCAAATTTGGTAACCTGTTTTCATCAAGCCCCCTCAAGATAATTTCTGACAATCCAGATAATTGTCTTCTTCATTATATAGACTTTTTCCAAGGCCAATCAGAAATTAATGTGTAAAAGATAAAAATGAAGAAAATGTTTTAGAATTTCCAAAGAAATATTTGGTTAACAGTTCTAAAAATAACAAAAGAGATGCAGTTTGGATAGTCATTTCCTTATAAAGTCTGCTGTTCTGTTATCCATCAAGCAGGTATGTGCGACTGTAAACAATCGAGTTTCATGTGTGGCTCTGGTATCAGCCTTGTTCTTTTGTTCTCTCTCAAATGTGCTAAAAGTAGCTGGTGCCATTCTACAGATATCCAGTGAAACAGTCATGAGTTTACAGAAAGAATACAAATACTCTAATATCCTCCTCTCTGCTTACATTTAATCACTGGTCTTTTCCTGCTTTAAAGAAGATACCATAAGAAGGTTCATTCTCATGAAATGTCTTGGGACATGAAAACATGTGAAAGAATGTCAATTCTCATATTGTGCTATGATGAATATCTTCTAAAAGCCCTTAACAAAAAAAAAAAATTATTCTCACTAAAAGAACAGTCTAGATATACACAGTTGCCTGAATAATGGAAAACAGGAAGCCTTCTTTAGCCTAAACACCCAGATAATTTAGGAAATACTAAATGGGAAGACAACTAAAGAAGATACTTAATTATTCTGACTGGCTACAGGTTTTGTACACTGCCATTTAACTGAAACTTCCCAGTAAATATCCACTGGTTTTCTCAGCCTAATAGCTGCTCATCTGTCTTCACAAAGTTACATACACTGGGTCAAATGTATATTATTAAGAAATTCATAGATAGATCTGTGAGATTTTATGGGACATTATGTTTTTGTATGTTTTTCATTATGTTTTCATTGATGGAAAAGCTCAATATCATCTTCAGAACAAGGCCAGGGGCCAATTGTGGAATAGACTATCAACTGCTCATACGCAAGATCAAGCTGAAGCTGAAGAAAATTAAAACAAGTCCACAAGAACCAAACTACGACCCTGAGTATACTGCACCTGAACTTGGAGACAATCTCAAGAATAGATTTGAAGAGTAATGACTAAAGACCAGAGGAGTTGTGGGAAGACATCAAGGAAGTAATACATGAAGAAAACAAAAGGTCATGAAAAAGAGAGGAAAGAAAGAAAGGACCAAAATGGATGTCAGAAGAGACTCTCAAACTTGCTCCTAAATATAGAGTAGCTAAAGCAAATGGAATAAATGATGAAGTAAAAGAGCTGAACAGAAGATGATTTCAAAGGGTGACTCAAGAAGACAAAGCAAAATATTATAATGAAATGTGCAAAGACCTAGAGGTAGCAAACCAAAAGAGAAGAACACACTCGGCATTTCTCAAGCTGAAAGAATTGAAGAAAAAATACAAGCCACAAACTGCAATTTTGAAGGATTCTATGGGGAAATTTTTAAATGACGCAGAGAGCATCAAAAGCAGATAGAAGGAATACACAGAGTCACTGTACCAAAAAGAAGTGGTTGACAATAACGATTTCAGGAGGTAACATATGATCAAGAACCAATGGTACTGGAGGAAGAGGTCCAAGCTGCACTGACAGCATTAGCAAAAGACTATGCTCCAGGAACAGAGAGAATACCATCTGAAATGTTTCAACAAATGGATGCAGCACTGGAAGTGCTCACTCATCTATGCCAAGAAATTTGGAAGACAGGTACCTGTCCATAACAAAGAAAAGTGATTCAACAGAATGAGGGAATGATCAAACAATATCATTAATACCACAAGTAAAATTTTGCTGAAGATCATTCAAAAGCAGTTGCAGCAGTACATCAACAGGAAACTGCCAGAAATTCAAGCTGAATTCAGAACAGGACATGGCACGAGGAATATCATTGTTGATGTCAGCAAGATCATCGCTGAAAGCAGAGACTACCAGAAAGATGTTTACCTGTGTTTTATTGACTATGCAAAGGCATTCGACTGTGTAGATCATGAAAAATTATGGGTAACACTGCAAACAATGGGAATTCCAGAATACTTAATTGTGCTCATGCAGAACCTGCACATAGACCAAGAGGAAGTCGTTCAAACAGAGCAAGGGGATACTGCATAGTTTAAAATCAAGAAAGGTGTGCGTCAGGGTTGTATCCTTTCACCATACTTATTGAATCTGTATGTTGAGCAAATAATCCAAGAAGCTGGAGTATATGAAGAAGAATGTGGCATCAGGATTGGCGGAAGACTCATTAACAACCTTTGATATGCAGATGGCACAACCTTGCTTAGTGAAAGTAGAGAGGACTTGAAGCATTTACAAATGAAGTTCAAAGGACCACAGCCTTCAGTATGGACTGCACCTCAAGATAAAACAAAAATCCTCACAACTGGACCAATAAGCAACATCATGATTAATGGAGAAAAGAGTGACACTGTCAAGGATTTCATTTTACTTGGATCTACAGTCAACACCCATGGAAGCAGCATTCAAGAAATTAAACAATGTGTTGCATTGGGCAAACTGGCTGCAAAAGATCTCTTCAAAGTGTTAAAAAGCAAAGATGTCACTTTGAGGACTAAGGTACACCTGACCCAAGCGATGATTTTTCAGTGACCTTGTATGCATGCGAAAACTGGACAATGAATAGGGAAAATGGAAGAATTGATGCCTTTGATTATGGTATTGGTGAAGAATACTGAATAATACCGTAGACTGCCAGAAGAACAAGCAAGTCTGTCTTGGCATACAGCCAGAGTGCTCCTTGGAAGCAAGGATGGTGAGACTTCATCTCACTTAACTTTGGACATGTTATCAGGAGAGATCAGTCCCTGGAGAAGGACATCATACCTGGTAGAGGTTCACTGAAAAAGAGGAAGACCCTCAAGGAGATGGACTGACACACTGGCTGCAACAATGGGCTCAAACATAGCAACGATCATGAAAATAGCGCAGGACCGGGCAGTGTTTCGTTCTGTAGTACATAGGGTTGCTATGAGTCGGAACCAACTCAACAGTACCTAACAGCAACAATGTTTTCATAAATAAAAAATCCATTTTACTTAATGATTATTCAAAATATCCCTTCATTTTTACTTTCATAGAACTTAAGGTCAATTGGTCTAAACCCTTCCTAATTTTGATAACCTGTCCAGTGTTTATTTGAACATTTCTAGGGAGGAAGCGTTTGGCATGGTTCTAATCATCTTATCACGATTCTACTTGTTAAATTGTTCTTCTTTAGATAACTTAGATGTGTGGGCCTCTTATGAGTGGGATATGGACAGGGGTGGAATTCTACTTCCTAGAAGCATATTTTCTCCGTATCTCCCTTTTTGGATAAAAATATGGTTCCCCATTCTTCATCCTTTTGAAAATGTACAAGAATACATGCCTTTTCCTCGGTATTCAGTTACCTGAAGATAAGTAATAGGTCCCCACCCATCTGATATTGTTCAGATTGGACATTCTCAGTTCTTCTCACTGCTCCTCACATTAACTCCTGCCCACACAAGCATATATTCTTTCCCTTTCTCTTTTTTCCTAATATATACCTCCATCCCTTGAGAAACAGCTTCATTACTTACTAGCGACACTGGGCAGGTTATTAACCTCTCTAATCATCAGTCTTCAGAGCTAGAAAATGGATATAATGCCACCTACCTCAGAGTTGATAAGATGACTGGTATAACACACTCAAAAAAAAATTCAGTACATAAACATGTACAAGCCAAGTGATTTGAATCTCAACATAATTTTTTTAAAAATGTCTCTCCTAGAAGGGCCACCAGCTGACTATCCTCATCACATGGTTGGCCTTTCTGGCATGGCCAGCCCCAACCCTAAGATTATCCTAGAGGTTCACCATGAGTCACCTCCTTAACATAAACTATCAGGTCTGGTCCAAGAGGCCCAGGTGAATAAAAACAACACTCCTACTGCTTGGAAAATTCCAAGTGTTTAGAGGTTATATAAATGAGAATAACAGTGGTAAAAATATAGTATCCATTTTCCAAGCCCCTTCTGTTCTTAGAAGAATTCAGCATGGTTGAATAACGTCATGTTAGACTATTCTAATCTTCTGTGACAAAGTGAAAGATCAGGTAAAACTAGTAATAAGCATGCCTTTAATTTTGATCATGATGCATCCATACCCACAAACTGAAAGGTAAAATCTACCTACAAAACAACAACTAAGGGGATAGAAACTGATTGGAAAGTAGCACCGACAGCTTGGTTGAATCTTTCTTAACTGGGGAAGTCCCAATCATGTTTCATAAACTTGAGCCATGCCAGGGTTAAAACTGGGCCCAATGGAATCACATGATTTCATCTATCTGAGTTTTGCATATGCATTTTCTGAACTATACCTGATGACAAACCCCCTTCAGTACAGTCACACCCTACCCACAAGAATGAAGAAAGTGAAAAAAAAAAAAAAAGAGGATACATCTTGTCTATGTACAGAGACCCCAAGTTAAAAATGAAGAGCACTTTTCCAAATCAGAAGGAAAAAATATGGTCTATATTTTTCTAATCATTAAACCACCAGAATGCATTTTTTAAAAGGGTACAAAAAGTTCAATTAAGGGGATGTAATATGAAATTCTTTCCTGTGTTTTACCCACCTTGGAATTAACAAGTAAATCAAAAGTCAAATTTTCAATCTTAAAACAGAAACAACAGTCTTATCTACCAAGGATTTACTTTGTAAATCTCTATCCACAGATAGGACTAGTGCTGGTAAGATAACAGGTCACTGCTGCTAGTTGAAAATATTCTTGCCTCCTGTTAAGGACTGAATTGCGTCCCCAAAAAATATGTGTTGTAAATCCTGGCCTTTATGCCTGCAGTCATAATATCATTTTGGAATGGGTTGTCTTTATCATGTGAATGAGGCAGGATTACTATGGGGTTTATCTTCAGTCAATCTCTTTTGAGATATAAAAGAGATTAAACAAGCAAGCAGAGCAAAGATGGGCGAAGACACATGCCTAGCCACATGAAGATCACCAAGGAGCCAAGGAAAAAGGACCTTCCCCTAGGGCTGACAGAGAGAAAAAGCCTTCCCCTAGAGGTGGCACCCTGAATTCTGACTTCCAGCCTACTAAACTGTGAGAAAATAAACTTGTTTGTTAAAGCCACCCACTTGTAGTATTTCTGTTATAGCAGTACTACATAACTAACACACCTCCCATTTGCTGGTATTTTTTATGAGTGGGAACAAAAACAGAGCTGCATCAGCCCAGCTCTCAGTCAGCTAGCTTTGGAAAGGGGTTTCTATGGACTGAAATATGTCCCTCAAAAATATGTGCTGTAAATCCTAACCTCTTTGCCTGCGTTTATAGTCCCATTTGGAAATGGGATTACTGTTAGGATAATGAGACAGAATTAGTGTAGGGTGTATCTTGAGTCAATCTCTTTTGAGATATAAAAGAGATTAAACAAGCAAACAGAGCAAAGGTGGGGGAAGACACATGCCAAGTCACTTGACGATCTCCCAGGAGCAGAAGCTCAAAGAGACAAGGACCTTTCTCCAGAGCCGACAGAGAGAGAAAAACTTCCCCTAGAGCCAGTACCCTGAATTCAGACTTCTAGCTTCCTAAACTGTGATAAGAAAACCCTGGTTACATAGTGGTTAAGAGTTCGGCTGCTAACCAAAAGGTCAGGAGTTCGAATCTACCCGGAGCTCCTTGGAAATCCTATGGGGCAGTTCTATTCTGTCCTATAAGGTCACTATGAGTCGGAATCAATTCGACAGCAACGGGTTTTTTTTTTTTTTTTTAACTGTGAGAAAATAAATTTCTATTTGTTAATGCCACCCATTTGTGGTATTTCTGTTATAGCAGCACTAGATAACTAAGACAGAATTTGGTACCAGGAGTGGGGTGCTGCTCTAACAGATACTTAAAATGTGGAAGCAGTTTTGGAATTGGGTAATGGGTAGAAGCTGGAAGAGTTTTAAAGTGTCGAATAGCAAAAGCCTAGATTGCCTTGAAGAGACTATTGGTAGAACTATGGACATCAAAGCAATTCTGGTGAGGACTCAGAAAGAAGTGAAGAGAGCTAAAGTTTCTATTGTCTCAGAGACTATGTATGGCACAAACAACAGAATGTTGCTAGAAATGTGGACATTAAATGTGCTTCCAGTGAGGCTTTAAAATGAAATTATGAATATTTGATTGGGCAATGGAGGAAAGGTGATGCTTTTTATGCAGTGGCAAAGAACTTGTCTGAATTATGTTCAAGTGTTTGATGGAAGACGGAACTTGTAAGTGATGAACTTGGATATCTGGCTGATGAGATTTCTAAACAAGAGCTTAAAGGGGTCACATGATTTCTCCTTGTTGCTTATAAGAAAATGGAAGACGAAAGAGATGAACTTAAAATTGAACTGTGCAAAATGAAAACAGAACTTAAAGATTTGGAAAATTCTGATATACAAACCAAGGACACGTGTCCTAGAATTTTTACCAAGGATGTGGCTACGCAATCTTTTGTTAAAGAAATTAAGCCTGTAACTGATGGACCTAACCAACTACCACAGCAGAAAACCCATCAGCTTAGACTGAAGGGGACAGAGAAAGAACGAAAGGGAAGAACTCTGACTGCCTCTTGGAAATCTACAAGCAGGAAACAGGCCAAAGGAGCTACACCTGTTGTCCTCCAAGAAAAGAAAAGGGTCATCCCTGGAGCATCTCAGAGATCAGCAGAACTACTGCAAGGAGCACGGGAAGCAGGGCTTTCTAGGTTTCAAAGAGTAGGGCCATGGTCTCCTAGGTTTCAATGAGTTGGATCTTTGCCAACTCTGTTCCGGAGTGTGGGGCTGCCATTAAGGTGTGCCAGGGGGAGAAGGTTGCCACCTAAAGCTGAGGGGTGGGGCTGCCATGCCCAAGGGGCAGAAGGATGGGGCCTGCTGGGGCCGAGGGGGTAGGGTCGCCACTCAGATGGACTAGAAGAATGGGGCTGCCCAAAGCTAAGGGAGCAAAGTTGCCATCCCAGTGGGCCTGGAAAGTGAAGCTGAAGCCCACCCAGGGCGGAGGGGCCTCCACCCAGAATCCAGGGTGCGGCCAACACCCAGAGTCTGGAGGTTGGGACCATTGCCTAGATGGTATCAGAGAACAGAGAATTATTTTCAAGTCTTGAGAGCTAATGTAAACTCTTCTGCTGGGTTTGGGACTTGCTTGGTGCCTGTTACCCCTTTCCCTTCAATCTCCCCCATTTATAATGGAAATGTATACCTTGTGCCTGTTCCATCATTGCATTTTAAAAGAGGATAACCTGCATTCTAGATTTCACACATTCTTAAATGAAGAGAAATTTTGCTCCAGGATGGAATATGCCTAATGTCTCACCCATATCTGATATAGATGATTCAGAAGATGAGATTATGCACATGGAGTTGATTTAAAACTTTCGGGATGATGTGATGGGGAGAATGTGTTTTGCATGTGGCAAAGACATGAATTTTAGGAGGGCCAAAGGGTGGAACATTATAGATTGAATTGTGTCCCCCAAAAATACGTGCTGTAAATCCTAGCCTCTACGCTTGTGGTTATAATTCCAATTCCATCTTTGTTATGTCAGTGAGGCAGTTATTAGCGTAGAGTGTAACTTGAGTCAGTCTCTTTTGAGATATAAAAGAGATTAAACAAGTGAGCAGAGCATAGATGGGGGAAGTCATAAGCCAAGCCACATGCAGATCACCAAGGAGTCAAGGAATAAGGACCCTCCTCCAGATGGGAGGATTAGTGTAGGGTGTGTCTTGAGCCCATCTCTTATAAGAGATAAAAAGAGCAGATCTGGCAAGCAGAGATGGAGGAAGAGAGATGTGAAGCCACGTGAAGATGGCCCAGGAGCAGGCGCTCAAAAGAAATAAAGACCTTTCCTCCAGAGCCAACAGACAAAGCCTTCGCCTAGAGGTGGCACCCTGAATTCAGATTTCTAACCTCCTAAACTGTGAGAAAATAAATTTGTTTCTTAAAGCCACCCACGTGTGGTATTTCTGTTATAGCAGCACCAGATAACTAAAACAGGGGTTCATACAAAAGAAAAGCAAATGCAATTACTGTAGAATCTACAATGAAAATGTTCATCAAAACAACCTTAGCAAAAAGACAGTACATCACTAATATTGAGAAATATT
Source organism: Dugong dugon (assembly GCA_030035585.1). Classification (NCBI taxonomy): domain Eukaryota; kingdom Metazoa; phylum Chordata; class Mammalia; order Sirenia; family Dugongidae; genus Dugong; species Dugong dugon. The sequence continues at coordinate 16,826,382 of CM057463.1, read as the reverse complement.
CAGCCAAACCCCCACCTCACCTATATTCTATGAACTTTCCATTTCTCCTGGGGGTTGAAGTAAATGAGGAACAGACTTACACTCCAAATAGGAACAAGCTTTCAAATTACACTAAATGAAACAATATGTATAAAAGTTCTGGGTAATCTGTCAGCTGAAAAGAGTATATAAATGTGAAGTAGTATTACTAATCATTTGAGCTGTCCAAAAACAAAAAGGTCCACCTAAGAAGCAGCACACGTCACTAGAAGAGCTCAAGTAGTTTCCTTAAGGGACATGGCAGAGGGATTCCCTACACTGGATGCTTTGATGAGGGTTATTCTAAAGGCCCTTCCAATGCTGAAGACGTAATCATACTAGAACCTAAATTATTATTCCAAACCTTTCAGTGTTTCTTCAAAAGAGTTGGATGCATGTATTGTGGCATATTCTAAATCACTTCAAAAAATTCATTTATTATTATTTAAAAAATTCTAAAAAAAAATTTATAAATGGAAAAAGTTATCAGTACTTAAAACTATATAGTATAAGAAAGGAGTATAGGCTTTGGGGTGAGGTGGACTATCATTATTAGTTTATGACCTTGGGCAGGTTTTTAACCTCTAGGAGTCTCTGTTTCATTACCCACAAAACAAGGATCACAATGTGGATTTGTTGGGAGGATTGCATGGGTTAATATGCCAAACTCTGGGGAAGCCCCTAGTGCTCAAGGGCTGCTCAATAAATGATATTCATTGTTAGTGCTGATGTTTTTTTTTTTTAAAAAAAAAGAATAAAATAAAGATCTTGTGATATAATTTTTTTTTTTTTTTTAATATTAAGGAAGCACTAGACATCTCGTAAAGAACTATAATATTCCCGGATTCTTGCAGGACTTTTTTTCTCCCCAAGTGTTTTTCATTAAAGTTTTTCCTTAGAAAAGAATGAAATGATACAGATGGAGAATTTTTTTTTTTTCCCAGCCAGAACGCTAGACAGTGTTACCTATCCTTGAAATGCACCCTTTGAGTCATGTTCATTGGAGGATGATGTATGGTTTGAACATCAACTCAAGAACAGCCTCATGGTAAAAACCCTGCTACGAATGATTGTTCTTAGAGTCCTGGAAACTTACAGATTCTGGAAAACAGGGTTTGTCATGATAAAGGATCTTGTTTCAAGATTGAAAATATGGGAAGCACCGTCATATTAAAATCTCACAGTTAGCATATTTCTAATATGTCAAATGAATAAGCAAAATAATCTTCTAGAGCATCCCTCAGTTAAATGCTAAGCTTCCTCTGAGAAAGCAAATAAAGAGTTGTAAACTTTCCCCATCATAAAAGAAAAAAAACGTATACAATAAGCATGTTTTCAACTCTCTAGAAAGCACTGTACACATGTGAAGTGTATCAGCATTATCTGAAAATGGAACAGTCAGCCTTACAGTGTTGTGAGTTCTGTAAATCTAGACGCATTCAGCAGGAAGTGGAGCTTCAGAATGTTAAAATATGAATATAAAATCTTTCTGAGCAGAAGAATAGATTGCCAGATTTCTCCAGATCTCAGCCTGAATGTCCAACTGGTTGTGTTTCGATTTTCTCAAATCCAGTATATGAACTATTATTTTTCATTAACTAAGTTTTGTCACTGCTCTGATAAACAAGTAGCCCATCTTCACTTTTCAAGGTATTGCTCTACCTCCTTTGAGTCCTAACTCCTCGAAACACTGATTACTTCTTATTTAAATCAGGAGCTGATTGTTTTTCCTTCAATACCCAGAATGCAGTAAGCAGTTGGTTTAAACCTAACTGCATACCTCCTAAATGATGGCTTTTGAATCATTTGAAACACTGCCAACCAGACAATGAGGATTTATAGAAGCTTGAAGGAGACACTAAGAAGTATTCTAATAACACTTAAGGGAAATACATCCTTCACTTTTACTGAGCTGGGAGGGAACTAGAAATGTTCTAGTGCAACTCTCAGGTTACTGACGGAGAAATGGATTTGCCCAACACCCAACTGGTTAAAGGCAGAGCTGAAACTAGAACCTGTTCTAAATTGCTCTCTCTCTCACACACACACACACACCTTGATTTCACTTAAATTTCTTCTTCTTGTTTGATAAAGAGTGAAAGCACTGGTGGCCTAATTTTGAAAGAAACCACTGCAAATTGTTGTGAAAAACTGGTTTCACAGTTGGCTGATTTAATTCCAGGGGGAGCGGGGATGCCTCAAAGGCATTGTGATTACCGGACTAACACACAGTTGGGCTCATTCATGGGGGGACGTGGGAGTGCAGGGGATCCCTGAGAGAAAAAGCACAGGAGTAAAAATAAATACATAAACATCCTATGATTTAATCATGGGAAAACCCTATATACACAGAGTGGGAGGAAGATGAGTAACATTAATTACCACTTTGGGCTTCACCACCAAAGTACTCTAAGACTGGTTTTTCAAGCATAAAGAAAGGGCCCAGACAAGCAACAACTGCCTACAGCATGTTTTCTTGTCTCCCATGTCTGTGATTGCACTCTTGCCCATTGCAGACTAACCTTCCATTTGTGGAAGGTTCTGGATCATCTGGATTGTCCCTGGGAATGGCGATGGCATTTCTAGCCAGAAAATTAATGAGAGTTGTCTGTACAGTCCTTGTCTTTTTAAATTCATTTATTTCGTGGTAACATCTCTCTGCTTTCCAGGTTCCAAGAGTACAGATAAGGGCAAATTATCAGTAGAAGAGAAGGAAGCAGCAGCAGCATCAGAAGACACAAAGAATGGTTGGACTACTGCTCTAGTGTTTTCATCTCAGTATCCAATTTCCCAACTTTTAGGCAGGAGATGTTTGGGTGGATGGCAGGTAAGAGCCACTTGTGTGCTCACCTGGTTCCTCCCCTTTAATACTTACCCTAGTGTTCTTTTTCCCTTTACCATTCACAACGGTAGCCCATATATGGAGCTGCCACATCTTCAGCTTCTACTGTCATCTTTCAGTAAAACCTTACCTTCACACATAAAGTTACTGGTGTTCTCAAACCAATGGCTTTTGTTTTCTTTTTTCCTCCTTTTATGCCTCTCTAGCAGATTTGGGATTGTTGACTTTATAGAGAATTCTGAAGTTTAATTAAGCTTGAAAGGATGGGTAGAATCTGTCCCCAACACATTCCAGGAGGTGAAAATAACATAAATCACTCTTTTTACAGACTTCAGCTATTCATGTACATGTAGTCCTCAACTTACAACATATTAAAGTTACGATGAACCACACTTATGAGTGTCAGTGTATCTGGAACACTGCATCTTCCTGGGAGGAAATTACAGGAAAACACATCCAGCAGATATGGAAAAAACTGCTGAGTAATATGAACATGCTCCAAGCATTTGATCAGGATAATATAATGGAAGAGATTGGTGGAAAAACCGTCCTTATGGCAAGAACACTGAATTTAGAACTTGCTATCACCAATGTGGAACAGCTCATAGATCACAAAGAAGAGGAAACGACAGATCAGGACTTAATGGATTTTGAAGAGGAAAGATATGCTGAAAAAGAAAGAAATAATGAGGAAAAGGAAAGAAAGAATTTGTCAAAAAAATTTATAGTGAAAGAATTTTTTCTAAACTAAATCAGGGGCTTCTTGTTGAAAACATGGGCCCAAATGCTGACTGCTTTGCTAAAGTCAATACGCAGATTCGGGAAACATAAAGCTGTTACCTTGAAATACGTGAATTAAAAAAGACAAGGACTATACACACAACTCTCATTAATTTTCTGACTAGAAACGCCATCCTTGTTCCCAGGGATAATCCAGATGATCCAGAACCTTCTACAAGTGGAGTTATTACTGCAACTGACAAAATGACAACATTGCCCAACTCTTCATCATCAAATTTTTATAATCTGTGTATTTTTTAATGTATGTATTAAAATATACTTGTAAATTTAGATATAATGCTTCCAACCCTCCCAAAGACAAATAAAGATTGGATTTATAAAGATATTGATAATAAAAGGCAAGAATAATGAAAACTAAAAAAAAGAGGTATTCATCTTATGTCAGAATCGACTTACAACAGAGTTGTCAGAATGGAAACCTGTCATGTGTCGGGCACTATCTGTAGTGTATCACAGGGTATTCATCCATATTGCTTATTAATATTGTCATTAAAATTTATAAACTTTTACATTTAGCCCCAGCCTAAGCGATAAAAGTCTATCAAATCATGAATTTGACGTACTTTTTGTGTAGTTTCCTAGTTCACATTAAATTTAAATGTATAATATGAACATTTTTGATGTTCCCTCAAATACTACCCAAAATCATTTCCAGTGTCATCAGTAGGAAATGTCAACATTGGGGAAACATCAAATTAATCAAATTAAAGTGTGCTTTGGAACATGCACAGACAAAAAGAGTAAATTGTATTAAATAATGTTAGACGGAAACACTTGGGCCAGTCTATGCAGACCTCTGATAGGGCAAAAACCAGGAAGCAGTGAAAGGGAGGTGATGAAATGAAAGCAATACTTAGAAGAAACTCATCTGCCAGGTTCAAGCAGAATGAAGTGGAGGTGAGAGGTGAGAAGACCAGAAATCAGTTACAATAGCTATGCCAGAAAAGTGAAAGCCTGGACTAAACAGATAGACTCAAGATACGGAGGAAGGATGAAGAGTTCTGTTACAGTAGGGAAAGTAGACAAGAACCTGTAGACAGAGAAAAAGAAAGCTGGAGGAGGAGACAAAGACAAAGATGATACAGCATTTCCAACATGACCGACTGCTAATGCCACTGGCATATTCCATGGGGAGTCTGAAATGATGACAAGATATTCAAATGAAAATGTCAAATAGGCATTTAGTGACATAGTTCAAGAGCTCAGGTGAGAGGATAGAACTGACTGTATTGATTTTGGAGTCATCAGCCAAAAGGTGACAGATAAATCCATGAAATGGATATGCATTCCAAGATAAAAAGTGAAAAGAGCAAAGAGTTCAGTTCTGTTCAGGAATCCAGGCTGAGTGAGCTGACAAGGTGGCCATGTATAAAGAAAAAAAAAGTACTCTAGAGCAAATTGCTCAACCTTGGCAGGACATGAGAATGATCCTAGGTTAATTAATATGAATCTCTGGAACCACGGCATTAATATTTTTTACCAGATTAAGACTTTAAACATGGAAAATTCTTGACATATAAAAACTTCAAGCCAAACCTCTTAATCCTGCATAAATGGAAATGATAAAAAAAAGAGCAACCCAATTTTCTAGAGCATTTTCTACATAGAAATAATGTATGAAATAAAGGGTATAAATATATTAATTGATTTTATCTGATTAGAAATTCCTGTATTTTTCTTTATTCTTTTCAGAACTTTCCATATATTTATGACTTTTTAAAACATTTTATTGAACATTTTAACTGCTTCAGTTGGGAAGGTCATACAGGGTATCTAGTCTGGAATATCACTTCTAATAAGAAAAAAAATTATCTATGTGCACATTGCCAATTTTTCTTTTTCTCAATTTTCAATGCTTTTACAATTGCAGGGCCTAGCGACAGATTTCTTCTTTTTACTATTACATATTTTTTAAATGTTTTCTTTATACCTATTTGGATGTTGTTCACACCTAATATTTCCAGTTTCCCTAAAGATGAAATGTTCTTAATATTTACTCTACATTCGTGAAGTGTTTAAAATTTAATATGAAAGAAACCAATAGTTTACATGATTTTTAGGTTCTATTTTTAAGTTTTTCCTGAATAGTTCACTTTGGACAGGAAAGGAATAAACACAAGAGAAGATGACCATCTTAAATTCACCTTTGTCCATTAAGGGGAATGACTGTGCCTCTGTTCCTCCAATTACCCTGAATAATGATACCTGATATCCACCTGAGATATCTTCTCTGATGTGAATTTGGATAGATAGAGGTAATCCATTGAAGTTACTGTATGTATAGACAAGGCTGTGATACTAGAAAATTAATCCAGTCATTCACCTGCCATCCCAGAATAACAATTTATCCCAGACAGGTAAAACCATTCTTTTTCCTAAACCTCAGTAAATCACATTAAGAATTTAACACATATTTTGAGATTTTTGCAAGACAACAATGGTAATAATAATGTCTTAGATTTACATAAGGCTTACTGTGTGGTAAGATGAGAAAACTGAGTTCCAGAAAAGTTAAATAACCTAAAGATTATCTAAGTTCTAGAGAAGAAATAGAAGGCAGTGGTGGTTCAGTGGTAGAATTCTCGCCTTCCACACAGGAGACCTGGTTTCGATTTCCAGCCGATGTTCCCCAAGCACAGTCATCATCTGGCAGTGGAGGTCTGTGTGCTGCTGTGATACACAACAGGTTTCAGTGACGCTTCTAAACAGACTAGCAAGAAAGGCCTAACAAACTGTTTCTGAAAATCAGTCAATGAAATCCCTATGGATCACAACATAGGGTATGGCCCCACTGTGCATCAGGTTGCCATGAGCTGGATGGCAGCTAACAACAGAGAATAAACAAACAGGAAATCTGTTAAATTCTAAATTAGGTGGAAGATACCACCCCCTAAGAAATCAACATGTAGAAAAGCATTCTAAATTCTGGAATATGAAAAATAAATTTTTTATTGGAGATAATCATTTTTATATGATAAATTTTGTTTCACCTTTTTTCCTATGTCCTTTTACTTCTTCCTGTATTCTGAGCCTCTCCCCGATCAGTATCTAAAGATCAGGTTGTATTCATTTTCCACAGACCAAAACCAAAACCAAACCCATTGCCATCAAGTCGATTCCGACTCATGGCGACCCTACAGGACAGGGTAGAACTTCCCCATAGGGTTTTCAAGGCTATGATCTTCAGGGACGCAGTATGACACACATCTTTCTTCCACGGAGTAGCTGGTGGGTTCAAATCGACAACCTTTTGGCTAGCAGCCAAGCGCTTAACCACTGTGCCACCAGGGTTCCTTCCCTTCTAGTTATTCTCCCCTAAACTCCTGAGGATGTCTGCTTCTTTTCCTGAATCTGCACTGTAGAAGTAAACATGATACTTCAAACGCAGTTCAACCAAAACTAAGGCAGAAAGAAATATTACCTGCTTCACTTTTGATACTATATCCCTATTAACGCTAACTTCCTATTCTGCTTTGTCATATCTAAATCACATTCTGGATTCATTGCTGATGCTCTCTATTAATAACTTCACACCCTTCCCACAAGCGGTGAGCTAAGTCACAAAATCCACTCCTATGCTTATAAATTGTTTTTGCTCTTTTTACAAGGAGTTAATTAGATAACTTTAAAAGTTCCTTTTAACTGACTCTCATTCAGTGTGGCCTAGACATGGCAAGATAAAAACACTTGGAACTGGTTTGGTTACACAAAATTCAGGGATGAAAATGTAATACAGTTTTCAAACACTTAAGCCATTGTGTTCATCCTACATGAAGAAAGATTTCACAAATGTTATGTAATTTTGTAAATACCAAAGGGATATTTTCAAAATAATTCTTTTCTCTCCGTCGAGGATTTCTAATATCATCACAGTGTACCTTTGCTAAATTTAAAAACTGAGCCATCTTCTCTAGCAATCTTGAAAGAAAGCCTGGCTTTGACTTGATTGGGAGAGGTAACTGTTGTTTTTATCACACCAGGGATTTGGGGTCCACAGGTGCCTTTTCCACTTTTCATCAGGAGGTAAAATTCACAGAGGGTCTTCCATGTAGACAGGGATTTGATAGGATGAATAGAAGAAGGGAAGTCTCTCCCAGCTGGAGGCAAGCCTTAGTGATCTCCTTAGCAGCAGCTCAAACTGTTGAAGGAGCGGGCAGGACCAGCCTGTGACATTGCGATAGGTCAAGGCTGAGTAAAGGACAAGAATGAGGACGATCAAAGTTGAAAGGAAATAGAGGCCAAAAGCCAAAAACTGATACAGTAAGGAGGGGAAACCCCAATTTGAAGAGAGAAAAATAACAGCTGTCAGAATGAGAAAGCTGCAGATTCAAGAGAGTGAGAAAGGGATTGAAAGGAGGAAGAATAGAGGATGATTTACACAAGGGTGGAGTAGTTCACAAAAAAATTGCTAGAGCAGCATAGGACAATGAGGGGTAAAGTAGCTAAGTACACCTAGGAGAATTTTAATATCCAGATATTTTCCCATGTTTAATGTTGTCTTCCTATGAAATTAAGAAAGGTTTTACCTTCAAGAAGGTCATCTAACAAGAAGAAGGTCTACACTAGAGCAGGATTTCTCAACCTGAGCAGAAAATTAGAATCATCTGGGGGGGGGCGGGGGGACCTCTTATTTTTTTTCACTTGTTATTTTACATTTGATTAAAAAAAAAAAAAACTTTGCAAGTCAAATTAAAGAAGAAAAAAAAGTAACACATTCTCTTCTGTTTAAAGCTTAACACAACAGGGAGTCATTACTAAACCAGAATCTCACCTCTCTAGTTAGATTGAATTTTTCTGACGTGTTTAAACTTTAAGGCATTTTCCTTCCTTTGCAACTTCCTTACAATTTCATTTTGAATTTTCCATGATGTCACATAACGAAGTGTTGGTTTAGTACAGAATTCAGCACTTTGATTCCCAGTACAAATGATGTCCTCATAAAGAAGGACACACTAATCTCAGGATCTATACGGCTAAAGAGAGTTTCAAGTTCAAGTTTCCCACCACTATGAACAGACTGTGGAAAAAAGAAAAACACCAATTTAAAATACTGAAAGGAAATTACTGGTGCTGGGAAAAGCATGACATTCAAAGAAAAATAAAATGCTTTGCATGCAAATATTCCTGCTAAAAATGTGACTTTTCAGGAAAATTATATCTTTGCTGTCATATGGGTGATGATCTAGAATTCATGTTAAGAACTTTTTTCCCCCCTAAACTATTCAAATTTAAATATCAAGATTTTCCCTTTGCAATTCTAAGGTACAAGTAAAATTGTTTTTAGAATATTCCCTTTCCAAAAGAAAGGGCCCTAAACAACCAGGCATTTTCTTATATTAAAAATATTTTTTAACATCTTTACACTTGTGAACATTCCCTACATGTATAAAACTGGAAACAAATTCTGATGGGTTGATACTGAATGTTCACCTACAGGCTGAAAATGAATACATTTTAATATTATAGTATAGAGAAAAGGTGAAATGGTACAGACTTGGTATATGAAAATAGCAACAACAAAAAAATTAAACCTAATGAGTAAGTGACAAACATGTCATTGTTCTCTGAGTCCCACTCCAAATTTTGCCATCATTCATAAGCTAAATTGTCCGCTTTTCACTTTACATTACATAGATTAGTTGCATGTAGCCTTTAAAAGAAAAGTAGGTTGCATTCATTTAGGTCAGATGAGTATCTTCTTTTAACCACCAAGGGTGAGCCCCCTCTGCTTATGGGAGTCCTATCATGACATATCCCTCAGCTTCCGCTCATCTTTCTCTACTTGAATATTCCTTTCCTTCTCTAACCTAATTATCCTTCCTTCAAGTGTCACACTGTCCATGAGGCCTTTCCAAATGCCAAACTCACTTTCCTCTCTCTCCATCTTAAATGAATCACAAAACCACAGCCAATGGGAAGCAAAAGTAGAAAACAGGTTGCACTGTTGTGTTAAATGTCTCCGTTTCTTTCCGTTCATCCGGACAATCAGATTTAATTACAACACAAACATTGTCTGGCACCTGGGAGCTAGTCTCATGGTAAGAAGGAAACAGGAATGAATATTTATTGTGTGCTATGTGCCAGGCAGAGGAACCCTGGTGGCACAGTGGTCAAGCACTCGTCAGCTAACCAAAAGGTTGCCAGTTCAAACTCACCAGCTGCTACACAGGAGAAAGATGGGGCAGTCTGCCTCCGTATAGATTCAGTCTCAGAAACCCTATAGGGTCACCACGAGTCAGAATCAACTTGACGGCAGTGGGTTCAGCAGGGATGTGCCAGGTGCTTCCTACGCATTTTATTTATTCCACACGTATACCTGTCTGCTAGGCTGCCACTCCTTAGACATTGTTTAAAGCTACCAACACAGAGGTTAAAGTGCTCTCCTGCTAATGAAAAGGTTTGCGGTTCGAACCCACCAGTCACTCCGTGGGAGAACGATGTGGCAGTCTGCTTCCGTAAAGATTTACAGCCTTGGAAACTCTACAGGGCAATTCTACTTTATCCTAGAGGGTCGCTATGAGTCGGAATCTACTTGACAGCAGTGGGTTTCGTGTTTAGTTTTTTTTGTTGTTGTTGTTGGTTTTGTTTTATATCCTATATTAGCATAGAATCAGAATATATATAAATTTAGTGACGAGCACCTACTATGTTTATGTTTGTTAAAGTGGAGGGACAGCAAAGGCGAGGAAAATCCTCAGTGAGATAGACGGTTACAGTAGCCACAACAATGGACTTAAACATACTAACGACCATGAAGATGGCGCAGGACTGGGCGTGGTTTCATTTTGTTATATATAAGGCCACTGTGACTCAGACACAACTCAATGGCAACAACAACAACAACGTATTTATGTAATTAATTACTTGTTTGTTCTCTACAAGTCTACAAAAGGTAACTATTTTAAAACGCGAGTCTGATTATGTCTCTCTCTAGTTTAAAGACCTTCCATGGCTGCCAAAGAATAAAATTCGAGTTTTCCTAAGCATAATTGGCCACTGGATTTTTAAAAATGAAAACATCTCCTGCCTCTCCCTTTTCCCTGCCCTCTAAAAATGTTCCACCTTTGTCAATCCCGTTCTGGGTCTTTTGTGATGTAGAATTAGGAGGACAGTTAGACAAAGTAGGGACCAGAGAAGAAAGGCATGGAGACATTAAGTAAACTCAATAATAAAGAGATAGAAAAGAATTGGGGGAAGGAGGGTTGAGAGGGTAGGTCACAGAATACTTAAGAAAAACTGGGAAGGTTTTTGTAGCACTACATAACAACTACCAGGGTACGCATTGCTCAGTCTGGTCCAGTGGACTGGTGCAAGAATTTCCTCATAGACCAGGGTACTTTTCTTCCTTTCATTCCCTGTCCTAAGCAGTTGGCTTTCCTCCTCAGAATTGCCATCTTATCAGCTGTACCAGGAGAGACATCACTTCTCACATAACCACGAGGGATGAGTGAAGAACAGAACTTTCTACATATATCTACCTTTTTAATCAAAGAAGAAAAATTATTTCCCAGGAGTTTCCCCCACTAATATCTCCCTGTATCTAACTGATCAGAACTAAGCCATATGCACATCTCTAACTGCAGGGGATGCTAGGAAAGTATTTGTCACTCTAACGCTCTATTATGGACAGATGGTCTCAGAGTAGGGAAGAGGGCGGAAGGACTAGTCAACCAAATGTGTAGTGTCCATCACCACATAAACATATCAACTAACTCTAAATAGTTATTGCAAAGTTTAACTCTTAATTTCTAGAAGATAAGTTATCTTAAAAAAATGTATTATACCCAAAACTCAGAATATACTAGTTGCCTTAGTCATCAGGTGCTGCTATAACAGAAATACCACAAGTAAATGGCTTTAACAAAAAGAAATTTATTCTCTCACAGTCTAGAAGGCTAGAAGTCCAAATTCAGGTGCCAGCTCCAGGGGAAGGCTTTCTCTGTATTGGCTCTGGGGGAAGGTCCTTGTTATCAGTCTTTCCCTAATCTAGGAGCTTCTCAGTGCAGTGACCCCGGGTCCAAAGGATGCACTGTTCTCCTGGCTTTTGTTTCTTGGTGGTATGAGGTCCCCATGTCTCTCTGCTTGCTTCTCTCTTTTATATCTCAAAAGAGATTGGCTTAAGACACAACATAATCTTGTAGATTGAATCCTGCCTCATTAACATAACTGCCTCTAATCCTGCCTCATTATCAGAGAGGTAGGATTTACATCACATAGGAAAATCACACCAGATAACAAAATGGTGGACAATAACATAATACTGAGAATCATGGCCTTGCCAAACTGACACATATTTTGGGGGGGCACAATTCAATCCATGACACTAACCAAAAAAAAAAAAAAGCAAAAGAGGGCACAAGGCAGGAGTTTGAAGGAAAGTGACTGCTAAGCTATTATGAGTAAAATAGTCCCTCACTCCTCCCGAGTTCTTTTTCCTTTGCTAGTAGGGAGACCTGTCTCTACACCAAAATATGTATTCCTTGCCCTTGGGAATAGTCAACAGACAGGAACAATTACCTTGATGATATACCAAGGACCATTCCATGAGTTCAGCTTTTCCCAATCTCCTCACCTTTTCCTCAGGCAGCACCAAAACTCTATTACTACTTCTTTACATAATTCAGACATTGAGGGTACACTGTTAGTGTTATTCACAAATACTACAAATAAGTGAAGAAGTTAAATCTGGGGCTCATCCCCTTTTCCAATTCTAAGGAAGGAAAAACATCAGGAAGAACATTAGGCCAAAAACACAGTCTACTCAGCAAAACTCCCCGTGTGAAGAGAGATGATTCATTAATAAAAGACAACAAGCCTACTCCTATTACAAAAGGGCCTGATTGAGAGGTTGACTTTGAGCCAGAGAAAGAAGCTACCTGAATAGGAATGAACTGAGAAGAAATAAGAAGACAGCTACCTGGACTGTCACAGAACTACCCCAGGAAAGTAAAGGAGGGGACCATTCAAATCAAGCTGGCTCTGGACTATTATCTGGACTACTGAAAATCCTTCTCTGGTGCTCACTTCTCACTCCAATCCCCTGCCCCTATTTCTTAAGTGTGGCAACTTACAGCTGGTATTGGAAACTGGTTCAATTCAGGTTCCTAACCCAACTCTCTAGGTTCTTCATTCTGTCCCACTCCCCATTCCCACAAGGAGACCTATCATTCCACTGTGGAACATCAATTCTCTTCTCAAGATAAGCAGATAAACAAAGGAAGGGAGGAGGAGTAAAGAGTAAAGTCATGAAGAGAGAACATGAATTCTGTCCATTATTTCACAGTCTTTGCCCAGCATAAGATACTTCATCTTATTTTTTAAGGGAAGAAGAGCACTTCTCCATATCTTTTCTCTCAGTCATCTCTCTCCACTCCCAACCACTCTACTCTCTTCTTCCATGACTCATTCTCTCTTGAAAACCAATACACCCAACCCTTAAATGTCCACAACTATTTCAATAACGGATGTATTCTTTATTGAGATGCAGAACAATTTTCAAAATAGGGCTTTCCACAACATTAAAAAACAAAATCTAACTCTTTCACACCCCCGTCCCTTTCATCTCTGAAGTACCAAAGGAGAATAAGGAACGGACTTGTCAGAGGAAACTGTTCAAGAAGCCATCTAGCAAATCAGGTGGAAAGCTGGGATCATTTCCTTTCGGTTTGCAGTGATCCCAGTGTACTCTGTAGAAAGGAGGGGGAACAATTTTTTACTGCTTATGCCTTCCTCTGCCCACTAACCCCCTACATCACTGTCCCCATCCTTACCTTCTACCTGAGAGATGAGGAAGTAGGTAGACCCCTGCAGTGTGGTAACATCCTGGGACACAGGGCACTTGCCTGGGCTTTTACTGAATCCAGGGATGGAACAGGAAACAGGGCACCAAGATGCAGGGTCCCCGTCTAGAGTTTGTTAGAGATAGATGGACACACCAAGAAAAACAGCAGAAGAGGGTTTCAGTGCAAAGGTCTAAGCCAGAGGATCAAATATCCAACGTCTGGAGATGTTTTTCAGGATGGGAAACGGGAACTCACTTCGGAGTCCTGGTGAATCCGGACCAGGACTTAGGGTCTTTACCTGGGAAGAACTGTACAGAGAGAATCCTAGCAGCTGCTCCTTCAGAAAGAGAGCTCGCTCCATCTCTAACTGCCGGCGCTGAGGAGAAATCAAAAGTCATAGAGGAGCTGGGAGTGTCTTAACCCCAGAGACCTCCAATCGTGCGCTTACCTCGTGCTTACGTCAAGGCCCCGACGAATGGCGGCTTCGGTGAAGCTGTATCTCTCCGCCTTAAAGTGCGCCAGCTCCTGAGCAAAGAGGGCCTGGGCCTCCTTCAGCCTCTGCTCTTCCTACACAAAGTAGAAGCCCCGGAGGTGGGCTGGCAGCTCCTCGCCAGAGCTGAGCTGCTCCTGCACGAAGGGTGCCGGCTGACCACTGTTCCTGCCTCGCAGTGGTGCCCCTCACCTGGAAGCAGCTCTATTGCCAGGCGACGAAGTGCCAACTCCGTTGACTCTCCTGCCGCAGCTGGAGCAGCTCCTTGTCCTGGTCAGCAATGCTGATAGTGGGGTCTCTGCCTAGAAGCTCTTCTGCAGGCTTGCCTGGAACAGGCCAGCATGATGATGCACAGTCCGTATTAACAGGGTTTCAAGCCTCAAGCCCAGAGTTATCTGAGAGAAATGTCCTGACCCCAGCCCTCACCCACACAGGGACCATCTTGAGTCTCCAAGTGGCCGGGGGGAAATCCTACCTTGTTTCTTCAGCACCTCACCTTCCTTCTTGAGGCAACTCCAACGTTCCCACACTGCACCACAATCCATAGCTATGGCTATGTGGGCTTTCTGGGGAGGGGAAGACGGTACCCACCGGGAAAGGGGAGGAAAAACTGGGTCAGTCTTTGATGAAGACGATCCAGCAAGCCTGAAGTTTTGGACCAAGGCAGAAGCCTTCTAGAAACTGGAATGTTACCCATCTGGCTCCTGCTGAGAAAACATCGCCACCTCCCACCTCATCTTACAGTTGAAAAAGATATATTTAGAACATCAGGAGCCTGACTAAAGGTCTATTCCTGCCTCTTTCCATGCAAGAAAATGCACAGTAGGACTGTCCCACAGGCAACCCAGGGTTCTAGCCACATCCCTGTCTAGCCTGGTCAGCAACTGCCTGAGTTCTTCATTTTTCCTGGAAACTGCTGCCACTTGGTTCTCCAGGTTTCTCACCACTGTCTGGAACAACTCTCCCTCTTTCCTAAAAGACGGAAGAGGACAGGTGACAGAAAGAGAAGCAAATAGCTCAAAACTCATCAAAGCATTCCAGCTCACTTCTCCTATCCCCTTACACCCTGCTCTCCCTGCTCCCTATGACAGCCAGTCCCTTCCTACTTGCTGTTAGCTTTGCCAATTTTCCACACGGTCTGCTTCCCATTGGACTGCTTCAGGTTGTTGAGAATATCAACCTCTAGGTGGGAAAGGAGGAAAGAGAAGGTGTGTGGATGGTGAGGAGCTTTCTCCTAGGAAAGCTCCCCTCCACAACCCAGAGACTGACTTCCCTGGCTATTCCTCCGTGCCCCCTGCATGTGCTGCACCCGCTCCTTGAGCTTCCCCAGCTCCTTCTCCTTTCTCTTCAACTCAGAGTCATACTTTGCTTCTGGTTGATTAGCAGCTGTTGTAATCACTTCACCTGGTTGGGGATGGGAAGGCAGAGGAAACCATGGAAGAAGAAAGGCAATAAGCAGCACTCCCAGAGCCACCAGAGAAGGGGGCCTTACACGTGTCGAGAAAAAGAGTAGGACCTTCTATATGTAAGTGGAGGAAATGGTTATGGAAAGCATGCCATCCTTCTCTGCCACCTGAAGCCATAGCCTGGAACTCTACTTCTTGCCAAGCCTTCTCCAGGTCACAGCTCCGTTCCTCCAGCTCTTGTTCCTGGGTCCGCACAGCAGCAATCTTCTGCTGACATATTTGTACCTGAGCCTGGAGCCAGGCAGGAAAAGAAGGCTTTTCTGAGACAGAGATTCTCAAACATTAGTGGGCATCAGAATCATCTGGAAACCTTGTTAAAACAGATTCCAGAGCCCACCCTCTAGAATTTCTGATTCAGTAGGTCTGGGGCTGGGTCCCAGAATTTGTATCTCGAATAAGTTCCCCAAGTCTCTGGGTAATGCAAACAGTTAACACACTTGGCTCCTAACCGAACAGTTTTAGGTTCAAGTCCACCCCAGGGTGCCTCAGAAGAAAGACCTGGCAATCTTCTTCCAAAAATATCAGCCACTGAAAACCCTATGGAGCACAGTTTTACTCTGACACACGTGGGGTCACCATGAGTCAGAGCTGACTCATGGTAACTAGCTAACAAGTTCCCAGGTCATCCTGACGTGCTGGTCCAGAAACAACACTTTGAGAACCACTGCTTTTAGCCCTCCTCTATTACTTTACCATCCATTTCCTTTCAGATCCTAAGCAGCCTTCACTGGCAGGAAGTGATTCTGGGCATTTTAACTCCTCTCTGTGCCCATTCTATTGATTCTTAACCTTCAGGGAGTGATAAGATAGTTGCTTACCACCCTTGGAGGCCATTTTGTAGAGTGCTTAAGAATGTACAGGGTCTGAAGTTAGAGCTGGATTCAAGTCCTGCCTCTGCTGCTTGCAAATTATGACCTTAGCAAGTTCCTAACTTCTGAGCTGCTGCCTCTCCTCAGCTATGGGATGGGGATAAAATCTACCGCCTAGAGAAAGCATGCCAAATGCTTAGCTCAGTGCCCAGTATCCAGTGTGTACTTTATCATTGTTAGTTCTTCGCATTATTGTTGGAATAACCTTTTCACACAACATCTGCTTCTTTCAGTCTTCTCCACACTATGCACTGTCATTGATCTGTCCAACAGTCCTGCCAGCCAGTATGCAGGCCCTCAAGTGCTATCTTCAATGGTTCCTGACTCCTGTGCTTCCATTGCTCTAATTCTGGTTCCCATAATCTCTCTACTGAACTACTGCAAACCCCCTAAATAACTTCTTTGACAAAATCCTCTCTGTCAAATTCACTTCCCACTGGAGCATCCAAGCCCTCTTCCTAAAGCACAGTTACGATCAGAAAACCTCCAACGATTTCCCGATATAATCAGAATTTCTTTTTTGTGTGAAAATAAGTGGGGTGGCCCTGGAGGAGGGGAGTGGTCCTCCTGTTCCCTCTCTGCTTAGACCAATTACCTCCTCCAGCAGGACCTGTTGAAATCCTGCCTGTCCTCCAGAGGCCAAAGCCAAGTTCCTTCCTCCTTCTGGTTCTCTCATTTCATTCACCTTTCCTCCCTAAATTCTCAGAGTACTTTGTATTCTATCAATATCATCATAGTGTTCCCTCAATTAGAGGTAAAAGTATATGTCATTCTCTAGATCAGGAGGTCTCTAAAGCCAGGAACCAGATACCTTCCTCTTTATATCCCCTAAAATCTCAGCACTGTGCTATTATTAAAGAAATAGTTATTCTGCACCTACGTCAGAAGATATTTTTAAATGTATTGGAAATTATAAATGTTTCTCCTCACAGAACAATTCTTTAGCTTGTTTTTTTATGTTTCCTTGTTTTTATTTTGTGCTCTTCATGCTCTGTAGTCTCCTTTGGGAAGTCTGGACAAGGGCACAGAGAGTGGACCTTCTGCTCCCTGGGACAGCCTCAAGATAGCAGAAGTCCATTTGAAGTCTGGCCTCCAGCGTTTACTTGTTGATCCTGAAAGCCCCTGAGACTTCCATTTATTCATTCCACAAATACTTCTCTAAATCCCTTTTGCTTTTCTAAACCTGTTGCTGTTGAGTCCATTCCGACTCATAGTGACCCTACAGGACAGAGTAGAACTACCCCATAGGGTTTCCAAGGAGCAGCGGGTGGATTTGAACTGCCAACCTTTTGGTTAGCAGTTGTAACTCTTAACCACTGTGCCACTAGGGCTCCTTTGCTTCTCTAGTAGCAATAATTTAACCTTCTGGGAGAAGTCCCAGGCCACAAGTTCTGCCACTCAGGGCCATTGGCAGTCACCCATTGCCTATGTATTTTGTGTCCCCTCCCCAGACTAACACTCTGCATTTTTATAAGAAAGCACACTTTCCAAAGTCCTTGCATAGAGGCCACTTGCTCCTAAACTTTGCTGCACACTGGACTCCCCTGTAGCTTTTAACCCCTCCCCATGTCCAGGATGTACCCCATACCAATTAAATCAGGATGTGGGTGGGGAGCCAGACATCCTTGTGTTTTTTAAAGATCCCCAAGTGATTTCACTGTGAAGCAAGTATTGAGAACCACTGGGCAGACTGTAATCATTCCCCACTTCCATGAGGTAAAGAAAATCCCTGCCTCTGTCTCTCGTTAGTGCCCACCACAATACTGAGCATCAGGGACATGAAGCCCAGAAGGTCCATTAAGGCTCTTGATCTCTTACCTGGAGTGCACCTTGCTTATCACAAATCGAGTCCAAATCTCTGAAACACTTCTGCTCTCAGCTGCACTGCAGTCCTGGAGGGTTCAAACAAACAAACAAACAAAGCAAAACACAAACTAATTGCTGTTGAGTCAATTCTGGGGGGCTTGGAATGGGGTAAGTTCCCCAGTGCAACCTCCTCCCAATCAAGTGCAGAAAGTCCAAGGAAAAGGGAGGTTTATCCATTAACTAAGTCTTCCCCATCCTACACCGCCCATCAGAGATCAAGATGTAGAGGCAGTTCACATCACCAAGTCTCACGAAGACACCACCCATGTCCTCTTAACCCAAGGCACCCTCCTCACCTTATACAAAGAACTGTCCATTTTCTAGCTGGAGAGCGAAGCATCCCATTGGGGTAAACTGGACCTAGCTGAGCACCAGGAATGGTTAAGTAGGAAAATGTAAGAGTTCAGAGGTGGAAAAGAAAATAGAGAAAAGCTGAGTAGATACAAGAAAGGGAGGAGGAGTACCCTTGAGGTAGTAGGTTACTGTTGAAGTAAAAGAAGCATACCTGCAGAGCAGAACATCCATATGGGCCAGAACACAGAATTAGGCAGAAGTGAAAGTAAGTAATGAAAAGGCTCCAGCTATTACCTGCCATCAGGGCCATTCCTCATGAGGTTCCGTGATGCTTCCTGAAACAAGAAAATTGTTGGTATAAGCAGGATTTCCTCTAGCTTTTTGCAGATCAGCCAGAAAGTTAAGGAAGTGGCTGGAGCCTGCCCAAATGTTACTTACTTCAACTTCAATTACAATCCCCCACCTTCACCCATAATGATAGAGTTTTTTAAACTGAAAAATATTTCAGGGATCAAATAGTCAATTTTTGTTATTTTACTAATAAGGAAAACAACTCAGTCATATACTTCTAAGTGGCAAAACCAGAAATAAATCCAAGTATCTTAATTCCACATTAATTTTTTCCACTGTACCAGATTTCCTTACTCACTAATTTTCATCTTCTACCATCTCTAACCTATTTGTTTCCTACCTAAATAGCCAGCAAAGCTAGAGACTGAGTTCTTACCTAGCTAGTTTAGCCAGTCTCAGAAAGCTGCATTTCCCAGGACTCTTTTTTAAGGCCTACTAGCTTTGTCACTGGATCTTCTTGAGTCCTTAAAAAAAAAAAAAAAAAAAAAGGAAGAAAATGTGTGAAAGGAAAGTAACAGGAGTGGCTGATCAATCTCATTCCACCTTATAAATTCTGAAGATTTTCAACATGGAGACCCAGACTCCCAGAGCCAGCTTAGCTACTCACTAAGTTCTCAACCTTGTCTAGTATTAGAATTGCCTGAGGAGCCTTTAAAAAGTCCACATGACACCAAGCTGTGCATCAGACGAATTAAATCAGAATCTCTGAATGGAAAACTCAAGGACAGGATTTTTAAACCTTCCCAGGTGATTGCAATGTGCAGACCCACTGCTCTCACAAGCTCTATGTTAGCTCCTCTCTCTGACACTAAGGCTCAGCAGCTGGTATGTACACGTTCTGGCGGGAAACAGCTGAAGGAAGATGTGAGAGGGCAGTTCTTTGGCAGCAATGTAAAAACTTAAGCTGCCACCCAATAGAGAATAAAGCCACACTTTAACTTTAAAACAAAGCCTCTAATTTTCTTGGGTCAGTCATCGCTCCTCCTTTCAGCTTTATTCCTCTTTCCCTGTTCTATAAAATTATAGAGATAAAGAAAGCAATAATACTAACAGGATCACCATTAGAGGTGGACGCCATGTCTTTTTTTCACAATCCTCAGTGACCTCCTGGAGCTGAAATAAACCTATACTTGCTCCTCCATCTGTCTGCTAAGTTGACTGCCTTGCCCATTGGTTCTTCCTTCTTACCTCCACTCCCCCAGACCAGCACATTCTCCAGTTAAGGCTTATCTAAGGAGTCACCTTCATGGAAGAAATATAAGAAGGCTTCATGAGAGAAGCATTTGTCTGGTTAGCATTTATCACCACCTCAAAGAATGTATAGGCTGGGTGTTATCAGCTGGCTAGGATCTGAGGAGTAGAAAAGGATTGGGAAGGTAGTACACAAGGGAAAACAGGTAGGAAAGCATAATGTCTGTTTAGAAGCCCATGATACTACACTGGAACAGCTCAGATACATGACTGAGCATTCATCTTTGATTGCTGGGAAGCAAATTGGACTGTATTTCAGCTGTGTCACTAACTAGCCCTATATCCTTGGGAGAAGTTTTTAAATTCCATTAGCCTCAGCATGCTCTCCTGTAAAATAGGAGAACAATGTCTACCTTGAAGGGTTTACAGAAAGATTACTGATCTTGTACATAAGTGCCTAGTATGGTAAATGGAGATAATAAAAAAAACACGGTTGCCCTCAAGTCGATTCCGAATGATAGCGACCCTCCAATAAGTAACCGTAACAGCAAGAGTATCCACAGTAGCGGTAGCAGTGACTGTTGTTATTAGGCTTATAGCCCAGAGAACCAGCTTATATCCCAAACTGAAAGCTCTCACTTTATTTTACTCAGTTTATAGTGTTTTGGTCAAAACTTTATGCAATATTCACAGGTATGCAACTAAAGCTTACAATACTTATAAATTCTTGAAAAAATCCCTTTAATTCCTAGTTTTAAGATACTAGAATAATATGAGAAGGCTTAAGACAAACTTTACAGTCCTTAAATTAGTGAAACCAGGTTAAACAAATGGTCTTTGGTTTTAAAAGGCAATGAGAAAAAAAATGAACAGCGTACGCAAAAGAAATTGGAGATATACGTAGAATATAAGTAGAACGTGAACAAGTCTGAAATCAAGAGAGACTTCTTTCTGAATATGTGAAGAAATAACTCATTCTTCATCAGAGTATTTAGGGGAAAAATTAATAACGTAACACAACGTGGCAAAAAGGTGTATGAAATCTTTCTCCTACTGGTTGTGAATGTATCGGACAAATTACGAACAAATTCATAAGATATTTTATAGCTCAGAGAAAAATACTGGATAGCTGTATGACTTTGGGAACGTTTCTTACTTTCTCTGAGCATCAGCAAAATTGGGATAATAATAATAATGGGTTGCTCTTATCTGTGTGGAATTATATTGGTGGGGCATATAAAGCACCTAATATAATGACTGTTTTGTTATTGTTGTTGAATATCATTTTTATCTCTGCTGCTAGGATTCAAGTGATTTAGTAGAAAGATTTGAAGACATATCAGAGGACAATGATCTGGCTAATTTCCAATATCTGATTCTGATACAAGATTAGTAGGAACCCCCTAAAACTATTGTCCTGAGATAATTTTTAAACTTTAAACTTGAAAACGAAAACATCCCCTGAAGTCTTCTTAAAACTAAATAGTTCAGCTTAACTAGTAAAAAATGTCTGCCTTGAGCGTTCTAGCTATATGGGATCAGACGGACAACAGCAACTTTAAAGCTTAGATAGGAACCTTAGGGGGCAGTGAGTTTATGTTAACGGGGGAGGAACAACTCAGAAAAAGAGGATGAGAATGATTGCACAACTTGAAGAATGTAATCAATGTCACAGAATGTACCTGCAGAAATTGTTGAATTTGTGTATGTTCCTCTGTGTACATTCTCAACAACAACAAAAATACAACAACTTAAAAAAACTGTTAAAGAAAAAAAAAAGATTAGCAGGAAGTTTTAGGTATGTCACAGGCTCCTGGGATCCTTACTCTTATTTTGTCAAGTGGAAATTACTAAAGTTACAATAGTACTTAACAAGAATTCTGGATTTTAATCAGGCAGACTAGTTATGTTAAGTGATTAACATCCTGTTTATGCCTTTTCTACAAAGTTTTGATCAGAAAGCCGTGTTATAAAGAGTTTTTAACTTCTAATGATGGGAGACCCTTTCTAATCAGCCTCATCATATCTAAAACAACATCTGGGGAGTGTACAAGAAGTTGAAAGGGGTAGAAGCATCCAAAACGTGTGTTGAAATGCCGTCTGTCCTGTTGGGGCAATTATCTATAAACAGTGACCACAGGGAGCTTTGCAAAGGGCATGACAGGCCTTTCTATTTTATTCATTTATCATCAAATATTTCTTAAGCTATCAGTCTGGGTCAGCCACTGCTATCACAAGCAACCCCAAAATTTCATTGGCTTTGTATTACAGTAGGGTTTAGTTTGCCCACACAAAGTCCAATCTATCTTTCCGGGTTAGCAGCATTGATCCAAGCTATGACAAAATCCTGCGTACTTCCACTTAGTGACTCTGTAATCCTCTAGGATCCCTTCAGAGTCCTCTACTGGATGCTCTGCACTCAGTCAGTTGACAGGCAAAAAGAAAGACACCTTAGAAAATTGAGTGCCGATACTTAACCACTTCAGCCCACTGGATTCACATCACTCTGGCCACAGTGCATTGGCAAGAACTAGTTACATGATCTTACCTAGATACAAGGGAAACTGGGAAAAGTAGCTGGGCAGCCACTTCCCAGAAATAACTCTACGTGATAGATAAAACAACAAGTTGTCATCGAGTCGACTTTGACTCTTGGTGACCCCATGTGTGTCAGAGTAGAACTGTGCTCCGTGGGGTTCAATGGCTGATTTTTCAGAAATACCTTGCCAGGTGTTGCTTCTGAGGCACTGCAGGGTGGAAATGAACTTCAACCTTTCTGTTAGCAGCTGAGCTTGATAGCCATTTGTACTACCCAAGAACTTCATGGTGTGTGATCGTGTTGCTCAGCTAGCTGTCTCTGCCACAGGCGCCTAGGTGCTCTGAATAGATCAGTTTATAAAAACAAAAGATAAAAATTCCTCTCTTCATGGAGTTTACAGTCTAGTTCATGATTATTCTAATAAGGAGCTTCCTCTTAACTGTTCAGTGTACTGAACTGTCTTTTATCAACTTGACATCATCCTCATCCTTGTCTACAGTGGGGAACTACATTTCCCAGAACCTTTTTCCAGTGTGGCTCAGGATTAGATTCTGTCAGTGAGGCATTCCCAAAGATCTGAAGAAAAGCAGCCATTTTCTCAGCAGCAGCTGTTTGCAGGCAGATGAGATCACTATTGGCAGCATTTCTTGGCTTTCTGCGCTTCTCCTCGGAGTCACCTGCTGTAGGCAGGCCACTGAGATCATCAGCAGAAGCTTCCAGTGGCTCCAGGCATCCTCCTGAGAATAACCCACTTTAGTGCTCCATGCAACTAGGATCATTGATAGTGACTCTTCTGCAATGCTTGACTTTCAGACTTGCAGAAAAAATAATCGTCTGAACTTTCTCTCCCACAACCTTTCCAATGCTCTGAGTTAGCTTTTCTCTACTCAACATACTAGAGTGGCTTCTGTTTCCTAACCAAGTCATGGCACACTCAGGATAAAAACGTCCAGTGCACTTATTCACCAATTTAAAAGAGTATTTAGTGTTTGATACATGCCAGGCCCTATGCTAGATGCTGGAGAATGTCGTGATAAGCCAAATAGATAAGCTTCTGTCTTCACTGTGCCTGTATTTATAATCTACTCAGTAAGAAACACACAGAAAATAATAAGCTAGTAAATATATATCATAACAAGTGCTATAAAGCAAGATTACAGAGTGCTAGGAAAGAGGACAATAAGAGGATTTTTTTCAAAAATAGGGAAAAGTAAGAGTTGGGATGGGTAGACTCCCATTATCAGTATCAAGTGCTGCATTACTAATTGAAAGAGATTTAGCAGAATCTTTGGAAACATATATTATTACTTAAATGTCCTTAAGGCTTCTGAATTGTGTGATATGATGACATATCACAACAGGGGTTACAATGTATTAAAGTCACAGTAAATATCTTCCAGAGGCAAGAAAACTTTCTTGGTTTTTATGCAATAGGATAAACTATTTCATCTTAGCTATATCACGCAGTGATTTGGGTCATCAGTGAAATGAAAAAACAGTTGGATATTGTCTTAGTCATCTAGTGCTGCTCTAACAGAAATACCACAAGTGGATGGCTTTCACAAAAAGAAATTTATTTTCTCACAGTCTAGTAGACTAGAAGTCCAAATTCAGGGCATCAGCTCCAGGGGAAGGCTTTCTCTCTCTGTCAGCTCTGGAGGAAGGTCCTCGTCATCATCAGTCTTCCCCTGGACTAGGAGCTTCTCTGCGCAGGAACCTCGGGTTCAAAGGATGCGTTCTGCTCCCAGTGCTTCTTTCTTGGTGGTATGAGGTCGTCCTCTCTGCTTGCTTCCCTTTCCTTTTATCTCTTGACAGATACAAGGTGGTGCAGGCCACACCCCAGGGAAACTCTCTTTACATTGGATCGGGGATGTGACCTGGGTAAGGGTGGTGTTACAATCCCACCCTAATCCTCTTTAACACAATCACAAAATAGAGGACAACCATACAACACTGGGAATCATGGCCTAGCCAAATTGATACACACATTTTTTGGGGGGATGCAATTCAATCCATGACAGATATATATACATAGCTTTTTTGCATACACTGGGATATATTGGGATTATTGATGAGGAGGAGCCAAGTAAAGCAGAGTAGGTAACTGTTCTGGGTAACTCTAGTCAAGAAAAGATGGTGTCTATATTGATTGTACACATTAATTCCACTTATCAATTAATGGCTAAAACAAGTATTCATTTTATTTTTTATAAACTAGTCTAGATTGGAGAGAAACCATCAATATTTTTCACTATTGGAATGTGATACAACTATATGCAAATTACAAGACATACGTGTCATGTGCTCTTTTTCTTTCAGCATTTAATGTTAATGTTAACATAGTTAACAATAATCAACTAACATTCTCTTAGTTACTTTTTGATTAAAAACAAATCACGAATGGGCAACCATCAGGCTCCATCCTAACCAACGGGGTGGGATTATATATATATAATATATATATAAATACATATAAATATACATATAAATATATATATGTATGTGTGTATAATGATACGTATATATATATATCACAATAAAAGAAATATGTGTATACATATATGTGTGTATATACGATATAGGAAAGAAAGAACAAATATAAAATAATCTGGGCATAAGAAATAGCACTGAGAAATCCATAGGTAAGAGACCGTGGCAGTTATCCTATTGTAGAATTTGAAGAAGAAGGAAAAAAAACATTTAAAGTGGCTGGATTTTAAAGTTCAGTGTTGAGAGCTATAATAAATGAGGCCTGAGAATTAAACAGGAGCATGTTTTACAGGACCTGGTAGGCCATGTTAAGGAGTTTGGACTTTATCCTAAGAACAATTTGGAGCCATGGAAGAGTGTAAACAGGTAGAGCAGTAGAACCAAATTTGTATTTTGGAAATTTCTCTCTGGCTGCCATGTTGAGAATGGAAAAGAAGGGGAGAAACACAGAAGGAAGAGGGGCCATATGGAAGGTTTTTGCCATTATGCAAGCAAAAATTATGGCAGTCACCACTATGGCAGTGAGCCCCTTTCTGTATTTACTGACTACTATCGCATTTCATTTAGAATTGTGTTCCTGACTAACTCCAACAATACTTTCTATATTTTAAAGTACTACTCCAAGTTAGTCTTGATAGCTGAATTTCTACTACATGATAACAGATGTATTTAAAAGTAACTGATTACTAGGCTACCCGTCTGTTGACTGCCTTTATGATGTCCCTCCAACTATGCCATGCTGTACTCACCTGTTGTTAGGTGCCATCGAGTCGGGTCTGACTCACACAAACCCTATGTACCACAGAACAAAACACTGTTCAGTCCTGCGCCATCTTCACAATCAGTGGTATGTTTGAGCCCATTGTTGCAGCCACTGTATCAATACATCTCACTGAGGGTCTTCCTCTTTCACTGACTATTCACTTTACCAAGCATGACGTCCTTCTGCAGAGACTGGTCCCGCCTGATAACATGCCCGAAGTATGTAAGATGAAGTCTCACCATCATTGCTCCTAAGGAGCATTCTGGCTGTACTTCTTCCAAGATGGATTTGTTCATTCTTCTGCCAGTCCATGGTATATTCAATATTCTTTGCCAACACCATAATTCAAATGCATCAATTCTTATTCAGTTTTCCTTATTTATTCTCCAGCTTTTGCATACATGCATGAGATGATTGAAAATACCACGGTGTGGGTCAGGTGCACCTTAGTCCTCAAGGTGATATCTTTGCTTTTTAACACTTTAAAGACATCTTTTGCAGCAGATTTGCCCAGTGTAATATGTTGTTTGATTTCTTGACTGCTTCTTCCATGGGCATTAATTGTGGAGTCCAGTAAAATGAAATCCTTGACAGCTACAATTTTTCTCCATTTAACATGATTGTCTTACTTACTAGTGCTGCTAGAACAGAAATACCACAAATGAGTGGCTTTAACAAACAGACATTTATTTTCTCACAGTTTAGGAGGCTAGAAGGCCCAATTCAGGGTGCTGGCTCTAGGGGAAGGCTTTCTGTGTCAGCTCTAGAGGAAGGTCCTTGTCTCTTTTGAGCTCCTGCTCCTAGGAGATCTTCATGTGGCTTGGCATCTCTCTTCCCCATCTCTCCTCCGTTCACTTGTTTAATACCTTTTATATCTCAAAAGAGATTAACTCAAGATACACCCTACACTAATCCTGCCTCGTTAACATAACAAAGACAACCCATTCTCAAGTGGGAGTACAACCACAGGCATAGAGGTTAGAATTTACACATATTTTGGGGGGACGTAATGCAATCCATAACATTCCACCCTTCGGCCCCAAAAATTCATGTCCTCGCCACATGCAAAACACATTCACCCCATCATATCATCCCAAAAGTCTCAAATCAACTCCAAGTCTAAAATCTCATCTTTTGAATCATCTAAAACATGGGTGAGATGTTAGGCATATTCCATCCTGGGATAAAATTGCTCTTCTTCATGAACCTGTGAAATCTAGAATACAAGTTATCCATGTCCAAAGTACAATGATGGAACAGGCACAAGGCAGACATTTCCATTACAAATGGGAGAAATTGGAGGGAAAGAAGGGATAACTGACACCAAGCAAGTCCAAAACCCAGCAGAACAAATTACATTTGCTGTCAAGACTTGAATATAATCCTCTTTTCTCTGAGACCATCTGGACAATGGCCCTGCCCTCCTGACTCTGGTTGTTGGCCATACTCTCTGAATTCTGGGTAGAGGCCCCTTGACCCTGGGCTTCAGCTCCACCTTCCAGCCCCTCCAGGATGACAACCCTGTCCCCTCGGCTTTGGAAGGCCCCATTCTCCTAGTCTATCTAAGTGGCAACCCCACCCCCTCAGCCCCAACGGGTCCTGTTCTTCTGACCCTTTGACATGGCAGCCCCACCCCCTCAGCTTTGGGTGGCAGCCCATTCCCCTGGCATGACAATCCATTCCCATATGGGATTATAACCTTAATGGCAGACCCACACTCCAGAACCAAGTGGCAAAGATCCAACTGTTTGATACATAGGAGCCTGTGACCTCACCCTCTGAGATCCAGGATACTGTGGCCCCACTCTTTAAAACTCTGAAGGCCCTGCTTCCCATGCTCCTACCAACAATTCTGCTGATCTCTGAGATACTAGAGGGATGTTCCTTTTCTCTTCTTGGAGAACAACAGATGTAGCTTCTTTGGCCTGTTTCCTCTTGGAATTCCAAGAAGCAGACAAAGTTCTTTCCTTTTGTTCTTTCTCTGTCCCCTTCAGTCTAACCCAGTGGGTTTTCTTTTGTGATAGATAATTAGATCAGTCACAGATTTAATCTTTTTAACAAAAGATTGCATAGCCACGTCCTTGGTGAAAATTCTAGGACACTTGTCCTTAGTTTGTACAACAGAATTTTCCATGTCTTTAAGATTTGTTTTCATTTTGCACGGTTTATTTTTAGGTCCACCTCTTTCCTCTCACATTTTACTATAAGTGGTAAGGAGAAAGCATGCAACCCCTTTTAGGCTTTGTTTAGAAACCTCCTCATCCAAATATCCAAGTTCATCACTTACAAGTTCTACCTTCCACCAAACATTTGAGCATAACTCAGACAAGTTCTTTGCCACTGCAGAAAAAGCATCTTCCTTCTTCCATTGTCCAATCACATGTTCATCATTTCTTTTTGAAGCCTCACCAGAAGTACACTTAACATCCACATTTCTACTAACATTCTGTTGTTGGCACCATATATATTCTTTATGACAGTAGAGAATTTCTCCTCACTTCCTTCTGAGCCCTCACCAGAATTGCCTTTGACATCCATAATTTTACCAACAATCTCTTCAAGGCAATCTAGGCTTTTACTATCAGGCACCTTAAAACTCTTCCAGCCTCTACCCATTACCCAATTCCAAAACCATTTCCACATTTTAGGTATATGTTGGAGTAGAACCCCCACTTCTTGGTACTAAATTCTGTCTTAGTTGTCTAGTGCTGCTATAACAGAAATACCACAAATGGGTGACTAAACAGAAATTTGTTTTCTTACAGTTTAGGAGGCTAGAAGGCTCAGTTCAGGGTGCTGACTCTAGGGAAAGACTTTCTCTTTCTGTTGGCTGTGGAGCAAGGTCCTTCTCTCTTTTGAGCTCCTACTCCTGGGCAGTTTTCATGTGGCTTAGCACCACTCTTCCCCATCTCTCCTCTGCTTGCTTGTTTAATATCTTTATATCTCAAAAGAGGTTAACTCAAGACACACCCCGCATTAATCCTGTCTCATTAACATAAAAAAGACAACCCATTCCCAAATGGGATTACAACCACATGCATAGAGGTCAGGATTTGCAACACATATTTTGGGGGGACATAATTCACTCCATAACAATGATGTTGTTTATTGATCCAGTTGTGAGGATTTTTGTTTTCTTTATGTTGAGGTATAATCCATACCAAAGGCTGTAGTCTTTGATCCTCAGCAGTAAGTGCTTCAAGTCCTCTTCACTTTCAGCAAACAAGGTTGTGTCTTCTGCATACTGCAGGTTGTTGATGAGTCTTCCACCAGTCCTGATGCTGTGTTCTTCTTCATATAGTCCAGCTTCTAAGATTATTTGCTCAGCATACAGATTAGTAAGTATGATGA
This sequence comes from Dugong dugon, assembly GCA_030035585.1. NCBI lineage: Eukaryota > Metazoa > Chordata > Mammalia > Sirenia > Dugongidae > Dugong > Dugong dugon. The sequence continues at coordinate 16,797,269 of CM057463.1, read as the reverse complement.
AAAGATGCAACCCTGATGCACACATTTACTGATTTTAAACCATGCAGCATCCCCTTGTTCTGTTCTAACAACTGCCTCTTCAACTTAGTCTGTATAAGTTCCGCATGAGTCTAAGTAAGTGTTCTGGAATTCCCATTCTTCGCAATGTTATCCATAATTTGTTATGATACACACAGTCAAATGCCTCGGCACAGTCAATAGAACACAGGTAAACATCTTTCTGGTATTCTCTGCTTTCAGCCATGATCCATCTGACATCAGCAACGATATTCCTTGTTCCACATCCTCTTCTGAATCCTGCTTAAATTTCTGGAAGTTCATTGTCATTGTACTGCTGGAACTGTTTTTGAATTATCTCCAGCATAATTTTACTTGCATGTGATATTAATGATATTGTTCAATACTTTCCACATTCTGTTGCATCACCATTGTTTGGAATAGGATCTCTTTCAGTCAGTTGGCCAGGTAGCCGTCTTCCAAATTTCTTGGCATAGACGAGTAAGTGCATCCAGCATTGCATCTCTTTGTTGAACCATCTCCATTGGTATTCCTTCACCTACTGGAGGGTTGTTTTTTGTCAATACCTTCAGCGAAGTTTGAACTTCTTCCTTCAGTGACATCAGTTCTTGATCAGATGCTACTTCCTGAAATGGTTGAACGTTGACCAGTTCTTTTTGGTACAGTGACTCTCTGTGTTCCTTCCATCTTCTTTTGATGCTTTCTGCATCATTCAATTTTTGCCCATAGAATTCTTTAATATGGCCAACTAGAGGCTTATTTTTTTCTTCAGTTCTTTCAGCTTGAGAAATGCTGCGAGTGTTCTTCTCTTTGATTTTCTAACTCTAGATCTTTGCACATTTCATTATAATACTTTACTTTGTCTCCTCGAGCTGCCCTTTGAAATCTTCTGTTTACCTGTTTTACTTCAGACCACCACTCATCTGTCAGTTTGTCATACTGTGGTGGCTTGCATGTTGCTGTGATGCTCAAAGTGATGCTACCGGTATTTAAAATATCAGCATGGTCACCCATGCAGGACATGTTTCAGCAGAGCCTCCAGACTAAGACAGACTGGGAAAAAGGACCGGTGATCTACTTCTGAAAAAATTGGCCGGTGAAAACCTCATGGATAGCAGAGGAACATTGCTGATATAGTGCCAAAAGATGAGCCCCTCAGGTTGGAAGGCATTCAAACTATGAATGAGGTAGGGCTGCGTCCTCAAAGTAGAATTGATCTTAACTACAAGAATGGAGTAAAGCTTCTGGGACCTTCATCTGACGATGTGGCACAACTCAAAATGTGAAGAAACAGCTGCAAATATATGTTAATAATTGGAACATAGAATTCACAAAGTTCGAATCAAGGAAAATTGGAAGTTAACAGGAATGAAATGGAATTTGAAGATCAACATCCTAGGCATTAGTGAGCTGAAATGGACTGGCATGGGCCATTTTGAATCGGACAATCATATGGTCTACCATGCCTGGAATTACAAATTGTAGAGGAACAGCATCACATTCATTGTGAAAAAGAACATTTCAAGATCTATCTCGAAATACAACGCTGTCAGTGATGGCATAATATCAATTTGCCTGCAAGGAAGACCAGTTAATATTACTATTCAAATTTATGCACCAACCACTAGTGCCAAAGATGAAGAAATTGAAGATTTTTACCAACTTCTGCAGTCTGAAATTGATCAAACATGCAATCAAGATGCATTGATAGTTACTGGTAATTAGAATGCAAAAGTTGGAAACAAAGAAGAAAGACCAGTAGTTGGAAAATATGGCTTTGGTGATACTCACCTGCTGGGTCATATATTTCTTAGCCACTGCAGACCTTTCAGGGGAGCCCTGGTGGTACAGTGGTTAAGCACTCAGCTGCTAATCGAAAGGTCAGTTGTTTGAACCTACCAGCCGCTCCGTGGGAGAAGGATGTGGCAGTCTGCTTGCATAAATATTACAGCATCAGAAACCATATGGAACAGTTCTATTCTGCCCTATAGGGTCTCTATGAATCAGAATCGACTCCACGGCAATGTTTTTTGTTGTTGTTGTTGTTTGTTTTGACAGATCTTTCCCTAAACAACTCCTTCTTAACTACTTCCTATTGGCTGACGTAGAGGCCTTCAATTTCCTGTCATTCCTAAGTGAAATTTCCTGCCTTCCAAGTCCTTACCATGCTGCCTGTTCTCCCTAGGACTAAGCTCCAGTAATAACCATATCATTAGCATGGACTCCAAAATGTATGGATATAGATCTTAGAATTTTGAACCTGCCCTGGCCTTATAGTCCCTAGGCTGTGATCTGGCTTCACAGAAATTTATCCAGCCTGTATTTAATAGCTATTTTGACCTGTATTGGCAAATTCATCTTTTAAATATTATGAGAGCAATTATAAGTTTACAAGTACATTGATTTATTCATTAAGTAGCCATTGAAGGTCAACTCTATGCTTACAATTTTTGCAAACCTCTAGAAAGGATAAAAAATTTTAAATGAAGCATAATTCTTCCTTCCAAGAAGTTAACAAGCTGATTGGGAAGCAAAGAATATGAACAGTGAACCTTTAACTAACAATATATTTAATTAGTCCTCAAGATGATAGATACCAATTTAATCTGAATACTTAACTACGTGCCAGGTTCTGTGCCAAATGCATGACATGTCCTATGTTATTTATTGTAACAATCTTGAAAGCAGTTGCTACTATTCCCATTTTGAAAATCATGAAATAAGACTGAGAGAAGTCAAGTGATTTGCTCAAGATGATAAGTGGTAAAAGTGGATTCATCACTGAATTATACATGTAGAAATCGTTAAATTGGTGAATGTTTTGTTGTGTATATTTTTGTCACAAAAATAAAAAGTGGATTTAAACTCAAGTCTCTTCTACCACAGAGGATTTGTTTTCTTACCCCTATACTATGAAGTGCTTGCTTCCTCTTGCCTATGAATTACTTAATATCCCAATCTAAAACCCATTATGTTCACTTAATGTACGTTCTTAAAGGGAGTGAGGTGGGGAATGTACAAAAACAAGGATGGCAGTTTGCTTTCAACTTTCATGATAACTCCAATTAATTCATTGCAGCTGCCTAAAATACCGTCTTGAGAGGAGTTATATTCATTGAAATAACCTACAAAAGTATTCTGAGGCTGCATTTGGTCTCACTGGGAAAGAATGCCATCTTTGTTTTGTGAAGTCTGCTCTGAAAACAGAAATGAGAAGTTGCGATATTAGTACCATGTTAGTAGTTATCCCTGTGCAAGGGAGTCCATGACTGTCATAGATTGAATTGTGTCCCCCAAAAATATCTATCAACTTGGCTGGGTCATTATTCCCAGTTTTTTAGGATTGTGTACCATTTTGTAATCTGATGTGATTTCCTTATGTGTTGTAAATTCAATCACTATGACCTAATAAGATGGATTAGCGGCAGTTATACTGATGAGGTATACAAGATTGGATAGTGTCTTAAGCCAATCTCTTTTAAGATATAAAAGAGAGAAGCAAGCAGAGAGACATGGGAACCTCATATCACCAAGAAAGCAGTGCTGGGAGCAGAGCAAGTCCTATGCACCTGAGGTTCCTGCGCAGAGAAGCTCCCAGATCATGGGAAGATGGATGACATGGACCTTCCTCCGGAGCCAACAGAGAAAACGTTCCCCTGGAGCTGACGCCCTGAATTTGGACTTGCAGCCTACTGGACTGTGAGAGAATAAACTTCTCTGTTAGAGCCATCCACTCGTGGTATTTCTGTTAGAGCACTAGATGACTAAGACAATGACACATGAGTCATATGTCCTATAGGGTCTGCCTGACAGCAATGAGGCCTCAATTGAATTTTGATATCACATATCCTGAACTAGCTTCTTACAGTTCTGTATCTCAATCCCATTTGTGTCCTATACTCTAAGGGGAAAGGAAAAGTGAAAAAGAACAATTGTGAGTGAATAATAGACCAAATCTGTGCTTTCTGATATGGTAGCCACCAACTACATGGGACAACTGAGCACTTAAAACTTGTCTAGTATGACCAAGAAACTGAATTTGTTACTCTACTTAACTTTGGTTAACTTAAATTTAAAAACTGGATACTCTATCTGGCTATTGAAAAAATTTTATATGTGTTTAGAATAGCTTGGATGTGTGATTCTATTTTTACAACTGTAAATTTATGAAATCTAAAAACAAACCATGTGTTTTCAATGAAAATTAATATACAATTAGAAATGTGCTGGCTGTAAGTGTAAAATACACACTGGATTTTGAAGACTTAGCACAAAAAATATACGATATCTCATTAACAAACAACAACAACAACAAAAAAACCCATTGCCATCTAGTTGATTCTGATGCTTGGCAACCTTATATGACAGAGTAGAACTGCCCCATAGGGTTTCCAAGGAGTGGACTGGTAGATTCGAACTGCCAGCCTTTTTGGTTAGCAGCTGAACTCTTAACCACTGTGCCACCAGGGCTCCATATATCTTATCAGTATTATATTGATTACTTGTTGAATATTATTGATTTATTGGGATAAATATATTATATATGTATTCTATTATATATTTCACCTGTTTCTTTTTACTTTTGAAAATGTTATTGTTGTTGTTTGCACTCAAATTGATTCCAACTGTAGCTACTAGAAAATTTTAAATTGCATACGAGGCTCATATTTTATTTCTATTAGAAAGCATTGGACCAGACACAATAGAAGATTACAGAGGCAGGAGAGTTTAGGTTGGAAGCAAAGTCAGTATTGATGTAATTGGACACGCATGTGGCTGTTGTTCTAAGTCAGTGTTTCTCAACCTTTTTTTCATTATCATCCCTTTTTAGACATTTTTTTTTCTAATCACCACCTTACCTTGAAAATTTAATACCATAGATATCCTGTATATTTGTTTATGTACTGTGGTCCTTTGGAGGATCACAAACCATTCTCATATCTAAAATGTTTCTGCCTCCTAAGAACTAATTACTGTCCCTTTGGGGGTGATATTGCTTTCATTGAGAATGCATATTCTAAGTGAATTCAGAAGAGTTGAATGACCAGAAATCCTAGTGAGGGCAGAATGTAGCTTCAAACAATGTGAGGCAATGACAAATAAGGGATTGTGAATCAAGAGGGAGAGCAAGTAAGTTGAAAAACAAGGAGATAGAGAGACCATGATTAGGATTTGATCCAGCATATGAAGAACTATGATTAGTGCCCATAATTACCTAACATACTTTTTCTTTGTCTATCCCTCTGGACTATGCATTTTTCTGACCGGCATAAAGTTGGGGCAGCATCTAACTTGCAACAGTGTCATTGTGTGTATCATTACCTCCTCCCATGGGGATGGGTGCCAATCTATATTTGAGATGGAATGAGGAAGTGCACAAGTATATATAGCACACAATAGCTTCATTTCCTGGTTTTGGAATCTATAACGTAAGTACTTGACTATCATGGGTCCCTCCCAGATCTTTGCTTTCCTCTTCTTTCCACTACCCATGTACCTGTATTAGATGGTAAAATGAAGGTAATAGATCTAGAGGGGAATGGAGGAGAAATGGAATCAAAAAATGGAGGGGAAATGTTACTCAATGCCATTTTTGAAAATGAGTATTTATGTAAATAAGATTTATTTCCTTAGTAACACATCTCATATATGACTTAATATAATTTATTTTATGAGGCAAAAGTGCCATCCTCTAAATAATGTTAAGAATTAACTTTATTAAACTATATAGAGGAGAAACTTGGAACTCATAACGTCATGAGGTAATAATGCAATGATAAACAGAAAAGGGAAACCTGAGCCTTGGGATAGAAAGAAAGTTGATGAGTGAGTATTTTTCAGGTTTTTGCTACTATTATCCAAGGATGCAGATATCCTACCCAATGGACAAAATATTTAAGTCTTCTTGGTAAATCTATGGTACATCTATCATTGTAGTGAAGATGGATATGTGAGGATCACAGCTTCATGACAATTAAAAAACATCATTTAACTTATTTTATATGGACTCAAGCAAATTTCTGATTTAAATTTAGCTAAACAAATAGGCCGTTCTAACCAGAGTGTTCAGCTGACCAGCTGTTTTAAGTGTTACCACTAGGGTTGTAGTGATATTTCTCACTGAAAATGTATTAACTGATATTCTAGATTTTAAATGAGTTTATTGCATGCACTTAAAATATAAAATGCTATAAAATAAATCCATAAGTTTTTCCCACTTTCCACCTGCTCCTTTATGCTCTATCTTCATAAATAGCCTCGTCATCCTCTCATATCATCTAAACCAAAATCTGGGAAGTTATCTGAGAATTTTTCTCTCCTTGGTCCTTCCCATCAACGAGTCACTGTAGCTTGACAATTCTTCCATGTAACATTTCTGTATCACCGTTGCCACTATCTTGGTTAGTCCCTCATCAATTCTCCAAAACTTCTATGAAGTTCTACCATATTTTGTCATTTCAAATCAAATATTGCCTTAGACAGGACTTTTTCACACATGACTGACATGGCTAAATGGCTAAGCCAAAGGGGAATTTGTTTGCTCACATAACTAGGGATGGGAGAAACTGTTCTGGCTTCAGACACAACTGGGTCTACAAACTCAAACCTATTATTATATTTCTCTTTTTCCACCCCTCAGCTCTGGTTTTGTCAGTGGCCCCATTCTGACCTACTGCAAACAGATTTTCTCCACATGGGTATGGTGGACCTGGAGATGTACTGCCCAAATCTCCCTTCCAGAAAGGATTTGCTGATCACTGCAAAGAATGCATTCAGCCAAAGTCTTCAGTTGTCAGCTCCTTCAGGACCTGCCTCAACTTCAGAGACTCACCTTACTTGAGGTAACACCTTTCCCAGAAGAGCATGCATCCAATGACTCAATGAGGCAGCCTTGCCATTTTGGCCCCATGCAGGACACCAGTCGGTTCTACACACTCCAGACCACCCTGACAGTTTAGCTAAGGCCTTGTCAGACTTGTTTCACAATTCAGCTTCTCCATCTGCCCAATAATACATCTTCTCTGTTCCTAATAAAAGGATCCCTGGAGGTGCAGTGGTCAAAGCACTTGGCTGCTAACTGAAAGGTCGGTGGTTCGAACGTACCAGCTGCTCTGTGCAAGAAAGATGTGGCAGTCGGTTTCCATAAAGATTTACAGCCTTGGAAACCCTATGGGGCAGCTCTACTTTGTCCTATAGGATCGATACGAGTTGGAAACAACTCAACGGCAGTAGGTTTGTTTGTTTGTTTGTTTGTTTTTGGTTCCATAATAAATGTCTGCATCCCAAACTCCATTTCAGTGTCTGCTTCCAGAGAATCCAGCCTGTGACAGTGGGTAACATGGCCTAAGTGACTGTGACTTCATGGCTCCCTAGCTCCGTGACCCTACAATCAGGGATCAGCCTTCCCCTTCTAGCTCTAATTAGAACAATTTTTAAAGATGGAGTCTTACTGGCCTTCCTTGGTGTCATGGATTGAATTGTGTCCTCCGAAAATATCTGTCAACTTGGCTAGGTCATGATTCCTGGTATTATATTATTGCCTACCATTTTGTAATCTGAGGTGATTTCCCTATGTGTTGTAAATCCTATCACTATGATGTAATAAGATGGATTAGTGGTAGTTATAGTGATGAAATCTGCAAGATTAGATAGCGTCTTAATCCAATTTCTATTGAGATATATAAGAGAGAAGCAAAGAGACATGGGGACCTCATACCACCAAGCAAGCAGTGCCAGGAGCAGAGCGCATCCTTTGCACCTGAGGTTCCTGCAGTGAGATGCTCCCAGACCAAGGGAAGACTGATGCATCACAAGGACCTTCCTCCAGAGTCGACAGAGACAGAAATCCTTCCCCTAGAGCCGGCACCCTGAAGTCGGAATTCTAGTCTACTGGACTGTGAGAGAATAAACTTTTCTTTGTTAAAGTCATCCACTTGTGGTATTTCTGTTATAGCTGCACTAGATGATTAAGATACTTGGTTTACGCGTTGAAACCCCTGGCTAATCACTAGGGCCATGGAATCAGGACCTCTGTATGATAGTTCTATCAGGACTACATAGAGTAAGATAGGGACGGTTAGCCAAAGGAAGGAAAAAGTTGTCCACTATAATCTTTGGCACAGACAACTGAGGGTTCTTTCTGAAATACAGATCTAAATCTGTTTTCCTTTTGTTTAAATGTCATCAACTTCCCCATTACTTATGGCAGAATGTTAATGAAAAACATTCATCATAGTACAATATGCTCTGAAATACTCACTCATTTTTGTGGGAGATTATTACTTAAGAATGAGTTCTGGAGTTCCGGCAAAATGGCACTCTAGGCAGAAGCACCATGCCGTCCCTCCACAGCAAAGATCCGAAAAACTAACCTGAACAGAGAATACAACAATCCTGAAACCCTAAAACATCAAATGAAGAGATAAAGAACTCAGCCAAGCACCAAATGGAGTGAGAAAACTGACAGAGAATGGAAAACGAAGAGAGATTCATGCAGAGGTCCCCTACCAGCTAATGCAGCACGGATCCACCCTCTTGGACTCCTATCTGAGACCAGCAAATGGGGGTATGAGAAAGCAGCCTCATGGAGCATCCAGTGGGAGACAAAACAACCGGTAATTTACGGTGTGCGCTTTCCCACCCCCGACCCCTCTTCGCCCCGGCTCAGCCTCTGCTTCCCACGGCCACAGTCTCTTGACCAGGAAGAGCCAGCTACTTGGATTACACACACCCAAGCGGGCGGCTATCTGGGTGCCATTTGTTGGCTGCTGGTATTGCTTTTCTCCACTTCTTTTGATTTCTTCCTTGCCTCTCACCATCACCCCCTCCTTTCGCTCGAGTGCCTCACTCTGTGCTCCATCTTTGCTTCTTCCTGAGGGGCTACAGAGTGCCAGCAATTTGTCATATACACTCTCCCACTCTCTATCCTTCTTCACCCATACTTGGCCCCCTCCGTTTCCCGCGGACACAGTCTCTTGTCCAGAAACACCAGCCCTCACTAGCTGGCTCTCTGAGTGCCACTTGTTGGCTGCTAGTGTTGTTTTTTTTTCTGCTTCTTTTGATTTCTCACTTGCCTCTTGCCACCTCCCCCTCCTTTCACTCGAGTGCCTGGCTCCGTGAGCCATCTTTGCTTCTTCCTGAGGGGTTGCAGAGCACCGGCAATTTGTGATATACGCTTTCCCATTCTGTACACTTCTTCACCCACAGTCGGCCTCCTCTCCTTCCCATGGACACAGTCTCTTGCCCAGAAACACCAGCCCACACTAGCTAGCTCTCTGAGTGCCATTTGTTGGCTGCTGATGTTGCTTTTTTTTTTCTGCTTCTTTTGATTTCTTGCTTACCTCTTGCTGCCTCCCCCTCCTTTCACTCGACTGCCTGGCTCCATGCACCATCTTTGCTTTTTCCTGAGGGGCTTCAGAGCACCATTCGAGTGTGGAGCTACTTCCCGGCCTAGGCTACCGCACTGGTAGGATCCCGGGGCTTTTGTTCGTTTGTTCGTTTTGAATTGTTTGTTTTCTTTTCCTTTTCTTGAGTTGGGATACCCTTCTGGCCAGGCGGAGCTGCGTGGCAAGGAACTCCCCTTCAGCTTCCACAGATGTGCAAAGGGATCCCTAAGCGCATTTCTTTTCTTGTTAGTTTTTTTTTTTTTCCTGTTTTTTGGGGGGGCCTTTCTTGTTCTTTTTCTTTTTTCTTTTTCAATTTGTTTTGTATTGTTTTCCCTCTTTTCCCTGTTTTGTCTTTCTTCATTGCTCAGTTTCTCATCTCTCTATATCTTCCTTCTCTTTCTGATCCCTGAATACCAGGTGTTCTATACCTCTACACCTTCTAGCCAGGCTGTACTACAACACCTGAGAGCAACCTCCCCAGACCTCATAGCTGCATTGGTGGAATCCCTGGGAACTTTGCAGTTCTTTAACCTTTCTGATTTTTATTTATTCATTCTTTTCTTTTCTTTTCTTCTTCCCCTTCTGTTTTTCTCCATTTCCTAGTGTCTCATCTCTCCATTCCAACAGCAAGCTCCTCTAGCATTCTTTTTTGTTTGTTTGTATGTTTTTGGCTCCTGTTCCTCTCTCCTCTCTCCCATATCCATCTTAGCTCCACACATAACAATCTTCTCGCTGCATCCTGCCTACCTCCACCGTGCGCTTGACATCACACCGCCAAGCAGCACAGGCATGGCCTACTGGAACCTGCCCTGCACTGATTACCGACCCGCTCTGCTGCCTGTAGTAAGTGCCACAAACAACCCGTCCCAGTAACTCCTTTTCACCTAGACCTGCCCTGCTGTACAATATCTGAGTGACTGATCCTGCCAGTAGGAGAAGGAGGTGAAAAGTATTGTGCCCACAGACGAGCAAACAACAAAGAACACACAGTCCGCCTGCTCAGATACAGTCAAATTTTTTTTTAAAAAAGGGACAAAACAAACAAATCTACAATCAATAAACAAGAAAAATAACTACTGAATGCCCCAAAAACAGCAGACAATATCAAAACATTTATAAAAACAGGACAGGAGGGTTCCAGTAGGTGTCCAAAATAAAACACCAGATGACTCTCCTGTGGAAGAAAATGCACTAGAACTACCTGATAGGGAATTCAAATATCTACTACTTGGAATTCCCCAAGAACTGAGGCAAAAAGCAGACAAACATGAGGAAAAAATAGACGAATTCATGGAAAATACGGACAAAAAATTGGAAGAATTCAGGAAGATGATGCAGGAACAAAATGCCAAAATAAATTCACAACTAGAAATTATACAAAGACAACAATTAGAAATCCAAAAGACAAACAACAAGATTTCAGAAATGGATGATGTCACAGAAGGGCTGAGAAGCAGATTTGAAACAGTGGAAGGGAGCATCAGTGGAATTGAAGACAAACACTTGCATACAACTCTGTTTCAGGAAAACTCAGAAAAATTAACAAAGAAAAATGAAGAGACCCTGAGAGTTATGTGGGGCACGATCAAAAGCAAAAATTTATGAGTGATTGGAATTCCAGAACGGGGAGAAAACAGAAAACACAGAGAGGGTCATTGAGGAACTGCCAAAAGAAAACTTCCCCAATATCATGAAAGATGAAAAGCTGGCCATCCACGAGCTCAATGAACCCCATACAGAAGAGACCCCAAAAGAAAATCACCAAGGCATAACATATTTACACTCGACAAAACCAAAGAAAAACAAAGAATCCTCAGAGCAGCTCGTGAAAAACAAGAAGTCACATACAGAGGAGAAACAATAAGACTAAGCTCAGATTATTCAGCAGAAACCATGCAGGCAAGAAGGCAATGGGATGACATATATAAAATCTTGAAAGAAAAAAACTGTCAGCCAACAATAATATATCCTGCAAAACTCTCGTTCAAATTTGATGGTGAAATTAGGTCATTTCCAGATAAACAGAAACTAAGGAAACATGCAAAAGTCAAACCAAACTTACAAGAATTATTAAAGGGAGTTCTTCGATCTGAGGACAAACAGCTTCAGCTCACACGCAGAACCTAGGATGCAGGATTGTATGAGCCAGGTACCAATCTAGGAAATGAATTCTCGAGGACTATCCAAAACCAAAAGAAATACAACAGGGAATCAGAGCAATTAATCAATAAATGACAAAAACATCAAAACAATAAAACAGGGAATATAAGGCATATGTGTAGAACCGTCTAATGGAGAGAAGGCAAGGCGATACCAAGCAATGGTAGACTGCTTCAAACTTAGAAAGACAAGGGTAAAATTCAAGGTAACCACAAAGAAAGTTAACAAACCAACTTATAAAAATAAAGACGAAAAACATAAAGTCTCGGCAAAACAAAACCTACAAAAACAAAAGAAATGAAAAAAAAATCCACAAACCAAAGTAACTCAGCACAAAGAACAAAGAAAACTTCAGCACCACAAAAAAAAGCACTACAAAATGACAGCAACAAACTCACATCTATCAATAATTACACTTAATGTAAATGGACTCAATGCACCCATAAAGAGACAGAGAGTGACAGAATGGATAAGAAAACAGGATTCATAGATATGCTGTCTACAAGAGACACACCTTAGAAACAAAGATGTGAATTTATTAAAACTCAAAGGTTGGAAAAAAATATATCAAGCTAACAACTACCAAAAAAGAGCAGGAGTGGCAATTCTAATCTCAGATAAAATAGACTTTAAAACAAAATCTACCATAAAAGAAAAAGAAGGACACTATATAATGATTAAGGGGATGATCCATCATCAAGACATAACCATAATAAACATCTATGCAACCAAAGACAGGGCTCCAAAATACATAAAACAAACTCTAACAACACTGAAAAGAGAAATGGACAGTTCCACAATAATAGTAGGAGACTTCAACACACCATTCTCGGTAAAGGACAGAACAACTAAGAAGAAACTCAGCAAAGATACAGAAGACCTAAAGGGCACAATCAGCCAGCTGGACCTCATAGACATATATAGAACACTCAATCCAACCGCTGCAAAGTACACATTCTTTTCCAATGCACATGGAACGTTCCCCAGAATAGACCACATCTTAGGCCACAGAGCAATCCTCAAAAAGATCCAAAACGTTGAGATAATTCAAAGTATCTTCTCTGACCACAATGCCATCAAGGTAGAAATTAACAATAGAAAGAGCAAGGAAAAGAAATCAACTACTTAGAAACTGAATAATACCCTGCTTACACATCACTAAGTAATAGAAGAAATCAGAGATGGAATCAAAAAATTCCTAGAATCAAATGAGAATGAAAACACATCACACCAAAACCTTTGGGACACAGCAAAGGCAGTCCTCAGAGGACAATTTATAGCAATAGATGCACATATCAAAAAAGAAGAAAGGGACAAAATCAAAACATTAACTACAGAACTCAAACAAATAGAAAGAGAACAGCAAAAACAGCCCACAACCACCGGAAGAAAGGAAATAGTAAAGATCAGAGCAGAAATAAATGAAATAGAGAACAGAACAACAATAGAAAGAATCAACAAAACCAAAAGTTGGTTCTTTCAAAGAATCAACAAAATCGACAAACCACTGGCCAGACTGACAAAAGAAAAACAGGAGAGGACGCAAATAACCCAAATAAGAAATGAAATGGGGGACATTACAACCGACCCAACTGAAATAAAAAGGATTATAAAAGAACATTATGAAAAACTATACTCCAATAAATTTGAAAACCTAGAGGAAATGGATAAATTTCTAGAAACACACGGCCTACCCAAACTACAACAAAGTGATGTTGAAAATCTGAACAGACCCATAACAAGAGAAGAGATTGAAAAGGTAATAAAAAAAAAAATGCCAACCAAAAAAAAGCCCTGGCCCAGATGGCTTCACTGGATAATTCTACAAACCATTTACAGAAGAGCTTGTACCAGTACTACTCAAGCTATTTCAGACCATAGAAGAGGAAGCAACACTTCCAAATTCATTCTATGAAGCCAGCATAACGCTGATACCAAAACCAGGCAAAGACGTCACAAACAAGGAAAATTACAGACCAGTATCTCTCATGAATATAGATGCAAAAATTCTGAACAAAATTCTAGCCAGTAGAAATCAGCATCATATCAAAAAAATAATACACCACGACCAAGTAGGATTCATACCAGGTATGCAAGGATGGTTCAACATTAGAAAATCAACGTAATCCACCACATAAATAAAAGGAAAGAAAAGAATCACATGATCGTCTTAATTGACGCAGAAAAGGCATCTGACAAAGTCCAACACCCATTCCCGATAAAAACTCTCAATCAAATAGGTATAGAAGGGAAATTTCGCAACATAATAAAAGGCATCTATGCAAAACCAATGGCCAACATCATTCTTAATGGAGAGAGGCTGAAAACATTCCCCTTGAAAACAGGAACAAGACAAGGATGCCCTTTATCACCACTTCTATTTAACATTGTCCTGGAAGTTCTAGCTAGAGCAATAAGGCAAGAAAAAGAAATAAAGGGCATCCAGATTGGTAATGAAGAAGTTAAACTGTCCCTGTTTGCAGATGATATGATACTATACGTAGAAAACCCTAAAGACTCCACGAGAAGTCTACTGGAACTAATAGAAAGATTCAGCAGAGTAGCAGGGTACCAGATAAACATTCAAAAATCAGTTGGATTCCTATACAGCTATAAGGAGAACGATGAAAAGGAAATTAAGAAAACAATATCATTTTCAATAGCCCCTAAAAAGATAAAATACTTAGGAATAAATCTGACCGGGATGTAAAAGGCCTATACAAAGAAAACTACAGAACACTACTGCATGAAACCCAAAGGGACCTACATAAATGGAAAAACATACCATGCTCATGGATAGGCAGACTCAACACTGTGAAAATGTCAATTCTACCCAAAGCAATTTACAAATACAACACAATCCCGATCCAAATACCAACAACATTCTTCAGAGAGATGGAAAAACTAATCATTCACTTTATATGGAAAGGGACAAAGCCCCGAATAAGTAAAGCACTACTGAAGAAGAAGAATAAAGTTGGAGGACTCACACTACCTGACTTCAGAACCTACTATACAGTTACAGTAGTCAAAGCAGCCTGGTCCTGGTACAATGACAGCTACATTGACCAATGGAACAGAATTGAGAACCCAGATGTAAATCCATCCACCTATGGTCACCTGATCTTCCACAAGGGCCCAAAGTCCATCAAATGGGGAAAAGACAGTCTTTTTAACAAATGGTGCTGGCAAAACTGGATATCTATCTGCAAAATAATGAAACAGGACCCATACCTCACACCATATACAAAAACTACTTCAAAATGTATCAAAGACCTGAATATAAGGCCTAAAACTATAAAGTTCATAGAAGAAAAAATAGGACCAACACTTCAGGCTTTAATACATGGCATTAACAGGACACAAACCATAACCATCAACGCACAAACCCCAACAGATAAGCTAGATAACTGGGATCTTCTAAAAATCAAACACCTATGCTCTTCAAAAGACTTCACCAAAAGAGTAAAAAGAGAATCTACAGATTGGGAAAAAATTTTTGGACAGTACAAGTCAGACAAAGGTCTAATCTCCATAATCTACAAGAAAATCCAACACCTCTACAACAAAAAGACAAATAATCCTATTCAAAAATGGGCAAAGGAAATGAACAGACACTTCCCCAAAGAAGACATTCAAATGGCCAACAGACACATGAGGAAATGCTCGCGATCACTAGCCATTTGAGAAATGCAAATTAGAACCACAATGAGATACCATCTCACCCCGGCATTACTGGCACGAATCAAAAATACTGGAAATAACAGATGTTGGAGGGGCTGTGGGGAGATCAGAACTCTTACGCACTGCTGGTGGGAATGCAAAATGATACAACCATTTTGGAAAATGATATGGCGCTTCCTCAGAAAGCTAGAAATAGACATAGCATTCGATCCAGCAATACCACTCATAGGAATATATACTAGAGAAATAAGAGTCGTCACTCGAATAGACATATGCACACCTATGTTTATGGCAGCATTGTTCACAATAGCAAAACGATGGAAACAACCTAGATGCCCATCAACAGATGAATGGATAAACAAACTATGGTACATACACACAATGGAGTACTATGCAACGAGAAAGAACAATGATGAATCTGTGAAGCATCTCATAACATGGATGAAACTGGAGGACATTATGCTGAGTGAAATAAGTCAATCCCAAAAGGACAAATATTGTATGAGACCTCTATTGGAAAAACCCATGAAAAAGTTCACACACAAAATGTAACCATCTTTGTTGGTTACTGGGGATGGGAGGGGTGGGGGGAAATACTAAATAGGCAATAGATAAGTGGTATCTTGGGTGAAGGGTGAGACAGTACACAATACAGGGGAAACTAGCACAACCTGTACAAGGAAAGGTCATGGAAGCCCCATAAACACATCCAAACTCCCTGAGGGACTGAATTGCTGGGCGGAGGGCTCTGGGGACCATGGTCTTGGGGAACACCTAGCTCAACTGGCATGACCCAGCTTATAAAGACAATGCTCTACATTCTACCTTGGTGAGTAGTGTCTGGGGTCTTAAAAGCCTGTGAGCGGCCATCTAAGATACTCCACTGATCTCATCCCTTTGGGAGCAAGGGAGAATGAAGAGAACAGGATACAAGAAAAAGATTAGTCCAAAGGACTAATTGTCCACAGCTACCAAGGCCTTCACCAGACTGAGTCCAGTACAGCTAGATGGTGCCCGGCTATCACCACTGACTGCTCTGATCAGGATCACAACAGAGGGTTCTGGACAGAGCTGGAGAAGGATGTAGAGCATAATTCTAACTCACAAAAAAAAGACCAGATTTACTGGCCTAAAGGAGACTGGAGAAACCCCAAGAGTATGGCCCCCAGACACCCTTTTAGCTCAGTGATGAAGTTACCTCTGAGGTTCACGGTTCAGCCTGGGAGTGGACAGCCCCGTAAAACCAAATGAGACTAACAAGGTACAGGAGTCCAGTGACAAGGGCCAGAAGGCAGAAGGGGACCAGCAAGCTGGTGATAGGGAACCCAAGATTGAGTAAGGATATTGTTGATGTGTTGTGATATTGTTAACCATTGTCATAGGGCAACATGTGTAGTAACTGTTAAATGAGAAACTATTTTGTTCTGTAAGCCTTCATCTTAAGTGAGAATAACAGCACAATTGGAAGAGCGTATTCAATGTCACTGAACTGTGCACGTAGAAATTTTTGAAACAGTGTATCTTTGGTTATGTGTATTTTCACCAAAGAAAAAAAAAAGGGTTGAGAAGTTAAAGGGTTAAAATGTTGTGGGGTTGTTAACCAATGTCATAAAACAACATGTGTCCAACTGTTTCATGAGAAACTATTTGTTCTGTAAGCCTTCACCTGAAGTACAATAAAATAAAATAAAAAGAATGAGTTCTGCCTTAAATACCCATTGCCGTCGAGTCGATTCCGACTCATAGTGACCCTAATGGACAGAGTAGAACTGCCCCATAGGGCTGTGAAGGAGCGGCTGGTGGATTTGAACTGCCAATCTTCTGGTTAGTAGCTGAACACTTAATCATTGCGCCACCAGGGCTTCACCTGCCTCAAATTGTCGTTTTGTGGAAAAAGATATCCAGAGGAATGCAGTGCTGCCTTTGGTTCAACTGCCCAAATATGTCAGGACCAGCTAACATCTTGGCAGTTCTCATGGCTTTTGATTCGTGGTTTAAATGTGGCTATTAAGGTTCTAGAGGAAGAGGACACACCCAAGCTTCCCCAAAACCACTTCCCACGTGCCCCACCAGATTTTCACTAGCAGCTCATGGGCCAGAAATGAGTCACATGAAAACCCCTAGCTGCAAGAGAGACAACTGAGAAAGTGAGCCTCTTGTAAGAGTTCTCAAGAAGAAGGGGTTGGAATTTAATCTAGATAAGAAGCAAAGTGAGGACAGGAGAGGGTCAGGGACAGTGAAAAGGTCATAGAATTGGAGGTTCCAGTGAGGTAAAAGATTGTTTGGAGTCAGGGTACCAGATGGAAGAAACTAGAATGATAGGAGGTGGTGAGTAGAACATGGGAAACTTGAAACTGAGATTGTGGAGTTAGTTGAAGTTATTTGCAGTGATAAGGTATAGGGTAGGGACTTTGGAGTCAGGGACTTAAATGGAGGAGTGAGTGGAGGGCAAAATCATGGAGGAGAGGAGGACACAAAACTGTATCCAGGGGGATACTTCTGTCTGAACAGGTTTTACAGGACTAGCAAGTGCCTGCAAAGAGTAGGCACTGGATAAATGACTATTTACCTGCAATCCTGATGGCTCTCCTGAGATCTAGATCCTTTTGTCGAGCAGTTTTGTATTCTCCAATGTCCTGCAGGTGTCTAAATCTCAACATAATCAAAGGTCACATCATAATCCCTCACTCTTGAGCACCTCATCCCTCTCTTATGTTCTCTGGTTCAATAAGGGCATCAAATTATTTAAGTCATAAGTCTAGGAGTTGTCCTTGCCTCTTGGCATCCTCTTACCATCTTGCAATAGTAAATCATCCTCTCCTAAGTCAGATGGAGGAGGGGAGCCCAGGACACTCCCTGCACCCCGGGACTGTGCTGAAGTCATCAGCTTCCCGATTAACCTGACTGTGTGTTCCTGTTTCTTTCTGCACAGTCCCTCTGAACTCTCTGAATTGCAACTTTCATTTTTAGCATCCACTGCTGGTAACTTTGTTCTCTTAGTGGTTCTAAGCTCAATTTCAATGAAAAAGAATTCAATCAGCCCAATTCATATTTTCATGCCAGGCTACATTATAAATCATCTACCAAGCTATAGATTAGCTGATTTGGTTCAGGTAAATACTGCCAGTAAAATCATTGGCCACCTCTATCCAGAAAAAAAAAAAAAAAAAGTCCATCCCTAATTCTCTGAGTCGGCAGTGGAGGGCAAGGCAGCTTTATCAAAGCAGGAGCACTGGGCATTGAAGACACTGTGGTAGATCCAGTGTGGTATTCTGAACGTTCAATTATTTCCTCACTCTCCAACAGCATAGCTTGCATGTTGTTGTTGTGAGTTGCCATCAGCTCAGCTCAGATTCATGACAAGCTTATTGTATAATAGAACAAAACATTGCCTGGTCCTAGGCTAACACCTTTTAATATAGCAAATGTGCATTTCATGTGGCACCTGCTAGATTCAAATGCCTGAATTCAAGGACTATGTCTTGGGTCATCTCTGTAACCTCAGTTGTTAAATCACATTATAACAGTATAAAAGGAACATTCACACTCAAGGGCCTTGGACCTGAACAAGCCTACCTCTCAATTCTCACGATGCTTCACTTTATCCTCCATGACTGACTGTTCTTTTTCTGCTGCTATCTCTTCCCAGACTCTCCGGCTTTTTTCTAGACTGTAAATCCTGTGAAGGAAGTATAGTGACTCTCTTATTTACTGCTCTATACCCAGAACCTTACTCCACAGCCTAACACATAGTGGAGTGACTGGTGAATATTAATTGAATGAATAACAACTGAACATCGGTCCCACATCTGTCCCTTTGGTTCCGTTATTATGGCTCTTTAACCCTTTCTGATATATTTTCTGCAGCTTAGTATGCTGATTATTCACCTTCCCTACCCTCATTTCTTACCTTCCCCAAGTCCATGATAGGAAGCATTGGCAAGATACAGTGCATTGCACAGGTAGGCATGCAATATATCTTCAGCAAACAAATGGCTTCATGGAAATGTGACCCACCTTATAGGCATAGTGATTTCAGCACCCACTGCTAATCATTTTGTTCTCCTAGTGATTCTAAGCTCAATTCCAATAAAAAAGAATCCAACTGGCCCAATTCATACTAATGACTATGTGCTTTTCCTTATCTTCACCCTTATCATGTGCAAGTAGAAATGAAATAAGCCCACTTAATAATAACGTAAATATTACCACTAATAAAGATGAGATACATTAGAGCCAGTTATATACCTTTTCTAGGCCTGAGAAATTTTAATACACGTCTGTGTTCAAGTGCTTGGTGTTCAGGAAGGGTTTTTTTGGTTGATATAGTCACCAAGTATTTTTTTCCTTCTTTCTTTGAGCTCCAAATACTTATATTTTACATGTTAGAACTCATTGGCATCCCTACTAGAGGAGGGAAAATATAACGAGAAAACGAAGTAAAATTCTAATTTATTAACTAGGTTGTTTGCTCAAAAATCTAGAAGTTAAAAAAAACAACTGAGGAGTAAAAAACTGGTAGAAGGGGTTGGAGGTTGAAATCGGTGATTAGCTATGAAGTGTGGGAACGAACCTATGGAATCCCTTTAGTAGGACCACCCCTATTTTCCATCAGAATGGATCTTTGGGAGCCAGCTATAGCGTTCTTTATATGATAGGCCAATTTTTCTGGCAAAGGGGAACACGCACTCTTCAGCGTGGAGCATTTCACACGTGCGAGAGTCTGGGCTGGGGGAAGCTGTGCTGGAAATGAGCCAGAAGAGTGAATTACACACATGTTTGAGTTGAAGCTGCTCCTGGCAAGCTGTAAATTATGAGACAGTCATTTATAAGAGAGTCCATAATTGCTAGAGAAACTTCTGTGTTAATCATCAGGAGACAGATTCAATTAAAAAAAAAAAAAATCAGTGCCAGTTTTAGTAAGTTTCCCCCGCCCTTCCCTAATCAGCTATTGGCTATTCTCTGTAGATGACTGAGGAATGATAGCAACTTAATTAGCTATTTTTCCTTTTAAGAAAATCACATTGCTCTGATTCAAGCACACCCATACCATTCACACGCCAAGCACAAGTCATCTAGGAGGTCTGTGATTACAATGTAGATTTCAATGAATTCCCAAACTAGCCCTGCTGTTCAAACAAAATGACCATATAAAACATAATTTTAACATTTATTTGAGAAGATTAAATTCGGCTTGGATAGAAAACACCTTTTTCTAATTCTACAGTTTACTGTATTAGACTGAAATTTGAGTACAAGAAAATCAGATAAGATTAGTTGTATTTATAGGAAGCATAAACTTGCCTGAATCATACCAACGTAAAGAATAACAAGTATCATCCAGATGGAAATACTAACTATAAATTTTAAAATACAAATCAGTTGCTAAACATGTTAATTTAATCTTCTTAGTTCCTTTCAATGAACCATTTTATGTGTCCTTATTTGCTATGACGGAGGAGCCCTGATGGCACCATGGTTAAAGCGCTCAGCTGATAACCAAAGGTCAGCATTTGGAACCGACCAGCCAATCTGCAGAAGAAAGATGTGGCAGTCTGCTTCCGTAAAGATTTGCAGCCTTGGAAAACCCTACGGGACAGGTCTACTCTGTCCTATAGAGTCACCATGAGTCAGAATCTTTTCAATGGCAGTGGGTTTGTTTTTTTTATTTTATTTTATTTTTGGTTTATTTCCTTCGACTTGAAAATTTAAAAAATTTAAAATGTTTTTGTTTTGCTTATTGAATAGTCCCTCAAAGAGCAGATCAGACCACTGTGAGTCATAACTGCCTAAGATAATACTTATTTCAAATATTCACACAGTGAAAGTAAGGAAGCTTGAGTTTGGGTTTTTCTTTTCTTTTTCCTGTTTGCTGTTCATTACAACTGAATTGCATCTGTTTCCTAGGTTAGCTATCAACTTTTCAAAAATTTTATCGGCCGTCCATTCTTTTTCTAAAATTTTCTGTTTTTCTTAATTTAAATTTCTATATTTCTCTCTCTTGAACATTTCATTATAATACTTTATTTTGTCTTCTCGAGCCACCCTTTGAAATCTTCTGTTCAGCTCTCTTCATTATTTCTTCCATTCGCCTCAGCTACTCTACATTCAAGAGCAAGTTTCAGAGTCTCTCGTGACACTCATTTTGGTCTTTTCTTTCTTTCCCGTCTTTTTAATGACCTTTTGCTTTCTTCAGGTACGATGTTCTTGATGTCATCCCACAACTCACCTGGTCTTCGGTCATTAGCATTCAATGCATCAAACAGATTTTTGAGATGGTCTCTAAACTCAGGTGGGATATACTCAAGGTAGTACTTTGGCTCCTGTTGACTTGTTTTAATTTTCTTCAGCATCACTTTGAACTTGTATATGAGCAATTGATGGACTGTTCCGCAGTTGGCCCCCGGCCTTGTTGTGACTGATGATATTCAGCTTCTCCATCATCTCTTTCCACAGATGTATTCAGTTGGATTCCTGTGTATTCTATCCGGTGAGGTTCACATGTATAGTTACCTCTTATGTTGTTGAAAAAAGGTATTTGCAATGAATAAGTTGTTGGTCTTGCAAAATTCTATCGTGATCTCCGACGTACTTTCAATAACCAAGGGCATATTTTCCAACTGCTGATCTGTCTTTGTTTCCAACTTTCCTATTCCAATCATCAGTAATTATCAATGCATCCTGATTGCATGTTTGATCAATTTCAGACTGCAGAAGTTGGTAAAAATCTTCAATTTCTTCATTTTTGGCATTAATAATTGGCTCCTAATTTGAATAAGAGTTATATTAATTGGTCTTCCTTGTAGGCACATGGATATTATTCTATCACTGACAGCATTGTACTTCAGTATAGATCTTGAAATGTTCCTTTTGAGGATGAATGTGATGGCATTCCTCTCCAATTTGTCATTCCTGGCATAGTAGACCATAAGATTGTCCACTTCAAAATGGCCAATACTAGTCCATTTCATCTCACTAATGCCTAGGATACTGATTTTTATGTGTTCTGTTTCATTTTTGAAGATGTCCAATTTGCCTAGATTCATATTTAGTACATGCCACATTCTGATTATTAATGGATGTTTGTAGCTGTTTCTTCTCATTCTGAGTTGTGCCACATCAGCAAATGAAGGTCCCGAAAGCTTGAGTTCACCCACATCATTTAAGGTAGACCCTACTCTGAGGAGATAGCTCTTCCCTAGTCATGTTTTGAGCGCCCTCCAACCTGACGGACTCATCTTCCAGCACTATATCAGACAATGTTCCGCTGCTATTCATAAGGTTTTTTCTGGCCAATGTTTTCAGAAGTAGACTGCCAGGTCTTTCTTCCTAGTGTGTCTTAGTCTGAAAGCTCTGCTGAAACCTGTCCACCATGGGCAACTCTGCTGGTATGTGAAATATCAGTGGCATAGCTTCCAGCATCACAGCAACATGCAAGCCACCACAGTACGACAAACTGACAGATGCACTGCAATATCGAAGGATTCCATGGGCATAATATTGAACAACGCAGGAAGCTTCAAAAGAAGATGGAAAGAATACAGAGTCACTGTGCCAAAAAGAATTGGTTGACGTTCAACCATTTCAGAAGGTAGCATATAATCAAGAACAGATGGCAACGAAGGAAGAAGTGCAAGCTGTACTGAAGCATTGGCGAAAACAAGGTTCCAGAAATTGACAGAATACCAATTGAAATGTTTCAGCAAATGGATGCAATTCTGCAAGTGCTCACTCATCTATGCCAAGAAATTTGGAAGACAGCTACCTGGCCAAACTGATGGGAAGAGATTCATATTTGTGCCCATTCCAAAGAAAGATGATACAACAGAATGTGGAATTATCGAACAAGATCATTAATATCACACACAAGAAAAATTTGCTGAAGATAATTCAAAAACTGTTGCAGCAGTACATCAACAGGGAACTGCCAGAAATTCAAGCCAGATTCAGAAGAGGACGTGGAATGAGGGACATCACTGCTGATGTCAGATGGATCATGGCTGAAAGCAGAGAATACCAGAAAGATGTTTACCTGTGTTTTATTGACTATGCAAAAGCATTCAACTGTGTGGATCATAATAACTTACGAGTAACATTGTGAAGAATGGGAATTCCAGAACACTTAATTGTGCTCATGGGGAACCTGTACGTAGACCAAGAGGCAGTCATTCGAAAAAAGCAAGGGGATACTGCCTGGTTTAAAATCAAGAAAGATGTGCAGTAGGGTTGTATCCTTTCACCATACTAATTCAGTATGGATGCTGAGCAAATAATGTGAGAAGCTGGACTATATGAAGAAGAACGTGGCATCAGGATTGGAGGCAGTCTCATTAACAACCTTGAATATGCAGATGACACAACCTTGCTTGCTGAAAGTGAAGAGGATTTGAAGCACTTACTGATGAAGATCATAGACTACAGCTTTCAGTATGGAGTAAAATATCAACAAAAAGAAAACAAAAAATCCTCACAACTGGACCAATAAGCAACATCATGATAAACGGAGAAAATACTGACATTGTCAAAGATTTCACTGCTCAAAGAATCAATGCTCAAAGAAGCAGCAGTCAAGAAATCAGGTGACGTATTGCATTAGACGAATCTGCTGCAAAAGACCCCTTTAAAGTGTTGAAAAGCAGAGATGTTACTTTGAGGACTAAGGTGCACCTGACCTAAGCCATGGTATTTTCAGTTGCCTCAGATGCAGGTGAAAGCTGGACAATGAATAAGGAAGACTAAAGAAGAATTGATGACTTTGAATTATGGTGTTGGCAAAGAATATTGAATATACCATGGACTGCCAGAAGAATGAACAAATCTGTCTTGGAAGAAATACAGTCAGCATGCTCCTTAGAAGCAAGGATGGCGAGATTTCGTCTCATGTACTTTGGACATGTTATCAGGAGGGACGGAGTCCGTGGAGAAGGACATCATCCTTGGTAAAGTAGTCTGTCAGGGAAAAAGAGGAGGACCCTCAATGAGATGGATTGACACAGTGGCTGCAACAATGAGCTCAAGCATAATGATTGTGAAGATGGTTCAGTACTGCACAGTGTTTCATTCTCTTGTACACAGATAGGGTCACTATGAGTTGGAACCAACCTGACGGCACCTAAGAACAAGAACAACATATTTCTCTTCAATCTCAATTTAATTCTGTTTCATCCATTCAGAGGAGTAAAATCATCATAATGAACACTGTGGAGAAATGCCAAGTTGGTTTAGACAAGGACCTTACCCCAGAAAGTTCACATTCTTCTAGAAATAAGTTATGGCCACTTAAAGAACTAGAAAACAACATAGACATAGATACTTGAGGAAGAATGACACATGTGAAGAGCCAGGAGTATTCAGAAAAAAAAAGAAATATTAATTCTAGAGAGAGAGGTTAGTGTAGCATCACAGGGAAAGTTGTTTTAGTGCTGAACCTTGAAGGATAGGTAAAATTTGTACATGCTAGGATAGAAAAATGGGCAAACATAACTGCATAAGCTGACTAAATTTAGTAGCTGATAGCAATTTCTATTTCTCCTTTCTCTTCAATTCATAGCAATCCCATATTCATTCTGGAAAGCATGGTGTGGTTTATTCAACATTGAGCTTGATATCCAGCAATGTCAGTATGGCAATGGTACATGATGGAATGGACAACCAGGAGCTGTTGTAGCAATACTGACACAGATGCACATCTTCATCTTGACTAATTTGTTAGATGGAAACAAACTGATCTGCCAATAAACGGCCTGCACAACATGACTCTTCTCCGAAAACAAGAATACTCCTTTTGTTTTAGTCATGGCAGGAATTGCAAAATGAGAATTTATTCTTTTTTATGTTTTTTATGGGGCCCTGGTGGCATAGTGGTTAAGAGTTCGGCTGCTAACCAAAATGTCGGCAGTTCAAATCTAACAGCTGCTCATTGGAAACGCTATGGGGCCGTTCTACTCTGTCCTATTGGGTCGCTATGAGTCGGAACTGACTCAACAGCACCTAACAACATTTTTTTATAAAAATTCTTTTGACCTTCACTTACCCTTCTGAGTAGCATGCAGCAGTTTCTGGAAACCGCAGTGTTAGAAAGATAAAGAAGGAATGTTGCACAGAAATAAAAGACAGGAAAGATATTTCTAATAAGTTTAAAATCTCAAACTCTGTTGTACATGGCTAACATTTTCTGTCAGCTCTGTAAAACAGTTCTATGAATTTTAGAGCCAGGTTTTGAGTCCTCACTATTCACCAATGCGATAGCAGTGATATACATGAGAACAGCTCCATAATACTTTCTAATCATGATATGAAACCCATAAGCCCAAAGAAAAAGATTGATACATTTGACTGCATAAAAATCACATAACTTTTATATTAAAAGACATTAAAACAAATTTAAAAGACACCTCAAATTGAGAGAAAATATTTGCAACATGACAAAGTGTAACTATTACTTTGTATAGGAAGCGCTTTCAAATCAATTTTTAAGAAAAGATAACCACCATTAAGCATACGAAAGTATTCCTAACCTTATTAATAACAAATAAATTCTAATTTAAACAAGAAAAATTTAATTTTACTTATAAGACAGGCAAAGATTAAGAAGAGTGAAAATATCTAGTGTTGGTGACTGTAAGGGGAAATTAGCACAATCATGCACTTTTGTGGAAGTAAAAATTGCCACATTTCAACAAACTATTTCACAGTATTTCTCAAAATAAAAGTGCACATTTGCTTTCACCCAGGAATTTCACTTCATAAATTTATCATACAGTAATACAGGAAGGAATGAAGTATATAAGTATGATCACCTCAACAGTGTTTGTCATAGCAAAAAATTAGAAACAACCTAAAAGTTTGTTACTAGGAATCAATTAAATACATTCCCATAAATCCAAACATTGAATGATAGGCAGCTATTAAGATGAATAAGATATTCTTCCTCATACTGAAAGATGTCCATGTTACATTGTTCAGTTCTTAAAAAAATGTTTCAAAAGAATTATGCAATCTAATTCCATTTTATTAAAAAAAAAGATATGACTATACATATACGGTCATTTCACTTATAAATATCTGTAAGTGTATTTCTATATTCATAGACAATTCCGAAAGGATGCATACCAAATTGATTATTAACAGTGGTAGCCTTTGGGAGTGGGGTTAGAAATGGGGATGAGCAAGACTTACATCTTTTACTTCACAAACTATTGTAGTGTTTGAATTGTTTGAAACAAGCATGTTTCTGTTTTATAATTTCAGAAAAAAAACTTCAGGTGTGAGGGAAAAGGGAGGAAGATAAAAACTGTTTTAAAATGAAGTTAATTTTATTTTTTATACAGAATAATTATATATTTTTTAAGGCCATGACCAGCTCTGCTCTTGCTGAAACAAACCCAAAACAAAACAAAATAAAAAACCCATTTCCTCAAGTCAATTCCGACTCATAGAGAACCTACAGGACAGAGTGCAGCTGCCCCACAGGCTTCCCCAGGTACAATCTTTATGAAAGCAGACTGCCACATCTTTCTGCGGCGGAACAGCTGGTGGATTCAAACTGCTGATCTTTCAGTTGGCAGCCAACTGCTTAACCACTGCGCCATCAGGGCCCTTCTTTGTTAAAACAAGATACAGCTAAATATTAGTTTTTAAATCCCATAATAAAATGCAAAAGTAAACAGCCCCTAAGTAATTGCATCTCTCAAGTCTACAGCATCCAAAAGAACTGAAATCACACCGCAGGCATTGTACAGCTATGCTTTCTAAAGAGAAGAGTTTGATTTGTATTCTTCTTATATGACATATGGAAACCTTGGTGGCATAGTGGTTAAGAGCTACGACTGCTAACCAAAAGGTTGGCAGTTTAAATCCACCAGGTGCTCCTTGGAAACCCTATGGGGCAGTTCTACTCTGTCCTATAAGGTTGCTATGAGTCTGAATCAACTAGACGGCAATGGGTTTGTTTGTTTTTTTGGTCTGTGACATATTACATAATAAGCCACAGACAACACAGTGCAGCTTCTCTGAGCCTTAAGATTTTTTTTCCAAACTTCCCGGTTTTCAGCTCATCTATTGCAAATATTTTTTTCCGTATTTTAAGCCAATAGTATTTTATCACGGGAGCAAGATGTGGCAGTCTGCTCCCACAAAGACTACAGCCTTGGAAACCCGATGGGGCAGCTGTACTCTGTTCTATAGTGTCTCTACGAGTCGGAATCGACTCCACAGCAGTGGGGTTTTTTTTGGTTAGTTTTAATGCTTTATCATTTCTATTATCTCTTCTTGCAGCAGATCTTTTTTTATTCTCCACAGCTCTACCCTTCCTCTCTTTAAAATGCAGAAGTTAATTTCAGTTGCTTGAATTCAACAAACATTTAACAATGATTAGAACAATTGCTATAAAGAATGTTTCGACTCTTAGCTGACCCATAATTCCCATTTAAACCAGTCAGTAGGTGGAATTTATTCCATTTATTATTTTCTTTTGAGTTGATCACCTTCTTTCACGGCTGTGAGAGACTTCCTTACTTTCCTCTTCCCCCTTTTCTGCGTCCACCATCTCCTCCTCCCCTTTCTCCCCCTTGCTCTTCTCCCCCTCACTCCTGCACCCTCACCACCACTATCAACAACCCCCTTAGTTCCTCTTTCCATGATGTTTCAGCTACAGTGTGTATTAAAACAGGGCTTGAGGACTGCTCTGGGGACCAAAACACAATGTATAATATGACCGCTCCTAGAAAACTTGTTCTATGGGCTTTAGCAAGAAAAGATGATAAGCACAATTGTCCCACACTATTCTCCCTCCCCCCCCCCCACAGTCTGGCATGAAATATGAAGGGAACACAGTGCTTGGGAAGTAAGAGAGGTAAAATCTTCCACTTGAAGAGTTCAGACCTGTACATGTTTCCTTGTGCATACAGAAGCCTGTTCTCTTTAATCATTATTTTCTATTAAATATTTTGAAACATCCTGTTTCCTTCAGTTATACCAGCACTATCTCATTATCTATTACTCCTTGATCCTATGCACATTTCAACTCCTCAGTCATTTGTTGTTGTTTGGTACCATCAAGTTTGTTCCGACTCATAGCAACCTGATGTACAACAGAACGAAACACTGCCAGGTCCTATGCCATCCTCACAATTGTTGCTGTGTTTGAGCCCATTGTTGCAACCACTGTGTCAGTCCATCTTGCTGATGGCATTCCTCTTTTTTGTTGACCCTCTACTTTCTAAGCATGATGTCATTCTCCAGGAACTACTCCTTCCTGATAACATGTCTAAATGTCCAAAGAATGTAAGACAAAGCCTCAACATCCTGCCTTCTAAGGAGCATTCTGGCTGTACTTCTTCCAAGACAGATTTGTGCATTCTTCTGACAGTCCATAGTATATTCACTATTCTTTGCCAATACCATAATTCAAACATATCAATTTGTCTTCAGTCTTCCTTATTCATTGCCCAGCTTTTGCATGCATCTGAGGCAACTGAAAATACCATGGTTTGGGTCAGGTGCACCTAAGGCCTCAAAGTGACATCTTTGCTTTTTAACACTTTAAAGAGGTCTTTTGCAGCAGATTTCCCCAAGGCAATACATCATTTCATTTCTTGACTGCTGCTTCCATGGGCATTGACTGTGGATCCAAGTAAAACGAAATCCTTGACAACTTCAATCTTTTCTCCATTTATCATGATGTTGCTTATTGGTCCAGCTGTGAGGATTTTTGTTTTCTTTATGTTAAGGTGTAATCCATACTGAAGGCTGTAGTCTTTGATCTTCATCAGCAAGTGCTTCAAGTCCTCTTCACTTTCAGCAAGTAAGGTTGTGTCATCTGCATATCGGAGGTTGTTAATGAGTCTTCCTCCAATCTTGATGCAGTATTCTTCTTCATATAGTCCAGTTTATCTGATTATTTGTTCCTAATACAGACTTAATAAGTATGGTGAAATGATACAACCCTGACGTACACCTTTCCGGATTTTAAACCATGCAGTATCCCCTTGTTCTGTTCTAAGGATGGCCTCTTGGGCTACGTACAGGTTCCTAATGAGCACAATTAAGTGTTCTGGAATTCTCTTTCTTTGTAATGTTATACATAATTTGTTATGAACCACAGAGTTAAATTCCTTTGCATAATCACTAAAACACAGGTAAATATCTGTTATTCTCTGCTTTCACCCATGATCCATCTGACTTCAGCAATGATATCCGTCACTCAAGCCTGGGATATCAATCTTCAAGCATTCTATTTCATTTTTGACCATTTTCAATTTTCCTAGATTCATATTTTGTACATTCCATACTCTGATTATTAATGGATGTTTCCAGCTATTTCTTCTCATTTTGAATTTTGCCACATCAGCAAATGAAGGTCCCAAAAGCTTTACTCCATCCACATCACTAATGTCAACTCTACTTTGAGGAGGCAGCTCTTCACCAGTATTTTGAGTGCCTTCCAACCTCAGGGCTCATCTTCCGGCACTATATCAGACAATGTTCCACTACTATTCATAAAGTTTTCACTGGTCAATTTTTTCAGAAGTAGATGATTGCCAGGTCCTTCTCCTCAGCCTCTCTTAGTCTGGAATCTCAGCTGAAACCTGTCTACCATGGGTGAGCCTGCTGGAATTTGAAATACTGGCGACACAGCAACCAGCATCACAGCAACATGCAGGCCTCCACAGTACAACAAACTGACAGATGAGTGGTGGTTCAGTCATTTGCATTAATCTAATGGGATCCCTAGTGCCAAAGTGGTTAACAGCCTGGCTGCTAACCAAAGAGGCCGGCAGTTTGAATCCACCAGCCGCAACTTGGAAACCCAATGGGGCAGTTCTACTCTGTCCTATAGGGTTGCTATGAGTTGGAATCGACTTGACAGCAATGGGTAATTGTGCCCATTACCTCACTTCTGTTTTCACCCATGCTTTTGGCAATGCAATAGCAACATGCACTGTCAGGATATTACCTCTTGCAATTTTTTAAGAGATGCTTTAAAATTCTGTTTTAATCATTCCTCCTAATGATGAATTCTGGCTTTGCTATCCAGAAACATGAGTACAGGCTGGATAGCATGAAAACGCACCCAAACCAGTGAAAGGTTAAAAAAAAAAAAAGTTACTTGTTAACTCTTAATATTTGGAAGCTGTTATGAACTGAATTGTGTCTCCCAAAAAAGATAAGTAAAAGTCCTAACCCCTGTACCTATGAACATGACCCTGTTCAGAAATAGAGTCTCTGAAGACGTTATCAGTAAGTTAACATAAGGTCATACCTGAGTAAGGTGGGTCCTAACCCCATCTGAGTGGTGTCCTTATAAAAGTGGGAAAGAGACACAGAGAGAAAGACAAAGGACAGCCGTGTGAAGATGCATCCCTGTGTCAAAAAATGCCTGGGGCTATTAGCAGCCTTTCAGAAAGAATGTGGCACTGGCAACACCCTGAATTCAGACTATATCCTCCATAAATGTGAGACACTGAGTTTGTATTCTTATAAATGACCCAAATTGTGGCACTCTGTTACGGCAGCTCTAGTAAACTAATGTAGAGGCCAAAAAACTCCAGTCAACTCTTGAGACATTATACTTGCGGATTTGAAAGAAGAAATATGTGTGTGCGTATGTGTGTGTATGCATGCGTGTGTGTGTGAGTGTGACAAAGAAAAGATTTTATTTTAGCCTTTAAAATATGAAATTTACTAAGAAGAAACACTATCATCCTAACTGGTTTCTTTGCCCCTTGGCTCATTCTTATTCACCCTATCCTTTCCATAAAGATCTTTCTAATATTCTACTTTCCTCTTCAAAATTCTAAACCTGTTAGTGTGGCAACCATCTACATATTCTGCCACCCCTCCTGCCATTCTCCCCCCGACCATGTGTCTTTCCCATAACCTTAGTGATGTCTCAGTATTCTATGTTTTGATGCTGTATCATAGCCTTTGTTATTCCTTCTGTCTAGAATCTTCCTCACTCCTCTGTATGGCCACTTTCCTTTGCCAGCTGTCCCTCCTCAGCTCTAGAGTGTCCACCCTTTGAAACACGCCTGACTGCCTGGGCAAGCATAGGTACTCTTCCTATACTCCTCCAATCCTTATACATACATCCATTATAGCTCTCATCACATAATATATACTACTGTAAATGTCTTGATTTACATATCCAGCTTCTTATGATACTGATTTTCTGTAATCTGTAATCATACTTTTTGTGTCTTTATCCTCAGCATCTAGAATGGTAACTGGCATTTAGAAGGAGAACATATCAGTGAGAATTCTTCCTTGTAGGTCACTAAAACCAACTCCAAGTTAATCAGAAAAGAAAGGTATTAATAAAAATTAGATATAAATTTAAAAATTAGATTACAAACTTAAAGGGAAGACTGGATAGAGAAGGAGATTCAGAAAATGGGCAGGATCCAACAGATTCTGGGCATCTGAACCAAAACTAAAACTATGCACCAACAGTAGTCTAGTTACCTTGCTACCAGGAATGGAGGTACTGTGCCTCCATTCCTGGTGGAAGTCACTATTGTGTATACATGATGGATGCCACCATTACTGCACTCTTAATACTTTTAAATTCTCTCTAGTTCCTTGCTTTACTACCTCAAGATCCAAAATTCTGGGTGGGAGAATCCAGTTGACTTAGCCCAGTTCATGAATCTACAATGAGAAGAAAGAGCATATAGGCAAAAGAAATGTTTGAATGGAAAATAGCCAAGAATTTTCCAAAATTAATGAAAATATCAATCCACAAATCCAAGAAGCTCCACAAACTACAGGCAGGATAAATACAAAGCAAATTACATCTAGGCACCTTATAGTCAAACTACTGAAAACAAAGAAAAAGATGAAGCCTTTAAAGCAGCTGGGGACAACAATAAAAATAACAGCTGACATTTCATTAGAAAGAGTAGAAGCTAAAAGACAATGGAACGATATTTTTCAAGTATGGGAAAATGTGAAGTTGGTAAAACATATTGCCAGCAGACCTGCACTACAAAAAATATTAAAAGAAGTTATTCAAGCTAAAGGGAAATTATCCTAGATGGAAAATTGTGTATACAGAAAGAAATAAAGAGCACAGGAAAGAGTAAATGTGTGAGTTGATATAAAATTTTTGGTTAAAATTTTATTTAAAAGAGTATTGAGTGTTTAAAGTACAAATAATATATTGTTTGATTTTAAACATGTAAAATTAAAACATAAAAATAGCACAAAGAGTAAGAGGTTGGATAAATGAAATTATTCTTCAAAAGATTCTTACATTATTGGTGAAATGGCATAATACAAATTCAAAGTTGACTGGGATAATTTAATTATATACTGCAAATATCCCACCAAGGTCTGTCAGCTTATCATACTGTGGTGGCTTGTGTTATTTCTATGATATTAGAAGCTTTGCCACCAATATCTCGAATATCAGCAGAGTTGCATATGGTGGACAGGTTTCGGCAGAACTTCCAGATTAAGACAGACTAAGAAGAAAGGCCTGACAATGTATTTCTGAAAATTAGTCAACGAAAACATTATGGATCACAACAGAATATCATCAAATGCAATGCTGGAAGATGAGCCCTCTAGGTTGGAAGGCACTACACAATAGCCAAAACATATGGACTCAAACATACGTTTACATGATCATGAACATGGTGCTCAAGGCATTCCTTAATAGCTAAACTATTGTTTGGTTTTAAGAAGACTTTAGAGGATTTTTTTTTTTTTAAACATTATCTTAGGACAATACTTTCATGGGTTCATCCAGCCTCCATGACTCCAGAAACTCTGGAGTACATGAAAATTTGAAATTCTGTTCTTCATTTTCCCCCTTTTGATCAGGATTCTGCCATAGAATATTTGATCAAAATGTTCACTAATTGTAGCCAGACATCAACCAATTCTTCTGGACTCATGGTAAAGAATGCAGTTGTTCATGGAGTCATTTAGCCACACAGTCCATTTCCTCCTTCTCTTCTTGACACTCCTCCTTCCTCTGTTGCTCCACGTGAATAGAGACCAATTGTTGTACCTCAAATGGCCGTTTCCAAGCTTTTAAGGCCCCAGGCACTGTACAACAAGCTAGGAGGTAGAACACAAGCACTGAACATGTTATTAGGCCAATTAACTGGAATGTCCCATGCAACCACAACCCTAAACCTCCAAACCAAGGAACCAAAGCCCCTGAGGGAGGTTCTGGCAAAATGGCGCTCTAGGCAGAAGCACCACGCCGTCCCTCCACAGCAGAGATCCGAAAAATTAAGCAGAACAGAGAATACAACAATCCTGAAACCCTAAAACATCAAATGAAGAGATAAAGAACTCAGCCAAGCACCAGATGGAGTGAGAAAACCAACAGAGAACGGAGAGCGAGGACAGATTCATGCAGAGGTCCCCTACCAGCTAATGAAGCATGGATCCGCCATCTTGGACTCCTATCGGAGACCAGCAAACGGGGGATATGAGAAAGCAGCCTCACGGAGCGTCCAGTGGGAGAGGGAACAACCGGTAATTTGCGATATATGCTTTCCCACCCTCCACCCTTCTTCACCCCAACTTGACCAACTCTGCTTCCTGTAGCCACAATCTCTTGACCTGGAAACACTGGCTGCTTGGATTCCACACACCCAAATGGGCTGGGTCTCTGAGTGCCATTTCTTGCCTGCTGGTGTTGCTTTTTTCCGCTTCTTTTGATTTCTTCCGTACCTCTCACCATCTCCCCCTCCTTTCGTTCAAATACCTGGTTCCGTGTGCCATCCTTGCTTCTTCCTGAGGGGCTGCAGAGCTCCGGTAATTTTTGATACATGCTTTCCCACTCCCTACTCTTCTTCACCCACACTCGGCCCCCTCTGCTTCCCCCGGACACTGTCTCTTGTCTGAGAAACACCAGCCCGCACTAGCTGGCTCTCTGAGTGCCATTTGTTGGCTGCTAGTGTTGCTTTTTTTTCTGCTTCTTTTCATCTCATCCTTACCTCTCACCACCTCCCCCTCCTTTCGCTCAAATACCTGGCTCCGTGCGCCATCTTTGCTTCTTCCTGAGGGGCTGTGGACCTCCGTTCGAGTGTGGAGCTTCTTCCTGGTCTGGGCTGCTGCGCTGGCGGGATCCTAGGGCTTTTGTTCATTTGTTTGTTTTGAATTGATTGTTTGTTTTCTTTTCCTTTTCTTGAGTTGGAAGCACTTTCTGGCCAGGCGGTGCTGCGTGGCAGGGAGACTTCCCGCTTGGCTTGCACAGACGTGCAGAGGCATCCCTGAGAGCATTTCTTTTTTTGTTGGTTTTTTTTTGTTTGTTTGTTTGTTTTTTGGTGGGCCTTTCTTGTTCTTTTTTTTAAAATTTGTTTTGTTTTCTTTTCCCTCTTTTTCCCTTTTTGTCTTTCTTCATTGCTCAGTTTCTCGTCTCTCTATATCTCCCTTCTCTTTCTGTTCCCTGAATACCGGGCGTTGTATACCTCTACGCCTTCGGGCCAGGCTGTACTGCAACACTTGACAGCGACTTCCCCAGACCTCATAGCTGCATCGGTGGGATCCCTGGGAACTTTGTGGTTCTTTAACCTTTCTGATTTTTATTCATTCATTCTTTTCTTTCTCTTCCCCTTTCTGTTTTTCTCCGTTTCATAGTCTCTCATCTCTCCACTCCAATGGTAAGATCCCCAAGCATTCTCTTTTGTTTGTTTGTATGTTTTTGGCTCCTGTTCCTCTCTCCTCTCTCCCATATCCATCTTAGCTCCACACATAACAATCTCCTCGCTGCATCCTGCCTACCTGCACCATGCACTTGACATCACACCACCAAGCAGCACAGGCATGGCCTACTGGAACCTGCCCTGCACTGATTACTGACCCACTCTGGGGGCTGTAGTAAGTGCCACAAACAACCCGCCCCAGTAACTCCTCTTCAGCTAGACCTGCCCGGCCATACCATACCTGAGTGACTGACCCTGCCAATTGGAGAAGGAGGCTAAAACTATTGTGCCCACAGACGATCAAACAACAAAGAACACACAGTCTGCCTGCTCAGATATAGTAAATTTTTTTTTAAAAAAAGGGATGAAACAAACAAATCTACTGTCATTAAATGAGAAAAATAACTACTGAATGCCCCGAAGACAGCAGACAATATCAAAACATTTACAAAAACAGGACAGGATGGTTCCAGTAGGTGTCCAAAATAAAACACCAGATGATGCTCCAGTGGAACAAAAGGCACTAGAACTACCTGATAGGGAATTCACATCTCTAATACTCAGAATTCTCCGAGAGCTGAGGCAAAAAGCTGACAAACATGAGGAAAAAATAGACAAATTCATGGAAAATACGGACAAAAAATTGGAAGAATTCAGGAAGATGATGCAGGAACAAAATGCCAAAATAAATTCACAACTAGAAATTATACGAAGACAACAATTAGAAATCCAAAAGATAAACCACAAGATTTCAGAAATGGACGGTGTCATAGAAGGGCTGAGAAGCAGATTTGAAACAATGGAAGACAGGATCAGTGGAATTGAAGACAAACACTTGGATACAACTCTCTTTCAGGAAAACTCAGAAAAAAGAACAAAGAAAAATGAAGAGACCCTGAGAGTTATGTGGGATACAATCAAAAGTAAAAATTTGCGAGTGGTTGGGATTCCAGAACAGGGGGAGAAAACAGAAAACACAGAGAGGATCATTGAAGAACTACTGACAGAAAACTTCCCCAATATCATGAAAGATGAAAAGCTGGCCATCCAAGAAGCTCAATAAACCCCATATAAAAGAGACCCCAAAAAAACATCACCAAGGCATATCATAATCACACTCGCCAAAACCAAAGACAAACAAAGAATCCTGAGAGCAGCTCGTGAAAAACAAGAAGTCACATACAGAGAAGAAACAATAAGACTAAACTCAGATTATTTGGTAGAAACCATGCAGGCAAGAAGGCAATGGGATGACATATATAAAATCTTGAAAGAAAGAAATTGCCAGCCAAGAATAATATATCCTGTAAAACTGTCGTTTCATATATGATGGTGAAATTAGGTCAATTCAAGGTACACAGAAATTAAGGAAATATGTAAAAGTCAAACCAAACTTACAAGAATTATTAAAGGGAGTTCTTCAATCTGAGGACAAACAGCTTCAGCTCACAGGCAAAATCTAGGTTGCAGGATTGTACCAGCCAGATACCAATCTACGAAATGAACTCTCGAGGACTAGCCAAAACCAAAAGAAATACAACAGGGAATCAGAGCAGTTAATCAGTCAATGACAACAACATCAAAACAACAAAAGAGGGAATAAACGGCATAGGTATAGAACCTTCTAACAGAGAGGAAGGCAAGGCGATACCAAGTAATGGTACACTGCTTCAAACTTAGAAAGATAAGGGTAAAATTCATGGGAACCACAAAGAAAGTTAACAAACATACTCATTAAAAAAAGAGGAAAAACAACGTCTCAGCAAAAACAAAACCTACAAAAACAAAAGAAATGAAAAAAAAATCCACAAACAAAAGTAACTCAGCACAAGAGAGTAAGAAGAACAAAGAAAACTTCAGCACCACAAAAAAAGCAGTAGAAAATGACACTAACAAACTCACATCTATCAATAATTACACTGAATGTAAACGGACTCAATGCACCCATAAAGAGACAGAGAGTGACAGAATGGATAAAAATAACAGGATCCATCAATATTCTGTCTACAAGGGACACACCTTAGAAACAAAGATGTGAATTTATTAAAAGTTAAAGGTTGGAAAAAGATATATCAAGCTGACAACTACCAAAAAAGATCAGGGGTGGCAATTCTAATCTCAGATAAAATAGACTTTAAAACAAAATCTACCATAAAAGACAAAGAAGGACTCTATATAATGATTAAGGGGACGATCTATCATCAAGACATAACCATAATAAACATCTATGCACCCAACGACAGGGCTCCAAAATACATAAAACAAACTCTAACAACACTGAAAAGAGAAATTGACAGTTCCACAATAATAGTAGGAGACTTCAACACACCACTCTCAGTAAAGGACAGAACAACTAAGAAGAAACTCAGCAAAGATACAGAAGACCTAAAGGGCACAATCAGCCAACTGGACCTCATAGACATATATAGAACACTCCATCCAACTGCTGCAAAGTACACATTCTTTTCCAATGCACATGGAACAGTCTCCAGAATAGACCACATCTTAAGTCACAGAGCAATCCTCAACAAGATCCAGAACGTTGAGATAATTCAAAGTATTTCTCTGACCACAATGCCATCAAGGTAGAAATTAACAATAGAAAGAGCAAGGAAAAGAAATCAATTACATGGAAACGGAATAATACCCTCCTTACACATCACAAGGTAATAGAAGAAATCAGAGATGGAATCAAAAAATTCCTAGAATCAAATGAGAATGAAAATACATCATACCAAAACCTTTGGGACACAGCAAAGGCAGTCCTCAGAGGACAATTTATAGCAATAGGCACACATATCAAAAAAGAAGAAAGGGAGAAAATCAAAACATTAACTACAGAATTCAAACAAATAGAAAGAGAACAGCAAAAAAAGCCCACAAACACTGGACGAAAGGAAATAGTAAAGGTCAGAGAAGAAATAAATGAAATAGAGAACAGCAAAACAATAGAAAGAATCAACAAAACCAAAAGTTGGTACTTTCAAAGAATCAACAAAATCGACAAACCACTGGCCAGACTGACAAAAGAAAAACAGGAGAGGATGCAAATAACCCAAATAAGAAATGAAATGGGGGACATTACAACAGACCCAACCGAAATAAAAAGGATTATAACAGAATATTATGAAAAACTATACTCCAACAAATTTGAAAACCTAGAGGAAATGGATAAATTTCTAGAAACACACGGCCGACCCAAACTACAACAAAGTGATGTTGAAAATCTGAACAGACCCATAACAAGAGAAGAGATTGAAAAGGTAAAAAAAAAACTCCCAACCAAAAAAAGCCCTGGCCTGGATGGCTTCACTGGAGAATTCTACAAAACATTTACAGAAGAACTTGTACCAGTACTACTCAAGCTATTTCAGACCATAGAAGAGGAAGCAACGCTTCCAAATTCATTCTATGAAGCCAGCATAACGCTGATACCAAAACCAGGCAAAGACTTCACAAAAAAAAGAAAATTACAGACCAATATCTCTCATGAATATAGATGCAAAAATTCTGAACAAAATTCTAGCCAATAGAATTCAGCATCATATCAAAAAAAAATAATACACCACGACCAAGTAGGATTCATAACAGGTATGCAAGGATGGTTTAACATTAGAAAATCAATCAATGTAATCCACCACATAAATAAAAGGAAAGAACAGAAGCACATGATCATCTCAATTGACGCAGAAAAGGCATTTGACAAAGTCCAACAGCCATTCCTGGTAAAAACTCTCAATCAAATAGGTATAGAAGGGAAATTTCTCAATATAATAAAGGGCATCTATGCAAAACCAACGGCCAACATGATTCTTAATGGAGAGAGGCTGAAAACATTCCCCTTGAAAACAGGAACAAGACAAGGATGCCCTTCATCACCACTCCTATTTAACATTGTGCTGGAAGTTCTAGCCAGAGCAATAAGGCAAGAAAAAGAAATAAAGGGCATCCAAACTGGTAATGAAGAAGTTAAACTGTCCCTGTTTGCAGATGATATGATACTATACATAGAAAACCCTAAAGACTCCACGAGAAATCTACTGGAACTAATAGATAGATTCAGCAGAGTAGCAGGATACAAGATAAACATTCAAAAATCAGTTGGCCTATA
Organism: Dugong dugon; assembly: GCA_030035585.1. NCBI lineage: Eukaryota > Metazoa > Chordata > Mammalia > Sirenia > Dugongidae > Dugong > Dugong dugon. The sequence goes on along the minus strand of CM057463.1, from coordinate 16,758,246 downwards.
CACCAGTAAGGAGAACGATGAAAAGGAAATCAGGAAAACAATACCATTTTCAACAGCCCCTAAAAAGGTAAAATACTTAGTAATAAATCTGACCAGGGATGTAAAAGACCTATACAAAGAAAACTACAACACTACTGCATGAAACCCAAAGGGACCTACATAAATGGAAAAACATACAATGCTCATGGATAGGCAGACTCAACACTGTGAAAATGACAAGTCTACCCAAAGCAATTTACAAACACAACACAATCCCGATCCAAATACCCACAACATTCTTCAAAGACATGGAGAAACTAATCATTAACTTTATATGGAAAGGGAAGAATCACCGAATAAGTAAAGCAGTACTGAAGAAGAAGAAGAAAGTTGCAGGACTCACACTTCTGACTTCAGAACCTACTATGCAGCTACAGTAGTCAAAACAGCCTGGTCCTGGTACAACGACAGATACATTAACCAATGGAAGAGAATTGAGAACCCAGATGTAAATCCATCCACCTATGGTCACCTGATCTTCCACAAGGGCCCAAAGTCCATCAAATGGGGAAAAGACAGTCTTTTTAACAAATGGTGCTGGCAAAACTGGATATCCATCTTCAAAAAAATGAAACAGGACCCATACCTCATGCCGTATACAAAAACTACTTCAAAATGGATCAAAGACCTGAATATAAAGCCTAAAATCATAAAGTTCATAGAAGAAAAAATAGGACCAACACTTCAGGCCTTAATACATGGCATTAACAGGATACAAACTATAACCATCAGTGCACAAACCCAATAGATAAGCTAGATAACTGGGATCTTCTAAAAACCAAACGCCTATGCTCTTCAAAAGACTTCACCAAAAGAGTAAAAAGAGAACCTACAGACTGGGAAAAAATTTTTGGACAGTACAAGTCAGACAAAGGTCTCATCTCCATAATCTACAAGAAAATCCAACACCTCTACAACGAAAAGACAAATAATCCTATTCAAAAATGGGCAAAGGAAATGAACAGACACTTCCCCAAAGAAGACATTCAAATGGCCAACAGACACATGTGGAAATGTTCATGATCACTAGCCATTAGAGAAATGCAAATTAAAACCACAGTGGGATACCATCTCACCGTGGCATTACTGCCACGAATCAAAAACACTGGAAATAACAAATGTTGGAGGGGCTGTGGGGAGATCGGAACTCTTATGCACTGCTGGTGGGAATGCAAAATGATACAACCATTTTGGAAAATGATACGGCACTTCCTCAGAAAGCTAGAAATAGACCTACCATTCGATCCAGCAATCCCACCCCTAGGAATATATCCTAGAGAAATAAGAGTCGTCACTCGAATAGACATCTGCACACCTATGTTCATGGCAGGATTGTTCACAATAGCAAAACGATGGAAACAACCTGGACGCCCATCAACAGATGAATGGATAAACAAACTATGGTAGATACACACAATGGAGTACTATGCAATGAGAAAGAACAACAATGAATCTGTGAAGCATCTCATAACATGGATGAAAGTGGAGGACATTATGCTGAGTGAAATAAGTCAATCCCAAAAGGACAAATATTGTATGAGACCTCTATTGGAAAAACCCATGAAAAAGTTCACACACAAAATGGAACAATCTTTGTTGGTTTCCAGGGATGGGAGGGTTTGGGGGGAAATACTAAATAGGCAATAGATACGTGGTATCTTGGGTGAAGGGTGAGACAGTACACAATACAGGGGAAACTAGCACAACTTGTACAAGGAAAGGTCATGGAAGCCCCACAGACACATCCAAACTCCCTGAGGGACTGAATTGCTGGGCAGAGGGTGGTGGGGACCATGGTCTCGGGGAAAATCTGGCTCAATTGGCATGACGCAGCTTATAAAGACAATGCTTTACATTCTACCTTGGTGAGTAGTGTCTGGGGTCTTAAAAGCCTGTGAGCGGCCATCTAAGATACTCCCCTGGTCTCATCCCTTCAGGAGCAAGGGAGAATGAAGAGAACAGGATACAAGAAAAAGATTAGTCCAAAGGACTAATTGTCCACAGCTACCAAGGCCTTCACCGGACTGAGTCCAGTACAGCTAGATGGTGCCCGGCTATCACCACTGACTGCTCTGATCAGGATCACAACAGAGGGTTCTGGACAGAGCTGGAGAAGGATGTAGAGCATAATTCTAACTCACAAAAAAAAGACCAGATTTACTGGCCTAAAGGAGACTGGAGAAACCCCAAGAGTATGGCCCCCAGACACCCTTTTAGCTCAGTGATGAAGTTACCTCTGAGGTTCACGGTTCAGCCTGGGAGTGGACAGCCCCGTAAAACCAAATGAGACTAACAAGGTACAGGAGTCCAGTGACAAGGGCCAGAAGGCAGAAGGGGACCAGCAAGCTGGTGATAGGGAACCCAAGATTGAGTAAGGATATTGTTGATGTGTTGTGATATTGTTAACCATTGTCATAGGGCAACATGTGTAGTAACTGTTAAATGAGAAACTATTTTGTTCTGTAAGCCTTCATCTTAAGTGAGAATAACAGCACAATTGGAAGAGCGTATTCAATGTCACTGAACTGTGCATGTAGAAATTTTTGAAACAGTGTATCTTTGGCTGTGTGTATTTTCACCAAAAAAAAAGGTTGAGAAGTTAGAGGGTTGACATGTTGTGGGGTTGTTCACCAATGTCATAAAACAATATGTGTCCTACTGTTTCATGAGAACCTATTCGTTCTGTAAGCCTTCACCTGAAGTACAATAAAAAAATTTAAAAAGCCCAGGAGGTGTTTGGTTGTACATAAGCAGCCTTAGCAGCTACTCTTTTTTTTTTTTTGGTCATTGTTATAAATATATCTATCACACAACTTTTATCAGTTCAGCCTATTGCAGCTATACAACAAGGATATAAACTTTTTAACTAAATCAAATCATTTAATAAAAAAAATTATAATAGTGAATTATGCTGTGATAGTTAATGTTATGTGTCAACTTGGCCAGGTTATGATTATCAGTGTTTTGGCAGAAATTGGACTGATTGCTCTTCTACGATGTGATATAATGTAATCACCTCCATGATAAGATCTGCTATGAGCAGCCAATCAGTTGAAAGGGCAATTTCCTTGGTGGTGTAGCCTACCTCCAGTATATAAATGGATCCTCCAGCAAGGCTCACTCTCATTGTGGATCCTGCATTCACTCATCATTATCTGACCTCCAGTTCTTGGGACATGAGTCAGCAACCTGTCAACTGACCTGCAGATTTTGGGATTAGCTAGCTCTTGAAGACCTGTGAGCCACTGGGCTGCCATCTGACCTGCCGATTTTGGGTTTATCAGCCCCTGCAGCCATGTGAGTCAGGAGAAGCCTCCAGCCTGACACCTGACCCACAGATTTGGGACTTGTCAGCCTCCACAATTGTATGAGCCATTTTCTTGAATTAAATCTTTTATACACACACACACACACACACACATATATACATACACATATATACACATATGCATATATATATATACGTATATATACATATACATTCATATATATATACACATATATGTGTGTGTATATATACACGCTTCACTGGTTTTGCTCATCTAGAGAAACCAGCCTAAGACAAATGCTTTTGCATGTTCTAATTTAGATGTGAAATCTGCTGCCCTTGATTTGATTCTATTATGTCTAGATATAAAACAGTTACCTGTTTAATTTACATGCATAATGTACCCAAGCCTGCCTGTTCCTGAAAAGCAGTTAGTGTTGTTTTTTTCTCTTTAAAAATCATGATAACAATAATAACAGATAGTATTTTTGAGCTCTTACTCACTGCCAGGCACTGGGATAGAGCTTTATTTAGAAGTCCATTGGAATCTTACCTTACCTCCTTCCAGCGGTGTGGTGGAGCCTGCTCCTGTCAGTTTCTACAGGTGGGAATGGCTTGGCACAATAGTTTAGCACTTGGCTGCTAACAAAATCTAGGTCTGGATTTTTTAATTTCTTTGCTTGGGAAATATGATATTGGGACCTTTCATCATTTCTGGAAGATTCTCAGTCATAATATCTTCAAATATTTGCTCTGCCTTATTCTCTTTCTTCTCATGCTGATTTCAATTAAACATATATACATACATAGGTGTTTGCTTTTTTGTTTATTCTCCTATATTTTGACCTATCTAATATTTTCCATCTCTCTCTCTCAGCTTCTTCCTAGATAATCTCTTCAGATTTTTCTTTTCTGATTTACTAGTTCTTTTTTTAGATGTGTGTAATCTGCTATTCAGGATTCCCTGGGTAGAGCAAACAGTTAAGTGTTCGACTACTGACCAAAAGGTTGTTGGTTCAAGTCCACCCAGAGGCGCCATGAAGAAAGTCCTGGAAATCTGCTTTCTGAAAGGTCACAGTCTTGAAAACCCTTCGGAGTGCAGTTCTATTCTGCACACATGCGGTCACCATGAGTCGGAATTGACTTGACAGCAACTGGTTTTTTGTTGTTGTTCTTTGTTTTTTTAATCTGCCATTCAGTCAGTCCACTGAGTTTTTAATATCAGTGATCACAGTTTTCATTCTAGGAGTTCTGTTTATTTGTGTGTTTTTTTTTTCCAATTTGAAACATATTAACGTACTTTTATATTCTATGTCTTAGAATTCCAAAATACAAAGTTTGAAGATTTCTATATTCTTTTCACATAGAATGTCTTGGTTCCTTGTGTGTCTAGAGATTTTTTTCTTTTTTTAATTATTACAAACTGCTCATATCCCTTGGGACTTTACCTCTGGAAATGTATTGGGCCTGGCTTGAAGGGGGTTTATTCCAGAAAGAATTAGTCTTTGACCCTCTCAGGTGCCTGGGGCGTTTTAAACTAAACTCTCAATTAAATTTTTGCCATCCAGGTGGCATAAATTTGGATCACAAACTTGAATTGTGGTTAGTAATATCAAATAATAATTATTTTTCTTCTGCTCAATACCAAGGTTTGAGACTGGCAATTTTTCTTACTTCCTCAAAGGGAAAGAGGAGGCAAGCTTATGTCTGGTTAATACATAGTACACTGAATGTAGAGTTTTTTGTAATCCCAGCTTTATGCAGGGAGTTTCTTATTAGACTCTCACTTTAGTTGGCTTCCAGACTGCTTTTTCGCCTTCTTTGAATTCTGAAATCCCACAAAAACCAATGATCAAGTTCCCATAGGATGGTTAAAGCTTAATGCCCTCAAGAAAAAAGCCTGTTTTGAGTGTTCTCTATTTACCTTTCTCAGTACCCAGTATACCACGGTCTCTGGCTTACATATTCCTTACTTCTTGCCGACTAATGAATGTATTAAAGAGTATTTTTATATATTTAATCCAGCATTTTATTTTCAGGAGGATAGTCAGTCTAGGCATCTAGTCTTCCATGTTGCCAGGAACCTCTTTTAACTTTTTTTCCACTGAACTTATTGGTGTCCCATTGTTACAGCTGCTCAAAATTGGTCATTATGAATTTATGTGGCTGTAACTAACAAAACAAAATCCATAGACTAAATAATTTCTTTTTTGTCAGAAACAAGAAGTCTAGAGGCTGGAATTCCAGGCCAGTGCAGCTGCTCATTGAGAATGGCAAGGGCTCAAGTTCTTTCTACCTTTTTGCTCAGCCAAACTTAAGTGTTTCAGCTTTTATGTTCACTGCTTGTCAACACTGTTACAGATTAATCATTGCCCTTCCAGGAATTAGTCCATATTTTAAGTAGAACAAAGAAAAAGCCAAAGGACAAAAGGGTGTGCCAGCCAAGTTTGTCCCTTTTTGTTAACAATGTGAATTTTTCCAAGAAGTTCCATTCTAATAACTTTGCCTTATTTCTCATTGGCAGAACTGAATTACAAAGCTACCCTAGACCACTCAATGGCAAAGGTGCATGAGAATACCATGACTGAATCGAACTAACCACAACCCACTTGGCTGGGGCTAAGAGAGGACCCTACTCCACTTGAGATCAGGGCTCTCCATTGCTACCTGAACAAATGTGGATTCTGTAAGCAGAAAATGGGGAGTCAGAGAACATTCCATAGGCATTAGATTATGTCTTCCATAAAACCTAACATGTCCTTAGGATCTAGCCTTTCTTCTTTCCTGTCTAGAATGTCTGCTCTTCTCCCTTCATCTGTTTATATAAGCCATTAGATCCTTTAACTCCAAGCTTGTGGCTGTTGTTATTGTTAGCTGCCACTGAATCGGTTCTGACTCACAGCAACCCTACATGCAACAGAAAGAAACACTGCCCAGTACTGCACCATCCTCACAATTGTTGTTATGCTTCAGCCCATTGTTGCAGCCACTGTGTCAATCCATCTCGTTGAGGATCTTCTTTTTCACTGACCCTCAACTTTACCAAGCATACTTTACCAAGCATAGTATCATTCTCCAGGGACTTGTTCCTTCTGATAACATGTCCAAAGTAAGTGAGACGAATTCTTGCATCCGCGCTTCTAAGGAGGATTCTGGCTGCACTTCTTCCAAGACAGATTTGTTAGTTCTTCTGGCAGTCCACGGTATATTCAATATTCTTCGCCAATACCATAATTCAAATGTGTCAATTCTTCTTTTATCTTCCTTTTTTCACTGTCCAGCTTTCACGTGCATGAGACAATTGGAAATACGATGGTTTGGATCAGGTGTACCTTAGTCCTCAAAGTCCTTTGCTTTTCAACGCTGTAAAGAGGTCTTTTGCAGCAGATTTGCCTAATGCAATATGTGATTTGGCTTCCTGACCGTTGCTTCCATGGGTGTTGATTGTGGATCCAAGTAAATGAAATTCTTGGGTGGCAACTTCAATATTTTCTCTGTTTATCATGAAGTTGCTTATTGGTCCAGTTGTGAGAATTTTTGTTTTCTTTATGCTGAGGTGCAATCTGTATTTAAGGCTGTAGTCTTTGATCTTCATCAGTAAGTACTTCAAGTCCTTTTCATTTTCAGCAAGCAATGTATCATCTGCATATCACAGGTTGTTAATGAGTCTTCCTCCAATCCTGATGCCACATTCTTCATATAGTCCAGTTTCTCAGATTATTTGCTCAGCATACAGATTGAAGAAGTATGGTGAAAGATACAACCCTGATGCACACCTTTCCTGACTTTAAACCACACAGTATGCCCTTGTTCTGCTTGATGACTATCTCTTGGTCTTTGTACAGCTTCCTCATGAGCACAATTAAATGTTCTGGATTCCCAAACAAAACAAAAAACCGGACCCATTGCCATCAAGTCAATTCTGACTCACAGTGACCCTATAGGACAGAGTAGAACTGCCGCATAGGGTTTCCAAGGAGTGGCAGGTGGATTCGAACTGCTGACCTTTTGGTTAGCAGCCTGAGCTCTTAACCACTGCACCACCAGGGCCCTATGGCTTCCCATCTTCACAATGATATCTATAATTTGTTGTGATCCACACAGCCAATGCCTTCGTATAATCAATAAAACACAAGTAAACATCTTTCTGGTATTCTTTGCTTTCAGCCAAGATCCATCTGACATCAGCAATGATAACTCTCATTCCACATTCTCTTCTGAATCCGGCTTGAATTTCTGACAGTTCCCTGTTGATGTACTGCTGTAAAAACTAGGACTGCCTAATGTTGTTGACATCATCCTCTCTTTATGGGGCTTTCTCCAACTGGTTTTTATCTGCCTCTTTTGCTGACTCCTCTTTCCACCTTATTCCTCTTGTTCTTTTACTCTGTGTCTCCTAAGACTTCAGTGTCTAGACTTCCTCTCTTCCTCAACTGTTTTCTCTTGGAGTAGATCCACTCTTATTTAGATGACTCCCAAAAGCAAGAAGACAGAGGTCCCTCTGCTAATTTCTGTATTTGTACTCGCTGCCTTTTCGAACTCAAAGGTTCCAAAACTAAACTTCTCCTCTTAAGGCCAAATATGTTATTTTTTCCAGTGATAACATCGCTTCTCCAGTCTTAAACCATTAAAATATTTAAGGAATTTCCATTTCTGTCATGTTCATTCAATCTTTGAAACATCTTTCACATCTATCACTTCATTTTTATCCCTCTTCTTCAAAATTCAGACCTGTGTACCTCAGTTTGCTTAACAGCCTCTAATTATTCTCCCTGTCTCTAATGCCTCTTTTCTCCAATCTCTTCTGAACCGATTAATCTTCTTAAAATTCAGCTTACATGAAGTCACAGTCCTGAGCCAGAAATCTTCAATGACTCTCCACTATCCATTACACTAAGTCCATATTCCTGAGACTACCTTTCAGAGACAAGTCTAATCTGATACCCTTATTGTATCCAAGTTAACTGTCTCTTCTCAACTATTTTAATAGTTGGGTAAACTCATCTTTACCTCTATGCTTTTATTCTTTCTCAGCTCAGCAACTTGAGCCTGTTTCTCCTACAGAAGGTTCTGGAAATCATCTTGAATGAAAAATAGAATCTAATTTCTGATATGTAGGAGTCAGTAAAACAGTCTCTATGCCTTTAGTAGATTTGACTCCTTGTTGAATAGAAAAAGAAAGAATAATTTAAACTATGGTTTCTTTTTAGCAACCATTCTTTTCATGCCTTTCCTGCAGTTCCTTAGGATTTTTGCTGTTGCTGCCATTGTGACTGTCTATGATGTAGCCCCTCCTTTTTTTTACTTATGGAATCTGTGAAATTTGAAGATGAAAAGAGTTTGCTTGAGACCTCTCGGCTGGCTGGAGATTTGTTCATCTTTACATGATTCTAGTTTTGTTTTTAGAAGAGAGCAATTTAATCTGGATATTGGCTTTGGGAGGACTTCACGCAAGTGGCAGACCACTTAACATGGTGGAGGTTTCCTTTGAATTATGTTCAGATTGACCACCTCCCACAAAGTAGGTAATATGGACTGATTTCTTCTTGTCATTCTAAATGAGTATTCATGCTAATTTTTTTTTGAAGATTGTTTTATTGAAAAGCAAGTTTGTTTAAGAATCAGATCCATTTGATCTTAATATATTTCCTTTCCCCATAGAGCAGAAATATTTTTGAAAATTTTTTACTAATGGTTTTTTTCATCTAGACTAATCCCTTGTAAAAGTGCAAAGTGTCTGCATGCTAAAACAAATGTGTGTTTGAATGCACAATTGATTAACCAAATTTCACATAATTAACTTTCTAGATTTTGCACATGCATTTGTTGCTCATTTGACCATATGATAATTAATTAGCATTAATTATAATGGATTGCACCTTCAAATCCTGCACACATATTCCAACAGAATGACAGCATTTTACATCACTGTTTATATTTTAGTCAAACCGACAGGCACTCACAAGAAACAAGACAGTTTTAAAGGTGGGGGGAGCATTTCACATCTTCTGAAGTCCACGTTTTGATTAATGAAGTGTTACAGTTATTTTTAATGTATTTATTTGGTGGTGCCTTCAGCAAAATTAATCCTGATAGATGAAATGTGTTCAAAGTACTGCTTACAGAATGAATGGTCTCTCCAAGCTAATAGAGTTATAAATGAAAAGAAGAAAAAAAATAAAGAATACTTAAAAAATGAGTCAAGTGAAAATAAATGCCAGATGAAAAAACAATTTATTGTGTGTGTCTAGGGAGCTAAAAGGAACTTAGCTGCAAAGAATATTTCTTATGCACTAAGTGAGCAACTGAAAAATTTAAATACCAACTTAATGCTATTTCATCATGATGGTGAGAAGGCTGCATAGGGTTGGGCTTCTTACTTGTAATCGTGGTAAGTAGAGCTGGGACGGAAAAAAAGAATTATGTCCTGGGGACTATATTAAGAGTCAAGCAGGGAAGTACATCCATGCCACCCATTAGTGGTTACTGGGAGCCAGGGTATAGCTTGAGAATCAGGGATAACAGGAGCAATGAAAAATGAGTTGACTCAGGCATCTAAGAATCAATGGAAAGGACTATCACAAATTAAGGCCAATTCCTCCATAGAAAATTTTGCTCATCTTACTTCTTAGTTTTGAAAGCAGAATAGGTCTATTTAAAGTGGCCATCACAGAACAGACACTTATCTACAAAATTTTTTATAAAGCAGAGTTCCCATTTTGTGAATAACACCTTGAGTCTAAATAGACTATTCTCCCAAGATTTTCAAAATATATAAATAGGCAATTTCTTACTCTTGAAAAGGCCAAATAAGTATAATTATTCTTTGCACAGTACAATGTAGGGCTTAAGATAGAAATACATGGGTACAAACTCTGATCAGATTACTATTTGACCCTGGGCAAGTTAATGAATCTGTGTGTCTCTTTTCTCATCTGCAAGTGAAGAACAATAATATTTGCTGTTTAACTTCTATCTTTCTTACTAGAATGTAATCTATATAAGGTGAGCCATTTTAATAGTTTTGTTCACGGAGGTAGCCCAATATGCTTAAGAAGTGTCTAGGACTTAGTAGGTACTCAATAAACATTTGCTTAATAAATGCATGGATATATAAAGCACTTTGCACACTGGCACTTAAGTGTTCAACAAATAAATGGTAAACAAAAAATAATTTGGGAAAACATCTACTTCTAGGTGTAATGGTATAATGGAGTAGTATGTAGCAGACCCACCTTTTAGCTTAAAACAAAAACTAGGAATTTTGCAAGACCAATGACTTATTCACTGCAAATAGCTTTCTTCAACAACATTAATGGTGGCTATACACATGGACCTCACCAGATGGAATACACAGAATCAAATCAACAACAACATCTGTGGAAACAGACGATGGAGATGCTCAATATCATCAGTCGGTAGAAGGCCTGGGGCTGACTGCAGAACAGACCATCAATTGCTCATATGCAAGTTCAAGTTGAAGCTGAAGAAAATTAAAGCGAGCCCACAAGAACAAAAATACGACCTTGAGTACAGCCCACCTTAATTTAGAGACCATCTCAATAATATATTTGATGCATTAAACACTAATGGAAACCAGACAAGTTGTGGAATAACTTCAAGGACATCCTATATGAAGAAAGCAAAAGATCATTAAAAAGACAGGCAACAAAGAAAAGACCAGATGGAAGTTGGAAGAGACTCTGAAACTTGCTCTTGAACAAGTAGCTAAAGCGAATGGAAGTAATGATGAAGTAAAATATCTGAACAGAAGATTTCAAAGGGCAGGTCACAAAGACAAAGTAAAGTATTATAATCAAATGTGCAAAGACCTGGAGTTAGAAAAACAAAAGAGAAGAACACGCTCAGCATTTCTCAAGCTGAAAGAACTGAAGAAAAAATTCAAGCCTTGAGTTGCATTAGTGAAGGATTCTATGGGCAAAATATTGACTGACACAGGAAACATCAAAAGAAGATAGAAAGAATACACAGAGTCACTGTACCAAAAAGAATTGGTCGACATTCAACCATTTCAGGGGGTAGCATATGATCCAGAACCAGTGGTACTGAAGGAAGAAGTCCAAGCTGCACTGAAGGCATTGGTGAAAAACAAGGCTCCAGGAATTGATGGAAAATCAATTCAAATGCTTCAGCAAATGGCTGCAATGCTGAAAGCACTTACTCGTCTATGTCAAGAAATTTGGAAGACAGCTACCTGGCCAACTGATGGGAAGAGATCCGTATTTGTGCCATTCCAAAGAAAGGTGATCCAACCGAATGTGGAAATTATCGAACAATATCATTAATATCACACACAAAAAAAATTTTGCTGAAAATCATTCAAAAGTAGTTGCAGCGGTACATCATCAGGGAACTGACAGAAATTCAAGCCAGGGTACATACACACAATGGAGTATTATGCAGTGATAAAGAACAATGATGAATCTATGAAGCATCTCATAACATGGATGGAACTGGAGTACATTATGCTGAGTGAAATAAGTCAATCACAAAAGGACAAATATTGTATGAGACCTCTACTGTCAAAACTCATGAAAAAGTTTACACACAAAAAGAAACAATCTTTGCTGGTTACGAGGGTTGGGAGGGGTGGAGGGAGGGAAATACTAAATAGACAATAGATAAGTGGTAATTTGGGTGAAGGGTAAGACAGTACACAATACTGGGGAAGTCAGCACAGCTTGTACAAGGAAAAGTCATGGAAGCTCCATAGATACATCCAAACTCCCTGAGGGACTGAATTGCTGGGTAGAGGGCTCTGGGGACCATGGTCTCGGGGAACATCTAGCTCAATTGGCATAATAAAGTTTATAATGTTCTACATTCTACCTTGGTGAGTAGCATCTGGAGTCTTAAAAGCCTGTGAGCAGCCATCTAAGATACTCTACTGGTCTCATCCCTTCCAGAGTAAGCGAGAATGAGAAAACAAGATACAAGGAAAAGATCAGTCCAAAGGACTAACAGACCACAACTACCACTGCCTCCATCGGACTAAGTCCAGTACAAAGATACGGTGTCCAGCTACCACCACAGACTGCTCTGACCAGCATCACAACAGAGGGTCTTGGACAGAGCTGGATAAAAATGTAGAACAACTCACAAAAAAAGACCAGACTTACTGGCCTGACAGAGACTGGAGAAACCCTGAGAGTATGGCCCCTGGACACTATTTTAACTCAGTAGTGAAGTCCCTCCCGGGGTTAACCGTTCACCCAAAGATTAGACAGCCCCCTAAAACAAAACGAGACTAATGGGGTACAACAGTCCAGGGACAAGGACTAGAAGGCAGGAGGGAAAAGGAAAGCTGGTAATAGGGAACCCAAGGTTGAGTAGGGACAGTGTTGACATGTTGTGGGGTTGTTAACCATTGTCATAAAACAATATGTGTACTAACTGTTTAATAAGAAACTATTTGTTCTGTAAACCTTCATCTAAAGTACAATTAAAAAAAGAAATTCAAGCCTGATTCAGAAGAGAACATGGAATGAGGAATATCATTGCTGATGTCAAATGGATTTTGGCTGAAAGTAGAGAATACCAGAAAGATGTTTACCTGTGTTTTATTGACTATGCAAAGGCATTTGACTATGTGGATCATAATAAATTGTGGATAACATTGTGAAGAATGAGAATTACAGAACAGTTCACTGTGCTCATGAGGAAACTGTACATAGACCAAAGGCAGTCATTCAAACATAACAAGGGGAAGCTGCATAAAATCAGGAAAGTTGTGCATCAGGGCTGTATCCTTTCACCATACTTATTCAATCCTTATACTGAGCAAATAATTTTTTCCAATATACTGGACTGTATGAAGAAGAATGTGGCATCAGGATTGGAGGAAGACTCATTAACAACCTGCCCTATGTGGATGATACAACCTTGCTTGCTGACAGTGAAGAGGACTGGAAGCACTTACTAATGAAATCAAAGACTACAGCCTTCAATATGGATTATGCTTCAACATAAAGAAAACAAAAATCCTCTTAACTGGACCAATACGTGACATCATGATGAACTGAAGTTGTCGAGGATTTCTTTTTACCTGGATCCTTTTTTCTTTGTTTCCAACTTTCGCATTCCAATTGCCAGTAATTGTTGATGCATTCTGATTGCACGTTTGATCAATTTCAGACTGTAGAAGTTGGCAAATATCTTCAATTTCTTAATCTTTGGCATTAAAGGTTGGCACATAAACTTGAATAAAGGTTGTATTAACTGGTCTTCCTTGTAGGCGTATGGATATTATCCTATCACTGACAGAGCTGTACTTCAGGATAGACCTTCAAGTGTTCTTTTTGACTGTGAATGCAACACGATTCCCCTTCAATTTGACATTCCTGGCATAGTAGACCACATGGACAATACCAATCCATTTCAGCTCACCGATGCCTAGGATATCTATCTTCAAGCATTCCATTTCAGTTTTGACAACTTCCAATTTTCCTAGGCTCATACTTAGCACATTCCACGTTCCAATTATTAATGTATGTTTATAGCTGGTTCTTCTCATTTTGAGTCGTGCCACATCAGCAAATGAAAGTCTTGAAAGATTTACTCCGTCCACATCACTAAGGTCGACTCTACTTTGTGGAGGCAGCTCTTTCCCTGTTGTATTTTGAATACCTTCCAACCTGAGTGGCTCATCTTCTGGCAATATACCAGAGAATGTTTCACTACTATTCATAAGGTTTTCGCTAGCCAACTGTTTTAGAAGTAAATCGCCAGGTCTTCTTCATGGCCTGTCTTAGCCTGGAAGCTCCACTGAAACCTTTTCTACCATGGGTGACCCTACTGGTATTTGAAATACCAGTGGCATAGCTTCCAGCGTCATATCAACACAAAATCAAACACATTAGGACAAACTGACAGATGGATGATGTATACAGCATATGTCAAATACTAATGCCTATGCTAATAATAAAGCCATGGCCTAGTCCCTACTCCCGAGGAGTTTATACTCTAGTAATGGTGGCAGATAATAAAGAGTAAACAACATGTGATTTCAGGTAGAAATAAATCCATAAAAAAAAACTAAGTAAATATGGATATAGACAATTACAGTTGAGGTTGGAGTATAGGTGGTATATGAATACACGGAAAATAGCTTGGGACATTCTGCCTTAGGTTTATACCCATGTTCTCTCCAAGGTAACAAAGACCTATAAAAGAGAAGGCTTTTAAAAATTCTTATCATTCTCCCTCAACTCCAGTTAATGTGTGCTCTCTAAGAAGATAATTCTGGAGAAAGCCATTTTTACTTAATTACTTGACTTTGAAGACCAACACTTTTGTTTAGGATTATTGGCCAAGTAAGGGAGAAAGCAGTGTTATGCGAGGCATTCAAGAGACTGATGCAGAGCCCCTCAAATTATACTTTGTAGATAAGCACTTACTCAATACACTCCTATGCAGTATTCCCTTCTAGTAAAATTGGAGAAATACAATATTTAGATGGAGGTAGTGGTGGCTCAGTGGTAAAGTTCTCACCTTCTGTGTGGGATACCCAGGTGCAATTCCTGGTCATTGCACCACATGTGCAACCACCACCTGTCTGTCACCGGTGGCTGGCGAGTTGTTATGATGTTCAACAGGTTTCAGTGTAGCTTCCAGATGAAGACGGACTAAGAAAAAATATCTGAAAACCTACTTCTGAAAATCAGTCACTGAAATCCTATGTTGTACATGGGGTCACCACGAGTCAGCAGCCGACTCAACAACAGCTAATAACAACAATGTTTACACACTTTTCTTGAGTTTAAAGATCTCAGCTACTCAAATTACCCTACAATATTCCTCATTGGAGATAGTTGACTGGCATGTTTTTTTTCTTCCTACAAATATAGAAACTGGATTGCCAAGTTCCATGCTGTTCCTAATATTATAAAGCAGGTCAACATATGAATTATTTTATCCACTAATTCACAACATTTATTAGATACCTACTATATGCACAGCCCTGTGCTAAGAGCTGGGTAGGCAAAAATGAATGTGACCCAAAGGAGTTCACTAGCGTATTGTAGGCAGAATGTTAGGTACATTTCTCTTTGTATTTCTCATCCTCTGTCTTAAGAAATCAGTAAAGGTGTCACAAAGAAGAGATATGCTCATTTTGACTTTCCCAAGTTACAGACGACACAATAAATAGAGGTACATGCCTAAGATGTACTTAAAGTCTTCACCCATGAAGCCTTTGGATGGCTTTTAAATATTTAGTGTCATGATCATCACAACAATCAGTAGAAATGAGATATCACAAAAACAGAACACCTCCCCATTCATCTCACTGGGAAGAGTCTCTCCAGCGGCCTAGCTTCTAAACACTCATGAGACCTAAGAGAGGACACATGGAACTGGTTAGGGCAGACAAAGCAGTGATTCTAATCCACCGCCTGAAGTCATATGACTCATCTGAAGTAGAAGTGGTAAGAAACATCTAGACCAGGAATCTGAAATTATCACGGGCAGCAAAGAAAGTCATAATGATTGTACTGATGAGTCATCTCACTTCTGTTTCTCATTCAGAAAAGATAAGTCAAGGTACAGATAACCAGGAGTAAAGCAATACCAAGAAAATGTAAAACAGACTATTTTTCTAGAATGATATAAGGAAAGATGAACTGCGTGAGAAGCTATCACAGAGAGACCAGACTGATTCAGATCCCCACTGAGCAGGCTGGGTAGGTATAGGCTTTGTGAGACCCAAAACCTACAGTAAATGATATTGCTGGGAAGGGGAAGGAAGTCTGTACTTTGGCTGACCAGAGAATTGGAAGCCAAGAGACTCAGTAGGTGAGTACTATTTCACCAATTTATTCATCCAACTATACTTGCTGGCTCAAATTGCAATACTACCTGTTGCAGTCAAGTTGATTCCAACTCATAGCGACCCTATAGGACAGAGTAGAACTGCCCCATAGGGTTTCCAAGGAGTGGCTGGTAGATTGAACTGCCTACCTTTTGATTAGCAGCCAAGTGCTTAAACACTGCACCACCAGGGCTCCTTGCAACGCTAGAAGGTGGGAAAAGGCCCTAACTAGAAGACTTCCTCCTTCTGATGAAGGAAGAGAAGCTAACAGAGCACTTGAGATCTCTTTGGTTTTTTGGAGTTTTTTTGTGATTTCTTTTATTTTTGGTGGTGTTGTTGAGAATATACACAGCGGAACATACACCAATTCAACAATTTCTACATGTACAATTCAGTGGCATTGATTACATTCTTTGAGTTGTGCAATTATTCTCACCCTCCTTTTCCAAGTTGTTCCTCCGCTGTTAACATAAACTCATGCCCCTAAGCTTTCTATCTAAACTTTTGAGTTGCTGTCGTCAATTTTATCCCATATAGACAGATTTTAAAACAGCACAATGCTCAAGGCAGACATACTTTACTAGTTAAGATAAACTACTGCTTGGTTTTAAGAAGACTTCAGGGAATATTTTTGGTTTAAGTTTTAAAGATTATGTCAGGGCAATAGTTTCAGGGGTTCACCCAGTCTCAAAGGCTCCAGAAAGTCAGGATTCCTTTCTTGGTGCCTCTATAACCATCATCCCTCTCCTATGATCCACTTCCACCTCACTAGAACAGAGCGGCAACAATTTTTCTAATCCTTCTTCTCATTTCATGTCTCTTAGTTTATATTGCTTGTTTAGCACTGATCATACTATATTATAGGGCATTGTTTGTTCACCTGTCTTTATAATATATGGTGAACTCCTTGATTGAAGAAGCAATGGCTTATTCATCTCTGTCCCTCCAGCACCCACCCAGTATAGTTCCTGGGCCAGGACAGGCATTTTAAAAATCTTAAAGAAGTTAATTTAATTGAACTGCCTCTTGATATCTCACTTACGGTCTGACATCCTGAAATGAGTATATAATATGACTTTGGTTACAATTCTTCTATAGAACCCAATGAAATTATATTTAGATTCTAACTGTCCCACTCAAAAAGTTAGCTAAAGGAGTACCAGTGGATTGATATTCATTCTACAAATGTTTATTGAGAATCTACTTTGTGCCAGACACTGTTCTTGGGGACACATTAGTAAACAAAGTAAGATTTCTGCCCCTGTGGAGTTTACATTCAAGTGGGAGGCAGGAACAGAAAACAAACATATAATAAGTAGATTAGCTAGTATGTTAGAAGGTGATGAGTGCTATAAGAAAGAGAAAAAGTAGAATGAGAAAGATCAAGAGTGCCAAGGTGTAGGTCTGGGGAAGGGGTATGTTTCAGTACTAAATAGAATAGTCAAGGTAGGCCTCATTGAGAAGGTGAGCTTTGACCAGACTTGAAGAGGTGATGCAGTTAGCCAAGTGGATATTGGGAAAGAGATGTATCATACTTTCTTCTCCTAACCATATAGAAGACTTCCAGCCAGAGATGTCTTGGGACACAGAAGGTGTGGTAAGTCTGCTGAGCTGCCAGAGCACTTGATTTTGGCTCACACAGTAAACTCTCTGAGTAAGGTTTTAGTCATTCTGTTACTCTTGTTTGACGTGGGAGACCAAGAACAGGAACAGAGAAAAGAGAAGAAACACAGCACTCAAGAATGGTATGGGGGTAGGGAGAAGAGGAAGATCCATTCTCATCTCAGATTAAGGAAGGTTCTAGAAATCTTGTCTATAGAATGAAGTAAAAACTTTTCCTATTTCCTTTTCTTTCCTGTAGTTAAATATTTATATAAACCTGCCATTTAAAACTCTACAGAGTCTCTTTACTGCCACTGAAGACTTTTTTGGCTAGTTCTTTTCCTTCATCCTATATTTCTGTGGTGACCACTGGTGAGAAATCACAATCATAATTTCTGGCCCAGGAGAAGGAGTTGAGTTTTGTTGTTTTAATCCTAGCACTGTACTAGTCTTACTACGTTATATTTCTCTGTTCCTTGGGGCTTTTCCAAAGAAAACTTAACTGATTAAAACACAGTTGAAAATATATTCATTCAATTAAAAATGTTTATTAAGTGATTGACAGGTTTCAGGTACTGATTATGTACCAAGGATACAAGGATGAGGAAGACTTATTTCTATCAGTAGTGAGAAGCCATCCTAATAACCCCCGGAGCTTTACAATACCACAGGCTAAACCATAATAATCACAAGTTACAAGAAAGCAATAAAATATGTTTGTCACAGTGTAGTAATAATTCTTTCAAAACAATAAACCTTTTTTTTTCAATAAAGTCTAAAGGAGGGAAACTTCAGAAAATTCATGTTCTTGTTTATGATACTTTACCACTATTATTGTCTTTCCCATAAAACTGTTGAATGCTAGCAACATGTAGCCACTCCTCCCAGTTCCTGTTAATAAGTCTGTGTTTCACTGAAAGGTTCAATCACCCACATTTACCTATATTATCACTACACCACATATACAGAGAAAGGAAGGGGATGGAGACTTCACAAAAGTCAGTAAAGAAGAACTGGAAACAGTGAAGTGAGTTGAAGTCTTGAGGCTGTGACTAAGGGCAAACTTTAAGCATAGAATGTAATTGTGGTCAGGCCAATTGTTGGAGATTACCTCGTGGAATGACTCATTTGAAGGCCATGCTATCTCTGCTGTTGACTCGACTGTGAGGTCTGCCCATTTGGCGTTGGTGGTCTTATTTTATGCAAGACGTAGTTCAGTTGCCAGAGAAAGAAAAGTTTTCTTCAGCCTTAAAGGCCTTAAGTAACAGTTCCTCCAAAACTCAAATAACACGTAATATGTAAACCACACCTACAGTGTTTGGTGGCATATCATATACATATTTTTTTTTTCTCATCAATGAGCAGGTGGTTACTGTTGTCTCTCATTTGCAATGGGATTTCTCTTCTGCAGAGGGAATTGAAGATATTTAAATAGATGAGGAGACAATGAGCACACCCCTCACAGGTTGCTTTCTTTGTTTTATTGGTTTACTAGGCTCATCATTCTAAGGAGGAATTTATGCTGCTCTTGTTTTGTTACTGGACCTATCCTGTTTCCATTCTCAAATCAGGTGTTCCTCGAATTTAAGATGTTATTTTTCCAGCCTCACCACAAGTTCCCCACTGTTTCCTCTGCTCTGCTTTCATCCTTGAGTAATATTTCTCCCTAGACACTAAATCCAGTGTCCCTATTTAGGGCCCGAAGGAGCCCTGGTGGCACAGTGGTTAAAACACTCAGCTGCTAATTGAAAGGCTGGCAGTTCAAACTCGCCAGCTGCTCCGTGGGATTAAGATGTGGCTGTCTGCTTCTGTAAAGATTTACAGCCTTGGAAACCCTATGGGGCAGTTCTACTCTGTCCTATACGGTTGCTGTAAGTCGGAATGTACTTGATGGCAGTGGGTTTGGTTTTTGGTTTTTTATTTAAGGCCCGGAGAAGAATGCTGAGTCCTCAGCTCCTTCATATCTTCAAAAGTGGTAAGACAGAGCAGAAAAGCAGTAAAATGACAGGCCCGTTGTTTGAGCCCAATGCTGGGACTTCCCCTTTTGTGTAAGCTGAGTCACATTTTTCCTGTTGTCAATTTGAAGCCTGTCCGTTGATGTACGATAGGGCTATCTTGCCGATGTATAAAGCCAGGCAGACAGGTTTCCTTGCATTTGTTTGCCTTACCTTGGACTCTTACCAATTAGAAGCTGTCCACTGGCCAAAGGAGATAAGACATGGTTTATTAAGGCTCAGATACTATACTGAATAAACTAATTTCTGAACTTTTTTTTCTGTTAAAAATGCCATCCAGGGTTACCGCCTTATGCAATCTTACTGATTTTGACAGAGGACTTTTTGGATGTATACGTGCATTTTAGTCTTGATATCTGTTCAGTTGACACACACTTTAAAACCACAGATATCTTTGATCGGCTGGCAAATTATGAAAACAGGAAGTCAAAGGATGGACTCAACTGTGAAACAACCAGAACGAGTGAAGTATTCTGCTTAAGTGCCAAGATGGGAGTGCTGTTACGAGAAACAAACAAACAAAAAGAAATGATACCATCAATATAATTCCAACAGGAAGAGTGAGCATTCAGAAAGTTCTAATGATCACATTTTCTGGGCCTTATAACCAAATAAACGGTTTTCTTCAGATCTTAATCCACAATTATTATTGCTGTCGCTAGGCATGACAAAACCCCCAAAATTACAAGAGGGGTATAACCACATTTGCTAGTGAGGAAATATTTGAGGTAATTTTTCTTTTTCTTTTTCTTTTTTTGGTCTGACAATCACCATCTATATTGACCTTAAAAAAAAAAAAAAAGCTTGCTTTTCCAATCTAATCCTTTATTTTATTCATCAAATATCTACTGAGTGTCTACTCTAGGACAGGCACTGTTTTAAGCATTAGGGTTATAGAGGTCATAGCAAATCCCCTTCTTGCTTGTAAGCTTACACATTATCCCCCAAGAATTTACTTGTAATTCTTCAGGGTCTCCAATCATCATTCCACCTGTGGTATTATACTTCCATGGTGAATTCTCAAAAGGAAGGTTATCTCCAGCATAAAGAATAAAAAAAATTCTCAAATCAATGGATGTGAGGAACACAGACAAATACTAGAATGAAATGAACAAGGTAAGTTTTAGACAAATATCAGGAAATACTACCTCACTAGTGTATGAGTTTTCTAGGGCTGCCTGCCATAAGAAATTGGCACTGATCGGGTGGCTTAATTACAACATAAACTTATTCTCACAGTCTGGAAGCTAGATGTCTGAATTCAGGGTGCTGGTAGGGCCATCCTCTCTTTGAAGTCTCTAGAAGAGACTTACTTTTCTCTTCCAGCTTCTGGTAGCCCCGGGCGTTCCTTGTCTTGTGGCAGCAGAACTCCAATCTCTGCCTCTGTCTTTACATGGCCGTCTTCTGGCTGTGTCTCTCTGTGTCTGTATTTCTTTTCTCTCTCTCTCTCTTTTTTTTAATGTATTTTTGTATTGTGGTGGAAATATATACAACAAAACATACACCAATTCAACAATTATTACATGTACAATTCAGCGACATTGATTACATTCTTCAAGTTGTGTAACCATTCTTACTATCCTTTTCCAAATTGTTCCACCACCATTAACATAAACTCACTGCTCCCTAAGCAAAAACTCCCTCATCTCCCCCTCTCTCCCACTACTGGTAACCACTTGCAATTTTTGGTTTCTATATGAGTTGAGGAGAACCTGGTGGTGTAGTGGTTAAGTGCTATGGCTGCTAATCAAAAGGTCTGCAGTTTGAATCCACCAGGTGCTCCTTGGAAACTCTATGGGGCAGTTCTACTCTGTCCTGTAGGGTCACTGCGAGTCAGAATTGACTCGACGGCAACAGGTTTTTTTATGTGAGTCGAAATCAACTCGACAGCAGCCAACAACAGCAACATACGTTTGCTTATTTCATGTATCTGGTTAAAAAAAAAAAAATGGCTGTCAAGTCGATTCCAACTCACAGCGACCTTATACGTGATATTATAGAGTATTTGTCCTTTAGCAACTGACTGATTTCACTCAGCATACTGTTTTCAAGGTTCATCCATGTTGTGGCGTGCATCAGGACCGCATTTCTCTTTATGGCTCAGTAATGCAGGTGTACTTTTTTTTTTCTTCAGTCATTCTGGATAAGGGCCCACCCTACTCCAGGGTGACCTAATGCTAACTAATTGAATCTACAAAGACCCTATCTCCAAATAAGTTCACACTCACAGGTACTGTGGGTTAGGACTTCAACATATCTTTTGTGGGGACGCAATTCAAACCATAACAACTAGAATGTAATGAGTTTATGAAATTTACTACCATAAGAATTTCAGAAATATAAATGGATTTAAAAAATACCTGGAGAACATTTGAGCCAGTAGAATAGGGGAAGATTGGAGAATGGACCATACATATGGTAAATCCTGTTTTTGAGAATTTCTCTATAAATATGCTATATAAATGATGGTATGTGCTATCTCTCACATAACTGAGTATTTTAAGTGTGATCTATATCTCAAGTTCTGACTCTGCCAGAAGGGAATTAAAAATTTTACAATGGGACTTTTTAATGTCATCTTGTTAGAGGCAGAATAAAGAATAATTTAGACTTAGCACAACTGATTGTTAGAAGATTAAATCACAAGGCATATATTAATCTATTTAACCTTCACACATTATTTTAAGAGACTGTTTCAGGAGAAAGTACTTTTGAGGTAGTTTCATATTCATTTCAGTCAGTATTAACTGTATTCAAACATTTGTTTCTAGAAATTTAAGATCAGAGCGGGAAGAACACATAAAGACAACCTAATCTAACCCTCTCATCTTACAGATGAGGAAATTGAGTCATGAAGAAATTAAGTGACTTTCAAAGGTTGCAAATTTATACAGAGACGAAGCCAAGTCAAACCCAGCTCACCAGGTCTCACTTCATGGCTCTCTACTGAGAGGAAGATAGAATAAAACTGCACCACAGAATTGTCCCTTTATCCTGTATCCCATATTGTGAACTGACTCCACTTGGGACAGAATCAATCACTAATTGGAAAGGCATGACATTGGCTTTAACCTCATGAATCTGCCTTAAGAGTGTTATACTTGTTAAAGTCATATCACACCTCTGGAGCATTACGGAGCTGCTTACCCATCACGGACTAACCAAACAGTCTTTTTTATCCTTTAATAGAAAGGTGAAAAGTGAAGAACAAGTCTGAGTAAAATGCCCTCCCAAAGAGAAATCCAGAGAAAATAGCAATAATAATGCAAAATATTCAACTATATAATTTCCAGGACTTTCATTTAACTGCATACTCAAATAGCACTATTATTCATTTCATAGCTATAGAGCAATTTGCTCATGTGTGAAACCTATAAAATACAACCATTTTCTCTTCAGATGAGCGATCCTGGTTTGAGTTACCCATACAATTTGATAAAAATACATTATTCCAGATGGACTCCAGTTGCCGGGCATATGGAAATGTTTAAGTAAAAAACTTTATTATCCTAAGTTAGGTGTCCAGAGAAACAGGAGAATGCAAATGTAGCACCCACAATTCATACATCCAGTGAGGATTTTTTTTTAATTCTACTTTTAGGAATAAAACATAAAAATCAAGATTTAAATAAATACTTAATTTTACTATTTTTACAATACAATTTTTATCCATAAGTTGTAACTATCCTAAATATACCTGTAATGTAGTCATTTTCCAGTTTCATATACAAGACCAACCCATCCATAAGCCAAGTTCAGGCCTTTCCACCCTCCTTGTTTGTACAGGATCCCCATACAGGTATAGGCGTAAGCTGAGGCAATGGCACTGGCTGGTGCAACTGTGGTAGGTGACATGGAGGTCTGGGCTTCTTGCTCATGCAGTTACTTGTGCCCTCTGTCACTGCTAAGGACATTTCTAGATGTACATTTCATCTAATGTTGGAGTGCTTTGGGGCCTACTCAAAATTACTACTTGTCCATCCATACTTAGCATACAATGGACATCTCACTGGTACCCGTAGTCAACAGTTCCATCTCTGCTAAAACCCAGTACCAGGTCAGGAGCTTTTTCTCAAAAAAAGAACATATAATTCTCCACTACAGAGGTAATGGCCTTGTGCCAGAATCCCAAAGGCCTGACTTCATTGTCTCCCACTGGATGTTGCCATAAACTGCAAACTGCACCTTTTCCTACCACTGGCATCTCCAACCTTATGGAGTCTGCCAGATTGGATAGCCCAAGTGGAAAGGATGTTACACAGCAGCCTGAACATACTGTAGAGTCCTTTCCAACTCTAGGTCACACTCAAAGTTGACAGCCTTCAGTCTTCTGTGTAACCAGGTGTACGGGCTAGAGCAGCATCGCTAGATAAAGAATGTGTTGCCTCCAGAACCTGAGGAAGCCTGCCACCTGTGCTTCCTTGTTCATAGTAGGAATGTAAGATGCAGCAATTTGAATTTTGCATGGGAGGAATATCCCACCATGGCCCTGACCAGTGGACCTCTGAAAGCTTCACTGAAGCAGCAGGTTCCTGAATCTTCAGAGGGTTTATGCCCGCACTCAGGGAGTGCTAACTTTTACTGTTGGGGAGTGGACCACCTCAGTAAGTTTTGGACATTCGGTGAGGTCTACAGATCCACTGGTCTTCCTTGTAGGCAAATAGATATTATCCTATCACTGACAGCATTGTATTACAGGATAGATCTTGAAGATCAGTTAATATGACTATTATTCAAATTTATGCACCAACTACTAAGGGCAAAGATGAAGAAATGGAAGATTTTTACCAACTTCTGCAGTCTGAAATCTATCGAACATGCAATCAGGATGGCTTGATAATCACTGGTGATTGGAATGCAAAAGTTGGAAACAAAGACGAAGGATCAGTAGTTGGAAAATATGGCATTGGTGATAGAAATGATGCCAGAGATTGCATGAGAGAATTTTGCAAGACCAACAACTTCGTCACTACAAATACCTTTTTTCAACAACATAAACAGTGATATACACATGGAGCTCGCTGGATGGAATACACAGGAATCAAATCAACTACATCTGTGGAAAGAGACGAAGGAAAAGCTCAATATCATCAGTTAGAACAAGGCCAGGGCCAACTGCAGAATAGACCATCAATTGCTCATATGCAAGTTCAAGTTGAAGCTGAAGAAAATTAGAACAAGTCCACAAGAGCCAAAGTACGACCTTGAGTATATCCCACCTGAATTTAGAGAACATCTCAAGAATAGATTTGACATATTGAATACTAATGACCGAAGACTGGAATGGAATGACATCAAGGATATCATACACAAAGAAAGCAAGAAGTCATTAAAAAGACAGGAAAGAAAAAAGAGACCAAAGTGGATGTCAGAAGAGATTCTGAAAGTTGCTCTTGAACATCGAGTAGCTACAGTGAAAGGAAGAAATGATGAAGTAAAAGAGCTGAAAAGAAGATTTCAAAGGGTGGCTCCAGAAGACAAAGTAAAGTATTACAATGACATGTGCAAAGACCTGGAGTTAGAAAACCAAAAGGAGAGAACATGGTTAGCATTTCTCAAGCTGAAAGAACTGAAGAAAAAACTCAAGCCTCGAGTTGCAATACTGAAGGATTCTATAGCCAAAATACTGAATGACACAGGAAGCATCAAAAGAAGATGGAAGGAATACACAGAGTCACCATACCAAAAAGAACTGCTCAATGGTCAACCATTTCAGAGGTAGAATATGATCAAGAACCAATGGTACTGAAGGAAGAAGTACAAGCTGCATTGAAGACACTGGTGAAAAACAAGGCTCCCGGAATTGACAGAATACCAACTGAGATGTTTCAACAAATGGATGCAGCACTAGAAGTGCTCACTCTTCTATGCCAGGAAATTTGGAAGACAATGATCTGGCCAACTGATTGGAAGAGATCCATATTTGTGCCTATTCCAAAGAAAAGTGATCCAACAAAATGCAGAACTTATTAAACAATATCATTAATATCACACACAAGTAAAATTCTACTGAAGATCATTCAAAAGTAGCCACAGCAGTATATCGACAGGGTGCTGACAGAAACTCCAGCTGGACTCAGAAGGGGACGTGGAACAAGATATATCATTGCTGATGTCAGATGAATACTAGCTGAAAGCAGAGAGTACCAGAAAGATGTTTACCTGTGTTTATTGACCATGCAGAGGCATTCGATTGTGTGGATCATAAAAAACTATGGATAACATTGTGAAGAATGGGAATTCTAAAACACTTAATTGTGCTCATGATGAACCTGTGCATGGATTAAGAGGCAGTCACTGGAACAGAACAAGGGGATACTGCGAGGTTTAAAGTCAGGAAAAGTGTGCGTCAGGGTTGCATTCTTTCACCATATTTATTCAATCTGTATGCTAAGCAAATAATCTGAGAAGCTGGACTATATGAAGAAGAACTCAACGTCAGGATTGGAGGAAGACTCATTAACAATCTGCAATATGCAGATGACATAGCCTTGCTTGCTGAAAGTGAAGAGGACTTGAAACACTTACTAATGAAGATCAAAGACTATAGCCTTCAGTATGGATTACACCTCAACACAAAGAAAACAAAAATCCTTACAACTGACCAATAAGCAACATTATAATAAACGGAGAAAACATTGAAGTTGTCAAGGACTTCTTTACTTGGATCCACAATCAACACCTATGAAGCCAGCAGTCAAGAAATCAAAAGACAAATTACATTGGGCAAATCTGCCACAAGAGATCTCTTTACAGTGTTCAAAAGTAAAGATGTCACCTTGAAGACTGAGGTGTGCCTTATATACATGTGACAGCTGGACAGGAAGACGAAAAAGAATTGACGCCTTTGAATTATGGCATTGGCAAAGAATATTGAATATACCATGGACTGCCAAAAGAGTCAATAAATCTGTCTTGGAAGAAGTACAGCCGGAATGCTCCTTAGAAGCAAGAATGGCGAGACTTCTTCTCACATCCTTTGGACATGTTATAAGGAGGGATCAATCCCTGGAGAAGGACATCATGCTTGGTAAAGTAGAGAGGCAGCGAGAAAGAGGAAGACCCTCAATGAGATGCATTGACGAGGTGGCCGCAACAACAAGGATGGCACAGGACCAGGCAGTGTTTCATTCTGTTGTGCATAGGGTCACTATAAGTTGGAACTGACTTGGTGGCACCTAACAACAACAACAACAGATCCACAATTCTCTAGGGACATCTACCCAAATGTCTCCATCTTAGGTTTCAAGATCCTAGGTTTTCCCAACCAAGGCCCAAAACAGATCTGCTTTTGCTGAGCACTGTATATCCTGGAGCTCTAGAACTCTACCTATCAAGTCCTAAGTCTGGCCTTCAGTTATTCATTCTTCCACTGCTAGAGTTTAGAGCCTCTTTATAAGCTACCAAAGAGGTTTCTGGCTCTCAGAAGACCTTTATCTGTTAGTTAATGGCCCTCAGTTTCTCATTATCTTGCTGCAAGGCATCAGTACAACTTAGGAACAACCAGCCATCTCTACTGTCCTTTTACTTCTACCTCTATATCTTTAAAATCCCTGAATCATCACACCTGCAAGGGTATTCTCAACAGGTCACCACAAGTGAAATGTTCAGCAATTGGACTGCTGCCTTGTACTGGGACTATCCATGCCCTAAGTTTGTCTCAGGATAAGATTCATCTATGGGGCAGTGAGTGAGCCAGGCCCCAAACCTTATCTTGCCACCTGATTTGTCAGAACACTTCTGGTGTCAACTATGTCAGTTTAGGCCAACTCAGAAGCAGACACCAAGACAGGACTACACATGCAAGATATTTATTAAGGGAAAATCCTGTGAAGGATAAAAGGGGAGGCAGCAGGAGTAGG
Organism: Dugong dugon; assembly: GCA_030035585.1. Classification (NCBI taxonomy): domain Eukaryota; kingdom Metazoa; phylum Chordata; class Mammalia; order Sirenia; family Dugongidae; genus Dugong; species Dugong dugon. Next base: position 16,730,631 of record CM057463.1, on the reverse strand, counting down.
AAGATCCTTCAGACTACAATGAGAAAGTGACACCTGTGAAAAGAGAAACTCAAGGTTTGCCATATTGGCTCAGATGTCTATAACTCTGTAACTTTGGCTTCCATTTCTACATCTTTTGTTCACAAAGTTGTTGGAGGTAGATGTACATGGAAAGGCCTAACTCAGGGTTAGTAAAAAGGGTGTCCTTAGCAACTATTAAGCTATGAGTTCATTGTTTCTAAAAAAAAAAAAAGGGAAATAATAAGTAGAGCCCCTGAGTGCCCTTCAAAGAAATGGGGTACCCCTTATTTCATGTGTAGACAGGTAGATATGAGGCTGCCTCTCTAAGCATTTACAACAACTCCTCATTCTCATTTAAGTCAGTGCTAAGCTTAAAATCCATTGTATTGCCCTCTATACTTGAAATAGTACAAGGAAGAAAACAGGATGCACTTATCTCTTATAGACATGAACTAAAATTGTATTCTATTTTATAACCATTATTACTTACTAAAATACGTCTTTTCTATCATTTAATCAGAAAGAAGAAAAATAGGGCTTACGATAGGAGGTAGGGTAAAGCAAACACGTAGTGAGCTCTGGCATATGTTAAGTGCTACTTTAGGCACTTTACAAATTTTTTTTTTTATTTAATCCTTAACAACAGCTCTCTGGAATAGGAATTATTATCCACATCTTACATATGAGAAAATTGAGAATGACAGAGGTAAAGTATCTTGTCCATAGTAACCCAGTTAGTTATCAGAAATGATTAATCATTGACTCCAGAACCTTGTATATGTCATTAAAAAAAAAAATTTAAAAACCTTTACCTATAAAGAGGAACTTAATGCAAGAGTTATGGAAAGAATTTCCATAAGTAAAATAATTTTATTTCAGATATAAAAGAATTATTTTTCCTATTTCGTATGTTCATGCCTTTAAAAATCTATAATCAGTTTTGTCCCTATTCCTGTTAACATAACATTGTTTTAAACAGTTAACTGCTCATAGATCTGTTTCTCTCACTTAATGGTCAACTCCTTGAGGGCAGCCTTCCTGTCCAATTTACCTCATCACCAACCAACTAGAGCAAGGCCTGAATAGCGTACGTATTTAATGTATGTATGTTAAACCGAACAACTCAGTTTATTTTTCTGGTTTGTAATTCTCCAGTCATTCTGATATAACAGCTTAGAATATTAGAGAGAAAAACACATCCTCCTTTCCTCCCTGAGACCCACATCAGAATGGAAAGGCCCTCTCAGAAAGCCTTAAAACTCTGTATTCCTTGAGAATACAAAGCTGTTTCACTAACTTTGTTCTTTGCTAGAATATACATGTGAGTTTTGAGAATCAGCAGAGAATCCTCACCCAGGCACTCATCCTCTAAATGTTCCTCACTATGCACAGATATGACCAATCAGAAACATAAATGTAAAGAGTGTATGTGATTTGGTGAACAAAACATGAAAGGCAACTTCAGAAAATATGACCTTGACCCTGGCTTTATAAGCTTACACCATGGTTATGAGCACAGGCTTTGGAGACAGACCAGCCTTAGTTTGAATCCTGTCTTTGACACTGAGCTGTGTGACCCTGGATAAGTTGCTTAACCTTTCTAACCACTGTTTCCTTGTGTGTAAAACAGAGATAATAATAGTGTTGTCATGAGAATTAAAAGGAAGAGTAAACATAAAACACTTAGCACATGGCCAGCACATGATAAATACTCATTAAATAGGAAGTTATACTCGTTATTATCTTTACTCTGCATGCAACTAGCTGCTTCATGTGTCTGAGCCAAATGATAACAACAACATTTGGAACTCACAATTTTAATAGGTCTTTGCACTTCCTCAGCACTTTTCATCTCAGAGCACTAAACTCCTGGAAAACATTAATTCTTGTCTATATTATACTCATAAAGGCAAGAGCACATACTATGGCCTAGTTATTTAACAGAACTATGTTATAGAGAGCTAAACCCCTACGCCCCAAATCACAGATGGAACCAAGTAAAACCTTTGCACAATAGGCCTCTCATCTTCTAGGATTCCTCTTTAAGTGGATCAGGTGATTTGTTTCCAGTGGCTGAATATTATTTATTGGCAGTGTAAGTCAATGCTGCTGATGTATTACTCTTTTGGGGAGTGTTTGTTTTTTGAAAACTGCTCTCAGATTTCCTAAATGTGAATTTAAAAATCTGTCAGTCTATGTGCCGATAACACAAAACAGATTGTAAATGTAACGGGATGCAATCAAGTCAAACAAATCCAGTGAGAACGCCAGAAGGCTTAATATTAGGACTGCTCCTGTTCACAGGCTTTGCTAATGATGGAACAATTGTTTGTGCTGATTTGTAGCTGGCGTTGATATGCAGACAGCAACACTTTCATCTACAATCCAGCTCCAAATTTTTTTTAATCCCGTCAATGAATTTGCTGTGTTTGCAAAGAGCAACTCCAAAGAACCTCTCTAAATAATAAGAAACGGGAATATGCAAGCAGAGTCTTTAATTTTAAATCCAGACTGTTAGTTGGAATGTACAGTGATTTTTCTCTGTCCTTGTTTTGTCATCTACTGGGAGACCCGCATCTTAACAACTTGTGTGAATTTATAACCAAACGGAGCGTTAAAATACTGGAATCGGTCAATGTTGAAGGGTGGTGGGCGTTAAACTGCAGAAAGATATTGCAAGATTCCAAACTTATCTAATATTTCTTTCAGAAAATAAAAAAATGCAAATGTGCTCTGACTGTCGTTCACATTTACTGTGGGGACTGGGTTTTTTTTTTTTTTTTTTTTATCAAACAGCACCTGCCTCTCTATTCAGAGACGTCTGAGTGAGAGGATAAGTGCAAACAACAAAGGCTTCCACTGTGGCAGCGGCTGCATCATTTTCTTGGAACTTGCCATTATATTTTAGGTCAGAGACTGAGGTTTGAAGCAGTGAACGGAGCTTTTAATATCAGGTGAATGTATTTTTATAAGAGGTTGGGAAGCTTTGGGTCTTAGAGAGAAAAATGGTGCTTTAAAAATAGTCACACTTCTTTTGTACTGTAATTATCAGTGCATGACGAATCATTTTTTATTCTGTTCCATGTGGGCAAAAGGAAATATCCTCTACCCATCTCTGTGGGCCGGCCATTTTAAGAAGTCAAAATGTTCCCATATTTAATCATTTCCTTCAGAATACATAATTTACCTAGAAAATTGATCCTGAAACATCACTTTTAAGGGAGGACGGATCAATGGCGCAAATTCATTAATTTGTCCGAGAAGTCATTGCTGCGTGTTCAATGTTTAAACAGATGATGTTGAGTAAATTGGTGATTTTTCCATATTGCTATGGGAAACAGGTTCATGTAATACAAGTGACCCGACTTCTGAAATAGGAATAATCAATCAGCCTTGTTAAAAAATAGAAAGAATGATAAAGATATTGGAGAAGAACAGTAGCCTAAGTTGAGCTCTAGCTCTGACAATTATGGTGAGAGTCCAGGTAAATCATTTAATTCCTCTGAGTTTCCATTTCCCCAACGATAAAGTATGAATGGTAAGATAGACTCTAACAGGGATGTTGTGAACAAGATATGGAAAATGTTTGTGAAGAGCTTTGCAAATGATAAAATATTATTATAAGAACATCAGGACAGAAGGTAGGAGGAAGAGGAAAGACAGTGATAATAACAATTATTATTATTTTTATTATATATAACCATTATAAGATTATTAAATATGACAAAAACTATTATTATTATTGAAAATAGTCAATCTTGCCTGGAAGTGCTGAAAATTTATAGATACTGCATCTCAAGACTATGTCCTTCTTATGCTCTGCTCTGGACTAGAAGAGGAGACACACAGGTCCTGTAATCCCATATTTAAAAAGTGAAGTCCATGATTCTTACTGAAGTAGACCATAGACTACACTAACACATGTTCTTTGAAAGAAACCACACAGACCTTCAATTAAAGTCACATCTTTCTGAGAGCCTTTTTCAAAATCGAAACGTAGGTTGACAGAGGATCCAATTCTTCAAATACCTTTGCCCACAGAAACAGGGGGTCAAGTTAACTTGCCAGGGTCATATTTCTCTTTCACCGGATCAGTTGCCCAACAAGCTTGAGTAACTTTACAATAAGTTACACGAGACTTCATCTCACATACTTTGGACATGTTATCAGGAGGGATCAGTCTCCATAGAAGGACATCATGCTGGGTAAAGTAGAGGGTCAGTGAAAAAGACGAAGACCCTCACAGAGATGGAGTGACACAGTGGCCACAAAAATGGGCCCAAGCATAACAACGATCATGAGGATGGTGCAGAACAGGGCAGTGTTTCATTCTGTTGTACATAGAGTTGATATGTGTCTGAACTGACTCGACGGCACCTAACAACAACAACAACATGAAGTCAGCAGTCAATGTCGAGCATTCCTTACCATATCTCTGCTCCAAAATGGTCAATTTTCCATTGTTTAAGCAACTAAAAGATTTTTAAATAGTATCCTTAAAAAGTTGCAGGAACTATGGATGGAAAATTATTGTACATTTTTGCTTCTAAACTCAACACCCTAGGAAAATAAACATACTTTTAATATTAGATGCACCATACAGACATCTGCCCACACTCACTCTACGGTGAGAAGGCAAGGCAGCTGGAGGCCACTTATGAAGAGTCCACAAGTTACTGTTCCTCTAGTAAGGGGTGGAGAAAAGATGACACTAGCTTAGGTAGGTTGCAATTTTTTCCCTATCCTGTGGTGGTTGTGTACTGTGATCGCTTAGATAAGCTGGAACTACATTTCCCAGAATCCCCTTCCTTGTATAGTCCTTGGTTAGAGTTGGTCACAAGAGAAAATTGCATGAGATTTCGGAGGAGGAAGTGATGCAGCAGCCATTATGCTCATGTCATGGATTGAACTGTGTCCCCAAAAATGTGCCAACTTGGCTAGGCCATGATTCCCAGTATTGTGTGATTGTCCACCATTTTGTCATCTGATGTGATTTTCCCATGTGTTGTAAATGCTACGTCTATTACGTTAATGAGGAAAGACTCAATCTACAAGATTAGATTATGTTTTAGGTCAATCTCTTTTGAGATATGGAAGAAAGAATCGAGCCAAGAGACATGGGGACTTCATACCACCAAGAAACAAAAGCCAGGAGAATAGCGCGACCTTTGCACCCGAGGTTCCTACACTGAGAAGCTCCTCGACCAGGGAAGATTGATGACAAGGACCTTCTCCCAGAGCTAACAAAGCGAGAAAGCCTTCCTCTAGAGCTGACACCCTGAATTTGGCCTTCCAGCCTCCTAGACTGTGAAAATAAATTTCTCTGTTAAAGCCATCCACTTGTGGTATGTCTCTTATAGCAGCACTAGATAACTAAGATATCTCAGAAGGTCATGGTTGCTCAAGGCAGGGAGGAACAGATCCAGAGGTACCAGTGGGTTCCAGTGTGTCCTGCTGTCCCTGCTCCATGTCCAGCTCCCCTACCTGACTGTCTACCATGTGACCCAACAGCAACACCAGGCTGCCACCAGACTCTTTGCAGTGAACTCACAGAGATATTAGCCACAAAGAACCAACAACCTCCCAACTTTCCAAAGACTTGTTTCTCAGCCCCATTCCTCATCCCACTTTAGCACCTGTACATGCCTGGCTTCCTACAAGCTCTAACTTGTTTACCCACTCTACAGCTCATTTAAGTCAGGTTCATAAATCAGTCAATTCAAATCATCTAAAAGGTACTAGTATAAGGGCACTGGTGGCACAGTGGTTAAGAGCTATGGCTGTTAACCAAAAGGTTGGCAGTTTGAATCCACTAGCCACTCCCTGGAAACCCTATGGGGCAGTTCTACTCTGCCCTATAGGGTCACTATGAGTCAGAATCGACTCAACGGCAACGAGTTTTAGTATGAGGGAAAAAGCATGGACTTCAAAGTTGTATAAATATATATATTTTATATATATATAAAATATACATATATATATATATATATATATATATATACCCTCTTTCCCTTTCTAGCTGTATGCTCTTAACCTTTTTAAGCCTCCATTTCCATCTTCAGCGGAAATGGTAGGCTATTTTGCCTTGGTCTTGGGTGAAGAAAACAAAAAGGTATCCCAAGAGAATTCCTAACCACAACCTAGTCTTCACATGGATCTAGGGCTAGAATTCACTCTACTTGTGTAAGCCTTAAAAATCCCAAGCTGGGAATAGAGTTTAAAGTGGTCCGTGGTTGTTACTGCCTGCAAGGCATCGTGAAAGAGCAAATATAGTAACTTACCAAAGAAAAGCACCTTAAACTGAGGGCACAAAATTTTCCCAAATAAAGTATCAAGAAATAAGAGCTCACAATTAAAAAAAAAGAAGAAGAAAATAAAACACAAAAGAAACTAAGTCATCATTAGTAAAAGTCAGCAGAAACAATAAGCATCAGATTCTTACCTGCAAACATTGCAAATTCTGGAAATTTTAGAACAACTATTTATTGATTTTCTACTCTGTGCCAAACATCACTCTAGGTGCCTGGGATCGAGCACATTAGCAAGCGAAACTAAATTTCTGCCACTGTAGCAATATTTATTATTTATGTTTAAAATTTAAATAATGTCTGTTTATAAATGTTTTAAAGAAATACAAGTCATGGAAACTGAACAACACCTCGCTCAAAAACTACTGCGTTATAGAAGTAATTAAGGACGGAATAAAGAGATTCACAGAACCAAATGAGAATGAAAACACATCCTACCAGAACCTTTGGGACACAACAAAAGCAGTGCTCAGAGGTCAATTTATACTAATAAATGCACACATCCAAAAAAGAAGAAAGGGCCAAAATCAAAACATTAACACTACAACTAGAACAAATAGAAAGAGAGCAACAAAAGAAACCCTCCGGCACCAGAAGAAAGCAAATAATGAAAATAAGAGCAGAATTAAATGAAATAGAAAAACAATTGAAAGAGTGAACAAGACCAACAGCTGGTTCTTTGAAAAGATCAACAAAATCGATAAACCATTGGCCAAATGGACAAAAGAAAAACATGTGAGGAAGCAAATAACCTGAATAAGAAATGAGACAGGCAACACCACAACAGACTCAACTGATGTTAAAAGAATCATAACAGTTAGGGCAACATTTGTAGTAACTGTTAAATGGGAGACTATTTTGTCCTGTAAGCCTTCAACTTGGGCGAAAATGGCAGCACAAATTGGAAGAGCATAGTCAATGTCACCTAAATGTGTAAGTAGAAAGTTTTGAAATGGTGTATCTTTGGCTATGTGTATTTTGACCAAAAAAAAAAGCTGAGAATTCAGAGGGTTAAAATGTTGTGGGGTTGTTAACCAAAGTCATAAAACAGCATGTGTACTACTGTTACATGAGAAACTGTTTGTTCTGTAAGCCTTCACCTGAAGTACAATAAAATATTTAATAAAAAAAGAAAAAAAGAATCATAACAGAATACTATGAAAAATTGAACTCCAACAAATTTGAAAACCTAGAGGAAATGGAAAAATTTCTAGAAACTCACTACCTACCTAAATTAACACAAACAGAGGTGGAACAACTAAATAAACCTATAACAAAAGAAGAGATTGAAAAGGTAATTTTAAAGCCCCCAACCAAGAAAAGCCCTGGCCTGGATGGCTTCACCGAATTCTAACAAACTTTCAGAGAAGAGTTAACACCACTACTAGTAAAGGTATTTCAGAGCATAGAAAAGGACAGAATATTCCCAAATTCATTCTATGAAGCCAGCATAACCCTGATACCAAAACCAGGTAAAGATACCACCAAAAAAAAAAAAAAAATTATAGACCAATATCCCTCACAAACATAGATGCAAAAATCCTCAACAAAATTCTAGCCAATAGAATTCAACGACATACTAAAAAAGTAATTCACAATGAACAAGTGGGATTCATACCAGATATGCAGGGATGGTTCAACATTAGAAAAACAATCAATGTAATCCATCACATAAATAAAACAAAAGACAAGAACCACATGATCTTATCAATTGATGCAAAAAGGCATTTGACAAAGTTCAACACCCATTCATGATTTAAAAAACTCTCGGCAAAATAGGAATAGAAGGGAAATTTCTCAACATAATAAAGGGCATTTATACAAAGCCAACAGTCAACATCATCCTAAACGGAGAGAGTCTGAAAAGCATTCCCCTTGAGAATGGGAACCAGACAGGACGCCTTTTATCACCACTCTTATTCAACACTGTGCTGGAGGTCCTAGCCAGAGCAATCAGGCTAGAAAAAGAAAGAAAGGCCATCCAAATTGGTAAGGAAGAAGTGAAAGTATCCCTATTTGCAGATGATATGATCTTATACACAGAAAACCCCAAAGAATCCACAAGAAAACTACTGGAAATAATAGAGGATTTCAGCAAAGTATCAGGATATAAGATAAACACAAAAATCAGTTGGATTCCTTTACACCAACAAACAGAACTTCAAAGAGGAAATCACCAAGCAATACCATTTACAATAGCCCCCCAAAAGATACAATACTTATGAATAAATCTAACCAGAGACTTAAAAGACCTATACAAAGAAAAGTACACGACACTACTGCAAGAAACCAAAAGAGACCTATATAGGTGGAAAAACATACCTTCCTCATGGATAAGAAGACTCAACATTATGAAAATGTCAATTCTACCCAAAGCGATCTACAGATACAATGCAATCCTGATCCAAATTCCACCAGCATTTTTTAATGAGATGGAGAAATAAATCACCAACTTCATATGGAAAGGGAAGAGGCCCCAAATAAGTAAAGCATTACTCAAGAAGAAGAACAAAGTGGCAGGCCTCACACTACCTGATTTTCAAACCTATTATACCACCACAATAGTCAAAACAGCCTGGTACTGGTACGACAACAGATACATAGACCAATGGAACAGAATTGAGAATCCAGACGTAAATTCATCCACCTATGAGCAGCTGATATTTGACAAAGGCCCAAAGTCCGTTAATTGGGGAAAAGACAGTCTCTTTAACAAATGGTGCTACATAACTGGATATCCATCTGCAAAAAAATGAAACAAGACCAATACCTCACACCATGCACAAAAACTAACTCAAAATGGATCAAAGACCTAAATATAACGTCTAAAACAATAAAGATCATGGAAGAAAAAATAGGCACAACACTAGGAGCCCTAATACATGGCATAAACAGAACACAAAGCATTACTAACAATGCACATACAGCAGAAGAGAAACTAGATAACTGGGAGCTCCTAAAAATCAAACACTTATGCTCATCAAAAGACTTCACCAAGAGTAAAAAGCAATCTACAGACTTGGAAAAAAATTTTGGCTACAACAAATCCGATCAGTGTCTAATGTCTAAAATCTATAAAATACTGCAAAACCTCCACAACAAAAAGACAAAAAAACTCAATTAAAAAATGGGCAAAGGATATGAACAAGCACTTCACCAAAGAAGACATTCAGTTGGTTACCAGATATGTGAGGAAAAGCTCATGATCACTAGCTATTAGAAAAATGCAAATCAAAACTACAATGAGATACCATCTCACCCCAACAAGACTAGCATTAATGCAAAAAACACAAAATAATAAATGTTGGAGAGGTTGTGGAGAGACTGGAACACTTACACACTGCTGGTGGGAAATGTAAAATGCTACAACACTTTGGAAATCAATTTGGTGTTTCCTTAAAAAGCTAGAAATAAAAGTACCATACAATCCAGCAATCCCACTCCTTGGATTATGTCCTAGAGAAATAAGAGCCATCACAGGAATAGATGTATGCACACCCATGTTCACTGCAGCACTGTTCACGATAGCAAAAAGATGAAAACAAAGACATAACGAAAATATTAGCCCAAGAGACAGAAATACCACATAAACCAGAGACTCCATCAGCCTGAGACCAGAAGAACTAGATTATACCTGCCTACCACCCATGACTGCCCTAACAGGGAACACAACAGAGAGTCCCTGATGGAGCAGGAGAACAGTGGTGTGCAGACTCAAATTCTAGTAAAAAAGACCAGACTGGAGGAACCTCAGAAGACATGGCCCCAGGACTCTGTTAGCCCAGAAGTGAAACCATTCCCGAGGCCAACTCTTCAGACAAAGATTAGACTGGACGATAAAACACAAAATGATAGTCATGAAGAGTGTACTTCTTAGTTCAAGCAGATACACGAGACTAAATGGGCAGCTCCTGTCTGGAGGCAAGATGAGAAGGCAGAAATGGATAGGAGCTGGTTGAATGGACACGGGAAATCCAGGGTGGAAAGGAGGAATGTGTGGTTGCATTATAGGGATAGCAACTAGGGTCACATAACAATTTGTGTATAATTTTTTTTATGAGAAACTAACTTGAGCTATAAACTTTCACCTAAAGCACAATAAAAAAAAATTAAAATAAGAATGCAGGAAAAAATTTATGATAATAAAAAGAATTCTCACAAAACAAAAAGAAAAAAAAAAAAAGAGGATGTCAAAATTACCAGGCAGATTTGATAAAGAAACAAACAGAACTTGAAGAAAATAAATAAATAAATAAATTATTGAAATTAGAATCTGAATGGACAGGATAAGCCAGAGGTTCAAAACAACCTAAGAGAGAACGGAAGCAATTATCTAGAGTGCAGATGAAAAAGAGGGAGAATATGAACAAGAGGTTAAAAGACCTGAAGAACAGATTGAGAAGTTCTAACATACATCCAATCAGTGTTTCAAAAGGAGAAAACTGGGGGTGCAGGAGAGGTAATATGCTAAGAAATAATGGCTAAGACTTTTCCAGAACTGAAAGACAGTACTCCTTACATTCAAGAATCCCAACAAATCACATGAGGATTCAAGAGGAAAAAAAAATGTTTTATTTGTTAACAAATACAGTTTAACTGAAACATATTTTATAACATCTAGTTTGGCTACTGAATGTATTTTCAAAGAGAGAATGAATTTTAATTTCTATTAAGTCATCAAAAGGGTGAGACAGCCTAGGCCTGTTGTTGTTGTTAGGTGCCCTCAAGTTAACAGCAACCCCATGTGACAGAGTAGAGCTACCCCATCAGATTTTCTAGGCTGTAATTTTTATGAGAACAAATCGTCAGGTCTTTCTCCTGAAGAGCTTCTGAGTGGGTTCGAATTGCCAACCTTTTGTTTAGCAGCTGTGTGCTTAACTATTGTGCCATAAGAGCTCTTCAGGCATACCTAGGAAGCAGTATTTAAGGACACATTTACTCTAAGGGTCGTGCAAGTGCAGGGCTGGCCCTTAAACTTCACCCCCCAGCTGCCTCATTAATCTCACCCTGGTCCTGAGCCTAGGAGATAAAAAGCTGCTTTGGTGGCCTAGTAGTTAGAACGATCTAATTCAATATCGCAAAAACAAACTGAGTTATTCTGTGAAATTTTCATACAGTTTTTCTTTTTCTTTTTTTCTTTTACTGTGATTTAGGTGAAAGTTTACAGAGCAAATTAGTTTCTCATTCAACAGTTAGCACCCAAATTGTTTTGGGACATTGGCTGCCAACCACATGATGTGTCAACATTCTCCGCCTGTTTTTATTTTTCAATCTACTATGTTGTGATATAATTTACATTCAATAAAATGTACCAATTTTAACTGTACAGTTCATTGAATTTAACAGTGCAATCACCCCCACAATCAAGATACAGAATATTGTTATCACCAAAAAAAATTCCTTCATAGGTGATGGAAAAATTAGGTAATGGTTAATGGTGATGGTTGAACAACATGAACACAATGAATGATACTGAACTGTACATGTGAAAATGGTTGACATACACTTTGCTGTTACATTCCCCTCCCTGGACCTAGGAAACAATTGCTCTGCTTTTTATTGTCATAGTTTAGATTTACCTTTCTAGAATTTTACATAAATGGAACCATAGAGTATTTAAATTTTGTTCATAAATAACAAGAAGAACATGAAGGTAGCACTTCTCTGAAATTGTCAAATAACAGCTATAGGTTGTCTTTTTTTCCAATACGTAAAAAAGCTAAATTGGATATATTTGTATCTCTTATTTTTTCTTTTACACTGGTTTTGAAATACTGGAGAGATCTTGATGTGCTACATAAAAACTGTGATTAATCAAAATTAAGACTATTGTAAAGGACATCTTATAATGAATTAACAGAATTATCATTTTTACACTTTCCATTAGCTTGCATTTAACTTCAATATTCATTTTGTTTTCTGTCTTTATTAAAGGTTCCACTACGGGTATCAATGAAATTTTAAAAATGCTTAAGAATAAAAAGAATTTCTTATTTCCATAATTTTTTTTTAATTGTACTTCAGGTGAAGGTTTACAGAACAAATAGTTTCTCATGAAACAGTAGTACACATATTGTTTTATGACATTGGTCAACAACGCCACGACACGTCAACCCTCTCCCTTCTCGACCTTTTTTTTTTGGTGAAAATATACATAGCCAAAGACACACCATTTCAAAAATTTCTACATGCACAGCTCAGTGACATCTACTATGCTCTTCCACTTGTGCTGCTATTCTCACTTTAGATGAAGGCTTACAGAACAAAACAGTTTCTCATTTAACAGTATCCATGTTGCCCTATGACAATGGTTAACAACCTCACAACACATCAACACTATCCTTACTCAACCTTGGGTTCCCTATCACCAGCTTCCCTGTCCCCTTCTGCCTCCTAGTCCTTGTCCCTGGACTGCTGTGCCTCATTAGTCCCATTTGGTTTTATGGGGCTGTCCACTCCCCCGCTGAACGGTGAACCTCGGAAGTGACTTCACCACTGAGCTAAAAGGGTGTCTGGGGGCCAAACTCTCGGGGCTTCTCCAGTCTCCTTTAGGCCAGTAAATCTGGTCTTTTTTGTGTGAGTTAGAATTTTGTTCTACATCCTTCTCCAGCTCCGTCCAGAACCCTCTGTTGTGATCCTGGTCAGAGCAGTCAGTGGTGGTAGCCGGGCACCACCTAGCTGTACTGGACTCAGTCTGGTGGAGGCCTTTGTAGCTGTGGTCCATTTATCCTTTGGACTAATCTTTTCCTTGTATCCGGTTCTCTTCATTCTCCCTTGCTCCTGAAGGGATGAGACCAGTGGAGTATCTTAGATGGCTGCTCACGGGCTTTTAAGACCCCAGACGCTACTCACCAAGGTAGAATGTAGAACATTGTCTTCATAAACTGTGTTATGCCAATTGAGCTAGATGTTCCCTGAGACCATGGTCCCCAGAGCCCTCCGCCCAGCAATTCAGTCCCTCAGGGAGTTTGGATGTGTCTAGGGAGCTTCCATGACCTTTCCTTCTACAAGTTGTGCTGGTTTCCCCCGTACTGTGTACTGTCTCACCCTTCACCCAAGATACCATTTATCTATTGCCTAGTTAGTATTTCCCCCACACCTCCCATCCCTGGTAACCAACAAAGATTGTTACATTTTGTGTCTGAACTTTTTCATGGGTTTTTACAATAGAGGTCTCATACAATATTTGTCCTTTTGTGATTGGCTTATTTCACTCAGCATAATGTCCTCCAGTTTCATCCATGTTATGAGATGGTTCACAGATTCATTGTTGTTCTTTCTCGTTGCATAGTACTCCATTGTGTGTATGTACCATAGTTTGTTTATCCATTCATCTGTTGATGGGCACCTACGTTGTTTCCATCGTTTTGCTATTGTGAGCAATGCTGCCATGAACATAGGTGTGCATACGTCTATTCGAGTGACGACTCTTATTTCTCTAGGATATATTCCTAGGAGTGGGATTGCTGGATTGTATGCTACGTCTATTTCTAGCTTTCTAAGGAAGCACCATATCATTTTCCAAAATGGTCGTATCATTTTGCATTCCCACCAGCAGTGCATAAGGGCTCTGATCTCCCCACAGCCCCTCCAACATTTGTTATTTCCAGTGTTTTTGATTCGTGCCAGTAATACCAGGGTGAGATGATATCTCACTGTGGTTTTAATTTGCATTTCTCTAATGGCTAGTGATGGCAAGCATTTCCTCACGTGTCTGTTGGCCTCTTGAATGTCTTCTTTGGTGAAGTGTCTGTTCATTTCCTTTGCCCATTTTTTAATAGGATTATTTGTCTTTTTGTTGTGGAGGTAAAAAGAATTTTTAACTCTATAGTAATCAAAATTGACAAGATGATTAGAGATATTTAACTGGTGACCAAATCATAAACATAATCATCCTATTTCCACCAACTGGTGTGCATGGCCACTCAATATATGCATCAAGGTTCTCAAAGTGTTCAGCTTTAAAAGGACAAAGTGATTAAATTATCACCAAATGTAGATTCTTTAAAAACATAAATAAGAAATTTTTAATTATTTTTATGCATCTCTATAGTTTGCCTTTTTTTAATGGAGATGTATTACATTTGAAATTTTTTATAAACATATATGTAAATAAATAATTTTTTGAGACATACAAGAAATCCAAACAGATGCCATTATCATTTTTAATGATGAATCAATCCCCCATGACACTTTCAGAATCCTCTGAGAATTTTCATGCCACAGTTTGGGAAGGAAATATTAATTACTGTTTTTGGCAAGCCCTCTCTTTGAAGCCTCTGCATTATTTTACACCACTTACCAGACCTCTTCTTCTGCCTCGTAACCTTCTCCTTTTTTATTTCAAGCAAACATTGTATTATTTCTTCTCCAACAATCTGGATAATCCATCTCTGCTTCTTTACAGGCTCCTCTCCCTTCTCCATTGCCACAACAAAGGACTCTGCTTTTCTCTCCCTCTGCATCCTTTCTTTCATTTAATTCATCCACTGTGTTGATCTTGGGTCTGTTTCACCAGATCTAACTCATTTTGCAAACCACACTTCCCTGTCAGCTTGCTTTCAGCTGGGGTAGCCCAAATAGGGACACTGGAGGGGAAAAAGAGGCACTGGTGAGCATCAGTGGAAGACAGAAGGATAAAAGGGGTGAAAACCTGAGTATTTTTCTGCCTCCTTCTCTCTGCCTTAGGTGACATGTTTGATGTCTTGACTGGAGACGGATGATTCAAGATGGCTTGACTCACATGTCTGGCAATACATGCTGACTATTGGCTGGGTTTTCACCCATATGGCCTCTCATCTTTCAGTAGGCTAGGGTGGGCTTCTTCACAGCATGAGGATCTGAGAGAATCAAAATGGCAGGCCCAGAGCTGCAAGACCTCTTAAAACCTAGAGGTTCCTGAATCCATGCAATGTCACATCTAACTGCATTCTATTGGTCAAAGCAAGTCACATGGTCAGTCCTTATTCAAAGGGATTGAAAAAACAGACTTTGCTTCTAATGAAAGGAACAACAAAATTACATTGCAAATGGTGTGGATACACGGAGGTAGGGTTAATTGTGGGCTATTATTGTAACAATCTACCTCACCTGGTCTCTGAGCTCTAAAAACAACACCCTCATCCTAGCCACAGCTTCTGCTATTCCTAACCTATGGATTGGCTCCTATTTGCCTCCTCAGCTCCTTCATCACCTGTTTAACCAATTCCTTACATTAAATTGCTTCTGATTTCTGTGTTTGACTCTAAATGTGCATCCACTTTCTTTGTGTTGATATTTCACAAATCTAAATCTAAGTTTGATCTCTCACCCAAAATCCGATCCTAAATTTCCAATGGTTTTCAGGATATTTCCAGTTAGACTTCTCCTTCATTGCTCAAACTTAGGATATTGAAAACTTAATTCATACTAATCTCCCTAGACAATGACCCTTCTCACTTTCTCTATACTCTAAACAGGGGTCACCAACTATAGCCAGCAGGTCAAATATGCCACCATCAGTTTTACAGATCAAGTTTTATTGGAACAGGGCCGTGCTCATCTATTTGTGCTACAATGGCAGGACTGAGTGTTGCAACAGAGACTGTGTGGCCTACAAAGTTCAAAATATTTACTATCTGGCCCCTTTATAGAAAAAATTTGCCAACCCCTATTTTAAACCTCTGTTGTGCTATTTCTAATCATTCTTGCCTCGTTGTGAAAACCAGAATTGTCAACAGTTTAATCACTTCACTTTAGCTTCTTGAGAATAATTGACTGTTTCTGAACAGAAAACACCGTTAGACATCAATAAGTAGGTACTTATTAAACTCAGATAAAATATGGCCTTAGACAAAGTCAAAGAAATAGTCCAGTATTAATGAAGGTAGGGAAAAATGTGATGTGGGATGGGAGAGAGATACAGCCAGAATAAGAAAAGAAATTAAGAACGGCATCTAAGATGATAGGGTGAGGTTTCCAAGGACTAAGTTTCCACTATAGAAATAGGGTGCTCCTTGGTGTTTTGAAATGGCTACAAAGCGTCTGCATTTGACACTCTTCTTTTGTTCTCTAACAATTCTCAGTCAAAGCAAGCGTGTCTGTAAGAGTAGTCTGGGCCAAGGCATGCAAGGAGAATTACGAGAATCTATTTTCTGTTATCCACCACCTGTCTGTCAGTTTGTTGTACTACAGTGGCTTGTGTGTTGCTGTGATGCTAAAAGCTCTGCCACTAGTATTTCAAATACCAACAGGGTCACCCAGGCAGAGAGGTTTCAGTGGAGCTTCCAGACTAAGACAGACTAGGAAGAAAGTCCTGGCCATCTACTTCTGAAAAATAGCCAACAAAACCTTATGTCTGACTTGCTTGTTTTGGACACACCATCAGGAAGGGTCAATCACCGGAGGAGGGCATCATGTTTGGTGAAGTAGAGAGCCAGCAAAGAAGAGGGAGACCCTATCTATCTATCATCTATTTTTTGTCATATGTCCACAAAAGGAAAAATAATTCTACACTTTCTTCTAGGGCTCAGGAGCAAAAATTAATTTTTAGTACAAGTTTACACTTCCCTTAGTGAATGTCCAGTGAATTAGATAATATTCAAAATTTGCAAGCAGAACTAAAAATCCAAGAACATGAAGGAAGAAAGTGAAAGACAATAACAAATTGTCAGTTATCTGTCATAAACGGCAGCTGCTGGGTCTTGTGAGTAGGAGAGGGAAGTATACAGATTAATTAGGGCGTGTCCTCCCAGAATGCCAATGACTTCCCCAATGTTCTACTTAGTTTTCCACGGACCACTGTCTTTCTTCGTAAACCTACATTAGCATCTGCAGCCACTCTCCTAGAAATAAAGATTTCAGATATGTGCTTCATTCTGAACACTCACTGATCTTGAATTAAATTTGAATCATGAATGGAGTATTATTTAAAGGTTGATAATCTTCATGCAACTTCACTTCAGCAATGAAACTAAAACCCCTTGAACAAAATTCTGCTTTATAGCTAAGAGTGCCACAGTTAGATTCCAGTTTAATAAAATTGTCTGGCATTTGTATCTCTAAATGCATTTAAGCACTTTTTCCAAGGGGATATTGTAGTCTATTAATGTATACAACACTGAGCATGAAGTGATTAAACAATAGAAACTTGAGCTAATTTGTAAGGGGGGTGGGATATAGAGTCCTCATGGCAGTGTCATGGTTCTACCCAAATTGGGGAGGAGGGATACTTCTTTTCTCTATTCATCTCTAACTTCAAACAAGTAACTCTTTTGTCCCAAAGGGGTTTTTAAACCTCCATCCCAAAGAAAATGCCAAATTTACTGAGAAAATTCACTATCCAGTGAGATCACAGAACTAGAAGTGTGCATATTAGAGAACAATCCAAAGTGATGATTTTGTGACTAACAAGTTAACGTCTTTGTTATGCCTGTGACATCCAGAAGACCCTGCAGGAAAAGTTTGTGGTGAGACAGCAGGGTGTGGTTGGGGCTATCTTAAACAATCATGAATCTGCAGAGCCCAGAGATGGTGCAGACCTTCTTTCTTATGTTTCAGTCTATAGGCATTGTCCCCAGTTCCATCCTGGAGAGCCAAGGCAGGTCCTTGCAGGGCTTTGTCCCAGAAGAAGTTTTTACAACCTACAGACTCTTCAGCTAATGACAAGCACACAGACTGTGATGTTTTCGATTTGTAATTATGCTTTTGTACAGTGGGAGAGATAAAATGGGATCTAGAGAAAGAGCATCCCACCTGTCAACCTAGAGAAGACTAATAACTACCTAGAGAAGTCAAGGAGGACTTAACAGAGGCAGTTTGTACTTCATTTCTTTTTTTTTTTTTTTTCTTTCTTTCTTTCCATTTGAATATTTAGCCAGAAATGACCATACTCATAAATACCCTGCACCCAACTCAAATTCCATTAGAACATAAGTCAAAGGTAATTTCTCTGAAGCAGGACACAAGCATCTCAGCATAGGCTAGACCTGGAGTGAATACAGATGGGGTAGACAAACAGGGAGTGTCCACCTGGCAAGTGTGGGCTAGTCTTCCACATGGTCCTGAGTTGAGAACCTACCACTAAGGGCCCAAATGTCCACTTGAGCAATTCCAGCATCTTCCATAAGCTCTATTATGCATAAACCAGCTTGGCTTTGTATCTATATTCTAATACCTGATAGTACCAAATATCCTAAAACTGTATTATATCAAATACTGTTACACTGATGCTTTGTTCATTGAATGATTAGAAATACTTGATAAGTAGCTATTATGACCTCAGAGGTTGAAGAAGCTTTGGATGCTACGATAGTTCTCGACTTCAGGAAAACCAGGGCTTCTAACTGGTTTGTTCCAGTTCAAACCCCTTCTGAGAATTTGTGTTTCCACCCCAGATACACTAAATCAGAATCTACATTTAACAAGATCCCAAGGTGATTCTTATATATAATAGATTTTGAGAACCATTGCTCTACTAGTGGTTCTCAGAATTGGTCCCTAACAAGTAGCATTAGCATCCTCTAGGAACTTATGTCAGGTGCCATCGAATCGGTTCCGACTCAGTGGCCTTACGTTCAACAGAAGGAAACACTGTCCAGTCTTGTGCCATCCTCACAATCATTGTTATGCTTGAGCCCACTGTTGCAGCCACTGTGTCAATCCATCTGGTTGAGGGTCTTCCTCTTTTTCGCTGACCCTCTACTTTACCAAGCATGATGCCCTTCTCCAGGGATGAATCCCTGCTTATAACACGTCCAAAGTACGTGAGAAGAAGCCTCGCCATCCTTGCTTCTAAGGAGCACTCTGGCTGTACTTCTTCCAAGACAGATATGTTGGTTCTTTCAGCAGTCCATGGTATATTCAATATTCTTTGCCAACATCACAATTTAAAGGTGTCAATTTTTCTTTATTCATAGTCCAGCTTTCACATGCATATGAGGCGATTGAAAACACCATGGCTTGGGTCAGGTGCCCTTTAGTCTGCAAATCTTTGCTTTTTAACACTTTAAAGAGGTCTTTTGCAACAGATTTGCCCAATGCAATGCATCGTTTGATTTCTTGACTTGTTAGAAATGCAAATTTTCAGTAGGGGTTAGAACCAGAACTAACTGGTTGGAAGCCCTGAGGAAGACAGACGAGCCCATTGTGTCAAAAACAAGGCTGATGTGTGGAAGAAAGATGAGACCAAGAAGATCTCATCAAACTCTGCAAATGACTGTGGTATCAACTTATCCGTAAACCATCTGAGAAACCCTATGTAATTTATGACTAATAATCCCCCAAATCTGTGCTATTTCCATACAACTACATGTAAGTATAAATTTTTAAAAAAATACAGAAGGCCTGATATGGGTAGAATCGAGACAAAAGTATTACTGTTGCTATTAATTAAAAAACAACATGACAAGTCCACTAGTATTTCCTACTTCACTTCCATGTGTAAGGTAGGAAGAAATATTCATGAATCAAGTGCTGTGCTTCCATCAGTGACATCATCTTTGATCTTCATTCCAAAATAGCACAGGTATGAGCAGTATAATCACAGAACAATACCACAGGGCTTTATAAAATTTAAAATATTTTTCTATGTGTTATTTAATTTCATAATAACCTTGTGAAAAAGGCAGGCTATCAGGGAAGACATAAAAGCATTAGGAAGGAGAGAGGGTGGAAAAAAAGAAAAGAAAGACAGAAAGGAGAAGGGGGAGGACCGAGAGGAGGAGGAAAAAAGGAGGAGATGGGGGAAGACGGGGAAACTGCATACCCAGCTGTTCCTGTAATCTGATAACAGTCTTAATTCTAATAAGCTTGTTGTACCTCCTAACAGGTGTTCCAAAGGTGAGATCCACATAGTTCTACAAATTCTTTAATAATTGCTCTACAAATATTAAGTATTATTATCATCATCATCACCAATCTTAGCTCTAAAATTTTTACAAACTCATGGGTTAAGTCTGGGAAAACTTCAGAAAAACACCAGTAAGAGCACAGGAAAACACAGTTGAGAAAGAAAGAACCAGGAACTAACAAGCACTGGCCTTCTCTACAGGCCTAATAACCTTTGTTGATGAAGCACTGCGTAGCCAAGTAGTAAGTTTACATTAAAAACAGGGTGTGTGAAGAGTGAGTTTGCCTCAAAACACCTTCCAGAGACTAGCCCAGAGAAGGGAAATCCCTCCCATTTTGTCCTCAGTTCAACTCCCAAGATTCCCAACCTCCCCGTGTGAGTCACACTGCAATTGCATACGATATGCATCTGCATGGATCCCTTCTGCTTCAGCAGGGAATTTCAAGCTCCTGCCTGCCTATAATAAGGGGGAAAATCAGTGCAACAATGTGTCCGGATGCTGAAAAGCTGGCAGTCAGCAAAAACAGTAGTGCATTTGGCTAATTTTCTTTCTCAGGGCTTTTTAGTGTAAAGAACGTTGGCTTCTATGGATTAAGAGAAATTCAACATTTGCATCCCTTTCTTGAATTTGATCTCTTTGTTTCCATTTTAAAATGTTGTGGGAAGTTTCCTGTGAATATGTAAACAAGCTTTGTGTTTATTTTAATCAGTTTTTCTCTTTGTTCCCCTGCTCCTGACAACCTTAGCCCTCACTTGAATTCTGGTAGTTAGAGTAGAACACAACCAAGTTTGTAACTCAAGGTTCTGCTTTTGTAAGAAGTAGTGGGATAAATAAAAGGATGGTATTTCCTAAAGCAGTCTAGACTCCTATTAACTAACTCCTCAATAATTAGTCAGTAGAACTTGCTAAGGATAGA
Source organism: Dugong dugon (assembly GCA_030035585.1). Classification (NCBI taxonomy): domain Eukaryota; kingdom Metazoa; phylum Chordata; class Mammalia; order Sirenia; family Dugongidae; genus Dugong; species Dugong dugon. The sequence continues at coordinate 16,709,578 of CM057463.1, read as the reverse complement.
AAAGAAAACCTTTGAGGTGACTAACTCACAGGTTTGGAGCCAGTATCTCCACCCAAGAAAAGTCTCTCCCTTTCCTGTAAATCTTGAATATGGTATTTTACTTTGCTTCTTAGTGAATCACTTTATAGGTATTGCCTTATTCAGTGTCTCTACTCCCTCTTACCTCATTTAACCCACTGTAATCTAGCTTCTGTCCTCATAACCTTACTGAAACTTACAATGACAGCGGTCACCAATTACCTACTTGTTGATAAGTTTAGTGGGTGTTTCTTGGTACTTATTTCACTAAGATCCTCTGCGGTATTTGAAGACACTGACCACCCTCTCCTTCAAGAAATTTCCATGCGCTCCCGATTCTCCATCTGACAGACCACCAATTCTTAGTCTTCTCCCTATTCTTTTAAAGATAAGTGTTCTTTTATGTTCTCCACCTCTTCTTTGATAACCTCATTCGTTCTCATGTCTTCAGTATCACCTTTACATGACTTTTACATCTACATCTCTAACCTAGAGCTCCTTTCTAAGTCCTTACATTTTCACCTGCCCACCTTGATTTTAGCAGCAGCTGTGGTGGACAGTTCCAACTCACCTCCTGCTGCATATCTTTCTGTGTTCTACTTCAGGGCCTTCTATAATACCATATGAACTGCCTTGCCCACTTAAACAAGAGCAGCCCACACTGGAAATCAAGAGCTAGTGGATACATGACCTGGATTCCCATCTTATAGGTGGATAATTCTGGAGGACATTCATTGTTCTTCTCAAAAGTCCCCTGTTGCCTAGGGCATTGATCTCAATAAAATATGCTTGCGTTGGCTTTTCCTCCTTCCTTATCTCAATCCCCAACTTTGTCACTCATGCCTTATGGAACACTTCCCAAATAAACTACCTGTAGCCAGGTTCTTGTCTCAGACACTGCTTTTAGGGAAACCCAAAAAAGGCAATTTGGGGTGGGGGTGGGGGGTGTTACCAAAATAGCCCTGGAAAGCTGTCTAACTGAGATTCTGTAACTGGATTATTCTCCATTCAGTTGATGCCAATAATCCATCACTGGCGGTAAACAGGAAGGTGATGACACCTAGCATGCTATATTATTCAGTTACTGAGCCTCTCACCAGTTCTGGATGTGATGAAGTACAGGCGAAAGGAAATGCATTGCACTGAATTATATGGAACAATGTTAATTATAAGGATTATGGAGTTGGCTGGCTTTTGTTAACTGTCTTAAAAGCCTTGAAAAAACATAATTAAATGCGGAATAGAAATAGAACACCTAGCTGAAGTCAACTATCAACTCAGTGCACACTGTTAAAATCAGAAGGCCTCCACAAAGGTCAAAGAAACCTTCCGTTCTTACCAACAGGGGGTAGTATATGTTGAAAATAAGGCCAAGTATTTAGAACTTGTGAAGAGACTGAATGTGAAGTCTTCAGAAGTTTTCTAAACTGAAGTCAGGACCATAATAGTGAAATCCTGAGATCTGATATGGAGATATTTTAGTGAATTCATTTGAGAAGCCTGAACCCCCAAGTTCTCCTGGACCCTCAGACTGGCAGAAGCCCCATCACTCTACTAGAGAAGAGGAGACCTCCCCATCCTTCCTTGTCCGATGACCTTGCAAAGACCTCACCTGAGGCAAATGTCTAGTAAGATGACATTTCCTCCTCAAGATCCACCATTACCACTCCTCAAATTTTCCAGACCAATAACTAAGGTCATGACTCAATGGGAAAATAGAGTTTCTGCCACAGAAGGATATATCTTACTCACAGAAAATGTAGTACTGGCTTATATGTACTGGCAGGATTTGGACGAATATGTGCGGGAGTGGATATTGAGGGTTAGGATGGTGAAGCAGTATATAAGCCTGAATAGGAGAGAATTTATTGACATTGGAATACTCTTCCATGACTCAGTATTTAATGTCCTTGCAAGAACACCTGGACCTAGTCCTAATACAGAGCCGGAATGCCTTCTTGAAGCTTAGTGACAATTATGGCCTACAGTAATAAAGACAAAGACAATGGAAGTGCCTCAGCAGAATATTGGGGAAGGATTTGGAAGCCTCAAGGAAGTGAGAAAGAGAATTCACATCCTAACTGTGTTCTTTAGGAGGGCCCAGAAGACATTGGGCCCTCTACTAAGACAGTAAGGAATAAACGTTTTATGGTGAGGACAGCTGGTTATATCTTTGAGAATTCTGGTGCTCACTCTTCTCTGTAGGCCAGTGTAGACAGTAAGAAATGATGCCATGGTGGAGCTCATCTCTATTGTGTCAACGTGGATCAAACTATTCCAAAAAAATCAGAGACTGGGCTATAGTATTGTTGTAGGGGGAAAACATCATAAAGTCAAGTAAAGCAAAAAGAAAGTTTTATTCGGCATATATTCAAAAAGGCAAAAGCGGGAAAACGGACAAGCATGCTGCCAGAGCCATGTCTGTCCAAGTTCAAGGAAATATCACAAAACAGACAAAAGTGGGAAAACGGACAAGCATGCTGCCAGAGCCATGTCTGCCCAAGTTCAAAGAATATTACAGAATAGGCAAGAATGGGAAAATGGACAAGCATGCTGCCACAGCCATGTCTGCCTGAGTCCAAAGACCAGTTACAGAGCCATCAGTATATATTAACATTAAAAATGGACCAAACCATTGAAAGCTTAGCCTTTTCAGATTGCCTAGAAACTGTGATCCTACATTTTGAATCATCTTGCTTAACAATCATTGGTGCACGTTTCAGTAACAAGAGTCAGGAGGGTTTTCATTGGTCCAACAAATTTCTATTCACTAAAGGCTAACAGAAAAAGATAAGAGTGGAAAGTCTTTTGTGTTGTGTTTTATCGGCTTTATGTGAAGTTTCCCTAAAAGATATTTCCCAAGATTATCTTAGCTATTGTCTTTATACCTCGGGGCCCACTTGAGGTGTCCTTGTGAGTTCTTGCAAGCCCAGCTCCAGCTGGGTCACATTCTCTATGCTCAAGGACAGGGAATATTGACTCCAATATTATTTCCTAAATCAGTATTTAAGAGTCAGAGGCAAGGTGCAAGCGATTATCATAACAGGCAGCAAATCTAGAATTACAATCCAAGTATTTTGACCATAATGTCCCAAGGACGGAGACAGATATGCAGCTAACTACAGACAAAAACCAAGCACTAGTGAGTACAAGGCTATGTCAGCCTCCACAAAGGAAAATTACAATTATTTACTCAGCTTTAAGATCCAGTTCTCAAAGAAAGAGCCAATCATTGAAGGGGAGGCTTGGTCCCCTTATGAAAAGATCCTTAAAGATCCCCTTACGCACCACATCAAGTATATACAATATACATTCCCCCTCGCCCGCCCCCCACCCCCATAACCTCAAATCATTATCAAAAGGGCCTGTGGCCATTTTCCAGAGTAAATTGTACACTGTGGAAAGGGGAACACGCTAATATTTTAAGGACTATTAGACATATTTCTGAGCTGATAGATACAAGGAGACATGAAATGCCACCATGACCCTAACCTCAGAATGGAGCTTTGGAAAGCCAGATGAATCCTGGCCAAAGATTATCTCACAGTGGATCCACAGACCCTCTTTATTGTTATTTCCCTTGTTCCTGAGGGTATAATTGGGATGGGTATACTTAGCAGCTAACAGAGTACTCATATGGTTCCCTAAACTGTGCAAAGAGAGCCATTGTTATACAAGACTTTGATAAGACTTTGAGACTGCCTCTAGCCAGCCAAGATAGTCAATCAAAGCACAACCGTATCTCATGTGGAAATGCAAGATTAATGCTACAGTCAAGACTAAAGGACTCAGGTATTGTGTTTCTCATGAAATCTCTGTCTAGTTAACCCTTTGCAGATGATGGGGAACTACCATGAAATTACCAATTCAGAAGGATGATAAAAATGGGGTGATGAAAATGCTCTAAAGCTAGATTATAGCGATGTTTGCACGACTCTGTAAATATACTAAAAGCCATTGAATTATACACTTTAAATGGGGAGATTTATGATGTGTAAATTACATCTCAATAAAGCAGTTTTCTTTTTTTAAGTAAGAAAACAAATCCTTTATTGGCTTCCTTTCCTCTTTTGTCTCGCTTTCCTATTTTTGTTCCGTTGTTTCCTGGGATCACCTCCCGAACGAACTACTTGCACATGGATCTTATTTTCATGTCATACTCTTGGGAAACGAAAACGAAGATGGTAGCCCTCTTTGGATTTTGTAAGTAGCATATGCCATACTTTAGAATACTGCTCTGACTCATTTTCAAGTACCTAAGAAGACTGAGAAGCCCTGGTAGCGCAGTGGTTAAGGGCTACTACAGCGAGCTACAGCCGCGAACCAAAAGGTCTACAGTTCGGATCCACTCGCCACTCCTTGGAAGCCCTATGGGGCAGTTCCACCCTGTCCTATAGGGTCACTATGAGTCAGAATCAACTTGACAGCAACACGCTTGGTTTTGGTAAGAAAACTGAAAACTTTTGAGTGGGCTTAGAGCAGGAGAGGGTTCAGCAATGGGTTCAGCTATGATTCAAGCCTCCCCACAAGACCTGGAAGATCCAGTGATGACAGAGGTATATATGATGGTAGAAAATTATGCTTTGTGGGGACCTCTGGCTATCCTCAATAGGAAACTCTCAGCACAGAGACCTATAATTTTAAAGGAAGGCTGTAGCTTTTGCAGCAGAGTTTAAGTCACTCAGCTTGGCACATCAATTGTTATGCTACCTGATCTGCCCATTATGAGCTGGATATTGTGAGATCTACCAGATTTTGTGCTTGTATACTGATTTCACAGCCCCAATTAATCATATAATCAAAATATTATATTGGAGGTCAGGCCTTAGCAAGTCTAGCAAACATGAGAAAATTATATGAATATGTGCTCCTGATCCCCATAGCACTTAACTTTATTGTACCAATGCATCAATGACTTGCCCTCAACACACAACTACGTCCTCAGTGAGTTCCTCCTCACAGAGGAAGAAAACTCTTGGGCCTATTCACAGTCAGCTCAATATGTGATGTGAGACAAAAATGGGCTGCTGTAAGCACTCGGATGCTAACTGAAAGGGTGGAGGTGTGAACCCACCCAGCAGCTCCAATAGGAAAGACCTGGGAATCTCCTATAAAGATTACAGTCTAGAAAACCCAATGGGGCAGTTCTACTCTGTCACATAGGATCTCTATGAATCAAAACCAACTCAACAGCACCTAACAACAGCAACAAGCCACGCTATAGCCCCATTTATGATTATCCCTAAGGGACAATAACAAGGGAAAATCCTTCCAGTTTGGCAGAGCTTTGTGAAGTATACTTGGTTGTTTACTTTTTATGGAGGATGAAGTGATCAAAGGCTAGGATATACACAGAGTCCTGTGCAGTGGAAAAGGGCTTAGCTGCATGGACAAGGTCCTCTAAGTAGCAAAATTGAAAGAATGGAGACAAGAACGTCTAAGGAAGAAACATAGATAAATCTCTGAGAAATAGGCACAAAGAGTGTGGATCATGTTAATGCCCACCAGATAACATCCACCACAGTGAAGGCATTCAAAAACCAGTTGGGAAGAATGACTCATTCTGTGACTGTGAGCCAGCTTCTGTCTATCACCATGTCAGTGCTTATGCAATGGACTCATGAATAGAATGGACATGATGGCAAGAATGGGGATTATTAATGTATCAGATACCATAGGCTCTTTCTAAGGCTGATCTAGCTACTGCTGCAGCTGAGTGTCTGACATGTCAGCAACAGAGACCAATGTGAACAATCAGCACAGTACCATCCCCAAGGAGACCAGCCACCACTTGGTAGAAAGTTGAGTATGTCCACTCCTTTCAATTCTAAACAGGGCAGCTATTCATTTTTACCAGATTTGACACCTACTCTGGCTACCTACTCTGCCCACTATGGCTTTGATATCACCAAAGTCTGAGGGCTTATAGAATTTTGATTTACTAGCATGAGAGACTACATAACACAGCTTCAGACCAAGTGTACCAACTTAGGATAAAAGAAGTGTGACAATGAATGAATGAGAATGGATGAATCATTTCTTATCATTTTTCATCCCTAAACCACTTTACCCTCTAGAAATATCAAGTAGCTTAAACTTCCAAACATCCTGTAGTAATTCTACCATATACTGCACTATCCATAAATAGTTGGCCTACTAGAATAACGGAACGGCCTTTTAAAAGCTGAGGGAAAGTGCTAGCTCGGGCATGACACACTATGAGGGTGGGATACTATGCTCCAGCATGTGGTATATGTACCAAAATAACAGTCACAATGTGGTGGTGTTTTCACAATAGCTAGAATACCTGGGTCAGGGAACTAAGAGGTAATAGTAGGATTGGCTCCTCACCATCACTGACAATGATGTACTTGTGCTCCCTTTCCCTGCAGCCTTAGGCTCTGCTGGATTAGAGGGCTTAATTCTGGAAAGGGAGAGGACAGGAAAAGAACAGTTTCACCAGAAAATGTAAGTATTCCACTGAACCTGAAGCTATAGCACCTCAGGTCAATAACCAACAGGCAAAGAAAGGAGCCACTTTGCTGATGGGAGTATTCAACCTGATTCTCTTGAGAAGTTAGAGTTATTACAAAATATAAGTAAAGATGAGCATTCACCATGGTATATTGTGGTGCTTCCATGTCCACTGGCAACTGGAGCAATCACAAGGGCAAAGAAAGCAAGGGTTCCAACCCCTCAACCCCACCAGAAAATCAACCTAGACCAGCCTAAGTTGGCCAAGAATGAGAATTATCTAGTATGTATAATATCTATAGTTGATATATAGGTCTCCTTCACTAGACTATTAGTTTCTTGAAGAAAGTGAATTTTTTTTTTTCCAACTAGCCCAATGACAGACACACAGTAAGCAGTGTTTTGGTTATATATTACTGCATAACAAAGTTTCCCAAAACTTAGTGGCTTAATAAAACAAAAATTTATAATTTCCCATGACTCTATGTTTTTACTGGTAGTTCTTTTGCCTCGTGTAGTGTCATTTGAGGCACACTGACAATTGGAAGATCCAAAATTGTTTTACTCAGTTGATATCTAGGAGCTCAGCTGGGGACGTCAGACAGGGATCTTGATTCTCCTTAACATGGGCCTCCCCATGGTGCTATTTGGGCTTCCTCACAATATGGTGGCTAGTTCCAAGAAATAGTTTTCCAAGCCGAAAGAAAGGCAGAAGCTGCAGATCTTCCAGGGCCCAGCCTCAGAAGTTACCCACTATAACTTCTGCCCGTATTGTTGGTCAAAATCATTACAAGCCCAGCCAGTATTCAAAAGGAAAAGAAATACACCTAGTCCTCACTGATTATCTCGTTATCCGATATTTTGCATTTAGGACAACAGTGAAAAATCTACTATCCAACTATTTTGTGCATTAACGATGTCTGGCAGTAATGAATGCCAAGGTGTGAGTCGAGATTAACGCTGGCTGCAATAGTTAAGGTTATGTGTCAACTTGGCTGGGCCATGAATGTCAGTGGTTTGGAAGTTATGTAATGATGTGATTTGGCAATTAATGTAATGATGTAATGTAGCAGTAATGTAATGATGTAATCATCCTCTATTTTGTTATCTTATGTGGTCAGCCTCCATTTTCCCACAATGCTGACTTCCGCATAATGACCTGATCTTTGGAATCTAACCATGTCAGTAAGTGGGAAGTGGGTGTAAGCTCGATCTCTTGTTGAGTACATAATAAGATTATATTGCAAAAGAGCATGTAAGATGGAAGATACTGTTGCAGCTATCTTTGAAAACGCAACAAGGTAATCTACTGCAGCACTAAATAATCTCTGAAGGAACGTACAGGCAAATGAATGAAGTGTTGTCTTCCCTTATTCCTGTTACTCTTCTCATTCCACCACTTTTCTCTTTAAGGCTATTGCTGTCACTGTCTTCTTGTTTGAATACTCACATTTTCTCTTAGTAAGTGCTACTAAAAGTTTAAGCTAATAGGATTGAGACTTAGGTCAGTTCGTATAATTTTACTGTGATATTTCTCTTGGTAGGAAAAAAAAAATCCCTCTTTTAAGACTATGCCTCAGGACTACTTTTTTTTTTTTTTTTTTTTGGCTAATTGCTAGGTGAATAAAATACACATTATCACACAAATTGGTTTAAAAAAAACTTGTTCAGCTTGTCAGTGAATATGTGTATTTGCTTACTCTATTTCTGCAACACTCCTAGAATGTTTCAATATTCTGATTCAAATTCTAAATTCCTGGAGTTCCAAAGCTCATGGCTAGATTTATCACTTTATATAATACACAGTACCATAATATTCAATAAATGTTAATACAATGATAATTTGGCTTGCAGACAGATTCTTAAGGTTTTAGCAACTAGGTAAAGGAGTTTATTTCTCTGCTTCCAAGTCTGTGCTACAAAACTCATGAAGAGTATAGAAATGACTAATAAGCACAGATTGACATTGTGTTTTCATGCATAATGAACAGACACACATTGAAAACACTTAGTTTTTGAAGATACACAGGCATTCTTAAGGTCCCCACAAGTCCCTTCTATCCAGGAAGTAGTTTCTTTTAAGACCAGATGGCACCAGTCAGAGGGCTTTTGGTTCAATTAGTCACTTCCTGAGGACACATCTCTATGGTTTCTCCTTTTCAGAACAGTTCCTCTTATTCCTCTTTATTTTCTTGTTTACTAGAGTTTGTTCTAACTTCTCTTTTGACTTGAGTGTTCCAAGACCTCATCCCATCCTGCTTGCTGTCTATCTTTGTAAGTAGCTCACTTGTGTTTTTGCCATAGCCTCCCCCCATAGCAACTCAGCTCTATCTTGAGCTTCGTTTTTGTTTCTCCCAGTTTTGACTCATTAAACCAAGCCCCAAGCATAATAGCAAGTTCTCAGTTCCCAAAGTCCTTGAATCAGAAACATAAGCAACTGTCTGAGCCATCTCTTTCCTTGAGTCCACCAAACCAGATTCTAATTCCTGTAGCCAAGTTTCTGGATACATTTATTTGGAACCTGGAACATATCATAATAAAAGGAGAAAACACTGAAGTTATCAAGGATTTATTTTACTTGGATCCACAATCAATGCCCACGGAAGCAGCAGTCAAGAAATCAAATGACACATTGCACTGGGCAAATCCACTACAAAAGCCCTCTTTAAAGTGTTAAAAAGCAAAGATGTCAGTTTAAAGACTAAGATGCGCCTGACCCAAGCCATGGTGCTTTCAATTGCCTCACACGCATATAAAGCTGGGCAATGAATAAGGAAAACCAAAGAAGAATTTATGTCTTTGAATTATTGTGTTGGCAAAGAATATTGAATACACCATGGACTGCCAAAAGAACGAACAAATCTATCTTGGAAATACAACCAGAATGCTCCTTAGAAGTGAGGATGGCGACACTTCATCTCACATTCTTTGGACATATTATCAGGAGGAATCAGTCCCTGGAGAAGGGCATCATGCTTGGTAAAGTACAGGGTCAGTGAAAAAGAGGAAGACCCTCAACGAGATGGATTGACACAGTGGCTGCAACAATGGGCTCAAGCATGACAACAATTGGAGGATGGCACAGGATCAGGCAGTGTTTTGTTTTGTTGTACATAGGGTCGCTATGAATCGGAACAGACTCGACTGCACCTAACAACAACATGGTTAGGTTCTTTGATCACAGAAATTCTAAACAACCCATGATGTAGCTAAAAACCTACTATCCGAGAGTTGAGTTCTAAGTAGCAGGGATCTTTGAGTTTTAAGTTACTGGGAACTCTAAAGGTGAGAAACCAGAACTAGTGCAGCTTTTATGGTGGCCCAGGAAGATGGTTCTCATGACAACAGCCATCCATATTCCATGTGTAGTGGTCAAAAAAGCATGTTTCAATTGCAAGCTAGAATTTTTATGAATACACAAAATGGCATATCTACCCTTCATTTGCCTTGGTAGTTGATCTTTTGTAACCAGGAGGATGTGCTAGTTCCCTGCTTCAGAAATTTTTCAAAACTATCACATAGTATATAAGGAACAGAGGCTTATTTTCTGTCCCAGGCCTCTGTTCTAAAGGATTATATATGAAATCTTTATTTCTTAATGTCTATTCCCACTTTAGACACCAAACAAAGTAACAGTGGTTGATGCTGAATAGGGACTTCTGGATGCTGCCTGAAACACAGCCAAATATGATTGTACCTCCTCCTTTTCATCTGTTGGCCTTGGAATAATGATTATAGTTCCTATTCTAAACAGTTAATACATAAAGGGAGGAAGGAACAAGGAACTGTTTTGAGTGACAACCCTCTCATAAGCTTGCAAAAACTAAAAAAACCAGAGGTTCACAAGGATATTGATTGAAGTCACCAAGACCAAGGAATAAATGCTATGCCACTTCACCATCAGGTTGCCAGCAGAGCATCAATTCCCATTCCTGAAAGAACAATGTGGAAATCAGTGCTGGCCTCAGTAGGGCTGAGCAGTAGTGACAGGTTAAGAAGTGTCTGGGGAGACATGAATGGCTAAGAGAGCTCTTAGAACTTTCTCTTAATTTTTTAAAGATAAAACAACAAATCTTATCATTAAATTATAAGTAGTTGTAAAGTTTTCTTTTAGCAAATCCATAAATATGAAAATCGATTCACATGATCCAGAAGGGAAGTAATAAGTCAAATGCCAGGAACGAGATCTAATTCCTTAGGAGTCAGCCAAGAGTTAGGAGAAGACTTGTGTTTTAAATAAATACCCTTCAATGGGCCCTAAAATGGGCATATCATCTATAGTCCAAAAAATATTCACACTTGTTAGAGAACAACACATTACATGTCTTTTTAAACACATAGAGGAAATTTTTAGGAGCATTCAGATTACAAAGAAAATGTGTTCCACAGAGCATTCATAAATTAGTTGATTGGAGTCAGAACATTTTTTTTTTTTTTACTAAATCCATAGTTAAGGCTCCCAAGTGAATCATAAAAATTCTGCTTATAGTTAAGGTTCCCAAGTGAATCATAAAAGTTCTATTTAAACCATATGCAGTTGAAAATCTGGACCATCCAACTGCTGAGTACCAAGTCCTAAGTTCTCTGAGTCCTAAGTCACTGTGAACTCTGAACATGAGGATCAAAGGAAGAATAGCTTTCACAGTAGCCCAGGAAGATGGTTCCCATGGCAACATACACACACACACACACACACACACGTATGTGCTATACATAAGTCAAGAATCATCCAGATGTATAGGAGAGTATATACATGTTACCCAAATCCCAATCTGACATACATTAAGCTAAATTTTTTCTATTTCATTAAAAAAAATTTTTTTAATGCTATTTGAAATAGAACTACTTCACATTCAGAGTTTTCCCTTTTTTTTTCCTCAGTCCTTATTTTCCTTTGTAAAACTAAAATTCAGTTTTTATTCCGGTCGTACTTTTCTCCCAGCCCTCTAATATAACGTATGCCCCCTTTAAACATAAGAAGTCATTAGCCTCAGTCTACCTCTTCCCCAAGGACGTTGGTAGCTCTGTAGTAGAGTTACTAGCTTAGAAAGGGTGCAGTGGTGGTCAGGATTCTTGCCTTCCACGTGCGACCCGGTTTCAATTCCAAGTCAGTGCACCTAAAGCACAACCACCACCTGTCAGCGGTGGCTTGTGCAGTGCTATGATGCTGAACAGGTTTCAGCAGAGTTTCCAGAATAAGATGGACTAGAAAGAAAGGCCTGGAAATCCACCTAAAAAAGGTTTTTTGCTTGTTTGTTTGTTTTTACTTCCAAAGAAACAGCCAATGAAAACCCTATGGATCACAAAAGCACAAGAAAACCAATTGAAGATAGCGCGGGACCAGGCAGTGTTTCTTCTTTTGTTGTACACATGGTTGCCTGGAGTCAGAAGCCTACTGAAAGGCAGCTAATAACAACAACCTCTTCCTCACAAAGGTTGTACTGCTTTCTCCTTTATCAATTTTCCTTTACCATTTTCTGATAACTTGAAACCACTCATTCGAATTTAGTGATCTCCCTAATGCTCGTGTTTGGGTATATCCCAGACCTCTGCTGCTAAAAATAAACTCATATTTTGATGTCCTTCAATAATAAATCCTCTTCAACAAAAATGTGGCATCACCTTACACGTTTAGACTCACTCAAGAGATTCCCTACAGAATTCATTTTTAAGAAGGGGTACATTACACCATGTTTTTAAAGCAATGCACATTGTTGAGATAAGGCATTGGCAGACTTACACTTTGGCCTAGCTGTGATCGCTTTCTTTGTAGGTTTCCCCCTAAAAGAACAGGGGAGATTTTATTTGAGATTCCAGTGGTTTTCATACAAGTAATCATTTCAAGGTGTTAACGACTATTCTCATTCTTCAGACTGTCAGGATGAATTACGTTTTAGTGTCAGACCTAGATCAAAGTAAATCCTAAATCCTCAGTCCCTAGCCAGTCTCAGGAAGCCCTACATGTCTTCTCATTTCATTCCATCAGTGTTTGATGTGTTAGCTGATACATAGCTGAAAAGGAGGCAGACAGCAACACAACCTCATGAAACGGAGTCCCAAGTCTTCCAAACTTTTTAGATATCATTTCCTAACTGCCTTAAATTTCATATAGTGTTACTATGGTGCCATACATTATCCCTCAAGTACAGTATACTGCAGTTCTCCCTTCCAGCAGTGCCTGAAATATTTAAGACTTGGGCCATCAGCTGAAAATTTATCCCATACTTAAGTGAATGCTGACTGATAATAGAGTTCATATGTAACATGAATAAAAACTTCAATTTTCTGTTTTCCTTTTAGGCATTGACTATACTTAAGTTCTCTCTAGTCTTGGTGCCCTTTTAAAAAATTATTTTGTAGCAATAGCCATCCTGGCATTGTTAGCATGCTAGTGAGAATTATAATTAAAATAATCATAAAAGAGATATGTAGAGTTTAATTTAGTGCTGTTTTCTATTTTTAAAAGGAGAATGCTAATTAGTTACAAATATCTTGCCCGTGGCAGATATAATCATAATCATACACAATATAACATTACTTACAGACAGCCATCTTGCCTATTCACACTGGCAAGAAGAAACAATGTGACCAAACAGTTTAGCTGTAAATAAATTTCCAGGTAGAAGTCTCAGCAGCAATGGCCATGCTTTTAGAATAGTAACTATTATGGACTTAATTGTTCCCCCAAAAAAAGATATGATGAAGTTTTAACCCCTGGTACCTGCAGACATGACCTTGTCTGGAAATAGGGTATTTGCAGATGTAATTTGTTAAATTAACATGAAGTTATACTGAATTAGGATGGGTCCTAATCCAATCATAGCAGTTTCCCTGTAAGAAAGAAGAGACACAGAGCGACAGACAGAGAGAAAAATGCCAGGAGAGGACAGAGTTATGCTGCAGCTGCAAGCCAAGGAAAGCCTAGTGCTACCAGAAACCAGGAGAAATAAGAAAGGATCATCCCCTAGAGCCTTCAGAGAGAATACGGCTTGACCAACTGCCCAAATTCAGGCTACTAGCCTCCATAACTGTGAGACGACAAATTTCTGCTGTTTAAAGTCACCTATGTTATGCTACTTTGTTATGGCAGCTGTAGGAATCTAACACAGTCACTATGGATATTTGTGATATTGAGGAATTCCCATTTTGAGGCAAAGGTAGTTTTGGACAGCTATTGACATTTCACTGACTGGGTAACCATGATGAAATCATTCAAGCAGATATATGCCTTAGTTTTCACTTCTGTAAAAGAGAACAAAGAGCACCAGAACAACTAGATGGTGCCCAGCTACCACTACCGACCATTCAAATCAGAGCCACAACAGATGGACTCTGACATGATAGAATGGGATAAAATGTGGAAAAGAACTTCAGATTACTTAAAAAAAAAAAAAAAAAAGACTTACTGGACCAATTGAGACTGGAGGACTCCCCAAGACTATTGTCCAGAGATACTCTTTAAACCTTGAAATAAAACTAACCCCTGAGGTGACCTTTTAGCTAAATAACAGATCAGCTCACAAAAAAAATAATAACACTCGTAAGTACTGTGCTCCTTTAAAAAATCACCTATATGAGACCAAATGGTCAACAATTACTTTTTTAAAAATGAGAATGTAAGGGGGCAAGGAAACTAGATTAATGGAAACAAAACAACCAGAACGAAAATAACGAGAACATTCACACATTGTGAAGATTGTAACCAATGTCACTAAACAATTTGTAAAGATTGAATGGGAACCTAAACTGCTGTGTAAAATCTTCACCAAAAACAAAATAAAATATTATTTAAAAAGAGAGAGAGAGAGCGAGAATGAGCATCATTTGCATTTGAAGCTCTTAAGATCAAGAGAGACAGTATATTGTAAGAGTTAGGTGCTCAAGCCTGGAAACATATTGCCTGAGTTTGCAGCTGACACTTACTGTCAATAAATTACCTTAGACATGTTACTCAAGTTCTCTGTGCCTCAGTTTTGGCATTTGTAAAATGGGGATGATAATACATTCTATCTAAATAAACAAAATTTTAATAAAAGTAAACTTCTGGTTTAGGGCAACTTGAAAAGTGAGGAGAGAGGAAGATGAAAGAGAGCAAGTAAAACTCTTAAAGGAGAATTTAAATTATACTTTGGAATAGTCATAAAAATAAAGAGTTGTCTTTGCAGGTTGTATATAACCTTGTAAGAAATGCTAAAGAGTCAGAAAGAAGACAAGTAACAACTAGCCAATTATGAATTTTAAAAATAGAATTATCTCAAGGAAGCAGATGAGTGCCTACAGGGAAGGGAAAAGATGGGTAAGAAAAGAAAAAAATGTAAAAGAAATCTATCTCACAAAAATTTATGAAAAAAAGAACAAAGGGGCTTTCTAGAGAAATTAAGGGGTAGCACAGGGATACAGAGAAGAGAAGACATAAAAGAAAGACAGAAACTGAGAAATGATGTCAAAGGTAGATTGAAAAAACAATCAGAAAGACATCTTCCACCATATTCTAAAAAATAGTGGGGGAGGCCTGGCCATGAAAGACAAAAAAAAAATGCTGGAGCCTGTTCAAACTGTTCTGGATTAAAAGAGACTAAAAAGAATGCATAATCCTTGATACGATCCTAGACTTTTTTTTTTTTTTAAGGTTATAAGGGCATTGGGTCAGCAGTGGGCACTTGGATATGGACCATATATTTGACAACAGTATTGTGTCATTGATAAATTTCCTGAGAGTGGTAGGAATGGTATTGTGGTTGTGTAGGAGAATATTTTATTATTAGGAGATATATACTGAAGTATTTTAGGGTAAGTAAAGTGAAATGATGCCTGAAATTTATGAAGTATTTAAGGGTAAAGTGACAAGATGCCTGCAACTTATTATTAACAGGTTCAGGTGAAAAAAATGTGATATAAAGGAAAGGAGATAAAGTAGATGTGACAAAATGTTGACAACTAGTGAATATAGATGAAGAATATACACATGTTCATCATATATTATTTTTGTAATATGTCTACAGGTTTAAAGTTTTCCAAAATAAAATTTCTCAAAATTAAAAATCAAACATTATTCACATATAACCTTTGAACAAAAAATTGTGATAACATTAAAAAAAAAAAAAAAAGAGGAATGTAACATAATGACTTTTCAGTCATGCTGATCATCAACCCAGCATCCTCTTCCCCTGAAACATCATAAAAAGGGGAATGTGTGCAGCTGAATCAGTCCTAGTTGTTGATTAGTTCTGCAAGTAAGAACACCCGGTTCTTTGGAAGTTAGTGCTGTTCTTGTAATTTGAGCCACAAGGTTTCTCTACAGCCAGTCTGGACAGGAGCAGTTATTCTGTGGTATCTATTGGGAAACCTCAAGAGAAAGAAAATGGGAACCTCTAAATGCAAATTCAACTATGGTAAGAATAAACTAGCCCTCGACTGACGTTAAGCGCCTAATGCTTTGACTAGACAAGTGACGAAGGGAATAATCAGGCAGATGCAGAGATGTGTCTCATGGTTCCTGGGCAGATATGGTGGAGAACAGACTGAGTCTGGTAGTTTACTATATCTCTTAAAAATAAAGTTCAGATAATTGAGCATTTTTTTAATTTTCAAAAGGCTAACTTCTCTAACAATCTAAAAGATGAAAAACTCTTAAAGGAACCATCCCCAAAAGGGGTAATTGTTGCTTATGAGGAAACACTGTAGCATTAAATTAAAATGATAACGGGCAACAATTCTGGCGAGGATATAAGGAAATGGTACCCCAATGCATTTCCAATTTGGCTGTAAATTGGAACAACTTTTGGAAAACAGTTTGGCAAGAGGTTTCAAGAGTTGCAGAAATATTCTTGTTTTTGAATCACTTCTTACAATTTCTAAGAAAGGAAAGGAGGAAGGGGGAAGAAGCGAGCAAGAAAAAATGGAGGGAGGAAGAGAGGGAGGGAGAAAGGATGACCTATATAGAGTAAGATGGCCATTTCAGAATATTTATAAGAGCAAAAAGAAATAAAGGAAGAAAGTGGAGGGAGAGAGGGAGCGAAAGAAAGAAGAAATGAAGAAATAAATGTTCAAAAATGATGGAATGTTTCAATTATGACACAGAACATTAAGTACCTGTAATATTTTGCAAACCTGAAGACTGTTCAGCAAGAAGGAAAAAGGCTAACCTATAGTGGCAATTGAAGCTTACAGAATTAAAAATTGCATCTACATTGTAATTCAACTATGTAAAATCATGTAAGACAGGAGAATGTGATATGTTGGATTATGAATAATAGGATGGGAATGGGGTTTATCCTTTTAAAACCCCCATTGTTATTGTTACAAGAGTAGACTTAAGTTCACTGATATCTAAATGTGATATGGCATCACCTGGGGTGCAGCAAAGCCTACTAAGTTGAATATATCCTTTGAGAAGTCAGTAAATAGAAATTCTGTCTTCACTTTTACCACAGACTATCTGTATGGAATTATATTACATTCCCCATTACTCCTCAGTCTTTTCTGCTATAAAGATTTTCATCAAAAATGAAAATATACTTTCCAGATTAGAAAAAGTATGCCAGTTTGATTTTTTCTTTTTTTTTTAGATTTGCACCCTTGCAATATGATTTTGGAACTGGCAATGTTTCTATTTCTACTTGTCATTTGGAGTAAGCTCCATTCAGAAGGGTCACATACTGTACTAGAGTCAGGGTAGATGTGAATTTGAATCCCTTTTTGCCTACTAGTTGAGCATCCTTGAGCAAATTTCCTAATATCTCTGTACTTCAGTTTTCCCATCTATAAAATAGGTACAAAAATTAAAACTACCTTTTAGGGTTAACATGAAGATTAAATGAGTTGCTGCATATAAAGTTCTCTGCATAGTGGCTGGCATGCAGTGATGCTCAGTGAACATCGGGGTCCCCTTTAATCCATCACTTTTACAAAACAAGCATGGGTCTCAGGGATTGTTAGATTAGCATACAACTTTAAATACTGTAGGGTTTGCTTCTATATTTAGACCTATTTTGATCATATCTGGAATATTCAATGGGTGGTATTCCCTGAAGACATCTTCAGTGACCTAGTTATATCACCATAAAAGATGTTAAATTAAGTAATATGATAAAGGGTTTTAGAATATTTTTCAGGATAAAAATTATCTGAAGTTACATTCAGACATGTTACTTCTTGAATCTCACAGAATATATGTGATTGAGGGTGACTGGAGAGTAAATTGATGGAGCCCTGGTGGCACAGTAGCTAAGAGCTCAGCTGCTAACCAAATGTCAGCAGTTCGAATCCACCAGCCGCTCCTTGGAAACCCTGTCGAGCAGTTGTACGCTGTACTGTAAGGTTGCTATGAGTCAGAATCGACTTGATGGCAATGGGTTTGGTCTTTTTGGTTTGGAGAATAAATTGTGGCCTTCCTGAAACCAATGCTGAAAGGAGCTCACTTCCCTAATACCCCTTGCTATGCTCCCAATACCAACATTCAGGGTTTGAATTACCCCAGAAGATACTCAGACATTTTAGGTATCCTGCACTTTTTTTGTATTTCTAGAAAAATCAGTTGTGGAATCGGGGGGGATTCGTGCAAACTGCTTTAAAAGGCTGGTCCAATTTTCTAATCCAGCCATAATCAGGAAAGTGAGAGGTGAGTCAAAAAAAACCCTTTAGAATAAGCAGAGAATTGGGTGCTAAGAAAGGCGATAAGCATGCAGATTGGCACATAGTATTTATTCATTTGTGCAGGCGTTCTGTTTCAATAAGCAGCCTGAGCATTTATAATGAATAAAGCTATAGCCAGGCTCAGCGGAGAAACAGGGCTGAAGATGGCGCCATCTTTGCTCTCAAGTAGCTTGCACTGTATGTAATACAAAGATATGCAGGAATAAATAAATTATAGTGAACTAGTAAATGAATGCAAAACAAGGTTCTACCAAAGCATGATTGTAAAAAAGCTTTAAATCCTAAAGGCTTTATTCCAGTAAGTAGAATTCTTTTGGTTCTCGTTAGTTTCACCAATGACTTAGGTCTTGAACTTTCAACACTTCATTAACTGAAAGAAGAGGCTGGGGCAATCACTGTTGCAATAGCACGACTGCTATTTTTTCCCCCTCACAGTCACCAACCGATAGCTACAGAGCTGCACCTTCTGGAGATGTGTCGAGAGAGGTCCAGAGCTCAGCAAAGCTCATCCCTTGCTGTCAGGAGTGGAATTAGACATTTGAAGTATCTTGTGGGATTTCTAAATGCTGAGGTTGCTGCCCTTGCAGTGAGGAATAGTAGCCCTGAATAATTCAGCTTACATTTTCTGGTTGATGCTGGGCAATGCTAGTTACTTGGCAGGTCCACCCTGATCTGGGTTATGTCACAAAAGGCCACATGGAGCAGCTGTGGAAGCAGATCAGGGATCCTAGCACCAGGGTCGCACACGTACTCTGTGTACATTTTACAAGTTCAAGTACCGTACACCATAGGCTGATTTTCTCCTGTGGGGTAAAGTAAACATGTTTTCCACTTGTTTAACTGGTGAAATATTTTATACCGGAATAATATTTCACTGAAAATGATCTACAAAACGATTTCTAAATTCTAGGAACTTTAACAATATGCTGATAGAGTGGAAGAGTCTGATTCCTGGAAAAGGTCTTTAAATATACATATTTCCGAAGTGGATTAGAAAGCAACTCTGCTTGGGCACATCAAAAGTGACTCCAAATAACCACAAATGTGGCACTTTGTTTTATTACAAAAAGAGAAATAACTGTAAAAATTTCATCTTTTCTTTTCCTAGAACAATACCTGGCATATTGCAAGCTCTTAATAAATATTTGTTGAAAAAAATGAATAAATTTTGTCTAGCCTAGGAAAGTAGAATTCATTTGTCATTTACACCTAATATTAATTTCCTAGTGATATCCACAGATGTTTTAGGTACAAGGTTTGATACCCCAATGACCTATTTCCTTGTTACTCAAATTGTGTTCCACAGATAACCATAACTGACATTAACTGGGGGCTTGTGAGAAACGCAAAATCTCGGACCATGTCACAGGCCTACTGAATCAGAATCTGGACATTGCAGTTTGAGAAGCCCTGATTTAATACAGATGAAATAGTTTCAAAATAAACATCAAAGCCTACCTTAAAGAGAGACATAAGGGAAGTTGTTGATGTTGTTAGCTGCTGTCAAGTTAGCCCAGACTCATGGCAACCCTACATACAACAGAACAAAACACTGCCCCATCCTGCACCAGCCCCATGACTGGACCATTGTGATCCATAGGGTTTTCATTGGCTTACTTTTTTTGGATGTAGATCACCAGGCCTTTCTTTCTAGTCTGTCTTAAGCTGGAAGCTCCACTGAAACCTGTTTAGCATCATAGTCACATGCAAGCCTTCACTGACAGACAGGTGGTGGCTGGGCTTGAGGCATATTGCCCAGGAATGGAACCCGAGTCTCCAGTATGGAACACAAGAACTCTACCACTAAACCACCTCTGCCCCATAAGGGAAGTGGGTCTCATAAATAGCAAGCCAAAACCAGAAGGGATGTTTGGAACATCCAATATATTACTTTCATGTGTGGTATGGTAGATAGATGAATTCAAGTGGCTTTATACAAGTAATTATGTGACTTGGGTAAGTTTCTTAACCTCTCTTGGAATTATTTGAAAAAGAGAGCCAAGATAGAAGGTATCTAATCCTAATGTGACTTTTCTCCTGTCCACAAGTGACTTGGGTCTTGTTTCTCACAAATAAACAGGGGTATCTCTTTCACTTTAGGTCATTCCAGTTTGGCCACTGCATATGCCTCCTGTACCCCTCTTCCCCTCCTCCCGTCCACTCCCCCAGGCACCTTAGACATATGCTGAAAGTATTTTCAGTATACTTCCAGCCCATGAAATGTGAAAACAGTATTTATTCTGGAAAGCCCTTGTTATTTCAGATAGAAAAGCATTTAGTGACAATCCATTAGGCACAATAAAATAAATGGCTAATCTTTGTAATAAGGAACTCTGGTGGTACAAGAGTTAAGTATTCGGCTGCTAACCAAAAGATTGGCAGTTCAAACCTACCCAATGAGGCCCCATAGGAAGAAGCCCTGGCAATCTGCTCCCATAAAGATTACAGCCTAGAAACCCCTATGGAGCAATTCTACTCTGTCACATGGAGTTGCTATGAGTCAGAATCAACTCAATGTCACCCAACAGCAACAATCCTTGTAATATTCCCTCTTCATCCTATTATGTCTCATATTATCAATGGTGAAACAGGCCAGATGTCTTTTTTTCTCCTCTGTACAAATTTTTAAAGAAATCTCTCATAAATATTTTTTAGTTTTATATATATACACTTTTGTTGTTGTTGTTCTTTAAACTCAAGAATTTTTAAATACATTTAAAGGTGATCACATGGATAAATAATTACTTGCTGAGCTTTAAGGAAAGTGAAATTCCTTATTTATTCTCCTAATCTAGAGAGATTTTATATATGTGGAATGCTTTAAGCAAAACATTGATAATAAATATAATAAATAGAGTGAACGCCTGTAGATTATGACTTAAGGGGCATTGAAAAAAAACACTCTCACCACCCGCTCCAAAAATATCTGTTGTCTGATGGGATCCTCTGCTTGCATGGTATAAAAACTCAGAACTGGAAAGCTATATTGCTCTGAGCTAACCTTGGTGTGGTGACTTAAGATGTTCTTCAAATTCCTGTTAGTCCTCTCCTCAAGAAGTGAGGTCTATTTTTACTCTCTTTAATCTAGACTGTACCAACCACAGGCATTGACCAGTAGAATATGGTAAAAGTGAGTTTGTGCCAGACCTTCAGAGATCTGTAGCTTCCATGTCCACGTTTCTTGCAACACTGTCTTGGAAGCCAGCCACCATGTAAGAATTACAGCTACCCTGAGACCACTATGCTGTGTAGAAGTCCAGGTTAACCATATGGAAGGAAAGTATTCATACGGAGGAATACTGAAATGGCAAATATATGAGTAAAGCCTTCTTGGAACCTGGAACAGCCCACCGCAATCACTAGGAGAGTACAACTGAGGGAATGGCGTCACCCAATGCCAAATGGAACAGAAGAACTGCCCAACCAAGATCTGCCCAAATTGCTCACCCACAGAATCATGAGCAAATAAAATTGTTGTTGTTTAAAATACTAAGTTTTGTGGTAATTCTTTACGCAGCAGTAAATAACCAAACACTTGGTGACCAGCTACTTTCTCTTTTATTACCTATGGTATCTCTGTTTTTCCTGACTGACCTGCTCATCTTGCTCTTGCTCCTTTGCTGGGAAATTCTCCTAGGAATCTCCAGCAAAAATTCTAGAAGGAGATAGGCTGATTGTCTTACTTCATTATCTTACCTCTCTTGGACAAAACTTTTTGTATCAATCCATCTCAAGGATCATCAGCATTTTTATGGGTGGGCCTTGGTTGCTGCAGCAGCCCTCCTGGCACAGTGGTTAAAGTGCTCAGCTGTGAACCAAAAGGTTGACAGTTTGAAACCACCAACCACTCCACAGAAGAAAGATGTGCCAGTCTGCTCCTGTAAAGATTTACAGCCTTGGAGACCTTATAGGGCAGTTCTACTCTGTCCTCCAGGGTCACTATGAGTCAGAATTGACTCGAAGACAGTGGGTTTGGTTTAGTTGCAACAGGTGCCCACTCTTGTCAAATTAGTAGCTGACTCTGCACAAAGAAGACAAAGAGCCTGGTGCTTCTTTCCTTAGCAGGACAGTTCATAAGGATGTTGGGCATGGTGGGCACCTAACCTGATTGTTCTGAATATTTCATGATTAAAGTCTTAGTCCTTTGAATTCGTCAATTGTCTGATGTTAACACGTAGACACTTTCTGCACACATGAAACTACTCATTAGTTTTTTAACTTTAAAATACATTCAATGTTTCTAGCAGGATCTAGCTGAGCATGAGCTTTAATGTTGGAAAAGGAAGAGAAGGCTTGAGATTCTTGGTTGCTTGGTAGAGTGGAGGTATTAAAAAGAAGCAAAAAAAAAAAAAAAAGACTTAAAGGAAAAATGAAAAGACAGTAAAGGATAAGTTTTCCTAGTTTTGCCTAGAGCAAGCCTTTTGCTTACTGGCTTAAGAGTGTAGATAAAAGATAGGATTTTTCTTCTAGACATTGATCTCAAAGGTTGTGCAAAGGCATAAATAGCAAAATATGGCAAGGAAAACCATGTGACGGTACAGGAAGAGGAAGAGGGAATGAGAAGATACATGAAGAATGTAAACAAGTAAGTGGTCTCCAGTAAAAGAGGAATTGAGTAGAAATGTTGGGAAGCATAGCAAGTATAAGGCCATAAGCAGGCTGTTTAACGGTATATGATTCTCTGGTAAACTCTAATACTTAAAATCGGCATTTGCACAAAAAAAAAATGCAATAATTCATAGAATGTGATGGTCTATATGCTTCTAGAAGCTTTCAGACTTTTGGAAATGATATTTTCTTTGTAGTTTTTAAAGGAATTCCTACTTTAAAATGTACAACATCTTAAATATCAGTGCTATTGGCATACTATGTAGATGATCCAGCATGTTGGGTACAGAAAAGAAAGAGAAACTCACTCAAGTGGAAAAAATCAATCCAAGTGGCCTCTTGCACTAATAAATTTCAAAATCTAGATAAAGGATATGTATTTCTCCTGTGAGAGAAAATCTGAGCTATTACCACAAGCTTATATAAAAGCTTTTAAAGAACAATCTCTCTACTATTAGTTGCACTGATCTTCACTTTATCAAACACTATACAATTAGGAAATTTAAAGCTTTAATTTTTAATGTTCTCTCTATAATGTCTGTTTATTTTATCCATTTTATAAAACTATAATCAGTAGTGTATTATAGATCCAAAACTATGAAAACAAATTCAGTGAAATAGACTTCAAATACAAATCTTGCGTTCATGAGAGGAAGAACTCAAGAATCTGATTTCTGTGTCATATATCACCACGGAGACACCAGAATCCTTACACCAGAATTTGGCCTCATGTGCGTTTCAGTGAGTGCTCTACAGCCAATAAGAGATCTTCTTTAGTCACTGTTAAGTTTTCCCTCTCTCATTTAAACCTTCCAATGGCTTTCACTGCAATTAGAATAAATTCCAAATTCCTTCCCATGGTCTACGACTCTTCTGCTTACTTTCTGACCTCATTGTTGTATATTCTCCACACCACACACACTAATCATGCTGGTCTCTTTCTGTTCCTTGAATATGCTAATCTCTTTCTTGCCTCAGGGTCTTGCTTCTTGTTATTCTTTCTGCCAATAATATTTCCCCCCAGATCTTCATATTACTAGTTTCTTCTCATCATTCAGGACTCAAATGGCAACTGCTCAGAGAGAACTTTTCTTTCCTAACCATCTGTGGGTAGGAGCCTTGGTGGCAAAGTGGTTAAGAGTTTGGCTGTTAACCAAAAGGTCAGCAGTTTGAGTCTACCAGCAGCTCCTTGGAAACCCTTTGGGGCAGTTCTACTCTCTATCCTACAGAGTCACTGTGAGTTGGAATTGACTAAAAGGTAAGGGGTTTAACCATAATAAGCAAAATTTTAATCTAAACACTAATCTAAATACTTCTGTGAATGGGATTTTGGAGATGGAATCATGGTCCCAAATCTGTTGATCTTAAAATAAAGATTAGCTGGGTGGGTCTTACCTAATCACATGAGCCCTTTAAAAGTAGAGAATTTTCTTTGGCTGTTTACAGAAGTCAGACATTCAAAGCATTAGAAGGATTTGAAGCGTGAGAAGGATTTGAGAAGTTGTTGCTGACTTGAAGACAGAAGAGGTCAAGGAAGTGTATTCTGCCTACAGCAAGAATGAGCTTGGAAGTGACTCTTTCCTCAGAGCCTCCAGAGGAGAACTCAAACCAGCCAACACCTTGATTTTAGCCTTGTGAGACTCGGAGCAGAAAACTCAGCCACATGGTGCCAGACTTTCGACCAACAGAGATATAAGACAATAAATGGGTGTTGTTTTAAACTAAGTTTATGGTAATTTGTTATACAATAGAAAATTATTTCATAATCCTAATAATATTTCACAATCATACTCCAGTCACTACTTATCACATTAGCCTGTCTTTCTTCCTGTATAATACACAAAACTCTATGAAATTAATATTATTTATTTGCTTAATTACTAAGCATCTCTCTTCCCTTATTAGACAGGAAGTTCAATGAGGGAACATAAAAATGTACTCCGTAAATATTTGCTGAATAAATCCCTGAATGACTAAAATTACACAAAGATTTTCAATGAAAGATTTTTTTAAATCAAATCTCAGAAATATCATCAGAAAAACCATGTTTAACTGCCTTCCAGTTGTTTGGATGCTATAATACGAAGTTCAATTTACATTTAGGGTTTGGCAAAATGGGACACACATAAAGGCTAACACTTAGAATCCGAAAGGACACAGCTTGTTTTTTGGTCCACCCACAATGCTATTTAAAAAAAAAAAATTACTAGTGTTCATGTGATGTGGCATGTCCTAACATGTTTCCTGAAAAATAATTCCACAGACCAACAACAGAAATCATCAAGAAAGAAGTTCTATCACTTAGGGTAAGTCTTTCTATTTTTCATGTTCTTTATTAACAACCTGATCCAGGTATCACTGTTCGCCCCTCCTGGTCCACTTTCCATCCTACTTCTGATACAGAAGACTGACCTGTAATTAACTGCATCAACAGATTCCCATATCCTCCAGCTTCCGATGAGTTTAGTCCAGTGCTGCCCAATAGAAATAATAGGACAGGGCAGGATAGGATAAGCTAGGATAGGATATATATTATATTTTTTTAATTTTAATAATTTTCTAGTAGCCACTTACTAAAAATTTTAAAAAAGGTGAAATTAATTTAGTAATATAGCCTAGATATTATTCATATATAACATATTACATATACTGGTGAATATATATTTAATAATATACATATTAATATTTAATAATGCATTGGATATATATGTCCAAATTATTATCCTTTCTACATGCAATTAATGCAAAATTTTAACATATATTTGACATTGTGTTTTTACACTAAGTCTTTAAAATTTGGGTGTACTTTACACTTGCAATCATATTTCAAGTGCTCAATAACCCATCTGTGCCCAGCAGTTACCATACTGAATTTCAAATAGTGGGAAGGCCAGGCAGTAAATCACACAAAGAGGGCAAAGAGTGAATTTGGGAAACTTATTCCCCTGATTCCCTCTCTGTAGGGTCACCTCAGACCGACTTTGTCTTTCAACTTAAGGTCATAGCTCCTCTCAAGGTAGCCTACTCTATACAACCCTTTCCTCCTGGGTTCTGCTAGCTATTCCCTTCCCTTGCCGCTTCAAGTATAGCGGTAATAATAGTGCTATCTTTTGTGATTTCCCTAAACCCTTTCCAAACTTCTGTAATAATCTCTTTATTAATTCCTTCTCAAATTATCCTAATTTGAGTGTGCCATCTGTTTCCTGCTGGGACCCTGACTGATTTATAGGTCTTTACTGGGATTTTTCTAAAACATTTGAGGGCTGTGTTCGTTTTAAGAATGACCAATTCTGCGTGTATGCCTATCAAATGATAAGGTAATATACCTAAAGTGCCCTACTTATCAAAAAATATAAATATATTGCAAAATAATTAGCATTTGATAAACTAAATAAAAGCTTAATGTAATTTATAAAGGCAACCTTCTGTATTTAATGACTCTTGTTCAATAAAATATTGGCATCATAGAAAAGTTGCTACATTTTTAAAAGTTGAAACAATCTAAAAACTTTAAATGTCAGTGTTTTCCCATGTTCTTAGACTTCAGTACACAGTATTCCAAAAAGAATAAAAACTCTGGAAGTCCTGACAGGCCTTAGATATATGAATAAAAATATCCTCCTTCAAAAAGGATGTGATACACAAAAATATATAGGTAAGTAAAATAAATATTGGCTTTATTTATCTTATATTATTGATTTCTAAGGTTTATCTTGATTGAAAAGGATTGTCAACTAGTTCTAAGAAGGAAATTATACATAAATATCTTTCTTAGTGGTAAATAATATATATATATGGGAAAATATATTTGGACCATTTTTTTTTAATAAAAAATTTTACTCTGTCCTCATTTGTGGAAGAAAAGTAATCTATCAATTGTCTACTATAAGCCCTCATGTAAGCCATTTGGGGACCGTTTCTAAACACTCTTTTGGGAGTTATGGAAATGTCTCTTTTATCACAAAGTATGATAATGATTTCCAATTTTTTTAGGAAACAGAAATTTCAATTGTTGACTCTTTTTTAGAGAAAACCAGTTTTGTTTGTTTTTTTAATTGTTGCCATTGTAGATATCCTCCTTGGCTAAAGAAGTTGTTCCTCGGACAGATGGAAAAATCTATGCCAAAAATGAAAAGTACTTGGGGTTCATAAATTTACCTCAACCTAAAGTGATGAGAACATTTCCTCCTCTAAATAAATAAAACGATTGTCTTTTTTCAGGGATCAGTATGGTAGTAACCACACTATTGCAAAGCGTATTTCGATGAGATCCCAAGAGTATAGTAGAAACAAAAACTCAAAATCGGTTTTCAAAGCTAACTTCCCATTTGTCTCCCCGATGCCAACCAATGCCCTCTATGTTTTTGAAATAGTTGGTAGATGTCCCTAGCACCATGGCATCATGGGGGTAGCCAATATTCTTGTGGCTAAACTCAAACTGACATATTGGTTAAAACAGAATGGGTTGTGCAGAGGTTACTCTTCAAGCTGTGGTCTTCACTGAGCGTATGTGGATTCACCTGAAGGAACTGACTTTAAGGACAATCACTTGTAAAACCACAAGAAGGTTACTCCAAACCTTGGCCACTTAGAATTGGCCACAGAAGCCTGGTTTTGAATAACAGCTTTCTGTCAAACAGTAGATTAGGCTTCATGTCTTCTACCATCTTTTGCTTTCTGCTCAAAGGGAAACATTAGTTTAGAATGTTAAGAGATTAGCTTGTTGAATAAACTGTCTCAAGAGTATTTCTACACTGCATTTACAATTCATTTTCTTTTTCTGGGAATGAGTCCAGTGAATTACCCAAAATACTCTCAAAACTGTTTATGCAAATATGGTTTGGTCAAACATTAAGCAAAATTTCACCTAGAGAATACGGTGACTTAG
The DNA here is from genome assembly GCA_030035585.1 of Dugong dugon. Taxonomy (NCBI): domain Eukaryota; kingdom Metazoa; phylum Chordata; class Mammalia; order Sirenia; family Dugongidae; genus Dugong; species Dugong dugon. The sequence goes on along the minus strand of CM057463.1, from coordinate 16,681,935 downwards.
ATTTTTAGGTCGTTATTCCTCAGTAAAACGTGTTGACGATTACAGAGGAAAAGAGCATTGTTACAAAGAAGGAAATCTTGTGGCTCAGGGCATCTGGGGCTGGAAATTAAGTAACAAATAAAACTATATGTACAGCTAGTATCTTGATCCTGGAAGATTACAATGGGAAGCTAAGACAGGCATGATACCATGAGAACTTTCTAAATGTTTCTAATGATACATCATTTGGTTTGGCAACTATTTTTTATAAATATTGGAACTAATATTGATGTTGATAATAAAATCATTTGGTTTAATAACTATTCTTACAAATAGGAGACCTAAAATGTTCAACACCTCAGAGAATAGAAGAGCTTGAATGTGATAAATATTGTAAGATGACTATTTACTAATCATTTTTAATATGTGCTTTATTTTATATCTGCTACCTAAAATATTTCTATAAAATATGTACAGAACCTCCAGGAAGAATAATATCAATAGTAACTTATTCTAAGAAAGGAAATTTTGTTAGTTATAAATTGAGGCAGGAATTTTTTCAAATAATTCCAGGGGAAAAAAATACAGTTAAGAGATTTGTATGCATCTACTTAAAGAAGTTTGGTGACTTTCCAAAAAATTGAGCAATAACTACAAAGTGGTAAAGTGAGAGTAACATTGAACAGGAGACCAACTGTTATTTACTTTAAGGTTAAAACATTGTATCAACAGAATTTATTTGAAAATCATACAAAAAGCCACTAAAAAGGTTGAATTATATTTTCCTCAAAATTATCTTTCCTAAAATCCTTCAATAAACATAATATGTGATTGGCATTATTTGTTGTTGTTAGGTGCTGTTGAGTTAGTTCCAATTCATAGTGACCCTGCGTGCAACAGAACAAAATACTGCCCAGTCCTGCACCATCTCACAATTGTTGTTATGCTTGAGCCCACTGTTGCAGCCACTGTGTCAATCCATCTCATTGAGGGTCTTCCTCTTTTTCGCTGATCTCTACTTTACCAAGCATGATATCCTTCTCCAGGGACTCATCCCTCCTGATAACATGTCCAATATATGCAATATAATTGGCATTATATTACACAATTACTCCTCATAGTGATGTGACACTGTATCTTTACATAAGTATTTAATTTTCAATTTTTTCTTTGCAATAAAAAAACACAGATCCACAACAAGAAATTAATGTTGTTGTTTGGTAGTTACTCTCATTTATATTTATACCAAATAAGATTTCAAAATAAGATTCGAGAAATCTGCTTATACAAAGTAAACCTTGAGTCTCTTGGGGAGAAGGGTGTGTACTCAGTAATAACGTTAATATTAGAGTGTGAAGTGCATTCCTTCTTCTGGAATGCAAACGCTTAAGGAGGGCATTTTAAAATGTTCATAAAAGGCAAACTGCTTGCCCATTTGAAAAACTCACTGAAGAAATTAACGTGTGGATAGTTTTAGCTCTTTATTTTTAAGTTCCATTATGTGAAGTCTGACTTGGTTCCTCGTCTGAGTGAGAGAGACGTTTCAAATCACTTGTTTGGAAGAGAAATATGCTTTTCCGTTGCAGCTCAGGCTTAGTAGCGTCAGCTGCTTCCCATCAAGAAATGAAATGTTGTTACCTTGAGGGAAAATTTGCTTTAGGTCATAATTTTCCTCTTTCAGTATTCTTCTTGAGTCCTGAGGAAGTAGAGTAAGTTCTCAGCTAAAAAATAAGCCTCTTTTCTTCACAGTAAATACATATTAGAAGATATATAATTCAACAGAAACGAAGAAAATAGTTTTAAAGTTTAGTTTTTTTTGGTTTCAGATTGGCTCCTGCTTTCCACCAAGTCATTATCAAATTTTTTTTTTTTTAATTACTTTTTAGATTTTAGACTTTGGAGTGAGAGGAAGCCATACTTAGTATTTCTTTACATACTTCCTGTTTTCTTACCTCTTGCTGCTCCAGAAAATTGCTGCTCCCACCCAAAAAAAAATGCTAAGCTTATCATTCTATCTATAAATTTGTTTGCTTAATTTAAATTTCAGAACTTCTATTTTTTCCATACAGAATTAACTGTTTTGCTTAGCAAAAGTTCTATTTATTTCTTTATATTTTTATGACATAAATTTCTTAGCAATTTTCTATAATACAATCATCATTTATGATACTGGCATATTTCATGACCATTTTTAGAACATGCAGAATTAAATGTTTCAAGCTGTTTATATCTTCAAAAAAAGAAAAAAAAAACCCATTGCTGTTGAGTCGATTTCAACTCATAGCAACCCTATAGGACAGAATAGAACTGCCCCATAGGGATTCCAAGGAGCGGCTGGTAGATTCGTACTGCTGACCTTTTGGTTAGCAGCTGATCTCTTAACCACTGCACTACCAGGGCCCCCATATCTTAAATAGACTTAAATTCAAACTAAACTTTAAAATAATAGCTGGTTATAGGAAGCTTATTACTTATAAACTGCTAAATCAAATTCAGCATTTTTCTATAAAAAAAATTTGTAAATTTAGAAACATCCCTTGTTATTCTGTTATATATCCTTACTTTTCATAAAGCACATACAAATGGTTTTTCATGGACAGTGTGGCTAGATCATCTACTCACAAAGTTTCTCAGACCACTTAAAATCTGGGATTCTCATTTAAAAACGCAGACTAGACCACACTCCAGCTATATATAGTAGATGAGTATCTCTTACGAGTAAAATCAGAAGTCATCTTTTTAAATAAGTTTCCCAGGAAATTCTTACATGTTCTAAAGTCACTGTCATTGACGAAGCTCCATCCATATCATGAGAATAAGGAGAAAGCTGAGTTTTGTTTAGTAGTTTTGGTCATCTAATCTGATACAGATATAGATATGGATACACACACACACACACACACCCCTGAAAATTTATTTGAAAATAATAATCTATTATATTCGATGGATATGTTAGGGTACAAACTAAACTGATATAATAAAGAGTTTCCAAAATACAATACTTTAGATAAAAGAGAAGTTCATTTCTTCCTCAGATGTGGTCCAGGGTGAGTAGGTGGCTTCAATCCAGGAGGTCATTAAGGATCCAAATTCCTTCCACCTTGCTGCTCCGACATCCTCTAGGGTATCATCCTTATCTGCACGGTTAACACTAGCTCATACCATCATGTCCACAGCCAGCCCAGCGGAAGGGGAAAGAGACAAAGTGTGATCTAGAAGTTGTATATACTACTTTTACCAACTGGCTAAAACTAAAAAAGGAATTAAAAATAAAAAAGAATTTGTAGGGAAAAAAAAAGAGTAGTTTGTAGGAAATACACGCAAAAAGCAAGAACCCTTCTAATTTCACCAGAAACTTAGAAGAAACAGAACATTGCTTATTCTCAATTAATATATGCATATGTGCCATAGTCAATACTAATAAATAATTCTTAATCTTACTATAAATAATTATGTATAGCGATTTCTGAGCCTATCCTCTTCCATCTTTTCATGAATAATGTTTGATATATTCCTATCTTGGAAAAGAAAAATAAGTTCCACTAACTGCCTTCTCAAATTCTCAATTCACAACCATAGAATGAACCAGAAGTTTAGCCATTTGATCTATGAAATGCTAGTTGGATCCCTAAATACATAGGAGTATGTATGGACAGAGTTCTATGCAAAGAGAAGGGAAATCAAAAAAAAAATAGACCAGGGGGTGGAGCCAACATGGTGCTATAGACAGAAGCACCACACTGTCCTTCCACAGCAAAAACCTAAAAAACTAAGTAAAACAGAGACAAACGTCAATCCTGGAACCCTAAGCCTCAAATGAAGGGATAAAGAACGCAACCAAGCACTGAATGGAATAAGAAACTGACAGAGAACAGAAAGCAAAGAGACATACCAGAGTGGAGGTCCCCTATCAGCTAATGTAGCACAGATTCACCATCTTGGACTCCTCAGCCACAGAGATCAGCGGACACTGAGTATGGGAAGGCAGCTTCACGGAGCTCCAAGCAGGAGACAGAGCACCCAGTAACCAGTGATACATGCTTTCCCACCCCCAACCTTCTTCCCCCTGCTCAGCCTCTGCTGTTTCCTGGTGGGCCTTGCTGACTCAGCTGAGGAGGCGCCTGCTCTCTGCCACTTGGATTCACCCTGCCCACACTGGCCAGCTCCTTCAGTGCCATTTTTTGATGCTGTTGCTGCTTTTTGGGGCTTCTTTTCATTTCTTCTCTCTCTCTCTCACCTTTTTCCCTTCCTTTCTCTCAAACACCTGGCTCTGTGTGCCATCTCCACATCTTCTTGACAGGCTGTGAAGCACTGCTTGGCTGGGGAGCTGCATCCCCAGTTTGAGCTGCCATGCCGGTGGGATCCTTGGAGGTGTTTTTTTCTTTTTCTTTTTTCTTTGTTCTCTTTATTTTTCTTTTTCCTTTTTGTTTTTCTTCATTTTCGGTTTCTTGTCTCTCTCCACCTTCCTTCTTTTCCTGTCTCCTGAACACCTGGCACTGTGTGCAATCTCTGCACCTTCTAGATGGGCTGTGCCACTCGGCTTGAGAATCACTTCCCTGGTCTGATCCGCCACACCAGTGGAATCCCTGGGAGCATTTATTATTATTTTCTTTTTCTTTTTTCCTTTTTGTTTTTCTTCATTTCTTGGTTTCTTGTCTCTCTGTACTTCCCTTCTTTTCCTATCTCGTAAATACCTGGCACTGTGTGCCATCTCCACCCCATCTAGATGGGCTGTGCAGTGCCTAGTGGCTTGGAAGTCACTTCCCCAGTCTGAGCTGCCAAGCCAGTGGGCTCCCTTGGAGATTTTTTTTTTCTTTTCTAGATTTCTTGTCTCTCTCTTCCATCTTTTCTTTCTTTTCTCCTGAACACCTGGTGACATGTGCCACCTCTGCTCCTTCTAGATGGGCTGTGCAGTGTCGAGTGGCTGGGGAGCCACTTCCCTAGTCTGCAGCACCATGTCAGTGGGATCCCTGGGGGCATTTTAGTTTTTATTTATTTTATTTATTTCTATTTCTGTATTCCTTTTTGTCTTCCTTCATTTCTCGGTTTCTCATCTCTCTCTACTTTCCTTCTTTTCTTATCTCCTGAATACCAGGTGCTGTGTGCCACCTCTGCCCCGTCTATATGGGCTGTGCAGTGCCTAGTTGCTTGGGAGCCACTTCCCCAGTCCACACTGCCAAGCCAGTGGGCTCCCTTGGGGATTTTTTCTTTCTTTTTTTCCCCCCTTTCTCTATTTCTTATCTCTCTCTACCATCTTTCCCTTCTTTTCTCCTGAACACCTCACACTGTATGCTATCTCCACTCCTTCGGAATGGGCTGTGTAGTGCTGCTTCCAGTGGGCTCCCTTGGGGTATTTTTTTTTCTTTTTTCTTTCTTCTTTTTTTCTCAGTTTCTTGTCTATCTCCTTTCCTTTCCTTCCTCCCAAACACCTGGCATGTTTTTTTTCTTGGTTTCTTGTCTCTCTCTACATTCCTTCCATTCCTTTCTCTTGAACACATACCCATGAGTGCCTTTCTCTCTCCTCTTTTTTAAAACCTAGTTTCTTATCTCTCTCTTTACCTTCCTTCCTTTCCTTTCTTCCACCCATCTAGCTGCATGTGCCGTATCTGTCCCTTCCTGATGGACTGTGCCTCACCAATTGGATAGAAAGCCATTGGCACATGATTTCCCCAGGTCTGTGCCACTCCAATGGCAGGCTCCCTCAGCACTTTCTTTTTTTTCTTTTTTTGGTTCCTTTTTCCTTTTACTCTTTCTCTTCTTTCCCACACCCACTTAGCTCCACACATTACAACCTCCCCATCCCCCCGCCTATCTGCACCATATGCTGAACACTGCACCCCCAAGCAGCACAGGCATGGTCTACCAGAACCTGTCCTGCACTGACCCCCGGCCCTGCCCTGTCAGCCCCAGTACATGCCACAAACAACCCATCCCAGCCCCTCCTCTTCCATTGCGCCTGCCCTGCCTCACCACAGCTGAGTGACTGGCCTTGCCCATTGGACAAGGTAGTGAGAAGTATCATGCCCACACAAACAACATAAATAACAAAGAATGCCTACCCTGCCAGCTCAGACATAATCAAAGGGAAAAAAAAAGGAAGAAATAAACAAATTTATAATCAGTTAACAGAGAAAATAACCACTCAGTGTCCCAAAGACAGCAGATAATATTAAAACCTACAAAAAAACAGGACAGGATGGCTCCAGTAGGTACTCAAAATAAAACATCAGATGACCTTCCAGCAAAAGAAAAGGCACTGGAAGTACCTGATAGGGTATTCAAATATTTACTATTCAGAGCTATCCAAGAGTTGAAGGAGAAAGCAGACAAAAATGAAGAAAAAATAGACTAAATTATAGAAAAGGCAGACAAAATCATGGAAAAGACAGACAAAACAATGGAAGAATTCAGGAAAAACAATACAGGAACAAAATTCCAAAATAAATTCACAGCTAGAAATCACACAAAAACAGCAATTAGAAATCCAAAAGATAAACAACAAGATTTCAGAAATAGAGAGTATCATCGAAGGTCTGACAAACAAGTCTGAAACAATGGAAGACGGGATCAGCGAAATTGAAGAAAAATACATGGATACCACTTTGTTTGAGGAAAACTCAGAGAAAATAATGAAGAAACCTTGAGAATGATGTGGGGTACAATCAAAAGCAAAAGTTTTCAAGTGGTCACAGTTCCAGAACAGGGGGAGAAAACAGAAAACACAGAGAGGATCATTGAAGAATTCCTAACAGAAAACTTCCCTAATATCATGAAAGATGAAAAGCTGACCATCCAAGAAGATCAATGAACCCCATATAGGATAGACCCCAAAAGAAAATCACCAAGGCACATCATAATCACACTTACCAAAACCAAAGACAAAGAAAGAATCCTGAGAGCAGTTTGAGAAAAATGAGAAGTCACATACAGAGAGGAAACAATAAGACTAAATTCTGACTACTCAGCAGAAATCATGAAGACAAGAAGGCAATGGGATGACATACAAAACCTTGAAAGAAAAAATTTGCCAACCAAGAATAATATATCCTGGAAAACTCTTGCTCAAATATGATGGTGAAATTAGGACATTTCCAGATAAACAGAAATTAAGGGAATATATAAAAACCAAACCAAACTTACAAGAATTAATAAATGGAGTCCTTCAGTTAGAGAACCAACAACATCAGACCACAGCTTGAATCTAGGCTGCAAGACCACATCAGCCAGATACCAACCTAGCTAATGAACTCTGAAGGATTAATCAAAACTAAAAGATTTATAACAGGGAACCAGAGAGGTTAATCTGTAAATGACAACAACATTAGAACAATAAAAGAGAGAATAAACAGTGTAGGTATAGAACTTTCAAATGGACAGGAAGGAGAGCTGATATCAAGTAATAAAAGATTGGTTCCAACTTAGGAAGATAAGGGTAAATTTCAAGGTAGCCAAAAAGAAAGTTAGCAAACCTACTCATCAAAATAAATAAAGAAGAAAAAATAAATTCTCAGTAAACTCGAAATCTACAAAAACAAAAGAAATGGAAAAAATCCACAAACAAAAGAAATTCAGCACAGGAGAGTAAGAGGAACAAAGAAAATGTCAGCACCACACACACACACAAAAAAGAAAAGCATTACAAACTGACAGCAATAAACTCACACCTATCAATAATTACACTGAATGTAAATGGTCTAAATGCACACATAAAGAGACAGAGAGTGATAGAATGGATTAAAAAAAAAACAGGATCCATCAATATGCTGTCTATAAGAGACACACCTTAGAAACAAAGACATAAATTTATTAAAAGACAAAGTATGGAAAAAAATGCATCAAGCAAACAGCTACCAAAAAAGAGCAGGAGTGGCAATACTAATCTCAGATAAAACAGACTTTAAAACAAAGTCCACCCTAAAAGACAAAGAAAGGCATTATATAATGATTAAAAGGGGCAATCCATCATGAAGACATAACCATCATAAATATCTATGTACCCAATGACACAGATCCAAAATACATAAAACAAACTCTAACAGCACTGAAGAGAGGAATTGACAGTTCCACAATAATAATAGGAGACTTCAACACACCACTCTCAGTAAAGGACAGAACATTTAGAAAGAAACCCAACAAAGATACAGAAGACCTAAAGCACACAATCAGCCAACCTGACCTCACAGACATATATAGAACACTCCATCCAACAGCTGCAAAGTACACATTTTTTCAAATACACATGGAACGTTCTCCAGAATAGACCACATCTTAGGCCATGAAGCAACCCTCAACAAAATCCAAAACACTGTGATAATACAAAGTATCTTCTCTGATCACAATGCCATCAAAGTAGAAATTAACAAAAGGAAGAGCAAGGGAAAAAATCAATTACATGGAAACTGAATAACACCCTGCTTAAAAACCACTGAGTAATAGAAGATATCAAAGATGGAATCAAAAAGTTCCTAGAATCAAATGAGAATGAAAACACATCATACCAAAATCTTTGGGACACAGCAAAGGCAGTGCTCCAAGGACAATCTATAGCAATAGATGTACAACCCAAAAAAGTAGAAACAGATAAAATCAAAACATTACCTACACAACTCAAACAAACAGAAAGAGAACAGGAAAAGAGGCCCACAGCCACCAGAAGAAAGGAGATAATAAAGATAAGAGCAGAAATAAATGAAATACAGACTAGAAAAATAATTGAAAGAATCAACAAGACCAAAAGTGGGTTCTTTGAAAGGATCAACAAAATTGACAAATTGGCCAAAGTGACAAAAGAAAAACAGGAGAAGATGCAAATAACCCAAATAAGAAATGAAATGGGGGACATTATAACAGATTCAACTGAAATAAAAAGGATCTTAACAGAGTACTACGAAAAACTATACTCCAACAAATTTGAAAACCTAGAGGAAATGGACAAATTTCTAGAAGCACACTATCTATTCAAACTAACACAAAATGATGTTGAAAATCTGAACAGACCCATAAAAAGAGAAGAGACTGAAAAGGTAATTTAAAAAAACTCTGAACAAAAAAAAGCCCTGGCCCAGATGGCTTCACTGGAGAATTCTACCAAACATTCAGAGAAGAGCTTACACCAGTACTACTCAAACTATTTCAGAACATTGAAAAGGAAGCAGTACTTCCAAATTCATTCTATAAAGCCAGCATAACCCTGATACCAAAACCAGGCAAAGACATCACAAAAAAGAAAATTATAGACCAATATCTCTCATGAATATAGATACAAAGATTTTAGCCAATAGAATTCAGCATCGTATCAAAAAAACAATACACCACGACCACGTAGGATTCATACCATGCATGCAAGGATGGTTCAACATTAGAAAATCAATCAATGTAATCCACCACGAAAATAAAATAAAATAATCACATGATCATCTCAATTATGCAGAAAAGGCATTTGACAAAGTCCAACACCCATTCCTGATTAAAAAAAAAGAAAAACTCTCAATAAAATAAGTATAGAAAGGAAATTCCTCGACATAATAAAGGGCATCTATACAAAACCAATGGCTAACATCATTCTTAATGGAGACAGGCTGAAAATATTCCCACTGAGAATAGAAACAAGACAAGAATGCCCTTTATCACCACTCCTATTTAACATTGTGCTGGAAGTCCTAGCTAGAGAAATAAAGCAAGCAAAAGAAATAAATGGCATCTGAATTGGTAATGAAGAAGTTAAACTGTCCCTATTTGCAGATGATATAATACTATACATAGAAAACCCAAAAGACTCCACAAGAAAACTACTTGAACTAATAGAAAGATTCAACAGAATAGCAGGATACAAGATAAACATACAAAAATCAGTTGGATTCCTATACACCAATAAAGAGAACGATGAAAAGGAAATCAGGAAAACAATACCATTTATAATAGCCCCCCCCAAAAAAAATAAAATACTTACAAGTAAATCTAACCAGGGATGTAAAAGACCTATACAAAGAAAACTACAAAACAATACTGCAAGAAACCAAAAGAGATCTACATAAATGGAAAAACATACCATGCTCATGGATGGGTAGACTGAACATTGTGAAAATGACAATTCTACCTGAAGCAATCTACAAATAGAATGCAATCCTGATTCAAATATCAACAACATTCTTTAAAGAGATGGAAAAACCAATCACTAATTTTATACGGAAAGGGAAGAGGCCCTGGATAAGTAAAGCATTACTGAAGAAGAATAAAAAAGGAAGACTCTCACTACCTGACCTCAGAATCTACTATACAGCTACGGTAGTCAAAACAGCCTGGTGCTGGTATAACAACAGATACATTGACCAGTGGAACAGAATTGGGAACCCAGATGTAAATCCATCCACCCATGGGCACCTGATCTTCGACAAGGGCCCAAAGACCATCAAATGGGGAACAGACAGTCTTTTTAACAGATGGTACTGGCAAAACTGGATGTCCATCTGCAAAAAAATTAAACAGGACCCATACCTCACACCATACACAAAAACTAATTCAAAATGGATCAAAGGCCTAAATCTAAATGAGAAACTATAAAGATCAGACAAGGAAAAACAGGATCAACTCTAGAGGCCCTAACACACAGCATTAATAGGATACAAACCATAAGTAACAACACATAAAGTCCAAAAGATAAGCTAGATAACTGTGATCTTCTAAAAATTAAACACATGCTCATCAAAAGACTTCATCAAAAGCATAAAAAGAGAACCTATAGACTGGGAAAAAAATTTTGGCTATTACAAATCCAACGAAGTTCTAATCTCTAAAATCTACAGGAAGATCCAACACTTCTACAACAAAAAGAGAAATAATCCAGTTAAAAAATGGGCAAAGGAAATGAACAGACACTTCACCAAAGAGGACATTCAAGCAGCCAACAGACACATGAGGAAATGCTGGCGATGACTAGCCATTAGAGAAATGCAAACCAAAATCAGAATGAGATACTGTCTCACCCCAGCATTACTGGCATGAATCAAAAAAACAGAAAATAATAAATGTTGGAGAGGTTTTGAGGAGATTTGAACTCTTATGCACTGCTAATGGGAACGTAAAATGGTACAACCATACTGGAAAACAATATGGCACTTCCTTAGAAAGCTAGAAATAGAAATACCATAAGATCCTATAATCCCACTCCTAGGAATATATTCTAGAGAAATAAGAGCCACCACACAAATAGACATATGCACACCCATGTTCACTGCAGCGTTGTTCACAATAGCAAAAAGCTGGAAACAACCTAGATGCCCATCAACAGATGAATGGATAAACAGACTATGGTCCATACACACAATGGAGTACTACATAATGATAAAGAACAACGATGAATCTGTGAAGCATCTCAGAACATGGATGAATCTGGAGGGCATTATGTTGAGTGAAATAAGTCAATCAGAAAAGGACAAATACTGCATGAGACCACTATTATAAAAACTCATGAAAAGGTTTACACACAAAAAGAAACAATCTTTGATGGTTATGAGGGAGCAGAGGGGTTGGGATGGAAAAATACTAAATAGACAACAGATAAGTGGTAACTTTGGTGAAGGGTACGACAGTACATGATACTGGGGAAACCAACACAACTTGTCCAAGGCAAGGTCACGGAAGCTCCACAAGCAAATCCGAACTCCCTGAGGGACTGAATTACTGGGCTGAGGGCTATGGGGACTGTGGTGTCGGGGAACATCTAGCTCAATTAGCATAACATAGTTTATAAAGAAAATGTTCTACATTCTACTTTGGTGAGTAGCATCTGGGGTCTTAAAAGTTTGTTAGCAGCTATCTAAGATACTCCACTGGTCTCGCCCCATTGGGAGCAAGGGACAATGAAGAAAACCAAAGACACAAGGGAAAGATGAGTCCAAAGGACTAATGGACCACAACTGCCACAGCCTCTACCAGACTGAGTCCAGCACAACTAGATGGTGTCTGGCTACCACTACTGACTGCTCTGACAGGAATCACAATAGAGGGTCCCGGACAGAGCTAAAGAAAAATGTAGAACAAAATTTTAACTCACACAAAAAAGACCAAACTTACTAGCCTGACAGAGACTGGAAAAACCTTTAGAGTATGGCCCCCAGACATCCTTTTAGCTCAGTAATGAAGTCACTCCTGCGGCTCACCCTTCAGCCAAAGATTAGACAGGCCCATAAAACAAAATGAGACTAAGGGGGCACACCAGGAAGGCAGGAAGGGACAGGAAAGCTTGTGACTGGGAACTCAAAGTCAAGAAGGGGATAGTGTTGACATGTCATGGGGTTGGTAACCGATGTCACAAACAATATGTGTACTGTTTAATGAGAAGATAGTTTGTTCTGTAAACCTTAATCTAAAGTACAATAATATTAAGAATAATGGGAATAATAGACCATAAAGAAGAGTAAAAAAATGTATATCTAATGTCTATCTAATCTTCTACCTTGTCTCTAATGATGACTCCTAACCAGAGTTGGATCCCTGGTCGCACAGAGGTTAAGAGCTCAGCTGCTAACCAAAAGGTCAGTAGTTCAAATCCACCAGCTGCTCCCTGGATACCCTGTAGGGCCGTTCTACTCTGCCCTATAGGGTCATTATGAGTTGGAATCAACTCGACGGCAGTGGGAATGGTTTGGTTTTTTTGAACCAGAGTTACATTTAGTATTTCTACAAACATAAGGTACAACTTGCTAACCTGTCAAATGATTCTTCTTCTTTATTATGTTTTGGGAATAAAACGGGAAAGGCTTTAGTGATGTTCATTCAACATGAGTTACTCAATCAAAACTTATATATGATGCTCTTCCAACATCTCAAATCTAATTACATCTCTTCCCTAAGTAAATCAATTCCATGACTTCCTGTTGCTCTTAGGTTAAAGACCTACATCAGGCAGAACTCTTTCTGGAAACTACATAAAGCCAACATAAACAAGATTACAAAAAAAGTGGCAGGGGATTTGACTTGCATAATAAAAAATTCCAAGAATAGATTATTCTCAAGTTCAGCTAGATCAAGGTTATCAAATGATGTCACCGGGGCTCACTCTCTATCGTTCAACTTTTTTTTTTCTTCTATTTTCGATCCATTGTCACCTAGGTTCTTCACTCATGATAGATGATAGAAACTTCAGGCTTACATTCTAAGAACAATTCCAACAGGAAGAAGATACCTCTTCCCCAGTCCTGGAATTGGGTGTTATTGCCTTTGATTTAACTAGCTTAGATAGGAACATGTAGTTTCTCTCAGAATCAATCACTAAAGTCAGAGGGATACAATGTTGGATTGGCTAGGTCTGTGTCAACGTCAAACTTCTGAAGCTGGGACCGAAGACAGATTCACCTAAATCACCTGTAATGATAGAAGGAGGGAAGATAGTTCCCCTGGGAAAATCAGGGAGTGGGCCTAGAAGGAATGGATTCTGGATAGGCCAAAACACAGATGTTTGGCTGTACAACATGTACACATCTTTATTCCCATACATAAAAATTCAGAATTGTCCAAGCCTATATTAAACAATAATATCATATGGAATAAAAAACATATGGACCACCACCACTCAAGTTTTACCCAGTTCCTACCTCCAGCCTGAATTCAGACTCTGTTGTTAACATGCATTCCTCATGGTTCAGAAACCGATCGTAAAATGACACATTTAAACATTTCCAAAAAACACACACAATATACATTTGTAGGAAGACTTCCAAAAAAAAAAGAAAACAAGAGGAAGGGAGGACCATACAATGGTAATCAGTCTTTAGGATATATCTCGGACAGGAGCGTTGCAAGAAACCCTTGTCTTGGTTTTGAGAGAATTCCTTGGTCAGCGCTTCTGTCTTCTCTTGGGTCTGTCTTCTGTGTTATTTGTCCTTTATGGCCATAGCTGAGGAAGACATTGGGGAGGATTTACGCTCTGTTTATCACACCCTAGTAATAGCCTTGTTTCGGCTGCTGCTGGTTCAGGATCCTGCCTGCATATCGCCTTGGGAGTTGAGCAGTCATAGCTTTCATTTATGGATGTTTCAGTTTCTCTGGGAACCCAAGTTCTTTAAAAAGCTTAGTAAGCTCTACAATCTATTTGTTTCCAGTAAATTCAGTGAGTTAGCAAAAAAAAAAAAAAAGGTCAGAGATAATTATTGAGTCCTAATGCTTGATTCTATACTCCAAACTGGTTGTTTCTGTCTTCTAACAATTGACCTTGATATTCTGTCTACTTGGGTAAGTGGGATCCCTGGTTCTCAGTCTTAGCTTCCTCTCATTCCATTCTCTCCACATTTGCTAGCACTGAATTTAGATTGGGACAGAAAAGTCACACATATGTTTGACTCTTGGTTGTCTTGGATTTGAGGACAAGAGTTAAAAGGGTTGCTCTTGGTGTTTTCACTTCTTCTAGACAAGCCAACTTCAACCACAGCTTGTCCCTTTCTTATAGGATCTCACTAAATTTCACAAAAAAGAACCAATACCTTTCTGATTTTTATCCAAACAAGTCCTCTCATCTCTAGCCTCCACAGGCACATGATCTTAGTCTCAAGATAAAACAGAAAGCTGGTTAATCAACTGTTGTGTCAATTTCTCAGTCAAAAAAGGAAGGATTCTCAATTGCTTCTTTCCTACCTGGTTTCTGCCAATTCCACATTTTAAGGTCTATTAACACTCTTCAATTCTTGCAGTAATTTTTGTATGTATTTTTGCTTTTAATAAATCAGGTCTTTCCCAGATCTAAGGCACTAAAATATATCTCTAACAAGTTTGCTTGACAAGAAGAATACATTGCTTCACAAAACTGAAAAGTATGGAGTAGATCTGCTCAGTGATGTCAACCAAACTCAGTCTCCCCTCTTCATCTCTCAACTCCACTTTCTTCTGTGTTGGCTATACCACAGGGAAGACATTTTCTCTGAGAGAATTGAGCTTTCCTTGCTGGTTGCCAGTAGCTCCAGGTTTACGTTGTATAGTGTCAGAAACTCAAGCAGAAAAAGAATGCTTTTCTCCAACCTCAGCAAAAGGTCCATAAATTAGCCTTATTGGTTTTGATTGGTCTGGCTTGAGTTGTATGTTTCCCTGTCTTAATAATTCCTGGGGGTTGTTATTCTCTGATTGGCTAACAGTAGATTACCACACATCCACCCTTGAAGCTGAGGGTATACTTGTTCCAGCCAAACCTTGGGGTTTGAAGATTTATTTTCCAAGGACAAATCATAGTGCTATTACCTGAGAAGGGGTGGGGGGTGGCGGGGGGAGTGGAGCCTGAGCAGATGAAAACAGATAATTACAAAAAGATTCAATACTTAAGTGTGTCTGACAAGGCTCTGTATAATCTGGCCCCATCTACTTTACCAGCCTCATCTGACAGAGCTCTCCTACTTACCCTTAGGGCTAAGGCCACACTGGCCTTACGCTATCTGTCTTTCTGCTTCTGGATCTCCCAGTAGGCAATTCCTTCTGCCTGGAACCAAGTTCCTCTCCTTGTGCCCAATTTGATTGGTTAATGTGTACTTATTCAGTTCAGTTATCACTTCCTTAAGGAAATCTTAACTCCTAAACTAGGTTTTATCCCTTCTTCTATATTTGCCCACAACCCCAAACTTCTTTAATTGTGTAATTAATTTTAGCTCTATTAGGACAGAGTATCTGTTTGTAGGTGAAAAAATATTATTCATTGAATGAACAAATAAAGTGCATGGGTGAGTACATGAGAGAACAGGTGAGATGAAGGAATACATGATGTTGAACTTAATAATTTTGTTCATCCTATTAATCTCTATATTTCTTGATCTGGTTTTCCTTCAGCTCATTCTCAGTTGTACATCAATACCGATTTCTCCCCATCTTGTGTGTTGACTATTGTTTAACAGAGAAGATAATTTAGTTGCATAACAAGCCTTGCTTATGAAGGAAATGTGGAGTAAAAATAATTTCCAACTAGATACTTGTGAAGATATATCAGGTTACTGAGTGCAAAGTGCTCATACTCTGAAAGAGAAAGATCTCAGTTCTAGTGCTAGCCCAGGAATTTACTAGCTCTTTGATTGTAGGAATTTGTTTAGTCTCTCTGAGCCTTCACTTATCTGTAAACCAAAGATAATAATCTCTAACTTGCAAGGTTATTGTAAGAATATAAAAGTAATGTATGCTTTATGCATAGCACACAGTAGAATACAAATCAATATTTGATATGTATTATTATGATTATTTTTGGATCACAAAACTGTCTTTATATTAACAAGCATGGATTAGAAACCATAACCATCATTACACATCACCCAGATGAAGATTCTCTTACAGCTATAGGATACCTTCATACTTGTGTTTCACAATACACCCTTGTGTGTTAAAGGAAAGTTGCACTAAATTTTATATCACAGACAGCACTCCAGCCTTGTCTGAAACACCAGCATTTAATTTGTCATACATTTCACAGACCCCATTCCTCACTCTTGAAGGCAATGGTGCCAGTGTTCTAGGGTAAAAACATCACAAAGTTTAGTAAAGCAAAAAGAAAGCTTTATTCGGCATATATTCAAAGAGGCACAAGGGGGAAGCGGACAAGCACACTGCCAGAGCTGTGTCTGCCCCAATCCAAGGAAATTACGGAATAGACAAAAGTGGCAAAACGGACAAGCATGCTGCTACAGCCGTGTCTGCCCAAGTCCAAAGAATATTACAGAACAGGCAAGAATGGGAAAACAGACAACCGTGCTGCCAGAGCCATGTCTGCCCAAGTCCAAGAAATGTTACAGAATCATCAGTATATATTAACATTACAAATGGACAAAACCATTGAAAACTTCACCTTTTCACAAACTGGCTAGCAGCTGTGATCCTACATTTTAAATTGTCTTTCTTAACAATCATTGGTACAGGTTTCAGTAATGACAGTCAGGAGGGTTGTCACTGGTCCAACAAATCTTACTATTCACTAAATGCTAACAGAAGAAGATAAGAGTGGAAAGTATGTGGGTCTTGTGTGCTCTGTTTTATTATCTGTTTATGTGAAAGTTTCCCTAAAAGATGTTTTCCAAGATTATCCTACCTATTGTATTTATACCTCAGGGCCCAGTTGATGTGTCCTTTTGAGTTCAACTCCAGCTGGGTCACATTCTCTATGCTCAAGGACAGGGAATAATGACTCCAATATTATTTCCTAGATCACCAGTAAACCAGTTGCCATGGAGTTGATTCTGACTCATAGAGACCCCAGGTGTGTCAGGGTAGAACTATGCTCCATAAGGTTTTCAATGACTGATTATTTGAAAGTAGATCACCAGGCCTTTCTTCTGAAGTGACTGTGGGTGGACTTGAACCTCCTAGCCTTTGAGTTAGCAGCCAATCACGTTAACTGTTTGCACCACGCAGGGACTCCAAGAAGTCTAAAGGGCCACTAGAGGGGAGAGATGAAGAGGGATACAATAAAATTAAGTATTTTAGCCCGTGTCCGTAAATACACACTATACTCTAATTCTGCAGATATATGGTGACAATTCTCTCAAGTCTTGGGATTAAATCCACAAATTTACCTGCACCATAAGAAATGCAATGAAAACTTTACATTGAACAAATTGACCCCTCTCCTTTAAAAGACCAATCCTCCACCTCTGCTTGTCAGCAGAGTGATCTTTCTAAAAGATCCCACCTTTCAGAGACCTTGTTCAATAAGTATCTTTTCTTCCTTGGTATCTTTAACCATCCACTTCAATTGGCTCGCTCCCATTAGCATTTACACACTCTCAAGTCTACCCCATCTTAAAAAATGTTTTCCTCAGCCCCATACCCCCTGCAGCTATCTTGCTATCTCCTTCCTCTTTAACTAAACTTCTTTACATAGTTGTCTGCATTCATTATCTTTGTGTCCTCACTTCCTGTTTATCCTTCAACCTCAGGCAATCTGGCTCCTGTCACTATACTCTACTGAAATTCACTTTGCCAAGCACTGTAATGAAAGCACCACTGTTAATCCAAGAACACTTCTCATTACTTCTTTCAGGTGACAGCTCAATAGCATGTGGCTCTGCTGAGCAGGTTATACTGTCCTTCATGAAATCTCCCTTAATTGACTCCCACAACACCACACACCTCTTCTTTCTCTCAAACCTTAAGGCTGATGTTCCTCAATTTCTCTCCTGAAACTCCACTTTTCTTCTCACTCCGCATACTTGTGGGTAAGTTTATCACCCCTCAACTGCCATCTTTATGCTGATGATTGACAAACGTATAACTCAATTTTCTGGTATGTCCTCACGTCCCTCAAACTTAACTTGTTTATTACTGTTTTTTCTTTTTTAATTTCCCATAACCTGCAATCTCCCATTCCCAGGCTACTTCCCTTCCTGTGAACTCTATCTCCAGTGAAAATCACCACAAACCACTTAAGCCAGGCCAGAAATAATGGTGATAACTTTGAAAAACTTGTCTCTGGCTCACCCCTGATTTGCTCGTTCCTATACTCCATTTCTTCTACCTCTCCATCTCTTGATCTATCCATTTCTCTCCATGCCTCCTGCCTAATCTCTACTCCAGGCCACTCTAATTCTAAAGAACTTCTGCTGTCTCCTCACTGGTGTCCTAGCCTCTGCTACTGTATTTTCCCAAGCCATTCTCCTCATTGCAACTACAGACAGATTTCCCAAGTCCAATGCTGATCATTTCACTTCTCTTTTAAAACCCTAATTGATTTCCCATTGTACTTAGGCTACAATCCCAACCCCTTCCCATGGTTTATAGTCGGCCTCATAATCTGCTCCCTGCAAACTGCGGCAGCCTAATGTTTTGCACTCTTCCTTTTGACTTTCTATACGTGTCATTTGGAATCTATTTTATTTCTTCAAACATGTCATGCTTTCTCATCCTCCTGTTCTTCATAAAGTCTTTTATCTCCACCAAGAACAAACGCTCTGACTTTTCACTTGGCCTGAATAATTCTTATTCATCCTTAAGATCTCAGCTGAAATGTAACTTCCATGGGAAGTTTTCTCTGAGCCTTCAAGTCTGAGTTAAGTACCCTTCCTATTGCACACCTGACATACTTTCTTCATACACTTATAATGTTTTATAATTGTCTATTTACATGTCTGTTTTCCCACTTGACTACAAGCTCTGTGAGGACAGAAGACACATCTCTCTCCTTCATTATTATATCCTGGTATGAGAGAATAAATGAATGATTAAGAAGTTTATTGAAGTGAGAATAGTGCAGTGAACCATCACCACACAAATTTAATTTTAAACATAGAATAAGTCTGGGAAAGCATAGCATGAGAAATGCTACCACTAATGTGATAATGCAAATGGTTAAGCACCCAGCTACTAACTGAAATATTGGTGATTTGAATCCACCCAGAGGTGCATCAGAAGAAAGGCCTGCTGATCTACTTCCACAAAGTCACAGCCTTTAAAAACCCTTATGGAGCACAGTTCTATTCTGAAACACACGGGGTTGTCATGAATCAGAATCAAGATGACAGCAACTGGTTTAATGTGAAACATCCTTAAGTATTAAAAGCTGATATGTCATTCTTATAACACTCTATTGCGGTATGTCTTAGGGTGGTATTTCCATCTGGTTGTGATACTTCTGTGTCTTGAGAATTTCCTGAGCAGCCCCCATGATGATGCACTTTGACTCTGTATGGTTTTGGTCCTGCTCTGATTAAAGTGCCTCACGGGAATGTGAAAATCGAAACACACATGGCATATCTGTCTCTCCAAGCATCACAATAAACTATGATAAGTTAGAAATTCCAACTTGAGCAACCACTGATGGATGGAAAATTAGAGTAACAAACCTTCAATTCTAATATTACATATATATATAATGGTATTTGAGATAAATTGTATTTGATTTGGTGTTATCTCCACTAGCCTGATTTCATAGAACATCCTATTGAGGAGCAAAGCAATTCAAAAAGTCCCACTAAAAAGTGGGACCTATTAGATGCCTTGTCTCCCCAAAGGTCTGCTTTTGAATGTATGTACTCCCAAAACCCACACTTTCCACATGGGCTGCTACCTATGGAGTCTCTAAAATTTCAAAAGAAAAAAAAATGCAGACTACAATATGAAATAATTATCGTCGCCTATAATTAACAATTCTATGATAAACGTATTTTACATTAGCCTTTTTTCCTAAATACATAGGATATATATATTTAGATAAAGTGTGTTATTGCTTAGTAAGCAGCCCTGGTAGGAAGCATTGTTATGGCCAGAATGGTGTAAAACTTGTTTGTCTTTTCATGAAACTATTTAGAGCAAATATTTCACTCATTCCAGATTTTGTGCATGAAGTTTCATTCTAAGTTTTGGCTTCATTAGAAAATTTGTGAGTTTGAAACTCTGACTTAAAGTCAATCCACCAAACCCCATCCCCTCCAATTTTATTCAATAAAGGGGAATTATTTAAATTAATTTCAGGTATTTTTAAAAAATTACTTTCTCTTTATGAAAATGTGAATCTATGTCCTGCTGTCCTAAGAATCTGCTTCATTAAAAATGCATATGCACACACTCATTTACTCACACTCACATCCAGACATCTTTGTGGCTTGAGGGGGAAAGAGCAAAGAAGAGTTCCAATATTCTATCTTTCATGTTTTTGAGTAATTTGTTCTTTACTCCTTTACAAATGTGTTTAGGGAATAGATTAAATTTCACCTCCTCACATTTGGAATGAACAGAATTCCTACCACAGTGGATGCTGTTAGGCGTTGTCCAGTTGGTTCCGACTCGTAGCAACTGTACAACAGGATGAAACACTGCCTGGTCCTGCACCATCCTCATAATCCACCGGTCCTGTGCCATCCTCACAATTCTACCAAAAAAAAAAAGTAAAAGTAAAAGCATACACTAAACAGTTTTCCTAAATATTTCCCTTAGTGTAGCGTTCTCTTCCGTATCTGTGTAAGCATAGACAAGTAATCAAAATGTATCAGCATAAGATAAATTGTTGCAAGCTGATCAGAGCTTCTTTTCTGCCCTAATGAAGGTATTAAAGTTGACTCATTTGCTTCCCTTTGGTTTAAGGAAAGAATAGTGAAGAAAATTGGAGTCTGAGAATTTATCACGTACTCTGTGACCCTGGGTAAGTTACTTAATCTCTCTGATATGTTCCCTCATGCATTACAAAAAATAAAATCGGGATGATAACTGTTTTACCTACTTCTCAAGACTATTATAAATATTACATGAGATAACATGTATTAAAGTTTTTGTAGGTTTTTAACGGCAGAGTCTAGACTAAAACCCTAGACCCTGTAACTTACATCAGCCTGAATTTAACATTTCTAGTAAGTTTGCTTTTACTAGTTCCTTTTTCTAAATTTCTTGAATATCTTACTTTGTGAATTCACCCTACCTTGACTTTTAATGGCAATCCTTATCCATAAAAATTATGACTTTCCCTTTCCTGAGTTTTAAATTTAGAGAAAGATCTGGTTTCTGTTCACTAGTAGACAGTGCCTATTGACCTTTTACAATTTAAGGGGATTCAGGAAAAGTTTCCTCACTAAAATATGCCATCATGACTACTAGGATGAGCACCCGTGTAATGACCACCACCCTGTGACATTCCCACCCTTCCCCATACAACCATACATAGCCCTCCATGCTTGAAAGTTCTACCACTGAGATTAAATCTCTGAAGACCTTTGTTTAACATGTAATTGTTATCTGTTGTTATGTGCCATCCGGTTGATTCTGCCTCATAGGGACCCTATATGACAGAGTAGAACTGGCCCATAGAGTTTCTAAGGAGCAGCAAGTAGGAACCGCCAACCTTTTGGTTAGCAGCAGCCGAGCTCTTAACCACTACGCCACCAGGGCTCCAATTGTTATCTAGAAGGAAGTAAAATTTCAACCCATTATTAACCCTTAACTTGACTAAATGAACTTTTTAAGACTTTAGAAGAGATCAGAGTTGTCAGGGAATTGGCGCAGAGATTGAACAGAAGGAAAAGAAACTGAGAGCACATATTCAGAACTGGCTAGTCAAGAAGAACCTTAACGGAGGCATATCTTGAAGCACTGGTTGTTTTAAACAGTGGGAAGTATACCTTGTAAGAAAGGAGAGAGTGAGATTAGGACTCTAAGGAGAATGGCATCCTTGAAGAAGGGGCATTAGTGAGTTCTCTTGTATGAATTATACCTACACCTGTGGTTTGACTTTATTATATTTAGTGAGCAGTCATTTTTCTTATGGGGGAGCACCCCTAAATGTCTTCCCACTCCCATTCAACAAAAATGTATTAAATGACTGCTACTATCTCCAGCCCCATAATTTTGCCTCCCCTTGATTTACCCCACAACTGAATGGTGTCCCTGAAACATTTTAGGACAGTACTCTTCACATGTAAAGTTTCAATACTGATGAATCTCAATGTCTTATCTGGTCAATCTACAAGCTAGTTGCTGTTGTCCTACTTTCCTCTTTGTGGTAATGAAGCTTCTCCAATAGTTCTCATTTCCTTACTTCTCTCCACCCAATCTAACTAGGGTCAGTGATCATAAGATTTCAGAGAAATAAAAGTTAGGGACCCCCCCAGTGAAATGCTAATTTAGGATTTGTTTTTGATGTTCTGATTTAGTGTATGAGTGTGGGTTTGTGTGTTTCTTTTCACCTTATACCCCATCCTCTCTTTCAGAAACCACTGCTTTGTAGTCACTGCTTGGATATAGTTTATTCTCTTGGGGATAAAAGTTATTGTAAAGTATAGAACAACTACCTGACAATCAACCCATGGCGAACTTAGAGGCATGCCTAATTACTGACAGATCAAGGAGGTTCTCTGCCAAATAGTAACAATATTGTATGCTAGGGTGTACAATAAGAAAACAAACTGAACAGAGGTTAGTAGTGCAGTGCTTTACAGGAGACTACTCATCCTCTCATGCTCAGCAGGATCTGAGTTGGCACTGAGTCAGATCTCATTAGCTTTTCTCACATATCTCTGGAAATTATGAAAATACACTTCAGAAGATTCGAAGAAAATTGCGCATCAAATAATGGTTACTCTAGTTCCTTTTTAAAATTTTTCTTTCTTCTCCATACAAAGTATCTATAGGAAAGGGAATAATTTAGCTAATGGGGGCCTAAAATTATTTTAATCAATATAGCCCTTCCTTCCAGGAAGAATTATACTAAAAGTTAGCATGGTACCTTACAATACACTCAAACTATCCTATAGCCATTATTTTGGAAAAAGAAAAAAAAATCAATTTGTCTAGTTGCCAAGATTACAGGAATGGTTTTAAAATTTTTAGAGTAAGCTGACAAAACTCAATCAATAGAATTTCCCCATGAGAACAAAAACCCCAAAATATTCTTCACAAATTGAACCCAGTCAACTTCCAATATTTCTCTGCTACCCCACCCCACTCCCTGCATCAGAGGATAAATCCTATCACTTATATTTTTTCCTGATTCTTCCTTTGCACTACTGATAATCTGAGTCATTCCTGGGCTGCTGATTTTTTATCTCCTTCCTCAAAAGAGATGTATTGTTTACCTGTCACAAAAGAACTCAGAGGAAGATGGATTTAATCAACCTCAAATACAGACAAGGAGTCACAGGCAGCTGTGCTGGGTCTGTGCAAAGGTGTTTGGGCTGCACCTGACTGCAGAGGGATACACAATGTTTGGTCTTCATCATGGTATGCCATGTGAATGATAATGATGTGTGTCTGTTAACTATATTATGTGTAAATATTTTCACTGTATTTTCATACATTAGGCTATACCAGTGATTTTCAAGCAGAGTTGTATATCTGATTGCCTGTGGATCTTTTGAAAAGTACTATTACTCCAGCTACACTCTAGATCTCATTAATCAGAATCTTCAAGACGCTGGTGGAGGTAGAGGGATGGAACCTAGTCAGGTGTAGTTTTCAAAAGCTCCCAAGGTGATTCTGATTTGTTTTCCCAGATGAAAGGCTTGACGCTATTACATTCTGAGTATTTATCCCTAAAGATCCACTCCCTAGGAAGGATTTCAGTAGATGGCACTCTTTCTACCTTCCAGTTTCCTTGTTTGGCAGGAATAAACCCTAAATCATTCATGAAGTCAGGAGTAGATCAAAAATGAAATTCCCTCTTTACCACACCAATAATGAAAACATTTGGTAGAACTTATCTTTATCAATAACTTGTTAATAGAGTAATAACATAAGTGGTTGTGGCAGGCGGACATGGTATGGTATCACATCTGTTTACCACACAATGCAATCATGCTTCCAAAGAACTCAAGCAGGTCAACTTCCTAACATATAACTGGAAACTAAAGAAACAAGGTAGAACACAAATGATAAGGAAACCCAAACAGAGATTTAGACAGGAGATACTTTGTTATATGGGGGAAGACAAGGGGAATACTAGTGTTATTGCTGGAAAAAAAAACAAACAACTAACTGTGTGAAAAAGTTATCATGGGACAAACATAGAGGTTTGTATGTGCTAAATTGGGAGACAGCACAGTATACCCTGTAAGAACATAAGTTTTAGATTCAGACAAACCTAGACTTAAACCCTGGTTCCACCTCTTTAACCCTGATGAAGGGTTAAACCCTTAAGTTGCAATAAGATATTGACCTACCTTATCTGATTTTAAAATAAGCATTAAATTCAAAGAGATAATAAAGTATCCCAATACATGTTACATAGCAAGTCCCTGGGTGGTGCAAACTGTTAACACGCTAGGCTGCTAACTGAAAGGTTGGAGGTTTGAGTCCTGGAGATCTACTTTTGAAAAATCAGCCATTGAAAACCCTATGCAGTACAATTCTATCTGATACACATGGCGTCACAATGAGTCAGAATCAACTTGATGGCAACTGGTAATTGGTGGTGGTACATAACAAGTATTTAACAAGTAATAATACCTTTAGAGTGCTAAGAAATAAGTAAACGTAGCTCCTGAGATTTTTTTCTAAAGTAACCATGAATAATGGAAAATTACTCCTGGTTTCCAAAGGAAGATTTCTGTGTCAGTACTATTGATGATGAGAAAAATTTAGAGGTTGATGAGCAGGAAAAAAATATAAGGATCACTTTGATATAACGAAAAAAACCTGAACTTGGATTCACAAATCTTGTGTTTTACAGGATGTGTGACCTTAGACAAAGCTATTTAACCTCACTTTTCTCATTTATAAGATGGGAATTATATGAACTACCATTTCGACAACGGCATGTGATTTTTAATATTAAATCAAAATGGTGTACATGAAATGCTTTAAAAACTTTAAAATTCTATACAAATGCAAAGTGGCGTGGAGGTAATTGAAACTCACTGCTGTCAAATTGATTCTGACTCATAATGACCCTACAGGGCAGAGTAGAACTGACCCACACGGTTTCCAAAGCTGTAAATCTTTATGGAAGCAGATTGCCACATCTTTCTCCCGCGGAGCAGCTGGTGGGTTTGAACTGCTAACCTTTTGGTTAGCAGCTGAGTGCTTAACCACTGTGCCACCAGAGGTCCTATGGAGGTAACTACTAATAGTTAATTAAAATTTATTTTATTATTGAAGTTCATCATTAAAGTTTAAAAAGTATTCTCTCCAAAGAGTGGGATACTAAGTGAATAAGAAGAGCGATTACTAGAACATAAAGTCAGAATTTATGAAGAAAAGAGAGGTTCCCCAGATTGTGAGAGATTGATATTAGCAACTCATCTGCAATACTTCTGCAAGCATTTGTATGAGGTTTGTCCTACTAATGATCCTGATATTCTTTTTATATTGCCTTTGACAATATTTTAACAGGATTAGACTTTAGAGTTTCCTTTCTAGGAATCATCAGATATTTTACTTTATCCCCATTAACTTAGCACACCTATTGGGTAGCTCCTGTTTTGAACAATTTAGGATTATTTCAGTTGTAACTGTTTCTTTAAAATTTGCAAATCAAATCATACAAAGAGAAATCAACCAGATAGAACAAGATTAGAATAAAGCAAGTAGAAATTACATTAAAGAATCTATCAAGACTCTCAATAATATTATCCCTGGCTTTAGAGAACAATGATTTTTATTATTAATAATAATTTATATTTATAAAGTGCTATGTTTAAATTTTGTTTCTTTCTTTGTTAAATATGTACCTCCACGTGGTGTGAAGTAAATGTAACCATACAAAAGAGACAAGAAAGGCCCCTTGACAGCAATGATTCCTTTGTTGTTTGAAGGGCAACTGTCTTCCAAACACGCAGAGAATCCTTATCACGTTCTGTTTCAGAAATATGTTTTCAGAGAGAGAAAACAACAGGCCATGATTTAATGATTTTTTGTTAAACAACTATAATTCTTTCAAAGTAGTATGTATCACAACAATTTCTCTCTGTTAAAAAGAAAATCAAGTCTTTAAAGACAATTTCCTATTCTGCAGGTGGGGAGGAAATTTAAAAAGCACCTATTATTTTACTGTTAGTACAACACTAGAAATTTGCATTGTAAAGCAAGCTGCTGTGGTCAGCTCTTTAATGGACAGCAGCAGACAGGAAGCTGCCTCCACCCTAAGCAGCTTAGAGACTGAGCAACTGAATTAGACAGCAGGTGCCCAGGCCAGTCAAATCAATTTTCTAACACAGAAGTAGCATGTAGTGGAACTTGTTTTATTAGCCTTTTTTTTTTTTTTTCCTCTGTTAAGGAAGAAAGGATTTCTCTGTGTGGAAGCAGTGCTGCTATTTCTAGTTTGAGAAAAATGGCAAGGAATTTGTTGATAATTGACTGTTGTTAAAACAGCAAATTATCTTTAAAAATAGATTAGCCACACCTATAGGAAGAGGAATCTCAAGAATGCATACAATTTATAAAAGCTGGCTCTGAATTACCCATACAAATGTGCATTAATGTGCAGTAAACAACTGATTATGCACACTATATCCTTTCTTTCTCAGAAATCACAAACAAGAAAATAGTTTCAAAAAACCAACAACAAAACAAAATCTGACTATTTTTACACTTGAAGCTCTTCATTATTTTACTTCCTTTTGCTGTTGAAAAGTCACAATAGCCAAGAAGAGTAAGTTTTTTCTTTTAAATTAACAGATGTCATGGTGGTTAAGGGTGAGGTGGGGTATAGAGAAAGAAGTTGGCAAGAAAAGGTCCAGGGCCTGTTGCAAAACCAACTGCAAGCCAAATACAATTCCAGATAGACAAGAATCACTTATTACAACGGGGGCGGGGGGGTTGTTTAAAAGATGAAATGGGAAGGAGGCGACCTTAAAGATCATTTTACTAAAGGAACATGCAGATGCTTACACCAAACACAGGTGAGTATAGTATTTTCCATATGTTATTAAGTATAAAATATATAGATCTTCTTGGTGGTGTAAATGGTTAAAGCACTTGGCTGCTAATGGAAAGGTTGGAGGTTTCAGTTCATCCAGAGGTACCTCAGAACGAAAGGCCTGGTGATCTGCTCCTGAAAAATCAGCTACTGAAAACCCTATGAAGCCATAGTTACACTCTGACACACATGGGGTCCTCATGAGTTGGAGTTGACTCAATGGTGACTTTTTTTTTTTTTTTGTAAAATATATAATTACTTACATATTTCTAGTTGGTCAACAAAAACTGCTGAAAGTAGACTATTATTGGTAATAGTAATAACTACTGGAACATGTACCTGGTGTTCTTATTTGATCCTTGCTACAACTCTGCTGTTTTAGCGGGTATCTAACAGATGAGACAGCTGATGCAGAGTTCAGAAACAGGCTCAGGTTTACAGCGTTAGTAAGTAACGGAGTCAGGATTCACTCAGGTCTGTCTCACTCCAAAGCTCAGGCTTCAACAAGTATGCTATACTGTGCACAGATACATGTATGTCATGGTCTTTGAAGAACTTTATTTTCTGGACTTGAAAAACAAATTATAAGAGAAATCCTAAAAAGCTTAGGTTTCAAAGAGCATTAACAATTGCCAAGACCTCAATGGCACATTACTGTACAGCTAGAAAAGATGAAAATGTATTAGGAAATACTTAAGAAAAAACGAAATGATTTTGCTTAGCCTATGCAAAATCAGAAATCCGATTCAACTTTGTTTCAGAAATGGAACAATGTTTCATTAGAACATACTTTAAATGTTCTTCTTAGTAACAATGTGACACATGGAAAGAGTTCCTTTTTTTAAACCCTTTTCAAAGAGGAAATCGTCCAATTTTATAAAATTAGAGCAAGGCTTCACTTCTAAAGAAATTCCAGAGAAAATGGTTTACACAGTATAACTGGCTTTGACTTAAGGGTATTGTCATCACAACGCAATAATCCCATAAAAGATGTACTCAAAATATCTATTTAAATTTTGAAGTCAGTTATGTGCGAATCTTGAAGATGGAGGGAAAATTCCCCCCGAACTATCTGACATAATATGACCCACCTGGACTTTGGAGCCCTGGTGGCGCAGTGTTTAAGAGCTTAAAAGGTCAGCAGTTGGAATCCACCAGCTGCTCCTTGGAGACCCTATGGGGCAGTTTTACTCTGTCTTTTACGGTCGCTATGAGTTGGAATCAATTCCACGGCAGTGGGCTTAGTTTTTTTTTTTTTTTGGATTATATGGACTTTGTTCTTTATCATATCTCCAAATGAAAAGTTTATGGTCAGAAAAAAATAGTAGTAAAAAAGAGAAGTAAAACTACTCGGCAAAATAAAAAGCTACTGTTCATGGAAGTGTAGTTATTGAGTCTAGAATGTCAGGGAAAACCGCTGTCCGTTACTCGTAATTGAGTTCTTCATGGGTCGATTTCTTCATTACTTAATTGTACGCGTCGAAATTTCCTCAAAATAGGGCTCCTGTGGGAGGAAGCTTAAGCTTTTGAAAGTGCAGGTTTATTTCTTACAACCGAATTTAGCGAAACGTGGAAAGGTCACTGAGGACAAAGTCAGCTAGGATCTGACAGAATCCCTCGCCTTCCCGGCTCACGTGGCGAAAGTAAACAGAAGGTGGGCGGGAGCGGAGAGAATCCGGACATCAGGTTCCTAATTTGTCGTGTCTTTAAAAATACAGACCCCTTAAACACGAAGTGCATGCTCTCAGAGAAACCGAAGGGTGCTTCTGCTGAACAAGATCAAAGCGACCGAGAGGAGAGGACGCCTGAGCGAGGGCGGGGCGGGGGCACCTGGACCTACAGGGAGTGGGGTGCGGGCCTGTGCGGGGGCACGGACGGAGGTGGGTGCACGCGGGGGCGTGTGTGGCGATACTTGCAAAAAGGTGGGGGTTAGGGTTAAGTTCGAGAACACGGGGGCTTGGGCCGAGTGGGTGCGGCGGGGCCGTGCGCGGGAATACCCGCAAGGGGATGGTGTGCAAGCCTGTGCTGGGTCGCCGGGGAAGGTGGCTGCGCGCGGGTGTGTGCGCGCGGATACCTGTCAGGTGGTGGGGGAGTGCGGGATCAATAAAAAGTTCAAAGAGAAAACTGTCATCTCATACCCCTGTCCAGATACCCACGCCCCGCACCCCTCCCCGTCCCCGCGCCTGCCTTGCTCCTTCTCCCGGGCGAAAAGACCCGTTCCGAGGCGCCGGGTTTCCCGGGAACTGGCCGTGGCGGCCGCGCCCGAGCCGCGGTGCCCGGGGGCTGGACCCTCCCCGCGCTCCTCCTCGCTCGCCCCCGCCCCGCGCTCATCTGGGCGCAGCGCTCCCCCCCGTGCGGCTCCTAGCTTGCGGGCAGCCCGGGCCTGACTGCTCGCCTGTGTACGGCCCCCCAGGTATCACCGGCCTTTGTGCGCGGAGCCGCGGGGCGGGGGGCTGAGAGCCGGGGAGCCGGCGCTGAGGCTCCCAGGGCTGCGGCGGCGGCAGAGGCCCGGGCGGCGGCGGCGGAGACCCGGCGGCAGGGAGCTTGGGCGCCGCCGCCGCCTCCTCGCGAGCGCCGCGCGCCCAGGCCCCGCTCGCATGCGAGTCACGTCCGCCCCCTCGGCGCGGCCGCCCGGAGACGCCGGCCCCGCCGAGTGATGAGAACAGACGTCAAACTGCCTTATGAATATTGATGCGGAGGCTAGGCTGCTTTCGTAGAGAAGCAGAAGGAAGCAAGATGGCTGCCCTTTAGGATTTGTTAGAAAGGAGACCCGACTGCAACTGCTGGATTGCTGCAAGGCTGAGGGACGAGAACGAGGTCAGAGCGCTTCTCTTATGCCGCGAAACTCTCCCTTTCCTCTCCCCCTCGCTTTCTCTCGGGCTTCCAGGGACTGGGGAGCAAACCTTGAAATGTCACCCACAAATACCAAGAGGGAAGAGGGAAGCTTCACAAATTACTGGAGCCTCTTCAACATGGCTGACAAATATAGTTTTATTCCCCCCCCCCCTTTTAAATCTGCAGTTGTGTGTTCTCTCCTCTCTCCTGCTAATGCCCCTCTCCTCCTTACCCAGGAAAACTTACACTGTCTCCCCCATGGGCGGGTTTCCCGGCCTTTTATCCTCCGGAAAGTGGTTTTTCTTTGCTTTGCTTTCTAAAATAGTTGCGCTTTGGGGGGGCACTACTTTTCCTTTTAATCCTTTCCCCCTCCTTTTCTTCGTGTAAGTCAAGAGTCTCTTGTTTATCCTCACCACCCCGGAGACAACACTAACCGGGGGTTTTTCGACCCTTTTATCTTCTTTAGGGTCTTGGTCTAGGTCTGCGCCTGCCCTTTTCTACCCCCGTGTTCCCTTCTTTGGGGGTGCGCTCAGCGAATGTCACTGAGAGTGGAACTGGAATGCACTAAGTGGGGTTTTGTTTTTTTCATAAGTCCGCGCGTTTTGTTGCTGGTGCTGAGCGAGGAGAGGGAAGAATAGTTTCTCTCGTCCCGAAACACCACCAGAATCCACTTTCTCAAGATCCACCAGCCCTGCGCTGGACTGTACCTTCCAGCCTAGGGAATGTGTGTAAGAGAATTTGTGGGCAAGTGTGTGTCCTGGCTTTGTGCTTCTCCCGAATCAGCTTCGTTTGGTTCCTTAGTTCCCCGGTAAGTGACAGGCAGACACAAAGGCAGGCGCAGGCCGGGGAGGGGGCGGCGGGCGGGGTGAGCGGAGCGTTTGAGAGTTGGAAGACTGCAAGGTCAGGGGCGCCGAAAGAAATGAAACCCAATCCCAGCGAAGAAACCGAGAAGTGAAGCGCAGATTTGTAACAGTCCCATCCAGATTTCTTTTTCTTTCTTGGCTTCTCTCTCTTCTTTGGTCTTGTCTTTATCTTTCTGTCTTTCTCTGTGTCTCCTCTGTTCTCTCACAGTCTCACACTCGCATGTTGCTGAACGGTCGCACAGGGCTGCTTGCAAGCCTAGTGTTTTTAAGCTCACAGGTTTCTATGGAGAGTTTTCTGACCTATGACAAAGTGTGGCCTGGATAGAATCCTGGGCAGGTGGAATATGAAATATGTGTTATTTACCGGCTATTGCCCTCACCGTATACTTTTAATCGCATTCAGTGATTTTTTTCCCCTCTCCTCAACTAGCTAATTTTAGGAATCAGAAGAAAAAAGTTATTTTTCAGCTGTATGCTTTCTAAAAGGTTGTAAAATATTTATATTTGCCTGTCTAGGGAGTAGAATACACCCCTGAGTGTAAAATCTCAAATTGTACATTGTGCTTTTCTCGCTCCAATTAGGGGTAATAATGGCAAATCTAAATCTAAAAAATATCCAACAAATGACTCAAAATAGGAATAAAATAGTATCTTTGAGGAAGTTGGGAATTACAGAATTTTTTTTGCTTAAAATAGTGGGTATGGTTGTCCAGCTAATGAAATCGTTATATTTGTATTTTAATGTAAAGTTGAAATACTGGAGGGGACTTATATTCCTTTAGATGTGTGTTTCAGAATAGGTTTGGAGTAGGATACAAATTTCAATTTTTAATGCTCTTAAGCAAAGAAGTATTAGTGAAGTGTTGGAGAGTCAAACAAGTTTAGGAGGTATGTATACGATTAAGATGGCTGGGGGAAAAACTACAATAAATGCACATTACTGCATAAATCAGATTTCTAAAACTATCTGTCCTCGTAATTCACTTTGTAACTCTGTGTTGATTTCTGGAAGAGCAGTTAAGTTTGCTTGAATCATTGATACTAGAGGTTGGTTCACATGATTGCAAGGGAGGAGCATTGCTCATCTCTGTGGAATAGAGACAACTCATTGGCTGGTTATTGTTTGCTCCAAAATAAGAAAGAAAACACTTAGGATTTTAGCATAAATGCATACTGTTTGTTGAGAAAACTATGGTTAGTTATTCTAGGAATTCAGAATTAAAAATGAATTCCATTTGCTAATAGACTAGTATCTAAATACTTCTTGGGGACAGCTTTTCAAATGTGTGTATTGTCTTTGAGCTATTCCACTAATAATACATATAATATTTTCCACTCAAATCAGTACATGCAAATGCTTACATTTTCTCATGATTTTTATGTGACCATAATGGCTTGTTCTTTCCTATCCTCAAATATAGGTTCTTTTGTTGTTTTATGCATCCTGTTTTTATGCTAAAAGTATCTGTTAATTAATACCCTATAATGGATTAC
The DNA here is from genome assembly GCA_030035585.1 of Dugong dugon. Classification (NCBI taxonomy): domain Eukaryota; kingdom Metazoa; phylum Chordata; class Mammalia; order Sirenia; family Dugongidae; genus Dugong; species Dugong dugon. Next base: position 16,649,472 of record CM057463.1, on the reverse strand, counting down.
TAAGGATCCAGTGATTTATCAGGAGGAGATGTACATTAAAATATTCACCACTTTGAATAAACGTAACACTTTTTCCTTTGTTAGAAAAGAGAAATTATTTTGATCAGTATGGGATAGCTTACAATGAAAGGCATAACCTTAGTTCTTCTTTATCGTATATGTGACAGTCAACATATATTCCTTTATATTTTGGCTTATGTTTTATATGCAAACATACACCTGGATGTTCCAAAAATTTCATAGCTAGAACTGTCTTGGGTGAAAAGCTATTGATAACTGAATTTTATGGGAGTGATAGTGGACAGTGACAAGATGGTTTTTCTTAACCTGTAACATAGTTTTGCTTATCTCCTTATTGAACTAATGATTAATGGGAAATAAACTTGGTATGAGGGAAGTCCTTTGCTTTGGTTAAATCAACACATTTGCTAAACTCTTCTTAAGACTTTAACTAGACCTAGCATTATTCTGGCCCATACCAGGAACCAGAGGGATTGATAAGATTTCCATGCAGTGACACATGGTCCTAGACGTTGGCATGTCAACATAACTTCTAGAACAAGTGAAACGCACTTGCTGAGGAGTTATTATGACAGATTTACAAAGTCCTGTGTTGGCAGAGGACTTGTATTAGGTAACAAAAACTGGAGTCAGTGTTTTGGTTTCACTTGCTGAAGTTAAAATTTCTCTCTCTCTCCAAGACTCCACCCCACACAGTGTTGTAAGCCAGATGCCACTAGTGAAATGTATTTCCTTGTATGCTAACCTTGTTAAAAAGCCTTTATGATTCACAGAGACACACCTAGCAGAAACTATTTACCATCCTGCCCCAAATTCAAGTTAGTAAATTCTTATGCATTCTTATGAATTTACCTTGAAATAAAATAAGTCATCAAAAGCTATTGGTGTGTGGCATTAAAAAAAAAATTCAGATCTGTTTCTGATGCTTTAATTTCTCATACTGCTACTACAATTGTTTTTCTTTTTTTTTAGATAGCATTTGTCTTACCTAGTCATCTCAATTGCTAGAAGGAATTATCTTTGTTTTGTAATACTGTTTTACTATAATTTAAATCTTTTGAATTAATATAATTTTTCTTATCATGGAGACAAGTTAAAACTTTGGACCAGCTGTTAGTGTTGGTTTATCAAAATAACATCTTTCTCAACTATGATGCCACCATTGCACGGTTTTTCTTAGCACAGTAATACCACCAGAGCCAGCAGCAGAAAAATATCTCACAAGCCAACTTTACAATTGGAGCCTTAACTGTGAGAGAGTTGAGTTGCCAAGTAGAACTGGTGGTTATCTTGGAAACTGTGCTGAAGAACACAACCACAAATGATTTTGCCAAATATATGGTATTTACTTGGTCTAGATCTCCAATTTCTATTTTGGCTCACTGCCAAAACTCAGTGAGTAGTCTGATATTATTTAAGAAGGTTATAACAGTACATCTGTTGGTTTGGTATATGATAGGAGACAAGGGTTTCAGAAGGGGAAAGGGGAAAGTGAGAGCATGTGAATCATCGTGACTGCAAGCCAAAAAGAATCATGCATAACTGCCGGTCTCCATCCTTATTCTGATCTTGTATTGTATCCTGCAGAAAATCCCTAACTTAATATGGACATGTAGTCTTTCCTCAATAAAATGGATTTTGGTTGCCCATTTCAAAATAGCAAATTCTGTTAGCTTTAATTTATGTTTTTTCCACTTCTCATGAAATGAGTAGTTAAATATGCCAGGCTTCAAGAAGGAGAAACAGATAGTAGGTGATTTTCAATATTTTATGTAAAAGTAAATTCAGTGATAATGTCATCCTACCTTCAGTTTTAGAATTTGGAACTCAGTATTTTATAATCACTGATAGTTGTTATTCAAAACTGACTTGAAATCAAGCTCCAAATAGTTTGAGAATTAAACTAAGAGATGAACACAAGGGGATGAAGTATTTTCAAAAGACAATTTAGGACACAAAGTGAACTGATAGTTTTCACTAAAAATACTACAAGTGTTTCTTTTAAATTATGGTAGACACTGATTTCTATTTCTTTTTATTCCCTAATAGAACCTAGTGGTGTTCTACTCAGAATCAAGATTTAATGTATGACAGAAATAGTTAAAAACAATGTCATTTAATTTGAAAAATATGTAATTGTATTCTCAGTGCATAAGAGAAAAATAATTTTAGAGGTCTTGGTGATGGGGCCAATAGTAATGGTGATGATGGTGCTTTTTCCTTAAATCTAATTTCTACAGCCTATGACAATGGTAAAATGTTACTCCAGTGGTAACATTTTGCAAAAGGATAGTATAATAGCTCAACCAGGATATTGACATTGATACAATCCATCCATCTTTTTCAGATTCCCTCAGTTTCACTTGTACTAATTTTATGTGTGTATCTAGTTATTTAGAATTTTATCACATAATCATGTATTTCTAAACCTTTTTTTCTTGAAAACAGAAAAAGAACACGTCTACTTCATGTGCTTGTGCTATCATGACTTATTAAAATGTATATCAGAATATAATTTTTGTTTGCATAAAAGTTCTTTGCATAGAATGGCCTTTGTGTTCAAATTTTTACAAGTTGTTTTAATGTCTTGTGAAACTATAAGTTGATATCATTTAATTCTTATAAAAACTCTAGAAATAGGTACCATTATTATTATCATCCTCATTTCAGGATGAGAAAATTGACGCATAGTGATGTTAAATAACTTGCCCAAGTTCATATAGCCGGTATGTGGCTTAGCCAGAATTTGAGCTTAGGCAGTCTGTTTTACTGCCTCATTGACATTAATAATAAAAGTGTAGCTCTAATATAGGCTGTCTATGGACAGTGATGAAAGGAAGCTTAAAATGCATACGATTGTCCAATAAGAACTTGTATGTGAATATTCACAGTAGTAGTCTTAATAATTGTTAAAAAGTGTAAACAACACAAATTTTCATTCACCCATGAATGGATAAACAAAATGTATATCCATACAAGGGAATGTTATTTGGCAATAACAAGGAATGAAGTACTGACACATGCTACAACATGGATGAACCTTGAAAACATTATGCTACATAAAAGAAGCCAGTCACAAAAGGAGGCATATGGTATGGTACCGTTTATATGAAATGTCCAGAATAGGCAAATCTAGAGACAGAAAGTACCAGGGTGTGTGTGAAGAGGTTTCTTCTCGGGTTGATAAAAATGTTCCAAAATTACATGATAATGGTGTCACAACTCTATGAACATACTATAAACCACTTGTATGTGAATTATGTCTTAAAGAAGTGAATCAAAATGCTTATAATTTGCTTCAGATTATTTGGTTTGAGGAAGTATCTCATGTCTCGTGAAAGAAATGTAGATATATTTCTGTCTAAGCATGTATTTCTAAGAAAATGGTATCAGTGAGTTGTATTAAAATGCCTTTTTGTCATCGATGAGAAGGATACTGAATCACACAAAAGTTCACCAGTGTCCTTAGTGGTGAAAAAGAGTCTTCAGAACTTATATGGAATGATTTATTTGGCAGGCAGTGGGTTAGGTGACTCGGTGAACAGAGCTTAATATGTAATTGCAAGAAACTTTTGAGAATATATTCAGTCACCTAACCATTTTCCAGTTAATTCAGAGGATGTTACCCAAGTGTTAAAAGGTGTATCTACAAAAAATACCCTTCTTTTTTAAACTGCTGCCAAATGTGTAGTTTAATCTAGAAGTCAAGAGAAGTCTCTAGATTGTATGTTTCAATAGCAAATTACTAGATGATCTTTTCTTTTGGCATTAAAATTTGTCTACATGAAAACAGGACGGCACTGGAGGACATATAGAGCAGACTTCAAAAACTTTGATTTTGTTAACTATTTGTATTTCCACTTGCTATTATTATATCTCAGAAACCCTGGTAGCATAGTGGTTAAGAGTTTGGCTACTAAACAATAGGTTGGCAGTTCAAATCCACCAGGAGCTCCTTGGAAACCCCATGGGCAGTTCTACTCTGTCCTATATGGTTGCTATGAGTCAGAATCAACTTGATGGCAATGGGTTTTTTTTGGTTTACTATCATATCTCAGATTTTAAAATTAAAATGACAAAGCATCTCACGGGATTTAAGCATGCAATTCTGTTTGTCTGCTGGCATTATGACAGGTTCTAGATGTAAAATAAAGGTGAGAAGGGAACTGCTCTACAGCAGTCATTGTGATGCCAGGACTAAGTGAGAAATAGCTGGGGTCAGAATGATGATGGCTGGTATTTACAAATACCAGCAGGATTTTTACAGAATTGTTAATGGCAGAATGAATGCATATTTTTAGGACTACTCCCTATAAACCTAAGACTTTTAGTTTTGGACCCACGGGGTAAAATATTTTGGATTAGTTGTGCTTGAATTTCTGACCTTATGTAATTTTAGATACTAATCATTCTTGTTGAGCAAAGCTTCTCTCCCTTTTTATTCTGAATGTTGGATTGCTGCCCATTTGATCCCATAGCTTGAGACTGACTGATAACCAGGTTGGGAGAGATTCGCTGATCTGGAAGCATCGGAGACAAATCTAATGTATACATGTTATTGTATTCAATAAGAAAATGTCTTGGTTCCATATGATTTCTATTATGATCACTTTTTCAAGACATGAGTGTAGAAATCACCCAGAATTCTTTTTTTTTTTTTTTTTTTTTGTTTTTACTGTGCTTAAGGTTAAAGTTTATACTGCAAATTAGTTTCTCGTTCAAAAAGTTATACACAAATTGTTTTGTGACATTGGTTGCAATCCACGCAATGTGTCAGCAGTCTCCCCCTTTCCACCCAGGGTTCCTCATGTCCATTCCTCGAGTTTTCCTGTCCCTTCCTGCCTTCTCGTCTTTGCTTTTGGGCAGTTGTTGCCCATTTGGTCTCATAGCACATTTGGTCTCATATACTTGACTGAACTAAGAAGCATCACATTCCTCACCTGTGTTATTGTTTGTTTTATCGGCCTGTCTAATCTTTGTCTAGGAGCCCTAGTGGCACAATGGTTAACAGCTTGGCCGCTAACCAAAAGGCTAGCAGTTCAAATCTACCAAACACTCCTCAGGAACCCTATGGGACAGTTCTACTCTGTCCTATAGGGTCGCTATGAGTTGAAATCAACAGCAATGAGTTTGGTTTTTTGGTTTCATCTTTGGCTGAAACGTGGACTTCAGGAGTGGCTTCAGTTCTGAGTTAGCACAGTGCCGAGGGGCCATAGTCTCGGAGGTTCCTCCAGTCTCTGTCAGACCATTAAGTCTGGTCTTTTTAGGTGAATTTGAATTTTGTTCCACATTTCCCTCCTGCTCTCTCTGGGACCCTCTATAGTGATCCCTGGTAGAGCTGTTGGTGGTGGTAGCTAGGCATAATCTAGTTCTTCTGGGCTCAAGCTGGTGGAAGCTGTGGTTCATGTGGTTCGTTAGTCCTTTGGACTAATATTTTCCTTGTATCTTTGTTTTTTTTCATTCTCCTTTGCTCCGGATGGGACGGGACCAATAGATGTATCTTAGATGGCCACTCGCAAGCTTTTAAGACTGCAGATGCTGCTAACCAAAGTATGATGTAGAACGTTTTCTTTATGAACTATATAATGCCAATTGACCTACATGTCTCCTGAGACCAAGGTCCCTAGCCCTCAGCCTCAGTAACTCTGTCCCTCAAGGTGTTTGGATATGTCTAGAAAGCTTCTATGACTTTGCCTTGGTCAGGTTGTACTGACTTCCCCTATATTGTGTGTTCTTTCTCTTCACCAAAGTTAACACTTGTCTACTATCTAGTTAGTGATTTCCCCTTCCCAAGCCTCCCCTCCCTTGTAACCATCAAAGATTTTTTTTCCAAGTGTGTAAACCTTTGCTTGAGTTTTTATAATAGTGGTCTCATACAATATTTGTTCTTTTGTGATTGATTTATTTCACTCAGCATAATGCCCTCCAGGTTCATCCACATTGTGAGATGTTTCCCAGATTCATCATTGTTCATTATCATTGTGTAGTATTTCATTGTGTATATGTACCATAATTTGTTTAGCTATTCATCTGCTGATGGGCGGTTAGGTTGTTTCTATCTTTTTGCTATTGTGAATAATGCTACAATGAACATGGGTGTGCATATGTCTAGTCGTGTGACAGCTCTTATTTCTCTAGGATATATTCCTAAGAGTGGGATTACTGGATCGTATGGTATTTCTATTTCTGGCTTTTTAAGGAGTCACCATATTGTTTTCCATAGTGGTTGTACCATTTTACATTCCCACCAGCAGTGCATGAGTTCCACTCTATCCACAACCTTTCCAACATTTGTTGTTTTCTGTTTTTTTGATTTATGACAGTAATGTTGGGGTGAGATGGTATCTCATTGTAGTTTTGATTTGCATTTTTCTAATGACTAATGATCGTGAACATTTCCTCATGTGTCCATTAGCCACCTGAATGTCGTCTTTGGTGAAGTTTTAAGAGTACAGGCATAGCACCTACTTATAGGTTTGTTTTACATTTGTGGCAGGCATAAACTGGACACTTAGTTAGAGCCTTTAACCCATCAGAACCTTGATATAGCCATTATTTTGGAAAGCAATAATGCAGAATTGTAGGTTCTCATCGTGACTAGAGAAATGAGTAGCTCGTTTGCTTTTACTCTTACTTGTTTTCCCTTCAAAGTTTTGAACCACCTTAAGCTAACAATAAATTTTTGTACTAGAACACTCGTACTTTTCAAAAACTTGTTCATTAGGTTTAAGGGTAGTATTCCAACTTTGCTTTTTAAATGCACTACCAAGAATTATAAACCTTTCAAACAAATTAGGAGTATTTTGATTTGTTAATATTTTTATCTTTACTTTTTATAAATAGTATGGAAGATATGCTGTATTCAAAGGGGAAAATAATAGGACTGTGAATTTTTGCTGATGGACCATTCTTTTCAGGAAAGGAATTGCCTATGGTCAGGCATTGACATAGACAGGGATCTGCCATTAAGGTATGCCATAAGTAGTATTGATGTTTTTCATTTGTTACTTTTACCATCTTAAGATTTGTCACAGTGATACTTTTAGTTACTGTTGTCATGCCTCATTAGCCATTGCTAAAACCTGACTTATTAAGTCTTTTCTTGATAGAGTATTAAATTGAGTATCTGTGTCCAGATTATATTTTAATGGAAGCTATTTATCTGCTCAAAAATAGTTTTTTTTTAAATATGGGTTTTTATTACAGTACCTGAAAACCAAACCTGTTGCCATTGAGTTGATTCCAACTCATAATGACCCTATAGGGCACAGCAGAACTGCCCCATAGGGTTTCCAAGACTGTAATCTTTATGGAGCAGATAGCCACATCTTTCTCCCATGGAGGGGCTGGTGGGTTCGAGCTGCTGACCTTTCGGTTAGCAGCCAAGTGCTTAACCACGGTGCCGTTAGAGCTCCTTTTCATTACAGTATTTTCTCCCCAAATTAGTATAATTTTTATCTTGCAGAATAGAATAATAAAGGCTTAAATAATGACAGTGAAAATCAGATGATACAACATGGCATCTGAGTTATTTCTCCTGTTTTTCTTTCATGTCTACAGTAAAGAACAAGAGCACCCATAGAAAATACCTTAATTATTCCTTGTGCTGGTTCTAAAGTACCTTAATCTGAAAATAAAACAATGATACCACACCCATTATTCCCTCCCTAACCTAGTTTGTTCCTATTAATTTTTTAAATCTGTTTGTTCTTTTAGCACTTCCTCATTTTTGTTTGAAGTCTCTTACTTTGAAGTTATAGAATTTTCATATTTGCCATTGGCTATAAAGCCCTCTCAGCTCTTTTATAACCTTTCATGATTTTTGTATTAAAAGATCACTTTTAGACACCCTCTAATTAGTGTGGGTGATTATTAGCTTTTTGTTTGCTTTACTGCATACATCAGAACAAGAAATCATTTCTGCATACAAAATGTCTGATGGTTCATAAAATTAGAGTGATCATCTTACAAAGTAAATTTAGTTATTAAAATGTTTATTTTACATTCATATTATAATGTATCAAACTTAACTGCTGACAGGAAAAGTACCATAAATGGGCACTTTTCTAACATAAGCGAAGAACAAATCTTCCAACTTAAAAGTATTTATTGCAAAAATTGTTTAGTAAAAACAGAAGTTGGTACGTTATTAGCAGGAAAGCACATATTTTAACATTTGTACTCCATATTTAATTTATCTTCATTCCAATCCGGCCTTCTGAATAGTTTTTTCTTCTATGAAGTTAAAATGAGTTGAAATTAAAGAAAAACCCAAACTTTTATTTTTAATTTTAGAATTGTCTACCATGTTAAACTTGGAAAAAAGCATATTGTCAGAGAATAAAACTAGCAGACATTTTGCTAATGGCTCACCTTATTAATGACTAGTTTTTAATTATGTGCTTTTACTGAAAGTCAAAATTGAAAAGGACATTTGTTTACTAACTTTAGGAACTAAATTTTCAATGTTTTGTAACAACCTGTTTATTCTTTAAAATGTAATTCTTATATTTAATAGGAAATCTTATAGAGACAAACTCATTTTGTAACAATTTAAAAACATTTTAATCAGATGTATTTTTCAAGTGTATAAGAGATATGGGATTTGATACTTTAAAATGATTTTAAAAAACTATACTTAGGATTTTGTTGAAGTCAGAATATTTTTAAAAACACATTGAGTTTAATTTACTACTGACAATTTTGCTTCATTTGTTTTTTGCACTTCTATAATTTATGTCATGCTCTGAATAACGTTAAAGGCTATGAGAAACTTTTCATATTTAGGGAAGAAAAATTTAGTTGGTAAGAATTCAAGCCCTCTTAAGCAATGGAGTTTACTTGTTTCCTGTTTAAAAACCCATTGTAAAAGACACAATGAATATAGATGAGGGTGAAATCTGAAATAAGACTGATAAAATACTAAATCATTTTTCTCTTCACACAAGCAAATCGACTGGATATTTTTGCTGAAACAGTCACGTTTCTGATTTTATTTGGGTATAAATTGCATACCTAGTGCATCCCTAGTCATGTAATCTCACCTCTCCTAATATTTCACTTCACAATGAAGTAAAGGAGCAGAGAAATCTGGGGATGAGAGGAGGTAAAGTGCATTCAGAATGTACTGTTGCAATTACAGAATTAGACCTAAATTGAATTAGGTTAACTAGGCAGTTAATTTCGACCCTGTCGTGTCAGGAGTCAGTTAAAGAAAGAAAGGAAATGAGGTGGAGAGTGAAATGTTTGGTTATTCCAGTTCTACCTCCCGTTAGAGTTTTTCAAAAAGAAAGAAAAAGAGAAATGAAAAGAAGACAAAAGACAGATTACCCTAGAGATAATTTCTTGACACCAACATGATTACTTTAGGGTCAAAGAAATAGGAGGTTTCTCTTTGGAGGTTGCTGACACTGTTTTGCCTTCCAGTTACACGAGGTCACATAAACATTTGACACGTGGGTACTGTGCGCATGGCAGCGCTATTTACAAACACCATCCTAGGATTCCAGAGACTCTTATGTAACAGCTGAGAGAGTACGGCTTTGTGTGTCTGTGGGCGGAGAAATCGGCACAGTTTAATTCATAGTCAGGCAGCCCTTGTCTGGCCCTGACAGGGTCATGAACCAAAGACCAAGTTGTCTAGGTCAGGATCCGCTTAATGCGCAATTTTCCCACTAAAGCCTCAAAGTTTGTGCCTAAATCCAGGAGTAATCTTTTTTCTTCCTGCAGCGAATGGAACCGGTCATGCCAAACCTTTTTATGATTTTGGGAAATGGGGACAGATTTACCAGCGTGCCTTGACTGTGATTGTAATTTACAGTGCCCCTGTGACTGAAGTGCGCCTGCCTATGGCCCATTCTTAAAAATGTTTAAAAAAAAAAACAAAAAACAAACAAAAAAAAAAAACTGTATTTTGGTATCTGTAAGTGTCTTATCTGAGAAGTAAGAGAATTCACAATCTGTCATCCAGAACTATACACTCCGACCACAGAAATCTCAGGAAAATGCTCAGTTAAACGTTCTCTGCATCCCATCCTATACCCACCTCTCCTAACTTCTCTGGCTCTCCCACCCGCACCTCTGTCAACCCTTGTCCATTTTTAAATCCACATCAAGACCTGGGAGTTTTAAATAAAATTTAGGGAATTTCTTTCCCGATAAATTTTTAGTTTTTCATTTACATTTATCAATAAAAAGTAAGTGTTGGGAGTAAAAAAAAATCAAGGCACCAAGAATTTAATTGTCTTATCCTGTGTACCTGGTATATTTTTACCGGTGCTATTCATGGGGTCACCATGGGGGGTCGGGGAGTGGGCACGCCTTGATGGCCGCTAACAAATACTCATCGGAAATAATTGTTGTTAGGTGCCCTGGAGTCGGTTCCAACTCATAGCAACCCTATGTACAACAGAAGGAAACACTGGCCAGTCCTGTGCCACCCTCACTGGAATTAGAATATTTAAAATATGAGCAAACTTTGAGTTCTTTTGGATTATATCTAAGGATGATTTTATATGGATGTTATCATTGATCATCCAAAAATAGAAGCCTTCATGCCTCACAAAGATTGAAATTAGATCATCAAAACAATTTATAGTTAATTGAAAAGTTGGCTTGTATGAACTATTCTTTCATAGAATTTAAAAAAAATAATTACATTACCTTTCTAAAAAGAGAAAAGATCAGAATCTCTGAAATGTGGTATTATAAATGAAAGGAATTTGTTTAATCTTTTAAGGGATTCCTACCCAAGAGATAAACCAAGCACCAAATCTGTTTTGGTTTAAGTGATGCTTGGTAAAAGAGAATTTTAGATCTGGAATAATTTAGAGATTATCTGTCCAATTCCATTATTTACAAATGAATCTCAGAAGTTAACTTTTAGCCATTTAACATCTGAATCTACTCTCACTTGGAAGAAACTACCAAAAGAGTGACTCATTTAATCAGCACAGTGCAATCTAAGGATGGAAGTTTTTCATTTCTGTTACTGAGTAAAAACTTCCTTCTGGATTTGAAAAGATATAACTTACTTAATGTTTACCAAAAAACAAAACCCCACTGCAATTCTGCCTCATAGTGATCCCATAGTGTTTTCAAGGCTGTAAACCTTTATGGAAGCAGGCTGCTACATCTTTCTCCACCGGAGCCACTGGTGGTTTCAAACTACCGACCTTTCCATTAGCAGTCGATCGGTTTACCCACTGCACTGCCAGGGCTCCTATTTCATGTTTAGCAATTTTAAATTACTATTGTACATTAATAATGCATTGAATTAAGATATGGTAAAAATAGGTTATAGATTTAAAAAAATTCTTTTTGCTTGTTTTCTTTGCTTGCTTTTCACTGTTTTGGCCTGGAAATGATACATTTATCGTAATCACTTTAGGCCCAGACAGTGAAATCATCTGTAACATTACTTACGAGTAAACTTTCCATGTCTGAGCACTTCTTGGGCTTTCACAAGAATTACCTTATCAAGTATTAGGGCAGTAACATTTGTCCCTCTTTTTATTTGCTGGAAAGTAAATTGTACATGGTTACAAACCAAAGTGTTCAGGATGTAATAAAGGCTATAAATTCATGTATTTCTGTTAAGAATGGGATTTAAGTATAACTTTCATTTGACTGTGCTTCAGTTTCACTTAAAGTGGTAAGCATGCAAAAAACATTGATTTACCTGACAAATGGACGGCCTTCATAAAAACAAGACTGAGTGGTAACTGTCTCTATTACAAAATATCAGAATGGTAGATTGAGTGTGAAAGGTACATACCAAGGAGAACTGTGGACATTTTAGGCCATTTGTCCCTTCTCAGTTACTCCTGAGTGTGTATGTGTGTGTGTGTTAAGCTTCTGATCTATGAATTAAGTCCTCTTTGGTAGAAATGGCTAATTAAACAGACCATGGTACAAGTCTCTGTCTATGAACATAATATGAAAACATACTGATGTCATGCATTTTTTTCAAATATCATGAAGGTGCACAAAATCCTGAGGGTCTCTGTGTAAACCACCTGTAAGCGGTCCCTTAGGAGAAGGCTGAGGCATGAGACACATGCTCGCACACAGAAACAGACAGCTGGTGTGGTGATGTTAAGATTGGTGCCAGGGTGTTCCCCTCTTGCGTAGGAGTTCTAGGTCATCCTGACAACTTGCCATGTGCTCATGCACACGTGGCTTTAATGTTTACAGACGCTGTTCCAGAATTTTGAAGAATAGTGATGTAACAGTGGGGTAGGGGACAAGCGGTCAGTCTCTCAAGAACTGTTCAATGACCTGAATCATGATATTGATAGAGAATAAGAAATCACCCGTTATAGTAAAACTTGACTGGAAGGGAAATATGGGAGATGCCTGAAGCAGGCTTTCCCCCAACCCCCACATTATTTATTTTAAACTATCATCACCACTACCCAAAAGGCTTTGAACTTAAAATAGTAGCTTTTAACCCGGACAAGTGAGTAAGCGCTTTAGTATCCAAGGACTGGAGGTGACGAAGCTCTTAAAAGTGTCACTGTCTTTCAAAACCTAGCTGACTCAGACTCTTTTAGAAGTTAATATGGTCACTTAACCATCTCTAATAATGTTGCTGCATACCTACATGAAAACAGACAATTGGAGTTAAGGCTGCCATTTTCTGTTGTTTTAAAATTGTTTCTTACCCATTCTGTATTTGTTTTGTTTCTGAAAATATGCCATTTCTACTACATCAAGAAATGGTTTCCAAAATCACTGAATATGTTTGTATAGAACCACTTTGCTTAACAAAAGCCTATATGTGCAATAATAGAGGGGAGATAACCCCTCTTATCTGATAGAATCATAAGAAAAGGAAAAGATAAGTGATGATTTTGGAAAATACGTAATAATAAGGTCATGCTATTCATTCATCTGGTACAGTGGTTAAGATCTTGGCTTAAGAGCTCGGCTGCTAACCAAAAGATTGGCGGTTCAAATCCACCAGCCACTCCTTGGAAACCCTATGGAGCAGCTGTACTCTGTCCTATAATGTCGTTATGAGTCAGAATCGACTTGACTGAATAAAAACCAAATAACCAAACCCACTGCATTCAACTAAATGCCAGCAGCGGTGTTTAACATAAAAAGGTGCCTAAAAGGGTGGGGGAAAGATGTAAAAATTAAGTGAAATATGAAGAATTTTCAATAAAGTATAAATGCTCTAGCACAGAATATGAACATTTTAAAGATCTGTTTCAAACTGTCTTTCATACTTGCAACAAATTATCAAAGCTTTTTCATTTACTTTCTCTTGAACTTTTAACAGCTTTTCCTGGACTATAGGTTTAATTCTGTGTGGGTGTGTATGTATGTGTGTTTTTGAGTATGTTTGCCTATTTTAGATTTAGATGTATAAACTAGAGATATTTCCAACTACTTAGAAGACATTATCACTTGGATTCCCCCCGCCTTCACTTCAACATTTTAAAAAATCATCAGATTTGCAACAAGTAGTTTATTTCCAAACATAGCATCATAGAATTTTTGTGGGGGTGGAGATGGGGAGAGGACATTAAACCAAAACCAACCCAGTTGCAGTCGAGTTGATTCCAACTCATGGCAACCCCATGTGTTACAGAGTAGACCTGTTCTGTAGGGTTTTCTTGGCTGTGATCTTTATGGAAGCTGACTGCCAGGCCTTTTTTCCATGACACTGCTGGCTGGGTTCAGACTGCCAACCATTAGGTTAATAGTTGAGCACAAACTATTTAAGCCACCCAGGGACCTTAGAGACTCTCTAACCCATTCACTGCATTTACAAATGAGCAAAATGGAAGCATGGGAAGGTACAGACACTTGATTCTAGTTACTTAACTGGCTGTTTATAATTTTAATATTAGCCAATACTTACTTAGTTCTTACTTTGTGTTAAGCACTACGCTAAACAGTTTCTGGAACCCTTGGTGGCACAGTGGTTAAAAGCATGGCTGCTAACCAAAAGGTCAGCAGTTCAAATCCACCAGACACTCCTTTGAAATCCTATGGGGCAGTTCTACTCTGTCCTATTATAGGGTTGCTATGAGTCACAATCAACTTGATGGCAATGGTTTTTAAGCACTTTCCAGAGATTATCTAATTTAATTTTGACAACACCTCTATTTTGGTTGGTGTCGTTACTTAACTGAGGAAGAAACCCAGACATAGAGTTAAGTAACTTCCCTACAGATTTTGAATTATCTTTGACATGTCCTTATTACGAGTTTATCACTAAGCTCTATAAGGTATTTTACTGTGTCATTTTTTCTTTGCCCCTTCTTTTCTGTTCCCACTTCCCTTCCCCTATTCTTTCCACTCTATTTCTATATGGCTGTAATTTCTCCTTCATTTGGCTTCTCACCTGTGTCACCTTTCTTTCCCACCTCTCCCAGATGTTTCTGCTCTTCACCACATTTTCCTTCCAAAGGAGTCTACAGCTGGATGATGTCAAACAGTCTGGGCTTTAGAGTTAGGAAGATCTTGGTTTGAATATCGGTTTTTCTTATAGGCTGTGTGTGTTCTTATTCAAGTTGCTTTAGCCTCCCTGAATCTGCTCCCCAATCTGTAAAATGAGGATAGCTCAAAACTCTTATCTCATGGGTTGCTGAGTGGATCAGATGAGGTAACATAAAACATTACTTGGCAAAATTGCAGTGACAGAATAAATATTTGCTTGCTCCTCAAGCATTTATTGAAGCTCTATGTATCAAGAAAGGAGAGTGCCATCATTTTTGCCCTTGTAGAGTATATACAGACTTACAGGAGAGAATCAGTACTATAATCACTTTTATCACAATGAGATTGGAATTATCAGAACTCTCAGACTGGTCAAGTCAGGAATTTCCCAGACTGCTGCTAGCCCTCTGCTCAAAGATGTGCTTCCTCAATTGCCTGAATGGTCTGAGGCACAAGAGTTGACGTTGCTTTCTCAACAGTGGAGCTCAACAGAAAGATTGCACAAGTCTAACAGTAGAGCCTCTGAAGAATGCCCCAAGGGGAAAGAGTTGAAGGATTATTTCCATCCCTTTATGTTTTTGACCAGAATACAAATCACGAGCCTGTGTCATCTGTTCCATTATCTTTTACTTTCCTTATTAAGTACGATGAAAAGATACAAGCTTCACCATAGAAATATAAAATGGCAGCATGTATGATTTAAATCTACTAAGAATCACAGATGTTGCTTGTTCTTCCTGTTTCATATCCCAATTTTAGGAACAAGAATAAATACCTTGAAATACCTTGCTTAAAGATAGATGACTGATTGCCTTGGTGTGCTAATCCCAGGAGCTTCCCATGAGAATGGGAAATCCTTGCATTGTGGTGTCAGAGAATTTTAGGCCCCATGTGAAAGATGTTTTGAGATGTGTGTGGTCTCTCAAAATAGTTAGCAATTTAAAATATATTTGTAATTTATGTGTCAGAAACTGTCTTTCTTCATCAAGATGGTAGTTTTCTTGAGAGCCAGGATCACATCCTGTATGTCTGTTTAATCCCCCACGATAATAAGCATGCAACCAAGCACACAGCAGATCCTCAGTAATAGTTACTCATACACTGGTTGCTGTGTATAGGTTGGGGATGTTCTTGAGTACCATCCTAAGTCTGAACTATCATTTTTGGGAAATAAGGAACACACATAGGGACTGTTTCCACCCTCTTCCAAGCCACTGTCATATCACACTTTCAGTATGGCAATATCCTTCTACCTTTATCCTCCCCCACCTCTCCTTGGTCTTTTACCCAAACAGCAACTCAGGCAATCCTTTTAAAAAATTAAGACAGGTCATACCTCTTCTCTGCTCAAACCATCGATGGATCCCCATCTCGCTTACAGTAAAAGACAATGCCCTTTCCCTGGCTTTCAAGGCCTCAAATGATCTGGCCACTATTTACATTTCTGATTCCATTTCTTACCTTTCTTCTCCCTCACTCTAATCTCAGTGACCTACTTGCTGTCCCGGCAACAATGAGCATCTTCTTACCTCTAGGGTTTGTACTTGCTGTTCCCTTTCCCTGGAGTACCCTTCGTTCAGATATCCACGTGTTGCTCCTTCTCATCTCTCCTTGTGTTACCTTCTCAGGGAGCTCATCCTATGTAATTCCTTACCCTGCCTTATTTTCTGTCATAAGCTTTAGTATCACATGGCAGAGGTTTTTGTTGTTGTTTCTGGGGTTTTTGTTAGTTATGTAAATTTATTTATTGTCGGCCCCCCCCCCCCGGTATATATGAGTTCAGTGATATTGTTTGAATCACTGACGTGTAGCTTTGGTACACAGGACAGTGGCTAGCACATGGTAGTTACTCAGTAAATATTAGTTGAAGGCATAAATGAATGAAATGGTAAAAAAAGAAAGAAGGAAAAAAGGCAGTTGTATACATTTATTTTTACTTATATTCTCTTTAAGGCCACCATGTTGTGTTTTCTCTCCTGCTTCCCCCTCATCAGAAATTAATCATAAATAAAATATCCATTGAGCACATATAGGTGAAATTAGGCATTGCCATCAAGGTGTCTTAAAGGAGACAATTGCCCAGGAGCGTCTGGGACCAAAAAACACATGTAGCTAAAATGCCATATGTATTGGCAACTGTATTATTTTCTGATGTTACTATAACTGGATAATATTTCAGTTACATTGTGTTTAAAAGGTTTTTGTGGCTACTACAAAATATAAACATGATTTGCAATACTATTTCAATAGGAAATTCATTCCAAGTTTTAAACAACTGATTTATAAGTAGACTATTGGAGCCCAAGCCTTCTGCAAGAGGAGCACTGCCTGCATTTTTTCTTCTGGTTAGTTCCTTTCATTTGTGTGGACACCAACTTCCTTCTAGGCTGGGAGAAACAGCACTGTCTCCAATATCACACAGTATCTACTAACACCATGAGACAGTATCTTTCAACTAGTTAGAGTTGGGCTGTCCTTGACATTTATTTCATAGTGAAAAGTACTTATAGATAGATGTTTCTTTATATCCCAGTTTTCTACTGGTTGAAATAACTTCCTTTTTCATTTGAAAAATGGCCAAAAGTAATCCACAGTGTTTTATGTGGGTTTTTCTGCTCAAAATCCAGCAGAATTTATGTGATTTGTAAGCCCCATGATAGGAGTTCAATTTCTGCTTTCTTCAAAGTGTTATCTCCAGTGTCTGGCACAGCGCCTGACACATAATAAGCCCACAATCAACATTTGTTAAATGAAAGTCAATACTTTGAGAATTCTTATGCCGACGATTTAGTAGCATAAAAAACCCATAATGATTTAGACTCTACTCCATACTAGTGAAATGAAATGCAAATTACTAGAGTAGCTCTTTCTTTACTTCCAAATACAGGGAACTTCTGAAATCAGGATAATCGACCTATGAGTTTTAATGCCTGTTATTGATCATAATAGTATGTAACCATTTGACTAGATAAGATGACAGAAGCTGTTAGTCCATCATTTCTCTTCCCTTCCTTAGAAAATGACAGAAAGATGAGAATGGAAAAAAATCAGTAGTCAAAAAGTCTTCTTCAAACATACAGTGTAACTTACTGTGGCAGTTCTTCTAAAATCTTGAAATTCTCTACTGGTGCTACCAAGGTGTAACACTCTGCTACAACTACCTCTTGATAAAGGACAGCTGGACCCTGCTGCCAGGGTAATAGCTGCCCATCTACAGTGCAAAGTAAAGTATGATACCTGGGATGGTGACGAAGGTAAGGCAGCAATCTAAATAGACTAGACCCCCTTCTTCCAGATTGCACCATTCAATTTCATATGTTTGCCTTCATCTCCTTTAGAAGTCTCTCCTTATCTTTTTTCCAAGTCTTATCTCCTTCATTTGTCCATAGCATGCATTTCCTTGGACAGGCCAAACAGGATTGTCATCGTTTTTGGTCTTGCAAAAGACATTGTTGTCTTTAAATGAGATCTTTATCTTTTCATGGGATGCAGGGCCACACAGCCTATGCTATAAAATGAGTGATTTACACTATACAATTTTTTAAAACTTACTGAACTTCAAATTCATATGTATATTCTATATACACAGAATATATTCATATATAATTCTATATACATAGACAGCAAATGAACACACGTTTCAGGCATTAAACAAATATTTGTTAAATTGCATTTTGTAGGTGGCCTTGTTATTTCATTTTAAGAAAAAAAAAAGTAGTGTTACATTCAAATACCTATTTATGAGAAACATTTCAGAATGATGAAGGTTGAATTTAGGGCTTCTTATAGACTGTCTTCATATCTTTTATGACTGTTTCTCATAATGTGAGGATATGAGTGGCCTTAAGACTTGAAGCTGATTAACTCTTCACCCAATTAAGAAAAAAAAAAATCTTTCAGTGAGAACAAAGTAATCATCAGAAGTGTTCTAGTAGATGAACTATTTTTGGTAATAAAATTAATATGGGCAGTTAACAGCTGTTTCAGAGTTGGCTACGTCGCTACTACCTGCTATGCAATGATACTGCTTTTTGGACAGAGCAGAAAGCGAGGTTCCATAAACCAAACTTTAAATATCCCTCTGGAATAGTGATGTGAAAAGGAATCCTGCTTCTCAGAGCTTGTAAGTATATAAATTTTGTTCTAAGAGACAGTGTACTCCTGAATGCCAATACAAAGGATAAAAGTTTAACTATCTTTAATCTCTAAGATAAAAATGTGCATAAAAGTACCATTTACTGTGTGCTCTTTGCCAAAGTGATAAATTCCTAAATTAATCTTTTAAGAGAAATTTAAGCTTCTTAAAAAACACTTCAGACAATAATGAGTCATTTTAGTAAGTATAAGAAATAAAGTCTAGTTTTGAAAATGACAGACTTGCTACAAGAATGTGAAGCTGATGAGACTAGGAAATGGAAAAGAATTCCTTGGTTTCTTTTATCTTCTCACCTACTCAGTGAATGCATGTAAGATTCCATTTATTTAGATACTCATTATATAAACCAAATCAAACCCATCGCCGGCAAGTCGATTCTGACTCAATTAAAATGTATATGAAATCAGGCTAATATCCTTAGGAGAATTCATGTTAACAAACTGATGTATAAACAAGTCATACTTTAACAGAGATTAGTATTGGTTAGGAAGAATCTTGAGATTTCTTCAGGATTTAAATTTAACAAAATATTGGTTGTGGTTGGATGTGTGCATAGAATCATAAAACATTCTACCTGTGCCTGTAAAAATAGTGTGTATTATTTCTTAATATTGGGTAGCAGTGACTTCAGTAAGACTCCTCTCTGTCAACAAACTGGCAAAACAATTATAAACATGAACTTAATATGCTAATTCTCTTTTCACCAAGAGCTTTGAATTGTTCTGTAACTACAGTACATATATAAATACAATTGTATGAGTATCAAGGAGAGTTAGAAAAAGGCAAATATCTGTTTCTTGATATGTGTGTGCATGTGTGTATATGTACTATACGTGTGTGTGCACAGAGAGAGACAGCGCGCCCTGGTGGCGCAATGGTTAAGTGCTCGGCTGCTAACCAGAGGGTTAGCAGTCCGAGAACCCATCAGCTGCTCTGTAGGAGTAAAGACCTGGCGATCTGCTCTTGTAAAGATTTCAGCCTAGGAAACCCTATGAGGCAGTTCTTCTCTGTCTGATAGGGTCGCTGTGAGTCGGAATCAACTCGACGGCACACAACACACACAAACACACATATATGTACAACATTACTTGATAAGCTTTAAAAGATACTTCGCCAGTGCTTTCCTCTAAAGAAATTTATTTGTACATTGTAAAAACCCTTTTTCAGAAGCTACTCACTAGGATCACATAATTTCTAGTCATTAGTGTCTCCTTAGAAAGCTCCTTAGAATGCTTCTTAGAAGCAAGGATGGTGAGAACTTCAGCTTGCTAACTTTGGACATGTCATCAGGAAAGACCAATCGCTAGAAAAGGACATCATGTTTGGCAAAGTTGAGGGAAAATGAGGAAAACCTCATCTGGATTGATACCATAGCTGAAACAATGGACTCACACACATCAAGATCATGAGGATGGCACAGGACCAGGCAACATTTCATTCTGTTACACAGACAAGGTCACCGTGAATAGGTGCTGACTTGATGGCAACTAACAGTATCAACAAGTGTCTCCTAAGACACGTTTGAGAAAGAAGACTCGGTATATTCATAGGATTAAATATGACTGAAAGTTAAAAGTAATTAATTTAAAAAATAAACTAGGTTAAAAAAAAAAAGTATGTCTTTCTTATGAGTAGCTATAGTGTTTTCATTCAGGTCCTCTTTTGCCACTCCATTTTCCAACCTGAAGAAAGGAAAATAACCTAGTCTCCTTCTTAACTGACCCACAGTCTTTCTTGAAATAATTAACAGCAATCTTTCAAAACAGGTATGAGAGGTGGAATGGGGAGGTCCAGGAGGTAGTTAATAGGTATAATCCTATCGGCTTCATGCAGTGCCCATGATACCTCAAAAGCAACTAGCAGAATACACATATTTACAGATTCCGTATTTTTTCTCAGGGTATTCAAGATTAAAAAATATATATACTGTTTTCTTTTATGTGAAGATTTCTTCCCTCATCTCTCCTCAAAAAAAAAAAAAAAAAAAAGGTGCATCCTCTTCATTTGGGAAATGACTGCTTATAATAGAAAGTTATTTGCAGTCAGCTGTTACACTTAGATGATTTATGCCACCTCTGACCTGCTTTCTGGTAACACATGACTTCATTCATGGCTCTGGAGGTGACCTGTGTACCCTGACCTGGCATAAACCTGGAGTGTGAAGTCATTTCAGTGGTACTTGCTGGAGGGAAGATTGATGTCCCACTGTAACTGTCTACAGTGAGGACTGTAAAGCAGCTGCATTCCTAGTGAGACCTGATTCAGTTCATCTCCCTACTAGTTTCTTCAATATTGTTAGTCTTTCCCAAGAGTTTTCTAGCATGTATGAGACTTTTCTGGCTTATAATGTCTCCTGAGCTGAAATAACATGCAGTTCTTAAAAACAAAACAAACCAAATCCGTGGCCATCTAGTTAATTCTGCCTCAGAGTGATCCCACATGTGTAGAATACAGCTGTGCTCCATAAGGGTATCACTAGTTGATTTTTAGGAAGTAGATCGCTAGGCCTTTCTTCCAAAGTGCCTCTGGGTGGGGTTGAGCCACCAACCTTTTGGTTAGTAGTCAATCGCTTAAACATTTGCACCACCTAGGACTCCATGTGCAGATACTAATAGTTTTTTGTTTCTCTTCTCTTCCTGTACTGACACTTTCTTGGGGGTTAGCATGGTTTGTACATTCCTGGTCAGCTGACAATGGTGATCACTCTTAGTAATGACACTTTCACACCTGAGTAACGTGTTCCAGCCTTCTAGGTTCTCATCCACTCCAGGTCAGTGACCAGTTGAGACAGTATTGACTGTCCATGTCTTATAAACTGGAGTGAACTTGGCATGAAAGGCTTTTCTCAGACAAGCTTCTCTAAAGGGAAAGTCAGTAGGTCCTTTTTTCCAAACTCCACTTTGATCCATGATGATTTCAAAATATTGATTTTGTTTTTTGACTGTCTAAAAATGCTTTCCCACATTTCAAAACCCCAGTCCTTAATACATGGAGAAAAGTAAAAATTCTCACATGCCTGTTCTACCATGCTTCCACACTTGCACATGTATAAAATATATGCAGACATGTTCTATGATTATTACGTTCTCTTTTTAAGTCATATAGTTTCTTTGTTTTACTAGGGAGTGAAATTATGTTTATCTAATTATTTCAGAGCTTATTTGCTGTGCTCTGAAAGATCACGACACTTAAAAAGACTTTCTGAAATATATTTCATCTACCACTTAACTCTCGCTATCCCATCATCACAAGCAGTATTCACGCTCTGATTGATTTGCCCTTTTCTAATTCTTTATAATTCAAATCCCCATGGTTATTTCTCCAACTTAAAGTTTACTTCCCCTAACCACCTCCTACCCTCGTTTAATCTTTATTCCTTGTTTGCCTCTATAAAAGCTGGTTTTAAAATAAAAGTTTGTGGAGGTGGGGCCAAGATGGTGGAATAGTCAGATGCTTCCAGTGGACCTTCTTACAAACAAAAAACCAAAAAAACAAGTGAATCAATTATATATGGCAGTCTGGGAGCCCTGAACATCAAAGGCAGAGTTGAGGAACTGGACTGAGTGGCAGGGGGAGGTAGAGACGGTTCGGAAGTAGCGAGGAGTTCCCGGACCTGACCCAGCGAGAGCCTGAGCCCTTCAGGCCTGATCAGCTCATTGGTGAGTGGTGAGGCAGGCAAGCAGTGGTGCTAGAGAGGTGTGTTTTCCGCTCCGAGAGAGACCCAGTGGCAGAGAGTCTACATGGCCACCCAGAACCAGTAAGCAGCAGCCCTCCATCGGCGAAAGATAAGTACTTGTGTATGGCCTACCGCACGGATCAAAACCACCCGCCTTAGGGAAAAACCTCGCTCCCATTTACCTCCCCACTCCCTGCTCTATACTGGATCCCAGACCAGCTTCAGCAATTGCTGAGACCCCTGGGCCGGAAGTAGGATCCGTCACACGCCTGGAGCCATTTTCCCTGCCTTGGAGAGTGAACAAATTAACAAACGGCAAAAAATAAACTGCTGGCTCCCCTAAGCCAGGAAACCAGGGTAGACACAGCTCCTTTGCCTAGGCACAGGCATAAGGGATCCAAGGACTTTGAGTGCCTTTCCCCTGCATAGACTTGTGAGGGCCCATCTCAACAGCGTAGGCCCTCATTACCACAGTACAACAGGGTATATACCAGAACTCTAACTTCAACTGTTTCAGCTGTGAAGTGACAGGTTCTTGACATTTGATACTGCTCTGCCCATTAAGCAGCATCTTCACCTACCCACATCAGGGGCCTGAGGACTCGTGGCTCCACCCATGCCACCTAGCCACCTGCAATAGGGGCCCATGAATAAGAGGTGCCCCCCGCCCCCGTCCTTACAGCCAACAGCACTGGATGCTCATATTCCAGCTGCAAAACCCACCCAGCTACGCGCTCTAGGGGAACAGGGACACACCTCCCTCCTAGGCACTTGGGGGCGGCTGTCAGCCCCCTACCTTGCTCAGAGTGTATCCCCTGCTGCAGCCAGATGCCTGTACAGGACTGTAAGTGAGAGCCTACACCACACACTTGGTGGCTATCTACCTGGGCACCTAAGCTGAATCCATGCAGGAGGAGTGGGTGGACTCCTGAGCTCACACACCTAGTAACAGATCTAACCACCTGGTGACAGGGCATTACAGCTTCAAAGGTCCCAATAATCAAACTAGCTCATACGAGCAGCCTATCTGGGCATATCAAAACAAAACAAGAAGCTAGGGCACAGTAAGCAAATATAAAATACATAAATATAATAACTTATTGATGGACAACAGTCAGTATCAAGTCACATAAAGAGGCAATCCATGATGGCCTCAGCAAGCTCCCAAAATAAATAATCTAGAAATTTTCCAGAGGAGGTAAATTTCTCGGAATTACCAGAGGCAGAATACAAAAGATTAATGGACAGAACTCTTCAGGAAATTAAGCAAAATGCAGAACACACAGTAGAGGAAATTAAAAAGATTAGAGAAGAGCATAATGACAAATTTAACAGGCTGCAAGAATCCATACAGAGACAGCAATCAGAAATCCAGAAGATTAACAATAAAATTTCAGAATTAGACAACTCAGTAGAAAGTCATAGGAGCAGAATTCAGGCAATGGAAGTCAGAATTACTGAGACTGAAGATAAAGAACTTGACATGAACTTATTTAGGATTAAAAAAATGAAGAAACCCTAAGAATTATGTGGGACTCTATCAAGAGGAATTACCTACGAGTGACTGCAGTACCAGAACAGGAGGGGATGACAGAAAATACGGAGAGAGTTGTTGAAGATTTGTTGGCAAAAAAACTTCCCTGATATTATGAAAGATGACAAGATATCTATCCAAGATGCTCATCGAACCCCACATAAGGTAGATCCCCAAAAAGTCACCAAAACATATTATAATCAAACTTGCCAAAACCAAAGATAAAGAGAGAAATTTAAGAGCGCTAGGGATAAACAAAAAGTTATCTACAAAGGAGAGTCAATAAGAATAAGCTCGGACTACTCAGCAGAAACCAGGCAGGCACGAAGGCAATGGGATGACATATATAAAGCTTTGTAGGAAAAAAACTGCCAGCCAAGAATTATATATCCATCAAAACTGTCCCTCAAATATGATGGTGAAATTAGAGCACTTCCAAATAAACAGAAGTTTAGGGAATTTGCAAAAACCAAACCAAAATTACAGGAAATACTAAAGGGAGTCCTCTGATTAGAAAATTAATAACATCAGATAACAACCCAAGACTAGAATACAGGACAGAGCAAACAGACATCAACCCACAAAGGGAAGTCACAAAAGTAAATCAAAGCTAAAACAATGAAAATAGGGAAACAAATGTCAGTATGTAAAAGATGACAGACAACATTAAAAAACAAGATGGACTTAAAAAATGTAGACATAGATTTTCATATGCAGAGAAAGTCAAGGAAATATAAAGAAATAAAAGACTGATATAAACTTGGAAAAATAGGGGTAAATATTCAGGTAACAACAAAGGAAACTAACAATCCTACAAGTCAAAATAAAAAACTTGAAAAAATATAAAGACTCAGCAAACACAAAATGAACAGCAATGAAAAAGATTTAAAGAAAATACATAAAGAAAAACGACTCAGCACAGACAATTAAGTGGCACAAAGAAACTATGAACAACATACAAAAAAACATCAAAATGACTGCACTAAACTCATACCTATCAATAATTACACTGAATGTAAATGGACTAAATGCACCAGTAAAGAAACAGAGAATGGCAGATTGGATAAAAAACAGGATCCATCTATATGCTGCCAACAAGAGACACACCTTAAAGACACAAACAAACTAAAACTCAAAGGACGGAAAAAATACATCATATCAAGCAAACAACACTCAAAAAGGAGCATCAGTGGCAATATTAATCTCTGACAAAATAGACTTTAAAGTAAAATCCACCACAAAGGATAAAGGACACTATATAATGATTAAACAATCAGTACACCAGGATGACATAACTATAATAAATATTTACACACCCAACAGGGCTCCAAAATACATAAAACAAACTCTAACAGCACTGAAAAGAGAGAGAGAGATAGCTCCACAATAGTAGTAAGAGACTTCAACACACTACTTTCTGTGAAGGACAGAACATCCAGAAAGAAACTCAACAAAGACACGGAAAAGCTAAATGCTACAATCAACCAACCTGGTCTCATGGACATATACCGCACACTCCAACCAACAGCAGCCACGTATACTTTCTTTTCGAACACACATGGAACATTCTCCAGAACAGACCACATATTAGGCCATAAAGCAAGCCTTAACAAAATCCAAAGCATCGAAATATTACAAAGCATCTTTTCTGACCATAAAGCCATGAAAGTAGAAATCAACAACAGAAAAAGCAAGGAAAAAAAATCAAACACATGGAAACCGAACAATGCCTTGCTCAAAAACTACTGGGTTATAGAAGAAATTAAGGATGGAATAAAAATATTCATAGAATTAAACGAGAATGAAAACACATCGTACCAGAACCTTTGGGACACAGCAAAAGCAGTGCTCAGGGGTCAGTTTATAGCAATAAATGCACACATAAAAAAAGAAGGGCCATAATCAAAACACTAACAAGTGGAACAAGTAGAAAGAGGGCAGCAAAAGAAGCCCTCAGGTGCCAGAAGAAAGGAAATAATAAGAATTAGAGCAGAATTAAATGAAATAGAGAATAGAAAAACAATTGAAAGAGTTAACAGGACCAAAAGCTGGTTCTTTGAAAAGATCAACAAAATTGATAAACCATTGGCCAAACTGACAAAAGAAAAACAGGAGAGGAAGCAGATAACCCATATAAGAAATGAGATTTGTGCTATCACAACAGACCCAGCTAAAATTAAAAGAATCGTAACAGAGTACTATGAAAAATTTTACTCTAACAAATTTGAAAACCTAGAGGAAATGGACAAATTTCTAGAAACTCACTACCTACCTAAACTAACACAAACAGAGGTAGAACAACTAAATAAATATATAACAAAAGAAAAGATTGAAAAGGTAATTTAAAAACTCTCAACAAAAAAAAGCCTTGGCCCAGATGGCTTCAGTGGAGAATTCTACCAAACGTTCAGGAAAGAGTTAACACCACTACTACTAATGGTATTTCAGAGTATAGAAAAGGATGGAATACCTCCAAATTCATTCTATGAAGCCAGCGTAACTCTGATAACAAAACCAAGTAAAGACACCACAAATACAGAAAATTACACACCAGTATCCCTCATGAACATCGACGCAAAAATCCTCAATAAAATTCTAGCTGATAGATTCAGCGACATATCAAAAAAATAATTCACCACGATCAAGTGGGATTTATACCAGGTATGCAGGGATGGTTCAACTTTAGAACAACAATCAGTGTAATCCATCACATAAATAAAAAGACAGGAACCACATGATCTTATCAACCGATGCAGAAAAGGCATTTGACAAAGTCCAACACCCATTCATGATAAAAATTCTCAACAAAGCAGGAACAGAAGGGCAATTCCTCAGTATAATTAAGGGCATTTATACAAAGCCAACAGCCAACATCATCCTAAATGGAGAGACTTTGAAAGCATTCCTCTTGAGAACGGGAACCAGACAAGGATGCCTTTTATTACCACTCTTATTCAACATAGTGCTGGAGGTCCTAGCTGGAGCAATTAGGCTAGAAAAAGAAATAACGGGCATCCAAATTGGTAGAGAAGTCCAAGTGTCTCTATTTGCAGATGATATGATCTTATACACAGAAAACCCAAAGAAAGAATCCACAAGAAAACTACTAGAACTAATAGAAGATTTCAGCAAAGTTTCAGGATACAAGATAAACATACAAAAATCAGTTGGATTCCTTTACACCAACAAAGAGAACCTTGAAAAGGAAATCACCAAATCAATACCATTTACAACAGCACCCAAGAAGATAAAATACTTAGGAATAAATCTAACCAGAGACGTAAAAGAGCTATACAATGAAAACTGCAAGACACTACTGCGAGAAACCAGAAGAGACTGGCATAAGTGGAAAAACATACTTTGCTCGTGGATAGGTAGACTCAACATTGTGAAAAGGTCAATTCTACCCAAAGCGATCTACAGATACAATGCGATCCCAATCCAAATTCCACCAGCATTTTTTAATGAGATGAAGAAACAAATCACCAACTTCATATGGAAAGGGAAGAGGCCCCGAATAAATAAAGCATTACTCAAGAAGAAGAACAAAGTGGGATGCCTCACACTACCCGATTTTCAAACCTATTATACCACCACAATAGTTAAGAACAGGCTGGTACTGGTACAAAAACAGATACATAGATCAATGGAACAGAATTGAGAGTCCAGACATAAATTCATCCACCTATGAGCAGCTGATATTTGACAAAGGCCCAAAGTCTGTTAATTAGGGAAAAGACAGTCTCTTTAACAAATGATGCTGGCATAACTGGATATCCATCTGCAAAAAACTGGAACAAGACCCATATCTCACACCATGTACAAAAACTAACTCAAAATGGATCAAAGACTTACATATAAAATCGAAAACGATAAAGATCATGGAAGAAAAAATAGGGACAACACTAGGAGCCCTGATACATGGCATAAACACAATACGAACCATAAGTAACAATGCACAAGCACCAGAAGAGTCTAGATAAATGGGAGCTCCTAAAAATCAAACACTTATGCTCATCAAAAGACTTTACCAAAAGAGTAAAAAGACAACCTACAAACTGGGAAAAACATTTTGGCTATGACAAATCCCATCAGCATCTAATCTCTAAAATCTACAATATACTGCAAAACCTCAACAACAAAAAGACAAATAATCCAGTTAAAAAATGGGCAAAGGATATTAACAGGCACTTCACCAAAGAAGATATTCAGGCGGCTAACAGACATATGAAGAAGTGCTCACGATCACTAGCCATTAGAGAAATGCAGATCAAAACTACAATGAGATATCATCTCACCCCAACAAGGCTAGGATTAATCCAAAAAACACAAAATAATAAATGCTGGAAAGGTTCTGTGGAGAGACTGGAACACTTATACACTGTTGGTGGGAATGTAAAATGGAAATTGATTTGGTGCTTCCTTAAAAAGCTAGAAATAGAAGTACCATACGATCCAGCTATCCCGCTCCTTGGAATATATCCTAGAGAAATAAGAGCCATCACATGAATAGATATATGCACACCCAAGTTCACTGCACCACTGTTCACAATAGCAAAAAGATGGAAACAACCTACGTGCCCATTAACGGATGAATGGATCAACAAATCATGGTATATCAACACAATGGAATACTATGCAACGATAAAGAACAATGATGAAGCCGTGAAACAACTTATAACATGGAGGAATCTGGAGGGCATTATGCTGAGTGAATTTAGTCAGTCACAGAAGGACAAATATTGTATAAGACCACTATTATTAGAACTCAAGAAAAGGTTTAAACCCAGAAGACAACATTCTTTGATGGTTATGAGGGAGGCAGGTTGAGGGTTTACTAACTAGGTAGTAGATAAGAATTATCTTAGGTGAAGGGAAGGACAGCACACATGACAAAGGAAGTAAGTACAACTGAACTGAACCAAAGCTAACTAGTTTCCTGAATACAATCAAACACTTTCAGGGACAGAGTAGCATGGGTAGGGGTATGGGGACCATGCTTTCAGGGGACATCTTGGTCAACTGGCATAACAAAGCTTATTAAGAAAATGTTCTGCATCCTACTTTGGTGCAAGTGGCCATCTAAGATGCATCAATTGGTCCCAACCACCTGGAGTAAAGGAGAATGAAGAACACCAAAGATACAAGGAAAGTATTAGCCCAAGAGACAGAAAGGGCCACATAAACCAGAGACTTCATCAGCCTGAGACCAGAACTGGATGGTGCCCGGCTACCACCAATGACCGCCCTGATAGGGAACACAACAGAGTCCTTGATGGAACAGGAGAAGGGTGGGGTGCAGAACTCAAATTCTAGTAAGAAGACCAGACTTAATGGTCTGACTGAGCCTGGAGGAACCCCAGAAAGCATGTTCCTTGGATTCTCTATCAGCCCAGAACTAAAACAATTTCCAAGGCCAACTCTTCAGATAGGGATTAGACTGGACTGTGGGACAGAAAGTGATACTCGTGAGGAGTGTGTCTCTTGGGTCAAGGAGATACAAGAGACTAAACGGGCAGCTTCTGTCTGGAGGTGAGATGGGAAGGCAGAGAGGGCTAGGAGCTGACTGAATGGACATGGGGAATCGGGTGGAAAGGGGGAATGTGTTGTCACAGTACAGGAAGAGCAATTAGGGTCCCATAACAATGTATGTATACACTTTTTTATAGGAGACATACAAAAAAGTACGTATAAATTTTTGTATGAGAGACTAACTTGGATTGTAAACTTAAACTACAATAAAAAAGTAAAATTAAAAAAAAGTTTGTGATTCTATAAATCATTATGCTCATTTCTATTTATACCTAGCATATTTTAAAACCCTTAAAGTTTCCAGCATTCATTCCCCTCACACCCAAGCAATGATCTATATATACTTCTTGGCCAAGTCTTTTGTTATTTTATATTTTTGGTGAGTGTGTGTGTGTGTGTGTGTGTGTGTGTGTGTGTGTGTGTGTGTGTGTGTGTGTGTGTGTGTGTGTGTGTGTACACTTATGTGTGTGTGGCTACGGTCATGGTGATGGTGATTTGTAAACTCAATCACAATTATATACTTTTAGAACAGTTTCCTTTTCCAGGGAATTTCTTGATTATGTTTGCTTTCTTATGTGATAAATAATGTATATCAAAACTCGACAGCACAAATAGCACTTTTCTATTTCTTTGTACTCTTCTATTTTAGAATAACTGGTGGTAGACAACCGATTCCTTTTATTTCGGTTTCTACAACACAGAGGTTGCTAGGTGACTTTAATCTCTTCCAACAAGAGAAAAATCAACAATGACGAATGCCTGTTCTCTTTAGATGTGTATATCCCACCTAGAAGA
This sequence comes from Dugong dugon, assembly GCA_030035585.1. Lineage (NCBI taxonomy): Eukaryota > Metazoa > Chordata > Mammalia > Sirenia > Dugongidae > Dugong > Dugong dugon. The sequence goes on along the minus strand of CM057463.1, from coordinate 16,619,304 downwards.
TATGGCAAATAAAAAATGATTTAAAACATTTTTTTAATGTGTAGTTCCATATATACTATCTCCCTCAATTTCTGTAAAATGGCACTGTCTTAGTTATCTAGTGCTGCTATACCAGAAATACAAGTGGGTGGCTTTAACAAACATTTTCTCACAGTTTAGGGGGCTAGAAGTTTAAATTCAGGGTGCCAACTCTAGAGGAAAGCTTTATCTGTTGGCTCTGGAGGAAGTTGCTTGACTCTTCTAAGCTTCTGCTTCTAAGGGGTCTTCATGTGGCTTGGTGTGTCCCTGCAGCCATCTATGCCTAATCTGCTCTTTTTATTTTTTGTAAGAGATTAACTCAAGACACACCCTACACTAATCTTGCCTCATTAATGTAACAAAGTTTATTCCCATATGGGATTATAACCACAGGCAAAAACAAAAAAATCCATTGAATGGATTCTGAATCATAGTGACCCTTTAGGACAGAGTAGAACTGCCCCATCAGGTTTCCAGGGAGTGGCTGGTGGATTCAAACTGCTGACTTTTTGGTTAGGTTAGGATTTATAACACATATTTTGGGGGGACACAGCTCAGTCCGTAACAGGCACTAAATATATGTTTTTAATTATGCTTCAATTTCTTCAACATTGTGATTGACGTGTCACTCTGTAAATCATGAGAAATTAACTTCTAATTAACAATAGTTGTACCCATTTCCAATAAATTTAATATATAAAATTTTAACTTATGAAAATGATTATTTTTTTGTAATATTATGCCAAAATCTTGTTATAAAAATATTCCTTTGTATTATTCATTTATATAAGATTATTAGTCTTGTGTGATAGAATTTATAGCTTTTTACATTAAATGTCTTTTTTACTTAGGGTTATATACATATATTCTATTGTCCTGGGCATTATATGAAGTTTAACCTAGTATTTTCATTTTTTATATAATTTGATAATCATGTAAAAACATTATATAATTTTTAAGATTTTTTTCATCTTCAAATTTGCATTTCTTCTACCAAATTTCCCCGATCATGTTGCTTTCTAGTTACTGCCAAAGTTAAACATTACACACTTTCCAATAACAAGTGGTAGATTTGCAAAGACTTTCCATGGTTGTTTAATACCTTTTTTAAAGTTCTTATTTAAGAATCATACAAATAGCCAGAGCCGGTATGCAGCAGGTGCATGAGTGTGACTGTGCTGGTGGTTACTGAAATACTTCCAAGGTAGCTGGTGAATTCTGCTACCCTAAGATACCACTGTTTCTTCCTTGTGACTCCCTGGATGTCCCCTGCAATCCTGCAGCTAAAATAATACCTGACACTGTAGGAGGCCTCTGGAACCCTCCCTCAGCACTGTGACACATGCCATGCTATACCAATGGTTAAATATTTTGATTATCACTCCTGTGTATGGCAAGAGAATCATTATTTGTCTTAACTTGATGTTTACTATACTGTTTTTAAGAAAGCTTTATTTTGGAAGTATTTTATGCCACGTTCGTGACACTTTCAATTTTTAAAATGCATAAATGTTGTTAACAATCGATGTAAACGTAACTCCAGAGTTTTCCTATATGCTTTGAAATTTTTCAGTATAGACATTCCTTTTCTTCTCTCTTCTTAAAAGAAATTTTTATTCTTGACCTAGATGTCCCCCGAAACCATGGTCCCCAGACCCCAGTCCCAGCTCTTCTGTCCCTCAGTGTTTACTTGTGTTCAGGAATCTTCTTAGCTTTTGGTTTAGTCCAGTTGAAACATTCCTTTTTAATGGACTAGGTAAAATTAGAATGTTTGAGAAATTTATTGAGTTCTTCACTCTAACTTCTTTGTCTTTTTAAGGGAAATAAGATTTGAAGAAACTTCCTTTTTTAAATGTTTAGAATGAAAAATGTAGGCAGTGTTGTTACTGAGTAGTGCTGCATTTTAAAATGATGACAGATCAAATGTCAGCAAGTTTATACTATAGTAACAGTTCTATTTTATTGCAGTTTTCTATCTCATCAAACACTGGAATTTTTCTCATTGATCCTTTGTATTGATGATAGTAATGGTTCTAAGCCTTAGCTCATATAGCTCATATGACTTACGATATCCTTGCGTGGATATATTCTCTGGGCTATGAAGAATTTATAATATATAATAAATAATTTAAAATTTCATCATTTTACTTCCCATCTGTCTTTAAGGAAGTGAAATGGTGAGGTCAATTTAAACTTATATATTTTCCTTGAAAAGTAGGAAAATGAATTCATTTTTTAATATCTATGTTCATGCTGTAGATTTCAGATTTTAAAAAGAATTTACAGTTTATCAGGTTATTGATCCTTAATCTATGGCTGTTATAAATGAATATAATTAGCAATTCAGTCTAAATGAACCATGCCTCATTATGCTGAAGAATCCATTACATTGCTTTATAATATGAAAATGCCAAATCTAAATAGAACATACTTTTTAAAAATGTCTTTAGAATCAGTAATTAACTATTGTGACTATCAATTACAGTTATATACTGCAATTTAAAGATTAGTCATTGTTAAGTTTTAATATATGTGTATTCAAATTAGGATAATTGTACCAGTATAATTCTGTCAATGCTTATACACCCTATACATTTGTGCAATGCCTTTTTTAAATATGTATGTATTTGTTCTACCTATATCAAAGTAGACAGTGTCTAAGCCATAGAGTCGTAAAGTTTCAAAGCTGGGTTGGAACAGAGATAATCCAATTCAACGTTTTACAGACTTCTTTAGCCCTCAGTTTCTTGAAGAGATTGACTCAAGATCATGAAATTAAGGAGTACTGAAGTCAGAGTTAGAACTTCAGTTTGATTCATATTTTTGTGGTGCAAATGGTTAACACATTCATCTACTAACCAAAAGGTTGGAGGTTCAAGTCCACCCAGAGGTGCCTCAGAAGAAAGACCTGGCTATCTACTTCCAAAAAATCAGCTGTTGAAAACTCTGTGGAGCACAGTTCTATTCTGACATGCATGGATGGGGTCACCATGAGTCAGAATTGACTTGCTACCAACTGGTGGTGGTGTGTTGATCCCTTCTGCCAGCCCACTTCAGTTTGTCTATGGAGTTATGGGAGAGAAATTTCTTCTCGGGTTAAGCTCAAAACCAAGCTCCCACTGGAATCATTGTCCCACAGTCACATGTATGAATAGAAATGCCAAAGCTTAAAGTTCTCAGGAGGAACACAGAATTGACAGATGAATCATTAAAATCAATGAACACTCTCTCTTTCTTTATCCCTTTCCCCCATTTACCCTTTTCCTTCACTCCACTGCACAAAATGTCTAGAGGAGCTCTCCATGATGCCTGGAAGTTAGAAATGGCAATTCTGTTGTAGAGAATTATATTTTCTATTCTAGGAAATAAAAAATAAACCATATCCTTCCTGGCTTTCCAGATTAAGATTTTAGGGATACCCTCCATTGGTTTACACTAGCCCAGTCTCTGACCAAAGAGGTCAAGTATTAGCAAGTGTCACAAGTGTCAAAGAAATACTTGTTTCAGATGCAGAGAATCTGTATATGCTTTTTCTGCTTGACCTTTTACTCAGTGTTCTCTTCTAATGTGGGTTTTTCATCTTGTTTTATAAAAGTATTTAATACCTCATATTGTTTTTTTTTCTTAAAAGTAATATAAATTGATCTGATAATCTTCACACAATGTCAAGGGAATCTGTACCCATACCTCTACAGTCCTGTGTTGGGTTCTTAAAATTCTCTTTGTGCTTTGGAAATACTGTGTCACACGGTTTATAACTGCTAGTTAATACCTCAGCTTTGTCTGGCAATTTTAGTTCCATAAAGGCTGATGATTAGGAATAACCTTATGGGGTGTGTATTTGTTTTTTACTCAGTGGAATTTGTTCTGTAAACACTTACTGAATTCTTTCTTGGGAGTCACCACTGGGTCTATGTTAAAACCAAAAAAAAAAAAAAAAAAAAACCAAACCCATTGCCACTGAGTTGATTTCAACTCATAGCGACCCTATAGGACAGAGTAGAACTACCCCCAAAGAGTTTCCAAGGAGTGGCGGGTGGATTTGAACTGCTCAGCTTTCTGGCAAGCAGCTATAGATCACCATAACGCTTAACTACTTAGAAGTACCAAAAAAATGAAAAAAAAAAAAAAAAGACAAAAAAACCCATTGCCATTGAGTCAATTCTGACTCATAGCGACCCTATAACACAGAGCAGACCTGCCCCATAGGGTTTCCAAGGAGCGCCTGGTGGATTCAAACTGCCAACTTTTTGGTCAACAGTGGAGCTCTTAACTACTATGCCACCAGGGCTCCAGGAAGTAAATATACATAAGCTGTTTCTCTAGTTTTCTTCTTAGAGCTTTAACAACTAATGTTTTTTTTGTTTGTTTGTTTTTTTTAACAGTAGGATAGCCATTGCTGCCAAGTAGCTAATATTCTGAAATAGCACTTCCCATTGGGCATCGTACAGTTGGGATCATTTACTTGCAGAAAGGTGTATGTGTTGTGTATAGGGGGAGGAGAACTATTTTGTGGTTGTATCTTGCTGAGGTCAGTAACCGGCCGTTCAATGAACTCCATTCTGACCCCATTTAGACCTTCTCTTAGTCATCTAGTGCTGCTATAATAGAAATACCACAAGTGGATGGCTTTAACAAAGAGAAATTTATTTCCTCACAGTAAAGCAGGCTATATTTCCTCACAGTAAAGCAGGCTAAAAGTCTACATTCAGGGTGTCAGCTTCAGGAGAAGGCTTTCTCTCTCTGTCAGCCTTCTTATCAATCTTCCCCTGGACTAGGAGCTTCTCCACTCAGGGACCCTGGGTCCAAAGTATGTGCTCTGCTCCTGGCACTGCTTTCTTGGTGGTATGAGGTCCCCAGTTCTCTACTTGCTTCCCTTTTCTTTTATCTCTTGTAAGATAAAAGGTGGTGCAGGCCACACCCTAGGGAAACTCCCTTTACATTGGATGAGGGATGTGACCTGGGTAAGGGTGGTGCTAAGCAATCCCACCCTAATCCTCTTTAACATAAAATTACAATCACAGAATGGAGGACAACCACACAATACTGGGAATCATGGCCTACCCAAATTGATACACACATGTTTTGGGGGGGCATAATTCAATCCATGACAGACCTGGAGGAGGATTGCATCAAGAGAGGAAGCCGCCTAGGCAGCATTAAAACAGGAAGGAAACACCTATTACTGGTAAGGTTTGAAGCAACATGCAGTGAGGGTGGACTAATAGCACAAAGGGGAAAGGAAGGACTAAATCCAGCAGGATAAACATACTCCTCTTTGTAATGGAAGCATTTGATGACTTTTGATTGATGATGGATCCATCCATTGAAAGGAAAATGAATTTAAGTCCAAAGAGAAAAATTTCTATACGAGGTATATGGCTTGTGTTGATATATACGTGTTAATAGAGTGAGTGATTTATAGAGAAAAGATTATTTTTTTGAGAGAGAAAAATGTCAGCTTCTCTGGTTTGAAATATTGCATGATGTACCTTTCACCCAAATGAGATGTCTTCCTCATTGCATCTCCTACGAACCAAAGAAGGTCATGAGGCATGGTGGATAAGAACACAGGCTCTGACTACCCAGCCACCTACAAAGTGTATGAGAAGGTACACAGCTGATGGTATTGTGAAAATGTAATGACTTAGTATCCATTCAGTAAATTCTAGCTACTATTATTTGCTTATCTACATTCTGGAAAATACTGCAGAAAGTAGATATCATTAGTTTTTAAAACATAGTGAATAGTTGATAAAGACGAAAGTTACTCGAGTAGGCTTCTATTTAGGGAAACTAAAAGAAATCTGTCTAAAACCACATTATCCTCAGAAAGAATACTACTTTGACTATGCAGTTTATTCATTCAATCAAAAAGGTAGTCATGTGTGTAGGAGTGAGAGTATTTAAAATGTGCTCATAGTCCTTCATTCTTAAACCTCTTTTTTTCTCACCATGGCTCTGACTTCACCAGTTCCCTTTCATGTGTTTAGTCGGTTTTGCTTTCTAAGGGTTTTTTTTTTTTAACACTTAATATATCAGAAGGGGAGAGCTCCATGTATAAGCTGACTAATAATGTTTTGTATTTTCTTTGAGAATATTTCCTTGAGCATCCTAAATACTGTCATTAAGCTTCTCTTTCCAAACCACCCAAGCACATTAATCATTATTGTGTTCATCCTTGAACGTTATCATATTGAAGACTTTCCAAGGCTGAACAAAGCCAGGCTTACTGACCTTTGAGGCACTGTTTCTATACAAGAGACTATGGTCTTTTGAGGGTATATATTCTATTTGTTTGGGATAGCCTCTTTTTACTGAGGGGCTGTTTTATGCATAGAAAACTGGAACTTCATGCTTCTCCTTGATCGTTTGCCAGCTTGGTTCCCGGCCAACCAGATAACAGCTTGTAGTGACACTCAGTCCTCTAGGAGTCCCAGTCTTGTGCCAGCCCTTAGAGGCCAGTCCCACAAGTCTGCTCTCACTATTCCACAAGCCAAGGACACTGCTGGTCTGCATGTAGAGAAGGAGAGATAAAAATCTGATACCAATCCAAGGGAGTTACTGCTAGAGTTCTGATTCAAGTTTAATGAATTTATTGTTTCTACTGTTTAAGTTCTGATTTACTGTTTTAAGCAGAAAAGGAAAAAGCTGCTCTGTCTTCCTCAGTGTTTGACCCACTGAGTTGCTAAACCCAGCCTTAGGAGTCGAAGCATATGCAGGGAATGCCCCTCTTCCAATCTTAGCAATACTTCTTCGATCATTTCTAAAACAGTGAGATATTTAGTATCTCCAGCCCTGACCTCCTGAACTTCAGTGCCAAATATCCGCCTGCCTGATGATTATTTATTTGAATACATAGATTTCCTCAAATACCTTATATCAAGAATTTATTTAGTTATTTCAGATTCCTTTCTGGAATTATATATTTCTCTAATAAATACCATCCTTCTTCCAGGCAACCATTCTCATCACTTTGTTTCTTCTTCCTCTTTACATCTAGGATGTTGCTAAATTCTGTTCACTTCTTAATCAGTTATGTTTCTCCACTTAATAATTTTGTTTGTGTTTTCTCTGCCATTTTCTTGCTCAGACGCTTACCACTTTACACCTGAAGTACTGCAATAAGCCACTATCTTGTGTATGATAATTTATAAAATTTAAATCTTCCACCACTTCACACCTACTAAGATGGCTATAATCAAAACAGCAGACAATAATTACAAGCGTTGGTGAGGATGTGGAGAAATTGGAACCCACATATGTTGCTGATGGGAATGTAAAATTGTGTAGTCACTTTGGAAAACAATTTGGCAGTTCCTCAAAATGTTAAACATAGAGTTACCCTGTGATGTAGAAGCTCTACTGCTAGATGTATATCCAAGATAACTTAAAACAGATCTCCACACAAAAACATGTACATGAATGTTCATAGTAGCATTATTCATAATAACCAAAACGTAGAAGCAGTCCAAATGCCCATCAACTGATGAATGGATAAAGAAAATGTGGTCTATTTATGCAATGGAATATTGCTCAGCCACAAAAAAACAATGAAGTACTGAAACATGTTACAATATCAGTGAATCTTAAAAACATTATGCTAAGTGAAAAAAGTCAGACACAGAAGGGGAAATATTGTATAATTCCATTTATATTAAATGTTCAGAATAGGCAAATCTATAAAGACAGAAAGTCAAATAGTTTTCAAGGGTTGGAGGAGGGCAAGAATGGGGACTAAATGCTAATGGATACTGGATTTCATCTGGGGGTGATGAAAATATTCTGGAATTAGATAGCAATCTTGGTGGCACAATCTTGAAATATACTAAAAACCAACAGGGTGAATGCTGTATGTCTGAATTATATCTCAATTTTAAAAAAAAAAAAAAAAACTCTGTATCTTAAAACGTGAAATTTATGCTGCCATGTTTCTAAAGAAACAGCATGTCCCAATCTCAGTTAACTATTTCTAGCTACGTGACTATGGGAGAATTAAGTGACTTGATTTGTAAAACAGGGATAGTAATACCTACCTCACCAGATTTTTGTCAACATTAAATGATATAACATATGTAGTGCATCTCGCATTAAAAAAAAAAAAAAAAGGTTGCCATCGAGTCAATCATGACTCATAGTAACTATCATGGATTGACTTGTGTCCCCCAAAAATATGTATCAACTTGGTTAGGCCACGATTTCCAGTATTGTGTGGTTGTCCTCCATTTTGTGATTTTCCTGTGTTGTAAATCATAATATCTTCCTGTGGTTAAAGAGGATTAGGGTGGGATGTAACACCCTTGCTCAGGTCACATCCCTGATCCAATGTAAAGGGAGTTTCCCTGGGGTGAAATGGAAGCAAGCAGAGAGTTAGGGACCTCATACCAACAAAAAAGCAGCACCGAGAGCAGAGTGGGTCCTTTGGACCCAGGGTTCCTGTGTGGAGAAGCTCCTAGTCCAGGGGAAGATTGATGACAAGGACCTTCCCCCAGAGCTGACAGAGAGAGAAAGCCTTCCCCTGGAGCTGACGCCCTGAATTTGGACTTCTAGCCTACTAGACTGTGAGAAAATAAATTTCTCTTTGTTAAAGCCATCCACTTATGGTATTTCTATTACAGCATCGCTAGATAACTAAGACAGCAACCTTATAGGACTGAGTAGAATTGCCCCGTAGGGTTTCCAAGGAGCAGCTGGTGGATTTGAACTGCCGACCTTTTGGGTAACAGCTGAGCGCTTTTACCCACTGCACCATCAGGGCCCTGTGGCATTTACCAAATACCCAGTAAATGTTATTGCTCTTCCTCTGGAACGTGAACCTTTAACAGCTACCAATACCATTCCAGATACAACCTCAACTCCTTTAACCTTTTACCAACACTCTCTACATTCTGGCTCAAATCTGCCTCTCCAATTTTAATGCTCTTTTATAGGATTATATTTTAAAGTATGTGTCTTATTAGATGATCTTTTTGAAAGTATATGTACAGTCTCTCCAGCTAAATTAAAGCCCCTAAGCTTTAATTATAACCATAGCACTTCAACACCGCCTTGACATCGCATATACTGAATGGTCATTTGCTATTAATAAGTTGGAGTCCCTGGATGGTGCAGATGGTTAACCCACTCTGCTGCTAACCAAAAGGTTGGAGGTTCAAGTCCATCCACAGGTGCCTCAGAAGAAAGCCCTGGAAATCTACTTCCCAAGAATCAGCCATTGAAAACCCTATGAAACAAGTTCTACTCTGACACATACAGGGTTGCCGTGAATTGGAATGGACTCAACAGCAACTGATATTTATGAGTTGCTAGTGCTCAATCTCAACAAGCACAAAGGCTTTAAACTCATGATTCTTAATCCTGGCTGTACCTTAGAATCACCTGGGTAATAAGTAAAAATGCTGATGGTTAGGCTTCATCTTAGCCCAACAGATCAGAATCTCTGAGGGTGATGCTCAAGCTTCACACCTGGATAATACTGTTACAACCAGGGTTGTGAACCACTGGATTCAACAAATGAAGTAATATGAGCCAGTGTTTCCCTAGCCTAATTGATCATCACAAGCAAGACGTGGAGACGGCTGATGTAGGTGAAGATGTTTTGTCCCTTGCAAAGAGCTCTACAAATGTTAGACAATGTTATTAAGGTACATTTGGGAGCGTCAGTGCTTTGAGAAAGATTTGCTAGCCCTGAATTGTTTAATAGCTAACAAAATAGGTTACCAGTAATAGCTTTCTGCATAATAGCTTTCATACCAAATGCATAAGCCTTGTTCCTTTTGCTGACTTAAAAATATTCAAACTCTGTGTCTTTTCCAGGCTAGCAAACATTCAGCAGCAGACCCTCTCAAGATTGTCTACTTGCCCTTGTTCTTGTTGCGTTGCCACACTGGGAAGCAGGAGATGGGCTCAGCAACAGCCAAGAGGCCATGATCCAGGAGGAGCAGTGAGGGACAGAGCCGCTGGTAAGACAGAGGGATGAGGAGTTTACAAAAGCGTGTGGCTTGTTTGTGCGGAGTGTGAGTTGACTCCCAATTTAAAAGTCAACCTCTTTGCCAACCTTCAACTCTTACGTTACTCAGCACTCTCTCAAATACCTTTATCTATGCTTAGGACACTTGGCTTTTAAGCTCTGTGAATCCCCTAAAATCATGTGCTCACTTGTATGTGTATGCATATTTTTCTGGGGAAAGGGGCAATTTTTATCATATTCTCCATATCTGTGCATTTTAAAAAGAGAGGTAAGAACTATTCAAGTATAGCTACGCCTGGAGAAATATGGTATCTATAACCACTTGTCAACATTGCTCTCCTCTATTTTTATCTCACCTGTGGAGCCCTGGTGGCTCAGTGGTTAAGAGCTATGGCTGCTAACCAAAAGGTCAGCAGTTCAAATCCACCAGCCGCTCCTTGGAAATCCTATGGGGCAGTTCTACTCTGTTCTGTAGGGTCGCTATGAGTTGGAATCAACTCGACAGCACTTAGCAACAACAACATGGCCATTTCTGCCTCAATCTTGTTAAGGACCAAAAATGTGGTATTTGTGGCTCTTTGCAGGTCTGAAAAGTGAGTGTTCACCAGGCATAGCAGCCAGGCCTCACGACAGTTTGGCCCCATGGAGCTAGCTGAGACCTGAAGCATGGAACAGCGTGCTTTAGAAGTGCCTGTGTCATTCCTTCCATGATTTCTGCAAAAACAAATAAAGACACAGAGGGGGATATACCAAATTCTTTTTTCATCATTTTCTTATAGTTGGTCTAATAAAGTTTCCAAGTGATGGGATAATTCTTGTTTCTTCCTACCTGTTCTCTCTCTCACCTCCCAAACTTGGCTTTTAATTTGCTCTACATGCCACTGACCTGCTAGCGAGTGTAACAACGTAAGGGTTATTTATCAGGCCATTATAGTTTATATGGATGTATAGACAGAAGTAGAAAACTGATGTGTTTGTATTCCAAAATACTTATGATGAAGACTAGAACAAATTTACTATCTTACCTGTGTTTGTACCATAAACCAATTAAAACTGTAGGGACATTACAAGAAAGAAAACGGAGTGTTGAGCAGAGGACAGGAAGAATTGGGTATTTTCTTTCTTCTTTAACTCTTTCAGCAGGTCATTCAGCTTCAGGTTCACTGTGTCTTGTTTGTGCATTCACATAACAAATCTTCTAAAAGCCTGTGTAGCAATAATCTCTGCCCTCACTCCAGAAGCCTGAAGATATAAGTATCCACTCTGCCACTTGATACTTCTTAGAGACTGACCCAGTGCTGAGAAATTCTTTCCAGTATGTCCTCAGTTAAACTCCCATGATTCCTGGACGTTGCCATTTTGAAGTCACAGGGCAAGTGCCTCTGCCTAGATTACCTCTCTACGCTGGGAATTTGAAGTCACTGTGAGGGAAAGAGAGCTCAGCACAGTAGTGACGCTCAGAATGAAATTTTCCCCTTGCATGTTAATGTTTTTAGAGTAATCATTGTCACGAAAATAGACTTCCTCTTTCCCCTCTCTTGCTGGAAAATCTTAGGTAGTTATGAATAAAGCATTCTTTACTTTTCCCTTCCTCCCTTGATGAATGTTTTATCTTGCACTGTGAGGACTGTGGCCACTCATTCTGTACTTGTCTTTTACATGAGAATTGAGAAAGCATTTTTAAGATGGAATTTTTATCTTGTTAGTGGTCGTTACATTAGTCAGAGATTTTCTTTTCTTGGAGGTGAAGGATGGTAAGTGAGGAAGTATAAAAGTTGAGGAAAAAGTGTAAGATAAATCACTAACAAGAGGACAAGGCATTAAAATATTAGTTTTTTTTCTAAGAAAGAAGATTTTACAACTAAGTCCCTCAGAAGTTATTACCTCTTATCCAAAAGGAATCTTATTTTGTATTGAGATTTTTACAATTGGATAAGCTGAGGACTTATTTCCGGTAGCAGACTGGATAAGCTGAGGACTTATTTCCAGTAGCAGATAAGCCTAGGACCTTATTTTCAGTAATATTTATTAGCAGTGTTCATGAGAAAATCACTTAATCTCTTTAAGCCTCGTTTTATTTGGCAAGGAGGAAAACAGGTAATGACAGATGATAATAACGGTATTTTCTTATAGATAATATGTGCAGGGCCTGGCACATAGTAAGTTTCCAATTTTACATTAGTATTTATTACCATTACTGTTATTGTTAACACTATTATTAATGTTGCTTTCCATTTTTTTAATAGTGAATTCGTTAAAATATATTTATTGAGTACTTATCAAATACCAAGCACTCTTCTAAGAGCTGGGAATGCATTAATGAGCAAAACAGACAAAAATCTCTTCCTACAGAGCTTAGCATCTAGAGAGACAGATGTAAACAAGATAAATAAATAAAACTTTGTAATATGTTGAATTCCCAAAAGTGCTAAGCATAAAAAAAATAAAGCAGGAAAAGAAAATTGGGGGCATAGCAAGATAGAAATTGAAGATGGAGTAGTCAAGGAAGCCCTCATGAGAAGTATATTTTTTGAGTAAAAACCTGAAAACAAACCCTGAAGTTATTTGGGGGAGACCATTCCAAGGAGTGGAGAAAAGCATTTGCAAAGGGAGGTATGGACCTAGAGTAGTAAAAGGTTTTCACAGAGTGGCTCAAAGAGAATAAGAAAATAAGAAAATCTTACACATCTTAATTACAAACCACCAATAAGTATTCACACATATGCCCAAGTAACTGATACAGTTAAGAACTTTGGAGGTTCAAGTAATGGCAAAGTCAGTCTGGATTGAAACAGAGGAGACTTCATAAGGGAAGGTGACAGGTGTGTCATGGACCTCGAAGGATAGGATGAATTTGGATAGATAGTAAAGAATGACATTCCAGTGGAGAGAAGTGGAGGGGAAACACCATGAGATGGAGTGAAATAAGAATGTTAGCTTTCAGGGCAGGGGTGGCAGGGCAGAGGTCAGAGGGTGGGGTGGCAGAGGGGAACTGCCCTACCCTGTGAAGAGTTCATGTTGGCAAGTAGTGAGAGAGAAGATGGAAAAGCAAGGTGTGGCCAAATTTCGTAAAACCCTAAATCTAAATCTAAGATAAAGATTATTGCATGTTATCCTACAAATAGTGGGGAGCAATTGAAGCAGGTGAGTAGCAAGATGAATTCAAGTCTTTAGCAGTGTCACACAGGAGGTAAAGGAGAAGAGTCAAACACTGCTCTTAGAGTTTTAAAATGCCCAATTAAGTGTTGACACTAAAGGAAAAAGGCAAGATAGAATATATTGTGAGTTTGAATTCAAGATCAGTGAGGGTGCAACAACACAATATAGATATCCTTAAGACTACTGAAGGTAAATTATTTTAGTATTTTACATATAGGCTAGATTAAGTTTCTAAAACTTTGCATTGAAATCCACATAAATACTAACATAGTACCAAAATTCTTTGTATGAGAATGTATGTATCCAATTTTTATATTTTTATACACAGTTTGAGTACCAGAATCATAACATAATTTCTCAAAAAGTAACCCTCAGACATCATCTGGTCCAACTGGCTCACTTAATGGAAGAATAAAAAGGGTACCCAGAAATATTACGTGACTTCCCTGAGGTCATGTCGTTAGCTATTGGCAGAGCCTAGATTAGACCCAGGTCTCCACGTATTTAGAGCTTTCTCCCAACTCTCCATGCTATTTATAAAAACTGTTATTGATTTATATTTTGCCAGCTTGCTTGTGGAGACAAGGGTTAAGCTTTGGATTTGCCCATTAGCACTATCTTATAGCCATTTTTCTAATTAATATGGGAATTTTTACCTTCTAGCATGGAACAGAAAGGTAGAAATCTAATTTATTTACAAGCTTCACTCTTCTTGACTTAATTAATAACTTTATCCTATTTACACCAAAAAAACCCATTGCCATGATTCCGAGTCATAGTGACCTTATAGGACAGAGTAGAACTGCCCCATAGGGTTTCCAAGGAACAGCTGGTAGATTTGAACCACCAACCTTTTGGTCAGCAACCGAGTTCTCACCACTGTGCCACCAGGGCTCCTCTCCTATTTACAGTCATTGTTACTGTTTTATGACTGAAAACATCAGCTTTCTATCTCTTCAGAAGTTTGAAAAGGAATAGGTATTTCTAATGCTACACTTTTTCTGTTTGCCTTTCAGAAGAAAAAAAAAAAAAAAAAACTTTTGTTATTTCAAATTTAAGTCTTCACCTAGACTTTAAAATTAAGATTGCAAACGTCGCTTCCTTACAGACCATTCTTAGGAACTAAAATCCACTGTCATTGTTTTGACAAACCAGATCAAGTTATCCTTTGTGAGTCACAGGCTTTTTAAACAAAAATTGATCCTAGTGATCATCTCATGCAGTGCTCTTCAAATTGAACTCTTCAAACTATTATTCTGCTACCCATCTGTTTGTTATTTAATATTTTCTTATTTTAAATAAATTATCAAAAGAGTTGAAGTGTATTTAAAAGAGAAAATATTTTTCTGCTTATAATAGCTCTGCAGTTCTGTCTTTATACATGTTTTTACTTTCTCCATTACAGATGCTACAATATGATACAAATCATGACTGAAGTGTGTGAAAACTTCTGTTACTTATAGTGTCTTGTATATATGCTAAGGCTCAGTAGTCGCTAAGTCCCAAGAGTCTGAATTTAAAAAGACCACTGGTATTCTCAAGGGACTGAGCTGAGAATTTTGGCAATCCCTAAATTCACAAATAGCACTATAGCATTTTTTGCATGAATGCATACCCACATCTGACTTGTATTTTGAGTTTAGAACAAGTAAGCCATATTAAAATAGACTGTGCCCGGCGAAAGTCATTTTTACCATTCTTGGGTTTCAGTTTCCCAATCAAAAGGTGAAGTATCAGTTGCCCTTATTGATCTCATAGGATATTTTAAGCAGAAGTGAGAATCTTAGTGAAAACGATTGTATTCTGCAAGAAAGCCGCAATGCAGAGAAAGGCCTAGAGATGTTTACCCATCTTTACAGACATTAATCTGACCAGACCTTTTTCTCAAAATGTGCAGACAGTGTGAGGTGTCTTAGCTGAGACGATCAAGAAACAAGTAATGATTTTCTGGGAGAATCTGTGACCATATGGTTAATCTTACGTGTTTGTATCAAACTTTTGTAATTTTCTGCCAAGGGCACATACTCTCCTAGAATTTTGTTGGGTGTCTTATAGAAACTTAAAAAAAAATCTTAGCCACGATTCTTCTCAAGATCTTGAATCCCCATCCACATTTCCGTGTGTGTGTGTGTGTGTGTGTGTGTGTGTGTGTGTGTGTCCGTGTGCGTGCACGCACGCACACACACACACCCTTCCCTAAATCTCCCCAAAAGTTGCTTCCTACTTCTTGAAAACTTTGTTCATCATGAACTTCTACTGCTTTCTTTTCCACCCATACCCCCAAATCCAGCTTATCCATATAGCTACGTTTCTTACCACTCTTCAGAATCTTTTCACCTTTCCATGAATTAATAATTTCCTAATTGATCCCACTGCCTCCATTCTTTCATTTTTTCTGATAATCATTTCAAAATGCCCCAATGTGCTGGTTCTTAAATGCCGATATGACTTTGTACACCCATCCTTAATACCCTTTGAAGGATACCCATTGTCAAACTTGTTATACCAGTAGAAGCTTCCCCTTCCTCCAAAGTTTTTGCAATTAAAATAGAGTTTATCTTGTGAATGCAGAGATGGGGGAGGGGGCTTTTGGAACCAGCTGTCTATCCCCTCTTCAGTTAGTATGGTCTTGAGCAGCTTTGTCAACCCCACCGTCAGAACCCAATGGCCAAAATGGTGAAGCAGATCGAGGGCAAGGAAGATTTTCAAGCAGCCTTGAACAATGCTGGAGATAAACTCGTAGTAGTTGACTTCTCAGCCACGTGGTGTGGGCCCTGCAAAATGATCAAGCTTCTCTACCACTCCCTCTCTGAAAAGTATGGCAATGTCGTGTTGCTTGAAGTTGATGTGGATAACTGTCAGGATTTTGCTTCAGAGAGTGACGTCAAATGAATGTCAATGTTTCCGTTTTATAAAAAGGGACAAAAGGCGGGTGAATATTCTGGCACTAATAAGGAAAAACTGGAAGCTACCATTAATGACTTAAGCTAATCATGTTTTCTAAAAACATAATCAGCCATCAACTGTTTAAAACTTCACTTTTTTATTTATAAAAAAGATCAAGTGTGAAGATTACATGCCCAACTGCCATCTTATTATAAATGATAATAAAATATTCATTCTACCCTTTAACAACAACAACAAAGCACCCTAGGGATCTAAAAAACCCAGTTTGGAAAATTGCTGGCCTACAGGAAATAGAGATCAACCTCTGTGCCTGACATTCCTGATCTAGCTTCTGATTACTCTTCAACCTCCTTGTCACCGTACGGTCTCTGAGATTCTGCAGTGTAATAATTCATAACTTGTTTTAATAAATCTTGAACATTACATTATTTACACTTCAAGCCTTTATACCAGCTTTTCTCCTTCTTGTGAACTGCTTTTTTTCACTAAAGACCCAGTTCAGATTCCTCATCAGGGAAGCCTCACATCTGTGGCACTCATGTTCCTCGAGTTCCTATAGTCATTACTTTGTGCCTGTCTTCTCTAAAAACGATGAAATACCCGGGACGAAGACCGTGCTTCACTTCTTGTTCCTAATATCTTACACAATGTCTGGTGACACAGTAAGCACTCTGTTACACCCTTCAAAGAATTAGTTCACTTTATGATCTTTTTTATATCTTTTATTTCTCTTTGACCCCAAGCAGCTCCTTCTCAAAACAGATACAGCACCTGCCCTTTAAGGAGTGTGGGGAGGTGTGGAAATGAGTAGTTGGAACTTAAGTGTTGAGGCTTGCAAAGTTACATTATTTCAGAACTTGAATCTCAGAGATATTTATTGTATATAACATTGTGGAATATTTGATACTTTTATTATTTTTTAAAGTCAGTTTATTATGGTAAAATAGAACATAACATTTGCCATTTTATTCATTATATGTATACAGTTCAGTGGCATTAATTACAACCATCACCACCATTTATTTCCAAAACATTTTAATCACTGCAAACAGAAACTCTATACCCATTAAGTAATAATTCCTCCTTCTCCCTTCCCCAACCTCTAGTAACCTGTAATTTACTTTCTGTCTCTATGAATTTGCTATTCTAGATAATTCATATAAGTGGGATCATACAATATTTGCCCTTTTCTATTTGGCTTATTTTACTTAGCATGTTTTCAAGATTCATCCATATCATAGCATGTATAGGATTTTCTTTTTTATAGATGAATAATATGCATTGTATGAATATAATACATTTTGCTTATTCATTCACCTGTTGATGGACTCTTGGATTGTTTCCACCTTTTGGCTATTGTAAATTGCCGTTCCAGTGCTGCCATGAACATCGGTATACAAGTGTCTGTCTGAGTCCCTGCTTTCAAGCCTTTTAGGTATATATTTAGGAGTGGAATTGCTAGGTCATATGGTAATTGTGTTTAACTTTTTGAGGAACTGTCAAACCGTTTTCCACAGCAGCTGCACCATTCTACATTCCCACCAGCGGTGGTTAAGGATTCTAATTTCTCCGTATTTTCACCAACACTTTTTTCTTTCTGATTTTTTTTTTTTTTTTTTTTTTAGTAGCCATCCTTGTGAGTGTGAAGTAGTATCTCATTGGGTTTTGATTTACATTTCCCTGATCAACTCCCTGGTGGCATAGTGGTTAAGTTCTACGGATGCTAAACAAAAGGTCGGCATTTTGAATCCACCAAGCGCTTCCTGGAAACTCTATGGGGCAGTTCTCTGTCCTACAGGGTCGCTAAAAGCCAGAACTGACTCAACGGCAACCAGTTTGGTTTGTTTGTTTCTTTTTTTTTTTTTTTTATTGTACTTCACATGAAGGCTTACAGAACAAATAGTTTCTCATGAAACAGAAGTACACATGTTGTACACATATCAACCCTCTAACTTCTCAACATTTTTTATTTTTGGTGAAAATACACATAGCCAAAGATACACCATTTCAAAAATTTCTACATGCACAGTTCAGTGACATTGACTACACTCTTCGAATTCTGCTGTTATTCTCACTTAAGGTGAAGGCTTACAGAACAAAATAGTTTCTCATTTAACAGTTACTACAAATGTTGCCCTATGACAATGGTTAACAATCTCACAACACATCAACAATATCCTTACTCAACCTTGGCTTCCCTATCACCAGCTTCCTTGTCCCCTTCTGCCTTCTGGCCCTTGTCACTGGGCTCCTGTGTCTCGTTAGTCTCATTTGGCTTTACAGGGCTGTCCACTCCCAGGCTGAACAGTGAACCTCGGAGGTAACTTCACCACTGAGCTAAAAGGGTGTCTGGGGGCCATACTCTCGGGGTTTCTCCAGTCTCCTTTAGGCCAGTAAATCTGGTCTTTTTTTTGTGGGTTACAATTATGCTCTACATCCTTCTCCAGCTCTGTCCAGAACCCTCTGTTGTGATCCTGGTCAGAGCAGTCAGTGGTGGTAGCTGGGCACCATCTAGCTGTACTGGACTCAGTCCGGTGGAGGCCTTGGTAGCTGCGGACAATTAGTCCTTCAGACTAATCTTTTCCTTGTATCCTGTTCTCTTCATTCTCCCTTGCTCCCGAAGGGATGAGACCAGTGGAGTATCTTAGATGGTCGCTCACAGGCTTTTAAGACCCCAGACACTACTCACCAAGGTAGAATGTAGAGCATTGTCTTTATAAGCTGTGTCATGCCAGTTGAGCTAGATGTTCCCTTAGACCATGGTCCCCACAGCCCTCCGCCCAGCAATTCAGTCACTCAGGGAGTTTGGATGTGTCTATGGGGCTTCCATGACCTTTCCTTGTACAAGTTGTGCTAGTTTCTCCTGTATTGTGTACTGTCTCACCCTTCACCCAAGATACCACTTATCTATTGCCTATTAAGTATTTCCCCACCACCCCTCCCATCCCTGGTAACCAACAAAGATTGTTACATTTTGTTTGTGAACTTTTTCATGGGTTTTTACAATAGAGGTCTCATACAATATTTGTCCTATTGTGACTGACTTACTTCACTCAGCATAATGTCCTCCAGTTTCATACATGTTATGAGATGCTTCACAGATTCATTGTTGTTCTTTCTCGTTCCATAGTACTCCATTGTGTGTATGTACCATAGATTGTTTATCCATTCATCTGTTGATGGGCATCTAGGTTGTTTCCATCGTTTTGCTATTGTGAACAATGCTGCCATGAACATAGGTGTGCATATGTCTATTCAAGTGATGACTTTTATTTCTCTAGGATATATTCCTAGGAGTGGGATTGCTGGATCGAATGCTATGTCTATTTCTAGCTTTCTGAGGAAGCACTATATCATTTTCCAAAATGGTTGTATCATTTTGCATTCCCACCAGCAGTGCATAAGAGTTCCGATCTCCCCACAGCCCCTCCAACATTTGTTATTTCCAGTGTTTTTGATTCGTGCCAGTAATGCCGGGGTGAGATGGTATCTCATTGTGGTTTTAATTTGCATTTCTCTAATGGCTAGTGATCCCGAGCATTTCTTCATTTGTCTGTTGGCCATTTGATTGTCTTCTTTGGTGAAGTATCTGTTCATTTCCTTTGCCCATTTTTTAATAGGATTGTTTGTCTTTTTGTTGTAGATGTGTTGGATTTTCTTGCAGATTATGGAGATTAGACCTTTGTCTGACTTGTACTGTCCAAAATTTTTTTCCCAGTCTGTAGGTTCTCTTTTTACGCTTTTGGTGAACTCTTTTGAAGAGCATAGGTGTTTGATTTTTAGAAGATCCCAGTTATCTAGCTTATCTGTTGGGTTTTGTGCATTGATGGTTATGGTTTGTATCCTGTTAATGCCATGTATTAAGGCCTGAAGTGTTGGTCCTGTTTTTTCTTCTATGAACTTTATAGTTTTAGGCTTTATATTCAGGTCTTTGATCCATTTTGAAGTAGTTTTTGTATACGGTGTGAGGTATGGGTCCTATTTCATTTTTTTGCTGATGGATATCCAGTTTTGCCAGCACCATTTGTTAAAAAGACTGTCTTTTCCCCACTTGATGGACTTTGGGCCCTTGTCGAAGATCAGGTGACCGTAGGTGGGTGGATTTACATCTGGGTTCTCAATTCCATTCCACTGGTCAATGTATCTGTCGTTGTACCAGTACCAGGCTGTTTTGACTACTGTAGCTGTATAGTAGGTTCTGAAGTCAGCCTCTGTGAGTCCTCCAACTTAATTCTTCTTCTTCAGTAGTGCTTCACTTATTCGGGGCTTCTTCCCTTTCCATATAAAGTTAATGATTAGTTTCTCCATCTCTTTGAAGAATGTTGTTGGTATTTGGATCGGGATTGCGTTGTATTTCTAAATTGCTTTGGGTAGAATTATCATTTTCACAGTGTTGAGTCTGCCTATCCATGAGCATTGTATGTTTTTCCATTTATGTAGATCCCTTTGGGTTACTTGCAATAGTGTTTTGTAGTTTTCTTTGTATAGGTCTTTTACATCCCTGGTCAGATTTACTCCTAAGTATTTTATCTTTTTAGGGGCTATTGAAAATGGTATTGTTTTCCTGATTTCCTTTTCATCGTTCTCCTTATTGGTGTAAAAATCCAACTGATTTTTGAATGTTTATCTTGTATCCTGCTACTCTGCTGAATTTTTCTATTAATTCCAGTAGACTTCTTGTGGAGTCTTTAGGGTTTTCTGTGTATAGTATCATATCTTCTGCAAACAGGGACAGTTTAACTTCTTCATTACCAATTTGAATGCCCTTTATTTCTTTTTCTTGCCTTACTGCTCTAGCTAGAAATTCCAGCACAATGTTAAATAGGAGTGGTGATAAAGGGCATCCTTGTCTTGTTCCTGTTTTCAAGAGGAATGTTTTCAGCCTCTCTCCATTAAGAATGATGTTGGCCGTTGGTTTTGCATAGATGCCCTTTGTTATGTTGAGAAATTTCCCTTCTATACCTATTTTATTGAGAGTTTTTATCAGGAATGGGTGTTCGACTTTGTCAAATGCCTTTTCTGCGTCAATTGAGATGATCATGTGATTCTTTTCTTTCCTTTAATTTATGTGGTGGATTACGTTGATTGATTTTCTAATGTTGAACCATCCTTGCATAAGTGGTATGAATCCTACTTGGTCGTGGTGTATTATTTTTTTGATATGATGCTGAATTCTATTGGCTAGAATTTTGTTCAGAATTTTTGCATCTATATTCATGAGAGATATTGGTCTGTAATTTTCGTTTTTGTGACATCCTTTCCTGGTTTTGGTATCAGCCTTATGCTGGCTTCACAGAATGAATCTGGAAGTGTTGCTTCTTCTTCTATGCTCTGAAATAGCTTGAGTAGTACTGGTACAAGCTATTCTGTAAATGTTTTGTAGACTTCTCCAGTGAAGCCATCTGGGCCAGGGCTTTTTGGTTGGGAGTTTTTTTTATTACCTTTTCAATCTCTTCTCTTGTTATGGGTCTGTTCAGATTTTCAACATCACTTTGTTGTAGTTTGGGGAGGCCGTGTGTTTCTAGAAATGTATGCATTTCCTCTAGGTTCTCAAATTTGTTGGAGTATAGTTTTTCATAATATTCTGTTATAATCCTTTTTATTTCAGTTGGGTCTGTTGTAATGTCCCCCATTTCATTTCTTATTTGTGTTATTTGTGTCCTCTCCTGTTTTTCTTTTGTCAGTCTGGCCAGTGGTTTGTCGATTTTGTTGATTCTTTCAAAGAACCAACTTTTGGTTTTGTTGATTCTTTCTATTGTTTTTCTGTTCTCAATTTCATTTATTTCTGCTCTGATCTTCACTATTTCCTTTCGGCCAGTGTTGGTGGGGTTTTTTTTTTTTTTTTTGCTGTTCTCTTTCTATTTGTTTGAGTTCTGAAGTTAATGTTTTGATTTTCTCCCTTTCTTCTTTTTTGATATGTGCATCTATTGCTATAAATTGTCCTCTGAGGACTGCTTTTGCTGTGTCCCGAAGGTTTTGGTATGATGTGTTTTCATTCTCATTTGATTCTAGGAATTTTTTTATTCCATCTCTGATTTCTTCTATTACCCACTGATGTGTAAGCAGGATATTATTCAGTTTCCATGTAATTGATTTTTTTTCCTTGCTCTTTCTATTGTTAATTTCTACCTTGATGGCATTGTGGTCAGAGAAGAGACTTTGAATTATCTCAACGTTTTGGATCTTGTTGAGGATTGCTCTGTGGCCTAAGATGTGGTCTATTCCGGAGAACGTTCCATGTGCATTGGAAAAGAATGTGTACTTTGCAGCTTTTGGATGTAGTGTTCTATATATGCTTATGAGATCAAGTTGGCTGATTGTGCCCTTTAGGTCTTCTGTATCTTTGCTGAGTTTCTTCTTAGTTGTTCTGTCCTTTACTGAGAGAGGTGTGTTGAAGTCACCTACTATTATTGTGGAACTGTCAATTTCTCTTTTCAGTGTTGTTAGAATTTGTTTTATGTATTTTGGAGCCCTGTCATTGGGTGCGTAGATGTTTACTATGGTTATGCCTTCATGATGGATCGTCCCCTTAATCACTATATAGTGTCCTTCTTTGTCTTTTATGGTAGATTTCATTTTAAAATCTATTTTATCTGAGATTAGAATTGCCACTCTTGCTCTTTTTTGGTAGTTGTTAGCTTGATATATTTTTTTCCAACCTTTGACTTTTAATAAATTCACATCTTTGTTTCTAAGGTGTGTCTCTTGTAGACAGCATATTGATGGATCCTGTTTTCTTATCCATTCTGTCACTCTCCATCTCTTTATGGGTGCACTGTCCATTTACATTCAGTGTAATTATTGATAGATGTGAGTTTGTTGCTGTCATTTTCTACTGCTTTTTTTTTGTGGTGCTGAAGTTTTCTTTGTTCTTCTTACTCTCTTGTGCTGAGTTACTTTTGTTTGTGGATTTTTTTTTTTTCTTTTCTTTTGTTTTTGCTGAGACTTTATGTTTTTCCTCTTTTGTTTTATGAGTATGTTTGTTAAATTTCTTTGTGGTTATCATAAATTTTACCCTTATCTTTCTAAGTTTGAAGCAGTCTGCCATTACTTGGTATCTCCTTGCCTTCCTCTCCATTAGAAGGTTCTATACCTATGCCATTTATTCCCTCTTTTATTGTTTTGATGTTGTTGTCATTTACTGATTAACTGCTCTGATTCCCTGTTGTATTTCTTTTGGTTTTGGATAGTTCTCGAGAGTTCATTTCCTAGACTGGTATCTGGCTGGTATGATCCTGCGTCCTAAGTTCTGCCTGTGAGCTGAAGCTGTTTGTCCTCAGATCGAAGAACTCGCTTTAATAATTCTTGTAAATTTGGTTTGACTTTTACATATTCCCTTAATTTCTGTTAATCTGGAAATGACCTAATTTCACCATCATATTTGAACGAGAGTTTTGCAGGATATATTATTCTTGGCTTGTAAGTTTTTTCTTTCAAGATTTTATATATGTCATCCTATTGCCTTCTTGCCTGCATGGTTTCTGTCGAATAATCTGACCTTAGTCTTATTGTTTCTCCTCTGTATGTGACTTCTTGTTTTTCACGAGCTGCTCTCAGGATTCTGTTTGTCTTTGGTTTTGGCGAGTGTGAATATGATATGCCTTGGTGATGTTCTTTTGGGGTCTCTTTTATATGGGGTTCGTTGAGCTTCTTGGATGGCCAGCTTTTCATCTTTCATGATATTGGGTAAGTTTTCTGTCAGCAGTTCCTCAATGATCCTCTCTGTGTTTTCTGTTTTCTCCCCCTGTTCTGGAATTCGAATCACTCGAAAATTTTTGCTTTTGATTGTATCCCACATAACTCTCAGGGTCTCTTCAGTTTTCTTTGTTCTTTTTTCTGAGATTTCCTGAAACAGAGTTGTATCCAAGTGTTTGTCTTCAATTCCACTGATCCTGTCTTCCACCATTTCAAATCTGATTCTCAGGCCTTCTATGACATCGTCCATTTCTGAAATCTTGTTTATCTCTTGGATTTCTAATTGTTTTCTTTGTATAATTTCTAGTTGTGAATTTATTTTGGTATTTTGTTCCTGTATTATTTTCCTGAATTATTCCAATTTTTTGTCCATTAGTTTCCATGAATTTGTCTTTTTTTCCTCATGTTTGTCAGCTTTTTGCCTCAATTCTTGGAGAATTCTTAGTATTAGAGATTTGAATTCCCTAACAGACAGTTGTAGTGCATTTTCTTCCAGAGGACAGTCATCTGGTGTTTTATTTTGGACACCTACTGGAACCATCCTGTCCTGTTTTTGTAAATGTTTTGTTATTTTCTGCTGTTTTCGGGGGCATTCAATAGTTATTTTTCTCATTTATTGATTGTAGATTTGTTTTGTTTCATCCTTTTAAAAAAAAAATTTTGACTATGTCTGAGCAGGCAGAATGTGTGTTCTTTGTTGTTTGCTCGTCTGTGGGCACAATACTTTTCGCCTCCTTCTTCAACTGGCAGGGTCAGTCACTCAGATATGGTATGGCAGGGCAGGTCTAACTGAAGAGGAGTTACTGGGGCGGGTTGTTTGTGGCACTTACTACAGCCACCAGAGCGGGTCGGTAATCAGTGCAGGGCCGGTTCCAGTAGGCCGTGCCAGTGCTGCTTGGTGGTGTGATGTCAAGCGCACGGTGCAGGTAGGCATGATGCAGCGGGGAGATAGTTATATGTGGAGCTAAGATGGATATGGGAGAGAGGAACAGGAGCCAAAAACATACAAACAAACAAAAAAGAATGCTAGGGGAGCTTGCCGTTGGAGTGGAGAGATGAGAGAGTATGAAATGGAGAAAAATAAAGGGGAGGAGGTAGAACACAATGAATAAATAAGAATCAGAAAGGTTAAAGAACCGCAAAGTTCCCAGGGATCCCATCGGTTCAGCTATGAGGTCTGTGGAAGTCGCTCTCAGGTGTCGCAGTACAGCCTGGCTAGAGGGCATAGAGGTATACAACGCCAGCTATTCAGGGAATAGAAAGAGAAAGAAGATACAGAGAGACAGGAAACTGAGCAATGAAGAAAGATGAAAAGGGAAAAAGAAAACAACAAATTTAAAAAAAAAGAAAAAGAAAGGCCCCCAAAGGAAAAAAAAAAAAAAAACCCAACATAAAAAGAAATGCTCTCTGCACGTCTGCGGAAGCTGAAGGGGAGTCTCCCTGCCACGCAGGTCTGTCTGGCCAGTAAGGACTCCCAACTCAAGGGAAAGAAAACAAACAAACAATTCAAAACAAACAAACAAAAGCCCCGGGATCCCACCAGCACCGTAGCCCAAACAGGGAAGCAGCTCCACACTTGAACGGAGCTCCACAGCCCCTCAGAGAAAAGCAAAGGCGCACGGAGCCAGGTACTTGAGAGAATGGAGGGGGAGGTGGGAGGAGGCAAGTAAGAAATCAACAGTAGGGAAAAAAAAAAAAAAAGCAACACTAGCAGCCAACAAATGGCACTCAGAGAGCCAGCTAGTGCGGGCTGGTGTTTCTGGAGAAGAGACTGTGTCCATGGGAAGCAGAGAGAGCCGAGTGTGGGTGAAGAAGGGTAGAGAGTGGGAAAGCATGTATCACAAATTACCGGAACTCTGCAGCCCCTCAGGAAGAAGCAAAGATGGCGCACGGAGCTAGGTACTCGAGTGAAAGGAGGGGGAAGTGGGGAGAGGCAAGAAAGAAATAAAAAAGAAGCAGAAAAAAAGCAACACCAGCAGCTAACAAATGGCACTCAGAGAACCACCCTTTCAGGTGTGTGGAATCCAAGCAGCTGCTGTTTCCCAGTCAAGAGACTGTGGCCGTGGTAAGCAGAGGAGGCCAAGTTGGGGTGAAGAAGGGTGGGGGGTGGGAAAGTGTATATCGCCAATTACCGGCTGTTTTGTCTCCCGCTGGAAGCTCCGTGAGATTGCTTTCTCGAACCCATTTGCTGGTCTCCGATAGGAGTCCAAGATGGTGGATCCGTGCGGTGTTAGCTGGTAGGGGACCTCTGCATGAATCTCTCCTCACTCTCCATTCTCTGTCAGTTTTCTCACTCCATTTGGTGCTTGGCTGAGTTCTTTCTCTCTTCATTTGATGTTTTAGGGTTTTAGGACTGTTGTATTCTCTGTTCGGCTTAGTTTTTCGGATCTTTGCTGTGAAGGGACGGCATGGTGCTTCTGCCTAGAGCACCATTTTTCTAACGATCTGCTGGTTTGTTTTTTTTAAATCAACTCCACAAGGAGCCCTGGTCACACAATGGTCAAGCACTCCACTGCTAATGTAAACGTCAGCGATTTGAACCCACCAGTGGCTCTGAGGAAAAAAGACCTGGTGATCTGCTCCCATAAAGATTATAGCCTAGGAAACCCCAGAGGGCAGTTCTAATCTGTCCTGTAGGGTTGCTATGAGTGGGAAACGACATGATGGCACACGACAACCACTGACTTCATGGCAACTAACAACAATGACTTATGATGTTGAGCAGCTGTCACGTGCTTGCTGGCCATTTGTATATCTTTTTTTGAGAAATGTTTGTTGAAGTCCTTTCCCAATTTTTTAATTGGGTTATTTGTCTTTTTATTGTTGAGTTGTAGGAGTTTTTGTTTTTTTTTTTTTTTTTGGTATATTCTAGATATTAAACCCCAAATGTTTTCTCTCATTCTGTAGGTTATCTTTTTACTTTCTTGATAATGACTTTTGATGCATAACAGTTTTTGACTAAGTAGAATTTATGACTTCTTTTGTTGCTCATCCTTATGCTGTCATATTTAAGAATCCACTGCCAAATAAGAGGTCTTAAAGATTTATGTTTTCTTCCAAGGATTTTATCATTTTAGCTATTATATTTAAGCCATTGATCCATTCTGACTTAATTTTTGAGAGGTAGGGGTCCAACTTCATTCTTTCGCATGTGGAAAACCAGTTTTCCTAGCACCATTTGTTGAAGAGGCTGTTCTTTCTCCACTGAATGAACTTGACACCTTTGTAAAAAATCAGTTGACCAAAGATTTATGTATTTATTTCTGGACTCTCAGTTCTATACCATTGGTCTGTATTTCTAACCTTATAGCAGTAACACCCTGTAGCTTTGTAGTTAAGTTTTAAAATTAGGAAATGTGAGTCTTTCAACTTTCTTCTTTTTTCAACGTTGTTCTGTTTGAGGCCCCTTGCCATTCCATATGAATCTGAGGATTGGCTTTTCCATTTTTGCAAAAGGGCTTTTAGGATTTTGATAAGGACCACTTTGTGTAATACAGACATAATATTAACAATGTAAAGTCTTCCAGTCAGTGGACATGGAATGTCTTTTCATTTATTTAGATCTTCTTTAATTTCTTTAAGCAACATTTTATAGTTTCAGTGTATAAGTCTTTCACCTCCTTGGCTAAATTATTTCTAGTTATTTTTTTAGATGCTATTATAAATGTAATTGTTTTCTTAATTTCCTTTTTAGATTGTTTATTACAGGTATGTAGGAACAAAACTGATTTTTGTGTGTTGACCCATTACCCAGCAAATTTGCTGAATTATTATTAGCTCTAGTAGCTTTTTTGTGGATTTTTTGGGATCTTTTATATATAGGATCATGTCATCTGTAAATATAGTTTTACTTCTTCCTTTCTGATTTGGATACCTCTTATTCCTTTTTCTTGCCTAACTGCTCTGACTAGAACTTCCAGTACTATGTTAAACAGTAGTATTTAAAGCAGGCAATATTGTCTTCTTGCTTTTAGGAAGAAAGCTTTCAGTCTTTTACTGGTGTATAGCTGTGGGTTTTTCATAAATGCTCACCATTGGTGGTTCAGTGGTAGAATTCTCACCTTCTCTGTGGTGGAGACATGGGATCTATTCCTGGCCAACACACTCATGCACAGCCTCCATCTCTCCCTCAAGGTGTAGGAAGGGTAACACACACCAATGAATAATCTCTAAATTTGCACCTCCCACCTCATCCACTGAGGGAGGCAGGGTGGTGGGATGATTCGCCAGCCAGTCTCGTCTGGTGCCCCTTGGACTTGTGCTCAGGGGCAGTTGCCCTCCCCAACTAATATCACATACAAGTAAAATTTTACTGAAGATCATTCAGAAATGGTTGCAGCAGTACATCAACAGGGAACTGCCAGAAAGTCAAGCCGGATACAGAAGAGGACATGGAACAAGGAATATCATTGCTGATGACAGATGGATTTTGGCTGAAAGCAGAGAATACCAGAGAGGTGTTTACCTGTATTTTACTGACTATGCAAAGGCATTTAACTGTGTGGATCAAAACAAATTATGGATAACGTTGAGAAGAATGGGAATACCAGAACATTTCATTGGACTCATGTGGAACCTGTACAACAATCAAGAGGCAGATGTTCAAGCAGAACAAGGAGATAGTGTGTGGTTTAAAATCAGAAATGGTGGACATCAAGGTTGTATCCTTTCACCATACTTATTAAATCTATATGCTAAGCAAATAATCCAGGAAACTGGACTATATGAAGAATGCATCAGGATTGGAGGAAGACTCATTAACAACCTGTGATATGCAGATGACACAGCCTTGCTTACTGAAAGTGAAGAGGACTTGCAGCATTAACTGATGAAGATCAAAGACTACAGTCTTCAGTATGGATTATACCTCAACATAAAGAAAATAAAAATCCCTACAGTTGGACCAATAAGCAACATCATGATAAACGGAGAAAAGATTGAAGTTGTCAAGGACTTCATTCTACTTGGATCCACAATCAACACCCACAGAAGCAGGAGTCAAGAAATCAAATGACGCATTGCACTGGACAAATCTACTGCAAAAGATCTCTTCAAACTGTTGAAAACCGAAGATACCACTTTGAGGACTAAGGTGCACCTGACCCAAGCCATGATATTTTCAATTGCCTCATATGCATGCAAAAGCTGAACAGTGAATAAGGAAGACTGAAGAATAACTGATGCCTTGAATTATGGTACTGGCGAAGAATATTGACTATACCATGGACTGCCAGAAGAATGAACAAATCTGTTTTGGAAGAACTTCAGCCAGAATGTTTCTTAGAAGCAAGGATGGAGAGACTTCCTCTCACATACTTTGGACGTGTTATCAGGAGGGACCAGTCCCTGGAGATAGACATCATGCTTGGTAAAGTAGATGGTCAGTAAAAAATAGGAAGATCCTCAACAAGATGGACTGACACAGTGGCTGCAACAGTAGGCTCCAACATGGCAACAATTGTGAGGATGGCAGAGGACAAGGCAGTGTTTCTTTCTGTTGTACATAGGGTCGCTATGAATGGGAACTGACTCAGTGGCACCTCAACAACACCCCCTTGCTGCGCCTGTGCCTTAATGGAGACTTATGTCTTCCTATGATGCTGAACAGGTTTCAGCAGAGCTTCCAGACTAAGATGGACTAGGAATAAAGGCCTGGTGGTCTACTTACAAAAATCAGTGAAAATCCTATGGATCACAACAGTTCAGTCTGCAACCAATCATGCGGATGGTGCAGGAGCAGGCACCATCCCCATGGGATGTGCATGGGATTGCCATGTTTGGGGAGTCTACTTGACAGCAGCTATAACAATACCATGCTGAGGAATTTCCCTTATATTCCTAGTATGTTAAGTGTTTTTAATCATGATAAGGTGCTGGATTTTGTCAGTCTTTTCTTCATTGAGTGAAATACTTTTGTGTGTCTCCCTCTACCCTTGCTCTATTAATGTGGTGTATTACATTGCTTGATTTTCTTATGTTGAACCACCCTTGCATTCCTGGGATAAATCTCACTGGGTCATGATGGATAATCACTTTAATATGCTCTTGGATTCAGTCTTCCACTATCTTGCTGAGGATTTTTGCATCTATATTAATAAGGACTATTGATCTGTAATTTTCTTTAAGAAGTCTTTATTTGCTTTTGATGTCAGCATAATGCTGGCCATGCAGGATGAGTCAGGAAGTGTTTCCTCCTCTTCTGTTTCTTTTAAAGAGTCTAAGACGGATTGGTTTTAATTAACCTTTAAATGTTTGGTAGAATTCAGCAGTGAAGCCATCCAGTTCTGAACTTTTCTTTGTTGGGAGGTTTTGGTTACTGATTCAATTTCTTTACTTGTTAAAGGTCTATTGAGATTCTTTATTTCTTCTTGAGTTAGTTTAGGTAGTTATGTGTTTCTCAGAATTTGTCCATTTCATCTAGGTTATCTAATTTGTTGGCATACTATTACTTTAATTTTTTTCCATAAAGTATCCTACCTAAAAATTCAATTTGTTTTTGTTAGGGTTTGCGTTTTGATCCTACCTAAAAATTCAATTTGTTTTTGTTAGGGTTTGTGTTTTGTTGGCTGTTTTGTAAGATTTTATCTAAGGATGCATTCAGTGTTCTAATTCCAGTAGTAATGATGAACATAGATACCTCACTATCCAAAAATGAAAAACATCAGTTGCCTTGGAGTCAATTCCAACTCATGGTGACCCCATATATGTCAAAGTAGAACTGTGCTCCACAGGGTTTTCAGAAGTAGATCATTAGACATTTCTTCCAAGGGACCTCTGGGGTACTCGAACCACCAACCTTTCAGATAGCAGCCAAGCACATTAACTGTTTGCACCACCCATGGACTCTGTCTCACCACAGAAAGAGAAATTTGAGAGATATGTGGACAGTGATGATATTTGATAGCTGTTGCTGCTGTTGTTAGTTGCCATGAAGTTGATTCCAACTCATGGTGACCCCATGTGTGCAGAGTAGAATTTCTCCATAGTGTTTTCAAGGCTGTGACCTTTCGGAAGCAGATCACTAAGCCTGTCTTCCAAGGTACCTCTGGGTGGGTTCAAACCAACAACCATTTGGTAAGTAGTGGAGCGCTTAACCATTTGTGCCACCTAGGGACTCCTAATTTGATATCTATTAGGTAATAATTTTTGATGAATGAACTTACTGAAGACATCGTTTAGGAAGACATGAATACAGGAGATGTTTTTAAAATTACAGAAAGTTTAGTTGATGCTGTATTTTCTTATTAACACAGTTTTTTTTGGTTTTTTTGTTCTGCTTTTCAGTCTTAGGGAAGATAATGAAAGTGGTCAGTGTACTTTCAAATGTAGGCTCCTCTGGGAGGCCATGTAGTTACCATTGCTGTCCAGGTGCTTTGTGATATTATAATGACATAGTGGGAAGATATGCAGACTTGCAGGACTGAATCAATATGCTAGATCGCTAGAGAACATTTTAGTAAAGACTTCTGAGCTCCAGGTTCCCTACCCTAATATTAAAGTGATTACTGAAATCCATAGCTATATGGAAGGGTAAAATAAACTTTCCACATCAAATGCAGAATTGAAGATAAGCATTTAAAATGTATTTCATTGAGAACAAAAAAATGTATAGCCTTTTGTCATATATTTATTAAACTTATACAACCAGATGATGCTAATTTTTTTTCTCTTATTGAGTTCCAGACTTTTTTTTTAAGATAGAAGATATTACTTTTGTTTGATTTGTATTATAGTTGCTTCTTTCCCTTTTTTCAAAAGTTCTACCTTTGAAAAGTAAGTCACTTTTAAGACATTTTAAGAATTGAAATTACTATGAGGCTCATTCTGTTCGTTTCTCTAGAGTAGCAAGGTGGAAATACATACCTAAATGCCTAACCATGGTACGTATTTAATAAATATTTCTTTTCATTCAGTGAAGGGGCCATTGTCCTACAGAGAGGAAAATAACTTAATATCAGAATGTTTTTTAAACTTAGTTTAGTTTCTATTATGATGTAGTAGATACTTCTGTTCATTAATATGGGCCATACAACTGAAGTGTATCATAAAATGCCAGCCTGAAATCCTTATTGAGGCTAGTTAAAGGACGCAGGAGGAAATACGGAGAAAGACATGGCCAGAAGACAAAAAGGAGAAGAAAATGTTTCCTACATTTATGAGAATCCAAGTGTTTACAAAATTGCTATTACTATCTTCTGGGAGGAATTTTAAAGTTCTTAAAGTGCATTTTATTTTAATTTTTAAAATACATTTTAAAACTTGAAGAAACTGATTATTCCCTTTCCATACCATGCAGAAACCCTCTTTTCAGTCCTTCTAAAAAGTAAGATGTCTAGCCCCATCTTAGATTCTTCGAAAGATGGAAAACTCACTAATTCAGTACATTTTTAGAAGGTTCTATAGTTGAGTATCATGGTGATCTAGAATATGCAACCCAAGGTCTTTTGCTGCATCCCTTTTCTTGTTTCTGTTAGGTGCTGTCGAGTCAATTCTGACTCATAGCTACCCCATGTGACAGGGTAGAACTGCTTCATAGGGTTTCTTGGCTGTAATCTTTATGGGAGCAGATGGCCAGGTCTTTCTCTTGCAAAGCTGCTGGGTAAGTCTGAACCACCAACCTTTCGGTTAGCAGCTAAGCACTTAACCGTTGTGCCATCAGGCTTCCTTCTTTTTCACTTAATGGTCCCTTAAACATTAAAATTTGGTATTCAGTATTTTAGACATGAGTAGATCATCACAGAGCCCCTCTCTGGATACTGCACATCTATTAATAGAGTCCCAGAGCACACTTTCTTTATTTCACAGCAAGACCACATTGTTTAATCACACTGAAGTTTCAAACCGCAAACTCTTTTATTTTTATTTTTTCCACACAGCCAGTCACTTAATGATCATGATTTTCTAAACTAGTGTTCAAAGATTTAATACTTAGTTTGTTAAATTCCATCTTCATACTTTTGGTCCGCTCTCCTTTAAGCCTAGTGGAATTTATGAAAATCTTTTTCCATTCAGTGTCTTGGTTTATGCACATATGCCTTCTCCTTCTCTCTCATTTCCTCTACAGATTCTGCAAACAGGACTTCTGTGTTTTCTTTGACATTACTGATTAAAATGTTGCTATAATTTGTTTAAAAAGTGGGTTATCACTGAGAGAACAAGTCGTAATTTTTAAATTAAAATGCTACCTAAAACTTAGAACAACTTTCATTTGTGAAGTCCTTTATTTTCTCTATTTTTAACTTTCTCTTTGGAAGGTGAAGTCATTTTACATCTTACTTTGTAAAAGAAAATAATCCACTCTCAGGATATAATGCCATAGTTTTACAACTTAAAAGCTAGTTTTATATTTGCAACTGGTGGCATAATTAGATTGCCTCCATAGCCCCAGGGATTCTGCACTTTAAGGTAGGCGGCTGAAGAAGGTTACAATGCACTCCATACCCTGCTTAAAAAAAAAAGGGGGGGGGGCAAAACATTGAACTATTGAACTGGCCTGGTCTTGCCCTACTTAAATCTTTCTAAAGCATTTGCTCAGTATGTTGGACACCATGATGAATCACGGACTTAAGGATGTATTAGAAGGTAGGCTTGAACATGTCGAAGCAATTTTCTCACTAATGAATTTGTGGTTACTTTTGCCTTTACTCAGGGGGGAGAAAACACTGTCCCACTGGGTCTGCAGATAATGCACTTCTCATCTCTGGCCCACTGGTAGACTAAGTTTTCCATATAATTTATTTATCAGGAATAATAGATAATACACTTGACAACAGATAATAGAAACATGAGAATGTTTGGTCCAAACCAAAAACCAAACCCACTGGATTCCGGCTCATAGCAACCCTGTAAGTCAGAGTAGAACTGCCCCATAGAGTTTCCAAGGAGTGCCTGGTGGATTCATAGTACCAACCTTTTGGTTAGCAGCCCCAGCATTTAACCACTATGCCACCAGGGTTTCCATGTTTGGCCTATTGAGGGTCAAATGATAAAAAGGGTGCAGTGGTTAAGCATTCGGCTGCTAACCGACAGGTCAGCAGTTCGAATCCATCAGTAGGTCTATGGGAGAAAGATGTGGCAGTCTGCTTCTGTAAAGATTTACAGCTTTGAAAACGCTATGGGGACAGTTTTACTCTGTCCTACAGAGCCCTGGTAGTGCAATGGTTAAGCATTCGGCTGCTAATCAAAAGTTGGCAGTTCGAATCCACCAGCTGCTCCTTGGAAACCCTATGGATTGGATTGGATTGTCCAGTTGGATTGCTATGAGTCTGAACTGACTCGACAGCAATGGGTTATAAGGTTGCTATTAGTCGGAGTTGATTCGATGGGAATGGGTTTGGTTTTGGTTTGGATATGAGTAGGAAGAGCTGTGAATTTGTTTTTAAAGCTTGGCTGCTAACCAAAAGGTCATCAGTTCAAATCCACCAATTGCTCCTTGGAAACCCTATGGGGCAGTTCTACTTTGTCCTATAGGGTCGCTATAGGTCGCTATGAGTCAGAATTGACTCGACTGCGGTGGGTTTGGTTTTTTTGGTTTTGAGGAAAATAATGCAAATAAAATTTAAAATTCCACTATTGTTTCCCTCAATTTGTCAACTATTTTTATATGGGAAAGTCCCTTCCAAAGTTTTATTTTGTGAATCTAGTAAGTGGTATATTTATGAAAAATTCCTGCTACATCCCTACCCTTTGTATGCTCATTTAACTACTGTCTAATTACATTTTTACTTAATTATCCCTCCTATCTTTAACTAGGAGCCCTAGTAGTGCAATTGTTAAGCACTTGGCTGCTAACCGAAAGGTGGGCAATTCAAACCCACCAGCCACTCCATGGGATAAAAGAGTGGTGATATGCTCCCATAAATATTACAGCCTAGGAAACCCTACAGGACAGTTCTACTCTGCCCTGTAGGGTCACTATGAGTTGAAATTGACTCTACTACACAACAACTCTTTAACTGCTCTTCATTTTCCTCTCAGTCTGGGAAAACTTATTCCTGCTTATCACTAAAGGAGGCCAAAGGCCATTGGTCTGGTATGAATATACATAATTTTGACTCCAAGGTCATATTTTTAATTAAAATGAGAACAAAGGTCGACTCGATTGGGTGTTTATGCTTGTTCTGTTTTATGTTCAACCTCTAAGTTTTATGGGCATGAGATAATTATGTCTTGAGACACTTGATAGTACATGATTGAAACCCCTGTTGTTGAATACTTCTATCCTTTAGAGTCTGAGAATTCCCTTTAAATCCAGCTATTTATCTGAATCGTTTAATACTTGCAAATCAAGCGTTTAATTTGGAAACATTACATTTGATATATTTTTAAAAGTTGGATGAATCGGCCTTTAAAACAAAATCACCTCTTCTTCAAAAAAAGGCACCATTTTCTTTCCCAAACATATAATTGAGAAGAAATCTTTTCCTACTGAAGTGGATCATGTTTATACATTTTATTTGTTCTCTTGTTTAATGCAAGGTATTCCCTAAAAATTTTATGGAGAGTATAACACTGTATTTTCATGCATTAATATTAAATACCACAACAGATATAAGGCAAAAAAGAAAAAACTGATTTAAAAATGGTAAATTGTATGTGTGTGTCTACAGTGGTGCTATGCTTGTTTGTTCTCATTGTAGTGCTCAGTTACTATAGCTTTCAGTAAATAAAATTATTAGTTGATAATATTTAAACCAGATGCCTTAGTAAATAGAAGTACTGTTCATTTGTGAGAATTTGGTTTTTTTTTAACTTTATTTTACTGAGACAATTTTAGACTGCTAATTATGGATTATGTTAAGCAAAGTATAAAGTAATAGAAGGTCACTTCTAAACTGGGGCTAAAGCTGAATTTCTGCCAGCATAGTTAAATCTGTTATCATTAATAGGACACCTTTACCCAAAATCTGTGATTACCAGTTTCTGTCCTCGAGGTTTGTATGACCCTGAAAACTACTGCACATTTTGCCAGATAACACCTGTCCCCATTTTCTTAATAATACTTAACATATTGTGCACATAGACATGTCCAATGAGCTAGTTCCCTATGTCCCTATATAACTATCTCTTCAAACTTTAGTGTATTATTATAGAGGGCTTACACAAACTGTGGACAAATAACATGTATTTATCTTCTTTAATGGATGGGTGATGCTAAAAATAATATGAAAATCAAATTAATTCTGTTTTTCCTAGCCCTCGCCCTTGAGAAGCCTGAGTCTTCAGAGAGGTGAGGGGGCTGCTTCTGGGTGGAGCAGTGAATTAGTGGTGGCACTACAAATACGTCCTAACCAAAAAAAAAAAAAAAAAACACTGCCCTCGAGTTGATTCCGACTCATAGCGACCCTATAAGACAAAGCAGAACTGCCCTATAGGGTTTCCAAGGAGCCCCTGGTGGATTTGAACTGCTGACCTTTTAGTTAGCAGCTGAGCTCTTATTAGGACCCGTGAATCCTAATTCTCTTCCTACTGTTACATACTTACTACCTCTTTGACAAATCTGTAATTCACAGTTTTTCTCTTTTAATCATTTCATAAGCTTTTAGTTATTACTAGGAAATTTTGGTGGTGTAGTGGTTAAGAGCTACGGCTGCTAACCAAAAGGTTGGCAGTTCGAATCCACAAGGCACTCTTTGGAAACTACAGGGCAGGTCTGCTGTGTCCTGTAGGGTCGCTATGAGTCAGAATCGACTCGACGGCAACAAGTTTGGTTTTTGGTTTTTAGTTATTACTAAGTTTAATTAAAGAAATACAGCAGACTTTTTTTTTTTTTAATTACTCATTTTTCCTCAGCGTGTTGCTGTTTGTTTCCTTCTCTAAAATTCTGTCTTTCCTCAAAGGCAATAGTTTATCAGCCTTTTCTAAATTACTGAGCTCTTCTAAAGATATCTAGTATTTTTAGTAACATCATAAATTTAATCCATGGCTACATTAAGCCTTTATTTTGTCCATACTCTTACTTACTTTTTTTAGCCAGGCTTGGCTTTTTCTTTTTTCATTATTTTTAATGTAATGAGGAGAAGGTACCACTCTTGGGGTTCTATAGTTTTCTAACAGAATTGCTGTCAACAAAGTAATGGATACCTTATTAATGTCAGAAAGATGTTACTGTGAAGACATGGAATGACTGTTAGCTATAGCAGGCAAAATGAAAACAGTAAATATAACATTTTCTGGAACAGAGAAAAGTATGATCAAATAAAAGTATCAAGTGTAATTGGATATACCTGACCAAATATTTGAAAGGGTCTTAAGAAATGTCTTTGAAAACATTTTAACTGCATAGTCATCCATGTAAATTGAATATGGCCTAATGAACATTTCAGTTCCAGCTCCCAGAACACTTGGACTTGTTTCTTTCTTTTTTTTTCCAATTGTACTTTAGATGAAGGTTTACAGAACAAACCAGCTTCTCATTAAATAGTCGGTACACATATTGTTTTATGGCATTGGTTAACAACCCCACAATGTGTCGACACTCTCCCTTCTCAACCTTGGGTTCCCTGTTACCAGCTTTCCTGTCCCCTCCAGCCTTCTAGTCCTTGCCTCTGTGCTGGTGTGCCGCTTTAGTCTCGTTTTGTTTTATGGGCCTGTCTAATGTTTGGCTGAAGGGTGAACCTCACGAGTGAATTCATTACTGAGCTAAAAGGGTATCCGGGGGTTGGACTTATTTCTACTTTGATTCCCAGCACTATGCTTGGCACAGGGTAGCTAATCAATAACTGTTTGCAGATGAATGATTATCACTGATTTACTGAATAAGGAAGAGTTGGAAAAGTGTTATCTCTCAGTATCATGTAAGATTTGGGAGAAAAATAAGGGTGCCATATGATTATCTTATACTAAGTTAAGAATTACTTCTAGTCTTAAATAGACCATATAAATTCATATTTGGTTTATATAATTTAACCAAAATACGCAAAGCACCAAATAGTTTGGAGGATAGCTGGAAAAGAAAGTAGTAGGAGAGGGTTTTAAGCTATGAACCTAATGGAATAATCGTATTTCTAAAAAAAATTTTTTAGTACCTTGAACAATACTTTAATCAGTTGGGAACTGAATGTGCTTTGTGTCAGAGAAAGGCCTTTGTACATTATATTACACAGAAAAGGAGTGCCCAGCTTTGGGAAACACACCTACCCGAACTCTGAATTATAGAACTGATGCCGCCAAGCAGTAGGCAACACCAAGAGTCAGAGCCATGATTAAAGGTGTTGAGGAAATGTCTTGGGCAAGATTTGAGTAACTTTTGTTTAATTACAGCAGGGAATACACAACCTCTGTGAAGTCATTCCCAACTCATTGAAGCAAATTTATTCCCATTCTTCTTCTATGTCTCCAAAGCATGTGGTATACGTATAACCAATCTTTGAGAGAGCTAAACCCATAGTTTTCTTATGATGTTTTAAGTTATCTCTCTTGTCTACGGTTTAGAATCTTGTATTCTTAGAACATACCAGGAACTTGATAGATATATGAATGATTAACCGTAGGGTCGCTATGTGTCGGAATCGACTCGACAGCACCAAGTTAGTGCCTAAAGATATAGACATCATGTAGTATCAGGCATACAGCTGATAGTAAAAAGTGCTCTCACTTGCTCAGAATAATTTACTAATGGAGGGGTCTGTTAGCCTTTTATTCTTCTGTGCTTGGTAAAATTTAAATAACTAAGATTTATATGTTTCTTAGAAAGTTGAAAGAGTTAATCTGTGAGTACACTGGGCTCCCTGTTCAAAGATTTTATTCCATAGGTATAAATTTACTTAGGCTTTATACCTCTTCTTGAGATGATTTTAGCAGTATATATTTTCCTGTAACACCATTCAGTGTATCTAGGTTTTTAAATGTATTATTCTAAAGTACATATCACTTTATTATTCTTTTAATAGTCTCTATTTATGGAGATCAGGAGCCCTGGTGGTACAGTGGTTAAAGCACTTGGCTGCTAACCAAGAGGTCAGTGGTTTAAACCCACCAGTTGCTCCATGGGAGAAAGATGTGACAATCTGTTTCTGTAAAGATTTACAGCCTTGGAAACCCTATGGACCAGTTCTACTCTGTTCTATAAGGTCACTATGAGTTGGAATCCACTTGACAGCAGTCGGTATATATGGAGATATGTCACCTTTTTAAGTTGCATGGTTTTTTCTTTTGTTTTGTTTTTAGTTGCCTTAGTTATTGTTTTTTTAATTCACTGGATCCCTTTTCAAGGAACCTACTTTTAGATTTATTTATTAAGCCATACAGATATATACATAATTATTAATCTCTTGTGATTTTTGTTAATTGTTTTTTCCTTCCATACTTAAATTTGTTTTGTTTTGTTTTCCCAAATTACTGGGTTGGGATGCTTAAGTAATTTATTTTTATTATATTTCATTTTGTTAATAAATGGTTTTAAGGCTCTAGTTATTTGGCTAACAGCCCATACATTTTGAGGTGTGCTGTACTCATTACCATTATTTTAAAAAATGCTTTATTTCAAAGTTTTGCTGTCTTCTTAGAGCAAAGAGTTATTTAAGAAAAGAAATACAGAATCTCTTCAGCTTGCTCTCCACTTGACTAATTTTATTGTCTACAAGTATTAATTCTGTTTTTTTGCTGCTTCTCTTTTATATTTTGCTGTGGAATTATGTTACCTAATATTATTTCCCTTAACTTGACTGGTCCTTCTTAATATCAGTTTTCTAATTTAATCATTCATCTGTTATTTCAAAGAGTACGTGCAGGGAATCTCTGACGTACAACGGGGTTCCATTCTGATGATTTTGTCATAAGTCAGTTCTGATGTAAGTCAAATACGTTTTTTTTGTTTTAGTTTTCATTATTATTGCCTTTTATTATCAGTATCTTTATAAATCTATATTTATTTGTTTTGGGGGGGTTGACATGAGAATAATAACATCAGCAAATTACACACTGCAACACTGTATATAACGCACATTACTAACAATATGATGTACCCCCCGCAAAAAACAACAGACGGTCCCAAGTGCAGTACGTCATACGTTGGGGACTACCTGTATAAAACTTTTCCTTGGCAGGATAAGGCACATGAGGTCTAAGATATATTTCTAGAACACTAAGCAAATCATGTCTGAAAACATGCTCTTCTTCTCTAGTAATACGTTTATTTTTTTTAGTTGAAGTTCCCCTCCCCCCAGCATTGTTGTTGTTGTGTGCTGTCCAGTCACTAAAACCCACTCATAGCGACCCTATAGGGCAGAGGAGAACTGCCCCATAGGGTTTCCAAGGAGTGACTGGTAGATTCGAACTGCCAACCCATAGGTGCCATAATGGATTTGCCCTACCCATCATACACACATCTTTGAAGGGAGAGCTGGTTTACCTAACCCTGTAAAGTGTGATAGAGTCTTTTTAAGTTACTCAAAACATGTTCTTAGTGCACTATTTAGAACATTATCACTGTGATGCATTTTTTTTATTTGTTGAAAATATTGCTTACAAGATCAGCTTTTTGGGATTGTTTCTCTCTCTTTTGTTTGTCCTGCCCTCTAGTCCAGGTTTATAATGTATGATGTCTGACTTCCTTTTTTGTTGCTTCAGTCCATCTATTTGGGGAAGAGCTATATCCCATTGGGAGCCCTAATCCCACCCCAGGAGCCCTCATGTCAAGGTGAGCCCACTCTGATTGAGAAGCCATGTTAGAGAAGAGTCTTGCCTCTCACAGATGTTCTGTCTGGTGAGTTTGTGCAATTCACTGGGGCTTTATGGTTAAGTAAGATATACCTGTTTCTCCAAAGCTTCCCTCACCTTTAGCCATTGCTGTTGTACATTAGAAGGGGACCCTTTGGCTTGGAAGACATCTTTCCCACATCTGTGAGCCTGCCACAGAGTAGGTAGCTCAGGGAAAGATACCACAGCACTGTTGAGTTTCTATTTATTGTGGCCATTTCCCTCTCAGCCATGGTGCAGGGGTGGAAGACTCCAATTGCAAGGTTTCCCTATATCGGCTCTCTCTACTCCAACCATGCCCTCCAAATAAGGGATTCTTGGAGCAGTCTGTGAGGGTTTTCTTTACTTATTTTCTATAGCACTTTACAGCTAGTTTAGGAGGAGGGTTTATGATTAGGCTCTTGGTGATGCACTTTAATGTGAATTCATCTGCATTTTATCCAGAAATTCCTCAAACTTTTACCTCTCAGCTGACACTATTCCCTGGTATTTTAGCAATGATGCAGGACATTTTCCAAATTTGTTTCCTTGATTATTTCCGTCAGTTACTGGGAAGAGAGCTTTGGGTGCCTGTTCCTATGTTGCCACTTCTCTTAGCCAGTTTTGTTCCTGAGCATGATGGAAATTAGCTCCTTAAATGGATTTAATATTGAATATTACTTTCAAGGAAATTTAAAACAGAAAGTAGGCTTTCAAGAAGAGGGAATAAATTGTCAGCCGGTCTCACAGGGACAAAAATAAGCCAAATCTTATAAAATAGGATCTGGAATAAACTTTTACATTTCAGATTTAAGTGGAACTCTTCAAATGAAACCAAAGAGCTAAAATCTTTAACTTATGAGGATTCTAAACTTTAGCTTATGGGAATCTATATAAGCTCCCTGAAAATTTTCCATAAAATTGGCTAGAAAAGGGACCAGTTGCTTTCATAAGATTCTCAAAGGGATCTCAAAGCTTAAGAATCAATGCTGTACAACAGGACTAAATCAAAGCTAAGAAGTTTCCTGAATACAGTCAAACACTTCAAGGGACAGAGTAGCAGGGTCAGGGGTCTGGGGACCATGCTTTCAGGGGACATCTAGGTCAACTGGCATAACAAAGCTTATTAAAATGTTCTGCATCCTACTTTGGTGAGTGGTGTCTGGGGTTTTAAAAGCTTGCAAGCAGCCATCTAAGATGCACCAGTTGGTCCCAACCACCTGGAGTAAAGGAGAATGAAGAACACCAAAGACACAAGGAAAGTATTAGCCCAAGAGACAGAAAGGACCACATAAACCAGAGACTGCATCGTCCTGAGATCAGAAGAACTAGATGGTGCCCAGCTACCACCAATGACTGCCCTGACAGGGAACACAACAGAGTCCCTGATGGAGTAGAGGAAGGGTGGGATGCAGAACTCAAATTCTAGTAAAAAGATCAGACTTAATGGTCTGAGACTGGAGGAACCCCAGAAAGCATGGCCCCCAGATTCTCTATCAGCCCACAAACTAAAACAATTCCCGAAGCCAACTCTTCAGACAAAGATTGGACTGGACAGTGGGACATATAATGATACTCGTGAAGAGTTGCTTCCTAGCTCAAGTAAATACATGAGACTAAATGGGCAGCTTCTGTCTGGAGGTGAGATGAGAAGGCAGAGAGGATTAGGAGCTGGTTGAATGGACACGGGAAATCAGGGGTGGAAAGGAGGAGTGTGCTGTCACAGTATAGGGAGAGCAATTAGGGTCATATAACAATGTATGTATAAATTTTTGTATGAGAGACTAACTTGAATTGTAAACTTTCACTTAAACTACAACAATAAAAAAAAAAAAGAATCAATGCTCTAAAGTGTATGAGGAAATTAAGACAGAAAGTCATCATCTTATGCATCTTTAGTTTGGATAATAAACTTAATACCACAAGAGATTGCTTTTAACACAAACATGAAAACCTGAAGCAATGTCATTCTTTACTGCATAAAAGGAGAATGGAGTGAAGAACTGAAACTGGAGGTGCTACGGATTTGATATGATTTGAAGTGCATCCAGAATAACCAACAGATTTTAAGCAAGGTCCTGGATTGCCTAGTTCCTCTGGCATGCTGAAGGAGGAAGGAGGAGGGAATTCTAAATGACAAGTGGAGAGCAGCATTCAGTTTGTTTTGGTCATGCTTACATTTCAGTGTCTATATTCAGGGAACATAAGAAGGAACTTGAAATGATTGGTCGTGATGGCAACTCTTTACTTCTGTGGTTTCAGAGGCAAAGAGTCCAGCTACTTCCCTCTTAGGTCAACCTTTTCTGCTCTGGAAGCCACTATAAATACCTTCATTATACAATTAGGCATTAGTAGAATAAATAAAATTCACATGGATATGAACAAAATTTAATTTACTCTTCTGAAGTGCTGGAATATTTTCCTATGCTTTTTATTTTGCTGGGAACTGGTAGAACATTTCATGGTTTTTTTTGTTTTGGTGGGAACTGGTAGATATTGATTTCTGAACAACCCAAATGGCCATCATTGAGCAGGACTCCCCAACATATCCTCCTGAGTGTTACATATTGAGTCCTCTGAAGAATCAATTTTGTATATTGGGAAACTCTAGTTTTCTCATTTATTTTTATCATTCAATTGTTTTTCTTGCTTTTATGTGAAGTACAAGGTATACACGGAGATTTTATTTTTATAAGCAACAAATTAAAAAAAAAAAAACTAATAAAG
Organism: Dugong dugon; assembly: GCA_030035585.1. Taxonomy (NCBI): domain Eukaryota; kingdom Metazoa; phylum Chordata; class Mammalia; order Sirenia; family Dugongidae; genus Dugong; species Dugong dugon. Next base: position 16,576,151 of record CM057463.1, on the reverse strand, counting down.
ACATCTTTATTTTACCACTTAACCTTTTTATAATCTTGAATCTTTTCCAGCCATAGAAAAGTTGCTGAGCATGCCCAACTTTGTTTACTAGCCTATAGGATGAAGAAGAAGAGTAAAGTAGCAATGGGCTAAAGGCATAGTGATGCATAGGTAATGTTTCCAGTTAATCTCAAAGTTCTGTATTAATTTAGCATTAATTCTGTTCTTTGATGTCTTCCTGTTTTTGACACAGTGACCTGCCATAACAAAGAGGAAACAGCAGGAAACTTGGTACTAATTAAAACCAGTCTCCTTCCAACAAAGAACTGAACTGTCAGCAAATGTAATCTCAAGTTCAAATAGCGATAAGTGTTTTAGAGTGAAACAGGAATAATGGGGCAAAGCTATTAAATTTTATCATCTGCTGGAAAACAATCAAAGCGCATGCCAGTTTCATTATGTTTGGTATTTGATAAGATACAATTTGCACAGCAAAAATACAAATAGATGCTCATGCATGGTATATATGTTTGGGTGAAGGATGCTTCTTGCAGAACTGAATACACGTGGATAAATGCCTGTGTGAATATTGTTTATACATTAACCTTCAGTGTTCATTCCACGTTTGAGTTATTCAAGTAGGGCTGTAACGTTTGTACCAATATAACTCCAAATTAAGTTTGAGTCTTATTAAGAGTATTTGAAGTTTTAATTTGTTTTAGGATGAGTCAAGTGTAATGCCAGGTTTCTAGATGAAAGCGAGTCTTCAGCCCTATACAGGAGCAAATAAGAGCCCTGGTGGTGCAGTGGTTAAGTGATAGAATTGCTAACCAAAGGTCGACAGTTCAAATCCATCAGCCACTCCTTGAAAACCATATGGGGCAGTTCTGCTCTGTCCTCTAGAGTTGCTATGGGTCAGAGTCAACTCGACAGCAAAGGGTAACCCTGACTCAGATGCTGTGGCTCAGAGCCCACCTACTTTGCACCTTTACGTAGTCACCTGGATTGACTTCCAGGCCTAGAGGCATAAATGCTCTGTACCCATTTATTCAGGTCCATGGCTGACATGATGCACTTCCAACAATTTTCTTGTAACTGAAATAGTACATATTCCAGGTTGGTTTGCCACAATGGATACAAAACAGGTATCTGACAGCAGATTTCTCCCTTATTGTGTGTGTGTGTGTTTAACAGAATTAAAATCTGTGGTTCTACACTTCCACAGTGAAAACATTTTTATAATAGAAGATGTCTCTAAGAAAATTCAGAAGTGTTAAATTTGAGGCTAGCCATGAAATAACTATTTTCAACAGAAACAGAAAACTTAAAAGTTTATTTATAATAATCTGAGTACACCAAAATGCTAAGATTTTCCCCCCGTAGTTGATGTATAATATTTAGTTATAGTTATTTTACTAGCATTTCAGGCCAGTGGTGTCCCCAGGGGGGTTCAGGGGTGCAGACTGCATTGGGTGACACTGTCAGAGGCGATGATACCAAAATCACTGTCTATAAAATTTTTGTGCAGTGTTTCAGCAGAAATTTATTATTTTTTATACAAATAGCCCTGTAGTTAGTTTTAACAACAAAAACATTTTTCGTAAGCCCAGCTTACAGTATCAATATACCTACAAGACTAACACTCTATGCTAATTCATTTTTTGAATCTTCTAATGCCCTTGAGTCAGACCTGTCATTATTACCCAGTTACAGTGATGCTTCAAATCACATGGATTTGTCTGCACGGGCTATAAGCACACAGTGTTGTTTTCTTGCTGCCGGTGTTATTTATAGTCACTGATTTTGTCACATTTTCTGGTGTTTTAGTTATAATATCATGGTAATTAGTATCTGTGAACCTGTATGAGTAATTTTTTTGAGAATGAGGTAATAATTAAAGGAAAAGAAGGAGTGATATGTGAGAATTATGATTTACAAGTAACATTACTACAAAAAACATTACTAAGGATTCTCTATGGTCTGGTACGGGAGGAGGTCCATGGTGGGGGAAACACCATGAGTTACCACACTGGGTGACACCAATCCTAGTGACACCACTGTTTCAGGTTTATTTTTTTACACTGAAGTCTATCAAGAGTAATCATATCTATTCTACTTTCATACAGTCAACAGGCAATATTTGAGTGCCTGCTGCATACCTGTGCTAGCTTCTGAGATGGGGGAACTTACCCCTAGGGAGTTCAGAAAAACAGAGTCAAAGAAGTACAAGCCTTGTTAGTGGTGACCAGGGGGATCACCAAGGGAATTTAGGACGTCCGAGTCCTACGTGAGGTCCCTGTACTTTTCAGCCCACGTGTGAAAAAATAAACTCTGAATCCTTAATATTGTCAAAGTAGTTTTGTGAGAATTTTTTTTTCCTATGATGTTGAGACCTGTGTTGTGAAAATCAACATATTTGAGAAGAGACTTGATTCTCCTTGATTGCTAACTCAATAACTAGGTGTCATTTTTCCTAAGTGATATTTTATCTATGCCTAACAATACTTTGTAGAAGTGGTTTGTCCCTGTTTTTCATGCTCTTAGTCACTGAAATCAATTTTACTGTTTCTATGGTGGCACAACAGTTAAGCTCTCAGCTCCTAACCAAAAGACTGGCAGTTCAAAGCCACACAGCTGCTCTGCAGGACAAAGATTTGGCAATCTGCTACTGTAAAGATTACAGTCAAGAAAACCCTACAGGGCAGTTCTACTCTGTCTCATGGGGTCACTATGAGTTAGAATCGAACCAACGGCACCCAACAACAACAACATATTTCACAAATATTTCTGAATATCCACTGTGTTAAAAGCCACAATTGCTAAGTGTTGATTTTAAGATTCCTATAAACCAATAAGAGAGAGAATATGTATATACAGAGTCATTAATTCATTCAATAACTACTGAGTGTCTACTTTCCGCCAAGTATGGAGTTAACTATTGTAGTTATGACTATGAAACCAATAGACACAGCTCTTACTTAAGCAAGGAGTTTTAAGTCTGGTGGAGAAGGCAGATAAAACACTAGGCAAATACAGTATAGTGTGTTTAGTGCTATCATGAGGAAAAATATAAGGCATTCTTGGACTATCCTGAAGAGCATCTATCCCCCTTTTGAAAGGTCATCTACACTAATACCTGAATAGAATAAGTTAATGTATCCAAAGTGAGAAGGGCAACAAGGAGAAGATGTGTTACAGTCAGAGCGACCAGCATAAGCAAAGGCTCAGTGGCAAGAGAGATTGTGGTGTGTTAAATGAACTATAAATTATGCATATATCAATATGGAGTTAGGCAAATGGGTATGAGAGAAAAGGTTGGAAAGAAAACCAGAGCTAGATCTTGGAGGCTTTAGGGCCATATTAAGGGTATGATTTTTACTGAAGGCTAAAGGTTTTATTGAAAGGTTTTAAGTGAGTAGAAGTGTGACTATGGTCAGAACTGGACTTCAGTATAGAGAATAGGGAGAAGATGAGCAAGACTTGAGGCAGGAAATCCACTTAGGGAATTGCTGAGAGACAGTGGCAGCATGAGCCATAATGATTTATGGATTTATGGATGTGATCATTGGGGCTGTGTGTCAGCTTGGCTGGGCCATGATTCTCAGTGGTCAGGTTTAGCATGAAAGACAATGAATTCAGTTTTGGATGTATTGAGTTTGAGTTGCTTATAGGACATCTACGTACAAATGACTAGTATACAATTTGCATTCAAATCAGAAACTCTGCTGAGATCTAGCAATAGAGATCTGAGACTGATCACGGAATAAAATAGGTCATCCAGCAAGTGGTAATCTGTCTACCTTTCTGGTCATCTGCTGGGTCACCTTGCTGACTTCGTTTCTCTTTACATTCTCTAAATTCTAGAGTCTCAGATCCCAATCTTGTACCATTTTCTCTAACTGTATTCTCTCAGGGAGTGGTCTTATCCCATCTCCTTGCTTTAAGTACACTGACTGGCTGACCCATCTTAAAGTTATCACCAGCTTAGAACTCTTGAGTTCTGAACTTTTATACTCAACTGCCTGCCTAATGTATCCATTTGAATGATAATACCATCTCAAACTCTGCTTGTTCAAAACAGAACTCATACTTTTCTCCATCAGTCATGTTATTTCCTATTCTCCTCTGCCTCAGTAAATGGCACCATCGATCCTGTGGCTCAAGCCAAAAAATCTAGGCATTATCCCGGTTTCTTCCCTTTCATTCACTCCTTCACATCCAATCCATTACCAAGTTGTAACTGGTTCTGCTTCCAAAACAAATCCTAAAGCCATCTATTTCTCTGCATCTCTATTGCTATACCCTAGTCCAGTACATCACATCCTTTCTCTTGGACTGCTGCAGTCTCCCCACTTCTTGCATCTACTCTTGATACCATTAGTTCATTCCCCACAAAACTACCAGAGTGGTCTTTTAAAGGTCCAAAATCAAATCATGTCACTATTCGAAATATAATTCTCTGATGGTTTCCCACTGGATTTAAATAGTAATCCAAACACCTTAACCCTACCTCATCTTTACATATCTCTAACCTCATCTTAAAACTATTCCCCTTTTCTCTTACTCAGATATGCTAAGCTCATTTCTGTGGCAGTGGCTTTGTATTTTGTTCCCTTTGACTGGAACACTCTTCCTCCAGCTCATCCTATCACTGGCTTTTTCATTCAACTCAGATAGGGGTCAGCTTCTCAAGAGACACTGGCTAACTGCACTATCTAAATAGTCCTGTTACAGTCCCTCTCTATCCTGTCACCCAGGTTTATTTCCTTCCTTAGCACTTATCAATCTGAAATTGTCTTGTTTGTCTATTTGATGGTCTGAATAAACTTCACAAATGAAGGAACCCATACTATCTTGTTCACCCCTACATTCCTAGTACCCACAGCAATGCCTTGAATATAGCTATCTGTTGAATAGAATGAAAAAATAAATGAATGAATGTTGAAGAGGAGGGTCTATGCCAGAACTCTGAAAAAACCAACATTTAAGGAGTAAGCAAAGGAAGAGGAGCTTGATGGGACACTGAGAAGGAGTAATGAGAGACAGAGGAAGACCCAGAGCAAGCTGTCACTAAAGTGAGAGTGTCCTAATAAAAGTCCAAACAACAGGAGAGTTCAGAGGAAGAAGAGGGAAGCCCTCTGACTGAAAGTGAGCAGGACAGGCTTTATGGAAGAGGTAAATTTTTAATTAAACCTTGGAAGATGGGTAAAGATGACACTGAGAGATCCAGTGAGGAGGAAGAAATCCTGTAAGGAGGAGTATATGGAGATGTAAAGGCACAGAGGCAAAAAATACAAGGCCTGTCTGGGAACAGAGAGTTATCCTATTTTTTTTTCCCTCTACATTTCTCATTTAATACTTAGAGTAACTCCTACTAGATTGCCCTAGTAACTCACTAGATTAAAAAACAAAGGTTCGAAGGATAGAAACAGCTTAAGTGTCCTTCAGTAGATGAATGGATGAACAAAATGTGGTATATCCATACAATGGACTATTACTCTCCCATAAAGGGAAATGAAGTCCTGATATATGCTATAACATGGATGAGCCTTGAGAAAATTTTATGCTGAGTGACGTAAGTTAGTCACAAAATGATCCTACTTGTATGAAACAAGGAAATGTGTAGAGATAAAAGTTTATTAGTGGTTACCAGAGGAGGGAGGAAGGGGGAGTCTTAGCTTACGGGGCACTGAGTTTCTGTTAACAGTAGTGGAATAATTTGGAAATGGATAGTGGTGATGACTGCACAACGTAATGAACATAACCAATGTCATTAAACTGTACATGTAAAAATGTTGAAATGGCAAATGTTTTGTTATATATGTTTTTATTACAATAAAACAACTGAAAAAGAAAGACTCCATCAGGATCACTCGGTAAGTGGGAGTATGAGGATTTAAGTGCCTCTCTATCTGAGTGCAAGGCCTACTTAATCCAACTTAGGTTACTGGAATTCTATACCAGTAACCAACCAGTTAAGGAGTGCTGGTGGACGATGGTTAAAGCACACAGCAGCTAACTGAAAGGTCAGCAGTTTGATCCCACTAGCGGCTCCATGGGAGAAACTACCTGGCAATGTGCTCTCTTTTAAGTCTTCTCTCTATGAACTTTCTCAAGCATTTCCCTTCACGTAGAAGACCCTTCTTTCACCGCCACTGAAGATATACTAGAAGTTCTTAAGGCTCACTACCAAAATCATCTCCATTTTCATGACTCACCTTCCTGTGCGTCCCCATAGTTAATGTTTGCATGAGTCTGTTGGCACTTATCTTTTTAACTCCATGTAAGTTCCCTGAGAGCACCAGGACCAAGTATCATTGTGTTTGCCATAGCACCTAGCATAGTACTCAGCTCACAGAGGAGTCTCAATAAATGATGAGTGGAACTATAATTTTCAAAATAAGCATCAAAAAAGTACCACAGAAAGTTCACCATGTGTAATTATAAAGGGTATCATGATTACATTTACAGAAAATGCCTCAAGACTTTTTTTAAACATTGAATTTTCTTAAACCAAGTAGCATTTAAAATAGAAAAGAATGGATTATTTTAGTGTCTTTCTGTAGTAACATCTTATGATCACTTGCCAGATCATGAAATAAATGTTCTAGAAAATTAATGAAAGAAATTTTTAAACTTTGTGACATCTGACTTACATTTATTACTGAAAAGCCTGAATTTCTTATTCAGCACAGTATAATTTCCATTATTGAAAACAAATTAGCTAGGAAGTACTTTTAAATGTTTATAAGATTAGTAGCTGTGTGGCAGGCTTCCAAAGTTGGAAATGCCAGAGTGGACGCTGAAGAAAAATTTAGCATTTTGAAAGTATTCTGAATAAAGAAACAGAATGGAATACAGCATTTCCCCAGCATTGCTTAAATAACACCATTTTAAGCATCATCTCAAAGCATTAACTGCAGTTAGTACGAGATCAGCCAGTTTCTTTTTTCCTTGGCTGCAGTGATTTCACCATCTCTTCATGCTGCATCTTGTCACAAAGAACACTTAAACTTGAGGAAGAGTTTGCTTTGAATCTTAAGAAACTGAAAGAGCACCAGAATGCCAGTTCAGTTCTGGGATTCTAACTCATAACCTTGTTCATCAGAGCAGTGTTGACTTTTATGCAAAACCATAAATAGATGGTTTGAGTAACATTTTAACTGTAAGTCAGTACCTTTGAATTGAAATGTCTGACAGTTCAGAGTTCTATTTTCTCAACTTGTGACCAAAGTAACTTTCCTATTTAGGAACTACCACCATTTCCTTCTACCCTGTTTTTCCCACATAGTGGTTAACTGTGACTTTAATGCCCTCGAATAAAATAAATTTAACTTCAGAATGTTTTATCACCTTTATTACTAACCAGGAGTTTAAAAGACAATGTAGAACATTTCCACACTGTGCATATTAGTTAGTGAACTTGGAATTTGATTAGAGCTTCTGGGAGAGATGGAGGAGGAAGGCAAATAGAGTTGAAACTAATATTTTTAAGGTGGAAGACTAAAAAAAAATGAATGTTTAAAATTTGTTTATTCCACTGTATTCTCTGCATCAGGTGGGGTTTAGGGGTCACAAGGAAATACTGTTACGAATTTTAATCAAAATTCTTCTGTGGAAATATTTTTGCTTCTGTTTACTATACTTCTGTAACCTTTATGAGTTAATCTGAGTTCTTTTTCTTCATTCTAACTCAGTACTTATTTTAACTCGGGGACTTTTTTTTAATTATTATTATACTTTAGATGAAGGTTTACAGAGCAAACGAGTTTCTCGTTAAACAATTAGTACACATACTGTTTCGTGACATTGGCTGCCGACCCCACGACATGTCAACACGTTCCCGTTCTCGACTTTGGGTTCCCTATTACAAGCTTTCCTGTCCCCTCCTGCCTTCTCATCCTTGCCCCTGTGCTGGTGTGCCCTTTAATCTCATTTTGTTTTATGGGCCTGTCTAATCTTTGGCTAAAGGGTGAACCTCAGGAGTTGACTCCAGTACTAAGGTGTAAGGGTGTCTGGGGACCATACTCTCGGGGACTCTCTAGTCTCTGGCAGACCAGTAAGTCTGGTCTTTTTTTGTGTGTGCTTGTGTGAGTTAGAATTTTGTTCTACATTCTTCTCCAGCTCTGTCCAGGACCCTCTGTTGTGATCCCGGTCAGAGCAGTCAGTGGTGGTAGCCGGGCACCATCTAGTTGTACTGGACTCAGTCAGGTGGAGGCTGTGGTCGTTGTGTCTTTCTCTTGTATCTCTGGTTCTCTTCATTCTCCCTTGCTCCAGATGGGATGAGACCAGTGGAGTATCTTACATGGCCACTCATAAGCTTTTAAGACCCCATACACTACTCACAAAATAGAATGTAGAACCTTTTCTTTATAAACTATGTCATGCCCAATTGAGCTAGATGTTCCCCGAGACTTGGGGACTTATTTTATGGTGCTGTATTTATAAAATGGTAATTAAAATCAGAATTCTTACACCCACTGAAAGGTGGAAAACATAAAAGGGGGAAAAGACAAGACATAACTTTTAGGGGGTTGGTGATATTTTAAGTGTACACTGCTTCAAATTTACACTGTACATGCCATATTCAAATAAATATAATTGAAGTGTAACAGTAATGAAGCCACAGGTTAAAGCAGAACATTGATACAATATTTTCTTGTCGATTTTGTTTCTCTAAAAAACACTTTTTGTTCTTTTTGTTCTATGAAAGGTGCCATGCAGTTGGATAGTTCACTGATCTGTTAATTTGAAGCCATTCTCAAACAAGTTGCTAATTTATCTTATAGTTGTGATAACAGACGTATATATGTTGGTCAAACTGTTGGCCATATCAATCTTAAATGCATCATTCAGTGTGACGTGTGAATCAGTGATATTCCCTGAATAATGCTATCCAAAAAACGAAACAAAACCCGTTGCTGTCGAGTCAATTCTGACTCACAGTGACCCTATAGGACAGGGTAGAACTGTCCCATTGGGTTTCCAAGGCTGTAATCTTTACGGGAGCAGACTGCCACATCTTTCTCCTGCCAAGCCACTGGTGGGTTCGAACTGCCAACCTCTCAGTTAGCAGCTGAATGCTTAACTACTTTGCTGCCAGGGCTCCTTAGATAATGCTATAGTTATATGGAAATTATTTTACAGGTAGTTAAGTCTTATTTTGAATTTAGATGTTACTTTTAATGCAGACATATATGTAAGTATATTTTTTGTTCTTCTTGAGCACTCAGAGTTGGTGAGTTTAAAATCTTTTTTTTTTCTGTATGTTCTTTTTTTCTTTTCTTCTTGCCCTTCCCTGCATGCTCTATGAAGATACGCAACACTACTGTGCTACATTAAAGGAACAATCGCCCAGATTAGACATTGTAAGCAGACCTATAACTTCAAAGACTTAATTTAGATGGTCTATTTAGATGTGACAGTCTGCATCTGTAAAGATTACAGCCTTGGAAACCCTATGGGGCAGTTCTACTCCTCCTATAGGGTCACTATGAGTATGAATCGACTCAATGCAGTGGGGCTTTTTTTTTTTTTTTTTCCTATTTAGCTAACACTGAAAAGAAAATAATTTTCTGTGTATTTGGTCAAAATATAGTTATACAAGATAGTTTAATGTATATAAAATTTCTGCTGGGAAGCTGAATTTTCCAGTTTGACTGTTTTCATTTTTTAAAATTATGCTTTAGGGTTGTTTTATATTACATTTAACACTGCTGCTGGAGAGTGTTCTATGTAATGCATAGCATATCTGGAAGGATTTAGCAGAAAATGGGTTTTGAGGCCATGTCCAAGGCTAATGAAATCTTTCGTAGGAAAATTCTTTCCCTTTTGTAAAAGAGTGAAAATTAGAAAATAATTATAAAAAGCTAAGGTTTTTATTTCTATTTTATTTATTCCATATTATCCTTATTTATTAAATGAATACTTCATACTGCTGGAGTTTCTTAACTCTAATCTTATTTATATTATTTAGACTTACTATATAAAAACTTACCTAATACCAATCTTCATGCTTCCATACTTTTTTTTTTTTCTTTTTTGGTAATAAGAGATTGGACTGTTAGAGGTAGCTTTCTTGATGTGGCATGTGGGAATGTAGAGGTAATAAATGGCTAAGTTTACAAGATTTCATCTTAAAACTTAAGTTCTCATTTGTCATATATCTCTATATCTATATATTATCATTTTATATATATGTGTGTATATATATATAGAGAGAATGAGAATCACTTTGGTGTTAACTAAATGTCTGCTACTCTTAAAGCTATCAAGAAAAATTAAATTTGCTGTTATAGAGTTATGAGTTACTGTTACAAAACTCTTATTTAGGTTGGAGATTTTGTAACCACTTCTTCTAAATATTTTCACCAGGACAGAAGAGAGTTTGGGCTACAGGCAAGAAACTTTTCTAAGGAAGAGCTTGAATAATTAGAACAGTCATGCAACTGGATGAAATAAGAAGATAGGGAAGATCCGTTTTTACAAGTTTAGTTTGATGTTAAAGCAGGACTTGTATGTGTGCTTGTCCTTGGCTCTTGAAGATGTACTTCTTTTCATCTAAGTTATGAGGGATGAAATAAATTTATTCTCTCCTAGACCACAGGTTCTTATCAATGCCTCAGATCTATGCACATAAAAATTATATACACTTAGCCTAGGGTTTCCCAGCATGTGCTGTTCCATGGAATGTTGGTTCTGCAGGATTCTCTGTAAGCAATGATTCTGTACCCAACTCTGGGAAATGCTACATACCACAGCACATTTTCAGAAATTCCATCGTCATATTAAACGCTCCGAGGACACATACGAAAGAAACTTTAAAATTCTTTTTATCCTAGTTTTCCTTACTTACTTGACCACAGAACTTTCTTATCCCTCAGCCTGGCCGTACTTTTTAAAAGTGCATATTAACATCCCACAGAACCGTATTCCATAGATGATACTTGACATGACTCCACTCGAGTAGAGTGGGTGTATGTGTGTATCCATGCACCTGTACACATTGACACAGCTCTAGTTTATTAGGAGTGCACTTATAAAGCAACAAAACACAGATGTTGAGAGATCATGGAGATGTCATTCTGGAGTGGCCACCACTGCCCAGGATCTGTTCCTTAACACTGAAAGTCCAGAAACCCAATTTTCTCTTTGCTCTCAGAGTTGACTGGATACAGAGAAAGTGATTTGTTTTCATCAAACTCATATGACATTGATGTATAAACAAAATTAGACATTATCAGTTAATAATCAGGAATTCACTTTTCCAATGATCAAAATGTCATTTATGTCCATTGCCTAGGGTACTTGCATGAAGGGTACCCAATGTTTTTTTTTAGAAGTCTCTCTTAAAGAATATTTTATTTAGACCTCAACAAAGAAAGCTTCTTAGTTATCCATATAAGAATATGCTTATCTAGTGATTGTACATGGAACCCTGGTGACACAGCGGTTAAGCGTTCAGCTGCTAACCGATAGGTCAGCGTTTTGAATCTGCCAGCCCCTCCTCGGGAGAAAGATGTATGCTTCCATAAAGATTACAGTCTTGGAAACCAAATAGGGCAGTTCTACTCTGTCCTATAGGTTTGCTATGAGTTGGAACCAACTCGATGGCAGTGGATTTGTTTTGGTTTTAGTGATTCTTATATTGGCCAGTCCGACGAGTTTGTCTTTACAGGACAGTACTGATAAGGAACATAGAATCTACTTCTCTGCCTTCTCTCTGTCTCTACTCTAAACTGACCATCCCTCATCTGTTCTTAAACTTGGGCTTAGGAATTGGATGGACTTGCATTTTAAATCAACCTCTGCCTTGTATCAGCTATGGCAAGCCACTTTACTCTCTTAGCCTCTGTTTACATATATGTAAAATGAGGTGAAAATTATACCTCCCAGACCAAAAAGTAGTGTTTATGATAACTTATTTCACTGAGACTCCAGTAAGTATTTATCATTGCCAGTTTCACAAAATCATGGCAGTTTAGAACTTAAAAAAGCCTTAGATATAATCTTGTTCATTTCCCTCATATTACATTATAGAATTTTTTTTTTAATTGAGATACAGGGAGGTTATGACTTGCTCACAAACCTGTATCCCATCTATAACTCAGCTTTCTTCTTCTGACTAGCTGTTCTTGTATGTATATATCTGATCTTCCCACTTAAATATTAAGATCCTTAAAGGTGGAGACCATTTTTCTACGACTTCTGGATCCCACAGATTGTGCTTCCAGAAGAACTCTTTTTAAGGAAAAAAAAAAAAATCTTTTTATTTCTATTCTATTTCTATTTTTATACCATCTAAAATGTATACTATAATTTTGGGTGATCTAAAATGTTTATCAGATCCTGTAACATTATGCAGAAGGTCAAATATGAGAGTAATCTTCATAATGTATGGGGATGTGTTTGTGATGAATACATGGTTATATGATGCTGTTTTAAAGCATCTATATAGTTGATGGTTCTCATTTTCCTAATATTTTATCCATTAGAGAATTATTTTGCTTTTTCCCTCCTGGATAGACTAAAATTATTTTATTTATATTATGAAATAATGTTGGCAATTCCCTATAGGACTGGCACATACTGAAATATATTAAACTAACAGTCCATTAATTGGCAATGGGTTTAATTGATTTACATTATTAATCTTTAAATAGAACATTCACCTTCCCTCATGAGTAACTGTGTAACACCCTACAAGTTAACCAAAACACAATAATCACAAATTGTTCCAAAATAGGAAGAAGAAAAATGATTAGGTTGTTATCGTAACTGTAGCGGATTAGGACTAGGTGAGTATGGAGATGGAGATGTTTTAAAATTGTACAAAACTTCTCAGAAACACAGATGGCATCCTTTTCAGGCAATACAAGGAACAAAATACCTTTGAGAAGCAGCGGATTTCGTGAATAGGTACAGTGCATAATTGCCAAAAACCCCGTGTTACAAGTATCCCTAATAGGGAGTTTTTCAATAAAATGTTAGGGATGTCATTAGTTTGTTTCACATTAACATTTTAGAGCCTCCTGGGTATGTGACAATTTACTTGACTCTAATATGGTTATCTTCTACATCTTGATAGTTTTGTTTCTCTTTTAATTCTGTATTTTAGGACTGAAAGCATGGGAAAACGTATTTGACAGTAGAGAATTCACATGTTGATTAACTAAGATCATCTTGGTGAATTAGATGTTTATGATATAATTTAGCTCCATGAAAACTTTCTTCAAAGTTCACTGTCTCAGTGAGATTTACCCCAACTACAGTATTTAACACAGGAACCTGCAACCTCTTGCCAGAACTCTGATCCCCCATACACTGCCCTATTCTTTATGTTTTCCCTTAGCACTCAGTATCTTCTTACCATACCATATACCACACTTCCTTATTATGTTTATTGTTTCTCTCCCCACTAGAGTATCAGGTCCAGGAGGGCAGGTATGTTTGCCTCTTTTGTTCAGTGGTATACTGCTAGTACTACAGCAGTGCCTGGCACATAGAATATGCTCAATAAAAATATTAGTTGAATGAAAGGATGAATTCCTTGACAGGTTATTTTCATGACTCTACCACTGTCATTATATAAAAACACTGAATGATTATGAACTCTGCTAGAAATTATATGAAGTCCTTATGTATTACTAGAACTCAGTAGGTAATAGTTTTGTTGGAAAAATTATACCTCAATGTGTAGAAATTAAAGTATTATTTTTTTCCTATAATTGCCTCTCAAATATACTCTTAATAGCCTATTTCCACCCTACTCTCCCTATGGTGTCTTCTTGACCAGATTTTATAGTTTTGACAACATCTTTTGGTTATTAGAATAATTTCATTCTAGTATTTAAAACTCAGACCTATTCATTTTTAAACTCCCACCTCAAGCCTGATTCAAAGCTCTTCTCCTTTCCCCACAAAGCTCTTCTCCTTTCCCCAGCATAGGCTTAAACTCTGGCTCAGGCACTTGAAGCTGAATGGGCAAGTCTCACTCTTTGAAGAATTCTTCCAGGTCTCTCTTTCAACCACCAGCTCCTGGGAGGTTGAGCAGGGCTGAGAAAGGATGAAAAGGGCTTAGGGCTTCTTATGCACCTGAACAAGGCTGTGGGCCTTTGGATGTTGCTATTTTTGTGGCTGTCATTGGCTATTGGATGTCCTCTGTGTGGCAGGCATCCAAATACTGGCTCTCTCGACACACGTGGTAGGTTCTTCAGAGGGGTCTACAGGGGCTCTCGCTCCACAGATCTCTGATATGAGGTATCTGCCTCCCCTTCCATCTTTTCAACCACACCCATTTCAGCTTTGGCTACAGAGCATCCACCCTACCATCTCTGTGGGAGTTTGCTTACGCAGGGTATCAGCAAGATAGATCAAGTCCAAACAACTTCCCAGAAACTGCTACAGTTTGTGCAGTACATTATTTTTAAACTGAAAGTTTCAAGCATTGGTTAGAGTGTGGTGCCCAATTAAGGAAAACCAAGTCATGGTTATCCATTCTAATGATGAGAATCAACTGAAATTGAAAAATCTAAATCATTTTTTACAATGTACAGCAAACGAATGATGGTTGTGACAATTTACATTCCTAATTATGTTTTGATGACCTTTTCCCTCAGCCCATACTAGTTTGGTGAGGGCTGGAGAGTGGCCAGGAATAAGCCCAAATTCAGGAAACAATCCTACGATTAACAGATACGCAGATAACTGAAAACTGACAAAAGATCATGCCCATCTTACCAATTGGGAAACTGGCTGGTTGACTTGGGTTGCAGACCGTAAACAGATTTATTTATAAACTGCCAGGTGTCTCCAGATTTTAAACTCAGACCTCTATCTCTAAGCCTCTAATATTCAGTGACATTCCTCCTGAATTTTCCCTCAAATAATCTATAAATTGTTAAATTTTTTCTGTACTGTTACTTTAAGATAAGAAACAAATTTTAAAACTTTAAACATGGGGATTAAATAATCCCTGATGAGGATTATGATAAACCTGACAGGTTTATCCATCTAAGCGTGTGCCACGGGAGTGATACACATGCTTGCCATGTGTGTAGCTACTTGTTTAATTAATGCACTTCTGGAAATGCAGGAACTTTGAGGGCTGTGACATGCTTGTGTGTTCACTGGTCCTTTTTCAAGAGGCGTGAAGTGCATTTTTTTTAGATGTCTCAATGTTAAGATTTATAGTTCTTATAAGATGAGAAATATAAAAGTCACTTTTACCATAAAAACATGAATTCGGCTCATACTCTCCATACTTCATGCGTATATAAACCACTGGATTTCAGGCTTAACTTGTGATGTATGTGTACCTTGGATACGTTGACTTTGCTGTTGAAAATATAAGTTTGGGATTGATTGACCTTTTAAAAATTTTAGCCTTAATATTATTAAATTACATATTAAATATGCTAATGTTAAATTAATGAATTTTTTAAATTTCATAAGTACCATCCTATAAAAAAAACTTTGCTTACTATCAGAATGGGACTTAGCAACCATTTCAATATTATGTAATAGTTAAGAAAGTAAAACTAAATGAAGGGAATCTGACAGATACAGAAAGATAGGGATCAAAATTTTGGTCAGGAATTTAGAGCACTCTCCATAGGAATATCCAGTAGGTAATAATAAGGTCCCATTGTCCTGCATACATCTTGAAATAAGTGTATAATTGAATTCATCCACCTGTGAGCAGCTGATATTTGACAAAGGCCCAAATTCTGTTAACTGGGGAAAAGACAGTCTCTTTAACAAATGGTGCTGGCATAACTGGATGTCCATCTGCAAAAAACTGAAACAAGTCCCATACTTCACATCATGCACAAAAACTAACTCAAAATGGATCAAAGACTTACATATAAAATCAAAAACGATAAAGATCATGGAAGAAAAAATAGGGACAACGCTAGGAGCCCTGATACATGGCATAAACACAATACGAACCATAAATAACAATGCACAAGCACTAGAAGAGAGACTAGATAACTGGGAGCTTCTAAAAATCAAACACTTAACACACTTATCAAAAGACTTCACCAAAAGAGTAAAAAGACAACCTACAGACTGGGAAAATTTTTTTGGCTACTACAAATCCAATCAGCATCTCATCTCTAGAATCTACAAGATACTGCAAAACCTAAAGAACAAGAAGACAAATAACTCAATTAAAAAATGGGCAAAGGCTATGACAGGCACTTCGCCAAAGAAGATATTCAGGTGGCTAACAGACACATGAAGAAATACTCACAATCATTAGCCATTAGAGAAATGCAAATCAAAACTACAATGAGATGATATCTCACTCCAACAAGGCTAGCAATAATCAAAAAAACACAAAATAATAAATGCTGGAGAGGCTGTGAAGAGACTGGAACACTTATACACTGCTGGTGGGAATGTAAAATGGTACAACCACTTTGGAAATCGATTTGGTGCTTCCTTAAAAAGCTAGAAATAGAAGTACCATACGATCCAGTTATCCCGCTCCTTGGAATATATCCTAGAGAAATAAGAGCCATCCTACAAATAGATATATGCACACCCATGTTCACTGCAGCACTGTTCACAACAGCAGAAAGATGGAAACAACCTAGGTGCCCATCAACAGACGAATGGATAAACAAATTATGGTATATCCACACAATGGAATACTACCCAACAATAAAGAACAATGATAAAGCCATGAAACATCTTATAACTTGGAGGAATCTGGAGGGCATTATGCTAAACGAATTTAGTCAGTCACAGGACAGATATTGTATAAGACCACTATTATAAGAACTCAAGAAAAGGTTTAAACACAGAAGAAAACATTTCTTTGATGGTTATGAGGATGGGGAAGGAGGGTGAGGGTTAGTCACTAACTACATCGTAGTCAAGTATTATCTTAGGTGAAAGGAAGGACAGTACACACTACAGGAACTAAACCAAAGCTAAGAAGTTTACTGAATACGATCAAACACTTCGAGGGACAGAGTAGCAGAGGCAGGGATCTGGGGATCATGCTTTCAGGGGACATCTAGATCAACTGGCATAAGAAAGCTTATTAAAATGTTCTGCATCCTACTTTGGTGAGTGGCATCTGGGGTTTTAAAAGCTTGCAAGCACCAACTGGTCCCAACCACCTGGAGTAAAGGAGAATGAAGAACACCAAAGACCCAAGGAAAGTATTAGCGCAAGAGACAGAAAGGGCCACATAAACCAGAGACTTCATCAGCCTGAGACAAGGAGAACTAGATGGTACCCAGCTACCACCAATGACCACCCTGACAGGGAACACAACAGGAGAAGGGTGGGGTACAGAACTCAAATTCTAGTAAGAAGACCAGACTTAATGGTCTGAGACTGGAGGAACCCCGGAAAGCATGGCCCCTGGATCCTCTATCAGCCCAGAAGTAAAACAATTTCTGATGCCAACTCTTCAGACAGGGATTGGACTGGACTGTGGGACATAAAGGGATACTTGTGAAGAGTGTGCCTCTTAGCTCAAGTAGATATAAGAGACTAAACGGGTAGCTTCTGCCAGGAAGTGACATGAGTAGGCAGAGAGGGTCAGGAGCTGGTTGAATGGATATGGGGAATCAGAGGTGGAAAGGAGGAGTGTGCTGTCACAGTATGGGGAGAGTAATTAGGGTCACATAACAATGTATGTATAAACTTTTGTATGGGAGACTAACTTGAAATGTAAACTTCATTTAAGCTACAACAACAACAAAAAAAAGTACATAATTGACACAAATTATGTCCTGTTTTGATAGGAGGAACTAAAATAGTTGTGAGGGAATGGTGCCATTTACATAGGAGGTATAATCAAATATTATAGGTGTATTATCTTTATTCAGCCTTTTCCACGTCAAGAACTAATTGATCTCTAAGACCCTGAGTTAACAATAGGTTCAAAGTCTGTCAGAGGAGATAAAAAAGACATATACAGTCATTTCCTGAGGTTGATACTGAAACACATTGACTTTAGTAGATATACTCCTCTTAAGTATTTGAATACAGTGATAGCAGGACTCATCTGATCATAGTATTTTACGTATGCTTCTAATAGTAGAACATGAAGTCAGAGGTTTTTTTTATAGAAAATAAGCATATACTACCTTCTCGGTATGGCAACTATACAGATCTATAAATTGACTTTTATACCCTTGAAAAAAGCTGACATGAGATTTAAATGATGTGCATTTTTTCTCTTAGATTAGTAAAAAATACACTACCAACAAAATCAATACACCAAAAAACAAATCAAAAAACAAAACCCCTCTTCACAAATTTTGAGCATCACCCACAGCTTTATGTGGTGAGAGATAAAGCTACCAGTCTTGAGTGATTCAGAGTCAAATGCTGCTGAGCTAAATTACAATCCTAAATGCATACTGGTGAAATGAGATGCTGATCCATTTGCACACTGATGTGCTATTTTTAAGTCATGCATCATAGCATCTTCAAAGAGGCCTGTCATAATTATGATAGATTAGACTGCAGAGTCAGTCCTAGATGCAGTAATTGTTTCACAGATGCTGCTGAGGCGACTAGAATCTATAATAAATTATTGTCAGATGCAGTAGAAAGAGCAAAACCAAACATCAGAAGATAACTGCTGTAGCTAAAACCTGTTTTGGTCTTAGGAGAGCAAAATTTTAGCTACTAGTCAAAAGACCTGTATTTTCAACTGAGATAAACATGCTTCATAAGTACGTACCTCTGGCAGAGAAGAACAATGTTGAAATACTTGACATTTATACTTAAAGCTCAAGCTCAGTACCAGTCAACCTCACTCACTCACTCAGTCACCCACTTGATTTAACTTATGAAAAATTATTCTGGTGCACTAGTTGAAATCCTAGAGTGACCATAAGATAAATATTGCACATTCTTGTTTATATGAAATTAGCCGGTTGTAATTTGACCTTTAGAGTTTTTAAAAAATTGTTGGAGGTGTTTATAGTGGATAGAGCAACTCTTTTTGCTTCCTTAGAACGCCAAACTTTATGGGGAATACTGGACTACTAGACTAAAGGTATAAATATAATAATAGGTTATTATGGCTAAATAAATTCAAAAAAAAAAAAAAAAAAAACACTGCATTCAGTTCTATTTCTACCCATAGCAACACAACAGGACAGAGTAGAGCTGCCCCAGAGGGTTTCCAAGGAGCAGCTGGTGGAGTCAAACTGCCGACCTTTTGATTATCAGCCATAGCTCTTAACCACTGCGCCACCAGGGCTCCTATTATAGCTAGCAGGATCTAAATTTATGATAGTTTTCCTTCATTCTAATTTAATTAACACCTGTTATGTAGGTAAATAAGGAGCCCTGAAGGTGCAGTGGTTTAGCACTTGGCTGCTAACCAAAAGGTCAGCAGTTCGAACCCAGGAGCCGGTCTGTGGGAGAAAGATGTGGCAGTCTGCTTCTGTAAAGAGTACGGCCTTGGAAACCCTACTCTGTCCTTTAGGGTCACTATGAGTTGGAACTGACTTGACCACAGTGGGTTTCTTGTTTGGATATAGGTAAATAATCATTTCTAAAGCTACCTCTTTGATCTTTTAAAAAATAAAAAAAGCCAAAGCTGGTTTTAGAATTTGAGTGTTATATTTTGTTCATTCTTCAGGTTTAATTCACCCTGTTGTTTTTTTGGTGAGCCTATCAAGAAACCTCATATTGTAGCACATAATAAAAAACTGTGCGTGCATCTGTCGGTTTTTGACAAGGAGCTAATTATTACATTTTGATTAGCAAAGATAACTGTTATAGTGAAGCAGATAAACACATATGCCATGACTTTTCCTAGGTTGAGGGTTCAATAAATAGAAAAGTTTCTATAACTCATTTGTTGAATACTGATAGTCTAAAAAATGAACTCTGTTGTGTTTTTTATGTACTCTCCTTATACTTGGTGACTACCGATAAACATTTCTACTTAGGATACTGATTCTTATGCCTCAGTGATGTGGGTATATATTTTCGATGAACATTCATTGTCATCCTTTTAAAACTAAGTTTGACTTAATGGAACATGTTTTCCTTCCTTACTAAGGCAAGAGGGAATAAATTACATTTCAAGAGAGATTTGGATTCGATGGTGTGCAGACACTGACACCTAGAAGTGCTTTCCTCTCTCCTGTACTCCTATGGCACATAATAGTCTCCTCTCCGGTATTCCTATGGCACTCAATATGGCTTGCCATAAGCAGACTCCATAGCAGAGCGGTGTGTGTATCACCACACCATAGCAATTACAGTGAGTGGGGGTTCACCTAATGCTTCACTGAATAAATAAATGAACTAATAATTATTGGGGTTGGGCTCCAATCCCCTCAGTGACATTAGCAGGGGAGATTTATAAACCTTCCTCAAATATTTTACAGAAAAATCACCACCAATCTAGCACTGCAAAGATAAACTGAAACATGGCAAGGAAATGAGCAGAATAACCTTTTGTGGCACCTTCAAATTTTATGTCCTAAATGTGTAACGTTTACGTTTTTTATTATATTCAAATTTACATTAAGAAAGGATACTTTGGTAGAATACACGTAAAATGCCCTTAATCATGCCAATAATTATGGGCCTGTAGACATGGAACCAAAATAGTTTTTTTTTTACCCTAAACCTGAAAATCCTCAAAATTTGGCAAATTGTGAATTTAATAACAAAATGAAACCTACCCAGTGAATTACACATTTTTTAGTAGTACATGATGGGAAGAGCTTCTATCATGCCACTACAGAAACTTACTTAGGTCTAGCCCCTGCAGGAGCCACTATTTTGTTAGCTAACCTTGGGCAAATTCCTCAGTTTTTAAAAACATCTGTAAAATTAGGAAAGGACCCAGATCCTTACTTATACTCAGTAATGTTTTCTGTATTGTTAAGTCTATCTTCATCATCACATAGCATCTCATATTTGAATGTCATTTTAAAATTACTTAGCCTTCCAAAAGGTTAAAATGCTATTCAGTAATTGTATGAGCAAGAGCTCATTGTCCAGTACTGTTCTGGAAATAACTGAAGGCTACCAAAATAATATGGCATGCATCTAATCTGGGGGAACTTTCATTCAAAAAAAGAAAATTATTTGTTATATTTTAGTGTATGTATAAGGTAAAAATTCTATTTAACAGGAACAAAAAAGACTTTAAAACACCTGGCCTTTTTATAATTGAACAAAAGCCTAATCTTTGGCACTGAAACGCAAAGGAACTATTAAAGATTAATTTTTAGTACTGTGATTCTCTTGAAGGCTCTAACAGTGGTGTGTTAAAACCAGCTTGTACTGTGAAATTTTCAGGAGTTTTGTGAGCTAGAGGTTGATAGCTTGAAATCACCCATGACCCATAAGAACATCTACTGCGGGGCACGTTAAAGGCTGACGATTCCTTTTCAAACGGTAACTAAATGCTATAAGGTCCCTGGGCAGGCGTAACCAATCCACTTCCTAGGCTTTCACATACGTCCTTCTACCTGTGCGCTTGCATAAAAACATCATAAACTTTTAAAAAAAGAACAGTACCTTGCTTTTTATTAACCGATAGCCTTCTAGGTGAATAACTGTCCCCATTTAAAAGTACTTGTTTTTCTGAGATAACAATTCTTTCACATCTAGAGAATGATTTTCATAGATACAATTTTATTGGGCATAAACTATTTTGCATACAGTGAATTCCCATGTACAAATCTCCAAGAGCTGGCATTACTTTAAAAAGTGTTTGAATATTCAGTTGCACAAGGGGATAGTATACTGATTGGTACTGTACACCATATAAGATAATTAAATATTCTCTGTTTTAGGGGGAAAAAAGAAGATATTTAATCTTAATATTAAAAGAAATAAAACATAAGAATTGGTTTAAATTCTCTGAATCACATTCATAGATCAATATCAAATAATCTTCAAACAGTAGATAATCCTCATCCTAAAACAGAAGATAATGTATATTTTTTCTGCTCTATCTGAACAAGTTAACCATTAAATTTTTCACATCTGATGGTTTTTCTGAGGAAAGGAATTGCTGTCACAGACAGAAGAGTTCTGATGATAAGTTTAAATTAGTGTCTTAAAATGACTATTGTGTTTAAATCTCCATATTAAAATTAATTTCATTTTGTCACCTTCATTTCTTCTTAGGAGCTATTATTATGCTCACAAAGGATTTACAAGCTCCATCTATTGTAATTTTTCCCTTGACACTTTAAAAAATGTCCACAATTATGTGAAATGGATCATAATACAGAATAAGCGTGTTAAACTTTTAAAGTATTTTATACTTAGAAAACTGAGTAAGACAATGTGAATTGTGTACAGAACCTGCAAGTTTTATATATCTTACCATAAATGTATACATATGTGTTCTTATAAATACCTATTTATTGGTGTATATATGAACTGATTTTACAGTTGTGAAAACAAAGCCTTTTAGTTGCAGATTTTGGAAAGTTAACTGACCTAGACTCTGAAGGATTTATCTGGGCAATGTCTCTATACTCCTTAATTTTTAAAATGGTAGTGACTCTGATCTTGGAGAAGCCTCTTACATCAAAGATTGCAAATCTACATTCATAATTACAAATCTATATTCATAATTCTAAAATCTAAAGTTTATTGTATGTGCTGGGTTATTGTTGATTAGAATATTAGGCTAGCCCAGAGCTGTCCAGTAAAAATATAATGTAAGGCACATATGGAATTTTAAATTTTCTAGGAGGTACATTAAAACAAAGAAACAAGTAAAATTAATTTTAATGATATATTTTACTTAACCCAAAATACTATTATTTCAACATGCAATAAATATTTTAAAATATTGAGATTTTACATCCTTTTTTATCACACTATATCTTTGAAATCCGGTGTGTACTTTCAGCACATCTCAGTCTGGGCTAGCCACATTTCAAGGGCTAAAACAGCCATACATAATCAGTGACTACCTGTATTGGACAATGCAGAGCTAGCCCATCTCTTAACATTTAGAAAGAAGGCGGTCTAGCAGAATTAAAAACATTATTTTGCTCTGTTGCTTTTCTGTAATTCTACCAACAGTCTCTTCAAGGCAATTTATACTTTTACTATCAAGCATCTCAAACCTCTTCCAGTCTCTACCAATTATCTAACTCCGTAGCCACTTCCGCGTTTTTAGGTATTTGTTACAGCAGCACCCCACTTCTTGTTAAAAGAATTCCTTATTAGTTTTATAGGGCTGGCATACATACAAGTATACCACAAACTGGGTGGCTTATAAGAATAGAAACTTCTTATCTTACAGTCCTGGATGCTTGGAGTGTAACTCCAGTATGAGGCTTTCGGGGAGAAACTAACTACTGCATGCCTCTCTCTCAGCTCTGGTAGCTCCAAGCAGGCTCCAGTCATATAAGAGCAGGGCCCATTCTACTCCAGTATGACCTCATGTTAACCTGATAATATCTTCAAAGACCCTAATTCCATACAAGGCCTTGTTCACAGGTAGAGAGCTGAGGATTTCAACGTATCTTTTTAAGGGACACAATTCAATCTATTCCTATATTTGAAATGTCATCATTATCTCATACCATATTTCTGTGTGTGCTTGGATCTACTTCTGGACCTTCTTTTCCACTGATCTTACTGAATGCTGTATTGTTTATTAAGGAGCCCTGGTGGCGCAGTGGTTAACATGCTTGGCTCTTAACCGAAAGGTCGGTGGTTTGAACCCACAAGCCACTCCACAGGAGAAAGATGTGGCAGTCTTTTTTTATTTACATATTTATATATGTAAATCTTCATAAAGATTTATATCCTTGGAAACCCTATGGGGCACTTCTACTCTGTCCAATAGGGTCGCTCTGAGTCGGAATTGACTAGACAGCAATGAACCCAAGTTTTAGTTTTTTACCCGTATTATGTGCCTGCACATGTTTTATGTATAGCAGCTTTTGGCCACTGCCCTACCCACACTTCATTACTATTCTTTTTCAGAATATTCCTGGATATTCCATTTATTTTTCCATGTGAACTTTATAATCAGCTTTTTTAATTTCTCAAAACACCTGCTAGTATTTTTATTGAGAGTACATTAAATCATTAAATGAATAGATCACTTTGACAATTATCCAAGAACCTGTAATACCTTTCTACTTGTTTTGTTGTGTGTGTGTATGTACCAAAAGTGTTTTAAAGTTTTATTCAAATAAGTCTGCATTTCCTTAAAGTGTATTCCTAGTGTTTTAAACATATTTTGGTTGCTATTTTAAATATAATATTTTATTTCAGTAAAGCTTCTGACTAGATGCTACTTTTATATATAAAAGCTATTGATTTTTTTTTTCTCAGCTAGTTTACTAAGTTCTCATTGACCATAACAGTTTTTCAGTTGATTCTTCTGGTTGACCAGTATACAATCTTATTATCTAAAACTAGTGATAATTTTAGTGTTTCTCTCCAGTGTTTATATCTTATTTCTTCCTCTGTTTCATTTATCTTGGTTGGTAAGCAATGGTTATTTTAATAGAACTTTTTTTAGCCCAAAGGGAAAATAGTCTTGACTTTTTTCTACTTACATTCTTAAAAATAAATGTGATGAGAAACACTGTGGGAAAGTAAAGCATGACTGTATCATGAGTGGGAAGCAGTCACCTTGTACAATGGGTTATTTAAGTTCTCTAGGGCCCATTTTCTCCTGTTTTCCCTATCGTTTGAACTTTAAAATCTTCGTAAGTACTCGTCTTAAAAATGGTTGAGTAAATGAATGAATAAATGAGTGAATGATAAAGTGATTGTAAGATAAGCAAATTTGTTTCAACCTACTAAAACTTTTTATTGGATGCTCACTGTATGCTAGGAAAAAAAAAAAAAAAGAACAAAGTATAGAGTCTCTATTCTTAAGGCATTCACATTCTACCGAGAGAAAGTAAACACATCACAATCAAGCAGCAGCTCCTGTACGAGATACAGAAGAATCACAGAAGTGTGTGATGAATCTTCCTGGGGAGTCAGAAGGAATTCCAGGGAAGTGACATCTGAGGCAGGCTTAGAGGGCTGCATAGCAGTCATGGGGCAGATAAAGAGATGAAGAAGGCACTCTAGGCTTATGGAACAAGAAAGGCATGGAGGTAGTTTGTTGTGATTAGGCATTTATTAGCGGTTGTTGTTTTGGAATATATACTGTGAGAGAAATAGGAGAGAAGGAAAGACAGAAACCGGTGTATAAAGGCTATTTGTATTAGGCAGGAATTCTCAGCAGAAGTGGGCAGCCAGCCTCTGAAGAGATCATAAAATCACCTAGAGAGGGCATTCAATAAACTAGACTTTTCACCCCTACACTACTATTCCCCCCCTCACCCTGGGTGCTTATAACATTGAAAGGACTGTGCTTTATCTCTCAGGTGTGTCTGGGTGAAAGATTTGAGATCACTGGTGCAGGCAATATAAAACAAAGTATGTTAAGCAGGCTTCCACCTCAGACTTGCATTTTAGAACATTCTCTTTAGTACCAAACTAAAGGGAACCTTGAAAGATTAGGGGAAAAGTGCGGACTGGGCTATGGAAGAAACCATTTTAAAAGCTATAAAATTGATAATGAGGCAAGATAACATAGATCTGAGCTAACAATTAGAAGTGAAGATGACTCAAGGAATATATAGGAAGTAGAATTGATAAGGGAGTCCCTGGGTGATGGCAGTGATGAATGTACTTGGCAGATAACTGAAAGGTTGGAGGTTTGACTCCACCCAGACAAGGCTCAGAAGAAAGCCCCGGCAATGTGCTTCTGAAAAATCAGCCATTATAAACCCTATGGACCACAGTTATACTTTGACACACATAGGGTTGTCATGAGTCAGAACTGACTCAGTAGCAACTGGTTTTAGAACTGATGAGACTTAGCAGATGACTGGATTTGTGAGGTGCTAGAGAAGAAAGATACTGGCATTTTGACAAAAGGAATTATTTGGGAAGGAAGTTGATACTATTTACTAATACACTGTTAACCTCCCACATTAGCTGGTGATTTTGATCATCCCTGTTCTCCGTAACAAAATATTTGAGAGTTGCTGAGAAGATCAGAGTAATCATTTCCTGTGTTGTCACTGAAACACGAAGTATCAGTTTTCCTTGTCTAGTATTCCAATATTATTTATGCCACTATTATTCCCTATTATTAGTGTTAAACATATATTAATGCACTTTAATTTTTGTTTTTCTTCAGAATTCATTCAGAGGGCAGCCTTGTGGATGGCCCCGAAGCAAGCCTGATGGAACAGGATAGAACCAACCATGTTGAGGGCAACAGACTAAGTGCATTCCTGATACCATCTCCTTCTGCCATTTGCCAGACAGAACCTCTGGCTATAAAGCTCCAGAATGGAAGCCCATTAACTGAGAGACCTCATTCAGAAGTAAATGGGGACACCAAGTGGCAGTCTTTCAAAAGCTATTATGGAATACCCCCTATGAAAGGAAGCCAGAAGAGTCGTGGAAGTCCAGACTTTATACAAGAATGTAGGGGGTATTCCAAGAATTTGCAAAATGGAGGAATAAAACGCACAGTTAGTGAACCTTCTCTCTCTGGGCTCCATCAGAACAAGAAATTGAAACAAGACCAAAAGGCTAATGGAAAAAGAAAGAACTTCGGGGAAAGCCAACAAAGAAATCCAGGTGAAAGCAGCAGTCAACCAAATGTCTCCGACTTGAGTGATGAGAGAGAACCTGAGAGCCCTATAGCCCAAGAAAATGCAGTTAGAAATTTAGCCAGTTTTTCAACACATAACTGCAGTGGGTCTGAAAATCCAGGGCTTCAGATTCTGAATGAACAGGTGGAAAAAAATGTCAACTACCGTGACAAGAACATTGTATTACTTCTTAAAAACAAGACAGTGCTAATGCCTAATGGTGCTACAGTTTCTGCCTCTTCCATGGAAAACACACATGGTGAACTCCTGGAAAAAACACTGTCTCAATATTATCCAGATTGTGTTTCCATTGCGGTGCAGAAAACCACATCTCACATAAATGCCATTAACAGCCCGGCTACTAATGAGTTGTTGTGTGAGATCACTCACCCATCCCATACCTCAGGGCAGATCAATTCCCCACAGACCTCGAACTCTGAGCAGCCTCCAGCACCAGTTGCAGTGGTGACTGAGGCCTGTGACGCTGATAATGCCAGTAAACCACCTGCAATGCTCGGTACCTGTCCTTTTCAGAAACCAGAACAACTACAACCACAAAAATCAGTTTTTGAGATATGCCCATCTCCTGCAGAAAACAGTAACATCCAAGGAACCAAACAGCTAGAATCTGGTGAAGAATTCTGTTCAGGTTCCAGCAGCAATTTGCAAGCTCCTGGTGGCAGCTCTGAACGGTATTTAAAGCAAAATGAAATAAATGGTGCTTACTTCAAGCAATACTCAGTGTTCACTAAGGATTCCTTTTCTGCCACTACCACACCACCACCATCACAATTGCTTCTTTCTACCCCTCCTCCTCACCCACAGATTTCTCAGCTTCCTTCAGAAGGAAAAAGCACTCTGGATGATGGAGTTTTAGAAGAACACCATCAATACCCCAACCAAAGTAACACAGCTCTTTTAGGGGAAGTGAAAATACTGAATCACCCAGAGGCACCACAATCCCGGAGTCCTAACCCATCTACACATGCATCCAGTCCCTCTCTGGTGCTTCCAAAAAGGCCTCAGAATAATTGTGTTAACAGGAATGATATACGGACTCCAGGGACAATGGCTGTTCCATTGTGTCCTGAGAAAACAAGACAAATATCAGAACATCTCAAGCATAACTCACCAATTCTTGGTAGCAGTGCAGACCTACAGGGCCACTGCCAGCAGTTAATGGGACACAAAGAGCAAGAGATTCTAAAGGGTCAACACAAGGAACAAGCACAAGACCATGAGCTCTCAACACAGTCCTATCTGAAACCAGGGTGGATTGAATTGAAAGCCCCTCATTTTCATCAAGCAGAATCCAATCCAAAATACAAAGAGGCATCACTGCGGTCAATTCTTCTGTATAAATCCAACCCTTCCAATCAGATGACCTCCAAACAATACACTGGATATTCCAATGTGCGTGAGGGACTCCCAGGGCAAGCTTACATCCAGAAAATAATGCAGCTGGAGCAGAGGTCACAAAGGTACCAAGTTGAGAACAATCAAGGGCAATCACAAGGTACAGTGGACCAGCACCTCCAGTTCCAAAAACCCTCACCCCAGGTGCATTTCTCCAAGACAGACCCTTCACCTGAAGCTCACATGCAGTCAGTGTGTGCCCCTAGCCTTCATTTTCAATCAAGACCAGATCCCCAAACTCAGAAACTCATGCCCACGTCATTAAAACATCACTTGAGTCAACAGGCTTCAGAGACTGAGCCTTTCTCAAACTCACACCTTTTGCAGTATAAGCCTCATAAGCAGGCAGTACAAACACAGCCATCCCATAATTCACATCTCCCTCAAAACCAGCAACAACAGCAAACATTACAAATGAGGAATAAAGAACAAATACCGCAGGCGTTTTCACATCCCCAAAGCAATGGTGAGCAGAAAAGAGAAGGATCATTCTTTAGCCAGATTAAAGTGGAAGAATACTTTCATGTTGAAAATCAGTCTGTGAAATCAAGGGAGTTCCAGACTCCTAACACCCAAATGGGGCTGGAGCAAAGGCAGAATATGAACAGTAGAAATTCCCCTTATGGTCAGATCCTGAAGTCAAATGCAAGCAATGTACAGCTGTCTTGTGGGAACAATACACACCTAGTTCCAGAGAAGAAAGAACAGACCATAAATACTGAACTTTTTACAGGAAACAAGACTCAAAACTTGCACCACATGCAATATTTTCCAAATAATGTGACCCCAAAGCAGGATATTTTTCACAGGTGCTTTCAAGAACAGGAGCAGAAGCCTCAACAAGCTTCAGTTCTACAGGGATATAAGAGTAGAAACCAAGATACATCTAGCCAACAAGCTGCACAACTTGCTCAGCAAAGGTACTTGATGCATAACCAAGCAAATGCTTACCCTGTGCCTGACCAGGGAGGAAGTCACATTCAGACCCCTCCCCATAAGGATGTCCAAAAGCATGCTGCTCTAAGGTGGCACCTCTTACAGAGGCAAGAACAGCAGCAAACACAACAACTGCAAACTGAGACTGGCCATAATCAGATGCACAGGCCCATTAAAGTGGAGCCCGGGTCCAAGCCCCATGCCTGTTTGCGCCCCACGTCAGCACAGACAGAAAACAAAATGTGGAAAAAAATAACTAAGCAAGAGATTCCACCTCAGAGCTGTGATAATGTGCAGCAAAAGAGCATCATTGAGACCATGGAGCAGCATTTGAAGCAGTTTCAGGTCAAATCATTATTTGACCATAAGGCTCCTCCACTCAGATCACAAAAGCAAGTAAAAGTTGAAATGTCAGGGCCAGTCATGGTGTTAACTAGACAAACTACTGCTGCAGAACTTGATAGTCACACCCCAGCTTTAGAGCAGCAAGCAACTCCTTCTTCAGAAAAGACACCAACCAAAAGAACAGCTGGTTCTGTTCTCAATAATTTTTTAGAGTCACCTTCCAAATTACTAGATACGCCTATAAAAAATTTATTGGATACACCTGTCAAGACTCAATATGATTTCCCATCATGCAGATGCGTAGGTAAGTGCCAGAAACGTATTGACACATGGTGTTTATCCAGAATTACAAAATTTATCTTCAGATGTGGGATTTTCTATTTTTTTTAAATGTTGAGTCTACCAGCAGCTTGTAAAGGCTCATGAAAATCTGAAGCTTGCTTTTTTCGTCTTTAAATTACAGATGATAGTGCTGTGCAAGAAAGAACTTCACTTACATACAATTTTTCTGAAAAGTTAAAACAATTGTACATGTTAATTTTTCCCTCTGTTCAGACCCTTTAAAAATATAAATGTATCTGTTGCCGATTAATCGATCATTTAACTCTTTATGTCATCTCCTGGAGAGAAAGCCAGGCAGTAAGAAACATCCATTAAAGTGAGAAGATAATGTCTATGTGCAAACTAACGAAGGCGCTTTTAATATTTTTTAAGTCAAGGTTGAAATGTATTAGTAATGCTGCAGTATTAATTCCTGTATAAGGGGAAATTACTACCTTCAGTTTTGGTGAACTGGGAGAAACTGTCATGCTGAAGCTCTGAATACTGATGAAGTTACCCTTTCGCCATTTATACGCTTGAAATATTGTATCATTTATATTCATTTGATTCTATTTTTTTCTTTAAAGTTTCACCCTTTTGGTTAAAATGCGGTATGTCTTTAAAAAAAAAAAAAGCAACTTTTGGTTAAAATTTTGGGTATGTGATAAGTCTATAAGAATAGGAAAACATTTTTGCTGATGGATGCAGATACATGTGTGGGTGGAGAAGAACTTCATTACAGTTCTCACCTTGAATACAGTAGAAGAGATTTGAAAAAGCGTAAATGTTAAATTAGTGTGGCTAACAGTCTACCCAACACATGCTTTCCCTCTTACAATGAGACACCCTACACTTCATAGAAGGGCTGAAGGGAGGATCCACACGGCCCCTCTCTGTGTGTGGTTAATACCAAGT
Source organism: Dugong dugon (assembly GCA_030035585.1). Classification (NCBI taxonomy): domain Eukaryota; kingdom Metazoa; phylum Chordata; class Mammalia; order Sirenia; family Dugongidae; genus Dugong; species Dugong dugon. Next base: position 16,545,588 of record CM057463.1, on the reverse strand, counting down.
TTCCTCAAGTGGCTAAGGTGCCACACGTCATAGCTGTTATTAGGTAAGTTAGAATCCTCTTCATTTCCTGCTCTCATCTCCCTAACCCCATGTTCTCACCTTCCCATCTTTGGCAGTTTGTAACAGCCTCTTTCTTTTACCTGACTCTCTCTCCAGTATTTTCTCTTGTCATAAAGTGCTCTAAAGTACATACAAATATGGGTCTGGATTGAATATCTTATTTTTAAAACAGAATAATTAAATGTTGTAGAAAAACAAGATGAGAAAAAGATCCTTAACAGTAAACTGAGCAATATCCTGGGGGTGGAATGGGGCAGCACATTTTATTTTTAATCTTTTAACATCTAAGTGGCAAGCAGGCATCTAGTTAGCTTTCTTTTTTTTCAGTTTAAGAAATTGGGTTGTAGTTGATACTACATATAATACATTCTAATTCCCTCAGTGTCTCTTTGTTTAGTTCTACTTATTTGGTTTACAGTAAACAATTTCTTATCCCATATCTGACATGTAATTTAATATGTTTTTATCCAGCAGCCACTGTGTACATATACTTAATTATTTGGCACATTTTCTAAAAGATCAGTCCATCAATTTACTCATTTTAAAGAAAAAAAAATTTAAAGTCACATTTAGGGCCCGTAATGTACACTTGGGGGATAAGCTTTGTGGATGTAGCCTTTATATTTAGTATAATTGAGGTCTAAAATAATAATCTTCTATTATCTCAACAGAGCAAATTATTGAAAAAGATGAAGGTCCTTTTTATACCCATCTAGGAGCAGGTCCTAATGTGGCAGCTATTAGAGAAATCATGGAAGAAAGGTAATTAACGCAAAGGCACAGGGCAGATTAACGTTTATCCTTTTGTATATGTCAGAATTTTTCCAGCCTTCACGCACAAAGCAGTAAACAATTGTAAATCAAGTAATTATCAGTAGGCTTAGCTCTTCCAGGGTTGCCAACACTACACACTGTGCTATTCACTGGAGAGTCACAATATTTGACAGGACTAATAGCTAGCTGGCACCAGCTGCCCACTTTGAGGTGGATGCCAGAAAACCCAGGCACGAACAAGCAGCAGCCAGCCAGCCAGGCACAAGGGTGCGGACACAGGCTGCAAAGAGACTCCCCACTCTGGCTTTCCCACTTGATAAAGCGGCAAAGAGGGAAGGGGGGGGGAATACATAAGAAAGAAACCACTGAATCAATTCACCTAGCCTTGTAAATGAGTAGTTATCTCTAAGGGAGTTGTCCCTTCTTATATACAAAGAGCAAGGGTGATCTGCTGAACAGAAACAAATTCTATTTATAGCTGATTTTTTTTTTCTTTTTACTGTCAATCACAGGTATGCAAGTATTTACCTGAATCTCCACAGTTACTCCTGCAGGTAGAAGACTCTCGTGAGAGAGATTAATCAATGCAGAGAGGGACTTTCGTATAGGTATCTACAGCACTGAGCTGTTATAGTAGGGTGCCTTTTCTTGAAGCAGGTAGGCAGTGTTATCATGAAAATACACTAGAAGACATTCTAAGCAGTAAGGATATATTCAGTCTCAGTCTTGTTCCATTTCTAAATTCCTCATTTCTAATTTGGCACGTAGAAATTCACTAAATAATCAGCTAGTGGCCTGGCAAAAATTGTGAATTTCCCTAAGCGCCCTTTTTTTAAATTAGCAAGTAGTAAGTAGTACCTTGGTCATAAGGGAAAATAAAGCATTTCTAATAAATCCTACATATTAAACGTGACTGGATAGTAGTTATTTGTCAGCTCCCTTTAAAAGAAAAGATTCTTTGAAAAACAGTTGTAAATAAAATCTATTATGATTCCCCAAAATTTAACTAAATTTAGTAAAGGAAAAAAAGCAGTTAGTATATGGTTTAGAAGACTAAATTTAGCATACTAACTTCAAAAAGAAATTTATGCTTTGTGAAACTGTATAGCAATAAGCTTTCCCATTATTTTCACCCAACATATAATTTACAAAATAGTTCATTACAATAATCAGTGTATTTTGATACTGACGAAAAACAAGGTTTAAAGACTATTATCCAGTTGGCTTGGCTTTGATCTGTTTTAAAAAATAAATTAAACCATTCATTTCTCAGGATGTGGTCATAGAATAAAATTATGCTCAAACATTCAGTATTTTGGTTGTCGCTGGATTCATTTGCTAATTGTATATGTGTGTGTTTCTGTGGATTTCTTTAAGGTTTGGACAGAAGGGTAAAGCTATTAGGATTGAAAGAGTCGTCTATACTGGTAAAGAAGGCAAAAGTTCTCAGGGATGTCCTATTGCTAAATGGGTAAGTGTGACTTGATAAGGACTCTGGTCTTCAATCTCGGGCACTTTGGTTTATTAATCCAACCCTGAGGGGGTTACCCAGATCAAAGAGTCATTTAAGCCACATGAGAGATGTATTGTTTATTTTATCATGTCTTATCTCTTGTGAAGAAGGCAGATTAGTTTTAAAATCATGAGCAAATTATTTAATGAAAAAGATTTTATGGTGAGTCAGAGGTTCATTCTAGTGCCTACTAAAAGTATACTTCTTCCTGGAATGTGAGCAAGTGCTCCTTAATTCTAATACTTGCAGTTACACTGTGATTTATGAAGACCTTTAACTTTATAAAGAAGACCTGCATGTCTTTCATCTAGCTCTGGCTTTAGTGTACGTGGCACTGCCCTCACCATACTACGTATGATCTGCTAAACGTACAGGAATAATTCAGCATGTTTCTCTGCTCTGACACTAGGGTTAAGCCCCCATTTTATAGATGGATAGCCAAAGGCAAGGTGCAGGTCTTGGTAAATGACACCCTAATTGTGTCCAAGACATGAAAAAGTGTACATACATGAATCAGTGCTCTTGTCTGCTGCAAGTGACCTTTGTTTTGTTTTGGTTGGGTGGGGGGTGTTTATGCACGGAATGGTGATTGGCACAGGTGGTTCGGAGAAGCTGCAGTGAGGAGAAGCTGCTGTGTTTGGTGCGGGAGCGAGCAGGCCACACCTGTGAGGCTGCAGTGATCGTGATTCTCATCCTGGTGTGGGAAGGAATCCCACTGTCCCTGGCTGACAGACTCTACTCGGAGCTCACGGAAACACTGAGGAAATTCGGTACTCTCACCAATCGTCGGTGTGCTCTGAATGAAGAGTAAGTGACGCCCAGGGGCTGGCCTCTCTCAGGCCACTGGTAGAAAGCCTAGTCTTTGGTTTAAGGGAAGAGAGTTGAACCTGAATTTATAAAACGGGGATCAAAAGGCATCACAGTCATGCATTAGGAAGTTATATTTGCTAACACGGATAATTTGCAGTGATGTTTTCATTAACAATTATTTTGTACACTGAGAAAGTGTAGCTATTAGTCCAGGAGCAGTTTACTGGAAGTCTCCGTTTCTGTACCCGCACGGCCTTAATTATACCATAAATGTGAAAGTATTTGTGTGCCCACTTGCTACAAGGGGCAACTCTTCTGTGTGCTTGGCGCCACAGTCATAGGATACCACATCTATGCTGTAGTATCCGAAACAGAAAGTAAGTTTGGTGAGAAACTTTGGGATTCTCAGGTCAAAGACTTTAATATACAGGTAGCAAACAAAAATCCAAGGCCATTAGTATCAGCATTCTATAAGACTGATTTTTACTTCAGTTCAATCCAATTCATTACTTCCACAATAGTAACAAAAAGTGCTTCCATTTTTACTGCTGCTTAATAATAGAGAAATTAGAGGCTATGGATATGCATTAATCTCCAGGAATATAAAAAATGGGATAGGAGGGTGAGGAAATGTGGTTGAATATATGTTGTACACTCACGTGCTAGTATGTTTTTTGTGTTTTTTTAATCTTATCCACTTACAGGGAGTCTGAATCTTCACTTGTAGAAAACTTCGTTTTTATTTCTCTTAGGGAATCTGCTGTGCTATTCCTATTTAATATCAAAAGAATATAAGCAAATTCACAATGCTACACTGAAATCCTGCAATAATTAATGAAATCCTACTCACTATTGATTCTAAAATAATTTTAATTTTGCATTTCTTTCATTAGTCTCTTTTCTTCTACTTCTCCTTTCTCTAAAATAACAAAACAGTTTGCTGAGCTTATGGAAATAACTCACGATGGTCACTGCAACAACCCATTGCTACCCACATTTGTCCTTTTGCTAGCTGTAAGTGGTATGTTTCACCAACTTTAACACAGTTTAACACAGGTTCTATCTCTGGGTCACGGGGCAAATCAACCCTAATAATCTATTTAGAAAAGTTATTATTCCTATATGAAAATGTGACTTGGTTTTCTATGGTAGTTAAGATGCAGAAATATCAAGGTGTGTATCTAACTATTGAAAATCCACTTTTACAAACGATAAGCTGGAAGGAAAAGTTGCTGCTTCATAAACTCATGGCTCCAACTTGTAATTAACTGCTTTAGATGTATGTTAAGACATTTGGACTACGCAAACTCATTGGAGCGTGTGGATCATAACAAATTATGGATAACATTTGATAAGAATGGGAATTCCAAAACACTTAATGTGTTCATGCGGAACCTGTACATAGACCAAGAGGCAGTCGTTCGAGAAGAACAAGGGGATACTGCATGGTTTAAAATCAGGAAAGGTACGCGTCAGGGTTGTATCCTTTCATCATACATATTCAGTTTTATGCTAAGCAAACAATCTGAGAAGCTGGACTATGTGAAGAAGAACATGGCATCAGGATTGGAAGAAGACTCATTAACAACCTGCGTTATGCAGATGACACAACCCTCCTTGCTGAAAGTGAAGAGGACTTGAAGTACTTATTGATGAAGATCCAAGAATACACCCTTCAGTATGAATTACACCTCAACATAAAGAAAACAAAAATCCTCACAACTGGACCAATAAGCAACAACATGATGCATGGAGAAAAGATTGAAGTTGTCAAGGATTTCATTTTACTTGAATCCATAGTCAAGAAATCAAACAACCTATTGCATAGCGCAAATCAGCTACAAAAGACCTCTTTAAAGTGTTAGAAAACAAACGTGTCACTTTTGAGGACTAAGCTGCACCTGACCCAAGCCATAGTATTTTTAGTGGCCTTATATACATGCAAAAGCTGTATAATAAATAAGGAAGACTGAAGAAAAATTGATGCCTTTGAATTATGGTGTTGGTGAAGAACATTAAATATACCGTGGACTGCCAGAAGAACGAACAAACCTGTCTTTGAAGAAGTACAGCCAGAATGCTCCTTAGAAGGGAGGATGGCGAGAGTTCATTTCATGGACTTTGGACATGTTATCAGGAGGAAGCAGTCCCTGGAGAAGGACATCATGCTTGGTAGAGAAGCCACGAGAAAAAGGAGGGCCTTCAATGAGATGGATTGAAACAGCGGCTGCAACATTGGACTCAAACATAGCAACGATTGTGTAGATGATGCAGGACCAGGCAGTGTTTCATTCTGTTGTGCGTGGGGTCACTATGAGTTAGAGCTAACTCAATGGCACCTACAAAACAGCAACAGATGTAAAATACTATTCTATTTACCCTAACTTCCTTTGTTACTTCTGGAAAAAAAGTCTATGTAGGTGCCCTTAATTAGAAAGAAAAAAACTTAGGCACCTTGGGTTCATCATGTTGATGATAGTATTTCTTTTTCAGGAATTCGGGAACACTGCACTGTTTTTTAAAGCAGATTTCCTCTTTGTCTTGATATGAAGTTCTAAATCACTGAACTCTTTGTGAAAATGACAGTTGTTGTTTTATTTAAATAAATTCAAGTTATAGTTCACATTCAATATTACTGATTTAGTTTTCATTAATATATCTCTGATGTTTTTCCCCTGAAAATTTTCTTTAATCTCTAATTAATGCCATTGCCTGAAATGGAATCTGACATATAGAAAGAACTTTTATTTAAGAAATTTCCTAAATTTTGTTACTTTGCATTTGAAAGACATGAACCATGACTGAACCAGGGTCTAAGAAAAGTTATCATTTGTTTAACTGTCTGAATGGGAGGTGAGTACAAAACTATTAAAAGATGTGCTTCAAATGTTAAGATGTTTTAAAAATCAAAGCTGTATATTTTTTGCATATCTTGTCTGGAGTTTCAAGGTAAAAATGAGTGATTAATTGAGATGAAGTTGAAGCTTGGACCGACTCACACTAGAGGAATTCTGAAAAAAAAAAATTTAAGAACTACATAATTAGACACTCAACCAATGGCAGTATAGACTTCACTCAGATACAGCTTTTGAAGTTTTTCTGCCGCATATAAATTTTTTATTATATGTCTGTCAGAAGTTAAAATTATGGCTTTTTGCCAAGAACAGAGGGTAATCTCAGACTGGGGCTGTAACTCAGAATTTAACATTTAAAGCCGTGTGAACCTCCTTAGAAATCCCTGTGCCCTCATGCATCATAACCACTCTGAGTCCAGAAAGGAACTGTGAGAACATCTTTCATAGGGAAAGTAAAAAAAACCCTGATTTTTACGTTTACTTTAAGCCAAACCAGCTGTTTCCCTTTTAAAAATTTCCCTTTGAGATTTCCATTTTATGACTAGGCCTAACCAATATTTTTTTTGGCAAGTCAGAGTTGTGGGAGTGTATCTGTCATCATAGGGAAGCCAAAGCAAGAAATGCCTTCTGCCATGATGGGTGATGTTAAACTTTTTAAGAAATATTATATTATAAAAATTTTCAAATATACACAAAAGCAGAGAGTACAATATAATGAATCCCCTTGGATTCAGCACGCAGCTACAACCTTTATGAACATTCTACCAATACTGTTTCATATATTCCCCTGCCAATCCCTATTCCCACTCCTACCTCTAGGAGTGTTTCAAAGCAAAGCACAGTTATCTTATGATCTCACCTGTAAATTTAGTATGTACCCCTAACAGATAAGACTTTTTACAAAACCTAGCCACAGTGTCATTATCACACATCACGAAGTTGACAATGATTCCTTAATATTATTTAATATTCAGACCACGTTCAAATTCCCTGATTGGATTCTATTTCAAAAAAAACAAAAAAACAACCAAATGTAAAAAACTGTTTTTGGAAAAGAAAGCCCACAGCTTGCATTTGATTGAGGCTTTTGAAGTCACAGTTCCATGCATACTGTCTTGCCATAATTATTAACAGAACTTCCTTTCACTTTCAAAAGGGTCCCAGTTTGGAAGATAAATTATATGAATCCACCCATAAACCCAAACCAGTTGCCGTCAAGTTGATTCCAACTCATAGCGACCCTGTAAAACAGAGAGAACTGCCCCATACGGTTTCCAAGGAGCAGCTGATGGATTCAAACCGCCGACCTTCTGTTTAGCAGCCTAGCTCTTAACCACCAGGGCTCCATATGATCCATCCACAAGTCTCTTTTAATTTATAACAGTTCCCCCTCCCTTTTCTATGAATTCATTTGTTAAAGAAAAAAAAAAAAAAAACTGTATGATATGCTCTGTAAAATTTCCCACATTCTGACTTTGGCTGATTGCATCCTTGTTTTGCTTAACTTGTTCCTCTATCCCCAGTAGCTTTTGTACATTGATAGTTAGAGACCTAATAAATTTCAAGTTTTATGTATGTATTGGCAGAAATGCTCCATAGGTGATGTTGTAATCTTCTTAACAGTTCATACACATCAGCAGGCACATAATGTCTGCTTTGTCCCATTTTTAGTGATGTTAAGACTGTTCAGTATGTCCAGGACTTGTCAGCTTGATCCATCAATCATAAAGTTCCCCATCAAATCATAAAGTTCCCCATCAAATTTTCACATGACAACTTAGAATACATTGATGATCACTGCCTGTTTTCATTATTTTGTTAAAGAGTTTCAAAATGGTAATTTTTTTATGTTGTATTAATTTATGTTGTGTAAATTCAAATTAATTTATTTTGCTCATACTTCTGTACTTGCATAAATTTGAATATAATCAAATTTTCAGCTTAAATTATTTTTTACAGTTAGAAGTCCAAATGATAACTCAAAGATTAAGAATGTTATTTTAAAATCTGTTAACACTGATGAACATTTTAATTATATTCTACTAATTCTAACAATATTTGACAGACCTTTATAGAAATAAAAATGATTATTAATAGCTATTTCATTTAATAAATCAACTTGAACTTACTCCACACTGGTATGCAGGATTTTTTTAAATTGAGATATAAGTCACATACTATAAAGTTGACCCTTTAAAGTGTATAGTTTACTAGTTTTTAGTATAGTCACAGAATTGTGCAACCATAACCACTGTCTAATTCCAGAACATTATTATCAGCCCGAAGAGAAATCCCATACCCATTAGCAGTCACTCCCCCAATTTTCCCCTCCCCCAGTCCCTGACAAGCACTGATTGACTTTCTGTCTTTCTGAATTTGTCTGTTTTGAGCATTTCATACTGATGGAATTGTACAATATGTGGCCTTTTCTGTCTTCTGTTACTTAGTTTTCAAGGTTCATCCGTGTTGTAACATCAATCAACACTTCATTTTTATGTCTGAATAATATTCCATTGTGTGGATATGTCTGTGTGTGTGTGTATATATATATATATGTAATTGCATATATATTATATGATTTTTTAGGATTTTCTATATACTGGATCATGTCATGTGTGAAGAGAGATAATTTTATTCTTTCTTTCCAATCTGGATGACTTTATTTCTCTTTCTTGCCTAAACTGTCCTGCTAGAACCTTCATAAAATGTTGAACAGAACTGGCAAGAGTAAACATTCTTGTCATGTTCCTAATCTTAGAAAGAAAACATTCAGTCTTGCACCATTAAGAACAATATTAGCTGTGCATTTTTCATAGATGCTCTTTATCAGATTGAGGAAGTTTCCTTATACAGTTTTTTTTTTTATTTTATTTTTTCATGAAAAGGTGTTAGGTTTTTATCAAATGCTTTCTCTGCATCTAATGAGACAGATGACCCTGGGTTGCTTTTTTTTTTCCTTCTTTTTTTACTCTATTAATAAGCTGTATTACTTTGATTGATTTTCATATGTTAAACCAACATTGCATTCCTGAGATAAATCCCACTTGGTCATCGTATATAATCCTTCTTCTATGTTGGAAACTCTGGTGGGATAGTGGTTAAGAGTTCAGCTGCTAACCAACAGGTCGGCAGTTCGAATCCACCAGGCACTCCTTGGAAACCCTATAGGGCAGTTCTACTCTGTCCTATAGGGTCACTATGAGTCGGAATTGAGTCACAGTGTCATAGTCAATTCTGACTCATAGCGACCCTATAGGACAGAGTGGAACTGCCCTAGAGGGTTTCCAAGGAGTGGCTGGTGGATTCGAACTGCCAACCTTTTGGTTAGCAGCCAAGCTCTTAACCGCTGCACCATCAGGGCTCTGTCAGGGCAATACTAGCCTCATAAAATGAGCTGGACCTCATATCACCAAGAAAGCAGTGCCAGGAGCAGAGCACGTCCTCTGGACTTGGGGTTCCTGCATGGAGAAGCCCCTAGACCAAGGGAAGATTTGTGTAGTTCTAGGACTTTGTCTAATTCATCTAGCTTATCTAATTTTTTGGCAGATACTTGTTCTTAGTATTCCCTTATAATCATCTTTATTTCTGTAAAGTTGATACTAAGGTCTCCTGTTTCATTTTTGATTTTAAGAAATTTGAGTATCGTCTCCTTTTTTCTTGGTCAGTGTCTTAGTTATCTAGTGCTGCAAATACCACAAGTAGATGACTTTAAAGAACTGACATTTATTTTCTCACAGTTCTGGAGGTTAAAATTCCAAATCAGAGTCTCGGCCATGCCAATTCCTTCTGTGCACCTCTCTCCTAGTTTCTGGTGACTGCCAGCAATCCTTGCTGTTCCTTTGCTTGTAGATGATCATCACACTGGCATATGTTCCATCCACAACAGTTAGTCTAGCTAAAGTTTTGTTAATTTTGTTCATCTTTCAAAGGACCAACTTTTGGTTTTGTTTACTTTATTGTTTTCCTTTATCTGTCTCATTCATTTACACTCTAATCTTCATTATTTCTTTTCTTCTGCTTACTTTAGTTTGCTCTTTTTCTTATGCTTTCCTAAGTTGGAAGGTTTATTGATTAGAGCTCTTTTTTCCTTTTGTAATACAAACATTTACAGCTATCAATTTCCTTCTAAACACTGTTTCTTTTTTCACATCCCGTAAGTTTTGGTTTGGTGTGTTTTCATTTTCTTTCACCTTAAAATATTTTCTAATTTCCTGTATGTTTCTCTAACCCACTGATTTTTTATAAATGTGTAGTTTAATTCCCACATATTTAATGAATTTACCAAATTTACTTCTATTACTCATTTCTAATTTCATTCCTTGTCATTGGAGGGCATACTTTGTATTATTTCTTTTAAATTTATTGACATTTGGCCAAACATATGGTCTATCCTGGAGAATGTTCTGTGTACACATGAGAAGAATGTGTATTTTCCTCTTGTTGGGTGGAGTGTTCTATACATGCCTGTTAGGACTAGTTGGTTTACCGTGTATTTCACATCTTCTGTTTCCTCACTGATCCTCTGTCTGGGTGTTCTATTCATTATCGAAAGTGGGATATTGAAGTTTCAAACTATTGTTGAACTGTCTATTTCTCCCTTCAATTCTGTCCGTTTTGTCACGTGTATTTTGGAGCTCTGCTGTTAGGTGTATGTATGTTTATAATTGTTATATCTTCTTGATGGATTGACACTTTTATCATTATAAAATATTCTTCTGTTTCCAGTAACAATTTTGTTTTAACGTCTATTTTGTCTAATATTACTCTAGCCACTCCACCCTTTTTGATTATTGTATTTACGACATATCTTGTTCCATCCTTTTACCTTTAGCCTATTTATCTTTGAATCCAAAGTGCTTCTTTTATAGACAGAATGTAGTTGGATTATTTTTTTTTGTACATTATTCCAATCTCTGCTCTTTAATTGGAGTGTTTATTCCATTTATATTAATGTAATTACTTATAAGGTAGGGTTTATAGCTGCCATTTTGCTGCTTGTTTTCTAAGTATCTTTTTGTGCCTTTTTGTTTGTTTCTCTATTTCTCTGTTACTGTCTGTGTTAAACAGATATTTTCTAGTGTACCATTTTTACCATTCTCTTTTTTTTGTCTGTTTGTTTTAGTGTATTTTCTGGAGTTTTTTCTAAGTGGTTTCCCTGGGGATTACAATTAGCATTCTAATTTAAAGTGATCTAGTTCAGATTAATACCAATTTAATTACAGTAGTTTCAAAAAAATTTCCTATTATATAACTCCATTTACCCCCTCTTCTTTGTGCTGTTATCATCATACAAATTACATCTTTATACACTGCATGCCTAGCAACACAAATTTCTAATTATTGCTTTATGCAGTGGTCTTTTTCATCAGAAGACAAAAGAATTACAAACCAACAAACAAAATATACACATACTCTATTTTATAAATTATTTACCTTTGTAGTTACCTTTCCTAGTGCTCATTATGTCTTCATGTAGGTTTGAGTTACTCTTTAGTGTTCTTTCCTGAAGGACTCCCTTTAGTATTTCTTAAGGCAGGTCTGAAAGCAGCATTTTTTTAAAAAAATAAAATAAGTCTAGAAATGTCTTAATGTAGCATTTGTTTCTGAAGAACAGTTTTTGCAGGATACAGAATTCTTGGTTGACAATCTTTTTATTTTAATACTTTGAATGTGTCTTCCTATTTCCATTTGGCCTCCATGGTTTCTGATGAGTCATCTGCTGTTCATCTTAGTGACGATCCTGGTATGTGATCAGTCACTTCTCTTTTTGCTGCTGTCAAGATTCTGTCTTTGTCTTTCAACAGTTTGATTATAATGTGTCTAGGTATGGATCTTTTTGAGTTTATGCTAACTGGAGTTCATTAAGTTTCCTGGATGTGCAGATTCATATTTTTCATCAAATTTGAGAAGATTTTAGCCATTATTTCTTCAAATATTCTTTTGTCCCTTACTCTCCTTTCCTGGGAATCCCATTGTGCATACACTAGAATGCTTAATCATGTCCTGCAGGTCTCTCAGACTCTTTTCATTTTTCTTATTTATTTTTCTTGTTTCTCAGGCTGGATAATCTCAATTGATGCTTGCTTGCTTCCTTCCTTCCTTTCTTTGTCCTGCTCAAATCTGCTGTTGAACTCCTTTAATGACTTTTTCATTTCAGTTATTATACTTTTCAACTCCAGAATGATTATTGTTTCTTTATTATAACTTCTATCTCTTTATAGATATTCTCTATTTGATAAGACATTATTCTCATACTTTAGATTTTAGACATGGTTTCCTTCATTTATTTGAACATATTTAAAATAGCTGACTCACAGTCTTTGTTTATTAACTCTAACACCTGTATTAAGTTTAACATCTGGGCTTCTATGCTGATATAAGTTACTCTTACAGGACAGTACTTGGAAAGAAGTGTGAGAGGAGCTTCTAGTGTACTAATAAATGTTCATTTCTTGGTTTGGGTGCTAGTCACTTAGGTGTGTTCCATTTGTGAATATGTATTAAGCTGTATAATTATGTGTACTTTTCAATATGTGATTATACTGCAATACAACATTATTTTAAGAAACAATTGTATTTTAAAGTCAATTGAAATAGCTCTTTTCTCCATGTGGTTATGCCACATATGGATACAGAGGCAGATCAGACTTCTTTTCAAACTCACTTTGCACTAACTGTTGCATGCAGACACTCAGAATATGAGGTTGGCAGTCAACATAATTCTGTTCATACCCATGAATGTGGTCCTTTGATTCCTCAGGAGAACCTGTGCCTGTCAGGGGCTGGACCCAGAGACCTGCGGTGCCTCTTTTTCTTTTGGTTGTTCATGGAGCATGTACTACAATGGATGTAAGTTTGCCAGAAGCAAGATCCCAAGGAAATTTAAACTGCTTGGGGATGACCCAAAAGAGGTTAGTTTACTTCCTGTTATATAATATCTGTATTTTTCATAGAAAATTGATGAGAATAGATAAAATTCACAATATGACATATTCTGTTAAGCTCCCATTAAGAGAGGGCAATTTAATCTCATAGATTAATCAACCAAATTTTGGCTAAACTATAGACATGTACTATATTATAATTTTGTAAAAAGTTCACATAATAATAACTTTGTTATACCAAAGTAATAAGTTTAATCAGCATAAATTCTTCCTACCTATGACCTCTTCTGTTTATTTAATGTTAATATATGCCATACTATATAGCTCTGAGAATTTTATCCATATTTGAATCATCCAATAATTTTTAGTTGTTCTAAGAGAGATTATTTCAGCTATTTGAAATGTTATTTTAATAAACATTTTTTAAATATAGAATTTGGAAATAGACTAATTAAGCCAAGCAAATCCTTTCAACAGCTCATCTTCCTTGGCAGCTAACTGGACAGACAGTAGAGAATGTGACCTCTTTAAGACCACATGGTTTCACTCTTCTAACCCAACAGCCAGCATAGACATATAAAATGCCAAATGTCTGCAAACTGGTTGCTGTCGAGTCAATTCCAACTCATAGCAAACCTACAGGACAAGAGTAGAACTGCCCCATAAGAAGCGGCTGGTGGATTCTAACTGCCAGCCTTTAGATTTGCAGCTGAGCTCTTAACCACTGCACCACCAGGGCTCCAAAATATCTGCATACAGAGTAGAAAATCAGTTAATCTTATGAAAATACCAAATAGCTAGATATTCAATAGTACACAAAAATAGGTGATAGTGTATACTTTTCACTTAGAAATAGTCATGTTTTTAAGATGCTTTAGTTAATAAGGAAGGCATTAAATATTGTGGTTTGGATCCAACATATAGGGGAAAAAATATTACTGATATAATAGATTTAGAATTTAATATGTAGAATTATTGATTTTACGTAGGAAGAAAAACTGGAGTCTCATTTGCAAAACCTGTCCACTCTTATGGCACCAACATACAAGAAACTTGCACCTGATGCATATAATAATCAGGTAAGTGTAAGTATTTATTGGCAATGATTGGAACTATTATTTATTTATGATTCATGATCTACTTATTTCCAAATGAATTTTGAAACAATAATTTTCCTGACTTTTTCTCTTCTTCAGTGCTGAAGCTATTGCAACGTTCTGTTTCTTCATATAAAAATTGCACCATCCAAAAGAGCATATTTTTGGTATTTTTATCCATAAAGATAATGAGATTTTAAGACTCACAAGCTGTTCTACTAATCTTGTTCTCATATGGATAATTTTGTCTCTGTAAGCAGTCTTTGGTGTGGTCATTAATTTGAACTTAAACCATAGGTTCTAACCATCTATTAGCCATTTTCATAGGATGTCCATAATCGAAAAGCTCTGAGCGTATAACATTGAAAGTACACACACGTGTCCATATATGTCATATTTTGCTAGATTCTCTTCCTTTGCTTGGCTTTGGCTCCATGAAACAAGCACACAAAACATTTTTTTTTCCTTCCCCTATCTTACATATATTCTAAGTTATACCTACTTCAAAAAGCTAGGTAATTTGATCAGAAATTGCTCATGGAAGGAAGAAGACTGTAAAGTCTTCACTTTTTCAATGACATCAGCAACAAGCATCAAGTGAAAACCTGTTACTAACCAGAGACTGTGTTTAGTCACCAAGGTCATATAGATGAAGAAGGCAGGTTGTTTGTCTTTAAGGAGTTCCTTGTTTAGAGAGAAAATAGACAGTAAAATAACAATTACAGAATAATAAGATATCTGCTACGATAGAGGTATGTGCACATTTCTGAAGGACAAAAGGGATTATCCTGAGGGTATAGTAGAAAGCTAAGGGCGTCAGTGGCTTTGGATGCCATACAAAAATCTTTGAACATTATCCTGTAGGTAAGAACGCTACCATTGGGTGTTTTAAGTGTGTGTTTGAGTGGAGGAGGAGAAGTGATTTAATTTGTATTTTAAAAAGGTCACTCAGCAAACCAAATGAAATATAACCTACATATAATCTTCTATCAGTGTAAGATTAAATTAGAGAAGAAAGAAGCTATTACAGTCATTGGACAAGAGATGTTGAAGTCCTAAACTAAAGAAACAGCAGTAGTGGTGGACAAAAGGAAGTAAGTTTATGAAATATTTGCGGTGAAACTTATAAAACTTGGCAACAAATCAGAGGTGAATATAAGCAAAAGAGAGAATTCAAAAATCTGCCCAATTCTCTCTTTAATACATGGTTCTATTAACTGGGAGAAAGCAAGTTTTGGGTTTTTTTTTTTTTTTTGAGGGGCTGGGGAGATGATGAATTTTATTTGGGATGTGTTGGGATTGAGATGGTTCTAGGATAATTAGATGGAGAATCAGGAAAAATTCAGACAGCACTATAGATTGGGGAATAATCAAAATGCAGGAAGTATTTGAAATTGAATACAGTGGAGCAAATGCAGTTTTTCAGAGTGGAGGTTATAAAAAGGAGAAGAGGTTGATGATGGGATTCTGAAGTACATCAACATTTTAGGGTTGGGTGGAGTAAGAGAAGCCAGTGAAGTAAATGCTGAGAGTAGAAATCAATGGAGTAGGAGAAAGATTTAAGGGAAAGAGGGAGACTGATAGATGGAGGAATGATCTGGAGGTTATGGGACGGTATCCAGAGATAGTACACAGTAGGAATAGGGATCAGGAGGTGTGAAGGGTGGTAATCTGGCTAACACTCTCATTTACTTGACAACATTAAAGACTCTAATGGGATTAGCTTAGTTTACACAGCAGAGATAGACAAGAGACCAATCCGAAATCATTATTTAGCTATTCTTCTCCATTGTGGACTTTTAACACTTCTCTCTCTTTTCTCCTTTGAGGGATCCACCAGTTGCCACTAGGTGATTTTGACTCATGATTACCCCATGTGTGTCAGAGTAAAACTGTGCTCCATAGGGTTTTCAATGGCTGCTTTTTTAGAAGTAAATCACCAGGCCTTTTTTCTGAGGCACCTCGGGGTAGACTCAAACTTCCAACCTCTTGGTTAGCAGCCAAACGTGTTAATCATTTGCACCACCTAGGGACTCCTATTGAGAAGACTAATTTAATTATAGCCAGTTTGTAAGTTGTTTAATTTCATAAATTAAGTTTTTAGAAATGTGTGTGAATGTGAAAATTATTTTAAATTCTACTAAAATTAGTGAGATGAATAGTTATTTTACAATCTTACCTATTTTAGTTAATATTTCAGAAAAGTATAAAGAATGCTTTAGTATTGTTGTAAAGGTTTAATTCTGGGGGAGAAATACACTGGAATAAACTAAGATATGAAAAGAAGAAAATGAACTGAGTCTATGTTGCTAGATTTAAAGTTTGGCCATTGTCTGTTAAATGAATTTTTTTAACAGGTATTTTTTATCAAAAGAGTCCTTCAGTGGTATAAATGGTTAATGCTCTGAGCTACTAACCAAAAGTTTGGAGGTTCGACAATACTGGGGAAGTCAGCACAACTTGAATAAGGAAAGGTCGTGGAAGCTCCATAGACACATCCTAACCCCCTGAGGGACCAAATTGCTGGGTGGAGGGCTGTGGGGACCATGGTCTCAGGGAACATCTAGCTCAATAGGCATAACACAGTTTCTAAAGACAGTGTTCTACATTCTACCTTGGTGAGTAGTGTCTGGGATCTTAAAAGCCTGTGGGCAGCCATCTAAGATACTACACTGTCTCACCCCTTTGGGAGCAAGGGAGAATGAAGAGAACAGGGTACAAGGAAAAAGATTAGTCCAAAGAACTAATGGACCACAGCTACCAAGGGCTCCACCAGACTGAGTTCAGTACAGCTAGATGCTGCCCGGCTACCACCACTGACTGCTCTGACCGGGATCACGACAGAGGGTTCTGGACAGAGCTGGAGAAGAATGTAGAACAAAATTCTAACACACACAAAAAGACCAAATTTACTGGACTGAAAGAGACTGGAGAAACCTGAGAGTATGGCCCTCAGGCACCCTTTTAGCTCAGTGGTGAAGTCACTCCTGAAGTTCACTGTTCAGCCAGGAACTGGACAGCCCCATAAAACAAAATGGGACTAATGAGGCACAGAAGTCCAGGGACAAGTACTAGAAGGCAGGAAGGGACAGGAAAGCTGGTGATAGGGAACCCAAGGTTGAGTAAGGACAGTGTTGATGTATTGTGAGGTTGTTAACCATTGTCATAGGGCAACATGTGTACTAGCTGTTTAATGAGAAACTATTTTGTTCTGTAAACCTCATCTAAAGTGAGAATAGCAGCACAACTGGAAGAACGTAATTGATGTCACTGAATTGTGCATGTAGAAATTTATGAAATGGTGTATCTTTGGCTATGTATATTTTCACCAAAAAGAAAAAGATCCTCCAAGGTCGAGAAGAGAGAGTGTTGATGTGCTGTGGGGTTGTTAACCCGTGTCATAAAACAATGTGTACTGTTTAATGAGAAACTATTTGTTCTATAAACCTTCACCTAAAGTAGAGTTTAAAAAAAAAAAAAAAAAAAGTTTGGAGGTTCGAGAAGCACCTCAGAAGAAAAAGCCTGGCAGTCTACTTCCAAAAAATCAGCCATTGAAACTCCACAGAGCACAGCTGTACTCTGACACACAGGGGCTACCATGACGCAACTGACTCAAAGACAATGGTTGTTTTTTTGTTTTTTTTATCGGTGGCATTAGTTGAGGAAAGGATCCCCGGTGGCACAGTGGTTAAGAGCTCAGGCTACTAACTGAAAGGTCAGCAGTTTGAATCTACCAGCTGCTCCTTGGAAACCCTGTTGGGGCAGTTCTACTCTGTCCTATAGGGTTGCTATGAATTGGAATTGACTCAGCGGCAACGTGTTTGGTTTGGTTTTAGTTGGGGAAGGGACAGAACAAGAAAACGTTGCTTTTCTTTTTATTCCTTTGACTCCATTATAGACTGTCTAGGTTTTCTAATTTTTAATACCCCTTCTTCATGCCTGTCCAGTGGACATATATCTGCTCTGATATTTTTCTATGGTTGCCTTACTGTTAAACTGTAGGCCTGAACTAGCAGATTCAAATCTCAAAATTATGTGCTATCCATGATATGCAGTGATGACATTTTAGACTGTTCAAGAGAACTTTCTATGATGATGGAAATGTTCTATGTCTATGCTGTTCAACATGGTAGCCACTAGTCACGTGTGGTTAGTGAGCACTTGATATATACCTAGTGCAAATGAGCTAATGAATTTATACTTTTAAAATATTAATTGAAATTTAAATAGCCTTATTTTGGTTACCATACTGGACAACACAACTTTAAATCATCAGAAAGTCATGCATTTATAATTGTCTCCAGCCATTGGGATGAATTTCCAGTAATCCATTTACAAACTGCTGCATAATATTTTTTGTGAGGTGGTATAAGTCTAACAACAGACTGGATTTTGAGTACGTTTGTATTCAAGAAACAAAATTAAGTTAACTAGACCACAAAACCAAAAAACAAAAAAAACAAAAAACAAACCCACTGCCATCGAGTCGATTCCAACTCATAGTGACCCTATAGGACAGAACAGAACCACCCCGATAGGGTTTTCAAGGCTGTAAATCTTCAGGCAAGCAGGCTGCCACTTCTTTCTCCTGCAGAGTGGCTGTTGGGTTCGAACCACTGACCTTTTGGTTAGCAGCCAGGCACTTTAACCACTATACCACCAGGGCTCCTTAACTAGACCACAACATGGACTAAATAGTCACAAACCACACCACCATGAAACAGATTTGTGTAAGGCTAGATATAAAAATGTGCTATGGAACCCAGTGGTCGATAATATACAAGCCATCAAAAATTTTATCATGTTTGGAGTTCAGCTTCTAGTCAACATGATAAAGTTTTTGATGGCATAACAGGGACTAGCTTATGATAGAATAACAGGGACTAGATTTACCTTTAACAAGTAAAAAAAAATGGACAAGATCTATAAAGCAATGGTTTTTAGACTTGGACAAAAAGCAGCACAAGACAGTGACATCAGAGAGAAGGGAAATAAAAAAAGGTGAACTCTCAGTTTACTTCCTGGAGAGAGTATTAGGAGCCAGAGCAGGGAGGAAAACCCAAATAGACCTCAGGGTTATCCTTGAAGAAACGAAGTTCAGAATCTGAGGAGGACAAGGTGGCTAGAATTCACGAGTCAGAGCTGCACAGAGAAATGTTCCAGAGATCTGCAGAGGGTTCTGCTTGAGTCTTCTTCAGATGAGTACTGAACAGTGCATGCATGTGAAGAAACTACCTAGCTGGGGAGAAAATCATCATCAACAACAAAAAAAACACAGCAGGCAGAACACAGGACCTGGAATAGTTCATTTTCCCACCAGCCAGTGGGGAAGACTTCCTAATCCACAAAGCATCAAGTAAAGTATTCAGAATGATAGAGCTTTGGCAGTAGATGCAAGCTAGCCATAGAATAAAAGCTGTTCTAGTCCCATCTAAAAATGCTTAAAAGCAAGCTTTAAAAGACTCAAACTGATTCCAAGTAACTTAACTGCATCTTAGAACAAAGACTGTAAAAAATCCAACAACCAACAAAATTTATGTCTAGCATCCAATCAAAAATTACCAGACCTACCTAATCTCTAAAATCTACAAGAAAATCCAACACTTCTACAACACAAAGACAAATAATCCAATTAAAAAATGGGCAAAGGATATGAACAGACACTTCACTAAAGAAGACATCCAAGTGGCCAACAGACACGTGAGGAAATGCTTGCGATCACTAGCCATTAGAGAAATGCAAATCAAACCCACAGTGAGATACCATCGTACCCCAGCACTACTGGTACGAATCAAAAAAAACTGTTAATAACAAATCTTGGAAAGGCTGCGGGGAGATCAGAACTCTTATGCACTGCTGGTGGGAATGCAAAATGATATAACCATTTTGGAAAATGATATGGCGCTTCCTCGGAAAGCTAGAAATAGAAATACCATACGATCCAGCAAGCCTACTCCTAGGAACATATCCTAGAGAAATAAGAGCCATCACACGAATAGAGATATGCATACCCATGGTCACTGCAGCATTGTTCACAATAGCAAAAAGATGGAAACAACCTAGATGCCCATCAACAGATGAATGGATAAACTATGGTACATACACACAATGAAGTATTACATAACGATAAAGAACAATGATGAATTTGCTTAGCATCTCATAACATGGATGAATCTGGAGGGCATTATGCTCAGTGAAATAAGTCAATCAAAAAAGGACAAATATTGTATGAGACAACTACTGTAAAAACTCATGAAAAGGTTTACACACAAAAAGAAACAATCTTTGATGGTTATGAGGGAGGGGAGGTGTGTGTGGAACACTCAACAAACAGTAGATAAGCAGTAACTTTCATGAAGGGTAAGACAGTACACAATACTGGGGAAGCCAGCACACCCTGTACAAGGCAAGGTCATGGAAGCTCCATAGACACATCCAAACTCCCTGAGGGACCAAACTGCTGGGCGGGGGGCTGTGGGGACCATGGTCTCAGTGAACATCTAGCTCAACTGGCATAACATAGTTTACAAAGGAAATGTTCTACATTCTACCTTGGCAAATAGCGTCCGGGGTCTTAAAAACCTGTGAGCAGCCATATAAGATACTTCACTGGTCTCACCCCTTCGGGAGCAAGGGAGAATGAAGAGAACAAATACAAGAAAAAGATTAGTCCAAAGGACTAATGGACCACAACTACCACGGCCACCACCAGTCTGGGTCCATTACAACTAGATGTTGCCCAGCTACCACCACCAACTGCTCTGACAGGGATGACAATAGTGGGTCCCGGACAGAGCTGGAGAAAAATGTAGAACAAAATTCTAACTCACAAAAAAAAAAAACTAGACTTACTGGCCTGACAGAGACTGGAGAAACCCCGAGAGTATGGCCCCCAGACACTCTTTTAGCTCAGTGATGAATTCACTCCCAAGGTTCACCCTTCAGCCAAAGATTAGATAGGCCCATACAAAATGAGACTAATGGGGCACAACATCCCAGGGACAAGGACTAGAAGGCAGGAGGGAACAGAAAGCTGGTAATAGGGAACCTAAGTTCAAGAAGGGAGAGTGCTGACACGTCGTGGGGTTGTTAATCAGTGTTATAAAGCAATACGTGTACTGTTTAATGAGAAACTATTTGTTCTGCAAACTTTCATTTAAAGTACAATAAGAGAAAAAATTTTTTTTAATTAATTAGGTTTTACAAATTCCATCATACCCAAGGGTAATCCTATCCCCTCTAGCAAAGATGTAATTAAGAGCAGATGGCCACTGGACACAGGAATGGCTGGACAGGGGAAATATACAGGGATCACTCAAAGGTCCACTTCGGGAAGCGTATAAATTGTTACTACTTTTTTAATACCATCTTACACTATTTTTAAGCACTTTCACAACAATAATATAGAATTGGAAGTCAAAGTTACCGGGAAAAAAAAAAACATTATTTGTATAAAGAAAAAAAAAATTACCAGACCTACAAAGAAACAATTACGACCTATAAAAACAAGGAAAGAAAAAGCAATCAACAGAAATAGTCCGAGAAATTACACAGATGATAGAATAAGTAGACAAGGGTATAACAGTACCTATCATAAATATATTCCATATATTCAAGAGGCAGGTGAAAGCATGAGCATGATAAAGATTAGAAGATATTAAAATGTCCAGATTGAACTTCTAGAGATGAAAAATATATAATAGCTGAATAAAAGTACACTAGATGTAACTAACAGCAGATTAGTGAACTTGAAGACATAGCAATAGAAACTATCCAATATAAGACACAAAGAGAAACGACAAAACTGACAAAAAAAGAAGAGATGATCAAAGAACTGTGGGGGACAACATTATACTAATATATATGTAATCAGAGCCTCAGAATGCAGTGAGTGGTCAGAAAAATATTTAATAATGGCCAAAATTTTTTCAAATTCGTTAGAAACTACAAAGCTACAGATCTCAGAAGCTCAGCAAACCTTCAGTGCTGGGGGGTGGGGGGTGGAAACGGAGAAAACTACACTGAGGCACATCATAATCAGCTTCCTTAAAACCAGTGATAAAGAGAAAATCTGAAAAGCAGCTGGAGAAAAAGGACATATTATGAATAGTGGGGAAAAGAGATAATAAAGACAGGAGACTTCATGTCAGGAAAAAAATAGAGAAGCATCTTTAAATTACTAAAAGACAAACAAACAAAAACTTGCTATGAATCCAGCAATGTATAGCCAGTGAAAACAACTCTCAAAAGTGATCTTTTCACTCACACAAAAGTTGAAAGAATTCATCAGCAGCAGACTAGCACCACTAAAAATATTAAAGTCTTTCAGGAGAAAGAAAGAAAATGATACCAGATAGTAATCTGGGTCAACACAAAGGAATGAAGAACATTAGAAATAGTAAATATGTGGGTAAAAAGACTTTTTCCTTACTTTTAAGTTTTCTTTACAAGATAACTTGCTATATTAAAAATACAGTAACAATGTATTTTACAGCTTAGAACATACAGAAGTAGCACAAAGATGGAAGTATATTATAGTAAGATTCTTATACTATATGTGAAGTGGTAGATTACTTGATAGTACATGTGAGAAGTTAAATAATACACTGTAAACCTATGGGCAAGCAGCCACTTAAAAAAAAAATGGCTAAGACTAAATTCCTTCCCCCCTAAGATTAGCTACAAGACAAAGATGTCCTGTCTTACCACATTTATTCAACATCAAAATGGAAATTTTAGACAGTGCAATAAGGCAAGAAAGGAAATTAAAAAGCACATACATTGAGAAGAACAAAATATAACTGACCTTTTTTGAAGATGACATGATTGTCTACACAGAAAGTTCTAAGGAATCTACAATAAACTCCCAGAATTAATGAAGAGAGTTTAGAAAAGCTGCAGAATACAATGTCAGCGTCTTAGGCTGGGTTCTCTAGGGGCGCGTATATATCTGAAGAGATTTATCTCAAGGAAACGGCTCATGTAGTTGTGGTGATTGGCAAGTCCATGGGACACGTGTCAGGCTAGAGGTTTCGCGTAACTCACTTGGTTGCAGGGGCTGATGAACCCAAAATCAGCAGGTCAGGTGGCAGGTTACCGGCTTATATCCCAGGAAACAGAGGTCAGAGGATGACAAGTTGGATGCAGGATCCAGAGCAAGCTTTGCCAGAACATCCATATATACTGGATGCAAGCCACGCCCCCAAGGAAACTGACTGGCTTTCAATTGATTGGCTGCTCACATCAGATCACAAAATGGAGAATGATTACATAATATCTGCCAAGCCACTGAGCATCATGGCCTAGCCAAGCTGACACATAACTTTAACCATCACAGTCAGTATAAAATAATCAGTTGTATTCCTATATACTAGGAATGAAAAATTAAAATAACTAGTAACAAAATAACATCAAAAATTTGAAATTCTGCTGGAGCAAAATGTAGAACAAAATTCTAACTCACAATTAGAAAAAAAAAAAAAAAAACCAGACTTACTGGCCTGACAGAGACTGGAGAAACCCTGAGAGTATGGTCCCCGGACACCCTTTTACCTCAGTAATGAAGTTACTCCTGAGGTTCACCCTTCATCCAAAGATTAGACAGGCCCATAAAACAAAATGAGACTAAAGGTGCACACCAGCCCATGGGCGAGGACTAAAAGGTAGGAGGGGACAGGAAAGCTGGTAATAGGAAACCCAAGGTCAAGAAAGGAGAGTGTTGACATGTCGTTGGGTTGTTAACCAATGTCATAAAACAATATGTGTACTAACTGTTTAATAAGAAACTAGTTTGTTCTATAAACCTTCATCTAAAGTTCAATAAAAAAAAAAATTAAAACTAAATAAATTTGAAATTCTTAGGTACACATTTGACAAAGTGTATAAGACCTGTACAGTAAAAACTAAAGAATATTGCTGAGAGAAGTTATAGAAGAGCTAAATAACTGTAGAGATATACCATGTTCATGGATCACAAAACCAAGTATCACTGAGATGTTAATTCTCCCCAAATTAATTTATAGATTCAATGCTTTAGTGCAGTACCAATCAAAATCTCAGGTTTTTTGAAGGAATTAACAAGGTGATTCTAAAATATATATGTTAAAATATACATGTTTTTAGGTATATATATATATATATATATATATATATACAGGAAATATAAATGACTTGGAATAATCAAAACAATTTTTAAAAAGAACAGAATTTGAGTATATATATTACCTTTTTTCAAGATTTATTAAAAACGTGCAGTAATCAAGACAATGCTGTGTTAGCATAAATATATACCAATGAATCAGAATAAGAGAGTCCAGAAACAAACCCAGTATATACAGTCAATTGATTTTCAACAAAGGTAATTCACTGGAGAAAACAATAATATTTTTATCCAGTGGTGCTTGAACAGTTGGCTAGTCACATGGGGGGGGAGGATTAACCTTGACCTTTAACCTCACACCATATATAAAAATTAACTCCAAATGGACCCATTTATATAAAATTCTAGAAAATGCAAACTAACCAACAGTGACAGGAAACAGATCAGTAGTTTCCTGGGAAGAGGAAGATAGGATGGGGGTTGGAGGGATGCATTATAAAGGGGAGAGAGGACACTTTGTAGTGATGGATATGTACATTATTTTGATTGTGTCGGTAGTTTTATGAGTGTGTACACATATCAGGATTTATTAGATAGTGCACTTTAAATATATGCTACTTAATGTATGTTGATTATACCTCAATAATGTTGTAAAATAAAACCTTTGCAAAGTTTTGAGAAGTATTTTGTCAAGGTATTTGCTCTATATTGTAGCATTCCCTTGTGTTTCTGGATGTAAAATACACCTTTTTTTTTTTAAAGTTCTAAATAACCTACCTCCCCATTCACACATACACACCTTTATTTTTCAGATTGAATATGAAGACAGAGCACCGGAGTGCCGTCTGGGTCTGAAGGAGGGCCGACCATTCTCAGGGGTCACTGCATGTCTGGACTTCTGTGCTCATGCCCATAGAGATTTGCACAACATGCAGAATGGCAGCACATTGGTAAGTGGGGGCTGTAGACATGGTAGCAGCACCTCCAGTTGAATAGTAAGGGCTGAAAATTAGCAGCGTTTGGTTCGAGTAATATGTTCTCTGCAAGTGTCACTGCATGACAGTGTTTTCATGAATGAATTGCTGTTGTATGGTGACCTTGTTTGGCATAACTGGTACTCTTTGTACATTAGGAAAACACTGTTGACAAGGGCATGAGAATCATGGAAATTCTTAGTACTGATATAAACCAGTGACTATGCATTGTTGTTGTTACTGTTGAGACAGCTCTGACTTAACGGCATTCCTATGTGCAGCAGAATGAAATGTTACCCAAGTCCTGTACCATCTTCAAGGTCATTGGTATTCTAGAGTCAGTTGTGGCTACTGTGTATTTTGAGTGCCTTCCCACCCAGGGTGCTTATTTTCCACGACTATATCTGGACAGTCTTCTGTAGTGATTGAGTTTTCATTGGCTAATTGTCAGATGTAGATTGCCAAGCCTTTCTTCCTAGTCTGTCTTAGTCTGGAGGCTCTGCTGAAACCTGTCCAGCATGGGTGACCCTGCTGATATTTGAAATACTGGTGGCATAGCTTCCAGCATCACAGCAACACACAAACCACAACAGTATAACAAACTGACAGACAGGTAGTGGACTGTGCATTACCAGCTACAATTATCTGCCAAAAAATCCTTCATACTTCAGTGTCAGATATCTAGTCGGTTATAATCAGCTTACACAAGCCAAGGTACCAGTCTGCCCTGCAGAGAGAAGGACAACTAAGAAATGCAAAGGTGGGACATTGTCACAGTAACTACCATAGAAGGTTCAGAATGCAAAAGAGCCCATGATGACAGTACCTGTATTACAGTGAATGAAATGGATTGGGTCTTGTTAATTGGAGGCTTTGGTGAGGGGAAAAGGGGGATAAGGTCTTAGGTGTAAGCAGGTTTCATACCTACAAAACCCAGGGTGTGGCTCTGCATGTAGAGAGGAATGATGCAGAGTAGAGATAAAGAGTGAAAAGTGTAAGGAAGTCAAGAAACTATAAATTAATCAATCTAATGGGTCATCAACGTGGATGTATTTGAGGAAGATGACCAATGACACATAAGATGACAAATAGAAGCCAGGCATTAAAGTCATCTTATAGGGTAGAAAAGAATTCAGGGTGGTAATAGGCAAAGCTGAAGTAATTTGAAGAAGCTGGTGTGAAGTTTTTATTGAGAAGCAGAGAAGGTATTGGTTTGATGATCTAGAGCAGGTGTTGGAAAACTTTTTCTACAGAGGGCCAGACAGTAAGTATCATGTTTGGTAAAGTAGAGGGTCAGCGAAAAAGAGGAAAACCCTCAAGGAGATGGACTGACACAGGGGCTGCAACAATGGGTTCAATCACAGCAACAATTCTGAGGATGGCACAAGACCAGGCAGTGTTTCGTTCTGTTGTATACAGGGTCACTGTGACTTGGAACCGATTCAACAGCACCCAACAACAACAGTAAACATTTTAGACTTTGCAGGCCACACAGGGTCTCTGTCGCTACTTTTTGTTGTTGATGTTGTTTATTTGTTTGTTTAACCATTTAAAAATGTAAAAACCACTCTAAGTTTGCTGGCCATACAAGAACAGGCTGTGAAGCAGACTGGCCACAGGCCGTAGTTTGCCAACCTCTGATCTAGGGGAGCAAACCCAAGTATTCCTATCTACCCTGACATCTGAAATCATCACTAATCATGTATTGAGCACCTGCTCATTACTAGGAGGCTATGCTACATGCTAGGAAGTGGAAGAAATAAATGAGAGCTAGAGCTCTGTAGTTCCTGGAGATAGCCATGTATCATTTCAACACAATGATAGCAGGTAGACAGAGGATGAGAACAATGTTTAGAATGAAGAGGGGCTTGACTCTACTAGGTCACAGGTTCTGTGAAGCACTAGATATGAAAGAACTGAGTAGGGGTAAGTGTGTGGTGAAAGGGGCCACGGTGCTCTGAGACAAGGGTTTGGAAGACTTTTATGTGTAGGAAATAAAAAACTCATTTTACTACCATCTCATATTAAACTTATTTACAAACCAAGTCTGTTATAATCACAGTCGAATTCCTTTCAAGTCTGTCTTTCAAAGATTTTATATTACCTTGCATTTTAGATTAACCATGGTCACAGTCTCCCCATTGATCAAAAATCAACTAGTGTTTAAAAACTAACAAATAATCCTTCACCAAACACAGCATAGTTGTGGCTAGCAAAACAAACAGCTTACCACTGAATGATCAAAGCAAGACATTTTTTTTTTTAGAGTACCCCCTTTGTACGTAGTGCTATCTCAGAAAAAAAATGAGAGAAGAGCAACAGTAAGTTGGGTTTAACAGAGTACAGAGAAAGACAGAAGAAAAAGAAAGGCAGAAACAATGTCAGGTTACTTATTACCTACATCTGCCAATCTCCAACTTTTCATTGTTTGGATTTTCACTCTGGCATCATGTGAAAATGTCTTAATCATAGTGAAGTCAGGTATGAGTATGAAATTTCTTTGTGTTCAAGAGTATGAGATGAGGCAAATGTGACACTACCAAAAACAGAGGAGGTCATTTGGTAGAAGAAACTTTAAGCCTCTTTTTCTATCACATCCTATTTTTGAAATGTAAAAAGTGGGGAGATGACTTCATTTTGGTAGGAGTATTGCCTCTTCCCTTAGAATCAGAAATAAATATGAAAAACTGAGTCATCACAGGTAAACTAAACTGCTAAACTAAAAAGTATGGTCAACGTGAACTTGTCTTTACCTCTCTGTACCATTTTGATGCAATCTTTATTAATAACACATATACATGACTTTATGGTAACGTGCACGCCACTGATGTCTTCCAGCTAGGCCATTACCACAAGGTGCATACTGAGAGAGAAACACACACACACACACACACATTCTTTTCTTTTGGACTTGAAATTGAGACTGTACTATCTTATGTCCCTGCCAGGTATGTACCCTCACTAGAGAAGACAATCGAGAAATTGGCAGAAAACCTGAGGATGAGCAGCTCCATGTTCTGCCTTTATACAAAATCTCTGATATGGATGAGTTTGGGAGTGTAGAAGCTCAGGAGGAGAAAAAACAAAATGGCGCCATTCAGGTACTGAGCTCTTTTCGGCGGAAAGTCAGGATGTTAGCAGAGCCTGTCAAGACGTGCCGGCAAAGGAAACTAGAAGCCAAGAAAGCTGCAGCTGAGAAGCTTTCCTCTCAGGAGAACAGCTCCAGTAAGAATGAAAAGGAAAAGTCAGCCTCGTCACGTACAAAACAGACTGAAAATGCAAGCCAGGCTAAACAGTTGGCAGGTAAATTTAATGTGAAGCACTGTACATAGATGTGCTGTGTGATACTTGTATTACAATTAAACACTGTTAATTTCATGATGTTAGTATCGGTCATGGTCTTAGTTCTGTTCCAGAATCTTTTCTAAAGTAGCAAGGGCAAGGCTTTCCTCTGGGAGATAGTAATGAGATACTGCACCATCAGCCCCAGCTCGATGGAGAACTTTGGATTTTATTCTATGACAAACTGCAAAGTTGTATAACAGCTAAGGGATATGATGAAATTAGTCTTAATCTGGCAATGGCAGATAAGCCAAATTAGAAGTAGAGGAGCTAATAGTTTGGAAATGGATTCACTGAACCAAGAGTGACATAATAGGAGATTGAATTTTGGTGGTAGCAATGGAGATGTAGCAAAAATTGTGGAAGTGACATCTTCTAAAATGAAAATCAATAGAATTGGGTAACTAAACATTAGAATGAAGGAGAAGAAAAATTCAAGTATAACTCCAGAGTTTTAAGTCTAGATATGATTTATTAAAATAAGAAGTGTGAAAATAAGATTTATGGTGGGGGAGAGGAGAACAAGATAGCTTTCTTTAGACATGTTAAGTCTGAAGTTTCGGTATCCAAATGTAGTTGTCCTACAAAATTTTATCCACCAAAATAGGTTATGCCGATAGGAGTAGCAATACAGGATTATTGTGTTGTTGTTGTTAGGTGCCATCAAGTCACCTCTGACTCATGGTGACCTTATGTATAACAGAATGAAACGCTTACTGTTCATCAATAGCAAGTTGATATTTTCTTTCCAAAGGAAATATTAGCTGCTTTATGTAGGCAGCTAATACTGTAAAAGCTCACAGAACAAAGTTAATGCACATATTCAAATTTGGGAGATGGTATTGGCTTTGTCATTTAAAAAAGTAAAATATTTTTTAAATTTAATGTACCAGTTTGCTTAGAACCAACCATCTTTGGGGTATATAGACTTCTGCTCACAAAGTCATATTTACCTACTGATTCATTTTCAAGTTAAGAGATAGTAAGTTAAGTAATTTAGAACAATATACTAAAGATGCTTAATAAACATTTGTTGATTGGTCGAGTTACTAAGAGAAGTAAATTCTGTTCACTTCCTGATATCTCCTATAGGTTAGGTTAGCTGTAATATACAATGGGATAGAACTTTTTCTCTAGTCCATTCTAACAGGTTTCTACAAATTACAATCCTTCATTTCTCAGGGCTGCCGTTTCAGCTCCATTTACTTGTTCCTAACTCATATAGGGTCACTATGAGCCAGAATCAACTCGATGGAGATGGGAGAACTCATATAACTTTTTTTTTTTAAGTGAAATCATGAAACAGAAGTATGACTTTTTAAAGTTTCACTTAACAAATCTGAAAGTTTCTTCAACATTCCATCAACAACAGTGTAAATTTCCTTTCTGGAAAGCATGTTAATGAAAAAAGCGTTTGCTGATTATATGAGATACCTTTTGTCTTTTTTTTTTTTTTTTTTTGCCTCATAGCATTGCTGAAATCTTCCGTAACAAATCTTATGTTTCTTTTATTTTAATTATTTAACAAATTGTATTCAATGCTAGGCAATGAAGACATAAAATAAGCGATGGTCCCTGGGCTCAGGACTATGCAGTGTGGAGCGGGAGGACTAAAACCAGATAATTACAATACAGTATGACTATTGCTTTATTTGATCCACGTTCACAGTGGGTATTATAAAAGAACTAGAAGATGGGGTCACAGGATTCCCTGAGGGAGAGATAACTAAACCAAGGAAGCACAGGGAGATGGCACGGAGGGAGGAAGCTATTTCTGGTAGGGGTTGTGGCATGCTCATAGACAAAGAAGCTCTAGAGAACATGATACTCTCCATGGAATGGCTTTTGGACGTTTAGTACATTTTTTCCTCACTTATCAGATTGTATTGTTAATAAGGTTTACCATTTTCATTTCTAATGTTTTAGACACAAAAAAATTATTCTGGACAGTAATCAGAACCCTGACTTTGCTCTTGTCCTTGCTTGATGGATGTTGTATAGTCCTGGTAGGGGTTCTCACATAAGTTTAAGTTTCCTCATTAGCGTTCATAAAATTATAATCAAGCATCCTGTCCCTCCTCTCTCTTACCCTGTCCACAGAGCTTCTGCGGCTTTCAGGACCAGTCATGCAGCAGTCCCAGCAGGCCCAGTCACAGCCCCAGCAATTGCAGAAGCAGCCACAACAGCCACAGAAGCAGCCACAGCCACCACAACAGCCCCCACAGCCGCAGCGACCCCAGCAGCAGCAGCCACATCACCCCTTGACTAATAACCCTCAGTCAGAGCCTATCAACTCTTACTCTTCTTCTGGACACACCAATCTACATATGAGACGGCCCAATCCAGTTAGTCCTTATCCAAGTTCTTCACACACTTCAGATATTTATGGAGGTGCCAACCCAATGAACCTCTATTCCACCTCATCCCAAGCTGCAGGATCGTATTTTAATTCTTCTAATCCCATAAACTCCTATCCTGGGCTTTTGAATCAGAACAACCAATATCCAGCATATCAGTGCAATGGAAATGTATCAGTGGACAACTGCCCCCCATATCTGAGTTCCTATTCTCCCCAGTCGCAGTCCATGGATCTTTATAGGTATCCAAGCCAAGACCCTCTCTCTAACCTAAACCTACCACCCATCCATACACTATACCAGCAGCGGTATGGAAATAGCCAGAGTTTTTCTTCCAAGTACCTGGGTTATGGAAACCAAAATATGCAGGGAGATGCCTTCAGCAGTTGTACTATTCGACCAAATGTACACCATGTAGGAACATTTCCTCCTTATTCCACTCGTGAGATTGACAGCCACTTCATGGGCGCCGCCTCTAGATTACCACCCAATCTGCACAATCCAAACATAGACTATAAAAATGGTGAACATCATCCACCTTCTCATATCACCCGTAACTACGGTGCAGCTCCGAGCATCTTCAACAGCTCTCTTCACGCCCTGCATCTCCAAAACAAGGAGAATGACATGCTTTCCCACACAGCTAACGGGCTGTTGAAGAGGCTTCCAGGTCTTAACCCCGAGGGAACTACTTCTGCTCAAGAAGGCTTACACAAATTAAACGATGCTAGCAATCAGGAAAAGCAGCCTTCGGTGCCAGTCCAGGGTGTGGCTTCTGCTGCAGAGGACAATGATGAGGTGTGGTCAGACAGTGAGCAGAGCTTTTTGGATCCTGACATCGGGGGAGTGGCTGTGGCTCCAACTCATGGGTCGATCCTCATTGAGTGTGCAAAGCGTGAGCTGCATGCCACAACCCCTTTAAAGAATCCCAATAGGAATCACCCCACAAGGATCTCGCTTGTTTTTTACCAGCATAAGAGCTTAAATGAGCCCAAACATGGCTTGGCTCTCTGGGAAGCCAAAATGGCTGAAAAAGCCCGTGAGAAAGAAGAAGAGTGTGAAAAGTATGGCCCAGACTATGTGCCTCAGAAAATCCATGGCAAAAAAGTGAAACGGGAGCCCCCTGAGCCACATGAATCTTCAGAACCCACCTACCTGCGCTTCATCAAGTCCCTTACTGAAAGGACCATGTCCGTGACCACAGACTCCACAGTAACTACATCTCCATATGCCTTCACTCGGGTCACTGGGCCTTACAACAGATACATATAATGTCACCCCTTCTGTTGGTTACCTCATTTGAAAAGACCACAACCAACCTGTCAGTCATGTAGTTCTCGTGACATGGGCAGTGGGGAAAGGACACAGTATTCATGATAAATGTGGTGGGAAAAACCTTGGCTCACCAGCGAAATAGAGGTGATTTTACCATAGCACTTAATTTCCACTGACTTACAAGTGGTCACAGATGGCATCTAGGAAAAAGACCAAAGCATTCTATGCAAAAAGAAGGTGGGGAAGAAAAGTGTTTTGCAATTTGCATTTTTAAACACTGGTTTTATTATTAGACGAGATGATATGTAAATGTGATTTTCTTTTTTTTTTCCTTACAACTCTACACATCTGTGACCACTTTTAATAATATCAAGTTTGCATAGTCATGGAACACAAACAAGTACTGTAGTATTACAGTGGCAGGAATCTTAAAATACCATCTGGTGCTGAATATACGATGTACTGAAATACTGGAATTACGACTTTTTAATATGCAGTTTTTACTGTAATCTTACGATTAACTTTTATTTATCAGATAGCTACAGGAAGCATGAATGAACAGACAGCAAAACACTGAATTTGTTTGGATGCTCTAAGAAATGGTGCTAAGAAAATGGTGTCTTTAATAGTTGAAAATTTAATGCCTTTATATCATCAAGATGCTATCAGTGTACTCCAATGCCCTTGAATAGGGGTACCTTTCATTCAAGTTTTTATCATAATTACCTGTTCTTACACAAGCTTAGTTTTTAAAATGTGTATAGTTTAAAGGCCGCTGGATTTTGCTCATCTAGTGACGTCCTTGTAGGACAATAAACGTATATATGTACATATATATTTACATGTATGTATATGTACACACGTATATGTATAAATATTTTAAATGGTGTTTTAGAAGCACTTTGTCTACCTAAGCTTTGACAACTTGAACAATGCTAAGGTACTGAGATTTTTAAAAAAAAAAAAAGTTTACTTTCATGTTAGAACGCAAAGTTAATTTTTTTTAGGGAAACAAGGAAAGCTTTGAAAATGTTTTTGCTTTTAGCCATGCATCTGCTGATGAGCAGTGTGTCCATTTTTAATACAGCCAGTTAAATCCAAAACGGGGCTTACTGGATCCACAGGAACACGTTAGTACACAAAACACATGTTTTCTGGTGCTCATCTCTCATGCTATACTGTAAAACAGTTTTATACAAAATTGTATGACAAGTTCATTGCTCAAATATGTACAGTTTTAAGATTTTCTATTAACTGCAGGTATTAGTTCACCGCATGCTACAGACTCAACAAAGCTAGTTCACTTACACCTATGCTATTTCGTGGATCTGTATGCTCTTCAAAGACCCAAATGGCAGTCTGTCTTTGTGTTGATAATTATGCACAGTGTGAGGCTGTCATTTCTTAGCTTAAGTGTCCTCTTTACCAGGAAGATTGAGCAGACTGATGCCTGCATAAGATGAATAAACAGGGTTAGTTCTGTGTGAATCTGTTGATTGAAAAGAAACAAAAACAGGCAGCTGGTTTGCTGTGGTGGTTTTAAATCATTAATTTGTATAAAGAAGAAGTGAAAGAGTTGTATAGTAAATTAAATTGTAAACAAAACTTTTTTTAAAACAATGCTTTAGTATTTTAGTACTGTAAAAAGATTTTAAATACATATAAATATATATACATTATATATATATATGGGTTTGAAGCAGAATTCACGTCATGATGGTGCTACTCAGCCTGCTACAAATATATCATAATGTGAGCTAAGAATTCATTAAAGGTTTGAGTGATGTTCCTACTTGTCATATACCTCAACACTAGTTTGGCAATAGGATAGTGAACTGAGAGTGAAAGCTTATAGCATCGTGTACCATCATTTTTTTCCAAGTCTTTTTTTTAATTATTATTAAAAAAAAAAAAAAAAGCATACCTTTTTTCAATACTTGATTTCTTAGCAAGTATAACTTGAACTTCAACTTTTGTTCTAAAAATTCAGGGATATTTCAGCTCATGTTCTCCTTATGCCAACATGTCACCTGTGTTTATGTAAAATTGTTGTAGGTTAATAAATATATTCTTTTTCAGGGATTTAACCCTTTTATTTTGAATCCCTCCTATTTGTATATGTACCGATGTAACTAAAACTAATTTTGTAAATCTGTTGGTTCTTTTTATTGTAAAGAAAATCATTTTTAAAAGTTTAGGGAATCTTTTGACTGTTTCAAGCAGGAAAAAAATTACAGTAAGTCCCCAGATTATGAGCATCCAATTTGCGGACAACTCGTACTTGCCTTTTAATGTTATGTAAATTTGCCCTCACTTTGAAACAACTGAACCAACCATTACTGGCAACACGTTCGTCATCACAATCACGTTCACCTGCTGCATGTGGAGCTTTCAAAGCATTGACGTCGAGTCTTGTCTCGCACTAAAGTAAGGCTAAATAAGAACCATATGCACCTGTTCTGACTTACCTATACATTCGACTTAAAGACACACTCAGGAAAGGAGCTCATTCGTAACCTGGGGACTCCCTGTACATGCAAATAGAATGCACTGAGTTGACAAAGGGAAAATTGTAAGGCAGGAGTTTGGCAAGTGGCTGTTGGTTAGAGTCTTTTAACTCTCTAAAGCTTATCTGAACCTGTAATAAATACAGGTGCACAGTCCATGAGGCTTCCCTAAACCAGCAAAGCACTAAGAGGTATGGTGTGCAATATATTGTATTATTACCTTGTGCTCTAAGTACAGTTCTGCTTACTAGGATTTCAAATACGTTCTTAATCAAAGGAGGCCTCTCAGTTTTATTGGTCAAATCTTTATAACATGACCTGTGTCTTTTAAAAAAAATTGACTGTATCCACTTTAAATACAAACATTTCAAAAATGTTTGCGTTGCATACATCGAACCACATGATTTTAATGTTTTGCATATACCATGATTATAAACCCAGAATATCTGGTTACTACATGGGCATTTGTTGGTTTTGAGTCTGCCATCCCTGATGAATATCTGGTTTCTGTTTCTTCCACTGTCATTTGTCAAACTGCTGGCCAACAAGAGCAGGAAGTGCAGTCTGAGGAGCTGGGGAGAGGTTAGGTAGAAAGGGGGAGAGGGAAGTGAGTTGCATATTGTAAATATCAGATCTATAATTGTAAATATCAAACCTGCCTCAGTTAGAATGAATGGAAAGCAGATGTACAATTTGCTTATATAGGAATATCAGGTTGACTATATAGCCATACTTGAAAATGCTTCTGAGTGGTGTCAACTTTACTTGAATGAATTTTTCATCTTGATTGACGCACAGTGATGTACAGTTCACTTCTAAAGCTAGTTGTTAACTTGTGTAGGAAACTTCTGAAGTTTGACACTAAGATAATGGACTTCTGTGTGCATTTTTTCTATGCTTTTTTTAAAACTTAGTTTCATTTCATGAAATGTTTGGTTTGTCTATAAAATCTGAGGATGGTTATAAATACTGTAAGTATTGTAATGTAATGAATGCAGGTTATTTGAAAGCTGTTAATTATTATATCATTCCTGATAACGCTATCTGAGTGTTTTTAATAAAATTTATATTTATTTAATGCACTCTAAGTGTTGTCTTGCTGAAGCTTCTGTTTACTGCCTGAAAAACTGTCACCTCACTCAGTAAAAAGGGAATGAAAAGAAAAAAAAAAAAATTTAAGACAATGGGTGGCACAAACGGTTAAGTGCTCAACTACCAACCAAAAGGTTGGTGGTTTGAACCCACACAGAGGTGCCTCAGAAGACAGGCCTGGTGATCCGCTTTCAGAAGAGCACAGCCTTGAAAACCCTAGTCTGCACACATGGGGTCGCCATAAGTTGGAAGTGATTCGACAGCAGCTAACAACAACAATGTTCATAATGTCAAACTATACCTAATGTTGTATTTTATACCTAAGATAAAATCCAAAAAATTAAGGCCAAGGTATTTCTCTGGTTACTAGCCCAGATATTCAGCTTACATTTTTTTAAGCTTACATTTTATTATTTATTTTTCCACATAAAAATTTATGCATGCATTGTTATGTGACTCTAATTGCTCTCCCCATACTGTGACAGCACACTCCTCCTTTCCACCCCTGATTCCCCATGTCCATTCAACCACCTCCTAACCCTCTCTGCCCTCCCATCTCACCTCCGGACAGAAGCTGCCCGTTGAGTCTCTTGTACCTACTTGAGCTAAGAGGCACACTCCTCATGAGTTTAAGCTTACATTTTAGCCTGTTTACTTTGCATGTGTTGTTGCTACTGTCAGGTTGATTCCGACACATAACAACACCACGTGTGCAGAGAACTGCTCCATAGAGTTTTCAAGGCTATGGCCTTTTGGAAGCAGATTGCCAGGCCTGTCTGATTCCAAGGCGTCTCTGGGTATGTTCGAACCCCCAACCTTTCAGCTAGCAGTGGAGCGCTTAACAGTCTGTGCCACCCTGCATGTGTAGACAGTGTAAATCAGGAATGGAATAGTAACAATTTCCCTGACCTTAGACTGACTGCCCCATTCAGTGTGCTGTCTGTGAGGACTATCACTGACAGCATGTACAATGGCTTTGAGTTCGTATTGCCTAAGTCTAAGGCCACATGTTTGCAGACTTACCTTCCTCTTCACGCCTGTTTTTCTCTTCCTGCCTGTCAGAAAGGCAGGCAAGTGAGTGTCAGGCAAGTTTCAAGCAAGAGGAATGGGGAGAGGTGTCCTAGAAGACATCACACAAATGTGGATGTCTTCATCCAGTCCCAATGGCTTCAAGGGGGTCCAGACTAATTTGTCCTCATGTCTACCCATTCTCTTCCCTGTGAATCGCCCTGACACAACACCAGTAAGAGGCTGCTGAAATGCTCCCTAGAACCACAAGATATCTATTAAACATACTGAACAGTTATATGAGTCTTCCAATCCTCTATCCTCCCCGAATTGTCAGAGAAAAAAAATTCGTCAGGCATGAAGTAAGGGAATTCCCTTTTCCATATTTCCCTCCCTGTGCCACCTAGGCCAAATTTGATTTAAATAGAGTGGCTGCCATTTAGTAACCTTTGAGCTCATCGACTGGGAGATTCCTCCAGGACTCTGCTTCAAGCCAGGATATTAAGTTACAAAGTAGTGATCTAATGACTTTCTTTTTAACTTCAAACCTCTGGGCACATTATCAACCTTCATGTCACCGTCCATCATCTGACTGAACCCTGAGAAAGCTCCCATCATTCACAGTTGCAAGTCCCCACTGCCCAGGGCAAGCAGGACTTGAGATTCAACAAACTCAGAAGTTTTCACTGCTAGAGCCCCACCCTGGATGAGGCTGGTGGTGATGCCTGCCTGCTGTAAATGAAGGTGCAGGCAGGCCGACTGCTTGTTGAGTGTCCAGACTGCGGACTTCAACTGGGGGTGGGGGGGGTATGCTGCAAATGACAGATGAGCCAGCATTCACAAAGCCTTACCGGCCCCTTGCATCCCCTGGAAATACCTGCCAAGAATGAACCCTTTCATGCAAGTATGCACACGCTCAGCTGCCCAGTCACACAGCACCACCTGCCCCTTTCCTCAGTCTCTTCAGTCCGTTTATAGTTAAAAAAACGAAACAAAACAAACTGCTCTAGTAATTTTAGCTTTGCTGTGACTCCTGCCTAATTCCCCTGCTCTGCGCTCCATCAGCTGTGTGAAACCAGATCAGTGAGAAAAGCCGTTACTCATCAAGGCATCCACCTACTCCTCAAGCTGCTGAGAATTTCAAAATGATTTTGTTGATTTAATGGCCATCTGGGGCGGAGTCTCCACTTAAAAAAGGAAAGTTCAGGGAGTATATTTTCTCTCCAAGATCAAGGGAGAGGAGGGCACTTGTCACATGAAGAGGCATTTGTTCACTAACTTCAGTCTCTGGACTTCTCAGGTAGCGGGGCTGAGCACTCTCTCCCTGCCTCCCTCCATCCTGAGAAATATAATTTCAGCCTCAGGTTGCTGTCAGAGTAGTGAGAACACACTCACAAACGACGCTAAGAAGTAACTGCAGTGACAGACGATTTCAGTTTTACCAGCACACTCTTCAGTTTCACTAGAACAAAGGTACTTTTGTTCCCATATAGTCTAGGCCACCTGACTACATTTCCCTCTCTCTTACCAGATAATTTCTTAAAAATTTCTCTGGTTGTCTAGCTCAGCATTCAGTATTTAATGGAGCCATTCTCTTCTTCACACATACACTTGATGGCTATGCTTTCTTTGGGAGTTTCCTTTTAGACTGTTTCAAAAGAAATTTCTGTTTCACTTTGACATTTAACTTTCTAATCAATTCTTAATTCAAACTGAAGTGGGATTTCTACTTAGGTGTTTAGTGAAATAGTAGTTACATAAAGACAACCCGCATCTGCCCTCCCAACACAAGAATGAATTCAGATAATTCACTGAAGTAAGGATTTATAGGCATATTCACTGAGCACTTGCTTTTATTTCTCACATAGAAGAGTCATATGATTATATAAAATCACCTAAGTAGAAATGGAGACAGACAAGAAAAGATGCCCAAGGACTGAGCCTTAGACCACTCCAATGTTTACAGTTTGAGAAACAGAAAAGAAAGCTACAAGGGCAAGGGCTGGGCATGGAGAGAGAGAGAAATGTTCTAGAAAGCAAGTGGAGAAAAGGCTTTAAGAAGAAAGGCATACTCAAACGTGTCAAATGCTGCTGAGAGGTCAAGACGAGGCCTGAGAATGGACAACTGGATTTAGAAACATGGAGGTTACTGGTGACACAAAAGCTGTTTCGATGAAACGTTGTTATTGTTAGGTGCCATCGAGTCAATTCTGACTCAAAGCCACCCCATGTGACAGAGCAGACAGAACTGCCCACAGGATTTTCTTGGTTGTTATCTTTACGGAATATTGCCAGGTCTTTCTCCAGCAGAGCCACTGGGTGGGTTTGAACTGCCAATCTTTTGGTTAGCAGCCTAGCCTTTAACTGTTTGTGCCACCAGGACTCCTTTTGATAGAATGCTAGAGGTTGTCTTGGTTATCTAGTGCTGCTATAACAGAAATACCACAAGTGGATGGCTTCAACAAAGAGAACTTTATTCTCACATAGTCTAGTAGGCTAGAAGTCCAAATTCAGGGCACCAGCTCCATGGGAAGGCTTTCTCTCTCTGTCGGCTCTGGAGGAAGGTCCTTGTCATCAATCTTCCCTTGGTGTAGGAGCTCTCCATGCAGAAACCACAGGTCCAGAGGATACGCTCTGCTCCCAGCACTGCTTTCTTGGTGGTATGAGGTCCCCATGTCTATCTGCTCACTTCTCTCTTTTATATCTCAAAAGAGACTGACTTAAGACACAATCTAATCTTGTACATCTCATCGACATAAATGCCGCTAATCCATCTCATAAACATCATACTGACAGGATTTACAACACATAGGAAAATCACGTCAATCACAAAATGGAGGACAACCACACAATACTGGGAATCATGGCCTAACCAAGTCGACACATATTTTTGGGGGACACAATTCAATCCATGACAGGGGTCAAAGACGAACTGAATGGAGTTTGAGAATTGGAGAAACTTAAGACAGTCAACACAGGTGGTTCTTTCAAGGAATTTTGCTATAACAAAGGGAAGAAAAGAGAAACGAGGAGATATCTGTAGAGGAAGGTAGAATATAGGAAAGGACTTTTTAAGATGGGATATAGTAAAGCATATTTGTATGCAGATGAGAATGAGTCATAGAGAAGAAAATTGATAATGCAAGAGAAAGAGTGAGGAAGAATTTCTAGAATTTCTGTACTTGAGTAGGCGAGAAAACCAAAAACCAAACCCGTTGCCATGATGTTGATTCTGACTCATGGTGACCCAATGTCTTACAGAATAGATCCCCAGGGCTTTCTTGGCTGTAATCATTAAGAAGCAGATCACCAGGCCTTTCTTCTGCAGTGCCACTAAGGTGGGTTCAAGCCACCAACCTTTAGATCAGTAGTCAAGAACAAACCATTTGCACCACCCAGGAACCTTGAGTAGGCAAGAGGCTTAAATAAGAGGACTGATGAGGAAACTGAGCCTAAGGACTCAAGTAACTTGGCCAAGGAACAAGGCACTGAGGGGCAGAGCCCAGATCTTCCTCCTCTCCCTCTAAGACTTCTCCTGAATCACAGCTGTATGCCACATAAAACTCCAGTGACAAGCTAAAATCATTTTCTGCATCAAATAAATGCCATCTTATTACTATCAAGTATGTACCCCAACTAACGTGGTTTATTTTTCCTTAAACAGCGGTGCTGGTAGGTCTTTCATATATCAGGCTCATTTATACTTACAATAACTTTATATAGTGTCAGTTCAGGTCCCACATGCTAAAAAGGCCATTTTAAAGTTAAAAAAAAAAAAAAAAAAGATAAATACCTTTCTTACCTCAAATGTGTACACGCTATTGTTTCATTAGGAAGCATTATCATCATACATGATACATAGGCACAGTGTAATCTAGTCCCAGTTATTGTTGAACTTGAGTAAGAGTAAGCTTTACAGAAGTTTATTCCTATTTTGGAGTCTCTGGGTGGTAAAAATGGTTTATGTGCCTGGCTGCTAACCTAAAGGTTGGAGATTCAAGTCCACCCAGAAGCACCTCAGAAAAAAAGGCCTAGCGATTAACTTCAGAAAAATTAGCTCTTGAAAACGCTATGGAGAACAGATCTACTCTAACACACATGGGGTCACCATGAGTTGGAATCGACTCAATGGCAACCTGTTTTATTCCTGTTTCTTTTTTTTATATACCACCACTATAAATCTTAGGAAACTATACTACATTTTTATGCAAATAACGCACACCTTCTACATTTGTTTGCCAACCACTCCCTCCCTCTGCAAGGTATTTTCATAAGCACCACTGTGCCAATTATGTTTTACATGTTGTTGTAAAAAAATGAGCATAGCACACTTATGAAAATACCCCATGGGTAGCAAACACACACAGAAGATGTGTGTTATTTGTGTAAAAAACCAGAAATAAACAAGTGAGAGGAAACTGAAGATTAAATGCATTTTTAATAAAGGCCTATGAAGTGAGTTTCAACTGGGAATTAAGGGTAAACTGTAAGATGGTTGGTTTTTCTTAGCCACTTCAATCACAGTGACTAGTTTACCTAATAATTATTATTAAAACCAAAAAAATCAAACTCACTGCCATCGAGTCAATTCTGACTCATTGTGCCCCTATAGGACAGAGTAGAACTACCCTGCAGGGTTTCCAAGGAGGAACTGGTGGATTCGAACTGCCAAGCTCTTGGTTAGCAGCCATAGCTCTTAACCACTGTGCCACCTAATAATTATTATTATTGTTATTTATCAAATCATCTGACCTCTTTAAGCTTTGTTTACACATCTGAAAAATGAGGAATAACACATTCGCTGCTAAGTTGTTGTGGATATTAAATAAATTATTTACATAAAATAGTAACATAATGCCAGGAACAGAGTAAGCTCTCAAAACTATACCTGGATGCCACTTCCCTCCCTCTTCAATTCCATGTCAGGCAATGGGGCCGGTAGGAGGAAAGCCAGAAAACTGGCCCTGCCTCCATCTTCTCATTATCAATAACAAAGCAACCACATGCGAGGCGCTGTAGTTTCAGAAAAGTACGGCATGATGTCTGCCTTCAAAGACCCTAGCCCACAATCAGGGAGACAGGCCTTGGACAGTATCCCCTGTATGTGCCCAAATCCCTTTTGTGCTTCTCACTGCCCTGAGGATCAAGTTCAACCTCCTTGCCAAGCTTACAAGGCCCTTCCTGACGGGCCCTGATTTTGGCTCTGGTCACATCTTTTGTCACTCTTCCACTGCACACACTTAGTCCCCTTTTACACTCTAGTAATTCTGTTTATTATTACAAAAGATGAGGCCAGAGCCAAAATTCTCTTTGAAGCCCTGGTGGCACAGTATTTAAGCAGTTGGCTGCTACCCAAAAGGTCAGCAGTTCGAATCCACCAGCTGCTCCTTGGAAATCCTCTGGGGCAGTTCTACCCTGTCCTATAGGGTCACTATGAGTCAGCACTGACTCCACGGTGACAGGTTTTTGATAGGGCTGCAGCTGTTGCCCGGCTACCTCAGTAGGTACGGCATGAGACTTTTGAACTCACGGTTTGAAGCCCCACTTTGGGTGTGTACTCTCTCTTGGGGACGTGCTGGCACAGTGGTTAAGAGCTCGGCTGCTAACCAAAAGGTCAGCAGTTCAAATCCATCAGCCGCTCCTTGGAAAGTTCTATTCTGTCCTATAGGGTTGCTATGAGTAGGAATCGACTCGACGGCAAAGGGCTGTTCTTGCTGTTAATTCTC
Source organism: Dugong dugon (assembly GCA_030035585.1). Classification (NCBI taxonomy): domain Eukaryota; kingdom Metazoa; phylum Chordata; class Mammalia; order Sirenia; family Dugongidae; genus Dugong; species Dugong dugon. The sequence continues at coordinate 16,503,215 of CM057463.1, read as the reverse complement.
TTTAGTTCCTCTACTGGGGCAACTCCTTATAGAAACTTTGAAATAATATTGAATTACATTGTCCCGAAAGAATGAATTATGAATGTATATTATAGTAATACACGATTGCACACGCTTAGAGCCCAGTGAAGGCTGTTGCTCTTAAGAGATACGGGAATTCAGAGGAGGGAGACATCACCACAGACTGAAGCAGGTGACACTTAATCAGCCTGGAAAGACACAAGGGCTTTTGTGAGAAGGGAGGAAGGAGAGAAACTCAAGAGTAAGTCCCTAAATATGGGCGGGAAAGGAGACAAAATCCAAAACAAAAGAGAATGACTAGAAACAACAAAATAATCCAGAGATGTGATCTGCTCAGTTCATCAAAATATATTTCCTGGGGGCAATCTATGTTCAGGACAGTCTGAAAGAGAAAACAAAACACGTGAAAGAACTGCCACCCTGAACGGATGGATGATGCGGACGTGCTTTGGTATGAAGACCAAATAAGAGCGTGCCCATTAGTAGGGGCCAACTAAGTACTCAAACAAGCCTCACAGGTATTCATACGAACACGAGGGCACAGGGAGGGGCTGGTTCCAGGGAAAGCTTTGAGGAAGAGGTGAGATCTGAACTAAGCTCTGAGGTATAGGCTTTAGAGCCCTGATGGCGCAGTGGTTAAGAGCCCGGCTGCTAACCAAAAGGTTGGCAGTTGGAATCCACCAGCTGCTTCTTGGAAACCCTATGGGGCAGTTCCACTCAGTCCTATAGGGTTGCTATGAGTCAGAATCGACTCAAAGCAATTTTCTTTTTTTTTTTTTTTGGAAGTATGGAGGCACTTGGATAGGTGCAATGGACAGAGAAATACTGCCTGATACTCACTGCAGTCGAGTCAATTCAGACTCATAAGGACCCTACAGGACAGAGTAAAACTGCCCCATAGGGTTTCCAAGGAGCATGTGGTAGATTTGAACTGCCGATCTTCTGGTCAGCAGCCAAACTCGTAACCACTACGGCACCAGGGTTTCCAATGCCTGATAAGCCCCGTATTTCAGGAGAAGCTCCCTCCACCAGACTATAGGATGGGACCTCTCTCCTATGCACAAAATTCTTTTATAATTAGCAAAAGGAAAAGAACTCAGAGGTAATGGGGTATAACAAAATTTTGGCTTTAAATAAACCCAAGTTTGAACCCCAGCTAAATTTTTACCAGCTGTGTCCCTTGGTGACTAACATGAGCTTTGTGGCAGTTTTCTTCATCTGTGCCACACGGGAAGAGCAGCATCTCTCTCACAAAGGTGGTGGTGAGGATTACATGAGATTACATGGGATTACATGGATTACATTGAGAATGTGCCTAGCAAGATGCCTGGCACAAATAAAAACCAAAAAACCAGACCTGTTGCCATCAAATTGATTCTGACTCATAACGACTGCACAGGACAGAGTAGAACTACCCTGTGATGGTTAAGATTGCGTGTCAGCTTGGCTGGGCCATGATTCTCAGTGTTTCAATGTAATCACTCCCATGACTGAATACACTGTGAGTAGCCAATCAGATGAAAGGGAGTCTCCTTGGGGGTGTGGCCCGAATCTGTATATAAGCAAACGTCCTGGCTTTTTGATCTCTCTGGATCCTGCAGCTGCTTCCTGTCATCTCATCTCCCATTCTTGGGACTTGAGCTGCCAGCTTATCTGCCGAACCTGGGATTCATTGATCTGCACAGCCTGTGGGGGGGGAGCCCTGCTCTCAGACCTGCCGATCTTGGGCTTGCCAGCCTCTGTGGCTGTGTGACTTGGGAGAGGCCTCTACCCTGATCCACGGACTTGGGATGTTCTAGCCTCTACAATCGCATGAGCTGTTTCCTTGATATAATCTCTCTATAGATATACATATATTTATACACTTTACTGGTTTTGCTTTTCTAGAGAACCCAGCCTGAGACACACCCCATAGTGTTTTCAAGGCTATAATCCTTACGGAAGCAGACTGCCTGCACATCTTTCTCCCACAGAACCACTGGTGGGGTTGAAGTGCCGACCTTTGGGTTAGCAGTCAAGTGCTTCATCACTGTGCCAAAATAAACCCTCTGTAACGTCAGTCTTTTTCTTTGTCCCTTCCAGATAATTTAATCGGAGGGTGCAGGGACTATGAATTCCTACTTACCACTTTAAAGTTATCCTTTGAGACAAGAGGAAGTAGAACAGAAAAAGGAGAGTCAGAAGAAAGTTGTCTTTTTAAGAGAGAAACTGATCCGCAGAAGGAATTAAGCAAAGGCTAAAATCACAAAACCCCAGAGGGCACTGTTGTTGTTGTTAGGTGCCATCAAGTCGATTTCTGACTCACAGCGACACTATGCACAACAGAACAAAACACTGCCCGGTCCTGCACCATCCTCACAATCACTTTTATGCTTAAGCCCATCACTGCAACCACTGTCAATCCATCTCCTTGAGGGTCTTCTCCTTTTTCACTGACCCTCTACTTTACCAAGCATGATGTCCTTCTCCAGGGAGTTATCCCTCCTGACAACAAGCCTAAAGTATGTGAGACGCAGCGTCGCGCTCTTTGCTTCCAAGGAGCATTCTGGTTGCACTTCTTCCAAGAAAGATTCGTTTGTTCTTTTGGCAGTCCGTGGTCTATTCAATATTCTTCTCCAACACCACAATTCAAAGGCATCAATTCTTCTTAGGTCCTCCTCATTCATCTTCCAGTTTTCACATGCATTGTATGAGGTGACTGAAAACACCTTGGCTTGGGTCAGGCACATCTTAGTCTTCAAGGTGACATCTTTTCTTTTCAACACTTTAAAGAGGTCTTTTGCAGCAGATTTGCCCAATGCAAGGTGTCCTTTGATTTCCTGACTTGCTTCCATGAGTGTTGATTGTGGATCCAAGTAAAATGAAATCCTTGACAACTTTAATCTTTTCTCCATTTATCATGTTGCTTATTGGTCCAGTTGTGAGGATTTTTATTTTCTTTCTGTTGAGGTGTAATCCACACTGAAGGCTGTAGTCTTTGATCTTCATCAGTAAGTGCTTCAAGTCCTCTTCACTTTCAGCAAGCAAGGCTGGGTCATCTGCAGAACACAGGTTGTTAATGAGTCTTCCTCCAATCCTGATGCCCCGTTCTTCTTCATACAGTCCAGCTTCTCGGATTATCTGCTCAGCATATAGACTGAATAGGTATGGTGAAAGGATACAACCCTGACACACACCTTTCCTGACTTTAAACCACGCAGTATGTCCCTGTTCTGTTAAAACGACTGCCTCTTGATCTATGTACAGGTTCCTCATGAGCACAATTAAGTGTTCTGGAATTCCCATTCTTCCCAATATTATTCATAATTTGTCATGAGCCACACAGTCAAATGCCTTTTCACAGTCAATAAAACATAGGTAAACATCTTTCTACTATTTTCTGCTTTCAGCCAGGATCTATCTGACATCAGCAATGATATCCCTGGTTCCATGTCCTCTTCTGAATCCGGCTTGAATTTCTGGGGGTTCCCTGTTGATGTACTGCTACAGTTGCTTTTGAATGATCTTCAGCAAAATTTTACTTGCATGTGATATTAATGATATTGTTCGATAAGTTCCACATTCCATTGCATCACTTTTCTTAGGAATAGGTATAAATATGGATCTTTTCCAGTCTGTTGGCCAGGTAGCTGTCTTTCAAATTTCTTGGCATAGACAAGTTAGCACTTCCATCACTGCACCCGTTTGTTGAAACATCTCAGTTGGTACTCCGTCAATTCCTGAAGCCTTGTTTTTCACCAATGCCTTCAGTGAGGCTTGGACTTCTTCTTTCAGTACCATCAGTTCCTGATCATATGCAACCTCCTGAAGAGGCTGACCATCGACCAATTCTTTTTGGTATAGTGACTCTGCGTATTCTTTCCATCCAGAGGGCATAATGTATCTTTAAAGGGAACAGAGAGATAAAAGGAAAGGAAAGAGAAGTGTTGAACTGACAGAGGAAGCTGATGACGTAACGAGAGCTTTTTCCAGATGGTGAAGGCTTGAAATGAGGGAGGGCAGGGGACTAGAAGACAGGGGGGGGGGGGGAGGGGGGGGCACGGGGGCACGTTTTTTTCTTTTCCTCTGAGTTGGGGGAATGAAAGATCTAAACCAAGAGTTAAACATTGGCCAAATGTATAAAACTGGCAAATAAACCATTTTTTAATTAAAAATTAAGGGGAAAAGGACAATGGACAAGTAGGGTACATCCTGCCTCACATAAGGACAGGTCATTTGGGAGACAAGACAGTGAGTACAGCCCTCTGCTGGTGCCAAATGAGTGTCTCTCTCCTTGCTTGCTGATATCTTCTCTAAATGGATGCAAAAGCCAAAGTGAGCCTGGAGTGTATCAAGCCTACAGAAATGGAGAAAGCCACTTATCGGCCCAAGGAAAATCAAGTAAGAAAAAATATTCATCTTTCTGAACAGTGTGTTAAAAACAGCTTGGAACTAAACACTGTAAATCCCAGGGTGAGAGATCCGCCTCTAGAGAAAAAGTTTCACAGATGCACACACCACCCAACAGAGGAATCCAATTCTCAGCTGGGGTTGATTCAAATCAAGGTCACCACCTCCTAAAAAGAAATTGAGAACAGCTGGTAAGGAGTTGACCTCTAGCTGGGCCGGCTGACCTGTGACTGTTGGGGCCCACAGAAACAGGACGTGGCCGGAGACCATCCTTCCTGACTTTATCCTGAGGCCCAAATCTGTAATGCAGAGTCCAGGAGGCCAGGCCCAGCTCCTCCTCTTCTTCTGGACAAAGGACCCAGAGTCAGCATATGCACAGTTTAAGACAGCAAAGAGGCCCTAGGAAATTGTCCTATCTCTTGGTACAAAGAACTAAAAAAGCTAAAAGACAGCCCACATCTTCCCCTACTTCTGTTGTTGTTGTTTGCTGCCATGGAGTCAATTCCAACTCATAGCAACCCCCATGTGTGCAGAGTAGAACTGTGCACCATAGGATTTGTAAGGCTGTGACTTTTAGGAAGCAGATCACCAGACTTGTCTTCTGAGGCGTCTCTATGTGTGCTCAGACTTCCAAGTTTTAGGCTAGTAGTCCACTGCTTAACCATTTGTGTCATCCAGCGACTCCTCCCTACTTTTACCTAAATGCATATTCATTTAAAACAGTTTCTTAAATGCAAAAGGCTAAGGCATTTGGCTGCTAACCAAAAAGTTATAAGTTTGAGTCCACTCAGAGGTGCCTCAGAAGAAAGGCCTAATAATCTGCTTCCAAAACAATGTAGCCATTGAAAACCCTACAGAGAGAACAGATACGTATAAAGAAACCAGCGCTCATTGGTGGTTACCAGGGATGGGTATGGTGGAGATGAAAGCCCTATCGAGATAGTAGACACTTGTTATTTTTGACGTGATAGGAAAGGTAGCAGCGAATGTGGGTAAGGTGCACACAGGTTGAATAAGGTAAACAATGTCACTAAGAAGTGCACATGAGAAAAGGATGTCTTCGGTAAAGGATATGAAAAATGTAATTTTGCAACAATAGCAACAACCAAAAAAATGTGTGTGGTTATACAAATATGTACATAGGCATATGAGTATGAATATGTGGGTACATACGTTTTTACAGACAGAAGTATCTATAGGCATTTGTACATACAGGCATGCACGTGCATACATATATATTCATATATATATAATAAACCACACAGAGTACACAGGTACAGATACTTCTTAGACATCAACAAACACCTTGTGAGACTGATTTTCTGAGTGTGCAGACTTAGGACCACAGTCTCATAGGACAACTCTAGTAATTGGCATAATATAGTTCATAAAGTACAGGTTTGACATCCCAATGTGGTGAGTAGTGTTTGGGGTCTTAAAAGCTTGCAAGTGGCCATCTAAGGTTCAACTATTGGTCTTTACTCATCTGGAACAAAAGAGAGAGAAGGAAACCAAGGAGTCAGAGAAGAAGGCAGTCTAAGGACTAATAGTCTACATGAACCACAGCCTCAGAAGAACTAGATGGTGCCTGGCTACCACTACCAACCATTCTGATCAGGGCCACGATAGATTCTTATAGAACAGGAGAAAAAGGTGGAGCAGAACTCAAATTTTTAAAAAGTCCAGTTACTGGACTGCTTGAGACTAGAGGACTCCGCAAAACTACTGCCCTGAGATACACTTCAAATCTTAAATCAAAATTATCCCTTGAGGTCATCTTTTAGCTAAATAACAGATTAGTTCATAAAATAAAGAATATCACCCATGAGTAATGAGCTTCTTTAAGAAAAATCATCTAAAGGAGACCAAGCAGTCAAAAATCACCCTGAAGTGAAGATGAGAAAGTAAGGGAGCAGGGAAACTAGAGTACTGGAAATGGTACAACCAGAATGGAATGAATGAGAATAATGACACATTGTGAACAACATAACCAATATTACTGAATAATTTGTACAGAAATTGTTAAATCAGAACCTCATTTGCTATGTAAACTTTCACATTACACACAATAAAGTATTAATTAAAAGAAAAAAAAAACCAAAAACCTCTATGGTGTACAACTGTACTCTGACACAGATTGGGTCGCCATGAGTTTAGTCAATTCAAGGGCAACTGCTTTTTCTTCTTTTCATTGGGAGAGAGAAATTAGAGTAGTAGTGACTGAAGAACAAGCTGGTTGACTGAGGGCCCTGGGTTCAAATGAGGGTTTCATCAACTATGAACTTGCTTAGCAGCAAACTACTTAACTTCTGCATGCTTGAGATTATTTATTAATAAAGTGGGGGGTTATGATACCCACACTCCAGTAAACTGTTGAGGGATTATTTGAGATCACGTATGTCAGTTCTTAGCATGTCTGTCTGTCATGTAAGTGCTTGATGAACAGTAGTTATTGAAGGTTATTATTCTATAAATCTTGAATTTCACCTGGCATTGACTGACTTCAAACTAAAATGTGTGTAAGAGTTTCAAAAGCTAACAAAAGTTGACTACAACCTTATTCAACAACATGGATCAATCTCACACATAAAAAATGTTGAGTGAAAAAAGCCAGACGCAAGTGAGTATATACAGTATTATTTAATCCACATGAAGTTCAAAGACAGGCAAAATGAATCCATAGCGTTAAGAAGTCAGGGTAGTTGTTACCCTTTATAGAGAAAATGGGGGTTGGTGGTGGGTGACTGGTAAAGTCACTGGCACTGGGCAGGGCAGCTTCCAAAGTGCTGGAAATGTTCTGTTTCTTTAGCTGGGAGCTGGTTACATGGGTGTGTTCACTCCAGGAAACTCACTGAGCTATATACTACTGATATGTGCACTTTTCCATAATGTTATACTTCATTATAAAGTTTACTAAGCAAAGTTTTAAAAAGATAACAAAGTCCTCATTTTCCTTCTCATATACTATAGGAATCTTCCCATTTATTAATTCAACAAATATTTATTGAGCAGCTACTATGGGCCAGGCACCATTCTAACTACAGGGGATTACATCAGCAAGTCAGACAGAGTCTCTGCTTTCAGCTATGATGGAATCTTCCACATTTAGGGAGGGCAGGGGTGGCCACACGGTAGAGTGGGGAGGAAAATCCTGCCTAAAAAGGCTGTCTCTTAAGTTCTAGTTTCTTCCTCAGGCAAATGGCCATAAAAAACATCCTGCCTAATCTTCAGAGTTTATTTATGGATTCTAAACTTCACCAGGAAAAGAGAAAAACGTCTTTCCTAAGATCTCACAAAGAACACATTTTGATTTTGTGAACAATGTCCTCAATGATGTCCTCATAATAGACACTGCAAAGGCTGTTTCTTGAGTCCACACAAAGCTCTCTAAGCCCCCTTTACTTTGCCTTCTAGTGGAAGTTTCCAGTTCCGCTCATGTTTTCTAAATCCTGAAATCAGACATCATGCCAAAAATCAACTTCAGTGGAGAGCACACTAAAAAAAAAATCACGATTTCCATCAATACGGCCCCCAAGGCTACTCCAAAAATACCCCATAAAACCTAAATTGAAAACGCAGTAGCTCTGCAAACATGAACTAAGAAAAGTCAATCCTTGGGTGCTACCTTCCAAACACATTACCAAATCGAAGCCCCTCCAATATTTTTTCATTTATTTATTTTTTTTAGGCAAAATCCCTGTGCTCATTGCAGAGCTTACAAAGCTCACAAAGGCTACAGAAATACCGGAGCCTCTAATGCCTAAAATCAACCCCCACTGTGTTACAGATCAGTCGCTTATACATGGCAAAGCAAAAATGACATTTTCATGGCAAAGATTCAAAATAAAGGTCCTAGATGGCCCTCAACACTAACTCAATTGAGCATCTACAATATGCCAGACTTTGTGGGAGAACCACAAAGAGAGTTGGAAATAAGGATAAATAGGACAGATTCCCACCTCCTCCTATAGCCTTCCTTTTAAATACAACTGCAGGTTGTTGTTAGTTGCCGTCAAATCAGCTCTGACTCATGGTGACCTTATGTCTACCAGAATGAACGGCTGTCCGGTCCCGCACCATCCTCAAGATCACTGGTACGTTTGAGTCCATTGCTGCAGCTGTTGTGTCAACTGATCTCATTAAGGGTTGCCCTCATTTTCACTGACCCTCTACTTTACCAAATATGATGTCCTTCCTATTGGTTTTTCTAAAGACATGTCCAAAGTAAGCCAGTCAGTCTCACCATCCTCTCTTCTAATGAACGTTTTGGTTGTATTTCTTCTAAGACTGATTTATTCTTTTTTTGGCAGTCCACAGTATATGCAATATTCTTCTCCAACAACACAGTTCAAAAGCATTAATTCAATTGCAGGTAGAGAAGATTAGGTTCAAGGAGTACTCGAGTGCTTATGGGTAGGGAGCAACGGCACTGATGACTAGTGCCAGTTCTAATCTTTTCAGGTCAAGGCACAGAACTTTCTAAAGATTATGCTTTTAACTCCAGGTAGGCTATGATATTATTTAAATGTGTTCAGCTTAGGAAGTTCCCAAACTAGAGGCTCAGTAAGGATATTAATAATTACTAACACAAAGAATTTTACTATGGGCCAAATACTGATCTAAATACCTCACATGTATTAACTCACACAAACCTAACTAACTGCCATTTAATGGAAGTAGGATTATTATCTCCATTTTATAACTGAGAAACTGAGACACAGAATTTAAATAATTTTCTCAAGGTCACAGAGCTAATTAGTGGTTCCAGAGCCTGTTCTCTTAAACCACCAGGGAGGAAGGCAGGCAGATGTGGAGAAATTACGTTGTACCATCAGAGCAACAGAATCTTGGCCTGACCAATCAGCGCAGTCAGAGGCCAGTATGTTAGCCTTGTGCCCAGCTGTCCAATGGATAGCATAGTTCCCGGGTAGGCACATATATATTAGCCTCATCCAGGCCTGTCAGCTGTGTCCTGTGATCATGTCCTGGCTCCATTACTGAACTGGAAAAGATATACTGCCCATTATTTTTCTGTTCCCTGGCCAAGGGGTCCGGGTCAGCAAGAAAGGGTGAGTGGAAGGGAAAGACAACAATGGCCTCAGATCCAATAACACGGCTCAGGGTGGTGAGTATAATCCTCCTAGGGTCGTGCACTCCTTTGTGACCCTCTGAAAGCGTCAGTGGAAAACATCACGCCATGACGTTACAATACCTGGGATCCGGCTCTGTTCAGCACTTCTAGCTCCGAATGACAAAAGCAAAACAGCGTGGGCGTAGGTGGGTGCGTGCCTGGTACACACGTAGCAGCTGGTGACGTCACAGAGCCTCGCCTACCCCTTAGAATACTAATTAAACAGTGGTGAGTTGCTGGCTTTCACGATAGCCATTCATAACCAGAATCTTAGAAAAGGGAAAACCCCAGGGCTGCACAGAATGGCAATCTACAATGGAAGAACAGAAACGCACCCAAAAGCTGCTGACTGAATCTACCCATGAGATCTGTCAGAGAAAAGAGGCTGTTCAGCTTCTCTGAGTCACTGTTAATGTGGGCCATCTGGAAACAGAAAGAATGACTCAAGACAGTACTAGTACTACTACTGGAAATGGGGTCAAAGCAGGGGAGTTTTGGAGGGGAGGCTGAAGGATGAAGAACGAGATAAGAAAGCGCATTTCCTCAAAGTGGACGCTCTTCTCAAATAATTACTTAATGATGACACCAGCGCTCTCAGAAGGCCAGAGACTCAAAAGTGGCCAAATTCCATTTACCTCAGAGCTTCAGGGACTGAGCCCAGAAATAAAAGAACTTTCCCTCACACACCAGTGTGTACAGCATCTACATTTGAAAATCAGGACAAGAAAAATTAACCGGGCTAGGCAAGAAAATCCTCTACGTGCTTTCTCTTCCATCTTGAACCCATGGACTCAATATGCAACTACGGATGCCAGGATTAATGAGGGAACTGGGATAAGGGGTGGGAGAGAGAGAGAGAAGGAAGGCTAGAAATAATTTCTTTTCCTCACTAGGAAATCCGAAAGTTCAAAACAAAAAACTTCTTTCTACTCTGTTAGAAAACATATGAAAGTCTAACTCAGCCAGTAAAAAGTTTTTGAACAAACATCACATCTTTGGGTGATGATCAGACTCCCTGGAAACCATGTCACTTATGGTCTTTTCGGGACCTGGTAAGAGACTTTAGTCTGCTGTATGAGGACAAGAGCCTAGTCTCAAAAGAAATACCATAGCTTTGCTGTCAGACAGAGCTGGGTTAAAATTCTGGTTCTGCCATATCTGAACTTGGACAAGTTAATCATTCTGAGCCTTATTTTCCCCAGTCTGAAAAATGTAAATGGCCATCGTGCAATTTGTTAGCAGATTTAAATGAGGTGATGTATGTGATATGCAAGACACAAAAAATGGCTGTTATTTTAGAAAGTGACATAGATTGAATTGTGTCCCCCCAAAATATCTGTCAACTTGGCTGGGTCATGATTCCCCGTATTGTATGATTGTGTAATCTGATGTGATTTCCTTATGTGTTGTAAACTCTACCACTATGATGAGGTTATATGTGATCTCCTTATGTGTTGTAAATTCTATCACTGTGATGAGGTTATATTGATGAGGTTTACAAGATTAGATAGAGTCTTAATCCAATCTCTTTTGAGATATAAAAGAGAGAAGCAAGCAGAGACACATGGGAACCTCATACCACGAAGAAAGCAGTGCCAGGAGCACAGCACTTGCTTTGGACCTGAGGTTCCTGTGCTGAGATGCTCCCAGACCAAGCGAAGACTGATGCATCGCAAGGACCTTTCCCCAGAGCCGACAGAGAGAGAAAGCCTTCCCCTGGAGCTGATGCCCCGAATTTGGACTTGTAGCCTACTGGACTGTGACAGAATAAACTTCTCTTTGTAAAGCCATCCACTTGTGGTATTTCTGTTATAGCAGCACTAGATAACTAAGACAGAAAGGAAGTGCTTCTTTTCCAACAACCAAACGAAACCGCCGCCACCTCTTTCCTGCCCTGCCCTCTTTTCCACCTCGACCCAAAAGCAATCAGTACCAAATAAAAAGCTTGACCTAAACTTTTACATTTACTACATTTTTGTGTGTGTGTGTGTTTCTGGTTTGTTTGGGTTTATCCCCACTAAAAAAAATGAAAACGACAAAGAGAGAGGTGTATGTGAACGAATACCTATTCCAAAGTGTAGATTCAATTCTCCTGGGGCATTTTCCCATCTGCCTTCAGGTGCTGCCTGGAGTTTTAATCTCAGTAAGAAGTGGACTCACGTGACAGAGTAAGGGGCATTCACTTTGAATTTAGAGTAACCCCTTCCCATTTTTTACTTGACTTTTTCCCCAGATGGGCCTGGGAAGTTTATTTTCTGCTTCAAGGTGAGGAAGATCATATTTCTGGTTTTCTGAAAAAGGCAGTATGGGTTCAAGAGCCTGAAATGCACACTGCCCTAAACCCAAGAACCTGGTTTGTTCTTACAAACTGTTGATCAAAGCCAGGGATGGCTTCATGCGTGTGCAACTAGCACAGTCAAGCAGGGCCCATGCTCAGAAGGTCCCATACTCGGGCTATAATGTTCTGCTGTCACTGTCTTGAAATTCTTAATGATTTTATCTTTGAAATTGTGTTTTGTAAAGGAATTCTGATGGGACAATGTAGAATGTTCTGGAAACTTGAAGCTTGGGTAGTCCTGCACCCTGCCACCTCCCTGGGATGGATTCTCTACTGAACACTCTCCCAGCTCTGTCCAGCCTGAATCAGCTGCTGCCCCCCACCCCCAGCAGGAATGAGCATGGGCTCGGGCAAGGCTGGAGTCAGGCAAGTGAAGATCTTGGGGCAGAACATGGTAGAGACTGTCCTCATGTTCCTGTGACAATATGGTGGAATGTCCTGTAAATGGCTAGCCAGAAGCTACATCTCAGCTGGGGCAAGCCTTTCAACATCCCTAATCCAGGTTCTGAATTCTGTTATGGAGGTTTCAAGATTCTTGGGGGTCTCCATCTGCCATGGATTGGGGTTATAGGCCTATGGGAAGGGGACACGCCTAGTTCGACTTCCCTAGACCCTGTCCCCAACAGCTGGTGCAAAGAAGAAACAACCCTGCATCCCAGAGCATGGCCTCAGGGTCTACACTTGTCTTCCTGTATCCCTGTGCCCAGGAGTGCCCCCTCAGACAGCTATGTGCCTGGTAGGATCCTCTCTTCCTCCTTCCAACCTTCCTAGATCTGGTGCTTGTATTTGTTTCTTCTGGGAAGTTCTAGGCACACTCTGGGGATAAGCCACGGAATTCCAATTGCATAATTTTGGTGATTCTGAATAAGTTAGATGCTCTGATATTTGCATTTTAAATTAGATTGTACACTTTAAAGGCGAATGATAAAATTCATGCTGATAATTTAAAATTTTAATTTTTCTTAACTTAGAACATTAAATAGCAATTAAAAAAACACCATAACAAGTTGATTGAGACCATGGAAGAAAGGAAGAAGTTTATATACACTTTTAATAGCCCTTTTTTCCTACTTTTGAACAAGAGGCCCCACATTTTCATGTTACACTGGGCCCCACAAATTATGTAGCCACCCTGATTACATCGTTCAATCAACAAAGAAATAATGAAGTATTTTTATATGTGCCCTCTGATCTCCTTAGTAAGAAAGAATAATACTTTTCTCTATGCCTCAGAGCGCTTCACTTATATCTCTATTTTTATTTATTTATGTATTTTTAATTTTTATTTTGCTTTTGTTGTTGTTGCTAGTTGCAATCAAGTCAATTCCGATCCCATATGTACAGAACAGAACTGCTCCGTAGAGTTTTCAAGGCTATGATCGTTCAAAAACAGATTGCCTGGCTTGTCTTCAAAGCCATCTGTGGGTGCCTTTGAACCACCAACCTTTCGGCTAGTAGTTGAGTGTCCAACCATTAGTGCCACCCAGGCTCCAGGATTTTGCTTTTGCTACACTGTAAATTCTCTTAAAGACAAGGACTGTACCTTATTCATCTTTGTATCTGACCTGATGCTTATACAGTGCTTCAAACATAAAAGATTCTCAATTTAAATATGCTCAATGACAGAAAGGGGCCCTTGTGGCACAGTGGTTAAGAGTTACAGCTGCTAACCCAAAGGTCAGCAGTTCATTCAAATGTACCAGCTCCTATGGAGCGGTTCTACTGTGTCCTTTAGGGTCGCTATGAGTCAGAATCAACTCGATAACAATCAGTTTGATTATTTGGTTTGGAATGACAGAAAATCAGAAAAACAAGGTAATATTTGAAGTACCCTCAAGGACCTTATCTTCTTGTTACAGAAATAAAGACATACACACACAAAAAGATAAATCTAAAATTTCCATGTTTAGCTCAGATTTCTCTCCTGATTGATCCAACGGCCTACTGAATGAACACCTCCATTTGGATGCCTCACTGACATCTCAAACTCAACGTGTCCAGAACTAAGCTCCTCATCTTTATCCACCTTCACTTCAACACCTGTTCTTTCTCTTCCTGAGGTTTATATCTCAGCAAGTGACTCTACCTTCTGCCTTGTTACTCAAGCAGAGAGTTGGGCCTCATACTGAACCCTTCTCTCTTCCTATCCTCCGAGTAAATTAACCTTCAAGTCCATGCATTTTACCTACTAAGTATTTCTTGAAATTTACCTCCTAAATCTGTTCATATCCATCACATATCCATTACCCCAGTTCAGGACATCACTATCTATTACCTTGCCTGAATTACAAAAACTGTCATTCAGTCTCCCTGCTTCCATTAATTGCCTCCTGTTTAATTAGGGAGACCATTTAATTTATATACAATATCTTGAAATATTTATTAATTGACTGACAAGTTGATCTCATTATACTGGTGAACTGATAAAATAGTTTTACTCAAAAATTGTTTTAAAATGATAGGCCTTCTCTATTTCCTTCTAGGTATAGCTAGTTGAAAACAAGAGCTACATTGAAAGAGTCTTCCCATAAGTCAAGATATTCCAAAGCACAAGTTTAAAATTTTAGAATGAAATTACTGTACACTGTCTTAGGCTGGGTTCTCTAGAGAGCAGAAGCAGTGAAGCACATAGAGATGGAGAGAGAGATTTAACGAGGAAATGACTCACGTGGCTGTAAAGGCTGGCGAGTTCTAAGTCTGTGGGCCAGGAGTCAGGCTGGAGGCTTCTCCTGACTCACATAGCTGCAGGGGCAGACAAACCCAAGATCAGCAGGTCAGATGGCAGGCTGCTGGTTAACAGGCTACAGAGGCTGATGAATTCAAGACTGGCAGGTAAGTTGGCAGGCTGCTGGCTCACAGGCTGCGGAGACCAATGAATCCCAAGATTGGCAGGTAATACAGCAGGCCACTGGCTCAAGTCCCAAGAACCGATAATCAGCCAGATGCAGGACCCAGAGCAACCAAGCAAGCTTTGCCAGATTGTCCATATATACTGGATACAGGCCACAGCCCCAAGGAAACTCCCCTTACAACTGATTGACTCATAACACCAGATCACATCATGGAGTGTGACCACATCATTATATAACTGCCAAATTTTATCATTACATAATTGCCAAACCTCTGAGAATCATGAGCCAGCCAAGCTGACACTCAATCTTAACCATCACATATGCCATATGAGACCTCATTATTTATTTCCATTCTTCTCTTGCTTTTGCAGGGATAAATTTCAATATCCTACTGTTTCTAAGCTTTTTTTTTAACAATAGCTGCAATTTGCTAAAAAAAATTGTATTTTTTGGTGCTCCATTTGTTAAACCCTTGAATTAAAAATTCCACATTATTTTAAACAAAATGCAATTAGAAGTTAAAGGAACTGTCTACAAAAATTTTATAACCAGTGTAAGCCACTTAGATGGAGTCACAAAAAAGTCCTTCAAAGGCTCAGTTACTTCAACAATCTGATTGTTGAACAACAATGAGAGAAATGAGCAACAAGGAGAGAAAACCTAAGTTTTGCCATGTTTGTGTATTCAACATCATAAAAAGCTGTAGTTACTCTGCAAACATAAAAAATGTATTTTAATTGGTAAATAATACAGCTTGTTTAACTAGTTATAAAGTATTTGTGCACACAATTAGTTTCAAGTACATCTCAGCTCCGTAAGTCTCAATTTTGTACTTAAAAAATGTCTATACCACGTTTGTGCTTCACCAAAACTTACATTTATATTATCACTAAATAAATAATTTCTTGTTCAATGTTGAACTTTAAAACTGAATTTGCAATAAGGAAGACTGAAGAAGAATTGATACCTTTGAATTGTGGTATTGGAGGAGAATATGGAATATATTATGGACTGCCAAAGGTACGAACAAATTTGTCTTGGAAGAAGTACAACCAGAACGCTCCTTAGAAGCAAGGATGGCGATACTACGCCTCACAAACTTTGGACATGTTATCAGATCAATCCCTGGAGAAGGACATCATGATTGGTAATGCAGAGGGTCATCAGAAGACTCTCAACAAGATGGACTGACACAGTGGCTGCCACAATGGGCTTAAGCACTGATTGTGAGGGTGGCACAGGATGGGGCAGTGTTCCGTTTTGTTGTACACAGGGTCCCTATGAGTCGGATTCAACTCGACAGCACGTAACAACAACAACATTCACCATAATTCACGTAATTGTTCACCTTGTGTAAGGAAATTAAAGAAAAATTTGAGGTACCTGATATGATGGTGAAGTGGCCAGTTTGAGGATTGAGTGCGACTCTCTGTTTGCGCTTCCACTTTCACCCTACGGGCAGCCATCTTGATACTGTTTCTAAGAGAGGAATGTTTGGTAATGATGACTAACTACACTGCGACCCCTCCCTATCATATATCCATGGAACTTGCTGCACTGTAACCAATCTAAGAAAGAGACTATACCCTTTTAAGGCAATCACCTTACAGAGCTGGACACAGGAAGCTCTTCTTACAAGTCCGGCTTTAGGAACTCATGCGTCATGAGTTCCTACCACAGAAACCGTTATTTTTAACGGGTTCCCACCACCGGAAGCCCTGCCTTAAAATGATTGACTACCAATCAAGTAATGCCTTTCGAAGGTCTAAGCCTATGATTACCAATCAAGTAATGGCTTTCAGTGATCTAAATTTGTAAATATCAATCAAGCCATGTGTTTCATAGCCATTGTTCTCCTATGAAACGTCACTGCTGAGTTGCCGTTTTGAATTTCTGGATTCCACCGCTTGGAGTTAAGTTTATTGCCAGCTCAAGCTGTCTGTTTTATTTCAATAAATCTCTCAGTTTTACTCTAATCAAAGTACGGATGATTCCTCGATGACAACCTTCAACTGAATGAACGTCCAAAGGTTTACTTTGATTCCATTAGTTGGATTAAAGAAAAGGACCATTACTGGACGTAACTGATTTTCTATTTGAAACATCTGATAGCACTGATATAAAACTGGTATCATTTAACTGGCTTAGAATCTCTCTTCCGCTAATGGGGCCAATATATCAATAGTTATTACTTCACTTTTTGTACGCCCGCCAGAATTGAAGATGAATAGAGCAGTCATTTGATCTAATGAAAAGTCATGCTTCACAGAGTGAGAAGTAAATGAACTTTCTGCATCTGCACATGTTGTCATCATACACAGTTTTCTTACAAAAACTAAGTTTTGACATAGATGCTAATGATTTTTCAGTAGATTTCTCTACACTGGTTTTCATTTGGTTAGTGCTATAACATTATGCAAGTTATCCAATTAACGTCAACTTTCTGAAGAAATGATAATTCAGTACTTACTATTTCATTAAATATCATTTTAATTTTTTAACTTATCACTACTGAAAAGGTTTATATCAAAATAAAAGAATGTCTTCAAATAATAAAATTAAATAGGTATAAGTTTAGGCCATACAATAAAATGACAAAACCACTGTGGTAAGTATTGAGATTTCTGTATGCCTTACAGCAAGACAACCCAACTTCTGTTTTCTACAGCTTAATTCATTTAACTTATATTGTCCCTTGTTTCCCACTGGCCGTGGTGGTTTACTGCATCTCACAGGTTCTGTTCATGGCACAACAGCCTGGTACATCATGTAGGATAGCAGTTTCAAATACTTCTCCCACAACCACCTGAGACCTAAAGGACTTAGATGTAGTTAGTCATTGTGCTGCTTTATCATGAGGTTCCTGCGTGCAGTCTTTGAAAGGGAGGTGTCTTTCAGAATTAACTATATGTTAAAATGAGAATTCTGTTTACTGACGTACATCTCAAGCACTACTGGAAGAGACCATGGTAGAAGCTAGAAGTATAAAGTGAAGTTCATAATATGTTAAAAAAAAAAAAAGAAAGAAAGAAAGACAGATGCTAGAATGGACAGGACACTAGTACAAAGGCAAACCAGAATGTTGGGTTACCCAATTTGTGATCATTCCTCCACTGAAGCAAGAGTGATGTCTCTGAAATGCAAATTTGATCTTGTCCCTCCCATTATTAAAACCCTTCAATGGCTCCTTATAAGGTATTTTTCAAACATCTTGTGATACAAACCCTTCATGATTTGCACCCCCGGTCTCTTACCAAAGGAGCCCTGGTGATACAGTGGTTAAGCACTTGGCTGTTGGCAAAAAGGTAGGCGGTTCGAACCCACCAGCGACTCTGTGGAAGAACAATGTGGCAGTCAGCTTCCGTAAAAATTTACAACCTTGGAAACCCTATGGGGTAGTTCTACTCTGTCCTACAGGGTCACTATGAGTCAAAATCAACTTGACAGCAACTGGTTTTTTGGTTTTTGATCTCTTACCATCCCTCACCTCATAGAGTACAGTCCAACCTACTTAGAATAAGGAGAAGGGGAGAAGTATAGAGAGAACTAACTCAATTTACTAGTTCAATAAACTACTCTGCCATGATTTTCTTTAAAGAATTAGAAACTCTCACTTATGTGCCTGGCTTACTCTTACCCTTCCTTCAAGTACCAATCTAGATGCAACTTCCACCAGGAAGACGTCTTCTGAACCCCAAGACTGGGTAAGGAGTCCTTCCTATCTGCTCTCATATGCCTATGCTTTCCCTTTGATAACACTTATTTCACTCCATTATAATTGTCTGTTTTCTTGTCTGGTTCCTCTGTTGAGCTCTTTATAGGTGCCTGATAAGGCACATCCAACAGGGCATGACTTGTTTACTGTTATATCATTAGCATCTGACACAATACACAGTTAGCCCTCAAAATATTACTAAATACACAAATAACAGTAAAAGACAACATATAGTCAGTTCCAAATTAGTAGTGTAGGCAAACAATAACTGTTCAAAGAGTACAAAGGAATAAGAGTGCTCTTTAGATACATTAGACTTCACTGAAGATATATTTGCTCCAGGTCCCAAAGAGTACAAATAATAATAGGCAGGGCAGGGGTTAGAGTTAAGCTTAGAACTGGGTTAGGGTTAGAATGCAGTGGGATGGGGTTTGGGAAATGATGATTGGAGCAGTTTGCCAGCAGGGTAAATGTAAGAGCTGGGGGCAGAATTGAAAAGACCAGTGGGGACCAGACTGTAGAAGGTCTTGGATTCTAGGCTATGGCATACCTACTTTATCTTTAGGCATTGGGAAGCTATTGATGATTTGCGAGCCAGAGAGTTCCACAACATAGGTAACTGGATTAGTGTTGCTAAAGCACAAACTTCGGGAATCCCAAAACTCTATATTTCCAACAAATACTTCCTTAATTTAGACTCATAGCTGTCCCCGCCTTCCATAAACACGATCTCAAACCCACAGAATCAAAATAAAATAGACAACTAATTTCTGGGGATGCCCCAGAGATTCCTGGGAAGTTGAAGCATACCATCTGGATTTCTGAAAACACAATGCAACTAGTGTTAGCATCTCAGTAATTGGGAAGGGACTTGAAATCCTTCCAGATCCCTAAGTGGCACAAGCAGTTTGTGCTCAAAAGCTGACCTAAAGGTTTGATGTTTGAGCCCACCCAGTGCTAACACAGAAGAGAACACCTGACGACATGCTTCTGTTAAGATTACAGCCAAGAAAACCCTATGGAGCAGTACTAGTCTGTAACACATGGAATGATGATGAGTCAGAAGAGACACAAGGGCAACTAACCACAAAATATTTCATTTTGGGCAGTCTATTCAGCTAGTTTCTCAAATATGAATTTGAAAACTCTTGTTATATAGCTAAATACAGATTTTCTTATTTATTTGTTCCTCACTCTGAAGGCTAAGGAGTTCCTGGGTGCTGCAAACAGTTAAGTACTTGACTACGAGCTGCAAGGTTGGAGGTTGAACACACTCAGAGACACCGTAGAAGACAAGCCTGGTGTCGTGGATTGAACTGTGTCTCCCAAAAATATGCATCAACTTGCTTGGGCCATGATTCCCAGTACTGTGCGGTTGTCCTCCATTTTGTGATGTTAAAGAGGATTAGGATGGGATTGTAACACCCTTGCTAAGGTCCCATCCCTAACCCAATATAAAGGGAGTTTCCCTGGGGTGTGGCCTGCACCACCTTTTATCTTACAAGAGATAAAAGGAAAGGGACTTGAGCAAAGAGGGGGGACCTCATACCAATAAGAAAGCAGCACCGGGAGAAGAGTGTGTCCTTTGGACCTGGGGTCCCTGGGCTGAGAAGCTCCTCGACCAGGGGAAGATTGATGACAAAGAACTTCCTCCAGAGCTGACAGAGAGAGAATGCCTTCCCTGGAGCTGATGCACTGAATTTGGACTTACAACCTACTAGACTGTGAGAAAACAAATTTCTCTTTGTTAAAGCCATCCACTTGTGGTATTTCTGTTATAGCAGCTCTAAATGACTAGGACAGAATTTGATACCGAGAGAGTGGGGTGCTGCTCTAACACGTACCTAAAATGTGGAAGAGGTTTTGAAACTATGAGTGGATAGACTCAGAAGGAAGTGAGGAGAGCTGTTGCACTGGAGACGGCGCAGACGTTGAGAACTGGCAGCAGCAGAGAATCCAGCAGCAGCAGAGAACCAGCAGCAGAAGAACCAGGATACCAGTGCCAAACGGCACTGGAGCCGACCCATGGAGTGAGAGAGCTGAGTGCCTGTGTGCAGAAGGCTTCCTGGCAGAGTGAGGTGCCTATGGGCACTTATCGGTGGAGCTAGGCTTGCCAACCCATGGAGCAAGAGAGCTGAATGTATTCCAGCTGAAGTTTACTGGTGGAGTGGGGTGCCTCCAGGCACTTATCGGTGAAGCTAAAGAGCTTTAGAACATATGCCCCAGCAGGGCAGATGCAGGCACGAGGCCCAAGGGCCAAGAGGCCAAGGTACCAGGAAGCAGAAGCTGAAGAGACAAGGAACACAGGAAGCTAAGCTGCTTCAGTCTCAAAAGGTATGGCCATGACCTCTGGGGTTTCAAAGGGTAGAGCCATGGCCTCTGGTGTTTCTAAGGGTGAAGTCGTCACTCAGATGGACTAGGAGAATGGTGGGCCTAATGCCAAGTGGGGAGAGTTGCTGTCCCAGTGGGCCTGGAATGCAGAGCTGAAGCCCAGGGCCAAGGGGCTTCCACTCAGAATCCAGAAAGTGTGGCCAATACCTAGAATCTGGAGGGCAGGGCTATTATGTAAATGATCTAACAGGATTATTTTCAAGCATTGAAGGTTAATGTAATTTGTTCTGCTAACTTTCTCCCATTTGTAATGAAAATGTCTAGCTTATGCCTGGTCTGCCATTGTACTTTGGAAGCAGATAACTTGTATTCTAGATTTCACAGATGAAGAGGAATTTTTGGATTTTGGACTTGGAGTTGATTTAAGACTTTTGCTATGATATGATGGGGTGAATATGTTTTACATGTGGCAGGGACATGAATTTTGGGGTGCCAAAGGGTGGAATGTCATAGATTGAATTGTGTCCCCCCAAAATATGTGTCAACTTGGTTGGGCCATGATTCCCAGTATTGTGTGGTTGTCCTCCATTTTGTGATGTGAAAGAGGATTAGGGTGGGATTGTAACACCCTTACTAAGGTCACATCCCTGAACCAATGTAAAGGGAGTTTCCCTGGGATGTGGCCTGCACCGCCTTTTATCTTACAAGAGATAAAAGGAAAGAGAATCAAGCAGTAATGGGGAACCTCATACCACCAAGAAAGCAGCACCGGAAGCAGAGCATGTCCTTTGGACCCAGGGTCCCTGCGGCTGAGAAGCTCCTCAACCAGGGGAAGATTGATAACAAGGACCTTCCTCTAGAGCTGATAGAGAGAGAAAGCCTTCCCCTGGAGCTGATGCCCTGAATTTCGACTTGTAGCCTACTAGACTGTGAGAGAATAAACTTCTCTTTGTAAAGCCATCCACTTGTGGTGTTTCTGTTATAGCAGCACTAGATGACTAAGACACCTGGTGATCTGCTTCTGAAAGATCACAGCCTTGAAAACCCTACGGAGCAGTTCTACTCTGCACACGTTCAGTCGCCATGTGTTGGAATCAACTCGACGGCAACTGTCATGGATTGAACTGTGTCCCCCCAAAATATCTGTCAACTTGGCTGGGTCATGACTCCCAGCGTTGTAGGATTGTGTACCATTTTGTAACCTGATGTGATTTCCTT
Organism: Dugong dugon; assembly: GCA_030035585.1. Classification (NCBI taxonomy): domain Eukaryota; kingdom Metazoa; phylum Chordata; class Mammalia; order Sirenia; family Dugongidae; genus Dugong; species Dugong dugon. Next base: position 16,481,220 of record CM057463.1, on the reverse strand, counting down.
ACGTGTGGTAAATTCAATCACCATGATCTCATAAAATGGATTAGCGGCAGTTATACTGATGAGGTATACAAGACTGGACAGCGTCTTAAGCCAATCTATACCGAGATATAAAAGACAGAAGCAAGCAGAGAGACATGGGAACCTCATACCACCAAGAAAGCAGTGCCAGGAGCAGAGTGCGTCTGTTGGCCTTGAGGTTCCTGCGCTGAGATGCTCCCAGACCAAGGGAAGACTGATGCATCACAGGGACCTTGCCCCAGAGCCAACAGAGACAGAAATCCTTCGCCTGGAGCTGGCACCCTGAATTCGGACTTCTAGCCTACTAGACTGTGAGAGAATAAATTTCTCTTGGTTAAAGCCATCGACTTGTGGTATTTCTGTTATAGCAGCACTAGATGACCAAGACAATAACCAAGACAACAACTAACAAAAACAATCTAAGGCCAACTTCCTCTGGCAGAAACCTTTTGTCAGTTGAATAGGAGCCAGTGTGAAAATGTAGAAAGTCTCTCTCTCTCTCTCCCTCACACACACACACACCAGAGCCAATGAAATCAGTTCAGTGACTCAGAAGTGAATTACTGATTTAGCACAAGCCCGTCACCAGCCATGTTATTAAATATAGTGCTCTAGTAATGACTGCCCCGCTCCCTGTGCCAGCGTCCCACCTCCCACTGACCTGGTTGCCTTTCCTTTTGAATTGAAGCACCAATTAAAGGAATGCAGAATGGCTGTTTCTCCATTAACACAAGCAACATTTTATCATGTACAGTCTGCTTGGTTGCCCATATGTATCTGTGTTTCCAGCCATAACACAAGGGCACATGTGGCACATCTGTCCTTGCTAAATACCAATGCACATGACAATTTGGGTGGAGTTCACTTCATCAATTCAAAAGGCAAAGGGGATAAAAATGGTAAATTTCACAGTTCAACAGTAAAATGATAGTACCCTGTTATTTAACTGACGTGGCCAACAATTCTGTCTTGAAAATATGCCTCTGACAATTTTCTCTTATACCCAAGGACTTTCACCTTCCAGAGACGTAACCAACAATTTTGCTTATCCAGAGACACAGCAGACAATTTTGTCTTCCACAGTCTAGATTGACAGTTTGTTCTTGAGAAATGAAGCTGACAGTATTGTACCCATCAGTCACCACCAAAATGTATTTCAGCTAAGATAATGGGGCTTAAATATTTTTCCTACCTTTAAAATAGCAGCCTTTTCCCAAAACTTTATTATTATTTTCTACTTTTGAGTACAAGAAAAACAGATACAGAGAAGTTTGTTTCTGACAACGGAAAAAAATAATTCCTCACAGCTTGCTTGCACATACAGCCTTGTTTTCATCAACTGTTTTCTATTTCCTTTGTTAGGAACTTGGATGGTGGTTTATTTCAATGCAAAAGATGTGTTGATCTCACTGCAGGAATGATTCCCATGTACATTCCCATATTGTTGCAGAATGAGCAAGGTAGCCTAATCCACTTTATTTGAGTGGAATTAGACATTGAGGGCTTAGTGAGACATTGACGATATCTCTTTTGCTCAAAAACCTAGAAAATGAGCTAAAACTAAAAAAAAATAATAGAAATTCAATCATCTACAACATCAGATTTTGACTATTAAATTCCCTAAGTAACAATGCTGAGTGAATCAAATCAGACACAAGGGGGCAAATATTGTATGATCTCACTTATATCGAGAAGAGGCAAATGCATACAGACGAAATTTTATTAGTGGTTATCAGTGGCAGGTCAGAGTGGGGGGAATGGGGTATATTGCCTGAAGGCTACTAAGTTTTTGTTAAGGGTAATGGAAAAATGTGGAAATAGTTGGTGGTGATGGCTGCACAATACGGTGAATTTAATTAATGTCACTGAATTATACTTGTAAAATTGGTTGAAATAGAAAATGCTTTGTTCTATATATTTCACCACAAAAAAAAAAAGTTCCAAAAGTAACAAACCTACCAGTCCTCAGTATTTCAGGGGATTTGACCTCTTAGCAGCCCAACTTTGAGTCCCCCCCCATCCCCAACCCTAGTTCAACTCTGCCATTGACTTGACATCATCACCCATTGTTCTCCTCTTAGTATGTGATTTTCACAGATTAAGGGAGACAATGGACCGCTGGTAGTGAAGTGGTTAAGAGCTTGGCCGTAACCTAAAGGTCAGCAGTTTGAATCCACCAGCCACTCCTTGGAAACCCTATGAGGAAGTTCTACTCTCTCCTACAGGGTTGCTATGAGTTGAAATCGACTCGATGGCAAAGGGTTTGGTTTTTGTTTTTGTTTTTTTTGAAGGGAGACAATTAGAGGAACATAGGGGAGAATGAAATCTTTCCTTGATAGAAAGAATAACATAGTCCTCTTTTATTATATACTCACACTATTTCTACCTCATCCTCTACATATGGAAGCTATGAAGCCAGAAAAATATTACCCGATCAATGTAAGTCAATAAGCAGTAGCTAAGATGTATTAGAAACTGCCTAGACAGCTCTAATAATTTTTTTTTTCTTTTTGGCAGGTGGATTAAATTCCCTTTAATAGCCATAGGGCCTATGTCCTATGTTCTCTTTAAGACAGCTATTGGATGCAAAGCACTTTAGTAGCCATTTTTAATTGTAGCATCCGCAAGGGTACCAGACGCCCTTAAGAATCTAGCCTTTGTAGGAGGGTTTCCAGCAAAGTTCCTCCATTGCCTTCCTCCATCCTCTCTGGCTCCCTCTTAACCCACTTCTTCCTGCTGTCCCCCTCCTAGGAGGGAGTTTTTTTTGCCATGAGCAAGTCTGCTTATTATGAACAAAGGAAACTAAGGGTTTCCAGTCCCCGCATCCCTTTCTCAGAGCATCTTCAGACAAGAACAGCTGCTCAGCATCTGTGGGAAATGGTTTTATTAAAGACGGCGGGGAGGGGGTGGGGGGTGAGGCACTGATTCAACCTAGTGCGAGGCTAAGTCAAAATTGCAGAAAGCTGCATTAGTGCTCTCGCTGCTCCAGACTGTGCACGGAGCAGTGAGGCTCCTCACTCAGAGGCCACATGAGGGCAATGAAGGAAACCACAACTACTTCCCTCAAGATCCTCTCACCAGGGCTGTCACTGGGCACCCCGTGGTATTCAGTTTTAGCCACAATGATGAGCAGCCAGCCTGTCCCTGCATGTCTAGAAGACACCCTGGAGCTAAAGGTCTGGGTGACTTTTGAATTGATTTCTCATAACGTGATCGATAAGACGCTTCATTATGACCCACCAGATCCTGAAGACATTGCTGGGAGGTATGAATGATGCTTTGCATTAGCGCTCACATCTCTACAAAACAGCAAATGGAATTCTATGAGCTCACTGCTTATCAAACCTATAGACAAGGGGAAAACACGCAAATACAAACACCCTCCACAGCGCAGTCTCCACATCTTCCCATACAGCCCCATTTTATTTAAGCTCTTTCTCAAACTGGCTTTTATTTTGGGTTGGGGTTTGGGAAGGCCCTCATGTAAAGCACATACTTCTTTTAAAAAATGGATTCTGATTTTGTTTTAAATGTAGGGCATGTGGAAGAATCTGGGGCATAAAGAAAAGTACGTAGCATTGCCGCTATTGCCATTTAAAGCTTAAAGGAAGAAATAAAGCTCCACGTTTCCTGTGCTTTGAACTTCTTCTCACCCTCCCTGATGAGATCCCAAGTCGTAATTCTAAATTTCTTAAGTGCTCACTAAGAGAACCTGACTCCCAGACCAAAAGACCACTGAGAAACGCTTGATGGGTTGGAAAGTGTGATAAGTTTGTTCTTCAAAGGTATGAGCTTGAAAAATAACTTAGATCACAGAGGCAAGGACATGTACTTTCCCTAGAAACAGCAATCCGCATGTACTTGCTGGAGAAATGGCCTGAAAATAGCCCATGTAGCTCATGACCCTCTCCTCCCTAGCCAGAGCTGATACCTCACAAAAGGAAACTACATTAGTTTTCCAAGGTTGCTATAACAAAGCACCATAAAGTGGGTAGCTTATAAGAACAGAAATTTATTGTCTACTTCTGGAGGCTAGAAGTCCAAATTAGGGTGTTTTGAAGGTTTACCCCTTTTGAGGGATCTGAGAGAAAAACTGTCACATGCCTGTCTCCTAGCTTCTGGTGCCTCCAGGTGTTCCTGGACTTGCAGCTGCAGTGCCACATGGTGTCTTGCCTCTGTCTCTCTGCCTCTGTGTCCTTCTCCTCTTTTATAATGACACCAGCCTCAGGGTTAGGACCCATTCTACTCCAGTATGACCTCATGTTAACCTAACAGATAACATCTTCAAAGATCTTATTTCCAAACAGGCTCACGTTTACGGGTACGGGGGTTAGGACTTCATCATACCTTTGCGGTGACAATTTAATCCAGAGTAGGAACAAGATATAAACTGAGCACAGCGATCCAGATTCTCTCTCAACAATTTCAGCTGTGAGACTCAAGGACTGAATCGATAATATAACGCTGGGTGCAAGAACTGGAAAAATGATCATGTTGTGTTGGGCTGGGGTAGCCATATTGGGCCACGTGTTAATGAAACCAGTTAGGTTTGGGAGATGTTAAGAAGCAGTGTTAAAAGAACATGCAGACTTAAATGACAGAAAGCTCCTCACTTCTTAAATTTTCCGTTCTAGTTTCTGCATAGCTTCACTGGCACTTTGTTTTATATTTTTAAATGTTCACGTTCTACTCTAGCTTAAGTGATTTTTATTACTTGCAAGCAATAAACTTTTAAAAAAGGGAAGGGTGTTATAACTTGCCTAGGTAACTAGTTTACATCAAAGGACAATTTGTGTGCTGCTTGAGAACGAAAATACCTCGAAAACCAGAGAGGTATAGGAAAAGTTTTCCTTAACATATGGGTGCTTATCATTTTTAAGGCACTAAGTGAATGAAAATTTTCTGCAGTATTTCCATCCTCTCTGTCACCACTTCCAAGTAGTCTGATGTTGTGTAACTTCTGAATAATGGAAATCACATACAGTCATGGGTCACTTAATGTCCACGATACATACTGCGAAATAGGACGTTATGTGATTTGGATATTGTGGGAACATCATCTTATAGATGAAGGTCCTTTCAGGCATTCGCTTCCAGTATAAGGACGTTTCGTCCATATTAAAAATTTACCGGGACAAATAACCTCCCTCTATAACTAGTTTAAGATTTCAACAAATTCTTCTGCTGCCTTCACATCAGCACTCACCACTCACTTTCACATTACGTAGCGAAAAACATTGTTTGAGGCACTTGAACCACCCAGAGTTAGCACTAAACTCAGTATCATAGTCTAGTCTTGCTTTTTCTTTAAGCATCTCAAACAAGCTCCACGCCTTAGCCATGATCATCAACGTGCTGAAAGGGATTTACTTTTCTGTTTGGTCCTCAATCCATGTCATCAGCAATTTCTCCATATCTGATATATAGGTCCCTCCTGAATTTTAAATTCTTTAGCCTTGTAGCTTTCAGTGGAGCTGATCCTTTAACATCTTTTGAGAATTTTTTCTTTGTTTTTGAGGATCGTCTTGATTGTTAAGTGTGACACGGCTAAATCCACTATCTCCTGTTCTCTGACTGGGTTTTCTTAACTCTGTTATAACCTTACGGGACCACAGATGTATTGCTGTCAGTCACTGCCTTGAACAGACTTTATACAGCGCATGACTGTATTCATGTTATTGAATATCTTTTATATATCTATATCTTTTATTGATGGTGTTAGTTGTGATCAAGTTGATTCTGACTTATGGCGACCCCATGTGTGTCAGAGTAGAACTGCTAAATAGGGTTTTCAAGGCTGTGACCTTTCAGAAGCAGATTACCAGGCTTCTCTTCCCAGGTGCTTCTGGGAGGGTTCAAACTGCCAACCTTTTGGCTAGTAGTTGAGCACTTAACCATTTGTGCCACTCAGGATTCCATATCTATATCTAAGGTCCTTCAATTAACACTGTCATACTTAGTTTTATTAATTGGAGCTATTCGATCTACTTGTGAAATTAACAAACATTTTGAGAAAGTTTTTTTTTAAAAAACATTGTTTATTTTCTCAGCTAGCCCAATTTCTCCAAAATTTACCCACTCCTACTCTCACCAACCCATATTAAGAAAAGTGACATCAGAGGAAATTCTGGGTACAATCAGACAGTCTGAGAAAACAAGATGAGGCATTGTCAAACTTCGGGAACCACTTGTTTTACACTCATCTCTCCTCTTCCCACTACTAACACGTACACATATACGTTCATTCCCTTTGCGATACACCTCAATTTGCTGGGTGAATCATTCCTACCTAAATAAGCCCACCACAATCTTGTGACTTGGCATATCCCTTTTCACTTTTTTCTTAGCTTAAGTCCCTGCTTTTTCTCCTGTGTACCTCTTACATTTTCATCCTTGGTCCATATTTCATAATGTACAGGAAAAAGAACTGGACTGAGGGACTGAAAACATGGACACCCATCCCAGGTCAGCCACCAACCAGTTATGATCTTGTCCCTTATTTTTCTTCTATGTTGAAGGATAAAGGGTTCAAAAAGATGACCTTAAAGAGACTCACTAATTATGAAGTTCTGTAACTTTAAAATGTTTCTTCCAGATAAAGAGATTTTTAAAAGTATTTCTTCCATTACCTATGTCTTATTTATCTTTGTATCCTCAGTATTAACACAGTACATGGTACTTGAAGGGTTACCTAATAAGTGTTCGTTGAATGAAAGTATCAGCCCTGCCACTGGTTTGTCACAGAAGCATCAGTAAGTTATATTCCTATGATGTTAATGTAACCACATGGAAAAATGTGTATTCTTCATAATTCTAGGTGGCAGAGAAAGTCAGAATAACCTGACAAGAATGTTCCCCAAACTGACAGGACTAGTCTATATTTTTTCAGGGGTCTACACATGATGGGAAGGGTCCATGCCGAAGGCACTGGCATTTAGAAGGAGCCTGATGAGTGGAAGATTGTGTGACGTGTCATGTGATCTCTTCTTAAAACCCGTCAGGGCTTCAGTAGAGTTACTAAATTCGCAAAATCACAACAGATGGAATTTTTCATGAAAAATAAAGTGAAATGGTGAAGGTCTTTATATTGGCTGGTGTGACAGTTAATTTTATGTGTCAGCAATTTGACCAAACACTAGACTAGCTGTTGTTCCATAACGTAACCTAATACAATGTAATGCAATCACTTTCTATAATGTAATCTAACGTATTATAACCTACATACATGTCAGTTTGTCTTACTGTGGTGGCTTGCGTGTTGCTGTGATGCTGGAAGGTATGCCACCAGTATTTAACATACTATCAGGGTCACCCATGGTGGACTGGTTTCAGCAGAGCTTCCAGACTATGACAGACTAGGAAGAAGGATCCGGTGGTCTACTTCTAAAAAAATTAACCAGTAAAAACTTTATGAATAGCAGTGGAACACTGTCTGATATACTGCTGGAAGATGAGCCCCTTAGGTTGGAAGGCACTCAAAATACAACTGGCGAAAAGCTGCCTCCTGAGAGTAGTCGACCTTAAACGACATGGATGGACTCAAGCTCCCGGGACCTTCATTTGCTGATATGGCACAACTCAAAATGAGAAGAAACAGTTGCAAACATCCATTAATAATCAGAACGTGAAATGTACAAAGTATGAATCAAGGAAAATTGAAAATTGTCAAAAATAAATGAATGCGTTGATATCCTAGGCATAAGTGGGCTGAAATGGACTGGCATTGGCCATTTTGAATCAGACAATCATATGGTTTACTATGCCAGGAATCACAAATTAAAGAGAAATGGCTAGCTGCATTCACTGTCAAAAAGAACATTTCGAGATGTGTCCTGAAGTACAATGCTGTCCGTGATAGGATAATATCCATATGCCTACTAGGAAGGCCAGTTAATACAACTATTATTCAAATTTATGTACCAACCACTAAGGCCATAAATGAAGAAACTGAAGATTTTTACCAACTTCTGCAGTCTGAAATTGATCCAACGTGCAATCCAGATGCATTGATAATTACTGGCTATTGGGATGTGGAAGCTGGAAACAAAAAAGAAGGATCAGTAGTTGGAAAATATGGCCTTGATGATAGCAACAGTGCCAGAAATCACATGGTAGAATTTTGCAAGACCAACGACTTATTCAATGCAAATGCCTTTCTTTAATAACATAAACGAAGACTATACATGTGGAGCTCACAGATGGAATACACAGAAATCAAACTGACTACATCTGTGGAAAGAAACAATGGAAAAGCTCAATACCATCAGTCAGAATACTGGGGGCCGACTACAGAACACACCGTCAATTGCTCATATGCAAGTTCAAGTTGAAGCTGAAGAAAATTAGAACAAGTCCACAGAGGGAAAGTATGACCTTGAGTATATCCCACCTGAACTTAGAGACCATCTCAAGAATAGATTTGACGTGCTGAACACTAATGACTGAAGACCAGATGAGTTGTAGAATGACATCAGGAACATCATACATAAGAAAGCAAGAGGTCATTAAAAAGACAAGAAATGGCCAAAATAGATGTCAGAAGACACTCTGAAAGTTGCTCTTGAACACTGAGTAGCTAAAGTGAAAGGAAGAAAGAATAAAGTAAAAGAGCTAAACAGAAGATTTCAAAGGGCAGCTCAAGAAGACAAAGTAAAGTATTATAATAACATATGCAAAGACCTGGAGTTAGAAAACCAAAAGGGAAGAATACGCTTGGCATTCCTCAAGCTGAAAGAACTGAAGAAAAAAATTGAAGCCTCGAGTTGCAATATTGAAGGATTCTAAGGGGAAAATATTAAACAACGCAGGAAGCATCAAAAGAAGATGTAAGCAGTACAGATAGTCACTGTACCGAAAAGAACTGGTTGCTGTTCAACCATTTCTGGAGGTAGCATATGATCAAGAACCAATGGTACTAAAGAAAGAAGTCCAAGCTGCATTGAAGGCATGGGCAAAAAACAGGCTCCAGAAATTGACAGAATACCAATTAAGACGTTTCAGCAAACGGATGCAGTGCTAGAAGTGCTCACTTGTCTATGTCAAGAAATTTGGAAGACAGCTACCTGACCAGCTGATGGAAAATGATCCATATTTGTGCCTATTCCAAACAAAGGTGATCCAACAGAATGTGGAAATTATCGAGCAATATCATTAATATCGCACGCAAGTAAAATTTTGCTAAAGATCATTCGAAAGTGGTTGCAGCAGTACATAGACAGAGAACTGCCAGAAACTCAAGTCAGATTCAGACGAGGCCGTGGAATGAGGGATATCATTGCTTTCAGCAGAGAATACCAAAAAGATGTTTACCTGTGTTTTATTGACTATGCAAAGGCTTTCGACTGTGTGGATCATAACAAATTATGGATAACATTGCGAAGAATGGGAATTTGAGAACACTTAATTGTGCTCATGAGGAACCTGTACATAGATCAAGAGACAGTATTTCGAACAGAACAAGGGGATACTGCATTGTTTAAAGTCAGGAAAGGTGTGCGTCAGGGTTGTATCATTTCGCCATACTTATTCAATCTGTATGCTGAACATATAATTCAAGAAGATGGACCATATGAAGAAGAACTTGGCATCAGGCTTGGAGGAAGCCTCATTGACAACCTGTGTTACGCAGATGACATAACCTTGCTTGCTAACACTGAACAGGACTTGAAGCATTTACTGCTGAAGATCAAAAGCTACAGCCTTAGGTATGGACTACATCTCAACATGAAGAAAACAAAAATCCTCACAACTGGACCAATAAGAAATATCATGATAAATGGAGAAAATACTGAAGTTGTCAAAGATTTCATTTTATTTGGATCCACAATCAATGCTCATGCAAGCAGTGGTTAAGAAATCAAATAATGTACTGCATCAGGCAAATTTGCTATCAAAGACCTCCTTAAAGTGTTAAAAAGCAAAGATGCCAATTTAAGGACTAAGGTGCACCTGACCCAAGTCTTGGTGTTTTCAGTCACCTCATATGCATGTGAAAGCTGGACAACGAATAAGGAAGACCAAAGAAGAATTGATGCCTTCAACTATGGTGTTGGCAAAGAATACTGAAGATACCATGGACTTCCAAAAGAACAAACAAATGTGTCTTGGAGGAAATACAGCCGGAATACTCCTTAGAAGTAAGGACGGCAAGACTTTGTCTCACGTACTTTGGACATGTTATCAGGAGGGACCAGTCCCTGGCGAAGGACATCATGCTTGGCAAAACAGAGGATCAGCGAAAATGAGGAAGACACTCAAGGAGATGGATTGACACAGTGACTGCAACAATGGGCTCAAGCATAACGATCATGAGGATGGCGCAGGTCCAGGTAGTGATTCGTTCTGTTATACATGGGGTCGAGAAGAGTCGGAACCTACTCGAAGGCACCTAACAATGACAGTGTAAGATAGAGTCATGAGTTACTCAACGTCCCAGAGACGTTCCGTGCAATTGGACGCTATGTGATCTGGATGTTGTGAGAACACGGTATTATTTTCTTAGGGAAACTTTGGGACAGCAGAAGTGTTCCTTACCAAGGGACAGGGAGGGCCCAGAGTTCTGCTTGCTGCTGGGTCAGTGGCTGAGTCCTGGGGACGCAAGGGTGTCAGCAGGGCATGCGCTGAGCTGGAGGAGCCCAGGGACTTTACTGGCGGCCCTGGGGCACTCAGGAAGGCATTGGGCCCTTTGGAGGCCCAGACAGCCCTGCAGGCCCAATTCTATGAGGAGTAGGTCTAGGGGCTCGGGGCAAGCCCAGGGTAGATACCTCAAGCACGAGCTGGTCCAAGGCTCAAAGGTATAGCAGCTCCCTCCTGTGTACATCCAGTTACGTCCACTAGCTTGTGTTCTCTGACTGGTCGCATAAGAGACCATGGCTGTACATGTGGTGGGATGTTGTTCGAATGGAAGTTATGCTGATGCGTGGCTTGCTGTAATCTATCAATCAGTTGAAAGGGGAGTTCCTTAGGGTGTGGTCTCCAAACTATAAATAGATATTTTGGCAGAACTTTCTCTCTGCATCTTCATGTCACGTGACCTAAGGATCTTGGGACACAGCCTAGAGAATTCTCCAGCTTGCTGCCTGACCAATGGATTTTTTACTTGCCAGGTCCCCACAATCCTGTGAGTAAATCCTTTTAAGTAAATCTCTAGAGATATATTTACATATATTTCACTGATTCTGTTTCTCTAGAGAACCAAAACTAAGTCAGCTAGTATGGTCTGAATTATGATAGTATGAACATCCTAGGATTGATAACGGGTAGAGGTGACCATAAGGTCCCTGGATGGTGCAAATGATTTTCATTCAGCTACTAACTGAAATGTTGGAGGTTCGAATCTACCCAGTGGCACAGCAGAAGAAAGTCTGGCAATCTACTTCCATAAGATCACAGTCACTGAAAACTCTATGAAACACAGTTCTACTCTGAAACATGTGGGGTCACCATGAGTCAGAATTAACAACTTTTTTTGTTTGTTTTGCTTTGCTTTGTTTTTTATAGACGTGCCCATAAAAAAATTATGGTTGGGAAGTTGCCGAAATTCTGTGGATGGTGTACTCACAAAAATTTGGCAACTGAGGGTTTGAGTCAAATTTACCTAAATCTTCAAGATATAAAGAAGCCCAGAGTGACATCTGGGTTATACATCTATTTCCTTGTCAATAACTGGGGCCACAAATGCAACACTAGTCTGCTGTGAAATAAATGTGACAAATTATAAAGAGCTAATATATCAAAATTACAAAACAAATGGCAGGATGTTATAATTAGGCCAACACTAACTTTAATGGAAATGTACCCTCTGAATAAGGCAGAATGTTTAGTGACACAGCTCATGAAAACAAGCCTCTTCCATACACTGACCATAATTTGCTTTAACATGATGAGTGAGATTGTGTTTGCTTTTACACCCACCTAAAAGTGCTAGTTAAAATTAAAAAGAAATTTTTTCCGAATCTTTACTTTCAAAAATTCACCATGCCAGAACATCTAAATCAAAGCTGTCAATAAAAGGAAACTATAAAAGAACCACTAGAAGAGGTCAGCATTATTTTGAGGAGCAAAGAAATTGAAGAGAAAGATGTTCACCCATCTAATTACTTGGCATTTTTCAACCTGCTCAACTTTCACATTTAAAATAAACTCTAACATATTTCACAAAGTATCAACCCTATTTCCTAAGCCTCCATCCACTCTTTTATCAGGAGCCACTTACCATGACATCTAAGATTATTCATCCCAGGATGCACTTGACTTATCAGTAAAATCATCACTTGAAAGGGAGCAATCATCTGCCCTACAATCAAATAAGTGGCTGGGAAGTGACAAGTCAGAAAGTTAAAGAAAACTAGAGTTATACTGAGGTCAGCTTCAAAAGGAATTCCTTTTCCCCCAAAATGAAAACTTTTATTTTTCCTGATCATAAAAAAATAACATGTTTGCTGTAAAAAAGTCAGGCAATAGAGAAGAGAAGTAAAAAGGTTAAATGTCACCCAAACCTACCAGACAGAGATAACCACCGCTGGTATTTTGAACATGTTTTTGTATGTCATTTTATGGCAAAAACATAACTGTAAAATTTTATGTAAATGAGTTCACAATTAGTCCCAGCTGCTTACCCCCCATAACTGTGTATCATAGATAATTAAATTCATGTCAATAAATATAGATTTATATGATCATTTTAATGGTTTCATAATAATCCCTTGTATGGATGTGCCATCATTTAAACAATCACGCTCTTTTTTCTTTTTTTGGTTACTTTAATGTTGCAATGAAATACTTGTATATGTATGTACATGTATGCTTGCATCCTTATCCAATTATCTCCTTTGAATAAATTTTAGGTAAAATGTGGGAATTGGGGCTTGGAGAATTAGCCCAAGAATATGCTATTTTTCTGGCTACTGCTATTGCTGTAAGTAATAGGGTCTTTTGTCTCTGATCCAGGAGTTTCATGTCTCTGCCAGCATCCATGAAACCAGCAGTCTAATTCGTTAGCTTGCAAGTAGGGTAAATTCTCACAACAGTGACACTCTTATGACAGTGTTAGTTATCCCTTGCCATTATAAAGTATTACCTTCCTCCTCCCCCATCAGGCTGATCATTTTTAAAACAATGCAATAATTTTTTATTTTTATTGGTCATTCCTATTTCATCTTTTGTAAACACAATTCTATTAAGTGTCATCTTTTTTGCATAAATTTGAAAGAGTTCTTTGTATATTAGGAACATTGACTTTTTTCTGTTAGATATTTTTAAAATAAATAGTTTATCTTTCAACCGATATGTATTTTTTCTACAGTCAAATCTAAAAATCTTTCACCTTGTGGGTTTTAGACTTTGGTGTAATGTCCTATCCTCTGCAAAATATGTGAATATTGCCATATTTTTGCAGCGATTCAGATGGGCCACAAACTGGTAGGAGTATACACACGCACACACACACACACACACACACTTCCTGACTTATTTATCCAATTTGGTTAAAGAGAAGTGGCTGCACAAAGCAGAGACAAATGCTTCATATCTTAATGTAGCTTCCTTTGTCCACATCCTAATATAATATTTGGGGTGGGGGGACCATGTAGACCAGTGAAACTATCCTGTCCACACTGGGGCACCGCAATCCTTTTATACTTGGGAACTTACATCCCTATTGAGGAAGGCTTACACAAACAAGTGCTGTGCTTAACATTTCCATTAAAGGAATGTTTTACCAAGACCAGGCTATTGAATCAAATTCAGTTTGGCCACATCTTCACCCCCTTCACTTCTCTTTTGAAGACTTCTATCTATTCTCATACTTTTACTTGTCCAGAAAATTTTAGAGTCATTTTGTGAAGTTCCGCATTTCATTCCCACCCCCAATGCCAGTTGGATGTTAATTAGAATTGCATTAAAAACACTATTTAAGGGGAATTGCCCTCTGAACACGTTAAATATTCCCATATATTTTTTCAAGAGTCCTTTCTTACATTATGGTTTTCTTCATATTATCCCACACGTTTCTCAGTAAGTTTGATCTTATATATTTTTTACTAATAGTTTAAATAATATTATTGCCCATTATGTTTCCTAACTGGTGTGGTTAGTATATGGAAAAGCCATTGATTTTTGTATAGTTTATAACCAGCCATTTAACTTTTATTGATTAGTTGCAAATAATAGTTATATCTCTTTAGTCTTTTTATTTAGCTGCATTTAGGGTAGCCAGATAAAATAAAGGACAAAAAATTATTTGTTCAGATAAAAAACAAATAACTTTTTAGTATAAGTACATCCCTTGCAATATTTTTTGTTTACCTAAAATTGAAATTTTGCTGGGTGTGTGTCCTGTATTTTTTTTTGCTAAATCTGGCAAGCCTAGTTGCATTGGCTAGTAAAGTATCATTAAGAATCATGCCAAATAATAATGATGATAGCATTGCTGTATTATTTCTGATTTTACTAGGAATGATTTATAGTGTTTCTCTCTTAAGTACTTTAATGTATGCTGCTTTCAGTAATATAAACTTAACAAGGACAGGGATCATATCTCTTTTATTTGCAAATTTGCAAACTCAGTCCTAGCATAGTGCCTGGCATACAGTTTGTGTTCAATCGCTACTGGCTGAATAAATGATAGTAATGATTTATTATGTTAAAGAAGTTTAATAAAAGAAAACTTATAAAGCTGAAATTTTATTATTTTTAAAAATTATGCAGGAATGTTTAATTCAAGAGGCAAGCAAGATATGTATGCGCAATCAGATATAACATGTAAGTAGTCAATAGTGATTAATAGCTTAGATTCTGGGGTTAGACTGCCTAGGTTCAAATCTCACCTCCATTTTTTATTGACTACCTGATTCTGGGCAAGTTTCCTCAGAGCCTTAGTTTTCACATCTGTAAAATGAGATAGTATCTACTTCATAGAGTTATTATGAGGATTGAGAAAATTCACAGTAAATAATCAGTACAATGCCTGGCAGAGAGTATTTTGATAAATTATATCTATTAGTAGAAATTATCATTATTATAGCTACTATTTATTGAACACTTAGCAAGGGATAGGCACTGTTCTAAGCATTTATATGTTATTTTATTTTAAATAATAAGAATAATAATCTTCACTTTTGTTTCCTATACTTCAGAAAATGGATACCAAGAAAATGACTGAAATTTTTCAGAAATCTGTAAACTGGTAATAATAGATGCTCAAAACATAAGCCAGTGATTCTCAAATAGTTGTCCTGGGACCAGCAGCATCAGCGTTACCAGGTGTATTACTTTTCTCTTGCTGCCATAACAAACTCACACAAATTTAGTGGCGTAAAATAAACAAATGTGTTGTCTCACAGTTACTGTAGGTCAGAAGTCTAGGCATAGTGTGACTCAGACAGTTCTCTGCTTAAGAGCCTCACAAGGCCAAAATCAGTGTCAGCAGGACTGCAATACTTTCTGGAAGCTCTAGGGGTGAATCCACTTCCAAGCTCATTCAGGTTATTGGCAGAATTCAGTTCCAGGGAGGACTGAGGTCCCTGCTTCCTTGGGCTGTGGGTAGGAGGTCCTTCTCAGTTTCTTGAAGCCAACCACATTCCTTGGCTAGGCCCCTCTTCCTCCATCTTTTAAGGCCAGCAAGGGCAGAGTGAATGCTTCTCATGTAACATCTCTGACCTCTCCTTCTGCCTCACCGCTCCTGCCTTCCTCTTCTGCTTTTTTTTTTTTTTTTTTTTTAATATTTTCTTGTACTTCAGGTGAAGGCTTACAGAACAAATAGTTTCTCATGAAACAGTAGTACACATGTTGTTTTATGACATTGGTTAACAACCCCACAACATATTAACCCTCTAAATTCTCAACCTTTTTTTTTTTTTTTTTTGTGAAAATACACACAGCCAAAGATACACCATTTCAAAAATTTCTACATGCACAGTTCAGTGACATTGACTATGCTCTTCCAATTGTGCTGTTATTCTCACTTAAGATGAAGGCTTACAGAACAAAATAGTTTCTCATTTAACAGTTACTACACATGTTGCCCCATGACACTGGTTAACAATCTCGCAACACATCGACAATATCCTTACTCAACCTTGGCTTCCCTATCACCAGCTTCCTTGTCCCCTTCTGCCTTCTGGCCCTTGTCACTGGACTCCTGTACCTCGTTAGTCTCATTTGGTTTTACGTGGCTGTCCACTCCCAGGCTGAACAGTGAACCTCGGAGGTAACTTCACCACTGAGCTAAAAGGGTGTCTGGGGCCATACTCTCGAGGTTTCTCCAGTCTCCTTTAGGCCAGTAAATCTGGTCCTTTTTTTTGTGAGTTAGAATTATGCTCTACATCCTTCTCCAGCTCTGTCCAGAGCCCTCTGTTGTGATCCTGATCAGAGCAGTCAGTGGTGGTAGCCGGGCACCATCAAGCTGTACTGGACTCAGTCCGGTGGAGGCCTTGGTAGCTGTGGACAATTAGGCCTTCGGACTAATCTTTTCCTTGTATCCTGTTCTCTTCATTCTCCCTTGCTCCCGAAGGGATGAGACCAGTGGAGTATCTTACATGGCCGCTCACAGGCTTTTAAGACCCCAGACACTACTCACCAAGGTAGAATGTAGAGCATTGTCTTTATAAGCTGTGTCATGCCAATTGAGCTAGATGTTCCCCGAGACCATGGTCCCCAGAGCCCTCCGCCCAGCAATTCAGTCCCTCAGGGAGTTTGGATGTGTCTATGGGGCTTCCATGACCTTTCCTTGTACAAGTTGTGCTAGTTTCCCCTGTATTGTGTACTGTCTTACCCTTCACCCAAGATACCACTTATCTATTGCCTATTTAGTATTCCCCCCCCAACCCCTCCCATCCCTGGTAACCAACAAAGATTGTTACATTTTGCATGTGAACTTTTTCCTGGGTTTTTACAATAGAGGTCTCATACAATATTTGTCCTTTTGTGATTGACTTATTTCACTCAGCATAATGTCCTCCAGTTTCATCCATGTTATGAGACGCTTCACAGATTCATTGTTGTTCTTTCTCGTTCCATAGTACTCCATTGTGTGTATGTACCATAGTTGGTTGATCCATTCATCTGTTGATGGGCACATATGTTGTTTCCATCGTTTTGCTATTATGAACAATGCTACCATGAACATAGGTGTGCATCCTCTTCTGCTTTTAAGGACTCATTTGATTACACTGGCCATCCCCAGATAACCCAGATAATCTCCCTACTTTGAGGTCAGCTGATGAGTGACCTTAACTGTATTTGCAATGTCCTTTCACAAGCATACTGAGGTTAATGTTTGACTGAATAACCAGAGGATGGGATTCTTGGGGGGGGGGGGAGTTGGGGGGAGGGTAATCTTTAGAATTCTGCCTATCACAACTGGGAATTTTTAGAAATTCCAATTCTCTGGCCCCATCCCAGACTAACTGAATCAGGAATTCTTGGAGTGGGGCCTAGCAATGGGTGTTGTCACAAGTCCTTCAGCTGATTCTGATATTCTGATGCATGCTAAAGTTTGAGAACCACTGGGGTAAGTAGATGGTTGAAAGCACATGGTTTGATTTCAAAATTTAAAGTTCAGCCAAAAAGTCTATTTTCAATTTTAAAGTGAATCTCTGAGAAGAACTCATCCTAATAAATTACTTTATAATACATAACTATATTAATTACATTAACTTTACTGATTTAAATGTTATTCAATGGTGATAGAACTCAGTTTCATTTTTAATCAATTAAACTTTTGTCCTCCACCCCCTTACAAAACTTCTTAGTCTTTCCTGGGTGGTTCAAATGGTTAATAGGCTTGGATGCTAATTGAAAAATTGGAGGTTTGAGTCTACCCAGAGGCAACTTGGAACAAAGGCCTGGTGATCTAGTTCAAAAAATTCAGCCATTGAAAACTATGGAGCACAGTTCTACTCTGACACACATGGGGTTGCCATGAATCAGGGTCCACTTGAGCAACTGTTTTGTTTTGCTTTTTTTTTTCCCCTTAAAAAAAGAGTCTAGCTTAAGGGGAAAAGTCTTTAATCATAGAGGACAATATATAATTAAGAACATATGAGGAAATTCATGAAGGAGCCTAGAAACTCCTTTAACCCTAGAGAGTTAGGGGATCTCAAAAGGATTTTCCAGGCTCTACTAATTTCTTATTTTTTACCTCTTTGATTTGCTCTTTTATTTCTCATTTCTACTGACTTCTTCTGAAGTTTCAATTCTAACTTTCAAATTAAATGAGATTAATGCAGAAGAAACTTGGTACTAAGGGCAAGAGAAGGAGAGAAGACAAAGGTTGGCTATAAAAGACAAGTCTTCCAAGTTGGCTTCTCAGTTGTTCTGAGTGGGTGTACATACAGTTTGCAAATATAGGCTTGAGGGAATTTATTTCCCCACTAAAATATGTTAAACAAACACTTTCATTCTATATAACTATATTAAATGCTCTAAAGACACTTTAAGGGAGGGATGGGTGGCTCAGTGGTAGAATTCTCGCCTTCCATGTGGAAGACCTGGTTGGATTTCTGGCCAGTGTGCTTCATGTGTAGCCACCACACATCTGTCAGAGGAGGGTTGCATGTTGCTATGATGCCAAACAGGTTTCAGCAGAGCTTCCAGACTAAGATAGACTAGGAAGAAAGGCTTGGTGGTCGACTTCCAAAAATTAGCCAGTGAAAACCCTATGAATCACAGCAGTCTTATCCACAACCAATTATGGGGATGGCACTGGACCTGACAGTGTTTCGTTCTGTTGTGCCTAGGATCACCATGAGTCAGGGTCAACTCAATGGCAGCTAAAAACACCACCACCAAGACACTTCAAAATGAAAAATAATGTGGCATAAACCCTCTCTGCAAATAAAATTCCAAAAGATTGACTTAGCTGCTCTAGCCTATAATATAATAGTGAACCATTTTCATTTAAATTTGTCTATTGTCTTTAAATTTGGAGGGTGTGCAATCACAGCTTTATATTTAAACCTGATAGATGAATTATTATAGAATGTCTTTTTGACATTCGTGAAAAATCTACCAAAACCTCAGTGGGCGGTGGGTATATAATTGATCCCTTTTATCATCTCTCCCACCGTAGGATTCAGATTTTGGATCCAGTTCCAAAGCCATCACATTGCTAGCCTAAGTCCTTAATTTTAATCGGACTAGTCTATCATGTTTTTGGAGTCCTGGTGGCACAGTGGTTAAGAGCTCAGGCTGCTAACCAACAGGTTGACAGCTTGAATCCACAGCAGCTCCTTGGGAACCCTACAGGGCAGTTCTACTCTGTCCTATAGAGTCACTATGAGTCGGAATCGACTCGACCAGCAATGGTTTTTTTAAAATCATGTTTGTTGTTGTTGTTATTTGTAATTTCTAAAATGCTCAGAACAATTCTCTACCACCAGCCTCAAAAGCTCCAGGAAGTCTTCATGTAAAATTTCCAAGAGAATCAACTCTAAGACTGCGTTCTCCATAGTGAGTGCTGCTGGGAATGAAGGGCCAGATAGATTATGGAAATTGCTTAAAGACTTAAGAGAGGAGTGGTCTCCCTTCAATGCCTTTTTAAAAATAGCCTCCACTAAAGCAATCTCACCATTAAACTTGTCACTTAAGGGGGAGATTAGCTTAAAAGAACACGAATCGGTCTTTCTTGCTAACCTTTTCCTCTCCCTTGTGTGTTTCTGAAGCAGAAACAGTTCCAATTCTATTTCAAGCTTTTTAAAAAAGGCTCAACCTCATCCCCTTGGCATTAGACCTGGTTTATCACTTCCCCCTGCAGGCATTTACACAGGAGTATTGCACATTAATGCGGCGTGTCAGTGAATTGAGACTCTCAGAGTTAAGGGTTAATCAAAATAATTTAGGTGATAACAGTTAGCTCCCTGGAGAGCCTGGGCCCTCATCAGAAGCTGGCTGTACATGAGACGGGAAAGAGAAAAAAAAAAAACAAAAAACGTTAAAGTCAGGGCTCTCTCGTAGAAATCTCCAGGTCTCAGCTGGCATCCAGGCTCAATTACTGGCTCTTAGCTTAGTGGAAAGTCAAGCCTCCCCAAACCCACTGGTGCTCCAGGCATTTTACTGGCTCATTAAATATAGGATTTTGCTTTTCAGCCCCAGCCAAACGTGATGTGCTATCCAAACAGAAAGGATGATGTGAACTGGAAGAGCTGACACAGGAGCCTTCCTTTCCCCCTTTCTCCTCCGTGCTTCTCTCTTTCCATCCATCCCCTCCCCCACCACCATACACTTTACTGCAAACACAGGATTCCTACAGAAATAAACAGCAAGAGGCTCATGTTTTTAGCATGTATGTTAGATTAAGTCAATCAAACATAGTTCCTACCTCAAATGACATACAAAGTAGATGATACTGAAGAAAATAGACCCAGCAGACGTAAACATTACTAAATAAACTACAATTAAGCAAACTAAAATGCTCTAACGTCAGAAATCATCAGTGAGCAGGAGAGGACATTGGAAAGTTGCTTGCTGAGATTAGGAGAAGTCAAGACAAGTTCTTTCCTCAAATACCCATCCAAACAAGGGATAACTGATTCCCTAGATTAACCTAGTATGTAACAAACCTTCAACTCATTTTGGGATACTGATTTGTTATGTGCATTCATGGGGATGGGCTTTTCATGTTTCAAATAAGTCCAACGTCATGGGAGCAGAGGAGAGTGAAAATGGTTGTACTGGAGTCAGTACCCAGAAAGCCCCAGAGGTCCCTGTGTCTCTGAACACCTTCAGATTCTTCTCCCTTTTAGAAGTAAGCAGTTTAGAGAAACAGAAGAAACATAACTTAAAACAATCTTCCAGACCATTCATATCCTACTAGATTACTTAAAAAATAATAAGTGTTCAAACAATATACCTGATATGAGTGAAGTTACAGGAAAATGCAATGCATCCATATGCTACTGCCGGCATTTTAAAGCAATAAAATATCTAACTGGTGAAACTCCAAGAGCAATCTAGCAATAATGTATTAAGGCTTTTATACCTTTTGAGTCAGTGATCCCATCTAGAGGAATTTATCTAAAAATAAATACATAAATAGAATAAAAAGCCATTTACTACAGTTTACATAAAAAAATTATGGCGCTCTTAAGTACTTAGCCCACAAAGATAATTCAGAAATTGCCTTCACCTACAAAGAACTCACAATCTAGTGAGGGAAGACAGGGACATAAAAAAAATAATTGCAATATGATGAAATAAATATGTCACCTGAGATATGTGCTAGGTACAGTATTAACATGAAGGAGATGAGGGTTGAAATAAAGCGGCATGTATTCAACACATACTATAGAGGATCTCCTAAGTGCTGTGCTAGGCTCTGAGAATAAGAAGCAAGCAAGACAGTCCCTGCATTCAGAATGCCCAGTCTAGTGATTCCCAGTAAAAAGAGCAGCAGGTGCAGTGGCCCATAAGGGATGGTGGAACCCATTACCATTGAGTCAATTCTGACCCATAGCAACTCTAGGAAAGAGTAGAACTGCCCCATAGGGTTTCTAAGGCTGTGACCTTTACGGAAGCTGACTGCTATATTTTTCTCCTGTGGAGCAGCTGATGGGTTCAAGCTGCCGACCTCGGTCGAGTACTTAACCACTGCGCCACTAGGGCTCCTAAGGGATGGTGTACCCAGTTTCTGTTGAGTCGATTCTGACTCATAGTGCTCCTATAGGACAGAGTAGAACTGCCTTACAGGGTTTCCAAGGAATGGCTGGTGGATTTGAACTGCCGACCTTTTGGTTAGCAGACAAGCTGGTAACCACTGAGCCACCAGGGCTCCTTCATTAGCAATAGGTAGTAAGGATTAAGCTCTTTATAGAATCATATTTCCTAAGAAATACAACTTTGTTTTTGTCACTAAATATACTAGGAGAAGTAAGGAACCACAAAGCCGGGTGTAGAGGCAGGGCAATTGAAGAGATTCATAACTGCTTTAGAAAAAGCGTTCATGGATTCTTTTCAGAATAATGTGGTTTCTATTGCCTGACAACATTTTTGAAGTCTTTTGCTGGCAACAAAGGTTCACATGCTGAGGGTGGCTGAGCACGAAGCAAAGTGATTTCTCAGTTGCTGTTGAAGTGTTTTTAAGTTCATACTCGGTAAACACATGTATTTCCAGAGGGTTGTTTTGTTTCTTAGTGTTTAACCTTTTAAGGGTTTACATACCTGTAAAATGTCATTTAATGTCACTGGGATTCATGAAAATCGAAGCTTTTGCTTCTGGTATAAAAATAGAGGTTATCATCTACACTGAAAAAAAAGAATCAGAATGGGTCCTCTCTCTTGGTGGCAGTTTCGCCAGGGGGACAGCATCGGTACAACTGTGACTGCGTTGCCGATCCTGAAGAAAAAGGGTCAAGTCTGAAACTTTCCCCAGCAAGGTAAAAAACCAAGTATTGGGCAAGAATTTCTGGAGGTTCAAATTAGCATAACCATGAGTTGTAAGGCTAAGGCCTTTGTACCGAAAATGTGGTCTTCTAACCAGCAGCCATCAGCACAGAGCTGGTTAGAACTACAGAACCTCAGACCCCAGCCCAGACCTACTGAACCAGAATCTGCATTTTAACAATTAAATGCACAATTAGCATTTAACATTAGCACATTAAGGTTTGAGGAGGACTAAACTTAAATCATGGCTTGTTTGGACACAGTCATTAACATTGTTTTTTTATTTCATGAAAACACTTTATATATTCTCTTTTTATAAACTGTTTTATTATCTGTTAGTGCAATATGGTTATTTTATTTTAACTGTGTGACTATACCTCTCATGTTGTTGTTTTTCTTATGGAAAATTCATTTGTTTTTATTTTTTTAAATGACTCACTTTTAAGAAACTATCACTTAAATTGAGAGAGACAAATACCGTATGTGATGGAATTTATAGGTAGCCCAAGAACAGTACAAACCACAATGTCAAGGATTTACTAGGAAGCAGAATTGACATGACCTAATGAAACTGGATATGGAGGCAAATGGAAGTGGAATTACTAAGAATAACTCCTGGATTTCTGGCTTAGGCAAGTGGGTGGACGCTGGGAGGTATTTGCCAAAAGGAAGGAAAAGTTACGAGTTCAATTTTTGGACCTACTGACTTGGAGATGCCTGTGGTTTTCCAGGCGGGCATGTCAAAAAGGCAGCTGGATACACAGGTTAGGTTTAGGAGACAAGTTTGGGTTGGTAAGATGTGGGTCATGTATACTCAAAGGCCTTACAGCCTCTGCACTGAGGCCCAGGACCTCCGCTCTCTATCTCTACCCAGTGCGGGCTGTTGAACAACACTGGTGCCACTAACGTCCTCCGCAATGTCCATGCGCTATGAGCAACCCTAACCGTGTTTGTCAGACATTCTGTATCTACCAGGAAAACATTATTTTTACTCTCCTGCCGTGGAGAGCAAGTCAAGTCTTACTGAGCCCATTTGGGGCAATTTCAGGAAGTCTGGACCACAGTGGGCTAGATTCAGGCAGGACAAATACAGACCTCTGATGTTATCCTAAACCAGGATAAAGACTGGACTTCTCCCCAAAATTCTCTAGGCAAAAACTAGAGGTAGCCATAGCCAATGCACTGACATGCAAGATACTGCATTTCTCCTCCTAACTAGCACATCACTTATTTCTGTGGAACATTCCCTGACAACTGCTTTGGTACCTTTGCTTCTAAAATAAATATCGGTCTTAGCTAAAGTAGAACTTAGCCCCAGAGGGTGAAGTCTGGAAAACTGCAAGTGAGAAAAGAAAGAAACGTATTAGGTAATGTCTCCCACAAGTATGAAATCATTAAAAAAAAAAAAAAAAAAAATCTTTCAGAGAGAAGTTGCCTTAATTTATATATTTTTTTTAGTCTTAAAGCCTAACATTCCAGCAAGTGATTATATTTTAAAAACTTGGTTCGTAAATAAAATCAAGTTACCTCAAAGAAACCACTTGGCATGCTTGAGTTTTTGAATTTTTTAAAGAAGTTCTCTAGTATACAATATCAACTATAGAACTCAAGCTCATTGCAATGATTTTTCTTTTATAGATAGTACCACCTCTAGACACCAAAACTGCTGCAGGCGCAGGAGAAAAACCGCATTCACACCCACTTAATAATGTTTCTTTAATTAAACGGGATATTTAAATTCTAAATATAGACTCACCTTATTTAAGCAGGAATGAAACAGCATATCTTGGGCAGTAGCTTTTGTTTTAGCTGAGCTTGGCAACTTGGGGGACTGACTGCTTCCTTTCTGCTTGAAGGATACTTTCTCACAGCCAGAGAAGAGACACTTGTCAATGGGAAATAATATTTCAATGTTAAAATAAGGAGATTTCGTTTGGGCCCAATGTCTTGCCTCTGATACTCGGCACTGTCATCCAAATCAGCGCAGGAGGAGAAATAATTTGACAAAAACAGTTGCCCAATGGCCACATATCTTCTACATAAACTCAAGAATATCCAAATAGACTGGTAATTTTTGCTAGGCAGCTTTCCAAATAACCATCTGCTTATGTACCCAAAGTCAGTAAATGTACATGGGAAGATCAAATGAGACCACAAAGGTGGGAGGTGGGATGCAAGCATTCACCAGGTGGGAAGAACTTGGACACAACAACATCAGCTGTTGGGGCATCTCTTTCCTAATGTGGCCTCTTTGGTCAAGAAGGAAATTTGTCATAGATATCACATAACCAATGTTTCTGGAAGCTTCCTCTGGTGATGATAGGTGTGTCAAAATATGATTTCAAAAGTTAGGTGGATGAGATTTTATGGCCATTGCCCATCAGCTGTGTTATTTCACAGCCTCCGTGTATTGAGCTATAGACAGTATTCCAGGTACTTCAGATACTTTTCTCATTTGATCCTCATATTGTTCCTAGTGAGTCAAGTTTCAGGTATAGAGACACTAAGCATTTTCTCTTTCTTCTTACATCCTTATCATTACATTCCAGGGAGGGGTAACCTTCATATGACAAGAGGCTGACCTACCAGGCCACAGCTGACTAGAGCAGAGGGCACCTCTGACATCAGATAAGCTGGGCCACTCAAACTCATATCTGTAGGAGCCTGGAGTTGGACCCAGATAAACCAGGTTGTTCTCTGTTGAGCATTAGAAGTGATAAGTGATATAATGCTGGGTGTGGTGAAACCAGGTTGGATCCATTTGCAAGTCTTTGAAGAAAACGAAGAATGACGCAGAGACAAAAGTCTAATAGGCTCTAACAGATACCGACTACTTCAGAAGTTACCTTGGTGCCTGACTCTGATTCCTGGATTCACTTCTTCTCCTTGGGGGCTCATAAGATAACCTGCATCTTTACATTATTTCGCCTTTCTTCTTAAATTACCTTGAGTGGATTTCATTCAATACAACACAATGATCTCTCAGAGAGTATTCTTATTCCCATTTTTCAAAAAGTTACCTGCTCTCTGAGAGTTTAAAAAGATCATGCAGATAGTAAAAAGTGGAATGCAAGTCCAAATCTATATGACTCCAAAGTTTGTGCTTTTCACCACTAGACTGATTTATATCTAAAAATTTCAGCATACCGCGCTGTCTGCTGAAGTTGTCTGAATCTAGTGAGCTACAGCCTTTGTGATTTTCAGAAGTTATTGCTGGTCTTCTTAGAGTTTAATATTCAAAACAATCACTCCTTAGAAACAGAGTGTCCATATTTTCATCTACACCATTAAGGGGAGGGAAGTAAAATTTCCTGCTTTCCAGCAGAACTGGCCTTCTTTCAAGGACTCCAATTCTAATTGCTTTTGCAGAATACACGTACCGCTAGTAAGTTAGACCCATCTCTTCTCAAAGAAAAATTTCATTTTTTTGATCAATTTTCTATGCATAATTTATCATCACTAGACCATCCTTATTGTTTATCTTTATGGACTGTTTCCCAGAAGAAATTGACATATATTTTTTCTCTTTTTAACTAGCCATGAATCCAGAGTTACTCATGTAACTTCTCAACAGCTTAGCTTTAGGGTTTATTTCTTAGCTTTCCTTTATGGAGAAGGAAAGCTCACTCAAGTGATCCTATTACTATTTTGAGCTCTGTTGGCTCTCATGCTGGGATGTAAGGCCTCATCACCCTAATAACTGGTTGGTTCATAAGAATCTGGACTTGGACCACTCTTTGATTAGGTGATTATGTGCATGGTTTAGGTCAAGATGTTTTTATTGAAGTTCAAGCAAAAAAAACATCATAGTACTTGCTATAAATCCATCAATTTATTTGTTACACTCATTACATTATAACACCAACAATTTTTTAAATCATCCAGATGAGGCAGGCAGCCTCAGAGCCTAACCTTTCTAAGAAACACCTGCTCTGGCTTATCCTCCTACACCCAGCAGAACAGGCTGCACATTCTTCTGAAATTGTCCTTGGCAAGATAACCACAGAGTGGGCCACAGATGGCCTCAAGCCACCTCTATGTGAAGACTTAACATGCTAATGAAGGAAAATCAACCTCTTCCTCCATCCTGGGGGATAGAACCCTTGTCTAAAGAAATGCACAATCGTCTCCAACTCCGAGCGCCTGCGTGGAGGTCAATTCAGAATACTCGTGATGAATTTGTATGTCCTTGGCTGCTCTCTGTAAAAGCCCGCGAGCAGTCTTAGAGGCAGCAGCCCCATAACTCCTTTCCTTGTACAGTGAAATAAAGTCACCTTCATGATCTACCACCTCGTCCTCTTTTCATTGGCTGTAACAAGTCACACTGAGCAAAACTTGGGGTTTTCACCTGGCAACACAGATGTCCACCACTTTAGTAAATCACCTTTTAGATTTTCCATGTCCTTTTGAGTTCACCTAACCTGTCAGGAAGCACTTTTCTGTACTGCTAATTCTTTTTAATTATCATTTGAGTGGTCACTTTGAGTTGATATAACCACCGAGGCAGGATGTTAAATTTTTAGAGTGTTCCAGTTAATTCTTTAAATAATGCTAAGCCTGGTAATCAAGTAGCCTGTTAGCTGAAAAGCTTACCCTCACGCCCTTACCATGAGTGTTGACAAGCACTAGTCACATGTAAACAAACACCAAACTGGCAGTGGGACAGCAATCCCAGAACATTCTGAGTTTCTTTTATTTGCCTGGTAGGGTTAACAATGCAGGCTGACCTCCTGCTCTCAACTTTTTCTTGTCAGCACCCATCTCTTCCTTGGCAGTAACGTAGGCAGAGATTTTAAGAGTTTTCTTCATACTTAATTAGGGTCCAAAAGCAACAGGAAAAGTAGCTGGGGTCACTGCAGTAATGTAGGTGGAGATTTTAAGAGTTTTCTTCATACTTAATTAGGGTCCAAAAGCAACAGGAAAAGTAGCTGCGGTCACTGCAATGGCACCATTTGTCAGTAGGAGGGATGCAGCACAAATTTATACTACTGTTTTCTAGGAGCACTCGAAGTTGGGTCTCTATGGTCTCCCCAGATAGGGTCTCAAATGTATTACAGAAAAATCCAGGATGGCCTCTCTCTCCTCTGACCACAGGGGGATTAAGCTGAGGTTCAGAGGGACCCGAGGCAACATGCGTTTCTGGTACTCTGTGGACATCTTTTACTTTTCCTTCTCTGGACAGTTCTTTTACCTTCAGTCAGGGCGTCTGGAAGATCTGTATGCCTCTTTTGGTTAGTGGAAAAGGCACAGTGGTTTGGGCCTGGAGAAATGTAAATCTGAGCAACCAACCACCTATTTCTTATACTTAAAAAAAAAAAAAGTACATTTTTCAAAACAAATCAGTTCATTTCCTTATCAAACCCAAATACATGGAATCATACAATAACAAGAAAAGCAAAAGGGGGAGGGATAAGAAGTATCCTGTATTTCATAAAGTGTTAATGCTGGCCATCCCTTGGCCTTACTTTTAAAAGGGGACTCACTTCTATTTTAAGTCAAGTCCCAGCATTTAAAAAGCCAGGTGATTTGCTATTTTCTAACCATTTCTAAGAGCCACAAGGTACTCAATCCACCTGTTCTGAATCTTTCTTGCTTCTCAGAGAAGCCTATCTCTGACCAGCTCCATTCTTCTCGGTCACATTTCATTCTGATGTGGGCTTCTCCTTTCCAAGAAGGTCTCTATTCTAGTCTTCCTGGAACAGCCTCGTGTGCTCCTCTTCTTCTCCCTTTTATAGTGGCGACAATGATGTCACTCTTAGCTGTTCCTGAGCTGGTTCCTAACTCAACACTAAGTGAATGACTCAGCCCAAATCAGTAATCTTGCCATTAACAGCTCAGACTATTTTGAACTGTAACCAACTGTGATGGTTAAGATTGTGTGTCATCTTGGCTGGGCCATGATTCTCAGGGGTTTGGCAGTTGTGTGGTGTTGTGATCATTTCCATGCTGAGATTTGATATAATGTGATCACCCCCATGATGAGCTTTGCCTTGCCTACATACAATGCTTCTGCAAAAACTATCATCCGTGGACTTAAAGAATGCCTTATCCACCATCATGGTAGCCCACACAGCATCACTTCGGATTAAGGGACTCACTTCGCAACAAATAAAGTGTGACAATGGGCCCATGCTCATGACATTCACTGGTCTCACTATGTAGGGTCCTCATCATCCTGAAGCAGCTGGCTTGACAGAACAATGGAGGAGCCTTCTAAACACATAAGTATGGCACCAGCTAGGTAGCAATACCTTGCAGGGTTGGGGCACTGTTCTCTAGGAGGCAGTATATGCTCCAAACCAGCATCCAATATATGGTGCTGTGTCTCCCATAGCTAGGATTCATGAGTCTAGGAATCAAGGGGTGGAAATGGGAGTAGCACCACTCACTATTACCCCAAGTGACCCCCTCACAAGATTTTCGCTTCCTTTCCCCCTGACATTATGCTCTGCAGGTCTAGGGGTCTTAGTTCCAAAGGGAGGAATGTTCACTGATTCCATTGAACAGGAAGCTAAGAATACCATCTGGCCATTTTGGGCTCCTTATGCCTCTGGATCAACAGGCAAAGTAGTGAGTTACCATACTGGCTGGTGTGACTGATCCTGATTACCAAGAAGAAATTGGATTGATATCACATAATGGAGGTAAAGAAGAGTACGTCTGGAAAGCAGGAGATCCCTTAGGGCGTCTCTTAGTACTATCATGCCCTGTGATTAAAGTCAATGGAAAAATACAGCAACTCAATTCCAACATGACTGCTAAAGGTCCAGGCCCTTCAGGAATGGTTTGGATCACTCCACCAGGCAAAGAACCATGAACAGCTGAGGTGCTTGCCGAGGGCAAAGGGAATACGGAATGGGTGGTAGAAGAAGGTAGTTCTAAATACCAGTTACGACCACGTGACCAGTTGCAGAAACGAGGACTGTAATTGTTATGAGTATTTCTGCTTTGTATGTGTGCATCAAATATTTTTGTTTTCTTCACTTACGAAATTTAAGATATAAATAGGGCTAGTGCATTCTCAGTTGTATGTGTGTTCATTGTATCATGTTGGGCACAACTTTATAATTGTCTTTATTCAGAGATTATGTATGGTTTAAAGAGATGTGTACAGGTGTCAAGTTGACTAGGGGTGGACTGTGATGGTTAAGATTGTGTGTCAACTTGGCTGGGCCAGATTCTCAGTGGTTTGGCAGTTGTATGATGTGATCACTTCCACGTTGAGATCTTTCTATAATGTGATCACCCCGCATGATGGGATCTTCAGTGAGTAGCCAATCAGTTGAAAGGGAGTTTCCTTGGGCGTGTGGACTTCATCGAATATAAGTGGACATTCTGGCAAGGCTTGTGGGCTTTTGCTTGCTCTGGATCCTTCAGCTGGCTCCTGTTCATCTGACCTCTGGTTCTTGGGACTTGAGTTAGCAGCTTACCTGTGGTCTTGCCTGCTGATCTCAGGATTCATCGATCTTTGCAGCCTGTGATTAAGAGACCTGCTGTCTGACCCACCGATCTTAGGTTTGCCAGCCCCTGCAGGTACGTGAATCAGGAGAAGACTCCAGCCTGACCCATGGACTTGGGACGTTCCAGTCTCTACAACTTCATGAGCCATTTCCTTGATACAAATCTCTCTCTATATATATTTACATGCTTTACTGGTTTTGCTTCTCTAGAGAACCCAGCCTAAGACACCAACATAGATTTAATGCAGTCAATCCATTTACCCAGCAGTTACAGTCATACTCAACACGTGCTAGGTAAAGAATACTTATTAAGGAAGGAACACTATTTGCCAAGCTTCAAAAAAGTTTTAACTTAGAGATTTACTACAGTTGGTCTGTTGAGAATGTAGACAGTTCTAAAGTTACCGGTGACCTCCAAACACTATATTCAGTGGGCTTTCCTCCTCATTCTTCCTGACATGTCTGTCCATCTCTCCATTCGTTTCCTGGCTTCCATGGCACCCTCAATACTGGGTTCACTTCACTCTCATTCCTTGCACTGCACCTGTCCTGTTCCCTTCCTTGTTTCTACTTCTGCCTGTTTCCTCAAAGAATTTATTCACTGGCAGCATCGTCAATTATCACCTATGTGGCTGCTTGGTATTAGTTGGGAGTTGCAAGTAATAGAAACCTAATTTGAACAAGCATAAATTTAAAAGAGAGATTTAATTTAAGGATCTTAGTCAAGAATGAAGCTGAATCTTAGGAACACCAGGGATCAGGGACTCAAATTTGCTGAGTTTTCTTTTTTTTACCCATTTTGCTTTCCTTCCCTGTGGGATGGTGTCATTTTTCTTTGTGCAGTCTGAGTTTACATCTTTTTGTTCCAGAGAGCAGGACAATTGGGCTGTAATGTCTTGGTCTCAATTCCCAATTTCTGATGAAGGATACTTACTGGCTCAGCTTAGCCTGAGTCTTGAATAAATCAATTACGTCTGGGGGTATCATCAGGGGAAAGGGTCAGGTGCTCACCTTGGACCAACCCAATCATCACCTCAAGATTTAATTGTCCCTCTGGTGACCATAAAGAGTTTGCTGGATATCATCACATACTGCCCTCTCAAAGTTAACAAGCCTGAAACTGACCTCATCAGTTCCCACCCAAACAATGCGCTGGCCTAGCCTCCAACTTTACTACTTATGAACAAATCATTCTCCCAGCATCCTTGGCTAAAACCTTGAATCATCCAGTCTTCTCTTTTTCTCCCTCTCCTCTGTATGCTGCCATAAATTTTTATAATTAGTAATAATAGCTAATACTTACTGAATATTTACTCTGTGCCACTAAATGGAATATACATTATCTCATTTAATTCTCACAGCAAACCCATGAGGTGGATAGTATTAGTAAGGCCACTTTACAGATAAAGGGGACCAAAGTTCAAAAAGATGAAGTAACTTGCCCAAGATCACACAGGTACTAAGTAATAAATCTCAGGAGCAAATTTAAGGCTGTTTGACTTCAGAACTCAAGCTTTTAACAATCAGACCATACTATCGCCTTGCTTCTGAAAGATTTTGTTACTTAATATCCTCAGTATCTCATTCCTACAAATCCCTCTTCAATCATCTTGTCCACCCATGCAAACAGCCCTGGCACTGCCTTTCCCCTACAGCTGTTCAGAGTTCTGAAACTGCCATGGGAACTTGGCATCAAGTGTGAGAAATCCAGATTTCATCAGCAGTTTCAGTGCTATGTTCCTCGACAGTTGTATGTTAAAATCCCTAATAGTTGTTCAGAGTTTTTTTTTTAAAATCAGTTAATGTATTAGTTAGCTCTGTTTTGCCTTTTAATCATTTATTCCTCTGTATAGTCTACATTTTCATGACTGTA
The DNA here is from genome assembly GCA_030035585.1 of Dugong dugon. Lineage (NCBI taxonomy): Eukaryota > Metazoa > Chordata > Mammalia > Sirenia > Dugongidae > Dugong > Dugong dugon. The sequence goes on along the minus strand of CM057463.1, from coordinate 16,449,492 downwards.
CAGACACCTACAAATGTTCCACAGCATAAAATCCTTTAGGTGAATTTAACTACTTATTCTTGGCCTAAGTTATAGATATCTTCTTTTCCTTGACTGGATGCCCCTTACCTTAAGACTTCTATCTACTATTCCTAGGACAAACTTTCAACATAATGTGCCTCAAGTTTCTAGAATAATACTTTCCTGGAAATTCAGTTCAGGCAAACCCTCACAAATCCACCACCAGCGCACATTTTCCCTTGGAAAATGACTGTGTTGATCTCCCCTCACACACAACCTTCTGCTGGTCTGTGTTAAATCTCAACTGGTTATGGTCAGTAGCTGTGGTAGGCAGACTTTAAAATGGTCTCCAGTGTTCCCTGCCTCCTGATGTTTATGCCCTTGTGTAATTTCCTCCCGAGCGTGGTCTGAACCTAGTGACTTGCTTAACCAAACAGAATAACCAGTAAAGGTGATGGGATGTCACTTCCATGATCAGGTTACTAAAGATTGTGACTTCTGTCTTGCTTGTAGATTCCACTGCCTTCTCAGCCTGCACACTTTGATGAAGCAAGCTGCCATGTTTGAGAGGTGCACATGGCAAGGAACTCCGGCCAACACCTAGCAAGAAAGTGAACCCTCTCAACAATCATGTGAGCTTGGAAGCAGATCGTTCCCCAGTCAGGTCTTGGCAAGTCCCTGAAATAGAGGATCCAGCTACATTGCAGGTTCCTGACCTGCAAAAACTGTGAGATAATGAATGCTTGTTGTTTTAAGCTGCTAAGTTTTGTCGTAATTTGCTGTATAGCAAGAGAAAATGAATACAGTAGTAAATTTAAAAGAATCAAATTTTCCTTCATTACACTTTTATGTAGTGCCTCACATATTTGACTTTTTGGGGAAAATTATTACAATAATGGTTTAACTTTCATGTGTTGGTTAGTCAATAAGCTGTTTTTGCTCATCTTTGGAATGGTTCCAGTTCATGGCTCCCAGTGTCCTTTGCTAGGAACAGGAAAGGAGGTGAATGCACATCTGTGGCTGTTTTCCCCTGAACACTCCAGTCTCTGGGAAGTGGAAGCAAATGCGCTGCTGAAATAATTATGAAGCTTCTCAGTCTGAAGGGCAATCTCACCATCATTGACTCATGTGAATCTGACCATATGACTTCTGGCCAAAGTCACTCAGCATTCATTTGCCTAAATATTGCACACTACAAATTTAAGTTCCAAAACTTAGAAATACACTAGTTTACATGATTAATGAGAAATGAACTCCAAAATTAATCCTGAAGTAAATGCAAATTCGGCTGCCAAATAATCCACGAGATATCAGTTTCAGTACAGACATTAAAATGATTAGCCCCTTCTTATGCCATAAGACCTTTGATCTTAATGACCATTTTCCCAGTAACAGTGAAGTGTAAAAGGTGCACCCACTCTCTAATGATGATATTATTTTCCTTAGATGTGAAGTTGTTATACTCCTATTTTCATAAATAACAGGAAGATAAGAGTTTTGGTGAAATTATTTTCTTGGGATGAGAATTTTTATATTGATCTTATCATCAGAGGTTTATGTTCTATATAAAGCAATAGCAAAAATTCTGTTTGTGGGGAAAATAAACAGAAGGATCATTGTTTCTTCCTTTTCTCTCCAATAATCACCATCTTAAACTATATATATACGGTGTGTGCACACTCATAAACAGTCAAGTATAATGATATTTTCCAGTTAGATGTTTCTTCCTAGGAAAGGAAAGGTGGTAGAAGCCAAATGCAGATTTGCATATAAAAAGTACCCCCTGTCACCAAGAAATAAGTAATAATCTAACTTGAAATTTCATTGTAATAGTGGACACTTCTTGTGTGCATGCAGCCATCAGGAAATAATTCTTTGTTACAAATAGCCACTCCTATGCTGAGGCCAACTCTTAGCACTCCTCAAAAAATATATTGCTTGTGATTGCAAAAAGTTCCCATGGGATGGATGATTGGTTAGAGAGGATGAATCTGTGCCACTAAGTATGTGGCCACCATCAATTTCAGCTCCCATGCCACCTGTTTTCTCTGGACTTGTCTCTGTTTTAAATCCTTCATTCAATGCACATTAGAAAAAAGTACTGAGGAACGGCGATCCTAATTTGCCACACTTTTTGTTTAACACCGTGGGAAAAACATCCACACCAACAGATGCTGGTATAAAGGCAGTGTTTTTAAAAGCATGGTTGGTCTATGTTCCTTCCATTTACTCAAAGCACTAACACATCAGTAACACCGAATACTGAAAAATTTAAGACTGACACACACTTTTCACTGTCCAAGATAAGTATTAAAGGGTAACAACCACATACTTGTATTTGCCTCTTTCCTGTTCCTAGAATGGTATACTGGGAGCCATAGACTGGAAACCCTCCACGGATGAGCAGAAAAAGCCCAGTGACTGACTCACACATAACAATTAATCAATTTTGCCAGAATAGGTTGCTGGGAGACAATCACAAGCAATATCTTTTAATTTAAAATGTTAAGCCACACAGTATTTTACTGGACTTACATTTGATCTTTAATTCATAGTCACATTTGGCGCAGTGGTTAAGAGTTCGACTTCTAACCGAAAGGTCAGCAGTTCGAATCTACCAGCCGCTCCTTGGAAACCCTATGGGGCCATGTCTGCTCTGTCCTATGGGGTCACTATGAGTCAGAATTGACTCGATGGCAACGGGGTTTTCTTTTTTTATTACCAAGTTTGACAGTGGTAAAAATCAAAGCTGGTTTGAGAGCCTACCAAGAAGTTCTTAATACAAAAAGGAATCTCCATATGAAGAATACTATCTTGTATGAAAACAATGTTTTAAGTAGATATTAGTTAGAAAGAAATTTACAGTAAAGAATGGTACATAAGGTATATCTGCATTTCCACAGTCATGACAACACAGTTATTTTTAAACATATATATCATGAAGGGGAAATGCAATCATTTCTACCTTAAAGGTAACACAATACACAGGAAAGCATAGCAAAAACAAAAACTAGGCTTGCATTCAGAAGATATAGTTTCAGGTCAGAATTCACTGGGTGGCACAAATGGTTAATTAAGCACCCGAAAGGTTGGCCATTTGAACCCCCCAGAGGTGCCTGGGAAGAAAGGCCTGGTGATCTGCTTCTGAAAGGTCACAGCCTTGAAAACCCTATGGAGCAGTTCTACTCTGCACACATGGGGTCGCCATGAGTCGGAATCAACTAGATGGCAACTAACAACAAGAGTGTCAACTCCATCACCACCAATTTGCTAGTTGTGTTGCTTTAGGCAATTAACCCCTCTGAACCCTACACTTTTCATCACACCTGCAAGACTCTTTCCACTTTGAAAAGTTCAATATTCTACATCCTCTTTCAGATTCAAAAAAGAAACCTACAATCTATAGCTATTGTATGTTCTTCAGATTTCTGAATGACAATAAAATCTACTTTTTAAGTGGTTAGGTATATTCTAGAGGCAACTACATTGTAATATAATTGTAAAATATATTTTAGTAATTTGTTTTGAGGAGCGGGAGGATGGAGGCCATGTTGGGTAATGGTAAAAATCAAATTACACTATGGGAGCCTACCAAGAGTTCTAAAATCTTTCTGAGTAAATAAGTTTTAGTTCGTTCTGAAAACTAAAGAAAAATAGAAATCAGAGGAGAGTCATTTGATATTGTAGGAAGAAAAGAAAGAAAAAAAAAAACCTAAGTTTTCTCTGAGAAAAATATCCTCTGAAACATAGTAGTTTAGAGTAAATGAAGTTTTAAGTGCAACAGATGTCCTTTAAACTACTTTTCATGAGAGTTTACCAACTCAACTATTTATATTAGATCCACATGGATTATGTTTTTCTTATTTCTCACTACATATCATTCTTATTTGTCCTCTACCACTCCCTGAAGATTATTCAGGTCTTCTATCACTGTATATCTCTTGGCATTTCAAATCTGAAAATCAAAATATGTTACCTCTACTTTAAAGTTCAGAAGGTCCAATTCAATCATGGAAATTAATATTATCAATGATAATGAAACTCACATAAGAAGCCAGTCTGGAACAAGAATTTTGGCCTCTGAGCTCTGAGTCTATTTTTATCATTAAACATTTCATATGCTTATTTTTGCCTCATATGCTCCAAAAAAGCAGCAGTGAACATGTGATGATCAGCCTTTATCTTTTCATAATTGTGGCATTTTGAAAACATAAGTTAAACTTTTCCCTGGGGCATTAGAGGAGTCTTGTGTAAGAACTATCAAAGAATCTTAAGTATTACTCTAATAATAGAGAAGATCCCTCCCAGAGAATATTATTCTATGGGTATCATTTATTCCCTTGGGAAAAAAACAAATGGGTAATACTAATCATTGATTCAAAAAGCATGAAAATATTCTAGGATGCATTAAAAAAGTATATGGAATACATGAAGAATGAGGTATTGATTTCTTTATTTTACACTAAGCAGAATTTTACTGTATTCATTTTAGGGCTTCATAGCAAAAAGATAATAAAACTTTAGAAAGGATTTCAAGAAAAAACTCAATGATGAGTAGAATTTTAAGAGGTAAGAATTATGCAACTTGAAAAGAAGAAATTTAATAATTTTATACCTTAAGATCTATGACGAGTTCTCCGAGTACAGTGATCAGATCTATATATATTAAAAATAAAATTAGCTAAATTAAAAGCACTAGATATTTAGGTTAGATATGTTAAGCCTCCTTTTTAGGGGAATTCTTAAAAGGAATAGATTCTTCCATTTCAACGATCTTATACAGGCTTCTGGAACAGAGCAGACAGATACCCCTCAAGATGCTTTAACTGCAGTAACAGAGCACTGACTTAAGATGCAGAAGGCCTGTGATTTCCAGGAATCCACTTAACGTTTCTTATGCTTACTTAATGTAATAAGTAAAATGGAAAGAATAATCTGTCTTCCTCACAGGATGCTGTGTCAATTTAATTCAACATATATGAATTGTTAATGTGTGAAACGATGCAAAAATTAGCATGATACGACTTCTGCTCTCAGTGAGTTTATTATCCACTGGGAGAGACCATATGAACAATTTGAATCAGAAGGATCTAAGTACTATAATGGAGGAATAAAAATAATGCTATGGGGACCCAGAGAAGAAAGTAATTGATTCCAACAGGAAGGGTTGGGAAAGGTTTCAACAGAAAAAGCAGCATCTGAGCTGGCTTTGAGAATACGAAAGAACTCAAGAAGCACTGTGTCCAGTGGAAAGGGGATTAGGTAGCCTTGGAGTCAAAAGCACCAAGTTCTGGTTCCTCTTCTGCCTTCACTGTTCACTAGATGTGTGCAGGACTCTCCTTCAGGGAAGGAGTCATGGGCATGTGGTTTTGCCTGAGTTGCTGTGGGTTTGGATGGCAGGTTAAATCTACTTGCTGATTTCACTGTGGGCTAAGCTGTTTTTGCCTATCTGCGGGTAGAAATGCTCCTGAGGCACGAGATTCTGGCCTGAATCGGACTATTCATGCTCTACTCTCCAGCTGGGGACAACTCCTCCTGCAGGGTGGTAATCTCTGATCTGGCCAACTACAAAGTTCTTCTAGTAGGGGACTACAGATGCATATCTGCCATCCAGTTTTAGCTGCTTAAATTGGATAAAAGTCATTGCTGGGCTTTTTTTTTTTTCATGATTTCTTTTAAAACTGTACTCATCTTACTATTTACCCATTTTTAATTTAGGCTGCTATTGGAAGCTTTTAAAAATGTATCTATCTTTTCATTTTTAACAGAGAACAGGAAACAGCAGCATAATAGGGGTGGTCTTACAGGTAGTCCTGCCTCAAACAAGGAAAATTTGTACATTTTCACCCCAGTTGGCTCAGTATAAATACTTTCAGTATAAACACTTTCCAGTTTAGATTTCTGATTCTAACGTGGCCTAACACCTTTAAACTTGGATCCAGTATTCAGGATCCAAGTTTTGTAACTAAACTAAGGATATCATATATACTGGATAAAACGTTAAGATCCAGTAGATAAATAGGTAAAGAAAAATGTATAAATGTTCATTAAAGACACCATAACCAGTAAATATGTAGGAAAAAATTTAAAATTATTATGAATAATAATCGTAACCATAATAATAAAAATACCCTATCCTAGGAAAGATAAGAAGAAACTAGAAATCTCGTGGGTTGCTGGTGGCAGTATAAACTGGAATAATTCTTATTAAAATCTATTTGACCATAAAATATTCTTTGACTCTACGTTAGGGAATTTATGCTAGGAATATGATTGCAAAGAAGAAAAAACTCTTTGTAAGTTTATTGGGTTACTGCAGAAACCTTGTAAATGATATTCCTATTTCTATCCCCTGCCCTCCTCCTCCTCATAATCTATTTTCAACACAACCGTTAGAGGGATCCAATCCTCTGCGTAAAGACCCTCCAGCGGCTCCTCATTTTACCAGGGTAAAAGGCCAAGTCCTTACAACGGTTTATGAGGCTCCATATGATCTGGCTCCCTGCTACCTCTCTGATCTCATCGCTGCTATTCTTCCCTCACTCTTTACACTACAGCCAGAGGCGTCCTTGCTGTTCCAAGAACAAGCCAGCCTTAGGAATTTTGTTCTTGGTGTTAACTCTGGCTCAGTCCTCTTCCATGAGACCCATGTGTGCACACTCCTGCTTTTCTTCAATTCTTTTTTCTGGTTCCTCTTCCTAATGAAGCCTACCCTGACCTACTCAATTTAAAATTTCAACTCACTTCTCCTACCCCTGAGCCCAACCTGGATTCCTAACACCCTCCCCTTTTAATCTGTTCTTCTAACTACTGTATAATTATTTATTATGTTTATAGTCTTGTCTTCCTAGCACAAAATTACAAGTTTCACAGGGGCAGAGATTTTTATCTATTTTGTACTGACGTATCCTAAAAATCTGGAATAGTACTGGCACATAAATATAGGTGGTATATAAACAATAGTTGAATGCTGTGATGGTTAATGTTATGTGTCAACTTCACTAGGCCATGATTCTCAGTGGTTTGGCAGACATTATGTAATCATCCTCCATTTTGTGATCTGATGTGAGCAGCCAATCAGCTGGAAGGAGAGTGTCCTTGGGAGCGTGGTCTGCATCCAATATATATATCGATATTCTGGCAAATCTTGCTCTTTCTGATCCTGCATTCATCTTGTCATCCTCTGACCTCTGGTTTTTGGGACATCAGAAGCCTTCAGCCTGCTGCCTGACCTGCAGCTTTTGGATTTGTCAGTTCCCACAGCCTTGTGAGCCAGCAGCCTGCTGCCTGATCTGCAGATTTTGGGTTCGTTAGCCCCTGCAACCACGTGAGTCAGGAGAAGCCTCCAGCTGCCTGCCTGACCCATGGATTTGGGACTTGCCAGCCTCCACAACTGTGTGACCACTTGCTTGAAATAAATCTCACTCTCTTTATATATATAAATACATTTCACGCATTTTGCTCCTTTAGAGAACCCAGCCTAAGACATCTGGTACCAAAAGAGGTTCTAGAATTGGTTTTCTGAATTGGTTCTCAAGTCTGGCTAGACTTAAATACACTGACGACTCTAATTCCAGTAAGGAAGAGGGCAGAGCTAATTCATGGCATGAGGTAGCAGTAGAAATACGTAAAATATCACCACCATTGGATCAAACATTTGTGAGAAACAAGGCTCTGGGTGATTGTGTATTTGATACCTTTCAACATTTCTTTCAAACTGAGAAGTATAGAGAGGGTGGTTGGTTAGTCCTACTTTCATTAGACAAAATGATGAAAGAAAGGGATGAGCTCAGGGCTTCAGAGTCAGCTCAGGTGCTGCATAAAACACCTGGAAGTCGCCACTTGTACCCTGAAAGAAAGCCTTATTTCTTGTAGTAATAGCTGATACTGCAGAACACCAAACCCAGTCTTAACCTAAGAGTGGCTGAATTACAATGCCAATTAAACTCTCAAGCTCGAATGGCATCTGAAGTTAAAGTGAAGGCATTAATTGGGAAGAAATGGCATCCTGAAACTTAGGATGGGGACGTATGGGCAGATAATCAGGAACCTGGGGACACTGAGCCCCTAAATTCTATTGAATCACTCCTGCCAACAGAACCAGCCCTTTCACTCCCATCTCAAGAGATTACTCCAACTTTGTCTGCTAAGCCACCTTCTCCAGTAAAACCATTATCCCTTCCACTTCCTATGATGAGATTAACCCAGCAGTGATGAAGAATGTTTGTCTGAGACATTGCCTGGGGCATCGGCTGAGATGCCTTACAAGATATTGCTGAATGTCCCCAGGACCCACCCTCATCACCCATTTTTGCTTCTAGACCTTTCTGAATGGGCCAAAGAAGATACTTGCGTCTCGTGAATGTTCACCAAAGGGTGACTTTGGCAGAGAAAGATTTTAACAATCAAGTGGATAGGACGATGTGTTCTGTGGATACCAGTTAGCCTCTTTCCCCAGCCACTCCCGTCACTGCCCAATGGGCTCATGAACAAATGGTGGTAGGGATGGAGGTTATGCATGGGCTCAGCAACATAGACTTCCACTCACCAAGGCGGACTTGCCTACAACCACTGCTGAGTGCCCAATCTGCCAGCAGCAGAGACCAATGGTGAGTCCCCAATATGGTACCATTCCTCAGGGTGATCAGCCAGCAACCTGGTGGCAGGTAGGTTACACTGGACCGCTTCCATCATGGAAAGGGCAGTTCTTACCGGGACAGATGCTTAATTCTGGATATGGATATGGATTTGCCTTCCCTGCACGCAATGCTTCTGCCAGAACTACCATCCATGAACTTACAGAATGCCTCAGCCACTGTCATAGTATCCCACACAGCACTGCCTCGGATCAAGGAACTTGCTTCACAGCAAATGAAGTGCAGCAATGGGCCCATGCTCATGGAATTCACTGGTCTTGCCATGTTCCCCATCATACTGAAACAACTGATGATAGACTGATGGAATGGCCTTTTAAAGACACAGTTATGGCACCAGCCAGGTGGCAATACATTGCAGGGTGGGACAATGTTCTCCAGGAGGCTGTACATGCTCTAAACTAGCATCCAATATATGCTGCTGTTTCTCCCACACACAGGATTCATGGGTCCAAGAATCAAGGGGGTGGAAATGGGAGTGGCACTACTCACTATTACCCCTAGTGACTCACCTGCAAAATTTTGCTTCCTGTCCCCACGACCCTATGCTTTGCGGGTCTAGAGGTCTTAATTCCAAAGGCCAGAATGCTCCCACCAGTAGACACAACACTGATTCCATTGAACTACAAGTTAAGAGTGCCACCTGGCCACTTTGGGCTCCTCATGTCTCTGGATCAACAGGCAAAGAAGGGAGTTAACATATTGGCTGGTGTGAATGATCCTGATTGCCAAGGGGAAATTGGATTTATATTATATAATGGAGGTAAAGAAAAGTATGTCTGAAATACAGGAAATCCCTTAGAGCGTTTCTTAGTACTACCATGACCTGTGATTGAAGTCAATACAAAACTACAGCAACCCAATTTTGACATGACTACTAATGGCCCAGATCCTTCAGGAATGAAAGTTTGGGTCACTCTACCAGGCAAAGAACCATGACCAGCTGAAGTGCTTGCTGAGGGAAAAAGGAATATGAAATTGGTGGGGGAAAAAGATAGTTCTAAATATCAGCTACGACCATGTGACTAGTTGTAAAAATGAGGACTGTAATTGTTATGGGTTATTTCTTCCTTGTTTTGTTATATGTGTATGTGTGTGTATATATAACAAAAATCTTTGTTTTCTTCCCTCCCTTATATTATTGTATTATAAAATACAAGATATAAATGGGGCAAGTGCATTTTTGAATGTACTCTTATTAGTTATATTATGTTAGGTGGCAAGTATGGCTTTATAATTGTCTCTGTTTAGAGATTATGTGTGGTTTAAGGAGATGTGCACAGCTGCCAAGTTGACAACGGGTGGACTGTGATGGTTAATGTTATGCGTCAGTTTGGCTAGGCTATGATTCTCAGTGGTTTGGCATGCATTATGTAATCATCCTCCATTTTGTGATCTGATGTGAGCAGTTAATCAGTTGGAAGGACAGTTACCTTGGGAGTGTGTGGCCTGCACCCAATATACATATGGATGTTCTGGCAAAGCTCACTCTCTATTTCTGATCCTGCATTTGTCTCATTCTCTGACCTCTGATTCTTGGGACATGAGAAGCCTTCAGCCTGCTGTCTGACCTGCAGATTTTGGATTTGCCAGCTCCTGCAACCCTGTGAGCAGCAGCCTGCTACCTGACCTGCAGATTTTGGGTTTGTCAGTCCCTGCAACTACATGAGTCAGAAGAAGCCTCCAGCCTGCCACCTGGCCCATGGATTTGGGACTTGCCAGCCTCCATAACTGCGTCAGCCATTTCCTGAAATAAATCTCTCTCTCTCTATGTATATATACACATACATATACACTTCACTGGTTTTGTGCCTTTAGAGAACCAAGTTTAAGACAAATGAATTTTAAAATAGCATAAAATGAAGCATGTCTAAAAACAGACAGTTGGCTAAATAAAATCATTGTAACGGGATGTATTCTGGCCTCATATAAATAAATCTCCTCTAATCTTTCTGCACAGTTCAACCTTTTGCAGCCAGCTACTTAAAAAGGAGGAATGAGCTCTATGTATTAGGTATTTTGAATATAAAAGAGGAAGTACGGACATCTTTCCTTTCACGGTGAACCAGGATACCTTTAGTCTTGGCATTCAGAATATGACTGACAGATGCAATGTTGGACCTGGCATCTGTTCATTTACTATCTGCTGTCGGACCTGCAGATTCTGGATTCGCCAGCTCCTGCAACCCTATGAGCAGGCTGATGGCTTCTCAAGTCCCTAGAACCAGAGGTCAGAGATGACGAGACGAATGCAGGATCGGAAATAGTGAGCTTTGCCAGAACATCCATATGTATACTGGATGCAGGCCATGCTGTATCCAATGAACAGATGCCAGTTCATTTACTATTTTTTGACTGAAGGGAAGAAAGGCTTATACCTTCTGTCCTGGCTGCCCTGGGTCCCTACCTCCTTTTACAGTGAAGAATAAACTGGGAAGTGGGGTATGTTCTCAACAGGTCATCTGCACAGGGTAGATATCAGGTCAACCACAGAAGCCCTCATCTGTGGCTAGGGCTCAGATATTTTATAAAGCTCTTCCACCTTCTGCCACCACGACCATCCTGACTCCTGTCTGTCAGAGCAGAGTCACCTCTTCACTGTTTCAATTCCCCCAAGGTTGTGACATCATAAGCAGAGGCTTCTCTCTCACTGGGTCTTAAGACATAATGCAGGGTGTACAATTATGGGATCAACTACTTTGTCTAACAGAGTTTGACAAGTTAGACATCAAAAGGAATTCTCATGAGGTATAATAAACTTTTCCCTTACATACAGTCCATTTTAAGCCAAAAACACTTAATAGTCAACACTAAACTTAGTATGACATTTCTTTCTTTTTTTCTAATAGGAGGTAATAACATTCTATACATGATTCCACTATACAGGTAGACACCTGGTTTTCTTTTTCTTAGGGTGAGATAATCACAAACAGAACGTTAAGAAATTTCCAATATAAGCTATCCCTTGATCTAAACCAGCGGGTTTAAAACTTTAGTTTATAAGACTTATGGAGAGAAGAGAGAACATACTTGTGGCCCCACCCCTAGAATTTCTGAACTGGTAGGTTTTCAGAGGTAAGTCAGAAATCTACTTTAAGAAGCATTCTAGGTGATTCTGATACTGGTGTTTCATGCTGTTGTTAGGTACTGTCGAGTTGCTTCTGACTCACAGAGTCTCTATGTATAACAGAATGAAACACTGCCCAGTGTTTCATAGACCCCACTAAAAAACACTGATACACAACTTGGACAGAATGCAGAAAGAAGGATGGAAAGAACAGAGGCTAACCAGAATTTAAAGATTTCACCCACCATATAATAGTAACATTTTGAAAGCATACTGAACCTCTCTTCTCTTTTCCTATTTTTACTCATGAAGATCACGTAAATTTTTTTTATCTGTTATCACCATTCCATTACCACCCAGGATAATAACAACAAGTAATAAAGATTAATGGGCAGTCACAAGGTATACCTTGCCCTATGGAGCCCTGGTGGTACAGTGGTTAAGCACTTGGCTGTAACCAAAAGGTTGGCAGTTCGAATCCACCAACTGCTCCTTGGAAACTACAGGGCAGTTCTACTCTGTCCTATAGGGTAGCTATGAGTCAGAATTGACTCAATGGCAATGGATTTTTTTTCTTTTTTTTTTTATGGCAAGGCAACAAACTCCCTTCTGGAAAAAAAAAATTAGCCAATGTTGCTATTAATGAGTACATAAAGCGCTAAAAATGCATATAGCCATCAATGGAAGGACAGACTTTATCAAATAATTCAATTTGCTCCTTCTGTAGAATGACAGAGTAACACTAAATACACCATGTATGAAATGATTCTGTACGTGAAAAATCAATAAAAGCTCATAAAATGATATTTGTAATTATAGAAAGTTTGAATAAAATGAAAGCTGCACAGTGCACCCCTTTGATTTTTTACATCCATTGGAACTGGCTGTGGGTGTTGCTTAAAATCCCATTCATGGGTCAGTTTGGCTTCCTAAGTCGTTGTAGGCAGTTTTAACAACCATTCACTATTTTTTCCCCAGCAGTGTTCCTTTCTAAGTGTTTAGTAGAAAGATTACTCAATTTAATTATTCCATGGGGATGGGCTGGCAAAAATTAGATTAGCTAGTCTGGAAGATATTCTGCAACAATCAAGAAGTAGTCATTCAATGAAAAATAACAGTCACCATAGTAACAATGATGACTATGTAGCAATCTGGAAAATGCTTATGACATAATGAAAAACTAAAAATTCAATATTTTATGTTTATTAATATCATAACTATGTACAAATCATACACTATTAAGACAACTGTGATAAACTAGAGCGACTGCCAAGTGGTTAAGGCACTGCACTTAAGATCCAATGAGCTGGTGCCCACATGGGTTCAAAGCCCACTGTTGGTAGATCAACTTGTCATGTTCTCTGTGGCACAATCGGTTAGTGCATTTGACTGTTAACCAAAAGGTTGGTGGTTCAAGCCCACCCAGGAATGCAATGATCCAGTCTTACAAGGCGCTCTGGAGGCGCGGTAGGTAAGTGCTGGGCTGCTAACTCAAAGGTTGAGTTTGAACCCACCAGCCGCTCCAAGGGATAAAGATGTGATAGTCTTTTTCCTTAAAGATTACAGTGTTGGAAACCCTATGAGATAGTTCTAGTCTATCTTACAGGGTCACTATGAGTGGGAATTGACTCAATGGCAACAGGTTTTGTTTTTTGTTTTTTTGGTTATAGTACTGTAGAGTGATAGGTTTGCCTCTTCTGTGAGGCTCACTAACTAAGCAGCACCTGGGTCCTAGTAACTTCTAGAAGGGGAGCCAAATACTAAGTGTGAATCGCCCCACAAAAAGTCAAGCAGACATTGTTTCTCTCTTCCAGCTCCAATAGGACTAACAGGCCACATGCCACAAGCCCATTAATCTATACCTCGATAATCTAACGTACTGTTTACAAATAATACAGTAGTAGTTGTTCTCTATTTTTCATTTTTCTGTAAGTTATATTATTTTCACAATTAAAAACATCAATATATCTATAAAATGAAAAACAATATATTCTCCCATTATACCTGTGCATGTCCCTCAAAGAGGTTCACACATTGCCAAAGACACCTCAAGTAAACACTGCTATTTTACCCCTGGGCTAATCACTTAAACTCTCTGTTTCTGTTTCCTCATCTATAAAAATGGGATGCCCTGAGCTTTGCCTACATCAAAAGGTAGCTGTGTGTGAGAAGTAGCATGTATACTGCAAAAATCATAGGATTTGGAGCCAGATAGTGATGAGTTCTAATTCTGGCTCTGAAACTTACTAGCTGCATGACCTTGGGCAGGTTACAGAACTTCTTAAAGCCTTAAGTATAAAGTAGGCAATATCTACCTGATAGGGCATATGAGTGTACGATACCTAATACAGTGCCTGATATACAACAGAAGCGCACTAAATGGTAACTATTATTATCGTAACACTGCTTTATAAATCTCAAAGCATATCATGCAAATGCAATGTGTTGATCATAATAATAGAAAGACAAAGGGGAGAAAAAGCCATGAAGAGGAGTGACAAGAGAAGAGAAGCACAGTACTGGGAGTGTGAAAGTACAGACGCATTTGAAGAGTAAGCAGCATGACATGGCTGGAGGATGGAACTCCTGAGGAAATCAGACTAGAAGCTTAGACTGAAGTAGAGTCTGATTTTCATTTTCAACAATATGGGAAACCATTGAAGGCATTTTGTGAAAAATATATAATAAGACCTATGTTTTAGGTAAATTATTGTTTGGAAATGTGCAGGATGGGATGGAAGGAGAAAAGCTGGAGGCAGCACAACCACTTGGTTTGGAGAAAAGAGAGCATGTCATCGAGCTAGAGAAATGGGGATGAGGCCAAAGGGCTGGATCTGAGAAGCACAGAGAACAGACAGGAAGCTGTTACAAGAATTCATATGAAGTAACGAAAAAGACTAGCATGGTATGGGTGGTAATGGACTGAAGATAACAGATGAAAGAAATGTTTCAATTATCTTCATGAGTAAAAATGGGAAAAGAGAGAAAAGAGGTTCAATATAATTTCAAGGTTTCAAATGGGGGCCTGCAGAATGTAAAATCAATTGCTCATGATAAGGAACAAGGGAAGAGGAATAGATATGTAAGGGAAAATAATGATTCAGTTTTGGACAAGAGAGGTCAAAGGCATTTAAAGAGATGTCCAATAGGCAGAACCTAGGAGACAGACCTGGCTTTCTTATGTATATTTGGGAGTTAAAAAGACGAGAATTGAAACTAAGTAGATGAGAACCCAAGTGAGTTTAGGGCCTGCAAGATCATAAATTACAGAAAAGAGCTTTAATAAATATAAACATATTTGCACAGGCACTAATAGGAGAGACAGACGCTGGCTAAATGAAGCCTCCACCAGCATAGGGATAATACGGAATGAAAGTGAGAACAACAATATCTACAAAAACCATACTAACTTACAAATAATTTTTACATTAAGCTATAGAAACAGAAGGTAATAAAAAATCATTGGGTGTCTTTAGGTATAGAAATTAGAACTGGTCAAAAGTCAATGCTTCTAAATTTCTACTATGAAATTAAACCAAATCTTTCCATACCAATAAATATCCAAAGGAGACTAATTCAAAAATTTCAGTGTTTATTTACATACTGCATATTTCAGAAACTATGGGGGGAAAAAAGAAGTTTCAACAGGAAGTCAGCAAATGCTCATACACCTGCCTGTCTCTAACACTTAGGGGAACAGGATGATTGGAGTCTTGATGGCAGCATTTCAAATGTCTCAATCACTTGTCAAGGAAGTGCCACACTTGCTCTGTGTTTAAAATGGAAGAGGAAGGTATTAGGGAAGGGGAGAAGGGAAGAGGGAGTGAGGAAAGGAGGGATAAGACAAATTTCTTTTAGACCTTTAGGAAGTAATTAGGCAGATAAAAATAGTCATAAGCTTAATACTTCACATTTGTCTATTTAAAGCTATTTCCCTAAGTTCTCTCATTTGGTTCCAGCCTTATATAAAACTACATTCAAAATTTTAGAGTCTTCCCACTTTATTTCATACATATTTCCATGTCATTTAGTCCCTATCGGAGTGCTGGTGGTGCGGTGGTTAAGAGCACAGCTGCTAACCAAAAGGTCAGCAGTTTGGATCTATCAGCTGCTCCCTGGAAACCCTATGGGACAGTTCTACTCCTTCCTATAGGGTCACTATGAGTTGGAATCAACACAATGGCAATGGGGTTTTTTTGTTTTGTTTTCTTAGTCCCTATTGAGCAATACTGAAGTTAGTACCCTAGCTATAGCATGAAAGGTCTAGAAAAACTTTGTACTGCAAAATTTGATGCCTGTCAAACACCCCAAATGGGACAGTATTGCAGAGAAACAATCTGTTAGCACACTATGTAAGCAATACAGCTTGCTTTTCCATGAAATCATGGATTTGCTCCTTTCTAACAACTTAGAACGCGACTCTAAATATTTTTTATTTTTCCTACAAATTTGCAAGTTGAATATTCTTCTAATATTTTATATTAAAACAAAAGGCCAAAAGCCTTGCAATATTTTAAAAGAAAAGTGATATGTTAATATGCTTGTATTTTGTAATTTTTACCACAGAACATTTTCACTTATTTCTCGGAACAGCTTCAAATAATGGTGACAAAAAATATAGAAAGCATCTTTAATCCTACTATAAATTTTGATTTTAAAATCTTCTGTTAAAATGGGTGACTCATTAAAATCATGGGAGATAACAAAATTTCCCAGATTCAGATAATTGGAGTCTTTTCAGATTTATCAGAACTAGTTGGAACCTCTTGGTATTTCATTTTAAAAAAGTCACTGCATAATGAAACCATTTCCTAGGCTAAAAGTAATAAATGTCCTCCTACTCATTTTCCAAAATTAATTTAAATTAATCTATTTATTTTTCGGTTCTCACTGTTATGAGCAAATTTATACACTTAGCTCCTTAAGGATCAAAATATATCATACCTTCTTCATTACTTTCTTTATTCAGTGAAGTTGGTACCTAAAAGATAAGAACAGAGAAAGAATCTCTGTTATAATGAATATGTGGAAACCGAATCAAGAAAAGTTTTTTGTCATGAAATTATAGAACAAAGTTTACATGTAATGGTTCTCCAACTTGAAAAAGTAATTATCCCTTTCTGCCTTTTGCTTATTGCTGCTCATTCTTTCAGATAAACAAATCACAGATTGAGAGTCAAAAGTAAAAAACATGCATTAAAATATCTTTTCATTAATCCATGGGAACTACTGAAGACCTTTCAGCTATTAAATTAATAAAGAAATTTTTAAAAAATTTCTAATAAAAAAGATTTAAAGCATGCTTGAAAGTGTTTTTCTCATTAACCCATGGGAACTACTTAAGGCCCTATTGCTGAGAATGTGAAAAGAAGAGAGAGAGGCTTTCTTTCAATTGCTTCCCGGGCTGAGGTCTTGGAGAAGACCAACCAGACACACACAGATCTTTATATGGATGTGTGCAGACACACACACGTTATATAATTTATTAAGCTGTATTCTAGAACCTTTAAATTTATTTCTGTTCATTTAGAGGTCTGAGTCAACACCTTAGAATGGATTTAATATAATCTGTAGTAGATAAGGAAGGTTTCTCTGAGATTTAATTTTTTTTCCTTAATTAAGAATGACATTATTATTTAAAGTTTTTTTTTTTCTTTTAACATTTTATTGGGAGATCCATTATCTATAAAGTGCAAAAGTCTATACATCTAGTTTAAAGAATTAAGAGTAAACATTCATGTAACCACCATGCAAGTAAAAAATTGGAACATGCCAGCCTCCTCCCCAAGTTACAACTCTTCCCCCAGTGATAACCATTACCCTGATTTCACAGCAGATTTTTCGAATTTCAAATTTAATAATCAACTTCTAATTCTCTGAATCTGCTTACCCTCAAAAGAGGAAAGACCCACTTATAACACCTGTGAGGTCTGGGGCAAAGGTAAAAATGGAGGAACACATACCATACAACTAAATATTGTTATAAATCAAGCTAACAAAATGATAGGAGTCCCTGCGTGGTGCAAACGGTTAAACACCTGGCTACTAACCAAAAGGTTGGCATTTCAAACCTACCCAGAGGTGCCTTGGAAGAAAGTCCTGGTAATCTACTTCTAAAAGATCACAGCCTTTGAAAACTCCATGGAGCACAGTTTTACTCTGACACACACGGGGTCTCCATCAGGTGGATCACTCAGGGTAACTAGTTTTTGGTATTTAAGAAAGTGATGAATAGAATATAAAATATGTCCCATCCTACTATCTTTCTATTGACCTAGAACTTCTCATGTAGAATTCTGGACACCTTAAGACACATGCCAGAATGTGGCAGAGTGAGGAAAAGAGGCAGGTGGCCATTGTCCTGTCCCCATTTATCTTCCTACCCAGGCTACATTTGGCATTGTCAGGGCCTTGTCTGCAAATGGGACAGGAAGTGCAGCCTGCACATCCAAGGTCTATCCACCCTCTACCTCCAAAAGGCCACCAACGGCCCCAGCAGAAGCAACTGTGAGCACACTATCCACACACTCAAGAGGGTGTCCCTGAGGAGATTCCCATGCAGGACCTGGAAACAGGCTTGAAGCTGTCTGAGCAAAGAATTTCAGGGCCTTGGGCAGCCAGATCATGGTCTAGAAGGAGGGCAAAGGCTCCTGATGAGTCCATTACTTTGGGCCCTCAGTCTTCTTGCTCTCTGTGGAGGGGTGTGGCTTGATGCGGCCCAAACCAGGACCTTCTAAGAAAGCAGGACCCAAAGCAGGCGCCCTCCTTGCTTAGGTCTAACGGTGATACTGGATGGGAATGACTTAGCAAGAAGAAAAAAATGTAAATTTTAGCAATATTAAAATAATAAAAACCAAAAAACAAACAAACGCATTGCTGTCGAGTTGATTCCGACTCATAGCAGCTCTATAGGACAGACTAGAACTGCCCCATAGGGTTTCCAAAGAGCAGATGGTAGATTTGATATACCCCTCAAATAATAGATAAGGAGCCCTAGGGGCACAGTGGTTAAATGCTCAGCTGCTAACCAGAAGGTCGGCTGTTAGAACCCACCAACCGCTCTGTGGAGAAAGATGTAGCAGTCTGCTTCTGTACAGATTACAGCCCTGGAAATCATATGGGGCAGCTATACTCTGTCCTACAGCGTTGCTACGAGTCGGAATCAACTCAACAGCGATGGATAAATAAAAAAATGATTTAAAGTAATTTTCCCTTCTATTTTGTCTTAAGAGTGATAAAATATGCATTTATTTTCTTTATGTCATAGAAAAGGATGATATGATTATGTAAACAAGAAAGGCCCTTGTACAAAATTATGTAACACATCATTGAGATTTTCCAAGTACTTGAAAAAAGAAGAAAAACTCTATTTAGCTGCTGGTAAGACTTAAATCTGAGTGTGACAGTAATACTATGACATAAAAATTACACTCATTAAGATTAGGTCTTTGGGGTTTGATGGCTCTATTTTTCTAAATTGACTGTAAAATAGAATAGCTTGCCTATTTTTTGAAATTGTTATAATCTCTTTAAATCGTGCCAGACACCGATTACAAAGTTTCCTGTAAAGTTAGCTGTTTAGCTTTCCTGTTTAAAACTAGCAGCTGCTTCTTGCTGGAGCTGCCAAACATTTCAGAGGAAGAAAATGGATGGTGTATAAAAATAGAATATTTGAGCAGCTTCTCATTAACCTAAAAAGCATTACAGAAAAGATATGGGCAAGCTACTCTATCTAAAACATTTATCATTACATTTTACTTTTTTTACAATTTTCAAAATGTTTCTATCTCTTCATTCTTAAAATGTATTTCTTGATTGGTAGAATACATTCAGAACCTACAAAGCCCTGTATAAATGAAAATAAATATCATGGGAAAGTCCAACACTCAGAGAGATAATGGCTATTAAAGCGTGGGGGTAATTTTGGGGACATTTTTCCATATTAAGACATGCCAAAAGATAGACCAACATTTAAATTTGAAAACAATAACAACAATGGGTCGCTGATACACATTATCACCTATTTAGCTTTTCACCTACTGTCAATGATTTCCTGATTCTTAAACATAATGACAAATATAATACTTGCTTATAAAAAAAATGGAAGAACAAAGAAATGCACAGAGTGGCACCTAAAATTGCTCCAATCCCAACACCCATGCAGAGAGGTCACGATCCTTACGTTTTCGTTGTAAGAAAACAAGAAAAGATTTTGCTGGCAAAAACAAAGCCAGACCAAGGCTGCTGAGACTTGTCTGGGAGGCATTCTAGCCTCCCTATTTCAGAAGTATGGTGAAAACGCACGTCCCAGGAAGTCTTTAACCTTTTGGAACTTCTCCCATCACTACTATATCTAGAGGTTCACAGTATCATGGGACCAGGGACCTGCAGCTGAACATGAGTGTAGTTACTTAACTCTCCTTGGCCTGAATCCCAGATTCTAAGAATCTTAAATCTCTGGGGCTGCTAGGCTGTGTGTGAAGGGTCTAGGGCAGGCCTGGTAATTCCTGGAGCAAGAATGTGATTCTCTCTCTCTGTCCTACATGCCCTGAGTTTATGTGTAGAACCTCACAAATTTCAATTATATTTTCAGTAAAATGATCGTAGTCACCAAGTATTAGAGAACTTAACAAATTACCTAACTGAAACTCCCCCTAACTTTGCACGATGCCTAGAGGTTTTCCATTTCCTCAGCGAGCAGAACACAAGGCAATTGCATAAACAGAAGCATGCGGGAGAGTTCTGAGGAAAAATTTTCATAGATGGGAAGAGTGGTTAAATATTGGAATAAGTTAATATGTTATGGAAATATTCTCTCTCTTTCCTTCCCTCTCTGTTTGCCCCTTTCTTCCTTTCCTCCTTCCTGCTTAAGGCTCTGAATTTAGGACTAATTCTCTTATGTCAAGAATAATTTAGTAAGGTTAACTTTTCCAACTATCCGACTGTTACGGATTGAACTGCGTTCCTTCCCCCTCCCCCAAAAGTAACCCCTGGTAACTGTGAACAGGGCCTTTGAAGGTGTTAAAGTTAACATGAGGTCATACTGGAGTAGGCTAGGTCCTAACTCAGTATGAACAGTCTCCTTATCAAAGAGGGGAGAGATAGAGACACAGAGGTAAGATGACTAAGTGATATGAAAGAGGCAGACTGGAGCTGCAAGCCAAAGACTGCCAGCTGACAACAAATGGCACGTATTTAAACTATACAACTTAGTAAGTTTTAACATATACACACTTATGAAACCATCATCACAGTCAAGATAATAAGCATATCTACTACCATCCCCAAAAGTTTTCTCCTGTCCATTTATAATTTTCTTCCCCTTCCCTCCCTGGTTCTCTCCTAAATCCTGCAACCACTGATCTGTTTTGTGTCACTATACATTAGTTGGCATTTCCTAAAATCTTATGTAAATGTATGAAACGACATATAATATGTCTGGCTTTTATCACTCAATATGATTTTTTTGAGATTCACCCATGTTGTAGCATTGTATCAATAGTTCATTTCTTTTTATTCTTGAGTAGTATACTCTTGTATGGATATGCCACAATTTGTTTATCCATTCATCTGTTGATGAACATTTGGATTGTTGCCAGTTTTTTGTCTGTTACATATTAAGCTGCCACAAACATTTATGTACAAGTCTTTGTATGGACCTATGTTTCTATTTCTCTTGTACCATTTTGCATTCCAAACAGCAGTGTATGAGAGTTCCACTTTCCCCACGTCATTGCCACAATTGATATGGTCAAGTGTTTTAAGTTTTAGACGTTTTAATAGGTGTGTAGAGTCGCTACGAGTTGGAATTGACTTCACGGCAATGGGTTTTGGACTGGCATGCCATTGCGGTTTTAAATTGCATTTACCTAATGACTAATGGAGTTCAGCATCATCTCATGTTCTTTTTTGCCATCAGTACATCTTTGGTGAAGAGTCTTAAAATATTTTGCCCACTTTTTTAAATTGGGTGTTTTGTTTTCCTACTATTGAGTTTTGAGAGTTCTTATATATGCCGGATAAAAATAAAACCAAACCCATGATTGACTCATGGCGACCCCATGTATTACAGAGTAGAAATACTCCATCGTGTTTTTTCTTGGCTGTAATCTTTACGAGTAGATCACCAGGTCTTTCTTCTGCAGTGTCACTGGGTGGGTATGAATCACCAACCTTGAGGTCAGTAATCAAGCACAAACTGTTTGCGCCACCCAGGGACCTTACATGCTGGATACAAGGCCTTTTATCAGATATATAATTTCTAAGTATTTTCTTACAATATGTGGCTTGTCTTTTCATTCCCTTAAGAGTGTATTTTGCAGAACAGAAATTTTTAATTTTGATGAAGTCTAATTTATCTTTTTTTTTGGGGTAGAGCATGCTTTTGGTGTTATAGCTAAAAAAATCTTTGCCTAACCCAAGGTCAAAAAGGTTTATAATTTTAAATTTTAAATTTAGGTCTAGGATCTACTTTAGACAATTATTGTATATGATACAATGTATGCACTGACATTTTTTATTGTGCATATGGATAACCAATTGTTCAAGCACTATTTGTTAAAAAGCTATCATTTTGAAAACCAGTTGTCCTTGTATATGTTTCTGGACAATGTCTTCTGTTACACTGATCTCTCTATCTTTACACCATTACTATTGTTGTTAGGTGCTGTCAAATCGCTTCCGACTCATAGTGACCCCTATGTACAACAGAACTAAACACCGCCTGGTCCTGCACCATCCTCACAATCACAATCATTGCTATGTTTGACCCATGTTGCCTCATCTCATTGAGGGTCTTCCTCCTTTTTGCTGACCCTCTACTTTACCAAGTATGATGTCCTTCTCTAGGGACTGGTCCCTCCTGATAACATGTGCAAAGTATATAAGATGAAGTCTCACCATCCTCACTTCCAAGGGGCACTCTGGCTGTATTGTTTCCAAGATAGATTTGTTTGTTCTTCTGTCGGTCCATCTTATATTCAATATTCTTCGCCAACGCCATAATTCAAAGGCATCAATTCTTTGGTCTTCCTTATTCAATGTCCAACTTTTGCAAGCATATGAGGCTATTGAAAATACTATGGCTTGGGTCAGGCACACTATAGTCCTTAAAGTGACCTTTGCTTTTTAACACTTTTAGAGGTCTTTTGCAGCAGATATTTCCAATGCAATACGTCATCAATTTCTTGCCTGCTGCTTCCACAGGTGTTAATTGTGGATCCAAGTAAAATGAAATTCTTGACAACTTCAATTATTTTCTCCGTTTACCATGATGCTGCTTATTGGTCCAGTTGTGAGTATTTTTGTTTTCTTTATAAAACCTGTTGTGGTCAAGTTGATTCCAACTCATAGCAACCCTACAGGACGGAGTAGAACTTCCCCAAAGGGTTTCCAAGGAGCGCCTGGTAAATTCGAACTGCAGACCTTTTGGTTAGCAGCCACAGCTCTTAACCACTAGGCTACTAGGGTTTCCATTTTCTTTATATTGAGGTGTAATCCATACTGAAAGCTGTCCTCTTTGATTTTCGTCAGTAATTACTTCAAGTCTTCTTCACTTTCAGCAATCAAGGCTGTGCCATCTGCATATTGCAGGTTGTTAATGAGTCTTCTACCAATCCTGATGCCACATTCTTAATTATGGTAGTTTTACATAAAGTCTTGAAATCAGGAAGTTACTATTCCAACTTTGTTCTTTACCAAAGTTGTTTAATCTATTCTAGTTCCTTAGCATTTTGATAATAAATTTTAGAATCAGTTTGTTAATTCTACCAAAAAAGTCTAATGGAACGTGATTGATACTGCACTGAATCAACGGATCAGTTTAGGGAGAACTGATATCAAAACAAAAGTTGAGTTTTATGCCTATGAACATGGTATGTCTCTACATTTATTTAGTTCTCTTGGTAATGTTTTATAGTTTTGAGGGCACAACTGCTTCATATGTTTTGTCAGATTTGCCCCCAAGTGCTTCATATTTCTGATGCCATTATAAATAATGTAATTAAATTTCAGTTTCTAATTGTTGCTAATATATAAAAATATAGTTGCTTGTTGTATATATATATTTTTTTTGAGTAACCTGCAAATTTGCTAAATTTACTTATTAATTCTAGCAGCTTTTAGGTAGATTTTATTGGATTTTCTACATAGGCATTCATATCATCTGCAAATAAAGGCAATTATAATACTTCCTTTACAATCTGAATGTCTTTTCTTTTTATTGTCTTATTGCACTGGCTACAACCTTCAGTACAGTGTTGAATAAAAGTAGTGGGAGCGAATCTCCTTGTATTGTTCCCAATCTACAGGGGAAAATATTCAGGCTTTCATCAATCAGTATGATGTTAGCTGCTGTTTTTTTAATAGAAAAAAATACCTTCTTTTCCTACGATACTTAGTTTTTAAAAGGAATGTTGTTGTTAGCTGCCACTGAGTAGACTCCAACTCATTAGCGACCTTATGACTTTATGACAAAATGAAACATTGCCTGGTCCTGGGTCATCCTCACAATTGCCAGTATGTTCAAGTCCATTGTTGCAGCTACTGTGCCAATCCATGTCACCACGGGTCCATGCCTAACCATGCCGTTGCTGGCCGTCTACTTCACCAAACATGACCTCCTCTAATGATTTATCCCTACTGATGACGTGCCCAAAGCAAGTGAACAGGACAATCTTATGTTGTGATCCAAAGGTTTTCATAGAGGTTGGATTTCATTTTTTTATTTTATTAATTATGGTGAGTTACACTGATTGATTTTTGAATGTGAAACCAACCTTGCATTCCTGGCTAAGCACTACTTGGTCCTGATGTATTATCCTTTTCATATATTGCTATATTCAAATTCCTAAAGTTTTATTTAGAATTTTTGCATCAATGTCCGTGAAGGATATTGGTCTGAGTTTTCTTTTCTTGTAATGTCTTTGAAGGTTTTGGTATCAAGGTAATGCTGACCTTGTAAAATGAGATGGCAAGTATTCCCTCAGTTTCAATTAGAAGTTTGTATAGAATTGGGATTCTTATAGTGTGAACATGCTGGTGTGAATTCTTTTGCCTTTGCTCTTGAAAAATATTTTTTTCTGAGTACAGTATAGCATTGTAGGTTAACATTTTTTTTTTCTTTCTTTCAGGATGCTGCTCTACTGCTTTCTTGCCTGCATTGTTTTTGACAACAGATCTGTTTTCATCTTTGTTCTTCTGTACTTAAAGTGCCTTTTTCTCTGGTTGCTTTAAATAATTTTCTGTTAATCACTGGTTTTGAGCAATTTGATTATAATCTGCTTTGGTGTTGTTCTCTTCATGTTTTTTGTGTTTGTGGTTTAATTTGGGCTTTGGAGAGCTGTGGGTTTATAGTTTTCATTAAATTTGGCCATTATTTCTTTAAGTAACTTTTCTAACCCTTCCCCTCCACTATGTCTTATTCAGGGACTTCAATTACATGTGCACTAGGCTATCCGAAGTCTACAACTCCTTGATGCTTTTTTTTTTTTCAATTCTCTCTGTATTTCATTTTGAGGTCTCTATTGCTATGTATTCAAGTTCATCATCTTGTTTTTCTCCAATGTCTAACCTGCTATTAATCCCATACAGTATACATTCCATCTCATACATTGTAGTTTTAATGTTAGAAGTTTGCTTTCAGTCTTTTTAAATGTCTTCCATGCTTGTACGTAACTTTTTGAAAATACAGAATATAGTTATAATAATTGTTTTAGTGTTTTCTTTTTCTTTCTTTCTTTTTTTTTTTTTTTTTACTAATTCTAACATCTGTGTCAGTTCTGGTTGGTTTTGCTTGATTTTTCTCCTCAGTATGGGTCATATTTCCCAGTTTCTTTCAATGAGTAAATGATACCCTTAAGTATCATTATTTAAGAAAAGAGATTCTTAAATCTATCTTTGGGCATACAAAAAAATTTTTTTAAACATTTTATTGTGCTTTAGGTGAAAGTTTACAGCTCAAGTTAGTTTCTCAATCAAAAACTTATACACATATTGTTTTCTGACATCAGCTGCAATTCCTGCAATGTGATAGCACTCTTGCCCAATCCACCTGGGTTTCCTGTGTCCACTTGTCCAGTTTTCTTGCCCCTTCCTGCTTTCTTGTCTTGCTTTTGGGCAGGAGTTGCCCATTTGGTCTCGTATACTTGACTGAACTAAGAAGCACATTCCTCACGTGTTATTGTTTTATAGGCCTGTCTAATCTTTGTCTGAAAAGTGGGTTTCCAGAGTGGCTTCAGTTCTGAATTAGCAGGGTGTCTGGGTGCCACAGCCTTGGGGGTTCTTCCAGTCTCTGTCAGACCAGTAAGTCTGGCCTTTTTTTGTGAATCTGAATTTTGTTCTACATTTTTATTCTGCTCTGTATGGGACTCTCTATTGTGATCTCTGTCAGAGCTGTGGGTGGTGGTAGCTGGACACCATCTATTTCTTCTGGGCTCAGGCTGGTAGAGGCTACGGTTCATATGGTCCTTTAGTCCTGTGGGCTAATATTTTCCTTGCGTCTTTGGTTTTCTTCATTCTCCTTTGCTCTGGATGAGATGGGACCAACAGATGTATCTTAGATGGCCCTCGCAAGCTTTTAGAACCCCAGATGCTACCCACCAAAGTAGGATGTAAAACATTTTCTTTATGAACAATGTTATGCCAATTGAGCTAGATGTCCCCCAAGACTATGGTTCCCTGCCCCAGCCACAGTAACCCACTCCCTCAAGGCATCTGGGTGTGTCTAGCAAACTTCTATGACTTTGCCTTGGTCAAGCTGTGCTGACTTACCCTATACTGTGTGTTGTCTTTCCCTTCACCAAAGTTGACACTTGTCTAGTATCTAGTTAGCGATTTGCCCTTCCCCTCCCTCCTCACCCTCTCAACCATCAAAGATTGTTTTTTTTTCTGTGTGTAAATCTTTTCTTGAGTTTTTGTAATACTGGTTTCATACAGTATTTGTCCCTTTGTGATTGACTAAAGTGATATGGCTGCTAACCAAAAGGACAGCAGTTCGAATCCACCATCCGCTCCTTGGAAACCCTATGGGGGCAGTTCTACTCTGTCCTGTAAGGTTGCTATAGGTCGGAATTGACTTGATGGCAATGGATTTGGCTTTTTATTTCACTCAGCATAATGCCCTCCAGATTCATCCATGTTATAAGATGTTTCCTGGATTTGTCATTGTTCTTTATCATTGCATAGTATTCGTCGTGTGTATGTACCATAATTTGTTTAGCCATCTTTTTGCTATTGTGAATAATGCTGCAGTGAACATGGGTGTGCATATGTCTATCTGTGTGACGGTTCCTATTTCTCTAGGATATATTGCTAGGAGTGGGATTGCTGGACCATATGGTATTTCTATTTCTAGCTTTTTAAGGAAGCACCATATCGTTTTCCATAATGGTTGTACCATTTTGCATTCCCAGTGCAGTGCATAAGAGTCCCAATCTCTCCACAACCTCTCCAATATTGATTATTTTCAGTTTTTTAGATTAGTATGAGTAATGTTAGTGTGAGATGGTATCTCATTGCAGTTTTAATTTGCATTTCTCTAATGGCTAGTGATCGCAAGCATTTCCTCATGTGTCTGTTAGCCACCTGAATGTCTTCTTTGGTGAAGTGTCTGTTCATAACCTTTGCAGATTTTTTAAAGGGATTATTTGTCTTTTTGTTGTTGAAGTATTTTGTAGATTTTAGAAATTAGACCCTTGACAGATATGTCATAACCAAATTTTTTTTTTTTACCAGTCTGTATGTTCTCTTTTTACTCTTTTGGTGAAGTCTTTTGATGAGCAAAAGTGTTTGGCATACAAATTTTTAAAACTATGACATATGTCAGACACGAAAAATGCAGATTATAGGAGAAGTGAATGGGGATGAGAGATTAATGGCTGGCAGCTGGGGTCTGAATTGACCAGTATTATCACAAAGGGTGATTTAAATAGCCCCCCCAACCCCCCATTTAAATAGTCCTAAAACAGGTAAAAATCCAAGGAAGGTTTGTGATTTACATTTTAACAAAATGATAGCTAGATTAAACAAAACAAAACAAAAAAGGAAAAAAAGAAAAAGCCTTATGCATTTCATTTTTCTGGAGTCAAAATGCATTTATACCAGCAGTCAGTCTGAATTCAGACCTAGACGGTAGATAATTCATGGGAACACGACGGTTCAGAGGAGAGCAAGTGCACATAAACAACGACTTAGTGATGTTAAAAAAAACAGCATCATATAATATCAGTTAAACAATTAATGTGTTTTCAAAAATAAAATTAAAAAATTCAACTAAAAGGTTTAAGGTTTTTGATTTAAATTCCCTAGATTAAAAAAAGAAAAGATTTTAATATTATACTTTTAACTTCATGCTTCCCAAAAAGACTTGACATATTTCCTCATGGTATTTTTAAGATTAAAGGATGCCTTGGCCATTTACCCCTTACCAATTCAACTAATGATCTGGCTTCCTCTTCAGTGCAACGGAAAGGGCTGTCACGTATCTGCACGTTTGTGCTGAAGAGGAAAAGAGAATACTATTATTAAACAGGATAAAGTAGGAGCAATTACCAAGAAAGAAAACCAACTCCAAATACTCTGCATTGACTGCATAATTCCAGCTAGTGAACCAGGAACTGAAAGAATATAAACAAGGATATTCTCTCAGACAAAGCTGCAAACATAGAGTGCTCCACAGTACTGCACTCTCCAGAATTAAAAATGAAAAACTTTAATGATATTATACAACTCCTAATAATCACCAGTTATATATAAAAAAGCAATATTACAATTACAACTTCACCTTTGTTGAAGAAAAAAGGAACTAAACACAGAATGATGGCTATAAGGAGGAATTTTCTGGCAAAGTGAAGTGACATACATTGGAGATGGCCACTGAAAAATATTGTGGAATCTGTCTCAGACAGGTATGGGAGATTAGAGCTAAAAGTGGCGAGAAGAAACTATGAAAATTTCTTAAAAGCAGGGAAATTCACCAGGCATAAGAACAACAGTTCCTTCCCTGATTAGTAAAGGCTCTATAAAGTCAAATGCCTTTCTTGTATCTCTACAAGCATGCCACCCATTACATATTTACCATTTCCTAGAGTAAAGCAAAGGCATCAATCCTCTCAAACGTGTAAGACTGTTTTTTTTTCTTCCCCCATTTCATCAAAGAAATCAGCAGATTAAGATAAAGAAAAGAGGGGATAAGAAAGTTAAAGCCAACTTATTTATTTTTTTTAAAGTGATTAGTAGATCCCTAAAGGAGATAAATATAAGCGGAAACCCACCCACCCACCCACCCACCCACCCACCCACACACACACACACACACACACTCCCCCAAGTGAATCTAAGGAATATACATTATCAAATTTATTTTCATAATGGATTTGCAAAAAACGTTGAGATATCTATGATAAAAAATATCTGTAGTTAGTTATTTGTCTTTTTAACTATGTTTGTAATCAGACATTGTGTATACAGCAATTATAGTAAGTAATTTGGTTTCTATGTAGACTCAAAATATGGGGTTTATTTTCATTTCTGGCATGAATAAAATCTGATGAAAGTTGGCATTATCATCTTTAAGACTATAACTTTTGATATTCTCTTTTCACAACCCATGTTTAAGGAACCTAAAATTGAATAAATACAGAGCATTGTAAGTCAGATGTTTCCTTAATAAAAGTAAAAAATATATTTAAAAGAACTAGACAGATAATTAGCTCTTGCAGAGTCTCAAATGCTAGTTCTCTGAAGAAGGCATGATATATATACTAAATATGCTATATACAGTGATTTTAACATTAAAACCTAAACCAAAGTAAAACTTTCCTTGGAAATTCTGGGAAAATGATGATGACAGAGCAGGAAGGCCTTCTCTAAATAGGGTTTCCAGATAAAATACAGAACATCCAGTTGAATTTGAATTTCAGATAAACAACAAATTATTTTTTTAGTCCCAAATATTGCATGGGACATACTTATATTTAAAACATTGTCCTGAAATTTTAATTTAGCTGGGTGTCCTGTATTTTTAGCTGCTAAATCCGATAACCCTATTTCTGAACTAATCGTCTATGACTACAAACAAAGCAAAGACATCAACAGAAATATTAGAAAAGTGAGACAATATTAAAACAAGCACTGTAAATTTTAAAAACAATGAAAAAGTTTTTTTTAATACCTCCAATAAAATATCTTGACAAGTAACTAGTGGAAACCTAGAAAAGTCAAACGGTTTTGTTATTTTTCACCTTGGACAAATCATAAAAATGACTATTAAAAAAACAAAAACCAAACCCCCTTGCTGTTAAAGTTGTCATGGTTTGAATTATGTCCCCCCAAAAATGTGTTTATCAATTTGGCTAGGCCATGATTCCTGGTACTGTGTGATTTTCCTGTTGTTGTAAACGTGCCTCTATGATGTTAATGAGGGAGGATGGGTGGCAGTTGTGTTAATAAGGCAGGACCTGATCTACAAGACTGGATTGTGTCCTGAGGCAATCTCTTGAGATATAAAAGACAGAAGTGAGCAGTGAGACGGGGGGACCTCATACCATCAAGAAAGCAGTGTCGGGAGCAGAGCGCGTCCTTTGGACCGGGGTCCCTGTGCTGAGAAGCTCCTAGTCCGGGGGGGAACACTGAAGAGAAGGCCGAGAGAGAGAGAAAGCCTTCCCCTGGAGCTGATGCCCTGAATTTGGATTTTTAGCCTACTTTGACTGTGAGGAAATAAACTTCTCTTCATTAAAACCATCCACTTGTGGTATTTCTGTTGTAGCAGCACTAGATGACTAAGACACAAGTCGATTCCAACTCATAGTGATCCTATAGGACTGAGTAGAACTGCCCCATAGGGTTTCCAAGGAGCAGAACTGGATTTGAACTGCTGACCTTCTGGTTAGCAGCTGAGCTCTTAACCAGTGCGCCACCAGGGCTCCAGTATGACTATATCAAGAATAAAATGGGACAGTATCTACAAATGAATTAGGAGACTTGCACATGATATACCAATATAAAAGAGGAAAGATTACAAATCCCCTTGACTATTTTTCCAATAAGCTCTTATACTAGCATTTTAATGCCTACAGTGTCAACTTCCTCAATAAGATTCTTTTAGTCAACAACACATATACATAATCTAGGTTGTAAGATACATATGTTCTTACAATCTAGATATATGCACTTTATGTATATACACACTTTCCCTGGGATTTAATGAAGTGATTTGAACTTTAAATGTTTGAAAATATAATAAAAGGTAAGTTACAAATAAACATTTTAATTTTCTCTGAGCTGAACCTCATGTACAATTGACTGTTTAAAAATTAATTAGGTTTATTTATTATGTTTTAGGTAAAAGTTTACAGTACAAATTAGTTTCTCATTCAAAAATTTATACACAATTGTTTTGTGACGCTGGTTGCAATCACTACAATGTGTCAGTACTTTCCCCCTTTCCCTTTACACCCTGGGTTCCCCGTGTCCATTCATCCAGGTTTCCAGTCTTTTCCTGCCTTCTCGCCTTTGCTTTTGGGCAAGTGTTGCCCATTAGGTCTCTTATACTTGATTGAAGTAAGAGGCACATTCCTCACATGTGTTATTGGTTGTTTTATAGGCCTGTCTAATCTTTGGCTGAAAGGTGGACTTTGGGAGTGGCTTCAATTCTGAGTTAGCAGGGTGTCCAGGGGCCATAGTTTCAGGGGTCCCTCCAGTCTCTGTTAGACCGATAAGTCTGGTCTTTTTTTTGTGAATTTGAATTTTGGTCTACATTTTTCTCCCACTCTGTCCAGAACCATCTATTGTGATCTCTGTCAGAATGGTCAGTAATGGTAGCTGGGCACCATCTATTTCTTCTGGGCTCAGGCTGGTGGAGGCTGTGGTCCATGTGATTTATTAGTCCTTTGGACTGACACTTTCCTTGCATCTTTGGTTTTCTTCATTCTCCTTTGCTCCAAACGTGATGGGACCAATAGATGTATTTTAGATGGCTGCCCACAAGCTTTTAAGACCCCAGACACTACTCACAAAGTAGGATGTAGAACATTTTCTTTATGAACTGTTTTATGCCAACTGACCTAGATGTCCCCCGAGACAATGGTCCCCAATCCTCAGCCCCAGTAACTCAGTCCCTCAAGATGTTTGGGATGTGTCTAGGAAGCTTCTATGGCTTTGCCTTGGTCAAGTTGCGCTGACTTTCCCTATATGGAGTGCTGTCTTTACTTTCACCAAAGTTAACAATTGTCTACTATCTAGTTAGTGATTTTAGGCTTATTTATTGAGTAAAAAATTATTCTTATACTACTTGCCAGGTACTTTTTAAGATGCTGGGAATATAATTTTGAACCGTGTAGTTTATGATCTCTAAGGTTTATTTTATTTTAGCTCTCAACTCTGACTACAGCCTATAAGAGAAAGAGCAGTGGAATCACTTAATGGAGGGATGACTAAGCTGATGCATCTATCATAAAGGAGATTAAAAATAATTGCTAAAAAGAATGTATTGCTTTCCTTTTTATAATAAGGTGCTAAAATATTTTGTTCTAAACTTATAAATGTTATATAGACCTATATACAACCTTGCTGACCAAAATAAGCAGAAATGACAGCACAATAAAGGATCAGCAATATCGAAACTGTTTGTACACAATAAACCCAAATTACATTTAAAAATAATAGCTAGATGCACATCCTTAAATTTATATCCTAAAAATTCTTAACTTAAAACAAATATTATTTTGTTGTATTTTTTTTTTTTTTAATGTAGAAGAAATTGTAGAGTATATCTGTTAAGAGATCAGGTTCTGGAATCTGGGTTTAAATCCTAGCTCCATCACTCAATATGACAGGTCACTTAAGTTCTCTGTGCCTGAAATTCCTAATGTAAAATGGAGATAACCACGATACATATCTTATAGGGTGCCATGGATTGAACTGTGTCCCCCAAAAATGTGTGTATCAATTTGGCTGGGCCATGATTCCCAGTATTGTGTGATTGTCCACCATTTTGTCATCTGATGTGATTTTCCTATGTGTTGTAAATTCTGCCTCTATGATGTTAATGATGAGGGATGGGCAGCAATTGTGTTGACAAGGCAGGACTCAATCTACGGGAATGGACTGTGTCTTGAACTGGTTTCTTTTGGGATATAAAAGAGAGAAGAGTGCAGAGAGAGAGGGGGACATCATACCACCAAGAAAGCAGTGCTAGGAGCAGGGCGCATCCTCTGGACCTCGGGTTCCTGCGCAGAGAAGCCCCTAGTCTAGGGGAAGACTGATGAGAAGGACCTTCTTCCAGAGTCAATAGAGAGAAAAATCTCTCCCCTGGAGGTGACACCCTGAAATTGGACTTTTAGCCTACTCTACTGTGAGGAAATAAGTTTCTCTTTGTTAAAGCCATCTACTTGTGGTAATTCTGTTATAGCAGCACTAGATAACTAAGACAGAGCTTTTGCCGAGTATTAATTGATAATACATAAAAACAGAACAGTGTCTGGAACACAGTAAAACCAAAACAAATTCTGACGCATAGTGACCCCATAGGGTTACCAAGGCTGTAAATCTTCACAGAAGCAGATTGCCACATCTTTCTCCCTTGGAGTCACTGGTGGTTTCAAATGGAACATAGTACAGAGGTCAATAAATGTCAACTCTTACTGTTAATATAATCCTTACCATTACCTACTAGGCTATAGCAAAATGACTACAGAGCTTAGAAATAAAGTTATCTTCAGAGTAAAGAGAGTAAGAATCATCAAGAAGGAAGGGTATCAGGCTGTAGATAAATTAACCAAAGAGATGGTCTCTAGCTGTGTAGCTGAAACAACCTGGGACTCAAGTACCATGAAGACTAGCATATGATTTTCAGAAGGTATGACTGGGAAGGAAGGAAGGAAGAAAGCAAACAGCAAGCAAATGTTTCCTCAGATAGAGAACCCTTCTTTTTGGAGGGGCCCTCCACTAATATCTGACTTCTAGACCATAAAGAATGCTCAGTCTGCCAGTTATGAAGGCAGCCAGGACTAGAGGACATGTAATTATCCAGCCTTGTTGCTAATAAATTGTATTATTTAAATTTCAAAAAATTAAAAATTTTAAGACTATGCTAACAAAAAGATAGTGATCTTCACAAGAGGTAGAAAAAGGGGAGCAAAGGGAAATGACTTAACAGTGTTTCTTCAGCTTGCAAGATAAATGGAATCTGAAGGTATGATGTCTAAGCATTCATGCTGTAGGCAAGATGAACCTTCTCCATGGTTTGGATAAAAAGATAAGATTAATTCTTTATTCCATATTATTACTTTAGTCTAATTATTTCTTTAATGTCTCTCTTAAATCCCAGACTTCATGCTCTGAGAGGGCAAACCCCATAGGGTTTCCAAGGAGGAGCAGCTGGTGGATTCAAACTGCCAACCTTTGGTTAGCAGCCATAGCTCTTAACTACTACACCACCAGGGCTCCTCTGAGAGGGCAGGGAGACTAATAACTGTATTCACAGCAATATACTTAGTATCTACTGCACAGGACCTGGCAGTAGACCCGTGATCACTATTTGTTGAAAAAGTATAAGGAATTTCTCCTGATTCTGGGAATGGGCGCTGAAGTTGGGTAATACTCTACAGAATGACTATGTGCTTTTGCTCCCAACAGTTAGGCTTACTAAGAATCAGTTGTTTTTGTTCCCAAACCTGTTTATATCAGTTGTAATTATTACTATAATTTCATATTTTAAGTAGTAATTATGTACAAAAATGAAAGGAGTATGGAAGAGAAATGTTCAACGAACACTAAGTAGAATGCTCTAAAAGGCCCCAATAAAGGTGAATCACCATAAAAACTTGGTGTCCTATTATGTGTGGCTAAGAAAACTGCAAAAGATTACAAAAACAATCTGCAAGGGTTTTAAGTCATATTACAGGACCTTTAAACTCCTGATCCAGTGCTGAAATTGAAACCGGAAATCCTAGATGATGCCCTGTTATGTACGGTTTTTATAAAGAAAGATAATGTGAAAGAGCACTGGTGAACCCACACTCATAGAAAAGGTCTTAGACCTGTATCCAAAGATTGCAAACAAATGTACATTTAAATTAAAATAAAATGTTTGTGTTATGTATGTCATATTGCTTGATTCATTTCAATCAATCAAGTAACGATCATGCTGGATAAGGCGGCTTTTACTGTTCTTATCAGGAAATGATGCGGTAGTTAGATAAAATAACCAAATGTCTGTCTGTTGAAAATCCCTAACGTTCTTTATTCTACCTTTGCACTTACCACAATGTATTATAATTAAATGTCTCTTTACTTGTCAGTTCCTTAATAGGACCATCTCTAGTTTTTCATTCTCTGTTCTTAACTCCTAGCATCATAATGCCCAGTGCTCAGTAATACCCTTTGAAAAGGAGTTTCATAGGTATTTTTTAAATGGAAAAAAAAAAGTTACATTTCTCTTAAAAAATCAGATCTCAGTGATACTATATGGCTGTTTATTACCAATTAATAATAAAATACATAGAAAAGACAAATTCTTACCAATTTATAGTCCCTCTATCACACTTCTTCATAAGCAATGCTTTCCAACATTCATGAGTAGATTTAATAACTTCAAGAGCAAAAGCCTAGTCACAAACCAAAAAAAAAAAAAAAAAAAAGATACAGCAATCATATTGTTAATTTCTTTGGTCTGTTGATTCTATTACTAACATAGAACTGTTATAGTTATGACAGCCTAATTGTGAAGGGCAAGAGCTCTGAAGTCAGGCAAACCCGAGCATAAATTCTGGCTTCCTCACTTATCAGTTGTGTGATTTAGGGCAAGTTACTTAATTTCACTAAACCTCAGTTTCTTCATCTATAAAATGAAATGTAATGAGGATAATCTTGAAGATGACGGCTTAATCAAACACACCATGACGTTTCCCTACAGCAAAGACCCAAGAAACCAAGTGAAACAGATACCGGTGACAATCTTAGAACCCTGAGCAGCAAATGGAAGGATGAAGAATTAGATCGAGTACCGAACGGAAGGACAAACTGAATGAAAACAGCCAACAAGGAGATTTACGGATTGTAAGCACCCTGCCAGCCAGCTTCATGCAGCATGGCCATCTTGAGACAAAGCAAGCAGCGTTTCTGGGAGAAGAGCACAGGAAGGCAACTGCACAGAATCCCCAGTGGGAGGCAGAGATACTATGTAGACGAACCTGGAGTGAAGCAAGGTGAGAGAAGATGAACTGGATCTAAGGAGGGAAAGTGCAGGAAGGCAGGCAAGAGCTCCAAGGATCCAGGCAACAACAGAGCAGGTAGGGAACCAGGAACTAGGGACAGAACTACTCACCAGCAGTGGTCCTTGATCATTTGAGTGGGTGGCACCCGTGGAGCATAGGATCCATAGAGTGGCAACTGGAGATCCCCAAACTGACCGGAATCCAGATAGGTCTTCCCCATGCATTTGGTAGGGGCCCGATCCTGATCGCCAGCTGCACTCTCCAGGGAGTGCCCTAGTATCCACGCCAGCAGAGGAGCACGCTCCCCTCCTACCTCCCAGCCCTCCAGGTGACCAATGGTGTGTACCCCTGCCTGTCTGGCAACAAATGGCAACACCCCCTGCTGCCATCCTCCCCATCAGGTGATCTGTGGTATACACTCCCGTGCCACCAGACTGGCAACTGATGGCATGTACCTGCCCTGCCTGCCCCTTCAACTACCCTGCCCACTGGGGCAGCATGCACTCCAGCACTGCCGGACTGGCGAACACTGGCAAGCACCTTCCCCACTGCCCCACTCCCCTGGTGACAGGTTGTGCGGACTCCCAAGCCACCAGATCTGCAGCTGGTGGTGCGTGCCCAGTCACTCCCACTTGCCCCCCATCCCGCCCACCCAGTGATTGGTGGCACACTCCTGCACCATCAGACTGGTGATGGGTAGCACACACTCATGGGCCACCAGTCTAGTGGTGTGAGTCCCCCCCACCTCCTTGCTCCACCCAGTGATTGGCAACAAGCACTCCTGTGCTGCCAACCTGGTGAATGGCAGCAAATGCTCCCGTGCCACCCACCCAGTGACCCATATACCCCTGCCCCAATCACCGGGCAACTGGCAGTGCACACACACATTGCCCATAACCTGGTAACTGGTGAGAATACTCCCTGCACCCAAGCCCAGGGATCAGCCAGACAGGCACATCACCTCATCAGCAATGCCTGTCACATCCCAATAGGCACAAGCTATACCCCTGCCAAACGATGAGCAGAAGATCCTAGTGCCCTCATCTAATGTCTGCCTGGCTGCAACGTCACATCCCACACCCAAACAGCTCCTGCAGGCCAAATGCACATGCACTGAAAGCCCTGATCCCCCACCACTTACTGAGACGTCAATTCATGCACACACAGAGGGCCTAGCCTGTCCATTCGGGTAGCACTCCCTCACGACGGCTATGGAGACATCCTCCCCTGACCTTCAGAGCATACATTAACTGGTAACACCAGTCCTAAAAGGACCTCATGGTCTCACAAGGGCTGTGGAGGGTTCCTGATGACACAACACTTGTCATTCCATATCAGGGAAAGAATCTGCTCTCCCACCTCCACTCAATCCAGTAAAGGAAGACAAGCCTAACCACAGAGGACTCACATGTGGGTGACACCCACCATATCCACTAGTGAGAGAAAATCACGTCCAGCCAACAGACTCCACCAAAGTCACACACAGACCAGAACTGCAAAATAATAACACATAAAATAATACAAAGGAAAAAAGACATTCTAAGGAGAACCAGAAGGAACAAAGATCCTGATATATCAAAACAAAACAAACAAAAAATCAGGACAAAACAAACAAACATACCAATAAAGAAACATATAAATAAATAGATTAACACTTTAATGCCTCAGAGACAGCAGACAATAACAAATCATATGAACAAACAGGATAAGATGGCTCAAATAAGTGAGCAAAACAAAGGGGCTGAAAACCTTCGTATGGAAGAAATGGTAATGGAACAACCTGATAAAGAATTCAAAGACTTATATTTAGGCTCCACAAAGAAATTAAGGAAAACACAGACAAAACCCTACAAGAATTCAGGAAAACAATACAAGAACAAAATGACAAACTAAATAGACAATTAGAAACCATACAAAAACAATAACTAGAAATGCAGAAAGTTAACGATAAAATGCCAGAAATAGATAACTTAATGGAATGACACAGTAGAAGTGAATCAATGGAAGAAAGAATGAGTAAAACAGAGGAGAAATTCCTTGGTACAAATTAGTTTGAGGAACAAGCAGAAAAAAGAATGGAGAAAAATGAAGAAAGCCTAAGAGTTATGTGGGAAACAATCAGGAGGGATAATTTATACATAACAGGAATTCCAGAAGAGGAGGAGAAGAAAAAAGTATAGAGAGAATTTTTTACAATATATTGGCAGAAAAATTCTCAAACATCATGAAAGATGAAAAGTTTTCCATCCAAGAAGCTCAGCAAACCACACAAAGGATACATCTCAAAAGAAATTCACCAAGACATATCATAATCAAACTTTCCAAAACCAAAGACAAAGAGAATTCTGAGAGTAGCTCACGAAAAACGAAATATCATTTACGAAGGGACACCAATAAGACTAAGTGCTGATTTCTCGTCAGAAATCATGCAAGCAAGAAGGCAATAGGATGACATATATAAAACCTGAAAGAAAAGAACTGCCAACTAAGAATCCTACATCCAGCAAAGCTGTCTTTCAAATATGATGGCAAAACGAGGACATTCCCAGACAAGCAGAAATTAAGGGAAT
Source organism: Dugong dugon (assembly GCA_030035585.1). Taxonomy (NCBI): domain Eukaryota; kingdom Metazoa; phylum Chordata; class Mammalia; order Sirenia; family Dugongidae; genus Dugong; species Dugong dugon. The sequence goes on along the minus strand of CM057463.1, from coordinate 16,410,989 downwards.
TTGTAAAAACCAGACCAGCCATACAAGAAATATTAAAGGGAGTCCTTTGGGCACAGAACCAACGATATCAGACAACAACCTGAGATTAAGACACACAACAGCATCATCCAGATACCAACCCAGATAAAGACTTCACAAAAGTAAAATAAAGCTGCAAAACTGGTAATGGGGAGCCAGAGATGTCAAGCTGTAAATGATGATAACTTCAAAACAAAAAATGGGAATAAATGGTGTAGTATAGAACTTCCATATGGAGAGGAAGTGAGGATGATATCAAGATATAACAGACTGTTTTAAACTTAGGAAGATAAAGGTAAATTTCACAGTAATCACAAAGAAAATTAGTAAATCTATCACCAAAATAAAGAAGCACTATTATAAAAACTCAAGAACAGATACACATATATATATAGAAACCAAAGTTCTACCAGGGATGGAAACGGAAGGGAGGGGGAATCACTTTTTTAGATAGTAGACACTTGTCATTTTTGATGATGAGAAAGACAATACCAAATATGGGTGAAATCTGCACAACTGACCAAGGTAAATGAAGACATAAAGAAGTACACAAGAAAAAGGGACAATTTCGGTAAATGCTATAACATATACAATTTTGCAACAACAGTAATAACAACTAAAAAATAATGTTTATGGTTACATAGGTAGCTATGTGTGCATATATGTGTATAGGAAAGGATATGCAAACAAATGTATGTGCATGTGTAGGTATATCTGTAGGCATCTGTATATACACGTTTGTGTATCCTACATATATATCCATATGTATATAAGATAAAGCACACAGGGGCCACAGTTACAGAGACATTCTACACATGTATGTACAACTTGCAGGATTGGTTTACTGGGTTAAAAGGCTTAGGACCAAAGTCTCGTGGGACAACATGGTCTCATGTGTCAGTTGGCATATCATAGTTCAAAAAGATAATGTTCTACATCCTAATTTGGTGAGTAGCGACTGGGGTCTTAAAAACTTGTGAGCTGCCATCTAAGATACAACTATTGGTCTCTGCTCGTCTGGAGCAAAAGCGAATGAAGGAAAACAAAGACTCAAAGAAGAAACTACGTAGTCCACATGACTACTAGCCCGTGTGAACCATGACCTCTTCTAACTTGAGGCCAGAAGAACTAGATGGTGCCCAACTACCACCACCAACCCTTCTGACCAGGGACACAATAGAAGGTCTCAGACAGAATGAGAGAAAAATGCAGAACAAAATTCAAATTCCTGAAAAAGGCCAGACCTACTGTACCGACAGAGACTAGAGGAACCCCTGAGACTATTGCCCTAAGATACCCTTTGAACTTGGAATTGAAGCTATTTCTGGAGGTCATCTTTCAGCTAAATATTAGATTGTCTTATAAAATAAACAATAACACCTGTGAGTAATGTGTTCCCTTAAACAATCAACTATATGAGACCAAACAGTCAACATTTACCCATAAGCAAAGATGAGAAAGCAAGGAAGGGAAGACAAGCTAGATCAATGGGAACAGAAAAACCGAATGGAAATAGTAAGTATGCAGACACGCTGTGAAAATTGTAACCAACGTGACACAACAATTTGTATAAAAATTGTTAAATGGAAACATGATTTACTTGTAAACTTCACTTAAAACACAATAAAATATTTTAAAAAATGGAATATAATAGGGACAATCTCAATCAGGGGTTGACAAACTTGGGCCTGTGTGCTAACTCCAGACCACTGCATGTTTTTATATAGTTTTACTGAAACCACCATGTATGTATGGTATCTATGGGTTTAGTGAAGACATATGGCCTCAGAGTCTAAAATATTTACTATTTAGCCCTTTACAGAAAAAAGTTTACCAACTTCTAATATGAATCATGGAAACTCTGGTGGTGTAGTGGTTAAGTGCTACGGCTGCTAACCAAAAGGTCAGCAGTTCGAATCCACCGGGTACTTCTTAGAAACTCTATGGGGCAGTTCTACTCTGTCCTATAGGGTAGCTATGAGTCAGAATTGAATTGATGGCAACGCTTTTTTTGGAATATGAATCACAGAGTTGTTGAAAGGATAAATAAAATGCTGTATGTAATATGCTTAGCCTAGTACCTGGCTTATGAGTAAGCATCTAACATCAGCATCAAAATTAAAAACACTCTAATTGCATAGTCTAACATTTTCAAATATTTTCTAAGGAAAACTTACATTATTAATCCAAAGAGGAAAAATTCTTAAGATTTTCCCCCAGAATGCTACATCTATATAAATATAACATTTACATTATTATAGATCCAGTTTCAAGTAATAGTTTTATATTCACATTTAATAATCCTAAATAAACACCTCAAGATATTAAGAGTTTTGTTAATGTGTCTTTTTAAAAATACTGAGTCCAACAATAAATTCTTATATAGCACAATATTTACTGTGAATTTTAAGTTTTCATTAACACACCTTACTTTACTTATAAAACATATTTTACTTTTTAGTACCCACTTAATGTTGGTTTACAATGTGCAATTTACTTAGTGGTAATAACTTTAAAAAATATTCCATGTTTTAGACTTGTTTAGGCTATTTTCTCCATTTATGACAAATTAGAAACACTTTATGATGATTTCTGTGACATTCTAACAGAAAAATTCTATGACAGTAAGACAATTCAATTGCTTTCTTAATTGTAAAGCAGCTTATTTTAGTCATGATAGAATAAACACTTAGGAAGGAAGTCCCTATGTATTTACACTAAGAGTAAATAACTTTCCCCTTCCCAAAATAGTAAATGAAAGATTTTTCTTTATATACAATTTGCAAAGTTAGACTGATCATGGATTTCTTTCATTTTCTGAAATAAAGGAGATAGATAAATAGAGATATTTTCAGCCTCATTGATTCACTTAGAGAGATTTCCTGAAAAAATATTTAAATAATACCCTTAACTATGAAGGTTAGTCAAAATACTTTTTAATCACTCTACATTCAAATCCACCATGTATCTGTCAGTTTGTCATACTGTGGTGGCTTTGGTGTAGCTGTGTTACTGGAAGCTTTGGCGCTGGTATTTTAAAGACCAGCAGGATCACACTTGGTGGACAGGTTTTAGCTGAGCTTCCACACTAAGACACACTAGGAAGAACGACCTGGCAGTGTTACTTTTGAAAAAGTTGGCCAGCGAAAACCTTATAAATAGCAGTGGAACATTGATACAGCACCGGAAGATGAGACCCTCAGGTTGGAAGGCTCTCAAAACACGACTGGGGAAGAGGTGTCTCCTCAAAATAGAATCAATCTTAATGATGTGGATGGGGTCAAGCTTTCAGGACCTTCATCTGATGATGTGGCATGACTCAAAATAAGAAGAAGCAGCTGCAAACATCCACTAATAATCGGAACGTAGGAAGTACGAAGTATGAAATCTAGGAAAATTGGAAGTCATCAAAAATGAAATGTAATGCATAAAGATCGATATCCTAGGCGTTAGTGAGCTGAAATGGACTGGTATTGGCCATTTTTAATCAGACAATCATATGGTCTACTACTCTGGGAATGCAAATTGAAGAGGAAGTCGTTGCATTCATAGTCGAAAAGAACATTTCAAGATCTATTCTGAAATACAACGCTGTCAATGATAGGATAATATCCATATGCCTATAAGGAAGACCAGTTAATACAACTATTATTCAAATTTACATACCAACCACTAAGTCCAAGGTGAAGATGAAGACACTGAAGATTTTTACCAACTTCTGCAGTCTGAAATTGATCAAACATGCAATCAAGATGCATTGATAATTACTGGTGATTGGAATTCGAAAGTTGGAAACAAAGAAGGACTAGTACTATGAAAATATGGCCTTGGTGATAGAAACAACATTGGAGGTAGCATGATAGAATTTTGCAAGACCAACGACTTCCTCATTGCAAGTACCTTTTTTCAAAAACATAAACGGTGATTATACACATGGACCTCACCAGATGGAATACACAGGAATCAAATTGACTACATTTGTGGAAAGAGACGATAGAAAAGCTCAGTATCGTCAGTCAGAACAAGGCCAGGGGCCAACTGTGGAACAGACCATCAATTGCTCCTGTGCAATTTCAAGCTGAAGTTGAAGAAAAATAGAATAGATCCACAAGAGCCAAGGTATGACCTTGAGTATATGCCACCTGAATTTAGAGACCATCTCAAGAATAGATTTGACGCACTGAACATTAATGATCGAAAACCAGATTTGTGGAATGACATCATACACAAAGAAAGCAAGAAGTCATTAAAAAGACAGGAAAGGAAGAAAAGACCAAAATGGATGTCAGAAGAGACTCTGAAAGTTACTCTTGAATGTACAGTAGCTAAACTGAAAAGAAGAAATGATGACGTAAAAGAACTGAGCAGACGAGTTTAAAGGGCTGCTCTTCAAAGGGCTGCTCGAGAAGACAAAGTAAACTATTACAACAAAATGTGCAAAGATCAGGACTTAGAAGAGCAAAATGGAAGAACACACTGAGCATTTCTCAAGCTGAAAGAACTAAAGAAAAAATTCAAGCCTTGAGCTGCAACATTGAAGGATTCTATAGGCAAAATACTGAACGACGCAGGAAGCATCAAAAGAAGACGGAAGGAATACAGAGTCACTGTACCAAAAAGAACTGAATGACATTCAACCATTTCAGGAGGCAGCATATGATCAAGAACCAACGGTACTGAAGGAAGAGATCCAAGCTGCACTGAAGGCATTGGTGAAAAACAAGACTTCAGGAATTGAAGGAATACCAACTGAGATGTTTCAACAAATGGATGCAGTGTTGGAAGCGCTCACTTATCTATGCCAAGAAATTTGGAAGACAGCTACTTGGCCAACCAACTGGAAGAGATCCATATTTGTATCCATTCCAAAGAAAGGTGATCGAATAGAATGCAAAACTTATCAAACAGTATCACTGGTATCACACACAAGTAAAATTCTGCTGAAGATCATTCAAAAGCAGCTGCAGCAGTTCATTGACAGGGAACTGCCAGAAATTCAAGCCAGATTCAGAAGAGGAAGTGGAACAAGGGACATCACTGCTGATGTCAGATGGATCCTGGCTGAAAGCTGAGAATACCAGAAAGATGTTTACCTGTATTTTATTGACTATGCAAAGGCATTCAACTATACAGATCATAACAAATGATGGATAACATTGTGAAGAATAGGAATTCCAGAACACTTAATTGTGTTCATGAGGAATCCATACTTAGACCAAGAGGCAGTCCTTTGAACAGAACAAGGGGATAGTGCATGGGTTAAAGTCAAGAAAAGTGTGTCAGGGCTGTATCTTTTCACCATTCTTATTCAATCTGCATGTTGAGCAAATAACCCGAGAAGCTGGACGATATGAAGAAGAAAGGGGCATCAGGACTGGAGGAAGACTCATTACCAATCTGCGATATGCAGATGACACAACCTTACTTACTGAAAGCGAAGAAGACTTGAAGCACTTACTGATAAAGATCAAAGACTATGCTCTTCAGTATCGATTACACCTTAACATGAAGAAAACAAAGATCCTCACAACTGGACCGATAAGCAAAATCATGATAAATGGAGAAAATATTGAAGTTGTCAAGGACTTCATTTTACTTGGCTCCACAATCAATGTTCATGGAAGCAGCAGTCAAGAAATCAAATTTGCATTGGGCAAATCTGCTGCAAAAGATCTCTTTAAAGTGTTAAAAAGCAAAGATATCACTTTAAGGACTAAGGTGTACCTGACCCAAGCCATGGTGTTTTCAATGGCCTCAGATGCATGTGAAAGCTGGACAATGAATAAGGAAGACTGAAGAAGAATTGATGCCTTTGAATTATGGTGTTGGTGAAGAGTATTGAATATACCATGGATTGTGAGAAGAAGGAACGAATCTCTCTTGAAGATGTACAGCCAGAATGCTCCTTAGAAGGAAGATGGTGCGACTTTGTCTCACACACTTTGGACAGGTTATCAGGAGGGACCAGTCCCTGGAGAAGGATATCAGTCTTGGTAAAGCAGAGGGTCAATGAAAAAGAGGAAGACCCTCAACAAGATGGATTCACACAGTGGCTACAACAGTGAGCTCAATCAAGTAAAACAATGATTGTGAGGATGGCGCAGGACCGGGCAGTGTTTCATTCTGTTATACAGTGTCGCTATGAGTTAGAACCGACGGCACCTAACAACAACACATACGAATATTCACATAAGGAATTCTTAAAATTGAGGTTAAGTATTGTACATGTATTGGTAGGTACATTTTAAAATAAAAATTATCAAACTCACCTTGTTTTTGAATTCCCCATTAAAAGCAAATTTGTTTTCTGGTTTTCCTTCTGGCACTTTATAATGTCTAAACCAATCAAGCGTAGCTTCCAAGTAACCTGGTTTATACTTCTTGACATCATCAATGTCTGTAAGTGAAAAGACAAAAAGTCCTTTTGTTAAAAATCAAAATTCATTTAATGGTAGAACATTGGACCCGAGGAGGCAGGAAACATGGGTCTTGTCGAAGTCTGCTGCTAAGTAGCAGCAAAATTGTTGACATGTATCTTATCACCTCTTAACTTCTGTTTTTTTTCATATGTAAAACATTATTCCTTCATTGTAGAAACATTTATGAAGCACCTTTAGACACTGTGTTGGGTACAGAGGATAAGGAGCTGAGTCCAACAAAGTTCTTTTCCTCAAGGAACTCAGAGTTCTATTAAGTGAAGCTGACAAATAGACAACAAATTGCAGTAAAGCAAAATAAGATTTTAACAGAGATATGTTCAGAAATGGAAAAGTTACATAAGAGGAAGTGAAAGACCTAAAAGAGTGATACACATCACCAAGCAGACAAGAGGGGAAAACACAAGGAGCGGCACCGATAAAACTAAGGAAGTACGTTTCAGAAAATACAAACGCAGGTAGTTCTGTATGGTCAGGACATCAGCTTTACCAAGTTTGAGGTGTGTTTATTCCCAAATCATTTATGCCAACTACATATGTTGTTATAATTAGAAGACTTAGCAGCCAAGCTCTTAACCATGCTCCACCAGGGCTCCAAATACTATATACACCAGTGCATTTATCAGTACAAAAAGAGTTGTCGTTCTATAAAGTTGAACATTTTGAAAGGATTCAATAGAGCCAGTTGCTGAAACTATCCGCTCTCAAATTAAGCCTGAGTATGAAGAGTTAAAGACTAGAAAGAAAAAAAGAAAAGAAAAAAATGAACACACACAAAAATCTACAACTATATATGTAGATTGCTTTGCAAATGAGGTGGGGAGAAAATTTTAGATGTGAGTGGTCTGGAATGGCTTCTGATAAAATGCATTTTAGCAGAGTATTTGATGAAACGTAGGAGTGATTTATTCATATATGTACAGGAAGAGCAGTCCAGGGAAGAAGAGAGTAAGTGCAAATAGTTTGAGGCATGAAAACTGAGTATGTTCATAATGTATGAGGAAAAGTAAGAAAGTCCTGTGGCTGGAGCAGAGTGAGGAAAGAGAGGAGGTTAGGAGATCAGATTAAAGGCACAGCCACAGCCCAGTCACACAGCACTTTAGTGGCGACACTAAGGGCAACTGGCTTTTTCTCTGAAGAGAAGCTATTGGAGGGATCTGAATGGAAGAGAGAACAGGGAGATCTATCTGTTATGTGAAGAAGTGATAGTATGAAGGAAAAACTGAAAGCAGGGGGTCCAAAAGAGGCTACTGAGGGAGTCGAAGTAGATGAAACATAATGCAGGCCTAGACAAATGTAGTTATGCAGAGGTGGTGATAAATGGTCAGATTTTGGATATATTTAGAAAGCAGAGCTGACAGAAATTGTTGATGGATGGGATGCGGGGTTTGGAGACAGAGCAAGAGAAAGGAGACAAGGATGACTCTAAGGTATTCAACCTGAAAAACTGACCGCATATTTAAAGTGCTGAAAGAAGAAAAACATCAACCTAGAATTCTTTACCCAACAAAATTATTCTGAAAAGTGAAGAAGCAATAAAGACATTCTCAGACAAATAAAAATTGAAGGAATTTGTTACCACTAGACCTGCCTTGCAAGAAATGTTAATACAAGAGTTCCTCAGAGAGAACGAAAATGAAACAGGTCACAAACTTGGATATACATAAAGAAAGGAAGAGCATTTGAGAAGGAAGAAATGAAGGTAAAATAAAATCGTTTATTTCTTCTTACTTTTAACCGGTCTAACAGATGACAGTTTGTTGAAAACAATAATAACAATAATATATTATTAGATGATTATAGCTTATGGATATGTGAAATGTATGACAGCAATGCTATAAGGGACAGGAGGGATGAATTGATAGTAGTCTGTTTTTGGGTACTTGTTATTTGGTAAAGTGTTAATTGAAAATGAACTTAGATTAGCTGTAAATTACATTGCAAACTCTACAGATACCACTAAAAATAATTTTTAAAAACATAAACACATAAAATTTTTAAAAAATTACTAAATGGTCTCAATAGCAGAATGAAGCAGAACAGAGAAAATAGATAATGAACCTGATGACCGATAATTAGAAATTATTCAACCTTATAAATAGAAAAAGAAAAGATGAAAATAGTCTTAGGAACCTGTGGAGCAATATCAAAGAGTCTAACATCAATCATGTCATTGGCATCCCAGAAGGAAACAAGAGAGACATTGGAATAGAAAAAAAAAAAATGTTCTAAATGTTGTGAAAGACATAAACATAAAGATTCAAGAAGCCCAGCAAACTCCAAACAAAATAATCTGAAAGAAAACCCAAATGCCCAAATGAGAACCAATGATAGAAGAAAATCTTGAAAGTAGTCAGAGAACATTACACATAGGGAAACAATAATGTGAATGCCTGTAGATTTTTCATCAGAAATCATGCAGGCCAGAAAACAGAACATCTTGAAAGTTCTGAAAGAAAAGAACTGTCATTGCAGAACTCTAGATCCAGCAAAAATATTTTTAACAATGAAGGCAAAATAAAGGTATCCCCATATAAAGAAAAACTATGAGAATTCATCAAGATCAAATATTCTGTATAAGAAAAGGTAAACGAAGTTCTAGCTAAACAGAAATGATACCAGAGAGAAATGTGGAACTTCAAGAATAAAGGCAGACCAACAGAAATGGTAAAATATCTGGGTAAATATTAGACTATTTTTCTCCTCTGAAGTGCTTTAAAATATGTATGACAGTTGAAAGCAAAATTTTAACAGTGCCTGGTGGGGTTCACAATGCATGTGCAGGTAACATATATAACAACCAGAACATAAAGCAGGAGTGGTGAAGGAATCAACAAGGGACACTGCATTTGAGGTGGTAAAATGTTAACCCTCAATAGACAGTGAAAGGTTATGTGTATATACTGTAATCCCTAGACCAGGCATTCAAATAATAAGAAAAAGAAATATAGCCAAAACCTAACAGATAAACTAAATGAAACACTAAAATATTCATACAGACCAAAAGAAAACAGCTAACAGAGGAACAAAAAAAAATATATATATATAATGGTAGATTTAAATCTAACCATGTCAATAATTACACACCAATTAAATTACAGATTGTTATACTGGGAATTAGAAAAAAAAGGACCCACTATATACTGTCTACAAGAAACTTTTTGTTGTTGTTTATTGTTGTAGTTTAAATGAAGTTTACATTTCAAGTTAGTCTCCCATACAAAAATTTATATGTACATTGTTATGTGACCCTAATTGCCCTCCCCATACTGTGACAGCACACTCCTTCTTTCCACCCGATTCCCCACGTCCATTCAACCGCTCCTAACCCTCTCTGCCTTCCCATCTCACCTCCGGACAGAAGCTGCCTGTTTAGTCTCTTGTATCTACTTGAGCTAACAGACATACTCCTCACGAGTATCACTTTATATCCCACAGTCCAGTCCAATCCCTGTCTGTAGAGTTGGCCTCAGAAATTGTTTTAGCTCTGGGCTGATAGAGAATCCAGGGACCGTGTTTCCGGGGTTCCTCCAGTCTCAGTCAGACCATTAAGTTTGGTCTTCTTACTAGAATTTGAGTTCTACACCCCCCCTTTTTCCGGCTCTATCAGGGACACTCTGTTGTGTTCCCTGTCAGGGCGGTCATTGGTGGTAGCCAGGCACCATCTAGTTTTTCTTGTCTCAGGCTGATGAAGTCTCTGGTTTATGCGGCCCTTTCTGTCTCTGGGGCTAATACTTTCCTTGTGTCTTTGGTGTTCTTCATTCTCCTTTACTCCAGGTAATTGGGACCAAATGATGCATCTTAGATGGCCGCTTGGAAACTTTTAAGACCCCAGATGCCACTCACCAAAGTAGAATGCAGAACATTTTCTTAATAAGCTACAAGAAACTTTCTTTAAATATACATATATATTATACAGAGAGATTAGAAGTAAAAAGGGATATAAAAAATACACCAAACACTAGTCAAAATACAGCTGGAGTGCCTAGATGAATATTAGAAAATAAACTTTTGAATAAAGACAATTATCAAAGAGGGTCATGATGAAATGATAAAAGGGTTAAATCATAAAGTAAACTGAAAAACTAAATATGTATGTACATGACAACCAAACTGCAAAACACGTGAAGCAAAATCCAATAGAAATAAAAGGAGACAGAGACAAATACACAATTAAAATTGGAGATTCAACAATATACCCACAGAATAGATAGAACAGAAAATCAGTAAGGATGTAGAAGACCTGAACACTATCGAAATATCTGAACTGATATTTATAGAATTTGCCCACCATTAAGAGCACAATAAACATTCTAAAATACAAGAAAATATTCACCAGGACAAACCATATTTTAGGCCATAATACAAACCATAACAAACATAAAACAATTGAAAAGAAATAAAACCATGCAACATTTGTTCCCTTATAATAAGGAAATTAAATTAAAAATAAAAACCAGAAAGACATACAGAAAATCCCCCAATTACTTGGAAACTAAACAATACACTTATAAATAATTTTGAATCAATAAGAAAGCCCCAAGGGAAACTAGAAAATATTTCAAACTAAATGAAAATAAAAATACAACTTTTTGAAATTATTGGGATACAGTTAAAGCACTGATTGGAGTGAAATTTATAACACTGAATACTTATGCTAGAAAAGAAGAAAGGCCTCAAATCAATAATCTAATCTTCTACCTTATACATAGAAAACAGAACAAGTGAAACCCAAAGCAAGCAGAATGAAGGAAATAATGAAGATAAGAGTAGAAATCAATGAAGTTGAAAACAGAAAAACAAGATAGAAAAATCAGTGAAACCAAAAGCTTGTTCTTTGAGAAGACCAATACAATAATAAATCTCTAGTCTTCCAAAAGAGGAAGACCCGCAACGACATGGACTGACACAATGGCTGCACCAATGCGATCAAACAGCAACAACTGTGAGTATAGCACAGGATTGGGTAGTGTTTTGTTCTGTTGTACACAGGGTTGCTATGAGTCGGACCTGACTTGACGGCACCTAACAACAACAGCAAACTGACAGAGAAAGAGAATACAAATGAATGAATAGGGGGCAGGGGGAAGAGAGAGAAAGAGAGAGGAGTAAGGAAAGAGGGAAGATAAAAGGACACAACCACCGATATCAGGAATAGAAGAGCAGAGACCCTGCAGATGTTAAAAAGGATAAGAAAATGCTATGAAGAACTCTAAATCCCTAAGCTCAAGAACTTAGATAGAATAGACAAATTCCTAGAGACAAACTACCAAAGCTCACTCATGAAGAAATAGATAACATGAATAGCTCTGTATCCACTGAAGAATGTTAATTTTTAATTTAATAATTTTAATTTAAAAAAGTCTCCAGACCCAGATGATTTTGTACCATTCCCTTAAAAGTTCTATCAAATATTTAAGACAGAAATATCAATTTTACTAAACACTGCCGCCCCAAAAGAAGAGAATGGAATACACTGCAACTTATTTTATGTTGTATTTCCCTGGTAACAAAAGCAGACAAAGTTACTACAAGAGAAGAAAAAACACAGACCAATATCCCTCCTAAAGACAAGTACAAAAAACCTCAAGAAAGTAGCAATTAAATCCAGAGAACTATAAAAAGGATAATACATCATGACCAAGTGGGGCTTATCTTGAGAATGCCAGGCTGTTTCAACTTTGAAAATCAATCACTGCAATTCACCATGTGGAGGGACTAAAGAAAAAAATCCATGTGATCATCCCAATAAAATGTAAATAATAATGATAATAATAAACTTTAACAAAAATCACTAGTTACGCTTCATAACGATTCAGCAAATTAGAAAAGGAAACTTCTTGAACTCAATAAACAGTATTTACCAAAAAAAAAAAAAAAAAAACCTACAGATAACATAGTATTTAATGGTGAAAAGGGAATGCTTTCCCCTTTAAACTGGGACCAAAGCAAGGCTTTTTGTTCTCACTGCTTTTACTCAACATCCTAGAAGTACAATAAAGAAAAAGAATAAAAGGCACACAGACTGGAAAGGAAAAAATAAAACTCTCTGTATTCACAGATGACATGATTATCCACACAGAAAATACCAAGGAATCTACAAAAAAAACAAAAAACCCTGAACTAATAAATGAGTTAAACAATGTGTCAGAATGCAAGTTCAATATACAAAAATTAAATAACTTCTATATATTACCAATGAACAATTAGAAACCAAAATTTCTAAAAGGTGTAATTTATCATACCTCTAAAGATAATTAAATACTAAGGTATAAGTCTACAAAATATTTACAGAATCTGTATGTTGAGAACTATAAGACACTGATGAAAGAAATCAAAGAAGACATTAAAAAAGACATACCATGTTTATGAACTGAAAGTCTTAATCATGCTAAGATGTCAAGTTTCCCCAAATTTTTAACAGATTCAACCTAATTCCAACCAAAATCCAAGTAGAAATTTTTGTATATATCAACAAGTTGATTCTAAAATTTATTGGAAAAGCCAAAGGAACCAGAATAGCCTAAACAACTTTGCAAAAGAACAAACTTAGAGAACTCACACTACCTGACACTTAAGAGAAAACCATTGTGATGTTGGCGAAGGTCAAACAGATGAATGGAACAAAACAGAGTCCAGAAGAGACCACACTAATATGACAGACTGACTTTTAACAAAGGTATAAATACAATTCAATGAAGAAAGGCTCGTCTTTTCAACAAATGAACCTTAACCCATACCCCATATCTTATAGAAAAATTAACTCAAATGGATAATAAGCCTAAATACAGAATATAAAGATAAAATATCTTTAGAATATGGGGAAATCTTTGTGAGCTTAGGTGAGACAAACACATCTTAGCTATGACAGCAAAAACAAAATCCATAAAAGAAAATATTGGCAAATTGAACTTTATAAAAATTAAAACTTCTACCTTACAAAACAACTGTTAATAAAAAACCAAACCACAGACTCAGAGAAAATATTTGCAAATCACGTATCTGACAAAAGATTTGTATACAGGCTATGTGAAAAACTCTCAATGCTAGACAATCAAAAAAACAAACAAGCCAATTAAAAAACAAGCATGGGACTTTTTAAAAATTTTTTGTACATTTTTAATTTTTTAATTGTACTTTAGGTGAAGGTTTACAGAACCAATAGTTTCTCATTAAAGCCAGTACACATATTGTTTTATGACATTGGTTAACAACCCCACGACATGTCAACACGCTCCCTTTTTGACCTTTTTTTTTTTTTTTTTGGTGAAAATATACATAGTCAAAGATACACCAATTTCAAAAATTCCTACATGCACAGTTCAGTGACATTGATTATGTTCTTCCAGTTGTGCTGCTATTCTCACTTTATGAAAGTTTACAGAACAAAATAGTTTCTCATTAAACAGTACATGTTGCCCTATGACAATGGTTAACAATCCCACTACATGTCAACACTGTCCTTACTCAAACTTTGTTTCCCTATCACCGGCTTTCCTGTCCCCTTCTGCCTTCTAGTCCTTGTCCCTGGACTGCTGTGCCTCATTAGTCCCATTTTATGGGGCTGTCCCATCCCCAGGCGAATGGTGAACCTTAGAAGTAACTTCACCACTGAGCTAAAAGGGTGTCTGGGGGCCATACTCTCAGGGTTTCTCCAGTCTCTTTCCGGCCAGTAAATCTGGTCTTTTTTTGTGTGTGTTAGAATTTTGTTCTACATCCTACTCCAGCTCTGTCCAGAACCCTCTGTTGTGATCCTGGTCAGAGCAGTCAGTGGTGGTAGCCGGGCACCATCCAGCTGTACTGGACTCAGTCCAGTGTAGGCCTTGGTAGCTGTGGTCCATTAGTCCTTTGGACTAATCTTTTCCTTGTATTCTGTTGTCACTCTCACTTGCTCCCTAAGGGGTGAGACCAGTGGAGTATCTTAGATGGCTGCTCACAGGCTTTTAAGACCCCAGATACTACTCACCAAGGTAGCATGTAGAACATTGTCTTTATAAACTGTGTTATGCCAATTGAGCTAGATGTTCCCCGAGACCATGGTCCCCACAGCCCTCCACCCAGCAATCAGTCCCTCAGGGAGTTTGGACATGTCTATGGAACTTTCATGACCTTTCCTTGTACAAGTTGTGCTGGTTTCCTAAGTATTGTGTACTGTCTCACCCTTCACCAAAGATACCGTTTATCTATTGCCTATTTAGTATTCCCCCTCCACCCCTTCCATCTCTCGTAACCAACAAAGATTGTTACTTTTTGTGTGTAAACTTTTTCATATGTTTTTACAATAGAGGTCTCATACAATATTTGTCCTTTTGTGATTGACTTATTTCACTCAGCATAATGTCCTCCAGTTTCATCCATGTTATGAGATGCTTCACATTCATCATTGTTCTTTATCGTTGCATAGTACTCCATTGTGTGTGTATGTACCACAGTTTGTTTATCCATTCATCTATCATTGGGCATCTAGGTTGTTTCCATCTTTTTGCTATTGTGAACAATGCTGCCATGAATATGGGTGTGCGTATGTCCAAGCATGGGATTTTAACAGTCAATTTACAAATGAAGATAAATGGATGGCAAATAAGCACAAGTGAAAAAATGCTCTCTATTATTATTCATTAGGAAAATGCAAATTAAAATCACAGTGAAATACCACTCATACATTATGGTGTGAATGCAAAATGGCACAGTGAATTTGGAAAACAGTCTGATAATTTCTTATAAACACACACTTACCATACGACACAGCAATTTCACTCTGAAGGGAAATAAAAACTTATGTTCTCATAAAACCTATCCACAAATGTTTATAGTAGCTTTTATTCATAACTGCAAAAACTGTAATACATACATACATTGGAATACTATTGTTGTACATACATACAATGGAATACTATTAAGCCATTAAAAAGAAAGAAAGAAAGAAACTAACAGTACATACATGAATAAATCTCAAATGCAGTATGTTAAGTGAAAAAAGCCTACTCAAACAGGTACATACTGTATGATTCCATTCTTGTGACATTCTGGAAAAGGCAAAACTACAGGGACAGGGATTAGACCAGCCATTCTCAGAGACCGGGAGGTGAGGAAGTAGGGTTGACTACGAAAAAGTTTTCTGGGGTGCTAAAACTGTTCTGTATCTTACTTGTAGCAGTGGCTACACAACTCTGTGTTTAGTAAATTCATAAAACTATAATCTAAAAGAGTGAATTTACTGTATTTAAACTTAAAAATAAATTAAAAAGGCATTAATGCAAATATTTATTACTAAGTACTTAAAAATGCATATCTCAGAAAAACATGAACACTAACTTGGTAAATGATGTGTAAAAAGAAGACTAAGGGAATTTTTTTTTCTAGATATACAGGCAGAAAGTAAAAATTTTCAGCAGTTTAAGTACAAAAATGTGTTCACAGTTTAACACTAAGTATTTTATATACACATTTATATATGTAAATATATAAACATTAAGCAAAGTATCTGTTGAGTTATAATATAAATTTATAAATTGTATAAAAACTTTAAAAAATACATGTATGAGCTCTAACACTACATTTGCTTTTAATTCAACAGACAATAAATTACACTCAAATAGAAATAGAGTTGGTTTTGATAACAGTTCTATGGACATTGTCTTTTGTTTTAATGGAGAGCTATTTACCAATTAAAACTAGATGAGCTATTCTTGTAATCTAGGGCATTAGCTGTATGGCTTTATATATGATTCATATAAATACTAATAAAAACCACTGTTTAATCTCTCCTGTTACAGTGATCATTATGACATTTAAAAATTTTGTGAAGAAAAATAAATGAACCTTACCACAAAACACATCCCTGAACATCTGGAACAATGCTACCACCATCAGTGGAATACAGAACGCCAAATACTTTATAGAATTTCAGCTTTTCCATTTTTACCTAAATTAGAACATGATTTTCTGCCTCCTCTTTTGATGATTTTCTATATACCCAAAACTAAAACATAAGCACATAAAAAACACAGACATAAAACCTGAATGCTATTCAAAAGGCATTTGAGAACTATTATTAACTATGGTTTGATAGCTTAATTATCCATATATTAATGCAATAAGCGTATCAAGATAAAAACGTGTTCTGCATTTTAAGACATAAGAGAATAAACATACATTTTTAAAGTTCAAAGTTTAAAAGATGATGCATTAGAATAAGGATATAAAACCACAGACTCACAAGCTTAAAAAATAAATTTTTGAACAAAAAAATTCAAAATAACAAACCTGTAGATATTAGACTTACATAAAATTCAAAGTGTCAAAGAGCTGAAAAGGACACACTTGTAACACTAAATAACAAATATAACTATAGTAAAAGAGGTCACAAAGAATATATTACCCTATATTTTTTTAAATGACTTTATAAAATGTGTCATAGCTTCTGGCAAATTGTGAGAGGCCATGGCTTACTTTATAACGGAGTTCTTTCCAAATCTGAAAGGTGAATTAACAGAGATTATATGGAGTCTCTTTAAAAGGATCTTTACAGGAAAACTAAAGATATATGATTTATAAATAACCACAGTTTCATATAAACCCATGGGAATTTTTTAAGTTCCTTTATGAAATTCCAACTAACAAGCAAAACAGACAAAAATGATGTAGTATAATAACTGACAAATCTTAAAGCTCAGTTTGGTTATTCCAGGTCCAGAGCTCACCATTTTAATTTAGCTTTTCTTAACTGATTTTGATTTATATATTTCTATAAAAGCAAAGAAATTAAAAAATACCTTGATCAAAGCCTAATATTGTATCTCTATAGATATGAGAGGAACATAAATTCTTCAGTTTTTAAAAGCCATCTTCGTGATTTTTTTTTTAAATTGTGGTAAATATATAGGTAACAAAACATTTGCCATTTCTATAATCTTCACATGTACAGTTCAGTGACATTATAACCTATCTTCTTCCTTCTCCAGAGATAATGTATCTCTTTCATATAATCAAGTTTCTTTTCAGTATAAACCAATTCACTTGTTTCTAAAATATAACAAAATGTCTCAAATTGTGATATACTTAGCAAAAAAACCAAAAAGAACAAAAAAATCAAGTGGTTTATGAATCAGAATTTTCTATCCTTCTTCATCCAAAAATATACTCTCTCATACCAGAAGGAGCTTCTAGACTTCGATTTTACCTAGACTTCAGTATTAAACATACTTTAATATTCCGGTGCTGGCAAAATTGGATTTCCACATGCAGAAAAATGAAGCAAGATCCATACCTCACACCATACACAAAAACTAATTAAAAATGGATCAAGGACCTAAATGTTAAATCTAAAACCATAAAGTTCTTGGAAGAAAATATAGGAGCAATGCTCTGTGTGATGATTAAGGTTGCATGTCAACTTGGCCAGGCCATGATTCTCAGTAGTCTGACAGTCATATGAAGTTGTGATCACTTCCATGATGAGATCAGATGTAATGTGATCATCTCCATGATGGGATATGCTGTGACTAGTCAATCAGTTGAATGGGAGTTTCCTTGGGCATGTGGCCTTCATCAAATATAAGTGGACATTCTTGCAAGGCTCAGGGGCTTTTGCTTGCTCTGGATCCTGTAGCTGGTTCCTGTTCATCTGACCTCTGGTTCCTGGGACTTGAGCTAGCAGCTTACTTGCAGTCTTACCTGCCGATCTTGAAATTTGTTGATCTTTGCAGCCTGTGAGCAAGAGCCCTGCTCTCTGACCTGCGGATCTTGGCTTCGCCACCTTCTGCGGCTACGTGAATCAGGAGAAGACTCCAGCCTGACCCACGGACTTGGGACGTTCCAGCCTCTACAACCACGTGAGCCATTTCCTTGATACAGATCTCTTTCTATATATATTTATATGCTTTACTGGTTTTGCTTCTCTAGAGAACCCAGCCTAAGACACTGTGGAACCTAATTTTTTTTAATGATAGATTATCAAACACAAGAATGAACTCACAATCAGTAGAAGACAAAATAGATAATTGGGACCTCATAACAATTAAATACTTATGTTCATCAACAGACTTTATCAAAAGAGTAAAAAGACAACCTACAGACTGAAAAAAATCTTCAGGAATCATATACCCAATAAGGGTTTAATGTCCTAAATATATGTAGGACTTATATAACTTAACAACAGCAAAAAATTTAAAAAATGGGCGAAGGACTTGGGAAGACATTTTACCCAGGAGGATATTCAAATGGTCAAAAAACACATGAAAAGATGTTCAGTGTCTTTTGCCATCAGAGAGGTGCATATTCAAACCACAATGAGATACCATCTCACTCCCACTAAGGTAGCTAAGATATAAAAAAAAAATAACAAATGTTGGCAAGGATGTAGGGAAATTGGAACCCTTATCCATTCCTAGTGGGAATACAAAATGATAGCTTGGCAATTCCTCAAAAAATTATAATAAAACTACCATATAACCCAGCAATTCAACTCCTCAGTATATACTCAAGGGATTTAAAAAGAGCAATGGGAACTGACACATGCACACTAATGTTCACTGCAGCACTATTCATATTAGCCAAATGTCCATCAACAGATGAATGGGTAAACAAAATGTGGTACATACAAACAATGGAATACTACTCAGCCATAAAGAGAAATGAAGTCTTGATATATGCTACAACATCGATGAACCTTGAGAACAATCACAAAAAGACAAATATTGTATGAAATGACAGGAACAGGCAAATATAAAGAGACTAAATTTTCTTAGTGGTTACCGGGGCAAGAGGCAAGAGGAAAGCAGAAGCCATTGTTTGGGAAGTAGTAAGTTTCTGTTTATTGTGAAGGGAAATCTAGCGGCGATATAGGCAAACAGTTGTACAACATGATTAATGTACCGTCTGGCCTAGCAATTCTATTCCTAGGTATTTCCCCAAGAGAAATGAAAACCTATGTTCATACAAAGACTTGTACTTGAATGTTCACAGTAGCTTTAACATCAGCCAAAACTGAAAATTCAAATTTCCATCAACAGATGAATGGTAAACTGTGGTATATCTATACAATGGAATACCATTCTGCATTCAAAAGTGATACACACAACGATATGCATGAATCTCCAAAGCTTTATGCAAGGGAAAGAAGTTATACATCAAAGACCACATGTATGATTCCATGTACACATTTGTCTAAACTCACTAAATTGTATATTTAAAATGTGTGAATTTTACTGCATATAAATTGTTGTTAGGTGCCATCGAGTCGGTTCTGACTCATACGTAGGGTTTTCACTGGCTAATTCTTTTCAGAAGTAGACTGCGGGTCCTTCTTCCCAGTCTGTCTTAGTCTGGAAGCTCAGCTGAAACCTGTCTGCCATGGGTGACCCTGCTGCTATTTGAATACCAGTGGCACAGCTTCCAGCATTACAGCAATACGCAAGGCCCCACAGTACGACAAACTGACTGACGTGTGGGGGATATGTAAATGAACACTCCAATAAAGCTGGCAACAAAAAATAGTAAATGAGAAGTAGTCCTAGTCTAGAGTTCACAGTTGAATGGGTTGGTAGATTTGGAAATAAATAAATAATTAATCTGTGAAATCAATGACATTTCACAGAATCAAACAAAATGGTGTGGGAACAGAAAATAGGTGGCAACTACCTTAGCCTTATCGAGTCAAAGATGCTGCGCTGAGAGGTGACATTTAAACTGGTTCTCAAAAGATAAGCAAGTGTTTCCAGATACAGAAAGGGTATTTCAGAGGGAGGAAATGCATCTGCAAAGCCACTGAGATTCAAGTGTCTGGCATATCTGAGAAAGGGTAAGAAGCTCAGTGTGTTAAGAGCTTTGGGTAAATAAATAGGGTGAATGCCTAGAAAAACAGGTGGGGAGGAGATTACTAAACACTTTTACCAAGCTAGAGAATTTAGATTTTTCTATAAACAGTAGGGAGTTAAAAGGTTTCCTATCTTTCTTTTAAAGTAAGATGTTTTCTTTAAAGTAAGATGGGTCTGTTAGGCAGTATGGAAGATAAATTTCAGTGGCAAGAGGCTGACAGCAGAGAGAAAGAGCAGAGAGAAATGTTAACACTGTTTAAACGGAAAAGCAAGATGATAGGCTGAGGCAATGGGAGAGGGAACAGATCTGAAACACATTTCTGAGGTCAAATTGAAAGTATCTGGTGACAGCTCATCTGTGGAGCTGACTTAATAAGGAAGATGGAAGGCACAAAGATGACAAAGTTTAGAATATTACAAATGTAAAAATAATGCAATATACATATGACTCTAAAGAAATACTGCTGCATTTGCTAAAAATGCCAAAATTTTAAGTACACATGAATGTTTTCTCCTTTAAAAAATAACTGAAAATGTACTTATTTTAAAGTTATTTTCAGACTTTGCTCACAATGTTTATTTTGTTTATTAATACATACATGCATGCCATGAACTTATTCATCAATTCAAAAACATTTATTGGGCACCTATAACATGCCAACCTCTGTGCGAAGCTTTGGTAATGCAAAAATCCCTATGACAGAGCACACACCCTGGAGGGATATATACAGGCAGACACAAAAATAGCTATATTACAAATATTAAACAACTAGGAACAAATCTATCACATAACGTAACAAGACTTTCATTAATAAATCTATATCCCTTTACTAAAAGATATTCAAGAAAACCTGAACAAATGGAGATATACATATATCATATTCATGAATATGAAATATTAATGTTAAGGACTGTAGGAATCCTTAACAATTGAATCCCAGAATTCGTACAGAATAAAGGCATTAGAAAAACTAAAACAAGTCTGAAAAAGCAGAACAGAAGGAGGTTAAGTAATTTGCTCAAGATCTCGAGGGAATAAACAGTCATCTCAATATATGTACTAGATTTAAATATGGGGCAGTGAGTGGAAGAATATTATCAACTACAGTATCCAACCTGTACAGAAGGATAGATTAATCAAATAGCTCTCCACTTAGAGGAGCCTATCAAAATCACTGTATATGTCTTATTATGAAGCTATGGTAATTAAAATGACTTGGCACAGGAATAGATCCTTAACACCAGAGAATCCAGAAACAGACTCTTTGTATAAGTAAGAATGTAATATATGATAAAGAAGACATTTCAAAATAATGGGAATAAAATAGATTTCTCTGTAAATATTGGTGGGAAGATTGTCTCTTTGGGGAAAAATAAGGTAAACTGTATATGGATTGAAAATTCACTTGTAAAAAAATTAAAATATAAAAGAATAAAAAATATAGAAAAACATCTATTTGGGTAAGAAATTCTTAAACAAGAATCAAAACACTTAAGTCATGTATAAAAAAATTAATAAAATAGTATACATCAAAATTTAAAGCCTCTATAGGCCAAAAGGCAATACAAAGCTTTTTCTGGACGGATGGGGAGAAAATATTTACCACCCAAATAATACAGGATTAATATCCAAAATTTCCAAGCTACACCCATAAATCAAGTGTCAAGGCAATAGAAGAATGGGCAAACAATGTGGATAGGCAATTCATAGAATGGGAGATAGAAATAGTAAGTATATGAAAAAGATGTTTAATCACAGTAGCAGCAAGCAGAAAAATGCAATAGTAAAACAAGGTATCATTTTCATTTATGAGATTGGCAAAAAAATTTTTAATTCAAGTATTGTTGAGAAAGCATTGACTTTCATATACTGATGATGTAAATATATATTAGTACAGTCACTGCAAAAAGAAATTTTGGTAAAATCTGTTAAAATTTCAAAATACTTTAAACCTATGGCCCAGTAACAGCATGTCATTAAGCTTCAAAACCAAACTGGGGCTCCAAAAAGTTAAGTAATTTGCTTAAGATCTCGAGGGAATAAACAGTACATCTCAATATACATACTAGATTTAAATATGAGATGGTGAGTAGAAGAAAATCATCAACTACAGTATCCAGCCTGCTCAGAAGAATCGATAGATTAACTGAATAGCTCTCAACTTAGAGGAACCTAACAAAATCACTCAGATAGCTTTATCAAACTATATAAATTCACATCTCTAACTTTCCCATCCAAACCTCCGGATTTACTTACACACAATCAGGAGAAAAATATTAAAATGTTCTTTAATATGGATTATTTCCACCAAATCATAAGACGAAGTGAGCAAAGCAGGTAATCAGATGATAATTTTTTATTTTTAGGTAAAAACCAGTAACATCAATGTAATACCATATCTCTTTGACCTTATTATTTAAAAGAAAAAAAGAGGCATTAGGGAATGGCCTCATGCTACAAATGTGTCCAAAGAGGGGGGAGGGAGAAAAAGAAGTTTCCAATTCTATGGGATTTTACCAAAGGAAATGATACAAATACATTTGCACAATGCTCTCATTCCAGTACTATAGATGCTGCTTCTCACAGAACTAAGCATGTGTACAACTAGCCCTCTAAACAAAATCTGTGGGAAGTAAGAACATATGCCTTTAATGACACCTTATAAATATTCACAGGACGCAACTGTTTCATTCTATATAAACACAATCACTGTAGTTTCTGCATCACAAACAGAGGTTCCAGCTCAGAGAATTCATTTTTTAATAGTCTGTGCTTACCCAGGATCTCTTTAAAAGACTGTCATGTTTTTCATGCTGTTCTGCATTTTTATACTTACTAGTATATAGACTAATAAACAGTAATCTTCATTTTGACTGCCATTTCCATCCCCATTCTCCTTTTCCACAAACACTATTCTTAATCAAGTCAATAACTGTACTAAAAATATATACTAACATCATGAAAATAATGGAAATTGACACACTGTAAAAATAAGCATTACCGAAAAAGGTAATTCATACATACAGTATGAATACATACCTGTATGTACTGTGTCAGCAAACACCTCTCAGAAAAGACTTGATAGATTTAAATATATGTATGTATTCATTATCAGTTTATATGAAGTTTCACATGACCAGTAAAAAGAAAACCTTACAGGTCCCCTGTACATACTAGAAATTCAAATATTTTTCTGACCTGGTTTTGATTTGAAGCATATAGCAAAATAGCTAAAGGCACAGGCTTTGGATCAGACAGACCTCCACTGAAGCGCTAGCTCCATCACTCAATCAACAGCTACTCTAAAGCACTTTACGATGTGGCAAGGTCCCCTAGAAATGGATCTCGTGCTCCTTTAATTTAAACTGTGTTTCTTTTAGCATTAACTTTGAAGATAATTTTGGTGGGTATTTTTACTTATAGAGAAAGACAGGCTAAAAATACAGATTCAAAATATTTCCCAGAACAATAAAAATTAGAGTTGAGAAAAATCCTAGGGATCATTTGCTGATTAGATGATCAAACTCCGTAATTTCAGAGATGAGGAAACTATGGCTCTGAGAGGTTAAAGAGCATATTTTAGAAATTATGTCTCCCATACTCTTTACCACATCACAGGAATATGACTCAAACCTAAGAAAACTAGAAGAGGTCAAGGTTCAAAAAGAGGCAACAGATCCCTAGCAAGTTAATTCTAATCTTAATTATAGAGCATTTTGGTCAATTTGTTCCTGTTCCTCAACTACCTCCCCCTTCTTATTTTGACGCATCCACATCTATTAAGTTATACCTATTAATGAAATCAAAGGAATAAAGAACAAAAGAGCCACCTTTGTACTGGTACCTCTAATTTTCATTATCTTACTATTTCTAAATTATTTAAGAGCAAATGATCAGCACTTCCAGAAAGCAACACTTCCAGAGCCACAGATAATTCAACTGCCCCAGCAGTTTTCAGAGGGGCGGTGCAATGCAGTGGTGAAGATCACAGGCTCTGCAGCCAGTCTGGATTGGAATGACTCCATTATTAGCTCACTGCTTGACTTTAGACAAGTTATTAACCACCCCTACCCCATTGCCTCAGTTACCTAATTGGAAAAAAGAGCTCAGAACAACAGCACATCTTGATTGAGGCTGTGTGAAGATTAAACAAGATATTCCAAAAGAAGCAATTAGCATATTTCCTAGCACACAGTAATTGCTCCACAAATGTCAATGCTATTAGGATGACAATGGTGATAATGTCAGTCCCTTTCTATATCAAATAGTATATTCTACTGACTTCCAATACACACAGTGAGATAGACAAGTCATAAAATCACTTACTCCTTTGTGATAGAAATTTCAATTCATAAATGGTAATGTTTATTTAAAGTTACTGCACTATCTATTTTAAATTTATTTAAGTAGAAAGTAAAAAAACAAAACAGAAACTCTTCTGTTTAACAAGTTAAACAATAAGATTTTTCTTAAGATTACTATGCTATTTCTTTCTTTCCCCTAGTGACAAGATTAAATTGTGTTTTAGGAAGAAGGAAAGTCTGACACCATATTATTAATATTATTTTTAATAATAATTGCACACACACAGGAGTATTTATTAGCAAAGGAAAATTTAAGCCAAACAGGTTCAGTTTCAACAGGTTCATTCTTGCTTTGTAGGACAATAAAAGGAACTATGTAGCTTTATTTGACTTTTAAATTTCTCTAAATGTGAGTTGAAATTCTACACATATGAAATATATGTAAACTCTGATAATTTTAGGACATGTACAGTGCTGCCTGTCTTGGTTATCTAGTGCTGCTCTAACAGAAATACCACAAGTAGATGGCTTTCACAAAGAGAAATTTATTTTCTCACAGTCTAGTAGGCTACAAGTCCAAATTCAGGGTGTCAGCTCCCGGGGAAGGCTTTCTCTCTCTGTTGGCCTTCTCATCAATGTCCCCCAGGACTAGGAGCTTCTCCATGCAGGGACCCTGTGTCCAAAGGACACGTTCTGCTCCTGGCACTGCTTTCTTGGTGGTATGAGGTCCCCTACTCTCTGCTAGCTTCCCTTTCCTTTTCTCTCTTGACAGATAAAAGGTGGTGCAGGCCACACCCCAGGGAAACTCCCTTTACATTGGATCAGGGATGTAACCTGGGTAAGGGTGGTGGTACAATCCTACCCTAATCCTCTTTAACATAACATTACAATCACAAAATGGAAGACACCACACAATTCAGCCAAATTGATATACACATTTTTGGGGGGACAAAATTTCAAACCATGACACTGCCTTTAAAAAAACGCCAACTGTCTCATTTTAAATAATTCCTTTATAACTCATGTAATTTATTCATCCTAGAATATAGTTACATAGGTATAACTGTTGATTTCAATGTCTTTTTTTTCATCTTTCATTTTTAAAAACAATAAAATCACTGAACAGATAATAGTTACTGCAGGACAACAGACAATAGTTTTCATTAATTTAAAGACCAGGCAAAAAAAATCATTGTTACTCTGCAACTTGAATACTCTAGGCCTGTGACGTTACCTCCCTGGACATAAGATTTAGGCATCACTGGCAGTTCCGAAGAGACTCGAACATCTGTTTGATGAATATCTGAAGCACTACATTAGAGTGGGTGGTTAAATTTACCCAGAGAAAAATTATATATGCCCTAGCATTTCAATCTTCTTAAACAACTCTGAACTTGGGTATTTCCTAAGCAAGCACTATTATCTCTAATGGCCACTACATTCTCTAGTAACAATTTAGGTGCCTGAGAGTCTTACTAACTTTTTCAGGCCATTAAAGCACCATTAATCAGGTCCTGGAACCTAATTACAGTACACTAAATGGTCTTAGTGGTCTCCAAAGGTTTGAGCCTGCCCAAGTGCCCAATTTTCTACCAGAGAGTGACCTAGTGATTACAAGGAATTTGGTTTCAAATGTTTAGACTTTTTTTTAGACTTTCACAGTAGTTACTCTAGTTTCAGAAGGTAAGACTTGAAGATTTGAAATAGTAATGTTAAAATTACAGAAATCTAGCCAGCAAGAACAGTTTCTTTCTAATTGAAGCATGCATCCTCTGATGCAATGGCAAGTTTTAGTTCACTCATGTTAAAGTTAAAACAGGATATTATAGTCTACCAAAAGCTGCACATATTTTTCCTAGGATCAAAGAAGTTATTTCATCACAAGTAAAACAACTTTAAAACCTTCTTGAAGAATCATAAATGCGTCTGGATTAATACAGTTAAAAATACATCTATGAAAAGACACACTGTCTATAAAAATAAAACAGACTGCTTTGTTTTCTAAAAAAAAGAAAAAATATATGATTTAACCATGTCAAATAACTGCTTTTTCTTAAGGTAGTAGAAATTAATAGGATGGATTTATCTTTTAAATGTCTAAATAACAACAAGAAAAAGGAAAGAATAAAGAAAACACTTCTTTATAAATTCTCTATAAATTTATGTATTAGGCATATCCCTAGGGAAACAAAAAATACAGAATTTAAAAGTTCTTCAGGTAGTTATCCTTCCCTAAATGTTTTTAATCGTTCCTCTCACTTACATGTCTCTGTAAGAAAAATGCTAATAAGTGTAATGACAGAGCTTAGAGTGTCATAAACTCACTCTTCTGTGATAGAAATTTCAACTCACAAACAGTAATACATATTTAAAGTTACTGTGTTAAATATTTTAAATGCTTTAAAGATAAAAAAAGACACTCAAAATATGTATAGATTCAGAAAATTAATTTCCCATGCTATTTTCTCTAAAAATTTTTGGAAAACATAACCAGCAACAATGAAAAAGGAATATAGAAAAGAGGAACTGGTAGAATCTAAGAACAGTAGAACTAACCCAGACGACAGTGGAAAGAAAGCCTATAATGACGGCTATGCGGGAGGCTCAAAGAACAGCCTATCCAAAACTGATTATTCAATAAATAGTACTATGATAAACGAGGTAAATAATATACACATAATACTGTAAATGCTATTTATCAGTTTTATATTTTCAGAGTCAACCATGAGACAAAACATGAAAAACAATTATAAAGAACAAACCTAAACATTATAAATTTTGACAGTGAAAAACTAATAGTATAGCTGAGACATGTTGTGTTATAAGAAAAGAAAAAAGAGTTAGTTCAGGAATTTCTGTCCATTAAAGAGAGAAGGGTAGAAATCTCAATTCCCTAGTTGTATACACTGGGCAGTCAAGACCTACTTTTTAAAGTTAATGAAGCAATAAATACAGGTCCAAGTATAATCCTTAGAATTATGAAGGCAATAGAAGAAGAAATATGATAACAGAATTGAGGATTCACATGACAAGTTAAATTCCTCGTCTTTCAAAGCAGCAACTTAAGTCAACAGGGAAAATACACAAATGAAGAAATAGAGGTGTAAGCATATTATTTACAGATTAAACATAACTAGTAAAACAACTAAGAACATGTGGGGAAAAAGGTATGAGAAGTTAAGACTCAGGGTGTGAGGTAGGAAGGAGAACTTTACTTTTAATTTTACATATCTTTTCAATACTTCTGAGTTTTTATTTCCAAGTGTATAACTAATTTTATAATTTAAAAAAATGACATCTAAAATATAATTTTAGAAGGTAAATATGGGAGAAAATACAATAAAAATTTTCAAACTTGATTGATTTAAATTAAACATTGCTGATTAATTTGAAGAAAAATTTTCAAAGATGTACAGTAGATAGAAAATGGCAACGAACTTTTAATATCTATTAGATATTACTGATTTAATCATATGACTCCAAATGTACATTTTTGTCTTATTATAAAGATTCATAAGTTTAATAAAAGGCATTTCACCGAATCTCAAAATCATGAAGTTGGTTTCCTTACTTATTTCTGAGGCCTCCTCATTTCTGTCAAGGTCTACTTTTAACCTATAACATCCTTATTAAAAAAAAAGTGCCACATGCTTACAATAACTAAACTCTTCCCCCCATATTATAAGTTAGGTACCTTTAGAACATGAATTAATTATAATGACAGATATCCATTAAATATTATAATCATGTCATATAAACTGCTCTTTTTGGAATACATTTTAAAAAAATCTTCCATAAATTTAGAAAGCTTTCAACTCCTGCAGTTACTGAGCATCTCTCAGTTCCCACATCTTTACCCCTCTACTTCAAGGCCCCCTCTCTCAAGCAGCAACTAATGAGAAAACAGACCAGCCTAGGGACTGTAGAAGAAAAAGAAGTTAGTTCAGGAATTTCTGTCCATTAAGAGTTGCTTCAACAGCAGGACAATAGAAATTCTACCTTTTGACTAAAACAGTTGAGAGAACAACTGGATGATATCTGACCCATATGGTAAATACAAGTCAAAACTTTAGTTCAAATACGTATTAAGAAAAAAAGGCTACTCCATAGGGCTAACTAGTATCCTATGATTTGTGATAAAAAGCATTTTATCCTATGATTTCTTCTGCCTTTTAATTTGTACCTAATATATTTTTTCCCCCTGGGCACTTTAAAGTGAGAGAAGAGAGAAGAAAACTGAATAAAGATATGTGGAATATATGACAATGACGTAAGGGGAAAAAAAAAGAATGAAATGTAGTAAAGGGAAAAATAAATAAATCTTAAAAACTATAGAACTTCTTTGACACTAAGCAATTGAACAATATGCAAATATCCTTAAACAATTTCCATTTTTCCCTAAACCTCTACTCATTCTGAAAATAAATGCAAAGCACAATGTCAGCATACCATTTCAGAGCAAAATATGACAATAACAAAAATATTAAGCTAGTCTTTTAAGATTTTAAAAACATATCATGGAGAAGCTTTGTTGTATTTTTCATGGCAAAGGAATACACGTGTTCCTTTTTAATGCAATACAAAAAAAGTCTTTTTTTTTCCATTTCAAAACCGAGTCCAAGGTAGAAACAATCTAAGTGCCCATTAACACATGCATGGATAAACAAAATGTGGTA
The DNA here is from genome assembly GCA_030035585.1 of Dugong dugon. Classification (NCBI taxonomy): domain Eukaryota; kingdom Metazoa; phylum Chordata; class Mammalia; order Sirenia; family Dugongidae; genus Dugong; species Dugong dugon. The sequence continues at coordinate 16,381,736 of CM057463.1, read as the reverse complement.
CATACATACAATGGAATACTACTCAGTCAGTAGGAGAAGTGAAGTCTTGATACATGCTACAATATGGATGAAGCTGGAAGTCATTATGCTGAGTGAAATAAGTCAAACACAAAAATAGACAATATTGTATGATCTCACTTATAAAAAATGGTACATGTATAGAGAACAAAGTTCATTAGCAGTTACCAAGAGTGAGAGGGAGAGGAAAGAGTAGGTTAAGGGTGATGGAAATATCACATTGATTAAAGGTAAGGTTGCACAGCTGATTATTGTACTTGCTGTCAACAAGGTGTACACCTGTAAAAAGTTGACTTGGCAAAAGTTGTGTGATAGATATGTTCACAATGACAAAAAAAAAAAAAGAGAGAGTAGCTGCTGTGACTGATTAAATACAACCAAATACTTCATGGGATTTGGTTTCTCGGTTTGGAGGTTTAGGGTCACAGTTTCATAGGACATCCCAGTCAAATGGTCTAATAACAAGTTTAGTGCCTCTGTTCTACCTTCTAGTTCATTGTGTAGTGTCTGGGGTTTTAAATGCTTGCAAGCAGCTATCCAAGGCACAATTGCTCTCTATTTGTCTGGAACAGAAGAAGAAGGAGAGTCAGGAATAAAAGGAGGATATGGAGTGTGTACCTAACTGCCTCCATGAACAATTGCCTCCATTGCCATGAAACCAGAAGAACTGTATGGTGTCTGGCTACCATTACTGAACATTTAGAGCAAAGATTCTATAGAAGAATCCTGATCAAAAGAGGGAAAATGCAGAACAGAATTCCAAATTCTCATGGACTCCGGACTTCCTGGAGCCATGAAGGATGAACCCCTGAAACTAGTGCCCTGAGATAATCTTTAAACCTTAAACCAAAAATATCCCCTGAAGTCTTCTTAAAACCAGACAATGGTTTAGCTTGACTAGTAAAAAATGCTCCGTTGAGCAGTATGCTCTTTTAAGAACTATCTATATAGGATCAAATTGACGACAGCAACTCGAAAGATTAGATAGGAACCTTAGGGGGTGGTGAATTTATGTTAATGGAGAAGGAACAACTCAGAAAAGGAAGGTGAGAATGGTCATCCAACTCAAAGTATGTAATCAATGTCGCAAAATGATACACGTAGAAACTGTTGAATTGGTGTATGTTTTGCTGTGTATACTTTCAACAACAACAAAATAAATAAAATTACATTAAAAACGTGGTCCAATGATTTCTTCTCAACCTAAATCAGCAACTGGCTTCAGTATTTCTGCATGTGTGGCGTACCCCGCCCCCCCCAAAAAAAAGACCTCATTGCCGTCGAGTCAATTCTAACTCACAGCAAACCTATAGGACAGAGTAGAACTGCCCCATAGTGTTTCCAAGGAGTGGCTGGTGGATTCGAACTGCCAACCCTTTGGTTAGCAGCCAAATGCTTAACCACTGTGCCACCAGGACTCCTATATAGGCAAGACAAAAGAAATTTAGAAAGATGCTCAAAGTGCAAAGTCATCTCCACTCTGGGTACACAACAGATATAAAGTGATAAGAGAGTTAAATTTTTTTATTCCAACCCTCAGGAAACTCAGGAAGGAGTAAGCCACTTAAGCTTATGTGATATAGTCACAATACTTCTACTGACAAATACTATAAGCTACCAGAATAAAGTCTGACTTGCTCAGGCAGTCCCTGGGTTCTGCAAACACTTAAGCACTTGGCTACTAACCAAAATCTTGGCAGTTCAAATCTACCCAGAGGTACAGCGGAAGAAAGCCCTGGTGATCTGCTTCCAAAAGATCACTGCCATTGAAAACCCTATGGAGCCGTGGCGTGATTAACTAATTATGTGTGTGGCTTTTCTAGCCATGGCTTTCTAACTCCCACCCAGGTGACTGTGTGACAGGGTAATTGTGGCCTACCAAGGGGGTTGCTCAGTTTTGCCTTAAAAGAGAACAAATTCCAGAACAGAGAGGAGTCATCCACCACCACCAAGGAAGGAGAGACCAGCAGCAGAGACCCGGCAGCAGGAGATGGTGTGGTGGGTTTCCTGGCCCAAAGAGAGAGAAAGCTGAGTGCCTTGGGCAGAGACTAAGGGTCAGGGAGAGGCGCGCCTGTGAGCACAGCTGGGAAGAGGCTATCCTGATGAAAGAACTGTATCTTGAGTGTTCCTGAGCCTGAATTATAACCTGTAAATTCCCTAATAAACTCCATAATTGTTGAGTGTTGTTCATGAGTTCTTGGTGGCCACTGCAATGAATTATCGAACCCAGGAGAAAAGCAGAGAGTACTGTGGGAGGGACGGCTGGTGTCAGAATTGGTAAAGATGGCAGAGAGAGGTGGCATGTCTGACTCCTGCCTCAAAGGAATCAGCCTTGGGCTGTTAGTCTTGGTTCTCCTCCCCCCTTGTGAAGTTACAGGAGGTCAGACACTGCCCCCAAGCCACTTTTACAGGAGAGCACTTCAATTATGAAACAGATGAGGTTGCTGTGAGTCAGAATTAACTCGATGGCAACTGGTTTTGACTTTTTTTGCTCAGTATAGTATTGTATGTGAACAATAGATTTTAGAATCAAACAAATCAGTTCAAACCATTTTTCTACTATTTACTAGATATGCAAACTTGGGCAAGTTAATAAAATCCTCTGAGCATCTCCTAAATCAGGGTCAATAATACCTACTAGAGCAGGCACCAGTGTTTGGCAGATGCTAGTTAAAGACGTTAAATCAGGTTCCAGCAATGTCTAGCTAATTCCACCTAAAGACGAGTTTCATTCAGGCTCTCAGCTCCTCCTACTTTCATTTAAAAGGGGCATACTTAGTAGTGTTTCGTGGCTTTGGTGTACCACATCACAAATGAATAAGATGCATGGCTCGTTTTGGCTGGCTATTGCACCATCATATCATCAAGTCTCGTCTGAGGAGTAGTTAACGTACTAAAAAATAAAAATAAATAAAAAACTTGGTAATATTTACCATTTTTATATATGTATGTATGTATGAGAACTATGAAGATAAATAAATCCAGAGTAAAATAATGAAACAGATGAGAAACATTATGGTTTACAGATTCAAGTCTCATAATTGTAGTTTTCATGTTTTAGTTTTGACTGAGGTTAAATGCACTCATCGGGCCTTCCCTTTTCTGAAATACATGCAAAAAGACTGGCAAAAAATCCCTTTTGCTGTTCCATGTGTAAGAAAAAGTACTAATTGCATATGAAAAGAAGTCAACACACAGTTGTTAATGAATTTCAGTCAACTCACAAATGATATAATTTCCAGTTTAGATAAGAATTGAAGTCTAGAAGGCACCAGGATCCTAAATAATTCAGGATGAAACTGAAGGGAAAAGGTTATAAAAATGGGGGAAAAAATGGTCAAAGAATAATAATAGCTGCCATATAGTCAACCCTGATATGTGAAAGCCAGATGCTTTAAATAAATCATCTCTTATATGGCCAACAACCTTACCAGTAGGCATTATTATCTCCATTTATAGATGAGCAAACTGGAATTCAGAAAGGTTAAATGATCTACCTGATGATAGTCAGGAAGTAGCAAAGTCAGAACTCAAACTGAAGTCTGTCTGACTCTAAAGAAAATCACCTCTTCATGATGCCATGCCATAATGTCCAGAATTTAAATTTCTGGGACATCAAAATTTTGTCCGAGGGCAGTTATCTTTACCTTCATTAGTATAAGAGAAAACAAAAACTAGGTATAGAAACAGCTCATGTCCTTGATGAAAGCTCTTTCCTTAGCCCCCCATCCCCATCCCTAATTGCTCATATGAACAAAAGTGAGATTTCAGTGTAAAAGTGCCAGTATTATATGCTTTGAAAACTTAGTGCAGGTATGCTTTGAAAACTCACAATTCCCAGGAGCAGTTAAGACATCACAATTCATTCAAAGAAGGAGAGAGGAAGAAAGGAGGAAGGAGGGAGGAAGGAAGAAAGTAAAAAAGGAAGAGAGGAAAGGAGGCAGGAAGGTGGGGGCAGGCAGACAGGAGGGAGAAAGGAAGGGAGCGGGAGGGATGGAGGAAGAGGAAGGGGAGGGAAGAAAAACAAATAATAAAGTCTTTTAAAATCAATAAATTCTTGAAAATGGCGCCAGTAACCCAAAGTGTACTTTCTTAGTTTGACTATAATTTGTCTGTCTACCTCTTTCTAAGTTATCTGACACAACTTAGACACAATCATGTGAGATTCTTGGAAATAGAATACAGAACAAAATATAAAATTTAACTCCCAAATATATAAGTAATGTTTTACATGAGGCCCTTTTAAATCCTAAAAATCCCAATGACACGTTGATTTGCTTCTGCTTTCTGGAAAGGTATAGCCTTACCATGAATTTTTGAGGCTTCGGGATCATTCACGTTGATAGCAATTAATTTCCAATCTGTTTCACCTTCATCAATAAGAGCCAAAATTCCAAGGATCTTCACATGGATAACCTCTCCACGAGAAAAAATCTTTAAAGAGAAAAGGAATTCAGTATTTGCAAGGTTTCTGAAAGTTTATTCATACATCATAAAAACCTGTATGAAAGATTAAAAGAACAATAGACTGAAATGTAACAAAGCTTTAATAATTAACTATAATGTAAAAATAGCCATAAAATCTGCCTTGCAATATCCTTTTTAGAACTGTGTCTCAAGACCTCAACTTCCACCCGTGATGGAATTACTGATAAGAGACTAGCCCTTGTAAACAACTACAAAGCTGGATGAAATATACAAAATCGCTCTTTCAGACACTGAACAGCAGGCAGTGCAGGACTGTAACCAGTGAGAGAAGAAAATTAATGAGAGCCCTGTGATTGCCCTGGTTTGAGCTTGACACACTTTCCAGACCAGAGAAAGGGAACCCAAGAAGAGCACAGGGGTCTCACTACGGTGAGGAGTCAAAAACAGAGGACAAGGCAGCTGGAATCTGTGGGACAGATTACTAGAGAGGAGGGAACACCACAGGGGAAATAACTCCATAAATCTAAATAGGGATTCTTTTGGGTCATTGGTTAAATACTAAGCTGTACATGTGTAGAGTGAAACCCCATAAGTCTGAGCAAATAATCACTACCAGAGAGCTATAAGCAGAGATCTGACAACCAGGAAAACCTCATTTAACATGAGGGGCATTCAACAGAGGGCCCAGAGAGTCATGCATTAGTAGTAGAACTAAGCCAGTCCTCGAGTAAAGGTTGCTGTAAACCTGCCCAAACACAGTTCTAAAAGATTCCTGCAGAGGATCAAGTTGATCTGAGAGTAACTTAACTACCTGCAAAAACCAACACTCTTTAAAGGAAGACAACAAAATCCAGGCAATCAACAACATTCATCTAGACATCTAGAGTCCTGTCTAGAAGCAAGAAAATGTAACCCCTAACCATGAGAAGGAAAAAAAAAATCAAAGTGACAGACATAACAGAATTGACAAGGACTTGAAAATAACAATTACAAATATGCTCAAAGATGTAAAGAAAAAGATGAACATACAGAGAAGGAGAAGATATAAAAAAGAATCAAAGAGAACTTTTAGAGCTGAAAAAATACAATATCTGAAATTAAAAATCCAACAGTTTGGCTTAACAGCAGAATAGGCACTACAGAGAAGATTAATACACTTGAAGACACAGCGTTAGTAACTTAAATTGAAGCACAGAGACAAAAAGCCCAAAAAGAAATGAATAACCTTAATGACCTGTGGGACAACATCAAGCAAAAAAAATCTAACTTATGCATAACTAGAGATCCAGAGTGGAAAGGGTTAGGCAGAAAAATATTTCAAGAAATCATGTCTGAAAAATCCCCAAATTTGGTGAAAAGTATAAACCAAAAGATAGAAGAAATTCAAAAAACGTCCACCAGAATGAACGCCAAAAAAATGAAAGTGAGGAATATCATAATCAAATTCCTGAAAACCACTGATATAAAGAAAATCTTAAAGGCAGACAGAGGAAAACAAAGATTACCAATATGGATACAAAGATAAGAATAACAGCTGATTTCTCATGCAAAACAATATAAGCCAAAAAAACAAAGGAATGAAATCTTTAAAGTACTGAAAGAAAAACACAGGCAGTCCCCAGATTATGAATGAGATCTGTTCCTAAGTGTGTCTTTAAGAATTTGTAGATAAGTCAGAACAGGTGCATACGGTTCTTATTTAGCCTTGCCAGCCACCAGCGGCTCCTCAGGAGAAAGATGTGGCAGTCGGCTTCTGTAGAGATTTACAGCCTTGGAAACCCTATGGGGTCACTATGAGTCAGAATCAACTTGAAGGCAGTGGGTTTGGTTTTTTGGGTTTAGTGCAAGAAAAGGCTCAAAGCTTTCTCGATGATCTAAATGCTGCACATGCAGCAAGTGAAGGTGATTGTGATGAAGAATGTGTTGCAAATAGGGGCTGGATCAATTGTCACAAAGTGACGGCAAATTTATATAACATTAAAGGGCAAGTAGGAGTTGTCTCTAAGTCGGACATTCATAACCTGTGGACTTACTGTACTACCCAACTAGAATTTCATATCCCACTAAAATATGCTTCAAAAATGAAGTTTGTTCAAAAGCTGAAAGAAGTTATCAACAGAATTGCACTACAAGACGTGTTAAAGGAAGTTCTTCAGGCTGAAGGAAAATGACAGCAGATAGTAGATTTACACTAATGAAAAATGTTGGAATTGGTAACTGTGGGTAAGTGTAAGAAACTTTTGTTTGTTTTTAAAAATATCTTTAAAACATAATTGTTTAAAGTGAAATAATGTATAGAGGGGTTTATAGGGAGAAGTACAAGACATTACAAAAAAGATACAAAATGGGGAAATAAGTTTCTTCTTCTAAGGTTCATAAATTATATGTGAAGTGTATGTTATTTTAAGGCAGATAAGTTAAAGACACATATTGTATACCCTACAGCAGGGATCAGCAAACTATAATATGCTGGCCAAATCTGTTTTTGTATAGCCTGTGAACTAAGAACATTTACATCTTTAAAAACTTTTAAAAATACTTAAAATTACTTGATACATGAAAATTACGCAAAATTCAAATTTTGGTGTCCATAAATAAAGTTTATTCTAACAGGGCCAACCACAGAACAGACCATCAATTGCTCATATGCAAGTTTAAGTTGAAACTGAAGAAAATTAAAACAAATCCATGAGAGCCAAAGTACAACCCTGAGTATATTTCACTTGAATTTAGAGACCATCTCAAGAATAGATTTGATGCACTAAACACTAATGACCGCAGACCAGATGAGTTGTTGGAGGGCATCAAGGACATCATACATGAAGAAAGCAAAAGGTCATTAAAAAGACAGGAAAAAAAGAAAAAAACAAAATGAATGTCAGAAGAGACTCTGAACTTTGCTCTTGAATGTAGAGCTAAAGTGAACAGAAGAAACGATGAAGTAAAAGAGCTGAACAGAAGATTTCAAAGGGTGACTCAAGAAGACAAAGTATTATAATGAAATGTTCAAAGACCTGGAGTTACAAAATAAAAAGGGAAGAACATACTCAGAATTTCTCAAACTGAAAAAAAAAATTTAAGCCTCGAGTGGCAATACTGAAGGATTCTATGGGCAAAATATTGAATAACACAAGAAGAATAAAAAGAAGGTGAAAGGAATACAGAGTCACTAAACCAAAAAGAATTGGTCAACATTCAACCATTTCAGGAGGTAGCATATGATCAAGAACCAGTGATACTGAAAGAAGAAGTCCAAGCTGCACTGAAGGCATCGGAGAAAAACAAGCCTCCAGGAATGGACAGAATACAACTGAGATGTTTCAACTAACAGACGTGGCACTGGAAGTGCTCGCTCATCTATGCAAAAAAATTTGGCCAACCGACTATAAGAAGTTCGTATTTGTGCTCATTCCAAAGAAAGGTGATCCAACAGAATTCGGAAATTATTGAACAATATCCTTAATATCACAAGCAAGTAAAATTTTGCTGAAGATCATTCAAAAACAGTTGTGCCAGTACATTGACAGGGAACTGCCAGAACTGCGGAATGACAGATATCATTGTTGATGTCAGATGAATCTTGGCTGAAAGCAGAGAATACCAGAGAAAATTTTTACCTGTTTTATTGGCTATGCAAAGGCACTCGACTGTGTGGATCGTAACAAATTATGGATGACACTGTGAAGAATGGGAATTCCAGAACACTTAATTGTGCTCCTGAGGAACCTGTACATGGACCAAGACACAGTCATTGAAACAGAACAAGGTGATACTGGGTGGTTTAAAGTCAGGAAAGGTGTGTGTCAGGGTTGTATCCATTCACCATACTTACTAAATTTGTGTGCTGAGCAAATAATCTGAGAAGCTGGACTATATGAAGAATGTGGCATCAGGACTGGAGGAAGACTCATAAACAACCTGTGATATGCAGATGACACAACTTTATTTGATGAAAGCAAAGAGGACTTGAAGCACTTACTGATGAAGATCAAAGACTACAGCTTTCAGTATGGATCATACCTCAAAATAAAGAAAACAAAAATCCTCATAACTGGACCAAGAAGCAACATCATGAAAAACAAATAAAGTAGCGAAGTTGTTAAGGATTTCATTTTACTTGGATCTACAATCAATGCCCATGGAAGCAGCACTCAAGAAATAACACATATTGCATTGGGCAAATCTGCTACAAAAGACCTCTTTAAAGTTTTGAAAAGCAAAGATGTCACCTTGAGGACTAAAGAGCACCTGACCCAAGCCATTGTATTTTCAATCACTTCATATGCATGTGAAAGCTGGACAACAAATAAGGAAGACTGAAGAATTGCTTCATTTGAATTAGTGTTGGTGAAGAATATTGAATATACCATGGACTGCCAGAAGAAAGAACAAATCTGTCTTGGAAGAACAGCCAGAATGCTCTTTAGAAGGGAGGATAGCATCCTATGTACTTATTATCAGGAAGGACTAGTCCCTGGAGAAGGACATCATGCTTGGTAAAGTAGATGGTCAGCAAAAGAGAGGAAGACCCTCAACAAGATGAACTGACACAGTGGCTACAACAATGAGCTCAAACAGAGCAACGATTGTGAGGATGGTGCATACCCAAGCAGTATTTTGTTCTGTTGTACACAGGGCTGCTATGAGTTGGAACTGACTCAACAGTACCTAACAACATCAACAAAAATAAAATTTTATTGTAACACAGCCAAGTTCCCTGGTTTATTTCATCTATGCTTGCTTTCATGCTACAGTATCAGAGTTGAGTAACTGCAACAGAGGTCGCATGTGGCGCCTCACTGCTTCACACTGCTGTTCAGTGCACTGTAAATCAGAGACATAGTTATGATCTGATAGTGTTTTGAGTGCCATGTTTCTTACCATACACGACCTTTCTTTAAATTACCAGTGCTTATTAACCAAGTCAAAGCAATAAAAGACGAAAAAGGCAGAATTTGAATGTTGTACTTTTAAGGTACTGTAAAGTGAGGTTCTTTTGTTACTGAACTAGATGGCTTTGCCATCTAATTCTACAGCTGTGCTAAAAGAATTTAATATACCTAGATGTTACCAGAGTAAGCAATCATCAAAATCTTCCCAACTCACATGAAAGCCACAGAAAAATCAGAACATTTAAAATAGAGTATCTCATCACAGTAGAATTTGTTTACAAAAATAAAAAATGAAAGGAGGCTGCAATCAAAGTAAGTTTCCAGGTAACTCATTTGTTAGCCAATCAAGTAAAACCTTTTTCCAATGGCAAGTTAATTAAATCATGTTTGATTACAGCAGCCAAGGTAATGTGCCCAGGGACAGTAAACTTGTTTAAGGCAATTAACATGAGAGCAGTTGCTCCAAGTGTTGAGGACACTGGCAGTAACATCAATAATCAATTAAAAAACAAGGTAAACCATTTCGAGTTTTCCTTGGTCTTAAAGAGTCGACAGATTTGACCAGTATTGCTTGGTATTGAGGACTCAATACCAAGTTTAAAGTAACTGAAGAATTAGTCTATATGAATAGTCTGTGTGGAATAACTACAGGTGAGAATATTTTCAGACACTGAGAAAGCACTAATTCAGTACCATCTGAAGTAGATTTTGCCAAGATGCATTATAACTGATGGTAGTAAAAATCTATGTGGAGCACAAAAACCTTAGTTGGATAAATACACAAGGCTTATGAAAATGTATTTATAAACCAAACCTGCTGCCATCGTGTCGATTCCGACTCATAGCGATCCTATAGGACAGAGTAGAACTGCCCCACAGGGTTTCCAAGCAGCGCGGGGCGGATTCGAATTGCTGACCTTTTGGTTAGCAGCCATAGCTCTTAACCACTACACCACCAAGGTTTCCAAGGTATTTATAGCCTATGATAAATCATTGTACAGTGAAATCTATGAGAGCCAGAACTCAATGGGACTACCTTGTTTTTCCGGGTCTCACAAGTTTTCCTCCTTTGACAGGTGGCAATCTCACCACTTTCCAATTAGTGGAAAATACTGTATTTGCGTTTTCCTTCTCTGACAGGTTTCCATCTTACAAAGATTCCAGCTTTCACAGGTTTTACTGTATTATGCATCTGCAAATACTCTGTGGAAAATATTTACATCTATCACGTGTTACTGGACTAATGGTGTCAAAAAGGAACTTCATTCACTCTTCTGAACTTAACCATCATCAGTTCTGTGAATTTCTGTCGGAAATACAGGCTGAATATCCTGACTTGCCTACCACACTGCAGCTTGATGGTTTAGTAGTGATACTGTTATTGCAATATTTTTGAGCTCAGGAAAAGGCTGCAATTTTTCTGGATGAGAAGAACCACCTTAAACCCTATTAGCAAACATTGAATGGATTTGGAAATTAGTTTTTGCTGCAGACTTGAAGTTTCATAACGAAATATACCTAAAATCACATGGCAAACAGCTTCTATGCTATAGTTGTGCTGTGATTGAAACAATTAACATTGTTTGATACACAAGGAATGTCAAGCTGCTTTATATACTTTCTGAACTGTCAAAAGTTAAAATAAGAAGTGAGATCTGTATTTCCACACAAACTGCAGCAGATATATTTTCTGAGCCAAAGCTACAGTTCCAGTAGTATTTTTCAGACCTCAACATAAGTGCAAAGGAAATTTCCAAATTTCAAAATCCATTTAACTGTGCAATTGATGAGTTTCCACATTATCTTCAATTGGAAGTGATTAATCTGCAATGTAAAGACATGCTAAAGGGTAACTATCTAGAGAAAAATCTAAGAGAACTCTATAAATGCCTTTCAACTGGTAAATATGCTTAAAATTGAAATCATAGGCTGGTGGACTGTTATTAGTACATGCAGTACCTATCTGTGTGAAAAGACATTTTCAAAGATAAAATATAAATCAACAATTAATAGATGAACATTTGTAATCAATTTTGATAACAGGAAACACTAACTTCAATCCCAATTAAAATAAATTCCCCCCCAAAAGAATTCCATTGTTTTCATTAGGAGATAGGCATTACAAAAAATTGTACTCAATTAGTATTATTGTACTTTGAACTTTGTCACTCAAAAATGATGGAAATTTGATTCTCTCTTGTAATACAAGAACCTACAAAATTTCTTCAATTTTGGCTCTTGGAGAAGTCTGAAATATTTACTGTCTGGCCTCTTAAACAAAAAGTTTCCTGACTGCTGCCCTAGAGGAAGCTCTGAAAAAAATAAAAGTCAGGTATAGCTAATGAGCCAATGCAGGATATAAAATTAAACACTAAAAAATGTTAAATTAAACCAAGGGAAAAAAAGGCCAGGAAAAGAAAAAGAAAAAAGAACAGATGGAAAGAATGAAAAAATGGTAGACTTTAAATCAATAATTTGATAATTATATTAAATGTGTATGGTCTACCCATGCCAAAATAAAAGCAGAATTAGATAGTGGTGACGGCTGCACAGCTTTGTGAATATACTATAAACCACAGAATTATACACTTTACACAGATGAAATTTATGGTATATGAATTATATCTCCAATTTGAAAAAAATGAGAAAACTTCAGACCGATATCCAACCTGAATACAGCTGCAAAAATCTCTAACAAAATCTTAGAAAATCAAATTCTGCAAAAAATACCAAAAGAGTAACATATCATGACCAAGGTTTATTCTAGAACTTTAAAAAGGCAATGAATGAAACTGAAAAATTATTACAATGTTAAAGGGGCAGAAAACAGGTAACATAAAATGCTCACAAAAGATTTTAAGAGAAACACAAACAGCAAAATGTTAAAGCAGATGTTCCATCTGCTACAGAAAGTTATTTCAGTGGCTCACTCATCTCATATTGCCAATGCCAAGTTTATATGCATTCATTCTTTCTATATCCTTTTATTTTTAAAGGTTTAGTTGGCTACAGAATTTCACTGCAAGCTGAAATTAGAACATGTTTCAAAATAAATTTCTTCATGATTCAAAATGCAGCTTTACATGTGGAAACAAGATATGTAAAAGAAAGTCAATTCTGCATCTTGAAGTTATTTGAGAGAAAAAACCTAGGATCTTAAACCATAAAGTCAAATAAATCCTTTCAGAACATTTGCAAAATGACCCTAAAATCTTAACATAATCTGTATGGTTGTTATTAGTTTACAAATTACTGTATATAGTATAAACTAAACCGAAATCTCATTTTTATGGAATATATACATATTAACCAAATTCTCACAACTTTAGGCTCTATTAAGGATTCAGCACTATATTAGGCACTGTTGTGTATAAAAAGAATCAAAGGTCTCAGAGATTTAGTCTTGCTGGGGAAACTTACACACCTCAGCTAGGAGAGAACAACAGAAGACAGAATACAGAACTCTAACATATGACACTCAACACTATGTGACTCATAGCTGTGCCTCCATTTCCAATGCCACTGCTCTGATCTAGTCAGTGGAGTGTGTCACAGTAGGTTTTCCAACAGAGGAAGAATATAATAAAAGGAGAGGCTGGGGGTTGAGAAATCAGAAGATAACTGCAATACTATGGAGATGAGATCATTTGGATCTAGACTAGGGAGGTGATAATGGATCTTACAGATAAGGGCAGTAAAATCCTTAAAAGAAAAAATAAATATAGCAAAGGGAGAAAAGGAAACAAGCATTTACTGAACACCCTGGTTAAAGCACTCAGCTGCTAACTGAACAGTTGCCCCTTAGAACTCACCAGCTGCTACATGGGAGAAAGATGTGGCAAACTGCTTCCCTAAAGATTACAGCCTTGGAAACCCTATGGGGCAGTTCTACTCTGTCCTATAGGGTTGCTGTAAGTCAGAATTGATTCGATGGCAATGGGTGTGTGGGAAGATATATTATGTGATAGGCACTGCGCTATGTCATCTATGTATATATCATCTCATTTAATGCCCACAAAACAGTACTGTACAGGGTAGACCTTATCCCCATCTTAGAAATGAGGACACTGACATTCGTAACAGTTAAATAATATGCCCAAGACCATACAGCTAGTAAATGGAAGACTTGGGATTCACACAAAGATTTGAGCCAAAGTCTTTGCTCTTTCCACTAAAAATAATAATTAACAGAGCTGCCTTTTGTAGTTGGCTTGCTTTCAGTGAGGCACTATACTAGGTGCTTTACCTGTATTTCTCATATATTCCTCTCACTGATGTGAGAGGAAATATTATTACCTACAGTATTATTACCTATATTAAATATTATTACCTACATTTTCAAGATGAGGAACATGGTAGTAGTAAGTGTGCACCTTAAAAAAATAATTAAAATTTAAAATGCATAGGTGTTCTGGACCTCATAAATTAGGAAAAATTATACTCAAACCAGTTAGTATCTATCCAAGAGCTCTGGAGGATGCAAAAATTGTTCTTCAAAAGAAACATAACTTACCATAACAAGGGGCAACTCTGCTGCAGAACTAACAGGTTTCTAAACAATTTTAATACATAATAAGATTTCCACTGAATATTCCAAGTCTACAAATAAGTCCACTTAGATGTCTTAACACTTAAAACATAACTAGCAAACGTTCTCTTTACCTGCACTATGCCCCTACTTCTTCTACTACCCTTCAATCCTCAAGCCACTGAAATTTGGTTTCAGCTCCTATTATTCCACTGTAACTGTCCTCTCCAGAACTTGGTTCCTAACTAGTAAATCCAACAGTTACATTCTAGTCTTTGTTTGTCCTCTCAGCATCTGAAAGTAAAATCTGCCCTCCATTAAAAAACTCCCCTTTTCCCCACGGCATCTAGGATGCCACTCTTGATTCTCTCCACACCTTTTGGATTACTTCTTCACAGATTCCTTCAGCCTTTCTTCCACCTACTTTTTAAATTAAAGCTTGGTCAAGTGTCTCTCGTGACCTCTGTAGAGATGACCTGAGTTTTCTTCTTAGATCTATTAGTAAGATGAATTATAGTAATAGATTTCTGATATTGAACCATCCTTGCTTCCTGGAATAAACCCCACTTAGTCATGATATCATTATTCTTTTAAAGCATAGTCAGAATTTGTTAATATTTATTTATGTATTTTGCAATGATATTCATAAGTAAAATTGGCTTCGGTTTCCTTTTTAGTGGAGTCTCACTTTGGTTTGGGTATCAACTGCAATATTCTCTTTACAAAAAAGAATTTTTTGTAAAAAATTTTCATTGGATTTGTTTTGCTTTTGATTTTTCTTTTTTCCTTAAGCTCCACCCTTTAAAAGTCTCTGACAATATTCCTAAAAGATGGGTTGGGCATGTTGATTGTGTGTAGAGAACTATTTTACAACTATCTCTATTTCTTCTACGGAAATCAGTTCCATTAGACTTTTTTTATTCATCAGTTTTAGTATACCTTACTAGAATATTACATAGTTTTTCCATGTTGTATAATTTAGCTTAAGAGAATTATGCAATACTATCTCTTATGGTATGTATACATATTTAATTTCCTGTTTCCGAGGTTACTCTAAATTTTCATTTTTTTTCCTTTAATTTGTGCTTTCTCCTTTTTTTTCCTTGACTCAGTTACCTAGTGATTTTTATATTTTATTGATTATTTTTAAAGAAGCTCTTTGATGTCCTATGGCTAAAGACTCGAGGTCTTTATAAGCCATATGCAAAACATTCTTAGATAAAAGCTGAAATTAATGCATTATAAAACAAAATAAAAATGTAACCACAGGACATCAAAGAGCTTCTTTAAAAATAATCAATTAAAAAGAAAAATCACTATAATGGGTTTATAAAGATGTGGCTTAATATGCTGTTAGACTCAAAAGACAAGTTGATTAGAAGTCAACCTGAAGAAGGACACTGAGAAACAGCCCAATAATAACAATAAAATAATAACAATAAAAAAATAACAAATAACAATAAAAAAATTCTACTATGTTCAACATCACTGCCTATCAGCATTTGGCATCCTATAAATATCCCTTATACCTCAAAATAGATCATTTCCAATGAGGGCAAGCTAAAAAGATGAATTTTTTATACTGGCAAGGAAGCTTAGAAAAGAAATAATCAACCTCTAAGTACTGAGGGTGTGAACTCAGTGATCATGGATTTCTCAATTATGAAACTCATCACTCAAAAAATGAATACATGAACGCTCCTAATAAAGGTTTAAATAAATTCAGAGACAGATTTGCAATGGGCTATAAAAGGAAACGTCATTATGTACTTTAAAGCATAGGCTTTGAAATCAAAACATAAAAATTATCCTTTGTGGCTTAAAACAATCATTGTAGTATATTTCGTACTTCTGTGGGCCAAGCGTTTGGAGAGGGCTCAACAGGGCAGTTCTTCTACTCCACGTGGCATCAACTGCAGTCACTCAGTGGTACTCAGCTGGTGATGGGGCTGGTCTGGAGAGTCCAAGACAGTTTCACTCACATGCCTGGTGCCTTGGCAGGGATGGCTGGAAGGCTGGGATCAACTGAGCCCCTCAGCCAGTCCATGTAGTCTCAGGGTCTTTCCACATATTGTCTTCATCAGGGTAGCTGAGCTTCATAAACATAGGCACAGGGATCCAAAAGGCCAAGGCAAAAGCTAACAGTCCTCTTAAAGGCTAGGCTTGGAACAGACATTATGTCACTTCCATCATATTCTATTCATCAAAGAAGTCATATACAGTAAAATCTACGAAAGCTGGAACTTGGTAAGGCAGAAACTTGTCAGAGAAGGAAAATTCAAATATTTTCCACTAGTAGAGAACAAGAGAAGACTGGTAAGACTGCACCCTGTCAAAGGCGGAAAACCTGCAAGACCCAGGAAAACAGGCAATCCCATCGAGTTCCGGCTCTGACGGGTTTCACTGCACTAGATTATATTCAACGGAGCAGAAATAGATATCACCTCTCAATGGGCGGTGTGTCAAATAATTTGTAGCCATCTTTAATCTCCCGAACACAAACTTCTAATTTTCAGAGGATAATTATGTCCTTCACATTATGCTCAGAGATAGAATGTTATAATTATAATTATAATAATATAATGTTATAATTCTCAAGTTCTTAGATTTAAAATGTTGGTCTCAATAGATTTAACCTCTCATTTTCTTAACCAGCGTTCTCTACACTTATTGGAAAAAAGAAACACTGGTTAAAGTGAGGGCTCTAACAATTTTACCTTAAAAGTCTAGGCTAAGTATGAATAACCATAACAGTATGTAAAAGGTTACACAGCAAGAACAAAGCTGCAAAGGAAGCAGAGGAGACAGAATACAAACCCAGGTTTTCTGACTCCAAGTCCAGTGCTCTTAAACATATCCTTGTTGAAGAGTTTAAGAACAGTAATATCAATGAATGCAATAACGTCACATATCTAAATTCATCTAAAATTATCCTAAAGAATAATTAATATTTTATAGTTCAGTTCTTAACAAAATATGGTTTGTTCTACAATTTTTTAATGTGTTCTTTCTTTTCAATTTTTTTAAATGATAGGAAAGAAAAAGAATCATTTAAATATATATTTTTTAAAAAGATGATAATAGAAATTAAATTAGCAGTATGACTCAATATATCAAAATTTCACAAGGATCTATCATTAAGACAGTCTATGTTTTAAAAGATCTTTATACTACACACCCACTAAAAGACAGTAAAATTTAAAAGCCTGACCATACCAAATGTTGGCAAGGCTGTGGAAGAACTGGAACTCTCATTCACTGATGAAGGAAATGTAAAATGGTACAACTACTTTCACAGTTTGGCAGTTTCTTAAAAAGTTAAACATACATTTTGTCCCAGAGAAATAAAAGTATATGTCCATACTGAGACTTGTCTACAGATGTTCATAGTAGCTTCATTTGCAATAGTCCAAAGCTGGAAACAAACTGTCTTAGTCATCTAGTGCCGCTGTAACAGAAACACCACAAGTGGATGGCTTTAACAAAGAGAAGTTTATTCTTTCATAGTCCAGTAGGCTACAAGTTCAAATTCAGGGCACCAGCTACAGAGGAAGGCTTTCTCTCTCTGTTAGCTCTGGAGGAAGGTCCTTGACATCAGTCTTCCCTTGGTCTGGGAGCTTCTCTGTGCAGGAACCTCAAGTACAAAGGATGTGTTCTGCTCTCAGCACTGCTTTCTTGGTGGCATGAGTCCCCCTATGTCTCTGATCATCTCTCTCTTTTATATCTCAAAAGAGATTGGCTTAAGACAGTATCTAATCTTGTAGATCTTATCAGTATAACTGCTGCTTATCCATCTTATTACAACATAGTGACAGAACTTACAACACATAGGTAAATCATATCAGATGATAAAATGGTAGACAATCATACAATACTGGGAATCATGATCTAGCCAAGTTGACAGATATTTATGAGGGACACAATTCAATCCATGACATAAACCAAATGTCCATCGACAGATAAATGGATGCACAAATCATATGGCCATACAGTGGAATACCACCTAGCAATAAAAAGGAACAGATTATTGATACATCCAATATGTAGATAAATCTCAAATTACACTGAAAGTCAGATTTAAAAAAGGGTATGCATGTCATGATTTCATTTACATAAAATTCCAGAGAAGACAAACTCATCTGTAGTGAGATTAGTGTTTGCCTGGGGACAGAGAGTTGGGGGGATGGAAGGATTACAAAGTCTGGGTGTGATGAATATGTTCAGTATCTCGATTTTGGTAATGGTTTCTGTAGGTGTATACTTATGTCAAAAGTCATCCAGTTGTATATACTTTAAATTTTTTAATTGATGCAGTTTGTTGAATATCAATTATGCCTCATTAAGACTGGAAAAGCCCACTTCACATTTATACCTAAACCTTTAAAAAACATATTTATTGCTTCCTTGGATAAAATAACTATTCATAGTTCAGGAAAATAGGACATATAAACTTTTAATTAAAAGTTAAAAACAAATTATTTTTGATGATGGTAGTTATTCATATTATATAATATGATCAAAAAATGAACCATAACATAATGAAGAAATAAAATTGTCCCTATTTGCAGATGGTATGATACTATATGTAGAAAACCCAAAACACTCCATGAGAAAACAACTGGAACTAATAGAAAGATTTAGCAGAGTTGCAGGATACAAGATAAACATACAAAAATCAGTTGGATTCCTATATACCAGTAAAGAGAACTACAGAAAGGAAATCAGGAAAACAATACCATTTATAATAGCCCCTAAAAAAATAAAATACTTAGGAATAAATCTAACCAGGGATATAAATGACCTATACAAAGAAAACTACAAAACACTACTGCAAGAAACCAAAATAGATCTACATGAATGGAAAAACACACTATGCTCATGGATAGGCAGACTCAACATTGTGAAAATGACAATTTTACCCAAAGCAATCTACAAATACAATGCAGTCCCAATCTAAATACCAACAACACTCTTTAAAGAGATGAAAAAACTAATCATTAACTTTATATGGAAAGGGAAGAAGCCCCTGATAAGTAAAGCATTACTGAAGAAGAAGAATAAAGTAGGAAAACTCCCACTACCTGACCTCAGAACCCGCTATACAGCTACAGTTGTCAGAACAGCCTGGTACTGGTACAACGACAGATACATTGACTAACGGAACAGAATTGAGAACCCAGATGTAAATCCACCTACCTATGGTCACCTGATCTTTGACAAGGGCCCAAAGACCATCACATGGGGAAAAGACAGTCTTTTTAACAAATGGTGCTAACAAACCTGGCTGTCCATCTGCAAAAAAATGAAACAGGACCCATACCTCACACCACACACAAAAACTAATTCAAAATGGATCAGAGACCTAAATATAAAGCTAAAAACTATAAAGATCATAGAAAAAAAAAATAGGACCAACACTAGAGGCCCTAATACACAGCGTTAACAGGATATAAACCATAACTAACAACACACAAACTCCAGGAGATAAGCTAGATAAATAGGATCGTCTAAAAATTAAACACTTATGCTTATCAAAAGACTTCACCAAAAGAGGACCTACAGACTGGGAAAAAAAAATTAGCTATTACAAATCCATCAAAGATCTAATTTCTAAAATGTACAGGAAAATCCAACACCTCTACAACATAAAGACAAATAATCCAATTAAAAAATGGGCAAAGGAAAATGAACAGACACTTCACCAAAGAAGACATTCAAGCGGCTAACAGACACATGAGGAAATGCTTGCGATCACTAGCCATTAGAGAAATGTAAATCAAAACCACAGTGAGATACCATCTCACCCTGGCACTATTGGCATGAATCAAAAAAAAAAAAACCAAAAAACAAAAAACAGAAAATAACAAATGTTGGAGATGCTATGGGGAGACTGGAACTCTTATGCACTGCTGGTGGGAATGCAAAATGGTACAACTATTTTGGAAAATGATATGGGACTTCCTTAGAAAGACAGGAATAGACATACCATATGATCCAGCAATCCCACTCCTAGGAATATATCCTAGAGAAATAAGAGCCATCACACAAATCACACACCTATGTTCATTGCAGCATTGTTCACAACAGTAGAAAGATGGAAACAACCTAGATGCCCATCAAGAGATAAATGGATAGACTATGGTACATACACACAATGGAGTACTACACAATGCTAAAAAACGATGAATCTGCGAAGCATCTCACAACATGGATGAATCTGGAGGGTATTACATTGAGTGAAATCAGTCAATCATAAAAGGACAAATACCATATGAGACCACTACTATAAAAACTCATGAAAAGGTTTACACACAAAAAGAAACAGATGGTTACGAGGGAGGGAAGGGCTGGGGGTGGAAAAACACTAAATAGGTAATAGATAAGTAGTGTAAGACAGTACACAATACTGGGGAAGCCAGCACAACTTGTACAATGCAAGGTCATGGAAGCTCCACAGACACATCCAAATTTCCTAAGTGACCGAATTACTGGGCTGAGGGCTATGGGGACCATGGTCTCGGGAAGCATCTAGATCAACTGGCATAACACGGTTTATAAAGAAAACATTCTACACTCTACTTTGGTGAGTAGCGTCTGGGGCCTTAAAAGCTTGTGAAAGGCTATCTAAGACACTCCATTGGTCTCACCCTGTCGGGAGCAAGGGAGAATAAAGAAAACTAAAGACACAAGGAAAAGATTAGTCAAGGGACTAATGGACCACAACTACCACGACCTCCACCAGACTGAGTCCAGTACAAGTAGACGGTGCTGGGCTACCACCACCAACTGTTCTGACAGGGATCATGATAGAGGGTCCTGGACAGAGCTGGAGAAAAACATAGAACAAAATTCTAACTCACAAAAAAAGACCAGACTTACTGGCCTGACAGAGACTGGAGATACCCTGAGAGGATAGCCCCCAGACACCCTTTTAGCTCAGTAATGAAGTCACTCCTGAGGTTCACCCTTCCGGCAAAGATTAGACATGCCCGTAAAACAAAATGAGACTAAGGGGGCATATCAGCCCAGGGGTAAGGACTATAAGGCAGGAGGGGATAGGAAAGCTGGTAATAGGGAACCCAAGGTCAAGAAGGAAGAGTGTTGACATGTTGTGGGGTTAGTAAACAATGTCACAAAACAATATGTGTACTGTTTAATGAGAAGCTAGTTTGTTCTGTAAACCTTCATCTAAAGTACAATAATAAACAAAAAAAGAACCATAATAATATGACTCTCATTCCTTACCCTCCACCACTACCCAAGCACAAACCTTCAGATATCATTCACTAAGTGAACAGTTCACTTCTTTTCAACATATGCTTCCATTTGTTTTAGTAAACTGAATAAGCAAATCATGATTTTTTTCATATAATTAAAGTACTGATCAAATGATAGCTTCTTGAAAATATGTCAATTAAAGAAAAATATAAACATCTATCTCATAGTTAACTTTAAGCAAAAGACTCAAAACTCTTTGCAAAGTCATTGAAATGCACCTGATTTAAATACAACTTTCTCATTTAATCAAATCTACCTTAATAAAAGGAGCCCTGGTGATGAAGTAGTCAAGCGCTCAGCTGCTAACCAAAAAGTTGGTGGTTTAAACCCACCAGCTAGCTGTTACATGGGAGAAAGATGTGGCAGACTGTTTCTATAAAGATGTACAGCCTTGGAAACCTGTGAGGCAGTTCTACTCTGTCCTATAGAGTTGCCATGAGTTGGAATTGACTCATTGGCAGTGGGTTTGGTTTGGGGTACTTTAATAAATGTAAACTTCTTTCATCTCAAATAATAAAGACTGAAATAATATGGCTGAGACCTGCAAACTTTAAAGGATATGGATGTTGCTGTTGTTAGTTGCCACTGAGTTGATTTCAACTCATGGCAACCCCCTGGGTACAGAGTAGTACTCCAAGGATTTTCAAGGCTGTGAACTTTCACAAGCAGATCACCAAGCCTGTCTTCTGAAGCACGTGTGGGTGAGTTTGAACTGACAACCTTTTGGCTAGTAGACCAGCACTTAACCATCTGTGCCACCCAGGGACTCCAAAAGATATGGCTAGGATGGATATATTTGTCAAACAGTGCAGGGGGCTAAGAGCACACACTCTAGAATTGACTACATGGATTTCAATCCCTGCTCTACCAATTACTAGCTATGTGAGCTTGGGAAAATTATTTAACTTATCTGGAATATAATTTGATGTAAAACTGTGTCAATAAAAATACCTGTTTCATAGGGTGGCAGTGAGGAATAAATGAGATAATCTATACAATGTACCTAGGAGAATGGTTTATATACTAGTTAGTACTTTTTCTGGAAGCACCAATATTAAGATTTGGGCTCCTAGAGAAAATCATAAATTACTTTCCCTCTTACAACTCTGGGTAAATATAATGAGGAGAAAAGAAAAATTTTACCCTTCAAGAAGTATATCCTGACAGATCAAAGACAAGGAATCAGATTTCTAAGTTACATTTCATGTTGTTTCCTATATTGGTCTACTTTTATCAAAGGACATGTAACCGTCTACTGCCTTTTAACATCCTTAAAAACAAACAAACAAACAAACTAGACCTTAGATTTCTTAGCATTTTTTTTTACAGAAAAACAAGTCTATTAATTCCCTATGTCTGTTAATTACAAGTAAACAACTGAATTTCTTCCACTCCAAAATTAAACAGATTCCTGTTAGAAGCTACAGAAAGCTTCCTGAAGGTACAGAGTGCTGTTGGTTCTGTAGCAGGGTAATGGGAGATGGACCCCTCTCAACTGATTCTGGTACCAACTCACAGAAACCACTGTTTGATCAGCTCAGCGGCTCTTTTTACATGGCTTAAGGGGTTAATTGTTAAAGCTACGTCTGTGAGAGAAATATAACAGCAACACTGTTCACAGTAAGTGACATTACAAACAAAGAATTTCCCCTTACAGGTGGAACCTAAATGTCTGAAATACAGCCTTTCCCTTCTCTCCTCCCACTCTGTCGTGTTTCTCACCAGCTGCAATCACAGTAGTTCTGGTACTTGTCCTTAAGTCTGGACTCTGTTAAATTCTAGATTCCCAAGTCCAAAGGGAAGATATGACAAGTAATTATAGAGATATGAGTGATATTTATAGTTATGAATGTACAATATATCAAAACTACAGTACTTCAAATAAAGATTTTACAATTGCTTATGCAAATGCTAACTCATATAGGCTGGTCATATTTAGACAAGAGTGGTTAGTAGAGGTACTCCATTCTCAAGAGGGCATTAACAGAGAAGATCTGAGAAAGAGAACCAAGATGGAAAGGATCTAGAAACCCTGTCATATGAGCAGCAATTATAGGAAGTAGAGGTAGCCTTGAAAACAGAAGGCTTCAGGAGGGCATGATAGCATTGGGCCAAAAGACCTTTAAGTTCCTTTATAAAGCTAAAGTGTTCAAATTCAAAGAATTACCACATAGTTACCAATGAAGGTTTGGCTTCACTGGTTTTGTTAGAGATGCACTAGATCAGCATTTCTCAATCGTGGCAATTTTGCTCACCAGAGGACATCTGACAATATCTAGACACATATTTGGTTGTCATAACTGGGACATGTTACTGGCATTGAGTGGGAAGATGCCAGGAATCCTTCACAGGACAGCCCCCAAAACAAAGAATTATCCAGCCCCAAATGTAAACAGTGCTTGCTGGGTTTGAGGAACCCTGAAGTAGAATCTGCTTGCAGAAGAGTCTATCAGGATTCCCAGGAATCATAAATTATTTTTAAAAAGCACATTTTAAAATTGCTTAATTTGTTTTTATTCACAAAATTTATTTTGAAATTTTACACGTAATGAGATTTTTATGGGTTATATGGCCATCAGGAAGCATATCCAAGGGATTACCAAGATTCATCAGCAGAATAATACATAATCTTTGATTTCATCACAACAGAAAGGGATAGCTTTCAGTTAAACCAATGCCTTGCTGTAACACCTTTAAAAAATGAAAACGAAACTCTCATTCAAACCAAAAGCTAGGGAGAAGAGACTTAGGACCAAAGGCCAAAATTCTTACAGAAACTTCCACAATTCAAATCAATCTAAATAAACTCAACAAATTTACGCTGAATGTATGTTTAGTCTTCCGTTAGACACCAAACAAATAATGCAAATTCTCAAGAAACCTACAACCTTAAAAATTTCTATATTTGGGGATGTCCTAAATCTATTATCAACTTCCACGATTCTGCTCCTTTCCCTTTTCCCATTAACAATGTGGTGTTAAAAGAGACTTTATACCACACTGTTTCTTGAGGATGATTTTAGCACCATTTCACAGTCAGGCACAAAAGAAAGGAGCGCAACCCAACAAAGACCTATTCTTTAGATGGTGTTTAAGTATTTATTTTATATCTAGTAAATATTATTTCAGGTCTCATTAACTAAAAGAACAAATACCTCTGTCTAGAAAATGAAACCTATCCTCCCACTTCCCTTATACAACTGTTGGTCTACCCTTCCAAGGTAATTAATGTACGTTAACAGATTCTGTTACCAATTCTTTGGGAATCAAGTAGTTCGCCATGTTTGAAAAAAATGAGCTGAGACTCTCAAACGAGAGAACAGGTATGCCTAAAAGGTTTCAGGCAGAATCAGGCTAGGATTATTATTGATTTTTCTGGTTATTGTGGAAAAATTTCCAAAGATAAGATTTTTAAGTCACAATAATATGGGATTGAATTCTTCCTCCACCATCCCTAGATGTTACCTTAGGCAAATTACTTCATCCAGTGTTTTAGGTCTTAGTTTCTCCACAGTAAAATGGAGATGATATCACATATTCCTCACAGGGCTAAAGTAACGAGCAAAGGAGATAAAAGATACATTAACCAGAACATAAGAGATCGTCTACAGGTGTTATTTTTCTTCTCTCTGGGCTCTATAAGTACTTATCAGCTCACACTTATCAACTGGAGCTTGGTACGAGCAGAATATAACAGTGGACTACAACAAAAGTTCTATGCTGATCCAGAACTTGAAGAAAGGGCAAAACTGCACTGGACCCAGTCAACACAGGAAAACTATGGAAAGCAAAACTGTTTAATATCCCTTATCCTATACATTGGAACCCTGGTGGCACAGTGATTAAGAACTTGGCTACTAACCAAAAGGTAGGCAGTTCAAATCCACCAGCCGCTCCTTGGAAACCCTATGGGCCATTCTACTCTGTCCTATAGGGTCACTATGAGTCAGAATTGACTCAGTGGCAACAGGTTTGATGGTTTTTGTTATCCTACGTATTAGTTTTCTATTGTACTGCAACAAATCACCACACACTTTAAGCTTCAAACAACACAAATTTATATCTCACAGTTTCTGTGGGTCGAGTCCAGCCACGGCATGGCTGGATTCGCTGCTTAGGGTTTACAAGGCCAAAATCAAGGTGCTGGCCAGGCTGGGCTGTTGCCTCAAGGCCACAGGGAAGAATACATGTCAAAGTTCATTTTAGATTGTTGTCCAAATTCAGTTGCTTGCAGTTGTAGCACTGAGGTCCTCGTTTCCTTGCTGGATATCAGCCCAGGAATGTTCTCTGCAACTAGAAACCAGCCACATTCTTTCTCACATGCCCTCCTTCCTCCATCTTTAAATTTCATACGCATCTTCAAATCTGTCACATCTTCAAATCAGCAACGGTGTGCCAGACCTCTCAAAACTTTGAATCTCTGATTTCCTCTTCTGCCGCCAGGCAGGGAAAGCTCTTTGCTTTTCAGGACTCACGTAATTAGACTTGGCCTGCACAGATAATCTGGGACAATCCCCCTACTTTAAAGTAAACTGTGCCATATAACATAACATATCAAGGGAGTAATATCTCATTATATTCACAGACAATAGAGATTGGGGGGGACATCTCTGGGGGGCAATCTTAGAAATGTTGCCTACCTCATCCACAAGAAATTAAAAAGGAAAATCTATATTCAGAAAAAATTTTAAGTGTAGCAATTCAATAGTACAAAATAAACTGGAAAAAATGACCAACAAAATTAAAATGTTCACATATTTATCGAAAGAGAAAGATAAAAACAGTATGATTTACTGGGACAGCAAGATTTAAGAATAAGGTTTCTGTTTGAGTTAATTTCTATTAAATAGTTAAAATCTTCTTGTACGATACACCTTTGAGCAGCTGATATTTGACAAAGGCCCAAAGTCCATTAACTGGGGAAAAGACAGTCTCTTTAACAAATGGTGCTGGCATAACTGGATATCCTTCTGCAAAAAAACTGAAACAAGACCCATACCTCATACCATGCACAAAAACTAACTCAAAATGGGTCAAAGACCTACATATAAAATCAAAAACAATAAAGATCATGGAAGAAAAAACAGAGACAACACTAGGAGCCCTAATATCTGGCATAAACACGTTACGAACCATAAGTAACAATGCACAAATACTGGAAAAGAAAATAGATAACTGGGAGCTCCTAAAAAGCTAACACTTATGCTCATCAGAAGACTTCACCAAAAGAGTAAAAATACAACCTACAGACTGGGAAAAAAATTTTGGCTATGACAAATCCAATCAGTGTCTCATCTCAAAAATCTACAAGATACTGCAAAACCTCAACAACAAAAAGACAAACAACCCAATTAAAAAATGGGCAAAGGACATGAACAGGCACTTCACCAAAGAAGATATTCAGGCTAACAGACACATTAGGAAATGCTAACGATCGTTAGCCATTAGAAAACTGCAAATCAAAACTACAATGAGACACCATCTCATCCCAACAAGGCTAGCATTAATCCAAAAAACACAAAATAATAAATGCTGGAGAGGTTGTGGAGAGACTGGAACACTTATACACTGTCGGTGGGAATGTAAAACAGTACAACCACTTTGGAAATCGATTTGGCACTTCCTTCAAAAGCCAGAAATAGAAGTATCATATAATACAGCATTCCCACTCCTTAGAATATATCCTAGAGAAATAAGAGCCATCACATGAATAGATACATGCACACCCATGTTCACTGCAGCACTCTTCACGATACCAAAAAGATGGAAACAATCCAGGTGCCCATCAATGGACGAATGGATAAACAAATTATGGTATACTGACACAACGGAATACTATGCAACGATAAAGAACAACGACGAATCCGTGAAACGTAACATGGAGGAATCTGGAAGGCATTATGCTGAGTGAATTTAGTCAGTCGCAAAAGGACAAATATTGTATAAGACCGCTATTATAAGAACTCAAGAAAAGGTTTAAACAGAGAAGAAAACATTTTTTGATGGTTATGAGGGTGGGGAGGGAGGGAGAGGGTTATTTACTAACTAGATAGTAGACAAGAATTATCTTAGGTGAAGGGAAGGACAACACATACTACAGGGGAAGTCAGCACAACTGGACTAAATCAAGAGCTAAGAAGTTTCCTGAATACAACCAAACACTGTCGAGGGACAGAGTAGCAGGGGCAGGGATCTGGGGACCAGGCTTTCAGGGGACATCTAGGTCAATTGGCATAATGAAGTTTATTAAGAAAAGGTTCTGCATCTCTTTTTGGTGAGTGGCGTCTGGGATCTTAAAAGCTAACGAGCAGCCACCTAAGATGCATCAATTGGTCCCCACTCTCCTAGAGCAAAGGAGAATGAAGAACACCAAAGACACAAGGAAAATATTAGCCCAAGAGAAAGTAAGGGCCGCATAAACCAGAGACTCCACCAGCCTGAGACCAGAAGAACTAAATGGTGCCTGGCTACCACAAATGACTGCCCTGGCATGGAACACAACAAAGAGTCCCTGATGGAGCAGGAGAAAAGTAGGGTATAGAACGCAAATTCTAGTAAAAAGACCAGACTTAATGGTCTGACTGAGACTGCTGGGACCCCAGAAGACATGGCCTCCAGACTCTCTGTTAGCTCAGAACTGAAACCATTTCTGAAGCGAACTCTTCAGACAAAGATTAGACTGGACTATATGACATAAAATGATACTCGTGAAGAGAGTGCTTCTTTGCTCAAGTAGGTAATGAGACTAAATGGGCAGTTCCTGTTTGGAGGTGAGATGAGAAGGCAAAAAGGGACAGGAGCTGGTTGAATGGACATGGGAAATCCGGGGTAGAAAGAAGTGTGCTGTCACATTATAGGGAGAGCAACTAGGGTCACATAACAATGTGTGTATAAGTTTTTGTATAAGAAACCAACCTGAACTGTAAACTTTCACTTAAAGCACAATAAAAAAAAGTAATTTTTTTCTTGTATAATAAAGAACACTGAAGAAAACATAAACAAATAAAATCCCCAAAAAGAAGGAATTTCAGTCAAAGATAAAAACAGAACCAGGCAAAAATAAGAAATCTGTTCCCATGGAAGGAAAAAAAAATAACATTTTAGTGATCATTTGCTTTTAGTGATTATTAGGACTGTGTAACATTTTACATAAGGTTACTATGAGTTGGAGTCGACCTGACAGCACCTAACAACAACACAGGTTTAAATAGTAACCAGATCTACAAAATGGTGAGTTCTAGAATAAACTAGCAATATTTTACTTCCTGACAATTGTAGTGCCTAGAAATTCATTTTTTTCCTTTCATATGACTTTTAATAATTCTATGATTCTAGGATGTCTTTCCTACTCTTGGTCCATAGGAATTTTTCCTATACCTTATGATATTATGGTCTACATTAAACCGGAAGAATACTCATCAGCCCATTTATAATTAATACATTTACACATAAAATAATAGTCAATATATTTGTCAGTAATTAGATAATAAGCATCTACTACGCACCAACCTTTCCATGTACAAGGCAAAAATGCTTTCGAGATTATTATTTGATTATATGCACCATATTAAAAATCACTTATATTTAAAGCCTTTAATTTTATTCTGCATACTTTGGCAGGTTTATTTAAAAATCGATACATTAAGTTTTCTTAGGGTGATCCATTTGTTTTGTCAGTAACAAAGTAGTGTTACTAAGTCAAATCAACTTATCAGGTACATACATTTTCATATGAGTTCTTTCAGTTATCAGTTTCATTAGTTACATGCTCACTGACAAATCTTCACATGGTTGAAAATAAGATGCTTCCATTCAGTATTTTTATTCAGACTTAATTCACACTCAATACTTGCATAAGGGTTTAAATTAACTTAATAACTTGAACTAAATATGAACTGAATGGCCCCAGGGAATACTTCCTCAGAATAAAAGTTTTCTAATATATAATCTTTCCATCAATGTAATGTTATTTAATTTAGTAACCCTTACTTATCATGAAATAAGACATGGGAAAGTACCTACTTAAAGTACCTAGCACAGCATCTAAAACACAGGAGGTACTCATTAAAATATCTATATGCTTCACCCTGATGGGTAGTGGTTAAGGGCTATGGCTGCTGACCAAAAGATCGGCAGTTCAAATCCACCAGGCGCTCCTCGGAAACCCTATGGGCCAGTTCTACTCTGTGCTATAGGGTTGCTATGAGTTGGAATCAATTCGATCGCACCAGGTTTGATTTTTCCTCCTGATCCATTCATTTTACATACAACTTTACTATCCTCTGGAGAGAAAATGTCCAAAACTAAATTTGTAAACTATAGCTTAAATTTGGAAAAAAGCTACCAATCTGGCTGGAGAGAGACAGGAATTGTGGAATCTCACACACATACACAAAAATAATTCTAACCCCAATTTGAATGCTAAAAACTAGAAATGTAAGTTTGAATGGAGATCTCCCACCTGCAGAAAAGGAGTAACAAGGAGGGAGAAATAAGGGAAGGAGGGGAGGAGGAATCCTGGGGAGAAGGAGAACAGAAGGGAGAAGAAAAGATGAAGGTAGAGGAAGACCAGGGGAAAAAAAGGAAAAGGAAGAAAGTAAAAGACACAGGAGGATGAAGAAGAAAAGGAGGAAACATAACAAGGGAGAATGAGGAAGAAGAAAAAGGCAGTAAAGCCACAAAACAATATGGTAAATAAACAAACTGATGAACAGTCAGCGGTAACTATTTAGTAAATAATATTCTAGAAGTCTGTAAGTGCTAATGTGAGCTTCCAGGCATAAATGACTTAATCTAAACTAGAAGAATATAACTCAATAATTCAATCTGGTATTTCTTAAATTAAGAATATGCTACATGTCAGGCAAGGTCCCTGGGTGACGCAAACGGTTTGTTCTCAACTACTAACCTAAAGGTTGGTGGTTCAAACCCATCCAGCAGCACTGCAGAATAAAGGCCTGGCAATCCGCTTCTGTAAAGATTACAGCCAAGAAAACCCTATGGAGCTCAGTTCTGTTCTATAACACACAAGGTTGCCATGAGTCAAAATCAACTCAACAGCTTTTTTTTTTTTTTTATTAAATGTGTCAGGTACCAAGTTAAGCACTATTAATAGTTATAATGGTGAGTGAAGTCTTATCCTCACAGAGCTGTCATCTCAAAGAGAAAACAATTAACAAACAACAAAGCATAGTTAATACTATGGCGATTATTTTGGTCTGCAAAGGATCAAAGAAAGCATTCCAGAGAAAGTGATATTTTAGCTGAGATCCAAAGGATGAGTAAGGAGAAGTGAAATGAAAGAGAAAAGTAAAGAGAAGGTGGAAGAAAAATCTATTCTACACAGAAGGGACAGTTTGTGCAAAGGCCTAGACAAGAGCAAGATGTACTACAGGAATTGAAAGAGTAGCGCTAGAAGGTAGTGCGCAAGAGAAGTCAGAAAAAGAGGTAGGAACCAGGTCCTGAAAGAGTAAAGCAGGAAAAGAGTTTGAAATAAGCGATGGTAGGGAAAATAATACTCAGCAAGGAAACTGGTTAGCTGCAGTAATAATTCTAGTGAGAAATAACAGTGGACCAGACTAGGCTAGTAGCAGTGAGAATGGAAAGAAGCAGGCAGATTTAAAGGCTATTTAGGACACAGAATGAGTACTTTATGATTAGCAGATGAGGAAAAGCAAAGAAGAATCAAGAATAACTCCTGGATTTCTGGCTTAAGAATCCAGGGAAGAGGAGAGATGTCATTCACTGAAACTAAAAATATTTAGAGAGGTGGAAATAATGAATTCAGTTTTGGACAAGCTGAGTTTGAATCGCCTGGGTGACAACCAAGTGTAGATGTAGGCAGTTGAGTGTATGAGTCTGAGCAGAAGATATCAATTTGGGAGCAAAACCATGAATTCTTGAGATTGGATCACCAAGGGAGTCCCTACAGGGGGAGAAAAGGAGAGGGGCAAGGGTACAACCCTTAAGTTAATCAATAGTTATCGGGTAGGCAGAAGAAAAGGAGTTGGCAAAAGAAACCAAGGAGAAGGAACCAGAATGATAAGAGAAAATCCAAAATATCACGATATAATGAAAGTCAAGCAAACAGATTGTTTCAAGAAGGAAGATGAGGTTAAAAGTACACAATGCTAAGGTAAATTCAAGTTAGACAAAGCCTATAAACCAGCCTATTGGATTTGGCTAAAAGAAAAGATACCACTAACCTCAATGAGAGTAGTTTCATTGAAATCATGAGGATGGAAACAATTTTGCAATGGATAGAAGATTAAGTTGTTGCTGTTAGGTGACATCAAGTGGGTTCCAGCTCATGGTGACCCCTACGTACAAAAGAACAAAACACTGTCTGGTCCTGCGCCATCCTCACAATCATTGTTATGTCTGAGTCTATTGTTGCAGCCACTGTGTCAATCCATCTTGTTGAGGGTCTTCCTCTTTTTCACTGACCCTCTACTTTACCAAAGTAAGAAGATTAAGTGGAAAGTAGGAAATAGAGATGAGTATTGAAAACTTTTTGAGTCTTCATGTGAAGGGGAAGAAGAGAGGAGGCATATGGGAGGAAGCCAGTAAAGAAAGATAAGTGGTAAATACAGGAAAGAGAAGTGATAAGAAAATATCGTTACTCAAGAGGCAGGAGGGGACACAATCTAGAGCACAGGAAGCCCCGGTCTTAGATAAGAAAGACAACACTCACAGTAACAGAACAAAGTGAAGAAATAATATTTGCAGGTACAGTATGAGGAGGATAGGTGAGGGAGTTCTTATCTGCTGGTTTCTCTTGTTGTTATGTGCCGTCAAGTCCGTTCCAACTCATAGCGACTCCTGTACAAGAGACTCTACAAAATTAAGGACAAGATTTTCTGCTGAGAACAAGAAGAAAGTAGCAAGAGTTGAACGTGTGCAGAGAACAAGAAATATTAGCAATAGAAGCAGGAGAAAACAGGAGAAAGGACTAAGGACACACAGAAGAATTTTGTGGGTTTGTGGGGTTTGTTTTTCCCCAGTAGGACATGGCAGCCTGGATGCAGGTGCAAAAAAGAATGCCAACTAGCTTTCTTCACTACTGAAGTTTCTGCCTGGATAATGGACAAGAGACTTGAAGACAGAAGTCTACAAACTTTTTCTATAAAGGGTCACACAGTAAATATTCTAGGCTTTGTGAACCTAAGATCTCTCCTATGACTACTCAGCTCTGCTGTTGTGGCAGTCATAGACAATATGTAACTGAATGGGCACAGCTGTCTTCCAATAAAACTTTATTTACAAAAGCGGTGGGCTGGATTTGGCCCACACGCTGTAGCTGCTGTAGCTTGCCAACCCCTGGTTTAAGAGAAGGAAGTAAAGATACAAGAAGGGACTGATATTAGAGGGATCAATGGGCTAGAATTTTGAAGAGTTGAAGAACTGGTGCCTGCAGGGAAGAACTGCAAGTTTATCGCATGCATAAATAGGAACACATGTAAGAATTAACACAGTAAATAAAACAAACCTTTGAGCCTATTTCACAAACATCAATAGGATCGTTATCTCCACAGCAGTCTGTGCCCTTATCTTTTTGATGGGGATCTTCCCAAGTCTAAACAAAATAAAAAACAGAAATATAGGTTAGTACTCACTATAATTTATCTTAATCTTTCCATAAAACCATAAACCTTCACAGATAGCTGTAATCCAAAAAAAAAAAAAAACCTCAGAAATTACATAAGCAAGGCCAACACGCTAGTACATCCTTAAACATCACAGTAATTGAATCAGATTTTATAGTATTTCCTCTCTTCTGTCTCTCATTTATCTGTATAATCACATCTGAAAGTGGGTGGTATTTCCAGACATACTCCAAACACTTCCAGACATTTTCCAAATTTAGTCAGTGTCTAAGTTCACGTTCACATTTAAAGTTTCAGTTCTGATGTTCCCATCATCTGTGCCCTTGTTTCCACTGCCTACCTAAACTGTTGCTTCCATCTTTCCTTGTTTCTTCTGATATGATAACAGGAGAAACCAAAACACCAAACCCATTGCCATTGAGTTGATTCCGACTCATAGCGGACAAAGCAGAACTGCCCCATAGGGTTTCCAAGGAATGGCTGGTGGATTCAAACTGCCAAGATCTTACAATGCCTAAATTTTGGTAGCGATAGCATTTGAAGGCAATTACTTTCATATATAACCTCATTCTATTTTGTGGCTCTTTTCTTATACTTTATCTACTCTCAGAATCTCCAAAGTAACATTTTTCTGTAAAGGTTCTATTCTTTCTCACTCTTGCCATTTCTGCTGCTGCTTCTTTTTTTTTCTTTCCTATTACCTATTACAGGCATCTACTTATACAGCAAAATATTTATTAAGTACCTACTCTGGCCAGGAGCTATGGATGGAGATAAATACATAGGACACTGTCAATGCCCTGGAGAGTGTCATGTTAATAAACGTTATAATATTTGTGACAAATGTTATAAAAGTAATAATGGGGAATCTAAGATGGGATCAAAGTACAGTCATAATCAAAATACCTAGAAGCAGAATTGGAAAATACCTGAGAGGTTGTCATCTAATTCTTCCTACCTAATGCAGGAATCCTCTCTTGTACCTCCACCACCCCACTCCTGGAAGACAATAAATGTGACAAACTAGAAGCCACACTGGCCTAAATGAAGTAGTGCAGTGGTTAAGAGTTCGCCTGCTAACCTAAAGGTCAGTAGTTTGAATCTACCAGTCGCTCCTTGGAAACCCTATGGGGCAGTTCTACTCTGTCCTATAGGTTCGCTATGAGTAGGAATCGACTCAACAGCAATGAGTGTGTTTGTTTTTTATCCTACATCAGCTTCAAACTGCCATGGCTGAGACATCCAGACCTAGTTTCCTCACCTATAAAAAGAATGGCTTAAATAGGCCTAATAGTCTATGATCGTTAGTGATGATTCATACTCTGCATGAATACTAGCAGTAAAAAGAAGTTCACAATTTTATGAGATAATGTAGCCCATTTTGACCAGCCTTAATTTTAAGAAAGTCCTTCCTTATATTAAGACAAAATCTGTCTTCATATAACTGGTATTCTTTTGGTTTCAATGGGTGTTCTGTTGGTTGGTTGGTTGGTTGGTTAGTTTGTGTTCATTATCTATCAGTTTAGTTCCTTCTGTTTGATGGAATAAGTACAAAAGTGAGAAATTTTTAAGCTATACAGTGTTGTCAGTTTTAGGGCTAATCTGCCAGTTCTTCATGATCTCCGTTCACCAGCAAAAATACCAGACAGGCAGAGTTCTATTTCCAGCTCTGCCTTTAATACTCACATCTACTGGCCTCATTTCTTACTACAAAGGGAGATGTACACTAAATGACCTCTGATTTAATTTGAAAATATAGTATCATTTCAAGCAACAACCAGGAGAGGAAATCTTGGTAAATTTAAAACTTTGAGCATGCGCTCCTGTGGAGCTTTAGGTGTATAACCCGGGCAGAGAAGCAACTAGAAAAGCACAAAGTCTGGCTGGAGAAGAAACATCCAGAAGAGGAAGTTCCAATCTCCTTAATATTTGTTTCAAAAAGTGGCAAAATACTAGTATCCACAATTTACAAAGAACTTCTAAAACTAAGTAAGAAAATGGCAACCAAATACAAAATCGGGTAAAGACACAAACAGGTAATTGAAAGAACAGGAAACATGAAGGTCCTTTAAATATATG
The DNA here is from genome assembly GCA_030035585.1 of Dugong dugon. NCBI lineage: Eukaryota > Metazoa > Chordata > Mammalia > Sirenia > Dugongidae > Dugong > Dugong dugon. Next base: position 16,346,907 of record CM057463.1, on the reverse strand, counting down.
AAAAGATGCCCATTCTGATCAGAGAAATACAAATTAAAATCCTAATAAGACACTATTTCACAAACTTAAATATCTAATAATGCCAAATATTAATAAAGACAGAGGGCACCTGGATCTCTATATACTGCCATCAGGAGTGTAAATTGTTACAAAGTCTTTTGTAAACAATTTGGGGATATCTAGTAAAGCAGGCATGTAACTCACAACCCAAAAATTTGTCTCCTAGTTATTAACTTTATAGAAAAATTTTAACATGGACAAAAGAAAGACAACAAAAAGTTGAAAAAAATCTATCAACAGGAAAATAAATAAGCTGCTACACTCATATAAAGAACTGCTACACTATCAAGCTATGAAAATGAATAAATCAGAATACATATATGATTGATCTAGCCTAAAAGAAATCTTATTCATTCTCGTGCAGGTGTTTGCAATCATTACACCTTACTATCTATGACTATTAAACAATATGTTCATAATCACTTTAGGCGTCTTTTAAATTTTTCAATTGTATACAGTTGTATATAAAGGTGGTTTTTTGGAACTACTTCGTGAGTAACCAGGATTCCTATCAAGTCAAAGGAAGTAAGATCTGCTCAACCCCTACCTAAACTTTTCCAGCTTCAATGTGAAGCAAAAGCCTCTACCAGTTCTTCCACTCTTAGCAGCCAGCATCAGTAGCAACTGTGTCATCATCATTGAGATAACATCATTGAAAACTCATTAAGGGACTAAAACACCTCACTTCAATCATCTCATTCATGCTCACAGTAACCCTGTGGGTTAGGCAGTACGACGAACCCCACTGTACAGATGAACAAGTAAGCCCAGAGAGATTGAGCCACCTGTTGCAGGTTACAAAGCTAGTAAACAGAACTATGATAGTGAGGGTCAATGAATCAAACTTACAATGAAATTCAAAATAATAAATACATCAATATTACATTAAGACTGAAGAAGATTCTGAATTTAAAGTTATTTGAGTCCTTTAACAGTATCCAAATGGGTCTTCTAAGTATTCACTCACAGAGATATAACACTGGAAGAACCAGCTATATGTGGGTAAAATGAACTTTTGGGAAAAGCAAATATGATATTTAACCAGACCAAGCTCAAACTTTAAGGTAGGTATTTTTGCTAGTGCAAGAGAAGTTAGTAGGGTTAACAGTCTAGACAAGTTCTTAGGGTTAACAGTCTAGACAGCTGAAGGTGTGAAATAAGGAAAGCACAGTGATGAATCACAAGCTGAAGAGAGACTACTGCTTAAATGTTCTTCCTAGTATGGTTGGCATGGTAACTGCTCTGAACAAATGTCCTGCTACTATAAAACAAATCATATACCACACACATACCTATACCTATGAAATAAACGCAACACACACACAATGCCCTGATTCATTCCACAAATATTTACTGACCCGTGCCAGGCCTATGTTGGACAGTTAGACTGCATCTGCGAACAAAAAAGACAGAAGCCCTGACCTCATGGAGTCTGCCTTCTAGCTGGAAGAAACTCACCAAAAAAACCACATAATAAATAACTAAATTACACATGTTAGAAGATGGTAAGTACTGGGGGAAAAAATAGAGTATGGAAGGGGAAATGGGAGTACAGGAGGCAGTGTTAATTTTTTAAAGGGTGTTCAGGGCAGACATCACGACAAAGGTGACTTAACAGCAAAAGTAAGGAGGGGAGATGAGCCATGTGCACACCTGGGAAGAGTGTTCCAGGCTAGAAGACCCCGTAAACGGAAGGCCTGAGGCAGAAATGTGCCTGGAGTATCAGAGGAATCGTGAGAACGTCAGTGGGGCTGAAGGGGAGTGGAAGAAGAAGAAAAAGAAGGGGAGTTGGAGCTAAGTAAATGGGACTAGGGGCTGGCCTTCATTTTAATAGACTCACTCTGAACATCGACAATCAAGCAAAAAGATATTAGGTAGAAATATCCCTTCCCATAAACAAATGGTATAATTTAAACTTTTAAAAAACATCATTTGAGTTAGTTACATTTGTTTGCAAAATAATTAACATCTATGCCACCTACAGTGTATTCTTTCCCTAGAGACTAAAATACACACACACACACACACACACACACACACACACACACACACACAATTAATGTAAGATCAGTCTGGATTTGAAAAGATCTCTGGTTAAAAACGGCAGAGAGAAAGAAAACAGGTCTACTTCTTCTCTCTCACTTCCACTGTAGGCACACGGTCTCCTTTTTGTAACTCAAACACACTAGGCCTACTCTCACCTCAGCACTTACATACTTGCTGTTTTTTGTGGGACTGCTGTTTCCCTAGGTGCCCAAATATTTGTTTCCTAACTTCCTTTACATCTTTACTCAATAACGCCTTCTCATCAAGGCCTCCACCCCATCTAAATTGTAACAATCCCCAAACACACAAGCTCCATTCCCTGGTTTATTTTTCTCCATCACATTTACCACCATCTCACATAGCATCCATTTTATTTTTTATTTTGTTTATTGTCTCTTGGCCTGGAATAAAAGTAGTAGAGGAATTTTGTGTCAGTTTTATCACTACTTTACCTCCAATACTTCCAAGAGTGCCTGGTAAATATCAGGCACTCAAAAAATATTTACTGAACCCATACCTCACACCGTATACAAAAACTACTTCAAAATGGATCGAAGACCTGAATATAAAGCCTAAAACTATAAAGTTCATAGAAGAAAAAGTAGGACCAACACTTCAGGCCTTAACACATGGCATTAACAGGATACAAACCATAACCATCAACACACAAACCCCAACAGATAAGCTAGATAACTGGGATCTTCTAAAAATCAAACACCTATGCTCTTCAAAAGACTTCACCAAAAGAGTAAAAACAAAGAGACCCTACAGACTGGGAAAAAATTTTTGGACAGTATAAGTCAGACAAAGCTCTAATCTCCATAATCCACAAGAAAATCCAACACCTCTACAACAAAAAGACAAATAAACCTATTTAAAAATGGGCAAAGGAAATGAACAGACACTTCACCAGAGAAGACATTCAAATGGCCAACAGACACATGAGGAAATGCTCACGATGACTAGCCATTAGAGAAATACAAATTAAAACCACAATGAGATACCATCTCACCCCGGTATTACTGGCACGAATCAAAAACACTGGAAATAACAAATGTTGGAGGGGCTGTGGGAAGATCGGAACACTTAATGCACCGCTGGTGGGAAAGCAAAATGATACAACCATTTTGGAAAATGATATGGCGCTTCCTCAGAAAGCTAGAAGTAGACATACCATTCGATCCAGCAATCCCACTCCTAGGAATATATCCTGGAGAAATAAGTGTCGTCACTCGAACAGACATACACACACCTATGTCCATGACAGCATTGTTCACAATAGCAAAACAGTGGAAACAACCTAGATGCCCAACAACAGATGAATGGATAAACGAACTATGGTACATACACACAATGGAGTACTATGCAACGAGAAAGAACAACAATGAATCTCTGAACCATCTCGTAACATGGATGAAACTGGAGGACATTATGCTGAGTGAAATAAGTCAATCACAAAAGGACAAATATTGTATGAGACCTCTCTTGGAAAAACCCATGAAAAAGTTCACACACAAAATGTAACAATCTGTGTTGGTTAAAAGGGATGGGGGGGGGGGGAGGAAATACTAAATAGGCAATCGATAAGTGGTATCTTGGGTGAAGGGTGAGACAGTACACAATACAGGAGAAACTAGCACAACTTGTACAAGGAAAGGTCATGGAAGCCCCACAGACACATCCAAACTCCCTGAGGGACTGAATTGCTGAGCGGAGGGCTGTGGGGACCACGGTCTCGGGGAATATCTAGCTCAATTGCACGACACAGCTTATAAAGACAATGCTCTACATTCTACCTTGGTGAGTAGTGTCTGGGGTCTTAAAAGCCTGTGAGCGGCCATCTAAGATACTCCACTGGTCTCATCCCTTCTGGAGCAAGGGAGAATGAAGAGAACAGGATACAAGGAAAAGATTAGTCTGAACGACTAACTGTCCACAGCTACCAAGGCCTCCACCGGACTGAGTCCAGTACAGCTAGATGGTGCCCGGCTACCACCACTGACTGCTCTGATCAGGATCACAACAGAGGGCTCTGGACAGAGCTGGAGAAGGATATAGAGCATAATTTTAACTCACAAAAAAAAAAGACCAGATTTACTGGCCTAAAGGAGACTGGAGAAACCTCGAGAGTATGGCCCCAGATACCCTTTTAGCTCAGTGGTGAAGTTACCTCTGAGGTTCACTGTTCAGCCTGGAAGTGTACAGCCCCGTAAATGCAAATGAGACTAACGAGGTACAGGAGTCCAGTGACAAGGGCCAGAAGGCAGAAGGGGACAAGGAAGCTGGTGATAGGGAACCCAAGATTGAGTAAGGATACTGTTGATGTGTTGTGAGATTGTTAACCATTGTCATAGGGCAACATTTGTAGTAACCGTTAAATGAGAAACTATTTTGTTCTATAAGCCTTCATCTTAAGTGAGAATAACAACACAATTGGAAGAGCGTAGTCAATGTCACTGAACTGTGCATGTAGAAATTTTTGAAATGGTGTATCTTTGGCTATGTGTATTTTCACCAAAAAAAAAAAAAGGTTGAGAAGTTAGAGGGTTGATATGTTGTGGGGTTGTTAACCAATGTCATAAAACAACATGTGTACCACTGTTTCATGAGAAACTATTTGTTCTGTAAGCCTTCACCTGAAGTACAATAAATATATATATATATATTTACTGAATGAATGGTAATGTGAAGACCTGGGGTGGGAAAGGACAAGGCAAGTTAGAAACTTTGAAGAAGTCATTGTGATGGAATCAAAGCGAACGAGGACGAATGTGGCAGAATAGGATGGAGAAGTAAGCAGAGGCCAGATCACGCCGAGTGGAGGAATCTTGTTAAGAATTTTATATTTTATTCTTTTAGCAACAGAAAACTATTAGCGGGTTCTTGCGTGGGAAAAACATTAGAAGATTTTTGCTTTTAAAAGGTCATTTTGGATGCTGAATGGAGTATGAAATTTAGGTACGCAACGGTAAATGTAGGGGAACAAATTAAGAGATGGCTGCAATTTAATTCTGTTGTAATTAATAGAGGAACTACCGTCCCTAATAGACCAATACGTTAGCATCTTAAAAATTCAAACACATTAGAAGCACATAAGTTTGGCAGGGTTTTAGACAGATAAACTACAGGAGCTTTGTGTTTTTACCTCCATCCCCCACCTCCTTTCCTTCCTATCAACAGTTTTGCTTTTTTCACAATAAAATAATGGAATTAGTACATGAGTAGTACCCATCATGCTACACTGTCACCACTGGTTTAGTTGTTGATTATCCAGGAGACTATAAATTCCTTCAGAGAAAGGGCTATATAATAATAATAGTACCAGCAGTAATAATAATATTAATAAATAATATTAAGTTATTACTATCCATTAGGCACTACTGTAAGCATGTATGTGCAATAACTCATTTAACGGCAACACCAGATGCAGGAGCACATGCAGTAGGCACTGTATGCTATTTTAAAGACAAAAGAAGTGAGGCACAGAAAGACAAAGTAACTTGACCAAGGTCACATTGCTAGTAAGTGGCAATGTGGCTCCAAAGCCCACACACTTAGCCATTTATTATGCTGTTTAGATCTTGTATCTATATCTCATTTGTCTTTATATACCCAACACCTAGTACACTGCCTACACATAACTCCTTAAGAAATGTTTAATGGAATAAACAAGTAACTGAATTTTAGTTTATACCCTCCCTGCTGTACTTTATATCTGTTTTTTCTGTCTGTCTCTAATTCAACGGCTTCCCTGCGTCTGTACATTCCTGTCCTACAGACAGTGTCCCCCTAAGCCTTTCAGAACTTCCTTCACCCTTTTATTCTTAGGTCAAAGAGAATGTCTATTTAGGCACCTGGGGAAGCCAGAAAATTTGCTTTTATGGTTTCAAAAGATACTCTCAGTCTTAGCACATCATTTTAGAAGTGCCCGTTTTAACCAAGAATGTATCCATGTGGGTGGTCGAACTGCATCAAAGACAGCCCGACTCGTCAGAAAACAAATTGTCTCTTTTCTTTTCCCGTGAATGTTTATTTTACATGGGCAGCTGTTTTTTTCAGGCGTGGATAATGCAAGACCTCCTTTTCTCATATATTTCCCCAATAGAATCTTGAATTCCATGTAAAACATTAAAATTAATAAAGAAAATAAAGATATAAAATTTAAGTCTCCAGACAGATGGCTGTACTAACGGCTCCTTTAAACATAAAAGCAGATGCTCTCTATGTCCCAAACACCTAGACTTTTGGTTTCGCCTATTCGGGGTTTGCTCACTCAAATGATGTGGAAAGAATTACCACTTCCAGGAGTGAGGAAACATGAGAGAAAACTAAAATGGGGTAAGAAACGAAGCAAAGCAAGCGTTATTCAGAAATGCTGCTTTAATCATTATTTAGCCGTTCCTTTCCTTTTTTCACTGCTTCCCACTTAAAAATAATAAACTCAGAACAGTGAATAATACAAGTTGCCTGAGTCAATCTTCAATGAGTTCTGAAAAAGTTAAAAATTTTAAAAACTCATCTGTTAAGGTTTAAAAAAATAAAATTTATGCTGTCATCTATGAATTTTATATGAATACCTAACTTGTCATATTCAAAGGAATGACCGCAGATACTGCCTTAATTTCTAAAGATTTTTCATTTAATAGCCAAGACCAGAAAATGAATGAATGAATGAATGTATTCAAAGTGCCAAATGTGAGGGTTCTATATGCCTAGCTCCAAAAACCCAAGTATGGACATATGTATGGTTTGAAACAAAATATACTGATACAATAAAACTCCACATTAAAAAATTTCAAACTTACAAATATCTCAAACCAACACTGTCCTCAGAACTGATTTAAATTCATCTAGTTCACAGGATTTACAAGGCAATTTACTGAGAAGACAGAAAAGTTTCACCGTTATAACAAAAATGTTACCTGAGGGAGGGCACCATAATTCCATATATAACCCTTGTGAGGGAAGATATTTGCCACATAGCGCAGCTTGCCATCTTTTACATCTTGTTTAATGGGATTCAATGGCTCCTTGGTGGCAATCTACGCAGATCACAGGGGGAAAAAGGAGGAGGGGGAAGAATGAGAAATGATTAATCCTATAACCAAATAGTGTTTTTAAAATCTGCTATTTTCAGACTAAATATTCATATTCCAACTTTCTGATCAAAAGTGCTTTAAAATAAATTAAGGCAATGACAATGAATCTGTGAACCATCTCATAACATGGATGAAACTGGAGGACATTATGCTGAGTGAAATAAGTCAATCACAAAAGGACAAATATTGTATGAGACCTCTCTTGGAAAAACCCATGAAAAAGTTCACACGCAAAATGTAACAATCTTTGTTGGTTACCAGGGATGGGAGGGGTGGGGGGGGGATACTAAATAGGCAATCGATAAGTGGTATCTTGGGTGAAGGGTGAGACAGTACACAATACAGGGGAAACTAGCACAACCTATACAAGGAAAGGTCATGGAAGCCCCATAGACACATCCAAACTTCCTGAGGGACTGAATTGCTGGGCAGAGGGCTGTGGGAACCATGGTCTCGGGGAACATCTAGCTCAATTGGCATGACACAGCTTATAAACACAATGCTCTACATTCTACCTTGGTGAGTAGTGTCTGAGGTCTTAAAAGCCTGTGAGCAGCCATCTAAGATACTCCACTGGTCTTATCCCTTCTGGAGCAAGGGAGAATGAAGAGAACAGGATACAAGGAAAAGATTAGTCCAAAGCACTAATTGTCCACAGCTACCAAGGCCTCCACCGGACTGAGTCCAGTACAGCTAGATGGTGCCCAGCTACCACCACTGACTGCTCTGACCAGGATCACAACAGAGGGTTCTGGACAGAGCTGGAGAAGGATGTAGAGCATAATTCTAACTCACAAAAAAAAAAAAAAGACCAGATTTACTGGCCTAAAGGAGACTGGAGAAACCTCGAGAGTATGGCCCCCAGACACCCTTTTGGCTCAGTGGTGAAGTTACCTCTGAGGTTCACTGGTCAGCCTGGGAGTGGACAGCCCCGTAAAACCAAAAGAGGCTAACGAGGTATAGGAGTCCAGTGGCAAGGGCCAGAAGGCAGAAGGGGACAAGGAAGCTGGTGATAGGGAACCCAAGATTGAGTAAGGATATTGTTGATGTGTTGTGAGATTGTTAACCATTGTCATAGGGCAACATCTGTAGTAACTGTTAAATGAGAAACTATTTTGTTCTGTAAGCCTTCATCTTAAGTGAGAATAACAGCACAGTTTGAAGAGCGTAGTCAATGTCACTGAACTGTGTAAGGAGAAATTTTTGAAATGGTGTATCTTTGGCTATGTGTATTTTCACCAAAAAAGAAAAAGAAATAAAATGGTTGAGAATTTAGAGGGTTAGTATGTTGTGGGGTTGTTAACCAATGTCATAACACAACTTGTGTACTACTGTTTCATGAGAAACTATTTGTTCTGTAAGCCTTCACCTGAAGTACAATAAAATATAAAAAAAATAAATAAATAAATTAAGGCCGCTCTTATTAGTAATTTATACAATGTATGTAAGAAAACCTGTCTGGAAAGGAAACATCAGATTACGTATTTAGGCACTCCATTATTTAGGTACTTCATTATTTCCAACACAAATAATAAAATGATTGAAAGGGCAGGAGGATTAATATTAGTCAACCTGCTTTTTGTTACTAATCTCAGGTTTTCTACCATTAAACTTAGGATAATAAAGTTAACTCAATGACTCTCACCAAGTGATTTTACTTCACTTAGTTTTCTATCAAATATATACACATTACCATTCAAAGAGAAAAATATATGCATTATAAAGTAAAAAAATAACAGAAGCTATGTTTGAATGAAGAAGCACTGCTTAAACGAGGCAGAATCTCACAGAAGCTTGGATCTTATACCTAACTGATGTGGACAGTAGCAAAATGATGGAACGTTATATTCGAAACAAAACCAAAAGAATAACCTAATATGCTTTCTTTTTCCTATTAAAACATTAACAAAAAATACTATCAGGAATTGATGAAATTATTGACAATTCTCCAAACAGAAATTCTGAAAAATACATCCCTACATAACAATTCCCATTTCAAATACTTGAAATAATACTTACTATTACATCGAAAGTGGTAGGAGAAAGGCTTAAATAACTAAACAAACTAAGTTCCACAAATTAAATTTCACTCAGAACTTAGAAGAAATCTTACCTAACATAAGATGGAACAATAAAATTTGGAAAAAAAAGGGGAAGTTTTGACAATCTTAGTATCATGAAAAAGATTTAAAAAAAAACTTATAGGAGAGTAGCAGATGCTCTTAGATAATGATCATAAATCAAGATTTGACCAAAAACTGCTTTCATTCCTGGCAGAGCAAAATCCAAAGGAGAATGAAGTCCTTAGAAACTAAAACTGCCACCAGTTCCAAATAAACATGTTTCAGTTGTGTCTATGAACTAAACACATGTCAGAATCTACTAAGTAAACTTTGAAAATTTTTGAAGAAAGAAGAGTCAAGGAAAATTAAATAAAAATAATGTGAAATAAGCTAGAGAGGCAAAATATACTCCAAAGTATATACTCAGTGATCAATAGCTCTTTTTAAAATTAAAATCAAAGTTCACAAGAACGTTAATTATTTTCCTTATAAAAAAGTTTGTCAATCATTCCAAATTCAAAACAACTTGAAACAAATAAAGTTTTTTTTATGTCATTATTAAGTTATAATTCTCATTTTAAATTAACAGGCTATATTTAATTGCATACCTCCATTTTAGCATTTGTCCACCGAGGTACTTCTACAACCATATTAAACAAATTCTACAGTTAAGAAAAAAAGAGAGAGGGAAATGCATGTTTATGCTTTATTTTTTTCACTTAGTTTCTTTATAAGAATGCTTTAGTTTTTTCCCCATCACAAATAAAATGGTTACAATCTGCATCATACTTTTGCCTATGTCTTAGATTTCCTCTAAATATTAGAGAAGTTGTCTAAAACACAGCTGAATTGAAGCCATCGTGTCGCTTGACCACTATTTTACAGTATTAGAGGTTAACACACTTCTGGAAATACCTTTGCAATGTAGTGACAGAACTAGAACAGAGTCAGGACACCTTTTTTGAAGAAAAAACTAGGAGGAGGCGGGGCCAAGATGGCAGAGTAGGCAGACGTTTCCCGTGGTCCCTCTTATAGCAAAGACCCAAAAAAAACAAGTAAATCGATTATATGTAACAATCTAGGAGCCCTGAACATCAAAGGCAAAGTTGAGGAATAGGACTGACTGGCTGGGGAGGGAGAGACGGTTCGGAAGCAGCAAGAAGTTGCTACCTGTGACCTGGCAGAATATGGCACCCTTCAGGCTGGGGAGGCTGGCATGCGCGGTGAGGCAATCATTGGTGATTGGGAGGTGTTTTCCACATCGGGAGAGACCAAGCGGTGGAATATACTCACGCCTCCAGAACCAGTGAAAAGCGGCACACAATTGACAGAAGATAAGTACGTGCATCTGACCTACCACATGGATCAAAAAACACCCTCTTTGGGAAAAAGCTCTCTCCCATTTACCTGCCCCCTCCCCACTCTAAAACAGGTCCCTGCCCAGCTTCAGCAACTGCCAAGTCCCCTGGGCTGAAAGGGAGACCCGTCACCTGCCCTGAGCCATTCTCCTGGCCTTGTAGAGGGAACACATTAACAAACAGGAAAAAATAATCTGCCGGATTCCTTAAGCCGGGAACTCAAGAGTAGGCACACCTTCTTTGCCTAGGCAGAGGCATAAGGGGTTCACGGACTTTGAATACCTTCCACCCTTACACAGACCTGTGTGGGCCCATTTCAACAGCATAGGCCTTCATTACCACAGTATAACAGGGTATATACCTGAAGCCTAACTTCAACTGTTTCAGCTATATGGTGAAGTGGAAAGTTCGTGACATTTGACACTGCTCTGCCCATTAAGCAGGGTCCACACTACCCACATCAGAGGTCTGAGGACTGGTGGCTCTACCCATGCCACCTAACCACCCATGGCAGGGGTCCAAGAATAAGTGGTGCCTCCCAGTCCTTACAGCCAGCAGCATTGGGTACTCATAGTCTGGCTATAAAACCACACACCTAAGCACCCTAGGGAACAGGGACACGCTTTCCTCCCAGACACTCAGGGGAAGCCATCAGCCCCCTCTCTTGCTGAGCATGACTCCCTACAGCAGCCAGATACCTGTGCCTACACCAATCACCCATGCCAGTCTAGGACTGCAGGTGAGAGCCTGCACCACACACTTGGTGACCGACTACCTGGACACCTGAGCTGAATCCATACAAGGCTCACATACCTACTAACAGATCTAACCACCTTGTAACAGGACATTATAGCTTCGAAGGTGTCAATAATCAAACTAGCTCACACAAGCAGCCTATTTGGGCATATCAAAACAAAATAAAACAAGAAGCTAGGACACAGTAAGCAAACATAAGATAAATAAATACAATAACTAATTGATGGCTCTGAGACACCAGTCAATATCAAATCACATAAACAGGCAGACCATGATGGCTTCAGCAAGCTCCCAAAACAAAGAATCAAGAAATTTTCTGCAGGAAGAGAATTTCTTGGAATTACCGAGGTAGAATACAAAAGACTAATATACAGAACTCTTCAAGACATCAGGAAGGGGTTTAGGCAAAACACAGAATAATTTAAGGAACACACAGACAAAGCAAGAGAGGAATTTAAGAAGCTTATACAAAAGAATAATGAAAAACTAAACAGGTTGCAAGAATCTACAGAGAGACTGCAATCAGAAATCCAGAAGATTAACAATAAAAATTTCAGAATTATACAACTCAGTAAAAAGTCACAGGAGCAGAACTGAGACAATGAAGTCAGAATAAGGGAGACTGAAGATAAAGCACTTGACACCAACTTATCTGAGGAAAAATCAGGTAAAAGAATTTTAAAAAAATGAAGAAACCCTAAGAATTACATGGGACTCTATCAAGAGGTATAACCTATGAGTGACTGGAGTACAGAAGAGGGAGGGTAACAGAAAATACAGAGAGAATTGTTGAAGATTTGTAGGCAGAAAACTTCCCTGATACTGTGAAAGATGAGAAGATATCTACCCAAGATGTCCATCAAACTCCACATAAGGTAGATCCCAAAAGAAAGTCACCAAGACATATTACAATCAAACTTGCCAAAACCAAAGATAAAGGGAGAATTTTAAGAGCGGCTATGGATAAACAAAAAGTCATGTACAAAGCAGAGTCAATAAGACTAAGCTCGGACTACTCAGCAGAAACCATGCAGGCAAGAAGGCAATGGGATGACATATATAAAGCCTTGGAGGAAAAAAATTGCCAGCCAAGAATTATATACCTAGCAAAACTGTCTCTCAAATATAATGGTGAAATTAGGACATTTCCAGATAAACAGAAGTTTAGGGAATTTGCAAAAACCAAGTGAAAATTATAAGAAATACTAAAGGGAGTCCTCCAGTTAGAAAATCAATAACATCAGATAACAACCCAAGACTAGAACACAGGACAGAACAACCAAATAGCAACCAAGATAGGGAAGTGACAAAAATAAATCAAAGCTAAAACACTGAAAATAGAAAAAATGAGAGGTCAATGTGTAAAAGATGACAACATTAAAACAAAAAAGAAAGACTGAAAAATGTAATCATAGATCTTTCATATGGAGAGGAAGTCAAGGCGATATAAAGAAATAAAAGAGTGGTTTAAACTTAGAAAAATAGGGGTAAATATTAAGGTAACCACAAAGGAAACTAACAATCTTACACACCAAAATAAAAAACAAGAAAAATATAACGACTCAGCAAATACAAAATCAACAACAATGAAAAAAAATACATAAAGAAAAATGACTCAGCACAGAAAACTAAGTGGAACAAAGAAACAACAACACACAAAAAAAGACATCAAAATGACAGCACTAAACTCATACCTATCAATAATTACACTAAATGTAAATGGAATAAATGCACCAATAAGAGACAGAGAGTGGCAGAATGGATTAAAAAACATGATCCTTCTATATGCTGCCTACAAGAGACACACCTTAGATTTAAAGACAGAAACAAACTAAAACCCAAAGGATGGAAAAAAATATATCAAGCAAACAACACTCAAAAAAGAGCAGGAGTGGCAATATTAATCTCTGAAAAAACAGACTTTAAAGTAAAATACACCTCAAAGGATAAGGAAGGACACTATACAATGATTAAAGGGTCAATACACAAGGAGGATATAACTATAATAAATATTTACGCATCCAATGACAGGGCTCCAAAATACATAAAACAAATTCTAACGGCACTGAAAAGAGAGTTAGACAGCTCTGCAACAACAGTAGATTTCAGCACACCACTTTCGGTGAAGGACAGAACATCCAGAAAGAAGCTCAATAAAGACATGGAAAAGTTAAATGCCAAAATCAACCAACTTGATCTCATAGACATATACAGAACACTCCACCCAACAGCAGCCAAGCATACTCTCTTTTCCAACACACATGGAACGTTCTCCAAAATAGACCACATATTAGGCCATAAAGCATCGAAATATTACAAGGCATCTTTTCTGACCAGAAAGCCATAAAAGTAGAAATCAATAACAGAAAAAGCAAGGAAAAAAATTCAAACACATGGAAATTGAACAACACCTTGCTCAAAAACTACTGGGTTATAGAAGAAATTAAGGATGGAATAAAGAAATTCACTGAATCAAATGAGAATGAAAACACACCCTACCAGAACCTTTGGGACACAGCAAAAGCAGTGCTCAGAGGTCACTTTATAACAATAAATGCACACACCCAAAAAGAAGAAAGGGCCAAAATCAAAACATTAACCCTACAACTTGAACAAGTACAAAGAGAGCAGTAAAAGAAGCCCTCAGGCGCCAGAAGAAAGGAAATGATAAGAATTAGAGCAGAATTAAACGAAATAGAGAATAAAAACACAATTGAAAGAGTTAACAAGACCAAAAGCTGGTTCTTTGAGAAGATCAACAAAATCGCTAAACCACTGGACAAACTGACAAAAGAAAAACAGGAGAGGAAGCAAATAAACCAAATAAGAAATGAGATGGGCAGTGTCACAACAGACCCAACTGAAATTAAAAGAATCCTAACACAGTACTGTTAAAAATTATACTCTAACAAATTTGAAAACCTAGAGGAAATGGACAAATTTCTAGAAGCTTACTACCTAACTAAACTAACACAAACAGAAGCAGTACCACTAAAAAAACCTATGACAAAAGAAGAGAATGAAAAGGTAATTTAAAAACTCCGCCCCCCCAAAAAGCCCTGGCCTGGACGGTTTCACTGGAGAATACTACCAAACTTTCAGAGAAGAGTTAACACCACTACTAAAAGTATTTCAGAGCATTCAAAAGGATGGAATACTCCCAAACTGATTCTATGAAGCCAGCATAACCCTGATACCAAAACCAGGTAAAGACACCACAAAAACAGAAAATTATAGACCAATATCCCTCATGAGCATAGGCGCAAAAATCCTCAACAAAATTCTAGCCAATAGAATTCAACAACGTATCAAAAAAATAATTCACCATGATCAAGCAGGATTCATACTAGGTATACAGGGATGGTTCAACATTAGAAAAACAATCAATGTAATCCATCACATAAATAAAACAAAAGACAAGAATCACATGATCTTATCAATTGATGCAGAAAAGGCATCTGACAAAGTCCAACATTCATTCATGATAAAAACTCTCAGCAAAATAGGAATAGAAGGGAAATTCCTCAACATAATTAAGGGCCTTTATACAAAGCCAACAGCCAACATCATCCTAAACGGAGAGAGTCTGAAAGCATTCCCACTGAGAACGGGAACCTGACGAGGATACCCTCCATCACCACTCTTATTCAACATTGTGCTGGAGGTACTAGCGAGAGCAATTAGGCTAGAAAAAGAAATAAAGGGATCCAAATTGGTAGGGAAGAAGTAAAAGTATCTCTATTTGCAGATGATATGATCTCATACACAGAAAACCCCAAAGAATCCATAAGAAAACTACTGTAAGTAACAGAAGATTTCAGCAAAGTATAAGGATACAAGATAAACATACAAATATCAGTTGGACTCCTCTACAACAACAAAGAGAACTTTGAAGAGGAAATCACCAAATCAATACCATCTACAATAGCCCCCCAAGAAGATAAAATACTTAGGAATAAATCTAACCAGAGACGTAAAAGATCTATACAATGAAAACTACAAGACACTACTGCAAGAAACCAAAAGAGACCTGCGTAAGTCGAAAAACATACCTTGCTCATGGATAGGAAGACTCAACATTGTGAAAAATGTCAATTCTACCCAAAGTGATCTACCAATACAATGTAATCCTGATCCAAATTCCAACGACATTTTTTAATGAGATGAAGAAACAAATCACCAACATCATATGGAAAGGGAATAGGCCCCGGATAAGTAAAGCATTACTGAAGAAGGAGAACGAAGTGGGAGGTCTCACACTATCTGATTTTAGAACCTATTATACCACCACTATAGTCAAAACAACCTGGTACTGGTATAACAGCAGATACATAGACCAATGTAACAGAATTGAGAATCCAGATGTAAATTCATCCACCTAAAAGCAGCTGATATTTGACAAAAGCCCAAAGTCCATTAATTGGGGAAAAGACAGTCTCTTTAACAAATGGTGCTGCATAACTGGATATCCATCTGCAACAAACTGAAACAAGACCCATACATCACCCCATGAATGAAAACTAACTCAAAATTGATCAAAGACCTAAATATAAAATTGAAAACGATAAAGATGATGGAAGAAAAAACAGGGACAATGCTAGGAGCCCTAATACACGGCATAAACAGAATACAAAACATTACTAACAATGCACAAACACCAGGAAAAAAACTAGATACCTGGGAGCTCCTAAAAATCAAACACTTACGCTCATCAAAAGACTTCACCAAAAGAGGCAAAAGACAACCTACGGACTGGGAAAAAAATTTTGGCAAAGACAAATCCGATCAGCGTCTAATTTCTGAAATCTACAAGATACTACAAAACCTCAACAACAAAAAGGACAAATAACCCAATTAAAAAATAGGCAAAGGATATGAACAGGTACTTCACCAAAGAAGACATTCAGGTGGCTACCAGACACATGAGGAAATGCTCACGATCATTAGCCATTAAAGAAATGCAAATTAAAACTACAATGAAATACCATCTAAACCCAAGCTAGCATTAATCCAAAAAACACAAAATAATCAATGTTGGAGAGGATGTGAAGAGACTGGAATACTTATACACTGTTGGTGGGAAGTAAAATGGTACAACCACTTTGGAAATGGATTTGGCACTTCCTTAAAAAGCTACAAACAGAAGTACCATATGATCCAGCAATCCCACTCCTTAGAATATATCCTAGAGAAATAAGAGCCGTCAACGAATAGATACATGCACACCCATGTTCACTGCACACTCTTCACGACGGCAAAAAGATGGAAGCAACGTAGGTGCCCATCAACAGATGAATGGATAAATAACAAATTATGGTATATCTACACAATGGAATACTACACAACAATAAAGAATAACAATCAATCTGTGACACATCTTATAACCTGGAGGAAATCTGGAAGGCATTATGCTGAGTGAATTTAGTCAGTTGCAAAAGGACAAATATTGTATAAGACCACTATTATAAGAACTCAAGACAAGGTTTAAGCACAGAAGAACACATTCTTTGATGGTTACGAGGGTGGGGAGGGAGGGAAAGGAGTATTCACTAACTAGATAGTAGACAAGAATTATCTTAGGTGAAGGGAAGGACAACACACACTACAGGGGAAGTCAGCACAACTGGATGAAACCAAAAGCTGAGAAGTTTCCTGAATACAACCAAACACTTTGAGGGAAAGAGTAACAGGGGCGAGGGTCTGGGGGGACTATGGTTCAGGGGACATCTAAGTCAACTGGCATAACAAAGTTTATTCAAGAAAATGTTCTGCATCCCACTTTGGTGAGTGGCGTCTGAGGTCTTAAAAGCGAGCAAGTGTCCATCTAAGATGCATCAATTGGTCCCAACACACCTGGAGTAAATAAGAATGAAAAACACCAAAGACACAAGGGAAATAGTAGCCCAAGAGACAGAAAGGGCCACTTAAGCCAGAGACTCCATCAGCCTGAGATCAGAAGTAGATGTTACCTGGCTATTACCAACGACTGCCCTGACAGGGAACACCACAGAGAGTCCCTGATGGAGGAGGAGAAAAGTGGGGTGCAGAACTCAAATTCTAGTAAAATGACCAGACTTAACGGTTTGACTGAGACTGGAGGGATCCTGGAAGACATGGCCCCAGACTCTCTGTTGGCCCAGAGCTGAAACCATTCCCAGGGCCAACTCTTCAGACAAAGATTAGACTAAACTATGGGACATAAAGTGATACTCGTGAGGAGTGTGCTTCTTAGCTCAAGTAGATACATGAGACAAAATGGGCAGCTCCTGTCCGGAGGTGAGATGAGAAGGCAGAAAGGGTCAGGAGCTGGTTGAATGAACATAGGAAATCCAGGGTGGAAAGGAGGAGTGTGCTGTCACAGTATCGGGAGAGCAACCAGGGTCACACAGCAATGTGTGTATAAATTTTTGTATGAGAAACTGACTTGAATTGTAAACTTCCACTTAAAGCACAATTAAAAAGAAAAAAGAAAAAACTAAAAAAGGAGAGACCGTATCTATCATTTAAGCACTCAGTCTTACTTTTCCAATCTATAAAATGAATATAATAATCTCTGTCCTACTCAGCACACAGGTTATATTATGAAGATCAATTATATAATTTAAATGAAAATATATAGAAAATTATGAACTAAAACATTTTGAAAATTATAAGGCAATATTTAAATCTAAGTTATTATGCTGACTATAATGTAAAATTAAGGATATCGGTACAGGAAGTTATTAAAGTTTTATGGTACATACAGAAAGATTACAAAGAATTAGACTGACACTTTTCTAAACTTAGCTTGCGTATCTAGTGATTTAAGGTTCCATAAATTTACAAAAGGATTGATGCTTCATTGTATCATTTCTGAACTTTGTAGAGTACTAAAAACAAAGGAGATACTTTAGATCAATGGTGTGTAAAAATAATTTCCTATGGTCTGTCTTAAAAAGAGAAAGTCTTAAGGTTAAAGCTGACTTGTATGCCATTTTGATGTCAGTAACTAACAATGTATCATGGCAAAGCAATGCGCTGATCGTCACTGGTCCATTTAGAAACATTTATGACAATTTTACATAGGAATTTTATGTCTGTTGAAACTAATAATAAAAAAATTGAAGCATGAATTTCACTTTTCTAATTATTCATTTCTATTTTTTGTTAAAGTATCAGTTAACAACAGATTAAAAATAAACAAACTTAAAAACTAATCCTTCACTACACATCATTTGAGAAACAGTGTCTTAGTATACTTAATCCTGCCACACATCAAAATCACCTAGGGAGCTTTAACCAATTAAAAGAAAATAAAAAAAGATTCCTAGAGCCCCACCTCCCACATATTAGAATTCAACTGGTATGGGGTGGAGTCAGGGCAGTGATTATTTTTTAAAGTCCTCCAACCAATTTTAATGTGTTTAAAGCATTACTAAATAATATCCGGTGGTTTCTTAGTGAAACATGCAATGTTATTAATTCAAAGGATGCCATTTACACAATTAAATATAAATATAGCCACAAAAGTAATGATGGTTTTCATTAAATTTTTCTAGATAAGGTTTATGGTTACAAATGGCATAATGAGATAAGGAATAAAACCGAGAATGAATTCTCAACAATTGCTCCTTAGAAGTATGTCTCATACCTATCTTAAGCAACCTTATACACAGTCCTGATATTGTTTCATTTTCTATGCGCCTTCATGAGGCACCTCTACACCTGTTTAAATATGCCTGAAGTAGACATTAAAAAAGAAAAACCTAAGTAAATGACAGATGTTCACATAATTTATTCATCCCTGGAAGACGGGCTATGAGAGAACAAATGCATGTGGACGAATACTTAGAGGTGACAGAGAAGACCAAGCTAGTGACAATCGTTTTACACAATGAGACCTACCAAACCACTCACAGAGACTTCAGTGAGGCCAAAAGGAGAATAGATGAGGTTTGAATTTTAAGCTGGCAAACCACACCCTCATATTCACTCTTGATCACTAAGAGCTTATTCCTAGCCGTCTTCTCTCTGACTAAAATGCACACAGCCTGTAGTTTTTTAAAGCTAATGTTAGTATGTTTTTCCTAAGATTAGTGTTAATTGTCAACCAACAATGGGCTGCTGAAATTTATTGGAAAATCCAAAAGGTACAAGGAGACACAAATCAAATCACAAAGTTGTATATGTGACGGGGGATTTACTTCCTCCTTCGGTCCTTTTCTTTGTCTCCATTTTCCCCTTGTATTTTTGTTTCACCTCAAAATCAAAAAGAAAAACTACTAACATATAAGAAGAAGCAATCAGTAAAGTTTTACGTACTTGCGGGAAGAAGAGGGGAAAAATTATACTTCCTTCCTCTCTCTTAAAATTTCAAATAAACTCAAATCAGGCAGTTTTGAGTTTTAAGAATTAGATTTTAAATTGGCTGTCTGGGCTCAGAATACATTTTTGCACTGAAACAACTGTTTCCAGGCCAAAACACAATGTACCTGGGAACCTATAAAGCTTTGAGCCCCTGAACATCTATTTACCTAATATCTACAGCAGTGGTTTTCAAACTTCGGTGTGTTGAGGATGCATCTGGAGCACTTGTTAAAAATGTAGAGATTCAGATTTAGTAGATCTGGGACGGAGCCCAGGAACCTGAATTTTTAACAAGCACGCTAAGAGATTTCAGTGTAGACTGTTAGAGGACCATTGTGACAAATACCAGTTTAAGAAAATAGAAGATGTATGGCAGACAAAGGTTGTAGGAATTAAACAGCCCCCACAGCTATGTTTAGAAATGGATCCAAAGGCTGGACTCACAAGTTTCAGCTGCGCTAGAGAACAGATGGAAATAAGGCTGGGAAGGGAATAGAAGGAAGGTGGGTGGTAGGAAAAGCATGAGGCCGAAGCAGGATAAAAGGGCACTGATAACAAGATCTGAATGACAGACATCAATCAAATGTGCTGGTCCTACATCAAAGAACTATCAAAGGTTTGACAGTCACGTATGTATTTATATGTGCGTGTGTGTGTGTATGTGTGCATATATATACATATACACATTATATGTATATATATAGATATTTAGGTATATTTAAAATATATTTATTTTAGCATACAGTTGTACAACTATTTTTTTTCTCCTCTACTCCCAAAAGACTGTCATCCCAGGATTCTAAAACAGCCTCAAACCATCTTCTTCCTTATAATAAATAAAAGATAAACTGACAAATTTTCAAAAAGTATATTTATTTTAGACCATCTACCATGATAAGTAACTTGCTACTAAAATCTGGGTGCATGTCCTGATTCTCAGGTTGTTCCCTTACAGAATGAAATGATAATATCTGCCCTAGCTGCCTTATAGACACGCTAAAAGAAGAAAACAGCAGAATGCATGTGAAAGCCTTGCAGGGACGAAATTTTAGAAGCACCTTACAAACGCAAAAACTACCCTCAAGATCTTTAACAGACAGTATAAAAGTGATCCACAAAAATAAAAACCTTTAGATATACCTCATACTCAGCATTTCGTGCTTTCTTTGTAGGAATACCATTTTCCTATAAAAGAAAAAAATGATATTTACAATTGTAATATTTCATGAAAGAACAGAGTTGCACTATGTATCAATAAAATATGCCTATTGTATAGACGTCCAACTAATGAGGCTGTCCAGAAACCTGATTCCACAGAACCTACCAAATGGCCGGTTAGCCTTTCCCTCAGCATTCGCAACCCCATGAATGGAGCATCAAACCGTTTCAGAACATAAACGATCAGAAAAGCTAGATTTCTTTCAAGTATATTTTCCCAGCTGACATAAAACAAGCAAAGTCTCTGTTCAGAGTTTAAGGGAAGGCTGGCAGTTTCCAGTAACTGTGCTTAAAACAGTCATTTCATCATTGAAATGAAACTGCAGGGAGTGTGACTAACAGTACGTGAAAGTACTCGGCTGCACCTCATGCCTTTTAATTCTACCAAGGTGTGATTACAACGCCTCTATCAAGCACTTTTGCTGGTTTTAAATTAAAACAGACTCCTCAGTGGTTTGGGGAGAAAAATCAAGCCATTCACAAATGCTCACACATTACACTTAACTTCTACACACTGAACAACTACAGTGAAGGAAAGAGAAACATGATTATTCCAAGGCATGCCTCAAATATTATTTCTGCTCCTAAAATACCACACCCCAAAGTACAAGGTGCAACAGTTCTAATCATTACTGCCTGAGAATGAGGAAAACTTATATTTATACCACCACTGTGTGTACCCATCTCCACGTCACCAGAATTCACTGGCATATCCTGTCATATTTTGCCCCGCCCTCTTCTCAATTTTGCCTGGCCTAACCCCAAATCTCGTATTTCCCCAAACTTAACATCCTTAGGAAGAATGTTATGCCCACTAAGATGTTTCAAGCCCATTCTTTGTTCCACCTCTACCTCTACCTTCTACACGATTCTCAAATACATAGCTTTCTAAAAAAACTACCATTATTATTATAATTCCTGAGTGGTGCAAATGGTTAAACTCTAGACTGCTAACCAAGAGGCTGGTGGCTCAAACCCACCCAAAGGCACTTTGAGAGACAGGTCTGGTGATCTGCTCACAAAAGGTCACATCACTGAAAACCCTATGGAGCAGTTCTACTCTGCACACATGGGTCGCCATGAGTTAGAATTGAGTCAACAACTAACAACATTATTATTATGAGGTACACAGACTTTTTCATGGTACGCCCTGCATGAAGCAGAACCCACCAGTCATTCTTTATCCTACATTACCCTGTTCTATTTTTAAAGCATTTAATACTATCTGATTGTTTGCTGTTTGTTATCTCCTCCAACTGAGTGGGAACTGCATCTTAACTACCCCAGCACCCTAGTGACTGGAACAGTGTCTGGCTCATAATAAGAATGCAATAATTATTTATTGGGCCAAGAGAGAGAAGAAGTACTGGGAAGCATGAGATACTTAGGTTCAATAGTTCACCAGCCAAAAAACACACAGAGACACACACTCACAAAGTCACAGACACACACAATAACATAATGGAATTCTTTCTGCCTTCTCTCTGATTTCTTTCTCTCTCCAGATTATATGACCCCTGGTTATGCAGTTCACCACTTAAAAGCAATGAACTTGGAGGCACTGCACAAAGCAGTTAAGAGCACTAGCTCTGGAATTAGAGCATCTAAGTTCAAATCCCACCTTCACAACTAACTAGCTTTGTGACCATGGGCCAGGTTCTCAACCTCATTAGCAAAATAAGGGTAATAACAGTACTCCCCAGAAGGTGAGAAAATACACATCAAGCACTGAGTACAGTACCTAACTAAGCACCGTAGACACTTGATAAATCTTCACTATTATTCTCCCTACTGCCATTTTATTGACAGTACTCTGAAGGGCTGGAAGGCAGCACAAATCCTATTTCAAGGTCCCATAACTTGAGTGCAATGCATGATATTTAGCCTCTGAGGCGTGTAACACCAAAAAGGTCAAACCACCCTTGCATCTAAAGCAACTTCCTCATTTCTTCACTGGCCTCTCCCCCTAGAATGATCTCTCCACAGTTCTAGAAAACCTAATCCCATTAGCCAGCCCCATATAATCTTGATCAGGAATATAGTTCTGGTCATTTATTTAATAGCTGTGTCTCTGTAACAAATGTGGTCATGAAATTAACCAATTCACTAGTTGGATTTTAAGGAAATAACTTCCAACTTAGTGATGATCTTTAACATCTGCTACCAATTATGCCAGAGGCAGCAGTAGTTCAGTGGTAGAATTCTTGCCTTCCATGTGGGAGACCTGGGTTTGATTCCTTGCCAATACATCTCATGCACAGCCACCACACATCTGTAAGTTGAGGTTTGCGCGTTGCTGTGATGCTAGCAGGTTTCAGCGGAGCTTCCAGATAAAGACAAGAAGGAAGAAACGCCCGGTGGTCTACTTCCAAAAATCAGTCAACAAAAACCCTGTAAATCACAACTGTCTGGTCTAGAATTCATTATGGGGACAGCACAGGACTGGGCAGTGTTTTGTTTTGTTGTGCATGGGGTCGCCATGAGTCAAGGAACTATTCCATGGCAGCTAACATAAACAACCACCAATTACACCATCTTGCCAACAATCAGGAGAGTCCTCAATATGTCCAAAAATATTGAGCCCCTCTCAGTTCTACCTATACCAGCAGACCTCCCATTCCTTTTTGACTTGCATCTTTTACACCCTCACAACTATCAAGTGATCCTAGGTTCTCAGCTAACAGCTCTTCACTCATCGCCATTATCCCAGCCTTACTTTTCTAGCACCTGTTTGACAGAGTGGTTAAAGAGCGTGAGTGAGCTCTGTGGTCAGAAATACTGGTCCAAACCCTGGCTCTGGCACTTAGCTATGTGATCTCGGACAAGTCAATAAAATACCCTCAGCCTCAGTTTCCCTGCAGATAATAATAAAAACACTTGCTGGCATCAAGTCGATTCCGACTCATAGTGACCCTAATAGGACAGAGTAAAACTGCCCCGTAGGGTTTCCAAGGAACAGCTGTTGGATTCATACGACCGACCTTCTGGTTAGCAGCTGAACACTTAACCACTGCACCACCAGGGCTCATAAAACCAAACCAAACCAAACCCATCGCTGTTGAGTTGATTCCGACTCCTAACAATCCTATAGGACAGAGTAGAACTGCCTCATAGAGTTTCCAAGGATGTAAACCTTTATGGAAGCAGATTGCCACATATTTCTCCTGGAAGCAGCCTGCCACGATCTTTCTCCCGCAGACTGGCTGGTGGGTTTGAACTGCCGACCTTTTGGTTAGAAGCCAAGCGCTTAACCACTGCACCACCAGGCGTCCTTTATATACACAGTGATTAACAAATAGAAACAAATTCACGAATGTTAACTATACTGTTATTATTAAAAATAAGTTCCTTGTTAACCTCTTAAATTCTTACCCTTAAATCTTTATTTCCTATCAAATTCTAAGCTTTAGGGGCCACTAACACCTCTTTCTCTCCAAGTCCTCCTAAAATAATCCTTTCCTCATACAAATTCTAATTCATAAAGGAAGCTTACTACTCTGTTATAACCTCTCTGTCTCCCTTCATGGCTTCCAGTCATCTTCTTTCAAGATGCTTCCAAAAAGCATTTCATGGTGGTACTAGAAGTACATAATTTCATCTTTAAAATAAGTTACAACAATACCTCTGTGGAGTCCACATTCAGAGGAATATCATGGAAGGGGGAAATGTAGTGACCAGCTACATTCTCTGCAAAGGAAAAAGAAAACAGCAGAGAGTTAAAGGAATGGACTACCCTGTTCTTTACAGCAATAATATCCTTAACCACTCTTAAATTTACATATTTTTTTCAAAGCTCACTTTAACTCCCAATTTGAATAAAAGTCTAATTCAATTTTTAAAACTTGTTCCAATCTGGCAACCAAAGAGAAATTTATACCAAATAAACTATATTTGGTAACTGCATAAGTCATTTTACTTATCCCTGTGGCTTAAAATACCCAAAGCAGAAAATGCCTAAAATAGACTAAAACCCAAAAAGTGAATAAATTCACATTTGAAAAGAGACCTATCACTAAGCAGATTGGATTAAAACTGATTTTCATTTCCCTAGGAGAACTCTAACAACAGAATTCCCAATATCCACCTACAGTCCACAGTCCAAAGACAAGAGGAGGTTCTACTTAATTAAAAAAGAAGGAACAAATCATCTGCTTCTACTCAAAGTTAGGATGCTAACATTAAGGTAAGCTCAAAGCAAAAACGAACAAAAACTTCAAGAACAGAAACTTTCTGATGTTTGAAGTTATATACTGAAGTGTATATTGCAAATACTTCTTAAAAGTATAGATTATTTAAATAAATACAATAACTCCATATGCACTTTTACCAGAATTTTAAAAGGTCTAAATTCATTTATCCATCCTCAGAAATGTCAATAGAAATTGACTGCCATAGAAATTTTTAACTTTGTAATTTTCTAAGTCAGGGTGTGTTTTACTTTTTGGCCTACTACCTTCTTGGCATAATTTTCTAATTTAGACTTTAAGAATACTTTAACAAAATAATACAACCACTGGCTGACACCCCAGTAGAAACAAGCACACCCAGCATCCAGATCTTGGTTTCTAAATACTATTCTCCAATAAAAGGAACCAGTGCTCTTTGGAGAAACAGCTGATTCTAAGACTAGGGCAGGGAATATAAAATGACTGTGGAGCATCTTATAAGTGCTAGAAAGTAACCAAGTGCTCAAAAAAACCAAAATGCCGGGGGTATAGCAAAGGGAAATGAGCGTCAGTCTGAAAGCACTCTGAAAGGCCAAGTCTGGGCCATTTTGAGCTATAGACTAAATAATGGAGTACTGGATTATAACTCAAAGCATAAAATAAATATACATGAGTCTAGACTGATATAAATAAATAAGTAAATAAATGAGGGTAAAGAGACTCATCTTCCTTACAAAAGAATTCCAAACAATATGTGTAGATACTCTCCCCTCCAAGAGGTGAAGCCTACCCTGCTCTCCTATCCCCTTGAGTGTAGACTGGACTTAGTAACTTGCCTCCAAATACAAGAATATGGAAGGGAAAAATAGTAACTCTACAGCAGAGAAAACTGACAAACAGTACCCATAACCAAATTATGGAGGTTACCACCACGAGGGATAAGTTATTTTGATAATCTCCTGATAATCATGCTGTAATGAGAAGGCACTTCACTTCTGTGGTATTCTTCCCAAAAACCAATAACCCTAATTATGAGAAAAACTTATACAGGGACTACAAAATACCTGACCCATACTCTTCAAAATATGAAGGTCAAAATACAACAGAAAGACTGAGAAACTCTCAGTTAGAGGAGACTAAAGGAGAGAAAATGACTAAATGTGTTATCCTGGAATGGATCCTGGAACAGAAAAACGACATCAGTGGAAAAACTAGTAAAATCTGGAGTTCAGTCAATAATAGGAACCAATGTTTGTATCTTAGTTTTGATAAATAATATACAATGGTAATGTAAAATGTTCATGGAGTAAACTGGATGAGGGGTATGTTGGAACTCTCTGTACTATCTTTGCAACTTTTCTAAATCTAAAATTATTCCAAAATTTAAAAACAGATTCAACCAGTTACCATCCAGTTGCTTCTGACTTATGGCGACCTCACGTGTTTCAGAGTAGAAATGCAGAGAGTTGTCAGTGGCTGTGACCTATTGGAGGTAGATCACCAGGCCTTTCTTCCAAGGCACCTCTGGGTGGATCTGAACCACTAACCTGTTGATTAGTAGCCAAGTGCTCAACCATTTGCACCACCCAACTTACAAAAACAAAAATACAAGTACTGGCTCTAGTCCGATAAATTTAGAAGCATGTAACTTAACAATGGCCCCTACCCCACCAAAATTTCATTTCCTCCTGTCCTTCTTTGTTATTTTCCTTAGCACCTGTCACTAGAAGTGAGCTCCTTGAAGGAAGGTGTTTCTGTTGTTGGCTGCTGTTGTTTGCTTTTGTTTTGTTCCTTTGTGTTCTCTACTGGATCCCCAGCACCTAAAAAAGTACCTGGCATACAGGAGGCACTCAATTTTGAATAAACTATAGGGACAAAGAACACATCAGTGGTTGCCAGGGGTTGGAAGTAGAGGGAGAGACAGACTGTAAAGACGGAGCACAAGGTGATTTTTTTGGAGTGATGGAACTGTTCTATACTTTAATCGCGATGGCGCTGACGCAAATCTATACTTTTGTCAAAACTCTACTGTCAACAACAAAAAAAGTGAATTATACTGTATGTAAATTTAAAGATCAAGAAGTAAGGAACTGGGGGAAAAAACTACAAAGAGGTTAGGAAAATGTATCTTAATGTATAAACGGAAATTCTTGTTCTAAAGAGCAATCATCAATTCGTGATTGTTCTCTCCTTCTGCTTTAAATCAAAAAGATAAAAAGGTAGAATTCTGAAGAGAAGAAAAACATAATCCTTTAGCAGACTACCTCAACTACTATACTTGGGACCAATTGTGATGGAAATTAACAATAATCTCAGCTCTAAGAATCCAAGAAGTTGCACGAACCAAGAAAGTTTATTATTAAATCAAGGAAGTACAAGAAACTAGATAGACTAGCTGGGCTATCTTTGTAATTAGAGTACATAATAACTCTAGGACACAGATGTGGTGCTAGATTTCCCTAAGGCTCCAATGCTCCTGTTAACTATGGATTATTGTTGTTAGGTGCCATCCAGATGGTTCCAACTCATAGCGACCCTATGTACAACAGAACGAAACACTGCCCACTCCTCCGCCATCCTCACAAATGTTGCTATGTTTGAGCCCACTGCTGCAGCCACTGTGTCAATCCATTAACTGTGGATAATCCAATTAACTGTGGGGAAGCCCCTCAAAATTTATAAAACTTCAAAATGAGCGTTACTCCAGCCTGAGGAAAAAACAGGACTAGACTAAGCTGGGATAGCAGAAAACTAAAGATTTATGGGAAGCTTACCTAGATATCTCTCTCTTTCAATCAGAATTTAAATATTGTATTTAAACACGAAGGCCAGTATATATGCTTAAATTGTTTTTAATCCCCAATTATTTTTTAATTCACTAATTTCAGAACTTAGTGAATGCTCTACATTTACTGACTCAGATAACTATACTTACTATAAGCCATCTAGATCATAAAATATTTATAAATAAAAATGTAATAATAAAGAATAAACACTATGGAAAAAATAAAATACGGCCTTATAGCTCAAATAATGGTAACCCTTTGATGGGCAATGTAATTTGCACAGGAACTATGAACGCAGAGGCCAAGAGCCTGACTTCTAGTTACTGAGCTTGACAGTCACTCAATTTCTCTGAAGCTTAATTTTCTCAGCTTGTTCAATTAAGCAATATTCATTTACAGAGTATTTAGTGTGTAAAGGCAACGTGCTAGGTGATGGGATACAAAAGAGCTGGACAGTGGTTTATGCCCATGAGGAACTGCAGACTGAGGCGCTAGCTGAGAAGACAAGGCAAGTACTGCCACTGCCACTGCCGCCTCCTCCTCCTCCTCGTTGTCATCACAGTAATCCTCCTCCTCCTCGTCATCACAGTAATCCTCCTCCTCCTCCTCCTCCTCGTTGTCATCACAGTAATCCTCCTCTTCCTCCTCCTCGTCATCACAGTAATCGTCATCCTCCTCCTCCTCCTCTCATAATACAAACATAAATGAGTCCTCTCACCACGTTTGGACACTGAATAAGGAAGAACAAAGAAGAACTGACACATTTGAATCGTGGTGTTGGCAAAGAATATTGAATACACCATGGACTGCCAAAAGAACGAACAAATCTGTCTGCGAAGAAGTATGACCAGAATGCTCCTTAGAAGCAAGGATGGCGAAACTACATCTTACATACTTTGGACATGTTGTCAGGAGGGATCAGTCCCTGGAGAAGGACATCATGCTTGGTAAAGCAGAGGGTCAGAGAAAAAGAGGAAGACCCTAAACGAGATGGATTGACACAGTGGCTGCAACAATGGGCTCAAACACAACGTTTGTGAGCATGGTGAAGGACCGGGCAGTGTTTCGTTCTGTGGTAGACAAGGTTGCTATGAGTCAGAACCGACTCGACGGCACCTAACAACCACAACTCACCAGGTTTACAGAGCTAGTCATTTATCTATGAACAAATGAAGGATATGAGAACTCATTAAAACTGGTCTAGGGTCAGTGCTAATTACGTTTCATTTAAAGGGTATTAAGATTCTTTAAAGGTAAGTTTAAACGTATGTACTATCTATCCTGGTCCTCTAAAAAATGAAAGGGGTAATATGTATTTCACATATGAGCCACAGTATATAGAACAAGCACACTGGCAACAGGTGCCACTTTTTAAAGAACGGAAGCACACAGAAGACGGCCCTCTCTCAGAGCCAGAGTAAATTAGTGACACATCTTCCGTAGAACTTCATTATCTGAAGCTCTGATTGGCTCTTCAAAGTTGAAGACGAGTGGCTGTTGCCAATTTTAACCAAACTGTGCAAGGTTGAAAAAATAAAATACGTCCCACCTCTCCCCAATACAGTTTCACTCCCCCGAGCAACCACTTCTACTTCTTTGGCCTATTTTAGGTCTAGTGGTTATCTTCATCTCCCTAAATAATATATTTATATTACTACTTGTTTTAGGGTTTTTTTTCTGTCAATTTTAGAAACTACCTATTGTATTAGTTTCCTAGGGCTGCCATAACAAATGACCACAAACCGGGTGGCTAAAAACAGCAGAAACTCGTTCTCCTACAGTTCTGGAAGCTAGAAGTCCAAAATCAAGATGTCAGCAGGCTCTGGGGAAGAACCTGTTCCACACCATTCTCTTAGCTTCTGGTACTGCTGGCAAGGTGTGGTTAGTAGACGCCTCACACCAATCTCTTCCTCTGTCAGATGGCACTCTCCCTCTACTTATGTATCTTCACCTATTCTTAAAAGGGCATCAGTCATACTGAATTAGGGCCCACTCTAATGACTTCTTAGCCTGTTTATATCCACAGCCTATTTCCAAATAAGGTCACTGGGGGTTAGGACTTAACATATCGTTTTGGAGGACATAATTCAACCCATAATACTTATTGATTCCAATTCTAACAGGTAAGGATTCAGTCCATTTGACCCCAAACTTTCCCCCTTAAATCCTCTACTGGTTAATTTTGACACTTTACACCTTTATTCTTTGTTCCATCAAACATAAATAGTACTACTCAACTCTCTACTGATTTTTCACCTCTTCCTCATTTTTCTCTCTCCCAATGTTTGTCTTCTGCACTTGTATTTTTTCACCTCAAGGCTGATTAAATATTCTATAATCATATTGGATTTTCTATGCTTTTCCTATTAGTATATTTCCAAAATTTTTCTAAGAAGAACTTGGAATGCTTGTTAAAATGTAGATGACTGGACCTTCAACCCATACTTAGTCAATCAGAATCTCAAGGAGGGAGACCCAGATATCTATATTTTTTTTAGCAAGTACCCCCAAATAATTCTTACACTCAGGCAAGCTTGAGAAGCATGTCTATGTGTTCATTCTTGGCCAAATAAAATGTTAATATTAAATTTCCTTTCTTGTTCATCTTTTATTTTTCCTTGTGCCTCCAATTTATCTTTCTTGCACTGTTGGTCATAATCATGTCTATAAACTATACCAATGCCTCAGAGATACCATCAAAACTATAGAATCCTCTCTTTACCCAAATAGCTCCTTCTGGTACCCTCTATCCTCCCGCTGCAATCTGGACTGGATGCTCCCTTGGCATCCCAAGACTTTGCTTCTTTGATCTCCAGCTTAGATATGTTTTCTGGATCCCATGTATTAACCTTTTTTGGTTTATTTACCTATTTTGCAGGAGCATATCCCTAACATGTGCTCTGTAAGAAAGGTGGCATGTGAGATAAACTTCTAAATCCCTGAATGTCTGAAATATCTTTAATCAGTCCTCATCCTAGGTCACTGATTAGCTGAGTAAAGAATTCTAGGTAGAAAATTCCTTCCTCTCAGAATTTTTAAGGCATTACTCCATACTCTGAGCATTCAGTGCTGCTGATGACAAGTCCGATACCAATTTGACTCTCATTCCTTTGAAGGTGATCTGTTTTCCCCCTTTAGGACTTCTAGGAGCTTCATTACAGACTCAGTTTTCTAAGACTTCACAGTGATGTGTCGAGGAGTCAGAACACTTGGGTCTTTCAATTCTTAGAAAGCCTCTTCTGTTACTCCTTTAATATTCTCCTCTCCATTTTGTCTGTTTTTTCCTTACAGAACTCATATTACTTGGACTTCTACACTGAGCCTCCATGTGTCTTCTATCTCCTTTTTCTGTCCCTTTGACATTTTATTCTACTTTCTGGTAGAGTTCTTTGACTTAACTTCTAATCATTCTATTGAGTTCTGTTTTAACAACTATATTTTAATTTCCAAGAGCTCTTGTTCTTTGATTGCTTTTTTTCATAGCCCCTCACTCATTTGACTTTTTAAATTCACATTCTCTTCTTTCTTTTTTTCTACTTTCTTTCTAAGTGTTCCTTAAATCCGTTCATTCAATAAATACTTCCTGAACACACACAATGTATCAACTACTGTTATGGGTATTGGGGGTACAAATTCCCTGCTCTTTAGGAATTTATACTGTAGTGGGGGGTGGGGGTGAGAGGATTGATGCAACAAACAAAAATGTATATACGTCAGGAATGATAAGCTCTACAAAGGAAAACAAATCAGGGAAAGAGAATACTGAATAATAGAAGGAGGTAATACTTTATACTGAAAGGTCGGGGAAGGTCTGATAAGTAACACTTTAGCACAGACCTAAATGAAGGAGTGAGTCAAGCTGGTATCTAAGGTGGAGCGTCACACACATAGCAAGCACAAAGGTGCTAAAGCAAGAAATGCACAGCATGCTTCAGAAACAAGGAAGCCAGGATGCCTGGAGAAGTGAGCAAAGGAAAGAGGGGTAGGAGATAAATTCAGAGCGGTAGCACAGCATTGTATCACATAGGACCCTGTACACTAAGGCAAATATTCTGAGTGAAATGGAAAGCCACTAGAGTTTGAGCAGAACTTGGATATAACCTGACATATTTTCAAAGGCTCAATCTGAGTGCTGTATAGAAAGCAGATGATAAGGGGGCAAGGATGGAAGCAGGAAGATTAATTATGTGGTTAATGAAATTGATCAGGTGTAAGATGATGGTGACATGGACTAAACTGGCAGAAATGAAAGTAGAGAGATATAATTGTATTCTGGATACATTTCAAAGGCAGAACTGATGGAATCTTCTAATGAACTAGATGTTGAGTAAGAGCAAAGGAAGCTACAAAAATGACTCCTAGGTTATTGCTTCTAGATGTAAAAACAAAGAAACAAGTCGGAGTGGAGGTGAAGGAATCAGCGGTGCTGTTTAACTCATGGACCCCTGATAATGCAACAGTTAAGATCTTGGCTGCTAACCAAGAGTTTGGCAGTTCAAATCCCCCAGCCCCTCCTTGGAAACCCTATAGGTTGGTTCTATGTCCTGGTTGCTATGAGTCAGAACTGACTTGACAATAACGAGTTTGGTCTGGTTTTGGGTTTAACACGTTAACCTTGAGATACGTCTTAGACACTGAAGTGGAGATATAAAGTAGACAGCTGGATGTGTAAATATGAAGTTCTGGGAAAGACTGGAGCTAGAGTTAAAAATACGGGAGTCATAAAACAAAAATCAAACCCACTGCCGTTGAGTCAATTCCGACTCACAGTGACCCTGTAGGACAGAGTAGAACTGCCCCATAGGGTTCCCAAGGCTGTAATCTTTACTGAGGCAGACGGTCAAATCTTTCTCACGTGGAGCAGCTGGTGGGTTCAAACTGCCAACCTTTCAGTTAGTAGCCAAGCACTTATAACCACTGTGCCACCAGGGCTCCTCACAGGAGTCATAGGTTGCATCTAAAGCTATGGGAATAGATGGGATCACCCAGAACAAAGGTCAGCAAATTATGGCCCATGGACTAAATCCAGATCACTGCCTATGTTTGTTTTTGTAAATCGTTTTGTCAGAACTCAGCCATGCCCATACATTTACATATTATCTATGGCTGGCTTTGTACTGCACTGGCAGAGTAGTTGCATCAGAGACTGTATAGCCCACAAAGCCTAAAATATTCACTATCGGACCCTTTACAGAAAACATTTGCTAACCCTTGTCCTAGAGAGTACAGACAGAGAAGCAGGCTGTGGACTAAGCTCTGAGGCATTAGAAACTTTACTGTTCAGAAATATAAGAAGGACCAAGCAAGAGAGATTTGGAAGGAACAGTTACCAAAATAAAATTACTAAGAAGGAGTGCTGTCCCAGAGGCAGAGAGAAAAAAGGTGTCTCAAGGAGGAGAAAGTGTAAGTCATGTGAGATGAGGATATAGAAGTGCTGACTAAATTTGCCACAAGGAAGTCACAGATAGCCTTGACAAGAGCAGTTTTGGTCGAGCAGCAGTGATAAAAGCCTGACTGTTGTGGTAGGTGATCCTTGCCTAACTGATTTACATTTAATAAAAGACTAGAAAAGCTGACAGAGAACGCTGTGTACATGGGAGAGGCTTGCCGATTGGTGGGCTTCCTATTGAAATGAATGGGTAAGAAGCTGGCTGTTACTCTGAAGGGTCCCTAAATGCCAGAATGTGAAAAGTTCTTCACATGAGGGTGGAGCAGCAACACCATCAGCTTGACTGACCCCCTCCCCAAACATTTTTTTCAATTTCTATAGAAGGAACTAACTTACCCCTCAAACCTCAGTCCTATGTGGTAAACGTGTGCTGTTCTGCAATAAAACTTAATCTTCCTGTGTTACGCTTCACTTCTCTCTCTCACCCTTTATCCTACCAAATACCAGCATGCCCACTGTCATGGTTTGAATTATGTCCCCTCAAAAATGTATCAGTTTGGCTAAGCCATGATTCCTGGTACTGTGTGATCTTCCTGTATGTTGTAAACGTGCCTCTATGATGTTAATGAGGGAAGATGTGTGGCAGTTGTGTTAGTAAGGCAGGACGTGATCTACAAGACTGGATTGTGTCCTAAGGCAGTCTCTTGAGATATAAAAGACAAGTGAGCAGTGAGACAGGGGGACCTCATACCATCAAGAAAGCAGTGCTGGGAGCAGAGCACATCCTTTGGACAGGGTCCCTGCACCGAGAAGCTCCTAGTCCAGGGGAACACTGATGAGAAGGCCGACAGAGAGATAAGGCCTTCCCCTAGAGCTGACACCCTGAATTTGGACTTTTAGTCTACTTTGACTGTGAGGAAATAAACTTCTCTTCGTTAAAACCATCCACTTGTGGTATTTCTGTTATAGCAGCACTAGATGACTAAGACATCCACAATCTCTGAAGTTCTGAAAAATAGATCAGCTTCTTCCTAATCTACAGTTGCCTCAGCACAAATTCTAAACTGAGACTTCCTCTACACTGCTTCATTAATGACCACACCTACTTCCACCTGTTTTTTCATCTTTGTAAATATTTCTAAATCTCAAAATATGATGGCTCCTTTTTATTTGTTGTTTTAGGGCTACCCTTTTTTACAGACATACTACCACTTTAATAGGGTATTTACTGGGAAAGAGATGAGATAAACAATTGTAGTCACCCTGCTATCCGGTCTTGGCATTTCACTCTTGTCAAAAATCAGACTGCATCCCTAGGCGTAAACTAGTGAATTCTGCCAGGCCCATCAATATACACTAGATGCCGCCAAACAATGTCAAAACTTCCCCTTCAACTGGTCTGAAATAAGATTTTATTCTATCACTTTGTAAGTTATGTGTTTCTCTCGTAAGAACAAGTTATATCAGGATAAGTTTATTACTCTTATTAACAAGTAAGAAAATTGAATGGAATATGAAATATATACTGGATTTTATATACGGATAGCTACACATATGCCAAGTACCAACATAATATTACTCAAACCATTTAGACTCATATTGTAAGCTTTAGCAAAGACTAAACTGGCTTTGTTTTATTTTCATTTCTTGATCAAAAGATTAAGAAATACAAAAAAGTTTAAAAATCGACTTTAATAAAAATGTGTCCTCTCTTCCAATTAGATCACAAGAAGATCTGGATTTCATAGCACTCGTTCAGCAAACTAAGCTGTTTTAAAAACTAAGGTTTTATTGACCGATAACCAAATCCATATACATTTTTTCTTTCTATATTCACATAATATCCACTTTGACAATTCAAGTTCTATGATACGGGCCAACTTAAGGAAAGGTACAGGTACTCGTGTATTACGTCTCAAACACACATTTTATGGATTATTCACAGGCAATTTCATTAAGTCCAAATGTGTGATACATTCAATGGCAGATCCCACCTACCACCCACCTACTACCCAAATGATGTACTGAAAAAAGGAAACCTACAGTAATTTCAACATAAGCATATGCTTACTACAAAGTAAATTCTTCATTAAAGAACTGCATGATTCATTTCCATGCTAAATGAAAACAAATTACCCACAGCACTGTTTCCCTAAGTGAACTAGTGATCTATCCCATAGCAATAAAAATCCAACTTATGGAAAGCATAGCTTCTCCCAATCTTCTGAGAAAAGCTTTAAAAAATCTAAATTGCCAAACAAACAAACAAAACAGAACAACACAAGCAGGATGTGAAGGGAACACTGTCATACAGTGCTAGGTCTCTGGTTCCATATAAACAACCCCAACTTCCTATTACTTTCACAATTAATTCAAGAAACTACAGGGCAGTCAGTACCCTTAAAACTCTGAGATCTAGGAATTAATAAATTGGGACATATTCAAAACAGTCAGTATTATCTACATTCCATTATTCTCACCCTTCACAGAATATAACAGTAAGAATTTTGGTCTTATGCCTTAAAGCCTAGTGGAAAAAAGAAATAACATATGTTAAATATCTACCATGTGCGAGACACTGATAACTTTTACACACATGGTCTCATTTAACTGCCACAGCAATTCTTTAAAACTACTAGTGCTATCTCTATTTTGGAGCCCTGGTGGTTCAGTGGTTAAGAGCTCGGCTACTAACTGAAAGGCTGGCAGTTTGAATCCACCAGCCGCTCCTTGGAAATCCTATGGGGCAGTTCCACCCTGTCCTATAGGGTCGCTGTGGGTCGGAATTGACTTGACAGCAACCGGGTGGGGGGGTGTATGTGTGTGAGAAAGCTCCATTATTACAGATGGAAAAACTGAACTAAGGGACATCAAGATCAAGCAACTTGACCAAGATGACCTAAGCCAATGTGACAACATGAGCATTCTGACTGTTCATCGAGAACTTTTTCGCTGCCGCAACCACCGCTTCCAAGAGTTTCAGAAATCATCCCACTCAGTGCATCCCAAACTGAATTCCATGAAATTCTAGTGTCACTGAGAGGCTAATAAATGTTCTGAGGAATAACGGCTTTGCGGTTCAACAATCTGGGACCATTTACATAAGAATTTCCCAGAATTTTAATATGTATATTGTGACTCTCCAAGAAGATAATAACGAAAGAGAAGTGTTCTCCTAATTTATTAAACCACGGAGCACCCCCTCTCCCGCCTTTTTATTTTGTTAAAGAAACCATAATAACATTCCCTGGGATGCTTATGTACAACTAAGCAGTTTGGAAAATAATCATCTAGTCCAATCTCCTCATTCCATGGTTTAATAAAATGAGATACAGAGAGGTTAAGTGACCTATTCAAGGTCACACAGAAAGTTGCTAGCAGGTCAGGGCCGGCACCAAGGTGGCCTGTTCATTCCCACCAGGATGCTCTTCCCCTATATCACCCTGCCTTACTTCAACATTGCACAAGCAATGCTTCATGAGTATTGCATCAATCACTTATTCTGATTCTTCTGAACGGCAGTAAAAAGTACCCATTTACAGAGAAAAAGTACCCATTTACAGAGATGATGCTTAAAAATGTTCTACCTTCCATTTCACTAGTCTTTCAGAGACTTGGGTCATATTTGAAAATGTGGGAAATGATTCTACTTTAATAACTCTGAATGCTACAGTTATGCTTTTCACCGAAGTGAAAGAGTTCCACCCTAGTGCTGCTTACAGACACTGTGTGCATTAAAGATATCCAATTTGTGAACATCTTTACAGAAAGCAATTTGTTCATTCTTCTTCCCTTACCCCACTCACCCCGAAGTAGCCTCCTTTCACTTGTCCTACCCTTTCCAGCCAACAGTCCTGGGCGAAGGATGCCATCTGGTGATGACTTCAGGAACTGTTTAGTCCAATATAACTTCCAACTACCATCTCAACACTTCCTTCCCTAAAACCACACTCCCCTTTCTTCCAATTCTTGCCATTTACCTCAGTAAAACCTTTTTTCTTCTTTTCTGCCCTTTTTGTTCCAAGTGAATAAAAAATACTATTTTATTATCTGCCATTCTAGTTACAGGAAAAAAACACAAGTCTGAAATATACTTACAACTAAAAACAAACCATAGTCAGAGGCCAATATAGCCTCAGAAATGCCCCCAAGTTCCTTGCTAGGATCTCTATGCCTTCGTGGAATATCAAAACTGAGAAAGTCCATGCAGACCACTTCTAGGTCAACTGCTTCATTTTACAGCTGAAGAAACTGGTCCCCTGAGAAATGAAATGGAGTCCTCGGGTGGTGCAGTTTACGCACTTGGCTGCTAACTGAAAGGTTGGCAGTTCAAATCCATCCAGAAGTGCCTCAGAAGAAAGGCCTGGAGATCTATTTTCGAAAAATCAGCCATTGAAAACCCTATGGGGCGCAGCTCTACTCGGACACATATGGGGTCACCATGAATCAGAATCTACTCAATGACTAGTTATGGTTATGAGAAATGAAGTCGTCACCTGCCCAATAGCACATCCCCAGAGTTAATGGCAGAGCTGGAATTAAGGCATAGGGAGTCCTCCCCCCGTCGGCCCATTCCAAATCCAGTGCTCAGTCCACTACACTGTATGCTCCATGCTCATCAAGACTATTTTTTCTCAACTAACATGCAAACAAAATATACTTCAGTGTTTTTATATTTTCGTTAATTATATACTATAAATCTCTTGAGGGCAGGGCTATAACTAAACCCCATCTGTACCACACCTAACAATGTCTACCAGACTTAATAAATATTACTATTCTGTTGTTTACTATTGGTTACTGAACTTACTTCAAATCTAGAATACTTTCACCATACTATGGGCTTGCTGTTGTTATGTGCCATCAAGTCTGTTCCGACTCACAGCGACCCTGTAGGACAGCGTAGAACTGCCCCATAGGGTTTCCAAGGAGCAGCTTGGTGGATTCGAACTGTGAACCTTTTGGTTAGCAGCCAAGCTCTTAACGACTGGCCATCAGGGCTCCTATTATGGGCTAGACAGGTTTTTATCTAGTTAAAAATTCACCATTTTATAACATTGTTTCTGTAGAAAACTATTCTCTGTGGCCATCACATTGAATCTTTTGCAACAGAATTCATTTCGAAATTTGGGACTTCTTGTAAACGGTTCCTGTCCACATGACCAACCTTTACCATGAAGGGGGAGAAAAACCTTCTTGAAGAAAATGTGAATTCTAGTATAATCATCATAATCAGAAGACTTTAGGCAAACTCAGTTTTCTTTCCCCTAAAATCCTCGTCCATCCTAAGCTTAGTCAGGATAATCAGGATAAGTGTAAACATTTTATAAATCATAGTTATCAATAACGATTACAGGTATTATTAATAATAGTAATTCTAGTCCAAGCCCTGTGACCGAACATGTAGATGATGCTACGTAATTTTTACAGCCCTATTTTACAAATGAGAAAAGCCAAGGCTTTGAAAATTAAGAAACTTGCCCGGAGGCACAGAGCTAAAAGAGTTTTTTAAATCTGAAAGGCTCCAAAACGAGGTGTTCTTCGCAGGTGTGAGACATTGCAGGGCACGCCCTTCAGACAGAAGGTACTACTCCTCTCACGGATCTAAAGTCAACGAGGCACGAAGGCAACTCAAATGACCTCGCCATTTTCACTTTACAGCTTGTCTACACAGTGAAATATCGGATGCAAACAAAAATGAGAGTCAGGGAGACCTGGGCCCTTTCCCGTCCCAGCCAGCCAGCTCCGCGCCCCACAAGGTAACTTCGCCCTCTGGGTTTGTTCATACTAGGGTGGAGCTCCACTGGAGACTCATCACCGGCCAAAGGGGCTCTTGCATCGCATTCAGAGTGCAAGCTTGTGAGTATAAAGTCATGTTTCTGGGAGAAGATCCTTCATCAATGTCCCGAAAAAGATAAAGAACCGCCAGGTTAAACGTTTCCAATGTGCCGCCTGGCTTTCTACTTGCAGAGGGCCCTCAGGCGTTTTTCTGATTCTGTACCTCCCCTTTCATAACTAAACGCAGGACGGCGGCCGGAGCCTGGCAAAAGGCTGTGAGGAGGCCGCGGCGGGTCGGCTGCGAGCGCTTTGCGCTCCGCCAGCGGCCTGCGAAGGGCGGTTGGCCACATGGAGGGAAACGCTGAGAACACCACGGCCGCGGGCCGCTCCACACTCGGGGTCGTAATCCGCCCGCCTCGCAGGAAGTTCCCGAAGCTCCGCGTGAGCCGCCGCGGGCAGGAAGAGGCGGTGACCGCGGTGGCCCGGAGGTGGGAGGAAGGAGGCCGCAGGAGGCTGTTTTGGTCCCACCCCCGAGGTGCCTCCGGCGCCCCGCAAGGCAGTACTTCCGCGAGCTACTTACTGAAGAAGAGGCGGTAATCGCGCGAGTGGGGCTGGCCGTGCTCCTCCGTGCGGTACACGGCCATGGCGCGGCGCGGCCCTGGCCGTGAGCACGGTCCCTGCAGCCGGAGAGCGGCGGCGAGGGCGCCAGTAGGCCAGCCCCAGCCTGTGCGCAGTAGCGGCAGCAGCGCGCGCATGGCGTCGGCTGTAGTCTGGCTCCTTGCTGGGCGGTACCTGGGGCCCGACCCCGTCGCACGCCAGCGCCCCCTGCCGCCGAAGTCGGCATTTTGGACCGGGGGAATTGGGTCGTGATCACGTGGCCGCCTG
Source organism: Dugong dugon (assembly GCA_030035585.1). Lineage (NCBI taxonomy): Eukaryota > Metazoa > Chordata > Mammalia > Sirenia > Dugongidae > Dugong > Dugong dugon. Next base: position 16,306,957 of record CM057463.1, on the reverse strand, counting down.
GTTGTGCCTTTCTGCCTCACCCCGCCTGTTCTTCAGTAAGGAGAATTCAAGGAGCAATTTAACCAGTATGTGAGCCGCTATTAATATGCAAAATATAATACTATCTCTGCAGGGATACGAATCTCAAATCCTAAGCTTGCACGGTTACAATGTAGTGGGCTGGTCAGGGGGAAACAAGAAACAGTGTACTTGTTTGCAAATGTACAAGTACAGTGTTGTTGTTAGTTGCCATGACAGATTCTGATTCATGGCGACCCCATGTGTGCAGAGTAGAATTGCGCAATAGGGTTGTCAAGGTTGTGAACTTTTGAAAGCAGATGCCCAGGTCTGTCTTTCGAGGCACCTCTGGGTAGGTTCCAACCGCCAACCTTTCCGTTAGTAGTCAAGCTCTTAATTGCATGACCACACAGGTGCAGTACCAAGTGCCACTGTAGAAGTGAAAATGTAAGAAAAAGAAATCACCTCCATTTGGGTTAAATAGGAAAGGGCTTCATGAAGGAGATGGCATTTGAGGAGGTTATTCTTTTTTTGCTCTGCAAGTTGGTGTCAAAATCAAGTGTTCACAAGGACACCTGATCATTATGTCTTACACTGGTATTTTGGTATGTGTGCATGCTTGTCTCTACATTGGGTAGGGTCCAGAGCAGTGCCTGGCACAGCGTAATCACTCAGAATTATATTATTGTAATAATAAATATAATGTGATAGTAAATATTGATTCCTCCACCTGTCAGTTTGTCATACTGTGGTGGATTGTGTATTGCCACCATGCTGAAAACTCTGCCGCTGCTATTTCAGATACCAGCAGGGTCACCCATGGTGGGCAGGTTTTAGAGGAGCTTTCCAACTAAGACTAAAAGAAGGGCCTGGTGATCTACTTCTGAAAACTAGCCAATGAAAACCCTATCGATTACAACAGAATGTTGTCAGATATAATGCTGGATCCCCTAGGTCGGAAGGTGCTCAAAATACACAGTCACCACAACAGTGGATTCCAGCATGTCAATGATCATGAAGATGGCCCAGGACCGGGCATCGTTTTCATTGTGTTATACGTGAGGTTGCCATCAGTTGGAGCTGACTTGACAGCAGCTAGCAAAAAGATTAGATGGATGACTAAATGTTTGAATTAATAAGTGACAGTGAACTCCTCAGGGGTGGTGGACCTTGTCTTGTTCATTTTGAATCTTGGCCTAGTATGGGTAATGTACAATAGAAGTAACTAGCAATTCGCTGGGTACTCTGATTCCACAGATCAGCTTCTGCTTTATAGTCGAGCTTTTGGGGAACCTTTAGGCCATTGGAAAGGACTGAGATCTCTACGTATTTCTACTCCAATTGTGAACAGGGTTTACCTACTTCCCTACGCCGATACCTGGATTCTTTCAGCATTTCCAATTATTTCGTGACAGTTAAAATGAGGAAACTGCCATATTCCTGTTCCAGAAGGGATTTTATGAGATGTTGTCACTAACCACCTAGACTGTCTGCTTGAATTGTAGGTCCTAAAATGCTTTTGTCAATAGCGGTAGCTTTGGAATGTGTCAACATCAGTAGACTGAACTATGGGACAGACTCTCCCATTAAGAGGGAGAGGGTCTTATATGCATATATCACAGTGGTTGTGTAATTTTATTGTTTCCTTGTGTAGAAAAAGAAAAAGGCTTAATTGTTCCATTAACCTTTGAAGATCAGATGTTTCAACAAGACAGATTCATACTGAGACAAAGTTGTGGGCTACTTTCTAATGATCTATACAGTCTTAAAATAAAATCAGACATTCCAAGTGTCTGATTGGCAGACGTATCATTGCTTCATGGCGTTAAAATGATAGCCTTCTTTAGGAAATGGTGCAGAGAAGAATTTTCTCAGAGAATTTTTCTTCAAATTAACACAATTCTTTGTTTCTTGACACCGTTATCCACTGGGAGAATCCAACATATCTTTCTGAGTGAGACTCCTTGTCATGGATTGAATTGTGTCCCCCAAAAAGGTGTGTCAACTTGGCTAGGCCGTGATTCCTAGTATTGTGTGATTGTCCTATATTTTGTGATCTGACATATTTATGCTTTGTTGTAAATCGTAATCTCTGCATGTGGTTAATGAGGCAAGATTAGGTTATGTTAAAAATGATTAGGGTGGGATGTGGTACCCTTACTCAGGTCACAGCCCTGATTGGATGTAAGGGGAGCTTCCCTGGGGTGTGGCCTGCATCACCTTTTATCTTACAAGAGATAAAAGGAGAGAGAAGCAAGCAGAGAGATAGGGACCTCATGCCACCAAGAAAGAAGTTTGAGGAGCAGAGTGTGTCCTTTGGGCCTGGGGTCCTTGCGCTGAGAAGCTCCTAAAGCAGGGGAATATTGATGACAAGGACCTTGCTCCAGAACCAACACAGAAAGTCTTTCCCCAGAGCTGTCACCCTGGATTTGGACTTCTAGACTGCTAGACTGTGAGAGAATAAATTTCTATTTTTTAAGGACATCCACGTGTAGTATTTCTGTTTAGCATTACTAGATAGCTAAGACATCCCTCTTGCCAATAGCTTTCCTTAACACTGGCAATGCATCTTAATGGTAACTGCCAACCAGTTATGAACATCCTGATTTGAAGAAAACAATAAAAAAATGTTAAGCATTTTAGAATATGAAATACTTAAAATGAAATCTTGACACGAACTTGTTATTTTATAAATGACATTTTAAAACGTTACCAAATTATCATATATTAAGAAAAGGAAACAATGAATTTGATTAAGTTTAATTTTATTGTTAATCACTCAAATTCCCATCTTTCATTCCCTGTAATTTACTGAAATATTTGACAGTCAGAATTAAGAAATTGTATTATCAGTGATAAGAGTCCCTGGGTGGTACAAATAGTTAATTAAGTGTTCAGCACCTAACCAAAAGGTTGGCAGTTCGAACCTACCCAGAGACATCTCAGAAGAAAAGCCTGACAATCTGCTTCTGAAAGGTCATAGCTTTGAAAACCCTATGGAGCAGTTTTATTCTGAAACACATGGGGTCACCATGAGTCAGAATCGACTCCAAGGCAATCGTTTTCTTTTTTTTAAATAGCAATGGTAAGAAATAACAGTAGGTAAACAAGGTTAGCTTTTTTTAAGTTTAAAAATACGAATTTCTGAGGTTAATGCTTATTACATATTATTCTTCAAATTTAGGCATTCAGGTATAAAACATTGGACTTTTATCATTGACGTCTCCTGCTGCTATCACATCGATTGAATATGTCTCAATCCTAGGAGTTTACAGGTTGGAGATGAAGGCAAATACACATGAAACGATTAATAACATTTCCAGAGTTTATGAACTATGAAGCCACCAGATAATCTTGAGTAGAGAAATGATTTCATAAAACTGATTATTTAGGAAAACTGATTTATAAATAATATGTAGGAGGGAACAGGATAGGATATAAGAGACAAGGTGACCAAGTAATGACAATAACTCAGATATCAGGTGACAAGAACCCAGACAATAGTCCTGGCAGTGAAAACAGAAAGGAAGTGTTGGATTAGAAATATCAAAATTTAATGCAAAATTGGAAGTAGTGGAATGATTATGGAAGAGTCAAAAATATCACTGTTTTCTATACAAAATGAGAAGATAATGTGATGTTATTCTCAGATACAAGGAAATTAAAGTGGGGGAGAAACTGGAGATAAAATGATAAATTTAGCTTGGAACATGTTGAGATTGAAGCAATGCAGAGATGTTTAGTTGAAGACGAAACTTTTCACACATTGGGTGCTCTGAGCAGTAGACTCTGACACTGTTTTGCATGCGTGATGTTTATTAGGTTATGCCTTTGAGATCAGTATCTGTGGACGTGAAAGCAAGACTGGGCAGAAGAAGAAGTTGAGTTGTGATACAAGTGCAACAAACAGCCTCAGCTGACCCCACAGAAAGCTCTGGAGTTTAAAGTAGCCAATTTGAGTTGTCCGCTATAGGGCCAAAATCTCTGGACCTTTATAACCCTAATGTCATGGTTTGAATTATGTCCTCCAAAAAATGTGTGTATCAATTGGCTAGGCCATGATTCCTGGTACTGTGTGATTTTCCTGTATGTTGTAAACCTGCCGGTATGATGTTAATGAGGGAGGATGGGTGGCAGTTGTGTTAGTAAGGCAGGACCTGATCTACAAGACTGGATTGTGTCCTGAGGCAATCTCTTGAGACAGGGGTACCTCATACCATCAAGAAAGCAGTGCCAGGAGCAGAGCGCGTGCTTTGGACAGGGGTCCCTGCAAGGAGAAGCTCCTAGTCCAGGGGAACACTGATGAGAAGGCCGGCTGAGAGAGAAAGACTTCCCTGAAGCTGACACCTTGAATCTGGATTTTTAGCCTACTTTGACTGTGAGGAAATAAACTTCTCTTCGTTAAAACCATCCACTTGTGGTATTTCTGTTATAGTAGCACTAGATGACTAAGACACCTAATGATTGGATGTGGGCTGCCCTAGGAAGGGGCATGATTTGGACTTGGCAGCTAAGGCAATCCCTTGAAGAGGCTGACCCCTAAAGATGTCTCCTATTACTCCAAGTAGCTGGGGCAAAAAAGTCCTTCATTAAAGGGAGATCTAGGTGACACATCACAACTATAAAACTCCAAACAGATGAGAGTTGTAACTAGAGAATAATTAGATAATTAACCCATCAGTTCTGTTTCTTCTTTCAGCATTAGTAAGCATAACACAAAATCCACCATGGTTATAGTTGTTATTTTCTGAAATGCTGGCTTATCCCAATAGGAAATTAAAGAATTTTGGAATGTGGCATAGTCATTTAGGCATTAACTTTTATGTTAGCATGTTAGAATATGAAATGTTTACTTAAAATGAAATCTAAAGAGATTTCATTTTGGAGATCCCCAGAATGAATTATTACTCTTTCCAACAACACGAGAAATAAAAAAAATTAAGAAATGTGTTAATTGCTCATCTTTGCTAGCCACTAGCCAGCTTTGGGGTTTGGGACACGAAAGATAGTAATACTCAATAAAAGTAAGGAGAATTTTAAAACATTTTTGAACATTTTCTAATTTCCAGCATCAGAATTGTAAGCTGAAAATTAGGCCAGTTTACCTATGTCACACAGTTGCGATGTGTCACGAGCCTTTGGAATACTTTATCCAAAGAGGAGACTTTTAAAATATATGTTACCAAACATTTAATTTTTTTTTCATGTTACCAAATAAATGTTCTGAAAAATTTTCTGAATGTTACCTAGAGTTCATGTTCAGTCAATATTTTCTGCCCCATTTTTCCTTTTAAATATATGTTATAGTTCTGTATAATTTCTTCTTTGAAGAGTGTTATTCTGTTAGGAAACAAGTGTTGTATGCATACGAATACAACAAAACAATAGGAGCTTTGTCTGCTAACTTTAGACCTTGAAGTACTCACAAGTACACACACACTTTACATTAAATACTGTAGTGAAATTTTTTTTGTAAAAATGATGATACCAAGATCTTCAGATCTCAGAAATTAATAAAGCAACGTCTACTGTGGTAATTTAAATTTATGAAATTTAAATCAAATATTTTCATTCCTTTTCTCTCTGTTAGTTGTACCATCTTTTAAAATCTAGTGAAAATCATTGTTTTATTTGAGCCTCCAAACTAATAGTACCTGTAAGAGTGTTTTTAGATGCTCTGTTGATAACATGAGCTTGCTCTTAGCTCTAGTTGCATTGCTTTAGTGTCAGCATATATGCACTGTGCTGCTACTTCTGACACTGGTCTGCAAGATTGTAAATCATTTTACCTTAAAACTTTATATCATTTTATTTTATTTTATTATTGTACTTCCGGTGAAGGCTTACAGAACAAATAGTTTCTCATTGAACAGTAGTACACATATTATTTTATGACATTGGTTAACAACCCCACAACATGTCAACCCTCTCCCTTCTCGACCTTTTTTTTTTGGTGAAAATATACATAGCCAAAGATACACCATTTCAAAAATTTCTACATGCACAGTTCAGTGACTTCGACTATGCTCTTCCACTTGTGCTGCTATTCTCAGTTTAGATGAAGGTTTACAGAACAAAATAGTTTCTTATTAAGCAGTACACATGTTGCCCAATGACAATGGTTAACAACCTCACTACACATCAACACTGTCTCAAACTTGGGTTCCCTCTCACCTGCTTTCCTGTCCCCTTTGGGCTTCTAGCCCTTGTCCCTGCACTGCTGTGCCTCGTTAGTCCCATTTTGTTTTATGGGGTATCATTTTATTTTTAAGAAAATATCTGATCCACTTTTTATTTTATGGGATTTTACCCACCTTCTTCACTACCCCCCCTACCTCCACCAACTTAATGAACAAAGCTTAAATTCTCAGAGGCCCTTTTGTTTGAAGGGTTTCTGAACACCTAATTTGAAATATAAAAATTCTTTTTCCAACATATGCAGCTATTAAATAGCAACTAATTTTAGCTCCTAATTCCAAGACTTCTTAATATAAATAGGATGATCTTCTGAATGAGGCAATAGTTCACTGCTGATCATTTTTATCTTTATATTTCATAGATCTTATATGTACCTGCCAGATCCTTACCTGTAAGATAATTTAACAGGATGTTTTTGTGAAATTAAAAACATGAAAAGGTTGTTCAACTCAACTATTAGGACAGAGCTCTGGGTAACTTGAATGAAGATAAAGTGGTTTTCAGTGGGACCAGCAACTCTAACCACCTCACAGAGAGCAAATGCTACGTCTCTGAAACCTCAGTCTTGGTGGCTTAGCCTTTCAGATGCCCAAGAGCAAACTGCATTTTGTTTTATTTTCTAAAGTGACATTATTTCAAAGTTCTTTTCCAAACTTTCCAATATCAGTAGAAGAGTCCCTGAGAACAAATTGATTTGTTTTAAGTCAATTCTTAAGCATCTACTTGAAGCAAGGCACTCTGGATGGCAGCACCACAGCTTGCTTGAGCAATCATAATAACCAGATCTTAGAATGAGTAGGACTGGAACGAAGAGATACGAGCGTCAGTGTGTTTATATAAGTTTGTTGCTAATGTCTGGAAGCCTTAAAACAAAATCCCTGATGCCTAAATGACTTATTCTAATATTTCTCTCACCATAGATCTACAAAAGGACAAATAACAAGCTAACACCTTGAAGAGTGTGTCCCTTCTGGAGAAAGGGAGCAAAAAACCTGGTCACTGGACTTAGTTTGTAACTGTGGTGGATTAATTACTTTTGTGTATGGCCTTTCTAGTCATGGTCTTGTAAGTCCTACCCAGGTGACTGGGCAGGACTGTGTGACAGGGTAGTTGTGGCCTACCAAGGGGATTGGCTGGATCCTGGTGGCACAGTGGTTAAGAGCTTGGCTGCTACCCAAAAGACCGGAAGTTCGAATCCACTAGCCACTCCTTGGAAACCCTATGGGGCAGTTCTACTCTATCCTATAGGGTTGCCATGAGTTGGAATTGACTCCGTGGCAACGGGTAAGGGGATTGGTCAGTTTTGCCTTAAAAAAGAGCCAATTCCAGAGCAGGGAGGAGGATCCTACCACCACTAAGGAAGAACAGCCAGGACGGGAGAGCAAGTCCTTTGGACCCAGGATCCCTGCACTGAGAAGCTCCTGGAAACAGGTGCCAGAGAGAGAGCAGGCCGTAACCCTGAAGATGGTGAGAAGCCATGGCAGGAGAGACCTGACCTGGCAGCAGAGAGATGGCACAGAGGGCTGCATGGCCCACGGAGAGAGAAAGCTGAGTGCCTTTGGGGAGAGGACTAAGGCCAGGGAGACGCATGCCTATGAGCACAGTTGGGAAGCGGCTGTCCTGATGGAAGAACTCTATCTTGAGTGTGCCTGAGCCTGAATTGTAACTGTTACTTCCCTAATAAACCCTATAATTGTGAGTATGGTCTATGAGTTCTGTGTGGCCATTGCAATGAATTATCGAACCCAGTAGAGAGTGCTGTGGGAGGGACGGTTGATGTCAGAATTGAAAGATGGTGGAGAAAGGAGGCTAGACTGGCCTGTGTCTCATGGGAGTCAGCCTTGCACTCTTGATCTTGGTTCTCCTTCCCCCTTGTGGGGTGACATCGCCCCAGTACCATTTTTCACAGTAACTTTTCTTCTGTTCGGTGGTATGTGTTAAGGTAAAAGATTTAGAGAGAATTGTGGTGGAAAGATCTGAATACAGCCTGGCTGGAAAAACTGAAGGATAGATAATTTATGGAGAGGGAAAAGAGAGAAGGACTTTGGGAAAAGAGCAGAGAGATTTAAAATGAATGTTAAGGAAGTCTTGCTGTATGTAGTAAAATGTAACTCTTTCCTAAGACTCCCTTTGAAGCCTACAGAAACATCCATATCACTCATTAATACTTTTGGAGTTTGACTTGTGTTTTGAGAAAGATGAAATATACAAATACTGGCCTCTAGACAGTTCAGATACATACATATTCATATACATATATACACACAGTCACGCTAATACTGCATCATAGAATACAGACTTTGCATTTAATTTTAAGGATAAAACATGAATCTTCTGAGAAATTTCAAGAAGTAGACTCTGGATCTGAGGTTCTCAAAGGAGCACTACTGACCCCAAGGAGGCCTTTTAGAAAATGTTCAGGGTGTTTCTGATGTCACAATAAATGAAGAACATTGCTTGCATTTAGTGGATGTTGCTGTGCACCGTGGAGTCAATTCTGACTCATAATGACCCTGTATGACAGAGTGGTTTCCTCGGCTGTAATCTTTACGAGAGCAGATCGCCGGATCTTTTCTCCTGAGGAGCTGCTGGTGGATTAGAACAGCTAATCTTTCTGTTAGCAGTCCAGAGCTTAACCATTGTGCCTACACACACACACACCTGTTGCTGTCCAGCCAATTCAACTCATAGTACCCTATAGGACAGAGTAGAACTGTCACATCTTTCTTTCATGGAGCAGTTGGTGAGTTCAAACTGCCGACCTTTTGATTAGCAGCTGAGTGCTTAACCACTCTACCACCAGGGGTTAATGAAAATAAAGATATAATTTAAAAAAAAAATCCAAGTTCACTAACCCCATAAATTCTACCTCAGGTTACAAACACATGGGTTGTTCCCTCTAGCCTAGCAAATGGGAGGGACCTGTTTTCTTTCTCCTTTGCCATTAGGGGTATTTTGTTGAAGTGGTTAAGAAGTACCAAGCAGGAGGATAATAGAAGACAAAGCAAAAGAAAAAAGTAGGTTGGTGCGTTGGATTCCTCTTTAAGGGAGGTCAAGATAGAAGAGCAGATAAAAAATAAGGCCTGTACTTCTTTTTTAAGAGATGTTTTTATTTCCTATATTAAAAGAGATTTTGATCCAAGTTTTAATGAAATAAATGGTCCCAAGATCATACTCACCCAGCAGATAGCGACAAGATTTGTTGAGAGATGAGAAATTTAGCTTGATTCTTCCTTGTTTCAGGGGGAAAAAAAAAAGGGGGTTTTAGCATGTAGAAATCCCTTTCTGACTGATTATATCTATGTAAAAATAAGTCCATGTCCTGACACCTATATACCTCTTGAAAATAGAAATGAGGACAATCAGGTTGTTTTTAATGAAAGCCTTTAAGGTTTGCAGAATAAATTTGGCATTAAGCTTTTCGTCTTTTTGGCTGTTCACTAAATTGGACATAATAAAATTTATCCATCATACAAGAATCATATGTGATTTAACTATACATTGTGATATGACATTTAAAAAAATAGAAAGTTTTACTTGATTAAGTATTATTACTGCTTCTAGGCTAAAATAATCATGAGAAATTTCAGCTCCAAATGGCACATTATAAATTCCTGGTAATATTACAAATATAGTAATCATGGTAGTGCTCTAATCCAATTCAAGGGTTAGCTACTAAATTGGTAATAATAGGTCCTGAACAAGATCTAATGAGACAACCCATTTTCTCTGCCTGCTTTCTAGATGTTCCCTTTAGGCCTCAAGCAGTAGGAATTAATTTTGTTTTTAAATGGTTTAACCATAGAACTTCTTCTTCTTTTTTTTTTTTTTTTCCTATTTTACATATATTCTAATTACATGGACTAATGGGCTTCAAATTAGATTCAAAAGAACCCTAGGTTTCAAAGACAATTCCTTAAAAGAAATTTCCTGAAATCCATTGCAAGAAAATATGCACAGGTTTACTTTATATCAGACCTTGTGCTTACACCATAAAAGAATCTCAGGGCCCCCAAAAAATAATGCAGAATAGTTTCATCATTTCAGTTGATGAAGCTTGTGATGAGAAGAATTAGAAACTCAGCAGCTGAGGTTTCCTTGTTTGAAAACTATGTTTTTGGGAGGAGAGATCTTCCTTTCTCTCCTTCCTTTAGTCATTTGATTAATATTTACTAAAGACCTCCTATGTGTCCGAAAATAGGGTAGTAACTGGATATAGAAAGATGAACAAAACAAGAAAATGATCTGTACTCATGGTGTTTAGAGTCTGATGAAGGATTCAGGCATTAAACCAATAATCACATAGATCTATCAATATGATTCAAAACAAATGATTGCTATAAAGGAAAATATGGGGAGCTATGACAGAGAATAATATGGAGACGTCATTTACATTGAGGCATCAGGGAAGGCCTCTGTAAGGAAATGACATTTCAGTTGAAACCTGAAAGAGAAGTAAGAGATAGCCAAAAGAAGAGTGGCAGAGAGAGCATCAGGCATAGGGAAGAACATGTGCAAAAGCCCTGAGAGCTTGTTTTGTTTCAGGGACCCTTTATAATTTCCAGATCATAAAGGAAAAGATGGACAGATACAATTACATGAAGTTCAGAAATTCTAAATGACAAGAACACCATAAATAAAATTCTAAAAAAGCAATAGAATGTGAGCAAATATTTGCCACAATATATGCACTATATATTTATCACAGATTGGATTCTCTAGGAAGCAGACCCTGAGACAGGATGTTTATTTGGGAGTGCACTTGGGGATCAACACCTGTGGAAGATCCAGAATTTGGTAGAGGGAAGAAAGTCCAGTTGCATTGCAGACCCAAATAACAGCTCTGACTGACCCCACAGGAAACTCTAGTGATAAAATGGCATGTTGGAATTGTCTCCTGATTGGCTGAGATGACTGGAGCTTCGTAACCCTGCCTCCATAACAGCAATCATTGGGTACCAGTCACTCTGGGAAGGGTGTGACCTTGGGCCAGGTGGCTCTGCAGCTGAGGTGATTCCTGAGGAACTGACAATTGATAGCACTCCTAGCAGCTAAGGCAATAAGTTGTTCTTTAAAGGGGGACTTGGGCGACAGATCTCTATGTCCATTATGATATTCAATATTATAAAATGCTTTCACAAATCAATAACAATAACCCAGTAACAAACGGAGTAGAAGATAAAAATCAATTTGAAGAAGAAATGCAAGTTATCAGTAAGTATATAGGAATGTGCTTAACTTTGTAGCACCAAACACTAAGGCCAAAGATGAAGAAATTGAAGATTTTTACCAACTTCTGCAGCCTGAAATTGATCGAACATGCAGTCAGGATGCATTGATAATTACTGGTGTTTGGAATGCCAAAGTTGAAAACGAAGAAGGATCAGTAGTTGGAAAATATGGCCTTGGTGATAGAATTTTGCAAAGCCAACGACTTCTTCATTGCAAATACTGTTTTCAACAACAAACGGCAGCTATACACATGGAACTTGGCCAGACGGAATACACAGGAATCAAATTGACTACATCCATGGAAAGAGACGATGGAAAAGCTCAGTATCATCAGTCAGAACAAGGCCAGGGCTGACTATGGAACAACTATCAATTGCTCATATGCAAGCACAAGTTGAAATTGAAGAAAATTAGAACAAGTCCACGAGAGCCAAAGTATGACCTTAAGTATATCCCACCTGGATTTAGAGACCATCTCAAGAATAGATTTGATGCATTGAATACTAATGACCAAAGACCAGACGAGTTGTGGAATGACATCAAGGACAGCATACATGAAAAAAGCAAGAAATCACTAAAAGACAGGAAAGAAAGAAACAACCAAAATGGATGTCAGAAGAGACCCTGAAACTTGCTCTTGAACGTTGAGTAGCTAAAGCAAAAGGAAGAAATGATGACGTAAAAGAGCTGAATAGAAGATTCCAAAGGGTGGCTTAAGAAGATAAACTATTATAATGATATGTGCAAAGACCTGGAGATAGAAAACCAAAAGGGAAGAACACACTCGCCATTTCCCAAGCTGAAGGAAATGAAGAAAAAATTCAAGCCTCGAGTTGCAATACTGAAGGATTCTATGGGAAAAATATTAAATGATGCAGGAAGTATCAAAAGAAGATGGAAGGAATACACAGAGTCACTGTACCAAAAAGAATTGGTCAATGTTTAACCAATTCAGGAGGTAGCTTATGATCAGGAACCAATGGTACTGAAGGAAGAAGTCCATGCTGCACTGAAGGCACTGGCTAAAAACAAGGCTTCAGAAATTGATGGAATACAAATTGTGATGTGTCAGCAAACGGATACAGCACTGGAAGTGCTCACTTGTTTATGCAAGAAATTTGGAAGACAGCTACCTGATGAACTGACTGGAAAAGATCCATGTTTATGCCTATTCCCAAAAAAGGTGATCCAACCAAATGTGGAAATTATTGAACAATATCATTTATATCACATGCAAGTAAAATTTTGCTGAAGATCATTCAAAAGCGGTTGAAGCAGTATATCAGCTGGGAACTGACAGAAATTCAAGTCGGATTCAGAAGAGGACATGAACCAGGGATATCATCGCTGATGTCAGATGAATCTTGGCTGAAAGTAGAGAATACCAGAAAGATGTTTACCTGTGTTTTATTGACTATGCAAAGGCATTCAACTGTGTGGGTCATAACAAATTATGGATAACATTGCGAAGAATGGACGTTCCAGAACACTTAATGGTGCTCATGAGGAACCTGTACATAGAACAAGGGGATACTGCATGGTTTAAAGTCAGAAAAGGTGTTGTGTCAGGGTTCTATCCTTTCATCATACCTATTAAGTCTGTATGCTGAGCAAATCTGAGAAGCTGGACAATATGAAAAAGAATAGGACATCAGGATTGGAGGAAGACTCCTTAACAACCTGTGTTACGCAGATGACACAACCTTGCTTGCTGAAAGTGAAGAAGAGTTGAAGTATTTACTGATGAAGGTCAAAGACTGTAGCCTTCAGTATGGATTACACCTCACGATAAAACAGAAGTCCTCACAACTGGACCAATAAGCAACATCATGATAAATGGAGAAAAGATTGAAGTTGTTAGGGATTTCATTTTACTTGGGTCCACAATCCACACTCATGGAAGCAGCAGTCAAGAAATCAAATGAAGTATTGCATTGGGCAAATCTGCTGCAAAAGACCTCTTTTAAGTGTTGAAAAGCAAAGATGTCACCTTGAAGACTAAGGTGTGCCTGACCCAAGCCATGGTGTTTTCAGTCACCTCATATGCATGTGAAAGCTGGAAGATGAATTAGGAAGACCAAAGAAGAATTGACACCTTTGTATTGTGGTGTTGGCGAAGAATATCGAATATACCATGGACTGCCAAAAGAATAAATCTGTCTTGGAGAAAGTACGACCAGAATGCTCCTTAGCAGCAAGGATGGCAAGACTGTGTCTCATATACGTTGGCCATGTTATCAGGAGGGATCAGTCCCTGGAGAAGGACATCATGCTTGGTAAAGTAGAGGGTCCGTGAAAAAGAGGAAGAGCCTCAGTGAGATGGATTGACACAGTAGCTGCAACAATGGGCTTCAGCATAACAACAATTGTGAGGATGGCATCAGAACTGGGCAGTGTTTTGTTCAGTTGTACATAGGGTTGCTATGAGTCGGAACCAACTCGATGGCACCTAACAACAACAACAACTTGTAGCAAAAAGGAAAATGCTTCCACATTTCACATATCCGTTAGAGCAGCACCCCACTCTCTGGGTACCAAATTCTGTCTTAGTTATCTAGTGCTGCTATAACAGAAATACCACAAGTGTTTTAATAAAGAGAAATTTGTTCTACACAGTTTAGGAGGCTAGAAGTCCAAATTCAAGGTGCCAGCTCTCGGGGAAGCCTTTCTCTTCTCTGTCAGCTCTGGGGGAAGATCCTTGTCGTCAATCTTCTCCTGGTCTAGGAGCTTCTCCGTGCAGGAACCCAGGGTCCAAAGGATGCATTCTACTCCTGGCACTGCTTTCTTGGTGATATGAGGTCCACACATCTCTCTGCTCACTTCTCTCTTTTTTGTCTCAAAAGAGATTGACTTAAGACAAAACCTAATCTTATAGATTGAGTCCTGCCTCATTAACATAACTGCTGCTAATCCCACCTCATTAACATCATAGAAAAATCAAAGCCAAACTCACTGCCATCGAATCAATTCCAACTCATAGCAACCCTTTAGGACTGACTAGAACTGCCTCATAGGGTTTCCAAGTTGCTGCTGGTGAATTCAAACTGCCAACCTTCTGATTAGCAGCTGTAGCAATTAACTACCATGCTACCAGGGCTCCTAACATCATAGATGATGGATTTACAACACATGGGAAAATCACATCAGATGACAAAATGGTGGACAATCCCATAATAATAGCCAAGTTGACACATATCTTTTGGGGACACAATTCAATCCATAACACCTCCTGAGCTACTTAATTATAAAATATAATTTTTTCCACATAGCAGCTTAATGTGTTCTTGTAAATAAGGGATTTTTCTGTTGAAAATGAAATAACAGTCATGTTTCTAATACACAAAAAAAGTGTATTAATTAGCATACTTCGAATCAAAGGACTTTCATGGCCGCAGCCATAATTGGAGTTTTAAATTTTATGTAGAAAACAACTCTTCTCAGCCCCAGCCCCAGCCCCATCTCTTGTGAGAAGTCCCCCTAGGGAGAAATCTCCTAGAGGTTAGAACCTGCACTCCCTAAGGACCTGGAGCAAGGGAGTAGCACTTACATATCCTATTCATGCTATAAAAACCAACTTCATTCATCAAGGAGATCCCTGGGCCCTGTGGTCAACCAGCCCTTCTCATACAGGACCAGTCAGGGCTCATATCTGCCTGCCAGGCTAGTGCCAAACCAGCCAGCAGCTCAATCAGCAATAGGCTGTGGGCACCTGAGCTGTCTTAAGAGTGAGTATAGCTTCTCAAGGAAGGCAGAGGGGAGTGGGTAACTGAAATTAGATGGAGCCCTTGCCCCCAAAGCCAAGCCAAGCAGGACATAAACCACCCAGGTTCATTGCCTTTTTGGGATGGGTATGTGATGGTCTTTAATGATCTTTTTAGGGCTGAGTGAAACCAACTAGAATGTTAATCTAGTGCAGCCTAGCTCTGACATAATGCTACTACGTATGCTTACAAAAGATATCTACCCTATTATAACATGTAATTTGGAATATTATTTATTAATATAGTCAATTTTTTCCTTTTATATCTTCTCTCTTTGAAAACAATTTTTTTTCTAAGCTTTACCTCAAGTATAAATAATACCAAAATCACATAACTAGTCTGCTCAGACTCTTCTTGGCTGGCTTTGTCACAGTGCCATCTCCTTTAATCAACAGATAGATGGAATTTCTACCATATGCCGTTAACAAAGAAAATGCTGGTAACTGATGGTTCCTATTTGCTGAAATCACTTTCCTTCTTATTGTTTCTTGCTTCAGTGAATAAGAAATAGTTTATTTTCTGTAAATGAAAATAGTTAAAAATAGTAACTCCCCCTTCACAATCTCTAAGATTATAAAAGAATATATAGGTATATAATTTAACGTTACGAGATGAACGTAAAGGTAACTAAACTAAGATGCTTTTCTTATGACTTTCGGAAATCTGCAGCTGGTCATCAGTTGTAGATATAATTATTTCACCTAATTCCTGTTCGCTTTCTAATCACCACTGTTAACTCATCACCAGTAAAACTCAAATCCTTCCATCCTAGTAATAAAGCTTGATTCTTTCCTCAGACACTGGACAAGAGAGGTGATGATAAAGCATTGAATCCTATTTTTTTTAACAAACATTCAAATGAGCATTCATCCCTTAATTTGCAGCAGTTACACAGTTATTTCAATTGCCCTGCTTTTGCTCCAAATACTTTTAGTAGTCTTTTCTTGGAAATCTTCCAGACCAGGTTATAAGCCACTTTAAAAAATTAGTCTTCTCACATCATAACGATATTTCATTTTAGACCAAAAAATGTTATTACCCAGTGTAATCATATGTCTTTTTCCTGCTCATGGCTCCAAATGATCTTCGGCTCTTTCAAAAACCAAATTATTCAGAAGACAAAGATTTGTCATCATTGAAATGTTCTAAAAAGAATGCCTTAAGCCCTGAAGAAAAGAATAAGAATACACATTTGATAGTTGCCCTTTCAAATTACCAGAGCATCTTCAAGTCTCTTACCTCATTTACTCCTCATGACCATCCTTAAATATTATTAGTCCCATACAGAGGAAGAAGCTAAGGCTTGAAGTCAGTCAGTCATTCATTTGATAGATATTTGTGCAATTCATATTATAGGCCAGTATGGGTAGATCAGATATGTTCGTAATTGCATGACTAGTAAGTGGCAAACCAGGACTAGAACACCAGTTTAATTTTCTGCTATATCATATTGCCTGTGGCAGATTATATATTCAAAATTATGAACATGATCACCAGTATCTCCCATCTCACATGCTCTAGAACCTTGCCATCTCCATATGAAGAAGTGAAGGCTAATTCTCCTCCCTTTGAATCTGGGCAGGCTTGTGACTCACTTGTAGCTGATAGAATGCAGTGACCGAAGTGATGTCACATAACTTCCTAGACTAGCTTTCACCCCATGGGCTCTTAAAGCCTTCAGCTGTCATGCAAACAGTCTATGTGAACTGAGCCTACCACGCTGTGAGGAAACCCAAACTAACCCATGTGGAAACACCACACAGTAAGGCCCTGAGAGAGAGGCCCTTTAATAGTCTCCCTTTGCTTCAGCACCCCTTCATTTCCAACACTAGCCATCCTCTGACTACAGCTGCATGAGAGACTCTGAGCCAAAACCATCCAGGTGAGCCTTTCCTGAATCTGTGAGACAATAAATTTACATAGCAATAGTTAACCAGAACATTGTCACTGAGAAAATTTCAAAACATTTGTGATGACTATCTACATGGTAGATTGCATGAATCTTTCCCATTCTTCACCCCTGCCTGTATCCATGCCCTCTACCATGTCTTTGCAGTTCCTTGTGGCAGAATATATTTCACCATCCCTTGACTGTGGGTTCAGTCATGTGACTTCTTTTGGCCAATAGGATATTAGCAGATATGAAGCAAGTAGAAACGTGATGATCTCTGTGTCTGAGCTTGTTCTCTGTGTCTGTACCATCTCTATGCAAAGACTAGGTCTTGGCTATGACCAGCCCCTTGGTCCAAGGAGGATGAGTGACGTGTGGAGTAGAGCTACCCCAGCTGTGCTCAGCCTAGATCAGCTAATCCTCAGCCAACTTGCAGATACTTGAAAAATAATAAGTGATTGAGATTTTAAGCCATTTATTTTTGGGGTGATTTTTTTTTCCAGCAATGGTTAACTGAGACACTAAACTTTTTAAAAAAATACATATCCTCTCAAGGCAAGCAAAAGCAAAAATACTTATTCATATGTATAAATTCTGATTTGTTCATTAAACTCCCAGTCTTCATATTGGCAGTCATACTTCGCTAGTCCTGTGTTTTGGAAGATATGGTTGGAGTTAGCCAGAGTATGAATCCTGTCTTTGTTATTCACAGACTGTTTGATCTTGGGCAAGTGTTAACCTCTCTAAACTTAGTTTTCTCATCTGTAAAAAGGGAAAAATAATAATACCTACCACAAAGACTTGAATACCCGAGGCCTGGAGTTAGAAAACTAACAGGGAAGAGCATGCTCGGCATTTCTCAAGCTGAAAGAACTGAAGAAAAAATTCAAGCCTCAAGTTGCAATACTGAAGGATACTATGGGGAAAAAATATTAAATGGTACAGGAAGCATCGAAAGAAGATGGAAGGAATACACAGAGTCACTATAACAAAAAGAATTGGTCGATGTTCATCCATTTCAGGAGGTAGCACATGATCAGGAACTGATGGTACTGAAGGAAGAGGTCCAAGCTGCACTGAAGGCACTGGCAAATAAAACTAGGCTCCAGGAATTCACAGAATACTAATTGAGATGTTTCATCAAACAGATGCGGTGCTAGAAGTGCTCACTTGTCTATGCCAAGAAATTTGGAAGACAACTACCTGGCCAACTGACTGGAAGAGATCCATATTTATGCCTATTCCCAAGAAAGGTGATCCAACCAAATGCGGAAATTATCAAACAATATCATTAATGTCACACACAAGTAAAATTTTGCTGAAGATTATTCAAAAGCGGTTGCAGCAGTACATTGACAAGGAACTGACAGAAATTCAAGCCAGATTCAGAAGAGGACATGGAACCAGGATATCATTGCTGATGTCAGATAGATCTTGGCTGAAAGCTGAGAATACTGAATACTGAGAATACCTGTGTTTTATTGACTATGCAAGGGCATTCAACTGTTTGGATCATAACAAATTATGGATAACATTGCAAAGAATGGAAATTCCAGAACACTTAATTGTGCTCATGAGGAACCTGTACATAGATCAAGAGGCAGCTGTTTGAACAGAACAAGGGGATACCACATGGTTTAAAGTCGAGAAAGGTGTACATCAGGGTTGTATCCTTTCACCATACTTATTCAATCTGTATGCTGAGCAAATAATCCGAGAAGCTAGACTGTATGAAAAAGAATGGGGCATCAGGATTGGAGGAAGACTCATTAACAACCTGCCTTATGCAGATGACACAGCCTTGCTTGCTGAAAGTGAAGAGGACTTGAAATACTTACTGATGAAGGTCAAAGACTACAGCCTTCAGTATGGATTACACCTCACCATAAAGAAAACAAAAATCCTCATAACTGGACCAGTAAGCAACATGATAAACGGAGAAAAGATTAAAGTTGTCAAGGATTTCATTTTACTTGGATCCACAATCAACAACCATGGAAGCAGCAGTCAAGAAATCAAATGATGCATTTCGTTGGGCAAATCTGCTACAAAAGACCTCTTTAAAGTGTTGAAAAGCGAAGACGTCATCTTGAAGACTAAGGTTCGCCTGACCCAACCCATGGATTTTCAGTCGCCTCATATGCATGTGAAAGCTGGACGATGAATAAGGAAGACCAAAGAAGAACTGACCCCTTTGAATTATGGTGTTGGAGGAGAATATTGAATATACAATGGACTGCCAAAAGAATGAACAAATCTGTCTTGGAAGAAGTACAGATATAATGCTTCTTAGAAGCAAGGATGGTGAGACTATGTCTCATGTACTTTGGACATTTCACATACTTTGGACATGTTATCAGGAGGGATCAGTCCCTGGAGAAAGATATCATGCTTGGTAAAGTATAGGGTCAGCAAAAAAGAGGAAGACTCCGAATGAGGTGGACTGACACAGTGGCAGCAACAATGGGTATGTATGTAAGTTTTACAGTCTGTATATATTTTGTCTACCGTTTAAGGGGTTCAGTCACACTAAATGTGTGATTGTTTACACTGTTTAAGTAAATGTAGTTCACCAAATTTACAATTAATGTAAGTATATGAGTTTAATGAATAAAAAATTAAAGTATGAATACCTTCAGTTATTCCTTTCCATACGCAAAAAACCCCTCGAGCATCAAAAGACATACAATCAACCACAAACATATAAAGAGGTAACCAATATGTAAAACTCAAGGTTAAACACTTTAGCTCATAGCACAGAGCCTGACACATAGGAATTTGATAAATTCTTGTTGAATGAATAATACTAGGTGGACTAGGGGGAGGAAATTCAGTTACTGAGTTCTGGGTATACAAGCCAAGACATGATTTATAAATGTGTATTTTCAAATGGCAACAAAAATGTATTATGGATAGAAAAAGGAAGCCAAGCTAGAATTTTAATTTTTTTTAATAAATAAAGCACAACATGACTAGTCTATATGCAGCAAATTTCAAGTTAACTGTAATAAAAATTAGAGGACAGTGAATTTCCTTGGGAAGAACAGATGTAAGATTTCAGATAGCAAATCTAGCACTTGGTCTATTAAATTAGAACGTACATTTCTCATTTCATTCAAAAAGCCAGTCACCATCATCGTGTTGAAATATATATTTCAATGAAAAAGTGGACTAGCTATATTCTTCCTAGCATAGTTCTAAATTTGGTTCTTATTTTAAAACTCAAGAATAGTACAGTGCCATTATCTGTGGGGGATACATGCCAGGATACCCAGTGGATGCCTGAAACCAAGGATAGTACAGAACCCTACATATACTAATGTTTCCTCCTATATATACATGCCTATGATAAAGTTGAATTTATAAATTAGGCACAGTAAGAGATTAATAATAATAGCTAATAATAAAACAGAACAATTATTAAGTAAAATAAGGATTACATGAACACAAGAAATGTGATACCTCAGTAGTGGATCTGATAAACGAGATAGCTACTAAGTGACTAAGGGGCGGGTAGCGTGTATGTGGGGATACGCTGAGTTAAGAACTGATTCACCTCCCACGTGGGACGGATCGGAATGGTGCGAGATTTCATTATGCTGCTCAGAATGGCATGCAATTTAAAACTTATGAATTGTTTATTTCTGGATTTTCCATTTAATATTTTCAGACCTTAGTTGACCACAGGTAACTGAAACCGTGGAAAGCAGAACCACGGATAAGGGGGGACTACTGTATAAGTAACAACGTGTTTAAAGGTGGGTTTTCTTTTTTTCCTGTAAGTAATGATTGACATTCAGAGTAACGTTTTGTTAGTGACTAACAACCAGAATGAGGGGGACTTTGGAAAGAAAATATACTGCAAACAGCCTTCAGAGATACAGTTTTGAATCTCAAGGAATATAAACTCATAGGGAGAAGAAATATAGTATTTCTGTACTTTGCACAGGCTTGAAAAAACAAGATCTTGAAAATGTGTGTTAATTAAAACTTAAGAGACTAACATGTTTTTATTTTTCCTAGTATTCAGCCCACTGAGGAAGATTGTGTCCCACAGGTTTAGACCTTTAACACAGAAAATTCCTTTGGCATCCAGAGTTGCTGAGTTTACCACTAACACTGAACTTTGCCTCCTTTGGAATTGGTGAGTTTTGCTGGAAGAGATGTGCATGACAATCATAATTCAATAGCTATGAGCAGGGTGACCACTCCATTTCTGGGAACTTATTTAGGTCATTGGAAAACTTAAAGTTGTGTCATTTTATGTGGCTCCAGAATTACTCAACGTTATGAAGTTGTTGAATTAAAAATTGCAATATTCATATGATTTCTGGCCAGTTTTCTTCAGACTTGTTTAGATGCATTTCTTTTTGCTCTGATTACTGTTAATAGAAGTCCTCAACAAGTAGCTTCTAGAAAAATCTATATTTAAATAAATACTTTGTTAGATCAGAAAGAGCTTAAATGAAATATTTTCAAGTAAAGATACTAAGAAGGGCCATTCCATCATTAACATCTGGTCTTGTCCATCTCCTGCAATATCTGTCATCCTCCTTCCCTCCTCCCTCATTCTGAGACGCTTGATACCTATTCTATTTTTTCTGTATCATTTAATCAGCTTTTTGTGGCAGAGACTTGTAACTACCTACACAATAACCATCCTCCATTTCTTTCATAATGACAGAACATCAATTTTATTTGGAGTAACAATGTGCCCAGCTAACCCCAGTTTTATTTGTGGTGGGAATGTGCCCAACTAGAAGAATTGTTTTCCCTCCTCTCTTGTACCTAGACATAGACATGGGACTAAGTCTTGGACAATGAGATGTAAGCAAAAATGTTGGGACAGACTTCCTGGAAGCCTTCTTTTTCTTTGTTTTTTTAAAATAATATTTTATTGTGTTTAAGGTGAAAGTTTACATAGCAAATTATGTTCCCATTTAACAACTTCTACACAAATTATTCAGTGATATTGGTTACATTTTCACAATGTATCATCATTCTCATTTATTCATTTCTGGTTGTACCATTTCCAGTACTTTAGTTTCCCTGCCCCATTACATTCTCATCTTTGCTTTAGAGTAATTTTTTACCATTTTGGACTCATGTAGATGAGTTTTTAATGAAGCTCATTATTCATGGGAGATATCTTTATTTTATGAGCTGGTCTGTTGTTTAGCTAAAAGGTAACCTCAAGGGATAATTTCAGTTTGAGGTTTAAAGAGTATCTCTAGGTGATAGTCTCAGGGAATAGTCTAGTCTCAACTGGTCCAGTAAGCCTGAACTTGTAAAGAATTTGAGTTATGTTCCACACTTTTCTCCCATTCTGTCAGGATTTATTTATTGTGGCCCTGATCAGAATGGTAGGTAGTGGTAGCTGGGCACCATCTTCTGGTCTCAGGGTAGATAAGGTCGTAGTTTATGTAGATGATTAGTCTTGTCTACTACTTCTCAGTTTCTTCCTTCTTTCTCTTTTGTTTCAGATAAATAGAGACCAATAACTGTATCTTAGATAGCTTCTTGCAAGCTTTTAAGACCCCAGACAGTACTCACCACATTGGAATGTAGAATATACACTTTGTAAACTATTATGTCAGTTACCTGAGTTGTCCCACAAGACTATGGTCCTAAGACTTCAAACTCAGAAAACCAATCTCATGAGGTGTTTGGTTATACCTAAGAAGTGTCCATACCTGTGTCCTCTATGTGTTTATTATATATATGAATATACTCCCATGCACACACATATCTGTATGTACAAATGACCATAGATACTTCTATCTGTGCACACATATGTACCCACATATTCATACTCATATGTCTATATACATATTTGTCTAGCCACACACATTTTTTTTGGTTTTTTGTTGGTGTTGCTGCAAAATTATATTTTCGTATCTTTTACCAAAGACAACCTTTTCTCTTGTGCACTTCTTAGTGGCATCATTTACCTTTGTCAAGCTGTGTGCACTTCATCCACATTCAGTGCTACTTTTCCCATCACCAAAAATAGCCGATGTCTACTGTCTGGATAGTGCTTCTCCTTTTCCTCCCCTACCCATCCCTGGTAACTATGAATGAGCATTGGTCTCTGTATATATATCTATTCTTGTCTTCTTATAAAAGTGTGATCATACAATAGTTGTCCTTTTGTCCTTGACTTATTTCACTCAGAATAATGTCCTCGAGATTCATCCAGGTTATGTTTCGAGGATTTATTATTATTATTATTGTACTTTAGATGAAGGATTACAGAGATAACTAGTTTCTCATTAAACAGTTAGTACACATATTGTTTTGTGACGTTGATTGCCAACTCCACAACATGTCAACATTCTCGCCTTCTCCACCTTGGGTCCCCCTTACCAGCTTTCTTGTCCCTGCCTGCCTTCTAGTCCTTGCCCCTGGGCTGGTGTGCCCATTTAGTCTTGTTTTGTTTTATGGGCCTGTATAATGTTTGGCTGAAGGGTGAACCTCAGGAATGACTTCATTACTGAGCTATAAGGGTATCTGGGGTCCATACTCTCAGGGTTTCTCCAGTCTCTGTCAAACCAGTAAGTCTAATCTTTTTATGTGTAAGTTAGAATTTTGTACTACATTTTTCTCCGACTCTGTCTGGGAACCTCTATTGTGATCCCTGTCAGAGCAGTCAGTGGTAGTAGCCGAGCACCATCTAGTTGTGTTGGACTCAGTCTGGTGGAGGCTGTGGTAGTTGTGGTCTATTAGTCCTTTGGACTAATCTTTCCCTTGTGTCTTTGGTTTTCTTCATTCTCCCTTGCTCCAGATGAGGTGAGACCAGTGGAGTATCTTAGATGGCCGCTCACAAGCTTTTAAGACCCCAGATGCTACTCACCAAAGTAGAATGTAGAACATTTTCTTTATAAACTGTTATGCCGGTGAGCTAGATGTTCCCCAAGACCATGGTCCCCATAGCCCTCAGCCCTGTATTTTGGTCCCTCATGGGGGGTTTGGTTGTATCTACAGAGATTCTATGACCTTGCTCTGGACAAGTTGTGCTGGCTTCCCCAGTATTGTGTACTGTTTTATCCTTCATCAAAGTTACCATTTACCTATTGTTTATTTAGTGTTTTTCCCTCCCCACTCCTCCCCTCCCTCATAACCATCAAAGATTGTTTCTTTTTGTGTGTAAATCTGTTCATGAGTTTTTATAGTAGTGGTCTCATACAATATTTGTCCTTTTCTGATTGACTTATTTCACTCAGCAAAATGTCTTCAAGCTCCATCCATACTGTAGCATGTATCAAGACTTCATTTCTCTTACTAGTTGAGTAAGTATTCCATTGTATGTATATACCACATTTTGTTTATCCATTCATCTGTCGATGAGCAATTAAGTTGTTTCCACCTTTTGGTTATCGTGAAGAGTGCTATAATGAACATTGGTGTACAAGTATCTGTTTGAATCTTTGCTTTCAAGACTTATGGGTATACACGTAGAAGTAGAATTGAATTGACGATTTGAATTGTGGTGTTGGTAAAGAATACTGAATATACCATGGACTGCCAGAAAAACAAACAAATATCTGTCTTTGAAGAAGTACAACCAGAATGTTCCTTAGAAGCAAGGATGGTGAGACTACATCTCACATACTTTGGATGTGTTATCACTCCCTGGAGAAGGACATCATGCTTGGTAAAGTAGAAGGTCAGTGAAAAAGAGGAAGACCCTCAACCAGATGGATTGACACAGTGGCTGCAACAGTAGGCTGAAGCATAACAGTGATCATGAGAATGGCACAGGAACGGGCAGTGTTTTATTTTGTTGTACACAGGGTTGCTATGAGTTGGAAGCCACTCAATGGCACCTAACAAAAACAACAACATAGTAGTTTTATTTTTAGTTTTTGAGGAATCACCACACTATTTTCCACAATGACCTGTACCATTTTGCATTCCCACCAGCAATGAATAAGGGTTCTAATTTCCCACATCCTCACCAACACTTGTTATTTTCTTTTTCTTTCTTCTTTTTTTTCAATCTGAGCCATCCTAGTGTGAATGAAATGGTACCTTGTTGTTTTGATTTGCATCTCTCTGATGGCTAATGACGCAGAGCATCTTTTCATGTGTTTACTGGCCATTTGAATGTCCTGTTTTGTGAAATGTCTATTCAAGTCCTTTGCCAATTTTATGATTGGGTTATTTGTCCTTTGTTGTTAGGTTGTTGAAGTTCTATATATGTTTTGGTTATTAGATTATTATTGGATATATGGTTTCTGAAGATATTTTCCCAGTTGGTAGTTTGTCTTTTAACTTTTTGGTAAAGTCTTTTGATGAACAAAAGTTTTTAATATTTGTGAGGTTTCATTTATTTATTTTGTCTTTTGCTGTTTGTGCTTTTCTTATTACATTAGATAATTCATTGTTAAAAGCTAGGCCCAACAGCATTGTTCCTGCATTTTCTTCTAAGAATTTTATGGTTTTAGTTTGCACATTTAAGTCCTTAATCTATTTTGACTTTATTTTTGTGTATGGCATGAGGCATGGATCCTGTTTCATTTTTCTGCATGTGGAAATCCAATTTTCCCAGCACCATTTATTGAAGAGAGTCTTCTTTCCCTAATGAATAGACTTAGCACCCTTGTCAAAAATGAGTTGACCATAGATGTATGGGTTTATTTCTTGACTATCAATTCTATTCCACTGGTCTATGTGTCTATTGTTATACCTGTAGCTGTATACACCCTCTCCTCACTTATTGACATGGTTAGGTTCCAAAGACCAGGTCATTAGGCAAAATCAGCATTATGCAAAAATGGAGGATGATCACATCAGGTCACAAAACGGAGGATGACTACATCATTACATAACTGCTGAATTACATCATTATTACATAACTACCAAGCCACTGAGAATCATGGCCCAGCCAAGCTGACAAATCACCTTAACTATCATAGCCAGCGCTACTCTTGCCTTGCACCTTGGCATTCATTACTGCCAAATGTATATCGTTAATGTGCAAAATAGTTGGATACTAGATTTTTTACTATTGTCGTAATAGTGAAATGTCAGATAACAAAATAGTCAATAAGTGAGAAGGTGTAATATGTTTTAAAACCAGGAAATGTGAGTCCTACTTTGTTCTTCTCTTTCAACCTTAGCTATCTGGGGTCTCTTGCCATTTCATATAAAGTTGAGGATTGGTTTTTCCATTTCTGTAAAGAACACTATTAGAATTTTGATCAGGATTGCATTGAATCTATAGATCGCTTTGGGTAGTATTGACATCTTAACAATATTGAGTCTTCCAATCCAGGAACATGGAACATGTTTCCATTTACCTTTATTCTTTTTTAATATATGCATTTATTGCTATAAATTTACCTCTGATCACTGCTTTTGTTGTGTCCCAAAAGTTTTGGTATGTTGTGTTTTCATTCTCATTTGATTCTAAGTATTTTTTAATTTCACTTTTGATTTCCTCTGTGACCCAATAGTTTTTTAGTAATGTGTTATTTTGTTTTCATGTATTTAATTTATTTTCCTTATTCTTCCTGTTATTGCCAGTTACATGCCGTTATGATCAGAGAAAATGCTTCGTATGGTTTCAGTCTTTTTAAATTTATTGGGGCTTACTTTGTGTCCTAAAATATGGTCTGTTCTGGAGAATGTTCCATGCACATTGGAGAAGAATGTATATTATGATTCTGTTGGGTGGTGTGTTCTATATATGTCTGTGAGGTCCTGTTGGTTAATAGTGTTATTCAAATCTCCTGTATCTTTATTGATTTTCTTTCTAGTTGTTCTATCTAGTGTTGAAAATGATGTGTTAAAATCTCCTACTGTTATTGTAGAGCTATCTGTTTCTGTCTTTAATTCTGTTGGAGTTTGTTTAATAAAATTTGGGAGCTCTGGCATTGGGTGTATACATATTTATGATTTTATGCTTTTGTGGTGAATCATTATAAATTGTCCTTCTTTGTCTCTTATAATGGATTGTGACTTAAAGTCTATTTTTTGAGATATTAATATAAAGTCTTTTTTTCAGATATTAATATTTCCACTCCTGCTTTCTTTTGGTTACTGTTTGCTTGGTATATTTTTTTCCATTCTTTGATTTTTAACCTATTTATGTCTTTGTGTATAAGGTGTGTCTCTTATAGAC
This sequence comes from Dugong dugon, assembly GCA_030035585.1. Lineage (NCBI taxonomy): Eukaryota > Metazoa > Chordata > Mammalia > Sirenia > Dugongidae > Dugong > Dugong dugon. The sequence goes on along the minus strand of CM057463.1, from coordinate 16,279,752 downwards.
AACATATTAATGGGTCATGTTTTTTATCCATTCTGCCACTCTCTGCGTCTTGACTGGTGCATTTAATCCATTTACATTCACTTGGATTATCGATAGGTAAGAATTTACTGCTGCCATTTTGTTATAATTTATACTTTTTTGTGGTGTTAATGGTTGATTTGTTCTTCTTTACTTTCTGTGCTGAGTTCTTTCTGTGTATGGATTTTCTTTTCATTGCATTTGTTATTGCTGTTTTTGGGTTTACTGAGTCTTTTTTATTTTCTTCTTTATTTTGATGAGTAGATTTATTAATTTTCTTTGAGATTACTTTGAAGTTTACATTTATTATCCAATATTTAAAACAGTGTGTTATATCTTACAATCACCTTAATTTCCTCTCTATATGGAAGTTTATAACTACACCATTCATTCCTCCTTTTGTTTTGAAGTTGTCATCAATTACAACTTTATATCTCTGGTTCCCTGTAATCGATTTTGTAGCTTTATTTTACTTTTATGAAGTTTTTACCTGGTTTGGTATCTGGGTGTTGCTATTGTGTGTCTTTATTTCAGATTGTTGTCTGATGTCTTTTGTTTCTGATCCTAAAGACTCCCTTTAATATTTCTTGTAGGGTGGTCTGATGGTTACAACTTCCCTTAATTTCTGCTTATCTGAGAATGTCCTAATTTCATCCTTATTTTTAAAAGACAATTTAACTGGATATATAATTCTTCTGACAGTTCTTTTTTTTCAGGACTTGGTATATGTCATCCCATTTCCTTCTTACCTGCATTGTTTAAGATGAGAAATCAGCTCTTAGTTTTATTCAGGCTCCTTTGTAAGTGATATTTTGCTTTTCATGAGCTGCTTTCAAAATACTTTCTTTGTCTTTGTTTCTGGAAAGTTTGATTGTGATATGTCTTGGTGAATTTCTTTTGAGGTCTATCCTGTATGAAGTTTGAGGAACTTCTTGAATGAAAATCTTCTCGTCTTTCATGACATTTGGAAAGTTTTCTACCATTATGTCTTTAAAAATTCTCTCTGTACTCTTTTCTCTCTTTCTCTTCTGAGATTCCTAATATGTTTTCTTACTTTTTCTACAATCTTCTTTCTGTTTGATCCTCAAACAAATTAGTATCAAGGATTTTGTCCTCTATTTTGCTGATTCTTTCTTCCATTGTTCCAATTCTACTTCTGTGTCCTTGCATCGAGTTACTTATTTCTGACATTTTATTTTAAACTTCTGAATTTCTAGTTGTTTTTGTATGGTTTCTATTTCTTTATTGAGTTTGTCATTTTGTTTTTGTATTGTTTTCCTGAATTCTTCTAGGCTTTTTTCCACATTTTCCTTGATCTCTTTGAGGAGCCTGAATACTAGTTTTTTTAATTCTTTGTCAGGTAGTTGCATTCTCATTTCTTCTTCAGAAAGATTTTTTTTCCCTTTATTTTGTTTGTTTGCTTGATCCATCTTATCCTGATTTTTCATATTATTTGTAATTGCTGTCTTCGAGATATCAAGATTCTATTTTGTTTATATATTTCTTTATTGATTGTATGTTTGTCTTTTTTGTATTGTTTTGCTATATCTGGAGCTTAGCTTTTTCCCTATCTCTTCATATTGTCACCTTTCTTTGTATTTTTTTAATTGTTTTTATTTTGTAGTATTGGTCTGTGTATGACTATGGTGCTGCTGGTTGGTTGGGAGTAATTTCTTATCACTGATAAGTATGATGGGTCACATACATACAGGAATCCCCTGTCATTGGGTGCATATGTCTTCCCTTATAGGATTGGGTGGAGGTGTGCTAGCAGGCTTCTTCCCCGTTGTGGGGCTCCAGGTGTTGGGTGGTCAGGCTCTCCCTATAACTCTTGTGGGGCCATGTGGTCCTTCCATGTTGGCATATGCTGTTAGTACAACATTTGCAGAGCAAGATGGGTCATCTTCGCAGACTGAAGAAGGTAGTACTACTCTAATGGATGAGGCAGACCCTATGCTTAGTCATGGTTTGATGTCCTAGTGGAGGGCTGGTGGCCTCCATGTATACTTGGACAGCCTGAAGGAATAGGTAGAGTATGGGAGTGGTGCATGTTTGGTATGTTGCCAGGAGCACCTTGCCTTGCAGGTTGGGCAGGGTGCATGGGGGGCATGGGCCAGGTGGAGCAAGCTGCCTTGGTGTCTCACTACACAGGGCAAGTGGGACTCATGATGGGCAGGTCACTGGAGGTGACTCACTGCACAGGCTGGGAATAGTGAGTGATAGGTGGGGCAAGTTGGAAGATTTCTTTAAAGTTGCTGGGAAGTGAACCGCTTTTGCCCTCTTCTGTCCTCCTTCCGGCTGCCTATAGAATGGAAGTAGTGATCGATGTTCCAACAGCCATATTAGATGCCCACATTAATGTGATTAAGGAGATGTCAGATGACTTTGAAACCATCTTACCAGCCTTGAACTGTCAACTTACCTGACTTCTTTTACTCTGAAGAAAAGTAAACTATCTACTTTAAAATACAATAATCAGAGTTTGTTTATTTTCTCCTATGGCACATAGTCAAGATTTCAGTGGCAAATGAATGGCAGGCTCAATCAGGGTCACTAAGGACAATTTAAGGAAGAGACTATAAGGGTGCATGCAAACTAGCAAAGGATGGTGTTATGAATTTAATTGTATTCCCTCAAAATATGTGTCTGATACCTGTGAATGCAATCCTGCTTGGAAATAGGGTTTTCTTTGTTATGTTTATGAGGCCATATCAGTGTAGGGTGTGTCCTAAACCTAATCACTTCTCAGTTATAAGGAGCAGCATAGACACAGAGACAAAAGATCACAAATGAGGGGAAGATAGATGCCACATGAAGACTGACAAGGAATCAAGGAACATTGAGGCTACAAATGCTGAAAGAGATAAGGATCTTACCCCAGATTCAATAGAGAGAGCCTTTCCCTAGAGCCAGTGCCCTGAATTTGGTCTTCTAGCCTTCTAAACTTGAGAAAATAAATTTTTTTTTTTTTAAAGCCACCCACTCGTGGTATTTCTGTTACAGCAGCACTAAGAAACTAAGACAGAAGGTAAAGCAACCCCAGTTAGCAATAGCAAGGAAGCCCATTTGGCCCCTAGAGAGAGTAGTTGCTGGAACCTGGAGAGCTATAGAACAAGGGACCTTCTGATAGGAGCTGTGACCTTCCAGCAGCCACTCCCAGCAGGGAGAGACTAGGACTAATAATTACCATGACTTTACCCTTACCTGCTCTCTTTTCTCCTGCTGTATCGCCCATTGGCTAAATTCAATCCTAAACTAGAGGGTAAAGGTAGCCAATTTAAGTAGTCCATCAAGGTCAGCCTCCAGGGGCACAGAGCAGGGTGGAGAAGGATAGAGAGTGTATCTGAAGGACAAATGGAAAATATCCAGCACAACTGCCTAATTAACTACACCCCTTCTCAAATCTACCCCAGACTCCAGTGTTATTTTAAAATAGAGGTTAATATTATCATTTCCCTCCTTTGTTCAAAATTCTTCAGTATATCCTAGAAGCCTAACAGAGCAAGCCCAGGCTCTTTGACTGAGCATGTAAGGTTGTCATTGTCTTGCTCCAGCCTGCTTTTCCAAACTTATTTCTCTGCAAGTTCCTACGTGTATCACACGTTGCTAATGAAAACATTAGTGGTTTGAGTCCACCCAGAAGCACCTCAGAAGAAAGGCCTAGTGATCTACTTCTGAAAAATCAGCCATTGAAAACCCTACAGAATACAATTCTACTCTGACACGCATAGAATTGCCATGAGTCGAAGATAACTCAAAGGCAACTGCTTATAGTTATCACATTTTGTAACCAAACTACAACTATCACCATTCCAAGCATATCCCGTGTTTTCTCATTCCCATGCCTTTGCCTTTAATATTCCTGTCTTACAGTGCAGGATATGCTTCTCTTTCTTTTTCACCTGTGAAAGCCTCACCCATATTTTAAGGAATCGCCCCAAACCATATACTGTATGGAATCTTTCCTGACACTCTCTGGCATGTAGGATCTGTCACGTGTGTGTGTGTGCACATGCACATGTGTGTATACATATATATGTGCATATATATAGATATTTATATTTATTTTTTTGTCTTACATAGTTGTGGAGGCTGGCAAGTCCCAAATCCGTGGATCAGATGTCAGGCTGGAGGCTTCTCCTGACTCACATGGTTGCAGGGCTGACGAACCCAAAATCAGTAGGTCACACAGCAGGCTGCTGGCTCACAGGGCTGCAGGAGCTGGTGAATCCCAAAATATGCAGGTCTGATGACAGGCTGCTGGCTCATGTTCAAAGAATCAGAGGTCACAGGATGATGAGTCAGATGCAAGATCCAGACATGGTGAGCTTTGCCAGAACATCTATATGTATTGGATGCAGGCCACTCCCTCAAGGAAATTCCTCTTTCAACTGATTGGCTACTCACATCAGATCACAAAATGGAGGATGATTACATAATATCTGCCAAACCACTGAGAATCATGGCCTAGCCAAATTGACACATAACCTTAACCATCATACCCTCTTTGACCTCCCACAACATACTCCAGTAGCATTCTTCTTCTCAGTAAATGGCCGTGTCATCCTATCGCCCAAGATGAGAAGGGGAAAAATGGCAACTGTAGAAATAAATGAAAATCACTCAAATGATAACCAAGGCTTCATTCCAGAGCTTGCTATAACAAAGAAGTTAACCACCATCACTTACATTTGGAAGAGGTATCTTTGCCAACACTTGGTATGCTCAGTCTTTTCAATGTTAGCCATTCTAGTGAGAGTGTAGCTACACGTCACCATGATTTTAATTTGAATTTCCTTAATGGCTAGTGATGTTCATTACCTATTTGTGTGCCTAATTTCCATTTGTGTATCTTTTTCATAGAAGGTTGGCTCAAATACTTTTCTCTTATTTAAATAAGCCTCTTATTATTGATTTGTGGTTTTTTGCTCATCAGTGGGACACAGTTATCACAGGAGATCTTATGCAGGCCTCTGATATGTACATTATGATGACGCCATGTGTGTCAGAGTAGACTGTGCTCCATGGAATTTTCAGTGGCTGATTTTCCTGATGTAAATAGCCAGGTCTTCTTCAGAGGCAGTTCTAGGTAGACTTGAACTGCCAAGCTTTCAGTTAGCAGTCAAAAGCTTTTCTGTTTGCACCATCTAAGGACACCTTTTTATTGAGCTTTGAGAGTTCTAGATACAAGTTTTTTATGAAATGTATAGGTTTTCAAATATTATCTCCTACTCTGTGGCTTGTCTTTTCAGTCTTTTAGCATGTATTTGACAGAGCAGAAATTCTTAATATTGTTGAAGTCCAAGTAATTTCTTTTCAAGAATTGTGCTTTTTGTGTTGTGTCTAAGAAATCTTTGCCTAACTCAAGATCATAAAGAATTTCTCCTATGTTTTCTTCTATAAATATTATAGTTATGTAAGTATTTACCCAAGAGAAATGAAAACATATGTGCATACAAAGTCTTGTACACAAATACTCATATCAACTTTATTTGTAATAGCCAAAAACTAGAAAGAATCCAAATGTCCATCAACAGATAAATGGTTAAGGAAATAGTATATCTATACAATGGACTACTATTCAGCAATAAAAAAGGAATAAACTATCAAACATACCTACCAACCTGGATAAAACTCAAAATAGTTATGCTGAATGAAAGAAGTCAGGCAAAAAAAGACTACATGTTGTATAAATGTATTTATATACAACTCTAGAAAATACAAACCAATCTATAGTGACGGAAAGCAGATCAGTGGTTACCTGGGAAGGGAAGAGGTGAGAGAGAGGCAATTACAAATGCACCTAAAGCTTTTGGGGGTGAAGGATATGTTCACTATCTTGATAGTGACAATGGTTTCATGGGTATATAAGCATATAAAAACTTACCAAATTTCTGCACTTCCTGTGCAGTTCATTGTATGTCAGTTATACCTCAATAAAGTGGTTAAAAGGTGTGTAATAACATATATATATATACACACACAGCATAAATATCTTATAAAAAGGAGTGAAAATGACCAAACAAGGGGAGATAAATATTTCCTAAATCACTTTTAAGCTGCTGTCCACAAAGAGTAAGCAAAAACATTAAAATTGCTTCTTTAATAACATTAGACAAAAAAGCAAGATAAAAATTATTAGTACTATAAGATCACAGCCATCTGAAACAGATACCAACAAAAAAGAAAGCATTATAAAAAAGCCTAATAAGAAAATGTAATCAAATGTAACAGTTATCTGTTGTTTGCTCTTGCTGTTGTTAGGTGCCGTAAAGTCAATTCCAACTCATAGAGACCCCATGTACAACAGAACGAAACACTGCCTGGTCCTGTGCCATCCTCACAATTGTTGCTATGTTTGAACCCATTGTTGCAACCACTATGTCAATCCATCACGTTGAGGACTGTTATGGATTGAATTGTGTCCTCCAGAAATATGTGTCAACTTGGCTAGGCCATGATTCCCAGTTTTGTATGGTTGTCCACCATTTTGTGACCTGATGTAATTTTCCTATGTGCTGTAAATCCTAACCTCTATGATGTTAATGGGGCAGGATTAGAGACAGTTATGTTAATGAGGCAGGACTCAATCTACAGGATTAGGTTGTATCTTGAGTCAATTTCTTTTGATATATAAAAGAGAGAAGTGAGCAGAGAGGAGAGGGACCTCATTACCACCAAGCAAAAAGAGCCAGGAGTGTGTGTGTCCTTTGGACCCAGGGTCTCTGTGCTGAGAAGCTCCTAGGCCAGGGGAAGGTTGATGAGCAGGAACTTCCCCCAGAGCTGACAGAGAGAGAAGGCCTCCCTCTGGAGCTGAAGCCCTGAATTCGGACTTTTAGCCTCCTAGGTTGTGAGAGACTAAATTTCTTTTTGTTAAAGCCATCCACTTGTGGTATTTCTGTTATAGCAGCACTAGATAACTAAGACAAGGGTCTTCCTTTTTTTTTGCTGACATTCAACTTTACCAAGAATAACGTCCTTCTCCAGGGACTGGTCCCTCCTGATAACATGTCTAAAGTATGTGAGACGAAGTCTCGCCATTCTTCTAAGGAATATTCTGGCTGTACTTCTTCCAAGACAGATTTGTTCGTTCTTCTTGCAGTCTGGTATATTCAACATTCTTTGCCAACATCAAAATCTGTTGGTTGTAGGACTATTTTAGTCATTTGTCTATGAATTTTTAATAATATTTAATCATACTGTACACAAATTTTATAGTTTTTTTTTTTTTTAATTAACAGTATGAGTAGTGTTTATGATTCCCCTGAAGTCTTTATACCCATTCACTTGGGATATTTTCAGTTCTTCACTATTGCGTGTAATGAACATTATTGGGTAATAGAACTTTTCCCATTTCTAATACTTTTTTTTTTTCAGAATAAAATCCTGAGAGTGGAGTTGTGTTGTAAGGCATATGAATTCTATTAGAGCACCTGAAACATTCAAAGGATGACAGCCTTTACTGGTATTTCCCCCCAGGTGCCTTTCTTTTCAGGAAGAGAAATCCAAATGCAAGAGTAGGAGTGAAGTTCCCTTTTGTCTATACAGTTAAAACTAAAAAGTGAGGATACTAGCCTTTAGAAGTCCTCAAGCACCTGAACAAAAATTGTAAGTCATTTTTCATTTCATACCAGCATTCCATTCAGACTTCCTTTAGCAGCACATGAAGAACAATGTCTGGTACAACCAAAAGTTTTCTTCTTGAGTCAAGCCCAAGCAGCTTGACTCATATTACCCTTTTTTCCGTTTGAAGAATGCTTCAGCATCCTTTAAAGTTTTTTCATATTTGAAAAGCTTTGAATGGGCTGGTTAACACCCAGGTCAGGAGAGTTCTTAAAAATCTAGAGGGGCTATTATTGTATTCGAGTCAGCTCCAACTCATGGTGACCTTATGTATAATAGAATAAAATGTTGCCGAGTCCTGAGCCATCTTCATGATTGTTACTATGTTCGAGTCCATTGTTTTGGCTACTGTGTCAATGCATCTCATCAAGGACCTCCTTACCCTTCACTGACACTCTGCCAACCATGATGTTCTTTACTAGTGATTAATTTTCCTGATGATGTGTCTAAAGTAAGCAAGACAAAGTCTTGCCATCCTTGCTTCTAAGGAACATTCTGGTTGTATTTCTTCTAAGACTGATTTGTTTATTCTTCCATCAGTCCACAATATATTCAATATTCTTTGCCAACAATACACTTAGAATGCATCAATTTTTCTTCTTTTCCTCTTTCAGTGTCCAGCTTTCATATGTATATGAGGCAATTGAAAAGACCATGGCTTGTCTCAGGCACATCTTAGTCATCAAAGTGACATTTTTGCTTTTTAAAACTTTAAAGAGGGCCTTAGCAGCAGATTTTCCCAAAGTAATATGTCGTTTGATTTCTTGATTGCTGCTCCATGGACATTGATTTTTGATCCAATTAAATGAAAGTGTTGACAACTTCAATTTTACTCCATTTATCATGACGTTGTTTATCGGTCCTGTTGTAAAGATGTGAGCTGGTTTAATTCACAACAGTAATAATTGCTGCAACAACTTCCATTTCTTTAGTTTCTATTTAGTAAAATAATAAAATTAGCAACTTCATGCTCAGCCTAACCTCTTAGAAGAATGTTATGAGGAGAAAATTATTAACGTCTTCAGTAAATTCTTATAAATATAATATGCAAACATAGTATTTTTCTTGGAATCCCAGACAATAATTTCACAGTCTTAGTGTTCTGGGATCTGACTTTGAAATGAAATGAAAGGTCTTGATCTTTTAATTAGTTAAAGTTGTCTATAAAATTATGACTTATTCTTGATAATGTGCAACTTCATAATTACCACAAGATATAAGTAGTGAAATGGTTATAATCTAAGTAGCATTCAGAGCAATACATTACCATGCATCCCCATAGGTTTTCCCCCTTAGTTTTGAATAATTGTAAGCAATCTAGGTAGAATACCCAAAGATGTAGTTCAGCAAAAGTTTTATCACTATTCACCATTGTTTAGGAAGGGAATGTTTTATTTCACTAATTTGTTCATTAATTCTGAGAAGCTTTTGGAGGATGTAAATAACCAACCAACAAATATTTATTGAACGCTGACTATGTATAGACAGAATTCTAGGCAGTGGAGATATTGAAGTGTACAAAACAGAGTCCACACCTTCAGTGAGCTTTTAATCTATTATAAGGATATCAAAAAGCGATAAGTGCTAAGAAGATGATAGTATGTGGAAGTGTAGTTCAGAGTGAGTGAGAGAGTTGCTTTAATTGCAACTGCTGCCTCTTTGCAGTTACATTTGAATTTAGACTCCATGACGAGGCAGCCATGTGGAGATCTGAAGGAAGAACATTCCAAGCAGAAAGAAAAGAAAATGCCACAGCCCTAAAATGGAAAGGAGCTTATATGCTCAAGAGGCAAAAGGTCAAAGTGTCTGGAGAGGAGGGAACAAAGGGGAGAATAGGGTGAGGCGGGGGGATGAGGACAAATAAGTGGGCAATGGTTGAATCATGTAAAAATTGTGGACCATGGTAAGGACAGTGGATTTTTTCTCTGGTTGTAATGGGAAGGTATTGGGTGATTTTAAATTGAGGAATGACATGATCTAAACCACACTTTAGAAAGCTCACTTTGGCTTCTCTGTGGAGGATGGACTATTAAGGAGGCAAGAGTTCCCAGCAGCACATGATAGGACTGTTGAAGACTTGTTCTGCTAGAAGAAGGCCCTGGTGGTGCAGTGGTTAAAAGCTCTGCTGCTAACCAAAAGGTCAGCAGTTCAAATCCACCAGCTGCTCCTTGGAAACTCTATGGGTCAACAGGTTTGGTTTGTTTTTTGTTTTTTCTGCTAAAACATCAATCTAGAGGCTGTTGCTATAGTCAGTGCAAAAAATGATGGATGAGCAGTGTTAATGGCAGGATATAGTTTGAAGACAGAACTTATATGAGCTACTAATGAATGGTGAGAAGTTGTATGAAAAAGAGGAATCAAGGATGATTCTTAGGTTTGGAGGCTGAGTAACTGGATGGATAGGGTGATGCTGTAGTTCAGTATGAGAAGACCTGTGGAGAAGTAGATTTGGAGGGTAGGCAGAGAAATAAGCTGTTTTGTCCAGTCTAGTTTAAGATGCCTATTAAACTTCAAAAGGAGACATCAATAAGGCAGTTGGATATATATAGTGAGAGATGTCAACTGAGTTATTTAGCACTTTGGGTTTCAATCCTGTTCCTGCCACTCAGAAGCTGGGTATATTTGGGCAACTTACTTAACTCCCTGCAATTCTATTCTCTCATCTTTAAAATTGGCATAATAATAATGAAGAAAACGAACAACAAACAAAAACAAACTCGTTGCCGTGGTGTAGATTCCAACTCATGGCAACACCATGTGTTATAGAGGAGAACTGCTCCATAGGCTTTTCCTGGCTATAATCTTTAAGCAAACAGATTGCCAGGCCTTTCTTCTGTGCCACTGCTGGGTGGGTTTGAACTGCCAACCTTTGGGTTAGTAGTCTAGTGCAAATCATCTGTGCTACCCAGAGACCTTTTAATAATGAAGAAAGCAACATTCAAGTCCAAATCTCCCGGCTCCTAGTCCAAAATTCTTCTCAATCCACTACTATCTCCTTAGGAGTTCCTAGGTAGTGCTAACAGTTACTGCATAGGCTGCTAACCAAAAGGTTGGCAGCTGGAGTCTACCCAGAGGTTCCTCGGAGTCTGCTCGACATCAGCTGGTGGTAATTTTCTTAGTTGCCAGCTGCCCATTTGTTGATGCCATCATATGAACATTCTTAAATTATGCAACCAATTTGCATATGTGGTCACATTGTTTTTATTTTTCTAATCAATCCCCAAAGTCTCTATATGCCCTATCAGAGGAATTCTAATAGACTCTCTTGAGGCTTCTCTCACCCCCAGTTTTCCAGGTACTCCAGAGATTTAATCCATACCCCCAAGCCATTCCTGCTGTTTCTTCTTATCAGGTCATGATGCCACCATTTGAAGACATGTTCTCAGTTTGACATACACTGATGGAATGTCCTTCTTGGGCCAATTTGATGCTCAGGCCCCAGTAGGGTCAATGTTGGGCCCCTGAGTTAATCACTTTTTAGTTTCATAACCAGGCTCAAATATTGTTCCCCAAAGCTCTACTGCTATGTCAGAATGGCTGGGTCCATCCATGCAAGTTTACAGCATCAGCCACACACTGTGGCCTAGTTCTGTACCTGGGCTACCTGCAGACTCACCCTTCACTCAAGGTGACTCCCCACATTACTCCTAGAAATTGGTCTGCCTAATTTTTGTATTAAGTGCAATATTGTTTTAGGGGGCAACTTCATGAAAAGTTTGGCTTCCCAGGTAGCATTCAAGTTCCTTGAAGGCATGTTCACATATTCTTTATCTCTGTATTCTCAGCACTGGACACTACAATTGGATGTTGCAGACGTATAATTAAACTGCTGAAAGAGGGAACGAAAAAGAATTAAGGTGACCTTTTTTATTGTACTGAGCTAGTTCCTGTTTTCTGCTATATCCATCTTTACGTAGAGTATTTCTTTTTATCCAAAGTCCAGAACAAAGGATTTGGTTTGCATATGTTTTTATTGTTGCTGGTTGCTGTTGAGTTGATTCTGACTCATGGCGACCTCTTTTTGTTTGTTGCAAGAAATATAGGTCACTTGGTAATTATCCGCGAACCACAGAATCTGATTGGTGCTGGTCTTTTACACATTTTTGAGAATCATCAATAAGCATTATCCTACCTACAGAGGTAAAAGTGGTATACTCAGCACTAATGTTACAAACCTAGAATGTCACATTCTCCAGTCATTCATCTGTCCCAGATAATTACCATTTCTCAATAATCTATATCTACTGCCTTTATTCTTTTATTTAGAAGTTTCTACCTTTGTTTACTAACACTGACATGGAAATAACTTGAAATAAACTTTAACAATTTTGAATTACTCTGTTAGCTCTCAATGAAGTGTCAGGTGAACTGCAGGTAAATATATTGAAAACGGTTATTTAACAATATTCATTTCTTTCTTCAAAAGCTTTTTATTATGTATTTTAAATGTATAAAATTATATATTTAAAATATGTGACGTTATGTATTTTTCTGATAATGAAAGTATTATGTGCACACTGTAAAAAATTTAAAAATATACAATGTACAAAGTAGAAAATGTTACTTTTCCATAATCCTACCCCCAAGAGAAAAGCAGTTTTTCTTTGATGTACATTCTTAATTTTTTTGATATATATTCAAACAATGTATCATATATTTTACAAAAATGCCATCAGGTGATATATAGTTTGGCAATGCTTTTTATTGCTTAGGTAGTTATCTTTCCTTGTCAGTATGTATAGATATAACTTATTATCTTAACAATTGTATAATATTCCATAGATGGCTGCTATATGTTTTCTAACCAGCTGGAAATTGATGAACAATTAGATGGTTTCCAATTTCTTTACTATGTAAGCAAAGTTGCAATGAATACCTATGTACATATATCTTTCTACATTTGTGCAACTATATCTAAAGGAAAAATTCTTATAAGTAGAATTTCTGAATTTAAAGAAATTACTATTTTAATGTTGAATTTGATTTTATTTTAAAAACATATTTCCCAATTGCTTTCAATAACCCTGTACTAATTTACACTTCTGTTAACTATTATGGTATGTTTTCGCTCCCTGGAGCATTCTTTCCTGTTTACTCATTACTTGCATTTTTAATGTGAATTATTTTTTATGATTTTTGCCCTATTCTTACTACATTTAGTTATTTTATATTGATTTTTAGTATTTCTTATAATTTATGGCAATTAACCCTTCAATCATATATATTGTCAATACTAATTCCCAGATGATTCCTTCTATATCAACCTTTAGAGTATATTTTTCTGTACAGATATTTAAACTTTTAGGCAATTAAATTTATCTCCTTACAGTTTCTGATTTTTATCTCAGGTCTAAGTAGAATTTTGTCAATTGAAATTATAAAAATATTTACCCAAATTTCTCCTCTAGTATTTTATTCCTTTTTTCATTTAATTATGATTTAGTATTTAAGATAAAATAATCCTTCTTATATATTTATTTTCTATTAAATCATTATGAAAATTTAAGTAACATAATAGTAGAATATATAATTTGGGATTATAACTTTTAGAATAGAGAAATATTCAGAACACTACATGTGAGTACTCAAGACATTACTTCCAGAAAAAGAATAATGGTACAAATTTAGAAAAGAAAATATGTGAATGAACTAATGTATATCTAGTAATATTTATTAAAATAAAAGTATTTTGTTCCTTACAAACATCAGACTTTTTGATACCCTGGTGAGTGTTTTGTAAATTTATTCTAAGTGGAGATGCAGGTCAATTTAGCAGATTTTAGTTGAAGGTCACCACTGTGCCTGGTGCTGAGAATACAGCAATACAAAGGCCTGTGAAAAAGAGATTTGTTGAAGGCTTTTGAAGAAAGAAGCTTCCTCTTTCTTCCAAAAAAGCTTCTAGAGTGTCTGTCTCCTGGTCATGAGCAGGAAAAACATGTCACTCTGAGAATTTGGTTACCAGTTAGCACCACAAGGGGGAGCTAACAGTAGAACAAGGCTGAGCTAACCTTCATGGATTGCAGTGCTCAGGGAGTGAAAGAAATTTGCTCTTGGGTGTTTTTAAGCTGCTGAGTCAAACCTATTTTCATCTGACTTTAAACTTCCCAGTTATGTGAGCCAATAAATCTCTGTAATTGTTTAAGCTAGTTTCTGTTACTTACACCCAAAGGCATCCTAACCAATACAGTAGTCCTCATACATACCTGCATAAATACTGTGTACTTCTCTATTTGGCATGTACCTCATGGTATTGTGATTATCAGTTAATTTGTCTGTATTTCCTTTAAACTTTAAGCAGAATTGTATTTATCTTGTATCCCTATCTGTCCCCACCAAGTATAGTGCCTAGCAGAGTCTAAGCATCCTTTGTCAAATTTTCTTCAAATCTTCCTTATTTTAAATTCAGTAAATTTATTTAAATGCAATAAATCATTACCCACCAAGCTGAGGTCCCCAGTCTCAATTCCCCCTCTTTTTATACAGAAACAAATATCATTATCTACCATGTAGGTAGGCCAAGCTTTTTAAATACTATTGCTTTGTATGGTTTTAAATACATGCAAAAGAAATTATACTGTACTTAATATTTGGCAGCCTATTTTCAACACTCAACATAAGTGTTCTTGATATTCATCAATGTTAATTCATACAAATCTAGTTCATTCATTTTAACTACCATACAGTTTTCTGTCATAGAAAGATACCACGTTTTATTCATCCAGTCATCTATTAGTGAAGATTTGGGCTTTTTCCAGATTTCACTATTATGAACAATGCTGGAGGTAGAGTGAGTAGATACGGTGATGCAAGCTTGTGGAAATTTTTTTCTAACTGCCACAGTTCTATTAGAGAAGTAGTAAGCAAGGTCTGAGAGACAGAATGAAAGAGAAGGTATTGAGGGTTTGAGGAGAGAAAAGAAGGTACAGAATAAAGGTGTAGGAGAATGGAAGGACGAATTAATGCAGGGATGTGCAGTTTGATGCCTTAGCAGTACTAAGGGCACACTTGGAGTAGTACCAGTCAGCATGTCTATAGGTTTTTGTCAGCCATATTCAGCTGCACAGTGCACGTGCAGAGAAGATAGCTGGATTTAACCAAGGTTGCAGTTCTGCCAAGTGAATACCATAAAGGCAGAGAAGGGCAATGGAGTCCATCGTGTATACCTGGTTGGAATGCCTGACTTGTGGATTGAGTTGCGTACCCCCAAAATATGTGTTGAAGTCTTTACTCCTGTAACCCTAAATATGACCCTATTGGGAAATAGGGTTTTTTTTAAATTATGTTAATGAGGTCATACCAGAGTAGGGTGAGTCGTAAACCTAATCACTTCTGAGTGGTGTCTTATAAAAAGAGAAAACAGACACATCCAGACAGACACATAGGGGGAGATACTATGTGACAATGGAGGCAGATACATCTATAAGTAGCAAAGGAATATCAAGGATTGCCGCAGACACCAGAAACTAAGAATTGACACAGCTAAGACCCTGATTTTGATTTTTCAGCCTCCAGAACTGTGAGAAAATAAATTTCTGTTCTTTAAACATACACACTTGGTGATATTTTGTTATGGCAGATCCAGGGCTTTAAACTGGTTCATTTTTGTTTGAAACCCTGCTGAGAATTTGTGTTTCTAATAAGTTCCCTACTGAGAATTTGCATTTCTAACATGTTCCCAGGAAGTTATACGTAAGAATCACCTGGGGATCTTGTTAAAATGTAGATTCAGATTTAGTATATCTGGGGTGGAAATGCAAATTCTCAGTAGTGGTTCAGAATTGAACAAACTGGTTCAAAGCCCTGGGCAGCCCTAGGAAACTAAGACACTGACCATGGGATTTAAGTTGGGTAAGGGAAAGGAGTCCCTGGGTGGTGCAAATGATTAATGCTCTCAGCTACTATACCTTGGAAGAAAGGCCTGGAGATCTACTTCCAAAAAGTCAGCCATCAAAAACCCTGTGGAGCTCGGTTGTATTCTGACACACATGGGGTCACCATGTGTTGGAATTAACTCCACAGCAACTGTTTTTTTTAAAGAGAGGGTTAAGAATATCTAGATGATGCTGGGCTATGAAAAGGTGGCCTATTCAATGGATTCTTATGTCAAAATGCATTGTAATAGACAAGGAAGGGCATTATGTAATGATTAAAGGGTCAATTGACAAAGACGACATAACCATAATAAATATTTATGCATGGAAGAACAGAGCTCCAGAATACATAAAGCAAACTCTAACAGATTTGAAAAGAGAAATAAATAGTTCTACAATAATAGTAGGAGACTTTAACGCAGCACTTTCGATGATGGACAGAATAACTAGAGAAAAACTCAGCAAAGATAGAGAAGATCTAAATAACACAATCAAACAACTTGACCTCATAGACATGTATAGAACACACCACCCGAAAGAGGCATAGTACACATTCTTCTCCAGCGCACATGGATCATCATTCTCCAAAATAGACCTTATTTTAGACCACAAAGCAAACCTCAATGAATTAAAAAGATTGAAATAATACAAAGCATCTTCTCTGATAATAGCTGTAAAACAAGAAATCAAAAACAGAACAAGGAAAAAATTAAATACATGGAAACTGAATAACACCTTAAAAACTACTGGGTTATAGAAGAAATTAAAAATGGAATTAAAAAATTCCTAGAATCAAATGAGAATAAAAACACAACATACCAAAACCTTTGAGACACAGCAAAAGCAGTGCTGAGAGGAGAATTTATAGTAAATGTGCACATCAAAAAAGAAGAAAGTGCCAAAATCAATGATTTAACCCTACAACTTGAACAAATAGAAAAGAAGCAGCAAGAGAAGTCCACAGTCACCAGAAGGAAATTATAAAGATCAGAGCAGAAATAAATTGACTGGAAAACAGAAAAACAATAAAAGAATCAACAAGACTAAAAGCTGGTTCTTTGAAAGCATCAGTAAAATTGACAAACCGCTGGCCAAACTGACAAAAGAGAAAAATGAGAAGATGAAAATAACAAAAATAAGAAATGAGATGGATGACATTACAACAGAACCAACTAAGATAAAAAGGATCATAAAAGAATATTCTGAAAAATTGTACTCCAACAAATTTGAAATCTAGAAGAAATGGACGTATTTCTAGAACCACACTACCTACCTAAACTAACACAAATACAGGTAGAAAATTTGAACAGACCCATAACAAAAGAAGAAATTGAAGAGATCGTTTAAAAAAAAAAAAAAAAAACTCCCACCAAAAAAAAAAAAAAAAGCCTTGGCTGGCCAACATGGCTGCACTGGAGAATCTTAACAAGCTTTCAGAGAAGAGTTGACACCAATTCTATTCAAACTATTCCATAACATAGAAAAGGAAAGAATACTCTCAAATTCATTATATGAAGCCAGCATACCCCTGATACCAAAGCCAGGCAAAGACACCACTAAAAAAGAAAATTACAGAGCAATATCCCTCATGAATATAGAAGTAAAAATTCTCAACAAAATTCTAGCCAACAGAATTCAACAGCATATCAAAGAAGAAGAAGAAGAAAAGAAAAAATCATGATCAAATGAGATTCATACCAGGGATGCAAAGATGGTTCAACATTTAGAAAATCAATCAATGTAATTCACCGCATAAATAAAACAAGGGAAAAGACTCATATGATGATCTCAATCAATGCAGAAAGATCATCTGATAAAATTCAACACCCTCTCCTGATAAAAACTCTCAGAAAAATAGGAATAGAAGGAAAATTCCTCAACATAATTAAGGATATATGTACAAAACCAACAGCCAACATTATTCTCACCAGAGAAAGATTGAGAGCATTCCCCTTGAGAAGGGGAACAAGACAAGGATGTGGTTTATCACCACTCTTATTCACTATTGTACAGGAAGTGCTAGCTAGAGCAATAAGACAAGAAAGGGAAATAAAGGATATCCAAATTGCAAAGGAAGAGGTAAAACTATCCTTATTGCAGATGACATGATTTTTATGCATAGAAAATACCAAATATTTCACAAGAAAATTACTGAAACTAATAGAAGGATTCTGCAAAGTAGCAGGGTACAGGTTCAACACACAAAAATCAGTTGGTTTCCTCTATTCTAAAAAGGAGGACTCTGAAAGAAAATGAAGAAAACAATGCCATTTATAATAGCTCTCAAAAGGATCAAATCCTGGGAATAAACCTAACCAGGGACGTAAAAGACTTATATAAGAAAAATTATAAAACACTACTATAAGAAACTGAAAGAGATCTACATAAATGGATAAACGTTCCATGCTCATGGATTGGAAGACTTAACATTGTGAAAATGTGAATACTAGCAACAGCGATCTATAGATAAAAGGCAATCCCAATCCAAATCCTAACAACTTTCTTTAATGAAATGGAAAAACTAATCTCCAACTTTATATGGAAAGGAAGGAAGCCCTGAACACCTAAAGCAGCATCAAAGAAGAACAAAGTAGGAGGTCTCACACTTCCCAATCTCAAAACTTCCTATGCAGGCACAGTAATCAAAACAGCCTGGTACTTGTACCATGACAGACACATAGACCAATGGAATACATTTAAAAACTCAGAAGTAAATCCATCCATCTCTGGGCAGCTGATCTTCAACAAAGGTTAAAAGTCCATTTAATGGGGGAAGAAACAGTCTCTTTAACAAATGACGCTGGCAAAACTGGATATCCATATACAGAAAAATGAATCAGGATCCATACCTCACAACATGCACAAAACTAACTCAAAATGGGTCAACAGACCTAAATGCTAAAGCTAAAGCTATAAAGTTCCTGGAAGATAACATAAGGTTGTATCTAGGGGACCTAATCTTCGGCATAAATAGCCTGTCAAACAAAACTAAAAATCCACTAATGACAGAAGATAAATTAGATAATTTGGACTTCCTAAAAATTAAATACTTATGCTCATCAAATGGCTTTACCAAGAGAGTAAAAAGAGAACCTACAGACTGGGAAAAAATCTTTGGCAAAGACATATCTGATAAGGATCTAATTTCTAAACCACATAGAAAACGTCAACAACTCAAAAACAAAAAGTTAAACAATCTAATCAAAAAATGGGCAAAGGACATGAACAGAAACTTCACCAAAGAAGACCTTCAGACAGCCAATAAATATGTGAAAAGATGCTCATTAGCCATTAGAGAGATGCAAATCAAAACTACAATGAGATACCAAATTAACAACAGCAGCTCTCGAAAGGTTAGATAAAAACCTTAGGGGGCAGTGAATTTATGTTAATGAGGGAGGAACAATGCAGAAAAAGGAGGGTAAAAAATGGTTGTACAACTCAAAGAATATAACCAATGTCAGTAAATTTTATATGTAGAAACTGTTGAATTGGTGTATGTTTTGCTGTGTATATTCTCAACAACAACAATAAAATAAAATATGAGAAAAAAAATACACTGAGATATCATCTAAGCCCTGCAAAAATGGCAATGATCAAAAAAACAGAAAACAACAAATACTGGTGATGTTGTGGGGGGATTGGAACTCTTATACGTTGCTGGTGGGATTGTAAAATGGTACAACCACTATGGAAAACAGTATGGCACTTGTCATGGATTGAATTATGTCCCCCCCAAAATGTGTCAACTTAGGCCATGATTCCCAGTATTGTGTGGTTGTCCTCCATTTTATGATTGTAATTTTATGTTAAAGAGGATTAGGGTGGAATTTTAACACCATTGCTAAGGTCACATCCTTGATCCAATGTAAAGGGAGTTTCCCTAGAGTGTGGCCTGTCGCCTGCACCATCGTTTATCCTACAAGAGATAAAAGGAAAGGGAAGCAAGCAGAGAGTGGCGACCTCATACCACCAAGAAAGCAACACTGGGAGCAGAGAGTATCCTTTGGACCTGAGGTTCCTGTGCTGAGATGCTCGCGGACCAAGGGAAGACTGATGACAAGGACCTTCCTCCAGAGCCAACAGAGAAAGCCTTCTCCTGGAGGTGATACCCTCAATTTGGACTTCTAGCCTACTAGACTCTGAGAGAATAGGTTTCTCTTTGTTGAAGCCATTCACTTGTGGTATTTCTGTTAGAGCAGCACTAGATGACTAAGACAGCACTTCCTCAAAAAGTTAGAAATAGAAATACCTTCTCTCTAGCAATCCCACTCCTAGGTATATGTCCTAGAGATAAAAGAGCAGTGACACCAACAGACATATGCACACCTATGTTCATTGCAGCATTATTAACAATAGCAAAAAGATGGAAACACCCTAAGTGCCTCTCAACAGATGAATGGATAAATAAATTGTGGTATATACATACAATGGAATACTGCACAACTATAAAAAATAATGAGGAGTCTGAGAAGCATAACATGGATGAATCTGGAGGACATTACGTTGAATAAAATAAGTCAATCACAAAAAGACAAATATTGTGTATGGTCCCACTGTTATAAAAACTCAAGAAAAGATACACACACAGAAAGCAAACTTCTTTGATGTTACCAGGGTTGGGAATGAGAAGGAGGAGGAATCACTTTCTAGATAGTAGACACTTGTTATTTTTGGTGATGGGAAAGGCAAGACCAAATATGGTTGAAGTCAGCACAACCTGACCAAAGTAAATAAAGACATTAATAAGTACACAATAAAAGGGGTCAATTTCGGTAAACACTATAACATGTACAATTTTGCAACAACAGTAAAAACAACCAAAAAACGTGTGTGGTTACGTAGGTAGATATGGATGCATATATGTGTATAGAAAGGCATACGCGTGTAAATGCATCTGTATGTATAGGTGTATTTGGAGGCATATGTATATACATGTTTGTATGTGCTACATGTATATCCACATATGTAACAATAATAATAAATGGTGGCTATACACGTGGAATCAAATAGACTACATCTGTGGAAAGAGACTATGGAAAAGCTCAAAATGCTCACATAGAAGTTGAAAATTAGAACAAGTTCATGAGAGTCAAAGTACAACCTTGAGTATATCCCACCTGAATTTAGAGACCATCTCAAGAATAGATTTGATGTATTGAACACTAATGGCCAAAGGACTGACAAGTTGTGGAAAGACATCAACGACATCGTACATGAAGAAAGCAGGAGGTCATTAAAAAGACAAGAGGTCATTAAAAAGATCAAAATGGATGTCAGAAGAGACTCTGAAACTTGTTCTTGAACATAGAATAGCTAAAACAAAAGGAACCAAAAAAAAAAAAATTGCCATTGAGTTGATTCTGACTCACAGCGACCCAGAACACAGAGTAGAACTTCCCCATAGGGTTTCCAAGGAGTGGCTGGTGGATTCGAACTGCCAACCTTTTGATTAGCAGCTGACTGCTTTAACTACCGTGCCACCAGGGTTCCTTAACATACTAGGGACACCTAAATATAAACCAGTCATTTTATAAAATTTCACTGAAGCATTTATAATTGCCTCTCTGTTAGCCTCATCAAAAGAACTCTTTTTTTTGTTGTTGTTTTTTGTTACTGTTGTTTTGTTTTTCCAGCTCCTGTCCTTCAGCTTGTCAACACTGATACCTGAACCAACATTGAAGCTGTTTTGTGATTTGGGCCAACATCCTCCTGCTCTCATGACATCATGATGACATATGATTGATAGGCTACATCTAAAACTCCCAGACCTGTGTAAAAGTAGTAGGAAATGCACTAAAGACTGAAGTCAAATCAAATGCTGAGACAGCTTCTGGCAGCAGTGTAAAAATGGTGAAAGTAGAAAAGAAATAATGTATCTTGACTAAAGCTTGAAATGCTACGTTTTCAGGGTGAAGTTATGTGGGCACATGTTATGGCAGATTGAAAACGATCTCATTCCGTGAAATAAAAACAAAGCTTGTCTCTTCATAGACTGACAATGCCAATAAATTAAAGCATGACTAAAAAAAAAGTGTATACTCTATTTTCTATATTAGAGTAAACAGAAGAGACCAAGGCTCGATATTGGCTCCCTTATGATATGTGTTTATCGGGACAAAGGAACGGGACTGACATTTTGGTTGGAAAGAGAGCAATACACAAAGTGTGAAGAACCAGAGAAAGGCTGAAGGATTTTGAGAAAGAAAAGGGAGAAATGAAAAGTACTAATCACTGGGAAGCAATACAGTAATATTTAATAAACAATTAAAATATGAATACTGTATGAACCAGTTACTTTACTCCTTGAAAGTTGTCCTAAGGACATAGTCTGAAATTTAAACAAATATCCATGTCCAAGAAGTACAACATATTGTTTATATGGGCAGAAAATGGAAACTACTACCACAATGTATGTTGTTGTTAGGTGCCGTCCAGTTAGTTCCGACTCATAGCAACCCAATGTACAATAGGATGAAACACACCCGGGCCTTCTCCATCTTCACAATCATTGTTATGCTTGAATCCATTGTTGCAGCCACTGTGTCAATCTATCTCTTTGAGGGTCTTCCTGTTTTTCACTGAACCTCTACTTTACCAAGCATGATGTCCTTCTCTAGGGACTGGTCCCTCCTGATAACACGTCCAAAGTATGTGAGACGAAGTCTCGCCATCCTCACTTCTAAGGAGCATTCTGGCTGTACTTCTTCCAAGACAGACGTGTTCGTTCTTTTGGCAGTCCATGGTATATTCAGTATTCTTTGCCAGCACCATAATTCAAGGCACCAATTCTTCTTTGGTCTTCCCTTATTCATTGCCCAGCTTTCAAATGCATATGAGGCGATTGAAAACACCGTAACTTGGGTCAGGCACATCTTTAGTCCTAAGAGTGACATCTTTGCTTTTTAACACTTTACCAAATAAAACCAAACCCATTGCCATCAAGTTGATTCTGACTCATAGTGACCCTAAAGGACAGAGTAGAACTGCCCCATAGGGTTTCCAAGGAGCGGCTGGTGGATTTGAACTGCTGACTTAAGGTTAGCAGACAAGCTCTTAACTACTGCGCCACCAGGGCTCCGTTAACACTTTAGGGAGGTCTTTTACAGCAGATTTGCCCAATGCAATGTGTCTTTTGATTTCTTGAGTGCTGCTTCCATGGGTATTGATTGTGGATCCAAGTAAAATTAAATCGTTGACAACTTCAGTCTTTTCTCCATTTATCATGATGTGGTTTATTGGTCTATTTGGGAGGATTTTTGTTTTCTTTACGTTGAGGTGTAATCCATACTGAAGGCCGTAGTCTTTGATCTTCATCAGTAAGTCTTCAAGTCCTCTTCTCTTTCAGCAAGCCAGGTTGTGTCATCTGCATAACAAAGGTTGTTAATGAGTCTGCCTCCAATCCTGATGCCCCATTCTTCTTCATATAGTCCAGATTTTTGGATTATTTGCTCAGTATACAGATTGAATAAGTATGGCGAAAGGATATAACCCTGATGCACACCTTTCTTGACTTTAAACCACCCAATATCCCCTTGTTCTGCTTTAAAAACTCTCTCCTGGTCTATGTACAGTTTCTGCATGAGGACAATTAAATGTTCTGGAATTCCCATTCTTCATAATGTTATCCATAATTTGTTTTGATCCACACAGTCGAGTGCCTTTGCATAGTTAAAAAAACACATATAAACATCTTCCTGATATTCTCTGCTTTCAGCCAGGATCCATCTGACATCAGCAATGATATCCCTTGTTCCAGGTCGTTTCCTGACTCCAGCTTGAATTTCTGGCAGTTCCCTGTTGATAAACTGCTACAGCCGCTTTTGAATGATCTTCAGCAAAATTTTACCGGCTTGTGATAGTAATGGTATTGTTCAATAATTTCCGCATTTGATTGGATGACCTTTTTTTGAAATAGGCATAAATATGGATCTCTTCCAGTTCGTTGGCCAGGTAGCTGTCTTCCATATTTCTTGGCATAGATGAGTGAGCACTTCCAGCGCTGCATCCGTTTGTTGAAACATCTCAATTGGTATTCCATCAATTCCTTGAGCCCTGTTTTTAGCCAATGCCTTCAGTGCAGGTTGGACTTCTTCCTTCAGTACCATCTGTTCTTGACCATATGCTACCTCCTGAAATAATTGAATGTCAACCAGTTCTTTTTGGTATAGTGTATTCCTTCCATCTTCTTTTGATGGTTCCTGCGTCATTCAGCATTTTGCCCACAGAATCCTTCACTATTGCAATTCTAGGCTTGTATTTTTTCTTCAGTTCTTTCAGCTTGTTCTTCCCTTTTGATTTTCTAACTCCAGGTCTTTGCACACGCCATTATAATACTATACTTTGTCTTCTCGAGCCGCCCTTTGAAACCACAGTGTATATGTCTGGGGAATGATTAGATAAATAACAGCATATAGTGTAAAAGTAGTTGTTTAAAATGTTGTAAAAAATGGGAAACCAGATATGCTACAGTGTTAATGATTTTCTACACACATATATTGAAAAAATATATATGATATAACGTCAATGACAATATGTAGTGTTAATAGATATATAATGATAAAAATAATGCCAAAAGTAAGAAATGACTTCCAGGCAAATAACAAATCCTGTATACTCTCAGGAAAGCATCTACCAAAGGTAAAGATAAGAGTGTTACTGTGGGAAGACCTGAGAAAACTCTTTTTTTTTTTTTAATTGTATTTTAGGTGAAAGTTTACAGCTCAAGTTAATTTCTCATACAAAAATGTATACACATATTGTATGTGACACTAGTTGCAATCCCTATAATGTGACAGCACACTCCTGCTTTTGACCCTGGGTTTCCTATGTTCATCCAACCAGCTCCTGTCCCTTTCTGCCTTCTCATCCTGCCTTCAGACAGGAGCCACCAATTTGGTCTGGTGTATCTTCTTGAACTAAGAAGCACAATCTTCACAAGTATTATTTTATGTTTTATACTCCAGTCTAATCTTTGGAGAGTGGGCCTCGGGAACAGTTTTAGTTCTGGGTTAACAGAGTGTCTGGGGGCCATGGCTTTGAGGGGTCCTCCAGTGTCAGACCATTAAGTCTGGTCTTTTTACATGAATTTGAGTTTGTACCCTGCTTTTCTCCTGCTCTACCAGGGACTCTGCTGTGTTCCCTGTCAGAGCAGTCATTGGTGGTAGCCAGGCACCATCTATTTCTTCTGGTCTTAGGCTGATGAAATCTCTGGTTTATGTGATCCTCTTGTCTCTTGGGCTAATATTTTCTTTGTGTCTTTGGTGTTCTTCATTCTCCTTTGCTCCAGGTGGGTTGGGACAAATTGATGCATCTTAGATGGCCACTCTCTAGCTTTTAAGACCTCAGATGCCACTCACCAAAGTGGGATGCAGAACCTTTTCTTAATAAACTTCGTTATGCCAATTGACCTAGATGTCCTCTGAAACCAAGGTCCCCAGACGCCAGCCTTTGAAGTGTTTGGTTGTGTTCAGGAAACTTCTTAGTTTTTGGTTTAGTCCAGTTGTGCTGACTTCCCCTGTATTGTGTGCTGTCCTTCCCTTAACCTCAGATGATTCTTATCTACTATCTAGTTAGTGAATTCCCCTCTCCATCCCTCCCCACCCTTGTAACCATCAAAGAATATTTTCTTATGTGTTTAAACCATTACTTGAGTTGTTACAACAGTGGTCTCGTACAATATTTGTCCTTTTGTGACTAATTTCACTCAGCATAATCCTTCCAGATTCATCCATGTTGTGAGATGTTTCAAGGATTCATCATTATTTTTTATTGTTGCATAGTATTCCATCCTGTGTATGAACCATAATTTATTTATCCATTTGATTCTGTGAATTTCTTTATTCCATCCTTGATTTCTTCTATAATCCAGTAGTTTTTGAGCAAGGTGTTGTTTAGTTTCCACGTATTCGATTTTTGTTTCCTTGCTTTTTCTGTTATTGATTTCTACTTTTATGGCTTTATGGTCAGAAAAGATGCTTTGTAATATTTTGATGTTTTGGATTTTGTTAAAGCTTGCTTTATGGCCTAATATGTGGTCTATTCTAGAAAGTGTTTCCAAGAAAGTATACTTGGCTGCTATTGGGTGGAGTGTTCTGTATATGTCTGTGTGATCAAGTTGGTTGATTGTGGCATTTAGATCTTCCGTGCCTTTATTGAGCTTCTTTCTAGATGTTCGGTCCTTCACCAAAAGTGGTGTGTTGAAGTCTCCTACTACTGTTATCAAGCTGTCTATTTCTCTTTTTAATGTTGGTAGAGTTTGTTTTGTGTATTTTGGAGCCCTGTCATTGGGTGTGTAAATATTTATTACAGTTATGTCCTCCTGGCGTACTGACCCTTTAGTCATTATATAGTGTTCTTCCTTATCCTTTGTAGTGGATTTTGCTTTCAAGTCTATTTTGTCAGAGATTAATATTGCCATTCCTGCTTTTTTTTGATTGTTGTTTGCTTGATATATTTTTTTCTATCCTTTGAGTTTAGTTGTTTGTGTCTTTGAGTCTAAGACATGTCTCGTATAGGCAGCATATAGATGGATTGTGTCTTTTTTTTTTTTTAAATCCATTCTGCCATTCTCTGGCTCTGTTTTGGTGCATTGAGTCCATTTACATTCAGCATAATTATTGATAGGTATGAGTTTAGTGCTGTCATTTTGATGTCTTTTTTTGTGTTTTGTTCACAGTTTCTCTGTTCCACTTAATTTTCTTATGGAGTCATTTTTCTTTATGTATTTTCTTTTCATCTTCTTTATTGTTGTTGATTTTGTATCTGCTAGAGTCTTTGTGTTTTTCTTCTTTTTTATTTTGATGTGTAGGATTGCTACTTTCCTTTGTGGTTACCTTAAAATCTACCTCTATTTTTTAAGTTTAAACCAATCTTTTATTTCTTGATATGGCTTTAACTTCCTCTCCATATGAAAGTTCTATGACTACATTTTTTAGTCTCTCTTTTTTTGTTGTTTTATTGTTGTCATCTCTACATATTGATGTCTCTGTTTGCAGATTTTCAGTGTTTTAGCTTTGACTTACTTTTGTGACTTCTGTATCTGGTCAATGTCTGGTTGTTCTGTCCTGTGTTCTGGTCTTGGGTTGTTATATGATATTATTGATTCTCTAACCAGAGGACTTCTTTTAGTATTTCTTGTAATTTTCGTTTGGTTTTTACAAATTCCCTTAACTTCTGTTTACCTGGAAATGCCCTAATTTCGCTATCATATTTGAGAGACTGTTTTGCTGGATATATAATTCTTGGCTGGCAATTTTTTTCCTCCAAGGCTTTATATATGTCATCCCATTGCCTTCTTGCCTGCGTGGTTTCTACTGAGTAGTCAGAACTTAGTATTATTGATTCTCCTTTGTAGATGACTTTTCGTTTATTCCTAGCTGCTCTTAAAATTCTCTCTTTATCTTTGGTTTTGGCAAGTTTTATTATAATATGTCTTGGTGACTTTCTTTAGGGATCTACCCTGTGTAGGGTTCAGTGAGCTTCTTAGATGCCGTCTCATCTTTCACAATATCTGGGAAGTTTTCTGCCAACAAATCTCTCTGTGTTTTCTGCCCCCCCCCCCCCATTTTGGTACTCCAGTCATTCGTAGGTTATTTCTCTTGACAAAGTCCACATAATTCTTAGGGTTTCTTCATTTTTAAAATTCTTTTATCTGACTTTCCCTCAAATAAATTGGTGTCAAGTGCTTTATCTTCAGTCTCACTAATTCTGACTTCCATTGCCTCAGTTCTGCTCCTATGACTTTCTATTGAGTTGTCTAATTCTGAAATTTTATTGCTAATCTTTTGGATTTCTGTTTGCTGTCTCTCTATGGACTCTTGCAGCCTGTTAGATTTGTCATTTTGTTCTTGTATAACTTTCCTAAATTCCTCTATTGCTTTGCCTGTGTGTTCCTTGGCTTGGTCTGCATTTTGACAGATCTCCTTCCTGATCTCTTGAAGAGCTCCATATACTAATCTTTTAAAATTTACCTCCAGTTATTCCAAGACCTTATCTTCCTCCAGGAGGTTTCTTGGTTCTTTGTTTTGGTAGCTTGCTGAAGCCATCATGGTCTGCCTCTTTGTGTGATTTTATATAGACTGTAGTCTCTAAGCCATCAATAAGTTATTATATTTATTTATTTTATGTTTGCTTACTTCATCTAGCTCCTTTTTTTGATATGCTCAAATATCATGGTCGTGTGAACTACTTTGGTTATTGGCATCTTTGAAGCTCTAACATCCTGTCACCAGCTGATTAGAGCTGCTACTAGGTATGTGAGCCCAGGAGTCCATTTAATTTTCTTGTGTGGATTCAGCTCAGGTATCCAGGTCATCGGTCACTGAATGTATGGCGAAGGCACTCACCTACAGTCCTAGATGGGCAGGGTTACGTAGGGGTGATCGGAGCAGGCACAGGTATCTGGCTGCAGTAAGGAGTTATGTGTTGAGCAAGGTAGGGAGCTGATGGCTGCCCCTTAGTGCCTGAGTGGATGGTGTGTCCCTGTTCCCTAGATCGCATAGGTGGGTGGGTTTTGCAGCTGGACTTTGGACACCCAATGCTGTTGGCTGTAAGGACTGGGAGGCACCACTTATTCCCTGACCCATGTCATGAGAGGCTAGGTGGAGTGAGTGGAGCCACCAGGCCTCAGGTCCCTGATGTGGGTAGGTGAGGACCCTGCTTAAAGGGCAGAGCAGTGTTAAACGTCACAAATCTGCCACTCCCCCTTAGCTGTTGCTGTTGAAAATAGGCTTCAGGTATATACCCTGTTGTACTGTGCTAATGAGGGCCTACAGTGTTGAAATGGGCCCACACAGGTCTAGGCAGTGGTGAAAGATATTTGTAGTCTGTGGACCTCTTATGCCTGTGCCTAGGTGAAGGGGCAGTGCCTTCTCTGAGGTCCTGGCTTAAGGGAGCTAGCAGATTATTTTTTTCTGTTTGTTATTTGTTTGTTTATTTGTTCCCTCTCCAAAGGTGGGAGACTGACTTTTGCATATGACAGGTCCCATTTCTGGCCCAGGGGGTGCAGCAATTGCTGAAGCCAGACCAGGGCTGGAGCAGAGCAGGGAGGGGATGAGTGAAAGGGAGAGAGGCACTTTCCAGAGAGAGAAGGATTATTTTGATCCCATGTGGTAGGTTAGACATTTGCACTTAACTTTTGCAAATCCAGCGCTGCTTCTCCCTGGCTCCAGAGGCTTGTGCAGACTCTCTGCTGCTTGGTTTCTCCCAATGTGGAAAAACACATCCTGAGCACTATTGCTTGCCTTAGCCTGTGCACACCAGCCAGTCCAGCCTGCGGGGTGCTGGTCAGGTCAGGTTTGGCAAATCTATACTTCTTCTGAACTGTCTATCCCTCCCCCTGCTCCTCAGTCCAACTCCTCAACTTTGTCTTTGATGTTGAAGGCTCCTGTATTGTCATATATAATTGATTCACTTGTTTTTATCAGGGCTTTGTTGTAAGAGGGGCCACAGGAACTGTCTGATTATTCCACCATCTTGCCCTTGCCTCTGAGAAAACTCTTAAGGTAAGTGACTCAGAGAAAAGTCTGTCAAAAAATAAACTTTTAAGAAACAAATAGTATTGATTATAGGCATTGTCAGCAGAAGCTCAAGGTAGAAAATGGCTTATATCAAAGAGATTTGTAGGCTTTTGCCTAATGGAGCAGGCCCAATAAGACGCATGAAAGACAAAAAAATTTTTAAGAGAATTGTATTGGCAGAAATACTGCCAGCTTGGACTGAAAAAGGCAGTAATAGCACAAAATGGAAAAAGGTCTTACATTGTCTCAAATATAGAGAGAAATACAGTATCTCAAACATAAAAAATAAATACATTGCATAGATTCTGGAAGAGAATATTCTAAAATATTTGTACTGTTGCTTGGTGGTGGGACCTTGGGGTGACATATTTTTTTCCGTTTCCTTACATTTATCTGTACTTTTCAAATTTTCCCTTAGCATGAATTCCATTGACGATCTCATGCAAGAAAGCATAAAAACAAACTAACACAAAGGTAAGAAATCAAAATAAGGTCAACAGTCAATATCTATCAGACACATAGTTAGTAACTATTTCCCCTTCTAGCTATTGTCATTTCTCAGTCCCTTTCATTGACAAGCTTCTTGAATGGATGGTCTATGCTTTATCCTTCACTTATTTCCCACAATTGCCTCGTTAAGTCCCTGAAATCTGGCTTATGTCACTCTACTCTTCTGCAAATGACAATCAATTGCCATCAATCACATCTCATCCAGGGCCTTTTTTCAGACTGTTTTCTAATTAACATTCTTTTAGCACATGAGACAATAACTTCATATAACAACTTCATAGAAAATGAGAAGCAAATATATGTTTTCATCAGGGGAGTAAATATGAGCCTGTTTTAAAAAAATTATTCTGAAGCCCATTGGGAAGATAGACTAAAGGGAGCACAGTGGTAGCCAAATAATGAATGGCATTTCCTTTTCAGTGAAATTTGTGTTGTTCATGACCTTTGCCCATATTTTATTCTCTTTCTTATCAATTTTCTTATCAATTTGCTTGAGCTCTTTCCATTAAGATATTATTAAAGATGTTAGTTCTTCACAGTTGTGGTGAATTTTTCCTGGTTTATTGGTCAAATTATAATTTTATTTTTATATCTTTGGGCCTAGTTTTGTTTTCATTACAAATGTAATACATATTCCTTGTAACCAATTCAACCAATGCAGACATTCATAAAGTATGAAGTGATGGGTAGGATAACATGGTATAAAAAATCATACTGTATTTAAATGTTATACGTACTCCTCAGTTTGTTTATAGCATTATTTAGGTTTGTGTATGTGTTTATGTGTTTTCAATAGAGATTTTTGTCTCTCTAGGATGGTGCAGTGTTTTGGATTTAAAGAGTAAAGGGGCTTGTGGCCTCAGGTGAATCTCCAGTGTTCCTTCTGCCCAACATTCTGAGAGGAATTCTTACTGATCGTAAGTCACATTTTTCTAGGACTTCCACGGCAAGTATGGCAAAAATTTTGGATACTGAGGGAACAATATGAACTGGCCCTTCATTTCAGACATGATTTGTTAAGTCATCTATAAAGACAAATGACAAAACAATGAAAAAGCATTAGGAAAAGCTATATTAATATAACTCCTCTATAAACACAAGCCCATCAAACATCTGTTTCCACAAGAAAGCATTAATAGGCCTCTTAATACTAGCATATACAATGCCATACAATGCAGTGTTTTCTGCAATCAAGGTAACACTTTCAAGCTTGGCAGACACATAAAGCCAGATATAGTATAGCTGTAGGCAGCTAGTATTTGCTGGTTTTTGTTTTCTTTGTGAAAGGAAAAAAAAAAACATAAAATTGTTTAAAGGACCCAGTTAAACAACATTTATCCTATGTTCAGAACCTCCATAAATTAGCAGGGATGATAAATTTTGTTTGTACTGCGTCTATTTAACTGAGCAGGTTGTATATTAGTTTTCTAGGCACAAGCAATCAGACCAATTACAGTCTGCTTTTATGATTGTAGGTATAGAACTCTCTCTTTCTCTTCAGGCAAAAACATCCAGGAGTCCGGGCAATAGATTTTCCTAGCTTTTCTCCCCTGTCCCTAAGTGCCAGAACAGTAAATATATTCTCTATCTCAAAGAGTAGACTTTGCTATTCATTTATTCGTTCATGCTATAAACAGGTTTTTAAAATGTTTTTATATGCCTAACACTCTTTTAGTCATCAGAGATAGAAATGAATAAAACACAGGCCTTGCCTTTGATTCCCTCC
This sequence comes from Dugong dugon, assembly GCA_030035585.1. Lineage (NCBI taxonomy): Eukaryota > Metazoa > Chordata > Mammalia > Sirenia > Dugongidae > Dugong > Dugong dugon. Next base: position 16,248,484 of record CM057463.1, on the reverse strand, counting down.
TAGAGGGTAAGTCAGGGCTACAAACTACTATTACGACAACGGCCTTTATGTTATAATACACGTATACAGAAAGAATTAACAACTTGTAGAAATGGCTAAGAAGGCATACATGTAGAAACATTACTAACGCGTGAGGAGGTGAGTGAGAACTTTCTATGGGAGGAGGCGAATCGAAATCTAGGCTGTTGAATAGGGTTTATTCAGGTAGACAAGGCAGGGACAAGTATTCTAGAAAAAAGGAATAACGAGTAAAGAAATGAAGTACAAAAGAGTTTTTCTCCTTTTTGCTTTCTCCATTCTCTCACTAAGCCCTTTCCTGTCGCTTTCTTTCCTTCCTGTAATTTTCAAGAATTGACCCATCAAATGGGAAGTAAGTTGTAATGTATATTAAAACAAAAAAAAAAAACTAAACAAGTTGTCGGTGAGTCTCATGGTGACCCCATGTGTTGCAGGGTAGAAATGTGCTCCATAGGGTTTTTGAGGCTGTAACCTTTCAGAAGCAGATCCCCAGGCTTTTCATTCAAGGTGCTTCTGGATGGGTTTGTAGTCAAGTGCTTAACTGTCTGCACCATCCAGCGACTCCTTTATGAAACTGTTTAAAATGCTCTAGAGAAGCATGTCGTGTAACTGTAAATATACACAAGTAATTTATAAAATATCACTGTGCTAACAAATCAGTGTTTTGGAAATTATATTTTAGTTTTCTGAAAGGGATTGGTCTAGTCTATATAAACGTGAAAGAATAGCATGCACACAGATTCATATACAAGGATGTTCAATATTATTTATAATTCAGAAAAAATAGAAGTACCTATATTCTAACTTGAGACAACTGGTTATATAAATTAAAAATACTAACCTGTGACAAAGAAATATGATCATTACAAGTCTGCAAAGTATGGTATCATATTTCCATAAAAATTTATATATGGTCTTGATAGTTGCCACTGAGTTGGCTCCAACTCCTGGTAACCTTATGTATAACAGAATGAAATGTTTTCTGGTCTTGTGCCATGTTCATGGTCATTGGTATGTTTGAGTCCATTGTTTTGGCTATTGTGTCAATCCATCTCATTGAAGGTTTCCCTCATTTTCGTTGGCCCTGTCTTTTCTAAGTATGATGTCCTTTTCTAGCGATTGGTCTTTCTTGATGAAGTGACTAAAGTGAGTTGAAATCTCACTATCCTCTCTTCTCAGGAACATTTCTGGTTGTATTTCTTGTAAGACTGATTTGTTCATTCTTCTGGCAGTCCAAAGTATATTCAACATTCTTGCTTTACCAACAACAGAGTTAAAACGCATCAATTTTTCTTCTTTCTTTTTCATTGTCCAACTTTTGCATGCATTTGAGGCAACTGAAAAGACCATGGCTTGGGTCAAACACACCTTAGTCATCAAAGTGAAATCGTTGCTTTTTAAAACTTTAAGGAGGTCTTTTGCAGCAGATTTGTCAATGAAATATGTCATTTGATTTTTTTTTTTAACCGCTGCTCCATGGACATTGATTGTTGAGCTAAGTAGAATGAAATAATCGACAACTTCAGTTTCTTCTCCATTTATCATAATGTTTCCATAAGAAAGTACCTGCTCTGATATTTAAAGTTCTAGCGTTGTTAAAAGTAACTGCCTTCTTTCGCAGGTGAGAAAAATGTGGTCAGTGAGGATGTGACTTATTTATCTGTTGAAAATAGTAGTAATAACTATATTTACTCATTCTTTACTAAGTGTCAGTCTCACACAAGTGGTGAGGGAGGTACCCTAATTATGACAAGTTAATTAAGCCAAAATATTAGAACATGATTTCTTTAAAAAAAAATGTTTTAACATGTGGTGTGTATATGGAATTTATATCTGAGGTTGAATTCTGGCTCCATGACTTACAATTTATGAAGTTGGGCAAATTACCTAAACTTCCTAACCTTAGTATCCCTTTCTGTAAAATAAGAGCCATTTTTCCTATCTCATGGGATTCTTGTGAGGATTAAGTGCCATGATCCAAGAAGAGCACTTAGCATCTTGCATACAGTAAATGTTCAATAAGCGTTAGCTATTAATACAGCTTCATACCATCTTTGCCATCTAATACAGATAGGAGCATTAAAAACCCTCCATTTATGTTTTTACTCTTTTTTATTCAATTACCTACTTATGGGATAATTTTTCTCATTCTTTGGAATGCAAAACACTGAATAGAAAAGATAATTTCTTTGGCAAATGTTAAAAGCTCCTGTGATTTTCCTCAAGTCAATGTTCTTAAATCTGGGCTAAAAGATTTAATATTTGTAAATCACCAAAATCGAGCTTATTTAGTCTGTGATGCTTCCAAATAAAATCCAGGTTCAGGGAATGTGCTTCGAGGATTCTGCAAATGATGAAACCTTTTCCATCAATTAAAACAAATAATAACAGTTTAGGGCTCCTCAAAGGAGCCCTGGTGGTGCAATGATTAAGCACTCTCCTGCTATAGGGTTGCTGTGAATGAGTTGGAATTGACTCAACGGCAACGGGTTTTGGTTTTGCTAACCGAAAGGTCAGCAGTTTGAACCCACCAGCTACTCTGAGGTAGAAAAGACCTGATGATCTGCTTCCATAAAGATTACAACCTAGGAAACCCTATGGGAAGTTCTACTGTTTCATATATGGTCACTATGAACCGGAATCGACTCGACGGCACACAACAAAAGGCTTCCTCGGAAACTTGTTCATCTCCTGTAACTATTTTATATACTGAGATACACAGCCAAGCCATCAATTTTTACGGTTGTCGATTCCAACAGAGAGCAACAGCATTAAAATCATTTTTTAAAAAGTCATCATTGAGTTGAGTCCGACTCATGGTGACCCCATGTGTGTCAGGGTAAAACTGCTCCGTAGGGTTTTTTCATGGCTGTAGCTACTGAAGCAGATTGCCAGGTCTTTCTTCCGAGACACTTCTGGTTGGATTCAAACTGCCGATCTTTTGGTTAGTAGCCAACACTTAACCTTTTGTCCACCCTGTGGTCAGTCTATAAGGGCATGCACAAAGTTCTTTTTAAATACAGAGAGACTAGTTATTCTCTAAAAATAAAACTGTGAAAACTAATATGTGACAGATGAAACTGATATTTACAGAAGTAAATCCACCCCAAGCAATTCTCAGTACATAGGTGATTTTTTAACTGATAAGTACCAAAATTCCAATCAAGATATGAACTTCATACATAAATCATAAAGCATTAGACAAATGTAAAAAAAAATATTGAAGTCACCTATAGAAAATCTTACAGAAAGAATGGCATTTTAAGAAACCTTCAGACTGTCTGTGGAGGTAAACCAGAGGGATTTAGAAATAAACAATTTACCATAAGCATTTCCCATCACCTTGGACTGCACCTGAATAAGTCTGATGGAAACTATACAAGAGGCCTTAAATAATTTCAGGGAGATTGCCCTTCTCGTCTTTATTAGCACTTTGTTGTATTTTTATGGGAATTGGTACTTATCAACAGAGAAAACACTGAATCAATCTGCTACAGAGCAGCACTTCGTCATCTTTACTTCCTGATGCATGAAGAACAGTAGGAAATGATGCGGTAAGAGATTAGAGAAGGCACAGATTAGTAAATTGCATGTTTCCAATGCATACTTTTCAGGACAACATAAAGTTTTGGAACCCCCATACAAGGCTTAATTTACGGAAAATGATGAAATGCAAAGTCTTGGTTACAGTCTACATCCAATTAGCTTTTGACAGATTACACATCTTTGAAAAAATGTGGCCAGCGTCACCAAGGTCACAACACTCACCAAATGTTGCCAAGGTCGGCAGAAATGCAGATTATTCCACTGTATCATTACTCCCTAAGGTCATTTTTGCAACCTCAACTAGATTAGAATTCTGAGAAATGATTTTCTGTTCCTTGTAAGGACTCCCACCATGTCCGGCAAACAGGAGGCACTTGGTAAATAGTTGACAGACTTGGTGACTCTAACAAATGATTTAAGTGTCATAAATGATTTCTTTAAACTGTAATCAAAATGAGTCACAGTAGAAAAATGATAAGATACAAGTACACAGATGCATGTTGGTTAACTCACCTTGAAACAAGTTTACTATTACATACCCTTGGGACCTTTTCCAGATCATCACACACATTGTTACACTCATCTCTCTGGAGACCACTGAGCGTTCTCCACCACCCCACCCCAACCCCCAACACACACCGAGCCACACAACTCACCGTAATTATATACTAAATACTTCCTTTCACAGTCTTTGTCACTGCAAAGTCAAGATTCCTTCTGTCTAGATCTAGCCTCTCTCCTTGGTAATAGGTCAAAGCTGCCATCCCATAGTCTGCCCAAAACCAAAACCAAACTCATTGCCATCAACAAGATGAGATTAAATATCATCCTGTTGAATGGACTGCTTAGAGAATTTCCCTACACAAACTTCTCTTTTGGGGTGTACGTAGTCTCAGTTCAGAATCTCTGAGCTGCTTCTCTTTTCTTGCCTTTTATACTCTTCCCTAAATCTTTCTTATTATTTTCTGTTCTAAAATCTCCTATTTTCTCAGCCTCCTCTTATTCTAAAAGCCATTTGTTTCTTTACGATTCTGGAATTCCCAGCCTCCTAAGCCCACACCAAAATTGTCTGAATTTTTAGTTTATACACTTATACCAATATTAGGATAAAACTTAGCACATTTAAAATCAAATAACACGTTTTTAGTTTGTCTCTGCTTGCTCTGGGTTACTCCTAACCCACGCACGTATTCTCAAACAAGAAGGGGAATGGCTGTACAAAGAATGCCCACAAAATGAGCTATTTGCTAACAAATTATACCATATCTTGCAACATGAATTACAAGAGAAATTATTTTCTGGATTAACAATCAATGAGTTGTAGTAAGGGGGAAGAACTACTTAGATGTCAAGAGAGTCGGTTTCTAGTTCTGAGTAACAAACTGCATGACCTTTCATAATCACACGTTTTAGATTTCAGTTTCCTCTAATGCTACATCGTTTGGTTAAAGCCGAAAATCTAGCTCAACATTCATTGGCTCTGACAGTCAGGCATTACACGTATTTTCTTTGGGAATCAAGCCGTCAGAGACTTGAGAAAGCGCAAGGTGTAAGTTATCTTTTTGATGCAACAAATGTGCTATGATGGGAAGGACTGAGGTTTAGAGCCTGACAGACCTGGGCTGGAATGCCATTTCTTCCTTCCGGGAGATGATCTGGAGGGAAGAAGATACTTAAAATCGCTTTCCATCTCATTTCTTCATCTCTAAAAGAGGAATGATCATGTCTGCCTCACAGGTTTGTTGTGAGAATTGTGTGAGAGTGCAAATGGCAGGGCACATAGTGGATGCTCAGTAAATGATAGTTATTCTTAATGCTGAGTACCGTGGCAGACAAATGGTTAGTGCTTGACTATTAACCAAAAGATTGGCAGTTTGAACCCAACCAGAGGCATTTTGGAAGAAAGACCTGGCAATCTGCTTCAGACAGGTCACAGCCATGAAAACCCTTTGGAGCACAGTTTTACTTGGACACACGTGGCGTCACCATGAATCAGACTCAACTCAATGACAACTTTTTTTTTAAATGATTTTTAATGATATTGTTCTATGTTGGAATTGGCTCCACAGCAACTGTTTTGTTTTGTTTTGTTTTTTTACTTACTATTCTCAATGCCCTGGTGGCGCAGTGGTTAAAGCGATGGAAATCAAAACCATCAGCAGCTCTGTGGGAGAAAGATGTGGCAGTGTGCTTCCATAGAGATATTAGCCTTGGAAACCCTATGGGGTCACTATGAGTGAGAATCGATTCAATGGCAGTGGGTTTTTTTTTTTTAATTCTTAATGCTATTGTTCTATTTGTTGATTATCTTTTTCAATTCTTAATGCTGTTTGTTGCTATTATTTTAATATACTAGTGCTATTCATTGATTGGAAGAGGAGACAGTATTGTGGCTGGGTGACTTGAAGCAGAATTCAGTGCTATAAAGAACTTAGTAAGCAGTAGTTTGTTTAAAAATGTTAAACGCAGAAATGTTTAAAGTAGCAATGGAAAATTCCCCTTTCCTCACCCTCTCCAGTCCACTGTCTGTGTATATGTGTCCAATTTTTTTTCTATATGTAAAGTTATAGGCACATAAATATAATTACTTTTATAAAACCCAGATCATGTCGTCTGTTATGTTAGAAAAAAATAGTTGAGTGGTGAGTGGGAAGGAAGGATGAATATTTCTTGGTTCAATGAGAAAACACAATAGCTCTGGGAGAAAAAAAAAAAATCGCCGCAACCAAAGTGGAAAGAAGATCTCTCCATGCCACTCCAATGCTTTTTATAGGATTTCTTTCGGTCTTATTTTATTAGACATTAATTACAATAATTTTAAAGAAATAATTAAACTTTCAGCACTAAGAATCATTACTCAAATATTCATGTTCGTTGGGTGAAGTAAAATCACATACGTTGTCTAATTTGCGTGAAGTTGTATCAGTGTGTGAATCATAAAATGAACAAAAAATAACTCTTCTGGATGCTACTAGTCCCTTTTCCTGCAAAGCTCTTACCTTCAGCAGTCTAACAAGGTTTTGCAAACACAGACAATGGCTGGAAAGGGATACAGATTCTTTGCTGTTATTTGTTACTCCAAGTGCAAACTGACCTAGTTGTGGTTGCTATGGATACTGTAATTTTGAATTTAATGATATTCTCTAAAGGGGTAGCAATGCTGCTCCACAGGATGCTGAGATCAATCTGAATCTCAGCCTTGAAAGGTGAAGAAACTGAGTCAGAGAGGCTAAACGGGTTATCTCATGCCAAGAGAAAAATCGGAAGATTCAGAGAGAAATCTTGGAATTAATGAAGCTAAGGTCCATGATTAGTTCAGTGGCCAATGTTCTTTTCACAATCATTCAATCCATAAAAAAATACATCTTCAGTGATTTACATGAGTCCTTGCTGCACTTATTAAAAATACACTGGTTCTCCTAGTCATCAGCAACTACTGCTTCTCACCTCCAGACCAAGAAAGCACAAGCATCTACTTGGCATCAATATACTAAGCTCTCACAACAAAAGGATTTCTGCAAAAATGAAAATCAAGGGGAAAAAAAAATGCCTTGGAGGTGGAATAACAAAGGATCATTTCTTTTAACTTGAGTCTCCGGACTCACTTAACGGCCATATATTATGAGTCTGCAGCATACAGTCCTTTACATAAAACATGATACCATCATGTGTATATTTAAATATTCAGCCATAATATTAAGATTATACTTTTCAATAAATGTTTCTGAATTATTCGTAATTGCAATAAAAAGCAGGAAGCTACCTGTTTACAACTAAAATAAAAACTAGATATAGTTCTCTTTCATACTTAGAAGCTACCTAACGCCTATTAAAAACCCAAAACACCAAACCTGTTGCCATCGAGTAGATTTGACTCAAAGCTACCCTATAGGACAGAGAACTGTTCTGTAGGGTTTCCAAGGCTATAATCTTTACAGAAACAGACTGCCACATCTTTCTCCCGAAGAGTGGCTGGTGGGTTGGAACGACCAACTTTTTTAGTTAGCAGCTAAGCGCTTTAACCACTGTGCTACCAGCATTCCTAACACCTGTTAAAAAACTCCAAACCAAACCCATTGCCCTCAAGTTGATTCCGACTCACAATGACCCTATAGGACAGAATAGAACTGCCCCATAGGGTTTCTAAACAGCGACTGGTGGATTTGAACTGCTGGCCTTTTGGTTAGCAGCCATAGCTCTCAACCACTACGCCACCAGGGTCTTCTAACACCTATTAGGCCCTGTAAATTTCAGGAAACAAAGATAGAAGAAATGGGAGAGAGGGGACCAAAAAAAAAAGTCTTCTGGATTCTCCCTGAAAAATGAGAATAGTTCATCTCCTACTTGACCCAAGTTGCTGGTCTGCTGGAGTAACAACTGTTAAAGGAATTCTGGAAGATCATAAGCGATTGGAAGTTGAAGTTTTCCCTAGGAATCCAATGATCTGAATTAGACTCTGGCATCTTTTAATGGGTGGTTTTCAAAAATTCCGATGGCACTTTTTTATTGCTTATGCAGCTGGTTTTGATCATAGCCAGGCTATCCCATGCACTTGCAAAGATTCTTCTTCTTTCCATGATAAATTTCCCTCCTGGCAACCTTGAAAATGTTATAATGGATGATTCACTACAGCTGAAACAAAGGCCCAAATATGATCATATATCATTGCTGAAAGTACTTCAGTCAAGACGATAAAAACGTTAGAAAGTTTACCTCCTTCCAAACTTCAGCTCCTATCCATTGTTTGCTGACAGGATTATTATGCTGCTGGTTGGTCGGTACATTAACAAAACTGTTGCTCTCAGGAAGCACAGCAGTGGATATAAGAGCATAGCTACAAGATAGCAGGGCCAGCATGAACAATTTATAGTTGAATAGGGAGCTCTCAGAGCTGGCTCAATGGTCATCACACGAATGCATTAATGACCTCATCTGTAAGGAAATTTTACTGTCTGCCTTTTTTTTTTTTTTCCAGATCTATATTCTTCCTTTCCAGGAAAGAAGATACTAATCATAGAGAAAAAAAAAAAATACAGCAGCGTTCAGCTAAGCCTCTCCCCATGAATTGGTAGGCTGTGCAAGATCTTAAGCTGCTATGCCTGACCCCCAACAGCAATAATTTATCGATCTGATATTGCTAGTCATGAAGATTTAAAAGGCAGATATCCCAAAGAGCTCATAATCGACCTGGAGACACAGAGTATACAGTATCTGCTATAATAGAGGTGTGTGGCTATGTGATTTCAGAGGAGGGAATGAGCGATTGTTCTCAGGACACAAAATGTCATAGAGGAGAGGACTGCTATGGATTGAATTGTGCCCTCCCAAAATAAGTGTTGGGATTCTAACCCCATACCTATGAATGTAACCTAATGTAATTAATGTAGTTACATTCCATAATGCAATCAAATGTAATGTGATCAATCAATTAGTTGAGGTCATACCAGGGTAGGGTGGATCCTAAACCTAACCACTTCTAAGTTATACAAAGAGCAGCACAGACACAGATGCATGTGCACACAAGGAAAGATGCCATGTGAGGATTGTCAAGGAACCACGGAACACCCAGGGCTCCCAACAAGGAAGAAATTGACATGGCCGAGACCCTGATTTGTACTTTTAGCCTCTAGAACTATGAGTAAATAAATTTCTGTTCTTTAAAGCCACTCACTTGTGGTATTTCTGTTACAGCAACACTAAGAAACTAAGACAAGGACATTTAAGCTGGGTTTTGAAGCATGAGTAGGATTTCACCACGATGGGGAACAAACGTTATTCCAAGTACAAGAAATAGCTTGAACAAAGTCAGTGCTAAAAGACAACAGAATGTGGGGCATATAATGGACGTGCGAATCAGATTGCATATAGTCACATTATAAGAAGGATATATATAGAATACATATGATTCTTATACAGTGTGATTTTGATATTCTTCCCATAGATAAGTGGTGTCTATGTTCCCACTCCTTGAATCAGCGTGGGCTGATAAGCATTGGAATAAGTGTTGCTCTGTGACTTCATGGAACCCTGGTGGTGCAGTGGTTAAGTGTTTGGCTGCTAACCAAAAGGTTGGCAGTTCGAATCCACCAGCTGCTCCTTGGAAACCCTACGGAGCAGTTCTACTCTGTCCTGTAGGGTCACTATGAGTCGGAATTGACTCGACGGCAACGGGTTTATATGACTTCATATAATAGGTCAAAAAAGATGATACAGTTTCTGCCTGGTTCTCTTGAGACACTCGCCCTTGGTGCCCTAAATTACCATCTAAGCTGTCTGACTTCTGTCAAGTCACCATGCTGTGGTGACATGGAGAGGCCCTGACACTCTGTGAAGAGAGAAAGATGTCTGGTCACCTCCTAGCTGTTCCAACTCCGGTTAACATCCGACAGCAACCGCTGAGAGACCTGAGTCAGAACTGCCCAGAAGAACCCTTTCCTGAATTCCTAGTCCACAGAAACTATGAGAGCTAATACAGTGATAATGATTGTTTTAAGCAACTAAGTTCAGAGAGTGATTTGTTATTCAGTAATCAATAACTAGAACAGTAAGTAATTGGAAATGAAACCAGACAGGCTGATTGAAGCCTAAAGAATATTTGAATTTCTTTCTGCATGATGTGGAAATAATCCATCAAGCTTTTTAATCTGAAGAATGACACAATCTGATTTCGGGTTTAAAAAGGAGGCTCAAGAGACATTGGGCAAGATGAATTAGAGAGACATTGGAGGTAAGGAGAATGCTTACAGGAATTGTCAAAGTTTAACTGTGCATAAAAATTACTTGAGATACTTGATAAAATTTCAGATTCCTTGGACCCATCTGAAAGAGTAAAGGACAGGTAATGGGGACTTGTTCCTAGGTGTCTTTAGAGGAGGAGGGAGAATTACATTTGTTGTGCGCTTGCCATATGTCAAGCATTTTGCTAAGTACATTATAAACAGCGGAGTGGCTAAAACTACAGGTCCTACAAGAGTGGCCTGCATTTGAATCCTCACTCCACCATTTACTAGCTGGGTGATCTTCAAAAAATTGCTTAACTTCTCTGAGTATGCTTGAATATCTGGAAAATATGGATATTCTTCTACTTTCCTCACTATTTTGCCTATGTATCATCCTTACTATAGTATATGCTTAATAATAATAAATTATTACAAACGTTCTCAGAAGTGTTATCCACATGTTTCAACTTTTGTAACTCCTTAATATTTCCATCTTTTCCATTCTGGCTCCCACCTCTACAACTCCATTGAAACTCCTTCGAAATTTTATAAATTACCAATATGGTGTCAAATTAAAAGAATTATTTTCAATTTCCATCATTTTTGACCTCAAAATGAATATTCTTTCATTTTGGAAAAACTTGCTTCTAGACTTAGATGATGTTGCATTCTCCCACTTTTCTGCTTCCTAATTGGCTACTGTCCTTTGACTGCTTTGCTAAATGTTCCCCTAAACCCACCTCTAAACTTAGAGACTTTAGGGCTTGATCTTGGTTCTTCTCCTCCTAATATACTTTCTTCCTAAATGATCTCACCAGTTCCATGGCTTTAAATATTACGTATATGCTGGCGAGTCCCAGTTTTTTTTTTAATCTAAAAATCATAGGACAGAGTAGAACTGCCCCATAGGGTTTCCAAGAAACTGCTGGTGGATTTGAACTGCTGACCTTTTGGTTAGCAGCCGAGCTCTTAACCACTGTGCCACCAAGGTTCCAAAATCAAAATAACCCCTTGCCATCGAGTCGATTCCAACTCATAGTGACTCTATAAGACAGAGTAGAACTGTGCCATAGGGTTTCCAAGGAGCGCCTGGTGGATTCGAACTGCTGACCTTTTGGTTAGCAACCGTAGCTCTTAACGACTATACCACCAGCCTTTCCAAAATCAAAATAGCAACTCCAAATTTATAAATCCAAAACCTACTTGACATTTCTTTTGCATAAAACTGGGAATTCACCCTCTTGTCCTCCTTTTCAGCATCTACCTCAGTCAAACCCATATACAAGTCATGTCAATTCAACTTTTAAAATATATTTTGAATTCATCAACATTTCTCCATCCCTATCACCTGGAGTAAGCATTTCTTGCCTATGTGTCTATAATAACTTCATAACTCTATGAGGCAGTTCGACTCTGTCCTATAGGGTCGGTATGAGTTGGAATTGACTTGATGGCAATGGGTTTGGTTTTTTTGGTTTTCTCTGATCCAGTTTTTATGTAGGAGTTAGGTCTTTAAAAATTCCCACTAGGTTCTATTATTCTCTCTGCTTAAAACTGTTCAGTTGCTTCCCATTGCATTTCAGTTAAAAGACAGCTCCTTGACCAGACCCAGAAAGCCCTATATGATCTTATGATCTGTCTGGCTCTTCACCTGCTTTTCCAATTTCACGGCTCACCTCTTTGCTCACTCTGGATGAGTTTGCTGGCCTTCATTCCTGCCTCAGGGCCTTTGTCCCCTCTCCTGAAAATCTCTTCCTCTCCCATTTCCCTTCTTGGAATGGTTGGCCGTTCCTCATCTTTCAGGTCTAGAGTAGAAGCCATGACCGCAGAAAAGACCTCCTTGATCAACCTATTTAATTAGCTTTCCCTCATGTTATTCTTTGTTATGGTACCCTGTTTGCTTCTATCATAGGACTGAACATGATTTTTGTTTATTTATTCACTTACATATTTATATGTTCCTTATTGTCTTTCTTAAGGAGCCCTGGTGGTGCGATGTTTAAGTGCTTGGCTGCTAACCAAAAGGTCAGTGGTTTGAATCCACCAGTGGCTCCAAGGGAGAAAAGACCTGGCAATCTGCCCCAGTAAAGATTACAGCCTAAACACCCTGCGGGGCAGTTCTACTCTGTCACATTGGGTTACTATGAATAGGAATCTATGACTAGATGGCACACAAAAACAACCACATTGTCTTTCTTACCAATCAAATTATAAGCTCAATGAGGTCAAGAATGTTACCTGTTTTGGTTGAGAAGGGACAGTGTTGTCATGTCATGGGGTTGTTAACCATTGTCATAAAACAATATGTGTACTAATTGTTTAATGAGAAACTATTTATTCTGTAAACCTTCATCTAAAGTAAATTAAAAAAAAAAAAGTTACCTGTTTCATTTACTGTTATATTCTCAACACCAATCACTATGCATAGTACACAGTATATTAATGCATTTTCATTTGAAGAAATGACAGAAAATGTTAACCATTTATTATCTATTATCTAATTAATCTTTTTAAAATCTATTATTTAGTCTATACAATAGATATATAAAGTAGGTTCAATAGTACCTTTTAGGACTAAAAGTCTTAGACTCACAAAATTATTAAGAATGAAAGAGACGGGTTTTGAACCTAAGTCTATTTACAATGCTTTTGTTTTATTCATGGCATTATTGAAGAGATGTGATTTCTGTTCTGAAGTTAGGAGTGTTACAACCTAATAGCACCCTGGGTTTTAGAATACTGAAATCATATGATACTAAACATGAATAAAGATTTATGTATCAATTTATCTGCCCCCTGTATGAATAAGGATAGGCTAGATTATGCTGCAGTAACAAACAAGCCCCAAATCTCAGGGGCCTAAAGGAACAAAGGATTCTTTCATTCTTAAACTACACAATCACTGTGGGGTGGCTGGCTGTCCACAGTCCAGGAATCAGCCTGATGGAGCAGCCACTTCTTGGAATCTTGCCAGTCCTCATGGATGAGGGAAAGAGAACTACAGCGAATCACACATCGGTTCTTAACACTTCCCTCAGAAATGACATCAGTTTCATTTTTTGGTCAAAGAGTGTAGGGCAGTGCAATGTTCCCATGTTCCTAAATGGAAAATAAAAAATATTCAGTAAATAGCACAAATGACAAACTCACCTTTACATTTTACAGATGAAGAAATTGGCATGTAGAGAGATATGTCACTTGTAATGTCATGAAGCTGATTTATGTCATAGCCAACACTAAAACTGAATCTTGTATTCACTGTGCAGTGCTTTGTCCAACAACAAACCAGGAATTGCTAGTTCCTTACTCCAAATAAAATACACTTAAATATCTTATTATAAATATTTATTTAAGTAATATAAACTCCTTATATTGAAATTCAAGGAGCCCTGTTGGTGGAACATTTAAGCGCTCGGCTGCTAACCAAAAGATCGGTGGTTCAAACCCACCAGCCACTCCATAGGAGAAAAGACCTGGCGATCTGCTCCCGTAAAGATTACAGCCTAGGCAACTCTATGGGGGCAGTTCTACTCCATCCTATGAGTCAGAATCAATTCAACGGCACCTAACAACCACAATATATTGAAATACTTTTGTACCTCTGCCGTAAAATATAAAGCATAGACAGATTATAGGCCTTGTTCCCCCAGTCACATGCTTTAGCAAGATACCCCATACCAAAACACTGAAAACCTCTCTAACCTGGTTGTTCTCACTTCCAGCAAAACAAAACCATGTTTTATGTTAGTCTTTCTAAACCCATGGGCTTAAGAAGTATCAAGGAGATAAACGAGAACTGTGAATCCATACATGTATCAAGAACTCTCTGTTGAATCCATCAGAAGTATATTCACAACAAGAATTCCAACTAACAATGATTTAAGGAAAGGATGTCTATGTTACCCTCATAACAAGAAATCTAAAGTGGATGGCTGCTGGTGTTGGTTCAGTGGCTCAATAGCATCAGAGCCTATGTGGCTGTCTGGGTCTTTTCTTATGGACAGAAGATGCATATGACAACTTCATACCTGCCATCCAGACTGGACAAAGGGGAAAGGGTGAGGCCAGCTGGATTATCCCTTTTATTAGGGAAGAAAAAGCTTTCTCAGAGTCAACATCGGGCCCCATCCCAGCAGGCTATCACTGAGGTCTCATTGGCCAGGATTTAGTCTCATGGACACCCCTAGCAGCAAGAGAGGCTTGAAAAGTAGCAAAAAGAATTGTCATTGATTGGCTAAGCCTAATACTACCTTGAGCAAATAAGGGTGCTGTTGGCAAAAAATGGCTTAAGGATGGAGGGTAGTAGGAATGAATATTGAGCAAGCAACTAACAGTGTCTGCCCCATTTGTTGATTGACTAAAAGGTCGTTTTGAAATAATTTATCTACTATTTTTAAAGTTGACATAGAAACTATTGTGAATAGTTTATTCATTATTATGAATAAATAAAATATATATTTACTACTGAACTATTAATGTGTCTTCTCAACAGATGAAATTTAAAAATATAATAAAGCTACTATAGTCAATCCTGCTATAATGCTGGTTTTAAAAACAAATTCATTTCAACAAGATTGATATGTTAAGGAACAATTTGAGCATAACACAAATTTGTGTTTGCTTAAGTGCAATTTTGTCCACTAGAAGCTAGGTGATTGCAGAAGGCTGCAACAGATGGCCTGAGCCGCGTAGAAATACACAAAACTCACAAGCACACACCCCTCGAACTTTGCTAGCTACCTCAGTTCACTGCCTGTTTTATGATTCGCACCCATCTACGTTTAGTGTTATAAACATCTCTCTGATATCAAACAACTCTCCCCCCACCACTTCACAATAACTCACTAGCTGAAACTCTTCAGAAACCTATTTCCACAAACTTCAAGTCTTTTTCAAGATAAAATGCCATATTTATTGTAACATTTATGTATTTCTTAACCACTTATCATGTGTCAAACTGTACTACCATTTTTATTAGGTCTCTATCTTTCTCTGTGGGTCACTATTGAAGGTTTTGAGTGTTGTGTCCCTAAATCAAGGAGCACTGGTTTGCTCAGTGGCTAAAGCACTTGACTGCTAACCGAGAGGTCGGCAGTTCAAAACTACCCGTCACTCCGAAGGAGAAAGATGTAGCAGTCTGCTTCCATGAAGATTACAGCCTTGGAAACCCTATGGGGCAGTTCTACTCTACAGGGTTGCTATGAGTTGGAATCGACTCCACAGCAGTGGGTTATGTAGATATAGGGAGCCTGGTAGTGCAACAGACAGTTAAGTACTTGGCTGCTAAATGAAAGGTTGGCAGTTCAAAACCACCCACTGAATCCATGGGACCAAGACTTGGTGATCTGCTCCCATAAAGATTATAACCAAGAAAACCCTACTCTGTCACATGAGGTCACTATGAGTTGGAATTGATATGACAGCACACAACAACAAATATATATAAAACCAGTTGCCATTGAATTGACTCCAACTCATGGTGACCCTCCCTATGTGTGTCAGAATAGAAGTGCTCCATAGTGTTTTCAATGGGTGATTTTTTGGAAGTAGATAGCCAGGTCTTTCTTCTGAGGTGTCTATGGGTGGACTTGAGCCTCCAACATTTTGGTTAGCAGAGGAGTGAGTTAACCACCCAGGGAGAGAGCTATAGCTAAATATATAGATAATATTAGAATACAATTGAGACATTTTTAAAACGAATAGAAAAAGCTCATTTTACATTTTAGAGGTGAATATACCTTCAAAAGTATTTATTAAATGTGCTTGGAGGATCTTATTTTTAAAATGTCTATCAATTTTACTAAATAAAAGCCAGCTTATATATAGCTGTCTCTATAGCGGGTGAAGATTTGTCATTTACCTTTTATGATAATAATGCAAATTATATTCAGCCCATGTATACTGAGTAGGAATACAGTTTTTATCTCTTTTTCCTCGTTCATCAACCTTGTCTAACAAGAGTTAACCAAGATTCAGAATGGGTCGTACAAAGCCGAATTTTGGCAGTCCCTTTACAATAGAAGGAAACCCTGGGGGTGTAGTGGTTAAGTGCTACCACTGCTAACCAAACGGTCAGCAGTTCAAATCCACCAGATGCTCCTTGGAAGCTCTATGGGGCACTTCTTCTCAGTCCTGTAGGGTTGCTATGAGTTGGAATCGAGTCGATGGCAACGGGTTTGGTTTTTTTGTTTTTTACAATAGGAGAGAATCTATTTTCCTCCTTAGGGTCTCTATTTTCTTTAATAAGGGCATACAAAACACTCAGCACATTTCCAGAGCTTCTGAGAATTTCTCCCTTGAGAGATCTCAGTAAAAACAAGGAAAACAACTTCAAAAAAAATATTAATGAAAGGCTCATCAGTATTTGCTTTCTTCCTCCCCACTCCTGCCTTCTATTCTTTCTACTGTCTATGTATCTCTTCTCAGCTTCAAACATTTTTCTTCCTCTAATTTTCCCAAGGTCAGCTGCCTTTTCTAACGGCTTAATTCCAGCGAGGACAGCAGGTGGAGAAGGAGAAATGAAAAGACCTCACAGGCACTCTCCTTTGCTTCTTGTATCTGCTGCCAGACCACTCTCAACTGTGGATCCGTGATTTTCTCAGGAATGCGGATCAGGGTTTGGCAAGTAATGTTTTTAGTAAATAATCTCTGAATGTTTGGTACTTAAAGGCGGGAAGGAAGTATTGCTTTAAGTGCACACAGTGATCATTAAAAACAATTCTGTACTCACTCTTAGATTCAAATGCAAATTCTCATAGCCCCACACCAAATTCGTGGGCCACACATGAGTGACTATAGCTAAAAGCCACACAACAAGCCCAAGTCCACCTTGCAGGCAGCAGAGCACACCGCAGTGTCTTGAGTACAACTGTACACACCCATTAGACCCATAAACTGCAGGTTACACTGATGTGTACTTCCTTTCCTCTTACCTCACCTCGTTCGCTTTCTTTTTCTCCCAACCCCCAGCCTGCACCCACACAATGGGATTTTTGTTTGCTTCATAGCATGTGATAGCACAGTCCCTGCTTTGCCTAGCTCTGTGCTGCAGGTCTCTCAGGTAACAGGTGGCAGCTTCCCCTGTTGGATTCTAGGTATAGAAAAGAGTGACCTCATAGGGGTGGAGCTCTGGGACTCCATAGAGGTGGCAGTCACAGCCAGGCAACCCCAGAGTGAAGCTGTTTAACCTTCACCCTGAGGCAATTCAGCAACCAGCCATTGCCTGGAAGCCTCTAAAGCTTATCTTTACCTCAGATGGAGCCCAAAGAAGCCACTGGGAAAGAAAACATGGGCTCCAAGAGAAAGAATCTGACCTTCTTGAGGCCCAGACTCTATATGCTGGAGAGAAGGAAGACTGACACTGTGGTTGAGAACAGTGTGTCTGGGGACCACTCTGGCACCTTGAGGAGGAGCCAGTCTGACAGGACGGAATACAACCAGAAATTACAAGGTAACCAAAGAGCAATCAATTGTCCCAGGTTACTGCACTCCCAGCTCTGTTTCTGCTACTCTTACACTTGTGAGGAAAACACTTAAGGCAGAGAAGAAAATAGAGTTCTACCTCTCTCTCCCATAAAATAAGAAAATGAGAGTAAATGTGATTCATAGATTACAGGAAAAACATTTTTATTATGTGATTAAATAATTAAAGGGACAATTCTGGATTACTCTTAATATTGCTGCTTTTCTTCTGGTGAGACTGATATATATGTGTATATATATGTATACGTATATACACCTTTTCTGCTAGCTTCCTCTTTCCCTCCCCACCCCCAACCAACTTAAGAAGTGGGAAGCATTGGAAGGCAAATGATTTAGAAACCTACAAAAAGATAGTTTATCTCAATAGATAGGTGTGAGATGTCACCCCATGAGCTCTAGCTAGGTAATTGTACTGAAATGTGATTGTGGTTAAGTAGGGGCATGAAACTACCACTCAAGTCTGTAAAAAATAAGAAATGTTAGTCAGCAGGATGGCATAACAGAATTTGTTGAAAATCACTTAGATGATCATTCCTTTAGAGTGAATCTAATAACATCCAAATACGGTAAGAGCTGTTTAGCATGCTTAGGTTGGATGACTTTTGAGGAAATAACTTCAGTTTATTTTGGCATGGTCCTAAGGTGATTTGGCACAGTTATTATAACACAGCCTCCATTTCAGGCCCTGAATTTTTATCCCTTCCCACCCACCCTTTTTTTTTTTATATTTATTTTTTCTGCCAAAGGTCGTTTGTTCCAGTAATACTTCATTTTGATGTTGATATTGTGCCGCGTCTTACGTATCAGCTGCAGTCCTGGTTATATGATCCGCCAGAACCTGTGTCTCCTGCTTTTAGCACAGCATGTGTGTGAACGAACTCTCATAAACCCACCTTGAGCTGTCATTCTGGACTCAAAATCCATGATGAGTTTAGAAAGACCAATGGACATGCTTTCGATTAGCAGATCTCTTTCCTCAAAAATATGCTTGGGCTTAGTTGTGCAAATGAATTACATTAATTAAGCTAAATTCATTAAAATTAAATCTTAAAAAATTATTACTATGAGTTACTGCTTTTAAAAAATCCTGGTAACTCGGCATTAGTCAAGGCGCGTAGGCACATCTTATCCTTAAAGAATTAAAAGGAAAGAGGGAGGAGGGGGGAGTGCATGGGAGTTTCATCTTCGAAATTAATTTTTCTCAAAGCAATGGATGCTTTACAAAGAATGCAGATTTTAAAGACTTACACACTTGTTTCCAATCCTGGCTCTTCAAGTTGCTACCTATAAGACTTTGAGATAATTACTTATAATGTCTGAGCCTCAGTTTCTCTACCTGTGAAAAAGGGATAATGATACTTACCTCACAGTGTTCTTGGGAAAATGAAATTAGATAGTTACATGAAACACCTAATGTGTTGGCTGATACATGATATGTGCCCAGTAGGTAGTGGCTATTAATGTGCTTAGGAGTCCCTGGGTGGTACAAATGGTTAATGAGCTTCGCTGCTAACCAAAAGGTTAGAGGTTCAAGTCCACCCAAAGGTGCCTTGAAAGAAAGGCTGGTGATCTAATTCCAAAAGATCAGCCATTGAAAACCTTATGGAGGACAGTTTTACTCTGCAACACATCACGTCACCATGAGTCAGAATAAGCTCAGATGCCAAGTATTTTTGTTGTTGTGGTGGTTATTAATGTGCTTGGTTGCTAACCTGAAGGTTGGAGGTTTGAGTCCACCCAGAGGTGCCTCGAAAGAAAAGCCTTGCAATCTACTTCCAAAAAATCAGACACTGAAAACTCTGTGGAGCACAGTCCTACTCTGACACACATGGGGTCGCCATGAGTTTGAGTCACTAGATGACAACTGGTTTGTTGTTTATTCTTAAGAATGATGGTACCATAATGATAGAGCAAGACTTGCCCTCTATTAATCCAAATTATACCTTACTAATCTTTTTCAACTCTTTTCTGTCCATTTGATGAAGAGACCACATATAAAAATTCAGAAAAATGTAAAAACTTTAACTCCTAATAACAGTTTTCTTCCAAGTTTTACTAACTCAATATATTTTTGGTTCAGATGTTCCAATAGCAAAATAAAAATATGAAATAATGTTTGCTAACTAGAATTTGAAATATAATAAAACATTAAAAAATTTACAATAAATTTGAAAACAATTTTTGCTCCTCACTTCCTAAATTTACCTGAAATTAACTCTCTGGCCACCAAATGCAGCAGATGTTTTGGTTACTTTGCAGAACCCCCAAGCCTTTTATATACTTCATTTGATTTTTCTTTCCTGAGTTCTTTTAAAGTGGAGGGAAAGACTCAGGAGCTAACCCCCATGCACCTAGAAGTATCTGTGCTTGAGAAAATCACGAGGAAGTGTAGAAGAGCCCCTCACAGCTATAAAGATAGGTTGCCCTCCTGATAAGTAACATTTTATTTTTAGATTTTTCGTAACTTTTTTTGCCTAACTTTTAATAAAATCCAATTCTGTTATCTAATGTCTTCTAGAGTTTTTAGCAGGATTCTACTGTAACTTTGGCAACAATAGAAGGCATTTTCTCATTAACATTTAAAGCAATCATTTCTGTGGGTTTGCTCTCTGGTGTGCATAATAGCCATTATCATGCAGATGATCTTAAATTACCTTAAGAAGCTCTTTATTATTGAAATGTCAAAAGCTTTTCCTGGGGCTCTCTTGGAGGTGGTCTTCCCCGGGAGGCATCAGTTAAGACCTGGGAAGGATCATTGTTGTTGTTAGGTGCCATCGAGTTGGTTCTGACACTAGGTACAACAGAACAAAACACTGCTCTGTCTGCCCCATTCTCACAATCGTTGTTATGCTTGAGCCCATTGTTGCAGCCATTGTGTCAATCCATCTCGTTGAGCGTCTTCCTCTTTTTCCCTGACCCTTGACTTTACCAAGCATGATGTCCTTCTTTAGGGACTGATCCCTGGGCAGGGTTGAGCTCTCCAATAGATGGCCCTTAGCCCTTAGAGGTTGTAGTGTGCTTTCTTATACTGGAATTTCTGGCAACCCCATGGTCTTCACATATTTAGTGGGTTGTCCTTCAGTATAGTGTTGCTATTTGAGTCAAACAATCCACTGCCCTAACTGTATCTGGAATGAAGTTCTTTCGATTCTGAGAAATATAAAATCTTTGTTGCCCATGGGCTTGCCTCTTAAGTCACACTTCATAGTCTAACTGTTCAGTTCAATTTCTGACAAACATCACTTTAATCGTGTGACTGTTAAGTTGTATTTAAAAAAATAAAAAGATACACTGGTGGCGAGCTACTGGGTCAAATCATTAAAACATGGTTCTAACGAGGCCGTCTTAAAGGCTTTCTAGAAGGTTGTGATTACATCAACATAGACACTTCGACTAAGCCTCAAGTTGTACAATGTTGTAGGGGAAGAACATCATAAGGTTTAGTAAAGCAAAAAGAAATTTTTATTCGGCATATATTCAAAAAGGCAGAAGTGGAAAACGGACAAGCATGCTGCCAGAGCTAGAATGTCTGCCCGAATCCAAGGAAATATCACAGAACAGACAAAAGTGGGAAAATGGAGAAGTATGCTGCCACAGCCATGTCTGCTCAAGTCCAAAGACTATTACAGAATCATCAGTATATATTAACATTACAAATGGGCAAAACCATTGAAAGCTTAGCCTTTTCAGATTGGCTAGAAACTGTGATCTTACATTTGGAATTGTCTTTCTTAACAATCATTGGTACAGGTTTCAGTAACGACAGTCAGGAGGGTCTTCATTGGTCCAACAAATTTCTATTCACTAAATGCTAATAGAAAAAGATAAGAGTGGAAAGTCTTTTGTGTTCTGTTTGATTGACTTAATATGAAAGTTTCCCTAAAAGATATTTTAAAAGAGTATCTTAGCTATTGTCTTTATACCTCAGGGCCCAGTTGATGTGTCGATGTGAGTCCCTGTGAGCCCAGCTCCAGCTGGGTCACATTCTCTATGCTCAAGGTCAGAGAATAATGATTCCAAATCAACAATAATAGTTGGATGTTAACCTACTATTTGTGTCTCTTTCATTCCTTCAATAGATTCATTCAGCTAATTGGTATTTATTGAATATGTTACATGCTGTGTCTTGAGGTTATAATAGTGAGAAAAACAGAATATGTACCAGTAATTACAACTACAAAACCATTAGGAAAAACAGGTGACTGATCGGACAATATTCTTTTTTTTTTCCCATACAAAAATTTATACGTACATTGTTATGTGACTCTAATTGCTCTCCTCATACTGTGACAGCACACTCCTCCTTTCCACCCCTGACTCCCCATATCCATTCAACCAGCTCCTAACCCTGTCTGCCTTCCCATCTCACCTCCAGACAGAAGCTGCCCTTTTAGTCTCTTGTATCTACTTGAGCTAAGAGGCACACTCCTCACAAGTATCACTTTCTGTCCAACAGTCCAGTCCAATCCCTGTCTATAGAGTTGGCCTCGGAAATTGTTTTAGTTCTGGGCTGATAGAGAATCCAGGGGCCATGTTTTCCAGGATACCTCCAGTCTCAGTCAGACCGTTAAGTCTGGTCTTCTTATTAGAATTTGAGTTCTGCACCGCACCTTTCTCCTGCTCCATCTGGGACTCTCTGTTGTGTTCCCTGTCAGGGAGGTCATTGATGGTAGCCGGGCACCATCTAGTTCTTCTGGTCTCAAGCTGATGAAGTCTCTGGTTTACGTGGCCCTTTCTGTCTCTTGAGCTACTACTTTACATGTGTCTTTGGGGTTCTTCATCCTCCTTTATTCCAGGTGGTTGGGACCAATTGATGCATCTTAGATGGCTGCTTGCAAGCTTTTAAGACCCCAGATGCCACTCACCAAAGTAGGATGCAGAATATTTTCTTAATAAGCTTTGTTATGCCAATTGACATAGATGTCTCCTGAAAGCATGGTCCCCAGACCCCTACCCCTGCTACTCTATCCCTCAAAGTGTTTGATTGTATTCAGGAAACTTCTTAGCTTTGGTTTAGTCCAATTGTTCTGACTTCCCCTGTAGTGAGTGCTGTCCTTCCTTTCACCTAAGATAATTCTTATGATCAGACAATATTCTTTACTCTAAAGGGGTTTAAAGTCTGATGGGGAAAGATAAGACAGGTTAAAAAAAATTGAAGAAAAAAATGCAATAAAGTGGCATGATAGAATCAGTCTATTCAGTGTTGGGTGGAGAAGTTTGTTGGAAAACACTGTCCTTAAGAGATGATAAGGTGGAAATGGCGAGAAAATGTGGAACAGAAAGAGTTGGGTATAGGCAGGCCTTCAAGCACATGCTCTCATTTTAACGTCTTCAGTGTACTTATCTCTGTCTGAAATTGCGTTGTTTGCTTGTTTCCTTTTGTATTACCTGCCATTGACCCCTATTCACCCTCTCTTCTTTCTCGCCATGCTCCATAGAAGCAGAGACCCTATCTGTCTTGTTAGCTGTTTCTTTTCTGTGTTTAGAATAGTGCCCAGCACACAGTAGGCACTCAGAAACTGGTACTTGACTGAATGACTTGAATAATCTGGCCAATGCAGGACATTGGAATGAGGAAAGGCACCAAGGCCAGAAATAAGAGCTCTTATATGCGTGTGTCTTTATATGTGAGAATACGTTTCCATTAATAAAGATGATTCTTCAGTATAAAGAAATAAATTAAAATGCAGAATCACCTCCATATAGTAATAATTCTTAGTGGAAGCTCATCTCATTCTTGGCTTTACCTTTTACAGCATACCACCACTAGACCTCAGTTCACTCCTCTTCCATTCCTATACCATCCTCGCTTCCCAGCTAGCTGAAGTTTTATTGCCATATTACTGGCAGCCACAAAGACTGATCTAAGAAGGAGAAATTTAGCGGCTGAATTGTAAAAACCCTTGTCTTTGGGGCAGTGTGGTGGGGGAGGCAGTTGCCATTGAGTTCACTCTAACTCATGGTGATCCAATGTGTGTCAGAGTAGAACTATATTCCATAGAATTTTCAATGGCTGATTTTTCAAAAGTAGATTGGCAGGCTTTTCTTCCCAGGTGCCTCTGGGTGACTCAAACCTCCAACCTTTTGGTTAGCAGCCAAGAACCACCTGGGGACTCCTTGTCTTTGGGAAGGGATTTTTGTATATGATTATATATGTGAACTCTACATTTCAAATGTGCCTTATTTAAACAGCTATACTCAACGTCTGTCTGTATGCAGATTTCTATCAATCTATTTGTCTGTCTGCATAAGTATATACACTGTATACAGATAGATATAGATTTAGATACAGATATAGATGTGTGTGTGTGTGTGAGAGATATATTTCTGCAAGGATAAAAACTTTTTGTAAGAAGTTTATTGACTAACATTCAAAAATCTTTTCTGAAAATCCTATACAATTGATTTTACTAATATAGTCTTTCTGTCCATGTAAGTCAGTTGCTTTTATCCTCCATGGGCACACTAAGCCTCTAGTTAATTTTTTGGTCAATATGTATTATTGCTTATCAAGTTCTGGGTGAAAGAGTGTAAATGGATGGGTAAAATGACTTGACCATTGCTGGTAATACAATTCAAAATTCACATGTCTAATTCATAGCAGGTCAGTGGTGCCTTCTTCTGCAACGGCTGTCATATCATTCTTCCTAAGAATGGATTGGTCATCTTTATAAAACCCTGAAGATTTCACAGTGATGATGATAAACCACTTACTGCAGGAACTTTATACAGAATAATATTTTTGTGGTATGGGGACAAATGGCTCAAACAGTAAGTTAGAGTTGATAAGAGTACAGGAACGTCTTATTTGCGATGAGTTTTAGGAATACAGACCAATCTGCAGAGAGCAGGAATTCTTAACAATGGAAGATTTGGTGATTTTAGTTCAAGCCCTAATGAAAGAGTAGACCAATTATCCAGCTGTCTGTGCCTGTTATGATCCCAGCATGACAAGCCCTTTTTATTCCTGCCTGTTCTTCAAGTATTGAGTAGCTCCTTCCCCTTACCTGCT
This sequence comes from Dugong dugon, assembly GCA_030035585.1. Taxonomy (NCBI): domain Eukaryota; kingdom Metazoa; phylum Chordata; class Mammalia; order Sirenia; family Dugongidae; genus Dugong; species Dugong dugon. Next base: position 16,223,707 of record CM057463.1, on the reverse strand, counting down.
TGCACAAACCCTTTAGTGAAATGGGAAGTACCAGGATCAATAGTGTGGACACTAACAAAAATGAGGTGCGTTTCACAGTCTGAAGGGCACAGTTTTATGAGTCAAGGCACTTTAAAAACTGGTAAATTTCTGTGTCATTGCAAGAATAGAAACCAAAATAAAGCATGATATTCTACTTCTTTCATTTTGATAAAAGTATCTTGAAGTTTTTCAAGGGACCGTTTGATGCAAATAAAGCATAAATCACAGAAATCAAGAAAGTTTGAGTTATCCACCCCCACCCCCACCACCACATTGTGGTAGACAAATTTATTCCTTCTATGTTGGACTGATGCAGCTTTAGCTAAAACTTTCTTCTTGTTGTTCGGTGCCATCGAGTTGATTTTCAACTCATAGCGACACCATGTGACAGAGTAGAACGGCCTCATAGGGTTTTCTAGACTGTAAGCTTTGTGGGTGCAGATTGCCAGGTCTTTCTACCATTGAGCTGCTGGGTGGGTTCGAACTGCCAGCCTTTTGGTTAGCAGCCGAGTGCTTGACTGTTGTGCCAGCAGGGTTCCTTATAACTGTATTAAAGGTAGTAAATACAACTCCTTGGTCTGGAACATGTCATATTTAGTATCACGTGCCTTTTTCCACATAAAAAATATAGATTTATCAAAACGCAAGATGAGAAATCAAGATGGAGTGAGGAAGAGTGGGAAAGGAAGGGGTAGGAGGGATGAGAGTGGAAGGGAAATGGAGTGGGGGAGAAAGAAGAGAGAGAGAGAAGCTCAGATGTACCATGCATGAATAGAAATATGCCTTAAAATAGTGATACAGTTGGGGAAAAGGTGGGTAAGAGAAAAGCACCCAAGCTATATTCATTTGTTTCTGTTGACCTAGGGGGAAAACCTTCTCTTTTTATAGTACTGATTTTTCTTAATGCTATAATCATATAAACTTCAGTATATTTGTGAACATTGATTTCCTGGTGAAATCGGAATGCTATTATTGCAAGAAGCACTAAATGTATGGACAGCATTACCCTCAGAACCACGCAGGAGGAGTTCTGCCTGAATGTTGTCCTTCAGTGGGGCCCCTCTGTGAATCGTCTTCAAAAGTTTGGTGTCCTTGGGGCCAAGGTTACCGCCTGCCCGGAACCCATACCCTCACTTCTAGACTAAGTTCAGGTTATCTGGGACCGTAGAATTTTCTGTTCAACAGGTCCCAAGGTCTGCTTGAACCTCTTGCTGTCCCAGTCTCTCAAGGGCAGACCGTTGAAGCTAGTGTGCACATGCTTATGCCTGAGGGCAGTTGATTATGGAAGTGGGTGTGGAGCTTGATGATGCTGGTGTGTTCACACCATGCCTACCAGCCCCGTTGTGGGTAGGAGAGAGCTGGTAGAGGGAAGAATAGGGGGGCAGGCCTCCCCCCTGGGTAGGGATGAGTGTACCTCAGGAGCCTGTGCTAAATTTTGACATGTAACTCTAAGGGATCTGAGATTTATACATTGAACTTGATCTTGCAGATCGTTACAAAAGTATGTTTATCAAGGTAGAAGGATAGAACATTTTCATTTAACCACTTGCTAGTTGATTTATAACTTTTAAATATTCAGGCATGGTACGTAGAACTCTGTCTTAGTCATGTGGTGCTGCTATAACAGAAATACCACAAGTGGATGGCTTTAACAAAGAGAAATTTATTCTCTCACAGTCTAGTAGGCTGCAAGTCCACATTCAGGGCATTGGCTCGAGGAGAAGGCTTTCTCTTTCTGTCGGCTCTGGAGGAAGGTCCTTGCCATGTATCAGTCTTCCCCTGGTCTGGGAGCATCTGAGCACAGGAACCTCAGGTCCAAAGGACACGCTCTGCTTCCAGCACTGCTTTCTTGGTGGTATGAGGTTACCATGTGTCTCTGCTCACTTCTCTCTTTTATATCTCAAAAGAGACTGGCTTAAGACACTATCTAATCTTGTAGACCTCATCAGTATAACTGCCGCTAATCCATCTTATTACATCATAGTGATAGAGTTCACAACACATAAGGAAATCACAACAGATTACAAAATGGTACACAATCATACAATACTGGGAATCATGACCCAGCCAAGTTGATGGATGTTTTAGGGGCATACAATTCAGTCTGTGACAACCTCTATTTCTACAGGAGGCTCCAGGCCCCACAATTGTTACCAAAACCAAACTAGTTACTTTCAAGTCAATTTCTACTCTTGGCAACCCCATGTGTTTCAGAGTAGAACTGCACTTCATAGGATTTCCAATGTCTGTGATCTTTTGGAAATGGATCACCAGTCCTTTCTTCTGAGGTGCCTCGGGGTGGATTCAAACTGCCAACCTTTCAGTTAGCAGCCAAACATGTAACCATTTTTGCCGCCCAGGGACTCCTTCACGATTTTTAGGGGGATGCTTACGAGTAGTTTCTAGCTGTAATCTATGTACTGAATATAGCCCTTCTTCTATACTAGGTTGTGGAAAGTAAGAGGGAAAGGAAGGGAAGGAAAAGGAGAGGAGGGGATGGGAGAAGAGAAGGTAAAGATGGAGTGACTGTTATTGGCTATGAACTATGCTAGATAGGGAGTTTCATGCACATTATTTGGTTCCCTACACCTTTTCACTTATCTATCTCTTGTTTGGAGCCCTGGTGGCACGGTGGTTAAGAACTTGGCCGTTAATAGTTGAAAAATAAGGAATAGAGCTGGGATTTGAACATAGGTGCTGTAAATATTTGCAAACTGAGATACATCTAATTCACTAAATTAAAAAATCCATTGCTGTCGAGTGGATTCCGACTCATAGCCACCCTATAGGACAGAGTAGAACTGCCCCATATGGTTTCCAAAGAGGGCCTGGTGGATTTGAACTGCTGACCTTTTGGTTAGCAGCCATATCTCTTAACCACTACGCCACCAGGTTTTTCAATTCACTAAATTAGTAGATATTATATACTTACGAAGGAGCCCTGGTGACACAGTGGTTAAAGTGTTCAGCTGCTAACCGGTAGGTTGGCAGTACTAATCCATCAGCAGCTCCGTGGGAGAAAGATGTGGCAGTCTACTTCTGTAAAGATTACAGCCTTGGAGAACCTATGGGGCAGTTCTACTCTGTCCTATAGGGTCACTGTGTCGGAATCAAGTCGATGGCAATGGGTTTATATACTTATGAGTTATTAGTAATAAAAAGTCAAGGCAATTTGATGTTTGCCCATTTTTATAATATGATGACATTTTCTGCTACTATGATGAAGCTTGACCTGCTAAGCTTTTTACTTTGGAACAGACATTGTTTCTTTCTAATTATTGTGACATTCTCCTGTCAGAGCATCGTGCTTAATACATGTTTTTTTTTTGTTTGTTTGTCAGGAAACAAAATTACAAAGTAACTTCCAGTTAAGCAGATCTGTCCTAGAGTAACAGATTAATAATTTCTATTTCCAAATTCCTTGGATATCTTGATACTCTTTTTTGTTTAATTTTATACCTGTTGTCATTTATTTGCATCTCAATAAAGCTTAATATAAATCCTCAAAACCAAAAGCTCTATTCTGTAGCAATGAAACTGGGGATATAGATTTGCAAATGAAAAGAATGGAATTATGTACTGGGAAGCAAGTAGCTCTTTATTGTAGGTGGTATTTCAATAGAATTCTATGAAGTCAGCCTAGATTGTGACTCTTAACTGCAGCAGGAAAATAGAGTATAGTGATTAAAAGCCTTTGTCCCAGGTTGTTCTGAACCATTTCTTTCTTTCTTGATTAATGAATCAGAGAATAAATGAATACTCTAGGCTACCTGCCGTGAATCCTCTTATAAAGAATAAAACTTAAAGGCCATGCCACTCAGCGGCTACTCTGACTATTCTGAATCATTGTAGCCCCTCAGAAATGGTCTTTCCTGAATACTTCTTAATGTTAGGCCCCCAATGTCACTACAAAGAACCATCACAGATTTCTGCTTCTATATTTGTTGTGAAAAGGTTGATGAAGACATTGTTTGTTACCTCTCTCAGTGTGGTCCACATTTTATTCAAGGAAAAACTTTTCCTCTTCTTAAGAATTAGAACACGTCCTTCTCCCAGATAAAAACAAGCAATTTACTGTATGTAGCTGCCAGCAGCTTAGAGTCAAACTTGTACCTGCTTTCTGGCCTTTATCCCTGTCTAAGGATTTCTCTCCCTAAATCTCTTCAAGTATGTATTCTCAACATTGAGGTCTCTGCCCACCTTCTTGGAAAGTCCTTCCCTGACCACCTGTTATGGATTGAATTGTGTCCCCTGAAAAGATATATGGTGGCACAGTGGTTAAGAGCTATGGCTTCTAGCCAAAAGGTCAGCAGTTCAAATCCACCAGCCACTCCTGGGACACCCTTAAGCAGTTCTACTCTGTCTTGTAGGGTCGCTATTAGTCGGAATCGACTCGAAGGCAATGGGTTTGGTTATATGTGTATACATATGTATATCTATGCTTGCTACTTCTATATCAGTCAGACACTTAGGATTATCCTTGTTGTAGGAGAAAAACATCATAAAGTTTAGTGAAGCAAAAAGTACGTTTTATTTGGCGTATATTCAAAAGGGCAGAAGTGGGAATTGGACAAGCATGCTGCTAGAGCCATGTCTGCCTGAGTCCAGGAACAGTTACAGAGCCATCAGTGTATATTAACATTACAAATGGGCAAAACTATTGAAAGCTTCATCTTTTGGCTAGAAATTTTGATCCTACATTTTCAATCATCTTTCTTAACAATCATTGGTACAAGTTTCAGTAATGACAGTCGGGGGGTCTTCACTGGTCCAGCAAATTTCTATTTACTAAATGCTAATAGGAAAAAACAAGAGTGGAAAGTCTTTTGTGTTCTGTTATATCGGCTTTATGTGAAAGTTTCCCTAAAAGATATTTTCCAAGTGTATTTTTGCTATTGTCTTTATACTTTGGGGCCCAGTTGATGTGTCACTGTGAGTCCTTGTGAGCCCAGCTCCAGTTGGATCACATTCTCTATGCTCAAGGAGAGGGAATAATAACTCCAATATTGTTTCCTAAATCATTCCCTCCTTTTGATTGGAGATTGAAGGTAACACATCGATGATCAATACCTAGACTTAGCTGAGCTCCTAGATGGCAGCCATTGCAAGCAGTTTAAACTCATGGTGCTGGTTTTCCACCAGATACCATCTGGTTCTTCACAAGGATCTTAAGGAAGAGTGATGTACTCATCAATCACATTGCTGGAGTAAGTGGACTCAATGTATATCAACATTTCAGGATAAATTTTATTATGCCTAATACTATTAGGATGTAGACTAAGAATATTACTATTCCTTGCAATAGTGATTTAGCCCACATGCTTATTCCTGGTGTTTGTAAGAGGGTTATAGTGTGTAACCAAGTAGCTTGTTGTCTATTTCTATGTATATCTTGTCTACAGCACAGACTACACTTTCTTAGACTAATAAACAAAAAATCCAAGGTTATTTTGTTATCTTATGTCAGCTTGGCTTATGAGATCAGAGACCACTGTTGTGCTTCCATCCCACTAACAACTTCGTCTGCTATTTGTCCCATTGTGATTGACAAATTTTCTTAAAGATTTCTCCAATTTAGATATACCATAAGTAGGAATTAAAGCTACCAACCATATCCTGAATGTTGGACCAATAGGTTTTCTTCTGACTTTCATTTTACAATTTTAACATTACCTTTTCAGTATTTGCTAGCATTATTACTATGAATATCTAACGATAATCCTAAAGTTCTCAGAGTGCATTGCCCACACATTCATCAGAAATCTAAACAAGCGATTGCCCACATAAATTCACTATCAGTTGGAAAAGGATCATCTAAATTAGTACAGTTGGATCTACCACACAGAAACATATATCCATAAGGAGCACACAAAATTTGTCTAGAGGAAACAGAAAATATAGAAAAATTTACATGTGACAAACAAGTTTTCATTAAAGAACTAATAGCAAGATAATACAGGATGGACCTTTCCTATAGGAGGTCTTCAGTCAGTCTGTTTAAAACATACTAAATGTTCTTCCCAAGGGCAAGCTGCCCCTCCTTGGTTTACCTATTAACAGTCATGGGTCACTTTCTCAGAAGCAGAAATGGAATCTAAGACAAAACAGAGTCTGAGCCATGAGGTCTATCTCCTCTGAGAATCTTGTTTCTTTAAGATACATAATTTTCTGCATCGTAAGAGGGTGACAGTTTGATTACAAACATTCGACAAGTATTTCATATGACATTGTCTTAAAGACTGATTAAACTAATTACTAATTTACCTTGAACATAAGTCTCAGTCTGGTCTTTGAAGTTAGTTTCCTAAAACAGACTGAATTCTTCAAACAAAAAGCACAATGTCCAGAGCAAAATGGTCTCACTAGTTTATGTGGACCATTGTTTGACTCATAGTGGCTTTGGGAACCAGTTTTTTTCTCAAAGCTCGAGGTTCAAAAGGACACCCAAAGGTGATAATATCCTGTGTAGGTTACCCTAACCTCCCTGAAAGCCAGAAATCTGGATTCCAGGAGAATTACATACAACTCTCTCATCATTCTTTCCTTTGGATCATGATCTTGCTATCAAAATATTTTATCAAAAATACTCAACAAATGGTAAGTGGGCATCATCTGGTTTTTAAGATCCCAGGCACCATACAGCAAACTAGGAAATACAACAGAAACACGAACAGTTACATTAGGCCGATTGTCTGAAATAACTAATGAAACCATGACCCTAAAATCTTTGAACCAAGGAAACAAATCTCTTGAGGTGTTTGTCTATACAGTAACTGTTTTTCATGTGCCTCAACAGCAACTATATTCTGCAAAACCTCAGATTGCATATTACAGGAACATTTATCTATTAAGGCACAGACTCTTTCCTGAATGAATAGGAAATCTAATGCTGTTCTATTTTGTAAAAGCACAGCTCAAATTTCAGATACTTCTCCAGTTTTGATATTTACAACTTTGCTAAGTTTACCAACAGGAACTTATAATTCAAGAGTTACAATATTTAAACCCATTAGTTTGATAATTTAAATTATTAGTGATACCCTTTTCAAAATATTCAAACTACAACTGAATATCTTAAAAATACTGCAATTATAATCTCATAGTGTGCTTTTGCATTTTTATGCTGAGCATTTTTGTGTAGAAGCAAAATATTAAGATATGAAATTAGATTTCTTTTAATGAAATAATCCTTAGAAAACAAATACTTCTCTGAGAAAGTTGAAGCTTCATTCTATTGAAGTTGTAAATGAAAATTTTGTCATGTATTAGATTTTTCATATGTAGAGTAGAATCAGTATATAGACGTAGTGAAATTTTTCTTCAGATAAGTCACTAATCAACTAAAAATTTGGACTGGGATAATCCTATCAGAAAAGCTTAAGTCCTTCTTTTTTTTTTTTTGGCTGTAAGTATGTACAAATTAAGGAGAAAAATATTCAAACAAAAATACTCAAACTATATGATCTATTTTAAAAATATTCTTCTGCATGAGTATGCTCTGCAATTATGTTTGTCTTCAAACACTGATGACTATGCCTATTCTCAGATTACATCAAATGTAGGAAGAGCATGTTCATACATTCACTGTGTACACTATAAGCATATATACTACATACATATGTATACTATATACATGTGTACTGACACATGGATTACTGTTTTGGAGATGGTGTTTGGAATCTGACCTGCATTACTTGATTAAGTTGAATGAAAAGAGTCTTTCACTTGATTGGAAGGAAAACTGACTCTGTTTCTCTTTGTCTAAAATGTTTTACAAAATGGAGAATGGTGTACCTATATCTAAATCAGCATAAAGGTTTTGGCCAAAAAAAGAGGAGAAAAAAGCAGTGATGCTGAGATAATTTGCCACAAATGACCTTAAATTCATCTTTACCCTAAATTCATACATGATTGGCAAACTGATATATTAAGGGAAAAAAAAAAAAAGACAGTGACGGGATCAGCCCATTCTTATAGTATGAGTTGTTTCTCTTCAGGTTTCTGCTCAAAGTCACCTTATTAGTGAGGTCCTCCTGGGTCTCTCTAAAAAATAGCAACTACCACCATCTTTTCTTTACCCTTTCCCCTGATTTATTATTCTTCATACTATCATATGATCATCTTTCATGTTACATGTTTTTATTGAGTTATTTACTGTTTCTCTTGTATCACTAAAACGTAAGTTTTATAAGGGCTAATGTTTTTGTCTCTTTTTATTGTTGTATTTCCAGCATCTAAATCAAAGTTTCTCAACATCAGCATGTTGTAGTTATCTAGTGCTGCTATAACACAAATACCACAAGTGGATGGCTTTAACAAAGAGAAATTTACTCTTTCACAGCCTAGTAGGATAGATGTCCGAATTCAGGTCACCAGCTCCAGGGGAAGGATTTCTCTCTCTGTCAGCTCTGCGGGAAGGTCCTGGTCATCAATCTTCCCTTGGTCTAGGAGCTTCTTAGCACAGGGACTCCGGGTCCAGAGGACATGCTCTGCTCCTTGTGCTTTTTTCTTGGTGGCATGAAGTCCCTTTCCTCTCTGCTGGATTCTCTCTTTTATATTTTAAAAGAGATTGACTCAAGATACAACCTAATCCTGTAGATTGAGTCCTGTGTCATTAACATAACTGCCTCTAATCCTGCCTCATTAACATCATAAAAAATCCATTGCCTTGGCGTCAATTCCTACTCATAGTGACCCTACAGGACAGAGTAGAGCTGCCCTACAGGGTTTCCAAGGAGCGGCTGGTGGATTCGAACTGCTGACCTTTTGGTTAGCAGCCCTAGCTCTTAACCATTGCGCCACCAGGGCTCCATGTTTTTTGCTAACATTATAGAGGTTAGAATTTACAGCACATAGGATAATCGTAAGATCACAAAATGGTGGACAACCACACAATACTGGGAATCATGGCCTAGCCAAGTTGACATACATTTTGGGGGGACATAATTCAATCCATAACACAGCACTACTGCCATTTTGGGCTGGATAATTCTTCATTGTGTGAAGTTGCCCTACGCATTGTAGGGTATTTAGAAGTCTCCCTGGCTTGAGAACCACCGATTTAGAACAGTGCCTGGCACAATGGCAACTCGATAAATATTTGTTGAACGAATGAATGAATAAAATCAGTATTACTCACCCAGCCAAAATTCTGCATTCTCAATAATAGAATAATTACAGCAGAAAAATCGAGTACAGGGAGGACTTTACCAAGTGATGTTCCCGTTCTATTCAAGGCTTAGAATTTTCCCTTTTTCACTCATTTTCTCCTCCTGAAGACTTTAAATAAAAACATTTCCAGAAAGTACCCATTTATTTAGCTCCTAATTGTTTTGGCTGCTGATCGCAGTAGGAGCCTGTAAATTCAAATCAATACCACCTAAGTGCTTTTCAAGCCAGGTAAGCTCTGTTGAATTCCTTCTTTGAAATCCACTCCTCTGCTTTCTGCAGCAATTAGCAGTCACAGGAAATAAATTACATGCCCTTTGAATGAGGATAAACTATTCCCCTGCTCTAATGTTTGAGCTTTCAAATTCAGAGCAGTGGAAGGTCTTCTCCTCCACATTTCACTTAATACTTCACTGGCTGCTCTCCAAAACCTGTCTGACATGCAATTATTTTCAACCTATTTCATAGAAGGCCTGTTTCATTCATCTTTCTGTGGGTCAGATTTCCACTGAAGCTGATAAAAGATATTCCTGTGTGAAACTTAAGTCAGTAGGGTTCAATGCAGTGCTAAGCCAAGGTTTTTCGGGTTAACGGGGGCAGATATGAAATACAGTATGGACAGGGACTAAAGAATATTTATAATCATATCTAGGGTTTTGGTAGCAATCTGTCTGTAATAAAACCCTAGATGGAATTATAATAAAAATGGCCATGCTTTTGGTGGGTGTTGACACTCCTATAGGAGTCCCAGGGTGGTGCTAACAGTTAAGCAGTGGGCTACTGACAGAAAGGTTGGCTGTTTGAACCCATTCAGAGGTGGCTCAGAAGAAACCTGGTGATTTGTTTCTGAAAGGTCACAGCTCTGAAAACTCTATGGATCAGCTCTACAACACATGGAGTCACAGTGAATCAGCATTAACTCCACGGTAATTGGTTTGGTTTTCATACTATACTGGTAGAAAGAGGACTGGACTGGTAGGGGTAGGATGAGGGTGATGATCAGAAGATCTAGATTCAATTTCTAGCTGTGTTACTTAAGGCAAAAGACCTACTCTCTCTGGAAATTAGTTTCTATATAATAAGATAGGACTGGATGGAACCTATCACTTTATCTCCTTTACCTGCTCTTTGTTCCTTGTTCCCCATTTCTATAAATGGCACCAGTATCCAGTTAACCAAGTCAGAAATCCAAGAGTCAGATTTCCCTCTTCTCCTTTACCCCCTGCACTGATCACTCACCAGTTTGTGCTAATGTGATCTCCTAAATTTCTCTTGATCTGCTCAGTTCTTTCCATCCTTTTGGCAACTAGACTGAGCTTCTTGTTGTTGTTAGTTGCTGTAGAGTTGATTCCAACTCATGATGACCCCATGTGTTACAGAGTAGAGCTGCACTCCATAGGGTTTTCTGGGCTGTAATCTTAAAGGAAGCAGATTGCCAGGTCTTTCTTCTGAGGTACTGCTTGGTGGGTTTGAACTGCCAACCTTTAGGTTAGCAGTTCAGCGCAAACTGTTTGCACCACCTAGGGACCTTTTAGACTGAGCTTAACTGGCGCCATCTCTTCCCTACAACTAGAGTGTCCAGGTGAATAGCCACATCATTCATTGTCTCTCTGCCTTCAGGCTTCCTCTCATCCTCCTCTCCCAAATTCATTCTGTTTCTAAACTGAGGCCAAAGTCATATCACTAAGAGAATCTGATCATGTCACTACTTGTTTAAAAATTCCTCACTGATTTCCCATTGTGCTTAAAAATTCCAGATCCCTTAACTATGCCTTCCAGATCTGTCTCCTGATAATTTCTCCAGACTCATCCTCTACCACATCCTCTAACATTTGTACTCCAGTCACACTAGGCTGTTTTCAGATCTTTTTACTGTCAAGCCTTTGGACATGCAACTCCCTCTGCTCAGGACACTTTCCCTTCTCTCTTCACCGGGCTGCTACTATCCTCAGATTCTAATTCTGTGCCACTTCTCCAGAAGGCCTGACCCTAGCTGTGCTCTGTTTAGTAGGAGTCATGGTTTCTTGTAGTTATATTTGTAAACAGTTCTAAACTATCGATACTTTAAATTGCAAAACAATTTCTAAAATTTGTTTTTTGCCAACTTTTTGTTTGCAAAATCTTTCTAAAATATTTTCTCCTCAATCTTTTACAGTTTTCTCTTTCCCCTCAAAATATAGCAGCAGTATTTTGGAAACTTAGCTTTATCAAATTGTTTCAAAACATTGAAACAGTTTTCATGGAAAAAAAGTACACACACGCTCTCTTCTAGTTCTCCTATTTCAGTGATTTATGTCAGTTTAATTAAATTAAGGTAATTACAATAAGAAGTACAGCTAGCATTATCAGATTTGCCATTGAACACACACTAATCCTTGGAAAACGTACAACTCAATCGTTAAGTGGAGAAGTTCCTAGGCATCAGTTGTTATGTTTTAGGGAGAGAATGGAAAATATGGATTTATCCTGTGACTTCAGTCACCTGTCTTTACCTCTAAATTATACATCTCTTGAAGGTAGGGACTGTTGTTTTAGTCACTATACATGTAACACAAAGCACAGTATGAACTCCAAGTGGGAACCCAATAATTACTTTTAAAAATTGATATTAAATTAAATGCAAGATCTCTTTAATTCTAAAAAGTATGGAATTTATAAAACTGCTAATTTACCTTCAAATGCTGAAATTCTTTGGTTCTCATTTAATTGGAAACATCTTTGTGGTTTGTTGTGATGAAATTATGAATTACTTAAGGGCCAGGTTCTTGCATTATGTTATTCTTATGCTTTCTGCTCAAGTGTCTCTGAAAATTGCTCAGTAAATGAGTGTTAAAGGGTGTGTGTGTGTCTGCTTAGTCTGGTGGGCAGGGTGGGGGCAGTTGTTGGTAAGCAAGGCATTAAGCAAAACCTTGAGCCTTGGTGTATGAAAATATGAACTCCAACTCTTCTCTACTGAGAGAGAGATGAGATTTCAATATAATTATAGATATCAAAATCCACCATTATTCGTTGGTAGTCATTGATGAATAATATCATCTGGGACCTTAATCCAAATAAATAAGAACCTAGAATTAAAAAAACAATACTAAGCTATGTACTTTAGCAGGGATTACATCGTATTTTAGTCACCTTCTTGCTCTTCAAACTTTCTTGAGATGCACGGTATTTTCAGTGAATTTCTCAGAAACTTAACTGCATTGGTGATTTAGCTTCAGGGTAAATGGGAGAGAGAATCCAATTTTTTAATTTCAAGGATTTATATTATGCCTAACAACATGCAAGGGCTATATCCCCACCTCATGTGAATTCAGCCTGAATACTAACAGCGCACATTAGACTCGGTATTGAACCGACTTTGTGGTAGTCCTTGCTATTTTTTTGCTCTTTTCTAGAGCAGCTCCAGAGCCAAGGAGTGTAGTTTCCTGATGGACATTCAGTCTTCACTCTTGCCCTCAGCACATTTCCAAGGGAAGAAAAAGAGGAAAAGCAGGTACAGCCATTCAGAACCAGATATAGAATTGTTGTTGCTAGGTGTCCTCAAGTCGATTTTGACTCATGACAACCCCGTGTGACAGAGTAGAACTACCCCATAGGGTTTTCTAGGCTATAATCTTTATGGGAGTAGATAGCCAGGTCTTTCTCCTGTGGAGCCGCTCCATGGGTTCCAACCACCAACCCTTTTGTTAGCAGCCTAGTGCTTAACCCTTGCACCACCAGGGCTCCTAGATATAGAATAATGCCCAGTAAATTATGGTCTTAAAAACAACAACTGGCTTTTTTTGAGAGGTTGCTGCGTGTTACAACACTGAGTTAAGCAATTTTCATGCTTTATCTCAATTGTCATGTCAGCCCTGCCTGTGAGTGGTCGTGAAGATGCAGGTTCAGGAGCCAGGCTGGCTCCAGTTTGAACCCTGGCCCTACCACTTTCTAGCTGTATAACCTTGGGCAAATTACTTGACCTCTCTGTGTTTCAGCTTCTCTATCTGAAAAAGAACAGTGATAAAAATATCTACCTTATAGCGTTTTTGTGACGATTAAAGAGCTAATACAAGGCAAGTTCAGTATTTAGCACACAGTGAGCACTCAAAGATGTTGGCTCCTAGTATCATTACTATATGAGTCACTGGATAAGTTTTACCTACACTCAGATTTAGTTTCCTCATCTCTAAAATTAAGGTTATATCCCACTTTTAGGGTTGTGGGGGTAGATTATAGGTAAAATAGATTTAAAAAAACCCCAAAAAACCTGTTGCTGTTGAGTCGGTTCCAGCTCATAGTGAACCTATAGGACAGAGTAGAACTGCCCCATAGGGTTTCCAAGGCTGTAATCTTTCTGGAAGCAGACTGCCACATCTTTCTCCTTCAGAGGGGCTGGTGGGTTCCACCTGTTGACCTTTCAATTAGCAGCCGAGTATTTAAACACTGTGCCATCAGGACTCCTGATAAAATAGATAGTGCATATAATATAACACTCTGCTGCTAACTAAAAGGTTGGCAGTTTGAACCCACACAGAGGCTCCACGGGAGAAAGACCTGGCAATTTGTTTCTGTAAAGATTACAGCTTAGGAAACCCAATGAGGCAGTTCTATTCTTTTACATTGAGTTGCTATGATTTTGGAATTGACTCCACTGCACCTAGCCTCAACAACAACATATATATGTAATATGATATAGATAATACATAAAAGTATGGGACATAATAAGTAATTGGAAATGGCTACTCTTATTGTAGGTTATCACAGTATATTGCAATTAGTATAATATGCAGAAATATTGTATAATGCTTTGATGTTAAAAATACTTTTTAAATGGAATACTACACAATGATAAAGAGCAATGATGAATCCAAGAAACATCTCACAACATGGATGAATCTTGAGGGCATTATGCTGAGTGAAATAAGTCAATCACAAAAGGGCAAATATTGCATGAGACTACTATTATAAAACCCCAAGAAAAGTTTTACACACAGAAAAAAACAATCTTTGAAGGTTACGAGAGATGGGAGGGGAGAGGAGGGGAAATCACTAACTAGATAGTAGACAATTACTAACTTTGGTGAAGGTAAAGACAACACACAGTATAGGGGAAGTCAGCACAACCTGACCAAGGCAAAGTCATAGATGCTTCCTAGACACACCAAACACCCTGAGGGACTGAGTTACTGGTCCTGAAGGCTGGGGACCATGGTCTCAGGGGACATCTAAGTCAACTGGCATAACATAGTTCATAAAGAAAATGTTCTACATCCTACTTTGATGAATAGCATCTGGGATCTTAAAAACTTGTCATCAGCCATCTAAGATACCTCTATTGGTCCCATCCTGTCTGGAGCAAAGGATAATGAAGGAAACCAAAGACACAAGGAAAATATTAGTCCAAAGAACTAATGGACCACATGAACCACAGTCTCCACCAGCCTGAGCCCAGAAGAACTAGATGGTGCCTGGCTACCACCACTGACTGCTCTGACAGGGATCACAGCAGAGGGTTCCAGACAGAGCGGGAGAAAAATGTAGAACAAAATTCAGATTCACAAAGAAAGACCAGACTTACTGGTCTGACAGAGACTGGAGGAACACCCTAGACTGTGGCCCCCAGACACCCTGCTAACTCAGAACTAAAGCCACTCCTGAAGTCCACTTTTCAGTCAGAGATTAAACAGGACTCCTGGTGGTGCAGTGCCCTTTAAGAGCTTGCTGCTAACCGAAAGTTCAGTAGTTCAAATCCACCAGCTGCTCCTTAGAAACCCTATGGGTAGTTCTACTCTGTCCTATAGGGTCACTGTGACTCAGAATCGACTTGATGGCAACAGGTTTATAAAACAAACAATAACACAAGTGAGGACGTGCTTCTTAGTTCAATCAAGTATAGGAGACCAAATGGGCAACATCTGCCCAGAAGCAAAGATGAGAAGGCAAGAAAGGACAGGAAACCTGAACAAATAGATAAGGGGAACCCATGGTGTAAACGGAATGGGAGAGAGTGCTAACACATTGCAGGGATTGCAACCAATGTCAAAAAACAATTTGTGTCTAAATTTTTGAATGAGAAAGTAATTTGCGCTGTAAAGTTTCACCTAAAGCACAATAAAAAAAAACAACACACAAAACAAAATTAAACAAAAATACTTTTTAAGAGTATATCTTTCTATAGAAAGAAAGCACTGTTATTGAAATTATTAATGCCCATTGACGGATGAATAGATAAACAAACTATGGTACATACACACAATGGAGTATTATCCAACAATAAAGAACAATGATGAATCTGTGAAGCATCTCATAACATGGATCAAACTGGAGGACATTATACTGAGCGAAATAAGTCAATCACAAAAGGACAAATATTGTATGAGACCTCTACTGTAAAAGCTCATGTAGAAGTTTACACACAAAAAGAAACAATCTTTGTTGGTTACCAAGGATGGGAGGGCTGGTGGTGGGGAACTACATAGACAATAGATAAGTGGTAACTTTGGTGAAGGGTAAAACAGTATACAATACTGGGGATGCCAGCACAACTTGTAGAAGGAAAGGTCATGGAAGCTCCATGGACACATCCATACTCCCTGAGGAACTGAATTGCTGGGCAGAGGGCTGTGGGGACGATGGTCTTGGGGAACATCTAGCTCAGTTGGCATAACACAGTTTATAGAGACAATGTTCTACATTCTACCTTGGTGAGTAGCGTCTGGGCTGTTAAAAGCCTGTGAGCAACCATCTAAGATACTCCACTGGTCTCACCCCTTTGTGAGCAAGGGAGAATGAAGAGAACAGGATACAAGGAAAAGATTAGTCCAAAGGACTAATGGTCCACAGCTACCAAGGCCTCCACCAGACTGAGTCCAGTACAGCTAGATGGTTTCCAGGTACCACTACTGACTGCTCTGACCGGGATCACAACATAGGATCCTGGACAGAGCTGGAGAAGGATGTAGAACAAAATTCCAACTCCCCAAAAAGACCAGATTTACTGGCCTGACAGAGACTGGAGAAACCCCAAGAGTATGGCCCCTGGACTCCCTTTTAGCTCAGCAGTGAAGTCACTCTCAAGGTTCACCGTTCAGCCCGGGATTGGATAGCCCCATAAAACAAAACAGGACTATTGAGGCACAGCAGTCCAGGGACAAGGACTAGAAGGCAGGAGGGGACAGGAAAACTGCTGATAGGGAACCCAAGGTTGAGAAGGGGCAGTGTTGACATGTCGTGGGGTTGTTAACCATTGTCATGGGGTAATATGTGTACTAACTGTTTAATGAGAAACTATTTTTCTGTAAACCTTCATCTAAGGTACAAAAAAAACAAAAGAATTATCTACGTGAGATCAAATTGACAACAGCAACTCAAAAGCTTTGATGGGAGGCCTGGGGGCAGTGAGTTGAAGACAATGGTGATGGAATAATTTGGAAAAGGATAGTGAGAATAGCAGCACAACTGGAAGAATGTAATCAGTGTCACTGAATTGTACATGTAAAAACTTTTGAAATGGTGTAACTTTGGCTATGTATATTTTCACCAAAAAAAAAAAAGGTCCTCCAAGGTCAGGAAGGGAGAGTGTTGACATGTCATGGGGTTGTTAACCGACGTCGTAAAACAATATGTACTGACTGTTTATTGAGAAACTATTTGTTCTGTAAACATTCATCTAAATACAATAAAAAAATTTAAAAAAATTATTAAAATGAGAATCTCAGTCTTAAGATCACCTCCTGCTTCTTTAGTAGTATTTTTGACATTTTGTGTTGAATTCCACAAGAAGTCACTTTAGTCTTTTTATAAGAGTGAGAAGGTGTGTGTCTATTCTTCGCCACAACATATGTTCCTATTGGAATTGACAGGTGAGTATTAATCAACATAGATATCATTTTAACAATACTGTCAGAGGAGAAATAATACTGTTGTGATGCCAAGAGAACATTTTTATTATACACATTACCTTGAAATAACATTTTTTTCTTGCCAGGAAATTTGATGTAGTGTGCACGTGGTGCATGGTAGAAAGATGCCAAGCTGAAGTGCATTAGTCTTGTGTGCTGCACGTGATGTATAGTACAACAGCCTGAGAGATACAAGGATATAATTAACTATGAAAGTCATTCCATCACCAGTATAATATTTGGAACAAAGATGTATTCAGTTATGCTGTTTATACTTCAGCTCCTCATTTTATAAGCCGCCTTTTCTATGTGACTTTTGAAACATCCATAACCATAAAGCTTTTGTTGTTGTTGTTTTTTACGATGAGAAGGTCCATTTTGTTTAAATTGCCTTGCACTCCAAATCCAAATCAAAACCATTTTGAATTGTAAAACACAACTTGCTTCTGACACTGAAACTTTTTTATGTTTTCAATTACTGTAATAAATGTTGAATTTTGAAAAAAATTTTTTGAATATACTCAGAAAGTGTGTGTGTGTGTGTCTGTTCTATTTTTATCTATCGCAGTCTCATTACATTTGTCATTATTGAAGTTGTAGTTTATTTCTTCCATTCGTTCTGTCTCAGTAAAATACCAGCTCTAATTATTCACCTTAGTCTCCCTCCTTTGAGTTATGTCAGACCCTCTCGGGCAGTGGAAGGAGTTGGTGTTTGCCCCAAGCTCCTCCAAGCCCTTGTTTATTTCTACAGGCATAACAGTGAATCTTACTGTCTCCAGAGAGTTCCTGGTCTCAAAGCACTGAGACTTCTAAGCTATCCAGCAGGACCCTATTAATTGTTGGAATCTTTTCTTCAGGAATGTGCAGCAAGGGAGTCTCTACCATTGCTACTTACGTATCTTGTCTTCCACCAGCCTGAGATGTTTGAATCCAATTTTCATTAGATTGAAATTCTTACTCAGGTAACATTTTCAGAGAGATTACAAGGGTGGCTACTTTCCAAATTCTCCTATTCTTGAAAATAGTGTTCTTTTGTCCTAAAATAGAAATAACAAGAGGACCAAGGTCAAAATCCTTTTCTCTCAGAATTCTTGATAACATTATTCCAATGTCTTCTAGCATTCAACGTTATACCTAAGAAATTTAATTCAAACCCTAGTCCTATTCTCAACTCAATTTTGTCATTCAGGGAGCTTGTAAAAGTTTCTTTTTATTCTTGAAAATCAGAAATTTCCCCATCCCTGTTCCCTACCAACCGCTAATCTGTTCTCTCTCTCTCTAATTTTGTCATTTTGAAAATGTAATAAATGGATTCATACAGTGTGTAACCATTTGAGATTGGTCTTTTTTCATTCAGTCCGATGCTCTTAATATCCATTCACCTTGTTACACGTGTCAAGTAATTGCTGAGTAGTGTTCCAACATATGAATGTGCCACAATTCGTTTAAAGACACTGCTGAAAGACACTGTGGTTTCCAGTTTTGGGCTATTACAGATAACAATGATAAGAGCACTGGTGTATAGGTTTTTGGGTTCATTTCTCTGGGATAAATGCTCTGGGATATGATACATAATTTTTTATACACCTTTGGATTTGATTCACTAATATTGTGTTTAGGGTTTTGCAATTACTTTCATGTGTGAAAGCCTGTGGTTTTCCTTTTTCACATTGTCCTTCTCTGGTTTTGACATTTGAGATACATTAGCCTCAAAGGAATATTTGCAGAGGGTTCCCATGTTTTTCATTCTCTGGAAAAATTTATATAAAGATTTATCTGTTTCTTACGTGGTTGGAAGAACTCTTTCTGTTAAGCCACCTATACTAGTGGGTTCAAAACATTTTTTTTTTTTTTTGGTGGGAATATCTTAAGTTACTGATCTAATTTCCTCTATTTTATTTTATTCCTCTGATTTATAAATACTCATGCTTTCTTGTTTTCTTGATCAGTTTTAATAAGATGTATTTCTGAAGGATCGTACCCATTCTATCTAAGTTTTCAAATGTATAGGTGTAGGGTGAGTAACCGTGTTTCCTCTTTATTGGCCTTTTGATTCTCCGCTGCATGTAGAATCATGTCCCCTTCTTGTACCTCATGGAGTTTATCTGTGCCTTCTCTCTTTTTTTCTTGATTAATCTTGATAGAGGTTTAGCAATTTTCCTAGTCCTTTCAAATAACTAAATTTTGGCTTTGCCAGTCTTCTCCCTTCTAGCTTTGTTTTAAATTTCATTAAGTCTGCTCTTAATTTCCTTTCTCTATATTCTTTTGGTTTATTGTATTTTTCTTTTCTAATCCCTTTTGTTAGATTCTCTACTTTACCAAGCATGATGTCTTTCTCCAGGCACTGGTCCCTCCTGATAACATGTCCAAAATACTTGAGATGACCGGGATTCGGCAGTGCTTTTGTTCTGTTGTACAGGGTTGCTATGAGTCAGAACCAACCAATGGCACCTAACAACAACAACAAATGCAGAAATGCACATTTACCAAATATTTTGCTATTAGATAGTAATGTTCACCAACTCTCTAGTCTACAAAATGTCATCCTGATATCGTTCCTGCTCTACTAAGCCAGTTTCACATTTTAGAATGCATTACTTGAGTATTGCACTTCCAGATACCAAAATCTGTATCAGTTGAGATTTTACTTTTCTGAATGCAGTAGAAAACATGGCTTAAATACATAGAGATTTGTGTGTTTCGTGTAAGAAGTCTAAAAGTAGGCAGTGAGGGACTGTCAATAGGGACCCAAGCTCTTTATATTGTTCCACTCTGTCATCCATTATTTAAAAATAAAAAAATCCCAAACGCGTTGCTGTTGAGTCAATTCCGACTCATAGTGACCCTATAAGACAGAGTAGAACTGCCCCACAGAGTTTCCAAGGAGCGCCTGGTGGATTCGAACTGCCAACCTTTTGGTTAGCAGTTGTAGCACTTAACCACTATGCCACCAGGGTTTCCTCATCCATTATATGTAAGTCTTAATCCTTATGGCTTTCACTGCATGGTCCCAAGATGGCTTCTACACCTCCAGGACTCACATCCACATTCCAGGCAGAGAAAAGAAGGCAAGAGTCATGATGGGTATAGGATGAAGGAATGTGTATATAGGGTTTTTATGGAGCTCTTGGAAACCCCCCTCAGAGTCACTGATCATAAGTAGACCACAGATTTCAAAGGAATCTAGTAAGTATTTTTAGCTATTCAGAGTTAAGTTCATTAAAAAAATGAGATAGTCGATACTGTACTATTAAAAAGCCTATATATATGTATATATATCCAGTAGGTGGAGAGATTTCAGTGGAGCTTCCAACTAAGACAGACTAGGAAGAAAAGCCTGGCTGTCTACTTCTGAAAATTAGTCAATGAAAATCATATGGATTACAAGAAAATATTGTCTGATACAGTGCTGAAAGATGAGGATCCTGGGTTGGAAGGCACTACACAATGGCTGCAACAATGGACTCAAAGGTACCAATAATCATGAAGATGGCACAGGATTGGGCAATACTTCATTATGTTGTACATACAGTCACCATGAGTTGGAGCCGACTCAATTGTAACTAAAAACAGCAACCACTCTATATATTGAAGTTGTCAAGAATTTCATTTTACTTGGATCTGCAATCAACGCCCATGGAAGCAGCAGTCAAGAAATCAAACGACATATTGCATAGGGCAAATCTGCTGCAAAAGAACTCTTTAAAGTATTGCAAAGCAAAGATGTCACTTTGAGGACTAAGGTGCAGCTGACCCAAGCCATGATATTTTCGATCACCTCATATGCATGTGAAAGCTGGACAGTGAATAAGGAAGACTGAAGAAGAATTGATGCCTTTGAATTATGGTGTTGGTGAAG
The DNA here is from genome assembly GCA_030035585.1 of Dugong dugon. Taxonomy (NCBI): domain Eukaryota; kingdom Metazoa; phylum Chordata; class Mammalia; order Sirenia; family Dugongidae; genus Dugong; species Dugong dugon. Next base: position 16,202,779 of record CM057463.1, on the reverse strand, counting down.
AATATTGAATGTACCATGGACTTCCAGAAGAACAAGCAAGTCTGTCTTGGAAAAAGTACAGCCAGAGTGCTCCTTGGAATTGAGGATGGTGAAACTATGTCTCCCGTACTTTGGACATGTTATCAGGAAGGTGCAGTCCCTGGAGACGGACATCATGCTTGGTAAGGTAGAGTGTCAGTGAAAAAGAGAAAGACCCTCAATGAGATGGATTGACACAGTGGCTGCAGCAATGGGCTCAAACATAGCGACAATTGTGGGAATGGTACAGGACTGGGCAGTGTCTCATTCTGTTGTGCGTGGGGTTGCAATAAGTCTGAACCGACTTGATGGCATCTAACAACAATAACAACAACAATATATATATATATATATATATATATATATGTTGTTACTAGATACAGTGGAGTCGATTTTGACTCATGGTGACCCCTCGTGACAGAGTAGGACTACCCTGTAGGGTTTTCTAGGTGGTAATCTTTACAGGAGCAGATCACCAGGTCTTTCTCTCAAGGAGCCAGTGGGTGTGTCTGAATTGTCAATCTTTCGGTTAGCACCCAAGCGCTTTATATGTATATATTTACAAAGAAGATAACAGTTATATGCTGTTAGAATTGAAAAAGCAAGTTGCAGAATAATATGAATAGTATGAGCTAATTTTTGTTAAAAAACAAACGCAAAAAACCTTATCTCTTGTGTATATGTGTATGGAAATATTTTTGGGAAGGTTATACACCAAACTATATTACAGTAAAAATACCTTGAAAATTATATTACAGCTAATAAGTATTGCATGAAATAAGATTGTATTAATGTTATCCTTAATTTACAGATGAGGAAATTTATGTACAGAGAATTAAATAACTTCTCCAAAGTCACAGAACTAGTAAATGGTAGAGGTGGAATTTGAACCCCAGCAGTCTGGCTGCAATGTCCATACACTTATCCTTATAATATGTATGTTACGAATATGTATTCTTTTATAATTAAACAAATATATATTATTTTAGGAGCCCTGATGGCACAGTGGCTAAGAGTTTGGCTGCTAACGAAAAGGTCAGCAGTTCAAATCCACCAGCCACTCCTTGGAAATCCTATGGGGCAGTTCTACTCTGCCTATAGGGTTGCTATGAGTCAGAATTGACTTGATGGTAACGAGTTTGTTTGCTTGTTTTTAATATTATTTTATAATTTAGAAAAATACAGAAAGCAATCACCTCTCATTAAAACCCACTCCAAAACAGTGGCAGTAGTAAAAAACAAAAAACAAACCAAAAAAAAAAAGTGTATTTGACTAACTCTAAGCAAAACCTGGGCTAGCAATGAAGATTTTGCTTTGCTTTCTTCTTTGCAAAAGACCAGAATTCTCCTCATGCAAATACCCATCCTTGGCAAGCTGCTCAGGGTTCCAAACCCCAGGTCTGTTCCAACCTTCCTCTCTATAAGAGCTCCCTCTTTTTCTCTTCTTCCTCTCCCATCTGAATGTAGCTGTTCAACTACCTCAGAGTCATCCTGTTTTCTTGACAAATTGACAAGTATAAAGTAAGGAGATAATTGTTTGCCCTGTGTGGTGGAAAAGTTTAACAGTAAAGAGGATGGAACCCTATCTTTCCATGGCTATAGAAATAATACCCAACATTGTATTGTTTTAAAGATCTCAAGGAGCTTTCACATATGACTACTTTTTAATTCAGTCTTTGTGATAACACTGTGATTGTTTCCATTCATATTATACGGATGAGGAAACCGAGGCTCTGTTAGGATAAATAAATTGTCTACCATTCTGTCATTGTTAAGAGTGGCAGAGCTGATCTTAACTCTGATTATCCTTTCCCCCAAACCACAGCAAACTCCTTTCATATAAACTTCTTTGGCCAGGAATCTTCACATATGCTGCTACCAATGAAATCTGTGGCTAGAATGGTCAAAATTCATTATCACTTCTGGAAAAATGGAGCTTGTGGGTGAAAGAAACCAAGATAGGCAAAGCAAGTCAGTTATATGGTACTGTTTTCATACACAGTGGCATATTTTGGGTAAAAACAATCTAAATGTCCTTTTAACCTCAGTTTCACTTTGATTTTGACACAGTATTCTAGTTTATGCTAACTACTAGAAAATATTCATTCCTAAAGCTTTATTTTTCCTTCTTTTCTAAATACTTAGATTCTCTGTTGCTTTATCTAGATATAAAGGATTGCTATAGCTGAATGCTGATTTTGGTGATGTGTGTGTTGGTACTATTCATGTGTTACAGGTAGTTTAAAACTTAACTAGAAAATATAAGTTTTAAAGACATAAGAGGGCCTTATAAAACCAATGTTGTGCCCAGAATGCATTACGAAGAGTTTGTTGATTCAAGAAACGCAAACATAGAAAGTGTTTAGAGGCCTGGCCATAAAATGATGCAAGTCAAGTCTTTGTTCCTGCAATAAACTTCAGTCAAAAGAGCGAACAAAGATAGCTTATATGGTTGCACAGCAGTAAATTCCCTGAGAAGATTTTTACACCTGAAGGAAGAAGTTTCTGAAGTTGAATTTATTGACTGACACTTTTAATCATCTTTTCATCCCAAATTTGCTTTTAACAAGGTCTTGAGCAGTATTAAAAAATCTAAGCAGTTTTTAATTGAAAAAATCAGATGTTGGTACATTTTAAAATGTAGCAACTAAAAAATCCGTGAAATACGTTAAATTGATACAGTAATGAGCCCTGGAACTTAGAACTAAAAGGAAGCCGAGAATGTGTTTTAGGAGTATTTCTTTGCCAAAGTTGAGGAAAGACTCCCTTCTCCTTGCTAAAACCAAAAACTAAACCCACTGCTGTCGAGCTGATTACGACTGATAGCGACCCTATGGGACAGAGTGGCTGGTGGATTCAAACTGTTGATCTTTTGGTTAGCAGCTGTGCTCTCAACAACTGTGCCACAAGGGCTCCTCTCCTTGCTAAAACCAAACCCAAACCCAAACCCGTTACCATCGAGTTGATTCTGACCCACAGCGACCCTAAAAAACACAGTAGATCTGCCACATAGGGTTTCCAAGAAGCGCCTGGTGAATTCGAACTGCTGACCTTTTTGTTAGCTGCTGTAGCTCTTAACCACTACACCACCAGGGTTTGATAGGTTACTTTTATAACACAAAGTGTGAAAATTCAAAACTTGGAAAAGCAGATATTTGTCAGAAGAGTTTTTCAACAGTGTCCCTTTTATTTTCAAAATAAAATTAAGTCATAATCACCCGCAATCTGCACTGTTCTGTCAGCTCTCTGTTGGTGAGGTTTCTTTCTAGCAACAATTTCATGGTGCCACTGGGTAGGTTTGAACCACCAACCTTTAGGTAAGTAGTAGGGTGTAAACTGTTTGCTCCACCCAGGAGTAAAGAACCCCTATTGCTCTCCCTCTGGCCTCTGCCTCCCAATCCCCAGCCCTTTAGAAGGACCGGTTGAAGGGAAACTCATCCATGGTCAAGTTCTATACACAGCCTGGCCATTGCAACTCCCTCATAGGTAACCTGCCTCCCTTTTTTATACCCAAAATAATTGATAGTAATGACACTTAATTATAATTTTTCCTTTCTCAATGGGGACCCTGGAAGTCAGGCTCCTTTTATTTCCTAGTAAAAATCTTACAAGTTCACAAGTATCCAAAATTGTTCATTACATAGATCAAGAATGTGAAAACTGCAGAACATCTCATGCTTTCATTCTCTCTCCTTGTGTGGAGTCTCTCTTTTTATGTCACTTATGTAGATGATCTCTGGCACTGAACAGCCTAAACCTAGTGAAACCATATGCTCTTAGGTGCTGTTTGTCAAATCTATCTCCTTCCAGAGGAAGGAATAATTGTTCCCAGGCAAATGGTCCAGAAGCGTATTCTCCCGCAATTCAAGATAGACCAATCTAGGGCAAATGCCAAACTAAAGCTAGAATTATCTTTACAGAATTCTCCCAGATGTTTGATGGTTCAGCCTCTGCCTGAACTCCTGAAGTTAGTGGTACAGGGAGGCAGGAATGCTCACTGTTTTTTGAAGTGTCTTTCCCATTCTCTTTATGTTGAACCAATAACTCCTCTTCTATGTCATTCTCCAATTGTCTTACTTTGTTTCTGGAGTCAGTCTCTGGATCATTCTCTCTCATTTTCCATTTGCATACATTGTGACCTGTGCCTTTTTTTTTTTTCCTTTGAACAACCTTTTAATAGACCTCTTTGGAAAGTTCTTCATCTCAGGAAGTAGTATCAGCACTGTAGATGTCTCACATAGTTATTAGAATTACATTAGCTTTAAATGAAATAAAATTGCTTCTCTAACTGCAGTGACTAAGGTGAAAATTAAGTTTGTGGTGCCTTCAAGTTTAAAGCAAATCCGTTTACATACGTACATACAAATACACACATACACAAGTATACACACTCTTCCCTGGTATCTGTCATTGCTCTGATTCCATGGCCTGTGGCTTCCAACACTTTACACTGCCATGAGAAGGTCTTCCTGGAGAATGTTTATCTTTCTTACCTTTAGAGTTCATATAAAACTGGGCTATATTCGAGGCTTCCCATTTATCTCAACATTTCAGTATTTTTTAATTAAATGTTTCCATTTGGCAGTTCAATAATTTTGAAATAGCAAGATATGCATAGTATTGAAGATAATCCATAAAAAAAACTAGCCGAAATTTATTTAATCCACCTGCCTCAGTCTTCATGGGCTCTGATTAAGTGTGAATTGAAAAACAAAGCAAATGAACAAACAAACAACCAGAAAACAACCAGTCATGTGGAATTGTTTTCCATTTCACTAAGATTTGGATACTACCCTCTGAAAATAAGTACAATTATTTTTCATATTTGGCAAAAACAAAATTGTAAGATATTCCACTCATTAAAAATCTTCCCTTGATTTAAAAATAAACATATCCACAGGAAATTCTGAACTGTATGTGTATACATTCTGCAATCAGTGTGAAGTCCAGCTTTCTAGCCTCAGATAGCAACAATAGGATGTTTTACACACCGATCATGATAGTCAAGTATCATTCAACTGACTTGTTAAGGAACTTCTACAACTTAAGAACAAAAAGACAAACAATCCAATCAAAAATGGGCAAAGGATTTGAATAGACATTTCACCAAAGAAGAAATACAAATGGCCAACAAGCACATGAAAAGATGCTCAACATCATTAGCCGTTAGGGAAATGTAAATCAAAACCACAATGAGATACTACTTCACACCCACTGGGATGGCTAAAGAAAAAAAAATATGGAAAATAACAAATGTTGGTGAGGATATGAAGAAATTGGAACCCTCGTCCAGTGCTGATGGGAATGCAAAATGGTACAGCTACTGTGGAAAACAATTTGGTCTTTCCTCAAAAAGCTATGACCCAAAAATTCCACTCCTAGGTATATAGTCACGGAACTTCCAAGCAGTGATGCAAATAGACAAATGTACACCGGTGTCCATCGCAGCACTATTAACAATTCCTAAAAGGTGGAAACAACCTAAATACCATCAAGAGATGAATGAATAAACAAAATGTAGTATATACATACAATGGGATATTACTCAGCCATAAAGAGAAATAAAGTCTTGATATATGCTAAAACATGGATGAACCTTTTTTTCTTTCATTGTACTTTAGATGAAGGTTTACAGAATAAATAGTTTCTCATTAAACAGTTTGTACACATATTGTTTTATGGTAATGGTTAATAACCCCACAACATGTCAACACTGTCCCTTCTCAACCTTGGGTTCCCTATTACCAGTTTTCCTGTCCCCTCCTGTCTTCTAGATCTTGTCCCTGGACTTTTGTGCCCCATTAGTTCATTTTGTTTTATGGGGCTGTCTAATCTTTGGCTGAATGGTGAACCTCGGGAATGACTTCATTACTGAGTTAAAAAGGTGTCCGGGGCCATATTCTCAGGGTTTCTCCAGTTTCTGTTAGGCCAGTAAGTCTGGTCTTTTTTTGTGAGTTAGTATTTTGTTCTACATTTTTCTCCAGCTCTGTCCGGGACCCTCTGTTGTGATCCTGGTCAGAGCAGTCAGTGGTGGTAGCTGAGCATCATCTAGATGTACTGGGCTCAGTCTGGTGGACATGGATGAACCTTAAAACCTTAAAAACATTGTCACAAAAGGACAAATATTGAATGATTTCACTTGTATACATTATCTAGAATAGGCAAATGCATAGACACCAGAGTTTATCCGTGGTTACCAGGGCAGGAGGGAGGAGGAAAAGGGGAGTCATTGATTGTTTAGAAAGCATAGAATTTCTGTTTACAGTGATGAAAAATTTGACAACAGATATTGGTAATGGTTGCACAACATGATTAATGTAATTGATGTAGCTAAACTGTATGCATGAAAAACATTAAATTGGCAAATGTTCTGTAATATATATTTTTAAAACAATAAAAAAATGAAAGTGGAAAAAAAAGTTGCCCATTCTCACCTCCCCTCTTGTTCACAGTTTCATAAGATTCTGACCTTACAGGAAACCAGTGCACATTACTTCCTAAACACACGCAGTAAAGATGCTCCAAGCCTTTTCCCTTGCTAACAGGGAAAGGAGACCTCAGCAGAAAGCCTCACGTGTACTTGTTTTCACTTAACAGAAAAGATGACTCCACAGGCTGGATGTTCTGCAGCTGAGACCCCAACCCAGGACGAAGAGCAGCAGATGAGGAGAATGATGGCAAAGCGGTCGAAAATCATCAAGGAACTGTTACAGACAGAAAAGGACTATCTCAATGACTTAGAGCTGTGTCTTAGGGAAGTCGTTCGTCCTCTGAGAAATAAACAGGTAAATGCAACTTCGCGGTGAGTTTTTTCCCCAATAATTATTATTTTTTAATTCTCCCAGATTCGATATAGGATCACCAGGGCTGCGAAATTGAAGCCCCCGAGAATGTCGGTTGTAGCACGTGCTACAGTGGGTGCCTTTCTCCCTGAGTCCCTGAGCTTGGGTTCCACACAAGGCATCATCAGGCTCATACTTCCTGTGTCGGCTAAGAGACTTTCAGAGTCCCTCTATTTGGCCAAAGAAACATTATTCCAAAATGGGGGTCTGCGGGAGAAGGAAATTTGCATTTTGCCACTTTGAAATTTCTGTGTATTCTTTCTTGACTTCCGTGTAACTAGTAACAAAATTTGAGCAACAGATTTTCAGCAGCCTGGGAACATGGCGCTTAATTTGATTCAATGATGATTAAGGGTTCAGAAGAGAGAAATGTGTCATTTTCTTTCCCACATTAAGACTGCAATTAAATTTATGACTATTTAACTAAGTGAAATTCAACATGGCAATTAAGCTGAATATAAAGTAAAAATTTTCTGTTTGGTAGGACTGGCCCCAAGCAAAACTTGAAGTGTTTTTAAGTTATTCCTCTTCCTTGTTATCAAGGCCTTTTTGGTAAATTTATTTTAGGGAGTTGAAATAAAAGTGCAAGAATGTTTGCGTTCTATTAGGTTCTGACATATATATATATTTCATGCATTTAATACATATTTATTGAGTGCCTAACATATGATTGGCACCTTTCTTAGCATTGGGAATACAGTTTAGTATAAAACAAAGTCCTAGTTGAGTTGGGGGGGGGGGGATCAGATAGTAAACACCAAATAAATAAACAAAAAAAAAATCAAAGTATATTAGATGACGGTAAGTATAGTTCAGAAAACTAAAGCTGGGGGGAGGAATGGAGAGGGGAGACAGAGGGGTAGTGGTTTTATTTTAAATAGAGTGGTAAAGGGAGACCTTTCTAATGGGGAACATTTGAGAAGAGAACTGAAGGAGGTAAGGGAGTGTTCCAAGCAGAGGCAAGAACAAGAGCAGAGGACCTGAGGATGATGATCTCATCTTTAGGGTTGTAAGTGGTCCTTATACACAATCCAAACACCATAGAAAGAAATGCATAAACTCGAAAGTAAAAATAATCAGAAATTCAGTTCCCCAAAGATACTCACCATTAGCACGAATGTGAACATCCTTTCAGACATCTATTTGTACACTTATGTACATCTACCAACACATAAACACACACATATTTTCATCTAAATGTGATCAAAATTACACATGCTATTTTTTATCACGCTTTAGATGAAGGTTTACAGAGAAAATTAGTTTCTCATTAAACAATTAAGATACATATTGTTTCGTGACATTGGTTGCTACCCCCACAACGTATCAACACTCTCCCCTTCTCAACCTTGGGTTCCCTATTACCAGCTTTCCTGCTCTCTCCTGCCTTCTAGTCCTTGCCCCTAGGCTCGTGTGCCCATTTAGTCTCGTTTTGCTTTATGGACCTGTCTAATCTTTGGCTGAATGGTGAACCTTGAGAGTGACTTCATTACTGAGTTAAAAGGGTGCCCCGGGGGCCATACTCTCAAGGTTTCTCCAGTCTCTGTCAGACCAGTAAGTCTGGTCTTTTTTTTGTGAGTTAGAATTTTGTTCTACATTTTTCTCCAGCTCTGTCTGGGACCCTCTACTTTGATCCCTGTCAGAGCAGTCAGTGGGGGTAGCCGGGCACCATCTAGTTGTGCTGGACTCAGTCTGGTGGAGGCTGTGGTAGTTGTGGTCCATTAGTCCTCTCAACTAATTGTTCCCTTGTATCTTGTTTTCTTCATTCTCCTTTGCTTCTGAAGGGGTGAGACCAGTAGAGTATCTTAGATGGCTGCTCACAGGCTTTTAACAGCCCAGACGAGAGATTCCCGTCTAAGATACTCCACTGGTCTCACCTCTTCAAGAGAAAGGGAAAATGAAGAAAAATAAAGACACAAGGGAAAGATGAGTCCAAAGGACTAATGGACCACAACTACCACAGAGATTCTGAAGTCAGGTAGTGTGTGTCCTCCAACTTTATTCTTCTTCTTCAGTAGTGCTTTACTTATTCGGGGCTTCTTCCCTTTCCATATAAAGTTAATGATTAGTTTTTCCATCTCTTTGAAGAATGTTGTTGGTATTAGGATCGGGATTGCATTGTATCTGTAAATTGCTTTAGGTAGAATTGTCATTTTCACAATGTTGAGTCTGCCTATCCATGAGCATGGTATGTTTTTCCGTTTATGTAGATCCCTTTGGGTTTCTTCCAGTAGTGTTTTGTAGTTTTCTTTGTATAGGTTTTTTACATCCCAGGTTAGATTTATTCCTAAGTATTTTAGCTTTTTAGGGGCTATTGAAAATGGTATTGTTTTCCTGATTTCCTTTTCATCATTCCCCTTATTGGTATATAGGAATCCAACTGATTTTTGTATGTTTATCTTGTATCCTGTTACTCTGCTGAATCTTTCTATCAGTTCCAGTAGATTTCTCATAGAGTTTTTAGGGTTTTCTGTGTATAGTATCATATCATCTGTAAACAGGGACAGTTTAACTTCTTCATTATCAATTTGGATGCTCTTTATTTCTTTTTCTTGCCTTATTGCTCTAGCTAGAACTTCCAGCACAAGGTAAAATACGAGTGGTGATAAAGGGCATCCTTGTGTTGTTTCTGTTTTCAAGGGGAATGTTTTCAGCCTCTCTCCATTAAGAATGATGTTGGCTATTGGTTTTGCATAGATGCCCTTTATTATGTTGAGAAATTTCCCTTCTATACCTATTTTCTGGAGAGTTTTCATCAGGAATGGGTGTTGGACTTCGTCAAATGCCTTTTTGCGTCAATTGAGATGATCATGTGATTCTTTTCTTTCCTTTTGTTTGTGTGGTGGATTACGGTAGTTGATTTTCTAATGCTGAACCATCCTTGCATACCTGGTATGAATCCTACTTGGTCGTGGTGTATTATTTTTTTGATATGATGCTGAATTCTATTGGCTAGAATTTTGTTGAGAATTTTTGCATCTATATTCATGAGATATTGGTCTGTAATTTTCTTTTTTTGTGACATCTTTTCCTGGTTTTGGTATCAGCGTTATGCTGGCTTCATAGAATGAATTTGGAAGTGTTGCTTCCTCTTCTATGCTCTGAAATAGCTTGAGTAGTACTGGTACAAGCTCTTCTGTAAATGTTTTGTAGAATTCTCCAGTGAAGCCATCTGGGCCAGGGCCTTTTTTGGTTGGGAGTTTTTTTTATTACCTTTTCAACTCTTCTCTTGTTATGGGTCTGTTCAGATTTTCAACATCACTTTGTTGTAGTTTGGGTAGGCCATGTGTTTTTAGAAATTTATCCATTTCCTGTAGGTTTTCAAATTTGTTGGAGTATAGTTTTTCATAATATTCTGTTATAATCCTTTTTATTTCAGTTGGGTCTGTTGTAATGTCCCCATTTAATTTCTTATTTGAGTTATTTGCGTCCTCTCCTGTTTTTCTTTTGTCAGTCTGGCCAGTGTTTGTCGAATTTGTTGATTCTTTCAAAGAACCAACTTTTGGTTTTGTTGATTCTTTCTATTGTTTTTCTGGTCTCTATTTCATTTATTACTGCTCTGATCTTTACTATCTCCTTTCTTCCGGTGGTTGTAGGCTTTTTTTGCTGTTCTCTTTCTATTTGTTTGAGTTCTGTAGTTAATGTTTTGATTTTGTCCCTTTCTTCTTTTTTGATATGTCCATCTATTGCTATAAATTGTCCTCTGAGGACTGCCTTTGCTGTGTCCCAAAGGTTTTGGTATGATGTGTTTTCATTCTCATATGAGTCTAGGAATTTTTTGATTCCATCTCTGATTTTTTGTATTACCCACTGATGTGTAAGGAGGGTATTATTCAGTTTCCATGTAATTGATTTTTTTTCCTTGGCCTTCCTGTTGTTAACTTCTACCCTGATGGCATTGTGGTCAGAGAAGAGACTTTGAATTATCTCAACGTTTTGGATCTTGTTGAGGATTGCTCTGTGGCCTAAGATGTGGTCTACTCTGGAGAATGTTCCATGTGCATTGGAAAAGAATGTGTACTTCGCAGCGGTTGGATTGAGTCTTCTATATATGTCTATGAGGTCAAGTTGGCTGATTGTGCCCTTTAGGTCTTCTGTATCTTTGATGAGTTTCTTCTTAGTTGTTCTGTCCTTTACTGAGAGTGGTGTGTTGAAGTCTTCTACTATTATTGTGGAACTGTCAATTGCTCTTTTCAGTGTTGTTAGAGTTTGTTTTATCTATTTTGGAGCCCTGTCATTGGGTGTATAGATGTTTATTATGGTTATGTCTTCATGATGGATCATCCCCTTAATCATTATATAGTGTCCTTCTTTGTCTTTTATGGTTGATTTCGTTTTAAAATCTATTTTATCTGAGATTAGAATTGCCACTCTTGCTCTTTTTTGGTAGTTGTTAGCTTGATATATTGTTTTCCAACCTTTGAGTTTTAATAAATTCACATCTTTGTTTCTAAGATGTGTCTCCTGTAGACAGCATATTGATGGATCCTGTTTTCTTATCCATTCTGTCACTCTCCGTCTCTTTATGGGTGCATTGAGTCCATTTACATTCAGTGTAATTATTGATAGATGTGAGTTTGTTGCTGTCATTTTGTAGTGCTTTGTTTTGTGGTGCTGACGTTTTCTTTGTTCTTTTTACTGTCTTGTGGTGAGTTACTTTTGCTTGTGGAGTTTTTTTCCATTTCTTTTGTTTTTGTAGGTTTTGTTTTTGCTGAGACTTTGTTTTTCTTCTTTTTTTTTTTTATGAGTATGTTTGTTAGCTTTCTTTGTGGTTCCCATGAATTTTACCCTTATCTTTCTAAGTTTGAAGCAGTCTACCATCACTTGGTATTGCCTTACCTTCCTCTCCATTAAAAGATTCTATACCTATGCCGTTTATTCCCTCTTTTATTGTTTTGATGTTGTTGTCATTTACTGATTAACTTCTCTGATTCCCTTTTGTATTTCTTTTGGTTTTGGATAGTCCTCGAGAGTTCATTTCCTAGATTGGTATCTGACTGATACAATCCTGCGTCCTAGGTTCTGCCTGTGAGCTTAAGCTGTTTGTCCTCAGATCGAAGAACTCCATTTAATAATTCTTGTAAGTTTGGTTTGGCTCTTATATATTCCCTTAATTTCTGTTTATCTGGAAATGACCTAATTTCACCACCATATTTGAATGAGAGTTTTGCAGGATATATTATTCTTGGCTGGAAATTTTTATATGTCATCCTATTACCTTCTTGCCTGCATGGTTTCTGCCAAATAATCTGAGCTTGGTCTTATTGTTTGTCCTCTGTATGTGACTTCTTGTTTTTCACGAGCTGCTCTCAGGATTCTTTGTTTGTCTTTGGTTTTGGCGAGTGTGAATATGATATGCCTTGGTGAGATTTTTTTTTGGGTTCTCTTCTATATGGGGTTCATTCAGCTTCTTGGATGGCCAGCTTTTCATCTTTCACAATATTGGGGAAGTTTTCTGTCAGTAGTTCCTCAGTGATCCTCTCTGTGTTTTCTGTTTTCTCCCCCTATTCTGGAACTCCAATCACTCACAGATTTTTGCTTTTGGTTGTGTCCCACATAACTCTCAGGGTCTCTTCATTTTTCTTTGTTCTTTTTTCTGGGTTTTCCTGAAAACAAGTTGTATCCAAGTGTTTGTCTTAAATTCCACTGATCCTGTCTTCCACCGTTTCAAATCTGCTTCTCAGCCCTTCTATGACATCATCCATTTCTGAAATCTTGTGGTTTATCTTTTGGATTTCTAATTGTTGTCTTTGTATAATTTCTAGTTGTGAATTTATTTTGGCATTTTGTTCCTGCATTATTTTCCTGAATTCTTCCAATTTTTTGTCTGTATTTTCCATGAATTTGTCTATTTTTTCCTCATGTTTGTCAGCTTTTTGCCTCAGTTCTTGTAGAATTCTGAGTATGAGAGATTTGAATTCCCTGTCAGGTAGTTCTAGTGCATTTTCTTCCAGAGGAGAGTCATCTGGTGTTTTATTTTGGACGCCTACTGGAACCATCCTGTCCTGTTTTTGTAAATGTTTTGTTATTGTCTGCTGTCTTCGGGGAATTCAGTAGTTTTTTTCTTGTTTATTGAATGTAGATTTATTTGTTTCATCCCTTTTTTAAAAAAAAAATATCTGACTATGTCTGAGCAGGGGAAGTAGGGTTTTTTGTTTGTTTGCTTTTATTTTTTGGATTTTGTTTTTTGCCTCCTATATAACTCTTACAAGCAATTTTCAGAATTGATGTCTCAGATCAAGTCAAACAACATATATATTTTTATTTTTTGGTTTTTGTTTCTTGCTTCCTATGTAGCTTTATAAAGTCCCTGGGTGGTGTGAACAGTTTATGCCTGACTACTTAACCTGCAGGTTGGTGGTTTGAACCCACCCAGCGTGCCATGGAAGAAAGGCCTTGTGATATCCTTCCATAAAAATTACAGCCAGAAAACCCTATGGAGTAGTTCTACTCTGTACCACATGGTGTCGCCTTGAGTCAGAATTGACTCAGTGACAGTGGGTTGGGTTTTTTTTTTTTTTTTTATATAACCCTTATAAGCTATTTTCAAAATTGGTGTCTCAGACAAGATCCAATAAAACATTTCCATTTGTGATGGTATGTAATTTATTTATTCAGCATGTTTAACTTCTGAATTGATGGTTCTCACAATTCTAACTCATATTTCCTATGTTATTCTATTCCAGGTAGTTAATAGCTTGTTGATTTTTCACACCTGGTGCTTCTTTTTATTTAGATCTTCTTTCAGTGTTCTCTCTCTTCCTCACTGTGCAATTTAGTTTCAACCTGGTAGTCTGGTTGTCCTCTCTGCTAGTGTTGTGATAGCATTTTTTAGGTTTCTGAGTTCTAGTGTCAGATCTGCCTTTTTTCCACTTCTTAATATGTTTAACCTTTCATTATGTAAATAAATTCTCAGAAACTCATATACCTCTTATAAATATTTATATGAGTTTTGAGGTAGTTAATTGATGTTACCCAGTACCTCCAGTTCATTAACTTTACCACCTTTTCAATGTTCATTATTTCTTTCATGTCCTCCCTCCCCTCCTGACAATTTAAATACCATGGTCTTTGAGGAACCCTGATGGCTCAGGGTTAAGAGCTCAAGCTGCTAACCTAAAGGTCTACAGTTCGAATTCACCAGCTGCTCCTCGGAAACCCTATGGGGCAGTTCTCCTCTGTCCTATAGGGTCGCTATGAGTCGGAATCCACTGGATGGCAACTGGGTTTGGTTTCTGGTTTTGCACAACACGTGGTAAGCCCTGGTGGTGAAGTGGTTAAAGCACTCGGCTACTAACCAAAATGTTGGTGGTTCGATCTCTCCAGCTGCTCCGCAGGAGAAAAAATGTGGCAGTCTGCTTCTGTAGAGATTTACAGCCTTGGAAATCCAATGGGGCAGTTCTACTCTGTCCTAGAGGGTCAGTATCAGTGGGAATCTGCTTGACAGCGTGGGTTTGGTTTTTGGTTTTTTGGTTGCACACAACCTACTTGTCATCAATAGCGTCAAAATTTATAAGTTAACATATACAATTTTCATGTGACCACCGGAACAACCTGAAAATCATGCTTAGCTAAACCTAGGCAATCTATGAATATATTTTACATGTATAGGTTAGGCTAGAAGACACTTTGGGAATTCATCTGATCCAAAATCAAACTTAGGCCTCTCCCGGAAAAAACAAGTCATTTTAGAAAACAGAAAGTGGGAAGAAGGAAGCTGAAAACTGAGAAAAGCACTGGGCTTATCTGAATAAAATTATCTGAGTGTGACGTATGAGTATGACTGACAGTTGTTCTGTGACAATCGTGGTTACAAACCTTAATCTTAGCTTGAAGACTTTTCACCTAACTGAAAGTAGGGTTGAAGTTACATGTTCTTCAATAGCAGCATCGTTAGAGGGTTTGCAAAGAAGACAAAAGTTATCCCCAACATTCAGTGTTGAAACATTTAGTGGGAAATGGGTTCTAGTTATTTATTATCCAACCAGGGCGATGGGAGAGACTCTGTTTTTGGCAGTAGATCAAAATAAATCAAAACCAAAGCAAACTAATTTAACAATGGAAAAGGGTTTTATGTGTAAGGACAGGACAAAAAAGTGATTGGAATAATAGAGGCATTCAAATATATGCTTTTATTTTTCTTTGTTTTCCATTATTTTCTTTATTTTTAAAATTCACATGGTACGAAAGCACCAAAGATCTCAAGGGGACTATAGCATCCTTCATCCGCCCAGTTCCTTTTCCGAGAGGCAAACACCATTACCAGCTTCTTTTTAACCTCTCAACGATAGTCTGTTTAAAAATGTGTATGTTTAAATGCACAGTTGGTACATTTTAACTTATATAATAAAAAATATTATGTATATTTATTTTGGATTTGCTTATATTTGGTCCAATTCTGTGCATTATTATTAAAATTTTGTGTTTTCTGAAAAAAAAGTTTAAAAATCTATAATTATGTTTTGACAAGAGTTAAATTGCAATTTTCTATTAAAATTTGGGTACAGTATATGGTAATTTCATAAATAATTTTTATTAGAAAAAATATATAAAAGAAAATAATCATCTACAATCCTATCACTTAGAAATAAGCATTATAAATATTTTGGTTTATTGTACCCAAATAGTTTATGAAATTTAAATCATGATATATATATATAGATATATACACACATGATATATATGTATATACACATACACACACACACACACACACACACACACACACACACATGTATTTGCTGTTGTTGTGTGTCATTGAGTCGATTTCAACTTATAGTGACCCTACATGACAGAGTAGAAAGGCCCCATAGGGTTTCCAAAGAGTGGCTGGTGGATTTGAACTGCCGACCTTTTGGTTAGCAGCTTGAGCTCTTAACCACTGCACCACCAGGGCTCCCATATGGAACTTGTGTGGTACACAGTTTGCACTTGTGTACTAACTGAAAGGTGGGCAAGTTGAACCCACATAGCAGTGCCACGAAAGAAAAGCCTGGTAATCTGCTTCCGTAGAGATTACAGCCAAGAAAATCCTATGAAGCAGTATTACTCTGTAACCCATGGGATCTCCATGAGTTGGAATCAACTTGATGGCAGCGGGGTTTTTTTTTTAATGGTACTTTTCCCCCTGAAGAATATATTGACATGCTTTATTTTAATATATTGATGTGTTTTATTTTTAACCATAAATGACAAATGTTAATTGAAATGAAAAATATATTTCTTTTATCTATTAGGTGACCATAAATTTGAGGAGAATAGTGTTAATGATCTCTCTGGATACAGAGTCCTCAAATACACGATGGTCCTCACCTGCATTATCATGAAAGCCTAGGTTGGCTGTGTCTTGGTTCAGTGTTGTGATGGCAGAGACTGTCTAGTAATTGTTCTTTGTGACATATGGCACACTGGATTGACATCTTACCAAACTACTCCCCAAGGGTCCAAAGTGAGTGAAGCAAGCCCTAGGGTAGGGAAGATGAAAGGGAGGCTCTGCCTTTCCTGAGGGAGGTGGGGAGAAGAAATCCCTAATTTGCCCGCTTTTCAAATGTGGTACAAATGGTTAATGACCTTGGCTGCTAACCAAAAGGTGAGAAGTTCAAGTCCACCCAGGGGTGCCTCAGAAGAAAGCCCTGGCAATCTACTTTTGAAAAATCGGCCATTGACAGTCCTATGGAGCACAGTTCTTCTCTGACACACATGGGGTCTCCATGAGCCAGAGTCAACTCAATGGCAACTGTTTTTTGGGGTTTTTTTTTTTCCTCAAAGGAGTAAGGGAAGGAAGAAACCACAGGGCCCAGGGCACTCAGCTTCTTGCTTCTGTCTCACACCCAAATGAAGTTGCTTTAACACACTATCATATCAGTCCTGTAGAGAAGGTTAGGAGTGAGGTTGCTGTTGTTGTTAGTTGCCATGGAGTTGATTTTGACCATTAGCAACCTCATGTGTGCACAGCAGAACTGTGCTCCATAGGGTTTTCAAGCCTGTGACCTTTTGGAAGTAGGCCTGTCTTCTGAGACACCTCTGGATAGGTTTGAACTGACAACCTTTCAACTAGTAGTCAAGTGCTTAACCATTTGAACCATGCAGGGACTCCTAGGAGTGAGGAGGCCTAGTGAACTCTCCAAGAGCATGGGATAAACCAAAGCATCCCTGAGAGGAATCCAGGAGCGGAAGGGGATGTAAATGTATTGTAATAATGAAAATACTGTTCAAATGCTGTAATACAATGAAAATCTGTATATAACAAAAAATAGCCAAGGCCCATTTGATGGTCCATGAATTTTAAGTTATATTTGCTACATTTTAGTTCAGTGAAATAATATTTATATCAATTTGGATTATATGAAGTCCCTGGGTGGTGCAAGCGGTTAATATGCTTGGCTGCTAAACAAAAGGTTGGTGGTTTGAGTCTACCCAGAGGTGCCTTGGAAGAAAGGCCTGGTGATCTACTGAAAAATTAGCCATTGAAAACCTTATGGAGCACAGTTCGACTTTGACACATGTGGGGTTGCCATGAGTCAGAATCTATTTGATGGCAACTGGTTGTTGGTTTGGAATTTGCTGTGTTTTTAATGGCTGTCTCCTCACAAAGTGAGCTTATTGCTGTCCTAGCCATGCTTCGGCAACCCGTTTGCTGTCGAGTCGACTCCAACTCATAGCAACCCTATAGGACAGAGTAGAACTGCCCCACAGAGTTTCCAAGGAGCACCTGGTGGGTTTGAACTGCCACCCTTTTGGTTAGCACCATAGCACTTAACCAGTACACCACTATAGGGTCGCTATGAGTTGGAATCGACTTGATGGCAATGCGTGTGCCTCAGCAAGGGCTCTGAAACTCTCTCAGGATTCTATTTCCTGTCCTTCTAAATCTTCTCCACCTGCTTGAACCTCCCTGGTGTCTGTCTTGAAACTTCAAAGCTGAGGTCTACCTTTGTGTCCGGCCTCTGGCTGCCTTGCTGTGAAAAGATGCCTGCAGGAGTTACACAGTGCACTGTCGGTATGCAGTGGCCCTGGTGGACTGCTCGCCTGGCTCTCAGACGTGGTTTTGCAAATTGGCTCCCTCTCAGAGATTATCCTCAGTACTATCTGAATCCCGTCACCACCCTTTTCCCCCAGCCCAGCTCCTCAGACTTCTTGTTCAGAAGGGAAATTCAGACAATAATAAAATTTTGCTACTTGTACCAAGTAAAGGACAGAGTTACAGTTATGAGACCTCACTACAATACAGGGTTTTAGGGCCAAGACCAAAATATTTTACCTTGTAATTATTAAAATACAGCCAGCTTTCAATGTGTTGATACTATTTACTAAAACTTAACCTACGTAACAAAAAGAGGACCCTATAGATGAGCAGGTATCTTCTGTTACGAATTTTTAAGTGCCACAGAAAGACTCTTGTCAAAATTGTCCTCTCCTTCTGTCACTTCCACCATTTCCAGAAATAACAGTCATTCATTTTTGCTTAATGAGCAACCTTGGAATTTTTTTCCTTATTGATTTTTCTATCACCCAGTTAATCTTCATGTCTCATGTTCACTTCCAAAATTTTTGGATTGTATAATGGCTCTCCAACTTATTCTGCCTCTAGCTCACTGACCTCAATTTTCTCAAAGTCAACTCTCCTCTAAAACCCTGTCTCCTCCATAAAATTGCCCTGAACAAAGTGGAATCAAGATATTGATTACTTCTGGGTATGCCTTATTTATGAAAACAATCACTGTAGTCTATTTATAATGTGTTCTGCCCCACTGCATCAAAATCCACTGGACATGTACTGTAGTTTTACAAGATATTACCATCAGGGAAAAGCAGGTGAAGGGTACACAGGACCTTTCTGTATTATTTCTTAAACTGCAAGTATCTCAAAATAAAAAGTTTAATTAAAAAAAGTACTACATGTATTTTCTCTTTTTATCTTCTTTCCTTTCTCTCTTTAACTAAATTATACTTTTAAATACACATATAATGATTTATATGAATAGATAAAAACTTGTCTTCTCTTCATCCTGTTTACTCTCCCAAACTTTCCAATAAATTCTTTTTTTTTTGTTTTAGCTGCTTTTTTAAATTGTTGTAACACAGCATTTGCCAATTCAACATTTTTCATGTATTCAGTTCAGTGAGATCAATTACATCAATCATGTTGTGCAACCATCGCCAATATCCTTTCAAAGATGTAGCGACTACCTTTTTAATACAGAGGTACAAATCAGGTGGGTTAGAAGAAAACTTTTAATATGTCACAATCGCCTATGTATCTTGGCTCTTGCTTATGCTATGCTTGTTGTTGTTGTTAACTGCCCTTGCATCGAACTCATGTCCACCTCTTGCACAATGGGAGGAAATGCTGCCGGCTCTGCGCCATCCTCACGATCAGTTGTGGATCTAACCATTGTGATCCATAGGGTATTTGTTTGATTTTCAGCAATACATCATCAGGCCTTTCTTTCTAGGCTATCTTAGTCTGGAAGCTCCGCTGAAACCTATTCAGCGTCACAACAACACATAGCCTCCACTGATAGCTGGGTGGTGGCCGCTCTTGTGGTGCATTGCTTCTTCTTCTTCTTGTGCGCCCGTGGAGTCAATTCTGACTCATGGTAACTCCACGTGACAGAGTAGAACTGCCGCATGAGGTTTCCTAGGCTGTAATCTTTATGGGAGTAAAGTCAAGTCTTTTCTCCCGTGGAGACGCTAGGTAGGTTCGAACCCGCCAACCTTTTGCTTAGCAGCTGAACATGCAATGACTGTGCCACCTGGGCTCTTTGGTGTATTGCTTAGGATACCAGAAACTCTTCTAGACTGAAAAACAGAGGAAAAAGCCAAGTCCGTGTCTCTACTTCTAACTCCTACTCTGTCTAGCCCCTCCCACTGTAGACAGTCCAGCTGCTCTTCTGGATCAAACTCTTCAGCTACTGGATCTCCCAGGTTTCAGTGAGTGAAGAGATAAAGCCAGGCTGACATATGAAAACAAACAGGATTTTGGTCCCTGCACTAAATAAAAATCTGAGAAAATCGAACCAATTCTTGTGAACTATAACTGAGATACTGGGAGCAATGACTCAACAGAAATACATTTGAATTTCTGATTCCCCTTCGTTCTGGCTTTTCTGAGAAAATGTGCTGACTTTAAAACGACACTATACACTTACTGGAAAACTGTTTTAAACACACTTGCTTTTTTGCTGTGACACACATATTCTTTAATCCTTTGGAAATACTAATTTTCGTGGCTAGTAAGATCACGATGCAGTAATGTCACAACGAAGAATCCTGTGATCGATCTGGTAAGGTTAGAATGCCATGCTTTCTGAAATTTAAGTCTTAAATTTCACGCTGTACGTGGAATCCCACCATGAGGTGGGCTATTGTTCTTACATGATAAGGTCAGGTGCTTGAAGTCATACTAGAAAAGTGAGGAAATAATTCTTAATGAAGTTTTCCTCACTTTTCTAAAATTTTGTTAACAAAGGAAGTTCCCATATATTGGAAAAATTATAGCTGTGAAATGTTAACTTTTAAAAATAAAAATCTTGTGCTGCAAACAGCAAAGTGACTATGTTAATATATAACGGTGAACTGGCCTCTTTCTCAGTGTCTTCACACTGAACCATCACTCTTCACTTACTATTTTCAATTTTCCCTGTAAGGGGCATTTCTACTTTGGCATCCTGGAAGAGACATAGTTTGCTATCAGATGGGATTCATATTTAGTTGGGTATAGAAGTGATATGTTAATATCCTAGTAGGTGAAACTTCTTTTTATCAGAAAAAAAATCTCTTAGCTTTGCTTGTTCAGAAAGTCTCACCTCAAAAAAATGAGGAATTTTTTTTTTTTTTAAATCTTTGTATTATCATAGCTTTACGATGGAAACTTTCCTCCTTGTTGGTACAGTTATAAGCACCTCGTAAGCTCCATTTTTAGGGAAGCTTCAGTTTTCTCTGATTTTTATAAACTATAGTCAAGATCAAAATGTGCTGGGCCAAACGAGGAGATAAATGAATGCATTTCCCAGTTAAGTGCAGAGGTTGGAATGCCCAGAATTAAAAAAGGGAGATTTCCTATGCAGACCTGCCTTAGTATCCAGTCATGTCATCTCTTCAGCCTGAGTAAGATGATCAGTTGCTCATCACGTTGCCTCTCAGAATCAAGAAGCATAAACTACTACTTTAACTTGCTTTTATTTGTGAAGATTAAGCAACAAAATTTCAGGGGTTGTGATTATTTTAATGACATCATAAACCTCTGTAATGAAATGCCAGAGATGTTAGGTCAGCTTTACTCAAGCGTAGATCAACATAGCTGTGCATCAGTGTGGGGTTATAAATCCTGGACTCCAAAGAATAATGTGCTGGGTCAGAAAGGAAGCACGTCTTGGGGAAACAAGTATTTTATTAATACCCACTTATTGAGAGCAGTTGAAATGCAGAGGAGGTTGATTGCATGAGTCAATTAATTAATTAATTATAGGCCATTTAGAGGGTGCAAAGACATAGGAGATATATTCCTTGCCATCAAAATATTAAGAATCCCAAGTTAGAAGTTATAACATTCTTATAGCTATGAAAAGATAACCAGCAATGCAAAGCAATAATTGATAACTGCCAACAATAAGTGCTATTGGAGTTCAGAGAAGGGACAGATCACTTCCAGACATTAATGGGGCAATCTTTCATGGAGAATGTGATATTTTAGTCGAATATGCAAATTAAAAGGTTAAATGTTTGTCAAGTACCTATTACAGGCAATGCACTCTGTTGAGTTCTGTGTGGGAACCGGGGAAATTTATGTTATTGTCCTGCCTTAGGAGAGTTGATAATCTGGTCAAGAAAATAACTGATAAACACATAAAAAGCCAAATAACAATCAAGACATATTTCAACGCAACCCTAGAAGTGATTATGGCAGAAGGCAGTTCATGATTAGTTAGGCTAATTAGTTATTTAGAAAACAATAGCTTTAGACATTAACAGAAGTACCAGCTCACCAGCGCAGCATTTGACAGAAATATTTCCTTCATCTGGCTTCCAGGACGCCACATACTCCTCCTGAAATTGTTCAGGGCTCAGTCCGTGTCCCTCTTTTGCTTTTGGTCTACATTCACTGTGTTGGACATCTGATCTAGTTTCATAGCTTTAAATCCCATCTGCGTGCTGATAGTTGGCAAATTTTTATCTTCAGCTGGACATGTTCCCTGGACTCTTACTTCATTTACCTAACTCCTTATTCAAATCTCTATTCAGTTGTCTATAGGTATCTCAAAATTAACATGTCCAAAACAGGGCTCCTAATTCTTTTCCTTAAAACTTGCTCCCCTTGGGTTTTTCCTCATCTCAGTAAGTGGCAGCTCCATTCTTCCAGCTGCTTAGGCCAAAAGCCTTTGAAAAATCCTTGACTCTTCTCTTTCTCTTAAACTCCATATCTGACCTACCAGCAAATTCTATTGGCTCTGCCTTCAAAATTATCCAGAATTAGACCACTTCTCACCTCCTCCACTACTTCCACTCTGGTTCCTACCAACAACGCAACAATAGCCACTTAAATTGTTTCAATTGCCTCCTAAATGATCTTTTTCCACCCTTTTCTCAGCTAAGCAGCCAGAGTGATCCATTTAAAACATCAGCCAGATTATGTCACTCTTCTGCGCAAAAGCCTCCAATGGCTTCCCATTTCAGTCTTATTAAAAGCTGACTTCCTTATGACAGCCTACAAGGTCCTATATAAGCTGATCTCCCACTCTGCCTAATCTCATCTATTTCTGCACTCTGGCCTCCTTACTGTTCCTTGAACAAACCAGAAACACTACTGCCCTTTGCCCTCACTGTTTTCTTTGTCTTGAATGCTCTTCCCTGAGACAGCATCCTGGCTTACTCCTTCAGCTCCTTCAGTTCTATACTCAGTAAAGCATTCCTTGGCCACCCAATCTATCTTAGACTGGATTCCCTCAGAAGCAGATCCAGATAAAAGGATTTGAGAGCAAGTTATTTATTTGGGAGATGATTCCTTGTCAGCAGTTTTTCAGTGATCCTCTCTGTGTTTTCTGTTTTCTCCTCCTGTTCTGGAACTCCAATCACTTGCAGATTTTTGCTTTTGATTGTGTCCCACATAACTCTCGGGGTCTCTTCATTTTTCTTTGTTCTTTTTTCTGAGTTTTCCTGAAACCAAGTTGTATCCAAGTGTTTGTCTTCAATTCCGCTGATCCTGTCTTCCACCGTTTCAAATCTGTTCCTCACCCCTTCTATGACATCATCCATTTCTGAAATCTTGTTGTTTATCTTTTGGATTTCTAATTGTTGTTTTCATATAATTTCTAGTTGTGAATTTATTTTGGCATTTTGTATCTGCATTATTTTCCTGAACTCTTCCAATTTTTTGTCTGTATTTTCCATTTGTCTATTTTTTCCTCATTTTTGTCTGCTTTTTGCTTCAGCTCTTGGAGAATTCTGAGTATTAGAGATTTGAATTCCCTATCAGGTGGTAATAGTGCGTTTTCTTCCAGTGGAAAGTCATCTGGTGTTTTATTTTGGATGCCTACTGGAACCATCCTGTCTTGTTTTTGTAAATGTTTTGATACTGTCTGCTGTCTTCGGGGCATTCAGTAGTTATTTTTCTCGTTTGTTGATTGTAGAATTATTTGTTTCATCCTTTTTTTTTATTTGGCTATGTCCAAGCAGGCGGCCTGTGTGTTCTTTGTTGTTTGCTCGTCTGCGCGCACGATACTGTTCACCTCCTTCTCCAACTGGCAGGGTCAGTCGCTCAGATATGGTACAGCAGGGCAGGTCTAGCTGAAGACGAGTTACTGGGATGGGTTGTTTGTGGCACTTAGTACAGCCACTAGGGTGGGTCAGTAATCAGTGCAGGGCAGGTTCCAGTAGGCCATGCCTGTGCCGCTTGGTGGTGTGATGTTAAGCGCACGGTGCAGATAGGCAGGATGTAGCAGGGAGATTGTTACGTGTGGAGCTAAGATGGATATGGGAGAGAGGAGAGAGGAACAGGAGCCAAAAACATACAAACAAACAAAAAAGAGTGCTAGAGGGAGCTTGCTTTTGGAGTGGAGAGATGAGAGACTATGAAATGGAGAAAAAAAAAAGGTGAAGAAGAAGAAAAGAATGAATAAATAAAAATCAGAAAGGTAAAAGAATAGCAAAGCTCTCGGATCCCACCAGTGCAGCTATGAGGTCTGGGGAAGTTGTTCTCAGGTGTTGCAGTACAGCCTGGCTAGAAGGTGTAGAGGTATTCAGGGCCAGGTATTCAGGGAACAGAAAAAGAAAGAAGGTATAGAGAGATGAGAAACTGAGTAACGAAGAAAGACAAAAAGAGGGAAAACAAAACAAAACAAATTAAAAAAAAACAAGAAAAGCACCCAAAAAAAACAGGAAAAAAAAAAAAAAACCCACGGAAAAAGAAATACCCTCAGGGATCCCTCTGGGCGTCTGCTTAAGCCGAGGGGGTAGGCTCCAAGCTGTGCAGCACCACCCGGCCAGAATGGGCTCCCAACTCAAGAAAAGGAAAAGAAAACACACAAACAATTCAAAACAAACAAACAAAAGCCCTGGGATCCCACCAGCCCGGCAGCCCAGACCAGGAAGCAGCTCCACACTTGAACGGAGCTCTGCAGCCCCTCAGGAAGAAGCAAAGATGGCTCATGGAATGAGGTATTTGAGTGAAAGGAGGGGGAGGTGGTGAGAGGTAAGGAAGAAATCAAAAGAAGTGGAAAAAAAGCAACACCAGCAGCCAATAAATGGCACTCAGAGAGCCGGCCATTGTGGGTGGGTGGAATCCAAGCAGCTGGTGCTTCCGGACAAGAGACTGTGGCAGTGGGAAGCAGAGGAGGCTGAGTGGGGGTTGAAGAAGGGTGGGGGGTGGGAAAGCCTATATTGCAAATTACCAGTTGTTCTGTCTCCTGCTGGAAGCTCTGTGAAGCTGCTTTCTCATACCCCCTATTTGCTGGTCTTTGATAGGAGTCCAAGATGGCGGATCCGCACTGCATTAACTGATAGGGGACCTCTGCATGAATCTCTCCTTGCTGTCCATTCTCTGTCAGTTTTCTCACTCCATTGGTGCTAGGCTGAGTTCTTTATCTCTCCATTTGATGTTTTAGGGTTTCAGGATTGCTGTTTTCTCTGTTTGGCTTAGTTTTTCAGATTTTTGCTGTGGAGGGACGGCATGGTGCTTCTGCCTGGAGCGCCATTTTGCCGGAAGTATGGGAGATGATTCCTTGGAACAGCAGTAAAGGAATGGGGAAATGAGACAGAGAAGGGAAGGAAGACCATATAGGGTAGGTACATTAATGAGCAGGTTTGGGAGTCCTTTGGTGGTGCAAACAGTTAATGCACTCAGTTGCTAACCAAAGGTTGGAGGTTCAAGTTCACCCAGCGGTGCCTCAGAAGAAAGGCCTGGTGATCTACTTACAAAAAATCAGCCATTGAAAACCCTGTGGAGCACAGTTCTTCTCTGACACACAGGGAGTCATCATGGATTGGAACTGACTTGACAGCAACTGATAATGAGCAGGTTACCTCTGAGGCCAACTGAGGCTCATATCCCACGGGGATCTCTGGGAGACTGTACGGAACACACCGCAGAGCTGTTCCATCTGGGGGTTATTTATCCACCAATTCCCATTAGGCATTGGTTGAGGGATGCCCCTGTGGGTGGTAATTCCCAGCGTTTCTGGCCTGCTGTGTAGGCTGAGCAGGTGCCTGTGGTCACAGGAAGCGTTTAGGTAGAGGGTCACATATGCCTGCAGCAGAAAGCCTTCAATGCGTACAACAAAATTTAATATCAAAGGGATATGGGGGAAGCATCTGCAGTATCTGCAACTCCATCTAAAACTGCAGTCCCTATAGCATTTAACTCTATATTTAAATACTATGTAATCCAAAACCAAACTCATTGCTGTCAAATAGATTGTCATAGTGACTCTATAGGTCAGAGCAGAACTGCCCCATAGGGTTTCCAAGGCTGTAATCTTTACCGAAGAAGACTGCCACATCTTTCTCCAGTGGAGGCTGTTGGGTTTGAACCGCCCACCTTTCAGTTAGCAGCTGAGCACTTAACCACTATGTCACCAGGGCTCCTAAATACTATATACTTTACTTATTTATCTTGTTTACTTGTGTCCTTTATGAGTCATGAACTTTGGTCTCATTTGTTCACTATTCTATCCCCAACATCTAGTACAGTGCCTGGAGCATGGATAGTAATAAAGGTTTATTGAAAAAATGGATGGATGGATGATCAAGCTGGGTGAGTGGCCCAG
The DNA here is from genome assembly GCA_030035585.1 of Dugong dugon. Classification (NCBI taxonomy): domain Eukaryota; kingdom Metazoa; phylum Chordata; class Mammalia; order Sirenia; family Dugongidae; genus Dugong; species Dugong dugon. Next base: position 16,176,657 of record CM057463.1, on the reverse strand, counting down.
GAAGCACTAGCAAAGAATGGAATCTGCACTGGGTAAGCTTTGGATGGCAAAGGCAGGGCCAGGAGATCAGTCCCAAAGGGTTCAACCACAAGAGCAAAAGTTGTAGGTGAGCTAGCACAGGACAAGTGTGAGAATATAATTCCTTTTGATTCGAGCAGATGGTTCTTACAAAAATAAAAACAATAGGAGTAAGATGAGATAGGTCTTGGCTGGACAGAAATGTCCGTCTGAGGAATTTGAGGTCTTTCCTGTAGGCAACTGAGAGCAACTGAATGTTTTAAAGCATGAGAGTTATACATGTAAACCTATCTTCTAGGAAAACTATTTTAGAAAGACTAATATGAAAGTATTAGGTAAACTGGTTTGGAGGATAGTGAAAGGAGATTAGTTTAGAAGCTTTTTTAGAGGCATAAGTTGAGTCCTTTATAGAATTTTATAGAGTGACCAAAAAACCCTAAATTAATTTTGCAGATAGTGTACTTAAACTATCAACATTGGAGGTAAGGGTGACGGAGGCTAGAGCCTGTAGTGACCCCGGGGTTTGCAGTCTGGAATCTAGTGGTACAGTTAGCACATGGGGTCTCCAACAACCTGTGCACACTCGAGGGTTCACATTTGTTTCCGTCATTCTGCCTCCCCAGTGAAGTCCAAAAACTCTGCTGAGTTTCGAGACTCTTCTGGAACTCAGGCAACTTAAGGACACTTGGCTCGGAAACTTGAGTTCTTAAACAAAGAGGTAGTTGTTCAAAAAGCAGGAAAGTGAGAAGTTACAAGCAATTTGGACATGTTGCCAGGGACTAGTTCTGCTCCCTAAATCCAACACTCATTCTTGTTTTCTTCCTTTTTCTGTGTGGTTCTCAGATTCAGAGTTTAGCACAGTGCTATGAGGAGTGCAAACAAACTTACATTTGTTTGTCAGGAATTAGTCATCTAAGAGATCAGTTTGGAACTCCTATGTCCAGCTTGGGGACTACTGTTTCAGCTAGCAGTATATAGGTAGTCCCTGACTTAATCACAGTCGTCTATTCTGATGACTCCATCGCAAGTTGGTTCTGATGTAAGTTGAATACATCTTTTTTTTCCCCCTGGTTTTCATTATTATTGCCTTTTCTTATCATTATCTTTATAAATCAGATCTTTGAATATCTGAGAATGATAACATCAGCAAATTATGCACTGCAACATTGTATGTAATACATATTACTAACGATAAGATGTACAAAAAACAAACAAAAAGATGTACAAAAAACAAACAAAAAAAAATACAGTCCTAAGTGTGTTTCGTCGTAACTCAACTATGTCATAAGTTGGGGACTACCTGTAGTTAAAATTCATTCAACAACTATACTCATAACTTTAATAGTAATAATAATAATAGCTAACATTTATTGGGCACTTATTATGTACCAGGCAGTGTTCTAAATAAACAACTTACTTATATTCATTTAATTCTCACATCATCTTATGAAATAGGCTTAATTATCCATACTTTACTAATGAGAAAACCAGGGCACAGAGAGGTTAAGTAACTTAACCGTGGCCACACAGCTAAGAAGTAGCAGAAATAGAATTTAAGTCCATGGAGCTGAACTCTAAAGCCTGTGAGCTTAACCAATGTACTTTTTCAGGAGGTAAGCCCACGTGAATACTTACCTGATGAAAGTAGCCTTTTCTCGTTAGATATCTTTTTTTTTTGGTTCTGTTAAGATGAGTTCTAAGAGCTCAAGAGACTGAGGTGAATACAAGATTGTAGCTGATCTCAAATTATAGTCAAGTGTGACAGCCAGATATATTTTCATAATATTGTGATTAAGTACCAGGGTAGAAGTATAGGTTGGTAACTATGGGAGCAGAGTACCTTAGCCCTGCCTAGGTGATCATGGGAGGCTTTGTGGAAAGCTGTGCCCTGAACTGATTATTAAGGGATCACTTGTTAGCTTGTCAAAGCAGAGAGGCTGCCTTGCATAGTGGTTAAACAGCCCTCTGTCTCACCTTGGCTCTGAGATTCACGACTGTGTGACTTTGGACAAACCTTTTACCCTCTCTGAGCTTTGGTTTCTTCAATTGAAGAAAAAGATACAATCATTGTGTTTTGTAAGGAATACATGAACTAGAATATAGGTAAAAAATCTAGCAGAATTTTTGGCTCATGAGTACTCAATAAATGACAATGCTGATCAAGCAAGACTCATTGTGTAACAGACACAACTTTGTGCTTGTCTTCCATCAGCCCTTTAAAATGCACCGAAACAAACAAAACATTGCTGGTAAGTAGATTCCAACTCGTGCGTTACAGAATAGAATTGCTCCATAGGGCTTTCTTGGCTGTAATCTTTGCGGAAATGGTTCATGGAGCCCCTGGGTGGGTTTGAACTGCCAACAGTTAGGTTAGCAGCCAACTGCAAGTCACTTTTGCAATGCAGGCTCCTTTCAAAATGCACACAGTGGGAAAATCCTGCCCTGACTCAAGGTGAAAACTCTGGCAGGCCCATGATTTTTCTTCTATGCTTATGTAATAGACATGAAATAACAAACACAGTCTCAGCTGGGGAATTAGAATGTCTGTCCCAGATGTTAATTTCAACTCTGACTTGGGTATCAACTCCCTTTTTCCCCAGCACAAGCCTGCTTCACCTGGATCCCTGCAAAGGGAAGAGGGAGTATGGGTTGCTTCCTCTCTGATTCTTCTGGTAGTGCTGCTCCTCCTTGTTCGCTCATGCCAGCTCGCCAGCTGGCTTCTGACCACATGGGAGGATGGTTGGGAAGAGTGATAAGGGGAAGAACTGGTATCATCCTAAACTGGCTTTACATTTTCTGCACCCGGCAGAGGTTATAACGTGACTCCCTCATGGGTACACTTCCCTGGCTTTTTGAGAAAGTTCCATGGTGGTGGTAGAGAGGATTTTCTCCTGAAGTTCACTTTTTTCACGTAAATGAATTCAAGTTGGTGGATTGCAACCCCTTCCTCTGCCCGTCGGCATCCAGGGTTTACCTTTATTTCCTGCCCTTCAGTCCTCGGCAGGAGCAGAGATGGATGCACACCAGCTCTTCCTCCCAGGGTCCACGTCAAGTCCAGGGACACCTCTTGCAGGAGTGCAGCTTCATCCATCTTGGCCTTCACTTTCCCTCTGCCACAGCCCCCTTTCGGTTTCTCAGGCAGTTTACTGAAATTTCTGTTGTAAGTTCTGCATATGGCAAACCATCTCATTCTTACTTTGTGTTTGATAACTAAGGAGTTGACACGCTAAATGAAATCAAGGCAAGACGTGTATGAGTTTCACCTTCTGTTGTATTTTTCCTATCATTATTGGATTCCAAGGAAGCGGCATGAGGAGAGAAAACACTGTATGGAGTAGCGTGGTGTGTGGTTGGAGATCAAGTAGTGCAGTGGGGCTGGAGTGTCAAGTGGTGGGAGGTAAGGCAAGATAGGATGCAGAGGCAAGGCCATGCCAGGAGCTTTGACTTTATGTGGTTGGGGATGGAAAACCACTGGAAATTTTTGAGCAGAGCCATGATTAACCTTGATATGGTAGTCAGAGCACTAAAGTGCAACTCTCCCAAGGAGAGGATGTGGGAACTTAGCGGCCAAATGACTGAACCCTGCAAAATCCCAGAATTTATGACACAGATAGACTTCCTAAGTATTTGTTCTATGTCAAAACAATTTTGTCCCTAGTTTCTGCCTTAACACAGACTACCGTTATACACCTGCCCGTCACATTTTTTCTCATTCCTTTTTTCTTCCTTCATTTATCATCTCAAGCAAATGTATTCTTTTTCAAAAGCCTAACCTATCTTTTAAATTTTTTTTTTTGTTTAGTGAATCCAGGAGTCTGAACACCTTTCAACATATTACTGAAAATTGTTGTTGTTGTTGTTAGCTGCTGTCTAGTCGATTTCCACTTACAGTGACTCCATGTGACAGAGTAGAACTGCTCTATAGGATTTTCTTGGCTGTAATCTTTATGGAAGCAGATTGCCAGGTCTTTCTCCCTTGGAGCTCCCAGATGGGTTAGAATCGCCAATTTTTCGGTTACCAGGTGAATACTTAACCATTGCACCACCAAGGCTCCTTTATTGAAAATTAGAACTTTGCAATTATGTTAGTAAATGGAAAAAAATTGCTAAGTGTTGAGCAAAGTCATTTTAAATATCAGTAGTTTCTTTCAGATATTAAACCTGAAGGATATGGGCATTCTGAGCCCTGGTGGTGCGCTGGTTAAGAGCTACGGCTGCTAACCAAAAGGTTGGCAGTTCAAATCCCCCAGCCACTCCTTCGAAACCCTATGGGGCAGTTCTGCTCTGTCCTATAGGGTCGCTATGAGTTGGAATCAACTCTACGCAACCGGCTTTGGGTTTTTATTGAAAGGTTGACATTATTGTTTATCTTTTGGCTGGTTGGTTTTTTACCCTAATAAGCTCTGAGTTTGAGTATATATACAGCAAGAAGAAAGAATGAACACATACACACACACACACACACACGTGCACACACAAACAGATAGTAAGCACTCAAGTTATCAAAGCACAAAAATGTTAACTCTATCCATCATGCCCAGCCAGAGACCTTAAATCTAATTTTTGGATCAAATTGGGCACATAAAAATTTTATGTATTTTTCTTAGAATTTCACTGGTTGCTCCAAAATATCTCCAAGTTACTTTCGCCCGTGTTTTGACAACATAACTCATGTGTTTATTTTACACCTTTTGTAATTTCCTATAGTATCACAAGATGTACTGGTCCTTCAGTTCAGTACTGTTTGTCCTCTGAGCATTTCATATAAAATTCTAAATAAGAAGGAATGGCAAACTTGAAGCCCATCCCCAGCCTCCGCCAAGTAACTTCTTTCCTGCTTGTCCCTGTGTCTAGGGAGATCAGAGAAGCAAAGGCAAGTATCCTTGGTCAACTACCTACCTTTCATCCAAAAATATCAGTCCCTGGACTCTATTTTTCTGTTATTAATCAAAACAAAGCTTGGGCTGGACTTCTTTGTCTTCTTCTTTTCTCAGAAGCCTCAGGGACCTCTCAGGTTTGACCACAGGGGCCATCAATCCCCACTCACTGTTGGCTCTGCTCTTCCTCCTGCACAAACCCAAACTGCTGCCCTAGAGTCCCAGCCCTTTGTTCTGCAGAGGGATTAACGTATCTGTGCTAAGACAGGTGTGTCTACATTAATGTCTTCTGGCCTGCAGTGTTTGGGGCAGTTATCAGGTAACTTGAGCATTTACCCGCAAGATTAGTTAAAAGACTTGCTGTCTAGCTGTGATGTTGGTTCAGCGCAGTGGTTTGACTTAATCAGCTAGTTTGGAATCTAGTTTCGCAGCCGGGACTTCCACACAAACAAATCAGCGATTTGAAGAAACCTGAAGAAATAATGGCTAGTTTACCCTGAAAAACTTTGTAATCTAGAAGCCAACTGTGGAGTAAATGCCATAGTCGTTGGCTGATTTTCCTAGCCCACTGAGGGCCTGGGCCTTCTGCCAACATCTTCTCTTTTTCCAGTTGCTGCAATTACTCTCTCACAAGCATGCCTCTTCTCAGTTCTCCCGCTAAAAAGTGAAACAAGACCTGCTTCTTCCCTTTCAGAACGTCGGCACTGGGTCTTCACCTCTTAGAGTTTTCTTTATACCTCCCCAGCACTAATACGGCTTTTCTCCATTCCTACCTTAGCTGTTACAGCCCAGTGTCATGCGGTGGATGACCTAAAAATCAGTGCTGGAGGGATCTAATTTCAGGGACTATACCCAGACCTCACCTAATGCAGTGCATGGAACTGCCTTATAGATGGGGTAAATGGGGCCAAGGTCATGTAAACTCAGTCAGTGACATTCAGGTGGATTTGCCCTATATAAATTCTACTTCTAAAATTAATGACTAGGGTAAGTGCTGGGGACGAGGACTGGACCCTATATTGAATCTGGATTGATTGCAAAAAAACGCAAAATGCACACTAAATGGATTTATAATCTAAACTAGGCAGACATTAACTTGCTATTTGAAATATATCCTGTGATGAACGCTTTTATAAAGCAAGGAATTAAAGTGTTAAAGGAAACATTAACTGATGTAAGCCTTTTCTAGAAAGAATTCTCAGAGAAGCCTTTTGTTGGTAGTAATCACCAGAGCCCTCAAAAGCAATGATGTTTATTTTCTTCCCGCTTCTACAATGGTGTGTGTGTCATGGGCATATACCTGGAACTTTTCACTTGTGTGATTTTGATTATCAGATTAGGGGCCTAAAAATATATTTCCAAGTTGAAGCCAGGGCAGTAATATCCAACTGAGGGTTTTTATCCATCAGTTGTTAGAAGAAAAACAATGTTTGTAATTGCTGCTATAATTTGCCAACACCTATTAATAGCCTTAAAAATAAATAATTTTAACTCAGTAATTACACTTATGAAATTCAGCATAAGGAAATAATCGTGGGTGTGAACAAGACTTTAGCCAGGAGAGCTACTTATAATAGTGGAAATAGTAATATATCTAGATTCTCAATGATTGGTTAAGTGAGTTGTAAGTATTTTTACATAATACTGACATTAAAAATAGTGCAGTTGAGGAAAATTAACAACATGAAGAGATGTTCTTGTGATTCTGTTCAGTAAAAGAAATGTTTTTAACATTATTTTAAGTATTCTTTTTGTATAGATGTACACACATACACACATGCAGAGAAAAACAGTCTCGAAATTCCAACTCATAGCACCCCTATAGGACAGAGTAGAACTGCCCCATAGGGTTTCCAAGGAGTACCGGGTAGATTTGAACTACCGACCTTTTGGTTAGTAGCTTAGCTCTTAACCACTGCGCCACCAGGGCTCTTTTATTTATCTACTCATCTTTAGTTTCCTACCATGGACATGAACTACTTTTATGATAATAATTTAATTTATTTAAAAAGAAACTTTCTTTCAGGTTGCAGACCTGTGTGGCACTTAGTTAAGAATGTTTGGTTATTCCTCCAGTGACTGGGTTTAGGATGAGTAGCCCTGGGCTTATTAAACAGAAAACAATAAACAAGGATTTCACAGTGTAAACTAAAGGAGAGGTTTGGCCTCAGTCAGCAAATGCGCGAAATATGGTAATAGCCAAACTGAGCACATCAGTTTGTCTTTGTAAATAAAACTAGGTAGAAAATTATAAAATATCCACTTAATGTACTATTTTGAACAGCCAAATTAGGTAGTTTTATTTTTTCTTTAAACCACTTTTGATCTCTGTATACTTGTTATTCAGAGCCCAGTGGAGGGTTAAAAAACATTTATTTAGGGCTCCCATAAGAGTAAATAGACCGTGGTGGAACCCCCAAGACTATGTCCCTTAGACCCCTTCAGACCTGGAAGTGAACCCATTCCTGGAGACCGCCTTTCAGCCAAACAATAGACAGGCCTATGAAGTGAACAATAATACCCATGGGGAACTTGCTTCTCAGAATAATCAACCATACCAGACTAAAAGGGTAGCACTTGCTCAAAAACAAAGTTCAGAAAGCAGGAAGGGGTAGGAAAGATGGGTGAATAGAAACAGGGAACTCAGGGAAGAAGTGGGTAGAGTGCTGTCACATTGAGGGGCATGCAACTAATGTAACAAAAAAATGCATATAAATTATTGAAGGGGAAACTAATTTGCTCTGTAAGTTTTCACCCAAACCACAATAAAGTATTTAAAAGAAAAAAAAAAAAAAAAAGAGCAAGCAGATCATTTAGAGTGTAAAAATTCAATTCCATTGAAATTGTTAAACTTTTATTAAGTACCTATGTATGAGCCCAGCATTGCATTAGACATGGTGGGGTATTCAAATAACCCACCAAGATGAGTGTCCTGGAGGAACCCTGATGTTGTTAAGTTGCCATCAAGTGGGCTCCAACTCATGGCAAACTTTTGTATAACAGAATCAAATGTTGCCCAGTCCTGTGCCATCTTCATAATCATTGATATGTCTGAGTCTGTTGTTGTGGCTATGTGTCAATCCAGCTGATGGAGGGTTTGCCTCATTTTTGATGAACCTCTACTTTACTAAACATGATGTTCTTTTATAGCCATTGGTCTTTCCTGATAACATGTTCAAAGAAAGTGAGCCAAAGCCTTGCCATTTTCACTTCAAGGAACATTCTAGTTTTGGCATAGAGACAAATAAATTAATAAATATCCCTGTCTCAGTTATCTAGTGCTGCTGTAACAGAAATATTACAAGTGGACGGCGTTAACAAAGAGAAATTTATTCTTTCACAGACTAGGAGTCTAGAAGTCCGAATTCAGGGTGCCAACTCCAGGGGAAGGCTTTCTCTTTCTGTCTTTCTGGAGGAAGGTCCTTGTCATCAGTCTTCCCCTGGTTGCAGAGCTTCTCAGCACAGGGACCCCAGGTCCAAAGAACACGCTATTCTCCTGGCTCTTGTTTCTTCGTGGTATGAGGTCTGCATGTCCCTCTGCTCACTTCTTTCTTTTATATCTCAAAAGAGATTGGCTTAAGACACAACCTAATCTTGTAGATTGAATCCTGCCTCATTAACATCCCTGCCCCTAATCCCACTTCATTAACATCATAGAAGTAGGATTTACAACACATAGGAAAATCACATCAGATGACAAAACGGTGGACAATCACACAATACTGGGAATCATGGACTAGCCAAGTTGACAGATATTTTTGGGAGACACAATTCAGTCCATGACAACCCCTAATATATATAATGGGCTTCAGTACAAACAATGAATAATACAAAAAAAGTCATATGATTGCAGGAGAGGGAGGGGTTAATTTTGGCCAAGGAAACAGAAAAGTTTCTTGAAAGAAGTGGGATTTCGGCTAGAATTAAAGGAAAGTTTATTAGTCTTCTAAAGGTTATAGATAACAGAAGTAAAATTCAAACTAGCTAAAATTAAAAAGGCAATTTATTGACTTTGTAATGGGATGCCCTACTTTAAGCAAGGCTAGATTCAGGGGTTAACATGGTGCTGCCAGGCTTAGCTTTTCTCTTTGTATTGACTTTATCACAAGTTCTTCACATACATGACTGCAGAAGACAGAAGCTTACATACTTAGAGCTTCAGTCCAGGCCCTCTATTTACCAACATCCACTTATTAAAAATCAGTGGTGATTCTCATTGGCTCTCCTTTGGGCCACCTGACCCTCTTGAACGATCACTGTTGCTAGGATCACGGGATACACTGATTGGCCAGCTTAGGTCACATGCCTACCACTGCAGGTGGCGGGGAAGGGGACAAGCACTATGACTGACAGTCCCACCAGGACCAGATAGAGATGAGGAGCTGTGGTTTCCCAAACAGACCCTCCCCCCTAAAAACGGTGGGTTGAGACAAAAAGATGGACAAAACTACTAGACAGACAAACACTGTCATTACCATATTCCATTTCAGACGGGTAGAATGGTGAAAGGTAGTATGAGGAGAAAGCATTTTTGAGCTAAGTGAAAGGCGTGGACTAAGGTTTGAAAGCAGGAAAATGCAGGGAACGCCTTGGAAACAGTGAGTGAAAGGTGCACGCGGAAGTACAAAGTAATTCTGTAACAATGATGAAGCTGTCTGAATTAATGTAATTTTATAGGAATGTTTTCCTTTACTTAGGTATTTCTTCCTGGGGAGTTTGGCATATATGCAGTTGTAGGCCCAGTAAGTGTTTAAATGTAATGGAAACTTGCTATTTGAAATACATCCTGTGATGAATATTTTTGTAAAGCAAAAAATTAAATTGTCAAAGGAAACATTGATCTTTAAATTTTCTGATTTGTAAGTTTGAAGTGTTATATATCGATTTTGCTTAGAATAACGTATACATGATTAGACTAAATCTTTTTTTCAAAAAAATGAATTTTTAATGCATTCAAAACAATTCAACTAAGCTCTTAGATCATTGCCTGTTTCTAGTAAATGATTAATAAATGCATATAGATGCTTCCTTGAATTTTTATCAGTAACATAAAATCATCCACCAGTTTTAAAAGCCTGTTTGGACCAGGTATTTGTTTGCTCTTTGGCATAGCAGTGACTGGACACGAATTTATTTTATGATTCACGTAATCCCCATGGGCCCATTGGGATGTAAGTGATTGACCAGTCCAATTGATGTTTTAATACTTTCTGTCCTTCAGGAAGAAATGTAATTAAAACTTATGTTTTATTGTTTCATATTTGCTACATTGAGCTAAGATTATAGATAAAATGCAGAATTAGATCCTTGCTAAAAGGATTTATAATCTGAACCAGACAAACATGCAGGATACTGACCTTGGCAAATGAATTGTAGAAGTAAAGAGACATTTTAGTGGAAAACTAAAGAACAAACAAACAAAAAACGAAACAGAGCCAGCAAAGTACTCTACTATTAGTATTAGCTGGTAATGGACTAAAGGATACATCAAAATAGTCAATTTCTTGTTCTTGCTCTGTCCTTAACTTCTTGCATAATTTTAAGTACAGCACCTCTCTTCATTGTGCATTTGTTTTCCCCTCTTCAAATTTTACAGATAAAAATTCATATTTTACAGAGAAGTTGAAATTATATAGGAAATAATAAATATAAAACACTACAATTTCTTCAGAATAAAGTTTGCCCAACAAAATGAAATATTAATAGGAATACACCATATGAGTTAAATCTGATCTTCTGTCTTTATAAAGCAGGTAAATTTAGGGACTGGCATTTCACATTTTAGAAGGATTCACTTCAAACAATGATTTAAAAAACCATACAGCTAGTTCATTCAAAATATAAACCAATCTACAAAAGTTTTATTCTTACACAGCTTTGGGGAAACAAATCTATTGCACTATGCAATGTTACACCTTGTGAATTTAATTCCCAACACATAAGGCAATTCCTTAGGATGAGTAATGTGTTAAATCAGTGGTATTCAGAGATATGTGACTTTTTATAATTTAAAATTATAATTAACAAAAAAGCCATATAGCTGTTATATGCCTTTTAAACGTTTTGTATAATATTAAATATATATTCTAGTATAGAAATAGGAAGTCTGGAATATCCATAGATTTCAGGCAAAAGAGCCACAAGTACCTTCTCCTTTTAAATTGAGTGCTTAATGAAAGAACAGTTTGTGAGACACTGGCTTTAAAGGCCCTAAGAGCTAATAGTGATTATAATGTAATAATTCCAGAATATGTAAGAATAGTAAAAAAAGAGATAGTCCTATATTGAAATAAACCCACTGCATTTAATCACATGGAATTTGGCTACAAGGGAGGCTGGGAGTTATCCTGAGAACATGACTGATTATAGAAAGGTGAGAAATTTCCCAAGATAGTTAAAAGAAACGTTGTGTACAGCAAAACTATATTGCATAAGAAATAACTGAAACACTTATCAAGTTTAAACAAGGTACGATGTGAAGTCATGCTTCCGTATCCAATAATAGAATATCCTTATCAAAATAGCGCCCATGTCCAATATGGGCAACAGATGGGCCAATGTCAAAAAAAGGTGGGATAAACATATAAACACATTGTCTCCTTCCTTCCCCTTAAATAGATCTGGCACTTCTAAGAAAATGATGCTTAAAAGATGGGAAAAAGCTGCAATTGACCTTCATCTCCAGAATTCTTCCAAGCCTATCTCTTACATCCCTTTTTCCTGATTTCCCTTAATTTCTCAGCACCCTTTTCTGACCCTTAGCTAGATTCTCTGTTTCTCTCTTGCCCCTAATTTTGCTGTCCTGGTTTTGGACCAACAACCTTGCTTTTCAACTTTGAAGCTCTTCCATGACTTGATTTCTGATGACTTGGTTATCCACCTTTGACCTCATGCACAATAAACCAGGCACCTGATCCTGTTCCCTGCTGTAGCCCAGTGGAGCCTGCACCAACCTGGCCATGCCCTGAATAGATGCTGTTTGCTTATGGAAGCAGATCTGATTTAAACTCAAGGGAAAGATTTTGAGTAAGACCCAGCAAAATCAGGGCAGATACCAAATTTTACTTTGATAACTTAGGAGTTGTCCATCCTTAGACTCCAGCCAATAGCTATGACAGAGTATGGCTTCTATCACAATTCTTGGTATACAGAAAGTGCTCAAGAAATATTCCATGAAAGAATGGATGAATGAACAAATAAATTACTATAAGCACCAACTATAGATCTAAAAATAATTACTGCTTTCTGTGGGTGTGCATGCTTTTACAAAATCTGATGAATCTTTTATCAGTAGAACACGTTTGGAGGACATTTCCATTCACATTTCTTGCAAGATATCTTTTAATAAAAAAAGCAAAAAACAACCCAATACATCCACTGTGATCACTTTTAGAATATCTGTGATTTCAAAACAGCTTTGAAAATAGTTATTTGTCTAAGCTAAGGCTCAGATTCTTCTGTGTAAGCAGTGAAGTACTGTAGATTCATATACTCTAGTACATGTCTTCATAAAACCAGTTGCTGTCGGGTCGATTCTGCCTCATGGTGACCCTGTGTGTTGCAGAGCAGAACTGTGCTTCAAGGGGTTTTCCATGACTGTGAACTTTTGGAAGCAGAAAGCCAGGACTTTCTTCTGAGGCAGCCTCTGGTGGGTTCGAATTGCCAATCTTTCAGTTAATAGCGGTGCGCTTAACTGTTTGTACCACTCAGGGACTCCACATACCTTCATAAACCCAAAACCAAACCTGTTGCCATCGAGTCGATTCCAACTCATAGCGACCTTATAGGATAGAACAGAACTGCCGTACAGGGCTTCCAAGGAACGGCTGGTGGATTTCAACTGTCAAACCTTCGGTTAGCAGCTGAGCTCTTAACCACTGCACCACTAGGGCTCCAGTAAAAATACTTATTATTACAAAAGAACCAAACCAAATCCATTGCCATCAAGTGGATTCTGACTCATAGTGACCCTCCCTACAGAACAGAGTATAACTGCCCCATAGAGTTTCCAAGAAGCGGCTGGTGGATTTGAACTGCTGACCTCTTGGTTAACAGCTGTAGCACTTAACCAAAATACTTACTAGGTTGCCCAGATCTTCCTCCCGCTCTGGTTCTTGTAGGAATGTGTAAATGTGCACTCAAGCCATTAAAACTTATTCAAAATAAAGAAAAAGATAGAGGTAACAGATGGGCCATCGCAATTTCTTGGGTGAAAAACTACGCCTTTGCCCTACAAATCCCAAATAAGAATGTTTACAGAAGCGGTTGATAGAGGCAGCATGGGTGGGCATACAAAGTGCTTCACTGTTTAGCAAGAGAAAACATCCTAAATACAGTGTGTCACTCTGTCAGCTGGCGCTCAGTGTTTGTGTTTCTGCAGATTGATAGGCTGGACGTGGATAGCTTGTTTAGCAACATTGAATCCGTGCATCAGATATCAGCCAAGCTACTGTCACTGCTGGACGAGGCCACAACAGATGTGGAACCAGCCATGCAAGTAATAGGTATGTTTATTCTCTTCTTGAGTTCTACAATACAACAGGAAATAATATTTTAATAACCTCCGTTTGCTTTGGTTTTATGCTTCATCCTGCATCACTAAGCTTCCCAGGAGATATATAAATGCTAAACACCATCTTCAGTCTCATTGTAATTACACGGACTCTGTATTTATTTTCAAATGGGTTTATATACATTTGCTGAAGTCCCTGAGTAGCACTAAGCATACCATTTGCTTTTTAATTTTCAATCTTTCGAACTCTTTGCCTTCCAGATGTTCTCTCATTTTATTTTTATGGCTAACACTTACTTGATTCTTAAAGAATTAAATATTTGAAACTTCTAGTAGCGATATTGACTTTAGTCACAATGTTTTCAGATTGCATGCCTATAAATAGATTTATTTTTAGATTGCCTTTTACATGAGGATTTATATAAAAAAAAAAAACTTATACAAGATCTGCTTTTTTTCCATGTGTTTTCTTTTTCTCCATTTCATTTGCTTTTCAAATATGTTTTTACTCTCAAACTATCATAGATAGATACTTTATTTTCTTACTCTGGTGAGATTTTCAAAAACAATTACAGAAACTATCATTTGGAAAATGTTGAAACAACATTTTATTCTCTCCATTTCTTGGGAGTTTCAAAGGGAATACTGTGTCGTGAACTTCTTGAAGATGGTTGCGACATGAAGGTACCATATAAACAATGTCATGTAGGCTAAAAGTTCTTAAAAAATTATCATTTTTCCATTTTAAATGTAATACACAATATATACTCATTACAAAAACATTAAAACATTTCAGAAATATACAGAGAGTAACAGTAAAAGTCCTTTTCATACACTTTGCCAATGTCACTGCCTTCCAAGTAGCCACAAGTAGTCATTGTAAACAGTTTGATATGGATCTTCTCTTTGAGACACACACATCTTCTATATTTATCACAAAAAAAAATCAAAGTTATAAAAATATATGAAATTGGTCCTGTTTAGTATTTATGAAAGATCCACTGTTTAACAAGCCAGGTTGATCTCATACAAAGGTAAAAGAAATGACCTGTCTATTTGCAGTATTTTTACAGCTCAAAAGGTCAGCCTACCCAAAAATATTTCTCCAATGAACAGGTTTAAATCCTCCCACCAATTCAATATGGTCTTGTGGTTAAACATCCCCAATAACCTGTAAGGATATTTTCTAAAAGAAAAGACTCTATTCATTATCACTTAAGTACAGATTCATTGGTCACTCATTTATTAATTCACTTAATGAATAGTTACTGAATACATCTTCAAAGAATAAGGTGTTGTATGTCATTGTTGGAGGTCAAAAGATGAAAGAGGTCATCTTTGTCCTTCGAAAGCTTGTGATCAAATGGCTCCTTGAATTGATTTGTATACTACACCATCAGAGTAGTGTCTATACTGCAACAGAACTTCAGAGCATAAAGAGAACATTTCTAGAGGGAAATCACAGGAGTCTTGAAGATGTTACTTAGACTAGACATTAAAGGTATAGGTAAGATTTCAACAAGTGGGGTCCAGGTTGAGGAGAAGACTCTAAAAGTAAGTAACAACATGATCAAAAATATGGACAGCAAATGCCAAATACCAACTGTGTTTAGAACATGGTGGGTAATCAAGTTAAGCTGGAGTAAAGATTCATGTTAAGAAAGAGTGAGAAATGAATCTAGAAAAGCAGGTTAGGCACAGATTGTTCTTGGAATCGAAGTTTGGAATTTAGTTTGCAGGTAATGAGGAACCACTAAAAGGTTTTTCAGCAACGGTATGATGAGACAAAAATTTCTGGAGAAACAAAAACCTGTTAGGTATGAAGAGAAAGGAAAGAAGGAGAAATTGAGTCCTAGACCAGGAAATGTTATTAGCTGCTGTCAAGTTGGCCCTGACTCATGGTGACCACATGCGCAACCAGATTGAACCATTGTGATCCATAGGGTTTCCACTGGCTGATGGTTGGAAGTAGATTGCCAGGCCTTTCTTCCTAGTTTGCCTTAGTTTGTAAGCTCCACTGAAACATGCTCAGCATCATAGCAACACACAAGCCTCCAATGACAGACAAGTGGTGGCTGCGCTTTGAGGTTCATTATTCAAGATTTGAACCCGAGTCTCCTGCATGGAAGATGAGAACTCTACCACTGAACCACCGCTGCCCCTAGGTAAGCAAATAGGCTGTTATAAACAATACAGGCACGTGGTAACAAGCATCTAGGCTAAAATGGAAACAGTGAGAATAGAATATGGGGGTGAGATTCAAGAACAATGTGGAAGAAGGTGTAAACAAGATTTAGTGGTTGGTTGCATGTGCTGGAGTGAAAGACAATTCCAGGTTTAAGGTGACCATGTACGCTGGTTTTCCTAGTGTTCCAGGAAACTAGAACCCAGTTTTTAACCTACTGTTTAAGCATTCAGTCTAGTTTAGCGTCTCTTCTAGATGTTTTCTTTTTAAAGAAGTATCATTATTAATAGTTGCTTTACAAGAGGTTTTGTAAGACCCCTGCATTGTACTTCAATATCTGACATGGTCTCCTCTAGTAGGGTGTAGGAGGTCTGTGCAGTGAATAGAGCTTTAACACATGGTAAACTCTGGAAGATAGCCCGTCTCTTCTTTCACAACCTTTTCCATTCTTCAACTGTTTCTACAATGAAACGTACATTTTCCTTTCAAGTGTAGCATGCAGAGCACTGGCTGACAAAATGAAGACGTTTGGACATGAATGACTAGCGATAACTAACTCTTTCCTTCTAGTGACGGTGGGGGATGTATTTGATGTTGCTGTCCCTGCCGTCCACTGAGTGTACCAGCTAGTTGTTCCTTAGCCTGTGCTGGGTGGCCCATGACTGTGACCTGTGAGAAGCATGAAGCCACCAGGCTGCCAATCAGTGGGATTAGTAAGACATGTAGGGAATTACAGATTAGATGTAAGTGAAATGTGTGGGAAATAGAGACTGAACAGTCCTGCTACAGAAAGTCTGGATGCTCTTGCTACCGGAGTTTGGTTATTTACTGTATGATATAAATCTACAACCCTTTTTAAAAACTGTTTGTCTAGGATTATTTTATTTCGCAACAAACCCTTTCAGAAGCAAGAGTTTCATGATGCATGTTCAAAAATTAAGTATTCATTTTCTCTTTCTCAAGAAAGTTGATAGTGAACATATAACACACAAAATGCTTATCATCCACCATGCGGTCTTTGACACCATCATGGACATAAGAAAACGAGAAGACACAAATCTGCCAAAGAAGCAACCAGCATCTACATCAAAAGTTAGTCATTATTTTTAAAAGACTGTGTCCAAAGTAAGAGATTTAACACATGCAGCTGCAGAAGGTGCGTTACATATCACTCCGTGCAACATGACTTTTCATTTAGATCAAATGACAGTTATTCTAAATCAGTTTCACTCAGATTTAATTCCAAGTTCCCTTGGGCCTATGAGAAATGTAAAGTAATGGCTATTAATGAGTTGGCACCATTAGCAGAAGCGTTTTGCAAACAATTAAATGATGACCATTTCATACACTATCAGCAGATGAATAAAATAGGAAATCAGTTAATTCCAACAGTAAGCAAACATTTTTAATACAATTCACAGAATTAAAAAAAAAAACTTTTGGAAGTATATTGTGTCAAAGGTGAATTGTTTGACTTTATTGTAAATGTTACTGTGACTTTAAATGAAATACAAATGATACTATAAATACAAATTTTTGTGGAGCATAGCATCATGGTAAAACAATGTTTTTACTAAAACAAAAAGTCTATATAGCAGAAATTTACTTGGGATTTATTGTGATGCATATATAATTAAAGCTGTGATATTATGTTAACTAAAATAGGAACTGTAGGTGTCAAAATTGGCACATGCTTTTATAGAGTCAACTACAAAATTTGGGGCATAAAGTTTATATTAAATACAAAAAATTCTTAAGCATGGCAGTATACACTTTCTTTGCTGCTGATCACTTATCTGGTTTTAGAAATGCTTGATTCTTTGAAGCACCTCTTAATAAATTAACCAAAGTACCCTGAAATGGCACTGAATTTTTTTTTTGTAAACAAGACCTCTGAGATTATATTGCATTTGCTCAAGATCAATTGGAAGTCTTTAGCTAAACATTTAACAAACAGAGGAAAAAAATAACTTCAGCTTTTTAATCTTTTACAAAATTGTAATTATTGAAAACAAAATTGCAGACAGGAAGACATTGAAAACAAGGAATACAAAAACAAGGAACAAGCTAAAGAAACTAAATAACTAGAGCTCTCATTGTATAGAAATTTGAAATTTGAAATTCTAGAACTGTACTTTGGAACACTTGACTTATGGGAAGAAACTTTTGATGGAATACCTCTTTATTTAGATAGATTTGCAATACCTAAGTTTAGGAAAACATTTAAAAATCTTTAATAGAGACAATTTATTTGATGAGTTTTATTTTGCAAAAATAACGAAAGAAAAGAAATCCAAATGGAGATAGTATCTGTGAAAATATTTCAGCTCTAATATTTACACTTTTACACACACACACGCATATACACTGTTGTGTGCCATTGATCAATTCTGACTCAGCAACCTTATATGACAGAGGAGAACTGCCTCAGAGGGTTTCCCAGATTATAATCTTTCTGGGAGCAGATTGCTAGTTTTTTTCTCCCAGAGAGCCACTGGTGGGTTTGAACTGCCGACCTTTTGGTTAGCAGCCTAGCGCACATAACCAAATATATGTAATATGAAAATTCTCCATTTGTCAAAATTTTCTCTGAGCATATTAGGTGCCTCTGTGCTTACTGAGAGAGTATATTCTCAGTTAAAAATATTACAATTTACAAATTTGAGTAGCATAAGAAATAATGCTAGTATTGGTTTATAATTCATAGAATAAAATAAATATCAATGAGTATGTATTAATTTAAATAAATAGGAAGAGACAGCAGCTCTTCCTTATAGTAGACTTCAAGTAATAATGTAGATGAAAAGAGGAAAACAGAAAATCACCATTAAGGAAAACAGAAAATCACCACAATCATGGTAATAATTGTTACAGGTAAGATCCACTGATGAACGTTAAAATTAGTGGGTGAAAGTTTAGTGACCAATGGACTTTATATATTCCGAAGAATCTTCCCAAGTTATTTATTAACTTCAGAGGGAAAGATGGTAGCTTTACATACAGAAACCTGGCAGAGATGACCTTAATAAAGTGATCAAGGTCAACAACACCAGTAACAGTACATACCCACATCTTGAACCTATGATACAATGTACCAAGGGGAACATATCATTATATCTGTGATACTTTTGCCAAGTAAATGTGTGATCATGAGAAAGCCTCAGACATCATCAGATAAACTCAGATGAGGTATACTCAATAAAGTAACTGATTGATACTCTTCCAAAGTATCAAGGTCATGAAGGATAATGCAAGACTGAGGAACTGTGACAGACTGCAGGAGATCAAGGAGGAGTAACAATTAAATGCAATTGAGAATCTGGATAGATTCTAGAACAGTAAAAGGACATTAGTGTGCAAACTCAAATAGGTCTTTAGTTAATAGAATTGTACCAATGTTACTGTCCTTTTTCTGACATACTATGTTTATGTAGGATGTTAATATTGGGGAAGCTAAGTAAGGGATATTTGGAAACTGTGTACTATTTTTGCAACATTCCTGTAAGTTTAAAATTAGTTTAAAATAAAAAGTTTAAAAATGTTATGGTATACAGAGAAAATTCAATTGAAAATGTTCACAATTTCAAATTTACTAATCATGAGTTGCAATGTGAAGGAAGATTGCAGAAAATTCTTTTGGAAAAAAAAAAAAACCCAACAAAGCAATAATAAGTCCATATTGAAAAAAGAAATGAAGTCTTACTTTGATTTGCCTACCCTTTGTATCTGGGCTGTCTTTGACCAATAAAGTGCAGCAACATGATGTTCTACAATAGCCTTGTGACTTCCACACTC
Source organism: Dugong dugon (assembly GCA_030035585.1). Classification (NCBI taxonomy): domain Eukaryota; kingdom Metazoa; phylum Chordata; class Mammalia; order Sirenia; family Dugongidae; genus Dugong; species Dugong dugon. Next base: position 16,157,270 of record CM057463.1, on the reverse strand, counting down.
TGTTCATGGAGAGAGAGGCCCAAACTGCCCAGCCATTCAAATCAACACAGTCAAGGCCCCAGACATGTGAGTAAGACCCTCTGGAATCAGCTGGTCCCCAGCCAAACCATCAACTGACTGCAAACATATGAGTAAACTTTGTCAACACCACATGAAGGTAAGCTATTGAGTTTGAGTCCTGTTCAAATTGTTCACCCATAGAACTGTGAGCAAACAAACAGTTGTTGTTTCAAGCCACTAAGTTTTATGGGGATTTTTTTCAGCAGAAATAGATAATTAATACAGGTTCATAGAAGAGAGATTAATTTCAACTCAGATGATGAGGAAAAATACTATGGGAAGGTGGCTTTTAAGTTTGGACTTGAAGGATTTAGAAAGGTTGAGATGGGGGCAAAAGAGTTTCTACATGAGAAATAGGGTAAGTGCCTCCAGACAGGAGAGTATGGGAAGTTCCTATAAAGGACAGCAATCCAACGTGGCTGGAGCATACGGAGTCAAGGAGGCCCCATCGCTCATACCCAACTGTATAAAGACAGAGTTCACGGGCAATTTCCATCACCAGAGATCTTACATTTCATAAGGTAAACTTACTATCAGTGAGATATTTCCAAACCCATGTTACCACAAAACGAAAAGCACAGGTGTCCCATTTCTCTGTTCTTAGATGGCACAAATGAGAATTTATGATTCACAGCTCTAATGCCAAAGGGGAAACTTGTCTGATACCTAGATAAATCAGGAGGAGAATTTTACTCAATAACCTTGGGGTTTGAATGAGGCTCAAGTTTAAGCACAGAGGAATATGTTTGCAGAAGATCTGAGAGTTCTAGGCAATAGTCTGGGCTATCCTGTCAAGATAGAAAATTGATTTTAGACTCTTGATTTAATCAGGCTGTGTAGATAGGAAGGAGCCTTGGTGGCACAGTAATTAAAGCACTCTGCTGCTAACCAAACGATCAACAGTTTGAACCCACCAGCCACTCTGCTGGAGAAAGATGTGGCAGTCTACTTCTGTAAAGATTTATAGCCTTGGAAACTCTATGGGTCAGTTCTACTCTGTTCTACAGAGTTGCTATGAGTCAGAATCGACTTGGTGGCAATGGGAGATGTAGATAAGAAATAGGTGCTAAATCTTTAGAAATGGGAGTATGAGATGTGGCTCTTGTTTCCACTTAAATTGAACGCCATTCTGTAACGACTTAAATAGTGAAGAAGGACAAAACAAGTAAGATGACAGTGTAGAATTTAAGAACACATGGGCTTCAATATCAGGTTGACTTGGGTTCATAGATATCCTGGATTATCCAATTGTTAGATGTGTGATTTTAGATAAGTTACAAAGTTTCATTGAACTTGTTTTTCATTTGGAAATTGGAGGCAATAATACCTACTCATAGGGATTATTTTTTCTTTTTTATTGTACTTTAGGTGAAGGTTTACAGAACAAATAATTTCTCATTAAACAGTACACATATTGTTTTATGACATTGGTTAACAACCCCATGACATGTCAACCCTCTCCCTTCTCGACTTTTTTTTTTTTTTTTGGTGAAAATATACATAGCCAAAGATACACCATTTCAAAAATTTCTACATGCACAATTCAGTGACATCGATTACGTTATTCCAGTTGTGCTGCTATTCTCACTTTAGATGAAGGTTTACAGAACAAAATAGTTTCTCATCAAAAATTAGTACACATATTACCCTATGACAATGGTTAAGAACTTCACTACATGTCAACACTGTCCTTACTCAACCTTGGGTTCCCTATCACCAGCTTTCCTGTCCCCTTCTGCCTTCTAGTCCTTGTCCCTGGACTGCTGTGCCTCATTAGTCCCATTTTGTTTTATGGGGCTATCCAATCCCTGTCTGAACGGTGAACCTAGGAAGTGACTTCACCACTGAGCTAAAAGAGTGTCTGGGGGCCATACTCTTGGGGTTTCTACAGTCTCTTTCAGTCCAGTAAATTTGGTCTTTTTTGTGTATGTTAGAATTTTGTTCTACATCCTTCTCCAGCTCTGTCCAGAACCCTCTGTTGTGATGCTGGTCAGAGCAACCAGTGGTGGTAGCCGGGCACCATCTAGCTGTACTGGACTCAGTCTGGTGGAGGCCTTGGTAGCTGTGGTCCATTAGTCCTTTGGACTAATCTTTTCCTTGTATCCTGTTCTCTTCATTCTCCCTTGCTCCCAAAGGGGTGAGACTAGTGGAGTATCTTAGATGGCTGCTCACAGGCTTTTAAGACCCCAGACGCTACTCACCAAGGTAGAAGGTAGAACATTGTCTTTAGAAACTCTGTTATGCCAGTTGAGCTAGATGTTCCCCGAGACCATGGTCCCCACAGCCCTCCACTCAGCAGCTCAGTCTCATAGGGATTTTTTGAAGATTAAGTAAAATCATGTATAAAGGGTGATAACCCAGTGCTTATCCTGAATAAATATCTAATATGTGGTAACTTACTAAACTGGATCCCTGGTGGCACAGTGTCTAAGAGTTCAGCTGCTAACCAAAAGGTCAGCAGTTCGAATCCACCAGCTGCTCCTTGGAAACCCTATGGGGCTGTTCTGCTCTGTCCTATAGGGTCTCTGTGAGTTGGAACCAACTCAACGGCAATGGGTTTGGTTGTTTTTTTGATTACTAAACTGCTATTATCCTGAGAATATTAAATTGACCCATCTGTTTCCAAAGCTTGATTTGTTTTTTGCTTGTGAAAATTGGATAAAATTTGAATTTTTTCAAAGATCCTGATCATAATTCTCAAGTCAAACAGATTAGATTTGCTGGCTGTGTGCAGTTTCTAGATGTTCCCAGTATCTGTACATCTTGATGTTACATATATCTAAGAAGGTGACGCATTTTCTCCTGTGAAGAGATATTCAGCATATTAAGTATCATGTCCACATTTGGAAAAGTGAACAGCAATTGCAGTAGCTGGTCCTCAATGGACCATGCCTCTTGGCATTCATACCACTATGTACTCTACTTGCACGTTGACTCTGGGCAGACCCTGTGACTCACTTTAACTAATGCAATGCAACAGAAATGACACTGTGCCAATTCTGGGCTAAACGTTAAGAAAGCCTGGAAATGTCTGCTTTTGTAAATTGGGGAGTTTGCCATTTAGGAAGTCTAGCCACCCTGCTGGGGGTATCGTGCGGAGAAGCCACGTGGAAAGAGAGCAGACCTGAGACCACATGGAGTGAGAGCGTGACCCAGCTATCCCAGCGTATCAGCTGAGACCAGCCTAGCTATCCCAGCCAAGGCAGTAGACTTGTGCATGGGGCACCTAGGATGTTACAGCTCCCAGAACCCCTGGATGACTGCAGCCCTGGATGACATCAAGTGAAGCAGAAGAACCATACTGCTAAGCCCAGTTAAACCCATAGAACTGTGCAAGAAAATGAAATAGCGTTGTTTTAATCCTCTAAGTGTTGAGGTGGTTTGTTATATAGCAATAGATAACCAAAGCCACGGTGCAGCCTCTTATATGCATTTGCATTTTGTAATTTTTCAAAGAACTGGATACACTTGAGTCTACTTGCTTTCCTCATGTACACTGTGCTGAGAACCGGAACTGAAAGAAGCTTGTTATAAAGAAATTGTAATTTTTCTCACACTTTCTCCTGAGGGTGAGTTTATCCTTGAAGAGAAAGACAATTTAGAGCGTTCTGTTCTTTGAAGGTGTAGCTGGTGATGCACTGTTGTTCTGTGGCAGTACTTTGTTTTCTTACAGCAGTGTCTCTTGCATGTCCTTGAAGCAGGAATCTGTACCTTTAGCAGTGATTTGGTGAGAAGAGCATTAGTCCCCGGCAGTACATGTCATGATGTCATATGGGAATATGCCACAATGTAGGTTACCGAAATAAGTTTTCTAGTATTTTTACTGGGATGCGTGCGTGTGTGTGTGTGTGTGTGTGTGTGTGTGTGTGTGTGTGTGTAATAGTGGGGAGACCCAGAAATAGCAGCTGAAATGTTAGGGCATTTTATTGCAAATGTTGGCAGTAAGAGGTAAGTTGTCAGCTTCAGAGAATATGCTAGGGAAAAAGGGGGCTTCCAGGGTCAATGATACACGAATCCACACAGGGAAGGAAAAATCAGGGAACAGTCACCTGGCTGTAATGCAGGGATTAGCCCTCCAGTCTCCTGAGTGAGGTCAAGATGGGTCCCAGGGGTACTAGGTCTTATTCCTTACAATAAATGTAAAACAGAACGCTTAGTAAAAGGTTCATCAGTGCTGCGCTCTGAGGAGATGGTTAAGTCCTGGGATGTGGAGCTCCAGGAGTCGGCTAATGGAGGCTAGTGCCCTAGCCTTGTGGGACAGAGGACTGGAGAGTTGAAGCTAGATTTGAATGGATCAGTGAAAGATCAAATACTGGTCAGAATACACATGGAAATAAAGTCCTAAACCCTACAAGTGTAGGAGTGCTGTGAGCCTCCGAACACTTCCCAACTACTAGAAAGCTTAAAATGGGAAGTGCATTGGTAGGGGTGCAGCCACTGAAGGTGCACTCTAACCTGGAGAGAGCGTGGACTTTGACAGCAGATAGATCTGTGTTTTAATTTTGGCCGTGTCACCACTAGCTCTGTGGCTTTGGGCAAGTTACTCATATTAGTTAGGGTCGCACTTGCCTGCCTGGAATGGACACCTGACTAAAAGGATGTGTTAGCTTCCTAGTGCTGCTGTAACAGAAATACCACAGTGAGTGGCTTTAAACTTTATTTCCTCAGAGTTTAGGGGGCTAAAAGTCCAAGTTCAGGGTCCCAGCTCTCGGGGAAGGCTCTTTCTATTGGATCTGGGAGAAGATACTTGTTTCAGCTTCCCTGATCCTGGCATTTCTCGATTCTAAGGAGAATATCACATGGCGTGTGTCTCCCCCAGTTTGTGCTGCTTGTCTCTGGGCCTAATCTGCCCTTTTTATATCTCAAAAGTGATTAGGTTTAAGGCACACTCCATTGTGATATGATCTCATTAAAATAACAGAGAAAATTCTATTCCCAAATGGGATTGCATCTACAGGTATAGGGGTTAGGATTCTAATATATTTTTGAGGGGACACAATTCAATCCATAACAAACAGCATAACCAAAAAGAGGCATATTTTTCTCACAAAACAAGAAATCCCTAACCTGATAGTCCAGGGCTGGTTCAGCTGCTTGCTGGCTCCTTGCAACTTTTTTCCTTCACAATCTTTAACATGTGACTTTTGACCTTATGACCTCAAGATGGTTACTCCACTTCCACGCATCACTTCCTACAGGTAATAAGAGCAAAACCATCTCCTTGTGAGGCTTCTTTTTTTAAATTGTTTCATTTTGGGAGAATAGAATTTTTCCCCAGCAACTTCTACCTATATCTCATGATTTCATTTTACACACACAACCACCTCTAACTACCAGAGATTTGGGGAAAGGTAAGTATCTCTAATTGGGTGCATTGTCAGTCCAAATTCTGTTAGTATGCATTATGGATTGAATTGTGCCCTCAAAATGTGTGTTGGAATACTAATTCTTACACCTGTGGATGTGATCCATTTGGGAACAGAGTTTTCTTTATTATGTTAACGAGGCTCTATCAGTGTAGGGTGTATCCTAAACCTAATCCCTTCTACTTCTGAATTATAAAAGGAGCAGATCAGATGCAAGAGCATGAAGGGGGGCTGGTGGAGGGAATAGATGCCACCTGAAGATCACCAAGGAACTGAGGAACACTGGGACTGAGACAATGACCTGCTTCCAGAGCCAATGGAGACAGAGCATTCCCCTAGAGCCAGTGCCCTGAATTTGGACTTCTAGCTATCTAAGTTTTGAGAAAATAAATTGTTCATTAAAGCTACCCACTTGTGGTATTTCTGTTGCAGCAGCACTAGGTAACTTAAGACAGTAAGGAAGAAGGAAGAATGGATAAGTGACGAGCAACGGATGCCATATACCTTTGTTCATACTATTTTAAATGGAGATAGCAAGAACTCTGTCATGGATTGAGTTGTGTCCCCCCAAAATATGTGTCAACTTGGTTAGGCTATGATTCCCAGTATTGTGTAGTTGTCCTCCATTTTGTGATTGTCATTTTATGTCAAAGAGGATTAGGGTGGGATTGTAACACCCTTACTAAGGTCACATCCCTGATCCAATGTAAAGGGAGTTTCCCTGGAGTGGGGCCTGCACCACCTTTTATCTTACAAGAGATAAAAGGAAGGTGAAGTCAGCAGAGGTGGGGGGACCTCATACCACCAAGAAAGCAGTGCCAGTAGCACAGCATGTCCTTTGGACCAGTGCCTCCTGTGCAGAGAAGCTCCTACTCCAGGGGAAGATTGACGAGAAGGACCTTCCTCCAGAGCCAACAGAGAAAGCCTTCCGGTGGAGCTGACGCCCTGAATTTGGACTTCTCGTCTACCGGACCATGAGAAAATAAATTTCTCTTTGTTAAAGCCATCCACGTGTGGTATTTCTGTTATAGCGGCACTAGATGACTAAGACAACCTCCATGGCAGAAAGATACAAGATATAGGCTACACACCCTCTGGAATGTAATCTCCATGAGGGGGGATTTCTTGTCTGCTCTGTTACTGTTGTATCATTAGCACCTAGAACAGTGTCCTCAATAAGTATTTCCTGGATGAATGAAATGAATGATAGGTAAGTGCCCAGTACAATGACTGGCACAAATTATTGGTACAGTTTTGTTGTTACTGAGTCTGTCTTGTGATTTTTGACAGTTTCATTTTCAGAGGCTTCTAGGTAGTATAGAGCAACTAGCTATAACAGAGGGAAGCATTCTCAATGGAGGTATGCACTAAGGTGGGATAAATGGAGAATCATGGGTTGGTCTAAGAGCAGGGGTGTCATAGTGTTATTAGCCTTCAGTAGGGAAATGTTATTGTAGTTTTTCATAATCCAGCCAAAAGAAAAACCTTAACTTTGAACTTTCAGAGAGCCAATGTCATCTCAATGTGCCACTGGTTACAAAAATTCCCACCTGGTATTAAAAGATCCAGGTAGTCAACAAGATTTACCAAGAGAGCGTGAGTATCATCAAAATGGATAGATAGCTGCCCTTGAGTTGACTCCGACTCATGGTGACCTTATTACAACAGAACAAATGTTGCCCTGTCCTGCACCATCCTCACTATCACCAGCATGTTCAAGTCCATTGTTGCGGCCAGTGTGTCAATCCGTCTCATCGAGGGTCTCCCTTGCCCTTGCTGGCCCTCTGCTTCAGCAAACATGATGTCCTCCTTCAGTGACTGATTCCTCCTGATGACATTTCTAAAGCAAGCAAGTCAGACAATGTTTTGTTATGATCCATAAGATCTTCATTGGCTAATTTTCTGAAGTTAATCACCAGACCCTTATTCCTAGTCTTAGTTTGAAAGCTCTGTGGAAACCTGGCCACCATGGTTGGCCCTACTGATATTTGAAATACTGGTGGCATAGCTTTCAGCATCCTAACAACCACAAACCACCACAGTACAACAAACTGACAGACAAGGGGGATATGGATCATCAACGTAAATAGCTATATTTGTGAATATTACAGCTGGACTTATACATAAAAAGAATATAATGCTGCATCATTTGTTCAGGAAAAAAAACAGTGAGAGTCCGATTTGGCCAGAATTGTATCACTAACTCTGGTCGGAGTCAGGAATGGATCTTAGCTCTTCCAACGACAGGCCAGAGCTCTTTCTACTCCATTATACTGTCCATCCCCGCCTCCCACTGATGTGCCCAGTTTGTTCTTGCCCAGCTGCCAGGCCACCTTTCACTGCCAGATATACTGGGTGGGATGCTGCCTCAGCTGCAGAATGGCCTCAACTTGCAAAGACTGCACCACAGTGTATGAGACTCTCTGGCACTGGACACAGTGATACTCATGGGATGGGATCCTATAAGCTACTCTGACTGCCCTTCTCTTCATGCTCCAGCTACCCTGCTGTTACCAAGTCAGCCAGGACCTCAGAATTGTCAGAGCTAATGCACACAATTTTCTGACCTTATCTTACTTTGGTGCTTCTTAATATTTTTTTTTATTAAAATACTCCTGATATCAGCTGAGAAATAACATGAGCCCCAGGAGATGTGGAGTTATGTCCTGAAGCCACAGTCACAGGCCTGACGTAACTTAGAAGTCTCATCTTAAGAATTCATGTAAATTTTCCATTCTGCTCTTTTATGTGGAAACAATGTTTCTCCAAATAACTTAATAAAATTGGTGCTCAAGAAACATGCTGGTTTTAATCCCTGAGCTGCATATATATACTGCCTGGCACCCGTATTTGGTTTGAATTTCAAAACCCTAGCGGATCACTGGAAACGCTGGTGGCGTGGTGGTTAAGAGCTACGACTGCTAACCAAAAGGTCGGCAGTTCGAATCTACCAGCCACTCCTTGGAAACCCTATGGGGCAGTTCTACTCTGTCCTATAGGGTCACTATGAGTCGGAAGAGACTTGAATGCAATGGGTTTGGTTTTTGGGTTTAACCAGGTCATCTTGGGTGTCCTTAGCCCTTCGTTTTATCCAAGGCTAGGTAGGAACTAAATGAGATTAAAGGCAAAGACTAGTGGCTTCTATAAGTACCATTTACTCTTCCGATCTCTTTTTCTCACTCCTTCTCCTCAAAATACCCTCCCCGGAGAACAGAAGGAGGCTAGGAAAGAAAAGGTGAAGTGTATCAATGATCTCGCATTTTAGTATGGCTAATCTGTTGCCTTTTTTAGTCCTAGAAGCTGGGCTCTCATCCAAGGAGGATGAGCAGATTTTGGGGAACTCTCCTTGAAACCACTAATGAAAGCTGCCAGTAAAGCTTTTTCATTTTGGGGTAGCACCCCAAAATTTTATTTGCTCAGTTATGTGTGTCACTCAGGATAATTACATGAGATCACAAAATGGAGAACAATTACATCAGACTACAAAATGGAGGACGACTACATCAGTACATAACTGCCAAATCACATCATTACATAACTGCCAAACCACTGAAAATCATAGCCCAGCCAAGTTGACACATAACCCTAAACATCACAGGTTCTATACACCTTATTTGCATCAGCAGCACGCTGTCCAATTCCCTTGGTGGGCCACAAGCACCTTATTTGCATAGTCCCACCTAGTCAGTGTGTGGGAGTCACAAAGACTATGGCTAGACGGGCCACATTAAGTAATTCACTGTACCGCAGAAGCCTTTTAATTGATTTATCTTCTCCAGTCTCACCAACCTCTCCCCCCAAATTCCACCTTTCATATGACTATCGGAGTAATCTTTCTAAAATTCAATCAATCATGTTAGTCCCTTGACTAAAATCCATGAACACTTTTCCATTATCTTCATGCCTAAGTTCACGCTACTTGATACACAAGGTCCTTCATGATCTGGCCCCTGCCTACCTCTACAGCTTCTTCTGAAACTTTCTCAGGGACACTGTACCATTCAGTCAGGGCCACGTGCAGTTTCTGAAAAGGTCTTATTCCCTCATATCTCTCTGCTTTTGCATTTGCTCATAGCTCCTATTTCAAGGGCAGGCTATTACAGGAATAACTCAAAGGTCCCCAAGGGCAGAACAGGTGCCCCTCTGTGCTTTATAGCTCCATTACTGTAGTTTCTGCATAGTATGGTAAACAGACGTCTTCTCTTGCTGGCCTGTGAGTTCCTTGCGCAGGTATTGATTCTTTGTGTCTGCAATGCCTATCAAAGTGCTTGGTGATAATCACTCAATAAATTTTTGCCAAATAAGGATGAAGTAAAGAATACAACTACTTCACTCCCTTTTAAGTTATTTTCCTAAACAAGGGCTGGGACAAGGAGATCTTTTGTATATCATTGGTTTCACTGGTTTACTTACCTGGAAGGGAAATTCATCTTGGATCCTAGTCAGAATAAATAGCACAGAGGCCGTGCCGTTTGGTATGGCAAATCTTAGTGATGGACATGAGAGTCTGGAAGTGAAGAAGTGGTCAATAAAAGGAATATAAATATATTTACATTAGTGAAGGGAACAATTTACAACATAGGACTAATGATACCAGGGCATAAAATATGTTTAATATTTTTGGTTATCTGAGTTACTTTTAGAGGAGATAGATAACTAAGGAAATTAAAAGAGTGCATTAATTCTTTTCCTTTTCATGATAATTTGTTTGGATTGTAAATTCTCAGATTGTAAAATTTGTAAAAAGAAGCATGAGATAGTTACATTTATTTTATAGGATTCTGGTGCCTTTGTGGCGGCCAGCCAGAAGTGAAATTACCTTCACTGGTCTTAGCTCAGCCCCTTCTCCAGTCCTAATCATCCCTTCAGACCCACAGACATTAGACAGAGCAGTTGTCCTTCACCACTAAAGAAATGCAGCCAAGAGTTATGTTACCTTGGCAACGGGATCACTTTTTGCCGCGAGACACGTTGCTTTATCTGAGCGCTATTATGAAGCAGAATACATTGGTAAGGCTGGGAGGGGAATCAAATATTCTGCCCACCAGTATTACACTTGACCTTCGGGTGAATAAATGACTTTCAATTAGAGTACTTAAATATCTTTTAACTTTAATAATTATTATTAAAGCCCCAAAAGAATTTCACTTGGAAAAGAGTAAAAAATGTGATGGTGCTGTTAGGGAGAGAGAGCTATATATTTTTTTCAAACTAGACAGCTTCTGTTAAAGAAAATACAAGGGAAATCGCAATTAATGGTTTCATTGTGTCTAACAATACATGTTTTTGTCTTTTTTTACTTTCTGATTCGATCATGTTGTGGATTTATGAGATTGTCCTTTGTGTCTACTCTTAGTTGCTTTGTTGTAGACGTACATATTTGCAATTTCATCTTGTCCTGGAGTGTGTGATTCAAATCACCTGCTCCTGGCTTGCCCGCAGAGCCTCCCACTAAGCCCGTAGCCCACTACTACTTCCGGGTCTTAATTCCCTTGTCCAGTAATAGCTCTCCCCGCCCCATTTGCTACTTGGTTGTTACTGGGAGTCTCTCCTTAACTTATGTCCAATGCTAAGTTTAGTCCCTGCCTTATTTTATTGTCTCCTCCTGAACTATTTTAGGCGCCCTGGTAGCGTAGTCGGTAAGCGCTATGGCTGCTAACCAAAAGGTCAGCAGTTTGAACCCACCAGGTGCTCCTTGGAAAGCCTATGGGGCAGTTCTACTCTACTCTAGGATCGCTATGAGTCGGAATGGACTCGAGGGCAACTTTTTTTTTTTTTTTTTTTTTTTTTGTGGCACGGTGGTTAAGCCTTGGGCTGCTAACCGGCAGGTTGGCAGTTTGAACACAGCGGCCGCTCCACGGGAGAAAGATATGGCAGTCTGCTTCCGTAAGGATTTACAGCTTTGGAAACTCTATGGGACAGTTCTGTCTGTCCCATAGGGTTACTGTGGGTCAGAATTGACTCCACGGCAGTGGGTTTGGTTTGGTTTTTGGTTTTAACTATTTTATTTCTTACTGTTTATGTTGCTAGCTGCCTTAAAGAGCAACTCTATGAGACCTGTAGGGGTAGAAGGATTAACTTAGTAAATTCAGTAAAACAGCAGGAACAAAACAAGAATCCTTCATTCCTTCAGCTCCAAAGATGTTCACAGTCATTGTATTTCCTTACAGATCCAAAAGAGCTCTGTTAAAAAACAAAAGAAACAGAAATCTAACACACCAACACTACTTTAGAGTCTAAATATAATCACAGGAAACCACATATACTGAAAAGAACAGGGAAATCTTTTATGAGCTGGATATAAGTTAGAAAAGAAGTGTGGTACTTTAAAAGTCCTATTTTAATTCTAGGAATAATCAACCAGCATTAAGGGCCAGTGATATTTACTGAGCAACTAGTCAGGACCAGTCATTTCCACATCCATTATCCCATTTAACTCTCAAATTAATCTCCATAGCTACTCTTATTTCCATTTTACAAATGAGGGAACTGAGGCTCAAAGAAATTTTAAAAGTAAAGTCATTCCCAAAATAACCACACCAACTTTATATGACAGTGGTTTCTGATTCTGAGTTCAGTGTTCTTTCCAAGTGTATCACCTTGTACATGGTCCAGCAAAGCTCTGAAGTGTGGAGGACTAAAACCAGAGAATCAACGAGTAGAATATGGCCCTGAGCCTGGCATTGCCACCTCCTGGTGGGACCTTGGAAAAACCATCTACTGTCTCAAAGTCAGATTAGTCCATCCTTAATATGGATAAAATAACTTCTTATCTCCTCATGAGTATAGGTACTTATGTAGTTAATGTGTGCAAACATGTTGAAAATACTAAGGGCATGGCTATTTCTGTAGGAAGAATGGTTTACTCCTGTTACTAAAATAATAGATCCTGATCATTGCAAACCAATTTAGCTCTCCCAATCAGCTCAGCCCCTAAATATCAATCTCAAATTTGTAACGCTTTTGAGAGTGGACCCAGCACATATCTCTTCTGTGTCTCCCAAATCATGTAACATGATGCTGGGCTGGGTAAAAGATATGGTGGCCACTGAGTTGACTCTTGACTCTTGGTAACCCCATGTGTTCAGAGTAAAACTGCCCCGTGACTGATTTTTTAGAAGTAGATCTCCAGACTTTTTTTCTGAGGTTAGGTAGGAGATGCTTAGTACATATTTTTAAATGATGGCATGGGTAATTAAATCAAACTGTTGTCTAATATCTACTTGATCCACCAGTTATAGATCTAATTTTTTCATGATACCAAAAATGATTCATTAGATGTATGGATACAATTAGTCCAAGGTGTTTTATGAACAGTCATAAACTTGGTTCTTGGTATTATCCAATTGATTTTGCACAGGAGTAATGGCCCTATTCTTTCTACTATCACATATAAGAAAATATTTTATTTTATTTTATTTCTCTAAACTCTATTGCTTGCCTTTCAGAGAATATCAGGAAAAGTTAGTGGAATAAATATTGAAAAATGACTTACCAAACATCCGGAATTTCACTTCCCATACCTCTAATAACATTAAATACTCCATTTTAATGTATGTACTGTGCTCTGAACTTTACACACACTACCTGTTTTAATTTTTATGATGATCCTATGAAGTTAGGTCTATTATTGTTCTTATTTTATAGGTGAGGAAAGAGGACAGTTTTCTCATATATAAAATAAGAACAATAATAGGAAAGGTTCCCAAGTCACAAAATTAATCTGTAGCACAGCCTGATTCAAACTCCTACAAACTAACTCTGAAGTGTATGAGCTTAACCACATTCCTGCGCGGTAAGCAAGCAAAGTCACCTTTGAGCAAACCAGCATTCTTTTGCCACCTATTCCCATTAAGTTCTTTATATTTTGCTTTGTAAAAGGAAGGAAGGAAGAGAAAGAGGAAGGGAGGGAGAGAGGAAGGAAGAGACGGAAGGGGAGAGAGAGACAGAGAAAGAGAGAAAAAGACAAGGAAAGAGAGAAATGGGGAGGGAAGAAGAAGGGAGGGAGGAAGAAAGAGAGAAAAAGAGGGAGGGAGGGAAAGAGAAAGAAAAAATCGCTTAAAATCTCTCACCCCTCCTGAATAAAGCAAGACCCAACCAACTTTTTAACACTAGTCAACATTGTCGAATAATAATAAACAGGTGAGGGGCCAGACTGGTCTGACTTTATGTCATTTTGCTTTTGTCTTACGTTTATCAGGAGAAGTATTCTTACAGATTAAAGGTCCACTGGAAGATATTTATAAAATCTACTGCTATCATCATGACGAAGCGCACAGTGTACTGGAGTCCTATGAAAAGGAAGAAGAGCTGAAGCAACATTTGAACCACTGCATCCAGTCCTTAAAGTAAGGCCTTTTCAAATGATGATTTTCATCCACTCTCAGTTGCCTAGCAGGGAACATTTTAAATGGATGTAGATGAAAGATCTCACATAAATCCTATGATTTATGAGGCTTGCAGGGAGCTCTGCTTTGCGTTCCCTTCATGAAAAGCTGACATGCCGGAAGCCCTGATTGACTTTTATTTTCCCTCCCTACAAGGATGACTAAAAATAGCATGAGAGAAGATTCAGGGCTCCATAGAGATCGGAAAATGCAATGTCAAAAATTGATTTGTGGAAGAAAAGTCTCTCCTTAAAGTTGTTGCTACTTGGCTGCGCACATAGTTCAAGGAATATACGTGCCAGTAAGTGGCTCTGTGACCACTGAAGCACGTGGGTCAGTAAAGTTAGGGGAATGTCCTAGGACTCTGAATATCCCTCCTCTATCCCCTGACCCACTGGGGTGGAGGGGCAGGAGAACAGGGGATGGAGACAAGTCAAGCCCTGTTCAAGGGTGTTGTTTCAAGTTAGTTTCAAGACAACTAGTCTTGTCCCCTCTCCTTATCCCTGAAACTTTTGGGAGGAGCGTGTTATATAGTATACATTTTTTCCTACAAGAAATATTATTCTCTATAATAATCTGAAAAAATAGGAAAGTATGAGTAAGATGTTTTAAAATCCTTGCTATCCACCACATTTTAATAACCGCAGTTTGCATTTTCTTCTGATCTTATTTATATGCATAAATATGGGCATGTGTTTGAAATATTACTGTCTATAAAGTTTTCTACCACATGCAGCAAAATTACTACTCTATTCCACATCTTACCTAATGGTTCTATTATGGTCTTTAGCTTCTAAGGATTATCTCGGTGTGGAAAGATCTCGATTAGGCCAGAGATTTACCAACCATAGAGAGCTGTTGGTATATTTGACTCTTTAGCACACTTCTTTTATATACATCATTGTAGGGGGGAGCAGAAATGGGGTCCTAATGTGGGCAAGAGTCCCTGCGTGGTACAAATGGTTAAGCTTTCGACTATTAGCTGAAAGGTTGGCGGCTCAAACCCACCCAGAGGTGCCTCGAGGGTCCGGCCTGGCCATCTGCTTCTGAAAGGTCACAACCTTAAATTGACTCCAAGCAACTAACAACAATGTAGTACAAGAGGATTGTGGCTGAATTAAAGTGAAATCAAGAGACTAACTAGGACTATTATGGAAGATTCCTTTCCAGATCAGAACTGAGTTTGAAAGTGGGTTGAAACTGGGTCTCACTAATTAAAAAATAAATTATGTAATTAATTAACTTTAGTGCCCTCTATTGGACATTACATTATTGCAGTTCCCTAACCACTTTTTATTGCCAGTGGAAAAGATTATATTCATTAAAATCACTGAATTGCAAGCATTCATTTAGTACTTACGCCAAGCATAGTTCTGCGTGCTGCTCAAAATAAAAAAAAATAACAATAAGACATAAGCCCTACCTGTAAGAAGCTAAATATAATGAGATAACTCTTAAATATAAATATGTGATGAGTAGCTCAAGTTAGTTATTTCTCCACTATTTTTGGTCTAGTTCAGTGTCAGCAAACCAATTCAGAGAAACAATAAAATTTGAAGTAGGATTTATCTTAATAAAGTCATGTATTAGGAGCCAAGGTCTCTATGTACAGGTTCTTTTTTCCTAGAGAAAAATAAGGTGTTATCCTGGGTGTGAGTGAATTTTTCACCTATCTTACCTTGTACAACTGGCAAAACCTGATTCAATAAATGTCTACCTTGGACTATTTTCCTTTTTCAGTTGCTAGAAATAAAGGAAGGCAATCTCATAATGAGATTAACAGATAGCATGATTAGAACCTTAGATCATCACGCCAACTCCAACCCTGGGAGCGGAGGCTTTATGGAGAGAGGATGAAGATAATCTGCTTTGGGCATGTGCTCTTAACTGCTGACTACAAATGGACCTGTCTGTTCAGGGCTGGCAAACACTAGTTTATTAGCCATTAAGTTTTTGACTCTTAAGATAAAGAAATAGGCCTTGCCAGAATATTCCACTAGGCAGTATAGCTCAGTATTATCACCCTGACAAACAGCTAAAGCCAGAGGTGATTCTGAAACCACGTGAAGTCCCAATTATCAAAAATTACTTTCAGACCCAGTGGCTTATTTGCTCTTTTTCTGGAAGCGTGGAGTTATCTCCCTGGTGATGCCCTAAATCTTGTGTATTCAGAACCATTCTGATTTTAGGGAATAATTTCAGGCACTAGAAAGAGCTAAGGTTTAGAAAGCACAAAATCCAAAGGGAGAAGGATTGGCAGAACTATTTCTTAAGGGAAAGAAAATCAAAATAAAAGCATTTAGAGACATTTTCCAAAAGTTACCTTTCTATGAAAATAAAGTTAATGATAAACTGCCTGAAGGCTGAGAGAAGTAGAATTATTGACATTACAATAATACTGACCTCAACTGAGCTAAGCTTTAAATTCTGAGAAACAGGTTTTTAAACAGGTTTATAGGCCAAACAGAGTCTGGAACACCCTAAGGGCTTGGTTTCCTTTGCCAAGTAATCAGTCAAAGCTATTACTGTCCTGCCTTTTCCTTGTGGCTAAATAACAGAGCCCAAGTGCACAGTTGCCAATTTCTGATGAATATTAGGTGTGGCCTCTATGTTTACCCTGCAAAGGGATATTGCGACAACTTGGTTTGAAGCAATATCCACAAGAGAAGTAGCTTCATGCTTCAGAAGCTACAGTGGATTTTAAAGCAACTTAGGTTGCATTTTAACCAAAATTAAAATGTTTCTTGAGGGCCTAATAAATATTTATGAAGAGTGTGAGATAGTATTGAAAAAAAAAATATGTACGTATGTGTGCATAGTTTTTGCCTCCCAGGAACATACACTGTAGTTGGGTAGATAAATAAAACCAGCTGGAAAGTTTAATAACAATACAAGAGTTAATCTAAATAACACACCACAAGCTGTCACGGTGCAATTCAAGACTAATTTCCAAAAGGGTGGCAGAGATGTTTCCTGACTCTGTAACAGACTCAGCACTTATAACCGTTGGCTATTCTTTGAAGCCCATTATCTTTCAAAAGAGAAAATAGCATTTGTATCCGGAAACTAATTTTGAATCACTTTGCAACGTTAGGGCAATGATTTAGTACAAAAATTTGGGGTGGTATTTCTGACTGTGTAGTTCCCTGAATCTGATTAATGAGGGATGTGTGTATATTCAAAGTGTAGATTCCTGTGGTCTGCCTGAGATTTAAAAAAAAAAAAAAGCCTGGGGGTTCAGTCCAGGAATCTGCATTTTTAACAAGCACCCTCAGGTGATTTTTGATACTCAAGTGAAGAACTATTTTAGAAGGAGAAACCAGGCCCACAGTATTCACTCCCTGCTTTTCCTAAAGTAGACGGGCTTTTTTCATGACTGTAGATACTGTCCAAGCAGTAATTTCAGGATTTGGAGACCCTACGAAAGAAAAGTCTAAAGCTATCCAGAAACACAACACCACATCTACATCTTTGGCCTATCAGTTGGAAAGCTGCAAGTTTTTATTTATTCAGCAAGGAATATTTACAGAATCTCATTCCATTGCCGTTGAGTGGGTGCTGATTCATAGTGACCCTATAGGACAGAGTAGAGCTGCCCCATAGGGTTTCCAAGGAGAAGCTGGTAGATTTGAATTGCCAACCTTTTGGTTAGCAACCAAATTCTGAACCTGTCCACCACCAGGGCTCCAGAGTTTCATTAGTGATCCCTAAAGTTGTGTGAAATACTGTATTAATCCAGTCTTTAAACTTATGAAAGTTATTTGCTAAAGATACAGTTACTTAGTCTCTTTGGGATTATTGAAGCTTCCTGATCTCTTTGAGGAAAGTGAAAAATGGAATGTCTATAAATACCAGTGTAGCTATAATTAGAATTCCCTCTGCTGCCTCCTCCTCCTGTCTTTCCAGTTATAAATCCCTCCAAAGTCTCCTTTGCATTTCAGAGACCCTAGAAATCGATTTATTTTGTAATAGAAAAAGAACAAAGGGGCTTTTCTAAGTGTTTGGGTGGACGGAAGGTACATTTCTAGCTTCACATCTAGTCGTTACAAATGTATTTATATTTTTCTTCTCCCTAACCAACACCACCATCCTCAGGAGGTAAACTTCTAACTCTAGTCATCCAGGCACTGCTCTCACATTGCTGCTCTAGCATCTCCACCCAGGGAGGAACCTAAAAGCTCTTGCAACACAAAATCTAAAGGAATAGACTTCAGTTTGTCTATTATAATTCTTCATATTCTAATGGAGTGGTCTGAGTAAAACTTAAGATCACCTTTGGAAATGCTTTCTGTTCCTTGTCACGTGGCATCATGTTTGAACAAAGACATATAATCCTTAAGGAGTAGCCACATAAAAACCTTTGTCAGTTTAATTATAACGGACCCATGTTGGTAGCAGTGTGATGAAAGATATATTAAGTTACTTTATCCCATAAAAGGGCAAATGGACACAATTTAACTTCCTTCTTCTTGAATTGTCCTTGACTGGGGTTAATGCTTGGAAAGTTTTAGCCCAAAAGGGAGATTAAAGAAAATTAAGAGCAAGTAAAAGGACATGTTACAATGTAGTGCCACTACTCCATATATTGTGGTTTTCCCGATTGGAAAATCTGCAGTGTCCTTTTTATAAAAATACTCTGTTATAATATTTAGGCTTAACTTGGTTGATTTAAATGAAATAGAAACAGAAAGACTTTTTTTGTTTTTCTTAAGAATTACAAGAATAATCTTTTCTTTCAACGTCAAAGTATGTGTTTTGGTTCCTGAATGATTACATTGTTCACCTGTTTGTTTCCATAGAAAATTGTATTTTTATTTTTACTCATCTTTTTCCCAGAATTGCCTGATCTATGACCCACAGAGTATGGGGCAATTTGGAAATGTCCTTTTCCAAAGGAAAAGAATGTGAGCTTAAAGGAAATGAATGGAAGGAACGATTAGGCAAGAGTTGGTAGTACCATTTCCTTCATTGCAATAGAAGAGCTTGTCAACAGCAGTTAATAATTGCCTAAAACTTTGGCAGCTGCTGACTGAAAAAAAAATTATAATTCTGTGGTTGAGTCTCATCAAGGAGGTCTTGGATTCAGTAACGCCTACCTATTTCAAGATGTCTAGAAATCCGTTCATATAACATGTCTGAAGATAGAGGAAACAATGTGCTTCACAGATACATATATCACTGTTTTTCACATTTATGGAGTATTGGGATTAATAAAATAAAACATAAAATCCATTAAAGTATTTGAAATTCAACATAGGTATTTATCATCAAACAATAATTTTTTTTTTTCCTCACTACTAAATGCTGAAAGACCATCATCAGCTATTACGGGATGGGGTCACAGAATTTTTAATATGAAAACATTGTTTTCCGAAAGGTTGGGAACCAGATACCAAGATGATACGGTTATAACCATGTTTGTCAGATCCCATGTACTCCATAGGGTTTTCAGTGGTTGATGTTTTGGAAGTAGATAACCAAGCCTTTCTTCTGAGTTGCCTCTGGGTAGACTTGAACCTCCAAACTTTCAGTTAGCAGTCGAGCATGTCAACTATTTGCACCACCCAGGAACTTATTATTTTCTCTCTCTATAGTCACATGAGGCTTTCAGAGAAAAATTTGCATCCTCTTTATTCTTTAAATATAACTTGAATTCTTACTACTTTTTAAAATTGCAAATTAATTAAGTCAACAAATATTTTGTGACTGTGCCAGTCACTTTTTCCAGCACTGGGGATACAGCAGTGAACAAAGCAAGCGTGAATCCTTGCCCTTGTGGAGGGGGGAGGTAGACAATAAACTAAATAAGTAAGATACATATTATATTAGAAAGTGACCAGTGCAATGGGGAGAAATAAAACAGGCAATGATGATAAAGAGTACAGGGGAGACATGGTACAATTTTTTTTAAGGGTGATCAGGGAAGGCTTCAATAGGAGGGGACATTGGAGGTAAAACCTGAGGACATAAGGGAGGAAAGCATAGAGGTATCTACAGGAGGATCAATCCAGGCAGAAGGAACAGCAAGTGCAAAGGCCTAGAGGCAGGAGCATGCCTGGCATTAGAAACAGGAAGGAAGCCTGTATGGTGGTCACAGACTGGGGGAGTTAGTGAGTAACAGGAAATGAAGTAGGGAGGAAATGGGCAGAGCAGTAGATCACATAGTGCCTTGCCTGGCATGGACATTAGTTTTATTGGAGCAAAATGGGAGCCACGCAAGCTAGCAATGCCTAGTGAAGGTTTTAGCGACAATTACCTTACTCAGTAGGTTAATTGTTCATAATCTGCATAACACTGTATACAGAGATATTATAGAGCAGTTGATAATAGTTTTCTGCAAGTCAATTAAGCATCTCCTTTGTAATCTTGATGTCTCCTATTGCTATGTCTAAGAGATCCTTTTTTCATAATGTAAACAAAAGTTTAATTTCAATCCATTTCCAGATTATCAAAGTTTACTAACTATAATCTGAACGAACAGTTTTTAATTTTATATAAAGTGTGAAATAAAAATGGTATCTATACTACAATAAAATTTTAGGGACATGATTATAACATAATCAGGTCAATTCTATATAGGACATTCATGAAAATTACTTATCACTTTACATAATAAAATTGTAAAAGTTTTATAATGTTTGCATATTACCCCAAATATGTGAATTTACATGAATTCACTTTTTTCCCCCTTCTCTTACAGGAAAATATACATGGAAGAGTAAGTATTTTCTTTTAATAATAGCAATCAAATATAAAAATCATGGGGAAAAGCTGCTACAAATTCCTGTCCAAATCAGAATTTTTAATTTTTATAATTATTAATATTGCTTTTAGTAAATGAGATTGCAAAGGCATTTACTCCAGATATCATTGGTGCATCAAATGTCAATGTTAGTTTACAATCTGTCTGAGATGATCTTACACATTAAGTCATTATCATGTAGACTTTCCTGAATGTTTTTAGAAGATCTTGGGGTATGACTTACTTAAATCACAAGTTTGCAGGTACCAGGAAGTCTCCGGGACCTGCTGCTCATCATACATATGTTTAGGAATCTTAATGTGTCCAAAAACATATTTTCCTAAGAGCAACATTAGTCTTAAAACACCTCATTCAAGTCATAATGTTTTTGAAGATTTTGTAGATTAATGCACAAAAGGAAATCTTTCTTATTACAGTAAAATATTGAGTTTCTTCCAGTTAAGACTCATATGATTTATGGAGAAAATAATACACATATATAGCATGGAAATAAAATTTTAAAATGAAATAGTTGGTCACTAGGACAATATAGAAACTATTTTATGGAAATTACACACACATACACTTTAGAAGTTACCTACTTTTCTCAAAGAGAAACAGGTCCAATCTGACTCATAGTGAAAGGAAGACATTGCCTTAAATACAAACTCCAATTTACTAGGACTTAGAAAAGCACTGTGTGGCTGATTGTGATTTGCGGTTATCTAAGGTCCTGAGTTCCCAGTCTGTGTTTGTGTATTTGCTTATGGGTGTGTCTTTTAAACTCCTGAGAATTTACATCAAGAAATACAAAATTTACAAAATATAAATTATGTTCCTTTAAACCATAAATTCCTGTCATTAATACTTTGGTGCAAAGCAATGGTGAGGTCCGAATTCCAGAAATGGGGTGGAAGAATCAGACATCTGACAGAAAACCTTTACGCCAAGGCTTTATATTAAGCTGAGAAGTTGATTTTTGACCCACCAAACAGGCACCCAGTTCTGTCATCTTTTAAGTCTTTTTTTTCCCCCTCAAAGGAAAAAATATCCTATGGTATAAACAGATACGAGTCAGTTTGTTTAACGTGCTTCCTGTTGAGTTTGAAGAGGTGCATGAAAGAAGGGTGACTGTAACCCTTGCACACAGCAAGGCCTTCTGGCTTCTCTTCACTGATAATTAATGGGAGGGGGTGCCTCATTATCTAGAGGTGTGTCCTTGTTTTTGTGCCTACGACTGGAGAGTCACATAGCTTAGTGGTTAGAGAACTTCATATGCTACAAACTCTGCTTAGGTTTTTATTTCTAAAGCTTTACTCCTTATAGCCAGAAGAAAAATAATAGTAATAAAAAGAGCGAAAAAGTGAGATTCAGAGGAGAGTGAGAGATGTTTCTTTGAACAATTAGCATGCACGGACTCCTTGGTACAGAACACTTCAGCAAACGGTACATTGTATGGAAATACTTGCTTTAAAAAATTGTGCTAGCTTTCGTGGCAGTCCTGCTGTGTGGGAGTTGGCAAGGCTGTGTATGCCCCTTCTCGCCTGTTCCACACATTAAAACATGTGAGGCAGTTCTGCTTTAGTGTTTGTCTAGACTTGAGGCCCGTGCTGGGCTCCCTAAAATGAGTTTTCTTTGGCCCATATCAGCAAAAGTCGAAGTGCTATCACAGCGTGTGGCAGGATGAACATCAAAGCTACATTTGCAATGGTTATTTTCCGTCCCGTTTCTCTCGCTTGGGTCAGGAGGCACATATGCTGCTATATACAAAAAAGGGTAAAAGACGACCACAAGTGCAACGCAATTGTAGCTACGGCCAGCAGTGTTGCAGCCAAGAGTGTGTTTGAAAGATGCAGGTTTTTAAATGTCTTCCCCCAAATCCCTTACTTTTTTTTTTTTTTTAACAATCTACATTTTAAAAAATACACAGAAAAGCAGAGGTATTTATAATTCCTGAAATGTTTACTTTGATTTATAATCTTATGCACACATCAAAGACAGTATTAAAGTGACAAGAATCATAGAATTACCCACTTATGAGTCCCCAAGAAAGCACCTGATGCAAGTCTCATGTTCTAAAGCAAGAAAAAGACGCCGGTTCTAAATTTATCTATCTCCAGAAATACAGCGTTCTGTTATCCTTGTTTTTACTTTTGTTTTTCCCTCTTATGTATTCTCTTGCCTGGCTAGCTATTTTCAAACCTTGGGTCTCAGAGTTTCTATTAATTTCAAAATGTAGTAGTAAAGTTATTTTTACTTTTTCTAAGATTTGTATTTTTAAAATTATTAAAGAGACATTGCAAAATATAGAGAATCAAAATGAGGACAGTAGAGACAATTGGTAGTAACGTTCCAGAGTTAACCACTGTGGCATTGTAGCGAGTCCCTGACTGCACCACTGAGTTCTTTCTTCACACACATGCATGTTAACTACAATAGGACCAAAGTGTATTTCCTGGATGTCAACTTGCTACCTCATGCATAACAAATCATGGACAGCTTTCCATGTCCTTAAGTATAAATATACATTGTTTTATGACTAAATAATTTTCTGTCATATATACATATATATATATATGTCATAATATAAGGAGCCCTGGTGGTGCAACTGTTAAGCACTTAGCTGCTAACCAAAAGGTTGGCAGTTCAAACCCACTCAGTAGCTCCATGGGAGAAAGACCTGGCGATCTGCCTGTAAAGCTTATAGCCAAGAAACCCAATGGAGTAGTTCTGCTCCGTCACATGGGGTCACTATAAGTCGAAAGTGGACTTGACAGCACCTAACAACAACATGTGGTAATCTAGTTTACCAACCCCCCTACTGACAGCTGAATTCTGTCTGATAAACATTGATTTTATATGTTCATTCTCATACGCGATCTTTGTACAATAATCTGATTATTTTCTTGGGATGAACTTTTAAAAGTGGAATTTTTTTAAAAAGGCCTTTGCTATATATATATATATATATATATATATATATATTTATATTTTATTATACTTCAGGTGAAGGCTTACAGAACAAATAGTTTCTCATGAAACAGTAGTACACATGTTGTTTTATGACATTGGTTAACCCCACAACATATTAACCCTCTAAATTCTCAACCTTTTTTTTTTTTTTTTTTTGGTGAAAATACACACAGCCAGAGATACACCGTTTCAAAAATTTCTACATGCGCAGTTCAGTGACATTGACTACGCTCTTCCAATTGTGCTGTTATTCTCACTTAAGATGAAGGCTTACAGAACAAAATAGTTTCTCATTTAACAGTTACTACAAATGTTGCCCTATGACAATGGTTAACAATCTCACAACACATCAACAATATCCTTACTCAACCTTGGGTTCCCTATCACCAGCTTCCTTGTCCCCTTCTGCCTTCTGGCCCTTGTCACTGGACTCCTGTACCTCGTTAGTCTCATTTGGTTTTACGGAGCTGTCCACTCCCAGGCTGAACAGTGAACCTTGGAGGTAACTTCACCACTGAGCTAAAAGGGTGTCTGGGGGCCATACTCTTGGGGTTTCTCCAGTCTCCTTTAGGCCAATAAATCTGGTCTTTTTTGTGTGTGTTTGAATTTTGTTCTACATCCTTCTCCAGCTCTGTCCAGAACCCTCTGTTGTGATCCTGATCAGAGCAGTCAGTGGTGGTAGCCGGGCACCATCTAGCTGTACTGGACTCAGTCCGGTGGAGGCCTCGGTAGCTGTGGACAGTTAGTCCTTCTGACTAATCTTTTCCTTGTATCCTGTTCTCTTCATTCTCCCTTGCTCCCAAAGGGGTGAGACCAGTGGAGTATCTTAGATGGCCGCTCACAGGCTTTTAAGACCCCAGACATTACTCACCAAGGTAGAATGTAGAGCACTGCCTTTATAAGCTGGGTCATGCCAATTGAGCTAGATGTTCCCCGAGACCATGGTCCCCAGAGCCCTCCGCCCAGCAATTCAGTCCCTCAGGGAGTCTGGATGTGTCTGTGGGGCTTCCATGGCCTTTGATATTTTTTGTCAGAAAATTTCAGCAAAGTTAAACTAATTTATATTTCTACTGCCCACATCTGAATTTTCCATTTATCTACCACTTGCCAGCACTTGATACAGTGAGTATTTGTATCTGTATAATTTGTGCCAATACAATAGACCAAAAATGGTATTGTATTGTTATAATTTGCATTATTCATTATCTTGAGCATTTTTATATATTTTTAGCCATTTCTATTGCTTCTCTAATGAATTGTCTTTTTAAGTGATTGTGCACTTTTTTTTGAGATTGTCGTCTTTTTTCTAATAGATCTATAACGGCTCTATAATTAGCAAGTATATTAGCCCTTTGTTTTATATGCTAGAAATAATTTTTCCAGCTTATCATTTGGCTTGTAACATTGTTTGTGGCTGCTTCTGGTTTTGTTTTTATCTGTATGGTTTTAATTTTCTATGTAGCCAAACCCATCAATCTTTTCCTTTGGGATTCTGCTTTCAGTGTAGGACTCTAGACGGGGTGAGTATGAGGCAAGAAACATGAGTCTGCTCTTCCCTCCGCTGGACTTTCTCACCTACTAGTAGATTGTACTTACCCATAATTTTTTGTTTGTAATAACTTTAAATTTTTCTTGTAGCATTTATTGTCCTTTTTTTTCCCATTTATAAAACCAATATAGTTTCACTGTAGATATAATTAAAAATATTGAAAATCATAGTGACCCTGTAGGACAGTGTAGAACTGCCCCATAGAGCTTCTAAAGCTGTAAATCTTTATGGAAGCAAACTGCTACACCTTTGTCCCGAGAAGCAGCTGGTGGGTTCGAACCATTGACCTTTAGGTTAGCAGCTGAGCACTTAATCACTGCACCACCAGGGCTCCTTAGAAGAAAAGTAGAATCACTGCTCATTCCATCATCCAGGATTAACAATTGTAAACACTGACCTAGACATCCTTTTGTCTCATATTCACACACTCGAGTACACACACACACACAAGTATACACACACATGCACACGTGAGTACTCACACACACTAACATAGGACCCTTACTCTCACCTCACACTCATCCTTGGGTAAGGGTTATCTATACAAGATAATCACATTTTTTCATATTGCCTCCCTCCTTCTGAAGAGGACTGCCTAGGGTTACGATTTGGCCTAGGTACAGGAAAGGAGCTGATTTCAAAGCTACTGTAGGGTCTAGCAATCAACAGTTCTGTAATGGACGCTGTTTCTTAGGCAGGAAGGCCTCTCAGATGTGTTGGAAGCTGAGCTGTAGGGAAGGCAGAGACTGTTATGGTTCTGCATTTCTGTATAAACAGCATGATGCAGTCTGTCACATTCTCTGCATTTAAGAAAATGGTTTTCTTTCTTAGTATGGTGCCAGACAGTACTGTGTCTGAGAACTAATATTTGTTTGGAGGAATGACCTTGTGACAACTAGGAAGAATTCTTATTCTGCCCTGGCCACTGGTACAGGTCCTTAAAGACCCCAAAGCTCACCTTGGATTCTGCTTGGGTGTTTGTCTAGACTTGAGGCCCATGCTGGGCTCCCTAAAATGAGTTTCCTTTGGCCAACATAGTATTTTAAATTTGAATTATTGTCAGTATTTAAAAATGTGGATATTCACACAAAACTTTACATTTATGGCCTCTTTGGGGGAAAAAGAAGAAAATCTGACCACTCTGGGCTGTTGAATATATTAAATTAGCGTTTTTTTATGTATGCCACAAGTATATATCCAATTGGTCATTTGTGTCTTAACTTTGCTAAATTTTTTATTCTTGTTGTTTGTTTTGCCAAGCTAAATTTTTAAATAGAAGATTTATTACTTTTTTCTGTTACGGCTTTTGGAATTTTTGTCTTGCTTTACCAACTCCAAGATTAGTTTTTAAAGCGTTATCCCATGTTCTCTTGAAGTTCTTTTATTGTTTCATTTTTAACATTTAAATCTTTGATCTGTTTGGATATTATTTTGCTAGAAAGAGTGATACAGGAATCCATTTTTATTATGTATTCTATATAGCTACCTAATTATCCCAACACCTGGATATTGAATAATTTATTTTTCCCCACTGAGTAGGAATGTTACATTTACCATGTGCGTACTCAATTTCCATAGCTATTTGTCTCTATTTGTTGATTTTCTAGTTCGTGCTACTGATCTGTCTATATGTGTGCCACTTCTAAACTGCTTTAATTTTGTAGCTTTATAGTATATTTTAATATTAAGTGTGACTATTCATAACTCAGTACTCTTTCAGAATTTTCTTGAGTATTCCTAAATGTTTCCTTTTCTTTTTAAGTTTTTCTTTTGCCAAAATTATACATACTGATGGTTTACAGAGTCTGTTTTGCAAGTTTTATTAATAAAAATAGTAGTCCTCATTCTCCTAAACCAAAACCCAAATCCATTGCCACTGAGGTGATTCTGACTCACAGCTACCCTGTAGGACAGAGTAGAACTGCCTCATAGGGTTTCCAATGCTGTAAATCTTTATGGAAGCAGACTGCCACATCTTTCTCCCGCGGAGCAGCTGGTGCATTGGAACTGCTGACCTTTAGTCAGCAACCTAACACTTAACCACTGTGCCAGCAGGGCTCCTTCCTGATTCTCCTACCTACTCCTAAGTGTCCCTCACTAGAGCATTTTCACATCATTTAGCTGATTATTTTGGTGTTAATCTCCATGACTTTAAAAATATTCTTGGTTTTTCCTTTGTAGGTAGTATCAATTGATGTTCCCCTGTGAAAGACAAGACTCTATCTCTCTTTCCTATCCTCATCTCCACTATGCACACATATTCTTTCCATCTCTCCATTCTCCCTATATAGTTATACTCTAATTTTAGTTAGAGCAATAATCAGTGTTTGAATTATTATATTTGCATAAATATTTCAGGGCTGAACCTTGGAGGAAACAGTGATAAATTTTCCAGGAGTTAACAACTGTCTTCCTCTTCTTTTTTAAAATTTTCTTAGTTTTTCTTAATCATTAATGCCAAACTTGCAGTCAGTTATTTAAGTCACCTTTCAAGAGAATCAGATGCATTAGGTACTGTATTAGTTTCCTAGGGTTGCCATAACAAACAAACTCGGTACCTTAAAACAACAGAAATTTATACTTTCTCAGTTCTGGAGGCCAGACGTCTGAAATCAAAGTGTTGGAGGCTGCCAAGTCCATTAACTGGGGAAAAGACAGTCTCTTTAACAAATGGCGCTGGCATAACTGGATATCCATCTGCAAAAAACTGAAACAAGACCCATACCCCACACCATGCACAAAAACTAACTCAAAATGGATCAAAGACCTAAATATAAAATAAAAAAAAATAAAGATCATGGAAAAAAAAATAGGGACAACGCTATGAGCCCTAATACATGGCATAAACACAATACGAACCATAAGTAGCAACACACAAGCACCAGATGAGAGGCTAGATAAATGGGTGCTCCTAAAAATTGAACACTTAACGCTCATCAAAACTCTTCATCAAAAGAGTAAAAAGACAACCTACAGACTGGGAAAAAATTTTTGGCTATGACAAATCTGATCGGTGTCTAATCTCTAAAATCTATGAGATACTGCAAAACCTCAACAACAAAAAGACAAATAACCCAATTGAAAAATGGGCAAAGGATATGAACAGGCACTTTGCCAAAGAAGACATTCAGGCGGCTAACAGACATATGAAGAAATGCTCATGATCATTAGCCATTAGAGAAGTGCAGACAAAAACTACAATGAGTTATCTTCTCACCCCAACAAGGCTAGCATTAATCCAAAAAACCACAAAATAATAAATGCTGGAGAAGTTGTGGAGAAACTGGAACACTTATACACTGTTGGTGGGAATGTAGAATGGTACAACCACTTTGGAAATCGATTTGGTGCTTCCTTAAAAAGCTAGAAATAGAAGTACCATATGATCTAGCAATCCCGCTCCTTGGAATATATCCTGGAGAAATAAGAGCCATAACGTGAACAGATATATGCACACCCATGTTCACTGCAGCACTGTTCACGATAGCAAAAAAGATGGATAGGTGCCCATCAAAGGATGAATGGAGAAACAAATTATGGTGTATTCACACAATGGAATACTACACAATGATAAAGAACAACAATGAAGCTGTGAAACATAACTTGGAGGAATCTGGAGGGCATTATGCTGAGTGAATTTAGTCAGTCACAGAAGAACAAATATTGTATAAAACCACTATTATAAGAACTCAAGAAAAGGTTTAAACACAGAAGAAAATATTCTTTGATAGTTATGAAGGTGGGGAGGGAGGGAGAGGGTTATTCACTAACTAGATAGTAGACAGGAATTATCTTAGGTGAAGAGAGGGACAGCACACACTACAGGGGATGTCAGCACAATGGGACCAAATCAAAGCTAAGAAGTTTCCAAATCAAACACTTTGAGGGACAGAGTAACAGGGGAAGGGGTCTGGGACCATGCTTTCAGGGGACATCTAGGTCAATTGGCATAACAAAGTTTATTAAGAAAATGTTCTTCATCCTACTTTGCTGAGTGGCGCCTGGGGTCTTAAAAGCTAGCAAGTGGCCATCTAAGATCCATCAATTGGTCCCAACCACCTGGAGTAAAAGAGAATGAAGACACCAAAGACACAAGGAAAGTATTAGCCCAAGAGACAGAAAGGGCCACATAGACCAGAAACTTCATCAGCCTGAGACCAGAAGAAGTGGATGGTGCCTGGCTACCACTGATGACCACCCTAACAAGGACCACAACAGAGAGTCATTGATGGAGTGGAGGAAGGCTGGGATGCAGAACTCAAATTCTAGTAAAAAGACCAGACTTAATGGTCTGACTGAGACAGGAGGAACCCCAGAGGGCATGGCGCCTGGACTCTGTCAACCCAGAACTGGAACAATTCCCAAGGCCGACTCTTTGGACAGAGATTGGACTGGACTGTGGGATATGGAGTGATGGTCGTGAAGAGTGTGCTTCTCGGCTCCTGTGGATGCATGAGACTAAATGGGTGGCTTCTGTCTGGAGGTGAGACGAGAGGGCGGAGAGGGTTAGGAGCTGGTTGAATGCACGTGGGAAATGGGGGGTGGGGGGAGGAGTGTGCTGTCACAGTGTAGGGAGAGCAGTTGGGTCACGTAACAACGTGTGTGTAAATTTTTGTATGGGAGACTAACTTGAATTGTAAACTTTCACTTAAACTACAACAATAAAAAAACAGAACAATAAAGTGTTGGAGGCTCAAGAGGCAAAGACTTCCTTGCTTCATCCAGCTTCCAGTTTCTCATAGCTCCAGTCATTCCTTGTTGCTGTATCACTTCAGTCTGTCCCTCTGTCTTCACATAGTCTTCACCTTTGTGTCTGTGTCTTCTTTTCTGTCTGTTTTAAGGACACTTGTCACTGGATTTAGGGCCCACCTGGACAATCTAAGATGATTTCATCTCAAGATCTTTGACTTAATTACATCTGCCAAGACCCGTTTTCCAAATAAAGCCACATTCACAGGTTATGGGGATTAGGGTGTGGATCTATCTTTCGGGAGGCCACCATTCACCTCGCTACAGGTATACTTACAATTTCATCTCCCTGAAAAAGCCTCTCCAAGAGACTTCTGATCTGTTGAATTTGGACTGGTGGCCCTGGGCTCAGCTGTCTTTCTAGGAACTCCCTTCCCATCATTCTGGAGATTCGTTTTGCCTCTCTCCTGTATAGGTTCTGCATCATTTTGGTAGAGTATATCCTTCAATAATTTCCTCTCTTCCTTAAAGAATGCATGGGAAATAAAAATCGAGAACTTTTACTTTAAAAATATCTTTATTTTACCCTCACAGTTGATTTATAGTTTCACTGGATATAGAATTCAAAGTTGGAAATCATTTACCTTGAGAATTTAAGGGTAATTCTTCTTTGTTTTCTAGCTTTCAGTATTGCCATTGAGAATCTTGAAGATTATCCTGATTCCTGATCATTTCTTTGTGCCTGTTTATTTTCTCTGAAAAACTGTAGGATCTACTCTTTGTCCCCACTGGTCTGAATTTTCATGAATTCCAAGATGTGAATTCATTTCATCCAGTGTGCTAGGTACTCAGTGAGTTCTTCCTACCTTCTAACTTCTGTCCTTTTCTTGAATTATCTCACTAATAATTTCCTCCCCACATTTGCTTTGTTCTGTCTTCCTTGGACTCCTATTATTTAGATTTTGAACCTTATATACTAGTCTTCTAATTTTTTTATAGCTTTATTCTATTTCTATCCCTTTGTATTTTTGCTCTTTTCTCTGGGAAGGTCCTCAACTCAACATTTTCTTCCAATGTTTTTATTGAGTTTCTATTTGTGCTATTCTCCTTTTGATTTCCAAGAGCTTCTTCTTAGTCCTTCAAATTGACTCTCCCCCATTCTTTTTTTTTTTATATAGCATCCTAAAGATTAGGCTGTTTCCTAAATAAGCCTTTAACTAATCCTTCCTCTTTTACCCCCACACCCTTCAATCCCTACTTCCACAGGTTCCTGATAACTCTAATACATGAATCTTTGGTGGATTGATTAAATTATTGCCTCTTCTTATTACTGGTTCTCTCTGGTCTGCTACATCAGTTTCCATTCATTCATTTGCTTTACGTGTTCTAACATTTGTTACTGGTTATGTACTTATTTTCAGATCTGTCTTCTATTCATGACAAGTAGTATTTATTATTTGTGTGCCAAAGTATAGTTTTCTTTAAAATTAAGTTAATTTAAAAGGAGAGTTAGTATAAAGAGTTTTTAAAAGGAGAGTAATTGGAAAAATTTAATAATAGTACAGGTAGTTTGTGGCTATTGTAATGGAAATATTAAATTTAGGATACTCAGGGTCATAAAATTGGGGAATTTTGCTGAAAGGTCAGTGGTTTGAACTCAACAGCTGCTACAGGGGAGAAAGATGTGGCAGTCTGCTTCCGTAAAGATCACAGCCTTGGAAACCCTACGGGGCAGTTCTCCTCTGTCCTGTAGGGTCGCTGTGAGTCAGAATCAAATGATGGTAACGGGTTTGGTTTCTGGTTTTATGATCAGTAGTTATCTGATTGTTTTTCCTTCCTCTTATTTTCTTGCACTAGTTAAGAAAGATAGATGTGCCTCAGTGTTTAATATCTGATTTTTCCATTTTCCACCACACGTTTTTTCAATGTTTAGCTGTCATTTTTAGGTTCATGGTGCAACAATTTTGTCTTCTTATGTTTGATGTGCAGTCCTTTACAGTAAAACTGCTGCCTAAAACGAAGTCAGCTGTGTTTATTTGACTTTGCTAAGTCCCAATAATAATTTGAAACGAGATAAGTGTAGTTTCTTATGGCACCGAATAGTTGCCAAAGTATTCATGATAAGACAGAGGATGATGAAACAGATTTACAAATTAGTAACCACCTTAGTTTTCAGTTCAGTGTGTATGGGGAATGGTTACACAATTGGTTACTCACTGTGCTGGAGGCATGTGGTAACTGGCTGGCTGGCTGAGAGATGTTATATCACACAGTGGACACATCTGCCTTGTATGGTAATCAGAACTTAATCTGACTAGGTGGGACTAGATGGAGGGTCACTCTGTGACACTGAATGCCCAAGAGTGCCATTATCTTGTAACACATTCTCTCTTTTCTACCATATTGCTTGTCTGTGTGACGTGATATCCAAGTATCATTTCTTATCATTTGGGCAACTGTCCAAAATGCATGTCTCAAGACAAAAGTCCCTAGGAGATTTCCCATTTTTTGTAAAAGCATTTTATAAGATCTGCATTTGTGATACTTTTAGGAGACACAATAACCATTTATAATTGTTATTATTGTCATTTGAACCATAAAAGGAAAAGAATGGAGCTTGGATGCCAAAAAGTGATGGAAAAAGAATCAATGGTAAGATTTGGGCATAACAAACAGTACTGGATTGTTTTTTTTGGATATATCTTGATAAAGAAAAAGGGAAATATTGCCTGGTACTGCGCCATCTTCACGATCGTTGGTATGTTTGAGTCAATCGATGTTGCCATTATGTCAACCCATCTCATGAGGGTTTCCCTCATTTTTGATGATCCTCTACTTTACCAATCATGATGTCATTTTCCAGCAATTGGTCTTTCCCGATGACATGTCCAAAGTAAGCAAGCAAGTCTCATCATTCTTGTATACAAGAATAGACCATGCTAATAAAATACGTTAATAAGATTGGATCTTAATTGATTGAAATGTTTTATTATGTTTATATTTTTATTATATTTTTAGTGACTGTTAAAAGATTAAATACACTAATGATTGGTGATAATCAAAGGAAAAATTCAGAAGAAATTCTGATCATGTTCATATATACAATATACATCTGATCAAGTTATTATTTCCATATCCCTAACTTGCTTCCTATTTAGGGGAATTATTCCTTTTTAAAAAAAAAAGTTTTTTTATTGTACTTTAGATGAGGGTTTACAGAACAAATAGTTTCTCATTAAAGTTAGTATACATATTGTTTTATGACATTGGTTAACAACCCCATGACATGTCAACACTCTCCCTTCTCAAACTTGGGTTTCCTATTACCAGCTTTCCTGTCCCCTCCTGCCTTCTAGTCTTTCTCCTGGGCTGTTGTGCCCCATTAGTCTCATTTTGTTTTATGGGCCTGTCTAATCTTTGGCTGATGGGTGAACCTTGGGAGTGACTTCATTACTGAGCTAAAAGGGTGTCCGGGGACCATACTCTCGGGGTTTCTCCAGTCTTTGTCAGGCCTTTAAGTCTCGTCTTTTTTTGTGAGTTAGAATTTTGTTCTACATTTTTCTTCAGCTCTGTCCAGGACCCTCTGTTGTGATCCCTGTCAGAGTAGTCAGTGGTGGTAGCCGGGCACCATCTAGCTGTACTGGACTCAGTCTGGTGGAGGCCCTGGTAGTTGTGGTCTATTAGTCCTTTGGCCTAATCTTTCCTTTGTATCTTGTTTTCTTCATTCTCCCTTGCTCCCAAAAGAGTGAGACACGTGGAGTGTCTTAGATGGCTGCTCACAGGCTTTTAAGACCCTGATGCTACTCACCAAGGTAGAATGCAGAACATTTTCTTTATAAACTATGCTATACCAATTGAGCTAGATGTTCCCTGAGACCATGGTCCCCACAGCCCTCGGCCCAGCAATTTGGTCCCTCAGGGAGTTTGGATGTGTCTATGGAACCTCTATGAACTTGCCTTGTATAAGTTGTGCTGTCTTCAAGGGGAATTATTTCTACTTAGGTTTCTGAACTCTTATGTTGTTGAGGAATCTCTGTTTGTTTAAGATGTATAACACAATGCTGTACTTAATATTTAAGGGTGTTGCTACTGACTTACCATTAGTTACAAAATATGTTGCTAATCATTATTTTTTAGTACTGATAGTGGATTTGCATTTTTTCCAATCCACTTTACTTAATGCTCTTGGAAATCAATAACTTTTCTCTCTCCCACCATCCTTTTTCTCCTCTCTCCGTCTATCTTTCCTCCTTCTCTGTTTCTCTCTCTCTCTTCCCTAATAGATTTGGTGCAAATGGGTAGGAAATACAAGATAAATCATGTTAAAGTAAGTCTACTCCCTTGCAAACCTTTAATATTTATTTTGTTTTTCCTTTAAAAAAAAGTCTTTCAGTTTGCTTCAGTCTATCTCTATTATGCTGTCATTATGTTCTCAGAATGTGAATAAAATCTCTCAGTCATTTATCCAGGGCCACCTGAGCAATTTTGGGGGGAAAATTTGTTCAATATAAAATGACAGCATATTACAGAGGATCTGAGAAATCTGTTGTCGCAGCCTGCAAATATTCATTGACAGACTACCATATGTCATGCTGGAGACACAGTGGTGAAGGGGAAACTGATAAGAAATTGGTAAAGAAGTTTTAGAGTTAACAAGATGGTTCCAGATAGTAGTAAGCCCTATAATGAAAAAATGGAAAGGTGTGACAGAGAGTGACTGGTGTATGTGTGGAGCCCTTGTAGTAAAATGGTTAAGCGCTCGGCTGCCAGCCAGAAGATTGACAGTTTGAATCCACCAGCCACTCCTTGGAAACCCTATGGAGCAGTTCTACTCTGTCCTATAGGGTTGCTATGAGTCAGAATTGACTCGACAGCAATGGATTTGGTTTTTCTCTTTTTTTTCATTTCGGTGTGTGTGTGTGCACGATTATTTTCAAATCTATACCCAAACCCACTGCTGTGGAGTTGACTCTGACTCATAGCGACCCTATAGGACAGAATAGAACTGCCCCATAGGGCTTCCAAGGTTGTAAATCTTTATGAAAGCAGACTGCCAGGTTTCTTCTGTGGAGCTGCTGGTGGGCTTGAACTGCAGACCTTTCGGTTAGCAGCCAAACGCTTAACCACTGTGCCACCAGAGCTCCTTTTCTAATCTACAGTGTCCTTTTATTTGCCTCTTTACATAAACAGGCTTTTAGAAACCACTGCCTGCAGGCTGAAAGATGAATGACAGGGGTTAGACCGTGGTATGACCAAGCTCCCAGCTTCTTCACTTCCTGTGAACTGCTTGCTTAGCTGGATATCGCTCTTCTCAGAGGCTCCTAAAGGAGGGAAGAGTCAGGAGAAAGTGTTCATTTTTTGTATAGCCATTTGGAGATTTATTGGCTAAGAAGAATTCCACATGGGACGTCATTGTGAGACAGCAATGATTAGTGATAGCAATGAGAATAGCAAGATTTAGAAAACACACCATATTTATTTTAAAGTTGTTTGAGGACTGGAGCAGAACCTCTGAAACATTATAAATGCAACTTCTCAATTTGGTGGAAGAGAGAGGGCAATACTTTCTTTTGGCTGGACTTTGCAAGTCATCTGTTTATATTTTTGCTTACTGAGTTTATTTTCCTCTCTAACAATCAGAAAAATAGCTTCAGAAAAAGGCACTTTCCTTGGTTGTCAATACATTCTGAAATTGTTTCCCACTATTATTATATAGCCTGTTATAAAGAACTGTAAGTAGAACCTGGGTGAAAATCATGCTTCAAATCCCTTCTGGTGGACAGATGTACTCAAATTGGTTTTCTTTTGTTTTTGTTTAATCGTAGGAATTTTCAATGATTTCTTTCTGTCGTCCTTTGCTCTTGCTTTCATTTAGAAATTTTATTTAGACAAATGGAAAAAAAGAGAAAAACATTTTCAGAGTTCATCATAAAAAGAAAAGGAGTTAGTAAAGCAAACTGTTCTGAAATTACCATTATTTATCTCTATTATAGAGGCAAACCAAACTTATTGGACATGGGCTCTTTGATGATCAAACCAATTCAACGTGTGATGAAATACCCTCTATTACTGTGTGAACTTCGGAATTCTACCCCTCCTTCTCACCCAGATTACAGAGCACTGGAGGATGCCTTTGCTGCTGTGAGAAACATTAACGTAAACATCAATGAACTTAAAAGAAGGAAAGATTTAGGTAAGAAGAGGTATGATGTACTGGGTGTTTCCCTGAATGGAGAGTTCTGTTTATGTTTCAGAGACTCAGAATCAGGAAAGGTCTAAGCTCTTATAGCAGCTGCAGTGAACGTGATCACTTGATGTTGAGCGTTAGGGGCTGGGGAGGACAGCATGGTTTTGTTTGCCAGCTAGGTCCAGGAGAAGTCCATGAAGCCAAAAAATGACAATTTCTGATCAAACAGTCACATATTCAGCCTCTTTGGACCACTGCAGACTTGGTAACATATCTGTGGGCTGAAGATACCCATAGCACATATAGCCCTCCAGTCACTGGTGGTATTTGTGGTAAGGAGGAGACATGGGCCGGTGGTTGCAGCAGTAGGAACTTAGAGAGGGAAAGTGGCCTGCCTGGAAGGGGCAGACCAGGTGAGGAGGCCCAGCTAGTACATCAGGCTCATTTGGTCCTGGCACACAAAGAATGGAGATTTTTGAGCAGTAATTGCTCCATTGAATGGAACAAGTATACTGGTTTCTACAATTTTAAGTTATTGTTAATTTGCTTTTTGTATTTTGAAAATTTATTGTATTTTATGTGTTATCTTATTTATTTCAATTATTTTTATTACTATTTGTAAGCTAAGACCTAAAATTAGTTTCTAAAGTAAAATGTAGCTTTCAAAAGAGGAGGGATAATTACATGGTTCTTATATATTCCAGATACAGTACATTAGGATCAGAGCTTATCTGAGGCCTGGCCAGACCATAGGGCCTCTCTGAGTGGGATATATGTCCATAAAATTCTCAATTGGCTTTATGCTTCTAAGATTAAATCACAATTAGACATTAAAGCAATGGCATGTACTTTAGAGTTAACTGGTCCAACCACTTCATTTATTTTTGTTTTCTAGCTTTTTATTAAAAAATTAACGTGTTTGTATTAATAAATTAATATTATATTGAAAGTCATAGGGTGAAGAGTGAAAAGTTACAGAGTAAAAGACGCTATAAACATAATGAAAAGACAGTCCACAGACAAAGGACTACTACCCAGAATATAGAATTATTGATATTAAATCATTAATAAAAAGACATTTTAATAGAGAAAGGGTTAATAATAAGTAAGCAATCACAGAAATATCAATATATTTAAAAATGTTAAGCTTCACTAGTAATCAGAGAAATGCAAATTAAATTCACAATAGGATACCATGCCAAGCCTAACGATTGGCAAAAATGTTTTGAAATAGGTAATAGTAAACGCTGAATCGCAAACTGCAGATAAGAATGTATGTTGGAATCCCCACTTTGGAAACCTATTTGACAATATCTAGTAAAATTGAAGATGAACATATCCAAGTCAGAGAAAATCTGTTTCTAGGTATTTGCTCTAGAGACACTGGCACATGAGCTCAATGAGGCATGTACTAGTAACTAGCATTGTTCATAATAGCAAAAAATAAAAATAAAAAATTGAAAATGGCTTATATTTATCCAGATAATAAAGATATATATACATACCTATTGCCGTTGATTCGATTCTGATTCATAGTGACCCTTTATGACAGAGTAGAACTGAACTGCCCTGTAGGGTTTCCAAGGCTGTAAATCTTTACAGAAGCAGACTGCCACATCTTTCTCCTGCAGAGCAGCTGGTGGGTTTGAACTACCAACCTTTTAGTTAGCAGTTGAGTGCTTAACCACCAAGGATTCTTACATATATATACATATATACATGTATACACATATTTATGATACGTAATGGATAAATTGTGATATCATGAGAAGATAAAAATGAATTAACTAAAAGTACATGTATCAACTTGGATTAACCTCAAAAACACATCATTAAGTTAAAAAAGTAAATTAGCAAGTTACAGAAGAACACGTGCAGTGTGGTACCATTTTAATACAGTTTGAAAACATTAAAAATAATACTATGTATTATATGGCTACATATATACACAGTAAAAAATAGATACAGATGTAATGATCCCAAAATTTGGGGTATCAATTCTTTCTGGGGATAAAAGATGGAATCACAGAGGCTTCAAGTGTTATCATTATTATTTTTTTTTAGTAAAAAGATGGGAAGCAAATAGGGCAAAATGTTAGGATTTCACAAAGCTAGGAGGTGGATAATGGCTGTTATCATATTTTTTGGAGTCCTGGTGGCACAGTGGTTAAGGTCTCAGCTGCTAACCAAAAGGTCAGCAGTTCCAATCCACCAGCCACTCCTTGGAAACCCTATGGGGCAGTTCTACTCTGTCCCACAGGGTCGCTATGAGTTGAAATCGACTCCACAGCAACAGGTTTGGGTTTTTTTTGTTTATCGTATTCTTAACATGTCAGCTCTTTGTATCCACGGATTCGACCAACCACAGATGGAAAATATTTGGGGGCGGGGGGAAGAGAGAAAGTTCCAAGACGCAAAACTTGACTTTGCCGCCATGCCAAGCACTTTGCTGAATCCACACGAATGCAGTAATGTGTAGGCATACCTGCTGTAGCCTCCTGCTATTTCACAGATCCTCAGTCTCTCTCCAGTACTTGTTGTTTGGGCATTGTTCACTTTGCATCTTGTCATTATTCCCTAAACAATACAGTGTAACAACTATTTACATAGCATTTACATTATAAGTAATCTAGAGATAATTTAAAGTATATGGGAGGATGAGCGTATGTTAATATGCAAATACTGTGCGTTTTATATAAGGGACTTGAGCATTCTTGGATTTTGGTTTCCAGAAGGGTCCTGGAACCAATTCCCTGTGGATACTGAGGGACGCCTGTTTTCTTCCGTTTGCTTACGCTATGTCAAAGTTCTAAAGTGGAAAATGTTTCCACTCCCATGATTCCAGTTTGCATAGCTAATATTTTAAAGTTTTCTTCAGATTGGTTTTTTTCCTGTTTTATTCTTCTTTCTTCTCTCTTCTCTCCTTCCCTTCTCTCCCGTCCTCTCCTACTTCCTCCTACCTTCCCCTTCCTCCTGTCTGCCTGCCTGCAACATATATGGTACTACAATTTGCTTTTTTTTCCCTTAACTTATCCGTATATCAAACGGAGAAAGGTTTGAAATTGGCAAGGATTTCATTTTACTTGGATCCACAATCAACACCCATGGAAGCAGCAGTCAGGACATCAAAAGACGCATTGCATTGGGCAAATCTGCTGCAAAAGACCTCTTTACAGTGTTGAAAAGCAAAGATGTCACTTTGAAGACTAAGGTGCGCCTGACCCAAGCCATGGTATTTTCAATCGCATCATATGCATGCGAAAGCTGGACAATAAATAAGGGAGACCGAAGAAGAATTGATGCCTTTGAATTGTGGTGTTGGAGAAGAATATTGAATATACCATGAACTGCAAAAAGAACGAACAAATCTGTCTCAGAAGAATTACAATCAGAGTGCTCCTTAGAAGGAAGGATGATGAAACTACGTCTTACATACTTTGGACATGTTGTCAGGAGGGATCAGTCTCTGGAGAAGAACATCATGCTTGGTAAAGTAGAGGGTCATTGAAAAAGAGGAAGACCCTTAATGAGATGGACTGACACTGGCTGCAGCAATGGGCTCAAGCATAACAACGATTGTGAGCATGGCGCAGGACCCGGCAGTGCTTCGTTCTGTGGTGCATAGGGTTGCTATGAGTCGGAACCGACTTGACGGCACCTAACAACAACAACAATCCATATATCATGAGCATCCTTCCAGTTAATGTTGCCTTCTTTTTGATGGATCCACAGTATTCCATTTTATGAGTGTACTATAATTTATTAAGCTACTTCCGCATGGCTAAACTTTTAGACTTTTTCCAATATTTTGCTCTTAGAAAAAAATACTGAAGGGAACAAAACTCTGGATGGGCTTTCTAGTCATAGACTATGAATATTTACTTTTTTGTAACATTGTGCCAAATTATTTTCTTCAAAAACCGTGTTGGTTTAGTGCTCATCAACGGTCTATGAGTGGGAAGGCAAATTCCTCACATTTTTACCAACACTGAATGTTAGGAGTATTTAACATTTGGAACAATATGAAAGGTGAAAATCACGCAAAAGATAAATGAGTAAAGCTCAGACAGGTGACTCTACTTGCTCAAAATCTCTGTTAGTAGAGAGCCACTCTAGAATCTGGGGTCTTCTTACTTTGGGTAAAGTGGTCTTTTCATTAGTCAGGTCTTGAGGCTTTGTTCCAGAGGCCCCAGGTAAAATGTACATGTGTTGTCTATGAAAAAAGAAAGACCTTTTTCCAGTATCAAGAATTTCTTCAGTGTAGGAAGCAAATGAACCTTGGACCTTGACGTGGGGTCCTTGGGCAGCCGATTTTCTGAAGGGCAGTGGGTTGGGGGCCCGGGGGTGTGACTGGGCAGGAGACATGACATCTACAGGAGAGGTTCCAATCATATGGATTTTGATCATGAACGTATAGATCTTGAATACTTTTGGGCGAAGCACACACTGTCTATGCTGCATATGTTCAGATATCTTACTGTATTCTTCGGTTGCAGTTCTAAAATATAAGAAGAATGACGAGGATGAATCACTTAAAGACAAACTGTCTAAGCTAAGTATTCATTCAATTAGCAAGAAATCAAAAAGAGTGACAAATCATCTAAAGATCCTGACCAGAGGAGAATCACAGGTAATTTTCCTTCTGGGGCCACATACATTTTACCAGGGAACATGAGTGCTAAACATTTCTGGGAGATTTTGTTTTGTTGTTATCAGACCTATTTCTAGAACTCTGAGAATCAAGGTAATGGCCCTGTGCTTTTCCTTTCTCTCCTTTGGAGGTAAAAATTGGGTGGAAGGAGCCCCTGCATGGTGCAAATGGTTAACATCCTTGGCTGCTAACCGAAAGTTTGGCAGTTCAAGTTTACCCAGAGGCACGTCACAAGAAAAGCCTGGTGATCTACTTCTGAAAAATCGATCATTGAAAACCCTGTGGTGCACAATTCTACTCTGACCACACGGGGTTGCCATGAGTCAGTGTCGACTCCACCCACTGGACAGTTTTTTTATACTGGTTAATGGATAGGGATGAGGATGGTTTTGACACTGTGTTAGCTGTGGTCCTTCCGCTTAAGAAACAAAGGAAAGGTAAGAAAGTGGCTCAACAAGAAATGACCCAAGAAACCTCGTGCTCACCATTAACTAGCACATAATTTCCCTCCATCCCCAAGGCAATGCCTCCTTCCATTCCTATTTTATTTTGGCTTTTTAACATTTCACTTTTCTTTAGGGTGCCCTTGATGTTCGTCTTATCTTTATTTCACTATTTTAAAAAAAGTATTTAGATGCATAACTTAGTGTGATTTCTTTCCTTCACCTCCCCCTCAACTCCCTGCCCTCCCCAGATGCACATTATATTAGCAGGTAACTGTTCTGTGTCAACTGGTTAGCCTGGCTTGAAACACCTTCATCTCAACTCCTAATTAATAATGTATGGGTTAGCAAAGGCTCTCAAACTTTAATGTACCTAAGAATTACCTGAGGAGCTTGTTAAAGGACAGAACCTTATTCCAAGTTTCCACTGGTGGAAGGGTGGAAACGAAAAGTCTGTATTTTTGCAAACACCCCACGCGTTTTCAAGCTACGATCTTGCAGGAAGTGATCAATGGAATGCACTCTGAGAATCACAAAATAGAAAGTTCATGGCCCTGAGGTAGCAATGCAGTGCACTTCTAACCAAAAGTAGGAAAGACAGTTCTTAGCATATTATATAGTCCTTTTTTTCTTCCTTTCTCATTTCCCTGCTTTCTTCACTTATTATTTTAATATCTCTAAGTATAGAGTCATTATGAGTCAAAATCCACTTGACAGCAACGCATTTAGGTAATAGTTTAATATGTCTAACTATTTAATATCTCTAAAGATTTTCCCCTCCGCGTCTGTCATTTTGTCATA
This sequence comes from Dugong dugon, assembly GCA_030035585.1. Lineage (NCBI taxonomy): Eukaryota > Metazoa > Chordata > Mammalia > Sirenia > Dugongidae > Dugong > Dugong dugon. Next base: position 16,115,422 of record CM057463.1, on the reverse strand, counting down.
CTGTGGGGGCTTGCGTGTTGCTGTGATGCTGGAAGCTACACCACTGGTATTCAGATACCACTAGGCTCACCCATGGTGGATAGGTTTCAGGTAAGCTTTCAGACTAAGACAGACTAGGAAGAAGGAGCCGGCAGTCTACTTCTGAAAATAATTAGCCAGTGAAAACCTTATGAGTAGCAGTGGAACATTATCTGATACAGTGCTGGAAGATGAGCCCCCCAGGTTGGAAGGCACTCAAAAGACGACTGGGGAAGAGCTGCCTCCTCAAAGCAGAATTGACCATAATGACATGGATGGTGTCAAGCTTTTGGGACCTCCATTTGCTGATGTGGCATGACTCAAAATGAGTAGAAACAGCTGCAAACATCCATTAATAATCAGAACGTGGAATGTACGAAGTATGAATCTAGGAAAATTGGAAATCATCAGAAATGAAATGGAACACACAAACATTGACATCCTAGGCACTAGTGAGCTGAAATGGACTGGTATTGACCATTTTGAATCAGACAATCATATGGTCTACTATGCCGGGAATGACAACTTGAAGAGGAATGGCATTGCATTCATCGTGAAAAAGAACATTTCAAGATCTATCCTGAAGTACAATGCTGTCAGTGATAAGATAATATCCATACGACTACAAGGAAGACCAGTTACCAGCTTCTGCAGTCTGAAATTGATCGAATATGCAATCAAGATGCATTAATAATTACTGGTGATTGGAATGTGAAAACTGGAAACAGAGAGGATCGGTAGTTGGAAAATATGGCCTTGGTGATAGAAATGATGCCAGAGATTGCATGATAGAATTTTGCAAGACCAACGACTTCTTCATTGCAAATACCTTTTTTCACCAACATAAACGGCGACTATACCCATGGACCTCACCAGATGGAACACACAGGAATCAAACTGAATACATTTGTGGAAAGAGAAGATGGAAAAGCTCAATATCATCAGTCAGAACAAGGCCGGGGCCAACTGTGGAACAGACCATCAATTGCTTATATGCAAGTTCAAGTTGAAACTGAAGAAAATTAGAACAAGTCCACGAGAGCCACAGTATGACCTTGAGTATATCCCACCTGAATTTAGAGAACATCTCAAGAAAAGATTTGACGCGTTGGACACTAATGACTGAAGACCAGATAAGCTGTGGAATGCCATCAAAGACATTATACATGAAGAAAGCAAGAGGTCATTAAAAAGACAGGGAAGAAAGAAAAGGCCAAAATGGACATCAAAAGAGACTCTGAAACTTGCTTTTGAACATCAGGTAGCTAAAGCAAAAGGAAGAAATGATGAAGTAAAAGAGTTGAACAGAAGATTTCAAAGGGCACCTTGAGAAGACAAAGTAAAGTATTATAATAACATGTTCAAAGAGCTGGATATAGAAAACCAAAAGGGAAGAACATGCTCAGCATTTCTCAAGCTGAAAGAACTGAAGAAAAAACTTAAGCCTTGAATCACAATAGTGAAGGATTCTATGGAGAAAATATTCTATGGGAAAAATATGTATGTAGGAAGTATCAAAAGAAGATGGAAGGCATATGCAGAGTCATTATACCAAAAAGAATTGGTCTACATTCAACCATTTCAAGAGGTAGCATATGATCAGGAACCGATGGTACTGAAGGAAGAAGTCCAAGCTACACTGAAGGCATTGGTGAAAAACAAGGCTCCAGGAAATTGATGGAATATCAACTGAGATGTTTCAACAAACAGATGCAACACTGAAGTACTCACTCGTCTATGCCAAGAAATCTGGAAGACAGCTACCTGGTCAACTGACTGGAAGAGATCCATATTTATGCCTATTCCCAAGAAAGGTGATCCAACCAAATGTGGAAATTATCTAACAGTATCATTAACATCACATGCAAGTAAAATTTTGCCAAAGATCATTCAAAAGTGGCTGCAGCAGTATATCGACATGGACCTGCCAGAAATTCAGGCTGGATTCAGAAAAGGACGTGGAACCAGGGATATCGTTACTGATGTCAGATGGATCCTGGCTGAAAGCAGAGAATACCAGAAAGATGTTTAGCTGTGTTTTATTGACTGTAAAGACATTCAATTGTGTGGATCATAACAAATTATGGATAACATTGTGAAGAATGGGAATTCCGGAACACTTAATTGTGCTCATGAGAAAGTGTACATAAACTAACAGGCAGTTGTTTGGATAGAACAAGGGGATACTGTGTGGTTTAAAGTCAGGAAAGGTGTGCTTCAAAGTTGCATCCTTTTACCATACCTATTCAGTCTGTGTGCTAAGCAAATAATCTGAGAAACTGGACTACATGAAGAGGAACATGGCATCAGGATTGGAGGAAGACTCATTAACAACCCGCGTTATGCAGATGACATGACCTTGCTTGCTGAAAGTGAAGAGGACTTGAAGCACTTACTGATGAAGATCAAAGACACAGCCTTCAGTATGAATTACACCTCAACATAAAGAAAACAAAAATCCTCACAACTGGACTGATAAGCAACATCATGATAAACGGAGAAAAGATGGGCGTTGTCAAAGATTTCATTTTACTTGGATCCACAATCAACACCCATGGAAGCAGCAGTCAAGAAATCAACTGTCATTTTGCATTGGGCAAATCTGCTGCAAAAGACCTCTTTAAAGTGTAGAAAAGCAAAGATGTCTAAGACTAAGGCGCACCTGACTCAAGCCGTGGTATTTTCAATTGCATTGTATGCATGTGAAAGCTGCACAATGAATAAGGAAGACTGAAGAAGAATTGATAACTTCGAATTGTGGTGTTGGTGAAGAATATTGAATATATCATGGACTGCTAAAAGATGAACAAATCTGTCATGGAAGAAGTACAGCCAGAATGCTCCTTAGAAGCAAGGATGGCGAGACTACATCTTACATACTTTGGACATGTTATCAGGAGGAATCAGTCCCTGGAGAATGACATCATGCTTGCTAAAGTAGAGGGTCATTGAAAAAGAAGAAGACCCTCAATGAGATGGGTTGACACAGTGACTGCAACAATGGGCATAACAACGATTGTGAGGATGGCACAGGACCGGGCAGTGTTTGTTTCTGTAGTACATAGGATCACTACGAGTTGGAACCGACTCGACAGCACCTAACAACAACAACAGCTAAGGTTTTTAGTTTGAACAAGAGGCAACTATAGGGTGGTCCAACATTGGTGTTAGATGGCTCATCCTATCCACCTCACTCTTTAGCTGCTGTGATCTTTTTTCCTTCTTTGATGAGGTTTTTGAAGTTTTCTCACCACTTAGATAGAAGTGATCCTCCCCTCCTCTGAATGCATGAATTGCTGACTGCACCCTAATCTCTGCAGGCTTTATACTTGTAGGACTCAGCACAGGGCAGAAATTGAGAACGAGGTCTTTGAAGTCACCCAACCTGGATTTGAACTCCTTCTCTACCACTTAATAGAGATTTGCCTTTGGGCACATAAATTTAATTTGTTGTTAGCTGCCATTGAGTTGGCCTAACGCAAGAGTGGAGCCCTGGTAGTGCAGTGGTTAAGAGCTTGTCTGCTAACCAAAAGGCTATCAGTTCGAATCCACCAGCCATTCTTTGAAAACCATATAAGACAGTTCTCCTCTGTCCAATAGGGTTGCTATGAGTCGGAATTGACTCGATGATGATGAGTTAACACGTGTACTTGTGAAGAGAAGAGTAAATGAAATGATATGTATAAAGAAACATCTGATACAGTGTGTAAACAATATATATAAGCTGTCATTATTATTATTATATCATTGACTTGTATTGTTTATTTTCTTAATGGACAGACTTCTTTCCCATGTGGATATAAACTCATTCAGGCATGGCTTTTATCATTCTTGTACTTATTTCCTTATATTTTTCTAGGAGCTCACCTAGTCCATTACATATAGGAGGCAACTCCGGGTCCCTCCTCTCAATGTAGAACTATAATGTGGGAACTTTGAGACATTTATGGTATGTAGTCACAAATCAGGAAAAGAAAAGTCAAGACATTAAACTGAAGGCAACAGTAATATGATAGAATTGGGAACTCATTTGAGAAGAGATTGTAGTGGCCTCCATGGGCATGTATAAACATAGTGCATACATTTCACCCCACTCTTTGGGATTTTGCTTCTGGTGCTCAAGAGAATTCTGCTGAGGAATAATAGCAGGTTCCAATTCTGGGCAGGCTCATGTATAAGCTGTTACAGTCCTTAACATATTTATCATCAGCTTCTTATATTTTTCAATTGTGAGCTAAAAGTGAATTGTAGTTAGAATAGCCTGAAGGGATATTAATTAGATTTTTTTCCCTTAATCTTTTGATATGATGTCCTGTCAGCAATGAAGCATTTCACTGTTAATCAGAAAATCAGCTGCATAGGCCAAACTGGAAAAGAGATAAATCTCAAATCAATCAATTTTGCACTTGTCAGCAGCTCAGGTGAAATATTTGGTGGAGTTAGGGTATAAAACTATTACCCAAGAGGAAGAGTCTATACAATTCATCATGCATTTATTGAATTCTCATGTACCACGCACTGTTAGAAATTGGGAATACAAAGACGAACCAGGGTCTGAGTTCAGACTGCTTGAGTTTGAATCTTGCTCCCACCTGTTAACGTGGGCAAGGATCTTTACCCCCACCCTTTATTAGTTAGGGTGAAGTCCCTGGGTGGTGCAAACATGAATGTGTTTACTTCTGACTGAGTCTACCCAGAGACACCTCAGAAGAAAGACCTGATGATCTACTTCCAAAAAAATCAGCCATTGAAAACCCTATGGAGCACAGTTCTAGTCTGACATGCATGGGGTAGCCTTGACCTTGCGTCAGAATCGACTTGGCGGTAACTTTTTTTTTTTTTAATTATGGTGAAGAATAAGCTTCTGTCATACAGAGTTTTCAAATATTAGTAGCTTAAATCAGATAGTCATTTATTTCCCTTTCTCATAAATAGTCCTGAGGTGAGTCTAGATGGACTCTACTTCACAAAATCCTTCAGGGACCCAGTTCCTCTCAATTTTTTGCTGTGCTGTTCCCTAAAGGTATTGTCTTCATCTGCCTGGTTGAAGCTGGCTTACTGCCATGTCTTCATCCAAACCCCAAGGACACTGTTATAAAGCCAAGACTCTGAAAAGGCACACATCACTTTCACTCACATCCTATTTGCCCAACCCCAATTACAAGGCCACAGCTAACTGCAAGGAGTCTGGGAAATGTCATCGCTAGCAGGGCAGTCCTGTGTCCAGCTTACACTAGAGGTGGGGGTTCTAGTAATAAAAGGACAATGGGGATAATTTTAACAGCCTGCTGTACCTCCCTAAACTTCTGTTTCTTTATCTCTAAAATAGGATTAATAATAGCACCTTTCCCATGAGATTGTGTAAAAATTAAATGAGAAAATGGAGAAAGGTTTTAGTACAGTATCTGGAACATGTTGTTGTTAGGTGCCATCAAGTCGGTTCCAACTCATACCGACCCTCGGCACCACAGAATGGAACACCTTATGAATCTGGAAGATAGTGTTTAATATATGTAAACTCTTGTTATTATTAAGACAAATGTACTTAATCTCAAAATGCTTACAATCCATCAGTGGAGAGAATTCCTTAAATAATTAACTAGTGTTGTAAGAGCTCATAGAAGCTGTTTTCAACCATGTTTGAGGGAGAATTAACAGAATAGGTGACATTTGAGCTGGTCTTTGAAAAAGAAACAGGATTTACAGGCATAAAAGTGGTAGTATTGTATTGCAGCAAAAGAAAACTTTATGAGAAAGGCTTGGTTATAGAGAATGGCAAGAAGTAGAATCAGGCAATACTTCCCACAGTGTGATCCCGGAACCTCTTACTTTCAGAATCATCTCAGCCCCAGCTGAGCTATACTAAATAAAAGCTCTGGTGATGTGCCCTTGGAAACTAAATTAAAAAAAAATCTTTCCCAGCATATTCTTATACACACCAGACTGAGTTCGAGCATAGAGATCTTTAGACAGGAGGGTGTTAGATTTTGTGTAGACTACAAAGACCTAGGCTTCTATTTAAAGAAGAGGTTTCTAGATGAACAATATTAAGGGATTTAAAAACCAAATGAAATGTCATCATTTCCTATCCATTCAGTTTTAAGGTCAACCATCTTAAATAAAGATGAGCATATGAATTGAGAACAGCTATGGTCATTACCAAGAACCAAACTGAATAATACATATTCCATGAAATTTTAGCATTTTCCAACAGATTTTGCCAGCATGTGCCTGAGTCTGATCTCATTTTGTAGTCATTTTGATTGCCAAGAAATACTTCTTACCTCTAAAAGCAATAATAAGTGCTTCCTCTTAGAAATTACCGAAAGTATATGATAAAGCACATTTTTCTGAATGTTAGTAGGTACACATGTATGATGACAAATAATAACCGAACAAATTTGATTTATCTTAACTCTGCTGGGTTACCCTAACAGAAGGACTATTTTTGCTAAGATTATATGCCTTCCTTCATATTTGAGTTGATAATCATCACATTTCTTTAAGCATGAACTTAAAAATATTTCCTAAATAACCTCTGGGAAAGAAATTGGAATGAGTCATAATAACAAAACAATAATTTCCAGTCAATAGGTCTAATTCACCTATTTTATAAAACCAAACATGTAATAAAATTTAAGAGTACATGCATAATACATACCATTAAAAAACAGCAGAGAAAAATTTTACAGTCCTATAGCTACTATGATATAGGTGAAGCTATGTGAAAACTGAACAGCATCAAAGTAAGCTGTGCAATGTGGCTTTGCTACATTAACTGAATGTCAGCTGTGCTGTATGCCAACACAGATAGTTCTGTATAAGACAGTCAGCATCTTATAAAAGGTTTCCCTCCCCAAAATGAGCTTTTGTAATGTGCTGGACCAATAACGGAAACCTTGGTGGTGTAATGGTTAAGAGCTACGGCTGCTAACCAAAAGTTAAGCAGTTCAGATCCACCAGGTGCTTCTTAGAAACCCTATAGGACAGTTCTCTGTCCTATAAGGTCGCTATGAGTCAGGATCCACTCAGTGGCAAGGAGTTTGGGGTTTTTTTTGGGGGGGGGGATTTGTTTTTGTTCTTAATACCAGATTCGAGTTTTAAAAATAATTTCGTGTATATTTTAGGTGAAAGACAACACTTTTAACAGAGAAGAAAAGCTATTTAGATGTTTAGAAAAGACTGTGAGGCATTGTGTGAAGAACATTTCACTTTGTCTTCAACAAATACAGGTAGGTAAGATACAAGTGTTTTCAGTATTTCTACATAAATATATGTATTTCCACGGTTATTTTGAAGAGTAAATGTGACTCTTCATTCGTTTACATCAGGACATTTACTATATCAAATTTGGGAGGCCGCAAACTTCTGGTAAAAAAAGCCAATATAACAACTTGGTGTTTACTCTTTGTCCCCTTACCTACCCCACCCTACCCCAAATCCAAATCTCCACACCTTGGGACCTTTGGTCATATGATCACCACCTGGTGGTGAACCATCAGCATTGCTTTTTCTTTTATGTTAGAAAACCAAAAAAACCCACTGCCATTGAGACAATTCTGACTCATAGTGACCCTATAGAACAGAGTAGAACTGCCCCATAGAGTTTCCAAGGAGCGCCTGGGGAATTCAAACTGCCAACCTTTTGGTTAGCAGCTGTAGCTCTTAACCACTATGCCACCAGCATTCCCTTATGCTAGAGAGGAGCTTATTAAGTCAAAATTGTTGACAAGGAAGAATGTTACTTGTTTATTCATTTGAGTACACTTAACATATCTCTTTTCAGTAGGTTTTAAGATAACTTTCAAAAATACCTAAAATACGGCAAGTTCACATAATTTAATGATACAACTGAAAGAAGGAAAATCGAAGTGGGACATAAAAGGAAATCAGGGGGGAATTAAAGGGCAAAAAGTCCATAACAAAAGGCTATAAAGAACACAACAATCCAAATACGTGTCTCAAATTTAGCTATAGGCTAACTAGCAGCAGACCCAAAAAAGGACGTGTAATTGCACAATTGTAGGAGTTAAAATGACCACCTTGATTTATTTTAAAATCAGTATTTCATAATCCCCCCTTTAGATTCTGAAATGTAACTCACAGATAATTCAACTTTAGGTAGCAGGTATACTTAAAAGAAAACCAACATAAAGGAAATAAATTCTAACAAAATAATATATACTACCACATGTAAATGCTACCTGCACAGCTGGACTAGAAGAGAAAAGCACCACCACAAATTTCCAATTCCCAAAGAGGTTGTCCTGCTCCTGTTGAGAACTACTGATTTAAACAAACCGAGTGTAGTACAGTATAATTATCATTCTTAAGGCCAGTTGGAAGTTTCTGCTAATGGACCTCATAAAGAGGACACGTTGTCCTTAATAACATTCTTATAGTGGTTGTGACTATGAGACACAGAAAGTTAGCAGAGTCACATGAGTTAGTGAATAAATGGTCCCCTTTCATTTTCCAGAAGTTTTTCTCTTGGAGATCCAGTTTTGGAAGCAGATGTTTGCATGCTTAGATAAAATACCACACCAACAGAGGGTTAAGTTGACAGGCACAATGATTTGGAGATAAGATTCCGTGCTATGTAACTGATAAACACCATTCTGTTCTTATTTATTAACTGAGGCAAAGTCTGAATTCATAATCAGATTTGCTAATCTCTTCCTAAAGTACGTACTGCCTACCATGAAAAGAAAATCAAAACAGTTACAACAGCCAGAGGGCAGTGTGAACATTGTTCTTGATGTACCTTTCCAGAAGTAAATGCTTTTAGGAACATCTACAGATCTTTCATTTCTGCTGACTGATTCGATAAAACTGTAAACGTCTTCTCTTAAAGAGAGCATTGGGATCCCTAAGGAAAACTGCAGATATAAGTGAAAGAGGAGTGATTTTTTTTTCTTTTAAATGAGGGAGCTGTATGAATTGAATATTAATGAATTACCAATGAGAGAATTTAAGGATTCCACTCACTGAAGGAGAGTTTCATGCAAAGTATTGTAAGAAAGTGACCTGGCTAAAATGTAGAGAAATAGACTGTTTGTAAGTAACTTGATTGTGCAAAGTATTCATGAAATTTTTTTGTCTTTTATTTTTAGCTTTCGGTGTTGATGGAAGGTCATGATGATGAGGGCTATGTTTAGGATACATTTACTTGTACTCACATCAGAACTTGTCTTTTTTGTAACTTTTTTCTTGGCTTTCAGGATGCTATGCTCTTGGCTCTGCAGAGTGTAATGGAGCTCCAGGAAATTTCATACAATAAAGATGAGGAAGAGGGTGGCTATTCAGAGACCCCAAATAATGCTCCAAATCCCTGCAATGACTTTGTAAGTTATTCATATTCACAGATAAATGCCAATTAAATAGTAGGGTTAAAAGAAAACCTGCCTTTCATTTCTTTTTCGGAGTTAAAAATAAAACTTGCACTAAAGTAAATACTATTGTCGAAATTAGTAGGTTTAAGTAGGAGATTTTTCCAATCGTTAAATATTTGTCAAGTGGCTTAGTGAGGATTTTACTATAGTCGAAATTTAGGAGGATCCCAGATTGTGTTTCTAGGGTGTCAGTGTTTGTGCAGCTTTTTAAATCAAAATTTAGCTCAAGTCTGCATATGATATTTCAAATATTTATTAAGTTATAATGCTTTGATTTTCTTAAAGGAGTCTCTGGAAACCTTACAGGAGAAGGGTAGGTACTCTATTAAGATGTGATTCTTATGAACACTGGAAAGCAAATCTTTCTATTGAGAGCTTTTACCAAAGAGCCATAAGTCATCTTATTTCTTCTTTTCTGTGCTAAAATATTTCTTTTTTAAGAATCCTGTAAAATATAGCTGGGGATCATAAAAATGTGCTTCAGCCAATAAAATACTTGAGTGGTTAGCTAGTCTGAGTAATACTAACTGCAATTTACAGTCTTGTGTTTCTATATGTATTATTATTTCATGTTTATAAATATCATATAAAAGGTATCAATAGAGTCCTTTCATCATCTTTAAAATCCTTCAGTGTGTTGGCATTATCGACATTTGGCGTCAGACCAATCTTCATTGAGCTCTAAATCCCAGTAACGTCCCCCGACCTTAAGTCACTGTAACAATCAATGAATAGCCTTACACATTTCTAAACCACAGGAAGTGATACAACCCTGTAGAAAATCACCAACAAGTATTTTGCTTTCTTGGCTCTGAGGAATAGAAAGCCAAGGTTACATCTGAACTAAGATGATAGATAAATAGGTAAGTTTTTACAATATATGTTTAATGGAATAAGTGAGGCTAGATCTTGATGTATTTCCTGGACTTAATTACAGAGAGCACACTCTAGAAAAGTCCTTAGGGTTTTTCTTTTTAGCCCAAATAATTAACTAAGTCAGTAAGTATATACTGACACCATGCAGGAGCAAGGCATGTAGCTTCTCCCTCAGCAAGCATGTTCCAGAATTTGATGAAGTGAAGAAAGAGGGGACCTCTGAACCTTGCATAAAAGCACAAGATGGTAAGTTAGGCTAAACTAAATTATTAGAAAGCTCAATATTCAAAAGCAACTTTTTATGGAAAATAGAATTCTTTTTAAAATCAAGTATTAACTCAAAATCTATCTAATGACAGGGCAATTGTTATATAACTGTAAATGATATCTACACATTTTGTAAAGGGTAAAATATTAAAATAAAATCTGATTCTGATTTGTTCCAGCCATACCCTACGCATGGATGAATCAGTTCATGCCTATGGGTCACTGGGAAGATATATTGTAAGTAGATTACTCGTACCATCCAGTCAAGTCACAAACAGTAATTTGTCCCAGATACAGTAAACATTATTTGCACATTAAGCGGTCTGCAGGTACATACTGATTATCTCATAAGCTAGACATCAAATTTGATCTGTGTTGGCTATTCCTGGTGCCAATAAGAGACTGGTTTTCCTTCTCTTTGAGATTTCCCATGAGTTCAAACTAAGTTACCAGGGGCCATGTAAATTAATTAATACAAGCTGCTGTTCAGATACTGATTCCCTAGGACATGTTGGGAGGTACAAAGAGAAAACTACTTGCAAATTGCCATAAAATAATCATGTAACCTAAGAGTATATTAAAAACATAATTACAGCTAGATGTTCATTACTACTCAAAAAACATATGATAAATAGCAAAGTAGGACAGTCAGCAAGCAGGGCACTAGTGTATCCAGAACGGAGGGAGAAGAAAGAGAAATAGAAGAAATTGAGTCTAGGGTGCTCAGGTACTGGTATAAGGTTAGACATTAATATAAAGTTCATTCTCAATGATTCAGTCCTAAAAATGTAGCAACTTAAGACACAGAATCAGGCATCAGCTTAACCTTTCAGTGTATTTCAGTAGAAGATAATAGCTTTGTGGTCTTTTCTATCACAGCAGTAAAAAACCTATATTAGGGAATACTTCTGTATAGGGGAGCCTTGGTGGCTCAAATGGTTAAGAGTTATGGCTGCAAACCAAAAGGTTGGTGGTTTGAATCCACCAGCCACTCCTTGGAAACCCTGTGGGGCAGTTCTACTCTGTCCTGTAGGGTCATTATGAGTCGGAATTGGCTCTTCTGCAACAGGTTATCTGTATAGGAGGAGCCCTGGTGGCACAGTGGTTAAGTGCTCAGCTGCTTACTGCAAGGTCGGTGGTTCAAATTCACCAGCCTCTCCAAGGGAGAAAGATGTGGCAGTCTGCTTTTATAAAGATTTACAGCCTTGAAAACCCCATGGGGCAGTTCTACTCTGTCCTATAGGGTCGCTATGAGTCTGAATCCACCTGAAGGCAATGTGTTTGGCTTTTTGGTTATCTGTGTAGGAGAGTCTTTGGGTGTTGCAGTTAACGTGTTCAGCTGCTAACTGAAAAGTTGGAGGTTTGAGTCTACCCAGAGGTGCCTTGGAAGAAAGACCTGGTGATCTACTTCTGACAAATTAGTGATTGAGAACCCTATGGAGCACAGTTCTACCCTAACACACATGGGGTTGGCATGAGCTGGAATAGACTCAATGGCAACCAGCTTTTATTTGTCTAGGGATGCAATTCCACCACTACAAATATGTCCCCAGGGTAGGTAGAATGTTGGGGCAAATATGAGAGAAATAGAGTACAGTCTCCCCTAAGATTGACTACATGCCCTTTACTGCCAGAAAAGGGGGTGAGTGATACCGTGAATTATTTACATAGTCTTGGTAGTCAAAGGATGGCGTAAACTCCATATGCTGGAGTAACTCAGCTTGGCTCTGGGATTAGAAAGAAGGGGAAGGTGAGTGTGCTGAAGGAGATGACCCCAATCACAAAATCATTGACTGTAGAGAGACCTGTAGAGTGTTTGGGGAGGTTGGTGAGCTGGCTTTAACTGTATTTCTCTTCCTGCTCATTCTTCAGATTGAATGTTAGAGTCTAGAGCCCCTGTTTTAAGTCCTTGAATGGGTTTAGTTATACCAATTTAAAAAAAAAAAAGAAAAATACCTGATTCTGTTTCAACTTAGCTAGATTTTAGCTTGGTTTCCTTCATGCTATGCTCCTACAGGAGTGTACTGACAATAGCGCTGGACATGGTCAGGGTTATTCCTCTCTCTGTAACAGGCTTGTGTTTCTTTTGGCAGGTGGCTCATTTACAGAGGCTCGTCCTGACCCCCCTGTCAGCCCTGCTGTCCTTATTCCCAGGGCCTCAGAAGCTCATCCAGAAACGCTATGACAAACTGCTGGATTACAACAGCTACCTGCAACGGTCAGCGGGAGATGAGTCAGACTTGGCTAAAAAGGAGTATGAGGCCCTCAACGCCCAGCTTGTCGAGGAGCTCCAGGTGTTCAACCAGGCTGCTCGGAAGATTCTGTTCCATTGTCTGTGCAGCTTCGTCGCCCTCCTCAGGGACCTGATGCTCGTGGCGCAGCGGGCTTATTCTGCAGCGGTGCCGGTAAGCACAGCACCAGCAGCTGGCTACTCTGGCCTCCAGGATGGGTTAGAAACCACGCCCAAGCAAAACAAAGCCCTGCTCTCTGTGTGGTTTAGCTTTGTTTTTCAATAACCGAAGTCAGTCAAGTAGTCTTTTGCTCCTTATCTCTCTTCCGCATAGGAAACTAAAAGACAAGTTTCCTAGTTCAGGTTTACTGTGCTTACACACATATAGTTCTTTTCAGAGATTATCTTTCAAATACCAAGAACCTTTCAGTTTCACTCCACTCAGCCAAAATACACCTGCCTGATGTTACATTTAAGTTCATCTGTTTACATTTTGTGTTCTATTTCCACTCAGGAGTCCTTAAATGTTAGCCATGACTATTTGAGATGTGGATCCAAAAAGGCCATCTCAGTGTAAAGACAGAAACAGGATAACTGTCAAACTACCCTTTATTTTGCTTTTGGTTTTCTTTAAGGGAGAGAAGCCTGATATATATTTTTATATACAAAAAATAAATGTTATAATATATCATATTATATATAATTAATATGTGATACATAATAATACATATTTTATATATAATATATGTAAATATTAACTTATATTTTTATATGTAATGGGAGAAGGAGTTTAACATTTAGCTTACCATTAGCTAGGATATGATTTTTTAATTATTTTCCCTCCTAAAGAAGAAGAAAGATCTTTAAAATCCAGTATCAACTCAAAAAAAAAGTCACCTTGGTTTCTGTAATTTTTCCCTGTATTTCAAGTGTATTACCATTAAGCTACTTCATCCAGGATAACAAGGATGTAAGATTTCCAGATTAGGTGCTGAACTCACAGCATTTGGAGCAGAATTAATCATTCCTGCTTTATTTTTTTATTATGTAGCTAATTAAATTTCAACTTATTCTTGGAATTAAATAGGTGCTACATTTTCATGGTTCAAAAGTCAAAACTATAAAAATATATAAGCTGTCTCAAGCTCACTGAAGTCATCAACCTCCCCACATCCCACCCTTCCTTCCAGAAATCATTATATTAGTTTATTTTTATCCATCTTGTAGTATATCCTGGAGATGCTTCCATGTCGCTGCACAGAGAGCTTCCTCATTCTTTTTACAGCTGTATAGTAGTCTATTGCAGTGGTTAAGGGAGCCCTGGTGGCACAGTGGTTAAAACAATTGGCTGCTAACCAAAAGAGGTCAGCGGTTTGATCCCATTAGCTGCTGCATGGGAGAAAGATGTGGCAGTCTGCTTTCGTAAAGATTTACAGCCTTGGAAACCTTATGGGGCCATTCTCCTCTGTCCTATAGAGTCACTGTGAGTCAGAATTGACTTGACAGCGATGGGTTTTTGTTAGCTGCAATGGTTTGTGCTCGACTACAAACCTAAAGGTTGGCAGTCTGAATCCACCTGGTGGCGCCATAGAAGAAAGCCCTGGCGATCTACTTTTGTAAGATTATAGCCATCGCAAACCTTACGGAGCACAGTTCCATTCTGACACAGAAGGGGTCGCCATGAGTCAGAATCGACTGAACAGAAACTGGCTTGTTTGGGTTTTTGGTTGCACGACTACAAGAGTTTATAACCAGTCCCCCATTTTTTTTAACAACTCTGTTGAGATATAATTTATGTACCATACATTTTATAAATGTAAGTATACAATTCAAAGGTTTTTACTATATTCAAAGAGTTATGCAAACATTATCACAATCAACTTTACCACATTTTCATCAACACAAAATGAAATTCCAAACACATTAGCAGTCACACCCAATTTTCCCCCTACCTCCCCAGTCCTAGGCAATCACCAATCTTCCTGTCTCTATGAATTTACCTATTGAGGACACTTCATATAAATGGAATCATACAGTAGATGTTCCTTTGTGACTGGCTTCTTTCACTTAACATAATATTTTCAAGGTTCAGCCCTGTTGTAGCATGTGTTAGTACTTCATTTCTTTTTATTTCTGAATAATATTCCATTGTATGAATATATCACATTTTATTTATCCATTCATCAGATGATTGACATTTGAGTTGTTTTCACGTTTCGGCTGTTCCACCTGCTATGGACATTCATGTACACGTTTTTGTGTGGCTGTATGTTTTCATTTCTCTTGGCTACATACCTAGGAGTGGAAATGCTGGGTCATGTGGTAACTCTTTTTAACCTTTTGAAGAACTTCTAGAATCTTTTCCAAAGGGGCTGCGCCATTTTATTTTCCCCAAAGAAGTATATAAGGGTTCCTTTTTCTGCAAATCCTTGCCAGCACTTGTTACCTGTGTTTTTGATTACAGCCATCCTATTAGGTGTGAAATGGTAATCTCATTTTGGTTTCGATTTGCATTTCCCTAATCAGCCCCCTATTTTTAAACTTTTTAAATTGAAGTATAACATAGAGATAATAAAGTGCACCAGTGTGAACTGTACATCTCAGTCAGTGTATACATATGTACACATCTATGTAACCAGCCCCCAGATCAAGATACAAGCACTTTCTAGCTCTCCATAGGCTTTCCTATGACACGCCCACCCCATAGGACCCCCAAAACTTCTCTTCTGACCTCTCTAACCATAGACTATTTTGCATGTTTTTTTTTTAATTTATTGTACTTTAGGTGTAAGTTTACAGCTCAAGTTAATTTCTCATACAAAAATTTATACACATATTGTTTTGTGACATTATTTGTAGTCCCCACAATGCAACAGCACACTCCCACTTTCCTCCCTGGGCTCCCTGTGTGCATTCAACCAGTTTCTGTCCCTTCCTGCCTTCTCATCCTGCTTCTGGGCAAGAGCTGCTCATTTGGTCTCATGTATCTGATTGAACTAAGAAGCACACTCCTCATGTGTATTATTTTTTGTTTTATAGTCCTGTGTAATCTTTGTCCGAAGAGTGGGCTTCGGGAAGGTTTTCAGTTCTGGGTTAACAGAATGTCCAGGAGCCATAGTTTCGGGGATAGTTTCTGTCAGATCATTAAGTCTGGCCTTTTTACACGAGTTTGAATATTGCTCCACACTTTTCTCCTGCTCCGTCCGGGACTCTCTGTTGTATTCCCTGTCAGGGTAGTCATTTGTGGTAGCTGGGCACCGTCTAGTTATTCTGGTCTCAGGCTGGTGGAGTCTCTGATTTACGTGGACCTTTAGTCTCTTGGGCTAATATTTTCCTTGTGTATTTGGTGTTCTTCATTCTCCTTTGCTCCAAGTGGGATGGGACCAATAGATGCATCTGAGATGGTAGGCTTTTAAGACCCCAGATGCCACTCACCAAAGTGGGATGCAGAACATTTTCTTAATAATCTTTGTTATGCTTGTTAATAAACTTTGTTATGCCAATTGACCTAGAATCCCCTGAAACTATACTTTCATTGGTGGTAGCTGGGCACCATCTAGTTCTTCTGGTCTCATATTTTGTCTGTTTTTGTACTTCATATAAGTGAAATCATACAATATGTACTCTTTTGTGTCTTAACCAGTCCCTGTTGATGGATATTTGGGCTATTCCTAATCTTTTTCTATTACAAGTAATGTCACCACTAAAAGACGGTTTGTACAATGCTGCAAAATCCTTTGGTACAAGGGTCATTTTATTCATGGGCAGGTGTATCTTTATGAGACATTTCTTGAAGTGGGATCTCTGGGTCCAAGAGTAAATACATACATGATTTTGCTAGATGTTGCCAGAGTCCCTTCTTTTGGATTGTATCATTTTGAATACCCACAAACAACATATAAGAGTGCTGGTTTCCTTGGATTTTTGCCAATCTGATAGGTTTCACAACCTAAAACCAGTTCCAGTCAACTTGATTTCCATTCATGGAGACCTCCTATATGCCAAAGTAGAACTGTGCTCCACAGGGCTGTCATTGGCTGATTGTTTTGATGCAGATTGCCAGGGCTTTCTTTTGAGGTGTCTCTGGGTGGACTTGAACCTTTCTGTTAGCAACCAAGTGCATAAACTGTTTGCACCACCCAGGGACTCCAGTGTAATTTTGATTTACATTTTTTTCTAATTATTAGTGAAGATGAGAATCTTTTCAAGTGTTTGAGGTGTATTTATTTGTCTTTTTCTGTGAGCTAGCTGTTCATGTCTTTTACTCTTTTTATAATTGAGTTGTTGATATTCTTATCTCAATTTCTAGAAGCAATGTGTATGAAATGAGCCTTTTCTCTGAGATATAAATTGATAATATTTTTCCCATTTTCTTATCTTTTGACTTTGCTTGTGGTATTTTTTTTTTTTTGGTCATACAGACTTTTTTAATGTTGTCAAATTTATTAGTCTTTTATTTTATGATTTCTAGATTTTGAGGCATTATAGAAAAAGCTCCCCCTGCTTTGAGGCTCCAAAGGAATTAACCCATATTTTCCTCTAGTATGTTTATGGTTTCATATTTTTATTCAAATTTTTGATCTATGTAGAATTTATTATGGTATATGATGTAAGATATAGATCCAACTTTTATCTTTTTTCCAGATGGCTATCTAGTTGTCCCAACACTATTTATTTATTAAAAAGTTATATATTTTTGTTGTTGTTCTTGCTTATATTTTCTCAATGAAACTTACTTAATTTTCAATTTCTTTAGATAATTTAATTCTTAAGCCTGTAGAGAGAGACTTTGTATATACCGTATGCTCATGGTGGAAGGCAGGTTCATAAGTTCACAATCAAGCTGAGCTTTGGCAGGAATTCACTAATCAAAGAAGACATGTTATTTTAGGTATCTTTGATCCAAACTTTGAATCAGATTTTTTAAAGGTGGAAGAAGCCCAGGTCTTCATTTTCTGGTTTGAATTATCTAAATACCTTTCACATTGCAGTCCCTAGTAAAACAGGAAGTACTTTGATTTTGAGAAATTACTAATATCCTAATGTAAAAAACGTTTTGGAGAAATTTTCCTCATTAATATATTTTCATTATGTATTTATATGCCTTATATACATATTATATATTATGATTATAATTATATATTTAAACTTTTTATTTATAGATTATTGCAGACTCATGTGGTTGTAAGATACAATACAGAGAGATCCTGTATACCCCTTGCAAAGTTTTCCCAATGTTAGCATCTGGGATAACTATATAAATTTTTGAGAGACAGAATTAAATAGTGACTGGAGAACAGACTCTGGCACTGGAGTGCCTCATGGTAATACCTTTTGACATTACACATTAGTATATTGTTGTTGTGTGCAGTTGAGTCTATTCCAGCTCATAGCAACCCTGTAGGACAGAGTAGACTTGCCCCATAGGGTTTCCTAGGTTGTAATCTTTATGGGAGCAGATTGCCAGGTCTTTTCTAATGCGGAGCTGCTGCATTTGAACTGCCAACCTTTTGGTTAGCAGTCGAATGTTTAACCATTATACCACCAGGGTTTCTTATAAAGAATTCTATTTGAACATGTTTAAGTATTATATGCCCACTCATTACTGTATTACTGTGGGCAAATTACTTTATCCCTCTGCATCTCATTTTTCTCACCTGAAGAAATGAAGATAATAATAGTACTTATAGACTTCTTCTGTAAGGAAAAAATGAATTAGTGTGTGTAAAGTTCTTAGGATAATTTCTGCTGCATAAATACTATGCAATGTTAACCATTATAATTGTTTGCTATTATTTTATTGAATTTTCAGGGGTTATCATGGTTGATGTTTTAAAAATTATTTTACTTCTCTACAAATAATGTATGATTTCATTTGTCAAATTATACGACATAAAATCAATACACTTCGTACACTTATTCTAATATAGAATTAAAAGCCTGAAAATGAGCTTAAAAGGGCCTCATGATATACCTCTGAAGTTTCCACCTGTTATCAATTATGGCTTAATTTTTGGTCCTCTGTGTATATATATATATGTGTGTGTGTGTATGCATGGGTGTGTGGTGTTTATCTCTATCTATATCTCGAGTGTGCATTCCCAAATCCTTAAGGAAACTGTCACCACTGGTCTCAGGATCTACTTATTTAACTCATAATGTGTTCTGGATCTCTTAGGATCGACATATGAATATATATATTTAAATATTCCTTCACTATAAACTATCAACAAACCATGCTGTACCTAAGTTTTAAAACTGTGTTTTAAATGTCATTGTGGCAGTTTCCAAAGCTCTATTTTTTTTATCATGCACATGATTTAAAGAGTTAGGTAGCTATTCAAGTTTCGTTAAGGAAAACAACAGTTCTTTACTCTCTTTACCCCAATTCTCCTTCCTCTATTCTTTTAGAAGATTGTTTTGGTATTTGCCTTCATATTTTTAAATAACATTCTGGTGTTGCTATTTCATTAATCTTCAACTTTAGGCATGACATACTGACATTCTAATATGAAATATCCCCCACGTGTCTGTCAGTTTGTCGTACTGTGGGGGCTTGAGTGTTGCTGTGATGCTGGAAGCTATGCCACTGGTGTTCAAATACCAGCAGGGTCACCCATGGTGAAAGTTTCAGCTGAGCTTCCAGACTAAGACAGACTAGGAAGAAGGATCTGGTGGTCTACTTCGGCAAACAAGTTAGCCGGTGAAAACCTTATGAATAGCAGCAGAACATTGTCTGGTATAGTGCTGGAAGATGAGCCCCTCAGGTTGAAAGGCACTCAAAAGACAACTGGGAAAGAGCTGCCTCCTCAAAAGTAGAGTCAACCTTAATGACATGGATGGAGTCAAGCTTTTGGGACCTTCATTTGCAGATGTGGCACAACTGAAAATGAGAAGAAACAGCTGCAAACATCCATTAATAATCAGAACGTGGAATGTATGAAGTATGAATCTAGGAAAACTGGAAATCATCAAAAATGAAATGGAATGCATAAACATTGATATCTTAGGCATTAGTGAGCTGAAGTGGACTGGTATTGGCCATTTTGAATCAGACAATTGTATGGTCTACTATGCCAGGAATGACAGATTGAAGATGAATGATGTCATGCTCATTGTCAAAAAGAACATTTCAAGATCTATCCTGAAGTACAACGCTGTCAGTGATAGGATAATATCCATACGCTTACAAGGAAGACCAGTTAATAAGACTATTATTCAAATTTACTCACCAACCACTAAGGCCAAAGATGAAGATTTGGAAGATTTTTTACTTCTGCAGTCTGAAATTGATCAAACGTGGCAATCAAGATGCTTTGGTAATTACTGGTGATTGAAATGCGAATGTTGGAAACAAAGAAGGATTGGAGTCGCAGAAGGATGGGATGCAGAACTCAAATTCTAGTAAGAAGGTCAGACTTATGGTCTGACTGAGACTGGAGGTGCCCCAGAAAGCATGGCCCCTAGACTCTCTATCACCCAAGAGCTAAAACAATTTCCGAGAGCAACTCTTCAGACAGAGATTGGACTGGACTGTGGGACATAAAGTGATACTTGTGAAGAATGTGCTTCTTAGTCAAGTAGATACAAGAGACCAAAGGGGCAGCTTCTGTCCAGAGGTGAGATGGGAAGGCAGAGAGGATTAGGAGCTGGTTGAATGTTCATGGGGAATCAGGGGCGGAGGGGAGAAGTGTGCTGTCTCAGAATGGGGTGAGCGGTTGGGGTCTTATAACAATGTATGTAAAAAAATTTTTTTTTTGTATAGGAGACTAACTTGAAATGTAAACTTCATTTAATTACAACAATAAAAAAAAAAAAAAGAAAGGAAAAAAAAAAAAAGAAAATATGGCCTTAGTGATGAAATGATGCTGGAGATTGCATGATAGAATTTTGCAAGACCAACAACTTCTTCATTGTAGACAGCTTTTCTCAACAACAGAAATGGCAGCTATACACATGTACCTCGCCAGATGGTATACGTTTTTTTTTGGTGAAAATATACATAGCCAAAGATACACCATTTCAAAAATTTCTACATGTACAATTCAGTGACGTCTATTACGTTCTTCCCGTTGTGCTGCTATTGTCACTTTAGATGAAGGTTTACAGAACAAAATAATTTCTCATTAAACAGTTAGTACACATATTGCCATATGACAATGGTTAAGAACCCCACTACATGTTAATGCTGTCCTTACTCAACCTTGGGTTCCCTATCACCAGCTTTCCTGTCCCCTTCTGCCTCCTAGTCCTTGTTCCTGAACTGCTGTGCCTCATATGTTTTATGGAGCTGTGCAATCCCCAGCTCAGCAGTGAACCTCAGGAGTGACTTCACCACTGAGCTAAAAGGGTGTCCGGGGGCCATACTCTCGGTGTTTCTCCAGTCTCTTTCAAGCCAGTAAATCTGGTCTTCTTTTGTGTTAGAATTTTGTTCTATATTCTTCTCTAGCTCTGTCCCAAACCCTCTGTTGCGATCCTTGTCAGAGCAGTCAGTGGTGGTAGCCGGGCACCATCTAGCTGTACTGGACTCAGTCTAGTGGAGGCCTTGGTAGCTGTGGTCCATTAGTCCTTTGGACTAATCTTTCCCTTGTATCCTGTTCTCTTCATTCTCCCTTGTTCCTGAAGGGTGAGACCAGTGGAGTATCTTACATGGCTGCTCACAGGCTTTTAAGACCCGAGATGCTACTCATCAAGGTAGAACGTAGAACATTGTCCTTATAAACTGTGTTATGCCAGTTGACTAGATGTTCCCTGAGACCATGGTCCCCACAGCCATCCGCCCAGCAATTCAGTCCCTCAGGGAGTTTGGATATGTCTATGGAGCTTCCATGACCTTTCCTTGTACAAGTTGTGCTGGCTTCCCCAGTATTGTGTACTGTCTTACCCTTCACCAAAGTTACCACTTACCTATTGCCTATTTAGTATTCCCCCCCACCCCTCCCGTCCCTGGTAACCAACAAAGATTGTTACCTTTTGTGTGTAAACTTTTTCATGAGTTTTTACAATAGAGGTCTCATACAATATTTGTCCTTTTGTGATTGACTTATTTCACTCAGCATAATGTCCTCCAGTTTTATCCATGTTATGAGATGCTTCACAGATTCATCATTATTCTTTATCTTTGTATAATACTTCATTGTGTTTATGTACCATAGTTTGTTTATCCATTCATTTGTTGATGGGCATCTAGGTTGTTTCCATCTTTTTGCTATTGTGAACATGCTGCCATGCTGAAGCCTTGTTTTTTGCCAGTGCCTTCAGTGCAGCTTGGACTCCTTCCTTCAGTACCATCGGTTTTTGATCATATGCTGCCTCCTGAAATGGTTGAATGTCAACCAGTTCTTTTCTGTACAGTGACTCTGTGTATTCCTTCCATCTTCTTTTATGTTTCCTGCATCATTCAATATTTTGCCCATAGAATCCCTCAATATTGCAACTCGAGGCTTGAATTTTTTCTTCAGTTCTTTCAGCTTAAGAAATGCCGAGCAGGATTGAGTCCATATTCAGTGTTTAAATTACTTGATTTTGTAAAGATCTCAGTAGGGAATACATGACACACTCAAGCTGAGTATTTGGTGAAAATTTTAATAAAGGGACTATTTATGAAAATGTGAGTAGGGCATAGAGAAATCTTAAGGAATAGTGCACTGTCCTGGGCCTTGTAAAAGAGGAGAACCTTACAACATCTAGGCTTGAAGGGACAAGGGGAGCAAATGGTTACAGGATCCTGTAGAGAGAGAAGTGCATGAGGGGTGGAGAGAATTGCCTGACAGGAGCCGTGACTTTCAGTAAATCCTACAGAAAGGAAACTTAGGGAATAAATACTCTTATCTCACTTTCCTCTCTCATCTGATTTCCTATGTCTACTCCTCATTGGCTGAACCCATGTGGAAACCAGAGTGTAAGGAAGCTATTCAGAGTCTCCAGTGATGACTCTTCCAGTATTCCTCCTGGAGTATAGAGGGCTGGCTGCTAGGCTCAGCTGGACAGTCTCCGGGTCTAGTGTACATTCATTCACTCAATTACCCTGTTTCCACTGTGAGTCCTTACCCTTATTTGTGCCTAGTGTCCCCAGTCCAGAGACCTTATTTTATCATTTTCAGAGAATAAAACTTGCAATCTTCTGCCAAGGCAGGGAAAAAGCAGTCACTCAGCTTCACTACAATGGAGGAAGAGTCTGGGGGTCCAACAGCTTCTAAAACAGTTCTGGTTTTCTGTAACTGGGTAAAAAACTAAATCAAAAGGAGTGCAATGATCAAGTAGATACATGAGACTAAATGGATAGCTCCTGTCCGGAGGCGAGATGAAAAGGCAGAGAGGGTCAGAAGCTGGTTGAATGGACACGGGAAATCCGGGGTGGAAAGGGGGAGTGTGCCGTCACAGTATAGGGAGAGAAACTAGGGTCACATGACAATGTGGGTATAAATTTTTGTATGAGAGACTAACTTGAATTGTAAACTTTCACTTAAAGCACAATTAAAAAAAACAGCAAAAAAAAAGAAAGTAGAGGCATGAAATAAAAATAATCATATATTACTACTGTCTCGTGGTTCTTGGGGTTCACTGAGCTCTGCTCAGTCTTTCTCTCATGAGATTGCAATCTGGGGCTGGAGTCACTTCAAGTCTTCCTCAGTTCCATGTCTAAGGATGCTGATTGATGATTATGTTGTTGTTGTTGTTAGCTGCTGTTGTGTCAGCCTCAACTCATGGCAACCACATGTACAATGGAATGAAATGCTGCCCAGCCCTGCACCATCCCCATGATTGGTTGCAGATTGTACTGTTGTGTTCTATAGGGTTTTCAAAGGCTGATCTTTGGAAGCAGAGTGTCAGGTCTTTCTTCCCAGTCCATCTTAGTCTGGAAGCTCTGCTGAAACCTGTTCAGCATCAAGTTGTCATTATTGTTGTCAAGTGCCGTCGGTTTTCGACTCATAGCAACCCAACCATAGCAACAGTCAAGTCTCCACTAACAGACGAGTGATGGAATGAGGTGCATTGGCCAGGGATAGAACCTGGGTCTCCTGCATGGAGGCAAGAATTCTATCACTGAACCACCAATGCCCCCAGATGATGATGGGAAGACTCAAACAACTGGAGGTTGGAATATCTGAGGCTGCACAAGCTGACTTCTCTCTCCTCTCTCTGTGATCTCTTCACATGGTCTCCTATGGTGGCCACAGTGTAGTTGAACCTCTTACATGGTGACTAAGGGCTCCCAGAGTGACTCTCATAAGAGAAACTAGCAGAAATTGCGTGGCCTTTTTTTTTTTTTTTTAATTATTATGCTTTAGGTGAAAGTTTGCAGCTCAAGTTCGTTTCTCATTCAAAAATTTATACACATATTGTTTTGTGACATCTGTTGCAATCCCCGCAATGTGACAGCACTCTCCTCCTTTCCATCCTGGGTTACCATTGCCTGTTCGTCCAGTTTTCCTGTCCCTTCCTGGCTTCTCTACTTGCTTTTGGGCAGGAGTTGCCCATTTGGTCTCATGTATTTGATTGAACTAAGAAGCACTTTCTTCACGTGTGTTATTATTTGCTTTATAGGCCTGTCTAATCTTTGGCTGAAAGGTGGACTTCTGGAATGACTTCAGTTCTGAGTCAGCAGGGTGTCTAGGGGCCATAGTCTTGGGGGGTTCCTCCAGTCAGATAAGTAAGTCTGGTCTTTTTCTGTGAATTTGAATTTTGGTCTGTATTTTTCTCCCGCTCTGTCCAGGGCTCTATATTATGATCCCTGTCAGAGCGTGGGTGGTGGTGGCCAGACACCATCTAGCTCTTCTGGGATCAGGCTGGTGGAGGCTTTGGCTCATGTGGTTCTTAGTCCTTTGGGTTAATATTTTCCTTGTGTCTTTTGTTTTCTTCATTTTCCTTTGCTCCAGACAGGATGGGAACAATAGATGTATCATAGATGGCCATTTGAGCGCTTTTAAGACCCCAGATGCTACTCAACCAAGTAGGATGTGGAACATTTTCTTGATGAACTATGTTATGCCAATTGACCTAGATATCCCCTGAGACTATGGTTCCCAGCCCTCAGTCCCAGTAACTCAGTTCCTCAAGGTGTTTGGATGTGTCTAGGAAGCTTCTATGACTTTGCCTTGGTCAGGTTGTGCTGACTTCCCCTACACTGTGTGTTTTCTTTCCTTTCACCAAAGTTGACACTTGTCTAGTATCTAGTTAGTGATTTCTCCTCCTCACCCCTCCCATCCCTCATAGCTATCAATTTTCTTTTTCTGTGTATAAACCTTTTCTTGAGTTTTTATAATAGTAGTCTCATACAGTATTTGTCCTTTTGTGATTCACTTATTTCACTCAACATAATGCCCTTCAGATTCATCCACATCGTGAGACGTTTCTTGGATTCATCATTGTTCTTCATCGTTGTGTAGTATTCCATTGTGTGCATGTATCATAATTTGTTTATTCATTCATCTGTTGATGGGCACTTAGGTTGTTTCCATCTTTTTGCTATTGTGAATAGTGCTGCAATGAGAATGGGTATATGCATATGTCTATTCTTGTGATGGCTCTTATTTCTTTAGGATGTATTCCTAGGAGTGGGATTGCTTGATCATATGGTATTGCTATTTTAAGCTTTTTTAGGAGACGCCATATGGTTTTCCATAGTGGTTGTACCATTTTACATTCCCACCAGCAGTGCATAAGAGGTCCAATTTCCTCACAACCTTGTTGAGGTAAGATAGCATCTCACTGTAGCTCTGATTTACATTTCTCTAATGGCTAATGATTGCGAGCATTTCCTCATGTGTCTGCTAGCCACCTGAATATCTTCTTTGGTGAAGTGTCTATTCATATCCTTTGCCTTGGTCAAGTTATGCTGACTTCCCACTATACAGCGTGTTTTCTTTCCTTTCACCAAAGTTGACATTTGTCTACTATCTACTTAGTGATTTTTCCTCCCCACCCCTCTCCTCCCTCATAATTGGATTTTTTGTCTTTTTAATGTTTTAATTGGATTATTTGTCTTTTTGTTGTTCGGAGTTGAAGTATTTTGTAGATAGATTAGATCCTTATTGGATATGTCAGAGCCAAAAAGTTTTTCCTAGGTTTTCTTTTGGTGAAATGTTTTGATGAGCAGAAGTGTTTACTTTTTAGGAGTTCTCAGTTATCTATTTCTCTTCTGGTATTTGTGCACTGCTAGTTATGGTTTGCATTTTGTTTATGCCATGTATTAGGGCCCCTAGTGTTGTCGCTATTTTTTCTTCTATGATCTTTATTGTTTTAGGTTTTGTATTTAGGTTTTGATCCATTTTGTGTTAGTTTTTGTGTATGGTGTGAGGAATGGATGCCAATTCATTTTTTTACAGATGGACATCCATTTATGCCAGCAATATTTGTTAAAGAGACTGTATTTTCCCCATTTAATGAACTTTGGCCCTTTGTCAAATATCATCTGCTAGTAGGTGGATGGATTTAGTCTGGGTTCTCAATTCTGTTCCATTGGTCTATGTGTCTGTTGTTTTACCAGTACCAGCCTGTTTTGAATACTGTGGCGGTATAGTAGGTTCTAAGGTCAGGTAATGTGAGGCCTCCTCACTTTGTTCTTCTTCTTCAGTAATACTTTACTTATCTGGGGCTTCTTCCTTTTCCATATAAAGTTGATGATTAGTTTCTCCATCTCATTAAAGAATGCAATTGGAATTTGGAAACCCTGGTGGCATAGTGGTTAAGAGCTATGGCTGCTAACCAAAAGGTCAGCAGTTTGAATCCACCAGGTGCCCCTTGGAAACCCTATGTGGTAGTTCTACTCTGTCCTATAGGGTCACTTTGAGTCAGAATTGACTCAGCGGCAATGGGTTTTTACAGGTTGGAATTCGGATCGGGATTGCATTATATTGTAGATCACTTTGGGTAGTTAGTATTGAAATTTTCACAATGTTGAGTCTTCCTATCCATAAGCATGGTATGTTTTCCCATTTATGTAGGTCTCTTTTGGTTTCTTGCAGTAGTGTTTTGTAGTTTTCTTTGTAGAGGTCTTTTACATCCCTAGTTAGATTTATTCCTAAGTATTTTATCTTCTTGGGGGCAATTGTAAATGGTATTGATTTCCTTTTCAAATTTCTCTTTATTGGTGAAAAAGAATCCAACTGATTTTCTTATGTTTATGTTGTCGACTTTTACTTTGCTGAAATCTTCTGTTAGTTCCAGTAGTTTTCTTATGGGTTCTTTGGGGTTTGCATGGCTTTTTTTAGCCTACTGTTGAAAGTCAGCTTGAAAGAACTTCCAGACTAAGATGGACTAGGAAAAAAGACCTGGCATTCTACTTCCAAAAGTCAGCCAGTGAAAACCCTATGGAGCACAACAGCCCAGTTCACAACTGATCATGGGGATGGTGCAGGATGGGGCATCACCTTCATGACATTCTATTCACTGAAGCAAAATCATAAATACCTACCTAGTTTTCCTCTCGATAGGAAGCATGGCAAAGAATTTGCAGATTCATTTTAAAACCACCACAGGCTCTTAACCAGTGCTTATTGCTTTTGCCCTTTTCCCTCTCCTCATTAACCCACCCCCACAACATATGCCGGTATCTACTGCCATCAATTCCTTCACTTTTCTCACAAAATTTTATTGCTATTTTTTTCTTCAGTTCTCCTTTTATTTAGGCTTGAAACTTAAAAAAATAACCTCTGTCAATTTAGTGGAGTTTCCAGAGAGAACAAATTAGACCATCTATCTAGAAGCTCTAAAGCTGCCCTCATTTTTCACCGTGGAAGTATCTTACACTTTTTCAACTGTTCATCACATTTCTACCAAATTCAATACTAAGCAGTTGTCTGTGAACAATGCCATATAATTTCTACCTGTAGGTCCCACTGTTGGCCTCTAGCATCTCTGAGATTCAGAATCGAGTACTAGAAGAGGTTCACAATCTGAATTTTGTAAAGGACAACAGTGCCACCTTTATTGAGAGGAAGCTGAGTTTCGAAAAGAAGAAACCTGTGCAAATCCCGGTGAGTTTGGCATTGTTAATGATGATGATGAATATCACCTCTTTCCTTGCCCAAGTCATAGTATCATATTATTTTTAATAACATTTAGCCCATCACTTGGCCATACTAAATTTACCTACTTATTATGTGTATAAATTTTTGTCTATTTCTACCCTTTATATACTCCATGAGGTTATGGATATTTATTTGTTTTGTACATGATGCATCCCAAGCACCTAGAAAGGTGTTTGGCACAACATAGGCATTCAATAAACATTTGTTGAATGAATGGATAGAATTTCATATAGAAGGAATATCATGTAGTCCAACCCTCTCATTTTCTGAATAAGGGATCCCTGACTCCAGAGAGCAAGTGGTTTTCTCAAAGTCACTTATTAACAGAGCTGAGAAGGAGTGCAGGCCTCTTGACTCCTACCTAATTACTGATACTATTTCCCAGAAAAAGCATGCACACGTACAATTTACTTAATTAAAAATTACTTATCACGTATTTAATATGCAAGGAATTAAAGAAAGGTAGTTAAAAAGTTGCTCAACATCCAAGAGAGACTAGAACCTCTGCCATCTGATTCTCAGTTGAATGTTTTTTCTTCTCTACAACACTGCCCCCATGTGCTAACTACAGAATTTTTCACCAAACAACTCAGCTGAGTTCTTCACAATAATAACCTGATCTATACTCTCAGCCCTGAAATAATTGCAAATCAATGTATGGCTACTACATTTACAAAATCTCCATAGAACAATATTTACAACTCAGTAAGGAGTTTATTATACATCTGTCTAAACTAAAATTTCTCCTTACTTCTCCCAGCCAGAAACGCCACGCCAAACTGACGTTCACCGCTCCAAACTTCTATCCACGTACAGCGCAGAGGAGCTATACCAAGCTAAGCGCAAGTGCAATGCTACACAGGAATATGACATCAGTCTTCTGGAAGGGGAGTTGGTGGCTGTGATGGAACAGAAAGACCCACTGGGGAGTACGAGCAGATGGCTCGTTGACACAGGAAGTAAGTTTTCTGCATGAGATGCATAGAACTACCTATCTTCAAGTTGAGATTTTCCTGGGAGTCTCTGTATGCCTCTCTTAAGTACAAATATTGGGAAGACTACACACATGACCTTGGCTTTTCTTTTTATTTCCTATCCAGTTGTAAAAGGATATGTGTATTCCTCCTTCCTAAAACCCTACAATCCAGCAAAAGTACAGAAGGTGGATGCTGAAAGCAGGTTCTGTGATGATGATTTTGATAACATCAGCCTCTTTGTGTCTTCACGACCAGCTAGTGACAGTGTCACAGGTACCCCAGAAGGCAGCATAAGTGATAGCAGCTCATCTCTTAGTGGCACATGTGGAAAGTCTGAAGTAAATGGCACTGACATTGACAGTTTTCAAGAGGCAGATGAACAGGTAAGAATTTGAACCTTGATGTAAAAATGCTTGACTGTTCAAATCATGAAAGATGCTCTCTCTGTGCTCTATCTTACTCTAAGACTTGGTGGAAAAGTGTAAACTGGCGTCAAGGAGTCCAGACTCCATTAGCTTTTACTCTCTGTTCATCTTTTTGCAAGGAATTTAATTCTCTGAGCCTCTTCCCTCAAATGAGGGAGCAAAAAAAAGAAAGAAAGAAAGAAAGAAAGAAACCAAACCCGTTGCTGTCGAGAGGACAATAATTCCTATTTTGTAGAGTTGATGTGAGGATTAGAGATAATGTGTGTATGGAAAGTACCCAGGACAGAGTAGACACTTAATAAATACAGCTCTTATTATCACTACCCTGCTGTTATGTACTTAAAGTGAAATGAAGATGTTCTTTTTATATTCCTCACCAGAGAAAAGTAGTTTAATACTGAACAAATTGCCATCAATAGCATGTGGGAAATTGTCCATGATTCTTCCTCTAGGAATGATCTCTTCATTGAGCTGTCTAGTAATTGACCGTTTTAATCTCTTATACAATGTATATACCATATACTAAAACTTTTAAGAACTACCCTTCCTCTACCGCACCAATGCAAAGGCTACTGGGTACCCTTTCACAAAATGATAAGTTAACTATAAAGTAGGGTTCCTTTTTGTTACATTAGGAGCCCTGGTGGCATGGTGGTTAAGTGCTCAGCTGCTAAATAAAAAGTTGACAGTTTGAACCTACTAGCCACTCTGCCGGAGAAAGATGTGGCAGTCTATTTCTGTAAAGATTACAGCCTTGGAAACACTATGCCGCAGTTCTACTCTGTCCTATAGGGTCACTATGAGTCAGAATCGACTCAGTGGCAACAGGTGTGATTTTTTTTTTTGGTATATATACGTATATATGTGTGTGTATATATGTATATACACATGTACATATATATCCTTTAATCTTCAAATATTTCTAGGGCTTATATATACAGTTCTTGATAGACATTGCCATACTTCCCTTCAAAAAGGTTTTATCTATTCAGTTCCTTTCCTCTACAGTATAATGATTGCTGTCCAACTCACGGCTGATTCTTCTTTAAAAACAGCCTTATAAGGTCTAGCTTACATACCGTGAAACTAATTCATTTTCAATGCACAATTCGATGAGTTTTAGTACATTTATAGAGTTATGTGACTGTCACTGCAATCTAATTTCAGAGCATGTCCTTCACCCCAAAGCTCCTTTGTATACATTTGCAGTCACTCTTCTTTCCCACCCTCAGCCCCAGGAAACCAGTAATCTACTTTCTGTCTCTATAGCTTGTCTTCTGTGCATATTTCATATAAATGAAATAATAACAATATGCAGTGTTTTGCATTTGGCTTATTTCACTTAGTATAATGTTTTTGAGATTCATCCATGTCGTAGTATGTATACCTACTTTGTTGCTTTTTTATTGCCTAATAGTATTCCATTTTATGGATATAGCGTATTTTGTTTATCCATTCACAAATTGATGGACAGTTGGTTCTTTCTAGTTTGGAGCTATTATGAATAATGCTATTGTGAACTTTTGTGGACAAGTCTTTGCGTGAATTTCATTTCTCTTGAGTAGATATTTAGGAGTGGAATTGCTGGTTGGTATGACACATATATGTTTCCCATAACTTTTTAGAAACTGCCAAACTGTTTCAAAGCGGCTGCACCATTGACATACCCACAAGCAATGCGTGAGGGTGTAAGTTTCAGTTTCTCCACATCGTCTTCAACATTAGTGCTTGTCTGGCTTTTTGTTTTTATTTTTTTAGTAACCATTCTAGTGGGTATGACGTGATATCTCACTGTGGTTTTAATTTACATTTCCCTAATGACTAATGATGCAGGACTGGGCAGTGTTTTGTTCTGTTGCAAGGAGAGTCACTAAAAGTTGGAACTGACTTGTCACCTACAACAACAACAGCAATAACTAATGATGTTCAGCATATTTTCATGCGCTTATTGCCATACCCATTTCTTCTTTGGTGAAATGTCTATTCAAATATCTGCTCATTTTTCAATTGGGTTATTTATCCTCTTATTACAAAGTTATAAGAATTCTTAATATACTTTAGGTATAAATTCTTTATGAGATATAGTATATGATTTGCAAATATTTTCTCAGAGTCATGAGGATTCTTAACTTATTTGGCTATTACTGTGTTCTTATCATTCTTCTGTCTTGAAATTTCAAAGCACTGTTTCTCTATTATTTGTTTGCTTTCATAATTTATTCAGACTTCCTAGAAGGCAATCTTATATGATGAGATCAACTAATTAATGAATTTTTGTCAGTGAAATCAATACCTGATTGAATGTTCTGGTAGACTTTGCCTTATCCCAATAACTTAGAGGGACAGAAATTTCACGACCAAATTTGTCAAGATACCCTAAAGCTGGCTTGATGTTGAGTTCTCATTCTAACTTAGCGTTATGGGGACTTTTGGATTAAGCACTTCACTTAGGCTCTTTCAGTACAGGGGTTGTAGTCTGAGACTGTGTCAACCTAGTTCTTACTCACTGCTGTTGTAAAGTAATTCTTTCTGAAGAATTCTATCCATATGTATCACCTGAATTTGACCTATTAAAAGTTTTTATTACCAAGAGAAGAAAATAATGAGATAATTTTCTTTTGCTCAAAACAGAAAGTGTATTGATGGTATCTCTCTGTAAAGTGCTATTTGCTCCCTTTTTCTTCTGAGTTTGCAACCAATCCAAAATAGACCCTGGTTTCAGGGATATAAATATAAACATTGTTACTAATAAAGCTGGATTAGAAAATGCATCTTGTATCTGTGGTCACATGGGAACAGTAACACCTCTCCTCTACATTGAAATTACTCAGCCCACATTGCAGATTTCCCCTGTACGTGGGAAAAGTCTTTCCCAGTAACTTACTGCAAAGGAGAAGAAGAGAATGCAACTGTTGAAAAGGTAGTAAAAGGAAGAGAAGAAGAAAAGGCCGCATAGGGACACTTACCCATTATGTCTTAACCCCAGTTAAGAGAGGCACATGGGCCAATTGGTTTCCAACTCTTC
This sequence comes from Dugong dugon, assembly GCA_030035585.1. NCBI lineage: Eukaryota > Metazoa > Chordata > Mammalia > Sirenia > Dugongidae > Dugong > Dugong dugon. The sequence continues at coordinate 16,083,180 of CM057463.1, read as the reverse complement.
CCATCATGCAATTACCCTTCATCTCTTGGAAGCAGAGTAAATGTGACCAGAGGAGGGAAATGCTTATGTTACCTTCCTAATCCTTGCTAGAAGGTTGACGTTCCCATTATATTGGCTCTTAGAAAGTGTGGGGAGAAGAAAATGGTTAATGCTCTGCATTTGTGGTGCGTCTAAGAGAACAATATGCTATAAAAGTCTGTAAGGTGATTGAAAAGTGAGAGTAAATTGTATCATCTTTATAAACCATGAGAATACACTACATATAGTAATACATAGTAATATCTCACTCTTTGAGGTACCCTGCAGAGAAATTTTCTGTGTGGCTATGCAGACTTTTGTTCTTGAATTTATTTTATTATCAGGAACATCAACTGAAACCTGTACTGGTTTAGCTGAAAGCCACATTGGACCACCTTTTCTTTCTCTATCCCTTCCTGTTGTAGCAGCAACACTTCTTTTGCTTTCCTCCAGAATTGCAATAGCATGTTGCAAAGGGTGCCATAGGCTATTATCCAGTCTTATTGATGGTTCTAGTGGACCCCAATAAGGACAGGTGGAGGAGTAGTCTTGGCCTACACTTGGTATTCAGGGGCATCTTTAGGGCCCTAAAAATCTCCATAAATAGACCAATTCAGACTGATTTGGACTCTTGCAGCTTTGTGATTTTTGTGCTAGAGTTGAGTTCTTCACCTGGGCTCCAAGAATCTTAGGAGAGGGTTCATGAATCCCCTAAAATGCATGAGAAACTTTGTGCTTATTTATGTATGTGCACATCTATGGTAAAAGGAGCCCATAGCTTTCAACAGATTTTCGAAAGGAAATTTTTATCTAAAAAGGTAAGAAACCATTGCTCTAGAGGCATAACTTGCTTATCCACTCTCCCACCCAAGAAAGACTGGAGATTGCTGGATACAAAGTTTCCAACATTTTCAGAAATGATTCTCATGGGTCAGGAGTCTTATAGATAATATAAATATGAACATATAACATAGCGTCTATAGTGGGACACTTTTGTAAATGAAAGACAGTGATGGGTGTTATTGGTGACTGAACTTATTGTGGTCTCAGAACCACAGAATGGGCACAAATATGAATCTCTTCCAGCCAGTTGGCCAGGTAGCTGTCTTCCTAATTGCTTGACATAGACAAATAAGTGCTTCCAGCATTGCATCCATTTGTTGAAACATCTCAATTGGTATTCTGTCAATTCTGTCAATTCCTGGAGCCTTGTTTTTCACCAATGTCTTCAGGGCAGCTTGGACTTCATCCTTCAATATCATCAGTTCTTGATTATATGCTACCTCCTGAAACGGTTGAATGTCAACGAATTCTTTTCAGTGCAGTGACTCTGTGTATTCCTTCCATCTTTTTTTGATGCTTCGTGTGTCGTTTAATTATTTTCCCTGTAGACTCCTTCAGTATTGCAAGTGGAGGCATGAATTCTTTCTTCAGTTCTTTCAGCTTAAGAAATGCTGAGCATATTCTTCCCTTTGGGTTTTCTAACTCTAGGTCTTTACTCATTTCCTCATGATATTTAATTTTTCTTATCAAACTGCCCTGTGAAATCTTCTGTTCAGGACTTTTACTTCATCATTTCTTCTATTCACTTAAGCTACTCGATGTTCAAGAGAAAGTTTCAGAGTCTCTTCTGACATCCATTTTGCTCTTTTCTTTTTTTCTCATCTTTTTAATGATCTTTTGCTTTCTTCATGTATGATGTCTTTAATGTCATTCCACAACTCATCTGTCGTCGGTCATTAGTGTTCAATGCATCAAATCTATTTTTGCGATGGCCTCTAAATTCAGGTGAGATATACTCAAGGTCACGTTTTGGCTCTCGCGGACTTGTTCTAATTTTCTCCAGCATCAGCTTGAACTTAGATATGAGCAATTGATGGTCTGTTCTGCACTCAACCCCTGGCCTTGTTCTCACTGGTAATGTGTGAGCTTCTCCATCATCTCTTTCCACAGATGTGGTCAATTTGATTCCTGCGTATTCCATCTGAGAAGGTCCACATGTATAGTTGCTGTTTATGTTGTTGAAAAAAAGTATTCGCAGTGAAGAAGTTGGTCTTGCAAAATTCTATCATGCGATCTCCAGTGTCATTTCTATCACCAAGACCATATTTTCCAACTACTGATCTTTCTTCTTTGTTTCCAACTTTTGCATGCTGTGTGGTTTAAAATCAGAAAAGGTGTTTGTCAGGGTTGTATCCTTTCACCATACTTATTAAATCTGTATGCTAAGAAAATAATCTGAGAAACTGGACTATATGAAGAAGAACACAGCATCAGGATTGGAGGAAGACTAATTAACAGCTTGCAATATGCAAATGACACAACCCTGCTTGTTGAAAGTGAAGAGGACTTGAAGCACTTGTTGATGAAAATCGAAGACTACAGCCTTCAGTATGGATTACATCTCAACATAAAGAAAACAAAATCTTCATAACTGGACCAATTAGCAACATCATGATAAATGGAGAAAAGATTGAAGTTGTCAAAGATTTCATTTTACTTGGATCCACAATCAACACTCATGGATTCAGCAGTCAAGAACAAACGATGTATTGCATCGGGCAAATCTTCTGCAAAAGACCTATTTAATGTGTTGAAAACAAAGATGTCACTTTGAGGACTAAGGTGAGGACCCAAGCCATAATATTTTGAGTCACCTCATATGCATGTGAAAACTGGACAATGAAATAAGGAAGACCGAAGAAGAATTGACACCTTTGAATTATGGTGTTGGCTAAGAATATTGAACATACCATGGACTGCCAGAAGAACAGACAAATGTGTCTTGGGAGAAGTACAGCCAGAATGCTCCTTAGAAGCAAGGATGGTGAGACTTTTTCTCACATACTTGGACATGTTATTAGGAGGGACCAGTCCCTGGAGAAGGACATCATGCTTGATAAAGTAAAGGGTCAGCAAAAAAGAGGAAGACTACCAATGAGATAAATTGATATCGTGACTGCAACAGTGTACTCAAGCATAGTAATGACTGTGTGGATGGCACAGGACTGAGAAGTGTTTTGTTCTGTTGTATGTAGGGTCACTGCGAGTCTAAACTGACTCAACAGCACCTAAGAACAGCAACTGCTGTTTACTACATCAAAGAACATAATAAAAGCCTTCGATTCAAATGTATTGTCCCCTTTTGCCCGTAAAATCATAACAGCATCATTTGTATTAATTTTGTATGCTGCATAACACATTACCATAAACTTTGTGGCTTAAAACAACACAGATTTATTTTCTCACAGTCTTCGTGGTCAGGAGTCCAGGCACAGCTTAGCTGAGTGCTCTGCACAGTGTCTCACTTGGCTACAATCAAGGTGTTGGCCAGGTTGTGTTCCTTTCTGGAGCTCAGAGTTCTCTTCTAAGCTAATGTGATTGTTGCGAGAAATTCAGTTCCTTGAGGCAGTAGAACAGAGTCCTCCATTTTCTGCTGGCAATCAGCCAGGGACCACTTTCAATATCTAGAGGCAGCTCTTAGATTCTTGCCATATGGCTTTCTCTATAGATAGTTCACAGCATGGCTGTTTACTTCTTCAAGGCCTGCAGCAAAGCATCTCTGTGGCTTCAAATCTCCCCCATCAGGGAAGGTCTGGACTCTCTTTTAATGGGCTTATCTGATTAGGTAAGGCCCACACAGGAGAATCTACCTTTTGGAACTTATTATGAACCTCTGCAAAACCTCTTCACCTTTGCCATATAATATAACCTAATTATGGAAGTGAGATTCCGTCATATTCACAGGTCACATCCACGATCAAGAGAAGTGGATTTTATAAGACATATATAACAGGGGGTGGGAATTTGGGGGTCCATCTGTCTACCACTGTCTCTAAGGTACCTTGTTTTGTAAGCAGGGCTGTTGAGATAATGTGATGCAATCTTTGCTACTTTTCAAAGAGGACCAGCTTTAATAATGGCTAAAACCCAGTTTTTGAAGGAAGTTCAATGTATGAGAATTAGTGTTCTTTTTCTTTTCCACATAAATAATATTGAGAATATCATTTTTTACTTCTAAAAAGTTAGTTGTTTTGCCACTAATCCTAAATTCATGGTCTGGTCCTTCATCTTTACATTTTTCAACCACTTATGATGATAATGCTATGTGTCTAGAATATGTCATTGTTTAGAAAGTGCTTCAAAAAGTTGACAGGATATATTATAATGTATTTAAGTAGTCATCAAGATGATGCTTTAGAGAGAGATTTCTTGTCATAAAAGATTTTCAAATATATATATTTTTAAAATAATATTTTATTGTATTTTCAGTTAAAGTTTACGTAACAGTTTAGGTTCCCATTCAACAGTTTCTACACAAGTTGTTCAGTGACTGACATTGGTTACATTCTTCACAATACATGAACATTCTCTTTATTCCATTTTTGTTGCTTGGTTTTCATTAATGTAATTTCTCTGCCCCATTACAGTCTCATCTTTGTTTTAAAGTAACTGCTGACCATTTGGTCTCATATAGGTGATTTATTTTTTGAATTTTTTTTTTTTTAATTGTACTTCAGGTGAAGGCTTACAGAACAAATAGTTTCTCATGAAACAGTAGTGCACATATTGCTTTATGACATTGGTTAACAACCCCACAACATGTCAACCCTCTCCCTTCTCAACCATTTTTTTTTTTTGGTGAAAATATACATAGCCAAAGATACACCATTTCAAAAATTTCTACATGCACAGTTCAGTGATATCGACTACACCCTTCCAATTGTGCTGCTGTTCTCACTTTAGATGAAGGCTTACAGAACAAAATAGTTTCTCATTTAACAGTTAGTACACATGTCGCCCTATGACAATGGTTAACAACCTCACAACACATCAACACTATCCTTACTCAACCTTAGGTTCCCTATCGCCAGCTTTCCTGTCCCCTTCTACCTTATGGCCCTTGTCCCTGGACTGCTGTACCTCATTAGTCCCATTTGGTTTTAAGGGACTGCCCACTCCCCAGTTGAACAGTGAACCTTGGAAATGACTTCACCACTGAGCTAAAAGGGTGTCTGGGGGCCATACTCTCAGGGTTTCTCCAGTCTCCTTTAGGCCAGTAAATCTGGTCTTTTTTTTGTGAGTTAGAATTTTGTTCTACATCCTTCTCCAGCTCTGTCCAGAACCCTCTGTTGTGATCCTGATCAGAGCAGTCAGTGGTGATAGCCGGGCACCATCTAGCTGTATTGGATTCAGTCTTGTGGAGGCCTTGGTAGCTGTGGTCCATTAGTCCTTTGGACTAATCTTTTCCTTGTGTCCGGTTCTCTTCATTCTCCCTTGCTCCCAAAGGAGTGACACCAGTGGAGTATCTTACATGCTGCTCACAGGGTTTTAAGACCCCCAGACGCTACTCATCAAGGTAGAACGTAGAACATTGTCCTTATAAACTGTGTTATGCCAGTTGACTAGATGTTCCCTGAGACCATGGTCCCCACAGCCCTCCACCCAGCAATTCAGTCCCTCAGGGAGTCCGGATGTGTCCATGGAGCTTCCATGACCTTTCCTTGTACAGGTTGTGCTGGTTTCCCCTGTATTGTGTACTGTCTCACCCTTCACCCAAGATACCACTTATCTATTGCCTATTTAGTATTTCCCCCCAACCCCTTCCATCCCTGGTAACCAACAAAGATTGTTACATTTTATGTGTGAACTTTTTCATGGGTTTTTACAATAGAGGTCTCATACAATATTTGTCCTTTTAGGATTGACCTATTTCACTCAGCATAATGTCCTCCAGTTTTATCCATGTTATGAGATGCTTCACAGATTCATCATTGTTCTTTCTCATTGCGTAGTACACCATTGTGTGTATCTACCATAGTTTGTTTATCCATTCATCTGTTGATGGGCATCTAGGTTGTTTCCATCGTTTTGCTATTGTGAACAATGCTGCCATGAACATAGGTGTGCTTATGTCTATTCGAGTGATGACTCTTATTTCTCTAGGATATATTCCTAGGAGTGGGATTGCTGGATCAAATGGTATGTCTATTTCTAGCTTTCTGAGGAAGCGCCATATCATTTTCCAAAATGGTTGTATCATTTTGCATTCCCACCAGCACTGCATAAGAGTTCCGATCTCCCCGCAGCCCCTCCAACATTTATTATTTCCAGTGTTTTTGATTCGTGCCAGTAATGCCGGGGTGAGATGGTATCTCATTGTGGTTTTAATTTGCATTTCTCTAATGGCTAGTGATCGTGAGCATTTCCTCATGTGTCTGTTGGCCGTTTGAATGTCTTCTTTGGGGAAGTGTCTGTTCATTTCCTTTGCCCATTTTTTAACAGGATTATTTGTCTTTTTGTTGTAGAAGTGTTGGATTTTCTTGTAGATTATGTAGATTAGACCTTTGTCTGACTTGTAACTGTCCAAAAATTTTTTCCCAGTCTGTAGGTTCTTTTTTCACTCTTTTGGTGAAGTCTTTTGAAGAGCATAGGTGTTTGATTTTTAGAAGATCCCAGTTATCTAGCTTATCTTTTGGGGTTTGTGCATTGATGGTTATGGTTTGTATCCTGTTAATGCCGTGTATTAAGGCCTGTAGTGTTGGTCCTATTTTTTCTTCTAAGAACTTTATAGTTTTAGGCTTTATATTCAGGTCTTTGATCCATTTTGAAGTAGTTTTTGTATACACGTCCTGCTTCATTTTTTTGCAGATGGATATCCAGTTTTGCCAGCACCATTTGTTAAAAAGAGTGTCTTTTCCCCATTTGATGGACTTTGGGCCCTTGTTGAAGATCAGGTTGACCGTAGGTGGATGGGTTTACATCAGGGTTCTCAATTCTGTTCTATTGGTCAATGTATCTGTCATTGTACCAGTACTGGGCTGTTTTGAGTACTGTAACTGTATAGTAGGTTCTGAAGTCAGGTAGTGTGAGTCCTCCAACTTTATTCTTCTTCAGTAGTGTTTTACTTATTCGGGGCTTCTTCCCTTTCCATATAAAGTTAATGATTAGTTTTTCCATCTCTTTGAAGAATGTTGTTGGTATTTGGATTGGAATTGCGTTGTATTTGTAAATTGCTTTGGGTAGAATTGTCATTTTCACCATGTTGAGTCTACATATCCATGAGCATGGTATGTTTTTCCATTTATGCAGATCCCTTTGGGTTTCTTGCAGTAGTGTTTTTGTAGTTTTCTTTGTATAGGTCTTCTACATCCCAGGTTAGATTTATTCCTAAGTATTTTATCTTTTTGGGGGCTATTATAAATGGTATTGTTTTCCTGATTTCCTTTTCATCGTTCTCCTTATTGGTGTATAGGAATCCAACTGATTTTTGAATGTTTATCTTGTATCCTGCTACTCTGCTGAATCTTTCTATTAGTTCCAGTAGATTTCTTGTGGAGTCTTTAGGATTTTCTATGTATAGTATCATATCATCTGCAAACAGGGACAGTTTAACTTCTTCATTACCAGTTTAGATGCTCTTTATTTCTTTTTCTTGCCTTATTGCTCTAGCCAGAACTTCCAGCACAAGGTAAAATACGAGTGGTGATAAAGGGCATCCTTGTGTTGTTTCTGTTTTCAAGGGGAATGTTTTCAGCCTCTCTCCATTAAGAACGTTGTTGGCCATTGGTTTTGCATAGATGCCGTTTATTATTTTGAGAAATTTCCCTTCTATACCTATTTTCTGGAGAGTTTTTATCAGGAATGGGTGTTAGACTTTGTCAGATGCATTTTCTGCATCATTTGACATGATCATGTGATTCTTTTCATTCCTTTTGTTTATGTGGTGGATTATATTTATTGATTTTCAAATGTAGAACCATCCTTGCATACCTGGTATGAATCCTACTTGGTCGTGGTGTATTATTTTTTTGATATGATGCTGAATTCTATTGGCTAGAATTTTGTTAAGAATTTTTGCATCTATATTCATGAGAGATATTGGTCTGTAATTTTCTTCTTTTGTGACATCTTTTCCTGGTTTTGGTATCAGCATTATGCTGGCTTCATAGAATGAATTGGAAGTGTTGCTTTCTTTTCTATGCTCTGAAATAACTTGAGTAGTACTGGTACAAGCTCTTCTGTAAATGTTTTGTAGAATTCTCCAGTGAAGCCATCTGGGCCAGGGCTGTTTTTGGTTGGGAGTTTTTTGATTACCTTTTGAATCTTTTCTTGTTATGGGTCAGTTCAGATTTTCAACATCACTTTGTTGTAGTTTGGGTAGGCTGTGTTCTTCTACAAATTTATCCATTTCCTGTAGGTTTTCAAATTTGTTGGAGTATAGTTTTTCATAATATTCTGTTATAATCCTTTTTATTTCATTTGGGTCTGTTGTAATGTCCCCCATTTCATTTCTTATTTGGGTTATTTGCATCCTCTCCTGTTTTTCTTTTGTCAGTCTGGCCAGTGGTTTGTCGATTTTGTTGATTCTTTCAAAGAACCAACTTTTGGTTTTGTTGATTCTTTCTATTGTTTTTCTGGTCTCTATTTCATTTATTTCTGCTCTGATCTTTACTATTTCCTTTCTTCCGGTGGCTGTGGGCTTTTTTTGCTGTTCTCTTTCTATTTGTTTGAGTTCTGTAGTTAATGTTTTGATTTTGTCCCTTTCTTCTTTTTTGATGTGTGCATCTATTGCTGTAAATTGTGCTCTGGGGACTACCTTTGCTGTGTCCCAAAGGTTTTGATATGATGTGTTTTCATTCTTATTTGATTCTAGGAATTTTTTGATTCCATCTCTGATTTCTTCTATTACCCAGTGATGTGTAAGCAGGATATTATTCAGTTTCCATGTAATTGATTTCTTTTCCTTGCTCTTTCTGTTGTTAATTTCTACCTTGATGGCATTGTGGTCAGAGAAAATACTTTGAATTATCTCAATGTTTTGGATCTTGTTGAGGATTGTTCTGTGGCCTAAGATGTGGTCTACTCTGGAGAACGTTCCATGTGCATTGGAAAAGAATGTATACTTTGCAGCGGTTGGATGGAGTGTTCTATATATGTCTATGAGGTCAAGTTGGCTTATTGTGCCCTTTAGGTCTTCTGTATCTTTGCTGAGTTTCCTCTTAGTTGTTCTGTCCTTTACTGAGAGTAGTGTGTTGAAGTTTCCTACTATTATTGTGGAACTGTCCATTTCTCTTTTCAGTGTTGTTAGAGTTTACGTATTTTGGAGCCCTGTCATTGGGTGCATAGATGTTTATTATGGTTATATCTTCATGATGGATCATCCCCTTAATCATTATATAGTGTCTTTCTTTGTCTTTTATGGTGGGTTTTGTTTCCAAGCCTATTTTGTCTGAGATTAGTATTGCCACTCCTGCTCTTTTTTGGTAGTTGTTAGCATGATATATTTTTTTCCAACCTTTGACTTTTAATAAATTCACATCTTTGTTTCTAAGGTGTGTCTCTTGTAGACAGCATATCGATGGATCCTGTTTTCTTATCCATTCTGTCACTCTCCGTCTCTTTATGGGTGCATTGAGTCCATTTACGTTCAGTGTAATTATTGATAGATGTGAGTTTGTTTCTGTCATTTTGTAGTGTTTTTTTTTTTTTTGTGGTGCTGATGTTTTCCTTGTTCTTCTTACTCTCCTGTGCTGAGTTACTTTTGTTTGTGGATTTTTTTTTCATTTCTTTTGTTTTTGTAGGTTTTGTTTTTCTGAGACTTTAAGTTTTTCCTCTTTATTTTTATGAGTATGTTTGTTAACTTTCTTTGTGGTTACCATGAGTTTTACCCTTATCTTTCTAAGTTTGAAGCTGTCTATCAATACTTGGTATCGCCTTGCCTTCCTCTCCGTTAGAAGGTTCTATTCCTATGCCATTTATTCTCTCTTTTATTGTTTTGATGTTGTTGTCATTTACTGATTAACTGCTCTGATTTTCTGTTGTATTTCTTTTGGTTTTGGATAGTCCTTGAGAGTTCATTTCCTAGATTGGTATCTGGCTGGTACGATCCTGCGTCCTAGATTCTGCCTGTGAGCTGAAGTTGTTTGTCCTCAGATCAAAGAACTCTGTTTAATAATTCTTCTAAGTTTGGTTTGACTTTTACATATTCCTTTAATTTCTGTTTATCTGGAAATGATCTAATTTCACCATCAAATTTGAATGAGAGTTTTGCAGGACATATTATTCTTGGCTGGCAATTTTTTTCTTTCAAGATTTTATATATGTCATCCCATTGCCTTCTTGCCTGCATGGTTTCTGCTGAATAATCTGAGCTTAGTCTTATTGTTTCTCCTCTGTATGTGACTTCTTGTTGTCACGAGCTGCTCTCAGGATTGTTTGTTTGTCTTTGGTTTTGGTGAGTGTGATTATGATATGCCTTGGTGATTTTCTTTTATGGTCTGTCCTATATGGGGTTCGTTGAGCTTCTTGGATGGCCAGCTTTACATCTTTGATGACATTGGGGAAGTTTTCTGTCAGCAGTTCTTCAATGATCCTCTCCGTGTTTTCTGTTTTCTCCCCCTCTTCTGGAACTCCAATCACTTGCAAATTTTTGCTTTTGATTGTATCCCACATAACGCTCAGGGTCTCTTCATTTTTCCTTATTCTTTTTTTCTGAGTTTTCCTCAAAAGTGTTGTATCGAAGTGTTTGTCTTCAATTCCACTGATCCTGTCTTCCACCATTTCACATCTGCTTCTCAGCCCTTCTATGACACCGTCCATTTCTGAAATCTTGTTGTTTATCTTTTGGATTTCTAATTGTTGTCTTTGTATAATTTCTAGCTGTGAATTTATTTTGATATTTTGTTCCTGCATTATTTTCCTGAATTCTTCCAATTTTTTGTCAGTATTTTCCATGAATTTGTCTATTTTTTCCTCATTTTTATCTGCTTTTTGCTTCAGCTCTTGGAGAATTCTGAGTATTAGAGAGTTGAATTCCCTATCAGGTTGTTCTAGTGCCTTTTCTTCCACTGGAAAGTCATGTGGTGTTTTATTTTGGATGCCTACTGGAACCGTCCTGTCCTGTTTTTGTAAATGTTTTGATATTGTCTGCTGTCTTTCGGGCATTCAGTAGTTATTTTTCTCATTTGTTGATTGTAGATTTGTTTGTTTCATCCCTTTTTTAAAAATTTGGCTATGTCTGAGCAGGCGGGCTGTGTGTTCTTTGTTGTTTGCTTGTCTCTGGGCACAATACTTTTCGCCTCCTTTTCCAATTGGCCGGGCCAGTCACTCCGATATGGTATGGCAGGGCAGGTCTAGCTGAAGAGGTGTTACTGGGACGGGTTGTTTGTGGCACTTACTACAGCCACCAGGGTGTGTCGGTAATCAGTGCAGCAGGTTCCAGTAGGCGGTGTCTGTGCTGCTTGTTGGTGTGATGTTAAGCGTACGGTGCAGGTAGGCAGTATATAGTGGGGAGATTGTTATGTGTGGAGCTAAGATGGATATGGGAGAGAGGAGAGAGGAACAGGAGCCAAAAACATACAAACAAAAAAGAATTCTAGGGGAGCTTGCCATTGGAGTGGAGAGATGAGAGACTATAAAGTGGAGAAAACAAAAAAGGGAAGAGGAATAAAAGGAAGAAAAGACAAGAATGAATATATAAAAGTCAGAAAGAGAAAAGAACAGCAACGTTCCCAGGGATCCTACTGGTGTGGCTGTGAGGTCTGGGGAAGTTGTTCTCAGGTGTTGCAGTACAGCCTGGCTAGAAGGCGTAGAGGTATACAATGCCAGGTATTCAGGGAACAGAAAGAGAAGGAAGATATAGGGAGACTATAAACTGAGCAGTGAAGAGAGACAAAAGGGGAAAAAGAGGGAAAAGAAAACAAAACAAATTAAAAAAAAAAAGGAAAGCCCCCCCCCCCCCCAAAAAACAGGAAAAACAAAAACAAGGAAAAAAGAAATGCTGTCAGGGATCCCTCTGCACGTCTGTGCAAGCTGAGGGGGTAGGTTCCAAGCCACTCAGCACTGCCTGGTCAGAACGGGCTCCCAACTCAAGAAAAGGAAAGAGAACAAATAAACAATTCAAAACAAACAAATGAACAAAAGCCCCAGGATCCCACCAGCACGGCAGCCTAGACCAGGAAGCAGTTCCACACTCAAACAGAGGTATGCAGCCCCACAGGAAGAAGCAAAGATGGCGCACAGAGCCAGGTATTTGAGTGAAAATAGGGGGAGGTGGTGAGAGGTAAGGAAGAAATCAAAAGAAGCAGAAAAAAAGCAACAGCAGCAGCCAACAAAGGGCACTCAGAGAGCCAGCTAGTGCAGGCTGGTGGAATCCAAGCAGCCGGTGCTTCCCGGACAAGAGATTGTGGCTGTGGGAAGCAGAGGAGGCTGAGTGTGGGTGAAAAAGGGTACGGGGTGGGATAGTGTATATCACAAATTACCAGAGGTCCGCAGCCCCTCAGGAAGAAGCAAAGATGGTGCACAGAGCCAGGTATTTGAGCGAAAGGAGGGGTAGGTGGTGAGAGGTAAGGAAGAAATCAAAAGGATTGGAAAAAAGCAACACCAGCAGCCAACAAATGGCACTCAAGAGAGCCAGCTATTTTGGGCTGGTGGAATCCAAGCAGCTGGTGCTTCCTGGACAAGAGATTGTGGCCGTGGGAAGCAGAGGAGGCCGAGTGTGGGTGAAGAAGGGTAGGGGGTGGGAAAGTGTATATCACAAATTACTAAAGGTCCGCAGCCCCTCAGGAAGAAGCAAAGATGGCTCACGGAGCCAGGTATTTGAGCAAAAAGAGGGGGAAGTGGTGAGACGTAAGGAAGAAATCAAAAGAATTGGAAAAAAGCAACACCAGCAGCCAACAAATGACACTCAGAGAGCCGGCCCGTTTGGGTGGGTGGAATCTAAGCAGCTCGTGCTTCCCGGACAAGAGATTGTGGCCGCGGGAAGCAAAGGAGGCCGAGTGGGGGTGAATTGGGGGGTGGGAAAGCATATATCACAAATTACCAGTTGTTTTGTCTCCCGCTGGAAGCTCCGTGAAGCTGCTTTTTCATAGCCCCTGTTTGCTGGTCTCCAATAGGAGTCCAAGATGGCGGATCCGTGCTGCGTTAGCCGATAGGGGACCTCTGAATGAATCTCTCCTCACTCTCCGTTCTCTGTCAGTTTTCTCACTCCATTTGGTGCTTGGCTGAGTTCTTTATCTCTTCATTTGATGTTTTAGGGTTTCAGGATTGTTGTTTTCTCTGTTTGGCTTAGTTTTTCAGATCTTTGCTGTGGAGGGATGGCGTTGTGTTCTGCCTAAAGCGCCATTTTGCCGGAAGTCCTCAAATATATTTTGCGGTAAAAAATCAGATTACAAAAACTATGTATATTATAATTTCATTTTTATTACTACTTCAGGTAGGTAAGTAGGAAGGAAGGGAGGGAGGGACTGAGGGATATAGGAAAGAAAAAAACACAAGACACTAATAGCGGTTGGGTAATTTTTTCTTTTTGCTTACCTTTATTTAAAATTAGTTCTCTATAAAAATTGCTTGTGTAATTAAAATATATAATTATTAACTGAAGAACTTGAATGCTCAGCTCCTTCAGTGAGAGAGAAAAATGAGCATTTTTTTTTTCAACATAACTGTGTTGCTTCCTGAGCTACATATAATATTGTAAATGCTGGTTTTATAGCATTTTAGTTTTGGAAACGAAGATTCAAATATATTATAATTTTCGTTGTTAATTGGAGAGCTGGGGTGAAATCAATAAAATGAGATTCAGTGAAGACAGGTAATGGAATCCATTAAGGGTGGAATAATTAAATGTACAAATATAGAATACAGGAATGCTGAACTGGCAGTGGTACCACAGGGAAAGATCTGGTGGTTATAAACAGGGAGTAATAAATTGGATATGAGTCAATAATACAGCAGGGTTATTAAAAAAAAAGTAAATGCTCTGGAGAACTAGGCCGTATTCACAGAATATTGTACATAAAACCAACAAGAACTTTACTGTAGAATGCAAAGAAACAACCAATAAAATATATTTTAATAAATTCCAAGGAAAAAGAGAAGATTAGATGATTATGGGTCAAATTTATAACATTTTAATTAATGTGTCTGGTCCAAAACACAGTAATATTTAAAGTTATAAAGACACAGCGTAGAGTAGTTAAAATATTCAAAAGAATAAGAAATCCTTCAACTCCTAAATCCAAGTTGAAAAATTATAGCCTGTAGTCTAACATTATGCTCATCATAAATTTTGAACCCAGATTTTGGACCAAGATATCTAAAATATTGAAAGTATATATTATAGTTCTGTACTTTAGATTTACAATTTCATGGGACCCCATAGCCAGTGTTTAATATATAAACACTACTACAATTTCACCTGTGTGGATCATAACAAATTATGGATAACTGTGAAGAATGGGAATTCCAGAACACTTTAATTGTGCTCATGTGGAACCTGTACATAGACTAAGAGGCAGTTGTTCAAACAGAACAAGGGGATACTGCCTATTTTAAAGTCAGGAAAGGTGTGCATCAGGGATGTATTCTTTCAACATACTTATTCAGTCTGTATGCTGAGCAAATAGTCTGAGAAGCTGGACTATATGAAGAAGAACACGACATCAGGATTGGAGGAAGACTCGTTAACAATCCATGATATGCAGATGACACAAACTTGTTTGCTGAAAAACTGAAGAGGACTTAAAGCACTTACTGCTGAAGATCAAAGACGACAGCTTTCAGTATGGATTGCACCTCAACATAAAGAAAAAAAGAATCTTCACAACTGGACCAATAAGCAACATGATAAACGGAGAAAAGATTGAAGTTGTCAAGGATTTCGTTTTACTTGGATCCACAATCAACACCCATGGAAGCAGCAGTCAAGAAATCAAATGACACATCGCAAAAGACCTCTTTAAAGTGTTAAAAAGCAAAGATGTCACTTTGAGGACTAAGGTGAGGACACAAGCCATGATATTTTCAGTCACCTCATATGCATGAGAAAGCTGAACAATGAAAAGGAAGACCAAAGAAGAATTGTCGCCTTTGAATTATGGCATTGGTAAAGAATATTGAATATACCATGGATTGCCAGAAGTACGAACAACTCTGTCTTGGAAGAAGTACAGCCAGAATGCTCCTTAGACGTGAAGACGGCCAGACTTCGTCTCACTTACTTTGAACATGTTATTAGGAGGGACCAGTCCCTGGAGAAGGACATCATGCTTGGTAAAGTAGAGGGTCAGTGAAAAAGAGGAAGATCCTCAATGAGATGGATTGACACAATGGCTGCAACAATGGGCTCAAGCATAGCAACAAATGAGAGGATGGCACAGGACCGGGCAGTATTTTGTTCTGTTGTACATAGGGTCCCTATGAATCGGAACCAGCTCGATGGCACCTAACACCACCAACAACAACATCTGTATGTGTAGAAGTTTTTTTTGTTTTCGGATTTTTTTTCCAGGTGATTTGTTAAGTTCCTTGATAGCATAGCATCTGGTTCTTAGCTGATATTTAATAAATTTTGACTGAGTGAATGAATAAATGTTTTTAGTCCATTGATTAATGTTATTTAAATTGTGTTTTAGGTGAAAGTTTACATTGCAAAGTAGTTTCTCATTCAAAAATTTATACACAAATTGTTTTGTGACGTTGGTTGCAATCCCTGCAATGTGTCAGCACTCCCCTCCCTTTCCACTCCGGGCTCCCTGTGTCTGTTGGTCCAGGTTTCCTGTCCCTTCCTACCTTCTCGTCTTTGTTTTGGGCAGATGTTGCCCATTTGATCTCCTATACTTGACTGAACTAAGAAGCATGTTTTTCATATGTTATTGCTTGTGTTATAGGCCTATCTAATCTTTGGCTAAAAGGTGAATTTTGAACGTGACTTCAGTTCTGAATTAGCAGAGTGTCTAGCGGCCATAGTCTTATGAGTCCCTCCAGTCTCTCTCAGACCAGTAAGTCTGGTCTTTTCTTGTGAATTTGAATTTTATTGTACATTTTTCTCCCACTCTGTCTAGAACCCTCTATTGTGATCCCTGTCAGAGCAATCCGTGGTGGTAGCCAGGCACCATCTATTTCTTCTGGGCTCAGGCTGGTGGAGGTTGTGGTTCACATGGTCTGTTAGTCCTTCGAACTGATATTTTCCTTGTGTCTTTTGTTGTCTTCATTTTCCTTTGCTCCAAAAGTGATGAGATCAAGAGATGTATTTTAGATGGA
Organism: Dugong dugon; assembly: GCA_030035585.1. Taxonomy (NCBI): domain Eukaryota; kingdom Metazoa; phylum Chordata; class Mammalia; order Sirenia; family Dugongidae; genus Dugong; species Dugong dugon. The sequence continues at coordinate 16,067,118 of CM057463.1, read as the reverse complement.
TGCTCGAAAGCATTTAAGACCCTAGTTGCTACTCACCAAAGTAAGATGTTGAACATTTTCTTTATGAACGATATTATGCCAGTTGACCTAGATGTCCCCTGAGATCATGGTTCTCAGCCCTCAGGCCCAGTAACTCAGTCCTTCAAGGTGTTTGAATGTGTATAGGAAGCTTCTATGACTTTGCCTTGATCAAGTTGTGCTGACTTTCCCAGTATTCCATACTGTCTTACCCTTCACCAAAGTTACCACTTATCTATTATCTAGTTATTGTTTTTTCCTCTCCATCCTCCCCTCCCTTGTAACTATCAAAGACTGTTTCTTTCTGTGTGTAAACCTTTTTATGAGTGTGATGGTTAAGGTTGTGTGTCAACTTGGCTGGGCCATGATTCTCAGTGGTTTGGCAGTTATGATGTAATTTGGCAGTCATATGATGTCATGATCACTTCCATGATGAGATTTGATATAATGTGATTGCCTCCATGATGGGATCTGCTGTGAGTAGCCAGCCAGTTGAAAGGGAGTTTCCTTGGGTTTGTGGCCTGCATTGAATATAAATGGACATTCTGGCAAGGCTCATGGGCTTTTGCTTGCTCTAGATCCTGCAGCTGGCTCTTGTTTGTCTGACCTCCAGTCTTGGGACTTGAGCTAGCAGCTTATCTGTGGTCTTGCCTGCCAATCTTGGGATTCTGATCTTTGCAGCCTGTGAACAACAGCCCTGCTTTCTGACCTGCCCATCTTGGGCTCACCAGCCCCTGTGGCTATGTGAATCAGGAGAAGCCTCTATCCTGACCCATGGGCTTGGGACGTTCCAGCGCCTACAACTGCGTGAACCATTTCCTTGATATAAATCTCTGTCTTATATATATTTATTTATATGCTTTATTGGTTTTGCTTCTATAAAGAACCCAGCTGTCATGGATTGAATTGTGTCCCCTCAAAATATGTGTCAGCTTGGTTAGGCCATGATTCCCAGTATTGTGTGGTTGTCCTCCATTTTGTGATTGTAATTTTATGTCAAAGAGGATTAGGGTGGGATTGTAACACCCTTACTAAGGTCATATCCCTGATCCAATGTAAAGGGAGTTTCCCTGGAGTATGGCCTGCACCACCTTTTATCTTACAAGAAATTAAAGGAAAGGGAAGCATGTATTTCTGTAATGGCTAATGATTCGAGCATTTCCTCATGTGTCTGTTAGCCAACTGAATGTCTTCTTTGCTGAAGTTCTGTTCATATCCTTTGCCCATTTTTTAATTGGATTATTTGTCTTTTTGTTATTGAGATGCTGAAGTATTCTATAGATTTAAGAGATTAGACCGTTGTTGGATATGTGGTAACCAACAATTTTTTTTCCCAATCTGTAGGTTCTCTTTTTACTCTTTGGGTGAGGTCTTTTGATGAGCATAAGTGTTTAATTTTCAGAAGCTCCCAGTTATCTAGTTTATCTTCTTGTCTTTGTGCAATGTTATGGTTTGTATTGAATTTATGCCACGTATTAGGGCCCCTAGCATTGTCCCTAATTCAATTGATTAATTTTATACTATATGTATATATTTTTATTACCTGTCTTATGATATTAGTGGAAGGGAGACAAAACACTTGTTTCGGGGCTTCTTATGCATCTTATAATTATGAAGTGTTCTTTTGAGGTCAGAGAAAAATCTTTTTGACTGAAATATGTTCTATTAGGTTTTTTTTAGTCAGTTAAAGTAACTTAAAAAATAAAACTTTAATACATTGTCATTATAAAAATTTGGAAAGTAAGGGAAGGAACAAAGAAGTAAAAATGATAATCACCTATATCTCACCACTCACTGATCCTGTTTAGTAAAATTAGACTAATATTGTATAACCAATTTTATATCTTTTTTTTCTGATTAACATTTTACCTTAAACACTTACCTATGTTATTAGTCTCAGAAGACATCATTTTTTAGTGACTACAAATTTCTGTAGTAAGATGATCTAGAATTTAACTATTCTCCTTTTGGTGAACCTTTAGTGTTACCCTCCCTACCCCCACTTTTCACCTTACAAATGGGTATTGAAGTAATATTGTACAAAAATTTCTGCCAAAATGTTTCTATTTCTGTAGAAGAGATTCCAAGAGCTATTATCAACTAAAAAATAATTAACCTTAAAAAATGTTTTTAATAGAAACTGCCAAAATTGCCTTCAAGCACAGACAGTTTAGATTCTTCCAAACAAGCTATAAGAATGCCTATTATTTCACTCTACTCTCTTATGGGCCATACTTTTGCAAAAAAAAAAAAAATACAACAGAAGTTGGACAATGTGGCTTTGATAAATAAGAAAACTTTAGCACTGCTTCTAAAAACTTGGAAACTTTTATTACGTTTGCCTATATTTTTAGGTTTTGGTTCCAATGTTGTGTTTCTTTGTCTAGATTTTCTATGCTGTTCATGCCTTCCAAGCGCGGAGTGACCATGAACTCAGCCTTCAGGAGTACCAAAGAGTCCATATACTTAGATTTTGTGACCTAAGTGGCAATAAGGAGTGGTGGTTAGCTGAAGCTCAAGGACAGAAAGGATACGTACCTGCTAACTACCTTGGGAAGATGACTTATGCTTAAGAAAGTAAGCCTTTGACTTTTATTTTCTGCCAAGCTGTTGATTAACTACCTCATAAAACTGACATTACAAAAAGTTGGCCAGGAAGCAAGAAACCTGCAAGCTATATGAACTGATACCGTTTCAGGTTTTAAGGAAGATGGTGCTTCCTAACAAGATTATTTCATGAATATATTAAGAATACATATTGAATTGAAGGAAATGCAAAATTAACAGCAATAGCGACACAGCCTATGCTCCAGCTACCAACTATTTAAAAGTGGATATCTTTTGAAAGACAAAATGTGACCTTTAATCATCATGAAAGGTTGGTTCTAAGGATAAGGTTTTTTAATTTACTATATTACTTTTACTGTACTATATTATTTTGCCGCAAATGTTTTTGTTCTTTCTCTTGTGTATATACATACACACACATATATATCACACATATGGTGTATATGTCTATATGATATAAATTATACATTTATGTGTATAAGCCAAGGAGGATACTAAATACACATGAGCATAAGAATTGATTAATAGCCAACTAAACCCAAAAACCAAACCCATGGCCATTGAATCGATTCTGACTCATAGAGACCCTATAAGACAGAGTAGAGCTGTCCCATCAGGTTTCCAAAGAGTGGCTGGTGGATTTGAACTGCCAGCCTTTTGGTTAGCAGCCATAGCTCTTAACCTCTGGGCCACCAGGGCTTCAATACACAACTAGATGTCTTTAATGTAGAGCCTCTCTTGAACATAAGTTTTGAAACAAAAGAAAAAGTAGTGAATAACACGATGATAATAATAATGTCTAACATTTGAGTATTTGCTACATGCTAGTCATGTTGTAACTCATTTGATACTCATAACATTATGAGGAAACTGAGACACAAAGAGATGAAGTAATTTAGCCCAAGTCACACTGCTAATAAGTGGTAGAGCTGGGACTCAGTTACGTAGTCTGATTCTAGGATCCCTGCTCCTAACCACAACATTGTGCTAACCCGTTGGAAGTATATACGTTTGCTATCTGCATAGTAATCAATAATGCTAATAATGAAAATTGAAGAAGACCATTTTCCTTCTGGGCCCACATTAAGCATTTAGAAGTTTTTCAAAATCAAGGGCTACAAGGACTTAAAGGTTCCAAAATATTAGCCTAGAGAAAATAAGTAAGTTTATTAATTATTTTTATTGTTTTGCTTAAACATTTTGGAAAGCAAAATTGTTTAAAAACTAGTCTACACAATTACGAACAATACTTCCAGGAGGAAATGTTTTTGGATAGCTCAGTCACTTGGATGATGAATGGGGAACATGTGTTCTGCGTTCTTAGGCAAGATGTAAATATTTTTAGTTGCCGATTTGTACTTAGATAAGGTAGGCATTGAGGAAATATTTGCTATGACACAATGTCCTGGGACACTGAACTTTATTTGCTGGGGGAACTGTTCCCTAAGATTCTAGACTTATTTGGTCAAGACATTTTATTGAAGATGCTACACTGGAACAGAAAACAGATTAACTTTAGTGGTTTCCTTTAAAAACCAAGTAAGATGAACTTTTCATTGTCCATTGGAAATGTGCTAATATGACATTAAATTTTAAGATAATTAATTGTTACTTGGAAAGATTTATTTGGTCCTATAATGTATATTGTGTTGCGTATATTACTCAGGAATACAAATAACAAAATGAAGACTGCTGCTTTTCAGAGAGATGCTGACTTTTATACATATGACATATACAACCACAGAAATTCATGTAAGACATTTACATGACAGAAAAATTTGCATTTTGATATCATTCCTGAAATTCTTCATCTAAACATGGTTTTATAAGGTCCTACTGCTAAGTTGTTTTTGCATAAAATATTTCTGGTCTCTTTAGATATACAGGGACTTCGTATGTCTTTTAATAAACCTTTATATCCAATTTTGAAATGTAAATAAGTTCCGGTTTGCTTAGAGTAAAGTGAGAAGAAATCCAAACTGGCTATTTGTGTAAACTATGAACAAGCCTAGTGAATGAAATAGTGGGGAAATTTTTAATGTATGTTTTTTAAAAAATTAGCTGTGACCTTAATACTCCCCACACAAATGAAGAATTAAATAAGTAGCACATATCTGCTTCTCCAGCTGAAATAAATGACTAGATGTATATAAGAAGCTTTGTCTACTTGTGCTGGCCTAGGAATGATGCTACCCGTCTGACCTTTGAAGAAACCACTCCACTAAATCAGAGCTGTAGTTAGCCGCTGAGCAAGAGTTGTAATGACACCACCTACTGCAGTGGTTCACTATTGTGGTAAACATGTTACTATAAAACTGTTATTTTTAAAATCCAGCCTACACTGCAAATGCCATTTAGGTGCTTTGGTTAACATTATGCAATACCTAATTTCCTAAGTATGTTCTTTAAAATCAAATAATTGTAATTATGAGGTCAGACATTATTTTATTGGGCCTAAGGGAAATAAAATCCCAAGATAGTAATAAGATGTATAAGTCTTGCAAGAAGCTTAAAAAGACAGAACTGTTGGTGACATTATTAACATTGTCTAGGTATGCTAACATAATTATTTCTGTATATCCTATTATAACTGTTATTGTACAGTATACGGTCCTCTGAAGTAGGTATTTTTACTAAGAATGAAGAGGGCTTTTTTTTTTTTTTTTTTTTGGTGGCTGTTTTTTTTAAAAAACATAAATGTACAAATTTTTATTTAGTATTTATTTTTAGATACAAATGCTGTAAACTAATATTGTATATAATAAAATTGAAAAATTATTAAAAAAATTCAGTAACACAAAATTACCATGGGTACTTAAATCATGAAAAAAAGTCACCGTCACTATTTGAATATTCCTTGTATTTCAGAAAAATATCTTGTTTTAGTATTCAGAAGTATAAAATTATTCTATGATGGTCAAGTTGTACAGAAGAGATAATGCACATTGTTAATCATAGCAATGAAGCATTGCATGAAATACTTTACATGTTGGTACATTCCATATTTTGCCTAAAATAAAATTTTTGCTTTTACAGATGGCTATTAAGTGCCTGTCACTGTGATGAATACTGTTCAGGTGATTTACAAAATTAATGTTTTCTTTACTAAAACATGGAATAAAAACACTTCTTTTCCCATACGTTCCTTGAATTTTTGTCCATTGCAAATACCTCTCAAAACCATGTGAATAAAGATAGGAAATTATTATATTTTAAGATGGCAAGAAACCTTATTTAAATCCTGTTTGTTATAACTAAGGCTCTTCAAGGTACTCATTGAACTACTCAACACTGAATACATCTAGACCTTACAAAATTAAGCTAAGGTAGACATATAAATTTACATCATAGTTGATCAGGAAGTAATGAAATCCCATTGATTGGAAAGATACTGGACTTTATATTCTCTAGGGATAGATTACTATTTATAGAATGTTATTGTTTTAAAAGACTATTTTTTTCATTAACCCTCCACACACACATACCAAACAATACATATAAAAAAACTCAGACATTAGCTATCTGTGATCTATATAAAATTATTCCAATATAACAAATCTTCACTCCCGGGCTACTAGAATTAAAGTTGAAGGTATGTAGGTCAGCTACTGCTTTTAGGTATTACACTTTAATCCAGGCAAGATTCCCTTTAGTTTTTCAGGAAAACAAGTCACATTTGAGCAAATATTGGAATGAGGTATTCTTGTTCAAAAAGCTAGGGAATGTATTTTTAAAAATTTCAAGTTTATCTTGTTTTAAAAAATAACACTATGCTATGTAAATATGACTTTCTGTAATTGCTTATGTAATTTTTACAATTCTTGTATTAATATTTATTTTTACAAAATGATATACTTCTTATATAACCTATAGTCATCACAATATAACTTATGATCTCAGTCATTCCTCCTTAGAAGCGAGGATGGTGAGACTTTGTCTCATGTACTTTGGACACGTTATCAGGAGGGGTCCAGTCCTTGGAGAAGGTAACATAGAGGGTAACGTAGAGGGTCAGTGAAAAAGACAAAGACCTTCGACAAGATGGAGTGACACAGTCGCTGCAACAATGGGCTCAAACCTGTCAACGATTGTGAGGATGGCACAGGACCTTGGCAGTGTTTGGTTCTGTTGTGTGTAGGGTCATGTTAAGTCAGAACCGACTCGATGGCACCTAACATCACATCCCTGTTAAGAGCTGTAATCACCTAACCTTTGAATATTAGATACTTTCTATTTTATCTCATTATCATCTACGTTTTATAAAGGAAGAAACAGAGGACCACACAGCTAACATATGGAGGAACTGGGATTCAAAGCCAGGTCTATTGACTTCAAGGCCAGTTTTCTTCCAGTGAGTTGTTTTTTTTTTCAAGTAACTAAAATCTATGGTTAAATGATTTTTACAAAAAGTCCAATATGCAAAACAGAAAAGTGATACTGATTAAATTTTAATTAAAATGGGATTTGAATTTAAATCCCAAAAGCTTTCCTATTGGTTCACTTACCTGTCTACTCATTCAATGAAGCAATATTGATTGAGAACTGCAGTGGGAATACAATAGCTTGCAAGACAAACAAGATCCAGCCCTCATGAAATTTAAATTCTAGTGGAGAAAACAATATATATGTAATAAGTAAAATTATAAATAATATTACTATTAAGCTGGCTACTTTTATCACATGCTCAGTTAAAAATCCTTGTAGCTTACTTTATGATATGGAAAATCCAAGGTGTAAGAATAACTTGAAGATAATTAAACTCTAATAGCAAATGTAACTTTGTAAAATACCAAATCGAGCTATATATCTTATGGATGTATACAGATATTCCTATGTATTTATACACACATATTATCGATACAAAGAGCCATGTTCAATGAAAAGTCATTTCCTACACGTCTTCTAACATTCTCTCTGAAGTACCGCAGAAATTAAAATTGCTTCTCAACTCTACTCAGCACATATGAAGTAACTATGATAGAATAAAATTCTTCAAGCGCCAGTATGCCAAAATGTAATAAACATTACTGCTTTGATTTTTTGTAGGCACTGAGGTTACATTAACTGTTATAGTTGTTGAGCTAGGTTAGTATCAGGACATTTTGTCCAGTTTAGTCCAAACTGTCCCTGAACCATAAACAATGTTTTTTGTTTTTTTTTGGTCTTCATGATCCTAAACTTCTCCAGTAAAGAGGAAGTTGGGGAGCATGCCAGACTGGTATTTTATCAACAGAAATATTTTTGCTGTTTGTTTCTCAAAACAAAAACGTTTGCAGGCAGATTTTAAAAATGTAAATAGTTTACTCTGCATAATAGGATTATCTCAATCCTGGATTCTATTATACCAAAAATCATTCAGTGCCATTACTTAAAAGAGCAGATGTTTAAAAGTCTTTCCTTAGAAAAGACCAAGTTTAATATAAAGAGCTTTATCTTCATAGAGATCATTTATCGATTTATTTTAGAATGATGTTAGAAAAATCTGGGAATTAGTGGAGAGGGTTTGAGATTAGAGGTTCATACAGTGAAGATACAGTAACTTCACCACCCACAGCACAAATCAAGGTTGGTGGAACATGGCTGCCCAAAGTCTTGTTAATGTGGGAATTTGTTGGGACTTCCAGCGTCTGGATGAAAAGAGGCATTCTTTTTTTTTTTTTTTTAATTTTGAAATTATTGTTTTTAATTGTGCTCTAAGTGGAAGTTTACAATTCAAGTCAGTTTCTCATACAAAAATTTATACACACATTGCTATGTGACCCTGGTTGCTCTCCCTATACTGTGATAGCACACTGCTCCTTTCTACCCCGGACTTCCCGTGTCCATTCAACCAGCTCCTGACCCTCTCTGCCTTCTCATCTTGCCTCCGGACAGAAGCTGCCCATTTAGTCTCGTGTATCTACTTGAGCTAAGAAACACACTCTTCACGAGTATCATTTTATGTCTTACAGTCCAGTCTAATCTTTGAAGAGTTGGCTTTGGGAATGGTTTTAATTTTGGGCTAACAGAGAGTCCGGGGACCATGTCTTCTGAGGCCCTCCAGTCTCAGTCAGACTGTTAAGTCTGGTCTTTTTACTAGAGAAATGAGGCATTCTTGAACAACAAAATACTTTTGGTAATGGCTAACACATGTGCAGGACAACGTTTCATGACTATTTCACAGTTTGCATGATCCTGGCCTTCTGAGCAAGGGGTGCTGCGAAGATGTTTGCAAAACAGACAGACTTGGAAGCTAGAGATAGTGTCTCCCTAAAGATAGAGACCTCTGGAGAGATTTGGAGATGTAAAGCCGTCTCTTTCCCCTCCCTGGAGACATTTACTTAAATTTCAGGTTAATGAATAATCTCTTTCTTGAGGGACAGATGGGCAGCAGCAGCCTATAAAAGATTAATTTTGCAGTTCCTTTTCGGTGATGCAAGCCCATTGCATGCACAGATAACACCTGGCTCTCACCTTGGGGAGTGGGGCTCCAGCAGTTAGTGCTAAGTTATTGTTCTGGCTACTGCATTTTGCTGAGTAATAAACTATTTGTTTCTCTAATTCAGAAAGCCTCGTGTGTGTTGTATACATACATATGTATATGTAAATATAATGTATATATAAATACATGTGTATTTACGTGTAAAACTGTGGCAGGCTAATTTGTTAAGCTTGCCAAGTAGGGCAACAATTAAGATTCTTCACATTTTCTGACTTAACAATGTACACAAGTGTAATTCAAAACAACCTTAAGAACTAACCATTACCTAGGAGCTTCTTTTATATTAAGTAAAATGCTGTAACATTTTTTAGCAGTAAAAATAAAACAGCCTTTTCTTCATAGGTAAAGGCTGTCATTGTAAATAAGTCAGAAATTATCCATCCACAAAGACTGTTGGGAATGGGTACTTTTCTCAAGAATTCTCAAGAGGATTTGTGTAAACAGGATGAGTCAAAATTCAGTGTTTATTCAGTATATACTACATGCATATTCTGCACTGGCATGTGGGAAAAAGTGGGCAATGTGGGAAAAGTATTGTATGAAAAGGGCAACTCACAATCTATTGGAAGAAGTAAGTGCCTAAATAATTGATATGCACTGATAAAAAAGGTAAATATAAAATTCAGGAATATGAGAAATTATGAAAAATTAATTTTGAGAAAGGGGGAGATGAATTAATTGGGGGGAGAGGGAGAATCAATTGAAGTGAGGCTAGGGACTGACATTGAATACCCAGAATACTGGGAGGAAGTAGAAAACTTTACAGTGGGTTATCCCTGTCACCCTGTAAGGCAACTTACTCAGCAGGATCAGTTCTTGGGGCTTTGCTAAAAGATAAACTCTTTCTTTCTCTTTAAATCTGCGTATTTATCAATCTTCTGGAATTCTGGAAGTTCTCATTAAGAATTAGTCATTCTAATCATTGTTTTCACATACTATGGAATCGTTAACAAAATAAAAATGCTAAAGAGATTTAAACAAAAAAAGATTTCTGAGTTTTACTAAATAACATTTAACATTTTAAGGTGAAAAACAATAGAAATTTGGTTATGAATATTTTTATTAAATTACAGTCTATTACAGTTTTGTCCTAATAATAAGATTTGCATCTTCTGGTTAATGTGATGTAAAAACCTGCTTGGTCACATTACTTCTTGAGTTTCTTTTGGGCAGCTTTCTTCTTGACCATCTGTAATCGCTTCATGGCATTCAGCTGTGACTCTTGTGAAGTTGGACCTTTAAGTGATGCCGAGGAAGAGCTGCTCAGTTCCGAAGTGGTTTTACTAGTGGTATTCCCACTAGGCCCTGATGTTCCACTGTTTCCATTCCCACTTAGTTGGCTGCTGCTTCCTGGAACTAAACTACTTGGACTAGGAAGACCAACTTTGCTAACATTGTCACAGCTAACGGAGCGACTAAGGCCAGTTTTGCCCAAGGTTAGAGGTGGAAGTGGTTTCAATGGTACAGTGGGTGTAGTGCTGTTACTGGAACCTATTTTGGAACCTATTCCACCTTTGGATGATGTTGCCAGACCAGTCAAACCCACAGGCTTCTGGTTAGCTGATGAGGTAGTAGGTTTCCCACTATTGTTTTGTGTTGTTGAACTCAATTTCGCTGTTGACGGGCCAGCAGAGGAGGTTTTGGCTGCAAAAGCTGCCCATCCAGTTAGGCCACTAGCTGCTGAAGAGGAAATACTGGTACTAGAAGAATTTCCTGAAATAACTGGGGATGCCTAAAAAAAAAAAAAGATAAATATTTCATTAAAGCCTATATAATCAACACCTACATAAAGCCTGTAAATATATAACAAATTTAATCTTAAACTTTTTTTTATAATGAATTGAGAAATTTATATCACACCACCAAAATTAGGTTCATATGAAACTGATCTAAAAACTATATATAAAACAAAACTTATCCATGACGAGTGGGTGTTATCATTTCCAAAGCAGAAATTTTTGGATGCCATATTCCTGGTTCTAATGATTTCAAAAAGAGAAGTATATGAATTTTTAGGAATTGTTCTTAGATTCAGTTATAAGGCATATCATAAAATCAGATTTAATTTACTTTAACTTGTTTTTCACCTAAAAGGTATATTATCTAGCTCAGGTAAACATCTGATTTTTTAGACTCTGCATTGGATTACTTGTAGACCACTCTAAAAACTGACTTTACTCTTAGTGCACAAAGACGCTCACACCCAGGGTATTCAGAAGACACCAGAGATGGCGATATCAATGCGATAATTATTGACTGAGTGAATGCGTGTAAGGAAACAGCTCTATACAAACTCTAAACCCATTTTTTAAAAAGAGTTACCCCAAATTCTGAACAACAGATACAGCACTGAAAAATATACACAGATAATCACAGTTAACTACTTAGAAGTGTACAATACTTCTGATGTACTAAAAAAAAAGTTCTCATAACTTTATTTTCACAATTTATCCATGTTTCCATGAACCACCACATGAGAGATCACTGCTTCTGTGTAAAGGATTTTCCCGGCTGCCTCACAGGCTGCACAGTGACATTTTGGGTAGACCTGACTCACTCAACACTTCAACTTTCCCAGTTAACTTCCTTGGCCAATAAGAAGCTCAGTGATACCAATGCCATTATACAAATATATATTGTTATTCACATAAGAACCATTTTTTCTTTTCACTTTCATACTGGGCGAAAATGTCCTTTGCTTGAGTTAATTATGGACTGAGCTTCTCACTGGCACTCTTTCTACCTTGATATTTTTCAGAAGATTCACAAAAGCGTGATATTCACACACAGGTAAACAACAGTTTTACAATTAAAAAAAAAAAGGTAGTTATCATGGCTAAAATGTATTTACTTATATTTTAGAACTAAACTCTGAAAGAGTTGATAAAACATTTCCAGCTCCAATAAAATAGCCTTTAATACTGTCTGCATGTAAACATGGTTAACCAATGTGAAAAGTAATAAAAATAGAGTGCTCTGACACGGGAGAATGAAGAAAACCAAAGACACAAGGGAAAGATTAGTCCAAAGGATTAATGGACCACAACTACCACAGCCTCCACCAGACTGAGTCCAGCACAACTAGATGGTGCCCAGCTACCACCGACTGCTCTGACAGGGATCACAATAGAGGGTTCCAGACAGAGCTGGGGAAAAATGTACAACAAAATTCTAACTCACACACAAAAAGAGATCAGACTTACTAGTTTGATAGAGACTGGAGAACCCCCAAGAGTATGGCCCCCGTATACCCTTATAGCTCAGTACTGAAGTCAGTCCTGAGGTTCACCCTTCAGCCAAAGCTTAGACAGGCCCATAAAACAAAACGAGACTAAATGGGCACACCAGCCTAGGGACAAGGATGAGAAGGCAGGAGGGGACAGGAGAGCTAGTAATAGGGAACCCGAGGTCGAGAAGCGGAGAGTGTGGACATGTCATGGGGCTGGCAACCAATGTCACAAAACAGTATGTGTACTAATTGTTTAATGAGAAACTAGCTTGTTCTGTAAACCTCCATCTGAAGTACAATAAAATAAAAAAAAATACAGTCCTCTGAGATCTTTATTTTGTAAGAGGAGCAGTCTAGATATTTGTTCACATATTTTGAAAAACGATAGGACTTTTTATAGTAGCATCGTATGACAACTACCTCATAAGGTTACCCAGAGAAGAAAGCACCTTACATATTATAAATTCCTAGAGGAACGCACACAAGTAACAAGAGAAAAAGTTAGTCAAGAAAGCAAAAGGACATAGGTGCAGTAAACTTTTAATTTTCAGTTATGAAAGAGCTAATTTTTTTCTTTTCTTTCTATTAAACATAAAACAGTCTGCCATATGGCTAAATGATCTCTCAACAAACTTCACAAAAGAAAACCCATCTGAAGTAATTAAAAAGACCAATACTTAAGAAGTACAAACAAGGAACGAAGTTCTGTGTGTTTGGCATTTTACTTTAATGGCTTATTTTTGCCTGGCATTGCTTCTCAATGGGACGACACATGGTTTATAACACTATCAAGACACAAAGAAGTAAAATAACACAAACAATGGAGACCAAGTACTTTCTTATAATTTCACTGGAGAAAATACATTTCTCAACTATAAATAATTTCTTAACCATTATCCTAGCTAGAAAATCATTTTCACTTTTTATTTATCAATGGTAACAAAAAGTTTTTCATAGTAAAAATATATTCACTTTTATTATTAAAAACAAACAAACAAACAAACCCTTCATCAAAATAAACATGACAAGCCAAGGCCTTAATTTATTTGCCATAAAATCATTTCATATTGGATCTCCTAAAAATATAATTCAGTAGTAACAGGTTAGCATAAAAATCTACCTAAACATGATTTAAGTGTAGAATATAACAACTCTAATCACTTTCAATAATTGAGTTATTCTTCTATTCCAATTCAGCAAGTTTCTACATTGACAAATCAATAATGGAACCTCTTTGATATCAAGTCTTCCTTGGTAAGAGCACATACGGGTTAAATTTAAAAAGTATCTGCACATAAAATTATCACTGTCTTCCTCCGACTATTTTATATTCATACTTTTTATCACTGCACCAGGTTATTGAGCTTTGCTATCTACAGCCAGTTGGACAAGGTAAAATCTTTAGAATTTTCTGGGGTCTATGAGAATTTGGGGATAATATTTTTTATTCTATCTTTAATTCTTTATTTAAAGTTGGGATGTGTAAATTCAGTGAAGCTCTTTTTTTTTATGTAAAATCAGTTAGAAAAATATTTTATTCCATGATATCAAAATGCCAGAATATTAATAATAATGTAGTGTGACGTCAAGGATGCAAACCTATGAATGACAAAGGTGATATTCTCACTTGATAACATGGTTGCTTAGTAGAAGAGGTAGGTACCTTGAAAGTTCATGATAACAAAGGGAAAATAAGACAAAGCAAGGAAACCATCTTCAATAGCCAATAAGATGGGAGAAAAAAGCTATAGGGCCCATCAGCACCAGCAGTACGAGGTGCAAGACTGCCGATAATGAGGGCAGAAGTATTAGAATTTAAACCAAATTCCTAATTAGAGGCAGAAGGTCCCTAGGTGGTACAAACAGTTGGTGTCTGACTACTAGCTGAAAGGTTGGCAGTTCGAACCCACCCAGAGGCGCCTCAGAAGACAGGCCTGGTGATCTGCTTCTGAAAGGTCACAGCCTCAAAAACCCTATATGAAGCAGTCCTACTCTGTACACATGGGGTCACCATGAGTCAGAATCAACTTGACAGCAACAGGTTATTTTTAATCAGAGAAGTGTCCAACTACACGATAAAGAATGTCATCTTGGAATGCTCAGAGACAGTTCCTATTTGTGATAGAGAGAGACACAGGAAAGTTAAGAGATTAAATCATTGTGTAAATGTTCCCTTTCTACTTAATGTTAACAGCAATGCAGTCTTGATTTCCAACATACAGCTATTTAGTATATAAAATTTCTCATTAAATTTTTATCAAGCAACCTTTAGTAAACTAAACTGAGATGCAAACAGAATGTTCTGTACCTTGACTTCCGCGCGCTTGAACGCCAGGAAAGTTGTCTCCTGTTTTAGCTTAGTTTCTGGTTTCTTAACCAGCGGATCTTTGACAGCTGGTGCTACAGAAACAACTGTGGGGGCCGGTTTCTGGGCTGGTTTCTGAGTTTTTTGAGCCTAAAGAAATCAGTGTCTTAAGTTAGATAGAAGGTCTCTTAACTGAATACACGAAAATATAAAAATAAAAATAAAAATAAAAATTCTAACACAGGACTCCTCACTGACTGCGCTGAACATTTAAAAAATATTATGTTGACACCCTAAGTATAGACTCTTGGACAAACTATTTTCATCATCATATTAATGGTTTTATAGATTTCATTAACTTCTAAACAGTAAAGATAGTATTAAGCTTTAGAAACCATGCAGATTAGGGTTGTTTAAATATCATTTTAACAACATAAACCAAATTGTTTCAAAAAAGGAAAATCACAAATCATGTATAACCAGTTAGCTTCACCCATCAGAGAAGTGTGTTTATTTCTCATTATGGCTGGTCAAAGACTTAGGAGTTTTCTTCTCGGGTTCCAGGCATAAGCGTGACTGAGGATGAGTTAAAAGGTATGCTACCACAGTTCAGATCAATTATACAGTTTTAAATACAAAACGGGAAGGAAAAAAAACTAGTGATAAATGATGAACATTTTTGAGGTTTTCCACACTGCAGAACCAGACACACTGAATATAACTCACCTTAGAGAAAGTTCACAAATGCAAATTTCTGTTATGAAAGAAGAACTTGTATCCACCATTCTTTTGCAAATATTTTTAGTTTTTATTTTGACCAATAATTGATTTTTCCCCTTTATTTTGTAACTAGGCACTTGACAAAATTTTCTTATAAATTCTCATTTTTCAGTTTATTCTTTAGTATTTACCAGGTAAATAATCATAACTATCTAGACAGTATGGTGTAGTATTTAAGAGCAAAGTGTTTGCAGTAAAACCGACCTGGGATTAAACCCCAGCTCAACCACCTTCCTCGTTATGTTATCTCGGGTAAAACATGTAAATCTCTAAAAGCCTCATTCTCTTCATCTGCATCAAAGGTGGATTATAGAATGAATTACGATTATGAGTTTAGTATAGTGTCTGGCACACAGTGAGGGCTGACAAGAAGAGTTACCATTTATTCATCATTACTTACAAAGGATAAAAAAACAACCCTGGATAGGGAAGAGGCTCCCAGCCATTCCACTGTCTTTGACAGTCCTTGTAAGATCATGTGCTACAATACCAGGGAATTTATTAATAAACTGTCCTGATTTCTAGAAGCCAGAATTTGGCCTATTTCACCCCCACTGGCACCTTCTTGGGTAGTCTCCTTGTGCTATGGTTTGCCGTGCTAAAGAATTTTGTTTCTCCAGTCTCAATTCATTCCATTTTTAACATTACACACCTTCTGTCATCAAAGTACACGTACCTTCAAACTTCACTTATAAAGCAACATCCAGATCAAGAATATTACTAAGGATGCAGGAAGACTATCTGTGGTAACACTATCTCTTACCAGTAGGAAAGGAGCGCCATCTTACCCTCTACTGCAAAACCATGTTATGAGAATGCAGCCCTCACAGTAATCAAGAAATACACGGTCCCGTAACCAAGGCTTTCAAACTTGCACTGTCGTCCACCAACATCTACCATTCCAGATGTAAGACTCTGAAGTCCAATCTAACTTCTATGCTTTAGCAGACGGCGACTCATTACAATGAAGCTGCTTGGGAGATCATGTTTAGATCTTCTCCTGCCCCCTCTATTTCACTTAGCCATCTTAAAAACTGAAGAAGAAATACCCAGAACCCTTCATCCTTTGGGGACAATATTAAGGAACTAGGATGTACATTATTGCTGGCTCAGTGTTGTCCAACAGAGACACCACAATTTTTCACTAGGTGACTGCTTCACACATTGCATAACCTGCCCCAATGAAGAAATAAGTACAAGAAGAGGATGCTGGATGCTGTTTCTAGTATCTTTGAGATTCCTTGGAGCAATAGCCAATGACTATATGAGCAACTCACTGAATAATTTTAAGCAATTAGTTACAATTATTGGATTTAGTATCCCCACTGTTTCCAAATTCCTTTTTCTAATTAAACTTGTGTTTATTGGATCCTGATATCAGACTCACTTTGGATCATGCCTTTTGGTATTTCCCCAGGCCCACTCATGGTATAGTCATGTCTTAACGTTAGTCATAGCTATCCATTCAGTGTTTTGATTCTCGGACACAGGTACTGAACCTAGTGATTGCTTATTTCTGGTACTAATTCACATTTCCTCCGTTTTCTCTATCTTACAATGAGTACGACAGGATGCAGTATATATGTCTAGTCCTGAGCTCTGCTCTGGTGATATGACCATGAATGAGACATGGTCCTACTGATAAATGAATGAGACATTTAATTTGCAAAGCAGATAAAGAATAAAACATATCTGAGATGAAGGGAAGAAGGTGAGAAGTGGAATATATGGGAACATGAAAGTTCGCAACACACTTATCTGGCAGAGGCAGAAGTAAACAGCAACTTCTCGATTTTTTTAAAAGAAAATTTATGAAGTTCATTTATCTACTTTTTAAATAAATAAAATTAAGAAAGCTATCCAATAAACTAAACGAAAAACACAGTTCACTATGACATTAAAGGCAATTATGTTAGTGAGCAGAAAAAAGAAGACAAAGTACACTGAAAGAAAATGAAATACGTGGTCAACCAAAGACCATGAGAAGAAAGACTGAGGACTAGAGAAACAGATGGAGAGCAGAGATGCACCTACAAATACGGCCTCTGTAGATACCTTTTTAAGTTTGGTGGGTTAAGCTCAAGTGTCAGGATTAGATATTTTCTATATTCCACTACCAGACTCACCAAAGACTGGGACTTTCTATCTCACCACAGCACTTTATAGTATTTTTAAATGTTTACAAATAAATTGACATATTGGTAAGTAATATTCATATTTTGTGGGGCTCCAGTCCTGTTTGTCTATATTTGAAGACGAAAGCTAAACAAAGAAAAATACTTATAACATAGCCTTGTAAAAATATTTAAATAATTAGATTACATAGCTTATTTTTCAATGTCTTAAATGTTCAAAATTTTTATTTTAGAAAGCATATATCAGGAAAAAAAAAGCTATAGACTGTATAAAATAGAAAAAATATAATTCCTACCATTCTTTTCATTTGTCTGGTACATCGAGCACAATACCACACCAGGCGAGGGTCATTCACTTCCTTATCTGTCACCTGGGGCTTATGGCAATCCTGGTGGTAGAGATTATGGCATTCTTGACATTCTACTAGCTGATTTCCAGATGCCACTGTCATTTGCCTAAGGGAATATACCATTAAACATTATGCGTTCTTAAATATAACAATTTCAAGCCATATCAGGGTTGTTCTGGTAAAGTTTTATATACTAAAGAGGAAACAGATTGGTTTCTCTGGGAACCAAAGAGCAGAAAAATAAATCCCTACATGCAGTCTGCACAAACAGTTCATTTCTTTTAAAGCTTATGCTCAACCATTAATAAATATATACAGTATCTTAATATTTAAATCTGGCTATATTATATTCTCTTTGTAATTTCTCATGGTAATTTTTTTCTTTCTTCCAGAAAGTAGTAGATTTTGACTAGTCATCCAATAGCCCCATAGCACTTTCTTTGCACCTCTTTTAGATTTATTTATGCTAGTTACCTGTGTGTTTCTCTATCCTTTTCATTAATATATGAGTTAACTAAAGGCGGGAACTGGACCTAATTAGCTACAGTGTCAAGTATATTACTGTGCAGACAAATGATGTTCAATAAATGTCTGATTATTGAACAGAAAGCATCAATACGTGTATCAAAAAAGGCGAAATTCCTGTATCAAGCAGTCATCATAGCTTTAATCATATTAAGTCTCTCTGATGGAGAGTTATAGTTACTGGTTTTCTCCTCATTATTACTTTACCATTAATTTTTTTTATTTATAAAATGACATCCTTCACGACAGATAAAGGTTGTAATAAACAAATACATGTGAAATCAATGACTTTCTAACATATGATCCTATTCAGAAGCATATTAACTCATTCTCTATAAGGTTCACAAAAGCATAAAGTTATTAACTCATTCCCAACGCCCCAGAATTAACATTTTTATGAAGAAAATAGCAACAAAGATGGCAATCTTTTTTGCTGTGCTAGGCATCAAAAGCCATTAACAATTAAAAACTTTGCCCTTGGCTTCAAGCAGTTTAAAATCTACTTGTGTCTGATTTTTAAGATGCATCCTCTACTAAGCAGAATTATCCATTTTTTTATAATTAGCAATCATGTTTTAAATAACACTGAGAATAATCTACATGATCCATTCCTTTTATTTCCATTATCCTTAGGAAGAATTAATGGCATTTCGGGAATGGGCATATAATAGTTTTTTTTAATAAGCGCTAACAATTCAGAAAATAAAAAAGCAACACAGACTTCTAAAAAAAAAGACTGAAATAATTGAGTCTGCTGAACAGACTCTTTGTCACTAAAGAATACAGTACTAATCGCTTCCCCCCCAGAACTGACGAATTCAGAAAATGTCACTACAACAGAACAGATTAAAGGAACCACAGTCAGGAAGATAAAATATTTGACAATTTAAAAAAAAGTTTAATTGCTATATGGGGAGTTCATAAGGTATAATCTACTTATCTTCTCTGTACCTTCAGATAATAAAAACAAAATATAATACACCCAACGATTGGCCTAATTTTTTTTTTTTTGGTTGTTTACTCTTTTGAAAGGAACAATTTATGGTGAGGTACAACTTACCTGCAAACAACACAGGCCAATCCCATCTCCATAGCAAAATCATCAGCGCTAGTCTCCTCAAAACTGGAAAGGTCAGCCATAGCTAAATCCTTGCTAGTTTGGACAGTAATGGGAGAAGACCGTGTTTCTGGTTTCTCCAATCTCGGTTTCTTTGGAACATCAACTCCTTCGCTTATGTCTGCTTTTATCTATAAAAAGCACACAATCAGGAAATAATCACGGAAGTTATGTAGCAAAATGAACTTTAAATCACCAAGAGATGGACAAGATGGACAGTGTGCAATCACCAAGTCCGTTTTACAGATATTTTCACATGGCTAAGGGTCGCTATGAGTCCGAATTGACTGCATGGCAAAGGGTTGGGTTGTTCGTGTTTTCTTTTGTTTAAGGACAGATGTGCACACTAAAGATCTGTGCAAGATTTATAACTAATGTTGGTTAAAAGAAATCAGCAAGGTAGAGATAGATAAATCAGAATAGTTCAGCATGTATCTGTTTTTCTCTTTGTATTCTTATCCATTAAAGAATTCTGGAAGTTCAATGGGTTTGCTTGTACTAACTTCTGCCTTTTATTTTCCGTATCAATTTCCTTAAAATGGGAAACCGCAGCACTAATAAGGCTTTTAAAAATTTTTTAAAATATTTTAAATTGTGAACTATTAATATTTGAAAGGGAGTCCCTGGATGGCACAAACGGACAACATGCTTGGTAATAACCAAAAGTTTGGAGGTTCAAGTCCAAACAGAGGTGCCTTGGAAGAAAGGCTTGATGATCTATTTCTGAAAAATCAGCCACTGAAAACCCTATGGAGCACAGTTCTACTCTAATACACACAGGGTCACCATGAGTAGGAATCAACTTGATGGCAACTTGTGGTAATATTTAAAATATATTGTAAAGAGGTAAATAATGAACTATCTAACAGCCCTCCAGACTTAACACATTGCCATATTTGCTTCAACAGTCATTCTGGCTCAAATAAATGTTACATATACATACACCTATCAGGCTGGCAAAAATTAAGATATGGGGAATTTAGAATTCTTACACTTAGTTGGTGAGAGTTTAAATTTAGAATATCCACTTTGGACAGCAATTGACAATACCTAGCAATGCTGAAGATGTACATATCCTATAACATCCACTTACAGGTATACACTCTAGACAAACTATTAATATATGGGCAAAGAGCTATGTATAAAGCAGCTCACTGAAATTCCATTGTACAACAGAAGGGAAATAACCTAATTGCTCATCACTGGAGAAACGGATAAACTGGTTTATTTATAGAACAAATAGTATATAGTAACTGAAAGAAGTATCTAGATCTACATGCATCAACACAGACAAATCTCAAAACCACAACAATGGGTGGAGAAAAAGCAAGTTACCAAAGGATAAATGCAGTATGATACAATTTACATAAATTTACAGAAATTGAAATAGAGTCTCTGGGTGGTGCAAATGGTTAACACGCTTGGTCAATAACCAAAAGTTTGGAGGTTATTTAAATTTAAATGCATAGAAAACAATAAAATATAGCTTCTAAATAGCCAATATTTACTAAAAGTATGAAAACACGTAGAGGGCAGGAGTTACTAAAGGTTTTTTTTTTTTAATTAATTTTTTATTAATTGCTAAAGTCTTAATTACTATGTACAGAAATCATCCAAAATAGACCATCTAAGCATTATCTGTAAGTTCCATTCCTGAGAATGCCATTCTGTCACAAAGGTCAGTTTTAGTCATTTACATCTTTACTCTGTTCTGTTTTATCTTTTCTTCCCAACAACTGTTCTATTTAGAATTTCTGAATGACGGATTAAAGTTTACACTTCAAATTACTATAACCCTAGGGCTCAAATATTTGACAATGATTTTGGAAAATGGTTAAAAAAAATGTTTCTCAATTTCACTCATTTCTCAAAAAGTCAACATCCATAACAATCAAAATACATTTACTGAGTGATTACCATGTATCTACACACACTGCTATATAAAGACAGTAGGCATAAAGCACTGTTTCTGCCTGTGGCACAGCTGAGTTACTATTTATTCTGACTAGATTAAAATAAAATCTTACTTTATCAGCAGGTCTCTTTTCAGCTTCCTTCTTCACCTTTTCCGTTGTGAGGACCTTGCCATTATTATTGCCAGAAGGAAGACTAGATGAAGTTTTGGGCTCTTGCTTAATGGAAACAGTTTTTGTGCTTGAAATTTTGGGTGGCTCCACATCCTAAAAAGTGTCATAAAAATATACAGGAAATTACATACTCAGACTAATACACCACAAAAAAATAGATCATAGATCTAAACAATTTTCAGTTAAAAATCAAGATATCATGTTGCTACCAATATAATGTTCTTCTCTTTAAATAGCTTTATTGAGGAGTAATCAATATAAAAACTACAACTATTTAAAGTATACAACTTGGTAAATTTTGACATACGTATACATCTGTTAAAATGTTATCACAATCAAGATAATGAACATACCCACCATCTCCCAAATTTCCTTGTGGGCCTTTGCAACTACTCTCTAATAGGTATACATCCTAGAAGCATTATGCCCCCAACCCTAGGCAACCATTGATCTGCTTTCTGTACTCCAGCTTAGTTTACATTTTCTAGGAATTTATATAAATGAAATCATACAGTATGCACTCTTTTGCACCTACTCAGCATACTTATTTTGAGATTCATCCATGTTGCTGAGTATATTAAAAGTTCATTTCTTTTTGCTGAATAGTACTGCATTGAATGTATATACTACAATTTGTTGATCCATTCATCTGCTGTTGGACATTGGAGTTCTTCGCAGTTTTTTGCTATTAAAATTAAAGCTGTTATGCACATTTGTGTACAAATCTTTGTATGGATATATGCTTTCACTTCTCTTGATAAATATCCAGACGTGTAATGGTTTGATCATATGGTGTCGTGGTTTGAATTATATCCCCCAAAAAATGTGTGTATCAATTTGGCTAGGCCATGATTCCTGGTACTGTGTGATTTTCCTGTATGTTGTAAACCTGCCTCTACGATGTTAATGAGGGAGGATGGGTGGCAGTTGTGTTAGTACAGCAGGACCTGATCTACAAGACTGGATTGTGTCCTGAGGCAATCTCTTGAGATATAAAAGAGAGAAGTGAGCAGAGAGACAGGGGGACCTCATACCATCAAGAAAGCAGTGCCGGGAGCAGAGCGCGTCCTTTGAACCGGGGACCCTGTGCAGAGAGCTCCTAGTCCGGGGGAACACTGAAGAGAAGAAGGCCGACAGACAGAAAAAGCCTTCCCCTGGAGCTGACACCCTGAATTTGGACTTTTAGCCTACTTTAACTGTGAGGAAATAAACTTCTCTTCATTAAAACCATCCACCTGTGGTATTTCTGTTATGGCAGCACTAGATGACTAAGACATATGGTAAGAGTATATTTAACTTTTTAAGACACTGCCAAGCTGTTTTCAAAAGTGGCTGTACTGTTTTACATTTCCACCAGGAATATATGAGAATACCAGTTTCTCCCCATCCTCATCAACTCTTGGGATAGTTAGTCTTTTTAATTTTAGACATTCTAATAGGTAAGTAGGAATCTCTGGATGGTACAAATGGTTAATGTGCTCAGCTGCTAACTGAAAGGTTGGTAGTCTGAGTCCACCCAGAAGTACCTTGGAAGCAGGGCCTGGTAATCCACTTCTCAGGGGTGGGGAGGAAAGCAGCCATTGAAAAACCTACGAAGCACAGTTCTACTCTGACATACATGGGGTCATCACGAGTTGAAATTGACTCAACAGCAACTGGTTTTGTTTTGTTTTTTTAATGACATTTTTTCAAGTGCTTATTTACCATATACACATCTTCTTCATCGACTCAACAGCAACAGGTTAAAGTGTCTGTTAGATTTTTTTGCCCATTTTTTAAAATGTGTTTGTCTATCTTATTAAGTTTCAAGAGTTCTTTATAGATTCTGGATACAAGTCCTATATCAGACATATAATTTGCAATTTTTTTTCCCAGTCTGTGGCTTGCCTTTTCAATCTGTTATAAACTTCTAATCCTTGTTCTTATATTATAGCTTTGATGACATACTTATCTTTTGTTAACAGTATAAAAAGTTTACACATATAGTAGTTTCTTAGAATTCTCCCCCTAAAAGGAGGGCATTTCCCCATCATTCTAAATAAAACTAGAAGAGCTGAATGTAGTCCATTTTTCTGTGATAATACATAAACCAAAAAACCAAATCTGTTGCTGTCTAATCAATTCCAACTCATGGCAACCCCTTGTATTACAGAGGAGAACTGCTCGTAGGGTTTCTTGGCTATAATCTTTACAGAAGCAGATTGCCAGGCCTTTCTTCCAATGCACCATTGGGTGGGTTTGAACCTCAAACCTTTAGGTTGGTAGCTGAGTGCAAACCATATACATAAAAGTACAAAATTATAAATGGGAATGATACACATCAACTTCAGAATAGTGGTTAACACTGAGGAATAAGAAAGAGAAGTGAAACAGATGAGGAATGAGGCCTGGACCTACTAGGAGCAAAGCCTGGTTTTTTTGTTTTGCTCATCATCCAGGCCAGGGACTGGCAAACTGAAGCTTGAAAACCAAATCTGGCCTGCTGTCTGTTTTTATAAAGAAAGTTATATTGGAACAGAGCCATACAGTCTAGGGCTGTTTTCATGATACCTGTTGCTGTTGACTCGATGCCGACTCATAGTAACCTTACAGGACAGAGTAGAACTGCCCCCATAAGGTTTCCAAGGCTATAATTTTTACAGAAGCAGACTGCCACATCTTTCTGCCCTGGAGCGGCTGGTGGGTTTGAACCACCGACCTGTCAGTCAGCAGCCAAGTGCTTAACCACTGTGCCACAAGGGCTCCTTGCTTTCATGATACAATGGCAGAATTAAATATGTGCAACAGAGACCCATCTGGCCCACAGAACTGAAAATATTTACTATTTGCCTCTTTACAGAAAGTTTGCTGACCACTGGTGTTGGCTTAAGAAAGTGATGTAGAAAATGTTAATAACGCAGACTTAACTTAAAAGTATATTAAGTCTGTAACAAAAATATTGAGGACACAATCTCAGTCTTCTAGTTTCCAAAACTATTATCTAATTCATCAAAGAAGTTGCTCATGTTGTTGATGAGTAAGTTCCAACTTCATTATTTCATTTGTGCCTTACTCATTAATGTAAGTGAAAATATCAACCAATATTCATGTAGCAACTATACTCAGAGAGCAGGCTGTTAACATTTATAAGCACACTGCTACCTCTAGCTGATTCACATGCATGCTAAAGTTTGAGAAATACTGGCATAAATCATTCTCACACAATTCTAATCCTAGACATTTTCAGCTGAAGGCTAAAATTAAATGAACCTGTGTTTCTGAAAAAACAGCCCTATTTTCTCTACACTGACCAAGAAAAGTAAGTAAATGCTAGTTAAAAACCTAAGGCCAGCAGACTTTTTAATCATAACAAATTTTTTATGTACTTTAATAGCTGAACTTCCTTCTGTTTTAGAATCTCAAAATATTGCTGTTTCAGTAATAATTGGTTTTTCCTATTTGGACAATACCAATACCCAGTACAGAATAAACTTGATAATGTGTTTTGTAGAGTTGTGTTACTTTGGCTGATCTGAATTCACTGAACCTGCCAGAATGAGAATGGGAGGGTGAAATGAGATCACAGTGGTCCAACTAATCAAAAGACAATAAAAAGTCTTGGGAGTACCAGAGCTGGTGTTGAAAGCTGCTCGCTCAGGCAATGAGCCAAGGACTTGGCCCTGTCTTGAGCTTCAGATTCTGGATTAGACTGAGCTAGTTATGTAGTTAGTTCCTTCTGTCTCTTTCTTGGTTTGGGCTCTAGGTCCACAGACCTAGGTGACTTGGAGTTTCAGGGCTAGAGCTTTAGAAGGGCGTGAAAGCATGTCTTAGCAGGTATTAGAGAATATAAGAGCTGCTATTACTGAGACCCTGTTATGTACCAGGTGGATACTACACTAGGTGATTTACATACTTTGTTTAATTTTCACAACTCTGTAAAGTAGGTCTTATTATCTCCATTCTACCAATAAAGAAACAGAAGCTGGATGAAATGAGGTTACTATATACCTCAGTTTTTGCAATGCAAAATGAGGAAGATAAATAATACCCAACTACTGCTTGGTAAATAATGATAGTACAATTGCTGTAACGATTAAGTTAATTAATACACATAAACCACTCAGAAAAATGCCTGGTATATAACAAGGGCTCAAGTCACATTATTATCTATCATCATTAAAATAGGTCTGTTTGGTTCCAAAATGTATATTATTTTCACATAAAGCTGCCACTGGCTGCTTTGTTATTATTAAGATTGGGAGTTACACAGTTCTATACTTCATTCATACCGCATGTAGAGGTCGATTCTGACTCATAGTGACCCTATATGTCAGAGGAGAACTGCCCTATAGGGTTTCTAAGGAGTGGCTGGCGGATTTGAACTGCTGACCTTTTTGTTAGCAACAGGGCTCTTAACCACTGCACCACCAAGGCTCCAAAATTGTCCTACCTATATTCAATTTATTTTTTTGCAAAATCCATGCTCTTTTACCTCATTATGATTATTATTACCCCTAAAACCTTAAGAGAGTAATTAGAAGTTATGGTTACGTTCAGCAGCTTTTAAAAAAGAATTCCGATCATAAAGAATTGGAAAATAAGGCAAGTCTTATACAAGTAGGTTTCTATACAAATAAAGTAGTAGGACAGAATATTCCCCCACCTCTAGCTAACTTTTCTACGTGGTGTTAACATTACTATGAAAACTTGGAAGAAGAAAAAAAAAAAAAGAATCTAATTTCTTTGTACCACAAGGAAAGATTATTTTGGCAGAGAGATTGTGTTGGGATGGTCTACATGTACCACTACAGGCATTACCAAACTTCCTTCAAGCTCTTTGTTCATGCAGATACCTTTGGAGATGGACGGTAACCTGAATCAATGCCCCGAGCCAAGGATTCATCAAGCAGTGCTTTTAGCTTTTCAGCAGAATCCTTACTCTTTGAATGTAAGAAGCCTAGCGCTTTCAAAAAAATAGGATCAAGTTCCAAATTCACATTAGCAGCCATTGGAAACACCTGCAAGGGGTGGAGGGGGAGAGAAAAGGAAAGCAATTTAAAGACAATGCTCAAGTACTTACGTCAAAATTTCATTTGGTTCTTTTATTTATAATAGATAACACTGCATGCAGTACAAAGGGTTATTACAGATAAAGTAGATTTCCTTCTTATTCCTGACTGGCATTATCTAGCTCTTTTCCCCTGAAACAACCAGTGTTTTGTTATCAGCTTTCTGTGTATCCATATCCATGGCCAAGTTTTAAATCCAGGTTAGTTCCTCCTTGCCACAAAGAGTCCTTTCCTAGCTCTGCTTTAAAACATACACTTAAGTTTCAGTACACATGAACTTGATGTGCTTAGGTCAACTTGCAGGTATATCCAAATTTCTTCTCTCAAACCTTATTTCCATGACAAAGCCAAGGTCTGCTGTGTGAGTGTGAGAGGCGGTGTCACAGCAGGGCAACAGTCAGAGGACGCACTAAGTTCTGAGCTGCAGCATTTACCTAAATATCTTTCTAACTTTTTTTTTCTGCCTCCCTAGTATTCAGCCCCGATCTTAAATGTTTCAGACAACATGACAGCCTTATTTGATCACATTTAGACTGTGGTATCTCATGCATTAAGCTGTTTTAAAAAACTAGATCTCTGGGGGATGGTGCCACATCTATAAAAAAAAGTATATATATCCCATAGGGCCTATGATAATGCTCTGTGTCCTAAGGAGCTTAAAAAATAGCCAAAGTAGATGAGGATATACATCAAAGGCTTACGAAATTCCAAAACATTAAGAAGTTTTGTTTTCAGTTAATACTAATGCTCTCATGTGGTTCTACTTCTGGTTGTCACGTTTTCAAACACCGCTTCAGACAAGGAATTATTAAAATAAAAACGTATTCCTTGTGTTAAATCATTTGATCAATATACCAGGACGTGAAATCCATCTTCTATCCTCAAGGTCAGTAGTATAATAACACAACACACTTGCACCGCCACAGTTGAGGCTCTCTCGGCAATGCCACAGTAATCTCCCATTTTCAGGGGTTTATAAAGCCACTACAACTTCCTTAGGTTGAATCTTGGCATACGAAAGCTCAGCCTGAAAACAGATTTTATTTGTTCCTTCTTCCACTCACTTTTCCCCTCATCAATCTCCAAGTTTGACAGGAAACACCACACACACACCCCCTAAATTTTTTCTATTTTATTCTTTTAAGTTTCAGAGATACTATTAGATGCCCCACTGCCCCCAAATCATGTCAGACTCTGTGATCTATTAAAATATTACTGGAATCACTCATGAAAAGGAGTTCAAAGGCCGATACTAGAAAGACAATCACCTTATCTCAAACAGTTGTATCAGTAAGAGTTTAACAAAAATTGAAAAGCAACCTCTGTCACTTCTTAAGACTGTATTATTACACAAACCATCTATATATATGATAGACACAGAAAAGTTATTTTTAAATTTCCTTATAAGGCTGGTCACCATACATGTTCTGAGAAGAAAACAGCTCCTCAATAAAATTTCCATGATTAAAAAGAAGGGTAAACCTGCCAATCCTCCAGAGTGCACTGGGGGACAGAGCCTGGTCCTTCTATTGAAGTAACTTTATGTAGCTAAAGGAGACAGTAGTTAGTTATTCAGAACAATCTCTTTTACGGGGTACTGACCAAAAGGTTGGTATCTAGAAGAATCCTGGTATATACCAGAACAACCCTTACTTGAAATTTCTATGCTAAAAAAACTAAAGCAAAATATTTATTGTTAGGCATTTCTACAATCACAGATAAAAGCTTTATGTCACAGTATAGGCGACTAGAGTGAAGCACCTAGATTACAAGTCTACAGAAGTCACGTCATTACCACCAACACTCCAACTGGAACCTCGGTGTTAGTTCTTTTTATACGATACTGGAGTTGGAAAACTTAACTGGCTGTGTACCCGTCCTACATCACTAACATATCCCACTAGCCCAACGGTCTCCATAGTGGGATACAGGGAGAAAATATTAGAACGTCTATTTAATTTTTTATTAGAAAAATTATTAATATACAGAGTGACAGTAGTCCATGTAAATATATAAATATGGGAGAGTGCTAAATTTTTACGTGGAGTAAGTTATAAGGAAAGTTTGGTGGTCACTGCTCTAGTGTACCTAGCGACTTGGAGTTTCACTGTCTCGATTACACGTAATGGCTGCTTTAAGGTACAAACTACCTTCCCCTCGCAAGTCCCTCCAGTACTCTCATTCAGTTCAACCCTTCTTCCCCCTCTCCACACCAAGGTCATTGCTATCCACCCATCAGCTTCTAGCTCTTACTCTATTCCTAACATACGCCCTTGTATTTTCTACTTTTTCCTCAAGCACTCCTTTACTATCCCCCCACAATGACACCACCTCCCTTGACACCTTCTCCAATAACGCTCCTTCAACTTGTTCCTTCTCAAAAGAGCAAAGAGAGGTCTATAGAGTCCTTACTCTACACTGCTGCTTTCAGAAAAATATTCTATGACTGCCATTTATCAACATCTCTTAAAATCTATGCCTGTATCTTCACTGTTACTAAATGTACAGAACATTTGTATCTTCACTGTTACTAATGTACAGAGCATTTGTATCTTCACTGTTACTAATGTACAGAGCATTTGTATCTTCACTGTTACTAATGTACAGAGCATTTGTATCTTCACTGTTACTAATGTACAGAGCACTTGTATCTTCACTGTTACTAATGTACAGAGCATGTGTATCTTCACTGTTACTAATGTACAGAGCACTTGTATCTTCACTGTTACTAATGTACAGAGCATGTGTATCTTCACTGTTACTAATGTACAGAGCATTTGTATCTTCACTGTTACTAATGTACAGAGCATGTGTATCTTCACTGTTACTAACGTACAGACCATTTGTATCTTCAGTTACTAATGTACAGAGCATTTGTATCTTCACTGTTACTAACGTACAGAGCATTTGTATCTTCAGTTACTAATGTACAGAGCATTTGTATCTTCACTGTTACTAATGTACAGAGCATTTGTATCTTCACTGTTACTAACGTACAGAGCACTTGTATCTTCACTGTTACTAACGTACAGAGCACTTGTATCTTCACTGTTACTAACGTACAGAGCACTTGTATCTTCACTGTTACTAACGTACAGAGCACTTGTATCTTCACTGTTACTAACGTACAGAGCACTTGTATCTTCACTGTTACTAACGTACAGAGCACTTGTATCTTCACTGTTACTAATGTACAGAGCATTTGTATCTTCACTGTTACTAACGTACAGAGCATTTGTATCTTCACTGTTACTAATGTACAGAGCATTTGTATCTTCAGTTACTAATGTACAGAGCACTTGTATCTTCACTGTTACTAATGTACAGAGCATTTGCACCAGGCTCCTCTTCCTCTTCCATCATCTTGACAATTTCAGCATCCATATTGATCATCCTCTTCGACTTCCTGCACTCAGTCTATTTAGGTCTTCGACCCCAAGGGCCTTGTCTTCAGCCACTGAAATTTAAAACTTGCCACAACTATTCTCCTCTTTGACTAAAATCTTCCATCATTCTAACTCTTCCACTGCCTTGATCCAAGAGCCTCTTCAGGGTACCAAGACAGCTATTCTTCTCTGCTCATTTCTTTCTCAATTCTTCACTCCCATTCCACCTGCTCTTTGAATTTGTAAAGGTCTCCAGTTTCATCAGCCTCTGCTTTCTCCTTATCAGCACCTTCTTGCTATTTCTTTCCCTCACCAAAGAGAAAACAGTAGTTTAGCATGAAGTAAAACACTCGTGGTTATGTGTTTTAGCCTTTACATTTTAGTTTTCTATCTTATTTTCCTTCTCTCTTTTTATTGCCTTCTCTGGTTTCTATTACTTTTCATTGGCAACTGCACATATAGTGGAAAAAAACTCACTTTCCTTCTACGGAAGTCCTAAAGACATTAGCAACTACGGAGTAACTTTGTCAATCTTTTTCCTTTACTATTTCCAAAAATACTTCCCTACAGTTTTACTGAATCATGTTACTTCTACAAAATTCCTTTCCTGCATATTCTAAAATCCATGACCAAAACAGACTATAAAAGGGCCATATCAATCTATCCGTAGATTAGAGTTCTACAAAACAAAGTCCTGGAGGTATATATGAAAGAAGTTAATGCTCTAGATGTATGTAGTTTAATTTTAACACCTAGGTATTGCTTTAAAAAAAGTATGAAAAAATTAATAATCACCACTTTACAAACCGGCAATAACCTATGGAAGTGGTAGTTGTGGTATGTTGGTGGGAGTGAATGTAGCAGCTGGTGCTAAGAATAACCTGTGGCAAATTCATACGGGTAACACAGAAATTTCCTCTACTAAGCAATGATCCTTTTTCTCTATCAATCATTTTTTATCCTTCTTGATATATTTGCAGTATGTTACTTACTTCCTATCCAGGCTTTCAATGACTCTCTTCCAATACTCTAAGCACCCTTGTCCCATAGCCCTATAGTTTCATCTGCTTTGCAGACATCACTCTATTACCCACCTTCTCCCTACCTGCACTCAAACTTTAAACACATTCCAACAGGCAGAGTAAACCAAAAACCATATCCATTGCTGTCTTTCCCATAGGGTTTCCAAGCAGCAGCTGGTGAATTCAAACTGTGGACCTTTTGGTTAGCAGCCAAGCTCTTAACCACCATGCCACCAGGGTTCCAACAGGCAGAATAGTACTTTTGTATTTTCAGTCACCAACCTCATCCAGGCACTCAGCACAGCTTAGCGATCCTACCATGCTCGTCTGGTCAACTCACTTCCCCCACATTCTGCAAAGACCAGTTATATTTTCTTCATTTTCCTTAAAACTGCTTCAAAATCTCAGTAGATGACCTTATCTACTTCACAGGGAAAACAGAAAGTTTCAAAGAAGAACTAAATCAACTTCCTGCTACCACATCGACAAACTTACTTGTACCTGCACCCATCTTTTCCTCTTTCCCACTAGATAAAAAGAAGGTCCCTCCTCCCACTTCTCCAGGTGATGCCACCTTTGTTCTGGATCCTATCTCTTCTTGCCCTCTTTGTAACCCTGTGATATGGATTATTTACTCCGTCTTCTTTGTTTCAGTCTCTTCCTCTCTACTGGCATCTTTTCACTGACATTTATCGAATAAAGAGATGAAAGTAAAGTATAATGTTCTTGTCACACCTTTAACACAAGTCTAACCATTTCCAACACCCCTCCAGCAAAATGCAACAAAAAAGCAACCCAATCCCCCTACAAACATTAAAAAAATCAAGCATCAAAACAAAACAATATCTCTCTCATTACTAAGAATTTGTACAATGTTCCTGACTGCAAAACTCTCGTTCCCATCCTTCACCTGGCCTAAATTCATTAATCCCGCGAGACTATAAACTCTGTGAGGGCAGGAACTTGTTTCGTTCAGTTTGCATCCCTAGTGCTTGGAACTTCACAAGTGCTCAAAAATATTTTTTAAACAAACAAGCTGGGTTTTTGCATAAACGTCACTTTTTTTTTAAAGTACTTCTGTGATCTCTCCAGTCAAAACTAGGTATTTAAGCATAAATACAAAATGTAAATATATGCTTTTCCTCTAGACCCTGTTTCCCACCCTACCTGCCACATCCCAAAAGAAGTTCCAAAGTTGAGCTCTGAACGTGCACCAGAGGAAGGAAATTGAAGCTATTCATGCAGAGTGCAATATTATGGTTGCCATCTCAAAACAGCGCTAGAGAAGCTTTGCTGTTCATGCCTTTGCAAGCTCTTGCGAACTTTTCCAATAAACATCCTTTACAAGATGCTATGCGTTTCATTCCTCCACCGAGTTCTCAGTCCTGGGGTACAATGATACCTAAGGAGCACTTGCGCAAACGCAGGGGAGGCGGTAGGGCCCTGCTTCCAAACCTATCAGATGACAGAGAAGCTGAAAAGCAATAGCAGACGTTTAGAAAAGGGATGGCAATCCTTTGACCAAAGTATGAGACACCAAAGGCCTAGCACGGGGAAAGGTCCTTGACAAGAGCACCAAGCAGAAGATGAGAGACGAAGTGTGGGAGCTGTACCGAGAGGTCGCCAAAACCTTCCGAGGAAGATCCGAGATAGGGTTCCAAAGACCTAGTCCCTGGGGCCGAGTCCTCAGTCCGCGTGCACCAGCTCACAACACACTCGGAGAAAGCACAGCCCTCATTGAAACAGGAGAGCGGTCTGCTTGGGGAATGCGACTGCCCGCCAATTAGGAGGTTTCCCAGTCAGGACGAGGGAAATTAAAAGCCCCCAGAGCTACTCTCCTAGCTCGCCCCTCGCGATGATCTCGAGCCTCCCAGAGGTGGGTGGGAATGGGGTCGGTCGTCACAACTCACCGCTCCGCCCAGTAGCTCCGTCCGTTCCCGCTAGCCCCTTCCGAACCGGTCCCGGCGCCTGCCGACTCTGAGAGCCGGAAAACAAAGTTCCTGTAGCAAGGTGGAGGGGGGAACGTTTTGAAAGTGCGATAGCAGGAAGTGACGCACACGTTTCCGCTCCGCTGGATTATGAATGACGACGAACGCTGGTATTGCCCGGACGCGTGACCTGCTGTTTCTTTCTCGGTCTCTGTAGAAGCTAGTGGTCCGCAGGAGGCGGCTCCCAGAAGCAGCCTCGGAATCCCGGCTCGGGCGGGACGGGAAAGCGCAGGCGGCCAGCGTCGCCGGCACGCTCACGCACCCTCCCTGCCTGGCCGCGCCTCTGCGACCAGGTAAAGAGGGCGCTTGGGCCGCCGGTGCCCCAGCCCTTGCGACCTTTCAGTGACTGCTCTTGGTGTCGGGGGTCGACGGGACTGGGGATGCGGGGGAAGGGCGGGAAGGGCGAGGGCTTGGAATCAGTGTCCCGATTTTTCTCCAGCCCTGTGGCCGCCTCGGCGTCTTTAGACACGGGATCTGGGGGTACCGGCGGAGGGCTTCGGGCTACTTCTCAGTTTTACGCGTTTCCACGCTTTCCTCGGCCCAGTCCCCATGGTTTCCTCTGCTGATGGGGAAATGGATTAGCTTCCAACTGTAGAAGGTCTGTGGGGTCGCTTGCCGTTTGCCTTTAAGTGTAGTTTCAAGACTTTCTGGATCACGCTTTAGTTTTTTCTCTTTGACACTTGGTTTTTCATTACAGCCCTTCCTGATTGGAGAAAACAGTTGTATGTGAATACTACAAAACCGTTGCTCCAGAGGACTTGCCTCATTTTGGGCAGTTTGCTTATGTTACACCGTCAAAACAGTGTTCCTCTTCTTTTTTAACTTATATAGAAAGCTTGGGTTTAACTTGCGGGAACATTTTTTTTTTTTTTAGTATGAAAGTACAAATATTCCCATCTCAATTCTCACGTGGTTTTGGAATTAGGTGACCTTTTTTTTTCTTTCATTCTTAATGCTAGGATCCCTTAGTGCCATGATCCCATCCCTTGTTTTTGAATACCAAGAGATTGCATTTAATAATATATTTTGAGATAAATTATTAATAAAGAGGGTAGTGTACTTCTATTTTTTCCGAAGTTTTTCTAGTGTTTTTCAGTGTTTACAGGAGGAAATGCAAAAGCTGGCAAGAACTAGATATGTGACAATTTAAAACGTGAACCTCATTTAAATATTGTGAAAATAAATTCTTTGTTAAAACACAATAACTGAGTGCTTTGCTGTCATATTTAATAAATCAAACAGTAAGCTATGTGATTTTTTTTTTGTTTTTTAAACTCTGATGGGGCACATACACCAAGGATTGCTTTTAGCATACTTATT
Organism: Dugong dugon; assembly: GCA_030035585.1. Classification (NCBI taxonomy): domain Eukaryota; kingdom Metazoa; phylum Chordata; class Mammalia; order Sirenia; family Dugongidae; genus Dugong; species Dugong dugon. The sequence continues at coordinate 16,032,759 of CM057463.1, read as the reverse complement.
ACTTGAAACTGTGTTGAGTTATACTCGAAGGCATCACTTTAAGATGTCTAACTTCAAAAATAAGTTACACAATCAAGATTTGAGAGTGGTTGGATGGTTGCTTTTACTTTCTTTACACTTCTCCATGTAGTGTTCCTTTTAAGTTTTTAGTTTGTAGATTTTGCATCATCACCTGCAGTTTGAAATAATCAATACTGCCTATGCAGTTGGCCTTTCTAACAGCAAAGATTTAACAGACCTTGAAACTCACAAATTAGGGGGCCAGGCAACTGAAAAGTTGATGGTATATAGTTCCCTGCATATGTGTTGTTTTGTTTTTACCCTCAAGTATTCAAAGCAGCCTAGTGAATTCTGATATGATTAGTACTTGGGGTGCAGGGATTTAAACCTTTAAGTTCAAAACAAGCACAGGTATTGTTTGCTGTGGGAATTCAGTACTTTTATTTCAGTCCTCCTGATGCTTCAGACATGTTAGCATTCACAGTGTGGATCCCTTTTAATTATGAGGTCAGGTTTAGCTGCAAGCATTATGATTCCACGGCAACAGATGATCCCCTGATTCTCCAGAGAGAAGCTAACACATTTCTCTTATGGCTAAGGTTACTGTACGCTTTATTACTTTTAAACTTTTTTTTTTTTTTTTAATTTTTAATACTTCTTTTCCACATAAGAAAACATCTAATTTAATTATAGGTTTTTGTCCTTTAGGACTTAACTATCCTCACATTATGTAACGTAATGAGTTCTGAAGAAGCTCAGTTTTTTCCTTTTTCAACTTTTAATATTTGAAGTAATTTGCTTTTATGTACATCTCTAGGGGCGAGAGTTGTTTTTGTTTTTGTTTTAATCTGTATTGTAAGAATGAAGGGATTCTGCAACCAAATAATTAGTGTTGTTTTGTGGAATGTGTAAAACAGACTAAGTTCTTACATTCATAATGTTGAGAGCTTGATATAGGAGGGAATTTAAACCAGTTTAAATTTACATTTTAATCTTCAGGAAAAATTAATTTATAAAATGTTTATACTTGTAAACTGTGTCAGACTATTTATTTTGTATAATAAAAAAGTGTATGCAGACTAAGGGTTTCACTTTTATATTCTACCATTTGTGACTCCCTGGCTTTTTACCTGAATAACGCTGCCCCCCTTCTCCCCTCCCTGTCAGATATTTGAAAAACAGCCTTTTTAGTTCAACATGAATCCTTACCTTTCCTGGGAAGAAATTTGGAAATATAAAAAACATAGTTTGGGTTTTGCCCACCAAAAGTTTGTTTCTTTTAATAGTGTTAATGGATTAGGAATTTGGGGATAAGTAATAGATATGTGACAATTTAAAACGTGATGGGGTTTTCTAGTCTGTCACATGGGGTCGCTATGAGTCAAAAATCGAGTAGATGGCACAACAGCGATAATACTGAATACTTAGGGGCTTACTATGTCACAGATACTGTTCTGTTCTCATAACACACTGTATGGTAGGTACTGTTATCCCCATTTTACAAACGAGGAAACTAATGCACAAAAAGGTTTTGTACAGCTACAAAGTATCATCCAGAATTTGAACCCAGTTAGTCTGGCTCAAGTCTGAGCACTTACCCATGACTATATTTCTTGGTGTATATATATTCTTGTTAGGTAAACTTCGGTTACATCCCTAGTTCTCCTGCCTGAATATCAATACACATCAAAACTTCTATGATTTCTTTATTTACAAATTAGTCTGGATTCCAGTTATACTTTTTTCAGTTCAGCTCACAGAGATGATTCTGTTTCTTCATTTTAATTTACACTTTGGCTGACCTTTAAAATAGATTTATTAATTTAAAAAGAATGATGTTATGAGGATTGAGGTTTATGTTGTACTGAGACAGATTCTCAGGAAGACTCTCATTACTGTCATTACTGATACTCAGTTATGTATTTTTATTCATTCGTTGAACTAAAAGTTGTTGGAGAGACTGCAGTAAATACAATAGATCAAGTCCCTGTCCCACAGGGGTTTCTAGGCTGTAGTCTTTACGGGAGCATATTACCAGGTTTTTCTCCCGTGGAGCCACTGGGTATGTTTGAACTGCCAGCCTTTTGGTTAGCAGCCAAGCACTTAACTGTTGCACCATCAGTGTGAGAAACCAAAAACCAAACCCACTGCCCTCAGGTTAATTCTGACTCATAGTGACCCCGTAAGGTTTCCAAGGCTGTAAATCTTCTATGGAAAAAGACTGCCACATCTTTCTCCGGTGGAGCCGCTGGTGGTTTTGAACCGCTCACCTTTTCGTTAGCAGTCGATTGTTTTAACCACTGCGCCACCAGGGCCACCAGTGTGCAGTGAGTTGCAGTATAAAATTTATTTTTTACTGTGTGGCATGATCGAAAAGTTTGAAAGCCTCAGATGGAAGAAGTGAGTGTAGATTGAGATGAGAGCAAAGCACTGAGCCATGGGTCACTGAAAAGTCTGAGTAAAGGGGATCAGGAAGCAATTGCCAGAGAACTTAATCCAGTGTTGAAAACTGCCCAGTAACCCTGCCTTCAGAATGGAGATTTTCATCAAGAGTCACTGAGACCAGCACACTTGCTGAGAATAACGATAACTGCTGATGAGTTTTGCTTCGGTGAAATTGTTGGCTGCAGTGAAGTTATATGCTTCAACTTATAAAATTCTGAATTTACAAAATAGTGCTATTTTATAAAAATATTTTTTCTGAGTGTTTTCAAATAAGATAATGGTTCGACTAATACCTTTTGTTTGATGTACAGTTCTTATCCATAAATTGGAAATAAAATGTATTTTAAGGATTGTGAGGATAAGAAGTAACGTATAAACATTCTGCATGGTCAACAAATAGTAGATGGACAATAAAATCTAATACTATTTTGAATAATATGCTTTGTTTATTCATCTAACAATTATTAAATTTCTAGCAAATTCTAGGCATAGTGATTGTCTTATTTAAAAAAAAGATCTGCATAATATTTTGCTGCAGTTATATAATTTTCTTGGCATTATCTATTATGTAATATATAATTTATCAACTTATTAGGTAATATTTAGTTGCTGTAGATCCTGACTTGAACACAAAACTTTCAGAAATGCTTTTTCCATTTTGTGGAGTGGTATGCTTATTTTTTTCTCGTTCTCCCTCTATGTACATGGGGTGAAGTAAAACTCATAAAACTCATTTCCCTTTTCATATATGAAATGTTTCAATTTATCAAAGTCAAGATACATTCATTAGAATGAGAATGCAGAAAAGTCTAATGCTTAAAATCTTAAACCTGTGACTAGTTCAGTCATTTAAAAATGTCTTTGAAGATTCCCAAGTAAAGAAACCAAGGCTTCAATGTTTAATTTACCTACTTAGTCCCTCTGTGGCAAGATTTTCCAAGCAAACTGGCATGTCCAGGGAGAAGATGCACACTTTACCAGCTCTGTTCAGCCCTTGAATTTTGTGGGTTTTGTCCGCTGCTTTTTCACTCCTGAGTAGCAGTTGCAGTATGGCACCTATCAAATCTCAGAGGAAGAGCAAATGACACTATTGCTGTGCTTGGCAGGAGTGCAGTCCGGAGTAACGTGAGCTATGCCCAGAAGCCCTGGAGCCCCAGAAGATGATTCTGTAGTAGCTACCTCCTTAAAGGTCATGACACAAAATTAATGGATTATGGAATTCTCCAGGTAGAAATGGAGAAGAAAAGAAGATGGACTTCTTTGCCTAGCATGTTTGTAAACTTTGAGCAAATACTGTGTTCTACTCTCTTGAAAAACTGAAGACACAGTGCAAGCCAAAAACATATCACATTTGTACAAGTTGTCTTAATATTTGTTTTAGAAATTACGTTAGTACTTAGTGGGGAAAAATTGTCCAGGGGAAGTAACTTTTTTTAAACTCCAAGATCATTAAGTCACATTTTTAATCTCTCAGGAAAAGAACACCAACATCTATATTGGAAAAAAAATTATATTAAAAATCAACAGTACTTTGCATTTTCTCTCAGGCATCTCATTAATTTTTAGATATCTCCATGGGCAGGTTATTGCTATTCTATTTTGTTGACATTTAGCATTTATTAAGTGCTCACAGTGAGAAGGGTTTATAGAATATGTAAAAGCTACTTTTCAAGTTTCTTATGTTCCTTAGAAACCCTTGTGGCGTAGTGGTTAAGAGTTTGGCTGCTAACCAAAAGGTCAACAGTCCGAATCCACCAGGTGCTCCTTGGAAACCCTCTGCTCTGCTCTGTCCTATAGGGTCATTGTGAGTCGGGATCAACTTGATGGTAACGGGTTTTTTTTTTTTTTTTTTTTTTTTTGGTTTTATGTTCCTTAGAAAGTGGCAAATATACATGTACTTTAATTTTTTGTATTTCTACATATCCTAATCCAACAAGAGCTGTAAAATACCACAGCATTGTTTTCAATTAAAAAATGTTAGCAGGACTGCCTCCTAATTACTCTTGCTTAGACTGTTCGGCAGTTGAGGGGATTCATCATGTTTTCTTTCAAATCTGCCTTCTTGAAGTTCGTAGGGATGTTCTTTATAATATCTTACTGTCAGAAGGGGGAATTAAGAGGATTAATAAATTAATCAGCAATAGATTTCTAGGGGCAAACTCCTCAAAGAGACATCAATTCCTATAAAATGTGGTTGGTTCTTTTTGCTTAGGAACTTTAATAAATCCGCTTAACATGTTTTAAAATCAGTTCTAGCTGCCAAACAAAAACCGTCCCTCAGGTAATTAAACTCAGGGAGAAAATGATTTCCATGGGCTAAAAAGTTGTTACTCCTAAATTACTTGAAATAGTTTTCTCTAGCTAATCTTTTAATGAAGGTACAGTTCATGGGGCATATCTGTTATGTTTTAATAAAATAAATATACCTTAATAAAATATTGGCAGGGTTGCTATGAGTCGAGATTGATTCGAGGGCAATAGGTTTTTTTTTTTTCCCTAGTGATTATTTGCATTATAAAAAGGTTTCCTAAGAGTACTTTGCTAACTACATCCATTTATTATAATGGGTGATTATCTATTTAATAGAAACATTGAGGACCAAGAAGCTTAAAAAGTGTTTGACTACTGCTTTAGATTTAAAAAAAAAAAAAAAAAAATTCAGGGAATTTAGAATATTAAAGGAAATTTAGTATGTTGAAAGTTCCCTAAAATTCAGGGTACCCAAAATTTTCAAATAAACTTAAATGAAAAAGTGATTTTCATATGCACTTTTAAAAGGCTTTTAAAATAATTCCTTTAATATGCCATCTTCCTATAACGTGCTTCCATGCTGAAAGCTTTTGAAGAGTGCCATCTAGTGTTAATTTTAGAGTAGAGATTTATGGATTAGAACGTGGGGAATTTTGGACCCAGGAAATGTATTAATCAAAAAAAGCCATGATACAAAGGCCTTAAGGAATATGACTTAAAAACACCCACAAATAATTAGACCTCAAGATTGTACATGTTTACATCCAAGGTAACCAGTGCATGTATTAATCCATGCATTCATTCAACAAATACTATTTGTTTATATGCCAGGCCTTGGTCTAGGTATCTAAAAAAAAAAAAAAAAAAAATTGTTGCTGTGGAGTTGATTCTGACTCATAGTGACCCTATAGGACATAGTAGAAGTGCCCCGTAGGATTTCCAAGGCTGTAAATCTTTATGGAAGCAGACTGCCACATCTTTCTTCCAAAGCGACTGGTAGGTTGGAACTGCCCACCTTTCTGTTAGCAGCAGAGTGCTTAACCACTGCGCCACCAGGGCTCCTCCGTTCTACGTATAGGAATGAACAAAACAAAATTTCTCATTTCATGGAACATTCTAACTGGAGTAGACAGATAATAAAATAAATATATAGTATAACTGATAAATGCTATGGAGAAAAAGCATAAGGGTTACAAAGGCTTTTTTGGGGGATAGGAGTGGGTTGGGTCTCAGTAAGAAGTAAAAATCTGAAGGAGGTAAGGGAGTGGAAACATCTGTGCATGTGAAAATGCTGTGAAGTGGGAATGTGCTTAGTGTTTTAGAGGAATAACAAGCCAGTTTGGCTGGAGCAGTATGAGACCTGAGTAGAGGTGAGATGAACCCAGACACATAATGGGATTAGATCATGGAAGGCTTTGGAGGCCATTGTAATGAGTTTGGCTCTTACTCTGAGCATGAAGGGAGACATTAGAGGGTTCTGAGTGGAGTATGACATGATCTTACTACTGTTTTAATAGGATCACTTTGGCTGCTCTGTTGAAAATAGACTAGAAGTAGCTAGAACAAAAAAGGCAGAGAAACCAACTAGGTGGCAAATCCTATAGTCTGGAAGAGGCGTGATGGTAACTTAGATCACAGTGGAGCCATGGAGATGATGTCATTAGATTCTGGATATACATTGAAAGTAGCACCAACATAATTTTTTGATGGATTGGTTATGGGGATGTGAAAGAAAAGAGTAAGGATGACTCCCAAGGTTTTTTTGGCCTGAGCATCTACAGGTGGGTAAGACACATGAGGAGCAGGTTTTGGGAGTGGGGGAGAGTAAGGAACTTGATTTTGGACATGTTTGAAATATCTCAGCTTATCAATATTTATGTTATGGGGAAATTCAAACATTTTCCTGTTGTGATTCACTACTCAACACCTAACCGCATATTAAAGTCCACTTTCTTTAGGAGAATCCATTTCTCATGAGGGAATGAATATACTCCACTGATTATTATTTTGTAGGGTCATAAAACAGAAGCCACACGGGAGGAATGTTGATTATTCAGGGACGCCCAACCTTGTCAAAATTTCTCAAGGCTCTTATTATTTCCAGACAACTCTTGGTATTCTTGGTTGATTTCTTCTTTCCCGTTGTATTTACCTCCTGTGTTCTCACCTCCAGTGAGAAACCAAAGTACTTGATCGGGAAGTTCTATTGCAAGACACCGGAGGAATATTTTAAAGGAGTTGGATATAAAATCACTCTAAGACATGTAAAATCACCCCAAGACTAGTTAATTGCACGGGGTCCAGATCTTTTGGAAATCATGTATCAGTCTTCAGGAACGAATTCTATAGACTGTTATCTACCACAAATTATTACTTTTAAAATGTTCATTATGTTAGTTTCTGCTTTATTATAATTTAAGGCCTATAACCACTTAAATTTATGCTTCAGGTGAACCAATGAAAGAAGAAAATGAAGGGCATTAAGAAGAGTCTTACAGAAGAATATCTCTATCTGGACTTGTCTCATCAAACAGAAGGATGCATCTTTCCTCTCCATACAGCTGTAACTGTATTTTTGTTGTTGTACTGTGACTGCAAAATATTTAAAGTTTGCTTAGTCCTCACCAGAGAAAGTACAGACATTTCCCAAATAAAAAATGTATTGCCCCAGGATGTCGAAACACAGATTATTTCAAGGGAAGAGCTTCCATCAATAGTCCAGAATTGTTGTTTACCTGCAGCGGTGGAAAGACCAGGCAATTTTTGTAGAGCAGGACTGGCTGTTGTATTAAGACACATAATTCAGAAATCATATGAAGCTGATCCCTCAAAGAAGGAAATTTTGGAACTACTGGGTTTTAAAAAGACTTGCTTGAAAGCCTGTGCTGAAGTAAGTATATTGTCTCTCCCACTGTTATTTAAACCACAGAGTGACTGATGGCACGTTCACTCGAACATTTATTTTAACTTCCTGTTGCGAACCAAATTTTCATTTATTTAAGAAACCCACAGAAACCAATGAAACAGTTAAAGTAGCCCTTCACGTGTGCCAATATTTCAATGCAGTATTGGAAAATAAGAACTTAAGATTTAATTTATGAGGTTTGGAGAAATCAGTGATATTTTTAGAGAGTGGCTTTTTCACCCTTTATTTTAGGTATGTTGAGGATTTTTAAAGAGAAGTTTTACATATAAACAGGAGGAGCTCAAGCAGCAGTGTGTCCAAAATGGCTTTTTTCTTTCTTTTTAGTTTAAAGGTTTGGGGAAGTAAATATTAATTCAGTAAAAGGATACAGGAATGCTGAACCTCCCAATGCTGAATGTTATCACTTCTGAAGCACTATAACATGTCTCTGATGTAGCATAAAAACGTAGCCCAGAGATGATTTAGCCCAAGACTTGGCAAATTCTCTAAACCAGTCTTATTTCCCAACAGAAAGTACTTTTTCTTCAAGCTACGTTGGAAGTAAAGAATCCTTTCATTTCTTGTTTTATTTTGTTTTGTAGGTTAGTCAGTGGACCAGGCTTTGTGAACTCACCATCCCTTCGGCTATTGAGAATTTCCTCGGAGAGTCTTCTGAACAGCCTTCAACGATCCCTGTAGAAATATTACAGCTGGAGAAAAAACTCAGTGAGCCTGTTAGAGTGCACAATGACGACAAACTCCGTAGGCAGAAGCTGAAGGAACAGAAGGCTGCTGGAGTTGGACTTTCCCTTGCGAAGGACAAAACAAAGAGCAAAGCCTGTAATCAGGAAACATCTGAAGAGTTGGACTCTCCATCCAAGAGCCTGGAACTGGAATTGGCATTCTCAAAGCTCACCCCACAGGAGGATCCAGCCTCTGCCAACAGGGAGCCTTCTCACATCAGAAAAGTGAAAGCCTCTGACCTTCCACCTCTGGAGCATGTGTTTGCAGAAGGGCTTTACTTCACATTGGCAGATATCGTGCTCTTGCCTTGTGTCCATCATTTTTTGGTAAGGTTTTATCTAGAGTGGATATATTACTGTATGGTTCAATCTATGATATTGCCTAGATTTTAATCCCAATTTCACTTCTTACTATCATGTCTCTGTGCAGGTTATATTTCTCTGTCTCTGTTTTCTTATCTGTAAAATGGAGATAATAATAGTACCTACCAGAATAGGATCAGTGTGAGGAATAAATGACATAATTTGTATAAAGTATGGGGAACAGTGCTTGGCATACAGCAAGCTCTTGGTAAATGTTAGTAATTATATCTTTTAATTTTGTGTTGCTAAAATGTTAGCAGTTATTATGATTACGAATTTCAAATTGCTCTTGTCATTACCTTCTAAAAGTAGAGGGCCCAGTATACAGAAACTAAAAAAGCTTATCAGTTATATTTTACCATTGACTGGTTCCTTAATATACTAATCTCATTCTGTTAGGCATTTTCAGATCAGAAACAGTTTATTCTCATTCTTGTGTTTCTCTGTTCTGCATATGATTAAAGTCACTGGCTAGTCTATCTTATGCTGTGGGATAATATAGGAGGAAAGGTTTCTTTCCTGTCAGGGGCACTGTTAACTGGAAAGAATTGGGCAAAGTCTAACCTTTTAGGGTTAAGGGAACATTCAGGGGCTTTTAGGGAGGCACCTAAGTTTGAGAGAAGAATGAAAGCTAGAAAATGGATCACACTAAAGAAACCAGATAAAAAGATTGATAGTCTACCCTTTTTTCATATAACAATAGATAGCTTTTTATTTTTTCATAGACATTACTTGAAAAGAAATGAAAAAGGGACATTTCTCCTACAGAGATTTGGCTTGCTCCATACAGATTACTATTAAGATCGTGATAAAGTCCCATCTCTTTGCAGTTGCACTTCACCTTCAATATATCAGCTTAATAAAGGAGACAATGTGGTAGAGTAGAAACAGTCCTGGCCTTGCAGTAGGGTTTGAATGCTAATTCTGTAATTTATTTACTGGCTTTTTGTGACTTGGGGCTGGTTATTACAGCTCTCTAAGCCTCATTATCCTCATCTATAAAATTAAGATAATACACTTCTTAAAGACATATTGTAAGGCTCAGAAATATTATTCTTAGAAATACTATATGTAAAATGATGGATCATGGGACAATGCATGGCTCATAAGAAGGAGCTCAATAAATGGAATTTATTATAATTAATAAATCTTGAGAAAAATCACAATAGACTAGGCAAACTAAGTTAACCTTTCTCTCCTTGGTGTGGAAACATGTTCAGGGCCACAAGATTTTAGTGATGGGTTTTCTAAAAATATGTAATATGGTATATAATACATTATTATATGCACATCCATGAATATTTCCTGATGTTAATAATAAGAATGTTTAAGGGTTGTGTTGTATCACACATGAGATTAAAATTCGTACATCAACCTCTCCATATTCCTTTGGAGAGAGATTTCTTGCAGTATGAACATTTTGACTCTTATTCCAAGGATAGAAGAGAAAATGAACTACTGAGACAGGAAAATCACTTTCAGAATGGTTTTCTTTATTTGATAACTACAATATCCTAGACAAGTGACTAATATCCTGCTATTAAAATATTGAGTGTATGAGTATATACATATGACACACGTGTGTACGTGTGTGTATGTATGTATATGTATGTATATATATGTGTATACATATATATATAATGCAAACACAAATATATGTATGTCTGTGTGAAGGAGAAAAGAACAGGGTGAGCTGTAACTCTGCAGCTTTCTGACTGGTTTTCAAGAGTTACATTTTTCTTTCTCTGAAGCATTTCATCCTTTCTCCTGCTATGGATTATATTTCATCCTCATTATGTATCACCAACACTTCAGATATCTCTACTGACAGATAAGACTTCTGATGAAAATCTATATATTTGAAGGCTGGTGCTTCACTAAGTTAGGTGGTATTGACCAATTGCCATTTTATTTAATTTATTATTGTGATTTAAATGAAAGTTTATAGTTCAAGTTAGTTTTTCACACAAAAAGTTATACACACGCTGCTGTGTGACCCTAATTGCTCTGTCCCCATACTGTGACGGCACACTCCTCTCCACCCCGGGTTTCCTGTGTCCATTCAATCAGCTCTTGTCCCTTTCTGCCTTCTCATCTCTCCTCTGGACAGGAGCTGCCCATTTAGACTCATGTATCTACTTGATCTAAGAAGCACACTCTTCCCAAGTATTATTTTATGTCTTATAGTCCAGTCTAATCTTTGTATGAAGATTTGGCTTTGGGAATGGTTTCAGTTTTGGGCTACCAGAGAATCCAGGGGCTATGTCTTCCAGGGTCTTTCCAGTCTCAGTCAGACCATTAAGTCTGGTCTTTTTACTAGAATCTGTGTTCTGTACCCCACTTTTCTCCTGCTCTGTCAGGGACCCTCTTTTGTGTTCCCTATTAGGGTGGTCATTGGTGGTAGCCAGGCACCGTCTAGTTGTTCTGGTCTCAGGCTGATGGACTCTCTAGTTTATGTGGCCCTTTTGTCTCCTGGGCTAATAATTTCCTTGTGTCTTTGGTATTCTTCGTTCTCCTTTGCTCCAGGTGGGTTGGAAGCAAGTGATGCATCTTAGATGGCCGCTCGCTAGCTTTTAAGACCCTAGATGCCACTCACCAAAGTGGGATGCAGAATTTTAATAAACTTTGTTATGTTGATTGACCTAGATGTCCCCTGAAATCATGGTCCCCAGACCCCCGCCCCTGCTTCTCTTTCCCTTGAAGTGTTTGGTTGTATTCAGGAAACTTCTTAGCTTTTGGTTTAGTCCAGTCGTGCTGACTTCCCCTGTATTGTGTGTTGTCTTTCCCTTCACCCTTCCAATTCTTGTCTATTATCTAGTTAGTAAATACCCCTCTCCCTCTCTCCCCACCTTCATAACCATCAAAGAATGTTTTCTTCCGTGTTTAAACCTTTACTTGAGTTCTTATAATGGTGGTCTTATACTGTATTTGTCCTTATGCGACTGACTAATTTCACTCAGTATAATGCCTTCCAGATTTATCCATGTTATGAGATGTTTCACGGATTCATCGTTATTCTTTATTGTTGCGTAGTATTCCATTGTGTGAATATACTATAATTTGTTTATCCATTCATCCGTTGATGGGCACCTACGTTGTTTCCATCTTTTTGCAATTGTGAACAGCGCTGCAATGAACATCAGTGTGCATTTATCGACAGGGAACTACTAGAAATTCAGGCCAGATTCAGAAGGGGACGTGGAACCAAGGACATCATTGCTGATGTCAGATGGATCCTGGCTGAAAGCAGAGAATACCAGAAAGGTGTTTACCTGTGTTTTATGTTTTGACTACGCAAAGGCATTCAACTGTGTGGATCATAACCAATTAGGGATAACATTGCAAAGAAAGGGAATTCCAGAACACTTGGTTGTGCTCGTGAGGAACCTGTACATAGATCAAGAGGCAGTCGTCCAAACAGAACAGTGGAATACTTTGTGATTTAAAGTCAGGAAAGGTGTGCATCAGGGTTGTTTCCTTTCACCATACCTATTTGTTGTGTATGCTGAGCAAATAGTCCGAGAAGATGGACTATATGAAGAAGAATGGGGCATCAGGATTGGAGAAAGACTTACTAACAAGCTGCATTATGCAGATGACACAACTTTGCTTGCTGAAAGTGAAGAGGACTTGAAGCACTTACTGATGAAGATAAAAAACCACAGCCTTCAATATGGATTATACCTCAACGTAAAGAAAACAAAAATCCTCACAACTAGACCAATAAGCAACATCATGATAAATGGGGAAAAGATTGACATTGTCAAGGATTTCATTTTACTTGGATCCACAATCAACACCCATGGAAGTAGCAGTCAAGAAATCAAAAGATGCATTGCATTGGGCAAATCTGCTACAAAAGACCTCTTTAAAGTGTTGAAAAGCAAAGATGTCACCTTGAAGACTAAGGTGCTCCTGACCCAAGCTATGGTGTTTTCAGTTGCCTTCTATGCATGTGAAGGCTGGACAGTGAATAAAGAAGACCAAAAAAGAATTGATGCCTTTGAATTGTGGTGTTGGAGAAGAATATTGAATATACCATGGACTGTCAGAAGAATGAACAAATCTGTCCTGGAAGTAGTACAACCAGAATGCTCCTTAGAAGCTAGGATGGTGAGACTACGTCTCACATACCTTGGACATGTTGTCAGGAGGGATCAGTCCCTGAAGAAGGACATCATGCTTGGTAAAGCAGAGGGTAAATGAGATGGTTTGACACAGTGGCTGCAACAATGGGCTTAAGCATAACAATGCTTGTGGGGATGGCGCAGGACCGGGCAATGTTTCGTTCTGTTGTATATGGGGTTGCTATGAGTCAGAGCCAACTCGATGGCACCTAACAACAACAATGACTAGCAAACCTGTAAACTTTGGTAGAACTAATTGAAACATTATTCTATTCTTGTGTTAAGACAGAGAAGTTGCCATTTTATAAATCTTTTTGTGTTTGGATACTTATTATTTTATTTTCTATATTTTAATTTCTAATGTTTTGAATTGAGTTCTCTTAAAGTATGAGACATTTTTATTATCTAAAGTAACATCATTCCTCTTTTGTAGAAAATAATTTTTGACCAAAAATACCTATGTTAAATATCTTTCAGCATCCCCTTTGACATAAAAATAGAGATCTCACTGTTGGCTGGCATATTGAAAAAATTATGCATTCCACTTATTTAGTGATCAGTTTGTATTTTCTATGTGTTTTCCAGGAAACCCTGGTGGCGTAGTGGTTAAGAGCTATGGCTGCTAACCAAAAGGTCAGCAGTTCGAATCCACCAGGCGCTCCTTGGAAACTCTTTGGGGAAGATCTGCTCCGTCCTATAGGGTCACTCTGAGTTGGAATTGATTCGACGACAACGAGGTTTTAGTTTTATATCTTCTCTATGCATCAGGCTTAAAAAGTTTTCAGTTTTAACCAATAAGTGTATTTCATATAAATTGAGAACTGGGATTATATTTCCATTTAAATAGGTTGTTAATACTATTTTACCCTGCTTACAATGCTTGTCTAAATATTTGTTGGTTATAATATGTATTATAAAGAATAGATGTGTCTAAAAAAATGCTGTAAATAAGTACAAAATATGCTGTATATTAAGTCATTGGGAAGAGATGCAGAGGAGAAGATATTTTGGACAGATAATAACATCTTGCTTCTCTCTTTATTCAGATAGATTTTTTTCCTCTTATTGTGATTAACAACAAGCTACTAGAGTTAATTTTGTGCATTTGGAAGCAGTTATTTCTTTCCATTATTTTAAAAATAAATCTTCTTATTTTCTTATCCTTAAAGAACCTTGATATTTAGAATGGTTTTGTCTTACAAGACAGGTTACCTTTTTTTTTTTTCATTATTTTTTAGGAACAAATTTAATTTTCATCTCACATATTTTTCATTAGTCACCTCTTTAAATGTATCTTCTTGAGTGTAATGAATACGGTTTATTATCTCCTGAGCTGCCTGGCCTGTTGATTAAATGGGGAGACCTGTTATGCAGAGTAAAACTCGTCAATTTCTTTTAAACATGAATCATTGTCATTTAATCACAGTTTATTTTCAAAAGGAAGGAGAGATGCCATATGCATCTAACAAATAAGAATAAATTAATACCAAGGAGAGTAAAGGAAGGATGAGGAAATGAGGACATTTCTGAATTGATTAATTTATCATGTCATAAACTCAATTTGCTTAGCACTTAATTTATTTCCAGGCAATTAAGAACTTTGGGAACAATTATAAACTTTTGGTTCCCAGAGTACCATTGAGGACAGTGTTTTTCAAACTTGTTTATTCTAACTCTCAGTAAATAATACATTTTACAAAATGATAAAAACCCAAAACCAAACCCATTGTTGTCGAGTCGATTCTGACTCATTGCGACCTTATAGAGTATACAAATACTAACATGTATCTTTTTATTATATAAATAACATACATATGTTAGGTGCGGTTGAGTTGATTTTTGACTCATATCAACCCTGTGTGATAGAGTAGAACTGCCCCATACGGTTTTCTAGGCTGTAATCTTTACAGGAGCAGATTGCTGAGATTTCTCTTACAGAGCTGTTGGATGGGTTTGAACCACCAAACTTTGTTAGCAGCTGTGTGCTTAACTGTTGCACCACTAGGGCTCCTTTCTACATACACACACACACACACACACACACACACACACACACACACACACACACATAAATACTTGCAAAATAACCCACTTACCCACCTTACTCCATGTTGTGTACCCTGATTTTTTTAATTTCATTTTTTAAATGTTGATTTTTGCAACTGTGTTGATTTTTGCAACCTTCTAATGGGTCCTAACCAGCAGTATGAAAAAACTTTAATTTAGGAGATTATTCTTTGAAGGTAATAAAGTTCCTTGATCATTTGTTCATTCACTCAACAGAGTGAATATTATTTGCAAGTCAGTGTTTTAGGTGCTTAGGGTATTCAAAGAGAGACATAAATCCTGACCTCGTATTTGTACTTATGCCCTGCATCTCATCCCCTCATACTTTTTTAAGGACTTTGCTCTTCCAAGTATCCCTCCTCCTTCCTGCATTCAATTTCTCCTTCTCTGCTGTTTTTTTTCCTAACAGTATGTAGAGGTATTCTAGTATCCCCAGTATTAAAATAATAAAATCCTCTCGACCCCACGTCTCCCTCCAGCTACTATGCCATGTCTCTACTCCCCTTCACAGGAAAACATTTTGAGATATCTGTAGACTGTCTATACTTCTTCACTTCATCTTCTATTTTTAATTCATATTATACCCCTATTCCGTTGTGACTGAGTCTATTAAGATTACCAATGACCTCTATTTTCCAAATCCTGAAGCCACTTTTCCATTCTTATCTCATTTAACTTCAAAATAGTTGACCATGCCCGTCTTGAACACTCTTTTCTTGTGTTAGCTTCCTTGAAATCTTTTCTGGTTTTCTTCAGATCTTACAAATGTTCTCCTTTTTTAACTTAGTTTCCTGGCTCCTCCTCCTCTGCTTGATCTATGGAATGCCCCATAGATCTGGACTGGGCCCCATCTCGTCTCTTTCCATACACATGATCCCACCCAGGACCATGGCTTTAAATACTAGCTGTATGCCATGGCTGTCACATCTATATTCTCACCCTGCACCTCTTCTTGAAACACCAGACATTGCTGCCTCTCAACCAAGTATTTTGTTTGTTTTATTATTTATCAAACACTTTTGTGGTGTTTCTTATGCAGTAGGCCCTGTTCTAAATTTAATACAAACATATATACACATACACACAAATGTACATAAACATCAAAGGCCCCTCATATATTTGTAGAGATGTTCTGTTGCTTGGCCTTTATACTTATCTGTCTGTTCATAATCATAAATTATAGTCTGTGACATTATGACGTTATAACTGTTTCTGTGGAAACAACATTCAGTGCCTCTCAAAGAAGCAAGAACATTCTAATTTTAAAAGAAACTGAAGTTTGATGGTAGGGCTAGGGAGAAAGCATCTGACCAAGAGAAAACAAAAAGATTTTAATTTACATTAGGGGTAATTAATGGGTTCATATTCTTCTAATTTGTATAGATAGACAAAGTCTTACTTTAAGTGCTGCTTTATAAAAATATCCTTCAAATAGTCCTAGTTGTTTTTTTCAGTTTTGAATATCTATATTTTTATCTTCTTACTGTCTAACTTCAGTGAAGTAGTCTCTGTACCTCATAAATTATCTTTTTCTTCTTTTTAATATGGATCTGAAAGTTTCTTCCCACAGTATTTTAAAGTACTATTGTTTGATTCTGTGTTCAATCCATTCAGAGAAGATAGCTTCTCTCAAAAAGAAAAAAAAGAACTTTAGATGACTAATAATAGTGCAACCTCTCCATTTCCATGTAATTCACTTTTAAGTGAGCTAGAAAATTTCCATTGAGAACTCTGCAAAATACATCAATGGTATATACTACAAAGGGTCTCAAAATTGACACTATGTAGAGATCAAATAACTTCTGCAGTCTGAATTTGATCAAACATGCGGTCAAGATGTATGTTTTGATAATTACTGATGACTGAAATGCGAGAGTTGGAAACAAAGAAAAAGGATCAGTAGTTGGAAAACATGGTGTTGGTGATAGAAATGACGCAAGAAGATCGCATGATAGAATTTTTCAGATCAATGACGTATTCATTGGAAATACCTTTTTTCAAAAACATAAATGGCAAAAATACACGTGGACCTTGCCAGATGGAATACACAGGAATCAAATAGACTATATCTGTGGAAAGAGATGATTGAGAAGCGCAATATTGTCAGTCAGAACAAGGCCAGGGGTCGAACAGACCATCAGTTACTCATATGTAAGTTCAAGGTGAAATGGAACAAAATTAAAACAAGTCCACAAGAACCAAAGTATGACCTTGAGTATACCCACCTGAATTTAAGAGACCATCTCAAGAATAGATTTGACGCATTGAACACTAATGACCAAAGACCAGAGGAGTTATGGATGACATCAAGGACATCATGAAGAAAGCAGAAGGTCATAAAAAAGATGGAAAAGAAAGAAAAGACCAAAATGAAATGTCAGAAGAGACTCTGAAACTTGTTCTTGAAAGTAGAGTAGCTAAAGCAAATGGAAGAAATAATGACATAAAAGAGCTGAACATAAGATTTCAAAGGGTGGCTTGAGAAGACAAAGTAAAATATTATAATGAAATATACAAAGACCTGGAGTTAGAAAACCAAAGGGAAGAGCGTGCTTAGCATTTCTCAAGCTCAAAGAATTGAAGAAAAAATTAAAGCTTCGGGTTGCATTATTGAAGGATTCAATGGACAAAATATTGAATGACCTAAGAAGCATCAAAAGAAGATAGAAAGAATACATAGAGTCTCTGTACTGAAAAGAATTGGTCAATGTTCAGCCATTTCAGGAGATAGCATATGATCAAGAACAGAAGACATTGGTGTAAAACAAGCATCCAAGAATTGACAGAATACCAATTCAGATGTTTCAACTATTGGATGAAACACTGGAAGTGCTCACTCATCTATGCCAAGAAATTTGAAGACAGCTGCCTGGCCGACTGACTGGAAGAGATCCTGTATCTGAGCCGATTCCAAAGAAAGGCGATCCAACAGAATGTGGAAATTATCAAACAATATCATTATTATCACACACAAGTAAACTTTTGCTGAAGGTAACTCAAAAATGGTTGCAGCAGTACATCAATAGAGAGCTGCCAGACATTTGAGCTGATTCAGAAGAGGATGTGGGTCAAGGGATGTCATTCCTGCTGTCAGATGGATCTTGGCTGAAAGCAGAGAATACTAGAAAGATACTTACCTGTGTTTTATTGACTATGCAAAGGCATTCAACTATGTGGATCATAACAAATTATGGATAACATTGTGAAGAATGGGAATTCAGAACACTTAACTGTGCTCATGAGGAAGCTGTACTTAGACCAAGAGGCTGTCATCCGAATGGAACAAGGGGATACTACATGATTTAAAGTTAACAAAGTTGTGCGTCAGGGTTGCATCCTTTCACCATACTTATTCAATCTGGATGTTCAACAAATAATCTGAGAAGATGGGCTATACGAAGAAGAACGTAGCATCGGGATTGGTGGAGGACTTATTAACAAACTGTGTTATGCAGATGACACAACCTTGCTTGCTGAAAGTGAAAAGAACTGGAAGCACTTACTGATTAAGATCAAAGACTAAGGCCTTTGGTATGGATTACACCTCAGTGAGATGAACTGGCACAGTGGCTACAACAGTGGGCTCAAGCATAACAATGATTGTAAGGATGGCACAGGACTGGGTAGTGTTTCGTTCTGTTGTACATAGAGTTGCTATGAGTTGGAACTGACTCATCAGCACCTAGCAGCAACAACAACAATTTCACACCTAATATGTCTAGATGGAAGATTTTATATTCTCCTTGAGAGACTGTAAGTCAAACTGAAAGATCATCACAAATTAGGATTAGTATATTTGTAAGTAATCCAAATTGATGAGAAATCTATAGCTGCATTGGAAAAGCATATTGTTTTTTAAAAATAAAAAGATGAATAGCAACTGCTAATGCAGCTTTTACAGATTATTTCAGAGGCTGCATTGCAGTCATTAACTTTCTGTGATATGCAGATGACACAACCTTGCTTGCTGAAAGTGAGGAGGACTTCAGGCACTTACTGATGAAGATCAAAGACTACAGCCTTCAGTATGAATTGCACCTCAACATAAAACAAAAATCCTTACAACTGGACCAGTAAACAACATCATGAGAAACAGAAAAGATTGAAGTTGTCAAAGTTTTCATTTTACTTAGATTCACAATCAACTCCCATGGAAGCAGCAGTCAAGAAATCAAACGATGTATTGTATTGGGCAAATCTGCTGCAAAAGACCTCTTTGAAGTGTTAGAAAGCAAAGATGTTACCTTGAGGACTAAAGTGCACCTGACCTAAGCCATGGTATTTTCAGTCACCTTATATGCATGCAAAAGTTGGACAATGAATAAGGAAGACTGAGGAAGAATCGATGCATATGAACTGTGGTGTTGGCAAAGAATGTTGAATATACCATGAACAAATCTGTGTTGGAAGAAGTATAGCCAGAATGCTCCTTAGAAGCGAGAATGATGAGACTACGTCACTTATCCTTCGGACATGTTATCAGGAGGAACCGATCCCTGGAGAAGGAGATCATGCTTGGTAAAGTATTTGTTGTCAGGTGCCCTGGAGTCAGTTCTGACTCATAACAATGTTATGTACAACAGAACGAAACACTGTCTGGTCTGGCACCATTCTCACAAGCGTTGTTATGGTTGAGCCCGTTGTTGCAGCCATTATGTCAATCCATCTCACTGAGGGTCTTCCTCTTTTTCACTGACCCTCTACTTTACCAAGCATGATGTCCTTCTGCAGGGACTGGTCCCTCCTGATAACATGTCCAAAGTATTTGAGACAAAGACTCACCATCCTTGCTTCTAAGGAGCATTCTGGCTGTATTTCTTCCAAGACAGATTTGTTAGTTCTTCTCACAGCCCATGGTATATTCAATACTCTTCACCAACATCATAATTCGAAGGAATCGATTCTTTTTTGGTCTTCCTTATTCATTGTCCAGCTTTCACATGCATATGAGGCTATTGAAAATGCCATGACTTGGGCCAGGCACACCTTAGTCCTTAAAGTGACATCTTTGCTTTTTAACACTTCAAAGAGGTCTTTTGCAGCAAATTTGCCCAGTGCAGTGTGTTCTTTGATTTCTTGACAGCTGCTTCCATGGGTGTTGATTGTGGATACAAGTAAATGAAATCCTTTACAACTTCAGTGTTTTCTGTTTATCATGATGTTGCTTATTGGTCCAGTTGTGAGGATTTTTGTTTTCTTTATGTTGAGGTGTGATCCATACTGAAGGCTGTGGTCTTTGATCTTCACCAGTAAGTGGTTTAAGTCTTCTTCACTTTTAGCAAGCAAGGTTGTGTCGTCTGCATATTGCAGGTTGTTAATGAGTCTTCCTCCAATTCTGATACCACGTTCTTCTTCATATAGTCCAGCTTCTCAAATTATTTGTTCAGCATACCAATTGAATAAGTATGGTGATAGGATACAATCCTGACACACACCTTTCTTAACTTTAAATCACGCAGTATTTCCTTGTTCTGTTCGAATGACAGCCTCTTGGTCTAAGTACAGGTTCCTCATGAGCACAATTAAGTGTTCTGGAATTCCCGTTTTTCACAGTGTTATCCATAATTTGTTATGATCCACACAGTCGAATGCCTTTCATAGTCAATAAAACTCAGGTACACATTTTTCTGGTATTCTCTGCTTTCAGCCATGATCCATGTGACATCAGCGATGATATCCCTTGTTCCATGTGCTCTTCTGAATCCGACTTGAGTTTCTGGCAGTTCTCTGTCGATGTACTACTGCAAGTGCTTTTGAATGACCTTCAGCAAAATTTTACTTGTGTGTGATATTAATGATATTGTCCAATAATTTCTGCATTTGTAAAGTAGAGGGTCAGCAAAAAAGAGAAAGACCGTCAATGAAATGGATTGACACAGCGGCAGCAACAATGGGCTCAAATATAGCAACGATTGTGTGGGCAGCACAGGACGAGGCAGTGTTTTGTTCTGTGGTACATAGGGTCTTTATGAGTTGGTACTGACTCAAAGGCACCTAACTACAACAACAACAGGACTTCACATGGTGAAAATTATGAAATGTTATATAGTTTGTTTTGAGGAACTTAACACGTCTATAGATACGTAATTCTTTCTTCATTAGTTTCTTAACTGATATTCATGAATAAAAAAACAAAAAACTCGTTGCCGTCAAGTCAATTTCGACTCATAGCGACCATGTAGGGTGGAGTAGAACTGCCCCATAGAGTTTCCAAGGAGTGGCTGGTGAAGTCGAACTGCTGACCTTTTGGTTAGCAGCTGAGCTCTTAACCACTGTACCACCAGAGTTCTGCTGGTAGATGGAATAGATAGAAATACAAGTGATTTTTGATAATGACTTTGTATTCTACGATCTTATAAAATTCACTTTTTGGTTCTAATAGCTATTTTTTTTGCAGAATATTTGGGATTCTCTACATAGACAATCATGTTGTCTAGGAATAAAGACAGGCTTATTTCTTTCTTCTCAATATGCATGCCTTTCATTTTGTTTCCTTGCCTTATTGGACTAGAATTTCCATTACAACACAACAGTGAATATAGTGGAGAGAGGGAACATCTTGCCTTGTTCCCAGTCTTAGGAGGACAGCATTCAACCTTTCACCGTTAAGTATAATATTGGCTCAAGGTTTTTTATAAATGTCCTTTATCAGTTTGAGGAAGTTGCTGACTCTGGTTTCTTCTAATTCTGGTTTGCTGAAGATCTTTCTCAAGAATGGGTATTAAATTTTGTCAAATGCTTTTTTTAAATTTATTAAGATGATCATATAGTTTTTCTTTTTTAATTTGTTGATGTGATGAGTTACATTTATTGATTTTTGAATGTGGAACCAACTTTCCATTCCTTGGTCATGATGTATGATGTATGTTACGTTCATAACATTCCCTTTTTATTCTTTTAATGGTTATAGGATTCATATTGATGTTCCCTTTTTCATTCCCAATATTGGTAATTCGTGTCTTTTCTCTTTTTTCCTTTGATCAGCCTTGTCTAGAGGTTTATCAAGTTTATTGATCTTTTTAAAGAACCAGCTCTTGACTTTATTGATTTTCTCTATTGTTTTAGTTTTCAGTTTTATTGAAGTTGGCTCTTATCTTTATTATTTCTTTTTTCTGCTTATTTTGCATTCAGTTTGTTCCTTTATTTCCAGTTTCTCAAAGTGGACTGTTAGATAACTGATTCAAAACGTTTTTTCCTAATGTAATCATTTGATGGCATAAAGTTCCTCCTAAGCAATGCTTTAGCTGGTTCTCGCACATTTTGATATCTTATGTTTCATTTTCATTCTATTAAAAATATTTTATAATTTCTCTTTTGATTTCCTCTTTGACCCATGTGTTATGTTGAAATGAGTTGTTTAGTTTTCAAATACTTTGGAATTTTTGATACATGTATCTGTACTTAATTTCTGCCTTAATTTTATTGTGATCAGAGAACTTTTTTTTTTTTCCTTATGGCTTCTGTTCTTTTAAATTTGCTGAACTTCATTTTTTGGCCCAGAATGTGGTCTGTCTTGATGAATGTTCAATGTGCATTTGAAAAAAATGTGCATTCTGCTGTTGTTGTGAGGAGTGTTCTATAAATGTCAGTTAGGCCAAGTTTGTTAGTAGTCCTGTTCAGGTCTATGTTCTGACTGATTTGCTATGCTTGTTCTTTCAGTTACTGGTAGTGGAACATTGAAGTCTCCAACTCTAACTGTGGATTTATTTATTTCTTCTTTCCTTTTTAATAGTTTTTGCTTCATGTATTTTGAAGAACTGGTGTTAGGTGCATGCACATTTAGGATTGTGTGTTTTCACTTTGGTTTTACCACTTCATAATTACATAATGTCCTCTTTATGTCTGGTCATATTCCCTTTTCTGAAGTGTACTTTATGTAGTATTGAGATAGCTATTCCAACCTTTTTTTTTGATTACTGTTTTTATTATATATCTTTTCCCCATATTTTTTAAACTTTACTTTATGCTTTCTTTATATTTAAAGTGGTTTTCTTGGCAATAGCATATTGAAAAGTTGGGTCTTGCTTTTTAATCCAATCTGACAATCTCTGCCTTTTAATTGGAGTGTCTATCCTATTTACATTTAATGTAATTATTGATATGTCTGGGTTTAAATCTATCATCTTACTAGTTTTTTTCTATTTGTCTCATTTGTTCTTTGTTCTGTTTCTTCTTTCATCTCTTGAATTGAGTATTTTTATTTTATTTTATTTGTTATTTTTATCCCACTATTGGCTTGTTAATTATAGCTTTCAGCAAGGTTATTTTAGTCTTTGTTCTAGGTTTTCAATTTACATCTTTATCACCTTCAATTAGTATTATATAACTTCACATATAGTGTAAGGGCTATATACTTGCAATTCTTTCCTCTGATCCTTTATGATATTCTTGTCATACATTTTATTTTTCCATGTATTATAAATCCCACAATACATTTTTATTCTTTTTGCTTTAGGCAAATAATTATCTTTTGGAATAATTAAAAATAAGAAAAAATATTTACCTTTATTTTTACCATTTCTACCGCTCTTCATTTCTTTGTCTAGATTTGTGTTTCCATCATGCTCCTTTTGCCTGATGAACATCCTTTAAAATTACTAGTAGCACAGGTCTTTGGGCAATGAATTCTCTTACCTTTGTTTTTCTGCCCCAAGAGGTAGAAGACCTCTGCTTTCTATTGGTAGAGAATACTGGGCCCACAAGATCTTTCCCCTCTCCCTGTGGTATAGAGCTTTTTCTTTAACTCTTCCACCAGACTCAGCGGGAATTTTCCTGTGTCCTGGTGGCTACAGGGTTTGCTGTCCCTCGCCCAGTGGCTTCATAGGACAGAGGGCACAGTGAAACAGGCTGATCACCTCTTAAAGATTTTCCCCACCCATATCTCCTGACCTTGTGTTCTTGTGATTACTTTATGGAGGCCTCTAGAAAAGAGTTTGTAAGTGAATGGGAATTCCTCTTGTGCATGGGGCTCTTGAGTATTACAGACTAATATATTAATCTACACTTGACTTTTAATAATTCTTTAAAATTTTTTCTGATTTCTTATTCACTTATATGGCATCAGTGTTTTCTTTCCTTGCTCTGCTACATGTGAGTCAATATGTGTGTCCAGTCTTTACTTGGAGGGTCTTGGAACTCTTTGGAATTCAGGTTACTTGATTGACTGCTCTCTGATGAAGGAGTTATGACTTTGTTGACTTTGTAGTTTATTCATTTTTTCCCTCTTTCTTAGAGTGGAAGTGATCTTCTTTCTAGTTTTCCACATCCTAAACAGAAACCAAAACTTTACATCATAGAAATTAAAAGTCCTCCCTCACTCTCCTCTCTTCCATTCCCTTTCCTAGAGGCAGCCTTCTGGATGTGTATGCTTCTTCTGCTTCTTCTTCCTCTTTTTTTTTTTTTTAAATTTATTCTGAGATATTTGTAGTTTCACATGCACTTGCAGTTGTAAGAAATAATACAGAGAGATCATATATACCTTTTACCCAGTTTCCCCCAAAGGAACATCTTGCATATAATTTTGCAATATTGCAACCAGGGAATTTACGTTGATAAAATTCACTGACCTTATTCAGTCTTTTTTTTTTTTTAAAAATGCAGGTGTACACATTAGACACCCTCTTATGTATTGGAATTTCAACCAGAGTTGATCATTTAATTGAAAAGTTCATTTAAAAGGGAGAATGTAAAAATGATACATGCATAGTTTAAATTTTAACCCAAAATATAAAATTGTGTATTTATTCAACATATTTTTTGGATTTAGTGCTAAGGCTTACTTTGAATATGAGCATGCTGATACCATAATGCATATTCTTTGATTTTTTAGTTTCAGTAAAAGTGCAGAGAGACATTAAAGACGCTTGTGAAGTAATCTGAATACATAATTTTTATAATTTACCCTATCTTCTTCTGTTGTGTTCCTGTATTTAATGTTTGTTTCCAAAGCGTTCAGTGTATATTTCATAGAAACCACAACTTTCTTTTTCACTCATGTATCATTAGATTATATATTATTTAATATAATTAATACAACCTGCAGAGGTATATTTGGGAAGAAAGGGAAATGGCATCCTGGTAGGAGAAGTGTATGGCTATAGTAGTAGATGGTAGTCTGCTAGTATAGTTATTAAAGTGCGCTTTGGGAATCAATCAGTGTATGTGTGTGTATATGTGTATGTATATATATATATATATATATATATATATATGGGAAAACTTCATTTAGTTAGATAAGTCATGTAAGAACTTTGTGTGTATAAATGTGTATACATACACATATATATGTTTAAAATTACATAAGTGGGATCATATTATGTGTATTACCTTTCAAGTTGCTTTTGCCCTTATCAATATGTCTTGGCACTATTTGCATATCAATATATTAATATTGGTATTAATTACATGGTAGGGAGATATCCTATTGATGAAGATTTAAATTGTCGTTTTATACTGCTGTAAGCAATGCTATGTTGAGCATCCTTATGCATATATCTTTGGACCAGTTTGCACATATTTCTTTCAGATAAATTATCAGAAGTAGATTGCTTGTGTCAAATGGTATGGACTTTAAAAATTTTTTATATACTGCCATTTTGTCCTCCAGAATACATACCTACCAATAAAATATGAATATGCTTACTTCCTTGCCTGATTTCTGACATGTAATGTTTACATTGTCTTTTTTTTGTCAGATACGCAAAAAAATTCTTATTGTTGTTTCAATGTATATTCTCCTTATTACTATGATGTTAAGCATCTTTTTATGTGTTTATTAGCTAGTTGTATTTCTCTTGTGATTTCCCTGTCCTTTACCCATTTTTCTATAAATTTGTTTATCTTTTCCTTATTGATTAGTAAAAGTCTTCATGTATTATTGATGTTAATCTGTTAACTTTTTATATATGTTGTATTTTCTTGTAGTGTTCAACTGGTCTTGCAGATGGTATTTATACATTAGGGATTTTTGTTTATTTGTTTATGAACTGGATAAGTCATTGTCCCAATTATTGTTGTTGTATGCTGTCGAGTCAATTATGACTGATAGTGACCCTATAGGACATAGTATAACTGTCTCATATGGTTTCTTAGGCTGTAAATCTTTATGGGAGCAGATCACCAGGTCTTTTCTCCCACAGAACAGCTGGTGGGTTCGAATACAACTTATTAAATATTTCATGGTTTTTTTTTCTCTCCTGGGTGAAAAACAATATTTATCATTAATTTTATGTACATTCGTTCAGGTTCATTAATCTATTGGTGTGTTTTCTATTCCTGCTTTAATATACACTCTTTCTAATTATAGTAGCTTATAGGAGCCCTTGTGGCACAATGGTTAAGTGCTTGGCTGCTAACCAAAAGGTCGACAGTTTAAACCCACCAGCCGCTCCATGGGAGAAAGATGTTGCAATCTGCTTTTGTAAAGATCTACAGCCTCAGAAACCCTATGCGGCAGTTCCTCCCTGTCCTATAGGGTCACTATGAGTTGGAGTCGACTTGACAGCAGTGAGTTTATAGTATAGTTGAAATGCTGGTAGAGCAAATTTATCTATATTGACTTTCTTTAAAAAAAAAAAAGGCTCTTTTGCTAGTCGGATTTCACAAATAAAAATCCTCTGAGATTTTTATTAGTATTTAACCGATTTTGTAAATTATTTGGGGAAACTCAGACATCTTTGCCATATCAAATCTTTCATTTGGGAATATATATAGTTCTTAGTTCTCTATTCATATAGATCTTTTATATCCTCAAGTAAGATTTTATAATTTTTTTTGTGCATACTATTGCAAAATCTTCGCAGGGCTGTTTGATAAGCTCTATCATCGTTTCAAAAGCACATTTTCTTTAAGCCAGCATTTACGGTGCTGGAAATTTATCCTACATATGTACTCACGTATGCACTGAGGCATATGTCCAAGGATATTTGTATTAGAAATGTTTTAATAGAAAATTTTGGAAGTAAGCTAAATGTTTCTATGCAGCGTATAGGCTAAATAAATTTTGGCATATCCATGTAATGGTATAATAAATTCTGGCATACCCATATAATAGAATACTATTTTTTTAATTAAAAAGAATAAGGTAGTTTTGGAATGGCTTGTTGCACATCTACACTCTTACCAAAAGCAAGGAAAACAATAGGATAAAATACAAAAACAAAACTGTTTTAAGGCATTGGACATCGCTGATTTATAATAGCTAATCTGAGGGGCCAAGATTCTAAAGAGAAAGATAATTTCTTGAAGTCAGCCTAGTTCTGAGTGACAGCAAAATAGCAGCTGCTAAGAGACAAAAGAAGTCAGTAGAGCTTTTGGCAATTACATGAGACTTGGAAGATAAAAAATAGCCTTTTTGGTAAAAATTGATAACCATCACTCAAGAGGCCAAGATCCCTTAAAGAAGGGAGACATAGAGAAGTGAGTGGTTTCCCCTCTGTATATTTGCTGAGTATTAGCTGCTCAGAGCAAAAGGCTACAAAGCTAAGTAAAAGCAGTCAAAAGCAGAGCAGCGTTATCGCCTCTTGCATGGATTGGAAGACAAGAAATGAAGTTCAGGACCTTTCACTGAAGAGGGTCTCTGGTAACTACCTAGGTTTCATTTGGGACCTATGGAGGCTTACCCTATAAGTGGGGGTAAAACAGGTAAACAGAATCGTAGACTGAAATTCAGCTTTAGGAAAGCATATCCCAGACAGATTGAGGTAAAGTTACCCTATTCCAGCTGCATGCCAGAAAGTAAGGGGAATCCTTGTGGGAGGAGAAGAGCACCATCAAGAGCCTCTGTAATTTTTCATAGACATACAATATTAACATCAGGCATACAGAAAAACATAACCAAAAGGAAAAAATAAACAACAGAGATGGTTCTACAGGAAACTTAGATTTTGGAGATGTAAGACCCAGACTTCAACATAACTGCAATTGATAAGTTCAAAACAGATGACAACATGAAGAATGTTAGTAGGTAACTAAAATCTATAATACAAGAGTAAAAGTGGAAATTATAGAATGAAATAAGCTATAACAAAAATTAGGCATTCAATAGATTGGTTATTTGCAAACTGGACATAGCTAACAGAGAATTAGTGAACTAGAAGAAGGTCAGCCTAGAGTGTAGCATGTAAGGAAGAAAAGCACAGAAAGTACTGAAAACAGTGCAAAAGTTTATTTGATTCACAGTGAAAAGGTCTAACAAATGTAATTTGAATCACAGAAAGGGAGGAAATAAAAAATAGAATAGAAGCAATATTTTCAGAAGCCAATGAAAGTCCTCAAGCCACAGATGCAGGAAGTGATACAGGACTATCTCTCAGTGGGATGGAGCAGGTTTTTAGCAGACCAACATACCCAATGAAATAAGTAGGAAAAAAAAAAAACAAAAAACTAGATAATCAAGTTGTTTTTTAAAAATTGTATTTTTAAAAACGTTGGAGAGCCTGTGGAAGCAATGAGGACTAGAAGAAATAAAGTTCTAGATAAGAAGAGCTGTCTTGTGGATTACTATATGGAGCTCTAAGATTCCTTAAAAATGATGTTTGGTTAATAATTTTAATCAATAACATTACTTGATAGCAAGGTATCAAAATGTGACTGATACTCAGGAGACTCAAAGATGGTCCAGTTATTGGAGTTAATAATAGATAAGGACTTTAAAATGACTGTGATTAATATGTTAGTGAAAAGGAACAAATAGATGAAAGGATAAGGAATTGTAATCTGAAGAAAAATCAAATGGACAATGTTGACCTGAAAATACAAGATCTAAAATTAAGAACACATTGATGGATTTAACAGAAGACTGGGGACAGAAAAAAACAAAATTAGTGAACTTGAAGACAGATAAGTAGAAAATATCCAAGTTGAATAGACGAAGAAAAGAAAACAGGCATGGAAAAACACAATAGATCATAAGAGACACATGGGACTGAATTAAAAGGTTTAATGTAAGAGTAATTTGAGTTCTAGAAGGAGGGAAAAAGTGAATGGGACAGAAATAGTATTTGAAGAGATCATGGCTAAGAATATTTCAAAACTAATGAAAGACATCAATATACAGATTCAAGCAGCTCAGCTAACAGCAAGTAGGATAAATACAAAGAAAGCTATACCTGGTCCCATTGTAGCCAAACTGCTGGAAAGAACAAAGACAACAAATCTTAAAAGAAGCAAGATTTTGCCATCAACAAGAGTGATGGCTGACTGCAATATAACCTTGGAAGCCAGGAGATAATGGAATGACACCTTCAAAGTACTATAGGTAACATCACACTTAATGGTGTAATACTGAATGTGTTCCATTTCAAAGCAGGAACAGCAAGTGTATTTATGAGCATCAATTCTATTCAGCATTGCTCAAGCCAGGACAATATGGAAAAGAGAAAAAAAAAGTAGTTTGGAGATTAGAAAGAAAGAATTAAAACTGTCATTATTTACAGATGAATTTACTGTGTACATAGAAAATCCAGAAGAATCTACAAATCAATAAGTCAGTTTAGGAAGGGCGTTGCATATAACATCAACATTAAATAATAATTTAGTTTTGTTGGTATGTGTGAGCATTGAAAAATTAGAAAATGAAATATTTAATATTCCATTTACAATAACATTTTAAAAATGAAGTAGTTCAGAATAAACCTAACAAAATATATACAATATAATGTGTCAGTGGTAGGTTAATATCCATATGCCTACAAGGAAGACCAGTTAATAAGACTATTATTCAAATTTCTGCACTAACCACAAACGTCATAGATGAAGAGAGTGAAGATCTGCTGCTGTCTGAAGTTGGTCAAGCATGGCAATCAAGGTGTATTGATAATTACTGGTGATTAGAATGTGAAAGTTGGAAACAAAAATAATCAGTAGTTGTAAAATACGGTGATGCCAGATAGGAACAATGCCGGAAATCATGTGATAGAATTCTGGAAGACCAATGACTTACTTATTGTAAATCCTATTTTTCAACAACACATCCTTGCTGGATGGGCTATACAGGAATCAAATAAACTATATCTGTGAAAATAGACAGTGGAGAGGCTCAATATCATCAGTCAAGACAAAGCCAGCATCTGACTGCAGAAAAGACCATGAATTATTCATATGAAAGTTCAAGCTAAAGTTGAAGAAAATCAAAGGAAGTCCAAGAAAATCAAAGTACGAGCTTGAAAACATCCCACCTGAATTTAGAGACCATCTCAAGAATAGATTTGACACAGTGAGCATTAATGACCGAAGACCAGAAGAGTTGTGGTGTGACATCAAGGACACCATACATGAAGAAAGTAAAAGGTCATTAAAAAGACAGGAAAGAAAGAAAGATCAAAATAAGAGACTCTGAAACTTTCTCTTGAGTGCAGAGTTGCTAAAGTGATTTTAATAAATGATAAAGTGAAGGAACTGAACAGAAGATTTCAAAGGGTGGCTTGAGAAGACAGGGTAAAGTATTATGATGAAATGTACAAATATCTGGAGTTAGAAGACTAAAAAGGAAGAATATGATTGGCATTTCTCAAGGTGAAAGAGCTGAAGAAAAAATTCAAGCCATAAGTTGCATTACTGAAAGATTCTATAGGCAAAAAACTGAATGACACAGGAATCTTTAAAATAAGATGGAAGAAAT
Organism: Dugong dugon; assembly: GCA_030035585.1. Taxonomy (NCBI): domain Eukaryota; kingdom Metazoa; phylum Chordata; class Mammalia; order Sirenia; family Dugongidae; genus Dugong; species Dugong dugon. The sequence continues at coordinate 16,002,240 of CM057463.1, read as the reverse complement.
ACACAGAGACACTGTCCTAAAAAGAATGGTTGATATGCAACCATTTCAGGGGGTAGCATATGATTGAGAACTGTTGGTACTGAAGGAAGAAGTCCAAACTGCACTGAAGGCGTTGGCAAAAAACAAGGCTATAGGAGTTGATGGAAAACCAATTGAGATGCTTCAACAAACATGCAACACTGGAAGCTATTACTTATCTATGTCAGGAAATATGGAAGACAGCTACTTGGCCACCTGGCTGTAAGAGATCCATATTTGTGCCCATTCAAAGAAAGTTGATCAAACAGAATGTGGAAATTATTAAACAATATCATTCATATCATGTGCTAACAAAATTTTGCTGAAGATAATTAAAAAATGACTGTAGCCGTACCTCTAGAGGGAACTGCCAGAAGTTCAAGCCCGATTCAAAAGAGGGCATAGGACAAGGGATATCACTGCTGATGGATCTTGGCTGAAAGCAGAGGATAACAGAATGATGTTTGTGTTTTATTGACTTTGCAAAGGCATTCGACTGTGTGGATCATAACAAATTATGGATAACAATTTGATAAATGGTAATTCCAGAACACTTAAATGGATTAAGAGACAGTCTTTTGAAAAAACAAGGCATGTTTTAAAATCAGAAAATGTGTGGAAGAATTATATCCTTTCACTTTACTTATTCAATCTGTAGGCTGCTAACCAATAAGTCAGCAGTTCGAATCCACCAGGCGCTCCTTGGAAACCTTATGGGGCAGTTCTACTCTGTCCTATAGGGTCGCTATGAGTTAGAATTGACTTGATGGCAGTGGGTTTGCTTTTTGGTTTTAATGCTGAATAAATAATCAGAGAAGCTGGAATATATGAAAACGAACAAGACATCAGGATTGGATGAAGACATTAACAACCTGTGATATGCAGATGACACAACCTTGCTTGCCGAAAACGAAGATGACTTGAAGTACTTATGATGAAGGTCAAAGACTACAGCCTTCAGTATAGATTACACCTAAATGTGTAGACATGAAAATCCTCACAACTGGACTGATAATCAAGATCATGATAAATGGAGAAAAAATTGAGTTTGTCAATGATTTAATTGTACTTGGATCAATAATCAATATCTATCAAAGCAGCAGTCAAGAAATTAAATGATGTCCTGTATTGTACAAATTTGCTGCAAAAGAACTCTTTTACAGTTTTAAAAAGCAAAGATGCCACTTGATGGCTAAGGTGCACTTGGCCCAAGTCATGGTCTTTTCAATCACCGCATATGCATGGGAAAACTGGACAATAAAAACGGAAGACTGAAGAAGAACTGATGCATCCGAATTGTGGTGTTGGTGAAGAATATTGAATATACTGTGGACTGCCTGAAGAGTGAACAAATCAGAAGAAATACAATCAGAATTCCCCTTAGAAGTAAAGATTGGGAGACTTCTGCTTGCTTACTTTGAACATGTCATCAGGAAAGACCAGTTGTTAGAAAAGGACATCGTGGTTGGTAGAGGGTCAGTGAAAAGGAAGGAAATCCTCGGTGAGATGTATTGATACAGTAGCCACAACAATGGAGTTAAACCACTGAAGATCATGAAGATGGCACAGAACCGCTCAACATTTCATTCTGTTATACATGACTCGTTGCCATTGAGTTGATTCTGACTCATAGCAACCCTATAGGACAGAGTAGAATGCCCCATAGGGTTTCCAAGGAGCAGTGGCTGGTGGACTCAAACTGCCAATTTTTTGGTTGGCAACCAAGCTCTTAAGCAGTGTGCCACCAGGGATCCCTGTTATATATAAGGTCACCTAAAAATAAATGACAAACACTACAAAATGTTACTGAGAGAAATTAAAGAAATCCTAAATCAATGGTGAGTTATACCATGTCCTTTTATTGGAAAATTTAATTATTGTTAAGATGTCAATTCTCTCCCAAATTATAGTTTAAATCCAAATCAAATCAGCATGTTTTGTGTACATGTATGTTTGCATTTGTTGAAACTGACAAGCTAATTCTAAAATTTATGTAGTAATGTAAGGAACTAGAATAGCCAAAGCAATATTGAAGAACAAGGTTGGAGTTCTTGATAGCAAGAATTGCTTTAATATCCTGCTAATTCAGAGTGTGTGATAATGGCCAAAAGATAGATTTACAGACCAACTGAACAGCACAGAGAGTTCAGAAATGGACATCTTTTTCAGGTCACCCAATTTACAACAAAAGCACACTACAGGTAGAGAGTGGGTTGGGGATAGGATGATTTTTTCTGTAAATAGTGTGGATCTATTGGATATTTTATTTATACAAATTAAACTTTACCTTACCTCATATCATATACAAAAATCAAATCCAGATAGGTTGTTGATCTAAATATGAAGGGTAAAACAATAAAGCTTCTAGACTATATCAGAGGAGAGATTGACATTGAGGTAGCAATAGGTTTCTTAAACAGCACAGAAAAAATAGTTATCATAAAAGAAAAGATAAAGTGAAATTCATTTAAAATAAGAGCTTCTGTTGAATACCATTAAGACAGTGAAAAGACAAACCACACAGTGGGAGAAGATATTCACAGTAAATATGTGCAAATACTCACGTCCAAAATAAAAGAACTATAATTTAAAAAAAAAAAAAACCAAATTGAAAAGCGGGCAGATGACATAAACAAGAACTATACAGAAGAAAATATTTAAATGTTCAATAAACATGAGGAGGTGGTCAACGTTGGTCATTAAAAAGAAAAAAAAAAAAAACAAACCAAACCAAACCCGTTGCTGTCGAGTCGATTCCGACTCATAGCAACCCTATAGTACAGAGTAGAACTGCCCCATAGGATTTTCAAGGAGCAGTTGGTGAATTCAAACTGCTGACCTTTTGGTCAACAGCTGTAGCTCTTAACTACTGTGCCACCAGGATTCCAAATTAGTCATTAAGGAAGTGCAAATTAAAACCACAATGAACTACCACTACATACTTACTAGAATAGCTAAAACTAATGAAACAAAATGCCAGTTATTGAGGAGAATGTGGAATAAATATAACTCTTAAAACTGAATGGTGGGAGTATAAATTAGTACAAACACTTTGGAAAGCTAGCAGTATTTCCTGATTTAAATGTATACCCTATGACCTAGCAGTTCCACTCCTAAGTTTATATCCAACAGAAAATGCATACACACATGTACCAAAAGGCATGCACAAGAATGTTCTTTCCAGCACTGTTAGTAAAACTACCTAGTTGAAAACAACAGTAGAAAGAATATATAAAATGTGCTGTATCATACAATAGACTATTCCACAAGAAGAATGAATAAAACATGGAAGAATCTTGAGAACATAATACTGAGTGTAAGAAGTCTGACAGAGAAGGGTATGTACTGTATGATTCCATTTAGTGGTTTCTTTAGGAAGCTGTGCTGACTCAGGGGACATGAAGGAAGCTTCCAGAACGCTGGTTATGTTCTGTTTTTTATCTTGACAGTGGGTATACAGTGTGTTTGTGTTTGTGTGTGAAAATTAAACTGTACACTTATTACTTGTGTGATATTTCCAAATCAAAGGTAAAAAGAATTTGGTACATTAATATAATGCTAATATGGAAGGATCGTTAAGATATATTAGTAAGTGAAAAAAATCAAGGGTGTAAAATAGTGTATATTGTTATGTCCCTGTTTGTATAAATAAAGTATATGCTGTTTCTTTTTTTCCTTGAACATACAAGCAACTGTTAATTTGTTTACCTCTGAGAGAGAGGTAGGGTGGGGGTTGGAGATTTTTCTTTGTTCTGTTTTAACTTTCTGTGTATTTTGAATTTTTCACCAGTATTGGAAATGTATTATTTTTGTGTTTATAATAAAGTTTAATGATATCAGAGGTTAGATGTACAGCAGTATTATGGATCAGTTTTGTTTTCTTCATTATACTGTCTCAAAAATTATGCAAAATTGTTACAAAAATTAAGAAATATTATTACAAATCAAGTCTATTGAGAATTCTTTTACGTTTCAGATTTCTAACTCAGAGTGTTTTGGGGGATGCATACATTAATCCATGTACAATAATGAAAGTGATGTTAGCCCTGGATGCAAGAGTTGCCCCAATTTTTATGTTGTGAAATGAATGATAAAAACATAAAGACACCTCAAAGAAGTTATATGAATGGCAAATAAGCACATGAAAATATGCTCCACATCGTTAGTTATAGGGAAATGCAAATTAAAATCGCAATGAGATACTTCTGCATACCCACTAGAATGGCTAAAATAAAAATACTGACCATACCAAGTGCTGACAAGAATGTGGAGAAACTGGAACCTTCATACATTGCTAGTAGGAATATAAACTGGTTCCGGAAAAAACCAATCCCGTTGCTGTCGAGTCGATTCCGACTCATAGTGACCATATAGGACAGTAGAATTGCCTCATAGGGTTTCCAAGGATCTGCTGGTGGATTCAAACTGCCGACCTTTTGGTTGGCAGCCATAGCTCTTAACTAGTGCGCCACCAGGACTCCTAAAATGGTACAGCCACTGGAAAAGTTTGATGGTTTCTTAAAAAGTTAAACATATACCTACCATACAACCTAGTGACTTGACTCCTAGGTATCCATTCATAAGAAGTGAAGGGATTTCCACATAAAGACTTGTACATGAATATGTATAGCAGAATTATTTATGATAGCCAAAAACTGGAAACAATTCAAATGTCCATTAACTGGTGAATGGATAAACAAAATATGATAACAGCCACACAATGGACTACTACTCATCAATACAAAGGAACAAACTAAGTGCAACTACATGGATGAACCCCCAAAATAAAATGCTGCATAAAAAAAAGATAGATGCATATTGTATGACTCCATTTATGTCAAAGTCTAGGAAAGGCAAAATTAAAGAGACAGCACAAAGGTTGTTGCCTGCATCTGGCCATGGGAGCAGAGAGATTGACTACAAACAGGTACAAGGGAACTTTTTAGGGCGATGAAAGTGTTCTAAAACTGGATTTGCTAGTGGTTGCACAATGTTTAAATTTATTAAAACTCATTGATTAAAAATGGGTGTATTTTATGCCATGTGAATTATACCTCAATACAGCTATAAACAAACAACATATAATGTATTTTGCTCTTTCCTGCCTAGGTAATTATCTGCAAGAAACATTCTGAAAAGCTGGTAGAATTTCCATTGCTGGCATCTTGGTACCAGAGGATTCAGGAAGTGCCAAAAGTAAAAACAGCAGCTTCAAAGTGTGGAATTCAATTTCTGGATCTACCAGAGTTGCTGACCACCTCAAATGAGCAGCATCCAAATCTAAGTGAGGTCCCAGGTGTAGAGGAGCAAAGTGATCCTTCATTTATAGGAGGACCAAGACCAACTATGACCAAGTTAATGGTAATTAAATTCTTTTATTAAACTTAAAAAAAAAAAAAAATCCATGTGGTAAATGTTGGTGAGAACTCTACCCCAACTGATAGTCATATCTTGACATTATTTATATTCTCGATTTTATTTGTAGCTATCTTAAGTCACTCTTTACCAATTATTTCTGCTAGTCTTTTGGATTCATGTGAAGTATAGTAAATTGGATATTTATAATATTATGTGTCTTTGGAGTGAAATCACAATATATGCTTCTTAAAAGTATTTTTTTATAAACTTTTTTAAAATATTCACGACAATGACCAAGGTAGTGTCATACCTGGTCAAGAGTAATGTTTTCACCTGTTGCAAAACTGTGGCTCAGTCTTTTCTATTTCAAGATGATAATTTGAAGTTAAAGATATATGAACATGAATACATCAATTTACTTTCCAAGGTTTTATCTATATTTAGGATTTTGGAATACTTTAAATTTTGGTTTTACTTTATTCTTTGATTTTAATGCCTTTGTTACATATTAAGAATGCATATGAATAACTTTTCCCTGTTTGGGGCAAATTTGTTTCTAATAGTACTAATTGTAGAAGTTTTCACCAGTAAGCTTTATTTTCCCTACCATTCAAAGCAGTTTACAGAATTGTTTTCCTTAGAGATTAGTTGAAGATTTATTTGAATAGTGGAAAATTTACTAAGTATTTTGAGCTATTTATTTGAGTTGCCCTGGAAAAGTATTAATTATATTTCCCTACTTGGGTTGGGACATGTTTGAGTTCTATAGCTGACAGAATGCTTGCTGATTTAGAAAAGTACAAGAAGACTTTAGCCATGACACCAGCCCCTTTCTTCTTCAGCTAAGTTCTGTTAGTGTGTTGGTAAAACAATGAGACATTACTATAGAGTTTATTTTAGAAGATATCAAAGCAATGTCCAGAGTTTTGTCTGCCTTGATCAGGTGGTTTCATTGGCTGGGGATCTCTGGTTCACATCCTGAATGTTTTTAAATAATTACCAGGAGAGTAAACTGCTTAGTATTAAAATACTAATTTTTAAAATTCCAACAAATCAAAAATGTATGCTTTTAATTCATACTAATGTAGAGTCTTGAAAGAAAAATTGATAGTTCAGAGTTCTATGTATGCTTCCAGCTGAATGGACAATAAAATGACATTAGGAAGGACGTTTTATTTTATACATTTAAAAAATATTTATAAATAAAGTGGGATAAATAAAAATTAAATTCAGAAAAAGTTAATAAATAATTGTAAAAATAAGCCCTGTGTAATAATATAAAAAATATAAAGGAAATCCTGACTTTTTAATTTACAAGGAATGTGTTAATTCAAAGGAGTCCTGGTGGTGCAGTGGTTAAGTGCTTGGCTGTTAACCAAAAGGTTGGTGGTTCGAACCCAGCAGTCGCTCTGCAGAAGAAAGATGTGTCAGTCTGCTTCCATAAAGATTACAGCCTTTGAAACCCTATGGGGCAGTTCTACTCTGTCCTGTAGGGTCACTTTGAGTCGGAATCGAGTCAGTGGCAATGGGTTTGGTTGTTGGTTTGTGTTAATTCAGCCCCTCCAAGAAGCAGACTCCAAGATGAGGTAGACATGCAAGAGGTTTGTTGAGAAAAACACTTACGATGGAAAATAGGGAGGGAGCTAGAGAGTGCTGGGGGAACATTCAGACCATGATGCAGGTTTGAACCCCTGTGTATGAGAGAGGTAAGGAAAGAAGGCTAGGTTTTAGACTGCAGAGCTATTCTAAGAAAGTTTTGGCAAGGCCAATGAGGAGTCCTTGATCCCAAATTGCTTATCAGAGGAGTTCTGTGTTTCTCTGGAATGGGTCTGCCTTAATTTCCCTGTCATACTCAGTCATTAGCTTGGGAACAACTCATGTGTGGCCTCAGCTTGAATGCGGGGATTGATTTCAGAGCCCAGCAACTGAGGCTATTGGTCACTTAGGCTCCCTGTGGTTGAAGATCTGAGAGGTACTTTTTCATAGCAGCCACCCTTTGCATCACAGTATCTACTTCTCCAAATAGCTTTTGAGAACAGCTCCTCCACAGTTCTGTGGAAAATGGGGAGGGAGCCAAAGGAGGCTGGGGGAGACATCAGACTTCAGTGCAAATCTAACCTTTGTGGAGCAGAGAGGAAAGGAAGAAATGTTGGGTAAGAAAAGTTTTAAACTGCAGTACAATTCCAAGAGAGTTTCCTTGAGGCCTATGGGGAGTCCTCAAGTCAAAGCTGTCAGTTGGAGCAGTCACATGTCTCCCAGTAGTGGGCCTGTCGTAGTATCCCTGCCACCTCATTCACTGGGAAGCATGCCCACGAGAAGTGTGGTTATGAGGAAAAAGTGGTGGGGGATTTCAGAATGCAACAATTGAGACCTTAGGTCAGTTAGTATTCTTCTTAGTTCCAGATCTGAGAGGCACATTTTCATGTCCATCACAGGAATTTTTAGAAAATAATAAGATCTTTCATTCAGTATAGTGAAAAGATTACAAAGGGACTAGGTGACTTGGGTTCTAGTTCCAGCTTTGCAACTAAGCTAACGTTATGAGCCTGAAATAAGTCATTTAACCAAAGGGTCACGATTTCTCCATCTATTAAATTAAGGGAGTGTGTTAAGCATTCTGTATATTTTTTTTCCTGATCTTTTAAATCTTACGGTTACATATAAAAGATGACTGCGATAATACATTCACATATAAAACAAAAATGAAGGCTTACATCTGAGAAGTAAAATTTTCAATTTTTATTTTAGTTCTAACTTGATGGAATGAATAGATTGGATCCAATGATTTTCTTTTTTAACCCAGGGCATTGTTTTGCTCATTACTAGTAAAGTTCTCTATCAACAAGTATATTGAAAGACAATAAATACATATCAAATTATTACATTATTTAAATTGATTACTTTTATTTATATTGTAAATTTTCAGTATAGTCACAGTATTTTATGCTAATTACATGAGAATATGTGAAATTGGTACTAAGTGGAAGTGGCAAATAGTTCAGTTTTTCTTAGGAGCATTCATATCTCACCTTTTTTTTTTTTTTTTTAACTTCTATTTTCTTTGGCACAACCTTGCCAACAAAATCTCCCTTATTCTCCAAACCAAAACCAAACCAAACCTTTTGCTGTTGAGTTGATTCCGACTCAGAGCAACCCTATATTCTCCAGAGGTGTTTAACTTATATATTCCTTCATTCAGTCAAAACAATTTACAGGTGTCTACTGAACATCAGGCATTGCTGTGAGTGTGGGATATATGAAGAACAAATTGAGCAGTAAACCTGCCTTTATAGTACTTACATTCTGTGGGAGAGACAAAGGAAAACAAAAACAAAAATGTATTTATATGTGTAAATAAATAAACGTATGTGCATTAGGTGATGATACACGCTGTCAAAAAAAGAGTAGTTGGTCGAATAGACATATGCACACCTGTGTTCATGGCAGCATTGTTCACAATAGCAAAACGATGGAAACAACCTAGATGCCCATCAACAGATGAATGGATAAACAAACTATGGTACATACACACAATGGAGTACTATGCAACGAGAAAGAACAACAATGAATCTGTAAAGCATCTCATAACATGGATGAAAGTGGAGGACATTATGCTGAGTGAAATAAGTCAGTCACAAAAGGACAAATATTGTATGAGACCTCTATTGTAAAAACCCACGAAAAAGTTCACACACAAAATATAACAATCTTTGTTGGTTACCAGGGATGGGAGGGGTGGGGGGGGAATAGTAAATAGGCAATAGATAAGTGGTATCTTGGGTGAAGGGTGAGACAGTACACAATACAGGGGAAACTAGCACAACTTGTACAAGGAAAGGTCATGGAAGCCCCATAGACACATCCAAACTCCCTGAGGGACTGAATTGCTGGGCGGAGGGCTGTGGGGACCATGGTCTCGGGGAACGTCTAGCTCAACTGGCATGACACAGCTTATAAAGACAGTGCTCTACATTCTACCTTGGTGAGTAATGTCTGGGGTCTTAAAAGCCTGTGAGCGTCCATCTAAGATACACCACCGGTCTCATCCCTTCGGGAGCAAGGGAGAATGAAGAGAACAGGATACAAGGAAAAGATTAGTCCAACGGACTAATGGAGCACAGCCACCAAGGCCTCCACCGGACTGAGTCCAGTACCGCTAGATGGTGCCCGGCTACCACCACTGACTTCTCTGATCAGGATCACAACAGAGGGTTCTGGACAGAGCTGGAGAAGGATGTAGAGCATAATTCTAACTCACAAAAAAAAGACCAGATTTACTGGCCTAAAGGAGACTGGAGAAACCCCAAGAGTATGGCCCCCAGACACTCTTTTAGCTCAGTGGTGAATTATCTTCGAGGTTCACCGTTCAGCCTGGGAGTGGACAGCCCTGTAAAACCAAATGAGACTAACGAGGTACAGGAGTCCAGTGACAAGGTCCAGAAGGCAGAAGGGGCCAAGGAAGCTGGTGATAGGGAACCCAAGGTTGAGTAAGGATATTGTTGATGTGTTGTGAGATTGTTAACCATTGTCATAGGGCAACATTTGTAGTAACTGTTAAATGAGAAACTCTTTTGTTCTGTAAGCCTTCATCTTAAGTGAGAATAACAGCACAATTGGAAGAGCGTAGTCAATGTCACTGAACTGTGCATGTAGAAGTTTTTGAAATGGTGTATCTTTGGCTGTGTGTATTTTCACCAAAAAAAGGTTTGAGAAGTTAGAGGGTTGACATGTTGTGGGATTGTTAACCAGTGTCATAAAACAACATGTATCCTACTGTTTCATGAGAAACTATTTGTTCTGTAAGCCTTCACCTGAAGCACAATAAAAAAAAAAAGACAGAGTAGTTGGGAAGAATTATCTAAGAAGGTGATGAAATTGAGCAGATAATCTGAATTTATTGAAGATTTGGAGGGAGAATGTTCTAGGCAGTGGATCCAGCTGGTAAAAAGACCCTGAGCAAATCTATACAGACAGTAGATTAGTAGTGCCTAGGGCAGAGGGTGAGGGGTAGAATGGGGACTGACTGCTAATGATTATGGGGTTTTTTGAGGGGAGTAATGAAAATATTCTAAAATCAGATAGTGGTGATGATTGGTCAACTTTGTAAATGTACTAAAAGCTACTGAATTGTATATTTTAAAAAGGTAAATTTTATGGTATATAAATTATTTCTCAATAAAGTTGTATAAACAACAACTGAGGTAGGAATGAGTTTGGTGAAATGAGGAGTAGCAAGAAGGTCAACATGGCTAGAATAGAGTAGGGAGATAGGAGAGTGATAGGTAATACCAGAGGGATGTGTTTATCTTTCTGGAGGCAAGTCAGTTCTCTCCACCTCTAGACCTATAGTTATACCTCTAGGCCCAACACAATCATCTTTGTACTATTTCCTCAGGACCTGAATTCAGCTAGTTCTTATAAATGGAAAGTAATCCCCTGAACTCATATAAAAGAGTAAATGATTAATTCTCAGGAATTTTCTCTTTTAAATAGGGTATTCTTGGAAATAAAGATACCTGAAACATGGATATCTTTCCTGTGGGCTGTGGACCCAGAATGTTATTGGAAAGGGTTTGTGAATTCATGTATATACTGTGACATTGTCTGTAGTTCAAATAATAAATGCACAACTTTTAACATGAGGAAGGAGCTTGAGAATTTTCTGATATATTAAGAAGGGGTCCTTATTCTTGAAAATATTGGAAACCATTTGGTTAAACAGAAGAATTCCTTTTCTAGAGACATTATTATAGCTACTTGTAGAAGACTGGTATGGGTGATGTTTTGGGGTGTGCGTTGAAGTGTGGAGGATTTTGGTACTGTAAATACAGCTTGTAGGCTGTGACAATTTTCACATATGTAAAGCTAGCCCGTGAGACAGATGCAGATTCAATTTAGGATGATCTCTGTGTGGATTGCTTTTGATAACATTTTTATCCTCAGGTGACTCAATATATTTCTGTGTAGCTTGTTACTTCTCCATACTACTGGAAGATAATAAAAAATAGTGTTACTTTTTATTATCTCAGTATAAAAAAAAATAAAAAAATCCCTAAGATATCAAGTCTGTTGTCACTAATTATTTTGGGAAATTCCTGATGATTGTTACTATTTATGCTTTTCTTTTCTAGTAGAAATTTGGCCTTCTAGACATAACAGAATTTTATTAATACATTGATTTGGAAAGGGCCTATTTCCTTTTCTAGGAAAAAGGCATTGAAGTGATGTTTTCTCCCCATCCATGTCCTACCTGGACCCTTGATTGGAATAATCTTCCTGCAGCTGTGAGCCCAAAGGAGGGTGAGTTTTTTCTTTCTCCCTTTAAATTTTACTCACATTCTGGATACTCTCTTTAGATCTGTCTTTCAATTCTCTTAACTCTTTATTTGGTGATAGCTAATATTCTGTGTATACTATCCATTGAGTTTTACTTTTATAGTTATTATGAAAAAGTTCAGACCTACACATTACTCATATTTGATATTTTTCATATTTTGCTAAATCTGCTTCATCTACCCCCCTTTTTTTTTCTTTGCTGAAGTATTTTAAAGCAAATCCCAGACAACACATGTCATCCTTCAGTATACATATCTAAAAATTATTGAATCTTCTTACATAATCATAATGCCATTATCACATCTAATAAAAATTAATAAAAGTTTCTTAATCATCTAATACCCAATCCATAATCAATTTTTTCCAGTTGTTTAAACAAATGTTTAAAAAATACCTTTTAAAGTTAGATTTTTAGTTAAATAATTATATTTTTCATTTGTACAAATGTATTCAGTTTGCTCATTTTTGGTAATATTCTTTCCCTTGTTTATGTTTCAGTTTCCTCTTTTTATAATTTTTATACAGTGTTATTTCATTTTCTGTATTTGTTGCTTCTCATAGCTGATGTTCATAGAGGTCTAATTCTGCTGTTTGTTGTTTCTGCTGATTTTCACTCCTAGTGTCTTATTTCCTTAGGAGTTTTATAGTTTTAGATAGTGAATTCATTTTTTTGGGTTATCTAAACCTGTGGGAATCCTGAGAGGCCTGGTTAAGAATAAATTAGTAGAGAAAGAATTCATATTTGCTTATGCCAGGGATCTCAAGGAACTAGAACTTAAGACCACTTACCATTAGCTTTTGAGCTTGAGATTTCTTCAACTTTTCACATCTGGAGCTGAGTTTTATACAGATAAGTTACCTTACTTATCATCTTTCTTTGCTGAAGGATGGCAACTATTTTTTAAAACGCATCTCTTTGTAGAGAATACACATTTTTTCTAGCATTCTGGTTTCATGTAGTAATATTTGTTCTAACTCCACCATGCCACGGATGAAGGACTAACCTCTCTACTTTTCCCTGCTATTAAAGTCTAGGTCTCTATTAGCAGATATCTTCAGGGCTCGTGGTGTCTGTTCAGATTGTTATACTGATTTTCGGTTCCTTCATTTTTTAAGGCCTTATCAATTTTTCTTACTCTCAGAAACACAATTATGCATTAAAAAGATGCTTATGGAATTTTAAATACTATTTTAGGTGTAATTTTCAAATGCTCTTTGAAATAATTTACCTTCTTTTTTCATATTCTCTTCTGTGATACTTCCTGATATTGCCTGTATCACACCCATGAGTTCTGTTCTGCCAGTCAAGGAAATAATTTTTAATTATTAGAAGTAATTTGGAGATTGGTGTTTTATTTTATGGCATTAAGATTGTAATACTTAATACTTAAATTCTGTCTAATGCAACCTTCCCCATGACCTTCATGAATGAGATACAATGGGATACAATGGAACAATGGGAAAGGAAAATGAAGAACTACTTTATAGTTAGCTGGGTGTGGGCTGCAGGCTCTAATGTAGAAAATTCGGCCATACTGGGGTAGAATATGTGGAGAATCAGCATTCTCCAAACACAGTAAGTGTTAGACTAAAGTGGTCATTGGTAGATTTCTCTTCCCACAAAGTCTTAGCTCTTATCATACTTTTGACAGAAGGAACAGAAAACCAAGTCACACCAATATATTGTACCGATTTTCTTAAACATACATTGACCTCTCCTACTAGAAAATGTGGCCTAGTTAGTGTCCTGGAGCCTCATTAATTAATTAATAACCTGTGCTAGCTTCTGAGCATTTAGCAGCAAACCAGATAAAGTCCCTGCTTATATAAGGGTGGCCTACAATAAATTTTAGTAGGATTTTTATTCTGGGGAGAAAGTAATTGAAGGAGTAGAAATATAAAGGAGGCATCTTTTTCTTTCAACTTTTTTATCATGACAATTTTCAAACAAACATAAAAAAATAATGTAATGAATACTCATGGACCTACCACTAGATTTAATAGGTAACATTTTGCCATATTTTCTATATAAACACACACGTACTTTTTTTTTTCACCAAATCATTTCAAAGACATCAGAACATGTCACCCCTTAATTCTTTTAGGTACCTCCAAGAAATAAGGACATTCTCCTGGTAAATGAGCAGTAATTCCTTAATACAATCTAATACTCAGTTTATATTCAAATTTTCTGAATTGTGCCTAAAATGTCTTTTATGACTTTTTTTTTTTTTTTTAACCCAAGATCCAATCAAGGATCATTTATATTTCCTCAGTCATTTCTGTTCTAAACTATACCTACCTTTTTCTCCACAGCATTGATGTTTTGAACAGATGAGCTAGTTGTCTTGTGGAATGTAGATGTTTTGGGTTTGTCTGATTATGCTCTCTTGGTGTCATGTAACTTGTTCCTCTGTTCCCAGTTGTTGTTGGGTGCTGTTGAGTTGATTTCGACTCCTAGTGACCCCATGTGACAAGGAGAACTGCCCCATAGGGTTTCCTAGGCTCTAATCTTTATGGGAGCAGATCACCGGGTCTTTACTCTCATGGAGCTGCTGGGTGTTGACTTATAAGACATGAGAAGATTTGGGTTAAACAGGTTTTGCACAAATACTTCATAAGTGATACTGTGTTTTTATTTCATCACATCAGGAGATACATGATGTCTGGTTTGCTCATTATTTATTTATTTTTCTCTTGGAGAGACTGTTGCACAGTCTTCCCCATTTTAGGAAACAACATCACCGTTCACCTAGAAACTCAGGCTAAAAACCTGGGAGTCATTTGTTTTTAAGAACTACACTAAGCATATTTTAAAATACAATATTTTTTTTTTAACTCCTCATTCCTCTGTTTCCCCAGTCCCTGGTAACCACTAATCTTCTTTCATCTTGATGTATTTGCCTATTCTAGATATTTCATGTAAGTAGGATCATATAATATTTGTTCTTTTGTGTCTGACTTATTTCACTAAGATGATGTTTTCAAGGTTCATCCAGGTTGTGGCATGTATCAGAACTTCATTTCTCTTGTGAGTGAGTACGTTTCTATTCTATGTATATGCTACATTTTGTTTATCCATTCATCTGTTGATGGGCCTCTGGGTTGTTTTTACCTTTTAGCTATTGTAAATAATGCTGCAATGAATATTGGTGTGTATGTGTCTGTTTAAGTCTCTGCTTTCAATTCTTTTGAGTATATACCTAAGTGTGGAACTGCTGGGTCATATGGTGATTTTATGTTTAACTTTTTAAGGAACTGCCGAACTGTTTTCCACAGTGACTATACTATTTTACATTCCCAGCAGTGGTTGAGGGTTCCAGTTTTTCCACATAGTTGCCAACACTTGTTATTTTCCAGTTTTCTAATAGTGGCCATTTTAGCAAGTGTGAAATGGTATCGTACTGTGTTTTTGATTTCCATTTCCCTACTGGCTAATGAAATTGCGCATCTTTTCATGTGTTTATTGGCCATTTGTCTATTTTCTTTGGAGAAATATCTATTCAAGTTCTTTGCCCATATTTTAATTGGGTTATTAGTCTTTTTTTGTTAAATTTCAAGAATTCTTTATATAGTCTGAATATTAAACCTCTATCTAATATATAGTTTCCAAGTATTTTCTCCTATTCTGCTGGTTGTCTTTTTGCTTTCTTGTTAATGTCCCTTGATTCACAAAAGTTTTAAATTTAGATAAGGTCCAGTTTATTTATTGTTTTTTTCTTGTTATTCATGCTTTTGGTATCATATCTAAGAAACCATTGCCTAAAATAAGGTTCCTGAAGCTTTACCCCTATGAAGTCTTCTAAGAGTTTTAGGGTTTTAGCCCTGTGTTTACATTATTGATCCAGTTTGAATTAATTTTTGTATATGATGTGAAGTATGGGTTCAGCTTTTGCATGTGGAGATACATTTGTCCCAAGACCATTTGTTTGAAGAGACTGTTTTTTCCCATTGGATGGAATCAACACTATAAAAATGGCATGGCGGTGTCAGACATCCTCATCTAACTTCACAAGAATGGGGTGGGTGGGGGAGGATAATCAAGATCAGCATGAGCCCAAGGCTGCTTCCCATGAGGTGGAGGTCAGATATACCTCTACTCTCCAACTGTTTTTTTTTTTTAAACCAATTCTGATACTAGCCGTCCCTCCCATGGCACTCTCTACTTCTGTGCTAGGTCCGAAAATTTGTTGCAATGGCCACATGGAACTCACAGACAATACTCACAATTATGGGATGTATTAGGGAAATAATAGGTTACAATTCAGGATTAGGATCAACTTGGAAGTAACAGGAACAACTCAGGATACAGTTCTTTGATCAGGACAGCTTCTTCTTGGCTATGCTGCTGGCGGGTTTCTCTCGGCCCTTTGCCCTCAGCCTGGCCTCTGCCCTGCTTGGATAAGTGTTAAAACTGCCCAGAGGCACCAAACTCCACCAGAAAGCCTCCTGCCCTAAGGCGCTCAGCTTTCTCGCTCCATGGGTCAGAAAGCCTACCTCTGTCAAGTGCTCAAAGGCACCCCACTCCACCAGCAATCCCCCTACCCAAAGGTGCTCAGCTCTTTTGCTCTGTGAGTTAGCAAGCCTGTGTTATAGCTCTATCTCTGTCTCCTGGGTCGAGGAGGTTCTCAGCTCAGGGACCCTGGGTCCAAAGGATGGGTTCTGCTCCTGGCTCTTGTTGATGGTAGTGAGGTCCTCCTCCAACCTCTGAGATGGGCTGTTTTTAAGCCTAGCATTATAGCAAAATTGACCAATCCCCTACAAGGGTTCCATGTACCTTATTTGCATTAGCAGAACTGTCCAATCCCCTTGGTGGGCCACAGGCACTTTATTTACACAGCCCCATCCAATCATTTTGTGGAATTTATAAGACCATGGCTAGAGGACCATATTAAAGCAATTCACAGCACTACAAACACTCTTATCAAAAATCAGTTTGCCATTGATGTATAGGTTTATTTCTAGATTCTCAATTCTATTCCATTGATCTCTATGTCTGTCCTTATACCAGTACCACACTGTTTTGATTAATGTAGCTTTGTAATGCATTTTGAAATCAGTCAGTGTGAGTCCTCCTACTTCTTTTTTGTTTGGTTGTTTTTTTCAAGATTGTTTTGGCTATTCAGGGTCCCTTGCAATTACATATCAATGTGAAGATCAACTTTTCCGTTTCTGCAAAAAGGCTGTGGGAATTTTAATAGGAATTGTGTTGGATCTATAAATCACCTTGAGTAGAATTGACACCTTAACAATATTAAGTGTTCCAATCCATGAATACAGTATTTATTTAATTCTTCTTTAATTTTTTTCAGCAGTGTTCTACAGTTTTTAGTGTAAAGGTTTTTTATCTTTTTGGTTAAATTTATTCCTAGGTATTTTGTTCTTTATAGATGCTATTATAAAAGGAATGATTTTCTTAATTTCCTTTTCAGAATGTTCACTGTTGTTATATAAAAACGCAAGTGATTTCATGTGCTAGTCTTATATCCTACAACTTTTCTGAGTTCATTTATTAGCTCTAGTGGCTTTCTCATGGATTGTTTGGCATTTTCTATGTATGATGTTGTCATCTGCAAATAGAGATAGTTTTACTTCTTTTCCAATTTGGATGCTTTTTATTTCTTTTTTCTTGCTGTCTTAGGCTCGGTTCTCTAGAGAAGCAAAACCAGTAAAGCATATAAATATATACAGAGAGAGATTTATATCGCGGAAATGTCTGCGTGGTCATAGAGGGTGGAATGTCCCAAGTCTGTGGGTCAGGATAGAGGCCTCTCCTGATTAATGTAGCTGCAGGGGCTGGCGAACCCAAGATCAGCAGGTCTGACAGCAGGGCTCTTGCTTACAGGCTGAGAAGATTGAGGAATCCCAAGATTGGCAGGCAAGACAGCAGGTAAGCTGCTAGCTCAAGTCGCAAGAACGAGAGGTCAGATGAACAGGAGCCAGGTGCAGGATCCAGACCGAGCAAAAGCCTATGAGCTTTTGCCAGAAAGTCCACTTATATCTGATGCAGGCCACACCCCCAAGGAAATTCCGTTTCAACTGATTGGCTACTTACAGCAGATCCCATCATGGAGGTGATCACATTATATCAAATTGTATCATGGAAGTGATCACATCATCATACAACTGCCAAACTACATTGTAACTGCCAAACCACTGAGAATCATGGCCCAGCCAGGTTGACACACAACCTTAATGATCACGCTTACCTAATTGCTCAGTACAACGTTGAATAGCAGTGGTGAAAGCAGGCATCCTTGTCTTATTCCTGATTTTAGGGGGAAAGTCCTTCACCATTGAGTATGTTTGCTATGGGTTTTTCACAAATGCCCTTTATCATGTAGAGGAATCTCCCTTCTTTTCCTAGTTTATTGAATACTTTGATCATGAAAGACTGTTGGATTTTTCAAATCCCTTTTCTGCATCAGTTGAGATAATCAAGTTATTGTTTTTTGTTCCCCCCCCATTCTGTTAATGTGATGTATGACATTGTTTGATTTTCTTATATTGAACCTCAAAGTGACATCTTTACTTTTTAACACTGTAAAGAGGTCTTTTGCAGCAGATTTGCCCAAAGCAATACGTCATTTGATTTCTTGACTGCTGCTTCCATGGGCATTGATTGTGGATTCAAGTAAAATGAAATCCTTTACAACTTCAGTACTTTCTATGTTTATCATGATGTTGCTTATTGATCCAGTTGTGAGGATTTTTATTTTCTTTACGTTGAGGACTAATCCATACTGAAGGCTACAGTCTTTGATCTTCATCAGTAAGTGCTTCAAGTCCTCTTCACTTTCAGGAAACAAGGTTGTATCATCTGCATATCACAGATCATTAATGAGTCTAGTTTGTAGTTTGTATTTATCTAGGAATTTATCCATTTCATCTATCATACAATTATTCATAGTATTCTCTTAAATTTTTTTGATTTCTGTATGTTTGGTAATAATGTTGCCACTTTAATTTCCAATTTAGTTACATGTGTATTCTTTATTTTTTTCTTTGTCAGTCTAACTAAAGGTTTATCAATTTTGTTGATCTTTTCAAAGAACCAGTTTTTGGTTTTGTTCTCTCTATTGGTTTTATATTCTCTATTTCATTTACCTCTGCCCTAATTTTTATTATTTCCTTCCTTCTGGTTGCTATGGAATTCGTTTCCTCTTCCTTTTCTAGTTTCTGAAAGTGTAAAGTTAGGCTATTGATCTAAGATCTTTCTTCTTTTTTAATGTTGGTGTGTACAGCTATAAATTTCCCTCTGAGTACTGCCTTTGCCATATCCTATAGGTTTTGGTATGTTGTGCTTTCATTCTCATTTTTCTCTGAGTATTCTCTCATTTCCCTGTGATTTTTTCTTTGATTCATTGGTTGTTTAGTAGTATGGTGTTTATTTTCCACTTTTGTGAAATTTCCAGTTTTCTTTCTATTATTGATTTCTAGTTTTGTTTGACTATAGTTGGAGAAGATACTTTGTATGGTTGTAATCTTTTTAAATTTATTGAGGCTTGTTTTGTGACCTAACATATGGTCTATTCTGGAGAATGATCCTTGTGCGCTGGAGAAGAATATATATACTGCTGTTGTTCGATAAAGTGTTCAATAAATGTTTGTTAGGTCTAGTTGGTTTATAGTGTCATTTGGGTGCTCTATTTCCTTGTTTATCTTCTGTCTAGATGTTCTATCCATTATTGAAAGTTGGTGTTTTGAAGTCTCCAATTATTATGGTACAACTGTCTTTTTCTCCCTTCAGTTCTGTCAGGTTTGCTTCACATATTTTGTTGTTCTGCTATTAAGTGCATATATATTTATAATTATCTCTTTTTGATGAATTGATCCTTTTATCATTATAGAATATCCTTCTTTATCTTTTATAACAGCTTTTGATTTAAAGACTATATTGTCTGGTATTATTATAGCCACCCACTGCTGTCTTGGTTTTTATTTTCAAGGAATTGTTATTTTTTCTGTCCTTTCATTTTTCAACCTACTTGCATCTTTTGGTTTAAAATGGGTCTCTTTTAGACAGCATATAGTTGAGTCATGTTTTCTTATCCATTCTGCCAATCTGTGCCTTTTGATTGGAGAGTTTAATCCATTCATATTTAAAGTAATTACTGCTAAAGAAGAACTTACTTCTGCCATTTTACTATTTGTTTTTCTTAAGTGTCTTACACCTTTTTGTTTCTTATTTCCTCAAATACTGCCCATTTTTGTGTGTTTAGTACATTTTTTTGTGTGGTTTGGGGACACAAACAGTAAACCTAATAACTAAGTA
This sequence comes from Dugong dugon, assembly GCA_030035585.1. NCBI lineage: Eukaryota > Metazoa > Chordata > Mammalia > Sirenia > Dugongidae > Dugong > Dugong dugon. The sequence goes on along the minus strand of CM057463.1, from coordinate 15,982,253 downwards.
AATGATATTGACTGTTATAAGTTATAAGGGTTTTAGAGGAAAAATGGAGCAGGAAACAGGATTGGGGCACTGGTAGTGGGTGGATTGTAATTTAGATGGGGTGAGGTCATCAAAGTTGCCTTCATGGAAAAGGTGAAAATTGGGTAATATTATGATAGAAGTTAGGAGGATAGAGCTATGAGGCTAACTTGGAGAACTGAACCAGGTATAAAGAAAATGTACAAAGATCTATAGTGGGGTATGTTATTTGGATTATTCAAGGAATACCAAGGAGTTTAGTATGACTGGAATGGAGCAATGAGGGGAGGAGGCTAGTAGAAAAGGAAATCAGAGACACAGATCATATTTAAGGCCTTAGGCTAGTATAATGACTTTGATCATTTCTCTGAGAGAAATGAGTCATTGGAGGGTCATTTTGAGCAGAGAAGTGATCACTCTGACTGTTGTGTTCAGAATAGCCTGAAGGAGGGCTAGATTAAAAGGAAGGAGACCATTTAGAAGGCAATTATATTATGGTGAGAGATGATAATGGTTTGGAATAGAAAGTTAACAGTAGAGGAAGTAAGAAATGGTAGATTCTGTATATATTTTAATAGTAGAATCAGCAGGATTTTCTAACGAATTGATTCTATGTGGGGTTTGAGAGAAAGGAGGATGTAAAGGCTTACTCCAAGGTTTTTGGCTAAGCAATTGGAAAAAGGATAGAATTACCATTAGCTAAAATGGGAACACTAGGTAGAGCAGGTTTGAAATGGAAGATTGGTTCAGTTTAGGAAAATTGAGTTGGGGTTAGTCATCAAAATAGAAATATTGACTACATAGTTGGATATTGGAGTCTACATTTCAGCGGAGAGACTTGGAATGAAGGTAATATGCATTTGAGAGTCTTCACTGTTTATCTACCCATTGCAGTTGAGTCGATTCTGACTCGTAGTGATACTGTAGGACAGAGTAGAACTGCCGTATAGGTTTTCCAGGGAGTGGCTGGTGTAATTGCTGACCTTTTGGTTAGCAGCCAAACTCTTAACCACTGTTTATGTAGATGATATTAAATCCTCCACAGAAGATTCTCCCTAAAAAAGAAGCCTAAACATTAATACATTCCAAATCAGGCTTTCATTCCTTCCACTCCACCATAATGCTTTTTTTCAATGTCATTATTGATCACCATGTTGCAAAATCCAAAGGTCAGTTTTTCATTTTACTAAATCCTTCATCTTTTGTCACAGTTGATTTTGCTTTCCCTGATGAAATTGGCCCCCAGGGTACAACACTCTCTTGGTTTTCATTCAAACTCCCTGTCAACCCTTTTAAGATTCTTTTACTAATTCCTCTCTTCTCTCTGTCTTCTTAAGGATCCCTGGTGGTGCAGTGGTTAAAGTGCTAAGCTGCAAGAAAGATGTGGCAGTCTGCTTCTGTAAAGATTTACAGCCTTGGAAACCCCATGGAGCAGTTTACTCTGTCCTATAGGGTTGCAATGAGTTTGGAATTGACTCAGTGGCAGTGGGTTTGGTCTGGTATAGGAGAGAATGGTGCAGGACGGGGCAATGTTTTCTTTCTGTTATACTTGGGGTCTGTTGACTCCAGGGCACCTAACAACAACATAGGAGAGAATAGGAAGAGAAGAATTGGAGATTCAGTTTCTTCAGTCTATGAAAGCATTGCTAAGAAATGCTTACTGCTGTAACAGGTAAACTCTGAAACTTCAGTTTCTTACATAAAAAGAAACTGAACTAATCTAATTTGCCATCACAGGGTGGGAGTGGGAGTAGGGTTCTGCTCCACTTCATCATTCAACTACCCAGGATGAAAGAAGTTCCCCGGGCATCAATATCCAGTTGGTACAAAAGAGAAATTGGAGGATTTTGTGGTAGATTATAGGCCTTCAAGAGGGCTTCACCACTTTTTCCCATATTCTGTTGGCTAGAACTCAGTCATACGGTCTCAGCTTTGATGTGAGAATGGGAGGTGGGTAGCCTGGGAAATACAGTCTCGCAATGTCCTGCTTCCCGGTAACAAATCTAAAATATGGACAAGGAGCAGGAATATTCAAAGGGCAGCTTGTACCTCTGTCATATCTCTCTTCCAGTCTTGTAAGGATTAGAGGCCATGTATGTAAAGAAATAAGAGTCCTAGTGGCTCAATGGTTAAGCGCTGGGCTGCTAAACAAAAGGTTACTGGTTCCAACCCACCCAGTGGCTCTTGTGGGAGAAAGACCTGCAATATGCTTCTGTAAAGATTACAGCCTAGAAAACCCTATGGGGCAGTTCTGCTCTGTCACAGTGGGTTGCTATGAGTTGAAATGGTCTTGATGGAACTAACAGCAACATGTAAATAAAATTTTGGGGTACCTGGCACTTAGCACCTACTTAACAAATAGGAACTGCTAATAGCTGTCAACCATTTCATGCTGCTTGGATCAATGATCAATGTCCATGGAAGCAGCAGTCAAGAAATCAAATGACATATTGCACTGGGCAAATCTGCGGCAAAAGACCTCTTTAAAGTTTTGAAAAACAAAGATGTCACTTTGATAAGTAAGGTGTATCTGACCCAAGACATGGTCTTTTCAGTTGCCTCATCTATGTGCAAGAGCCGGACAATGAAAACGGAAGACAGAATTGATGCATTCTAACTGTGATGTTGGTGAAGAATGTTGAATATACCATGGACTGCCAAAAGAATGAACAAATCAGTCTTAGAATAAATACAATCAGAACGCTCCTTAGAAGCGGTGATGGTGAGACTACAGCTTTCTCACTTTGGATGTGTCACCAGGAAAGATCATTCGCTAGAAAAAGGGCATTATTTTTGATATAACATTATTTTGAGGATCAGTGAAAACAAGGGAAACCCTCGATAAGATGGATTGATATAATAGCCAAAACAGTGGGCTTAAACATACCAATGATTATGAAGGAGCAGGTAATGTTTTGTTATGTTATATATGTAAGGTCATCATGAGTTGGAGCTGACTCAACGGCAATGGAGCTGACTCAATGGTAACTAAGAACAACATTAGTTGTAGTGTTACAGGATATTGTAAGTGTAATAGAAGAGTTTAGCAGAAAACTAAAGGAGAGAGAAATTTACATTTTGCCATAAATTACAAGATTGATTAAGACACCTAAAGTTAAAGAAAGAAAATTATTCATTACATCTTTCTCTGTTTCATGTAGTCCTTTCTTTTTGGACAGGAAAACGAGAGAATGACAATAGAAGCTATAGTCCCAAATCTTTATGTAGTACTGTCTTTAAATGTATTGCTTTTTAAAATTTGGCTATGATTTTAGTGATGTTGGATAAGATCAGGGCACAGTTTGGAGAAAGATATCATCTTGAATCCCAGGGAAAGCTTTGACTAGTTGCTCAAACCTTCACATTGCTCATTGTAAAGAGATAAAATGATAAATCATAATCTCCTGGCTTTTGTAAGAGCAGCTGGATTTTAAGCATGCATGATACAAACCAAAAACCAAACCCATTGCCTTCCAGTTGATTCCGACTCATAGTGAGCCTATAGGACAGTAGAACTGCCCCATAGGGTTTCCAAGGAGTGGCTGGTGGACTCAAACTGCTGCCCTTTTGGTTAGCAGCCATGCTCTTATTAGGGAATAGCTATTCAGCACTTAAACTTCCTACATATCTTTATTTCTAGAACAGTTTCTGGTACATAATGTATATTCAGTTAATGTTCCTGTCCTCCCATCCTTTTCATACCAAGTTCTCTTCCTTCTGTCTTTCTTATATGTTCCTAAGGCTGGAGGTACCGTGTTAGGTTCTCATAGGTATCTCAAATCCTAATTGACCCTGGAGTTGGCAGTTAATTTATCCCTCCTTTTTTTAACATAAAAAGTGACTAAGTTCCAGAACGTAAACTGAAAAAGAAAAGGAGATCTTCCTACTTACTATTTGATAAACAAGGGTAAGAATTTCAGATACTAACAATAAATTATATAAAAATATTCAAGGGAAGACAATAATTAAAATGTTTAAGACATTCTAGCTTTTCTTTTATGAAAATATCTTTTCCCTAATTATAGAGATAATACATATGAATATAAAAAAATTCAGACAATACAAAAAATCTCAAGGAAGTAAAAAATTATCCAAAATACCATCAGAACAGAGATAACTACTATTGTTAAATACGTTTCCAGACTATACTATTTATATTCCCACAAGCACATGTTTACATAGTTTTTATAAATGGAATTATTAAATATATCATATAAAAATGTTTATGTTTCTACTCTAAGCATATATCGTGGAAATAGTGATTATAGATTACTCTTTTTGGCATGGTATTTCATTCATAATGATAAGAGGAAGGTGATAAGAAGAAAACGAACTTTTAGGAGTTGCTATTAAAATTTGCTGGAGATAATTTAAAAATGGTTGCGGCAGTATATCCATAGGGAACTGTCCAGAATTTAAGCCAGATTCAGAAGAGGACGTGGAACAAGGGATATCATTGCTGATGTCAGGTGGATCTTGGCTGAAAGTGGAGAATGCCAGAAAGATGTAACTTGTATTTTATCGACTATATGAAGACATTCCACTGTATGGATCATTACAAATTATTGTTAACATCGAGAAGAATGGGAATTCCAGAACAATTAATTGTGCTCATGCAGAACCTGTTCATGGATCAGAAGGCAATCATTTGAACAGAATAAGGGGATACTACATGGTTTAAAATTGGAAAATGGCGTGTGGCAGGACTGTATTCTTTCACCTTACTTATTCAATCTATATGCTGAACAAATAATCCAAGAAACCAGACTATATGACGAAAAACATGACATCAGGATTGGAGGAAGACTCATTAACAACCTGAGATACACAGATAACACAACCTTGCTCATCAAAAGGAAAGACAACTTGAAGCACTTATTGATGAAAGTAAAAGACCACAGCCTTCAGTATGGATTACACCTGAACATAAAGAAAATGAAAATACTTAGAACTGGACCACTGAACATCATGACAAATGACAAAGAAATTGAAGTTGCTGAGGCTTTCATTCTTCTTGGATCAGCTATCAATGCCCATGGAAGCAGCAGTAAAGAAATCAAACAATGTATTGCATTGGGCAACTCTCTTGCAAAAGATGTCTTTAAAATATTAAGAAGCAAAGATGTCAGCCTGATGACTAAGGTACACCTGACCCAAGCCATGGTATTTTCAGTTGCCTCTTACGCATGTGAAAGCTGGACAATGAATAAGAAAGACAGAAGAAGCATTAATGCATTTGAATTGTGGTGTTGGCGAAGAATATTGAATATGCCTGGACTGTCCGAAGAAAAAACAAATCAGTCTTGGGGTAAATACAGCCAGAATGCTCCTTAGAAGCAAGGATGGCGAGACTTTGACTGACTTACTTTGGACATGTCATCAGGAGGAACCAATCACTGGAGAAAGACATTATGCTTGGCAAAATAGAGGGTCAGCTAAAAAGAAGGGGACCCTCAACAAGACTGATTGACACAGTGGCTGCAACAATGGGTTTAAACATAGCAATGACAGAGGATGGTGCAGGATCGGGCAGTGTTTCATTGTTAGTATACATAAGGTTGCTATGAAATGGAGCCTACTCCATGGTACCTACCAACAGCAAGAACAACTTTAGGGGTGGGAAAAAGAACTCAAACACAGTGTCTGTCTTTCTGTTAACTGGTTTAAATTTCTTCCAAAATGGAAGGAGATTATGTGGGTCCCTTTAGATCTCTGCTCTAATGATATTTTCTAAGGTGAAATTCATTTTTTGGTCTTTTATTAATTATATGCAAAAGTAGCCACTAATAAATTTCTTAGTGTTTTAGTGTTAAATATTTTCTGACATTTTGAAAAATCTAAATATTTGCTTTTGTAGTATTTGCAATTGGATTTTGGTTGTATACACTTTGGTTATAATATAGATTTTAAGCAAGTTAAATCTATAGTGTAGTAAATAAAAATCAGATTCTCATTAATATTTATATTTATGAAGAAGTGAAAAAAGAGTTTTCTAAATATCACGTTTTGTTTTATCCATAATTAATTTACTATGGTACCAAAATAATATTTTCCTTATTAATATGAATAATCAATTACAACTGCTGTCAACTCAAAGAGATCTGACATTAAGCATTTATGGCTGGTCGTTTTACTTGTTAGAAGTGCATATCTAACAGAGTTCATGGAATATATTACCCATTACATCCGTTGTTTTCATAAACATTTATGATGACAAATAAGGAAGTATAACAGCAGAGCTACGGTTTACTCACATTCTGTTCAATATTTCCTGAAAGATTTGTAGTTTTTGTTAAACTAAGGTGGAATTGTGGCATTTGGATTTGCCATTTTCTGTTCTAGCAAATTTCAACATTGAATGGGAATAGGATCTTTGTGAAATGAAATTATTACATACGGGTGGGGGAGGTAACTATGAAAATGTTCTCAGGATTTGTGTTCTGGCACTGTCATTTGGGAGAACGTGAAATGTAATAAGATTTTATTGGTACTTGGTTCCTTTGGAGGTCTCAAAGACTAACTCCTTTTACCGAATCCATTGAGTTACATCAAAATTTTGGTGCATATTATGAGAATTATCCTCTTTACTAACAGAGATTGTCTTAATCCTCATGATAGAGTCTAATATATTCTTTTAAGCCTAGCCTATCCCCTATTCTCTGCTCTTTTCCGTTTCTCTTTTCATATCTTATATACCATTCCCTGAATTTTCCTGTTTCCCTTATTCAGCCTATATGTACTATCTCCATGTCTTTTATTTTCCCTCCAGCCTTGAATGTAGTTCTTCCCACTTCCCTTGACTATTGAAATTATATTCACCTTTTGAGGATTAATTCAAATGCTGCTTCCTCCATTCAGCCTTCTATGTGGGTTCTGGAGGGAACCTGACTGTGTTTGAAACCGGGCTGTGCTACTTACCATCTCTTAACTTCTCTGTGTCTCACTTGCCTTATCTATAGAATAGGGATATTAATAGTACTTACCTTATGGGATTGTTTGTACATTAAATGAGTTAACATACAAAGTCCTTAGCATGGTGGCTAGTAAAATGTAAATGTTAAATACTAGCGAATATGGTAGACATAAGAATTCATCACTTCCTCTCAACATTTCTTTAGTACTTTCTTGTACTTCATTTTCTGTACTTCTATTAAGCTTCTGTTATACTATAATTATTTTATGTGCATGTTTTCCTTCTCTCAGCAGACTGTGAACTCTTTGAATATAGGATCCCAGTGGATCGGTACTCAATACTATTTTATTAAGTTGAATTGAATTGAATTGAACCTACAGATTCTAATTCCCCAAATTTCTGCTTAACTCAAGTAACTCTTCGGATTTTTTCTTTTTATCTCATACAGATTTAAAAGGCTAACCTAACTGAGATTATTTAGTTTGAAGAAAAGAGAACTGAGGATTTAGTATACATCATTGTTATTATTGTTACTCTTATTATATTTTTTCTGGACCGTTTGGAACTATGTTGCAGACATTTTGGCCCTTTTTTCCTAAATATTTAATGACAGTCATGTCTACTTGGGCAACGTCTTTGACAGCGTTTATGTCAGTGGTCCAGCGCACGCCCTCCGGGGGATGCCCACAGCCTGACTGGGCAGCAAGCCTGCCCACCACCCCCTACTTGGCAAGAATAGGCACCCCTCCTGCTGGAAGGAGTGGGCACCTGATCCTGCTCCCGAGGGCCCAAGGTTAGCAGGCATCCAGGGGCCTGGCTAGGGCCAGGGCGCCGAGTCTCCGAGACTGCTCCCCTGCTGCTGAGGCCCATGCCCTTGGGTCCTCCCTATTGTGACCTCCACTGGGCTGTGGGGCCGCGTGCCCTGTGGGACCCTGACAAGGCTCACCTGAGGCATTCATAGCTCCACAGCCCACGGACCCAGGTGTTCCATCAACATCCAAATCACATAATGTCCTATTTCACAGAACATATTGTGGACGTTAAGTGATGCATGACTATATTTCCTAAGAACGAGGACATGCTCTTACATAGCCATAGTATAATTATCAAAACAGATATTTAATTCATTACATACTATTATCTAATCAACAGTTTGTTGAATCATAGCACATCTGTCATGTCCCTTTAGTCTTCGTTAATGTAAAACAGTTTCTTAACTTTCTTTGTCTTTTAGACAGTTTTGAAGAGTTCAGGTCAATTTTTTTGTAGTTGTTTTTAAATATAATGTCTCTTAATTTGGATTTATCTGCTGTTTCCTCACAATTAGATTCAAGTTGTGCATTTTTGGCAAGAATATCACAGAAGTGATGTTGTGTCCTTCTCGGTGCATCCTATCAGGAGGCACATTATGTCAGTTTGCTCCCTGTCATTTTAACTTTGATCATTTGGTTATGTTGGTGTCTGCCAGGTATCTCTACTGTAATATTAATGTAAAGTTCTCATGCAGATAATTGTGATCAGATGTTTCTATGCAAAATGAATTATATTAAGTGAGGAATAAACAATTTGACTTATATTAGTCATGTCCCCTGATAGAGATTTGGCTCTAAAGTCAAATCTTCAACCAACAGCCTTCTGCACTGAGAGCATCCAGGCAATTGCATACTCTCAATTACCATTTGGCCTCAAATACCTGTCTGGCTTCCTATTCAGAAGAATTAGGATAAATACTATTTGAGCCTTAGGACTGCTTTTGTTAAGTCCAGAGGCTGTCTCTATTCTTGCACTGTGAACTTTTTCCCTCTGATTATGAAGGAGGGAATGGATAGAGTCTTTTGCTTTAAGATCTATAACAGAGCTGGCCTAATTGACTCATTCCATGCATCATTTTTCTACAGGCTTCTCTTTTCTCCAGTAGTTCTTGGGTGGAAGAGGGGTCCCTAAATGAGGAGTTTCTCCTAACCCAGAATAACCATATCAACCATATAAGAGGAAGGAGAATCAGAAGCATGAATCTTAGAGAAGATAAAGGAGCCAAGAAATAGTTTGTTTATATGTTACTATAATCTCTTTTATTCTTTTATTTAAAGTTCCACCGTCTTAGAAGTATGGCCCAGTTGGGTATATCTGAGTCTTTGTTTTTGCTTTTGAGCTTCATGCGAGCACCCTCTCCTAGGGAGAGTGATATGGAGGTTGTGCATAAAAACCTTAAACATCACCACACCTTCATTTACTGCCCCCACCCCACCACCCAGTTTAGAGTATATACTTGTCAATTGAGATAAAAGAAAATGTTGTAATAGAATTTTACTAGAAGGAGATAGTAAGGACTCTTCTTTGTAGTGGACTTTAAATCCAGTAGATTTCATTTGCTTGGGGTAGACATGTATGAAATCTTAAATATTATTTATTGGTATATCCTAGCTCCTTCTGTGTAGATCACTGATTGGATTTGTGGTTCTAAGGGCTATGTAAGTTTTTAATTCTTCCGATGGATTATCTTCTCCTAGTAGCAAGGCATTTATTTTTATCAAACTTGCATCATCAATTATAGATGACTGAGATGTTAAATTTAAAACTTATCCTAATGAGAATCACTTATGTAAATACTCAGAGTTTTTTCACACTTGTTTTCTTTAAAATATTTGGGGTTGAAATGAATGAATTGGTCCTTGACTTTAAAAAAAATAAAATAAGATAGTGACATGTAATATAATTAGTAAAAATTGTCCTCAATGCATTCTCTGCCCTCATTCCCACCCCTTTGTTGTGTGCTTCTACAAACCATCAAGAGAACCCCTCCTTTCTTCTTCCAGCAGATGCGATTTAGGTAAGCAAAGTCTTTGGCAAGGGTCAGGTCCAAGGCGGAGAATGAAAAGGCTAAAGGGACGCTTGCTCCCTATCAGTCATTCTTACTCAGGTCCTTGCTTGCCAACCCTAGGGAGCATGGTGAATCTGTAGGAACATTATTTATTGGTATTAGTGCCAGAAGTTCAGGGATGTAAAAAGTTCCCTATAACAAAGAATTGTCTCACCTAAACTGTCAGTAGTGACCTCTTAAACCATTTGCCGTGGAGTAGATTCTGACTCATGATGACCCTATGTGTGTCAGAGTAGAACTGTGCTCCATAGAGTCTTCATGGAAGTAGATTGCCAGGCCTTTCTTGAAGTGAATCTAGGTGGACTCGAACTGTCAAGTTTTCAGTCAGCAGCCAAGCACATTGACCGTTAGCACCACTCAGAAACTCCATAGCCCTCTTTAGGGTAGCCCAAAATAAAGCAAAACAAAAAAGTTTGTTCTAGGTTCTCTAAGCATTGCCCTGATTTATTGGTTTCCAAACTAGAGACTAGCTATTGATTTTCAAGCTACAGCACCCATCAGAATCACTTTTGGCAGGCTTCTTAAAACACAGATTGCTGGGCCCTTCTCCAGAGTTTCTCATACATGTCTCGAATTTGTATATCTAACTTATGTCCAGGTGATACTGCCTGTGCTGGTTCGGGGACCACACAGTGTGAACTATTACCCTAGGCAACTGGTATAATACATGCATTAGCTGCTTTGATTTCAAACTTTGCACTGAAATAAAACGAGTAACATTAAAAGTTTCCAATTTTTTCTTTACAATTTTAAAAATTCTTTTTTTCCCCTGTTTTTAACATGGAGTACATCAGATATAAGAACTTGTGCATATCTCTAAAACATTTGGGAACTATGAAAACTTCTTTTTAGGCCAATTATACAGCAAATTTAGAAGTATTTTGATATAAAAATAACTCAAAATATGTACATTTTTTCTTTTTAAATACTAGTCTTAGTTTCAAAATTAGCATATCTAGTTTTTTACTTTTAAAAGTGAGTGAGACAATGCAAGGATATTTCTCCAAAATTTTTTATGATATTGAGTAACTTTGTAAGGCTGTTACATTTTGAACTTTTTGGCATTTAAAATACTAAAAGCACATCAAGAGAAATGAGATCAAAGTTTTTTTTTTTTTTTTCACTTTCATAGGAAAAATATCCCTAACATGAATGTTTTTCATTTCTCTAAGTTATACTTAGCTATGAAATTCAAAACATGACCATATTTGACTTAAAACTACACAAATTTTTAACAATTTTTTTTTTCTATCCAGAGTGAGATTCTCAACAAGCATTTTGATACACACCAAAACTAATACAATTTTTTATTTAAACTGCGTTATGATGCTAAATACCTCTTAAAGACTATATATATCTACATGTATGTGTGTGTGTATATATATATACTTACATGTGTATATCTATAGCTACCTATCTACATATGGATAGATATAGATATATATACAGGGAGTCCCTGACTTACAGTGGAGTTCCATTCTGAGGACTCCATTGTAAATCAGTTCCGATGTAAGTCAAATACCTCATTATTTTTTCTCATTATTATTGCCTTTATTATCAGTATCTTTATAAATCTGATCTTTATTTGTCTTTGGGGGTTAGAAACATTACTATAAACTTACAGATATATGTCCAGAGTGAGGTTCTCAACAAGCATTGGATGTATATATTTTTATATACATTTATCTGTATATGTTTTTAAGGATGGGGGGGGGGGGGCTCAAAAATTTCCTTTTTTTTTTTTTTAAATTGTACCTTAGTTGAAGGTTTACAGAACAAACTAGCTTTTCATTAAACAGTTAGTACACATATTATTTTGTGAAATTGGTTGCCAACTCCACAACATGCCAACACTCTCTCCTTCTCGACTTTGGGTTCCCTATTACAAGCTTTCGTGTCCCTTCCTGCTTTCTTGTCATTGCCCCTGGGCTGGTGTGCCCAGTTAGTCTCTTTTTGTTTTATGGGCTTGTCTAATCTTTGGCTGAAGGGTGAACCTCAGGAGTGACTTCATTACTAGCTAAAAAGGTGTCCAGGGCCATATTCTCAGGGTTTCTCCAGTCTCTGTCAGACCAGTAAGTCTGGTCTTTTTTTTCTTTTTGTGAGTTAGAATTTTGCTCTACATTTTTCTTCAGCTCTGCCTGGGACCCTCTGTTGTGATCCCTGTCAGAAGCAGTTGGTGGTGGCAGCCAGGCACCATCTAGTTGTGCTGGACCCAGTCTGGTAGAGTCTGTGCTACTTGTGGTCCATTAGTCCTTCGGACTAATCTTTCCCTTGTGTCTTTGGTTTTTTTCATTCTCCCTTGCTCCTGACAGGATGAGACCAGTAGAGTATCTTAGATGGCTGCTCACAAGCTTTTAAGACCCCAGATGCTACTCACCAAAGTAGAATGTAGAACATTTTCTTTATAAACTATATTATGCCAATTGAGCTAGATGTTCCCTGAGACCGTGGTCCCTCTAGCCCGCAGCCCAGCAATTCAGTCCTTCAGGAGTTTTGATGTGTCTGTGGAGCTTCATGGCCTTGCCTTGGACAAGTTGTGCTGTCTTCCCCAGTACTGTGTACTGTCTTACCCTTCACCAGAGTGACCACTTACCTATTGTCTATTTAGTGTTTTTCCATCCCGACCCCTTCCCTCCCTTATAACCATCAAAGATTGTTTCTTTTAGTGTATAAACCTTTTCATGAGTTTTTATAGTAGTGGTCTTATACAATATTTGCCCTTTTGTGATTGATTTATTTCACTCAGCATAATGTCCTCCAGATTCATCTATGTTGTGAGGTGCTTCACAGATTTATCATTGTTCTTTATCATTGCTTAGTACTTCCTTGTGTGTATGTACCATAGTTTGTTTATCTGCCCATCTGCTGATGGGCATCTAGGTTGTTTCTATTTTATTGCTGTTGTGAACGATGCTGCAATGAACATGGGTGTGCATATGTCTATTCGTGTGATGGCTGTTATTTCTCTACGATATATTCCTAGGAGTTGGATTGCTGAATCATATGGTATTTCTATTTCTAGCTTTCTAAGAAAGCGCCATATTGTTTTCCAAAATGGTTGTACCATTTTGCATTCCCACTGGCAGTGCATAAGAGTTCTAATCTCCCCGCAGCCTCTCCAACATTTGTTATTTTCTGTTTTTTTGATTCGTGCCAGTAATGTCGAGGTAAGATGGCATCTTATTGTGGTTTTGATTTGCATTTCTCTAATGGCCACTGATCGCGAGCATTTCCTCATGTGTCTGGTAGCTGCTTGAATGTCTTCTTTGGTGAGGTGTCTGTTCATTTCCTTTGCCTATTTTTTAATTGGATCATTGACTTTTTGTTGTAGAGGTGTTGGATTTTCTTGTAGATTTTAGAGATTAGACCTTTGTCGGATTTGTCATAGCCAAAATTTTTTACTCAGTCTGTAGATTCTCTTTTTGCTCTTTTGGTGAAGTCTTTTGATGAGCATAAGTGTTTAATTTTTAGAAGATCCCGGTTATCTAGCTTGTCTTCTGGAGTTTGTGTGTTGTTAGTTATGTATCCTGTTAATGCCGTGTATTAGGACCTCTAGCATTGATCCTATTTTTTCTTCTATGATCTTTATAGTTTTTGGTTTTATATTTAGGTCTTTGATCCATTTTGAATTAGTTTTTGTGTATGGTGTGAGGTACGGGTCCTGTTTTATTTTTTTGTGGATGGACATCCAGTTTTGCTAGCACTATTTGTTAAAAAGACTGTCTTTTCCCCATTTGATGGACTTTGGGCCCTTGTTGAAGATCAGGTGACTGTAGGTGGGTTCTCAATTCTGTTCCATTGATCAACGTATCTGTGGTTGTATCAGTGCCAGGCTGTTTTGACTACCGTAGCTGTATAGTAGGTTCTGAGGTCAGGTAGTGCGAGTCCTCCTACTTTATTCTTCTTCTTCAATAGTGCTTTACTTAACCAGGGCTCTATCCTTTCCATATAAAGTTAATGATTAGTTTTTCCACTTACAGATATATTTTAATACATACATACATACAAAAATACACAAATTATAAAAATTTACTCCAACGTCGAAGAAGAGTTGGATGATGTTGGCACTTTGTCAGTTGCGGTAATAGCTCCACTTGTGGAAGGTTCTAGGTCATCTGGATTATCCCTGGGAATGGGGATGCCATTTCTAGTCAGAAAATTAGTGAGAATTGTCTGTCTGATCTTTTTTCTTTTTTTCTTCATGTATTTCGTGGTAACATCTCACTGCTTCCCAAATCCACCTATCGACTTTAGCAAAACAATTTAGCATTCGTGTCCATGTTTTTAAGTAACTGAAGCCCCTGATTTAGTTTAGAAAAAAACTTCAGGTTATCCTTTTACCGTAAAATATTTTTGAGAACTTCTTCCTCTTCCTCATTATTTCTTTCCTCTTCAAACTCCATTAAGTCCCAATCTGTCAGTTCCCCTACTTCAAGATCTGTGTGCTGTTCCACATTGGTGATATCAAGTTTTAAATTTAGCATTCTTGCCATATGGACATTTTCACATTGATGTCTTCCATCATATTATCCTGAGCAAATGCTTGGAGCTTGTTTGCGTAACTCAGCAATTTTTTCCATATCCCCATGCGTGCATTTTCCCATAACTTCTTCATAGGAAGATGCAGTGTTCCAGATCCACAGAATAATATTATAATTCTTCCATAAATTGCGTAGTATTACCATACCTCCATCTGTTGCAGCTATTGCTTGAACAAACGTAGTCGGTAGGTAGTATGCCTTGAAGGAGGCGATCACACCTTGATCCATAGGCTGAATCACAGCTGTCTTTTTGGGAGATAGATATCACTTTCACATCTTGACTTAGATCGTCTACGTGAGGAGGATGGCCTGGGGTATTATCAAGTAATAGCTGTTGGACACGTGTGCAGTTAAGTTGTTGTATGTCGTTAAAGTTGAACAACGCCCAACTTTCTGTTCCTTATAACTCCTGATACCGACACTGACTTCATTGTAGACCAGGTCATAGCCTGCTATATGGCAGTGTTTTGAACAGTAAATCATAACACTGAACATCTATGAGTGAACATCTGAAAATGATAACATCATTTTGCACTGTAATATTGTATGTAGTATATGTTACTAAAGATAAGATGTACAAAAAAAAAAAAAACCACACACACACAACAGACAGCTGTAAGTGTGTTTTGCCATAACTCAAATACTACCTGTACATACATGCACTATATATATATATATAGTTGTTGTTAGGTACTGTCGAGTCGATTCTGACTCATGGTGACCCCATGTGACAGAGTAGAACTGCCCTATAGGGTTTTCTAGGCTGTAATGTTTACAGAAGCAGATTGCCAGGTCTTTCTCCCACAGAGCCGCTGGATGGATTCAAATTGCCAACCTTTCAGAAAGCCGCCAAGCACTTAACTATTGTGCCACCAGGGCTCCAGGTATATATATACAAATAGAATTTATATTAAATGGGGTTTTAAGATAAATTAAATAAATTTGTTGTTTGCCTAGTGGTACCCTTTTAATTCAGCGCCAAAACACCAATATATTTAGATGTGGAGATAGGGATAGAGATATATATGTAATATGTGTATGATATATATATGTGTGTGTATGTATGTGTATATATGTGTGTGTGTGTATGATATAGAGCAAAGAAACACCAATCCAAACCTGATTCTGACTCATAATGACCCTTTAGGACAGAATAGAACTGCCTCAAGGCTTTGCAAGTTGTGGCTGGTGGATTTGAACTGCTGATCCTTTGGTTAACAGCCAAGCTCTGTGCTAAATTCATCCCCTTTTCTAGCAGAAAGTTGGAGAAGTCAGCTAGAATAATAGTAGAAGAAAGTGAGACTGGCAGAGAGATTAGTAAAATCTTACTAATCAAAATGCTTCCAATTATTAAAACGTTAGGTATTTCTTCCATAAAAATGTTAGTCCTTCATAGGACACTGATTAATTTTGCTTGGTACTGAAGACAGGTAGGACTGGTAAGAATACTTGTACATTAGGTTTTAATGAGTAACTGTTAGGTGAATTTTTAATCATAAAAAAGTAATGCACCGTGTTACAATCTTTATTGGAAAAGAAAGTGAGGTAAGGAGGCATAGAACTAGTGGAAAGGTATGTTTACTTTTTAATCTTATTTTCTTTTTATTGTAATTGTGTATTTTATATAATTCTTTTTTTTCTTATTTGAACCTTTTAAATAACTTAGTCAAATTCTTCCCAAATTTATCTATAAGTTTATCACAATTTCTATCAAAATCCCAACAACATATTTGTAAATATAGACAAGTGTATTCTAAAGTTTGTATGGAAAGGCAAAAGACTTAGAATAGTGAAGGCAACTTGTAAAAGAAGAATAAAGTTGGAAAAATCACTCTATCCAATGTTAGAACTTACTCTATAGCTACAGTAATTGTTGAGATAAATGAATCACAGAACAGAATAGAAAACCTAGAAATAGACCTACACAGGTATACCTTACTGTTTTTGACAAAGGTGCAAACTGGATGAAGGACAGTATTTTCAACAAATGTTGTTCTATCAATTAGACACCCCTAAGGAAAAATAAATAAATCTTTTCCTAAACCCCACACCTTATATAAAAGTTAACTCAAGATGGATTATGGATTTAAATGTAAAACTATCTAATTTTAGAAGCAAATAGAGATGAATATCTTTGGGACCTGTTGTTGTTGTTGTGTGCTGTTAAGTCAATTCTGACTCATAGAGACCTTAGGGGCAGGCAAGAAATTCTTACACATGACACCAAAATCAAGATTCATTAATGAAAAACTTGATAAATTGGACTTCATCAGAATTAAAATTTTTGCAATGCCAAAGACCCTATTAAGAGAATGAAGAAACAAGCCACAGACTGGAAGAAAAAAAATATTGCAAACCACATATCAACAAAAGACTTGTGTCTGGGATATATAAAGAACTCTGAAAACTCCACAGTAAAAAAACAAACACTCCAGTTAGAAAAAGGGTCCAAAGACATTTCATGGAAGGAGATATGGAAGGCAAATAAGTGCATCAGAGGACATTCAATATCATTAGTCATCAGGGAAATGTAAATTAAAACCATAATAAGATATCACTGCAGACCTATTGGAGCCCTGGTGGCGCTGTGCTTAAGAGCTTGGCTGCTAACCAAAAGATTTGCAGTTCAAATTCACCAGCTGCTTCTTGGAAATCCTACAGGGCAGCTCTACACTGCCCTATAGGGTTGCTGTCAGTCAGAATCAACTCGAAGGCAATGGGTTTTACACACCTGTTAGAACACTAAAAAAGTAACAACACCAAATGCTAGTGAAAATATGGAAAAACTGAATTATCCATATATTGCTGGTGAATGGTATAGCCATTCTATCAAGTAGTTTATCAGTTTCTTACAAAACTAACCACACAAGTAGCCCAAGAATCAGCAATTGAACTCTTGAGCATTTATCCCAGTGAAATAACAGCTTGTATTCACACAGAAACCTCTACATAAATGTTCATAGCAACTTTATTCTTAATAACCAAAAGTTGGTAACAACTCAGATGCCCTTGATTAAACAAATTCTGGTATATCCATAGAATAAAATACTGTTGTTGTTGTTATGTGCTGTTAAGTCGGTTCCAACTCATAGCAACCCTACGTACAACAGAATGAAACACTGCCCAGTCCTGCACCATCCTCACAATCATTGTTTTACTTGAGCCCATTGTTTCAGGTATTCTGTCAATCCATATCATTGAGGGTCTTCCTCTTTATCGCTGACCCTCTACTTTAGCAAGCATGATGTCCTTCTCCAGGGACTGATCCTTCCTGATAACATGTCCGAAGTAAATGAGATGAAGTCTTGCCATCCTTGCTTCTAAGGAACATTCTGGCTGTACTTCTTCTAAGACAGACTTGTTCGTTCTTCTGGCAGTGCATGCTGTATTCAATATCCTTTGCCAACACCATCATTCAAAGGCATCAATTCTTCTTTGGTCTTCCTTATTCATTGTCCAGCTTTCACGTGCATCTGAGACGATTGAAAATACCATGGCTTGGGTCAGATGCACTTTAGTTCTCAAAGTCG
The DNA here is from genome assembly GCA_030035585.1 of Dugong dugon. Classification (NCBI taxonomy): domain Eukaryota; kingdom Metazoa; phylum Chordata; class Mammalia; order Sirenia; family Dugongidae; genus Dugong; species Dugong dugon. Next base: position 15,964,370 of record CM057463.1, on the reverse strand, counting down.
TATCTTTGTTTTTTAACACTTTAAGGAGGGCTTTTGCAGCAGATTTGCCCAATGCAATATGTCTTTTTATTTTTTGACCGCTGCTTCCATGGGCATTGATTGTGGATCCAAGTAAAATGAAATCCTTGACACCTTCCATCTTTTCTCCATTTATCATGATATTGCTTATTGGTCCAGTTGCAAGGGTGTTTGCTTTCCTTATGTTGAAGTGTAATCCATACTGAAGGCTGTAGTCTTTGGTTTTCATCAGTAAGTACTTCAAGTCCACTTCACTTTCAGCAGTCAAGGTTGTATCATCTGCATGTCACAGATTGTTAATGCATCTTCCTCCAATCCTGATGCTTCCTCCAATCCCGAGTAGAATACTACTCAGCAATAAAAAGGAATGATACATGCAACAACTTGTATGGATCTCAAGGGCATTATGCTTAATGAAAAAAGCCAGTCTCAAACGACTGCATATACTGTGTGATTCAACTTACATAGCATTCTTGAAATGACAAAGCTAGAGAGATGTAGGATAGATCAATGGTTGGCAGGGAACAGGGCTAAGGGTGACAAGTACAACTATAAAAAAAGTTGCTTTGTGGTGATGAGGTGGTTATATGAATTTATACATAGGATGAAACTGCATAAAACTACACACATACACACAAATAAGTGCATGTAAAAACTGGTGAAATTGAGTAAGGTCTGTAATTAACAATATTGTACCAGCATCCATTTCTTGGTTTTGATATTGTACTACAGTTATAAGATGTCATCATTGGTGAAGGCTGGGTGAAGAGTTCACAGGACTGTATGTACTATTTTTTTTAAATAATATTGCCTTGTGTTTTAGGTGAAAATTTACACAGCAAGTTAGGTTCCCATTTAACAGTTTTAATATATATTGTTCCATGACATTGGTTACATTTTTTACAATGTGTCAGCATTCTCATTCTTTACATTCTGTTTGTTTCCATTAATCTAGGTTCCCTGCCCCTCCTTACCTTCTCATCTTTGCTTTAGGGTAAATGTTGACCCTTTGGTCTCATACAGTTGATTATTTAAGGGAGCATAGTACTCATGGTTGGTACTGTTTAATTTATAAGTCAATCTATTATTTGGATGAAAGGTGACCACTGAGAGTGGCTTCAGTTCCAAGTACATGGAGTATCTTAGGGCGATGGTCTCAGGGGTTCCTCTAGTCTCTACCAATCCAGTAAATCTGGCCTTTTTTAGGAATTTGAAGTTTGTTCGACATTTTTCTCCCATTCTACCTGGGACCTTCTGTTGTGTCCCTGGTCAGAACGGTCGGTAGTGGTATCTGGACACCATCTAGTTCTTCTGGTCTCAGGCTAGATGAAGCCATGGTTTGAGTGGGCTATTATTCTTATAGACTAGTTTCTTCTTTCAGTCTTTGGTTTCCTTCATTCTCTTTTGTTCCTGACAAGTAGAGACCAACAACTGTGTCTTAGATGATTGCTCTCAAGCTCTTAAGACCCCAGATGCTACTCACCAAACTAGGATGTAGAACTTTATCTATATGATCTGTGTTATGCCAATTGGCTGAGTTGTTCCACAAGACTGTGGTCTTAAACCTTTCAACCCAGTAACCCAATCCGGTGAGGTGTTTGGATATGTCTAGGAAGTCTCTCTAACTGTGCCCCCTATGTGCTTTATTATATATATGAATATATATGCAGCACACACAAACATGTATATACATATGCCTACAGATTCACCTATACATGCACACACATGTACCCAAATATGCCTTCCTATACACATATAAACATACATATCTACCTTTGTAACCACACACATATTTTTTGGTTGTTATTACTGTTGTTGCAAAATTGTATGTTATATAGCATTTACCAAAATTGTCCCTTACTCTTGCATACTTGTTGTCTTAATTTACCTTGGTCCGGTTGTGCAGACTTCACCCATACTGGGTATTACCTTCTCTATCACCAAAGATAACAAGTGGCTACTATCTATAAAGTGATTCTCCCTCCGTTCCCCTCCCATCCTTGGTAATTATCGAAGAATGTTGCTTTCTGTGTGTATACCTATTCTTAACTTTTTTAAAAAAGTGAGACCATACAACATTTGTCCTTTTGTGATTGACTCATTTCACTCAAATCATGTTCTCCAGATACATCCATGTCATGAGAAGTTTAACGGACTCATCATTATTCTTTATAGTTGTATAGTAGTCAATTAATTGTATGTATGTACCACAATTTGTTTAACCATTCTCTATGTACTATTTTTGCAACTTCCTGTGAGTCTATAATTATTTCAAAATAAAAAGTAAGAAAATAATTTCTGGAAAAGATCAGGAAATTAGGTGAATATAGAGAATATTGAAACATTTCCCATCTCACCTTTTTAAAAATCGTTATCAAGAAACTTCTGGAGATCACCTTGTATACTTTACATTTAAATCCATAAATGAAACACTTGTTTGATACAAGGCAAGAGCTACAAAGATGTGATAATGTATTTCCTCCTTAATGAACAGCAATTCCGTGCTAATATATATAGATGATCATAAATCAGTCATTGACTTTCACCTTGGACAGACAGGCCATTTCACAGGTTGCTGTTCTCAGGTTCCCAGTGAAATGGAAAAAGTCAAATGACATAGCATAAAAGAGTAGCAAGATTAAATTCAAGTTTTATTACTTCAAAGGCCGTAACAAAAATAAGTGCAGGGCCAGTATCTACATAGAGGCAGCGGTTTATTAGCTAGGTTAGCACTGGTAACATGGGCTCATAGCTGTGGTATCTTAAACCCACATAGCATTGGGCTGGCTGGGTTTTATATCTGTTTTTCTTTTTCTGTTTTTAAGCCATGAAACCAGATTGTCTTCTTAGGAAAATGGAATGCTTTATTTGTTTATTTAAAGCATACTCAATTGTGGCAAGTGATTAAAAAAAAAAAAAAGTTAAAAGTCTTTTTTTCTCTTGGAGTTAAATTTACTGTATTTCTTCCCAGTATTATGTTATGCTTTATTCTGTCCTCTAGGGTTAGACTTCAAGAACCCTATTTATGGACCATGTTTTTAAATATTTTGCAAATAGAGACCATGATGACTGATTACTCAGAAAGATTTTAATGGCCAGTATCTAGAGTGGATTAAATAGAATCTCCTGAGTACTGCTTTTTAAAACAAAGTAAAAATATTTGACACGAGAAAATATCTATGTGATTATACAAATTTATCTGAGTTACTTTAACTAGGTCATATGTAGAGTGTAAACACTATTTTGAATTTTTTGTCTATATACAAATTAAACAAATTGAGTATTGAAGAATCAGGGAGGTTTGGGCCTATTCCTGGCTAGTAAGGCAAGTCTGAAAATAACTGTGATTTGTTTTAGGAATATTATGAATTCACTGATCAAGAAACTTGAAATTATTCATATCAAAGGTGAATATTGCTAAGTTACACTGGGCATTTTTAACATTAAAAAAAACAAAAACAAAAAAACTCATTGCTGTTGAGGTGACCCTGTAGAACAGAGTAGAACTGCCCCGTACGGTTTCCAAGGCTGTAATCTTTACAGCAGCAGACTGCCTCATCTTTCTCCTGCAGAGCGACTGGTGGGTTCAAACCACCAACCTTTTGGTTAGCGGCAGAACACTTTAACCACTGAGCAACCAGGGCTCCTTTTTTTAACATTAATATAGTATCAATAGTATGTTTCAGAGATCACATTGCTTCAAAATATTGAAATGTTATTTATGAAAGTAACGAAATAACTTGTTTTTGAACAAGTATTCAAAAGCAAGTTTTTTTCTTAAGGGTGCTAATCAAAGATTCTCATCCCTCTTCAGTTAATGTTGGAGTCGGACCACTTTAATTCAGCATGACCTTTCTGTGAACAGATATGGAGCACCATTTCAGTCCTGCTGTGTCTTCAGCAGCACTCAAATTCTCTTCATTTGGGCTGGAGATGTGTACCCACTTCAAGATAAGACCCTTCTTCAGAATTTTTTTTAGCCTCAGTTTTTCACTCTTGTGAGTTTTTCTAATTATGACAAATACTAAGTACCCTAATAACAGTCTTTGATGTTTTAGAATGAGGCAACTATCAATGAAGATTGGAAAATACTTTGTATTAATTATTAACGACTGAATTATTAGTAAGCACTCATTTTAAGGAGCAGAAAACTTACTGTTGTGTGTTATCCAGATTCAGTGGAGAAGAGGGAAGGACCTTGGCTCTAAAGCAAAGATATCTCAATAAAGAATTTATTCCCAGCGTTCGCTATCCTTTCTAAGAAGACAAAGGAACAAGCAACCCAAAATATTTGCAGAGGGTTGTTTGCAAACTATATATAACCGCTCTGAAAGTCCCGAAAGACAATTTCTGTTTATAATTAATGCAAAACTAGCTCTATATTAATTCCATGTTGTACATTTGCAAAGAGGTATTTCCTCAATAATTTAGATCTTGGATTTAAAACTTTCCAGACTTTTTTTTTTTTTTTTAACATATCTCATAGTAAATAATTTTAATACTTATATTTTGAAAACTCTTGATATTTCTAAGCTTTCAAGAATTATTTTTTTTTAAATCCTAAATGTTTACAATTATGTTTAGGAGATGGAGGGAAGACTAATGATGTGGGTCCTTATTTTTCTGCTAATGGAAAACTAATTAGTATTATCCATTTGGGTTTAAATTGGCATTCTCTGTGCTATTCCAGACAGTTATGATTAAAATCAGCTCAACTACACGATGAATTATTTTATTCTGTGCTTTGAACCAGCTCTTCTCAGCACGCAAACCCATTCCTTACTTTTATTTAATTAGACCTAACTCACACCGGAGAGATAGCTGAAACAAGGAAATTTCCATAGTAGCTAGGCAATTACAATAGCTGGCAGGCACCGAAGCAATATAGTTGTCGAAGTTCGAATCACCTAAAGAAGGAAAAAATATTATGCTTAACCATAAGGCAAAAATGTGGTCATAAATTGAATGTCATTTAAATGGCATAGGTATACGGTATTAGTGATCAATAGCATAGTGTTTCTAGATGTGAATTTTAAACTATTTTGTGAAAAATTATTAAGTTAGCTCTTATGTTGAAACCAGTGATTACATTTGAAAGTTGGTTTTATTCAGCACACATAACTAAGTTAATGCAAAATTATATGCTTTCCAGTACCTCAGAATTTTGCATATGATCACAGCAAACATGTTATAACAGTTGAGTATGTTCTTTAATTTCCAGGACAACTACTTATGTTAAAAACAAGTTATTTTATATGACAGTTTTACTCTGACTTGCCTATTGCAGTGAGAAAACAAGAGTATGTTTGTGGCAGCGTGCTCATCTAACAAACTAGACATTAAAAACTATTTATAGGGTTTTTTTGGAGGTATATAGGGTCAAGCTCCCCCCCTTCCTAAACAATGTTATTGACTAAATACTTTTATGCTCTTAGGGATGTATTCACACTTTTTGTTTGCCCCAGCAAGACAAGGAAAGGAGAGAAAACCCAACTGCCAAAGGCAGTATTAAAGAAAATTGCTTTCCAGTCATGCCTATCTGCTTTCATCTGACCTAGATGGTTTACTGTTTAATCGGATCATTGTGGGATTTATCGAACTATCATCTGACCGAAAAGACGCTTTTAAATAATTTCTTTGTTTACAAAATAAGTGGTTTTGATGTGTTTCTTTTAAGTGGAACTTAAATCACGTTAATAAACAGTATTCATACTTTACACAGCTTCTTCTTATGAAATAGTAGATTCTGAATTAGGCTCTTAAACAAAATCTTTCAGAAGTGATTGTGTCAGTCAGATTTTCAGATAGATGGCACATTCAGGTTGGGATCATTTGAGGAGGATGTATGTACAAAGAGATTAATCACGAAGTTGTGGGCAGGTTGTTGAGAAGTATAAAGGGATAGTGCAGGAACCTGTGTTTAGTAGCAGAAGGAGCCGCTTGCACCTCTAGATCTGACTGGACATGGAGAGAGAAAAGAAAGGAGAAAAAGTCGCACATAGAGCAAATTGTCTTGAAGGGAGCAGTAACCTTCAAGCAAAAGACAGAACCAGCCCTAAGTGATGGACCGGGATGAGATCCAGAGGAATAAATACCCTGACCTCACCTTTTCACCTGATCTCCTGCTGTGCCCTCTCATTGACCAATCCCATCCAGATGTCAGAGGGCAAGGAAGTCTGTTGATAAAGCTTGTGCAGGTCTACCTCCAGGGCAGACCAGGTTGAATTTGGAAGGGAAAACCGAAGATATCGGGCATAATAATTATGGAAATTCAGAGCTGAGACAGACATTGGAGATCATCTAGAATGAAGAAATCTGAGGCTCATGGAGAGGTTAAGTAGCATGCATTATGCAATGTACAATCAAGACACACTGTCTGGTAATCAGCTACAAGTTCAGAACTCTAGCTCTATCTCCTTTATGCTTCATAGTTATACCATAGTCACCTCTTACAGAATATATGCAAATGTCTTGTGTGTGAAATCACACAGATTTGTATTGCTAGTGTCATAATAAAATTAGTAACATTTCAAATGTATTAATCCTAGGGGGGAGGGTTGCCATATTAGAGGACATTTTTTGGAAGAGTGGTTCTTCCTATACAACTTCTTTCGGTCCATACTATGATTCTCTGAAAATTGCTTTTAGTGACCATACCTGTTGTAGAAACCTGCTGTTTAAGGTGATTTTTCCTAAAGTGATTTTTCTGAAATCCTAGATTGTTGGGGGAAGAGGAAAGTCTCTTCCTAACACTCTTAACTATTGTAGTTTTTGCTTGAAGCTTAAAATTTTGAACTCATTTGGTTAAAATGCAAAGCAGCACATAGAACTCTAATAGACTAAGAATTCCATTCCCAGATGAATTCTATCCTTTATTGGAATATGTTTCCCTGTGACATTTCAAACCATTTTCTAACCTATTCTGTTCACTATTCTGTTAATAATGTCTGGTCATATTATACCAAGTAATTCCCATTTGTTGGGTGCATCCAGAGTTGAGGATGGGAGATTATGGAGCATCTAGCTCTGCTAACATCCTGGAAACTTTGATCTGAAATTAAAGATCCTGCTTGTAAACAGCAATTTTTGTGCATTTCTCACATGATGACCCCCTAGTATTTCAGGTTTCTTCCTTCTTTCTTATATAGCTTGTGTTGCTAACAATAATGAGTAAATTCCTAAATCAAAACAACTGTTTACAAAATGTAGGTGATTGCTAAGGTCTTTTATATCTCTGTCCCAAGGAGGAGTAGAAATGATTAATATCAGTTGGGCTTTTCTGCTGCATCTGTGATTATTATATTTAATTCTAAGTGCATGCATTATGCCCAGTCATTTTCACAAGAAGATACTTTCCCTTGATGTTCTGTCAGAGACAGGCTCTTATTAGGTTTGAATGCCTGTAGAACATAAAAAATCTAGTTAAAAACAGACTGTTTTAATATAAGTACAGTTTTTTCTTCTTTTCAAAAGGCATTTGGCTGTAATTAACCAAAATATATTCCAGCTTTACAAATACTTTTATTAGGTTTGTAGACATTTCCCTTCAAACCTTTTCTTAGGCAGTATGAGAGAACTTGTCATTAAATGTCAAGCTATACTAAGGAATTTAGCTACTTCATATAATTGCAGTATTTTCTTTTGAAAAATTAAAATGTTTAAATGTAATTCAATCATCTCCTAATATAACTGCCATTTTTAATGACTCCATAATGTTTCACCACATAGATTTATTTGGCTTAATCATGTGCAGTTGAATATAAAGTTACTCTCAGTTTATCAACATTACAGATAACACTACAATGAAGTCGTCTTACATGTCGCTTTTTCTATACTTCTAATTACTTCTCAGAAGTGAGATGACGGTCAAAGGATACGAACATTTTTGTTGCTTATGATTCATATTGCTAAATCGATTTCCAAAGTGGATTCACTAGTTTATTTCACTCTCAGCAATCTATAAGAGCACCTGCTTCACTCTGCCTTCACTGGCATTAGTGCATCAAATTTTGGGGTAATTTTTACAGGCTAAAATGTTAACTCCTTGTTTTATTTTGTATTGTTTTAGCATAGCAAGATTGAATATTTGCATTTATTTAGTTTAATATCTGTCATCCATTTTCTTGTCAACTCGAATGAGTCCTTTAATAAAATAAATGTATTGACCTTATATCTATTATTTGCTAAAGATATTTTCTCTTAGAACATTATCTGTCTTTTTTATTTTAGATAAAAACATGTTTTTCTTAAAGCTGAGAAATTGTGTTTGCTTCCATCTTGTATACAGAAAGATGTATCAGAAATGGGCAGTTTCTGTTGAGGTTCTTAGAGTATGACAATCTTATATAAGCTAAATAATAGCATAGAAACTGTCAGCTCTACAAGTCAGCAATGGTAAGAGCAGAAATCTGAGGTTTTAAAACTGCACGTTAGGTTATATCATTAATTTCCCATTCGTTCTACATTAACTATTTAGCAAAGTCTTTTTAACTGCCATCCTGTTTCCATTGTGCTAATACCAAAAAACCAAACCCGTTGCCATTGAGTCGATTTCAACTCATAGTGACCTTATAGGACAGAGTAGAACTGCTCCATAAGATTTCAAAGGAGCAGCTGGTGGATTCAAACTGCTGACCTTTTAGTTAGCAGCCAAGCTTTTAACCACTGCACCATGAGGGCTCCACTGTGCTAATTTAAAAAAAAGCCAAACTCGTTGCCATTGAGTTGATTCTGACTCATGGTAACCCTGTAGGACAGAGTAGAACTGCCCCATAGGGTTTCCAAGGAGTGCCTGGGGGGTTCAAACTGCCGACCTTTTGGTTAGCAGATGTAGCTCTTAACCACTACGCCACCAGGGTAGGAACCCAGTAATTTTTTTTATTATTGAAGGAGAATAACATACCTCATGATAGTGGTAGTGGTAATTCAGGTCAACTCCACTTGAAAGGTGAGGCGCAAGGTGATAGAGTCGAGGCCACTTGGTCCAGTTGTCTCATACTCCTGAAGGGTTAAATGTTAGTAGTTGTGTTTAATTATAATGAAAAAAGGAGATTCTCTTAACAGTTGCTGTCTCCTCCACTGGACTGGGTTTCAGGCCCGAACCTGGTATTCATGTTTATAACTCGGCCTGGCTGAGTGACCAGCACAAAGAAGACAGGCATTTAATGAATAGGGGAGTGGAATAGGAAACCCTGGTGGTGTAGTGGTAAAGAGCTATGCCTGCTAACCAAAAGGTTGGTGGTTCGAATCCACCAGGTGCTCCTTGGAGACTCTCTGGGGCAGTTCTACCCTGTGCTATAGGGTTGCTGTGAGTTGGAATCGACGCGACAGCGATGGGTTTGTTTTGTTTCTTTTTTTAGTTGGAATGGAATAATGAATTCATTGAAAGGGCGAGTAGTATGAGAGACAACTGGAGTTGTAAAATATATAATACTGAATCTGACCACAGTGTGTCCTCAGTGGAAGAAAATAAATAAATTAAATAGAAGAACTATCTCTAAGATCTGATTTTTAAAAGACAGGAGCAAAAGTTGATAGGAAAGCACATAGCATAGCTCTTATCCTACTCCATTTCCATCCCATATGTTTGTGCTACTCCACACAGGTGTTACAAGTGCCATATTTCTCACAGTTATTTTGAGACAGGGTGTCAGTTTAAACTGAATTCAGTTACTCTTAGAGATTTGACAAGTGTCAAGTTTTCTCCAAAGCAAGAAGTCTGTGGAAGGGATGGGCCACTTGAGGGGTCTTGAGGGTAATGGGAGAGGGCATACTAGTTAAGGACATAGCTGTCAGAGTTAGACAAATCTGGGTTTTAAATATTAGTCATGTGACCATGGGCAGGTTAATTAATCTCTCTCAGCCTCAGTTTCTGTATCTGAGTCAAATATAGCTATTAATTTCTACTTTATACAATTGTGAAGCTCAACCAAAGTAATGTACAAAGTATAGAATATACAACATGATAAGGGTTCAATAAATAGTAAATGTCATCATCTTCATCATCATTGTCATCCCTTTATGCATAGGACTACTGTAAAAGTTCGGAGAAATGTTTTAAAGTCCAATTAGAATAAGGTACTTTTAAAAGTAGAAGGTCAAAACCAAAGGATTTTTTTGCCAGTTGTTCTAGGACTAGAATGTGCTCTTTAGTATTCCAGAAGTTAAGCCAATTTTCTATTAATTAAATTCCATTTGTGAATTAGGGAAAATTAGAGTGATTAATCAAATTATGTTAAAAGTCTACACAATGGTGATTATGAGTAATGGCAATAGATAAAACTATACTTAAAATGTGACTTCCGCATATTAAAATTTTGAGTGAATCAGAGACACAATGCTGAATAAATTTAAGGTTTGGTTATGTGTTAAAAATCACATTATTTTGGCTGTGTTTCTGCATCAGTTTAGACCATAGATGGGAAGAAAGCTGACAGGATAGGAAGTGAGGAGGCTAAAGATCCCATTTTGGTATGATTTGCTATTAGGAATTCAGCTATGTAATTTAGGTTTTTAAGAAAACTCAAAAGACTAAAAACTTGAAATTCGGCAATTATTTACCTTTTTAATTAGTTTGTTGTTTGCTTTAAAAGACCTGTAATGACTTCTTGTTTGAAAAAAGAAAAAAAAACTCAGAAAAAAGTTCTAATGCTTTTATTATTTTATTTTTATAAAATCATTTATTTCTATTAATAGCCTCTTGAATTTTTTGAAGATCTCTAAAAGTTTTTTTGTAATGTTTCTTGACTTTTTTCTCCTTTTACCTGCCTTTTTTAAAAGCTTAATTTTCAAATCAAGAAGTCTGTGATGTGATGGGCAAATGAGTGTGAAGTATTTCTCATTCATTTAACAAACATTTTACACGGGGCTTGCTATGTGCAGGGACTCTTACAAGCACTTTACAAATAGACTCATTTAATCCTCCAACATTAAAGGTTCTATTATCTCAGTTTTGCAAATGAGGAAATGAGGGCAGAGAAATTAAGTAATATGCCTGCAGTTATCCAGCTAGAAAGTGGAGAAGCGAAGATTCCAACCCAGAACTTTTTATCAGCTTTTCTCTCAGAAAAGTGCACTTTTTGCTTTTTGTTATTAAATGTTGGAAGACATTTTCTCCCTCTTTGTTTGGCAGTAGCATATTTCCAGTTTTTTTTTTTTGTTTTGTTTTTAATTTATTTTGGATGATTTGGAACATATAGAAATGCAGAGAGAACAATGTAATAAACCCCGGAGTGCCCCTCACACCACCTCTTATGCCTTTACTAGTCCTAGGAACTCCTCCTCGCCTAGGATGTTTCTGTAATTTCTTGAGTGTGTATGCATGCTTATGTGCACACACACACATGCACGCATATAAACATATCTGAATGAAACTGCAGAAATACTGGAATGTTCTGATGGTGTAACAAAAGACTTAGACTACAAAAAAATAATTTTGAAACTCAAACCAAAAACAGTTACCATAGCAGTAAAAATGTTCTTCAATAGTAATATAGTTCTTGACAAACAATGATTAATTTTGGCTGTATTTTAAGCCATTGAATAAACATTACTGCCAACAATTTCACTGAATCATTTTTGTCATTAAAAATTTACTGAAAATGATACTTGAAATAGCAAGAGTATTTGCAAACATCTGTATGAATCAGAACAAAATGGACTTTCTAAAATTATTACATTTGGGACTCATGTTTTTTAATGGAATAGCGCAATACAATATACAGAAACCAATGTTTTGAGATAACCCAGTCTTACAATTTTGTCACCAAATAACAGAGCATTATAGTTATTACCATGTCCTCCTCAGTAGGCCATCGCATTGGGTCTGTGAAGCAGTGTTGAGACAGGAAACCTTTGTGTTCTCTAACAATATATAGAAGACTGGCCCAGAAAACTGATCCTTATGCAACCCAGTAATTCAGTCAGTTGGTGGCACAAACATTTTGCTAAGATTTGCAGAAAAAAAGAAACAAGGGAGAAATTAGGTACAAAATATAGTAAATTTTAAGTCAGTAAGTGCTGCTTTAAGGCAGGGCTTTGAACTGCTTCTTTCCTGTTTGACCCCCTTCTCAGAATTTGCATTTCTACCCCAAATATACTGAATCAGAATCTACATTTTAACAAGATCCCCAAGTGATTCTAAGAACCCAGGGTGATTCTTATGGATCTTGTTAAAATGTAGATTGTGATTCAGTGTATCTGGGGTGGAAATGTAAATTCTCAGCAGGGGATCGAACTGGAAAGAATCGGTTTGAACCCTGCTTTGAGGACAAGAGATCTATATTTCCTAAGTGTTAAACTTATGGGAAAATCTGCTTCAGCAGCAAAATTTCTTATTGGGAAGGCCACGGGAGCAGGTTAACTCCAATAAATCTATATTGTTTTGGAACAGATGACTTCTAGAACTTTTCTTTTGAAGGAAAACGTATTTAAAAGAATTTTTTTTTCTTAATCCTCTATTTTCTATGAGACTTTGACTTTACCAGCTAGGTTTTGCCAACCACATTACATTTTAGGAACATAATTACCATGGTTGTTGAGGGATTACTGAGTTGGAAAGACTGAAGCAAGTAGGCCTTGTAAAAGGCCAGGAAAGAGGGAGCTTGAGGCCTTGGTTGGGAAAGGTTGGAAGCAGATCAGGCAGGTCTTAAATTTGGTCTTGTAAGAAAGTGAACTAAATTTGATTAACAGAAAGGAGAATGTATTTTAGTGAGAGGGAATAGTATCAACAAAGGTGGACTAGAAAGAATGAGTATGAAAGGGCTTTTCTAGTGAATATCTGAAATTTTGTTTTATGAACAATGGCGGCTATAAATGGGTTCCTGAAATGAGACCAGCTCATTGAGGGCATTTAGTGTCATAGTTTAACTTATTTTTTTAAATTATGAAAGCCAATTTTTACATGTTAATTATTTGTTGTTGTTCTTTTGATTTCAAAAACATGTTCCATGGTTTCAAAACTCTTCATAAGGATAGATAGCAATTAGCAGTTGTATATATCCCGTTATACTTTCACATGTTATTTTGTAAAAACAAAGTTTCTGGAGAGAACAGAGGCAATAGTAATGATATAATCTTTTAAAATTTCTGGTCTTATGGGCATTAGTAAGTCCATACTCTGAAGAGTACACGTACAAGAGACCAGTGGCTTATCTATTCAAATAGCAAACAGTTCATCTTTCCTCGAGAGAAGGCTCTGACTCAAATTACTAAATGTATTGTCTTTATTGAATTTAAAGCAGTATTCTTCTTACTTCTTGATTTGTCAAACATTTATTTGACTCTGCCTGTTGTCTTTTAGTTAAGAGCTACAGCATTTTTTACTGACTCCTCCTTGACCACGGTTTTGTACATGATGTAATAAAAACATGGCATTTCAGTGCAGTTAACTGCTGACTGGCTTATTTTACCATTTGCTTCTGGAGCTAGATAATTTAGAGACACACTATGAAGAGAAACTGGACCAAAAGCACACACATGGAGAGAATTCCACTTGTTATTTGTGTTAAGGGTTCATTAGCTTCTTTTTGTGCCTTAAATCTAAGTCACCTTTGCATGTGTGCATGCATGCATGCGTGTGTGTGTGTGTGTGTGTGTGTGTGTGGTTTGTCACCTTCAATTAAATTTGCTTGAATTTGAAAATTCTATTTCTAGAGCTACTCTTTACTTGCACAATTGACAACCCTCATTTACTCATGTCAGGGAGGGATTGGGAGTGTTGGGGTCCCCCGCCCCCCTTGTCCTCAAGGGAGAAAATTCCCCAGAGGGTCTGAGTAAGACAGCAACACATTCTTTTGCTTTGTTGTCAGATGCGAAGTGTCTGTGTCTTCAGTCCCTGAAGCCAGATTTCAAGTGTTTTCCCAAAGGAACTACTCATATGGAAAATAGTCAGTCCTCGCCTGCACAATTTTTATTACATAATAAATGATTCAGATTGGGACTGTCAGCACCATGGTGGGCACCTGACTGAAGGGCAGATGAGTGGCAGGTCGTAGCAATGGGTTATATATTTCAGCCGTGGGCCTGAAATCCTAGATAAATATGTTCTAACTCACTTAGGTGCTCCCCACTACTTTTTTTTTTTTTTTTTAAAGGTTATTCTTAGCATTTACTTATACCAGGTCAAGCTACAGTTCACTTGGAGATAGCAGTTTATTCTGGGTCAATTAACATATCTGATTTTGGGTCAATTAACACATCTGATTTTGGGTCAATTAACACATTTGATTTTGGGTCAATTAACACATCTGATTTGAAAATGATAAACACTGAAACCAATGGAAAATGACTCCTATGTGGGTAGGTCCAAGTGGACGCAGTTTTGCCCCTGACCTGGCTAATATGTCTGACCTGTTACTTCAAGTACTGTAGTCGCAGGTGTTGGTATTTTCCCAAACAGCAGTTTGGTTATGTTTGGTACGATATGTTTAGTGCAGTGTGACATTGAACTCCATGCTGCCATTTACACTGACCTGTTTCTATTGATGAACTTTTTTGCTTTTTCTACTTATAGACCCATATGAACTTTTAAAAATTATTCTGAGTTTTAAATTGCCTTTATTTCAGAGATGGAAGTTTGAATTTGCCTGAATACTTATATTCATGTGTATAATAACTATTGGGGAACGGCTTCCATTTCACTCTTTTCTAGAGGCTTCTAAGTGAAAAATAATTTTACGTTTTGGAAGGTCAGTTCATTAATCCTCCTGCCTTCAGTTAAGAACAGACTTAATTCATCTCAGACAGGCATAATCTATCTCATTAGAAAAATATATTCTAAAGGTAAATGAGTTTGAGAGTAATCGTGTCTGCTGAATACCTAGCATGCTATCTCACTCATCTACATAATGAAAAGACAAACATACGAACCAATGTAGAGATGTTTTGGTACCATACCCAACCTGTCACAGTTTCCCCTTTTATTGTAAAAGTCTTATCAACTTGGAAATTTCACGTAAGCAAATTAGGATTTAAGAGTGCAGAGCATATTAAGATTCCTGCTAAAAATCTATGCCTTTTATGAAGCCCTTCTTTGTTAATCCACTATGAAAGATGTCTCTGTAACGATGAAGCAAACAAAAATAAGTAAAAAAGAAAAGAGAATAATTATCCTTAGGAATTTTATAGTTTAGCATTTTTATTCTTAGCATTTGTATGTATCGTTTTTTACATTTATAAAGTGCTTAGGGTGTGCAAGGCACAGTCTTAATATTAACTCAAGCTGGACAATGAGAAAGGAAGACGGAAGAAAAATTGATGCATTCGAATTGTGGTGTTGGTGAAGAATATTGAATATACTGTGGCCTGCCAGAAGAATGAGCAAATCAGTCTTAAAAGAAATAAAACTGGAATGTTCCTCAGAAGCAAAGATGGTGGGACTTCAGCTTGCTTACTTTGGATGCATCATCAGGAAAGACCAGTCGCTAGAAAAGGACTTCATGGTTGGTAAAATAGAGGGTCAGTGAAAATGAGGGAAATCCTCATGAGATGGACTGACACCAGAGCTGCAACAATGAGCTCAAACATACCAACAATTGTGAGAACAGCACAGGGCTGGGTAATGTTTCATTTTGTTATGCATAAGGTCACCATGAGTCGGAGCCAACGAGACAGCAACTAACAGCAATAATCCTCATAACAAACACAGTGTTGTAGGTAATATTATTATCCCCATTCTACAGATGAAGAAACTGGGGTACAGAAAAATTAGGTAATTTATACAAGACCCCACAGCTAGTAAAATGCATAGCTGAGATTTGAAGCCACGCTGTGGTTTAAAAGCATGGCCTCTTGAGCCAGATACCTTAACCAGTTACACTATACTGCCCTTCTGTGTTTGCAATAAGAAATTGCATAACAAAAGTACCAAAAGAGTAATGATAAAGGTAACACTTATTCCAGTATTTAAAAAAATCTAAAATCGGAATCATTACGTCTTGAGATGTATCAGAGAGTTATGTTGTTTTTGTATGCTGTCGAGTCAATTTTGACTTAGTGACCCCAGGTAACAGAGTAGAACTGCCCCATAGGGTTTCCTAGGCTGCAGTCTTTAATGGAGCAGATTACCAGGTCTTTTCTCCCATCGAGTCCCTGATGGGTTCGAACCGCCAACCTTTTGGTTAATAGCCGAGCGCTTAAATTTTGAGTCAAAGTTGCACTCTTTTGAGTTTTCTGACCACATTTGTCCCTTGGTTCAAACTATTCTAAGGTGTTTATATTTTTAATTCTTACTGAATCAAAAATACATGTTTAGTAATAATTTGATTTTTTTTCTCCAGAGCTAGTTGTGGCCCCATCACTTCTAGGCGCCCCTGATAAAATCATCTTAGTATCATTATTGGTCAAAAAAGATGCCTTTCCATATTTATAGTTTCAGAGTCATTGCTTGGATTTGTTTGTATTCTATCTTACATACATTCTTTAATATCTCACCACTTAAAAAACATTTTTTTTCTAGAAGTGATAAAAATTAAAGAGGAAGGCACATAATAAAAACAAAACTAGTACAGGAAATCACATCAAACGTTTAACAGTCTGCCTCTAAATTATATAATATTGATCAGTCATCCAATAATGTGTTTACTTATATATGTGAAAATTGTATTAACTAGTGAAAAAGGAACATTTTATATCACAAATTAAATGACATATCTTTAAAGTATATCATGTTGCTATTATATATTCAACTCAAATATGCTAAATGTAGTCTTAGACTGCTGCTAATTTATACTATTGTACACCTCTCCAGTTGACAATGCTTATTTTAAACTATGTAATAATTTTTTCATTGGTTAACAGGTTAACAGGTTTAGAGAAAGATGTGGGATAATTAACATCAGTGCTTATAGGTGATCCGCCGGGTTCTACTAATCACATTCTCTTGTTTTTAATATTCAACAAATGTGAGTTATGCAGCCAAGGAAGACATTTTTCTTTAACTTCCCCTGCTGAGAGAAAACTTTGAGGTGTTTTGTAATCACTTCATATCTTTTATGTTTAGGAAAGGTGATGGCTTTCATATTTTTTTTGACCTTGATCAACATCTAGAAACAGGTTGTCCATTACTACCCAATTCACATGCACCCACAATCACACAAACACATGTACTGTACAGCTGAAACAAGAGTTTATGTTGTAAGTCTTACCATCTTGTAAAGCAATGCACCCTGATGTTTTCTTTCCTATTTTTATATTCTATTCACCCATTTATTTTTTAAATCATGGTCGTGACCTACTAAATTGTCATGACCTACTATATTTGAAAAACTGTTTGATTAAGAGGCAAAAGCTCTCGTTTGACCAGTACTATCTCAGAAGGTGTCAATGTTACTGCGGGTCCATTCCAGTTAACTTCCTTTGAATGTAATTATGTGTTTTATATTTTTAGCAGGAAGTTTTGTTATGCAGTGTTGACCACTCTCAATGACTGAATGACTAGAAGAAAACTCCTTAGAAAGTATAACTCTTCACTTAGAGGTTATCCCAGTTTCTTTTTCCCTGAGTTACCTATATGGTTGGGTTGGCCTTCTTGAAAGCCAGAGTCCCATGAGGGTTAGGTGCAAATACGTAGTGATATAAACCATTTAACAAGTATCTCAATATATTTATTGCCATCAACCATCTTTGTCCCTTTTACATTAATTGGAGATACTATATTAGTCAGAGCCCTTTTAACAAACAGAAATCATTAGGTTAGTACTTGGCTACTAATTGAAAGGTTGGTTTGAATCTACCCAGAGGCCCCTTGGAAGAAAGCCCTGACGATTTACTTCCAAAAGATCACAGCCATTGAAAACCCTGTGGAATGCAGTTCTACTCTGACACAAATGGGGTCGCCACAAATCAGAATTGACTCTTTGGCAACTGGTATTAATTCCATTGGTGATAAAAGAATGAGAAGCCCAATGGGGGATAGTGACTCATCCTGGAAAAGGGCAACAGCAGGAAGCTGTTGACAGGAGGCAGTGTTACTGGAACCCAGGAGTTGGAGCCATCTAGCAAAAGCTGGACCCATGGAGAATGAGATTGTCTAGATGATCCAAAGCCGCTGCTGGAGACACTACAGGAAACAGGAGAGGAGAAACACCCTGGCTCCCCATCTCCTTCTGTTGCCGGGAACTCCGGGTTCTGCTCAGGGAGACTCCATGGGGCCAGAAAGACAGAGACCAAGTTGGGGAGAATGAAAGGCAACTTTATTGGCTGGCCAAGCAAGGAGACAATAGAGGCCAAGGGCCTTCCAAGACTGCTTGCAGACAGGTTGTTGAGGCTGCTTTACATAGATCAGTTACAAAATAAAAGATGACATGCGCACTAGTGCAGAGCGTTCCAGAATGAGTAACCATTTTCTAGGGTCTAGGTTTGATTCCCCATGCAGGAGGAACTTAGCCATTTTTGTTCATTAGCATGTCAGCTCTCCACCCAGGGGTGGACAATTTACCATGCGTGAGGCAATTAGTGAGCTAAAGGTCATCTGGAGTGCCAAGATGGAGGGCAGGACCTGTTTTAGTCAGTTTTGGCCTGTCCCCGGCTATTTCCTTCAAGGAGGCTCTGAGGAGGAAAAGAAACAACTCCAGGAAATGGGCTGGGTGAGGGGCTGTCTTGAGGCTAAGGAAAAAGTGGCTCTATGGCTCTAGCCTTGTCTTAACTTCTACCATCCAGTCTTCTGCCAGTTTCACTTATTGTTCAAAATTACTGAAAGCCAGAGAGCAGGAGAGACAGGGATATATAATTCCCTGGTTACAGGGTAGAGCCAAGAGGGGTAGGGGATGGCTCTAAGATCAAGTAAGCAAATGATTGGCACAGATATTAAGACTCATGTTTTTTTATTTGATTGATCTAATTTTATCCATGATGCCCACTTAACGATTCACTGTTGTAAATTACATTCATGCCCCTTGTCAATAAACGTGAAAAATACACTCAACGTCTTAGTAATCAAACCGCCAGTTACCATTATTCACCAATTCAATTACACAAGATTTTTTTAACGACACTTTGCAATGTAGACAAAAGTCAGTAAAATTTGTTTATCATACATTGATACTGATAAATTGGTGCAACACTATAGAAAAGCAATCTGGTAATAAATAACAAGATCCGTAAATCCTTTCATGCTTTTGGCATAGTAATCCATCTTCTGGGTATATAACTTTTAAAACAAACAAAACAATATGGGAAAAAGGCATATTCATGGACATGGTCAAAAGAAACCTCAGTGCTCAACAACAGGGAAATGCTTACATAAATTATGGCACATCTACTCAGTGAAAATATGAGAAAGGTAGGTTTATTGACAAGGAGCTTTTTCTCTTTTGTAGTTTATTTGCATTCTCGCATATTCTAACAAGTTTGCTAAGACTGTGAAGAAGCCAGAAGACAATTTACCATAGACTCTCAAACTGAAAAAAACAAAAGCTACAAGTCCTGTGCCCATCCTATGACCATCCAGTTTAGGATGTGGACTAAAATGAACCACCCTGAAAGACCCTCTGAAGACTGTTTCCTAAACCATACAGTCTCATTAGTTCCTCTGGCAATTCATAATAACAACCTCCTTTGTCTTTTTCTTCTCTGTACTGTCAGAGAAAAAAGTTAATAACAAACATCTTACTTTAAGGTTTTTTTGCTTGCATGAACCTAAAAAAAAATCTGCCCCAAACTGATCTTGTCTGCAACTTCAGTAGCCTGTTCTTTCCATCCAAAGTTGCCAATCGACTTTACAGCTTGGTTAAACTTATTTCTTCCGAGCTCCAAGACAGCAATAAATAACAAAACCATTACCATGTGATTTAATGAAAAAGACCCAAGGCTTACTTAATTTAAATTTCAAAAGGTCTCATGGCGGCAAGTGGGTGGAGGGCCAAATTTTTAGCAGCCCAGCCAGAGACCACCACCTTGTGGCATGATATCAACTGATCTCAGTAAAAGGGGGGTAAGCAGGAGTCAATCATGTTAAGATTAGCCAACGGTTGATCTTCTATTCTCCCTCCTCTTTATAAGCTTCGTTGTAACTAGCCTACCTTGAGTCATTTGCTTTTTTGAGTCAGAAGGGTCTCCTATATGCATGTAGAATATTCAGAATACATCTTATATTTTAATTTCTTTGAGTTTTGATTATTTTAACAGTACCCTTAGAACTCTAGGTGCAGGACAGCACTTGCCGCAGCTCCTCTGTTCTTGCTGTAGGTGTTAGCAGGGACACCAGTGGGCCGGGATGCTCACTGGCTCCAGGCTGGGCGGGGTAGTGCCAGCGCCTGAAGCAGCCGCATCTACAGGGCGGAGGTAGCCAGGGCCGCCATCACCAGCTGCGCTCCTAGCACTCGCTCACCCGCTCCCTGCCTAGTCCCCATGGCTACCTCTCTGAGCTCCCCTCTGCGCTCCCTACCCTGCGCTCTCACCTGTGCGCCGACCTGGCACGCAGACACACACCCAGCAAGGCTGACATCCTGTATCCAGTGGATACAGCTCTGGCCGCTGGTCCTCCCCCTCAGCTGGGCAGAACAGTGGGTGGGGCTGGGCGCGTAACCCGGAGACTATCTGTATATAGTATGGTGGTTGCACCACATCCAATCTGCATAACGTCCTATTTCAGAGAATATATTATGGACGTTGAGCGACGCATGACTATAGATAGATACACACACATGTAACACATATATACATATGCACAAATATATGCATATGTGTATACATGTATGTATATATACCCATACACACACACACATTCTATCACACTATGTTGAAGACCCCTGTATGACATTTTCTTAATTTTTTGCAATACCTAGTAGAAAGTAACAAAACAGCATTTTAAAATATTGTTTGTTTCAGCTATTTATTATTCTTCCTGTTTGTTTGAGTTAGTGAGATAATGCTTTGTAAATGGTTTTCAAATTATCAGCGGCTAAGGATTATCATGCCATTGCTCCCACTGGTATACCTAAATGTGAGAGAGAGCCATTTAAGTGACAGCTTACAACAGCTGCCATTGCTTGATATGCGAAAACAATCAAGGGATATATTTTATGGGAAGTTCAAGGACACTTTATTTTAGTTAAACATAAGTCTTGAATTATAGTATTTTCTATAACAATACAACTAAGATGTTTTTGTTATATTGTCTTTTAACTTTTTAGTTTGACATAATTTCCAGACTTAGAGAAAAGTTACAAGAACAGTACAAAGAATTCTCACATGCCCTTCACCCAGATACCTCAATATTAACATTTTACATTTGCTTTATCCTTCTTTCTCTTTCTCTCTTTCTGAACTGTTTGAGATAGTTGCAGACATGCTGCCCATCATTTACCCCAATCCTTAAGAGAGTGTTTCCTAAAAACAAGTAAAAACGAGAACATTTTCTTAAATGATCACAATACAATTACCAAAATTAGGAGATTAATAGGGATACAATACTATTGTGTAAGCCACAGACTTTATTCACATTTCTCCAGTTGTCCCAATAATGTCCTTTATAGCAACAGAAAACCCTCAGATTATGAACTGTACCCAGTTGTCACAATTTCTAGCTCACCTTTAATCTAGAACTCTCCCTCAGCTTGACTTTCCTAACCTTGACATTTTTTAAAAACACAGACCAGTTACTTTGTCCCTCCATTTGAGTCTGTCTGATGTTTTTTGAGATTAGATTCAGGTTATGCACTTTGAGCAGGAATATCACAGAAATGATGTGGGTTTTTCCTCAGTTCATCATGTCACAAGACAACAAAGATTTTTAAAACATGAATTTTAGTTTAAAAAATACAGTACTAAAATTCTTTAAAATTAGAATAGTTTGAAATTTGTGCTTTTCAATTCTTTATTTTTATTTCATGTTTTTCATTTTTTAGCCTATCAGTAAAACATTAATTATGGAATAACACTTTCTCTGCCATGTACTTTGTCAAACTATTGTAGTTTGTCAAGTACATTTATTGTCAAATGAAGGTAAATATTGAAACCCTTTAGTAAGTAATATCTATGGCTGGAAACGATCACATGGGTTTGATATGAAACAGAGCATTATGTTAAGATTTTTGTTTTTATTTTTGACAGAGATAAACAAAGGGTTTGCTGTAAACCTGCTTTTTTTCCCTCAAGCTAGAAATATAAAAGTGTTATTCTGGTGACTGCATTGTTGATTTCTCTGTCACTGTCACAGACTTTTAGATGATTGTTTTATTATTTTTTGTTTGAGATATTTTTAAAATGTTAACAATAAACATACTTTATAACATTCTATTCTACCCAGAAATGGAAAAAAAAAATGTTACTACATAGAGGTATAGGACAAGAATCAGGTTTTCATGTGGGCTTCTTCATGTCTTCATTAAATCTGTAATTAAATGCACAGTTGGAGTACATTTGTATTTTAGTTCAATTAAAAGTAAATACTCTATAGAAATCAAAGATTATTAATGGTTACTGGTGATAGGAGGGAAGAGGGAAGGGGGAGTTTTTGTTTGAGACATTCAGTTTTTGTTAATGGTGCTGGAATATTTTAGAAAAGGAGAGTGATAATGGTGGCATGACATGAAAAAATGTAATCAGTGTCATTGAATTGCAAATGTGGAGGTTGTTGTATTGGTGTGTATATTTTCACCACGATAAAGAAAATGGTGAATGGAATTTACATTTTAACCCCTGTTGTATTCAGGACATAGTATAGTTTATCTAGTGGGTGTTCTGGTGTTTTGAAGGGACCTAAACAAATTGTCTCTTAAAATTACCCTTCCCCACATTGTATTAACTTCTATTCACTGACGTTAAGCAAGCATCATGGGCATATAGGCAACTGAAGAGAATGAGGTACTTCACTTCAATAAACGTGTAATATTGTACTGAAAGCTATCACTTTCATTATACAAATTTATAGGTTTTTTTTTTTTTTTTTTTTACCTTTCACCATTTTTTTTTCTTGGTTGAAATTGACAGAACCTCCAATTCAATGTTGAATAGAAGTGGTGACAGCAGGCACCTTTGTCATCTTGTTCTTGACTCTAAATAGAATGTGTTCTCTCTCTGTCTCTCTTGTGTGTATTTTATTACTTCATGCACTGGAAGGTTGAGGGGAGGCTAATTTCAGGTGTGGCTATATTCCAGGACTCTAATATTATCATGTGTTTGGTAAAGTAGAGAGTCACTGAAAATGAGGAAAACCCTCAGTGAGATGGATTGACACAAGAGTTTCAACAATGGGCTCAAACATATCAAAGATTATAGAGATGGAGCAGGATCAGGCAACATTTCATTCTGTCATACATAAGGTCTCCATGATTTGGAGCTGACTCAATGGCGACCAACAACAAGAAGTATCATCAGGCTCTGTGTCTTTCTTATGGTGGCTTCTTTCTTAGGCAGGGTCTTCTTATTTTTAAAAAACAGCCACCAGCAGCTCCAGGGTTTCAGTCTTCTGACTTAGCAGCCCCCTGAAGAGAAAATGCCTCTTTTCTAATACTTCCAGCTAAAGTTGGGGGGCTAATGCTCTTTGGCTAATTGGGCCAGCTTGGATGACATGTCCATTCCTTAACATTGAGGTCATGGTGGCCAGAGCAATGTGGTATTGGTTAAAACTGAGTCACTCGTCCATTTTGTTGTCCAAAAGAAAATAGGAATATTGTTACCTGAAGAAGAGGGAGTGGATGCTCAGTAAACTAATACAACAGCTGTCTGCTATAGGTAGCCTTTGAGATGGGCATGAATGATATGCAGGATTTAAGCCAAAGAGATAAGCAGGAAGGGAAGTCTTCTAGGAAGAAATGACACAAGCATAACCCACAGAGGTGGGCTGGAGACAGTTTAACTAGTCGTCTGGTTCCTGTGTGAGTCCCCATGATTGTGAACAAGAAAAGAAACCTCATGTCTTCTTTTTTAATTAACATTTGTTATTATTATTATTTGTTTTAAAAGTTAAGTATGAAAAATGTCAAATGTATACCAAGAGACTAGATAACGAACCCCTATATACTCATCACCCAGCTTCACAATTATTAATGTTTTGCCAGTCTTGTTTTATCTCACCAATTGAGTATTTTAAAGTAAATCCCAGACATCAAATCATTTCACCCCTAATATTTCAGTATATATCGCTAACATATAACCAACCAGTTGCCATCAAGTCATTTCTGAGGAAAGTTTTTTTTTTTTTTTTAATTAAACTTTTTTGTTTTGAGATCATTTAAATTCATATGCAGTTGTACGAAATAATACAGAAAAATCTGTGTACCCTTTGCCCAGTTTCCCCCAGTGGTAACATCTTGGAAGGCTATAGTACAATATCAAAACCTGGATATTGTCATTAATAGAGTCAAGTTACAGCACAGGTCCATCAGCACATAGAGCCCTCCATTTCCCCTTTTACAACTAAACTCACCTCCCCCTTCTTCACCTCTGGCAACCAATAATCAGTGCTCCATTTTTACAATTTTGTCATTTCAAGAACGTTCTATAAATGGAATCATACAGTATAATACCTTTCCAGATTGGCTTTTTGTCATGCAGCATAATTCCCTGGAGATCCATCCATATTTTTCCATGTATCAGTAGTCCATTCTGGTTTTTTTAAATTACTGATTAGTATTCCATTGCATGGGTATACCAGAATTTGTCTAATCATTCATTTGTAGAAAGATATTTGGGTTGTTTCCAGTTTTGGACTATTATGAATACAATTACTATGAACATTCATGTACAGGTTTTTGTGTGAATATGTTTTCATTTCTCTGGGATAAATGCCCAAGAATGCAATTTCTGGGTCTTGTGCTAATTGCATGTTACCTTTTATGGAATAAGGAAGACTGAAGAAGAATTGATGCCTTGAATTGTGGTGTTTGTGAAGAATGTTGAATATACCATAGGCTGCCAAAAAAAAATGAACAAATCTGTCTTACAAGAAGTACAGCCGGAATGCTCCTTAGAAGTGAGGATGGCAAGACTTCATCTCACGTGCTTTGGACATGTTATCAGGAGGGACTAGTCATCATGTTTGGAAAGGAGAAAGACATCACGTTTGGTAGAGGGTCAGCGAAAGAGAGGAAGACCCTCAACAAGATGGACTGACACAGTGGCTGCAACCATGGGCTCAAGCATAGTAACGATTATGAGGATGTCGCAGGACCAGGCAGTGTTTTGTTCTGTTGTACACAGGGCAGCTATGAGTCAGAATCAACTCCACAGCACCTAACAACAACCAAACTATTTTCCAGGTGGCTGTTCCATTTTACATTCCTATCTGTAGTGTATGAATGATCCAGTTTGTCTGCATCCTCTCCAGCATTTGGTGTTATCGCTGTTTTATTTTAGACATTCTGTTAGGTTTGTAGTGATATCTCCTTGTGGTTTTAATTTACATTTTCCTGATGGCTAATGAACATCTTTTATGTGCTTATTTGCCATCTGTATATCCTATTCAGTAAAATGTCTGTCCATGTGTTTTGCTCATTTTCTAATTGGATTTTTTGTTTTTTTACTGTTGAGTTTTGAGAGTTCTGTATACATTCTAAATACAAATGGTTTGTTGAATATGTGGTTCACAAATATTTTATTCCAGTCTTGTAGCTTGTTTCTTCTTTGCCTGACCCTAGGTCTCAAAACTTTTCACCTATATTTTCTTCTAAAGTTTTATATTTAAATCCATAATCCATTTTGAGTTAATTTTTGTATAACGTGTAAGGCTTAGATCAAAGTTCACAGTTCACTTTTTTTTTTTTGCCTTTGGATATCCAGTCGCTCTAACACCATTTGTTGAATAGACTATCCTTCCTCTATTGAGTGGCCTTTGCACTTTTATCAAAAATCAGTTGAGTGTATTTGTGTGGGACCTGGGAGATTTTAACATTCCAGGTTAATTTATATTTCATTGCCTCACACATTCTCTGATGACATGAACCATAGCTGAAACAGATATTTTTGATAGGAAGGTAGTACGGAAGTTCAGGAAATGCAGACTAGTTGAGGACCCAAAGTAAGCAATTTTGGCCAGCCAAAAGGATAAAACCTGCAGGTAGTATAAAAAGAAAATTTTTATTCTGTTAAAAATATCAAAATACATTATTCTTATGCAAAGTAAGTACTCAGTAATAAGGAACACTCCTCATTGCTTATCTAATCTTTGCCAATGTGGTTTTATTTAACAACTTTTTAAATGGATATGAATTATTTATTTTCATGCCTTTCTAATACCATGGTGGAGACTTTATTTTTTTCTTACATAAATGATAGAAAACTGTAATATACAATACATTATAATATTACATATATAATACAATCTTGTTTCTCTCTTCACACTTACCTTTGTGAGAGGTATTATTTATTCTTCCAAGATACTTAATTCATCAGTATTCTTATCAAATCTATACCAGATTTTCTAGAAGTTTAGTGTAAGTTTACCTTATAAATGGATTTAACACATTTTAGTCTTATTGTAAGGACCTCTTTGGATAACTATTTGAACGAAGAGTAGAAAATACTAAGTTTTAGAGAGCATAATCAGAATATTTTATTGGATGCTATAATTTTGAAAACAAAATGTTACTGATTTTCTTCTATAAACACAAGTGTTAACAGATTTCTTTAAGATTGCCCAAGAAGAAAGAAAAATATGTTTCAATCCCAATGTTTGAGATTCCTTTAGCAGCAAAATAAACGTGCTGTTTTCTGAAAATATTTCTAGGCATCACTTTGTAGAGATATAGCTTTCTAATACAATAATTATGAAATGGAGCTGTTTTGCTTTATAGTATCCTGAGATCACTTGAAATGTTCAAAAATCTGAACTCAAATCTGAGACAAAAACAGTAATACTGCTCTTACAAAGTGTTTGAATAGTTTGTGGAAAACAATGTGCTTGTAGAAATTGATCATCAAAATCTTAATTAGGGCATTATTTTTCCTGTAATAAATCTTATCTTAGATGGTACCATATGCTTTAATGTGACTGGCATAATTTTGAAATATGTTCCTTTCATTCATGCAGAGAAATGATAATAACTTGGAGTCTAAGATTAAACTTGTTACATTTTATGAAAAGAAGAATAGAGCATAATTCCACAGGTATTTACTCAGCACTGGTGGTATAGTTGAGATATTATGTTATTTTATATAGAGAGAGAGATAGTGCATGAGTATCTATGTTTATTGATAGAGAAATTGGACAAAATTCAGTTTTAGCCAACTGGCTTTGTAGTAACTGGCGTTTACTTGTTTTCTGGAAGTTTGATTATCAATAAAATTCACTAGCATTTTCTTCCCCAGTTTAAACTTAAGTACTGTGGAACTAAATAATTTACTGGCAAGAAAGGCATAACTATGACGCTTTTTTTGTCATAATTGTTGTCTTATCTGGGTTTTCTAGAGGAGCAAAACCAGCAAAGTGTATATAAATATATATAGAGAGTTACTTACTTCTAGGAAATGGCTCACACAGTTGTGGGGGCTGGCAATTTCCAAATCTGTGGGTCAGGTGACAGGCTGAAGACCTCTACTGGCTCATGTGGTTCTGGGGGTGAGGAACCCAGAATCTGCAGGTCAGGCAGCAAGCCAGATTCTGCAGGCTTCCGTCCCAAGAACCAGTGTTCAGGCAATACAAAGAGTGCAGAATCGAGAGAGAGTGAGTTTTGCCAGAACATCCATTTTTATACTAGAGGCAGGTCCCATCCCTAGGGAAACTCCCTTTTCAACCAATTGGCTGCTCACATCAGATCACAAAATAGAAGGTGATTACGTAGTGTCTGCCAAACCATTTGAGACTCATAGCTCAGCCAAGCTGACACATAACATTAACCATCACAGTCCTCTTAGTAAATTCTGATTGAAAGCAATTGACCGTTTACAGATACGACTACCATGTTATTTTGCAACCCTCCACTATCCATTAGTTTACAGATAATTCTAGAGCAATACTCACATAATGTGGCATAGAAAAAGCACAGGTCGTATCTCTCTCTGCTCCGTAGCCTATTTCTTTCTTGTAAAATGGAGTGTCTTAGTTATCTAGTGCTGCTGTAACAGAAATACCACAAGTAGATAGCTTTAACAAAGAAAAATTTATTCTGTCACAGTCTAGGAGGCTAGAGATCTGAATTCAGGGTGCCAGCTCCAGGAGAAGCTTTCTCTCTCTGGTGGCTCTGGAGGAAGGTCCTTGTCATCAGCCTTCCCCCGTGGAGGAGCTTCTCAGTGCAGGGACCCTGGGTCCAAAGGACGTGGCTCATGTTTCTTGGTGGTATGAGGTCCCTTTGTCTCTCTGCTTGCTTCTCTTTTTTATGCCTCAAAAGAGATTGACTAAAGACACAACCTAATCTTGTAGATTGAGTCCTGCCTCATTAAATGACTGCCTCTAATCCTGCCTCATTAACATCATAGAGGTAGGATTTACAACACACAGGAAAATCACATCAGATAACAAAATGGTGGACGATCACACAATACTGGGAGTCTGGCCTAGCCAAGTTGACACACATTTTTGGGGGACACAATTCAGTCGATAACATAGAGATAATATTTATTTCTCAGACTTTTTCTGAGGATCTGTTGAGATAATAAATGTGAAAACACTTTCTAAAATGTAAAGTATTATTCCAATATTTTAGTAACATCATTATGTTGAACAAAGTTTTATTGAGCACCTTTTAAAAAATATATTTATTGTTGTTTATTATATATTTAATTTAAAACTAAGTCACCATGTACTTTCAATAAATTTTTATCAACTTTTGTGGGAAACCTGTTCACATTTGTATAAAGTGTAGGTAATATGCCATCTTTGCTATTCTGTAAAGAAGAGAAAAAGTAACTTTCTACTTCTACTACCTCTTCAAACCCTAATCTACCCTAATGTTCTAACTTGTAAGGTTACAAAACAATACATTTAGGCACACTGAGGTAGGATTTTTCAAAGTTGTTCATGAAAGCAATAGTCCTGGAAGATGTTTTTTGGAAAAAAAAAAATGATTCTATGGTAAAGTAAGCATTGGCAATGATGCATATTTTAACTCTTTCTTGGAAATTCATGTATAGGATGTTAAATTTGACTTTTCCAGCCATCTCAGGGTGTCAGCAGAGGCCCCAAAGACCAAGAGCAATGTAAAAGAATTCATTAAGAGGATAGAGAGTCAAGTAGTGAGAATGTCTGTAGAGCAGTGGTTTTAAACCAGTGGTTCTCAACCTTGACTGCACATTAACAATCACCTGGGAAACTTTTAAAACATGCCAGTGCCTGGAACCCACCCTAGTTCAACAGAGTCAGAATTTCTGGAGGTGAGAACTGGGCATTGTTATTTTTTAAAAATTTCCCCCGGATGATTCTAATATATAGCCAGGGTTAAGAATCATTAGAGAGTGTTATCAATGTCCTGTTTGAACAAAGGGGGCAGGAAGTGAGCTTTAGGGGAACTGCTTAGAGAGGGAAGTGAGGCCTGGTGCTTCACTACTGCTAGAAAAAAATCCACCAGTGAGACTCTAGCTAGACTGGTGTGGTGTAGCAAAGAAAACGGAAACCCACAAATGTGCCATAAGAGAAAGTCAGCAATTTTTTTCATCTGCCGTATTTTACAAGGCCCTGATGCCAGACTGAGACTCTACCAACAGTCAAGTAAGACCTTTTCTTTCCATTACCTCTTTCTCTTCCCATCCTGTGCCCTATTCTTTAAAGACCAAAAACAGCCAGTGAGTGGGAAAAGAAGTAGACTTGGGAATAGAGATGAAACTAATCCCTTTCCTTTGCAAGTTTCTCTTACTGGGGTAGGTCTGAGCTGTTTATATTTGATGAGAGTTTGGATATTACAGTAGACCAGAATTTTTAATACCTGAGAAAGAGAGAATTTACTTATCGCTATGAAATCACCATGATATTTTATCTAAGAAGGCTGGGGAAGAATGGGTCTAAAGTGTGGATTTTCCTGGGACAATCATGAGAAAGAGTAACATTGTTTTCTGCTTGTATCCTACCTAGTCCAGTTACTTCGACAAACAAATTACCTTCAGAATAAATATTACTATTTTATAGCCTCTGAGAAACCTATAGTGGTATGTATCTGGAAAAAAAATGTCTATCTTTGTTTAATCCAGCATTTCCCAAACTCATTCGGCAAAGAAAGTTTTATTACTGATTTTTGCCCAGCACCTTGTAACACTTTTTGGAATATGCCACAATTCTCCTAGGACCATTTGTTCTTTAATAGAGGATGCCTGGAAATGACTTTAGGGAACCTAACTTGGATGTTAAGAGTTTTAAGTATTATTGGGAGATATTTTTAGGCAGCAGAAATTCCTAACTGTTCTTCAAAATATGCCACAAATGTGAACATACACCAACATCAAAGTTAATAAGATCAGCTTGGAATTCCTAGCTTACACTAGTTTTAACTGTTGATTCCTAACTTGCACTTAACTTTTTTAATCATGGGTCTCTATATATAAAACTGTGGGAGATACTCCTCCCGTCTTCCTCGACTCTGACTCATAGTTATCCTACAAAACAGTAGAACTGTCCCATAGTGCTGCCAAGGAGCAGCTGGTAGATTTGAACTGCCGACCTTTTGGTTAGCAGCCTAGCTCTTAACCGTTGCACCACCAGGGCTTCATGGAAGATACATGTCTAATATATTTATATTTATTTATTAATTACATACTTCTTGTTGTTAGGTGCCATCGAGTTGGTCGTGACTCATAGCGACCCTGCGTACAACAGAACAAAACACTGCCCCGTCCTGTGCCATCCTCGTAATCGTTGTTATGCTTGAGCCCATTGTTGCAGCCACTGTGTCAATCCATCTCACTGAGGATCTTCCTCCTTTTCGATGACCCTCTACTTTACTGAGCATGACGTCCTTCTCCAGGGATTGGTCCCTCCTGATAACATGTCCAAATTATGTGAGATGAAGTCTCTCCATCCTTACTTCTAATGAATATTCTAGCTGTACTTCTTCCAAGACAGATTTGTTCGTTCTTCTGGCAGTCCATGGTATATTCAATATTCTTCGCCAACACCATAAATTCACAGGCATCAATTCTTCGGTCTTCCTTATTCATTGTCTAGCTTTCACATGCATATGAGGAGATTGAAATCACCATGGCTTGGGTCAGGCACACTTTAGTCCTTAATGTGACATCTTTGCTTTTTTAATACTTCAGGTCTTTTGCAGCAGATTTGCCCAATGCAATGCGTTGTTTGATTTCTTGACTGCACATACACGTACAACCTATTAAGGTGTCATATATATTATAAAACATACCAAAAAACAGGAAATATAAAATATCTGAAAAATAAATAGAAGTTCTAACATCTTCTTTGAATATTTTGTTCACCCAGACATGAGCCTGATGTAAGGAGAGAATCTGGGAGGGGGCAAAGAGAAATGTTCTTGATAAAATTAGTATTTCTTAAGGATCTCAAAAGAAATTCATTGGTATTGTGGGATCTACATTTTATAATGAAAGCATCTTTCCTGGAATATGTAAGAAATATAAGCGGTTAAAAACAAAGCAAAACATTTCAGCTTTCCCTGAAATGAACTCTTGAACTGAGTAGTTGGTTTGTGAGATGCACTGTTACCAAATTTTGCAGCAGAAATCTGGGGTCACTGACAGGGAAGGAATTTAGGCATCTCCTATTAATGTTCACTTAGAATTGGTTAGCTTTTCAAAGACATGAAAGGGAAGATACTTTCTGTAGGATCAGAATGCATTTTAAATCAGCGGTGCTCTTTATACATGTAAACATACAATACTCAGACTTTAAACCTGATCTTTCTTTTTCGGCTTCTTCTCCCCTCTAGAGAGAAAAAAGTACTGCCTGATTACAAAACCTGCTGTGCAGATGTTGAATCTAATTACATGTTCCATATTGTTCCTTGCCAACAAATACATGTTAATAATAATGAATAATCAACCTTGTTTAACAAGAGCAGCAAGAAATGTGTTCCTACCATTTCCCATGATGGATAGACCCAGGGGTGCTTCAAAGTTGGTGTCCTCACCACTTCGGTGGCCCATGGCTTATTAACAGCAACCTGCTCTAGATGATGAAGTGTGAAATTGATGGGCCCGTCAGGGAATTTGATCTGAGCTTTCCAGGCTAGAGAAGAGTTGTCTTACAATATTCTACTGCCTTGTTCATTGGCTCACTGGTTTCTCTTAGGCCTCTTCATGATAACTCTGGAAAAATTTTCCTGGCTAAGTTAACGTGTGTGCTACTGTAGCTGGCTAACAACCAGATTGCAAGGAGAAAGCTTCTAGGAAATTTTGCTATGTCCTGTTCCAGCTGCTAACAAGAAGTCTGAGCCATATAAAAACTGATTGGACAGAGAGTGAATGGATGAAGTAGTTAAATATGTCATTTTGAGGGAACTTACGGGACCAACTCCATAGCAACTGGTTGGTTATCTTTCACTGAGGAAGACATTCCTGATGTTAGAGCAGAAAGTGTTCTACTATTTTCACCCTCACTCACACTTTGTCTTTTGCTTTTCTGTATTAGTTTGTTAGTTATTCATAGTTAACTCATATCTGAGCGTTCTTTTTCAATAACGATTAACTTATACTTTTTAATTGATTTATGAAACTGGCTCATTAGTCAAATTAAATATAGATTAATTTGGCAAAGGGCCTGAAATTACAGTATATATTATATGCTTAAAATTCAAGTTAGAAATCTTTTTTCTGGAATTCTTTTCCTTCTGACTTATTTGATAATTCAAAGTATTTTTCTGTTGCTGCAGTATTAGTAGAAACATTCCAAGAAGGCAGCAGAGAGACATGTAAGTATAAACTTTTTCTTCAAACCAACTTGAATTTAAAACCATTTCCTAGCTATATAATCTCAGCGAAATCATCTAACCTGTCCGAGCCTTAAATTTCTCAGCTCAGAGAATCATAATATCTACCTCACATCATTAAGTAAAATAATATGCAAAGTAACTTGTACAGTGCCTAGCTTTACTTTCTCCTCTCACTCAGTACTTTGATATTTTTGCTGAATAAAAGACATCGAAAATAGAAGAGAAATGTTAACATTATCTGGTATTTTATGTTATCATAAGATTTTGCTTTTCTTTCAACTTCTTGAATTTAATTTTCCTTTCTATTGAAATCTAAATGCATTTGTGTATCTATTAGCATTCTTTGGGAGCAAAAGAGAACAAGAAGAGAAAAGTCAAAATAGTATTTTGAAGGGAAGAACTAAAACTCTTAATTTGTTTTTGGTAAGGTTGTTAAAGATGAAACTTAAATTTTCAGATTTTTTCTTGTCATTTATAACTCTGTTCTTAATTTCTTAAACTATTTATATTTCTCTTTTGGTAAGGGTAATACAGATTTGGGTGAAGCATCTGTAAGTCAAAATAAACCTTTCCCACAAATGTCAGATTGCCATAGTGTTGTTCTCTAAGGTGCTTAGTATCTCAGAAGGGGGCAGTTCACATTCTGAAGCCTGGAGACTTTTCCCAGCAGGGATTGTTTTTCTATGAGATGGTTTGGAAGATGTTTTGCTTCATTTAAATGCCCTGTCAGAATGAATGTGCCATTTCCTGACATGCCTTGTATAAGGTTAGCACCTCTATAGCTCTGAGCACCACTGGCAAAACTAAGCAATGCTTCTGATTAACTTGCACAAACAGGTTGTTGAGAGAGAAAGAATGATGAGCTGACTACAAGGAACAGAGAACTAGAAATAAAACAGAGAGAGAGAAAAAAGTCCTTTACAGCTTCATAATAAATAGGAATTGGGGTATCTTCAGAATTCTTAAAAATCACATCTGATTTTTTGTCTTAATAAATGTAGAAAAACTTTATTTCAAGTTTTTAATTTTAAGTTATATGAAAAGAACTACCATGTCTCTTATGTGTATTATATATTATTATATATATATATATATATATATATATATATATATATATATATATATATATATATATATATGAACCGATTTGGCCTAACTTCAAGTAGTATTTTCTTGAACGTCAAAGTTATCTCGATGTTAAATAGCATCTGTGCCAGAGCGTAGGCTCATCCCATTTGTACAGAGCACTCTTCACATTCTTTCCCTCTGTTTGTGATGGACAATTTGTTCGAATTTTGACCTTTCTTGCTTTTAGAGGTATAAGTTTGGACTGATTTATTTGGATAAGATTGGATACCGCACCTGGTGTGGATAATACTAGATTACAGCTTCAGGAAATTGAACCTTTTCTTTCTTTTCTTTTAGACCAAACAGCTTTCTGAAATGAATATGTTGGGTGCAGTGTTTGGTTTTTTATTTTTTTAATCTCACTCTGCTACTTGGAGTCTTTTGGTTTTACAAAAAAAGTAGCTTCTTGTTGCTTTAGCAACATATACATTCTATGAAAGTACCTTTTCTGATACATTCTTCATAAAATTCAGTCTTTTTTTCCTTTTTCTGTGGTTGTTGTTGACATGTGTACCCTTAATATTTTAAATATAATTTCAAACTTACAGAAAGTTGGAAAATTAGTACAAAAACATTATCCACTATTACAGGTTGAATTGTGTCCTCCAAAAATATATGTTGAAGTCGTAACTTCGGTACCTGTGAATGTGACCTTGTTTGGGGAAATAGAGTTTTTCCTTGTGGATTTTATCAGTTAAGTTGCCCAAGACAGCTGCAACTCACAGTGACCCCATGTGTGTCAAAGTAGAGCTGTGCTCCATAGGATTTTCAAAGGCTGATTTTTCAGAAATAGATCACCAGGCATTTCTTGAGACACCTCTGAGTAGACTTGAACCTCCAACCTTTCAGTTAACAACCACTTGTACTACCCAGGAATTCCAGTTTCTTCTGAGTGGTGTTTTAAAAAGAGAAAAGCAACACAGAAACAGAGTCACACACACCGCCGGGAGACACCATGTAGACACCATCTACAAGCAACAAAGGAATGCCAAGGATTGCCAGCAGCCTCCAGAAACTAGAAGATAGGCATTGAATGGATCCTCTCTCCAAGCCTTCAGAAGGAATCAAAACAGCTCACACTCTGATTTGGACTTTTGTCCTCCAGAACTGTGAGACAATAAATTCCTGTTCTTTAAAGATATCTACTCTGTCATAGTTTTGTTATGGAAGCACTAGGAAACTGAGCCAATGGTGAAAGACTGATTTCTGCCTAAGACCAGAAACAGAGAGACAGGCGCTCTTGCCAGGATAATTAGGTAAGAGAAAGAATAAAGAGCACTTGGATTAGAAAGGAAGAAGTAAAATAATCTCTATATGCAGATGGCATAATCTTATGCAAAATCCTAACGAATCTACTAAAAAACGATTAGAGCTAATAAATGAGTTCAGCAAGGTTGCAGATTAATATCAGAAGTCAGTTTTATTTCTATACACTAAACCAAAAAAAAACAACCTTATTACTGTCGATTCCAACTCGTAATGACCCTGTAGGACAGAGTAGGACTGCCCCATGGAGCTTCCAAGAAGGGCCTGGTGGATTCAAACTGCTGACCTTTTCTTTAGCAGCTATAGCTCTTAACCACTATGCCACCAAGGTTTAGCAACAAACAATACAAGAATGACATTAAGAAAACATTTCCCCTTACAATACTATCACAAAGAATAAAAAACTTCTACCTCAAACTGTGTATAAAAATTAACTTGAAAGGGATCAAAAATGTAAAAGTAAGAGGTAAAACTATAAAACTCTTAGAAGAAAACATAGTTGTAAAATTCTGTGACCTGGGATTAGACAGGGGCTTCTTAGATATGACACCAAAAGCACAGTAACAAAGAAAAAAGATTAATTGGGCATCATCAAAATGAAAAACCTGTGCACATAAAGGACACCATTAAGGTGAAAAGACAACCCACAGAATGGTAGAGAATTTTTGCAAATAACCTATCTGATAAATGACTTGTATCTAGAATATATAAAGACCTATTATCTCAAAAAAACAAAAACAAAACAAATAACTCAATTAAAAAATGGGCAAAGGATCTGAATAGACATTTTGTCAAAGAAGATATATGGATGGCCAATAAGCACACGATAACATACTCAACATCATTAGCCATTAGGGAACTGCAAATGGAAACAACAATGAGATACAGCTTCACCTCCAATAGGATGACTACTATAAAAAAGATAATAGCACATGTTGGTGAGGATGTAGAGAAACTGGAACCCTCAAACACTGCTGATGGGAATGTAAAATAGTACAGCCGCTTTGGAAAATGATCTGAAAGTTTCTTAAAAACTTAAACATAGAGTTATCATGTGACCCAGCAATTCTATTATTAGGTATATACCCAAGAGAAATGAAAACATACATCTACACTAAAACTTGTACGTGAATATTCATAGCAGCATTATTCATAATAGCCAAAAAAGGGAAACAACTCAAATGTCTTAACTACTTCTGAATGGATAAACAATATGTGGTAAATTCATACAATGGAATACTATTTGACCATAAAAGGGAATAAAGTACTGATACATGCTGCAACATGGATGAACCTTGAAAACATTATAAGTGGAAGAAGACAGTCACAAGAGACCTCATAATGTATGATTCCAGTTATAAGAAATGTCCAAAAGAGGAAAATCTTTAGAGATAGAATGTAGATTAGTGGTTGTGAGGGCTGGGAGAACTTGGGGTAAAAATGGGGAATGAACGCTCAAGAGTACAGAGTTTCGTTTTGAGGTGATGAAAATGTTCTCAAATTGATCATGGTGATGGTTGCACAACCCTGTGAATATACTAAAAACACTTGAGAAGTGTGAATTGTATGGTACGTGAATTATATCTCAATAACCGAAACCAAAACCAAACCCGATGCTGTCGAGTCGATTCCAACTCATAGCAACCCTATTATAGGACAGAGTACAACTGCTCCATAGGGTTTCCAGGGAGCGGCTGGTGGATTCAGACTGCCGACCTTTTGGTTAACAGTCATAACTCTTAACCACTACGGCACCAGGATTTCCATGTCTCAATAAAGCTCTTTAAAAAAAAATCATGCGTGGTAAAGTGTAGGGTCAGTGAAAAAGAGGAAGACCTCAACCAGATGGATGGACATAGCGGCTGCAACAGTGGGCTCAAGCGTAACAAACGATTGTGAGGATGGTGTAGGACCGGGCAGTGTTTCATTCTGTTGTACATAGGGGCACTGTGAGTCGAACCAACTCCACAGCACCTAACACACACAGAGGTAAATGTTTGTTTATGTCTTTTTGTTTTTTAATTCATAGGGGTATATAGTCCAACACTGCATTCAGGAATTACTTTGGTTAGTTTTATTCCCAAACCCCCTCTCAGTGGTTATAGTATTCATTTGAAATATATTCAGGACTCTATGCTTTTATGCCATTTGGGGGTTTTCCCTCCTAATTCTTGTTGATTTTATTTAATTTTTTATTACGTGAAACATCAACAGGGTTCCAAAAGTCAAAATTATATAAATATGAATACTTGAAGAAATGTCATTCCCCCCCACCCCAGCCCTTCTACCCACTTCTCTGTAAGTAACCAATCTTCATTAGTTTTTGGTTTAGCCTTTCTGTGCTTATTTTTGCAAATTAAGCAAATATGTGTATGTTTTATTTTTTTTTACAAAATTTTTTTTTTACAAAAAGATAGCAAAATATTTAATATAAAGGTAAACATAAAATATCTGCATGTATATGTGTATACACACACACTCTTTTGTACTTTGCTTTTTTCAATTAACAATATATTGTTTTCTTATCAGGATTATCACTTCATGAATACCCTTGTGAATTTGTATTTTTTTAATATTATTGGAGATGTATCTTCATATTAGGTGGTTCAGTGGTAGAATTCTTGCTTTTCATGCAGGAGACCAGGTTCTGTTCTCAGCTAATACACCTCACGTGTGGCCACCATCTGCCTGTCAGTGGAGGCTTGCATATTGCTAAGATGCTGAACATGTTTCAGTAGAGCTTCTAGACTAAGATGTACACTTCTCTGAGTTTAACAAATGTAGAATGTCATGTATCCACCATTACAGTTTCATACAGAATAGTTTCACTGCCCTTAAAATGCCCTGTGCACCACATATTCATCCTCCCCCATCCTCAACCCCTGACAACCACTAACCTTTTTACTGTCTATATAGTTTTGCCTTTCCCAGAATGTCACATAGTTGGAATCATAGAGTATGTAGCTTTTCAGACTGGCTTCTTTTACTTAGCAACGTGCATTTAAGGTTACTCCATGTCTTCATGTAGCTTGATAGCTCATTTCTTTTTATTGCTGATAGTATGCCACTGTATAGATGTACCGCGGTTTATCCATTCACCTACTGAATGCTGTCCCCTTAAGACTGGGAAAAAGATAAGGATGTTCCCTCTCACCACTCCTGTTCAACATCGTACTGGAAGCCCTAGCTAATGCAACAAAACAAACAAACAAAAACAAACCCACTGCCATCAAGTTGATTCCAACTCATAGCGACCCCATAGGACAGAGTATAACTGCCTCATAGTTTCCAGGGAGCGCCTGGTGGGTTTGAACTGCCGACCTTTTGGTTAGCAGCTGTAGCTCTTAACCACTATGCCACCTGGGTTTCCACAGCTAATGCAATAAGACAAGAAAAAGAAATCAATTGTATACAGATTGGGAAGAAAGAAATAAAATTGTCTTTATTTGCAGATGATGTTTGTCTATGTAGAAAATCCCAAAGAATCAACAATAAAAACTCCTAGAACTAATAAATGATTAAAGCAAGGTTGCAGATACAAGGTTAATACACAAAAGGCGATTGTTTTTCTCTGTACCAGAAATGAACAATTAAAAAATTTGAAAACATGAGAGATATTGGTCTGTAACTTTCCTTTCTAGTAGTGTTTTTTGTCTGGTTTTGATATTAGGGCAATGCTGGCCTCCTAGGATGAGTTAGGAAGTATTCTCTGTGCTTTTGTTTTCTGGAAGAGATTGTAGAGAAATGCTATCATTTGTTCTTTAAATATTTGGTAGAATTAACCAGTGAAACCATCTGGGCATGGTGCTTTCTGTTTTGGAAGGTTATCAATTGTTGCTTCAATTTGCTTACTAGGTATAGACCTATTCAGATTATCTATTTCTCCTGTGTGGGCTTTGGTAGATTGTGTCTTTCAAGGAATTGTTTAACTTCATCTAAGTTATCAAGTTTGTGAGTATAGAGATGTTCATGGTATTACTTTATTATCTTTTTAAATGTCCATGAGATAAGTTGTGATGGCCTCTTTCATTTTGTATATTAGTAGGGTTTTTTTTCTTGATTAGCCTGGCAAGATCTTTCTCAATTTTATTGATTTTTTTGTTTTTGCAAAGAACTAGCTTTTGGTTTTGCTGACTTTTTTTTTTCTATTAATTTCCTGTTTTCCATTTTATTGATTTCTGCTCTAATTTTTGTTGTTGCTTTTCTTCTGCTTACTTTAGATTTAATTTGCTCTTCTTTTTCAAGTTTCCTAAACTAGGTTAGATTACTGATTTTAGTACATTTTTTATTAGATCCATAGAATTTTATAATTCGAAGTTACCATAGAGAACTGTGATTTCAATTTTCCCATGTTACAGATAATTAAACTGATTTTCCCAAAGTCACAAAGCCAAAAAGTAGCAGAAATGGAACTAAAACCCAAGTTTCCTTACTCCTACTCTTTTCTCTAGCATTTTAAAATTGAGCAGAAAAGGCTTTAGATTTAAATCTGCCACTTTGCTAGTTATTTCTATTTATCATGTAGTCTTTTTGTCTTCTCTTTTTCTGCCTGCTTTTAGATTTTTTGAGTATTTTTTATGTACACTTTTTTATGTTTCCATTTTATCTCCACTATTAACTTACTTGTTATATCCCATTAAAAAAAAAATAACGATTCCCCTAGAGTTTAAAACATACATCTTTATCATTGTCTACCTGCAAATAATATTTCCACCCTGATTATTGTGACTTTTCTTCTAGAAACTGCTGAACACCCAACTTTCAAAGATATGATATTAATGAAACAAATGTAGCATGAGCTACTGTTGAACTGTGAACTACCTCACCTAGTAGTTTGTGTGGCATCCAACAGATGTTCTGTATGTCTGTGTTTCTCTTGAAAATTCAAATATCCCAGCGCACCCCTGTTAGTTCCCTGCAGTATCCCAGGGAACCATGTTATAAGTGGTTTAGTTTATCTCATTTTTTTAGTACACTAAATTGAAAGTCTGGATGCCCAGGGAAATGCCCAAACTCTTCTTATCAAGCCATAAGGAAGAGAAACAAGCCATGAGGTACAGCCGCAGTTTAAGGTTAGAAACAGATCTGGGGGAAGTAATCATGGTAAATCCTTAGGAAGTCAGTATTGGGCCATATTAAGGAATACTAGAGCCAGGCTGCTAAACAAATCAAGAATGTTTAAAATCAAATGAAAAAGCAAGTGAAGTACCGTACATAATTCAACGTATTGATAAGTGGACACGAAAACTCATTTTGCCTTTGCATAACAAAAAGACTTCTGGGTCTTTCTTTTTTTTGTTTGTTTGTTTAATCGGCAGCTGAGAGGAGTATCTAGTATTTCACCTCTTCCCTGGCTCAACTGGAATATTTCACCCCAGTGTTCAACCCTCTTGTTCATGCACATGATCTTTTGAGATGAGGATTAAGATAAACGCAGATTATAGTTTTTTATAAAACATAGACTTAGAAAATTTATATTTCTAAATGTTCTATAATACTAAGTGCATTTCAAGGTAACTTTTCACCTCTTCAATTTTTAAGTTTTAATAAAATGTTAAATAAGTATTCAGTTTTATTAGAAACACTTTAAGCTATTTAAGTTTTATTTATTTCCTTTCCAACGTTTAATTACTGATGTCTCTTTAACAGTTATACTACTATATATTTTAATAGTTGTATTAATATATCTATGTTAACTTAAAAGTTAATGTATTTCTTAACTTTTCTAAGGGTAAAATATGGCTCACTAATAGGTATGAAGTATGAATCTAGAAGATTGGAAGTTGTCAAAAATGAAATGAACTGGTATTGACCATTTTGAATCAGAAAATTATGTGGTCTATTATGCTGGGAATGACAAATTGAAGAGGAATGGCGTTGCATTCATTGTGAAAAAGGTCACTTCAAGATCTATCCCGAAGTTCACTGCTGTGATAGAATAATATCCATACCCCTACAAGGAAGACCAATTAATACGACTATTATTCAAATTTATACACCAACCACTAAGGCCAAAGATAAAGAAATTGAAAATTTTTACCAACTTCTGCAGTCTGAAATTGATCAAACATGCAATCAAGATGCATTGATAATTACTAGTGGTTGGAATATGGAGGTTGGAAACAAAGACGAAGGACCAGTAGTTGGAAAATATGGCCTCGGTGATAGAAATGTTGCCAGAGATGGCATGATAGAATTTCGCAAGACCAGCAACCTATTCATTAGAAATACCCTTTTTGAACAACGTAAACGGTGACTATCCACGTGAACCTCACCAGATGGAATACACAGGAATCAAATAGACTACATCTGTGGATAGAGACAATGGAGAAGCTCAATATCATCAGTCAGAACAAGGCCAGGGGCTGAATGTGGAGCAGACCATCAGTTGCTCATATGCAAGTTCTAATTGAAGCTTAAGAAAATTAAAAGAAGTCTATGAGAGCCAAAGTACAACCTTGAGTATATTTCACCTGAATTTAGAGACCATCTCAAGTATAGATTTGACACAGTGAACACTAATGATTGAATACCAAAAGAGTTGTTGGATGGCATCAGAGACACACATGAAGAAAGTAAAAGGTCATTAAAAAGACAGGAAAGAAAGACGAGACCAAAACGGAAGTTGGAAGAGACTCTGAAACTTGGTCTTGAATGTAGAATAGCTAACACGAATGGAAGAAATAATGACATAAACAAGCTGAGCAGAAGATTTCAAAGGGAAGATCAAGAAGACAAAGCAAAGTATTGGAATGAAATGTACAAAGACCTGGAGTTAGAAAACCAAAAGGAAAGAACACATTCAGTATTTCTTAAGCTGAAAGAACTGAAGAAAAAATTGAAGCCTCAGGCTGCAATAGTGAAGGATTCTATGGGCAAAATATTGAATGACACTGGATGAATGACAGCATCAACAGAAAATGGAAGGAATACACAGAGTCAGTGTACCAAAAAGAATTGGTCAGCATTCACCCATTTCAGGAGGTAGCATATGATCAAGAACTGATGGTACTGAAGGAAGACATCGAAGCTGCATTGAAGGCATTGTTGAAAAACAAGGCTTCAGGAACTGACAAAATAACAACTGAGATGTTTCAACAAACATGCAGTGCTGGAAGCTCTCACTGGTATATGCCAAGAAATTTGGAAGACAGCTACCTGGCGAACCGAGTGGAAGAATTCCATATTTTGCCAATACAAAGAAAGGTGATCCAACAGAATGAGGAAATTATTGAACAATGTCATTAATATCACACACATGTAAAATTTTGCTGAAGATAATTCAAAAATGGTTGGAGCAGTACATTGACAGGGAACTGCAGAAATTCAAGCTGGATTCAGAAGAGGATGTGGAACCAGGTATATCATTGCTAATGTCAGATGGATCCTGGTTGAAAGCAGAGAATAC
The DNA here is from genome assembly GCA_030035585.1 of Dugong dugon. Classification (NCBI taxonomy): domain Eukaryota; kingdom Metazoa; phylum Chordata; class Mammalia; order Sirenia; family Dugongidae; genus Dugong; species Dugong dugon. Next base: position 15,921,782 of record CM057463.1, on the reverse strand, counting down.
CAGAAAGATGATTACCTGTGTTTTATTGACTATGCAAAGGTGTTCAACTGTATTGTTCATAACAAATTATGGATAACATTGCGAAGAATGGGAATTCCAGAACGCTTAATTATGCTCATGAGGAACCTGTACGTAGACCAAGAGGCAGTCCTTCGAACAGAACAAGGGGATGCTGTGTGGTTTATAGTTAGGAAAGGTGTGTGTCAGGGTTGTATCTTTTTGCCATACTTTCTCAGTCTGTATGCTGAGCAAATAATCCGAGAAGCTGAAGAAGAATGTGGCATCAGGATTGGAGGAAGACTCATTAACAACCTGCAATATGCAGATGACACAACCTTGCTTGCTGAAATTGAAGAGGACTTAAACCACTTACTGATGAAGATCAAAGACCACAGCCTTCAGTATGGATTACACTTCAACATAAAAAAAAACAAAAATCCTCCCAACTGGACAAATAAGCAACATCATGATAAATGGAAAATATTGAAATTGTCAAGGATTAAATTTCGCTTGGACCCACACCCATGGAAGCAGCAGTCAAGGAATCAAATGACGTATTGCATTGGGAAGATCTGCTGCAAAATACCACTTTTAAGTATTAAAAAGCAAAGATGTCATTTTGAGGACTGAGGTGCACCTGACCCAAGCTATGGTATTTTCAATCACCTCATATGCGTGTGAAGGCTGGACAATGAATGAGGAAGATAGAAGAATTGATGCATTTGTATTGTGGTGCTGGGGAAGAATATTGAATATACCACGCACTGCCAGAAGAACGATCAACTCTGTCTTGGAAGTACAGCCAGAATGCTGTTTTGGAAGCAAGGTTAGCAAGACTTATGTACTTGAGTAGTTTGGACATGTTATCAGGAGAGACCAGGCCCTGGAGAAGGACATCATGCTTGGTAAAGTAGGGGGTCAACAAAAAAGAGAAGACCGTCAATGAGATGGACTGACAATGTGGCTGCAAAAATGGGCTCAAACATAGCAACGATTGTGAGGATGGCACAGGACCAGGCAGTCCTTCGTTCTGTTGTGCGTAGGTTCGCTATGGTTGGAACTGACTTGATGGCACCTAACAAAACAACAACAACAGTTACTATTTAAAAAACTCAACTGTACTGAGTCAAGACGAGTGAAATAGTTTTAGCTCTTTTTCGAATAGTCAAATAATAATATATTTTTGCTAGGAAATGAAGAACCCCCATAATTAAAATATTTAGGTACCATCTGTGTGGTAGGAAGAACATAGTAGCAGACGGAAAATCTGTGTCCTGAGCCCACTCTGCTGCTCATTAGTGGCATAACCTTGGGCAAGGCTTTAAACTTGCATAATTTTTCTCATTTGTAAAAATGGAGCATGGTTTTCCTACCTTGACTTCTTTGCAGGATTGTTGTAATGATTTTTTAAAAGTTGCAGCTATGTTGTGCACATTGACTAGATTATGAATCCAGAAGAATTTGAGAACTGACATTACTTTCCACTTACTTTCTGTGTGATTTCAGGCTAGCCACTTTATCTCTTTTAGACTCATTTTCACATTTGTAATATGGACATAGTAATACTATTCTCAGGAGTATTAAGAATATCAAACAAGATAATATCTTGTAAACTATAGCAGACTAGGCAAGCATCAGTTGATTTTAGTATGAAAACTGTAGTTTTAAATGTAAGGTATTATTGTCATGTTGAGTAGGGTTTCCCTGCCTTGGAAATGAGATTGGGCTTGATGACCCATAAAATCCCTTTAATTCCCTTGTAAAATGATCTACATAAGATAAGAGTATTTTATAGACTTGTGGCTCTTTACTGCTAGAAGGAACTTAGAAATCATCTCCTTAAATTTCCTCTACATTATTCTAGTTAAAATGAAACTTAGCCCGGTAGTCGGTTTTACATGCAAAGATGAAACAGTCCTTCTGAAACTCCAGGAGCTCGTTTTTATGAACAAGAAAAGCCTGCAGGTTTCATAACATAAAGCATTTTAATGTTAAGATCAATGGTATAATAAAATATGTAGTTTTAATATGTATAAACATATAAACTTAAAATTTGTTAAAATAGTCAAGTTTAATGATTTTTTTTTTTAATAAAACATGAGAGTAATACTGACGTGTATTAAATGCTTAACCATGCGCTGGGCTTTGCAATTGTTATCTAATTCTTAATCCTCCCTAATCAGTCACTAACCAATTAATTGGAGTTGAAATAGAAGATGAAATCACACAGTCATCCCTAATCTATAACAAGTTGCTCGTGTATTTAATATCCACTAGCACTAGATTTAATATCTACTGCACCCTGGTGGTGCAGTTGTTAAGAGATTGGCTGCTAACCAAAAGGTTGGCAGTTCGAATCGACCAGCTACTCCTTGGAAACCCTTTGGGGCAGTTCTACTCTGTCCTATATGGTTGCTATGTGTCGGAATTGACTTGATAGCAATGAGGGTGGGGGCACTAGATAAGTAACATAGAATTTCATTATACTATTCTCTCTACTTTTGTATATGTTTAAAAATTCCCATTATAAATTTTTTTCTTAAATCAAAAAGGAAACAAAGTTATCAATTTCTCCCAGCAAAAATTTTATCGTGGTTGTTGATGGTTACCAGTTGCAGAGTTAATTATACCACTACATGGTTTCATGTCAGAGTCTTACCTCCACTTCTGTTTGACATTCTATTGCCGAAAATGTCTAGTTTAACTTTTTTTGACGATCCCTTATTTCTTGGTAGGGAGCAGGATCAAAATCTTATCAACTTTATATGAAAATGTTAACCTAGCTACTAAGTAAGTTTTATAAAACTATCTCTGTGTAGTCTTTTTTCTTGAAGTTTAATTTTGGATAAAACAGAATAAAATAGAGGATGGACAAAATCACAGTTAACATGGAGAGGGAAAAGCAAGGACAGATGGAATGTATCATAAAAGGGAACTGCACAAGGAGTCACTGATTAGAACCAGATGTGACTCTACTTCCAGGTGAGAAAATTCTTGTGAAGGGACTAATTTCTTTTTTTGTACTTTAGATGAAGGTTTACAGAACAAATTAGCTTCTCATTAACAGTACACATATTGTTTTGTGACATCGGTTACCAACCCCATGACATGTCAACACTCTCCCTCTTGACCTTGGGTTCCCTATTACTAGCTTTCCCGTACCCTCCTTCCTTCTAGTCCCTGCCCCTAGGGTGGTGTGCTCCTTTAGTCTCGTTTTGTTTTATGGGCCTGTCTAATCTTTGGCTGAACGGTGAACCTCAGGAGTGACTTCATTACTGAGTTAAAAGGGTGTCTGGGGACCATATCTTGGGGTTTCTCCAGTCTCTGTCAGACCAGTAAGTCTGGTCTGTCTCTTTTTTTTTTTTTTGGTGGGTTAGAATTTTGTTCTATGTTTTTCTCCAGCTCTGTCCAGGACCCTCTGTTGTGATCCCTGTCAGAGCAGTCAGTGGTGGTAGCCAGGCACCATCTAGTTGTGCTGGACTCATTCTGGTGGAGGCTGTGGTAGTTGTGGTCCAGTAATCCTTTGGACTAATCTTCCCTTTGTGTCTTTGGTTTTCTTCATTCTCCCTTGCTTCCTATGGTCTGAGACCAGTGGAGTATCTTAGATGGCCACTTGCAAGCTTTTAAGAACCTAGACGCTACTCATCAAAAGAATGTAGAATATTTTCTTTATAAACTATATTATGCCAATTAAGCTGGATGTTCCCTGAGACCGTGGTCCCCACAGCCCTCGGGGACTAATTTCTTATGTTGTAAAACTAGTGTTGTTGTTGTTAGGTGCCATCGAGTAGATTTTCTACTCATATGACAGAGTAGAACGGCCCCATAGAGTTTTCTAGGTTGTAGCCTTTACAGGAGCAGATCGCCAGGTCTTTCTCTCCTGGAACCTCTGGATAGGTTCGAACCGCCAATCTTTCAGTTAGCAGCCAAGCGCTTACTAGTCAATACATGATAAAAAACATTTAGGAAACTGTCACCTAGTATCTTCTTCAGTCAACTCACATATTACTCTTACCCCATTGCTGGAGAGTCGATTTCAACTCATAGTGACCGTATAGGACAGAGTAGAACAGCCCTGTAGGGTTTCCAAGGCTGTAATCTTTATGCAAGCAGACTGCCACATCTTTCTCCCACGGAGCGGCTAGGGTGTTCAAACTGCCAGTGTTTTGGTTAGCAACCTAGTGCTTAACTACTGTGCCACCAGGGCTCCTTCAAATTACGCTGAACTGCTATTCTGTATTCCCAATGGAAATATTTTCTTTTAAAACATAATTCAGATTTTATTTTAAAATTATAAAAGTGGTATAATAGCACCAGAACAATCATTGTGAAAAGAGAAAATAGCTATCACTTCTTCCAGTCTTTTTATTTATGTGTTGCAGTCATGCAGACAAATACTCATTTTTCTTATCTGAAAAATGAGACTAATAATCATAGATATCTCATAAAAGTTGCTGTGAGGATGACATGCCATAATGTACATTAAAAAAACGAAACAAAACAGAGCTCTTTGCACATAGTGGAGCGCTGGTTGCACAGTGGTTAAGAGCTCAGCTGCTAACCAAAAGGTCAGCAGTTCGAATCCAGCAGCCGCTCCTTGAAAATCGTATGGGGCAGTTCTGCTCTGTCCTATAGGGTCACTATGAGTTGGAATCGACTCGAAGGCAATGGGTTTGGGTTTTTTTGGTTAGCATATAGTGAGTGCTAGATAAATAGTAAGGATCCCTGTGATGCAATGGTTAAGCACTCAGCTGCTAACTGAGAGGTTGACGTTTGGGACCAAGTCCACTGTTCTTGGAGAGAACGACCTGGAGATCTGCTCCTGTAAAAATTACAGCCTAGAGAACCTGATGGGACAGTTCTACTCTGTCACATATGGTTGCTACGAATCCAAATCAAAACTGACCCTAAGGCACCTAACGACAGCCAAGATAAATAGTAACTTTTACTTGATTTCTCATCCTTGCACACTGTATGCCTGTCCAGTTAATCACTACGTCCTGTGGTTGTGTTTTGTTGTGTTTGTGTTTCCTGCTATCTCTCAAATCCATTCCTCTTTGTCTCCTGCCACTACCCTATTGCAGGCCACTATTGTCCCTCACATAGATTATTGCAGCAGCTGCTAACAGGCTCTCCTGCCTCTAGCCCATCAGTTCACATCTAGAATGTTACACAATCTTGGTTATGTCATTCTCCTGCTTAAAAATCTGTCAGTGTCTTCCAGTTGTCTTTTAGATAAGTCCATCTTCTTTAATGTAGCTTCTGTATATTGCTTCTGCTTGAGTCTCTACATTCCCCTCTCACTTTCTGTGCTTCATACTAAACTTCCTGCTCCACTACCCAAAACATTCCTCCTCCCCCTTCACCATGTCCTTAGGTGTTGATTCTTCTAGGAGCTCCCTTTGTTGTAGGGATTTCCTTTGTCACAGTACTTGATGAGTGCCATCCAGTCAGTTCCAACTCATAGCGACCATATATGACAGAATAGAACTGTCCCACAGAGTTTCCTAGGCTGTTAGCTTCACATGAGCAGATTGCCAGGTCTTTTATCCCACAGAGCCACTAGTGGATTCTCAGCACTGACCTTCCGGTTAGCAGGTGAACGTTTAACCATTGCACCACTCTGGCTCCTTGTCATAGTACTAAGTACACTATGTTTTAATTATTGCTTTGTCAGTGTTTCACCCGCACCAAGGCTGTAAAGCTCAATAATCAGTAACAATGTCTGTATTATTGAATAGGAACTTAATAAATGTTAGAAGGAAAAGTAAAGAAGGGAGAAAGGGAAGGAGGAGGAAAACTCCACAAAATTCATTCTAACTCATGGCCTATTTTGGTGTTAACTGAATTAAATTAGAAATAAAGTTTGCTTTGGTTTAAAATTCAACCTCTTTTTCATATTAATTTTATTCTTTCTCATACAATGCTTATATTTTACATGCATTATTAAAAGGGAGGCATTCATAGTGTGCACCTTCTACCTCAAATCTCAGCCCGCTACATAATCTGGCTTCTCCTCCCTCCTTCTCCCACCCACTCTAGCCAAAATCTAAGTCTCTTTTCCACTAGCCAGTAAAAGGGATTAATGGATTTCAGAATATTTTTTATCTGTGTAAATTATGTAAGCATGGCATGAAGCCCACCCTGACAGAGCTATGCTGTGCTCTTTTTGAAGTTGGATTAAGGGCTCACTAGGCAGGGCGTGCCCATGAAATTATAATGTTGTAAAGGTTGAATCCTGGAAACACATACTGCTGATATTTTGGAAATTAATAGGGTTAGCTCTATTATGAAAGATTTCAAGAACATATGTTATGTTCCTCTGAAACTGTTTGTAGGTTAATTTGGTTAACAGAGATGAGCTGCTTTTCCCTCCATGTCCAGAAAAAATTTGTTTGTTTATACCCTGGAGATTTGGCAAATATACAGAAAATTAACATCTAAGAAAGTATTTTAATCCTTATTAATCTCTATAATAATGTTTTCTTATTCATGTTCTTGAAATATAACTTTGAAAACACCTCTTAATATCTTTAGTGTGTGTATGTGTGTGTGTGTGTGTGTTTTCTGAATTACCCAAATGTTTAACAACTCTGTGGCCGATAGAATGCCTTCTGTTGTTAAACGTATCCTCACTTGAAAGTATGTTCATATAGGAAATAAATTTATTGAAATTTTCACTTTTCTAAGTGTTAGATTTTTCTTTCTTTTTTTTACCATGATTGTTTTTTTCAGTTTATTTTTTCAGCTTTTATTTTATTATTTTCTTCCTTATATATTGTCTTTGTTGTTTCCTTGGTTTCTTGGATTGAATGCCTAAGTCAATTTTTTATCCTTCTTGTTTTCCAATGAATGCATTTTTAATAAAAGTTCTAAACTTTTTCTGAGACTTGCTTTGGCCGTATATCATAAGTTTTCATTATTACTCATTTCTTAATGGTATGTGATTTCAGTTTTAATGAATACTTCCATCCAAGATTTATTTAGGGAGTGTTTTAAAATTTCAGATGTTTAGTATTCCTTGGTTTTATTGTCAAGATGGTTTTATGACAGGCTTTTTTGCCACAGTTTTTATTGCATTGTGGTCAGAATCTCTGATCTAATGCATGATCAATTTTGTACATGTTCACAGACATTTAAAAATGTGTATTCTGTCCATCCCAGACACAGTGTTTTTATGTGTGCATGTATGTGTGTTCATTACTAAAATATTTTAGATCCTTTGGAAATATCTATGAACATTAGGCCTAGATCCCATGGGCAACAATTGGCTGGAGCTGAGTAGGAAGCCTGCCCCCATATACACTTAGATAGGAAAGTAGTTCACTCCTCAGCTCATCCATTTGCTCCTGTGTGTACGCGTACATGTAAACATTTATAGTTAACCTTGTTAGTTATTTAAATGCTAAGTCCTCTTACTTAGGTTTTGTTGTGATAGAATTATAAAATGTGTATTAAAGCTTCCCACTTTGATAATGGCTTGTCAATCTTCCTTTTTTCCCTAACATATTTGTTTTATATATTTTGATACTTTGTTGTTCTGCACAAAAAATTTACAGCTGCCTCATCTCAGTATAGTTGACCTTTTATTAATGTGCTGTTTAATTATTTTTCCTTTAACTAATATTAATGTTGCCACTGCTATTTCTTTTCGTTAGCTTTTTACCTGGAATATTGTTATTTGCCCCTTTATGGACAGATTTCCCCCCTGTTATTTTATTTTAATGCCATTATTGTGTTTTTTGTTATTTTTAATTCTGCTTATCTGTATCTCTTGGTTACCAAATATAACATTTACGATGTTGGTCTTACTCAGGTCGTCTATTTTTTTTCTTTGTCATTTTATTTTGAGTGCCTTCCAATCTGAGGGGCTCGTCTTCTGGCACTGTATCAGATGATGTTCCACTGCTATTCAGAAGGTTGTCCCTGGCTAATTTTTTTCAGGTTGGAAGGCAGTCAAAATATGACTGAAGAAGGGCTGCCTCCTCAAAGTACAGTCACCTTAATGATGTAGGTGGAGTCAAGCTTTCAGAACCTTCATTTGCTGATGTGGCATGACTCAAAATGAGAAGAAACAGCTGCAAACATCCATTAATAATTGGAACATGGAACATACAAAGTATGAACCTAGGAAAACTGGAAATCGTCAAAATGAAATGGAATGCATAAACATCGCTATCCTTGGCATTAGTGAGCTGAAATGGACTGGTATTGGCCATTTTGAATCAGATACTCATATGGTCTACTATGGCGGGAATGACAAATTGAAGAGGAATGGCACTGCATTCATTGTCCAAAAGAACATTTCAAGATCTATCCTGAAGTACAACGCTATCAGTAATAGGATAATAGCCTACACTTACAAGGAAGACCAGTTAATATGACTATTATTCAAATGTGTGCATCAGTCACTAAGGCCAAAGATGAAGAAATTGAAGATTTACCAACTTCTTCAGTCTGAAATTGATCAAACATGCAATTAAGATGCATTGATAATCACCGGTGATTGGAATGCTAAAGTTAGAAACAGAAGAAGGATCGGTAGTTGGAAAATATGGCTTTGGTGATAGAAATGATGCCAGAGATCACATGATAGAATTTTGCAAGACCAATGACTTCTTCAATGCAAATACCTTTTTTCAACAACATAAACGGTAACTATACACGTGGACCTCACCAGATGGAATACACAGGAATCTAATCGACTACATCTATGGAAATTTACCTTTACCTTTTGCTGTTGAGTCAATTCCTACTCGTAGTGACCCTGTAGGACAGAGTAGAACTGCCCCATAGGGTTCCCAAGGAGCAGCTGGTGGATTTGAACTGCCGACCTTTTGGTTAGAAGACAGGCTCTTAGCCACTACGCCGCTAGGGCTCCTCTGTGGAAAGAGATGATGGAAAAGCTCAATATCATCAGTCAGAAGAAGGCCTGGAGCCAACTGTGAAACAGACCATCAACTGCTCATATGCAGGTTCAAGCTGAAGCTGAAGGAAATTAGAACAAGTCCACCGGAGCCAAACTACAACCTTGAGTATATATCCCTCCCAAATTTAGAGACCATCTCTAGAATAGATTTGATGCATTGAACACTAATGATCAGATGAGCTGTGGAATGACATCAAGGACATCATATATGAAGAAAGCAGCAATTGTCATTTTTGCTTCGCATCGTTTTTAAAAAATTAAAATTAAAAAATATAGTTGAAGTACCCTTCCCTATTTCATTTCTCTTTCTCATATGCATGGAGATGATACATACACTATCCTGAAATTGTATGTATCACCTCCATGCATGTTTTTATGCTTTTGTAATATACATCAGTATCTACAAACAACAGATAATATTTTTCTTATTTGTAAATATATGGCAGCATACGCTACATATTCTTCAACTTGGGTTTTGCACTCAACATTATATTTTTTAGATTTATCCACGCTGATACATGTAGTTCTTTCTTTCATTTTCTTTTTTTTTTAAATAATTTTTAATAATTTTTGTTGTGTTGTCATTGAGAATATACACAGCAAAACATACACCAATTCAGCAATTTCTACATGTACGATTCAGTGACATTGATTATGTTCTTTGAATTGTGTGATCATTCTCACCTTCCTTTTCTGAGTTGTTCCTTCCTCATTAACATAAACTCACTGCCCCCTAAAGTTACTGAGGCATTAATAGCAGCAAGAAGCTTCTTGCCAATAGCTGGATAGTGAGGGAGGAGATAGAAAAACCATAAAAAGCAGACTAATTTTACTAATTCTGATAAAAGTTAAAATAGACATCCCTATAACCTCTGAGGGAATTATTATAATGCTACATTAAAATGTAATAAGTGTTTTGAGTCGTTTGTAATAGTAAAAAAAAATGGAAACATCCCAAAGGACTTGTCAGCAGGAGAATGGGTAAATTATATTTTAGCTCTACACTAGAGTATGGGGTGTAGTGCATTCTAAGAGTGGTGGAAAGAAAGTACAACTTCATGTATCAACGTGGAGGAGTCTTACAAACATAACGTTTAGTGAAAAAAGCAAGTTGCAGAAAAATGTATACAATGCAATTCCATTTATCTAAAGTTTAGAAATATTTAAAGCTAAACAATTTATTATTGGGGATGCATGTCTGTGTGGTAAATCTAAAATGAAAGCCAATAGAATGGTAAATGCAAAATTCAGGATAGTGGTTATCACAGGGCAGGGAGAGGTGAGGGAGGTACAGGTTAGCCGGGAAATATACATGGGACTTCAAAAGTGTTGTAATTTTCTATTCCTTAAACTGGGTATTGAGTACCCCAGTGTTCATTTTATCATCATTATCATTACTTTTCACTTATGAAATATTTAATAAAGAAAAAATATGTTGGTTCTTAAGAGGGGTATGTTTCAGTTACCTAGAAATTTTTAGTTTTGAGAAATTTCCTGAACATCTCAGATAGATTATTTATTGTTATTATTACAAATGAAACATGACAACAACTAGATAGTTATATCAAGAAGTGCATTAAAGACACAATATTCACTCATTTATTTATCTAAAGAAACTTTTATATTGGAGTGTCGTGTACCAGTCTACACAGATGGTTTTTATAAGAGGAAGTTGTTCAAAATAGAAGTCAAATCCCCTAAATTATGACATGCTCTGTGAAAACATGTTTCCTAAGTTTGATGATGCTTTGGGTTAGTGGAAAGCAGAATTCCATTAATAAAGCTTTACATTAAATGTCAGAAGGAACATCACCTAATTCAGAGAATTTACATGTTCTGATATTTAGTGTTAACCTCTGAGGGTGTGTTAGAAATTTGTGGGGCACTTTTGTCCCCTAGCGTGACTGAGCTATTGTATATTGCAATATTATTCTAAGATATATATTTTATTTTTCCTTTATATTATAGTTAAGTGATTATTTTTATTTAGATTGCATAGTTTGGATTTTATTTCAGAATAATTGAATGATTTTTTATTTTAAGGGAGGATATTCCAAATATTTGTTATAAAAGTAGTGTTGGAACTGATAGGGCTGAGAAAAACTAATCTGTACTCACATGAAATATATGTGCAGATATTTCTGAAGGGTTAATATCAAGCCAAAAGTCTAAGAAAAATTAAATTATATGAAGATTTAGGAAGCTTTATGTATTTTTCCATGTGTTTGCATTTTAATTGCATTATAATCCTTAATTAATAATTGAATGCAGATTGACAACCATGATTAAGGAGAAAAATCGATTAATTTTTCATTTCTTATGAATAAAATGATTCAGCTTCTCTTTTGTTAAAACTGTAGAAGGCTCATACGTGTTTTGAAAGATTTTCAAATATTTTTCACTGATAAATATTTTTTTCATTCAAAATGATTTTTAATTTTATCTGTAATTTGGAGGAGTAGATAGAATATTGGATTCTATTTTGTTTTTCATTGCCTTTTAACTGGTGGCTTGGGAACAGAGTATACTCTGCTGCCATGTTTGAGGGTTCTTCTTTATATGCAAAATGCTTTACTTTTCCTGGAAACTAATCTCCTTAAAAGCTAATACTCAAATCAAACAATGTACCCTTTTCAGTGCTGAAAAAAATGGGTCAAGAAGGGATTAAAAGACTGGCACTGAACTAAAGTGGAGCAATGAAAGTTTTGCTTCTTTAAGCTTCCCCTTGTTACGTGAGAATTTATAAATTACCAGTTAATTCAGCATCCCCTCCTCCTCCCTCTTCTTCCTTGCCTCCCAGTATATAAGCCCTATTGTTCATATATGTATGAAACATTGTTTGCTTAGAAATTTTCCCATTGTATGTATTATGAATTTTTGAATATCGATTAGCATTGAGTCTGATTTGCTTCATCCGTATATTTAATCAATGAAGAAGCGTGCTGATTTTGCATTCCTCTGTACCTCAGTTTCTGCAGGTGTCCCTTCTTCGTTCACCCCTCGTTTTCCCTTAGTGTCTTACTCTGCAACACCTGAGGTCACCATGAGTCAGAATCGCCTCCATCACAACTGGTTTATAGTTGGATAAGATAGAAGAGTTCACTGTCTCACCTAGAATCCTCTAAAATAAGACAAACTATGAAAACTTCAGTTACAAATGTAACTTCCTCCCATTTGTAAAAATAGCTGTGTGATTCTGGGAAAGGTACTTAAAAATTTTGACCCTCTTTGATTTATATAGTCAGTGGAAGTTAAAACATCTACCTTTTGTATTTCACATGTTGTTAGTTTCCGTTGAGTTGGCTCCAACTTATGGTGACTCTGTGTACAGCAGAACAAAACATTGCTCGGTCCCATGTCATCTTCAAGATTGTTGGTATGCTTGAATCCATTGTTGCAGCCATTGTGTATTTTGAGAGCCTTCCCACATAGGGGGGCTCCTCTTACAGCACTATATCAGACAATATTCTGTGATCTGTAGGGTTCTCATTGGCTCATTTTCATAAGTGTATCGCCAGGGTTTTTTTCCTAGTCTTCCTTAGTCTGCAAGCTCCACTGAAACCTGTCCACCATGCCTGCCCCTGCTGATATCTGAAATACTACCGGCATAGCCTCCAGCATCATAGCAACATGCAAGCCACCACAGTACGACAAACTGACAGACAGGTGATGGATATGTTATATAGGTAGTTTTTAATATAGGAGATAGCATATACAAAGTACCCAGCATAGTATTGTCATGTCGGAGCTTTCCAATAAATGGTTTATATCCTTAGTACTATGTTTATACCCTTAGTACTGTTGTTAGATTTAGCCAGTTAACCATGTTCATTATGTCCACAATTACTTGTTTTTCCATACTCTCAACATATCAATTATAAAAAGAAATCCAAGTCTCTATTTCTTTGCCTATAAAATGACTAGATTAAATAAATGAATTTTAGGGTTTCTTCCATCTTTATAATTATATAGATCTTTCTTTAAGGAAATGCATCCTAATGCTACCTATTAATCCTTATACAAGATTTTCAAAGTCAACTCAGTATAGTTAACTATTTCACATCATCTCATCTCTCTTAAAACTTTAAATATGTCCTCCTCTTTGCTCTTAATTCACAGAGAGAAAAATAGAAACAATCAGAAAAAATCATATACATACCCTACCAGCAAATGTGCTGTCTTAATCTGGGTTCTCCAGAGGAGCAAAACCAGCGAAGCATATATATATATATAGAGAGAGAAATTTACTTCAGTGAGGAAATGGCTTATGCAATTGTGAGGGCTGGCGACAGGCTAAAGACCTCTGCTGGCTCATGTGGTTGCAAGGACTGATGAACCCAAAATCTATAGGTCAGGGGGCAGACTGGAGGCCTCTCCTGGCTCATGGGCTCCAAGGGATTGGCGGGCCCAAAATCTGCAGGTCAGGTGACAGGCTGGAGGCCTCTGCTGGCTTACTTCCCAAGAACTGGAAGTCATACAACGAAAAGATTGCAGGGTTGAGAAAGAGCGAGCTTTGCCAGAACATCCGTTTATCCATTTATATGCTAGATGCAGGCCATACCCGCAAGGAAACTCCTCTTCCTACTGATTGGCTCTTCACATCAGATCACAAAATGGAAGAGGATTACATAGTGTCTGCCAAACCACTGAGAATCAGAGCTTAGCCAAGTTGACACATAACATTAACCATCACAAGTGCCAACATACCTGTTTCTAGATTCATGCACTGTAAAGGCCTGTCTGTCTGCATTGCACATGCAGACAGGCTGCGCATCAAACTTCCAGGCAACTGTCAGACTGCTAGGAATGAGGCATGTACACACACTGGTGTCAGCCATTCCATGGGTGCTACTTTCATCTGTGATCAAGCGTGACATACGTGACACACAGTGTTGGCAAGGTGAAAGCCATTATTATTTATCGAAAGCAAACAGTAAACAATAACAACAGATTCTCAAAAAAGGAGCCCTGGTGGGTTACTGGTTAATTGCAGTAAACAATAACAACAGATTCTCAAAAGGGAAGTGTTTATCCTTCCCCAAATTACCCATGTCCATTCTTAAATCTCTGGGCAGGTGTGCTGTGGTTCAGGTCAGATGCTGTCTTCACATCACGTCTGCCTCTGGCTACCACCATGCTACTCAGGCCTGCGCTGCCTGAGAGCCCATGTAGATCCTGCCGTGTTGCCCAAGGTGGGGAAGCATGTAACCCCTGCACAGGGCACACTCAGGCTGCTGTCCTGATTGGACAAATGTTAGCTCGTTTAGCTCCACTGGGCTTGCCCATAGACACCCAGCTCTGCTGGCAAGTCTCCTGCCCAGAGGTGCTCAACCTCTCTATGGTCCAGCAAGCCCACCACAGCCACCTCTTCAGGGTGACAGCTCTCTCTTCTGGGTCAAGGAGGTTCTCAGTGCAGGGACCTCGAGTCCAAAGGACATGTGTCTCTCCGTACTCTTCCTGATGGCAAGAGGACCCTCAAATCTCTGTGGGATTGGCCCTTATATAAGCCTAGCAGGATGGCAAACGGACCAATTCCCTAACTGGACTGCAAGAGGCTCAATCCTATTGGGTGGATTTTCAAACCACTATATGCATTGTAAAAGGAGCCCTGGTGGCACAGTGGTTAAGTGCGGGGCTGCTAGCCAAAAGGTCGGCCATTTGAACCTACCAGCTGCTCTGTGGGAGAAAGATGTGGCGGTCTACTTTTGTAAAGGTCTACAGCCTTGGAAACTCTGTGGGGCCAGTTCTACTTTGTTCTATAGGGTCACTATGAGTTGGAATTGACTCGATGGCAATGGGTTTGCTTTATTGCATACTAAATTGACCAGTCACTCACAAGACTGTGGCTCAGACATTCATTTTGTGGGAGTTACAAGACTATGGCTAGCAAGGCCATATAAAAGTGATTCATTGCACCACATACACCATAGCCCTTCAGTCATATTCCCATCTAAGCATAAGCCTTTCATTTGTGCAGTGTACCCTATCCCTTCATGCCCTCAATAGTTTTTCTCCTGGATCATGCCCATTAGTTAACAAAAATGCTAAAGTATTTTCCTTCAAAAAAAAAAAAAAAAAAAAAACCCTCTCTGGGCTGTGGGGACCATGGTCTAGGGGAACATCTAGCTCAATTGGCATAACAGTTTGTAAAGATAATGTTCTACATTCTACCTTGGTGAATAGCGTCTGGGGTCTTAAAAGCCTGTGAGCAGCCATCTAAGATACTCCACTGATCTCAACCCTTCGGGAGCAAGGGAGAATGAAGAGAATAGGATACAAGGAAAAGATTATTCCAAAGGGCTAATGGACCACAGCTACCACCGCCTCCACCAGACTGAGTCCAGTACAGCTCGATGGTGCTCAGCTACCGCCACTGACTGCTCTGACAGAGATCACAACAGAGGGTCCTGGACAGAGCTGGAGAAGGATGTAGAACAAAATTCCAATTCACAGATTTACTGGCATGACAGACTGGAGAAACCCTGAGAGTCTGGCCCCTGGACACCCATTTAGCTCAGTGGTGAAATCACTCCCGAGGATCACCGTTCAGCTGGGAATTGGACAGCCCCATAAAACAAAATGGGACTAATGAGGCACAGTAGTCCAGGGACAAGGACTAGTAGGCAGGAGGCGACAGGGAACCCAGGGTTGAGAAGGGAAAGTGTTGACATGTCGTGAGGTTGTCAACCATTGTCATAGGGCAATATGTGTACTAACTGTTTAATGAGAAACTATTTGTTCTGTAAACCTTCATCTAAGGTACCAAAAAAAAAAAGAATTATCTATGTGAGATCAAATCAACAACAGCAACTCAAAAGGTTTGATGGGAAGCCTAGGGGACAGTGAGTTGAAGATAATGGTGATGGAATAATTTGGAAAAGGATGTGAGAATAGCAGTACAACTGGAAGAATGTAATCCATGTCACTGAATTGTACATGTAGAAACTTTTGAAATGGTGTAACTTTGAGTATGTATATTTTCACCGGAAAAAAAAAAAAAAAAAAGGTCATCCAAGGCCAAGAAGGGAGAGTGTTGACATGTCATGGGGTTGTTAACCAATGTCAGAAAACAATATGTGTACTGACTGTTTAATGAGAAACTATTTGTTCTGTAAATCTTTATCTAAAGTAGAATAAAAAAAAAATTTTAAAAAACCCTCTCTTACCCCACTTAGCCCTACAGCTGCCATCCCATTTATTTGCTCCCCTTTAAAACAAAACTCAGAAGTCTATACTTTGGTCTTCTCCTCTTCCAGTCCTCCTCCAATCTTTTGTTAAAAATTACATATCTATAAAAAAAAGTTGCAAAAATAGTACAATGGATGCCTATGTAGGCCATCTAGATTTACGAGTCGTCACTATTTTGTCTTACTTGCTTTATCTCTTTATCCAACACACATACATTTTTCCTGAACCATTTGAGAGTTACTTGCAGACATTGTGACTCATCACCGCAAAATACATCAGCATGTATCTCCTGAGAACGTTCTCCTATATAGCCAGAAACTGATTATCAGATACTGGAAATTTAACACAGATTCGATACTAGTATCTAATATGTTGCTCATATTCAAATTTTCCCAATAGTCCAATAATAGTGTCACTTTCTCTTCAGTATACAATCAAGGATTATGCATTGCTATTAGTTATTATGGAGCCCTGGTGGCATAGTGGGTAAGAGCTTGACTGCTAACCAAAAGGCAAGCAGTTCAAATCCACCAGCCGCTGTTTGGAAACCCTATGGGGCAATTCTACTCTGTCATGTGGGCTCAGTATGAGTCAAAAGTGACTACTCTATGGCACCTAACAACAACAACCATATTAGTTATTGTATTTCTTTAGTCTCTGTCTTAGTCTCCTAGGGCGACCATAACAAAATACTACAAGAAGAGTAGTTTTAAGAACAGAAATTTATTTTCTCACAGTTCTGGAGGCTAGAAGTCCAAATCAGGCTATCAGTCATGTTGATTCCTCTGAAAGCTTTGAGAGAGGAACTGTTCCATGCCTGTCTCCTAGTTTCCGGTGGTTGCTGTCAATCCTTGCCATTCCTTTGCTGCTTATACATGCACCTGCCTCAATTATGGTGTCTGTCTTTCCCCTGTGTGTGATTTTATTTCCATGTCTGTTCTCCTGTTTTATAAAACACTACTCAAAAGGGATTAGGGTTAGGACCTACCCTACTCTCGTGCGATCTCATTTAACTTAATTGATAACATCTGCAAGGAAAATACCCTATTTCCTCAAACAAAGTCATATTCACAGGTACAGGAGTCAGGACTTCAAAATATCTTTTTGAAGGACACAATTCAATCCCTAACAGTCTCATTTAATCTAGAACAGTTCTTGACCTTTTAAATTTTTTTTGTCTTTTATGACATGGATATTTTTTAAGAATCTAAGCCATTTATTTCCTCAATTTAAATTTATCTAATGGTTTTCTCTATTAGATGAAGGCTAAACTATTGGCAGGTCCCTAGGTGGTGCTGATTGCTAACATAAAGGTTGACAGTTCAACCCACTCAGTGGTACAGCTGAAGAAAAGGCCTGGTGATCTGCTTCCATTAAGATTACAGCCAAGAAAACCCTATGGAGCAGTTCTACTCTGTAACACATGGGGTCACCATGAGTTGGAATCAACTTGATGGCAACTAACCACAAAAACAAACTATTGGTAAATCTACAATAGAATGACTCCTACACATTTTTGGCAATAATACTGCATAGCTGATGGTGTATCCCCTCTGAGTGCATCACATCAGTGGGCACAAGACATCAGTTTGGTGCATTGTTAGTGTTAAGTTTGATCATTTAAGACTTTGTCAGATTTCTCTATTATAAAGATATTTGTTTCCCTTTGGAATAATAAGTAATCTCTGGGGAACTACTTTGAGACTGTCTTGTTCCCCAACAGTATTTCACCAATGGTTTTGGCATTCATTGATGATACCTACCCAAATCAATTATTACTGTGGTCATTATAAAATGGTGATTTCTATTTCTATTATGCCTTATATGTGTATTAGTTAGATGAGGCTTCTGCTCCAACATTTCAACACAACTGCTGGTGTTAAGGTCACCAATGACTTCCGTTTACTAAATAATGGACAAGTCTCAGTCCTTATTTTACTTGATGTATCATCTGTATTTGACAAAGGTAATCATTCTCTTCTCCTTGGAATACTTTCTTTACTTGGCCTCTAAGAAACCAATAGAATGATTCCATATCAGTCTCCTTTGCTAGTTCTTCAACTTCCAAAAACATTGAAAAACCTCAGGGCTTTCTCTTCAGACCTCGACTATATATGGCATCTCAATATATGGCAGTTCAATTCTTCTAATTGCTCAAGCCAAAAACTCTTGAGTCATCCTTGATTCCTCTCTTTTGTTTACCTTCCACATCCAATCCATGAGAAAATTCTGTCAGCTCTATTTATAAAATATATACCAAACCCAGTCATGTCTCATCACCTCCATTGCTACAATGTTAGCCCAAGCAACCATCATGTCTGGCCTGGACTATGGCAGTCATATCTGAGTTGGACTCCCTGCTTCTACCTTTGCTTCCTTTAAAAATCGTTTTGAAATATAAATCAAATAATGTCACAAAACTGATCAAATTCAAAATAAAACCCCAAGTTCTTCCTTAAATTGTAAAATCGTATGTACTCTGCCCCCGGCTACTTTTTTGATCTTCTGTTCTCCCAGTTTCTTACTCAATAACTATACTTGTTATTCTCTTTGTCTTGAAAACTCTTCTCCCAGATAATCCATATACCTCATTCCCTTGTTTCATTCAAATCTCAAATGCCACCTTATCGGAGAGGCCCTTTTGGATCATCCTATCTGAAATAAGTCTCCTCCCCTCTACTCTTTGTCCCCTTCTCTTTTTATTTTTCTTCTTAGCCCCTGATAGTGTTTATGTTTATTTGTGTATATCATCTGTCTACCCCCAAATAAAGTGCGCTCTGTGGCAGCAAGGACTACTGTATCCCCAGTCCTTACACAGTGCCTAGTACATATAGGTACCTAAGAAATATTTGTTGAATTGACTGTTGGGATTCCTTCTACTCTTCTGTTAATGATGGAAAGAAAATCTTTTTTTCCCTACCTCCAATGAAAGTTTTAATTTTATAACTGTTCTTCTCTCCTCTTGAAACATTGTTTACACTTTTTCAAAGTATATTTTAGCAAAGAAATTGTGTTTTTGTTTGTAGGTTGCATAAATTAATGGATTATGCATTCCTAATATGTTTTTCTCAGTGTTTGGATAAAATTCTCATGTGGTAAGCTAGTCTTGTTTCTTTTATTATTAATAAAAGCACACGATCTTTTACTAAATCGTCCATTTATGAATTTTAAAATACATCAGGACAACTCTTTTTATTTATTTTAATGTCCTACATAATCCTCTGGAAGTTTGTTGTTGTTAGTTGCCATAGAGTTGATTCCAACTCATGGCAACCCCGTGTGTACAGAGTAGAACTTCTCCATAGGGTTTTCAAGGTTGTGACCTTTCAGAAGCAGATTGCATTGCCAGGCCTATCTTCTGAAGCACCTCTGGGTGGGTTCTAACTGCCAACCTTTTGGTTAGTAGTCAAGCGCTTAACTGTTGCACCACCCAGGGACCCCAAGTCTTTTATCTATTAGCTAGTGAAGGGAGAAAATTCTGGGCTCTTTTTATTAGCTTGGAAGTAAAAGTAATCATATATTTATAAAATTAGAGTAAACTCAGTGTAGGAATTTTGACTAACCATTTTTCTCTCTGGTATTTTTTGTTCTATATGTTTTGTTTTTCTGTGCATTTAAGTAATGTGAGGGAATATAACATAAGGCCTCACATCTAGTTTTAGCAGTTCTTGGAAGTGACCTAGCTATACATCCTTGTTTTAAAGAGAGAAGAAATTCCTATGCTATTTTGTGGCTGTGTGGATGGCTGGTTGTTACTCACAAATGCCCTCATGCTACCATGTCTGTATCTCTAACATCAGATGATACATTTTAGGGCTGTTCCTTGTCCACCTAGCTAGGGAGAATTTTTTTTTTTTTTTTAATTGTACTTCAGGTGAAGGCTTACAGAACAAATAGTTTCTCATGAAACAGTAGTACACATATTGTTTTATGACATTGGTAAACAACCCCACAACATGCCAACCCTCTCCTTTCTTGAACTTTTTTTTTCTGCGAAAACATACATAGCCAAAGATACACCATTTCAGAAATTTCTACATGCACAGTTCAGTGACGTCGACTACACTCTACCAATTGTGCTGCTATTCTCACTTGAGAAGAAGGCTTACAGAACAAAAGTTTCTCATTTAACAGTTAGTATACATGTTGCCCTATGACAATGGTTAACAACCTCACAACACATCAACACTATCCTTACTCAACCTTGGGTTCCCTATCACCAGCTTTCCTGTCCCCTTCTGCCTTCTGGCCCTTGCCCCTGGACTGCTGTGCCTCATTAGTCCCATTTGGTTTTACAGGGTTGTCCACTCCCCGGCTGAATGATGAACCTCAGAAATGACTTCACCACAGAGCTAAAAGGGTGTCTGGGAGCCATACTCTTGGGGTTTCTCCAGTCTCCTTTAGGCCAGTAAATCTGGTCTTTTTTTTGTGAGTTAGAATTTTGTTCTACATCCTTCTCCAGCTCTGTCCACAACCATCAGTTGTGATCCCGGTCAGAGCAGTGAGTGGTGGTAGCCGGGCACCATCTAGCTGTACTGGACTCAGTCTGGTGAAGGCCTTTGTAGCTGTGGTCCATTAGTCCTTCAGAGTAATCTTTTCCTTATATCCTGTTCTCTTCATTCTCCCTTACTCCCGAAGGGATGAGACCAGTGGAGTATCTTAGATGGCCGCTCACAGGCTTTTAAGACCCCAGATGCTACTCATCAAGGTAGAATGTAGAACATTGTCTTCATAAACTGTGTTATGCCAATTGAGCTAGATGTTCCCCGAGACCATGGTCCCCACAGCCCTCCACCCAGCAATTCAGTCCCTCAGGGAGTCCGGATGTGTCCAAGGAGCTTCCATGACCTTTCCTTGTACAGGTTGGGCTGGTTTCCCCTGTACTGTGTACTGTCCCACCCTTCACCCAAGATACCACTTATCTATTGCCTATTTAGTATTTCCCCCCACCCCTCCCATCCCTGGTAACCAGCAAAGATTGTTACATTTTGTGTGTGAACCTTTTCATGGGTTTTTACAATAGAGGTCTCATACAATATTTGTCCTTTTGTGATTGACTTATTTCACTCAGCATAATGTCCTCCAGTTTCATCCATGTTATGAGATGCTTCACAGATTTGTCATTGTTCTTTATCATTGCTTAGTACTCCATTGTGTGTATGTACCATAGTTTGTTTATCCATTCATCTGTTGATGGGCATCTAGGTTGTTTCCATCATTTTGCTATTGTGAACAATGCTGCCATGAACATAGGTGTGCATATGTCTATTCGAGTGACAACTCTTATTTCTCTAGGATATGTTCTTAGGAGTGGGATTGCTGGATCGAATGGTATGTCTTTTTCTAGCTTTCTGAGGAAGCGCCGTATCATTTTCCAAAATGGTTGTATCATTTTGCATTCCCACCAGCAGTGCATAAGAGTTCCAATCTCTAACTAGGGAGAATTTTTTCATGTTTATGTTATATATTTAATTGGTGTCTTAGTTATCTAGTGCTGCTATAACAGAAATACCACAAGTGTGTGGCTTTAACAAAGAGAAGTTTATTTCCTCACAGTAAAGTAGGCTAAAAGTCCAAATTCAGGGCTTCAGCTCCAGGGGAAGACTTTCTCTCTCTGTCAGCCTTTTCATCAATCTTCCCCTGGACTAGGAGCTTCTCTGCACAGGGACCTCGGGTCCAAAGGATGCGCTCTGCTCCTGGCACTGCTTTCTTGGTGGTCTGAAGTCCCCAACTCTCTGCTTGCTTCCCTTTTCTTTTATCTCTTGTAAGATAAAAGGTGGTGCAGGCCACACCCCAGGGAAACTCCCTTTACATTGGATCACCCTAGTCTTAATTTCCCACCCTAATCCTCTTTAACCACAGATACAGATTATGATTTATAACACATAGGAAAATCACAAAATGGAGGACAATCACGGAGTACTGGGAATCATGGCCTAACCAAGTTGACATATATTTTGGGAGGACACAATTCAATCCATGACAATTGGGTGTCCAGAAATGTTAACTCTTGCATCATCCTCAAGAGTTCTCATAAGCAATTAGCTGTTTCAATATATAATTAAACAATGCATCAGTTTTAACTGTAGGAAACACAGCTTATGACTCTGTTGTCAGAATACTGCAAAAAGTTTGCATTAACATGTCATTTTGCTTTCTGAATTAATATTCAAAGAGACATATTACAATAGCCAAAGTCTTTGAGCTTCTAAATACAGCTTTTAAAGCTCCCAATTTCAAGAAAAAAATCTTTTTTGACATCTTTTGTTCCTTTTTATTGCTGATTCAGTGACTTGAGCCTAACTACCAAGGGATTGGGTCTTGTGTGTTAAGTAATTTCTGGAATACTGTTGCCCTGAGATGGAAGGGTTTATAGTCTAAAGAATATTGTCTGTATCTTTGTTGACTCACTGTATTCACTGGAACTAGATTTTGAAGGATGAATAGACATTTTTAGGCAATGAGGTAGGATAAAGCAATTTTTCCTAAAGAGCTGCTAAAAATAGTTCCTAAAGTGAATTAGATAGAAAAGACTTTAGTCATCAAGTAATTTTGAGAAACACTGTTAATCTAAATTAGACCAGTTTCTATACTATTAGACTCCTTAGAGGCTTTTCTATACTAATGAACATTGTGATTCTCTAGAAATGGGGTAATGTATGAATTTTCCAAAGCTATCTAATGGTGGAACCTGCTTTTTATTTTCCACCGATGTCCCTTAATTATCTTGAGGGATTTGTGTTCCATAAACAATTTGAAATTTCTGGGTTAGTGGTATTCACAGCAAAAGAATTACCATGTTTAAAACCTTATAAAGGTGACAGAGCATGATGTGTTTGGAAAATAACTGGTAGTTTTATCTAACCAGAGAATGGTGAGTGTATGGGAGCAAAAGAGTGACAGGAAATGAGTTGGATGAGACAATGAAGTCACAGTGTTAAAAATCTATCCTGTCAGCAGTGGGGAGCCATTGAAGACTTTTAAAAAGGGAAGTAGCATGAACACATTTGCATTTTTGAAAGAATGGACATGAACAGGTGAGAATATAGGACAGAATGTTCAATTAGAGAGCTGTTGCAGTAATAAAAGTGAGAAATAATAAGAGTATGAACTAAGAATATATATGCCTTTTGTTGGAGACAATGATGATGAATGGATGTTGGTACCATTAGCAAGCAGATACCAGAAAAGAAACAAGTTTCATGGTGGAAGATAAATGAATTCAGTTTATGGACATGTTTGGTTTGAGGTCCCTGAAGGGCACAGACAAACATACCAAGGATGCAACTGGAAAATCTGATCTAGATCTGGAGTTCCAGAGAGTAGTGTTAGCTGAGCTATAGATTTGGGTGTCATTGGAATAGATATGGTATTTTAAACTATGAGAATGCTGAGAGAGAATTTAGACACACCTCTCTGGTGAGAAAAATTTACCCATCCTGAGTTAGTTTTTTCAGTTAATTTACTTAAAATTTAGTTCTAAGTACTTCTGTTCTGGGTTTCTGAAAATTCTATTTAATGATCATTTGAATCTAGAAATATTCCTTTGATAAGTAAGTGTCAAGACTGTGATTGGATGGGTTTACATTTGTGTGTTTGTGCATGCCCGTACTGTATAGTTTTTAATCAGCTATTGACTATTACTTTTGAATTCAAAAGTCTAAATTTAGATGTGATGACACAGAAATATTAGTATTTATTGAACTTTGGCTGTGGTCAAAGGAGCACTTGTCCTGGACGTATATCCACCACCACGATATGTCCCAAATAGCTTTTTTTTTTTTTTTACTTCAACTCCAGCACTTCCACTGCATGACATTTCCCTGAAAAATAGACTTTAGCATGTCTGTCATGGTGATTTTGAGACTGGAATTAAATACATTATCAAAATACAGAAAAATGATTTTTCAATAATGCTGAAGATTTCTCTGGTGTCAGAAATGCAGATGAAACACATTATGTATACCTGTACTATGCAGGGAAGGAAGCATCCAAAAGCAAACCAAACCTGTTGCCCTCGAGTCAATTCTGATTCATGGCAACTCCATGTGTTACAGAGTAGAACTGCTCCATAAGGTTTTCTTGGCTGTAATCTTTATGTAAGCAGATTGCCAGGACTTTCTTCCATAGTGTCATTGGGTGGGTTCAGACTGCCAACCTTCAGGTTAGTAGTTGAGCTCAAATTGTCTGCGCCACCCAGGGACCTTGGAGGCAGCATAGTGCCTACCAGAGTAAGTAAAAATTCTGTGTATTCTTTTCTTTAAAAGATAGTAAACTTTACTAATATTTAATAGACAAATTGATAGTATTGTATGTATTTGAGTCCTTTTAAAAAAAGGTTTACTGATAAGAATTCGTGATAAAAGAAATTTTTGAAAGTTCTTGGGAAGACAGATAAGAGCACAGGCCCTGGAGTGAGACTGTCAGGATTCAAATCCTGGCTCCACCATGTGGTAACTATGTGAACAAGGCAAGTTACCTCATTTTTTGTTTGTTTGCTTAACTTTATTAATCTGAAAATGGACTAAGAATACCAACCTCACTGAGCTGTTATGAAAAAGAACTGAAAAATAAACGTGCTTAGTACAAATAATCATTTAGTAGTGCTGATACCAGCAAATAAGAATATCCATTCAATGTGGCACAAATGGTTAAGTGCTCAGCTACTAGCTGAAATGTTAGTGGTTTGAACCCACCCAGAGGCACCCCAGAAGACAGGCCTGATGATCTGCTTCCAAAAGGGCAGAGCCTTGAAACACCCTATGGAGCAGTTCTACTCTGCACACATGGAGTCACCAATGAGTCAGAATTGACTTGACGGCAACTGACAACAATAACAACAAGGGATGAGATTAAATATATATAATTATAATCATATTCCTCGAACACCCCTAGTTCCTTTTCACCTAATGACTTTTGCATCAGCAGTTCCTTTTTGTATGGAATGCTTTTTCTCTTGTCTTCTCAAGGCTGGCTTCTTGCTTTTCAGGTATCAGTTTAAAGGTTACCTGCTCAATGAGGCTTTCCCTGACTACCTAATATAATCTACACTATTCACCTAGTCAGTTTCAACCGTATCACTCTATTTTAATTCCCTTCATGTCTTTTATCACTGTCTGATATATATACTTGATTATTTAATTGTTTATTGTTGAACTCCCTTCGCTAGAATATAAGCATCTCTGTTGTTCTCCACTGTGTCTCAGCACCTTGATCAGGGCTTGCCATATAGTAAAAGTTTGAAAAATATTTGCTAAATTAATGAACTACTCTGTAGAGGTTATAATGAAAGAATCACAGAAAAACAGGAGATTCAAAACTTCAGTTTAGAGAAATTGTCAGTTCCTGCCTTCCTCTGCTTTACCCAGCCCCGGAACTGGTGTATTTGTCTGTCAGTAGACTCAGACCTTCCAAATGTTACAATTTCATTTATTTTAGATCTGATATCTGTTGTGCCTTAGGGTAATCCCTAAACAAAATAAATAAATAAATAAACCTGTTACCATCGAGTTAATTCCGGCTCACAGTGACCCTATAGGACAGAGTAGAACTGCCCCATAGGGTTTCCAAGGAGCACCTGCTGGATTCAAACTGCTGGACCTTTTGGTTAGCAGCCAAATGCTTAACCATTGCACCACCAGGGCTCCGGGTAAGCCCTGGCCACACGCATATCCCCTATGTTGCAGTCTTCCTCTCCTTAGCTCTTTTTATTTTTCCCTTTTCCAAAATTCTACTGGCTGGACCGCTGTTGAAGGCCACTGCTGGTGGACATCATCCATCAAATTAGACCTGTGTAGATATCAATACTTGCTCAGATTGGGTCCCTTGTGAATACCCATGGCTAACTGGGTTAGTTCCCAGACTCGTTTTCCTTCTACCATCTCTTATTGCTGAGATTCCAATATTCTTTATAACTAGGCCTACAAAGAATTGAACTATTAGCAAGGGGAAGGGAACAGTAGGATTCTGGAATTCAAGAATTATTTGAGTTTTTTAAGGTCCCTATAATTTATGGAGCTCTTGTGATGCAGTGGTTAAGAGCTTGGCACTAACCAAAAGGTCGGCAGTTCGAATCCACCAGCTGCTCCTTGGAAACCCTATGGGGCAGTTCTACTCTGTCCTATAGAGTTGCCATGAGTCAGAATCAACTTGACGGCAACGAGTTTGATTTTGGTTTAAATCTATTTGATGATGATAATCCTTACAACTGTAATGTTAGGATATTGTTCTGATGATCTATTGCTGCATAAATAACCACTGCAGAGCTGATTGGTCTTAAGTAATAATTGTTGATTTTATTCACACCTCTGCAATTTAGGTAGAGCTTAGTGTCTCTACTTGTTTCTACTATACAGTGTCAGCTGGGGATGTTCATGGTGGCCATGTTCCAAGAGATATGGAGTGAAAGCATCAGAAATGGGCACAGTGTCCCTTCTGTATCTTGTCAGTCAAGCATTCATGGAGCTCAGATTCAAGGGGAGAGGACAAAGACCCTGCCTCTTGTTAGAAATACTATCGAAGAATTTGGGTGCTGTGTCACAACAGATAGTTACTGTCTTCCTTTTTTTAATAGAAATGAAATACATAGAAAATAATCAGACAAGAAAACAGTGAGTCATATCCTAGTAGAAATTAACTTTCTATGTACAAAAGAAATTATTTTTAAAACATTATCTGACTCTAGGAAAGTTAGCATGTACCATTTTGGACTACTAAATTGCCATTTAATCTAATTACTGCCAAATACACCAAATTAGAGGCCAAATGAGGGCTCTTTGAGTGGCATCAAAAAGTTAATGAAACTGTTAAAATACATTGTTCTTGCTAACCTAAGCCTGTGGAAAAGAGGGAAAAGAAATGGCTAAATATTTTCTAGAGTTAGCTTTTTTTGTTCTAAAAGTCTTTCAGTTTGGTCTTATGGGAAACTTGGAAGATATTGTGGACTTTTTTTCTTTTTTAATACCAAAATACCAGAGCAAAGTAATGTTTACTTTGTGTGGTATAAACCGTTTTTAAACAAAATGAAAATATATGTGTTCAGTTAACTCTGGGTTCTACTATTCTGATGTCAAAATGTTTTATTCATCTTAAAGAAAAAAACAAAAGGAATTAAAATGTTTTAAAATTTTCATTTTTCACTGTATCAAAGCCATACTATAAACAAAAGTTTTGTTGGTAAATAAGGTGACCGTATTTTCTTCAACTTTTGCCCTTAACCCAGCATCTTGCCTAAAACAGTTTTTAGTTACCAATTTTTTTAAAAAAGATGCTCTAGCATAGGTATGGAAAGGTGAAGGTGCATGCTATTTTTAGTGAACACCTGCAGTACCGTAACATGAAAGATCTTTCCAAACTATTTTTATTTCTTTCCTCCTGATAATCTGATTTTGCAACAAATTGATTGCTCAGCATCCTCCATGTCACTTTTCTATGAAATTAAAAAGGTTGCTGTGGGAGTTCTGGCAAAATAGCGCTGTAGGCAAAAGCACCACACCATCCCTCCACAGCAAAGATCCGAAAAACTAAGCTGAACAGAGAATACAACAATCCTGAAACCCTAAAACATCAAATGAAGAGATAAAGAACTCAGCCAAGCACCAAATGGAGTGAGAAAACTGACAGAGAACAGAGAGCAAGGAGATATTCATGCAGAGGTCCCCTACCAGCTAACGCAGCATGGATCCCCCATTTGGACTCCTATCGGAGACCAGCAAACAGAGGGTACAACAAAGCAGCCTCATGGAGCTTCCAGCGGGAAACAGAACAACCGTTTCTCGTCTCTCTATATCTTCCTCCTCTTTCTGTTCCCTGAATACCTGGCGTTGTATACCTCAACGCCTTCTAACAGGCTGTACTGCAACACCTGAGAGCGACTTCCCCAGACCTCATAGCTGCACTGGTGGGATCCCTGGGAACTTTGCGGTTCTTTAACCTTTCTGATTTTTATTTATTCATTCTTTTCTTTTCTTCCTCCTCCCGTTTCTGTTTTTCTCCATTTCATAGTCTCTCATCTCTCCACTCCAATGGCAAGCTCCCCTAGCATAGTTTTTTGTTTGTTTGTATGTTTTTGGCTCCTGTTCCTCTCTCCTCTCTCCCATATCCATCTTAGCTCCACACATAACAATCTCCCCGCTGCATCCTGCCTACCTGCACCGTGCGCTTGACATCACACCACCAAGCAGCACAGGCACGGCTGACTGGAACCTGCTCTGCACTGATTACCGACCTACTCTGGTGGCTGTAGTAAGTGCCATAAACAACCCATCCCAGTAACTCCTCTTCAGCTAGACCTGCCCTGCCCTACCATATCTGAGTGACTGACCCTGCCAGTTGAAGAAGAAGGAGAAAAGTATTGTGCTCACAGACGAGCAAACAACAAAGAACACACAGTCTGCCTGCTCAGACATAAGGCAGATTTTTTTTTTAAAAAAAGGGACAAAACAAACAAATCTACAATCAATAAATGAGAAAAATAACTACTGAATTCCCCGAAGACAGCAGACAATAACAAAACGTTTACAAAAACAGGACAGGATGGTTCCAGTAGGCATCCAAAATAAAACACCAGATGACTCTCCTCTGGAAGAAAATGCACTAGAACTACCTGACAGGGAATTCAAATCTCTCATACTCAGAATTCTCCAAGACTGAGGCAAAAACCTGACAAACATGAGGAAAAAATAGACAAATTCATGGAAAATATGGACAAAAAATTGGAAGAATTCAGGAAAATAATGCAGGAACAAAATGCCAAAATAAATTCACAACTAGAAATTATACAAAGACAACAATCAGAAATCCAAAAGATAAGCAACAAGATATCAGAAATGGACTATGTCATAGAAGGGCTGAGAAGCAGATTTGAAATGGTGGAAGACAGGATCAGTGGAATTGAAGACAAACACTTGGATACAACTCTGTTTGAGGAAAACTCAGAAACAAGATCAAAGAAAAATGAAGAGACCCTGAGAGTTATGTGGGAACAATCAAAAGCAAAAATCTGCGAGTGATTGGAGTTCCAGAACAGGGGGAGAAAACAGAAAACACAGAGAGGATCATTAAAGAAATCCTGACAGAAAACTTCCCCAATATCATGAAAGATGAAAAGCTGGCCATCCAAGAAGCCTAACGAACCCCATATAGAAGAGACCCCAAAAGAAAATCACCAAGGCATATCATATTCACACTCGCCAAAACCAAAGACAAACAAAGAATCCTGAGAGCAGCTCATGAAAAACAAAAAGTCACATACAGAGGAGAAACAGTAAGACTGAGCTCAGATTATTCGGCAGAAACCATGCAGGCAAGAAGGCATTGGGATGACATATATAAAATCTTGAAAGAAAAAAGTTGCCTGCCAAGAATAATATGTCCTGCAAAACTCTCATTCAAATTTGATGGTGAATTTAGGTCATTTCCAGATAAACAGAAATTAAGGGAATAGGTAAAAGTCAAACCAAACTTACAAGAATTATTAAAGGGAGTTCTTCGATCTGAGAACAAACAGCTTCAGCTCACAGGCAGAACCTAGGACGCAGGATCGTACCAGTCAGATACCAGTCTAAGAAATGAACTCTCGAGGACTATCCAAAACCAAAAGAAATACAACAGGGAATCAGAGCAGTTAGTCAGTAAATGAAAACAACATCAAAACAAAAAAAGAAGGAATAAACGGCATAGGTATAGAATCTTCTAATGGAGAGGAAGGCAAGGCGATACTAAGTAATGGTAGACTGCTTCAAACTTAGAAAGATAAGGGTAAAATTCATGGTAACCACAAAGAAAGTTAACAAACATATTCATTAAAAACAAAAAAGAGGAAAAACATAAAGTCTCAGCAAAAACAAAACCTACAAAAACAAAAGAAATGGAAAAAAAAAATCCACAAACAAAAGTAACTCAGCACAAGACAGTAAGAAGAACCAAGAAAACGTCAGCACCACAAAAAAAAGCACTATAAAATGACAGCAAAAAACCCACATCTATCAATAATTACATTGAATGTAAATGGACTCAACGCACCCATAAAGAGATGGAGAGTGACAGAATGGATAAGAAAAAAGGATCCATCAATATGCTGTCTACAGGAGACACACCTTAGAAACAAAGATATGAATTTATTAAAAGTCAAGGGTTGGGAAAAAATATATCAAGCTCACTACCAAAAAAGAGCAGGAGTGGCAATTCTAACCTCAGATAAAATAGACTTTAAAACAAAATCTACCATAAAAGACAAAGAAGCACACTATATAATGATTAAGGGGACGATCCATCATGAAGACACAACCATAATAAACATCTACGCACCCAATGACAGGGCTCCAATATACATAAAACAAACTCTAACAACACTGAAAAGAGAAATTGACAGTTCCACAATAATAGTAGAAGACTTCAACACACCACTCTCAGTAAAGGACAGAACAACTAAGAAGAAACTCAGCAAAGATACAGAAGATGTAAAGGGCACAATCAGCCAACTTGACCTCCTAGACATATATAGAACACTTCATCCAGCCGCTGCAAAGTACACATTCTTTTCCAATGAACATGGAACGTTCTCCAGAATAGACCACATCTTAGGCCACAGAGCAATCCTCAACGAGATCCAAAACGTTGAGATAATTCAAAGTATCTTCTCTGACCACAATGCCATGAAGGTAGAAATTAACAATAGAAAGAGCAAGGAAAAAAAAATCAACTACATGGAAACTGAATAATACCCTGCTTACACATCAGTGGGTAATAGAAGAAATCAGAGATGGAATAAAAAAATTCCTAGAATCAAGTGAGAGTGAAAACACATCATACCAAAACCTTTGGGACACAGCGAAGGCAGTCCTCAGAGGACAATTTATAGCAATAGATGCACATATCAAAAAAGAAGAAAGGGACAAAATCAAAACATTAACTACAAAACTCAAACAGATAGAAAGAGAACAGCAAAAAAAGCCCACAACCACCGGAAGAAAGGAAATAGTAAAGATCAGAGCAGAAATAAATAAAATAAGAGAACAGAAAAACAATCGAAAGAATCAACAAAACCAAAAGTTGGTTCTTTGAAAGAATCAACAAAATTGACAAACCACTGGCCAGACTGACAAAAGAAAAACGGGAGAGGACACAAATAACCCAAATAAGAAATGAAATGGGGGACATTACAACAGACCCAACTGAAATAAAAAAGATTATAACAGAATATTATGAAAACCTATACTCCAACAAATTTGAAAATCTCGAGGAAATGCATAAATTTCTAGAAACACACAGCCTACCCAAACTACAACAAAGTGATGTTGAAATTCTGAACAGACCCATAACAAGAGAAGAGATTGAAAAGGTAATAAAACACTCCCAACCAAAAAAAGCTCTGGCTCACATGGCTTCACTGGAGAATTCTGCAAAACATTTACAGAAGAGCTTGTACCAGTACTACTCAAGGTATTTCAGAGCATAGAAAAGGAAGCAACACTTCCAAATTCATTCTATGAAGCTAGCATAATGCTGATACCAAAACCAGGAAAAGATGTCACAAAAAAGAAAATTACAGACCAATATCTCTCACGAATATAGACACAAAAATTCTCAACAAAATTCTAGCTGATAGAATTCAGCATCATATAAAAAAAATAATACACCACAACCAAGGAGGATTCATACCAGGTATGCAAGGATGGTTTAACATTAGAAAATCAATCAGCGTAATCCACCACATAAATAAAAGGAAAGAGAAGAATCACATGATCATCTCAATTGATGCAGAAAAGGCATTTGACAAAGTCCAACACCCATTCCTGATAAAAACTCTCCAGAAAATAGGTATAGAAGGGAAATTTCTCAACATAAAAAGGGCATCTATGCAAAACAAATGGCCAGCATCTTTCTTAATGTAGAGAGGCTGAAAACATTCCCCTTGAAAACAGGAACAAGACAAGGATGCCCTTTATCACCACTCCTATTTAACATTGTGCTGGAAGTTCCAGCTAGAGCAATAAGGCAAGAAAAAGAAATCAAGGGCATCCAAATGGGTAATGAAGAAGTTAAACCGTCCCTGTTTGCAGATGATATGATACTATACACAGAAAACCCTGAAGACTCCACGAGAAATCTACTGGAACTAACAGAAAGATTCAGAAGAGTAGCAGGATACAAGATAAACATTCAAAAATCAGTTGGATTCCTATACACCAATAAGGAGAAGGATGAAAAGAAAATCAGGAAAACAATACCATTTTCAATAGCCCCTAAAAAGATAAAATACTTAGGAATAAATCTGACCTATGCAAAGAAAACTACAAAACACTACTGCAGGAAACCCAAAGGGAGCTACATAAATGGAAAAACATACCATGTTCATGGATAGGCAGACTCAACATTGTGAAAATGACAATTCTACCCAAAGCAATTTACAAATACAATGCAATCCCAATCCAAATACCAACAACATTCTTCAAAGAGATGGAAAAACTAATCATTAACTTTATATGGAAAGGGAACAATCACCGAATAAGTAAAGCACTACTGAAGAAGAAGAATAAAGTTGGAGGACTCACACTACCTGCCTTCAGAACCTACTATACAGCTACAGTAGTCAAAACAGCCTGGTACTGGTACAATGACAGATACATTGACCAATGCAACAGAATTGAGAACCCAGATGTAAATCCATCCGCCTACGGTCACCTGATCTTCAACAAGGGCCCAAAGTCCATCAGATGGGGAAAAGACAGTCTTTTTAACAAATGGTGCTGGAAAAACTTGATATCCATCTGCAAAAAAATGAAACAGAACCCATACCTCACACCATATACAAAAACTACTTCAAAATGGATCAAAGACCTGAATATAAAGCCTAAAACTATAAAGTTCATAGAAGAAAAAATAGGACCAACACTTCAGGCCTTAATACATGGCATTAACAGGATACAAACCATAACCATCAATGTGCAAAACCCAATAGATAAGCTAGATAACTGGGATCTTCTAAAAATCAAACACCTATGCTCTTCAAAACACTTCACCAAAAGTGTAAAAAGAGAACCTACAGACTGGGAAAAAATTTTTGAACAGTACAAGTCAGACAAAGCTCTAATCTCCATAATCTACATGAAAATCCAACACCTCTACAACAAAAAGACAAATAATCCTATTAAAAAATGGGCAAAGGAAATGAACAGACACTTCACCAAAGAAGACATTCAAATGGTCAACAGACACATGAGGAAATGCTCGTGATCACTAGCCATTAGAGAAATGCAAATTAAAACCACAATGAGATACCATCTCACCCCAGCATTACTGGCACGAATCAAAAACACTGGAAATAACAAATGTTAGAGGGGTTGCGTGGAGATCGGAACACTTATGCACTGCTGGTGGGAATGCAAAATGATACAACCATTTTGGAAAATGATACAGCGCTTCTTTAGAAAGCTAAAAATAGAAATACCGTACGATCCAGCAATCCCACTCCTAGGAATATATCCTAGAGAAATAAGAGTTGTCACTCGAATAGTCATATGCACACCTATGTTCATGGCAGCATTGTTCACAATAGCAAAACGATGGAAACAACCTAGTTGCCCATCAACAGATGAATGGATACACAAACTATGGTACATACACACAGTGGGGTACTGTGCAACGAGAAAGAACAACAATGAGTGTGTGAGGCATCTCATAACATGGATGAAACTGGAGGACATGCTGAGTGAACTAAGTCAATCACAAAAGGACAAATATTGTATGAGACCTCTATTGTAAAAACCCATGAAAAAGTTCACACACAAAATGTAACAATCTTTGTTGGTTACCAGGGATGGGGTGGGGGGGGAATACTAAATAGATAATAGATAAGTGGTATCTTTGGTGAAGGGTGAGACAGTACACAATGCAGGAGAAACTAGCACAACTTGTACAAGGAAAGGTCATGGAAGCCCCATAGACAAATCCAAACTCCCTGAGGGACTGAATTGCTGGGTGGAGGGCTGTGGGGACCATGGTCTCGGGGAACATCTCTCTCAATTGGCATGACACAGCTTATAAAGACAATGCTCTACATTCTACCTTGGTGAGTAGTGTCTGGGGTCTTAAAAGCCTGTGAGCAGCCATCTAAGATACTCCACTGGTCTCATCCCTTCGGGAGCAAGGGAGAATGAAGAGAACAGGATATAAGGAAAAGATTAGTCTGAAGGGCTAATTGTCCACAGCTACCAAGGCCTCCACCGGACTGAGTCCAGTACAGCTAGATGGTACCCGGCTACCACCACTGACTTCTCTGACCAGGATCACAACAGAGGGTTCTGGACAGAGCTGGAGAAGGATGTAGAGCATAATTCTAACTCACAAAAAAAAAGACCGGATTTACTGGCCTAAAGGATACTGGAGAAACCCCGAGAGTATGGCCCCCGGACACCCTTTTAGCTTAGTGGTGAAGTTACCTCTGAGGTTCACTGTTCAGCCCGGGAGCGGACAGCCCCGTAAAACCAAATGAGACTAACGAGGTACAGGAGTCCAGTGACAAGGGCCAGACGGCCGAAGGGGACAAGGAAGCTGGTGATAGGGAGCCCAAGGCTGAGTAAGAGTATTGTTGATGTGTTGTGAGATTGTTAACCATTGTCATAGGGCAACATTTGTAGTAACTGTTAAGTGAGAAACTCTTTTGTTCTGTAAGCCTTCATCTTAAGTGAGAATAACAGCACAATTTGAAGAGCATAGTCAATGTCACTGAACTGTGCATGTAGAAATTTTTGAAATGGTGTGTCTTTGGCTATGTGTATTTTCACCAAAAAAAAAAAAAAAAAAGAGGTTGAGTAGTTAGAGGGTTGATATGTTGTGGGGTTGTTAACCAATGTCATAAAATAACGTGTACTTCTGTTTTAGGAGAAACTATTTGTTCTGTAAGCCTTCACCTGAAGGACAATAAAAAAAGAAAGAAAAAGAAGAAGAAGAAAAAAAAAAAGGTTGCTGTGGTTGTAAGGTGGGGAGATAGCGTCTTTCTGGAAAGGGTGACACCTAAAGGTCAATTCATTAAACAGAGTGAATATGGGACCTCTAGATAATGCCTTAGTGAAGTATTCTGAAATTCCCAAGTTCAAAACTTAAATTGATTGTTTTTACTGGTAAGCCTGCTCTTGGAAATTTTATTTAGAGAAAAAACTAAAATAAAATGCATTTAATGACTGATTCTGTAGAATTAAACGGTTTTTCCCCTCAGATGTAATTACTGGGGAAATCATACATTTCTTTGCCAGGAAATACCTTATTTCCTTGAACTCTCACAAAAAAGGCACCAGCACTGAAATTCTGAAATCACAATTAATCCAAGTTATCTGTTTAAGAAACAGCAGAATATACAGGAAAGAATGCCGAACCTGAACCTGGCTCCATCCCAGCTTCACCACTTCACCTCGTTAGTCCTCAGCGTGCTAATCTGTGAAATAAGGAGAATGGCATCCACCCCGACAACCTGACAGAGTGTCGAGGATTAAATGATACATCAAATATGCAAGTGTTTAATGCATTGCAAAGAATCATATAAATGTAAGATATTATCAATCTTTTAGAAGCTTTGATAAAAGATACTTGGATTTTCTCAAGTTATGGTTGTTAAAATTTTATTATAACATATCTTATAGAATGTGGTTAGTAAAATACATTTTAAAGCTTAAATATGTTTTATACTAATTAAAACCAGGTATACGTTCATCACAGGTAGTACCAAGTGTTATATATCTTTGTGTTCTGAACATCTTCTAAAACAGTTCTATGTAGGTCAAGTTGGTTGGTTGGTTCACTGATTGAATGATTGATCGAGAAAGATATTTATGAGGTCATTATTCTTCATTTTAGATAGGAATAAATTAGAGCTGTAATAACATTTTGATTGCCCACTGAATTCTACTGTCTTTTCAGTGTCCAATTATTGCATGTTCCAATAGCATATAACAAATCTGTCAGAGTGAAACGTCATCACAGTGTTGTTGATTTCATAGACTGGACTGTGGGTTGTATGAATTGAGGGAAAATGGGCAGGGAAGGTATCGGATGATTAGCATAGATGTTGTAAAACATCGCCACTCTGAGGTCAGCATGGCTGGGAGGATTAGTGATGCTAGCCTGCATCTGGCTTCAACAAATATAAAATTGAAAGGAGTACGCTAAATGTTAATATTTCAAATAAGTTCTACCCATAATTTAAAAGTTACCCTAACCTAAAATGTAAACTTTATTTTGCCTCTTAGTTTCATGCAAATGACTGCTTTATCATTCTCTCACAAAATTTTTCAGAAACATTTCCACCCATACTTAAAACACTGTTTCACAGTTGACTTCTTTTTAGTATTTAAACTGATACAGGCATATCGTTGGTATCTAACTTGTTTTTCATACATAGTGCCTGCAAAAAATTGGTATACTGCCTTAAAACACAGTTCGTTATAAATGCAGACGAAAGTCATTCATTAAACTTTATATTTTGCATCTGTTCTGTGCCTATCTGTGTTCTAATACTCTCTCCATTTAATTGCGCCCATGTTGACGTAGTTCCAGGAAAAATCATCTATTTCAAGGAGACAGAAGCAATTTCAGCTAATGGTTCTCTTTCGGAATTTATTATAATGAATTGTCTTAGGTATCATTTTATAATAAGAAACTTTTTTCACTAGTTAACAGTAATGGGCTTTACAGTATGAAAGATCAGTTCCTTTGGGTTGTGACAACGAGTTTGAAGAAGTAACTTTTTTATCCTTTGTCTTTTTTTTTTTTTTTTTTAATTACAAAGTAATATATGTTCTAAATTCAGACTGGAGTGAGGAAAGATGATGTGGTTTTGAGGGTCTAAAGCAAGGAAATAGTTTTCAAGCAAAGGGAGCAGATCATATGAAGACACAGACTCATGAAGTATGTAAGGTCGAGGAAGTGTCAGTTGTTCAGAGGGGCTGGAGCAAAGGGTATGTTTAAGAGAGTAGCAGAAGAAGACTGTCAAACTAGGATTGAGATCATTAAAGGCCTTGTTTTCTTGCCGAGAAGTCAAGATTTTATTCATAAGGTCAGAGGGAAGACTTTAAAGGAGTTTTAAGCTAAGGAGAAACATTTTAACGGGTAGATTTAGAGGAGACTTTAGTAGGATACCCAGGTAAAGTATGCTGTGATGAGCTACGGCTCCGAGACAGAACCTGGTGGACAAAGCGTTTAAGGAAGATCCCAGGGGAAGAGGAGCTTGGCAAGGAGAGCGAGAGGGAGAGGGAGAGAGAGAATTCAATAAGGAGTCCAAGGGATTTCTTAATGTATAGAACACCAGGGCTCAAAGTGATTCAGTTAGTTCAATTGAATCCATTTCATTTTATTAATTAAATCACTTAATGTCAGTTAGCATCAGTTGAGGTTGAATGTCTCCAAGAATTTTTGAATGGGTAATCCTATCTAATTTGAGGATACACTCTATACAGAATAAAAATAATGCAGACTAGCATTACAAAAGGATATCCTTAGTATGTAATAATGTAAAAATAAGTCATGTCTATTCAGAATAAAATTTGTCTCTAAGGAACTCTAAGCATTTTAAATATAAAGCAGGCCCGTGCTTTCTCTGCGGCGCAGAGAGGCAGAGTAACAAGCAATGCCCTTTTCATCTTGCCTTGCCTTTATTGTTAGGCCCATCTTGTGTTCTGCCATTTCCCCGCTGAGGTCTCATTTTCAAGCCCAAGTGAGCTAATTGAAGATTTTTCTTAAATATGCCATACGCTTCATGGTATGTCTTTCCAAGTGCATTCTATCTGACAAGTTTCTGTTACTCCTTAAAGACTCAGCTGAAACGCCCCAAGTCTCTGTGAAGCCTTCTCTTATGTGTCAAGCAGTTAGACCTTTAACTTAAGTGCACATACCTTTTCACATAATTAACACTTAACATATTTTTTATCACAATTATTGTGATCTACGTTGTATGTGTGTGTAGGTATACAACTTCTTAGATATCCTCATAGCTCCTTAAGAACAGAGATTATGTCATATCCATCTTTAGTGGTTAAGAGCTCAGCTGCTAAACAAAGGCTGGCAGTTTGAATCCACCTGCCGCCCCTTGGAAATCCTATGGGGCAGTTCTACTCTGTCTGTAGAGTCACTATGGTTTTGGTTTGTTCCTCCACGTATAGACAAGTTCTGAGCATGTTGTTGTTGTTGTTAGGTGCCATCAAGTCAGCTCTGACTCATGGAGACCTTATTTATAACAGAATGAAATGTTGCTCAGTCCTGTGCCATCTTCATGATCATTGGTATTTGAGTCCATTGTTGTGCTTTAATGACTGTTCCAAGTATGAAAACCATAGCTGTCCTGGGAGTGGAACCTGGGCTTCACCATCCACTCCCCTGTAAAGCACAATAAGCAGCCATTCATCAACTTGTGCTTTCTTAATGCTGTTAATAGGCCACTGGAAACATTAAAAATTTGTGGTTACCACCTTCCGTTTCACCTGCCAAAGGTCCTATCATTGCCACCTTGTTTATTCACTTGACTGGTACCTTCTCTAGAAGAGTGGTATATACTACATATGTCTCTGTTGAAGAAATATGGTTTTGCTCTCTTGATTTTATAGGTTATCACACAAAAAGGGTATTTCTAAAAATCTCTAAACCATTAGTTTTAACCTTTTTCTTTGTCTACATATCTAATTGTATTTTTAAAAATTCACAGAACTTGACTGATATGTTATATCACAAAGAAATGCTTGAAAAACAAAACAACAAAAGAATTCTTAGTAAAGAAATCTGATATGTATGCAAGCATCCAACCAATTTCCTTTCACAAGTAAGTTATAACAGGCAAGGTAGTTTATTGCTTCAGGCTGAGAAACAAGAAATTGAGAGCAGTCTGATCTAAGGCATAAATTACTAGACTGAGCACGTGTCCTGGCTGCACATTTTCCATAGATTATTTTTTTTCTTTTTGCCTTATGATGCATTGGATCTACTAAAAATGCTGATGTTGCAGCATGGCTCTTCCTTAGCTTAAAAATTTGTTCCTGGACTCTTGTCCTTTTTATGGGGGGGTAGTGGGGGAGGTTAATACAAACAACATTGAAGTTGTCTAAATAATCAGGTTTCTCCTAACTAGAATTAGACAAAGAAAAAACTCCACTGTGGGAGATTTATATCACAGAACAAATGAGATCATTTGTATAAAAACATTGATTGAATCCATGGGTTTCTTTTTCCATGATGACATCTAAAGAATCATCATTATGAGTCAAACTAAAAGTAGATTGTAATTTTATGCTTGTACATGGTGTCTCAGGCACAAGGAGGCTGGGTAAAAAGAGAAAGTAGGGTTTGATTTTTAAATTAGTACTGTATCCCAAAATACCACTTTCTTACCTTGAATGTATTTGAGATTTGGTTCATATTTCTAGGAGTTTCATAATGTTTATAAAGCTGAAATAGGGAGAGGGGATGTTTTAACAGAGGCTGCCTTTCCATAAAGCATCTGGGCATCTTGCTGGCGTTATTTTTAGCTCAACCCTTGTGAATATTATGTGCAGCTTTATAGTCTCTCTACTTAAACACAATCCTGAAAAGTACCTCTTTGCCTTCAGCCTTCATTTCAGCATGAATTCTTTTTATGCAAAGATGCAGTCTTAACAAGAAAAACAGCTTCTTCAACATTTGCTTTTGAAACAGGTATGGAAAAGTTAGATAATTCTAAATTTCTAATAGAAATTTGCATTTCTGTATGGTGCAGAACTTGCTGTAAGGTATTCCATTTAATAAATTTTATTTTTCTTTCTCTTTGTTCATAACAAAGAAATAATTTTTTGACCCTTATGAAAATGCTTTGGCTGAGAACACTAAGAAATCTACAAAGAGAGCAAAGATAGAAATGTCTGTACTCATTCCTTGCTTCGTGGTGGCTCCAGCTGAATGCCCTAAATTTTACAGCAGAACTGATTACTCCAGAGCTCCAAAAGGACTCAAAAGTACTTTCGTTTTGTGCCCTCTGACCTTTCTCTTCCTCTTCCTGCTCTTGCTTGTTCTTGTTCTTCCTCCTCCAAATCAGATCTGCACTGCTCTCAGAAAGATAAGATGCATAAAGGGTTGGATAGATGGGTAGATGAGTGATAAACCAAGAATAGTAAATTGTTAATGGTAGAATCTAGGTAGAGGTTTGGAGTCCTTGTGTGGTGCAGATGTTTAATGTGCTCAGTTGCTAATTGAAAGATTGGAAATTCAAGTCCATCCAGACACAGCTCTTAAGAAAGACCTGACGATCAACTTTCGAAAAATCTGCCATTGAAAATCGTTTGGAGCACAGCTCTACTCTGACACATATGAGGTCACCATGAGTCGAAATCAACTTGAGGGCAACTGATTAGCTGGTTGGAGGTTATAGAGACATTCACTGTAAGATTATTTCAACTTAGCTATATGTTTGAACATTGTCATAATAAGATACTACCTTGGGGGCTGGGGAATAGAGAACAATGAATATACACTTTTAGTGGGTATGCAAACTGGGATCATCATTTGGATTATACCAATTTAAACAGGTAACAGCTAGCAGTATGTATCAACATACGTAAACATACTCTTGGTTCTAGCAAAAAAATTCTACATCTAGTAATTTATTTTTTTTTAAAAAAAGGCAAGTGCTCAGACATATGTGCAAAGATGTTAATTTTGCATCGTTTGTAACAGGGACAAACTAGAAACAACCTCAAGATCTTTTAAATGATTTGTCAATATGATGGCATAGCTCAGCAATCAAATACTGTTTATTAGAAATGGTAGATCTATACGTGTTGACATAAAAAAGATGTACATGATGTATGTATATGTGTATATATGTGTGTAAATATATATGTATATATACATATATGCATATATATATGTGTGTGTATATATATCGTGATCTCGTTTATGAGAAAATATATGGATAGAAGTTTATGTATAATTAAAAATCTGTAAAAAATATTCTACTCTCTTAGGAGTGGTTATTCAAGAAGGGTGGAATTACAATGTCTATCACTTTATCTGTGTTTAAAATTTTTACAATTATATTATTAGAGAACAATGAACATAATTCTTTTAAAAGCTACATGAGTCTGTCTTCACAAATAAAGTCACCAGACTGTGTACATAAATGCCCCACATGGTTGAGATTCACATTAGGCCATGCTAAACAGTTAACAATGTACACGAAGACTCAGCTGTACAATGATGATCACATCATTATTAATAACAGAAAAAAAGAAAAACAACCTAGATGTCCAACTATAGGGAATTAATTAAAGAAATTATGGTACATACAATCAATGGTGTACTATATTGCCATTACAACTTATTACAGAAATAAATGCACTGACATGGAAATATATTTACAATATATGCTGGCTAGAAAATTATCAATGTATAGATATGGCTATTGCCTGGAAGTACATATATATAAAAATGGTACCTCTGAATTACGAAATTATGGATTTTTTGTCATATAGATCTTTTTTGTCCACATTTTCTATTTTTTCCTACAATATAAATTTTTCCAAAGTTGTGTTAATTTCAATTTAATAACATATGAAAGAGAGGAAAAACAGAAAGGGGAAGGAAAAAATCCACACTATTTTTCTATGAAAATGGAGCAGGGAAACCTTGGTATCTTTAAATAATTTTTGATTGAACCAAAAGGATTATCTAGGTTTTCCCCTTTATCTGTATTACCGAAATCGGCTCTCTTACATTTCCTTCCTCCGACTCTTGTTAAAAGCACCTTTGAAATATGTAAAAACAAGACAGCTTCTTTCTTCTAAAGATATTTTTGTGGATTTGACTAGTGGCTATTGAAAGGAAAGTCAAGATGTTTTCATGCTGCTAGGCCCAAGGCATTTCATATTTGGAAATGCTCTATCTTTAATCTCTAATTGCATTAAATTTCTATGTCTGACTCATCAGGAAGGAAGCTTCAAAGCAGAAAAGGGAAAATCCAATTTCTCCCTAAAGATAGTAAACATTGATATATTTCAGGCAGGGTGACACCTGAGTTCCAATGCTTCTATGTGTCCTAACTGGAAGAATTAAGTGTTCAAGGATGTGCCAGTTAAATAATGAAAGTGTTTTGATTTATTATAGGTCTCTTTTCTCCAAGGAGATTTAAGCAATGTGCTAAAATTAGGTAAACTTCACAATATATCTCTGAGTTGGCTACAGGGAAGAATTATTACTGTTATTATTATTTTTATTCATCCAGCAAATATTTCTTGAACACTTACTTTATTTATGACACTGAACTTAATGTTTCACTCGTTGTTTCAACTCTTAAGAAGATATTTTTCGTAGATCTTTTCTCAATGGCTATTGAAAGAAAAGTTGGATAGGAATAAAAGTAAAATAAGCAGAAACAGAGTTCATCTCAGGGTTGGAGCCTCTCATATTCCATTATATGGGCTTTGTCATCCATTCTTTCACATACACAGTCACCCCTCCTCCTGTATGCTGGTAGTCGATTCTAAATGTGTTTTCTTGGTTCCTCACAAGACATAATGTTTCCTTTTCTTGATCTCTTGTCACTCCCAGGTAAAATGTCCAGTGATCGAGCATTGAGGAAACAGCAGCAGTTAAACAACCTCGTTTATGTGGTGACAAATCAAGCCAGACCTGGTGACAGAATTGTGGACTTCTGCAGCGGTGGGGTATTATCTCTCTCCTTTTGTCCTTTTTAGTCTTTCCAAGACAGTGTACTTTACTATATTACACTCAAGGTTGTGTTTTTATTTGGCAAGATTGTTGTCTCAGAATGAGCAAAACCCATAGGGAGTAAAGTTAACTTGCTTCTTCTTTTTTTAATTTTCAGGGCCATGTTGGAATTGTGCTTGCTCACATGCTGCCATCCTGCCAGGTAACGTCTGAATAATAGATAAAAGAAGACACTGGAAAACTACACCATTCACTTAGCCGAGTCTGGCTTAGCCCCTGCTCTTTGAGTTTATAATCATCCACCCAGGTTAAATATGTGGCTCAGGCTTTTTCTTTTTTCTTTGAAGATTCAGAATCTTAAGGAAAAAAAAAGTACAGTAGGACCAAAGTACAGTTTCAGTTCTTAAAAGATTCTATTTTAAAATAATTTTAAAGGAAATAACTATTCCATTGTTAAATAAAATAGTTATAATGAAACTAGTTTAATTTTTAGCACGGTTTCATGCTGGAAATACTGGTTCCTGACACTTTATGAACAATTTTTTTTTTTGTATACTAATTTTTATTCATTGCATCAAAATTGTAACAATAATAAAAATTTTTAAAGAAAAAAAGTAAACGAACCCACTATCTACCACACTGACCTATCAAATGCTTTTCTCTGTAATGTTCCCATCAAGTTATTGTCCATGTGGATGCATATTGTTGCAAATTCTAAAAATACAAATATACTTTTAGTCCCCTATTTTCATTCAGTATTGTATATAAAGGTTTTCTCTATTGCCAATACTTTTAAATGTCATTTTTTAGTGACTACATAATGTTTTTGCATAAATGTACTATAATTTATTCAGTCGTTGCTATAGTTTGTTAGAAGTCTATGCTATTTTTGCTCTTCTGCCGTATTAAATCAATTCCTTACAGTGTCTATCTTCTAATACAAAGTCTGAAACTTGGGGTCATCTTTTTTTCTTTTAATACAAATTCTACTCAGGTATATTCTTTGCTTGGGAGCTCTCTGGAAGGTAGGAACTAATTACATACATATAGCAGAAAAAAATGTGGAAGAACTCATAAATTGGCCAGAATGACATATACCACAGTGAAGGGGGTAGGGTCATTATTCTTTGAGAAACAGGCAGGTGCCTGTTTTGTTATTAAGGAAAGCAACAATTTCATGACTGGAGTAAGAGGAAGAGAGCTTATAAAGTAGAACCCTGGAGTAGAATTGGGGATGTAGTGTCCTTTCTCCCATCCTAACAGTTCTCTGGAAATATAGAGAGGCTGAAACTGGAAAAGGGATGTGTTGGCTAGAAGAAACCCTGGAAAGCCTTCCACACCAGTTATTACTCTGACAGGCTTTTTACACAAAAGGATATATGAATTTTCCACAAAGACAACATAAGGACAGAATAATTGTAGAACTAGTAATGATAGTGGTGGAAGTGACTGAACTCTACTCACTGGTCTCGTTCCAAACTAATAATCCTCTCCCGTCTTCTCAGGCTTACTGTTAGAGGCTCCTAGCTGGTTTCCCTTCTTCTGCCTTGCCCCCACCAATCTTTACTCCACATTGCAATCTCTACTCTACAATCATGCATGATCTGGCTCCTGTTCACCTCTCCAGCCTCATTTCACCCTCCACACCTTGTTCCCCATCCCCACCACACACACCATGTCCCAGCTATACCAATTTTCTCAGTTCTTCAAATACATCATGCTCTTCCTCACTTTGGTCCTTAATACATACTTCCTCAGCATGAAATACTTCTCCATTCGCCCAGCTAATTTCTGTTCATTTTTCAGGCTTCAGCTAATATGTTACCGCCCCATGAAAAGCTGCTTTAGTCCTCAGGTCTAGGTACTCCCATTACACATTATATACCTTT
The DNA here is from genome assembly GCA_030035585.1 of Dugong dugon. Lineage (NCBI taxonomy): Eukaryota > Metazoa > Chordata > Mammalia > Sirenia > Dugongidae > Dugong > Dugong dugon. Next base: position 15,877,097 of record CM057463.1, on the reverse strand, counting down.
TATTATAACTTTTATCACACTGTGTTATAATTGCCTGTTTCACTTGTATATTACTATAATATGAGCCCCAAGAGTTCAGGGACCTTGTTCATTATTGTACCTCATTATCTGGCATACTCCTGGGCACAGGATAGAGGACCAATATAATATTTTCTGTATTGTTCAAGCAGCCCTGGTGGCATAGCAGTCAAGAGCTTGGCTGCTAATCAAAACGCTGGCAGTTTGAATCTACCAGTCACTCCTTGGAAACCCTGTGGGGGCAGTTCTACTCTGTCTTATCGGGTTGCTAAGATATGAAATATAGTAATAATACTTTTGGAGCCCTGGTGGCACAGTGGTTAAAGCACTCAGCTGCTAATCGAAAAGTCAGTGATTTGAACCCACTATCTGCCCCATGGGAGAAAGATGTGGCAGTCTGCTTCAGTAAAGATTTACAGCCTTGGAAACCCTATGAGGCAGTTCTACTCTGTCCTATAGGGTCACTATGAATTGGAATCAACTCGACGGCAGTGGGTTTGGTTTCTCGGTTTAGTAACACTTTGCCCTAATGTCTGAATTATGTTACTGAATATACTATTATTTTCTGCATGATATCTAGGTTACATTAATAGAAAACAAGGAATTATCTTTAGTTCGTGCCAAGAAGAGAAGTGATGAACTAGGCTTAAGCAACATTTGGTTCATTCAAGCAAATATGGAGTATTTTACAGGGATGTTTAATATTGGGGTAAGTACTCAAACAATTTCAATTTCAATTGAAAAAGTATATGCCTTAGGGTAAATAAAGGGGGTATTTTTTATTTTCTTTGCTAAAAAAAGAAACCTATTTTTTCTAGTATTTCTACAGTATAGCATATTGATGAATATTAATTTATTCATAACACTTCATCATTACATAATAGAAATACCATTTGTTCCTCCTAGATAAGAACTTCATTTTCTTCCCTGCAGAATCTCCAGAGCTTTGAACAAAGTTTGGCACATAGCAAGTGCTTACATAATAGTTAATAACTAAGTGAATGAATTCTAATGAAGATGATTGCCCTGGTTTATTCTGCATTTTTAGAAGACAAAGAAAAGAAAAATAAAACTTTATAATAAAAGAAAAATAGCTTTTTAATAACCTCTAAATAATGGGTTGCCTTTACATGATGTTTTATTTTGCTAAGATTTGATACTACATGTATTTTTAATTTCCAAGAGACAGAAAGACTATCAGTCATGTTTATAAACCCTTTAGAGCAAATTGTTATTGTCTAATATTCCTAAAAAAGCCTAACATATGTAATTTTGCCAGCCCATTTAAACCCAAGATTCTGTGCTCTTTTGTGGAATATGAGTTTAATTAAGGTGTTACTTTTGCTCCTGTTCCTTGTTTTTGTTGTAAATAATTTTGTTTTTTCCATGATTTTGATAGGAATATATGCTCGATATAGAAAACTACATAACAATATGAAGAAGAAATCACTACATTCTCACTACACAGAGATAAATACTGTTTGGTCTTTATATGTTTATTCACACATACAAATACACATTTACACATACAAATACATACTTATGCATATGTTAACATCAATGAAATAGCACATAGATCCTCCTTTAACTGAACATTACTGTCAATCTTTTCCCTATTCATTAATCATGTTTCATTGTTTTCCTTGTTGTTATAATGTAATTATGACTATGATGAGTATCTTATGGATTAGGCTTTTCCTGTATTTCTTATTTCCATAGGTAATATATTTAAAAGTTGAATTACTGGGTCACAGGCATTATTTATGGCTTTTGATAGATACATTTGCCGATTCACTTTCCAGGGAGGTTGTACTAATTTGCATCCCCAACTGAATATGTTCACGTAAGCATTGTCTTGTCTAAACGGACATTTTGTTAAACTTGAAAAACTCAGATCTTTTATAGTACTTCTGACTTTTTGTCTAATGAAGTTCATTTAATTCTTAAATATTGACTACTGTAATTTTTTGAATTTTATTGTTATTTTTATAGCCTTAAAAGGGGCAATTTGTTTGCTTTGTAGGCATGATGTAGATTGGTTATCTCAAGCCAAGCCTATGCAAAGAGAAGGGAAATGTTGATAAGGAAATTCAGAAAAATATAGACATCTGATCCAGAATATTCACATTAAAAATATACCTATGTGCAGTTTTAATTTTATGTAAATATTGAGGTAAAGGCTAGATCTTCTCCCACATAACAAGCCATTAATCCAGTCCCCATGTTACCAATATACCAGGCAGAATGTTTAAGGAAGCAAGATATTGTCCATTTACTCACCTCTCAAAACACAAAATTCCCAGCTATTAGCCATACATCTGTTTGTCCTTCAATGTCTTATTGATGCTGAATCACTCTGGAGTATTTTTATAACTTCCAAGGTCGTAATTCACTAACACCAGGTAAATAGGTAGATGTCTTTTTGGAAGTGATATTTTCTCTACATTTCATATTACTATATCCAATTTTTAAAATATTTTTTCTCCTTTAATTATGTTTGTCAAGGTATGTAGAAAACGAACTAAAATCACACAAAGCATTAACCAAAATTAGATTCAGTCTCAAGAAAATAATTTGCCTAGAAATGTAATTAAGGTATTATCACTAGATAAATCAGACTAAATGAATCAGTGCCTGTAACTCTTTTATTAAATAGATCCCAGTGAAAATATGTGACTAGAGAGGAAATCAGAATAACCAAGTATTTGGAAATGCATTAAAACTGCCTTAATCCATGATTTTGTTATATTTCAAATAAGCGCTTGTTGGCATTTATCTTTGCTTAGTAAATGCTTTTCACTTTTACTGTTTTTCTTTAGCTATAAAAATTAATGATCTAAACAAGATTTTAAGGAGAGAATTTTAAACTCTTAGAACCAAGTATCTTTAGGAACTTTAAACAAATTATGTATCAGAATTGAAATATTATTAGTCTTACCTCCTTCATAAATACAAAGCCTGTATCAGACAAAAGTGAATAGACTTATTAATTCTTTTAACCTAGCTGATTTGAAATAATACCAAAGGGAACAAATCTAAATATTTGCAGATTTTTCACCAAGGTCTTCCAATACCCTCTCCTACTATAGTCCTCCATATAACCAGACTCAATGAAATAATACTGTATTTGTTTCAAAAAGACTCTGCAGTTTCTGATTTACATTCTGCTTATTTGAGAAGGACATTTCTTTAGACATACAAATGCCTGAAGAGCATATAAAAACATTCAAAGTCTCTAGTAATTAAATAAATATAATTTGAACAATTATATTCCATTCTTGCCCGTGAAATTTGCAAGGATTTTTAAAATGTTATTACTCATTGGCTTCAGTGAGATGGGCTTAATCATACAGGAATGCTGAAAAATGTTGCATAATTTCTGCACTGATTATTGACATGAAAAAATTAGTTATAATGATAAACAAAGAAATCAGTGTACAAAATTAGATAGTATAATGGTTAGGAACATGGATTTTAACATTCTGCAACCTTGTGTTAAAGTCCAAGCTTGGTCATTTACTAGCTGTATGGCCTTTGGCAACTTACTTAAACGCTAATGCTCAGCTTTTTTATCTATAAAATGGGCATAAAATACTTGGCCCATAGGATTATTATGATGTTGTTATAATGTATGTGAAGCACTTAGCCAGTTTCCTGGCACTTAGGAAGAACTCAGTAAACAGGGCCTCTTTCTCTGTGCAGTGTGATCTCAGCCATGTAGAAACTTCATTAGAAAGGATGGGAGGAAGTAATGCTAGTATTTTTTGAAGGTGGCTCTCTATATGCTGTGATTATGTATAATTTTTTCTTTATTGTTTTTAGTATTTTCAAAATTTTCTACATTTAGCATGTAATTTTTTATATTTATAAAATATAAAGACAGAAGAAATAATGATATATGTTTAATATTTATATTTATAAATTTATGTATATATGCAAGCTTCTTTAGCCAAGATAGGTTAATAAGGTCCTAAGGATTACTAGAAAGTATCTCAAACAATTCTGAATATATAAATATCAAATCATGTATGATATCTTTCAAAACAAGTATTTAATTATTATAAAAATAGCTTTGATTGACTTATTTTGATTTTGATTATAATGACTATTAATGGAGTGAGGAAAATATAAGTCTTTTCAAAAGCAAGAACCATCCAAGAAGGTTTTTATTTTTATTTTTTCACACTTCAATATATGCAACTCTATGACCCCAAACTGAGTATGTATTGATTACTGTTCCTGGGTGGTGAAGATGGGTAAGTTCTTGGTTACAAACTAAAAGGTTGGTTGGTTTGAATCTAGCCAGATGCACCTTGGAAGAAGACCTGCCGATCTACTTCAAAAGAAGAGTTCAGAAATCAAAATCCATTGCCATCAAGTCGATTCTGGCTCATGGCTACCCCATGTGTTACAGAATAGAACTGGCTGTAATCTTTATCGAAGCAGATCACCAGGCTTTTCTTTCGCAGTGTCACTGGGTGGGTTTTAACCGTAAACGTTTCAGTTAGTAGTTGAGTGCAAACTGTTTGTACCACTCAGAGACTCCTGAAAGATCACAGTCTTTGCAAACATCATGGAACACAATTCTGCTATGAAACACATGGTGTCATGATGAGTCAGAATTGACTCAATGGCAACTGGAAAAAAGGGGGGGGGGGTAATTTACCAAAGATTGTGAATATGTATTATTTTTTAGGGCTTTTATTTAAAGAAATTATTATTGCCTTCATGTCTAATTTACAATAAATAATCATCGTTATTGTAAAAATTTGCTTTATGGTATTAAGCTTTTTAAAACCTTATTCACAATGTGAATGAAGAACATGGCATCCAGATTGAAGGAACACTCATTAACAACCTGCGATATGCAGAGGACTTGAAGCACTTACTGGTGAAGATCAAAGACTATAGCCTTCAGTATGGATTGCACTTCAACATAAAGAAAACAAAAATCCTCACAACTGGACCAATAAACAACATCAGGATAAATGGAGAAAAGATGGAAGTTGTCAAAGATTTCATTTTACTTAGATCCACATTTAACACCTATGGAAGCAGCAGCCAAGAAATCAAATGACATTGCATTGGGCCAATCTGCTGCAAAAGACCTCTTTAAAGTATTAAAAAGCAAAGATGTCACTTCAAGGACTAAGGTGCACTTGATCCAAGCCAGGATATTTTCAATAGCCTCATGTGCTTGTGAAAGCTGGACAATGAAAAAGGAAGACCAAAGAAGAATTGATGCATTTGAATTATGGTGTTGGTGAAGAATATTGAATATACCATGGACTGCCAAAAGAAGGAACAAATCTGTCTTGGAAGAAGTAAAGCCAGAATGCTCCTTAGAAGCAAGGATTACAAGACCTCATCTCACATACTTTGGTCATGTTATCAAGAGGGACTAGTCACTGGGGAAAGACATCATGCTCAGTAAAGTAGAGGGTTAGCAAAAAAGAGGAAGACCCTCAACAAGATGGATTGACACAGTGGCTGCAACCATGGGCTCAGTCATAGCAACAATAGTGAGGATGGTGCAGGACCAGGCAGTATTTTGTTCTGTTGTACATAGGGTAACTATAAGTTGGAACCAACTTGAAAGCACTTAACAACAACAACAATTAATATCCGTGCTGTCAAACAATATTATGGAAACCTTGTTCTTGAACAATATTACAAAAAGGGCCATCACTATGGAAAAACACACACTTTCTATTAAAAAATAAAAACGTGGTCAAGGCTAAACAACCTATCCCCCCAAAATGTTTTATTTGGATAATTCCAACAATAACACACAGTCATCTCAACCAAGTGATAAGGTATTAATTTTTAATAGTGTTATATTTTTTATTTATTAATATATATCCAAATATCAATACAGTTTTATTTTCAGAATATCTGTACTTAACTTTTTACTTATAATTTTTAATATGTTTATTATTTATCACTGCTGAGTGCTTAATTATATGCTCGTTTCTAGTTATATATCTTAGTGTGAATAGGAATAAAAAAGCTAAAACCAAACCCGTTGCCATCGAGTCAATTCCAACTCATAGCAACCCTATAAGACAGAGTAGAACTGCCCCATAGTTTTTCCAAGGCTGTAAATCTTTATGGAAGCAGACTGCCACATCTTTTTCCCTTGGGGAGGCTGGTGGGTTTGAACCACCAACCTTTTGGTTAGCAACCAAGTGCTTAACCACTGCACCACCAGAGCTTCTTCAAATTGAAAGAAGCATATGCAATTATAGAATTTAATTCAGTAACACTTTTGATGAGTAATATGTATAATTTTTGTTTTAAAAGATAAGGAACTTGCAGAATGATATACTCTACAAACAATCTTTAAAAAAATTGTTAAGGCAGAATTGAGGCTTTCTAAGGTGAAGATGGCAGACAGAGATCCTTCAACTCTCTTGCCTCCAAGAAACATTGTCCCCCAAATAACAAGAACAAAAACAGAAAATCATAGTAGCTATTTGGTAAAACTGTGTTCAAGATTCTGTAACTTGAGCCTCAATATATAAAGATAGAAAGATCACAGGAAAAATGATAAATTGTTTAGTAGAGAAGAGTAAGATCAAACTTAAATTCTTGAGGGGATAGGGTAGTGTCTTAGGTTGGGTTCTCTAGAAAAGCAAAACCAATAAAGTGTATATACAGAGAGAGATTTATATCAAGGAAGTGACTCATGCATTTGTAGAGACTGGAATGTCCCAAGTCCATGTGTCAGAATAGAGGCTTGTCCTGATTTACATAGCCACAGATGCTGGTGAACTCAAGATCGGCAGGTCAGACAACAGGGCTCTTGCTCACAGGCTGCGAAGATGGACTAATCCCAAGATCAGCAGGCAAGACCTCAGGTAAGCTGCTAGCTCCAGTCCCAAGATCTGGAGGTCAGACGAATAGGAGCCAGCTGCAGTATCCAGAGCAAGCAAAAACCCGTGATCCTTGCCAGAATGTCCACTTTTATTTGATGCAGTCCAGACACTCAAGGAAACTCCCTTTCAACTGATTGGCTACTCACAGCAGATCCAGTCATGGAAGTGATCGCAGTATATCAGATTTCATCATGGAAATGATCAGAACATCATACAATTGCCAAACCACTAAGAATCATGGCCCAGCCAAGATGACACACAACCTTAACCATCACAGATAGCAAGAGTGCTCTCAGGAAGTAAATCACTTTGCTTCCACAGAATTCCAGAAAAGTTCAGGAATTCAGGACAACCAAAAACCTCTAGTTGGGGATAAGGAAGAGCTGAAGTCATGTTTATTTAAAAATATACCTACTCCTCACTTATCAACTATCTCGTTATCTGACATTTCATATTTACGACAACAGTAAAAACTATTTTGCGCATTAATGACATACCTCTGGCAGTTATGAACACTGAGGGGGGAGGCAAGAGTAATGCTGACTGTGATAGTTAAGGTTATGTGTTATCTTGGCTGGGCCATGATTCTCAATGGTTTGGCAGTTATGTAATGGTGTAATATGGCAGTTTTATAGTGATGTAATCTGGCAGTTATGTAATGAAGTTATCATCTTCCACTTTGTGATCTGATGCAGTCATCCCCCATTTTCAAATACCACCGGTTTTCACATAGCGACCTGGTCTTTGGAACATAACCAAATTGATAAGTGAGGAGTGGGTGTATTTAGAGACTCATATTTCCACTCCCATCTTTTGTAGTCAATTAAATTAATCTCCCACTCCTGCAAGAGACTGGAAGTTTATTCTGTGAAGAAACAGAACCAGAGAAGTTCCAAGTATGAGAATACCAGGCACAGCATAGGGTAGGGCTGATGTGCATACCATAAATAAGGACTCAGTGAGTCTGCATCCTGAATGATACATCTCTCCCTCATCTCTCCTGACCCCTAATCACAGAACCTCAGAAGCCAGGTTGATTTCCTCAACTGAAGCAATTAAAAGAGCCTCTTCTGCAGAAACAGAACTGTCACCAGAAAAAAGAAGTACAGACACTATATATGTAACTTAAAAATTTTTTTTTAAAATCTAGCTAGCTACCTGATCACTCCATCACTAGTGAAACCCATCATTCTCCTCATGCCTTATTCTTTCATTCAGAACTTCCGATCAATTTTCAGTGATTCACTCTTGAATGTGAACTCACAGCCAAGGAACACAAAACGTGCAAGACTTCCCATAAACTGAAGTCATTTTTATTTAAAGATGGGAGATAAAGACCAAGCAACAAATGTAACAAAAGATCTTACTCAGAGAAAGATCAGAGAAGACATTGCATTAATGAAACAAGGATAGAATGAAAAAAGAAGAAGCAAGTCATCAGACAACAAGAAAGAACTTTGTGGAAATTAAAAATATGCTAGCCAAGATAAAAAATAAATAGAAAATTTGAAAGATGAAGTGTAGAACATCACCCAAAAAACAGGAGAAATGAAAACGGGAAAGAATTGTTTTTTTGCTTGTTTTTTAATTAGAACTCAGTCCAGGAAGTCCGATACCTCAATTAATAGGCATAGTAGAAAGAGAAAACAGATAATGGTGGGGAGGAAGTATAAAAGAAATAACGTAAGAAAATGCGTCAGTAATGAAGGATGTGTTTCTCTTGATTGAAAAATCCCACTTGACAAATGATCTACACTAAGGCACATAGGCACATTGTTGTCAAATTTCAGAACACCAAGAATGAAAAGACATTTCAGAAGGGTTTGGGGAGTGCATATCATATATGAAGAATTTGGAATCAAAATGCCATCACACTTTTCAACAGTAACATAGAAAGCTAGGCTAAGACAGTGAAGTAATAGTTGCAAATTCTAAAGGAAAATTTCCAACCTAAAATTCTCTAACTAACCAATCCACCAATCAAATATGGAAATAAAGTTTTCAGACATTCAAGTTCTCAAAAATATGTACGTCACATGCACTCTTTTTCAGGAAACTATTAAAAGTTGCCTCACTAAAACAAGGGAGTAAACAAGAAAAAAGGAATAAGCCATATCCAATACAAGCGAGAGGTAAAGGAAATTGTTAGTCTGATGGCAAAGGGAAGTCTCAGGACAAGAGCTGGGCAGCGGGTCTAGAAAGCATTGAGTTCATTTTGTGGTAAGAGGACAGACAGGAAAGATATCTTTAGGAAAGGAAATACGGACTGACCAGTTGTTTGACAGTTTTCACAGAGTGGAAAATCGTATTATAAAGCATTTTACAAAGCTTTTGGGTAAAGAAAGGCATAGATGTTAAATGTATACAAATATATATATATAATGAAAATATTGCATGAACACTTACTAAAAATTGAGATGATAACATTAGGATAGGAAAAGGAAAAAAAAAATCCTTCTCTCCCATGGTAGGAACTCAGTAGCTAATGTCTTATATTGACAAATACACGATAGCAATATACACTTACTATATAGGAAAACAGAGATGGATTTAAGGAAAGAAAACCTGAGTTGAAAGGCATTGGTTCTGGGTAGCCAGATTTTCTTTCACGGGTGGAGGGAGTGAATTCAGAACAAGAGACACTTTATAATTACACGTCTTTTAGCATTATTTGAATTTTAAAGCCAATTACCTATAATATTATTGCATGAACATTTTTAAAGAGGGGAATGTGTGTGCACAGTTGAGATTAAAACTGGTTAAGAATCCTCCCTTGAGAAGTGAAAGCTCAGAGTATGATTGGGTTAGGGCAAGTTCAGAGATAGTTCAGTTCAGCCTTCTCACTGTACACATAAAGAAGTTGAGGCTCCAAGAGAGGAGGAGTGACATAGCAAGTTACCATGAGAGCTGGACTAGAGTCCAGCCAGTCACTCCCTACTTGCCCTTCACGTCAAAAGTAAGGACTGAATGGAAGCATCCAAAAACCAAACCAAACCTGTAACTGTCAAGTCAATTCCAACTCATAGTGACCCTGTAGGACGCATAGAACTGCCCTGTAGGGTTTCCAAGGAACGGCTAGTGGATTCGAACTGCTGACCTTTCGATTAACAACTGAGCTCTTAACCACTGCGCCACTAGGGCTCCAGTGGAAGCATAGAGGACTAGAATAAAGGTTTGGTTTGGAGTCAGACACAAAAACCCAAGATAAAAACCAAACCCATTGTGGTTGAGTTGTTTCTGACTCAGCAACACTATAGGACAGAGTGGAACTGCCCCATAGGGTTTCCAAGGTTGTCATCTTTATGGAAGCCGACTGCCACATCTCCACCCAGAGCGACTGGTGGGTTCAAACTGCCAACCTTTAGTTTAGCAGTCAAGTGCTTAACTACTGCACCACCGAGGCCCCTTGGAGTTAGACATAACGAGTTGAACTCTTGGCTCCACCACTTGTGACCTTGGACTAGCAACTTAGCCTTTCTCAACCTCAGATTCTTTGTTTGTGAAAAAGGGAATAACAATACTTACATGCATGGTTTGGGCTAAGAAAAGGCCCAATAAATGTTAAATGAATCTCAAAAGAAAAAAAAAGGACGGGAAGCCTATTAGAGTCATTAATCTAGCACAAGTTTTGAGGGTATGAATAAAGCAAAGGCTTATCTTTCAAGATATGTTTTGTGTAAGTGAAAAGATGTTGTATAAATTTGTCTAGATTTTGCCTTAAAAGCAGCCACTTGTAAAACATGAGAGGGAGGGATGATGAATTTCATTTATTTACTACCTGCATATAATATGTGGGTTCAGGTTTCTTGGCTGTTCGGTTTTGTTTCACTGGCTTACATAATAGGATAAGTATTGCACTTAGAAATGTTTTGATGTATAAACTAATCGAAATAAGAAAATATAAGGCAAAGACCCTTAATTTATAGTGCATAGATTCTGCAGCATATATCTGGGTTAAAAATATTTACATTTATTTTAGAATATACATTATCTTGGCTAATCAGTAAGTTTACAATTAACACTTCCATTTTTTTCTTTTATTGTAACTCAGTGTATATACAGAGAAAGGAGTAAATAATAAGAAGCTAATTATTTGAGAACGATAATTCTGAATTTTTGGGGTCAGTCTGTGAAACATTTGTTTGCTATGATAGCAGCTAAGCAATGGATTAAATAATATGTTTTTCCCCTAACACATTAACCTTCATTAGATACTCATAGTTTATGTTTTGATGCTCTTTCTCCAGATGTCAAGATCTATTTTCACCTAGAGGAGAATATTTTATCCTGTGTGTATTATATTAACAAACTCCCTGGGTCAGATGCTAGAAATATAATTAGAAATTAGATTCCATACAATTTACTGTGGGTAGGAATGGTTCAAGAAAAAAAAAATAGATATATTTATCTTTGCCCTTTTCTTCCTTTTTTTCTCTTCCTTAATGTGTGACTAGCACATAATCCATTTCTTTTTGTCATAAGTCAGTGGTGAACTTAAGAGTGATACCCAAAAATTCTTCATTAAAAAAAAGGTGGTTTCTAAGGTTCCTTCTAGCTCCAAAAATGCTGCTCTGGCAGGGTATGGCGTGATATAATGGAAAGCATGTATGCTTTGGAGTCAGACTTGGATAAAGAATTCACCTGGAATGCTCCATAGCTAGGTGACCTTGAACATGTTATTGCAAAATGGAGATAATAAGGTCTACTTTAACAATTAAATTGGAAAAAAAAAAAAAAAGGATCTGATGATTAAATTAAGGAACGGGCAATCCATGTAAAGATGTTGACATCTAGCAGATATCGAATACATGCTAGTTCCCTGTGATGCTGTAATTCCAGAAGATAGTAGGACCTGTGAGGTAAGTAAAATGAGAGAGAGTAGTCATTTAGGACAGAGCCCCCAAACAGTATGAGTTGGGGTCCTTAATTTGTTGTGTGACTTTGGACAAGTTACTTAACTTCTCTGTATCTCAATTCCCTCATCTCAAAATAGTACCTACTTCCTAGGGTGGTTGTGAATATTAAACAAGAAAATACATGGAAAGCAGTTAGCACAATGCCTTAGTCAATAATGTTGAATTTTACATTATTATTAGTATTAGCATCACCTCCTTTTTTGTTTTTTGGTATGAAAATGCCTTCTGCTTTTCTGCCTCTGTGCTTGTTACTTCTTTGCCCTTTGAAATCTTTTCTATCTTACAAAGCCCTTCTTCAATTCCACCTCTTCCAGGAGATCCTTCCTGATTTCTCTGTATCTGAATGTCAACTCTCTCTCCTTTGATGTTTTGAACTTTTTTTTTACTATTTTTAATGGCATTTAACAGATTCTGTCTTGTATTATAGTTGTTTATGTAATGCTTGTGTGTTGTTACTTGTGTAGTATTTAAAAAAAAAAAAACAAAAAATCCATTGCTGTTGAATTGATTCCAACTCATAGCGACCCTATAGGACAGAGTAGAACTGCTCTGTAGGGTTTCCAAGACTGTATTCTTTCCAGAAGCAGACTGCCACATCTTTCTCCCGCAGAGCGGCTGGTGGGCTACTGGGTTCGAACTGCTGACCTTTCAGTTAGCAGCTGAGCGCTTAACCACTGCACCACCAGGGCTCCTGTGTAGTATTTTACTTCTCCTTATATTTCCTCCATGGGGTCACATGGAGTCGCCATGAGTTGGAATCGACTCCATGGCAGCTAACAGCAACAATATTCCTTGCAGTGCCTAACAATGAGTTACATGTGGTAAACACATAAAAATAGCCAGAACTTTGTGAGCTGTTAAACCTATACAGCTCCCATGTTGAGTTGAGAGAGCGAATATATTAAATACTTTGGACTTAGTTGTTATTGTTGACAGAGTATAGAAAAGGAACCATGTTTTTTATCTTTGTATTCCCAGCAGTTAGCATAGTACTAGCTATTTCACATCTGGTGTTCTTGCTGCAATGCTACAACTGAACTAAATCCATAATCAGTAAGAGCACTGGTTTAGACATGCATACATATTAAATTTTCCACATTTAAGGTCTCTTCAGATTTCCCATTGAATGAATTTTATGCTTCATTTTCAATGTTTCATTTATAATCCTTTAACCTTGCTTAATTTCCTTAACAGAAACAGCCAAGTTGTTCTTTTGTACATCCAAATGAGACATATTAAAACTATCATAGAATTAGTATTCTGGTAACTTGAAATCTCTTGAGGATCAGTTCTCACAAAAAGTGGAAAAGATAGCATGAAAGTAGATAGCACTGTTAGTTACGAAAGAACTTAGTTCTAAGGTATGGTTTTGTTTTCCAGGTGGCGTTGCATGCTTGTGGAGTGGCAACAGACATGGTGATTGAGCACTGCATCAAAATGCGGGCTTCCTTTGTCACATGCCCTTGCTGTTATGGTTTCATTCAGAGCACCTCAAAGTTCAATTTTCCAAAAAGGTGAAATTGAATGCCTACCTAAGACAGTAATTCTTCAAATAAAATACAGTGTTTTGTTTATAATTTAGTATTTTCAAGATTATTTCTACACTTGTTATATCATATTTAAAATGATGAGTAATTCCTTTTTCTTTTCTATTTCAGTGAACAATTCAAAGAAACACTATCATACAAGGTATCGTAAAGATCTAGATGTCTTCCTAATATGCTAATATACTTTTTATCCTTCTTTATATTTTTCCCTCTCAAATTTTGAATGGAGTGTGTAATTTATAGTTGTATTTGAATTACTCATTAGCAACTAGTATGGCATTTTTTTTTTTAAATCCAGGTTAACTCTTCAAATAGAATAATCAAGGATCTGACATTTTACCCCACTTCAGGATAACAAGTTAGCCTGCCACAGTTTCACAGATGCTCGCAGAAGATATGAGTCAGAGATAAATGACAGTTTATTGCTAATGGCAATGGCGGTAATCAGAGTATCATAATTTTTACATTGGCTCCTTGAGGCCCAGTTGCCACAGGGTAACACAAAATGGGCCAGGTGACACCTATACACTGAGTTTCGTTACAGTAGGGAACCCTGAGCTTAGGGAACCTGAATCTTTTATAATGGGAAGTAAGCATGCCTGCCCTTTGCTCTGGAGGAAAACACTATATCTTCCAATTTTCACTATATAAACATTCTTTAAAACATCATCTGGAACAAGTGCAAACATTTCTATAAAAAGCCAGACTGTAAATATTTTAGGCTTTGCCTGTCACATATTCTTCATTGTCACTGTCATCATTGTTGTTTTTGTTGTTGTTTTACAACTCCTTAAAAATGTAGAAACCATTCTGAACTCATGAGCCATACATAAATGTCTTATAGCCCGGATTTGCTGATCTCCAGTCTGGAATGAAGGCAGCTAGTGCCTCTGCTCACAAGACACAAACACAAGAGGCCCATGAAGAATTGTCTCCCAACAGTAGTCAGAACATGTATAGTTTTGAATCACCAGTTTGAGCAAAACAATTTCTAAGCTTTCTCAACATCACTACTACTGAATTAATTGGTCAATAACATGACATAATACAGTGTAAGAATTAAGAAATAATATTTGAGAGAAATACAGAAATAATTCCATTAATAGTTGATAAAATAATTTTGATTCTTAGTTAATTCCACTTCTTGCACAGACTCACTAAAACCACATAGACTCATTTTACATACCAGCTGTCCCTTTTAGGTATTTTACATTCTTCTTCATTAAGTAGTGAAACAGTGAGGTGTAGTGACCTAAAAATGTTCATTTCTACCATCTTAGCCCCTATACCTCCTTCATCTCTACTTGGTAACTTTTAAACGCCCACCTCCAACTCTGTCTCCCATTTCACTCCCCATTCACCCCCTTCCCTATACAAGTACACACAGGCATCTATTAAGGAGAGTTTATACTTTCATCCAGAACCAGACAATTTCTTGACTTTTCCTACTAGCTTAAAATTTCACATATCCTAAGGGACTATAAAGTTTTTTTGGAAACGTTAATACCTTAGGAACTATTTTCATAGAATTTCAAAATAACTCACCTGTCTATTACAAGACCTTGCCAATAAGGGGGAAAATGAACGGGGGGAAAGGAGGAAAAAACAAAAACTAAAAACTGGAAAGATGCTAAATAAAGCAAACTCAGAGAGGACAATATGGAAAAAACATAGGGTGGTAAGAGGGAATAGGTTGCCACTGTAGGAGATGTGGTCTTACTGCTGGCTGGGGAAGAATGTGGAATTCCTGAAAAGTAAAGAGACGGGACACCCAGGCTCTTCCAGAGAGCAGAAACTCCCTTGTACCCTGTTAATCATCTTTACACTCCCCTCCGTCCAAAAGCTGTTTGGCCACCAGCCCTTTTGGGGGTCTCAGGTGTATATGCTTTATAGAGAAATCCTGGCTTGTTGAATACTGTGGCAAGGTGATATCTCAGCATTTCTTAACTGAACCAAGATAGATGTGATGGTGGGCAGAACTAAGTGGGCTTAGTGCCAAATACCTTGAGAGTCACTTTGGAAGTGTTTTTCTCCATAGTTCAATTTAGCCAGCAATTCTTTTTTTTTTTTTTTTTTTTATATATATTTTATTGTACTTCAGGTGAAAGCTTACAGAGCAAATAGTTTCTCATGAAATAGTAGTACACATGTTGTTTTTTTTGACATTGGTTAACAACCCCACAACGTATTAAGCTTCTAAATTCTCAACCTTTTTTTTTGATGAAAATTACAGATGGCCAAAGATACACCGTTTCAAAATTTTCTACATTCACAGTTCAGTGACATTGACTACACTCTTCCAACTGTGCTGTTATTCTCACTTAAGATGAAGGCTTACAGAACAAAATAGTTTTTCATTTAACAGTTACTACACATGTTGCCCTATGACAATGGTTAACAATCTCACAGCACATCAAGAATATCCTTACTCCACCTTGTGTTCCCTATCACCAGGGGGCTTCCTTGTCCCCTTCTGTCTTCTGGACCTTGTCAGTGGACTATTGTACCTCTTTAGTCTCCTTTGTTTGTTTATTTATTTATTTATTTTTATTTTATTTAAACACCATTTCAAAACTTTTTACTTACACATTTAAGTGATATTGACTATGCTCTTCCAATTGTGCTGCCATTCTCGCCCAAGATGAAGGCTTACAGGACAAAACAGCCTCCCATTTAATAGTTACTACAAATGTTGCCCTATAGCAGTGGTCAACAATCTCACAATACATCGACAGTGTCCTTATTCAATTTGTGTTCCTTATCATCAGTTTCCTACTCTCCCTCTGCCTTCTAGCCAGCAATTCTTTACTGAGTACCTACCTACTATTTTCTCTGCCCTTACAGAACTTAACTTCTACTAGGGAAAACACGCACAAATAACTCCAATAAAATATGGCAAGACTTAACAGTACCAGAGAATGAACCTTGTCTGAGATTGTGATTGCCTCGACATTACCTTTATATAAAGTGAATCTTAATTTACAAACACCATGAGGACAAAGGGCATGGTTTTTCTTGCCTGTCCTTCAAATCATGTAATTCTGTATTCTTCTTCTGCCCCTTTGTGCCTAGTTGATGCCAGTTACATTGTGGGGGCTTAATGACAGTTATTCATTTGAGCCATTTTATTAGTTTCCTACCCATTGCCAGTAAATTTTATAGTGAGCATTACAGTGTTTTTTGTAAAATACATAAAGTTAAGACAGAGATATCCCTTTAAAAAGAACCAGCATTGCCACAATGACTTCAGTTACCTTATTAACAAACGGAGGCCTCAAATTTAATGTACAAAAACCCACAGGGACAAAGGATGAAGCTAGGTTCAGCCTGTGTTAAGCTGGCAGGTGAGAACATTTTTACATACTTGGAAACAGTAGTTGTTCTGAATGAATAGTTGTCATGGGAGCATTGCTTTCATTTTAGTTCTCTGCCTAATCACTCACCTTTGTCTACTTGGAGACTTGAGAGTGCTGTGCAAATTCATTAGCTCCCTGTCCCTCTAAAGCTGTTTTTTTTTTTTTTTTTAATTATTGCAATCTTTCCTGAAATTGTTAAGCAGAAACAGTAATCCTCAGGTCCTCTTTATGATTTGTCTTAAAGCAGAAATAGCTATGCCACCTGCAGCCCTTTGGGATAAGAGGAGACAGAGACAGAGCTAGGATCCTCTTCTCTAAAGAGCTGAATGGAGGGAACAGTCAGGAAAAGCAGAGGAGTAGCCAGCACTCTGCTGGTATCCCAGGAGCTACAGGAGCCACCAACACTGGTCACCTATAGGATGAAAAGTCACCAAGAGTGTTTTCTTAGAGCCACATTCCTGAGATTCAAACAAATCTTGTTAAAGGAAAAATATAGATGACTTGTAGGTCTTTTCATTTCACTTACTATAATCAGAAAATGAAACCCTGGTGTCATATTTTGGCTAAAAACAACTGGTCAGAAATGATCCTGCAGATCTTCATGTTAAGACCTACATCTGAAAAGCAGTATAGTTGAAGGGAAAAAGTATATTTGAGTACCATTTTCTGGAAGTTTGCCTCTTTTAAAAGTACTAGTTGTGTAGCACTTTATTCAATTAAACAGCAGAGTATTCCAGAAAAGCAAGGTAAGTTTGATTTGATTTTCTTTTTTTTACAACTTCGATGCAGAAGATTAAAATAAGCCCAAACTCTATTGCTTTTTCTTCTAGGAACACATGATTCTGTGCAGATTTGCGGATCAGACAGCTGTCCAGCTCCCACTCCAACGCAGGCTAATAGGTATGCATTTTCACAGAGCAGCTGTTGAGTAGGTTTTGCACAATATGCCTAGGAATGAATCTAGCAGTGACTCTATGTGGGGTAAACCGGTTCATTTATGAACAAAAAACTAAAGTTTGTTTTCCCTAGAAAATTTAATCCATATTGAAAAGAGCTTTGAAGCCATAACAACATTTTATCCCATTTTGGTAAATATTAACATTTTAAAATACATTTTTCAATGTTTATACATTGAATAGGATAATAATGTTAAATCTCTTTCTTACGGTTATGGACAAACTGACAGATCTTTCCAAAGTCATAAAAGAAAATAATAAAGATGGAAAAGTCAACTCTGCCTGCCAAAAAAAACATATATACAAGGATAACATTTTCTTTCTCAGAAATGTACTTGTATATTATCAATCATAGACCAATTTATTTGACATTTATAATATTAAACATTACCTAAATTGGAAGACACCCAGAAGAGTTTCAAGTTTATTAAGTAATTAATAAAAAAAAATCTCAGAGGAATAATTGTTGTTGTTATTGTTAGGTGCTGTGGAGTCTCTTGCTGTCTCCTTCATGCAGCCTTTCTCTTTGACTCTCTTTCACCCTTTCTTCTCCCCTTTCCATCCTAACACTTTGAATTAGTCTAATGTACATTTGGTACAACTCCACTAGACTCAATGAGGCATAATTAGTATGGTGGATGGATGGATGGGTGTGTGCATGGTTGACGTGGGTTTCAGGCATCAGGTCAAAAGGGAGAGGCTGGAAAAGATGGTGCTGGAGTTGAGGAGGAGTGTTTGGCATGATCACTGACAGAGGTTGGGGGGAATGACTCATAGAATCCATCAAATATCTATATCTATAGTTTGCACAGACCATTCCTATACTCTGTGACCATTTTTAGGAAGCTTACCAGGCTCCAAAAGGTAGGCTACCAACAACTGAATTTCAGCTACAAAGACACTCCTTCAACATGTGAAAACATGAGATTCATCTACGTCATGGAAAAGGAAAAATTAACTTGACTGGGCTCAGAGCCAAGGGTAAATGAGCTGCAATGTAAACCCAGGGTGTGTACTGGAGGAATGTAGAGCATCCCATTCTGACAGAGACTGCTTCCTTTTAAATTGAAAAGTCGATGTGAGAAACATTTAACAGATGTCTTAAAGGAAGGACAATATTTTAAGGGAAAGAAGAATGTCAGTGATACAGCTGTTGATGAAGAGGAGGTGATTTAGCCTGAACGGAATTCTACACATCTCTTTTTATGTCATTTATAATACTGTTCATCTTTTTGGCATGGATCCTTTTGAGGAAAATGTACAAAATAAACATTTTAAATATGAATCTCTTGTTGCCAATTCTTACCTACTGATTTCACCTTCACTGTATTCCTGTGGAAAACCCTGGTGGCTTAGTGGTTAAGAGTTGGGCTGCTAACCAAAAGGTGGCCAGTTTGAATCCACCAGGCACTCCTAGGAAACCCTTTGGGGCAGTTCTACTGTGTCCTATAGGGTCACTATGAGTCGGAATTGGCTCAATGGCAATGGGTTTGGTTTTGAGTTTTGGTATTCCTGTGAGAATTCTTTCTTCCACAGAAAACCTATCTACTTCAGTTTTTCCTGTCTTTACTTCTGGAGTTTAGCAGTTTAGCAGTTAGCAGTTTCCTCTGTCATTCAGATAAGTTATTTAAAATAATGATTAGGCATTATTATAATTATTGAGAAAAATATAGACCGAAGTTCTGCGTAGTCAGTACCATTTTCTCTAAGAGGATGAAGAAGTGTGTATATTGAATTTAAAGCAATTGAAAGTGTAAAAGCAAACCATGGCTTTGAATATATTCAGCCTCAAATCATTTTTCTCCTGAGTTACATTTGAAATAGAAGTGGGTGTTTGCCAAAGGAAAACAAATTAACTGCTTTACTTGCCAGTCAGGTTTCCTCTTTTGTTTTCCAGAGACTGGAAAGAAAATTAAATACCGCTGTTTTATAGGAGTGCAGGAGCTCTGAAAATTAAGAGCACAGTAAACACATATCCACCTGAAATAAGCAGCACGCAAATGAGACTTTTCTCAAATATTTTCCATTTCTTATTTCTTCATTGCCGTAAAAAAACACTCCAGGTGGAAAATGTGACATGTCTTTCAGATCCCCCTTTGTCAACATGTTACTTTACTTTAAATATTCTTAAAAGTAGATATGATTTTCTCATGATATTACAGATTATATATTTTCATAGGGAATACAGAGAAAAGAACTTTAAGTGGATTTTTAGCCAAAATGAGAAATAGAACCTGTGGTTTGTATTTAATTAAGATTTGTTCATTAATATATTTTTAAAAGGTTGACAATCTTTAAATTACCAGAAGAAACAAATCTGTGAAATGTCAGGTGCTTGTAATTTCCTTCTCTTCCTATTGATCAAGAGCTAAATTGAAAGGGACTAAACAGGACTTTGGGGAAAACAGCATTCTCCATAATAAGAGTGGATTTTGTCACTGCCTGGATTCCCTAACAAACTGAACTGTTAGTGGTTAGTCTAATGATACCACTTTACTGTGTTTCAGGAAAACAGTGCATGTGCCTAGTGGATCTGGATCGAGCAAGAGCTGCAGAAGAACGTGGTTACTCCGTCCAAGTGATATCCATGGAGCCAGAGAGCTGCTCTCCCAAAAATAACATGATCGTGGGAGTCCCCATTTAGAATGAGATATTCACATTTGATGTCTTGCCACTCGTCTTCATAATGGAAGCCAAGTGGCATTCAGGGGGTTCCTGGCATAACTAGGAAATAGCATTAGCCATCCTGAACCTACTGTGCTCAGGAAAGAAAGCAGCAGGAAAATCTTGGAAGAAAGGCTGCCTGCAAGGCATCCCAAATGCTCTTACAATGTGTGATTAAAGAACTCCTGGTTTTCATAGTGAGAATCCCCTGAGTTCTCAGCTGCCAACAGAGTAATTCTCACTACTGGAGGTTCCATCACTGGAATAACGATTTCTTTCTTGGCTCACAGGCTTTTCTGATCTTGCTAATGTGACGTTCAATTCAAAACAATGATCGTGTGGTACTTGGAACCTTTATTTTACAATTATTTGGATATTCACATGGGGCCTGAAAGTAGACTCAGTGGGGTTTTTTTTTTGGTTTATTTTTTATATTTTTAACAATTGTACTTCTATATTTTTAAAATAATCTAGTCTGACAATTACAGTATGGTTATTTCTAAGCTGGAGTTAGTTGGACTTGTGTATCATCTAATACATTTTAAAAATATTTTTCCCATAAATTACTAAATGAGATCATTACTGGTCAAACATTTTATATGAAGAGATTATAGAATAATTTTAATAAATTTCTCACTATGGGAACATATAACTTGGATATAAATTCTAACTAATCAGTAAATACATAGATTATTTAGTTCAATTCTATTAATAGTTATTGAGGATCCATTATTTTCAAGACCCCAGCCTAGATTCTTCTGAAAATACATTGAGTTTCAAGAGATACTTCTTTGTCTATGGAAGTAAATCATCTAAAAGAGAAAAATTAAAGAATTAGTGCATTCTTTATGTCATAATATAATGAGTGGTCACAGGATTTGTTTTTCAGATACCAATCGTATTTTCATAGGTTTTTTTTTTTTTGGCAAAACTTATTGATTATAAATTGATAGAATAGTACAGAGTATGGAAACTTATTTGGATAGTTCTCCATACCCAAATTCTTCTTTTTCTACCAGCCAAAGTTTTTAAAGACAGATGGCATTTCCTTTGTCAGTGCTGCTAATTATGTAACTTTTACATATCCGAGGTTGCTCCATTTGAGATAAGAGCTATTTCATTGCTTTTGATGTTTTCAACCCCAGTATAACACATACCATGAGGAGAAAGGACTTTGATTGGTCATAATAACTCTTTCATCATTGTGCGTTAAAATACGGGAATAACTGAAGCCTTGTTTTCTGGGTTAAAATTTAAGAGAAGAATTAACTGTCAACCCTCAGTATTTTCATCATTTGCATCCATAAAAACAGCGTGCTCTTTTATCCTGGGCTTTCTTTTTTTGAACTGAGTTGTAATTTACTGCAATAAAATAATAGATTTTAGGTGTTCCCTTTGAGAAGTTTTGACACTTGTATATACTCCTGAAACCTCCAACCAAATTAAGATATAGGACATTTCCATCAGCCCAGAAAGTTCCCTCATTACCCTTTTCCAGTCAAACCTCTCCTCACCCCAGAGGCAACCACTCTGATTTCTATTACCCTACGTAAGTTTTGAGTATTTTTATCCTTCATATCAATGGAGTAATTTAGTATGTACTCTTTTGTGTCTGGCTTCTTTTGCTTACCATAATGTTTTTTATGAGCTACATCCATGTTGTTGTGTGTATTAATAGTTTGTTTCTTATTCCTAAATAGTATTCCATTACATTAATGTATCAAAATGTTGTTAGCGTGTGGAAACCCCAGGTTCTTACTTGGCATGACTCGTACTGGCCAATAAATGAGAGACCGAGGTGGGAGAACAAGAAAGGAACATTTATTTCGTCATACAAGGAAATGGAGTCAGTCGGAGCTGACTGCTACCAAGACTGCTTGCCAAGGGCGGGTAGGCAGGTTACTTTTAAAGAGGTTTACAAGTAGGGAGTTCATACAAGTTACGTCAGCAACATTCTTAATCACTACGTAGGTACAATGGGGTTTACATATAACCTCCAAGCAAAAGCAAGATTCAAATGCAAAGCTGAGAGGGGGGAGCCCAGCAAAGGAAACGATTTTGTAATACAACACTATAGGGGAGGAAGCCAGATAAAGAATGAATACAGCAGTATGGGGGTTCTGTCTCAGTGTATTTATCCATTCTTCTATTGGTGTTTATTTGGAGTGTTTCCACTTTGGGGTTATTATGAATAAGGTCTATAAACAATCTTATACAAGTCATTTTATGGACATATACTTTCATTTCTCTTAGATAAAAGCCTAGTAGTAGACTTGCTGAGCACATAGGGTAAATAAATGTCAATTGCCGAACAGTTTTGCAAGGTGTATGAAAATTCCAGTTCTCCATACCCTCACCGACATCTGATATTGTCAGTCTTTTTTTATTTTAGCCATTCTAGTGGATGTGAAATGATAACTCATTTTCATAATGAATATTTTAATTTTGACAAAGTCAATTTAACATTTTTTTCTTTTGTACTTAATACTTCCTGTGCCCTCTCTAATAAACCTGTGCCTACTCTAAGGTTATGAAAATTTCTCCTGTTTTTTTTTTTCTTTTTTTTTGTAGAAAATTTACTGTGCTAGCTTTTACGTTTAGATCTATGATCATCTCAAATCAATAGTCACATACAGAGGTAGGTAAGTTTCAAGGAATATTCAGTTGTTCCAGCACCATTTGTTTAAAAACCCTCCCTCTCTTCATTAAATTGTCTTGGTGCCTTGGTTAAAAATAATTGATGTGTATGTGTAGTCCATTTTTGAGCTCTCTAGATTGTTGTTAGGTGCCCTTGAGTCAGTTCCGACTCATAGCAACCCTATAGGACAGCATAGAACTGCCCTGTAGAGTTTCCAGGGAGAAGCTGGTGGATTTGAACTGCTGACCTTTTGGTTAGCAGCCGAGCTCTTAACCACTATGCCACCAGGGCTCCTTTCTAGGTTAGTCTCTTCCATAAATCCATTTCTTTTGATCACCGTAACTTTATAGTAAGTCTTCAAATCTGATAGTTTAAGTCGTTCAGTTTCATTTTCTAGATCGTTTTGCCTATTCTAAATCCATTGTATTTCCATGTAAATTTTAGAATTGCCTTTTCAATTTCTTGGAATCCCTGCATAGTGCAAATGGTTAATGCTCATGAGTCAGAATCGAATTTCTTTAAAAAAAAAAAAAAAAGGACTGCTTGATCAATTGGGGAAAAATGAACATTTAACAATATTGAGTCTTAAAATTCACGAATATAATGTATCTTTCCACTTGTTTGTTGTCATTAGCTGCTGTTGAGTCCATCCCCAACTCATGGTGACCCCAAGCTCAACAGAACTAAACACTGCTGGATTCTGTGCCTTCCCTATGATCACTTGCATATCAGACAGTTGTGATCCATGGAGTTTTCATTGGCTGATTTTCAGACATAGATCACCAGGCCTTTCTTCCTTGTCTTTCTTAGTCTGGAAGTTCTACTAAAACCTATTCAGCATCATCATGACACGTAAGCTTCCACTGACACACGGGTGGTGGCAGTACATGAGGTGCATTGGCTGGGTGAGAATTCAGCCACTTAAGCACCAATACCTCATTCCACTTACTTAGATCTTCTTTAATTACTCTCAACAATATTTTATCATTTTGAGTGTAGAGGTTTTGTTTTATTTTTTATTTGATGGTTTTTATGCTATTAAGCTTTTCGTATGCTGTTCCTACTAGCTAGAATAACCTCCTCCCACTAGCTTAATTTCATTCATCCTTCTGCTCTTGGCTTAGACTTGACTTCTTGAGCCTTTCCTAGTCTCTCTGGATTCAGATACCTGTTATAGACTGTCCACCACCCAGGGGGATCTTCTCAGTCCTTCCCAGATGGCTCAAGGCACACATACACGAACCCACACAAACCCATGTGACGAGTATGGTTAATAAAAAAGGAACTGACCCCACTGTTCTTATACCCTGTTCTAGGACATGGTATTCTCCAGCTGTGGATCGCTGTGGCTAGTCATACATAACGTGTGTTAATGATTGCTCTTGGACCATGACTTCTCTGTGTAAATCTCTGCCAAGACTCCTTCCCAGTCAGGGCAAACGAAAGGGGTCAGACACAGGCAGCAGGAACACTGTGGTAATGACAGTAATCCCAGCAAGTGACCTGGTCTCACCCCCACCCTTGTCCATCAAAAGCAAGGCTGTTCCTCACTATCTGTCTCCCCTAAGGTTGTAACGTTGGAAATCAGAGCTCATCTTTCATTGACTTTTCAGCCTCACTCAGAAAAGCAGGGGTTTAATTATTAATGGCTAAACTACTTTCTCTTACTTAGGGGACAAATTTCAGTCATATTAGATATCAAAACATTTTCAGGGCACACATGGAAAAACAACTATGTGAATAACAGTAATTAAACATTTACTGTCACCCTAAAGATTTTGGCTACAGGTGTTGCTGACTATGGGTTCAAGAGAAGTTGCCAATAATAGAACTTCCACATACTGAAACTTGTTTTTCTATTGACTTTCATATAGTACTTAGCAGTACTTAACACTAATGTAGTACAGTGAAACCGTGAGGGCCAGAACGCAACAGGACTGCCTTGTTTTTCTGGGTCTCGAGACTTTTCTGCCTTCAACAGGGTGCAGTCTTAACACTTTTCTATTGCTCAGGTTAGTGGAAAATATTTGAGTTTTCTTCTGACAGGTTTCTGCCTTACACAGGTTCTGGCTTTCGCAGGTTTCACTGTACTTACTATTTGCTAGGCACAATTCTAAGTCCTTTACAAATAATTACTCATTTAATCTTTTAAGTCATTTAATTCTCAAAATGACCCTAAGAAGTAGATACCATTAGTGATCCATTTTACAGAAACTAAGGCCAGTGTGGAAACCCTGGTGGCGTAGTGGTTAAGAGCTATGTCTGCTAACCAAGAGGTCGGCAGTTTGAATCCACTAGGTGCTCCTTGGAAACTCTATGGGCCAGTTCTACTCGGTCCTATAGGGTTGCCAATGTGCAAAGACCTGAAGTTAGGAAACCGAAAGGGAAGACTATGCTTGGCATTTCTCAAGCTCAAAGAACAAAAGTAAAAACTGAAGTCTTAAGTTGCAATATTGAAGGATTCTATGGGGAAAATACTGAGTGATGCAGGAACCATCAAAAGAAGATGGAAGGAATATACAGTCACTGTACTAAAAAGAATTGGTCGACATTCAGCCATTTCAGGGGGCAGCATATGATCAAGAACTGATGGCACTGAAGAAGTCCAAGCTGCAGGCATTGGCGAAAAGTCTTCAGGAATTGATAGAATGCCAGTCAAGATGTTTTCGACAAATGGATGCAGCACGGGAGGTATGCATTCGTCTATGCCAAGGAATTTGGAAGACAGCTACCTGGCCAACTGACTGGAAGAGATCCATATTTGCACCCAACAGAATGCAGAAATTATTGAACAGTATCATTAATGTCACATGCAAGTAAAATGTTGCTGAAGATCATTCAAAAGCAATTGCAGCGGTACATCGATAGGGAATTTCTAGAAATTCAAGCCGGATTCAGAAGAGAATGTGGAACAATGGATTATCATTGCTGATGTCAGATGGATCCTGGCTGAAAGCAGAGAATACCAGAAAGATGTTTACCTGTGTTTTATTGACTACGCAAAGGCATTTGACTGTGTGGATCATAACAAATTATGGATAACATTGCAAAGAATGGGAATTCCAGAACACTTCATTGTGCTCATGAGGAACCTGTACATAGATCAAGAGACAGTCGTTTGAACAGAACAAGGGGATACTGCATGATTTAAAGTCAGGAAAGGTGTGGGTCAGGGCTGTATCCTTTCGCCATACTTAGTCAATCTGTATGCTGAGCAAATAACCTGAGAAGCTGGATTGTATGAAGAAGAACATGGCATCAGGATTGGAGGAAGACTCATTAACAACCTGCAGCTGACGCAACCTTACTTGCTGAAAGTGAAGAGGACTTGAAGCACTTAGTGATGGAGATCAAAGTGTATAGCCTTCAGATTGAATTATTCCTCAACATAAAGAAAACAACAGTCCTCACAAATGGACCAATAAACAACATCATGATAAATGGAGAAAAGATTGGAGTTGTCAAGGATTTCATTTTACTTGGATCCATGGTCAATACCCATGGAAGCAACAGTCAAGAAACCAAACACCGTATTACACTGGGCCAATCTGCTGCACAAGACCTCTTTAAAGTGTTAAGAAGCAAAGACATCACCCAAGCCATGATATTTTCAAACACCTAACATACATGTGAAGGCTGGACGATGAATCAGGTAAACCGAAGAAGAATTGCTGCATCTGAATTATGATGTTGGTGAAGAATATGGAACATACCATGGACTACCAGAAGAACGAACAAGTCTGTCTTGAAATAAGTAGAGCCAGAATGCTCCTTAGAAGTGAGGATGGCAAGACTTCATCTCACATGCTTTGGACATGTTATCAGGAGTTACTAGTCCCTGGAGAAGGACATCATGTTTGGTAGAGAGTCAGCGAAAGACAGGAAGGCCCTCAATGAGATGGATTGACACAATGGCTGCAACGATGGGCTCAAGCATAGTAACAATTGTGAGGATGTCACAGGACCGGGCAGTGTTTCGTTTTGTTGTACATAGGGTTGCTCTGAGGCAGAACCAACTGGATGGCACCTAACAATAACAGGGCCAGGGTTACACAGTAAGAGCAGACCCAGATTTGATCTCAGTAAGTGGCAGAGCTGATATTCTAATTCAGGCTCTTTAGCAATCCTACCAGGGCTGGCTAGGATATGCTATGGTAACAAAACCTCATACACAAGACTGATTTCGTTTTCACTCATATTTTAGATATCCCTCACAAGTTAGCTATGACTACTTCACATTATCTTCACACCAAGTCCCAGGCTGATGGAGCAGTCTATCTGGAACACAGCTGGTCTTGTGGCAGATGGAAAATAGGCATGGCAAACTACCAGCTAGCTTTTAAAGATTATGCTCAGAAGTGATACACATCACTTTTAAAGATTCTGCTCAGAAGTGATACACATCACAACCCATTTGCAAGTTACATGCCCATCCTGAGTTTAATAGGGTGGGCATGTGTAACCTTGGTGGTGGTAGAAGGGTGGCAGGTGGATATTTGTAAACAATAATGTACCACCGGCAACATGGTTTGAGGAGAAGGGGAAGAAGGTAGAAGGAAGGAGGTGGAGAACATAAAAAAAGGCTGTCACTTCTTCCAGTTTAGAGATGGAGATCCCAAATGCTATTGACTTGGTGTAGGGCATTCTATTGGATTCATCAAAGAGTGGGATGGCATGACTGCTTTGTAGACTTTTCACATTTATCTTCAGAAAGGAATTTTCCAGAAATACACTCGAAGGAGTTGTTTTTTATCATTATAAAACTTTGGAGAAACATATTAAATGGAGTTTCAAATTTGCAAATTCTACCTCATGAATTAAAATACTTGATCTACCTACCAGATATTCCTTCAGGAAGGTACCAGTTTAGACTCCTACTGGGAATGTAAGCGTGTAGAAGTTTTTATTTCCCTGAAACCTGAATCAACACAGGCATTATCCTTTTTTTTTTAATCTTGGCCAGTTTGATGGGCAAAGAATGCTCTCTTGTCTGGATTTCTATTTTTTGAAATTATTCATATGGTTCCATACTTTTTCATACGTTTATTGGCTGTTCATATTCTGTGAATTGCCTATTAATGAATTTACTTAATCAATACATCTACTCAGTTCTTGCTTTTCAGGCTAGCCATTTTGTTCATGTCCCTTGCTCATTTTTTATCTTGTCCTTTGATCTTTTACATAAAGATTACCAGTTGCGT
The DNA here is from genome assembly GCA_030035585.1 of Dugong dugon. NCBI lineage: Eukaryota > Metazoa > Chordata > Mammalia > Sirenia > Dugongidae > Dugong > Dugong dugon. Next base: position 15,848,923 of record CM057463.1, on the reverse strand, counting down.
TAGAGTTGATCCCAACTCATGGCAACTCCATGTGTGTCAGAGTAGAACTGTGCGCTGTAGGGTTTTCAATGGCTCATTTGCAGAAGTAGATTTCCAGGCCTTTCTTCTGAGAGACCTCTGGGTGGACTCAAACCTCCAACCTTTTGGCTAGTAGTCAAGTGAGTTAACCATTTGCACCACTCTGGGACTCCATTTAAGGTTAGTAAATATTTATTTATGGATTAAAAACCTTTTGTTAATTGAATTAACTTTTTCTTTTTCTTTTTTTTTTTTTTAAAGTTGGCCTTTATGGAGGAAGGGTTTGTTTTTGGTTTTGTTTTACTATTAGGAAGTTTAAAGTATATATATGGTTTCTGCTTAAAAATGTTTTTCCACCCTCTAATAAAAACTATTTACCTACAGCTGTAGAATTCTAATTCTTTAGTAGTTTTAGTTTTAGTTTTTACATTTAAATCTTTAACCCAGCAAGAATTTCTTTTGGTGGGTGGTTTGAGGTAGAAATGTAATATTTATTTTGAAGTTATTAGCTACTTGTCACAATACCATTTTAAAAATCTATCTTTTTCCCACTGATTTGAGATGCCTTTATCACGTACTAAATATACTTGGGATTTTCTTTACTTTTATTCTGTTCTATTGAATTCTTGTGCCAGCATCACTCTCACTAAATTATTGTAGCCTTATAATACATCTTGACATGTAGTGGGCTAAGCTTATATATGCAATAATGTAAAGGGTTCGGATCTGAGATATAAGGAAATTGTGAATCTCCCTAAAATTGTACCCAGTATTTCAAATGTACATGTGTTTTCCTGGAGAGAGGGACCATAGTTTTAATTAGATTCTCAAAAGGATTCATGACCCAAAAATAACATTAAGAATCTGGTGGCTCAGTAGTTAAGAGTTTGGCTGCTAACCAAAAGGTCAGCAGGTTGAATCCACCAGCCATTTCTTGGAACCCCATGGGGCAGTTCTCTCTATCCTATAGGGTTGCTATGAGCTGGAATAGACTCCACGGCAATGAGTATCACTGAGCTAAAGAAAGCAAAAGCAATATAATGGAATTCAATATTCTTCACTAAAGAATTAGCCACATATTAACAAAATCTTTTTCCAACATTTGCAAAAAAAAAAAAAAAACCTGTTATTTGCTTTTACAAGATTCACTTTTCATAGCTGTATAACAAAGCCAAGTTCGTTTTTACTTGTTTATTTGCTTTTAAGGCCTAGTTGTTCTACCTGCATAAGGGCAAAAGTATATAATTAAGAAAGGAAATAAAATTCAGCAGCAGACAGAGAAGTATATTTATTGGATGACAAATATCAAGAGTACTACAAATTTCAATAGTATGAGTCAGATACTGTGTTAGATGCCATCATCTCCTAGAAGAAAACTTTCTTGCCAACTAATCTAAACTGGCCTCTCCCAGTTAATATTTCCCTGCAATAAATAATCACAGTATGTATCTTGTTTATATGTTTATTATGTCTTCCTAAACAGAATTTAAACTTCAAGAGGTCTATTTTATCCACTGCTATACTTTCAGTATTTAGCCCAGTGTCGGGCACACAGTAGAAATGCAAATATTTATTGAATGAATAATTTAACACCTTCTATGTGGGGAAAATATATATTTATGAGATTTTTCTTTCCTCTCTGTAAACATAAAAACAGGCATAAGATGTGTGGGATTTTGTATTGTTTGGGTTTGTATTTTTATTTTGTTTAAGTTCTTAAAATACATTTAGCAAATCCAACACTAAAGAAGACTAAGAAATGACAGCTTCTGCCTTGTGTCATATAAACAGTTTTTATGAAAAGATGCTGGTAAAGTATTTTCTCTATTCATGGAGAAAAAGGCAAAAGAGAATGAGCTTCAGTTAAAGCAGAGAAGGTGCTCAACAAAAGTTAGTTTGATGTTTACATTGTAAGCCTGTCCTAGTGTAGAGTCTGGCTCAACCTAGGTGATGAATATCTGTGACACTGAATGACCTTCAAGGAAATAAAACCGTGGAATGTGCAGTCACTAGGAAGATGCCATTTCTCTGTCACTAGAGCATCTTCAAGGAGTCCTGGTGGAGCAGTTGTTAAGCACTGGGCTGCTAACCGGAAGGTTGGCAGTTCCAACCTACCAGCCTCTCCATGGGAGAAAGATGTGGCCATCTGTTTTCATAAGGATTGCAGCCTTGGAAACCCTATGGGGCAGTTCTACTCTGTCCAATAGGGTTGCTATGAGTCAGAATTAGCTTGATGGTAACACATCAGAGTATCTTCAGTGAGTAGAGAGAAGGGTGCTCTTCACACGTCTGATGACTGGGCTCAGTCACAGATCATTTCTCAGCCATTTGCCTGCATTTCAATTAGAGGGTGAGAATATGCAAAGCCTGGGAGTCCCACAGACTATTTTTCCTATGTGATGTTTTATCCTTTACATAGAACAGCTAGCTCAATTATCTCAGAATAATAGATCATCCAACATAAATTTGAAATGCAGCACATATTTTGTTGGGAACAATTTTATTTCTTGGGAATTTCTCAGCAATTAGAAAAAGTAAGCTAAACCTTCTTGGGTAAGCAAGGAGTAAAAATTTACCATAAATAGTCAGAACCATAGTTTACGTATACAATTAATTAGGAGTTGTCTATATAATAGATAAAGGTTGAATTTTATATGTAATCAAAATTTTCTTCACTGCAAATCTGTAAATGGTCATCTAATTTCTTTGATGCAGATGTATCTATTATTACTAGATCCTTTATAAACTATCCCATAATTTACTTTTTAAGAGATTAAAAATACCTAAGTGCATACCTGGGTATATAGATGCTGCTCTTCCTTTATTATATTTTGGGCTCCGTACTGCAGCAATGCAGAGTGATGACATGTTGATACTCTTTGAGCTGATTACTTGGAAACATGTCTATTGCTGAATTAAGAGGGGATGATCACTCTGGGAAAGCATCTGCATGTGTATTTGGAGAAGGGAAAGGGGGTGGTGGGGAGAGAGGAAACAATGCATGTGAAATAACATAGCTCGGTTTTCTCCTCAGTGTCACCATAAGACAGCATCTGCTGATTATTTCTAGAATTACACAACTGGAAATAGTTTATGTAGTTAAATTATAAATTTCAGCACCTTTAGTAAATTAAACTTATAGTCAGTTTCGTTTTTAAAAACATCCAAAACAAAATAATTTACCATCTCCCTCAGAAAATCTTTAGGATCGTATCTCACCTCAAGGAAATTCTATTTTAGTCAAATTCCTCATGCTACATTTAAAGTCCATCTCAGGTGCACAAGTCAATCAAAAGGGAAACCAGCTATGAATGAACTTTTGTTTGTATTAAACTTGAAATATGCTTCAAAAGCATTACTTCTAACCTCTGGATTCTTTATTATTGTTTGTATGTTGTTGTTGGGCTGTGCTGTCCAGTAGATTCCGACTCATGTTGTTATTAGGTGCCCTCGAGTTGGTTCCAACTCACAATGACCCTATGTGACAGAGTAAAACTGCCCCATAGGGTTTCCTAGGCTGTAAACTTTTATGGAAGCAGATCACCAGATCTTTTCTCCCAAGAAAGGCTGGTAAGTTCAAACCACTGACCTTTCTGTTGGCAGCTGAGCGCTTAACCATTGCACCACCAGAGCTCCTATTGTTTGTATAGAGTCATTAGAATTATTATCAGACTAATTCAACAGTCCTAATTTTATTTTTCGAGTCTTATTTGCTAAGTCAAAATTTCTAAGGCTTTCTTCCAAACCTAGCCCAATTTCTGCCTCCTTCTTGGCTGTAAATCTTGGATGCATTTCAGAAATAAGTGATCTGAACAGAATAATTAATCTCAATTACTCTCTTAATTACCTAAAGCTCTCTTAAGTCTTAATGTCTGGCACAGAGAAGCCCAGTCTTGCTTTTCTTCTTTAAAATAGTCTTGGCTATTACTGCCTTTTTGCTCTTCCTTCTGAAATTTAAGATCTGTTTATCATGTTCCATGAAAAAGTCTTTAGAAATTTTTATTGGAGTGGCACTGAATTTAGTGATTAATTGGGGGAAGAATTAACAATTTAACCATGTTCAGTCTCTTATTCTTGTACATAGTGTACATGAACAAGGTAATTCCCTTCAATTCCAATTTTATCATGAATAAATTGATCATTTTAATAATACTTTTTCTATTCCATTGAGGTAGTCATCTGATTTTGCTTTTTGTTTTTAGTATTTTAATGGGGCAAATTCCATTAGTGTATTTTGTAATGTTAAATTGTTCTTATAATTCTGGGGAAAACTTAAATTACTGAAGATTTTTTTCAGATTCTAGTATTTTATTTTTAATTTTATCATCTTTGTCAGTGTGGTAGGACTTCTTATGCTATCCTGGTTTGATGTGTATCGAAGTTATTATAGCCCCGTTAACTGATTTGAAAAATATTTTTTCTATTCTCTGAAACTATTTTTATAATCTGGGGATTATCTTCCTTGAATGTTTGGTTCACTGACCTGTGAAACTATCTAGTGTATTTGGGGAAATGAGAAAAGGAATTTGATTTTAAACTATTTATTAGATTTATTTGATTGTTATTGGTGTATTCAGATTTTCTACTTCTTCTTGAATTCATTTTTCTAAGACATTGTGCTGGTTGACTTCTTTATTTCTTTATCAGAGCTGTTGATGAAAACTTAAAAAAAAAATTCTAGGCTTCTAACTGACTTTGAAAAACACCTCTTGTTATTTTTTGACCCTCTAGCAATTTGTATTCTCACCTAATAGTTGTTGTCTGGACCATATCTTCCAAATTTATTGCCTCCTACTTCTAAATCACCTAACCTTCCTGGAACCAAGATAAATTAGAACCTTCTCTCTCTCTCTCTTTTTTTTTAATCTACCAGGGACTTTTATCCAAATAGATCAGGTTAGTTTGACAGTGTTTATTCTTCATGAAGACTTGCTGGCAACTATCAGCAAGGTGATTGCAATCTTTTTCTTTCAGTGATTTATAAATGTACAGATATTTGCTCTATAGAATGTATACTCACATTGCTATAGTTTTTGAGGCTTTTACTGTGAATATCAAGTGTGCTTTTCAGGAATAAATTTTAGAAAAATCAGTAATAAAAAATACACAACAGAGTTGAACCTTGAACAGGTTGCTTAAAGACATGTATTGTCCTTAAGAAGATATAGTGGAATGTGGATACAGATAAATGTGTACTTGACACTGTTAACACCTATGTCCAGAATCATAAATTAAATTATGCTATAAATAGATATCACCATTAAGAGGTACTTAACGGGTGGCTCTGATAATGTGCCAGAACAACTGAAAGAAGACTGGCAGGTGCCAAGAGATGGCAAATTAAATGATTATTTTCAAATGTGAAGGGACAGGAGGACCATATCAGGACTTTCTTGTCCCATCGTAGCCATTCCAGGGGGAAGAAGGTACAGCAGGGGCTTGTGTGTGTGTGCGTGTGTGTGTGTATTAAAGAGTTTCCCAGTTCATTACTACTGCAATCCAATTAATTCTCTTGGAAGAATTAGTTCAATTAATTCACTTTTAGACAAAGTCAGTCCACAGGCTGTTTTTGCAAATAAAGTTTTATTGGAACATAGCCATGCTCATTTGTTTACTTATTTTCTATTGAAAAGCAGAGTTGAATTGTATTTGTAATAGAGAGGGCCCCAAAGCTTAAAATATGGATTCTCTGGTCCTTTATAGAAAAAGTTTGCTGACCCCTGAATTAATTCATTAAGTCTCAAGAAAGCCAGAGAATAGAAAAGTGGAATATCCTATGTATTTACTAAAAACTCAGAATCAAGTAAGATTTGGCCTCTCATGACATAGCAGATGTAGACTATCTCAGAAGGGGCAGGAACTGGTGCTTCCAGAGATCTTGCTACTTGTGGCTCAGAATAGATGGGCTGAAGCAAATTAGAAGAGGTAAAACAAGTTAGTCAATGAATATCTAGACTTAGACATAAGGAAGATTTTATTCTGCATCAGGAATGGTAAAGGCAAAGGGGGAACCTACTAGAGAGTATATATTTTGCACTTAATTTCAATCAATAGTGTCTTCTTACTTTCCAAGCTACCCAACCTTTGTATCTATGGTCAGTGCTGAAATTATTATGAAATATTAATGGTTTAATAATATTAATAGTATTAATAGTAATAAAGTTTACATAGGTTACTGGAATATAATTGCAAATACACAAATGGCCAACCTTTCCTTTAATTTGTAATTTGCAAATAGAATGGAATTGGGTGGGCTTTTCAACTGCCCATCCTCTGCCCCACACTATTGCTGACTTTGCACATGAGAAACATAAATAAAAATTGGAAAATTTAGCTTTTCCACTATAAAATCATTAATTTATTAAATCATCCTTTGAAAACTAGTAACTAGTAGATTTCTTCATCATGCTCGTGTTCCAATGCTATATTTTTCAAGTTTTCTTCTTGGGAAAGGCATACTCTATTGCTTTCTGGATGCACAAATCGTTTATATGAAGCTCAATCTATCATTCTGGATCAAATTGCCTTTGGTCTTTACAAAGCACTGCTCTTGAAGAACATAAGGTCTTGGCAATGGCATTTGTGCTTCCTGAAGTGGGTAAGAGCCCTTCTGGGTAATCTTGTGAAATCACATGAATGGCAGCTAGCCTAATACTGGTTGTCCTCCTCTAGGCGATGACATTTGAGTTACTGTCATCTTCATCTTGCGGCATCTCAAAGCCAATTATTCATCCGAGTTTTCAGCAGCATTAATGATGATTACTCTCTTTCTTGCTGAATTTATAAAATGTATCTTGACATCTTCAATTTCCCAACCTTCGGGAAGACAAGCTTTTGTGTGAGTGTGGACTAAGGTCCACGCCCGTGCTAATGACAGAAGTCCTGTAACCACACAGCCAACTCCCCATAATAAGAGGGACTTCACACACAAAGTTGAATGGCTCATTAATCCTATTATTTTAATCACCAAAGTCAAATTCTGGATTATCCAGACTAAATGAGCAGAGCAATTTTACAGCTAATCCAACGTATCTTTTCTGTAGTAGGTTTCCCTTCTTGCTTACAATTTAATACTAATAATACAATAACTGATTAGAGGGGGAGGCAACATAAAAGCATTTAATTCTTGCAGCTGGAATTTGGTAAAAACATAGAGAATAAAAATTTGTTTGCAACCAAAACCAGAATTTACATGTGAAAATCATCATTAATTCCCAAAATTAATAGTCTATGTATAAATACTGGAGAATAGTTTTAAATGTGCACTACAAATTGTCTTTTTAGAGAGTCAGCTAAGGAGACCCTGGGTGGTACCAACTGTTAATGTGCTTGACTGCTAACAGAAAGGTTGGCAGTTCAAGTCCACCCAAAGGCACCTTGGAAGAAAGGACTGCTACTGATTTACTTCCAAGAAAATTAGTCATTGAAAACTCTGTGGAGCACAGCTGTACTCTGATACACATGGGGTCACCATGAGGAGAAGTTGACTGGATGGTAACTAGTTGGCTAGTTATCCTTGCATTGTTCACACATCCCCTATCCACTGTCTGCCCTCCTCCTGCCCCTAGGAAACTGACACCCGGGGAGGCATCTGCAGAAAATCAGAAGGCAGTGAAAGTCTCTCTGGCGCTTTGTATCCCTTAACAACTACAGCTTCTATCTGAGGGGGCTTTCCTCCATGGTTCCAGTCTTCACTGGGCTACACTTTCTTCCTCTTATTCCTTTAAACCCAAAACTGTTCACCTGCTTTCCATTTTTGCTGTCTCTTAGCATCTACCGTCCCTTAGTCATTCCTTCACCCAGCCTACAATTCTGTTTGTGGTCCCTGCCTTAAAGTCTCTTCATCTGAACCATCTAACATTAATTGTAACCTGCTAGAACCCTGACTGATGCAGAGAGTCTAAAAATAAATAGACATGGGCTGCTTTGAATTTTACCTTTAATTTTCTTATTGGCCGTATTGGAATGTAGGTGTTGATAAAGGTAACTTGTGATAAAGAGTCTAATTTACAAATTGAACAATTAAGAGTTCACTCTTCATAGCCCTTTTGTCAATACTTACCCTTGCGGTCTTCAAGAGTTACACTTCTGAAATTAGGTCAAGTTGTCTTTCCCATTTGTGTTTATAATTTGGTGGCATTCAAGCAGAGATTCTGTATTTCATATTCATAAGTTCTCAATCTGTTATTGTTTAAAGGAAAATAGGGTTTTATAACCCCAGCAAGCATAAGATGTCTATTTGTAAATCTTAGCATTCATAGATCATAAAGCAAACTGCTTCAGCGTGTTTTAAATGGTGATATATTAAAGTAGGGAAGGCTTTAAAATGCCTTAAAGAGCAAATCAAAGTAAATAATAGAACTCAAAATAAATAACTCATTTATTTGCATAAGAAATCTGAACTTTTACTCTCAACGTTTCCAATCCAAATATGATTTTCTTTTTTTATTTTTATTTTTTAGGTTGTCTTTTTAAAAAAATTTTTTTATTGTACTTTAGGTAAAGGTTTACAGAACAAATAGCTTCTCATTAAACAGTCAGTACACAGATTGTTTTATGACATTAGTTAACAACCCCATGACATGTCAACATTCTCCCTTCTCAACCTTGGAGGACCTTTTTTTTTTTTTTTTTTTTTTTGGTGAATATATACATAGCCAAAGATACACCATCTCATAAATTTCTACATGTACAATTCAGACATCGATTACATTCTTCCAGTTGTGCTGCTATTCTTACTTTAGATAAAGGTTTACAGAACAAAATAGTTTCTCATTAAACATTTAGTATACATAATGCCCTATGACAATGGTTAACAACCCCACTACATGTCAGCACTGCCCTTACTCAACCTTGGGTTCCCTATCACTGGCTTTCCTGTCCCCTTCTGACTTCTAGTCCTTGTCCCTGGACTGCTGTGTCTCATTAGTCCCAACCAAATATGATTTTCTTTTAAGTTGTTCAGATGTTTATCGTTAATATAGCAACCAGTGATGTTAATTTGTTAAAACCCCAGCCAATATTAGTATACTGTAACTGGATCTCTTAAGTCTATATTTTCTTTTTTTTAACATTTATGTTTCAATATAGGCTATATGTATGTGTGCATTTTAAAAAAAGCAGGTTGTGAATATTTTTTAAACATCAGTGAAAAATAGAAGAATTTCCTCAAGTGTAAGTCTGAGTTTAACAGTCCCTTAGAAATATCTCTGATTTCCCGAGTGTGTTCCATTGCTTCTCTTATCTGTCCAGTTATCAGAGTTGCCCAGAGAGCATTTTAAAACATTTTCATCACCCTTGGGATATATAGTTGCCTACCCACTTTTTCTGCCTCTCAGTTTTATTGGGAAGCTGGTTTTCCACTGACAGTGCATGCTACCTAAAGAAAGGGGCTTTTTATAGCTTTGAAACAAAAATAAATAAATAAATAAATAAACTGTGTGCTGCAAATTACTGTTTCTACAGGATGTTTTATGAAGTGTGTGTGTTTTTGGTAGGAGAAAGAGAAATTCTGAAAATTTTTCTTTGGGAAACCGTATGTCCTCTGGGCTCTAGGGGGCACCCAGGGTAGAATTAGTGGGGACAACATATGTCTCCCGGGACTCAGAGGGTAAGATTGTTGGAGGAGGAGAAATCCGCACTACCTACCAAAAATTCAACAACACTCAATGACTCAGCAGGGCTCCATTAATGAAAACATGGTATCAACGAAAGCTTCAAACCAGAAAATAATTGGGTCTTGAAAAGGTTAAAAACACAGATGACTGGGTTTGATATCTCACTCCTTCCACACGTTTCAGGAAGGATGGGACTATATCTGTTTCATTCATCATTTTGTACCCAGCATTAACTCAAGACCCTCAATAATCAGTTGCTGAATGAATGAATCAGAATTTCTGAAGGTAGGGTCCAAGAACCTGTATTTTTAAAAGTGCTCCCTGGTGATTCTGGTGACCAGCAATTTCCAGAAACACTGATCTTTAACTTAGAATTTTGTATCTGGAGATCTTAGCCTTTACCTAATTCAACTTGTTTGTTTTGAAAACGGGAGAACATGACTAGAGATTAAATAACATGCCATATATAATCATAATATTTTTGTATTTTAGCAACACATTTTAAGACAAACAATGAGTAACTGTGACTAAATGACATAGTTTTTACCTTAAAGGTGAGATAGTTTACAATTTGGCCTGAGGGACTGTGAAAGGTCAGCTTCCTGTAGGCTGGAGGGCGATCTAAGGCAGGACTCACTACCTGTGAACACCCATCTTAGACTCTTGTATCAAGATCCTATTACAGAGGTACCTAAGGAGACTTCCCACCTCTACTCTCTCTCCCACAGGCTTTCAACCAACTATCTCAAATACTGTCATGTGTTGCTTAACATCCACAATATGTTCTGTGAAATAGGATGTTATGTGATTTAGATGTTGTGCGAACACCATTTTATTATATATTGAGCAAAGCAATGCGGGATACCTTTTGTTTCCCTTCCAAATTGATATTTTCCTTTGTCTCTTGCTGCTGCTACCACTAGCACTGGTTTTGCTGCATTTAGGAGCCATGATGCACTTCACAGTAATATTTTCAAAAGAAAATTAAACCGAGAGATAATGCTACAACACTCAAGAGATGTGCAATACAGGAGACTGGATGCTGCTGCCTGCAAGTCGAAGCATACACTGTTAATACAGTAAACTTTTTATCAAGACGTATATATTATAGGTTATATATGTACTGTACTGTTATATGCCTGGCAGTGCAATAGCTTCCTATACAAGAGACACGAGATACACGTATTGCATGCGGGAAGCTGTTGCATTGATTACGTACAGTTATGTCCTCTACGTTAAATCCCTCTCCTATAGGGATTTCTGAACTCTGTTATAACCTTATGGGACCACAGACGCATATGTGGTTGGACGTTGCCCGAACGGATGTTATGGGTGATATGATGGGGTGAATATGTTTTCTATGTGGCAAGAACATGAATTTTTTGGTGCCAAAGGGTGGAATGTTATGGATTGAATTGTGTCCCCCAAAAATGTGTGTCAACTTGCCTAGGCCATGATTCCCGGTATTGTGTGATGGTCCACGATTTTGTCATCTGATGTGATTTTCCTATGTGTTGTAGATCTTGCCTCTATGATGTTAATGAGGCAGAATTAGGGGCAGTTATGTTAATGAGGTAGGACTCTATCTGCAAGATTAGGTTGTGTCTTAAATCCATCTCTTTTGAGATAGAAAAGAGGGAAGCCAGCAGAGAGACAAGGGGACCTTGTACCACAAAGAAAGTAGTGTCAGGAGCACAGCATGTCCTTTGGACCCAGGGTTCCTGCACCGAGAAGCTCCTAGTCCAGGGGAAGATTGATGACAAGAACCTTCTCCAGAGCCGGCAGAGAAGAACTTCCCCTGGAGCTGACGCCCTGAAATCAGACTTCTAGACTGTGAGATAATGAACCTCTGTTTGTTGAGGACATCCACTTGTAGTATTTCTGTGGTAGCAGCACTAGATAAATAAGACACTGTACATAAAGAAAAGCGTCTTTCTTTATATGAAGTGTCTATATAGGCATTCTCTTCCATAAGAATTTCTCAAACAACTCTTATTTACTCTGTGTAGTATAAGTTAGACAAATAGTAGTGAAGTCATTTTTTTCTTCAAAAATCTGTCAATAATTTAAAATTCACTGGCTAACGTGATATTTTGTGCAAATACACCAAAAATGTTTAGTACCTAACCTTTTACTTCTGCCTGCATCTTAACATGATTAGAAAATATTTGTGGCTAGATAGTCATCTGAAAGCAAACATTTAGTCACCTAGCTGTTATTTGCAAAATTATTTCACTATGTTTAAATGGAATTTACTGCTGACCACAGTAATTCTTATATCTTTGTAAAGGAGCTGTGCAGCTAATATCTTTAAGAATTTCCAATCGCAAAAAAATAAAAGGGTTGATATAATTTTTAAAGGACTGTTTAAAGTAAAATTCAGTATCTGATAGAAAATGATACTCATTTGTTTAAAAATGGTGTATATTGTCTCAAAGACTATAAGAAGTAATAATGATAAAGTAATAATAGTAATAAACATTGATAAAGCACTTACTATCTGTCAGTTTGTCATACTGTGGTGGCTTGCATGTTACTGTGATGTTGGAAGCTATGCCACCCATATTTCAAATACCAGCAAGGTAGGTCACCCATGGTGGACAGGTTTCAACGGAGCTTCTAGACTAAGACAGACTAGGAAGAAAGGCCTGGCAATCTATTTCCAAAAATTAGCCAATGAAACCTTATGCATCACAACAGAATATTGTCCGACTCACCTGCTTTGGATGCCTCAACAGGAGGGATCAATCACTGCAGGTCGACATCATGGTGGGGGCCGGTGAGGGCGAGGGAGACCCTCAGTGAGATGGATTGGCGCAATAGCCACAATGATGGACTTGAACACGCAGGCAATTGTGAGAATGATGCAGAACTAGGCAGCGTTTTGTTCGGTTGTAGATAGGGTCACCATGAGTTGGAGTTGACTTGACAGCAGCTATCTGTGTATCTATGCGCTAGTTATGGAACTAAGCATTATACATACAGTACTCAATTTATGTAAAAAATACAAGATGTTTAGGTAAGGATCATGTGTGAATAATCATGTGTGATACATTATATGGTACACATATTTACTTATATAGAAAATTTCTAGGCAGATAGTAAGACATAGTTAATATTTTTTATTGTGGCAATCACTGGTGATTGCCTAACCAATAGCCATTCCTCTTCTTCTGTACTAATAGAGCACTGATAGAGCACTGATTTTGTTCAGGCAGCCATGTGCCTGGGCCCGGGGGTAAGTTATGACTGGCCTAAACCAATTATGGCCAATGATGGATTTAGAGATAGGCAAGTGATTGAGTCCTTGCCTAAGAAATGAGAGATAAAAAGGAAGTTTGTTTAGGGCTTCTGGGGAGGATTTTGTACCTCAGAAAATAGATATATGAGGAGAAATCTCTTTTTGCTTTCCTTCTTGCTTAGGAATCTTTCATTTGAAAATGTGCTGCCTGGAGCTGTGACAGCCATTTTGTGACAATGAGGTACGATATTGCTGGCACGCTGTGAATGAAGCCTGGATTCTTGATTCTGTCACAAGCTACAGAACCAGCTGTGAGACTGCCTATTCCTGAACTTCATATAAATTAACAATAGCCACTATTGCTATGGGTTTTTGCTACTCACAGCCGAAAGCATTCATGACTGATACAGTTACTTCTGAGAGTGGGACTGAGGGTCTAGGGAAGAGAAAGAAGACTTACTTTAAATTTTAGATCATTTTTTGGTGCTGCTTTAATTTGTTTTGCCAAGTACTGGCAATACTTTTAAAATCACAAGGCAATGATTTATATCTTTTAAATGAATGACTGACCTATTAATTTTGGGAAAAGTGAACGTCATGCTGTTTTAAATAGTACCATAAGTCCTTAGCCTACAATGTATTTATATCCAGGCACTCTTTACACCAATCTATGTATGCACCGTCGTTTGGAATATTTGTGCAGTTAGGCTAATTATGAATTTAAATATCAGAAGATTCCTTCTTTCCAAACTGTGCAAGAGCCTTTGTGTGTTTCAAACAACTTAACTCAGTGTAAGATTAATTTCACTAGCACGGGTTTGTAGGGAATATTTTTAATGTGCCTGTGGAGTCCCTGGTGCCCTGGCAGCGTAGTGGTTAAGAGCTCAGCTGCTAACCAAAAGGTCCGCAGTTCAAATCCACCAGCTGCTCCTTGGAAACCCTGTGGGGGCGTTCTACTCTGTCCTATAGGGTCACTATGAGTTGGAATCGACTCGATGGTAACGGGTTTGTTTGTGTGTTTGTTTCACTACCTGTAGGGATACTATGAGCCGGGATTGACTTCACAGCAATGGGTTTGGTCCTAATCTAAAGGTTGGTAGGTCAAACCTACCCAGTGGTACTGTGGAAGCAAGGTCTGGTAATCTGCTTTTGTAAAGTTTACAGCCAAAAAAAAACCTCAATGGAACGTAGTTTTACTCCGTAACACAGGAGACTGCCATGAGTCAGAATTGACTCAATGGCAACAGGTTTGGTTCGGATGGAGTGCCTGGGTGTTGCAAACGGTTGAGCGCTCAGCTACTAACCAAAAGGTTGGCGGTTCAAATCCACTCAGGGGCACCTCGGAAGAAAGGATTCATGATCTACTTCTGAAAGGTCACAACCGTTTGAAACCCTATGGAACATGGTTCTACTCTGAAACCTGTGGGGTCGCCATGAGTAGGAATCAACTTGACAGCAACTGGCTTTTTTTTGTGATTTACAGCGGTTACTTCAGGCTCCAAAGTTTCCTTCTGAAGTAATAGACTGAGAAGGAAGAGTTGTTTCCACTAGCTGGGGCTAACATGAGTCAGTAGCTATTTCTACTGGGCAGGTACATTTACTGAGATAAAGAAGAAGGGCAAAGAGTCAGGGAACATCAGCTAAAGTGTTCACCCGGATTTCTCCAAGAAAAGACCTTTATCTTTGTACTAATTCAATCGACTCCAACACCAATTTAACAACTACTGGCCCATGTTGCTGATGTTGTTGTTAGGTGCCATCAAGTTGGTTCTGACTCATAGTGACCCTGTGTACAACAGAATGAAACATTACCTGGTCCTGTGCCATCCTCATGATCATTGTTATACTTGTGCCCATTGTTGCAGCCACGGTGTCATTCCCTCTCTTTGAAGATCTTCCTCTTTTTCACTGACCATCCACTTTACCATGCGTGATGTCCTTCTCCAGGGACTAGTCCCTCTTGATAACATGACCAAAGTATGTGAGACAAAGTCTTACCATCCTCACTTCCAAAAAACATCCTGGCCCATGAGAAAGGTTATAATCCTCATTTGGAACGTGCTTGTGGGCCTTCTAGGAACTAGGCTTGCCAGAGAATCTGTATTACCTTCCTACTACTCCTCAGACCACTCCTGCTTCAGATGTCTTCTCCCCCTTTGTGGGTCCAGGAGTTGAACAAAAGTCTTGACTGGCACTACTGCGTGGAAGAAGTACAAACTATTGCATTGCTAGAGCCGGCAGCCCTGCCCCAGTCAGCAATAGTTACATTACAGCTGTCACATGTGAAGAGTCAGGATGAAGACAAGTAGAGCAAGGCCAGAGATGATGGCTAGGAAATAGTATCCCAAAAGGCACCCCATGATATTTTTATTAGAATAGTATCGAACTTACTAAAAAATCAGGAAGCAACTGGCATCTTTACAATATTTTTTTTCTATTAATGAACACACAATCTTAGCTTTATAAACTTCCTCTCTATTCTTCAACCAGTCTTAATATTGTCACTGTTAACCTCCAGTGGAACAGTCCTACAATTCAGCATCACATTTACTTCATTTATTTGTAGTCTTACGCCCTGCACCTGTTCCATTGCCAAGATCTGTTGAGTTTTTCTTGGTAAAAGTTCTTGACTACCTCACTACTTTTTCAGTTTCTTGTACTCTTTTGTAATTGTTGTTGTTGTTAGGCTCTGTCTAGTCAGTTCTGATTCATAGCAACCCTATGTTCAACAGAATGAAACGCTGCCCAGTCCTGTGCCATCCTAGCTGTGTGACCTTCGGTAAGTTACTTAAACTCTTTAGGTCTCAAGTTATTCATCTGAAAACCAGGGATCACAGTGATCTAACAGGGTTGCTGTTTAACCTGGAAAAAGCAACTGAAAAATTCTCCTTAGTTATCAAAGTTCTTTTCCTCCTGGCAAATAAAGGCCGAGGAATAAGTTTATGCCAAGAGTTAAGTGTCCAAAACCCAAACCCATTGCCGTCTAGTCAATTTTGACTCATAGCAACCCTACAGGACAGAGCAGAACTACCCCATAGGGTTTTCAAGGAGCGGCTGGTGGATTTGAACTGCTGATCTTTTGGTTAGCAGCCAAATACTTAACCACAGTGCCACCAGGGCCCCAATACAGTGACAGTGAAATTCAATTTCAAAAGAAAAAAATCAATGATGCATGCTTCAAACATAAAGTACAAAATCAAAATAATAGACTAAAATTATAATTTTACTTTTAATTATAGCTGAAAAACTGAAAAAAATCAAACATTCCAAGTTACAGAACCTTCAAAAATACTTGCAACTATATTGTCACATAAATGATTTTTGCTTGAATAAGATAAAACAACCATTTATTTTAAAAAGATGTAAACATTTTAATATTTAAAAGATAGTATGTCACATTTTCATGGAAAAATAACTACTAATAAAGATGATTGCATATTTTGTTAAAATTCGAGAATGCTATTTTATTATTAAACTCTTCTGCTGCCAGACATGAATTCTATCCTGAAAGGATGCGTGGAAGGTGGAAGTCAAGCCAACTGATCACACCTCCTGTTCCTCCTTAACATCCCTTCTGCCTGGTACCCACTTTACCACGGCTGTGCTGGGCAGGGCCAGGGTTTGGCTCTGAGCTTCGATCCACTTTAGGGGAGGTGGTAGCACCAGAAGTTGCCTCTCTAGGAACCACCTGCTCGGGGCCGTGCTCTGATTTAGAAGCTGACTCCGACCAGTGAGGTGAAACTGTCAGAGGAAAACTGGGAAGTCACAATACTGACTCCCCTGAAATTTTTTGCATTGTCTCAATCAAGTTACAGCCCCATAAAGAGGCATTTTGCTTTAAAATAATGTCATGACAATTATTACCTGACATGAATTGAATACTCTTTACCTGATGTATCACATTGCGTTGATCTCAGATATACAACTTCACTGGTATTTGTCATAAGAATCTTCCTTTAATGTTCAAATGTGTTACTAAAAGTTTTGATTTCAATTTGAAAATTCACTTCATTAGTGAAGAGTAGTTTATGAACTTACACCATTTGGTGGAGAAAAATGTATACATATATATATATAGAGAGAGAGAGAGACCGTTTTTCCATTCAAATGGATTTTCCCCAAAATCTGTCCCAATATTTAAACTTGTCCTCAGTAATTATGTAAGATTTTATGAGGATTCCATGACTCTGAGGCACTACGTCCAGATCATAGTGATTGGAGACATATTTTAGGGCTTCTTCCCAGTTCTCTTCATTGAGAACAGGTGCCTCTCCTCCCCACGAGAGCACCAGCAGTGGGCTGCTCTTCTCATGCTTATACTGCAGAAAACTAGCTCACCCTGATTAAACATAAAGTGGACGCCTAGTCCATGAACCAGACCAGTCTGATTATTTTTCTCTTGAGAATTTGAAATGAGAGACAGGCTGGGAGTCAGCTGGTGGTGATCACTAAGGCTGGAAGGTCCTATAGAATCAGAGACTAGAATTGCTGTTGAGGGTCGTGCAAACGAGAAGAAAGCAGAGAGAGGCAAGTGCAGAGTGGAGTGGGGGAAGTCCGGGGAACAGGAAAACATAGGTGAGAGAATGTGCAGCCCCAGAGAATAACTGCTTTAGCTTCTGAAGGCTTTTCAGTGCCCAAGTCCAATTCTCCATAGGGCTCGGCTGTCCTTCCTCCCTTGAATGCCATGGGGAGTTGTTCTCTAATAAATCCTCTTTTATCTGCAGTAGCCAGAGTGAGTTTCAATTTTTTTTTTGCAACCAAACGAGCCCTAAGGCTAAGTGAAGCCCTATTCTTTTAGAAATTCTACATGGCTGACTCCATTCACAGCAATGGAGCATCTGATAATGACATCTTCTTTGAAATACTTCCATCCAAGATTTGTGTTCATTCATCTGAGACTACTTACATTTAAAACTTAAAATGTTAATTACAGCATTGGATTAGATATATCAGACCTTAGCAAAAGTCAGATCATTGTATTTTATAATTCAATTCCTTTACAGAGAGTGAGTTGTAAAATTTATGACTCACTTTACATTTGCCCTACTCTTTTCAATGTGAAGATGCTTCATTTTCCTGGATGAAGAAGAAAGTTGAATGATTTTTCCTTCTTCCTGTGTTTGTTAACATTTCAACATCTTCCCTCATGCAACAGGCATATTCTTTTCATGACAGGCTTTTCGTTCCAAACATTGCTAAACAAGCTTCGGTGGCTTTAGCATTTTTGTCCATCCTCAACTAATTTGGGATCTTGCAAAGGACTATTTTTGAACCCTGGTGGCATAGTGGCTAAAAGTTCGGCTGCTAACCAAAAGGTCAACAGTTTAAATCCACCAGCCGCTCCTTGGAAACCATATGGAGCACTTCTACTCAGTCCTATAAGGTCACTATGAGTCAAAATCAGCTCCATGGCAATGGGTTTGGTTGTTTGGTTTTTAATCCAGATCATTTACCCTGCGACTTAAGGGATAAGATAAAAGTGAAATGAATTTGGAGGAACAAAAATTTTTCCTTTAAAATATAGGAGAATAAAAAATACTTAATAAAAATAATTATGGTAAATGAATGTGTTAGGCATTCACCCTGAGGGGGAAATACATGTGACTGGGCTGCTGTCCCGTCTAAAGACTGTCCCTATAGCCAAAAGAAATAATTCAAAGTTTCCTCTGTGATCATTTATCTTTTCCTAGCATTAAATTGAGCGGTCTGCCACAACCAACATGTGTGCTATTTTAACAGTCTCAATTAGGATGCTTCCAACCTTGTCAAAGTGGACATAGACCACTCTCTCTACCTCTACTTCTCTTATTAATGAACAATAGTATGGCAAGAGCCATTGCTAAAAGCACAGGCTCTCAGGTCAAACTGCCTAGTTTTGTATTTCAGCTCTACCATTAATACCTGTGTGACCCTGCAAATTTCTTAACCCTTCTGTGCCTCAGTGTTTTAGTATGGAAAATGGGATAACACTGGTACCTACCTCACAGGAGGGCTCTTGAGAAGTAAATGAGTCCCGGTGTATTGTAAATACTCAATAACATCAGCTGATGTTGTTAGGGTTGATGTTACTATTATTAATTAAGCAATCCTGAGTCGTAATCCTCCAGTCAGGAATTTACCATTCCCACTGGATGACATAAATGAAGGGTTACTAGCAAGGGCCGTGAAGTCCAAGCAGACATGCGTGTGAATCGCATCTTCTCATTAGGCTCGCAACCTCAGGCAAATTATTTAACTTCTCCAAGCCTTGGTTTGCTTAACTAAAATTGGAGATAGTATTAATAATTAGAATACAAGTGCATCATAAGCACTCAAAATTAGTTATGTATACAATGCATAGCAGGCTTTAAGTGCTAAATGAATATTTATGGCCATTAAATAAATGATATAAGGATTTGAAAAGTGAGGAAAGCTACTTCAATTTCCCCAAAGTTGGCAACTGATGGAAACACCAAGTACAACAAACCAAAGTTCACTTGCCCATGTTCTATACAGTCTCCCACACAAAACTGTTCTCTTAAATCACCACCCAAAGAGAGGAAGTCTTTTTTTTTCTTTTGCCTGCTCTTAAGAGTTTGTCCTTGATTTCAGCAGCATTGTCAAGGTATAGTTTTCTTTGTATACATCTTGCTTGGTGTTTACAGTGCTTCTTAAATCCATGGCTTAATATATCAACAATTTTAGAAAATTCTCAGCCATTAGCTCTTCATGCCTTTATTCTGCCCCCTTCTCTCTTTCCTTCCTTCTCTCTCTTTGTAGAATTACAATAGCATATATATTAGACTTTTTCGCTTATTTCATATGTATCATATATGCCTTTTTTATTTTTTGTAGGTTTGCCTCTCCGTGATTCAAAGTAGATATTTTCTTTTGATTTATTTGATTCTTTTTCAACTGTGTCTAATTTGCTATTAAACCCATTCATTGACTTCTTAATTTCAGTTATTGCATTTTTTCATTTCTGTGGGGGCAGTGGCGGTTTAGTGTTAGAATTCTCGCCATCCACGCAGGACATTCAGGTTAGAATCCCAGCCAGTGAGCCACAAACACAGCTACCACCTGTCTGTCAGTGGAAGCTTGCATGTTGCTATGATGCTGAACAGGTTTCCATGAGCTTTCAGACTAAGACAGACTAGGAAAAAAGGCCTAGCAATCTATTTCCAAAAATCAGCCAATGAAAACCCTATGGATCACAACAGCTCAGTCCCATTGTGCATGGGAGACACTGAGTCAGGGGCTGCCTCGATGGCAGCTAATGACAACAATATTTTTTCAGTTCTGGGATTTCCTTTTTATTTTTCAAGTTTTATTTTTGTTGACTGTTCTCTGCCAAAATTCTTAATCTTGTCTTTTAATTTATTGAACATATTAGTCATAATTATTTTAAATTCTATGCTGTATAATTGCAACAGCTGTATCCCCTGTGAGTCTGTTTCTATGTCTTCTGTTTTCCTTTCAGTCTCATCTTCTTATATGCTTGGTAATTTTTGACTGCATGCCAGACATAGATATAAAGCATTCAGAGATAAAATGGATCATGTTATCTTCCTCTAGAGAGTGCTCATTTTACTTCTGGCAGGAAACTGGGCTAGGGCAGTAGCAGATGCAGATCACCTTATCAATCAGGCTTTGGTCTTTGGGAAGGCTAGTCTGTATCCACTTTGCTCTTACTCCTAGGGTATATCCCTTCAGATTCCAATTGGACACCTGATGAGTTTACCAGGACCTAGCCTTCTTGACAAGCTTTTAACTCAAATTTTCTTCCACCAGATCCATGAGTCTGTTGAAAGTTCTGCTCAGGATCCTGCCTCTCAGCTCCCACTTTTAGAATTGGCAGTCGCTTGAAGGAGAAAAGTAGTGCAATATCAAGCTTACTTCTTTGGGCTTCCCTGTGCTTCCATATCTGAATCTGAGCCTCACAATCCCAGTTCCTTACCAGATTTTCTAGTTGTTCTCAAGAGTTGGTTCAAAACATCCTAGACCACCATTGCTAGAAGCAGAATTCTGGACTATGTTTTTGTTGTACATCTGCTACTCTTACTCTTCAGATTTCAAGCAGCATGCAGATTTCTGTCAAAATAAGTGATAGAGTTCTAAGTGGTACCAAACAAACTTTTATGAAGGGGGGGGGGGGAGTGCTTAATGGCATGGATAAGTCAATGGGAAAAGTTGGGAATATCCCTAAGGAGAGTCAAATCTTTATCACATATAGCAGGGCCAACACATTCTTATGTTATGAATCACACCATTAACACCTAGAGGAATCTGTTTTATCAACCCCTTCAGCTTCCAGTATGTTACAAAAGTGTTTGGATGGCTTTTACTCCTTTCTTTGGCCCTTCTTAGGGCCACTTTTTAAAAATTATTTTACAATGGTAAAATATATGTAACAAAATTTGCCTTCTTAATCATTTTCAAGTATACAATCCAGTGACATTAACTGCATTCACACTGTTGTACAACCATCACCACTATTTCCAAAATGTTTTCATCATGCAAAACAGAAATTCAATACCTAAGGGCACTTGATGAATAAAAAAGACTCATTACCATAAAAAAAGGCAACAGCCTGGGCACAAAATCTGTTGTGTTTTTATTTGTTTGTTTGTATTTTAGGAAACTAAACCAAATTAAATGACTAGAGGGGTGGCGCCAGCTTCAATCTCAGCTTTAAAGAATAGATTGGATTTAGATTTAATGTAGTACAACACATATAACAGTTACGCAGTAGAAACCTGTTAAATTATTTGTTGAAAAAAATAAATCTTTCTTCTAGACTATAAAGAAAATTGAGTTGATTGCACCAAGGATTGACATGAGCTGAATGGACATCGTTTGCCTGGCAGGGAATATTTGGCACTGCTCTTAGAAATTGAAGCTGGGTATCAAATCCAGCCAGTCTCTTCTTTTCCCTCTTCTGAGTTGGTATGTGTGGTTTTCATCTTGGTTTGATTAGAAATAATAAACTCTTTACTTCTCTAGTCCAGGTGATTCCCTCTCTCTCTGGAAGCATCCTAAGACTCAAATTGGCTAGTCTGCTGCAGGGAGCAGTTCATACCTGTTGTTGAAAGACAAGAGTCTTTGCTTCCATCACAGTGAGAGACAGGAAATCCCTGTGGCAAAGAAAGATGTGCTCATAAGAATGCAGAAATAGTGCAGCATTCCTCTCTATCTCAGATGCTGCGGAGAGAGAAATAGATGCTCCAAGGCATTAAATTCAGATAAACCAGAGCGTGGACTTTGATCGGATCATAAACACTGGAGTTATATCTTCAGTGTTAAACTTATTTTTGTTAGATACCATTTACTGAATGGTTTTTATCTGTCAGGCACTGTAATGATAGCATCACATATTCACTCATATTTTCAGAATAACCCTGCAAGATACATGTTAGTATTTCTATATGATAGAAGAAGAAACTGAGGTTCAGAGAGGCTGAATAGTTAGCCAGAGCTAGTGCTTATCAGTCCCCAGATATCTGTCAGTTTGTCATACTGTGGGGGCTTGGTTTCACTGTGATGCTTGAAGCTATGACACTGGTATTCAAATACCAGCAGAGTCACCCAAGGTGGACAGGTTTCAGCTGAGCTTCCAGACTAAGACAGACTAGGAAGAAGGACCTGGGCAGTCTACTTCTGAAAAGAATTAGCCAGTGAAAACCTTATGAACGGCAGTGAAACATTGCCTGATATAGTGCCGAAACATGAGCCCCTCAGGTCGGAAGACACTCAAAATACAACTGGGGAAGAGCTGCCTCCTCAAAGTAGAGTTGACCATAATGACATGGATGGAGTCAAGCTGTCAGGATCTTCATTTACGGAGGTGGCACTACTCAAAATGAGAAAAAAAAAATAGCTGCAAACATTCATTAATAATCGGAACATGGAATGTACAAAGTATGAATCTATGAAAATTGGAAATCATCAAAAATGAAATGGAACGCAATAACATTGATATCCTAGGCATTAGTGAGTTGAAATGGACTGGTATTGGCCATTTTGAATTGGACAGTCATATGGTCTACTATGCTGGAAATGACAACTTGAAAAGGAATGGCATTGCATTCACTGTCAAAGAGATCATTTCAAGATATATCCTGAAGTACAATGCTGTCAGTGATAGAATAATATCCATACACCTACAAGGAAGACCGGTTAATATGACTATTATCCAAATTACCAACCATTAAGGACAAAGATGAAGAAATTGAAGATTTTTACCAACTTTTTCAGTCTGAAATTGATCGAACATGCAATCAGGATGCATTGATAATTACTGGTTATTGGAATTCAAAAGTTGGAAACAAAGAAGAAGGATTGGTAGTTGGAAAATATGGCCTTGGTGCTACAAACAATGCTGGAGCTCGTATGATAGAATTTTGCAAGACTGACGACTTCTTCATTGCAAATATCTTTTTTAAACAACATTAACAGTGACTATACTATAACATGGACCTTGCCGGTTGGAATACACAGGAATCAAATTGACTACATCTGTGGAAAGAGACGAAGGAAAAGCACAGTATCATCAGTCAGAACAAGGCCAGGGGCTGACTGTGGAACAGACCACCAACTACTCATATGCAAATTCAAGTTGAAGCTGAAGAAAATTAGAACAAGTCCACAAGAGGCAAAGTACAACCTTGAGCATATCTCAACTAAATTTAGAGACCATCTGAAGAATAGATTTGATGCACTGAACACTAATGACTGAAGACCAGATGAGTTGTGGGATGACATCATACATGAAGAAAGCAAGAGGTCATTAAAAAGATAGGAAAGATACAAACCATAACTAACAACACACAAACTCCAGAAGATAAGCTAGATAACTGGGATCTTCTAAAAATTAAACACTTATGCTTATCAAAAGACTTCACCAAAAGAGTAAAAAGAGAATCTGCCGACTGGGAAAAAAATTTTGGCTATGACAAATCTGACAAAGATCTAATCTGTAAAATCTACAGGAAAATCCAACACCTCTACGACAAAAAAGACAAATAATCCAATTAAAAAATGGGCAAAGGATATGAACAGACATGTCACCAAAGAAGACATTTTAGTGGTTAACTGACACATGATGAAATGCTTGCGCTCACTAGCCATTAGAGAAATGCAAATCAAAACCACAATGAGATACCATCTCACCCCAGCATTACTGGCACTAATCAAAAAAACAGAAAATAACAAATGTTGGAGAAGCTGCAGGGAGATTGGAACTCTTATGCACTGCTGGTGAGAATGCAAAATGGCACAACCATTTTGGAAAACGATATGGCGCTTACTTAGAAAGCTAGATACAGAAATACCATACGATCCAGCAATCCCACTCCTAGGAATATATCCTAAATAAAAAGAGCCATCACATGAATAAACATATGCACACCCATGTTCACTGCAGCATTGTTCACAATAACAATAAAATGGAAACAACCTAGATGCCCATCAACAGATGAATGGATAAACAAACTATGGTGCATACACACAATGAAGTACTAAGCAACAAAGAACAATGATGAATCTGTGAAGCATCTGACAATGTGGATGAATCTAGAGGGCATTATGCTGAGTGAAATAAGTCAATCACAAAAGGACAAATATCATATGAGACCACTACTAGTAAAAACTCATGAAAAGTTTTACACACAAAAAGAAACAATCTTTAATGGTTATGAGGGAGGGGAGGGGTGGGAAGAGAAAAACAATAAGCTGACAATAGATAAGTGGTAACTTTGGTGAAGGGTAAGACAGTACACAATACTGGGGAAGCCAGCACAACTTGTACAAGGCAAGGTCATGGAAGCTCCATAAACACATCCAAACTTCCTGAGGGACCTAATTACTGGGCTAAGAGCTGTGGGGACCATGGTCTCAGGGAGCATCTAGCTCAATTGACATAACATAGTTTATAAAGAAAATGTTCTACATTCTACTTTGGTGAGTAGTGTCTGGGGTCTTAAAACCTTGTAAGTTACTATTTAAGATACTCCACTAGTCTCACCTTGTTGGGAGCAAGGGAGAATGAAGACAGCTAAAAATAGAAGGGAAAGATTAGTCCAAGGGACTAATGGACCACAACTGCCACGGCCTCCACCAGACTGAGTTCAGTACAAACAGATGGTGACTGGCTACCACCACTAACTGCTCTGACCAGGGTCACAATAGAGGGTCCCAGACAGAGCTGGAGAAAAATGTAGAACAAAATTCTAACTCACAGAAAAGATCAGACTTACTGGCCTGACAGAGACTGGAGAAACCCCGAGAGTATGGCTCCTGGACACCCTTTTAGCTCAGTAATGAAGTCACTCCCGAGGTTCACCCTTCAGCCAAAGGTTAGACAGAACCACAAAACAAAAAGGGGCACACCAGCCCAAGGGCAAGGACGAGAAGGCAGGAGGGGACAGGAAAGCTGGTAATAGGGAACCCAAGGTCAAGAAGGGAGAGGGTTGACATGTCGTGGGGTTGTTAACCAATGTCATAAAACAATATGTGCACTAACTCTTTAATGAGAAGCTAGTTGGTTCTGTAAACCTTCATCTAAAGTACAATAAATTAAAAAAGTTAAATGTAACTCTGTGACAGATTTAACTCTGAGCTTACTAGAAGCCACTTTTAAAAGGGAATCTTAATATAGTACATTGTCATCAGAGAATAGAAGACATAACATTTTCTCAGAAGAAACAATATTTTTTCTTGGCTCTAATTCTTTAAGAAGCCAGTCATCTTTTGGGATTAAGATTGAGACATCAGATGGCATCCACAACAGTCTTTCAGAAAGTGCAAATGCAGGTCTCCTTTAAATATTTCTTGTATCAAACTCAGAAAAGCTGAAAATCCAACTAAGTAAGAGAAGAGTCTTCCAGGTTGTAAGTTATGTTCCAAGAGACTAGCTTGATCCAAAGTTAATATTTGGGAAAACCAGAAAATTCGATAGATATCTCCTACCTTGACTCACTTTCATAAATATTATTTATTTCAATAAGGTTTTTTATAAGCACCAAAGTTTTGCCTGAAGGACTGGTCTTCTGCATTGTTTGGGAACAGATCCATGTTTTGGATACCAGAGAGTAAGCTGACAGTTTATTATGAAGATTGAAAAGCTTAACAAGTATTTCCCCCAGGTGGCTGTGGGATGCAAGGTTATTTTAGGCAACTTCAAATTTACTAAGGAGCTCTGGTGGTGGAGTGGTTAAGCACGTCGCTGCTAACCAAAAAGTTGGTGGTTTGAACCCACCAGCCACTCCATGGGGGAAAAATGTGGCAGTCTGCTTCTGTAAAGATTTACAGCCTTGGAAACCCTATGGGTCAGTTCTATGTTCTATAGGATCGCTATGAGTTGGAATTTGACTCGATGGCATTGGGTTTGGTTTTTGTTGTTGTTGTTTTTTTTAATTTGCTTAAATACTTCGATGAAAGCTCAACTGGTATTAGAGATTCATAATACAGCCTGTCAGAGTGGTTTAGGCATGGAAAATGCTCATGGCAAGTGTTTGCATTTGCCTGCCTAGGAAATAGAAAAACCTTAGTAGAGAAACATTTAATTCCCAGCAACAAAACCTCCACTCAGGTTGAGGAGGTAATATTTGTTGAGTACTTATTACATGTGCCACATGCTGGGCTTGGTACTTTCTGCAACTTACCTAATTTAATTGGGTAAGTTAAAATATTTGGGCTCGCAATATGATAAAAACTAAATGAATTTGACTACATGAATTTTGGAGACTAATTTTCAAAGACAATGATTTATTTTAAAAAATAAAACCAAACCCACTGCCGTTGAGTCGATTCCGACTCATAGCGACCCTATGAGACAGAGTAGAACTGCCCCGCTGGGTTTCCAAGGAGCCAACTGGTGGATTCAAACTGCCACCCTTTTTGGTTAGCAGCTAAGCTCTTAACCACTTCACCACCAGGGCTCCATGATTTATTTAGTGATGTCATAATTAATGATAAGCCATCTTTCTGGCAGTAGTCAATACTAGGTTCACTTGCTTCTGCAAGGCATGGCAAAAACAATACTATGTATTCAGCGAATGGTTTTCATTCTGTTCCTTGGCACCTGGAAAAATACATTTTCCAATTTCCCTTGCAGTTTAATTGGAACCATGTGACTAGGTGGTGACCAGTGGAATGCCCCACTTACAGGCCTGGCCACAGATCCCCATGTACGATTGCCCATGCTCTAACTCTCCCTTGACCATGCAGCTCGGTGAGAACTCCAGGAAGATAGAAACACAAGATGGAAGAAGCCCAGATCCCTAAGTAGCCATTTGATATAGGTCGTTTAGGACATCTGTCCAACTTGCATTAAGCTTTGCACTAATAAGAGAAATTTTATTATATTAAGCCAAAGATATTGGGGGCTACGTACTACAGAAGCTAGCTAGCATTATCACTCTCAGTTATGTGAAACTAAAAATTTATTGTCAACATAGAAGGATCTTTCTTCTTTTATATACATCTAAAAACATAAATCAAAATTTCTTTAAAATTGGCATCAGATCATTAAGATACAATTTTAAAAGGGCTTAAGGGTGGAAGACTAAACCATAACTCTATTTTATAAGTCCTGAAACTATTTTCTTATTTGTTGTTCAGCCATTACTTCCTATTTCAATTCTTCCAGTGACATTAAAATGGAATCAAACGCCTATCAGATAAGGTTCTCCATTGTCTTGGCAGAATTATTTGAAGATGAATGGGTGTCATCACTATAATAGCTGGTGCCTGAAGCCAGTTGGTTTCTCATGTGTGCTACCTTAGACCAGAAGATCGATGCCTTCAGTTTGTAAAGAGAAAATGGCATAAAATTTTGAAGATAAATCTTTTGAGGTGATACTTTTTTCATTACATAGTTAACTGTTTAATATAAAAGTGTTCATATATATTTAAATTACCAACTTTTGTAATTAACTATCTCATTGAGTATTCTTATTTTTTCAATAAATTTTCATTGATTGTCTTGGCTAGCCTACTGCGTAATTACACCATCTACAAATAAGGAGAAGTTTGCCCGTTGCTTTCAAAAGTCCATACATTTTTTCTTAATCTAATTGCAGCAAATAATATTTCCAGAATATTATAAAAGTAGTGACATGGGCATCCTCACCTCATTCTGCATATTAATGAGATTCTTCCAATGTTTCACCATTACACATTATTCTGGCTTTGAGTCTGATATAGATATTTATCATGTTAAAATTATCCACCATTGCAATTTTATTAATAATTTTTTTTTTAAACCAGGAATCAATAGTGCTGATAATAGGGTCTGCAGCACCCTCAGGAGGTCTTTTTAGGTTTAAATAAACATTCAAACTCATAAAGCTATCATCACTACGTTTGGCATCTATTCACTCAGAAGAATATAGGACAGGGACCACAGCTTGCCAGCACAGCATCAAGAGATCCTCTTCAATGGAAGTCCCCACACAGCAGTACAGCTCAGGTGCAAGATGAGAAACACGTAACACAGGTGTGAAACTACCCTAGCTTAACAGCCTCATGCCTGTCAGAAGGCAATATCTCTTGTAATAATTCAGTGGTGTCCAAGGTCTCTGCAAGGGATATGCCTAGTTATAAGAGTAACTGTACTCAGGTAGCTTCAACACTATGGTTTGCCATTAGGCATATTTGGTTCCCTTTGATCAAATTCAGATTATCAATCAGGGGCTCATTTTTACCAGCAGCATACTTCACATACCACCTTATCAGGTTGCCAGGGGAACAGAGCTAGAAAGTTAACATAAGGTCAAATTTTCATGCAGAGGGAAAAGGATTCTGTTACAACCCTTTTAGACATATAGGGGTTTTCTGGTAACTTGATTGTAATGAATTATCCTTTTAATATATTCCTAGATCATGCATGCTAATAATTTATTTAGTGCTTTTGCATTGATACTCATATCTGATATGAGCTGTGTGTATGTATGTATGTTTGTGCACACGTGAAAAGGCTATCTTTTTCAGGTTTAGGTATCAATGACTTCTTAGAAATAATTTGTAAGCATTCCATTTTTATGTTTTAGAAGGGTTTAGGTATCAGTGACTTCTTAGAGATAATTTGTAAGCATTCCATTTTTATATTTTAGAAGGGTTGAAATAAGACTGGAATTATCTACTCCTATGAGGAGTTAAAAGGGTATTTCTTTGACAACGATCTCATTTTATTTCAATGTTATTGGTCAGGTTAGGTTTTCTGTTTCCCCCTTGAGTTTTTTTTATATTCTAAACTCATTTGCATTTCTTCTGTATCTGAACTATATTCTTCCTTTTTATTTCTATATTTGGATAGTTGTTCGATTGCTTTCTCTCTTGTTAGGTAAACTATTAAAATAGTTTTTTTTGTTTTTTTTTTTTTCCCTCAAGAATCAGCTCTTACAGGTGTTTACAAATTCTATTGCCTTCTGTTTTACAATTCATTAACTTCTATTTTTATTTTGCTTGATACCTTCTTTTTTTTGCATTCTTAGTTTACTTTGGGGTTATTTTTCTAATTCCATGTGTTCAATGCTTAATTCATGTGTTATGACTATCTTTTATTTAGTAATATAAAAATTTTAGGTTATGAATTGTCTTTTGAGCTTAGCTATAACCATATCCTGTAGGTTGCTACATACATTATTTTCATCATTAGCCTTTAGGTACTCTGCACTTTCAGTTTTTAGATATAACTTTTGAGTTTGACTTGCACACTGAATCCAATCTCCACTCACCTCCTAAGGTATTTTGCTTTTTGTAATCATTTCCTTTCTCTCTGGAATCTTTCATTCTCACCATTCCACTAAAATTACTCTTATCAAAATCATCAATTACCTCTTTCTTGTCAAATCTGATAACATCTTAATCCTCATCTAATTTATCCTCTCGGCAGCACATGACGTAACTGATCCCATTCATCTCCTTTTGGAACCCCTTTCTACTCTTGACTTCTAGGACAATATGCTCCCCTGGTTTTCCTGTTACATCCCTATCTCTTCAAGCTCATTTCCTTGGTCTCCTCTCCTGCTCAAGCTTAAATTTTGGAGCAAGAGGGATCAGTCCTTAGTCTACACTTCTTCCTGCCACTCTAACATTATGTCATGCATCCCCTAGTGTAGCTCACTCTTTTCTAGTCCTAGGGCTTTAAATGCTACTTAGGACTATCAAACGTCTCCTCTGAGTTCAAGATTTTTACATCTTACTGCCTATTTGACCTCTCCTCTTGAATGTCTTATAGACATTGTGTACTTAACATGTCTGTAGTAGAGACTATTAGTTGCTATCTTAGTTTCCAAGGGCTACATAACAAAATAGCACAAAGTGGGTGGCTTTAAAGAATAGAAATTTATTGTCTCACAGTTCTGGAGGCTAGGAGCCTGAATATAGGGCATCGGTAGGGCCCTGCTCTCTCTGTCTGCTGTAGGGGATGATCCTTCCTTGTCTCTTCCAGTGTCTGGTAGCCTTAGGCATCTCTTGGCATTTGTTGGCTTGTAGATGTACAGTGAAACCTGGGAAGCTGGAACTCAATGGGACTGCCTTGTTTTTCCAGGTCTTGCAAGTTTTGCACCTTTGACAGGGTATAGTCTTACCACTTTTTTATTGGAAAATATTTGAGTTTTCTGTCTCTGATAGGTTTCCGCCTTCCACAGGTTCCGGCTTTTGAAGGTTTTACTGTGTCTTCATACGGCGTCTTCCTCCTGTCTAGCTTTCCATGTCTGGTCTCCTCTTTCATAAAACACCACTAAGAAGAGATTATTAGGACCCACCCTACACTGGTATGACCTCATGTACACCTAACTGATAACATCTTCAAAGGAAGTCCCTATTTCCAAACAGGGTCACATTCACAGGCATAGGGGTTAGGACTTCAACTGTTCTTTTTGGGGGATGCAATTCAATCCATAAGAGCTTCTCACCAAATTCTGCTCTCCACAGTGATAAAGAGAAGGGGGCACATAACTAGACTATACTTTCCCCCTTGCAAGTAGGTGTGTCCATCTGACCTTGTTCTCTGCAGTGAATGTGAGTGGAACTGATAGGTGCTATTTCTTGGCCCCAGTCTTTATGAGAACAGGTGTGCCTCTTCCACACTCTCTTTTCTTTTTCCCACTGGCTATAATGATAACTATTAGAGTAGACTTGAATGAGGCAAAGGAGCCCTGGTGGTGCAGTGGTTAAGCACTTGGCTGCTAACTGAAAGGTTGGTGGTTCAAACCCACCAGCCATTCCACAGGAAAAAGATGTGGCAGTCTCCTTCCATTAAGATTTACAGCCTCGGAAACCCTAGGGGGCAGTTCTACTCTGTCCTATAAGGCTGCCATGAATTGGAATTGACTCGATGGCCGTGGATTTGTTTTTTTGGTGAATGAGGCAGAGTCCTTGTCAGCCTGGGATCTGAATGACTGCATGCAATAAAGCTGCCCACCAACCAGATACACTCACCTCAGACTGTCACATGATGAAGAAATGTATTTTTATCTTATAAAAGTCATTATGGGACTTCTGGCAAAATGGCGTTCTAGGTAGAAGCACCACACCATCCCTCCACAGCAAAGATCCAAAAAACTAAGCCGAACAGAGAAAACAACAATCCTGAAACCCTAAAACATCAAATGAAGAGATAAAGAACTCAGCCAAGCACCAAATGGAGTGAGAAACCTGACAGAGAATGGAGAGCAAGGAGAGATTCATGCAGAGGTCCCCTATCAGCTCACTGAGTGTGGATCCGCCATCTTGGACTCTTATCAGAGACCAGCAAACAGGGGGTAAGAGAAAGCAGCTTCACGGAGCTTCCAGCGGGAGACAAAACAACTGGCAATTTGTGATATACGCTTTCCCACCCCCCACCCCCACTCGGCCTCCTCTGCTTCCAGCGGCCACAATCTCTTGTCTGGGAAGACCGGCTGCTTAGATTCCACCCACCTGAACGGGCTGGCTCTCTGAGTGCCATTTGTTGGCTGCTGGTGTTGCTTTTTCTGCTTCTATTGATTTCTTCCTTACCTCTCACCACCTCCCCCTCCTTTCACTCAAATACCTGGCTCCGTGCACCATCTTTGCTTCTTCCTGAGGGACTGCAGAGCTCCAGTAATTTGTGATATACGCTTTCCCACTCCCTACCCTTCTTCACCCACACTCAGCCTTCTCTACTTCCCACAGACACAGTCTGTTGTCCGGGCAACACCGGCTGCTTGGATTCCACCAGCCCGCACTAGCTGGTTCTCTGAGTGCCATTTGTTGGCTGCTGGTGTTGCTTTTATTCTGCTTCTTTTGATTTCTTCCTTACCTCTCAACACCTCCCCCTCCTTTCGCCCAAATACCTGGTTCCGTGTGTCATCTTTGCTTCTTCCTGAGGGGCTGTGGAGCTCCGTTCCAGTGTGGAGCTGCTTCCTGGTCTGGGATGCCATGCTGGTGGGATCACGGGGCTTTTGTTTGTTTTGAATTGTTTGTTTGTTTTCTTTTCCTTTTCTTGAGTTAGGAGCCCGTTCTGGCCAGGTGGTGCTGCGTGGCTTGTAAACTACCCACTTGGCTTCCACAGACGTGCAGAGGGATCCTTGAGAGCATTTCTTTTTTCGTTGGGTTTTTTTTTCCTGTTTTTTGGGGGGCTTTTCTTGTTCTTTTTTTTCTTTTTTAATTTGTTTTGTTTTCTTTTCCCCCTTTCCCCCTTTTTGTCTTTCTTCATTACTCAGTTTCTCTTCTCTCTATATCTTCCTTCTCTTTCTGTTCCCTGAATGCCTGGCGTTGTATACCTCTACGCCTTCTAGCCAGGCTGTACTGCAACACCTGAGAACAACTTCCCCAGACCTCATAGTCACACCAGAGGGATCCCTGGGAACTTTGCTGTTCTTTAACCTTTCTGATTTTTATTTATTCATTCTTTTCTTTTCTTTTTTTTCTTCCTCTTCCCCTTTCTGTTTTTCTCCATTTCATAGTCTCTCATCTCTCCACTCCAACGGCAAGCTCTCCTAGAATTCTCTTTTGGTTTTTTGTATGTTTTTGGCTCCTGTTCCTCTCTCCTCTCTCCCATATCCATCTTAGCTCCACACATAACAATCTCCCCTCTACATCCTGCCTACCTGCACCGTGTGCTTAACATCACACCACCAAGCAGCACAGGCACGGCCTACTGGAACCTGCCCTGCACTGATTACCAACCCGCCCTGGTGGCTGTAGTAAGTACCACAAACAACCCGTCCCAGTAACTCCTCTTCAGCTAGACCTGCCCTGCCATACCATATCTGAGTGACTGATCCTGCCAGTTGGAGAAGGAGATGAAAAGTATTGTGCCCACAGATGAGCAAACAACAAAGAACACACAGCCCACCTGCTCTGACATAGCCAAATTTTTTAAAAAAGGGACGAAACAAACAAATCTACCATCAATAAAAGAGAAAAATAACTACTAAATGCCCCAAAGACAGCAGACAAATATCAAAACATTTACAAAAACAGGACAGGATGGTTCCAGTAGGCCTCCAAAATAAAACACCAGATGACCTTTCAGTGGAAGAAAAGGCACTAGAACTACCTGATAGGGAATTCAAATCTCTAATACTCAGAATTCTCCAAGAGCTGAGGCAAAAAGCAGACAAAAATGAGGAAAAAATAGACAAATTCATGGAAAATACAGACAAAAACTTGGAAGAATTCAGGGAAATAATGCAGGAACAAAATGCCAAAATAAATTCACAACTAGAAATTATACAAAGACAACAATTAGAAATCCAAAAGATAAGCAACAAGATCTCAGAAATGGACTATGTCATAGAAGGGCTGAGAAGCAGATTTGAAATGGTGGAAGACAGGATCAGTGGAATTGAAGACAAACACTTGGATACAACTCTGTTTGAGGAAAACTCAGAAAAAAGAACAAAGAAAAATGAAGAGACCCTGAGAGTTATGTGGGAACAATCAAAAGCAAAAATCTGTGAGTGATTGGAGTTCCAGAACAGGGGGAGAAAACAGAAAACACAGAGAGCATCATTAAAGAACTCCTGACAGAAAACTTCCCCAATATCATGAAAGATGAAAAGCTGGCCATCCAAGAAGCTCAACAAACCCCATATAGGAGAGACCCCAAAAGAAAATCACCAAGGCATATCATAATCATACTCGCAAAAACCAAAGACAAGCAAAGAATCCTGAGAGCAGCTCATGAAAAACAAGAAGTCACATACAGAGGAGAAACAATAAGACTAAGCTCAGATTATTCAGCAGAAACCATGCAGGCAAGAAGGCAATGGGATGACATACATAAAATCTTGAAAGAAAAAAATTTCCAGCCAAGAATAATATATCCTGCAAAACTCTCATTCAAATATCGTGGTGAAATTAGGTCATTTCCAGATAAACAGAAATTAAGGGAATATATAAGAGCCAAACCAAACTTACAAGAATTATTAAACGGAGTTCTTTGATCTGAGAACAACCAACTTCAGTTCACAGGCAGAATCTAGGATAGAGGATCATACCAGCCAGATACCAATCTAGGAAATGAACTCTCAAGGACTATCCGAAACCAAAAGAAATACAACAGGGAGTCAGAGCAGTTAATCAGTAAATGGCAACAACATCAAAACAATAAAAGAGGGAATAAACGGCATAGGTATAGAACCTTCTAATGGAGAGGAAGGCAAGGCGATACCAAGTAATGGTAGACTGCTTCAAACTTAGAAAGATAAGGGTAAATTTCATGGTAACCACAAAGAAAGTTAACAAACATACTCATAAAAAAAAGAGGAAAAACATAAAGTCTCAGCAAAAACAAAAGAAATGAAAATGAATCCACAAACAAAAGTAACTCAGCACAAGAGAGTAAGAAGAACAAAGAAAATGTCAGCACCACAAAAAAAAGTCCTACAAAATGACAGCAACAAACTCACATCTATCAATAATTACACTGAATGTAAATGGACTCAGTACACCCATAAAGAGACGGAGAGTGACAGAATGGATAAGAAAACAGGATCCATCAATATGCTGTCTACAAGAGACACACCTTAGAAACAAAGATGTGAATTTATTAAAAGTCAAAGGTTGGAAAAAAATATATCAAGCTAACAACTACCAAAAAAGAGCAAGAGTGGCAATTATAATCTCAGATAAAACAGACTTTAAAACAAAATTCACCATAAAAGACAAAGAAGGACACTATATAATGATTAAGGGGACGATCCATCATGAAGATATAACCATAATACACATCTACGCACCCAATGACAGGGCTCCAAAATACATAAAACAAATTCTAACAACACTGAAAAGAGAAATGGACAGTTCCACAATAATAGTAGAAGACTTCAACACACCACTCTCAGTAAAGCACAGAACTAAGAAGAAACTCAGCAAAGATACAGAAGACCTAAAGGGCACAATCAGCCAACTTGACCTCCTAGACATATATAGAACACTCCATCCAACCGCTGCGAAGTACACATTCTTTTCCAATGCACATGGAACATTCTCCAGAATAGACCACATCTTAGGCCACAGAGCAATCCTCAACAAGATCCAAAACATTGAGATAATTCAAAGTATCTTCTCTGACCACAATGCCATCAAGGTAGAAATTAACAACAGAAGGAGCAAGGAAAAAAAATCAATTACATGGAAACTGAAAAATACCCTGCTTACACATCACTGGGTAATAGAAGAAATCAGAGATGGAGTCAAAAAATTCCTAGAATCAAATGAGAATGAAACCCATCATACCAAAACCTTTGGGACACAGCAAAGGCAGTCCTCAGAGGACAATTTACAGCAATAGATACACACATCAAAAAAGAAGAAAGGGACAAAATCAAAACATTAACCACAGAACTCAAACAAATAGAAAGACAACAGCAAATAAAGCCCACAGCCACCGGAAGAAAGGAAATAGTAAAGATCAGAGCAGAAATAAATGAAATAGAGAACAGAAAAGCAATAGAAAGAGTCAACAAAACCAAAAGTTGGTTCTTTGAAAGAATCAACAAAACTGACAAACCACTGGCCAGACTGACAAATAAAAGTCTTTATGTTTTTGGATCTCTTTGTTACAGCATTTTAGACTTTTGCCTTGAGTAACATAGAAATTTTACCTTAACTAACATCTAGAAGGGATGATATCTTAACAAAAAACTTGCATTTGTTTGGTCACATGCAGTCAGAGTGACAGGCAGAAAGATAAAGAGTTTTCTTTTATGCTGATTCTAACAGGAAGTCTTTGGAGGGATGATCTGATCTGATCACAGTTTTACAGCATATAACCAGGTCTTCGAGCAGGTTCATTCTAGTTCGACCCGCTGCTGAGAATTTGCGTTTCCACCATTGGATTCTTATAGATCTCATTTACACAGAAGAATCACCTGGAGATCTTGTTAAATGTAGATTCTGATTCGGTATATCTGGGGTGGAAAGGCAAATTCTCAGTAGGAGATCAAACCGGAATGAACCGGTTGAAAGCCCTGGTATAACTATAGCCACTAGGTGTAGGCTGGAAAGCCAGTGAGATGACTTACACTATTTTGTAAAATCATTATCGATGATAATTTGGAAGGCACGACACATATCCAGATCAAGAGAAAATAGTTGTAAAGAACAAGATTGTTAGTGTATCTTGATGCTACATGTTGCTTTTTGTAAGGTATCATAAGAAAGAGATGACAGCAGACAAGAACTGGCTGTTTTGCAAGCAGAAATGGAAGAACATATGTCAATAAATTTAGGTCTCCCAGCTGTGGTGGCACAGTGGTTAAGAGCTTGCCTGTCAACCAAAAGGTCAGCAGTTCAAATCCACTAGCCACTCCCTGGAAACCCTATGGGGCAGTTCTACTCTGTCTTATAGGGTCACTATGAGTTGGAATTGACTCAACGGCAATGTTTTGTTTTTTGTTTGGTTTGTTTAGAGTTGAAAAACACAACTGCTTTTATGCCCCAACATTAATACAAATAAATTCAAGCAAGCCTTGCGGCAAAGATCAGACTAAGGGTGTTGCCTTCGCAAAGAAACCTACATTTCAGCTAGCCTCGACATAGCTCCGTTAAAAGGAGAGAGTAAGGTATAGACACAAAGAAGCAAAGAAATAAAGCAAGCTTAAGACTAGAACTAGAAAAGACTTTGGTTGTGGTTAACTACACACGGAACTAACTGGAAGCAATTAGATCAGAAGCCTACTAAGATTTTCAAGAAATTTTGTTTTCACATAAATCATGAACCTGTACTGAAAATGTCTGTTTCTGTTAGCTCCTTAAAGCAGCTCTCAGGCATTCAAACTTGCACTTGTAAAAAAAGTGTTGCAAAAAAATGTACAGCCCCCAATAAAGTCATATGCTCCAACAGTCACTTCAGATGTGGCTATGGAAGACTAATGGACAGGTGTTCCTCCAGGACCTTCTTCCTAGTCTGTCTTGGTCTGGTAGTTCTGCTGAAGCCTGTCCACCATGAGTGACCCTACTGGTATTTGAAATACTGGTGGCATAGCTTCCGGTATCACAGCAACACGCAAGCCACCACAGTACGACAAACTGACAGACTAGGAAGGAACTGACAATCTACTCCTAAAAAATTTGCCAGTGAAAACCTTATAAATAGCAGCAGAAGATTGTTTAATATATTGCTGGAAGATGAGCCCCTCAGGTTGGAAGGCCTCAAAATACTACTTGGAAAGAGTTATTGCCTCAAAGTACAGTCGACCTTAAAGACGTGGATGGAGTAAAGCTTTCGGGACCTTCATTTGCTTACGGAGCATGACTCAAAATGAGAAGAAACAGCTGCAAACACCCATTAATAATTGGAACGTGGAATGCATGAAGTATGAATCTAGGAAAATTGGAAGTTGTCAAAAATGAAATGGAATGCTTGTAGATAGATATCCCAGGCATGGGTGAGCAGAAATGGACTGGTATCGGCCATTTTGAATTGGACGGTTGTATGGCCTACTATGCCAGGAATGAAAAATCGAGGAGGAATGGTGTCACATTCATTGTCAAAAAGAACATTTCAAGATCTATCCTGGGGTACAATGTTGTCAGTGGTAGGATAATATCCATATGCCTACAAGAAAGATCAGTTAATACAACCATAATTCAAATTTATGCACTGACCACTAATGCCAAAGATGAAGAAATTTAAGATTTTTACCAACTTCTGCAGTCTGAAGTTGATCAAATATGCAATCAAGATGTAGTGATAATTACTGGTGATTGGAATGTGAAAGTTTGAATCAAAGAAGGATCAGCAGTTGGAAAATATGGCTTTGGTGGTAGAAACGATGCCAGAGATCACATGATAGAATTTTGCAAGACCAGTGACCTAATTCATTGGAAATACCTTTTTTCAGCAACATAAATGGTGAGTCTCAACAGAAGGAATACACAGGAATCAAATTGACTACATCTGTGAAAAAAAGATGATGGAGAAGCTCAATGTTACCAGTCAGAACAAGTCCAGGGGCAACAGACTCATCAATTGCTCACATGCAAGTTCAAGTTAAAGCTGTACAAAATCAAAACAAGTCCATGAGAGCCCATAGTATGACCTTGAGTATATCCCACCTGAATCTGGAGACCATCTCAAGAATAGATTTGATGCCCTGAACACTAATAACCAAAGAGCAGACTAATTGTGGAATGACATCAAGGATATTATACATGAAGAAAGCAAAAGGTCATTAAAAAGAAAGAAAAGACCAGACTGGATTCAGAAGAGACTCTGAAACTTGCTTTTAAATGTAGAGTAGCTGAAGTGAATGGAAGAAATGATGAAGTAAAAGAGCTGAGCAGAAGATTTCAAAGAGTGCCTCGAGAAGACGAAGTAAAGTATTATAATGAAATGTGCGAAGACCTGGAGTTAGAAAACCAAAAGAGAAGAACACACTCAGCATTTCTCAGGTTTAAAGAACTGAAGAAGACATTCCAGCTCCGAGTTACAATATTGAAGGATTCTTTAGGGTCAAAAATTGAATGATGCAGGAAGCATAAAAATAAAAAAAAAAATAAAAAAAGATGGAAGGCCTATATGGCTTCACTGGAGAATTCTACCAAACATTCAGAGAAGAGCTCACACCAGTACTACCCAAACTATTTCAGAGCATAGAAAAGGAAGGAATACTCCTGAGTTCATTCTATGAAGCCAGCATAACTCTGATACCAAAGCCATGCAAAGACACCACAAAAAGAAAATTACAGACCAATATCTCTCATGAATATATATGTAAAAATTCTCAACAGAATTCTAGCCAATAGAATTCAGCATCATATAAAAAAAAAATACACCACAACCATGCAGGATTCATACCGGGTATGCAAAGGTAGTTCAGCACTAGAAAATCAATCAAAGTAATCCACCACATAAGTAGAACAAAAGAAAAGAATCACATGATCATCTTAACTGACACAGAAAAGGCATTTAATAAAGTCCAACATCCATTCCTGATAAAAACTCAACATAATAAAGGGCATCTGCACAAAACCAACAGCCAACATCATTCTCAACAGAGAGAGGCAGAAAACATTCCCATTGAGAACAGTAACAAAACAAGGACACCCTTTGTCACCACGCCTATTTAACATTGTGCTGGAAGTCCTAGCTAGAGCAATAAGGCAAGAAAAAGAAATATGGGCATCCAAATTGGAAAGGAAGAAGTAAAACTGTCCCTATTTCACAGATGATATGATCCTATATGTAGAGAACCCAAAAGATTCCACAAGAAAAGTACTGGAACTAATAGAAAGATTCAGCAGAGTAGGAGGATACAAGATCAACATACAAAAATCAGTTGGATTCCTATACACCAACAAAGAGAACTTTGTAAAGGAAATCAGGAAAAGCATACCATTTATAATAGCCCCTAAAAAGAGAAAATACATAAGAATAAGTCTAACCAGGGACATAAAAGACCTATACAAAGAAAACTACAAACACTACTGCAAGAAACTAAAATAGACTTACATAAATGCAAAAATATACCATGCTTATGGATTGGAATACTCAACATTGTGAAAACGTCAATCCTACCCAAAGCGATCTACAGATATAATGCAATCCTGATCCAAATGCTAACCGTGTTCTTTTACAAGCTGGGAAAACTAATCAACTTTATATGGAAAGGAAAGAGGCCCGGGACAAGCAAAGCATTATTGAAGAGAAAGAACAAAGTAGAAAGTCTCACACTACCTGATCTCAGAACCTACTATCAGCCACAGTAATCAAAACAGCCTGGTAGTGGTACAGTGACAGACACAGAGATCACTGGAACAGAATAGAGAACCCAGATGTAAATCCATCCACCTACCATCACCTGACCTTTGACCTAGGACCAAAGTCCATTAAATGGGGAAAAGACAGTCTATTTAACAAATGATGCTGGCAAAACTGGATGGCATTCTGAAAAAAATGAAACAGGACTGTCTTAGGCTGGGTTCTCTAGAGAAGCAAAACCAGTAAAGTGTATAAATATATATATATATATATAGAGAGAGAGATTATATCAAGGAAACAGTTCACACGATTGTAGAGGCTAGAACGTCCCAAGTCCGTGGATCAGGGTAGAGGCCTCTCCCAAGTCACACAGTCACAGAAGCTGGCAAGCCCAAGATTGGCAGGTCAGAGGGCAGGGCTCCCGCTCACAGGCTGTGTAGATCAATGAAGCCCAGGTTCAGCAGATAAACTGACAGCTCAAGTCCCAAGAATGGGAGTTGAGATGACAGGAAGCAGCCACAGGATCCAAAGGGAGCAAAAAGCCAGAATGTCTGCTTATATACAGACGCGGGCCACAACCCCAAGGAGACTCCCTTTCATCTGATTGGCTACTCACAGTATATTCAATCATGGGAGTGATTACATTAAAACACTGAGAATCATGGCCCAGCCAAGCTGACACACAATCTTAACCATCATAAGGACCCATACCTCACACCATACACAAAATACAAATATTGTTTTGGATCAAAGACCTAAATATAAAATCTAAAATTATAAAGATCATGGAAGAAAAAATAGGGACAACACTAGGGGCCCTAATATGTGGTATAAATACAAAACAAACCATAACTAACAATGCATAAACACTGCAAGATAAACTAGATAACTGGGAGCTCCTAAAAATTAAACACTTAATGCTCATAAAAAGACTTCACCATGGAGTAAAAAGAGAGTCTACTGACTGGGAAAAATTTTTGGCTGTGACATATTCGACAAGGGTCTAATCTCTAAAATCTATAGAATACTTCAACACGTCAACAACAAAAAGACAAATAACCCAAATAAAAAATGGGCAAAGGATATGAAAAGATGCTTCACCAAAGAAGACATTCAGGTGGCAAACAGACACATGAGGAAATGCCCACGATCATTAGCCATTAGAGAAATGCATGTCAAAACTACAATGAGATACCATCTCACCCTAACATTACTGGCATGAATAAAAAAGAAAAAACAGAAAATAGCAAATGTTGGAGAGGTTGAAAGGAGATTGGAATTCTTATGCACTGCTAGTGGGAATGTAAAATGGTACAACCACTATGGAAAACAATATGGCACCTCCTTAAAAAGCTAGAAATAGAAATAGCATACGATCCAGCAATCCCATTCCTAGCAATATATCCTAGAGAGATAAAAGCCATCACACAAATAGACATATACACACCCATGTTCACTGCAGCATTATTCACCATAGCAAAAGATGGAAACAACCCAAGTGCCCATCAACAGATGAATGGATAAACAAATCACGGTACACATGCACAGTGGAATACTACACAGTGATATAGAACAATGATGAATCTGTGAAACATCTCACAAGATGGATGAATCTGGAAGTCACTGTGCTGAATGAAATAAGTTAATTACAAAAGGACAAGTATTGTATGAGACCACTATTATAAAAACCCAAGAAAAGGTTTACACACAGAAAGAAACAATCTCTGATAGGTACGAAGGGGGAAAGGGGTGGGGAGGGGAAATCACTAACTAGTAGTACATAAGTGATAACTTTGGTGAAGGGAAAGACAACCCACAATATAGCGGAAGTCAGCACAACTGGACCAAGGCAAAGTCATAGAAGCTTACTAGACACATCCGGACACCTTGAGAGACTGAGTTACTGGAGCTGAGGGCTAGGGATCCTGGTTTCTGAGGACATCTAGGTAAATTGGCATAACATAGTTCATAAAGAAAATGTTCTACATCCTGCTTTGGTGAGTAGCATCTGGGGTTCTAAAAGCTTGGGAGTAGCCATCTAAGATACACCTATTGGCCCCAGCACATTTGGAGCAAAGAAGAATGAAGAAAACCACAGACACAAGGAAACTATTAGTCCAAAGGACAAATGAACCACATGAACCACAGCCTCCACCAGCCTGAGCCCAGAAGAACGAGATGGTGCTGGCTACCACCACCTACCGCTCTGACAGGAATCACAATAGAGGATTATGGGCAGAGCAGAAGAAAAATGTAGAACAAAATCCAAATTCACAAAAAAAGATCAGACTTACTGGTCTGATGGTGACTGGAGGAAACCCCAGCTACCCTGCTAACTCAGAACTGAAGTCATTCCTGAAGTCCACCTTTCAGCCAAAGACAGGCCTATAAAACAAACAATAACACAAGTGAGGACCGTGCTCCTTAGTTAAATCAAGTATACGAGACCAAATGGGCAACACCTGCCCAAAAGCAAAGACA
This sequence comes from Dugong dugon, assembly GCA_030035585.1. Lineage (NCBI taxonomy): Eukaryota > Metazoa > Chordata > Mammalia > Sirenia > Dugongidae > Dugong > Dugong dugon. Next base: position 15,806,409 of record CM057463.1, on the reverse strand, counting down.
AGAAGGCAAGAAGGGACAGGAAAACTGGAGGAATGGACACTGAGAACCCAGGGTTGAAACGGAAAGGGGAAGAGTGCTGACACATTGCGGGGATTGCATCTAAGTCACAAAACAATTCGTGTATGAAATGTTTTAATGAAAAACTAATTTGTGCTATAAACTTTCACCTAAAACACAGTAAAATTTAAAAAAGATTACAGCCTTGGGAATCCTATGGGGCAGTCCTACTCTGTCATATAGGGTCACTATGAGTCAGAATTGACTCAATGGCAGTGGGTTGGTATTGACAATCTGTAATTATTTTGTTTCTGTTGTAACAATGTGTGTTGAGAAGAAAAAGCACTGAACGATTTTAGCATCCCCATCCTGGAACCCCACTGCATTTCTACTGATCCTCCAAAGGGAGATTATGGGGAGCCCAGCCAGAGGTCACAGAGATGCAGGCAGAGAAAGCAGCCATAGGCCGAGAGTAAAGATGGGAGCCAGGTCACAGAGGGAAAACAGGCTGTAGGGTAGACTGACAGAGGTAATAATAATAAAAAGAAATGGAAAGCCATATAGACTCTGGGGAAGGAGGGAAGGTGCTGGACTGACCAAAGCACATGAGCTGGAGATCCACACTGGTTTCTGTAAGTGTGAAAGGAAATACCCTGTGGTCAGCTAGGCCTCCACCTGAACCACTACTGCCGTTGGCCAAGCTTCTGCCTGGAAGAGTGCTCCCCACCCCATCTCCCTCCTCACTAGCTGGAAGCATTCGCTCTCTCCTCTGTTAACACAAAGATGGGCTCACATCACTAACTTGGCATTATTTGTGCACATGCTCCCATAGTTCCAAGGTTATAGGCATGTGCTGATGTTAGCTATAACTCCACCCTTTTCTCTTCTCTTAAAAGATAAGGGTGTGCCATGAAACCAGAAGAACTGGATGCTGCCCAGCTAACTATTACTGAACATTTTGATCAAGGATTCTATAGGGGAATACTGGTCAAAAGGGAGAAAATGCAGAACAGAATTTCAAATTATCACAGACTCCAAACCTTCTGGAGCCATGAAGGCTGGATGAACCCCTGAAACTATTGCCCTGAGATTATCTTTAAACCTTAAACCAAAAATATCCCCTGAAATCTTGTTAAAATCAAACAGTAACTTAGCTTAGCTAGTAAAAAATGTCTGCCTTGAGCATTATGCTCTTTTAAGAACTATCTGTATGGGATCAAATTGACAAGAGCAGTTCTAAAGATTAGATAATAACTTTAGAGGGCAGTGTGTTTATGTTAATGGGGGAGGAACAACTCAGAAAAGTAGCATTAGAATGTCTGCACAACCTGAAGAATATAATCAATGTCACTAAATTGTACATGTAGAAACTGTTGAACTGGTGTATGTTTTGCTGTGTATATTCCCAACAATAGCAAAATTAAAAAAAAAAGATGAATACATAGAGTCACTGTACCAAAAAGAATTGGTGGTTGTTCAACCGTTTAAGAAGTTAGCATATGATCAAGAACCAATGGTATTGAAGGAAGAAGTTCAAGCTGCACTGAAGGCACTGGAGAAAAACAAGGCTCCAGAAATTGACGGAATACCAAATGAGATGTTTCAACAAACTGCAGCAATGCTGGAAGCACTCAGTAGTCTATGCCAGGAAAATTGGAAGACAGCTACCTAGCCAACCAACTGAAAGAGATCCATGTTTGTGCCCATTCCAAAGAAAGGTGATCCAACAGAATGTGGAAATTAAACTATATCGTTAATATCTCACGCAAGTAATATTTAGCTGAAGATAATTCAAAAATGGTTGCAGCAGTACATCAAAAGGGAACTGCCAGAAATTTAAGCTGGATTCAGAAGAGGACGTGGAATGAGGGATATCATTGCTGATTTCCGACAGATCTTGGCTGAAAGCAGAGAATACCAGAAAGATGTTTACCTGTTTTGTTAACTATGCAAAGGCATTTGACTGTATGGATTATAATAAATTATGGATAACATTGCAAAGAATGGAAATTCTAGGACACTTGATTGTGCTCATGAGGAACCTGCACATAGACTAAGAGGCAGTTGTTCGAACAGAACAAGGGGATACTGTGTGGTTTACAATTAGGAAATGTGTATGTCAGGGTCGTATCCTTTCACCATACTTATTCAATCGGTATGCTGAACAAATAATCTGAGAAACTAGACTATATGAAGAAGAACTCGGCATCAGGATTGGAAAAAGACTCATTAACAACCTCAGATATGCAGATGACATAACCTTGCTTGTTGAAAGTGAAGAGGACTTGAAGGACTTACTGATGACAATTGAACACTACAGCCTTCAGTATGGATTACACCTCAACATAAAGAAAACAAAAATCCCCACAACTGGACCAATAAGCAACATCATGATAAACGGAGAAAAGATTGAAGTTGTCAAGGATTTCATTTTATTTGGATCTACAATCAACACCTATGGAAGCAGCAGTCAAGAAAACAAATGATGGATTGCATTATGCAAATCTGCTGCAAAAGCTGTCTTTAAAGTATCAAAAAGAAAAAGTCACTTTGTGGACTGGCCCAAGCCGTGGTATTTTCAATCACCTTATATGAATATGAGAGCTGGACAATGAATAAGGAAAACCGAAGAATCGATGCATTTAAATTATGGTGTTGGTGAAGAATACTGAATATACCATAGACTAGCAGAAGAATGAACAAATCTGTCTTGGAAGAAGTACAACCAGAGTGCTCCTTAGAAATGAAGACGGCCAGACTTCGTCTCATGTACTTTTGACATGTTATTAGGAGACCAGTCCCTGGAGAAGGACATCATGCTTGGTTCGTCCCAAGAGTCAGTGAAAAAGAGGAAGATCCTCAATGAGATGGATTGACATAGTGGTTGCAAGAACGGGCTCAAACACAGCCAACAATCATAGTATGATGCAGGACTGGGCAGTGTTTTGTGCTGTTGTACACAGGGTTGCTATGAGTCTGAACCAACTAGATGGCACCTAACAACATAACAACAGTTCCTTCAAGGAGTTACTAGGTGGTGTGAATGGTTAAGCACTGTACTAACTGTGAAGGTTTGCAGTTCAAACTAACCAGAGGCACCTAGGAAGTAAGGCTTGGCGATCTGCTTCCAAAAGGTCACAGTCTTGAAAACCCTATGGAGTGCAGTTCTGCTCTACAAGCTTTGGGTAGCTAGCTATGAGTCGGAATCGACTGGCCAGCAACTAACAATAGCAGCTCCTCTAAGAGAGTAGAAGCAGGGGTGATCAGATTGTCTAACCAAAGCACTTCCTCCACTGCCAGAGCACAGAGTCTCCATAATTCTTTCTCAGTAAATAAAAATAAATAACCAAACCCATTGCCTTGGAGTAAAACTGCCCCATAGGGTTTCCAAGGCTGTAATATTTACAGAAACATACTGTCACATCTTTCTTCTGTGGAGCCACTGGGTGGGTTCCAACTGCAGATCTTTCAGATGGCAGCTGAATGCTTAACCACTGTGCCACCAGGGCTCCTTCTATTCTTGCACAGCTGGGAATCAAAATTTCTGTAAAAGAACACCATGTGTTCCTCATTCTTCTCTTTTCTTCATGAGTTTTTAAAGTGCTAATCCTATCCCTGAAAGAGCCCTGGTGGTGCAGTTGTTAAGTGATTGGCTGCTACCGCAAGTTCCGTGGTTCAAACCCACCAGGTGCTTCACAGGGGAAAGACATGACAGCCTGCTCCCGTAAATATTACAGCCTTGGAAACACTATGGGGCAGTTCTACTCTGTCCTAGAGGGTCGCTACAAGTCAGAATCAACTTGATGGCAATGGTTTCTTCTTTTCCCTATCCCTCTGCCACTGCTTTAGATGGGGTGGGGGGAGCAATAGCTTGTATAACAGTTTGAGTGACACTAACTACGAGAGGTTATATCAGAACTTGATGAGGACACAGATCTTGCTCTGTCCTCTGCGTGCACACTGTCCCTACCCCAGACCCTCATATAACTCTTTCCCTCACTTAATTCAGTCTCTGCTCAAATGTCACTCCCCAGAGGTGTCCAAACCACCCCTTCTAAAATCACAGCTCCATCACTTTGTATCATCTTACCCTCCCCTACATTTCTTCATAGCAATTACTGTCTTGCTCCCTCACTGGAATGTTAACTCTTTTAGGGCAGGACTTCGTCTTGCTCCCAGCTGGATTTCCAGCACCTAGAAATGGCCACAGCTCGTCTGTCAGTTTGTTGTACTGTAGTGGATTGTGTGTTGCTACAAGGCTGGAAGCTATCATATGCCATTAGTACTTCAAATACCAGCAGGGCCACCCATGGTGGACAGTTTTCAACAGAGCTTCCAGACTAAGACAGACTAGGAAGAAAGGCCTGGTGAACTACTTCTGAAAATTAGCCCACAAAAACCCTATGACTACAACAGAATACTGTTCCATATAGTGCTGGAAGAGGAGTCCCCTACGTTGGAAGACACAACACAATGGCTGTAACAATGGATGCAAACATGCCAAGGATCATGAAGACGGCATAGGACCTGGCAATGTATTATGTTGTACAAGGGGTTGCCGTTGAGTCAGAGCCAACCCGATAGCAACTAACGAAGTAACAGCAACAAAAACAACAACAGAAATGGCCAAGACATCATAGACTCTCAGTAAATATATGATAAGAAAAAATGACTACATCATTAACAGCTTTTTAATCTCAAGTGTTTGAAGTTATGTGTGTTTGGTTCTGTTTTGTTATTTCTCTCTATCACATTGTGATCAAAGATAGATAATTATTTGTGTGTGAGAAAACTGAGGTTACTACCTGTAAGGTGGCATTGCCTGGTAGGAAACCTAACCAAAAAGTTGTTCTACTGGAAAAATACAGACATTGCCAAAAACAAGTAACTTTCATCTGGTCGTGCTTGTTTGTTTTTAAGACTGAGATATTGAAATATCACTCCCATGGAAACTACCTTTTTTGGAAAGATCACTGGTGGTCATACCTGCAGCACAGCAACCAGTAAGACCTTTGGAAAGTCTTTAGGGTCTTCTTAGTTCATTGTTCAACAAAGTCAGATAGAATTAGTTACAGCTTACTCAAGACAGAAGCTAAAATTCACTCAGCAGAACCCAATCAAATCCAATCCGTTCACAATTTACTGAACTGAAGCCTTGTGCCAGGTATTGGGCTGCACACAAGGGATGTAATGACGAGACAGGCACTGCTTGGGCCTTCTTGTTGGTTAGCCTGGTGTTTCATGTGAACACGGAGTGGTAGAGGCAATTAAAACGTACACATTAAAAGCTACGATATTGTTGTTGTTGGGTGCAAGTGCTTAACCATTGTGACACCAAAGCTCCTTTAAAAGCTGTATTGTTGCTGTTAGGTGCTGTGAAGTCAATTTTGACTCACAGTGACCCCAGTAGCCCCATGTGATGGAGTAGAACTGCCCCATAGGGTTTTCTAGGCTGTAATTTTTAGGGGAGCAGATTGCCAGGTCTTTCTCCTATGGAGCCACTGGGTGGGTTTGAACCATCAACGGGTAGCAGCCAAATGCTTAACAATTACACCACCAAAAAAAAAACCCGTTGCCATTGAGTTGATTCCGATTCTTAGTGACCCTATAGGACAGAGTAGAACTGCCCCATAGGGTTTCCGAAGCTGTAAAATCTTTATGGAAACAGACTGCTACATCTTTCTCCCACAGAGCAGCTGGTGGTTTCGAACCACTGACCTTTTGGTTAGCAGCCAAACACTTAACCACTGTGCCACCAGGACTCCAAAGCTACACTAGGAAAGCATATATGACAGGAGTCTCAACCAAGCAAAAAATCAAAAAAGGCTTGCTTCCTGGGCAAGTGTCAGCTAAGCTGGTACCGAAAGGGTAAGTGGGACTGTCCAAATAAAGAAGGGAAAGAATACAATGTTTTTTGAGCCAAAGACAAGAGGAAAAAATAAAATCAAAGCGTGTCATGGATTGAATTGTGTCCCCCAAAAATATGTGTCAACTTGGCTAGGCCATGATTCCCAGTATTGTGTGATTGTCTACCATTTTGTCATCTGATGTGATTTTTCTATGTGTGTGGATCCTACCTCTATGATGTTGATGAGGTAGGATTAGAGGCAGATATGTTAATGAGGCAGGACTCAATCTACAAGATTAGGTTGCATTTTAAGTCAATCTCTTTTGAGATATGAAAGAGAGAAGCAAGCAGAGACACATGGGGACCTCATACCACCAAGGAAGCAGCGCTGATAGCAGAGTGCATCCTTTGGACCTGGGGTTCCTGCATGCAGCATCTCCTTGACCAGGGGAAGATTGATGACAACGACCTTCCTCCAGAGCCAACAGAGAGAGAAAGCTTTCCCCTGGAGCTGGTGCCCTGAATTCGGACTTCTAGCCTAGTAGACTGTGAGAGAATAAACTTCTGTGTGTTGAAGGCATCCACTTGTGGTATTTCTGTTATAGCAGCACTAGATAACTAAGACAGAGAGGCATGCAGATGGGACATTACACTTTGCTCCAGACACCCATCCCGTTTTCAGCTGCCACTTTTCCCCTTTTCTTCCATTTCCAGTTTTTTAGCCTGTAGGTTAGCCTTTTCTCCCTACTCATCCATTGCTCTGGTAGGGCTTATTTGCAAACTCAAACGAGGATCAAATAAGCAAAGAAAACGGCTAAGGAGTAGCTTCTGAAGCCTGGAACCAAGCCTACATTACCCTTACAAAATTTGATTTTCTGCAGAAAAAATATTTTGATAACCACATTTTTGGACTTCATTAGAAGGATCTGAAATGGATGACACCAAGCTGTTTGCCTAAAATAATGTCCCAAGCCTGAGTTGGCATGGATATTTCCTGAGGTTAAAATAGAAACTTGTTTTGCTAACAGAAGACAACTTGGAAATCAAAGAGTTGTTTAAGTTGAAACCATTATTTTTCCTTTTGTTGCAGAAAATGCCTGTTTTTACACACCCTGAAAGATCAGGAGAGTGAGGTCACTCTGCCACAGAACTTCCCATTAAAAACGCGAAGTTGTAGAAACCTCAAAAAAGAAATAAAGATGGAAAAAGTTTTTCATGTAACAAATTCATTCTACAAACATTTATGAGTACCCACTATGTGCCAGACACTGTTTTAGGCACTAAACAAAGATACCTGCCCTTGTAGAGTTTGTATTCTAACAGAAGACAAACAAGATTAAGCAAGTTATATAGTAAGCTAGAAGATGAGGAGTATGGAGAAAAGGCAGTAGAATAGGGTAGGGGGCAGACTGCAATTTTAAACAGGGCAGTCATAGCTGGTTTGGTCAAAGAGGTAATATTTGAGCAAAGACTGAAAAAAAAAAAAAGGGAGAATGTGAGCCATGCCAATAATCTGGGTCCAGGCAGAGGTAACAGCCAGTCAATTGCCCAAGATAGGGGCATGCCTGGAGTGTGCCAGAAAGGGTGAGGAGGCCATGGACTGGGGAAAGAGAATAGATTAGGTCCAGTAGAAGGCGAGACAGCAGATAACTGCACGGGGAAGCTATTCGAAGTAGGGTTTGAGAAGAGATGACTGACTTGATCTGATAAGTGCTTTAAAGTGCGTTTTAAGATAACGATTGTGTGTTTTCATATGAACACAGTTCTTCAGCACAATACTTTTTACTTTGCAATAATAAAGCAACGACTGCTTAAAATGGTGTCTAAATGATCTCCTCCACAACATCAGGCACCGCAGCATTGTCTAGCAGTAACAGCCTCCGTCTCTGGCAGGCACGTGCCCCTGGAGGGGCAGCCGCTGCTATTCTCCTAAAGTGTTCAGAGTTGAGCTGGCGGAGATGGAAAAACAGTCTGCACGTCTCTTCTTCAACACTCGACAGGCGAGCCAAACATTTCTTTCGGTTGGTTACAAAATAAAAATTATGTCTTTGCCAACTCTGTGGGAGAAGCAACTCCCGGAGTTTGCCTTTGCTAATTTGTCCAAGTCGTGCTGTGGTTTCACTGAATGTAGACACTGCTCAGCTCCAGCCCCATAAACCTCTCCCGTCTTGGGCTTCTTCGCCCTCCGGCAAAATCTATGGTTTGTCCCTGTGGTCATCACCTGTTCGGGCGGAATCCGCAGAGCGCGCACCTACGCCGCAGGCTCCCTTCCTTCCCGGCTCACCCTTTCCTGCTCAGCACCCTGCCTTCCAACTCCCGGGCCCGGCTTGCAACTTTTCTCCCAGCCTGGGGCTCGCCCCGCTTGGCTGGTCCCCAAAAGACATTGCCTTCCCGCCCTGCAGGCCCCTGGGAGAGGCCGAGAGCCCTCACCCCTAGCCCTGGCTGGGAGGGCGGCGAGTCGGGCGCACGCGCGCCCCCACTCCCGCGCCCCTCCCCTTGGGCAGCACCGCTCCCCCTGCAGCGCCTCCCCTCGCGGGAAGGGAGCCGCAGGGGCTCCCGGCGCCGCGCGGCAGACCTGCTCCGGCTGCGCGCCGCTCCGCTCTCCTCCGGGAGTGGCAGCTCTGGCGGCGGCGACGACAGGGGGTTCCCGGGGCCCGCAGCTTGCAGTCGCGGCGGGAAAGCGGAGCTGAGGAGGCGAGCGCGCCTCAACTCCGCGCCCAGCACCCGCAACCTGTTCCCCGCGCTCGGCTGCGCTGCCTCCGGGACTCGCCGCCAACCATGGATTTCCTCCTGGCGCTGGTGCTCGCGTCCTCGCTCTACCTGCAGGCGGCCGCCGAGTTCGACGGGAGGTGAGTTGGACCTTGGGGCTCCCTCTCCTCCTCTTTTCCTCCTTCCCGTGCTGAGTTCAGGCTCCCTGCTCTGGGGTCCCCTCTCCCGGGAGTTACATGGTCAGAGAGGAGACTTCCCAGCCCAGAAACTGCTCCAGAACAGGAGAGCCGTCGAGTCAGTCCTAGCGGCTGCGAGCTCCCTGTGAATCGGAGAACCCTGTCGCGGCTCCCGGAGGGCGGCTCCGCGGCGGGGGCGAGCCGCCCACCCCGGCTCCAGGCGCTCGAATTAGCCTGGGGGACAAGAGACATTCGAGTCCCAGATCGCGACCCTGAGCTTTAGCACCTTAAGCAAAGGCGATGCGCGGGACATCCATTGGCCGGGAAATTATTTAGACGACTCTACAGTGGGGAAAACTTGCATTTACTGGGACGAAATCCCAGCTCATATCTGTCAGGGCTGGTCACACATAGGGGTGGGAAGCGACTGGCCTACGAGCGGGGACCTGTTTGCCTCCCTGCTTTTTATTTTTGAGGGAGGAGGACTTAAAATAGGGACCAAGGAGGGGGGAGCGCTACTGTGTGAGTGTGCCCGCACACTGCTCCTGAGACCTCGGGCAGCCTGACTGCTGCGTGCTCTGACAGGTTCCAACAGTCCCGGACTCCGTCTCCGCTGTCACTCAGCCGATCCTCTGGCGGCGGCGCGCGGCGCCCTCTCCCCACCCCGCGGCCGGATCCGCTCGGGCGTGTGAGTGAGTGAGTGTGTGTGTGTGTGTGTGTGTGTGTGTGTGTGTGTGTGTGTGTGTGTGTGTGTGTGTGTGTGTGTGAGCGTGTGCGTGTGTGTGTGTCGCTCGGGAGGCTGTGCTCGGTTACCCCACTCCACGCAGTTACAGACCGGACTGTCCCGGAGCGCCGTTCGCTGCTGCTCTTGTAGAAACTGAAGCAGGCGCAGCCCGGGGCGGGGTTGGGGGGAGGGGAATTAACCTGGGTCACAGGGCCACCCAGTCACCCTTCTTCAGCGATACTCCACTCTCTGCCCCGCCATGGATCTCCCGGCGCAGCCCCAGAGAAAGATGCCACACGCCTGTTTACCCTGCAATCTTGGAACGAATCAATTCCACGATAGACTGGCTTTCTTGTACCTGGAAGGTTCCAGAGGGGAACCAGTGGAGCGTTGAGATGCAAAAGCACAGCTGCTTGTTTACCACCTGGCTGGAGGAAATAGAAAGTTCGGGGTTATCTTATACTTTGAGCCCAGGGGCTTAGCGGAGAGGTAAGGAAAAGGGCAGTTGAAGAGATAAAGAGAGTTTAAGAAACCGTGGCTCAGCGGCCAGAGGCAAGACTTCTTTATTTTTTAAAGCACTTCTTTGCCTAGGCACACATGGATGTGTTGTGCATTTCTTGTACACATATTTCCAACAAGAAATACATCGCCTGATCATGCACACGATTTTCATATAGCTTTAAAAAGGTATTTAAAACACCCGGTTGAAATGTCAATCCCCTGCGCTTTCCCCAAAATGTCATTTAGATGTGAATCTAAACAAGGAAACAATTTACCAAATAAGGTGTCAAGAGTGGAATCTGGAGGATAAATCAGTATCCCGAAACTGAGCACTTTCTTTAGTCCTTATTTACATTAAAAGCTGTTGTCTACTAGTCGATTCCAACTCGTAGCGACCCTTTAGGACACAGTAAAACTGCCCCATAGGGTTTCCAAGGAACAGCTGGTGGATTCCAACTGCGACCTTTTGGTTAGCAGCCAAGCTCTTAACCTCTGTGCCACTGGGGCTCCTTATTTGCATTAGAGAGGAAAATAATATGAATTATTGATGCAGGAAAGTTTCAAACCACAAAGACACTTGAGATGTCAGGTACACTTTAAACTCTCCTTGGTTTGATTTAGATTTCCTTTTCTAGTACATTTCTTTCTTCTGGGACTGCTTTCTGTCAGAATCATATCTCAAAAAGAGCTCTGTTTCATTTGATCCCTTCTTTATGCCCCTTCCCCTTTCACCCTTTATATGAGACAGAAATGAATTATTTTCTTCATTGACATGTCCTGTATTATTTAACACTTGCCAGTTTAGATGAATCACTCAAAAGTGCCCCTCCTCCCCAACAGGTGCCTGTCTTTGAGGAATCTGTTTTATTTCCAGCCTGAAAACCACCCTGTGAGTAGCAGCCCTGAGAATTCTTGATTTTAGCTGGTGCTATTTACAGTTAAGAAAAAATCTGCCCCACTTCTTGTCTCTTAGATATATATGTGTGTTTAACTGTCTGAAATTTGGAATTAGATCATAACAGAACTATTTCCGTGAGGCTGCTTGATCCCTAAATTTCTTCAGGCATGAAGGAGTTAGTAGGAAATTGTTGGATGTGGTTTAAAAAAATTCTAAAATAACAAAAAAGAGAAATTTATATTTAATTTCAATAGTGTCTTTATTTATTTTGGATCTTTTTGTTTGGTAGGTGGCCCAGACAAATAGTGTCATCCACTGGCCTGTGCCGTTATGGAGGAAGGATTGATTGTTGCTGGGGCTGGGCTCGCCGGTCCTGGGGACAGTGTCAGCGTGAGTATCATCCCTGGGGCCTTCAGCCACTTGCGAGGTGGGGCTTTCCACCATCGTTCACGGCCTCACTCCACCCACCAGAGAGCTTGTTACTGAGCAAGGACTGGCTGTGTGGGTCTGGCGTGTGACTTTTCAGGTATAATCCCTGACTCCTCTTTCTGGCCCTCACAGCCTGAGCCACCTGTATTAAGGTGCAGCTTTGTTGTTCTCAGAGAGCCTCCTAGGATGCTCATTTTAGCATTTGTACCCAATGTCTCCATCTCCTGTTTGCCCGCCAGGCTTACTCCTTTCTTTGCTCTAGGCTCTGAGATGGAGGTAAGATAACGGGTCTAGACTGTATTTACACTAAATAAATCCCGAACCTCATAGCACTTATAAAATCCTTAACCATAGCTGTCGTGTAAAGTGGCCCATTTCTAAGTCTGTTTTTGAAGTGAGGTGTATTGACTATTCTAAATGGACCACCCAGTATAATCAAATAAACCCCTGAAAAAAACACCATTCTGAAGTTCTGTAAGTTGTCAACATCGTGTGATAGGTGCCAGATCAGAATACTCATTTTACCTTTGCCAAGATCACATATTTTAATGGCGAAATTCAGAGCCACATCACAAGAGCTTGAGAAGAATTTTTTAGCGTTTTATCTGGAGCTCCAATTTTATCCCCACTTGCCCTCCTGCCCCAAAACAACCAACCAACCATCCCCAAACAACAAAATACATTTCTGGGACATCTTTAGAGTATTATGTTGGCGTGCCTGGCGAGATGATGGGAACTAAGTTATGTTCCACACTGGGATGTATGTTCTGTTGCCCTAATGAGGGAGGGGCTTAGGGGAGTCAAGAAAGCAAGAGGAGAAAAGGAGGAGCCTGCCTCAGAGGTGTGTCAGCAGTGTGAGGAGTCAGGAAAATTCAAGTTTAGGAAAGTTAGGAATTCCCTCAACTTTGTTAATCTTTGAGAAGTACATATGATATCTATGCTTAATTTTTGAGGAGGAAAAGAGACGGTCATAGGTTGACATCTCTGAGTTGGGGATGGAAAAGTGAAGTGTCTAATGTTTGTCTGCTTGCTATATGCAAGCCACAGAGCTAGACCCTTTGCAAGTTGGCCATTGTATCTTGTTGGAGGGAGATAGGCAGGTTACTGTCTCCCCACTGGTTAGCCTACCTAGCGTTTTGTCTAAGGGAAGATGGCCAAAAAGAAGATAGGTGCCAGGTGGAATTTAGTCCTGTGCCAGTTATACCTGGGTGTCAGAGTATTTACATAGCCAGAGATCACAGGTGTGGAATTTAAAGAGACATTAGACTACTGATAACCAAAGGGTGAAGAGAGGACCATTCTCTTGAACAGACACCCACACCCACACCCCAGCACACAACCCTCCTGAATGAGAAATGAGTAGTTTCTTTGCAAGAATGGAGACAGCTTGCTCCTTTGCTGTCTTAGTTAGTAGGACACTTCCATAGTGAGTGTTGAAGTGCTGTGAGGTGCATAGAGTCCCTGAGCCCCACCCAGGACAGGGCTGCGTTGGCAGCATGCCTGGAGCAGCAGTGGAGTGTACCTTTCGAGAAGGCAGGCAGATGCAGGCAGTCGGGAGAGGTGTAGGAGTACTTGTGCACTCTGCCAGATGGACTGAAGAATTTCAAGAGAAAACGCTTTGGATTCTTAGAGGTTCAGCGACTCTGGAATTCCCCAGGAAGAGCCTCTAAGAGCTGTTCTGTTTCTCTTTACTATGTAATTAAGTTTTCTCTACTATGAACTAGCTTGGCCATTCTGAATTTGAGTGAGTGAAAAGACCTTTCAAAGTTACAGTGGCATTACAAAATTTAAACATCCAAGGTATTTTCTAGTGTTTCTCTTTCTGCACAGTACCTTTCTTAGAAGATACGGAACACTATTTTATTGTTTTTTTTAATACCTTAATCTTGTTTCCAAAAGAATGCAATATGGTCACATATAGTATTTGATAGTATTTCCCTTTTCCTTCCTGTTATTCCTCACAAATCTGAGGAAACTGCCACATGATGTGGATTAATTTTTGAGATGAAAATGTTATAAAAATGCGTGAGATGATACTGTGCACATCACAGTTTATTTCAACCTTAGGTTTGGCAAAAGCATGAAAGTTTAAGAGGCAGTATAATGGCAGGGAACGTGGATTCTGGAGCAAGACTGCCTGGGTTTAAATTCCAGTTTCACCTCTTACTAGCTTTATGACTTTGGGCAAGTCACTCAGCCTTTCTGTGCTTTATTTTTCTAAAATGGACAAAAAATAGTACATCCCTCATATACCAAGATGAGGCTTAAATGAGTTACTGTTTGTAAAGCACTTATAACTATCCATGGCACAGAGTAAATACTACATACATGTATCTGATAAAATTAAAGAAATATAAAAAAATACTGCAGCTAAAACTGTTGTGGGTTGGAACATACCCCTTGCTTTTTGTTCATTAGGCATGCTGTGTATAAATTTTTGAGTCTATACTGCCGAAATTAAAGATGGTTCCAAGGTTCTCTATGTTGCATTAAAATGAGATCCCTTTACATTGAAAAGGGCCAAATGGTTCTTTACCTGTAGTACTGAAGATGGCAGGGTTGTAAGTTCCCAGGTGGACATGTCCTTCTGTTTTCACTTTTTCCAGAATCTCAGATGGTCCAAATGTCTCTTGTCAGTTCAGAGTTCTGCCTGCCTTTGTTTTGATATAAACAGGTAGAGGAATGTGGGAGCAAGAGGTCAGCTCAGAACTGCACCAAAAGGACGCTTGTGAGGACAGATGGAATATCTCTGAAAACTCTTCATTTTCTAAAGAAAGCCTTTATGAAATTAAAATCTTTGTCTCTATGAAATTGCATTGTTATTCTTGAACAATTAAATCTAGTCATGGATTGCCTATAAAAATCCCAAAGAGCTTCTAGGAAATTTAACATAAATGATGTTTTCTCCTTTCTGACCCTTAGATAATCTCAGAGTTCCTTCTCCAGAGAAACATTTTCCCTTCCTTATCAAAGATGCTCTGGTTTTCATTTTTCTGAATAATTCACATGTTTTCCTTTAAATCAGCACAGCAAAACAGAAGGAAACTATTCCCACCCTCTACACAGAACCTCCTGATTTATCCCTGAGAAGGGGTGTGTATAGATGGGGAAAGTGGTGCTTTTATTATATTATTTATCAGATCTCGTGCCCTAGTGCAGCAACACTTTGGCGAGTGTCTATTTCATTTGGTCGAGCATTTGTAAGATGTTTTGACTCTGTTCATGTGAGTCAAGTATACATGTCTCTACATAAGATTCTGGATTTCATTTTCACTTGCTACACGCCTTTTCAAGGGCTTGTTTGGAGAGGCCGACTAACATGGCAGGGTGCTAAAGTTGCTGCACTTCCCTTCTGGCTCACTCTGTCTGGCCTCAAAGCCACATTCATTCAGGAGACTTCTCGTCCTCCCCTCTGGGACTGAGGAAGGAAGGACCAGAGATGCTACCCGCACAGACATAGGAGTTCTCCTCCTGCTTCCTGCCCACACCACCCCTCTATCCCAAGATTCTTGACCTGTATGACCTGTTCCAGAAATAGGCAGGTTGTGTTTTCATAGTTCTGTTGTAGGTCATACCCTTGGCTTCTTTCTGTTCTTTGCTTTGTGTTCTTGACTCATAAATGGATTTCTGGCGTATTGAAAATTCAGAATCTGATTATCTAATTGTCTCAGGCTTTACCTTTATTGACTATTGATGTGGCTGTTTATTGTAAGGTGAAATTTGCTTAATATGTTCATACGCTGATGGTTACATTGTGTACATTCACAGCACACAATCCCTTAATCACTCAGGGATCATCACGAAATATTTACGTTTCTTGCTCTGTCATTATTCTCTTCTATTCTATTAACTTTCCCACCATCTCAATGCACATTTCATTTCAGTTATATTAACAATTTCTCTTTGCCTACCAAGTGGAGACCTCTGTAATTAAGATTTCTCAGGATTTGTATGTTTTAAAAAGCTGTGTATGCTATGGAAACAATTCTTAACAAAGAGCACTAGATAACTCGGGGAGACCTGGGTTCAAGTCTTGACTTTTGCATGCGATTAGTTCTCTAACAGGGGCCCTGATGGCACAGTGGTTAAGTGCTCGGGTGCTATCGAAAGGTTGGCAGTTGAACCCACCAGCCACTCTGCAGGAGAAAGATGTGGCAGTCTGCTTCTGTAAAGATTTAAAGCCTTGGAAACCCTAGAGGGCAATTGTACCCTGTCCTATAGGGCTGCTATGAGTCGGAATTGACTTGACAGCAATGAGTTTGGTTTTTTCTTTTGGTTTTAGTTCTCTAACATTTCTCAGCTGCAGTTTTTTTGTATTTTACAAGCTGATTTCTAAAGTACATTCCAGTTCTAAACTCCATCTGAGAACTTCCTTAATGTAGGAAAACATATATAAGATCTAGATATTTTCTCTCCGTTAACTTGGAGATTTGGCTGTATATGTGGCTTATGATAACGTTTCTGTTGAAAACACTTTATGGAGCTGTGAAGAAAATTTCAAAATACAGCTGGTTCCAGGTTTCAACACAGCTATTCAGTTTCTGAGTGTTTTGGCTGTCAGTGAGCAGTTTGTGGTTTCTGAAGGAAATTATGTGAATTGGGGTGGTTTTGTATCATTTATCCTTAAGACCAGGCAAAATGTAGATGTTTTGCCATGTTTCTGATAGAGATAACTGGAATGATGTAAAACTTACACCAGTGGCTTGACTTTGGTATATTAGTTCTGAACCTCATTTCCTCCCTTAAGTTAGTAAAGGCTACAACTGAACAATTGCCATGTAAAGTGAAAATTTTCTATTCTTATCTTTAGATAACCTCATAGGTTAAGGCAACATAAACCAAAAAAAGCAACACAGTAACTGAAAAACAGTCATTCACTCTGAAGTCTTTTGGAGTTGTTACATAAGATAAAAGAAATTTTAGTTGGATAATGTATATTACTAGCTAATGATTGGGACCACTAGAAAGAATCATGAGCACATAATTAACTTAATTTTTTCTGCATTCCAACTGCAAAGACTTAGTTTAAGCAGACAATTTTGATATTTAGTAAATGTCTAAATTTCATGTTTCATTTCTTGCTCCTATTTGGATTCAGAACGCTCCATTTCAGCCTTGTAGATTTTGAACACTTTCTTTAAAATAGCCGAGAGAAATGAGAAAGACTGGAATCTGGTTTGAAGGCCATACACAGTGGTCCTCCCCACAAAGAGGTTATTCCTGTGAATGCCCTTCCATTTGTCATCAGCAACCTTTATTGACAAACTTTATTGAATGCAAATTAAGATTTTATACATAAAGCAATTTTTTAATACCTGTACAATCATTTGCCCCCCAGGTATAGCTGGCAATCTGAAGGGAGTTGTGCTGTCCAGATTTCTGGGGCCAGCTTAATAGAGCTGGGCATGTTTCACTGTCTTAATGTTTATTAGCTTCCTCCCCTAATTTTGGGGTGAGATGCAGGATTTGCTTCTTTTTGGGGGGTAGGAATAAAAGGAAGGCAGTGGATAATCTTGTAACTGCTTTCAACACCAAGCCTGAATCCCCAAAGCCGTCTTAGGAAGTGAAGTTTTTGCATAAGATTATTCAACCACCACTTTCCTTGAAAAGGTTATTTAAGAACACCATGTACTTTGGGTAACTTCAAGTGGTCTTGGAATGCAGAATATCAAACTGAAAATCAGTGTTGAAGAAGTTTGACCTTTTAAAGCAAATAGTTGTTGACTACGTGGAGTCTTCAAAGTTAAGTTCCAAAGAAATTACTTTTAGTTCTTTCAATCTTTTTCCCCATTAGAACTGATCTTTATATAATACTATTAAGAGCTACTAATTTCCTGAGATCTTCTCAGAAAGTTAATCCTGGTAGGTCTTAACCTTTATGGATCAGAAATCCTAGTACGTCTCAAGCTGGGAGGTCAGGCCAAGTAAAGGAAAGCACTCTAGTCTCTGCAAGTTCAGCTGCTAGACGTGCCCTCAAACTCCTGCCTCGGTGTTTGGTTACTTCAAAGCATGCACACACATACACACTGGCACTAATGAGGCGCTTGGCCCCAGAAACCACGCTGCATTTGCTACTTGGCAATTTTCTGAAAAGCTTTCATAAGTGTAGGCTTGTTTTTTCTCCTGCTGTAGCAAGTTTTTTGTCCAACATTTCTATTTAGTGCTTTTATTGTACAGTCCATGTTATATTCATTGTGAATCAGTTGAATCAACTGCATGCTTTCAAGATGATAATCCTGTGGTGTTGAGTGATTCCATGCACTATCCTTCAGTGAGTGAGGAAGGGAGGATATTCATCACAGGGACTGGGCACTCATCATGGAGCAGATCAAAGGGAAGGAGGGAAGGTTCTGATGGCCCGACCCTCAGTACCCCCACCCTCCACCCCACACAGACACTTTTGCCCCTTTCGCACCAATTTTGTGTGGGTTTCCCCCATCAATCTTTTAAAATATTTATTTCTTTTGTAATAGATAATACATTTATCCCCTTAGCTGCCCAGTTACCCTTCTCGGAGTCAACGTGTATTATCAGTTTCTTGGATACCTTCCAAAAATATTTTATATACTTATGGGCAAATTCCTATATATCTTCTTCCCCCGCCAGTTTTATACAAATGGGAGTGTACTATACACACTGTTCTGCATCTTGCTTTTTCCTTTCTTAATGATCCTTCTATACCATCAGCACATGAAGAGTCTCCTCACTTTTCTTTTGTCAGGTTGGCCAATGGTTTTGTCAATTTCGTTGATCTTTTCAAAGAACCAGCTTTTGGTCTGTTGATTATTTTCATTTATTTCTGCTCTAATCTTTAGTATTTCCTTTCTTCTGGTGCCTGTGGGCTTTCTTTTGCTGATCTTTCTATTTGTTCGAACTGCAGGGCTAACATTTTGATTTTGGCCGGTTTTTCTTTTTAGATGTGTATGTTTATTGCTATAAATTACCCTCTGAACACTGCTTTTGCTGTTTCCCAAGGGTTTTGGTATGATGTGTTTTCATTCTCATTTGATTCTAGGAATGTTTTATTCTCTCTTTGATTTCTTCTATTACCTAGTTGTTTTTAAAACCAAAAGAACCAAACTCATTGCCATTGAGTCAATTCCAACTCGTAGCCACCCTATGGGACAGAGTAGAACTGCCCCATAGAGTTTCCAAGGAGTGGCTGGTAGATTCGAATTGCTGACCTTTTGGTTAGCAGCCTGAGCTCTTAGGAAGGTGTTATTCAGTTTCCATGTATTTTATTTTTTTTCCCCTCACTGTTCCTGTTATTGATTTCTACTTTTATGACATTGTGATCAGAGAGAATACTTTGTATTATTTTGATGTTTTATATTTTATTAACAGTTACTTTGTGGCCTAAAACATGGTCTGTTCTGGAGAATGTTCCATGTGTGTTAGAAAAGAATGTATACTCTGCTGCTGTTGGGTGGAGTGTTCTGTACATGTCTATGAAGTCAAGTTGGTTATTGTGAGCCTCCTGACTTTTTCATGGGTTTATAGTATTCCATTGCATGGCGCACCGTAATTTACCAACCAGTCCCCTACTGGCAGAATTTATGTTGATTCTAATCTTCCATTAAATCAAGAGATTCCAAAATAAGCAACCTTGAGCGTATGTTTTGTTTTGCATGTGTTCTGGTATTTCTGCAGTATAAAGTTTTAGAAGTGGTCAGATGACATTTGTAATTTTGATCAATTGGCCAGTTGTCTTTTACTGGGTAGTATGTAGGTAATGGAAGAGACTGGATGGCAATGCTGAGTAAATGATCTGGCAATCCCATCTACAGAATCTGACCTGTTGCTTGGTTCTAAAATGCTCTGATCCCTACTCTTTCCCGGAAGAATTCTCTAATGAGTTAGTGAAGGTCACTGTGCTCCCATCTTAGATCTGCTTTCCTCTAGGACCAGAAGTAACTGATTGATGTTGGCAGGATGGGGTGAGATTTTTCCATTTTAATGGGGTATCTGTTATCACCCTAGCTCCCTGCCTATCAGTTGTCTACTTTTTATGGATGTGGGGTCCTTATTACTTGTAAGAAAGACTCACAGTTTATTTTAAGAATTGCTTAATTTATTAATCTTTTACTATCTTTAGTGTAACCATTATTATATGCAAGTGTGTGTATATATATGTGTATATATATATATATACACACACATATAAATATGTGAACACATGTTGGAGCACTGGTGGCATAGTGGTTAAGCGTTTGGCTGCTAACCAAAAGGTTGGCAGTTTGAATCTACCAGCAGCTCCTTGGAAACCCTATGGGGCAGTTCTACTCTGTTATAGGGTAGCTGTGAGTGGGAATCGACTTGTCAGCAATGGGTTTTTTTTTTGGTTATACACGTATACATATAGTATGTGTGTTTGTGTGTAATGTTAGCTTTTTTATTAGACCCGTGGCCTATGAGAAAGGAGCATGTGAGAGTTTTGAAATCTGAATTAGAGTTTTTGGAGTAGTTGTTATCATAAAAAAATTTGTGAGAAATATTAAAACAGTATTGTAATAAAATACTTTGAAAGAGTGTAGTAGCACATATTTTTTATTAGTCATTCCATTCTCATTCTTATTTTAATTATATACTTATT
Organism: Dugong dugon; assembly: GCA_030035585.1. Classification (NCBI taxonomy): domain Eukaryota; kingdom Metazoa; phylum Chordata; class Mammalia; order Sirenia; family Dugongidae; genus Dugong; species Dugong dugon. The sequence continues at coordinate 15,786,534 of CM057463.1, read as the reverse complement.
TTTGAGACACACACACACACGAAGGTCTTTCTAACTTCCTTGTTTTCCTGTCACCAAGTACCAACCTCCAACAAGCAACCACTGTCACAGAGATTTCTAAGCATTTCCAAAAATATTACCTTTTTTGTACAAATGATAACATGAAGTATGAACTATTCTATGTCTTTTTGTCATAAAATAATTACATTTTGAAAACTGTTCTTAGTACATGAAACTTGACTTATATTTTAAAATTGTGCATAGTGTGCCATTGTATGGATGTATCATAGTTAAATAATCCCCTATTTATCGATTTTTAGGGTTTTTCCAATATGTTGTTTTTGCAAAAAGTGGTGCAATGAATATCTTTGCATATTTATCATCCCTGTTATAAACGTTTAGGTGTGGAGGAATTGTAGAGAGAAACTGTCTCTATACTAGTGCAATTGAAGAGCTCTCATTTTATTGTTATAAACTGGCTTATATAAAATATGTACTTTAAAGAAGAAGTAAATCACGACGAATATCTGAGTGGAAGTTTCTGTCTAGTCACTTTCTAGTTTTGATTCTTTAGAAGACACTTTAAAAGATGAATAGAATTTATTTTGTTTTTTTCTATTAGCGACCTGTAGGACAGAGAAGAACTGCCCCATAGGGTTTCCAAGGAGCAGCTGGTAGATTTGAACTGCTGACCTTTGGGTTAGCAGCTTAGCTCTTAACCACTGCACCACCAGGCTCCAAAGAAGAATAAATCTTGACTAATATCTGAGTGGAAGTCTCTGTCCACTCAATTTCTATTTTTGATTTTTTAGAAGACACCTTAAAAGATCGATAGAATTGATTTTATTTTTTTCTATTTGTGCCCTGCTTTGTTTGGAGAGGAATTTGAAGTGGCTTCTAGGAATGAATGCAATAAAATAAGAACACAGAATTAACACAGGCTAGAAGGGATTGCCAAGGAGGATTATTAATTGCCAGATGTGTGAGCCATGGAATCCTAAAAATGTTTTACAAATTTCACTCTTAGTTTCTGGTAACCACAGGAAAAAGGGAAATGTTGTTGCTCGCATATTTCATGTTGTTTGTTAGGAAAAAAGTAGCAGTTATTTGCGGGAAGAAAAGGATTTTCCTGCATGTAGTTCTCCAAGAAGACTTGGTCCGTAGAGTGGGAGTGAATGATAGAATGAAAGGGGCCTCAGCAACATTTCTATTACGAAGGAAGTGGCGGATTTTATAAAGCTCTTTCCTAGGCGATCCTTCCGCATAAGATGAGACCCTTGCTCTAAAGTGCAGTCTCTGGAAAGCTGTTCTATATGCAGCTTAACAAATATTACCTAAATATTTTCTGTTGAAAGCTTTGAATGGACAATTCCAAGTTAGACAAGGCAGTTTCAAGTTATAATCTCCAACAAAGTCTGAAATTGGCTTATTATTGACTAAAAAAAAAACCCAAACCCATTGCTGTCGAGTTGATTCTGACTCATAGTGACCATATAGGACAGAGAAGACCTGCTGACCTTTCGGTTTACAGCCGTAGCTCTTAACCACTGTGCCACCAGGGCTCCATCGACTAGTCCTTACGTTTTAAAGATCAGTCATCAATTGATGAAGGTAGTATCCAGCTGCATTGCGAATGGAGTGCCGATAGGTGTCCTCTATGCCCCAGTGTAAGAAAATTCTGCAAAGAAACCAGTGGGAGAATGTTTTGTATCAATTTTATACCGAGTTACTGTCTTTGTATTGATTGGTTTTCAATATGTAAACTCATCTCCGTTTTGCTATGTATTTATACATTTTCCTGCACATATGTCTTGGGATAAGAAGGAAAGGCACAAGCATACTGCATTGTTTCCACCACTATTTATCCTACTTATGTTGACACATGGAGTAAGGGCCAGTAAACCCAGGAACACAAAAATCCTTCCCTTGACCAGCGCTCATTTCCCCAAAGCCTCTGATTGGTATAGGTATGCAGAGTAGTCAGAAAACCAACCAAAACCTGTTGCCATCAAGTAGATTCCAACTCATAGCGACCCTATAGGACAGAGTAGAACTGTCCCACAGGGGTTCCAAGGAGCAGCTGGTGGATTCGAACTGCCAACCTTTCGGTTATCAGCCAAGATCATAACCACTGTGACACCAGGGCTCCAAAGGAGCTAAAGTGACCCCTAATTGTTATCTTAGTTTAGCTGAATCTCATGGAGCACTGCTTTATCCTCAGCCCCTTAGGCCCGAATAGACTCCAAGGAGATCTATGGGAAGCACGTTTCCTTTTCACTATCCAGTACCCACACTTACGTCTTGCTTCTTATCATTGGACTGTGAGGAAGGGTTGATTCTCATGTATTCCTGAGGCCCCAGGAGCAGTGGAACCCGAAGCTCTGATGTACATATGCCCAAGGAAAATCTCTCTAGAGTTATATCCACCCTAGAAAAAATGGCTTAACTCATGCACCAAACCGGTATGTGCTCTTTCTCTTTGGGAGAAGCCGAGAGAGAGGCTTTGAATGCGTTTCCCCAGAGACTAGCACAAACCAAGACTCTAACCTCTGATTTACCACCATAGTCAGCCTGGAGGGAGATGAGGGGTCAGCATTGCCAAGGCCAAGATCTTCCACTTTTCCCAGGAAGCAATAAATGATCAGTCCCCAAAGATACTTCGGCCTGAAAAACTTTCAGAGTTATTTTAATCACTGACTATAGCTATATAAAAATACTAGTAGCATAGTGCATCCTCATGAACCTGCCAGGGCAAATTAGGTGCAAAATGTATACTGAGTTACTAAAAAATAATAATAATAATAATAAAAAGGTCTGTTACGAGGTATAGAGTTCAATTAAGTAATAATCAGATATAGAAGTTTTCCATTTTAATGTACTAAAGTTTCTTTTTACACTTTCTGATTTCATCACAATTTCTACTAGTGCATAATTAGACAGATAATGATGGTCATAATAGAATTTCTAATAAAATTCCTAGTACAGTCAGGAAAGGGAGTATGTAACAGCCCAGCTATGATGAAGGATTAAGATATGTGGTAAAATATTGACAGGCATCTGTGTGTTCATTGAATATTATTTTGCGGATGCTATCAAGAATTTTAGTTTCAATTTGGTTTGATGAAACACTGTTAAGTCAACTCTTCATTCTTAACTCTAATGAAAAGGAAAAGAGGTATGAATAATCACAAATGGTTTCTTAGCTTTGGAATGCAGTATTTGGTTTTGGAGAAGAAATGGGTTTTTCCTAATTATATTTTATTCAGAAGCCCTCATTTTCTGCCATACATTAACTCATACATTTACTAAATCTGGAGACCACCTTGGTAGTTGCTAGATACTGGAGGAGAGCTAATCTGAGACGAAGGATTTACCGTAGATGTTTTGCATGTGGATAACAGGAGTGAACTAAATACTAAAACTAAACCTTTCATTTGGTCAGTATCTCTAATCATTTTGTAGATTAATGTAGAAGTCCCTGGGTGCTGCAAACAGTTAAGTGCTTGGTTACTAACCAAAAGGCTAGTGGTTCAAACCCACCAGAGGCTCTTTGGAAGACAGGCCTGGCAATGGACTTCCAAAAGTCCCACCTTGAGAACCCTAGAGAGCAATTCTACTCTGCGCACATGGGGTCACCGTGAGAGTTGGAATCAACTCAGTGGCAACTGGTTACTAGTTAACTGATAGACTAATGTTATAACTTCTCCAGAACTGACATTGTTTTCCTATTATAACATCATCAGATCACAAGGCTAGGGCTGCCTTTGGAAATATTATTGACTCATTTTGAAATTTTAGGAAATATGTCCACCACAGTTTAGATTTGTGCTAATGTATACAGAAAGAAGAAATAATTAGAAATCCCTGAATTTATGCTTACTTTGCCAGAAGAATGTTCTTTTACAATAACCTTTGGCCTTCTTTTCATAAATCATAGTTCTCAAACTTAGTTTCTGTGGAAGATTGCATAACGTCAAACGTATCTTTGCTGAATTCACAGTAACTAACTCCATGGATAGCCTTTCCAATTATAGGCTTCGTGCTCCCAAAATAGTTCCAAAGCCTTTGGTACCTCCTATTTTAGTGTTAGCATATAGTAGACATTTGGTAATTACTTGCCAGTTGTTTACATGCCAACAAATAACAGAGCCATTGTTAATTAATAGAAAAACATAAATCACAGCTCATGCTTACTTGTTCAGCTTTTTAAAAAAAATGTACATGGGTGTTCATAAAATGATTTTATATTGTATACATTTACTATGGTAATAGTTTCTACTGGTTAAATTGTCCCGAGTTCATGATTACAATTGAATATCATGGTGTTTCACAGAGAGAATGATGATTTCAAGGTACTTTGTCCTCTGGATTGAGTTTTAAAATCATTGTTGAATTGAAAGATTCATGGTACATTAGTGTCTATGTAAGGCCAAGAATTAAGGCATTCCAGTGTATATTTTCACTTCTTAATTAAGGCGAAGTGTTTTTTTTGAAACAGTTACTTATTGGGAAAATTATAAAATTATCAAGAAATAATTTGCAGATTTGCTAAATGGTCTGTTCTCTAACCTTGTTTTAAGGCTGAAGAACTCATCTATAGCTTCAATACTTCTAAAGTAATGTGCTGAAAATAGGGGTCATCCACATTCTTACTCTAAATATCGTTCATAAGGTCTCTGGTCCTGGAAGTTAGCATTACAAATGTGCACAGTTGCAAAGTTGTCTGTGAATAGTTTGCAAGGATATTATGATCTCTTTTGACAATGAGAAATATAGCATAAAATTTAAGGTTGAGAGTTTAGAGTTGTTGCTGAAGTTTAGGGTTGGAAGGTAGAAGGACAGTGTTAGGGAGGACCTTTTCCTTTCCTGCATGTACCTGGCATTTGTTACCTGTAAGGAGGTATGTGTGTCATGCTGTACTGTTTGCTCATGAAGCCGTGTGACTCCAGTCTGGGTCTTGTAACTGCAATAGCTCTCTCAGTCTACAGAACTTTATTATTTCCTTTTCAAAGATTATGCTTGGGCCAACATTCAGACATCTTATAATCCTTTATAATAAATCACACTCTACACTAGAAGATACGGGTACTTTTGGATAATAAGAGGGTGCGGGTCCTTGAGATTTCTTATCTTTGCATTTTCTTTAGCACTGTCTAAAGCCCAGAATTGGCTCCAAATCCATAAACCTGTGCTTAACAGGAGAGAAATAAGTAATCCCCAAATAGCTTAGTTTCTCTGGTTTATGTGAGCCACAATTTCATCCAATCATGTGAGTGCTTATTATTTTTACCTACATCTAATAAAGCACAAAATATCACTGGGAATCCGTAGATGGACTGAAGTAGTGATTCTTGGACAGGTCGCAGGAGAAGGCTCTGGAGTTGTAAGCTATAACTGAGTAACATCGCTGGCAATGTTGCACACATACGCATTTACTATCGTGACCACCTTACAATGACTGTAGAGCAACAGGTTATCAAGAGAAAATGAGACAGACGTTTCTATGTTATGTGCTATTAATGAATTCTATTTTAGTGCTTTCTAGTTTTCTGTTGTTAGGTGCCATTGAGTCACTTCCAACTCATAGCGACCCTATGTACAGCAGAACGAAACACTGCCTGGTCCTGTGCCATCCTCACGATGGTTATGCTTGAGCCTATTGTTGCAGCCACTGTGTCAATCCATCTCATTGAGGGTCTCCTTCTTTTTCACTGACTCTCTACTTTAGCAAGCATGATGTCCTTCTCCAGGGACTGGTTCCTCCTGATAACATGTCCAAAGTATATGAGACTTTAGTGGAGTTGATAATACCACAAAAGATGCATGTAAGGCATTTATCTTTGACAACTTTCACAACAATTGTGATGGCTGCCTATGAAAATTTCCTCATGCATCAATGGAGAAGAGACCTCAGAAACTTCCTGGAAGTCATCTCTTCCAGGGTTAACATTGCTTCGATTTAAAATGCAGTTTTGTATAGTTTTAAAAACGCAAATTTCAGTGGGTGTGGGTTATTGGCTAAAATTTTATGCTAGAGGTTTTATACCTATTTAAGAGGTATACATATTGAGCTCATAAAATTTAAGGATATATTATGTTCAGTAGGAAAAATGTGACCCATGTTTAAGATATTATAAGAAGAAAATAAACTATACAGAACTGCTTGGCTGCTTGGGCACTAATGCAACTGGTTAGAAAATAATGATGTTTGCTATTCTTTATTGAGTTGTCTTACCTTTGATTTAAAAGCATTCAAAATATTTTTCCTGATAAACTAGATGATTCAAAATCGACTATTAAGGAATACTAAAGAAATGGTCTCCTTTTATATTTTTGCTTCTCATGCATAACCAAATCATAATTTTTCTTAATACATGATCCAGAATGTAATTTGTTATTTATGCTTTGATTTATTTTCAGCTTTTTGCTTAGATTGTACCCGGTATATTTCGCTATCCTATTTTAAGAAATGTATCTACATCAAGACATGGTGAGTGCTTTTAAAATTAACAGCAACAAAACAGGACACTGATTTGTTGGCAATCTAACTAACACGACAGGCAAATACAATATATGCCTTTAAAAATACAGAGCAATCATTCTGGATCACTAGCTCAAAGTACTGCTTCAGTGGAATCAAATTGGACTTAGAACTTTTTTTTTCTTCTAATATTACCCCTAAAAGGCCTCATTCCCTTAGTTTTAAATTATACGAACAGATATACACATCAAAATGTAAAGTGAATATTTTAAAAAGGAAAGGCTTTAATCGAGAAGAGAAGTAATAAAATCATCTCTTCCATCTAGGACCTTTCGGCCGGTCGGAACACCGACCGTTATCAGTAATGTTTCAAATTTCTGTCCTTTACTTTCATCAAACTGGGTTATTTAGGTATCTTCAAATGAAATGGCTGAGCTTTCACGGTAATTCTTGTTGCTACTGACAACCAAAGCAGCCATGCAGGAAGAAAATGTTGTGGAAGGGAAGGTAAAACAAAACCCAAAAAACCCTTAATATAGCCTCCCCAAAATTGGAGAGAAAAAGGAATATACAGTATATAAGAAACAGGTAAGTAAAGACATATCAATTTAAAAATTACCGGCCTTGGTTACTAATTGATTTAAAGTTTTACTTTTTTTTTTCAGATGTTTTGTCCAACACTAATTTAAATAAAAGGATACTGTCTCTAGGAACCAAAAATTAATGTTCTGAAAATGAAAAATTGGATTGGAAGGTGCAGTGTCACGAAAGGTCTGAAGTATTTTAATTTAGAATTTGGATTGCAGAAGAATAGCATAACTTCAATCATTGGTTAATATTTTTGTTACAGAATGTTTTTTAATAACAAGATGGTGACTAAAATATTACTATTTTAAACATGTCCTAGATTTTTTTTGTTTCAGAAAAGCACTGAAAGTTGAATATGTGTAAGTCTCCGGGAATGTAACAAGTTGGTAAATGCCCAAGTCCAGCCTCGTTACAGAGAAAAGATCTGGAATTTCTTTTTTTGGACATTTGTTTTGCAGCTTTCTACGTCTTAAGGCAGAGAATAGCCAGGATAAGGTGCCAGCTCAAAGGTTAGACGAACATATTTCTTGAAATAATTTTGGCTAATCTATGTCTTGAAAGGCATAACTTCTAAATAATAACTTTCGAAACTATAAATAAAACTTAACATTAGTTGTGTTTTTGAGTTGCTCTTTTGGGGGGAGGTGAAAACTATATTCCTTAAACATACGCTTATTCTCTTCATGATTATACTAAGTTAATTTTAATTCAGTTATTACAGTAAACTTTTCCCTTTCAGTTTCTAATTTCTTTCTCCTGTTTTATGAGTCTAATACATTGACCTCCATCCTAATCTAAAGGACAGTTTATATTTTTAATACTTAGAGAAGCAAATATAAAAAAACAAAATCCACCAAATGAAATTACTAACACCAGACTATGATTAACCTGAGGGAATTGTATCTCATATTCATTAATTCTCCGTGGAGCAATTCAGGTAAGAAATATTTTTATTGTATAAGATATTATACAATAAAAAATCTATTACACAAGATGTTATAATAGCACCTCTGAGTATTTATGCCATCGTTTGGTGTATAAAGTGTTCTTTATTTAAAATATCCTTGGATGTGAATAATGTTAATTAACAAATCACACTTATGAAACTTTAGTAGAAATTTTGGGTGAAATATGTGAAATTCTAATGTTTTGTGGAATTTGTGCCAAAAAGCCAATGTACTTGAAAAGTGACCAATGAAAGATACTATCTCATGTCACAGAAAATCTTTTTAAGGTAGGATTTTAGTAAAAACATTTGGGAACAAAATTTCTTGTGCTAGAAATAAAATTTAAGGAATTTTTTTGTTCAGGTAAACTTACAAAATCAAAGCACAGGTACCTTATAATTGCGAGCAGTTAGAAAGCTAACTATCAGAGGTGTGGCTGGGATTAGGGAGGGAGGCAACAGCAAGCGACCAGATGAATGTGTAATTTGTCACCAACATACCTGTATTCCTGTCACCTATCAGCTATGAGATACTAAATGTTTTATTTAAATTTCTGGGCTACAATTTTCTGATCCTTGGGCCTATTTTGCAAGACTGTTGCTGGCCTGAACTAGAGTGCCATGTGCAAAACAGTTTTTGATAGAAACTTTGTTGTTAATGTGTGGACAATATACAGAATGCAAATGGAGAACTCTGAGTAGTGTTTTACTAGGGTTTATCATAGGTTATATAGTATAGCAGTTAGTAAATATATCCTTGGAAATATATCTTCTGGAAATAAGCATTTGGAAGTAGAAAAATCCTCAAATTATTCATTTATGAAATAAAACTTTCACTGGATCCTTGTCTGTGTTTCTGAACCATTCTGCCTGGACTTTGCTAATAAGTAATATTCCTGCATGAGCCTCAGAGTAGAGTACAGTTTTGTTTACCCAACAGTGTTTGCAGTTGAAAAAGGAATTGGAATGAAATAGAATTGAATTGTAGACTTTTAACATTTAGAGTTACTGTGATTTATTTGGAGCCCTGTTGGCGCAGTGGTTTAGAGCTAGGCTGCTAACCAAAAGGTTGGCAGTTCGAATCCACCAGCTGCTCCTTGGAAACCCTATGGGGCAGTTCTGCTCTGTCTTATAGGGTCACTAGAAGTCAGAATTTACTCAATGGCAAAAGGTTTGGGTTTTTGTTTTTTGTTTTTTTTTTAAGTTTGTGATTTATCTAACAGACATTTGAGAGCTTAATAAGGGCAAGGAGCTAAGTTAGGTTCTGGGAGAGACACAAAAATTACTAAAACATGGACTCTTGATTGCCAAGAGCTCAATTTGATAAGATGGTTGGCTCTTATTCCTTCCATGAATCTGGAGTATGAAAAAGTTAGGGATAAAGAATTGAGGGAGTTTGGAGAAGAATCATTTCCTGCTGAGGAAGATAAGGGAAGACTTCATGCATGCAATGGTATTCAGTTGATTCGTTCATTCAGCAGATATTTATTGAGTGTTATTACCTGCCTGGTCCTGGGCCGAGCACTGTGGATATCATCACAGTAAGAATGACGCTCTGGTATTAGTATCACTGTCAGTGTTTAAGGACCGCAGATGATGACAGTGGTCATGAGGTGTGTTTTGATACAGGTGTGTTTTGGTATAGGATACCGCAGGAGCATATCTGAGGGTGACATATCCCATAGCAAGAGTGATGGAGTTTTGATGGTGCAGCCAAATCGCAAGGGATAAGCAAGTCAAGGTAGGGGCAGCCTGGGCAAACAGAAAAGAGCATTAAAAGCTCAGAAGTGAGAGTGAAGGGACACATCCCAGGAAATGTAAGAAGCTCAATTTGGCAGTGGTGTATATGTTTGAAGAGCCTCTCATGAGAGATGTGGCGGGAGAAGTAGGAATGGACTAACTCATGGAAGGCCTTTGATGTTACGTGCAATAGGTTAGCCTTTATTTGAAAATTATAGAGGACCATTGTAAATATTCAAAGCAGGAAAATTACACAATCAAATTACATAATACAATGCATTATATTTCACTGTATATGTTAGCTCTGGGCTGCTAACCAAAAGTTGGTGGTTTGAATCCACCTAGAGGATCCACAGAAGAAAGACATGGTGATCTGCTTCCATGAAGATTACAGCCAAGAAAACCATATGGGTAGTTCTAACATTTTTATAAATAGTTTGCAGGTTCAGGCTTTTCTTGAACAATCAGTAGCTCTGCAGTGCTGCAAGGAATAGGTGGACTGGAGAGCTGTTTAGCATGTGCCCCATTTCACCAGGGCACTCATTTCCTCCAGGGCCGAACGCCTGGGACTTATAGGCATTTACAGTTCTGAGGCGAGTTTTTGAACACATTCATTATTGTCAATGTGGGGAATGGACATTTGAGGCTCAGGACTGCAGACTGTTACAGTAAACCTGGTGAGAAGTTAGGCTTGATCTTAAGTAGTCGTGGTGAGAACACACAGAAGAGTAGGGATTGAAAGATAGTAAAAAGAAAGGATGGATCAACATATAGTGTAGGACAGCAGTGGGGAGCATGGGCTTGGCAGACAGGTACACCTGGCTGCCACTATGAGCTGTGTTTTTGATAAACTTATCCAACCTGAGCTTTAGCTTCCTTTTTTTGGTAAAAGGTAGATAAGCATCTTACCTCGTAGGGCTTTAATGAGGATCAAATGAGAAAATACTTACATTGCACTTTGTTCAGTAACTGGTTCATGTTCACATTCAACAAAGTGGTGCCTATGGTGGTGGTGGTTGTGGGGAGTGAGAAAGATGGAGGAATCACTCATGACTCCCAGGTTTCTGGTGTATCACTCAGTGAGCCAGAGATCACAAGAGAGGGTGTGGATGATGACTTCTTTTGGACACGTATGTTTGAAGTGTTTATGAGACTTTTAAGTGGAGACGTCTGATTTCTGCTTGGATTCTGAGATCTGGAGCTCAGGGGTGAGATCTAAGCAGGGCACAGGCTACGATCTGATGATCTCACCACCACTCTGCCACTCAAACCTTCCTTCTCCTTCATCAGCTTCAGTCAGCGTTGGTCATTGCCACGACTGCCTCCATGGAGGATCAGTTTGAAACAGTGTAAGAAAAATGTGGGGTAGGTAAAACATTGCAAGTCTACTGCAGAGTTATCTAATAATTTTAAATTCTTGAATAAAAAAATCTTTCCAGTTTACCATATTGGCCTGTGATTGAAAGAAACTAATAATTCAACAAACATTTGTATCAAGGGCTGAAAAAAAGAAACTACCCAATGTAAACTTTGTCTTTTTCCCCATTTGGTTGACTTTTTCCTTGTTTATGTCACTATCAGTTCTAACTCAAAGCAAATATTCTACTGAAGGCAAGTCATTGTTAGGAATGAATGACCACACTTATTTTTTAAATTTGAGTTTTCTCCTAGCTAAACACATTGAAATTCAGCCCTGCCTCAAGCCCCAGCTCAAATGCCACCTTCTCTCCCCTAGACCTTCCTGACTTTTTTTTAGCAGGAATTCTCTCCGTTCTCTACATTTAATTGTTAACACTTGCATGGAATCTATCCATTTTTCCCTATATTGTAGTTATCAGTGGACCTGTATCATGTGTCCTGCTGGCCTGTTAGTTTCTTGAAGGTGGGGACTGTGTCTTATGCATCATTATATCCAGTATATAATAGCTTTGCAATGCCTAGTCCAGTTCAGTTCAGTACACTTTTGAATATGTGAGGACCAGGCACTTCAGGAACGATAATTTACTGGTGAAATGAATGCATTTAATTTATCTGCCTATCTTATGACCTTATTACGTGTCTTAGATCTTCACTCTTGATTGAGGTTCTAAAAAAAATCAACTTACATGCATGAAAACAAAATATAATCCAATTGTGTCATCTCCTACTTAAAATCTATTGATTGTTCACAATTGCAGATACAATCCCAGTTCTTTGAACATAAGGCTCTTTAGACTGGCAACTCTCTTATCTTTGAAAAACTTTTTTTTTTTTTTTTTTTTTTAATATGGGCTTAACCACAGTGGGCTGTCCTTGCATTTCTAAATACCCTCTGCTGCTTCATACCTTTTTGGCTTTGCTTATGCTGCTCATTTCCAGGAAGGGCCTTTCATCCATCCACATGGTGAATTCCATCCTTTAAGATTCAACTCACACTTCCTCTTCAAAGCCTTTCTTGGCATCTTTCCTACTCCTGCTTCCCTGCGTAGAAATTCCTTCTGTATTCCTTTTATACCTTGTACACCTGTCATGTGTGTCTTTTTCAGGAGACTGTAAGCTATTTCAAAGCAGGAACTGTGTATTTAAAGAGCTAACAGTGTAGTAGGGGAGCTAGATAAGAAAAATAACTATGACGATACAGTGTGATGTATGTATATAGAAGTATGAACATATCTATAATTTATGATGGAGGTATGCACTGAGGCTCATGAAAGCACTGGGGAGGACCACAGACACAGTAGAAGGGGCTAAAGGAAATCTTGGAGATGATAATGTTTAAGCTGAGTATTGAAGCCTGGCTAGATACTAGTCCAGCCAATGAGGGGAAAAATGACATTCCATGTAGGAGTGTGGCAGTGTTAGAGAGTGTGTTATTTTCTGAAAAATTAGTTGATGTATTTGTGGGTATGACTGGAGATGAGATTTGTGAAATAGGCAAGAGGCAGATCAGGAAATGTGGTGCTGAATGCAGTATCAAGAGTTTGAACTAGTTTGATGATCTAACTAAACGCGTTGGGGAGCCGATGAATGAGTGGGTTCGTGCGATCCCTCTAATGGCAATTCAGGCCTCCTGGATTCAGGTGCCACAGTACTGAAGGCAGAAAGATGGTTGTGTCATCTCTTATTTAACCAATCCCTCACTGATGTACATTTAGTTTGTTTCCAAAATTTTGTATAAAGTTCTTCATCGGATAAATGTGGAATAATTAATGTTTTCCTTTAAAAAAAAGTCAGAAGGCCAAGCTGACAAACACCTCACGTCATCAGTCTATGCACAGTTATAAAGTTAATTCCCTTTTTTTCTAAATTGTGGTAAATATATGTGTAACAAAACATTTGACATTTCAACAATCTCCACCTGTATTGAGGAGCCCTGGTGGCACAGTGGTTAAGCCACTTGGCTGCTAACCGAGAGGTCGGTGGTTCGAACCCACCAGCCATTTTGCGGCAGTCTGCTTCTGTAAAAATTTCAGCCTTGGAAACCCTATGGGACAGTTCTCCTCTGTCCTGTAGGGCCCGCTATGAGTCACGATTGACTCGACAGCAGTGGGTTTGGTTTGATTTGGGTTCACATGTACAGTTCTGGGATCAATTAGGTTCATTATGTTGTTCAACCATCACCTTTATTCATGGCTCAACTCACTGTATACCAGGGACTCCTTAAAACATAGGGATTTGGGGTGCTGAAAGAGGTGATGATGGTCACACTGATATTTTTTGGCCTTTTGTGATGGTTGCTGACTAAGTCTGTCCCAAAATAGAGCATTATATCTTCAGCTAAAACAAATGTGATAATCTTCAGCTAAAATAAATACCGTAATGTATTCCCTTGTTTCCTGATTAATTCTTACATCGTGAAATCAGATGACTTGTAAATTTTCTTTTTTGAAAGATATTTTGTTAGCACTACTTCCTCTCTAAAGCTTTTTCTAACTCTTCCGAACCTGTGTAATTGATCACTTCCTCTTCTGAATCCTTTACATACATCTGTTATTAAAACCTCTTTGCTTACTTCTCTCTGTCCTTATTAGACTTACCTACTTGAGGATGAGGACTTGGTCTCTTCTTCATCTTCTTATCCCCAGTTGTTAATACAGTGCCTTAGACACTGAGGCTTCTCCTCTTTGCCATCCTCATAATCCTCGTTGCCGCTAGCATTTTATTGAGTTCTTGCTATGAAATGGGCATTGTTCTAAGTGCTTTATTTGGATTTTCTCATTTAATCCTCCCAGTAACCCTACAGGTAGGTATGAACCATGTGGATTCACCATTTTTTAAGTAAAAAATGGCAATGCTGGCAACTTCTTATGGTTCATCCTGTGATCTCCATTTGAGAGTACAGAGAAGCTGAGTGATGTGCATAGACCACACATTTCCTAAATGGTGGAGCTGGGACTCAAACCCCAGTATTTGTGCTGTCACCCCCTTGTCTAAAGTGTTTTGATAAGTAAACAAACGCTCACAAGTTAAATAATAATGTTTGTCAAGGTATGCATACTCTCTTATTGGAGTTTATAAATTTTTCCTATTTTTGTATTTTAAAATTTTCAGATCCACAGAAGAGTTGAAAGAACAGGAACAGTATACACCCACATACTCTATCTACAAATCTGCAACTGTTAACATTTTGCACATTTGCTTTCTCTCTCTCTGTATATATACATATATATATGTGTATATACACACACGTACAGGTATGTGTATGTATATATACTTTGCTGAACCATTTGAAAGAAAGTTGCAGACATAGTGACACTTTATGTCTAAATACTTCATACAACTCCTAAGAACAGGACATTTACCTACAAACCACACAAAATTTAACATCGTTACTATACTTTTATTTAATAAACAGTCCATATTTAGATTTACCCAGTTGTCCCAGTAATGGGTTTTGTAATTTTTTTTTCTTTTTGACACAGATCCAATTAACAATAGATACTGAATTTAGTTGACATACCTTTTTGATCTTCTTCTTTAATCTAGAATAAGTTTTGATATACTTTTTTTTTTTTTTTGCTTCTTGACAATGACATTTTTGAAGAGTCTGGGCCAGTTGGTTGGTAGAATGTTCCATAGTCTAAATTTATCTGCAGTTTTCTCCTCGTTAGATTCAGGTTAAGCGTTTTTTTTTGTTTTTTTGTTTTTTGTAAGAGTTTTATATAGGCAATGACATGTTACAGTATTCCCATTACACATAAAGTCAGAGCATTCCATTATTGATGATGCTAAATTTGATAACTTGGTTTAGTCTACCAGATTTTTCTACTGAAAAAGCACCTTCTTCTCTTTGTAATTTGTAAGTAATCTCTGAGGTGATACACTGAGATTACCTGAATATCCAATTTCCCAACAAATTTTCAGCAAATGAAAGTTTTAATATCTATGGATAATCTTTGCTCAAATCAGATACTTCAGTGATGGTTGCAAAATACTTCTTTTCAAATTCTGTTATTCTTTCTACGTGTTAGTTGGCATTCTTCTTAAAAACAAGCTCATCCTCCTCCTTTCTTCAGTCACTTTGGACCCATGGATTTTTAAAACTCAGTTGCTATTATTATTCTTCTTGATGCTCAAATTGTCCCAGATTTGGCCAGCGGGAGCTCCTCCATGCCAGCTCCTATGTCCTTTTCACGTGTTCCCATCATTCTTTGACTATCTCCTTGCTTTCTGCCACAGCAAAATATTCCAGCCTTTCTGCCCCAGCCCTGATTCTTCTCACTGGGGAATGGTATTTGTAAACAAAGATCTGGGACTACGTATGCTCATTGCTACTGTTACCCTACTTTAAAAATAAACATTAGTTTGCACTTCCAAATAAATAGTAATGCTTATTAATTAATATGAATTCCACGTTTATGTTGCAATGAAAACAGTTAGTTCAAATTCCAAGTAAATTATAAATGACAGTACTATTCAGAGGAAGATTTTTTTAAGTGGAAAGGTATAGTGCTTAATGGGGATAAATAAAAGTTGGCTTGAGATTCAAATATGCAAGTGCAATCACTTATTTTCCCTTGTATTACTTCAGGAATTATTAGTTAAGTAGTGAGACATAAAATAAGTACTTGAGAATTTGTCTGAATTTGATGCTCCCAAACAAAGACAAAAACACAGTAAATTATTGTCAGACAAATTCCTGCCAGACACTTTATGGACTAGCCAACCCTTTGCCGTCGAGTTGATTCCGACTCATAGTGACCCTATAGGATAGAGCATAGCTGCCCCATAGGGTTTCCAAGGAGCGGCTGGTGAATTCGAACTGCCGACCATTTGGTTAGCTGCCAAACTCTTAACCAGTGCACCACTAGGGCTCCAAATCTTTATTTAACTTCATGCTGTAAATTACTGATTGACTGATTGACATTATTTGGCTCTACTTTATGGTTAGTGAAGTTCTTAATGACAATAATGTCAGATAAAATATGAGCCTTGAAGCAAAATAAGAATAATAATTCATCGATGGATGTAGCAATACTTCTGGATAGACAAAATCTTATACTTCATTAATGGTTCATAAGCTAGCATTCATACAAAACAGGCAACAAAGAGATTTATTTTAAAACATTTTGGCAAGGTTACTTTGATTGTTTTCAATCGTAGATTGTGTTCTTAATTGCAGCTTTTCCTTCCTGAAAATGTAATTTAAATACCTTCATGCCTTTCATCACTGTTGATATTCTCTACCCCTCTCATCCTTTGCTGCTTAGTGTTTTACTATAATTTCACTCTGTCTCTCCCAAATCCACTCAAAATGCTGGTCTTTCTGGTCTTTTTCTGACAACCAGAGGAGCTAGTGGATTGAGCATGGAACTTGGATAAGAAATTTTTACTGAGATCGAGCAAGCTGCTTAACCTTTTTTGCGTTCACTTGTCTGCTAGTAAAATGGGGAATAATTCCTGACTCTCACCTGCCGTATACGGGTATTGTGAGACTAAATTTAATCAGTCCTATGAAATGGTTTTGAGTTCTGTATTCATGAGAGCATTTAATAGGTAGTATTTTAAACAACAGTAACAAGCAAAGAGACACTTTTGTTTTGGTTTTTACTGCGGCAGGAATTTAGATTTGAGCATAGGGTAATTCCTTTGTATCTGACGACTAGAATCCAGGATATTAGAGAAAGTTGGAGAGTTATTTTCTTCTGGAGATCTTGGATGGTCGAATTCTTTCCTCTGAGTTTTGTTCTACCTGTGATATGCAGTGACTCAAGGTGCTTTCCAGTGGAGACTTATGAAATTCTACCTGTGTTCCTCTCAGGTCTCGTTAATACAGAGTGAGTTGTTTCTTTCTTCTTTTCAGCAGCTGGCCCTCTTCAAGGCCAAAATCACATCATGGTGATATTTCTTATTATATCTTCCTGTTCCCTTCACATGAGGTTGTCCATCATATCTGAGTTCTTTGAAGCTCTCTACTTGTACTGAAAGCTCTCTGAAATTTCCCAATTTTGTATCTATCCATTCACTGTCCTGCCCTGCCTTTACCTGCTTCTCTGTCCCCTTTGTTTCTCAGTTACATACCCTGGGGGAGAAGGTTTTTTGTCCTGCTTTTAGCAGTGCCATGTCTGAATAACCAGATATACCTACAACATGATGTAGATAGCAGAAATTACACATGATTCTTAGGCCTCCAGAGACAATCTTAGACTTGCATTAAGAAAATCTGTCTCAAGTTATTAACAACACCTGAGGCTGGGTTGGTTTTTCCCTTGTCATATTCTAGAGCCACCATCTGCTTGGGCATCTGAACTTGTCTTTATTTTTTTTAAATGTTGGCACTTGACTCCTGTTGTGATTAGTTTACATAAGAGACGTTATAGAGACCTCATTTTCCCTAACTTATTTGATAACTCACTGCTTATATCAGAGTTAGAAAACATTGTTCAACTCTCAGAACCACTGTCTTATCAGTTACAATGAACTTGTAAATGTAAAATTTTAGATTGCGGTCAAACAGAAGAGGTTCGGATATATGCCATTAAAGAGCTACACTTGCCCGGTTAAGACTTGTTTCTTTTTTCTAGTTAAAACAATGACTTAGAGGTTATTTTAAGGACATTTTGGATGTTATGCTGCAGGGATGTTAGAGGGCAAATTTTCTGAGCGTGCTTTGCCCATTTGGGTTTAATTCTGGCAACCCATTTAAAAAAAAAAAAAAAATCTATCATTCATTGACAATTTGTGACCCACACTGGCTTTTATTTACTGAAAGGCCAAACTGTGTGTGGATACAGAGGATAGTGAGTTATCAGCAAAGGCCCAAACCTCCTTTCCTTGATCTGTGTGAAGGTGAAAGAGGCAATTCTGCTCTTTCTGATTAACCTGTAGCACCATTCGGTGCATTGTTCCTCTAAAGCAGGTGTATCATCTATTTTTTTTTTTATGATTTTAGAAGATCAATCTAAAATGGACCTCTAAAAACAGACCACTTATCCATTTGTTTGCTGACTGGCTATCCACAGAGTAACGCAGGTTGTAAAGGCTGGTTTGCGCTGGCCTCTGAGAGCTCACTTTCCAGTGGAATGGGTTATCAGAAGGCGGACCAAGTTACAAGGAAGTTGGAAATCATGTTTCTCTCGTCTCAGTATAGGCATGTACTTTCTTATATGGGTTACTGATGCTGAATGACTTAACAGTGATAATGCATTTACCCAGGGCTGCATTTAAGGCATTTACCAATTCCAAGAAATTCCTTAGATGTAGAAATGAAGTTCTTTATATACTCCCATAACTGTATGGTATGGAAAAAGCTAAAATAAATTTGACAAGTTGTATTTCTGTATTAGAATCTACTCGTAACACTTCTATTTAAGAAAACCTTTCAGCAATATCAGTTTGATATCAAACACAGACTAAAGTCCAGACCGCACTTCAAGGGCCGTCGGCTAGTAATTGCATTTGGCTGCGAGTAGCAGTGACGCTGAGAACAGTGCTGAATTGCTAGCACGGCAATTAATATTGTGACTTTTTGTTCCACCCTCCTTCCGTTCTTAAATCACCTCCTGCTGATAAAGTGGCTACGGCAGTTTCAGCCATTACTTGTGCATTCCAGGCAAGAAGACATACAAAGGCATACTAGTTCGCCATCTTTTTAAGTAGCAATCCGAAAGCTCCACCCAGTAACTTCTATATATTAGTTTCCAAGGCTGCTATAACACTGTACCACCAACTGGGTGGCTTAAAACAACAGAAATTTATTCCTTCACTGTTCTGGATACTTGAAGTTCAAAATCAAAGTGTCGGCAGGGCCATCCTCCTTCAAAAGCTCTAGGAAAAGCCCTTCTTTTTCTCTTCTAGCTTCTGGTGGCTGCCGGCAATCCTTCATGTTCCTTAGATACAATCCTTTCGTTTTCTGCTTCCACCTTCACATGACCTTCTCTCCCCTGTGTGTCTGTGTTCGCAGTTCCCTCTTTTTCTAAGGATACCAGTCAGATGGGACTTAGGGCCCACCCTGATTCAGTATGACCTCATCTTAACTTGATTACATCTACAAAGAGACTGTTTCCAAATACGGTCACATTTACAGGTTCTGGGTGGACATGAATTTTCAGAGGACACTATTTAACCCCATATATTCTGCTTACATGCCACTGGTCAAAGTTTAGTCACATGGCTACCCATATCTACCAGAGAGGATAGAAAAAGTAGTTTTCCATTGCTAACTCATACCCACTTAAAAAAATAAATAAATAAAAAGCCATTCTGTTGTAAAGAAGAAGAGAAGCAAAAATTGGTGAGCATCCAGCAGTTTCTACTGGTCTTTTATGATCTGGTCCTGGCTTTTCTCTCAGGCTTAACTGCTCTTATAAGCACCTTTGCACGGAAGCCCCACTAGCACACTAGCACACTCATCATTTCACGCCCCCCATTTTTGCTCATTTCTGAAAGACTTTCGTCTCCCATCCTCGCTGTCTGCCTCTTAACTCTAAGGTGTCCCTAGATCACAGTTCCTGCATGAAGCCTTTCCAGGACCTGCAGTCAGTCGGTACACGGTCTCTACCCTGCTCTCTCATCCCTCCCTCATAACTCTTGTCATGATTTGACCAAAATATTATAGTTTCACAGTTAATTTCTCATTTCCTCTGTGACTCTCTCATCCCACCAGATTTGCCTAGTAGAGTACTTGGTATATACCAAATGTTCAGTACATGTTCATTGAATTCAGTTCCAGACATAATGCCAGCAAAATCATAGGACGAAATGTTGTTGTCGTTCAGCATTTTCCAAGGAGTTTTCTTTTTGTAAAAAGAAAAAAAAAAAAAAAAGATTATAAAAACTATCACATTTAATAGCTGTTGGCTAATCTAAGTGTGGTTGGTTACTTGAATTGATCTTCAGAGTGCAAATAGCAATATAAGATACCGACTCCATAAACATGTAAGAAACATTAACAGTCTTGACCTCTTGGTATGTATACATTTGATGCGCCCAAGATTAGGCAGCCCACTGAGAACAAACAATAAAGAAAGAAGGGGGACAATAAAAACTTTTCTTCCATAAAGCACCTAAAAGCACTATAAATGAATGTTCATTAATTTGGTCAGGGAGTTCAAATGGCAGTACAGACTGGGAGCTTCAAGTTTAATTGTTTCAAAAAGTGCTTCTCCTAAATAAGCCTTTTCATGTTTTTAAGTGATATTTTCTAAACTACTCTTTTTGTATTTTTAAGAGGTATCTTTAAAGTCTAAAAATTCTTGGGGTGGGGGGGAGGTTGTTAAATGATTTGACTTGCATTTAATTATTTTGAGATGTTTGCCGTTTCTTTTTAAATATAACATTGGGTGCCTCAGCAATGCTGAATGTATTCAGATTGTTTTCAGATTTTAAAGTAAGATTTTTTAATTCTTAACACTTAAAAATTTTTTATTTCTTGTTTATAGGGCCTGGAGTCACAAAGAATTGTTTCTAGGCCCTGTTTTTAAAACTGCGTATAAACCATCTATCAGAGATATAATCGACTGAAGAGTAATATTGTAAGGCTCTCCTGGATAGTTAATTTCTTTTTGCAGATCTGAACAAAATTGCTTGTCTTTGAATTTGATGCCATGTCTAAAATCAGACTTTAGAAGTTTTCCAAGTACATTTCTTTACCATTTACACTCTGCTCATCTTTTCTTTCTGCAAGCTTTTTAATTAAAACCTACCGAGCAGCACTAAGGATCAGTAGGAGGGCAGGATCCAGTTTGGGGTGACAAGCAAACAAGCAAGAAAGGCCTAGAAAGTGTACTTGGCAAATCAGACCTGTGGAATACCAGGTGAGGGAAGGGCTAATGAGAGTTCAGTCAGAAAACAAGAGTAGTGTGCACATCAGTTTTACGGGAGCGTTATCGTTTTGAAGGAAACAATGTTTGAGAATTGTCAGAGAGGAAATTGGGATCATATCCCAGATTGGAGAACAGCAAGAGCTAATATGGGAAGGAGCAAGTGCCAAGGGCTTCAAAACTCAGTGCCATTGTTGACGTTGTTGGAACATGTCCAAACTCAGCCCGTCTCTTCATTGCTACTCTTCCCCCACTTCCACTCATTGAGTGGACCCAGGTAGCCACCACAAGCAAGCAGACCAAGCTGTCTGCTCTCCAGCTCCCTTTAACTTCCAGTCCTGTAAGGCTGTTCCTTTTGACGGGCACTGACTTTTCCTGCCTCAATGCATCCCAAAACAAACCACTTGCTTGGAATCAAAAAGCAAAACAGTCAATTTTTTACCTTCTGCAGGTCCTCCCTTCAAATGCAAATCTCCAGTGCTGGGTGGTTCTACATGTCTTTTCAAATGCAAATCTGGGTGGGGCTCTGGTTTTCTACCTATACACAGGGCTCTATACACAGGGCTACTGTATTCAAACAGAGTGTGTTTCCCTTGAGCAAATCCTAGTTCCCCTTTTAGCATATCCAGTCAAGTATTGGCTGAAGGTGGAGTTACACGCTCTCTGTAATCTATAATACCCAGTATTCATTTCTACCATATATTTAGGTCTGCTTTACAACAGTATGTGGGAGAAACATTCAATATCCATAGTACATTCAGATGAACACATAATCCTAAACACATAACCATTTTTAAAACATTCCAGTTGCATCTTCTCTTCTCTACACCTTAACTATCTTCCCTACACACCTTACTATCTTCCCATTCATATGCATATGGCCTTGGGCCTCTGACTGGGTGGAACCAGAGATCCTGGCCCCCTATCAATCATCCTGCTTATCTGGCCTGGCTTTTGCCCCAGGCCACTCCAGGTGGGGCTTTTCTCCCCTCAGCTGCAGCATGACCTTCCCTTCAGTCATTACAGGCAACAACAACCAAAGCAACCATCCAGGCATCTAAAGTTTCACTTCCCAAGCCCCTTCGTTCTTTCTCTTACAAAGTCCATGCTTCCATGAGTCTGGAGCCATTGCAAAGAATACCACTTTTGACACCAACTATAAAAATGGCATGGAGGCAGACTGTGCTCCTCTAACTTCACCAGGGAGAAGGAGAATCAAGGTCAACAACCCAAGGCTGATTCCTATGAGATGGGGGTCAGACATGCCTTCTCTTTGCCATTTTACCAATTCTGACACCAACCATCCCTCCCACAGCACTCTGTACTTCTCTGCTGAGTTCAATAATTCATTGCAATGGCCACACACAACTCACAGACAGTACTCACGATTTTGGGGTTTATTAGGGAAGTAACAGTTATAATTCAGGCTCAGGAACACTCAGAATACAGTTCTTCTGTCAGGTTAGCCTCTTTTCAGCGGTGCTCGCAGGCACACCTCTCTCTGGACCTAGGCCTCTGCCCAAAGGTACTCAGCTTTCAATCTCTGTGGGCTGGGAAGCCCACTGCGCCATCTTCTGCTGCCAGGCCTGTCCTGCCACTGCTTCTCAGCATCTTCAGGGTTACAGCTTTCTGTCTGTCTCCTGGGTCCAGGAGCTTCTCAGGGCAGTGATCCTGGGTCTAAAGGACGTGCTGGCTCCTGGTGTTCTTCCTTGGTGGTGGTGGGATTCTCTCTCTCCCACCTCTGGGATGGCTCACCTCAACCCCAGTGGGATGGCAAAACTGACCAGTCCCTTTGGTGGGCCACCATTACCATGTCTTTACAGTCCTGCCCAATCACTTGGGTGGAAGTTACCAGACCATGGCTAGAAAGACCACACAAAAGCGATCCATGGCACTGCAATATTCTTCTCCCTTCCCTGTCTACCCATGCTTTAAGATCCAACTCAGTCCTCTTGTACAAGGCTTTCTGTACAAATCCATATGGATTTTCTCATTTGACAATTTCGTCACATATATGTGCCGTCTGTTTTGCTCATAAATAAATGTTGACTTGAGTTAAAAATATGTGATTGTTTTCTCTCTTCATCTAGATTGTAAACTCCTTGAGACCAATGACCATGCTATAGAACTCTTTTTCATCTCTTGTAGTACATGACAAAGTACTTTGCACATAGTTGTAATAGAGCAAGATTTATTAATCTTGGCATCGTGACATTTTAGGCTGGATAATTTGTTGTTGTGAAGGTGGCAGTGTGAGCATTTTAGGATGTTTAGCAGCATCCCTGGACTCTACCCACTAGATGCTGCCAGTAGCACCCCTTCCCAAGTTGCAACAACCAAAATATCTGCAGATATTGTCAAATGTCCCCTGAGGAGCAAAAGCACACCCAGTTGATTATTAAAACAAGATAAACATAACTATTTTGATAATCTAGTATAGAGTGTTTTATACCACTAGTTTAGAGATGCTTTAAATCATTTTACCACTGGTATAGAATAAATAGAATGAATTCTGATATTTTGGCAGGATGTGAAGACCTATGAAAAGACCAAGAGATGCTTTAAATCTTTTTGAGGTCTTCAGGGAAGAAGAACTTATTTGATAGAGGATAATGTCAAACTGAGAACTTTGTATTTGCTGTGATAGACTACAGAAAAGCCATTATAGATTGATGAGCAATTGTGATGCACCTTGGAGTTAAGGATGCTAAAGATGATAGACGTATTCTTAAACTGAAGTTCCAAAAAATGATGAGGTTTAGTTTTTATTTCATTTTCTCTTGCTTCACACTTATTAATACCATTTCCAATGAAATATTTATTTTATCATTTAACTTGAAATTTATCTGGATTCATACATATCCCGTACCATTGGAATAAAACTACTTTTTGAAGTGTATTTGGGAGAATAAATTTGAAATTATGGATACAAGTAATTGTAAAATTATAACTTTTGACTAACATCAGTTATGCTTATGCATAGTTATATATATATTATATACATATATGTATTTTTTGTTTTTACTGTTTGACTGTTGTCCTCAATTTTAGCAAATTTTCCAGGCCCAAGTGACACACACACACACACACACACACGCACACGCACGCTCATATTCATACATACATAAACACATGTAGTTTAGACAGTGCTTACCTCTAAAGGAACAGTAATTTTATATATTTTTGCTCCTTTGTTGTAAGTTATTTCTTTTATTATCAAACTTGTACGTGGCAGAGATACTATCTGGTTGATGTACTGCTGGCATAGAAATAATGCAAGATGTCCTCTTTTCACAGCTGTGTGTCAACCACAGTGCAAACACGGTGAATGTGTTGGACCGAACAAGTGCAAGTGTCGTCCCGGATATGCTGGAAAAACCTGCAATCAAGGTAGGAAAACAGTCTGACACAAACACACAATCATAAGCCACCTTTATTCCTGCCAAATCTAAAAAACTTTAAATTTTCATCCCAAACCACTCGTGATAGCTATTTTTTCTCAAATATGTGAGCTGCCATTTTGTTAATAGATAAAAATATGATAATGGTAAATATTCTTAAATTATTTTCATCAGAGGACAATAAACAATGTCACCTTATTCTTAGTCTCTGAAACTAATTAAAATGTGTTTTGAAGAGAATTTCTGCACCGGGAGAGGTAACTCTGGGCACTCCTTGTTCTTCCATGAGCTAGCTGGGTAGCCTTGGGCAAATTGTTAACTTCTTTGAACCTCAGTTACTACTTAAGTAAAACCTCCTTAATGACAGAAGGCAGGCAGGAGGTTTGACTTGAAATTTTGAGGTTCCTTCAAACTCTGAGAACTTTGGTTCTGTTATTAAATCTCCCTTCAATAGTTGACCAGTTTGAAATATTCCTTTGAGAAATAAAATGATTCATTCAGCAAATCATACTTAATTGGCATCAGTTTCTTATAAAAGCAAACATTGCTTCCCAGGTATTTTACATATATTAACTGTTTTCATCCTTACAACATTAGGGGGTACGGTGTTATTTATTATAATTAAGTTACAGTTAGTAAATTATTATTACTCATTTTTCATTCGACAGCTTAGAGATTTGAAGTGCCTCTATTAAGTTCACTGAATTAGTTGGTAAAAGAGATAGGATGTCAACTTAGAGCTATTGTTTAAAAAAAATCCATGTTTTTTTTACCAGATTTGTTGTGGATGAAGAAAATGTAGTTGGAAATGTGATCCTCTGGCCCATGCTAGTAACTTTAACAAGGCCGTCTTGGAAACCCTGGTGGTGTGGTTGTTAAGAGTTTGGCTGCTAACCAAAAGGTTGGCAGTTTGAATCCATCAGACACTCCTTGGAAACCCTATGGGGTAGTTCTGCTCTGTCCTATAGGGTCACTATGAGTCAAAATCAACTTGACAGCAGTGGGTTTGGTTTTTGGTTAGGGTCAGATTTGACTAGAAAGAGAAAAGAGTCCATTTTTACTTATTTTTAAAATTAAAGTAATTCCCCCTATCATTTGAAGTATCAAATGAAACCATGACATGGGTTTTAAATATCCCATGATACAGAAAAGATATTGTTGAAACACTCCTACTTGTTAGTAGTTGGTATTTATTCCAGGATACTCCTTGAGGTATGTCATGTAAAGTAGTGATGTACAAACAGTTTTTACCACAATCCAGAACACGATGTTTGAAAGTATATGTAATTTTTCCTGAACTATCAGATGAAATCTATTCTAGTAAAATGTGACGTGTTCAATGATAGAACGAGCTGTTTAATTCTGAAATGTGTCTTTGTATTATCTGCTACTTGATTTATAACTAATTTTTCCAATGCTTCTTTTCTAAAAATTTTTTTTAAACATTGGTTTATCTTTTACCAAGTATACCTGGGCAGTCTTTTTGAAATGATGATGTTCTTATGAGCTCAGTTTACTCTTTTAAAAATCCATTTGATTTTCTTTCCCCAGCCTGAGTTCACAGTGGCAACATGTTAGGTTCTGGCTGTTGAGTTATCAGTGTTCACGTTAGAATCCCAGTATACTTCTTTTTGTAAAGTGGTAAACATAAATCGTCAGAGGTTTCATTAATATATCAGTGCCACAAAACTTCATTGTCCTGATACCAGAGAATTATATAAAGAGATCTATTTAAAAAAAGCTATTTTTAAGATTGTAGAGAAATTGATTTAAATTTATTTTCAGGAGCTACCTCAACTTGAATATGCTTCGAAGACGCTAAAGCTATTGGAATGAGGGTCCATCATTGGTTCTCTCCTGTTTTCAGCAAAACAACTTCCCTTGAGCTTTCGCCTGTAACATATACCTGTTTCTCTAAAGGATTTCATTGGTAGCAAAATACGTTTTTACACTTGCAAAACTAGTGCTAACACGGAAAATGTAACATTAGGTCCGATCTTGAAAATAAAACTCAAGCTTAGGATAACATACCTGTTTTAACCATCTCTTACTTTTCCCTCCTTACAAAAAGTAGTGTGGTGGGCTGCTGATGAAAAGGTGTGTGCTCTTGAAGAGCAGGAGCCTCTTGTCGTGTCTCTCTGATTTTTGGGTTCCCAAAGAAGCCCTACAGCTGCTAACCAAAAGGTCGGCGGTTCAAATCCACCGGGTGCTCCTTGGAAACTCTATGAGGCAGTTCTGCTCTGCCCTATGGGCTCACTGGGAGTCAGAATCGACTCAACGCAGTGGGTTTGGCTTTTTTTCTTTTTTGAAGCTATTGTTAAAGTGATTGCACATAGTAAGTGCACATTAAATATTGCTTAAACAGATGACTATTTCATGTAATGGTTCTTGGTCCTGGCAGCCACAGGAACTTGAAAGAGTTCCATGGATTTGTCTGGTCCAGTACCTTAGACAGTCTCTGAATTCTCCACAAAAGCCCTGTCAGATTGAGACTACAGTGAGTGACCTAGGTAAGTGTGGGAGCTGAATAGCTAACCAGTGGCCATCCAGTCGATTCTGACTCATGGCAACCCCACATGTTTCAGAGTAGAACTGTGTTGCATAGGGTTTTCAATGCCTGTGATCTTTCAGAAGTAGATCGCCAGGGCTTTCTTCCAAGGTGCTTTTGGGTGGATTCTAACCGCCAAACTTCTGGTTCGTAGCCAAGCACTTAACTGTTTATGTCACCCAGGGACTCCTGTGAGACCTGCTTAGTGGCCTCATAAAAGTCATTACAGCAAATTGTCTCTATCTGCTAAATAAATTAACTTTGACTTTTTTTTTTATCCTTGCCCACAAATTGTAACAAAGTGAAAAACATGCCCCAGAGGTATGGGAAATTAAACTGGTTGATTTTTTTCTCTAGGAGAGAAACATCAAGATGTAAAGTTGAAGTAATTTCACAGTACTGAAAGTTAGTTTTTGATTAAAAGTAGCTTTTGGTATAAGCCAGTATTTGCTGAGAATTTTGTTGTGAGTTAGGTGCTTTAAGAAATAACCCCCTGGAAACATGCTTGGTGGAGTCAGCAGCTTGAGTAAATGACATGCACTTAAGGAGAGCTTTTAGAGGTGCCTGGGGAGCCGTCAGAACAGCAGGGGAAGCTGCATTTTGGAACTGGCTTAATTTAGCAGCCTTGTCACAAGCTTTGTGTGAGTTTGCTATTGGTGATTGCTGTTGGTGTTGTTGCTCTTCCCTCTGAGTCATTTTATGGGTTTTCTGCAACTAGTTCAGCTGCGGAAACCCGGGGGCCCAGTTGTTAAGCATTCAGCTCTTAACCAAAATGTCTGCAGTTCAAACCACCAGCCACTCCTCGGGAGTAGCCTGTGGCAGTCTGCTTCCATAAAGATTTATAGCCTTGGAAACCCTATGGGGACAGGTGTACTCTATCTTACAAGGTTGCTACGAGTCAGAATAGACTCCACGGCAACGGGTTTGGGTTTTTTGTTTGTTTATTTAGATCAGATATAAAACCACAAGCTGGGACTGATCATCACCGTGCTGTATGAGGCACGTGGTACCTTTCACAGTACTCGAAATTCTAATACGAACTCTGGCTACAGTCTCCTTGATCATTTGCTTCCCTACCCCCTTAGTTTCTCCAGTAATTTTATTCATGGATATTTTCCCTCTTTGTGAGTCTTCGTATGTATACAAATCCCCTATCCACCCCCAGCCAAAAAAAGAATACTATTATATAGCTTTTCCACTGGGGAGTGATCATTAGCATGTAAAATATATCATTGCATGTTTTGGGGAATGAAAGAATTATTCTTTTGAATTCACAGCATGTGTTGTAAATTTCAGAAAAAATAATTTACCAATCTCAATTACTGCTGTTTTCACAAGGTTTATGTTTCATAGATTGAATTCCTCATCCCAAGAAAAGAATTGGTGTCTTGTAGCACAGAGCTAGTAAACTTTGGCGGACTAGTTAAATCTGAAAGTTGATGGCTGTCTTAAGTACAACAGTCTAAATACTCTAACCCTAATATTAAGGTTGTTGCCGACAGCCTGATTTTTTGAAAAATGTGTAGTTTCAACCCTAGAAACCAGTGTTCATTTCATTTGGAAGTTTAACTGGCTGCTAATGCCTTGAAACAGGATGTGATTGATTTATTGTTTCTCAACTTTGATTCTCACCCATCTTACAGTATTTTGGTAAGCTAATAATGGCAATAGTTAATATTTTTAGCACAACACTTCTTATGTATGTTCTTATTAAGTGCTACCTAAATGTAGCATAAGTTCTTACATTTGACTGAAATGCATGATGATCTATCATGTTATTTATTTAAATAAGGTCTTTATGCAAATCATAAATTTCTCCATAATTTTGGAGTGTTATAAACTATTGTACCATTGTATTATTGTGCAATATAATAATACAGGAAAAATCATAAGTTAGTCCATTAAGGCCTCCAGGTCCCTAAACAGAACAGATTGATTGTAACCAGTATTTGTATAATTTCTTTTTTTAACTGAGTCTTCTATTGATGACTAAAAGCATTTTAAAACCATCATGCTTTTTTTTAATGTCTTTTTAAAATTGGTATGCAAATAATGAATCGGTAACTTGTAATGTGCACGTGTCTTCTTAGGTAGAAAGATGGCAGTGAGAGATTTTAGGAAAATTAAAAAATGAAAGACCAAAAGAACTGGAAAGTAGTTTTTTTTTTTTTTTTTTTTTGGTAAATGATCTAAACGCATTCTTTTTAAATGCCAACCACTTTCTGTAATGGTTTAATATATACTTATAAAGATTTTTAGGGCTAAAAATGGCATCAGTTCAAAGTTGTCTCCTATTACCTTCTTCCTGGTGTGAAGACGAACTCTTCTACCCAGCTCCTCTCGACCGAGGCAGTGAACCGCCTCTTTGCCAACCCTCGGATCATCAAGCCACAAGTTTACCTTCCAGGGGTGAGCGTGCATTGTCATGGGTGGTCTGCCCCTTCCACCTGCACCTGCTTCTTGCAGTTATGTCCCTTCTTGCACATGTGTGAAGACTAGCCCAGGAGCACCCACTCTTCAGCATCCTGAGCATGTGAAGCAAGCAGCAGGAATTGCCACCTGGTGCTGATTCTCTGTGCTCCTGAAAGCCTGGAAGCCTCCACTGTTCTGTCACTACATCAAGCATCGTTGCTCTTCCTCTTCTTTTCTGGGGTTCTCGCATATTCTAAAAATCAGATATGCAAAATAACTTTTGTTTTCATATGTAACAGAAGTCAGGAATTCCAAAGCAACGGAGATCGATCGGGGTTTTGATGGCTTTTACCCAGCAGATTTTTTTACCAAGTCTTCTTTTCCCACGACCATCTATATGGGGTGTAGAGTTTAAATTATCTGGAAACCAAGGTTACATCCGCTTCTTTCCCTTGGTGTACATTTTGTAATGTTAGAAAGCTTAATTTCTGTTTCCAGTACAGCCCTCAATTAGCTTCATAATTGTGAGTAAGCCATTTAATGTATCTGGGTTTTAGGAATGTAATCTATAACAGTAGGGAGAGAGTAATGCCTGCCTTACTTGAATGCAGGGTTGGTGTGAAAATCAGAACACCGAAAATAATTTCTGCATTATGCTGGAAAGTTTTACAGAAAAATAAGTTGGTAGCATTATTTTATAATTCTTCTTCTAAGGGAGTGTATCTCTCATCGACTTACAGATTTAGGAACTGAGAATGACTGAATTAAAATAGATTAAATTATTAATTACTGTCTCTCTGCTGATAGGGAACTTGATGCATTTATGTCTCTTCTACACAAGGGATTAGGGCAATGATACTAGTTTCTGAGTCATTGATAAAGAATAGAAATAATGACAGTTGACATATTGACATCTGTTTGTCTATGCCTTCCACTTTAGTCAGATAAAATTTATGAGCTTAGATTTCTGAATCATTGCTTAGTGTAAGCCTCAAAGGGAAAAACAGTCCAAATGCATTAAAATCAATGAAAGATTATTGTCCTTACGAATCCACTGGGTTATTTTATTCAAGATTTTAATCTCTTCAAGATTTTTCAAGCTAATTTTCAGTGATCTGCATGTTAATAAAATTTTTGGTTCTTTTTTTCCTGAAATGTAATAATAATGCTATGCAGCTTGCATTTCTGTTCTGGACTAGTTGTCTTCTCTCCACAGCCCCCTCCCTGCACCCCTGCCAAGCTCCCAAATCCACCAACCTGCTTAAATGTACTCCTCGTTGTAATACCTGCTCTTTAAGCATTGTGTTGCATAATTATAGCATTTGAGTATAAATGGTTTAACTGTAAAGTTCTGTCTTTTGGAATGATAAGAGGTACATGATGGATTTCACTAAATATCTTTTCATTGTAGATTTTCCTCATAATTAGTTATAATATCCTGATAATTAATTTTCCTTATAAGCTGCCAAAGAAATAATAAGAATAAAATAAACTTAAAAAAAAAAGAAAAGAAAACAACTAAAATATTCTTTCTTAGGTTCTCTGATCAACTTTTAGGATTGATCTGAGACAGTGTCATCAGGAGAGTTTCCATGTTCCTACTGTTGTTCTGCTTATTAATATGGGAGCAGTTTACTATAATTTGGAAATATCATTTTTGAATTTCTGACTTAATATGATAACACAAGTGTTACTAGATCTGTACTCCCAACAGACTACGATAAGGAATACAGCAGTTATTGGAAGCAGCACATACTAACTCAATTTTATAAGGCATTAGGTCAATAAGAAAATCAGGTATAATAATCATAGAATAGAAACTGAAGAATGTTGAAGAAAAAGAGGTTTACTAGGTCTCCAGATGCTTTTCATCCTTTAAAGCTCCCTGCTGTAGTGAAAAGTCCAATATTTGATAAATATTGATAATCAGGGATGACTGTGGTCCTATTTCATAATTTCTGCAGTGGTCTTTGTAACGGTCGTTGTGAAGTTTGTAGGAGACACGTGCCTGTGACAGATGGGGAAATAATGGCAGCCGGGGGAGATCAACACTGGCCAGCTGTCAAGGAGTATCATCCAGCCCATCAACAGTTGTTGGAGTACAGTTCCCTCAAATTGCTGTCAATGCATTTTAATACTTAGGTGCCATTTTAATAATAAAGAGAAGAACATTTTGCCAACAAAACGTCTCTACATTTACCCATTGAAGGTTGCATGTTTATTTCCCTTTCCATATTATTTCAGAGTCTTTCCCAGTTTTTTTTGGGGAATGATGACACCTTATCTTATCTTTTTTTTTTTTTTTCAATATCACAGTCTTTTACTCCAAAGTACTTTTACCATGGGAAGGCAAGGAAAAATTTGGGTTGAAGCAGGTTTCTAAGACCACGAGCAGCCTCAGTTTAGGTCATGAAGACCCCACAAAGCAATCCTAAGGGGCCCTTTATTCCAAGTCCGGAGCCAGGTTGTGGAAGAGCTGCATCAACTGGGTTCAGCTTTAGTCCACTCACTGATAAGGTATCTGATGGTATTTCCATCAGCATTAATATCTTTTTTTATAAGCTGCCTGGAGCTGTACTCCTCTGACCATTTACTATGTTATCATTAGGAACCCACAAAAGTTTCTATGGTTCTTTAAAAATAATCATTAGGGTTCTTCATGCACACCTATTTTGTATCTACCACTATTCCTCCCTTGAGATGTCGAACTCAATGTTACCTTGTAGTTTTGTTCTACTGCTTTGTTTTTGTTTAGTGCAGAAAAATAGTTAAAACACAAAACCTTTCTCTAACAATGTATGCAGATTTAAATAGTATTTGCTATTATACAATTCAGAGATTTATCAAAACCAGGTGTGCTTTATTAGAAATGATGATTAACTCCTCTTCAAAACTGAGAAAGGATTTTCTGTCTCTAACTTTCAGTAAGTATTGAAATACAAAGTAGAAGAATGTGGGAAGGTGATAGAATTTCTCAGTCTTTCTTCCTTGAGTAAAAATTTTTACTTTACTTAATAGAGGGAGAAATCAAATTTTTGTTGATAGTGTAATCTGCAAAGTACCGTCTATGAGGAAAAATCTCTTCTGAAATGTTTTTAAATGTGGTTTTAATGTGAATACCCTTGACTGAGCAAGAGACAATAAAGTAGAGAATTGAAGAGAAGCATCGGAGATAACACAGGTACCTGGTTTGTTCATTTCACCTTTCTCAGTTGCACTCAGCTAGGGATCCGCTTACAGTTACGGTACAGGTAGAAAAAAAAATTAAGTTGGAAAGTCAGTAGGATATGAAAAAAATTTAGATGCAATAATTTTCTGGTGATTTTAAAACATAAACTGCTGGTTTAGTTCAATGAAATATATAGATTTCTAATAAACGAGGAGATTAAATTTGATTCAATTTGGAAACAACTACATAACTAGATATTTTATAATCTGTATTTCTGATTCAGTGATACAGATAAATGAGACAATTAAATTATGGTAATCAGGTGGTTCCAGACCAAATAAACATGTGGTCACATTTCTGTTTAATGAAGTCTGTATTTTGCGCATTACTATTTCAGTGTTTGTCATTAAGAGTTTTATGTCCACTTGAGGCAGCGCTCCACATGGATTGAAAATCCTTCGTGATGAGAAGTTCACTGATTCATTTAACACTGATATTTAAACCAGTAAACCCGAAGTGCATAATCATAGACTATTATGTATTATCCATTAGTATTTCTATATGTCCTCCTTAATGAAATGAAATAAATGAATGAAAATCTGTTGAAGGGACTTTTTTTTTTTAGTTCATTTGTGATTTGAAGGCATTACTAAAGTAAGAAACTGAAGTTTCCTTCTTTAATCTGAAATCAGTATATAGTCTACAGGATTGAGCAAGAAAGACCACGGTAACGGTCACTCAATTTCATGCAGCTCTTACTCTCTGAAAATAAAGTTTCCTTTGGGAAGGCCAAAGCATTCTAATATTTTAAAATCTGTATACTTCCTGTAAAGTAAAATAGGCTCATGTGATATCATGTTTAAACAGAGAAAGGAAGAAACTGACAGAGTAAGATCACATTGCCTAGCGTGAATCTAGAAGTAACCCAGATATTTTAAGGATATTGTCAGTCAGAGAGATGATTTGAGGATCCCTGGAGGCACAGTAGTTATGTGCTTTGGTGCTAACCAAAAGATTGGTGGTTCAAACCCGTCCAGTGACTCCTCGAAGAGAAACCTGGATTTCTGGTCCTGTAAAGATTACCCTTTGCCATCCACTCAATTCCGACTAACGGCGACCCTATCGGACAGAGTAGAACCGCCCTATAGGGTTTCCAAGGCTGTGGTCCTTACTGAAGCAGACTGGCACATCTTTCTCCGGCGGAGGGCTGGTGGGTTGGAATCGCTGGCCTTTCAGTTAGCAGCCAGGTGCTTAACTACTGCACCACAAGGCCTAGAAAATCCTATGGGGACAGTTCTATTCTGTCACACAGGGTTGCTATGAGTCGAAAATTGACTCGATGGCACATAACAACAGCAACACCCATGAGGGAGTTAGTATGCTGCTCTTTCTAGGGATGACAAGGTAGTCCCTGTCTGGACAGAGATCATGTGTACCACAAAATTTAAGCCTCAGAAATCCATAAGATCTTCTCATTGTTATAAGGCTTTAGGTCACAAAGGATAGAAAACTTTTGGTCACCCCTAGTATAACCGATATTCAAATTAAGATTGCTTGAACAGGATTTATCTCGTGTATAACTAACATTTTACTATAGCTTAGCCCACTTTTCTGACTTATTCTTCAGTAGAGAGAAGTGCGTTGAATGTTTTACAGTAGTGCTGAGGTTTTGTGATATTTCCACTTCCACCCCTGTTCTTTTCAGATCTAAACGAGTGTGGCCTGAAGCCGCGGCCCTGTAAGCACAGGTGTATGAACACTTACGGCAGCTACAAGTGTTACTGTCTCAACGGATATATGCTCATGCCGGATGGGTCTTGCTCAAGTACGTTGAGAGCCTTAACTGTCTTACAAGTGCTTTGGGCTTGATTTCATGCTGCATTCTGGTGACCTGCCTTTGTGAAAATGGCCTCCCAGGCCTCCTAAACAGGATGTGTACATGTGTTTATATGCATGCCTAAAGAAATGAAAATCAAAATAAGAGATGTCCATTTTAGATGTATAGTGTTCGTTTACTGTGGGTGCCGATGTTAAATGGTATTTAGAACACAAACAACAAGACTAAGTGTATCTCCTCATGTCTTTACCAACATAATTTTCCCTGTCTTTTACCTGGACATAGAGTAAATTATTCCAGATGGAAAAAGAACATTAGTGACTCTCTGGGGAATTTTGTGCTACTCATAAAGATGCACACTCTGCTGTAGAAAATCCATCAAATGTGTTGAATGATTGTAAATCGTTCATAAATATCTCTTCCATTTTTACATTTCTTTATAATGGTCTAAAGATTAAGTTACTTCTCTTTTCTGAAAAAATACCTACTTTGAATGAAAGAAGATAAACGCCTATACTATAAGCAAAGTAGATTTTACGTGTATCTTTGGTGTTCCTACTATCATTTGAGTGTATTTATAAGATGAACAATGCCCTAAAATTCTCTGCAGGCCAAACATTGAATGGAAGTTGTGTTTACATGGTATATCACTGTCGGTGACTTGATTTTTATTGTCACTGAATTATCAGTTAACCGTTGCATTTTATAACATAAAAAGGTTGGCTAATCTTATTTAGCATTGCATGAACAGAGCATGGAATTTTTTGGGATGGTGTGAGTACACGTTTAATAACGTGTGGCAGTGATGCTAGAATCTTTTAACATTGTGCAACACCATAGTAAAACTCCGTAGTAAATCTCCCCCTGTCCTCTGGAGTAGTTTAATGGGCGGTCGAGACATTACTTGAATGTTCTGGTGAAGAACAGCATTTAGCTTGAATAAGCTGGAAAAATACCCCAATTCTCAACTTTCCTTGACCACTGGAAAAATTTCCTTATAATCTGTGCAGGATAAGTTTTTAAATTTCTCTTTTAATTCCACCAAAAGTATTAGAGGTCTCCCCCAGAGAATAGCAAAGCTGATGCACTTCTTAATCATCCCTGGTGGTGTTTTTTCTGTCTTCCTCCTCTATTGTTTGGCTCTCTTCAGAATGTTGTGTACTTGAGGCCTTTTTGTCTTCATTGTTGACTCAGTGTCACTAATTTCAGGGAAAGAGAAGTCCATAGTTCTTTCAGTTGCAGAGTCTGTTCCCTATCCCTCTGAGTCAGCTGGACACTCTGCTTCCAGGTGCCCTGACGTGCTCCATGGCAAACTGTCAGTATGGCTGTGATGTTGTCAAAGGACAGATTCGGTGCCAGTGCCCCTCTCCCGGCCTACAGCTGGCTCCTGATGGGAGGACCTGTGTCGGTGAGTTGTAAAATCAGCATGTCCATCAGCAGCCACTCTTAGATAAAGGAAGAAGGTGAATACTGATGGGAGTCAGGAAAAAAGGCAGTTACTTGCATCAGGTCAGGTGGTTAGCTATCCTTTAGAGGATCTGTCTGTTAATGGCCCATAGAAACTTGCTTCCCTAAGGATGACTGACAGGCAAAAGCTTCAGGCAGAGGGAACCACGTGTGCAAAGCCGCTGAAGTTCAAGGGAGGGCAGTGTTTAGGGAAACCCGGCAAAGTCAGTATATATGGAATGTAAGGGGCCAAGCAGAGAGATGAGTGATGAAGCTGAAGCAGTAACTAGGGCTACACTGGATGTGTTGTGCTACAGGATTATTATTATTTTTTCCCTGTTAATTAGGAAGACAGTAGTTAAGAGTCCGGGCTTTGGTTTTAGACCTGGTCTACTGTTTATTAGATATGTAATCTTAGGCAAAGGAGCCCTGGTGGCACAGTGGTTAAAGCACTCTGCTGCTTTTCAGCAGTTTGAACCCACTAGCCATTCTGCGGGAGAAAGATGTTGCACTGCGCTTCCATAATGATTACAGCTCAGGAAGCCCTACGGGGCAGTTCTGCTCTGTCTCCTATAGGGTCACTACGAGTCGGAATTGGCTCAGTGGCAGCGAGTTTGGTTTTTTTGGTTTTTTGGCCTACATTCCAGACACTGTTCTTGGCTAGGTATATACCATAATGGAAAAAGCAGACAAGATTTTGATCCTCACAAAGCTGATATGCTAATAAGGGAGACAGAAAAGAAACAAATACCTGATAAAATTGCAAATTATATTAATGGTTAACACGAGGCACTAAGAGAGAGAAAAACAGAAAGCGTCCACTTTAGAAAATAATGATCAAGGAAAGCCCTCAAGTAAGACCTGGAGGATAAGTTGTGTGAAGAACCAGCCAAACAGTGCACTGCGTGAGAGAGAGCTTGGCTGAAGGCAGAGTGTAGTCTGAGGGCCAGTGGCTTAAATACCACAGGTGAGGTAGATAGGGGTCACATTGCAGGGCCTTCAAGGACATGGTGAGGAATGTGGATTTAATTCATAAAGCAAGTAGAAACCGTTAAGCATAGTCATGATTCCCTGTTCTTCCATTTTAATAAAATCATTTTGATAGTAGGTTCGAGCCTGCTTCGGAGGGGTAAGATTGGCAGCAAAGAGACCAGTTTGGAGGCTCTTGTAATAGTCTATCCCTGGAGATGGTGGCCTGGACTAGGGTAGTGGTAGTGAATGAAGAGAAGAGTAGATGGATTCAAATAATTTCTCTGAGGTAGAATTAACTGGACTTGGTGATTTGGGAGTTAAGGGAAAGAGTGTTTGTTGGCAAGGATGACTCATGTTTATAGTTCAAGCAACTAGGTGGATACAGGTGCAGTATGTGCTGAGACAGGGTGCAAGAGAAGAAGAACAGCATAGATCCAGAGATGAGTTGAATTTTGAAAATGTAGAACTTAAGTCGTGTTGGGGGGCAACCTGCTGGATAACAGTTATGATCAGCTTACTACATGACAGACAACCGTTTGCATATGGTTGTTATTTGTTTGACAGTCCAGTCCCTCTGAACATGCCATTGCTCTTCCTAAGATGTAATTGATTTATGTTTCTAGATGTTGATGAATGTGTTACTGGAAGAGCTTCCTGCCCTAGATTCAGGCAGTGTGTCAACACTTTTGGGAGCTACATCTGCAAGTGTCATAAAGGCTTCGACCTCATGTACATTGGAGGCAAATACCAATGTCATGGTAATAAAACCCAACAATTACTCTGCGTTGTTTCTTTTCATAATGCTCCCTATGGTGCCTTAACTGTCGTGTTGGCTGGGATGTCAGCGGCCGGGGAGGGCATTGGCTTTAAACAAACAGTTACATGGGCCTTCACATTGCAAAAATAAAAATGAAGAATTGAGTTTTGAAACTATTTTCAGGTCATCATATTCATCTCCCAAATAAACCCTTTGTTTCCCTACTCTCTGATGCAGATATAGATGAATGTGCCCTTGGTCGACATCGGTGCAGCACCTTTGCTCGATGTTACAACGTACACGGATCTTACAAGTGTAAATGTAAAGATGGATACCAGGGCGATGGACTGAGTTGCGTGTGTGAGTAATACTTCTCTCCAGGCTCTAAGTTCCAGCAAGAAATACAGGATTACACAAAGGCCATTGTCAGAGACGACAAGAAACAAGGTTATTTATAAAAGAAGTAGAAGCTTCGCCGGTAGTGGTATTAGTCTGTGCTTTCCACAGACAATAAATCACTAGCTCAGGTATTTTTAAAAAGTAAAAATTCAGTAATACATTCTAATTTTAAAGGCACTCAAATTTACTTCTTGAAAATCTCTCCTTAGCTTTTCTTTAGCTAGAAAGGAATAATAGAGCCCTTCCTGAGAATTTGATTTTGTTAACAATCAGAAATAGATATTAGTTTGTCATTGGCATTAGCTTCTGGGTGGTGGATTAATCGGAATATAGTCTACATTTTTTGTTCCTCTGTTTTTTTGTCTCTCAACTCTACTGCAAAGAAAATCATTCTCATATTTATTTTCTCTACTTTCAAAGCTGTTTTGCTTTTTAAATTTTTATAAACTATATTTGGAGTATTGGCTATGTTTGTAGAGAAACGTGAAAAATGTATAAACCAAAGGCCACAATTAAGCATGCATTTCATGTGGCAATAGACAATGTTTAAAATCTCCTGAGTAAAATATTTACTGAAAATCGTTAGGCATAGACCCATGGGGATTAAAAGATTTTTGAAGGGTCACACAATACTTCTTGGTCTGGAGTATATCATTACAGGCAGATTAAATATTGATTCTTTTTGGTAAAGATTACTGAGGGAAGATTCCACAGATGATCTTGGTGACCTCTGAAAATTTCTTTTTTAAATGTAATTGTATAAATTAGTAAGGGTGAAGGAAGACAAACTATAAAACAATATGTAGAACTTTAATCAAAATGCTTTTGCATGAGTTGAATTTACATGAAGTGCAAATGAGAAAAAAATTAGTCCAGATAATTCTAAACATGATTCTATAATATACAGATAGCATAGGGATACTTAACATAGACTTTCTCTCTCTCTATTTCTCATGTTAAAAAACAACAACAACAAAAATTTACAATGTCTCTGCCCCACTGTGCATTTTAAAAATCATTGATTGTTGATTGGTTTTAGAAACTGTTTTCAGGTCATCATATTCATGGTTCAAATAAACCCCTTCTTTTCCTACTTTCTGATGTAGATTTCCACTTTATAAATATTTAAAACTTTTTGTTCTTCAAATAATGCATATTCATTACAGAAACACCAATATATTTTTTGCATACATCTAATGGATGAATAAACCAAACCTATTGCCATCGAATCAATTCGGACTCATAGTGACCCTGTAGAACAGAATTGGAGCCCTGGTGGCATAGTGGTTAAGAACTCAGGCTGCTAACCAAAAGGTCAGTGGTTTAAATCCATCGGCCGCTCCTTGGAAACCCTCTGGGGCAGTTCTACTGTGTTATATAGGGTCGCTATGAGTCAGATTCAACTTGACGGCACACAACAATGGATGACTGTGTGCTGGTGTGTGTATAAATGTATATATCTATGTATATATACACACACATACGCACATTTATATATGTAAGAATCA
Organism: Dugong dugon; assembly: GCA_030035585.1. Taxonomy (NCBI): domain Eukaryota; kingdom Metazoa; phylum Chordata; class Mammalia; order Sirenia; family Dugongidae; genus Dugong; species Dugong dugon. Next base: position 15,747,111 of record CM057463.1, on the reverse strand, counting down.
ATTTGACAGCAATGGGTTTGGTTTGGTTTTTTGGTATCCCGTGTGTGTGTGTGTGTGTGTGTGTGTGTGTGTGTGTGTGTGTGTGTGTATAACACACATGGACATGTTTTTGTTATTTGGAAAACATCCTGGCTCACAGTAGGGGAATATTCTAAATGTGAAAAGCAGCCTAGTTGTCGTGGGATTTATTTGAGTGTTTTTTAGTTTTCGGTTTTAATTTTCTAGGAAGTAAAAACATTAATTTAAATCTTTTGACTCTTTCAGATATTCCAAAAGTCATGATTGAACCTTCAGGTCCAATTCATGTACCAAAGGGAAATGGTACTGTTCTCAAGGGTGATGGAGGACACAGTAATTGGATTCCTGATGCTGGAAGTACTAGAGGGCCGCTGAAGACACCATATATTCCTCCTGTCATTACCAACAGGCCCACTTCTAAGCCAGCAACAAGATCTACACCAAAGCCAGCACCACAGCCTACCCTACCCCTGCCCCTACCACCGTCGACAGAGTTCAGAACACCTCCCCCACCAACACCCCCAAAAAGGCCGCCAACCAGACTGACAACTATAGTACCAGCCTCCAGTACATCTCCAAGCGGGATCACAGTTGACAACAAGATACAGACAGAACCTCAGAAACCCAGAGGAGATGTGTTCAGTAAGTCATTTAAATACTAGGACCCTTCTAATAAGCCCTTTATTATGGTGTTTCAATCACAGGTTATGCCTTGACTAACAAAGTCATAAAAAGAATTACCTGTGTGAAGTATAAAGTCATATATCTCTATAGATTATTATTATTATAAAGAGCTTTACAAAGAGTCAGTCAGTTGGCAAAAAGGAAAGAATGTGTGTAGAAATGGAAAGAATATCATGAAGCTATAGATAGCTCACAGCTCCTATCCAGTATGGGAACTCTCCTAACATATTCAGATTTACTTGAAAACTCATTCCATCAGTGAACATTTTTCATGGCACAATCTGTTAAACACTGACTACTATCCAAAAGATTGGTGGTTCAGACCCACCCAGAGGTGCCTTGGAAGACAGGCCTGGTGATCTGCTTCCCAAAAGTCACAGCTTTGGAACCCTGCAGAGCAGTTCTACTCTGCATACGTGGTGTTGCCATGAGTCAGAATTGACTCAACAGCAGCCAACAACAACAAGAGTGCCAGACCTCCCCCCCCGCCCCCCGTGTTAGGCGTTGAGTTTATAAAGATAAAACAGAAATGGTCACGGTCTGGTGGGAAAGACAGTCACCCCGAAGATAACTGTGGTGTTAGGTTAGGAACAGTGCAAGTGATTAGTGTAGGACATTATGGGAGCAGAGAGAAGAGGGTGTAGACAGGGAGGGCTTCCTGAGTGAAATGCTGATTTGTTTGGCAAAGGGGATTGTAAACACGGGGTATTATAGTTAAAAGGCACAGAAGTAAAAGGCAGCAGAGAGTATGCAAGAAACTGCCAATAAACTAGTGGTTGAAGGCCACGAGAGATGAGAGAAGCTGGACATTTTACCCCTGTACTTGTTGTGAGCTGGTAGTTAGATCTAAGCTGGAACTAGCTGTAGATTGAGGACTTCCAGATTTTAATGGTAACTGGGTAAAGGGTGGTGTCACCAATGGAGATATAGGAAGAAAATCAAGTTTAGAAGAAAGTAAGTTTTATTCCCCTTTTAATGAACTAAAATTTGCATTTTTGCAACATTTGTGTTCCTTATTCTTATTTATCCATTTGACATGTTTCACTTTTCTCATCCTTCGTTCGCTCCCTAGTCATTCTTTCTATCTCTTCTTCTTCTTTCTACAGTACCTACTTCTTTTCTTTTTCCCATTCCCCCATGAGGGAGCTAAACTTTCTTTCTTTTATACTGAATGACTTTGTGATTTTTTACCAAGTGAAAGGAACACGAAAGTTTCTATTTTTTTTAATAGAGAGGAAATGAAAGCTTCTTTTTACTTGTATGTGACTTTCACATGTTCTTCCCTAGGTCATTGCCCCTTTAAGGAGAAAGGTGATGTAGTTGTATGTGTTTTGACAATAACTATAATTTTAGAGGACTTAGACGGTAGCTCTTAAAAAATACATTTTATATGTGCATAGCTGTTTGAAAAGCATGTTTTTGTAATGTTCTCCTCCCTCTCTCTCTGTCTTTGCTCTCTTTCTCACCGATTTACTTTTTCCATATCTTTCTGATCATACAATGAAGTTTTATTCATAGAAGCTTAAGTAAATCTGGTATTTACATTATTCTGTTGTCTTAAAATAGTGTTATGGAAACTCGGCTATTTAAAGTAAAAAGATTCACATAGATAGAGATATCACATAGATACCAAAACCTTTTTGAGTCTTCCTTTTAATGTTCTCTCTTTTTTAAAAAGCTTCTGTTCTCATTACTCCTCTCCATGCCAACACACACATGAATTTAAAATAATATTGAAGTTCACCAGTCTAATTTAGCAGGATAAAACAGGAAATATGGATTACCCATTATAAAAGTGTGATCTTAAAGACACACCCTGGGAAAGGATTACCTTGATCCTATGCCAAGGCTGTTGCACACCACAGATAGATAGCATTGCCGCCTGTGACACTCCTGCCAGAAAAATCCACCTCCTCTCATTTCATCTGCAGCTACAGCTAGCTCCTGGTTCATTTTAGCAAGTATGAGAATATTTTGGGCACCTCTTATTTAACTTGCTGACTTGTGATTATAGCATGTATTCTGAATAAAGAAGGTGTTTCAAATTTTTAATTCAGGACAGATTACTGGTGTCTGTTTACTCTCAAAACAGAAAGAAACTTTAGCACTATTTTAGTTCAACACCATTTCTTTTTTTTCTTTTTGTAGTTTAGATGAAGGTTTATAGAACAAATAGTTTCTCATTAAACAGTTAGTACACATATTGTTTTACGACAGTGGTTAACAACCCAAGACATGTCAACACTCTCCCTTCTAGACCTTGGGTTCCCTATTACCAGCTTTCCTGTCCCCTCCTACCTTCTAGTCCTTGTCCCTGGACTGTTGTGCCCCTTAGTCTCTTTGTTTTATGGGGCTGTCTAATCTTTGGCTGAAGGGTGAACCTCGGAAGTGATTTCATTACTGAGCTGAAAGGGTGGCCAGGGGCCATACTCGTGGGGTTTCTCCAGTCTCTGTCATGCCAGTAGGTCTGGTCTTCTTTTGTGAGTTAGAATTTTGTTCTACATTTTTCTCCAGCTCTGTCCGGGACCCTTTATTGTGATCCCTGTAAGAGTAGTCTGTGGCAGTAGCCAGGCACCGTCTAGTTGTGCTGGACTCAGTCTTGTGGAGGCCTTGGTAGCTGTGGTCCATTAGTCCTTTGGACTAATCTTTCCCTTGTATCTTGTTTTCTTCATTCTCCCTTGCTCCCAAATGGGTGAGACCAGTGGAATAGCTTAGATGGCTGCTCACAGGCTTTTAAGACCCCAGACACTACTCACCAAGGTAGAATGTAGAACATTGTCTTTATAAACTGTGTTATGCCAATTGAGCTAGATGTGCCCCAAGACCATGGTCCCCACAGCCCTCTGCCCAGCAATTCAGTCCCTCAGGGAGTTTGGACGTGTCTATGGAGCTTCCGTGACCTTGCCTTGGACAAGTTGTGCTGGCTTCCCCAGTGTCATGTACTGTCTTACCCTTCACCAAAGTTACCACTTATCTATTGTCTATTTAGTATTTAGTATTTCCCCTCCCATCCTTCTGTTTTTTATATTTAACCTAAATTCATGAAACTATTGTTTACACACCTTTAATATTGTCAGGTCCTCAGGAGTGATGGACACAGTTGATCATTGTTTCCAGAGCCCATATTTTATGTACTCAAGGAACACAACGAATGATCACGATAACGGAAAATTTAAATAGTATATGATCAAGGAAATAATATTTCATATATGATGTGAAAATATTAAGCTAATTTTTTCTGTTGTTAATAACTTACTCTGTCAGCGGAGGTTTGAGTGTTACTGTGTTGAACTGGTTTCAGCAGAGCCTCCAGACCAAGTTGGACTAGGAAGAAAGGCTTAGTGATCTGTCTTCCAAAAATCAGCCAGTGAAAACTCTATGGATCACAACAGTTTGATCCGTAACTGATCACGGGGGTCGCGCAGGACTTGGCAGCTTTTTGTTTAGTTGCACATGGGGTTCCCATGAGTCGGAGGCCAACTTGACAGCAGCTAACAACAACAACAACTTTGGGACCCTAAATTTCTTAGGCTGTTATGAATAGAAACATTAATAGATATATTTGCAGGGCTAGCCCTATAGGCATTATTTGAGCAACACTGAAGTTCTCTAATATAGCATGAAACTCTTGCTCTGTCACTACTGGGGCAGACCACTGCTTCCTAAAGAGAACATTAGTTTTCTGGGATATTATGCAATTGTTTGCCTAAAAAAGTTCTGGAGTCAAATAACTTTGAGAAATCCTAGGAGTAGCCAACTTAAACAGGTTTGTTAACTGCAGAACTTCTCAATAATGTGCTAATGGCCATTGCAAATCTCTAGAAGAGGCATATAATATGCATCATTTCCCAAACAGAATTAATCGTGGGATTAGAGTTCAGTGGAATCTGACTTCAGTGTAACAACCTTCAGGCTAAGATGGACTGAATGGTGGAGACATACTCTCCACAAAGTCCAGCAGTCCTCTCTGGTTAGCTTATTTGCGTGGTTTCTGAGACTAATAGATTGGTCTTGGACTCAGGGAATATTCTAGTGAGGGGATGTAGGGAATAGGGGAGGGCAGAAAGATGCTGGGTAACCTTAGAGAAGAAAAGCAGAGTCGAAGTGGTGGAATGTCTGTATGGACGACAGGGAGGATTGCTAAAAAGTTAAGGTCTGAGCAACAAAGATAAAAGTCTTTACTTAAGCCTGATATCTGAGCAGGTAGGAGCTGCCTCTGGAGCAGAGAAAATAAAAGAACTTTATGCAGGCACTAAAGTAGAAGAAGATGGGGGGATATGCCTTCCACTCGAGCAATACAATGAGATATTAAGTATCTACTAATAATGTTTTTTGAAAAATACCCATGTTGTAAAAGTGTTAAGAAAAAGACGACACAAAACTGTCTATTCCGTATCACTCCTATTAGGTATAAAATATTTGTATACATATGTCTACATGTATATAAGTCTGGAAGAAAAAAAACTAAAACAGTAACCATGGATATATCCAGTTCATGATATTTTGGGTGATTTTCATTGTTTTTTGATATCCTCATGCAGTGATTTTTAATCTTTCCATCCTCGCTATCATTGCTAAGAGTAATTCATTATAGCAGTAATTCCTTAGGAGAAGGGGGCAGTGGTAATAACATCCCACTTTCCCCACTAGGAGATGGAGTTGTATATTTTGAAAAAGTACCTGAGGAGATTCCAATTCTTAATCATGTTAATTTTATTTAAAACATACTTATTTTTAAAAATTCGTTGAAGATTTTATTAACATATTTGTAACCTCTCAAAATATTCTTAACAAATTGTGTCAAGTATGTGCAGATTTAGCTGGGGTAGTCAGGTTACTTCAAGGAATATATCACTTGGACCAGAAAGCAGATTTTACTTTTCAAAATGTTGCCAGAAGCTCATATGAACCAGAATAACCTGGGGTGCTTATTTAAGATGTAGATTCCTAATTTATGTAACGCGTTTACTAAATCCAGCTTTCTAGGGAAGTATTTCTCAGTCTTTTATGTGTGCATAAATCACATGGACTCTTGTTAAAATGCGGTCTGTGATTCAGTAGGTCTGAAGTGGAGCCTGAGATTCTGCATGTCCAGCGAACACTGGGGTAATGCTGCTGCTCTGCAGACCGCATTTTGAGTAGCAGGGCTCTCTAAGCCGTAATGGACAGCTCCAACCCGGCAGAACCGTGTCGTGGTTGGAGACAGAGTTAGGCAGATGTAGATTGTTTAAGGAGCCCTGGTGGTGTAGTGGTTAAGAACTTGGCTGCTAACCAAAAGGTCAGCAGTTCAAATCCACCACCTGCTCCTTGGAAACCCTATGGTGTAGTTCTGCTCTGCCCTGTAGGGGCCATGAGTCAAAATTGACTTGATGGCAGTAGGTTTTTAATTTTTATTTTAGATTGTTTAAAATGTAGCAATTGTGCCTAGGTGTGCATCCACCTGAGTCCTGTAGTGCAAAGAGGAAAGGCATTACAGAATCAAGATTATAGAATATAATGTAATACTTACCAGGGGCTCTTTTTGAGCCCCCGTATCAGAGAACCAGATCATTGTTGCTTTATTAATTATAGAACACGAGAATGTGTTGAACTTTCAAGTCCCAAGCGGTAGGAAGAAAATTGTTTCCTTTTTCTGATTGCTGCATGCTGTCCCAAGATTCTTTCCCTCATTACCCTTCTGCAGATTGTATAGAGTCTGTGACAGGTGTGGTCACATTGTTCTCAGTCCTGGAAAGATTGTCTCATTCTGATGCTGTGTGGTGATGAGTTAAAAGATTGTTTCTGCTAAAGGGTGAAAAGGTCCTCAAACTAGTTTGCTTTCTAGTAAACAGTGAGGCCTGGAGAGACCCTGAGAAGATGTGTGACATCTCCCTGAAGATTAAATTTCTGCTCATGTTTTGAAGGAGTGAGTTATCACTGTTTACAGGTCAGGATCTGGTGCAATGAATTCTGAACATTTTCAAGATTTTTGATTTATGTTTTAACTGGATCCTATGGTGGCTGGTAAAGGAAAAAAAAAAAAAAAGGTTTCTCCAGAAAGTACAAATTGAGCTCTTGGTGAATGAGACCAAAGTCAGAAATCTGATTTTTAAAATATTATATGAACATTTGTTTTGAAAATGACAATATTATAGAGTTATATTAACAGGACCGTGCTCACAGCCCTCTTTGATTTGGGGCATGTTATTAAGTTTTCTTATGCTTTTGTTTCCTCATCTGTAAGTTGGGGATACTAATATTATACGCCTCATTGGGTGGTTGTGAGAATTGGATGAGAGAGTGCATGCAAATCTTCCCGTAGTGCTTGGCACATCACAGTACATATTAGCTATTATTACTACCATTGTTGTTGAATTCATTTGTACGGTAATAGCATTCCCTACTTAAACCTTATAAAAAGACAGCTGTATTTTGTGTTCTAGTTCTGAGTTTATATTTTTCTGATGCTTTTTATTATGGTTCATTTGAGTTCTACTTTTATTTTTGCCGGTCAGATCCTTTTGAAACAAATTGATTTGCAAGTGAGAGCTATTACATGAGATAAGAAAATGAAAATAGAAATCTGGTTATTTCGTATATCCTTTATTTATTACTAAATAATTGGAATACATGTTTTGCTAAGGTGTTTATAGTACCTAGATGAACAGTTCAGATGTTAAAATAGAGACAGATCACCTCGGGTTCTTTACTGTGCAGAGAGTGGCAGCAGTCTTCAGAGGGGAATGTAGATGGAAAACTTATGTAACAGGTCTGATGAATATCAGAAATAAAAGCTCTGTTTCTTCCTTTAAATAGATTATTTTGGCCTGAGTCCATTGACACCTGTCCCCTATAGCTGGTGGGCTTCAACTCCCCCCCACCCCAGCAGATGTGTGCACTGCACTGAGTCCAAGCAGACCTGTTGGAGAGCCCGCTTACCCTGTGCATTCTGTTCTGTAGGACTTTGTTCTGATAGAGCGTAACCTTCACAGTTTTCTTTGGCTTAGAAGAGGGAAAGAGAGCAGAACTGTCAAGTGTTCTCTTAATCTGCAGAGGTCATGTTATGATCTGTAAGATCATGTTTAGAAAAGGACCACCTTTGAGATATTCTGTCATCGTGGGTTGCTCCAGACAGTGCTCCAGAGCTGTTCTGAAACTTTATTAAAGGTACAATACAAAAAAGGAGAAATAAGCATGTCACAAAAATCGGTCTCAATACTGAGTAGCTGTGTTTGTGCTTCACCTTTTACCAGATATTTCTTTCTTTTTTTCATTTCTGCTCTTTACTCTCAGCCCAAAAGTGTCTTTTTGAACTTGGTTCATTCTTTCTATGGGATGAAGGCTTTAGAAAAGAAGTGGTTGTCTCTGTGGAGCCCAACCCCCCACCTCCTTTTTTTTTGCTAGTAATCAATAGATGGTTAAGAATTTTCTCTAATGTGGGTAAGGAAATTGCAGAAGCTCAAGGCTAGCCCTTTTCCTTTTTTCTCTGTGGTCATGTAAAGCTATAATGCGTCTGTTCTGCATCTGGAGAGATGAAGTGAGAGTGAAAGTTGGCGACACCCAGAGAGGAGAGAGAGCACTCATGAAACTGTTACTCATTTCCACTCCACCCTCCAGTCTTTCGTCTCTAAAAACCTCTGGGTTCTGCCACCAGAAAGAGCTTTCAAAATATTAGGAAAGTTATGTACCGTTTTCTTCAATGAACCAAGCCCTTAAGCATAGAATGTAAGATAGTGTTATCTTTAATCTTTAGTCTGACAACAGATGCCAGAACTGGCCTGGGCAATGTTATGGGAGCCATTTTAGGACAGAAACAGACCTTGCGAACCTAAGTTTAATAAACAGTGCTTACGTTTCGCTACAGCTACTCTTTGCAAGAAGTCTGGCAGAGGAAGGTATATATGATAATATTTACATTCACATCTCTGCGCTTACTCTGAATGCATTTTGGGTAAAAATACAGTTGATTATTTGGGAAACCTCATTTATGAGTGCAGGTTATATATTAATATTATCACATCACTGGGAAACGTGTGTCATAGAAAATTCTGGGCCAGGATTTCCTATAAGAAATGTTCTGCTTATTTGTGTGTCTAATTCTTCCCTCTGGCTCCAGGGCTTCATAGCCAACATGAAATAATACGGTGTCCCTAACCCCAATCCAACCACATTTTTATCCTTTTGTCTGTTTGCTTCAGTAATGGTAACAATATATCCCCTTTACTTTTAATTTATGCAGAAGATTGTACAAAGCAATGGTAAGAAATATTTTTTTGTGGTTAAAACATTGACCCATGGAAGAAAATTTTTTTATGAAATAAATCTTTTAAAGAGTATATAAACATTCTCTAGTTGATGTTAATTTTGGTTGAAACTGGCCTGGGACACCTACTCCCACCTCCTTCCTGTTCATTCTCCTTGTGGTTTTTAACATGCAATCTTGATCTTGCACTCCTCTGTTCAAATCCTTCCGAGGCTTCCAGTTTTCACCAGGATAAAGTCTAAAATATCTACAGGGCTTAAAAAGGCCCCGCACAGTCTGCCTACGTCTCCAGTTACCTGTGGTGGATTCTTCCCGCGCCCTGCCCTTCCTCCATAAGCTCTCCAATTGTACTGATGTATTTGTTCCGCACTATTTCATTCCCTAGTGCCCCAGCTCACAGTAACTTATCCTTCGTGTCCTGGTGTAAGTGTCACTTCTCAGAGATTTTTGTAACAGCCGTCTTCCTCAAGTTAGCTTAGCTACTCCTCCTCCCCCAACCCTCATGCTTAGCGTCCTCTAAACAAAACACCCACTGCCATTGCATCTCATAGCGACCCTGTAGGACAGAGTAAAACTGCTCCGTAGGGTTTCCAAGGCTGTAAATCTTTCCAGAGGCAGACTGCCACATCTTTCTCCTGTGGAGCTACTAGAGGGTTCATTCAAACCGCTGACCTTTCCGTTAGCAGCTGAGTGCTTTAACTGCTGAGCCACATCCTCTACTTTTCCTTAAAGGACTTATTACTCAGGGAAATTATTAGGTGTCTGTCTTCACCTCTAGAATGTAGGTCACATGAAGGCAGGAGTAGTTCTGTTCATTTCTTCACAAGCGCTTAGCCCAGTGCCTCGTGCCCGGTTGATGCTCATTAATTATCTCTTGACTGATTGCATAAATGAGTAGCTGTATGGGACGGAGGGAGGATGGATGAATGGACAAATGATGGAAGGATTGTATTGTTACCATTTCTCTTAATTCTTTTTTTAATATTTAAAATTATACCATTCTAAGAATTAATGACCTAATTACAGAAAATATCAGGTGCGTACGTGTTTTTATTAAATATGTGATATTCTCATATTGAATGTTAGCCCAAGTATGAAGCAGGGAAGAATAATTAGAAAAATCGTGTGTCAGTGTCCTAGTTATACTTCTATTTTCAGGCAATGCTAGTCATTTATTTTAATTAACATTTACTACATTGATTAAGGCGCCCTGGTGGCACAGCAGTTAAGAGCTCGGCTGCTAACAAAAGGTTAGCGGTTCGAATCCACCAGCTGCTCCTTGGAAACCCTGTAGGGCCATTCTACCCTGTCCTGTAGGGTTGCTATGAGCCGGAATCGACTCGACAGCAACACGTTTGGTTATTTGGTTACATTGACTTAAATGGCTTCATTAGGTCAAAGAAAATGCTTGCATTTCACCAAATCATTTCAATTTCATAGTCTTGCATTTAACACTAGGTATCAAGACTCTAAGGAGCCCTGATGGCGCAGTGGTTAAAAGGGCTCAGCTGCTAACCAAAATGTCAGTGGCTCAAACCCATCAGCTGCTCTGTGGGAGAAAGATGTGTCAGTCTGCTTCTGTAAAGATTTACAGCCTTGGAACCTATGGGGCAGTTCTACTCTCTGTCCTGTAGGGTCGCTCGGTCGACTCAAAGGCAGTGGGTTTATCAAGACTCTCTTCAGTGTTCTCTTTGAGCAGTCAAAACACAAATAACTTGCTATTGCGTAGGGATAAGTGTATGTGCTTTGACAGAAAGCTCTTTTCCTTTTTAGGGAAGATTTTTTTCCATAATAGGAATTCTTTTTTACAATAGACAATCTTTTAAAAACTAGAATATAAAAGACAAAACAGACCAATGAATGAGAAAACATCACTTTCATTTCCAATACTCAGAGACTACCATTATCAGCATGTTGGTGTATTTCTTTTTACATGTTTTTCTAGCTCAGTTTTTTGTTTGTTTGTTTTGTAAATAGTTGAGATCACACTGCATGAAGGATTCTGCCCACTACTTATTTCACTTAGTATTTTTGCATAAACGGAGTAGTATACCAGAGTAGTGTGCCTTTTCTTGACGCGTCAGTGGGAGGCGCTGAGCAATCCGTTCTGGTATGGGTGAGGAAGGAGAAGTAGTTCAATAACTTGACAATGTTATACAAAGTAGAGCACACAACATTTTAAGAACTAATCGTTGCTGAGCATTTCAGGTCTTTAAATTCCCTTGACATTTTCCTCAATGGATTGTAGATATGTACAATCATCAGCTGCAAGTGCCTAAAACATACTTATGAACCATCTGAGGCTTGCAGGTTGTTAGATGACCAGTTGTTTTGTTTGCCATTCGCCAAATGTGTAATCTAGACCCTTCCTTTCTCTAAAACCATCTCCCATGTCACTCTCCATTTCCCAGTGCCCTCCAGCCACTGTGAAGTCCTTCCTCATTTTTAAACATTCGAGCACTTTCTCTGTACTTGCTGCTTGAAACACTCCATCTTTCTTTACCTCAACACTTCATTTTTTGCTTGGCGTGTTCTATGTTCTTCAAGTCTTAGTTTAAATGTTGGTAGTCAGAGAGGACCTTCTTGATTTTCCTTTATAAAATGCTCCCTTCCCCTGTGCCAGGAAACCTTTGTATGATCCTGCCCCTCTAGACCAAGAATCTATTTGCCATTTGACAGTCCTTCATCTGGGAAAAAAAGGGGGTTTGAGAGACTGTTATAATGCCTCTAGAATATGGTACTGCAAGATTTGAGTGATTCCATTCTGGAGATAATTTGTATTAATCACAAGGGAAGAGAAGAAAAGCATGGATTGTTCTGTAGAGTTTTTATAATTTTCTTTATGTCATGAGAAATGAAACATGCTTGCCTACAGCTTTGTGATATCTCTAGTACAGAATATGGCAGCCCCCTCTCAGAGCTCCAAATGAGGAAAGAAAAGCTGAATGGGCTGTTGTGCTGTCGGTCATTTGGGGTATAAGAGAGGGAAGCTGGTTGTCTCACCACCAGGGCACTAGCGGTCAGGTCTTCAGGTCGTGTCCCTAACAGCTTGTCTATGGACCAGCTTCTTTTCTGCTGTCCCTCTCAAGTTAGGTAAATGGCAGTGCATAAAGTGGGGAGGAAAGGGAGCTTCACTGTTTGGACTTCTGAAAAAAAAAAAAGGAAGACTTCAGAAACAGTAAGCTAAGCATTAATGGGGTTGTTACTTAAAAAGAAATCTTTATTAAAAATAATAGGAATATTGTTGAAAAAACAACTCTTTGAATGAAGTCTGCTTCTTAGTGTTCTGAGTTCATCTTTTACTCCCTGTCTAATTAATTTAAGTTCTGGCAAAGAGAAGGGAGTCTTCTCTGGAATTTGGCCAAGTATTCCCTTCAACCCCACCAATATTCCCACACCCCCTTTCCAACCCGGTTATTCTCCATGACATCATCTGTTTTTGTTCGTTTTTTTGTTTTTCCTTCCTAGCCCTTATCGCAATCTAGAATTATAATGCTCACTTATCTACTTGTTTAATGTCTCCCTCTCCCATTAGAATGACTTCTCTCTGAGGGGCGCGTCCTTGTTGATCTTGTTCACTCCGTTCATCCTGGGGCTTAATATAGTACTTGGCATGTGGTTGGCAATCAAATATACATCGATTGAATGAATAAATAAATATTTTAAATACAATTATTTTCTAAAAGTGGATTCTTAAGCTCTGTTCCACTTATTTGAGGAAAAGGGTTGATGAAGTACTTAAGTTTTGGATAAGATGTTTGTATGCATTCAATAAACAGCTATTGCGTGCCTGTTACCAGGTCAAGCCCTGGAAAGGCCACATGTATAAGACATGATTGATGCCCTCCAGAACCTCAGAGACTAGCAGAGGGACAGACACTTATGTGTGTAAATAGCTGCAATTCTTTATGAAAGACTGTACTAGAGGTATGCAAACATGAGCTGTTGAAGTACAAGGGGGTGGAATTTAATTGTCTGGAGCATCCAGGTTTTCTCAGAGGCAGTGATATTTATGCTGGGCCTTGAGTGAAGAGGGGAAGTTTGGCTGGTTAATTAGCAGGAACGAGAGCATCCCAAGCTGGGGAACGGGGGTGAGAGATGTGAAAATGAATGGCACATTTGGATAGTGTTGTGTATTTTGGTGGGGTGCACTGTGAATGCTGTTAAAGAAGTTTGGATTTGTTCTTAAAGGAGCCATGGAACCTGCTTAGATGATAAGAAATATATATTACAGAGTTCATTTGTGGGGAGTCAATTCTGTTGTTAAAAAAACCAAACCATTCACTGTAATTGTAGGTATTTTTAGTTAAAACAGCTTTAATTGAGAATTCATAACAATGCATCTTTTCCAGAGATGAATTTTAGAGATGAACTTTAGAATTTCATAGAGGTGAATATTTTGTTAGAAATTAGTAGCTCTTTTAACATGTGTTTTTCAGATGAAGACTTTTTATGTAGTTTTATGTTGAATTTTAAAAATGTTTAAAAATCTTTTTTTTTAATTGTACCCAGGTAAATGTTACAGTATAAATCCCTGCAGAGCAAACTTCATGAATCTTCATATAAAATATAATTAAATATTTTGGATTCTTTCAGAGGAGTAAAATGCTTAGGCCATTTTCCTCTGCCCCATGTTAAAGGTAGTGCTTCCTTACCTCATTAAAAAAAAAAAAAATTTTTTTTTTCTTTCTTGCAGTTCCACGGCAGCCTTCAAATGACTTGTTTGAAATTTTTGAAATAGAAAAAGGAATCAGTGCAGATGATGAAGCAAAGGATGATCCAGGTAGACACTTATATTTTTAGTCCCATTATAATGAAATTGTTTCCCTCCATTTCATGAAAATAGCTTTTAAATTGTAGATTGACTGGTTATATCTGGAAAAATGCTACATTTTTTTTTTTTTTTTTTTTTTTTTTGGTAAACAGGACATTGGTTTCCCTTGTAGTTAAATCACTTGGGTAAAAATAATTATGAATCATCATTCTCTTCTTTTTTTGAAAATATATCAAAGCAGCCCTTGACCTGTAAGGCCATCACCATGTATAAGTGACGAGGTAACAAGGTCACAGTTTGACAAAGCTTGAATGTTCTGTTTTTACAGCTGAGCATGCATGCACAATTGTGCTGAGAGGGGATTCCTGTAACTTCCCTCTGATCTCATGGAAAGACATTCTGCTGGGATAGTGAAACATGGGCAGGGAGAACCCTTGTACAGATACCTCTTGCTCCCAAATTCGTTTCTTTTGTTATTTGTTGGGTTTGTGATTTACTCATCCTTCTGGTCATTTCCTTGTAGGTATTCTGATACACAGTTGTAATTTTGACCATGGACTTTGTGGATGGATCAGGGAAAAAGAAAATGACTTGCACTGGGAACCAGTCAGGGACCCAGCAGGTAAAATCATCTCATCTAACTCTCTCTGGTACACGTTTCAGTTCGACCTTCTCTGAAGACCCTAGTTCCGCTAATCACGTATATTATAACACAACTCTGTGTTTGCTTAATAAAGAGAGTTAAAAAAAAAAAATCATATACAGCATTTTATGGTCCATATTCTTTTAGTGGAAACCCTGGTGGTGTAGCGGTTAAATGCTACAGCTGCTAACCAAAAGGTCAGCAGTTCAAATCCACCAGGTGCTCCTTGGAAACTCTATGGGGCAGTTCTACTCTGTCCTGTAGGGTCACTATGAGTCGGAATTGACTCGACGGCAACGGGTTTGGTTTTTTTTTAAATTTTTTTTTATTTTAGTGAGCTAACTTTGTTGGCTGTCAATTAGGATTATATTATTGGAAGATGGATAGTTAATTAAAAGGCCAGCTAATTTCTCCCAAAAGATTTGGTAAATAAAACATTCAGACGCACTCCAGCATGTCGTTTTCAAGTGATTATAGTGGTCCCTTCACAGGAACAAGAGTTAAGAGTGGTACATCAGCCACAGTAACCCGTTGCCGTTGAGTCGATTCTGACTCATAGTGACTCTGTAGGATGGAGTAGAACTGCCCTGTAGGGTTTCCAAGGAGCAGCTGGTGGATTTGAATTGCCAACTTTTTGGTTAATAGCCTAGCTCTTAACCATTGCACTGCCAGTGGTCCTTGGTTATTTTCTCAATTATATCCATCCCCCCCCCCCTCGGCCCCTTTTAATAGAAAGAAAGAGTAGAAATTTCTATGAGGTTGTAAATATCTCTCTGAAAAACATTTCAATCTTACTCGAATGCTAGAGAAATTTGTAATAGATTACCACATTTACTGCACGAGGGAAATGTTATTAGAAAGGTGGCTTCAGAAAATCAGCAGACTTTTAAACTGTGCAGTCCCTATCAATTTAAAGTTTCAGTTCTTAAAAGATGTTTTGTCTTCTTGTTTCAGGAAGCAAAGCTACGTATTGTTGTTGGTTTTCTTCCTCCCCTCAGTAATTAAATCTTTAATGGGTGAGGCCAACTTAATGGAAGGCTGAGGAGTTTGGTTTCTTTATTTCTTTTTTATACTTGGGATTCTAGACCTAAGAATGAAGGACGCAAGAAGTGAAGAAAAACCTTTCAGCGTGTTATTTAGTTTATTCTAAAAGCCTAGTGCTTAAATACTGTACCTGGTATGTAGATAGAGCACAGACCACACAGACATTAACTTGAGAGAGTGTATCATCTGTTAAAACAGTTCTTCTCAAATGTCATTGTGTGTACATATTACCTAGGAACCTTATTAAAATGCAGATTTCAACACAGTAAGTCTGGTTTGGGGCCTGAGATTCTGCATTTCTAACAAGCTCCCTGGGGATACCTGTGGTGCTGGTCCTTGGCCTACATTTTGAGTAGCAAGGTATTAAAAAATTAATCTAAAAGTATATTAGAGCCCATAAGATTAAAATACAACCGAGATATTTAAAAATGAAATTTGAGGTAAACATTTTAAAAAATACGAATATTTCATAGATTCAACTGGCTGTTTAGGTATCTTTTAGATATAAAATAAAATATCACTTAATGTCACCCACCACTCCCCACACACATGGCCCTCTCTTTTATTCTCTGATTTGTATGTTCACCTTCTCACTCATTTAAGGTTAACTGAGCAGGACAGTATTATTACTAAAGTCACAGATATATGTGAATAAGAGAGAAGCTAACATTTATTTAATATTTACTGTAAACAAACAGAGGAACCCTGGTGGCACAGTGGTAAAAGCAGCACAGCTTTTCGAACCCACCAGTCACTCCCCAGGAGAAAGATGTGGCAGTCGGCTTCCATAAAGATTTACAGCCTGGGAAACCCTATGAGGCATTTTACCGGTACTTGGACCCATTGCCTTTGAGTCAATTTTGACTCATAGTGACCCTATAGGACAGAGTAGAATGGCCCCATAGGGTTTCCAAGGAGCAGCTGGTAGACTCGAACTGCCGACCTTTTGGTTAGTAGCCAAGCTCTTAACCACTGCACCGCCAGGGCTCCATGGGGCAGTTCTACTCTGTCCTATAGGGTAGCTAGGAGTTGGAATTGACTCGATGGCAGTGTGTTTGGTTATAAACAAACAAACAAAAAAACACAAGCCCTTTGCTGTCCCATCTATCCTGACCCACAGCAACCCTATGTGTTACAGAGTAGAACTGCTCCATAGGGTCTTCTTGCCTGTAATCTTTACAGATGGGGGAGAAAGACATGGCAGTCTGCTTCTGTAAAGACTATAGCCTTGGAACCTATGGCACAGTTCTGCTCTGTCCTACAGGGTCACTATGAGTGGGAATCAACTCAACGGCAATGGGTTAATCTTTACCAAAGCCAGATAGCCATGCTCTTTCTTCCAGGGTCCCACTGGGTGGGTTAGAACTGCTAACTTTTAGTTTAGTAGTCAAGCACAAATCGTATGCCCCACCCAGGAACCTACAGTATTTACTGTAGCCCTGGCTTATTCATCATCTTACTAGTTTATATATGTATATATATATATATTTTAATTGCACTTTAGATGAAGGTTTACAGAACAAAGTTTCTCACTAAACAGTCAGTACACATATTGTTTTATGACATTGGTTAACAACCCTATGACACGTCAACACTCTCCCTTCTCGAACTTGGAGGACTTTTTTTTTTTTTTTTTGGTGAAAATATACATAGCCAAAGTTACACCATTTCAAAAGTTTCTACATGTACAACTCAGTGACATGGATTACATTCTTCCAGTTGTGCTGCTATTCTCACTATCCTTTTCCAAATTATTCCATCACCATTATCTTCAACTCACTGCCCCTTAGGCTTCCCATCAAACCTTTTGAGTTGCTGTTGTCAATTTGATCTCACATAGATAATTCTTTTTTTTTTTGTACCTTTGATGAAGGTTTGCAGAACAAATAGTTTCTCATTAAAGAGTTAGTACACGTATTGCCTTATGACAATGGTTAACAACCCTATGACATGTCAACACTGTCTTTTCTCAACCTGAGGTTCCCTATCACCAGCTTTCCTGTCCCCTCCTGCCTACTAGTCCTTTTCCCTGGACTGCTGTGCGTCATTAGTCCCATTTTGTTTTATGAGGCTGTCAATCCCCGGCTGAATGATGAACTTCGGGAGTGACTTCACCACTGAGCTAAAAGGATGTCTGGGGGCCATACTCTCGGGTTTTCTCTGGTCTCTCAGGCCAGTAAATCTGGTCTTTTTTTCGTGAGTTAGAATTTTGTTTTACATCCTTTTCCAGATCTGTCCAGGACCCTCTATTGTGATCCCGGTCAGAGCAACCAGTGGTGGTAGCTGGGCACCATCTAGCTGTACTGGACTCAGTCTGGTGGAGGCCGTGGTAGCTGAGGCCCATTAGTCCTTCAGACTTAACGCTTTCCTTGTATCCTGTTCTCTTCATTCTCCCTTGCTCCCAAAGGGGTGAGACCAGTGGAATATATTAGATGGCTGCTCACAGGCTTTTAAGACCCCAGACGCTACTCACCAAGGTAGAATGTAGAACATTGTCTTTATAAACTGTGTTATACCAGTTGAGCTAGATGTTCCCTGAGACTGTGGTCCCCACAGCCCTCCACCCAGCAATTCAGTCCCTCAGGGAGTTGGATGTGTCTATGGAGCTTCCATGACCTTTTCTTGTACAGGTTGTGCTGGCTTCCTCAGTATTGTGTACTGTCTTACCCTTCGCCAAAGTTACCGCTTATCTATTGTCTATTTAGTCCCCCCCCTACCCCTCCCAACCCTCATAACAAACAAAGATTGTTTCTTTTTGTGAGTAACCTTTTACATGAGTTTTTACAATAGAGGTCTCATACAATATTTGTCCTTTTGTGATTGACTTATTTCACTCAGCATAATGTCCTCCAGTTTCATCCATGTTATGAGATGCTTCAGGATTCATCATTGTTCTTTATGATTGCATAGTACTCCATTGTGTGTATGTGCCATAGTTTGTTTATCCATTCATCTGTTGATGGGCATCTAGGTTGTTTCCATCTTTTTGCTCTTGTGAACACTGCTGCAATGAATATGTGTGTGCGTATGCCCATTCGTATGACAGCTCTTATTTCTCTAGTATATATTCCTAGGAGTGGGATTGCTGGATCGTACGGTATTTCTATTTCTAGCTTTCTAAAGAAGCATCATATCATTTTCCAAAGTGGTTGTATCATTTTGCATTCCCACCAGCAGTGCATAAGAGTTCCGATCTCCCCGCAGCCCCTCCAACATTTGTTATTTTCAGTGTTTTCGGTTCGTGCCAGCAATGCTGGGGTGAGATGGTATCTCACTGTGGTTTTAATTTGCATTTCTGTAATGGCTAATGATTGCGAGCATTTCCTCATGTGTCTGTTGGCCGCTTGAATGTCTTCTTTGGTGAAGTGTCTGTTCATTTCCTTTGCCCATTTTTAAATTGGATTATTTGTCTTTTTGTTGTAGAGGTGTTGGATTTTCTTGTATTTTTTAGAGATTAGACCTTTGCCTGACTTGTAATGTCCAAAAATTTTTTCCCAGTCTGTAGGTTCTCTTTTTACTCTTTTGGTGAAGTCTTTTGATGAGCATATGTATTTAATTTTTAGAAGATCCCAGTAATCTAGCTTATCTTCTGGGGTTTGTGTGTTGTTGGTTATGGTTGGTATCCTGTTAATGCCGTGCAATAGGGCCTCTGGCGTTGATCCTGTTTTTTATTCTATGAACTTTATAGTTTTTGGCTTTATATTTAGGTCTTTGATCCAAACTGAGTTAGTTTTTGTGTATAGTGTGAGGTATGGGTCCTGTTTCATTTTTTTGCGGACGGACATCCAGTTTTGCTAGCACCATTTGTTAAAAAGACTATCTTTTCCCCATTTGGTGGACTTTGGGCCCTTGTTGAAGATCAGTGACCATAGGTGGATGGATTTACATCTGGGTTCTCAATTCTGTTCCACTGGTCAATGTATCTGTCATTGTACAAGTACCAGGATATTTTGACTACCGTAGCTGTATAGTAATTTCTGAAGTCTGGTAGTGTGAGTCCTACTTTCTTCTTCTTCAGTAGAGCTTTACTTATCCGGGCTTCTTCCCTTTCCATATAAAGTTAATGATTAGTTTTTCCATCTCTTTAAAGAATGTTGTTGGTATTTGGATTGGGATTGCATTGTATTTGTAAATTGCTTTGGGTAGAATTGTCATTTTCACTATGTTGGATGTTTTTTGGATGTATGTATGGATGTTTTTCTATTTATGTAGATCCCTTTGGGTTTCTTGCAGAAGTGTTTTGTAGTTTTCTTTGTATAGGTCTTTTACATCCCTGGTTAGATTTATTCCTAAGTATTTTATTTTTTTAGGGGCTATTGTAAATGGTATTGCTTTCCTGATTTCCTTTTCATCGTTCTGTTTACTGGTGTAAAGGAATCCAACCAATTTTTGTATGTTTATCTTGTATCCTCCTACTCTGCTGAATCTTTCTATCAGTTACAGTAGTTTTCTCATGGAATCTTCAGGGTTTTCTGTGTACAGTATCATATCATCTGCAAACAGGGACAGTTTAACTTCTTCATTACCAATTTGGATGCCCTTTATTTCTTTTTCTTGCTTTATTGCTCTAGCTAGGACTTGTAGCACAATGTTAAATAGGAGTGGAGATAAAGGGCATCCTGGTCTTGTTCCTGTTCTGAAGGGGAATGTTTTCAGCCTCTCTCCATTAAAAATGATGTTGGCTGTTGGTTTTGCATAGATGCCCTTTATTATGTTGAGAAATTACCCTTCTATACCTATTTTATTGAGAGTTTTTATCAGGAATGGGTGTTGGACTTTGTTGAATGCCTTTTCTGTGTCAGTTGAGATAATCATGTGATTCTTTTCTTTCATTTTATTTATGTGGTGGATTACATTGATTGATTTTCTAATGTTGAACCATCCTTGCATACCTGGTATGACTCCTACTTGGTTGTGGTGCATTATTTTTTTGATATGATGCTGAATTCTGTTGGCTAGAATTTTGTTGAGAATTTTTGTGTCTATATTCATGAGGGATATTGGTCTGTAAATTTCTTTATTTGTGGCATCTTTGTCTGGTTTTGGTATCAGGGTTATGCTGGCTTCATAAAAATGAATTAGGAAGTATCTCTTCCTTTTCTATGTTCTGAAATAGTTTGAATAGTAATAGTATAAGCTCTTCTCTGAATGTTTGATAGAATTCTTCAGTTAAGCCATCTGGGCCAGGGCGTTTTTTTTTTTTTTTTTTGGTGGGAGTTTTTTTATTACCTTTTCAATCTCTTCTCTTGTTATGGGTCTGTTCAGATTTTCAACATCACTTTGTTGTAGTTTGGGTAGGCTGTGTGTTTCTAGAAATTTATCCATTTCCTCTAGGTTTTCAAATTTGTTGGAGTATAGTTTTTCCAAATATTCTGTTATAATCCTTTTTATTTCTGTTGGGTCTCTTGTAATGTCCCCCATTTCATTTCTTATCTGGGTTCTTTGCATCCTCTCCTGTTTTTCTTTGTCAGCCTGGCCAGTGGTTTGTCGATTTTTTGGTTTTGTTGATTCTTTCTATTGTTTTTCTAGTCTCTATTTCATTTATTTCTGCTCTGATCTTTATTATTTCCTTCCTTCTAGTGGCTGTGGGCTTTTTTTTTTGCTGTTCTCTTTCTATTTGTTTGAGTTCCATAGTTAAGGTTTTGATTTTGTCCCTTCTTTTCTGATGTGTACATCTAATGCTATACATTGTCCTCTGAGGACTGCTTTTGCTGTGTCCCAAAGGTTTTGGTATGATGTGTCTTCATTCTCATTTGATTCTAGGACTTTTTTGATTCCATCTCTGATTTCTTCTATTACCCAGTGATGTGTAAGCAGGGTATTATTTAGTTTCCATGCATTTTATTTTTTTTCCTTGGCCTTCCTGTTGTTAACTTCTACCCTGATGGCATTGTGGTCAGAGAAGATACTTTGAATTATCTCAATGTTTTGGATCTTGTTGAGGATTGCTCTGTGGCCTAAGATGTGGTCTATTCTGGATAACCTTCCATGTGCCTTGGAAAAGAATGTGTACTTTGCAGCTGTTGGGGTCTGTATATGTCTATGAGGTCAGGTTGGCTGATTGTGCCTTTTAGGTCTTCTGTATCTTTGATGAGTTTCTTTCTAGATGTTTTGTCCTTTACCAAGAGTGGTGTGTTGAAGTCTCCTACTATTATTGTGGAACTGTCAATTTCTCTTTCCAGTGTTGTTAGAGTTTGTTTTCTGTATTTTGGAGCCCTGTCATTGGGTGCGTAGATGTTTATTATGGTTATGTCTTCATGATGGATCATCCCCTTAATCATTATATAGTATCTTTCTTTGTCTTTTATGGTGGATTTTGTTTTAAAGTCTATTTTATCTGTGATTAGTATTGCCACTCCTGCTGTTTTTTGGTACCTGTTTGCTTGATGTATTTTTTTTCCATCCTTTGATTTTTAATAAATTTACATCTTTGTTTCTAAGGTGTGTCTCTTGTAGACAGCATATTGATGGATCCTGTTTTCTTATCCATTCTGTCACTCTCCGTCTCTTTATGGGTGCATTGAGTCCATTTACATTCAGTGTGATTATTGATAGATGTGAATTTATTGCTGTCTTTTTGTGGTGCTGACATTTTCTTTGTTCTTCTTACCCTCCTGTGCTGAGTTCCTTTAGGTTTCATTTTTACTGAGACTTTTTTTTTTTCTTCTTTATTTTGATGAATAGGTTTGTTAACTTTCTTTGTGGTTACCTTGAAATTTACTCTTATTTTCCTAGGTTTAAACCAATCTATTATTCACTTGGTATCACCTTGCTTTCCTCTCCATTAGAAGGATCTATCCCTACACTGTTTATTCCCTCTTTTATTGTTCTGATATTGTCATTTACAGATTAACCTCTCTGGTTCCCTATTGTAATTCTTTCGGTTTTGAGTGGTCCTTAAGAGTTCATTTTCTAGGTTGGTATCTGGCTGGTACAATCCTGCATCCTGTATTCAGCCTGTGGTCTGATGTTGTTTGTTCTCAGATCAAAGGACTCCCTTTAATAAGTCTTGTAAGTTTGGTTTTGTTTTTACATAGTCCCTTAATTTCTGTTTATCTGGAAATGACCTAATTTCACCATCATATTTGAACGAGAGTTTTGCAGGATATATTCTTCTTGGCTGGCAATTATTTTTCCTTCAAGGTTTTGTATATGTCATCCCATTGCCTTCTTGCCTGCATGGTTCTGCCAAATAATCCAAGGTTAGTCTTATAGTTTCTCCTCTGTATGTGACTTTTTGTTTTTCTGGAACTGCTGTCAGGATTCTTTGTTTGTCTTTGGTTTTAGCGAGTGTGATTATGATATGCTTTGGTGATTTTCTTTTAGGGTCTATCCTATGTGGGGTTCGTTGAGCTTCTTGGATGGCCAGCTTTTCATCTTTCATGATATTGGGGAAGTTTTCTGTCAGCAATTCTTCAATGATGCTCTCTGGGTTTTCTGTGTTCTCTTCCTGTTCTGGAACTCCAATCACGTGGAGATTTTTGCTTTTGATTGTATCCCACATAATTCTCAGGGTTTCTTCATTTTTCTTTGTTCCCTTTTCTGATTTTTCCTCAAACAGAGTTGTATTCAAGTGTTTGTCTTCAATTTTGCTGATCCTATCTTCCATGTTTTCACACCTGCTCCTCAGCCCTTCTATGACACTGTCCATTTCTGAAATCTTGTTGTTTATCTTTTGGATTTCTAATTGTTGTTTCTGTATGATTTCTAGTTGTGAATTTATTTTAGCATTTTGTTCCTGTATTATTTTCTTGAATTCTTCCAATTTTTGGTCTGTATTTTCCATGAATTTGTCTGCCTTTTCCATGAATTTGTCTACTTTTTTCTCATTTTTGTCTAATTTTTGCTTCACCTCTTGGATAATTCTGAGTATTAGAAATTTGAATTCCCTATCATGTAGTTCTAGTGCCTTTTCTTCTACTGGAATGTCAGCTGGCTTTTTATTTTGGATGCCTACTAGAACCATCCTGTCTTGTTTTTGTAAATGTTTTGCTATTGTCTGTTGTCCTTGGGGCATTCAGTTGTTATTTTCCTCATTTATTGATTGTAGATTTGTCTGTTTCATCCTAATTTTTTGTTTTATTTGGTTATGTCTGAGCAGCCGGGCTGTGTGTTCTTTGTTGTTTGCTCATCTGTGGGCACGATACTTTTCGCCTCCTTCTCTAATGGGCAGGGTCAGTCACTCAGGTATGGTACAGCAGGGCAGGTCCAGCTGAAGGGGAGTTGCTAGGATGGGTTGTTTGTGGCATGTACTAGGGCTGACAGTGTGGTCCGGGAATCAGTGCAGGGCAGGTTTCAGTAGGCCGTGCATGTGCTGCTTGGGAGTGTGATGTTCAGCACACAGTGCAGGTGGGCAGGAAGGAGAGGGGAGACTGTGATGTGTGGAGCTAAGATGGGTATTGGAAAGATGAGAGAGATGAGAGAGGAACAGGAGCCAAAAACATACACACAAACAAAAAAGAGTGCTAAATGAGCTTGCTATTAGAGCGGAGAGATGATAGACTGAGAAATGGGGGGAAAAAAGAAAAAGGGTAAAATAAAAAAATGAATAAATCGAGAAACTGGAAATGAAGAAAGACAAAAATGGAATAAGAGAGAGAAGAAAACAAAACAAAGAAAGAAACAAACAAAAAACCCCAAAACCAGAAAAAAAACAAAACTGAAAAAAAATAAATAAATAAAAAAGAAATGCACCCAGGGATGTCCCTGTGCATCTGCCCAGAATAAGGGTGTAGCTCCCATGTCGGGTGGTACTGCCTGGCTAGAAGGGGCTCCCAAACCTAGAAAAGAAAAAGAAAACAAACAAACAAATCAAAAGAGAACAAATCAGAGCAAACAAACAAACAAAAAAAGTCCTGATGTCCCACCTGCATGACGTCAAGGGCCGGGAAGCAGTTTCACAGCTGAGCGGTGTTTCGCAACCTTTCAGGAGGAAGCAAAGATGGCACACAGAGCCAGGTATTTGAGAGAAAGGAGGGGGAGGTGGTGAGAGGTAAGGAAGAAATCTAAAGAAGTGGAAAAAAGCAACACCAGCAGCCAATAAATGGCACTCAGGGAGCCGCCCAGTGTGGGTGGGTGGAATCCAAGCAACACTAGGGTGAAGTTGTTACTTCCTGGCCAAGGGACTGTGGCTGCAGGAAGCAGAGGAAGCCGAGTGGGGGTGAAGAAGCGTCGGGGGTGGGAAAGCCTATATTGCTGATTACTGGTTGTTCTGTCTCCTGCTGGAAGCTCCGTGAAGCTGCTTTCTCGTACCCCCTGTTTGCTGATCTCTGATAGGAGTCCAAGGTGGCGGATCTTTGCTGTGGTATTTGATAGGGGACCTCTACTTGTATCTCTCCTCCTCTCTTTTCCTGGTCAGTTTCTTATTCTGTTCAGTGCTTGGCTGAGTTCTTCATCTCTTCGTTTGATGCTTAGGGTTTCAGGACTGACATGTGACTCTGTTTGACTTAGTTTTTCTGATCTTTGCTGCAGAGGGACGGCATGGTGCTTCTGAATATAGCGCCATGTTTTCTGGAAGTCCATCATCTTATTAGTTTTATTTAACCCTTTTACCCACCCTATGAAGCAGGTAATAGTGTCTTTATTTCACAAAGGAAATATTGAGGCCCAGAGAAGGGGTATAAATTTCCTAAGGCCACAGAGCTGGGCAGTGGTGAAATTTAGTATCAAACCCTGGTCTTCTGACTTCATGTCCAGGGCTCTGTACTGCCCATGTGCCCTCCTAGGCAGTTCAGTGCCCAGAACTTCCTGGGGTTTTCACTACTACAGTCAGGCCTCAAGTTCTTGTAGTAGAATGCATGATCTGATTAGCAGATTACAGACCAGTAGATTTGATGGACCACTGACCTGGAGAAGTTTGCTACGGGTGGAAGGATCTTTGGCAGTCATGTGTGAGGAATGATAAACAATGTTCATGGCCATAATGAATAACTCTATCGAGTAAGGTACAGTAAGGAGAGTAATTCACACTAAAATTAGAATTCATTGCACTTTTGTGCAGACAGTCTATGTAGTCTATGTGGAATACTTGATTTTTAGACTAAATAACTATATTTAAGAACAAATTTAGTATTTTCAACACTTTTTATTATTCATCACTTTTGTAAGTGTTTAAATTTCTTGTGACCCAAATTACCCTTGCCCTCTGACGAAAATAAATGAGTAAGTAAGAGGGTTGGCAATTTAAATGATAGATTAAAAAGGTTTGTTATAGTCATTAGGCTGTGATAGTACAGCACAAATTGAGAGACATCATTGCCTATTTGGATGAGTGGGTAACTCCTGATGATTGACTGTGGCCCTTGGAGATGCTCTTCCAGGGTTGCTCCCAGTTTTTACCAACAACTTGGATGAAGACATATTTACTAAACTGTGGATGACTCAAAACCAGAGGGGAAAGTGACTGTGTGTGCTGACACAACCAGGGTCCAAAAGATTAGGTCCATGGGTCACATTAAGAGGGTGAAATCTGATGGCAGTGAGTACAAGGTGTATTGCTGGTGGTTTAGAAACCAACTGTACAGCTATGGGAGAGGGAAGGTGTGGCTTAGCATTAAGTGTGAAAGACTTCAGACTTTTAGTAGATAATGAAATTAATTTGGGTAAGACCCTGTGACATCACTGCCAAAAAGTTATTTTCATAGAAATGTGGTATTTTTCCAGAATGAGGAAGGGAGAATCCCAGCTCATTTCTGGTTGGTTAAACCACTTTTGAGGGCCCTTTCTTTTCTGAGAAGAGTAGAGATAATTGTAGGTCACTCAGAGGAGAGTGCCCTGGATGGAAAGGTATTTTGAGGCCTGTGAAAAGCAGACAAAGAAACTGGAATGTATAGCCTAGAGAAGAAATAGCAGAGCAGAGCTGCTTTTCAGATAACTGAAGGGCTGTCCTTTGACCAGGGGTTAGAGTTGTTCTCTGTGACCATGCAGGATGAGAAATAGGATCAAGCTACAAGGAGGTCCATTTTGGTTCATTCAGAAAGAACTTTCCAATTGTTAGAGCTATCTAAAAACAGACCAGGTTGACATGGAAATGTGAGCTCTGTGTGGCTGGAAATATTTTGTCCTTGTCTTGGTGACGCTTGGGAAGATATTGTTAAAGGGCTTTGAGCATTGGAGGAGGACTGGATTAGAAAACCTCATCTGTCAGCTCTGAGAGCCTCTGATTCAGAATGGAATTCCCCAGGAAATCTGAAGGAAACCAGTGAGCAGGTTCTAGCTTGGAAAAATGGATGGGAAGATTGAAAGATGGCAGAGAGTTAGAAGAAAGGTTAGACCTGTATGGCAAAATCATGTCAGGATGGAATTATAGACAGGTTCTTTAGCATATGATGGGAGACTCTAACCATAAACTAATGGAACAATATGAACACAACTTATATTTTTGTGCTTATTTTTCCTCTAGGAAGTCCACGTGGGGTTGTGTGTGTATGTGTGTATTACACACTAAAGCCAGAGAAGAATATAAGCAATTTAAAAAACTATTCCTGTGTATTATCCTAATTATCAAGCTAGTTGTTTACTTGTTTCTATCTAAATTATGCTATTTGTAAAGGAACATCTGTTTGGATTTCCACAGATATGACTGATTTTAATAGTGCATTTCTTTTCCAGGATAGATTTGCAAATATGGTTATATGCCAATATCTCTAAGAAAACCCTCAATTAAATAAACTAAAAACCTTGAGAAACAGCTGCAAAATAAGTGCATTTGCTAACTGCCCTTCTTGATGTTCATTCTGTTTTGTTTAGCATAATCAGTCTTGAACTTAATTAGGTGATAACGAAGTTAATACTTTCTTCTAAGGAATGGAAAATTGTGCTGCTGACGTGTCTTGCCGGCAACATGTGGCTGTGGCCCAGGACACACCCTTTTCCCAAAGGTGGTCCTGGGGCCCTTTTTCTGGAACCCTGATCCCGGGGATCAAGGGTTAAAGGCAACTGACTCAGCACTTTGTCTGCTATTGATAATTACAAGGAATTTACTTAAATATAAAACAAGTGTACCAACGTGTACGTACAAGTAGGTCTATTGCAGTGTTAAAAACATTATTTTGAAATACACGTAAAAGGAAAAATAAACTTTTAAAAAAAAAAAGCTCATTCTCATCTCTGGCCCGTTTCCCCTCTCCAGATACAGCCAGTTTCTTGATTATCTTTCCCACATAGTGGTGTACCTTTTTGTCCACACAATGATATCTTCTTCTATAACTTGCTTTTGCCACTTAGTAATATTCTTTTAACAGTTAACGTGAAGAACATGGACTTTGAAGTTGAACTGCCTAGACTGAAACCTGGCTCTGGCGCTTACTAGCTTTGACCTTGAGCAAAACCAAAACCAAACCCCTTGCCATAGAGTTGATTTTGGCTCCTAACAATCCTATAGGACAGAGTAGAACTGCCTGATAGGGTTTCCAAGGAGTAGCTGGTGGATTCGAACTGCCGAACCTCTGGTTAGCAGCCGAGCTGTTAACCACTACACCACTTGGTAAGTTACTTAAATTTGTATAATCAATAGTATCTGCTTCACATACATAAAACACTTAAAGTAGTGCCTGGCCCAGAGTTACCACTAGACTACTATTAGCCATTGTTTTTGACGATTGTCCTATGTCTGTGGCTGCAGAACGCTCTTATTCTTATTCCTGAATAACCATTATTCCATTACGTATTAAATGTAGCACAGCATGTTTAACCATCCCTCTCCAGTGATGAACATTGCAGCTGTTTCTAGGTTTTGTTATTGCAGACCATGCTGCAGTGAATAACCATGTACACATATCATTTCATATATCTTTGAATATATCTATAGGAGAAATTTCTAGTTGTGGAATTAGTGGGTCAAAGGGAATTTGCAAATTTTGCATTTTGACAGATATTACTAAATTGCACTTCATAAAGACTGTAGCAGTTTACACTCGGACCAAAAATATTAGAGCAACATCCCTAATACAGATATCATCAAACATTTTTTTAAATTTTTTGCCAAGCTGGTAGGTGAAAAAGGCATTTCATTTTAATTTTAAATTTCATTTATTTTATTGTGGAAAGTTGACTATTTTTCATCTATTTAAGAGTCGTTTTTTCTGTGATAGCTTTTTTATTATTGATTTGTAAGAGCTGTTTATATAAAAAAGAAAATTAGTACTTTGTGTGTTATAAATATATTCAAAAAAATTTGCTTATCTTTCCATTTTATAGTATTTCTCATCCTTTTTACTGATTCTTCAGTAGGAAATTCATTAAATATTTAATGGTATACTTGCAGCTATGTAAAACATGTCTGCATTTACTGACATAGAAAAATCACTGTGGTATATATAATGAAAAATATACTGAGAGTATAGTATTCCCTTTTTTGAAAAAAAGTATATACTCGTGTGCATTTGTGTACCTGTGTTTACACAGTAAAAAGTTCAGAAGTCAAAATGTTAATAGTAATTTTCTCTGGGATTTGAGATTATGATTTATTTAAATTTTATTTCATTGTTTGGCAATGGGCGTATATTACTTCTTTTTTGGAAAATATTAAGCTATTTGCAGTCAAGGCATAAATACCAGCAAATAATAGTGATCTTAGTTCTACTTGGGTTTGCTTCTTAGCTAGGCAATACAATATAAATAACTGCATAACCCCCAGCCAATCCTTTGAACACACAGCTAACAGGTTAAAGTAGTGGACATTATGTTATTTTCTTTGTAACTTAAAAAAGTCACGAACCAGTGCAAACTTAAAAATAAGTAAATTAAAATTCCATCACTTAAATTTCTGGTCAAATTTTACAACATCCACTGGTGGTGCAGTGGTTAAGCGCTCAGCTGCGAACCACAAGGTTGATGGTTCAAACCCACCAGCCGCTCCACAGGAGAACAATGTGGCAGTCTGCTTCTGTGAAGATCACAGCCTTGGAAACCCTATGGGGCAGTTCTACTCTGTTCTGTAAGGTTGCAATGAGTCAGAATTGACTTGACGGCAAAGAATTTGGTTTTTGGTTTTATTATTTACAAAAAAAGAAAAGATTCTTTAGATGTTGCAATGCTTTAAACTGAAACAGTTGAAACATTTAAACTAATTTTATTTTTTAAAGAAGTATTTTGGAATCAGAAGTAAATTTTTTTTAGTAGGTAGCTTGTATAGGGGTGCTGAATCTGTTTTTCCCTTAGCTACTGTACCAACTTTGTAGCATTTCCTTTTATTACATTGTGAAAGAATTCTTCCTGGTTACACACACATACACATACACACACACGCGCGCGCGCACACACACACGGTGCTCACAGAGCAGCTCCACAGAGGAAAAGCCATTGTAGCCTCATTTATCATGTTTTAAACTAGAGTTTTACATATCTGTGCAAAAGGATTATTTGAAACTTTTATTAGGATGCTCAGTTTTGTTAGTATGTCTTCTTAGCAGACACTGTCTGGCAGAATGATATTTGTGTGCATTCCACAGGGACTTAAGATAATCCTTGTTTTTTTAAAAAATCGCAGGTTAACTGTAATAACCTTATATATCTTAGTCTTAACTAAAATACTTGAGGTGCTTCAAAAGCTGACTTGGGGAGACATTTAAAGTCCATGTAAATGTTTTGGTCCTAAATATTGGTTTAATTAAATATTGGAGTAAGGGTAGGAAATTGTGTGTGTGTGTGTGTGTGTGTGTGTGTTTGGTGTTTTTGTTCAAGTACATGAGTCAAGGACCTATTTCTCTGCAGTTTTTGCTGTATTCTTAGAACTTCACTCATTTATTCAAGAAATAGCCTTAAACACCTACCATATGCCAGCCACTGTAATGGGTTACCTTTGGGAAAAGTTGGCTCTGACTTCAAGGAGTTCACAGTCTCCTGAAGAAGAGAAATGTGTAAACCACTGTAGCACATGGTGAGTAGGGGTCAAGCCGTTTGAAACTCAAATCATTATTTTGCCGCACACTAGCTGGGTGACACCTTAGGTGACTTAACTTTCCAAAGCAAAACAGGTATAACAATAGCGTTGACGTCAAAGGCCACTGAAAATTGTTAAGGCACCAACCACTCATTGTTCCATTTAGAGCATTTAGCACAGAGCCTGGCACATAACAAGGGTACGAAAGTCACCTGTTAGATCCTATGGGAGCTCCGTGGGGTCTTGGTAGAGGAGAAGATGCTTAAAAGTAGGAAGGCATCCCAAATGTTATAATGCTGTCTTATACAAATCAAGCATAAGAAAGAGATGATAGTTGGACTTGTAATTGAAACGTAAGTGGGGTTCCTACCAACACAGACACACGTATTCAGCTTTCCAATCACATTTTTCTTACAGACAAATCAGTGTTGAAAAGCACAGTGTGTTTTTCAGGTTGGCTGCAGTAAGACAGCCTGAGGGGAATGATTTCAACGTCATTTGTCTGTGGGTTGAGTTTCAAAATAGTACTTGCAAATTTCTGTCTCTTAAGAAGCAGTATCCTTGACTTTGCTGCTGCTTAAACTTTACTGTTATTATTACAGTTTCCCTAACAACAGAAGGAAACAAACTTTGTAGCCCTAGGGATCTGAGGACATAATCAGAGTGGCCTGTCGAGAGTGAAAATTTTTATTGACATTTTGTGTTCATGTATCAGTAGAAAAAAAAATATGTAATGTTACAGACTTGTTTTAATATGAAGATGTTTTAAACTACCTGCCTCCAAATGAAGTTGCAGCTCCAGGAAGATGTGGAGGAATTTTCGCTTAAGCCCAGAACACCTGTGCATATGCCTAAGTTCAGTTACACTAAGGGTGAGAAGTATAGGAAATTGACGCTGTTTTTCTTAAGGATCTGTTTTCCAAAATTTCCAAAAGAAAAAAAGAAAGGCAGAAGGAGGAGGAAATAAATAACCATCTGCTTTGTTGCCCAGAGGTTAACTTTCCACATAGAAAATTCTTCTTGGCAACTTAGGGTCAGTTATAGCAAACCCCCAGCCATCTTGGCCTGGGGTTTTGGACAACACCCGTAAATTGGTAAGGCTCAGGAGGTGGTGAATGTATGTGTGTTTGTGTGTGTCCGTGTATATGATCGTATTCCATAGGAAATAGTCATTGCTTTGGATTACTAGTTATTGTGTGTCCTTGGCATAACTTCTACCTTCTGTAAGTAAAACAAGTGTGTTTTCTGTAAACACTAAACCATAGAATTTTAGACATGCATAGAAATAAGGCGTATTTTGCTCCTTTCAAAATCTAGATTTATTTACAAATGGCTGTCAAGTCTGCAGTTTCTTAACACAAAGAAGTAAAACTCCTGTCCATGCTGTTTGTGCTAGAAAGGGATGTCGGCATGTACACACACAGCCCTGCTTTTCCCATTCCAGGTGGACAATATCTGACAGTCTCAGCAGCCAAAGGCCCGGGGGGAAAAGCTGCTCGCTTGGTACTACCTCTCGGCCACCTCATGCATTCAGGGGACCTGTGCCTGTCGTTCAGGCACAAGGTGACTGGGCTGCGCTCCAGCACACTCCAGGTGCTTGTGAGAAAACACAGTGCCCATGGAACAGCCCTCTGGGGAAGAACTGGTGGCCGTGGCTGGAGGCAAACCCAGATCACCTTGCGAGGGGCAGAC
The DNA here is from genome assembly GCA_030035585.1 of Dugong dugon. Lineage (NCBI taxonomy): Eukaryota > Metazoa > Chordata > Mammalia > Sirenia > Dugongidae > Dugong > Dugong dugon. Next base: position 15,715,133 of record CM057463.1, on the reverse strand, counting down.
GTCAAGAGCGTAAGTAGAACCACAAAGAAGGCAGAGCCTGGCAGTTTTCTTTTCATAGGAGAGCTCTGGGGTCTGAACTTGAAGAAGACTTGTCTCTTCATTAATTCAGACTCAGACAAAAGTTTGGGGTTTTTTTTTCCCCTGTGTATGATGACTTCATTCTTTGCTGCTTTCTGTAATTTTTTTCTGCTTCTTCATCCTTCTTCATTGCCTATGGCTACCCCCACCCCCACCCTGGCAAGGCCTCCTTTTTCTTAATGAAAAAAAAAAACAAAAAACAACTTAGGAATAGAATGAATTAAAAAAAAAAATCAACAAATATTTCAAAGGTCAGGGGTGATGAGCTTAACCGTATCTGCTTTTCCTTCTTCAATTCCTTATATTTCAAACTTTTACTGCCATGAATTACCCTAGAAGTGTTTCATTTTTCTTTTTTGAATTGTATGTTTAAAGTTCAGCTTTCTTTTCCTCCACCTCCAGAGATCATAGTTAAGCAGCCTTGAATGGAAACAGAACAATAACCCTTGGAAAGCACTATTCTATTCAGGACAGGGTGTGGAAAAAGCTTTGATTGACTATATAAATTTTATTCTAAGTGATCAAGTAGCAAGAGAAATGGTCTGTGATACCCTACCAAGGTCATGACTGTATTTGGAGAAAGGGTCGTCGTTATGTTGATGTTTCTACAACTTTTGCCGTTAGAAGATTCTGCATCTATGCTAATCAGATTAGTTTGTAGAAACTATGTTAGAAAGAAAATAGTCTGCATTAATACAATCTGTAATAGTGGTATTTGGATTTTGTTTTACTCTCTGATATTTTTTCCTGAATTTCTGCATAATATTTATATTACTTGGAGAAATAAAGCAAGATAATAAATTGTTTTATGCTGCAGCACTGACAAGTTTCTCCTGTTTTTAAAGGACCAGGGATGCTCCTTAGAGGGTAAAATACAAGAAGAGTGAAAGTTTGTGCTCTTTACATAGATAAAAATAACATTGTGATTGGATTATGGAGTTTGGTTTTTTTTTTTTTTCAATTTTAGGCTACAAAGCTATATTAACCTAAAGGGGAGCTAAGAAACATCTAAAATAGGCTGCATAATTATGATCTTCCAGATCTTTGGCTCTTAATTTCTGCACTTTTATATTCCATCACACTCTTCTGACTTCTAACCTTGGTAATCTTTGACAAAAGTGTCCACTTCATAAGCATTCTTAAATTAAAGGAGTCTGTAGTTTAGAATGTCTTTTTAAAGAGTAACTGATTCTGAGTAATGTGGGCTGATCAACAGCTTACTGGTGATTCAAGTTTCTACCAAAAGGCAGGCCCTTCTTTTTTAGGTGACACCGGTGGCTATGTTTGAGTCTTTTCTTCTGTTAAAGAAGTTTAATATTTAGCTGTCAAAGAAGGCTTGCTAAACGAGTGGGCATTGGAAAGGGACAGAGGATGCTTGACTGGTGTATGCGTTCTCTCCCTAGGTCATCTTCAAAGGTGAAAAAAGGCGTGGTCACACTGGGGAGATTGGATTGGATGACGTGAGCTTGAAAAAAGGTCACTGCTCTGAAGAACTCTAGCAACTCCAGAACTAGCAATGAACTTCTGTGTTGCTCTCTCTTCTTTTTCCAATTCTCACCTCCTCTCCTCTCCTGCCTTTTATCAGGCTTAGAAGAAGAGTATGTCAGTGGGTCAGGCGAAAGTCTGCTTGGTGACCCGCTTCTTGCTGGCCTGTTTTTGTGCAATTCCAATGAACAGTGAAACCCTCCTTGAAATATAAGGGGCATCCCAGCCATCATTTGGTGTTACTTTCCATCCTGTGTCACTAGTAGAAAGGCCTTCTGCATGTGTGAGCCACACCACTCTTCATCCTGGTTAGAAGGTGCTCCTTACAGCAAATTATGGGAGAAGTTTTCAAAAGAAATCTTTGGTGCAAACGGCCATCCTGTTGTCTGTTCAGGGTTGTACCACGAGTAGTATTGATTCCCCTGAGATATGATATACAATGTGCTTGTGAAATTGGTTTGTCCTCTTCATTTAAGTTAGCTCTGGCTTGGACCTGAACTTTTACTGCCATTTACTTTATAAAAGAAGGGTGCGTAACATACCAAGTTGCATTTATTCTTACCTTGTTATCTGTATTTTTATTTTAAAGACAATTATGTAGAGTGGGCACGGAATCCCTTGTTAGTAGTGTTTTGTGTATTGTGCTATTGATATTAAGTATTTACATGTTCTGAATATTTACGGACTCTAGTTGCAAGGTAAAAGGCAGCTTGTGATCTCTCGAGTTAAAAAATACGTAGTAAAATGTCATCCAGTTTTATGACCTTACACTGGCAGCAAGAGAAAATTGGAAGAGGTGTCAGGTTGTGGGAGTGGAGTGATATATATGTGTGTTTTTTTTTAATGGTCTTGAATTTGGTCTCTACAAAGGATAGTAAACCACTCAGGTAGGCAAGAAACCGTAGTTAACATATACACCCCTCCTTGTTTCAAGTTATAATTTCAAACCAACAGCTTTTACCATAATTAAATGGCACTCTCTGTTAATATTTAAGAAAGTGTAAAAATTCTGGTTGTTTTACACAAGTGATTCTATTTTGTTTATGGAAGCAGGGCAAGGGAAAGCATGGGGGAGGCTCCACTGGAACAGATTTTCATGCTAGTTTTTATCAATATAAATTTAGGCAGGTCTAGTTCATAACTTATGTGCTGTCATGTCAGGATGGGAGAAGTAAATCCTGTGCTTTGAGGCAGTGGATGTTGGAATGGGATTCACGCGCATTACTGGAGCAGGACAAGATTGGAGTTCTAAGGTCCATGAACCCTCAACTATATTTCCTCCCTGCATATTTTACCTTTATTTAAAAAAAAAAAACACATAACTTTTTAAAGGCAACTTACTCCTGCAGCTTTTTTTTTTCTTTCATTTCTGCTCAAGTAATCAAAATATTTTCTGCTGTTTTTGCCAGGAATCACAAAGATGATTAAAGGGTTGGAAAAAAAGATCTATGATGAAAAATTAAAGGCACTGGGATTATTCAGCCTGGAGAAGAGAAGACTGAGGGGCAAACCGTTGATGGTTTTCAAGTATATGAAGGGTTGGTACAGAGAGGATGGTGACCAGCTGTTCTCCATAAGTACTAAGAATAGAACAAGAGGAAACAGGCTTAGGCTGGAGTATGAGGGAGCATTTCCTGGCAGGGACAGTTGTTAAAGTAGAATTCTTTATAAAAAGAGTGTGCATTTTGTGGTATTTTTTGAGGCTTCTTAAAAATGAGATACAAATTTATTTAAGGTGGTTAAAGATGTTCTTACCTCAAAACAAAATAATGGATTACAGAATCTCTCAAAAATATTTTTATCCTAATAATTAATTGAATAGTAATTCAATGAAAATCTTAACAAAAAAGTAATTTGGACTAGGCTAAGATCTGATTTAGGCATTTCCCTATAGGAATCCTAATGATAAATCATAGAGAGGGGTCAAAGGGGAAGAGCCCACCAAATGGTGAACTCACCAAAATGTCTCTACTTTTATGGCAAACCTAGCAGTATTAAAACAAAAAGAAAGAAACTGTTTATTCCAAAAGAGAGTATCATGGATATTTTAATATCTCAATAATGTCCTCATGTGATGGTGGCCCCTACCCCAGTAAAGGTTTAATTAAACTTTAACTTGCTCACTGGGTAATGTTTCAGTTTTTCAAGGAGACCTTGGCAAGGGACACAATTCAGAGATTTTTTTTTCTGGTGCATTCTCTCTGCTATGTATGTGAGAAATTAATTTGGCTACTGAAAAAATGCCATGTCCAGGACTTTTCTTCACCTAATCAGTATCATTCAGTTTCTCTTATCAATTGAAATCTCTTAATTTCCACAAAACCATAATTTGTGTGTGTGTGTGTGTGTGTGTGTGTGTGTGTGTGTGTGTGTGTGAACAATATACAATAGGATGTCTTTCATAATTTAACTTGGTGGGGGAGGAGGTGGTTAGAGGGAAAATAAAAATCATTGAGCCTTTGAGTAAGGGCCAGAAAATATGGCCTGAGGTCCATTTTTTAATGATCAGTTTCCTTTTTGGTCATATAACTGCACAGCTGAAGAAGAAAGGGGAAATAATTGAAAATTTCACTTTTAGGTGCCAATATTACGTTGCACTAAGATGATGGAAGAAGTTATCCAAAGTACTGTATAACATCTTGTTTATTATTTAATGTTTTATAAAGTGAAAAATGTTAACGGTTTTCCAAAACAGCCAAATAAAAATAATTCTTTGTAAATTAAAAACCCTGTTAATAATACCAGCTGTCTGTTTCTTGTTGTTTTGAGTTTTATTTTTTTGTGATTGGGAGAAGAGGATTGGGGTAGTTCACTGATGTTTTTCACAAAAACCATCTGCTGTAGAATGGCCTTTACGCTTAAAGACTGGAGACTACATGATTGTGCTTTCTAGATTATAAAATATGAGACAGTTTTCATCAGCATTCACAGGAAAAGAGGTCCGAAGATCACTGTAAGCCACGTCTTAGTTAGCAAGTTGCTTTAGGTTTTATTATACAGACATACCTCAGAGATATTGCAAGTTAAGTTCCAGATCACCACAATAAAGCAAATATGGCAATAAATTGAGTCACACAATTTTTTTTTTTTGTTTCCCGGTGCATGTAAAATTTACGCTTACACTATACTGTAGCCTATTAAGTGTGCAGTAGCATTATGTCTAAAAAAAAATGTACATACCTTAATTAAAACTACTTTATTGCTAAAAAAAATGCTAACCATCCTCTGAGCTTTCAGCGAGTCGTAATTTTGCTGGAGGAGGGTCTTGCCTCTATGTTGATGGTTGCCGACTAATCAGGGTCGTGGTTGCTGAAGGCTGGAGTTGCTGTGGAAATTTCTTGAAATAAGACAACAATAAACTTTGCTGCATCAACTGACTTTTACAAAAGATGCGGTGCTGTTTGATAGTATTTTACCCACAGTAGAACTTCTTTCAAAATTGGAGTCAATCGTCTTAAACCCTTCTGCTGCTTTATCAACTAAGTTTATGTAATATTCTAAATCCTTTGTGGTCATTTCGACAATGTTCACAGCATCTTTACCAGGAGTAGATTCCATCTCAAGAGACCGCTTTCTTTGCTCATCCATAAGAAGCGATTCCTCATCTGTTTAAGTTTTATCATGAGATTGGGGCAATTCAGTCACATCTTCTGGTTCTCTTGCTCTTTCCACCACATCTGCAGTTACTTCCTCCACTGAAGTCAAGAACCCCTCAAAGTCATCCATGAAGATTGGAATCAACTTCTTCCAAACTCCTGTTAATGTTGATATTCTCACCTCTTCACATGAATCATGAATGTTCTTAATGGCATCTAGAATGGTGAATCCTTTCCAGAAGGTTTTCAATTTACTTTGCCCGGATCCATCAGAGAAATCAGTATCTACGGCAGCTATAGCCTTATGAAATGTGTTCCTTAAATAATAAGACTTGAAAGTTGAAATTACTCCTTGATCCATGGGCTGCAGAATGGATGTTGTGTTAGTAGGCATGAAAACAACATTAATCTCCTTCTGTATCTCCATCAGAGCTCTTGGGTGACCAGGTGCATCATCAATGAGCAGTAATATTTTGAAAGGAATCCATTTTTTCTGAGCAGTACATCTCAGCAGTGGGCTTAAAATATTCACTAAACCATGTTGTAAACAGATGGGCTGTCATCCAGGCTTTGTTGTTCCATTTATAGAGTACAGGCCGGGTAGATTTAGCATACTTCTTAAGGGTCCTAGGATTTTTGGAATGGTAAATGAGCATCGGCTTTAATTTAAAGTCATCTTCTGCATTAGCCACTAACAAAAGAGTCAGCCTGTCCTTTGAAGCTTTGAAGCCAGGCATTGACTTCTCCTCTCTAGCTATGAAATCCCTAGATGGCATTTTCTTCCAACATAAGGCAGTTTTGTCTACATTAAAAATCTGTTGTTTAGTGTAGCCGCTTTCATCAATTAGCTAGATTTTCAGGATAACTCACTGCAGCCTCTACATCAGCACTTGCTGCTTCAGCTTGCCCTTTCATGTTATGGAGATGGCTTCTTTCCTTACACCTCATGAAACAAGCTTGGCTAGTTTCAAACTTTTCTTCTGCAGCTTCCTCACCTCTCTCAGCCTTCACAGAATTGAGGAGAGTTAGAGCCTTGCTCTGGATTAGGCTTTGGCTTAGGGAATGTTGTGGCCAGTTTGATCTTCTATCCAGACCACTAAAACTTTCTCCTTATCGTCAATAAGGCTGTTTTGCTTTTCTTATCGTTCGTGTGTTCACTGGAGTAGCACTTTTAATTTCCTGCAAGAACTTTTCCTTTTCATTCACTTGGCTAACTGGCAGAAGAGGCCTAGCTTTTGACATGTCTTCCTCACTAAGCTTGATCATTTCTAGCTTTTGATTTAAAGTGAGAGACGTGCCACTCTTCCTTACACTTGAATACTTAGAGGCCCTTGTAGGGTTATTAATTGGCCTAATTTCAATGTTGTCGTGTCTCAGGAATAGGGAGGCCTGAGGAGAGGGAGATGGAGTGGGGATGGCCGGTCAGGGGAGGAGTTAGAACACACACATTTATCAATTAAGTTTGCCGTCTTGTATGGGCACAGTTCGTGGTGCCCCAAAACAATTACAATAGTAACATCAAAGATCACTGATCACAGATCACCATAACAGATATAACAATAATGAATAAGTTTGAAATGCGAGAATTACCAAAATGTGACACACAGACACGAAGTGAGCCCATGCTCTTGAAAAAATGGTGCTTGATAGACTTATTCTTCCCAGGTTGCCACAAAACTTCAATTTGTAAGAAACGCAACATCTGCAAAGTACAATAAAATGAAGCACAATAAAACGAAGTACACTTGTGTATCATTTAGTTGTAAATATTTGCCTCAAGTCCTTTGATGGAAAGACAAGATGAGCTATAAGTAAACACATGAATAAATAAATATGAATTACGAGTGAAAGAGAAGTCTTTTTTACTGAGGTTGATTTTGTTAATTTATGACATTTCACTTATACTCCAATAACCCTTCCTGATGGAGAAAACAACTACCTAAAGAAATAAATTTAATGAAACCATGCAAGATTAAAACTCCTCCTGAAAAATTACAGAGGATATGTTCAATGGGTGCTTACTTTCCAATATTCAGAGCAGCCTTAGGGACTGGGAGACTCATCTGGGATAAACACACTCTTCATGCATAAGGTAAAGAAAAAAAATACATGTTCCCTTTTCTCAGGGATCCTTCATAATCATCTTTGAGACCATGAACATTCACGTTTTCTGAGTTATGTTTATTAAGAATTTAAGCCTTTTCTGAAACCCATTTGAGGTCGGTGGAGGAAGCAGGAAAGTATGAGATTCTGGGGTCCAGTTCATTGATTTACTTAGTGGATGTTAGAGCACTTACTAACCAAAACCCACTGCTGTCAGATTGATTCCTACTTAGTGACCCTGGAAATCCTGGTGGTGTAGTGGTTAAGTGCTACAGCTGCTAACCAAAAGCTTGGCAGTTTGAATCCACCAGGTGCTCCTTGGAAACCCTATGGGGCAGTTCTCTGTCCTATTGGGTTGCTATGAGTCTGAATCGACTGGACGGCAATGGCTTTTTTTATAATGGCCCTGGAAACCCTGGTGGTGTAGTGGTTAAGTGCTACGGCTGCTAACCAAAAGGTGGGCAGTTCGAATCCACCAGGTGCTCCTTGGAAACTCTATGGGACAGTTCTTCTGTGTCCTATAGGGTCACTATGAGTTGGAATCAACTCGAGGACGCGTTTGGTTTGGTTTTTATAATGATCCTATAAGTTTTCCAATGCTGTAAATCTTTACAATGGCCTCTGCCATATCTTTCTCCCGCAGAGTGGCTGGTTGGTTCAAACATCCAATCTTAGAGTTAGCAGCTGAGCTCTTTAACCACTGCACCACCAGGGCTCCTACTATGTGCATAAGGAACCCTGTGATGCAAATGGTTAAGTGCTCGGCTGCTAATCGAAAGGTTGGTGGTTCAAATCCACCCAGTGGTTTTTCAGGAGAAAGACTTGGCTACCTGTTCCTTAAAGAACTGCCTAGAAACCCTGTGGGGCAGTTCTGCTCTGTCACTACAAGTCTAAATCAAGTTGATGGCACCTGACAACAACTATGTGTGTGACTTGGGGTATAACAGATTTGCCCTTGTAGGATTTCAACATAAAGAGGAAGGTGGACATTTATTAAAGTCATACAATTCAATGCAAAAGTTCTATTCTGAACAGTACTATGGGGGCTCTGAAAGCCATAGTGGGTTCAGGGCCTTAAAAAACCAAACCAGTTGGCGTCTAGTTGACTCTGACTCATGGCAACCCCAGGCGTGTCAGAGTAGAACTGTGCTTCATAGGGTTTTCAATAGCTAATTTTTCAGAAGTAAATCTCCAGGCCTTTCTTCCCAGGTGTCTCTGGGTGGACTTGAACCTTCAACCTTTTGGTTATCAGCTGAGCACGTTTGCACCATCCAGAGACTCAGCCTTAACTCAATGGTTTTCAAACTGTAATGTCCACGTGAATCACCTGGGCAGCATCTGACTCAGTAGATCGGAGGTGAGGCTTGAGATTCTGCATTTCTAAACTGCTCCCAGGTGTTGCTGATGCTTCTTGTCCTGGACCCCAGTTTGAGTAACACAGTCTTGATTTTAATATACAGAGGAGGATTAGGGCCTTTACCTCTGTAAACATTCACTGTTGGAAGACCTAAAGTCCACGGTTGCAAGATCTTCATTCACAAAAGCTCACTAAGTTCCATTGTATTTTTTTCTTTCAAAGAAGTTTTTTGGCCCTGGAATATTGAGACTTGCCCACCTGATGGAGAATATTCCTTTGTCTAACAAATGGAAGGGCCTTCAGAATAAAGAAGTCACAACTGAGAACACTTAAATATAAGTGAGGCAGTGATCCAGGAAGCCTACATCTTAAAAGACAAAGGGACGTTCATCAATCGGCAACTAATTCACCAGAAATTCTCAGGGCTCCAGGACGCAGAAACCTAGAAGCAACCTGGAATTACAGTGAAGGTTAGTTCCAGCTTGATTTTCTGTGGTTAGCACATTAAAAGCTGAAAATAGAGCCCTCAGTCATAATCTGATCATTTAATTTCCGAGCAACTAATGTACGACTAAGAGGATGTATTACCTACTTGGTAGGCTGTGTTCCATTGCTCCATTGTTGTATGCAAACCTTATTTTCCAGACCAAGCCCCTCTACTGGTGTTCTGGATCTGCTTGCAGACAGACTGTCTCTTTCTGATAAATTATCTAAAGCAATGATTCTCAACTGGGGGCAAATTTGACCCTCAGGGGATATTTGGTGATGCCTAGCAACACTTTTGGTTGTCACAACTGGGCATGTGCTATAGGCATCTAGTAGGTAGAGGCCAGGAATGTTGCTAAACACCCGGTAATGCACAGGACAGCCCCCACAATAAAGAATTATCTGACCCAAATGTCAATAGTGCCATGGCTGAGAAACCCTGATTTGTCCACATAGTAGCAGCATCAGCACGGAGAATATATAAAACCAAACCCATTGCCATCGAGTCAATTCCAATTCATAGTGACCCTATAGGACACGTAGGACTGCCCAATAGGGTTTCCAAAGAGTGGCTGGTGGATTCGAACTGCTGACATTTTGGTTAACAGCCAAGCTCTCAACCACTGAGAATATATAAGAAATCTAAATTTTTAGGCTCCACGTCTGCCTACAGAATCAGAAACTCTGGGAGTGGGGCACAGAAATCTGTGTGAAAACAAGCTTCTAAATCATTCTAATGCTCATTAGTTTAAGATTATTTGAGTTTCCTTACTATTTAGTCTTTGTTTTCCACCTAATATCTGGAAAGAAAGACTAGAAAAGAACAAATACTACAATGTTACTACCAGCACTGTCTTGCTTCTTAACGCTGCATTTTAATATCGCTATTCTACTGAAGGGAACCCTGATGGCGCAGTGGTTAAGAGGTACGGCTGCAAACCAAAAGGTCGCAGTTTGAATCCACCAGCTGCACCTTGGAAACTGTATGGGGCAGTTCTACTCTTTCCTATAGGTTTGCTATGAGTCGGAATCGACTCGACGGCAAGGGGTTACTTTATTCTACCAAAACTGCTCTTTTGAAGCTCCTTATTATTTTGCATATGGTTCCCATGCTCAGTCAACATAGGTCATTATAATAGCAGCACTTGGCAGGGGTGACTACACCCACTTTCTTGAAATCCTCTTCTCCCTTGGCTTCCATGAACCACACTCCCACATTTCTAACAATTGACTGGAAAGATCCAAGGGGATGTCATAATGAGATTCCATACTTACCAAATTCAAATGTGAAATATTAATCTTACCTCTCTCCCTTTCCCCAAACCTGCCATCCCTTCCTAATTCCCTCCTGTGATTGAAATCACTATCTTATCAATGTCATTCATTCTTGAAATCTGTCACTTTTTTTTACCCCCTATTTATTCAAATCGTTGGCAAGGTCTAATAGTTCTGCTTCTGAAATAGCTCTTTTCTCCCCCACCCCTCCCACAGTAATCAAAAATGCAAAATGTTTGGGGTGAAATCTTTTATCTGAAGTTAGGAGGGTGATTTTTCCATGATTATTTCATTCATAAGGCATTTTAAGTGATGGGACAATAATGCAGCTCTGTCCCTTGTCATGAAATCTGTGTCTTTGTCAGGCAAGAGCCATATAAGTAGAGCAGAAGTTTTTCAGTCATCTTTTTGTATTGCATGAACTTTTGCAAGTACTTTTATCTTTAAATAAGATTAAAAAGAAAAAAAAAATAGTTGGTTTCTGCTGAGTTAAACTTACTGTTCATGTTATCTGAAAGCAGACAAGTGGCTGAGAGCAGGAAGTTTGGAATGTTTAGTCATAAATAGCGAACAGCCTTTTCTGTTTTAATAAGAAGCAAATGCACTGCTGTGCAATGTACTTTTCATCCTAGTAAGTCAAAGTATGGTCAGTAGACCAGCAGCATGAGCATAACCCGCGAGCTTTGGGAAATGCAGAATTGTGGGCCTCACTTCAGTCCTGTTGACTCCAAATCCACATTTTATCAAGAGTTCCTGGGTAATAGGTTTGCAAACTATCGCTTTAGAGTACAGAGCTTAGCTTTCTCCCACTAATGGGCACGTGTGAAACTGATCCACCCATACTGAGCTTTAGAGCAGTTGGTTCTCAAAGTGTGGTCCTGGAACCAGCAGTATCATCACCAGGGAACTTGTTAGAAATGCAGATTCTAAGGCCCATCCCATACCTACTGAATCAGGAGTTCTGGGGTGGGGCCCAGCAGTCTGTGTTTTACCAAGCCCTTAGGTGATTCTGATGTTCTGAAGTTGGAGAACCACTGCTTTAAAGATGGCAGTTCCGGATCAGAGACACACACAGAAGTTCTCTGCCTCCTGCCTACTAAATACCAGCCCTGCTGTAGGTACCATCAGATACCTAAAGGTGTGAGGTTGAATGAGATGCTAGGGCGAATTTATAATTCGGAAAACCTGAATCAATGTTAGTCCCTGGGTGGCGCAAATAGTTAAGTTCTCAGCTACTAACTTTAACGTGGGCTGTTCGAATCTACCCAGAGGCTCCTCAGAAGGAAGTTCTGGCAATCTACTTCCAAAAGGTCACAGCCGTTGAAGACCATATGGAAGATAGTTCTACTCTGACACACATGGGATTGCCATGAGTTGGAATCAACTTGACGGCCACTGGTCAATCAGTGATATTCTGTTGGTACTGTGAATAATACTGTATATACACAGAAAATTTACAGTTTACAAAGAATTTTCTGCAGTATTTAATTTTCACTGCAATACAAGGAGGTAGGTAGTTATAACTGGCTCCTGCAACAGTTGAGGAAACTGAGCTTGAGAACGACTAAATGACTTGCCAAAGGACATACCGATATTAAGGAGTAGGGTTGGTCTTGGAACCCAATACACAATTACAAAGTGATCTTCTACCAGCTATTTGAAAGGTTAAATAGAAGACCGAAAAGTGGCTGAAAACTCCAAAATGTTTTCTACCTTTTGGGAAACAAATTTCAGACATTTACAATAGCGGAGAAAGACCTGTGAAAACTGAAGATCACAACTTCATTTTCAAAGATTCAACAACAACAATGTATGTATATGTAAACCAAACCAAACCTATTGCCGTCAAGTTGATTCCAACTCATAGCGACCCTATAGGACAGAGTAGAACTGCCCCTTAGGGTTTCCAAGGAGCGGCTGGTGGATTCGAACTACCGACCTTTTGTTTAGCAGCCAAGCTCTTAATCACTGTGCCACCAGGGCTCCTATGTATATATATATATAGAGAGAGAGAGAGAGAAAAAGTAAATGAGGCAAAAGGTTAACATTTGGTAAATCTTGAGTGATTCGAGCAACTTTTTTTAAAAAATAAAATTCACAAAGCTTTCAGCATTTGTCTGTATGCTCAAGGAGATTAGACACTATACTTCTTACCTCTCATTGCAAATGTTTTCAGGCCTTTTGTGAAGTAGCTTCTAGTATTAGGAAGAAAGGGCTAGCAATCTACTTCCAAAAGTCAGCCAATGAAAACTCTGTGGATCACAGCACTTCGATCCACAACCAGTCCTGAGGATAGCACAAGACGAAGCAGCATCTCGTTCCATTGTCATGGGGTCGCCATGAGTCAGGGACAAAAACAACAACATAAAAGAACTTATCTATGCCTGCACTGTGAGAAAGCAGAGAACAAAGATATGAGTAATAATAAACAAGAGCATTTAAATGTTTTTCCTTTTGCAACGAAGCTTGTACATTTATGCAGATTTTCTTCATTGGGGTCAACAATTCACTGTCAGAAGAATGATTCTGGGTCGCTATTTTTATTAACATGGCTGTATTCTGTCTAACCCTAGGCACAAGATCAATTTCACACAGAGCAATCCTGGGGATTGTTGGAGAATGCCAATCCAACTTTAAAGTGCTGCTTTGACCCTGGTGGTATAATTCCTACACATTGTAGTCAGTGACCACAGTTGGCTATGTCTCAGCACATTTCATAAACTGTTCCTTCTGTTTGTATACTACTTTCCTCACGTTTCAGAGCTAGTATTTCTTAAAACCTTTCTAATATCTCCACTCCTCCAACTTCTACCCCAGTCTCTTTCCATTCTAATCCCAGGTTATATCTAGACATTGTTCTGTCTCTGGCAAGCAAGGGGCTACAGTAATGGTGTCTTCTGGTGGTGGGTCTTCTGGGAGCGGCTACTTTATGAACCTCTTTACCTCATTGGCACGGTTTGCACTGGACTCCTAACAAAAAGGTTGGTGATTCAAATCCACCCAGAGGTGCTGGAAGAAAGTCCTAGCAATCTGCTTTTGTAAGATTATGGTCATTGAAAACCCTATGGAGTGCAATTCTACTCTGAAACACATGGGATCTCCATGAATCAAATAGACTCTCCAGCAATGAGTTTGGGTTTTGTGTTTTTTTTTTCCTGTATCACACTAGTGCATCAAAAGTGGTAACAGTAGTTAGAACAAGGACTCCTAGGTCTTTGGAAGAGCCTCAAACTGTTTGAGCGTTGTTTGGAAAATCAAAGTACAAACTTGAGCTCTAGGATAGGAAATAGTTCTCAATTTTCAGTGCTAGCTCCAACTGATTAGGAAGGACTGCCATAAGTGTGGTCTAGAGGGGGAGCCCGAGGCGAAGCTGCTAGGAAAGGACTCTGCGATGGAAGAGTGATGGGCTTAGGAAGTGGAAGGAACATGAGCCAGAGCTGCGGTGTTGCCACGGAGAACCACAGAGAAGGCTCGCCAGGCCCAAAGAGGCCCACCCCCACCGCAAGGGAAGAAACTACCCTCCCAAACGATTCTAACGTCTGCTGAAAAAGCCTCGTTTTGCTCTACGAAGACTGCCATGGCTAAAAATCAACAGAATAAAGCAAGGTTTTTTTTAATTTTAATTTTTTTTTCACATATTGCCCAGAAGATCCTGGACTCTGGCATTTCTGTAAGGAATTCTCTCAGTGGTTAATCCTAACAAACAGAGATCCAGCAGTTAAAGTCTCTTTTGGAATAAAATGGAAACCCTGGTGGTGTAGTGGTGAAGAGCTATGGCTAGTAACCAAAAGGTTGACAGTTCGAATCCACTAGGCGCTCCTTGGAAACCATATAGGGCAGTCCTACTCTGTCCTATAGGGTCACTATGAGTCGGATTTGACTCGAAGGCAATGGGTTTGGTTTTGGGGCATATCACACTAGTTGACACAAAGTACATACTCCGTAAACATTTGATAGAAGGATGGCTGAGTGGAAGGATAGAGCTCTTAAACATAGAAATTAACATGTTTACCTACCTGTTTCTAACAATGAGCGCCTTAGTTATCCAGTGTGGCTATAACAGCAATACCGCAAGCGGATGGTTTTAACAAAGAGAAATTTATTTTCTCACATTCTAGGAGGCTAGAAGTCCAGATTCAGGGTGCCAGGTACAGGGGAAAATTGTCTCTCTCTGTCGGCTCTGGGGGAAGGTCCTTGTCACATCAATCTTCTCTGGTTGGGGAGCTTTTCAGCACAGGGACCCCAGATCCAAAGTACGTGCTATTCTCCCGGCTCGTGTTTCTTGGTGGTATGAGGTCCCCTCTGCTCGCTTCTCTCTTTTCTGTCTCTAAAGAGATTGACTCAAGATACAACCTAATCTTGTAGATTGAGTCCTGCCTCATTAACATAACTGCAGCTAATCCCACCTCTTGAACATCATAGAGATAGGATTTACAGCACATAAGAAATTCACATCAGATGACAAAATGGTGGGACAATCACACAGTACTGGGAATCTTGGCCTAGTCAAATTGACAGATATTTTGTGGGGACACAATTCAAACCATGACAATAAGGAAACAATCAGACTAATCCAAACTGAGAGACAGTTTACAAAACAACTTGCCTGGATTTTCCAGAAATGTCATTGTCATGAATGATTAAAGATAAAAAAAAAAAAAGAAAAAAGAGGCTGAAGGACAGTCCCCAACTAAAGGAGGCTACAGTGACCTGAAAATTGTTTGATTGTATACTCAATGAGAAAACACTAACTAGAAAGACCATTACTGAGTCAACCAGGAAAATTGAATTTAGAAAATAGAATTATATCGATGTTAAGTTTCTGGCATGTGTTAAGACTATCGTAGCTATATAGGCCAGCAGAATGTTCTTGTTTTTTGGAGATTTTTGCTGAGGTTTTAGAGGTGAAATATAATGTCTGCAACTAATTCTCAAATGGTTCAACAACAACAACAAAATATGTGTATAGAGAGAAAGAAAAAAGTAAATGAGGCAAAATTTAAACCCTTGGTGAATCTGTGCAAATGGCTTATGGATGTTCATTGTACTATTTCTCCAACTTTTCTTTAGGTTTGAGATTTTTCAAAATAAAAAGTTGAAGGAAGAACATATCCAAATGATTCTAAGGTCCAGTGTGTCCGTTTAGCACGGTGGCCAAGAGCAAGAGTTTAGGAGTCAAACAGACCCAGGTTTGCACGCTGGCTCTGCCACTTCTTGGCTATGTCACCTTGGGCCCAAGTAACTTAATCTCTTGGTTTTTCCATCTGAAATGTGGGGACAATCATAACAGATTTGTAGTGAAATTTATACACTGTACTGAATGAGATATTTCATGTTAAGTGCTTAGCACCGAAAGGCACTTAATGCTCATTAAATGATAGCTGTAATTGTAGTTGTTATTTTAAATCTCAGGTACTCTATAATGGTTTGAATATTCAAATCACATAGTTTCTGTGTGCCTCTGTTTCTCATCCTGTGAGACAAGGATAATAGTATTGCCCTGACTAATTTACAGGGTTGTAGCAAGTGTGTACGAGTATTTAATGAAATCTAAAGCACTACATGAGCCTAGCATATTAGGTTATAAAAATAGCATAGACTTTTCTATTGCTCTACTTTTTCATAAATTTGGATTTTTAAAGTTTTTAATAAAGAATAATATATTTTAAATAAGACAGTATAAATAGTGTGCTTAGCATGACACTAAGCACATAAAAATTAGCTATTTTTATATCAAGCATCTTCAGTTTGGCCCATGAAGAAAGCAAGTTTCTATCCTTATAACACTAAATCCATAACCTGATGGTTATTGGTTTGAATAAATTTGAACTGGAATTTATGCTGTTGGTATGAACTGAACCTGAACCGATTTTATTATATTATGTCTTACAGAGTAACAAACTAGACTAGATTATTATCCTTTCTTACAGAATAACAGATTAGAACTGAATAATAATAACTGATTTCATTTTCTGGATATAATGCTACATATGGGAAGTGGAGAAAGGAAAAAGAACACTTACAAATTCTATTTAGATATGCTTCTAAGTCTTTCAAGAAGTCCAGTAAATTAATTCTTTGAGTTTTTAAAATCCTATATCATTTTCTAGCTTGATTCGAGGATAACCAAGTGGTTATAGCTACACAAATATATAATTTTATACTTCACTTTACCTCTGAAGATGAAAATATTTATTTGCTGAATTTATTTATGCAAAACTGTATGGTCATGCCAAGAATTACATAATCATAGCAAAGTTTCCACTTACTAGTGCTCCCCAAATCTCTTCAAAGCCCTGAAAAGAACCAAATTATTTCATGCTTTACATTTGTACAAATTCCAAGTGAAAAACGGACTTGCATCTGGCGATTTCTACTGTATTTCAATACAGTGTAGTTTTGTTTTGTTTTTCCTCCAAAGCCCCAAACGTAATCGCAAACCAGTGAGATGGGCATTGGCTTCAGTCAGTGTATTTCAAATTGGAATCTGGAATCATTAAAGTCAAAGCACCTGGCATGTGGCCTGTGAGCCAAATTTGACCAAGGTGTAGATAAATTTGCCAGATGCCCAACATTTTTACACAAAACAAGAAGGTGCATGTCTAACTAACAGGCCTAAGGACCTTCCATGGATTCTTAACCTTTTTGTGTGTATGCGTGTGTGTGTGAGTGCGACATGGATTCCTTTTATCAATCTGATGAAACTTTAGGGTCCCCTTTTCAAAATAATGCTTTGAAATGCGTAAGATAAAATACAGAATATTATAATGGAAACAAATTATATTGAATTATAGTTATCAAAATCTTTAACATAATATTATAATGGAAACAAATTATATTGAATTATAGTTATCAAAATCTTTAAAAAACCTATATTTGTTATAATAATATATGTGCCCTGTTATTAAACCATTAAGTAACAAGATTAAGCAGCAGGTCTATTAACTACCATAATATTTAAAAAAGAATGAACTAAATATTTCAGGATAACTGCAGTAACTCTAATGTGACGTGAAAATATCTGTAGTTTCTAAAGATGACAAAATTACAGGTTCTGTTACTAATAATAATTCTACTGTGATTTCTTGCCTACATTCAAAATGGAAAGAAATGTTTCTTTAATTTCAGTTGGAGGTTCGTAAAATAAAGATGTCATCTTTTTTCCCATCCAAGTTCAGGGGTCACCTTTCGGAATCCATTCATCCCAAATGAGGAGCTTTTGTGTCTATCTTCAGTAACCCTGGTGGTGTAGTGGTTTACTGCTACAGCTGCTAACTAGAAGGTTGGCAGTTCGAATCCATCCTTGGAAACCCTACGAAGCAGTTCTACTCTGTCCTACAGGGTCGCCATGAGTTGGAATCAACTTGACGGCAATGGGTTTGGTTTTTTTTCCTTCTGGTTTTGTCTATCTTCTACTCTGGTGTAACTGGGTGATTTGGTTAAGCTTATCTAACCTGATAGCCTTCTTGACTCAGTTACTAGTTATAACTAACGTATAATTAATAATATATTTACATCAAACTATGTAATTCCAAGTAGTTCAATGTTAAGTTGACTAAAATGACATCATTAAATTGAACACCAAGAATTTCTGTCAAAAAAAAAAATGATTACATCTCCATATGCCCTAACCCAATTGTGAGGAGTAATCTTGACACGCTGGCCTTGGGTCCTCTCAACTCTTCCTGTTCCTGTGTGGCCAGCACTACAGAATGGGAATTATGATAAGAGCTAACAGTTGTCGTACAGTTGGCAAATATTTTTCAGTTAAATATCTCAGTTGACCTAATTTAACTGATAGTATGATATTCATTTGTCACCTCACTGCAATGCTTGAGTCTAGGTAGTATTAAGTTCTCCATTAATAGGCAAGGAAACTGACGCTCACTGAGTTAACCAAATTTCCAAAGGTTACTTGAATAGTAGGTACCAGTGGTAAGCCTCAACTTGGGTCTGGTTCTTAAAAATTCCTTGTCTCCTGGAGAGCCAAAGTGGTAAGTCATAGGAACCCTGAGGGCTGTAGGGCAAGATCAGGAGCAAGAAGAGTCTCATGGTCTGAACATCCACTTAGTTTTACCCAGGGAACCCAGCAAGTGTTTTCGCAAACACACAAAAGTAATAGGTGCATATAGGAGAATACTGAGAAAATTCAAGCAAAAGAAGGAAGCAAAAAAAGAAGAAAGGAAGGAAGGAAAACTCATTATACCTTAACCTAAAAATAGCCATTAACACATTGGTATATATATCCTCTCAGACTTCATTTGAGCACACACAGCCAACATACCTGTGCTATACAAGGAGTCCCTGGGTGGTGCCAACAGTTAATGAGCTTGGCTGCTAACTAAAAGGTTGGAGGTTCAAGTCCACCCACAGGTGCCTTGAAAGAAAATCTAGCAATCCACGTCCAAAAAAATCAACCATTGAAAACCCTATGGAGTACCGTTCTACTCTCAACACATGGAGTTGCTGTGTGCTGGAATTGACTCAAAGGCAACTGGTGATGAAATCCTATGGGAACCTACAGGTAAAGGCTTATACTTACTGCTTAATGAACAGCCTTCCCTGAAGTGGAACATGCTTCTATACCACCTCATTTTAATGTTTGCCTAATATTCTTTTTTGTTGGTTTATTGTTGTAGTTTAAGTGAAAGTTTACATTTCAAGTTAGTCTCTCATACAAAAATTTATACATACGTTGTTATGTGACCCTAATTACTCTCCCCATACTGTGACAGCACACTCCTCCTTTCTACCCCTGATTTCCCATGTCCATTCAACCAGCTCCTGACCCTCTCTGCCTTCTCATTTCACCTCCGGACGAAGCTACCCATTTAGTCTCATGTATCTACTTGAGCTAAGAAGCACACTCTTCATGGGTATCATTTTATGTCCCACAGTCCAGTCCAGTCTTTGTCTGAAGAGTTGGCCTCAGGAATTGTTTTAATGTTTGCCTAGTATTCTATTGAAGGGATAATCCATAAGCATCGTGAGCATTGTTTCTCTGGGACTTTCAGTGGCTGCTGTAGACAAGCCCTGTAAAGATTCCAGAAGCCTAATTATGCTGCAGGAAATGATTCACAATCCATGTGTAATTGCCGGCCTCTCTCCTTTCCTTCACTCGCTCTAGTGAACCATGGAACAATTGCCCTGGAGGCCTGGGGTATAGAGCAGGAAGGTAGAGTCCCAGAAAAGCCATACCTGAGCAGCCCGTACTTTTCTATATAGTGGTGAAGCAGGCCAACAGGAACCTTTCTTTGTAGTTCCTAAAACATTTCATTTAAAAACAACATAAAAAAGGGCAACAAAGTTGGCTGCTCCCTACCAGCGGGTCAATGGACCACCTGAATGGGAATCAATTAGCAAGGGGCAATAGGGGAAGTTTTTAGGTTTGCTTAGACTATGTTTGCGCTCAGTGTGTTATTCCTTTAAGTTTTGATTAAAGCATAATGACAGTGAAGCCAAAGATCAAGGTTAGGTGCCTTTGTGGATAATTTGGCTTCATTCTGGAAGCTTACCACAGAAGGCAAAATGCCGGTGAGACGTTTTGGAGACGGAAGATCAGTAAAAGTGTGGCCTGATCAGTGCCAGCCTGTTACCAACATTGGAAAAATAACTTCCTTAACTGTATCTCAAAATGAATGTGGAGCCCTCCTGAGTATTTTCGACATTTGGCTCTCTTTAAGGCATTTTATTCCAAAACAGACTAACTACTGGATCTCTGTTTGCTAGGATTAATCACTGAGAGAATTCCTCACAGAAATGCCAGAGTCCAGGGTCTTCTGGGCAATATGTGAAAAAAAAAAAAAAATTAAAATTAAAAAAACCTTGCTTTATTCTGTTTGGAAAGGTGTTGATTTTTAGCCATGGCAGTCTTCGTAGAGCAAAACAAGGTTTTTTCAGCAGAGGTTAGAATCTTAGAATGGTTTGGGAGGGGAGTTTCTTCCCTTGCGGTGGGGGTGGGCCTCTTTGGGCCTGGCGAGCCTTCTCTGTGGTTCTCCGTGGCAACACCGCAGCTCTGGCTCATGTTCCTTCCACTTCCTAAGCCCATCACTCTTCCATCGCAGAGTCCTTTCCTAGCAGCTTCGCCTCGGGCTCCCCCTCTAGACCACACTTATGGCAGTCCTTCCTAATCAGTTGGAGCTAGCACTGAAAATTGAGAACTATTTCCTATCCTAGAGCTCAAGTTTGTACTTTGATTTTCCAAACAACGCTCAAACAGTATGAGGCTCTTCCAAAGACCCAAGAGTCCTTGTTCCAACTTCTGTTACCACTTTTGATGTATGAGTGACCCTGGTCAGTTCACTCCAGTTCTCCCTCATATTGCAGTTCGATCTTCCCCAAGCAAAGTAGATGCTTCTTTACAAATCAAAGGTCCTGAATCTCATTTGTAAATTGAATACAATCAAGCTTTGTAATATATCTACCTTCAGGTTAGGAGAAAATCTGGGCTGTCAAGTAACCCACAGAGTAATTGAGATTAGAGTCTCTGGGTGCTGCTAGATCTCTCTCTCTCTCTCTCTCTCTCTCTCTCTCTCTCTCTCTCTCTCTCTCTCTCTCTCTCTCTCTCTCTCTCTCTCTCTCTCTCTCTCTCTCTCTCTCTCGTTGTCATGAGCAGCACCTTTCAGAGCTATTTTCAGCTGCACTGGATTGCTCCAAAGGACCACTGACTCTGGGCGGTAACACCATTAACCTGGAGAAGCAATGCTCAAAAGGCAAAAATGAAATAGGATTAAGAGAATTTTCTTTAAGCTGTTTTCTCTTTTTAATTTCTTCAACATTGTTACTAACAAAGAAGAAGAAAAATGATGACCTTTGAGCTGGTTTTTAAGAAGTCTGTTCTTTGTTTTAAGGAATGAGAGAGATGCACCTACTGTTTCTGCATTTGCATTATGGTTAATTTTTAAAGGTATCTTCTTGGTCTAATAAGAACTATGTGGGAAATGCAGTTTTTCTAATGCCATTTCAAAGCTTGATGAGATCATATCACAAAGATGTCTATTCTGGTCTTTTAGGGAGTAGACAGTCGTGAATTTGAGGGGATGCATTGCTGCAGAAGAATGAAAACCTTCCAAATGACCATCCTTCTTACAGTCTATGTGGTGAATAAGGAGCCCTGCTGGTGCAATGATTAAGTGCTTGGCTGCTAACAGAAAGGTTGGTGGTTCAAACTCACCCAGAAGCTCTGTGGGAGAAAGACCTGGCAATCTGATACCATAAGCATTAAACCCATCGCCATTGATTTGATTCCGACTGACAGCAACCCTTTCCAACAGAATAGAACTGCCTCATAGGGTTTCCAAGGCTGTAATCTTTACGGGAACAGACTGACACATCTTTCTTCCGAGGAGCGCGGCTGGTAGGTGTGAAATGCCGACCTTTTGGTTAGCAGCCGAGAGCTTAACTACTGTGCCACCAGGGCTCCTTCCATAAAAATTGCATCCTAGAAAGCTTTTGGGGACAGTTTTACTCTGTCACATAGGGTCACTATGAGTCAAAATCAACTGAACTGTTCCTAACAACAAAAACATGTGGTGAGTAGGTCCTTGCTTGAATTAGACATTTGAACATTTTTCTAAATGTGATTTTAGTTATAGTCATTCACACTGCCATCTGCTCATTTGGTTCTTTCATGGAATTCCTTAAAAATGTCCTCTGACACCAGTGTCTGACAGTTATTCCACCACAGGAGACAGATGGTGCTCATCTTCTATTGCTCCACAAATTCAGTGGTTTAAAAAAGCACACATTTATTATCTCAGTTTCTGTGGGTCAAGAGGCTAGATGTGGTATAGTTGGGTTCTCAGCTCAGGGTCTTACAGACTACAGTCAGGAAGTTGGCCAGGGCTGCAGCTTCATCTGAATCTGGACTGTGGAAGGATATGCTTCCAAGCTACTAGTTGGCAGAATTCAGTTCCTTACATCTATAAGACTGAGGGCCTCGTTTTCTTGCTGAATCAAGGCTGGAGGCCACTGTCAACTCTTTGAGGCCACTGTAGTTCCTTGCCATGTAAGTTCCCCAACATGACCACTTGCTTCCTCAAAACCAGCAAAGAGAGAGAAACCTCAGCAAGATGGGTGCTGAAATCTTATATAACACAATCGTGCAATCATGTACACGTAATCACCCAATGTTCCATTCAAACACGTCTGATTTGTAATGCACAGAGTATCCTCAGTACTGCTTTTGTTGTTGTTAGCTGCTGTCGAGTTGGCCCCCGACTTACGGCTGCCCCATGTACAATGGAACGAAACACTGCCCCATCCTGAGCCATCACCATGGGTAGCAGATTGTTTTCATTGGCTGATTTTCATAAGTGGATTGCTAGGCCTTTCTTCCTAGTCTGTCTTAGACTGGAAGTTCTGCTAAAATCTGTTCAGCATCATAGCAACACACAAGCCTCCGCTGACAGACGGATGGTGGCTGCGCATGAGGTGCATTGGCTGGAAGTTGAACCTGGGTCTCCTGCACGGAAGGTGAGAATTCTAGCACTAAACCATCGCTGCCCCTCTACTGCCCTTGGATATACTTAAAGGTAATTTTTGTCTGAGGTTCCTGAATGAAGTTCCTGAATGGGAGTCAAAAACCTTGAATTCTTTTCTAGCTCCTTTAAAATCACGAGAAAGTCCCTCTGCACAACAAATTTTCAACGGGCTGTGATAATCCTGGGAGGAAGACATTGCAAAATATTGTTTCCACTTTGATGTGCTAGCTTTTATATTCGAAATCAAATGTCTCTGTATTCACATTCTTTGAAATCACTGAGGAACTGGGCTGCCATAAATTTCTCCGTTAATGGGTCACGCTTGTATGCAAAGAATACCAAGCTATTTTTATAAAACTGTTAAGTCTCTAGGTATTTTAAAATAGCATTGATGGGGAATTCTGTCAAATGTGCGCTGCTGTTCTCACCACATCTATATCTTTTCAAGTTGGTTCCAATTCGATTAATCCAAGATTAGCCAGCTGTCCTAAACAAGTTCTCTTTTGCTCCAAAGTTTGTGTGGCCTTAATAAAGCACTCCTGTGGAGGCCTGGTGTGGTTATGAGTTTGGCTGCTAACCAAAAGGTCTGCAGTTCGAATCCACCAGGCGCTCCTTGGAAACACTATGGGGCAGTTCTACTCTGTCCTACAGAGTTGCTGTGAGTCAGCATCAACTTGATGACAATGAGTTTGGTTTTTTTTTGCTGGGGGCGGGGGGGCGGGGAAGCCTGCTAGGATAGACTGCCACAGTTAAGTACTGGCTGAATTCCCACCCTCTTATTCCCTAGAACAGAAAACCCATGATTTCCTCGGGCACAAAGGAAATCCTCCCATTAGTGGGAGTGGTTGGCAGCTCCTGAGATGAAGTCACTGGCTATTCTATGCCAGGTGCAAGATTCCCCTTTGACCTGGCAATGCCATTTCTCAACTCCCAGAATTTCCAAAGACGATGATAAGTCCCACGTTGAAGAATGGGATAATCTAGTTATTTTCAACCATTTAAAATCCTGAACTAATAGAATAATGAAGATATTATCTCAGGTCATATTCCATGAGGCTCTTAACTGCCTTAATAAAAAGCCCAGTCATTTAAATAAATATTCCAGCCTTAGCAAAGCTCATGAAAGGTATATTT
This sequence comes from Dugong dugon, assembly GCA_030035585.1. Classification (NCBI taxonomy): domain Eukaryota; kingdom Metazoa; phylum Chordata; class Mammalia; order Sirenia; family Dugongidae; genus Dugong; species Dugong dugon. The sequence continues at coordinate 15,691,137 of CM057463.1, read as the reverse complement.
TTGAGTATGCAAAAATTTATTGTTTGAGAATGTCAACCACACTTCTCTTTTACTCCTTCCTCTACAATCTTAGTGTATTTTGGTCATCGTGCACGATGTTTCAGTAATGAAAGAATTGTCTACAACATAATAGATACTTGGAACCCTGAATTATTCCTTAGTATGTTACAGGTTTCTAATGTTTCCTTCTAGTCTTACACTTCTTTTTTCTTTTGCCACTTTCTTCTTCCTCCTCAGTTTCAATCACCCACAGAGTTTTCTTTCTTGTTCATATAAGTCTTGCATGTGCACAGGGGTGGGTGTTCAGAGTGTGGTGGGGTGGTGATTGCTTCTCTGCTTTCCCTGGGTTCCTTGCAGCCCACAAGCAGGAACCTCTGTCTTCTTGGAGGTATCGAGGAAGTTGCTGCATTCCCTCGCTCCCTGCTTCCCTCCATCCTTGGAAGGAGTGATGGGTGAGATGACAGTGTGTCAGACCAGACTCCTAGTCAGGCTTCCCTGTTAGGTGGGGCTAATAGGACCTTCCTTACGTCTCTCTCAGCCTCCCTTCAGTCTCCATATGGTTTTTCTCCTTTTCATGAAGCCCCCAGGGCAGACCTTGTCCCTAGAAGGGGGAGGATGGTGAAGTCTTATAATTGTCCAACTGCTCTGACTGAGAACATTTCTTGGGTAAATGAGTAGGAAGCCATTTTGGCTTCAGGTCCAAGCTGATGCTAGTGATACAACTAGAGTTTCGGTCTCTATCTTTTCCAGTTTGCTCCTCATTTAGAGGAGAGAGGGGTGCTATTATTTAACACCCTCAAATACTAATAAACTGCTATAAGCCTGGCTCTGCTACTCTCTTTCCCTCACAGGGAGTGTGAATTTTGTGGGCAGCAGAGATTGTGAGCAACTTCATGGGGCTTGGTCAGGAAGGCAGACAAAAAGCCGGATGTCCTGTGAAATGAGGGCACTTGAAATGTGGGCCACCATGCCAAGTTTAGTTCTTCCTGCTGCCAGCCATAGTACAGGAGCTAGGTCAAAGCTTCGGTGAGACTCGGGGCAGGAAGCCAGGCTTTAGAAACCCGCTAAAAACATGCCTGAGGAGCGCCCAGGGTTCCGAGCAAGAGACTATCAAAAGGTGGACATCCTTGGTGAGCCACGCTGACAGAAAAGAACAGCAAGTCATGGGCCCTGAGGGAATCAGCGCTGACACACAGCTTCTACAAGGTGCTTTCCAGCATATATGAGGCAGGAACAAAAATCTTCTCACAAATTGCCATACTCCAGATTAAGAAACGTGAGCCAAATTTGTCCACCTCAGACATCAGTGAGGTGATTCCATTTCTGAACAGGATCTCAATGATTCCACTGAAGAGAAGGGGGGCGGGGACGTTCTGTATGACTAGAAAGCGGTGTGCCCAACGGCATGACGCATGGAACTGTGTATTCACACAGAATCTAAAATGTCCTGCTACACCCGAAGTATATGTCAAAATGAACTCCCCTCCGACCTCCTATTAGCATTGGCGGAGGCTTTGGCGCAGCAAAGATAAGTTTCCTGGGCAGGTAGGGGAAAAAAATGGTATTTATTCTTCCCTCTTTAGGGTGGGGAGCAAGTTTATTGAATGGATGTGCCCTGGGACCATAAGAAATGGAGTTTCTGTCTTGGGGTGCTTCAGTGGGGCCTCCACTAGTACCCAGAGCAATGGTGGAATCCTGGGCCCTGTCACCAGGACAGTGTTACCAGAAGCAGCAGCTGCAGCTCCACAGAACTCACATTTTCAACTCTCTCTGTGGCCCACTCCCTTCTGTAGGTGTGTGCTGCCTCGGGGAGGGTCAGCAGGTGAGGGGAGAAGTCACTGTGGGAGCCCTGCTCCCTTTGGCATGCACTATGTGCTTGTTCACCTCAGCCTGGTGGCGCCTCACCCAAGTCCTGCCGCCCAGGCCCTCCTGGATCATGGGTCCAAGAGGTTTCTCACGATCATCTTGTCACAGGCTTTTTTCACAACCCAGTAATTCTCAGCTCTGCCAACCACCAACCGTGCTACCTCGGGCGAATTATTCAGCCTCTCTGACCCTCAGTTCCCTTATCTTAAAATGAGAGTTACAGTATTGCCTTTGCAGAGTTTCTGTGTAGATTACTTTGAATAATATAATATTTTACAGTACTTGATGCAGCTTCTGATCATAGAAGCAATCGATAAAGAGGAAGTTGTCATTTTTGTTAATAGCATTGTCATTTGTATTATTACCGTTATTACTGGTGCTACTGCTTAACGTGAATAAATTTATTATAAAAACCAAACAAAACCCAAAGTTGTTGCCATCGAGTCGATTCTGACTCATAGTGACTCTATAGGACAGAGTAGAACTGCCCATAGGTTTTCCAAGGAGCAGCTGGTGGATTCGAACTGCTGACATTTTGGTTAGCAGCTGAGATCCTAACCACTGAGACACCAGGGCTCCGTACTTAATATGTATATACATATAGGCACACATACGTATCAGTTTCTGGCCCTGAACACTTAGATCTTTGAATAACTAACACTTACGTTCTGACGCATAGCACACATATGTTGTATATAGAACAGACCTGCTGAATAGACCTGCTATTTTAAGAATAACAGGATAAACATACAATGAAAAAGAGCAATTTTTGCGTTTTAATTCCTAGTTTTCATAGTACAATGGCATGATGGTTATGTTAAGCTGTCTCTCAATTACAGATCAGTCCAGCAGAGGATATGGGGATTCTCCAGGATGAAGGAAGCAATGTAAGTGCAAAATGACATCGTGTGACACATTCTACAGTGACGAGTTCTAGGAAACGAATCTAGGTCAAAGAAACCCACTGGCTAGTGGTCATGAGACCATGACTGATCACCTTTGAAGTAAGAGAATCCTAGAATACTCCAGAGTCAAAAGGCATGGGGAATTCAAACCTCACCTCGGATGAGAGGGCTCAGGTGACGAAAGAGTATAAACCTTTGGCATCTAAACTAACTGAAATCATTAATTAACCAATAGGACAAATGAGTGAGACATTTTTCATGTGTTGTGTGAATCCAGAAAAGGTAATATAGGGACAAAGCAAATTCACCCAACACTTGTAAAGAATCTGAGGGAAAATTTATAAAACAAAAATGCACAAAAAAATAATAATAACTGTTTATTGAGTGCCCACTATGGGCCAAGCCACTGATATACATTGTTTTATTTAAACTTCACAACAAACATCTAAAGAAATACTATCATGTCCATTCTACAGGTGAGGAAACTGAGGCCAAGGGAGGTTAAACAATCTACCTAAAATCACACTAATTAATAAGTGGCAATGGGGCTTCAAAGTTCACACTCTTTCTGATAACCCACATGCTGCTTCGCTATTTATTGTATTAGTGCTATTTACCATCGTTACTGCTCTAATCAGTTGCACCTGTATAGAGACAATGCCATTTTAAAGCACACAATAATCGGAGGCACTGTAGAGTGGGCAGGGTGGAGGTGGGGGCACATGGACAGGGCATTAAGCCCTCCCTGTTATTCTCTCCTCTTAGAATCTTTGAGATTGGCCCCTTGAACTATGCTTCCCATTAGCACGTACGTCTTGTTGACCACCAACCCACCAGCCACATTTTGAAACAATACCTGGGGCACCTTGACAAGCTGATATTTTAAAAGCAACAACAACAACACTAAATACTTTTCAGTTTAAATTAATTTCATATTCAAAAGATATTATAGTTCTCAGAGGAGTCCCTGGGTGGTGCAATGGTTAATGGGCTCAGTTGCTAACCAAAGGGTTGGAGGTTTGAGTCCACCCAGAGACACCTCGGAAGAAAGCCCTGGCAATCTACTTCTGAAAAATCAGCCATTGAAAAGCCTGTGACGCACAGTTCTACTCTGACACACATGGGGTTTCCATGAGTCAGAGTCAACTTCACAGTAACTGGTTTAAATGGTTTTATAGTTTTCAGAGCCCAAATTCCAAAAGACAGCAATGATTCCACGTTTTTTTCTCTTGTGGGATTAACCAAAGTACTTAATGACAATTTGAAATAAACCCAGTTTCCAATATATCTTTGCTTGAATAGCTTGCTTTCTCAGGGCTTCAACAAATAAAGCTACCTTAATGCCAGGAATGGAGCTAAATACTTTATATCAAACTTACCCCAAAATCATCCTGAAGGCTATTATTACTCACACCCTACTCTACAGATGAGGAAACTGATGCTCAGAAACTTTGAATAAGCTGTCCGAAGTCACATAGGGAAGATGCAACCAGAAGTCAAACCCAAACCTGGCATTCTCCAACACTGGCTACATTGCTGGACGTGTTTGGAATGTATAGGCATGCCCATAGGCGTGAACAAGAACCTTCTAAAGGGAAACAGCATTTCTCAAGGTCATCGTTGAAAAATTTCTTCAGAAAAGGTTTTGCTGCCCACAGAGGCTGATGCTTCTGACTTTTGTACTCTTCAAGTAGACACAACGGCCTCTAAGGAAGCAGGAAATCTTCAAACAATAATAGAGATACCATCGGTTTCCTCCTTCCAGCCCAGGATCATATCCAGCCAGCGTGTGTCCTTATGATACAGCTCGTTCTCCCAGGAACACGAGAGCAGCGGGATCACTTGCACTGGGCACTAGGTTTAGGTTCACTTCTGTATTTTTCCCACTGCCTGAGCTTCAATAAGCTACGTCCACTTCCCAATATTTTTCATTCCACAGGTATAGCACCAACTCTCTCGTATCTACCAGATAATTGATAGCTGCTATATAAAACATTTGTTCATTTGTTCATATGAGAAGAAACTGAGATGCAGCAATATCGTACACTAACAATAAAGATTATTATCTTCCCTATTTTATAGATGACGAATTGTGGCATCAGAGAGGTTAAGTAACTTGCCCAAAGTGACACAGTAACCTGTGACGCTGGAATTTGAATCTAGACTACCTGACCCCAGAGCTTATGTGTTACATTGTCTGTAGTTAATTAGTGGCATACAATGGACTAGAAGCTTCCATTTCAAGATTCTTTCCAGTCATTATGCTGCTACCCTCCCTGAGATGTCCTGAACATTATTTCACTATTTCCTAATATATCTTGGTGCCAACATTATGAACATCAGTCATTACTACTGTGTATTGAAGAAGTAGCTGCTGACGTAGGTGGTGTGGACATAGATTAAGGGAGTTCTGACTCTGGCAACCAGTTAAACCAGCTGGTGTTGAGTCAATTCCCACTCCTGGCAGCCCCACTTGTGTCAGGGTATAACTGTGCTCCATGGGGTTTTCAATGGCTGATTTTTCTGGAAGTAGAACTCTAGGCCTTTCTTCTCTAGGCCTCTGAGCAGACTCAAACCTCCACCCTTTTGGTTAGCAACCGAGAGCATTAACCATTTGTACTCCCCCACAGACCAGCCCTGGTAATAGCCCCGAAGTCTGATTGTCTTCAGATGGCTCTGACTCTAGCTTGCTTTTGAGTTCCTAACCTTTACCACTTCAGTTAGAGTGAAACAGGTCTTTTGTAGTACGACTACTGTCCCGCAAAATTAATTCTCCAGCTGAAAGCTGAAGCGGGCCTCTCATAAATGAATACCTTCACTGGGGCTAATGTGGCACTGCTGGTTGTCTGCACCACGGGGTCTAAGGTGCTTCAAATAGTGCCTGGTCAGGAGCATCTTCACTTATCTTATCCTGAGATAAAAAATACTCAGAATTTACTCTGAAGTATTTGTTGAGGGTAGGGGTGGGTGAAGAACATTTGTTGGTTACTTCCCTACTTTCCATTTCCCCTTCTCCAGACAACAGAAACGCAAGTTGCCATCGAGCTGATTCCAACTCATGGTGACCCCATGTGTGTCAAATGGAACTATTCTCCTTAGGGAACTTCTCAAGGGCTGATTTTTTAGAAATAGATTTAGGTGGACTTGAGCCTCCAACCTTTTGGTTAGCAGCTGAGCTCATTACCTGTTTGCATCATCTAGGGCCAGCAAAAGCCTGATGTGCATTAGGAGAAACTCCCCTTTCTCTGCTCTCTCACAAGTGCCTTGGGTGGAACTGACCCCACTCTAGCTTCAGAGTAGCCCTGATTGGCTTAAGCTGATCAGTGTAATTGTTTCTTCCATTAGTAGTTCAGGGATGGGCATGTAACACAGAACGAAGCCAATTAGAGTATTCCCCTTACTCTGGTGACTAGTTCAAATGTGACCCCTCACCCAAGTACTCCAAACCAAGTAGACTTCCTAATTATTGCTAAGAACACAGACTCTCCCTTCCTAAAATTGGATTCAAAAGAATTATTCAAGAAAAAAGAAGACATCGATTACGACTTCAGAGGGTTTTGTTTCTCCCTGGAGTAAATGTCTTCTCTACAGTCACATTCTTTGTTTATTTACTCAGTAAATATTTACTGAAATGTTTACCATGTGCCCAGGATTCTGTGCCAATGACGTCGTATCTGAGGACACTGGCAAAAAAGATTTAGGTTTGCTATAAGCAAACCAAACCTAATCCATCAAGTTGATTCCGACTCATAGCGATCCTACAGGACAGAATAGAACTGCCTCATAGGGTTTCCAAGGAGCGGCTGGTGGATGTGAACTGCCGACCTTTTGGTTAGCAGCCAAGCTCTTCAACACTGTGCCACCAGAGCTCCAGGTTTTCTATAGAGAAGTATTTTCTAACCATAAAAGTGGAGAAGTGTTGGAATATAGATCCTGGGATGCTGTGAAATTGTTGACATCAATGTTATGGGAAGAGTATGGTGTGAGGATGACAGTCTTGTAGTGGTGGCAGTCGCTTACCACCACAAGGGGAGTCTGAAGCAGCCCAAATACCATTGGAGCCTTGTGGATAAAGTTGAGCCCATGGAAAACAGGGAGGAGGACAGAGAGAACCTAGGTTCTTGGAGATATGGCTGAGCCACTGGATCAAGCCTCACTCAAAGCCAGAATTATCTCTTGAGTTTTAAGCAAATGAGTTCGTTTGCTGTCTAAACCGACTTTTCTGTCCTTTGTAACCCAGAGCCACGTCCTTGAGGGATGATGCTTCCATGTGTGTTGAAGAAGAAATTCCAGTGGTGTAGGATTTGTATTTGTGATTTCCCCATATCTGCTAACACTATGCGTTTCCCATACTAGGTGCTCAATAAATGTGTTTTGAATAAATAACTTGGACACACTTTTAAAAAATAAAAATATTTAATTATTCATAGCCCGATGCAGCTGTGAAATGAACCTGTACCTATAATTCTCCTTGACACACAAAATGGTTTTCATAGCCAGACTTGGGATACTAAGCTGCCAGGACAAGGCTGAGGATATTTACAGTTTTCCTATACACTTTGACGCTGCAGGGAGAGACCATGCCATTAAAGAGAGACTGGTGAGCTGCATTGTGTTGTCCTAAAAAAAAAAAAAGATTTTTGTTCTCACAGCATATACTATTGGGACCATTCAGAGAAAGCTATAAGTGATTTTTTTTTTTTAATTTATGGATTCTTTACCAAATAAGGAGTTGTCTTATTAAAAGAATTCCTTGAGAAACTGCTAATTAATTAGGATTTTCCACATGACTAAAGGAATTGACTGCTTAGAGTCTATTACTGTGATGGAATCTTGACATATAACTATATTACTGAGCAGTGCATTTTTGTAGTGCCTATCACTGATGAATACAAAAGCTTTTATAGCTACCTTCATAAAGGGCTGTCATTTTAATGCCTGAAACACATCTGTGTCACCTTGACTACATCATTTAACTTCTCTGGCCAAAGTTTTCTCTGTCAAATAAGAGAGTTATTTTACAGAGTTAGTAAAATGGTCATCTGTTAGTTTTTTTTTTTGTGTTATAAATCTCTGATGTTACAATTCAAGATGCAAATCTACTCTTTCATTTAAAAATTAAAACAAAAACAAAAAAAACCAAACTCACTGCCATCAAGTCGATTCTGACTCAGAGGGACCCCATAGGGTTTCTAAGGCTGTAAATCTCTGTAGAAGCAGATTGCCACATCTTTCTCCCTTGGAACCACCAGTGGTTTCAAACCACCAACCTTTCAGTTAGCAGTCCATCACTTTAACCATTGCACCACCAGGGCTCCTTATTTAAAAATTAGGAAGACCTGATATGTGACAGGTGGCTTTCGTGGTTCAGTGGTCGAATTCTTGCCTTCTGTACAGGAGATCAGGGTTTGATTCTCGGCCAATGCACTGCATGCGCAGCCACCACTTATCTGTTGATGGAGGGCTGTGTGTGGCTATGATGCTGAACAGGTTTCAACAGGGCTTCCAGACTAGGAAGAAAGGCCTGGTGATCTACTTACTGCCAAACACTCAGCCAATGAAAACCCTATGGATCGCAACAGTCCGACCTGTCGTGCATGGGACTGCCATTAGTTGAGACTGACATGGCAACAGCTAACAAAAATATGAGGTGGTTATACTGAAGGATCCAAGCGGAAAGAGGACAATGATTGCGACTTCAGAAACCTTTTGTCTCCCCTACAGTAAATGTTTTCTCTTAAGTTCTATTCACTCAATAAATATTTACTGAGGTGGCTACCATGTGCCTACAATTCTGTGCCAATGACCTTATATCTGAGAAGTAAATTATGGCAAGAAAGATTTAGGTTTGATATAAAGAAGCATTTCCTATCCATAAGAGCGGAGAAGTGATGAAATGCAGACCTGGGTATGCTGTGGAATTCTTGACATCAGTTTTATAAAGATATGATGCATGTATAGGGTAAGAGCCACAGTGATACCATGAGGGCAGGACCTTCCCCATCTTGTCCACCACTCAGGCCAGCAGCCATGCAGTACACGTGAAAGATAGTTATCAATACATGTGTGCCGAGTAACTCAATGAGTTCTCGAGTGCCGCCTCCTGCTCATGGCATGATGGCTACCCTTGATTTCTTTCTTGGATTCTGTCACAAACAATCTCTCTCTATATAGGGCTAATCATGCTACAATGGACATTAATGCTAGACCCCTCCAACAGCCTCTTGGGAGATCATGTTTCTATCTCACATTCCCTCTGTATGGAAGAGCAGCAGTAAATAATGGAGGAAGAGCAAGCATGCCAGAAACTTCTCTAAGTATTTTAATATTACTCAGATGTGTACATGATTAGCATTTCGTACATTCAATGGTGTTTTCACCAAGGGACTCTGAAGTACTTGGACCTGCCTTCATTTATGACGCGATTTACCTGGAGCTTGGTGCATAATGGGAAATCCGTAAATGTTGGTTGGATGATATTTAAGCAGGAAGGGAAGGGCCAATCCTGTTTGAATCAATTTATCCAAAGAATTAATTGAGCACTAACTGTCTGTTTTCCTCTGGCTAAGGGTGGAGGTAGAAGTATTCATGACCCTCACCTCACCAAGTCTAACACACATGAAATAGTAACAGATGTAATAGTTCACAATAAAGTGCCAATGTGTACGGCATAGACTGCTAAGTGCTAAAAGAATTTAGAGGAGAGAGAGAGCTGAGAAGATGGAAAAGTCAGGGAAAGGTTTAGGAAAGATGAAGTACTTGAGATGGTCCTTGAAAATGAGGATTTGGCTTGTGTATCTGTATGTATGTGTGTGTATGGTGGGGAAGAGGAAAGCATGAGGCAAGAAGACAAAAATCTAATGTTGAAAGCTGAGAAAACCTGAATTTGCTCTGCCTTAGCTTCTGCTCAGTAACCTGGGACTCCTGCAGCTTACTGTGTCTTTAAAACTGTGGAAAATCACCACTTACTGGGGTCAGAATATTATAGCCCTAACTTAAGTCTTGGCCTCAAAGAGTGTGCACACTTCCTGCATGGCAAGACAACATCATCACCATGGGTAACATAACCCCGTACATTAGGGAGCTAGTAAATAAATAAACCTTTACATTCCAGATCAATCCATCTAGCCTCTGACAATGACATATGGTTTGTACTATGAGGTTAAATATTAGTCAAGGGAGCCCAAGTTGGCTCACACACTGGTATTTCTGAGGGAAAATGTAACAGTCATGATCCTGGTCTCTGAGCACAACGTGGGACCCTAAAATTAGACCTGAAACACTAGAAAAACTGGGAAGAAACCAAATTAGTAAGATGCTTCCAAAATACATCATACCCACTCACCCAGATAAAGTGGAATGCTATCCACAATCATTTTTTTTTCCTTGTGTACTTCTTAGCGTCTTTATTTACCCTGGTCAAGTTATGCTGACTTCACCCATATTTGGGATTGCCTTTCCTTTCACCAAAAGAAACAAGTATCTACTATCTAGAAAGTGATCCATTTCCTCCCCTTCTCGTCCCTGGTAACCATAAAAGAACTTTCCTTTCTGAGTGTATATCTATTCTTGACCTTTTATAATAATGAGGCCACACAATATACAATATTTCTGTGATTGCCTTATTTCACTCAACATAATGTCCTCCAGATTCATCCATGTCATCAGATGTTTTGCGAACTCCTTATTATTCTTTATAGTTGTATAGTATTCCATTGCATGTATCAACCATAATTTGTTTATCCATTCGTCTGTTGAGAGGCACTTAGGGTGTTTCCATCTTTTTGCTATTGTCAATAACGCTGCAATGAACATAGGTGTGCATATGTCTATTGGTGTCACTACTCTTACGTCTCTAGGATATATACCTAGGAGGAGGATCGCTAGATCACAAGGTATTTCTATTTCTAGCTTTTTGAGGAAGTGTCATATTGTTTTCCATAGTTGTTATACCATTTTACAACTCACCAGCAGTGTATATAAATTTCCAAACCCCCCACAACCTTGCCAGCATTTGTTGTTTGTTTGTTTGGTTTGATCATTGCCATTTTCACAGGGGTGAGAGAGATGGTATCTCATTGTAGTTTCTCTATGGTTAATGAGGAGCCTTGATGGCGTAGTGGTTAAAGAGCTCGGTTGCTAACCAAAAGGTCAGTTCCAATCTACCATCTGCTTCTTGGAAACCCTCTGGGGCAGTTCTACTCTGTCCTATAGGGTCTCTATTAGTCAGAATCCACTTGACAGCAACAGGTTTGGTTTGGGTTTTTGGTAATGTCTAATGATTGTGAATCTCTTTTCATGTATTTGCTCTCCACCTGAATATCCTCTTTGGTGAAGTGTCTGTTCATGTCCTTTGCCCATTTCTTTGATTGGATTGTTTGTCTTTTTGTTGTTGAGTTGTTAAAATTTTCTATATAAGGATTAGACCCTTATCAGATATGTCGTTGCCAAAGGTTTTTTCCCAGTCTGTGATTCTATTCTCAGCTCTTGGTAATGTCTTTTGATGACCGTAAGTATTTAATTTTTAGGAGGTCACAGTTATCTAATTTATCTTCTGTTGTTTGTGCATTTTTAGTTTTGTTTGATAGGCTCTTTATGTAGAAAATTAGATTCCCTAGTTCTGGCCCTCTATTATCTTCCAGGAACTTTATAGTTTTAGCTTTAACATTTAGGTCTTTGATCCATTTTGAGTTAGTTTTACTGCATGGTGTGAAGTATGGATCCTCAGTCATTTTACTGCATATGAATATCCAGTTTTGCCAGCACCTTTTGTTAAAGAGACTCTTTCTTCCCCATTGAATAGACTTTGAAGCTATGTTGAAGATCAGCTGCCCATAGACAGATAGATTTACTCCTGGGTTCTCAATTCTATTCCATTGGTCTATGTGTCTGTCATTGAACCAGTACCAGGATGTTTTGATTCCTGTGGCTGTATAGTAAGTTTTGAGAGTGAGAAGTGTGAGTCCTCCTACTTTGTTCTTCTTCAGTGCTGCTTTAGCTATTTGGGCGTCCTTCCTTTCCATATAAAGTTGGAGATTAGTTTTTCCATCTCGTTGAAGAATGTTATCGAGATTTGGATTGGGATTGCATTGTATCTATTGTATATCTATACTATTGACATTTTCACAATGTTAAGTCTTCCAATCCATGAACATGGAATGTTTTTCCATTTATGTAGATCTCTTTTCGTTTCTTGCAGTAGTGTTTTATAGTTTTCCTTGTTTAGGTCTTTTACGTCCCTCGTTAGGTTTATTCCTTAGTATTTTATCCTTTTAGGGGCTATTGTAAATGGTATTGTTTTCTAGATTTCCTTTTCAGAGTCCTCCTTGTTAGTGTAGAGGAACCCAACTGATTTTTGTGTGTTGATCTTGTACTCTGCCACTTTGCTGAATCCTTCTGTTGGTTCCAATAATTTGTTGTGGAGTCTCTGGGATTTTCTATGTATAGGATCATGTCATCTGTGAATAAGGATAGTTTGACTTCTTCCTTTTCAATTTGGATACCCTTTATTTCCCTTTCTTGCCTTATTGCTCTAGCTAGGACTTCCAGTACAATATTAAATAAGAATGTGATAAAGGACATCCTTGTCTCATTCTCGTTCTCAGGGGGAATGCTCTCAATCTTTCTTCATTGAGAATAATGTTGGTTGCTGGTTTTGTACATATTCCCTTAATTACGTTTAGGAATTTCTTCCCTATTCCTATTTTGCTGAAAGTTTTTATCAGGAAAGGGTGTTGGATTTTATCAAATGCCTTTTCTGCATCGATTGAGATGGTCATGGGTTTCTTTTCCTTTGTTTTACTTGTATGGTGAATTACACTGATTGATTTTCAAATGTTGAACCATCCTTGCATCCCTGGTATGAATCCCAACTGATTACAATGTATTATTTTTTTGATATGCTGTTGAATTCTGTTGGCTAGAATTTTGTTGCGAATTCTTGTGGCTATATTCATGAGGGATATTGGTCTGTAAATTCCTTTTTTAGTAGTATCTTTGCCTCTCTTTTGTATTAGAGTTATGCTGGCTTCATAGAATGAATTAGGGAGTCTTCCTTCCTTGTGGGACTGTGGGGTTCATCCAGATTGGTACTAGCAGTTATTGCGATCTCTGGAGGTTAGGGCAGGACGTTTCCATATCTGCTTTGAGGGAGCTACCCAAATGGACAAGGTAGATCCACTGTGCGTGCATGAATTGGCGTCTCAGTAGGTGGTGAGGTATCAAGGGGTTTCACTGCTAGTGCAGACAGCCTGCAGGAACTGTTTTGGTGTGGGATGTGTGACATTGCAGCCAGGTGGACTTTGGATGAGGTGACTAGGTTCTCCTGCTCGTCGTTTGGCAGAGGTATAGATGGCACCTGTTAGGATGTGACTGGCCTTGCTGATGAGTGTCTTTCTGGCCGGTCACTGGGGTGTGGGTACAGGGAGCATTCTCACTGATTGCTGTGTTGGGTGTCGTGTGTGTGCACCACTGGTTGTCAGGTGGTTGAGGCAAGGGTGCATGGGTCACCAGTCACTGTGCGGGTGGCATGGGAACTCGAACCACCAGTTGCTGGGTGGACAGGGTGCACGGGGATGGGAAAGGTGGCGTGAGCCTACAGTCACAGGTCTGATGGCATGGGAGTGCAAACCATGGATCGTCAGGTGGCGGGGGGGTTGGTGGGGCACACTGCTGGTCACCAGGAGTTGGGGGACTGTGTTCCTCTAGTCTCTGGCAGGTGCCAGGGCATTCTCCACAGAGTGCAGCTGGTGATCAGGATCTGGCCCAACCAAATGCGAGGAGAGAGGGCTGTCCAGAGTCCTGCTGGATGGGGGATCTCCAGCTGCCACTCCAAGGATCTCCCACTCTGCCAGCACCACCTGTCCAAATGATCAAGGATCGCTGCTGGTGTGTAGTTCTGTTCATATTTTCAGGCTCCCTCCCTGCTCTGTGGTCATTGGACCTGTATGGCTCTTGCCCACCTTCCTGCACTTTCCCTTCTTAGATCTAGTTCATGTTCTCCTCACCTTGCTTCACTCCTTGTTTGCTGTTTTCATTCAGTCTCTCCTTCCTTTCATTGTTTGACCTAACTCTTCATCCTTCTGTTTGCTGTTCTGGGTTCCCAGATTATCACCTGTGTCTGTTTCAGTTTGTTTCTCTGTTCTTTGCTGCATTTCATTTTTTGATGACTTCTAAATTTCCTTAATTCATGTATTGTACATCCCACTTTCCAATTACTGATGGATGTTTGCAGATGTTACTTCTCATTTTGAGTTGTGCTACATCAGCAAATGAAGGTTCTGAAGCCTTTGCTTCACCTGCATCATTAAAATCTATGCTACTTTGAGAGGGCAGCTCTTCCCCAGTCATACTTCGAGTGGCTTCCAACCTGGTGATGCATCGTCCAGCAGTATATCGGGTAATATGCTTTCATTACACATAGGCTTTTCATCGGCTAATTTTCAGAAGTATATCTCCAAGCCTTCCTTCCTACTCTGTCTTACTCTGGAAGTTCCTCTGAAGCCTGTCCATGGGTGAGCCTGCTGGTATATGAAATACTGGTGACATAGCTTCCAGCATCACAGCAGCACGCAAGCCACTGTAATACAACAAACTGACAGACGGGTGGTGGAAAGGATTATTAGTAATATGGAATTGTAGATGTTTTTATGTTTACCTGTTTTTGTTTTCAAATTTTCTGTATTGAAATTTTGCTTTTAACATAAGAATTAAAAATCAAAACAAAAATTCAAAAAACATTAATAAAAAGAAAAAGTCTACAGAAAAAGCTAAGAGTTTAACTGTCCTAAAATTTTTAAACAACAGACTTGTCTAGAATTTCTACCATTATCACTCCTTTGGATGGAAGCCATTTCAAAAGTCATGGTTCCTGGGACAGTGCCAATAATTCCTATTCTCACATCCCTGTGGTTGAGACTCAGACTAACAGATTCTCATCCTGAAAAGCCTTGAACAGGATCCTGTAGGAAATTTATTTTTGAACCACGGAGCAGGAGCTGCTCTCCTCGGACAACAGAACTTCCCAGGTGGGGCCTGGGAAGCATAAATAAGTGAGATCCTAGAGGAGGTAAAGGAGATGGAAAAAGGAAGCAGGGGAAACAATAAGATGTCTCCTAGTTCTTGCCCTTGGTGATTGGGTTGTTGTTGCTAGGTGCCATCAAGTCAGTTTCGACTTATAGCGACCCCCTGTGACAGAGTAAACTTCCCCACAGGGTTTTCTAAGTTGTAATCTTTACGGAAAGGAACCCAGGTGATGCAGTGGTTAAAGGGCTCAGCTGCTAACCAAAAGGTTGACGGTTCGAACCTACCAGCCACTCTGTGGGAGAAGATGTGACAGTCTGCTTCTATAAAGATTACAGCCTTGGAAACCCTATGGGGTAGTTCTGCTCTGTCCTACAGGGTTGCTATGAATCAGAATCGACTTAATGGCAACAGGTTTGGTTTTTGGTTTCGGGTAATCTTTACGGGAACAGATCTCCAAGCCTTCTCTCATGGAGCCATTGGGTGGGTTTGAAGTGGAGTGAAGGATAAATAGAACGATGAATTCACAGGGACTTGCAAATATTTCAGCAACAGATCTGAGCTTAATGTTACAGTGTTAATGAAGTTAGTGTATTTTAAAAATTTTTATTAGCCTTCTGGTAAAGTTAAATCCTGGACTTACATCCAGAACTACTCACAGAGAATAAAACAAAAACCAAATCATTTGCCATTGAGTCGGCCCTGACTCGTGGTGATTCCATGTGTGTCAGAGTAGAACTGTGCTTCACAGAGTTTTCAGTGGCTGATTTTTCAGAAGTAGATCACTAGGCCTTTCTTTCATGATGTCTCTGGGTGAACTTGAACCTCCAGCCTTTCAGTTAGCAGCCAGGTGCTTAACCATTTGCACCACCGAAGGACTCCCAGTCACAGAGTATAGCAGGGGAAAATTAAACTTTGTGAGGAAGTGATGAAGTGGGAAGGTGTCAAGGTGGAGGCTGAAATGGGAAATAGCCACTGAGTTCTCGAGGAATAAACCCTGAATTAACTATCTCTGGAGCGAACTGACCTTTGGTCTTCTTATTTGACATAATACATTCTATTGTTTTTTAAGCTAGTCAAATCAATGCTTTCTGTTACTGGCAACAAAAGCATCCTAACGAATCCACCAAGATTTAATGAGTACCCACATATGTGCCAGGTACTGTGTGAGGGCTTTGTGTGCATTGCTTCATTTAATCCTCACACAACTCCAGGGCTTACATACCATCGTCATTCCTAGTTGGAAAAGAGGAAAGGAGGCTCCAGAGGTTTCAAAAGCTGCCAAGTTACATAACTATGTGTTTGAATGCAGGCTGTCTAACTCCAGAGCCCTTTCTGAACCACTCACAGTGGCTCCATTCATGTTTCATATTTGATATTACATAAGACATGCAATTGCTCAGTTGATGTCTTTGATCCAAGAGTTATTAGCAAATGAAAAGAAAAAAAATTCAGAGTAATTCCAGTCACAACTCCAAAGCACATTCTCTACTCCACTCATACTAGTCTTCTTTGCAAAAGCCAAACCAAATAAAAACCAAACCCATTGCCGTCGAGTAGATTATGACTCATAGTGACCCTATAGGAAAGAGTAGTACTGCCCTGTAGGGCTTCCAAGGAGCAGCTGGTGGATTTGAACTGCCGACCTTTTGGATAGCAGCCAAATGCTTAGCCACTGTGCCACCAGGGCTCCTAGATCCTGTGAAACTAGTGTGTCCAGAGAGGGAAGCTGGAATGGGGTAGGGTCAAGGGCAGCCTAAGAAGCTCAACTCTTAGCTCTGGGCTGGATGGTTGTGAGATGAGAACTTGGGCAAAATACTAAACTCCCTAAGCCTTAGTTTCCTCATCTGTAAAACAAGTGGTGGGGGAGACCTCTCTCACAGAGTAAGTGTGGAGATTAAGAGAGACGGGCTGTGTGAAATACCCAGCACTGTCCCTAGCACATTATATTTAAAGAAGGTAGGAGTTAGGAAGCATGGTGCTGTACTTGGTTAGGAACACAGGCTTGGGAGTTAAGGTGACCAGGATTCCTGGTCCTGGACAAGTCTTTGACAAGTCATTTAACATCTTTCGGTCTTAGTTTCCTCTTTTTCCTATAAAAGGAGGTTAATCTTTCATTTATTCAACATATATTTTTGGGTCTCATTCTGAACCATACTTTGAGATAATGCTGAGTTAAACAGATAAATACAGTCTCCATTGCTTTGGAAATTACAATCTGGTGGAAAAACAGACAAAAGAGAAGATTACAATATGGCATGTTCAGTTTCTAAGACAGAAGAATTATAGGATTTAATGGAAATGCTGAGAGGAGCCCTGGTGGCCCAACAATTAAGCACTAGGTTGGCAGTCTGAACCCAGCCAGAGGCTCAGCAGGAGAAAAGACCTAGTGATTTGCTCCTGTAAAGATTACAGTCTAGAAAACCCTATGTGGAAGTTCTGTTCTGTCACATGGGGTCGTTATGAGTCAGAATTGACTTGTCGGAACCCGACAACAATAACAATGGAAATGCATAGGAATTAGATTCAACCCAGCTTGGGGTGCGTCTTAGTTGTCTAGTGCTGCTATAACAGAAATACCATAAGTGGATGGCTTTAACAGAGAGACATTTATTCTCTCACAGTTTAGGAGGCTGGAAGTCTGAATTCAGGGTGCCAGCTCCAGAGGAAAGTTTTCTCTCTCTGTCAGCTCTGGGGGAAGGTATTTATCATCAATCTTCCCCTGGTCTAGGAGCTTCTTAGTGCAGGGACCTTGGGTCCAAAAGATGCAATGTTCTCCTGGCTCTTGTTTCTTGGTGGTATGAGGTCCCCATGTCTCTCTGCTCAAGTCTCTCTTTTATATCTCAAAAGAGATTGGCTTAAGACACAACCTAGGAGCTGCTCTCCTAGAAAGACAAACAGGTGGGATCCTAGAGGGGGTAAAGGAGCTGGGAAAAGGAAGCAGGAATAACAATAAGATGTTTCCTAGTTCTTGCCCTTGGTGGTTGAGTTGTTGTTGTTGTTAGGTACCATCAAGTCAAGTTCGACTCATAGCGACCCCATGTGACAGAGTAGAACTGTCCCATAGAATTTTCTAAGTTGTAATCTTTATGGAAAGGAATCCTGGTTCTTCATTCTTGGTGGCATGAGGTCCCTCTGTCTCTCTACTCACTTCTCTCTTTCATATCTCAAAGGAGGTTGACTCAAGATACAACCTAATCTTGTAGATTGAGTCCTGCCTCATTAACATCATAGAGATAGGATTTACAACACATAGGAAAATCACATCAGATGACAAAATGGTGGACAATCACACAATACTTGGAATCATGGCCTAGCCAAATTGACACACGTTTTGGGGGGACATAATTCAATCAATAACAGTGTGTTAAGGGAAGGGTCCCTGGAGGAAGAAACTTCTAAGGTATCATTAAAAGTTAAAGTAGAATCTTTTAGAAAAATCACATCTAAAATCTAAGTCTTATAAAATACTGTTGGTGAGGATGTAGAGCAATGGGCCTCTCATCCACTGCTGGTGGAAGTGTGAATTGGTACAAACACCTTGGAAAAGTGAGTGTTATTATTATGTAGAGGTGAAGATGCGTGTCCTCTGTGCATCCCAGCAGCTCCCCTCCCAGAGAATGTCATGCTCGAGAGAAACAAACGCACACGTGCCCCAGAATATATGTCCCAGAATGTCTGTAGCAGCATGGTTCCTAATTGCTCAGTGCTGGAACCAACTCAAATGTCTACTGAAAATGGAATGGATAGTCCTTCAATGAAATACAATGTAATGATGAGAAAAATATAGTTATAGGCAACAATGTGGATTTTATAAATATAATACACAAAAGAAACAAGCTCAAAATAAATCATAGTATGATGGCATTTCTATACAGTTCACAACTAAGTCAAACTAAATTATAATCTTAGGGATGTATACATGGGTGGTGAAACTATAAAGAAAAGAAAAGAAAGTCTAGATAGTGAGGAAGAAGGATGTTTGGGAAGGATGATTGGGAAGGTACACACTGGAAGCTTCTGGAGTCTGGAAGTGTTCTATTACTTGACCTGGGAGGTGTTATATGGGTGTTTGTTGTATAGTTATTTGTTAACTGCACATTTATGTTTTACTCACTTTTCTGTATGTATGTTGTCTTTCACAAAAATAATGTAAAAAAAAAAAAAACAAAACATTCTGTGATTCTCTGAACTGTGGCCTGCAGAGCAAATCATTAATAAAATCACTCTCTAATGGACTTCCAGTGAGAAAACTTTTCCCAAGCAGCTTCTGTGAGGTGCCTAATTTATCTCTAAATCCAAGACCTTTGGCCACGACTGGTTTGGCTATAACTAGAAAGTGCTTCTTTCAGGCTACATCAGATTAACTGGCTCTAACTCTTGGAAAAGCATATTAGAGTGCCCAAGGGAAGATTTTTCCTCTCTGATAACCTGTTGCTTGTACACAAACTAACTGGTGCCATCTGGCATAGGCTAGAAAGCCGGTGTGTTTCTGAAATGAGGGTACTGATTCCTAGAGAAACTTAGAAACATTAACCAGGAACCCATTGGGGAGGGCTGCCTGGTGGGCCATTTTCTGCTTCTCACTTGTGCAGATTAGGAATAAAATCTGAGCTGGGCCTTAAGTTTTTCATTCTCTTCTACATTTCAAGCTACATTTAACAAAATAATAAATTTTAAAAAATCAAAATAAATGAACCTTAAGGTTTCTGCCTTGAGCCACACTAACCTGAATTTTTATTACTTTCCTTAAGGATCTCATGGCTTCATTACTTACTCTAAGTAGACAGAAATTTTCAGGATAGGTCATTAGATATCAGAATTATTCCATTTGGAAACTTAGGTCAAAGAGTGGAAAGAATAGCTTTTACACACACACACACACACACACATATATATATATAGACAGAGATCAACATCTTACACTTTATAATACACTCAAATTTGTACACAAATGTCATGTTACAAGTACAAAAGAGAAAGAATTGAAGCAAACTGCAAAATCAGCTACATACAATATAGATAATACTGTCATGCCTGTTCTCTTTTAAATTTAGAAGAAATCTTAAATGTCATTCCACTTGTGGATTGAACTTTTAGAAGCTGGGAAGCTGCACGGAGTTCCACGCACGTCTAGGTCTCTACAGAACTTAACTGATACTCCCTGTTACCAGAAGTTTCTGTACTGTTCAATTGAACTTTGCTTTCTAGAAGAGCTGGAAATTCCAGCTGTTGGAGTAACTGTGTCATATGAATCAGTACTCGTGGAAAAACTGGAGTGTTTCAAATACTTCCCAGAGGCAGATAAGGGCTACTGTCTAAGAAGAAGTTCTAGCTGTCTGCAGCTACATAGCAAACATTTCTAGACCTAGGGAATTAGAATTTCCCCTACAATTGCTAGACTCAGCAGAGGTGTCTGCAAGTAAAAAGTCAGCTTTGGTCTCTATGTCCAGTAATTCCAAAAATGGTTCAGTGTTCATATTGTAAAGTTCACTCTCTTCAGCTTGAGTTCAGATATTTGAGACCAAAAAGAACTCTTTGATACAAAATCCTATTCCAGGCTTCTGGGTTGGGCCACATGGGAGCTGTGTGTCAGGTCCAGTATTCAGGTAAAACGAGACTGTGATTATCCAGTGTCTGATCAGGCAGATTATTTGACAAGATAAGCAGTCTTATTTGACAACTTATGCTTGTGCATAGAGTTTTCCATTTCTCAGTTCTTAGCAGGTGGATCCCTGTGTTCTGCAGGAATCCTGTGGCCAGCTGGGTAAATGTGTGCCTGTGATTCATTTTCGCTGGCCTAAGGACAGATGCCCACCACCCATCTGTCAATTAGTGTTACTGTGATTGTTGCTGGAAGCCATGCTATTGGTATTTCAAATACCAGCAAGGTCATCCATGGTGGGCAGGTTTCAGTGTAGCTTCCAGACTAAGACAGACTAGGAAGAAAGGCCTCCTGGCAGTTTACTTCTGAAAATTAGCCAATGAAAACTCTATGGACCACAATGAAATATTGTCCAGTATAGTGTTGGAAGATGAGCCCCCTAGGTTGGAAGAGACTACACACTCACATAGGTTTAGACACCTACTAGGAACCAAACCAAACAAACAAACTTATGCCACTCTCTTGAAGAGGTCACCAGGTCCCATATTGTGCTTTTGGTGCTCATGTCCCAGTCACTGTAAGGGGTTTACATCTTTAAGTTACATGATGCAGCGTTTAGATTATTAATCATCTAATCCCATCAACAAATATGAGAACTCACTGTGTGCCAGAATTATTCTAAATATTTGGGATATGGTTGTGAATAGGACAATGTCTCTGTCCTTAGGAAATTTATATTATAGTGGAAGAGAAAGAAAAAAGACTTTGGTGAATCCAAAGCAGGTAGTATTTCACACTGGAGGTTTAAAAGTACTTTCTGTTCAGTTAAAGGACCAGATCAATGAAACTCTTTTTGGAGCTATTACTCAAGAACAGGAGGAAAGCCCTTATCTTCCCATTTTAAAAACTGCCAAAATTTAATGCAGATCTAAATTAAATAAGATTTGCAAATGTATGAAAAGTTTAAACTAAAAGTTGACTGTTTAACCAAAAAACTGTCCAAGCAAAAACAGGACCTTTTTTCAGGATGATTACATGATAAACATCTTGTCAGACCAACACAGGGGAAGCAACCCAGGCCTTCCACACAAATGCCTAGCTACAAAACAAAATTCTGAGGGCTGCTGCCTTCACATCATAAAATCACTCTGCAAAGGGGACTGAGGGTATATCAGATGTCAAGTGACCATGGTGACATCATGCAGGATGATATGGTCAGAACTCCACCAGCCTCCCGCCCTTGGCAACACTGAGGCACAAAATCAAAACCTATAGGTTTTGCTGTAGGCATGGAGCTAAGAGGAATCAACTGAGCTATATCTGTCATGATGACCCGCACCATGGCAGGCCATGATGGAAAATAAAATTCCGACGGTGAGCTTGCTGAATATCTTTTCCTTAAAAAAAAAAAAAAACCCAAAACTTGCTATAAATCCCAAAGTAATTCCTTAAAAAAAGAAGGAAGGCAGGATTTTAACCAAATGTAGTCTAATTTCCATATCTGAGGTTAGTTTGTATATGGAAATTTCCAGTGTCAAACCATGATGTTCAAATCCCTTCAACAAGAGACCAGGAATAGGAGTGAGATGCAAAGACAGCCATTTATATGCTTGTCAGTGTACGAACTCTGCCCATTAAAGGCACCTCACCTGGTCCTTTTGCTGTCAGATCCATTCCCTGTCTTTCCCATTCACTACTCTGTATCGCATAAGACTGACTCTTACAAATCACATTTTCTGGGCAACCTGGGCTTCTGGACTCTGGTAACTACTTTCTCCTTTGGATCTTTCCAGCCCTAGAGGGGATAATGGCTTTCTGGATTGTCTTACTCCTTTTTTTGGGTCGTCCAATAGAACCGTAACTAACTACCTATAACGAAAAATGAGAAAAAATTGAAGTTGTCAACAATTTCATTGTACTCAGGTCAATAATCAACGGCCATGGAAGCAGCAGTCAAGAAATCAAATGACGAATTGCATTGGGCAAATCTGTTGCAAAAGACCTCTTTTAAGGTTTAAAGAGCAAAGACGTCACCTTGATGACTAAGGTTCTCCTGACTCAAGCCATGGCCTTTTCAGATTGCTTTATATGCATGCAAAAGCATATAAAGGGAGACAAATGAAGAATTGATGCATTTGAATTGTGGTGTTGGAGAAGAGTATTGAATACACTATAGGCTGCTAGAAGGATGAACAAGTCAGTCTTAGAAGAAATACAACCAAAATGCTCCTGAGAAACTAGGATGGCAAGACTTTAGCTTGTTTACTTTGGACACATCATCAGGAAAGACCAACCACTGGACTTCATGTTTAGTGAAGTAGATGGTTGGAGAAGGCGAGAGAGACCCTCGGTGGGATGGACGGATACAATACCCACAGCAATGGACTTGAACATACCAACAATTGTAAAAATGGCAAAGAACCGGGTAACTTTTCCATTCTGTTGTACATAGGGTTGCCATAAGTCAGAGCCCACTAGATGGCACCTAATAACAGCAACACATGACATAAATTGTGTTTTTCCTGTTGGGCCCTAACTCGTACAGTACCTCATTATAAGATGGCAACTTGTATTATCTTATTAGAGCCTCTCTTGGGGACTATGGACCTGAAACTGAGAATTAGAAGTGCAGTAAAAGAAATAGCAGTGAACAGCACATAATTAAAGGAGAGATCCACTGATATCCAGGGGCCTGGAGCTGTATTCTCTCCTTAATGGTAATTTTGTTCTCCATGACAATTCTTCAATTCCTACTCTGTCCTTAATGATGTTCTGGTCTTCCTGAAAGCAGGCAGTGTGGGAGTTGTGATTGTTTCCTGTCTTCCTTACATCTTTGTTCATGTTTCTCCTTTCTCTGTTACACTTCACTCTACAATTGCCCTAGAAACTATCTCCAGGGCAATTTTAGAAGGAAAAGCAATTGTTTCCTTCTTCTCACTGATCAATGTCCTGCACTGTCTGTTGACCAACTTCTGAAAGCCACTATTTCATATATTTTGCCCAGTGTCTTAGTTGTTTGAGGTATGAAGGCATATTAAACCAGTTGCCATCAAGTTTATTCTGACTCATGGCAATCCTATGAGAGTATATTAGGTCCCTGTTACGCCATTTTGGCCAGAAGCAAAAGTCTGGTCTGGTAAAGATGTATAGAACGGAACAAGTAAAAGGTGGTATGGAGTGAGAAAGGAAGAAATCCTGGGGATTGTATTCAGCAATCCATTTGTTAATTTTTTTTTTTTTTTTTTTTATTGTACGCTGACACCTAATATGTGATTGGAATGTAGGATTGAGCAAAACACTCTTGCCCTCATGGAGCTAACATTGTATAGAGGGAGACAGTTAATAAAAAAAAATAAATAAGTCAAATACATGGTCTGTCACAAGATAAGGAAGGCTATGGAGAAAAATTAAATAGGGAAGGGCTATAGAGAGGATTCTGTGGATTGGAGTAGGATTACAATTTTAAATAGAGTGGCCAGGAAGACATGAGCCAGAAGGTGATATTTAAGTAAAGATCTGAAGGAAGTGAGGGAGTGAGTCATGCAGCTATCTGATGAAGATATTTCAGGCGGATGGAACAGTAAGTAAAAAGGCCCTGAAATGAGGATGTGCTGGTGAGTTTTGACAAATTGCTAGGAGGCTAGTGCCAGCTGGGGCAGAATGAGCCACGCTGGAGGGGTTAGGGGTGGGGCAGATCAAATAGAACACTGAGGGCTATTTGGAAGGACTTCAGTCTTTACTGTGAGTGAGACGGATGGATAGAACAGCACCATGATCTGATACAGACTTTAAAAGGATTCGTTTGACTGTGGTGTTCAGAAAAGATGGTAGAGTATGGAAGAAGGAAGGTTTGTTAGGAGGTTACTACAATGATCCAGTGAGAGGATGATGGTAGCTTAAATTAGGATGATGGTAGTGAAGGTAGTGAAAAGTGGTTAGATTATGAAATATTTTAAAAGTAGAGCCAACAAGACTTGCTGATGGGTTGGACATGATGTATGTGAGAAACGGAAGGTGTACAAAACGAATCTAAGATTTTAGGCCTGAGCAGTGGAGGGATGAACTTGTTATTAAGTAAGATGGGGAAGACTGTGGGAGGATCAGGTTTAAGGGCGAAAATTAGAAATTTCTTTTTTGAATACTTAAGTTTCTGATGCCAATTAGACATCCAACTGAAGATGTCGAAGAGGCCATTGGCTATACTGAGAATGGCATTTAGAGAAGAGTTCTGGTTTGGAAATATACATTAAGGAGTCAGCTTATGGAAGATGGAAGAACAGAAAACTATCAGTTCAATTTAGGCAGGAGTAAGTGACTTAAAGGGGCCCTGGTTGTACAGTGGTTAAGAACTTGGCTGTTAATCCACCAGGCGCTCCTTGGAAAGCCTATAGGGCAGTTCTACTCTGTCCCATAGGGTCTCTATGAGTCAGAATCTACTCTATGGCAACGAGTTGTAGGTGACTTAAAGGAGCACTGGTGGCACAGTGGTTAAGTGCTTGGCTGCTAGCCAGAAGCCATTCCCCGGGAGAAAAGTCCTGATGACTGCTCCCATAAAGATTTCAGCCTAGGAAACCCTATGAAGCAGTCCTACTCTGTCATATAGGGTTGCCATGAGTTGGAATAGACTCGACAGCACACAACAACAACAACAGGTGACTTAAACCTTCTCCTTTTATATCCTCAGGGGCTTTGTGGAGAATTTTTTTAAGCCCATAGTTTTTTTTTTTTTTTTAATTTGATTGTGTTTTAGGTGAAAGTTTACAGTGCAAATTAGTTTCTCATTCAAAAATTTATACGCAAATTATTTTGTGACATTGGTTGCAATCCCCACAATGTGTCATCACTCTCCTGCCTTCCACCCCAGAATCCCCGTGTCCATTCATCGAGTTTTCCTGTCCTCTTCTGCCTTCTTGTCTTTGCTTTGGGCAAGTGTTGCCCATTTGGTCTCGTATACTTGATTGAAATAAGAAACACATTCTTCACGTGTGTTTTTGTTTGCCTTATAAGCCTGTCTAATCTTTGGCTGAAAGGGGTACTTTGGTAATTTTCAGTTTTCAGTTAGCAGGATGTCTGGTGGCCGTAGTCTCAGGGGTTCCTCTAGTCTCTGTCAGACCAGTAAGTCGGGTGTTTTTTTTTTTTTTTTGTGAATTTGAGTTTTGTTCTACATTTTTCTCCTGCTCTGTCCAGGACCCTCTATTGTGAGTTGGTGGTGGTAGCTGGGCACCATCTAGTTCTTCTGGGCTCAGGCTGGTGGAGCCTGTGGTTCATGTAGTCCATTAGTCCTTTGGACTAATGTTTTCCTTTTGTTTTTGGTTTTTTTTATTCTTCTTTTCTCCAGATGGGATGGGACTGGTAGGTGTATCTTAGATGGCTGCTTGCAAACTTTTAAGACCCTAGATGCTACTCACCAAAGTAGGATGTAGAACATTTTCTTTATGAACTGTGTTATACCAATTGACCAAGATGTCACCCGAGACTATGGAACCCAGACCTCAAACCCAATAACTTGGTTCATCAACGTATTTGGTTGTGTCTAGGAGGCTCCTATGACTTTGCCTTGGTCAAGTTGTGCTGACTTCCCCTATAGTGTCTGCTAACACTTGTCTACTATGTAGTTAGTGATTCCCCCCCACCCCTCCCCTCCCTTGTAACCGTCAAAGATTGTTGTTTTCTGTGTGTAAACTTTTTCTTAAGTTTTTATAATAGCGGTATCATACAGTATTTGTCCTTTGTGATTGGCTTATTTCACTCAGCATAATGCCCTCCAGATTCATCCGTGTGGTGATATGTTTCGCAAATTCATCATTGTTCTTTAAAATTGTTGCATAGTATTCCATCGTGTGTATGTAGCATAGTTTGTTTATCCATTCATCTGTTGATGGGCACTTAGGTTATTTCCATCTTTTTGCTATTAGCTCATAGTTGCTTTGCTTGTTTGATATCATGTGTTACAGAGTAGAACTACTCCATTAGGTTTTCATGGCTGTAATCTTTATGGAAGGAGATTACCAGGCCTTTCTTCCAGAGTGCCACTGGGTGGATTTGAACCACCAACCTTAGGTTAGTAATCAAGAGCAAACCCTTTGCGCCATCCAGGAATATTGACAAAACTGAATTTAAAATATGAAACACAGGGGAATACAGAATAGAATAGACTAAAGGTTTAAAAAGTGCAATGGTTCATGAGAGAGTGTCTGGTATTTAACCTGAATTAGGTTTATTATTTTTTTAAATTTATTTTTATTTTATTGTTGTACTTTAAGTGAAAACTAACAATTCAAGTTAGTCTCTCTTACAAAAAATTTATACATACATTGTTATGTGACCTAATTGCTTTCCCTGTACTGTGGTAGCACATCTTTTCCACCCCTGATTTCCTGTGTCCCTTTATCCAGCTCCTGACCCTCTCTGCCTTCTCATCTCACCTACAGACAGGAGCTACCCATTTAGTCTCATGTATCTACTTGAGCTAAGAGGCACACTCTTCATGAGTATCATTTTATGTCCCACAGTCCAGTCCAATGTTTGTCGGAAGAGTTGGCCTAAGGGATTGTTTTAGTTCTGGGTTGACACAGAGTCCAGGAGCCATGCTTTCCGGGGTCCTCCAGTCTCAGTCAGACCATTAAGTCTGGTCTTTTAACTAGAATTTGAGTTCTGCACCTCACTTTTCTCCTCCATCAGGGACTCTCTGTTGTGTTCCCTGTCAGGGTGGTCATTGGTGGTAGCCAGGCACCATCTAGTTCTTCTGGTCTCAGGCTGATGCAATCTCTGGTTTATGTGGCCCTTTCTGCCTCTTGGGCTAATACTTTCCTTGTGTCTTTGGTGTTCTTCATGCTCCTTTACTCCAGGTATTTGGGACCAATTGATGCATCTTAGATGGCCGCTTGAAAGCTTTTAAGACCCCAGATACCACTCGGCAAAGTAGGATGCAGAACATTTTCTTAATAAACTTTGTTATGCCAATTGACCTAGATGTTCCCTGAAACCATGGTCCCCAGACCCCTGCCTCTGCTACTCTGTCCTTGGAAGTGTTTGGTTGTATTCAGGAAACTTCTTAGCTTTGGTTTAGTCCAGTTGTGCTGACTTCCCCTGTAGTGTGTGCTGTCCTTCCTTTCACCTAAGATAATTCTTCCCTATTATCTAGTTAATGAATAACCCTCTTCCTCCCTCCCCACCCTCATAACCATCAAAGAATGCTTTCTTCTGTGTTTAAAACTTTTCTTGAGTTCTTATAATAGTGGTCTTATATAATATTTGTCCTTCTATGACTGACTAAATTCACTCAGAATAATGCCCTCCAAATTCATTCATGTTATAAGATGTTTCACAGATTCAGCATTGTTCTTTATCATTGCGTAGTATTCCATTGTGTGAATATCCTGTAATTAGTTTATCCATTTGTCCATTGACAGGCACCTAGGTTGTTTCCATCTTCTTGCTATCATGAACAGTGCTGCAATGAACATGGGTGTGCATATATTTATTAGTGTGAAGGCTTTTATTTCTCTAAGATATTTTCCAAGGAGCAGGATTGCTGGATCATGTGGTACTTCTATTTCTAGCTTTTTAAGGAAATGCCATATCCATTTCCAAAGTGGTTGTACCTTTTTGATTCCCACCAACAGTGTATAAGTGTTCCAGTCTCTCCATAACCTCTCCAACATTTATTATTTTGTATTTTTTGGATTAATGCTAGCCTTGTTGGGGTGAGATGGCATCTCATTGTAGTTTTGATTTGTATTTCTCTAATGGCTAATGATCGTGAGCATTTCTTCATGTGTCTGTTAGCCACCTGAATATCTTCTTTGGTGAAGTGCCTTTTCATATCCTTTGCCCATTTTTTAATTGGGTTGTTTGTCTTTTTGCTGTTGAGGTTTTGTGGTATCTTGTAAATTTTAGAGATTAGATGCTAATCGGATTTGTCATAGCCAAAATTTTTTTCCCAGTCTGGAGGTTGTCTTTTGACTCTTTTGGTGAAGTCTTTTGTTGAGCATAAGTGTTTGATTTTTAGAAGCTCCCAGTTATCTAGTTTCTCTTCTGGTGTTTGTGCATTGTTACTTATGGTTCATATTCTGTTTATGCCATGTATTAGGACTCCTAGTGTTGTCCCTATTTTTTCAACCATGATCTTTATCATTTTCAATTTTATATTTAGGTCTTTGATGCATTTTGAGTTAGTTTTTGTGCATGGTGTTAAGTATGGGTCTTGTTTCAGTTTTTGTGGATGGATATCCAGTTACGCCAGCACCATTTGTTAAAGAGACTATCTTTTCCCCATTTAACAGACTTTGGGCCTTTGTCAAATATCAGCTGCTCTTTAGGGGATGAATTTACGTCTGGATTCTCAATTCTGTTCCATCGGT
Organism: Dugong dugon; assembly: GCA_030035585.1. NCBI lineage: Eukaryota > Metazoa > Chordata > Mammalia > Sirenia > Dugongidae > Dugong > Dugong dugon. The sequence goes on along the minus strand of CM057463.1, from coordinate 15,662,377 downwards.
CTACGTATCTGTTGTTGTACCAGTACCAAGCTGTTTTGACCACTGTGGCAGTATGATAGGTTCTAAAATCAGGTAGTGTGAGGCCTCCCACTTTGTTCTTCTTCTTGAGTAATGCTTTACTTACTGGGGCCTCTTCCCTTTCCATATGAAGTTGGTGATTTGTTTCTCCATCTCCTTAAAAAATGCCGTTGGCCAATGATATGGCACTTCCTCAGAAAGCTAGAAATAGACATACCATTCGATCCAGCAATCCCACTCCTAGGAATATATCCTAGAGAAATAAGAGCTGTCATACGAATAGACATATGCACACCTATGTTCATGGCAGCATTGTTCACAGTAGCAAAATGATGGAAACAACCTAGATGCCCATCAACAGAAGAATGGATAAACAAACTATGGTACATACACACAATGGAGTACTATGCAACGAGAAAGAACAACAATGAATCTGTGAAGCATCTCATAACATGGATGAAACTGGAGGACATTATGCTGAGTGAAATCAGTCAATCACAAAAGGACAAATATTGTATGAGACCTCTATTGTAAAAACCCACGAAAAAGTTCACACACAAAATGTAACAATCTTTGTTGGTTACCAGGGATGGGAGGGGTGGGGGGGAAATAGTAAATAGGCAATAGATAAGTGGTATCTTGGGTGAAGGGTGAGACAGTACACAATACAGGGGAAACTAGCACAACCTGTACAAGGAAAGGTCATGGAAGCCCCATAGACACATCCAAACTCCCTGAGGGAGTGAATTTCTGGGTGGAGGGCTGTGTGGACCATAATCTTGGGGAACATCTAGCTCAATTGGCATGACACAGCTTATAAAGACAATGCTCTACATTCTACCTTGGTGAGTAGTGTCTGGGGTCTTATAAGTCTGTGAGCGGTCATCTAAGATACTCCACTGGTCTCATCCCTTTGGGAGCAAGGGAGAATGAAGAGAACAGGATACAAGGAAAAGATTAGTCCGAGGGACTAATTGTCCACAGCTACCAAGGCCTCCACTGGACTGAATCCAGTACAGCTAGATGGTGCCTGGCTACCACCACTGACTGCTCTGACCAGGATCACAACAGAGGGTTCTGGACAGAGCTGGAGAAGGATGTAGAGCATAATTCTAACTCACAAAAAAAAAAAAGACCAGATTTACTGGCCTAAAGGAGACTGGAGGAACCTCAAGAGTATGGCCCTCAGACACCCTTTTAGCTCAGTGGTGAAGTTACCTCCGAGGTTCACTGTTCAGCCTGGGAGTGGACAGCCCCGTAAAACCAAATGAGACTAACGAGGTACAGGAGTCCAGTGACAAGGGCCAGAAGGCAGAAGGGGACAAGGAAGCTGGTGATAGGGAACCCAAGGTTGAGTAAGGATATTGTTGATGTGTTGTGAGATTGTTAACCATTGTCATAGGGCAACATTTGTAGTAACTTTTAAATGAGAAACTATTTTGTTCTGTAAGCCTTCATCTTAAGTGAGAATAACAGCACAATTGGAAGAGCGTAGTCAATGTCACTGAACTGTGCATGTAGAAATTTTTGAAATGGTGTGTCTTTGTCTATGTGTATTTTCACCAAAAAAAAAGGTTGAGAAGTTAGACGGTTGACATGTTGTGGGGTTGTTAACCAATGTCATAAACCACTTTGTTTTGTAAGCCTTCAACTGAAGTACAATTAAAAAAAAGAAAAATGCCATTGGAGTTTGGATCCGGATTGCATTGTATCTGTAGATCACTTTGGGTAAAACTGACATTTTCACAATGTTGAGTCTTCCTATCCATGAGCAAGGTATGTTTTTTCACTTATGCAAGTCTCTTTTGGTTTCTTGCAGTAATGTCTTGTAGTTTTCATTGTGTAGGTCTTTTACATCTCTGGTTAGATTTATTCCTAGTATTTTACCTTCTTGGGGGCTATTGTAAATGGTATTGATTTGGTGATTTCCTCTTCGAAGTTCTCTTTGTTGGTGTAGAGGAATCCAACTGATTTTTGTACGTTTAGCTTGTATCCTGATACTTTGCTAAAATCCTCTATTAGTTTTAGTAGTTTTCTAGTGGATTCTTTGGGATTTTCTGTGTATAAGTTCATATCATCTACAAATAGAGATACCTTGACTTCTCTACCAATTTGGGTGCCCTTTATTTCTTTTTCTAGCTTAATTGCTCTGGCTAGGACCTCCAGCACAGTGTTGAATAAGAGTGGTGACAGAGAGCATCCTTGTCTGGTTCCTGATTTCAAGGGAAATGCTTTCAGTCTCTCCATTTGGGATAATGTTGGCTGTTGGCTTTGTATAAATGCTGTTAATTATGTTAAGGAATTTCCCTTCTATTCCTATTTTATTGAGAGTTTTTATCACGACTGGGTGTGGGACTTCGTCAAATGCCTTTTCTGCATTGATTGATAAGATCATGTGGTTCTTGTCTTTTGTTTTATTAATGTGATATATTACATTGATTGTTTTTCTAATGTTGAACCATCCCTCATACCTGGTATAAATCCCACTTGATCATGGTGAATTATTTTTTTGATATTTTGCTGAATTCTATTGGCTAGAATTCTGTTAAGGATTTTTGTGTCAATGTTCATGATGGATATTGGTCTGTAATTTTTTTTTTTTTTTTTTGGTAGTGTCTTTGCCTGGTTTTGGTATCAGGGTTATCCTGGCTTCATAGAATGAGTTTGGGAGTATTCCATCCTTTTCTATGCTCTGAAATACCTTTAGTCGTAGTAGTGCTAACTCTTCTCTGAAAGTTTGGTAGAATTCTCCAGTGAAGCTGTCCAGGCCAGCACTTTTTTTTGCTGGGAGTTTTTAAACGACTTTTTCAATCTCTTGTTATAGGTTTATTTAGTTGTTCTACCTCTGTTTGTGTTAGTTTAGGTTGGTAGTTTCTAGAACTTGTCCATTTCCTCTGGGTTTTCAAATTTGTTAGAGTACAGTTTTTCATAGTATTCTGTCATGATTCTTTTCACTTCAGTTGGGTCTGTTGTGATGTCACCCACCTCATTTCTTATATGAGTTATTTGCTTCCTCTCCAGTTTTTTCTTTTGTCAGTTTGGCCAGTGGTTTATCAATTTTGTTGATCTTTTCAAACAACCAGCTTTTGGTCTTGTTAACTCTTTCAATTGTTTTCCTATTCTCTATTTCATTTAATTCTGCTCTAATTCTTATTATTTCCTTTCTTCTGACATCTGAGGACTTCTTTTACTGCTCTCTTTCTACTTGTTCAAGTTGTACGATTAATGTTTTGATTTTGGCCCTTTCTTGTTTTTGGGTGTGTGCATTTATTGCTATAAACTGACCTCTGAGCACTGCTTTTGCTGTGTCCCAAAGGTTCTGGTAAGATGTGTTTTTGTTTGATTCTATGAATTTCTTTATGCCATCCTTGATTTCTTCTATAACCCAGTAGTTTTTGAGCAAGCTGTTATTCAGTTTCCATGTGTTTGATTTTTTTTCCTTGCTTTTTCTGTTATTGATTTCTACTTTTATGGCTTTGTGGTCAGAAAAGATGCTTTGTAGTATTTTGATGCTTTGGATTCTGTTAAGGCTTGCTTTATGGCCTAATATGTGGTCTATTCTGGAGAATGTCCCACGTGCATTGGAAAAGAAAGTATACTTGGCTGCTGTTGGGTGGAGTGTTCGATATATCTCTATGAGATCAAGTTGGCTGATTGTAGCATTTAGATCTTCTGTGTCTTTATTGAGCTTCTTTCTGGATGTTTTGTCCTTCACCGAAAGGGGTGTGTTGAAGTCTCCTACTATTATTGTGGCGCTGTCTGTCTCTCTTTTCAATGCTGTTACAGTTTGTTTTATGTATTTTGGAGCCCTGTCATTAGGTGCGTAAATATTTTTTATAGTTATGTCCTCCTGGTGTATTGACTCTTTAATCATTATATAGTGTCCTTCCTTATCCTTTGTGGTGGATTTTACTTTAGGGTCTATTTTGTCAGAGATTAATATTGCCACTCCTGCTCTTTTTTGAGTGTTGCTTGCTTGATATTTTTTCCCATCCTTTGAGTTTTAGTTTGTTTGTGTCTTTAAGTCTAAGTATGTCTCTTGTTGGCAGCATATAGATGGATCATGTTTTTTAATCTACTCTGCCACTGTCTGTTTCTTTATTGGTGCATTTAGTCCATTTACATTCAGTGTAATTATTGATAGCTATGAGTTCAGTCCTGTCATTTTGATGTCTTTTTTTGTGTGTTGTTCACAGTTTCTTTGTTCCACTTAATTTTCTATGCTGAGACATTTTTCTTTATGTATGTTTTCATCTTTTTCATTGTTGTTGGTTTTGTATTTGCTAAATCTTTAGAGTTTTCTGTTTTTTATTTTGACTTGTAGGATTGTTAGTTTCCTTTGTGGTTACATTAATATTCACCCCTATTTTTCTAAGTTTATCAGTCTTTTATTTCTTTATATTGCCTTGATTTCCTCTCCATATGCAAAATCTATGTCTACATTTTTTAGTCCCTCTTTTTTGTTTTAATGTTGTCATCTTTTATGTATTGACATCTTTATTTCTCTACTTTCAGTGTTTCAGCTTTGATTTATTTATGTAACTTCCCTATCTGGGTTGATATTTAGTTGCTCTGTCCTGTGTTCTAGTCTTGTGTTATTATCTGATGTTACTGCTTTTCTAATCGGAAGACTCCCTTTAGTATTTCTTGTAATTTTGGTTTGGCTTTTACAAGTGCGCTAAACCTCTGTGTATCTGGAAATGTCCTAATTTTGTCATCATATTTGTAAGACAGTTTTCCTGGATATATAAGTCTTGGCTGGCAATTTTTTTCCTTCAAGGCTTTATATATGTCATCCCATTGCCTTCTTGACTGCATGGTTTCTGCTGAGTAATCTGAGCTTATTCTTATTGACTCTCCTTTGTAGATGACTTTTTGTTTATCCCTGGCCGCTCTTAAAATTCTCTCTTTATCTTTGGTCTTGGCAAGTTTGATTATAATATGTCTTGGTGACTTTCTTTTGGGATCTACTTTATGTGGGTTTTGATGAGCATCTTGGATAGATATCTTCTCATCTTTCCAGATATCAGGGAAGTTTTCTGCCAACAAACCTTCAACAATTCAGTATTTTCTGTTATTCCCCTCCACCCCGTTCTGGTACTCCAGTCACTCGTACATTAGTCCTTCAAATAGACTCCCACGTAAGTCTTAGAGTTTCTTCATTTTTTTAAATCCTTTTATCTGATTTTTCCTCAAATAAGTTGGTGTCAAGTGCTTTACCTTCAGTCTCACTAATTCTGACTTCCATTGCCTCAGTTCTGCTCCTATGACTTTCTACTGAGTTGTCTAATTCTGAGTTTTTATTGTTAATCTTCTGGATTTCTGATTGCTGTCTCTCTACGGGTTCTTGCAGCTTGTTAAATTTGTCATTATGCTCTTCTTTAATCTTCTTAAGTTCCTCTATTGCTTTGTCTGTGTTCCTTGTCTTAGTCTGCATTTTGCTTGATCTCCTTCCTAATCTCTTGAAGAGTTCTGTATATTAATCTTTTGTATTCCACCTCCGGTAGTTCCAAGAAATTGTCTTCCTTAGGAAAATTTCTTGATTCTTTATGTTGGGGATTGCTGAAGCCATCATGGTCTGCTTCTTTATGTGATTTGAGACTGACAACTGTCTCCGCACCATCAATAAGTTATTATATTTATTTGTTTTATGTTTGCTTACTTTTTCTTAGCTTCTTGTTTTGATATGCTCAAATAGGCTGCTCATGTGAGGTAGTTTGATTATTGGTACTTTTGAAGCTCTAACGTCCTGTCACTAGGTGGTTAGATCTGGTACTAAGTATGTGAGCACAGGATTCCATTTACTTTTCTTGTATGGATTCAGGTCAGGTGACCAGGTAGTTGGTCACCAAGTGTGTGGTTCAGGCTCTCACCTAAGTCCCAGGCTGGCGTGGGTGATTGGTGTAGGCACAGGCATCTGGCTGTAGTAGGGGGTCACATGCTGAGCAAGGCAGGGGGCTGACAGCTACCCCTGAGTGTCCAGGAGGAAAGCATCTCCCTGTTCTCTAGAGTACATGGGTGGGTAGGTTTTGCAGCCAGACTATGAGCATACAATGCTGTTGGCTGTAAGGGCTGGGGGGCACCACTTATTATTGGACCCCTGTAGCACGTGGCTAGGTGGTGTTGGTGGAGTCACCAGTTCTTAGGTCCCTGATGTTAGTAGGTGAGGACCCTGCTTAATGGGCACTGCAGTGTCAAATGTCATGAACCCGCCACTTCACAGCTGAAACAGTTGAAGTTAGAGTTCAGGTATATACCCTGTTGTACTGTGGTAATGAGGGTCTACACTGTTGAAATGGGCCCACAAAAGTCTATGCAGAGGTGAAAGGCACTCAAAGTCTGTGGACCCCTTATGCCTGTGCCTAGGCAAAGGAGCTGTGCCTACTCTGATTTCCTGGCTTAGGGGAGTCGGCATATTGTTTTTTACCCGGTTTGTTAATTTGTTCCTTCTCCAAGGCCGAGAGAATGGCTCAGGGCACAGGTCCTACTTCCAGCTCAGGGGATTCTGCAATCTCTGAAGCCGTCCCAGACCCAGTGCAGAGCAGGGAGCAGAGAGGTAAATGGGAGAGAAGCTTTTTCCAAAAGGAGATGTTTTTGATCCACATGGTAGGCCAGATGCAAGTACTTACCTTTCACAGATTGAGGGCTGTTTCTCACCAGTTCTGGATAGCTGAGTAGACTTTCTGCAGCTGGGTCTCTCCCAATGTGGAAAATGCCTCCTGACTGCAACTGCTTGCCTCACCGTGCACACGAGCTGATCTGGCCTGAAGGGCTCTGGCTCCCGCTGGGTCAGGTCTGGCAACAACTCGCTGTTTCCGAACCATCTTTCCCTCCCCCTGCCACTCAGTCTGATTCCTCAACTTTGCCTTTGATGTTCAGGGCTCCTAGATTGTCATATATAATTGATTCACTTGTTTTTTCAGGTCTTTGTTATAAGAAGGACCACCGGAAGCGTCTGACTACTCCGCCATCTTGGCCTCACCTCCTAAATTAGATTTTTTGAATCCTCACAATACGGATATCATTGGTTCTATTTTATAGATGGGGAAAAAGGGGTTTCAAAGAGTTTAAGTGATGTGCCCAAGGGCACAGAGTCGGTGAGTTGTAGAGCTGGTAATTGAATCCAGATCTAACTCTGAAGCCCATATCCCTCCTTTGACCTTACAAGGCCTTCTAGTTAAACAATTATTTTAAGGGGTCAGAATTATGGCATCTTCTGGGGTCAGGGATGAATTATTTATTTACAAGATCAAGCTTCCTGTCCAAGGGAAAGGTGTCGACTGGGCTCCCCAAAATACAGCCAAGGAAGCTGTAACTGGAAATATCCATTAATTGATAATCATTTCCATTATTTGTCTGAAAACAAAGGATGTTGTATATCTCACCAGTGGGTTATATGAGATTGTGAATGAGCAAAATATGATTAAAACTGATTATGAAGAGCAACATGGAAAGGAAACCTAGCCATTACTTAATATTACCACTATTGACATTAGGCCAGAAAACCTTTCAACTTTGGGGCACCATTTTAGCCAATTTAAATAAAGTCTCTCAGACACTGTGATACCCCTCCCCTCACCTCTATCACTGTGTTGGCAAGATTAGCAAGGCTATTTGAAAGGAAGGAAAGGTATTCTGGTGACTAGGTCACCTATCTGGGTAGTGCCTACAGACCTTGTCAACAATGAGTCTGCTTATTCTTACTACCCTTTCTTCTTAGGACCGCTATAAAAGGTAGAGTTGTTTATCACCTATTGCAATACCTCAGAATCAAATGTCAGTGACATCGATATAGGGGGATAAGACAGCTCATTCAAGGTGAAATGGATGATACCGTGTGGTTTGTTTATCGTACAGTACAAGGGGAGGAAGGAAGGGGACACAGGGGGCATGGAGCAATGTCCCTCACAAAGGGAGATAGCTGAGCTATGCCAAAAGTCTTTCCTTTCCAGAACACCAAAGAAGCCATTGTTACCCACTTTGTATTTTGGCCTTGACAGGAGACATCTGATCCCAGTTTAGAGATTTATTTCTCTGGCAGAAAGAAAGCAGTCTGTCCTGACATAAAAGGATCTGGACAGTATACATGCTTTGCCAGCTCCATGCTGGGAGGTGGGCTCTGCAGAGCCTCCGTCACACATGGCTGAGGCTACATCTGTCAGGGTGGCCTGCGGGGGTTACTGTCAAATCTTGGTCTTTAGGAGTTCACTGTGGAGTTTGCGATATCAAGTTTCACCAAATCTCTCCCTCAGCCTCCATTTCATAGAATCACTTTTCTAGGATTAAGGCCCCCATCACTGAAATAGGAAACCCTGGTGGCATAGTGGTTAAGAGCTATGGCTGCTGTCTTAGTCATCTAGTGCTGCTATAACAGAAATACCACAAGTGGATGGCTTTAACAAAAAGCAGTTTACTCTCTCACAGTCCAGTAGGCTATAACTCTGAATTCAGGGCATCATCTCCAGGGGAACATTTTCTCTGTCAGTGTTGGCTCTGGAGGAAGGCCTGTGTCATCAATCTTCCCTTGGTCTGGGAGCTTCTCTGTGCAGGAACCTCAGATCCAAAGGACATGTTCTGCTCCTGGCGCTGTTCTCTTGGAAGTATGAGGTTCCCATGTCTCTCTGCTCACTTCTCTCTTTTATATCTCAAAAGAGATTGGCTTAAGACATTATCTAATCTTTTGGATCTCATTAGTGTAACTGTGGCTAATCCATCTTATTACAGCATAGTGATAGAGTTTACAACACATAAGGAAATCACATCAGATGATAAAATGGTAGACAATCAGACAATACTGGGAATCATGACCCAACCAAGTTGACAGATATTTTTTGGGGACACAATTGAATCCATGACAGCTGCTAACCAAAAAGTCGGCAGTTTGAATCCACAGGCTGTCTTTGGAAACCCTATGGGGCAGTTCTACTCTGTCCTATAGGGTCACTGCGAGTCAGAATTGACTTGATGGCAGCAGGTTTAGTTTTGGTTCAGTTCACTGAAATAACTAAAAGGAAGATGACAGGAAGGAGATATTTTTGGTTTGCGTTCTCTGGCAGGGAGGCAGTGAGAAAAGGGCTTCTTGAATGAGGTGGGTCCTTGTGGCTGAAGGCTACGGGGATAGGGCTCTAAACGGACCCTGGCATTGGAAAATATTTGTGTTCTTAGATTTTCCTGCTATCTGGTGCTGGAAATTCAGCTGCGAGTTGGCAAGGAAAGAGAGCAGGCAAGATGAGGTTTGTATTACAGGACACAGTGGCATAAGACCACAGCAGACAAGAAGTAGTGGGCATTGAGCCATTCACAAGAACTTTAGTATCCTTGTCTCAGTAGGTCTGATCTCTTGAGGCCCTGGGGGAAGTTGTACACTCGCTAAGAATGAGTGCTAACTAATGACTTGAGATTTCCTCTGGAGGCTAATGGTGGCTGCGGTGCATTAATATAACACATGATATCCCTCCAAAGTTAATTTCCTAGAAAAACTTTGCAGAGAACTAAATGCTCAGATACTCAGCAACTTAAAAAGTGACAACATAAGGGTTGAGCTGACATGCTTGGAAAGAAGCAGCTCCACAAAAGGAGCAGAAGTTTAGTGTGGGCTTCAGCCTTGCCCAGCCAAAGAAACAGGCCCTGCATTTCCGGGCAGCCCCCATGAAGCAACCTTCTTTTGTTCAATGAAGCTCAAGAGTGCAAGTAGCAATTTCCATGACTTGGGCTTCAGAGCCTTCAAGTTACAAGAGGGTAAACAAGTAGGAAAGAAAAGGCAGAAGTCAATGTTTCAGAAATTATGATCTTCAAAGGAGGATGAATGGTCCAACCACAGGAAAAGTGGTTAGAAATTTGATAGGTTTTTCGTGAGAGCAGCGGGAGACCCCAAATTGCCAAATCACTGAGAAGGCACTGCGGGGACCTAAGCTTCCGGAAACCTTTGAATGGCTCAGTTATTGTACTGGGGCTGAAGTTGATGGGGTAATAGTCCGGGGAGGCTGTGGTTTTGATTGATGTGTGGGCAAGCAGGCTTTCATTGTCAGCTAGGAAGCCCTCAGTAATTAACTACTGCAATGTGCTATGCAAAGCCATGTGTGTGTGTGGTGGTGGGGGTTGGGGGTTGGGGTGAGGTTTAGGGGGAGGGGTATGGATCCTCTTTGCTTTTAAATCCAGGCCAAGATATTTCTTTGCCTGAAGTTTACACCACAGAGTCATCAGAGAGAAGCAAAGAACTCAAAGTTGTCTACGTGCTAAACTCTACACTATAGATGAATTTCTCTTCCTCCTGTAACCCAAACTTCCCCAGGCCTCCCAGACTAATAGGATCACATTAAACATCATAGGTTTTTTTCCACAGCTGCATGGACCAGAAACTTGGACCAGAAACTTCAGCTGTGTGCACAGACTTACCCAGTTTCAGAGACTGCCCAGTGGGGTCTCACGTGATCTCAGGAACAGCCCTTTTATACCCTTCTGTTCAGGGTTCCCTTGCTGGGGGATTGAGAAGCCACCTGAGGGTAGCTGTGCCTCTCCTCACTTCTGCATGCCTCCAGATGTCCATGACAGTCCAGATGTCCTTGCCAAAGGAGTTGCCTTCTTCCACTGTTCCAAATAAGCAACCTTCAGGGTGCCAGAAACTGCTGCACTTTCTGGCATTCTCACCAGGCTGAAGCCACACTGTTTCCACATTCTGCCATTGTTGCCTCCTAGGCAGCCATGATCATGCTGCCAGATCATGCACCAACTTGTCTGAACATATCATTTGTCTTCTGCCTGTGTCCCTCTCCCTTAGTGCAGTGCAGATCAGAATTCAGGAGGCCAGGGTAAAGGATCAATACTCTAGACTAGTGGTTCCCAAACTTTAACAAGCATCAGAATCGCCTGGTGCATCTGTTAAAACACAGATTACTGGGTGTCACCCCAGAGTTTCTGATTTAGTAAGTCCGGGATGGGGCTTAAGAATTCAAAACTCTACAAGATTCCGGGTGATGCTGATGTTTTGAGAACAACTCTGAGAACAACAGATTGTTCTCAAGGTGTGCCTCAGTTTCTCATCTTTAGAATAAGGGAGTTGAATGAGATTAACTGGAAAGTCTCTGGAATGTGTGAAATCTAGGGGAGACAGCTTTCAAGAGAACTTTCAGAACACGCTTGGAGAACCACTATTCTAGACCAGCTGCCTCAGGGCTCCTGTTCATCAATTGCCCTGGAGTTCCTGCCCACCAACCACACAGACATGCACAGACATGTGTTGATCTTAGCTGAGGACCGGATTTAGGTTCAAGCTGTCACTCCCATTATCATCATGAATATGAAAAAACACTGACCCTCCGTGTTTTGTTTGTAAAGAAAACATTGCTTCCTTGCATTCAGGCATTTGACTTAGGAATTTGAAACTTATTCCTCCTTTATGTATTAGTAGTCAACCAACACCATTCTAGTGGCAGGAGGGGCTGGGGCGCCACTTGTGTGATACACATCTGAAGAACGATTTGTGTGACCTTCTCCCTCTGATTGCAGAACCCATTATATTGGGGGGATAACAAATTTTCTTTCCTTGTCAGACAAGTAAAGCTACTGATGGGTGGGAGTTCTGGTGGATGATGAGATAAGATGGGCTGTGCATCTAGGGAAAGGAGATGGAGGAGAAAAGAAATGAATAGATTTCCGTATTCCACCTTGGAAGAATACCATTTGAATTACTGTTTCACCATGGATTAAACGGGCTTTGAAGAAGGGGTCTTTCTGGGAGTCTAACCCACATAGAACACTTCTGAGAAAAATGTGTCCTGAGACACAAATTAACTTACCCACCAACTGGAACTCAAAGTGCTACAAGTTGGAGATTCCTATAAATATGCTAAAGGTCTTTTGCCACAGATGAACATTCTTTTGATCTCATATATTTATCGTCTGTCATTCTACAGGTGAAGCATCTGCTAGGCTGTTAAATTAATGCTGTTATTATTGGGCTTCCCATGTCTTTCCCATGGAATTATACAGATCATCACTATGGCATCTGCTGGGACAGAGACAGATGAAAGCTGAAAATAGGACGGAGAAGTCAGGCTACTAGAGACAGCTCATGCACAGTGGGAAGTTTGAACCTTTGATCTGTTCCAACTTTCGAGTTTATCTTTAGTCGGCTCTTTGCGATAATGGGACAGAGCAGAGCTCTGGGGAGAGAAAGTGTGTGAAAGCTGTCTCTCCTAGATTTCAAACACTCCAGGGACCTTCCAGTTAACCTCATTCAACTCTCTTACTCTACAGATAAGAAACCAAGGCACAGAGAATCAGAGTAACAACAGAGGGAGTGTGGCCACCTGTGATCAGTTTAGGGCTCCAGCATTAGAGTGGCTTCACGCTAGCTTCCTGCAGAGTGTTGCATGGACCACCAGTGTCAGGGAAGTTAGCAGGTGCTAGGTAAAATAAGTTTGGGAAATAATACTAGGTCAAACATTAAATGGGAATTTTTATGGTAAGACCTCCTTCAGCTTTAGGATGAGATATGCATTATGAATCTCTAAGAGGAGTTATGGTAGGCAGCCTCTTTTTCCCTGCAGAACATTTTGTGGAAGTGGTATTCCATGGAACCCAGTTTGGGAAATTCTGCATTATGTACATAGTTCTTAAAATCTCTTGACTAGATCAGTGCCTCTTAGAATAAGTTTGCCTAATGTTCTGAAGGAGCCCTGGTGGTGCAAAGGTTAAAGTGCTCACCTGCTAACCTAAAGATCTGTGGTTCAAACCCACCATTGGAGAAAGATGTGGCAGTCCGCTTCTGTAAAGATTACAGCCTGGGAAACCCTGTGGGGCAGTTCTACTCTGTCCTGTAGGGTTACTCTGAGTCAGAATCAACTAAATGGCAACAGGTTTTGGTTTTTTGGTAATATCCTGAGGCAAGCAAAGTGCAATGAGGATACGTTAGCCAGAAAGAATACAGTTAAATTTGAACTTCAGCTAAACAACAAATAACTTTCTAGTATATGTATGTCCCATGCAATATTTAGGACATACTCATGCTAAAAAAATTGTTTATTCACAGTTTATCTGACATTTAAATTTAACTGGGCATCCCGTAAATTTATTTGCTAAATTTGGCACTCCTCATTGAGAAAGACTTCACTACGGTTGCTCTAGAGATGAGAGCAGGAAGAGAGGAAACCAGGAGACATACAAGCAGGCAGGCTGATCCTCTGCCTCAGGCTGCTGAGGCAATGAGTACAGGTGAAGCCACCACCTTCTGGGGGTCTCTGTGCCAAGGAGAGAGCCCAGATGTTCCTAACCCACTTAGACCAGAAGTCCTCAAACAGGAGTGGCTTCTGTCCACATTTTGAAAATTTGTGGGGGCATTATTGGTTGTCAGAATGATTGGGATGTCCTCCTGGCACTTATTGGACAGGAATGTCAGATGCTCTGTAACGTGTGGGACAGTCTAGAGTTTTCAACCTCACATGCTTTCTGAGGGTCCTACCTGACAGACTATGAGTATCTTTTCACTTCTCTTAAATCCAGACTTATTCATCAATGTAGGTGCAAGCCCCGACAACTTCTTTACGTCTTCAGGGGGTCATGGTCCAGCATGCACAAGCTGAAGTGCATAATATTTCCTTTTGTTTACTCTTTGTTGGGTCTCAGCAGAAGGAGCTCTCCCATCACCCCAGGCATGCTTTCTGCATTCTGGCTGCCCCTGCCTTTAAGGTTATTGATTTATTTTTATTGTTGTAAAAATATAGACAGCACAACATTTGCCAATTCCTCATTTTTCACATGTACAATTCACTGACACCAATGACATCAATCATGCTGTGCAAACATCACCAATATCAACTGCAAAATTTTCCATCCCTGCACTTTGACTCACCTCCTTTTGACCATTCTCGGATCCCTCAAGGGCATGACTGGCAACGTCTCCATTCTCCTGTATTTCCTAGCCCATCCTGACATGTACACACTATGAATGAAGGAAACTTTCTCTACCTACTGCCACCCAGTCAATTCTGACTCATCACAACCCTATAGGACAGAGTAGAACTGTCCCATAGTGTTTCCAAGGCTGTAAATCTTTATGGAAGCAGACTGCCACATCTTCTCCCATGGAGCAGCTGGCGGATTCAAACTGCTGACCTTTTGGTTAGCAGCTGAGTGCTTTAACCACTGTGCAACCAGGGATCCTTAAACTATCTCTACTAGCCAAGAAATGCATCTGGCTTGCCCAGTTTCATCATTATGTGCATTTCAATGGCGGAAGAATTTAGAAAAACCACATACTGGCATGGCTCGTGGTGTCCTAAAATATTAATTATATTAAAAAACCCTACCTGTGACCATCGAGCCATCTCTACTCCATTTAATGAGTCTTTTGTGTGCCAGGCCCTCTGACAAGTGCTTGACATCTACTATTTCATTTATCCTCACAATAATCCTATGATGCATGTACAATTATTAAAACCACTTTACAGATATGGAAATTGAGGCTCAGAAAGGTTAAATTAAATGTCCCAGGCCACACAGTCAGGAATTGGAAACACCAAGGTTCCCATCCAAATCAGCCTGACTCTAAAGCATATGCTCTTCTACCATTATGCTGAATTGCATGCCACATTAGAGCAATCTATTGCAAACTGTGCAATCACTCCTCTTCCAACCATTACAAACACATTTAAACACATCTAAAAGTATTCTTAGGGAAGCAGAGTTCCTATATGATCTGTCAGTACTTTTTCTTAAGGAAAAAATATAGAGCAACCACAACAAAAATAAATCTTTTTCACCGTATAAGATAAATAATCTTCCTGCTAAGTTTTAACTTCAATTTTATTCACTATGAGTGTTTGTAATAAGGTGGTTTTGAAAATTAAAAGTCCCAGTAGGAAAATGTGCTGTAAGGAATTGTTAATGTTTCCTTAGGTTAGGCAATTAGGTTACTTCTAGAACACAATCAGAAAGAGTATTGTGCTGTCGTGAAATAAAAATCTCTTCCCTCTTACCTGAGTCCATGAATCCTCAGAGAGGTAAAATAAATAACTTATTACTAATATAAACAATTAAGCAGCAGAGGAAAGATGTATCCTGGCACTTTTGTGCTCCACAGCACCAGAATTATTTACTAATTCTGCATCAAGACAAAACTCCCCCGCTGAGGTGCCTGGGAAGACATGCCGTCACCACATGCAGCAGAATGAACTTGCTGTGCTTTCAGGAAATGGATGTATATTAAGGACAAAAGCCACTTTTAGACAGGGCAAGAGAACATGTTGGCAATAGCTCAAGGCTAATAGGAAATTTCAGCTTGCTGCTCCATACAACTGACTCATAGTCGGATCATTGAAAATTAAGAGGTCAAGGGGCGTGGGGCAGTTTATCCAGGCCGAATTGCTCTGCTCCTCACAAGAGATTGTCTCTGTAAGAGTCAGTGTGGTACCAGCAGCAGCAGCCAGCAGCTGGCCACTGCAGTGTCTTTCTTCCAGTAAACAAATGACTGACAGGCCTCCCTCGGGATGTCTGGAAAATACTGTTGTTGTTAAGTGCCATCCAGTTGGTTCTGACTCACAGCAACACTATGTACAACAGAATAAAACGTTGCCCAGTCCTGTGCCATCCCCACAATCATTGCTATGTTTGAGCCACTGTGTCAGTCCATCTCCTCTTTTTTGCTGACCCTCTACCTTACCAAGCATGATGTCCTTCTCCAGGGACTGATCCTCCCGATAACATGTCCAAAGTACATGAAACGAAATCTTACCATCCTCGCTTCCAAGGAGCACATGGAAGACAGACTTGTTCATTCTTCTGGCAGTCCATGGTATATAAAATATTCTTGGCCAACACCGTAATTCAAAGGCATCGATTCTTCTTCAGCCTTCCTTGTTCATTGTCCAGCTTTCAAGTGCATATGAGGTGACTGAAAATACCATGGCTTGGGTCAGGCGCACCTTAGTCTTCAAGGTGACATCTTTGCTTTTCAACACTTTAAAGAGGTCTTTTGCAGCAGATTTGCCCAATGCAATGCATCCTTTGATTTCTTGACTGCTGCTACCATGGGTGTTGATTGTGGATCCAAGTAAGATGAAATACTTGATAACTTTAATCTTTTCTTCATTTATCATGATGTTGCTTATTGGTCCAGTTATGAGGATTTTTGTTCTCTTTATGTTGAAGTGCATTCCCTACTGAAGGCTGTCGTCTTTGATTTTCACCAGTAAGTGCTTCAGCAAGCAAGGTTGTGTCGTCTGCATATCACAAGTTGTTAATGAGTCTTCCTCCAATCCTGTTGCCCTCTCTTCTCATATAGTCCAGCTTCTCGGATTATTTGCTCAGATTGAATAAGTATGGTGAAAGGATACAACCCTGGTGCACAACTTTCCTGATTTTAGACTATGCAGTATCCCCTTGTTCTGTTTCAACAACTGCCTCTTAGTCTATGTACAGACTCCATTTTCCCAAAGATCAGCTAGAGGAACTTTGCATAGAATTTCACAGCACCAAGCTCATCACTATTTAACATTCAAAAGGATAAGCTCAAAAGTTTTTTTTAACTAGTTAAGCTGAACTACTGTTGGGTTTTAAGAAGACTTCAGGGATTATTTTTGGTTCAAAGTTCAAAGATTCTCTCAGGGAAGTAGTTTCAGGGGTTCAGCCACCCTCCTTGCTCCAGAAAGTCTGAAGTCCATGAGAATTTTAAATTCTGTTCTGCATTTTCCCCCTTTTGATCAGGAGTCTTCTGTGGAATCTTTGAACAAAATGTTCAGTGATGGTGGCTGAAAGCCATCCAGTTCTTCTTATTTTAAGGCATAGAAGGCAGTTGTTCATGGAAGCAATTAGCCATATTTTCCATATCCTGTTCTTTCTCCTGACTCCCCTTCTTTCTCTGTTGTTCTGGGTGAATAAAGACTGGTTATTGTGCCTTGGATGGCTGCTTGCAGGCTTTTGGGATCCCAGGCACTGTGCAACTAACTAGGAGGTAGAATGGAAGCAGTAAATAGGTTATTAGGCCAATTGACTGGACTGTCACATGAAACCATGACCCAAAACCTCCATTAGCTTTGGTTTTTGGTGGAAACGGCAAGAAGGGGATAAATCTGAGGGCTTTGGGGGAGTTAGGATGGGCATGACTCAGTGATGGACTGGGCTGGAGAGCAAAGAAGTGGGAGCACAAGGATGAGGCCCAGGTTCCTGATTTGGGCAGCTAGGCCCATCAGTGCCCTAGGCACGCAGGTCAGAATTCCTGAGATGACTCCAGCTAGAGATACAGATTTGTGAGCTTCAACCGATCGCAAGTAATTTTATTTTATTTTTTTCTTTGTAAGATTACAAGGTTCCTTTCAAGCCTTAAAAAAAAATAAATAAAAGAATAAGCTTTTAAAAGCAAGGCCCTATTTCTTCCTCTCTGGCTATTTGTCATGCTCACAGCAAGTCTTAGCACATTTTTGGCTTGACGAGTTAATTCCCACATAATGGTTGGAAAAAGACCTCAAGCATGGAAAAACTAAGAGATTTACTGTGCTTTTCAGGGTGAACTCATAATAAGATGAAAAGCTCTCTTCTGGTAGGTTAATAATAAAAAGTGTAAAAAATAGCCACCTCTGTTTTTATGTGTTCAATGTGCTAAGTCCTGTTTGCCTTATGACTGTTTTTTTTTTCCTTTACTTTTCATATCAAGCCTACAAAGCAGGCATTAATCAATCGTATTTAACAGATAAAGAAACTGAAGCTGAAGGAGGCAAAAGAACTTGCCCAAGGTCACACATCCAGTAAGTGGCAAAGCCTCTAGGTGCAAAGCTCTGAAGGCTCCCACCCTGTGAAGTGGTCCTATAGGGACATCCCAGGCTCACAGGGAAGTAAGTACCAGGCCCGGCCTTTGATGAGCGCTCAATACATTTGCAGCTGTTGCCACACAATTTCGTTTTTTGTTCTCTTTCCTGATTCCTTTGTATGTGTCTGCCCTTAAAAGCAGGGACCATGTGGTATTTCTTTAATGTCACCTACTCCATATTACAGGCCACAGGCACATATCTGGTAGCTAGTCAATCATTGTTGACTGGTGCATTTTTTTGTTCTGAAATATGTTTTTCTTCCTTTATTTACTGAATAACACTCATAGAGGGCCCACTTTTGTGCTGACAATGCATTTGTTTCTATGGAAAAATCAAAAACGAAAATGCTGCTCATCTTACCCTCAAAGAAATCCAGAAAGGCAGAAGAGTCACGTACGTAGGGAATAGGAACCACTCTCCCAGTCTGCCTGATCCTCTTCCCAACCCTTTCTGTTCCTTCCCACAAAATGAGGAAATGTTAATCTGATTGGTATGACTCCAGAGCGATTTTACGGGCCACAGTCACTGACCGGCAGGGTTACTCTGTTTTGAAAAGTTCTCTCTTCTTTCTCTTGCACTTCAAGTGGTACATAGTGGGCCCATCTTTGTTTGTTGTTATTCTTATCTCTCTATATCCACACTTAAGTTATCTGGTCTTTTATTTTAGTTCTTACACTGTGTAATAAAGCAGAAAATAGGATTCCAAAATTTGGATTCTGGCATGGAGCAGAGAAGATTTTCCCACAGGCCTTAAGCCTAAACTGTGGGCTTTAACTCATACAAACTTTATGGGTTTACATAAACTTTGAATTGGGGTGTAGTTGTTACTGGCTCAGCTAATAATGAAATGGTAGTTTGTTCTTCACATGCTGTTACCCCTGCTTTATAAATTTCGCTTAGCTACTTGGTGGAGAAAGGGTGACTGGCAGGGATTTTTAGGTCCCTGGTTTTAATACCATAAACTATTACCAAAACTTTACTGCCTGATGTAACTCCCCAACGACATCTGAAGTAGAACAAGGTGTTATTACTGAAGCACAAGCCATATGCTACGGGACCCCAGGAAAGTACACTTTTGACATGTGGGCATTGGGGAATTAATGTGCTTTTTAGGCCTCCTTTCCCAATACTGGATCAAGAAATGACCTTGGAGTATGAGAACATTGAGAGCTAGCCAATGCCTGCGATGGGGCTGGGTTAGAGTGTGTCATCATCGTTAGAAAGGAGACATAGACATTCTGAGTAAGCAAGGTCCATAGTCTGGCTATATCTGTAGTAGGGAAATGATGCTTTTGTTAATCTATGAAGAATTAGGTATCTACCCAAGCTAATTTATTAATGCCCTTTCTTGGCCACAGTCTTTAGGCCTTCTGAATTCAAATAACTTCTTAGGTACCTGTCAGAGAATTGTGATAAACTGTATAGTTTTATGGAGCCCTGGTTGCCTAGTGGTTAACAGCTTGGCTGCTATAACCAAAAAGGTTGGCTGTTTGAATCCACCAGGTGTTCCCTGGAAAGCTTATGGGGCAGTTCTACTCTGTCCTATAGGGCCACTGTAACTGACTCGACGGCAATGGGTATATAGTTTTATATCCTGTAACAAGTCCGTTGTATTGTGTGCCGTCGAGTTGATTCTAACTCAGCGAACCAATAGGACAGAGCAGAACTGCTTCTTAGGATTTGCTAGGCTGTAATCTTTAAAGGAACAGAGCACCAGGTCTCTTCTCCTGTGGAGCCTCTGGGTGGGTTCAAATTGTCGACATTTTGGTTAGTAACCAAGCACTTAAACATTGCACCACCAGGGCTCCTAGTCATAGTTTTTTAAAGTACCAGGTTCACATTCAATAAGACTCTAAATTTATACTCCAAATATCAGTACTTCATCATTTTCCTGATTCTTATTAATATATTTGTGTTTTGATGCTACCCTTTAAAATGGGGCACCACTCTCTCCTTAAAATGGTTTCCGTGTGTTGTAATCAACATACTTCTCTATGCAAGGAAAAGTGGCTGCAGATCTCACATAGATGCTGCTGAGCAGAGTGACCTTCAGCAGGCAGAGACAAACAAGAGCTGCTTTTCATCTTCCAAGCATTGATTTTCTGCAAGGCAAACCACAAAGCTGCTTTGAAGTCCAAGGGAGAGCTGCAAGGGAAGAGGAAGATAAAACGGAAAGAAAGAGTGGGTTTGAAACAAAGTTAATCTCTGCCATCTAGACATCCATGTTTACTGCCAAAGCTGAAACTGCCAGATTTTATCAAGGGAGAATTAATTTAGATTATTGTTAAAAGGGTGTGTTTTTAAGTCAGTAAAACTGGGTTAGGGAAGGGTGGCATATAAAACAAACAGAAGCCTGACAGAATATTGATGGAATTTATCAGTAAATGGTGGCTTTTAATGTACTCCAACAGTAGCGAGTGTGTAGTGTATACACTGCCCATGAAGTTTTCCCTTTTGTTTATGTAGCATAACAGGACCAGATATATGGATTGTAAAAGTAGTTACTTGTGTCAAAATTTTTTCTTTAAAAACAATGTGATTGATCAAAATTTTGGCTTGATAGTTTTCAGAAAATTATAAACATAGTAACCAAAACCAAACCAAACCCCTTGTCGTCGAATTGATCCTGATTCGTAGTGGCCCTATAGGACAGAGTAGAACTGCCCCATAGGGCTTCTTCCTATAGCCAATCTCTTAACCACCGTGCCACTGGGGCTCCTATAAACATATTACCTTTGAATTATGCTCTTCCATTTACAAAATGCTTGTCCATGAGCTTCAGTGTAATCCTGGGAGATAGTCTGGATAAGTGCTATTTTCCCTTGTTTTATATGTGAGGAACCAGAGCCTTAAAGAACCATGGGAATGGCTTGGGGACACACCGAAAGCAACAGAGGAGAGGCCAGGAGGAGAATCCCATTCTCTGATTCTTTTCTCTTCCTCTTCCTGTGTGCTCCCCTTGATTACTGGTTTCTTAAGGGAGAGGAAATCTCTAATTCTCCCTTCCTTTCCTTGTTCTGGAACATTCATTGTTTTCCTCAGTATGGTCTTTGGATGACAATTTACCCTTAAAATCATGGTGTTGGGACTGTGAGACATATTGCTTATTCTCATGGTATCTAGAGGTAAAATTCTGACTCTGGAGGTCTGGAGGAACTGCCCTGAAGACAGTCCTTATTGGGACCACAGTGAAAGCTTGCAAGAAGTGGGATTTACGGTAATTGTGGTGGGCTTAAGGGCACTTAGTATTGTGAAATGAAAGCTCCTTGAGAAAGTTCAACCCCTCTCTCGACCATGAACACTAAACAAGTGCCAGCCAGCCTGAAACTCCAGCCCACAGTTCTTCCTCATTCCAGCCTTCCAAGACCTGGGTAAACAACAAATACACAAGCCACTTGAGGGGAAAGGTGCTCCGGAGGAGTTAAGGTTTCACTGCCCTGGAGATAGCTGAGTCACTCATGTGCTCTTAGGAAGCAATAAAAACATCATGACATGGAGCCAAGATATGTCATGTAGAGGGGCTACATTTGGAATGACAGCCTTTGGGGTTGCCAGCGGGACCCTTTGACAATTAATGTTTTCACTTGGTTATTTTTATATCACTAACTTGTACCAGATATTTAGCATTTTGTTCAGACCCTAAAAATGATCACTTTGGTAAGTAGGAAAGTATACACCCAATAATGCAAAAATTTCAATTAGACTTTACCATAAATGCCTAATTGCTTTCTTAGAGGCTCAGTTAATGTCCTGGGCAGGACAAGCTAATTAAAAGGGCTAAATAATTGCAACAATTAATTTCCACATTAATTTATTCTTTTTGATTTAACAGAATTAATTTGGCTGACAATAATGAACTTTAATATGAATTTTAATATTACTTCACTTAAATTCATTTCAGAATGTCATGCAATTAATTGTTGATAGGGCAGTCAATATAGTCAGTTATGCAACTTTTGCCTAAGTTTTTGTCATCTTATGGATTAGTTTACATACAAGTATATAATTTCTTGCTTTATATAAGTTACACAAATCATCATTGAAATTTTAGATAGATGTTACATTGAAGCATAGGATCCATGTTAAAATGGCATTTCCAAAAGTTATATTGAGGTAAGTGGGTTCATGTTTAAATTATTTAGTAAAATCATTTACTTTTTATTATTCATCATACATACCAAAACCAAAACCAAACCCACTGCCATCAAGTCAATTCCGACTCATTGTGACTTTATAAGACAGAGTGGAACTGCCCCATATGGTTTCCAAGGCTGTAATCTTATGGAAAATGACTGCCACATCTTTCTCCCCTCAGAGTGGCTGGTGGGTTTGAACCGCTGACCTTTCAGTTAACAGCTGAGCCTTTTAACCATTGCATCACTAGGGCTACTTACTTATACATACATACTTTAAAAATATATATGATTTATAAATTAAACATATTTTGGGGCATGGGCTTCAATGTCCAACCAGTACATTTCACGTCCAATGGGTTTTTAAAAATATTAACCAGCCACCATGATAGAAGCTTCAATTTATGTTTTGTCTTTTTAAAACAGTGATAAATACCTGCAGGTATATATATTTATTTCTAAAATCTGAACTAGCCCTTCTCTATTACCTGGGGTGGTATTTAGATCTAATTTGCTTGAGGTTCATGTGGGCTAATTTAATGTAAAAAGGGGAAGAGGTATTATACAGAATTATTTTGTTACCGGGAAATTACTCCTCTTATGTGTTTCTTTTAGGCACCAAATCATGACAGAAGTCAAAACGACCACCTGGCATTAAGTATAAGTCATGTTGACATGGAAAAAAAAAGGGGGGGGGATCTTGTTTCAAATTAAACATAAATCAACTACAGTTTAGGGGGACTTCACAGTCACTGAGTTGTAGTAGTCCCATGTAGGGTTGAAAATGTTTTAACACTGGTCATCCTCTATCAGACTCATTTGGAAAAGTAAATAACCCAAACTAACCTCCTAGCTCTGAATGTATGTTTTGTGATAACTTTTTTTAACTGCACAGAGGTAATTGGATAAATCTCTGGAAATGGATTCCGTCTGTTTACACCAGTTGCTCAGGATAGGCCTTCATTCCAAGACAAAGCTCAGGAAGGCCTCTGAGAATACAGTCATGCTAAAGCCGGTGGGGGCAGGGAAGGAGAACACTTTGGGGATGAGAACCTACTGAGACCTCCATAAACAGGGAACAGGCTCAGAATAATGGCACTACGTTTAGTCAGAGGCTTTATCCTGTCGTTTTCTCTTGCCATGTGTAATTAAGGATAGTGTGTGAGTGCAGAGACTTTTTAATCCTTATTATCTTTAAAAAAAATAAAACATCGCTTCTCGCTTTCATATCACTATGGGAACTACCTTCTGTGCCATTTGGCCTCAATCCAGCAGTCATATTCCTCACATGCTTTTAAATCCTTAATGACCCTATATGGAGCCAGTGGTGATGAATGCATGGTGCAGGGGATTATTAATGATCTTAAAGATAATTTTAGAAAATAATAAGTTATAAAGTATCAGGATACTTTATCTCAGAGCATACAAATAATTTTTTTAAGCTAGCAATTGACTTCTATTTATTTTCTCTCATAGTTAATCGACCCAAGAAGGCCCTCCCCACTCCCTGTAATTCTCCTCCTCAGCTTTCCACACATGACTGGGAGGCAGATACAAAGATAATTCCAATTCTCTGAGCCTGAGCTAGACATAGAAAAGAAAGGTTAAAGACCAACTTTGGCTCCGTATCAAGGATTTTACTGCAGACCTGTAGACAGAGATAATATGGTTCTCTGTGAGGGCTATTCTCGGCAATGTCGTCATGGAGGTGAAGAGGTAACTTCATAATTGGCAAGAGCTCCTGAGAACAATGATTTTCCTCACAGACTGGAATACTCAACTGCATTTTTCTTTTTAGAATTCTTTTTCTTTCAAATGTGTGAACAGGGTGGGAAGTGAGACTAGATTGGCAATCTCTAAGAAAGGAAATGCAAATAAAATAAACTGATAGTAAGTGGCACATCCACATTAGAGAGTCAGCAGTCAGTGTAACCAACATTTTCAGTTCTTCACTTTTGTACCCCACACATGTAACACGAGGCCTGATCCCAGTGTTGCGATAAATTTGTAATGGGTTGAAATTACCGTCCTTTACCTTCTCTATCTGTATGTGGTAGACAGGGAAATGAGTTAGGAATCAGGAAAGCAGAATTGTAATTTTGGATCGGGGGAAGTGGTGATTCAGTGGTAGAACTCTCACTTTCCATAGAGGAGAGCTGGGTTCCAGCCAACCCTTATGCATAGCCAGCACCCACCTGTCAGTGGTGGCTTACGTGTTGGGACGATGATGAACAGGTTTCAGCAGAGCTTCCAGACTAAAAAGAAAGGCCTGGTGATCTACTTCCAAAAATCAGCCAATGAAAACCCTATGGATCACAATGGTCTGATCTCCAACCGATCATGGGGATGGTACAAGACCCGATAGCGTTTTACTCTGTTGTGCATGGGTTCACCATGAGTCATACCATACATTCATTACCATTGATTCAATATAGGGTCATTAAGGGTTGACTCGATGGCCGCTAACAACAATTTTGGATCTGTCTTTTTACTACCTACATGATCTTTCCAAAATCCTATCACTTATCGTTTTTAAAAACAATCAGTTTGGATTGAACAATATTTAGAATTTCTTTTACCTTCACTATTTGTAATATAGATTAATGAGATGATCCTAGAATGGTTAAAATCTGTGGTGTGATAGTAAATGTTACTGTTGCTTGCATCTCCTAAATGAATAGATAATTAGATAGATAAAAAGAAATAAAGCAAGCCCTGATTTGTGATGTTTGCCAATTTCAATGGTATAAATATTCCTACCATGGCCAATTTTAAGCTACCCATGTGAGATCATTGAATGTGGAGTTGGGAAGAGATGGACATATTCAGCTCTCTCAAGCAAGTAGGAGCCAGTTCTAGCACACAACTGGACTTAAATTACTAAATTATTCTATTCTACAGGGCTGAAAAGTATGCTAATATATTTGAGAAAAAAATTAATAATTGAAACAAAAATAGGTTTTCAGGGTTAATTAGAAAATTAAACCTCTTTTGCATGGATTGATGGATTGTCTCAGGCTTTAATGCTTTAACTAAAAAAAAAACAAAAAAACAAAAAAAAACCTGTTGCTGTCGAGTCAATTTTGACTCATAGTGACCCTATAGGACAAAGTAGAACTGCCCCATAGGGTTTCTAAGGAGAGCCTGGTGGGTTTGAACTGCCAACCTTTTGGTTAGCAGCCGTACTCTTAACCACTAAACCACCAGAGTTTCCATGCTTCAACTAGTGGTCAGACTATTACATTCTTTAAAATGAATGATAGACCATGTACTGTTTTTCAGAGAGTCACATACGTATATAAAGATAGTAATATTTCTAAAAGTTGAATCTTTCAGTGTGGCAGGAAGCAATACTTAGAATATAATCTAATGCTTTAAATGTGATTTGTTATTGCTACATGATTAGTATGAAGCTAAGACAGGACAGTGTTTTAGCCCTCACCCCTCAGAGCATTGATATATAATGTCCAGGAACGTTGATAACACAGTGCTTTGACACCCATCCATGTAGGGTTTATTGGTCACAGTAGTATTAAACCAAAAAACCAAACCCATTGCCGTTGAGTCAACTCTGATTCATAGCGTTAGAACAGTATTATTAAAATGTTGCCGACAATGTAAACTAAAAATAGGCCCTTTGAAAGGGGTAAGAGGAGTTAGTAGGCCTGAAAGTCACTATAGAAGATATGAATATTACAATCTATCTACAGAACACTGACTTTGCCAAGATCCAAGTTTAGTCTTCATGTGACAAACATCTTTCATTAGACATTAACAGGAAGACAATTACTCAAAAATGATAAATACATGCAAGTTAAAAAAAGATACGGTTAACTTTTTTATAGGTGATTTATAATGTGTACTGTTTCTAACATTATATGACATAAAACTTGATTACAAAACCTAACGGCTAAGTGTGATCAATTGCATATACTGTTAAGTGGTAAGTGCCAGACCATTATTAAAGTTTGTAACTTCCCCATTACTTGTTCATATAAAATCTAAGTTGGTAGTTGTGAAGGGTCTTAGGCCTTCAGACTGAACACTCATAAAAAAAAATCTATCATCAATATTATTGTTTTGTTTCCATTCTTTAGCTTCATAAATATTTATCAAGAAAACTCCATCATCTGGTTAGTTATAGGTAAATTTAGAGCCAGATGTGTAACAATGCAGTTGGTGGTGGTGGTGGTTGCTGTGGAGTCAATGCCAACTCATAGCAGAATGAAGTATCCACCAACTTTTCTCCTTTTAGTGAATTTCATTGTATAGTGCTACTGCATTAAATCCCTTTGAGAAGCTGTAACATTCTTTTCTTTTTTTTATTGTGGCAATATATACATATAACAAAACATTTGCGGTTTGAACTTTTTTTTTTAACCTTGCAAAATATTTGTGCTGTTTGTAGAACTAAATGCAGAGGAAGCTAGTTTTCTTATGCAAACCTCCATCGTTATTGAGCTGAGAATTTTCAAAAATTATTTTTTTTATTGTGGTGAGCATATATATATATATATATAACAAAAAATTACCATCTCAATAATTTTTACAGATACAATTCAGTGACATTAATTATGTTCATCATGTTGGACAACCATTACCACTACCCATTTCCAATTTGTTGCATTACTCTTAACAGAAACTCAGTGCCCCCCAAGTGATAACTTCCTCTTTTCCCCTTCCCTCCTGCTCCTGGTAACGACTAATAAACTTAGGCCTATATACATTTGTCTATTCTACATATTTCATGTAAGTGGAATCATACAATATTTGTCCTTTTGTAACTGACTTATCTCACTCAGCATATGTTTTCAAGGTTCATCCATGTTGTAGGATGTATCAAAACTTTATTTTTCTTTATGGCTGAGTAATATTCCATCAGGTGTACATACCACATTTTACTTATCTATTCATTTGTTGATGGATATTTAGGTTAACTTCACCTTTTGTCTACTGTGAATAGTGCTACAATGAACATGGTAGTACAAGTATCTGTTTGCATTCCTGCTTTCAATTCTTTTGGGTATATACCTAAGGGTGGAATTGCTGGATCATATATGGTAGTTCTATGTTTAACTTTTTGAGGAACTGCCAAACTGTTTTTCACAGAGACTGCACCATTTTGCAATCCCACTAGCAATGGGTGAGGATTCTTATTTCTCCAAATCCTTGTCAATGCTCGTTTTGTTTCTTATTATAGCCATCTTAGTGGGAGTGAAGTGGTATTTCATTGTGGTTTTGATTTTCATTTCACTAATGACTGATGGTGTTGAGCATCTTTACATGTGCTTGTTGGTTATTCCTAATCTTTGGTGAAATGTCTGTTCAAGTATTTTGCTCATTTTTTGATTGGGTTTTTGTTGTTGAGTTGTAGGAGTTCTTTATACAATCTGGATAATAAACCATTATCTGATACATGGTTTCCAAAAGTTTTCTCCCATTCTGTAGGTTGTCTCTTCACTTTGTTGATGAAGTCATTTGATGCACACAAGTTCTTAAATTTTTTCTTTTTTTTATTGTACTTTAGATGAAGGTTTACAGAACTTCTTATTAAACAGTTAGTATGCACATTGTTTTATGACATTGGTTAACAAACCCATGACATGTCAATACTCTACCTTCTCGACCTTGGGTTCCCTATTACCAGTTTTCCTGTCCCCTCCTGCCTTCTAGTCCTTGCCCCTTACAAGTACTTAATTTTGATGAAGTCCAGTATATCAGTTTTATCTGTTGTTGCTCATGCTTTTTGTGTTATATTTAAGAATCCACTGTTAAAAATTATATCTTGAAGCAATACTCCAATGTTTTCTTGTAAGAGTTATGGTTTAAGTTTTTACATTTAGGTCCTTGATCCATTGTCAATTAATTTTTGTATATGACATGAGTTATGGGTCCAGCTTTATTCTTTTGCAAGTGGAAATTCAGTTGTGCCAGCACCATTTAATGAAGACTATGCTGTGCCCATTGAATGGACTTAGTATTCTTGTATAGAATCAACTGACCATAGATGTATGGTTTTATTTCTAGACTCTCAATTATATTCCATTGGGCTACATGTCTATCCTCATACCAGTACTACATTGTTTTGAACTATAGCTTTATAGTACATTTTGAAATCAGAAAGCATGAGTTCTCCTAGCTTGTTCTTCTCTGCTTTGGCTTTTTTGGGGTCCCTTGCAGTTCCATATAACTTTGAGGATGGGCTTTTCCATTTCTGCAAAGAAGGCTGTTGGAATTTTGATGAGAATTGTATTGAATCTATGGATTGCTTTGGGTATTATTGACATATTAACAATATTAAGTCTTCCAGTCTATGAACATGCAATGTCCTTCCATTTATTGAGGTCCTCTTTCTTTCAGTAATGTTTTCTAGTTTTTCAGAATACAAGTCTTTCACCTCCCTGGTTAAATTAACTCCCAGGTACTTTATTCTTTTATATGCTATTGTAAATGGAATTGTTTCCTTAATTTCCTTTTCAGATTGCTGATATATACAAACCCAACTGATTTTTGTGTGTTGACCTTGTATCCTGCCACTTTGCTGAATTCATTTATTAGCTCTAGTAGGTTTTTTTTGTCTTTTTTTTTTGGTGTGTGTGAATTATTTGTGGTCTTCTATTTGTAGGATCCTGTTATCTGCAAAAAGGAATAGTGTTACTTATTCTTTCCAGATTTGGATACCTTTTATTTCTTTTTCTTGCCTAATTGCTCAGGTTAGGAACTCCAGTACAATATTGAATAACAATGGTGAGAGCAAGCATCCTTGTCTTGTTCCTGATCTTAAGGGGAAAGCTCTCAGTATTTCTCCTTTGAGTATGTTGTTAAAAAAAAAAAACAACAAAAAACAAAAAAACCCGTTGCCGTCGAGTTGATTCCAACTCATAGTGACCCTATAGGACAGAGTAGAACTGCCCCATAGGGTTTCGAAGGAGCACCTGGTAGATTCCAACTGCTGAACTTTTTGTTAGCAGCTGTATCTCTTAACCACTATGCCACCAGGGGGGTCTGAGTATAATGTTAGGTGTGGGTTTTTCATAAATGCCCTTTACCATATTGAGAAATTTACCTTCTATTCCTAGCTTTGTGAATGTTTTTTCATGAAAGAGTATTAGATTTTGTCAAATGCCTTTTCTGTGCAGACTGAGACAAGCATGTGGTTCTTTGCCTTTGTTCTATTAACTATAATTTTGATATTAATCTCCAAAGAAGTACTTTTCTTGGGTGTGCAACTATTTGAGGGAGGAAAACAGAGGAGTAGAACAATAATCTGGCACAATCTATGCTTTCTAAAAGTTTTATATAATTCATTGCTTCATTTTTAAATAGTCAGACGAACACATGCCCTAAATCCTGTTCTAATCTGGGAACTTACTCAGCCTTCTGGAAACCCTCGTGGCGTAGTGGTTAAGAGCTACGGCTGCTAACCAAAAGGTTGGCAGTTTGCATCCACAAGTTGTTCCTTGGTAACCCTATGGGGCAGTTCTACTCTGTCCTATAGGGTTGCTATGAGTCGGAATTGACTTGATGGCAACGGGTTTGGACTCAGCCTTCCACTGAAACCTTCATCTGTCTACAACAGGAGATTTGTTTTTTGTCACTTAAATGCCAGTTTGATGGTAATCTCCTCTGTAGCTTCCCTGATTTAGTAGGAAGTTACTTCTAGTCATTTCATGGAGCAAAGTTTTTTGAGGATACCAGTTTTTAAAGTAATTTAATTCCAACTCCCTACCCAGAAGAACAAGGGTATGTCTTCTATCCTTGTGTGCATATTAAAGCCCCAGTTACTAGGGCTTATCCCCCATGTGTCTGTCAGTTTGTCGTACTGTGGGGGCTTGTTTGTTGCTGTGATGCTGGAAGCTATGCCACCAGTATTCAGATACCAGCAGGGTCACCCATGGTGGACAGGTTTCAGCTGAGCTTCCAGACTAAGTCAGGCAAAGAAGAAGGACCTGGCAGTCTACTTCTGAAAAGAATTAGCCAGTGAAAACCTTATGAATAGCAGCAGAACATTGCCTGATATAGCGCTGGAAGATGAGCCCCTCAGGTTGGAAGGCTCTCAAAAGACAACTGGGAAAGAGCCGCTTCCTCAAAGTAGAGTCGACCTTAATGAAGTGGATGGAGTCAAGCTTTGGGGACCTTCATTTGCTGATGTGGCATGACTCAAAATGAGAAGAAACAGCTGCAAACATCCATTAATAATCAGAACGTGGAATGTACGAAGTATGAATCTAAGAAAACTGGAAATCGTCAAAAATGAAATGGAATGCATAAACATCGATATCATAGGCTTTAGGGAGCTGAAATAGACTGGTACTGGCCATTTTGAATCAGACAACCATATGGTCTACTATGCTGGGAACGGCAACTTGAAGAGGAATGGCGTTGCATTCATTGTCAAAAAGAACATTTCAAGATCTATCCTGAAGTACAACACTGTCAGTGATAGGATAATATCCATATGCCTACAAGGAAGACCAGTTAATATGACTACTATTCAAATTTATGCACCAACCTCTAAGGCCAAAGATGAAGACAGTGAAGATTTTTTACCAGCTTTTTCAGTCTGAAATTGATCGAATATGCAATCAGGATGCATTGATAATTACTGGTGACTGGAATGTGAAAGCTGGAAATGAAGAAGGATCAGTAGTTGGAAAATATGGCCTTGCTGATAGAAGTTATGCCGGAGATCGCATGATAGAATTTTGCAAGACCAATGACTTCTTCATTGCAAATACCTTTTTCACCAACATAAACAGTGACTATACACATGGACCTTGCCGGATAGAATACACAGGAATCAAACTGACTACATCTGTGGAAAGAGACAATGGAAAAGCTCAATATCATCAGTCAGAACAAGGCCAGGGGCTGACTGCAGAACAGACCATCAATTGCTCATACGCAAGCTCAAGTTGAAACTGAAATTAGAACAAGTCCACACGAGCCAAAGTATGACCTTAAGTATATCCCACCTGAATTTAGAGACCATCTCAAAAATAGATTTGATGCATTAAACACTAATGACTGAAGACCAGACGACTTGTGGAATGACATCAAGGACATCATACATGAAGAAAGCAAGAGGTCATTAAAAAGACAGGAAAGAAAAAAAAGACCAAAATGGATGTCAGAAGAGACTCTGAGACTTGTTCTTGAACGGTGAGTAACTAAAGCAAAACGAAGAAATGATGAAGTAAAAGAATTGAACAGAAGATTTCAAAGGGTGGCTTGAGAAGACAAAGTAAAGTATTATAATGACATGTGCAAAGAGCTGGAGATAGAAAACCAAAATGGAAGGACATGCTCGGCGTTCCTCATGCTGAAAGAACTGAAGAAAAAATTCAAGCCTCAAGTTGCAATAGTGAAGAATTCCATGGGGGAAAATATTAAACGATGCAGGAAGCATCAAAAGAAGATGGAAGGAATATCCAGAGTCATTACACCAAAAGGAACTGGTTGACATTCGACCATTTCAAGAGGTAGCATATGATCAAGAACCAATGGTATTGAAGGAAGAAGTCCAAGCTGCACTGAAAGCCTTGGCAAAAAACAAGGCTCCAGGAATTGACGGAATATCAACTGAGATATTTTAACAAATGGATGCGGCGCTGGAAGTGCTCACTTGTCTATGCCAAGAAATTTGAAAGACAGCTACCTGGCCAACCGACTGGAAGAGATCCATATTTATGCCTATTCCCAAGAAAGGTGATCCAACTGAATGTGGAAATTATCGAACAATATCATACGCAAGTAAAATTTTGCTGAAGATCATTCAAAAGAAGCTGCAGCAGTATGTTGACAGGGAACTGCCAGAAATTCAGGCCAGATTCAGAAGAGGACGTGGAACCAGGGATTTCATTGCTGATGTCAGATGGATCCTGGCTGAAAGCAGAGAAAACCAGAAAGATGTTTATCTCTGTTTTAATGATTATGCAAAGGCATTCCATTGTGTCGATTGGAACAAATTACGGATAACATTGAGAAGAATGGGAATTCCAGAACACTTAATTGTGCTCATGAGGAACCTGTACATAGACCAAGAGGCAGTTGTTCGGACAGAACAAGGGGATACTGCGTGGTTTAGAGTCAGGAAAGGTGTGCGTCAGGGTTGCATCCTTTCACCATACCTGTTCAATCTGTATGCTGAGCAAATAATCCGAGAAGCTGGACTATATGAAGAAGAAAGGGGCATCAGGATTGGAGGAAGACTCATTAACAACGTGTGATATGCAGATGACACAGCCTTGCTTGCTGAAAGTGAAGAGGACTTGAAGCACTTACTGACGTAGTTCAAAAACCACAGCCTTCAGTATGGATTACACCTCAACATAAAGAAAACAAAAATCCTCACAACTGAACCCATAAGCAACATCATGATAAACGGAGAAAAGATTGAAGTTGTCAAGGATTTCATTTTACTTGGATCCACAATCAACACCCATGGAAGCAGCAGTCAGGAAATCAAAAGACACATTGCATCGGGCAAATCTGCCGCTAAAGACCTCTTTAAGGTGTTGAAAAGCAAAGATGTCACCTTGAAGACTAAGGTGCGCCTGACCCAAGCCATGGTATTTTCTTTCGCATCATACGTATGAGAAAGCTGGACAATAAATAAGAAAGACTGAAAAAGAATTGATGCCTTTGAATTGTGATGTTGGCAAAGAATATTGAATATACCCTGGACTGCCAAAAGACCGAACAAATGTGTTTTGGAAGAAGTACAACCAGAATGCTCCTTAGAAGGAAGGATGGCGAGACTACGTCTTACATACTTTGGACATGTTGTCAGGAGGGATCAGTCCCTGGAGAAGGACATCAAGCTTGGTAGAGGGTCAGCAGAAAAGAGGAAGACCCTCTAGGAGATGGATTGACGTAGTGGCTGCAACAATGGGCTCAAGCACAACCACGACTGTGAGCATGGCGCAGGACCAGGCAGTGTTTGTTCTGTGGTGCATAGTGTTGCTATGAGTTGGAACCGACTTGATGGCACCTAACAACAACAACAGGGCTTATATCAATATCTTATTGCCAGGTAGCAGTGACTTTCAGTTCCTCTTCATTTCTGACATCAAGGGATTTCTGTTCCTTTATTTCAACCTTAGTTAAGTATTAGACTTTTTTTATATTCATTTTTAACCAAGCATTTCCATATTTTGGAGAGGGGATATAACTAGCTTAGATTGCATGTTACAGGAAGTCAACTGTTCCAACTTCTAGAATTATAAAATTTTAGAGCTGGATGGAAATTTAGAGATTTTTTCTTCACTCAGTGAATTGGAATTATAATTTACTTATACACCATTGATACAAGATAAACTTTGGCACTTGCAAAAATTTACCCTAGACTGTTTTAAATTTTTCTCCATTCATACAGATTCTAAAAAGATATCAAAGGTACCTAAAGCTAGAGTTTCCATTTTTCATTTACTGAGCATCTCCAATGTAGTGAGTTGCTAAAGATAACGAGTGGTATAACTTATGGCCCCTGACCTTAAAGTAACTTATATTTTAATACGGGATCTAGAAGTGAGGAGATAATTGCAAAGCGATATAAGTCTAACAGAAGTATGAATGAACTACTTTGATAGATTTGAGGCACTTAATGAGGCATAGGGAAATCAGAGAAGGGGTGCTGGAAGAGATGCCACTGCAACTGGATTATGAAAAATGAATGAATGTGAGTGTGTGCGTGTGTGTATTGGGCTGGTTGGTGGTGACAGTAAGGGCATTCCAGGTAGAGGGAATAGACTGCTAATGTCAGAAACACACAGCACTAATAGAGATCGGTAATATATTAATAAGTACTTCTATAAATCATGATTATGTGGGTTTATTCAACAAATAGTTGTTGAGGCCAACTTTGTTGAGGTCATCTGCCATGGAATAACACGCAATGCATATAAACGTGGCAGTGTGGTGCGCTTATTTTACTGTTGAGAATATTAAATAAAAAACAGAAAACCAAACCTGTTGCTGCCCAGTTGATTCTGACTCATAGGGGCCCCATAGGGTTTCTAAGGAGTGCATGGTGGATTCGAACTGCCGACCTTTTGGTTAGCAGCTGTGGCTCTTAACCACTACGCCACCAGGGTTTACAGAGAATATTAAATATTACTTATAATTTGCATGTTTTAAAAATGTCCATTAAAAAAATAAGCCTAAATGTATTAAGAAACATCAAATGCAAAATAGTTTAGAGGGAGGTTGGCTACAATTATCTTCTCACATAGCCCCCTGACAACACTCATGTCTTCATCCCCTCTTCCTACCTACCACTCCATTCAATTAAATCCCCTTCCCTTCCATCCCTCTCCTCTTCTGTCTCAGTAAGGCACAATTAAGACTCAGAACTACTCTTTTCAAAATGGTCAACAGCACTGCATTCTGACTATGAAGTCAGGTAAGTAATCAAAGACTGAAGAAAAAGAATAGTAATTGACAACGCAGGAGGAGTTAACAGTTCCCAAACGAGGGCAGATAATGGTTCAAAAATGATATTAGAGAACTCCTGGTAAAATTTTATTTTCTCATTAATTCTCACATTTTTTCTTTGTATGCTATGTCAGAGTCTTAGGATGATAAAACCTTCAGTTATATCAGTGTTTTGTGCATTACAGGTAATTCAGAACATACTTGTTGAATGTCTGAATATAATTTAATTGAAAAATTCAAATAAAGCAACATGACTCCTGGAACAATTAGATATTCACATGCAAAAGAATGATG
Source organism: Dugong dugon (assembly GCA_030035585.1). NCBI lineage: Eukaryota > Metazoa > Chordata > Mammalia > Sirenia > Dugongidae > Dugong > Dugong dugon. Next base: position 15,627,696 of record CM057463.1, on the reverse strand, counting down.
TTGAATGCCTATCTCACACCATGTACAAAAATTAAATCAAAGACCTGGGGATAGGGTAATGGGGAATGATTCCTAATAGGTACAGAGTTTCTTTCCTGGGTAATGGAATTGTTCTGGAATTAGATAATAGTGAGGGTTGCACAATTTTGTGAATATACTAAAAACCATTGAACTGTACACTTTAAAAGGGCGAATTTTATGGTACAGTACGTGAAATATATCTCAATAAAAAAATAGATGCAACAAAATAAAACAAACAACAGCAGCAATAAAAACAACAAAACTATGGTTGAGAAAGTTGAGTTGAGGCTTTTCATTGAAATGCCTGCTTAAGGTAGTCCTAGCACTGAAGAGGAATATAAATTAAAGATGAATGAATACTTTTTAGTTAAAACAAATTGAAGATAGTAAAAAATATATACTGTTTTTCAATAATTTTAAGATGCATATTTTTTTCACATTTCTGAAGCAGAGATGCACCGTATAATTTATGGTATGTCACAGTTTATTTGGCTGCATTTTTTTCTTTTTTTTGTAACACATAAAATGATGACATGTTGGAAGAGGCTGCATAGGCCCGGCTCACTGTTATTTTCTCCCCATTGCTAACCGCCACATTGTCTTATGATCTTGTCTTTCCCTCTGGTTCCAGTGTCTACAAAAGGTTTAAGATTAATCTATGTTCCTCCTTGGAGGGTGGAAAACAACTGACAATGATCTGAGGATGAAAAACCGAACAAAGCACCCATCTTGTGACAAGAAAACCAGGATGTCGCCAGATAACCCCCAAGAATACCAGTAAAACATTAACTCATTTGAGACATGACCATCTCAAGCGGGAAATAACACAAACTTCTAAGACCCATAATCCTGTCCCTATAAAAGCCTTCAGCCAATCTCCAGTTGGGGAGATGAGTTTTTTGGAAGAATCTATTCCCCTCTGTCTCCTATATATTGATATATAATAAACCTCTTGCTACTCACCTCACCCCTGTCTCAGAATTGGCTATTGTGGCAGGCAGCTCCAATCCGCGTTATTGCAGTAACAATGTCTTAATGGTGTCAGTTCAATGAGTATAGTACTTAATTTTGAGAATAATGTGGCAGAGGCTTCTAGCTGCCCCTTAATATGTGTTCTCTTCTTCCCACACAGTACTAGAATTTTTAGCTGGGTACATGGCCACCAAGCCAAAGATGACATTCTCAGTGTTTCTTGCAGCTAGATGTGGCCACATGCCTAAATTACGGCCAAATGTATACAAGCAGAAATACTGCATGCAACTTCTGGTTCGTGCCTTTGAAGGGGGAGCATGCCCTCTTCTCTTCTTCCTTCTTTGCTTTTTTCTTCCTTATATTTTTCCTTTCCTTTCTTCTTCCCTTCCTCCTCCTCTCTTTCTAGATTGCAGATGAGATGGTGGGAACTGAGAAGCCATCTTCATCCATGAGTTGGAAGTCATGTACTGTGTGTGGTGAAGCAATGAGAGAAGATATCTAAGTTCTTAATGGTTATGAAGCCAATATACTAGCCCTAGATCCTAGACTGACTATGCAGACATTTATGTGAGAGAGAAATAAATTTCTAATTTCTTTAAGCCACTCATATTTTGCGTTTCTCTGCTACATGAGCTGAACAAATATTCTATCTAATATAAATGGTTTCTGACTTTCATTTTTCTGGAGGTAACCTACTACCTAACTTTGTGCAATGGGCATAACTGCTCCCTCTAAGCACTCATACACACACATACACACACACACACCTTGTCTGAGTGCAAAGTGAGTTACCAAATAAAGCATTTACTAATCAGGAATGTATTGTGAATAGCTTTTTACTTTTCATTATCATAGAAAGAAGAAGATTCCAGCCCACAATCACTCTATAATTCTAAACAATACCTTTGTTATGACTGTCTGTTCAGTGTAATGAAGGTCAGCTATTTGAGTGCAACTGGGATTTCTTGATAATGCTAACTCTACCTTGTCAGCTAAATTCCTCTGGCTTTGTTGTGGCAGTGTGGTAAAAATACCTGATCGGATTTCACTGCTAAGAAAATTCTTTCAGCAATACATGCACAGTCAAGTTTGTTGCCTGGATAGCTGAACATTTGGATCATGAGAGTTAAAATAAAAATGTCTCACAGGAAAGCTTTACTGAAACGCAACAATCTGGACGTCTCCTTCTGCCTTAGAGTAGCATGGCTGTGAAGAGCGGTGCTGCTGGGTGCTCAGGCCCTTCTATCCTTTCGACAGCCATACTCTTGGTTCTTCATATTTGAGGAGATGGGACGGTGAGGAGGCCTGTTGGCTTGATCTTATTAATGCCACCGTCCAGAATACAGATTCTTGGATATTTCATCTTCACAAGATGAGCTGCAAACTGGGAAAAAATAAAGGGCCAAAGTTATAGAGGACATACAAAAGATCTCCCCAATCCCTTATTTTCCTCAGGCTGTCAAAGACAGAACTAATGTGACTATTGCTGTCACTGTTATATCGATGCATCATTAATTTGCTTGTAGTATAACTCATATGCTGAGAAACAACTTCTTTAAGCTATGGACTCAATGTATACCTTTAGTTCTCTTTTATACTTTTGGAATAGGAAATAAATATACATGGTAAAAAATTCATAGTCTAAACAGGTAACAGTGCGGAGTAATTCTTCCCACCTTGTTCCCCAGGCTCCCTCTCCAGAGGTCACTAATGTTACTAATTTGTATGTTTCCTTCCAATGATAGTCAAAACATTCTCAAATCTATATTGTACAACTTTTGATATTACGATCTATGTATTAGTTACTGTAATTCCAGGCACCATGTCCCAGAGAGAGCCCATAAAGTGGTTATATTTTTGGAGCAACCACAATGAACAGTTTGAAGCCATAAACTTGGAATAAATTTGAAGGACTGATCCAGGAAGACTTTTAGATTCCGAGCACAACAGGACTTTGAAAAAGTTGTCAAGACACACAAATATCTTCCTGATTTGGCTGATGTCTCCTTATCCAAGATCATTGATTACCATTCCCCATTTCTTGCACTTTATGATAAAGCAGCTGTCAACTGCTGGTCAGTCCTCTGATGTGTAGTACTGCCTCATGATCTGGGCCTTTGTTCGTGCAGACTGCCCTCTGTTGGGAACAGGTTCCATTTCCCCTGTAGTTCCTGGCCCCCCTTGAGTTCCTTCCTCCTCAACACCAGCACCTTCACCTGCCTAATTTCTACTTATTCTCCTGCTCATTTTGCCTAGGAGGTGTCCTTGACACTTTTAGCCTAGGTCAGGGGTCTTTCTTTTCAGCCCCCAAAGTTTCCTGTGTGAATCTCTATTTTTGGCCTTACCACATTTATTTAAATTACCCACTTAAGAGACTTCTTCCTCTCCTAAACTGTAAGTTCCTCTAGGACAGTGACTCTGTTTGATTACTTTTATTCCTAGTGCCTGGTACTTTATAGAGGCTCAATATATTGGACTGAACTAAACTATGCCAAATGACTATGGTCAGTTGGCATTATTTAGTTGACAAAATTAAATTATGTTTTGGGGCAAGACTATGAATTAAAGATGTTTTTCTTTGGCTCCTTTGCCACTCTACCTCTATTCCTTCCTCTTGGTAGTGTCCCTTTCTTCCTCCTTGGATATTTGTGCCCTTAAGTTCTTTTCAATTCTTCTATCAAAACCTGCTCTCAGATTCCTCAAGAACAATGACTAATAACCACTCACAATGTTATTGCTTCTTAGGGGTATTGAACCTTAATAGTTAGCAAAGTGTCAGGCCAGCAATATAGACTGCAGGACTCAAATGAAATCACCTAAGTGGTTTGGTCAGGGTAAGTTCAAGATCTCACCTTCAGGGATTCTGCTTTATTGATCTGGGGTTCAGAAATGTGCTTTTTTTTTTTTTAACCAACACCCCTAGAAGACTTTAATACAGGTAATCCATGGACAGTACTTTGAGAAACACTATCTTAAGCCAAAAGGATAAAGGTGCCAGTCAGTAGGTGGAATAGATGTTGCTGGAAACTGGGATCTTAGCAGTCTTCAAAACAATTCATGTAAGTGGATATCAATACTGCTGGTCCCACCTCTCTTCTCCATCATGCTCTGCAGTGCCCCTTAATAGAGATTCAACTGGCTGATGATGTTTCAAATTCTATACTCTTTTAGAGTCACCAGATGGGAATCCTTAATAGTAATTAACGTTCAAAGGAAATAGTGAACCTGTATTTCAAAAGGTGTCAAGTGAGCTAGAGTGAAACTGTGAGTTAGTCTTCATCTCATTCTTCTCACTTCTTTCTTTTTGAACTCCAGTCCTTTAGAACTGATCCATCTGCCCTGAACCATGTGCAGGCAGCACAGTTCCTGGTACCATATGATTACTGAAGCATCCTGGCTCTCTTCTCCTGTATGCAGCACTGCAATTACTATTTAGGCTTAGAATTCTAAGTAATTCTAAGACAAAGGCCTTGCAGATAAGCAGTCTTAGCTTTCAGTACTTTCTAAACATCGTGGAAGTCAGAAAATGAGTAGGGAAGGACTTACTTAACATTTAACTAATCTCTCTTAAACTATGCTGTAGAGCCGGAAAGAGTTCCCACTGTTATTGTAAGAAGGGGCATAACAACTAGGCTGCTGCTGAGCTGGAAAATGGTAAAGGCTAAGCAGGCAGAACACAGCACTTTGGAACAATCAGGTCTCCGCTACGTGGGAGGTCTAAGAGGAAAAGAAGAAATGGAGTACAAGGAGATGGCAAATGTTTAGGTGCCTTGAAAAGAAGTAAGGCTGTGCTTGAGTACAGAAAAAGAGCAACTGTGGAGTTTTTGGGTGAGATTGTAAGCTCTGCTCCATTGATCCTCAGATTCATTTATTCCTATGCTTGTGGTTCCAATTATCCATGTTAAATACTGGCCCTAACATTGAAGCACGACTACTTCTGTTCCACTCCTACCAAGGAGACAACTCCTCTTCTTCTCTGTTGTTTGTTTGTTCATTCATTTATCAAGCAAACATTTACTGAGCACCTACCAAGTATTAAGCACTGTTCCAGTTTTTGTGGCACTTACAATTCAGTGGAGGAGATCATCATGACCAATTTATATCAAGTAGTGTGCCTGTTACAAAAGTAGAAGTTCAGAGCACTTCTGAATTCAACAAAGATTGGGGAAGCTGTTTATTTTTTTTTGTTGTTGTTTGTTTGTTTTGTTTTCATTTCATTATTGACTCCTCAAGGGAATGGGAACCCAAATGTGATGGCCACAATAGCTACACTATTCTTTGTGGATATAGCTTGACAGGTTGAGGAGGAAAATAAGGGCTATGAATCAGCTGGGGAAGCTTTCAACTGTGCGAGAAAAAGCCATATCATGCACGGAGAAGATCTGTGGTGAGGCAGGGGAGAATCAGGCATGCAGAGTTCAGGGGTTCTTCCATCTTTCATGCTCTACTGGGCAAAATTCTGGCAGCTTGAGTGAGTAAACAAAAAAGGGACTGGATTTTGGGGAGTAAGAGCTCATTATAGAGACTATAGCTCCCGCACTGGGAGAGGCCTGACTTCAAACAGAAATCACAAATTTTGACTTACTGAGCAATAGCTTTAGTGGAACTGACAGGATATCCTATTGGACCAGTGTTTATGAAGTCATCAGAATCATCTGGGTACTTTTAGAAAATAGTGATACCCGGGTATACTCTACCAAAAAAAAAAAAAACCCTGTTGCCATCTAGTCGACTCCAACTCATAGCAATCCTATAGGACGGAGCAGAACTGCCCCACATGGTTTCCAAAGAGCAGCTGGTGGATTTGAACTGTCAACTTTTTGGTTAGCAGCCAAGCTCTTAACCACTATGCCACCAGGGCTCCAGGCCTACTCTAGACTAATAATAATTTGAATTTCTTAGGATGAACCTTTGGCATCAGTCATTTTTTAAAACCTCCCTTGCCCCCTTCAACTCCCAGGTAATTCTAATGTTTTACCAGCATCGAGAACCATCTTATTAGATAATGGGATTCACGTGCAGGTCAGGTTTGTCTGGTGCCTCAACTGCCATTCTTATAGGTATAGTCCTGTGTGGACAGCAGGTCACTTTGCAATAGAAGAAACTGCTGAGTTTGTAGGGCTTGGATTTGTAAGACCAAGTTCTATGTGGAGAGAATAGGGTTCTTCAAATTGCACAACCAGCTAAGACATAGGGGGCAACACCCCCTGTGCAGTTGGCAGGACCTGTTCTTTGCTAGAATCACCTTAAACTGCAGAGGCAGCTGCATTTCCTGTGGGTAGTACTCCTGTGTGCTCTTACATTTTTATCATTCCTCTGGTTAGTATGATCTTGTGCTGGTATTCGTTTCTAACGCCTGGGTAGGGCCACCTCAAAAAAGCACTGTCTGAGTGTGGCCGACTCTTGTGGGTGCCACTCCATCCTGTTTTCTCTCTTTGTCTTGCATCTTAGCTTGAACTAAGAGACTGGTATGTTTGCCCAGAGGAAGTCAAGTTCTGCTGCAGCAAGAGAATGAGAGGAGAAAAGGGATTTTTGAACTGCCACAGAGAAGTACAGGTTAACAAAGGCCAAGGACTTAAAAAGCTGAGGGTAAGTAAGGTTGGAGAGAAGCAAAAACAGGATCATGCTGTTTTTCACTTGACCCCCAAGTACACAGGTTTGGGAAGAACTGATAGTAACAGCAGGAAGCTAAGGACAAGTTTGGGCTTCTGCAAGATTTGGAGGAGGAGCACATGGTAGAACAATTAAAGTTTCCCAATGTGAAATTTTGGCATTGTGAATTTTAAATTCATACTGGATGAAGTTCGCATGGATTGACTGTCACTCTGGCAAAGTTGAAAGTGAAAAATCTTTTTCTCTCCTCTGTTTTATCTGTCCATCCCTTTCCCCTCCTAAAACCAAAAAAAACCCCATTGCCATCCAGTTGATTCTGACTCACAGCAACCTTATAGGACAGAGTAGAACTGCCCCATAGGGCTTCCAAGGAGTTGCTAGTGAATTTGAATTGCCAACCTTCTGGTTAACAGCCGAGCTCTTAACCACTGCACCACCAGGGCTCCTTTCCTCTTCTAGATAATGCTAAATTTAGGGTAGGGAAATTTTACTTTTGGTTGGGCATGGTATTGATTAAGGAACAGGCAATTATCTTACAATAAACAGCTGTAGTACTTTCATCTTCTTGATTTTATGGTTGTGGGGGATGATGCTGTGTTAGTCTTATGTATCCTCTTGACCCTCTGGAATGCTGAATATATGGCACACATTTATTATTTCTGGCATTGAGTGGCTGCGGTTAGGCTGATGCTTTACGCAAATTATGTATCTGTTTCTAAGAGTTTGGCTAAGCAACTCAGATAAGTACTTGAGATGAGAAATAGAATATGGGGTAATTTCTCCATCTAGAGTACAGTGTGCCCTTAGGTTAAATATAATTGAAGTGTTGTCTTGTCCTGATTAAGAGATTTCTGAGGGTCATTAACAAAGGTCTTGAGCAGTTGGACTTCCCATCACAGTGATCCCAATGAAAAACATGAGCTGTAAAAAGGATTAGGAAAGACATTGTTGTTGTTAGGTCCCGCTGAGTCAATTCTGACTCATAGCGACCCTACGTACAACAGAACGAAACATTACCAAGTCCTGTGTCATCCTCACAATTGTTGCTATGTTTGAGCCCATTGTTGCAGCCACTGTGTCAATCCATCTAGTTGAGAGTCTTCCTCTTTTTTGCTGATCCTCTACTTTACCAAGCATGATGTCCTTCCCCAGGGACTGGTCAATCCTGATAAAATGTCCAAAGTATATGAGACAAAGTCTTACCATTTGCTTCTAAGGAGCATTCTGGCTGTACTTCTTCCAAGACAGATTTGTTCGTTCTCCTGGAAGTCCATGATATATTCAATATTCTTCACCAACACCATAATTCAAAAGCATCTATTCCACTGATCTCCCTCTATTCAAGTATAATTTTGAAATGTAATTTTTGTTTCAATCATTGTTGTATTGTTCTGTTTCCTGCTAGTTTTCTGTATTCAGATCTTTATATTTAATTCATTAAAAATTTTTAAATAGTATTATATACGGTGGGAAATGGAAGAAATAGTGAAGTAAAGGAGCTTAACTGAAGATTTCAAAGGGCGACTCCTGAAGACAAAGTATTATAATAAAATATGCAAGGACTTGGAGTTAGAAAACCAAAAAGGAAGAACACATTTCTCAAGCTGAAAGAACTGAAGAAAAAATATTGCATCAAGTTGCAATATTCAAGGATTCTATGGTAAAAAAAATTGAATGATGCAGGAAACATTAAAAGAAGATGGAAGAAACACATGAGTCACCGTATCAAAGAGAAATGTTCAAACATTTCAGTAGCTAGCATATCATCAAGTACTGACAGTATTGAAGGAAGAAGTCCAAGCTGCACTGAAGGCACTGGAGATAAACAAGGCTCCAGGAATTGATGGAATACCAATCGAGATGTTTCAATAAATGGTTGTAATGCTGGAAGCGCTGACTTGTCTACGCCAAGAAATTTGGAAGACAGCTACCTGGCCAGTTGATGTAGAGATCCATATCTGTGCCCATTCCAAAGAAAGGTAAGCTAATAGAATGTGGAAATTATTGAACAATATCATTAATACCACACACAAGTAAAATTTTGTGAAGATAATTCAAAAACAGTTGCAGCAGTACATTGACAGGGAACCACCAGAAATTCAAGCCAGATTCAGAAGAGGACGAACAAAGAGGGATATCAATGCTGATGTCAGATGGATCCTGGCTGAAAGCAGAGAATACCAGAAAGATGTTTACCTGTGTTTTATTGACTATGCAAAGGTATTCGATTGGGCGGATCATAACAAATTATGGATAACATTGCGAAGAATGGGAATTCCAAAAACATGTAATTGTGCTCATGAGGAACCTGTACATAGATCAAGAGGCAGTTGTTTGAACAGAACAAGGGATACTGAGTGGTTTAAAGTCAGGAAAGGTATGTGTCAGGGTTGTATCCTTTCACCATACCTATTCAATCTGTATGCTAAGCAAATAATCCAAGAAGCTGGACTATATGAAGAAGAACCAGGCATCAGGATTGGAGGAGGACTCATTAACAACCTGCATTATGCAGATGACACAACCTTGCTTGCTGAAAGTGGAGATGAAAATCAAAGGCCACAGGCTTCAATATGGATTACACCTTAACTAAAGAAAACAAAAATCCTCACAACTGAACCAATAAGCAACATCACGATAAACGGAGAAAAGATTGAAGTTCTCAAGGATTTAATTTTACTTGGATCCACAATCAACGCCTGTGGAAGCAGCAGTTAAGAAATCAAAAGATGTATTGCATTGGGCAAATCTTCTGCAAAAGGTCTCTTTAAAGTGTTAAAAAGCAAAGATGTCAGCTTGAAGACTAAAATGTGCCTGACCCAAGCCATGGTGTTTTCGATCGCCTCATATGTATGCAAAAGCTGGACAATGAATAAGGAAGACAGAAGTAGAACTAACGCCTTTGAATTGTGGTGTTGTCAAAGAATACTGAATATACCATGGACTGCCAAAAGAATGAACAAATCTGTCTTGGAAGAAGTACAGCCAGAATGCTCCTTAGAAGTGAGGATGGTGACACTTCATCTCATGTTCTTTGGACATGTTATCAGGAGGGATCAGTCCCTGGAGAAGGACATCATAGTTGGTAGAGCGTCTGTGAAAAAGAGGAAGACCCTCAAGGAGACGGATTGATGCAGTGGCTACCACAATGGGTTCAAACATAACAAAGATTATAAGGATGGTGCAGAATCGGGCAGTATTTTGTTCTGTTGTACATAGGGTCGCTATGAGTCAAAACTGGACAGCACTAACAACAAGGTGGGAAACTGGTTGTCACAGTAATAACATCTCTGAAACAGTGGCTGACTACTCCTCTGATTTCACCAACAGAAGTGAAATCAGCATTAGAGCAAAGCCAAGAAGGTGAAGACAGGGTCAGTAATCATTTGACATCCCATCGCAGGCACTTGTGACAAGTAAGAAACAGAACAGGTAATTGCAGAGTATTAGTTTAGTGTGTTACATACTGGAAAATTAATAATTATGCAATAAGAATAAAGAAGTGAGATGTTTTGGATCTCTGTTTACTTTAAGGATAATTACTCTATATGCTGTCTGGGATATTCAGAATCCATAATCTGGTGTACATTAGTCTTGCCCACAAGACTTTTAACCAAGTTGTTTCTATTCTTCTTGGAACCAATCTTTGGGATTAGGAAATTTGATAGTGTATAGATTTTGTATTAAAAAAAGAAAACTTTTTTTGGTTTATGTTAGATGAGGGGATTATATAAATAACTATAATGTGCTAATTCAAAGTACTTTCTTGTTTTAATTTTCTGTTACCTATAGTTGCTTCATCTCTTCCCCATTCTCTTTGTTTTTATTAAGAAAAATGTCAAAATACATATAAAAATACAAGATTGGTATAATGAACTTCTGTGTACCCAATTCCCAGCTTCAAAAATTGTAACTCATAGCCAATCTTATTTCATTTATTCTTCCCATCTACTTTTCTCACCTTTGTATTGTTTTGATGCAAACCTTGGATATTATATCATGTCACACATAAATATGTATCTCTGAAATAAAAGGACTTTAAAAAATATAACCATTGTATAGTTTTCACATCTAAAAAATTAAAAATAATCCTTTAATATAATCAAATAACCAGTAAGTCTTCAAACAGTGATCAAATTTCCAATTAGCTCATAAATGTCATAGGGTTTTATTTTTTTAAATAGTCTGTTTATTTAAATCAGGATCCAAACAAGGTCCACACATTGTGACTGGTGGATGTCTTTTGTTCTCTCATCTCTTTTTACTTCCTTGAAGGAAGCTCATTCTTTCTCAAATACATGCCAATCAAACTTTTAGCTGTATCACTCCCTGAAAAATACTCTCATCAAGCTCAGGAATAACTTCCACGCTGTCACATTGCCAAAATCTATTTTTTTTTTTCTTTTTCTTTTATTGTACTTCAGGTGAGGCTTACAGAACAAATAGTTTCTCAAGAAACAGTAGTACACGTTGTTTTATGACATTGGTTAACAACCACACAACATGTCAACCCTCTAACTTCTCAACCTTTTTTACTGGTGAAAATACATATAGCCAAAGATACACCATTTCAAAAATTTCTACATGCACACTTCAGAGACATTGACTACACTCTTCCAATTGTGCTGTTATTCTCACTTAAGATGAAGGCTTACAGAACAAAATAGTTTCTCATTTAACAGTTACTACAAATGTTGCCCTATGACAATGGTTAACAATCTCACAACACATCAACAACAACCTTACTCAACCTTGGGTTCCCTATCACCAGCTTCCTTGTCCCCTTCTGCCTTCTGGCTCTTGTCACTGGACTCCTGTAGCTCGTTAGTCTCATTTGGTTTTACGGGGCTGTCCAATCCCAGGCTGAACGGTGAACCTCGGAGATAACTTCACCACTGAGCTAAAAGGGTGTCTGGGGGCCATACTCTTGGGGTTTCTCCAGTCTCCTTTAGGCCAGTAAACCTGGTCTTTTTTTTGTGAGTTAGAATTATGTTCTACATCCTTCTCCAGCTCTGTCCAGAACCCTCTGTTGTGATCCTGGTCAGAGCAGTCAGTGGTGGTAGCCGGGCACCATCTAGCTGTACTGGATTCAGTCTGGTGGAGGCCTTGGTAGCTGTGGACAATTAGTCCTTTGGACTAATCTTTTCCTTGTATCCTGTTCTCTTCATTTCTCCCTTGCTCCAGAAGGGATGAGACCAGTGGAGTATCTTAGATGGCCGCTCACAGACTTATAAGACCCCAGACACTACTCACCAAGGTAGAATGTAGAGCATTGTCTTTACAAGCTGTGTCATGCCAATTGAGCTAGATTGTTCTCCGAGACCATGATCCCCACAGCCCTCCGCCCAGCAATTCAGTCCGTCAGGGAGTTTGGATGTGTCTGTAGGGCTTCCATGACCTTTCCTTGTACAAGTTGTGCTAGTTTCCTCTGTATTGTGTACTATCTCACCCTTCACCCAAGATACCACTTATCTATTGCCTATTTAGTATTTCCCCCCCACCAACAAAGATTGTTAAATTTTGTGTGTGAACTATTTCATGGGTTTTTACAATACAGGTCTCATACAATATTTGTCCTTTTGTGATTGACTTATTTCACTCAGCATAATGTCCTCCAGTTTCATCCATGTTATGAGATGGTTCACAGATTCATTGTTGTTCTTTCTCATTGCATAGGACTCCACTGTGTGTATGTACCATAGTTTGTTTATCCATTCATCTGTTGATGGGCATCTAGGTTGTTTCCATCGTTTTGCTATTATGAACAATGCTGCCATGAACATAGGTATGCATATGTCTATTTGAGTGACGACTCTTATTTCTTTAGGATATATTCCTAGGAGTGGGATTGCTGGATCGAATGGTATGCCTATTTCTAGCTTTCTGAGGAAGCGCCATATCATTTTCCAAAATGGTTGTATCATTTTGCATTCCCACCAGCAGTGCGTAAGAGTTCCGATCTCCCCGCAGCCCCTCCAACATTTGTTATTTACAGTGTTTTTGATTCGTGCCAGTAATGCTGGGTGAGATGGTATCTCATTGTGGTTTTAATTTGCATTTCTCTAACGGCGAGTGATAGCAAGCATTTCCTCATGTGTCTGTTGGCCATTTGAATGTCTTCTTTGGTGAAGTGTCTGTTCATTTCCTTTGCCCATTTTTTAATAGGATTGTTTGTCTTTTTGTTGTAGAGGTGTTGGATTTTCTTGTAGATTATGGAGATTAGACCTTTGTCTGACTTGTACTGTCCAAAAATTTGTTCCCAGTCTGTAGGTTCTCTCTTTACTCTTTTGGTGAAGTCTTTTGAAGAGCATAGGTGTTTGATTTTTAGAAGATCCCAGTTATCTAGCTTATCTGTTGGGGTTTGTGCATTGATGGTTATGGTTTGTATCCTGTTAATGCCATGTATTAAGGCCTGAAGTGTTGGTCCTGTTTTTTCTTCTATGAACTTTATAGTTTTAGGCTTTATATTCAGGTCTTTGATCCATTTTGAAGTAGTTTCTGTATACGGCATGAGGTATGGGTTCTGTTTCATTTTTTTGCAGATGGATATCCAGTTTTACCAGCACCATTTGTTAAAAGACTATCTTTTCCCCATTTGATGGACTTTGGGCCCTTGTCAAAGATCAGGTGACTGTAGGTGGATGGATTTACATCTGGGTTCTTAATTCTGTTCCATTGGTCAATGTATCTGTCGTTGTACCAGTACCAGGCTGTTTTGACTACTGTAGCTGTATAGTAGGTTCTGAAGTCAGGTAGTATGAGTCCTCCAACTTTATTCTTCTTCTTCAGTAGTGCTTTTCTTATTCGGGGCTTCTTCCCTTTCCATATAAAGTTAATGATTGGTTTTTTCATCTCTTTGAAGAATGTTGTTGGTATTTGGATCGGGAGTGCATTGTATTTGTAAATTGCTTTCAGTAGAATTGTCATTTTCACAATGTTGAGTCTGCCTATCCATGAGCATGGTATGTTTTTCCATTTATGTAGATCCCTTTGGGTTTCATGCACTAGTGTTTTGTAGTTTTCTTTGTATAGGTCTTTTACATCCCTGGTCAGATTTATTCCTAAGTATTTTATCTTTTTAGGGGCTATTATAAATGGTATTGTTTTCCTGATTTCCTTTTCATTGTTCTCCTTATCGGTGTATAGGAATCCAACTGATTTTTGAATGTTTATCTTGTATCCTGCTACTCTGCTGAATCTTTCTATTAGTTCCAGTAGATTTCTCATAGAGTTTTTAGGGTTTTCTGTGTATAGTATCATATCATCTGCAAACAGGGACAGTTTAACTTCTTCATTACCAATTTGGATGCCCTTGATTTCTTTTTCTTGCCTTATTGCTCTAGCTAGAACTTCCAGCACAATGTTAAATAGGAGTGGTGATAAAGGGCATCCTTCTCTTGTTCCTGTTTTCAAGGGGAATGTTTTCAGCCTCTCTCCATTAAGAATGATGTTGGCCGCTGGTTTTGCATAGATGCCCCGTTATTATGTTGAGAAATTTCCCTTCTATACCTGTTTTATTGAGAGTTTTTATCAGGAATGGGTGTTGGACTTTGTCAAATGCCTTTTCTGCATCTATTGAGATGATCATGTGATTCTTTTCTTTCCTTTTATTTATGTGGTGGATTACATTGATTGATTTTCTAATGTTGAACCCATCCTTGCATACCTGGTATGAATCCTACTTGGTTGTGGTGTATTATTTTGTTGATATGATGCTGAAGTCTATTGGCTAGAATTTTGTTAAGAATTTTTGCATCTATATTCATGAGAGATACTGGTCTATAATTTTCTTCTTTTGTGACGTCTTTGACTGGTTTTGGTATCAGCGTTATGCTGGCTTCATAGAATGAATTTTGAAGTGTTGCTTCCTCTTCTATGCTCTGAAATAGCTTGAGTAGTACTGGTACAAGCTCTTCTGTAAATGTTTTGTAGACTTCTCCAGTGAAGCCATCTGCGCCAGGGATTTTTTTGGTTGGGAGTTTTTTGATTACCTTTTCAGTCTCTTCTCTTGTTATGGGTCTGTTCAGATTTTCAGCATCACTTTGTTGTAGTTTTGGTAGGCCGTGTGATTCTAGAAATTTATCCATTTCTTCTAGGTTTTCAAATTTGTTGGAGTATAGTTTTTCATAATATTCTGTTATAATCCTTTTTAGTTCAGTTGGGTCTGTTGTAATGTCTCCCACTTCATTTCTTATTTGGTTATTTGTGTCCTCTCCTGTTTTTCTTTTGTCAGTCTGGCCAGTGGTTTGTCGATTTTGTTGATTCTTTCAAAGAACCAACTTTTGGTTTTGTTGATTCTTTCTATTGTTTTTCTGTTCTCTATTTCATTTATTTCTGCTCTGATCTTTACTATTTCCTTTCTTCCAGTGCTTGTGGGCTTTTTTTGCTGTTCTCTTTCTATTTGTTTGAGTTCTGTAGTTAATGTTTTGATTTTGTCCCTTTCTTCTTTTTTGATATGTGCATCTATTGCTATAAACTGTCCTCTGAGGACTGCCTTTGCTGTCCCAAAGGTTTTGGTGTGATGTGTTTTCATTCTCATTTGAGTCTAGGAATTTTTTAATTCTATCTCTGATTTCTTCTATTACCCAATGATGTGTAAGCAGGCTATTATTCAGTTTCCATGTAGTTGATTTTTTTTTCCTTGCTCTTTCTATTGTTAATTTCTACCTTGATGGCATTGTGGTCAGAGAAGATACTTTAAATTATCTCAAGGTTTTGGATTTTGT
Organism: Dugong dugon; assembly: GCA_030035585.1. Classification (NCBI taxonomy): domain Eukaryota; kingdom Metazoa; phylum Chordata; class Mammalia; order Sirenia; family Dugongidae; genus Dugong; species Dugong dugon. Next base: position 15,612,364 of record CM057463.1, on the reverse strand, counting down.
TGAGGATTGCTCTGTGGCCTAAGATGTGGTCTATTCTGGAAACCGTTCCATGTGCATTGGAAAAGAATGTGTACTTTGCAGCGGTTGGATGGAGTGTTCTATATATGTCTATGAGGTCAAGTTGGTTGATTGTGCCCTTTACATCTTTTGTATCTTTGCTGAGTTTCTTCTTAGTTGTTCTGTGCTTTACTGAGAGTGGTGTGTTGAAATCTCCTACTATTATTGTGGAACTGTCAATTTCTCTTTTCAGTGTTGTTAGAGTTTGTTTTATGTATTTTGGAGCCCTGTCATTGGGGGCGTAGATGTTTATTATAGTTATATCTTCATGATGGATCATCCCCCTAATCATTATATAGTGTCCTTTTTTGTGTTTTATGGTAGATTTTGTTTTAAAGTCTATTTTATCTGAGATTATAATTCCCACTCCTGCTCTTTTTTGGTAGTTGTTAGCTTGATATATTTTTTTCCAACCTTTGACTTTTAATAGACTCATATCTTTGTTTCTAAGGTGTGTCTCTTGTAGACAGCATATTGATGGATCCTGTTTTCTTAACCATTCTGTCACTCTCCGTCTCTTTATGGGTGCATTGAGTCCATTTACATTCAGTGTAATTATTGATAGATGTGAGTTTGTTGCTGTCATTTTGTGGTGCTGATGTTTTCTTTGTTCTTCTTACTCTCTTGTGCTGAGTTACTTTTGCTTGTGGATTTTTTTTTTTCATTTCTTTTGTTTTTGCTGAGACTTTTTTTCTCTTTTTTTTATGAGTTATTTTGTTAACTTTCTTTGTGGTTACCATGAATTTTACCCTTATCTTTCTAAGTTTGAAGCAGTCTACCATTACTTGGTATCACCTTGCCTTCCTCTCCATTAGAAGGTTCTATACCTACGCCGTTTATTCCCTCTTGTATTGTTTTGATGTTGTTTTCATTTACTGATTAACTGCTCTGAATCCCTGTTGTATTTCTTTTGGTTCTGGAAAGTCCTCAAGAGTTCATTTCCTAGATTGGTATCTGGCTGGTATGATCCTGCATCCTAGATTCTGCCTGTGAGCTGAAGCTTTTTGTCCTCAGATCGAAGAGCTCTCTGTGATAATTCTTGTAAGTTTCGCTGGACTTTTACATATTCCCTTAATTTCTGTTTATCTGGAAATGACCTAATTTCACCATCAAATTTGAATGAGAGTTTTACAGGATATATTATTCTTGGCTGGCAATTTTTTTCTTTCAAGATTTTATATATGTCATCCCATTGCCTTCTTGCCTGCATGGTTTCTGCCGAATAATCTGAGCTTCGTCTTATTGTTTCTCCTCTGTATGTGACTTCTTGTTTTTCACGAGCTGCTCTCAGGATTCTGTTTGTCTTTGGTTTTGGCGCGTGTGATTATGATATGCCTTGGTGATTTTCTTTTGGGGTCTCTCCTATATGGGGTTCGTTCAGCTTCTTGGATGGCCAGCTTTTCATCTTTCATGATATTGGGGAAGTTTTCTCTCAGCAGTTCTTCAGTGAGCCTCTCTGTGTTTTCTGTTTTCTCCTCCTGTTCTGGAACTCCAATCACTTGCAAGTGTTTGCTTTTGATTGTATCCCACATAACTCTCAGGGTCTCTTCATTTTTCTTTGTTCTTTTTTCTGAGTTTTCCTGAAACCAAGCTGTATCCAAGTGTTTGTCTTCAATTCCACTGATCCTGTCTTCCACCATTTCAAATCTGCTTCTTAGCCCTTCTATGACACCGTCCATTTCTGAAATCTTGTTGTTTATCTTTTGGATTTCTAATTGTTGTCTTTGTATAATTTCTAGTTGTGAATTTACTTTGGCATTTTGTTCCTGCATTATTTTCCTGAATTCTTCCAATTTTTTTTCTCTGTTTTCCATGAATTTGTCTTTATTTTCCTCACGTTTGTCAGCTTTTTGCCTCAGCTCTTAGAGAATTCTGAGTATTAGAGATTTGAGTTCCCTATCAGGTAGTTCTAGTGCATTTTCTTCCACCGGAGAGTCATCTGGTGTTTTATTTTGGATGCCTACTGGAACCATCCTGTCCTGTTTTTGTAAATGTTTTGATATTGTCTGCTGTCTTCGGGGCATTCAGTAGTTATTTTTCTCGTTTATTGATTGTATATTTGTTTGTTTTGTCCCTTTTTTTTTAATTTGACTATGTCTGAGCAGGCGGACTGTGTGTTCTTTGTTGTTTGCTTGTCTGTGGGCACAATACTTTTTGCCTCCTTCTCCAGTTGGCAGGGTCAGTCACTCAGATATGATACAGCAGGGCAGGTCTAGCTGAAGAGGAGTTACTGGGACGGGTGCTTGTGGCACTTACTACAGCCACCAGAGCGGGTCAGTAATCAGTGCAGGGCAGGTTCCAGTAGGCCGTGCTTGTGCTGCTTGGTGGTGTGATGTCAAGCGCACAGTGCAGGTAGGCAGGATGTAGCGGGGAGAATGTTATGTGTTGAGCTAAGATGGATATGGGAGAGAGGAGATAGAACAGGAGCCAAAAACACACAAACAAACAAAAAAGAATGCTAGGGGAGCTTGCCGTTTGAGTGGAGAGATGAGAGACTATGAAATGGAGAAAAACAGAAAGGGGAAGAGGAAGAAAAGAAAAGAAAAGAATGAATAAAAATCGGAAAGGTTAAAGAACCGCAAAGTTCACAGGGATCCCACCGGTGCAGCTATGAGGTCTGGGGAAGTCTCTCTCAGGTGTTGCAGTACAGCCTGGCTAGAAGGCGTAGAGGTATATAATGCCAGGTATTCAGGGAACAGAAAGAGAAGGAAGATACAGAGAGATGAGGAACTGAGCAGTGAAGGAAGACAAAAAGAGAAAAAGAGGGAAAAGAAAACAAAACAAATTAAAAAAACAAAAACAAGGCCCCCCAAAAAACAGAAAAAGAAATGTCCTCAGGGATCCCTCTGCACTTCTGTGCAAGCCGAGGGGGAAGTCTCCTTGCCACGCAGCACTGCCTGGCCACAAAGGGCTCCCAACTTAAGGAAAGGAAAAGAAAACAAACAAACAATTGAAAACAAACAAACGAACAAAAGCCCCAGGATCCCACCAGGGCGGCAGCCCAGACCAGGTAGCAGCTCCACACTTGAATGGAGCTCCAAAGCCCCTCAGGAAGCAGCAAAGATGGCGAACAGAGCCAGGTATTTGAGCGAAAGGAGGGGGAGGTGGTGAGAGGTAAGAAGAAATCAAAAGAAGCAGAAAAAAACAACACCAGCAGCTAACAAATGGCACTCAGAGAGCCATCCCATTCGGGTATGTGGAATCCAAGCAGCCGGCGTTTCCTGGTTAAGAGATTGTGGCCACAGGAAGCAGAGGAGGCCGAGTGGGGGTGAAGAAGCGTGGGGGGTGGGAAAGCATATATTGCAAATTACCGGTTGTTTTGTCTCCTGCTGGACGCTCCGTGAGGATGCTTTCTCGTACCCCGTTTGCTGGTCTCTGATAGGAGTCCAAGATGGTGGATCCGCACTGCGTTAGCTGGTAGGGGACCTCTGCATGAATCTCTCCTCGTTCTCCGTTCTCTGTCAGTTTTCTCACTCCATTTGGTGCCTTGGCTAGTTCTTTATCTCTTCATTTGATGTTTTAGGATTTCAGGATTTTTGTATTCTCTGTTCGGCTTAGTTTTTCAGATCTCTGCTGTGGAGGGATGGCGTGGTGCTTCTGCCTAGAGCGCCATTTTGCCGGAACTCTAACCAAATTCAATTTTTAAGACTCAATCCCAGTTAGATTTGACCCATCAGCGTCATCTAACACATTTGATCATGCCGTTCTCTTTTCAAAACTTTCTTCCATTAGCCTTCAGGACATCAATCTCTCTTGGTTCTCCTCTGTTTCAAATTGAATTATGTCCCCCAGAAATTTATGTTTTGGTACCTGTGAATGTGATCTTATTTTGAAATAGTATCTTTGCAGATGTAATTAGCTAAGTTAATATAAGGTTATACTGGAGTAAGATGGACCCCAATCCAGTAGGACTGGTGTCCTCATAAAAGGAGGAGAAAATACACAGAGAAACACACAAGAACACCATGTGACAATGGAGGCAGAGATTGAAGTAGAATTTATGCTGCCACAAGCCAAGGAATTTCTGGGCCTACCAGAAGCTAAAAGAGATAAGGGAGGATCTTCCCCTAGAGCCTCTGGAGAGAGCATGGCCCTGCTGACACCCTGAATTTGACTTTTGCTTCCAGAAATCTGAGAGAATAAATTTGTTGTTTTAAGCCACCCAGTCTGTGGTACTTCATTCTGGCAGCCCTAGGTAACAAATACACCAATCACTCTTGTTTCTCCTCCTAGCTCACTAGCTGTTCCTTCCAGTCTCGTCTGGTGGATCGTTCTTATCTTCCTGACTGCTGCCCCATGGCTCAGTCTACTGACCTCTCCTCTATCTATATTCATCCCCCATCTGACTTTATTTAGTCCCATGGATTGAAGTCCCATCTATATACTGAGGACTCTAAATTTATATCTTCAGCCTCTTTCCTGAACTCTAAACTGATATATCTATCTGTTTTCTCAACATCTCTAGTTAGATGTCTAATTGCCTTCTCAAACTTAACATTTTCAAAGGAGAACACTTGATTCCTACCCTATGTCTATCCCTAACCCCCCTCCTGAAGTCTTCTCCATCTCAGGAAATGGCAACTCCACTCTTCCATTTGTTTAGTCAATAAACCTGGAAATATATTTGGTTTCCTTTTTTTCCTCTATCAATGGATCATGTAGTCTCTAACTTTCAAAACATATTCAGAATCGGGTAACTTCTTACCACTTCCACCACTACCATTCTAGAGCAAGAGACCATGATTTCTTACCTAAATTACTGCAGCAATCTCCTAACTAATCTCCTCTGCTTCCATCCTTGCCCCTATGGTTTATTCGTCACAAAACAGTGAGAGTGAACCTATCAGAATATAACGTCTCTTTTCAAATATAACCTCAACTTCTCTTCTCAAATATAACCTATTAAAATATAACTTCTCTTCTCAAAGCAATTTAATGGCCTCTCATTTTATTCAGAATAAAATCTAAAGCCTTTACTACTGTCTACAAGGTCGTACATGATCTCCACTTCCCAGCACGGCCATGGCTATGCCACCCCCACAGACAGTTGCAGCCTGTGGCATTAACCATTTGCACCACCTCACCAACAACCTCTCTAATCTCATCTCCTCGTCCAAGCCACCCTCACCTCTTAGATTACTGCAACAACTTCTTAAATGATCTGCTTCTATCCTTGCCCCCTACAGTCTTTCTCTAAGTGGCAACCTGAATGACCCTTTTAAAATACGTCCGCTTATAGAAAAACCTTTGTTCTACACTTTTTAGTGGTTTTCCATTTCACTCAGAATAAGGGCTTCCCCCACTACGCCGTTAAAAGAATAAATACCAGCACTCTTTTCTCTCACCCTACTTTATTTTTCTTTTTAGCACTTATCACTTGATTTATAGGTGTTTGTTTATTGTCTATCTCTCCTAAGACATATTGTCATGAGTTTGAGCCAACTTTAGGCAACTAACAACTCCCAATATATTGTAAACTCCATGTAAATAGGGACTTTGCTTTACTTACTAATGCTTCTCCAGTGCCCGGAACAGTGTCTAGTACATAGCATTTGCCCCAGTATCTGTTGAGTAACTGATTCATTTATTCAGCAAATACTTTTTGAGCATCTACTGTGTGTAAGGCACTATGCTATGCCCTGGCTAAGCTGTCTTACCTCCATTGGAAGAGGTAGAAATAATTTTAGGGCAATAGTAAGTAAACTGTCTAATTGGCTCTTGTAGGAGTCACGTGCTGTTTTCTTTTACCCTTTACTAATAGGGTCTTCACTCAACTATTGTATGAACTGAAAGAGGTAAGATGTGTTTTAATAAAAGGATGTCTTTTAAAGTATAGATGATGATGTTTATAAAGACAGAAATAATAAACCCTTGTGATAATTCTAAAGTAGAAGTCTACAAAGTAGTCAGATGAGTGAGTTCATTTTCATAGTTCAGGAACTGAAGTAGATACAAACATTTGAACAGGATGCTTAGTTTCAGTAGTTTCTACTCTTAGGCTCCACGCTTATTTCTAAGCTGTCTTCCTTCAGTGAGTGTTTTTTTTTTAATTTGACAATTTTCAGTGGTAATGTGGGCCATTTAAGAGGTATGTGAAAAAAAGGTAAATTAATACGTACATAAGCAATTATAAAATTCTCTTCCTTTGCGTCTTTATTTTATTCTCTTATATGTAATTGTAACAAAATCTTATATGGAGCAAAGGAAAGGAAGATTTTTTTTCTCTCATATTTCAAAATGGTTTTTCCTTTCTCTTCACTTCCATTTTCCTTCGATCTTGTTTCTTTTGTTAATCTCCTCTACCAATGACTTGTACTAAAGAAAAATCTTCTCATTTATAAGGTAGTTTATAATGAAAACAATGGATTTTTCCACGGTTTCTTGGAATAAATATATGTTACATTTTTTAACTCTTTTTTTTTTTTTTTTTTTTTGACAATCTATTGTTGAGGCAACCACCTGTAATTTGTCTTCCTTTCTGGAATAATGCATTTATAAGGTTTTAAATTTAATAATAGGAAAGAAGCAACCTACATCTTTTTTCTCTACTGTTAAATACTATTTATTTCATAAACAGAAGGATACCATGGCTATGTATCTAGCTTTAACTCTACCTTGAATTCTAGACTGCAACCTCTAAATTCTCAACTGACATTTTTACATGGAGACCACATTAGCACCTCAAACTCAAGATGTCCATCATTCATCACATTCCTTCCAAACCCTCTTTCTTTTTCTCTTCCCTATCTCTATTAATGGCATCCGTGATTTCCCAAAAACCAGACCTGGAAACTATGATCACATTTGACTTTTTTTTTTTTTTTAAACCTCCTTTGGCTCTACACTCAATTAGGCACAAAGCTGTTTCAGTTCTGTCTGTGATTTGACTTAGATTCATTCTTTCTTTTCAATTCCACTGATTCTACTCCATTTTAGACCTCAGTTACTCTTGGATTAGCTCCTAAATTGTCTCTATGCTTCTAGTTTCCCTCCTGCCATTTTACCCAGCCATCTGCTGTCTAAAATGGTAGTGTTATGGAAGATCCTCAGGGACTCCTCCACTGTTTTGTGGAGACTTCTCCTTCCTATGGCTATTGTTCTATGGCAAAGTAAGTCAAGATCTGTGTATCCCTTCCAAGAAATAGCTTCCTTACCTATAATCAGTAAGGACAATACGTAGTATCTAAAAGCCCTATTGAAAGTTTCTTTTTGACCAAAAAAGTGAAAAGACAAACTACCAACTGGGAGAATATTTCTGAAAACCATATATCCAATAAGAATGTAATAACCAAAATACATATAAAACTTTAACAACTTAACAACAAAAAGACAATTAACCCAATCACAGAATGGGCAAAGGACTTGAATAGACCTTTCATGAAAGAGGACATTCAAATGACCACCAAACACATGAAAATATGCTCAACATCGTTAGCCATCAAAACCCAAAACCCACTGCTGTCAAGTAGATTTCAACTCATAGCAACTGTATAGGATAGAGTAGAACTGTCCAATAGGGTTTCCAAGGCTGTAAATCTTTACGGAAGCAGACTGCCACATCTTTCTCCAGTGGAACAGCTGGTGGGTTAGAACTGCCAACCTTTCAGTTAGCAGCTGAGCACTTAAACAACTAAACCACCAGAGCTCCCATGAGCCATCAAAACCCATTGTCATCAAGTTGATTCTGACTCAGAGTGACCCTACAGGACACAGTAGAACTGCCCCATAGGTTTTCCAAGGACTGGCTGGTGGATTCAAACTGCCGACCTATTGGTTAGCAGCCAAGCTCTTAACCATTGCGCCACCAGAACTCCATCAGAGAGATACAAATCAAAACCATAATGAGATACCATTTCACTGTACTAGGATGGCTAAGATGAAAAAAACAAAAACAAAACCCAGAAAATAACAGATGTTGGAGAGGATATGAGAAAACTGGAACCCTTATCCACTGCTGGTGGGAACGCAAAATGTTACAGCATTGTGGAAAACACTGTGGTTTTTCCTCAAAAGACTAAAAATAGAACTACCATATGACTCAGAAATTCCACTCCTAGGTATGTATCCCCAAAATTTGAAAGCAGAGACTTGTACACTAATGTTCACTGCAGCACTATTCACAAGAGCCAAAAGGTGGAAATAATCTAAATGTCCATCAACAGATGAACTGGTAAACAAAATGTGACACTCACATATATACAATGAAATACTACTTGCCATAGAAACCATAGAAAGAAATGAAATCTGGTACATACCACCACACACACGAGTGAAATGAGTCAATCACAAAAGGACAAATATTGTATGACCTCACTTATATAAAAAGACAAGAAATGGCAAATGTGTAAGACCAAAGTTTATTCGTGGTTACCAGGGGCAGGAGGGAGGGGGAAAAGGAGGGTTAATGGTGATGGAAAAATCACATTGATTAATGGTAGGTTGTACAGTCAATTATTGTAATTGCTGTCAGTAAGTTATATACCTATAAAAAGCTGAACTGGCAAAGTTGTATGATAGATATATTTACAACAAGAGTAGCTGTTGAAGCTGCTTATGTACAACTAAAAACATCATGGGATTTGGTTCCTTGATTTGGAGGTTAGGGTCATGGCTTCATGGGACATCTGAGTTAATTGGCCTAATAACATGTTAAGTGCTTGTGTTCTACCTCCTTGCTCACTGTGTAGGGTCTGGGGTCTTAAAAGCTTGCAAGCAACCATCCTAGGCATGACAATTGGTCTATATTCACTGGGAGAAACAAAGGAAGAAGAAGAGTCAGGATTATGAGGAGGATGTGGAATGTGTGGCTAATTGCCTCCATGAACAACTGCCTCATTGGCCAAGCGACAAGAAGAACTGGATGTTGCCTGGCTACTAATGCTGAACATTTTTATGAAAGATTCTATAGAAGAATCCTGATCAAAAGGGGGAAAATGCAGAACAGAATATTGAATAATCATGGACTCCAGACTTTCTGGAGCCATGGAGGCTGGATGAACCCTGAAACTACTGCCCTGAGATAACCTTTAAAGCTTAAACCAAAAATATCCCCTGAAATCTTTAAAACAAACAATAGTTTAGCTTAACTAGTAAAAAATGTCTGCCTTAAGCATTAAGTTTATTTATTTATTTATTTTAAGAGCTGTCTATATGGGATCATAGTGAAAACAGCCACTCAGAAGATTAGATAGGAACCTTAGGGGGCAGTGAGTTTATATTAATAGAGGAAGAACAACTCAGAAAATGAGGGTGAGCATGGTTGCAGAACCCGAAGAATGTAATCAATGTCACTGAACTGTACATGCAGAAACAGTTGAGCTGGTGTATGTTTTGCTGTGTATATTCTCAACAGCAACACAAACAAAATAAATTTAAAAAAAAAGAAAATTTCTTTCGATAATAGTAGTTAAGTCTAAAGTCTCTTTGCAATTTGAGAAAGACAAAAGAAATTCTTTATAGACTTATGATTGATTGCCCTTTATATAAATAAATATATTATTTATATTTTAATTAAACATTGATGAGAAGGTCATCCCTTAACATCCCAAATAAGGTAAGAAAAGATTGTGACTGGATGTTACCAGGTGCTTTGAATCACATAATAAAAAAAGAGTGGGGCCATTTTTCCATTCTCCTTTTGAACAATTGCAGAGCTTCTGCTATAAGTCTCAGGCAAATCCCTCTGTTGTCTATTCCCCACAGGCAAGTGAACTCTGGGATCTAACAACTATTTAGATAGTAGAAGATTCCAAGCTTGAGACAGAGGGTCAACAGGGAAGAATCTGGCATTGAGACGCATTGGGAATATAGGGAGAGGGACACTCTAACTGGTCTGTTTCTTGATGTTTTCAAATTTCTATTTCATTGGAATCAAGGGCAAAAGAGAGAGAGAAGGCAGCTTTGATAAAGCTTAACACAAATAAAAAAAGTCATTTTCTAAATTACTTTTCTTAAATTCAGCTAATGGTGTCACTTCTCTTCTCAGAAACCCCACTGCTCCAACATAAACTCCTTAGCATAGCATTCAAGGCACTGACACTTCTCCTACCTTTCCAGCCTTATCTTCAGTCAAAATGCTCTTCAAAGAAGCCCTGTGCCTTCCAGTCAGCCTATGCTGTTTCCTTTACCTAGAATGCCCCTCCTTACTTCTGTCCTTCCCCCCTATACTTTGCATTACTGAAATCCTGCCAATAATTTAAGGTCTATGTCTATTATCACCATCACCATGAAGCTTTCAGAATCCCTCACTTAACTGAAAAGAAATTTCTTCCTTCTCAGAGATTTCCTAGAACTCTAAGTATAAATCTCATAGAGTACATGCCACATTCTACTCTGGATTTTAATCAGTTGTATACATGTGTTATCTTCCCAATAAGACTGAAAGTACGTTCTTTGAGGGCAGGGATGGTGTCTTTCTCATCTCTGTTTCCTCATGATAGGTTCCATCATGTAGGCGCTCACCTCACTGTTTATTGTCTTGAATTAAACTAGCACTTAATAGTATTTTTTTTCTTTCCTTCCTCTTTATATCAATTTGCGCCAGTGTATGATCTGCTGCAAATCATTTTTCATGTGCTCATTCATTAACTTAGTGATTATTAATTTAACCATCAAATATTTATTGAGCGCTTTCTATTAGAGCCCTGGTGGCGCAGTCGTTAAGCACTTGGCTGCTAGCCAAAAGGTCAGCAGTTCGAATTCACCAGCCGCTCCTTGGAAACCCTATGGGACAATTCTACTGTGTCCTATAAGGTCACTATGAGTTGGAATCGACTTGACAGCAAGGGGTTTGATTTTTTTGGTTTTGGTGCTCAGAGCTGTGATACAACAATGAACACAACATATCCCTGTCTTCAATGAGCATGGAGTTTGGTTGGGGGTACAGATAAGTGAAGAGGTGGTTACAATGCCAGTCACCATTAATGGTTGTATAAGTTGTGCCTTGCATGGGGGAACCCGGAAAAGGATGGACTTTATCTAATTCATATAGAAACTCTATATATATGACAGTAGTCTCAATGCCACTGTAAGAGTAAGCACAAGGTTTTCTACAAGCAGTTGGGAGGGGTACTTAGATCCAAACTTAAAGGGTTAAGGAAAAATTCTATGAAAAAATGCTATATAAACTTAGCCTTTCAGAACAAATGTGAGTGACCCAGGTGGAGAGAAGCTGAAAGAATGCTCCAAACAGAAGAACAAAAAGACAGTTAAATAAGGAACTTGTTACCATTAGCTGTTGTCAAGTCATCCCCCGACTTATGGAAATCCATGCATAACAGAACCTGTCCAATGCCATCTGCATGACAGGTTGCAAATCGTATCACTGTGATCCATAGGATTTTCATTGGCTGATTTTTCATAAGCAGATTGCTAGGCTTTTCTTCCTAGTCCATCTTAGTCTGTAAGCACCGCTGAAACCTGTTCAGCATCATAGCAAAACGCAGGCCTCGACTGACAGGTGGGTGGTGGCTGCACATGAGGTGCATTTGCTGGGAATTGAACCCGGGTGTCCTGCATGGAAGGCGAGAATTCTACCACTGAACCACCAAACAAAAACCAAACCAAACCCGTCACTATCGAGTCAATTCCGACTCATAGCGACCCTACACCACCAACGTCCCCATAAAAGGAACTACAAGTAGTTAATTATGGCTGGAATCTAAGAGGGTGAGAGAACAGTGGTGAGAGATAAGCTTGGAAAGCTAAGCAGAGTTCGGATCACAAAGGGCCTTTAAACCATTATTAAGAGTTTGAATCTCATCTTGAAGGCAATGGGAAGACATAGAGGCATTTTGGCAATGATCAGATTTACATTTCCAAAAGCTCTCTTTAGTTGTAGAGTAGAAGTGGAGGAAAGGGGGATTGCAGGCAGGGATAGTAGGGAGGCTCTTGTAGTAAGCCAGGCATGAGATATTAGTGACTGGAGTGAAGACCGTTGGGTAGTGGTGATAAAGAGAATTTTAGACCGAGTTAACAGGATGATACGCCAAAAGATAATTTTTCATATATTTGCTGTCACTAGTCAAGAAGGTGAGAGAATTCACTATTTCAATCATATAGGCTGGGTGGTATGAATACAAGCGTAGGAACTCTGTAGTTAGTTGTCCTGAATTCGAATGAGGGCTCGGCGACTTGTTAGCTGTGGGAGCTTGGCAAGTCACTTAACTTTTTTGGCTCTCATTTCTTCACCTGTTAAATGTGTGATAATAACACACATAAAGGGCTTTTGAGAGGATTAGATATTAGATGTACAAGTTCTTGATTCATCGTGGATACTTAGTACAAGTTAGTTTCCTTTTCTTCCCCTTTCCTTTTCAAGACTTGGAGTTATATAGATGGGAATTTCAAACAGACTTGGCCCCAAATGGGATGTAAGGTGGGCCTGTTCATGATGTAGCAGTGATTTATACCAGTTACTCTCAATGTTTACTGGGCCACATACCCATTTGGCAATCAGATAAAAGTTATGGATCTTTTCTCTCAAAAAATGGCATGTATGTATATAACACTTTACATGTCATTTCAATTCCTAAATTGAAGGAATTGAATATACAAATTCAATTCCTAAAACTCATGCTTTCATACTAACTGATTTAATTTTTAAATATATGGTAGTGGCTTTGTGTTTGTGAATATGGCATCTGGGATCTTCCAATAGTTACAGATTAGTATTTAACAATAGCTTGTACTTTCAAACAAGTCCTCCCAGGAATGGCTATGTGGAAATTTTCTGAAAAGCTAACATTAAAAATAATAGGAAGAAACACTTTCAAATGTGACAGAAAAGTTTGCTTCAAAACAGTTCTTATTCTAATAAAGAACGTGTACTGTCATATTAGAAGATAAGCTTCTTTAGATAAAATTCCATCATCTAATACCATCATGTATCAGGAACTATAATGAGCCTTGTGATACATTTTCCTTTGGTCTGTGATATTTGGGACCTAAATTCCAGCAACAATCATTTATCAACCTCTGTTTACACTAGACAACTGAGAACAGTAAACCAACATACTGTCTAAGCCACTGGTCATATTACACAAAGTATACTATGCACTGAAAAGAATGTATATAATAAAAACTCAGTATCAAAATACAGGGCTGTAATGGATCACAGCCAAGTTCCAACCTTTGTAGGTCAAGCAGGAAGGCAACTATGGTTAGTTTCTGATTCAGCCACACACATTCCTGTGGTAAAAAGTAATTAAACGGTGGGCTGTGGAGGCCAAGGTGGGTGTGTAGAATAACACATATTGAGACAAGATAACTTTCATCCTTTGTGAGGTCATGAATATAGATGCCAGAGATCATAAGATTCAGATGCTGACTTGGTAGTTTTTCCTGGAAATCAGAAATGAGCTCCCTCCCTCTCTTTTTAAAAAATGGTTGTATCTTACTACATAATACTTCTAGCACAAATGTTGAAAAAGACAACCAAAGTCTGGATTAGGCATTTTAAGGTCTCCTTTACTAGACTCAACAACTACATTGCTTTTCATTTTTATTCTCATGGTGTATTTAATTTTCTTTCATTTCTTGTTTACTTTTGTTAATAGCAATTAAAAGAGAGAAGTGGGCTCATTCACACAGTGTGCACATCAGATCCTATTGTTGTTTGTGGTACCCCCCCACCATGTTAATTCCATTTACTTGTGTTTGTGGTAATTTGTCCCCTGCCTACCCCTTTGAAATAAGAAGGACATTCAAAGAAAATACTAAAGCCAAAAATCCCCGTCAGCATGGCCTAAACTCTGCAGCTTCTTTCGCCTGGAAGTGTAACTCAGGATGGTGTGGGAGTGACTCTCAGTTACCTGAGAACTACCAACAGAGGGCAGGTGGTCCACCACAAGTGAACCACCAAGGGAGAATGTTACCCATTAAGGCAAGACTGTGCTTAGTACTATATTCATTACCAAGAGAAGACTGTTGTGATTTTCCATGACACCAATCATTCCATGAAACTCCTTTACCCTCTCCTATTCCTGTCCTTCCCAGAAGGTTATTCCACGGTCCCCCTCCTTCTGCTGCGGTTCTCAGAAATTTTAATCCAGAACCAGCTGTGTTCTTTGGCTAGAGGTGGTACATTTCTTTTTATTACTGCTGAACTGTTCATTTTTATTTACTCCGAACTGACCACAACACACAGAGTCAGGAGTGCTTGACGTGAGTGTGCTCTTGGGACCCAGATTCAGACCCTCAGAAATGCTGCCCAGCCTGTGGTTCCTGGGGGCACAGCAGGTGACCTTATACTCAGGAGATGCCTCACCTACTGTGGCTAAGACTCTAGATCGGCGTCAGCAAATCATGGCTCATGGGCCAAATCCAGGACACTGCGTGTTTATGCACAGCCCATGAGCTAAGAATACTTTTAAACGGTTAAAACACACACACACATTAAAATAATATTTCCTGACATGTAGAAATTATGTGTAGTTTAAATTTCAGTGCTCAAAAATAAAATTTCAGCGTTCAGTGCCATTGGAACACATCCCCACTCATTTATGTATTGTCTATAATTTCTCAGTGAGGGGATGCTAAGGAAGACACAGAGGTGACAATGGGAATCTTTAAAATAATAATAAAGTAGCCAATGCAAAATAAGCAGTTATAAGAAGGGCTTGGAGCCCTGGTGGCGCAGTGGTTAACAGCTATGGCTGCTAACCAAAAAGCTGGCAGTTCAAACTCACCAGCCGTTCCTTGGAAACCCTATGGGGCAGTTCTACTCTGTTGTATAGGGTCCCTGTAAGTTTGAATCAACTCGTTGGCAATGGGTTTAACGGGTAAGAAGGTCCTAATTCTAACACCCACAATGGCATTGAAATTTGAATGTATGAAGTGGAGGAAAGTCCATTTCTTTGCTTAAAAAAAGAAATGCTTTATACAACAATTGACAGGAATCATCAGCGTTAAGCAGGCAGTGGACAAAAAGTTCCTTTGAAAAAGTTGTCAAGCTTAGCATCAGAAGAATTCATAGGCAGGGATATTCTTCAGGACAGTGTTTCAAGAGTGGAGAGATAAGGGGTTATCATTGTGGCTATTATTACTATGATGCAGTTTAGCACTTCATTGAGAAAGAGAAAACAGTCTGGGTGTGGAGACCTCAGTGTGGGGGTGGGAAGGAGACACAAATTGCAGCAATAATGCTGAACAAGGGTCAAAACTCTATCCACTGGAAACAGCCTGGTCCCAGGCACACAACACTGCCCATGAGAATGGACAATGAACCAATCCATGCTTCCCGAGCCCCTTTTCTGCTGTCACCACTCTGGAGTCTTCTCTGGAAAAGGCACTTTGTTCTGCTTTCAGTTTGTCTTGCCCCAATCAGCACATGTTCATCTGCCCCTCCAAATTCTCTTTTACTAAGATTTCCTTGTTAAAAAACATTTTAAGTGAAAGTCAAAGAAAAACACTTTTCATCTAATAAGGACACTCATTTAGGTAGCAAGCGTTAACAAGAGAAAAGCTGTAACACTTATGCTGGCCCCTGAACTAAGTATCTGGTCTGCATGCTCCTTGCTCCTGTCATTGATAAAGCAGAACCCAGCATCAGACAGTTAGAAATCATATGTGTTTGTGTAGTGTTTATGAAAGCAACAGAGAATGGACCCCACGTAAGAAGAATATGAGAAATCGGAATTCTGCTGCTGCCCCGACAGCCCTGGATTCTAAGGCATTTCCTGAGTTCAGTTTGTTTTCTGGTGCTGCTTCCAAGCAACCACAAAGTTCAGCAAGCTGATGGTGGTGATGACACCAAACACCATCTGCCTTTTACTGGACTTTGTTGCTATGGTACTGGATCTGCTGGTGGATCACCAGACCAAAGTGGTCCACCTCCAGGATGTGTGAGCTTGTTCAATGGGTCTGTTGGTAGGATCTGTTTGAACAGCTTGTAAAACTTTGCAGACTTGATTCTTAAGGCTGAACCTTTTCGTGGGCAGGGATGGCAGCATGCTCTTGGGACTGATCCCCAGGCTCATCCCAACTCACTGACTACAGATGCCTGGTCAGAGCCCTTCTCTCAAGGGATCTCAGTAGTGTGTTCACAGGTGACCTTTGGTGGCACTGTCAGCAAGGCCGGCAGACTCAGTTCCTGAACTCTGAGGTGCCACTATGGCTTCTTCACCACAATGTTCCTCTTCTATGAAACCCTTTGATAGCATCCACCTGGTGCTTAGAAACTTGGGCATGTAGTTCCTCACAGAGCTGAACAAAATGACAGGCCCTCCTGCAGCTCCTGGTGGCTGTCACGGTGATGGACATGGTGATGCCCACAATACCACCACACAGTAGCCCTCCTGGGCAATCAGCATGGGGGAAAGGGTAAGGACTCCTTGTTGTTGCTTCTGAACTACTTGCCCACCACCATCCTGTCCAGCACCATGAGGATGAAGTCATAGTCAATCCCTCTACTTCATAGGCCATCTGCTCTGTCTAATTGAGCTTCCTGGTTCTGCAACGATGGGCCCCTTGAGATCCATCTCAATGGTTCTGCAGCCAGTACACTTCTCCTTGAGTTTTCTGGCAGTGCCCATGATGGTGCCGCCCATGTCCACTGAAGCCACCAGCATGTCCAATTTCCCATTAAACTGCTGTAGTATCTCCTTAGTAGTGTTGTCTAGTGAGCTGCAGGTTGCTGGCGTTGCAGTACTGGTCTAATATGTGAGGATTAGGGATTTTATCCTTCAGTTTCCACACCACCCCCACATGCGACTTGGGGGAGTTGAACCTGGCATTGGTGGGCATCCTCACAATTCTTACCTCAGGACATACACCTTCTCCATGCTCATCTTATCCAGCATCATGATGATGCAGCAATAGCCCCTTATGATGGCAGCCAGGGTCAATCTGATCCCTGTGCTCCCAGACATTGGATCAACGATGGTATCCTTGGGTTTCAGATGGTACCCCCAGTATCCTGGCTCACTCAGCATCCTCGATCATCTCCATGCTCATCTGGTCCTTCGCACTTCCACCCACATTGAAGAACTCATACTTGGCCAAAAGGGTACTTTGAGCCAAAGTTCTTTCCAATCTTGTTGATTTTGATCATGAGGGTATCTCCAATTTTCTTCAGGATATCTGGCAAAATTTTGGGAGATACTGACAAGGCTGCACGGTGATGCAGGGACTTGGTGACAGGACTGCACAGCTGTCAGGCCCATCTGGGGCACTGAGTCATTTCATTTTTTGACTGAAAGGTTGGCAGTTTGAGTCCACCCAGAGACATATCAGAAGAAAGGCCTGGTGGTCTAATTCTGAAAAATTAGCCATTGAAAATCCTATGGAGCACAGCTCCACTGTGACACACATGGGGTCACAAGGAGTTGGAATCAACTCAGTGGAAACTTTTTTTTTTTTTAATGAATGGTAGACTAGCTCTGTGGGGCATTGGTAGTTCAGTGACAGAATTCTCACCTTCCATGTGGGAGACTCAGGTTCAAGTCCCAGCCGATGCACCTCATGTGTAGCCACCACCTATCTGTCAGTAGAGGTTTGTGTGTTGTTATGATGCCGAACAAGTTTCAGTGGAACTTTCAGACAAAGACTGACTAGGAAGAAAGGCCTGGTGATCTAATTCTGAAAATCAGCCTATGAGAACCCTATGGACCATAATGGTCTAATCTGCAACCCATTATGTGGATGGCTCAGGACAAGGCAACATTTCATTTTGCTGTGCATGGGGTCGTCATGAGTCAGGGCAACAACAACAGCTAATAACAAAAACAGACTCTCTCTACTTCCCCTTGTTGATCCAAATAGTTATTGCCTTAATTCCCAGACTCATACGCTTGCACTCTGGGATTAATTCAGCACATTTCAGTTTTGCAAGAGGTACCTTTTATGAGGCTTTCTGAATATATCATGCTGACATGTTTTTCCTCTATGCCCAGGGAATTTAATTCCAGTTTAGCATCCAAAGATGCAGTTTCCCATGTGAGTTTTAAAAAGATGATTATCTCTGCAAGAAAACAAGAGTGAGACCTTGCCATATTTTTTATTTAAAATGTGACACCATTAAGGCCTGAATTGACATTGCACCTGTTTTGATACAAAGGTCTTCCTACACCCTTAAACCCTACCACTAGAAGTAGTGTATCTTTCTTTGGCATGTCAAACTAAACCCAGCCACACAGCACAAGGTTCAGCACAGAATCTGGTCCACCCTTGGAGCAGCAGTATACATTTCAGAGACTTAGGACTCCATTTAACTCACGTGAGGATACCTAATTCTGATTTTTCTTAATGCTAATATAATTTTGCTCACAGCATATTTGGATACACTTGATTATACCATAACTCACTGCTTACTTTAACCTTTAGGGTAAGGTGAACTAAAGACCGGCAAGCGACATTTAGCAGGGCTTAATCCTGGTCCAGAGAAGCCTCTATGTGAAACCCTAATAAACCAAGATCTTTGTAGCCCATCTTCTTTGCCCTATTCTAGAGAAAAGTAATGTTTTACCTAGATAAGAAATAGCACATTCTGAAGGATTTCTGGTGTATTTAATGTGGAAGTTAGGCCAAATACAAAAGGCTTATGAAGGGATAAATGCAAAGAAACCATCTCATAGCAATAAACTGCTAATCTATTGTAATTATAGTAAATAGTTAATGAATACATAATTAAAATGGTATCATATATCTTCCAATTATAGTTATTCAGGCAGATGAATAAGTAGTATTCAGATCTATTGTCTTCTTCTATGTGATTTTAGGCAATATGTTCAATACATCTAGTCATTGTAGCATAATTTCTTCATATTTATACTACAAAGATACTCTGGTTCTAATTTGTAGGTCAAATGGGTGATTTTAATACTGTCATATCCTAGATAAATGGTTCATTTATTCTTTCTTGGAGTTGTTCAATGATATTTTGCTACTTGTTAAATCCATCATTAAAAGCCCTTTTATTTGATTTGATTTGATTTCATTTGATTTATTTATTTCATTTAATATTTTCATTTGTTGGATTTTCAGACTAGCTCTTTAACTAGTAAGTTAACAGAGGATGTAAAGCTAGAAAAATTACAATCAGTGCCTACTGTTTTGCAAACAGAAAATCCCCAAGTCCAAATATGGATGCGACATGAAAATCATAAACATTTGCAATGATAATTTGTAACTGTAGTGACTAAAATTGGCACCCTTGCTTTCTTTTCACAGCATTCAACTGTGGCTTTCTTAATCTTTTTTCAAAATGGGATTCTGCCAGCTGCCAACTGCAATGCACTGATTTTAATTTAGAAGAAAAGCTGCTACTTCCTTGGAAATCACCAGAATTTTTTACACCGCAGAGGAAAAAGAAGAGACCTGATTAGAACGTCTCTCAGGAAAACTTCTCCACTACTGTCTGACCAAAAATTGGAGGGCTCAGAAGAACTGTGGCAGCCTGAACACATCAAACTCTAGAACTTTTATACTATCATTATCAAATAATACTTATTAAATTCACATATATGCAAATAATGGTAATGGGAAATAAAATTAATAACTGATGTTACTAAACCCATTGCCGTCGAGTCTATTCTGACTCATAGAAACCCTATATGACAGAGTAGAACTTCTCTATAGGGTTTGCAAAGAGTGGCTGGTAGATTTTTAAGTGAGTGTTTATTAGTATCAGACTCTGCACTAAACTTTATATGCCTGATCTAAAATCTTTGTAACAATGCTCTGAGGTAGGCATTATTCATTTTCATTTAATAAATGAAGAAATGGTGACTTGAGAGGTTAAATAACTTGTCCAAGTTAACATAGCTAGTAAGAAACAGAAGGGAGGCTGACTAACACGCCCTTAAGATAAATTGAGGGAGGTTTACCTATAAAGAGATTAATGACAAAGGTGTGGGTAGGATGTAGGAGAATCACAGCAACAGTGCAGTAACCTAGGACTAGTAGAAGCAGAGTTGTTGCCACGCCGAGAGCCAAAGGGACCAGGGGCTGGAAAGAGAGAGTTGCATAGAGAAGGCAACCTGAAGAGAAGTGTTAGCCTTCAGTAAAAACAAACAAACAAACAAAAAAACCCACTGCTGTTGAGTCTATTCCGACTCATAGTAACCCTGTATGACAGAGTAGAACTGCCCTATAGGGTTTGCAAAGAGTAGCTGGTGGATTCAAACTCCTGACCTTTTGGTTAGCAGTGAGCTCTTAACCACCACACCACCAGGGCTCCTAACCGTCAGTGGAGGGACACAATCAACCTGAGGCAATCTTTCAGGGAGGGGGCCAGGAGATAAATACCCTGACTTCCTTCCCTCCCCTAACCTATCAGAGTTCCCCTGTTAGCTGCATGACTGGAAGCTAGAAGATATGGAAATCAGCCTCCTAGGGCAGAGAAGAAGGGTGGAGAACGGATCTGGGGTGGGAGGTGGGGCAAATGGAAGATAGCCAGCATAACCACAGATAACATAACAGAGGTTCAATAAATATGCTTTAAACTGAGATGCTTTCAACTTAGTGGGGAGAAAAAAGCATTACAAAGGCCATACAGATCTGTACAGCAGGCAAAAAGATAACGTAACAGTACAAGCAAATAAATATCAAAAATTCTCTGTATCCTATGATGAGAAAAATTATTAAAGACATAGCTCTATACACATATCTAAAACTGTTTCTCAAAAATGATTTCCTGGTATTGGATTGAAGCATTAATGGCCAAGCACATAATTTGCTTAGTCATTGTTGCTCACAGTTATGAATAATTATGAAAGGTTTAATAAAGAGGGAATTGTTCACAATAGCATTTGGTTTCTGATAGGCATGACACTGACTAATTTATTCTGAATGTGGGTGGCTCTTTATTTAGTACCATTAATTATCATATACTGTTATTACTTATCTGAATTGCCATGCTTCCAGATTTCTCTCACATGTCGAAAGTTTAAATTTATTGATATTCTAATAGACTACAGCATTTCACACAGTGTCAAGCACCAATGGATGACAAATATTTTTTGATTGATTTGATTGTTTAAAGAAATAAATGAATTACTTATTGACTTATATACATTTTGATCTTCATGATAAAATTAGAATAAACTTACATCTGGAGATTAGCATACTGAGTAGAATGTTCAAAAACATTTGGCATATTTAAGATTAAATCATACAGGGTATACTTATTAGATACCATCTTTCAAAATGTGAAAACTTCATGAAAATAGTCCTAAACTTGTTAGCACTTAGAACATAAAAATTAATTTCAAGTCTTGTAAGTATAATTTCATACACTGGGAAGAACTACTGTGATCTGTGAAAAGTCACAATAAGCCCATTTAAAAAATGAGACAAATAGTATTCAGACTCAAAAGACTTAAGAACTCACTAAGTTAAGGGTATGGCCTGTGGAGTGAGATGTTTCAATCCTGGCTTCGACGCAGAAAAATTATATAAACTTTGAATCTAAGTTTTTCTGTGTAAAATGTGTAGAATAATGCCTTCCTCACAGAGTTGTTAAATGAAATAAGAGAGTATATGAAGGGTATTTACCACAGTGCCTAGCACATAAAGACCAGTCAACAACTGGGATTATTATCACTGCTGGGATTTCTTCCTAAGGCATGGATTACTTGGAACTTAGAAATACATGGTTTTCAATAGTATTTTCTGTGAGATGAATGTACTGATATGCATTGTAATAGAAAACTAACATTTTTCTTTGGAATGACATAGAAATACAGATAAATGTAGCAACAGCAGTATAGCGGTAGTAGTAAAATAATCATAATAATTTAATAACTTACATAAAAATAATATAGATATTATGGCTTTAGTTTTATAATGTTCCCATTTACTATACTTTCTGTGAAATACCTGTATTGTTCCTTGTCAGATGATGGATATGGATATATGAGAGGTGAGTGATTTATGACTTCTAACTAATATCCACTCAGGATACTTCTTTAATATGGCCAGTTAATCTTTAACAAGGTTGACCTTTGTTTATCGTCAAAAGCCAAGGCTACCATTATGACTAAAAGTCTTAAAGTTCGCATTTGACTACACTTTCAGCAACCACATGTCTTGATTGTTCAGTTTAAATAGACACAAAGGAATGTGCATATTAGAGGGGAATATTTTATCTCTACTCCTTACTTCCATGGGAAGAAATTTTTCTAAGTATATTACTGACCTTTCCTTTTATCTCTTTATTCTCTCTGTCCCGAAGATTGGCAAATTTGAGAAGGCTCAGTCCTGCCCTTCTTCCTCTTGGGAACAAGCTGCCTCAGGGAGCAAGCTACCTCAGGGAACAAGCTGCCTCAGGGAGCAAGCTACCTCTGTTATTTTTCCAGAAGTAGATCCATCCGTCCCTTGAGATGAATGGCCTGTTCCGGTTAAATGTTGCCTATATCTAGATAGGTTCTCTGCCTAATTTTGGGTGATCTGTTAGCAAGTCCATTTGGCTTCCACACTAAGCTTTATCCTCCATCTTGGCTTTAATAAAATATAAAGGTGATATTTTTTATTTCAATATGATAGTCTTTGTTTTATTTTTCAGTTTGTTCAAAACATAGCCAAGGAAGAGGGAAGCTATTTTCTTTCATATACTCTACATATCTTGAAGGGTAAAGCACTTAGCTTTACCCAAATTAAGGTGGTCTTTGTCCTTGGTTCTGGAGAAATAACCCTTGGAGTACTGGGGGCTCACTGGTCTGGGACTTCTAGACCACACCTGAGGATTTGTGCTGGTGAATGGTGCTGACCAGATCAGAAAAGACTCACCTGGGAGGCCAATATCAATTAGCCTCGGGAGGCATTGTTTAGCCTATCATGCAGTACTAGCCAATAAAAGCCTGGAACATGAAGGCTCAGAAGGTTGATGAAGGGCAGGTGATGTGTCCTCTTTGGAATGTGGAAGCTTCACACTGGGAACCCTCCCAGACCTTGCCCATGCTGCTTTTTCTTATGATGATCCTGATTTGTATCCCTTTGCTATAATAAATCTATAATTGTAAGTGTTGTACTCTCTGAGGGTTCTGTGAGGCGTTCCATAGAATTATTGAACCCAAGGGAGAAAAGGGAGCCAGGAGGTGAAAGTGAGGGTGTCATGTTGACTCTCAAACTTGTGGCTGGCGTCTGCCTTATTTTACAGTCTGAAGGACAATGTCCTTTTAACTTGTGAGATCTGTCCTAGCTCTGGATACCATGTGGGCAGTGGGAAAGTAGGGATTGTACCAATCTCCACACTTTGGGGACTGGATGCATGCTGATTCTTATCCATGAAGTTATCCATGAATATTTGACAGTTGATACCTTTCCTGAATTCTCTATCATAAAAAGCTTTGTGCTGATAGTAAATAAAACCCTCAAGACCAACGGACTCCATCATTACCAGCTTTTAGAGCCTCCTCAGTCCCCACTGTTTTTCTCTGGAGGAAATTCAAGCCACTTCTTAGCAATTTCAGAAAGCAGTTAGAAAACAAACAAAAAACCACTTAGGCTATCATTTGGATTTTTCTAAATCTACTGTTGCTCCTGATGCTGAACTAAGCAGGGGAAAAACTCGAGTACTTTTACTGGGAGAAAGACAAACTTTTCTAGATAAGAGTAGACAGATCTTCAAAGGTCATTTAATTTGTGAACAACTCCTCATGAAATATACTATTAGGCAACCTAGACAGTAGACAGGTAAATAATTCATCAAATGTGCTTATGACATTTTTGCATACACTTACCTCAGCTGTGTGCTTTGCCACATGCCCCACGATGACAATGACCTTCCCTTTGAAGCTCTGGAGCATAGTAGTGCAAGGGCCCTGGGTAAGCTCTCCTTCCGCCGTGAATGCAGTACTGAATGGAATATTGAAGCTGCCTGAAATGTGGCCACGAATAAAACTGAGAAGGAAAGTGTAAGGAAAACATTTGTTTGTGTGTAGACTTGAGTGCATGAGAGAAACACACAGAGGTACCATATTTTACGCAAATAATGTGCATCTTCTAAGTTTGTTTGCCAACCGCACTGTCCCCCCGCCAGGTATTTTCATAAGTGTGCTATGCTAATTTTTTTACAGCATAAAAATATGGCATAATTGATTTCCAGATGACAGTACTGCTGAACATCTTCCATGCTCAAGCACATGCGTATTTTATCTAAATAAGGTAAGGCACCTCTAAGGGGGAAAAGATGTGAAAATGGAGTGAAAGGGAAAAGAAAATTAACTAAAGACCTATAGAAGACCCTGATTAAACAAGGAAGCAGCAAGTCAATGGTATTCACAAGGAGCAGCAAGTCAATGGTATACACATGGGTTGTGCGATAGTCACGCTTTTTAGTTCATTACTAGTACTATTATTACTCTAAAGCTCTAAAAGTGATATCAAAACCAAACCAGTTGCCGTTGAGTCAATTCCCACTCATAGGGACCATATAGAACAGAGCAGAACTGCCCTGTAAAGTTTCGAAAGAGCAGTTGGTGGACTGGAACTGCTAACCTTTTGGTTAGCAGCCCAGCTCTTAACCACTACGACACTGGGCTCCAAAAGTGATACAGGCAAGTGGGTATTCTCAAGTCTAACTTGATACTGCAAGAGCCTTTCCATTTTGGGAAAGTGATTGCTAATTGGGACTCTACATAGGATTGTTAGAGGTCATTAGTATTGGTTGAAAATACCCTTGTTTGTAGGTTTATTTCTCAAGTAAACTTAGCTGACATTTCCATTCTTTTCAGTTTTACATTCTCTGAAGGGGGAGATATTTTATTGCACTGCACTTTAGAAGGGTTCTGATGGTCTCATTGACTATTAATTACTTTTGATTTAGAAACTAAAGGCAATTATTAGCTTAAAAAGGTTCCGAGGTGGTGCAAGAAGTTTGTGGTCAACTACTCATCTAAAGGATTACAGCCGAGAAAACCCTATGGAGCAGTTCTATTTTGTAACTGACCCAAAACTGCCATGAGTCAGGACTGACTGGATGGCAACAGGTTTGGTTTTACTAGCTTAAAATAATTAGAAATATAAGATCTTAAAAAAAAAAAAAAGCTCCAGAAAGTAATTAAAAGGTACAATTAAAAGAATGAAAACACAACTTTGGAAATAAACAAAAGACCATTCTTTATAAAAAGTCTAGAGAGGAAGACATTCTTAAATACCATTCATTAATGAAATTATTCTTTAAAAAGTAAACATAATATAAAAACTGAAGACTCTGAAAGAGAAGTATATGATTCTCTGACTGGATATATCAATTTGAGGAGGACAGGGAAGGTTCCTCTAAGAAAGTAATGGCTGAGTTAAAATTTGAAAAATTAATAATAGTTAACTGGGCAGAGGGATGGAATGGAGGTGGGTAGGATGGTGAAAGGGATAAACATTTCAGACAGAAAAATTAGGCCTGTAGTGGGAAGTAACATGATCAATTAGAAATGAAGGAAGGCCAGTGTCAGTGGAATTTAGAGAGCAAGGAGGAGCACGGGATAAGATAAGCCTGGAAATGGATGCAGAGCTCAGACCATGCAGAGCCTTGTTGACCATTTTGATGATATTCGTCTTTATGCTAAGAGCAATGGAAGTCAAGAAAGTGTTCGAAGCAGAGAGGCAACATATCAGATTTGCACTTTAATAACATGGAGAAAAGCTAGAAGGGGAGTGGATGGAAAGTGGATTAAAAGAAGTTCAGGCAACATCCCTTCCTTAACAACCACGAAGGGATGTTTGTATGTTCAATAGAGGCATTTTTTCTTAAACTTCCACTTTAGATAGGCTGTTTAAAAAATGGAAAAGTCATAGTTTTAAAAGGTTATGGCACGTGCAACTAAAACTCCCCCCAAAACACTCATCAGTCATCAACTGTAGAAGGGGGAAAATTATAATCATTGACTTGGCAGTTAGTTTCTCACTTGCCCCAGAGTTTGTAAACTCATCTTTTAGAATCCTACTTCTCTCTCTCTGTCTCATTCTTTGTCTGTCTGACTCTCTTGTTCTCTCTCATTAATGGTGATGTGAAAGAAGAAATTTGAGGGTTCCAGTCTAAAGGATGATGGTGGAAAATGAACACATATTTTACATTTTAAATTTTCTAGTCAGTGGCTACTTCATTTTTTCTTTAAAGAAAAATATTTGACATTAATAATGACATAAGTGATCATAAAAACTTCTGAAAAATGAAAGGAGATACTATCAACATTAGCATTCCAGTGGACATTGTTTAGTTAGCGTCTTCTAGAATGGGCAGAGAATTTATAATCATGGGCAGATCACCTTCGAATCTCATTAGCACTGGTTTCTCAAATATTCAGTTATTGTCCATATTCTCTGTTGCAATTTTCATGAACAATAATGACTTTGCCCTCAGCACATAATTATTCTGATAGTACTTTTATTTTCATTGAAGATCTATCTTAAAGATGAAAATGTTTGATACCACAAACTAAGAACGTAACAACCCAAATATTCTTAGCAAATATATCTACACTTGTCAGGTCTGAATCAGTTGCCAGAGAGAGTTTCTGTGTTTATCAATTGTTAACATTTTTCCTTTCTAGTTCTTTTACAGTAGCAAAAGCAATACGAATCTATCCTAGTCATCATATGCTGTAGCAGACATGTTTGGGTTGTCTACCCAGTCCCTACTTTCTGGTTTGGAAGGGCCCTTAACCACCACCCCTGATGAAGGGGGGAGCCTAGGCTGTCATGTTGGTATCACATGATCCTGCTACAACCCTGGCTGACTGGACAGTGGAGAAGGGGGACGTAAAGGTAAATAGCTGATGCAAGCTGAACCAGTTAGACTGTCTCCTTTGAAAACCAGAAATAAAAAACTTAAAGACAATCCTTAGATTGTTTTACACTATAAAACCACATTTTAGTGCCTCCTGAATGCAATTTGTTCAGCCACATATGATTAGAAAATTAGAAGCACCGAGTTTAGAAGTAAAATTGTTTATTTTACAAGATAAATAATGTGAATCTTTGGTTTCAAAAAAGTACCCATCTGTATCCAAATATACAATGCCTGCAACAAAAATCATAGCTAAGTATCTGGGTGATTTTGTTGGTTAAGTATCATCTATTTACTATGTGCTTTTAAAGAAAAATTTAGTTTAAACTGCCTTTTAGTCACTAGAAATATGTCATAAATTTGTTATCATCTTAGAATCTTCTGGTGGTTGTGCTTTATAGCTTGATGTTAAAAAAAATTCTAGCTTAAATGTTAAAATGCTTGACAAAATATTATGGTGACAGAATCTTTTTGGGAAGAGGAAAGTTTTACTCAAAATGCAAAACCATTCCAAACCTATTTTTGGTAATTTTGACACTATACTTTCTCTACTCTTATTCTAGTTCTTATTCAATCAAAAAATCCTGGAAAACAACCAAAAACACTCATTCAAGAACACTCTTCCAAAAATACTCTTGCCATAAAACTTCTTCCCTAAGCAAGACTGGGAACAAACGAATTCTTGTAGACAAGGTGGCCAAACTTCCAATCTTCTGTGCTTAACTGCACTACTGGCCCAATAGTGGAAGAATGAGGTTGGCCTAATTATGTAATAATACATTTATAATGAACATTCTTTTTTATTTAAATAGGTTAGACAACACAGACAGTTTAGTTATCTAAGGATCTTGTTTCCTTGGTAATTATTTAACAGCTTACAATACAAATTCTCATGTGATTCAGCCATCATATGATGAAGTAGAACTTGTTTAGGCAATTTATAAAAATCTGAGAGGCTATTACATTATACTGAAAAGGTAGGTAGTTGAATACTTGTTCTACTTTTTGACTCTTTCAAAATCACAATAAAATACTAAGTATTTGAAAAATGAGCAAAGTACAGATTTCAGTATATTTTGTATTACTTGGACAGAATGATAACTGAAGAGTGAAACAGAAGACAATTTCGGACATGTAGTGACTCTGAGTGACCAAAGTCACCGGTGATCAACTCTTGGCCAAATCTGGTAAAAAGAGAAAAACGAAAGAGCATGAGGTAAGATAAGCACTTTCTCAATGCCCTGAGGACTTTAATTTTATTTCATTGTACTGCAGTGAAGGACAGGTATAGACAGGCTCTGCGTACTATAGTAGTGTTACAGATGAACCTGCAACCATACAAATTTTAAGATTATGACTGTCAATTCATTGCTGGTTTCCTCATATTCTGAATCCTGAATCAAAACAAACATCTGAATTATCTATATTCACCTTTTGCATTTAAAAAGGTCATTGCTTGTCAGCATAAACATAGTTACGGGGTAAACGTGATCTACACTTAAAGAGCTTCTACACTAAGTGTAGTGTGGAATTGCCAGACACTACGCTAACTTAAAAACTAGGAATTAAAAAAGAGACAGCTTCAAAGTACTTAGTTTACAGACTATTAAGGCAACAGAAGCCAAAGTATTTATGTTGTAATTATGCCCCAATCATATATACATCTTGATAGTGTAATTCTAACAATGCCCACCAAAGTTTTCACTTTGGTATTAGCAAAAGTGGCAATGGCACCCATAAGCACTAATTTTTAACCTTCCAATGCTTATAAGACATTTTCAATATTAGGAGTTTTGATGATATACTTGAAGGAATTATAAGATAAAACACAGGATCAAAGATGTTGGCAGTAATTACAATGGAATCTCTACTATGGAATGATAGTAGCTATAAAAGCATAGAAGTATCTAGTTATTGCAGCAGTCATTTGACCAGGTACATGATTAGAGGCGTTTACTACTCTGATTGCACTCTGTGATATACTCCAGTTAACATATGATTTTTCTCTGGCACCTGGTGATCTTCTGCTATACATCTTACCCAGTTTTGCAGTAAGCTGTAATCCTCCCTGGTTCAACATTCCATAGGCAGACATTAACAAAAAACAATCAAATGAGCGCTTATAGAAAAAACAAAATTTTACATTAATCAAAATCTGATGGTCCAGTGTAGAAACAGTCCAGAAAAAGTATGGAAAGTTTCTTCTAATAAAAGAGTTGGATTATCAAAACAGCTAACAGGTAGGGTGATGTGTATTATCTTCTAGGTTTCTAAGATAGGAAGACTTTCCTGCATTCATAAATAAGTCAAATACATAACAATACTACAAATAGGTATATTTCACTTTACTCAAATAGATTATGGGGGGGGGCAGTTTTACAAATGAGATAGGTACATGGGTAAATAATCATATTCCAAAAAAGACTGACTTTACAAAAAAGATTTATTTCAAAATTCCTTCTAAATATTTGCTCAAAATTCAACACAGAAATAATCTCATGTTTTTTTGTAAGTCCTAAAAGAGCATAGTCTCTTTGTTGGGTACTATACTTAGTAAAATCATACCTCTATAGACAAAGCATACCAGTATTTCACCAGACTGCTTATTAAGGTATACATACTTGAATGTTGGCTTGTTTGTTGGCTATATTAATTAATTATGATTGGTGTTATATATCTTTGAGCTCAAACTGAAGGTTATACCTTTAGTATATCAGTAACCAAAAGGAAATACGGAATTAAGCCCATAGTTTCCTCATAGATAATGTAACTGAATAGCATTAACTGATGAAAAAATTATATATATATATTTATTGTTGTAATTAAATGAAGTTTACATTTCAAGTTAGTCTCCTATACAGAAATTTTTTTTTTTTTTAACATACATTGTTATGAGACCCCAACTGCTCACCCTATTCTGTGACAGCCTACTCCTCCCCTCTGCCCCTGACTCCCCATGAACATTCAACCAGCTCCTAACTCTCTCTGCCTTCCCATCTCACCTCTGGACAGAAGCTGTCCCTTTGGTCTTTTGTATCTGCTTGACTAAGAGGCACATTCTTAACAATCACTTTATGTGCCACAGTCCAGTCCAATCCCTGTCTGAAGAGTTGGCCTCAGAAATTGTTTTAGTTCTGGGGTGATAGAGAATACAGGGTCCATGCTTTCTGGGACACCTCCAGTCTCAGTCAGACCATTAAGTCTGGTCTTACTAGAATTTGAGTTCTGCATCCCATCATTCTACTGCTCCATCAGGGACCCTCTGTTGTGTTCCCTGTCAGGATGTTCATTGGTGATAGCTGGGCACCATCTAGTTCTCCTGGTCTCAGGCTGATGAAGTCTCTGGTTTACGTGGCCCACTCTGTCTCTTGGGCTAATACTTTCCTTGTGTCTTTGGTGTTCTTTGTTCTCCTTTACTGCAAGTGGTTGGGACCAATTGACGCATCTTAGATGGCCGCTTGCAAGCTTTTAAGACCACAGACACCACTCACCAAAGAAGGATGCAGAACTTTTTATTAATAAGCTTTGTTATGCCAATTGACCTAGATGTCTCCTGAAAGCATGGTCCCCAGACCCCGCATCCCTGCTACTCTGTCTCTCAAAGTATTTGATTGTATTGAGGAAACTTCTTAGCTTTGGTTTAGTCCAGTTGTGCTGGCCTCCCCTGTAGTGTGTGCTGTCCTTCCCTTCACCTAAGATGATTCTTATCTACTATCTAGTCAGTGAATAACCCTTGCCCTCCCTCCCTACCCACATAACCATCAAAGAATGTTTTCTTCTGTGTTTAAACAAAAAATTTTATTTTCAGATACCATCATTTCCTTGCCATATCTGCTGCTTTCTTGGACTGATATAACCATTCTCCAAATCATCTAGTCTAATACCTCATTTTTGATATCTCATCAGTTGCAACATGTTACATTTTATTGTTCTAATAAATCCCATCCTCTCATCTCCATTCCCATTAATACTTCCCTATTTCCGACACTCATTATCTTAAGCTTAGACTACTACAGAAGCTTTCTGTTTTCTCCATGTCTGGTCTTTTCCCTTGGAAATCCATTTTAAACACAATATTGTCAGATTAAAATTTTTAAAACAAAATTCTAATTATCACATCCATGCTGAAAACTTTCCATGGATGCCTGTAGGATTAAGCCCAAATTTCTCAGTTCAGCTCTCATGAAGAGGATCTAACTATTTCAATCCCAACATAATTTAACCATATATATGGTTTCCTGGATGTGTTCTTAGGCATCTAGCTCCTGTAGTTTTCTCTGCCTAAAGAACTTCTCCCCCCATATTTTTGAGTGTTCAAGTATTATCCACACTTCAAGTGTTTCCTCCATAAAACTTTCCCTTCCTACATTATTTGTGCATCTCTCATGACAGCAATTTGTTCCTGTATAAAACATACTACTGTACAGGTCTTATAACTCCATCAAAACTTTAAACTTTTTTTTTTTTGTTATTAGACAAAAGAGATTACAGTGCTTAATACAATGCCTAGAAGACAGCTTGTATATCTGTTCATCAATGCTTGTAAGCATCATGATATAGAGTTCCCCTTTGCCAGCACACACTTTGAGAAAAGGAAGAAGAAACAGCAGAAAAAGTAATTTCTCTGGATTTTCTCCAGCAAAGGTACCGACCCAAGTGGCCCAGTAGAACTAGTTTATTTTAGGGCACAGATAGAGACATCACTCTTCGTAACTGCGAATAAGAAGAAATGTTTATGTATATCAAATCTCTGGGTAATTCCATCCCTCTAGTCTTGCCTGAACCATCAACCTCATCCACCCTCCACACTGCATCAAAATAATCTCTCCAACATACAAATCTGAGCATGCCACTTATCTGATTAAAATTCTTTAATGCTCTCCCACTGCCTTTGTAGTAAATCCCAAACTTCTTAACATGTTATACAACATTCTCTATGAAGCTGCCTTTGCCAATTTTAGTCTTATTTCCCACCACTCTTACGTATGCCAGCCACACTAACTCAGAGCACTTATAATTCCTTGAATGTGTTTCCCTCTCACACCTCTCTGTGCTCCATGAAGTGTTTTCTTCAGCTTGAAATGTCCTCCCTCTCGTTTCTTCTTTGCTGGTCTAACTCCTACCTGTCTTTCAAAACCCATCTCAGGCATCACCTTGTTTAGGTGTCCATCCTTTATTTTCCCATGGCATTCTGGGTATGCCTCAGACATAGACCATTTCACACTGCATTGTAATTATCTATTTAATATTTCTGTCTCACCCACAAGACCATGACTTTGACTCTCTATCCTCACTGCTTGGCAAAACAGGCCCTCCAACAGGTTGAATGACTTGCTGATTGAATGAGCCTGTATGGCACCCTAGGAACGGGGTCTCAGAGCAAATAGGAGCTCTTCAATAGCTAATGTACCTCTTGCAACTAAGCCCAATCCAGACAGTGGGGAAATTCCTCAGCAGTGGCTACCATGTACCACCACAGTATACAAGGTTCACTCTGATATGGTAGAAATTTTATTTCAGGTGGTATGCACCTAGGCCTGAATGGGATAACAAAATCTTAATAAGCCTCTTCATCATTATTTATCCTGCTCTGACCACAAATATCTCTATATTACTTCAAAGAAGGTCTAGGAAACTAACTCTTCAGGTCATAGAGATAATGACAATACTAGTATGCACTAAAGATGAACAACATGGCAAAATAATAAAAACAAGACAGTTTATGTGTTTTCAATTTAAAAAATTAAAAAATTTAGGTCTGAGGTTGACTTTCCTTTAACATCTGATGTTAAAAAAAGCAAAAAGCAAGAGTTTTAAAAATAAAGCTGCAAAAATCCAGCCCTGACTTCATGTAAATGAGAATAATATTTCTTCAAAGTACTTCTGTCTACAGATAACATAAGTTGGAACCAATTTACATGGCTAAGACCACTTAATATAAACTCCAGGAAATTAAAAATCCTAAATATTTAGAAATAATAAAGAAAACAACAGTTTAGCTAGTGTATTACCTTTGAAACTATTAACATTACTTATGAAATTTATGCCATTAAATGAGAAACATTGTCTATTGCCTCTTAATCACTGGGATTACTGTTTGCTATGAAATGTCTGCAGTGTATTGAAGAACAAACATCTCTGATTTGAACTTTTACTTAGATTAATATTTCACGTTTCTTTCTTATTAAAAACAAACACAATTAAGACATGAGTTCAGCAAAAACTTGAACATGCTATTTAGCTTCCTTGCGTCTTCAGCTCTGATATTAAGGGGTTAGACTAGATCATCTCTAGGGTTCCTTCTTATTGTAAAGTTCTGTGATTATGTTTTTATTGTGGAGTTTGTGTAAAGTTCATGTCCTCCAGCTTTGCTTTCCCTTTTGGTACATCTCTGCTTTGCCCCCACTGCGGGTTGAGGTAGTTCCCTCAGTTCACTGGTGCTCTAATGTATTTTCTCTCACTATAATCACAACTGACAGTGAAGTGAAATATCATATCTTGTGGGGTATTTGTATGTCAACTGGGAATATTAATATCATAATCTAATGGACTGCAGCTTTAACAGTCAAATTTCAGGCATCAGGCATGGGAGGGTTCTGGGAGATTGTACGGCTGTCCCTTAAATTCATCAGTAGACACTAGTTTATTTTGCTTATGAGTAAGATACCCTTCCTCTCTTTTATAAACAACCATTTCAGTTTTTTACAGAGGTAAGAAGATGAGATGAAGCCTAATATTAGACATTTAATCTCCTGAAAGTACAATTTAGGAAAATAAAATTTTCACCTATAGGAAGAAGTAAGAACTATGTCAACCAAAGTTGTCCCATTCAAATGACCTATAAAAGCAAAATAGAGGATAGAAATGATACAGGAACATGAGAAATGATTTGGAAAATACTATAAACAACATTTCAATGATAACTTAACATTTTTGGAGAAGGGGAAGGTAATATAGAAAGTTTCTTAATTCCTCTACTGCATAGGACTACATTTTGTTACAAGGGAGAAATAAATTATTTCAAGAATGTATTAGTATTAAATATTTAGTCATTTCTGAACAAACAGATTGGCAAAGTCACATAAATCCTACAGTTTAATTGCAGAGATTTACTTTAGTAAGAATAAAGAGTTACTCTGAAAAGATGATTACTTAAAAATATTATGAGGATTTCAGTAGGCTTTCACTTAAGTTTTAAAACACTAGCATCTTAGTAGTTTCATGGAAAATGAGAACAAATGAACACAAAAAAACAAACAAAAACCAGAATTTTGAATGACTTAAGTCTTATAAATTAAGTTATAATAGCAAAGGAACTTTCTAACATGCCTTCTCCCTCAAAGGATACCAAAATTGCTTTCCAGAATTTAAAATAGTTTACTTTCCTTGATTCTGTGGGTATGTTAAGACACACACACACACAAATAACCACAGGTACATTTGTTCAGTTGGTATTTGGGATTAGGCCCCCTATGTATAGAGGAACTGAAGGTTAACAGCTGAATTTTTAAGATTTGAAAGAATGTGTATAACACCTGAATAAGTACATATAGTTTGAGGAATCAATACATGTCTTATTCAGTCATTAATTTATGTTAATTTATTCATCTCGGTAGTATTTATGCTTAACAGCCCTATGTAGAGACCAAAAATCCACCTGCCAAATAGCATAAGGCTTAGGAGCATAAGCTTGGCTCTACCAATAGCTAGTTATATAGCCCGAGGTAAGTTGCTTAACATTTCTCACCTTTGTCATCAGTAAAATAGAGAGAATAACAGTATCTCCATCATAGGACTAGAAGCATGCTTGGAACAATGTAAGGTCAATGATAGCTATTATTAGAAGTCAATTCACTTACATCTAAGGTGTCCTTGTTCTAAAATAACTGGTAAGGCATAGTATCATTGTTGCCATGTTCATTTGCATCTTCAACAGGACAGTAAAAAGTCTTAATTCAAGAGCACACCTTTAACAATATCTTGGTTAAAGCAGGATTTCAAAAGAGTTACAAGTTGGGCCTTTTAGGAAGATCATAAAAGATGGGTGACTTCATTTTCCTTTATTCATTCCCTTGGACCAAACCCCACTCTAAAATGATATGAAAATAAAGTTGATTCTCTCACTCTAGCCTATAATTTTAGATAGTAAAACAAACATGCCAGGTCTCTGCCTAGTTTCAATTCTGGACTAAGTATTGTAGGATGACATAGAGTCACTCCTACATCAAAGGACTCACCCATACTCATCAGGGAACAATGTTCAGGCTAGCTGGTTTAATTTCTGCTCTTCTATTTGTATTTATCCTGTAGAAAATAGAGTATCAATGAAAAAAATCAGATTATGAATTTTGGAAAGGGGCCCTGGTGGTGCAGTAGTTAAAGTGCTCAGCTGCTAACCGAAAGGTTGGTGGTTTGAACCCACCAACCGCTCTGTGGGAGAAAGATGTGGCAGTCTGCTTCTGTAAAGATTACAGCCTTGGAAACCCTAGGGGTCAATTTTAATCTGTCCTATGGGGTTGCTAGGAGTTGGAATCGACTCAGCTGCAAGGGGTTTGGTTTTGGGTTTTAGGAGGTTTGGAAAACCTTGGATTAAGTGACACTCTCATCATGTGTGTGTTTTTAAAATTTCAAATAATTAGTTAAATTATTTGAAAGTAAATATCAGAGGAGTAGTGTGTGTACATAAACTATTTTAGTTATTTTAGTAATAGTCTTTAAAATCAAAACAGGGCACAGAAATCAGCATTTCTGGCGGTTTTATGAGAGAATGACTATGATCAAAACTCAATCAAAAGAAGCATAAACTAAAAAGGTAAAAACACTAAAAGTATTTTAAACGCTTGAAATAATAGATAAACCTCTACAGCAGAAGTCCCTGACCAGTCAACTGGAATTATTGCTTCTTTTGGAAGTCCACTCACCTACTTTGCTAGGGGACTTCCAGTATCTCTGAAGTCCTAACAACCAGGGACATTAACACTCTCTCCAGACAGGGACATAACATTTGAGATAGTGGGCTCTCGAATTGTATTCTTAGTAACTTAAGACTCAATGGATTGTTTCAGGCATTCTGTAAATGTATAGTTTGAATTTTGAAATTTCATTTCCAAAAAGGAGATTGAAAATATGCACATGAAAATTAACTATGTGCCAGTATTAGTACATAAAAAACCATCAACCTACTAACCCTAATTCATAGCTTTTGTTAGTACTTGAGGGCAGTGGTGTTTCAGTGGTAGGTTTCATCTCGCCTTCCGTGTGGGAGACCTGGGTTTGATTCCCGACCAATGTACCTCATAAGCAGCCAGCACCTGTCTGTCACTGAAGGCTTGTGTGTTACTATGATGCTGAACAGGTATCAGCAGAGCTGCCAGACTAAGCCAGACTAGGAAGAAAGGCCTGGTGATCTACTTCTGAAAATCAGCCAGTGAAAGCCCTATGGATTCCAATGGTCCAATCTGCAAGCAATCATGGGGAGGGCACAGAACTGGGCAGTGTTTTGTTCCAATGTGCACAGGATCACCAGGACATGGCAACTGACAACAACAATGTAAGTAATGCTAAAAACGTAAAATTATGAAAGAAATTAATCATAATAAAATTCCTCATTTGATTTTATATAGGCTAAAGAAAATTTTTATTTAAAAAGGAGGTTGCTCTGTTAAGAAGGCTTGGAAACCATTTACCTAGATTCTAGAATACAAAAGAATCAAGGCATGTTTTATAAGAATCTGACAGATAATTAAAACATAAGGAGAAAGGCTGAACTGTTACTATTTTGTAACTACTCATAATTTAATGCCAAACAAAATCACTGGAAGTAGAGTAAGTTCAACAATAAAAATCTAAGTGAAAAAATAACATGTTCTCCACAGCAAATGTTTTAAAAAGTATAATAAATACAAGTTCAGTATTGAGATCTGGCTATGAGGTAGATCAGGAATATATTTACTCTTCATCTTTGCCAGCATTTCTCTATCTATAGCAGGAAAGATTTAAACACTTCAAGAACAGCAATATACACCAGAAAAATACAAATACTGATATAGTATCCCAATATTATGGTGTTGTTTAGAAAACATTTTAAGGTCTCTTGTATGAAATGTTACGAAAAGAAACCTCATGAAAATCTATTCTGTTATCCAGTTTGAGAGTTATTTAGCTATTTAAATTCCTAGGAATCCCAGCAATGTTCATTGTTTTTTACCACACATCCTTTAAATGGAAAAGGAAACAATATAAATAAGGTAGTACTGCCCTTTAAAACAGCATGCATAAAGGATACTCTTCGCTGTTTCGGATGTCAACCACCAGGAGCTTTGGTTTACTGGACTTTGTTTTCTTGGTGGGTGTTTTGAAATGGCCTGTCACCGTGAGCTCACACAAGTCAATCAGGTCCTCCGCTGAAATCCGGGGTGATACTTCTGACTTGAGGTCATTTAACGAAATGGATTCCCTTGACTGAAAAATACAACAGACAACACAAATATTGAGATTATTGAAGAGAGACAAACTATAGCCAGTACAGAATATCTTTAGGCTCTTAATACCAATCAATTTAGCACATGGGAGAAAAGGAAGAAAAAAAAGAAAACCATATCTCATTTTAGGAGTCAAATTGTGGAACTGTATTCTTTACTAATGAGGTTTATTTCTGTAGTAGTCACACATAAAAAACATTATTCTTTTTGCCTCGCTATTAACTTCTGGCTCAAACATGCTAGAAAGATGTGAGGCAGAGTCTTCCTTACAAGAGTACTGTGTATCTTTAAAAACAGTTGCTTTAAGCACCTTTCACTTTTATTCAAGTACTGTTGTTGTGACGCACATTAATTACAACTCAGGTAATACAAGAAATTGCATTGTAACTCAATATACACACTAATTAAGGAAACTGGTTCTAATATATGTATTGGACTTTTATAACATAATTTAGGTAGAGGAACCTTGTTGGCACAGTGGTTAAAGCGCTCTGCTGCTAACCAAAAGGTCAGGAATGTGAATCCACCTGCTGCTCCACGGGAGAAAGATGTGGCAGTTGGCTTCTGTGAAGATTTACAGTCTTGGAAACCCTATGGGGTAGTTCTACTCTGTCCAGTAGGGTCACTATGAGCCTGAATCGACTCGATGGCAATGGGTTCGGTTTTAACATAATTTATGTTATATATAGATGAGTGAGTTAAATTAGATTCTAAGACATGAATAAAGAGCATCATGGTGCTTTCTTAGATAAATTGCTATTGTGTCTTGTGAAAGAGGTAAAATCAGACTTCAGACTATCAAACCAACACATTGGTCTATGTGTCTGTTATATTCAGATTGACTAATTCTGAATGAGAGCTATTTGCAATTATTCTCCACGTTATTTAGTAGGGAGAAGGATCACCCTCCCCATAACAGCAATGTAATACAACTCAATTCAACATAAATTTGTTGAGCACTAAACCAGTTGCCTTGAAATTGATTCTGACTATTGAGCACTAGATAATCTTTAAAAATTCATTTAACATAATTTGAAAATTTAATAACTTTCAACATTCACTTGATTAAAAATATTGGGATTCAAAAGAAAAATTTCATTTATATTCTTAATAAGTTTTCAAAATTGAATCTATTATTTCATTTACTCCTTTTCTCCATTCCATTGTAGACTTTCAGTTTAGAATTTCTAGGCAGGAGAAAACAAACCATGTGAACCACTTCTCAGAATTTTCCAAAAAGAATTTTTTTTTAACTTACAGTTTGATGTCAGCCCTCATCCCTGGCGTTTCCCTGACTCTGTCTTACACTCTTTATTGGTACAGCACTTGTTCTTCTCAGTCCATTAACTTTTAAATAGAAATGGAAATTGCTAAGCTGTATGAGTTATGGCTCATAAAAAAAAATATGCATTAGGAATTTTAATATTTTAATATTAGGAATTAAAGCTACTCAAACATTGTAAAATTAAAAGTGGTTCAGAAAGATTTAAAGAGCTTTAAACACAGCAAGCAACACAGTCAATGCTTCCATCTCCTTTTTCATTAGATTGCAGTCTATAGGTATTTATCCCAGCCTTCGCATGTAGCTGTACATTTATGCAGATAAAATAAAGACGTTCTGATTACTCTAGTTCTGCTTCTAGTCATTTAATGAAGAATGTAAGAAAGCGGCGTTTCAACCTGAGGTAGTATCTGAAAGGAGTGCCCTGGCTGATGAAAAAGAGGATTTGACCTAAGTGTTCTCTACAACCAAAGTGTTTTAAAGAAAGATTTGACCTTGGCATTGGTTCTAATCAAATGTATCACATATGAAGAATTTTTCAATGGAAAGAGCATTTCCACATGAAATAGTAAGAAATGAAAGAGAGGAATCACTGACAAATGCACACCTTTCCAAACTTTTGAGTTTGTATCAGTAAAGAACTTTAATATGGTACATGCAGTTTCTTCTGCGAATAGTATATTATATTTAGGAAAAACTACATAGTATTATGAAGAAAATACTTACAATATTAAAAATACAGAATGTTTTTCTTGTATTAGATAGTTTTATAAACTTTTTTGCTACTCATTGTTTAATTTTCATTTAGAGGCCTAAAAATAAAACTTACCTGCACAGCTTTTGTCTTATTTAGTATCAATAGACATTGGCATTTTTCGTATGTGACTGGATTTTCAAATTGTTGGAATTTCTTTGTTTATGGACAATGGACAAGAATTTAGGATTACTATAGAACAACTCTGGAAATCCCTATTGATTTATTATTTCAGTCCAAGGGGCTGGATATACAGTGCATTCTTAAGCTCAGGATACCCAAAAATAAGAAATCAATTTGTCTGAAAACTTTTTGTTTTAAATTCATATTCTATTGCCAACTTAGAGTCAGAATTTACTTAGCACTGCTACTAATAAAAAATAATCTCTGAGGTAATGCGGGCCCTCTGAAAGGGCAATCTGGATGTATTAGTGCTAAATCTAACCAAACAAGCAAAAATTTAAGCCTGATAATAAGACAGACATTTTGCTGTGTCCATGAAATTATGAGAGAATACCTTTGTCATGATACTTAAGTGCTAAAATGGCAGAATTTTAATGAGAATATGCCTGCATACACTTATGTTTATATCTAACCAGAAACCAAAGCTCCTAAACAACTATAAAGACATTTTGGCTATGACAGTACATAGCTGGTGGCCAGAACACTCTTCCCATATCTTTTGTTATGGATTCTGGTACTTAACATCAACCTAGTTATCCAAGACAGAAATCTGGAAATCATACTAGATTCTTCTTTCTTCCTTATTTCCCATATGCATCCAACATATCCCCAAGTTCCACCAAAGTATCTCTTGAACCTGTTCCCTAAATTCACTGCCCTCTCTCAGGGCTCCATCATTTCTTACTTGGATTATAGAAACTGCTTGTCTCTCTATCCCCTGCTTTCCCTCTTCATCCTTCTAATTCACCTTCCAAATGCTACTTGAGTTAAAAATCAAAATAAAAATATTATCATGTAACTTTTATAATTAAAAGCACCTCAATGACTTTTACATGTTGATAGAATAAAACTAAATCCATACTATAGCATATAAAACACTTTATGAATTGACCCCTGCCTATAGAAGAGAGAGGACCAGAGGCCTTGGAGTCAAACTACTTGGGTTCAAATCTTGGCCACATCACTTATCAGTATTTAACTTCTCTGGCTAGTTTTCTTGATCTATAAAATGGAACCAGCAACCAAAGCTCCTAAAAACTATAAAGAGGAGCTACCTGAACCCCACTGGGTTACTTCAAGGATTAAAAGTTTATATATATATATGTATATGTGTGTGTATATATATATATAATTTGGAGCCCTGGTGGCACAGTAGTTAAGAGCTACGGTGAGCTATAGCTACTAACCAAAATGTCAGCAGTTCGAATTCACCAGTTGCTCCTTGGAAACCCTATGGGGCAGTTCTACTCTGTTCTGTAGGGTGGCTATGAGTCAGAACTGACTCGACAGTAAAGGAGTTTTTATATAATATTTGCAATAGTGTGTAAAACCTATTACAATGGTGTGTGACACATGGCAAGATCTGAACAAATATTTGCAATATTCTCATTTCCTGTTTTCTCACTTGTCACCACCTTGTACCTTATGCTTCAGCATTAGCAGACAACTTGCCTTGTTATGGATTGAACTGTGTTCCCCAAAAATGTGTGTCAACTTGACTAAGCCATGATTCCCAGTATTGTGTGGTTGTCCACCATTTTGTGATCTGATGTGATTATCCTATGTGTTGTAAAGCCTAACCTCTGTGATGTTAATGAAGCAGGATTAGAGGCAGTTATGTTAATGAGGCAGGATTCAATCTACAGGATTCGGTTGTATTTTGAGAAATCTCTTTTGAGATATAAAAGAGAGAAGTGAGCAGAGAGGAGAGGGCCCTTGTGCCACCAAGAAAGAAGCATCGGGAGTGAAGCATGTCCTTTGGACCCAGGGTCCCTGTGCTGAGAAGCTCCTAGACCAGGGGAAGATTGATGACAAGGACCTTTCCCCAGAACTGACAGAGAGAGAAAAACTTCCCCTGGAGCAGGCACCCTGTATTTGGTCTTCTAGCCTCCTCAACAGTGAGATAATAAATTTCTGTTAAAGCCATCTTCTTGTGATATTTCTGTTATAGCAGAACTAGATAACTAAGACATGCCTTTTCATGCCACTGTGCCTTTGCACATGTTGATCCTTCCACTTAAAATGCCACACCTTGTCCATCTATTAAATCCCTACTCACCTTCCAAGTCTTAGCTTAAACATTACTTCCTTTGTGAAGAAAGCCCTTCTTGTAAACTTCTGAAAAACTTGGTTAGTTTCTCTTCTGTATTCCTCCATGTATCTGGTATACACCTTTATTATA
The DNA here is from genome assembly GCA_030035585.1 of Dugong dugon. Taxonomy (NCBI): domain Eukaryota; kingdom Metazoa; phylum Chordata; class Mammalia; order Sirenia; family Dugongidae; genus Dugong; species Dugong dugon. The sequence goes on along the minus strand of CM057463.1, from coordinate 15,570,703 downwards.
ATGGGATTATTCCTTTCCCACTAGACTGAAGGCTCCGCAAGGATAAGAAAAGTGACTTTTACACCTATGTCTTCCCCAGAAACAAGTATGTTATCTGACACACAGAAAATATTAAAATATATTTGTTGAATTTAAATAAATGAAATAATATTTTCAAATCCTCTACTATTTTCCTTGAGTAACTTTTGTGTTGTGGGGATGTATATGTTCCCAAAACAACATGTACATAATTCTATCATAGCAATTACTGTATTTGTGACATGTTGTCTTTTTCCACTTGACTTACAATCTCCCTGAGTGCAGGTTCTATGCCTTTTCATATTTGTATCTCTAAAAACTAGCACAAAGTTCAGCACAAAGAAACCCAGTAGCTATTTGATAAACGGATGAATGAGTAAAAAAAAAAAAAAAAAAGAAAAGATTAAATAAATCTACAGAGCAGAATCTCTTATCAGACAAACTCTTTAGGGAAGGCAAATCATCAGATTCTCTCTACCTCTGGGTACTCTGATGCTTAAAAAAAAATTACTGAAATCTGCATCTGTAATAATTTTTCACAGTCATCTTTACTTTTCTTGACTTAACAACTGAAGATGATTTGCTACCATATAAATCTTGCAAAAAGTACTTTAATATAATTATTTGACAGACGTTAGGTGAATATAAAGAAGGTTAAAAAAAACAAAAACAAACTATCCTTGGGAAAATATGCAAAATAATTTAGTAATAATATATATACTAATGAAGGAAAAATAGACAAATACAAGTTGATACTTTGGGGAAAACCAACAAAGGTGGAAAGTATATGGAGTGTGTGTGATAAAAAACAAGAAATATAAATATGTTCTTACACTCTTTTTCTTTCTTATTTTAATTATAGATAAAAGAAAAAGAATATAAGCATGTAGAAATATTTAAAAATAATACTACAATACTACATACAACTCTGTATTAATAGATTTGAAAAATAGAGGCTGTTTTTTAGAAAAATATAAACTATAAAAATCATTCTCAAGAGTAGAAAACCTAAATAGACCTCTATATCCATAGTCCTAAACAGACCTGAATAGAACAGTGAAACTGTGTGTATGTGTGTGTCTGAAAGTCATAGAAAACCTGAATAGACCTATATAAAAATAGGCAAAATTTTAAAGTTTTGAAACAATTGCCTTGAAGAAAGTTACCAAACACATTTTCCCCAAAAAATTCTATCTCGTTTTCAAAGGAAAGAGAATTCCCATTATATAATAACTGTTCCAAAGTAAAGAAAACATTGAAAAGTAGCTCAGGCTATTTTATGAGACTACCTTAACGTAAAAACTAAATCTGACAAAAACAGCATTAAACACACAAACACACACACATATGCAGACACACACATGCACATGCAGACACACACATACTACAATATTCTTTATGAATATAGATTAAAAAAATGAAATTAGAAAACTTAATGCAGTAGCATACTAAAAGAATGACATATTATAATGAAGTATGGCATATTCCGGGGAGGAAAGATGGTTTAATATTAGGAAAATTTTCAGTATAATTCATCACCTTAATTAGTCAAAGGTGAAAAACTATGTAATCATCACTATAGGAAACAAAGTCAGATGTGATAAAACTTCACAACCATTTTCAATTTTAGAAAAAGGAAAACTCATGGCAAATTCAGATCAGAAGGAAATTTAATTGGAATGATGAAAAATGAAAACTGGTCTATGAGATAAACTTTTTTTTTAATCTTAGATGTTTAACATTCTACTTAATAATGAATCAACAGAGACAGACTTACTAAAATCAAGGTGGAAATAAATGATAGCTATCAGCAATATCATTCATTATTGTTCTGTAAGCTGATGTAGAGATAATAAGAGAAGAAAAATAAATAAGAGGTATAAATATTGGAAAAGAAGAAATAAATTATTTTTATTTTTAGATGACATAATAGTCTTCTTAGAAAACCAAGCATAATCAGAGGAAAATCCAATAAAACTGGTTAAGAATTCTGTAAAGTTTTTAGTCACAAAATACATATACTCAAATTATCAGTGTTTTTTTTTTGCCAGCTGATGTCAGATGGATCCTGGCTGAAAGCAGAGAATACCAGAAAGATGTTTACCTGTGTTTTATTGACTAAGCAAAGGCATTCAACTGTGTGAATCATAACAAACTATGGATAACATTTCAAAGAATGAGAATTCCAGAACACTTAATTGTGCTCATCAGGAACCTGTACACAGATCAAGAGGCAGTCATTTGAACAGAACAAGGGGATACTGAGTGGTTTAAAGTCAGGAAAGGTATGCATCAGGGTTGAATCCTTTCACCATGCCTATTCAATCTGTATGCTGAGCAAATAATCCAAGAAGCTAGACTATATGAAGAAGAACTTGACATCATGATTGGAGGAAGAGTCATTAACAACCTGCATTATGCAGATGACACAACCCTGCTTCCTGAAACTGAAGAGGACTTGAAATACTTACTGATGAAGATCAAAGACCACAACCTTCATTATGGATTACACTGCAACCAAAGAAAATAAAAATCCTTACAACTGGACCCATAAGCAACATCATGATAAACGGAGAAAACATTGAAGTTGTCAAGGATTTCATTTTACTTGGATCCACAATCAATGTCTGTGGAAGCGGCAGTCAAGCAATCAAAAGATGTATTGCACTAGGCAAATCTGCTGCAAAAGGTCTCTTTAAAGTATTAAAAAGCAAAGATATCACCTTGAATACTAGCGTGTACCTGACCCAAGCCATGGCATTTTCAATTGTCTCATATGCATGAGAAAGCTGGACAATGAATAAGGAAGACCGAAGAAGAACTGACACATTTGAATTATGGTGTTGGCAAAGAGTATTGAATATACGATGGACTGCCAGAAGAATGAACAAATCTGTCTTGGAAGAAGTACAGTCAGAATGCTCCTTAGAAGTGAGGATGGTGAGACTTCATCTCATTTCTGTGGATGTTATCAGGAAGGATCAGTCCCTGGAGAAGGACATCATGCTTGGTAAAATAGAGGGTCAGCGAAAAAGAGGAAGACCCTCAATGAGAAGGAATGACACAGCGGCTGCAACAATGGGCTCAAGCATAACAACAACTGTAAGGATGACGCAGGACTCAGTAGTGTTTCGTTCTGTTGTACATAGGGTAGCTATGAGTTGGAACCAAATCGGAGGCACCTAAGGACAACACAAGGACTTTAGACCTTCTTCCTCGGGGATGCACTGGAGTTTCCAGCTAGAAAATATTTTGGTCATTTAGCCTTTTGCTAAATAGCAAGGGAAGTAATAGAGAGAATATTCCAGGTAACAAGGAGAACCTGCCTAACGGTAGCACTAATCAGACTCGATGGCACCTAAGAAACAAACATAGGGCTTCTAAGGCTGTAAACTTTATGGAAGCAGAACTGCCACATCTTTCTCCTGTGGAGTGGCTGGTGGGTTCGAACAGTCAACAACTTTTGGTTAGCAGCCAAATGCTTAACCACTTCGTCACCAGGGCTCCTTCAGGGGACTACGCACATATTAAATCATGTATGTTTCAACACAATGAAAGTACTCTTTTTCTTGAGGACAACTTGAATAAGCAAAACTGAAAGATTTTTTTCTATGTGACATGTAATGCTTCTAGGAGAGAGAATGATAGATCAATATAAACATGCTGATGATCACACGAGACAGGTATGCCCACAGCTTAAATTGCTTATATTTCTTTAGTATCTCCTATAGCAAGTACAATAGGGTTCTGCCCAGAGAAGTTGCTAAAAATATTTGATACATGAATGCACATGTAACAGGATGCTGAGAAGACCTCTCCTGTTGTCCCTAAGTTGAGACAAAGGGGCTCTAATATGTTACCAAAAATAGAGGCCATCAACAAAAGAAATCCAACACTTCTCCCAGGCTAACCAAAAAGAGATAGAAGTGACCCTATTACTTCTAACTATCACCCCTTTCCTCTCAGCCTATATAAGGAGCTTTTAGAGGTGGGAGGATTAATTTTGTGGCGAGTACAGTGTTTGAAGTAAGATGTACCTTCCTTCTCATCCCATAGGATACAGCAATGGGTGCTTCTGGGGACTGAAATTTCCCCTCACAAGGCAAATGAGGGGATTGTCCAAGACAATCATACCTATAAAAAGGGATGGGTAACATTCTGTTTTGTAGTAGAATGTTTGCTTAGGCAGAAGACTTATTAATCTGAGCAGACAAGTATAGTGAGAGACAGCAGTGCTGAGAGAGTGGGTGGAGGCACTTACCTCCACAGATCTTAATTTCCTAAACTGTAAAGTGATAATAATGCTTGCACTATGTATCTCACAAAGTTACTGTGAGGATTGTTTAGTGTAATAGTTGTAAAAATTTTTGTTTGTAGATATTTATATTAAAAAGTTGATGCTATTAGAAAACTGACTCCAAATAAAGCAGCTTGAATTTCATGGTAAAAAGTCTTAATATAATAAATTTTGAATAAACCATCAAGTAACAAATATTAAATGAACTAGCCTGGGTTAGCCATTTTGAGAGAGGAAAAAATACTATCTCAACCTCAAAGAGGTCACAATTTGGTTGGGAATGCAAAACTAACATAAAGGAACAAGTTTTTGCAAGTGGTTCAGGCAGCCATTAACCATCATTCTCAAAGGAATTTAAACAAAGGAAAGCTACCTTCAAAAACTTCATCTATTTACAAATAAATTTTTATGCATATATTTAAAAAATAAATTGTTTCAGTGGCATTTTGGTGTTTTTGTTTCTTCCTCTTATATTTAGAGGAAATAGGATGGAAGATTTAGAAATATAGCATCAGAAATGGAGTTTGAAATAAAACCGTCATGCTCTGGAAGCTGCATAATATAGTTCTCACACTAGAGAGAATATTTTTTTCCCTCAAATAGAAGAGAAATAATGTGCATGAATATGAAACATAAAGAAGAGCAGAGACAAAATAATTTATTTTTTTTCAGTGATTAGGGATTTTATGCTAAAATTTTCACAGATGTGCTCCTGAAAAATTGTGTGTAAGCTAAATTTCTGTACAGAGAGTAATTTTTCCTTTGACACACAATTATCACTTTGGAGATATTTCATCTCTCCGGGCCTTAGATTTCTCATGTGTAAAGTGAAGGCACAGAACTAGATGATATCTTATGTTTTTTTTTCTAGCTTTAGAATGCTATGACCTTATTTGTGATTGGTTTTCAACTGGCAATAGGCCCTAAAACTCTTGCTTTCCTCTCGGGACAAAGGCTAATCACCTGTACGTAATACTTAAGGGCATCGAGAAGGTTCTACTTAAAGAGATTCAAGATTGATTCTAAGTGTGAGGCTTAGTAAAGTATTTATGGTTTATAAAGCATGAGATGTTTACATAAGTTTAGATCAATAAAAACTTATGTGTTTCAAAGATGAGTAGCAGGGAAATATTTCATACAATTGAAATTAGTCTAAGTACGTAAAACAGAACAAAATACTGCCCAGTCACACACCATCCTCATAATTGTTGCTATGCTTCAGCCCATTGTTGCAGCCGCTGTGTCAATCCATTTCATTCCAGGTCTTCCTATTTTTCATTGATCCTCTACTTTACCAAGCATGATATCCTTCTCCAGTGATTGATCCCTCCTGATAACTCGTCCAAAGTCTGTGAGATGTAGAGGTGTAGTCTCGCCATCCTTGCTTCTAAGGAACATTCTGGCTGTACTTCTTCCAAAACAGATTTGTTCATTCTTCTGGCAGTCCATCGTATATTCAGTATTCTTTGCCAACACAATAATTCAAAGGCATCAGTTCTTCTTCAGTCTTCCTTATTCACTGTCCAGCTTTCACGTCCATATGAGGCAATTGAAAACACCATGGCTTGGGTCAGGCCCGCCTTAGTCTTCAAAGTGACATCTTTGCTTTTAACACTTTGAAGAGACCTTTTGCAGCAGATTTGCCCAACACAATACTTTGTTTGATTTCTTGACTGCTGCTTCTGTGGGCGTTGATTGTGGATCCAAGTAAAATGAAATCCTTTACAGCGTCAATCTTTTCTCTGTTTATCATGATGTTGCTTATGGGTCCTGTTGTGAGGATTTTTGTTTTCTTTATGTTGAGGTGTAATCTATACTGAAGGCTGTAGTCTTTGAACTTCATCAGTAAGTGCTTCAAGTCCTCCTCCCTTTCAGGAAGCAAGGTTGTGTCATCTGCATATTGCAGATTGGTAATGAGTCTTCTTCCAATCCCGATGCTGTGTTCTTCTTCATACTGTCCAGCTTCTCGGATTGTTTCACAACTCACAGATTGAATAAATATGGTGAAAAGATACAACCCTGATGCACACCTTTCCTGATTTTATACCACGCAGTATCCCCTTGTTCTCTCCGAACGACTTCCTCTTGGTCTATGTACAGGTTCCACATGAGCCCAATTAAGTGTTCTGGAATTCCCATTCTAGTTGCAATGTTGTCCATAATTTGTTATGGTCAACACAGTCGAATGCCTTTGCATAGTCAATAAAACACAAGTAACCTTCTTTCAGTATTCTTTGCTTTCAGTTGAGATTTATCTGACATCAGCAATGATATCCCTTGTTCCACGTCCTCTTCTGAATCCGGCTTGAATTTCTACCAGTTCCCTGCTGATGTACTGCTGCATTCACTTTTGAATGACCTTCAGTAAAATTTTACTTGTAACATTAATAATATTGTTTGATAATTTCTGCATTCTGTTGGATCACCTTTCTTTCAAAGAGGCATAAATATGGATCTCTTCCAGTCGGTTGGCCAGGTAGCTGTCTTCCATATTTCTTGGTATAGACGAGTGAGCACTTCCAGCACTGCACCCATTTGTTGAAACATCTCAACTGATATTCTCTCAATTCCTGGAGCCTTGTTTTTTGTCTATGCCTTCAGTGCAGCTTGGACTTCTTCATTAAGTACCATTGGTTCTTGATCATATACTATCCCCTGAAATGGCTGAATGTTGACCAATTCCTTTTGGTACAGTGACTCTGTGTATTCCTTCCATCTTCTTGTGATGTTTCCTGTGTCATTCATTATTTTGCCCATAGAATCCTTCGATATTGCAACTGGAGGTTCGAATTTTTTCTTCAGTCCTTTCAGCTTAAGAAATGCTGAGCATGTTCTCCCCTTCTGGTTTTTTAACTCCATGTCCTTACACATTTCATTATAATAATTTACTTGGTCTTCTTCCACCCTTTGAAATCTTCTGTTCACCTCTTTTACTTCATTATTTCTTCTGTTTGCTTTAACTATTCTACATTCAAGAGCAAGTTTAAGAGTCTCTTCTGACATCCATTTTGGTCTTTTCCTTCTTTCCTGTCTTTTTAATGACCTTTTTCTCTCTTTGTGTATGATGTCCTTGATGTCATCGCATAACTCTTCTGGTCTTTGGCCATTAGCATTCAGTGTGTCAAATCTATTCCTGCAATGGTCTCTAAACTCAGGTGGGATATACTCAAGGTTGTACTTTGGTTCTTGTGGACTTGTTTTCTTTTTCTTCAGCTTCAACTTGAACTTACTTGCATATGAGAAATTGATGGTCTGTTCCGCAGTTGGTCCCTGGCCTGGTTCTGACTTATGATAGTGTGCTTCTCGATCTTCTCTTTCCACAGATGTAGTCAATTTATTTCCTTGGTATTCAGTCAGGACAGGTCCATGGTACAGTTGCCATCAAAAAAGGTATTTGTAATGAATAAGTTGTTGGTCTGGCAATATTCTATCATGAAATCTCTGGCATCATTTCTATCACCAAAGCCATATTTTCCAACTATCAATCTTTCTTTATTTCAACTTCTGCATTCCAATCACCAGTAATTATTAATGCATTTTGATTGCATGTGATCAATTTCAGACTGCAGAGGTTGGTAAAAAACCTTCAATTTCTTCATCTTTGGCCTTAGTGGTTGGTGTGCAAATTGGAATAATAGTCGTATTAACTGGTCTTCCTTGTAGACATATGGATATTATCCTATCACTGACAGTGCTGTACTTCAGGATAGATCTTGAAATGTTCTTTTTGATGACGAATATTATACCATTCCTCTTTAATTTGCCCTGGCATAGTAGACCATACGACTGCCCAAATCAAAATGGCCAATTTCAGTCCATTTCAGCTCCCTAATGCCTAGGATACTAATTTTTATGCATTCCATTTCATTTTTGACAAATTTCAATTTCCCTAAATTCATACCTTGTACATTCGACATTCCGATTATTAATGAATGTCTGCAGCTTTTTCTTCTCATTTTGAGTCTTGCCACATCAGCAAATGAAGGTCATTAAAGCTTTATTCCGTCTACATCATTAAGGTCAACTCTATATTGACGAGGCAGGTGTTCCCCAGTCCTATTTTGAGTGCCTTCCAATCTGAGGGTCTCATCTTCCAAGACTATATCAGACAACGTTCTACTGTTATTCATAAGATTTTCACTGGCCAAGTTTTTTAGCAGTAGATCACCAGGTCCTTTCTTTTAGTCTGTCTTAGTCTGGAAGCTCCACTGAAACCTGGTCCATCATGGGTGACTCTGCTGGTACCAGTGGAATAGTTTCCAGCATCACAGCAACACACAAGCCACCACAGTAGGAGAAACTGACAGACGAGCAGTGACAAGATAAGTTAGGTCTATAAAATCCCTGTGGTATTAACTGTTATTACCATGATTAATTTCCAATGGAATGTTCAACTAATATCATGCATCAGTCAACCTTTTATATTTTAATATAATTAAGATGTCCCAAATAAAGAGAAATTCAAAGACTCAGCTGTGAATAGAGAAGGCTATTTATTTTTTCACATTTAATTAATTTTTTAAAAAATTTTTTAAAATTGTACTTTAGATGAAAGTTTACAGAACAAATAGTTTCTCATTAAACAGTTAGTACACATACTGTTTTATGACTTTGGTTAACAACCCCATAACATGTCAACACTCTCCCTTCTCGATAGAAGGCTATTTAAAATCATATGATAAGGGAAGAATACTCAGAGCTGTCTCTAGTCATTAATTCTAATATACTACAAACCATTCCAGACAGTTCTCATGAAGTGTCAGAATTCATAATATATGCAGTTATAAATACCTCAAGTTTCTTTGAAATAAATGAAGAGCTTCTGATTTTAATGAGATAAGAAAGGCTACACGTCATGACAAACCATAAAGCTAGAGATCACTGAGATATACTTTGAGTATATAATAGTAAACCACATATTACAGAATACAAACTCATAAATCTGACTGGTTCCTTCCAATAATACCAAATTGGTTAGTACCCATTTGTTATGGATTGAATTGTTTCCCCCCAAAATATGTGCTATAAATTCTAACCCCTATACCTGTGGTTGGAAACCCTGGTGGCATAGTGGTTAAGAGCTATGGCTGCTAACCAAAAGGTCTGCAGTTCGAATCCACCAGGTGCTCTTTGGAAACTCTATGGGGCAGTTCTACTCTGTCCTATAGGGTCGCTGTGAGTTGGAATTCACCTGATGGCAATGGGTATACCTGTGGTTACAATTCCATTTGGGGATGAGTTTTCTTTGTTATGTTAATGAGGCAGTATTAGTGTAGGGTGTGTTTTAAATCGCTCTCTTTTAAGATATAAAAGAGTAGATTAAGCAAGCAAGTAAGCACAAACTGAGGGGATGCTAAATGATCACCAAGGAAACTAGGAGTAGAAGCTGAAAAGAGACAAAAGCCTTTTCTTAGAGCAGACAAAAAGAAAGTCTTCCACTGGAGCCAGAGCCCTGAATCCAGACTTCTAGTCCCCTAAATTGTGGTGTTTCTGTTATAGCAGCACTAGATAACTCAGATGCCGTTTTTCCATATTTCCTCATTGAAAATAAAAGCCTTTCAGGGGTGAACTAATTTGCCAATTCATTTAAGATCCAATTGGAAGAGCATAGTCAATATCACTTAAATGTGTAAGTAAAAAGTTTTGAAATGGTGTTTAAATAAAATAAGAATAAATAAATAAATAAATAAATAAATAAATAAACAAAGGAGACTAAAGAGGTACAATAGTCCACTGACAAGGTCCAGAAGACAGAAGGGGACAAGGAAGCCCCCTGGTGATAGGGAACACAAGGTGGAGTAAGGATATTCTTGATGTGCTGTGAGATTGTTAACCATTGTCATAGGGCAACATGTGTAGTAACTGTTAAATGAATAACTATTTTTTCTGTAAGCCTTCATCTTAAGTGAGAATAACAGCACAGTTGGAAGAGCGTAGTCAATGTCACTGAACTGTGAATGTAGAAATTTTTGAAACGGTGTATCTTTGGCCATCTGTAATTTTCATCAAAAAAAAAGGTTGAGAATTTAGAGGCTTAATACGTTGTGGGGTTGTTAACCAATGTCAAAAAACAACATGTGTACTACTATTTCATGAGAAACTATTTGCTCTGTAAGCTTTCACCTGAAGTACAATAAAATATATATTAAAAAAAAAAAAAAAAAAAAAAAACCTAAAAATTTATTTTAGATACAAAAGACTGATAAATTTAACTGCAATTACAGCTAACTAAAATTATCAGCTATAATGCAATAGACGGAGCCCTGCTGGCACAGTGGTTAAGAGGTGCTAACCAAAAGGTCAGCGGTTCGAATCCACCAGCTGCTTCTTGGAAACCCGATGGAGCAGTTCTACTCTTTCCTATTGGGTCACAACGAGCTGGAATTGACTTGATGGCAATGGGTTTGGTTTTTTGGTTTAGTGCAATAGACAAAATATTACAATATTTATTTTAGATATATTCTAAAATTAAATTAAAAAAATAAATGTTTCATACCACACTATTGGCATAATATATCTTAATATGCAATGAAAAAGTAATCTAAGACATGAAAGAAAATATATTTGATAAATGATTACTAGCTATATTTCTTGGAGTCAATTAAATCTTTAAAATGTTATGGTGGGTATAAAATGTACTGATATTTTTCAACGATTATAGACTCTGTTTTAAAACAAAATGATTTAAAAAAAATTCATGCTTTGGCATCTCCAACCACACTGCCAGAGTCATTTGAATATGTACACCCATGATCATTTAACATCCGCAATACGTTCTGTGAAATAGGACGTGACGTGATTTGGACATTGTGCGAACATGCCTTAATTATGAGCAATAGCATTCACTGATTTTCCACCTTTGTGCTGTTTAATGACCTTTTGTTTCACTTCCAGATTGATACTTCTCCTTTGCCTCTTGCTGCTGCAAATCTCTCACAGGAAATTTCAAGCCTCCACTCTCCACAAATGCTCCATTTTCAACTCTCTTATACATCTCAGAGTAAATAGAAGCCATGAAACCAACAATTGCATAACTTTCCTCTAGTTACAGTGAAAGAGAGGCAGTTTCTTCTGCCTTAGGCCAGTTTCTTCACTTATACTCTAAATCCCAACTCTTTTCATCTTCTCAGGGGTACAATAAAGGAAAGACTAGAGAATAGCAGATGCCAAGATTTGCATGGACACCACATCAGTAAATGTAAGATATGTTTTTTTTTTTTCTATTGCTTGACATTTCAGCAGCATTTTAAAGTGCATATCTGAAAAAAAAAATCATGAAATGCCACCTATCATTCTGACTTCTCAGGCTTTTACATGTTTGACTATCTCTATTTACGCTAGTGTGTGACCACGGACATACATGCGGTTGGACTTGGTTGGACGTTGCTCGAAAGGACGTTATGTGGTGTATCACTGTATTTATTTTTAGAAATAAATTAGAATAGCTATTCTATCTGAAAACCTGAGATACATTTGCTGGTTAAAACACATGGGACTACTTTAATTAAAATGGTAAAATACTACAAACGATAGTTATAATACCACATGTAATTTAGCATGAACCAACAAATGACAAACGTGTACATAAAGCTACAAGTTGGTATCAGCCCCTCAAGAAAGATAATTTTAAATTACTTATTAACTAGTACTAGAAATAATTGTCTTCTTTTCAATCAATTAAGATACAAAGACTTTTGTGGTGTTTTAAATTTTAACAGAAACTTATTCTTTAACTTTGGCTGGACAATTTTCAGTAAGGTTTCATTGTCCCTGAAGTCTAGTCAATTTTTCGTCTAACTCCCCATAAAAAAAAATCACAGGCTTGCCTATCCTATGGATTCTTGCAATATTGCTACACAATGGTTAGCAGGAACTGTAAACTAATTTTAACTAAAAGTTCAACAGTTTCTGATAGGACTGATATCTTTCACATAAAGAGAGATGAGAATATGGCTAGGTTTAAAGCTGGCCCGAAACAACTCAAACACAATAGAAAGACAACGCTCAGTAATCAACGATCATGGCTTATCTTAATTCCTACTGAATACTGGACCAACATGCTAAAAGGCATTTATAAAACACTTAGGAAATCAGAAAGCATGACACTTTATTAAAATGTTACAATTTATCTCTCAAGCTAAAACACAGTGAAACACTAGAAACACGTCCATTAAATCTAAGAGTAAGATAAAGATGTCCACGAGGTATAAATTGGAAAGGAGGCAAAATTATAATTTGAAGATGTAACTGGAAAATATGAATCCACTGAAAAACTATTATAAATAACAAAACAGAACAATAATGTAGAGGTAGTACCCAGCTTGCAACCTATTCAAGTTACGACAAACCGTACTTACAATACCGTTTTTTGGTACATCTTATAGTTAGTAATATGTAATACATACAATGTTGCAGTACATAATTTGCTGATGTTATCATTTTCATATGCTCACCTTCAGATGTTCAATTTTATGATTTACTGTTCAAAACACTGCCATATAGCAGACCATGGCCTCGTCTACAGTGAAATTGGTGTCAGTGCCGAGAGTCGTAATGGATAGAAAATTGGACCCTAACGCTGATTGCTTTTCTGAAATCAATAGGAAGATCCAGGAAGCAGTGAGATGTTACTATGAAATATATGAAGACAAAAAAAGAAAAGGATCATACACAGAACTCACACCATTCCCATTCCTAGGCATAATCCAGATGATCCAAAACCTTCCACAAGTGGAGTTATTACCGCAAATGACAGAAAGTGAACTTTGTCCAACTCTTTTTCATTATCAGAGTAAATTTTTATGATTTGTGTATTTTTTATGTATTAAAACAGATCTGTAAGTTTATTTGTAATGTTTCCAACCCCCAAAGACAAATAAAGATTGGTTTTATAAAGATACTGTCACGGATTGAATTGTGTCCCCCAAAAATATCTGTCAACTTGGCTGGGTCATGATTCCCAGTATTGTATGATTGTGTAACATTTTGTAATCTAATGTGATTTCCTTATGTATTGTAAACTCTATCACTATAATGAGATTATATGTGATTTCCTTATATGTTGTAAACTATCACTATGACGAGGTTATACCGATGATGTTTACAAGATTAGATAGTGTCTTAATCCAATCTCTTTTGAGATACAAGACAGAGAAGTGAGCAGAGACCCATGGGAACCTCATACCACCAAGAAAGCAGTGCCAGGAGCAGAGCACGTCCTTTGGTCCTGAGGATCCTGTGCAGAGAAGCTCCCAGACCAGGGGAAGACTGATGACAAGGACCTTCCTCCAGAGTTGATAGAGAAGAGAGAGCCTTCCCCTGGAGCTGACACCCTGAATTTGGACTTGTAGCCCACTGGACTGTGAGAGAATAAACTTCTCTTTGTTAAAGCTATCCACTTGTGGCATTTCTGTTAGAGCAGCACGAGATGACTAAGACAGATACTGATAATAATAAAAACAAAAACAAAAACAAAAAATGAGGTATTTGACTTACGTAAGAACTGACTTACAACAGAGTCATCGGAACAGAACTCTGTCGTAAGTTGGTGACTACCTACAGCTGATAAATGATGATGATGATGACTGACGATAGTGAAAACTTACAATAGTGAAAGCTTCCATAGTGCTTACTTTGTGCCAGCAGGGTGCTACATATAATAACTCAATTAATCATCCCACTATCCTATGAAGTATATATCATCATCTCCATTTTATGGACTGGAAAATAGGCACAGAAAGATCGAGTGACTGCTCAAAGTCACACAGTTGATAAGGTAGGGTTGACATTCAAACACATGAGGCTACTTTTGTGTTTTTAATCACTATACATAGCGGTGAGAAAAAATATAAAATACCCCAATAATAATAGCAACAAAAGATTAAAATACGAGTCAGAATCGGCTTGAGAGTACACAACAACAGCAATCCTAACAAGAAATATGAAAGAAAACTTTAACATGCTACAAAGGAACTTTAAATAGAGAGGCAAACACTGTTTTTTAGGGAAAAAAAACTCGATATCAAATGTCATTTTTTCCTATTTATCCATAAATTTAATCCCAATATAAACACTAAAATGATTTTTTTTTTTTTAGGAGCAGGAGGAAAAAGACAAGCCAATTCCACAATTCAGACAGAAACACAGTGCCAAGTGATGGCATAATCATAGTTATAATTTTAATAACTATTTGGTAGTGGGAAAGAAATAAATGGAAACAGACAAATGTAACTGAAAAAAGGACACAGCAGTTGACACAAATACATGTAGGGGTACAGTTGACCATAAAGGGGTATTTAGCATCACAGGGAACTACTTATTTTATGCAAGAAAATATCTTTTAACTAATCTTAAACCAATTCCAGCAATATACATTTGATATAAAATTTTATATAAAAATATAAAATATATTAACTAAACTAAGTCTGTCAGGACTCTTACCTGACCACCCTTTGGTAAGCTAAGTGTTTATGTTGATTTCTGTAGGATTTCTGAACAACAATCTATGACTCAGATAGATGCATTTTGGAATAATACTAATTTAGCAAGCCTTCTAAATTGCTCACAATTGACCTTCAGCAACAAGTCTTTAGTAGATGTGAGAATGCTGCAGATAAAAGTTGACTTTTCTGTTTTCATTAGACATCCCTCTTTAAGTTCTGTGCCAGCACCAGTACAAATCAGACCAAGAACTGAAATTTTTAGTAGTAGGTCTATTTACAATTCTTGAATCTCATCTACATGGCTTTTTATTTATTTTGCATATTTTATAGGCTGTCCTGGGAGAACAGCAGGAATAAATAGGACTTTATACCCTGGAACTGTGTACATCATTAGACTCACAGAATCCTGTATATAACAATTGTGGTGGTCACTGTTGCTAGCCTTTCTATGGAATGGTGCCAGAATCCATTTCTCTTTAAATGTCAAGGAATGTCAGTGATACATGAAATGAAATCCCTGAATGTAGAGGCTGCATAAGGAAGATTTCAGTGCAGGAGCCCAGATATTCATTAGCCAGTTGGAATTATGCTATCTGTGTCCACCACTCTTCATGAAGAAAATATATTCTATAAATGTACTGGTGGACAAACATTGTTACAGGAGCTGTCTCTTATCAATACTGTTATATCAAGCTGTAAAGGAATAAAAACTGTCACCAGCATAGCCTTCCTAGCAACTGCAAGGTGGATATGCTAATGTTGTGTCAAAACATCACCCTGATGTCTACAGGGATATACGTAGTCTCAGAGTCTCAGATCACTTAATCTGCTAGCTTGGGTCAATCTTAAGCAGGGTATCCCACCCTATTTGGTCCTAAGTGTTATTTTTACCAAACGACAATAATTTCTATTCATTTGCTTCTTTTGTGTTTCCAGTCAAGAACTCCAACCCTAACACTCTCCTACCCAAAACTTCAAAACATCTCTTTATATTCCTCCTCATCCCCCAGACAGACAGACAGACAGACACACACACACACACACACACACACACACACACACACACTTCCTCAATACAGTACACAGCAGAAGTCTTCCTAGTGCTCATTCTGTCATTACTTAATTCTACATGGTTCTGGACATGTTTTTGCCCCTTATTTCACTTTCTGCATTTACAAGGCAGGACTCCATTCAGAAGACACTTATGTAGACTGAAATCTCTACACTCAGAAAGTGGCATTTTAATAATTTGATGACTTAAGGTGAGAAAACCCAAATATTTTTATAATAGAGAGGAAGAAAACATCTTTAATATGCTACTACAAATTCTGATTTCCCAAAGATAACTGCATGGAAAAGAATAATGGGAAATATTTAAAAATTTAGTGACAAGTTAACATGTAAATTTTCCAAGTTTCAGACTGCTATAGTAGAAACCATAATTAGATTTTAAAAATGAGAAAAATATGAAGGGTCATAGAGAAGGAGACATTGACGCAGTGTGTTGTCTCGTCAATTCCAATGCACTGCCCCATAGGGTTTCCTTGGCCATAAGCTTTACAGGAGCAGATCGACAGGTCTTTTCCCCTGCAGAGCAGTTGGTGGGTTTAAACTGCTGACCTTTCAGTTAATAGCTGAGTGCTTAACCATTGTGCCACCTAGCAGTGATAAACATACATCACTAATTCAGAGTTTCTTGACTTGGAAATAAAGAACTAATCTTAAATTATTTCGTTACATTTATTTATTTATATTCTGCTCCATTCCACAAAATATTTGAGATAGCTTTTCATTCCATTTACCTTTCCAAACAATCTAACACATGTTTTTTTGCCCCTTCCTGATGCATTAGTTCCAACTTCCAAAATAGATTTCTGCTGTGTTAAATTACAACCAAAATTTGGAACTGATACATTGTGGGGATGGAAGTTTATATAAAATGATAGACATCTTGCTAATTCTGGACTCAAGGGGCTCTGTTTTAAATAACATTTGAAAATGGAAAACAAACAGCATAGCTGTAATGGGGAAAGGCAGAGAAGAAATCACTGATCTTCCTACCCTTCATGTGAACTACAGATGTATTCCCAGTCACCTGTCCTGATGTATTCTCAACTAATAAGGTACTTAGAAAAGATGCAGTCCACGTTGCTGTGAAGTGAGAACTGAAAACGTCTTTGTAATTGTAAAGCCCTTTATAAATTATCACCTGGCATGTAGTAGGTACTCAATAAATATTTGCTGAGTGAGTAAACTATAGTTAAAATTCCCTTTAAATGATGAGGAAAAAAAGGAAAGGTAAAATAGCAGATTTTTTTAAAAATTATTTTTCTCTTGGTTTTTCCTTAAATCCCCACCAACATTTCTCTTGCCTCTGTCCATTTCTTCTCTTGAAATAAAATTGTTCATATGTTTAAGTTTTCAGGAGGTGGGACAGTTTCCATGTTATATGACAACTGTGTTTATACTCATATTCACACATACTCATAATAAGACCCTGCAATTACTACTTGGATCACTGCACACATTCTGAGTTGATTTAATAGTGTTAGTTTTTACTGATTTCAAGAGAGAAAACATCATCAAATGTTAGTGGGGACCATAAAATTTTTGAGTCTTGAATGAATTTCTCACTCTGATTTATTTCCTCAGGGGTGACCTTTGAAATTCCAGTGTTGTAGGCTTGTACAGCTGATCAGGAACTGCTCTTATAAAAGAAGAAGAGAGGGGAACCATCAAGACGGAGATTTATAATAGGGCTGCCTGCTGGCAGTAAAGACAAGAGGACAGACTCAGAGAGTGAGCAGGTTGAGACTGCTGATTAGTGAAAGAGGTTGTGGTTTTTGTTCATGAAAGGCAAATTAACTTGGGGAATAAGGTTAGACATAAATAACTAGAAAACGAGTAGACTGGTATAAAAATACAAAAAGAATCAATGCAAAAAATAACACTTTAACCATAAATATGAATGTCTTATCACTGAGGATTTTTTTGCTCCCGATGGATACACATTTCTGCTTAACTACAAAGATATGACTTATGAGAAAACGGTATACATGTCTTTTTAAGAATTTAAACTTTTCTTAAAGGAGTTGTTCTCAAACATTAAGGAACATAAGAATCTCTCAGGGACCTTAGTAAAAACATAAAATTCTAGGGGCCAACCATCAGAGATTGATTTAATAGATTTGGAGTATGGGGGGGAGTCTAGAATATGTATTTTCAACAAGTATAGAAGATTTTGACAACTTTTTTTCAGATAAATTGTTTTAGAGAAAATAATGTAAATACTGATTAACTGAAATTAAGCTACTGTTAATTAATTCAACAAATATTTATTGATTACCTACTACAAGCCAGGTACTGTGATAGGCATTGGGGATACAGTGGTGGGCAAGATCCAATCTCTCCCCTCTGCATACTGGAGGGCTAAAAAATAAAACAAATAACCAAACAGATAAATACATAATTTTAAACATAACGTGAGCTATGAAGGAAAAAGTGTTACGGATTGAACTGTGTCCCTCAAAAAGAGATGCTGAAGTCTTAATCCCTCACCTGTAAATGTGACTTTGTTTGTGGAAACAGGGTGTTTCTTTGCAGATGTTATCAATTAAGGAAGTCATACTATAGTAGGGTAGGTCCTAATCCTTTATCCCTTCTGAGTGGCATTCTAGAAAAGGAGAGGACAGAGAGGGAAACAGAGTCACAAACAGGGGGAAGACAGGAACCCCAAGAAATGCCTGGGGGTACCAAAAGGAGAGAGAGACAAGAAAGGTCTTTCCCTAGAGTGGATAAAACTGCCAACACCCTGAATTCAGACTTCTATCCTCCAAAATTGTGAGGATATAAATTTCAGTTCTTTAAAGCCACCACTTTGTGGTATTTTGTTATGGTAGCCCATAGAAACTAAGACAAAAAACAAAAAAACCCAAATCTGTTGCTGTCACCAGTTTCGACTCATAGCGACCTTATAGGACAGAGCAGAACTGCCCCATAGGGTTTCCAAGGAGTGGCTGGTGGATTCAAACTGCAGACCTTTTGGTTAGCAGCCTAACACTTAACCATTGTGCCACTAGAACTCCAAAACTAAGACAAATAGTAGTAAATATTCCTGATTAATAAGAATCTGTGATTGATTAAAAGAGCCCTGGTGGCGCAGTGGATGAAGCACTTGGCTGCTAATGGAAAGATCTGTGATTCAAACCTACCAGCTGCTCTGCAGGAGAAAGATGTGGCAATCTCCTTCCATAAAGATTTACCACCTTGGAAACCCTATGGGACAGTTCTACTCTGTCTATAGGGTTGCTATGAGTCGGAATTAACTTGATGGCAGTGGTTTTTTTTGTTTTTTTTTGGGTGATTGATTAAGTGAATGCTTTGTACAATACAACTGAGGGTTAACTAGTATAGCCTTCTTTGTGGTAATTATTTCAAGTAAGTAAATATATATCAAGACCATAGTATTTTTCAGGCACTTAATTAGTCCCTGGGGATCCAAAGATAAGAATGTTTTTTTCCTCAATGTATCCATAAACTAGAAACCCTGGTGGCGTAGTGGTTAAGAGCTAGCTACAGCTGCTAAACAAAAGGTTGGCAGTTTGAACCCACCAGGTGCTCCATGGAAACCCTATGGGCAGTTCTACTCTGTCCTATAGGGTCGCTATGAGTTGGAACTGACTTGATGACAATGTGTTTGGTTTTTTTTTTAAATCCATAAACTAGCAGGGAAGAAATTATGTGATTCTTTTATTTTCAAAAGTATGTTATTTTTTAAGAGGCTACAATGTGTCACACACTGTGCTAAGCAATGTAAACACAAAAATGAAAAAAATACTGTTGTTACTCTTCAGGAATTTAAAGTTTAATAAGCAAAACATATACAGAGGCCTAAAAGCAGTTGGGTGGTGCAAACAGTTAAGTGCTTGGCTACTAACTGAAAGCTTGGTGGTTCAAATCCACTCAAAGGCACCTCAAAAGAAATATCTTGTGATCCACTTCCAAAAGGTCACAGCCATTTGAAAACATGTGCGGTCCTACTCAGAAACACATGGAATCAACTCGAGGCAACTTTTTTTCTTAAAGCAGAAGCATATATGAGATATTTCTAAAATTGAGAGAAATCTAGTTCCTATGCTAAAGTACAGGATATCATGAGGAAGAATACTGACAGAAGAGGATGACAAGGTAGGCAAGGGGAAGATTATGGAGGGCCTTGTAGATCAAGCTAAGGATTTTTAATTTTATTATAAGGGTAATGGAAAGAGTCTTGATAAGAATTTTGGTTAAAAAAGATGGTTAGCTGAAGTTAGAAGAATGGTTTGGAGAGGAACAAGAGTGGATGCATGGAGACCACTTAGGAAACTGCTGCAGGACAGCAGGTAAGAGATCATGCCGAACTTGACTAAGATGATAACAGCAGAGATGAAGAGAAGCAGACAGATTAATGAACAAGGATTTATGATTGATTGAATTTGGAAGGTGAGACAAGACGATTCTGGTTGAACAAATGGGGGGATGGTAATGGTGGTTAAGATGGAGAGAATGCTGAGGGAAGAACAGCTTTAAGGGAAAAAGATAATAAATTCAGCTTTGGACATGTTGAATTAGAGTTGCCTGTGAAATATCCAAGTGGAGTGTTGAGTCGGCATTAAATATATGGGTCTCCTAGATCTCAGAAGAGAAATTTGAGCTAACAATTGGAAGTCATGGTAACTATATGATGCAAGTATGTAAGATTGCCCAGTATTTGTCTTGTGTGAGAACTGAAGAAGGCCTACACAGAACCCTGAAGAACTGCTACATTTAATGGCATGGAAGGGCAAGTGAAGACAGAGAAAGATATTGAGTAGAGTAAACAGAGAGGCCAGAGGAAAACAAGGAGAAATACTGTTTGATGCCCAGGAAAAATAATACATGAAAAAGAGTAAACAGTTAATTCTTCTGAAGGCTGCTAAGAGATCAAGTGAGATCAGGACTGAAATCAGTCATTTGTAATTTTCACTAGAGCAGTTTCAGAGGAGTGGGGAAAGTAGAATACAAAGTGAAGTGAGTGTACGAATAAGATAGGCATAAGGAATGGAGATAACAACTTTTATAACTCTTTTCTGGAATATAATTGAGAGATAAATGGAGAGAGTCATTAGTCATGTGTCAGCAGAAGGAGAGTTACTTACAGAGAGATGGCAGAAAACAGAAGCCATAAAAGTATGGGGAAAAAGTGGGTTGACTGGCAGCATAAGAGCAATAGGATCAGAGAGTGAGTTGCTGAAACATCACATAGGCAGCAATAAACACCAGTTTCTGACAGGATAGCTATTAGAGTGTCTGTCCAATGACCAAAGCTGTCACGGGATAACTGGAGCTACTATAGTACCATGAACAGTGCTCTGGTTTCCAAAATTCTGGCTGTCTAGCTGCTGAGACTATTTAACATCTCCCTTATTTCTCAGTGTATCATTAAAATAAACCTTGATTAACCGAGGTTTGTTGTTGTTAGGTGCTGTGGAGTCAGTTCCGACTCACAGCAATCCTAGTACAACGAAACAAAACATGGATGGTCCTGTGCCATCCTCACAATTGTGGCTATGTTTCAGCCCACTGCTGCAGCCACTGTGTCAGTCCATCTCACTGAGGGTCTTCCTCTTTTTCGCTGACCTTCTACTTTACCAAGCATGATGTCCCTCGTCTGGGACTGGTCCCTCCTGATAACATGTCCAAGCGCGTGAGATGAAGTCTCACCATACTCACTTCTAAGGAGCATTCTGTCTGTATTTCTTCCAAGACAGATTTGTCCCTTCTTCTGGCAGTCCATGGTATATTCAAAATTCTTCGTCAACACCGTAATTCAAAGGCATCAATTCTTTGGTCTTCCCTATTCATTGTCCAGCTTTCTCATACATATGAGGCAACTGAAAACACCATGGCTTGTGTCAGGCACATCTTAGTCCTTAAAGTGACATCTTTGCCTTTTAACACTGTAAAGAGGTCTTTTGCAGCAGATTTGCCTAGTGCAATACATGGTTTGATTTCCTGATTGCTGCTTCCATGGGTGTTGATTATGCACCCAAGTAAAATAAAATCATTGACTAACTTCAAGATTTTCTTTATCATGATGTTGTATATTGGTCCAGCTGCGATTTTTGTTTTCTGAGGATATTTGAGCATACATCTTTTCTTCACATTCTGAAAACTCTTAACTTATACCTGGAGAAATCATAAGCTTAGGAATTGCAATTTTGAGTTTTGAGAGACAATCAAATTGAATGGCACACAGAATTGTGGGCTTAGAACTTAAGAAAAATGGAGCTGAATTTTAGGATGCTATCTGTGACAGATAAAGCAATGGAAATAGATGTCTGGAGACAGAAAATAACCCAAGCTGCGGATAGGAGGGAGAAAGCTATCAGAGGTGTAATGAAAAGGAGAAGTAGAACTCAGAGAATAAGTAACATTTAAAACCAAAGGAGAAGAAAATTTGCAGTGAGTGGGTGATCAATATTATGAATTTCCTCAGAGGATGAAAAAGATAAACAATGACACAAAGTTCATTGGATTAGTGTCTTGGTATTTCACCGGCAACCTCTAAAATAAAGTTTCCTGTTCTCCTGGAAAAGAAAAGAAAAATTGGAAAAGTTGTGAATTAAGTGGGTAGAAAGTAATTAAAGGACTTAAATATACATTATTTCAAGATGTTTGACTGTGGTG
Organism: Dugong dugon; assembly: GCA_030035585.1. Taxonomy (NCBI): domain Eukaryota; kingdom Metazoa; phylum Chordata; class Mammalia; order Sirenia; family Dugongidae; genus Dugong; species Dugong dugon. The sequence continues at coordinate 15,548,239 of CM057463.1, read as the reverse complement.
AGATATAAAAACATCTTGTGGGTGGAGTAAGTTTTATATAAGAGTTTTGGACTTTTTATAAATGAAAAAAATATGCATAGTTTGTAGGCCACAAGGGAAGAACCACTGGTAAATACTGATTCTGGAAAAGGCATAAGGAAATAAGATGAATAACATACATGGAAAGAAAGGTTTGAAAAATTGGAAATGAGGTGTCTTTCTTTAAAACAGGGAGAAAAGTGAGAGGAGAGGTGAAGACAGAGTATAATAACTAGTATACCAGAAGTCTGTGCTGGAGGTGACGAAGTCTAGGACTCACTGCCAGAGGTTTACACAGGCGGTAAACTTTTGTATAAGAAGAATGCAATAGAAAAAAAAAAGTAAGATAAGTATCTATCAAAAAGGCTTTATTTTACTAATTTCTACTTCTAGGAGCAAGAACTTAACCAGGGTTAAGGCCTATATATTTTATTGGTAATCAAAGCATCATAATATCCAGATTTGTAGACTGCATAAATATTCGGTGAGGTAATAAAAGCTCTTACAGGACAAACGCTAATATTAAAGAAAAAATTTCCTTAAATTTCAAGGGAAACTAGCTTCATGAAAACAATTCTTTCAATTTTGAAAAGGAAAAGTTTTTAAGTATGTAAACGTATCTTGCTATTAGCATAGACTTTTTCTTTTATTAAGGACAGCAGTAAAATCATCCTAATTCAAAGGGAAAGCAGTTCTCCTGTGTTCCAAAAAATATATTTAATCACTTTAGTGCCTTATGTGATATTACAAAAAAAACATGTAATGCTAAGTCCTACTCTGAAGGTAAGAAACATACATTCCATGTGTGTGGGGTGGTGGTGGTGGTGATAGTGGTTTATATACACATAAAATAGAATCATTTAGTCATATAAATAAAAACAACTGTAGAAAGGTGATAGTGTATATGTCTACATATAACTGAGACTATTTGGTGATATTCTTGCAATCACTTATTCCCCTTTTAAGGATGTGAGGATATTTCTCATTAAGTATTTATGAATTTCTCCAGGAATTTTAAGGCAGCCTTTAGGTGTGAATGGCAAACTGAATAAGAATCGAATAATCTGTGACCTCATGATCATGGTAAATGGATTAAAATGACAAGCTATCGTAAATTATAAACAGAAGATAAATTATACATAAAGAATAGTTATATTATTAATCACCTAAAGAATAACCTAAATAATAACAAATAGCATGGATTTCAGAAAATAGTAAAATTCTATCTCTTAATACATCATTTTCCTTAATCTGATATTAATAGACAGAGCTTTTCCATATAATTTTAACTCAGCCAATCTTTGAATGGAGCGCCAGATTCTAACAGACTGTCAACTGCTGTCTTCCTTTAACTTCAGAACAAATTCTCATTAGCACTGTCCAACCTGGTGGGATTCTCTCTTTGACTAACTGAAATGAAAACTGGACTTAACTTAGAGATATATCAGAGATACTCCCCCCTCTGAGGATCAGTTCTGCTCAGGGTTGACTGATATCAAGACTCCCTTTTTAACATTCCACAGAAGCTTCAGAAACGCTGTCAGTATAGTTATTGTCCTCTCAACGAACCAAGGTATTTCTTGCCAAAGACTCAGAGTTCCCATTAACAACATTCTTATCAGGACAAAGACTCACAATTAATTAAAACACAGAACTAATAATAACAACTAAAACAAGTCCACAGAGATTAAGGACATACCTTAGTGGTTTTATTATTTCTTCTGATCCTTTCCCCCCCACTTACCCTTTAGCAACTCAAGCAGACTCATTTTATAAACACAAAGGCATATATTTTTCTCCCATGGTATTTGCTACAGAGTGGAATATATTCTTGAAAGTGCTAAACTCATCATTTAAATGAAATGTAACAAAAATTAAATATAATTTGCACACACGATATAATGATATCACTAACAAGGAGAAAGAAATCCTGGTGGGCTTAGACTATATAACTCAAGAAAGGTATTTTCAAAATAAAAGATAATTAAATTTATGGTTAGAATAACTATACTGAGTTAATTTAAAATATAATTTCAAGTCTGTGCATTTAAGAACTCCTTAACTTTACTGTGAATAATTGCAACCTCCCAGCTTCTTTCAACTCTTCTGGTGCTTAATATTCGCAGTCACAAGCTGTGTGTTATCATAGAATCTTAGGCCTTGCATACCTACCACATTAGTAGTGAAACTCCATAGTGTTGCAAGAACTCTCATTAGCAGAGGGAATGTGGCCTATTAAAGTGAAGAGTTTTTTTTTTTTTTTTTTTTTTTTTTTTACCAAAGTACCACATGTGTAGGAAATAATAAGTAAAACAAAATTAGTCAAGTATGCAATATTATTTTTATTTTTCATTCATCCTTTCTTGTGGTGATTTTGAGATTGCTTGTGATGATAAAAAAAAAAAATAAAATAAAGGAACTCTTGTTCTCCTTTACTTATATAAATCCCATGCACCTTTCAAAGGCTAATTCAAATAAAAAGACTTGGTAAGGTTAATAAATAAACGTCTGTTATGTGCAAGGCAGATAATAAGGGAAATACAGAGCTGTCTAAGAACAGATTCCAAAGCATAAGTTTATAACCTAGTGGTAGCAGATAACGTCAGCCTTCTTTATCAAACCTTACTGACTTCAGACTACAATGATCTTCCCTTCTCTGACTTTCTATAGTACTAGATTATAAACAATCTCTCACAGTTAATATATTCAGGTATCTTGAAATTTTCTTGTAGTCAGAAGTCAGGATGTTATATTTGTTGCTGGTATTAATGTCTGTTTGTTATGCCCATATTGAACCTAGCTAGCACTGTGCTGAGCAAGCAGTAGCAGACAGTTTTCTACACATCTTGTTAGCTGCTATCCAGTTGGCCCCTGACTCATGGTGATCCCAGCACAGCGGAACGAAACATTGCTCAGTCCTGAGCCATCCCCATGATCAGTTGAGGATCAGATCATTGTGATCCATAGGGTCTTTACTGGCTGTTTTTCAGAAGTAGATCACCAGGCCTTTTTTCCCAGTCTGTGTTAGTCTGGAAGCACCACTGAAACCTATTCAGCATCAAAGCAACATGCAAGCCTCCACTGACAGATGGGGTAGCTACACATAAGATACAATGGCTTGGAATCAAACCCAGGTGACCTGCATGGAAGGTGAGAATTCTGCCATGGAAGTTATACTTTTCTTTTTAGTGTATCAATTTCTGCTTTATCCTTAATTTTCTTCCTTGTGATTCCCTTGGTTTTATTTACTAGTTTAACTTTCTGAATTCTAAATTTCCTTAAATATTACTTTAGTTGTACCTCATAGGTAAATTGTTAAACGATTTTAGACTGTTTTGAATCTAAAAGTAAGAATGGAAGACAAAAGCAAAAATATAATGTAATAGCCTTTGCTGTTATGGTACTATGTCCTCTCTAAAATAATCTAAATCTGACAGAAAAGGATATGTAGCCAAACAGAAAACAGCCAAGTTTAATGATAATAAAGAAAACCAAACCCAATGCCGTCAAGTCGATTCCAACTCATACCGACCCTACAGGCCAGAGCAGAACTGCCCCATAGGGTTTCCAAGGAGCGGCTGGTGGATTCAAACTGCTGACTTTCTGGTTAGCAGCTGAGCTCTCAACCACTATGCCACCAGGGTTTCCTGGTAAAGTAATAATAATAAAGCTAACATAAAACCTGGAGCTCCTTGGAAACCCTACGGGGCAGTTCTACTGTGCCACCAGGGCTCCAATGATAATAATGGCCTCTGGAAAATACACAGCCACTCGCTATCATGATAGTTCCATTGGATTCAAAAGACCTAATGTCTCTGACACACTTTTCTTTAGTATATGTCTCTCTGCCTTTCTCGAAGTTGAAAACTGCCCATGCAATCCTGCTACTTTTACAAACAAATGTTGTGGCTTGAATCAACAGCAGGTTTTTGTTTTTGTGTTTTTAGATTAATTAATTAATTATAAAATAAATTCATCAATAATTCAGTAGTCGTGATAAGACACATCCAGGTAGGTATCTCACTTGAAGAACTCTAAGAATTTCCCACTCTTCTCCAAATCAAGATGATAGAAGTGCTGGTTTTAAAGCCCATAAACCTTTCAGTAGTTCCATTCCATGTTTAAATGTCTATTTATTCAGAGAGGGGCATATTTCAGAAACAAACACAGCACAACCTTGGAATATATTCTCAGAATGAGGGAAAAAGAAAAATCCCTCAGCTTGGCTCAACCGTCCTTCACCCTCACTTTGGTGTATATCTCCGAGTATGGACGTACTGAAACAAAATAAAGGCCAAAGAACGATCCAAGAGTGAAGTCTACTCTTAAAATGCAGAGTGGGGAAAGGATAGAAAGAAGAGGTTGGTAAAAGGATACTGCCAATTACATGGATTATCCATATACCTTAGGGAGATTACAGTGGAGAGAGTGAAGTGTTACCAACAGACAATCACTATACTCACTATGTATCTCTACCAGCAAAGAAAATAATTGTTGAGATGCTCTTTCATAGTTTATATTACCAGATTTCTCCCCAAAATATAAAAGTACTAATCTAACGCCAATATGTTTTTTTCCAAACTTTAAATGTTTTCTTGTAGTGTCTGATTTTCCATTCCTCTCCCCATTTCAATTTCCTCATGGTCTAAGCTAATTTTCAGCTTGGTAACAAATGTCACTAATCCATCTATTCTCAACCTAGCAGTCTATTTACCTAATATAATTAGGAATTCTTAGCCACTTCTAACCAGTGACAGTACATTAGTGAGATGGTTGCACTTATACAGAGAAGAAAACAAAAGGTTGAGAACCAGAGTAATCATAAACTTGATCAAATAACTTGTTGGTCAAGGATAGATATTAGCCATTTTACCCTGTAATCAACTATTATACTTAGGAAGACACAGAAACTTTATGACTGGCAAATTTTGCACTCTGGGCTTTTAAGAGGTGGTAGCTTTTCCTCTTAACACTTAAGATTTGGCTTTTGTTAACATTTCACTTCCTTCTACTGCTTTCCATGTAGAAAACTGGCTGCCTTCATGGAAGATTTGAGAGAGGGCAAACGTTGTATAAATCAGAGGTTCAAGATTAAAAATTTCTAAATTACCTCCTAAATTATTTCAGATGCTTAAGAATTATGCAGTACCTTGAATATGTAGTAAAAGAAAATAAATCAAAAGGTTTAGAGACATTGAATCAGTTGATTCTTTCTTCTCGAATCAAATATTAAACAATGCTTACTTTTCACAACTAAAAAAGTAAATTCCCTAAATATCATATATATTTTAGTAATAGACATGTATATAAAGAATATATAAAATACAATCTAAAGCCCAATTTTTAGTTTATATGTTTATTTGAATAATTAGTACTTTTTCCCCCATTAGTATAAAAATAATTGAATGTTGATGTTATATATGTATAACCCTATATGTTTATGCTATCATTTAAAATGTGAAAACATATTATGCAGAGAATAATTTTATGTTATTTGGCCTAATTTAGTTTTAAAATTTAAAACAGAATATTATGTAACATTACAGAGTATTTTACATATAAATACTCTATAAATCAGTGGCTAACTGATAATATTTTTATAGGAGTGTAATTTTTAAAGACAATTTTTTGATAGAATGCTTAGAATTCTTAATGCATTCCTTAGAATTTCTGTCTAGGGATTTGTTTGCCTTGAACTTTCTCTAAACTTGGACTGCAGGAGAACAATTCATGTTTTAATTAAGTAAATCAAGTTCTTTTGATATCCTATACACAAACCCAATTACACCTTATTTTCTTAGTCTGGAATTTTCTTTGACTTTTGGGGAGGGGGGCTTGGACTATATTATACACTATTATGGAAAAAATAATTTCAAACGATTTTAATTGTTTTCTACAGTAAGTCTGTCAGTGCTGAGTCTTTGCTAAAGCTCTGTAATGCACAACAAATTTTTTGTGTGCACTTTAAAATCAAATCTATTATCTCCATCAACAACAGTGCTAAGCATGGAGGAAAAAAATACTACTACATTATTTACATGAAATGTTGTTATTTTAAGAATATTCAAAGTTTTAGTTCACTTTTCTATCAAACTGCTTTATTTTACTTACCTTCAATAGGGCTGACAAATTTTACACTTACATTTAGTACCAGGGCTCCCAATTCTCATTAATATTGGGCTTATTGTAACTGCTTCTAATTTCCATATTACTTATGCAGAGATAACTTGATAACAATTGTATTAGAACCATAATCACAAAGGTATTAGAACATAAATACTAAATACGTAAAGTTAAATTGTTCTCGATGCATCTACTGCTCTGAATAATTTCAGCAGGCAGTGTTTAGTTCTCCTTTACGTTTATATTCTACTCTCAGTATAATTTGTTAGAAAAAAGTAGTCACATAACTTTGTTTTTCTTTCTACCTTATTGTACAAACATTTCAATTTCACCATGAGTCAGAATCGACTTGACGTCAACTAGTTTGTTTGTTTTTCTTGTTGGTTTTTTTTTTTTTTTGGATTATATAGGTGACTGCATGAGTAAACACATGTATCAGAGAAACAGAAGAAAATTACAAAAATGAAAAGCTATGACTCTAGAGTAGGCTGATTACATATTAATGTATATATTTCAATAAACAAGAGGGTTAACACAATGTTTACACTACTGATAAAACGGCAATTTATAAGTTAACTTGTATTAAGTAATTTTTTGAGTTTCCTCAACTCTAAAAAAGGGATAAAACTATTTCAGAGATTTGTTTAGGGACAGATAAGATAATGTATGTGAAAAGCCCTGGTGGCACAATGGTTAAGTGCTCAGCTGGTAAAAAAAAGGTTGGTGGTTCAAACCCACCTGCTGCTCCATGGGAGAAAGATGTGGCAGTCTGCTTCCATAAAGATTTACAGCCTTGGAAACCCTATGGGGTCGCTATGAGTCAGAATCAAACCAATGGCAGTGGGTTTAAAACAATGTATAAGAGCCCCTGAAAACTAAAATAACTGTGGTGTATGTTTATTAAATTGTTCAAACTATAAAACAAAAAAGTGGTTTTATTGAGATGAAACTTTGTACACTGGCATTTACAGTTGACTTAAATATAAAATACATTTTAAAGATTTTATCTATACTAAATTCATTTTTTTCTACCACCTGTCCATCAGTTTGTTGTACTGTGGTGGCTTGAGTGTTGCTATGATACTGGAAGCTACGCCACCAGTATTTCATATATCAGCAAGGTCACCATGGTGGACAGGCTTAAGTGGAGATTCCAGACTAAGATGGACTAGGAAGAAAGGCCTGGTGATCTGCTTCCCAAAATTAGCCAATGAAAACCTTATGGATCACAACATAACACTGTCTGACTCAATTTCTTTGTATATATCATCAAGAGGAATTAATTGCTAGAGGAGGACATCATGTTTGGTGAAATAGAGGGTGTGGGAGACCCTCCTTGAGATGGATTGGCAAAACAGCCATAACATGCTGGCATCGTGAGCGTGACACAGGACTGGGCAACGTTTCCTTCTGTTGTACATATGGTTGCCACTGAGTTGGAGTCAACTGGACATCAGCTAACAACAACAAATTCATATTTAATCCATGCTTAAAGCATATCTTGCAAACTGAAGATAATGTATGCTGTTTTATTATGACAGTAGTGCATGTAAGCAGTTACCACTACAAACATAAAATTATTTAATAAAATCTCTGATTAGTATATGTGTGCACAAACAGGTTATCACAAAGAATTTAGCAATAATTCTTTTTAATCCACAGTTTGCATGCAACTAAGTTGTATCAGTCATCGGTAAATTAACATGGCGATCAAAATCTGACAAGGAAATAGATTAAACAATCCAGTGTTGACCACAGTATTTTTCCAAAATACATGCAGTTTTCAAAAATCCATTTTCATTCTATTCATCAAAATTACATACCTGAACTTATATTTTTCTTGCATTAATGAGCTGTGGTCAGAATTCACAAGCAGTGTCTAAGCTATTTAAGGGAAAAGTAGACAGGAGAGAAATTGGCACTAGATGAAGAAATTCTTTTGGCAATTCTTTAGTAGTTTCAGAATCAAAATAGTAATAAAAATAAGAAGTAAAGGTCAAAATGAAATCCTAAACTGCAATTACTGAGGTAAAACTGCCAGAAAGATTCCTTCTTTGGAGAGCCAGCCCCCACCTTGCACTGTTTTTTTCCGTTTGTAGTGGCTTCTAAATGTAAAGTAATAATAATAACTCAAAAACCCATTGTCCTCGAGTTGATTCCGACTCATAGTGACCCTACAGGACAGAGTAGAACTGCCCCATAGAGTTTCCAAGGAGCGCCTGGTGGATTTGAACTGCCGACCTTTTGATTAGCAGCCATAGCTCTTAACCACTACGCCACCAAGGTTTCCTAGCAAAGTAATAATAATAAAGCTAACATAAAACCAAATCAAATCCATTGGTCTTGAGTCCATTCCAACTCATGGCGACCCCATATGTTACAGGGTAGAACTGTGCCGTAAGGTTCTCATGGCTGTAATCTCTATGGAAGCAGATAGCCAGGGCTTTCTTCCCTGTCACTGTTGGGTGGGTTTGAACTCCCAACCTTTAGGTTAGTTGTTGTTGCTAGGTGTTGTACAGTTGGTTCCCACTCATAGTGACCCTATGTACAACAGAGTGAAACACTGTCTGGTCCTGCACCATCTTCACAATCATTGCTATGTTTGAGCCCGCTGTTGCAGCCACTGTGTCAATCCATCTTGTCGAAGGTCTTTTTCTTTCTCTCCGACCCTCTACTTTACCAAGCATGATATCCTTCTCCAGGTACTTGTCCCTCCTGATAACACGACCAGAGTATGTTTGTCATCCTTGCTTCTATGGAGCATTCTGGTTGTTCTTCCTCCAAGACAGAGTTGTTCATTCTTCTGGCAGTCCATGGTATATTCAATATTCTTCACCATCGCCGCTAATCCGAAGGTATTAATTCTTCTTTTGTCTTCCTTATTCATTGTCCAGTTTTTGCATGCATATGAGGTGACTGGAACACCATGGCTTGGGTCAGGTGCACCTTAGTCCTCAAACTGCCATCTTTGCTTTCTAACAGTTTAAAGAGGTCTTTTGTAGAGTAGTTGAATACAAACCATTTGTGCTACACAGTGACCTAAAGCTAATATAAAAACCAAACAAACAAACAAACAAAAAAACCCCAAACTCGTTGCCAGCGAGTTGATTCTGAATCATAGTGACCCTATAAAAAACCGAAAAACCAAACCCGTTCCCATCAAGTCAATTTCGACTCATAGTGACCCTATAGGACAGAGTAAAACTGCCCCATAGAGTTTCCAAGGAGTGCCTGTTGGATTTTGAACTGCTGATCTTTTGGTTAGCAGCCGTGGCACTTAACCACTATGACACCAGGGTTCCCTAGTGACCCTATAGGACAGAGTAAAACTGCCCCATAGGGTTTGCAAGGAGCGGCTAGTGGATTCTAACTGCCAACCTTTTGGTTAGCAGCTGTAGCTCTTAACCACTGTGCCACCAGGGCTCCACAGCTGAGGAGAAACACGAGAATACCAGAACAATGATTCTTTTGCACCAATTATTTAGATACAATAATTTGTATCTAAATTTTCAAAGTTGAAACATTTAATCTTTAATTACTAAATATGTAATAATGATTATTAGCATTTTGAGTACCTATTATCTACAAGGAGCCCTGGTGGTGCAGTGGTTAAGGGCGCAGCTGTTAACCAAAAGGCCAGCAGTTCAAATCCATCAGCCACTCCTTGGAAAACCTATGGGGCAGTTCTACTCTATCCTATAGGGTCGCTATGAGTCTGAATCGACTCGACGGCAACAGGTTTGGTTTTTTGGTTTATTGTAGATAAGGCCTTATATATATCATTCTTAAAACAAACCCGTTAGGTAGGTATTATTATAATTATTATAAGGTAACTAGGATTCAGAGAAGTTATGTGGATTATTTATGATTATACAACCAAAAATGTAAAATTTAAATTTGAAATCAAGTCTCTCTAACAGACTTGAAAAAGCTCATGCCTTTTCTCCTATAACAATCTGCTTCAGGAAATAAACATAACAGATACATGCATAAATTAAAATTAAACTGATTCTTCTTCTCATAGCTCTTTTGAAGCTTCTATTTTACTAATAACAGAGTATGGTTTATCTTTCAATTTAGAATGTCATTTTCTGTTAAAGGATCAGATATAAGAATATAAGAACATACAGTATATGAACCTCAACTGTGATTATCCAAATTTTAATGAATATGCTTTTATAGGACATATGTATACACTGATTCTTTTGTATCTATATACTTTCTATTATACTAATAACTGAATTTGAACCAAGAAGTCTTCAAATAAATATTAGGATGGAAAAACCAGTTAACATTTCAGATACTGTAAAAAAAAAAAATAATTTTCTTCTATAAAAATTCTATGAAGATAAAAACTTATATAAAACAGATACCTTAAAAAGATTTCTGATAAACATAAGCATGTTTATTAAATAAATAATTTTCTAGAAAAACATGAACTTAGCAAAATTGACTCAAGAAAAAAATGAACTGAATATAATCAATGTTTCCTTTTGTAGTGATCATGGAATGTTTATCTCAGGAATGCAAGGATGAAACAATATCAGATATAATACATATCAGATTAAAGGAAAAATAAGATTAAATCAATACAGTAAACATTTGATAAAATTCAATACACAATAATGATAAACACTCAGAAATATAAAATTAGAAGGAAATTTGCTATCTTGATAAAGAGCATGTATCAAAGACATAAAACTTAAAGGTGACATTAGAAGCATTTTCATTAAATTCAGGAACAAGCAAATCTATCCATTATCACCATTTCTATTTCACTTTACACTAGAGGTCCCGCCTGATGCAACAAGAAAATGACAAAACACAAAGAAGGAAATCAGAAGAATAGTAACTCTTCTGAAAGGAAGAGACACATTTATTTATACATATGGTTGACTGAATTGGCTACATAAAAAAAAATATTCAAGAGAATCTGCAAAGTATAAATCAAAAAGGGAATGATATAAGTTTGCTAATTATAAAACTGGTTTAAAATAAATAATAATCTCACTATACATCAGTAATAGTTAATAGAAAATATAATAGCATAATACATATTGTGCACAAAATGAACAAAATAATATATTTATTCTTCATATGGACATCTTAATAAGAATGTCAAAATCACATGTCCAGAATTGATTTCTACTCTCAAATCTGCCCCTCCTGCAGCCTTCCATACTTCAGTAAATAAAAACCTTCCTAAACCAGGTTGAAACTTTGGATTCGTCCTTGATTCCTCACATATAATCAGTCAGCAAAATCTACTGGTTCTGCTTTCCTCTTGACCATCTATACTTCTGGAAGCAGAGACTAAAACTGTTAAAATTTGCTTTGTATTTAACCATGAACAGTGTCATGTTCTCATCAACTGCACTACTACCACTTGGGTCCAAGCCACCGTAACTTGGTTTTCCTGCTTTTGCTTTTGAGCTCTTACTGTCTATTTCCTGTATAGCAGCCATAGTAATCCTTTTAGATTTAACTCAGATCATGTCACCACTCTGCTCACAATCTTCCAGTGGCTTCTCAACTCACTTGGTATCAAGTCAAAGTCTTTATGAAGGCTTTTAGGCCATATAAGATCTGGCCACTGATACCCCTGTAACTTTATCTCCTTCTACTCTCCTCCTCACTCATTCTATTCTGTATGTAGTCTCTTTACCGTTCCCCTCACATTCAAAGCATGCTACCACCTCTGGGCCTTCGCACTTGCTATGCACTGCCTAGAATATTTTTCTTCAAGAAATCTATATAACTCATTTTCTCACTTCCTTTAGGTTCTTGTTTTTAAATGTCACGTTTTCATTGAGACCTCTGAGTCTGTCACATAAAACAGCAACCCTTGTCTCCTGTGTCCACATCTCCTCCTCCTCAGTGTTCTTTATCTCCCTTATTCGTCTTTATTTTCCTCAGTGGCACTTATCACCAACTAACAGGCTAAATATTTTCTTTTTTGTTTATTGTCTGTAAGCATAGATAGATAGCTGTCAAGCTGATCCCAACTCATGGCAACTTTATGTACAACAAAATGAAAAATGCTGCCCAGTCTCTTACCCTCATTAGCCCTCAGCTTCACCAAACATGACGTCCTCCTCCAGCAATTAATTCCTCCTGATGACATGTCCAAAGTAAGTGATTCAGAAATGTTCTGTTGTGATCCATAAGGCTTTCATTGGCTAATTTTTAGAAGTAGACCACCAGGCCGTTCTTCCTAGTCTGTCTTAGTCTGCAAACTCTGCAAAAACCTGTCTACAATGGGTGACTTTGCTGGTATTTACCAGTGTCATAGCTTCCAGCATCATAGCAACACTGAAGCCACCAAAGTACGACAAATTGACAGACGGGTGGTGGTTTATCTGTAGACCCCCCACTAAAAGCAAATTCTATAAGGGCAAGGGCTCTTGTTTTCGAAATTGTGCTAGGGGCTCTCTTTTTTTTTTAATGCTGTATCTCCAGAACCTATAACCAGTGTCTGTTTTATAGCATTTATTCAAACATATTGTTGAATAAATTAATGAATTGGTTTTTATTATGTTAGTCTTCATATTTGTCTTTATGATTGAAATATTTCATCAAAAGGAATAAAATAAATACTAAAAAAAGTGAACCAAAATTTTGAATATTTTTCTTATAACATTTCATGTAAATAATGTAGTAGTATGTTTTTCCCCTCCATGCTTAGTACTGTTGTTGATGGAGATAATATGCACAATTTAAAAGTACCCAAAAAAGTTTGTTTTGCATCACAAAGGTTTAGCAAATAGACTCAGCACTGAGCGACTTATCATAATTAGAAATATATAAAGGGACTTCGGGCTTAATGACATTCCAACTATTAAACTTTTTAACCAACAATCTACTTTCTGACTAGGGTGTAAGGGAACGGTTTCAAAATCATTACTTATATTTAAAATAAGCAGCAACTTTTCTTTATCCAGGTTTGCTTTATCACAAAATTAAAGTCCCATACCTCACAAACTTTTAATACACCTTTCTGTCCTTTTTAAATCAACCTCACTCAAGAGTTAAAATGTAGTAGATTAAGAGCACAGTGTGCAAGTAATATCAGTGGGAATGGTGGAATAAGGACTTCCAAAAAACTGTTCCTCCATAAAAACAATGACAACACTGGCAAAAATGATCAAAATCAACCTTTTCAGAACTCTGGAAATTAAACAAAGGTTTGCAACAATCTGAGGGGTGCATACTCAAGAAAAATGGTGGTAGGAATCTAACAGTGAGCTTTGTGGTGTTTTCTCTTACACTATGCCCATTCCCTTCTCAGTTCTGCAGTCAGCTTGAAAACCAACAGCTCCCCAATCACCATGAAAACCAGAAGCCTAGCAGCCACTAGAGGGGGTAGAGTGGGTTTGGATTTCCCTAATCCACCACTTCACAGAACTGTGATTATTTGATCTATCTGCCAGTTCCATGGAAACCTTCACTTCCAGGGCCTGTCTTTATTTGATCTGACTCTAAGGTCTCAGTGCAAACAGCCTTTTCCCCAGGGGTATCTGTCGAAAGCAATTAGCAGAGACTGTTTAACATCACAGCTACCTAAGGCTGTGAAAACAGTTGGGGTAAACAAGAAGCCGACAAAAAATACTAAAAGAAACAGCTAGGAATGAGATATCCATAGAAGGCTTTGAAAAGTTCCAGCATAATTTTGGGAATTTGGAAGGGCATACATACATATGTAGGCATATGCACATGCCCAGAGAAGACCTGTCAAGGCCCTAGGCTCTCATCTTTGGCTGACCTTGAGGATCCATGCAAGCAGGAAGTGGAGACAAAGGCAGTGCTTTTCATTACCTATCTGAGTGTTGAAGGAGCACCCCAATACACAGAGTCCCTTGGCAAAGGCTGGTAGACTTATTGGGTCAAGATGTTTAAGGAGATCTCCGTCCAGTCATTAGCTAACAGTTAAGCTAATAGAGCAGAGACTTTTGTGGTCTCACATGATAAAGAATACAGACTATACAAGGTTAGTTCAGAAAAGTCACTAAACAAACAAATATCAACAACCGCCACCACCACAACACATAGCAACAAAAATCCTGTGGAGGGAGGTGGGAACTGACTTCCAGAGTTGCCACATTATATGATTTAAAATGTCCAGCTTTTTTTTTTTAAATCATGAGATGTTACTAAATAAAGATTTTAAATCAGCTATTTTAAATATGTTTACGAACTAAAAAATGCCACACTTAAAGAACTAAAAGAAAGTATGAGAACAATGTCTTATCAAATAGAGAACATCAATCATGAGTTAGAAATGTTAAAAAGAATCAAATAGAAATTCTGGAGTTTTAACAGTATGATAATGGAAATGAAAAATTCACTAGAGGTGCTCAACAGCAGATGTGTGCTAGCAGAAGAAAGAAGCAGTAAATTTAAAGATAGGTCAACTGAAATTATCTACTCTGGTGAGCAGAAAGGAAAAAAGAATGAATAAAAATGAACATCTCAGAGTTCTTTGGGATATTATCAGCCATACCAACATATGCATAATGGGAGTCCCAGGAAGAGAGGAGAGAAGAGGCAGAAAGAATATTTGAAGAAATTATGGCCAAAAACTTCAAAAATTTGATGAAAAACATTAATCCACACATCCAAGAAGTTCAATTAACTCCAAGTGGAATAAACTCAAACCACATTTAGACATATCATAATCAAATTGTCAAAACACAATGAGAGAGAATCTTAAAAGTAGCAAGAGAGATGAAACTTATAAATTGTACATTATCAAAATTTTAAACTTTTGCTTCAAAGGACACTATTAAGGAAGTGAAAAGACAATGCATAGAACTGGAGAAAATATTTACACATCTTATACTTGATAAGGGACCTGTATCCAGAACACATAAAGAACCGTTATAGCTCAACAAAAACAGGCAAATAACTCAATTAAAAAACAGGCAAATGATTTGAATACACAATTCTCCGATGAAGATATACAAATGGCCAGTAAACACATGAAAAGATGTGCAACATCATTAGGTAAATGCTAATCAAAACCACAATGAGATACCACTGGATGGTTATAATAAAAAAGACAATAACAAGTGTTGGAGAGGATGTGGAGAAACTGAAATCTTCATACATTGCTAGTAGGAATAGAAAATGGTGCAGCCCTTTGTGAAACAGTTTGGCAGTTCCTCAAAATGTTAAACACAGAGCTACCATATGATTCAGCAATTCTACTCCTAGGCATATAGCCAAAAGAAACGAAAACATACATCCGTATAAAAACTTTGACACAAACGTTCATAGCAGTATTATTCATAATAGCCAAAACAATCCAAACAACCCAAATGTCCATTAACTGATGAGTAGATAAATAAAATGTAGTATATCCATACAATGGAATATTATTCAGCTATAAAAAGGAAGGAAATACTTATACATGCTACAACACTGATGGACCTTGAAAACATTACGCTAAGGGAAAGAAGTCAGTAACAATAGGCCACATACTGTTTGATTCCACTTATATAAAATGTCTAGTACAAGTAAATCCATTAAGATATAAATCAGACTAGTGTTTGCAAGGGGTTAGAGGGAGAAGGTAATGGGGAGTGACTTCTAAGGGATATGGAGTTTCTTTTGAGGGTAATGAAAATATTCTGGAATTAGCAGTGGCAGTTATACAACGTAGCAGACATATTAAAAAGCACTGAATTTTACTTTACAAGGGTGAAATTTATGATATGTAAATATATATCTCAATTAAAAAATAGAGCACATACTGTTATGCCATAAAGATCTGGTTTCAATTCTGATTTTATTATTCACTAGCTGTTTAACCTATTAGTCCCTTTCTGAGTTTCAGTTTCATTCACACATTACAAAATAGGGATAATCAGGCTTTCCTTAGAGGTTCTTGAAAGGATTAAGTAACAGTTATATTAAAAATTCTAGTATATTTTAAGGTATACACCAAGTATTCAGTAATTATTAATTCTTATTCCATTATTTTCACTCTGTTTTTCAAACTCCCAACTGTGCCTTATCTTATTAATTTCTATGCTTATTCACCTTCCCCTCTCATTATGTCATTATAATTACTTAAAAGCTTTTCATCTGCCAAAGGTATCTCTACTATGAAGATGGGAATTCATGTTTTTCTACCAGGAAGAGGATACAATTAAAAAATTTCAAAGAAGAAACTTATGAAATAAGTTTTTATTTAGAATTCTTTTAATTTCAAAGTTTCAGGCAGAGTTCTCACACTAAAATCCATTACATGGTAATGGTATTTCAGCTGTAATACTTCTAGTGTTTGAGAACCTACTTTCTCCTAGAAGCCTATTCAGCTTTTGGACAACTGCCATGCAAACATTTATTTACTAGTGTAGGTTCTCATTCTTGTCCTACTGTCAACATGTTTTAGAAATGTTTTATAATCCTCCACATATCATATTCATATACATGTTTTCTGGAGGCAGAGAATGGAATTGTTAAAATTGCTTTGTATTTAGTCATAAGCAGAGTTATGTTTATGTCTTTAATAACTATAATTTGTTAGTGATGTGAAAATATGAAAACATGTATGTACTTAGATATTTTGAAACATGAAAATGTACAGTAAGTGCCAAGGGTGAAAATTGTGAACTACTGTAAAAATATCTAATTGCAAAATCTACTGTTTAACTTTCACACATATTAAATGAATTCTGAACATATTTTACTATCATTAGAATATTTCTTTCTAAAAGTTAAAATATATCTCTTTAAATTTACTAGGGTATCTCAAAAACTCTATATATTAATTGAATCCAATTTCAGGGAAACCATTAAGATACTTGTGATAATATAGGAAAGTATGAAATATACAAAATATTATAACTGAAAGTTTGGTTGACTATATGTATAAAGTTATTGTGTTTAGTAAGAATGATAATGTTGCAAAACCTGAACTGCATAGTTTTGTAAAATGCTATTTCTTTTGTGAACCAACAATAAGTAAGTGCACATTCCTACTCCATTATCAAACAAACCAATAAATAAATAAAAGAGAGACTTGCTATTTGGAGAAGTATGTAAAAATAGGGTATATCAAATTTAACATCCATCTTCTTTCACAGTTTGTAAACCAAATCATACATACCAGATCTGTCTTTGGAGGCTCTGGACACTCAGTGGAGAAATAAGATGCTGAACTTCTGACTCCACTATCAGGAGCTGGCTTTGGAGGTTGTGCATGCTGTCTATAAGTAGCACTTTTAGGTGTCCAACAAAACAGGTTGATTGATTCTCGCACACAGCGTTCAATGTCAATTTCTAGATAGGAAATTTAAAACAAGAGCATATGTATAGAATTAGGCTTGCTATGTTTACGGAAAAAACACAATCTTTCCCAAATGCATATATCCAAAAACTATATGGTTAAGATAATAACTAAGCAGAAAAGATATCAGTAAAAAAAGTAATGAAGATTTTAATCATCGTATTTCTGACTCGAATGACAGGGGATATTTGGTATTATTATCTGCATATGTGTACATACATATACATATGCTTCTATGTGTCTGTCTTATTTGATATTATTATCTACTTATATGTATATATGGAGCCCTGATGGTGCAGTGCTTAAGACCTCAGCTGCTAACCAACAGGTCGGCAGTTCAAATCCACCAGCCGCTCCTTAGAAACTCTATGGGGCACCTCTACTCTGTCCTACAGGGTCGCTATGAGCTAGAATCGACTTAATGGCAACAGGTTTTTTTTTGTTTTTTTTGTTTACACGTGTATATATGTGTTTGTGTGTATGTGTATTTCAGTACGTCATTATTTAAACATCATGGAATACAAAATGTCTCCTTTTTAAGAATCTACTTAATTTACTCAGATTATATTTTCACTTTTCTAAAATAAAACAGAGGTAAGGGGTATTAGAATTTGGAAATTAGCAGGCAAAAGATTCAGATATTGATTTACCATGACTTCTAATAAATGTACTGAATGTTTCATTTCTATTTACAAAAGAATTTATAAAATAATCGGGGAAAAATTAATAGAACTCTCAATTCAGCATTTCTCCTTTTCTTTTATAATTCCTTGAGTGAAGTGTAGAAAGCTTTAAGTGAAGTTTCATATGGAAGGAGATTACATATACTTGATTAAAATTAAAAAACAAACAAACAGTATCACAGAAAATTTCCTTTTGTTTCTCAGATATGAAATTTAAACATCTTTGATGCAGAGGTAATAGGAAGACACCACAACTCCAATTTAATGTTTGTATCTTTTAATGGGATGGTAGCTCTTTAAAAACAAACAAACAAACCCGTTGCTGTTGAGTCGATTCTGACTCATAGCGACCCTACAGGACATAGTAGAACTGCCCCATAGTTTTCAAGGAGTGATGGGTGGATCTGAACTGCTGACCTTTTGGTTAGCAGCTGAGCTGTTAACCACTGCGCCACCAGGGCTCCAGTAGCTCTTTAGGAGACCAATATTCCTATATGGGGAGCTGGCCTAGGGAGAAGGGAGAGATCACACAAAGACAGCAGAAGTTCAAAAAGTTGACTGGGATGAATGAGTTTAGCACCAACTAGCTTCTCCCTTTTTACATTCCTAACATTAGCAATTAGCAGATATTCTCATCTCCTCTGCAAAGTCCAAGTATGTTGGCTTAGATAAGAAATGGATTAAAAAATATAATAGATGTTTTAAGTTACAAAGGGAGAAGAAGTTCTCTATTTTTCTTCTTGGAATGAGGGGCTTATATGTAAGGGGAGAAAGTAAATAGGCATTTAAGCAGACTCTGTGGTTGAAATGGTAGAGTTATGCATTTAGAGTTAACAACTTTGGTGAGGTGGAGCGCCCCTGGAGAAGAGAAGGGAAACTGACACTTAGTGAATGTCTACTATGTGACAGGCATTGTATATTTTCACTTAGTCCACTTAATACTTACAGTGACTCTTGAAGACAGGCATTACAATTATCATTTCTGTTGAAGACGAAGAAACTAAGACTCAAAGAAGCTAAATGACTTATGGTATTGTGTGTTATCCTAGGTAGAATTCTTGCAGTTACTAAAGGGTTATAACGCATCTTTTGTTATTTCCCAATTCATTTAGATTTGGGGTATCACCAGCAGGTCTGGAAGGCCTAGTTACTCAATTAAGCATTGCTGTATCTGTTGTTAGTGATATTTGCCAATTTCACAGCTGGTTACTTCTATGGATACACAAAGATCAGATTTCATCACACTATATGCTATTTCTATCATAAAATCTATAAAAACAGAGAGAGAAATTTTGAGACATGGTTCTATTTATTTGAGTAATAATTAATATAGTGAGTAATAATTATATAGCTTTAAAAAAGCTCTGTAACACTATCAATTTGATATTCTAGAAACAGAAGAACACAAACACCAAGAAAATCACCCATTAAAATTTAAGATAGGTTCTACTCTGCTTAGGAAGGAAGAGATATACTCAATTCATTCTATAAACTTCTACTCAAATAGTTAAAATAAAAATTTGGCAGCTAAAGGGAGAAAATCACCAGTTATCTATCTAAAAAAAAAGCATCTCTTAACACTGCTCAGTCCCCAAAGGAAAAGAATTTTAAATCACAGATTTTGCATCTGTAGTTTGACACATCTGTCACCCACACTTCAAGTCAAGTCAATGATCCAGGTCAGAGGTTGTAGTTCAGCCCTTAAATAACTGGCTATGGAAAAGTCATTTATATTTGCTTCCAGAACATCCTACTAATACCATAAAAGGTTTACAGTGAATCTAGAGAATTTACTGGCATCTACCCCGATTCTACCCTGTTAGTACTTGCAGATATCCTATTCTTAATTTACTTGACACATGTCACCTTTCCATCTCAAAATCCTTCCAAAGCACTTTATCGTAAACAAAATATTATGCAAGAGTACTTCATAAACTGTACATTAAAAGATGCAATTATACTTAAAAAGTAATCTCTCAGCCTATGACACCACTCTTTTCCAACTTGTATTATAGTTATTTATATATTGCATGTACCCTGGATTCAGCTTTCCCAGGTATGAATCCAAACTCCAGGAGATATTTTGTGACTTGAGCAAAATAATTTCTCTAAGTCTTGGATTCGTATTTCTTACCCATTACTCACGTATCTTCATAGAACTATCAAACTATTTTCAAGATGATAAAACATATTTTATACGTTTTCATCTAGGAGAGGATAGGTGGAGGAGAAATCTCTCCTGAAGCCCTCGGTTCTCTTGCTTTAATGCTTATTAACTGTGTCCTAGATCTATCGAATAGCTGTTGTCCTGGGACTTCTCTTTACCATCATCCAATTCCCTTTTGCTCTCTGCTTTATTTGATTCTTAACTTTTTGGGTAAAACATTATCTACTCTGATTTATTTCATTCTTTGGTGGGTCACATCTTCTAAGAAGGGGTTACAGGAGGCAAACTATTTTGAAATCTTCCATATCTTTTAATATCTTTATTCTTCCCTTGACTGATATTTTGAATAGGTATACATTTCTAGGATTGAATTTTTTTTCCTTCAGAGTTATGAAAGGCAATGTTCTATTGTCTTTGGCTGAGAAGTTTCATGTAATTCTGACTGATATCATCTTCATAATGACATATCCAAGTGCATACCACTTCATTGTGCTGGGTATCTGAAGGTCCCTTTGAAACCCCTTGAAATGGCTGAAAACTTCCCAAATATGATAAAACACATGAATCTACACATCCAACAAGCTCAATGAACTCCAAGTAGGATAAACACAAAGAGATTAACACTAAGACACAGAAAATGAGATAAAGGAAATTCCCTCAACATGCTGAAGGGCATTTATGAAAAGCCCACAGCTAAGATCATACTTAACGGTGACACACTGAAAGCTTTAACCAGTGTTACTCAATATTGTACGAGCCAGAGTTCCAGCCAGAGCAATTAGACAAGAAAGAAAAACAAAAGACATACAGACTGTAAATGAAGAAGTAAAACTGTCTCTATTCACAGGTGACATGATCCTACGTATAGAAAATCCCAAAGAAGCCACAAGAAAGCTAATAGGTTAATCAATGAATTCAGCAAAGTTGCACGGTACAAGATTAGCATGCAAATATCAGTTGTATTTCAGGAATACACAATCTGAAAAGGAAATTAAGAAAACAATCTCATTTACAATAGCATAAAAAAGAATAAAATACCTAGGAATAAATTTAAGGAGGTGAAAGAATTACACACTGAAAACTTGAAAACGTTGCTGAAAAAAGTTAAAGAAGACCTAAATAAATGAAAGACATCCCATGTTAATTGATTGGAAGACATAACATTGTTAAGATGGCAACCCTACCCAAAGGAATCTACAGATTCAACACAATGCCTATTAAAATTTCAATAGCCTTTTTTGCAGAAATGGGAAATTCATATGAAATTGCAATAGACACCCGAAAGTCAAAACGATATTGAAAAAAAAAAAAAAAATGAAGGACTCAGGTTTCTGGATTTCAAAACTTACTATAAAGCTGCAATAATCAAACAGTACAGTACTGGCATAAAGCTAGACATATAAGACAATGGAATAGAATTGAGAGTCCAGAAAGAAACTCATATCATGAAAGAGTATTGGATTTTGTCAAATGCCTTTTCTGCTTCAACTGGGATGATTGTGTGTGTGTGTGTGTGTGTGTGTGTGTGTGTGTGTGTGTGTGTATGCATTTTCTCCTTTTCCCTTCATTCTATTGATGCAGTATATTACATTAATTAATTTTCTTAAGTTGAATAATGTGTTGTGGCCAGTTGACTTTTTGACAAGGAGGCCAAGACCATCTGATAGGGAAAGAATAAATCCATTGCTGTTGAGTTGTTCTGACTCATAGCGACCCTATAGGACAGAGTAGAAATGTGCCATTTCCAAGGCTGTAAATTTTTATGGGAGCAGACTGCCTCATCTTTTTTCTGCAGAGCCACTGGTAGATTCAAACAGCTGACCTTTTGGTTAGCAGCCGAGTGCTTAATCACTGCACCACCAAGGTTCCTTAGACTAGACTACATCCAAGACTTATTCTTTTAACACCAGGGAAGACAGTAGCCTTGAAACAAAGCAAATACAGCTTTGGTGATAGAAATGATGCCGGAGATTGCATGATAGAATTTTGCAAGAGCAACAACTTATTCATTGAAAATACATTTTCTCAACAAATGTCTATACATATGGACCTCATTGGATGGAATACACAGGAATCAAATCAACTACATCTGCGGAAAAAGATGATGGAGAAGCTCAATATCATCAGTCAGCTCATATGTAAGTTCAAACAGAAGCTGAAAAAAATTAGAACAAATCCACGAGAGCCAAAGTACGACCTTGAGTATATCCCACCTGAATCTACATGTCATCTCAAGAGTAGATTTGACCCATTGAACACTAATGACCGAAGATCAGACGAGTTGTAGGATGACATCAAGGACAATGTACATGAAGAAAGCAAAAGATCATTAAAAAGACAGGAAAGAAATAAAAGACCAAATTGGATGTTAGAAGAGACTCTGAAACTTGCTCTTGAACGTAGAGTAGCTAAGCAAAAGGAAGAAATGATGAAGTCAAGGAGTTGAACAGAAGGTTTCAAAGGGCGGCATAAAAAGACAAAGTAAAGTCTTATAATGAAATGTACAAAGACCTGGAGTTAGACAACCAAAAGGTAAGAACATGCTTGGCCTTTCTCAAGCTGAAAGACTGAAGAAAAAATTCAAGCCTCGTGTTGCAATATTGAAGGATTCTTTCTTTCTTTCTTTCTTTTATTGTACTTCAGGTGAAGGCTTACAGAACAAATAGTTTCTCATGAAACTGTAGTACACATATTGTTTTATGACATTGGTTAACAACCCCACAACATGTCAACCCTCTCCCTTCTCAACATTTTTTTTTTTTGGTGAAAATACCCATAGCCAAAGATACACCATTTCAAAAATTTCTACATGCACGGTTCAGTGACGTCGACTATGCTCTTCCAATTGTGCTGCTATTCTCCCTTTAGATGAAGGCTTACAGAACAAAATAGTTTCTCATTTAACAGTTAGTACACATGTTGCCCTATGACAATGGTTAACAACCTCACAACACATCAACACTATCACAATATTGAATGATTCTATGGGCAAAATATTGAACAACGCAGAAAGCATCAAAAGAAGATGGGAGGAATACACAGAGTCACTGTACCAAAAAGAATTGGTTGACATCATTTCAGAAGGTAGCATGCGATCAAGAAGTGATGGTATCGAGGGAAGCAGTTCAAGCTGCACTGAAGGCACTGCTAAAACAAGCTTCAGGAATTGCCAGAATACCAATTTTGAGATGTTCCAACAAACACATGCAATGCTGGAAGTGCTTACTTGTCTATGCCAAGAAATTTGGAAGACAGCTATCTGGCCAATCGACAAAAAGAGATCCATATTTGTGCCCACTCCAAAGAAAAGTGATCCAACAGAATGCGGAAATTATCGAACAATATCATTAATATCACATGCAAGTAAAATTTTGCTCACGATCATTCAAAAACAGTGGCAGCAATACATCAAGAGGGAACTGCCAGAAATCCATGCTGGATTCAGAAGAGGACGTGGAATGCCGGATATCATTGCTGATATCAGATGGATCTTGGCTGAGAGCAGAGAACACCAGGAAGATGTTTACCTGTGTTTTATTGACTACGCAAAGGCATTTGACCCCATGGATCATAACAAGTTATGCATAACATTGTGAAGAATGGGAATTCCAGGGCATTTACCTGTGCTCATGCAGACCTGTACACAGACCACAAGGCAGTCGTTCGAACAGAACAAGGGGATTCTGCATGGTTTAAAATCAGGAAATGTGTGTGTCAGGGTTGTATTCTTTCACCATACTTATTCAATCTGAATGCTTAGCAAATAATCCGAGAAGCTGGATGATACGAAGAAAAATGTACTATCAGGATTGGAAGCAGACTCATTAACAACCTGCGATATGCAGATAATACAACCTTGCTTGCTGAAAGAGAAAAGGACTTCAAGCACTTACTGATGAAGATCAAAGACCACAGCCTTCAGTATGGATTACATCTCAACATAAAGAAAACAAAAATCCTCACAACTGGACCAATAAGCAACATCATGATAAATGGAGAAAATACTGACGTTGCCAAGGATTTCATTTTACTTGGCTCCACAATCAACATCCATGGAAACAGCAGTCGAGAAATCAAAGATGTATTGCATTGGGCAAATCTGCTGCAAAAGGTCTCTTTAAAGGGTTAAAAAGCAAAGATGTCATTTTGAGGACTAAGATGCACGTGACCCAAGCCATGGTATTTTCTATTGTCTCACATGCGTGAGAAAGATGTACAATGACTAAAGAAGACCAAAGAAGAATTAATGCCTTTGAATTACGGTATTGGTGAAGAATATTGAATATACCATGGAATACCAGAAGGATGAACAAATCTGTCTTGGAAGAAGTACATCCAGAATGCTCCTTAGAAGCAAGGATGGTGAGACTTCGTCTCACGTTCTCTGGACATGTTATCACAGGGGACTAGTCCCTGTAGAAGACCCTAATGCTAGATAAAATAGCGTGTCAGTGAAAAAGAGGAAGCCCCTCAATGAGATGGATTGACACAGTGGCTGCAACAATGGGCTCAAACATAGCAACAATTGTGAGGATGGACTGGGCAGTCTTTCGTTCTGTTGTACATAGGGTCACTATGAGTCATAACCGACTCAATGGCAGGTAACAACAATCCCCATCCAAAACAAACTCTATTACCAAAGAACCTATTAATAAAAATAATAATCTACAGTTTACTTCTATTTTACTGGATATAAAATGAAAAATAGATTTTCAAGAAGTAAATTATTAATTTACTTGGGGCCATAGAAACCATTTTGGAATACACTGGCTTACACAGGAGAGTTAACAAAAATGTAAAGCAATCTGACTGGAATATTTCCTTCCCCACCTAAAATTCTCATCTGTTGTTAACAACAATATAATTATTGTTCCACGCCACCTTTGAGATAAGATAATAAGCTCATGGTTTTCTCTGTGAGGCAAGTAGTGAGTAACCAGGAGAAGAACTAAAGATAGGCAATGAGTAATTTTGTATATTCAAACCACAACGATAAAAAAATGACTTGCTTAAATGAGAGAAAGTAAGATGAAGTGATAATGTTTTATATTTAAATTGAGTTCAGTTTTTCAAAAAGTTAAGCTTTTATTTGATGTTCATTGAGAAAGACCTATCACATGTGGAAAGAAAAAAAAACCAGTATTTTATCTGAGGATTTTATCAATGAACAGGTATCATGATTATTATAGTTAAGAATGAGCTTCCTAGCAAGCAGAATTAAACTTCTGAAGCTAGTAGATTGAACCATTTGAAACTGCTGATATGGAGCTTTTTTTTTTTTTTTTGAAGAAACTATTTTATTGTACTTTAGATGAAGGTTTACAGAACAAACTAGCTTCTCATTAAACAGTTAGTACCGTACTATTTTACGACATTGATTAACACCCCATGACATGTCAATACCTCCCTTCTCGACCTTGGGTTCCCTATTACCAGCTTTCCTGTCCCCTTCTACCTTCTAGTCCTTGCCCCTGGGCTGATGTGTTGATATGGAGCTATTTTTGAGCTACAAAATCTATTTTTGTAAACAGATTGCATGTTTCCTGGTATAGTGAAAAGTACTGGATTTGGACTCCAAATGCCATTTACTAACTTATATGATATTGAGCAATCTACAACCTCTACAAGTCTCAGTTATTTCAAGAGTAAAATGGAAATAACATCTACTTAATATAGTTGTGATGTTTATATAAGATAGAAAATTTAAAAAGCTTTGTAAACTCTAAAAGTGACTTAAAGTTGTTATAACTAGAGATTATCTACATTTGTCAGATTTTTTATTCACAATCTAGCTTTTGAAGCAAGTGAGGCTTATTATACGAGATAAGGACTTTCAAACTTAAGTTTAGGTCTAAATAATATTTTTTGATGCAAATGTGACCAAGCCATGTGCCACCTTACTGTTTATTTAAATGAATTGAACTAAATGTAAGTTCCCAGTATATTCAAGGTATGGTATTAAGTGCTGCAGGATAATAAAGATGAATAAATCCTGGGAGATATTAGAATTTGGGCCCACTTAAGAGTGAGAGTCCCCGTTGAGCACCTGGAGTATTTAGTTAAGGACCCAGATAAACCATCTTCTTGGATCAAGTAAAAAGTCAACACAGACCCACCTTAACAAAAAATAAAACCAACTCTAAAATGACTAAAAGGATCCACTGGCTATTTAACTGTCTAATAAAGCAAAACAAATAAATAAAAAAAATCTTCAACATTCTTTAAAGGAAGACAACAAAAATCTAGACATCTTATAACGCATCTTTATCAATGTGTACCATTCAATAAAAAATAACTAGATACACAAACTTAAAAAAAAAAAAAAAGTGACTCATCAAGAGAAACAGAAGTCAAAAAAAGAGCCCCTAGGATGATCCATACATGGAATTAGCAGATAAGGACTTTAAAGTAATTGTTATACAGACGTACATGGACTTAAGGGAAAAAAAAGTCAAAGTGAATGGACAGATAGGAAATCTCAGCAGATAAACGGAAATAATAAAAAAGAAGCAAACTGAAATACTAGAATGGAAATATACATTATCTGTAGTGGACAATACAAAGGGAACTATACTGAGGCACAACACAGTCAAATTGCTAAAACCAAAAATAAAGAGGAAACTTAAGTGTACATACAGGAATAAAGAGCATGGGTGATGGTAAATATGGTGGTAAACATAAAAGATTATATTTTGGTTCTCATAATATGTTTAAAAAGGCAATAAATTATTTAAAGAAACTATAACATTATATTATGGAGTTTGTTAAAAATGTAGATGTAAAATATATAGCAACAATACCACAAAGTATGGAAGGTAAACAAAATCATGAATGTAATGACGTTCTTATATTTTTCATAAAGTTGTACAATTATAAACTGTATGTATACTGTGATAAGGATGCAGATTATACTCCCTAGAGCAATGACCAAAAAAGAATACAAAAGGTAAAACTAAAAGTCAATGACATTAAGATGAAATGTTAAAAATAATGGATTAAACCCAAAGAAGTCAGAAAAGGAAGAAGAACGGAAAATAAATGGGACAACTAGAAAATGAAGCCAGACATAAGAATAATTATATTAAAGGTAAATGGACTAAATACTGCATTTAAGAGGCAGAAAATAATAGACTGGATAAACAGGGCAAGATAGAGTTTTATGCTATCTAAAATAGACACATTTTAAATACAAACTCACGGAGATACTGAAAGCAAAATGACAGAAAAAATACTAAATAAAGATTAAGCATGAGAAAGCTCATGCGATTATAGTAGTATCAGACTAAACAGACTCTAAGACAAAGAATATTACTGAGGTAAAGAGGCATATTTCATAATGACAAAAGTTTCGATCCATCAAGATGACCTAACAATCTGAATATATACGCATTTCATAAGAGAGCTGCCAAATATAGAAACAAAAACTGACAGTAATAAGGGTAAAACAGACAAATCCACAATTACAGTTGGAGATTTAATACCCCTTAGCAAAAAGGAGCCTTGGTGGTATAGTGGTTAACTCCTTGGCTGCTAACCAAAAGGTTGGTGGTTCAAACCCACCACCTGCTCCATGGGAGAAAGATGTGGCAGTTGGCTTCTGTAAAGATTATAGCCTTGGAAATCCTATGGAGAAGTTCTACTCTATGTTATAAGGTCTATATGAGTCAGAATCAACTGGATAGCAACAGAAATGGGACCTTAAAAAACTTCAAAATAAGCATTATTATAATGTACATCTGGAACATATACAAAAAAAATCCTAATGAAATTGATAAATCCTAGCAAGAATGAAGAAGATTAAAAAAAAAATTATCTATCTGGAACAAAAGAGAGGATATCATTAAAGATGCTTCAGATATTAAAAAGATGGCAAGACAATATTATTAACAACCTTATGCCTATAAATCTGAAAATAAAGATCCAATAGACAAATTCTTTGAAAAACACAATTTACCAACATTGACACAAGGAGAAACAGACAATTTGTATCATTCCATATCTATTAAAGAAATTAAATTCTTAATAAAAAAAGATTTACACAAAAAAGCTCCAGGTCCAGATGGTCTCATGGGCAAAATTATCACATATTTACAGAATAAACTATATCAATCTTACACAAATTTATTCAGAAGATAGAAGAACAGGTAAAAATTCTCAACTTGTCTTAAGAAGCCAGTATAACTCTCATTCCAAAATTTGAGAATGATAAGAAAAGAAAGAAAATTAAAAACCCGTATCTCTCATGGACATAGACATAAAAATCCTTAACAAAATATTAGGAGAGTATGATAGCCTGATTTCAAGATTTACTATAAAGCTACAGTAATTAAGACAATGTGGTATAGCCAGGATAGATAACAATGCAAGAGAATAGAGATCAGAAATAGACCCAGACCTCTATGGTCAGTTGACTTCTGACAAAAGCTCAAAGCAATACAATTCAATGGGGAAAAAGAAAGGCTTTTCAAGAAGTGGAGCTGAAACAAATGGATAAACGTATGGGACAATAAATGAACCTCAACCATGCAGCTAATTCAATTACATCATAGACCAAAACATAAATATTAAAACTATAAAGCATCTAGAAGAAAACATAGGAGAGTATCTTAATGATCTTGAACTAGGCTAACATATCTTAGCAAGGAATGTAGGTGGCCTCTTGGAAGTTGACAAAAATGGAAATGGATTCTCCCCTTTTTTCCTTTATATGGAAAAAAGAAGAAGAAGAAAAAAATAACCCTGATAAGTTAAACTTCATTAAAAGTAAAAGATAGTTAAGAAAATAAAAAGGCTAGCCATAGAAAAGGAAAATGTTTATCACACTTACATGTAACAAAGAACTTGTATGTAGAAAAAAACATTCCTACAATGCAATATAACACTAAATGCTGGTGAAGATGTGGAACAAAAACAAAAGAAACTCTCATATACTGCTGGTGACAGTGTAAAATGATACCACCACTTCAAAAAATTGTTTTCAAATTTCTTATTAAGCTGAACACACCCCTATCCTATGACTCAGCAACTGCATCTCTTGCTCTACAATGTTCATAGCAGCTTTATTCCTAAAAGTCAAAAAGTGAAAACAACTTAAATGTCCACAACAAATAGTGAATAATCAAATTATGGTAAATTTATATAATGAAGAAGCCCTGGTGGTGCAGTGGTTAAAGTGCCCGGCTGCTAACCAGAAGGTTGGTGGTTTGAACGTATCAGCCACTGTGCAAGAGAAAGATGAGGCAGTCTGCTTCTGTAAAGATTACGGCCTTGGAAACCTTATGAGGCAGTTCTATTTGTCTATAGGGTCGCTATGAATTAGAATCAATTTGATGGCTGTGGGTCTGGGTTTTTTGGTTGGTTATATAATGAGATACTACTCCACAACAGGAAACCCTAGTGACATAGTGGTTAAGAGCTCATCTGCTAACGAAAAGGTCAGCAGTTCAAATCCACCACCCGCTCCCTGGAAATCCTATGGAGCAGTTCTACTCTGTCCTATAGTGTCACTATGAGTCAGAATTGACTCAACAGCAACAGGATTCCACAACAAAAGGGCCTCCAAATAAAAAAATTCTATACTTTTATTTTTTTTCACGAGAATATTATTAGAGGGCCCTCACCCCAAAATGTGTATTTTTAGGTATTGCTGTTTCTAAAAGCACTGGAACAACTCCAAATCCAGTGCATATGCCATTATTTAATTTTCCCCCTTAACATTGACTTGCTGAGTTGTAAAAACACTGCTTAACATCTCCCACCCCCTCTTTTTTTTTTTTTTAACCACTTTATGGAGGTATAACTGACATACAATAAACTGCATTGATTTGAAGGGTAGAGTTTGACAAATTTTGACCTTTATCACATCAAATCTTCCCTAAAAGCTTCCTCATGTTTTTTTATAACCCCTTCCTACTATTACTTCTAATTTTATCTTTTATGAACCATGCTTTAGGTGTCCTATCTAAAAAATCTTTGCCTAATTCAAGGTAAAAGAAAGAAAGAATCCTTCCATGCTTTCCTCTAGACATTTTACAGTTTTAGCTTCATTTCAAGCAAATTTGTACATATTACGTGAGTTATGGATCAAAGTTCACTTTTTGTCCATACAGCGATCCAATTTTTTCAGAAATAGTTATTGAAAAGACTACCCTTTCTTCACTGAGTTGTCTTTCACCTTGATTGAAAATCAGCTTACAATATGTAGTTCTACTTTTGGACTCTCCATTCTGTTCCTTTGAACCACTACACACTGTTGTGGTTACTGTGGCTTTATAATAAGAAATTGAGGAGCCAGTTAGGTCACCTGAGGGAGCTGGGATTCAAATGAGGAGAGTTTGACTCCAGAATACATATTCTATCTAGTATACCACACTGCTGAGCAAACACATTTTAACGTTAGCCTATAGAAAACAAATATGAGGAAACATATACCGTTATTAAAATTCATAAAACAAATGGAAACAGACAAATGTAACTGAATTCCAAAATGAAACAATTAATTTGAGAAATTACCTGTATGACTATTTATATGGAAAAGAATTGAGAGTACCTGAAAGAAACACTTACTTCAAATTATGCTCTTCCCTTCATTGTGCTGTAGAACAGATTTTCAGTAACTGGATTAAAATAAGTTTAGAAATAAAATATTACACATCAGCCTTTCATTTTTCAGGCTGAATAATTTAAATAAAAAAAATATTAGCTTAACAACTGAGAGAGTAAGATCTTCTACAGTGCTTATAGGCTTAACCAACACAATAAAATTGGTTTAGGTTCTCTGGTCTATTAGGCAAAAGGCCCATGTTAGGAGATCTGGTACATACCAAGGAAATACAAGACAGGTTCCCTGATTGAGAAAAACAAACAAACAAACAAACAAACAAAACACTTTATTTTAATTAACTTACAAGAACAAAAACTATGATAAATGATCTTAGTGAATCACATAGTTCTCTCTGGGTAAGGTCAGCAGTGGGGATAGTAGCTGAAAACATGCCTCCAGAGAAAGTATCAGGTGAAAGTAAGGGTTATAGATATGAGGGAACAATAAATCTGAATAAGTTGAAGACATCATATTGTAGAGAAAAGAAAACTCATGTACATAAAAACAAATAAGAAGCTGAGTCATAAAAAGTAAAAAGATCATGGAGCTTATGATCATATAAAGAAGCAGATCTCTAGAACTACCTTGGCTCTTAACTCTTTTTCAGTCTCAGTTTACTGCACAAATATTAAAAAAAAATTTCTTTTTACTTGAGCTATCTTGAATAGGTCTTTATTCCTCAAAATCAAAAGGCAAAACTAAATCCATCGCTAGGAGTTACATGCAACAGAACCTCTGAGGAAGCCTGGAGTGCCTGAAATTAAAGAAGGCATCAAGGTGGAGTGTCCTAAGAATTCCACCATATCTTGGAAAAGAACATGATCAGTTTTTATAGTACACAGTGGTTTAAATAATGTTACTTTTTTTTTAAAACTTTTCTCAGTAATCATTTTTCACTTCTCTATACTATACCTTAATATCCTAGTCACACCCTAAAATCTCCTTCTCTTCTTCTGTAAGCTCATCTTCCTGTTCTCACCTCTAATGTGAAGTAACAGCTCATAAAGCTTGGTACTTAGCTCTATACTCCTCTTTGAACTTACCCATTCTTTCTAAGAAATCACTGTGCTTTTCAATTTCAAGGATCATTTCTATATTTATAAACCCCAAATCAACATTTCTTACCAAACAAGCAAAATATACTACGCTGAAATAGTACTGTAGAATATACAGCAACCATCACACATATAATCCAGCTTGATTCTCACAATCACCTAGTAATACTGGTAGATTTATTATTACACTCTCATTTTACATTTAAGAAACCAGAGGCCATAATGAAATTAACTTTCTCACAGAGACAGAATCAGTGCCTAGACTTCTAAATTCCAGTTCAGAATTTATTGCATTTATAATTGGATTTCCCACTGTCACCTACCCGTAACTTATCTAAAACCAAACTCATTGTCCTCATTCTAAAACTTGTTTTCATCCACAATTTTCCATTTCTATTCATGATATCGCTACCATCCTAGTAATCCAGTTTTCAAAAAAATATTATTTAACTTGTCTATTCACTAAGTCCCTTTAATTTTTCCTTCGAAAGAATTTAAGTTGTTGAAATTGCTTCTTCTTTCTTCTCTAACATATCTTTAAACTATGTTTTTATATGCTCATATATGGATTATAGCACTATTATATCTGTAATTCTGTCTTCATTTTCTTCTTCTTCAAGTCTATCCTTACACATTACCACTAGATGAATCTTCAAATTATACATGTTATTTTTAAACTTAAAAATCTCTAACAGTTACCTCCGCTTCTCAATCTAGGTTCCCTGTAAGTTTCTTTAAGCATATATCTAAAACTTAACTCACTGTTTTTCCTAGTGCCACGTCTATCCACCCATCCTAAACTTGTTTCCGCTACCACCTCAGTTAAGATATCAGAATCTATCCATGTATTTAATGTTCCATTGGATTCCAAATCCTATTATACAGGGCAATTCTGAGAGGGAAGTGGAATTCCCCCACTGAACTGATTAGAAAACTAATGCACAACTAGTCAAGTGACTTACTGGAGTAAAGAGGTAATATCACATGTAATTAAGATAACCCAAGCTAAAAGTGTCAGCCACAGTTACAGGGTACCATTGGGCAATCTTTAAACGCTTAAAAAAATTATAAATGAATGCTATTGGCAAGTACAAAGAAATGATAAACCAGTTATTTAAAAAAAAACAACAACAAAAACTCATTGCTGTCGAGTCGATTCTGACTCATAGCAACCCTACAGGACAGAGCAGAACTGTGCCATAGGGTTTCCAAGGAGCGGCTGGTGGATTCGAACTGCCGACCTTTTGGTTAGCAGCCATAGCCCTTAACTACTGCACCACCAGGGCTTCAAACCAGCCATAAGACTAATTATATATATATACACTTATATATATGCATACATACACTCATAGTAGGAAGTCAATAAATATTTGTGGAATGAATCAATAAATGTATTTTAGAAACACAATCTTGACTATGTAGTTTAAGAGGGAAAGGATGGTACAATATGTTACTGGGCTCGCTCTTTAACTCATCCAGCCTTTCAAATCTAGGATATGTGTATGCAATTACTGGCACATTTTGTTAAGCAGCTATCATCTCTGACACTTAATGTCTACAATGAAGTGAGAAATAAACCGGAAATGCAATAAAAATTACTGATATATGGACACTTAAACTGTTTTCCATTCTTAATACTATTGTCTTTATCATTTAGCAGCTGAGTGGGTAGATATTATGATGCACAGCAGGTGGTGCCGATAATGGTACACAGTATACCTCGGAAAAAAAGAACAATACAGCAGCTTGAAAGATTTAGTACAGGTCAATTACAGCTATCATTTTCCCTCTTTCTTTTGACTTAATGGTGAATCAGAAACAAAACAGGAGTCTTTGATTTTTCTGGCATCTAGAACCTGTGTTCAAGTTCAATAAGGATTTTTCATATAATTGATAGATATTTGTATTGATGGATTGAAATGATTTGAATTTTTCAAGGTAATTAAAGCTAATTTCTTATAATAAAAGAAAATTCTAGTCATTCCTTCTTTGTTACATAATTTTGAATAACTACTACATAAGCACCTTGGCATATTAATCTTTTTCTTTCTCCAGTCTAGGCCACTAATTTTTTATTTTATTTATTTTGTTTTGACTCACCACACTCAGAAGGGACATATGGTAAGAAGTTATTTTCCATTCTGCTGAAGATCACAATTTAAGACAGGCAGTCCATTAGATTACTTTCATTTTTGTGATAAATGTATAAGGGTATGGGGCTAGATAGAGGAGAGAGAATATATGGGACCCACAAGTATTACTAAATAATTAAAATACAAGTCACATATATAACAACACATACTAAATGTAATTTCTAAATATGTTTTAGTCCTTGTATTCTTACTTGCACTATCCATCAGCTATATATGTGGGGAAAGTTTAAACATACTTCATGACTTTTAAAGGTTTTTGAGGTTAAATACTTTTAATGTATTTCAAAAGTGAAAATGCTCTTCAAGGCACATATAAACGTTTAGCAGTAAAACAAATATAAACAAATTCTATCACTGGTATCTTGCAGCAAAATACGTTCAATAACACTGATCTAAACTATAAGATAAATTTTGAACCACTCAAAAAAATTCTGAGAGTAGAAACTCTTATTAGCAGCTCCCCTATACAGAAGGGTCTTCCTATCAAATTCTTGAAAACTTGGGACCAGGTTTAAGATGCGTTAGTACTCTATTCTCAATTTTCAAGTTAAGTAGAAAATTCAGATCGCCTCTGACCTTTTTTTTCATTATAGTTCCCAGCACACGCCAAATCTTGCTTTTAACTTTATAAACTACTTACATATTACAACATTAGTGGTATGCTTCAAGAGCAACAACTAAGCCACTGTTAAAAGAATTCTTCCAGCTTCCTAGAATCATTTTGCAGCTTGGGTCTCCATCAGCTTTTCTAGAGGCTTTGTGTTTCTCACAAACACTTATTTCAGCTTAGAAGTCGTGTATTCTAACATCTGTTTTCAAATTTCCATAAAATAATGCAGTATTTTTTCCCCAAAGAAGACTAATATAACCTAATGAGATTCTGAAAACAAATTTCCATGGAGTTTTTATTTTGGTGACTATACAACCATGTTAATAAAAACAAATTAACTACTTCCTCATTTATCCTTAATCAATTTTCAATTCACAAGAATTTAATATGCCATCTTCACATGAATATTAATATAAAATTTTTATGGGTGGGGTGGGGGGGAGAAGGGACATAACTAAAATGACCATACTTAATTTCCATTATGATCATCCTTTTGTAATTCCATGAAGATGCATTTAGAAATAGACATGCATGAACATTATGTAGCTACAGCTGAAAATGTGAATAATTAATAGATTCTCAGCTTCAGGTATAACGGCATCAATCTTACAGGTTTGACAATAAAAATCTTCACTAAGCAATTGTGTGCTTAAAGTTGCTCTACTCTTTTACCAAGTTGGTTCCCCATTCTGTATGTGGCTACAAGCCAGAAAAAAGGAAGGATGTATAACTATTGGGAGCAATTATGTTAAGAATCCTTTGCTTTGCCCATGATAGAGCTCCATGAAGGCAATACACAGAGATCAGGAATGTTCTACAAATATCAATATAGCATTCATATTTTGGTAACTGATGTTATTTTCAATGATACTTTAAATTTTTTTAAAAACATTGAAAAAAAATGTAACACCTCTACAAATATATTTTTATAATAGCCAAAATGTGACCTACACAATCCTGCATGATCATTCTCTGTCTACCTTTGCAGCCACTTTCTCTTTTGTTCTCAATGCTCCAGCCATTCAGGACTTCCTAGAGTCGTTTGTTTGGGCTCTTGAGTATTTTCTTTCATCTGCCAATAATATTCTCCACTCTCTTTACTTTCCACTTGCCAATGTCACTTAATTGATTTCAGATATTACCTTAATATTATTTCCTTAGGGAAGGTTCTCTAATTCCCCCAGAATTGGTAGAGTTTCCTGTTAACAACTTCTATTGCTTTCTCACAAATTAGTAGCCTACTGGCCATAATCAGTTATATTTGGCTCAAGTTTTAAAAAAATCGAGTCTTTATTAAAATTAGATTACACATAAAGATTATGGTACCTTAACCTTTTAATTTATATTTACTCCTAAAAGAAAGCAAGTAACCGTGAATTGAAAGTCTAGTTAGTTTCTCATTTGAATAGTTAAATATCTCTAAAATACTTCTGAAACTTAGGATATGAATGGGGCTAACAGTTATAAATACTGAATAATGAAAAAAAAAAATAGCAGCCCACTGTTTATTCACTGATGGTGGTGTGGACCCGTCAGAGCTTGATATCATGTTTTCTTTTGCTGCATACGCATTTCATAAAAATATTTCTGCTGTTTCAGATCAATGTAAAAAATTGCTTTAGCTAAAACTTTAAAATTGTATTATACTTCTGACCAAAATAATTAGTTTTACTTCAATTAAATTATGAAATTAAAATCCTAATGTTTTAAGGTAATAAATTCTCTCAACCTATGTATTACATAAGGTGA
This sequence comes from Dugong dugon, assembly GCA_030035585.1. Classification (NCBI taxonomy): domain Eukaryota; kingdom Metazoa; phylum Chordata; class Mammalia; order Sirenia; family Dugongidae; genus Dugong; species Dugong dugon. The sequence goes on along the minus strand of CM057463.1, from coordinate 15,511,785 downwards.
TAAAACTGAAAAATAAATTTAGAGGTCATCAAATTCTTCTGCTATTGATCCAAATACATACAGAAAAAAAAAATAATTCAGTACAAACATATGCAGAACCTTTAAATGAATACATGATTTTCTTACATTTGCAATTCACTGTTTACCTTGCTTATAAAACGAAGAGTAATATTATTTGTACAAACTGCTATCAGTTAAAATTGATCATCAGACTTCAAATTTATACACACTTTTAATAGCTGAGCTTATTTCAAGTTTTTACTTAGTTTGAGAATGTGGAAATTACTGAACAATATCATTGATATCATACATTCTGATGGAGATAATTTAAAAAATGACTCAAGCTGGATTCAGAAGAGGACATGGAATACGGGATATCATTGCTCTTGTCAGATGGATCCTGGCCAAAAGCAGAGAATATCATAAAGATGACTATCTGCATTTTATTAAACACATGAAGGCATTCAACTTTGTGGATCATAACAAATTATGGATAACATTGTAAAGAATGGTAATTCCAGAACAATTATTGGTGCTCAAGCAGAATCTGTACATGAATCAAGAAGCAGTCATCAAACAGAACAAGGGGATACTCTGTGGACCAAAACTGGAAAAGGTGTGTGGCAGAGTTGTACCCTTTCATCTTACTTATTCAGTCGGTATGCTTAACAAAAAATCTGAGAAACTGGACTAGATGAAGAAGAATACAGCATCAGGATTGGATGAAGTCTCATTAACAACTTGAGACATTCAGATGACACAACCTTGCTTGCTGAAAATGACAATGACCTGAAGCACTTACTGAGGAAGGTCAAAGACTATAGTTTTCAGTATGGACTACACATGAATGTGAAGAAAACAAAAATCCTCACAACTGGACTAATAAACAACATCATGATAAATGGAAAAGAAATTGAAGTTGTCAATGATTTCACTCTACTTGGATCAACAATCAATGTGCATGGAAACAGCAGTCAAAAAATCAACAAACAACATATTGAATTGGGCAAATCTGCTGCAAAAGACTTCTTTAAAGTTTTCAAAAGCAAAGATGCCACTTTGATGAGTAAAGTGTGCCTGGCTCAAGCCATAGTCTTTTCAATCACCACCTTATACGCATGTGAAATCTGGATAGTGAAAAATGAAGACAGAAGAAGAGGTGCTGCATTTGAGTTGTGGTGTTGGCTAAGATACTAAATATTCTGTGGACTGTCACAGGAACAAGCAAATCAGTTTTAGAAGAAATACAACCAGACTATTCCTTAGAAGCAAGGATGGTGAGACTTTTGACAGTTTACTTTGTACACATCATCAGGAAAGACCAGTTGCTAGAACATGACATCGTGTTTGGTAAAGCAGAGGGCCAATGAAAACAAGGGAAACTTTCAATAAAGTTGAGTGACCCAAGAGCTGCAACAAGGGACTCAAAAAACACCAACAATCATGAAGACAGCCCAGGACCAGGCAACATTTGGTTCTGTTATACAGAAGGTCACCATGAGTCAGAACCGACTTCGTGGCAACTAACAACGGTTCAAGAATGAGGTGGCAATGTAAAGAACAGGGAGGGAGAGAACTTTGAAAATATGTTGAAAATGTCACTCCTGTTCACCTACTTAAGTGGTAGATGAAGTTTTATTTTATTGGGGTTTATTCCGACCAGGCAGTGATATTGGAATAATAGTAACTAATGAATGAGTACTAAATATCACCTACAGTTATTTGATTATTGAAAGGTTACTCCAAAACTGACAAACATGACATCAACATCAACATTTATGTTGGACAATCTATTTAAGAAACTTCCAGTGTAAAAGTGGGTTATGGAATGAATTATGTCCCCCCAAAATGTGTGTTGCATATCCTAAACCTATATGCCTGTGGTTATAATCCTATTTGGGAATGGGTTGTCTTTGTTATGTCAATAAGAAAGGATTAGGGTACAGGGTGTCTTGAGTTGATCTCTTTTGAGCTATAAAAGGGATTAAACAAGGGAGCAGAGCAGAGATGGGGTAAGACAGATACCAAGACACATGGAGATCTCCAAGGAACCAGGAAGCAGAAGCTGAAGAGACAAAGATCTTCCTCCAGAGCTGACAGAAAAAAGTGGTCCCCTAGGGCTAGTGCTCTGAATTCGGACTTGTAGACATGACAGCAATGGGTTTTAAACTGTGAGAAAATAAATTCCTGTGCATTGGAGCCATTTACTTGTGTTATTTCTGTTATACCAGCACTAGATAACTAAGACAAGGTGTATAACCCTGAATTATTTTGTGATGTTTGCCAATCATGCACCAGGAGTCCTGGTGGCACAGTGGTTAAGAGCTACGGCTAATAACCAAAAGGTTGGCAGTTCAAGTCCACTAGCTGCTCCTTGGAAATCCTATAGGGCAGTTCTACTCCATCCTATGGGGTCGCTATGAGTCAGAATTGACTCAAGGGCAATGAGTTTTTTGCCAATCATGCACTCCTATTCTGAAAGTTACAGATGCCATAAACCATGTGTATGTACTCATACTATCACACAGAAACACTCAGAAATCAACTGTTTGCAATTTGCTAGAGTGATTATTCTCAGGAGACTAAATAAAGGTTTAGTTATGGTGTTAGGAATTCATTCTATCCCTGTGGATGAAATATACCACCAATTTGACAGAGGTTATGCCAAAAAGAGAAGTTAAAAAGTCTTCTGCTCCCATCTGAACATTATTCCATTTCTTGGTTAAATTATCACCCAAATAATATATTCTATACCTGAATTCTCCTATTTTTTTCTGTATATTTCTTTTCTCTACATTTTATTTTTTAACAGTTATAAACAGGGTTGTCAGATTTAGCAAATAAACTGAAGGGCATCCAATAAAATTTAAATTTCAGGTGAAAGAACAAATATTTGAACATACTTATATTTAAAAAACATTCATTGTTTATCTGAAATTCAAATTTACTGGGGTGTTGTGGTTTTATCTGGCAACCTTACTTATAATATGACTCATACTATAATGGCATACTGTATAAGGCAAATCTTGGACCATATCAATGTTAAGATTTAACAGATTTTAGACATATGTGTACACTAGGGAGCAGCTTAATATTGCTCTCTGATATAAATACAAAGAAAGAAAATAGTTTGAGTCTGGGTTTTGCCAAAAATGTATTTCAGGTCCATGACAACTCACAATCAAGAATAACACGCACTGCCCTTCTGCCTCCCAATCCCACCCAGAGATCATCAAAAGTACCTCAAAAATACACATAATTTCATAAATAGAATTGAATTTCCTCTTTCACTCTCTCATCCTCAACAGTTGCCCAGCTCCACTCTGGAGATAAGCAGGAAAATAATAAGCTGTAGCTTTGAAGAGTTTGCATAATTTAGTACTTTGATTTATTTCTTAGTTTTTATGACTTGACTCATTTTGTTTCAGTATCAACATATTTGCATGTCATTTGAAAAAAATGACCTAGATTTCCTATTATAGGTCTTAGGCAACTGGGCATGTAACTTTTTCTAAGAAAACATGTTCCTTTCATGAAATATTCCATGCTACACTAAATAATGAGAAAGACTATTATACAAGTGCTTTAAGTCAGTATAGATAAGTACCTTTACCTAGCCACCTAAAATAAAAATATTTTCGAGGAATCAGTGAATTGCTACATAACAGTGCAACGCTATCAATATTTTTCATATTTGTACTGAAAATTAAATTCTATTGTAAAGTAGCTAGGTAATAATGAAATGTTTTTAATTTACAAATTTTCTTTAAATTAAGCTTCTTTAGTAAAACATAATACAACTATGATCCTTCAGTCAAATGTTAAGTTTTTCCTGCAAACAGGATTTGAAACTTGTCATATGCCAAAGTCTCTTTAGTATAGTCAGTATTTCCTTCTAAAGTAGTTTATATATACATATCTATATATATATATATATATATCTATATATATATATATATATATATATATATATACTTTATTTTTCTTCTTCAGTAGTGCTTTACTTATCCAGGGCCACTTCCCTTTCCATATAAAGTTAATGATTAGTTTTTCCATCTCTTTAAAGAATGTTGTTGGTATTTGGATCAGGATTGCATTGTATTTGTAAATTGCTTTGGGTAGAATTGTCATTTTCTAAATAGTCTTGTCTTGTCTTTGAAGATGCTTAGAGATCCAAAGATATTAATTGCAAGGTTAATTTCAACCATATAGAATGACAGCAGTATGTTGAATTAATTTTTAAATACACAAAAAAGGAAATGTACCAATAAAAAAGCATTTAAATGCCACCAATTCACATTAAAATAATAACTTTTTTGATTTTATTCAAATATCACATTTATCTTGAAAATTGCTTAGATGTGTTCTCAAAATAAATCAGGAAAATGGACACTATAGCAGAGTGATGTCAGAGAGCTACAGCAGAATGAACGTTGACAAGCCGCAAGCTGTAAATGGTTTAAATGGTGGTAACCACGGAAACTGTTCTCTTAACATCAGTGGCCAATATCCAGCATTAGATGGTGCTATGAAAAACCTAATATCTGTCTCAAAATCCTCAGCCTCTATTTTCAGAGTGTATGAGCAACGCCAAATGTACTGCTCTCATAGGTATTTCCTCTAGTACTAAAATGGCACAATTCCAAGACATGTCAAGAACTTTCAGCAGAATTTTCTAGCACCACTTGTACTTCCTTGGAATGTAACATCATACTACGTCATCTACTACAAGGCAGTAGAAGGTGGGAACAACTTTTGGCAGAAATAATTATGCTTTTATACTGAATTCTCTCTTCAAGAATTAAAGGGTTAGTACAAAGTGAAGGAAAGGACAGGGACTAATATAGATTGAATGTTTACTCAATATTAGATGCTGTATGCTCTTTAAAAAAGTAGTTATGCCTACCCTGTGCCAGGAACATTATGTATATTATCTTTAGTGTTGACAACAACACTAAGGCACAGATTATTATCTTCATTTTACTGAAACCTCATAACGTATAGCATTCTCTTTCCAGTGAGATTAAACAACTTGTCCAAGTTCGTGCAGCTATTACATGCCACAGTTGGGATGTAAACTAAAGCCTATCTCACTTTACAGACCATGCTCTTCCAGAAGCAGCACTAGACTGAATGTTTCCTAATTCACACAACTATTGAGTGGTAGAGCTAGGATTCAAACCCACGTCAGCCTGACTCCAAAGTCTGTGCACTCTATTGACTATACTATGCTGTTTCTGAGCAATGAAAAGAGATATTCTTCTTGGTCATAATATACAATTAACATTGAAAGTTTATTTGCCTTCTTAGGAAATTCCTTATTAGCTTTTGCTAACAAGTAAATATGACTGATACTTAACTTCAGTAGTTTATAGGATGAACCAAATGTGGTGATTATTGCATTTATAGTGCCAGTAGGAAAGCATGTCATGATAGAAGGGAAAAGTGAAAAAAAGTTTAATCATAGTAATAATTATATTAATAATAATAATAATAATCACTAACATAGCACTTGCTCTTTGCCAAGCAGCACTCTAAGTTCTTTAGTTATACTAAGTTATTTATTACGACAACAAACAAACTTATGAGGTAGGTAGTATTATTATTCTCATATAATCAGAGATAAAGAAACAGATAAAAAGAGGTTATGTCATTTCTCTAAGGTCACACAGCTGTCAATGGCAAAGCTAGGATCTGAATCCATAATCCATGTTCTTAACAACTGGGCTATTGGGTCTCTTTCTGTAGAAAGATTTGGAAGGATTATTTTTTTGAAACAAAAAAAAGCAAACTCATCCTGTTCACAAGATTACCAACTAGGTACATTTCCATTACGTTATTTGTCAATAGATGTCTTGAACAGTGTCTTTTCCAATCTGCTTAGAAAGTATCTGTTTGAGAGTCTGCTTTCAAGTCTTTTGGGTATCTACCTTGGATTCACTTTTTAAGACTTGTTCCATGACCACTTCCCAGTTCCTCAGCAGACTGAATTGGCTGGGAGGATAGGGATGCACAGCTGGGAGGATGGGGATCAGAATGATGAAAAAAACATCCCAAATAGATGTACTTTGATTAAAAACAAAACAAAACACAGGTGTAATTAAGGGCACAGGCAACTGTCTGCATTTAAACTCTTTTTGTTTTAAACCAAAAAAGTCATGTTTTTCCATTCCCTTTGAGAACGGAACAAGACAAGGATGTCCTTTATCACCACTCCTATTTAATACTGTGCTGGAAGTCCTAGTGAGAGCAATAAGGCAAGAAAAAGAAATAAAGGGCTTCCAAACTGGTAATGAAGACGTAAAGCTGTCCCTATTTGTGGATGATATGATAACTATACACAGAAAGCCCAAAAGAATCCATGAGAAAATTACTGGAACTAATACATTCAGCAGAGAAGCAGGATACAAGATAAACATACAAAAATCAGTTGGATTCCTATACACCAATAAAGAGAATGATGAAAAGGAAAACAATATCATTTATAATAGCCCCTAAAAAAATAAAATACTTAGGAATAAATCTAACCATGGATGTAAAAGACCTATACAAAGAAAACTACAAAACACTACTGCAAGAAACCAAAAGACATCTACATAAATGGAAAAACATACCATGCTCATGGATAGGTAGACTCAACATTGTGAAAATGACAATTCTACCCAAAGCAATTTACAAATACAATGCAATCCTGATCCAAATACCAACAACATTCTTTAAAGAGATGGAAAAACTAATCATTAACTTTATATGGAAAGGGAAGTGGCCCTGGATAAGTAAAGCACTACTGAAGAAGAAAAATAAAGTAGGAAGACTCGTGCTAACCGACCTCAGAACCTACTATACAGCTACAGTAGTCAAAACAGCCTAGTACTGGTACAATGACAGTTACATTGACCAAATGGAACAGAATTGAGAACCAGATGTAAATCTATCTACCTATGGTCACTTGACCTTCGACAAAGGCCCAAAGTCCATCAAATGGGGAAAAGACAGTCTTTTTAACAAATGGTGCTGGCAAAACTGGATGTCCATCCGCAAAAAAATGAAACAGGACTCATACCTCACACCGTACACAAAAACTAATTCAAAATGGATCAAAAACCTAAAAATTAAACCAAAAACTATAAAGATCTTAGAAGAAAAAATAGGATCAATGCTAGAGGCCCTAATACATGGCATTAACAGGATACAAACCATAACTAACAACACACAAACTCTAGAAGATAAGCTAGGTAACTGGGATCTTCTAAAAATTAAACACTTATGCTCATCAAAAGACTACACCAAAAGAGTAGAAAGAAAACCTACAGACTGGAAAAATTTTTTTGGTTATGACAAATCCGACAAAGGCCTAATCTCTAAAATCTACAGGAAAATCCAACACCTCTAGAACAAAAAGACAAATAATCCAATTAAAAAATGGTCAAAGGAAATGAACAGATACTTCACCAAAGAATATATTCAAACGGCCAACAGACACATGAGGAAATGCTTGCAATCACTAGCCATTAGAGAAATGTAAATCAAAACCACAATGAGATACCATCTCACCCTGGCATTACTGGCACAAATCAAAAAAACCAGAAAATAACTAATGTTGGAGAGGCTGTGGGGAGATTGGAAGTCTTATGCACTGCTGGTAGGAATCAAAATGGTATAACCATTTTGGAAAATGATATGGTGCTTCCTTAGATAGCTAGAAATAGAAATGCCATATGATCCAGCAATCCCACTCCTAGGAATATATCCTAGAGAAATAAGAGACATCACACAAATAGACATATGCACACCCATGTTCACTGCAGTATTGTTCACAATAGCGAAAAGATGGAAACAACCTAGATGCCCATCAGCAGATGAATGGATAAACAAGCTATGGCACATATACACAATGGAGTACCGCACAACAAAAAAGAACAATGATGAATCTGCGAAGCATCTCACAACATGGATGAATCTGGAGGGCATTATGCTGAGTGAAATAAGTCCATCACAAAAGGGCAAATATTGTATGACACCACAACTATAAAAACTCATTAAAAGGTTTACACATAAAAAGAAACAATATTTGATGGTTATGAGGGAAGGAAGGGGTGGGGATGGAAAAACACTAAATAGACAATAGATAAGTGGTAACTTTGGTATAGGGTAAAACAGTATACAATACTGGGGAAGCCAGCACAACTTGTACAAGGCAAGGTCATGGAAGCTCCATAGATACATCCAAACACCCTGAGGGACTGAATTACTGCACTAAGGGCTGTGGGGACCATGGTCTCTGGGGACATCTAACTCAACTGGCTAACACAGTTTATAAAGAAAATGTTCTACATTCTACTCTGGTGAGTAGTATCTAAGGTCTTAAAAGCCTGTGAGCGGCCATCTAAGATACTCCACTAGTCTCACCCCTTCAGGAGCAAAGGAGAATGAAGAAAACTAGAGACATGAGGGAAAGATTAGTTCAAAGGACTCATGGACCACAACTACCACAGCCTCCACCAGACTGAGTTCAGTACAACTAGATGGTGCCCGGCTACACCACTAACTGCTCTGACAGGGATCACAGTAGAGGGTCCCAGACAGAGCTGGAGAAAAATGTAGAACAAAATTCTAACTCACAAAAAAAGACCAGACTTACTGGCCTAACAGAGACTGGAGAAACCCCAAGAGTGTTGTCCCCGGAAACTCTTTTAGCTCAGTCATGAAGTCACTCCTGAGGTTCACCCTCTAGCCAAAGTTTAGACAGGCCCATAAAATGAAATGAGACTAAAGAGACACAACAGCCCAGGGGCAAGGGCTAGAAGGCAGGAGGGGATAGCAAAGCTGGTAATAGGGAACCCAAGGTCAGGAAGGGAGAGTGTTGACATGTCGTGGGGTTGTTAACCAATGTCATAAAACAATATGTGTACTGCTTAATGAGAAACTAGTTTGTTCTGTAAACCTTCACCTGAAGTACAATTAAAAGAAAAAAAGAAAGTCATGTTTTTCTTATAAACTTTTTTCTTCTCCAATGGGAATATTTACAGTGACCAAGTAAATGATGAGCCAAAATAATGGCACTAAGGATCAAAGTAATTCACATCAATTAAAGACATACTATTTTCAAAAGTAAATAAAGTTTACTTTCTCAAATAGTTTTAACAAACATATATTCTTACTTTGTGATTTCAGAAATAACATATTTGTTTAAAGGACAGTAGAGCTACTACTAATATAGTTTATATGAAAACAGATTTCTTCATCAGCGCTTAATTGGAGCATTTAAATGTATGAAACTGGAAAGGCATTAAATTTGCTTGACATGAAAATGTACAATCAGCATTCCAAAAAAAAAAAAAAAATTTTTTTTTTAGAAGTGATTGGAAAAATTCCCTTAATTCTAATCAATCATCCTCTATTTACTTTGGCAAGCTGGGAATGATAGATAAACATCTGTAGGGTACAGACAGTCTTCTTAGTTTGTGAAACTAGCTTCTTTGTTACAGTTCAAAACCAAAAGGGGAAAAGAAAGGTTAGCTTAATTTTCATAAAGAATCTCCCAGAAAAAAATAATGTAAGAAAAAACTACTACTTCTTCATATAAAAAAATTACTTATCTTAGTTCTCAGTTTGATTAGTTAGAAAGCTGATGGCAATACTTTTAATTTTGGTGGGTAGTGGAAGAGGGACAAGAAATTTTAAGTAAATACAAGACAATTTTTGTTATTATTTTCCCAAAAAGGATTTTCAACAACAGAGAGATGGTGGAGTATCAGGTGCAGATGATCCACTAAAAATAAAAATCAGGTTAGGCAACAGACCTCTTATTCTTCTTGAGAGTACTTAATAAGTATATAATCCTAAAGTACTTTTCTTTTGTTCTTTGCTTGTATTCAGGCAAATATATCTTTTGTATAATTTTAAGTGTGTTTATTATTAGCAGTCACTTATGCCTGTCTGAAAATACGGGGAACAGCAATAGAATCAGAAGGGATGAAGCCAAAAAGGTAATGTGAATAAAGCACTATTTTTAAACCCAAAAAAATTTTAGTTTCTGTAAAACAATCTAGTTTATTCTTCCACAGATTTTGTTACATCCTAGGTAATTATGTAAGTTTTATCTTTTTAACTATAGCATCAAACCTTAGACTATACTTGTTATCCATATTCTTACACTTCAGCATTCTACTTCTAAATTTACCAGCTCCTGACCTGTGAATACCCTATATAGCTTAATTTACCATCCTGCACTGCATGATGCAGAATTTCCCTGGAGTGTGATTTGCTCTCCTAAGAGGACAGTATTTCCTTATTTCCATAGCAAGCAGCTATGGCCAGGCAGGGGCAAAGTTTCATGTGAGCTACATTTTTGTATAACCATTTGCTGTTACTAGTTACCGTCAAGCTGAATCTGACTCATGGTGACCCCAAGTGTGCAGAGTAGACTTGCTCCACAGGGTTTTGAAGGCTGCAACCTTTCAGAAGCAGATTGCCAGGCCTTACTTCTGAGGTGTCTCTGGGTGGGTTTGAACCACCAAACTTTTGGTCAGTAGTCTACAGATTCTCCAACACCTTCCCAGAGACCTTCATAAGCTGAAGATAAAGGGGCCTTCCTGAGCAAAATGCTAAAGAAGGTAAATATGTGACTGTCCCCAGGCATTTGTTTCTGTGCTCTTTTACCCTTTGGGTAGCATCATTTTCCCTGTGAGATGAAACTAAACCACAACAAACTAGTATGACCCAGTTTTGTATCTACAATGCTGGGCCAGTTAAAAAGGCAGTATGCAAAGGAGAGAATCCAGAGAGGGATGATAAGATCCAAGCAGCGGAGATTCTGGAGGAGTGGATCATTATCTCTTGCAAAGCCTTTAAGAATGTCCATTACTTTACAGTCAAATTTCATTTAATGATTCTATTTATTTAGAGCTATACCTGGTAAATCAGAGAAGAGAAGAATGCACTCGTTAAAGCCATTAGCCAAAAGCCGGTCCCGCAGCTGCTGAAGAATTGCTACTCCGATACAGAACGGGAAAGATGAATTCCCAAGTAGTAAGGTATCCCAGAGGTGAAAGATTTTGTGCAGTGGAAATACATCTGAAAATTGACAAAACAAATTAATTAACTAAATAAAAATAAACTTAAAAAGATAAAAATTGGAACAATAACAACATGTTTTACTAGACACATGGCTATTACCTTATGATCAAAACTACTACTGAAGAACAAATAATACCATACTGTTTCTATAAAATGTTTGTCTTTGTAGAAATTTATTGCTTCCTAAGGCATCTTAAAGAATAATCAGACTGGCCAAATAGATGACATTTTCTAACTTCATTATCAATCTTGGCATAGTTGGGCCATTCATTGTATTTCTCCCCAAAATTTTTCAGGTTATATTATCTTCACAAGTCTACTTTCCTAGATGAACTTTAATATTGCTTTAGGCTCAGTATTATTAAATTTTCATTATACACTCTAAAAAACTGCTTTATTAGATTCCCATCAAAAAGTTCTATTGACAATTTTCTATTTTTTTGGCAACTTTTTTTTTTTCACCTGACAATACGCTGTAGATATCTTTCTAGGCCAATTCATATAGATCTACTTCAAGTACTATATCTCATTTATCATATGTACATATTTAAGCAAGGATGTCTACTATAACTGTATTAATATTTGTACTGAATAAAGTATTACACGTTTACAAAAATCTGCTTAATTTCTAGGGGATCCTAGTTTAGAAAATAACAAAAGAATTAGTTATGAAAGAATCTCTAAAAATTAAGACTCATTTGCTGATTAAGACTCATTTGCTGGAAAAGTTTATCTCCAAAACTTTATGTAAACACTACAGTAAATATTAATTTCTTTTTCAATAGAAAGCAGAGATTTATATGAATGTCATGACATACAGGTTTTCATCCTATAAAATTCCCTTTTTGATTTTCAGAGGTCAGAATAATTGGCATTCTTTTTTACCCAAATCTATATGTTAGAATTATGTAAAGATGCTTATCAAGTCTGCTAATATTATTGTAAATATAATATACTGGGGCAGAATGGAGCTAGCTTTTTGCTAATAAAATATTAAAAGGGAAGGAAAATGATACTTACGGGTAAACATGGTTAGAAACCAAGGGATGGCATAAAGCTATGAGTGGAAAAAGAAAGGGACACAGGGGATGGATAAAGAAAAAATAAAAAAGATAATTAGAATGATTACCAGTAAACTGAATGTTGAACAAAAAAGTTCAACTTCCTATTCTACTCCATTAATAAAAAGAATGTAGATAATTATAGTTATTATCACAAATACTATGTTATATAACGATATCTATCTACATTATAAATGTTGTAGCTGACCCTTGTGCCAGAGTTTATTCTACAGAATGTCTTTATTTCTTTAAAGGCTATACTCAAGATCATGGCTAATCCAAATGCAATACCAACATGTTAATATTAAGGGTGTGCTTTTCAGGCTGTATTTTAAAAAAAAAAAAAAAGTCCTCATCACTGTTGAGGTACTCTTACTGAGTATTTTTTAGATTTATGAGACATTTGAAAAATGTTCAAAATGTCTCACAAAAAGATGTTATGAAGCATTATGCTTTCTGTTATCACTTTCTAAGTTAACAGGAGACTTTATAACAGACTAAAAGCAATAAGATCTAGGAATAGAATCATCTGGTTCTTTAGCTCAATGACAAATTTATTTTCCTAAGTTTATTGCATGGGAAATATGCGTGTGTGTGAGTGTGCATATATTCATACATATTTTCAATTAATTTTGAGATTCTGAAAGTGAAAAATCATTCTTAATTTCTAAAAATAAAATCTTTATTGGTAGCAAGTGTCAAAAATCAATAGTAATTTATAGAAATACCTGAAAAGCACCAATTTTACTCTTTGAGTTAATACAGTTTGCTATTAAATGGATTTTGTACCACCTATACCGCTTAAATAAGTATTATCTCAGCACCTATCAATTATGAATTTATGTGTAGGGATGCATTTTGTCTTTGCATTGTGCACAACTGAGTATTTATGCTATCAACATGCCATTCAAGAACGATATAAGTATAAATATACAGTACATTAAAAAAATCTAAGTAATGTATGTGAAATAAAGTCCAATGCTCTCTATAATATCATCATTTATATATGTTGACACACAGACAGTTCTTTCTAGTGACATTATAAATGGGAAAAGTGAAAATAGAAAGGTATGTGTTTTCACTATGAAGACCATGGGTTGTAGAAAACAATAAAGCATAAAATACGAACTCTTTAGCCTAATTTAAAAATAAATCAGCAGAGATTTGCTTCATCACTATGATTAATCTTTTCTTCCTTTTAAGGACGTAACATCAATCATATCATCCTCTACTCATCGGATCAAAGCCAATTATTTGTCTTCAGGAATCTTTTCAGAATTTCTTCAACAACTAGTTCACAGTCTCCTTTTCCATATTAATTTCTGCAATTATTAACTTCATCAGTCTCTACAGAGAAATTCTGCTTCTGACGAAGATAAATAACAGGGATAGGATTTACCCTCCCACTTGAAACACCTACAAAATAAATCAGACAGAATATATGAAACTATTTACAGATTTTAGACCTGACGCAGCAAAGACAGTAATGCCTGAGAGGAGGAAAACAATCACCCAGTTTACTATGTGAAATCAGTTCCTAGGACTCAGCACAGGAAGGAAGGAACCAGGTAGAGCATGGTGGCCACCATGAGGTGAGGAGGTAGAGTTGGGAGTCTGGGGAGGCCAAATTGGCTAGAATTAGCTGGTACAGCACTGGAGAGGAAAAGAGCTATCCAAAGAGAAAGCTCCAGAGATCTGGAGAGGATTCCCCTTGAATCTTTGCTGAGCACTGAAGATCACATATATCTGAGGAAACTACACAAAGCTAGGGAAGAAAATAAATAAATAAACACACACACACATACACACACACACACACACACACACACACACACACCTGAAAGGATCAGAGGGAAAAATTATCAGGGCTTATATAATGCAGGAAAAAATGTCTCCAGATATTGCCAAATATTCCCTGGGAAGCAAAATTGTCCCTGGTAGAGGAATACTGTATAAATTCTAAAGAAACCACTAAGAAAACACAAGAAACAGTTATAGCTAATATACCAACAAAGACAACAAAAGAGAATCACAGGGAAAAAAAAAAAAAAAAAAACTTGGTTAATCCAAAGGCGAAAATAAAAACAAATTGCCATAGAGTAATTCCGACTCATGGTAACTCCATATGTGTCAGAGCAGAACTGTGCTCCATAGGGTTTGCAGAGAAAAAGGACAAAAAAAACAAAGAACTGATAGGAAATACAGAACAAAAATATCAAGATGGCGGATTTAAAACTAACCATATCAATAATCACAACATGTCAATGCTCTAAACACAATTAAAAGACAGAGATTGTCAGATTGGTTAAAAAGCAAGAAACTACTATATGCTGCCTGCAAGAAATTCACTTTAAATATAAAGATACAAATAGGTAAAATGCTAAAGAACTGAACAGATAAACCATGCTAACACAAATCAAAAGAAAGCTGGAGTGGCTACATTCATATCAGACACAATAGATTTCAGTGCAAAGATATTACTAGGGATAAAACCTGTTGCCATCGAGTCAACTCTGACTCATAGTAACCCTACAGGACAGAGAACTGCCCCACAGTTTCCTTTTGGTTAGCAGCTGATCTCTTAACCACTGCACAACCAGGGCTCCCAGGATAAATAAAGTCATTTCATAATGATAAATAGGTCAGGTCATCAAGAGGACATATTAATCCTAAATGTTTATGTACCTAATAAACATTCAAAACCAAAATGAATAGAATTGAAAAAATAAACAAAACCACAATAATAGTTGGAAATTTTAATACCTCTCTCTCAAAATAGAACAAGTAGACAAAAAAATCAATAAGGATATAGACTTAAACAACACTATCAACCAACCGGACCTAATTGATAGTTATAAAACATTCCATTCAACAACAGAAAATACATTCTTTCAAAATACACATTCACCAAGAAAGAACATATTCTGGGACATAAAACTAGTGTCAATAAATTAAAAAGGACTCATATATGGGACAGAGCAGCAGAGGCGGGGGTTTGGGGACCATGGTTTCAGGGGACATCTAGGTCAACTGGCATAACGAAGCTTATTAAGCAAATGTTCTGCATCCCACTTTGGTGAGTGATGTCTGAGGTCTTAAAAGCTAGCGAGCGGCCATCTAAGATGCATCGATTGGTCCCAAGCACCTGGAGTAAAGGAGAATGAAGAACACCAAAGACACAAGGAAAGTATTAACCTAAGAGACAGAAAGGGCCGCCTAAACCAGAGACTTCATCAGCCTGAGACCAGAAGAACTAGATGGTGCCTGGCTACCACCAATGACCACCCTGACAGGGAACACAACAGAGAGTCCCTGGTGGAGCAGGAGAAAAGTGGGGTACAGAACCCAAATTCTAGTAAAAAGACCAGACTTAATGGTTTGACTGAGACTGGAAGGACCCCGGAAGACATGGCCCCCAGACTCTCTGTTAGCCCAAAACTAAAGCCATTCCTGAGGCCAACTCTTCAGACAAAGATTAGACTGGACTATGGGACATAAAATGATACTTGTGTGAGCTTCTGAGCTCAAACAGATATATGAGACTAAATGGGCAGCTCTTGTCCGGAGGCGAGATGAGAAGGCAGAGAGGGTCAGCAGCTGGTTGAATGGACACACGAAATCCAGGGTGGACAGAAGGAGTGTGCTGTCACAGTATAGGAAGAATAACTAGGGTCACATAACAATGTATGCATAAATCTTTATATGAGAGACTAACCTGAATTGTAAACTTTCACTTAAAGCACAAAAAAAAGGACTTATATAAAGTATATTCTCTTGCCACAAATTAATTTAGAATTTAATAAGGCATCTGAAAAATTCCCAAATATTTAAAAACTAAATAATATACTTCTAAAATCATCCATAATTCAAAAAAGAAATAAAAAATAATTTGGAAAGTATTTTGACCTGAATGTAAATAAAAAATACAACACATCAAAAATTTTAGGACATAGCTAAAGCAGTACCTAGAGAGAAATTTATATTTACAGTACAATATACTTATATTAGAAAAGAAGAAATGTCTCATATCAATGATCTCACCTTCTTAAAAAAATAGAAAAAGGGTAAATAAAACCAAAAGTAAAAAGGAAGGAAATTACAAAGACAAGAATAGACATCAATGAAATAGAAAACAAAAAAATAATAGAAAAAAATCAATGAAACCAATAGCTAGTACTTAACAAATGTCTGTAGAATCTCTTCTGAGCTCCAGGATTATATTTTTAATAGTCTATCAGATATTTCCACATATACATCTCACTCCACTCATAGTGACCTATAGGACACAGCAGAACTGCCCCATAGGGTTTCCAAGGCTATAATCTTTATGGAAGTAGACTGTCATACCTTTCTCCTGCAGAGATGCTGAGTGGGTTCAAACTGCCGGCGTTTTGGTTAGCAGCCAAGCACTTAACCACTGTGCCACCAGGTCTCCATGGATGTCTCACTAACATCTCCAATTCAACATATTTAAAACTAAACTCATGGTCATCCCCAAATTACCCCTTCTTGCTACCACCAACATTATTCCTGTCATTTAGGCTCAAAAATCTTATAATTTAAAAACATTTCCTGTCAAGTCCTATAGATATTATTTCTACAACATTTCTTCTTGTCTTTCTTTTTTTATCCATATATACTAAACAACCCTGTTTTAGTTTTCACTTTCTTGCATAGACTATTGCAAATGTTTCATAGCTATTCTCCTGGCTTTCAGATTCACTCTGCTGTGATCTTTTATTTAGCCAAACTGATCTCTCTAGAAATGTAACTCTGATGACATCATTTCCCTGATTTAACATGTCAATGGTTTCCCAAATTGCACACTAACTTAAGTATAAACTTCTTATGCATTTAAGGCTATTGCGAATTAGGAGAAGAAGCCAAGCACTTGGAGTCAAAAAATGTGCATTTGAATGTCAGCTCTCCCAATTACTCATACTGTGCATTGGGCAAGTCAGTTAACATCTAAGAATTCCAAATTCTTTGCTTCTGAAATAGGGAAATTAGCATCTGTCTTAATTATGTCACAGAGGTACTATAAGGATAAAATCATATATGTCAAAGTGCTCTGAAAACAGTAGCATGCTATGTAAACTTAAGATAGTTTTATTATTAATATTATCAACATAAGAAATAGGGCATTAGGCTACATTTCTATGTGTCTCCCTATACATAGTCTACTACCCAGTCATGACAGATATTTGACAACAATCTGAACACACACACTGCCTTCTATTAATGTGCTTTTGTCTTTTCTTCTTTGAATGTTCTTTTCCTACTATATCCATTAATCAAAGCTCTGTAAGTTTTTTTTTCAAAGCTTGCCTCAAATGTCATTTCTTCTATAAAGTTTTTTTGACTTTTCTTATTACAACTATTCTACTATGTTTTGTATCATATCATATCATATATTATAACTGCATTATATACAATTGTATAGTAATTGCATATTATATTGTAATTACCTATATCATCATATTTGTATTATAATTAATTATGGGACTGTTTGTAATTCTTTCATTTACTCATGCTTTCATTCATTCATTCACTAAATATGAAATGCTTTGTGCAGACACCACGTTTCCCACTACAGCAGATGAGTCAGACATATGAACAGACACTTATGATGCTTTACAGTTAAGTAGTATAATAAAGTTTCTAGCATAGGGTAATGGCAGCAAAGATAAAAGAGCTTATGGTCTTTTCTACCATCCTCTCTGCAGAAAAAGATACTAATGTTCTTGAGGGTAAATTTCAGTGTACTCATTTGTTCATTAATTCAGTAAATATTTACTAAGTCCCTAATACATGCCAGGACTGTGTTAAGTGATAGGATACCGCAGTGAACAAAACATAGTTCCAGGCTGGAAGGAGCTTAGTGAAGTTTAGTAAGAGTAGTAGGTGTGCATTAACTATTCTCTCAATCCACTCCAATCAGGTTTTTACCTCCACATCACCACTAAAACTGCTCTTTGTCATCAATGATTTCCATGTTCTTTAATTTAATGACCAATCCTCAGGCCCAATCTTTCTTTACCAACCTGCAGCACTCCTCACTTAAAAACATGGTTAGGTTTCAAAGACCAGGTCGTTATGCAAAAATCAGCATTATGTGAAAATGGAAGATGACCACATCAGATTATAAATTATTATGTGGGACACATACATCCCACTGGACTTGAGAGACCTAAAACGTAGGTGGGCGCTATATGTCCACCTGGTCATGAAAGGGTTACTGCCAGACGTATGTTGTTAATGCACAAAATAGTCAGATAGTAGATTTTTTACTGTGGTCGTAAATGTGAAATGTTGGATAACAAGACAGTGAATACATGAGGAGTAGGTGCACTTTCATACCTCCTCAAAACACATTTTCCCCCACTTGGCTTTCAAGACACCACACACATCTAGTTTTCTTACCTTTCTGACTGTTCTTTATCTCCTTAGTTGGTTCCTCTTCATCTCCCTGACTTTTAAATATTGAAGTGCCCTTAGTTCAGCCCTTGGATCTTTTCTCTTTTCTATTTTTCTCCAAGCATACAATGTGAGAACTTCCACATTTATATCTCCATCTCAGACCTCTCTGAATTCCAAACTCGTATGTCCAACTGCCTACTTGACATCTCCACCTGTATGTCTAACAGATATACATAATATGTATCCAACTGAGTTCCTGAGACTTCCTCCAAAACCTGTGCCTACAAGTATAGTTTTCCAAATCTCAACTAAGAGCAACTCAATCCTTTCAATTGATCAGATCAAAAATTCTAGTCATTCTTCACTCCTCACTTTCTCACACACGTTACGTTGTCACATGCAGTCCTGCTGGCTCTACTTTCAAAGTATACCCAGAATATGAGAAGTTCTCACCAACCTCACTGCTAATATTCTGATTCAAGACACCATCATCTCTTGCCTAGATTACTGCAATAGTTTCATGATTGGCCTTCTAGAGTCCATCTTTGCCCTTCCTTATGTTTCTCTCAGCATAGTAGCCAAAGTGATCTTGTTAAAATGTTTAGGTCAGATCATGCCACTCCTATGCCCAAAAGCATCCAGTGGCTCTCCACCACCGAAAATAAAAGCCAATGTCCTTTGATCTGTTTGTTGTTGTTAGGTACCATTGAGTCCATTTCAACTCATAAGACTCCATAATCTGGTTTCCCATTACCTCTTTGTCCTCAACTCCTCATTCACTGTGCTTCAGTCACACTTGCCTCCTGGCTATTCCTTCAACATTCCCATCATTCTTCAACCTCACAGCCATGGCAATTGCTGTTGCTTCTGCTTGGAATCCTCTTTACCTAATTTCCTTAAGGCATTTATTCAAAAGTCACCTTTTCTGTGAGGCTTTCCCTGAATCCTATTTAAAATTTTCATTCCTCCTTCACCTGAGCATCTAACATCCTTATTTCTACTTTCCTTTGTTTTCTCTTTAGAACCTATAACTAGCTAACATATCACATAGTAATTATCTATCTTCTTTGTTGTCCACCCTCCACTAGAGTATAAACTCAGTGAGGGCAATGCCTTTGTCTTTTTTTTTTCCCACTGATGTGTCAGGTCTTAGAAAAATGCCTGACACATAGTAGGCACTCAAATATTTGTTGAAAGAATGAGTGAAATATACAATGAAAATAACTGAAGGGATAGATTAAACAGATCCGAAGAGTCATGAAACTGATAAAGTTGAAGTTAACTACTTTCTTGTGAAGTTTCAACAAATATGAAATAATGAAAAAATTAGTTAATCTTCTTTAATGAACTTATTTATAAAATCTTTTATATTAAATAGTGGAAGTATTAAAAGAACACTAAACTTGAGATTTTGTTATATAACTATATTTTGATAACTATTATAAAAATGCTCTTAAAAATAAGTGAAACAGAAGTATATTCCAAGAATATTTGAAAGTAAAAATTGACTAAAGTTGAATAAATGTCTTTAATTTAATATAGAACAAGTCCTAGGTGCTCATAAAAGGAGCTGTGGTGGTGCAATAGTTAAATGCTTGGCTGCTGACAGAAAAGGTCAGTGGTTTGAACATATCAGAGGCGCCACAGGGGAAATGACCTGGTGATCGGTTCTCATAAAGATTACAGCCTAGGAAGCCTTAGGGGACAGTTCAATTCTGTCCTATAGGGTCACTACGAGTCAGAATCGACTCAATGGCACACAACAACAGGTGCACATAAGCACTAGTCACCTCTTTCCAGCTAAATTAAGGTAAATAAATAGGTAACATAGTCTGTAATGCCTATTATTTATTCTTTCTGTTTTTCCCTTTTAAAATCTTAATTGATATTTTAATCCTAAATAACTCCTCATGATACTGATACAGCTTCATAATACTATCTGATATACCGAAAAGACAGCAAAATAAAATAATTTTGAAGAGAAGGCAGGTTTTATTTTTTAAAAATAGTAATTAAACAATAAAATATGTAATTAAAACATAAAAAAACATAAAATTAGTTTCATTAAGTTAAAGATATTATTAGCTATTTCCTGATTTATAGTTTAACAGAAATCCAGTGAAAAGAAATCATATATTCTTTAACTATTTTGTCCAGATCATGAAATTATGTACACTTGATTTGGCCTAGTGGTCGTCTGTTAAGAGTCCGCTAGGTAAATACTGCCCCCTAGCAATATCAAGAAAGAATAGTAATATTTAGAATTTCATGATGTCTTTTCACATGGTGTAGTAATGTCATAACTATTAATATGAAAAACAAAGAAATAGGGGGTTCATTAAGTTGATTTTGAAGAGTATAATAGTATAGTTTAAAAATTTGCAAATGTAAAAAAATTTAAAAAAAAAACCTGAAAAAGACATACGTCTTATATTCAATGAATCCCACTCTACATTTATGATCTTATGTCAAATGGAGTTTTTATTGACAAGCATATTGGTATATATATCAATAAATACATGAGCCCCTTCTAATAGACTTTCTTAATCCATCTTCTTATCCGCATACTATATTTTCCGTTTACCTCAAGTCAGAAGTATTTTTATAATTAAATTACTAGAAGACCACGCTGTAAAATACGCAGTGACCATTACTTTGATTCCCTGCCGTGATTCTCTTCATTGTGGACATGTACATCTAACCATTCAAGTAAAAGATTTTGAAAGTAGTACGGGCCATCCTACAATTTCTTGAGACTTTGAAACTCTAGACTTTGTGATTTGGTAAAGTCACATACCTCTTTGGACCTTTAGGGTAGCTGTGAAGACTCGTTAATGGATCTAAATCAACTGGCAGAGGATATGACATATATCAGGCACAACCACAGGAGTTAGGATTACCATACTTAATAAATATCCAGAAGTTTCTGTAATAAAAGTGTTTTAACAATTCAAAGTTCTGAGATAACCTCATGAATCATTCATGTTGTGTTGAAATAAAATGAAGAATGGAAGGTATAAAGGAGAGAATCCTAAGCACTGTGAACTGTAGATGTTACTTTTACAGGTAGAGGCTGACTCTTGAGGCAAGGCACAAGCTAAGACGACTAAGGTATCTGCAGTTTTACCAGCTCTCACAATCTGTATTCCTCACTCTCATCTCAGCTACATTGAGTTTCCAAAATTTCAAATATTTCTACATAAAAATCTTTCTTCTATTTTCCAAATTCTACCACAAGATCCTTTGTCTATCTTCCTCTTACTATCATCTTGCATATTTTACTTACTATCATCCTCTTAGAGCTACATATAGTATAGATTGATAGATGGATGGATTTTAATGTAACAGAGTACAAAAGTTCATTGATATGGTTTAGACTGCACATTGCACCTAATCTTTAAGAAACTAACGCTTGTTTGAAAATGCCTTTTGCATAGTATATATCATTTTAAGTCAGATTCTTTTTCATATACTTCAACAAAAGAGCATATTGCAACAGACTGAATGCAGAAACAGATATGAGAATCCAGCTTCCTTCTATTAAGTAAAGATATTACAAAGAGAAAGACAATATCACTCTTCTCATTTTTTGTATTGAAATAGTTATTTTTCATAAAAATACGTTATTTTTGGTTAACTTGCAACAGATCTTCTAGTGTTATTTTTAAACGAATTAATAATTTTAAAAAAAGGTATCAGTAAATATTGATAGACATAACCCATATAAACAAAAAATCTCTGGGGGCCCAAATAATTTTTAAGAGTGTAAAGGGTCTCTGAGACCAAAAAGTTTGAGAACTGCTGTATTATGCTGTATTTATTTTCACCTGTCTCTCAACCAGTATAAGGATACATTAGATTGGATATATAGTGGGAAGACTGAAGTGAACTCACCAAGTCGGGAAACTTGCTGGATACACAACTTGTGTCTGTGTGTTTTTAGCAAGAAGGCACCAAAATATAACTTTATCATTCCCAGTGGAACTACCAGGCTGTCTGGTTTCTAAATTCTGGGCCTTTTCTGAAAGGTAATCAAGCTCTATTGTGAGAAACAGAGATCAATAAGCCATTTGTATTTAAGGGCCTTAAAAGATCCAAGCACACTAGATGGAGTTAGGACTAATGTCAGGGACACCAGGGTAATGGCCAGACAAGAAGACCATCCTAGTATTCTGCAGATGGACGGAACAGGTTGGTGGGGACTCCTGTTATGGAAGATTCTAAATAAGGTGGACTTTCCTAATTTTTCCTGTAACCATATCTTGATAAAATCTGAAAAGTTTAGTGTCAGTAATTTCCTTTTTAAATTAAAATTAAAAAATTTCTTTACATGACAAAAATATGAAGGTCAGAAATGAATGAAAAATGAATAAATAATTTCTGATCAGTCCTTTTACATTTTCTGTTAGTACAAACTCAAGTGCTGAATATAAATTTTGAAAATGTCAGTGACAATCTTTTAAGGAAAGAGAAAATGAGTAATAGCATGTTTCTTTTCAGACTGCAGTTAAAGGACAAAGGTTTTGCCAGTATACCTTGCTTATCACAGGGTTTGTTAGCTTTATCCTCAGCTGTGCCAGCAGGTTCAAAAGGCATACATAGTATTGAGATGCAGTCCTTATCATTTCTCTTAATGGCCACATGACAACTTTACATAATTTGGAAATTGCTACTCATAGTAATTCAGGAAAAGTTTCCTTAAGAATGAGGAGGCCTTTGCTACTCTCATTTAAAAGGCCTGTATATTTTCAGAAACAGAAACACACGCCAAGACAAAAATGAGAAAAATTACTCTGGCCTCAGTTTTAACCACTGTACCACCAGGGCTCCTACCAAGTACACACTATCCCTTACTTACATGTAAATCACATAACCATCATGACATATATAATCTAAGCATCACATCATGCACAATATTTCTAACTATTCAAGCTTCAGCAGTGTTCAGTATTCAGAGTTCTCTGACCCACAACAAACAGAAAGGAGCCAGAAATTACAATCTTCTCTGCAATGGGAGCCTACGTTTCAATGATGGAAGATTAATGAGCGCTTATTTTGAAAAGATTAGTTCTGGAGCAGGAAACTCAGTTTGGGATCTCATTACTAAAATACCTACCCTTCACTTGGATGAATCCTAGCCTGTATTGTTAGAGGCAGACAAATTGCTTAAACACTTACTTTAAAGATAGAACATTGAAAACAATAACTAAAAAAACACACAAAAACAAAGCACACACACAAACTAGTGAAATGTAACTAAAATATACATGATGGTTAATAGCTGGAAAAATATTAGAAAAAATTCTCCATTTTATCCAATTCCTACCACTACTACTCGCTGTCAACAATATATATTAAAAATATCAAATATTTTTACAAGACGACATTTCAAAATAACCTCCTAAATTTTTTAATATTATTGGCAGGCTTTAGAAACAGGCAAACAAAATCAACTGAATAAGAAAAAGGGACAATAAATTTCAAAAAACAAAATTTCTATTAATATTTTAGCTTTCTTTTCTAAATAACTTTGATTTGTTCACTCTCTGTGACAAGACGATAGTTCTAGACAAGGGAATTTTCTGCAGGTTAAGAAACATTCTCTTTCCACTCATTTCCCTTTGTTTACTCTAAGATTCTCAGTGTGAAAGTACTGTTCACTAGAAGGAGTTCTGGAAATATGTGTAGAGGCATTTTATT
Organism: Dugong dugon; assembly: GCA_030035585.1. Classification (NCBI taxonomy): domain Eukaryota; kingdom Metazoa; phylum Chordata; class Mammalia; order Sirenia; family Dugongidae; genus Dugong; species Dugong dugon. The sequence continues at coordinate 15,487,525 of CM057463.1, read as the reverse complement.
GTCACAATGATAAGGGAATTCATACTTGCAATCAGGGGCCAGGGATGCTCAGCATTTGCCATTGTTGGACATTCCCATCCCATGTGGCGTTAGTTGTCTTCACCTCACATGACTCTTGAATGTCCCACAAGACTAATCACACTACATATATAAATCATTATTACTTTCATAATAGTATTATTGAGGAGTTTTTATAAGAAGTTATATGAAAATGCCCCAGTAATTTCAGGAGGGAGTCATAAGGAAAAGGGAAGCTTTAATAGAATAATGTTTCAAACTTATTGAAATACTAATTCACTCACCCTGTGTAGCACATTTAAGCAACATCGATGTGCCTTCCACCCAGAATTAACAAATATTAACATTTACCACATTTGCTTCAAAAATTAAAAAAAAATCAATATATTATCAATACAATGGAAGCCCCATTGTACTACTCCTCAATTCTTTTTAAATTTATGTTTTGTACTTTCTGTTAACTTGTAGCCACCACCTATCTGTCAGTTGGTTGTACTGTGATGGCTTGGGTATTGTTACGATGCTGAAAGCTATACCACTAGTATTTCAAATACCAGCAGGGTCACCATAGTAGACAGGTTTCAGTGGAACTTCCAGACTAGGAAGAAAAGCCTGGCAATATACTTTGGAAAATTAGCCAATGAAAATTCTATGGATCGCAACAGAATACTGTCTGATACAGTGCTGGAAGATGAGTCCCCTGGGTTGGAAGTCTCTCAAAATACACAGTGGTCGTAACAGACTCGAGCATACTATCAACCATGAAGACGGTGCAGGACTGGGTAACGTTTCATTCTGTCGTACATGGGGTCACCATGAGTCGGAGATGACTCGATGGCAACAACAACATAATTTCTATAAGAATTCCTTCCTAGACTGAAATTATAAATTGGACATCCAATTTAGGTCTTCTGGTCAATGTAGAATTTTTTTTTTTTATGTATGATATGAGGTAGGGCTTTGATTCCCCAACACCTCCATATAGTTACCCAGTTGTACTGGAACCAGTTATTCAATAATCGTTTCTTTTCTAATTGATTTGTAAAGCCACCTCGGTCATATACCAAATTCCACACATGGGTGGGTCAATTTTTGAATAACTGTCTCCCCAGTTTATATTAATATCACTGGATTAATTTTCTTTTGGTTCATATTTGACTGGCAAATACTTTTTTAATCTCTTTTTTGACCAGTGTCATTAAATTTTTTTGCTTAGCTCTTATAAACGGCATGTAAGTAGATTTAAAAAAATATATAATCTGAAAATATCTTTTAATAGTCAATTTAAACAGCTTAGATTTTTTTCTGTGTGCAGCTTTTCTGCCTATACAGGATTTATTGACTTTTCTTTGTTCTCCCCCCACCCTCTTAGCTACCTTCTACTAGTTTAGAAGTTACACGTTCTCTTTCTACTCTTTTAGTGATTACAATTAAACTTCTACCATTCATCAGCTGGGGGACAATTCTCTATGGGTCTCTTGTACGCCCACAATTCTGGTGAACAGGGGCAGTAAATACTCTTTGTTCTGGACTATCTTTTCAAAGATGTTTGTATTAAAAAACAAATAAATAAACATACAACAACAACAAAAATAAAAAAACAACCTTAGAAGATAGAGACAGACTCTCTGGAGCAAAGGACAAATTTAGTTACAGCCTTGGAAGAAAACATATCTTTCCCTTCAGAGCAAAGGGAAGGTATGCTTACTGACCATTTTAAAAAAAAAAAAAAATTCCCTAAGCTCAGAGTTCCTCTCCTGTAATGCAATCCACTGTAGATGCCGGTATCATCTGGTCCTTTGGTGTTGTCTCCATGGGACTTGGGAGAAAGGGGAACCAACACAAATATGCTGATGCTCATGGTGCTTGCTCTGCTGTAAGTGATAAAGTCTTTGTTTCTGACCCACAAGTCTTGTTTATTTTTTTGCCAGCATCCATTGAACAGTAACAGGCTAATTTATTAACTTGTAAGTATAGTAAAATCAAATCCCACATCTGAAAGGATACCTGATTTAATGCCTAAATATAACAAGCATATTTATCTATTTATATTCCTTTTAAATAATACAAACATGTTAGAACACTTCTAAACTGATTTCCCACCTACTCTTACTTTTCATTTTATTATAATCTAAAATTCTAATTCCACCTTGTTATTAGCTCTTATGAAATTGGCTTTATATGTAAATATTTAACAGTTCTCATTTAATTAAATTTATAAACATATGATGATTCAATCAGTGATTATCCTTAAAGAGTGTAGAACAGTGCTTGGCACCCTGTATTTAACATGTGTTGACATTATTATTTTTTAACAATGTTTTTACTTACTACTGCTTCTTACATTGCACTCATTCATAGTTCAATTTTCTGCTTAATTAAAGCAAAGAGAAATTATTTTCTTTCTGTGATTCCTTTCTTAATACCGTCTACGCTCATGAATTTAATTAAGGATTTTATCAGGCTGTCTTTATATTCCACACCCACGTATCTACTCAAATGTTTTCTGTCAACCTGTAACATTGACTGAATCAATGCAGTTTTCTATTCAGTGCTGAGCACAACCTAATTAGGTGCTTACAAGACAATTTTTTGAAACTATCCCTTCTTCTAGTCTACATCTTAGTTATAAGCATATTTTTTTCTCAAAAATACAACACTATTACCAATTGTGCAATCAGCTCTGCAACAATTTCAACTCTAGCCATAAGATTTAACTTAATATTATATTATACCTCACATTTATAACATGAGGCAAGAAAGTTGGAATTATATAAAAATGAATACTCAATATGTATATTAGTTAATTTTTTTACAGGGGTTTTCCCTCGCTATCCATAATTACAGGGCTTGTCTTTGTTTTGTGTCTGTATGTTTTGTAAACTATACGTGTTCATTTTGGAGACCTCATTTAATAAATTTTGTACTTAAATGAGAAGTGTTTCTCCATAAGCCTAGAAGACAATGGCATCATAAATATTAAGGATAGCAACATCAGGCCTCATGACTACATCACAGAGGGTTGTAGTGCAATACAAACACCAATGAACTAGGGATACCAAACTAAATCTAATCCATTGCTGTCAAGTTGATTCCTACTCATAGCTACCCTACAGGACAGAGTAGAACTGCCCCACAGGGTTTCTAAGATTATAAATCTTTAGGGAAGCAGGCTGTCACATCTTTCTCTCACAGAGCAGATGGTGGGCTTTAAACACTGTGCCACCATGGTTCCTTGAACTAGGAATAAGGAGATCTCAATTTTAGTCCTATTCTAACAATGGAAGATATACCAGACTGGGGGGAAGAAAGGAGATGTTAAATGATGTAGGCTAAAATTTTAGTTCTGTAACTAGTTTTGTTACTTTGCCAAAGACTAAATTTCTTATCTGCTAAATGCTGAAAACATCTGTGTTATACACCTTACAGATTTAAGAATCAAATGAAATGTTTATGAAAGTATTTTTAAACTTCAAAGCACTCTACAAATATTTATGCTATTAGTGTTATTAGGAACACTTTGAGTGCATTAAATATGTGTTAATATAAACATTTTTCACTCCTAACCTGGACTGTCAATATACTGGTCTATGAATATATTCTTTAAGAGGAAAGGCACGATATGGAAGCAGATAAGGTTAAGATAGAATGCGGAAATCTCTATCTCTGAAAACATTTTTTTTTTTTTTTGAGGTTTACAGAAACCTTCTATGATACTGTATTCCAAGTGTCTTTAAAAAAAGAGGCTTGACTCCATGTCACATACTAACAAATGCATAATGGGCTGAACCATGCCCTAGTTAACCTTTGAGCCTCAACTTTGACTTTTAGCCTGATATGAACGACTGAGAAGCTAATGAAGTAAGTCAATATCTGGCAAAGCCTCCAAGGTTATATAACAAGTAAAACAGAAAAAAACAAAAGCTGCCGGCCAGTCGATTCCAACTCAAAGCGACCCTGTAGGAACAGAGTAGAATTGCCTTATGGGGCTTCCAAGGACTGGCTGGTGGATTTGAACTGCTAACCTTTTGGTTAGCTACTGTAGCTTGCCATAGCTCTTAACCACTACATCACCAGGGCTCTGTGGCAAAACACAGAAGAAGCTACTTAATAATTCACTAAGTTCGAATTTCCTATTTCTTGAAAAACAGGTCTGAATATCATAAAATCCATCTGAAAACGCTTCACAAACCCGAAACTTGCTGCGGTTGAGTTTATTCTAACTCATAGGACAGAGTAGAGCTGCCTTACGGGGCTTCCCAGGCAGATTGCCAGGTCTTTTCTCCTGTGGAGTGGCTGGTGGGTTCAAACCATGGACTTCTCACTTAGCAACCCAGAGATTAACCACTGCACTACCAGGGCTCCTTAAACCCTTCATGGCAAAGTTTAATTAATTAGCTTTTTTTTTTTTAAATAATAATTTATTGAGTTTTTGGTGAAAGTTTACACAGCAAGTTCCCATTTGACAATTTTTGCACAAATTGTTCAGTGACATTAGTTACATTTATCACAATGTGTCACCATTCTTTTTGTGTTCTGTTTGTTCCATTTCCAGTACTCTAGTTTCCTTGCCCCCTTATGTTCTTATCTTTGCTTTTGCATAATTATTGACCTTTTGGTCTCATACAGGTGATTTTTAAGTAGAACACCAATCTTACTGGTAAAATCCTTTATTTTGTGTGCTACCCTGCTATTTCACTAAAGGGTGATTCAGGGGATAGGCTCAATTCTAGGTTGAGTGTGTCAGGGTGATAGTCTCAGGGAGTTGTCTGTTCTCTACTGTTCTAGTTTGTCGGGCTTTTTAAAAAAAAAATTCTTTTTATTTTAAGAATTTGAGTTCTTCCACATTTTTCTTCCATTCTATCTGGGACCACTTATGGTGACCCCAGTCAGAATGGTCATTGGTGGTAGCTGGGAACCATCTAGTTCTTCTGGTCTCAGGGTAAATGAGGTCGTGGCTCACATAGATTTATTTCTTCTCTGAGCTTTTGGTTACCTTCTTATTGTTTTGCTCCTGGTGAGTAGAGACCAGTTGTTGTATCTTAGATGGCTGATCACAAGCTTTTAAGACCTCAGATGCTACTAGGATGCAGAGCATGATTTTTGTGAACTATGTTATGCCAAATGACTGAGTTGTCCGTAAGACTATGGTCCTAAGCTTTGAAACCCAGAAAACCAATCTTGGGAGGTATTTGGTTATGTCTAAGGAGTATCCATATTTGCGTCTTCAAATATATACCTGCACCCACAAAGTTGTATTTACACATACCTATAGATACTTCTATCTGTTCTCACCTATGTATACACCTGTACCTACCTGTATAACAATATGCCTATACCCATCCATATATGCTCAAACACTTGTGTTTACACTGTGCTGTGCTCACTATATCCACATTTGGTGTCGATTTTCCCATCACCAGAAATAATAAGGTTTTCAAGGGCTAATTCTTTTCACAAGTAGACTGCCAGGTGCTTCTTCCTAGTCTGTCTTAGTCTGGAAGCTCAGCTGAAATCTGTCTGCCATGGCTGACCCTGCTGGTATTTGAATATGGGTGGCAGAGCTTCCAGCATCACAGCAACATGCAAGCCCCTACAGTACAACAAACTGACAGACACGTGAAGGTGCACTTAAGTCTCCCAATTCATGAGCATTGAGTGTCTTTCCATTTTTGTAGGTCTCCTTTAGTCTCCTGCAGTACTGTTTTATAATTTTCATTGTATAAGTCTTTTATGTCCCTGGTTAGGTTAATTCCTAGGTATTTTATCAATTTGGGGATAGTTTATTTTCTTGATTTCTTTTTCGGAGTACTCTTTGTTAGCACAGAGGAACCCAACTGATTTTCATGTGTTGATCTTGTACCCTGCAACGTTGCTAAATTCTTCTATTAGTTCTAGCAGTTTTTTTGCAGAAGCTTTAGGGTCTTCTATGTATAGAATTGGAGCCCTGGTGATGCAGTGGTTAAGAGTTTAGGCTGCTAACCAAAAGGCTGGCAGTTCTAATCTACCAGCAGCTCCTTGGAGACCCTATGAGGCAGTTCTACTCTGTCCTGTAGGGTCACTATGAGTTGGAATTGACTCGACGGCAACGGGGTATATGTATAGGATCATGTCATCTGCAAATAGAGGTAGTTTTACTTCTTCCTTTTCGATTTGGATACCATTTACTTCTCTTTCCTGTATTATTGCTCTGGCTAGGGCTTCTAGTACAATGTTGACTAAGAGTGGTGATAATGGGCATCCTTGTCTCGTTCCCGTTCTCAAAGGGAAGTATAACGTTGGCTGTTAGTTTTGCATATATGCCCTTAATTATTTTGAGAAATTTCCCTTCTATTTCTATTTTGCTGAGAGTTTCTCTCAGGAAAAGGTGTTGGATTTTATCAAATGCCTTTTCTGCCTCAACTGATATGATCATATGGTTCTTTTCCTTTATTTATGTGGTGGATTACACTGATTGATTTTTTTAATGTTGAACCACTCTTGTAATCCTGGTGTGAATCTCACTTGATCATGGTGTATGATTTTTTTGATAAGTTGCTGAAGTCTGTTGGCTAGAATTTTTGTTTGTTTGTTTTTCTTTCTTCCCCCCTTCTAGTCTCAGTTTTTTTTTATTGTACTTGAGATGAAGGTTTACAGAAAAAATTAGCTTCTCATTAAACAGTTAGTACACATACTGTTTTATGCCATTGGTTAACAACCCCACAACATGTCAACACTCTTCCTTCTTGACCTTGGGTTAAATATTAACCAGCTTTCCTGTCCCCTCCTGCCTTCTGGTCCTTGCCCCTGGGCTGGTGTGCCCCTTTAGCCTTGTTTTGTTTTAGGTTGTTGTTGTTAGGTGCCATCAAGTCAGTTCCAACTCACAGTGACCCTATGCACCACAGAATGAAACACTGCTGGGTCCTGCCCCATGCTCACAATCATTGTTATGCTTGAGCCCATTGTTGCAGCCACTGTGTCAGCCCATCTTGTTGAGGGTCTTCCTCTCTTTCGCTGACCCTGTACTTTACCAAGCATGATATCCTTCTCCAGGGAGTGATCCCTCCTGACAACATGTCCAAACTACGTAAGTGGTAGTCTCACCATCCTTCCTTCTAAGGAGCATTCTGGTTGTACTTCTTTCAACACAGATTTGTTTGTTCTTTTGGCAGTCCATGGTATATTCGATATTCTTCTCCAACACAATTCAAAGGCCTTAGATCTTCTTCGATCTTCCTCATTCATCATTCAGCTTTCGCATGCATATGATGCGACTGAAAACACCATGGCTTGATCAGGTGCACCTTAGTCTTCAAGGCGACATCTTTGCTTTTCAACACTTTAAAGAGGTCTTTTGCAGCAGATTTGCCCAGTGCAATGCATCTTTTGATTTCTTGACTGCTTCTTCCATGGGTGTTGATTGGAGATCCAAACAAAATGAAATCCTTGACAATTTCAATCTTTTCTCCATTGATCACGATGTTGCTTACTGGTCTAGTTGTGAGGATTTTTGTTTTCTTTATGTTGAGTTGTAATCTATACTGAAGGCTGTGGTCTTTGATCTTCACCAGTAAGTGCTTCAAGTCTTCTTCACTTTCAGCAAGCAAGGTTGTGTCATCTGCATAATGCAGGTTGTTAATGAGTCTTCCTCCAATCCTGATGCCCTGTTCTTCTTCATATAGTCCAGTTTCTCGGATTATTTTCTCAGCATACAGATTGAATAGGTATGGTGAAAGGATACAACCCTGATGCACGCCCTTCTTGACTTTAAACCACGCAGTATCCCCTTGTTCTGTTTGAACAACTGTTTCTTGATCTATGTACAGGTTCCTGATGAGCACAATTAAGTGTTCTGGAATTCCCTTTCTTTGCAATGTTATCCATAATTTGTTATTATCCACACAATTGAATGCCTTTGCACAGTCAATAAAACACAAGTAAACATTTTTCTGGTATTCTCTGCTTTCAGCCTTGATCCATCTGACATCAGCAGTGATATCGCTGGTTCCATGTCGTCTTCTGAATCCGGCCTGAATTTCTGGCAGTTCCCTGTCGATATATTACTGCAGCTGCTTTTGAATGATCTTTAGCAAAATTTTACTTGCATGTGATATTAATGATATTTTTCGATAATTTCCACATTCAGTAGGATCATCTTTCTTGGAAATAGGCATAAATATGGATCTCTTCCAGTCATTTGGCAAGGTAGCTGTCCTCCCAAATTTCTTGGCAGAGACGAGTGAGCACTTCCAGCGCTGCATCCGTTTGTTGAAACATCTCAATTGATATTCCATCAATTGCTGGAGCCATGGTTTTTGCCAATGCCTTCAGTGCAGCTTGGACTTCTTCCTTCAGTACTATCAGTTCCTGATCATATGCTACCTCTTGAAATGGTTGAATGTCGACCAATTCTTTTTTGGTATAATGACTCTGTGTATTCCTTCCATCTTCTTTTGATGCTTCCTGCATTGTTTAATATTTTACCCATAGAATCCTTCACTATTACAACTAGAGGCTTGAATTTCTTCTTCAGTTCTTTCAGCTTGAGGAATTCTGAGCAGGTTCTTCCCTTTTGGTTTTCTATCTCCAGCTGTTTGCACATGTCATAATACTTTACTTTGTCTTCTCGAGTAGCCCTTTGGAATTTTCTTTTCAGTTCTTTTACTTCATTTCTTCCTTTTGCTTTAGCTACTTGATGCTCAAGAGCAAGTTTCAGAGTCTCTTCTGACATCCATTTTGGTTTTTTCTTTCTTTCCTGTCTTTTTAAGGACCTCTTGCTTTCTTCAAGTATGATGTCCTTGATGTTCTATGGGCCCGTCTAATCTTTAGATGAAGGGTGAACCTCAGGAATGACTTCATTACTGAGCTAAAATGGTGTCCGGGGGCCATACTCTCGGGGTTTCTCCAGTCTCTGTCAGGCCGGTATGTCTGGTCTTTTTTTCTGAGTTAAAATTTTGTTCTACATTTTTCTCCAGCTCTGTCTGGGACCCTCTATTGTGATCCCTGTCAGAGCAGTCAGTGGTGGTACCTGGACACCATTTAGTTGTACTGGACTCAGTCTGGTGGAGGCCATGGTAGTTGTGGTCCATTAGTCCTTTGGACTAATCTTTCCCTTGTATCTTTAGTTTTCTTCATTCTCCTTTGCTCCCAAAGGGATGAGACCAGTGGAGTATCTTAGATGGCCGCTCACAGGCTTTTAAGACCTCAGACACTACTCAGCAAAGTAGAATGTAGAACATTTTCTTTATAAACTATGTTATGTGTTGGCTAGAATTTTGTTGAAAAATTTTGCATCTTTGTTCATAATGGATATTGGTCCGTAGTTTTCTTTTTTTGTAGTGTCTTTGTCAGATTTAGGTGTCAGGGTTATGCTAGCTTCATGGAAAGCATTCAGTAGTCTTCCTTCCTTGTCTGTTTTTGGAAAGATTGAGTAGGATTGGTGTCAACTCTTCTCTCAGTGTTTGGAAGAATTCTTCAGTGTAGCCATCTGGTCCTGAGTTTTTTCTTTTTTGTTGGCAGTTTTTTAAAATGACATCTTCATTCTCTTCTTTTCTAATGGGTCTGTTTAAATTTCCTATCTCTATGTTAGTTTGGGTAGGTACTGTGTTTCTAAGAATTTGTCCATTTAACCTAGTTTTCAAATTTGAAGGAGTGCAATTTTCATAGTAATCTGTTATGATCTTCTTTATGTCTGTTGGATCGATTGTAGTGTCAGCAATTTCATTTCTTAATTTGGTTATTTGCCTCTTCTGGTTTGTTTCTTTTGTCAATCTAGTCAGTGATTTGTCTATTTTATTGATCATTTCAAAGAACCAACTTCTGGTTTTGTAATCCTTTCTATTGTTTTTCTATTTCATTTATTTCTGCCCGTATCCTTAATATTTCCTTTTTCTGGTAGCTTTTGGTTTCTTTTGTCTTCTCTTCTATTTGTTCAAGTTGTCAGTTTAAGTTAATGATTTTGGATCATTCTTCTTTTTTAATGTAGGCATTTATTGCTATGAATTTCCCCTAAGTACTGCTTTTGCTGTGTTCCAAAGGTTTTGATATGCCGTGTTTTTATTTTGATTTTAGGAATTTTTTAATTTCACTTTTGATTTCTTCTATGACCCAATAGTTTTTTAGAATTGTATTATTTAGTTTCCATTTATTATTATTATTATTTTTCCTGGTTTTCATTTCTAGCTTCATACCATCATGGTTACAGAATATGCTTTGTATGATTTCAATCTTTTTAAATCGGTTGAGACTTGTTTTGTGTCCTAGCATATGGTCTATTCTGGAAAATGATCCACGTGCTCTGGAAAAGTATGTGTATTGTTCTGATGCTGGGTATTCTATATATGTCCATTATGTCCAACTGGCTTATAATTTAAGGTCTCAATGTCCTTAGTGATCTTCTTTTTAGATGTTCTGTCTATAATTGAAAGTGGTGTGTTGAAGTCCCTTCTATTATCATGGAGCTGTCTATTTCTCCTTTCATATTAGTCAGCATTTGTTGATGTATTTTGGAGCATTGCTATTAGAAGTGTACATATTTATAATTGTAATGTCTTCCTGTTGGATTGACCCTTTTATTATTATGTAATGTCCTTCTTTATCTCTTCTAATAGATTTTGATTTAAAGTCTATTTTATCTGATATCAGTATGGCCACTCCTGCTCTTTTTTGTTTACTGGTTGCATGGAACATTTCTCTCCATCCTTTTATTTTCAGTCTGTTTGTGTCCTTATGTCTAAGGTGTGTTTCTTATAGACAACAAAAGAATCGATCATTTTTTTTTTTTTTTAATCCATTCTGTCACTCTCTGCCTTTTGGGTGGGGCATTTAGAACATTTACATTTAAGATTATTATTGAAAACGAAGTGTCTACTGCACTCATTTTGCTATTTGATTTTTGAGTGTTTTGTATCTTTTTTTTTTAATTCTGATTTTTCTGTTTTTGTTTGTATTTGGCTTCTTTCTTGTGATGAGGCTTTTCGCTTTCTCCCTTCTGAATGTTTTATTTCAGTGATTTCTTATTGTTTACCACATATATTACATTATACAACTTACTGTTGCAACAATGTTTAACATATGAACAACAGTTAACATAGAACATTAACATAATAAATCTATTCCTGATGTACTCCTTCCACCGTTTTTTGTTGGTGTGTCTCCTTTAACATCAATATACAATCTAGGTTCGGTAAGTTTACTTTGTACTTATTTCATACAAACTTGATATAGCATTGTTTACAGGATTTAATTTTTGAGTTCATTCCCTAAAATACCATATACTTGGTCCTTATGATGGCCCATGTTGCATTTTTTTGAGATCTCTCTCTCTGTCTTATTTTTTATTTTCCCATATATAGATACAAGTATTTGTAAAATGCTCTTGTTTTTCTGTTTGGAGCGCTCCCTTGAGCAGTACTTGCAAAGCTGGTCTGGTAGTGTCAAATTCGCAGAGCTTCTGTGTGTTTGGGAATGTCTTGATTTCCCCCTCATTTTTGAATGACAACTTTGCTGGGTAAAGAGTTCTTTGCTGGCAATTGTTTTCATTCAAATTGGGGTTCGTGTAACTTCCTGTATTTGCAGGCTTGGTTCTCTGTTTAGATGTGGGAAATTCTATGTATTGGAAAATTTTTTCTATGCCTTTATTGTAGTCACGGTGTTCTGGGATTCCAATAATTCTCATGTTAGATTTCTTAATTGAATTCCACATTTCCATTTGGGTTTGTTCTCTTCTCTTGAGACTTAATAAGTTCAGTTATTTTGTCTTCTAGTTCATTTATTCTGTCTTCTGTCTGTTCAACTCTATTGTTGAGTGTTTCTCTTGCTTTTTCAGTTCCAGTAGTTCTCTTTTTTTTCCCCTTCAGTCTCCCTGTTGAGTCTCTCATTTTGTTTCTCCATTTGTTTCCCAATCTCCACTAGTTTGGTTTCTGTGTGCTTTTTGCTTTCTTTAAACATATTTAGAACCATAGTCTGAAAATTTCCAATTTATTCCATTAGTCTGGCCTCCATAGGAGAAATTTCCTTTTCATGTTTTCCTTTTGATTAGTTCTTCTCTTGTGATTTTGTGTGTTTTACTATTTTTTGTTGAACCTTGGGCCATTTTGTTCTTTTTTTTAATTTAAATTTTGTATTCTGGCTATTGTGGAAAAATTTTATGATTGGGCACCCTGGTGGCACAGGGGCCAAGTGCCCAGCTGCCACTTGAAAGACTGGAGCCTGCACTCACCAGCCACTCCGTGGGAGAAAGATGAGGCAGCCTGCCTCCTCAAAGACTCACAGCCCTGGAAACTCCAAGGGGCAGCTCCACTCTGCCATACATGGTGTCTGTGAGTCAGAATTGACCTGGTGGCATTGGGCCTGTTATCTTCTCCTGCGAACCACTAGAGGGCACTCTTATCCTTAGTTTTTTTTTCAGTGTTGTTTCACATGTTCTGGATGCTTGATCTCTGGAATTCAATATGCATGTGTGTGGGGGAGGTTATCTGGTCGCAGACGTTGATGTAAGTGGTGAGGCTTGGCTTTCCTGTGGCAAAGGCAGGGGGCTCTCTATGTCTTTCTCTCCTACCATGTCTCGCTTAGGGCATGGGGCCAGCCATTTATCCCTGTGTTGTCCGTTTGTCCGAAATATTCCCCTAGCCCTGCTGCCCTTGAAATTCTTCCTGGTCCTAGTGCCTATCTGTCTCAGGCCTCAGTGACATTCAACAGCACTCTCTCGCAGCACCACAGTTTCCCTTTGCCCCTTCCCGACTGCAAGGCCTGTGAATTTCCACGGCCAATCATTGCTTCCTTAAAATAAGGCTAGGCTTCCTCAGATTAGCTGCCTTTCTGTGTTTACTATTTGGGGTGTTGCCTAGCCCCGCCCCAAAAGGTGCACCAGATGTTAGTGGGTAGGTTCTCCCAGCTTCTTTGCTGTCTCCTCTCTTCATCTTCCCTGCTTCTGGACTCACCCCAACTCTCTAACACCTTATCTCCCATCTGGAGTTCTGAAATTTCAGTTTCTGATGCTTTTTATTCGTTGTTCAGTGCGTTAGTTGCTGGGGAAGTAAATGGGGGCATCCACTCATTTTACCATCTTGCTCTGCCCTCTTGATTAACTGGCTTTTCAAAAATCATTTGTTAAGAAAAATAAGACACTTTCCCTTTACTTAAAGTGAGAACACAGAAAATAACCATGCAAACTCTATAACAGAAAGCGATAATTTTTAGCAGTAGTTTGTTCAGATATGGACTTCTTATGACAACAAAATTTTTTAAAAACACACTCTTTTGTGCTGCCATTTTGTGCTTTATTGATTTATTTATATTTACCTTGTGTTTTATTAACGCACCAAGTACTTACATCTGGAATAAAGCCAATCTCATTGAGATGATTACTCAGCTCTGGATCATGGAATGCAATCATCTGAGAGAACACAGTTAGATACTCTGAAATGATAACAAAGTTTAAGACCATCATCATTTTTATAATTACCTCAAATAAGACACTGAATTCATATAAATTATAGTTTTATTTACATCTTGAATGACCATAATCTCCTCATGAAGAAAACGTGTTTCAATAGTTGATTTTCTGTTTTGTTACTAATTTAATCACTTACAGCAATTTATTAAACAAACATACCAAAAAGCTATACCACGACTTTGCCTTCAGAGCTAACAGTTCATTTCTTGAGTCACAAATTACATGTTTGTAATGATATTATCTTATTAAATTCTACAGATGTATTTTCTCTAATGGTATTAAATCTGTTTTTGCATTTATTGCATGCTCAGAAAGTGTAACAGATACTTAAATAGGGAATAACACAGTCACAAAGAATAATTATGCATCAAAGTTTTTTTAAATATATGTATCTATATATATAAATACAGGCATTGGTTCAGTTCTAATTTATTTTCATCTAAGACTTTCCATTTGGCATATCAGAAGTAAGAATTAACATCATCTTAATCAGAAAGTAGGCACACAGTATGCATCTGAAAATTTCTGTTGTTGATTCTAATTCTATTCTAAGTAATAGGGCTCAGTGTGGAATGTGTAGAATATTTTATCCATTCTTTCAACAAGTTACTATTCTTGCCAATTTACTAACTATGTACTTATCTAAACAAGATTGTGTAACAATCTACTCAAGGGCAAGTAACTATCTTATTTTTATTAATAGAACAAAGTTGATACATATTTCAAAGAGCTGAACAACTTTTTTTTCTTTTTGAGATTGAAATGATAACAATGTAATAAATGTTTTCCCTTAATTAATAACCTCAATTCCCTCCTTCAATAAAGCAACAGATAAATTTTTCAAACCAATATTTGCTGCAAAAGACCTCTAAGAATAATGTCTGTCTTATATTTTTTAGTTTTTAATTTTTTAATCTCTCAAGAAATTTTATTAAATCCTTGACAAAATGACCTTACCTTATTTCCCTCGATTACACCTTTGCTTCTAATCACCAAAGTGTATTTTAAAATGATTTATCTATAAACAATGTTACATATTTTACAAAGAGGAGCATCAATGTCAAAAAGAAAGGAGAAGGAGGTGCTGTATTCAATATAACAATGAAAAAGCTGAAGTCCAGATCTAGTGTGAACTTTTACATATGGATTCCAGATACAAAATGGGTATACAATTAATACTTTTTCTTGGTCTGGTGTTCTACTTCAATAGAATTCATTCTATCCACAGTCTCACGTTTTCCTCTCAGACCAAAAAAGGTACAACTCACATCAGCTTCAGGAGTGACAGATCAAAGTAAAGACCTAGGACATATCTAAAGGCCCAGGGATCTTCTGGGTTTAAATTTCTTTGATTTATTTATTTACTTTTTCCTCTATTAGTGAGTTCTAATTTACCAAAAAATTGGGTAGTAGTTTATAGTCCCAATTTACCCAAAAACCAAAGGTATGTAACATCAGTAATCACAAGCATTCAACAGCATGTTGATGAAAGCACATAGTTATTAACTTCTAAAAAGTACACTTCGTTTTAAACAGAAATTTTGCTCCAGGCAGTTCTCCACAACTATGTTCCAGTTTCTTAAAGATGGTTCTTATTTGAGCCAGACTGATAAGAGATAACTATTATGTGGGATTACATGGCTAATTAAGGAGCTGCTAAAAAAACCTAATCCATCATGAAAACATTTTCCTTGTGCTTTGCCAAACTGCTGACTGGATTTGTATGATATGTGCTATAACTGCATTCTTTTATTTCTTTCTATACATGTGTATGTATATTTTATATACACATACATACATATACACACACACGTACACAAACATATGTATATACATTTAGTTTATAAAACATATAACACTTCACACATGTAAATATAATTTATAAGGTTGGCATAAGTTCTGGTTTCTCAGAATAGGCTATGTAATGAGATATAGTATGATCTGATATGTTGTTGTTGCTGTTAGGTGCCCTTGAGTCAGTTCCGACTCATAGTGACCCTATGTATAAAAGAACGAACTGCTTCCCAGTCCTGAGCCATCCTCACAATTGTTGCTATCCTTAAGTTCATCATGGCAGCCACTGTGTCAATCCATCTCGTTGAGGGTCTTCCTCTCTTACGCTGACCTCTACCTTACCAAGCATATGGCCTTCTTCAGGGACTTACCCCTCCTGATAACATGTCCAAAGTACATTAGACAAATTCTCACCATTCTCACTTCTAATGAGCATTCTGGCTGTCCTTCTTCCAAGACAGATTTGTTCCTTCTTTTGGTAGTCCACAGTATATTTAATATTCTTCACCAGCACCATAATTCAAAAGCATCAATTCTTCTTCACTCTTCCTTTTTCACTGCCCAGCTTTTGAATGCATATGAGGTGACTGAAAATACCATAGCTTGGGTCAGGTGCACCTTAGTCCTCAAAGTGACATCTGTGCTTTTTAACACGTTAAAGGGGTCTTTTGCTGCAGATTTTTCCAATCCAATATGTTGTTTGATTTCTTGACTGCTGCTTCTGCGGACATGGGTTGTGAATCCAAGTAAAATGAAATCCTTGACAACTTCAGTCTTTTCTCCGTTTATCATGATGTTGCTTATTGGTCCAGTTGGGAGGATTTTCGTTTTCTTTATGTTAAGGTGTAATCCATACTGAAGGCTGTAGCCTTTGATCTTCATCTATAAAGTGCTTCAAGTCCTCTTAACTTTCCGCAAGCAAGGTCGTGCTATCTGTATATCGTAGGTTGTTAATGAATCTTCCTCCAATCCTCACGCTGCATTCTTCTTCATATAGTCCAGATTCTCAGATTATTTGCATAGCATTCTGAGTAAGTATGGCGAAAGGAAACAATCCTGACAAACACCTTTCCTGATTTTAAACCAAGCAGCATCCTCTTGTTCTGTTAGAATGAGCGCATGCCTCTTGGTCTATGTACAGGTTCCTTGCAAGCACACTTAAGTGTTCTGAAATTCCCATTCTGTAACATTATCTATAATTTGTTATGCTCCACACAGTTGAATGCCTTTGCATAGTCAATAAAACACAGGAAAACATCTTTCTGATATTCTCTGCTTTCAGTAAGATCCAGCTGACATCAGCAATGATATCCCTCATTCCTCGTCCTCTTCTGAATCTGGCTTTAATTTCTGGTAGTTCCCTGCTGATGTACTGCTGCAACCATTTCTGAATTATCTTCAGCAAAATTTTACTTGGGTGGGATATTAATGATATTATTTGATAATTTCTGCATTCTGTTGGATCCCCTTTCTATGGAATGGGCACAAATATGGAACTCTTCCTGTCAGTTGGCCAGGTAGCTGTCTTCCAAATTTCTTGGCATAGATGAGTGAGCGCTTCCAGAATTGCATTTATTTGTTGAAACATCTTAATTGGCATTCTGTCAATTCCTGGAGCCTTGTTTTTTGCCAATGTTTAAGTGCCACTTAAATTTCTTCCTTTAGTACCGTCTGTTCTTAATTATATGCTACCTCGTGAAATGGTTGAACGTTGACAAATTCTTTTTGGAACAGTGACTCTATTTCTTCTATTTTCTTTTGATGCTTCTTGCGTCATTCAATATTTTTTCCACAGAAGCCTTCAATATTGCAACTTGAGGCTTGAATAGACCATTAATTACTCATATGCAAGTTCAAGTTGAGGTTGAGGAAAAGTAAAAGTAGTCCACGAGAGCCAAAATATGACCTTGAGTATATCCCAACTGAATTTAGAGACCGTCTCAAGAATAGTTTTGATGCACTGAACATTAATGACTGAAAACCACAGGAACTGTGGGATGACATCAAGGATAGCATACATGAAGAAAAAAGGTCATTAAAAAGATGGGAAAGAAAGAAAAGACCAAAATGGATGCCAGAAGAGACTCTGAAACTTGCTCTTGAACACAGAGTAGCTAAATGGAAGCGAATGGAAGAAATGATGAACTAAAAGAGCTGAACAGAAGATTTCAAATGGTGGCTCAAGAAGATAAAGTCTTATAATGAAATGTGCAAAGACCTGGAGATAGAAAACCAAAAGGGAAGAACACAGTTGGCATTTCTCAAGCTGAAAGAACTGAAAATGGCCTGAAACAGTATGACTTATTTAAGGAGGAATATGACAGAACTGATGAAATCAGCACTTTGTCATAGTCCAAGTTATTCCAAAACAAAACAAACAAAAAAAACATTTAAAAGTTTCATAGAGTAAATTAAAAAAAAAAAAAATCAAAATGTATATGTCCTTTCATTTGTAAATCAACCTGAAAGAAAAACAGGACAGTGGTCAGAATAAAACAAAGGATTCCATGGAGGCTACTTATTATTTCTAAGGAGACTTTAAGATGTTCACAAAACACTATAAATAATATGGTTTGTACTAGATGATGAAGACATGCATCTAGAGTCTTAAAATAAACCAGAAAATAGCACTTTTGTAACCTATGGGTGGCTTATGTAAAGGTAAGTGGTATTCTTTAAAAAAAAATCAAGGTATTTCGTATATTTTTCCCTTAAGCTTCAAATAAAGCATATTATACCACAGCACAAAACCATGTCTAATATAAATTTTATTCATTTTAATGATCGTTCATGCCTTGAGTTTTTTTTTTTTTTTTTACAATAAGATATAAAATGAAAACAAACAGCTGTTTCCTTCTACTCACTCCTTATTAAAAGGCTTGTTCCTCTCCTTTAAACAGCTTCTTTATTTACTACATACATTTTAATGAAAATCCCCAAATAATTAAATGTAAGGATTTCATATGGACACTATCAGATTTTTGTACAGCTGTTTATAAATATGCCATTTGTTTGTTTTCCTAAAAAAAATTCATAAAATAGATCGAGAGATGTAATTTCAGAACATCCCATATATGGATAACATTGTTTTTTCCTTTCTGATCAGTCTTTCAGCTTTTACCCATTTAGCTTGGGCAAGAAAGAGATGAAGGATGATGGATGACAGATTTAAAGCAAATGTTTTCCTCTGCTCACAAGTCAGAAAGGGCATTCTCAGTTCTGTAACTATTTGTTATTTTCCATCATGTTGATTGTTTATTCTGAAGATGTTAAGTATAAATAAATAGGCAGAGTCACAGATCTCCTGTCAACTAAGAATGTGCCCAATTCAAATTGTTTGGTGACATTTTGACTCATAGCACTCAAAAAAAAATTATTTTACTCCAAATGATACCAAATTAGGTTATCTCCCATTATAAAGTCTGTCAGCTTTAAAAAATGTTTTACTGACTAAAGCCACAAGAACAAGCACAAATGTTTACATGTAAATGGAATGGGGGGTACAAAAGAAGAGAAAAAATCAGAAAAGGAATCTTTAGGAATACATTTGGAGCCATTTTCTTTTTTACTCACATACCCTACACTTTGGTGGAAAATCTACAAGCACATTCACTTCCACATTTTCTGTCTCAGGAAAAATCTCAGTCACATGGTGTAAGGCATTCTTAAAAATGTCAATGCTATATGCTTATATGTTCCTTCTCTCCCAATATCCTATCATTAAAGCCATCCATGCCACAGATGTGCATTTTAAACTAGAAAAATGCAATGCACTGCTTTTCTAAATACATGACATCCTTAGAGTGAAATTGCAGTATGATCTCTCTTTGTTGTCGTTTGATGCAAAGGAGATTTATTTTTATAGCCCTACATTTGACAACTGGACTTTAGACTTTGTAGGCCTGTCTTCTTTCCTCCCTCCCTCCCCGCAAAGACTTATTGAATGTCTGTGTGTAATGTGAGCATGTATTGTAGTTTGTCTGAAAGAGTCCCAGTTTGCATCTGTAGACCCATCGTCTGGTGCAGTTAATGTTCCTTTTAACTCTCAAAAGTATCTTGATTTAGGTATAGTCACCCTAGTCTATGTGTGGCACTCCATTAAATGCTAGGGGCATCACAGTGAACAAGATACCTTCCCTTTAGCCCTCAAGCAATTGAGAACAACACACACAAGTAAACAGAAAATTGGGGAAGTTTTCACCTGATTTTGTTTCCCAAATTTATATGGTATTTCCTTCTGTCTTTTCATTTCTAATTTGCAGCAGCCATATCTTCTAATAGTTTAAGTGTGAATATAAATTGGTATTATAAAACAGTGTATGTTTAATGTTGTGCCAAAATTGCAAAAATGCATAATAGAATGACTGTTTTGGCCCAAAAAACACAGTAGAAACACTTCAAGAAGAGTTTTCAATGTCTTACAGGTCAGTTTCCTGGTTGCCCCTTTCTTAAGTGCAAAATGACATTAAAATACAGTTGGGTTCTCATTCTCAATAACTAAATGGCTACTTCTCTCTTCACTGAATTGAAGCTGCCATTCCTTTCTTCAATAGCCTAAGGTATGCCTGCCCTACAAGTTATGCCTGTTTTCCAAAATCTCTGAAACTCTAATGAATATATCACTCTCAAATCTCTCTGTCTTTTTCAATTCAATTGGAACTCTAAAATTCTGAACTTTAGTAATTTTAGATAATCTACAGGGCCAATTCTAAGTAGTTCAGTCACTATATTATTTTTTAAAGTTCCTGTGTTGGTGATAACTTTATTAACCCAGTAACAGTGCTGCTGGGGATAATTTGACAGTGCAAAAAATTGATAATGAATTTTCATTTAGGCAAGAAAGTAATTAAATACATTATCTTTCAAAAAAATGTCTGCAGGTTACAAGTTAATAAGACTGGGGTAAAAATAATAATAATAGGGTATCTTCATTAAATAGAGAATTTTCTACTCATCTGTATGAGGCAAAGCATTTCAGATTCATATGAGTATATAAATACTATATTTTAGGAAAAACTTTAAAAAGAAAAAATTTAAAGTTCTACTAATATATAACTACAAAAACAATTTTTTTTTCCAAAGAGCAATTCAAGTTGGTGTTGAATATAGAAAGCTAAAATATCTATAGAGACAATGAAATCCTAAATGAATATATAATTTTACAATTAGCTTTTGGATTAGTAAGTTTCATATGACATGAGATTTTTCTAAAATTTGCCGGTGAAAAAAGTGTGCATGTGATATTTATGCCAATCAAATGCTACTCTGAAGTTTAAAGCTTAAAACAACCACAAAACAAAAAGGGAAACCAATAAAATGAGAACGGAATATTTCTAATTCCAAGCCTAAAATAGCCATTTGAAGAAAAGTAAACCATTGTTCTTGCATCAAACTTTAGTAACCTATAATCAGTGTATTGTTTCAGCTCCTTCCTTAGCTTTCCACCCTTCTCTTTCCTATCTCATGCACCAGATTTGACTACTGGCAGTTTTAACCACCCACCTTGTATTTTTTTACCGCAGTCCTCTTTATTGTTCTCTATTCTAGGAATGTCTTTCTCTCTTTCCACCAAGTAAAACTTCAAATTCATCAACAAGTAAGCCTTCTTTTATGAAACCTTTCCAGACATGCTCTTTGCTTTGCCAACAAAAAAACAAAACAAAACAAAAAACACACACACACACACACTTCTTCCTCAGTGATAATACAGTAATTTGTACATTTATCTCACTGACTTATAATTAGTTATTTTCACATTTATTTATCTTATCAGGCTTTGAAGTATCTTGGGAAGGTGCTGAATTTTCTTCATCTTAAGAGCCCCAATGACTTAAGCAGTGCCTGGCACAGTGTCAGTACACAGCAATTGCTTACTCAAAGACCAAATTAACTGTGCTTTTATATGTATATATATAACATGTCTGCTCAATATAAAAATTAAAAAACTGATTTAAAATCATTGTCTCTTGTTTCTTTAGAAAATATATGAGGAAAACTAAGACTCTTTTTAGGTAAACTTTATCTGTATTTTGAAATAAGAATCTATACAGAATAAAAATAGAAAACAATTTAATAGACGCTATCTCATTTGGCCCTCTGAGAGCTGGCCATCTAGCCAGGCCAACGTAGCCATCTAACACATATTGTATACAGTTCATTTTATAAGTCCTTTTTATACTGTTGTAAAGATACATATACAACATAACATTTGCCAATTCAACATTTTTGATGTGTACAATATAGTGATATTAATTACATCAATAATGTTACACATTCATCACCAATAATTGTTTCCAAACTTTCCATCAACATAAACAGAAATTCACTGCTTCATAAACAATGACTCTCTTTCCTCCTCCCTCCTGCCCCTAACCAAAAAACCAAACCCATTGCCATCAAGTCAATTCCGGCTCATATCGACCCTACAGGGCAGAGTAGAACTGCCCCATAGGGTTTCCAAGGAGTAGCTGGTGGATTCGAACTGCCGACCTTTTAGTTAGCAGCCAAATGCTTAACCACTGCACCACCAGGGCTCCCTCCTGCACCTGGTAACCACTAATAAAACTCTGCTCTCCATACCTTTGCCTGTTCTAGATATTTCATATAAGTGAGATAACATAATATTTATCCTTTGTGATTGACTTATTTCACTCAGTATAATGTTTTCAATGTTCATCCATGTTGTAGCATAAATCGGGACTTCATTTCTCTTTATGGCTGAGTACTATATTCTATTGTATTTATGTACCACATTTTGTTTATCCATTCAACTGTTGCTGGACGTTCAGGTTGTTTCCATTGTTTGACTACGGTGGATAGTGCTGCAATGGAAACTGGCGTACACAAGTCTGTTTACATTGCTTCTTCCAAGACTCTTGGGCATATACTTAGGTGTGGAATTGCTGGGTCATATGATAATTCTATATTTAACTTTTTGAGATATGACCAAACTGTTTTCCACAGTGTCTGTACCATTTTACATTCCTACCAGCAATGGATAAGGGTTCTGATTTCTTCTCATCTTTGCCAACATTTGTTGTTTTCCTCTTTTTTTTTTAATTCTTAGTCATCCTGGTGGGAATGAAGTGGTTTCTCATTGTAGTTTTGATTTGCATCTCCCTAACAGTTAATGACGTTGAGAATATTTTCAGTGCTTTTGGGTCATTTGTATATCTGCTTTGTCTATTTAGGTTCTTCATCCATTTTTTTGATTGAGTTATGTGTCTTTCTGTTGTCAAGTTGTAGGAATTTTTTATACATTCTGGATATTAAATCCTTATCCAATATAGGGTTTCACCAAATTTTCTCCCAGTCTGTATGCTGTCCCTTCACTTAGTAAAGTCCTTTGCTGAACAGAAGTTTTTAGTTTTGATGAAGTCCAATATATCTATTTTATCTTTTGTTGCTTGTGCTTTTGATGGCAAATCTAAACATTCATTGTTAAAAACTAGGCCCCAAAGCCATGTCCTATGTTATCTTCTAGTTTTATTTCTTACATTTAGGTCCTTGATCCATTTTTGAGTTAATTTTTGTGTATGATATGAGGTATGAGTCCAGCTTCATGTTTTGCATGTGGATATACAGTTTTCCCAGAACCATTTATTAAAGAGACATTACATACTTAGTAACCTTCTCAAAAATCAGTCGACTATAGATATGTGGGTTTATTTCTGGACTGTCAATTCTATTCCATTGGTCTATGTGTTTATTATTATAGCAATAACAGACTGTTGTGATTACTGTAGCTGTATAGTATATTTTGAAATCAGAAAGTATGAATCCTCATACTTTATTCTCTTCAGAATTGCTCTGGCTATTTAGGGCCCTTTGCTATTCTGTATCAATTTGAGGACTGTTGTTTTTTCCATTTTTGAAAAGAAGGCTGTTGGAATTTTGATCAGGATTGCCTTAAATCTATTGATCGCTTTGGGTAGTATTGCTATCCTAATGATGTTAAGTCTTTCAGTCTACAAACAAGAAATGCCGTTCCATTTATTTAGCTCTGTTTAATCTCTTCCAAGGAGCCCTGGTGGTGCAGTAGTTAAGTGTTGGCTGCTAACCGAAAGGCGGAGGTTTGAACCCATCAGCCACTCTGTGGGAGAAAAAATGTTGGCAATCTGCTCCCGTAAAGATTACAGCCTTGAAAACTTTATGGGGCAGTTCTGCTGTGTCCTGTAGGGTTGCTACGAGTTGGAAGCTACTTGATGGCAACGGGTTTTTGGTTTTAATCTCTTTCCACAGTGTTTTTTAATTTTCATTGTATAAGCCTTGCATATTCCTGATTAAATTTATACCTATGTGTTTTGTTCTTTTAGATACTATTGTAAATGCTATTGTTTTCATAATTTCTTTTTCAGATTGCTTATTGCTGGTGTATAGAAGTTCAACTAATTTTTGTGTATTGACATGGTACCCCGCAACTTTGCTGAATCCTCTATTAACTCTAGAAGCCTTTCTTGTGGATTCTTTGGGATTTTCTATATAAAGGAGCATGTCATCTACAAATAAGGATAGCTTTACTTCTTCCTTCCTAGTTTGGATAACTTTTACTTCTTTTTATTGCCTTAATGCTCTGCCTAGGACTTCTAGTACAATATTAAACAGCAGTGGTGAAAGCAAGCATCCTTGTCTTGTTCACAATGTTAAGGGGAAAGCTCTCAATCTTTCTCCATTGGGTATAATGTTGGCTGTTTGTTTTTCATAAATGCCCTTAATCATACTGAGGAATTTCCTCTCTATTCTTAACTTGTCAAGTGTTTTTATCAAGAGAGGGTGTTGAATTTTATCAAATGTCTTTTCTACAGGTTGAAAGGATGATGTGGTTCCCCTCCTTTGTTCTAGTAATGAGGTGGTTTACACTGATTGATTTTCTACTGTTGAACCACCCTTGCATTCCTGGAATAAATCCCTCTTGGTCATGGTGTATAGTTCTTTTAATATGCTGTGGAATTCTGTTTGCTAATATTTTGTTGAAAATTTTTGTATGTTTATTCATAAGAAATATCGGTCTGTAGTTTTCTTGTGATGTCTATGTATGGCTTTTGTATGAGGGTAATGCTGGCTTCAAAGAATAAGCTAGGAAGTGTTCCTTCCTCCTCTACGTTTTGGAAGAGTTTGAGCGGGAGTGGTGTTAATTCTTTAAATGTTTGGTAGAATTCCCCAGTGAAGCCATCTGATCCAGGATTTTTTTGTTGCCGGGAGGTTTTTTGATTACTGATTTATTCTCTTCACTTGTTTTGGGTTTGTTGAGGTTTTCTATTTCTTCTTGAGTCCGTTTAGTCAGACTATGTGTTTGTGGAAATTTCCCCATTTCATGTAAGTCATCAAGTTTTTTGGCACACAGTTGTTTCGTAGTATTCGCTTATGTTCCTTTTTTATTTCTACTGAGTCAGTTGTAATATCTTCACTTCCATATTTTTGATTATTTGCATCTTTTCTCTTTTTTCTTTGTCAGTCTAGCTGAAGTTTTGTCTATTTTATTGCTCTCTTCAAAGAACCAACTTATATGTGAATGTTCAGTCAATATTGCAGTTTTATATTAGCTTTAAAAATAACAGCACTATGTTGCTGACGTATTTAAATGAGGATTAAGGAACCACCTTTTGTACTACACAAATGCCAACTGGATTATTGTCTATCTTTGATCTTTTCAGTTTGTCTTTGGTCACTGACAGATTATTACCTACATTGTATAACCTATGAAATCTACTGGTCTTATCCAAGATGAATTAAGCTCACTCATTTTGGTGTCACTAGAAGCTTAGAGAGTAAACTGTCAATTCTATAACATCATTGATAAGGGTAAAATTTAAAGGGAACTATGAATAAGGATGAGATATATTCCTGTTAGTAAGGTACAGGACACACCCTGACAGGACATCACTGAGGATGGCACTGCATGTCCCTTCTAGTTGGATGGGCTTACTAAATTAACCTACAAAGCACACATCTCCTTGATTATAAAAATTGAAAGCAAAAAGTTGTGCCCTCTAAAAAAACATTCTCCTATTAATCCCAACTTTAGACAAGTTCACATTACAGGAATATGTACAGAATTGGGTATTAGCAATGTGAACCATTACAACTTTTTGCAAAGTAATTTGACAATATCTATTAACATTTAAAATATACAAACTTTTGACCCTATTCTGCTCATCTCTCAAATCTTTCTAAAACTATTTTTAACTATAAATATTCAGTAGCAAGATGTTGCTCTATCTTCATTTTTAAAGACTAATTCCTAGTAAGAGAAGAAACATGTCTTATCATTACTATGAATGGTATGTAGGATAATTATACACATTGAAGTATTTACTTGCAATGCAAGTATATGTACATGGGCTAACTAGGTTAAGGATCTATGATTTATTTGAAGCTTCCTCAAAATAAACAGTTGTCAACTATTCAGAATGTAATTTTTTCTGTACATTACACATTGAAGATTATTCTTTATACTATGCATTTTTCTTTCCCATTTATAGATATGCACATATTTCAAATAAAAACATTTCAAAACGCAAATATAAATCAATAGTTTATATTACAAAACTAACAGAGAGGCGCTGAATCATTATTTTAATTTCTAGAACCTCTACATTGTAGACACAAAAAAGATATATGAATAATCTCATGCCTCAATTTGAAAAAAAAGTTTTAATTATTTTTCTCTATTTTTCAATGTAGAAGATGCTGGAAAAAATGTTTTTATATGC
Organism: Dugong dugon; assembly: GCA_030035585.1. Classification (NCBI taxonomy): domain Eukaryota; kingdom Metazoa; phylum Chordata; class Mammalia; order Sirenia; family Dugongidae; genus Dugong; species Dugong dugon. The sequence goes on along the minus strand of CM057463.1, from coordinate 15,461,566 downwards.
TGAGCTATTTATCCATATTCTTTTACTTCTCCTATTTTCAGTTTCTTTTTTAATTTACATTTTACTTTCTAATTATATTCCCATCATATTGACCTCTGACTTTCTAAGTTTATACTCACTATTAATGTAGTGAAAATATTAATTGAGATCCCACTTATTGAGAATTGGTAATTCAAACACAGTTTCTAGTTTTCCTATTTCATCTACTCAAATGGGGCACTTAAGATGATGATGCAAATGTAAAACAGAGCACCAGCCTCTATTTGTTTAAAATTCAGCAGTATGAATGACAAAAATATGTGTAAGTAAAAACTCTAAGTTAGGGAGTATCTGAAAAATAACAAAAAAACAGTAAAAGGGGATACTGTGCGACCAGCTTTGTAGTGTGTCCCAAAAGAAATACAAAAGTATAACAAAATTCCTTGTCCTGAAAACATTTGGAATCTTGTAAAGATAAGACAGAAAACAATATGGAATGCCATGGTAATAATACTAGTGAAAAAAAATTAATTAATAATAGCATTTATCCCTTGTTTCTCTTTGGCAGGCAGTCTACATATTTTATTATGTTTAATCTTTACAACAATATTTATTTTACACATGAATGAAATGATGTAGAGCACTTAAGGAATTTGCCCAAGATTACAATAAGTAATGAAGCTTAAATTTTAAGTGAGGTTTGTCTGATTTAAAGGTACATATTCTTAAGTTCTCTGCTATATTACCTCCAAAAAGGAGTTCAGAAAATCGTATTAGAAATTTAAAGAGGGCTGAAGTAGTCCTGAAAGAATTCACAAATGGGTTTTGCTATGACGTGGACTCTTAAGGGAGGGTTATATTTTAGATAAGTACAAGAAAGAGGGAGGATATTCTGGATGAGAAAAAAGCATGAGGATTGAGATGAACAGTGGCGTCACTAGGGTTGGTGTCACCCAGTGTGGTAACTCATGGTGTCACCTCCCCCTCTGTGGGTGGGAACAGCAGGTGAATCTCCCCCATCCCACCACAGGGCTAAGCACCCTGCCCTCCACATCACCCTGCAGTTCTTCCCTTCTTTCACTGGCCAAGGTGGGGACCCTCCTCTCCACCCAATGGCAGGTGTCTTGGCCCAGTCGCCTGCATCTGGCAGGTATGGGTGGGCAGTGACGAGTTACTGGGTGACAAGTGACACCAACCCTAGTGATGCCAGCCACCAGGGACCCTAGGGTCACTTTGGTGTCACCCCTGACAGTATCATGGGGTGCTGTTCACATCCCTGCACCCCCCTAGTGATGACACTGGAGATGAATAAGAAGTTTCTTAATATTCCACTTACACTTAAACTATATTTAAACTTTTTACCAATTCACTATAGGCTTGCTCAGAGTAAAGCATTTTATGGGCTACTATAATTGTGAGAGAAGCAAATAGCAGTCTCTTTTCCTTTTCTTAGACTAACATGCCTGCATTTGAACAGAACTAAGTTCAGAAAATAAACAGTCATTAGAAAAATATCATAATTTTTGTGTACCTGGAGGAAAGACTAACCTTTATGATCTGCATGGATTTTACTGACAGATAATTACCATATTTTACTGGGTCAAAATCATAAATTCAATGAGCTTTGGTTACTTTTGACATAAGTGCTTTCCCTATTAAAGGCAAGGAAAGACATTTGCTTACCTTGTATTACATGTGAATTGTCTTTCAAGAAGAAGTTATATAGGTATTTGGGAATAAAAGCAGACATACACGCATATGCCAAGGCTAAGAGAGAATAAAACAAAGGCAGATAACAAATTAGTTAAAGGGTATTCACTTCATTCATTCACCTCACTTAGTACACATTCCCTGAGTCCAGTGTTAAGTAACAATTATGATAATAAGTGCTGGAAAAACAAAAGTAAGGGAAAAAAGTCTCTGCCATTTAAAACAGAAAATATTATGGACAAAAAGAAATGATAACCACTCTGGGAGCTTTTCAATTTCAAACTACCGTGGCACTCATTATATTTCAGAATAACAAAAGCCTTTATTACTTGAACTTTATAAAATTTTTTCATCTCTAAACATGATCATTATTAACGAGTTAGACAAACTTCATGATTCAGAATTACTGTTGATAGAAACAAAAGTGTGAAAACTTTAGATTTAGTAATGCTAGCCATAAATTACACTTTCAAACACAGATTCCTTACTATCTGCAGATCAATATGTATGAAAATGGGCTATGCCTAACTAAATACAGCAAAATTTCTAGTCTAGATTAATGAGTAATGATATCAAAGAACAGTTCATTTTTAAAACCATTCAAATAGCTAACTTCATTTCTCTAGGGTTATACTATCTCCACCCAATTACAGAAGTTTATGCAAATTCTAATTACATGAAATAGAATTTGAAAAGATGGCAATTCTGGAATTGAGGCTTCTAGGGATTCATGCTATACCTGGTAACATGCTCTATGTGTGATATCATTAGGGACATGGGACTTGAGTCAATTCAATTTAACAAATATTTATTGAAAAGTTTTCTATAAAAAAGGCATTACAGTACAGGACAAGAAAATGAAAAAAAAAAAAAAAAAAAAACCTCCCATAAAGAAGCTGTCAACCAAAAACTGTTACCATATTAGTGTATAAATAACTATAATACAAGACAGATACGCGATTTCCTGAAATACAAAGTGTTATTTGGGATCAGAAAAAAAAAAATAAATAAATAAATAAGAGAAGTCTTCATTAAGAAGGTGGCATTTGATATGGTAGGCTTTGGAGATTCAAGATTGGGGAAAAGGCAGCCAATATAAATTTCTCTGCAAATTCTTTAGAAAGTATACTTAGACTAAAATCTAATAATTTCTTCAGAAGTCACAATTTTCTCAAAGTTTCATTAAAAATGGTCACTAAAAGGGTTTATGAATGCATTTAGAATAATTGGTTAGTTTGTCCCAAAATTTCTAGTCACTTCTTGGTCACAACTAAAGCACTTCAATAATGAATGAATTCTTAAAATTCTCTAAAATAAATCTGAGAGGTTATTTCACAGAAATTTGCAGTATCTACCAGGAAGAGTGCAAGAATTTTATAAAAAAAAGAAACACTCATGTTTGATTAAATATTATAGAATAACATAGACAATGATTATTTAAATGAAAAAAGGCTTACCTTCATTATTAAAATTTAAATATAGGAATGGAGCACAAAGTGAGTCAAGACCTGTTGGTGGGGAATGGGGAGAAAGGTGTGCAATGAATATAATTGAGTAGAATAGTAATATACCTTACTCAGTCTCTGTATTACCTCTGTGTAGACTGAGCATTGTAAGTATTACCCACCCAGAAGTGTATTTCCTCATGAGTTATTGTAATCAATAAGTGATTGTGTTTGGCACCTAGTAAGTTTTTAAGTGTCCAATACAAATTAGCTCTTATTATTATCAATATTGTTGAGGGAAGAGAGTATAGTTACAGAGAAATGTAAAAATGTTAGAAGGCCTGGAATATAGTCGTTCCATCTCTGACCCTGACTGTGTGGTCCTGGCAATCATTTTAACATCTCCAAGCAAGTTTTCACATTTAGGAGATGCAGATTTGTCTTACACATTTCTTTGGGATTATGAGGGGGGGAAAAAACCTTTGAAAACTGTTAAGTGAAACACAAATATATGGCATGTTTCTTTTAATAATAGTAATACTGCTCATATGTTATCATATTGATAGACTGTACGTATAATTATTAGGAAGATACAGAACTCTTCTAAAATGGACAGATTTAGTAAAAACAATACTTTCATTTTAAGTTTAGCCAGTAAGAAATCGACAGAGAACTGAAATATAAGAACTACAATTCAGAACAACATATTTAAAAATAGGGCTGGGTAGAACAGGTTTCTCATTCATGAATTTATCAGTAACCACAAAAATAATAATGACAAAAGCAAAAAAATCAAAGATCTAAGCATTAAAGATACTAATAAATAAAGAGACAATAAAACGAACAGTTTTGGATGATATCCTATTCTCCAACTTCTAACAACCATGATAAGCATAAATTGGTAAATCATTAAATGTTAAGAATCTCAACTAATCAAAAATTATTTATGGCCTAAAATTATTTTATTATATCCTTAAGTGTGGAAAAAATTATCCACAAAGATTACAAGAGCACCAGTCTTTATCCTTTCCTAATCAATGTGATGGTAAGATGTCCCATTTTAAATACCATGCATTTTAATTACATCTATCTTCTAAATATTTAGACAAAGTTTTAAAAAAAGTTCTCATATAACCCTGTCAAAAAAAATTAATCATAGCTTTAGTACTGACTTTTTCTCAAAGCCAAACATGCAAAATTTTCTTAATACTAAAAGAGTCTTAATAATTAGGGGGAAAAATAAAGTTACCTTGCCAATACACAAGATCAGGATGGGATACTACCCAGGCTTTCAATACACGCCTAAATTTTGCATGACCTTCTGGTGACGATAACAGCTCATCATATTGATGACAACGAGGAATATCCACTTCAATCTGTAAAGTACCAAAATAATATGGTGGAACTATAACAGAGTGATCTCTTAAAAAGCCCAAGATAAGGAAAACGAGATATTACAATATGAGTTTCAGCAGAGATCACCTTCATAATCCTGGTGCCTAAAGTTATTGAATTTTATATTAATTCTCTGGAAACACCAAAGAAATCTTATGTATACTTAAACAGGGCAAACAGACCATTCCAGTCTTTAAAAAAGGTATGTATTAATACAGTTTTAAATAATATCTTCCTTGACAACTAGTCTAAATATAGGGCAAATTCTTCATGTGAAGAATTATAATTATTAAAAAATGTTACTTGACCTAAACTTCTTTAAGGAACAGTCCTAACTCACTAATTAATGAGCATAAGAGCTATGCTTACCCTATCACCATATGTATGACAACTGCTGAATATTCAAATTAAAAGAAGAAAATTTCCTCATGTCTTTCTATTATTTAAACATTTGGCAGAATTATCTTAGATTGCTTAAGAAAATCTAAATCTTACTTGTCTATCTGTAGGAATTGGAGTGTCTTTATCAATTGCATCATACTTGGCATGAATAGCCCCCTGCAAAAAAAAAAAAAAAAGAAGATATATTAATTTATCAGAATTCTTAATAGATTATTAACACAGGCAAAATTTATTTCTTATACACATGTATCTTTGAAAATCCACCCAATTACAGATAGGCACATTCAAACTCAAGATTCTTTTAGAGAAATTCTCTACATCTTTCACAATCTACAATGAAGGTCTGTGATATGTGACAATTTGCCATTCAGCTGAGGTAGGCATTTGACTTATATACACCAGAAGGCATATGTGCTGGAATGAGTCACTTAGCTTATGCATATGTTTAGTTGGTCCCCCATCCCTCCACAATATAACACAGTGTAGTGGTTCTCTATTCATTGTTATCTCACACATAGTGACTGTCATAAAGAAATAAAATATTGTTCTTATTTTTTGAGAGGGGTGTTATCCCACAAGAAATTTTACTATTAAAGTTTGTAATGAAAGTGAAAATAAAATGCAACTCTTTAAAGAGATGGTATTTCAGCACCAGGAAAGAGAATCTTAGGATAAATTAAGAACTGGAATAATAGGCAGTTACAGAATCATTAAGGGACTAAAGGAGTCATTTACATTTTTCAGTTACACTGTTACAGAAGGGATATACCACTTTAAACCACAGCAAATTTTGTTCATATTCTATTGGACCAAATCATGAAATAATTCTTATTACCTTTAGTTTACTGTCATGGTACAGAAAAAGCCAGGGATTTGAAGTATAAATTCTGACATTAAATAGCTATATCACCTTCTCCAGACATCTATTAGAGATCTGGACAACCTGACCTCAGAAGTCCTCTTGAATTTTAGCATATGGTTCTACAATAATAGCCATTCTTATTAAGTGACCAATCAAACTCAAAGATATTCATAGACTGTCATCAAGAGAATCAGAAATGAAGCAATGAAATTCTTCCAATAGAGGGCTGAAAAGCATTAAAAATAGTTTAGGGGATTCAGAAGAAAAATGGGTGATACGTATCTATAAGATACATATAAAAGAACAGAGGAAGCCAAGATGACCAAAAAAAAAAAAAAAAAAAAAAAAAAAATTCACAGGAAATGAAAACGTCTGGCAAGGAATTGGCCCATTATCATGACTACTGTCACCAGAGTTCTCTGTCAGTACTGAAAGCCACTCTCAATAATTCTGACACCTCTCCTTCCCCTACTGCCACAGTGCTATAGAACACAAATGGCTATTTCTGTTGGCAGCATGGTCCAGGTGGTAGACGTGTGCCAAAAGCAGATGTGCATACTAAATTATATTAGTGATTTTGACAAGACAGAAATTGGAGTGGAAGATTCCTCCAAACTTAGAACAACTTATAAACAGGCACTTCTATTCCTAAATAAGCATAATTTATAGGCAGGACTATACAATTGTAACTGATATATATTCTTAAAATAGTCTCTGATTTTAAAATTAATAACCAAGATATTTTTGTGAGTGCCATTAGTGAGATATTAAACAGCATAAATCTAACAAATCTTCAATTATATTTTTCTATTCTATTCCATTCCATTCCATCTCTTCTCATCCATCCTATCCCACCCTACTCTATTCTTCTATTCCTTTTACTTAAAATTGTAAATATTCTTAATGTTCATATTTTACTATGTAGTTTTTTAACAACTTGAAAAATAAGCATTAGGGAAGCACTATCCATCTTCATACTTTCTTAGCAGCTTCAATCAACCGCCTCACTTTCTATTTTCTTTCTTACCTCAACTCCTAGAAGAGCAGCCCAGGTTAAACCTCTCATAAGAGGAGGAATGTCAACTCTTGCTTCTTTCCAGATTTGATTTTTTTTATATGGATAAGCCTATAGTACGAAAAAAGAAATGACAAAATACCTCATTACCAAGTGTCATCTTTCAGTCTAGACAGTTCTGAGCATACATAAAGTTGAAGATCACCTGTAATAAATTTCTAAGTATCTGAAATTACTGTGTCTGGTGTTACTAATGTATATAAATAAGTAGTAGAATGGTTCCCTATCCTCCTGAATATCTTGTATATTACAATCAAAGATAGGAGCTGATTCTACTTCTTTTTCATCACTCCCCTCTATTTTGTGCTCGGGGAGAATTATGAATGAGTCATATGGAGGTGAGGGAGCCCTAGTGGCACAATGGTAAAGTGCCTGGCTACTAGCAGAAAGGTGGGCAGTTCAAACCCACTCAATGGCTCCATGGGAGAAAGACCTGATGGTCTGCTCCCATAAAGGTTACAGCCTAGAGAATCCTATGGGGCAGCTGTACTCTGTCACATGGGGTCGCCGAGTCAAAATCGACTCCGCTGCACCTAAGAACAATAATATATCCTTGCATATACATTTGTCCATGCTGTGATTAACTCCTTTAGGAGAGATTTCTAGGAGAGCACTCTCAGGACGAAGGGTATGGCTGCTGTTAAGGCTCTTAATATATACTTTTAAATTGCTACACAGATTGTTTCAATCAATTTACACTTATTCCAGCAGAAAGAAAGTTTCAATCTCATTGTATGTTTGTGCACTTTTCTTATTGGCATGCCAAAAAAAATCCTGGTTTCTTTTTGTTTGTTTTGTCCATTCCTAGGGAGGATGACATTTTTAACCAATTTTCTGACTAATTGCATTTCTATTATGTTCTTTCCCCATTTCTCTGTTTCAGTGTTAGTGCTTTGTCTTATTGATTTATAAATGTTCTTTCTCTGCCATGATTTTGTAAGTTTTATATTCCCACACCTTATTTCTATTTTTTAATTTTATTTATATTAGCATGTATAATTTTTATAATTAAGGTTAATCAATAAAAATAGGTCATTAGAAATAGTGTTCTCATGACATCACGATGCCCTAAGAATTAACGATGAAATTAAAAAAAAAAAAAAAAGGGATTGTAGATGGGCTATGGTAACACTTTTGCAGAATCTCTACCTTTAGAAGCCTGTCAAAGAGAATAATTCTGTTGAGTTGGTACTCTGTGTCCCTCTCTCGAATGATTAAAGGGAGAGTGGCAGCTGCAGATAATTCATTATTGCTGTTTGAATGAGGTAAATTAGACTGGCTGTAAAAGAGAAACAAAAGCAGAAGAATTGACACAAAGTACAAAATTTTAACAAAGCCAAAACAGTATCTAAAACTAGGTTTTTGTGCTCTACGGAGGAAATGCTCTTCAAAGAATATGTACAGATTTCTTACCAATCTAATATAAACTGAAAAGAAATATAAGTGTAAAAGGGAACTAGGAAACTGTGTATACTCACTCATCTTCAAGTAACGGGTAAAACGCTTCTCCACCAACATCTTTTAATCTCTGTGAATTTAAAGAGAAAATATTTCTGCCTGAGTATCTGAGGCAGCAACACTAAACTGTATTTAAAAGACAAAATAATGTAAAAATCATGAATTAACACAGGTACTGAGAACAGTATAAAATAGAATCTAAATTAGCTGTCTTAAATGGGGAAGTATACCATGTCTCTACTGAGTAAGGTTCAGCTATAAAGAATAGCTTAGCTTTTTGTTTTTCCCTCCTCCAGGATCTCCCAAAATTTTAGATACCTATCATGAAATTTTTCCTAACAGAGTTCAGAAATACTAACATTATTATAAAATTAAATGAATAAAATATGTTTAAGTTACACAAAGGAAAATTATAAGTAAAAAGGTACTCTTTTTATACATATGCCTTAATTTAAAATCCAAGTCAGATTTATATTTGCTTTGACATTAATACAAACTAAGATGAAAGTAAGGTGATAGTAAGAAGAATTCAGAAGCATTTCTCACATACATAGTTTGAATATTTATGATTCAAATAGCTGACAAATCTACCAACAAAATTCAGCTCTCTTAATTATTTTCCCAACAAAGTCATAATGACTGTTGCTCCAAATAATAACATTGACTACAGCCAGATTTGTAGGTATTCTTCTAAAACTTAAGAGGGCAGGCAGTAGTAGAATAAAATCTTAGACACATCCTAAGTGGGGTGATTAAAATTAATGCCATCTTGCCTGCAGTGCTCTGCTCTTCAGGTCAACTTCCAACTTGAAGGCAGAGTATCTGCTCCTGTGGGGGCTGACAGAGGTTCAAGCACTCTGTGTAGCCTGCACTGATCCTCTCTTGATTATAGTCACTGTGCACTCATCCATGTGAGTTGTTCCGAGAATTTTAAAAGCCAAAGAAAAATCTTTTACCCAACACTGAGAATTTGGCAAACACTGGGTTTACGCCTGATTTTTTTCTAAAAATTCTACTTTGCCTTTAAACCTCTGTGTATTTATTTTATAAACTAAAATTTTAAGTAGAGAAATAAGATTTTCTCAAGTTTTACTGAATTATTAATATGTACATTTTTTAAGAGTTCAGGTTTTACTGTCCTGAATGTCATAATTATTGTAGGTATCTTTTCTGTTTTTTTAAATTAAAACTTCAGAATACTAATGCTAAATATAGGGTTAGAAATACTTACACAGAAAATTATAAGGGAAAAATTATTATTTGGCTCCTATATTATTTAAAGGAGCCATGAAGGCACAATGGTTAAGCCCTGGGCTGGTAACCAAAAGGTCAGTGATTGAAACTCACCAGCTGCCATATAGGAGAAAAGACCTGATGAGCTGCCTAGGGTCCCTGAGAGGCAGTTCTACTCTGTCCTACAGTGTTGCTATGAGGTGAAATTGACTCGACGGCACACAACAACAACATATTGTTTAAAAACTGAAAATAATAACATTTTTTCTTAATAATTACAGGAAAAAAAGTATTTACATATCAAAATTTGTTGTGAGGGAATTAAGGCAGTAAAATTGAAGCCTAGCTTAGGAACTTGGATTTCATTTAAATTAAAATAAACAAATAAAGATTAAGAGTAAAACCAAATCAGTTGAAACCATATATTTCAGATGCAGTTTATTGTTTTCTGCCTTGTATTGTGATTTATTTTGTCTACTGTATACCATATTTCTTTTCAAAGGGAATGTAAGTTCACTGTATTGAGTAGTAATAATTATATATTTTAATTTTCTGTTCCAGGCATTACAGCAGACAAGAGGTTCTAATAACCTCCTATTATATAACATATAAAATATTAAACGATTGGGTAAGCCAAAAAAAAAAAAAAAATTAAGGTAAATTCAGTGATATCAGAAACAAATCTGGGCCTTGAGAGAAAGGAGAGGAGCTAGCACTAAAATATACTAATAACTGTACCCTAGAGCTTTAGAGCATAGTGAGACAAAGCCTTCGGCCTGTATGTGTTAGGCATCCAGACCGGGGAAGACCCTGCTAAGGCCAGATAAAGAAGAACTTGGGCAGGGCAAGGGGCTGCCCTAGCCCAGAGCTTGACAACAAGAGAAATTACCTATTTTAGCCTTCTATATGGATTGTTAAAATAAAAAGGCTGTCTGAGAATCTTGTGGTCACTCCTGGCCCTAACATGGGTTTGGGGCCTGAATTTATACTATTTGCATTGTCCCCATAGTTAGTGGAAACAGGTACTTGACAGAATGTATCCTAAATCCAGGCATGAAAAAATTCTGAGTTATAAAAATATGAAATTAAGAGAAACAAACAAAAACTACAAAACATGAAAGGAAACAAGTCACCATGAACAAGAAACGGAAATAACACTTAAAACTGGTTGCCAAAGCCAGACAAAGATACCACAAGAAAACTACAGACCAGTATCCCTTATGAATATAAACGTAAAAATCCTCACAAAAATACTAGCTAACCAAATCTAAAAACAATTTAAGGATTACACACCATAATCAAGTGGGTTTTATTCTACAAATGCAAGGGTGGTTCCACACTAGAAAATCAATCAACATATTATACCACATTAATAGAACAAAGGAAAAAAACCATATATAATCATCTCCATTGATGCAGAAAAGGCATTGGATAAAATTCAATGCTCTTTCATGATAAAAACATTTAACAAGATAGGAATAGAAGGGAAATTACTCAGTATAATAAAGAGTACCTATGAAAAACCCTTAGGTAACACCATGCTCAATGAAGAAAGAGAGCTTTCTCATTAAGATCAGAAATACGACAGGACCGTACTCTCACCACTGCTGTTCAGTGTTGTACTGGAAGTCCTATCCAAAGCACTTAGGCTAGAGAAAAATAAATAAAAGGTAACCAAATAGGGAACAAAGAAGTAAAACTATCCCTTTGCACAGATGACATGTTCCTATGCATAGAAAACCCAAAGATTACACAAGAAAGCTATTATAAATAATAAATAAATTCAGCAAAGAGGCAGGGTACAAGGTCAACACACAAAAATCAGTCAGGTTTCCTATATATCAGTAAAGAGCAAATAGAAAAGGAAATTAAGGAAATATTATCATTTACAATAGCATCAAAAAAATAAAGTACATACGAACAAATTTAATCAGGAAGGTGAAAGACTTGTACACAGAAAACTATTAAACATTAATAAAAGAAATCAAAGAAGACCTAAATAACTGGAAAGACATTCCGTGTTTATGGATTGGAAGGCTTAACAGAGTAAAGATGTCAATACTACCCAAAGCAATCTATAAATTCAATGCAATCCTCATCAAAGTTCCAACAGCCTTCTTTGCTGAAATGGAAAAGCCAATTCTCAAATTTATATGGAAGGACAAGGGACCCTAACTAGCTAAAGAAATCTTCAAGAAAAAGAATAAAGTAGGAAGACTCACACCTCCTGATTTTAAAACATATTGTAAAACTAAAATATTTAAAACAGCCTGGTACTATTTTATAGGTATCTGTATCAATGGTATAGGTATCTATATCAATGAGATACACATCTACATTAGTGGAATAGAATTGAGAGTCCAGAAATATCAAAAAAATAAAAAGACAACCTACAGATTGGGAGAAAATGTTTGGGAGCCAATTATCATCATATAAAGCCAACAATGGCTCAATATCTGGAATATATTCAATAGAAAAATTAGTAAGACATAAACTAGCAATTTATAGAAGAGTTAAGCAAATGGCCAAAAAATGTGAAAAGGCTCACAAATGCACTATAATGAGGGAATTAAAAATCAGCATTATAGTGAAATACCATTCCATATCAACTTCTTTTTTTTTTTTAATAATGCCATGTGTTACTAAGCATGTGGAGAAATGAGGACCGTTATCCAAGGATGGTGAAAAGATAAACTGATAAAAATCACTTTGGTGAACAATCAGAAAATATCTACTAAAGCTGAAGATGTGCAGATGCTATTTTCCAGCAATCCCACTGGGTATATATATCAAAGAAAGTCTCACATATGTTATATGATAGGTAGGATACAAGGCTTCATCAACATCTGTGAAGTTTTAATAAAAAAAATATATATCTGAAACAGATTTGGCAAAATACCATTCTTACATTTCTTAGCTGGCATAATGACAATGTCACAGTAGTATCATCTAAAAGTGAGCTTCTATCTCGACCTTGCCCAAAGGTCTCACCATCTTCAAAGAGGAAACTAAAAAGAGATTAAAAAATAATTATTTTAATGACCACACAAAATCTATTTTAATGTTTCTTCTAGAAAATAAAACTGATTCTGTCATCAATCCCTTAATCAAAGAAAAAAATAATTTTCAGACTGAATGGTAATAAAAAATGTAACTGCTGCTTGAGATCTCTCCAAACAAGTCTCATTTCTAGATACGTCTTGACTTGATATGAATACAGTATATTATGAATAAAAAAGTCTAATTTACTATTTTTTGCTCATGGAGGTTCAATGCTAAAATTACTGACTTTTGAAATGTGCTGCTGAGAAAGTTTATACGGGTGAAAAATGATAAAGGGAAGAAGAAAGAGAAAACATAACAGATGGTAACTTCTCAGGAAAAAGAATACTGAATAATAAATATATGAAATTTATTTAAAATTTCAGATAATTGCTTTTGAGAATCTATATATCTTTCAAACAATTTCCTCTTAGAAATTTCATCATCTTACTTCAAATCTAAAAATTTAACATGTAAAGAAAAAAAAATTAGGAACAGATGATTCTATAGCTATCTACAATGATCAAATCTAAGTCCGAAAATCTAAAACTAAAATTTAAAGCATTGGTGAAAGCTCAAGAAATTCAGGTTCATATCTTTATGAATAAAAATAAGTAGCAATGGTATATTATTAACTTTGGCCCTTGGGGCTGTACAGCTATTCAACTTCCAATTTAATTTGTAGTATGATATTCTCTTCTGTAGTTCTGCAGATTTCTTCTCAATAGTGACTTAGCACAGTAGTGATCTCTACAACATGCAATGAGGCCACATAGTCCATTTACATTTACATATATATTTAAAAATAGGAAATAGTTCTTTATATTAGGAACACTAGTTTGTTAAGTCTCTCAAATATTACTGTTTTATCTGACTTGTACACTTCTTATCTGTTAAACAATTATTGCAAGATGCCCCATAATAATAACTTCAGTTTAAATAGAACATTAAGCAAACTATTTAATAAAAAGTAATTTAAAAAATTATAAGAGAACTCTGTAATTAGAAATTCTGACCAAGTACACACGGAGCTGACTTCCAATTGCTTCCATAATCACTTAGAATGTCTACACAAAAAAAGTCAAAGTTTACTTTTTTAAATACTATTATCAAATTCTTCTTTCATTTCCAAGATAATTTTTCTTTTCTTACTTGGGGAGTGTACAGATAGGTGGTTTGGATCGAATGATTTCCTTGTTAACAAGCTCTTTCTCCAAGTCACCTCCAGCCAAACACCAAAGGTAATATACTTCTTCAATAGATCTTTCCACCAGATAATCACTGTTGATATCTATTAATAGCGAATTAAAAAGAATCATAGTTATCACACTTTCTGTTTTTAATTAAAAATCAATAGGTAACAATAGAAAACGAAAAAAGAAAAATTGAAGAACATAGCAGGGTTCCCTTTAGACTATTCACACTATAAATTGAACAGAAAGTGAGATGTAGATATATACTGAATATATATTCACTTTCTTTGAGATAAAGAGGAATAAGATATTTCTTTATATAAAAATGCAAAACTATTAATACATATGGAAGAACTATATGGTTTCCATTGGGTTTAACGTGCATTTACTGTATTAGAACAGAGGGGAAAAAAATCATGATCCCAGCAGTTGATGTCAGTTAAATTCAAATAACTTTTACTAGGTTTTATGTTCAAACTCTAGGGAAAAATGAAACAAAAACAACTTTTGATTTCTAAAGTTTTTGTTTTTCTGAATTGCAGATAAGTGATTTTGGACTTGCCATGATTCCTTTATAAAATTTCAGTTTTAAATTCTATGAAATGGGTGACAAAAATAATGAGTTATTATTTGTTAAGTGCTGAGAACCTGGAAAATAATAAAATTATGTGTTCCTCAAAAAAATGAAATAAATAAAAATATTATATACTTTGTTTACATAATGAGCAAAAACGTACTTACAGGGTACCACACATAAAAACAACCCCCATTTAAAACTTGATATATAATATTCTAGGCACAGTGGTGGTTCAGTGATAAAATTCTCTCTCCTTCCATGCAGGAGATCCAGGTTGGATTTCCAGCCAATGCACTTCATGCACAGCTACCACCCATCTGTCACTGGAGGCTTGTGTGTTGCCATGATGCTGAACAAGGCCCAGCAGAGCTTCTAGACTAAGACACTAGGAAGAAGGGCCTGGCAATCTAATTCCAAAAACCAGCCACTGAAAACCCTACAGATCACAAATGATCTGATGGGCAACCAATCATGGGGATGGCACAGGATGGGGCAGAATTTTGTTCTGTTGTGCACAGGGTCACCATGAGTTGGTGGCCAACTTGACAATAGCTAACAACAACAACATATAATATTATAGTGATACAGACACATATTTAGTTTTACATTAAATAATTTTTCTTTACTTTTTTTTGAGATATAGTTGATTATATTAGTAGAAAAGGAGGTAAACAGGTGTTTTCTTTTAACTTTAAGGTTGACTTAAAACATCATACAGTTCTAGTAACAACGCATTGCTGAGTCACCCAGTGCAATTAATATTTTATTGAAAAGGATGAAAGCAACTTCTTTAAGCGTAAGTTTCAAAGTATTTCAAATAGAATTATGTAGGCTGACATAAAGCAGCATTATGAGTTTCCAAAAATGTTATGCATTAAGTTTGGATACTCTGCTTGGATAAATGAGAGCATTAATTAGACAGCACTGAATGACTGGCTTAGGATATGCAACCCGGCCAAAACTACTTATACTCTTTTAGCTTGTTCACTAAGTACTTAACACATTTCCTAAATGTCTTCAGAGCAGGGGTAGTTTTTCTGGTATTCCCCAGGCATACAAAATAGAAATTCAGTGAATACTTCGTGGTTTCATTCTACTCTGTCCTGTAGGGTCACTATGAGTTGGAATTAACTCGATGGCAATCGGTTTGGTTTGGTTTCATTAAGCATTCCTTAAAGTACTACTTTTGACTGAAGCCATTCTGAATAAACGAATCCTAGACTAAGAACTTTGACTAAGAAAGACTATAATTCACTTACACTTTTAAAATTCAAACACTTTATCTCTTATTAGTAGGTAATAATGACTATAAACAGAGATCAATTTCAATAATTAAACAAGGGAAGGCTTAGTCAAAAACCTGATTACATGTATTCTCTCCAACTGATCTTGTTACCTGTTTGAAGTGAATGATGACCTACATGCAGTAGAGTGCTCGAGGTGGCACCGACCATAAGGGCCATTGTAAAAATTTCAGGAATTTTTCAAGCCAGCTGTTAAACACAGTTATTATTAAAAATTAAATTATATGAACTTGTAATTTTATAAATTATATTTTAAAATAAAGGTAATAAGTATTAAAAACTCATCAATTAATAATTATTTTACTACAATTTACCATTATCTACGCTCTTGAGATTATATCTATTTTATCTGTATGGGGAAATCCATATCGTGGTATGCGTGCATCTCTTCTCAATTCTGCATTCAGTGAGTTCATGTTGGTAGCTTAAAATTAACCACGGTGGGAATAGTTACACCACAGATATTAGCAAATGCCTCAATAAGGGCTCCATTTTCCCAGACAGCCCGTTATTTATTTTTTACCAGCTTGCTACTGCCTACATGCATAAGTGCTTACAGAAGTCAAAGAAAAAGTCATGACTAACAGATTCTGATTCATCTGTTATAAGGATTTGAATGCTTCTGGCTGCAAATAATATCCTACTAAAAGTATTGACCTCTATTCATAACAGTGACTGAATGACCGTCTGCCTCCTCATTTGGCATAAATGCTACTTGAAGATACAGGGTATGGCTCATAGTAGGTGCTCAATAAATATTTAATTGAATGAATGTTTAGTAAATATTCTTTGTCATGACTTGTCATGAAAACTTTTCAGTATAAGTAATTTACTGGTGTCACTAACACACACACACACACACACACACACACACACACACACACACACACATTCTGAGAGTTGTAATCTTCACATACCAAAAAGCTGATATTTTCTTAAACATGTAGAGTATAATGGATGAGGTTTCCTATGACTAACATGATTTTTAGACTTCATTTATAATAAATTATCTGGAATACCATATATAAATGTTGACGAAGAAATAAAGTATAATGGAAATTCTACTGGGAATTAGAATTCCTTATTTTTATCACCAAGATATGACATGAAAATAGTTCTCTGGTTCTTATAAATAAACTTATTTTCTTTTTGTGCCACTTCCTTACACTTATTTTTAAAGTTCTTGCTCCAAAGTAATTTAAAGGATTAATAAGTTAGTTCAGTTATATTTTAAGCACTTTCAGAATTGTCTCTTGATAAATTCAAAACTTCAAGTAGAAACAGTGTTCACATTATTGCCTATTTTCTATTTATCATTACCTTTACACAGCTGACTGATATCCTCAGGTAGAGTTAAATCAGCACATCTCAGAGAAGATGAAAACAGACTAGCAGGTTTCATAAAGGGAGTATATAAAGGTGACACTTCACTGAACAGCTTGTCCTGCATTAATTCACCTGCGGTTGGCCTTGAGAAACACATTTAAAATAAATAGCACAAATGAAAGTCATTAAAAGTTTCCTAGAATAATGGCATACATTCAAGGAGACAGTTAAATGTATTAAATACCTCATTAGCATAGAAAATAATAAAGATTTCCTTGGAGGAGGCTAAATGTATACTTGAATGTACTAATTTCAAACATTATATGCCTAAGAAGTTTTGGGACACTTGTATGATCAACAGTGACATCATCAAATGAAAGTAAATTAATAAGACTTCTAAGAAATCCTTTTTTATTATCAATAATTGTTAGCTTATCTCACTACTGTTCCCATTTCTCTCACATTATCATTTGTATTTAGGAATATCTACACTCCACAATTTAATTGATTTTACATTTATAGGCTGGGAAAAAAAAAAAACTATTACTGTATTTTTCACAAATCACATGCCCACACATATAACGCACATACAGTGTCTAGGAAAATAATGTGTGGGGGGTTGCACAGTTGGCAAAAAAATGTATAATGTGCATGTAATACTGCATAAAAATACGGTAACTTCTTTTTGGTATGTGCCAATTTCTGACCATGGTTTAACTTTAATTATCTTTTCTTTTGTTATTAACATAAAATAAAAACCTCAAAATCACAACTAACAGTTGTGATACTGATGTCAATTATGTGCTACTACATATATAAAAATTTTATTTAATCCATTAATATTATAACAAATATAAAAAAAAATCTACTACTTATGTGATAAGGATCTCACTGTAATTACAAACTCTTAATATTATCAACCTTTTAGAAGGGTGGAAGGTGAGGCACTTCTTCAAAAGATTTATCACATTTTCAGAGAGTTCCTGATAAATAAAAAGAGAAAGGAATTATTCAAAATAATCCATTTTTAATATACATTTTACACAACTCTCTTCTACTCTAGGAAGTTTTGATTTTTTTAAAAAGTATTCGGACTTAATATTTATATTAGTTTCTTTGTGAAAAAGGAAATACCTAAGCAGAAATAAGAAAGCTTTAAAATAGCTTGTTACTAGATCCCAAGTATACAAAACTTTCATTAACAGATTAATGACAAACCTTTATAATGTCCAGACAACCATGTTCTTCAGCCAGAACTATCACAGTATCATCTACGCAGTCTATAAAAAAGAAAAACTACATAAATTAATGTTTCTTTTCTAATCTATCAGACTAGCTTGGAACTGAACACTGATCGATTTTTTAAATGGTGTAATGCAAATTGGAATATTAAAAGCTTCTAACTTTATTAACTTTCTACTGTAGTATTTCAGTAAAAATAAAGACCTCAAACACTAAATATTAATTGAATCAGAGATTTTGAAAGACAGCAGCTTAAATAGTGAGATAAAACAGTGATTCAACGAAGGTAAAGTTTCTCTTTTTCTATGTGTATTTTATTTTGTAAAATGCTTTTTCATGATTACAAGACTAATTTACTTTTACTATATATAATCTGGAGAATTTGCCTGGGGATTTAAAGTATAAGATTAGTTTATATTAATCTCCAAGACTCCCTAATAGCTATATGATCAATCCTTAAAATCAAATGTGGTAAATATGATAAAATTTATTTATAATTGAATATTATTTAATATTTATTATTACTATTCTGTATATAGTCTTATTTCTAAATACTCTTAACCTGGATACCAGTCTGTTACTTTTTTATATAAAAGCTCTATTTGTGTTCTTTCCCCTTTATTAACACACATGCTTAATGTATTTTACTCTAAAGTAGGCTATACAAATTTTTATTAAATTGAATAATAAGTGCTTAGATCTAATTTACATGCAAAATGATATGAGCTTCTTATGAAGAAAAATTGCTATTCCTGAGTCCTTATTCATACATAATTCATCAAATAGAAAGCCCACAAGTTAAGATGCATATTCTGAAGGTAAACTACTACAGGGAAGAATAATTTTATTTTCTTGTATTTGATTTCAGAATTTGGCTAAATCATGAAGTCAAGATTATTTCCATCTAGTTTAAAATTCCTTACAGAATAAATAAAGGTATAATATAATACTTCAGCAGGATGTCCTGCTAATGCTTACTTACCACTGATCATTAGAAAGTAAAGATATTTCAGGGTATTCACTATTTCAGAACATATCCTTACTGTGCATGATTATTAACAGATACTAAAATTTATATTTATAGTTGAAAGATAATATGATAATATATAAATTTCACTACACTTACCCAAGGTAAGCAAAAATTTCAATCTTTCAGAAATATCCAAGCTCTGAAATAATTTTCTCCCCTACATAAAATAGAAAATAAATTCTTAACATTTTAATCTTTTTTTTTCTCCCAGTGAAGTCTTTTTAAAATTTTTCATAGCTGAAAACAATTCCTTCAAAGGTTTTTACTCAGTTTGTAAAGTCAGCTTCACTAATGAAGGAAACCCTGATGGCACAGTGGTTAAGAGCTATGGCTGCTAATCAAAAGGTCGGCAGTTTGAATCTACCAGGCGCTCCTTGGAAACTCTATAGGGCAGTTCTACTCTGCCCTATAGGGTTGCTATGAGTTGGAATTAACTTGACGGCAATGGTTACCCGCCGGCCCCCCCACCCCCCCGCCCGGGGGTGGGGGTGGGTTTCACTAATGAAAAAATTATTGGTAAAATGACATTAAACAAATATTTTATAATATTTAATAGTCAAATATTTTATATATCTAAAGATTGTCAAGTTCTAGCTTGATCTCAAGCATTGTTCACTTTTCAGACTCAAATATCTGGATGTCTAGGAGATGAGATTCTAAGTCACTAGGAGTTTTATTTGATTACAAGACCAAGAGATACCCTGATAAAGACTCATATTAGCATTTAATCTTCCCAACAAATTCTTAAATATATATCATGATTTAGGTAGTCTGTTATCGCCACTGAGGAACCTTTATAACACTTCTTCCTCCTTCTACAATGAGTTACACAGACATCCATTGTACTCCAGCAGCACATGGTATATTTCTTTGCTTTAAGACACATAGTTCATTTGCTTCCCAGGAGACTCCTTGGCATGGAATCTGGAGTTAAACACTTACACCTTCTACAAATATGTGTTGAGCAATTACTGTGTGAATTTTGACTCTTTCATCGTTGAACAGTTATAGAACTTGGGCAAACTACTTAACCACCTTAAGCCTCACTTTTCTTATCTGTAAACTGGAATATTAACAGTATGTATGTAAATAATATAAGTATATACATTTTTATCCCCCACTTGTCTGTCAGTTTGTCATACTGTAGTGGGCTTGTGTGTTGTAGTGATGCTGGAAGCTAAGCCACCAGTATTTCCAATACTAGCAAGGTGACCTATGCTGGACAGATTTCAGAAGAACTTCCAAACTAAGACAAACTATGAAGAAGGACCTGGCAATCTACTAAAAAAATTGTCCAGCGAAAACAGTTTGAATAGCAGAGGATCATTGTCTGATGATAGTTCTGGAAGATAAGCCTCTTAGGTTGGAAGACACTGAAAATATGACTGAGGAAGGCCACATAAATTGTGGGATAACATCAAGGACATCATACATGAAGAAAGCAAAAGGTCATCAAAAAGAGAGGAAATAAAAGACTAAAATGGATGTCAGAAGAGACTCTGAAACTTGCTCTTGAATGTAAAGTGGCTAGAGCAAACAGAAAAACTGATGAAGTAAAAAGAATCGAACAGAAGATTTCAAAAGGCGGCTGAGAAGACAAAGTGAAGTATTATAATGAAATGTGCAAAGACCTGCAGTTAGAAAACCAAAAGGGAAGACATGTTCGGCATTTCTCAAGCTGAAGGAACTGAAGAAAAAACCCAAACCTTGCATTGCAATATCGAAGGATTCTATGAGCAAAATATTGAACAATACAGGCAGCATCAAAATAATATGGAAGGAATGCACAGAGTCACTGTACCAAAAAGAATTGGTCGACGTACAACCATTTCAGGAGGTAGCATATAATCAAGAACTGATGGTACTGAAAGCAGAAGTCCAAGCTGCACTGAAGTCATTTGCGAGAAATGCCTCCAGGAACTGACAGAATACCAACTGAGATGTTTCAACAAATGGATGCAATGCTGGAAATGCTCACTCATGTATGCCAAGAAATCTGGAAGACAGCCACCTGGCCAACTGACCGGAAGAGATCCATATTTGCACCCATTCCAAAGAAAGCTGATCCAACGGAATGCAGAAATTATTGAACAATATCACTAATATCACACGTAAGTAAAAGTTTGCTGAAGATAATTCAAAAATGGTTGCAGCACTACATCGACAGGGAACTACCAGAAATTCAAGATGGATTCAGAAGAGGGTATGGAACGAAGCAATGTCAGGGTTCTGACATTGCTGATGATGTCAGATGGATCTTGACTAAAAGCAGAGAACACCAGAAAGGTGTTTACCTGTGTTTTATTGACTACGCAAAGGCATTCGACTGTGTGGATCATAACAAATTGTGGATTACATTGCGAAGAATGGGAATTCCAGAACACTTAATTGTGCTCATGCAGAACCTGTATATAGGTCAAGAGGGAGTCATTTCAACAGAACAAGGGGATACTGTGTGTTTTAAAATCAGGAAAGGTGTGCATCAGGATTGTATCCTTTCACTATACTCATTCAATCTGTATGCTGCTGAGCAAATAATCATAACTATATGAAGAAGAAAGGGGCATTAAGATTGGAAGAAGACTTATTAACAACCTGCAATATGCAGATGACACAACCTTGCTTGCTAAAAGCCAAGAGGACTTGAACCACTTACAGACAAAGATTAAAGACTACAGCCTTTAGTACGGATTACACCTCAACATAAAGAAAACAAAAATCCTCAAAACTGAACTAATAAGCAACATTGTGATAAAAAGAGAAAAGATCGACATCAAGGATTTCATTTTACTTGGATCCACAATCAATGCCCATGGAAGTAGCTGCTGCAAAAGGCCTCTTTAAAATGTTAAAAAGCATAAATGTCACTTTGAGGATTAAAGTGTATCTGACCCAAGCCACAGTATTTTCAGTCGCCTCATATGCATGCAAAAACTAGATAATGAAAAAGGAAGCCCAAAGAATTGAACCATTTGAATTATGGTGTTGGCGAAGAATATTGAGTATACCGTGGACTGCCAGAAGAATGAACAAATAAATCTGTCTTGGAAGAAGTACAGCCAGAATGCTCCTTAGAAGCAAGGATGGCTTTGGACATGTTATCAGGAGTGACTGATCCCTGAAAAGGACTTCATGCTTGGTAAAGTAGAGGATCAGAGAAAAAGAGGATGATCCTTAATGAGATAGACTGACACAGTGGCTGCAACTATGGGCTCAAACATAGCAACGATTGTGAGGATGGCGCAGGACCAGGCGGTGTTTTGTTCTGTTATACACAAGGTTGTTATGAGTTGGAACCAACTCAACACCACCTAACAACAAGAAGAACATACATTTATGTAACACAGAAAAAATGCTTAACGCTTTTGGCACACAGAAAATGCTGCATATATGATGCCTATTATTATAATATTATAGGGTTTCCAAGGAGCGGCTGGTGGATTCAAATTGTCATACTTTCGGTTAGCAGCCAAGCTCTTAACCACTGCACCACCATAAATTTATACAACCCTTTAAATATTTAGAAGGAGAATGATTAAGAAGACAGTCTAGTCTTTATGTAGATAGAGAGGCTCTTTGAAACTGTTTTAAAATAGAGAGGAAAGAACTTTCTTAAAGACTAATGAAATAAGAACTATAGATGGAAAGATCATTTTAAAAAAAGGTTGCCATCCTCTGTCTTCTCAACCTTTTACATTACTAATATTAATATTCCAAAAATGCAGGTGTGATTTCATTAATATCCAGTTAAAATATTTTCAGTGGTTTCCCAAACTTTGTACAGGTAGTCCATGCTTACGATGTATTTGAGTTACAACGAACCACACTTAAGGCTGTCAGTTTTTTCTTTTTTGGTACATCTCGTTGTTAGTAGTATGTACTACGTACAATGTTGCAGTCCATAATTTGCTGATCTTATCATTCTCAGATGTTCACTCGCAGATGTTCACAGATCAGATGTATAAAGATAGTGATAATAAAAGGCAATAATAATGAAAACAAAAAAAAAAAAAAAAAAGGTATTTGCATATCAGAACCAACTTACAAGGGAGTAGTTGGAACGAAACCCTGTCGTAAGTTGGGTACTAACAGTATGTAACAAAATAAAAATGTCTCAATTTAGTACTTAAAGTCTCCTGGGATATTGCTCTAGTGTATCTTTTTAGTCTCATTGCCTAGGATTTATCTACCCTAAGATGAATACACACACACACGCACACACACACACTCCCATGAAGCAGTTAAATTTGATTACCTGCAATACACCAAACACACTCTGCCTATTCTGGTCTATGTATTTTGACTCATGTTATACCATCTAACCAGAAACCGTTACCATTGAGTTAACCTCAACTGTGTCAGAGTAGAACTGTACTCTATAGGGTTTTCAATGGCTGATGTTTTGGAAATAGATTGCCAAGCCTTTCTTTTGAGGCACTGTTGGG
This sequence comes from Dugong dugon, assembly GCA_030035585.1. Lineage (NCBI taxonomy): Eukaryota > Metazoa > Chordata > Mammalia > Sirenia > Dugongidae > Dugong > Dugong dugon. The sequence goes on along the minus strand of CM057463.1, from coordinate 15,437,848 downwards.
TGGACTCAAAACTCGAACTTTCAGTTAGCAGCCAAGCACCTACCAGTAATCTTTCTTTATATCTATCAGCATTCTACATATTCTTTACTTCATTCTTACTTCTGAATGTTAATTTCATGAGTTAAAGAATTCAAATTTAAAATTTTTTTTCCCTTTACACTTTGATGGCATTGTTCCAGTTTTCTCAAGTCCACACTGCTGAGTTTAATGTCATTCTAATTCTCATCCTTTACAGGTAGTATGTCTTTTCTATCTGGCAGGTTTTAAGATTTTTTTCTTTAACACTGATAAAGATAAAAGAGCTTACTTAGTACAGGCAGTTTAGTGTTTTGTTTAAGAATATAGCTTTGGAGGTGAATTGATGGATGGGAATATGGTTTAACAATTTACTATTATGTAACTTACACTGCTTAATATATCTGTGTCACAATTTCCCAACCTGTAGAGATAATAATTAGATAAACTTTAAAGAATAGTGTGAGGGCTGATTGAGATAATAGATGTTAAGTGATTTGCCTTCTTCCTGATAAGTTCTCGATAAACATTACCCATTATTTCATTACTGGTTATCTCTTAAAGGATTATTGGGTACTCTGTTCGCATGTTTTGATTTTTTTTCATTCACCTTGCATGGTCGTTAGTGAGTTCTTTCAAACTAAGCACTTATGCCTTTCTTCAGCTCTGAGAAATATTTAGTCCTCACTTCCTCAAATCTTGGTTGTTCTGTAATTGCTTTACCCTGTATACACAACAGATGTTAGAAAGTCTAGATCTATCTTCCTTGCCTTTTAAAATTTATTTTATATTATATTTCTTTATCTTTTCTTGCCATGTTCTCGGAGAATTACCGAACTTCATCTTCCACTTTCAGTTGTGCCTAGATTGCTATGATCTGTCTATCAAGTTCTTTATTTCAATAATTACATTTTTTTTTCCTTAAAAGCCCTAACTGTTTGTTCTTTACAGTAACTGTTCTTGTTCCATAGCCTCTATAATTGTTTCATCAATAAAACTATTTCTTTATTTTTTAAAGAACACACATATTTATTTTAAAGCCATATTAATGGACTTTAAACACTGTTTCTGAGACGTAAAGTTTTCTATTGGCTGTTTCTTTTTTTTAATTGTAGAGGTCCTATTTAGATATTTGGTATTTCTTAGACATGTACTCACCCTTTGATAGAGAATTCTCCTACTGCCTACACAAATTTTGGACTTGGAAATTTCTAGGCAGCAGAGTCGCTGTACTTACTTTTTGGTGATATGGCAAGTGCTTCCTGGCAAAATGGTCTTAGCTATAGCTTCTTATTTATTTACTTAGAATTTCTAGGAAGCCAAAAGGTCCCTTTGTTAGTTGTTGGTGTTAATAATTTATTTCTTAATTTTTTAAAAATTTTTTCCCACAGAAAAATTTATACATAGTTATGTGACTCTAATTGCTCTCCCCATACTGTGACAGCACACTCCTCCTTTCCACCCCTGCTTCCCACGTCCATTCAACCAGCTCCTGACCCTCTCTGCCTTCCCATCTCACCTCCAGACAGAAGCTGCCCGTTTAGTCTCTTGTATCTACTTGAGCTAAGAGGCACACTCCTCACGAGTATCACTTTATGTCCCACAGTCCAGTCCAATCCCTGTCTGAAGAGTGGGCCTTGGAAATTGTTTTACTTCTGAGCTGATAGAGAATCCAGGGGCCATGCTTTACAGGGTTCCTCCAGTCTCAGTCAGACCATTAAGTCTGGTCTTCTTACTAGAATTTGAGTTCTGCACCCCACCTTTCTCCTGCTCCATCAGGGACTTTCTGTTGTGTTCCCTGTCAGGGTGGTACTGGTGGTAGCCGGGCACCATCTAGTTCTTCTGGTCTCAGGCTGATGAAGTCTCTGGTTTATGTGGCCCTTTCTGTCTCTTGGGCTAATACTTCCCTTGTGTCTTTGGTGTTCTTCATTCTCCTTTACTCCAGGTGGCTGGGACCAATAGATGCATCTTAGATGGCTGCTTGCAAGCTTTTAAGACATCAGACACCACTCACCAAAGTAGGATGCAGAATATTTTGTTAATAAGCTTTGTTATGCCAGTTGAACTAGATGTCCCCTGAAAGCATGGTCCCCAGACTCCTACCTCTGCTACTCTGTCCCTCAAAGTGATTGTATTCAGGTATTTCTTAATATTTTATATCAAATCTAAGGGTTTTGTGAGATAGGAAAAGATTTAAGCTCATGTTTAGTCTGCCATCCTTAAACTGGACTTTTCAAACTTTGAGTACCACTTTAAATGCCATGAAACCCTTATGATGAGATTAATCTTTCTTTTCTTGAATTCACACAACTCTCTGTATTTACTTTAGAAGTTTATGATTTGAATTTAAATTATAAGCTCTTTGACACTATGTCTTAATCATATTTTATCCCTTCTAAAATTTGGCATGATTCCATACACACAGTATATTACTCACATAAAACGTACCCAGATCATTAGTAAAGAATTTAGATATAGATAATGGTAATAAAAAAGAAAATCTGTATACTTCACATTTACGCTTATGTATACTTCAAATTCACATTCCAATATAATTTTTCATTTAAACTGTGATTTTAAAGAAAAACAAAATTTAGTATTGCTCTATATAGTAATAAAAAATAGGATGGTCTGGACAAAGGATAGCAAAGAATCAGAAAATCTGGCATTTCCCTTATAAAAAGCAGTGCCGCATGTAAATTACCATGTCATTATAAATTAACTCCTATTTTACTATTATTAATAATAAAAGGTAACATTTATTGAGTATTTGCTATGCCAGACTCTGAATTATGTAAATACTTTATAAACATTATTTCATTTAATTTCTTCCAACAACTTTAAATACAGAGACTATTATAATTTACAGAAGGAGGATCTAGGGCTTGAGAAGTTAGGTTAGTTATTCAACGTCACACAGCTATACTTTGTAGCAGCAGAATTCAAGCCCAAATCTCTTCACTATGGAGGTTTGTCTCCTAACTATCATGTTTCACAAACTCAACTGTTAATTAATTCTTAAATACACAAAATTAAAGAAATAATGTCAACCTAGAGATCACTGAGCTAATATTTTCAAAATATTTTGAAAATTCTTTGGAAGACAGAAATAATATTCATTTCAATAAATATGTTTTGAGTACCTACTATATGCTAGAATCGGACTAAGTGCATTATTAGCTCAAAGATGAATAAGCAAAATTTCTACCTGGAAAGACCTTATAGTTCAAGTAAAGTAGACAAATACGACATGATATATAGAAAAAAAAAAGAACAGAGTCAAATGGGCACCTACCATACCTATTTGGAGACAGGGTAGATAGGCGGGGAAGACCTGACAGACTATTAGTTGTCCTCTCAAATCTATTCTCATCTTCTTCTTCAATATTTAGGTATCCAGCTGAAGACTACTTTTCCTAGCCTCCCTTGTATGTAGACGTGGCCGCACGAGTAAATTATCGCTAGTGAAAAGTACAGACTTGATACTTGGAACTTTTAGATCATCTACCTTAAGACAGTTGCCCTGAACTCACTCCTCCCCTTTCCCTCTTGCTAGAATAGGTGATAAAGGGAGCAACTTTGAAAACCAGGTATTGAGAAAGGTGGAGCCATCCCTGATAGCCTGGGTTTCTACATGACGTGGAACAGAGCCCACCTACCCACTCTGGACTGTTTCATGAGAGAGAAAAACATCTATGTTCCCTAAGCTACTGTATTTTTAAGTCCTTTTCTAAAATAGAAGCTTGGTCTTTACCCCAGAGGGGTCTCTGGGGAAGACTTCATAAAAAGTCAAAGTCCAAATGGAGTCTTGAGAACAGAATAATCCACTGCCATTGAGTCAATTCCAACTCATAGCGACCCTACAGGACAAAGCAGAACTGCCCCACAGGGTTTCCAAGGAGCATCGGGTGGATTTGAACTGCTGATCTTTTGTAGAACAGAATAAGAAAGTATATTTAAGGAAGAAAGGATAACATAGAGAACATGTCATATATAAAAAAGTATAAGCAGTTAAATATTTCTAGAGATACCAAAATAATAATGCAAATTAATTATCAAACAAGATTTTTTTAAAAGTCTAATTGAAAATTAAGCTTTTTCTCCTCATATCTAATCAATTTGTAAAGTAAAAACCCATTACCAAATAACTCTTCTATAAAGAGCTCATTCCAATAAGCACACAATTTACTTATATTACTTTAACTTTTATTTATACATACCATACAAAGCTCAAATAAAATGATTCCAAGAGACCATATATCTGATTTGGGACCAGAAGGCAATGGTTTTTCACCTGGCATATGATCAGTGGTTTTGAAAATTCCTTGTGCAATTACCTCGGGTGCCAAGTATGATGGATACCTATAATGATGTATTAAAATAACAGATAATTACTACATACTGGAAAGGGAGAAGGAAGTAGCAGTATATTTTTACTATTGGTGTGGTAAGATCTATATAAAAGTTCCACGGAATTAAATACACAACCATCGTTAGGAAGAATTCTAAACTAACCATTGTAATACAGACATTTATGTCTAGGAATCAAGACTAAACTGGCTATTTTCTCTTTATACTGAACTATTATTTAAAGTCCATTTTATCTTTTAAAACAGTATTTACTCTTTAGAGTAGTACAAAAGTAAAAAAAAAAAAAAAAAGATTTGAAATATATAAATTGAAATGTAAGTTCTCTCTCCCATCTCTGTATTCCAGTCACCCAGTGGGCAATAATCAATGTTTCCAGATTTTTATGTGTCCTTCCTAAGATATTCCTCCCTCCTCACCCCCAATATGTATATATGTGTGTGTATGTTTATGTATCTATATCATATTTATATCTACTTATCCACTCATCACCACTGCCCCACATGATAGCATACTATACACACTGCTCTATTCCTTTTCTTTTTCCCACCTAATACTATGCTTTAGAGTTCATTCTATAAAGACAAATACAGAATCGTCTCATGGCTTTTGAAAACTACAAAGAATTTCATTGTATAGATGCACTTAATTTATTTGATCAAACTCTGATGATGTTTTGGAAGGTCCATTCTTATACTATTACAAACTGCTGAAATAATATATTATAAATATTCCATTTCCCACAAATACATGTACTGCTGATGGATAAATTCTAGAAGTGGCACTAAAAGGTCATAAGGTAGATCATAAGGGGAAAAGACAGAGGCAGAGTCTAGAGGATCTATATGCAAGTTTCTTCAAGCTACTCTCTCTCCCATCAGGGATCACACAGCATGCATTATTTCTCCAGCAATGACAGTGTAGAAACATATGCTGGATAATACTCCAACCCAGGGAAGCCCATTAAAGACTCACTGTCCAAGGTTTTTATGGGGGGCTGCTTATGTTGGTACCCTCTGCCTAGCATATACGAAATTCAAGACCCCTAGAAGAGAAGCATAAAACACACTGTTAACACAAGCATGCACAGTAAACCGCTTTTATTGGTTATAGAACGATGGGAACACTTCCAAAATACAAGTTCCCAGGTTCAAGCCAATGGTCAACCTTGCAAGCAGACCAAAGATAGCTGTCATAAACCTGCTTGGTTAACTCTTGTCTGCTCTTTTTCTTATTCTTCTATAGGAGTTCTTTATAATTCTGGATACTAACTCTTATTTTTCAGTAATTATGAGTTGAAACATCTTCTATCACTTTGTGGCTTGTCTTTTCATGCTATTTACGGTATCTATTTATGAATGAGAAGCTGTTAATCTTAATTCAATCAATCTTTTCCCTTACAATTGGTGATTTGTATCTTGTCAAAATGATAATCTCCTGTGTTATTTTCTAAAAGTTTGATATTTATCCTTTCATATTTAAGTTTCTTAATCCATCTAGAATCAATTTTTTATATGACATGAGGTTCAGGTAAAATTTTATGGATTTTTTTTTTTTTTGTTCCTACATGGATATCGTTTGAGTCCTTCCCATTATTCTGCAGTGCCAGGTCTACCATAAATCAAATCTCCACATATGTGTAGGCTTGCCTCTTTGCTCCCTATTCAGTTCCACTGGTAAATTTGCCTAATCTTATACCATTACATTTTAAATCCATAACTTTATATAAATAATTACTGATGACTGATAAAACAAATCTTTCCAAACCACATACATTTTTTAGTTTTTCTTCAGGGGTGTCTAGGCTGTTCTTAGATGTTTGCTCTAGAAGTTCATTTTAGAACTATTTTGTCAAGTTCTCTCTCTTTCACATGCACACACATACACAGAGTTGGAAATTTTATTAAAAATAAATCAAGTCTAGACTCAGGATGGACAGAATTGGCATCTTTCCAATACTGAGTCTTCCAATCTATCAGCAAGGGATATCTCCCTATTTATCTAGATCTTCCATAATTTCTTTCAAAAATGATTTATATTTTTTCTACTAATATTGAATATGCTTGATTATTCTTAGATATTTCATGTTTTGTTGGTTTTGTAAATTATTTTTGTGTATTAACTTTTGTAAGCAGCAACTTCGCTAAACCTTTATTAATTCTAATAATGTGGAGAGGATTCTTTTAGGTTTTCTTTGTAGATAATCAAATTATCTGTGAATAAATGACAGTTTACTTTCTTCCTTTCCATTCTTATATCTTTTAGTTCTTTTTTCTACCTCACATGTGCTGACTATAAATTCTTGTCCAATATTGGGGGGAAAAAAGTGCTAATAGTTGAATAGATGACATCTTTGTTTTGGTCATAATCACAAAAGGAATGTTTTTAACCTCTCACCATTATGTTGTTGTTGTGTGTGTGTGTGTGTGTGTGTGTGTGTTTTAAATAATCTTTATCAGTCTTAATAATAAATAAACTTGAAATTTTTAAAACAACTTTTCTGCATCTATTACAAAGAGCATATGACTCTTTTCCTTTTATCTGCTAAGTATTTTAATCACATTAATTGATTTTCTAATGTTTAACCAACCTTGCATGCCTGAGATTTTTTGTTTATTGTTGTAGTTTAAATAAAGTTTACATTTCAAGTTAGTCTCCCATACAAAAATTTACACATACGTTGTTATGTGACCCTAACTGCTGTCCCCATATTGTGACAGCACAGTCCTCCTTTCCACGCCTGATTCCCCATGTCCGTTCAAGCAGTTCCTAACCCTCTCTGCCTTCCCATCTCACCTCTGGACAGAAGCTGCCCATTTAGTCTCTTGTATCTACTTGAGCTAAGAGGCACACTCCTCACAAGTATCACTTTATGTCCCACAGGCCAGTCCAATCCCTGTCTGAAGAGTTGGCCTCGGAAATTGTTTTACTTCTGAGCTGATAGAGAACCCAGGGGCCATGCTTTCTGGGGTTCCTCCAGTCTCAGTCAGACCATTAAGTCTGGTCTTCCTACTAGAATTTGACTTCTGCACCCCACCTTTCTCCTGCTCCATCAGGGACTCTCTGTTGTGTTCCCTGTCAGGGTGGTCATTGGTGGTAGCCGGGCACCATCTAGTTCTGGTCTCAGGCTGATGAAGTCTCTGGTCTATGTGGCCCTTTCTGTCTCTTGGGCTAATACTTCCCTTGTGTCTTTGGTGTTCTTCATTCTCCTTTACTCCAGGTGGCTGGGACCAATAGATACATCTTAGATGGCTGCTTGCAAGCTTTTAAGACCCCAGACACCACTCACCAAAGTAGGATGCAGAACATTTTCTCAATACGCTTTGTTATGCCAACTGACCTAGATGCCCCCTGAAAGCATGGTTCCCAGACCCCCATCCCTGCTACTCTGTTCCTCAAAGTATTTGACTGTATTCAGGAAACTTCTTAGCTTTGGTTTAGTCCAGTTGACTTCCCTGTAGTGTGTGCTGTCCTTCCCTTCATCTAATTCTTAACTACTATCTAGTTAGTAAATAACCTTCACCCTCCCTCCCCACCCTCGTAACCATCAAAGATATTTTCTTCTAAGTTTAAACCTTTTCTTGAGTTCTTATGATAGTGGTGTTATACAATATTTGTCCTTCTGTGAGTGACTAAATTCACTCAGCATAATGCCCTACAGATTCCTCCATGTTATAAGATGTTTCATGGCTTCATCGTTGTTCTTTATTATTGTGTAGTATTCCATTGTGTGGATATACCGTATTTGTTTATCCATTTGTCCGTTGATGGACACCTAGGTTGCTTCCATCTTTTTGCTATTGTGAACAGTGCTGCAAAGAACATAGGTGTGCATATATCTATTCATATGACAGCTCTTATTTCTCTAGGATAGATTCCAAGGAGCAGGGTAGCTGGATTGAATGGTACTTCTATTTCTAGCTTTTTAAGGAAGCACCAAATCGATTTCCAAAGTGGTTGTACCTTTTTACATTCCCACCAACAGTGTATAAGTGTTCCAGTCTCTCCACAACCTCTGCAACATTTATTATTTTGTGTTTTTTGGATTAATGCTAGCCTTGTTGGGGTGAGATGATATCTCATTGTAGTTTTGATCTGCACTTCTTTAATGGCTAATGATCGTCAGCATTTCTTCACGTGTCTGTTGGCCTCCTGAATACCTTCTTTAGTGAAGTGCCTGTTCGTATCCTTTGCCCATTTTTTAACTGGGTTATTTGTCTTTTTGTTGTTGAGGTTTTGTAGTATCTTGTAGATTATAGAGATAAGACGCTGATCAGATTTGTCGTAGCCAAAAATTTTTTCCCAGTCTGTAGGTTATCTTTTTACTTTTTTGATGAAGTCTTTTAATGAGCATAAGTGTTTGATTTTTAGGAGCTCCCAGTTATTTAGTCTCTCTTCTGTTGCTTGTGCATTGTTACTTATGGTTCGTATTGTGTTTATGCCATGTATTAGGGCTCCTAGCATCGTCCCTAGTTTTTCTTCCATGATCTTTATTGTTTTTGATTTTATGCCTGAGATATTTTTGTTCCTCTGAGCTACTTTGAAAAATTATAATTTTATCTCCTCCTTTCCAATTTTTATATACGTCTTATTTCTTTTCCATGTTGAATGCATTTATTAGTACCAACAATACATTCTTCAGTGACAAACAAAAAACCAAACCCATTGCTATCAAGTCAATTCCAACTCACAGTGACCCTATAGGACAGAGTAGAACTGCTCCATAGGGTTTCCAAGGACTGCCTGGTGGATTCGAACTGCTGACCTTTTAGTTAGCAGCCAAACTCTTAACCACTACACCACCAGGGTTTCCTCTTCAATGATAGTGGTGTTAATAAATATCCTTGTTTTGAACCTGCTAACTTGTGGGATGACTTATCTCTCTAATGACAGACAGATATAGATGGATGGGTGACTTTTTTTTATCATGTTAAGGAAGTATTAATCTAGTATTTTTATTAAAAATTTTAATCAAGTATATTATTGATACTGAATTTATCAAACACTTTTCATTATCTCCAGAAATGACTAAGTGATTTTTTACTTTTGACGTATTATCTTCCTAAATTATATTAATAGATTTCCTAAACTAACTGTACATTGCTAAAATAAACCACACATGATAGTGTCTTTTAATATGCTCTGGTTTTGGTTTAAAAATACTCTACTTAAGATTTTTTACATTAATATCATCTGAGATTTGTATTTAGACTTGTTATGTGGTATCTTTGGCATGTCTTAGGATAATGTTATACTGGCTTATTAAAAAAGAAATCAGAAGCATCCCATTAAAAAATACATCCTGAAATGTGTATCATTCTAATTTAAATAGCAACATACTTAGCCATTCATTATAGCTTTGGTAGAATTCGTCTATGAAAGTCTGGCTGAGACAGTTTTCTGAGGAGAAGCAACTTTTTCTACACTTCTATAATTGGCCTATTTAGATATAAAAGTTCTCTTTAGGGTGAGTTTTGGTAGTTTATAATTTCCTTCCAAATCATCCATTTCATCCTACTTTGCAAATTTGCATTGAGTTAAGCAAAACAGTCTTAATAGATTCACTAAATGTTCTCCAAGTCTCTGGTTATTTTTCCATTACCATATCTTATTATGTACATTTGAGTTTTCTCCTGATTAGGTTAACTAGGTTTTTTTTTTGTTTTTTTATACTCCTTTCAGTACTTTACTACATTTAGGTTAAAGGCCTTACGGGAATTTGATACAGGTTAATTCCAGTGTATTTCATTGTAGGTAAACATTTGTGTTCGTCTACCACAGAGAAATTCATAGCAGGGAATTCAATGGTAAATATAAGGAGAAGCATACTATTACATAAAAAATTTTCCAACCAGACAAAAATTCTTCTAATATCTGCTGTCTCACAAACTAATAAATGTAAACAGTTTTATTTAATAATAAAAAGACAGAGCATTTACAAAGAGTATATTGCATAAGATGTGGTGAACTTCTAACTTTAATTTTCTGATAAATTCATTTTAGGAATAATTTCATCAAATCTTAGTTCATCTGTTGAGATGGAACTATTCTCTCCTTTCAGTGAATTCTCATAGTATTTTACCTGTATCCTTCTTATGGTTCTCTAATGACTATAAGGTACTCATTTTACCTGTTTTATATTTTATGTAACATACTATATATGATATATGATACATTTTGTATGTTTTATATACTGTATAATATTAACTACACAGTTAACCTCCTGTCTGAAAAACAACAACAGAAAACCACCTTCAGGACACTGGTTATATTACTCATTTGTATAAGTTCTCAGCAACCACTAATGTGACCTGAACATAAGCTATGCTTGGTATATTTTTATTAAAGGAGAAAAAAAGAAAACTTCCTATCAAAAATGCCTGTGAGTCCTGCTGAATAGACAATTTAAAAACCAGACAGTACGTAAGAATCAGACTTATTGGTAATTTGCTAAATTTGAATTCCACTGCCTAGAAAAGAAAATGAGCAAAACAAAAACAGCTTTTGAAGAAAAATGAAAAATATTAGGCATTCTGCCCTACTTATTATATATGTACATACCCTTTTTTCAATGATACAAAGCAATTTAGTAATTAGGAGATAATCCCTATGCCATCTTTCAGTAATGACTACACCAAATGTATTTAACTATATATAACATCTGTGTAAAGTAGGTACGCAAATATTAATTCTATTTCTCTTCCTTTCTTTTTCCTAAAGTCATGTCCTTACACAATGATTGCCAGTGCTTCTGATTTACATGTGAAACACATGTAAATTAAGTCAGGGAATATAACTTTAAAGTCATATGAATTTTTTTTATTCCTTTGTCATTTTAATTAATACAATAATGATGGTGATATCACTATCTTCTTTTAATTTGCTCATGTATTTCTCTCATACACAAATTTATACTGTCATTTTACCCTAAGAAGAACATATTGCTCTTCTTTTTAATGAATGTGTGAAATCTCTGGATACAGCTGGAACCTAGTGGAAAAAGCACAGGACTTGATGTTTTAATACCTGTGTTGTAATTCCAGTCCTACCACGTATTAAATATGTGATTTGGACTTTCTCATCTGCAAATTAGGGAATAACGACTACCGCACAAAGCTGTTATAACTAATGGTGAATACGTAAAGATGCTTTATAAAAATGGACAATGTGGCACAAATGCAGTATTATAGTTTATCATTGTCATCACCATGATATATCTAGAAGGCAAACTGTTCATTTTTAATATGTATTTCCAGCACAACTAAACTAAAAACAATAGTATGGGTAATGAAAACTCAAGCAACATCATCAGTAAATTATTCTATCAAAAATTCTGGCTGGAGTTCTTGAAAGCACAGAGGTAGTCCTTGCTCCAAATTTCTATTTTCCCTTTTAATCAATGACAAAGATTAATAAAAACAATAAGCCCTAGAATTGTTCTTTAATGTAGATAATCTCTTTTCAACAAGGCTATCTTTTTTAGTACAGTATTTTAACACTCAAAGACAATTACTAGAACTTGCTGTGAGTATGACTGGTGAGGTAATATAGTGGGCTTTTAGCATCTGTTTGACGTTTTAACAAAGTATTAAGCCACTGGCCAACTGAAATCAATATCTAATTTCTAACTCTTTACAAAATTTTGAAACAGATGTTATCATTTTACGTTGTTGTTCCTTAATATTTGTCTTTTGACTCAACTGTAAGATTCTTACGGTGTAAATATTTTCTTTCGTGCCTTAGCTGTTTGATCACTTTATTTTTTCTGGCTAATGTTCCACATTTTGCTCTTTGATACTTTCTGGTAGACCCTTTGGGCCCAAGACTTCAAAGTAAGCCAGACAAAATGGTAAAACAAAACCAATTCTATCTAAGCATTTTAATATTTAAGTGTACTTCTTCAGAATGCTTGATGTGCGTTAAGAAAAATCACCTTCTTTCTTCTATTCAACACTAAAACCTTAAAGCACCTTGAAGTAGAAGTTGAAAAAATAAAGTAATTCTTTTCCAATTGTGGTAAGTATACGTAATTTTTATTTGCTAATTATGTATTTAGAGTTGTCTTTAAAACAAATTGATTTAGACAAAAGGAAGCAGCAGCAGCCACTTCAAAAGGCAATTACCACATATGACAAAGACCCTAGAGCTTTACTATGAACTTATCCACATTACATTCAAAAGGGAATTTTAAACAAATAGGAAACTGCAAACTTTCTTTACATTATATTGCTTTATGTTTCAGAAAAGAATTGTTTCTTGCTTATAACTACAAGTTTTTGATATGTAAAACTGTAACATTATGAATCTGTGTACCTTATTAAGTAGGACATAAAAGTAAAATTTTCCATTATACACTGACTTTCTTAAGGACAGGAACCTATCTTATTCATTTTGTATATCTAGCACCTAGAAAAGAAAGTGTTCAAGAAACGTATTCTGAATGAATAAAAGAAGGAAAGGCTAAATGATTTATTATAATCGATGATTATCAGTTATGTCTTAGCTAATGAAAATTTTACATAAGAAACCTACAATCTAAGTTATAAAGATAAAAGGATAATTTATAAATGAGGCTTTGTTTTTGGTTTGTTTGTATCTCAGTAAGTTTTTAAGCAATGTTCAGCTTCCAAAACAAAACAAAACTCTATGACTCCATACCACAATTCTCAGTAATGCTGTGATAGAACTGATTTTTAGAAAGCCCAAAGAGCAATGGATACTATTAAAAGGAACCACAGAACAACTGAAAATATATGAGTAAGGCCCCTAGATTAGATAATAGTACTGCACCAATGTTAATTTCCTGGTTTTGATAACTGTAATGTGGCTATGTAGGAAAATTTCTTATTTTAGAAAATACAATTTGAAGTATTTAGGGATAAAGGGCAATCAAATACGACTATTATTTTTATAAAATCTAGAAAAAAAATTATATTTAAACACACATACACACAAAGTCACAGAAAAAAAAAGGGAGACATAAAGCAAATGTAGTGAAAAGTTACCTTTAGGGAATCTGAGTGAAGGGTACACAGGAATTCTTTGTACTACTTCTATAATGTGTATGCATATAAAATTATGTACAAGTGAAACACATACCAAAAAAACTATATTACTAAAATTTTTTTTAAAAAAAACCACACAATCACACAATAAATGTAACACAAAAATCTATTTTAAAGGCACTCATTTTGGTACAGGATGAAATAAACTTATGGCCTTTTCTTGAAAACCAACATACATCTGGAATTCTATATCAGAAGTGATCAAATGGAGCCCTCCAAACTTAAATCTAGATTTACAGGTACAGAATTCAGTCCATTACCTCTGATATCTATTGTAACTCAGCTAGAGTCTTAATATATTGTTAGGTTTTAGAGAATAGAAAATTAAACTTAAAAAACTTTAAATAGAAAATAATGTGAGAGAGGTTTTTCTGTCTCCTGATGCAAACACATCGTCATTACATGAGAATCTTATGAACTTACCTTAAACATATCTAACTTTGAATGAAATACAATTAATTAGTAAGCATTATAAAGCGAAGATGATCAATGATTTATTAGCCTCTCTGCCAGCTCAATGAAGGATCTACATCAGGGATCTCTAGGATGCTGGAAAAAATTCATTGCTACTCTTTTAAAAATATATATGGGAAATTAACACGTATTAATGAGAAAAGCTATTTTTAGAAACAAAAAGCAATATTTTACTAATAACTAGCAAAAATATACACTTTATCAAAGATTACAAAGTTAGCAATAGAACTTAGAATAAAAGAAAACATATTCTTACCCTATTGGGAAATCAACATCATCACCATGAGCTGTCATGTGATAAAGTCCAAATTTAGCCAATTTAATATGCCCCTATAATAATAAAGGAGCAAAAGCAACATGAAATATCTTAATATTACTGGAAAAAAAATTATTATATATTTTATAAGAAAACCATTACATAAACATCAAGAAATTATATTTTAGTTTACCATAATATTATCACAAACTATCTGCCAATGTTTAAATTTTGCTTTATACTCAGTATAGATGTGCGTGTGTTTTTGTTGTGTGGTGTTGAGTTGATTCCCACTCACGGCAACACTATCAATAGGACAGAGCCCAACTGTCCCAAAGGGTTTCCTAGGCTGTAATATTCATGGGAACAGATCTCAGGTCTTTTCTCCCACGGAGCTGCGGGTGGGTTCAAACCTCTGACCTTGTGATTAGCAGCTGAGCACTTAACCATTGTACCACCAGGACTGTGGTATGTGTGTGTATCTCAAAATAACAAATCACATTTTCTTAAAAGTTTGGCTGTTTATATTATCCAAGGCTTTTTGGTAAATCAACAATGTTCTCATTTTTCTTGAATCCTTGGTTAGAATGTTTTGTGATAATTTTCACAAAAGAATTTTTTTCAGGAAGTTGGAAATTCATTCCTAATATAATAATTTAATCCTGACATGGAAATTCTTAACTTGGAAAGACTGATTCAAAAATCATCAAGATTTGCTGGTTGAATGGACACGGGGAATCAGGGGTGGAAAGGAGGAGTGTGCTGTCACATGTCACAGTATGGGGAGAGCAATTAGAGTCACATAACAATGTTATCTATAAATTTTTGTATGGGAAAAAATAATTAAAAGAAAAAAAAACATCAAGATTTTGGTGAATCTCCTAGACTTCTAACAATGTTTAGTATTGTTTGGGAATAACATAATTATCCTAAGTGTGAGATTCTTAATATATGGCAAATATAAATCTTATAAGTCCCTTAAGTTTTTCCCCTTTTAGATGCTTATGGCTTTAAAAAAATTAAGTCAATTTTAAAATTGGTTTGTTTTCTTCCCAGGAACTTTATTTTCTAGCATTATAGAATATTTACATTTTAAAACAATTTAGATTGGCTATGGCAATGATATTCTATTACCATAAATCTGAAATTAATAAGCATCATTTTCTTTTTTGTGATTTTTAATACCACAGGGCAGCTGTACTGAAAGTCTGGAATAGAATCAGAGAAGGGATAATCCTACTGACACTGAAAAAAATTGTTATGAAATAAATTCCCAAAAACTTTTTATATGCCTATTAAGAGGAATGAAACCATGATTATTCCTGAAAATATTCCATAATTCTCTTAAAAAGGTTACTTAGCTTTTTATTAATCCCCCATTAAGATTTCCAAGTAAAGAAGCAGCACTCCAATATAAAAGGAAGTTAAGTATTAACAGCTGATAAATAAAGAAGATAAATGAGAAAGGAAAGAGGGAAGAAGAATAAAGAAGAAAAAACACAATGCAGTTAAGTTTGGAAGAATAATATTCTGTATAAATAGTCTGAGAAGCTTACTTAAAATAAAAGCAAAGTCAAAGTGAGGCTTGGGAAGCCACAAGGAATACCTTTTAGAAAAAAATAGCGTGAGGAAAAAATAAAACATGAAGTTTAGAAATTGAGTCTTGAGGGGAAAAAAAAAGAATAATCTATGTGAAAGACACAGATTTATATAATTGAAGATTCTTATGTTTTTCTAACCACCACAGTGATATCACTTTCATGTAGTCTTTTCATTACGAAGATCCTTAAAACATATTCTCATTGTCTGATCCTTCTAATTAATTAATTAATTAATTAATTAATTAATTGAGTAGGCCTGATTTCAGTGGCATCCAACCTCAAATAATAAATAAACATTAATTTATTATATTATTTAACACTTACCTTTCGGTCCAAAAGAATATTATGAGGAGCCAGTGCACGGTGTACTATACCATGTTTGTTCATATACTGCAAGCCCTGAAGTACTTCAAATGCTATGCACAAAACCTTTGAATAGCTACAAAGAAAACAAAAAGTCACAGGTCAGTTATAAAGCAGATATGGAACCTGTTTTAAGGATTGAAAGGAGGACAAGTGATAAAATTAAGAGGTATATCTTCATTGCTCTTATTTCAATCATAGAAAATAGAATCTATACTTTTTAGAAAATATCCACTTGACCATATTTTGGAATTTCTGATTATAATAGAATTGATCTGACAAAGCTCTTACAGTTTCCTAAAGGCTACTCTAACAGCATTTGCTTTTCCAGGGAGGGACTTTAACTTTGGTAATATTATTTATTAAAAAACAAACAAACAAAAACCAACCAGTTGCCACAGAATCGATTCTGATTCATGGTGACCCCATGTGTTCCAGAGTAGAATTGCTCCATAGGGTTTTCTTGGCTGTAATCTTTATGGAAGCAGATTGCCAGGCCTTTCTTCCAAGGTGCCACCGGCTGGGTTTGAACTCCCAGCCTTTAAGTTAGTAGATGAGTGCAAACCGTTTGCACCATCCAGGAACCTATATTACTTACAAAGGGTATAAACCTTCCACAAGTTTTGAATATAAATGGTAGAACTAAGTCAAGGAAAACCATCTATTCTGCTCAAGACAAAATATCTATACCCCTGAGAAAGAGCTACAATATATTTTATGGTATACATATATGAGCTTACTTTAATATCAATCAAAAATCAACCAACAGTAATTTATAATTTATCAAATATTTCTCTGTAATTCTTATCCTAACCTCTCTAAGCCATCCTCCACACATATGACCAGGTTCTTTCTCCGTCTCCATCCCTATCTCTCTCTCTCCTGCTCTCTTTCTAATTTTTTAATAAAAAATCATTCATGTAAGAAATTAGGAATAATATACAGAAAAATAGGGGAGAGTCATTCAAGCACAGCCCCCTAAAAAACATTAACATTTTGATACAGATTTAATTTCTATCCATAATTTTAAATTAGATTTTTTAAAATTAATAATCTGTAGATAGCCACTGAATGTAATTTTTTAAAGAGGTATAAATAACAAGTCAATCCCAAAACCCACTGCCATTGAGTCGATTCTGACTCATAAGATAAAATGGAATCATAAAACTGTAACCCACTGCTGTCGAGTCGATTCATAAAAGTATACTAAACCCAAAAGTAAGCAGAATAAAAGGAAAAATAAGAACAAGAACCAAATGGAATAAATAGAAAACAACTATTAGATTTTAATGCAAATGCATCAATAACTATATTAAATGTAAATAGTCTAAACCTACCCATTAAAATACAAGTACTGTAATAAAAAACCAGATAAGAATTAAGACTCGATTATACTCAGTCTACAAGAAACCCACACTAAATAAAAGACATAGGTTAAAAGTAAAAGAATAGAACAACAGATCAGTAATTGTCATGGGCTTCAGGAAGGGGTTGACTACAAAGGAGTACAAGGAAATTTTGAGGAGTGATGGAAATGTTCTATACTTGATTTTTGTTATGGTTACACAACTATTTGTCAAACTCACAGAACTCTACACTAAAAAGAGTAAATTTAAATTTTAATGTATGTAAATTATACCTCCATAAACTTAAATTAGAAAAAAACAGTGAGTCAAATAAAATAAACAAAATACCTGCAACATAACCTCCTCCCTAAATCAAAACCATAGATGAAAAGCTAAAATTCTCCTTTCCCTTTCACTGTAGTCTAAGTTCCCAGAGGGAACCATCCTGAGAAGTTTTTGTTTCAATTTTCTGGTGGTTAGATATTTATTTAATATAATTAACTCTTCATTATGCAAGATGATACAATTAACATACTTTCACGACTTTCCCATCTTCCTATCCCAACTCCTTATTTTCATTAGTATATTACTTTTACATTACCAAATTTTAAAATGGTATCAAAGAAAGCTGTGCTCCTTTCTTAGAGGTTAAATAAATAAATAAGTAAAAAATATATATGACATATATTTTAAGGTATTAAGTTCTGAGGAGAAAAATAGAGAAGAGAGAGTTTGGGGCAGCTGATTGCAATTTTATACACAGTGTAGACAGGGAAGATCTCACTAAGAAGATAACATTTGAGCAGAACCCTAAAATGAGTGAGAAAAACATAGAGTTGTCTGGAAAATGGGTCAGGCAGAGGCCACAGCAAGTTCTGAGCTGGGAGAACATTCAGTGTTCAAGAAAGTTCAGGGAGGCCACTGTGCTTGCAGTAGTGAGTAATGTGTGAAAGCAGTAGGAGATGATGTCAAAGAGGGAGTTGCAAAGAGCTAAGTCACATAAGATCATTTAGATCATTGTAAGGCCTTTGGTTTTAACTCTGAGAGAGACGAGCAGTCATTGGCACATTGCTGTACTATGATTACTAAATACTCACTGCAGAACTAAGCATAGAGGGAAATATAAACCTAAACCACTAAACCCTTAGCTCTCAAGATATAATGTCTCAGTCATTAGGATTTAATGGATATTATAGTCTTGTAATTATAATTCTACTCGTGAAGATTATCATCAGTTATATTTCTTATACCTTATATTTCTTTTTTATTTAGCTGGAATACTTCTTAGAGAAATTTTCTCATAAGGGGAGCATGACTAGGAAATATTCTAAAGCATGGCTTGTCTTAAAATGTCTTATTCTTTCCCTTCAACTTGGAAAGAATTACTCCATTGTTCTCTAGTGTTCTGTATTAATGATGAGAAGTCTGATATCAATCTGATTCAGACTTTGTTGTAGATACCTCATTATTCTTCTCTGAAAGCTTTCGGGATTCTTTTTTAATGTATCCTTAGATTTCTAAAATTTCAGCCCGTAAGTCTAGCTATGGACCTTTGTGTGTTTGTGCTAGTCAACACTGTTGTTGTTGTTGTTGTTAGTTGTCATCAAATCAGCTCCAACCAATGGCGACCTCATGTACAACAGAACAAAATGTTGCCCAATCCTGTACCATCTTCACATCCATTCTATGGCCACTGTGTATTCTGAGCATCTTCCAATTTAGAGGTCCATCTTCCAGCCTATATCAAACAATATTCTCTTTTGATCCACAGAGTTTTCATCAGCTAATTTTTGGAAGCAGAGTGCCAGGCCTTTTTTCCTAGTCTTAGTCTGGCAGCTCCACTGAAACCTATCCACCATGGGTGACCCTGCTGGTATTTGAAATACCAGTGGCATAGCTTCCAGCATCATATCAACACGTAAGCCACCACTGTATAACAAACTCACAGTCAGCTGGTGGTAGTCAACATTAGATGTTCTTTTTACTCTGAAGTTTACATTACACTAAAGAAAGTTGATTTCTGTTATCTCTTGGTTATTTTCTCCCCTCCACCGTTATCTTTTATTTGAAATTCTTAGTTGAGAGATGTAAATTGGCTCTACCATATTTTTACAGAAATAATGCACACCTTCTACATTTGTTTGACAACTGCACCTTATTTCCATAAGCACCACTATGCCAATTTTTTTTTTTTTACATCTTGCTGTAAAAAAATTAGCATAGCACACTTACGAAAATACCTCCTGGGAGGAGGGCTCAGTTGGCAAACAAATGTAGAAGGTGCGTGTTATTTGCATAAAAATACAGTATTCACCACATGCATTTTCTGTTTTACTTCTTATGAGCATGGCCTTTAGCCCTATCTATTCTATGCCATTATTTAATTTCGAGGAGGTCTTCTGTTCTCTAGTTGTTCTTTTTCAATAGATCTTGTTCTTTGGTTGTGAATAAGTTATTCTTTTGAGTCTCTCAGAGGACAGTTATTAGAATTCTCTTACTTCAGAAAACAAAAGAGAGTCATCTTCATCTCCTCTGTAGTAAGGGTCTTACTTTGTTTTTTCTTGGCATTTCTCTCTCTCTCAGTCTATTTTTTTTCCTCAAACATCTGGCAGTCTTGGTTGTCAATCACATTTTTAAATGAAGCAAAAATCTGATATTCCCCATGAATTGTGTAAAAAAAAAATAGAGATTACTATTTATAAACAATTCTATTTAAATTGATTTGCAAACTATGCTTTTTTAGCAAACAGTTTCTCCCATATTAAAGTGCCACGTCAGTCAGTCTTGAGTAAGTAAGATATATGTGAAAGAGGAACAATATGGAATACAGTTGAATAGATTTTCATAAACATCTCAAAAAAATAAACCAACTGTGTAAATGGTAAAACTCCAAACTTTAAAACAAATTTTCATTTGTAACCTATCAGTAATTTTAGCAATAAAAATTCTTAAGTTTTTAACATTTAAAATTACATCGGTAAATACGTATATGTGAGAGAGCACATGCAACACCCTCCCTTTAAAAATAAAAACTTTCCTTCGGATTTTTTAACAAATAAAATGTAAAGAGCTAGTTTTCTGAGCACATTTGGCTGTACAAGTCAACTTTAAAGTAGGCTGTCTTGTCCTTCTCTTCAGATCTCTCTGTCACACACACAGACACACACACAGACACACACACACACACAGACACACACACACACACACACAGACACACACACACACACACACATTTCACAAATTCTTAAAAGCTGCTGCCATATTTAGTTGTGACACTAGAGGACCTCAGCTGCATACTAGTTCAATACAGAAGTCTTTCTCAGGAAATTTAACCTTCAAAATGTTTTTCCATTTAACCAGTTCTGAAACAACTGAACAAAGCAGACTGCATATTCTACTCTGTACTGTGCTTTTGCACTGATTGTACGATGTAACAGGAAAAACATTTGTATGTCAAAATCACATTCATGTTAAAAATTAACTGATGAGCATATGAACCCAAATCATTTCTAATAATTTAAACATAAAGCTGAAGCTCACCACATAGTCTTTCTTATGTATTACTTGAGATCACACATGAATTAGTTAATAGACTAAGTACTCTTTAGTTTAAATCAGACAGTAAATAATATTTGCTTTTCTGCCCTTTTAAACTCTTATGATTTAACATTAAAATTTATTTTAAAATATAAGGTACAAAGGAGAAGAAAAAGATAATGTTACGTTTTGTAATGAGAAGGAAGAAGTAGTATTTGTGGGATTTTGTTTCCTTGTCTTTAAAGCTGTGTTCTTTAATATTGCTAAGATCTTAGGTCATGAAATCTTTTTTTTTTTAATATTGAAGTAGCTAATAAAATTATAATGCAAAAGCAAAGTTAAAAAAAATCTCATAGGATCAATAACAGTCCAGCGTTACAGTTTAGTTTTATATGGACTTGAAAAGATTGAGGATTAAGACAATGGGATTCAGACCAGATGTTCACATGGAACAATAAGACTGTATCCTACACAACTTTCAAGTCAGAATCTTGTTAATAGAGAAACTCATCACCAACCTGGAAAATATAAATTAGATTTTAAGTCAGAACATATTCTCCTCCTTTTGAAATTTTCACTTATCACTGTGACTTGAGAGATGGGCAGTAGCATTTACTCTGTACAATTGTTACCAATACTCTGAAAAGTTTAATGAGCATAAAAATCCCTCGTGATTATAAATAAATATATATGACAAAAAAGTAGCTTCTAAAATAATATGACTGATATTTTCTAATAAGGCAAGATGACATTTTAAGATACGTTCATTTATACTCAGACACATTAACTGAATGGCTAGTACGTGCTGTTATTACATTAGTCCCCATGGATACTAAGAGGAAGAATCAATCTTCACAATCAAGAAGCCTACAATATAGTTGGAGAGACAAGCAAATTTATAAAAGCTAATTTAAATAAAAGTGATTAAGGTAGCAGAGAGCCTTTCTCTGTGTTCAGTGGAAAACATATTTGTTACATTGGTGAGACCAAAATAAACCAAAAAAAAAAAAAAAAAAAAAAAAAAAACAACCCAAACCCGCTGCCATGGAGTCAATTCCAACTCACAGCAACCCTACAGGACAGAGTATAACTGCCCCATAGGGTTTCCAAGGTGTGGCTGGTGGATTCAACTGCTGACCAAAAAAAGAAAATCCTACCACCACCACCACCACCACCAACTGTTGATCATTTCTAGGCATGAACAAACTTGCTTGTATTTGGATTTTGAACGTGGTTTAATGAGTTTTCAAACATATTAGGCAGTACAATCCCAAATATATTTTGTTTAGTCTTTTCCAGATGTATTCCAAAAGAAATTTATACTGTAAGTTTCTGATTCAATCATCCCTAAACAATCTGTAGGTTTTTAACTTAGCTAGTTAAAACATAAGGAGCCCTGGTGGCGCAGTAGTTAAAGCGATCAACTGCTAACCAGAAGGTTAGTGGTTTCAAACCACTAGAGGCTCGGTAGGAGAACGATGTGGCAGTCTGCTTCCTTAGAGATTTACAGCCTTGGAAACCCTATGGGGTCGCTATGAGTGGGAATCGATTCGATGGCAGTGAGTTTGGTCTTTTTTTTTTTTTTTAAGTTAAAACATAATAGTAATGAGGCCAAGATCACAGATTTAATACCTATATGGATTAGTTGGCTTCACGTGTTCATACTTACGTATTTTCTTTTAACTACCCACCAGTATCTGCAAACACGTAGTCTCGTAGTCTGTTACAATCAGACACTGCTCAACCTCTGATATTTTTACTTTCAACATCCAGATTTCCAACTACATCTCCTACACATCTCTGTTCCTCATTTCTGAGGATCTGCTCTTTCATTTCATCAAGACCTGAGAGACATTCCATTCTCTCTGAGTCTCCTCTGTTCTTGCAATTAGTCCCTTCTTTACATCCTTCTTTATTTATTATAGATCGTGTGTTCTGTCAGTTATACATACATACATATACGTACATATATAATCCATTGCCGTTGAGTCAATTCCGACTCATAGTAACCCTACAGGACGAGTAGAACTGCCCCACAGAGTTTCCAAGGAGCAGCTGGTGTTTTGAACTGCTGATCTTGTGGTTAGCAGCCTGAGCTCTTAACTATGTATATATATATATGTATACACACACACACACACACACACACACACATATATATATACACGCATATATATATATATATATATAAACTTTTTAATGGTGGGGGGAGGCCAGGATCCTTAATAGTTTCTCATCCTTCTCTATCTGGTAAACTCATAAATCTAGCTCTAGGGTAACTTACCTATATGAGTTTTTTTTTTTTTTTTTTTAATTTCTTTTGTTTTATACCCTGGCATAAATGCATCCCCTTTCCTGTATTTTGACATTACATAGTTGCAGGGCTTAATAATTTCAGGTTAATTATTTCTGTATAGGTTTATCTCTCCCACTGTACCTAAAGTCCTAGCTTATTTAACTCCCCTATGCCTACTATAGTACCTGTAAGGTAGATGTTCAATAAATATGTATCAAATGATACGTGTTCAATAAATGTATGAAATATCACAGGATGGTGCAAGATGGTACAGATAACTAGATTAAATTCTTTACCACCAATAAAATAACAGCTGAATAAAGTATGTCAAAATAGTAATGGATCAACAGTGTTAACTTCACTTATAAGAGAGAATGTATAATCCTTCATTCAGTTAAGAAAACATAAATACCTCAAGTGCACACACTGGCTAGCCACAAAGACTACTCATTTGCTGAAAATACTTCTCTCCTTATTTATTGAAAGATTCAGGAATGAACCAGAGTACAGTGGGTAATGGGATAATTTTGTTAATATCTGGCTAAAACTGTGAATTAGACTAAGTTATTTAAGACAGATTCCTATCGGCCTCAAACCATCAGGTCTGCTAGGTTTTTGCAATGCTTCCAAGAAGAGATGTTATTCAGATTAGAAATAGAGGTCAGGAAAGAGACTCAGAGGTCAGGGTTGCTGAGATAGATTTGGAAGTCATTCACGGATAGGTGGTAACTAAAACCACACATGCTATTTCCTGAGATCCATGATATTTCTAAGGGCCACTCCACAAGCCAAAACACCATACTGTCAGAAAACCAAGGGAGGAAACACAGTTCTGGATTCTATGAGTTCAAGATGTTCTTTCACCTTATAAAACCTGATCTCTCCCTCAGAAATTTTCCTTTTGGTCAAAACTTTCCTTATTTGGTATCAGCCTGGGGTAAAATGTTAAGAGAAAGAAAACATGAATGAAATATAGTTAGCTGCTGTGTGATTTAAGAGAGCAGAAATAAAACATTTAATAATGATGAATGCTCAGATGATAACAACTGTGTAACTCTGTGTTGTCTTTTATACAAACTCCTTCTTTAGCCTCAAGACAACAGAGGTCAACTAGTACATAGCTTTTAATAATTAACTATTTTATAATACCAGAATTTGGAGAGGGGGTGGTTTCAGTGATGAGCTGCTATCTTTGAGGATCTGAATTTGCCACTTACCACTTACTAAATTTTGACATTGTGTTAAAAATATCACAGTATTCAACAGAACAGTCATTGTTTTAAAGGGGGAAAAAGAAAACTAAAGTTTCTGGATTTGAAAAAAGGAAACAACTCATTTCACTATTGGGTACACATGTGTTGACCTGAAATAACACCCATCTATACAAAATTTAAGAGTTCATTTTTCTCAAATTCAGATGTTTTGAAATGGAAGTTGCACTGCTTAACTGCTGTCTAAAGATTATTTGTAGTTAAGTCTAAGAAAAATTAGTCCATCTGTCTCTAAATTACGAGACTGGGCATACTTTACAACTGAGCTTTCACTCCAAACTAACAAAACTTGAAAGCTATAAGTCTGGAATGTAGCTAATTCTCACTGAGATACAGTAAACTGGGAAATTAACTTTCCAATTTGAATACTAGATAACTTTCCTTTCTCATCAAAAATTAATTTGATAAGATCAAAATACATATGGAAAACATAGTCTAGAGATTTGAGGTTCAGACATGAAGCCAGAAGACTCTGTCACTGATCTGTTATGCTTGGTGAGTATTCCAACTTCACCCAGCCTCAGTCTGCAAACTTATAAAGTGGGAAATATAACACCAAGCAGGGGCTAAATGGGAATCAATGAGCTACTGGCTTTGCACAGAAAACTAATTATTTTAAAAGCAAAATAAAATGTCCAAGTCCCTTTCAAAAAAGCCTGGGTTTTTTTATAAAACTATATAAAACTATTTTGCTACATTATATCTGTACTTCATAAATTAACAAAAATTGCCAAGTTAGGCTCTTACAACCATTCCCCTGACTCAGTAAAATCAGAACAGTTTTCTAATTTCTATGTAAGAATAAAATCGCCATTTAGTAAGCAGGATTCCAAGATGAGCTATATATTTTTGCCCTAGAGTGTCTTCTTCTCCCAAGTAGCTTTACTATTCTGGCACAGACACTCCAAAAACACTTCTTTCACCATAGTCACTGACACGGGCAGTGGAAACACACTGGATAATAGTTCCCACTTCCCATAACCTGGCAGCATCTGGGACAACACAAGGCTGCACATTTTCTCTACAACAGAACCTAAGTGATGGTACATGTTTGGTCAGATCTGCACCCTAGCTGTTACCTATCTTGTAGCCAAACATTTGTTATCATTGTTGTTTTAATTAAATTTAAATTTATTGATTGTTATATGAACAAAACAGGAACAAACGTCTATTACTGTTCAGAATTTTGATCTGAGATCAATTCAAAATTTTTAAGTGGACCAACATTTTGGAATTCTTAGGCAATTTGTCACCCTAACCCTAAGCCATAAAAACAATGAATAGGAGAAGGCCTGTATTTTATTCATGTTAAGTACAATGTCTGGAAGACAAAATACTACAAAAAAAAGTTTGTCAAACTGAAATCAATGTTTAGTTAACCAATGTGTTTTCTGATCTGTTTTAAGTAAATTATAAAAAAAAAGTATGACTGATGAAAATTCTCTATTTATGGTGTCCATTCTACTTATCAGAAGTTGGGATAATCTTACTTTGTTGTGATCTTATTTTGATACAAAAATACAAATTTTGTTCGTAGCTACTTCTACTCTACCCAGTAAGGTTCCTATTATACATGCATAGAGAAGGCAAATCAAGGCAAAATAATACTTTAATAGCTGAGACTTTGTCTCCAAGCCTAATGCAGAACTCTAGTGAGCTTTGCTAATCTACATGGTTCTTTTTCCTAATCGAGATCACCTTGATGAGTCGGTTTTATTTCTCCTAACCTTGAATTGAGTTTTAGGTCTGAATGCTGTAAAGCAAGGACGATCATATTGATTCCAGCAAGTTAGAAGAGAATAAGAAAAAGCTTTTACCCACCGAACACCATAATGACCCCAGAATACTGTTTAAAAATTGAAGGGCAGTAATTGTTTATGAATTTACAGAATATTAATACATTAATGACTATGAGTTCTCAGTTTTAGTTTCTCTATGTAATTTCTTTTAAATTGTGAAATGCCTGCTGCTACTTATTTAATTCAGAATCCTTAAAGATGGTATCTACTTTAGTTCAAATATTTTTAAACTGTTCTTACGTTGCATAAATCAGTATTGCATAATGTTCTACAAGGAACACGTTGCTTTCTAAGTTCTCTGTCACCTTAAGAAGTGTGAGAACATTTAACAATTATGGGAGAACAAATAAAATCCATGAGAATAAACAAATAAAGAGGCACATTAAAACATGAAATTTAGAATCTTGCTTTTGCTTCAGATATGTGGACCAGATTTAGCAATGTCCAGTCATTATCACGATCATTTGGAAGCACTTATTTGCATTTAACATTGTGCCAAATGGTGTACAGACAAATGCTGTAATAAAACAAACATACCCGATTTCTTTTTTTTTTTTTTGGTGGTCTATTACCTAAGACAAATAACACCAACAACTAACAAAATCTTAAGAACTGAATAAAGTAAATGCTAACATAGAAACAGAAAAGTGCAGTTAGATACAGGTAGCCCCCGACTTAGGACAGGGTTCCGTTCCAACAATTCCATTGTCAGTTGGTTCTGATGTAAGTTGAATACTGTACCTCCCTTTTTTTAGTTTTCATTATTATTGCCTTTTATTATCAGTATCTTTATAAATTATAACATTAGACATCAGTGAGTAAACATCTGAGAATGATAACATCAGCAAATTACACACTGCAACATTGTATGTAGTACGTATTACTAACTTTAAGATGTACAAAAAAATCAGATGGTCATTAAGTGCAGTTTGTCATAATTTATACTAATTACAATACACTATTATCACTGTGACTACTAATAGGCGAGGCTTAGATAGTACATACTATATGAAGTATTGCTTCAAATAATTTATATCCATTATTAATTCTCACCACTATCCTATAAAGTGAAAAAAATAAAGCACAGAAGAGTTAAATAACTTACCAAAGCTAGTACATAAATAGTGGAGTTGTGATTCAAACAGACAAGCTGGTCTTAGATGGCATGCCCCTAACTACTACACTATACCACCTCTCTGTACTTAAGAGCATAGATGCTTGAAGTCAAAAGACATGGTTTGAGATCCATCTATACCACTCTGACAGGTGGTGGTAATTGCTCTAAACCTCAGTTAGCATATCTGTAAAATGTAGTCGACACACATTGTTTTCCTCCTCGGCATCCATGCGCCCTTCTCTCACTGATAACTCCCAGTTTTCATTGCAGGTTCCATTTCTCCCCTATGGTTTCTGCCTTAGGAATAGAAAAGAGACTCAAGCCTTTGTCCCTTACCCCTTGGCCACAGTGATTGTTCCTAAGCTGTTCTGACTAAGTAAATCTCAGGACTTACCTGAGCAACCAATAAAAATGGCTTGCTCCTTTCTGGCAGTCTATAACCTGAGAGGATATGAAGTTAAAGTTAGTATGACTATTTTGCCAACATTAGGGAGGAGTCTAAAACTCTTAGGACTTAGTTATCTGACCTTGGAAAAATTACCTGCAGGAGCTTAAGTCTTCTTATACATAAAATAGAAGTGATAATAGTAATCTACATCATAGCACTTCTGTAAGAAAGAAATAGGAGAATTATTGTAGAGTACTTAGGACAATGCCTGGCACAAAGTAAATGCACAAAAATGTTGCCACTATGTTTTATCATCATCATCATCATCATCATCATCATCATTATTTTTATTTAATCCTTTCTGTCTGAAGCCCATTTACATACTGAATGATCTAGAATGAGAAAATAATTTCTAATTTAAAATCATGCAATTGCATGCATTTGCATAAATAACTGGTATAGTGAGATCAGGAAACTGAGAAGGCCAAGATGGAATAAGAACTCAAGAACTCCATATGTATTTTTTTGTAGTCTAAGCAGTTTTAAAATTTCCAGTCCAATTATTTTATAAGGGAACCCACTCCGTGAAAAGTATACCAATAGATTTTGGTGATAATAAAAACTGTTATGTTTGTTTCTTCCTCTGCCATAATGAAAAGACTAGATTCTCTGACTTCTAGCTTGATAAACATGCCAGGAAACAAAAAAATCCCCACATAGTCAGCAAGGTAGTCTGATAATTAATGATAGGATTCACTGCACATGGAAAATTAAAGTAGCTAATTTTCTCAAAAAAACTTTGTGCTTCTTGAACATCACCTATCACAAAGGGAGATTCCAGAGTACTGTTGCCCAAACTCAGAAATTTAAAGAAGCTAATTTTCTCAAAAAAGAAAAAAAAAAAAAATGATGTCTGCTTTTTGAATAAACCCAAAACCAAACCCCTTGCCGTTGAGTAGCTTCTGGCTCATAGCGATCCTATAGGACAGAATAGAACTGCCCCATAGGGTTTCCAAGGAGTGGCTGGTGGATTCAAACTGCCAGCCTTTCAGTTAGCAGTCGAGCTCTTAACCACTGCACCACCAGAACTCCTGCTTTTTGTATAGCACCTATTGTAAGGACAGACACCAGAATACTGTTGCTTAAAGAAAGGATGCAGTGAGAAGCCTGTTACAGGTACAGTTTCCTGCTTATGCCACACTGTGGTCATAGCTCCTGCCTTTAGAAGACATTTAATATTCCATAGATCTCAGCACACTTACTAGCCAGGACCAGTAACTTTAAACTTACCTATGAAAAGCACATCACAAAGTAACCGAACACAGTATATACTTAATAAAATATACTGTCCTTTCTCTTTCTCTATCCTTTCTGTTTACATGAATGATATGATTAAACGTTTTAAATTTAAGAATGCCCTAACTAAAGAATGTATCCAAACTCTTAAAAATGCTACTAACCTCTTCAGTTTATTTAACCACTTTTATATCATTCTACTTTTATATCATCGCTATGAGTGGGAACTGATTGACAGCACCTACCAACAACAACGTATCATTCCTTTGGTATATACTGAATGCACAGTACATTCTATTTTTAAAAAGTAGAGAGAGCTCATTCAGGAGAAGAGCACCTAAAATATCTTGTCACAATCAATTAATTATAGACGTAGCTTTCTAAGGCTAACATCTTACAAGAGGAAGAGGTACAGGTATAATTACCATACCGCTGACCATTGCCATGAGTGACAAAAAGTCAGTCAGTTTCTGTCAATTAAGTCTTTGGGGAGAACTTCTGAAATATCATCCACTTTTGATACTATAAACAATCATCACTTGTAAGCCAAACTATTGGTGTTGTTGTTAGGTACCATCAAGTCAGTTCTAACAGCGATCATTTGTACAACAGAATGAAACACTGCCCAGTTCTGCACCATCATCAAAATCGTTGCTATGTTTGAGCTCATTGTTGCAGCCACTGTGCCAATCCATCTCGTTCACAGTCTTTTTTGCTGACTCTCTATTTACCATGCATGATGTCCTTCTCCAGGAACCAGTCTCTCCTGATAACATGTCCAAAGTCTGTGAGGCAAAGTCTCCCCATACTCGCTTTGAAGGAGCATTCTTGCTGTACTTCTTCCAAGACAGATTTGTTCATTCTTCTGGCAGTCCATGGTATATTCAATATTCTTCGCCAGCACCATAATTCAAAGGCATCAACTCTTCTTCAATCTTCCTTTTTCATTGTCTAGCTTTCACACGCACATGAGGTGACCGGAAATAGCATGGTTTGGGTCAGGTGCTTTCTAACACTTGAAAGAGGTCTTTCACAGCAGATTTGCCCAATGCAATACGTTGTTTGATTTCCTGACTGCTGCTTCCATGGGTGTTGCTTGTGGATCCAAGTAAAATGAAATCCTAGACAACTTCAATATTTTCTGCATATATCATGATGTTACTTATTGGTCCAGTTGTGAGGATTTTTGTTTTCTTTATGTTGAGGTGAAATTCATACTGAAAGCTGTGGTCTTTGCTCTTCATCAGTAAGTGCTTCAAGTCCTCCTCACTTTCAGCAAACAAGTTGTGTCATCTGCAGTCCAGGAGTACTTGATTTCAATTCTGAGGCTCAAATCAAGTACTTGTTCAAACAATTGATCAGACTCAGCCTTGCTCTCTGAGCAAAATTCTGACTATGCCAGCAGCCAACATTTATGCAGAGTTAGGGTAAGATACCCTCATTTAAGTCAAAAGTATCTCTCTTTGATCAAAATACGCAAAAAGCCTTTTATCATCCGCAGAAACACTGGCTATATTACATTTCCAACCTTCTCATCTGAGATGACCACTAGATAGAAATTTTGAATTCATGTTTTGTGCAACGCAAGTCCTCAATTTGGTGATTTATGGAAATCTGTTCTACCTAAAACAATTTAACACCTAAGTTCTAGGGACTATAAATTGGTGATTCTGCTCTAGGCCTTAGTAGTATTCGAAGAAGACTATATTATATCATTTTTCTATGTCACTGGACCATATGATCTTCCAAGAAGATTTAACCTAATAGGTACACTTAAGAAAAAAGTTAGATGCTAGGCAGTCTGTGTGGCTTATCGCTAAATGAGCAATATATTTTAACATCTTAATGCAATTTTATTGTTAGAACTGAATCAGAGATTAAGAATAAAGAAATGAGCAAATTAGTGAATAAAAGAATTCTACATCTAGCCCTACACAAAGATACCTTAGTATTTTACCAAAATCTTAAAAGGAACCCCTGTGCAGATTTCTAGAACCTTTTCATGCTGTTTCTTCATCTCCAATGCCTTTCCCGGAACATTTCAGCAGCCTTAGAAGCCCCAAACCCTAGTCTCTACCTTTCCAGCTCAGCTAGATGGCTGTACTCTTTTCTTTTTTTTTTCATGTTTTTTTTCCTTCTATGCTTCAGTTTGACCTGTCTTCCTGCTCAATGATCTTTTCTTTCATAGTACCCAATCTGCTGATATGCACATTTAGTGATTTTTTTATTCTAATTATTAAATGTTTTAGTTCTAGAATTTATGTCTCTGTCTTTTTTTATACTTTCTATTTCTCTGCTAAGATTATCATCTATTCACTCATCACGTCCATATTTTCCTAAAACATATTTATAATAACAGTTTTAAAATCCTTGTCTGGTCTGACTGCCCAGCAGGCTATTCCATTATAATATAGAAGAAGAGGAAATACTTCCCAACTTATTTTAATAGGTCAGCATAACTGTCATATCAAGACTTAACAAAAATATTATAAGAAAATAAAATGAGAATAAAATTACAGGTCAATATCCCTCATGAACATAGATGCAAAAATCCTTAGCAAAACATTAGCAAATTGAATCCAGCAATATATAAAAAGGATAAACAACTATGATAAGTCTGGTTTATCCCAAATTAGTTTACACTTACAAAAATCATACAACTTAAAAACAAAAAGACAAATGACCCTATTAAAAAATAGGCAAATAACTTGAATAGATATTTCTCCACAGAAAATATACTAATGGCCAATAAGCACGTGAAAATATGCTCAAGATCATTAGTTATTAGGGAAATGAAAATTAAAGTCACAAAGAGATACCACTTCACACCAGCTAGGATGGCTATAATCAAAAGAATAAGCAACAACAAGCATTGGCAAGATTGTGGCAAAATTGAAACCCACATATATTGCTGATAGGAATGTTAAATGGTGTAGCTGCTTTGGAAAACAGTTTTGCAGCAGTCCAAAAAGTTAAACAAAGAGTTACCATATAATCTATTTCACTCCTAAATATATTACCAAGAAAACTGAAAACATATATTCACATAAAAATGTGTACACAAATCTTCATAGCAGCATTACTCACAACCAAAAGGTGGAAACAATACAAATATCCATCAACAGATGAACGGATAACTCATTGTGGTACAGAGTTCTGGTGGCGCAGTGGTTACGCATTTGGCTGCTAACCAAAAGGTTGGCAGTTTGAATCTACCAGCCACCCCATGGAAGCCCTAGGGGGCAGTTCTATTCTGTCTAACAGGGTAGCTATGAGTCTGAACCAACTCGATGGCAATGGGTTTAGTTTTGGTTTGGCAGATGGTATTCATCCATTAAAAGAAATGAAGTCCTGATACATGGTACAACATGGATGAACCTTGAAAGCATTATGCTAAGTGAAAGAAGACAGACATAAAAGGCCATATATTGTATGATTCCATTTACATGAAATGTCCAAGATGGGCAAATCCATAGAAATGGAAAGCAGATTAGACATTGTCAGGGGCTGAGGAGAAGAAAGGATGGGGAGGAACTCCTATTCAGTATAGGAATTTTTTGAGGGGTGATGAAAATGTTCTGGAGTTATATAGTGGTGACAGTTGCACTATCTTGCGAAAATATTAAAAATTTCTGAATGTTACCACATAAAAGACTGAATTTCTGGAATATGAATTATATCTTAAACTTTAAAATTCAAAAATAAATCAGGATAATTTGCCGTATTAAATAAAGGAGAAAAATCATATAATCTCAATAGATATTTAAAAAAGCATTTGACAAATTTAAACTCATTCCTGATTTAGAAGTCTCTTAGCCAATTAGAAATATAAGAGCATTAACTCAATCTGATAAAGAGCATCTACAAAAATACTACAGCTAGTATCATACATAATGGTCACAGAGCAAATATAGTCCCCTAAGATCTCAAATAATGCAAAGATGACCATTCAGTACATATGCTCAGCACTGAACTGGAGGTCCTAGACAGCGCAATAGGTCAAGAAAAAGAATAAATTACAAAGATTTATTTTAAAAAATTTTAAACATATTTCTATTCAGTGATGATAAGAAAATCCTAAAGAATCTACAAAACTACTTGAATAAGCAAATTTAGCAAGGACACAGGAAACAAGGCTGATATAAAAAAAAATCACTTGTATTAGTATATACTATAAGCAAACAGCTGGAAAATAAAAACATAATTTTACCTATAATAGTATCAGAACATAAAATACTTAGCAATACATTTAACAAAAAGGGGCAGAAATTCTACATTTTAAACTATAAAATATTGCGAAGAGAAATGAAAGAAGATTTAAAAATCTGGAGAGAGACACTATGTTCATCTACCGGAAGACTCAATATTGTTAAGATGTCAGTTCATTCTAAATTGATCCGCAGATACAGTACAACCCCAATCATATACCAAGAGATATTTTTAGAAACTGAGAAGCTTATTATATAAAATTTATGTTAAAATGAAAGGAGCATGAATAGTCAAAGCAATCTTGAAACAGAAGAACAAAGTTGGAAAACTTATACTTCCTGACTTCAAGGCTTACTTTAAAGTTATACTAATCCAAACAGTATGGTTTGGTATGAAGATAGATGAATAGATAACTGAAATACAACAGCCCAGAAACATACTTATATTTACATTTTAATTTAATTTTCAATAAAGGTACCAAAGCTACCCAACAGGGAAAGTATTTTTATCAGTTGGTGTTGGAAGGATATTCACATGGCAAACACTGAACCTGCACATCATATACAAATATGAGATGGATCATGGACCCAACATAAAATTTTAAACTATGTTTCCAGAAGAAAACATATGATAATATCTTCTTAACTTGGGAGTAGGCAAAGGTTTCTTAGACAAGACACAGAAAGCAATGAAAAATTTGATATTCTAATATTCACCACAAATAATAACTTCTGCTCATCAAGATATACCTTTACCAAAATATATAGACAAGTCAGACTGGCAGAAAATATTTGTAAAAAATATCTAACAGTGTATACATGGAGAATATATAAAACACAAAGAATTCCTACAAATTATAATAAAAAGACAAACAATCCACTTAAATAAGGGACAAAAACTTCAACAGGTATGTCATGACATGAATGCCCATTAAGCACATGAAAAATACTCAAAATTTTGCCTAGGATGTGGAGAAATCAGAACTCTCATACACTGTGGGACTGTAAAGGTACACTTAGGAAAAAATATCTGGTAGTTTCTTAAAATATTAATCATACATCTGCCCTATAACCCATCAGTTCTACTCCTGTGTATTTACCCAAGAGAAATGAAAACAGATACTCAAAAAAAAAGACTTACAAGAACATTCAGAGCAGCTTTAGTCATGACAGCCAAAAACCTGAAAACAACCCAGGAATTCATCAACAAAAAATTGCAGATGAACTGTGGTATATTCATAAAATAGAATACTTTAGCAATAAAAAGGAATAAGTCATGATACATGAAAGTGCATGGATGAATCTCACAAACATAAGGCTGAATGAAAGAAGCTTTATGTAAAAAGGTATACATTGCATGATTTCAGTTATATAAAGTGCTGGAATAACCAAAACAAATCTAAAATTAAAAAAAAAAAAAAAAAAAAGGAATCAGAAATGTGGTTGCTTTTCGGAATAGGGGAAATTGGGGATTTACTTGGAAGGGGCATGAGGAAATTTCTACAATGATGGTGGTGATCCAGTCTTGATAGGCATCTGGGTTACACACGTGTATACATTTATCAAAATTCACTGAATGGGTACACTTAAAATATTTTGGACTTCACTGTATGTAAATTTTACCTAACAACAAAACATAAACAGATATTGAATTCTAGTTAACGATACGCATGCTGAAATATTTAAGGATGAAGTGGACACATATCTGCAATTTACTATGAAATGTATCAATCCAATCCAGTGATTTAGCAAGTGGACAGAAGGATGGATAGATGGATAGACAGTGATAAAGCAAAAGTCAGCAAACTGTTAACTGTAGAATCTAGGTGTGAGTATTCATTGTACAATTCTTTCAACTTCGCTATGTCTTTAAAAATTTATAATGAAATGCTAAATAAGGGCAAAAAGAAATTAGTATGAAATAAAGACACTTTCAGAGGATAAAAGTTGTGAGAATTTGCCACCATCAGATGTGCACTAAAAGAATTTTAAAGGAAATTCTTCAGCCTAAAAGAAAATGATACCAGATGGAAACTTGGAGCAAAACAAAGGAATAAAGAGCTCAGGAAAT
The DNA here is from genome assembly GCA_030035585.1 of Dugong dugon. Lineage (NCBI taxonomy): Eukaryota > Metazoa > Chordata > Mammalia > Sirenia > Dugongidae > Dugong > Dugong dugon. Next base: position 15,402,377 of record CM057463.1, on the reverse strand, counting down.
GGCAAACACATAGTTTAAATAAAAAAAAAAAATTTTTCCCGCTCATTTCTCAATGTCTCTAAAGAAATTGTTTAAAGCAAAAAACAGTAACAATGTACTGTGAGATTTATAATATATGTAAAAGTAAATAAAAAATTTAAAATAAATGACAACAACAGACAAAGGATAGGAGGAGAGTACTAAATAGAAATGCACTGTTACAAGGTTCCTATACGATATGTGAATTGGCATAATATTAACACATGTAAGACTGTGAGAAATTAGGGACATGTACTGTAATCCTTAGCATAATTACTAAAAAACAAACAGAGGTATAGCTAACAACAAAAAAGATAAAGACAAAATAAAACAAAACACAAAAAAGCCTCTGAGTGTTAGAAAGCATTCCCCTTGAGAATGGGAACCAGACAAGGATGCCCTTTATCACCACTCTTATTCAACATTGTGCTGGAGGTCCTAGCCAGAGCAGTTAGGCTAGAAAAAGAAATAAAGGGCATCCAAATTGGTAAGGAAGAAGTCCAAGTATCTCTATTTGCAGATGATATGGTCTTATACACAGAAAACCCCAAAGAATCGACAAAAAAACTACTGGAACTAATAGAAGATTTCAGCAAAGTTTCAGAATATAAGATAAACATACAAAAATCAGTTGGATTCCTCTACACCAGCAAAGACAACTTCCAAGAGGAAATCACCAAAGCAATACCATTTACAATAGCCCCCAAGAAGATAAAATACTTAGGAATAAATCTAACCAGAGACGTAAAAGATCTACACACTGAAACTACAAGACACGACTGCGAGAAACCAAAAGAGACCTGCATAAGTGGAAAAACATACTTTGCTCATGGACAGGCAGACTCAACATTGTGAAAAGGTCAGTTCTACTCAAAGTGATCTATAGATACAATGCAATCCCGATCCAAATTCCACCAGCATTTTTTAATGAGATGGAGAAACAAATTACCAACTTCATATGGAAAGGGAAGAGGTCCCAAATAAATAAAGCATTACTCAAGAAGAACAAGAAAGTGGGAGGCCTAACACTACCTGATTTTCGAACCTATTATACCACCACGATAGTCAGAACATCCTGGTACTGGTACAACAGCAGATACATAGATGAATGCAACAGAACTGAGAATCCAGACATAAATTCATCCACCTATGAGCAGCTGATATTTAACAAAGGCTCAAAGTCCGTTAATTGGGGAAAAGACAGTCTCTTTAACAAATGGCGCTGGCATAACTGGATATCCACCTGCAAAAAACTGAAACAAGACCCATACCTCACACCATGCACAAAAACTAACTCAAAATGGATCAAAGACCTAACTACAAAATTGAAAACGATAAAGATCATGGAAGAAAAAATAGGGACAACACTGGAGCCCTAATACATGGCAAAAACAAAATACGAACCATAAGTAACAATGCACAAACACCAGAAAAGAAACTAGATAACTGGGAACTCCTAAAAATCAAACACTTACTCTCAACAAAAGACTTCACCAAAAGAGTAAAAAGACAACCTACAGATTGGGAAAAATTTTTTGGCTAGGACAAATCTGATTAGCATCTAATCTCTAAAATCTACAAGATACTGCAAAACCTCAGCAACAAAAAGACAAATAACCCAATTAAAAAATGGGCAAAGGATATGAACAGGCACTTCACCAAAGAAGACATTAAGGTGGCTAACAGACACATTAAGAAATGCTCACGATCATTAGCCATTAGAGAAATCCAAATCAAAACTATAATGAGATACCATCTCACTCCAACAAGGCTAGCATAAATCCAAAAAACACAAAATAATAAATGCTGGAGAGGATGTGGAGAGACTGGAACACGTATACACTGTTGGGGGGAATGTAAAATGGTACAACCACTCTGGAAAACAATTTGGCGCTTCCTTAAAAAGCTAGAAATAGAAGTACCACACAATCTAGCAATCCTACTCCTTGGAATATATCCTAGAGAAATAAGAGCCATCACACGAATAGATATATGCATACCTATGTTCATTGCAGCACTGTTCATGATAGCAAAAAGATGGAAACAACCTAGGTGCCCATCAATGAATGAATGGATTAACAAATTATGGTACATCCACACAAGGGAATACTATGCAACGATAAAGGACAACGATGAAGCTGTGAAATGTAACGTGGAGGAATCTGGAAGACATTATGCTGAGTGAATTTAGTCAGTCACAAAAGGACAAATATTGTATAAGACCACTAATATAAGAACTCAAGAAAAGGTTTAAACACAGATGAACACATTCTTTGATGGTTAGGAGGGTGGGGAGGGAGGGAGAGGGTTATTCACTAACTAGATAGTAGACAGGAATTATCTTAGGTGAAGGGAAGGACAGCACACACTACAGGGGAAGTTAGTACAACTGGACTAAACCAAAGCTAAGAAGTTTCCTGAATACGACCAAACACTTCAAGGGACAGAGTAGCAGGGATGGGCGTCTGGGGACCATGCTTTCAGGGGACATCTAGGTCAACTGGCATAACAAAGCTTATTAAGAAAATCTTCTGCATCCTACTTTGGTGAGTGGCATCTTGGGTCTTAAAAGCTAGCAAGCGGCCATCTAAGATCCATCAATTGGTCCCAACCTACCTGGAGTAAAGGAGAATGAAGAACACCAAAGTCACAGGGAAAGTATTAGCCCAAGAGACAGAAAGGGCCACATAAACCAGAGACTGCATCAGCCTGAGACCAGAAGAACTAGATGGCTCCCGGCTATCACCAATGACCGCCCTGACAGGGAACACAACAGAGAGTCCCTGATGAAGCAGGAGAAAAGTGGGGTGCAGAACTCAAATTCTAGTAAAAAGACCAGACTTAATGATCTGATGGAGACTAGAGGGACCCCAGAAAGTATGGCCCCCGGACTCTCTGTCAACCTAGAACTAAAACCATTCCCAAGGCCAACTTTTCAGACAAAGATTGAACTGGACTATGGGACATAAAATGATACTAGTTAAGAGCGTGCTTCTTAGCTCAAGTAGATACATGAGACTAAATGGGCAGCTCCTGTCTGTAGGTGAGATGAGAAGGCAGAGAGGGTCAGGAGCTGGCTGAATGGACATGGGAAATCAGGGGTGGAAAGTAGGAGTGTGCTGTCACAGTATAGGGAGCGCAATTAGGGTCACATAACAATGTATGTAAAAATTTTTGTATGAGAGACTAACTTAAATTGTAAACTTTCACTTAAAGTACAACAATAAAATAAAAATAAAAAGCCTCTGAGCCTCTTGTAGTTAGCCTCCAAGTACTTAATCAATTTCAGTGCTTTTACATTTCAACATCTTACAATTCATTAGCTCAGTACTTTCTGCTTTTCAATAGGAAAGTATACTGATAAATTTTACTATTTTTTTATTTTGCCTTTTCTGGATATAGACAATACTACAAAATAAAATAAAAATGCAACTCCCAAGTAAAAATCTCTACCATAGTTAGTTTACTGCAGCTTTCTCATTAACTGAAAGAACTTATTTAATAGGAGGTAAAGCAAAAAGGAAGCAGCATCAGTGCAGTGGTTAATCACTCAGTTGCTAACTGAAAGGTCAGCAGTTCAAATCCACCAGCTGCTCCAAGGGAGAAAGATGTGGCACTCTGCTTCTATTAAGATTACAACCTTGGAAACCCTATGGGGTCGTTATGAGTTGGATTTGACTCTATGACAATGAGTAAAGCAAAAAGTAACTGGAAAAAACAAGCAAACAAACATTGGAGCAGCTAGCCATTGAGGTTATACACAGATGATCTTTTTAAATACGAATTTTCAAAGGTGAAAATAATTCCCAGTACAGAGGCTCTTATCATTCCATCATGTTTTCAAAAGTGTATTAATTTCTCACCTCACTGGCAAAATTAGGAAACACAGACATTTCACCTTCTCTTTCCAGTGTATTCAAATAAATGAATGCTTCTGCAAAGTTAAACACCCAGTACGTTTTATTACTTCCCACGATGACTCCATCCATTTAAACAAGACAATGCATAGAATAAATATTATCTTCTTACATCAATAACTTAACTTCTTATATCAGATTATGCAAATTGACTGCCCATTGGCCAAAGTCAGTATATTACATACTCTGTTTTGATTGGATCCTCGTGTTTTAGAACTTTTTAATTACTCCATAACATTTAGAAATTCTGAGATTTCACATAAGAATCCAGATTCTGAGTGCTTTTGAAAAATTTAAAGATAGAATAACACTAGGCCACAGTCTTACATGGCAATAACTGGCTGCAGCTGAGTAACAGCTGTTCCCTTTCAACATGGTGGTTGTTGTTGTTGTTGTTGTTAGGTACCCTTGAGTCAGTTCCAACTCATAGAGACCCTATGTACGGCAGAACGAAACACTGTCCAGTCCTGGGCCATCCTCAAACAATAGTTGCTATGTTTGAGCCCACTGTTGTAGCCACTGTGCCAATCCATTTCGTTGAAGGTCCTTCTCTTTTTTGCTGACTCTCTACCTTACCAAGCATGATGTCCTTCTCCAGGGACTGGTCCCTCCTGATAACATGTCGAAAATACGTGAGATGAAGTCTCGTCATCCTTGCTTCCAAGGAGCACTGTGCCTGTACTTCTTCCAAGACAGACTTGTTCTTTCTCCTGGGAGTCCATGGTATATGCAATATTCTCTGCCAATACCATAATTCAAAGGCCACAGTTCTTTGGTCTTTTGTATTCGTTGTCCAGCTTTCACATGAACATGAGGTGATTGAAAATGTCATGGCTTAGGTCAGGTGCACTTCAGTCCTCAAAGTGACATCTTTGCTTTTCAACACTAAAGAGATCTTTTGCAGCAGATTTGCCCAATGCAATATGTTGTTTTGAACGTGGTACATCACATGTAATCCAGTTCTAACTCAGTACAACTCACTCATTTAAATTACCTGCCTGGGCTCTAATATGTTTATAAACTCTGTCACATACATTCCTCATCTCAAACCCAGTTCTCTCTTCCTTCCTCAATCTAGCCATTACTCTTGTTCTCACTCTAAAGATAGTGCATGTAATCTTTCAGTAAAATTTTCAATTGAGGCTATTTTGCTAGAAAAAGTGTTGATTATGTTAATTAGTGTACTTAATTATACGATACATATTAATTGTAATAATTACTTAGTTTACAGTCTAAAGTTTTAATTAAAACCAAAAACCAAACCAATTGCTGTCCAGTCAATTCTGACTCATAGCAATCCTACAGGTCATAGGATTTCCAAGGCTGAAATCTTTACAGAAGCAGACTGCCACATCTTTCCCCTTCAGAGTGGCTGGTGGATTTGAACTGCCCACTTTTCGGTTAGTAGCCAAGCACTTAACTAACTGTGCCACTGGGGCTCCTTAAAGTTTTAATTAGGCAGTACAAATCTTGCCTGGAACTCACTTGTATTCCCCTAGAAAAGTATCTTACTGAACATCTGCTTTCTCTTAATAGTTTCACAGATAGTCTTGTCATACTTGAATGGTTCTTTTCCAATAAAATGTTGATCAATCAGAGAAAAAGACTTGGGAGTGAAGGTGGAATAGATTATTGTGGACCACCACCAATCAGACTTTAGCTACTATAATGGTAGCACAAATAAATCTTTTTTCCTGTCACCTTTACATTCTACTTTTTCTAGGTATTAGTTATAGGGGTCCAGTGGTGAAGCATTTGGCTACTAACGAAATGGTCGGCAATTCCAATCCACCAGCCACTCCTTGGAACCCCTATGGGGCAGTTCTACTCTGTCCTATAGGATCGCTATCAGCTGGAATCCACTCGACCGCAATGGGTTTGTTTTTTGTTTTTTTTTTTTTTTAGTTATAAATAAAGAAGCCCTGATGGCACAACGGGTGTTTGGCTGCTAACTGAAGGGTTGACAGTTTGAACCCACTCAGTGGTTCCATGGGAGAAAGACCTAGAGATCTGCTCCCTTACAGATTACAGCCTGGAAAACCATATGGGCCAATTCTCTGTCACACAGGGTCACTGAGTTGAAAATCAATTCTACAACACCTAACAATAACAACAGCAGTTGTAAATAACTGCATATGAAGATTTAAAAAAAACTGTTAGCCAAGAAGGTGGTGATGGAGAGGGGGAAAGAGAATAGACTGCCATAAAGGTATCAGAATCTGATCTCTATTTAATTAAGTAAATTAAATTTTAGTTATAAATAACAATGTTAGCATTTCAAGTAATTCATAATAAAGATGTGTAAATTACAGGGACGATTTGCAGGCCCAGTTACATTTGAATTTTTAAAAAATTCCCTGTGGTAAATGACAGCTATAATTAACTATAGTTTCATCTTCTCAAGGTGACTCGAACAGAGAAAGTCAATCACATACTACTGTTTTATCCATAATGAACAAGAAATTAGGTATTTAAATAAGATATCTAATAGATATTTAGATTCTCCAAATAAATATCTACATAATTAAATCAACATATACCCACAAATGTGCCTTGTTAACAAACTTTATTTTGAAAATTCAGATTACCTGACTTGAAAACACTATTATGAACATTTCACATTATTGTTGTTGTTAGGTGTCATCGAGTCAGTTACAATTCACAGCAACCCCACGTGCAACAGAAAGAAACACTGCCCGGTCCTGCGCCATCGTTACAATCATTGCTACGTTTGAGCCCATTGTTGCAGCCACTGTGTCAGTCCATCTCATTGAGGGTCTTCCTCTTTTTCGCTGGCTTTCTACTTTATATACTTTACCAAGCATTATGTCCTTCTCTAGGGATCGGTCCCTTCTGATAACATATCCAAAGTACATGAAAGGAAGTCTCACTATCCTCACATCTAAGGAGCATTCTTGCTGTACTTCTTCCAAGACAGATTTGTTTGTTCTTCCGGCAGTCCATGGTATATTCGATATTCTTTTCCAACACCATAATTCAACACATATTAAACACCAAAAAGACCTGTTGCCATCCAGTCTATTCCAATTCATAGCAACCCTATAGGACAGATTAGAACTGCCTCATGGGGTTTCCAAGGCTGTAAATCTTTAAAGAAGCAGACTGCCACATCTTTCTCCCACTAAGCAGCTGGTCAATTTGAACCGCTGACCTTTCAGTTAGCTGCCGAACGCTTAACCACCGAGCCACCAGGGCTCCTTTTATACACATTGGTTACCTTTTATTAAAAAATAAATAAGCCATGATATGTTTTCTTTATATTTTATTTTTTTTATTGTTGTAATTAAATGAAGTTTACATTTCAAGTTAGTCTCCCATACAGAATTTTTTTTTTTACATACATTGTTGAGACCCCAACCGCTCACCCCATTCTGTGACAGCACACTCCTCCCCTCCGCCTGATTCCCCATGAACATTCAACCAGCTCCTAACTCTCTCTGCCTTCCCATCTCACCTCTGGACAGAAGCCGCCCCTTTGGTCTCTTGTATCTACTTCTCTAAGAGGTACATTCTTCACAAGTATCACTTTATGTCCCACAGTCCAGTCCAATCCCTGTCTGAAGAGTTGGCCTCGGAAATTGTTTTAGTTCTGGGGTGATGGAGAGACCAGGGGCCATGCTCCATGATATGTTTTTTAATCAATCAACAATTTGTTTCATTTAATCATGGAAATTATTTTATCTTAACAAGCACTTCCAAGAAAATTATAAACAAATTAACGAGATAATATTTGCACCATACTTTCACCAAAAATTGTTTGGGAAATAAAATTTTGACCCATGATTAAAAGGAAGATAACAGTCAAAAAAAGCATACTTCAAACTGCATGATTAGACTGAAAGTATAATTAGTTCACTCGATAGTTCATTCACCAACAGACTAACATTATGTAAATCCTTATGCTACAACTTTAAGAGACAGAAAAATGTATAAATTATAGTACCTATGTCAAAACATTTATGATTAGGGAAGCAAAATCATACCTTCCTTAATTCTGTAATTGCATGTAAACAAATATAAGCTAAAAAGGGAAAGGTAATTTACCACCAGACAGATGCAATGCATTATAGGATTCTGGAGAAGGAAAATATTTATGATTTGGTTGAGACGAAGAGTAAAGACAGAGACAGAACAAAGCATACTACTGGAAAAAGTGTTCTACATTGTGCTAAATATGAGAGATACACTGTTGGGCAAAAAAGACACAGCTCACTCTCCATGGTGTATTTCAATTCTCTGGCACTAAATCTCAACTTTATAATCGTAATAATAAAACCGCTTGTCCTATTTAGGCACTATGTAGAAATAATATAGAGAATGAGATTGGAGTCAGATCTTATACCTGTAAATTGCATTTTATTCAGAGAAAAAGGAAGAGCCACCAAATGTTTCTGAGCAGGGAATATAGACTGAACTTTAAGAATATTAACATAGCAACAGAAAGTAGGACTGACAAGTATGGAAAGACTCAAGGCAGGAAGGCCATTGGGAGAATATTACAAGTTAAGTTGTTTGTTAGTGAAGACCCGAACTAAAGAATGCAGAGGACAGGAGAAATATAAGAACCATCACCAAGGTTGTATTAATGGTACTTGAAGACTCAGGGAATACAGGGAGCAAGAAAGGGAGGAAGCAAAAGATAACTGCAAAGATTCTAAGTCTAAGTAAGCAAAGAGCACGTTTTGGTATTAATACTCATTATCTCCTTCCTTCTTAAAAAAAAAAAGGTAAAATAGGAAGAAAAATATAGTTACATAAATCTCAATTTTTGGACTACATTGTCCTAATTTCAAGTGGATTTTGAAAGTAGGGCCCTGTCATGGATTGAATTGTGTCCCCCAAACATATGTATCAACTTGGTTAGGCCATGATTCCCAGTATTGTGTGGTTGTCCCCCATTTTGTGGTTGTAAATTTATGTTAAAGAGGATTAGGATGAGATTTAACACCCTTGCTCAGGTCACATCCCTGATCCAATGTAAAGGGAGTTTCCCTGGAGTGTGCACCACCTTTTATTTTACAAGAGATGAAAGGGAAGCAAGCAGAGAGTGGGGACTTCATACCACTAAGAAAGCACTGCTGGGAGCAGAGCACGTACTTTGGACCTGAGGTGCCCGGGCTGAGATGTTCCCAGACCAAGGGAAGACTGATGACAAGGACCTTCCTCCAGAGCCAACAGAAAGAGAAAGCCTTCCCCTGAAGCCGGCGCCCTGAATTCGGATTTGTAGGCTACTAGACTGTGAGAGAATGAATTTCTCCTTGTTAAAGCCATCCACTTGTGGTATTTCTGTTAAGTAGTACTAGGTAACTAAGACAGGCCCTTAAAAGCAAAAACGCATAAATGCCTCAGCTTCCACCATCACTTTATATTCTAAAATGAGACTACTCTGTGTTTCAGATGACTGTGACCTGTACCTCAATACCTAACTCTGGACCACATTCCCGACTATGCCCAAAATTCTTTTGGGGTATCTAATTCACTGAGTAGACAATCTTTTAATAGGGACGAATAAAATTTACTCATCCAAGTCAGTCAGATCACATTTTCCATCATGCTAGTAAACAGCTACAGACATAGTCTGCTTCCCATCAGAGTCTCTGTGTATAACCTCTGCAATGCTGACGGTTCTCTGGTAAGTTTTCAAACCATAACCCTAAAAACATATGACAAACTACATTTTATTAAAGAAACATGCCTGCACTACCCACCCCGCCTTCACTTTCAAATTTAAGAACAATGAAGAAACTATTTCAAGTGCCAAAACTCTGCTGAATATCTGTCCATGAGCTACACTTGCAAGCATTTTTATAGATTAAGCAAAAGGACAAGCTCTGAATAATACACAGAAGGGAAATACTTTTCACATAGCACCTAGACTTAAAAGGCAAACCATTTCCTCCTGCTGGCTTTAACAGGAGTGATGAAGGTGTATCTCTTTTTTAGCATTCTCTGGAAAGTATTTCAGAGAAAAGTCAAGATCTAAATTTCTCCAGTTTTCAGTATCTTGAATCTAGCTTTAGTATAGCAGTTAAGTAGATTCACAGGCACCAAATATGACTTCAAACAAAATCTTTTACAACGTTGTACTTTCTTTCTCGAAACCTAACGGTTACAGGCATTTAATTCAATTCTGTTCCTCTATGTTTCCAACAAATAATTTTGATCATTTAACTGAAATACTGGCAAGCTTGCGTTCTGGCACAGGTAGTATGTAAAAGCCACTGGAAAGACAGCGGCTCTCTCTTAAGATTAATCCCTAATACTTAAGCCTGAATGGGCACTAAAGTAAATGGTGAGTAATCCCCTCCTTTAAGCCATGCTACCAAACTATCTGCACAGATAACATTTACTTTATGAAAGACTGACTTGATAATTCCTCCAGGTCATAGCACAAAATTATTATAACACGAATTCTTGAAAGGGTTTTACAGCCATTAAAAATATAGAAAGAAGACTTGATTTTCTAGGGGGATCTGAAACCATCGCAAGTTATAACGTAGTTGTAATGCAAATTTCTACTGTAATGTTTTAGTTAAACATTGCTTAGGTAAACAATATTAAATTTGTCATTAAAAAAGTTAGTGAGCAAATCAACACAGATTTCTCTTTAAGTTTCTAGTTTTTATTTTCCTATTTGCTATCCCACCAATTTTACAAAGAATTTAAAATTTTCTTCAAAATATAAATCAAGATATATGCTTTAAGTGGCGCTTAAGTTTAGAAAATCAACTGTAAATAACTACCAGACAACTGGCAACTTACAGTTTTACAACAGTTATAGACAGATGGACAAGTAACAATCATGGGTCTCAAACTGCAACCCCATCTAAATAGATTTCCAGTTGACTTTGCATCAGCCTTTCTTACAGGTGCAGGGTGCCTATTTTTGGCTGTAAGGGGCAGAATTCATTTATAAGCCATAAGAACATCTTCTCACTTCCCATAAACAGGTTACAGAATTAATTAAAATTGCAGCATTAACTCTTGCACATGAAACTGGCTCTGTTATTAGAGATTAGTGTAATCCAAATGTGTGGAAAAGTCAAATAGTTTTCAACAAAGCTAATTTAGATGGATTGCTCAGGTAACAAGTTGGAACGGAACCTTTCAGAATAATTACTACTCAAAGGCAGTAAGTGCTGAATTTTATATTCTAAAAAGTACAAGGAAAATATTGAATTTTAGTCTGTTATCAGAATGGTTAAAAAATTAGTACTTTACAAAAATGTTTAAATACGTTTCACTTGAAAAAATTACAAAGTCCTGTAAAAGCTATTATATGTTCTATTTTTTAAGTAAGTGAAAAAGATTATTATAAAATGTAAATGGCATAAAAGATAATGTGAATTCTGTATTTAATCTCATCCATGGTTATCTACCTCCTAATGAATATGCTTCCATCTGTAACATTATACCCTTACGAAAACAAACACAAATGCATTGACGAAAGGTGGCTTCTTTAGATGCTCATTGCTATGAGAGTCATCATCTTTAAAACAAGGATAAAGGACAAGAAGCACAGAGATGGAAAACTTTTCATGAGCTGATAGATTTAATCTTATTGGTAAAGCAATATCTCATTGTATTCTTATATAGTACAATTGAAAATAAAAAAAGAACGGACTTTAGGTAAAATGATGAAAACAGAAATTTGACTTCTGAATCTCCAGCTTTTCTCTTCTGCATCAATTTTTCTTAACAAGCAAAGTAAGGCTATAAATGGGTAGGGAGGTAAAATATGGAGGATCAGAAGGAACGTTCTACAGTCACCATCCTAATGACCAGAGGATTACTCCAGTGTGACTTACACAAGCCTCTGGAAGTGCTGAGAGCAGAAACCCATGAGTAACATCAATTTTCAGTACATAGAGCAATTTCTGCTCTAACATAGCGATGCCGATGGAGATCCCATTCTGCTTCTGGTACTTCAGACATTCCTTTAACACTCTACCTTCAAGTATCCTAAATGAATGTTGAATAATTTTAAGTACGTTGGTTAATTTTCAGTTGGTGTTTAATGTTGTTTTGGCATTTAAATCCTGTGTGTTTTTTTTTTAAATACTTCCATGATTGTTATGACTTCTGTTGTAGCCAGCCTTCAAGAAGGCCCCCAACGACCCTTGACTCCTGGGATTCACATTCTTTTGTAGAATTCTCCTGCACTGAATACGATTGAGTTGTGTAACCAAGAGGACATTGCAGAAATGATGGTGTGTGGCTTTTGAGGCTAGATATCATAAAAGGCATTGCAGTTTTCACCTTGTTTTCCTTTCTCTCTTGGTACCCTGATTAAGTAACATGCTCATTAAGATGCAGAAAATTTCCAGCACCCCAGAAAGTTCCCTCAAGGTCATCTGAATCAGTCCCTGTACTACTCTCTTCCCACAACCAGATTCAACCACTATATTTCTATAACCATAAATGAATTTTGATTGTTTTAGAACTTCACACAAATGAAAGGATGTAATCTTTTGTGTCTGGCTTCTTTCGTTCAGCATAATATTTTTAAGATTCATCCAAGTGTTGGCTTGTATCAGTAGCTCATTACTTTTTTTTTTTTTTATTGTACTTCAGGTGAAGGCTTACAGAACAAATAGTTTCTCATGAAAAAGTAGTACACATGTTGTTTTATGGCATTGGTTAACAACCTCACAACGTATCAACCCTCTAACTTTTCAACTTTTTTTTTGGTGAAAATACACATAGCCAAAGACACACCATTTCAAAAATTTCTACATGCACACTTCAGTGACATTGACTACGCTCTTCCAATTGTGCTGTTATTCTCACTTAAGATGAAGGCTTACAGAACAAAAGAGTTTCTCATTTAACAGTTACTACAAATGTTGCCCTATGACAATGGTTAACAATCTCACAACACATCAACAATATCCTTACTCAACCTTGGGTTCCCTATCACCAGCTTCCTTGCCCCTTCCGCCTTCTGGACTCCTGCACCTCGTTAGTCTCATTTGGTTTTACGGGGCCGTCCGCTCCCAGGCTGAACAGTGAACCTCGGAGGTAACTTCACCACTAAACTAAAAGGGTGTCTGGGGGCCATACTCTCAGGGTTTCTCCAGTAGTAGCTCATTACTTTTTATTGCTGATACATATATCATGATTTGTTTATCCATTCTCCTGTTGATGGACATTTGAGTTCTTCCCAGTTTGGGGCTACTATGAATAATGTTTTTAGGAACATTCTTGTACAAATCTTTGGGTGAATATGTGTTTTTCTTTTCTCTTGGTTAAATAGCTAGGTAGGGTTGGGACTAGGTTGAGGCAAGTGAGGTGCCAAGGGCGCAAAATTTAAGGAGGCCTTGTACCTAGTGAAACTGCTGGATCATAAAGTAGGTGTTTCTATAACAGTTCAGCCTTTTAAATTATAGCACTGAGATTTCACACTTGGATTCCTCAGGGGTTCTTTCGTTTAGAAATCCACAACTTAAATAAAGGGCAATAGTAGGCTAACATGTTAATATTAGAAAACATAAAAATTTATGCCTATAAAGGCAACAGATCAATATATTATCAAATGTAAAGCATGTTAGAATATGAAGTTGAGAATAACTTGCTCTAGAATGATCCTAAATCAAGTAAACTTCCGTTTTACAGATCAGGAAAATGATTAAGAGACTCGACCAAGATTGTCTAGCTAATTACAGACTTTTTCATCACACATACTGCATTCTCAATCTTTTCACAAATTTGACCCAGGCTCAGTGTATGCATATGTCTATCTACATTGCAGATGCAGACAGGCTGTGTCTCAAACTTCTAGGCAGCCATAAGACTGCTGGAAGTAAGGCACAGATACCCACTGGCATCAACAATTCCACTGGTACTATGTTCATCTGTGATGAAGCTGGACACATGAGGCACACAGTGTTGGCAGAGTAAAAGCCATTATTATTATTTATAGAAAGCAAATAGTAAAAACTATCAATAGACTCCCAAAGGGGAAACAAATTACCCATGTCCATTCTTACGTCACTGGGCAGGCATGTAGTAGTTCAGATCAGATGCTGTGTTCATGTCACCACTGCCTTCAGCTACCACCATGCTACCTGAGGTTTCGGCTCTGCCACTGGGCCTCGCTGGGCCTCATCTCACAGATGGGAAGACCCCCGCACAGGGTGTCCCAAGCCTCTGCTGCCAGGTCCTTCTAAGCCTCTGCTGCCAGCTCCCACCATGCTACCCGGGCCTGAGGAGCTCTCTTGCCACCATGCTACCCGGGTCCCCGCTGCCCAGGGGGGTAGGCATGCAGACCCTGTACAGGGCACACTCAGGCCTCTCCTGCTTTGTACAAGTGTTACAGCTCTTTTAGCTCTGCTGGCAAGCATCCTGCCCAGAAGCATCCAGCTTTGCCCTGCTGTAAGAAGATCCCTACACAGGATCCTCCACGGCAACACTAGCACAGGGCACACTCAGGACTCTGCCCTGCATGGGCAAGTGTTTCAGCTCTCTCTTAGCTCTGCTGGCAAGTGCCCAGAGGCATACCATTCTACTAGCAAGCCTCCTGACGAAAGGCAGTCGGGTCTGTCCTGCTCTGTGGGTCGGCAAGCCCACTACAACAGCCTCTCACTGGTCTCCTGGTTCCCCCTGCTGTACTGCTACCACTGTTTCTCTGCTGCAGGGTTCTGCTATGCTTGCTGCCATTTCTCACTGTCTTCAGTGTTACACTCTCTCTTTTGGATCTAGGAGGTTTCTCAGTGCTGGGACCCTGGGTCCTTGGTCCAAAGGACATACTCCACCTCAGATTCTTCTTCCTGATGGTACTAAAGTCCCCCCTCAACCTCTGTGGGATTGGCCCTTACGTAAGGAAACCCCTTGTCAATTACAAGGCATGGCCCTCCCACCAGGGCCATGAATTGACCAATCCCCTCAGTAGATCATAACTCATTTAATTTGCCTACTAAACTGATCAATTTCCTTGGTATAATTGGCTACAATTGGTTTTCAATTTTAATTTCATCTAGCTTTCACAGAGAATTGCTTTCAGCAAGAGTAGTCTATAAATAAAAGTACAAATTTATACGGGTGAGCAAGAGCAGCATGTTCTTTAAAAAAAAAAGCAAACAAGAAAATCAAAGACTGGTGATATGTAAAAACTACAATTACAAAAACATATACACTGAGTAAGGTTAAGCTATTTCCAAATACATAAAAAAGTCGTTTGTATTACCTATGGTCAGACTGGACTTTTTAAAGAGGCAAGTAAGGCTATGGTATACTTGATATCTGCATCTTTCCTTCCAAAGACCACTTAAAACCAAATCATTTAAAGCAGCAAGGAAAGTACCTTAATTCAATCTATTTATTTTGCTTCAATCAACTAACCACCACTTAGTAAAATAAACATTCTTTTTCTTCCTTTGAAAAAGATTTATTTTCATGTAGAATGTGGCAGTGATGGAAAAGCTCTAAAAAATGAGAATAAGAATACTTCTTCAAACTTAGACAGGTATTTACCACCCTATAAAGAATCATGACAAGCATTTTTGATTGATTTAATGCAACTTCCTTTATTCACTAAAGAACGACTTTGATGAACTTTAAGATAATTTCAGAAAATCTACAGAGAAGTTCATATAATAGTATATTTATAATAAAAGTTTCGAATACATACTCTTTTTGACAAGAGGTAGAAAGTAAACTTATTGAGTCATTGAAATAACTGAATTTAATATTTGTATCATTAAATTCTATCCAGTCTTCCATGATTATTATTTCTCAGTACTCCCCAACATGGCCTTTATTTCCTGCAGTTCACTGTGTCCCTAGGAATACCAATATCCTGTGAGAAGTTACTACGTGCTCTTTTCAGGAAAATAATCTTAATCTCAGCTACTGAAATGCTTAGTACTAAGAAAATTTCAAGCTTTCCCATATATCTTCAAGAAATTTTTTGTCAAGTACTTTGAAGAATGCCTACATTATAAAAGCTGAATATTGAACAATGTTCATGTTAAATTTCTATGAGGCTTGCAAATTAAATTTCCTAAAATGAAAATTTGCACCTGGATTTGATCATTAAACAAGTAACAGAAGAAACCAAAACCCTGCAGTTTCTAGTTAAAATGCCTTTTTGTTTGCCAATTTCTGCTTTTCATTTAATTGTCCTGATACTACACAGTACCTCACGGGTTTCCTTTCTCGAAGCAAGTCTTCCAAACTCCGTTCACAGTGTTCAGCCACCACCACCAGTCTCTCTGAGTAAAATAAAGCAAATATACTTTATATTTTATTAACACAATGTTTTAATGACAAAATAATATACGCCACTGAAGATATTAGCATATAGTACAAAATAAAAATACTTTTAAAAAGCTTCTCAGACTCTATTAATAATTAGCAAATATATAGAATAATAGGATATATGTGACATGGATTGAATTGTGTCCCCAAAAAATATGTGTCAACTTGGCTAGGCCATGATTCCCAGTATTGTGTGGTTATGCTCCATTTTGTGATCTGATGTAATTTTCCCATGTGTTGTAAATCCTAATACCTGCCTCCTGTTAATGAGATAAGATTAGGTTATGTTAAAGAGGATTAGAGTGGATGCACCACCCTTATTTAGGTCAAAGCCCTGATCAGATATATGGGGAGTTTCCCTGGGGTGTGGCCTTTACAAGAGATAAAAAGAGAGAGAAGCAAGCAGAAAGAAAAGGGACTTCTACTACCAAGAAAGAAGAGCTGGGAGCATAGCACATCCTTTGGACCCGGAGTTTCTGCACTGAAACTCCTAGTCCAGAGGAAGATTGATGACAAGGAACTTCCCCCAGAGCCAACAGAGAGAGAAAGCCTTCCCCTGGAGCTGGCGCCCGGAATTCGGGCTTCTAGCCTCCCAAACTTTGAGAGAAAAAATTCCTGTTTGTTAAAACCATCCACTTGTGGTATTTCTGTTATAGCAGTACTAGATAACTAAGGCAATATGTCTAATAAAACAATACACTAAATAACAGATCGTTTCCATTTTGTGTTTTTCTCTAGAGTTTCTCCCATGTGCATCAGAAAAAACAGATGGAAAGTTCACCCTGGCAAAAAAAGTGATTCTTCTTCTGACACAGACTCGGAGAAGAAAAGATTGGAGGAAGATGTAAAGAAATTTTGAAGTGAAGGGGAATTGGGAGTTAAGGACAGACTGCCTAGAAAATCTTGTTCAAATACAAGGTCTTTGAAATTGAGTTTAGAAACTTGAGAAAAGTAAAAATGTTCTGAATAATGGCTATGGAGAAAGAACCAAAAATCCACTTGGGATTGTTTGCAACATCATGGGGTCTGCTGAAATTAAATAATATAAAATTGTAGTAGACACAATGAATATTATGACGTAATTTTAATTTTCTAACAGATCAACTGTCTAAGAATGGGATTGTAGTTCTGAGGGTTGGCCCATACCTTTTTTGCTCATCAGTTATCTCTAGTGACTAGCATAACTTTTACACACTATCAGATCAGTATTTTTTTGTTAAATGAATGAATGTAAGAGGAGCAAGAGAACCTAACCCACAAAATGGGCTCTAGGCTAGATAAAGTAGAAATTTAGCATAAAATTCAGACGACAGACTGAAACAATATGAAGTAAAGGTGCAGGAAGGTTGGAAATAGTGATAACTGCAAAGAGGAGGTTTTATAAAAATGAAAAAGTCTCTAAGATAGAACAATGAGATAGTAAAAGAAGGAAAAAGGTAGTTCAGAGGAGGAGATCAGGCAAATGGAATAACCCTCAGTAATGAATGGATCAAGGTATGGTCTTATGTGTGGGAGCAGAGATGGGGCAGTCATGTGAGGTGTGAAGTTGAAACTGTTTAAGGTGGCAGTATTATAAAGAATGGTCTGAAACACAAAAATTAAAAATGCTATACATGAAAGCTGCCAGTTTCAGATGAAAGATTCCAAGTGGTCTAAATAGGAACTAAAATTAAATTTGAAAGAACACTTAATAAGAAATAAAAGGGAAGAAAATCATGAGGTAAAAGGTCTAGTTCTTCAACTCAATAGAGGGCATGCAAAGTTGATCTCCAAGCAATTTAGCAGAATTGTGAAGTTCCAGAAGGAAAAAGTAGATAACACTGAATATCAGAAAACCAAAATGGGAAGCTGCATTCCTTTGCTTTGCATCTTACCACATCCCATCACCTTTCCTTGAACCTATTGGGCTCCCTTTCCTCATTCTCCTCTGTTGACAGGCACCTCTTCTACCTAGGCTTCCGGTTCCTCTACCTTTGACATTGGGTTTTCTTACTGTGTTTTCTCCTCATCCACTACCAAGGTTAAAAACTCTAAAATTTTACCTCAAGCCTAGGCCTTTCTTCAGAACTCCAGGACTTTATAGCTAACTTCCTACTTTAATATAAAAGTCACCTCAAACTCAACACAACCAAAACTGAATTTACAGTCTGCTCTTCAAACCTGTTCCCGTTAGTATTATTTCAGTAAACGGTACTACTAACTTGCCAGCTAGAAACAGGAATAATCCTTGGACTGCTATTTCCCCTTCTTCCTTTGTCAAATCCACACGAAGAGTCCTGCTTTTCTACTTCCCAGATGTTTCCAAAATCTGAACACATTGTTCAATCTGCCAGCATCATCTCTTACTAGATTACTGCAACAATCTCTTAACTGGTCTTCTCCCACTAACCACTAACTCTTGTTCCCCTCTAACATATTTTTTATACTAAAGCTCAAGTGATAAAGAAATAATAAAAAAAAATTGAATAGGTAACTTCTTGTCTAGCTTTATCTTTTTTTTTTTTTTTTTTTAATCTCTAGTTCATCAGGTTCCAACCAAACCAGCCCTTTCCACCCCTTCCTGCCTTAGGGCACTAGCTCATGGCATCCTAGTGCCTGATCTTCCCTCTTCTCTTCTCTCAGTTAACTCCTACCATGTAGCACAGACTATTCTGTCTGGGCTCAAATCCCAGTTTTACTACTCATTAGCTATGTGACCTTGGGTAAATCTGTTAACTTCTCTATGCTGCAGTTTCCTCCTCTGTAAAATTAGGAAAACAAGAGCAGTTATCTCATATTGTGAGGTTGAAATGAGTTAATATATAAAAGATCCAAGAATAGTGCTGGGACATAGCAAACACTACCTAAGCGTTTGCTATTATTCTACATTCTTCAGGCCTCAGTTAAATGTGACTTCCTCAAGAAACACTTTTATGGTCCCTCAAAATAAAACTGTTCTTCCTATAATATACTCTATTATGCACTGTGCTTTTCTTCTGTCACACTTATTTCAACTCTAAGATTTGTGTGTTTTTGTTTAATGTCTTCCTTCACTAGATAATGTTTCATGACAGCAAGAATGATGTTGGTCTTGTTCAAAATTCTATCACCAGCGTCTAGAATGGCACCTAGACCATACAGGCATCTAATACAGAAATACTTGTTAAATGAATTAACCTGACCAAAGGCATGATGTGGTCATTAGAAATGAAAAAGAATCTCATACGGTGACAATCATTATATAAACAGAGACCTGTCCTGTGTAGAAAATAATAATACCTCAGTAGCACTGATATGGAAACCCTGGTGGCATAGTGGTTAAGAGTTCAGCTGCTAACCAAAAGGTCGGCAGTTCAAACCCACCAGGTGCTCCTTGGAAACCCTATGGGGCAGTTCTACTCTATCCTATAGAGTCGCTACGAGTCGCAATCGACTCGACAGCAACAGGTTTTAGTGCTGATTTTAACATGCAACAAAAACATGAGAATTTATTAAAATGTGCATGTTTCATTATTAATTTTAAATTGGATACTCATAAGCGTCCACATCTATGATAGATTTCCAAAGTGTTTGGCACCAGATTAAAATTTGTCAGACTTCTGGAAATACCCTCAAAATATCACAAAGCAGTGCTTGCCTAAGCTTTGAGATTCTGTGGAATTTTAACCATTATTTAATTCTGCAGAACCATAATCCTTGGCAGAATATTAAAGTTTTTCTCAGAGGTAATACAATGTATACTAAACCAGCAATTCCAATATAAACCACTTTTTCAAGGAATCATTAAAAAGTCTTCATCCTAAAACTCTGAACCATTGTTTGAAAATAACTTTTGTTTGTTATAAAAACAACATAGCTTCATAGAATAAAATATAATAAAAAATATTTGTGAATCATAATGTGCCAAATACAAATCAGCAATATAGTGGTATTATTTATAAAAACCAAATGTGACACTAAGATGAACTCTAGAGAGCAGTGCATATAAGAATCATGAAATAATATTCCTTCTAACAAAGATTTGATGAATGCCAAATATCATGTAGTGTGTCTAGCCTGAACTGCATGCTTTAAGTCAATTCTCAGAAACTGAAGATCATGCAAAATTAAGCAAGACAGACAATAAATGAGTGAACAAGGTGAGAGTCTAAGAGAAATACTTTAAGTTATTATTTTTTTTAAACCTAGAGAAAAAAGAAGAGGTGAATTAAAAATGCCTTAATATAATAGGAAGGGTTATTTAGGACATTGTCACTGCATCATTCTTTTGTTAGCTACAGTAAAAACTGAGACTAGCTCATCACCTTTTAAAAATATAATATTTAAATAAATATATAGTAAAAATGACAAAGGAAAATTCCGTGCTTAAAGAACAATATTGGTACTAGAACACTGTGATAGTTTTATATATTAATTTAACTAGGCTATAGTTCCCAGTTATTCAATCAAACACTAATCTAGGTGTTGTTGTGAAGGTATTTTGTGAGTGTGTTTAAAGTCTATAGCCAGTTTTCTTAAGTAAAGAAGTTATCCTAGATAATCTGGGTAGGCAAATTTCAATCAGTTGAAAGGCCTTAGAAGCAGAACTGAGGCTTTCCTGAAGAAGAACTTCTGCCTGTGGAGGCAGCTTTAGATCCTGCCTAAGAGTCCAGCTTGTCCTTCCTGGAGACCTATCCTACAGATTCGGGACTAGTCTAGACAGTTCCTACAAACACATAAGCAAATTCCTAGCAATTAATCTTTTAAATCTATATTTCTCTGTTGGAACCTTGACTGATACAGACACTTAGGTTGAAATTTATATGCAACTAGAGATATAGAATTGGTTATCTTATTGGTTCTTAAAAAATGCTATTATTCTCTATCTGAATTTCACACCTACTAGTCAAAATAATTTTGTTATTAATTTCATTAGCAATCATTGAAAGCCTTCTGAATAGTCAATATCAATAAAATGAGACTATTATCATTTAAAATCCTCACTCTGCTTCTAAATACTGCCTAGATTTAAAGCTAAAAAAAAAAAAAAAAAAGAAAGAAAGAAAAAAGAGAGAGAATTTGTTAAGTATTTCTTTTAAAGATACTTTCCTCAACTTTTAGTAAACCAAGTTCTCAAATTCTAATATAATGTCCACTGTTCTGGGGATTAAATACTTCATCCTCCCTAAAAACCCAAACTCATTGCCATCGAGTCGATTCCAACTAACATCCTCCCAAGTTAGCAAGAAATAACATCATCTTGAAACAGTTTGAGTGATCTATAGGAAACAGTGAAAGCCTGACTCCTGAGCTAACCTAACATGTGAAAACATAATGTTGCTAAAAAAGACCACATGTCACACATACTCCCAAGTGAAAAGAGGGAAAAAAGGAAGAAAAAAAATAACAATGACAAGATGTGAGATATGTGCATGACAAAAACAGAATAAACGGGGAAAAAATGTAAGCCAAAATCAAAATTCTTTGAGGAGACAATAAAGTGGAGCCCACCAAACTGAAGTCATATGGTGTTACATCATTGACAAACATGTACTCTTCACTAGGGAGACTGTTCACTAGAATCTTTTCAAATTTTTCAAACTAGTTGCAAATGAAATGACTGGAACACTTTGAAATAAAAGACCTTTACGTAAACACTTAACCTAATTCTGTTATTTACTCCTTATGCACACAACTGTTCAGGAGACTAAGCATTGCCAATATAAACAAGATAATCAAATTACCTAACCTGAAAATTATTGATGTTTTCATTCCAGGCAACCAAATATATTAATTTTATACATACCTATGACCTATGTTACCTCAGTAGAAAGCGTTTCAGAGACCTCAGGAGCAGGGCAAGCAGAATGACCAGGAATTTGGTGGTTAGGGTTAAGGGTACTAACTTTGAGCTGGCTTCAAAGAACAATGATCAACAGTGCAGATTACAATGTCTAAGGGGATCAGTTCCTATCTGACACCGACAACTAAAAAGCAGGTTCGTATGCAGGGTTAGCAATAGTGTTCCCAGAAAGGTCTCTATCATAAGGCAGTTTCTAGTTCAGTGTTTACAGAGGCCCACTTAGGTAGAGGAAGAAAAGAAGGAGCTGATTAGAGTCAATTATCCAGAGAAAAGAAGGCCTACGAAAAACTAGCCAGAAGAAAGAGCCCAGTTATATCAAGTTACGTTCCAAACAGGCTTCTAGACATAGTGGGAAGAAACAAAAGGCACTTTAGGAAATAAGAATGAAGAAACCTAAGAACTAAGTAAATGTGGCAAGAGTTAGGGAAGACAAGCCTACTCCAAGTTTACCAGACTTAAAACAGCAAGACTAACTATGGCCACCAGCCACGGATGATGATGAGGATTTTACTTTACTGTCAAGCTTTTCTTGCAGTGGTTTTGGAAATGGGCCAGACTCACAATTGGAAACTTTAGAATCTGTAACTAGATAGAGGGCTGGGGCATGCACAGATGGGCAATACCTCTCAATTGTTTGGTGATGTAAGAAGTCCCAAAAGATCCCTATAATTTTTAAACATTTAGTCAATGTCATGGAAGACATTTAACAAATAAAAATAAAAAGTCAACAAAAAGTTTTTTTTTTTTAAACAACCATCAAATTTGCCAAAATTTCCTTTCTGGGCTTTTGGCAAATGGCTGACTGACTGAAAGAGCCCTGGTGGCACAGGGATTAAGCACTGGGCTGCTAAACCAAAGGTCGGCAGTTCAAACCCACCAGCTGCTCCGCAGGAGAAAGATGTGGCAGTCTGCTTCCATAAAGATCATAGCCTTGGAAATCCTATGGGACAGTTCTACCCTGGACTACAGGGTTGCTATGAGTTGGAACTGACTTGAAGGCAATAAGTTTGTTTTTTTTTGCGGGGGGGGGGGGGCAGGTGGTTATCTATAGACTATTGTGGGTACAGTTACCACTAGTCTTCATGGTGTCTTTAAGCAAATTAGAAAAAGCACCCCTCCCACACAGAATAGATTAGTGAGAATCCGATTTCAGCTCCCACTTACTTCATTAGCCAGAAGTTTTTGTGCAGTGTAAAAACTGCAAGATCCTATACAGTGGCCCTGACTGTGGGTCTCCTGATTGGTAAATATGTGATGCAGTACACTGCTAGGTACAGGTCAAGTCAACTTTGAAAGGTCTATAGCCCCACATTATTTATCTTCTAAAGTTTGCCTAAAAGAAGGTAAGTTGTTTCCATATCCCTAGATACTCTACACCAGAGCTTTTAAATCCTTTCTCTGCATTAGAAATTCTTTTTGAGAATCTCATGAAAACTACTGACTCTTTATCCAGAAACTACACGTGTAGGCATGTACACACACATACACTTTCATATATGATTTTAAGGAATTCATAAGCCTCCTGAAGCCTATTCATAGACCTCTATAGCTCCTGGGTTAAGAACAGCTATTTTAAACTGTTGAATTTATTTTCCTTGGTCACCCACAAAAAACTCGGGATAAGAAGCTACACAGACACTTCCAGTTCAGAGATCAACACAAAAAAGAACAATAAAGCTAACTAAGCCAGAAGTGTTGAGAGCACTGCCCGTAACAACACATGCAGGTGATCTCAGATCCCTATGCCAAAGAAGTTTCTATGCTAATGTCTCCACACTTACCTGGCCAGCAGATCTTATCAACATTATAAAGCTTACAAGTGATCATTTTCCCATATTTAGGTAAATACCTGGCAATTCATTTCTTAATATGCTGTCTCATTATGAAAGTAATTTGAACCGGTCAGATTTCCTTCTGTGTCTTGACCTATAGAAGTTTACAAATTTCACAGTCCACCTGAAGAAACTATGTACTAGTTAATATCATAACCTTATATCTTATTATAACTTTGTTAGAATAAGATATAAGGTTAGTGATACAATTAACATAACAGTAGTTATATACTAATTAATATATTGTCCCTTCATGTACTGTTTGTACTATTGTTATATGTTTGTCTATGACTTGCCTCAATTATTTTGGTGGAATAAAGATTAGAATTAATTAAGAAATATAAATTTATTTTAAAAGAACAAGAATGATTAATTAATAATGTATTAAGATTTTATTTCTTAGGAATATGTCAGCAATAAAGCTCAACACTGAAATGAATAAACGTAAATAAATAAAACTCCACAGACAGCAGAGACACCCTCTGTGTTCAAAAGTCCCTTACCCCACAAAAAATGTTGATACAGGAGTTGGGTTAATATAAACACTCTTCCGTGCAGAATTTAACATTCCATCCTCTGCACACTCATAGCATGTTGTACATCATCGATTATAGCAACTATTGCTCTATTATAATCATGTTTGTATTTTTCTCTTCTACTATTTCTGGAGCTAGCTTAGGAACTGGGATCCTGTCTTATTTATCTTTGTATATTTGGCACCTAGCAGAAGGAGGTCCACAGTATCAGACAAGAGTCTGTTAAAGTATTATAATCCCATTGACCGGGGTTATGTACGTCAAGGGACAATGTAAGAAATGTCACAGTTCACAAGAAAGACTGGTTCCTAAACAGATATTAAACTCGCCACTGTCTTTATAACTTTGCTTCAAATCCAGTTTTCTATTAGCTCTGTTTTCCAGCTTTGGTCACTGCAAAGAGAGACCCTTAAGGTGTTCTCCCTTGAAAGGTTAGGCCAAACTTGATCGACATTTATTAATATTTGTTGAATGGCTCAAACAAAGGCAACCTCAGACAGTAAAGGATATCCCACTAGAATAATGTATACTTCTTTATACCTATTTATCTATCTATCTATATGTATATATGTGTGCGCATGTGAAAAATCAAGTATTTTTATCATCTGCTGGAGAATTACCTCTTTTTTACAACCCTCTTTCACGTGTCTCTCACTAAGCCCCCTGACAGCATCTATGAATGTGGCAGAGTCCCAAAGTGTTAGAGTCATGGCACTGAATAGCTCTGACTGGGAGAATGATACTGTATTTGCATTGTCAGAGACTTACAGCAGCTTTTGAAATCTTTCAAAAATTGACAGAAAGAGTTAATTACTTAATTGCTTTGTGCCTCAATTTTCTTATCTATAAAATGATAATAATAGTAGTTCCTACCTTACAGTAATGTTATGAGGGTGAAGATAACTAAAATATATAAGCATCTGGATACTGCTGACACATAAGCACTCAATAAATGCTAGCCATAATAATAATTACAAAATTTTCTTTTTATTAAAAGAAAAAACAACTATTCTCAGAATAAATATTGAGATAAATAATTGAGACTACTTGAAAGTATAGTTTAACATATTTTTTATCGAAACAATAAATAAAATATAGTCTGAGGGTATTTAACTTTAGGCTGAAACACATAAACTGCCATTTTTACAGGAAAAAAAAACAGCTGAATATCAGTAATTATATAAGGCTCACCTTTACCTATGGTATATCTTTCATATCTCCAAATCATGTTAGAAAATTTACATACATCTCCCTGAGAGACATTTAAAATAATTTTAAGAAACTGAACCTCTGTCTGGAATAAGGCTTCCAAAAATAATTTTTAAATGATTAAAGTTTTGCCACCATAAGCATCTTCAGTGGGATATGAAATGAATCTGATTATACTATTGAAAAGGCAGTAAATAACTTTCTGGAAAATATTAGTTTTTTAAGCAGTATGGTTAAACTTTTCTACTTCAGTTCGCTAAATAGAATCTTATCTGAAAAGACTAATGCAACTGCAAAAAAAGAAAGGAAAAAAAAAAGGTCTAGTGACTCCCTTTTCTTTGGAAGAGAGAGTTGGCCCAAATTATTATTTTCAATCATAAATACATTCCAATGGACTTGTAAGTTTTCTCACATAGCACTTCCATTTCCTGCTTATCGAAGGTTAAGAAATATGCTTAAAGATAGGCAGTTTACCTGAAAGAGAAAATTAAAATAGTGATTCTCAGATCTGTGAAATATTAATTCCTCAAATGTACTCATTCATTTATTCACTCATACATTCACTCAACAAACATTTATTGAGTGTCTTCTATGTGCCAAGGCAGTATTGGCTCGGAGATCAGAGGTAAAAATCATTTAGTCCTTAGCCTCAAGAACTTAGAATCCTTGACAAATTAAATAGAAAATAATAAAATATGATAATAGCTATAAAGGCTTCCATGAAAGAAACTTAGCTCAGATTGTAGTAAAACTTCCAAAGAAAGTGTCATGTAAGCTGAGATTTGAATAAAAAGTAGAGGCTTACTAGGAAAACAGTAGGAGGCAGGTATAGTTTGGTCCCAGGGAGAAAATAGCAAAGTACAAAAATAAGGATATTTGAGAAAACATGGCACAGTCAGGAAAACTGCCAAGTGACTCAGCATGGCCGGAGTGAACAGTTAAAGCAGTAGAAACAATAAGAAATACACCTAAAGAGGCCAGCAGAGACTAGATCATGAAGGATCTTGCATGTAATACTTTGGTAACAAGTTTGGATTTTACCTGGCAGATTTGCAAGTAAATGGGAAAGTGAGAGTGTGCGTACGTACAGATTTCTTTCTATTTTTGCTGTATTTATAACTTGATCAAGATAACAGAGTAGACAACAAAAAATACGGGAAAAACAAAAACAACAACAACGAAAAACTCACCATGTTTTCCCCTAGAAATATCCACATACTGGCACAGTCTGGGATGGATAATGGTCTTAAGGATTTGAAAGCGCCCTAAAATTTTAATGGAATTTGGTGTGAGAGGAAGCCCATTGCTTCCACAAACATCATGTGGCAAAGCTGAAGCAAAGAAGGTAAAGGCACCCATTTCAGCATCCTCCAAGGGGAACATTTTCAGAGTCTTAAATCTTCTAGAATTATCTGGAAAAAAAAGAGAATTTTATGATCAACCAACCAAACACTAAGGCAGTGTTTTCTCACCTTAATCATGATTAACAATATACAGCTTGGAAGAACATAACAATTTAAACACAGTAAAAAATATCATACTTAAAAAATTCTAAGATAATATCAAAATAAAAAAAAACCACATAAACACAAATTTATATTGAAGCTCTTAATAAATATCACGGTTCTTTAATGGCATAAAAAGAAAACGATATAATATTTCACTCAATGAAACCCTAACAGCTTTAAGAGTTTTAGAAGTCCATTGTTACATATTCCTATCAATAAGGCTCTTCTCCCACCCAACAGCAGCACAGCATATATTCTCCAATGTACATGGATCATTCTCCAGAACAGACCACATTTTAGGCCACAAAGCAAGCCTCAATAAATTCAAAAACATCAAAATAATACAAAGCATCTTCTCTGATCACAACCCTATAAAACTTGAAATCAGTAACAGGGAGAAGAGGAGAAAAAAAATCAAAAACATGGAAACGGAATAACACCTTGTTAGAAAACCACTGGATAACAGAAGAAATTAAAAATGAAATTAAAAAATTCCTAGACTCAAATGAGATTGAAAACACAACATAGCAAAACCTGTAAGATACAGCAAAAGCAATGCTCAGAGGAGAATTCATAGCAATAAACACAGACATCAAAAAAGAATAAAAGGCCCCAATCAACAGCTTAATCTACAACTTGAACAAACAGAAAAAGAGCAGCAAAAGAAGCCCATAGTCACCAGAAAAAGGAAATAACAAAGATCAGAATAGAAATAAATGAAACAGAAAACAGAAAAAGAATCAACAAGACTAAAAGCTGGTTCTCTGAGAGGATCAATAAAACAGACAATCCACTGGCCAAACTGACAAAGGAAAAGAATGAGAAGATGCAAATAACCACAATAACAAATGAGATGAGTGACATTACAGCAGAACAAACTGAGATAAACAGGATCATAATAGAATACTATGAAAAACTGTATTCTAACAGATTTGAAAACCTAGAAGAAATGGACAAATTTCTAAAAACACACTACCTATCTAAGGTAGCACAAACTAAAGTAGGAAATTTAAACAGACCCATAACAAAACAAGAAACTGAAGAGATCATAAAGAAACTCCCAACAAAAAAAAGCCCTAGCCCAGACGGCTTCACTGGAGAATTCTACCAAACATTCAGAGAAGAATTGACACCAATCCTACTCAAACTATTCCAGAATATAGAAAAGGAAGGAGTACTCCCAAACTCATTCTACAAAGCTAGCGTATCTCTGATACCAAAGCCAGGCAAAGACAACACTAAAAAGGAAAATTATAGACCAATATCTTTCATGAATATAGATGCAAAAATTCTCAACAAAATCTTAGCCAACAGAACTCAACAGCATATCAAAAAAAAAAAAAAAAAAAAAAAAAAATACACCATGACCAAGTGGGATTCATACCAGGGATGCAAGGATGGATCAACATTAGAAATTCAATCAATGTAAATTATCACATAAATAAAACAAAAGGGAAGAATCACATGTTCATCTCAATTGATGCAGAAAAGGCGTTTGATAAAGTCCAAACCCATTCTTCATAAAAATTCTCAGCAAAATATGAATAGAAGGGAAATTCCTCAACATAATTAAGGTCATACATACAAAACCAACAGCCAACATTATTCTCAATGGAGAAAGACTGAAAGCATTCCCCTTGAGAACGAGAACTAGGCAAGGATGCCCTTTATCACCACTTTTATTTAATATTGTACTGGAAGTCTTAGCTAGAGCAATAAGGCAAAATAGGGAAATAAAAGGTATCCGAATTGGTAAGGAAGAAGTAAAAGTATCCCTATTTGCAGATGACATAATACTATGCACAGAAAATCCCAGAGATTCTACAAGAAAGCTATTGGATCTAATAGAAGAATTTAGCAAAGTGACAGGGTACAAGATTAACACATAAAATCAGTCAGATTCCTCTACACTAACCAAGAGAACTCTGGAAAGGAAATCGGGAAAACTATACCATTTATAATAGCCTCCCAAAACATAAAATACTTGGGAATAAACCTAACTGGGGATATAAAAGACTTATATAAAGAAAACTACAAAATAGTACTGTAAGAAATCGAAAGAAACCTATATAAATGGAAAAACATACCATACTCATGGATAGGAAGGCTTAACATTGTGAAAATGCCAATACCACCCAAAGCCATCTACAGATATAATGCGATCCTGATCCAAATTCCAACAACATTCTTTAACAAGGTGGAAAAAATTATCACCAACTTTATATGGAAAGGAAAGAGGCCCTGAATAAGTAAAACATTGCTGAAGAAGAACAAAGTAGGAGGGCTCACATTCCTGATCTCAGAACGTCCTATACAGCCACGGTAGTCAAAACAGTCTGGTACTGGTACAACAATAGACACATAGACCAATGGAACAGAACTGAGAACCCAGAAATATATCCATCCACCTATGGTCAGCTGATCTTCAACAAAGGGCCAAAGACCATTAAATGGGGAAAAGAAAGTCTCGTTAACAAATGATGCTGGAAAAACTGGATATCCATTTGCAGCAAACTGAAACAGGATCCATATCTCAAACCATACACAAAAGCTAACTCAAGATGGATCAAAGACCTAAACGTAAAACCTATAACCACAAAGATCTTAGAAGAAAAAATTGAGGAAAGCCTAGGAGCCCTAATTTATGGCATAAATAGAACATCAAACATAACTAAAAAAGCACAAAGAGCAGAAGATAAACCAGATGATTTGGATGTCATGAAAATCAAATACTTACGCTTATCGGAAGACTTTTCCAAAAGATTAAAACGAGAACCCACAGACTGGGAACAGTTTTTTGTCTACGATATATCTGACAAGGGTTTAATCTCTAAAATTTACAGACAACTCCAACAACTCAACAACAAAAAGACTAACAACCCAATTAAAAAATGGGCAAAGGACATGAATAGACACGTCACCAAAGAAGACATCCAGGCAGCCAACAAATACATGAAGAGATGCTCATGATCGTTAGCTATTCGAGAGATGCAAATCTAAACTATAATGACATACTATCTACCACTAGTAAGAATGGCATTAGTCAAAAAACAGAAAACAACAGATGCTGGAGAGACTGTGGGGAGCTTGGAACTCTCATACACTGCTGATGGGAATGTGAAATGGTACAACTACTATGGAAAATGATATGGCATTTCCTCAGAAAGCTAGAAAATAGAAATACCATATGATCCAACAATCCCACTCCTATGTATATATCCTAGAGAAACAAGAGTCTTGACATGAATAGACATATGCACACCCATGTTCGCTGCAGCATTATTTACAACAGCAAAAAGACAGAAATGCCTAAGTGCACATCAACAAATGAATGGATAAACTGTGGTACATACACACAATGGAATACTACGCAAGGTTAAAGAATAATGACAAATCTGTGAAACATATCACAACATGGATGATCCTGGAGGACATTACGCTGAGTGAAATAAGTCATTGCAAAAGGACAAACATTGTATGAGACCACTATTATAAAAAGTTGAGAAAAGGTTTTCACCCAGAGAGAAACATTCTTTGATGGTTACCAGGGATGGGCTGGGGGGGTGGGTGCGGTAGGGGAGGGAAAACTACTAACTAGATAGTAGACACATACAAACTTTGATGAAGGGAGAGATAATATACTATATGGGGGAAGTTAGCACAACATAATCAAGGTAAAGGAAGATATTGAAAGGTATGCAAGAGTAAAAGGCAACAACAGTAAATACTAATACATATACAATCCTGCAACAGCAGTAATAACAATAATGTATGAGTGAATACATACATGGATATGTAAGCTGAACAGGCAAAGGAGTGAGTATGGAAGTACACCCATGTACATATACCTGTATACATGATGCAAATATACCCAGGTATGCAACAGTGCACACAGGGGACACAGTCACAAAAACTTCTTAGCCGTAACTGTACACCTCCTGGGCTGAGATACTGGGCTTGAGGACTAGGGACTATAGTTTTGGGGGACATCTAGGTCAACTGGCATGTCATAATCCATATAGACAATGTTCTATATTCTACCTTGGTAAGTAGAGACTGGGGTCTTAAAAGCTTGCAAGCAGTCATCTAAGATTCAACAATTGATCTCTTCCATTCAGAGCAAAGAAGAGTGAAGAAAACCAGAGTCAAGGAAACAAGTAGTCCAAAGGACTAACGGACCACATGAACCATGCCCTTCTGAGACCAGAACTAGATGGTGCCCAGCTACCGCTACCGACATCTCTGACCAGGACCAAAATAGTAGGTAATGGACAGAGTAAGAGAGAAACGTAGAACAAAATTCAAACTCATAAATAAGACCAGAGTCAGTGGTCTGATAGAGATTGGTGGAACCCCAAGACTATGGCTCTTAGACACCCTTCACTCCCAGAGATCATATTATAGCCATACAATCGACAGGGCTATAAAATGAACAACACCAGTGACGAACATATACCTCAGAACAATCAACTATCCGAGACCTAAAGGGCAGCATTTTCCCAAAAGCAAAGTTCAGAAAGATGGTAGGGCAGGAAAGCTGGGTGAATGGATGCGTGAACCCAGGGAGGAAGGGGGGAGAGTGCTGACACATTCAGGGGTTTGCAACCAATGTCACAAAACAAGCTGTGTATAATTTTTGAATGGGAAACTAATTTGCTCTGTAAACTTTCACCTAAACAACAATAAAATCTTCAAAAACAAAAAAAAAAAGAAAATAACGCTCTTTTCTTTACCTAAAGCTTGAATAACCCACAGACCATCAAGAACCTCTCCTTCTCACAGTGAGGAAGGTCAGGAAAGAGGAAATATACCAACCAGAAACTAAATAATCAAGTCGCTATGAGTCAGAATCGACTTGACAGCAGTGGGTTTGGTTCTGGAGTTTTGACTAACACTAGGAAAATGAAACCTGGTAACATAAGGCTCTATAACGTTAATTGAACAACTTATGAATTTTTGTTTTTGTGGTAGGTGTTTTACATAAGTGATCATCTTCACCTACTTCAACAATCCTGATAGATTGTTATTGCCTCCACTTTACAGATAGATGTTCCATGTGTAGGGCCTGAGGGGTCCTATTTGCATGGATTCCAAAGTAAATGGTGCCTTC
Organism: Dugong dugon; assembly: GCA_030035585.1. Lineage (NCBI taxonomy): Eukaryota > Metazoa > Chordata > Mammalia > Sirenia > Dugongidae > Dugong > Dugong dugon. The sequence goes on along the minus strand of CM057463.1, from coordinate 15,370,147 downwards.
AGAGTTGTGTAATGGGGAAGCATAGATACTAAGAAACTTGCTCCAAACCCATTTGAATCACATCAAGGCAACAATAACAAAAAAGTTCCCCTGACACAAAATTTCTTTCACCCAGCTATCTCATTAAAAAGACATTCTATTAGTCAAGCACTGCCTTCTCCCCTTCTCAGTTTTTAAAATGAAAATGCTCAAATTCCAGTCCAAGATAGACCGTTTTTCTCAGTCTGTCCAGAAACCACATTTAAAAAAAAAAAAAAAAAAAATATATGTATATATACATACAAAAGGAATTTTTCAAATGTATGAACTCATAACAAGGTAGAGAGCCCTGAGCTGCTGAAAAGCAAAATACTTATAGAAGATAACTGTCATAAGACACAGAAAGAAGAAAGCTACAATTTATAATACCTGAGAGGTTTGTTTGGCTTCTTCAGATTTAGTGGCTTCAGACTCAGAGAAGTCAGTAACAGCAGTCAGAAGAGGGATTGAAACCAGGATGATGTGAAGGGTTCAAAAATAGGATAACTCTGCCACCAGTCCCTCAACATTTGCCAGGTGTTTACCCTGCAAGCAAAAATAAATAAAAAAATAAATAAATAAAATTCTTCCCTAAAGAAATTGAACAAACTGTCTGAAGATAATTATAGCAGCTGATAAGGGCACTGGTGTCAAAATCCAACTCCTTAATTTTGTAATTTGTAAGACCCCGATGTAATATCTGGCTCTCCACCCAGCCATTCTCAAACAAAGCAAGTCAATAAACAAGACTTGTGCATATACACAAAGCCCCTAGACAGCCTCCCTTAACTCTTAAACAACGAGTGGTTCAGGGATCATCACATAGTTGAGGAAAGACTACTGCGTAAAAGGCAAAAAATAAAATAAACCAAAAATATCTGGACTTGGAGGCACCCAAAATAATTTCTGAAATTAAAAAAATAATAATAATTCAAATATATTTAGAGAGATTTGAGAAGATACTGCATTCTTTATGTAAAAGCATAAGATTACAGAAAAACATATTTCACAAAAGAGTAAGGGGAACGAACAATAAACACGAGAAGATAAACAATCTCATTAATGATCAAGCAAATGCTCATTAAAATTACATGAGAATTATAGCCACCAGATTGATAAAAATTAATAAATCTGCTAACACATAATGTTGGTGAGGCAATGGAGAAATAGGAACTCTCTTTCACTATAAGTGGGAGTATAAATTGGTACAATCACTTTGGAAAAAAGTTTGGCACTATTTTGCTATTCCACTCCCGCTAAAACTCTGGCTCACATACAATAATAGATGCATACAAGAAAGATCAGAGCAGGATTGTTCCTAGTATCTCCAAACTGGAAACAACATAAATGTACAATGACAGGTGAATGGTTAAAGAAGCTTTGCCACCTTCACCCAGTGGAAGACTATACAGGATGAGAAATAAGCAAACAGCATGGATAAATTATAGAAATATAACACTGAGTGAAAAAAAGTCACACAAAATTCACACCACTTTCATAAATCTAGAAAAAAATGCAAAACTAAATAATAAATAGTTCAAGAATACTTACATATGTGGTGAGACTATACTCAAAAAGCAAAGGACTAATTAAAAAAAAAAATTCAGGATAGGGTTATCACTGGAGGAAGAGCAGGGGTGATATTAGGGAAAAATCCACAAAAACTTCAAAAATCTTGACTAATATACCAGTTCTTAAGTGTTAGGTAATTAGTGTTCATATTATTGTTATGCTTCATAATTTTTATATATCTATATCCATCTCTATATGTATCCATATGTGTGTGAGCTATATACTACATATTTCATAATTTAAAATAAAAAAATTAATTTTCAAGAAAGACAAAGGAATTCAATGGGGGAAAGGACAATCTTTTTAACAAATTGCAATGGAACAAGACATCCACATGTTAAAAGCATGAACCTCCGTGTGGATACCTTGACGGATGATACCATCCATTAAAAATTTGAGATGGATCATAGACCTAAATGTAAAAGCCGAAACTATAAATCTTTTAAAAGAAAACATAAGAGAATATCTTTGCAGTCTTAGGCTAGGCAAAGAATTCTTGAGCTGGATACAAAAAGCATGAACCATAAAAGACAATTTTGATAAACTAAACTTTATAAAAATTAAAAACATCTCCACATCAAAAGATACCCTCATGAAAACGAAAATACAAGCGAAGACTAGGATAACTAATACACACACACACACACATACATGTATACATATATATATACACACACACATGAGGAACCCTGGTGGTGCAGTGGTTAAGAGCTCAGCTGCTAACGAAAAGGTCAGCAGTTGGAATCCGCTAGTCACTCCTTGGAAACCCTATAGGGCAGTTCTACTCTACTCTGTCCTATAAAGTCGCTATGGGTTGGAATCGACTTGACAGCAACAGGTGTGGTTTTTTTGGTTTTATACATATATACATACGTATGTATATGTGTGTGTATATGTATGGTATTATGTGTGTATATATATATTAAAAAATACTGTTGCCGTTGAGTCAATATACATATATATATCTGACATTTTTATAATATATGTGTGTAGATGTATGTGTCTGTGTGTGTGTATGATAAAAGACTTGTACCCAAAATATATAAAGAACTCCTACAGCTAAATATCAAAAAGACAAATAAGTCAACACATAAACAAGCAAAAGTTTTTGAATATAAACATCAGGAAAATGCAAATTAAAGCTGCAATTACATACCATTTCATGCCTAACAGAATGGTGAAAATTAAAAAGGTAAGCAATACCAAGTAATGAGAAAAATGTGGAATTGGAGTTCTAATATATGGCTGGTAAGAATATAAAATGGCACATGAACTTTGAAAAACTGTTTAATAGTTTCTTCTCAAGTTAAAAATAGTCCTAAGTTATGACCCATAGGAGAAAATAGAGATAGTGGGTCAAGTGAAGAATAAAAAAATCCACCATACAGGTCTGAGAGAGAGAGAGAAAGAGAAAGAGAATACAAACATATAAAATAAAGGAGAAGAAATTATGAAAGAATAGAAGGAATTTGAAGGAGAATGAACTCACACCTAGACATGCCACCGCACATATTCAAAGCATCAAGCATAACTCGAAGATCTTAAACATTTCAGAGAGAAAAGAAGCAGTTCAGCTATTGATAAATTAGAATAAGACTGGCATTAGATGTTTCATCAGCAACAATGGAAGTTAGAAGCCCATGAAACCTTCCAAGATTTGAAGGAACATGATTTTGATTGTATACCCAGCCAAACAATCAATTATAAAAGCAAAACAATAATTTAAAACCATATAAATATTAAAAAATAAAATCACTATCCACATATGTTTTGTGAACATGTTTATGATGTACTTTAGCAAACAGAGGAGAAAACCAAATAATAGCAGATATGGGGTTCAGGAAATAATGACACTTATCCAAGATTTCAATGAATATAAATCCAGGGTAGAGGCTATACAATAGGCCTAGAAAGCAATCTGTTCTAATTAAGTACAAATCATTGGGCTCCAAAGGAATTCCTTCAAAAAGAGAAATAGAATGGCAGAGTCCAAGCTATACAAATAATGAGAAGGCCTGGTTTAAAAAGCATAGACTTTCCCAAGAAGAAAGCTGAAAGGCAATCATGAAAGTGAGGAGGGTTAAAAACTATGTATTTGTTCTAAAAAACTTAACTATGAAATTTTTTCCACTGGAGAGAGAAAAAGAAGAATCCATTTGACCTTCATATTATAAATATTTTCCTTAGCATGGCACAAGGATCGTGCAATTAAAACATAGGAAACGAAATGAATCATAGCATACTGCTTGGTTCTAAATCGACGAATATATACAAAGCCATATATTAAAGAAGAAATATATTGTCTCAGTTATCTAGTGTTGCTATAACAGAAATACCACAAGTGGGTGCGTTTAACAAACAGAAATTTATTTTCTCACAGTTTAGGAGGGTAGAAGTCTGAATTCAGGGCACCAGCTACAGGCGGTCAGCTTTCTGTCACTGTTGACTCTGGTGGAAGGTCACTGTCTCTTCAGCTTCTATTTCTGGCCTCCTTGGTGATCTTCATGTGGCATCCAAGTAAAATGAAATCCTTGACAACATCAATATTTTCTTTATCATGATGTTGCTTATTGATCCAGTTCTGGGGATTTTTGTTTTCTCTATGTTGAGGTGTAATCCATACTGAAGGCTGTGATCTTTGATCTTCATCAGTAAGTGCTTCAAGTTTTCTTCACCTTCAGCAAGCAAGGCTGTGTCATCTGCACATCGCATGTTGTTAATGAATCTTCCTCTAATCCTGATGCCACATTCTTCTTCATATAGTCCAGCTTCTCCGAACTGTTTTAAAGCCCTGGAACAGAATAAGAGAATACTGCATACTTTAAAATCAGGAAAGGTGTGTGTCAGGGTTGTATCATTTTACCATACTTATTCAATCTGTATGCTGAGCAAATAATCCAATCTCCCACTTCAGGCTCCTGAAACTTTCAGTATCCACGCAGGAGATTGGTCACCGGCGGGACTGTGGAGAGCAATGCACATTCAAAGAGGTGTGGTTGGGAGCTGTTTTTGAGCCCACTGTTGCAGCCACTGTGTGAATCCATCTTGTTAAGGATCTTCCTCTTTTTCACTGACCCTCTACTTCACCAAGCATGATGTCCTTCTCCAGGGACTGATCCTTCCTGATAAAATGTCCAAATATGTGAGACTTAGTCTCACCCGTTGCTTCTAAGCAGCATTCTGGTTGTATTTCTTCCAAGACAGCTTTGTTCATTCTTTTGGCAGTCCATGGTATATTCATTATTCTTTGCCAACACCACCATTCAAAGGCATCAATTCTTCTCCAGTCTTCCTTATTCATCATCCAGCTTTTGCACGCATATGCAGCAACTGAAAACACCATGGCTTGGGTTAGGTGCACCTTAGTCTTCAAGGTGACATACAAAATATATTTTCAAAAGTTGATGTGAAAAGAGGTAGTTTACATATACTATTTAGAATTATGGAAGTAACCAATATGAAAACCAAAAACTGTGATAACAATTATTCAAAAATTTAGAGAAGAGAGGCTGTGTATGGCGTGAGCTGTCATGTTGTTGTTAGTTGCCGTGGAGTCAATTCTGACTCATGAAGACCACATGTATGCAGAGTAGAACTGCTCCTTACAGTTTTCAAGGCTATGACTTCTGGATGTAGATGTCATAAGTCAAAAAAAAAAAAAAAAAGAATTAGCAGTTTAACTTATTACTCAACATAAATATCAAAATTAGAAGAAAAGAAAAGGTTAAAAGTTAAAAGTGGTTATCTTTGAAGAACAGAGTAGGAAAGATGAGATAGCGAAACTGTTAAATTTTATTATACAGTTCTACCACAGTATGCTATTTGATTTTCAATTATATGCCTCTATTACTTAGATGGAAAATGAAAAACCAAAGCAACCAAATAAATAAGATGCAAAGGATCTGAAGAGATAAAGCACTCTGTTAGCATAGAACAGCTCAGTGTTCTGCTTCAACTCTGTTGAAGCCGATGGGTGTACACAGAAAGGGTCACCAAAAAATACACAGACACACACACACACACACACACACACACACACACACACACACACACACACACACACACACACACACACACACACACACACACACACGATAAGTAGAAGATAGCTAAAGATGGAGGATGACAGCTGAGGTGAGAGGTTAGGTTGAGAATAAACATAATGTAATTAGTTGGGCTTGAAAATTAATTCATCCAACAAGCATGTAAGTTAAATCATTAGGCTGCTAACCAAAAGACTGGAGGTTGAGTCGACCCAGAATCGCCAAGGAACAAAAGTCTAGTGATATACTTGCGAAAAATCAGCATATCAATAGTAAGAACTATGGAGCCTAGCTCTACTCTGACACACGTGGGGTTGCCACGAGTGGGGATCCATTAGAGGTTAACAGGTTTATCAACAAGTCGGTTTCCACCCCCCCCCCCACCCGCTGGGCCAATCACAGTGAACAAGACACAATTTCTGCTCTAAAGAATTTGGAGTCCAGTGCCTCAAATGTGGAGAAAATGTAAACAAATGGGGCAAATGATGATTTCATCATGAATAAAACAGTTTACACATTTAACTGGAAAATGATACTAGTCGTTTATTTTATATAATCTTCCTTCAAAAAGTTGACTTTGTTCCAAATAGAAACAGGAACAAGAGGCCTTAGAAAGCAACCATTGACAATCCTAAAGTGACTTCCTTCCACTTTTTCACTTCTTCCCATTGCACCGGGGAATGTTCAACTTGGACAACGGACTAAACTCTGACAACCAGAAACAAACCAAAGCAAGAGTTCGCATCTGTGGTGAACAATGGAGGGGTAGATTCTGTATTGACTAACCTCTTCTTTTATCCTTCCTTTGAACCAGTAGTGCAGTGGTTACTTTTAAAGAGCTGTCTACAGTACCCAAAGGATTAAGGTAAACGTGTGGTAAGGTAGAAGGCAGCTGTAGCTAGACATGGAGACAGTACCCAGCAGCAAGAAGCTCCGCAGCTCCTCTATAGTTTCCACTACGGACACGCAGGGCCACTCGCTGCACCTGACGTAATTCTACTTCCCACCAGACCCACCCACTATGACACAGAAAACTAGGATACCCGAGTACCTGCCTCTGACTCTGGGGAAGCAGGCAGGCACACAAACAAGGGGGATGAAGCTTCTATACAGGACCCCGACACTGCCGCGGCGGCTGGCGTTGCGGCTGTTGTTTAGTGCACCAGTCCCTGCACTTGAGGAGCTTCTACAAAAGACACCACTCCTGGAGCGCCGGGAGCTCAGAGGTTGCGCTGTGCCTGCGAGCTTAATCACCTGAAATTTCCAGCTCAGAACCCGGCCAGAAGCACAAGGCCCGGCTCGGGCGCTGACAGTTCCCAGCCCTTTCCCTTCCCCGCCCCTCTCTCAGACTCAGCCCGGCCGCGTCCTTTGACTTCACAACCTCCGCGACGCAGCCCGGAGGAAAGTCCCCGACTTCCGGTGCACTACCCCTTGCCTGATCCGGCGACAAAATGTAGCGACCGAAGAGGAAGTGCAAGGACGATGCTGATTGAGGAAATGGGAGGCGGGGATCGTGATGTGATTTGTGTACAAGACTGCGCAAAAGGAGGAGGGACAGAATTTGGGATTTAATTTGTTCATCGTTCAGGCATTTAGTGGGGACAGCCCGCTGGGTCCTTTTTCATTGCCATTTTGTGAGGGAGGCTGTACCAGCTACGCCGGCCCGAGGCTATCTCGGAACCACCGACCACGGCTTCATGTGAGTGACGACCGCGACGGTGTAGGGGAGGTGAATTGCGACCGTAGGTGTTTGTGTTTCCTTACTCGCCTCTGGGAGAAAGAACATGCCCAACGCATGCTAGTGGGAAATCTGCTTGCCTCAGAACCAATTTTGGCATGAGGTAGTAGGGAAGAGCTTGAGACCTTCTGAAGGAGCCAACTTTAAGAAATGGGATGCGGGGTCCGAGGGAAGGGTTGCATGGGGAATGATATGTTCACAGACATGTTTACTTTCATGTAAATGTGTGTATCTGAGGACTTGGATGGGGGTGGGGGAGACAAATTCATTCATTGATAGGTAGTTATAAAACACCCCCATGGCGAAGTGTTTAGTGCACTAAGTGGGATGTTCAAACCCACCAGCAGCTCTGGGGAGAAAAGACCTGGCGCTCTGCTGTGGCGATCTGCTCGCGTACAGATTACAGCCTAGGAAACCATATGGGGCAGTTCTACTCTGTCTTAAAAGGATCGCTGTAAGTCGGAATAGACTCCAGAGCACACAACAACAACATGCTGGCGCAGATGGCTTGCACTCAACTACTAACCTAAAGGTTGGCAGTTTAAACCCACCCAGCGATGCGTGGAGGAAAGGCCTGGTGATCTACTTTCATTAAGATTACCGCCAGGAAGGTCCTATGGAGCAGTTCTACATGGGGGCGCCATGAGTCACAGTCTGCTTTATGGCGACGGGTTTGGTTTTTTGGTATTTTTGTTATTATCATTTTCATCTTGGATAATCATGAAATAGGATGCATTTTTGCATATTAGTAGCTCTGAAGAGAATCAACTTTTTAAATTTTGCTTAACCTGGCCAACCTTAGAAGTTTCTTTTTCTGGAATGTCTATCGCTTTGCGAAGAGCTAGTGTTCCACTAAAGATATATGGGAAATACTGGACAGTTTTATAACTTTTGGTGATTATATGTTAAAGGCATTTAATCTTCCTCTCCACCACCTTAGTACTCAAAGTAGAATTTCTCCTTTAAATCAAACAAATATCTAAAACTAGAACTCAGTTTCTAAATTGAGATTTTAAGAAATACTAACACTTCGGTGTCAAATTCTCCAATGTATCTTTTAGGTGTTTTGTTCTACTTAGCAGGGAAAAGTTAGGAAACAAGGAAGTGGAATAATTAACAAGTAATTAACAAAGAATACTACACAAACTCTTAAAAGCAAAGCACCACAGCACAACTGCTGTGTTTTCCTCTAATGGTTAGAATTTCTAGCCCAAAATGTATCTCCTGAAATATCTATAATGTAAGTAATACATATTTGAGTGGAAAATCGACCAAATAGAATTTCAACAGTTTTAAAATTCTTACCTGCAGAAGGTAGTAGGTAGTACTTTTAAAAGAAAACTATCACAGATATTTGGAGGCTGACTGGTTTGCAGACATTTAGAGGTTTTCCAGCTTCATGTTTCTAAACCTTCCTTCAGGCAAATGAATTTTTTTCATGCTGTGTTTTTGTGGAGTATGTAACTAATTTTTTATTACGGTTTCGTTCAAATGAGTATTTTTCTTAATGATCGTATTTAGAAGATCATTTCATTTACTGATATGGTATGATCTGTTTATAATTACTGTTTAGACTTTAAAGCTGTTTCTTGTTTCTAAAATTGTGAATATATATTAAAATAAAGCCTTCAGTTGAAATTCAGTTTGTACTGAATGTAAAATTAAAAATCATAATGGAACAGTTGGCACACTGTAGTGAAATGAGCACTGGTTTAAATGGTAAAAGAATTGTCTGAACTTAAGCAGTGTTGCTACTAAGTAGCACTGTCGTCCTGAATATAACCCCACTTTTTAAAAATCTCTCCCAGTTAGTCTATTTTTCTCATTGGTCTGAAAGCTGAGGAGTGCAGAGATCATGTTTATTTTTGTTCTTTACTATAGACTCAACACATGGTACAAAATCGACTATGGGTAAAGCTCAGCTCATGAACTTAATTACCTTCAGGGACCAGGCAGGTAAGATAAATGGCAGGCATTTGGAGTGGTGAAGTCTGTATATGCCTTTCTTAAAGGCATTCCGATTGAGTTATTTCAAACACTCTTCTCTGGAATACAAAAGCATCCCTGGTCTGCAGGGTGACAGTTTTCAATCCCTAGCAGAGAGTAGAGGTTAGAATCAAACCCTGAAGAATATCAGCATTAAAGGGACAGATCAAGAAAAAGGCGCTCTAGAAGACAAAAGGAGGTAACAAGGAAAACAAAATAAAAAATAAAAAAATCCTGTTGCTGTCAAGTCGATTAAAACTGCCCAATAGAGTTTCCAAGGAGCTGAAAGTATCCCCATTTTATGAATTAAGAAAATGAAGCATAAAGAAGTTAAATAATTTTACCAAAGTCACACAGGCTGTTAAGGATGTGAGTCAGCTAAGGTTTGTTGGCTGTAAATACTTCGTTTTAAGCACTGTGCTCTTCTGTCAGCGGTAGTGATCATTATCTGCATATTACTGGAAAACATTGACATAAGGCATTTCTTATTTTTTAAAAGATTTAACTGGCATTTAATCAGCAAACACTAGAAAGGTTGTTTTTATTTTTATTTTAAGAAAAGGATTGGCCAGGTAAGTTTATGATTGACTTTTCAGTCTTTTTTTTTTTTGCTTTTATTTATTTATTTATTATTGTAGTTGAAATGAGTTTACATTTCAAGTTAGTCTCCCATACAAAATTTTATACATACATTGTTATGTGACCCTAATTGCTCACCCCATTCTGCGACAGCACACTCCTCGTTTCTGCTCCTGATTCCCCATGTCCATTCATGTCCATTCAACCAGCTCCTAATCCTCTCTGCCTTCCCATCTCACCTCTGGACAGAAGCTGCCCCTGTGATCTCTTGTGTCTACTTGACTAAGAGGCACACTCTTCACGAGTATCACTTTATGTCCCACAGTCCAATCCAATCCCTGTCTGGAGAGTTGGCCTCGGAAGTTGTTTTAGATCTGGGCTGATAGAGAAACCAGGGCCCATGCTTTCCAGGGTGCCTCAAGTCTCAGTCAGACCATTAAGTCGATTTTCTTACTAGAATTTGAATTCTGCACCCTATCTTTCTGCTGCTTTGTCGGGTACTCTCTGTTGTGTTCCCTGTCAGGGCGGTCATGGGTGGTAGCCAGGCACCATCTAATTCCTCTGGTCTCATGCTGATGAAGTCTCTGGTTTATGTGGCCCTTTTTGACTTTTCAGTCTTTTTACAAAATGTGTGAGAAAGAGATAAAGTAGTATACATTTTAAAACTAATTTCAGTTGTATTTAAACATTTTTTTAAATAGGTTTATATTTTAAAGCCAGGGGATGAAGTAGTCAAACTTGGGATTCATGAATATTGCAGTCAGTGTGTTTGTGGTTAAGGACATGGACTGTGGAGTCTGGGAGAACCACATGTAACTATTTCACTCGGGGCAAGTTTCTTTATCATTCAGCTTCAATTTTTTTTCTTTAAAATGAGGTTAATAATATACCACAGTGACTCACAGCTGTGAGAATTAAATAATACACATAAAACATTTAATATCGTGTGTAGCATACAGTAAAAGTGTTTAGAAATGTATGATGTTGTAATTAATAAGATCACTGGTTACAGTGTTAAAGGTGTAATTGAAAGAATTACTAAAAAGCTAAAATGAAATCATGGCAGAAAGGAAATCTTGAGAGAATAGAAGGGATAAGAACAATTAAAAAATGAAAAGACAAAAATGATTATGCCGGATTGCTTGCTGGTAGTATTCTACTTAGGGAATCTGATTTTAAAAAATGTGATATGATGTCAGTCTGCTGTTAGCTTTTTAGATTAGCTAACTTGCTTCTTGTGGTAGTTTAATGAAGGAAATCTGTTTTATTAAGTGGCTCCAGAACTTGCATCTCAAAGCCTGTGTATTTTAATTCCCACTTAGAACTCATATTTTGAAATAATATATTAGCTACATTTGTTAAATAATAGTTAATTCATTCTTTCTTGAATTTTTTTGATGCTTAGACTAATTGGAATTGCCAATTATTATAGGTGCTTCAAACGAAATATTTCCAAACTCATTATCTTTTCCACTCTGAATCTGCTACATGTTCCCTTATCTCAGTGAAAGGCACTGCTAGTTTCAGCTGCTTTTCCACAAATGTCTCACTGCTTATATCTTAAATAACTTCTTGATAACTCACTTTACTTTGGCTTTTCTGCTCTACCTCAGCCCTTTTTTCCATATTGTATCCAGTCATCTTTTTCCTGCTTAAAACCCTTCAGTGTTTCGCTGTTGAACTTGACTTTGTACTCTTCCATCCACCCCCTTTTCTCTCCTCATATTGATTTATAGAAAACATCCCGTCTGCTCTTTTTCACCTCCAAGCTGCTAATATATTGCTGCTTGTACTTAGAACACTTTCTTCATTCTTCTGCTTCCCTTCCCGCCACCTCCACCCCCCTTTTTTTCCTGCCTGACTTTTACTTATCCCTGGGACTTAAGTTTGATATCTCCCCTCTCAGAAACCTTCCGTGACCTCCCAGTCTCCATTAAGTTGCTCCTCTTAACTGTTGCTGTAACTTTATACTAGTGATTACCTCTTCCCCCTTACTTCCTCCAGTAGATAATGAATTCCTTTTGAGTGGGAGACTTTATTGAGTTCACAGGGTCTGCTGCAATGACTGACATATAATACTAGATGCTCAACAATTTATTGAGTTAATGAATTTTTTTGAAGTACTGCACTTAAGTGATATAATGACAGTTAAAAAAAAAAAAGGACCAAAAGTAAATTCACATGAAAGAATGATTTCCATTTAGCTTTTTGAAATATTTCAAATAGCTTACTTATTATTTTATTGAACCTCTAGATTAACATTCATTCCCCAATAGAATGAGTCTTCCTTCTACCTCTTCTCACACTCACCTTTTGGCCACTTGCCTGTATGTATGCCTTAACCATCCCATACGTGTATACATGTGCATCCACTTGAGCCTCGAGGATAAGATACATGAGGTAGTTTGTTTAAAATTTGATATTTTATTGAACTTTAGAAAATTTTATTCTTTGAAGGTAGTGTCTGTGATCATATATAGAGCTAATTCAATTAAAGACTTGATTTTAGGAAAAAGTTATGTGACTTGATTATTTTTCATTCAGTTTGGAAGTGAGCTTTGTAGTTGTTGATTTTGTCTTGTAAATCCAATTCACATTATTAAACTTGTAAAGCTGTGTTTATTTTCCAAATAAAGTTTGCAGATTAGTACACTTAGAACTAATGTTGAGCTTTTAAGTTTATTCACAATGTGACATTTTTGCCGTTAAAACTTTAAACTGTAATTTCTAAACTCTCAAACCCATCTTTAGAACTAACATTACTTAAATATATTTTAAACTCCTTTAGAAAATGTCAAAGCAATATTTATAAGACCCTGAGTGAAACAGCACATGAATATATTTTGTGATCCATTTTCCTCTCTGACTATTCATAACCCATGATATTCTAAAAACAACAAATGGCTCTCAGCATTTGAGAAAAGTTCTGTCAGCACACAGCTAACTACAAGGTAGTCCAAAATATCTTTTAGATGTCACAAGACAAGTTTTTAATATTGGCATCATGAATAGTATTTCCAGATAATCAGTTGTCTAGGAGTAGAGAAAAAGTAGACACTGGTTAACAGCTGGTGCATTTTATGATCATTCCTATTATTTTGCCAAGAAAACTTGATTATTGCAAGAGAAGTGGCTGTCTTAGCAGATGTTTCCTCCTCTTTTAATGAGGCGTCTTCTGTAATGGTATTGTTGATATTATGGCAGTTAAAATAGTTAAAAATAATGTGATACAATACTGTATGATATGTGTCATCATTGTATGATTTATGAAAACTGTTAGAAAACTACTATGGCATAACCAATGAGGACTTTGTAAGTAATTAGAATGCAGAGCTTTCTCAGGTTTCAGTGCTGTTTAGTTAAGTTTGTGGTTCATTGAATTTTTATTATTTTTTCCCTTTCCTTAAACCAGAACCATTTATGTCGTTCTCATAAAACAATTCTTCTCTTGATATTCTTGTCCAGTTGTGTGCCTCTGGCAAACTAGTATGTATGGCTCATTCTGGATTACTTTGCCTTCTGAACTAGAGCCGAGAGCTGTTAAACCAGTCCTTAGAAAAACCTTCACAGGGCCTTCAAACTGAAATTTACTTGATTCCATTTAGTTCCACTGAGCGTTCCTTTTGTTTGTACCATTTCCTTAATCTCAAGTCTGTTATTTTTATAGTTTCCACAGTGATGAATGAAATGTCTGTTTGTAGGAGAAAGTCTGCAAAGATAATTCAGTTCACTGTTGTCTTATTGTACTCCCAAGGACAGAAGTCCTTAAATATATTTTGTTCACTGTTGTCAACACAAAATTCGGAATAATGCAAATATGTTAATATTTATCACTCCCATAGATTATATCACTTGCAAATTAATGTGTACCTTAACCAAATTTTCTGAGTACAATATTTGTTGTGTCTCTATTCCTTAAGAAAATATAAAAATCATACTGAGGAACCTAGAAAATATCATAGCATTAGGTAACATTCTATACTGAGATCTTCTTGAAGGTGAGGATTGTATCCATACATTTTCTTTTTTTGTGGTTCTAAAATTTTGCCCAGAGCCTGGCACAGTAATAGTTAACTTCCACTTATCTGCTGTGTGCCAAAAATCGTGTTAGTTTCTCATGGTTTCTTACTTTGCCCCACCTCAACCCTATGCGATATGTTAAATTATCTAAGTTTCACAAATGAGAAAACTGAGACTCACAGAGGTGGTATAGCAAGGTTACACAGCTGTTAAGTGGCATAGGATAGGCGTAGACTTGAGGTCTGATTTCCAAGTCCATGTTCTTTTTACCCCTCTTGTAATAAGTTTCAGTAGGTCTGAAAGGGGAGATGATACTAGTATATACCTTGTAATAAGTTAATATTTATAAAATGGTTAGAAAGGGCCTGACAAATAATAAAGACAAAGTAAACACTAGATATCATTATTATTCATCAGGAAATTTGAGATGACATGTACTGTCATCCGTAATTATTTCATATGTGAATGGTTTTGTGAAATCACTGTCTGCCCTGTCTGTTCTCATTATTTTAACATTCCAAGGCCTAAATATGTGTTTTCCGCTAACATTTCTCCTTATTACTGTCATGCCTTCTGTTTTTTTCTTTATTTTTCATACTTCATTTATCCAATCAATTGGTTTAAAATACCCCTATTTTTACTAATATTACAGGTGATAGAGATTTCTGAGTCCTAATTTTATTTACCAATTCACCATTAAAATTAGACCTTAGAGGTTCTGGGCAAAATGGCGCTCTAGGCAGAGGCACCACGCCATCCCTCCACAGCAAAGATCTGAAAAACTAGCCGAACAAAGAATGCAACAGTCCTGAAACCCTAAAACATGAAATGAAGAGATAAAGAACTCAGCCAAGCACCAAATGGAGAGATAAAGAACTCAGCCAAGCACCAAACAGAGTGAGAAAACTGACAGAGAACGGAGAGCGAGGAGAGATTCATGCAAAGGTCCCCTACCAACTAACGCAGCGCGGATCCACGATTTTGGACTCCTATCGGAGACCAGCAAACGGGGGTACAAGAAGGCAGCCTCAGGGAGCGTCCAGCGGGAGACAAAACAACCGGTAATCTGGGGTGTGCGCTTTTCCACCTCCCACCCCTCTTCGCCCTGGCTCGGCCTCCTCTGCTAACCATGGCCACAGTCGCTTGACTGGGAAGTGCCTGCTGCTTGGATTCCACACACCCAAGTGGGCGGCTCTCTGGATGCCATTTGTTGGCTGCTAGTGTTGCTTTTTTTTTTTTCCTGCTTCTATTGATTTCTCACTTGCCTCCCGCCACATCCCCCTCCTTTCACTTGAGTGCCTGGCTCTGTGCACCATCTTTGCTTCTTCCTGAGGTGCTGCAGAGCGCCCGCAATTTGTGATATATGCTTTCCCACTCTCCACCCTTCTTCACCCACACTCAGCCTCCTCTGCTTCCCACGGACATGGTCTCTTGTCCAGAAACACCAGCCCACACTAGCTGGCTCTCTGAGTGCCATTTGTTGGCTGCTGGTGTTGCTTTTTTTTTTTTTCCTGCTTCTTTTGATTTTTTGCTTACCTCTCGCCGCCTCCCCCTCCTTTCGCTCAAGTGTCTGGCTCTGTGCACCATCTTTGCTTCTTCCTGAGGGGCTGCGGAGCTCCATTCGAGTGTGGAGCTGCTTCCTGATCTGGGCTACTGCACTGGTGGGATCCCGGGGCTTTTGTTCGTTTGTTTGTTTTGAATTGTTTGTCTGTTTTCCTTTTTTTGAGTTGGGAGCCCTTTCTGGTCAGGTGGAGCTGTGTGGCAAGGAACTCCCCTTCAGCTTCCACAGACGCGCAGAGGGATCCCTGAGTGCATTTCTTTTCTCGTTGGGTTTTTTTTTTTTTTTTTTTTTCTGTTTTCTTGGGTGGCCTTTCTTGTTCTTTTTTTTTTTTTTTTAATTTGTTTTATTTTCTTTTCCCTCTTTTTCCCTTTTTGTCTTTCTTTGTTGCTCAGTTTCTTGTATCTCTATATCTTCCTTCTCTTTCTGATCCCTGAATACCAGGCGTTGTATACCTCTACGCCGTCTGGCCAGGCTGTACTGCAACACCTGAGAGCGACTTCCCCAAACCTCATAGCTGCGTCGGTGGGATCCCTGGGAACTTTGCGGTTCTTTAACCTTTCTGATTTTTATTTATTCATTCTTTTCTTTTCTTCCTCTTCCCCTTTCTGTTTTTCTCCATTTCATAGTCTCTCATCTCTCCATTCCAACAGCAAGCTCCCCTAGCATTCTTTTTTGTTTGTTTGTATGTTTTTGGCTCCTGTTCCTCTCTCCTCTCTTGCATATCCATCTTAGCTCTACGCATAACAATTTCCCCGCTGCATCCTGCATACCTGCACCGTGCGCTTGACATCACACCACCAAGCAGCACAGGCACAGCCTACTGGAACCTGCCCTGCACTGATTACCGACCTGCTCTGGTGGCTGTAGTAAGTGCCACAAACAACCCATCCCAGTAACTCCTCTTCAGCTAGACCTGCCCTGCCATACCATATCCGAGTGACTGACCCTGCCAGTTGGAGAAGGAGGCGAAAGGTATTGAGCGCACAGATGAGTAAACAGCAAAGAACACAGAGTCCGCCTCTTTAGACATAGTCAAATTTTTTTTTAAAAAGGGACGAAACAAACAAATCTACAATCAATAAACGAGAAAAATGACTACTGAATGCCCCGAAAACAGCAGACAATATCAAAACATCTACAAAAACAGGACAGCATGGTTCTAGTAGGTGTCCAAAATAAAACAGCAGATGACTCTCCTTTGGAAGAAAATGCACTAGAACTACCTGATAGGGAATTCAGATCTCTGATACTCAGACTTCTCCAAGAGCTGAGGCAAAAAGCTGACAAACATGAGGAAAAAATAGACAAATTCATGGAAAATACAGATAAAAAATTGGGAGAATTCAGGAAGATGATGCATGAACAAAATGCCAAAAGAAATTCACAACTAGAAATTATACAAAAACAACAATTAGAAATCTGAAGATAAACAACAAGATTTCAGAAATGGATGATGTCATAGAAGGGCTGGGAAGCAGATTTGAAACAGTGGAAGACAGGATCAGTGGAACTGAAGACAAACACTGGGATACAACTCTGTTTCAGGAAAACTCAGAAAAAAGAACAAAGAAAAATGAAGAGACCCTGGGAGTTATGTGGGACACAATTAAAAGCAAAAATTTATGAGTGATTGGAATTCCAGAAAGGGGGAGAAAACAGAAAACACAGAGAGGCTCATTGAGGAACTGCTGACAGAAAACTTCCCCAATATCATGAAAGATGAAAAGCTAGCCATCCAAGAAGCTCAATGAACCCCATATAGAAGAAACCCCAAAAGAAAATCACCAAGACATATCATAATCACACTCGCCAAAACCAAAGACAAACGAAGTATCCTGAGAGCAGCTCGTGGAAAACAAGAAGTCACTTACAAAGGAGAAACAGTAAGACTAAGCTCAGATTATTAGGCAGAAACAATGCAGGGAAGAAGGCCATGGGATGATATATATAAAATCTTGAAAGAAAAGAATTGTCAGCCAGGAATAATATATCCTGCAAAACTCTTGTTCAGATTTGATGGTGAAATTAGGTCATTTCCAGATAAACAGAAATTAAGGGAATATGTAAAAGTCAAACCAAACTTAAAAGAATTATTAAAGGGAGTTCTTCAATCTGAGGACAAACAGCTTCAGCTCACAGGCACAACCCAGGACGCAGGATCGTATGAGCCAGATACCAATCTAGGAAATTAATTCTCGAGGACTATCCAAAAAAAAAAAGAAATACAACAGGGAATCAGAGCAGTTAATCAGTAAATGACAACAACATCAAAACAATAAAAAGGAATAAACGGCATAGGTATAGAACCTTCTAATGGAGAGGAAGGCAAAGCGATACCAAGTAATGGCAGACTGCTTCAAACTTAGAAAGATAAGGGTAAAATTCATGGTATCCACAAAGAAAGTTAACAAACATACTCATAAAAATAAAGACGAAAAACATAAAGTCTCGGCAAAAACAAAACCTACAAAAACAAAAGAAATGAAAAAAAAATTCACACACAAAAGTAACTCAGCACAGGAGAGTAAGAAGAACAAAGAAAACTTCAGCACCACAAAAAAAGCACTACAAAATGACAGCAACAGACTCACATATGTCAATAATTACACTAAATGTAAATGGACTCAATGCACCCATAAAGACACGGAGAATGACAGAATGGATAAGAAAACAGGATCCATCAATATGCTGTCTATAAGAGACATACCTTAGAATCAAAAATGTGAGTTTATTAAAAGTCGAAGGTTGGAAGAAAATATATCAAGCTAACAACTACCAAAAAAGAGCAGGAGTGGCAATTCTAATCTCAGATAAAATAGACTTTAAAACAAAATCTACCATAAAAGACAAAGAAGAACACTATATAATGATTAAGGGGATGATCCATCATGAAGACATAACCATAATAAACATCTACGCACCCAATGACAGGGCTCCAAAATACATAAACTCTAACAACACTGAGAAGAGAAATTGACAGTTCCACAATAATAGTAGGAGACTTCAACACACCACTCTCAGTAAAGGACAGAACAACTAAAAAGAAACTCAGCAAAGATACGGAAGACCTAAAGGACACAATCCGCCAACTGGGCCTCATAGACATATATAGAACAATCCATCCAACCGCTGCAAAGTACACATTCTTTTCCAATGCACATGGAACGTTCTCCAGAATTGACCACATCTTAGGCCACAGAGCAATCCTCAACAAGATCCAAAACGTTGAGATAATTCAAAGTCTCTTCTCTGACCACAGTGCCATCAAGGTAAAAATTAACAATAGAAAGAGCAAGGAAAAAAGATCAACTACATGGAAACTGAATAATACCCTCTTACACATCAGTGGGTAATAGAACAAATCAGAGATGGAATCAAAAAATTCCTAGAATGTAATGAGAATGAAAACACATCATACCAAAACTTTTGGGACACAGCAAAGGCAGTCCTCAGAGGACAATTTATAGCAATAGATGCACATATCAAAAAAGAAGAAAGAGACAAAATCAAAACATTAACTACAGAACTCAAACAAATAGAAAGAGAACAGCAAAAAAAGCCCACAAGCACCGGAAGAAAGGAAACAGTAAAGATCAGAGCAGAAATAAATGAAATAGAAAACAGAAAAACAACAGAAAGAAACAACAAAACCAAAAGTTGGTTCTTTGAAAGAATCAACAAAATCGACAAACCACTGGCCAGACTGACAAAAGAGAAACAGGAAAGGACAGAAATAACCCAAATAAGAAATGAAATGGGGGATGTTACAACAGACCCAACTGAAATAAAAAGGATTATAACAGAATATTTGGAAAAACTATACTCCAACAAATTTGAAAACCTAAAGGAAATGGATAAATTTCTAGAATCACATGGCCTACCCAAACTACAACAAAGTGATGTTGAAAATCTGAACAGACCCATAACAAGAGAAAAGATTGAAAAGGTAATAAAAAAACTCCAAACCAAAAGAAGCCCTGGCCCAGATGGCTTCACTGGAGAATTTTACAAAACATTTACAGAAGAGCTTGTACCAGTACTACTCAAGCTGTTTCAGAGAGTGGAAGAGGAAGCAACACTTCCAAATTCATTCTATGAAGCCATCATAACGCTGATACCTAAACCAGGCAAAGGTGTCACAAAAAAGGAAAATTACAGACCAATATATCTCACGAATATAGATGTAAAAATTCTAAACGAGATTCTAGCCAATAGACTTCAGCGTCATATCAAAAAAATAATACACCACAACAAAGTAGGATTCATACCAACTATGCAAGGATGGTTCAATATTAGAAAATCAGTCAATGTAATCCACCACATAAATAAAAGGAAAGAAAAGAATCACATCTTCATCTCAGTTGACACAGAAAAGGCATTTGACAAAGTCCAACATTCATTCCTGATAAAAATTGTCAATAAAATAGGTATAGAAGGGAGATTTCTCAACCTAATAAAGGGCATCTATGCAAAACCAACGGCCAACATCATTCTTAATGGAGAGAGGCTGAAAACTTTCCCCTTTAATATAGGAACAAGACAAGGATGCCCTTTATCACCACTCCTAATTAACATTGTTCTGGAAATTCTAGCTAGAGCAGTAAGGCAAGAAAAAGAAATCAAGGGCATCCAAATTGGTAATGAAGAAGTTAAACTGTCCCTGTTTGCAGATGATATGATACTATACCTAGAAAACCCTAAAGACTCCACAAGAAATCTGGAACTAATAGAATGATTCAGCAGAGTAGCAGGATACAAGGTAAACATTCAAAAATCAGTTGGATTCCTGTTCACCGATAAGGAGAACGATGAAAAGGAAATCAGGAAAAAATGCCAGTTATAATAGCCCCTAAAAAGATAAAATACTTAGGAATAAATCTGACCAGGGATGTCAAAGACCTATACAAAGAAAACTGCAAAACACTACTGCAAGAAACCCAAAGGGAGCTACATAAATGGAAAAACATACCATGCTCATGGATAGGCAGACTCAACATTGTGAAAATGTCAATTCTACCCAAAGCAATTTACAAACACAACGCAATGCCGATCCAAATACCAACAACATTCTTCAAAGAGATGGAAAAACTAATCATTAACTTTATATGGAAAGGGAAGAAGCCCCGAATAAGTAAAGCACTACTGAAGAAGAATAAAGTTGGAGGACTCATACTACCTGACTTCAGAACCTACTATACAGCTACAGTAGTCAAAACAGCCTGGTACTGGTACAACGACAGATACATTGACCAATGGGACAGAATTGAGAACCCAGATGTAAATCCATCCACCTACGGTCACCTGATCTTCGACAAGGGCCCAAAGTCCATCAGATGGGGAAAAGACAGTCTTTTTAACAAATGGTGCTGGCAAAACTGGATATTCATTTGCAGAAAAATGAAACAGGACCCATACCTCACACCACATACAAAAACTACTTCAAAATGGATCAAAGACCTGAATATAAAGCCTAAAACTATAAAGTTCGTAGAAGAAAAAATAGGACCAACACTTCAGGCCTTACTACATGGCGTTAACAGGATACAAACCATAACCATCAACGCACAAACCCCAACAGATAAGCTGGATAACTGGGATCTTCTAAAAATCAAACACCTATGCTCTTCAAAAGACTTCACCAAAGGAGTCAATAGAGAACCTACAGACTGGGAAGAAATTTTTGGACAGTGCAAGTCAGACAAAGGTCTAATCTCCATAATCTACAAGAAAATCCAACATCTCTACCACAAAAAGACAAATAATCCTATTAAAAAATGGGCAAAGGAAATGAACAGACACTTCACCAAAGAAGACATTCAAATGGCCGACAGACAATGAGGAAATGCTCGCTATCACTAGCCATTAGAGAAATGCTAATTAAAAGCACGAGATACCATCTCACCCCGGCATTACTGGCACAAATCAAAAACACTGGAAATAGCAAATGTTGGAGGGGCTGCGGGGAGATGGGAACTCTTATGCACTGCTGGTGGGAATGCAAAATGATACAACCATTTTGAAAAATGATATGGCGCTTCCTCAGCAAGCTAGAAATAGGCATACCATTCGATCGAGCAATCCCACTCCTAGGAATATATCCTAGAGAAATAAGAGTCGTCACTCGAATAGACATATATACACCTATGTTCATGGCAGCATTGTTCACAATAGCAAAACGATGGAAACAACCTAGATGCCCATCAACAGATGAATGGATAAACAAACTATGGTACATACACACAATGGAGTAGTATGCAACGAGAAAGAACAACAGTGAATTTGTGAAGCATCTCATAACACGGATGAAACTGGAGGACATTATGCTGAGTGAAATAAATTAATCCCAAAAGGACAAATATTGTATGAGACCTCTCTTGTAAAAACCCTTGAAAAAGTTCACACACAAAATGTAACAATCTTTGTTGGTTACCAGGGATGGCAGGGGTGGGGGTGAAATACTAAATAGTCAATAGATAAGTGGTATCTTGGGTGAAGGGTGAGAAAGTACACAATACAGGGAAACTAGCATAACCTGTACAAGGAAAGGTCATGGAAGCCCCATACACACATCCAAATTCCCTGAGGGACTGAATTGCTGGGCAGAGGGCCGTGGGGACCATGGTCTCGGGGAACATCTCTCTCAATTGGCATGACACAGCTTATAAAGACAATGCTCTACATTCTACCTTGGTGAGTAGTGTCTGGGGTCTTAAAAGCCTGTGAGCAGCCATCTAAGATACTCCAGTGGTCTCATCCCTTCGGGAGCAAGGGAGAAAGAAGAGAACAGGATACAAGGAAAAGATTAGTCTGAAGGACTAATTGTCCACAGCTAGCAAGGCCTCCCTCAGCCTGAGTCCAGTACAGTTAGATGGTGCCCGGCTACCACCACTGACTGTTCTGACCAGGATCACAAGAGAGGGTTCTGGACAGAGCTTGAGAAGGATGTAGAACATAATTCTAACTCCCAAAAAAACCCCACATTTACTGGCCTAAAGAAGACTGGAAAAACCTCGAGAGTATGGCTCCCAGATACCCTTTTAGCTCAGTGATGAAGTTACCTCCAAGGTTCACTGTTCAGTTTTGCGAGTGGACAGCCCTGTAAGACCGAATGAGACTGACGAGTTATTGGAGTCCAGTGACAAGGGCCAGAAGGCAGAAGGCGACAAGGAAGCTGGTGATAGGGAACCCAAGATTGAGTGAGGATATTGTTGATTTGTTGTGAGATTGTTAACCATTGTCATAGGGCAACATTTGTAGTAACTGTTAAATGAGAAACTATTTTGTTCTGTAAGCCTTCATCTTAAGTGAGAATAACAGCACAGTTGGAAGAGCGTAGTCAATGTCACTGAACTGTGTATGTAGAAATTTTTGAAATGGTGTATCTTTGGCTATGGGTATTCTCACCCAAAAAAAAAAATGGTCGAGAAGGGAGAGGGTTGACATGTTGTGGGGTTGTTAACCAATGTCATAAAACAACATGTGTACTACTGTTTCTTGAGAAACTATTTGTTCTGTAAGCCTTCACCTGAAGTACAATAAAATATTTAAAAAAATAAAAAAAATTAGACATTAATCTAAGCAGTATTTGTAAGTTTATAAACAAAAATAGAAATTTATACTTGTTTTATACTGTATTTACATATTATAGTTAAACATATAGATATGTATGTAACATCGTACATTATTTTAAATTAAAGCATAACAATTATCTAAAAAATGGGCTGTGTTATATACATTTTTGTATTTGAGTGATAGGCAGATAGTACATTTGACTTAGTCTTATAACCCATTACCTCCTTTTGTCTATGGGTGAGATGTTTTTTACTGAATATATTTAAAAAGAAAAAAAAGCTTTTTTATACAGTTCACTTCTAAAACTGTTGTTCAAACTAAATTTAGTAGGTGACTATTAAATCATCTCTTGCCAAAGTGAAATTATTACATAGTTTGACTAGATGTTGCATTTTGGTGTCAGAAGTAAACTGTTACGGCAGGTCTTTTCATGTTATAATCCTTAATCTTTTAACATCTTTTGATACAATGATTTTGAGGATTATGTTTTCTCATTTATATTTTCTATCACTTTCATTCCTTTTTGTCACTTCCCTTTATTACATTGTTTCCTCTTAATGGTTATGTCTGTATCTTCAAGTCTTCCGCTCATTTGTGGTTCTGTATTTTAAAACATGGTATTCTTTCTTCATAAGCTTATGCCTGTTTTCAGTATGTTTGGCAAAGTCTTATTTCACTCAGTTTTGTAACTATATATAATAGGTGGTTAATGTATTTATCAACTCAGTGAAATTATACTTTATGTCATTTTTTGTTGTAGACTAGAATTTATATCTTTTGCAGATTACTGTTAATCTCAGAAGATTCAAACTCTTGTGTGTGAGGACGGGCTTGAGTTTCATGTTTTGCTTCTTCAGCAACTTGGTTGTTGTTTGTGAGGTGACTTTGTGGGCCTGTTGGCTAATTTATGGGAACTGAAATTTATGGGAACTATTTTACATTTAAATCTGTTATTTCCTAACTAAGATACTAGTCTACTATTTTGTAATTTTTTTGGCAAACTTTGAAGTTTGCATAAGACAGTTTCAAACCGTATTTTTCTGAAGTGTATTACCAGTTTGGTGCTCATCTTATTCATCTACTTTTTTCTTTGCCAGGGAAGTAAAGGTTAAAGATTATGCCAGATTAAATACTGGTTATATTATTGTTGGTGATAGCTGTATTTCACCTATTGAATATATTTCATTATTATGCTAGCCCAAAATAGATGAACTAAAAAGAATGCTGTAACTCAGGATAGTAAAAGTTCAGAAGACAAAAGTTTTTTTACTTTAACTTGCTTGATCCATTCACTTATTTTTTTTCTATAAAATTCTAATTTTGTAGACATTTGATAAACACAACAGCGTATTCTGTGGGCTTACTTGGTAAGAGTGGCAGAAGTATAAAGATGATCTCTTCATTTTGAATTTCTGTCCTTTTTTTTCGTCTTCATTGTTCTAACTTGGTAAAGTAATAGTCCATGTGCATGTGAAAAATGAGTAGTTCACTACAACGTTTTAGGATTAACTCCTAGTTAGATTTTCTTCATTACTAACAACTTTGTAGTTTTGTTTTTAAATTTGGCAGTTTCTATATCATATATATTGTCAATTTTAGCAGAAATGTTTTGAGAATTGACTTTCTTTTTATTTAAAAAAAAGGTAGACTTTTATATGGGCTGAATATTGTGTAATAATTAGAAATTAAAAAAAAAATCTTTTGTATTATTTGTCCATGAGCTAATTTTTCTCTCTATTCAAAAAATTTCACAACTTACTATGTGCTGTTTCATTTCTATAAAATCAGAATTATTCCAGCAATGTGTATGATGTTATACTTTGAATTGTAAATTATAAAGTAATATTAAACCACATCAAAAGAGTAATTTTTACTGTTATTAGTGATTAACCCTCTCTTTTGTCATTGTGATTATTTGTTTTAATATTTGACACTTCAAACTTTAACATGATGAATTAATCTCAGAATATTTGCTGATATGTATTTTTCTGCAGGATTTTTAAAATTTCTATGAATTTATTATAATATTAAAATTTTAATAGAATTTTCTTTTATAAACATAGAGTGTATACCAATGTTATTTCTGATCGGGCATATGATTAATGTGGATGTTTTCCTAATTGTTAATCTTTTTTTTTTCTTTCATTATTTACCTTTCCTAATTCTCATGTTCCTCCTGAAAATTGTACGTAACTGAGAAAACAGAATTATGCAGTATAAAAAATACCATATAAAGAAGCAGTTCTATGACTCTTTTCTTTGGAACACAGGTGTAATACTCAAATTATAGCTTAATTCAGATTATTATTATTATTTTCCCTTAGTGCTCCTGTCCTGTGTCTTAGTATTTTGCAGTATTTTAAAGTTTTCTTTGAAAGTTTCCAACCTAAGCTGTGGTTAATAGCATCACTTCTGCGTTTAGCAAGAACGTAGTTTTCCCCTCTCAAATGTATGCAGGAATTAGTCTACTTAACAATTCTGCCTTTTGTTTGGTTTGCTGCTTTTCACAGGAAAAGTGTTTTTCTGACATATTGATCCATTGAAATAGAAAATATTTTTCCTTATAGACTGCTTTTTCACAGTGTATTATTTGATAAATTTATTTCTTCCACAGTGTAGTTTATCACTTTTATTTTTAATTTAGGATTTTCTGGCGTTTCTTTGCAAAAATGGCAACCAGTGATGCTGTTCTGAAGAGACTGGAACAGAAGGGGGCAGAGGCAGATCAAATTATTGAGTATCTTAAGCAGCAAGTTGCTCTTCTAAAGGAGAAAGCAAGTAAGAAAATCTAACTTTCTAAGGAGATACTTGAATTGAACCTGTATATTGAAAGAGCAAAAACAGATCTGTTTACCACATAAGTTATTACTAAACTGTATTATTTTAAGACTTCTAAAGGAAGAGTATAAAGTTTAAAATAAATTGGTATAGAATTAGACTTCAGAAATGAAGAAAATTTAGACAAAATAAAATATGAAGTTGAATATCTCCTCTACATTTGTGTAGAGGAGAATGTACATACTTTCATATTATTCTCTACTAAGGCTTTTTCTGAGATGATTTTTACAGGGAAGTATTTTTCTAAGTTTTACTTAGAAATTACTCTTTTATATACAAAAGTACCAAGCCTGAATTTCTACTGTTAAGACTTAGGCTGGTTTTGATTTATGTTTATTTTATTTTTTAATACTCAATTTTCTCAATTCCCAATGTTAATGCCGGAATAAATATTCCAGAGTCTGTTGTCATCACTAATAAAAATAAATGCCTTTGTCTCACACTTAAGACTGCAAGTGACTTGGAAAAATTCTACGTTTACTCTCCAAATACTGTTACCTTTATAAATTTTTTAAAGTTTAAAATACCATTTTAATTATTTAGGTTTTATATTGTTTCCAAGGGTTTTTATTCTTATTTTTATTAAAATTCTTAATATCTCTCTTTATCTTTCTTGATATTAGTAACATTAGAGACTCGTAAGAATCCACCTCAAATATCTTCATTTTGTGAAAACTCTAGCTCAAATAAATTACCATTAACCATAGTGAAAACTAATTTTAGAGAAAGATATTTATAATTCAATTAAAAGCAGCATTTGGTAAACAATTTTTGAAGACTCTGGGCCTACTAAGGTCACCTAATTAACATTCAGCATATTTAGGTCTGGGTCTTTCACTGGAGACCTTTGTGATTTTGAGCAAGTCATTTAATTTTTTTTATGTACGTTAGTAAGATGAAGAGATTTGAGATGATCAGTGCTTCTGTGTGATACAATGCATGGTATAAAGTACATTCTTTCTCATAGGGGTGGTCATTTTCTACTATCTTTACTAACATTTCAATTTTGCTAATTAAAAAGAACTTTCTTGTGCTGCTACATGTTTATCTTCACTTTTATCATTATACCTTGGCATTCTATTCTTGGTGGTTTTCATTCTCATTGTCCCTATTTTATAATAAATATTTTGTAAAGTTCCTTTTAGTATCCTGTAAAGAAAATATTTTTTAAATAAATTAACCTACTTATGCACAAAATTTCAAAACAGTTAATATGTAATATTAACCCTTGAACCTTGAACGCCAGAAGGAAAAGGAATGACATGTTTAAAGTGCTGAAAGACAAGAAAGGTCAATCAGGAATTCTATCTCTAACAAAACTGTCCATCAAAAATGACAAAATTAAGACCTTCCCAGCTAAAAAAAGTTAAGGGTTTTTTTTTTATGACCAGATATAACCTACAAGAAATATTGTAGTCCTTCAGATAAAAAGGAAAGGACACTAAACAGCAGCTTGGAGTCACACAAGAGGGGAAAAAATTCTCTGGTACAGGTAATTTCATGGGCTAGTATACAGGCCAGTTTTACAGTTAACTTTTGATTTGTAACTCTAGTTGTTGTGTGCTACATGACTTAAAATGACAAATGCATAAAAAATTATAAATGTATCTTATTGGGCTAATAATGTATAAAGTTATAATCTGTGATAACATAAAGGGGGAAGAAGCAGTATAGAAATAGATTTTTTGTATGTTATTAAACTTCAATTGGTATGAATTTAAATCGGTTGTTACAATGTTAGGATGTTAAAAGTAATCCCCACGGTAACTACAAAGAATATATTCAATACTATACGCAAAAACAGGAAGGGAACCAAAATGATTCACTACAAAAAGCAACTAAACACAAATGATGGCAGCATTGGAGGAAATAAGGGACAAAGAAGGCATAAGACACATGATCCATGTATATACTGTCTATAAAAGACATATCTTAGACCCAAAAACATATAGATTGAGAGAAAAAAGGTTGGAAGAAAACATTCCATAGAAATAGTAACCAGAGAGAGACTGTATTGATGTCAGACAGAATAGACTTTAAGTCAGAATCTGTCCTGAGACAAAGAAGGAGATTATATAATGATAAAAGTGTCAATTCATTAAGAAGATGCAGCAGTTATATATGCATCTATCTTCAGAGCCCTAAAACATACTAAGAAAACTGACAGAATGGAGAGATAGACCATTCTAAAATAGTAGTTGGAAACATCAATACACCACTTTCAATAATGGACAGATACCTAGAAAGAAGATCAATAAGGAGAATTTGAACAACTCTTAATCAGGTCTCACGTGTATAGAATGAACACTCCACCAACAATAGCACAATATACATTCTATAGTGCAAATGGATCGTTCTCCAGGATAGACCTTATTTTAGGTCACAAAACAAGTCTCAGTAAATTTAAAAAGACTCAAGTCATACAAAATATATTCTCCCACCACAATGGAATGAAACCAAAAATTAACAGCAGACGGAAATTATACAAATATGTGTAGTTAAGGAATATACTAGTAAATAACCAATGAGTCCAGGAAGAAATCAAGAGAGAAATCAAAATATTTAAGGGCAAATGAAAGTGAAAGCACAAAATACCAAAATCTAAGGGATGCAATGAGAGTAGGACTCAGAAATGTTTAGCTGTAGACACCTACGTACAGGGAGCCCTGGTGGCACAGACACTAAGCACTCAGCTGCTAACCGAAAGGTTTGTACTTCAAACCCACCAGTCACTCTGCAGGAGAAAGATGTGGCAGTCTGCTTCTGTGAAGATTTACAGCCTTGAAAACTCTCTGAGGCTGTTCTACTCTGTTCTTTGGGGTTGCTCTGAGTCAGAATTGACTTGACAGCAATGGGTTTAGACTCCTACATTAAAAAAGAAGGAGGGTATCAAATCAGTAACTTAACTTTACAACTTGAGAACCTAGAAAAAGAACAGCAAATGAAACCCAAAACTAGAAGGAAGGAAAAACAAAAATCAGAGCAGGAATAAATGAAATAGAGAATAGAAAAACAGTAGAATCAAGGAAACCAGAGATTTGTTCTTCAAAGAGATCAATAACATCAAGACCTGTAGCTGGACGGACAGAAAGAGAAGATGTAAATATCTAAGATCAGAAATGAAAGTGGGAATATTACAGTTGATACTACAGAAATGAAAAGGATCATAGAGAATACAATGGATATAATTGTACGCCAACAAATTAGATGTTGTTGATTAAACAGACAAATTCTTAGAAACACCTAAGTTGACTCAAGAAGAAATAAAAAATGCCGATAGACCCATAACAAGTGAAGAGGTTGAATCAATTATCAAAAACCTTACTACAAATAAAGTCCTGGATCAGATGTCTGCACTAGGGAATTCTATCAATCATTTAAAGAATAATTGACACCAAACCACAAACCTGTTGCCATCAAGTCAATTCTGACTCATAGCGACTCTATAGGACAGAGACTGCCCAATAGGAATTCCGAGGAGTGGCTGGTGGGTTTGAGCTGGTGTCCTTTTGGTTAGCAGCCAAATGCTTAATCACTGCGCCAATCCTTCTTAAACTTTTCTAAGAAAATACAAGAGGAGGGAACACTACCTAACTCATTCAGTGAGGCCAGCATTACCCTGATAACAAAGTCAGACAAGGACACCACAAGAAAAGAAAACTACAGACAAGTATCTCTTATGAATATAGATACAGAAATCCTCAGCAAAATGCTAGCAAACTGAATCCAATGGTGTATTAATAGTATTATACACCATGACCAAGTGAGATTTATTCCAGTAGTGCAAGGGTAGTTCAGCATCAGAAAATCGGTTAGTGTAATATGCTACATTAATAGAACAAAGGATAAGAGCTATGTGATCATCTCCATAAATGCATAAAAGATGTTTAACAAAATCCAACATCCTTTTGTGCTAAAAAAAAAAAAAAAAAAAAAATAGCAAACAAGGACTGGAAAGTGAATTTGTCAACATGATAAAAGATATGAAAAATCCATCACTAACATTGTGCTCAGTGGAGAAAAACTGAGAGCTTTCCCTTTAAGATCAGAAACAGCAAGGATGCCCATTTTCACCACTACTGTTCAATATTGTAGTAGAAGTTCTAGCCAGAATAATTAGCCAAGAAAAAGAAAATGTATCCAAGTCAGAAAGGAAGAAGTAAAAATGTATTTGCAGATGGTATGATTATATATGTAGAAAATCCCAAAGATTCCACGAGAAAGCCACTAGAGCTAATGAATTAATTCAGCTAAGTAGTAGGGTACAAGGTCAACATGTGAAAATTAGTTGGGTTTCCATATATCAGCAATAAGCAATCTGAAAAGGAGATGAAGAAAATAGTTCCATTTACACTAGCATCTAAAAGAATAAAATATTTAGGAATAAATTTAACCAGGGAGGTAAAAGACATATACACCGAAAATTGTAAAACATTACTGAAAGAAACTAAATAAGGCCTAAATAAATATAAGGACATCTTGTGCTCATGAATTGGAAGACTTAATATTAAGATGTCACTGCTACCCTACACAAAGTTTTCTATGGATTCAACTCATTCCCCATCAAAATTCCAACAGCCTTCTTCGCAGCAATGGAAAAGCCAATCACCAAATTTATAGGAAATTGCAAGGGACCCATGATAGCCAAAGCAATCTTGAACAACAAAGTAGGAACTCACATTTCATAATTTCAAAACATACTGTAAAGCTATGGTAATAAAATCAGTGTTATCAATGTATAAGAATAGAGATAAGAAACCAATAAAATAGAATTGAGAATCCAGAAATAAACCCATACATCTATAGTCAGTTGATCTCGACAAGGTTGCTAAGCCCATCCAATGGGAAGACTCTTCAATAATGGTGCTCAGTGTCCACATGTAAAAAAAATGAAGTTGATTCCTATCTCATACCATATATGAAAATTAACTCAAAATGGATCATTGACCTAAATGTGAGAACTAAAGCTATGAAATCTTAGTACAAACCATAGGAGTAATGCTTTGGGACAACCCATTAGAAATGACACCAAAAGCACATGCAACAAAGGACCAAGTAGATAAATTGGACATCATCAAAATTTAAAACTCTTATGCACCAAAGGACTTTACCAACTTTAAGTGGAGAGATAACTTGTAGAATGGGAGAAAATATTTTGGAACCGTATTTCTGACAAGCATTTAATACATGGAATGTGTAAAGAATGCTTACAACTCAACAACAAAAAGATAAACAATTAAAAACTAAGCAAAGGATTTGGATATTTCAACTAAAAAGATACACAAGTGACCAATAAGCATATGAAAAGATGCTCAACGTCATTATTCATTAAAACCAAAAAAACCCATTGCTATCTAGTCAATTCCGGTTCATAGCGACCCTGTAGGACAAAGTAGAACTGCCCCATGGGGTTTCTAAGGAGCAGCTGGTGGATTTAAACTGCCAGCCTTTTGGTTAGCAGCCAAGCTCTTAGCCACTGTGCCACTAGGGCTCTGAATGTCTGTTAAGGGGAATGTAAAAGATTTTGGAATGAATAGCGATTGTTGCACAACATAATGAATTATGTTGTAATATGCTACATTAGTTATTAATGTAGCATATTACATAATTACATAATGTAATTAATGTCTCTGAATTGTAAAAATGGTCGAAAAGAAAATGTTTTGTTACACATATTCTACCACAATTAAAAAGGAAAACACTTCCACAGATTTTCAAAATCCCACTTAGGGAGTAGTACCAACCTCATTTTGAATCATTGTTATTCTATTTTTGTAAATCCTGTTGTTCACCTTCAGCACACGTTACATCTTGAGCGAATATTTGAAGTTATTTCACTCATTAAATCTGTTACTACCTCAGCATCTGAGACATTAATAATAAGAGATTAGCCTACTTTTAAAAGGAAATTACTGAAAATAAAAATGAGAATACTTCTTCATTATCTGATGTCATTATTAGGTCTCAATTTTTTTTTTTTTTGGTAATTTATAATTCTCTTTTTTATAGTTTATTTCACTTTTGTGCCAGGTTCTTAAGGTATTTACCATTGTCCTTTATTTTAGCTACAGTGATGAAAAGGTACCAGTTTGATTTTAGTAAGCATCTTTGTTCTGAAAGGTTCAGATCCCTGGTGGTGCAGAGGTTAAGAGCTCAGCTGCTAACCAAAAGATCAGTAGTTTGAATACATTAGCCGCTCCTTGGAAACCCTATGGGACAGTTCTACTCTGTCCTGTAGGGGTGCTGTGAGTCAGAATCAACTTGATGGCAGTGGAGTTTTTTGGTTTTATTAAAGTTAGGAAAATGATTCATAAAACCAAACCTCTTCTGATCTACTATCATTTCATTGATATTCTCATTTCTCTTTCTTTTTTAAACATTAGTTTGTTTTAATAAAAATGTGCCATAAAGGAACGGGTCAGACATTTGATTACTAGTGTTTCCCTGCTGGCTGTGCTCTTTTCAAGTAGTATTCATAAGAAACTTTTACATAAGTGTATCTAACTGGATTTGTTGACCCTAGTTTTGCAGACAACTTTAAGAGAGGAGAAGAAACTTAGAGTTGAAAATGCTAAACTGAAGAAAGAAATTGAAGAACTGAAACAAGAGCTAATCCAGGCTGAAATTCTAAATGGAGGTGATTAAATATTGCATTGTTATTATTTATAGTAATAATTATATCACTTCTTGAAAGTTTATTAAGTTAGGTATTATACCTGGTTTCTTTTTTTTTCCTCACTGTAATCCTTCTGTGGGTTCCTCCTCCTCGACAAAAGAGAGACTTAGAAAAGGTCGATAACAATGTCTGAGGTCACAGAATGTGGACATCTGGGATTTAAAAACCTGTGCTTTTAATATCTCTGTTATACTGGAGCTTGATCGTCACTATTCTTATTGAAAAGTTAGCCACAGTAATATTTAGTTAACGTTTATTAAAGCTTACTGTATTCCAGGCACTGTGCCAGTTGCTTTCTATGCATGATTTATTTTATCCTCAGCAACATACGTGTATTAGTATCTTTGTTTTATACCCGAGTAAACTGAAGCTTGAAGATATCATTTGCCCAAAATCCTACAAGTTTTATGTTATACCAGTTCCCAGATAATTATCATTTCAGCTAGTTTTTTGATAATAGTTTTGTTACAGTATGAAAGTACTACTTGGAAAGGCATTTGATTGTAGTGTAGAAAATCCCTCCTACGTAAGTTAAGGAGGCCAAAGTTTAGTAGAAGTCTCTCTTACTGCTTCCTTTGACCAGCATTCTGTTGTTGAATTATTTTGAATGTGATAGTATGAGCTGTATCCTTAGCCAAATAAAAATAAAAGAAATATCAATGTTAGAATATTGTTTGTCAGTGGAAAAATTTGAGAGTAGTTGTGGAATACAGATAAAGAATTAAACAGTTGAAATACTAACAGTGTAAAACTTTTCATTTCTCCTAATTCTAGAAGATTGTCTCTGTAAATGTTAAACTTTTGAACTCTTAATTTTATTCATGAGATGCCAAAACAAATCAATAGTTTGAATTAAAGTGGTCAATTCTGTCTTATGGTGAAACATAAAATAGATGTAGATAGATGGAACTTCACATTATTATAAGAAGCAAATTAGAACTTTGAGAATGCTTGGCCTCCAGGGAACTTAAACAATACATCACAAAAATGTTCTGAATATTGGCCAGAATCTAAGTAGCATCAGAATCCCTCATGAGAGATACATTTTTCCATGTTCAGTAGGCTATGAAAATGCTTTTCTTATCTTAAAACATTCTTAAAAGAATGTCCTTTGCTTCCTTAAAAAGTTATTTTTTGAAATAGAATAATGAACAAGTAATACTGACTCTTCATTAATTCTAATATACAGAAAATAAAAAAACTAAACCCACTGCCTTTAAGTCACTTCCGACTCATGGCAACCCTATGTGTTACAGAATAGAACTGCTCCATAGGGTTTTCTTGACTGTAATCTTTACAGAAGCAGATGGCCAGGCCTTTCTTCTGTGGCATGGCTGGGTAGATTTGAACTGCCAACCTTTAGATTAATAGTCAAGTGCAAACCATTTGTACCACCCAAGGGTCTAATTCTAATAATAATAATATAAAACCTGCCACCTGTCTCTCAGCTTGTTATACTGTAGTGGCTTGCATGTTGCTATGATGCTGGAATAAAGCTATGCCACCAGTTCCAGCTATGCCGCCAGTATTTCAAATACCGGTAGGGTCACCCATGCTGGCTAGTTTTCACCAGAGCTTCAGTGATCCACTTCTGAAAATTAGCCAATGAAAACCTTACAGATCACAACAGAACGTTGTTTGTCTAGCTCGTTTTGGACGTGTCAGTGGGAGGGAGGATCAGTTGCTGTAGGGACACCATGTTTGGTGAGGTAGATGGCCAGTGAGGGCGAGGGAGACCCTTGGTAAGGTGAACTGGCACAATGATGGACACAGACATGCCCGCTATCATGACACTGGTGCAGGACCGGGCAGCATTTTGTGCTGTTGTATATAAGCTCACCGTAAGTTGGAGTGGACTCCACCTAATCTATCTAATATAAAAATGCCTTCACAGTTGATTGTTCAATATAAAAGAAACCCTGATAGAAAAAGTTGCCATCTTACAAAGCCATGAGAGTGTAGTCTCTGGGATAGGGACTGCCCAGGTAAAAATTCTTATCTCCCCATTCACTGTTTGATGGGCTAGTTTCTTAACCTCTGTATGGCTCAGATTTATCTGCAAAATTGGGGCATGAATAGACCCTACCCCTTAGAGTAATTATGAGGATTAGATGAATTAATTATTAAAGCATTATTGTTAATCTGAAATGTTCTCAGTTTAAATCTACTTGACTGCAGCTAATAACAACAGGGATTAGTGATTAAATGGGAATCGTGTTCTTTGTTACCTCAGTAATGGTCACAATACATGTAATATCTTCGCAGCCTTTCTGCGGTCTCAGATAATAGAGACTTGATAGTCACGTACAGTGAGTTTTTCTTTTAAAAAGAGTTCATATGTCTGATTTGGTAACCCTGGTGGCATAGTGGTTAAGAGCTACGGCTACTAACCAAAAGGTCGGCAGTTCACATCCACCAGGCACTCCTTGGAAGCCGTATGGGGCAGTTCTGCTCTGTCCTGTAGGGTTGCTATAAATCAGAATCGACTCAACAGCAATGGGTTTTTTCTTTTTTTGTAATGTCTGATTTACTTTTCTGTGCCTTTCAACTCATTTGTTGATTTAATATAAATGATATTTTCTGTTGCAGTAAAACAAATACCAATCCCATCTGGTACTCAACTGCAAGCTAATTCTACACTTTCTGGAAATGAAATACAGTCTGCACCACCAACAACCATATCTTCTGGTGCCAAAGAACAGATGAACAGAGAAGGAGGAGAAGAAAAGAAGGTGAAAGAGAAAACTGAGAAGAGAGGTATTTTAACCTTTAAGTGTAATTGACTCTTGTCTGGTTTTGTCATATAATGTCAACATTTTGGATAATAATTATGGTATCAAAAAGGAAGCTCAAACTTTTATGAGCACTTTATCCCCAAAATGTATTGAGAGTCCTCAACTTTTGAACCAGTTGTATTCCTGAAACTTTTTATTTGGAACTTCATGGCATACATTTCATTGTTAGGAATGAGAGTCTTTTGGCTCGGCTTGCCCACTAACAGTTATTTAACCCACATAGAGACTATATGCAGTGGAACACCTACTTAGTGTCAGGCACTATACTAAAGCTTTTATATTTACTCTTCATAGCAACCCTTTGAGGGTAGGTGATTGTCCCTGTTTCACAAGTAAGAAACCTGAGTCTTAATGGGTTTTAGGAACTTGTCCAAGATAGCACCTTAGTAAGTAGTAGAGCCAGGGTTCAAATCTAGGTCTGACTTACCCCAGAACTCATGTGACTAAATACCATAGGACCTTTTAATCACTGTAGTTGGTTATACTTTTATGGGTAAAGTTTTAAGTTGGATTAGTAGGAGCATGTCTTTCATAGTAGTGATGTCAGGAACAACTCCTTCAAATTCCCTACTAGCTGGATTGTGGACCCAGAATGTTCTTCTGTGGTTTATGGGAGAGTCCTCAGCAGGGTAAAATTGAAAAGTGTAGCGGAATATAGAAACTGAGGACAGTGGTGAGGACACTAAGAATTATTCTGATTGCTTTGATCTGATCTTTTACCCACTGGCCTCAGGGATTGACCATGCTAGGGAGGTAAGGTAAGGCAAGAGTCTGAGGCTGAAAGAGAAGGAGAAAAAGGTTTTTTTTTGTTTTTTTTTTTTTAAATATCACCAGGACAGGGCAGTTTCTGAATGGTTAAATGTTCAGCTATTTGTAGGTAGAATGGATGATCTATACCTGATGATTCTAACATCAAGTTAGACAGACTTTGCTGAGTTTTGCTAATGTAATTATACCAAAAAAAAAAAAACCCAAGCCCATTGCCATCAAGTTGATTCCGACTCATAGCGACCATATTGGACAGAGTAGAACTGCCCCATAGCGTTCCCAAGGAGCGGCTGGTGGATTCCGACTGCCGATTTTTTGGTTAGCAGCCATAGCTCACAACCACTGCGTCACCAGGGCTCCAGTGTAACTATACATCACAGCTTTTCCCTGAATGTATGGAGCTGGAGTGCAGTCTACCTTGGTACTGCTTAGATCTGCCACAGACTGTATACATTAGGAGATACTTCCTTTCCAAGGTCATCTCAGTGCTTATACTCCAGAACTGAACATCCAATTTTTAACAGAAATACTACATTGTTCTCAGAGACCTCTAGTTGGAAATTTTCATATAATTTGCAGTTTAGTTAATTTCTGTATTTATATTCTATCATGGCAAACCAAATAAAATATTACATTAATATTTAAAGAATTCCTGGTGATAAAAAGAAATGTTAACGAATACACTTGAGGACCGTAATCTTTGTCTTATAGATATTTTTGAATCATATAGGTTTGTTAATAAACTTCATTTCATTGGTTAATAAATTTCTTTGGTAAATAAGAAATGTTAACTCTTAACACATGCTGAGTTTGAACTTTCATTCATTAAATGTTTTTTGTTCTCTATGTGCTGATTGAGGTGTCTGGGTGGCGCAAACAATTTGCTGTCGGCTAAAAACCAAAAAGTTGGCAGTTCGTTTTCACCCACTGGCACTGTAGAAGAAAGGCCTGACAATCTACTTACATAAGATTGTTGTTGTTAAGTGCCATTGAGTCTGTTTTCAATGCACAGTGGCCCTGTGTAACAGAGTAGATCTGCCCCATAGGGTTTCCTAGATTGCAGTCTTTACAGAAGCAGATCTCCAGGTCTTTCTCCTGTGGAACCATTTTGTGGGTTCGAACCTCCAACCTTTTTTTCAGCAGCCGAGCACTTAAACACTGCATCACCAGGACTCCTTTCCATAAGATTACAGCCATTAAAAACACAGTGAAGCACAGTTCTGCTCTGAAACACGTGGGGTTGCCATGAGTTGGAATCGACTTGATGGCAACAGGTTTTTTTTGGTTAGTTTGTTTTATGTGCTGGGTACTGAGGATTCAACTGCCATATATAAATTTTAAATAAGACAGTTTGTTTTATGTGCTGGGTACTGAGGATTCAACTGCCATATATAAATTTTAAATAAGATATAAATCACGATGAATAAAAGTATGGTAAATTAGTTATATCCATATGTCTCACAATTTCTGTGGGTCAAATTTGGTGCAGCTTTAGCTAGGCGTCTTGGGCTCAAGGTCTCTCACAAGGCTGAAGTCAAAGTTTCAGCTGGGGAAGCAGTCATCTCAAAGCATCACTGGGGAGAGTCTTCATCCAAGCTTACCTACATGGCTGTTGGCCAGGTACTTGCTGGCAAATGACTAGAGACATTAGTTTTTCGTCACATAGACCTCTCCATAGAGCTACTCATAACACGGTAGCTTGCTTCCTCCAGAAAGAGGGCTCCAAAAGAGAAAGCAAAATGAGAATAAGTGAGATAGAAGTCAAAATCTTTCTGTAACCTAATCTTGGAAGTGACTTGGCCTTGTCCAGTTGAAGAGATTTACTAGCTACAGCCCACGCACAGTGGAGGAGAGAGGATTATGACTACTAGGAAATGAGGACTATTGAGGATCAGCTTTAGTACCACAGATATTTAAGAACTGTAATAATTGGAATCAATTGAAAATGAGTTTTATTTTATGACATGGTAGGTAATTGTTTCAATTTAACTATGAAGGAACTGGAGGCAGAAATGAATACCAAGTATATATCTTAAGATTGTTGAAGTCCTTTCTTGGATGTTATAGGAAACAGCATAATTCTCTTTACTACAATAGAGAAGTCATTCATGGAAGGACAGTTTTAGAATTTCATAGTAAAAGATTAAGTGGAGAAAGTTTAATATTTAATGAGTTCTTAGATGGCATATTATGGTGCTGAATTGAGCTACAGGGCTAATTGAAAAAGTTATGCTTGCTTTTTTTCTTAAATAATTGATGTTTTAACTAGAAGATTAGCTAGCTATCACAATTTCTAAATCTAAAGCAAATATTTTTTATTTAAATAGAGGAAACCTTATATTTATTTTGGCCCCTCTGCCTAGAATGTCCACACTTTCACCCTACTTTGGAGCCCTGGTGGTATAGTGGATAAGATCTCATCAGCTAACCGAGAGGTTGCTGGCAGTTTGAATCCACCAGCCACTCCTTGGAAACCCTATGGGCAGTTCTTCTCTGTCCTATAGGGTCGCTATGAGTCGGCATTGATTCAATGGCAGTGGGTTTGGTTTTTTTGTTTTTGTTTTTTGCCCTCCTTTGTCAGCATTTACACATTTTCTAGGACCTGGCATCTATGTTCCAATATCATATTGCTCTTATTTTATTGTAGTCATCATATCTTTGTATTATGGCTTAATGTGGCCATTTATGTGGTGGATTCTGATCTTATACTAACTTGGAGAGGGTCCACACTGAAGTAGATGCAGTTTTAAAATCCAACCACCTTTATCATGTTTCCTGCATAAATCTGCTTCAGATTTAAAACTTAGGAAACATCTCTGACCCAAGTATCTCCCAGTGTTAATAAACTTCAGAAATCACTATCTAATTTTTAACAAAATAGTACATCATTTTTAGAGGCCTCCAGCTGGAAGTTTTCATGTAATCTTTCAGCAAACGTTTGAATTGTATTTATGCCAGATCTTGTGTTAGTCATTGAGAAACAATATGAAACTGCTTCTTGCCTTGGAAAGGCTGAAAAGAAGAAATAGACAGGCATGTCACTAACCCTAATACAAAAATATGATGACGAGAATAAAATAAGGAGCGATATTGCACCATAGAAGCTAGATCCTAGAAAATGGGTAAACGCTGACCGGGTAGACAGGGTAAGAGTGTGGGCATTCTAGGCAGAGGGACCAATGCAATGTAAGTAAAACATACAAAATAGAGGTTAGGTGTAAGAAGCCATATGTAGTTTGGGATGACTGAACTTTGGTGTATATTTGGGAGGTGGTATCTGAGAAGTCACGAGTAGAAACTTAACCTAGGGCCAGATTGTGAAGACAGGAAAAGGGCATTCTAGTCAAAGCAGAATGTCTAAACTAAGGTATGGAGATGTTAAGGTTGCAGGAACCCGTAAGAACTGAAGTTTAGAAAAGAGTATCACCGTCTACTTAGGCAACCACACTAGAAATCTCGGCAGTCATTCTTAACCTCTTCTCCTTCCTCAATATTCGTATCTACTTGGCCACTATGTCCTGTAATTCCTATCACCAAAACATATCTAGAGCCCAGCTGTGCTCCTCCATTTCGTTAGGTGCTGCCTTAGTTCAAATTCTTATGACCTTTCATCTGGGTTAATCTTACAGCCTCATCTTTCCAATTTATCCTTTAAGCATAAAGCTACTTTTCTAATCATAAATCTGTCTCCCTTTTTACCTTAACCATCAATCCGTTTCCTACTCCTTACTAACTGCATTTCCCCAGATATGCCCCAAAAAGTGGTTTTATAATTCTTGATGCATACCTCATAAGATTTAAACTCATTTAAAATTTTTGGGAAAATATAAAAAGGTTGAGGGATTTGTGAACTAACCTAAGCCAAGTTGGCGTCTAGCATTTGTCAATTCCTTTTGGTGTAAATACCAGCAGCCTCTGTCGGTTAGAAGTAGCAGCTGCACATCCTCTCCCACACAACTTCACACTAAGTGGTATGGTTATGAAAGCAGATCAGACTAAATTCTCCCGCTTTACAAATATTAAGAAGTGGACGCAAACAGTTGTACTGCTTGTTCTTGCAAGTCTGGGGAAGTTTATGTTTTCTGTTCAGACCACAGGATTAGTTAGCCTTCCAGTCAGATGAGGCAACAAGATTCTCCTGTAAGTGTGTGTGGGGGCAGTGGGTAGGCAGCACACAAGACCACAGTGGATCTCTAGGACTAGAACAGCTCTGTCAAATGGAACTGTTTGTTATGATAGAAACGTTCTCTATCTGCATTGTCTAATACTGTTAGCCCATAGCCACATGTGGCTGTTGAGCATTTGGAATGTGGCTAGTGCAACTACAGAATGAAATTTTAACTTAGTTTTAATTGTTTGCCATTTAAATTAAATAGCCACATGTGGTTAGTGACTGCCTAATTGGACAGCTCAGGTGTGGAGGGCTGTTTCATAGATGTTTGGTTGCTAGTGTTGCCATATA
The DNA here is from genome assembly GCA_030035585.1 of Dugong dugon. Lineage (NCBI taxonomy): Eukaryota > Metazoa > Chordata > Mammalia > Sirenia > Dugongidae > Dugong > Dugong dugon. Next base: position 15,329,519 of record CM057463.1, on the reverse strand, counting down.
CCAATGTTCTGTTTATTCATGGACCATGGTGTTCATACAATCTTTCTAGACCACCACATATTTTGAGTATCGCTCATTTTGCCAATGAAGCATTATTTCTAAAATTCCGTATGACAATTAACAAAGCTCTTCATGTAGATTTTAATATTTGCATTCACCTCTGGAATGTAGATTCTCGATTACCAAAAACAAACCAAACCCATTCCCTTCGAGTTGATTCCAACTCATAACGACCCTATTGGACACAGTAGAACTGCCCTATAGGGTTTCCAGGGAGTGGCTGGTGGATTCGAACTGCTGACTTTTTGGTTAGCAGCCAGTCTCTTAAACACTGCGCCACCAGGGCTCTAGATTCTCAAGATGTTTCAAAGGCCTACAAAATAGATTAAAGTTAAGATAGAGATACAACATACTGTTTGTACTGCAATAGTTTAAAGTAAATGTGTAGTTTATTACTCAAAGATTACTACTAAGTTTTTAGCATATTTTCTTACAGTAATCTTATATAAAGTTTATATGTAAGAAATACGTGTGTGTGTGTGTGTGTATATATATATATACACGTGTGTGTATATATGTATTTCTGTATCATTTGGATTTTTACATCTAAACACATTTTTTGCTAATTTCTTAAATGGAAAATTGTATCTTTTTTTATTTACTACAGAGATTAAAAATTGCCCCATATTTTAAACTAACTATACCTACTCTTTTGTAAACTATATTTCTATAAGTTGTGAATGTCCTCTACACAGAATCCTGCTTTCTTGCTTCATGCAGTTATTCTCTGTGCTTCTATTTTTTTTCTTTTTTTGCATATGTCATGTTTACAACATATTCATTACATACATGTCTGTCTTCCTTAAAAGATTTTGAGAGCCTTGACAGCATGGACCACTCACCCTGTTCTCTTTGGTGCGTTAGCACTCAGTATATATTTGCTCAAATATGAAACAAAGGTATAGTTGAAAAGGAATGTTTCCAAGCTACGGTAGGTTATCTTTGCCCTGCAGATTGGTAAATTGGCTTAAAAAAAAAAAAAATTGGTAAAAAGTGTTTTTGTTTTGATTTTAGGTTCTTTTCTCCCAGAGAAACCAAATGTAAACTTAGGACTATGAACCCTCTTTGCTTTCTGCTCTGTGACAGGATGCGTTTTGACTAACTGACTAAAGTAATCATGTATTAATAAGAGTTACAGAACACGAACAGAAACCTGTACACCAGTGTTCACTGCAGCGCTTTGCACAATAGCCAAAATGTGGGAACACCTGAAATGTCCATCAACAGATAAATGGATAAACAAAATGTTGTGTACATACAATGACATATTACTCATCCATAAAGAAAAATGAAGTCCTGATTCCACAACACAGATAAACCCTGAAAGCATTATGCTGAGCGAAATAAGTCAGTCACAAAAGGACTGTTTGATCTCATTTATATGAATTAAGCAAATATATAGAAACTAAAAGATATTAGTGGTTACCAGGGGTGTAGACGGAGGGGAAAAGGAGAAGTTTTTGACTGGGGGGCATTATATTTATGTTAGTGGTAGAATAATTTGGTAACAGGTAGCAATAATGGTTGCACAACTTGAAGAATATAATCAGTGTCATTAAGTTGTAAATGTGGAAGTTTTTGTATTGGTGAATGTATTGATGTGTATATTTTCACCACAGGAAAAAAGTTACATTATCAACATATAAATAAAAATAGGATTATTAAAAATAAAATATTCTCCTCCCCTCAAATAGTTTGCTGTGGACAAACCTACAGTCCTACTAATTAATTGCTTGAGGGGAATCTAAGAAATGGATAAATTCATTATGTGTATATTTGTATCTATAACTGATAAGAAAAACATATTTAATCAGTGGAATTGTACTTCAGTATAGTTCATTCCTCCAGTTGCCTACTGATAATAGTGTTCTTTCTAAATAAAGGATTCTTTACCCTCTAAAGAATCACAGTAAACGATTTTAAAGGATTTTCTAAAGCTGTTTCAGGCAAATTTTTGTATAAAAGGCCATGTTCTAAATATGTTAGAGTTTACTGGCCATCAGGTCTGTGTCACAACTACTCAACTCTGCGATAGTGTGAAAGCAGCCATAGAAAGTAAGTAAACAAATGAGCATGATTGTGTAAGAATAAAACTTTATTTACAAAAACTGGCCATAGGCTGCATTTGGCCCATGAGTCATAATTTGCCAGTCTGTGTTCTGTGTCTTTAGCTAGAGGTATAGACAGTTATTCAACAGAGAAGTAGTTAACATAAGGTTCAGGATGTTATGACTTGTGTAATGCTTTCCTTTGTTATTATTATTTAAGTGAAGGTTGGAGGTAAACTTTTTTTTCAGCTCGTAAATATGGATACCATGGGTTTTTTATAGTGTGGTTGTTGTTAGTTGTCCTCAGGTTGATTACGATTCATGGTGACCCGATGTGTGCAGAGTAGAACTGCTTGGTAGGGTTTTCAAGGCAGTGATCTTTTGAAAGCAGATCACCAGGCCTGTCTTTCGAGGTGCCTCTGAGTGGTTTGAACTGCCAACCTTTCAGTTGGTAGCTTAGCACTTAACCATTTACTCAGCCCATACTGCTGCTTTATTTCTGATGTATACCTATTCATAATTATTTTTTAGGAGAGAAGAAAGAGAAAAAACAGCAGCAGTCAGTAGCAGGAAGTGCTGACTCTAAGCCAATAGATGTTTCCCGTCTAGATCTTCGAGTTGGTTGTATCATCACTGCCAAAAAACATCCTGATGCAGATTCTTTGTATGTAGAAGAAGTGGATGTTGGAGAAACAGCCCCAAGAACAGTTGTCAGTGGCCTGGTGAATCATGTTCCTCTAGAACAGGTAAATATGTACACCTGAAATGGCATTGATTTAGTGTAGGGTTGCACAGCTGATTATTGTAATTGCTGTCAATAAGTTGTACACCTATAAAAAGGGAAACTGGCAAAAATTTGAGTGACAGATATATTTACAACAACAACAAAAAACAATAGCTACTGAGGCTGCTTCTGTACAACCAAAAACCTCGTGGTATTTGGTTCCTTGGTTTGGAGGTTTAGGGTTATGGTTTCATGGGACATCCCAGTTAATTGGTCTAATAACTTGTTTAGTGCTTCTGTTTAACCTCCTAGTTTGTTGCATAGTACCTGAGGTCTTAAAAGCTTGCAGGCAGCCATCCGGGGTACTACAATTGGTCTCTATTTGCCTGGAGCAGCAGAGGAAGGAGGATTGTCAGGAAAAGGAGGATACGGAATGTCTGGCTAATTGCCCCCTTTGCCATGAGACCAGAAGAACTGGATAGTGCCCAGCTACCATTACTGGAAAAAAAAAATTTTTTTTTAATATCATAGGGTTTATTTGAGCCATTAATCTGTATGCATACAGGGACACCTCTCCTGTTCAGAAGAGAAAGCAGGAGGGTCCCCATAGTCTAGTTACAATGAGGTTTTAAGGAGTAAAGGAAGAAATAGAGTAGAAAATTAACCACTGGCTAATCTTAACATGATTGATTGCATCATGCCTCCCTGCTTCTGTAAAGATTATACCTGCAGTGTACCAGGCACTATTCTAGACACGGATGTTGTTGTTGTGTGCCATCCAGTTTATTGTGACTCATAACAACCCTTTAGGACAGAGTATAACTAACTGCCCCATGGGGTTTCCTAGGCTGTAATCTTTACAGAAGTAGATCGTCAGGTCTTTTCTGCCAGGGAGCGGCTTGTGGGTTCAAACCACCAACCTTTCATTAGCAGCTGAGCACTTATCTAGTGCCACTAGAGCTTCTTAGACACACAGGATACAGGAGTGAATTAAAACAAAACAGAAAAAACTGCCTTTATGAAGCTCACATTTCTGTGAGGGCATCAGAAAATTGTTGAGACGTAAGTGAATATGTAGTATGTTAAATAGTTGCAAGTGCCAAGAGAAAAGGAAGGGTAAGGCAGGGAAAGAATCTAGAAGATGTTAAAACCAAGGTGCTTTGGCCATTTTACATAAAATGGCCAGGAAAGGCCTCACAGAGAAAGTGACATGTAAGTGAAAATCTAAGAAAATGAAGAATGCAAGTCATGTGTCCATCTAGGGGAAGAGCATTTCAGGCAGCAGGAACAGCAAGTTCAATGGCTCTGAGGCAGGTGTATGCCTGGGATGTTCAAGGAACATTGGGAGGCTAGTGTGTCTAGAGACGAGTAAAGGACAGTCATGGGAGACAAAATCAGAGATGAGGTGTCAGATGATATAGCCTTTTATAGATCATTGTAAAGACTGACTTTTATTCTGGGTGAATGGAAAGCCACTGGAGGATTTTTCTGTAAAGTAGTAATATGGTTGGCCTCACATTTCAATAGGATCCCTCTGGCTCCTCTGTTTAAAGATGGAATTAAGGAGATCAGCTGACTTTTCCTTACCTGTGAAAAAGGAAATGTATTTGGGTGGTATTGAGCCGATTACAACTCTTAGCAACCCCATGGGACAGAATAGAACAGCCCCATAGAGTTTTCTTAGCTATAATCTTTAAGGAAGCAGATTGCCAGGTCTCTGTCCCATGGAGTGGCTGGGTGTGTTGGTACGCCAACCTTTTGGTTAGCAGCTGATCGCCTGACCGTTGCGCCACCCAGGCTCCTTGGAAAAACAGACTTGGTATACGTGTGTGCTGCTTTTTTCTTTTAAACATTCATCTGGAATAGGCAGGACTCTTTCATAACTCCTTTTGAAATTAGGTTCAGAAGGAACCCTGGAGAAAAGAATTAGCTGATCTTGAGCAAGCTCAAATTGAAAAACTCCCTCATTTGGGCTTTACCTTCCAACTCAATGGCACCTAATAATTAACAACACCTATTCTGTTCTCATAAGTTGCGTGAGTCTTCTCTTCCAGAAACTGTCCTTCAGAGCCATGAGAAAAGCTATTAATACAAACATCTAACCCATCAAGATAGTATTAATAAAGTATTCTATAAAGCAGGGGTACTCAGCCCCCAAATTTAATAGCAAATGTTGTAGCTTTGTGTATTTTTGTACAGAATAGGTCCTTTTAGGATTACATCTAGCTAACCCTGTTGTTTTCCTTCACATATTTGCTGTAACCTCTTTTTTTTTTAAGTTCTCATATATGTAGTATTTTCAGGTTTTTGTATTTGAAGATGACTCCTACAAGGAGGTATTTTGAATGTGAGTCTTAGACCTTTTTTTTCCCAGTCAATTTTAATACAACATTTATTTATAAAAGTATGTTTTATCTAGAATGTCTTTTTTCTCCCCCCAGCAGTGATGGTTCTCTGCTATGTTATTTTATTTTAAAGTCGTTAAAAGAGTTTAAAGAACTATGTTCCTTACTTTTGCTAGTCAGAAAAAAGAGTCAGGACACTTCAGCTTTTGAAGATTAAAGAAGTTTCTATCCACTGTATTATAGTAAATTATGGAAATAGCCCTCAATGCGAATCACAGTGTGCATAATGCTTGAATTGTTACATGGTCAGTATACAGTTTTTTAATTAGGAAATGACTCTTGCATAGTATTATAAATGACTAGAATTTGTATACTAAATGTGTAGGGAAAAATGATTGTGCATTTATTTTAGTGTTAGCACTTGGCTAAATGCTTTAGACACTTGTAATTTAATCCTTCTGATGACCCTTTAAGTTCAATATTATTTCCTTCATTTTGTAAGGAAACCAACTTTATGTATTGCCATTGCTAGTAAATGGCAGCTGAAATTCAAAACCAAGTCTGTTTCACTTGGTTATTTTCTTTTTATTATTATTCTTTCAATAAATGCTTAACTCAGAGGCCTACGGTCTTTTTTTAATTTTTTACTGTGCACTAGCTAAAAGTTTACAGAGCAGATTAGTTTCCCATTCGATAGTTGGTACGTAAAGTGTTCCTATGCTCTTCAACCATAATGTATTGTCAGTTTAGAAATTTGTCTTTTTTCTTTGTTTTCAAGTTTAAGTAAGTCTTCAAAACAACAATAAGATATTTCGGACGCACAGAAATATATCCACCAAAGACCATTTGATATAAGATTATTTTAAATCTCTGTACATCTTTATTCACCATTATATGTTTCACACAGATGGAAAATCGGATGGTGATTTTACTTTGTAACCTGAAACCTGCAAAGATGAGGGGAGTACTGTCTCAGGCAATGGTGATGTGTGCTAGTTCACCAGAGAAAGTTGAAATCTTGGCTCCTCCTGATGGCTCTGTTCCTGGAGACAGAATTACTTTTGATGCTTTCCCTGGTGAGTATTTATTGGTAATTATTTAAAATAGTTTCAGAATCATTGTTCTCAAAGCACTGCTTGTAATATTTAAGGTTAAAATGAATCCTATGTATCAATCACAAGGCTTTACATTAAATCACTATTAATGATTAGTAAGATTCGCTTAAGATGGCACATTTTGAACACACGCATCAAACAACACTCCTACCCATGAATGTGCACATGACAGATAGCTCAGAGAGTCTACTCCCAGTAAGGTAATAATACTAATACCTGCATAGCAGAAAATTGTGGCATGGATAGAGAACAAATCAACTGTACTGCAAGATCATTTAAGCTGCAGATTATCTCAGAAGGCAGCACAGAAAGACAGAGGAAAAGTTCATACATGGGGGAAAGATGCATAATTCTCAAATTTCAAGATATAGAGGAAGAATCTTTGAATTGAAATTCACATTTATTTTAATAATAATCTAAAAGGAAATGTCATTTCATGCTTGTTTTCTCCGTAAAAATGTTCCTGAGGCAGATGAAGCTTCATAATGCGTGAGAAACCTTCTTTAAATAGGTCTTTGAAGGAGAAAAGAAAGGATGCTTGACAGATGTACAATATTTCTTTCATAAAAAGGGGAGGGCTTCATAAGAGGAGAAACAGAAATTAGGAGACTGCATTTATTTAAAGGATGTTTATTTGACTAGAGTAATGGGAAAGGCAGAAATAAATTAGAGCAATAAGTAGAATTAAGTTCAAAAGTCACAGCTGATTTGGAGACATATTTATAGAAACAGTTTTAATGGAAAAGTAAGGCAGATGAGATTATGTAGGCAAATTTTTAAAAATCTGTAAAAATTAACCCATTGTTCAATTCTATTCTGACTCATAGCAACCCTATAGAACTATAGAACAGAGTAGAACTGCCCCATGGGGTTTCCAAGGCTGTAATGTTTATGGAAGCAGACTGCCACATCTTTCTCCCACAGAGCAGTTGGTGGGTTCGAACCGCTGACCCTTTGGTTAGCAGCTGAGCACTCAGCCACTGTGTTACCAGGGCTCCTTCTGTAAAGATTACGCCTTGGAAACCCTGTGGGGCACTTCTACTCTGTCCTTTAGGGTCTCTGTGGGTCAGAATCAACTGGACGGCAATGGGTTTGGGTTTTTTTCAAGTGTCTATAACTTTGAATGCGTGTATGTATCTTGAGCCCTCAGTAGCTTGGAAACCATAACGGTATGTACTCTTAAGAACCTTTTTTGGTAAATTGAGTTTTGGGAAAATCCCAGTCTGAATTATTTCTCAATGAAACCTGATGGATGGTTTTAGGTGCTAGGATCATATGTTGTTGTTGTGTGCCACCAAGTTGATTCCGACTCATAGCTACCCTATAGGACAGAGTACAAGTGCCCCATAGGGTTTCCCAGGCTGTAGTCTTTATGGAAGCAGATCACCAGGTCTTTTCTCCCTCAGAGCGGCTGTTGGGTGCAATCTGCCAATTTTTTAGTTAGCAGCTGAGCACTTAACCATTGGCCTTGAGAAGACTTTTACACTTAACAGCTATTTTCTCCATCTGCAAAGCCAAAAACTTCCATAGAGTTTAGAAGATGGTAAATAATATTTTTATAATAGTGCCTAAAGTCCTCCCCACCCACCCAACACTTAAGTCTTAAACGTGTGAAGCTATAAATCTTAGTATTTAAATATGGTGACTGGTCCCTAAAGCACCAAGCAAAAATAACTTTAAAACAGTATTACAGCTGGGAGACAAAGGCAGTGACAACTTTGTTATGAGAATGTGCTATTCATGGTCTAATAATAAATGAGAATTTGCATTCAAACTTTTTAATTTTCCAAGATCATATTTATTTCTGTTGATACTGAGATTTTTTAACAATGTAAATTAAAAGTTAGTCACAAAGTGTATATAATATGCAAGAGTGTTTAACTTTTGGGTCCATTTATTCCTAAAAAAAAAAATTGTCTATATTGATTATCCTTTTATTTCTCTAAAACCTACTTCAGTCAGGTTTGTTTCCCTCACCATTGCGCCTGAACTGGTCAGGATTACCAGTAACCTCCCCGTAGCTAAATCCATGGCTAATTCTCAGTTCTCCTCTTAGGTAACTTGGCTTCTGGTACCACACCCTCCTCGTGATCCTCCTCCTTCACTGGCTGCCGTTCTCATCTCCTTTGATGGTTCTTCGTTTTCATGACATCTTAGCATTGGAGTGCCTATGGCTTTGATTCTTGGCCTCTCCTCTTTTTCTTGCCATGTTCATTTCTTCAGTGATTTTATCTAGTCATTTATTCAGCTGCCCACTGAATTTCTTCTTAGAATTCCTTTTCTTTATAGTATTTCCAATCCCATTGATAGCAACTCCATTCTCTCAGCTGCTTAGGCCAAAACTTTTGAAGTCATGCTTCTTGTTGTTAGGTGTTGCAAGTTGGCTCTGACTTATAGCAACCTTACGTACAACAGAACAAAGTGTTGTCTGATCCTGTGCCATTTTGATGATGATTGCTGTGTTTGAGTCCATTGCTTTGGTTATTGTATCAGTCCCTCCTGTTGAGGATTTTCCTCATTTTCACTGACCTCTGCTTCACCAGTCATGTCTTTTTCTAGAGATTGGTCTTTCCTGGTGGTGTGTCCAAAGTAAGCGAAGGGAGTCTTGCCATCCTCGCTTCTAAAAGAAAAATTCTGGTTATAGTTCTTCTAAAATGGATTTGTTTGTTCTCTTGGCAGTCCACAGTATATTCAGTATTCTTCACCAACACCACATTTCAAATGTATCAGTTTTTCTGTCTACCTTTTTCATTGTCCACACATGCATATGAGTCCTGCTTAGCTCCTTCTTATTTTTCTCAAAGCTCCATCTTCTGCTTTGGGAAGTCCTGTTTGCTCTGCCCTCTGAACATATCTGAAATTATTCTCATCATCATCTGCACCACTGCCACCCTGGTCCTGCCACTAACATCTGTGGACTGGTCGTTGCAGAAGCTTCCTAACTGATCTTCCTACTTTTCCCCTTTCCCACTTCAATCTATTTTCACTCTAGCAGCCAGAGTTGATGCTTTTAAAATGTAGGTCAGATTATATTATTCTTGTGCTCAAAACTATTCAAAAGCTTTGCATTTCACCCAGAGTCTTTATAGTGGCGTACAAGCCTACAGGATCTGGCCTCCCGTGACGTCACTAACCTTATATACTCCAGCTCTTCCTTGCCCACTGCAATTGAGTTACTGGCTTTTCCCACAGATAGCTAGCTACCTGGCTTACTCCCTAAGTCTATTCAAGTCTTTTAAATGTCATCTTCTTTGCTTTATTTTTCTCCAAAGCACTTATCACCATATAATTAAATATATATTACATATTGTCTTCCCACACTGAAATGTAGCCAGAGATTTTTCTTCTTTTTTGTATTCACTGGTATATTCCTAGCTCTAGAATAATGCCTGGCTTATTAGTGTAGGGGCTCAATAAATTGGTCAGTGAATAAATAGAAACTTACTAGTAAAATACTAAGGAAAAAAGCAAAAAAAAATTATTGGATTTTAGAATGTTGTTGTATGCCATTGAGTGGTTAAGTGCTCAGCTGCTAACCAAAAGGTCAGTGGTTCGAACCCACCAGCCGCTCCATGGGAGAAGACACCTGACGATCTGCTCCCATAAAGCTTTCAGCCTAGGAAACCCTATGGGGCAGATCTACGCTGCCATATTGGGTCACTATGATTTGAGAATAGACCTGAGTATCTTCCTTCATTATTACCAAGGTTTTTCCTGCCAAACCACCAAACCACTTTTGTCTGTTGAATAGCTTTGTAAAAGTAATTGACCTCTTATATACAAAGTTGTCAATTGTAGCACAAAAACTAAAATATAACAGCTATTATAGTTCAAGGGCTCACTTACTCAAACATAAAATAACTGAGTTAGTGTTAGGCTTATTACAACCATGCCAGGTATTACAGGGAAGTTGGTGATTGATGAGCATTTTGTGCAAAAGGAAGGCCTAATCAAAATGAAGTTTCTGGTTCTTACTTCAGACTTGTGAATGCCTAGAACTCTGGAGTTTGTATTTATTGCTTTTTGTAGGTTTTAAATGCTGAAAAAGTGATCACACCTTTTTACAATCTTTTCTGGACTTTGTTCTCTCTGAACTGTTTCATACTCCCTTTGTGTTTTATTTAGAATGTGTTAGCCTACAAGTAATCTCTGAATGATTAGTTCTCTTACGATATGTTTAACCATTTCCAAATGGTGAATACTGGCACATATTTAGCAATTTCAGAGGCCCTGCAGTTTTTAGTTTTAGAAACTTTCATTGTTATCGGCACCTGACTCTTCGGATAGCCATGCCAAAAAACATTTAGGGAAAGAAGAAGGGTACAGCACACAGGAATGTTGGCTGCTCTGGAAAACAGAGTTCATGAAAAGATTCTTTAAAACATCGATGTGTTCTTCATAGCTGATTTGAACTCTGATTTCAAACTAGCTTTTACACCATACCAAAAAGTATATTGTTGAGAAAGATTTTGAGTAAACAACAAAGTTAATGCTGCATCTGAGCCTTTTTTGACTCTGTGATTTACATACAGTGCTCATAATGTGACAGACTTTGATTTTAATCTAGAAATCTTGGTTGTCTAAAAATCTTCCAAAGTAATGGTAGCTCATCTACTTTCAGGGTAATTTTAATTCTTTGCAGAGTAACCTTTCTCCATATAGCCATTGTAATTTACAGAATTTGGAATGTTTAACTTAAAGTAATGGAAGTGCTAGTCTGCCTGGCATTAGTATTAATAATAGACATGTGTCAAGCATGATTTTTATGATCCTTGTCTCATTTAATGATTCACAGTGTTCAGCTGTTGAACCTAGTGTGCTAACAGTAACGGTCAAGCTTTGGAGGTTACGCTTATTAGTTTCTAGTTGAAAGCTTTGCTCTTTGAAAATTATTACAGTCTTATGGAGGAAGTTTAAAAATTGTTTCAGATCGTGGTTCCACAAGTGCTGGGTGACCTGGGAACTTCTCTGAGCCTCAGCTTTTTTATCTATAAAAAGGGGTTATTAATGGTACCTATCTCATATAGGTTTTGTGAGGTTTAACTTTGAAATACTTAACAAACTGATATTTTAAGTTCTTAAAGCTATAACCTTTGTTGCCTCAATTTTCTTATTTGTCAAATGGGGATAATTAATAGTATTTATGTAGGGTAATGAGGTGATTAAATGAGTAAATATATGTGCTTATTGCAGTGACTAGCACATAGTAACGATATGTTCTATTGTTAATGAATATTATTCCCTACACTAGGCAATATTTTCCCCAACTGAGAAGCTTAATTTTGTGCTGTACTACACACAAAAGCCTTTTCGTACTTGTTGCTTATGTCAACACTCAGCAAGTATTTATCCATACAATCTGTGCTCTTAATAAGAAACATAGGAATCTGGGAACCCCTGCTTCTTGAACTAACTCATTGTCAGTATGGTCCTTATTAGACATGGAGAGGGGAAAAGATGGACGGGCACAAATCGGCCTTCCTGAACAGTATCTCTCACTCTAGCTTTCCAGAATTCTGGAAGACTCATTTGCCCGTGTGATCTGTGCACATGGAAAGTAAGATTATGCTTGTAGCCCAGGGAATGTTCAGAAACAAAAAGTAAAAATCTTGTTGTAGATCCAAATGACTGTACAGTTATACTTTATTTATTAGAAATTTTTTTCTCTTTTGTTTATTGGAGTTTTTCTCTCGTTCCCTCAAATACTTTTAAGAGGATAAGACTAATACTTGTCTTTTATACTAGTCAGTCTTTCAGTTTTAGTTTCATTGCATGTTTTTCTGTTTATAGATATATCATTCAATTAACTATCCTCTCATCTGTGAAAACCTGCACATTAGAGGGCAGTTTTGTTTGTTTTTACTAGTTCCGTGGTCTCTGAAGAGCTAATAAGAAGCAAAACCGCCATGGCCAACCATTTCACCCAGTGTGGTTATTCCTATATGTGTATGTTGTTGTTGTTAGGTGCCATCAGGTTGGTTCCAACTCATAGCAATCCTGTGTATAACTGAACGAAATGTTACTGTGTCCTGTATATGTATGAGTGGAGAATAAATACCATTTTAGATAAAAAGATATAATCAGAATGTAGAACATAAATAGCTCTGATAATGTTTAAAAAGTTTAAGTATTTCCAAGAGATTTCAACTTGGGAGTCACTGGAAAAAAAGACAAAAGACCTAGAAGGTTATGGCTTTATAATTGCTGAATTATACTTCAGTAATATTCTTACTACTTCCAGGAAAATGGTTTTCCATTTAAAGTCTAATGCATAAGGGATATACTATTTTTCTTCCTTGTTTCTTGAACTGAGTCTTCATCCCAAATGTTGCATCCCCAACTATTAACCGTGTTTTATATTTAACTTTATTATCTACTTCCATGTTATTGAGCAGAGAGATTGTTTGGTATGATTAGTTGCTTTAGGCCTAGACTGGATATATTCTGTTGATTATTTGTCTTCTATAAAGTATACAGTGTATGCTACTATAAATTGAGAGGTTAGGAGTATTGTCCACATGGAAGAGTGTTATTTGGTTCTTTTCTAAAGCATAATTTCTTGGGAGGCAGGGTGCTATAGTAGCAGAACATGGGCTTTGGTGTCAAATTCTAGCTCCATTTGTGAACAGCTTTGACCTTAAGCAGCTTACTTTCTTCTCTGAGCCCCAGTTTCTTCTTTATATTTAAAATTAGAATCAAGATTGTTGTGTGAATTGCATGCAACAACATATATTCTTAGTGTTTGGCAAATGCTAATCCTTGTCTCTGGCAAATGCTAATCCTTGTCTCCTTGTCACCCTTGCTGTCTCTTTCCTTCTTAAGAACAAGTGGCCATGGGATGAAACCAAAGTAGTTATCATATTTAACTAGGTAACACCAGCATTCAAGCCATCTTTCAGTATTAATAAGCAATCTTTAAGCACCAGAGCAGCAATCTAGTCATTCATTTTGTATCGTGAAACAGTAAAGCATAAGCTGCTTCTGCCAGGTGGAAAAATATAGCACATCAGAATATGCTCTCATTTTCTTTTACTTGACAATTTTTTCAAATGTAGTGATAAAATGAGTACCTTATTTTTTTTCCCCCAATAATTTGGGGAATAAATTTTTGAGCTGTGTAACCTGCAAAAATATGTATTAGAAGGGTAAACAGTTAATGTCTTTAACATTCTTAAGGAAATGGCAGTAGCTATTTCATTTTATTTTACTGTTCAAGAACATAAACTGCTGACATCATAAAAATAAATGTTAAAATTTTGATCAGGTCTAATGTTTGGGAATTGCTGCCAAGATAATCCATTAAAAACCTCTGTGGAGAATTATTTAAATATTTTTGAAGATTAGCAGTGTAATTTTTTTTTTTCTTTCCTCCTACAGGAGAGCCTGACAAGGAGCTGAATCCTAAGAAGAAGATTTGGGAGCAAATCCAGCCCGATCTTTACACTAATGCTGAGTGTGTGGCTACATACAAAGGAGCCCCCTTTGAGGTGAAAGGGAAGGGAGTATGCAGGGCTCAAACTATGAGCAACAGTGGAATCAAATAAAATAAAATGCTTCAGTTACTGAAATTCATTGGAGAAAATTTTAATAACAATAAAAAAGAATTTATTTGTCACATGTAACTCAAAATATGACTGGTTCATTTCTGTGTTATTTCTCTTCTGGGCTTAATTATTATATATCTTTTACCTGTTATATATTGTTCTAAATTGATTGGGGAAACACTACCTTTTTACCTTTTGTTTTTTTTAGTCATTTATAATATAGGGAAGAAGTGGCCTATGTTTTGTGATAATTTTTTTTGGGGGAGATGTTGGTTAGTGGGTTCTTTTTTCTTTATATAACTTGAACTAGATTAACATTTAGTCCCTTGTGAGCATATGATGCATGGAATTTCAAGCCCTTGGAATTTTAGTATATTATATACCTATATTACAAATACCCACTGCTCTTCAAAAATGACAAGTTGGAATTTTTGGCAGACTTTTTAACTAGTCATTTTAATAATATTCAAATACTCAAGTGTTTGTTCTATAGCGCCAAACATCATAAAAGCTAGAAAACATGGCATTTTAACATTTTTTTGCTATTGCCGCCAAAGTATCTTAGCTTTGACATGTAATATTTATGGTACCTTTTTTGTGAAACTGAAATTTTCAACTATGTATTGAGCATTTTCTTTAAATTTAGCAAAATATTTAGTAGCTAAATTTTAACTAACTCTAAAGAATAAACACATTCCAATACATTGTTCATAAAAGTCTACGTTTTTAAATTCTAATTTCCTGATAAAGATTTTTGGGTACCTTGGCTGCTAACCAAAAGATTGGCAGTTCAAATCCACTAGCTGCTCCTTGGCAACCTGATGGGGTAGTTCTGCTCTGTCCTATAGGTTGCTATGGGTTGTAATTGACTCTATAGCAACAGGTTTGGTTTGGAGCCCTGGTAGTTCAGTGGTTAAGAGCGACGGCTGCTAACCAAAAGGCCTATAGTTCGAATCCACCAGCTGCCCCCTGGAAACCCTATGGAGCAGTTCTACTCTGTTCTACAGGGTCGCTATGAATTGGAACTAATTCAGCGGCACCTAATAACAACAACAATAAAAGATAGCAAGCTAACCGAAAGGCTGGTGGTTCGAACCCACCAGCTGCTCCACAGAAGAAAGATATAGCAGTCTACTTCTGTAAAGATTAACAGCCTCGGAAACCCGATGGGGCAGTTCTGCTCTGTCCTGTAGGGTCACTATGAGTCAGAATTCGACTCCATGGCCATAGGTTAATAAAAGATTATTTATGGTTTACTAGCTTTAGAAGAGCATTTAAGGTTGATATATTTTGCTTCTTTGTATTTTCTCTTACTGTCAATATATTAAAAGAAATTACAACCCAAAACATTCACATGTATATTGAGATGTCAAACACCTATTCTCATTCATCTTACAGATACTGTGGAAACAGTGAAAATAAATCTAGGGATTTTGAGCATCGATCACCAGCCTGGAGCTGATGAGAGATGATTTGGGCTACAAAGAGAGAAATCCATCCGGAGGCAAAGGTATAGATTTTTTTTTAGCAAAAGCCATGCTGGCACTTGTAGCTGTCTAGAGATACAGTCAGGAGGCCAAAAAAAAAAAATAAAATAAATAAATAATCCTGTATACAGATTTATAAAAGCTGTAATCAGACAAGGTAACATTGTAGAAGTTTTATCTTCTTTCTGAAAAATTGAGTACTAACAGAGCATCGTAAATATCTGTTGATAACTAAACACAAAATCAATTTCAAAAATTACTTTGTACTCAAGATACGGTAAGCTCTTGGGGAGTAAAGACTTTCTGTCAGGATCCATGCCTCACACCATACACAAAAACAAATTCAAAATAGATTAAGGACCTAACTGTAAACTAAAACCATAAAATTCTTAGAAGAAAATGTAGAGTCAATGCTGTCGGGCCTACTTTTAACAATGGATTATCTAATATAACAAAAGCACAAACAGCAAAAGACAGAATAAGTGGCACCTTATAAAAATTAAAAACTTTTGTTCATCAAAAGACTTTACCAAAAAAATTAAAAGACAAGCTACCAACTTGGATAATTATCTTCAGAAACAACGTATCTGATAATCTAATAACCAAAATATGTATAAAACTTCAACAACTGAACAAAAAGATAACCCAATCATAAAATAGGCAAAGTACTTGAATAGACATTTCACCAAAGAGAAAATTCAAATGGCCATTAAACACATGAAAGATGCTCAACGTCATTAGCCATTAGATGCAAATCAACACCACAATGAGATACCATTTCACTCCCACTAGGATGTTTAAAACAAAAAATAAAAATAACAGATGTTGGTCTGGATGTGGGAAAATTGGAGTCCTTATCCATTACTGGTGGGAATGCAAAATGGTACAGCCACTGTGGAAAACAGCATGGCAGTTCCTCAAAAAACTAAAAATATGACTACCAACCGTATGAACCAGCAATTCCACTGCTAGTACATACCAAAAATACTTGAAAGCAGAGGCTCAGTTACTTGTACACCAGTGTTCATTGCAGCACTACTCACAATAGCCAAAAGGTGGAAACAACCTAAATGCCCATCAACAGATAAATGGATAAACAAAATGTACCCACATGCAATGGAATACTACTTAGCCAGCAGAAGAAGTCTTAATACATGCTACAATATGGATGGAGCCTGAAGACATGCTGAGTGAAATAATCAGTCACAAAAGAACGAATACTGTATGACCTCACTATAGATGAAAAACCAAGAAAAGGCAAATGTATAGAGACCAAAGTTTATTAGTGGTTACCACAGGTGGGAGAAGGGTAAAACGGGGTTTAACGGTGATGGAAAAATCACATTGATTAAGGGTAGGATTGCACAGTCGATCATTGTAATTGCTTTCAATAAGTTGTACACTGGCAAAAATTTGAATTGGCAAAAGTTGTGTAATATATTTGCAACAATGATTTTTTTAAAAAGCTGCAGAGGCTGCTTATTGTGTACAACCAAAAACCTCATGGAATTTGGTTCCTTGGTTTGAAAGTTTAGGGTCATGAATCATGGGACATCCAAGTTAATTGGCCTAATAAGATGTTTAGTGCTTCTTTTCGACCTCCTACTTTGTTAGTTGGAATCAACTCAATGACAGTAGATTTGGTTTTTTGGTTTTAGTTTGTTGCATAGTGCCTGGGGTCTTAAAAGCTTGCAAGCAGCCATCCAAGATACAACAGTTGATCTTTATTTGCCTGGAGCAGCAGAGGAAGAAGGAGAGTCAGGAATGGGAGAAGGATACGGAATGTGTATCTGATTGCCTACATGAAAAACTGCCTCCTTTGCCATTAGACCAGAAGAACTGGACGGAGCCTGGCTACCTTAGTGAACATTTTGAGTAGATTCTATAGCAGAATCCTGATCAAAAGAGGGGAAATGCAGAACAGAATTTCAAATTCTCATGAAATTCAGACTTTCTGAAGCCAAGGGGTCTAGATGATCCCTGAAATTATTGCCCTGAGCTAATCTTTCAACCTTAAACCAAAAATATCCCCTTAAGTCTTCTTAAAACCAAACAATAGTTTGGCTTAACTAGTAAAAATTCTCTACCTTGAGCATTATGCTCTTTTAAGAGCTATCTGTATGGGATCAAAATGACAACAGCAACTCTAAAGATTAGATTCGGGCAGGGTCAAGATGGCAGAATAGTCAGACACTTTCTGTGGTCCCTCTTACAACAAAGACTGAAAAAAACAAGTGAATTGATTATATATGATACTCTAGGAGCACTGAACATCAAAGACAAACTTGAGTTGGACTAAGTGGCAGGGGGAAGGAGAGACAGTTCAGAAGCAGTGAGGGAAGTGCCAGAAGTGACCTGGCCAGCACCCTGCAGGCTGGATCGACTGGCACACATGGGCTGAGGCAAGCAGTAGTGCTCGGGATGCATTTTCCATGTCTGGAGAAACTGAGCGGCGGAGAGTCTGCACAAGCCTCTGTAGCCAGGGAGAAGCAGTGCTGGATCTTCGAAAGTTAAGGGCAAGCATCTAACCTACAGCTCAGGATCAAAATAACCCTTCCCCTTCTGGGAAGTTCCTCTCTTCCCTTCACCCACCTACTCCCTGCTCTGCTCCAGTCTTGGTCCAGCAGTGTTCAGCAGTTGCCGTGCCCCCTAGGCCCGAAGTGGGAACCTTTGCACCCGAGCCAGTCTTCTGGCTTTGGGGAGGGAAAAAATAAACTAACAAACAGGAAAAAGAAACCACTAGCTCCCCTAAGCTGGGAACTCAGCGCAGGCACTGCTCTTTGCATAGGCACAGGCAAGGAGTCCATGGACTTTGAATGCCTTTTATCACTGCCTAGACCTGTGTGGACCCATTTCAACAGCATAGGCCTTCATTAGCATAGTACAACAGGGTATATACCTGAAGCCTATTTTCAACTGCAACAGCTAAGGGGGAGTGGTAGATTTGTGACATTTGACACAACCCTGCACATTAAGCAGGGTCCTCAATACCCACATCAGGGGCCTGGGGACTGGTGGCTCCACCCATTCCACCTAGCCACCCACGACGGGTCCGAGAACAAGTGGTGCCTCCCACTCCTTACAGCCAACAGCATCGGGTGCCCAAAGTCTGGATGCAAAACCCACCCATCTACACACTCTAGGGGACAGGGGCACACCTTCCACCTAGGCACTCAAGGGCAGCTGTCAGCCGCCTACCTTGCTCGGCACATAACCCCCTAGAGCCAGATACCTGTGCCTGCTCCAGTCATCCCTACATAGCCCTGCCCATCTAGGACTTTAGGTGAGAGCCTGCACCACACACTCAAGTGACCAACAACCTGGACACCTGAGCTGAATCCACACAAGAAAAGTAAATGGACTCCTGGGCTCAAATACCTAGTAACAGATCTAACCACCTGATGACAGGATGTGAGAGCTTCAAAGACACCAAAAATCAAAGTAGCTTACACACCCAACCTATTTCGGCATATCAAAACAAAACAAGAAGCTACGACACAGTAAACAAACATACAATAAATGTAATAATTTATTGATGGCCCAGAGACAACAATCAATATCAAATCACATAAAGAGGCAGACCATGATGGCTCCAGCAAGCAACCAAAAAAAAAAAAAAAAAAAAACACTGGGAAACTTCCCAGAGGAAGAGAAAGTGTTGGAATTACCAGAGATAGAATTCAAAAGATTAATATACAGAGCTCTTCAAGAGATCAGGAAGGAGGTCAGGCAGAACTCAGACCAATCCAAGTAACACATAGACAAAGCAGTAGAGGAATTTAGGAAAGCTATACAAGAGCAAAATGACAAATTAACAAACTACTGGAATCCACAGAGAGACAACAAATAGAAATCCAAAAAATTAACAATAAAATTTCAGAATTAGACAACTCAATAGAAAGTCATAGGAGCAGAATTGAGGCAATGGAAGTCAGAATTAGTGAGATTGAAGATAAAGCACTTGACACCAATTTATTTGAGGAAAAATCAGATAAAAGAATTTTTTAAAAATGAAGAAACCCTAAGAATTAGTAGGACTGTATTAAGAGGAATAACCTATGAGTGATTGGAGTACCGTAACGGGGGATAACAGAAAATACAGAGAGAATTGTTGGAAGATTTGTTGGCAGAAAACTTCCCTGATATTGTGAAAGAGGAGAAGGTATCCAAGAAGCTCATCAAACCCCACACAGGGTAGATCCCAAGAGAAAGTCACCAAGACATGTTATAATCAAATTTGCCAAAACAAAAGAGAGAACTTTAAGAGAAGCTAGAGATAAATGAAAAGTCACCTACAAAGGAGAGTCAATAATACTAATCTCTGACTAATCAGCAGAAACCATGTGGGCAAGAAGGCAATGGGATGACATATACAAAGCCTTGAGGGAAAAAAATTACTAACCTAGTATTTTATATCCGGCAAAACTGTGTCTCACCTATGAAGGCAAAATTAGGGCATTTCCAGATAAACAGAAGGGAATTTGTAAAAACCAAACCAAAATTACAAGAAATGCTAAAGGGGTGTCCTCCTGATAGAGAATCAATAATACCAGATAACCCAAGACTAGAACACAAGACAGAACACCCAGATATCAACCAAGATAGGGAAGTCACAAAAATAATTCAAAGCTAAAACACTGAAAATAGAGACACAGAGACGTCAATATGTAAAAGATGACAACCTTAAAACAAAAAAGAGGAACTAAATAGTGTAGCCATAGAACTGTCATATGGAGAGGAAGTTAAGGTGATATCAAGAAATAAAAATGGTTTAAACTTAGAAAAATGGAGGTAAATTTTAAGGTAACCACAAAGGAAACTAACCTATACATCAAAATAAAAAAGAAGAAAAACGTAAAGACCCAGTAAATAGAAAATCAATAACAATGAAAAAGATGAAAGGAAAATACATAAAGAAAAATGACTCAGCGCAGAAAATTAAGCGGAACAAAGAAATTCAACAATACACACACAAATATAAGACATCAAAATGACAGCAGTAAACTCACACCTGTCAATAATTACACTGAGTGTAAATGGACCAAATGCATCAATAAAGAGACAGAGAGTAGCAGAATGGATAAAAAGAAACACGATCCATCTATATGCTGCCTTCAAGAGACACACCGTACGCTCAAAGACACAAAATAAAACTCAAAGAATGGAAAAAAATATATCAAGCAAACAATAATTAAAAAAAGAGCAGGAGTAGTAATATTAATCTCTGACAAAATAGACTTTAAAATCCATCACAAAGGATAAGGAAGGGCACTATATAATGATTAAAGGGTCAGTACACCAGGAGGACACAACCATAATAAATATTGATGCACAGAATGACAGGACTCCAAAATACATAAAACAAACTCTAACGGCATTGAAAAGAGAAATAGCTCCACAATAGTAGTAGGAGACTTCAACTCACAACTTTTGATGAAGGACACAACATCTGGAAAGAATCTCAGTAAATACACGGAAAATCTAAATGCCATCATCAACCAACTTCATCTCACAGACATATATAGAACATTACACCCAACAGTAGCCAAGTGTACTTTCTTTTCCAATGCACATGGAATGTTCTCCAGAATAGACCACATATTAGGCCACAAAGCAAGTCTTAACAGAATCCAAAACATAGAAATATTACAAAGTATCTTTTCTGAACATAAAGCCATAAAAGTAGAAATCAGTAACAGAAAAATGGAGAAAATCAAGGACAGAATAAGGAAATTTGTAGAATCAAATGAGAATGAAAACACATCCTACCAGACCCTTTGGGAGACAGCAAAAGCAGTGCTCAGAGGTCAATTTATAGCAGTAAATGCACATATCCAAAAAGAAGAAAGGGCCAAAATCAAAACGCTAAACCTACAACTCAAACAAACAGAGCAGCAAAAGAAGCCTTCGTACACCAGAAGAAAGGAAATCATAAAAATTAGAGCAGAAATAAATGAAATAGAGAATAGAAAAACAACTGAAAGAGTCAACAAGACCAAAAGCTGGTTCTTTGTAAAGATCACCAAAATCGGTAAACCACTGGCCAAACTGACAGAAGAAAGGAGAGGAAACAAATAACCTGAACAAGAAATGAGATGGACGATATCAAAACAGACCCAACTGAAATTGAAATAATCATAACAGAATACTGTGAAAAATTGTACTCCAGCAAATTTGAAAACCTAGAGGAAATGGACAAATTTCTAGAAACACACTACTTACCTAAAGGAACACAAACTGAGGTAGAAACACTAAATAAACCTATAACAGAAGAGGTTGAAAGGTAGTTTTAAAAAATCCCACAAAAAAAAAAAAAAAAAAAAGCCCTGACCTGACAGCTTCACTGGAGAATTCTACCAAACTTTCAGAGAAGAGTTAACACTACTACTACTAAAGGTATTTCAGAGCAGTAGAAAATGATGGAATACCCCTGAACTCATCCTAAGAGGCCAGCATAACCCTGATACCAAAACCAGGTAAAGACACCACAAAAAAAGAAAATTAGAGACCAATATCCCTCATGAACATAGGTGCAAAAAACCTCAACAAAATTCTAGCTAATAGAATTCAATGACATATCAAAAATTAATTCACCATGACCAAGTGGGATTCATACCAGGTATACAGGGATGGTTCAACATTAGAAAAACAGCCAATGTAATCCATCACATAAATAAAAGATAAAAACCACATGTTCTTATCAATTGATGCAGAAAAGGCATTTGACAAAGTCCAACACCCATAAATGATACAAACTCTCAGCAAAATAGGAATAGAAGTAAAATTCCTCTACAGGATAAAGGGCATTTATACAAAGCCCACAGCCAACATCATCCTAAATGGAGAGAGTGAAAGCATCCCCCTTGAGAACAGGAACCTGACAAGGATGCCCTTTATCAACATTCTTATTCAGTGTTGTGCTGGAGGTCCTAGCCAGAGCAGTAAGACAAGAAAAAGAAATAAAAGCCATCCAAATTGGTAAGGAAGAAGTAGAAGTATCTCTATTTGCAGATGAAATGATCTTATACACAGAAAACCCCAAAGAATTCACAAAAAAAGATTAGAACTAATAGATTTTAGTGAAGTATCAGGATACAAGATAAACATACAAAAATCAGTTTGATTCCTCTGCACCAACAAAGAGAACTTCGAATAGCAAATGATCAAATCAATACCATTTACAGTAGCCCCCAAGAAGATAAATGCGTAAAAGAGCTATATAAAGAAAACTACAAGACACTACTGCAAGAAACCAAAAGAGACCTACATAAGTGAAAAACATACCTTGCTCATGGATAGGAAGACTCAACATTGTGAAAATGTGAGTCCTATCCAAAACGATCTGCAGATACAGTGCAATCCCAGTCCAGATTCCAATGACATTTTTTAATGAGATGGAGAAAGAAATCACCAACTTCAGATGGAAAGGGAAGAGGCTCTGGATAAGTAAAGCATTAATGAAGAACAAAGTGGGAGACCTCACAGTACCTTATTTTAGAACCTACTATACCGCCATGGTAGTCAAAACAGCCTAGTATTGGTACAGCAGATACATAGATCAATGGAACAGAATTGAGAATCCAGATGTAAATTCATCCACCTATGAGCAGCTGATATTTGACAAAGGCCTAAAGTCCATTAAATGGGGAAAAGACTGTCTCTTTAACAAATGGTGCTGGCATAACTGGATATGCATCTACAAAAAAATGAAACAAGACCCATACCTCACATCATGTACAAAAACTAACTCAAAATGGATCAAAGACCTAAATATAAAATGATAAAGTTCATGGAAGAAAAAATAGGGGCAATGCTAGAAACCCTAATACATGTCATAAACAATACAAACCATAACTAACAATGCACAAACACCAGAAGAGAAACTAGATAACTGGAAGCTCCTCAGAATCACTTATGCTCATCAAAAGACTTCACCGAAAGAGTGAAAAGATAAACTACAGACTGGGAAAAAATTTTGGCTATGACTTATCTGATAAGTATCTAATCTCTAAAATCTACAAGATACTGCAAAACCTCAATAACAAAAAAATAACCAAATTAAAAAGTGGGCTAAGGATTTGAACAGACACTTCACCAAAGAAGACATTTAGGTGGCTAACAGATACATGAGGAAATGCTCACAATCATTAACCATTAGAGAAATGCAAATCAAAACTACAATGAGATACCATCTCTCCCCAACAAGGCTAGCGCTAATCCAAAAAAACACAAAATAATAAATGTTGTGGAGAGACTGGAACACTATTCACTGCTGGTGGGAATGTAAAATGGTGCAACCACTTTGGAAATTGATTTGGGGCTTCCTTAAAAAGCCAAAGAGAAGTACCATATGATGCAGCAATCTTACTCCTTGGAATACATCCCAGAGAAATAAGTGCCATCACATGAATAGATATATGCACACCTGGTTCATTGCAGCATTGTTCACAATGCAAAAAGATGGAAACAACCTAGGTGCCCATCAACAGACTAATGTATAAACAAATTATGGTACATACATACAATAGAATCCTATGCAACGATAAAGAACAATGATAATCTGCGAAACATCTCATAATATGAATGAATCTGGAGGCATTATGCTGAGTGAAATTAGTCATAAAAGGACAAATTTTTGTATGAGACCACTATCATAAGAACTCAAGAAAAGGTTTAAACACAGAAGAAAACATTTTTTGATGGTTATGAGGGTGGGGAGGGAGGGAGAGGGGAATTCACTAACTAGACAGTAGACAAGAATCATCTTAGGTAAAGGGAAGGACAAGACACAAGTCAGCACAACTGGACTAAACCAAAAGCTAAGAAGTTTCCTGAACACAACCAAACACTTTGAGAGACAGAGTAGCAGGAGCTCGAGTTTGGGAACGATGGTTTCAAGGGATATCTAGGTCAATTGAAATAACAAAGTTTATTAAGAAAATGTTCTTTGGTGAGTGGCATCTGGGGTCTTCAAAGCTTGCGAGCAGCCATCTAAGATTCATCAATTGGTTCTAACCCACTTGGAACAAAGGAGAATGAAGAATACCAAAGACACAAGGAAAAGATTAGCCCAAGAGACAAAAAGGCCACATAAACCAGAGACTCCATCAGCCTGAGACCAGAGGAACTAGATGGTGCCTGGCCTCCACCAATGACTGCCCTGACAGGGAACACAACAGAGCGTCCCTGATGGAGCAGAAGAAAAGTGTGGAGCAGAACTCAAATTCACGTAAAAGGCCAGACTTAATGGTCTGAGTGAGACTGGAGGAACCCTCGAAGCCCCCGGACACTCTGTTAACCCATAAGTAAAACCATTCCCGAAGCCCACTCTTCAAAGATTTGACTGGACTATGAAGTATAAGATAATACTCACGAAGAGAGTGCTTCTTAGTTCAAGCAGGTACACGAGACCAAAAGGGTGGCTCCTGTCCACAGGCCAGATGAGAAGACAGGAAAGGACAGGAGCTGGTTGAATGGACACGGGAAACCCAGGGTGGAAAGGGGGACTGTGCTGTCATATTATAGGGATTGCAACTAGGGTCACATAACAATATGTGTATAAATTTTTGTATGTGAAATTAACTGGAGCTATAAACTTTCACCTAAATCACAATAAAAAAGGGGAAAGAAAGATTTGATTGGAACTATATGGGGCAGTGAATTTATGTTAATGGGGTAGGAACAACTCAGAAAAGGAGGACGTAAGTGGTTGCACAACTCAGTGTAATCAATGTCACTGAATTGTTCATGTAGAAATGGTTCAGTTTTTTTCTTTTGTTTTGCTGTGTATATTCTCAACAACAAAATAAAATTTTAAAAGAAGACTTTCTGGGACAAAGTCTTAATCATTTATTTTCTAATTTTTCCTAATTATATTATTTTTAAAATTCTTTAAATGCTAATATAATTTAAAGAATATTTCAACTTCTTTTACATAGTTAAAATAGTCCCTTATAGTCATTTTTCCCAATTAAATATGGAAATACTCTAGCCCAGATTAAATTATGTGAAGTTTTGATAGTGAAGCCTAAATTAATGAATATACCATACAATGAACATAGAAATAAAAACTTTCCTCATTTGTTAAAGCCCATTTACATAGCATTTTGAGTGGACTAATTTGTGGCTGATATTTATGAAATTTTGCCACAAATGAGTACATTTCAAAACACTCACGTATCTCTTCTCCTTCTTGAGTATTATATTATACCTTGCCAATTTACCAAATGACCATGCTTCCCTCCATAATTCCTTCAGAATCTTGGTACAGAAAAAATCCATTTGCGTGCTAAAGAGTAAAAGAAGAAGGGAGTCAATAGGAGCAATTTTTCAAGTTACATAAAAAGCATTAGCCAATCAAGTTATCAATTCAGTCCTTATTTAATCATTTTCACACAAAATTTAATTATGTTTATATTTCTGGCATGGGGGAGCTCTTACTTAATCACTAAAATTGCATTGTCAACAATCTGTACATAGGCCTTTGGCTTCTGACTGGTATTCTGCTGTTGAAGTATTTCAGTAGTAGGAGGTGGTGTTTGATCGCACACTAAACAGCTGGTGCCCCCTGATGAGTGATGAACATTCCCCTCTTGATATCTATTCATATATTACAAACTAAAGAAAAAAAAAGTCCCCTTTCCCAAGATACTTTCTCCTGCAAGATTGGCCCACTACTTAACAGTGAGTGTTTCGAGTATTAGCTTTTCTTGTATTTACAAATTCTATGTTTATTATTCTTTTGAGGTGAGTCATTTCAGGACATAATGATTTTAAGGTAAAATTGGAAATTTTTTTTCCTCTTTGCTTTTACGAAGAATTTTAAGTACCTATTAAAGATAATTTGTTGTCGTTGTTTTAATGTGTAAACTTCCTTTAGACTATTTAAATTTTTTTTAAGTAACTCATGGAAGTTTATTAAGAAGCATTTCAGCAAGGGAGAGGGTATAGTAGCTAATAAGGGACCTTGTAGAACAATATTAGTGAATTTAACTAGGTCTCAGAGTCTGGGCTTTAGCTCTGCAGGTCCAGAAACCTGCATCTGTAGACGACTCATCGATGCAAAGGACTCCATAGAGAGTTAGTAGTATTGGTTTTGAAGCCAAATTGCCAAGTTTTAATTCCAGGCTCTGCAGTTTAATGCCTGTGTGACCTTGGGCAACTGTTTAGCTTCTTAGTTCCTTACTTCTCTCTTCTGTAAAATTGGAATAGTAGTGCCTACTTCATAGAGTTGTGAAAATTCCAAGAGTCAATACCTGTAAAGTCTTAAAACAGTGCCTGGAATATAATCAATGTAACTAACATATATTCTGTTGATGTCAGTTTATGATAGGGATCCATCCCTGTCACCCCTTTATTGGTATCACATCTCCTAAGAAGTTGAATTCCTGTTTAGAAGATTACTTGATATATAAGAAGTATGCAGTGAGTATCTTAAGGAATATTTCATACAGGCTTTGGCCCTGTCTCTGAGCAGACCTGACTGTTCCTCTTTAGCAGATACAGTCTCTCTCTTCCCCGACAGAGATGTTCATTACTGAAACTACCCCCTCCACCTTCTACGGAAATTGGTTTTTAGATGCTGGCCAGTCCTGTTAATTCATGCTGCTTAGTGGTTTAATATCATTGATAAAGCTTCAAAGAGTTTTGCTACTCTCTTAGACAAGGAGGATCATGCCTGTCTTCCTACTATGTGTTGATTTGCTTTAAAATAAATAGAAACAATCATTTTCAGGCTCTTGATGAGGGAGGACCTCAGCATTGCTTGTAACTGGGGCATTTAAAGGGAAATGAGTATCTCTCCTCAACTTTCCTCAAAGGGAAATGACATTTTGTACCTTTAAAAAGTATAAACATGTCAGAAGCACACAATATTAGCTGTGTAATTTAGCTATGTAAATTGTGACAAAAGTCTTGGTTCTACGTGCTATGCAATAGTGTGAAAACTAAAACTTTATCACAAAGATTAAAATATAATCAAGAAGTGTGGGAGGCAAGTTAGTGAAGTCAACTGAAAATGACATTGCAGATTGCTGCCTTGTGGAGAAATATGTGCCTTCCAAAATTTTAGTTAACGAATAAACTATGTCCTTCTCCATCAAATGTAGTGGAGTGGGATATATTAGTAGCATATGTCTACTATCATGGATTTTATTACAGAATTTTTAAGATATTTAATGGTCTATAGGTTACAAAAAGAGCCCTGATGGCTCTGGTTAAGTGCTTGGCTGCTAACCGAAAGATCAGCGGTTTGAACCCACCAGCTGCTCTGCAGAAGAAAAGTGTGGCAGTCTGCTTCCATAAAAATTACAGCCTTGGAAACCCTGTGGGAAAGTTCTACTCCGTCCTGTAGGGTCTCCATGAGTCAGAATCAACTCGACGGCAACAGGTTTGTTTTTTTTTTTTGATAGGTTACAAAGTGCTTTCACACATGTCCAATCCATTTTTTAACTCCCTGTAAGATAGACCAGTCATTTTACCCCAAAGAGTCAACAGAAAAGTTAAGTAAATGCCTGTGCTAATGTAAAATTAGCCGACATCTAGATCTTCCAGCTCTTAACTAATCTTATGCTCTTTGTCACTGCAACATACTTCCTAGTTAAATGGTCATTTAGTTTCTATTTAAATGAAAATTTTAACTTTTGTTTAAACCATAGGAAAACATAGTGACAAATAATTTAAGCTCTAGTAGTTCATCTAAGGAAATTAGGCTAGCTCCTTCAGTGGAGAATTTAAGAGCCTCTGAAGAGAGAGATGAGATAATCAAATGCTCCTTTGGAATGATTACAAAGAGAATTTATCAATTTTTTTCCCTTTGTTGTGGGAGTTCATAGGAAGAATTCTCTTGGCAATACCAGGCTGCTGCTGTTGGCAGCAGCTGCCTTTTTGAAAGAACCGTACTTCTTTGATTCTTTGATTAGTACATTGTTGTTGAGGACAGTTCAGTCCAGAAGCCAACCTGAGAGAGGTCACTAAGTTCTAGGTAGGCAGACAGGGGGACAGGCAGGAGTGCAGGAGAGGGATGGACAGATGAATGGACAGACGCATAAGCAGATGGACAGACAGATAATTTATAGGGCAACTGTTACAGATGCACCTTATTTTAGTACTACTTGTATGATAATCCCGAATTGTGCAATAATAATGAAAAGCAGAATAATTGCTGATGGCTAGTATAC
This sequence comes from Dugong dugon, assembly GCA_030035585.1. NCBI lineage: Eukaryota > Metazoa > Chordata > Mammalia > Sirenia > Dugongidae > Dugong > Dugong dugon. The sequence goes on along the minus strand of CM057463.1, from coordinate 15,301,018 downwards.
GTCTGCAAAACTGCATCTTGTTAAGATACCAACTTGGGAATGATTTACTAACTTATACATTCTTGCTTACTGTACTTTTTATAGTTATGGTTTTTCCTTTGGATAAGTCTTGGCAGAGATAATTCATAAGAGAATAACTCCAGAAAATATTTGGACAAAGAACCCAGAACAATGAAATAACTGTTGGTTTGAAAATGAGCCATCTGGAATTTCAGAGGGTGAATTAATTACTGTGTATTGTATTTTTTCACCCTTTTGTATTCTGTTGTTTTTTTTTTTTTTCTTCCTCTTCCCAACTCCCACCCACCTCATAACACACACTATTCCCAGTTGTCTAGATATTTGAGTAAATAATGTGTGTAAGTGTTATTTTATATCTTAATCAACATCATTTCCTATCTGGCAGGCTATTGTCCTTAGCAACAGCAGCAGAAACAAGCCCAGGGCACAGTAATTGCAAGAAGGAATGATCCCTTTTGGTGAAGGGGATAACCACTGTTCATGCCTTTCCATTGCTGTATGATGCCTACAGAACTGCTCAAATAGCAATTATTAATGTCTGGTCATTTCCCCAATGGCATTCACATGATAAGCCTTCATATTAAGTCTGCTCTGAGAAATTTTTGCATTTGTTTTTGTAATTTCCTCATTAGAATATCAGACATCCCAGTAGAAAATCCTCTCAATATGTACATCCACTTTACTGTTCAGCCCTAAGATTACATACTTGGCTGATACTTGTTAATTTAAAACCCACTCAACTTATCACACCTGGGGAATTTGGAAAGCATAGTGCAGGAGTCATCCAAAATCAACACCACAACTGAGTTTCTCTTTGAAAAAGATTAACGAAGAATACAAACTAAAAGTCATTCTCAATAACATTAGCAAAAGAGAATAATTTTGGTAAAAATAATTTTTTTCCATCACCTTCAGTTTTCGTATGAAAGGATAACATTTTCTCTTAAAACAGCATATATACTGAAGACAAAAAACTTCAGATGGTTGTGAAAGATTTTTTTAAGAGTTCTAAGTATATATTTTCCCAGAAAAGTATAAATTCTTAATAAGCAATGATGATATGCTCATTGACATGGATTGAATTATATCCCCCCCAAAATATGTGTCAACTTGGCTAGGCCATGATTCCCAGTATTGTGTGGTCATCCTCCATTTTGTGATCTGATTATCCTCCATTTTGTGATGTGGTTGTAAATCCTACCCTCTATGCCTGTGGTTATGATCCCATTTGGTCCATTACGTTAATGAGACAGGATTAGGTCATGTTACTGAGGATTAGAATGGGATGCAACACCCTTACTCAGGTCACAGCCCTGATCTGATGTAAGGGGAGTTTCCCTGGGGTGTGGCCTGCATCACCTTTTATCCTACAAGAGATAAAAGGAGAGAGAAACGAGCAGAGAGAGAGGGACCTCCTACTACCAAGAAAGAAGATCCAGGAGTGGAACACATCCTTTGAACCCAGGGTCCCTGTGCTGTGAAACTCCTAGACCTTGGGGAAGATTGATGACAAGGACTTTCCCCCAGAGCCAACAGAGAGAGAGAAAGCCTTCCCCTAGAGCTGGCACCCTGAATTCGGACTTCTAGCCTCCTAAACTGTGAGAGAATAAATTCCTGCTAAAGCCATCCACTTGTGGTATTTTCTATTATTGGAGCACTGGATAACTAAGACACTCATAATTATAGCCATAATAGGATTCTGAAGCTTAATTCCTGGGGTCACAGTCCATTATTAATTTGTGTCACCAAAGAAAGAGCATTTCAACTCCAGTCCTATGACCAAGGCTGTGTCCCTATGTGTAAACCTGTGGGACTCTGTTGATAGGTGAACTAAAAAATCATCATGACCACCATGTATTTTTCTAAACATATCCACTGAATTAGTCCAGTTTCTCAAAATAGGGTTACACCAGCTTGTGGACATGGACACCATCAGAACTTGAGTTCTGAATACTTCACATTCCCCTGCCTTGTTCTTTTCCTCTTGAATGATGTGAAGGGCTGTTGGAGAATTATTCCTTACTAATAGATGTTACTGCTTTAGTTAAAAATGTAGTACACACATACACACAGAGAAGACATACCATTGCCACAGGATGTCTTTACTTTCTCAGAATTACCTGACAAATAATGTGGGCTCAGACTGGTCCTTGACAGTCCCAATGAAAAGACTATGTACTGTGACTAGAGATAATGAAGAAGCTCTCCTGAGGTTACACCAACAGATTGAAGATGAGACTGTGGGTCAAACCAAGAGGGTGACAGGAAGCATCCTCTCCCTCTCTCCTGGTCACAATGCTGATGGCTGCATCAATTTCATGTGTCTTGTCTTCCAGGACTCCAATGACCTGATGGTTGTATTTGGCAGAAGCAGAACAGTAAACCAGAGCTATAGTTTCTTCATTTATTCCTCTCTAATGATCATCCTTTCTTTATGTGGACCTGAGTTTCTGATCTATATCATTTTCCTTCTCTCTGAAGAACTTCTTTTAATATTTCTTGCAAGGCAGAAAATATTTATGGAATAAAAGAAAGAAAAATAACAAAGGAAACTTGCCTTTCTAGATATCAAGGAATGATATAAAACCATTATAATTAAATCATTCTGGCATTGACAGCAGTATAGATAAAATAGACAGTAGAAGGTAATTAAGAATCCAGAATAGATACAGAAAATGATCCAGGAGATTATATCTATACCTATCTGTATATTTATATCTATCTAGCACTTCAGTACTCATCTGTCGGTTTGTCACAGTGGTGGCTTGCATCTTGCTATAATTTTGGAAGCTATGCCACCAGTATTTCAAACACCAGCAGTATCACTCATGGTGGATAGGTTTCAGCAGAGCTTCCAGACTAGGACAGACTAGAAAGAAAGGCCTGGCAATCTACTCCCCAAAATTAGTCAGTAAAAACCCTATGAATCGCAACTGAATATTGCTCTATATAGTGCTGAAAGATGAGCCCTTTAAGTTGGAAATCACTCAAAATGCACAGTGGCTGCCACAATGGACTCAAGCATACCAGTGATCATGAATATGGCACAGGACCAGGCAACATTTCATTCTACTGTATATGGGGTAGCCATGAGTCAGAGCCAACTGATGGCAACTAACAACAAATCTTACCACTTCAGTAGGAAAAGAATGAGTTATTTAATAGACAGCATGTACAACTGGTTACCTATCTAAAAGAAAGTAAATCTGAAACCTTATCTTATGCCGTGTACATAGAAATATCTGATTATAAGAAAGTTCACAAATTAAATTTGGTAAAAGTTACCATAAATAAAGTTAAAACAAAACGACCAAACCGGTTGCCATCAAGTCGTTGCTGACTAATAGCAACCCTATAGGACAGAGTAGAACTGCCCCATAGGGTTTCCAAGCAGCAGCTGGTGGACTCTAGCTGCCAATATTTTGGTTAGCAGCTGAGCTCTTAACCTGTGCCATCAGGGCTCCACAAACAAAGTTAAGGGCAAATAATAGATTTGGGGAAAATATTGCAACCCAAAAGACAGACAGAGGGCTAATATCTATAATATACATAGAGTTCTTCCAATTTGCAAAGCAGGAAATAAGCCAATAGAAAATGACAAAAAAAGAGCAAAGAATGTGATGAGGCAATTCATAGAAGAGCAAATCTAAATGATTAATGTGCTTATAGAAAGATGATCAAATTTAGTAGTATTCTGGGAAATTCATATAACAATGAAATTTGATTTTATGTTTATCAAACTGGTGTTAGCAATAGGTGTTGAAGGTGATAACACCTATTTCTGGTAGGAATGTAGGAAAAAGCTACTCGTTGCTGAAAATAAAATTTGTTACACCACTTGTGGAAAGAAAGGTAAGATATATTAAAATTAAAATGTATATATGCTTCAGTCCAAAACTCTCATTCTTGGAAATATGATTTTAAGAAAGTCATTATTATATAAAAATATATGTGCAAGAATAGTTGCTGGAGCATTGCTTTGGGTTTCAGAAAACTGGAATGTCCTCTATAGAGGAATAGTTACACAAAGTATTACATATGCAAGATGGAATGTTATGCAACGAAAGAATGAACTTGAGTTACGTGTTAGAGTTGGAGGGATTTATATGAGGTAGTATTAAATGGAAAGAAAAAAACACCAAGATGCTGTAGAGTATGTAATATAAAAAAGTTTTTTTAAAAAGACAAAATGTCCCGTATGTCTTTGTTTATATATGTACTATGTGTGTGATTATTTGAACAGGTAGAAAAGTATGAGTTCTTTTATGTCTGGCATTTTTCTTTCAACATTATGTTTGGGCAATTCATTTGTATTGTTGCATGTAGTTGTAGTTTGCTAATTCTCATTACTGTATAATATTCCATTGTGTGAATATACTACAATTACTTATCTGTCCTTGTTGATGGACATTTGGATAGTTTCAGGTTTGTAGCTATTATGTACTGCCATGAATATTTTTATACATGTCTTTTAGTATACAAACGTACATATTTCTGTTGGATATATACGTAGGAATGGAACTGCTGTGTCATCAGGTTTGCATTAGAGATGTTGAATCCTTAATGTTATTTAGTAGATAATGGCCAAACAATTTTCCAAAGCGGTTTTTCCAATATACTCTCATCAACAGTGCATGGGAATTCTGACTGTACACATCCATGCTAACAGAGCTAGTTTTTGAAACCAGGTTTCTGACTTTAAAATCCACTGCTTTTTTCCTTTCATCTAAATTTTATTTAAAGGTGAGAACTTGGTAACACTTTTCTTTTATAAATTCCATGATTCTTTCTAAAATTAATATTCTTTGTTCATTAAGTGAGCTTTCTTTTTTATACTGGAAAACACATCTGCGATGAATAGAATTTCCTAGGGTTAACAGTATATCAGAGGCCTTCTGGATGTATTCTTCTTCACTGAGCCCAGATTCTTCTATTTTTTCTGCATGGGTGAAAAGAATGGCAGTATAATTCGTCCAAGCAAGTCCCAGAAGTTCCTGAAAAAGAGAAGAAGTTAAATGGCTATTTGCCTTGGAATGCATTCCTCAAAAAATAAGCAAAAGAGTCAGTATGGTCCAATTTTGTGTCGACATATGTAAAGTGAAGTGAAGACGGGGTCAAGTATCTGACTATTGTAAACAAATGGAGGGAGCTGGGTGGGCTTCTAAAAAAAGGCTTTAGTTCTCCATTTTATTTTGCTGTTACAATTGGTGCATACTTTACCTCAAAACTATCAATGCTGTGTATGACAAAATTACATTTATAATACTCTGTAATCAATTAGAAAATACATGGCCTATTAACTTGAGGAACCCTGGTGGTGTAGTGGTTAAGAGCTCAGCTGCTAACCAAAATGTTGGCTGTTCGAATCCACCAGCCACTCCTTGGAAACCCTATGGGGCAGTTCTACTCTGTTCTGTAGGATCACTATGAGTTGGAATCGACTCTATGGCAATGGATTTGGTTTTTGTTAACTTTAATTCCTTAAAACCACTTAATTTCTTTTTTTTTAATTTTTTTAAAATTATACTTTAGATGAAGGTTTACAGAACAAATAGTTTCTCATTAAACAGTCAGTACACATATTGTTTTATGACATTGGTTAACAACCCCACGACATGTCAACACTCTCCCTTCTTGACCTTGGAGGACCTTTTTTTTTTTTTTGGTGAAAATATGCATAGCCAAAGATACACCGTTTCAAAATTTCTACATGTACAATTCAGTGACATCGATTACATTCTTCCGGTTGTGCTGCTATTCTCACTATCCTTGTCCAAATTATTCCATCACCATTATCTTCAACTCACTGCCCCCTAGGCTTCCCATCAAAGCTTTTGAGTTGCTGTTGTCAATCTCACATAGATAATTCTTTTTTTTTTGTACTTTAGACGGTTTACAGAACAAATAGTTTCTCATTAAACAGTACACATATTGCCCAATGACAATGGTTAAGAACCCCACGACACGTCAACACTGTCCTTTTTCAACCTTGGGTTCCCTATCACCAGCTTTCCTGTCCCCTCCTGCCTTCTAGTCCTTGTCCCTGGACTGCTGTGCCTCATTAGTCCCATTTTGTTTTATGGGGCTGTCCAATCCCCGGCTGAACAGAAAACCTCAGGAGTGACTTCACCACTGGGCTAAAAGGGTGTCCAGGGGCTGTACTCTCGGGGTTACTCCAGTCTCTGTCAGGCCAGTATATCTGGTCTTTTTTTGTGCGTTAGAATTTTGTTCTACATTCTTCTCCAGCTCTGTCCAGAACCCTCTGTTGTGACCCTGGTCAGAGCAGTCAGTGGTGGTAGCTGTGGTCCATTAGTCCTTTGGACTAATCTTTTCCTTGTATTCTGTTCTCTTCATTCTCCCTTGCTCCTGAAGGGGTGAGACCAGTGGAGTATCTTAGATGGCTGCTCACAGGCTTTTAAAACCCCAGACACCACTCACCAAAGTAGAATGTAGAGCATTGCTTTATAAACTATGTTATGCCAACTGAGCTAGATGTTCCCTGAGACCATGGTCCCCACAGCCCTCTGCCAAGCAATTCAGTCCCTCAGGGAGTGTGGATGTGTCTATGGAGCTTCCATGACCTTTCCTTGCACAAGTTGTGCTGGCTTCCCCAGTATTGTCTACTGTCTTACCCTTCACCAAACTTACCACTTATCTATTGTCTGTTTGGTCCCCACCCTACCCCTCCCATCCCTTGTAACCAACAAAGATTGTTTCTTTTTGTGTGTAAACTTTTCCATGAGTTTTTACAATAGAGGTCTCATACAATATTTGCCCTTTTGAGATTGACTTATTTCACTCAGCATAATATCTTCCTGTTTGATCCATGTAAAACCACTTAATTTTTTTAATCCAAAGGATGTTGGCCAAGGGATAGGTGATCTCTTTTTTGGTTTTTTGGTAGAAATATTGGGATATTCATCATTACTAGAAGCATCTATATAGGACATATTTACATAATTCCGTGGTTACAATCTATTGATTAATCAGCCTGCATGCAATGGAAAAGCTAAGATCAAAATACTTTTAGTGATTTGGCACAACTACAAAATACTACCATGATATCCTCACTTCACATGCCTAGAATCAAATACAATTTATCAGATTATTTCTTCTAATGAGAACTGGTGTTTCTTTGTTTGGTAATATATGGAAGTTGGTTATGTAATAAATTCTTATTTGATTAGTGAAAATAAACTGATATAAAGTAGAAGTAACAGCATGTGACAGATTTTTCACAGAATATGAAATGCATCTAGAAATAACCATTTAACATTTTTGAAGATTTCCAAAATTATATGAAATCATGACAATGTGTCAGCAAATAACATTCCCGCCATTCCAGACACTCCCATTACCGGAATATTTCCAAAGTTTCTACCAGTTTGTAACAGCCAGAAAAATGTAAAATGCCTAGGGATAAACAAAACAAGAAATATTCAGAACCTCTAATAATCAGAGGAAAGAAAGAAGAGAGAACAACTAACATTTAGGGAGTGTTTACTATGTGTCAGGCACTTTGTTAGGCACATTACATGCTTTATTTTTCAACATGATGCTTTGTGGGAGATATTGTTATTATCTCCATTACAATATAGGATACACACATAGAGGTTGAGTTACATGTTGTAATGGATTGAATTGTGTCCCCCCCAAAAATATATGTCAACTTGGTTAGGCTATGATTCCCAGTATTGTGTGGTTGTCCTCATTTTGTGATTGATGAAATATTTTTAATATATATAACAAACATATAATTGTGTTTATTATATTGAATAATTGAAAAAGAGAAGAAGAGGAAGAAGGAAGAGAGTGAGGGAAGAAGGGAGGGAGGAAGGAAGGAAGGGTAAAGGAAGATTAGGGAAGGGGAGGAAAGGAAAGAGAAGCAAAGGAAGGAAAGAAGGAAGGAAGAATCAGGATATGTAATTCTAATATGACAATACTCATGACAACTGTGGGACAAAATATTTAAATGAGAAACATCTTGAGACCATGATTACCAATTACAGCTCCTAACACAGTCTGCTTTTGATCAGAGCCATTTGTTTGTACAGCTGTCTGTACAACTTGACTGTGAGCTCCTTGAAGGTAAGGTTCCATATCAGTCAAAGCTTCTGGTACATTGTAAACTCTCAATAAATGTCTGTTTGATTAATTTAGAATTTAGAACCTCATTTTCATCTCAAATAGAAGGTTGAGGGCTTTATTTTTGGAAGGCTTAGTTTTGAAGAAGTTTAATTGGTCTATGGGACACAAAGTTGTACTTTCCTGTAAAACTTACCTTTGTTCTGTAGTTCATTATCATTAGTGTGCCTGTAGTCTGCACTTTCTATTTTGTATTTAGAGGGACACTTTCAAGGCATAGGTCCAAAATTTTTTCCTTGTATTTCTTCAAAATTTGTCTATCTACAGCATAGCATAATTGTATATTTCTGTTGTTGGTAGGTGCTGTCGAGTCAGTTCCAACTCATAGTGACCCTGTGTACAATAGGACGAAACTATCAAGCAATAGTCAGGAAATCAGATGACTCCATTGGAAAAATATGCTGCAAAAGACCTCTTTAAAGTGTTAAAAAGCAAAGATGTCACCTTGAAGACTAAGGTTCACCTGACCCAAGCCACGGTGTTTTTAGTCGTGTCACATGCATGCGAAACCTGGACAATGAATAAGGAAGACCGAAGAACTGAGGCCTTTGAGCTGTGGTGTTGGCGAAGAATATTGACTATACCATGGGCTGCCAAAAGAATGAACAAATCTGTATTGGAAGAAGTATAGTCAGAATGCTCCTTAGAAGCAAGGATGGTGGGACTTTGTCTCACATACTTTGGACATGTTATCAGGAGGGACCAGTCCCTGGAGAAGGACATCATACTTGGTAAAGTAGAGGGTTAGTGAAAAAGAGGAACACCCTCAATGAGATGGATTGACCCAGTGGCTGTAATAATGGGCTCAAATATAGCAATGATCATGAGGATGGCATTGGACTGGGCAGTGTTTCGTTCTGTTGTACACAGGGTCTGTATAAGTTGGAAACGACTCCATGGCACCAAACAACAACAACATATATAACTAGTGACCATTTGCACAACAATTACCAGGGATGCTTGCTAAAAATGCATCAGAATCTCTAGGGATAAGGCATGGGAATCTGACTTTAAATCTCCAGGTGGTTCATTCCTTCGGCAAATATTTATTGTGAGTCTGCTTTGTTCCATGTGTTTTCTAGATGCTAAGGACATAGTGAGGAGAAAGATAAATTCCCTGTGTATATCTAATGGATATTCTGTGTACTTAAACCAAAGTTAGAGTTGAGGAAGAGGGACAGACAGAAAAGAAATACTTTCAATTTGCTGTCATTGCAAGTGTTATGTAGAAAATATGTTTGGCACTATAGAGGCAAACATTTAGCCCAGTTGCAGGTGGGGTGGCAAGTGAGAGTAAAAGGGAGGGGTCAGAAAAAGTTTCTAGCATGTGATAGTGTCTTGGGCTGATTCTTGAAAAATGCATGGACATTAACAAGGGGAAGCCCTGGTGGCGCAATGGTTAAGAGCTATGGCTGCTAACCAGAAGGTTTCCAGTTTGAATCCATCAGCTGCTCTTTGGAAACCCTATGGGGGAGTTCTACTCTGTCCTATAGGATTGCTATGAGTTAGAATTGACTCAGTGGCAACGGGTTTGGTTTTTTGGTTTAAATACATAAAGGGAGTCCCTGGGTGGTGCAAATAATTAATAAGCTTAGCTGCTAACCTAAAGGTTAGAGGTTCTAGTTCACCCAGAGTCACCTCGGAACAACTTCCTGGTGATCTACTTCTGAAAAATCAGCCACTGAGAATTCTATGAAGTCCAGTTCTACTCTGACACACTTAAGGTCGCCATGAGTCAGAATCAATTCGATGACAATTGGTTCTAGTTTGGTTTTTCGAAGACATAAAATACTAAGTAAAGAGAGTGAGTGAGTATTATTGAGGATTGTATGCTATTGAGATTTCCTCTACAAGTAAAGCTATTGCATTTGATCCTTGATCACTCTGATCTCTGGTTGTTGTTGTTGTTATTAGGTGCTGTCAAGTCCTTCCGACTCATAACGACCCTATGCACAACAGGACCAAACACTCCCAGATCCTGCACCATGCTCACAATTGTTGTTATGCCTGAGCCCATTGTTACAGCCACTGTGTCAATCCATCTTGTTGAGGGTCTTCCTCTTTTTCACTGACCCTGTACTTTACCAAGCATGATGTCCTTCTCCAAGAACTGATCCCTCCTGATAACATGTCCAAAGTATGTAAGACGTAGTCTCGCCATCCTTCCTTCTAAGGAGCATTCTGTCTGTACCTCTTCCGAGACAGATTTGTTCATACTTTTGGCAGTCCATAATATATTCAGTGTTCTTCGCCAACACCCCAATGCAAAGACATCAATTCTTCGGTCTTCCTTATTCCTTATCCAGCTTTTGCATGCATATGATGCGATTGAAAATACCATGGCTTGGGTCAGGCACACCTTAGTCTTCAAGGTGACATGTTTGCTTTTCAACACTTTAAAGAGGTGTTTTGCAGCAGATGTGCCCAGTGCAATGCATCTTTTGATTTCCTGGCTGCTGCTTCCATGGGTGTTGATTGTGGATCTAAGTAAAATGAAATCCTTGACAACTTCAATCTTTTCTCCATTTATCATGATGTTGCTTATTGGTCCAGTTGTGAGGATTTCTGTTTTCTTTATGTTGAGGCGTAATCCATACTGAAGACTGTGGTCTTTGATCTTCATCAGTAAGTGCTTCAAGTCTTCTTCACTTTCAGCAAACAAGGTTGTGTCATCTGCATATCGCAGGTTGTTAATGAGTCTTCCTCCAATCCTGATGCCACTTTCTCCTTCATATAGTCCAGCTTCTCGGATTATTTGTGCAGCATACAGATTGAATAGGTATGGTGAAAGGATGCAGCCCTGACGCACAACTTCCCTGACTTTAAACCACACAGTATCCCCTTGTTCTGTGTGAACCACTGCCTCTTAATCTGTGTACACGTTCCTCATGAGCACAATTAAGTGTTCTGGAATTCCCATTCTTCGCAATGTTATCCATAATTTTTTATGATCCACACAATAGAATGCCTTTGCATAGTCAATAAAACACAAGTAAACTTCTTTCTGGTATTCTCTGCTTTCAGCCAGGATCCATCTGACATCAGCAATGATATCCCTGGTTCCACATCCTCTTCTGAATCTGGACTGAATTTCTGGCAGTTCCCTGTTGACATACTGCTTCAGCCATTTTTGAATGATCTTCAGCAAAATTTTACTTGTGTGTGATATTTATGATACTGTTCAATAATTTCCACATTCAGTTGGATCACCTTTCTTGGGAATAGGCGTAAATATGGATCTCTTCCAGTTGTTGGCCAGGTAGCTGTCTTCCAAATTTCTTGGCATAGACGAGTGAGTACTTCCAGTGCTGCATCCGTTTGTTGAAACATCTCCATTGATATTCCATAAACTCCTGGAGGCTTGTTTTTCACCAGTGCCTTCAGTGTAGCTTGGACTTCTTCCTTCAGTACCATCGGTTCCTGATCACATACTACCTCTTGAAATGGTTGAATGTCGACCAATGCTTTTTGGTATAATGACTCTGTGTATTTCTTCCATCTTCTTTTGATGCTTCCTGCATCGTTAAATATTTTCCCCGTAGAATCCTTCACTATTGCAACTTGAGGCTTGAATTTTTTCTTCAATTCTTTCAGCTTGAGGAATGCAGAGTGTGTTCTTCCCCTTTGGTTTTCTATCTCCGGCTGTTTGCACATTTCATTGCACATTCTTCTCGAGCTGCCCTTTGAAATCTTCAGTTCTTTTACTTCATCATTTCTTCCTTTTGTTTTAGCTACTCACGTTCAAGAGCAAGTTTCAGAGTCTCTTCTGACATCCATTTTGGTCTTTTCTTTCTTTCCTGTCTTTTTAATGACCTCTTGCTTCTTGTATGATGTCCTTACACAACTCGTCTGGTTTTCAGTCATTAGTGTTCAATGCATCAAATCTATTCTTGAGATAGTCTCTAAATTCAAATGGGACATACTCAAGGTCATACTTTGGTTCTCGTGGACTTGTTCTAATTTTCTTCAGTTTCAACTTGAACTTGCATAACTTGACTAAGACAGACTAGGAAGAAGGATCTGGCGGTCTACTTCTAAAAAGAAGCTAGCCAGTGAAAACCTTATCAATAGCAGTGCAACATTGTCTGATATAGTGCCAGAAGATGAGCCCCCCAAGTTGGAAGGCACTTAGAAGACAACCGGGGAGGAGCTGCCTCCTCAAAGTAGAGTCGACCTTAATGACGTGGATGGAGTCAAGCTTTCAGGACCTTCATTTGCCAATGTGGCATGACTCAAAATGAGAAGAAACAGCTGCAAACATCTATTAATAATCAGAACGTGGAATGAATCTAGGAAAATTGAAATCTGATCTCTGGAGGTGTCTCAAATTTAGAGCCAGGCTTGATATTCACCCAATAGACACTGGTATGGCCATACTGGTTGTCATAATATTAAAATGCTGACAAAGTTAAATCTGTTGCCATGGAATTGGACTCATAGTGACCCTATAGGACAGAGTAGAACTGCCCCATAGGGTTTCCAAGGAGTGGCAGGTGGATTCGAACTGCCATCCTTTTGGTTAGCAGCCTGAGCTCTTAACAACTGTGCCACCAGGGAAAGTTAATAAATAGCTACTATCCTTAGTCCCTTGAGCCATATCTCAGACCTATCCACTGGGTATTGGTTGATGCCTGGACCATAATTGTCATGAGATATTTTTTTAAATATCACCCTAATAAATATACATGCTAAATAAACGGTTTGGCCCAAATAATCTTTTCCTGAGTTAAAAAAATTAGAATTATTTGATAGTATAGAATTCATATAATTCTTCTTTTTCTAGGTTAGTACTTACTTGCATTAAATGGTATAACTTTCACAGTGTTCTTTTAGTTTCTGGTTTTCTACATTGCAACATTAACATGTTCCTCACTTTGTCTCCCCCAGACATTTCCTATACTTTAAACCATGATTTCATTCAGGGAAAACGAGGTAAAGCACCTAAGGGTAATAGATTTGTAAGCTCTACACCACTTTGGAGTCCATGTGTTCAGTCACTGGGAAGTTTTTGCATGTTGATAATTATTTATGAAAGGATGCTCATGTCCTACACTGTGAGAGAAATTGCACTTTTGAATTTCTGCCAAAAATAGAAGAGAGTGGTTGATTTAGCTTATAATCTTTAGATTGATTTTTGGCTGGAAGATAGTGGAATATTTGAAAGCAGTGTCGCTTGGTGTATAGTCATCATGTTAGTGGCCAAACATGTTCTCCATGGACCCAGAGAAACAATAATCACAGTTGATTGATACCTCACATAAAAATCCAAGAGCAAGATAAGTTAATGTAGGTTATCTGGTGTTAAGGATTTAAATACAGTACTAAGCGAGATGGAGAGTTTACAATCAATCATGAATTGTTTGGTTTCAGAGTGCTAATGGGTCTGAGCCCGTCTAGTCCTTTTGGGACAACTAGTTAGAGTATAAACTTTATTTTCCAGGAATTATGTTCATTTTCCCAGGACCTCACCAGCCCTGCCCCATTTGTTTGTGGTTGATGAAATCATAGCATCTGGACTTTTAGGGGGAAACTTTAAAAAAAGCCAACTATTACATCAACTGAGAGAAAAAAAATATCATGGAACAAGAGGACAATAAGGGCCATTCTTTATGTTTATGCTATTCCCTTACCCTCATCCCACTTAAAACGCCACATTTTCCTTCTCAGAGAGCCAAAGCCGAATGATAAGACCTTGTTAGATGAGAATGTATATTTGGGTTCAGAGAATATTCAGATGGTAGGAAATTTAGAGATCATCTGTTCAAATTGCCTCATTTTACAGATGAGGCTATTGAGGCCTTGTGATGTTAAACAGCTTCACCAAAGCCACATATCTGATTGCTGGCAGGGCAGGCTTATAACAGAGTCTCTCAATTGCCAGGCTCCGTACTCCACTGAATTGGGGGCCTTTCAATTTAACCTTACTAAGCCGGTGAGTTTTCTCCCATATTTTTCTAAAATTTCAAGGGAGTTATATATAGTTCTCAATTAAGGCTGTGTAAATTTGATTTCACTTTTGCTTTCTTCTGAAGCCTATCAAGATAACCCAAAGAAGGCTACTTATATAATGTCCTATTTTTAAGATAAGACAAATACTAACAATAAAATAATAATGAGCATAGCTAAGATTTACTGTGCACTTACCATTCAGCAGAGTCTGGACTAAACAATTTACTGTTATGTCAATATGGCAATAATTCCAAAAGTAACCCAGTAAACCCAATAAAATAGACACTATAATCATTCATAATTTACCAATGAAGAGATTGAGGGTTAGAGAAGTTAATTAACTTTCCCGAGGTCACAAAGCAAATGAGTAGTTAAACAGGAAGTTGAACACAGGTATAGCTTACTCCAGAAGCCCTGCTCTTAACCTCTATAATATATTGCACATATCTAGTAGTTCATTTGAATGAGTACGCATCACAATCTGGGTAGTAACAACAGCAATAAAACAACAATGATAATAGTAATTATCACTTTCTATGAACCTACTAAAAGTCAGGTACAATGCCAGGCACATTATATTTATTAAATATAACCCTTTGAACTCTTTCGCATAGGTAAAATATCCTCATTTTACAAGTGAGGAGCTGAAGCCAAGCAGGTTGTAATAATTTGTTTATAGTCGTATACCTAGGAAGCAGCAAGGTTCGTTTTTCATCTAGGTTCTATCTCATAATTAAGTCTGTAGGCTTTGTTTAGTATTCCCAGGGCCTGTATTGGCCTCTCTTAGCCTTTTGTACATAAACCCACCCACAACATCAACAGTTGAGCTGTTAATTAGGAAACAAAAATACATAGTTGAAGCAGATTTATACGCCACAATAATATGTGATACTGTGATAGTAGAAAGGATGTGGCCTTTAGTCAATTCCTGGGTCCAATCCTAGAGCAGCTTGGCTGCCTGTCAGCTCTTACTTAAGGTGACTTCACTAATATTGGCTCTGATCCATTATTTGTGGATTTTTTTAACATTCAATGACAATTCAGATAAAATTCAGATGAATCATTCCCTTTGTTTCCCCATTTAGGGGAGAGGACTCATTGATATCACCATCGTTTTGCTGTAAATGAGTGATAGCCTAACATAGATAAAGCAAAAGGGATCATTTGGCGGAAATGTTTCAATTGTGAGAGGCTAGCAGCCTCTAACCTCTCTATAAAATATTAGAGCACAAGTTGGGAGAGACATTGAAAGAGACAATAGGTAGGTGCAGGAAAGAAGAGGCCATTTCCCTGGCATTGGTCTTGCAGACTCCTTCCATGGTGGGCATGGATGACCCAGAAAAGGAGAAAGGAAAAAGGGCAAGGCAGATGCTTCATTTGCTGTTTAGCTTCAGTCAGGAAGAAAAAGAAATCCATAGTGTGTGTAGAACCAGAAGACCATAAGGGCTCCTTGATCCTTCCTAACAGCTGCTGGTCCTGTTGACTATTCAGACATTCTGCAGCTGCTCCCAATCTGCGAGCACATCCAGATGGCTACCACCAGCGTGGGAGGCACCTTCAGGAAGAAGGTCATAAACAGCCAGCCTTGTACTTAGGCGATCTTCTACCAAAGGCAATGGTGGAAGCCCAGAAGAGGTCTGCAGTGCCTCCCAGGGGTTGTGGGCACCGCTGAGGATTACAAAAACTTGGCTACTGAGTTCTCCAGGGAGAGAGAAGTTTTTTATCCTGGAAAATTATTCTGGATCTGAGCTTTACCTTAGCCTATCTCCTTTCTGTCATCAACTCCTGAATTGGACATTGAATTAAGGAAGGCAGCTGTAAGAGGAGAAGGCTGTATGCCAGATATTGTTTAAAAAGACCAGAGACATGTATGAATCAGATTCACTTATACTTTAAAAAAAAAAAAAAAATAGGGATTACAATGTTGTTTTATATCCTAAAACTGGAAGAATAATATATCTTAAGATTTCCTTTCTGACTTGGTATAGGAGCATCATAAATTCTGGGACATCTGAAGAGAGTCAGTTTAGCTTTTGAGAAATAACTGTTTGCATTTACTGGATTATATCCATTTATAACAAAGGTAAGGAGCTCTGGTGGCGCAATGGTTAAAGCATTTGGCTGCAAACCGAAAGGCCAGCAGTTCCAATCCACCAGCCACTCGGAGGTGGAAAGATGCGGCAGTCTACTTCCGTAAAGATCACAGCCGAGGAAACACTATGGAGCAGTTCTACTCTTTTCTATAGGGTCGCTATGAGTTGGAATTGTCTCGGTGGCACACACCAACAGCATAATAAAGCTAAACGTTTACTGAACAGCAGTTTTAAATGAATTTTAAAAACTTTAAAAAATTTACACAATGTAATAGATGCAGGTTTCTCCCCATTTGATTTCTACAGAAATATTTCTGGAAATGCAGACTTTAATAATTTGGGAGAGGTTTATAGGCTTTTTTAGATTCCACATTGTTTCTTAATTATAACCATCTTCTCGTCTTCTTTGATTTGTACAGAATGTCCTTGACTTTTCAGGAGTCAGAAAATGAAGATTATTTTTTATACTCTTGTCACCCTAATTTTTTCTGGTAGTTTCTTGTGATTACACATATGGCTTTTTTTTTTTTTCATTTTTAGAAACATGCACAATTACTGAAAAAACAAAATGTGCATCTTTCTTTTAGAAAAATCTTATGCCATTACTAGTTAAAGGGAAACAAATCTTTCTTTAAAACAAAATATATTATTTTTCTAGGTGTAACAGGTCCTACATCAGTATGGTCTGAGACTGGACCAAAAGAAGAGTAGCATATACACAAATTCCTCTTGAATGAAAAATGTGCTCTTTATTTTCCATATAGTTTACCTGTGGAGCTTCTAACAGACACGGGTTTTCTGAGTTAAGTGTGTCAGTGAGGCAGCTGGTAGTACCATTGAAGTCCAACAGTTAAACTTGAGTGGCCCCAGACTAGAGAATCAAGAGACTGAATATAATGAGCAGCTTCCAGGAATTTTTGTCTGTAGTCTACATGTTGTTGTTAGGTGCTGTCAAGTTAGTTCCATCTCATAGCGACCCTATATACAACAGAACAAAACACTGCCCTGTTCTGAGCCATCCTCACATTCGTTGCTATGTTTGAGCCCATTGTTCCAGCCACTGTGTCAATCCATCTCATTGAAGGTCTTCTTTTTTTTTGCTGACCATAGCATGATGTCCTTCTCCAGGGACTGGTCCCTCCCCTCCTGGTAACATGTCCACATATATATATCCACCACATTTGTATCCACCACCCATCTGTCAGTGTGTCATACTGTGATGGCTTGTGCATTACCATAATGCTGGAAGCTAATGCCAACAGTATTTCAAATGCCAGCAGGGTCACCCATGGTAGACAAGTTTCAGTGGTGCTTTCAGACTAAGACAGACTAGAAAGGCCTGGTAATCTACTTTTAAAAATTAGCCAGTGAAAACCCAATGGATCACAACAGAATAGTGTCCAATATAGTGTTAGAAGTTGAGCCCCCTAGGTTGAAAGGCACTCAAAATACACAGTGGTCACAACAATGGACTCGAGCATACCAATGATTGTGAAGATGGCACAGGACTAGGCAATGTTTAATTCTGTTGTACATGGGGTTGCCATGAGAAGGACTCAACTCAATGGCAACAAACAACAGTAACAAATATGCACACGTGTACGTGCACACACACGGATGTATTATTCCCTCCATCTCCTAGCTCTGGCCATACCCAGAACCTTTCTCCTGCATTCAGCTCCTCTCATAAACTGGCTGAATAAGTACTCAATTTAGCAACTTATAACAAAGGAACAAACAAAAAGGATGAGGCACTAGGCAAAGGTGGCATACTTATTTTTGTTCATCCTGAGGTCCCCGTAGTCCTCTCATGGCTGGAATGGAGGAGTTACTGACCCTACAGATGATGAGGCAAGCACAGCACCAGAAATTCCTTATTTCCTTCCTATAAGTAAAGTGTAGATCTCTTGTGAAGGTTTACCATGCTGGAAGTCTCAGTGAAGCTTCCCTTTTCTTTCCTCTTACATTACACTGTTTTACTACTTAAGGCATCGTCTTGTTTATCAGTTTGTCTCTTGTACACTGCAGACTTTTTGAGAGCAGGGCCCATGTCTTATTCACCAGTCATTAAGCTCTGTGCAAGTGCTAAATACACAGTGTTCAATGACTGCGTCAGTGAATGCACACCCGTTTGTTGGTGAGCTATAAGATTTTCCCTTGATATTGAGTGGACGCAAGTCAGTATTCTAGACAGTGGTTCTGAAACTTGACTGTCCTTAAGAATCATGTGGAAAATTTACTAAAATGCAAATACACAGGATTCTAGGGATTCTGTTTCAGTAGGTCTTGAACGAATCTGTATTTTTAACAAGCACCCCAGATGATTCTGATACAGATTGTCTGGGAACCACACTTTACAAACATATTCGGATTTTCAGTTCTTAAAACATGGAGACTTAGGGAACTTCTGAAGTTTTGCATTTCAATTTTTTTTTTTCATATGACCCAGTTGTAAAATGACTGATTCCCCTAAGGGAAATTGTAACAATAACTCTTGGTGGGAAAATCATGTAATTTTTACTGACTATTTCTATGTGACCAGCACTGTGTGCTTTCAACTATTCTTTTAACAAAACTTAGGCTTACTTACTTTGGACACATCATCAGAAAAGACCAATTACTAGCAAAGGACATCACATTTGGTAAACTAGAGGTCACTGAAAATGAGGAAACCCTCAGTCAGATGTATTAACACAACAGCCACAATAATAGACTCAATCAAACACATCAACTACCATGAAGTTGGCACAGGACTAGGCAAAGTTTTGTTGTTATACATAAGGCCAACGTGAGTCAGAGCCAACCCGATGGCAACTAACAACAACTATCAAGATAATGTCCACCAAAAATGAATACTGGCATTAGTGAATTTGCCTCTTTGAATTACCTGGATCATCTGGATTGGTGACGATGCTTCCTGTCCACAGAGAGGCATGTCTGCTCTCTGCACCAGCAGTGTGAGGTGGAGACCATCTTGCCCAAAGTGATGTGCCAGGGCTTTCTTGACCTGCTTTTTCACATGTTTCTTGCTCAGGTGGCTGTGTGGATAGCCTGGAGTGTCCAAAACCTGGACCTGAAGGGTTATCTCATGACCCCCTCGGCGCATGAAGCTGTAGAGGTGACGACTGTGGCCCAGGCTATAATCTTTGTTAACAGAACATGGAGCAAAGCTACTGTGGAAGTCATTGCTTCCCAGCAGAATGTTTCCAGCAGAATTTTTCCCACTCTGAGTCATGCCAAAGAGGACCAAGTTGATGATCATCTTGTTGGGGTCTGTGATGGCTGTGGTTAACAAAGGCATATGCAGTTAGGCCTCTGCATTCATACAATGTGAAGCTTCCTAACTGGCCTGGAGCATACCCAGTATTACTCTTTGATTTGCCTTCCTCGCATTCGTGGTGACTAAACTATGGATGGATGGAGACACCCCACTGACAGAAGGGAAGATTGAAATGGTATTAGTAGTTCATACTGAGAGGGAACAGAGAAGTCACATACAGATTCAGAAGAGGGGAGGAACAAGCAGAAATTGCAGGAAAATAAGAAAAATAAAAAATAAATTGCTTCTCAGGGAAACATGAAGATAATGTAAACCTTTTTTAGGAGGAATATGTTAACTCATCCATGTGGTAGTTGAGTTGGCTTCAGAATGGATGTTGAGGTTCCTGAGCTCAGGAACGTATAGCTAGCAGCAGTATTTGAAATTTATTCACTTTTGAAAGAGAAGTAGGAACAGAACAGTGGAAGAAACAGCACTCTTGCTTTTTTAACAATGTACCTACTCCACCCCCTTAATACACAAGTGGCATCTGCAAAAAATAATCTTTCCCAACTTCCTGAATGCTTCTGTTATATGAAATATGAATTATGTTAAAGATGCCTTCTGTTCCTGTTTATTCATTTTTTTTATAACCAGGTAACATTATGATGAAAATGAGAACTACTTGTAATTTCTATTATGAAATAACTAATAAATCATCTCCATAGCCCATCATTATAAAGTGTTGACTCTTTAATAAAGAAAATAAAGTCCAAAACAATTTCAGCTCAGTTAGGAGGTAGTAGAATCTTGGGACAGTCTATTCTGTTTCTACCAAATGTAAAGTATTGTTAAACTTTTGTACAGAGGATAAGCCCCTTATAGCGTTATAAGGCTATCAATCATTTTTATTAAATTGACAAGGCATTGCTACTGGCTAATTACCAAATATGCTCAAGCTGCATGTTCAGAAATAAAACAGTTTAATTTTGTAGTCATTAGTTTTGCTTATAACCTGTAATTCTACTATTCTCTACTTTTATGTACCTCAGACTTCTCTAGTCCTCTAACACTTCTCATCTCAATCTTCCCAGACCCTGCCATGACCACCTTGAAGGAAACTCACTCATCCCCATAAAAATATATTTGTTGTTTAGATCCTCCAAGTTGGCTCCAGCTCACCTAGCTCATTCAGCTGTGTCGGCTGCCTTAAAGTGCCAGTTTATTGATTTCTTTTTATTCTAGAATCAGACTCATGGTATTTTTGAAATTTGAGCATTCAATCCCAACCCATTTGTTGTATATCACATACCTTTTTCAGTGTCAAAAAAATGCTTTCTCTACAAAGACTTCCCTCAAGTTGGTACCGTTGTTCTTCATTGTGAACTTTAACCTTCTGAGTGTATTCTCTGGGACTGATACCATATGTTATGTTATTTGATTTAATTAATCTATTACCAGACATTCTCGTTATAAATAGCTGTGTCTCTCTAATCAGCACTGACTCTTTTATGTCACTTGATAGACTTGTAATTTCCATAGGTGCTTCCTGAAACTTCTCTTTCCAGGATTAAATTCTTTGATATGGGGCCTTACTGAAAAGTAACAATTTGTTGATAGCATAAATGATTTGAGATTGGTAAGTATTAAATAGAAACTAGGCATTCTTTAGGAATGGTCACAATTTCTTCATTCTAATTGATGAGTGCCATATCTCAACTTCACAAAAAGTTTCAAGAAATAGTTATGTAACACATGTTTAATAATCAGATATTGACTTTATAATAATATTTAGTTTGTAAATTAAAAAAAATATAAGAAGACTATTTTGATTATTCCTGTACAATTAAATTAATTATTTTAACTGATGAAATCACTAACATGTTTATATCAGCACATTCAGTTTCCATATCAATTAATAGTAGCATTAGGAAATGAACTATAATTAATACTAAATTGAGGCCAAATACATTTTACTTAAAAAATTTGGGTTTCATTCTGCTATTGAAAGCTTACATTTGATTTTGTCCACTTTGTAGTATATAATCCATACTTCCCAAAATACTTTCTCAGTGTGTAAGATACAGAAACCTTACTATGGTTATCTTATGATTTATTTTATCCCATACCTCTCAGAAAGTCTGTGAAGTATGTATTTCTGTGTGAAGGAAAGTTGGAGTCATCTGGAATGCTTTATGATTTCATGGATAGAGAGTTAAAAAGTCTTCTTCCGGTGTGGAAATGACAAGGAAAACATGAACCGGATTCATTCATCCGACAAGCACATTTGGCTTTCTTTAATGATGCAGAAAGAACCTCCCCCAGGTGGCGGTAGCAGCCTGTTCCTAAGAAGTGGTTGTGAACCAGAATTTATTTTCATTTCCTTCCTCAAGCCATAAACTGGCATTCTTCATCTAGGCAACCTACATCAACACATATTGAGTGGGGCATCTTGTGAAGAAAGGCAAAACCAAGCCTTTCTTTCTATGTTCCTGGATAGCATTTGGTGTACACTTTCATGTACACTCAATAGCAAGTATAGGAGGTTCTTAGCTTTCTCAGATTCTCCACTTTGTAATTATAGTTAAAATCCTCTGTTTATGCAACAGTTGACTGAAAAATAAAGTTCAGAGTTCATATGCATTATTGTAAGTCCAATAAAACTGCAAAATTTTAAAATAATTGCTAACCGGTTTTAGATCTGAATCAACCTAGAAGTCATATAGAAGGGTAATTTGTTGCTGTTAGGTGACATTGAATGATTGTTAATTTTTTTGAATTAGGGTTTTAAAAAAAAAACCTGAAAAACAACCTTCACTCTTTCACTGACTTGGCTAAATATAATGTAGGAGGGATACACTGGCTCCAGAATTTCTCTTAAGAAGAAAACTTTGAGAAAATAGTTTGATTAACAATTTGAGGTGGGAAAGAGAATCGTGCGAACATGAGCCAAACTGCCAAAAAGTGTTATCTAAACTCCCGAGGGTGTACAAATAGCTACGAAGGAAGCAGAGGAGATCAGGGTATAGGAGGAGGAGGGGAGTGAGGGCATGAGGAGAAAAAGAGGGAGAGAGATAGAGACAGAGAGAGAGAGAGAAGTATAACATGGCAGGAAGCTGGATCTCCCACTTACGGAAACGGCTAAGGGACTCTTCTAGAGCACAAATAGCTAATGTTTGATTTTAAGTTCTTTGCATTGCTTTGGTGAAAAGTTTACCATCTTCACAGTTACTGTGTGTGAAGGTAGCTTTTTTTTTTTTTTTTTTTTTTGGTCTATTTGTTTACCTTTGGTTGTTTTTACAATTTTATTTTGATAGAAATTAAGGGAAAAGTCTGAGCTCCATCCCTGAATTAGCAAAGGAGAGGGACCATGCAAGCTGAAGATTGTGAGCTGACATTTGAACTGGAGTAATTCATGATAGGAAGGAGGTTGAAGCTAGGACCCTTAAAAAAAATAAAAAACAAACCTGTTGCCATCGAGTCAATTTCAACTCATAGCGACCCTACAGGATAGAGTAGAACTGCCCCATAGGGTTTCTAAGGAACAGCTAGTGGATTCCAACTGCCGTCGTTTTGGTTACCACCAGCAGAGCTCTTTACGACTGTGCCACTGGGGATCCGGAAGCACACCAGTCCCCAAGAACTTGCAGAAATCTTATATCCAGCTGACATGAGTAACAATTTTGTATATATATATATTCTTTGCCAACACCCTGGTTTAAGCGTTTGGCTGCTAACCAAAAGGTCAGCAGTTCGAATCCATCATTGGAAACCCTGTGGGGCAGTTCTCCTCTGTCCTTTAGGGTCCTTCCGAGTCGGAATTGACTTTACGGCAACGGGTTTGGGTTTTTACTTGGTTTTGCCAACACCATAATTAAAAGGTATCAATTCTTTATTACGAATCAAAATATAATAAGAGCAAGGGGTACACAATTCAAACCAATGCAAATTGAATTTGTCAAAAACTGTAAGTTAGAGTACCTTTAAATCATAATAAAGAATTGATGCCTTTGAACTACGGTGTTGGCGAAGAATATTGAATATACCATGGACTGCCAGAAGAAGGAACAAATCTGTCTTGGAAGAAGTACAGCCAGAATGCTCCTTAGAGTGAGGATGGCGAGACTTAGTCTTACATGCTTTGGACATGTTATCAGGAGGCACCAGTCCTTAGAGAAGGACATCGTGCTTGGTACAGCAGAGGGTAATCAAAAAAGAAGAAGACCTTAATGAGTTGAATTGACACAGTGGCTGCGACAATGGGGTCAAACATAGCAATGATTGTGAGGATGGCGCAGGACCAGGCAGTGTTTTGTTCTGTTGTACAAGGGGTCCCTATGAGTTGGAACTGACTCCACGGCACCTAACAACAACGAATATATACATATACATATACATGTAGATATGTATGTGCATTATACACATAATTTATGTCTCTGTCCTCAGTGAAATTTTATCTCTATACTCAGTAAAATTAAGTTTTAATATAGTTTTTGACTTATAGCATTTGATTTAAAGGTATTCTCACAATTTTTCACAAATTTCAATTTGCATTGGTTTGAATTCCGTACTCTTTACTCTTACGATATTTCAGTTCATAGTAAAGAAGATTCTGAGGGTAACAACCAAAATATGTATTTAGAATGACAAAATAACCTTTGCCAACATTGCACCAAGTGGAGGGGAAAACTGACAAGCTGGTTGGGATTGGTGGTGACTAGATTGACTCAGTGGGAGCTTGTCCTGGAATAAGGCATCACATCTCACCTTTCAAAAACTATAAGAGGACACTGGTAAACAGTTTTAATTTTGGACACAGAGGATCCTAATTTGAATTCAGTTTGAAGGTTCTTGGAGCAATGAAGAATGCTCATGTCTGGAAAGGAACTTTTACGAGAATAGGAGAAGTCTTCAGTCCAAATTGGGTTGGTTTTGTATTTTAAAGACTCTACCAGTCTCAGCCCCGTGTAGGAACATTTGAGACGTTGTTTCTTTTCTTTTCTTTTTCTTTTTTTTTTTTTAGTATGGTTCTGTTGTTGTTATTGCTTGTTTGCTTGTTTGTTTTCCTTCTTATTTCTGAGTTTTTTTTTTCCTTTCTGATTTTAAACACAACAATCATAGTATCACTTTTACACCTTTATTTCTTGGGGCCCATGGGATAGGATAGTGGCTCCTCATGGGGATTGATCGAGTAGGTATATGATTTTTCAAGCTAACCCATTCTCCCACTATTTGCTCCCCTTCTTTAACAATCACTACTGTAATGAGACCCTTTAATAATGGGAGTATGTTTAGCATATAAACTATGTGGAGACAAAAGTTATTGCTGGGAATTGTGTAATCAGGATATGGCATTTTTTTGCTATACTGTCTTATTTTCTAAAATTTATTGAATTTTTGGCAACTTTAATAATAGTAAGATTGTCTTATAGTTTTCTATTTTTATCCTATGTCAGGTTTTCAGATCAGGAGTATGCTAACCTCTTATAATGGATAAGGAAAATTTCTTTCTTTTATAGTGCTCTGTAGTAATTTAGATATCTTTGCAATTATATATCCCAGAAGGTTTGAAAAAAACTCCCATGAAGACAGCTAAGCCTGGCATCTTTCTGGAGGTGATTGTCAGTTAATTTCAACATTTATGCTCTGGTAAGTTGACTCTTCTTTTGTCAATTGTGGTTATTTATAGTATTGTAAGCACCTATGTATTTTACTCATATATATTTGATTTTTTAACATACGATCACCTCCATTTTTGGTATTAGATTCCCTTTCTTGTTCTGCAGTGGCTTTTATATTGGTTTTGACTTTATATACTTAACTGTTTGCATGTATATATGTGAGCATGTGCAATTAACTTTGGTATGTTTATACTTTGAAATGGATTTTCATGAACATAAACTAAACTTATAATCATATGTGTCTAGGATATAAGAATTTGACTTACAATAACTAAACTTTTGGCCATCAACCCTAAGCCAATTGGGTAAAAACTAAGAATAAGAGTAATACTCATCATTTACAATTATAGTATAGCGAGTCATCATAGAAATATGTCATAATTGAAGAAATAGATACAACCTTAAAAGGAAGAGAAAACTCAGTTGACTTACTATTTTGTATATACTATACTAACTAAAGGAATACTATACTTACTAAAGGAAAATTAAACATTGATGAAAAAATTTCAGCAAAACAAAGTAGCTTAATTCAGATTCTCAAAGTGTGTCAGATAATCCCAAAGCTCTCAAGCCTTATCCTTTATTCCATTGCCGTGATTTATATCCTCTTTAATAAAAGAGCTTTCTTATTCACTCTAGAGAAATAAGATATAGTATAATATACATCATCGAAAATATATTCACATAAAATAATTTTATACTCCACAGCTTTTATATGTGTTATTTTTCTTACCTGGGAAATAACATGTACTCAGTCAATAAAAATGAATATATTTTATTTGCCAAATGTACAGAGGTTCAAGGTATCATATTCATCAATAAAGCTATTAACCCCTCAGTCTCTGAGACTAGACACTAGGCTGGCTTCAGCTTATTAAAGACTCTAGTTATCTCATATACATAGTTCAATTCCAAACATTTATGTGTTATAAATTCTTCTAGTAATACCCTGGGAAGCGCTGGATACTTCCCTTACTGTCAGCAAAGCATCAGTAATGCTGTGGATATGGTAGTTAGTTATGGTCATGGGTATTAGAAGTCTCCCTTTTTAAAGGAAATACATATTATTTAAGGGAAAAATGTATCTTTTTTGCAAAGAATTTGAGAATCTCAAATTAAGAATAGATAGACAGACAGAGAGACAGATAGGTGGTGTCAAGTCTACTGACTCATGGCAACCTTATGTACAGAAGAATGAAATGTTGCCCAGCCCTGTGTCATCCTCACAATTGCCAGCATGTCCAAGTCCATTGTTGTAGCTATTGTGCCAATCCATCTCACCAAGTGTCACCCTCACCCTTGGTTACCCTCTACTACACCAAACAATGTCTTCTTCCAGCGACTGATTTCTTCTGATAACGTGTCTAAAGCAAGAGAGTCAGACGGTGCTCTGTGGTGACCCATAAGACTTTCATTAGCTAATTTTTGGAATTAGATCACAAGCCTTTCTTCCTAGTCTGCCTTAGTCTTGAAGTTCTGATGATGCCTGTCCACTATGGATGACCTTGCTGATATTTGAAATATTGGTGGCATAGCTGCCAGCATCATAGCAACACACAAGCCATCACAGTATGACAGACTGACAGACAGGTGGTGAAAGAAGAATAAAACCAAACCAGTTGCCACTGAGTTGATTCCAACTCATGCTAGCCCCATGTGTTGTGCAGTAGAAATGCACTCTGTAAGGTTTTCAAGGCTGTGACCTTTTGGAAGCAGATCACCAGGCCTGTCTTCTGAGGCACCTCTGGGTGGGTTCAAACTGCCAACCTTTTGGTTAATAGTTGAGCTCTTAACCATTTGCACCACCTAGGGACTCCAGAGTAAGAAGAATAGACCTTACATAATAAAAACTGTAACTTATCTAATAAATCTGTGACCTTCCTGGGAGACCTAGTCTTTCTTTTCCAAGAAAGTATTCATTTCTTATTCATTTCCTAAAAAAATCTATGATATGGAGCAAAGTTCCCAGATACTGTCACTAGAATTAGTTGATACCAAAATGTCTGAGACACTGGGACCAATATAAGAGATTGTCAGTTCTCTGTAGAAAGATCAGAAAATCCTTTAACTTCCTTAGTATCTTGAGTTTAGGGATGTGTGTGTGTTGCTTGCTCAGTGATGGACTATAATCATAGACTAAGTTATGCAAAAAACATCAGATACAATTTTATCAGACTCCTTTCAGAGAGTATCAGCTACATGGTTGTTATAGTTACTAGTATAATATTCAGGTCTTGAGTGTTTTCGAAGGATAAAATGTTAGATGGCAAAGCTTTACTATGTGGCTGTACTTTTATTTAGCACTAAAAGGTAAAACAAAAACAGCAGAGTACTAAATCTTCTTTTTGTGTCCTAAAACAGGAATTTGGGGTTTCCGAATTCTTAACAATACTTAGGAGAGACTAAGATACTGATAGAAGGACAATCAAATGAGTCTCATCCCTTGTAGATTTCTGTGCAACACAGATTATCTAACTGTAGAAAGAAAGGTAGTTATCATAATGCAGAAAAGAAAATGTTTTGAGTTTGTGTGTATGTGTGTGTGTAATGTTATGTATGAGTTCAACATGCTGTGATAGAGAGCTAATACTTACGTAGCACTTACTATGGGCCAGGCACAGTTCTAGAAACTTTAATGTATCAACACACACAACCCTCTGAGGTGGATAGTATTATTAACCCCATGTTAAAGGACACCCAGTCCAGTGGTTAAACGTTAGGCTGCTAACCAAAAGGTCAGTAGTTCAAATCTACCAGTCGCTCCTTAGAAACCCTATGGGCCAGTTCTACTCTGTCCTAGGGTCACTATGAGTCCAAATCAATCGACAGCAATGGGTTTGGTTTTGGTAAAGAATACCCAGGCACACAGAGGTTATACAGAGGTAAGTGGCAAGCCTGGTGTTACATCTTTTTTCCTAGCATGTAGTTGTTGACACATCTGCTCAACCAGTTACTGTTCTCATTTCAGCTGCAGCACTTGGCCAGAACAACAGGGTTTCATGCCTAAGTGTACAGAAGGAGAGAAGGCACACTGCAAGAAGACAAAGGGGCATGGAGAGTGCAATTTGTCATTATATGCATACTGGTACTTTATCTTTGTGCCTCTTTCCCCCTAAATGTTCTAACTAGTAACTAGTTGCTGCCCAAGTCAATTCCAGTTTATGGTGGTCCCATGTATTTCAGAGTAGAACTGTGCTCCATAGGGTTTTCAATGGAAGTAGAATTTTTGGAAGTAGACTGCCAGGTCTTTCTTCTGAGGCTCTTCTGGGTGGATCTGACCTGAACACTTACCTGTTTGTGCCACCCAGTTCTGGGAAATATTAATTACTTTGTATAAAATCAAGGAATGATGGATTTTTTAAAGGAAGAGTTAAAATTGTCCAAAGTTAGTTCAAGTTAGGCAATAATGTACTTGCTTCTGTTTTGGACCCAATCTTGTGGATCCAGACTATTGTAATCACAAAGACCCTAAAACTAATCAACCACCAACAACAGCAACAATAGTAATAATAATAACAACAACTCAACTTTATGGGGCAGTGTTTGTGAGGCAGTCATGTGCTAAGTGCTTTATGTGAATTTTTTCATATAATCCACATAAAAAGTCTGTGTTGTAGGCACAATTATCGTCATTTTCTGGATGAGAAAACTGAGGCTCAGGAAGAGAATTCTCCCAAAGTGGAAGCAGCAGAGTGAGACTTGAACCCAGGTCTGCCTGACTCCAGACACCATGTGCTTATTTTTTATGCTGCAAAAGGGATATAGATACAATGCTTTGCAAAAGGTTTTTGCTTATGTTCTACTTAATTCTGGTCACACCCAGTTAACTATCATAAATAATCATGTGGTTACAATCTTACACTGACCTGATGTTGTACCTCTGTGATCATGGCCCCACACAGTATATCACATCCTGCTTGTCAGCCAAGTTGCCAAAGAAATTAACAAGCGGAATTTAAAAGTCAGAGGCAGAGCAGGCAAGAGAGTGGGTGGTAAGTTTTAGCAGTGGTTTTCAGGTGCTCACCCCATGAGCTAAGTGCAAAAAAGACCAATGCTAAGGTCAATACACTGTGTGGTCTTTGAGAAATGAAGTCAGTAAGGTAACACTATAGTGGTAAATTTAGAAAAGAGACATGTGATATTTACATAATTCCTAAAAGGTGAAATTAAATAGGTCTGGATAAGGGCCACTATCTGTGCCAAGCATGATTATATAAAATTGAAGTCATTCCTTTACAATACTGCTATAACATTGCTGGGCTAAAAAACAAACTATAGGCCCACAGTATTTGGAGACACTCATCTGAAACATATTGTTATAAGCTCAGACGTGGTGAAAGAGTTGAATTTAGTCTTCCAGCCAGTTTGGGAAGGTATACAGGATATTACAAAATGGTATAAAAGTTGTGTTTATATATTCCAATAATAAGCTTAATTTGCTAAAAGAAATGGTAAGAAATAGATTGCATATAAAAGCAGCAAAACAGCCCGGTGGACCACAGTGGTCCTTTATACAATACTGTTTTTATTTTCAATCCTGGCTTAAGACTGTTTTTAAGGGCTAAACCAGATACTTTTTAAAAGCAGTTTCTTAGTTCTGTGGTGTTCATAAATTTACATTATAATTATAGTGCAAAGGATAATATTTAGACAAGATGTTATGCTAAGTAAATATATAAATGGCATCATCACCTGATATGACAATAAGGTATCATGAATGGTATTTACAACACAGAATATGAAAATATATAGTTTCTCTTATATGTGTTTTTTCTTGCATTAAAGATACATAAAATAAGTGATGACTATTATTTAAGATAAAAATAACTATTTTTAAAATAACTTTATTTTAAAAAGTGAAACATCATTAAAATATATTCATTACGATTTGTGCCAGCAACATAGATATAAAAGAAGATCTGAAGCTTGTTCAAGTTGAGCACAAAGATAGCTAAATAGTTAGTAAATCCAAAACGTATTATTGAGTGATTACTATGTGATGGGTATATCATTTGTTTTCCAGAAATCAGAGGTTTGATAAAATAATTATAATGCAATTTGAACGTTGCAGGTTTATTGGTATATTTCTCTGTATCTCAAGAATGTTTTACAATGCAAAGACTCAAGTGAAACCTTTGCAGAATCTGAGCACATCTAAGCTCAAGATTACTGTTATAAAATCAGATGCCTCAATTGCCTTGTTTCTATATTAAAGAACAGTTATCATCACCCAAACAAATGATTCCTGAATGAATACCTGTATGGAAAGGCATAATATTTAGAAATAAAATAAGGTAGAAAGAATTGGATTTAAAATAATGAAAGTCTCTGAGTCTAAGCTGCTTCTATCAAAACAAGAAAAGATCTACTTTAGAGGGTTGTTGTAAGGGTTAAGACAGATAAACCCATATAAATGTGTCCTGCCTCACTGTAAACCCAAAGCCAAACCTGTTGCCGTTGAGTCACTTCTGACTCACAGCGAACCTACTGGACAGAGTAGAATTGCCTCATAGAGTTTCCAAGGAGCAGCTGGTGGATTCAAACTGCCAGCCTTTTGGTTAGCAGCCAAATGCTTAACCACTGCACCACCAGGGCTCCTGCCTCATTCTAGTAAATGCTTACTAAATACCAGTTGCATATGAATTTGTATTTACAACAGGCAGGAGTCCCTGGGTGCTACACACGGTTAACACGGTATTCTCTTCCAATCCACACCCCCTTCCAACTTGACTATTTTGGAATGTCTTTATAAATGTGACAGTGGTGAAAATTAAAAGTAATTAATTATGGCCCACAGGAATGAAAGTAGTAAAGATTGGATTAGATTTCCTGTTTTTAGTTTACACAGAGTTTATTTCTTCCAGAGTGGCCTTTTGGGGATGAAATGTAGTTGTGAAAGTTAACATGAATAAGTATAGTTATTTAAAACTAGAGATTTGAGTTTAAATTTATGCTCCACGACTCGACTGTATGGATCATAACTGAAAGTGAAGAAGACTTGAAGCACTTACTGATGAAGATCAAAGACCACAGTCTTCAGTATGGATTACACCTCAACATAAAGAAAACAAAAATCCTCACAACTGGACCAGTAAGCAATATCATGATAAAGGGAGAAAAGATTGAAGTAGTCAAGGATTTCATTTGACTTGGATCCACAATCAACACCCATGGAAGCAGCAGTCAAGAAATCAAAAGATACAGTGCATTGGGCAAATCTGCTGCAAAAGATCTCTTTAAAATGTTCAGAAGCAAAGACTTCGCTTTGAAGACTAAGGTGCCTCTGACCCAAACCGCGGTGTTTTCAGTCGCTTCATATGTGTGTGAAAGCTGAACAGTGAATAAGGAAGACCAAGAAGAACTGATGCCTTTGAATTTTGGTGTTGGCAAAGAATACTGAATATACCATGGACTGCCAAAAGAAAGAACAGAGCTATCTTGAAAGAAGTACAACCAGAGTGCTCCTTAGAAGCAAGGATGGCGAGACTGCATCTCACATACTTTGGACAAGTTATCAAGAGGGGTCAGTCCCTGGAGAAGGACATCATGCTTAGTAGAGTGGAGGGTCAGTGAAAAAGAGGAAGACCCTCAATGAGGTGGATTGACAAAGTGGCTGCAACAATGGACTTAAGCATAACAATGATTGTAAGGATGGCACAGGACCAGGCAGTGTTTTGTTCTGTTGTACATAGAGTCGCAATGAGTGAGAACTGACTTGAGGGCACCTAACAATAACAACAACAACTAACTATCTATATAACATGGATGAGTTTTGTATCTCCCTCAGACTTAGTTTCCTCTTCTGTAAAATGGAGTCAATAAAACCTTATAGGGCTATGTATTGTAAGGCCTAAAATTTTATATGCTGCCTTGACATCTTTGAGACTCACAGAGCCCCAAAGTTTTAATCATGAGTTCTCCCGTTCTTACCAGATATGCTCCCCACCCAGCGGGAAAGACTTCTCACTCAGCTAGTTTCCCTATCAGCCAGACCAGCTGCATCCCACCTGGTCCTAAACCTAACAGGTTTCGTCTCCCTGTCAGCCCATGAAATTATTTAAACAAGCCAATCACACCCTCTTCTAGGAACCAGGGGTCACCTTATCCTCTTGTTATTACAAAGACTGTCTCCCACAGCCCCTGGTTTTTCCCTCTGTTCATGAGTATGACCTCCATGTGGCCCTGCATGATGTGTCACATCCTCCTCTAGGGCTGTATATTTGAGTAATAAACTTCTGTTTGATTTCATCTATCTGGCATTGGATGCTGTGTGTTTGATCATTTTGCACTATTTAGGGTGGGAGATCATCCCTCATAAATGGAATAAATAGGAGATGATCAAAACAGGCTAGTGGTAAAATGCATGTAGATTAAATACAATATGTAAAACAGCTAGTATAGTGCTTGGCACATAAAAAGTACTTGAGAATATTCAACATGTCCCAAATGGAAATGATTATGTTTTACTCAAACCCAGACTTACTCTTGTGCTTTCTAAATTGGTTAGTAGCACTATTCGGCAGAAACCTGAAGTCACACATACTTTTTCCCTTTCTTTCAACTTAACTCATCCAACTGATAAACAAATCTCATTGATTTTTCCTCTTAAACATCTGTCAGATACATCTATTCCTCTTCTCCAGCCCCACTAATACTGCCTTACTTCAGGCCCTTCTGATGGTCTGCTTAGACATAACAAGATAATTACTGAAATGGTCCTTCTTCACGCTCATGTTCTCCCAGTTCATTCTTCACACTGCTTTCACCGAGGCCTTTCTAGAATCATATGATCATGCTTAAAAGTGCTTAAAAGTCTTTACAAGGTCCACATTTCTGTAGGATAAAGGTCAAACTCCTTAGTCCTAATTCTTATCTCTCTATACCCTACTGAACTCTACAGTTGTTAATGCCTTAGTCAAAGCCCACTCCTTGTTCTTCCTCAATGTGGTCATGGTGTTCTTCCTCCATGTATCTACTCATGCTGCTATCTCTGTCTGGAGCACCCCTGCCCCCACCCATACCACACCTGAGCCCTCATCTGGCTGGCAAATACCCACTCACCTTCCAAGACTTAAAAAATATTTATGACATAAGGATAGACATATAGATAAATGGAATAAAATTGAAGGTCCAGAAATAAACCCATATATTTATGGTCAAATATTTTTTGACAAGGGTTATGAAACAATTCAATAGAGAAAGGATAGTATTTTCAACCAATCGTTCTGGAACAAGTGGATAGTCATATGTGAAAAAATGAAGCTGGACCCTGTCCTCACACCATATACAGAAATTAACTCAAAGTAGATCATAGACCTAAATAAAAGAGCTAAAACTATACTCTTAGGAGAAAACATAGGAGTAAATTTTTGTGACTTAAGGTTAGACAATGATTTCTTAGATATAACACCAAAAGCACAAGTGACAAAGAAAAAATAGATTGGACATCATCAAAATTAGAAAATTTTTGCATCAAAAGAAATTGACAAGACAACCCACAGAATGGGAGAAAATATTTATAAATCATTTATTTGATAAGGGACTTGAATCCAGAATATGTAAAGAACTCCTGCGACTCAACAATAAAGAGACAAATCACACAAGTTAAAAAGAGAATGGGCAAAAGATATGAGTAGACATTTCTCCAAAAACAATGTATAAATGGCCAGTAAGCACATGAAAAGATGCGCAACATCACTAGCCATCAAAGAAATGCAAATTAAAACCACAATAAGATACCACTTCATACCCATTAGGATGGTTAAAATTTTTTTTTAAAAAAGGACAGACAATAACAAGTGTTAACAAGGATGTGGGGAAATTGGGACAGTCATACATTGCGGGTGGACACCCACTTTGGAAAACAGTTCGGCAGTTCCTCAAAATGTTAAATATAGTGTTACCATATAACCCAGAAATTATACTTCTAGCTATACACCCAAGAGAAATGAAAGCATGTGTCCATATGAAAACTTATACATGGTTATTTATAGCAATGTTATATATGATAGTCAAATAGTAGAAACAACCTAGTTGTTCATTAACTGATTAAGAGATAAATTAAATGTGGCATACATGCTACAGCACAAATAAACCTTGAAAACATTATTCTAAGTCAAAGACGTCAGTCACAATAGGCTACACATTGTATAATTCCATTTATATGAAATGTCCAAGATAGACAAATTCATAGTAATAGAAAGTTAATTAGTAGTTTCTGGGACTGGTGGGGAGTGGGGAAATGGAGAGTGACTACTGGTAGGTATGGAGTTTCTTTTGGACTGTTGAAAATGTTCTAAAATTAGATAGTGGTTGTCGTTGTACAACTCTGACTACACTAAAAACCACTGAATTCTAATACATAAAAAGGTGAATTTAATGGTATAAGAATTATAACTCAATAAAGTTGTTATTTTAAAACTAGATGAGCTTTAGAAAAACATAGATATCATTTATTTTTCTTACCTAATTCAGCATTCAACTCTAGGCACCTCCTCCGTGAAGCCTTTCTTGCCTTTCTCACAGTCTTCTCCAGAATATGTTGGTAGAACTGACAACTTCCTTTTTAGTGGGCCCCCACTACACCTGGTGAGATTTTTATCATTTTTTTCAGACAACTTTATACTAGTTATTTGTACATCTGCATCTATGTTTGACTTTACCCTCTTGGAAGGCAGGGCTGCCATGCTGTGCATCTTTTTATTCTTAGTATTTAGCATTACACCTAGTAGGAGCTTGATAAATGTTTGTTAAATAAATATAAATATATTTATTTAAACATAACTAAATTATGAGTCAGATTATTAATTTAATTATAAATGACATGATAAATATTAAACATTCATTTCCATACTTCATTTTTCCTTCCACTTTACTGTAAGTCAGTCCTTTTTCATTGTGTCCTCAGATCTATTCATCATGGGCTTTTGTTACCTTAAACAACCATATTTTTAAACTTTCTTTTTGCTACATGCAGTGAGTGTCCATTGATTTTCCTTTCAAGAGTCCTACCAGAAATGGTGCATACAAGAGAAGATTATTACGTAGTTTTTAAGAGCATTGATTTTGGAATAGAAACCCTGTATTTGAGTGCTAATTCTGCCACTTATGAGCTCTGGGACTTTGGACAATTTACATAACACTCTCGGAGTCCTGGTGGTGCAACTGTTAAAAGCTCCGTGGCTAACCAAAAGGTTAGCAGCTGGACTCCACCAGCCCCTCCTTGGAAACACTATGGGGCAGTTCTACTCTGTCCTGTAGGGTCACTATGAGCACTATGAGTTGGAATCGACTTAACGACTTTTTAAAATATATGTATCTGTATTTTATGTAGATATACTACATATAAATACATAGCATACATATATCATATCCATACACCCATGTTTACCCGATAGACATATGTGTGGATAATATAAAATAAGAAACCAAACCCATTGCCGATGAGTCGATTCTGACTCATAGCGTCCCTCTAGGACAGAGTAGAACTGCTCCGTAGGGTTTCCAAGGAGCGGCTGGTGGATTCCAACTGCCGACCTTTTGGTTAGCAGATGACCTCTTAACCACTGTGCCACCAGGGCTCTGATACATATAGAGATATAACATATTCCTGTGGATATACTGCATATATCTCACGTACCAGACTTGATAATGTTCTTTGAATGTAAATGGACAGATAGATAGAGAGATGATATAGATACAGATGATGATATATATATATAGTTTGGCAAACATGTTAGTCATTTAGATTACTTTTTCAGTTACAAGCAAGGAAATATACTTTTGCAGTTTTATATAATACATTACAATTATAATGTTTTCTTAAATTATTATCTCCACAATAACATCTCTTCAGTTTTATTTCCTTTTTAGAGTTCACTTGGAAAAACTAAGGATTTTGGTCTTGTGGTTACATTACTTGTTTATAATAAAGAATAATGTAATATGAAAAATGAACACTGTAGCAATATTTCATATCACATTCAATTTTTTCAGCAAAGGGATGTGTTGCATTTCTATTTTAATGCAAATGCTGCTACTTGAAAATTTTCTGTAAATTAGTACTACCAACTAGCTAATCAGTCCTTAAACAATGACATCAAAACCTATACAATATGCACAGGGAATCCATTTTGCAATGTAATGGAGGTAAACTCTACAAGCTATCCCCAGGTTACAAATGTCTGAGTCACATACAACCCGTAGTTACAAACTAACCCCTGTAAAACCTATTATATTAAAAATTTGAAGTATATACAATGGTTTGTAATAACAATAACTTTGCTATATACATCAAAACATAAAAATTATTACTGTATTATTATGTTAAAAATGTTTTAGTGTAGCTGAAAGTGTAAATGTTTTTTATGCATAGAAAGGCATACTGTATACTATATACTAAGACAAACATTTGACTAACTGATATTAGATATGAACTGTACCTAACTGTTCCAATTTACGTACAAATTTGACTTAAAGACAGATTTAGGAACAGAACTCATTTGTAATCTGGAGACTACTTGTACCATTTTCCACTCTATCTTCTCAACCTCTAACCCTGTTATCTAAAGATGTAAACTGATCATTTAACCTTCTCTCTGTGAGAAAGAACTTCTCGGCCTCCTTGTTTTGTTCATTAGTTAGCTAATTTATTTACTATTTCAAGTGACTCCCAAGGTGGTAAAATGATGATGCCAGGAGCAGAATGTACAATGCATTGTTCAGCCACGCAGATAACATCCTCTGAAGCTTAGATATTGTAGGATGTTGGAGATAATTCTAGAAACGTGGACTCTTCTCTGTTACTTTAAGCAACTCATAATCTAATATGGGATTTTCATGTCCCAGAAATGATTAGAAAACAAAAATTCTCCAAGGAAGGCGAAAGCTAAAAATGACTTCTCAGAGGGCTTTCTTTCTTTCTTCCTTTTTAAGGATTCTGAGGTCATATCAGGGCTCAGTAAGAAGAAGTTCTGCAATCAGTTATTGATATTTGCAATGGCCATGGTAAAGAGAAGGAACCCTGGTGGTGTAATGGTTAAACATTTGGCTGTTAACTGAAAGGTTGGTGGTTCAAAGTCACCCAGAGGCTCTGAGGGAGAAAAATCTGGCTATCTGCTCCTTTAAAGATTATAGCCTAGACAATATAGCAATGTTATATATATATATATGCTATATGTATATATAGCAATGTATATATGTTATATATACTCTGTCGCACGAAGTTACTATGAGTCAAAATCGATTCAACAACACTTACCAACACATGGTGAAGAGAGTGCAGATGTATTTGAGCCATATCTTTATTTCCCATCTTAAGAGTTAGGTCCTAGGTCTTATATATAAAACTAATGCCTTTGGAATCAAGTGGTTCTTACTTAGTAATTCTGGGAAAGAAATGGAGAGGAGAGGCTGGGAAAGAAACTTGTATTCACTAGCATCTATTATGTGCCGGTCGCTGTTAAAATGCTTTATATTTAATCCTCACAATTACCCTTTTGAGTAGATATTATTGTCCCACTTATAAAAGTTTGTCACTCTTAAGTAACTTGCCCAAGCTTATTTAGTTAGTCAGTTTACATGTGTACCTTTGGCTTATATGTAAAACCCCATGCTGTTTCTGCTTCATTAAGTCAGAGCCCTAGGAGGAGAAGATGGCTTGCACAAATGGAGTAACTGAAGGGAATCAATAAAGGAACTATTATAAAGATGAGGTGGAGGTAAGAGAAACCAACAAAGGAAGGTATGGTACCCTGGGGCTAATAAGAGTGGAAGGGGTTAATGAAGGAAGTAGTCATTAGCACTCAGGGCAGGGGCTACCTGACAGGAACTGTGACTTTCAGGATAGGGACGAAGAAGAGCTCAACACACAATGATTTGCAGGGAGAGGCAGGGGAGTAAGTACCTCGACCTCATTCTCCTCCCACCCTTTGCTCTCTTGCTAGTGACTCCCATTGGCTGAAACAAAGTAGAAGCCTGTTGAGGAAATTCATAAAGGTCAGCTTTTTGGCAAAACAGAGAGGGATGGAATAGAAAGAACAGTGGATCTCATTGTTCATAAGGTAAACAGTGTTAGATAGATGCTTTCTTTGGGCTTTCATACTGGTAAAATAATAGATCGACAAAGTCTAATCTGATTCACTGCAATGTTGCATTAAACAATACAAATAAAAACAACAACAAAAAAAAAAAACCTCAACTAAAGTGGCTTGAGCATTGAAGGCATTTAGTTATCCTACATTTGAAGAAATCTGGATATCAGCTGTCCAGGGCTGGTTCAGCAGCTCAGTGATGCCATCAAGGACTCAGTTTCTCCTTTTTTTGATCAACATTGGTCCTGAGCACCTCAAGGGTAATAGAAAGAATCCTACTAAACATCTTTTAACACATTTTTCATAAATGAATAAAACTGAGACAGTTTGTAGTTAATTCGTTTTTATCTTATTTTTTGTATGTCTGGATAAGCAACTTTTCCAGTGTCACATGACTAGCGATTGAAAAAGCCAGGGTTTCAATCCTATACTGTCCATGTTATTAACCACAGTGTTGCATTGGTAATCCAAGGAGAGAAATTCTCTTGATAAAAATGTAAAGAAAAGACAGCAGAGGACTGAGGCCTATGCTATATTCCACTCATACTAAATATTCCTTCTCTTCACTTTACCTGACCCATGAGCTAAACTATTTATTTAGATTACCTGGCCCTCAAGACACTGAGAACTATGGAGAAGAAGTGAAACATTTCATGACCTTTTCATTGGAATTCTTTCTAAAGTTCTTTAACCATTCACTCTGCGAAAAACTGAGAAATGCATGGGAAGTTTCCATTTGCCACGGAAAGAAGCTAAGACATTTTGTAATACTGAGATTGACAATGCAGAACAGATGTCATAATGCCACTGGAAGAGTTGAATTTCTTTAACAATCTTTAGTACAAGGCTGCCTGTTGTTGTTAGCTGCTGTGGAGTAGGCTCCTACTCATGGCAATTTTATGTATAACAGGATGAAACATTGCCCAGTCCTGCACCACCTTAATGATCTTTGATATGTTTGAGTCCATTGTGCAGCTATTGTGTCAACCCATCTCATTGAGGTTTTCCGTCATTTTCACTGACCCTCCATCTACTTTATCAAACATGATGTCCTTTTCTAGGGATTGGTCTTTTCTAACGACATGTCCAAAGTAAGCTAAGGTGAAGTTTCTCCATTCTTGCTTTTAAGGAACATTCCTATTTTATTTCTTCTAAGACTGATACCAAACCCACTACTGTTGAGTAGATTCTGGCTCATAGTGACCCCACAGAGTTTCCAAGGCTGTAAATCTCTACGGAAGCTGACTGCTACATCTTTCTCCTGTGGAGCCGCTGGTGATTTTGAACCGCCAACCTTTTGATTAGCAGTCAATTGCTTTAACCACTGCACCACCAGGGCTGATAGGCTCCCTAAAAATGAACAAACAAACCCATTGTTGTTGAGTCGATTCCAGCGCTCACGTGTTTCAAAGTAGAACTGCACTCCACAGGGTTTTCAATGGCTGTAATCAGTGGAAGTAGACTGCCAGGCCTTTCTTCTGTGACACCACTGATTGGGTTCAAACTGCCAACCTTTCAGTTAGTAGCTAAGAGCAAACCATTTGTGCCACCCAAGGAACTGATAGGATCCTTAAACCTGCCCCCCTCCCCCCATTAAATTTCTAATCCATTGCTTCTAGGCATTCTATATATATCCATCAATTTAATTTCTTTTCAAAAATTTACTTTTCTCTAAAACCAGTGAGGATTTTAGTATCTAAAATAATTTTAGTTATTATCTCTAACTTTAAAAAGCACAGTACTTCTTTCTCTTGAGAAAACGTATCATTCTATCTGCTTCTAGACCCACCCACATCTGTCTTTCTGGAAAGCATGCTTTGTATGTTCTAATTTGAAGAACTCATTAAAAGGAAAGAAGAAAAGAAACTGTAAGAGTAACTGATTACAATCAGCATTGCCATAATTTGCAATATCTTAATTTTAAATACCAGTGTGGAAGAAAACAGTATTTTCTGTTTCAAATCTGGATAATTGAATAGTGACTTAATGTGCAAATTGATGTGATTGTCAAAAAAATTTCCATCATGTCACTGATTAAAGTAACTAGGGCAGATTTTCTTTTAATTTAATCTTTTGTTTACAAGTGGCGCCAATCATACCAGCTTTTTTTGATTCCCCCAGAAATAGGTGGGAAAATTTTTGCTTTGCTCCCCAGCCCCAACTTTTGCTTATAAGTAAGTCTTCATTATAGCAATAGTTCTAAAGTTTTTTTTTTTTTTAAATAAGTCTTGTATGGCACCCTAAAATAATTTGAGTTGTGATTAATGTTTGCATATGCATATCATTCCTGCTGTTTTAGTTATATCAGCACTCACTACATTGTATTAAAGTGCAGTAAAACTAAGCACTGTTAGAATACCCACTAGCTAACATTCTAAGCCTGGTTCTTGAATTAATTGTTTAAAGACAAGATGTTCATTTTGTTCAGTTTTATTAGTGTAGCAGAAACCAGAAGTCCTGGATTCTAGCCCTGGTGTTGCTGTTAATATGCTCTGTAAACTAAGGCAAATCACCTGACTTTTGTGGATTTGATGTTCCCCATTGGGAAAATTGAGGGAGATGGGCTAGATAGTTAGTTCTAAGGCTATTTCAAGATTTAGAATTTCAGTTCTCATATTAGAGAAAGAGAGTGGTCATGCAAGTTCAGGCTCAGAAATAACAAGAGCTTGGCTGGTTTTAGTGGTAATAAATTGCAGTGCATAAGATTAATAAGCATATACCTAGAATAGGTATATGAAGGAAATCCTGATTCCCACAAGGACATAACTAGTAATTTACTGACTCTAACTTGATAGCAATGCCTATTAAACAGAAGGGGGAAGGGAAATGTCCCTCTCTGCATTGAAAAATGATGGAAGGGACTGAACCTATAAACCATGTTTTAGGCTCTTCTCCTCCCTCCTTGGTTTGGCCTCCTCTTTCCCTCTTTCAGATCTACTTCTCATCAGCACCATATTGATATAGGAGATCTGTCAGCTGCTGGGAGTTAGTGGTAGGGCTGGGGCTTTGTAAATGACCTCACCTTGTTTTGAATTTCTGTTTTCCATCTGCTTTTGGCAAACA
Organism: Dugong dugon; assembly: GCA_030035585.1. Taxonomy (NCBI): domain Eukaryota; kingdom Metazoa; phylum Chordata; class Mammalia; order Sirenia; family Dugongidae; genus Dugong; species Dugong dugon. Next base: position 15,259,716 of record CM057463.1, on the reverse strand, counting down.
TTGCTGTATTTTTAATAAGTCAATCTATTTTTAATATAATTGATGAGCATTCCATTCTCTTTCCAGTGTAATACTGAGATTGTTTTATATTGAGGAAAAAGGGAGCCTGGCTTCGTTCCCCCATAAGGTCCCACTGGTCCCTGCTGCCGTTCATAACAAGAACATTGTAATTTACTTTCTTCTTTATCCCTACTTAGGTGGCATAAACCTTTTCCTGTGGCCTTTTCTCTGATTTACAGAATCTTTTCCTCTTTTACATTTATCCCATCCCTGGTCTTTACTGTAGGATCAAAGATTGTGTGAGCCATGGAGCCCTTCACCTTCTGGAGAACAGATTGTTCAGGGGCTAGAATGGGCCAAGGCAGCCAGCCCTTGACCATTTCAAGATCTTCACCCCTTTGTTCCTCCCTGCAAAGCCCTTCTATCTAGTAGGGGACAGAGAATGAGTGTTAGCTGAGCGTATTATCTCAGAGATTCACTCTACTTATTTTCAGACATTTAACTCCCATATCAAAATCTCCTCCTTTCCTTCTAAGCCCAACATCTTCAAACTGGTGAATCCAGGGGATTTATCTTATGTGCCAACTCTAAATGGTTGTGGGTGCCTGGAGTATTGTTTGAGAAGTGAATCTGGGGTTAGCAGGGAGTTCTGTGATTTCTAAAAGCTTGTGGGAAGAGAGAGGGATCAACAATTTGGATCAACAACTGTATTAGTCTTTACTTTATCCTTAGGTAGACTTAGTCCCTTCTCCCTTTGTATACCAGCTGTTTAAGAATTCTGCCACATCACCTATAACATTTCATTACACCTGCTTGTAGAAAGTTTCCCTGAACTCTCTCACCCAACACCCATACTAACTAGACTTGAAGCTTTTTAAGGACAGTGACATTATTCATTTTGGTGTTCTACTTAGAGCCTACCTAATATTTTTCATGGGAGCTAGTAGGTGCTAATAAACTTACACATCTATGGGAAATTAAATTGATTTGTTTCTCTTTTTCTAGCCTCCTTCTCCCTCATCCCCCACATTTGATCAGCAGGTGCTATTTTACCTTCTACTAGCTCTCAAATCTGTCCATGCTTTTTGCCTCAGCCTGGAAATCTTATTTTCTCTTCTCGGTCTGGTAAAATTCCACTGATCCTTCTAGTACCTGGGCTGGGAATAGTTTTCTCCCACCTTTCATCCTTACTCCAATTCAGATTAAGTGTCCAGCCAATATGTTTCCATTGAACGCTGGGCATACACCTCTCAAAGCACTGGGGTATTAATTTGGTTTTTCTATGCAGCTGTCTCTCAGACCCTGAGCTCCTTGAAGCCAGAGAAAGTATTGTTGTTGCTGTTGAGTTGGCTCTGATTCATGGCAACCTTATATATAACAGAAAGAAATGGTGCCCAGTCCTGTGCCACCTTCATGATCTTTAATATGTTTGAGCCCATTGTTGTGGCTATTGTGTCAATTCATCTCATCGAGGGTTTTTCTTGTTTTTGCTGACCCTCAACCAAACATGGTGTCCTTTTCTAGGAAAGAAAAAGTATAGCATCTTGCAATATAGTAGGCACTGTATAAATGCTTTTTTTTTCCTTCTGTGATTGACTAAAACCATTAGGTCTATTTTGAGATTGAACTCTGTGCAAAGCTCAGATATTTTATTACCCAAAGGGTATCTAGAGTATCTTCCAAGACTAAATCCTGTTACGTGCTAAACAGTGCCTTGACAGCTCATTAGATAAAGTTGTAACGTAGATAATAAAAGGTTTCCCTAGCAAATGCACTGCCATGGGTTTGATTACTTTACATTCGATTTTCATTATCACTCTTGTCTTTGTTGGGAAAGATCGTTTCTTCTTTTCTCCAGAGAGTATGCAACGAATAACTTTATGCTGTTCTGATAAACCTACACCATTTACAGAAAGAAATTTCTAGTTAGAAATTCAAGAAGCCTGAAACAAGAATTGCATACCCACAAGGATAAAATTTCTCAGAGAGAATATGGTAGATTTCTGTGTAGTCATTAATTTTCCTGCTCCAAAGGAAACTGTTTGTTCTGAGTGGTGACTGTTTTCTGTAAAATCATTTGCATACTGGAAAATATATACAGAAAGACAAAGAAGACCTGAAATGCTCTCCCGCCTCTTTTTATTTTAATCACTGGTCTCACAAAAGTTTTTCTTTACAAATGATCTTACTTTGAGTCTTTGTTAGAATTTTGTTGAATAAAGTATAGATTTCAAAGCAAAACATATGCTGAAGTAATAGAAATCAATTTTCTGTGTATGTTCTCATTTTTAGTTTCTTTTTTTTTGTAAAGTGAGCAAATGAAATCAGTTGAGAAAATTGAGAGAAAAAATAGATGTATAAAATTTGAGTCTTTGCTTTGGTTCATATGGTATTCTTTTTTTTTTTTTTTCTTGATTGGGTTCAGACCTGAAGAAAATTGCACATGTAAATTCCAAACAACACACACAAAAAGATTACTTACATGTGATGGCATTTTTTTTTTTATTTCCTTGTGTTTTATCTAATGGGGATAAAAACTAATGAGATTGCTAATTTATATTTTGCTTATTATAAAATGTAACTTTTAACCCCAAATAAAATCTAACATTATAAGTTGTTTTAAATCACTCTTTAGATTCCCTTTTCCCATAGCCTCATATAAAATGTAACATGATACATGCTCTATTGTGGTTTGAGTTTTATTTATGCTTAAATTAGGAGACTAATTAATCATAGAAAGCCTCTTAGAAGAATTGTTGATGTTCAAAATCCTTGAGGGAAGTCTTTTAAATTAAAAAATGTATGTAATCTTTGAAATTAAAAAATGTATGTAATATACAGTTGGGGCACTGGTGGTGCAGTGGTTAAGCATTTGGCTGCTAACCAAAATGTCGGCAGTTGGAATCCACCAGCTGCTCCTTGGAAACTCTATGAGGCAGTTCTACTCTGTCCTACAGGGTCTCTATGAATTGGAATCAACTCGACAGCAATGGGTTTGCTTGGTTTTGATAATTAATATACTGTTAGCCAATTGGTTCAAATAATATTCCTCATACACATCAGTACATTATACTCAATAAATAGTCTCTTCTAACACTTCCCACATAAAGAAGTTTTTCCTTCAAAACATTTTTAGGGACATAACTTTGTAAGTAATTTTTTCTTTAATATAACGAAGAAGAGAAAGTGGTTCAAGCAACTTCGTTACTGAGATTTCATTACCTGAAATAAAAAGTTAAATTGAAAAGATATGTGAAGACCTGTACTATGAACTTGTGTGTGTGGGTGGGTCTAGTGTAAGGAGGGGAGATTATGAATAAAGACCTATGCCCTTAAATCATCTAAATTATTTTTTTCCTTTTTTTTTTTTTATTGTTTTGCTTTAAGTGAAAGTTTACAATTCAAGTTAGTTTCTCATACAAAAATCTATACATACATTGTTAAGTGACCCTGGTTGTTCTCCCTGTACTGTGACAACACACTCCTCCTTTCCTCCTCAGATTTCCCACGTCCATTCAGCCAGCTCCTAACCCTCTCTGCCTTCTCATCTCGCCTCCAGACAGGAGCTGCCTATTTAGTCTCACGTATCTACTTGAGCTAAGAAGCACACTCTTCACAAGTATCATTTTATGTCCCATAGTCCAGTCTAATCTTTGAGAATGGTGTTAGTTTTGGGCTAACAGAGAGTCCGGGGGCCATGTCTTCCAGGGTCTCTCCAGTCTCAGTCAAACTATTAAGTCTGGTGTTTTTACTAGAATTTGAGTTCTATATCCCACTTTTCTCTTACTCCATTAGGGACTTTCTGTTGTGTTCGTTGTCAGGGCTGTCATTGGTGGTAGCTGGACATCATCTAGTTCTTCTGATCTCAGGCTGATGAAGTCTCTGGTTTATGTGGCTCTTTTCTGTCGCTTGGGCTGATACTTTCCTTGTGTCTTCAGTGTTATTCATTCTCCTTTGCTCCAGGTAGGCTGGGACAAATTGATGCATCTTTGATGGCCACTCGCTAGCTTTTAATACCCCAGACACCACTCACCAAAGTGGGATGCAGAACATTTTCTTAATAAACTTCGTTATGCCAATTGACCTAGATGTGAAATCATCTAAATTATTAAAAAAAAAAACTGGCCTATATGATCTTATAGCTAAGTCAGGCACATTTTTAGTTTTGGAGCATATTTTATTTCATAGAACTTAGTATGCAATTAAAGAGCCCCAGCGGCACAATGGTTAAGCTCTGGACTGCTAACTGAAAAGGTTGAAAGGTTGGCAATTTGAACGCACCAGCTGCTCCTAGAGAGAAAGATGTGACAGTCTGCTTCTGTAAAGATTACAGCCTTGGAAACCTTGTGGGGCAGTTCTACCCTGTCCTACAGTGTCACTATGAGTCAGAATCGACTTGATGGCACACAACAATGACAACAGTGGCACAGCAGTTAAGCGCTCAACTGCTAACCAAAAGGTTGGCAGTTCAAACCCACACAGCAGCTTTGTGCCGGAAAGACTTGGAGATCTACTCTGTAAGGATTGCAGCCTAGAAAACTCTATGGGGTAGTTCTACTCTGTCACATGTGGTTACTATGAGTTAGAAATGACTCAATGGCAGCCAATAGCAACAACAAATGTAATTATTGTTTCTGTAGAAAATCTTATTTAACCTCTCCTACATAAACTAGGGAGCCCTGGTGGTGCAGTGGTTAAGAGCTTGGCTGCTAACCAAAAGATGGGTAGTTTGAATCCACCACTCCTTGGAAACCCTATGGGACAGTTCTACTCTGTTCTATAGGATCAACACAAGCTAGAATCACAAACTCTAACTTATCCTTTAAAATAGAACAAGACACAGCTTGCTCTCTTATGATGTAATAGAGTTAAATAAAAGTAAATGTATGTGATCATTAAGGTTTTGTGTCAACTTGGCTAGGCCATGATTGTCCGTGGTTTGGCAGTTATGTAATGATGTAGTTTGGCAGTTATGTAATGATCTAGTTATCCCCCATTTTATGATATAATGCATTCACCTCCAAGATGTGATCTGATATGATCAGCCAATCAGTTGTAAGGGGAGTTTCTTCAGGGGTGTGGCCTGCATCCAATATATATAGATGTTCTGGCAAAGCTCGCTGGCTTTTGCTCACTCTGGATCCTGAATCTGGCTTATCATCATCTGACTTCCAGGTCTTGGGACTTGAGTCAGAATCCTGCTGACTTACCTGCTGATCTTGGGTTCATCAGCCCCTGCAGCTACTTGAGTCAGGAGAAGCCTCTAGCCTAATGCCTGACCTGCAGGCTTTGGACTCGCCAGCCTCTACAACAGCATGAGCCATTTCCTTGAGATAAAACTCTCTCTAATTCTCTATGTATATATACAAATTCTTCACTGGTTTTGCTTCTCTGGAAAACCCAGCCAAAGATGATATACTTCTAAAAAACTATGCAGTAATAATTTCAGCTTTAGCCTCTTACGACTTTGAGCAGTGGCATCAAATTATGGTGGTACACACATTTATTAATGATAAGACACTATTTAATATCAATTCATTTATTCATTCATTCTTACATTTAACAAAATGTTTTCCATGTTACTATATGATAGACCCAGCTCAAGGCACTTTCTGTGAGTGTGGGGAAGATAAAGTTGAGAACCGGAGAGCTTTTCTTTCATATATTCAACTTTTAAAAAACTCACACTTTCCTTCATTATTCACTGACATTCCCAAAAGATTGTTCACAGATTAATTTGGAATTTGATTTATCAAGTGCTAAACTAATCCCATAATACATATAAATCAGTGTTTGTTTAACATTCTGACATTTAACTTCTGATATTTACAGATATAAATTATATATGAAAGAAGGGGATTGGCTATAAAACCCGGTCTTGAAAAGTTTATCATAATCTTAATACAAGATTGGACTTAAATTCTGAGAATTGCAATATAAACCAATGCATGAAGAGGACCATGTAGGTTGATGATAACCAAGTAGGTGTAAAAAAACCTTGTAGATATAATAATAATAACTAACACTTAAGTAGTACATACAGTGGTGGGCACTCTTTTAAGTGCTTACCCAGGATAAATCATTTAATCCTTAAAACAATCCTATAAATCAGGTTCTATTTTTACTTCCGTTTTACACATGAGAGAATCGAAGCACTGAGAGGTAAAGTAACTTGTCCAAAGTTATATAGCTAGGATGTTGTAGGATTGGAATTCAAATTCAACACTTTGGCTCTAGACTTTACAATTCAGTTTTGGCTAAGGGGATAAGGAAGAACTTCATGAAATAGGTTGACTCTGAAGAAGGAACTAAAAAAACGATTTCACTTTCTAACAAATTCATTAAAAAAAATTTATATGAAATAATTTTAGATTTACAGAGAAGCTGCAAAAATAGTACAAAGAATTCCTGTATACCCTTCACTCAGCTTCCCCTAATGTTAATGTTTTACATAACCACAGCACAGTTGTCTAAACCAGGACATGAACACTGACATGATACTACTATTATTAATATATGTGTGTATATTTAGAAAGAACTTATTTTTTAAATTTTTCAAGTTGTTCCAATAATGTCCCTTTTCTGGTCCAGGAACCAATCTAGGATTTTACACTGCATTTAATTGTCATGTTTCCTTAGTCTCCTCAAAACTGTGACAGTTGCTCAGTTTGTCTTTGTCTTTTGTGTAGTTGACACTTTATAAGACGATTGGTCAGTTATTTTGTAGAATGTCTTTCCATTTAGGATTGTCTGATATTTTCTCAAGATTATATTGAGATTATTCATTTTGGGTAAGGATGTCACAGAAGTGACATTGTGGCCTTCTCAGTGCATCATAGCATGTGGTACCAGAAGATATACTGATATCTTCTTACTGGTTGATGTTAACTATGATCACTTGCTAAAGCTAGTGGCTGCCAGGTTTCACCAATGTAAAGTTACTATTCCCCAGCACCCCTTGGAATTAATAACTATCATGGAGAGATGCTTGAATACTATTCAAATATTCTGATTCTCATCATATTTTTGCACATTGATTTTAGCATTCATTTATGGTCTTGCATGTAACAATTATTACTGTGGTGTTTGCTTAATGGTGATTTTCTATAAGGAATAGCCATTACTTTTGCCCTTTTACTATTTTAAACAATTATTTATTAATATTGGTGTTATGTATTGAATTGTGTCCCCCCAAAATATGTGTCAACTTGGCTAGGCCATGATTCCCAGTATTGTGTGGTTGTCCTCCATTTTGTGATCTGATGTAATTTTCCTCTGTGTTGTAAACCCTAATCTCTATGATGTTAATGAGGCAGGATTAGAGGCAGTTATGTTAGTGAGGCAGGACTTAATGTATAGGATTAGGTTGTATCTTGAGTCAATCTCTTTTGAGATATAAAAGAGAGAAGTGAGAAGAGAAGAGAGGGACTTCATACCACCAAGAAAGAAGAGCCAGGAGTGGAGTGTGTCTTTGGACCCAGGGTCCCTGTGCTGAGGAGCTCCTAGACCAGGGGAAGATTGATGACAAGGACCTACACTCAGAGCCGACAGAGAGAGAAAGCCTTCCCCTGGAGTTGGTACCCTGAATTCGGACTTCTAGTCTCCTAGACTGTGAGAGAATAAATTTCTGTTTGTTAAAACCATCCACTTCTTTAGTGTTCTCTATAGCAACACTAGATAACTGAGACAATTGGTATGGATTATAATCTAATGTTATTATTATTTACATTGTTGCTCAAATTGTTCTAGCTTTGGCCATTGGGAGCTCCTGTCTTTTAACATGACCTCATCATTTTTTGAACACTTTAGGCTTTTGTTAGAAGAAAATCAAAGCAATATTTTAATCATATCAGGCTGGATTATAACAGTTTAAAAAGATTCAGTATTTTTGTTTTTCTCACAAAAATAACAATAAAATGGGTATTTTCCAGTTATAATTAAACATTTTTCATACCTCAGTGATGACTTGGATCTGACCTAACCCCCAGATTTATTTATGCCCCAAACGAATACTGGAGCAGCTGATCCTTCCTGTATGGGGGATAGTAAGGCATAGAGCAATTTCTGATTTATAGATACACTCTGTGCTGCTTTGTTAACCCAGCTGTTCAACTGAAGTTCTATACATATGACAAAAATTCACTTTAAACAAATCATAAGCCATAAAAAGGGAGCACTTTCAACCACATCATTGACAGTGGTCAAACCATCATAGTGAAATAAAATTTATTTAGCAAACATTTACCACGTGCTTCCAAGTACTAGGCATTTTGCCAGGCACTGTGTATTAATGAAAAATATATTTGAAAGAAGGTAGTTAGGAAATTAGAAAATTATATTTACTTGAAAAAAAAAAAGGAATAATAAACAGTGGACCTATGGGAAACGAAAGATATGTAAATAACTATTGTATGTACTCATGGTGTTCTTAATTAAGGAACTCACAAGCACAACAAAAAGTACATGATATAATACCAAAACCAAACCAAACTCATTGCCATCTAGTTGATGCCAACTCATAGCAATTCTATAGGACAGAGTAGAACTGCCCTGTAGGGTTTCCAAGGCTTTGTAATCTTTTTGGAAGCAGACTGCTTCATCTTTTTCCTGCAGAGTGGCTAGTAAATTTGAACCGACCTTTCAGTTAGCAGCTGAGCACTTAACCACTGTGCCACCAGGGCTCCCTCATAAATGATATGATATATAATATGTAATACATATGCTATGGTAGATATATTGTAAAGAGTACACAATCTAATATGTATTATAGTTCATGTAACATAGTGGAAGTGTTTATAAAGAACTGTAGAATCACAGAGAATGGAGTGGCTAATTCTGCCTGTGAAGAAGGTGGATGGCGTGAGAGAAAGTTTCATTGCCGAGGGAACATTTAAGAATAAATAAGAATTCACCTGGTGAGAAGGCTATTGGAAGGACTTTCCAGGTTGAAGCAAAGCTTAATGAAGGATACAGGTGTGAAGGAGAGCAATAGGATTAGGTAGCCACAGGAAGGTAGAAACTCAGGTTGCACTGGTTAGAGAAAGGGTGCAAGTAGTGGGAGGGGAAAAGCTGAGGTGGTAGATGGGGGCCAGAATATGATGGATCTTATAAACCATGGCAAGGAGTTTGGTTTTATTGTGGTCATTGCAGATATTTGAACAGTTATATTTAGATATTTTTGTTCTAGAAAGATAATCAGAGCAAAATGAAAGATGGAGTGGTTCAGTGTTATCTCAACTAGGCTATCAGATCAATTGACGTTAGCTTTGATCAGAAATACTTTTAAATACGTAAACCCAACATGTAGATCTCCATTTCTGGCTCTATTTATCTTAAACTTCTCACATTATTCTTTGACATTCGTTTTCAGGAGAGAGATCTTGGGCAAAGTGAGTAATTGAATGAGTTTGAACACACAAGTAAAGACAGCATTCTCAGTGTTCAATACTAGGTTCACATTGCCCATAAATCACAGAATTCTTGTCACATAAAAGAAGTGCACTTGAATTCTGGTGTAAGAGTACCTATCCTGACTGATGAATATATCTGGAAAACCATACACAGCATGCATTTAAAGTGGTAAGTACTTCATCGACTGATTTTGAAAATCAATTATATTTTCAAATAAATACATTCTTAATGTCCTAATCAATTTCTTTTAAAATACGATGTCACTTATATTCTTTATAAGAACTAAATATAGAATAAGCCAACACTTTGTAAACTAAACTATATATAAGTATTCTAAGTTTGTAAAAGTATTTGAGAAATTCTTTTGTAAGGAAAATACCTTCTTTTTCATGCTACAACAAAAATATCCAAGTATGGCTGTAAGGTGTTAAAAACAAAAACAAAGGAACCCTCAAACCCTAAGTATGCCTGAAGAGCATTAATTAGTGGCTTTAATTTTAGGCATGGCTTGTTAAAAGAATATGAATTAGTAGAAACACTTACAATCATCAAATAATTTAAAATTTCAGCAGTAACTGATAAACGCTATAACATCAGAATAATAATATTTATATTGCCTTGGATCTTCTGTTGTAGTGGGATATTTGTGGATTAATTTTGCAAACAAGAGATATGAACCTCTTATTCTTTATCAGAAATGAATAAATCAACAAACTGAATATATGAATAAAATTTCAGTGTACGTTACTTATCTTGCCTTTGAGTGACAGCACCGTTAGACCTTGTCTGAGGTACAGTATGGAAAATCTTCAGTGTACTCTCAGGTTGTCCCAAATTTCAAGATAGCTAGGAGGCCATTAGAAATAGAGAACTAATAACTAATATGGATTGCTCCATAAATATATCCTTCATGGCAGAGCCTGAACACACGTTAGCACATGCAAAGTAGCTTTTATTACTTACCATAAAAAGTGGACAATATACAACAGATGAGCAGTCCCCCTAGCTCAAAAGCTATCCAGGCAGAGATGATGATTTTTTCCATGCACACCCCACTTTGTGTCATGGGTGAAAGACTTAACAGGACAGTTACCTGACACACCATCTTCCCTGGCTTCTGGAAATTGTCCCATGGGAACTCTTCATACAAGCCCTCTATCTGGGATCATGGCTGAGGACACAGTAGGAGACTACCTTCTGCCAGTCTCCCCTTGGCCAGGTAGGTCCACTTAAGTGGGGCTGTAAGCTTAATGTTGTGTGTGCCCTACTGGCACCATAGCTGAGGAGACAAAGAAAACTTCCTCTCCTAGTCATTTTATACACCCAGCCAATGTGACTAATTACCTTTTTAACTCTGCTAACTAACATCCTAACTAACGTTATGCCCTCCTGACTTCTTGAGGAGGGGAGGGGCTGCTTAGCCAAGAATTGTATCTTTTTAAATCTGCTAACAAACATCAGGACTCAGGGTGTGTGTGTGGTTTTTTCTGAGTCCTAAAGCCACCATCAGTCAGAAAAACGGGGAAAACCATGGCTGCCTGGCTTGTTGGAAGGACTACCTCCTCCAAATCTTATAAAATTTCAATTAGGACAAACTTTAATGTGTGGAAAATAAGGCAAGGGTTTATTTCTGGAAGAAGGTTTAATTAAAATGTGGACTTCAAATTATTTTTTAAAAATATATGTGAAATCCTGAAGAGAATAATCATTTGAATTATTTAAAATTTTATAGGCTGATTTTCTTTGATACCTTTTGAAATATTGACCGGACGGTGTTAGATCAACATATTTTCCCCTGTGGATTGTATGAAATCAATGAGGACATGTTTTGGTGAAGGAAATGCTAATGCATAGCATTCTAAACCACTTATGCAAATTATAACATATTTTGGGAAATGTGATGGGTAAGATTGTCATCCACTTGGCTGGGCCATAATTCTCAGTGTTTATATGTGATCACTCCCATGGTTGAATTATGCTGTGAGTAGCCAATCAGATGAAAGAGTGTTTCCTTGGGGATGTGGCCTGCATCTGAATATAAGCAGACATTCTGGCTTTTTGCCCACTCAGGATCCTGCGGCTGCCTCCTGTCATCTCACCTCCAGTTCTTGGGACTTGAGCTGTCAGTTTATCTGCCGAACTTGGGATTCACCGATATTCGCAGTCTGTGAGCAGAGCTCTGCTCTCTGATCTGCTGATCTTGAGTTCACCAGTCCCTGCAGCTACATGAATCAGGGAAACCTTGCAGTCTTGCCTATGGATCTTGCACTTCGTCGACCTTCACAGCTTGTGAACAGGAGCCCTGCTCTCTGACCTGCAGATCTTGGGCTCGCCAGCTTCTGCGGCTGCGTGAATTGGGAGGGGCCTCTACCCTGATCCACAGACTGGGGACGTTCTAGCCTCTACAGTTGTGTGAGCTGTTTCCTTGGTATAAATCTGTCTCTGTATATATTTATACACTTTACTGATTTTGCTTCTCTAGAGAACCCAGCCTAAGACAGAAACCACGGAGAGATTAATAAAATGAACGATTAAATTCTCTGGAGTTCAGAGCCAGAGTTGCTACTGAATGTAAGAGAGACAATATGTATGTTAAACACTGCGGGTAGAATCATAAAGACTAGGGAAACTTAGCTGGACCATCCCTTCAGTCAGTTATGACTTCGACAATATCCTTGAGAGGACTGTTTGTAACAGCTCTCTTTTTCTTACATTGATCCAAAAACTGCCTCTATATAATTTTCATTGATATGGAGTTTCATGAGTTTGAAATTGTTTGAAATGAACATTAATTAATTTCCTCCTGGTATCAACCATATAAAAATGACACATAAAATCTATCTTTATTTACCCTTTTCCAAAATGAGAATGATGGCTTACAAGACACTTGTATCGTGAAGCTCTGTAGCCTGTCCAGAGGAACTCATTGGTATGGTAAAAATGTTTCCCTGAGGCTTGGGATTGTGGTGGGAGAACAATTAAAGTACAAGTGCCTGAAGGTTCTGTGATGCAAAGAGGTGGCATAGCAGAAGGCAATTGAGTGTGTTGTTCCCCTTCAGGATCCCAACCTTTCTTTGTTATCTGTGGTACCACTAATAATGTGCTTGCTATACTCTAAGCCACCTAATCCAGTCTCATTTTAACTTTCACCATTAGAAAAATCTTTCCTATTGTGATCTTATATCAACCCTGTTAAATTTAAGAACAATTTAAACCAATTTCCTCTTGTTTTGGTTCTCAAAAGAGATGAAGAATAGCTAATGAACAATTTCTGGGTAACAATTCATTAGATTTCCTTTTCTATGCTAATTGATTAAGCATGAGTCTATTTTCATTTATGCTTTGACCAAAAGGAATTTCCTGACTATTTCATAAGGACGTTGAGAAGATTCACCAACTAGTGTACACAAAATTATTTAAGCTCCATGGAAGAAAGTTATTACACATAAATGTAAAATTTTACTGGGATGGGAAATTGAGATGGCTCTATTTACAGTTTACACTGTTCATTTTATATGTCAAAGTCATGAGTTCTATTTTTATTTTTCCAAATAAAACGAACAAACAAATTTAAAAAAAAAACCCATTGCCATCAAGTCCATTCTGACTCACAGTGACCATATAGGGCAGAGTAGAACTGCCCCATAGGGTTTTCAAGGAGCAGCTAGTGGATTTGAACTGCCGAACTTTTGGTTAGCAGCTGAGCTCTTAACCATTGCAGCTCCATTTTTCCAAATAAGACTCCCTGAAAAAATGAAAGTAGTGAATTAAGAGAGTGAGATAAAGCCTCCAATGGATAACATCCTTAGTGATTTCGAGGATATTTTAGGTGATACTCAAATATTTTTTCATCTCAGGTACAAAGCAGTTTCATTTCTCCAGTATTATAAGAAATGTTATCTCAGATACACAAAATTGGAAACACGTGCCTGAGGCTGATAGTACTGCAGTTCTACAAGGTCTACAGCACTTCTATTAGCTTGGCTAATATAAAATGAAATAGAAGCAGCTGTTGTAAGGAATGCACTATATAAACTCTCATTTAAGGTTATATTGTATTTCTCGCATTAATTTTAATTGTGTGCTTTGAGAGAAAGAATTTATTAAAGAAATAAAATAAGACCTAGTTTTGAAAGTGTTCTGAAACCAGACTAAAATAGATAGTACGTGAAATCCTGAAACTCAATTATGGCCTTTTCTCTACCTTAAAAAAATAGAGAAAACCCTGGTGGTGTAGTGGTTAAGTGCTATGGCTGCTAGCCAAGACGTCAGCAGTTCAAATACACTAGGCACTCCTTGGAAACTCTACGGAGCGGTTCTACTCTGTCCTATAGGGTCACTATGAGTTGGAATTGACTTGATGGCAATGGGTTTAGTTTCTTGTTTTTGTTTTTTAAAAGGAGTAGATTGTTTCTTCCTGCAATATGGATTATTAAAAAAAAATCTTTTCTTCACAATAGATTACAAAAAGAATTAAATACTGAGATGATGTTTAAAATCTTAAGATTTCAAGATTACCATGACAAACTAAAGGGAGCTACATTGTTTTCACAGGTTTAGTAAATTCTTTCTCAATACATGTGGCTCTGAGTTTAATCACAAACACAATAAAGGTAAGTCATAGTGGTATGTTACTTAGGCAATTCATCACCCAGATCATGAAAGTGAATGGTACCCACATTTTCTTCAAGTTAAGGTCTGTCTCAGGTTTTTTCCTTTTTCACTTTTCTTTTAAATTTCCCTTGAAATACTGCTAATGTGTGATTCTAGTGTACTCTATGAAACTGGTTTTCAATCTCCAAAATATTTTTAGAGTTTTTCCACAATGAGCATGTATTTATTTTATTACTATAAAAATAAACACAGTTACAACTGCTACATAGATATGGAATGTCTGCTTTTAAAATATTTAGAGGTTTTTGTGTGAATCATTTAATTATTTTTGGGATCCACAAGAAATTGAACTAGCTGTATCAACATGATTGATGTTAATGTTTCCAAGAATGTTTCCAGGGATTTGGGTGGCAATGTAACTCACAGAGAGAGGGCTGTGGTTGTTCAGTGGTAGAATTATCACCTTCCATACGGGAGACCCAGGATTGATTCCTGGCCAGTACACCTAGGTACAGCCACCACCAATCTGTCAGTGGAGGCTTGAATGTTGCTATGATGTTGAACAGGTTTTCGTGGCGCTATGTGAAGAAGAATGTGGCATCAGGATTGGTGGAAGACTCATTAACAACTTGTGATATGCTGATAACACAACCTTGCTTGCTGAAAGTGAAGAGGACTTGAAGCACTTACTGATGAAGACCAAAGACTACAGCCTTCAGTGTGATTTGCACCTCAACATAAAGAAAACAAAAACCCTCAAAACTGGACCAACGAGCAACATCATGATAAACGGAGAAAAGGTTGACATTGTCAAAGATTTTCATTTTACTTGGATCCACAGTCAATGCCCATGGAAGCAGAATTCATGAGATCAAATGACATATTGCATTGGGCAAGTATGCTGCAAGAGATCTCTTTAAAGTGTTAAAAGGCAAAGATGTCACTTTGGGGACTAAGGTGCACCTAACCCAAGCCTTGATATTTTTAATCACCTCATATGCATGCGAAAGCTGGACAATGAATAAGGAAGACCCAAGAATTGATGTTGTTGAATTATGGTGTTGACAAAAAATACTAGTATACCATGGACTGCCAGAAGAACGAACAAATCTGTTTTGGAAGAAATACAGCAAGCATGCTCCTTGGAAGTGAGGATGGTGAGATTTTGTCTCACATACTTTGGACATGTTATCAGGAGTGACCAGTCCCTGGAGAAGGACATCATGCTGGGTAGAGTAAAGGTCAGTGAAAAAGAGGAAGACCTTCAACGAGATGAATAACACAAGTAGTTTCAACAATGGACTACAGCATAACAATTATTGTGAGGTTGGTGCAGGACCAGGCAGTGTTTCGTTCTGTTGTACATAGAGTTGCCAAGAGTTGTGTAGTTAATGTTTTGATTTTGTATATTTCTTTTTTTCGATGTCTGCATCTATTACTATAAATTATCCTCTGAAGACCTGCCTTTGCTGTGTCCCACAGGTTTTGGTATGATGTGTGTTCATTCTCATTTGATTCTAGGAATTTTTTGATTCCGTTTCTGATTTCTCCTATTACCCAGTGATGTGTAAGAGAGATGTTATTCAGTTTCCATGTAATTGATTTTTTTTCCTTGCTCTTCCTGTTGTTAATTCCTACCTCAATGGTATTATGGTCAGAGAAGATACTTTGTATTATTTTAACGTTTTGCATCTTGTTGATGTTTGCTCTGTGGCCTAAGATATGGTCTATTCTGGAGAGCGTTTCATGTACATTGGAAAAGGATGTGTACTTTGCAGCTGTTGGGTGTAGTGTTCTGTATATGTCTATGAGGTCAAGTTGGCTGATTATGCCCTTTAGGTCTTCTGTATCTTTGTTGAGTTTCTTTCTAGATGTTTTGTCCTTTACCGAGAGTGGTTTGTTGAAGTCTCCTACTATTATTGTGGAGCTGTTAATTTCTCTTTTCAGTGCTGATAGAGTTTGTTTTATGTATTTTGGAGCCCTGTCATTGGGTGCGTAGATGTTTATTATGGTTATGTCTTCATGACAGATCATCCCCTTAATCATTACATAGTGTCTTTCTTTGTCTTTTATGGTGGATTTTGTTTTAAAGTCTTTTATCTGAGATTAGTATTGCCACTCCTGCTCTTTTTTTTTTTTTTTTTGTAGCTGTTTGCTTGATATATTTTCTTCCATCCTTTGATTTTTAGTAAATTTACATGTTTGTTTCTAAGCTGTGTCTCTTGTAGACAGCATATTGATGGATCCTGGTTTTTTATCCATTATGTCACTCTCCGTCTCTTTACGGGTGCATTTAGGCCATTTATGTTCAGTGTAATTATTGATAGGTGTGAGTTTCTTGCTGTCATTTTGTAGTCTTTTTTTTTTGTGGTGCTGATGTTTTCTTTGTTCCTCTTACTGTCCTTTGCTGAATTCCTTTTGTTTGTGGAATTTTTTTCATTTGTTTTTGTAGGTTTTGTCTTTACTGAGACTTTATGTTTTTCTTCTTTATTTTGATAAGTAGGTTTGTTAACTTTCTTTGTGGTGACCTTGAAATTTACCCTTACTTCCTAGGTTTGAACCAGTCTATTATTACTTGATACCGCCTTGCCTTCTTCTCCATTAGAAGGTTCTACACCTGCACCGTTTATTCCCTCTTTTATTGTTCTGATGCTGTTGTCATTTACAGATTAACTTCTCTGGTTCCCTGTTGTAATTCTTTTGGTTTGGGATAGTCCCTAAGAGTTCATTTCCTAGGTTGGTATTTGGCTAATACAATCCTGTGTCCTATATTCAGCCTGTGGTCTGTTGTTGTATGTTGTTGAAGGACTCCGTTTAATAAGCCTTGTAAGTTTGGTTTGGTTTTTACATATTCCCTTAATTTCTGTTTATCTGGAAATGACCTGATTTCACCATCATATTTGCAGGAGTTTTGCAGGATATAGTATTCTTGGCTGGCAATTTTTTTCTTTCAAGGTTTTATATATGTCATCCCAGTGCCTTCTTGCCTGCATGGTTTCTGCTGAATAATCTGAGCTTAGTCTTATTGTTTCTCCTCTGTATGTGATTTTTTGTTCTTCTCGAGCTGCTCTCAGGATTCTTTGTTTGTCTTTGATTTTAACTAGTGTGATTATGATATGCCTTGGTGATTTTCTTTTGGGGTCTGTCCTATATGGGGTTCTTTGAGCTTCTTGGATGGTCAGCTTTACATCTTTCATGATATTGAGGAAGTTTTCCATCAGCAATTCTTCAGTGATCTGCTCTGGATTTTCTGTTTTCTCCCCCTGTTCTGGAACTCTGCTCACTTGAAGATTTTTGATTTTGATTGCATCCCAGATAATTCTCAGGGTTTCTTTATTTTTATTCGTGCTTTTTTCTGATTTTTCCTCAAACAGAGTTGTATTCTAGTGATTGGCTTCAGTTTCACTAATCCTTTCTTACATCGTTTCAAACCTGCTTCTCAGCCCTTCTATGATCCTGTTCATTTCTGAAATCTTGTTGTTTATCTTTTGGATTTCTAATTGTTGTTTTATGATTTCTAGTTATGAATTTATTTTAGCATTTTGTTCATGTATTATTTTCTTGAATTCTTCAATTTTTTTGTCCGTATTTTCCATGAATTTGTCTGCCTTTTCCATGAATTTGTTTATTTTTTCCTCATTTTTGTCTGCTTTTTGCTTCAACTCTTGGATAATTCTGAATATTAGAGAGTTGAATTCACTATCAGGTAGATCTGGTGCCTTTTCTTCTGCTTGAAAGTCATCTGGTGTTTTATTTTGGGTACCTACTGAAACCTTCCTATCCTGTTTTTGCATATGTTTTGATATTTTCTGCTGTCTTTGAGGCATTCAGTAGTTATTTTCCTTGTTTATTGATTGTAGATTTGTTTGTTTCATCCTGCTTTTTTGTTTTATTTGGTTCTGTCTGAGCAGGCGGGCTGTGTGTTCTTTGTTGTTTGCTCATCTGTGGGCATGATACTTTTCACCTCCTTCTCCAATGGTCAGAGTCAGTCACTCAGGTATGGTACAGTAGAGCAGGTCCAGCTGAAGGGGAGTTGCTGGGATGGGTTGTTTGTGGGATGTACTAGGGCCATCAGGTAAGATCGGGAATCAGTGCAGGGCAGGTTCCAATAGGCTGTGACTGTGCTGCTTGGGAGTGTGATGTTCAGTGCACAGTGCAGGTAAGCAGGAATCAGGGGGGATATTGTGATGTGGAGCTAAGATGGGTATGGGAAAGAGGAGAGAGAGGAGAGAGGAACAGGAGTTAAAACATACACACAAACAAAAAAAAAATGATAAGGGAGCTTGCTATTGGAGTGGATGGATGAGAGACTGAGAAATGGAGAAAAGCAAAAATTAAAAAAATGGTAAAATAAAAATGAATAAATAAAAATCAGAGGAAATGAAGAAAAAAAAAGTAAAGCCCCCAGAGAGCCCACCGGTGTGGCTGCTAGGACTGGGGAAGTTGCTCCAGGCCATGAAGTACAGCCTGGCTAGAAGGGGTAGAAGTGTCACACAGTGCCAGGTATTCAGGAGACAGGAAGAGAAGGTAAGTATAGACAAACAAGAAACTGGAAATGAATAAAGACAAAAAGGGAGAAAGAGAAAGAAGAAAACAAAACAAACAAACAAACAAAAAAACCCAAAAAAACAAAAAGAAAATTAAAAAAAAAAAAAAAAAAAACCAAGAAAAAAAATGCCCCAAGGGATGTCACTGTGAGTCTGTGGAAAGTAAGGGAGTAGCCCCCAAGCCACGTGGTACTGCTCAGCTGGAAGGGGCTCCCAAGCTGAGAAAAGAAAAAGAAAACAAAAAAACAGTGAAATCAAAACAGAAAATCAGTACAAACAAACAAAAAAAGCTCCAGGGGCCCACCAGCGTGGCGGCATGGGCCAGGAAGCAGTTTCACAGTCGAGTGATGTTTTGCAGCCTTTCAGGAAGAAACAAAGATGGCACATGGAGCCAGGTATTTGAGAGAAAGGAGGCGGAGGTGGTGAGAGATAAGGAAGAAACCTAAAGAAGCGGAAAAAAGCAACACCAGCAACCAACAAATGGCACTCAGGGAGCCTGCCAGTGCAGGCGGGTGGAATCCAAGTGACACTGAGGTGAAGCCGGTACTTCCCAGCCAAGAAACTGTGGCCGCAGGAAGAGAGGAGTCCAAGTGGGGGTGAAAAAGGGTAGATGGTTGGGAAAGCGTATATTGCTAGTTACTGGTTGTTCTGTCTCCTGCTGGAAGCTCCGTGAAGCTGCTTTCTTGTACCTGCTGTTCACTGATCTCCAATAGTAGTCCAAGATGGTGGATCAGTGCTGTGGTAGCTAACAGGGACCTCTGCATGTATCTTTCCTCACTCTGTGTTCTTGGTCAGTTTCTTATTCCATTCGGTGCTTGGCTGAGTTCTTTATCTCTTCATTTGATGCTTAGGGTTTCAGGACCGACGTGTGACTCTATTTGACTTAGTTTTTTGGATCTTTGCCGTGGATGGATGCCGTGGTGCTTCTGTCTATAGTGCCATGTTGCCTAGAATCCCCTGAAATACTCTACTTTTGAACTATAATATAGGACATATAAAAGTTGAGTCTGAACAGAATTTTAATTCAACCAGATTAACAAGCCTCCCCTAAAGAGGCTTAGACTGATAATGGAAAATCAACTTTATAGCATTATGAATAGACCATTCCTCAGAGTGAAAAGTAGGTCTGTGGAAAGTAGACACTAGATTGTGGATATCTGTGTGAGCGGCTCATATTTTCCATGGTAGAAGATTAAACAGTTTTGGTTAGCTGGCAAACTTTTCCCTCCAGCTGGCTTGCTGCCTTGCATATGTTTGTGCACTAAGCCAAGCCAGGCTCTGAGGCTCAGAGTACATTTCTAGACAGCTTGACTTGGCTGTTCCAGAAAGATAGATAAATTAAGCAGAGAAACACTCTTCTTCAAAGGTAGAAACAGAATAAAATACAAGAAACATGTATCATTTCAGTTGACTCTCTGGGAAGAAGGAGATGGATGTGAATCTTTGTGGGGAGGGCAAAGGAAAGAGTGTGGTAGGCTGGAAAATGGCTCTAAAATTGTCTGCTTCCTAATCCATGGAACCTGTGAATGTTATCTTACATGGTAAATTAAGGATCTTGAGATGAGGAAGATTATCCCTGATTACCTAAATACAAACGTAAGTGTCCTTATAAGAGGGAGGCATAGGGAGATTTGACACAGAACAGAAGGCTATGTGACAGAAGCAGAGGGAAGCAAAGTCAGAGAGAGAAGATGCTACTCCTCTGGCTTTGGAGATGGAGGAATATGTCTTGAGTCAAGGAAGGCAAAGAATGCAACCTGAGATGCTGGAAAAGGCAAGGGAACAGATTCTCCCCTTGAGCCTCTGGAGGGAGCATGGTCCTGCTGACATCTTGTGGTGCAGTAGTTAAGAGTTGGCTGCTAACAAGAGGTTGGCAGTTTGAATCCACCAGCTGCACCTTGGAAACCCCATGGGTTAGTTCTGCTCTGTCCTATAGGGTAGCTATGAGTCAGAATCAACTCAACAGCAATGGATTTGGTGTTTTAGTTTAAGATTCATTTTGGATTTATGGCCTCCAGAACTGAAAGAAAATAAATTCCTGCTGTTTTAAGCTACTAAATTTGTGGTAATTTGTTGGAATAACAATATGAAATTAATACAGGGAGGTTCCCACCTATGCTAAATGTTTTCTAAGAAAAGGTGTATCACTGTAATGTTACATAATACTTAGTGAAATATTTTTTAAAATTTACAAGATAATTATGGCCAAGGACATTTGTTTAACAAATTGTTCTTATTTAAATAATCCTAAAGTGATCTTGGAAACCCTGGTGGCATAGTGGTTAAGTGCTATGGCTGCTTACCAAAAGGTGGGCAGTTCCAATCCACCAGACACTCCTTGGAAACTCTATGGGGCAATTCTACTCTCTCCTATAGGGTTGTTATGAGTCAGAATCAACTCGATGGCAACAGGTTTAGGGTGATCTTTTTCTTTTCCACATCTAAATCACAAGCAGAAATCTTGTTATTGTAATACGTAATCCTTAACCCATTTTACTTCAACATACAGTAGTTATTACAATATTGTAGAACTTAAAGCTGGAAAGAACTATATCCCTCCTCATGTATGACATAGACCTTTGGAGAAAGAGTAGTGCAGGATTTTTGAGGAAGAATAGACATTAGTTACGCAATTTACTTAAAGATGAAAAAATCACTTTAAAATTCAGCCAAATACCAGAATCCTCTGCCAACAATTTTCCATTTGTTTTAGAAGATCAAGTGCAAATAGTTCACATACTGAAGGAAGCTGTAGGTAATAATAATTTTTATAGTCATTAAACAAAAATAACAACTTTTAAAAAGTTGTAATAAGACAAAAGTATAGTTATACAGACCTGTAGAGTACTACTTTGATCACTTTAAACAATAGCTATGGTAGTTTGGCAACAAGCTATCCATCCATCCATCTATCCATCCATCCATCCATCTATCCATCCATCCATTCATCTATCCATCCATCCAATTACACAGTCATCTCTCAAACAACTATCCATTAGAGTCTTTAATTGGCAGATGGACCTTCAAGAGCAGTCTTTCTTAAGTAGCATTTCTAAGCATATTTGATCCCTAACCTCCTTTTTTATGGAGCATTCTGTGGCATCAGTATTCTAAAGTGATAGCTTAAATGTGATCTATGTTGTCCTTGTGATCCTTATTAATACATCCCTCGTCTCTAACTCACTTGGCCAATCTTAGCTCTCTTGTATCCTTACTGATGTTTTCTAACATTATTCTTATAATTTTAATTCTCCCTCTGATTCTATCACCATTATATTTCTTAATGGGTGCTACAGTCTTTATGATAAGTTATGGACAAAAATAAATCACACACACAAGCACGCACACACACGTTAGATTTAATTCCTGAATTATTTAATTAACGAAGGATACAAAATCTTACCTGCACAAGGTGATTACTCAGGACAAGTACTATGTAGCCTATCTATTAGACTTTTGTATGTGAATCGTGAAGTTGGATATGTTATAAATCTGGAGAGTAGTAGAGAGGTTCCAAAAAAACCAAACCAAACCCATTGTCGTCAAGTCAATTCCAACTCATAGCGACCCTATAGAACAGAGTAGAACTGCTTCATAGGGTTTCCAAGGAGCGGCTGGTGCATTTGAACTGCTGACCTGTTGGTTAGCAACCAAATGCTTAACCCTTGCACCACCAGTGCCCCCACTGTACAGAGGTTAGGCACAGAAATTTAATATTTTGTGAGTGATTTATATTTGGAGCTATAGGATTGAATGAAATTACCTAGGAAGAAAGTACAAAAAGATAATAAGATCTGTAACTGAATTATGGGTCACAGCAACATTTGGCTGCTGAGCAGAGGTGAGTCACCAAAGAAGACTAAGCAGTTGTGGGCACTGAGATAGGCGAACCAATGGAATATGATATCAAAGATGCCAAGAAATGAGTGTTTTAAGGCATGTTTGATGAACTCTTGAATTCTGATGTAATTCCTCATCTAATATAAACATACTTGGCATTAGTAATTGTGGCAGAAACTGCCTCATTGTCTCCCATTTCCTCCCAGGCATACAGCTATACTTCATTCCTCAGCTTCGCTTGCAGTTAGATATGGCCTTGTGACTAAGTTTTGTCTGGTGGAACTCTCCCACATATGATATTCCGTTGTAGTCCCCTGTTCCCGGGATGAATGGAGAGGGCTCTGAGAAACGTAAAAGGGTCCTGGGTCCCTGAGTCTCTCAGAGAGAAAGATCCCAGAGAGCTTTTGGCTAGGGCCATCTACTTTAGATTGCAGCATAAGCAAGAGATAGACTTTTATATGTTCAGCCACTGAAACGTTGGGTTTATTTGTTACAGAGGAACCCTCCTCAACTAATATAATAATCTTCACATCAGTAGCTTGGTAGAAGAGGTATATTCGGAAGTCAAATTGGAGAAAGATGTGTACAGCAGCTGGAGGTATAAGGCTCAAATCTTATAGTCTACCAGGTATCTGTGGCATCATATAGTTGGCCATTTTAAACGCTTTATTTTGTCTGTTGATTGAAATAATCCATCTTTGCGAGCAGTCTAATCATGTCAGCTACAGTAAATCTTCCCAGTTGTTTTCTTATACTTTCTTGTGATTAGTTTATGTGGTAAATCTTAATAGTTAAAATCTCAAACAATTGGCTAAATAATACAATATTAAGCGATCTGCTAAGCAATAGGCACTCTACCAAAAATAGTCTCCCAAAGTGATCTGTTGATCTACCAGGAGTGAAAAACTTCTTGATCTCAGCCTAAATTTAAAAACAAATTCTTAAGATGATGCTGATAGCATTTCTATCTCTTCTATCTTGAAGAATGTTACTGAATGCCCTCTTTTGTTTTCCAAGAGTTGGAATAGTTCAAGCTTCAGAAGAAGGGATGGAAAAGCAAGGGGGAGATAAAACAACAGTTTCTGAACACATTTTTATGCACTACAACTCAAAAGGAAAAAATAAACTTACTATATTTCATCCACTATAAGACACCCATTTTTCACATTTTAACACATCTGAAATTGAGATGCTTCTTACACTCAATGTAATTAGAAAGCATTATGTCATAATTAAGGAACTCTGGTAGCACAGTAGTTAAGCACTCAGCTGCTAACCTAAAGGCCAGCAGTTCGAAGCCACCAGCTGCTCTGTGGGAGAAAGATGTGGCAATCTGGCTTCTATAAAGATTACAGCCTTGGAAACCCTATGGGAAATTTGACTCTGTCCTATAGGGTAACTATGAGTCAGAATCGACATGATGGCAACAGGATGTCATAATTAAATTGGCACTAGTTTTTCTTTCTTACTTGTACTTAAAATAACAGCCTTACAATAAATTGTTTTTTTCTTAGTTGTATTTAAAATAGTAGTTTGTCTTACAATTGACAGTGTTTTTGATTTTATAAACTATAGTCATCACTGCATATTTTGAGGATCAACAACCTGTCATTGAAATTCACAAAGCAAACAAAATTTACTGGGCTATTTTTTGTTCTACTTTTTAACATTATGTATTATTTCAACCCTGAGCAGACTTCCACATATTCGAAGTCTTGGTGTCTTTCCTGCAACAGTGCAAACACTTAGTGATTATTAAAATAGCATCATTAGTATCGAGGGTGGCATTTGTGCTTCCAAATCTGTCATATTCATTCAAAAAATGTCTCACTCAAGTCCTCACCTGGACTATTTAATTCCTTTCTCAAAAAAGGAAACAGGTTCCTCATTGTCATTTCCTAGAAAATTTGTTTTGGCATTTGACGATGTGATGATGTGACAAAAAGGAATAGCAATCTTCTCAGAGTTGAGACATTTGAAGTTACTCAAACAACTTGAAAGCCAGTATTTCAAACTTTCTGGTTAGGTGAGGTAGAATGTTTCCTTTTTCCTACATTTAATTGTATTCCATTATGACTATTGAGTCCACATGCAGCCTTTCATGTTTCTGGTGTTTGTCTTTAAGGTCTGAGAAGAAGACGAGCTATACCAACCTTCACAGAAGGTATGATCAGCGTCCCAGAGCCAGTTTTTACAAACTGTTGGCTAAATATCTTTTTTGGACACACTTGTATCATCTCTAATTTGCAAATGAGAAAATAAATAATTCCCCTGAGAGAAGAATCAGATTTCTCAAAGTTATACAACAAATCAGTGACAGAACTGATTTTAAGTAACCCATCATTTTTCACTAGTACCCAGTTCATCAAACACACTTGTAAAACTAGGATCTTCTTCCACCTTAGAACTCATATGAGTACCTATAAAAATGGTACCAAAGAGATAAATGAGGAAATTTAAATTTACCAAGAAGTCTATGGTGAAATAGCATTTTGTACAACAAGTGATTCTGACCAGAAAGATGAGAATGAAGTGTGGCAAAGTGGTTTAAAATACTGATTGGAAAAAGAAGGTGTTGACCCGAAGTATTCAGGTTGAGTAACAGTAGAATATTTTCAATTTAGCATCAGCCTGTAGAGTAGCTGGAGGAAAAAAAAAAAAAGAGTTACTGATATGTTTTCTGTTAGTTATGGTTTCCTTAAAATGTTTTAGAATTTTGGCAGATTGGTCTTTGTAAAAATCCACGAGTTTCCAAAATTTGGTAAAACCAGTCATGGGGAGGGGTAAGGAGAGTAAAGACAGGAAAAAGAGGAGACAGGATACAAGCACTGAAACACATGTCTGACTTGTGAGTTTAACAGAAACAAGCAAATAATCACAAAGGGAACAGGGCACCCAAAAGGAAACTGCTTTGTGCCAAACGTTTGGAAATTAGCTTCCAGATTAAAAAGTCTAAATGTGCATTAACATGAAAATGGATTTTTGCATGAGAGGGACCATGTACCACTGGCTAACAGGGAAACATAATTTTACTTTTTCTAAATTCTCAGAGTGATTCTTAAAGAACTTCATCATTCTGAAATAGACAAATATTTTCCTACTGCTTATTGAATTATTTCTCATCACTCTTCAGTCAAACACATTTCTCCATCTCAAAAGACAAGATGTAAGTAAACATATTTAGGGCATGTGCTAAAGCAGAGTTTCTCAAGTTTGGCACTGTTGACATTTGGGGGCAGATAATTCTTTGTTGTAGGGGGCTGTCCTGTGCATTATAGAATACTTAGTAGCTTCCCTGGCCTCTGTACACTAGATGCCAATAGCACCTCCCCCGACTGTGACAACCAAAAATATCTCCAGACATTGTCTAATGTGCCTTTGGAGAGAACATCATCCCTAAGTTGAAAGACACAACTCAAATCTGAAGTGAAGAATTGCTTTGTACATTGCAACTTTCATGTCTGTGTGACCAGTTAACAACAGGAGTTATTTAATGATGAACAGTACTGCCTTCTTGTCCACTATTAAAACCAGTTGCCATCAAGTCAATTCCTACTCAGTGTGTCTCAGAGTTGAACTGTGCTCCGTGGGTTTTCAATGGCTATGAATTTGGAAGCATATAGTCAGGCTTTTCTTCTGAGGCACCACAGGGTGGATTCTAATAGTATATTGGAATTATACAGGTAACAGATGGCACATTTAATCATTTGAGGAGACTTTTTTTTTTCTTTAAACACTGTTTACAAAGATATGGGCAGCATAAGGAAATCAAAAGGATGGTGTGGTAGCCTGGGGGTAGTAAGTAAATAGGCCTTTATGACCACCATCAACCCTAGGCCTGACTGGGAGAAGATAAGCGGTTATTGGAATTGAGAGACAAACAGAGCCAGAGCAGGAGAGCCAGAGAGCTAGAGAGTGAGAGAGAGCAAGAGATGTTTTCCCTCTTAGAATCTATTTCTTTTCATTTATTGCACTTATTATTTGTAATTATGTATCTGTTTATTTTTTTAAACTTCTGTCTTCTCTATCTGACGGTAAATTCCCTGATGGCAGAGACTATGTCTGAATTTGTTTCATAAACGTCTCTCCAGTGCTTAGCACAGTTCCTTGCCTGATATTAGATAATCATTTTTGCAAATAATTTAATTAATAAAATCAGCTATTTTGTCACTGTACTTGTAATTACTGTATCATAGGAAGAAATTTTGGTAGAATCTTTGTATAACTTAATGTATAATGTCATACTTATTGCCTAAGGGTTTATCAACAGCAAGAATATTAGCGGTTGAATGGTCAATGGGCAGAAGGTGGCCAACTTCTCCTGCTTAGGGCATGAAGTATCTTTATGACTCTACCAAAGAAATAAAATATATAAAACACATTTATAGAACAGGAAAACAATATAGTAATGAGAATAATATGATGATACAATAATAAGTAAATAAGACTACTCTAAAAAGTTTACCACTCTAAACCAGAGTGTCTCAACCTTGGCAGTATTGACATTTGGACTAGATAATTCTTTGTTGTGGGGGACCATCTGTGCATTTAGGATGTTTAGCATATCCTTAGCTTCTACTCAATAGATTCCAGTAACACCCATCCAGTTGTGACAACCAAAATTGTCTCCAGACATTGCCAAAGTCCCTTGGAAAAACACGTTCACCCTGGTTGAGAACCACTGCTCTAGACTTATGTTTATCAAGCACCTCAGAGTTAAGAAACAAAAAACTGAACCACACCAAACAAAAGGAAAAAACAAAAAACCCTTACACAAGGCATTATCTCATTTCACTGTCCCAATAACCTCAAAAATCTCGTGAGGCAGGTTAGTGTTGTATCTATTTTATACATAAAGAAAAGCAAAGAGGATGAATTAAGTGATCATTTAAATGTCACATAGTAAAAGGACAGCGAGGACTATGAGTCCAGGTCTTTTAATTCCAAACTGTGTGTCATTTCCCTGAATCTATTCTGCTATTTCAGTAATGACACCCACTTGAAGGGTCCAGAGCAGAGATGGGCACCATCCCCTGTAAAGTAAGGACCCTGGGAGGTGAGTAGATAGAAACTATGTCCCACATGACATGTATGACATATACGTTGACATATATGTATGACCTTATATGTTGTTATCCAGTGATTCTACCAAAATTTCTCACTATGATACACTAATTACAAGTACAGTGACAAAATAGCTAAGTTTATTAGTTCAATTCTTTGTAAAAATTATTATCTAATATTAGACAATGAACTGTGCTAAGCACTGGGGAGACATTTATGAAACAAATCCAGACATGGTGTCTGCCATCAGGTTCTCCAGGCTGAGCATCACCCAGGGTGTCCTAGGGGCCTGAGGCCTGATTTGGAATCCTTGAGGTTATGGATATTTTTCTGGTGGCTGCTGTTTGAGTTTTCTTGACTGCATATTTCTAAGCCTGAGAAAATAATTCCCAAATCTGCCCTGACTTTTAATTTATGGGGAGACATCTAGAAGAAAGTGATTCTATCTAATTTTCCTTTTCAGTGTACATTTGTATTGATGTTACAATTTTTGAGAGCTGAATCAGTAGAAATCTTAGTGGTTAGTGTGTTTTTAGCAACATCAGAAGTCCCTGGGTGGTGCAAATGGTTTGCTCTCAGCTACTAACTGAAAGGTTGACAGTTCAAGTCCACCGACTGTGGCTGCAGAAGAAAGGCCTGACAGTCTGCTTTTGTAAGATGACAGCCATTTGAAAACCCTATGGAGCGTAATGCTACTCTGAAACACATGGGTCGCCATGAATCAGAGTTGATTCAATGGCAATGGGTTAGCAGCATTAAATTTGTTTTATTTTCTACTTGATCAGGAATGAGTTGGAGGAGATGCAGTGCCTGAATTAGCTAGTGCTGCTATAACAGAAATACCACAAGTAGATGGTTTTAGCAAACAGAAATTCATTCTCTCACACTTTAGGAGGCTAGATGTCCAAAATCAGGGTGCTGGCTCAAAGGGAAGGCTTTCTCTCTCTTGTTGGCTCTGGGGAAGGTCCTCATCTCCTTTCAGCATCTGTGGGCCTGGCTTCCTTGGATATCTCCATTTGTCTTGGAATCAGTCTTCCTCTGGGTCTAGGAAGTTCTCAGAGCAGGGACCCTGGATCCAAAGGACATGTTCCACTCCTGGCTCTTATTTCTTGGTGGTAGTAGGCCCCTTTCTCTCTGCTTGCTTCTCTTGTAAGATTAAAGGTGATGCAGACCACACTCCAGGTAAACTCCCCTTAAGTGGGATCAGGGCTGTGACCTGAGTACACCTGAGTAGGATGTTGCATCCCACCCTAATCTTGCCTCATTAACATAACAAACATAACCTAATCCTCGTTAACATAACCTACTCCTGCCTCATTAACCACAGGCAAAGGTCAGGATTTACAACACATCACACAATGGAGGGTAACCACACAATTCTGGGAATCATGGCCTAGCCAAGTTGACATATATTTTTGGGGGACACAGGGAGGGAGAAAGAGTGTGACACAGAAAAAGAAACACAGTCACAGAACTAGAGAGCTTGAAAGAAAGTCAGATACAGATGGACAAAGAAAGACAAACAGAAAGAGATTCATTTGGACACACACAGAGCCAAAGAGAGAGACACAAAGACAAAAGCACTCAGACATGAAGACAGACAGACAGACAGACAAGCTAAATCAGAAGTAAGAAGAGAGATGGGGGAGGGGTTGGGGAAGGAAGGCTGAAAGAAGGGAAAAGAGCCTGGGATACAGGGAATTGGAAGGAGTTTTCAAAGGTAGGGAGGAGGAGACTGGATCTCCAGGGACTTGACCAAGTAACAGACCTTATTTCAATAATACTGCAGGCATCATTGTTGAGCATTTTGAGATCATTTCTCTCAACCTGAAAAGCACAATGAGTCTGTGCAGTGCACTGAAAGAACTCTCAAACTCATCCAGATGATAACCCCTTGAGGACACAGGACATGAAAACTCCCATTTCCTTCTCTCTCACCTTCTGTCCCAATCTCTATTTCCCTCTGGCCCTACAAATCCAAGAGTAGCTGACTTAAGTCTATGTCAGGAAAGGGTTCAGGGCCCATTAGACAAGCTGCAAGCAGCTGTGCGCTGCCTGGATGGGGGTGGGGCAGCCATGAGCTCTATGTTTGGGAAGGCCTCCCAAGTCTGCTCCCCCTCCTCCCTGCCCCGGGCCCCTCTGACCCTCTAGATTGAGGTACACAGCACTAAGGTGGCTACTATCCAGTTTATAGCACCACAATTGCAGTGGAAACCTGACTATGCTGAGAAGGGCTTTAGTGCTTGATCCACATAATATTTGATACCTCCCTCTGGATCAGAAAGCCCCAAAGTAAATGTCCAGGGTCCAAATCTTTTCTAACTGGCTTTGTGGCTGACAGCTGGAGCCAGCCATCAGAGGTTTGACCAGAATGCATGTATCTGACAGTCAGACCTCAGAACAGTTAACCTTCAGGTGAGAAACTGAGTTGACACTGAACGTGGAGGAGGCAGTTGTCACAGTTTGTGATGAAAATAATTTCTGAATCTACAGCTATAGAGTCTACCCCCAAGTGATTTGTTCCACACACTTAGCAAATGCTGAAATGGAAATGTTGCCTAGGAATTGTCAGGAGCATAATTGCTGTTGGAGACAGAAATTTCAGATTGCATTATGGTAATGCACTGTTCAGTGAGGAGCTCACAGGTCTTAGAACCAAAAGGACCTTGTTGCTGTTGTTGTTATCTGCTATCTAGCCAGCCCGTACTAATGGCGACCCCTGCTACAATGAAAAGAAATGCTGCCCGATCCTGAGCCATCCCCATTATCAGCTGTGGATCGAACCGTTGTGATCCTTAGGCTTTTCATAGGCTGACTTTCCAAAGTAGATTGCCAGAACTTTCCTCCTAGTCCATCATAGCCTGGAAGCTTCACTAAAACCTGTTCAACATCATAGCAACACGCAAGCCTCCACTGACAGAAGGGTGGTGGCTGTGCATGAGCTGCGCTGGCCGGGAATAGAACAAAATCTCCTGCATGAAAGGTGAGAGTTCTACCACTGAATCACCACTGCCCCAAAAGGACCTTAGTGGTTTTCCAATCCAACTCCTTACTTTACCCAGAAGGACACCCAGGACTACAGAGGCTAAGGGACTTGTCTAATATCACACAAC
Organism: Dugong dugon; assembly: GCA_030035585.1. NCBI lineage: Eukaryota > Metazoa > Chordata > Mammalia > Sirenia > Dugongidae > Dugong > Dugong dugon. Next base: position 15,229,127 of record CM057463.1, on the reverse strand, counting down.
AATTTCGTGGCAGAACTGTGACTAGAATCCAAGTTTCCTACTCTTCACTCTGAGCTATTTCCACTTGGTTGTTGTTCGTTGCCATTCAGTCAATTCTGACTCATGGTGACCTCAAGTGTGCAGAGCAGAATTGTATGCCACAGGGTTTTCAAGGCTGTGAACTTTCGGAAGCAGATCACCAAGCCTTACTTCCGAGGTGCCTCTGGGGGGGTTTGAACCACCCATCTCAGTTAGTAGTCCAACACTTAACCATTTGTGCCACCCAGGGACTCCTGTTTCCACTTAGGATGTATAAATAAATAGTAACATATTTTAATAGAAATTGATGATTTTTGAAAATTCCAAGTATTGGTCAAAGGAATACCAATGCATGAACTGAATGTTTAATAAACAGTGAGAATTAGAGATGGAGAAGAATCCAGCATTTAGCCTAATAGATGCACAATAAATATTTATTGAATGAAATGAATGGGGTGAGCTGTTAGCAGTCTTCTCAGGAGTTTTCCATTATATAAAACAGCCACTATTTAGTGAAGACAGCAGGGCTCACAACTCAAAAGGTGCCATTTTGAAGGGGCATTTTTCTTATATAATTAGAACTAGTAGGAAATTCAATAAGCAATGCAATGCTGAAGATATAGGGCACTCAAGAGATTAACAGATGTAAACCATATGTTACTACGGAAGGAAGCACACTCTGAGCAAATGTGAGGCTCCACTGTTGTCCCCGCAGAGTGAAGCAAGTCCTATTCCCCAAGTCTCTTTATTTTGGATTTTCTCCCAAAGTAAAATATTCTTTTTCCCTGTAAAATTCAACAGCATAGACTACAAAGCCAGGATTTCTTAGGCAGGTTATTTGAAGAGAATTACCCTCCCCCAGTAGATTCCTCCCTAAATAGGGCATTTCATCAAATATGGGCACCAGCAAAATGGGAAAGGGGGCAGTGTCCTTCCTCTGAGTTGGGTTGCATTAAAAGGTTGAGTGAATCAGATTATATGTCACATTTTTCAGATAACTAGATTCTCTGGGGAGTAAAGAGTGGTAAAGTTTTAATAGGATCTCAATGAATCTCTCAGGTCTTCTTGTATTTCATTGTATTCTGACCATGAATCATGCAGAAGTTCATCAGATCAGCTCATTTCTCAGCTGTGTTGCACCTTAAGGCCTTTGCTCTTTTTGGCAAATCTGTGTGAGGTGATCTGTCTGTGGCTCCAGGTCGCCTGAGCATTTAGGCTGCTGTTCAGTTTACAGCTCCCAGAATATCTCCTTTTCCCTGAGGCTACATCATCACGGCCTTTTGGTATAGTGGAAGGACAGAGATATTGCAAAACAGCTCTTTGAGCATCTCTATTTTGGGCTATAAAATTGCTAAGTGAACATAGAAGGCCAAGGGTTTTCCTTTACAATTGCTCTCCCTGTATTAGCGCTAGCGAAAATAATGCTTACCAGGGTCATTTTTGACTCATCTTAATAAATGACAGTTTCAATCCAATAAACTTTAAAATGTAGGAAAAATAGCTTATTAAGACAGTTCAGAAGAAACCAAGCTAGTCACTGTATTAAACAGAAAAGGCCTACATATTTTAATTTGTTGATAAAACATTAGTTTAAAAATACCTTGGGGAATATCTTGACAATATATAGATCAGAAATTCTTATGTGATTCTAAAGGACCAAATTATAAAGCATATAAAAGTTCCAGATTTTTTAAAAGCTATACCCATTTATATTGCACAAGAACTAAACTTTACCAAGGCTTTTCCATACATTATTTTATCTAAGCTCACAACCTTGTGAGAAAAGTATGGTTACAAGCATATTAAAAATAAGGAATGTTACAATTAAATACTACTCAGCCAGTAAAATAAATGAAGTCTTGATACATATCACATATGGATGGAGCTTGAAGACATTATGCTGAGTGAAATAAGTCAATTACAAAAGGACAAATATTGTATGACTTCACTTATATAAAAAGACAAGAACAGGCAAAGGTATAAAGACCAAAGTTTATTATAGGTTGCCAGGTGTGGGAGGGATGGGGGAAGGAGGGGCTTATTGCTTATGGAGTACTGAATTTTGGTTTATGGTGATGGAAAAATCACATGGATTAAGGGTAGGCTTGCACAGCTGATAAATATAATTGCAATCAATAAGTTGGGCACCTATAAAAAGTTAAATTAGCAAAAGTTGTGAGATATATATATTTACAACAATGACAAAAAAAAAAAGTAGCTGCTGAGGCTTCTTATGTACAGCCAAACACCTCGTGGGATTTGGTTCCTTGGTTTGGAAGTTTAGGGTCATGCTTTCATGTGGCATCCCAGTTAGTTGGCCTAATATCGCACTTAATGCTTCTGTTCTACCTACTATTTTACGGTGTGGTGCCTGGTGTCTTAAAAGCTTACAAGTGGCCATCCAGTGTACAACAATTGGTCTCTATTTGTTTGGTGCCAACAGAGGAAGAAGTAGAGTCAGGAATAGAAAGAAGTAGTGGAATTGCTTCCATGAACAACTGCCCTCTTTGGTATGAGACCAGAGCTGGGTGGTGACTGGCTACCACTACCCAACATTTTGATCCAAGATTCTTAGAAGAATCTTGATCAAAAGAGGGAAAATGCAAAACAGAATTTCAAATTGTCATGGAATCCATCTTTCTGGAGCCATGGAGCTGGATGAACCCTGGAAACTATTGCACCGAGATAATCTTGAAACCTTAAACCAGAAACTACCCCTGAATCTTCTTAAAACCAAACAATAGTTTAGCTTAACTAGTAAAGAAGGTCTGCCTTGAGCATTGTGCTCTTTTAAGATCTGTCTATATGGGATTAAACTGACAACAGCAACTTGAAAAACTAGATAGAAACTTAAAGGTCAGTAAGTTTATGTTAATGGGGGAGGAGCAACTTGGAAAAGGAGGGTGAGAAGGGTTGCACAACTCAAAGAATGTAATCAATGTTGCTGAATTGTACAAGCAGAAACTGTTGAATTGGTGTATGTTCTTCTGTGTATGCTCTCAACAACAACAAAAATAAAATAAATTATAAAAAAAATGAGGAATGTGAATATCATAAAGATTAAGGGATTTATTCCAAGTCACATGGTAAGAAGAAACAGGGTAGGACTTAATCTTCTAATTCAAGCACTCAAGACATTAAAACTGTTTTTAAAAAAGTATCTTTTCTAACATGTTGTCTCTTAAATGCTTGATCCCTTAGCAACCATTTTATATTTGGGGGTTATTTAAAAAAAAAAAAAAAGACCTATTATCAAATTATATAGAGCTAGGAAATTTTTTTTTTTTAATTGTATTTATGAACCCATAGACTCAGATCAGAAGATAAACTTGGAAGTTATTTATCTCTTTGTCATTTAATTGGATTGCTTGTAAAGCATCCCGGAAGATAAGAATCAATATTCAAGCAGAAGTTTAAACAGTACATAATACAACAGGAGCATTGTTTTACAGAATAAGTTGGATACATATCTAAGGATCACAGTTTTAGAATATTCTTCTATTAGTCAATTTACTATCATCTATACAGTTCCATATTCTTGCTGTGCCATTTTCTCAAGGCTTTTCCCTCTGGCAGGCATTCTATTTCCCCAGCTACCCCTTTTCTGCACTTATCCTTAGCCTACAGTTGTTGTTGTTAGGTGCTGTGGAGTATATTTTGATTCATAGTGATTCCATGTGAGAGTAGACCATCCCCATAGGGTTTTCTAGGCTGTAATCTTTATGGGAGCAGATTGCCAGGTCTTTCTCCCATGGAGCTGCTGGCTGAGTTTGAACTGCTAACCTTATGGTTATCAGCCAAGCGCTTAACCGTTGCACCACAAGGGCTCATGTAGCTTACAGTTGTGATTCTCAAATTTTAGCAGGCTTCATAATTGCCTGGAGGGCTCAATAAAGCACAGGTTGCTTGTCTTCACCCCTAGAATTTCCAAATCTGTAGGTCTGGGGAAAGAGGCTTAAAAATGTTTACTTCAACCTGGTTCCCTGGTGATGGAGATGCTGCAGGTACAAGGCCCACATTTTGAAACCACATATTCTGTGTGTTTCTGGTTATTTCCACTTCTTCAGTTGCCTTTTGGTTCATTGGAAAGACAGAAATTTTGTAAAACAACTTTTCTCTTAGTTTCAATTGCCCAAAGTCACTGAGTTCATTTGCCTCCTGTCTTAGGCTGGGTTCTCTTAGAGAAGCAAAAAAAATCAGTGGTTTTATTATATATATATGACATTATATATATAATACATGTACACACACATATATATGTATGTATGTGTATGTATATATATATATATATGTATATCTCAAGAGAGAGAGAGCGATTTATCTCAAGAAAATGGCTCATGCAGTTGTAGAGGCTGACAAGTCCCAAATCTGTGGGTCAGGTATCAGGCTGGAGGCTTCTCCTGACTCATGTAGCTGTAGGGGCTGACAAACTGAAGACTAACAGATGGCAGGTTACTGGTTCACAGCCTGTGGAGGCTGACAAATCCCAGATCAGCAGGTAAGATGGCAGGCTGCTAGCTCAAGTCCCAGGAACTGGAGGCCTAATGATGATTAGCCGAATGCAGGACCCAGAGCTAGTAAAAGCCAGTGAGCTTTGCCAGAACATCCATATATATTGGATGCAGGCCACACCCCTGAGGAAACTCCCCTTACAGCTGATTGGCTGAGTACATCAGATTACATCATGGAGGTGATTACACTATATCATAAAATAGAGGATAACTACATCATTACATAACCGCCAAACTACATCATTACACAACTGCCAAAACACAGAATCATGGCTCAGCCAAATTGACACACAACCTCAACCATCGCAACCCCAAACATCATGATCCGGTAGAGCTGTGATGTCTATTCACAGAAGAAAGATATTCTCCTTTACCAAAAAAACAGCCTATTGCTGTTGAGTTGATTGAGGCTCATGGTGACCCTATAGGACAGAATAGAACTTCCCCATAGGGCTTCCAAGGAGCACCTGGTGAATTTGAACTGCCAACTTTTTTGGTTAGCAGCTGAGCTCTTAACCACTTCACCACCAAGGCTTCTTTATCCCTTAGCCTCCTACCAAGGCTTGTGTGCTGCTTTCAGTGATCAAAAAAGACTTGAGAGAACAGCTTTGGAAAATAAGTTCCTAAACAAAATGAGTTGAGATGGACAAATATGTATGGGATCTTTGGGATAATGCATCACTTTTACCTCTTTACATTCAGAGATATATGATGAATTACTCCTTGTTTCCAGTATGGATAAACAAGATGTTATGCAGGTAAGGAGGTGTTGGAATCATTGGAGTGATTCTTCCTAGTGCTCACACTCAAAGTAGTTCAGTCTCTTTGGAAATAAAATGATCATTTGAAGCCATTAGTGTAGCCATTAAAGCAACAGATGTGATGCATAAAGGCTAATCAGGCTAGGACTGACATTGGTGGAGCTGGACTTAGTCTTTTTTTTTTTTTTTAGCAGGTTATTATAATTTATTTAATTTAACAATCTGAGAAGTTCACAGCCATCAGCAGTTCCAGTACAATTTCAGGAGCAATTGGGATTTCAGGAATCTCAGTCGAGCTGTCCGTGTAGCGAAACTTGTAGGCAAAATACATGCATACTTCTGATAGCACATGTGAAACGATCTCTCTAAAATTGACCTTGTTGGTTTCATTCTCAGCAAACTGACCTGGGCCACTATCGTTGCTGATGTTAATGCATGTTCTCTTTTTACAATAAACTCATAACCATCAGAAGATATCAGTTTGACATACATGGAATCAGGGCCTTCACAGCTGCCATAACGTAAGTTTTCTCCTCTCCATTCATTATGCTCTTATGAAATTCTACTTAGCTTCCACAGGAACTTTAGTAGGTTCTCATCAGTCCTGTAGCCACTGAAGCCACCACAGCTGGGCCCCTGCACACTGCCCCTGCCCCTACTCCAGGGCAGCCTCACCACCCCCTGGATTTAGTCCTAATGTAACATCTGAAGGCCCAGCCATGTTTTCTTTGGTGGTAACAAGTCTTATTGATTTTTATATCAAAAAGACTCTTGGCTTCTGAATTTGACGTGCTTTCACTTGAATTGTATAAAACAGAGTTCATTTAAAGGGTATTTTATTTGACTTTATTAACTGAGCATCAATCATATGCCCAATAATAGAATCAATATTTGAAAGATGTGGCTCCTGCCCTCTGGGAATTTATATAAAAAGTAGACATGGCAGGGCAACCTTAGATATTTTTGCTACATAATTGGAGCTCCCTGAGGAAAGTGAATTTCATCACATGTTCTGTAGAAGATTCTTTGGCCCAGGCCCTTTCATAAGGGATTAACCTTCAGATGCATTTTCCTTCACCCACCAGATGTGTGTTTCTCTTGCAAGCATTCTCGAATACTTTATAGAGTGAAGTAACTAGTGGAGCAGAGAATCCTTTCTCTGTCCTAAGGATCAATTTTTCTATATGACTATGAAATTCCTAGCCACAGGAGGCTAGTATCTGTGTGTTTCCATGGATGGTTAGAGATGTCAAAGAGGCAAATGAGGACCCATAATGCAAAATAGGCAGCAGTCCTGGTTAAAAATAAATGAAAACATAGGCAAAATAATTCCTCTTCCAGCCCTTGCATTTGCAACACTGTCAGCTGTATTCTCCATATACTGGCTTGAGCTCATTAATCTTTAAACACATTAATTATCGCTGCTTTGACTGACTCTCTGGGATATTTACATGCTGTAAACAGTACTGATATTCTGTGCAAACACATACTGTGAAGGACCCCTTGGGTTTGACATTGCTTTTCCTTACCAAACATTTGTTCTTTTGCAAACCATAAACATGACCATTTTCCTTATACCTTTCTCCTGTGTGTGACAAAAATAAAGATACATATCTCATGGGGAAAATATATTAAAGTGTCTCCTCCATTCTGCACTATTAAACTATAATGAGTAAACTCTGGCCCTTTTTTGAGTACTACCAAGAGAGCCTAATTGTCTCTTAGGAAGGGAAACCCTTTGGACTTATTTATTCCTCTAATTAATATGGCATCTGCAAGGCATATGTCCACTTTTTACCACCATTGCAACCACTTTAGTCCTTATTAACTTATTGAAAACCAACTCTACCACCTCTGGTCATATTGAGGAGGGTTCTTCCATCTCAATGCATCTAAAGCGCACAAAGTATGCTTATGGGCAAGCAATCTTCTGAAGGTAGAAGTGTGGGGGACACTAACATGGACCATATTTGTTAACAAGAACTTCCTTCTGGTGAATGAGGGAAGCCTAATCCCATGGAAGTATGGTTTCAATTTTTCATTGAAATTACAATCAAACAAGTTGCCAGCACACATTTTCCTTTGTCAGATGTTTTCCTGATGGTAGATTTGGAGTACCATTGGGCCGGTTTATACGCCTTGTCCTTTGCTAGTGTTGCTACAGATATTTCTCTTTGTTTTCAAATTAATTTAATCCTTTTCTGCAAGAGGTGGATACATTTGATATACAGTAGTACCTGACAGGAAAATGTCTCTTCAACCCTTTTTTTGGGATGCTTTCTGATGGGAAGGATGACACATCACTGGCTCTTCTTCAACTCTCTGTAGGGAAGCACGGTATGATAAAAGTCACAAAAGCCAAGAGCCTGCAATTTCCTGGCTTTCTGGCACTTATTAAAATTGTATTCATCAAGGTTGACTCTTGGCTGCTGGTTGTACTGGTTCTCCTAGAAGGAATGGCTTTTAGAGTTTTGTTTTGGGACCAGGAGATCCTATGAACACTGTTGGACAAAGTAGACTCACAAAACCACAGTGTCTCAGGGGAGCTGAACTCAAGTTGGAAATCATTCACCTCCTTTCCTTTGAGCAAACAGTGTCAGAGGGAACTAGCAAAGGATAATAAAGACCAGTTGTTTTGATCTCTGATCCCACTACTATGTCCCTAATGGATGAGAATCTACATCAAAGAAGCTATAATGGCACTGGGAATTGATCACTTTTTTGTTTTCAGCCCATTGCCAAGCAAAGGTGTGATGGAATTGATTTGGCCTAAAGCTCTGGCCATGTGAATCTGTTGACAACTGCCAAAGGTTACCATCTGGACTAAATCATCTCTTTCCATATCTTTACAGGTATTGCTTTCCATGGTGACTGTTTAAACTGGTGAGGAGGTGGGTCCTAAAAACAAAAATAGTTTAACTACTATTAATTCTATTGAAGTAAGATTGTTTTATTAAGTACTTAATGTTGTATAAAGAAAAACCCATTAAAACCGTTGACATCAAGCTGATTCTGACTCATAGAGATCCTATAGGACAGAGTAGAGCTGCCCCATAGGGTTTCCAAGGAGTGGCTGGTGGATTCAAACTGCCGACCTTTTGGTTAGTAGCCGAGCCCTTAACCACTGCACCACCAGGATTCCTGTCTAAAGAAAAGACCCACAAAAGATAAAGAAATGAGATCTAGATTAATATGATTTTGTGAAGAGAGCACTAGAAAGAGAGTAACAAGGTCCAGACTCTGAAATAATGTATGAGTTGATGTAAGACATCTTTGGGCACCAGTATTCTTTCTCATCTATGAATGTTGTGTCACCAGAATCATAGCACCACTGAATCTGAGGAATGGAAGGGACATTGGAGTAATAACGTCTCTGCATATCTCAGTGTTGTTGTGTGGGTCAAACAAATATTAAAGCTATCTTTTGAATTTATTTTTCCTTCATTATTGCTAAGCGTCTGTCACACCCCATTGGACCAGTGACAGGGGTAGCTCCAAGGAGCACAAGCTGGATTCCGAAAAAAGAGGCAGTACAACCAGGCTGATAGACAAGACTTTATTAGGGAACTTACATACAGAGTTCATTGTCAGAAATCTTACGAAGGACAGTGAAGCACAGTCACCCAGGTAGGGGTCCGTGTACAATAGTGAGGAATAGGTGTTCATATACTGTATCATCTAATGCTAACGTGTAGGGAGAACAGTGCACCTGTATGCAGGGAAGTCTAAACAATGATTAATGGGGTTGTCTTTGTACTAGTTAATGGGTTTCCATTGATGGAAACTTACTTACCATGAAGTAAGATGTTTGGTGTGTTTTTTCCTGGTCCAGGTCACTGTTCAGTAAGGTAGTCTGGTTCTTCTCCAGAGTCTTTTGTGGACCAGATTAATCTTGTATTTTTCAGGGCACTACCACTACCCACTGTGTAGAAAATACTGTGAGCTGGACCAAGAGAACACTACTAAGGTGAAGAAGACATGATCCTTCCCTTCAAAGAAGCCCATATTCTTACAGGGAGATTTACTCTTTTTTTCATGTAGCTATTCCACAAAAAATTATTTCATGCATTGTGTTAGATATTAGAAATACTAAGATAAAAGAGCAGAGCTTTTGTCTGGCTTCAAGGATCTCTTTATTTTGCTGGGAGAGACTGATAAAGAAACAGTTAAAAACTGTAATAAATGCTTAGAGAGTGGAAAGCCCAGGGAAATAGGTGAGGAGGCGGGGAATCAGGAGATGCTTCTCAGAGGAAATGAGGAGTGCTTTCAGTCCTACACGTAAATAACGCAAGAAGTGAATGAAAGTGTGATTTTCATATGTGGTTTGGAGGTTGGAGATGAGGGGCAGATGCCAGCTGGCATTCAGGAAGAAATGCTTTTAAAAGACCTGAGACACCTTCTGGGCATCACAGTACCTGAGAATAAATGGAAGCTTTTTTCTTTTCTTCTTCTTCTTTGTATTTACTGAGTATTCAGAAATATCTTAGATTTCATGCAGAAAAGTTTTCAAGGGCTTCATTCAAAGCCACTTCTCTTAGTGCTCTGCTGAGTTTCTAAAATAGTACACAGAAAGAGCACCACTACCACCACCAGCACCACTAGTGCTATTATTACTACCGTCAGCGTCACCGCAGTCACCACCATCACCACTGGTGTTATCACCACAATCACCATCACAACAATCACCACCACCACCATCATTAGTGTTATCACTACCATCACCATCACAACAATCACCACCACCACCATTTGTATTGTCACTACCATCACTGTCACAATCACCACCACCACCATCATTGGTGTTATCACTACCATCGCCGTCACCACAACCACCACCACTACTCTATATAACCATTACCATCAGCAACAGTCACTAATACTGTCAATAGTGCTACAATCACCTCTATTACCATTGTAACTAGAATCATCCCCGCAAATGCCACCACAACCACCACCACTAGCACCACTAGCACCACTATTACTATCACTATCACCACCACTCCCATTCTCATTCCTGCCATATTTTCCTAGACCCTCTTAGGCATCTTAATGGCTATATATGCCCCAGGTCAGAATTCTTACATGTGTGAAATAAGTGATATTGGTAGCTGTTACTAAGGTCAACTAACCACTACCACCAGTTGCTGTGGAGTCAATTCTGACTCATGGTGACCCCTTACATGTCAGAATTTTCAATGTCTGATTTTTTGAAAGTACATCACCTGGCCTTTCTTCTGAGGTGCTTCTGGGTAGACTCGAAGTGCCAACCTTTCAGTTAGCAGTCTACTGAAAGTCTTTTTCAAAATGACTAAAGAGAATCAAATTTTAAATAAACTTCTCCCAAAGGGAACAAACAACAACAGCACATACTGCTACCTTTCATTTAAGGACCCTCAACATGTGGAAAGATACTGGAATTTCCTCTTTGGAGCAGAGAACACAGGATAGCATAATACTTATGTATAATGATGACCTTGTATGACCCCAATACTTAATTATATCATAGGAAGCCTGTTATTTCTAAAGACTACAGTTAAGGCAGAAAATAAAAAGGTAAGAGTTTCATAGTTAAAAGTGTCTCATTGTTTCTGCCAGTTTTTATATATTGGAAGGTGTCATGGACTGAGTTGTGTCCCCTAAAAATATCTGTCAGCTTGGCTGGGTCATGATTCCCAGTATTGTATGATTGAGTTATCTGATGTCATTTCCTTAGGTGTTGTAAACTCTATCACTATGATGAGATTATATGTGATCTCCTTATGTGTTGTAAATTCTATCACTGTGATGAGGTTATACTGATGAAGTTGACAAGATTAGTGTCCTAATGCAATCTCTTCTGAGATATAAAAGAGAGAAGCGAGCAGAGACACATGGGAATCTCATACTACCAAGAAAGCAGTGTGGGGAGCAGAGCATGTCCTTTGGACCTGAGGTTCCTGCGCAGAGAAGCTCCCAGATCAAAGGACAATTGATGACATGGACCTTCCTCCAGAGCTGACTGAGAAAGCGTTCCCCTGGAGCTGACACCTGAATTTGGACTTGTAGCCTACCGGACTGTGAAGAAATAAACTTCTCTTTGTTAAAGCCATCCGCTTGTGGTATTTCTGTTGGAGCAGCACTACATGACTAAGACAAAAGGTTACAGATGCAGTTCAAGTTGGAAAGAGGTGTGCTCCAAGACAGAGTTGATGATGGATGTAAAGAAATGGATGGGGGTAGTGGTTTTCAAAACTTGCTCCTGCTGCTGAAGTTCAGAAAATTGTGTTTTATAATTAAATTTGGACCTTTCTTTTTTCTAGAAGAAAAATGATTATACAATTTGTATGTATATAAAAATCACAATCACAGGCATCCTTGGGAGTGGGGGGAGAAAACTGTTGAACTAGCGTGATCAGTTCTTTCCAATGTTTTCTTTAATATTTGCCCCAGCTTCTTCAGTTGTTTTGTCATCTCTTAGCACTCATTCATGCCATTCAACAAACATGTCTTGAGTTACCACTATGTCATACTGCTGATGCATGCTAGCTCTTGAGGATGCCATGAAGACTATGCTTCAGTCTTTGCCTTGAATTACTTGTCACCTATTGGAAACAATAGTGAGCAGGTACTGGCATTCCAGATGGATCATGGAATTCACCTGGTACAATGGAAGCACCTAAGAGGAATGTCTAAACCAGGCTTGTGTTGATGAATAGCATGGTCAGAAAAGATCAGGATTAAATATCATCTATTCTGTCACTTGAAGTATGGAAAGGATTTTACCACAGCAAGAGGGTGTGGGAAGATAAGGAAGGAGAAGGGAGCATGTTAGGCAAAGGGAATACTGTGTGAAAAGACAAAGGTGTATAACAGAAAGCATAGTTTGTTATAGAAATTGCTAGGCAGATCAATATGGTGGGGATATCACACTAGAGAAATAGTAGACTCCAGAGGTATATAAAAAAGTATCTGAGGAAAAAGAAACATTGAGAACATTTTATTCGTTAGCAGTTGTATTTTTGTTTGTTTCATTTTCTGGGTTTTTTTTTTTTTCTTTTTCTTTTTGTTTCCTTTGAATTGCGGAAACAAACAAACAAACAAACAAATGCACTCATGGCTTTCTGGAGCACTTGAATACAGCCAGTTGGTGCAATGCCAGAATTTCATGAGAGTATGCATCTAGAACAACCAGGCTAGAGACAAGATGTTTAAATCTGAGTTTGGAACAAGTTCTAACATGGAATCAAAGGGAATTGGACTGAAGTCAGAGTTAGAGGGGAGTTGCAGTTAGGATGGTAGAGTGGTAGTGGGTTTGTGAACATATTTTGGAGGATTTGTGTGTGTGTTCTCTGTTGTGTGCCCTCTGTTCTCTTGTGATTCATATCCATTAAACCCATACAAAATGAAAGACAGACATTCATAATGAATTTCTAGGAACTATTAGAGGATAATGGCAGAATCCTGGTTTTGTGCATATTTTATTTTTACTGTAATTACAAAAGCAGGGAAAAGAAGGCAATATTACTACTAGAAAATAAATACAGAATTTCATACCAGAGAATGTGGGGCCCTAATTAATGAGCTCTGAGAGTGCAATTTTAAAAAGCACTTTTGTAAGATATTAGGCATATTTCCACTTATTCTAAAGAGAACTATGATTTCTCTGACAGAACGATGATGTATAATTCTTTGTAAAAAAAATAAATACCATGATGTACAGCTGATTTTCAAGATAGTTTCAAAACATTCCCTAATTTTTTAAAAAGTGAACAGTAACTATTTTCTTATTTAGTTGAAATATTATTTCTCTTCTTTTTTTTATTTTTTGTTTTTTTTAAAATCTGTCTTACTATAAAGAAAAAATCAAGATTCTCTGAAGATGTTTTAACTGCCAGAGGGAATGGCTTAGAAATCCAAGTATTAGCTTCAGCACACGTAAGTTTCCTGGAACAACAATGTCAAATCCCAGCAGTTGTCTTTTCCAATTGCCAAAATAAGGTCAATAAAGCCATAAAATTTCTCTACAGCTGTACAGACACATGCACGCACACACTCCAAATTTATCACTGTGAGTTAAGTATAAAAGTACACACTGAAACAGATTATTTTTAGGTCAATCTTGGTAAAACATACACTATATTCAAGGGCCCGAAAAGTTAATAAGCTTTTACTATAATGTAAAAAGACAAAGGACAATACTTTTTGGCTCAAAAAGAAAGTTCCTACTGATTTTATTTAAGACTTTTTTTTTCTGCCATAAAATAAAAATAAAAAAAAAAAAAGAAAAAGCAAATTTAAATTGGACAGACTTTTAAAATATGGACTAGATGCATGATAGTCACTTTGAAAAGCCAATTGTTTCTTTGCTCTTTACATGTAAACTAACATATTCTGTCAGTTGCTTTTTAAAGATTAGTAGTAAAATTTAGTATTGACTGTATGGCATTATCTCACCCAATTCATGTCAAGATCGGACAAGAAAAATGGCAAATAATCTATTCCAGTGGCAGGTGTTGACCAAGTTTATTTCTGTTATTCATTTTCTTTTTGGGAAATTTTATCCTTAATACATGAGTTTTGGTGAAATTTTAATTTAAATTTAATACCTTGGAAGAATAACAAGGAAAGGAAAATAAAATTTAATATGCATCTATTGTGCTAGACACTGTGATATATGCTTATATATATATATATATATATATATATATATATATATATATATATAATAGCATTTACTTTTCGTAATAACACTATGAGGCCTTTTTTATCAAATCCATTTTATTGATGAAGGAATAGAAGCTCAAATAAGTTAAATAAATTGATCATGGTCATCAGCTAATAACTGGTAGATTTGGGGTTGATATATTTAAGATTTGGGATAGATTTGAGGTTTGTGTATTTAAGATTAGATCCCTGGGTGGTGCAAGTGGTTTGTGCTTGGCTAGGAACCTTAAGTTTGGCAGCTGGAACCCACCCAGCCAAAGAAAGGCCTGGCAATCTTCTTCCATGAAGATTATGGCCAAGAAAAACCTATGGGGCAATTTTACTCTCTAACACATGTGTTGCCATGGGTGGGAATTGACTCAACGGCAACAGGTTAGGTTAGGTTATATTTAAGATTAGAGGTATATTATGAGTTTGTAATCAGATTTCTCTGACTCAGTTGACCTTGATATTTTCACAGTGTTACATATCTAGCAAAAATAGTGCTGCATTTTCTAAAGTTTAATGTAGAAATTTTTTTTTTCCTTTATACATCTTAACAGAGACTTAAGTAAATAAAACTCCAAGTTGAATCTCATTTACAAATCTGGCTCTTTATCAAGAGTATGAATTTCCAAAATCCCCACCTGGGATCTTGTTGGTAAGACTCTAATAGCTTTTCATTTTCATAAGAATGATTCCAGAAGGTTTAACACACACACACACACACACACACACACACACACACACACACACACATACACACACACCGTTGATTCTAACCTGATTCAGAGGGTACAGAGTGCAAGCCCTGAAGGAATAATTTTTCTACTTATAGAATTTGATCATAAGGAACTCTCAAGTCATATTCAACTTCTGAAAGATTAAAAAAAAGTCTTTTCTTTTTTTGTTTTAATTAAAACCATACATTTTGTTTTTAAGAACAGGAAATTTGGAAAGTGATTAATTCATACCATGGTCCAATTATTTTAAGGTATGTGGAAGAAACGTGTAGACTAGGGAGGAATACACTATTATAGTTTTGTCACAGGATGGGAGTTGCGGGGAGTGTATACGAAGAGTCTGGTTTGTCCAGCCGGCTGTGTTCAGTCATGTGCTGTTCCATGGGATACATCCTGGAAAATTAGCCATGAGATTCACTGAAGCTAATCTGATTCGTGATGGAAGCTGCAGGAGAGAATATGAAAGGTAGGATTGGAAAAACCTTTATGAAGGAAATTTCCCTCTCATTTTAACTGTTCCAAACTGCCTTTTGAAATCATATATACATTTGACAATCACTTTTTGAACTGGGAATAAAAACATAAGCAAGACAGAGTCTTCTTGTAAGAGTCCACAGTCTAGTGGAAGATATGTATATATACACAAATATGGATGTGTGTAGGTGTACGTGTCTCCCTGGGTGGTGCAAAATGTTCATGCATTTGGCTCTTAACTGAAAGGTTGATGGTTGAAGTCCACCCAGAGATGTCACAGAAGAAAGGTCTGACTATGTACTTCTGAAAAATCAGCCATTGCAAACCCTGTGGAGCACAGCTCTACTCTGAAACATTTGAAGTCACCATGAGTTGAAATCGACTCGATGGTAATTGGGTTTGTGTATATATATATGTGTATATATATATATATGTTTATATATATATTTTACATATATATTTATATATATGGAGCCCTGGTGGGATAGTGGTTAAGAGCTTGGCTGCTAACCAAAAGGTTGGCAGTTCAAATCCACTAGCTGCTCCTTGGAAATTCTATGGGGCAGTTCTCTGTCCTATAGGATTGCTGTGAGTCTAAATCGACTTGATGGCAGTGGGTCTGTATATATATATATGTAGTCCCTCAGTTAAGACGCATTTAAGTTATGATGAACTGCACTTAGCACGGTCTTTTTTTTGGTACATCTTATCATTGGTAATATCTACTACATACAGTGTTGCGGTGGGTAATTTGCTGATATTATCACACTCAGACGTTCACTTGCAGATGTTCTATGTTGTGGTTTACTGCTCGAAACACTGCCATATATATCAGGCTATGACAAGTAAAATAAAAAGAGGTAAACAGTTATTGGAACGGAACCCATCATAAGTCGGCACTAACTGATATAATCAAGGGAGCCTGTGTATTTATTTTCCTACAATGTCATTATAGAAAAAACATATATACACATATGATTTTATAATATTTTTTCTTTAAGATGAAAAATATAAACAAACACTACATGACTATCATATAAACAAATCTACTCCTATCAAACCTAAATTTATGTGAGCCAATCATTCCTGCCTGCTCCCCTACCCCAGGAATTTTCCCTCTTATTCTTCTTCCTCTGAGAACAGCACTGAGACTGGCAATGAAAGATTAATCTCAAGAAAGGTTAATCTCAGGGGACAAGATCTGGCTCCTGAAGCCCAGATTTTTCACCCAATGCCAAAACTGAAGTATCTGAATTTGATTTAACCAAGGGAGCTAGTGCATTTTTTTTTTTTTACAATGTCATTATAGAAAAAAAAGTTTAAGCATGAGAATATTTTTATATGTAAAAAGCTGTTTGAAGCTGATAAATCCTGTAGGATGCCTGTAGGGAGGGTAGGAGGAGATAGTAGGAGTACAAGTTGGAGCTATGCTTCGTAAAGTCCTATTAAACCAAGTTAGGGATTTGGACTTTACCTTGTAGTTGGTAGAAAAACTCTATTCTTGCCTTCCTTCAGTCTGTTCTTCCCTACGCTGTCAGAGGGACCCTTTAAAAAACAGTGAAAGCTGTGTCACTCAACTTCTAAAAACCATCCAATAGCATGCACTTGAAATGAAATTCTAAGTTCTTACTCTGGATTATAACTTCCTACGTGACCTGGCCTCTGGCCACCTCTATAGCTCATTCCCTTCACTTCTTTCCATCAAGCTTTCCGGTCCAGCCACATGGGCCTCTCTGATCCTAGAACAGGCCAAACATGCTTCTGAAATAGGGTCTTGGAACTTGCTCTTTCCACTTTGAAAAGCTTTTTTTTTTCTTTTCCCCCTCAGATATCTGTATTACTTGCTTCCTTGCTTCATGTTGGCTTCTTCTCAAATGACATTTTCTCAGAGCGGCCTTTCTTGATCATGCAATCTAAAATGGTACCCTCTCACCCTGCTTCATCTTTGAAAATCACTCTCATCAATACCAGAAACCATATTATCTATTTATTATTTCATTTTTATTGTCTTTCCTTGACTATAAATAGACCATTGTCTTTTTTGCCCACTGTAATATTCTCAACCTTTAAAATAGTGTCTGGAAATAGAAGCTTAATAAATATTTGTGGAGGAATAAATGAATTCTAAGAGGTAAGAGGAAAACTAGGAAACAGAATCTAAAAAAGAAAAAAGCTTTAAAAATGATACAATTTAAATTGTCAAGAGTGTACTGAGTTAATTATTAATGGAGACGGTAGGGGCCTTATTTGGTTTTCTTATTTCTCTTTATAGTGATTACATCTACTACTTCAAATAAGCTCGCTTGTTATTCCTGCTCATGGTTTCTCTTTTTCCATCTCTAGCTCCTCAGATCAGCTATGAAGATCTTCAGGAAGACTTTTCTCCTCCTCTTAACTAAGCCATTTTCCTTATTCTCTTCAAATCCCTTGGAAATCTTTGCATTTCCTGGGAAAGAAGCTAAATGAATTATGCGTAATTCTGTGTAAGGATAATGAATACAAATAATTACAAAAATATTATAAAATTAGGAATAGTCATTATAGAATATCAAGGGATTCTATACAATACATATATGTCAACAGGCAAATTGCAAAGGATTAGAATTTCCCACATCTTGCCTAGGTTTTATTTACAATTATAAGTTTTGCTTTATGAAAACAGAAGAGTTCTCTTACCTATGATACTAAAGATTATGTTATTAAATGTTAGCAACTTATGTGCTGTATAATCATGTACTATATGTATATATAGTGATGGTTAAGGTTGTGTGTCAACTTGGCTGGGCAATGTTTCTCAGTGGTTTGACAGTTATGATGTAGTTTGGCAGTTATGTAATGATGTAATCACCTCCATGATGAGATCTGCTATGAGCAGCCAATCAATTGAAAGGAATTTTCCTTGGAGGTGTGGCCTGCATCCAGTATATGTGGATGTTCTGGAAGAGGGCTTTTTCTTGCTCTGGATACCACAGCTGGCTCCTCATCTGACGTTTGGTTCTTGGGATCTGAGCTAGCAGCTTACCTGCATATCCTGGGATTCGTCAGCCTCTGCAGCCTCTGAGCATTGGCCTGCCATCTTACCTGCTGATCTTAGGGATTGGTTGACCTCCTCAGCCTGTGAGGCAGAAGCCTGTGTCTGACCTGCCAATCTTGGGTTCGCCAGCCCCTGTAGCTGCGTAAGTCAGGAGAAGCCTCCAGCCTGATCCATGGGCTTGGGGCTTCCAAGCCTCTACAATCCCATGAGCCATTTCCTTGATATATATATAAATCTCCCTCTCTCTCTGTCTCTCTCTCTGTATATATACTTCAGTAATTTTGCTTAAGACATTTGGTACTGAGAGTGGTTCTAGAGAATCAAAATTGCAAGGATGAGTTTTCTAAATTGGTTCTTACGTCTGGTTAGTCTTAAACATGTTGATAACTCTGATTCTAGCAGTAAAGAGGGCACTGCTAATCCATGACATGAGGCGGCAATAGAAATATGCAAAATATCACCACTAGTAGATCAGGTGTTGGTGAGATGCGAGGCCCTTCGTGACTGCATGTTTGATACCTTTCTACAATTTTGTCAGAATGAGAAATATAAGGAAGCTGATTGACTGATCCTACTTTCGCTAGACAAAGTGGTGAAAGAAAGAGTTGAGCTCAGGGTTTCAGAGTCACAGTTCAAGTGTCACATAAACGAATTCAGAATTTCCACTTGTGCCTTGAAAGTCTTATTTCTTGTAGTAACAAACCTCATATTGCCAAAAAACAAACCCTGAGTAAGAGTGGCTAACTTATAATGCCAGTTACAATCCAACTTCAAATGATGTCTGAAGTTAAAGGGAGGGCATTAATTGGGAAGAAATGGGATTCTGAAATTTGACATGGGTACATACTGGCAGATAATCAGCGTTATGGATTGAATTGCATCCCACAAAAATGTGTGTCAACTTGGCTAGTCCATTATTGTGTGATTGTCCACCATTTTGTTACCTGATGCAATTTTCCTATGTGTTGTAAATCCTACCTCTGTGATGTTAATCAGGTGGGATTAGCAGCGGTTATGTTAATGAGGCAAGACTCAATCAACAAGAGTAGGTTATGTCTTAAGTCAATCTCTTTTGAAAAATAAAAGAGAGAAGTGATTAGAGAGATACGGGGACCTCATACCACCTAAGAAAGAAGAGACAAGATAGCAGCAGGTCCTTTGGACTCTGGGTCCCTGTGCTAAGAAGCTCCTTGACCAGGGAAGATTGATGACAAGGACCTTCCCCCAGAGCAAACAGAGAGAAAGACTTACCTTGGAGCTGGCACCCTGAATTCAGACTTCTAGCCTCCTAGACTATGAGAGAATAAATTTCTGTTTGTTAAAGCCATCCACTTGTGGTATTTCTGCTATAGCAACATTTGATGACTAAGACAATCAGGAAGCTGGGGACACTGAGCCCCTAAATTCCATTGAATCACTCCTGACAACAGAACCAGCCTTCTCGCTCCCATCTGAAGAGATTACTCCATGTTTGTCTGCTAAGCTACCGTCCCCAGAGAGACCATTTGTCCCTCCATCCCCATCTGATGAGATTAACCCAGCTGTGTCTGAAGAGCCTTTGTCTGAGTCACCCTCTGGGGAAGTGTCTGAGTCATTGTCTAGGGCATCACCTCAGGCAGATGCCTTACAAGACGTTGCTGAAGGCTCTTGGAACACATCCTCACTACCCATTTTTGCTTCTAGACCCATAACTAGACAACGTTCCAGTGAGCCTCAAAAGGTGAAGTACAAAGTGTGACACAGGAGGAGGTATGCTACACTCCAAAAGAACTGCTTGAGTTTTCTAATATTTACAAACAGAAGCCTGGGGAATATATGTGAGAATGGCTACCAAAGGTGTGGGATAATGGTGTAAGGAACATAAAGTTGGATCAGTCCGTGTTTATTGATATGGGCCCACTAAGCACAGACTCTTCATTCAGTGTATCAGCTTGAGGGGTTAAGAAAGGATCTAATAGTTTATTTGGTTGGTTTGCTAAAGTATAGATTATGTGGTAGCCCACATAAAAATAAATTGAAGTGTCAGACCTGCATTGTTATACTGTAGAGGAAGGAATTCAAAGGCTTAGGAAAATCGGCATGTTAGAGTGGATTTATCCAGTTAGACCCTCAGACCCACACATGGAGTGCCCAGAGGACACACCTTTTACCAAAACGATGGAGAGTCAATTTGTAAAGGGAGCTCTAGAACTTGAAGACTGCTGTGATTGCTATTTTATGTAAGTTAGATTTGGCAGTGGAAACTGCCCTAACTGAATTAAGACACTTACCTACAATGGGGCTGACGGGACCCCGTGGCGTTAGGGGACAAATGGCGGCACTTAATCGACAAAAACAAGGTGGGCGTGGTTACTGTAATCCAGAGTGGAGTCAAAGCAATAATCAGAATAATCTGACTCGTATAGATTTATGGCATTGGCTACTTAGTCATGGTGTCCCTAGGAGTGAAATAGATGGGAAATCTATTAAATATTTACTTGATCTGAACAAGCAGAAGAATTCCAGGTCAAGCGAACCACAGTCTAGCTAGAACCACCAGAATAGAAAGTCATGACCCCTCAGTCAGTTCCCAGACTTGAGCCACTTTATAGACCCACAACGTCTTGAATGAAGGGGAAGCTGGGTCCCCTTGAAGAAGGACCCCACTACACTGTCAAAAATTTATACTGTTAATCTTTCTCCCAGCCTTCCCCAAAGGGATCTACAGTCCTTTACAAACAGTGACAGTTCACTGGGAAACAGGAAGTAATCAGACTTTTTGGGGATTACTGGATACTGATGCTAATTCCAGGAGACCAAAATGTCACTGTGGCCCACCAGTCAGAGTGAGGGCATATGGAAGTCAGGTTATTAATGGAGTCTTAGCTCAGGTTTGGCTCACAGAGTATCCAGTATGTCTCCAAACCCATCCTGTAGTGATTTCCCAAGTTCCAGAATGCATAATTGGAATGGTTATACTCAGCAACTGGCAGAACCCCCACACTGGATCCCTGACAAGTGGAGCAAGGTCTATTATGGTAGGAAAAGCCAAGTGGAAGCCATTAGAACTTCTCCTACCTAGGAAAATAGTAAACCAAAAGCAATACCTCATTCCTGGAGGGAGTGTAGAGATTACAGCCGCCATCAAGGACTTCAAGGATGCAGGGGTGGTGATTGCCACCACATCCCCATGGGCCTGAGCTGCTATCATGAACTGGGTGTTGTCTGACCGAAGAGTCATAAAGCTGAATGTGCTCAGCAAAACTCTATCATTAAATGGAAGTGGTATATATGAGATCAGGCCCCAGCAGGACCTGAAGGCACAAGTAAGTTGCATGAGGAAGTGGCCCAAATGCCCATGGTCTCCACTTCTGTCACATTATCTGCCCTCTCCCAGCCTGCACCTATGGCCTCATGGGAAGTTTCTTATGATTGGTTGACTGAAGAAGAGAAAACTCGTGCCTAGTTTACAGATAGTTCTGTACATTATGCAGGTACCACTCAAAAGTGGACAGCAGCAGCACTACAGCCCCTTCATGGGACCTCCCTGAAGGACAGTGGTGAAGGGAGACCCTCCCAATGGGCAGAACTTCTTGCAGTGCACCTGGTTGTTCACTTTGCTTGGAAGGAGAAATGGCCAGATGTTCAATTGTATACTGATTCGTGGGCTGTGGACAATGGTTTGGATAGATGGTCAGGGACTTGGAAGGAAGATGATTGGAAAATTGGTGACAAGGAGTTATGGGGAAGAGGTCTGGGACTAGACTTCTCTGAATGGGCCAAAGAAGTAGAGATATTTGTGTCTCATGTGAATGCTCTCCAAAGGATGACCTTGGCAGAGGAAGATTTTACAATCAAGTGGATAGGCCATACTCTTTCCCCAGCCACATCTGTCGTTGCCCAATGGACTCATGAACAAAGTGGCCATGGTGGCAGGGATGGAGGCTATGTATGGGCTCAGCAACATGGACTTCCACTCACCAAGGCTGATTTGGCTATAGCCACTGTGGAGTGCCCAATCTGCCAGCAGCAGAGACCAACACTGAGTCCCTGTTATGGCACCATTCCTTGAGGTGATCAGCCAACAACCTGGTGGCAGATTAATAAAATCAGACCACTTTCATCATGGAAAGGGCAGTGTTTTGTTCTCACTGGAATAGACACTTACTCTGGATATGGATTTGATTTCCCTGCATATAATGATTTTGCCAAAACTACTATCTGTGGGCTTACAGAATGCCTTATCCACCTTCATGGTATCACACACAGCATTGCCTCAGATCAGGGGACTCACTTCACAGCAAATGAAGTGCAACAATGGGCCCGTGCTCATGGAATTCACTGGTCTTACCAAGTTCTTCATCATCCTGAAGCAGCTGGCTTGATAGAATGATGGAATGGCCTTCTAAAGACACTATTACAGCACCAGCTCGGTGGCAATACCTTGCAGGGTTAGGGCAATGTTCTCCAGGAGGTTGTATATGCTCTAAACCAGAGTCCAGGATATGGTACTGCTTCCCCATAGCCAGGATTCATGGGTCCAGGAATCAAGGGTGAAAATGGGAGTGGCACCACTCCCTATTAGCCCTACTAGTCCACTGGCAAAATTTTTGCTTTCTGTCCCTCGACCCTATGCTTTGCAAGTCTAGAAGTCTTAGTTACAAGGGGAGGAATGCTTCCACCAGGAGACACAACAGTGATTCCATTGAATTGGATGTTAAGAATGCTACCTAGCCACTTTGGGCTCCTCATGTCTCTGAATCAACAGGCAAAGAAGGAAGTTACTGTATTGGCTGGTGTTGTTGATCTTGATTACCGGGAGGAAACTGGATTGATATTACATAATGGTGGTAAAGGAGAGTATGTCTGGAATATAGGAGATCTCTTTGGATGTATCTTAGCACTACCATGCCCTGTGATTAAAGTCAATGGAAAACTATAGCAACCCAATTCTGACATGACAGCTAATGGCCTAGACCCTTCATGAATGAAGGTTTGGGTCACCCCACCAGGCAAAGAACCACAAACTGCTGAAGTGCTTGCTGAGGGTAAAGGGAATATGGAATGGGTGGTGGAAGAAGGTAGTATTTCTAAATACCAGCTATGACCACGTGACCAGTTGCAGATGCAAGAACTGTGATTGTTATGAGTATTTCTTCCTTGTATACGTGCACCAAATATTTTTGTTTTCTGCAAGATGTAAACAGGCGTTGTCAGTTGTGTGCACATTAGTTTGTATCATGTTAGGTGCAAGTATGATTTTATAATTGTCTTTATTTAGAGACTGTGTATGGTTTAGGAGATCTGTACGGGTGCCAAGTTGACAAGGGATGAACTATGTGTTAAGGTTGTGTGTCAACTTGGCACTGGGCCATGATAGTCAGTGGTTTTGCAGTTATTATGTAGTTTGGCAGTTATTTAATGATGTAATCACCTCCATGATGAGATCTGCTATGAGCAATCAATCAGTTGAAAGGACGTTTCCTTGGGGGTGTGGCCTGCATCCAATATACGTGGACTTTCTGGCAAAGATTGTGGGATTTTGCTTGCTCTGGATACCACAGCTGTCTTCTCATCTGATCTCCAATTCTTGAGACTTGAACTAGCAGTTTACCTTCCCATCTTGAGATCTGTCAGCCTCCGGAGCCTGTGAATGAGAGGCTTGTTGTCTGACCTGCTTATCTTGGGTTCACCAGCATGTACAGCTACGTGAGTCAGGAAGAGCCTCCAGCCTGACTCACAGACTTTGGATTTTCAAGCCTCTACAACTGTGTGAGCCATTTCCTTGATATAAATCTGTGATTTATATTTAAATATGTATTTATATTTGTAAATCTATATGATTTATATTTATATATATATATAAATCATATGTATGTATATATTCATACGCTTCACTGATTTTGCTTCTCTAGAGAACCCAGTTTAAGACATATATATATATATATATATATATATATATATAAAATTTTTAACACCTATAGCTATGCCTTGAACTATAATTTTTTGAGGTAACTTGTTTAGTTTCACATAACTGTATTTAGGTGATCAGGCTCACTAAACATTTGAAATTTATGCTTTCAAAAAACAATCAAACACTAATGAATATGTCCGGTGTCCAGGATTCCAGAGGTGTTGCAACCATGACTCACTGATGTGATTGTCTTAGTACAGTTTCTATTTAAGCTTTGGTAATGTATGAGCACATGCTGCTCTCTCATGAGATTTATGTATTCTGACATCATCATCAACCGTCTTTTGTTCAAATTCCCTGATGAATGTGCTTTGAAAATATTAATTAATCAAAAAAATTTGTTCATAGTTCCTGATGAAATTATATATAAGTACCCTGAAAATCTTAATTAATTGGAACACTGATTCACTCGGTGATGATTTGTTGCCCAATTGCAAATTATCTATTAAGCCTGTCAATGGTGTTCTGAGTTGTTATTTTTTGATTCATTTAATATAGTCATTATTAAACATAAAGCAGGAAAGTAGAGAAACACTGCATAGAGATTTGAATGATATTAATTTTCTTAATTTACTACTGGAGACCAAGATTAGAGAACCTCTGCTCTCTGACTAAAGAGATTATTTGGTTTTAATATTGTCTCCTTTTGATAAGTATTCAGTACTATCTGTAGAATATGGGTTAACTTTAAGGCAGTAACATTTCCAAGAGGATATAACTCAATGGACCAGGGAATTAGAACATTGGCTGCCAAGGAAACTCAGAACCAAATTCAGTCTTCACCCATCTCTGCTCTAACTTTGCCACTTATTTAATGTTAATTCCTGAGATTATTTTCTCTTTGCCACAATTTCTTTCTTGATGTATTTTTATGCAGTTTTGGAAAAAACATTTCAGTGAGCTTTTTAAAAAATGAGGGGTCAATTAAGAAACAAATCAAATATTCAGAATGTGTTATACTTGTTAGAAGGCATTTTAAGGTGTGCTTGTTTATGGCAATGCTGCTGTTTGAGCATCCCAAAAAGTGGCATTTCTATTTCTTGCTTGAGTTTGGAAACAATTGAGAGATAGATGCAGGAGTCAGAGAGAATCAAAATATCACTTTTGAATATTGGAAGGGATAGATTAGCTCTGCTAGCCAAATTGCCTTGATAATATTTCCTGCCCTCTCCCCTTTTAATCTTAACCCTGAAACCACCTACCTAAGATGAAGTTGAATACAGAGAGAAGATGTACCCAGTATTGTTTTCTTGCAATTTGCCAGAAGTAAGGGGTAGGAAGAGACAGAATCTCTGTTACTTCCAGACTTTTGCTAGATTAACTCCATCTAATCGAGAACCATGACCAATGATAGTCATTTATCAAGTAGGTACTTCACTCTCCACTTCTTCTATATCTAAGGGGATCTTTTTCAAGAGGGAAACTTCTAACATGACTGAGATTCCTTTGAAGCTATTGTTTGTGGTATAACCACTCTATTTGGAATTTTGGCTTTTAATAGTCATAGTCTGGCTTTTTTAACACTAAAAAAATACTTTCTCTCTCCAAACATCTAGATCTAAAATTGAGAGCTTTGCGATCTAAGATAAGCCACTGGTCTCACCCCGTCAGGAGCAAGGGACTATGAAGAAAACCAAAGACACAAAGGAAAGATTAGTCCAAAGGACTAATGGAACACAACTACCACAGCCTCCACCAGACTGAGTCCAGCACAACTAGGTGGTACCTGGCTACCACCACTGACTGCTCAGACAAGGATCACAGTAGAGGGTCCCACACAGAGCTGGAGAAAAATGTAGAACAAATTCTAACTCACAAAAAAAGACCAAACTAACTGGCCTGACAGAGACTGGAGAAACTCTGAGAATATGGTCCCCAGACACACTTTTAGCTCAGTAATGAAGTCATTCCTGGGGTTCACCCTTCAGCCAAAGATTAGACAGGTCCATAAAATGAAATGAGACTAAAGTGGCACGCTAGCGCAGGGGCAAGGACAAGAAGGAAGGAGGGGACAGAAAAGCTGGTAATGGGGAACCCAAGGTCGAGAAGGGAGAGTGTTGACATGTCGTGGGGTTGGTAACAATTGTCACGAAATAATATGTGTACTAATTTTTTAATGAATAGCTAGTTTGTTCTGTAAACCTTCATCTAAAGTAAAAGAAATAAAAAAAAATGTATACGTAAACAATAGTAGCACATTTTGTTTTGTATATTTTGTATTAGTAATAACCATCTGATTTTTTTTACTCAATATTTTATTTTAGAAATTTATCCACATTAATAGCTTATTTAGTATTGCATGGTAGGTAGGTCTCAGATCATTTTGTATTCCATTGCATGAATATATCTGTATTTATTTAGGCATAGTTGACCTCTTTCATTTTTTAAATATATAAATTATATACAAATATTTATATTTTAAAAATATTACCCACTGTTAGTACACTTATGTGATTAAGTGATCAGTATAGAAAAAGATAATGGGATAAAAATTATTATTTCACTTAAAAAATAAAATGAAATTGAGAGCTTTGACTTTGAAGACTATTTTCTCTGTTAAGAATTATAAAAGCCACAAGAGCCTGTTTTAACACTCACGGTCTTGAATTGACTCTTTGATTTTGGCTCCCTTGAAGACGGTGAGTATAGAAAATGATTATCATTCTCTGAATGTTGGTATTGGTGATGGAGTGGGTAGAATTGAAAATTAGAGAGGAATATTTCTTTAAATATAGTACTTATATGCATCCACAGTAAGACTCAACATGTAAACCTAAAGATTTTTCTATGTGTAATGGCATAACTAAAAGCAATGAGATTTCTTTTAACTCCTTCCTTGTTCTAGCTAGGCTTCACCTGATTAATGTTCCTGTGTAAGTTATACTAGATAAGTGAAGTGTCATCATGGTAACATTATTTTTCATGTTATAGTGGACCATATTATGGATTTGAGTTGACCATCAGGAAACTCCAAGGTAGCTCTGGTGTTTCAGAATCTATTTAATCTAAGAATTTCAATGTACTTTGCTTTAATGAAGTAAGTCTTATAATATATGGGCTGTACTGTCTAATATGTAGTTGCTAGCCACATGTGGCTATTTAAATTAAAATCAATTAAAATTAAATAAGATTAAGCAGCTCCTCAGTCACACTAGCCACATTTCAAGTGCTAAATTGCCACATGAGACTAGTGGCAACTGTATAGGACGGTGTAGATTATAGAACATTTTCATCTTTGTAGAAAGTTCCAATGGACAGCATTTATCTAGGAGCTATTATTATTGCTATTTACAGTTTATCTGTGAAGAGAAAAATTATGATCTGCTTCCTTGATTATTATCCACTTCAACTGGTTTAAATCAATTTTAATTGCTCAGATTTGAGATGCTTTTCTGAAAAGCTATGTAATTAGTGGAAGGAACATTGGGTATAGAACTGGGATAACTCTGGTTTGTCCCAATCATAAACTCATGGTTATATACTGAAAATAATTTGATTTCTTTAAGTTATTTTCACCTATGGAAAATCATGTTTAGAGGGTAATATGAAGTCAAAAGCTTGGAAACAAGTTTGAATTCTAAATAAGGGACCATATACTTGCAAATTATTACTAACAATTTTAATCAATATAGCAAGAAAGAAAAAAGCTGACACAAAAATATTAATTTAAAAATGCAGAAAAACACAATTGTCTAAAATGAAACTGAAAAGCTATATATACCTATGCTGATAGTTTCATGGATGAGAATCAGCATAGAGCCAATTCCCAGAAGGCGGAGATCAATCATATCCCCATGTTCCCACTTCCCTAGCATTTCTGACACCAGTCACCCACAGAGCCCTCTGTCTCTGTCTCTCTCTCTGTCATAGCCACCTGGGGCTAGGCCAGACCATACAAGTTACTTGAGTATGTTAATTGACTCACAGAAATCACGGAAGATATTATATTTATGACTACCAATTTTATTACATTAAAAGGATAAAAATCAGTATCGTCATAAGAAAGAGATGCATGAGTGAGTTCTGGGAAGATTCCCAATATGGAGGTGCCGTGTCTCAGACAGGGCATGTCACACTCTCCCTTTGCTGACTAGCAAACTCTCTGAGCCTTTAGTGTTCCAGGCTTTTATCGGCCAGTCATGCTTTATAGGCTAAATCATGCCTCCTGAGGCTAGTTAGTATCAGCCTTCCAGTTGAGCGTTTTCTAGTCTGGCCAGCCCCCACTCGCTGGCACAAATCCTCAGCTGTGGCCTGGAAGTCCCAGACCAAGGGTCCCCAATTACTCCAAGGGTTATTTCTCCAGAGCCAAGGACAAAACTCACCTTACTTACGGTAAAACTAGGCCCTTTACCTGAATATAATGTGCAAAAATTTAAGACCTAATTGTTAGGATTTTCCTGATATTAACTACGAACACTTTGAATGCCTAACAACGTACTGTGACTCGGGAAAGTATAAGCTGGTGAAAAACAGAGGACCCCATTCCCCTTTTGGACTTTTGACTATTGCAGCTGTCTGGAAATGTGAGTTGGAATGGCTAAGATAAGAATTTCAGTGAAACGGAAAAGCAGCCGTCCCCTCCTTGGACTGAGTTTAAAGAAACTGAGGACTCCTGCTTACACAATCCCTGGATGTGAATCTGTCTCTCCACAGCAGGTTTAAGTGACTGAAGAGCTCAGATCTGACACATTTGGGTGGATCTTGGCAGACGCTAAAAAATGTGGCCTTGGCGTCCAGTGCTGGGAGTGGGAGTTGGGCTCATTCTCTCTTTACTTTAAAAAAATCACTTTTATAAGTTATCTTCTTGCAGTGAATGCTCTGCTAGTTCAACCGTTATAACCTTCACGCAGACATGAAAACATATCTTTCTTTTGTTGTGTAATTCAGTCATTTCCAAATTCCAAATATCAACTCACCCTCTCCTCTTGTCCCACCACCCATTTTCTACAGCATGGCTCTATGGAGCATAGATGTTTGGCTTCCTATCTGATGATAGTGCTTAGACCTGCCTTCTTCCTTCCCCCTTCTCTTCTATGCACTAGAGCCTTTATTGAAATGACCAGTCCCAGAGGATTTGGATCCTGGGCATCCAAGTATTTGGGAGTTAAATTTGGGTATAAATTGTTTCTAGGGAATGCTCAACTTTTGCCTTCATGACCACAGAGGCATTTCAAAGTACACATAAGGGGAAAAAGGAAAACAAGTATGAAACTTCATGGAATATAAAATAGCATAGTGGCTAAGACCGTAAATGTTTGCAGCCAGATTGCTCTATGCATTTCTGTTTGGCCTTGGGGAAATTACTTAACCACTCCGTCCCTTGGTTTCCTCATCTGTAAGCCTACATTATTGAGTTGTTTTCAGGATTAAGTGAGTCAATACATGTAAATTGCATAGAACACCTAGTAAGTGCTGTAAAAATACAGTGACTACCTAAATTTCCCATACTGAGACACATTTGAGGATGAAAAGGGACATCATTAATAATTATGCTAAGACAACAGCTGTAATGTAATTATAAGCCAGTTGCTGTTGAGTCACTTGGCAGAAGAGGGAGAACAACTTTTCTTAGGTGGTGGAGATGATGGATAGTAATGAGACAGGCAGGGAATCAATGGTCCCAGAACTGAAGGAAGAAATGATAAGTCTATAGAAGATGCCTAATCAGGACAAGCCCATATTTGCTAAATAAAGTCTGATTGAGCAAAGCCAAACACCATGCTTATTATTTTAGTTTTTTTTTTTTTTTTTGCCTTGAATATGAAATATAGAAAAACAAACTGACAACGGAAGGTGAGGTTTAAGTGTTGCTTATGTTTGAAGATAAGTAAGTGCTAAGTGGGGAGTTTGAGTCCCAGGAAATAGCAAAGGAGACCTTATGAAATTTTAAACACCAAGGATTAAGAAAAATGTTTGTTCAAACTATTGAAATTTTAGTGGTTACTCATGAACATGTCTTAAGTTACAAATTCTGATGTTAATTGGATAATCGAGATCATTTGTGTCTAAAATATATGACTCATAGTAGCACAGATTCAGTTATATTTTAGGTCAAAACATGCTCCATTCTTGGCAAAGTTAGAAACTAGAGAAATTAAAAGTCTGATATCACACAGTTCTTTAACATTAGTCATTGTATTAGTTTGCTTGGGCTGCTGTAACAAATTACCACAAACTGTGGTTTAAAACAACCGAAATTTATTCTCTCACAGTGCTGGAGGCTAGAAGTCCAAACTCAAGGTGTCGTCAGCAGGGCTGTGAGCTCTCTGAAGTCCCTTCGGGAGAATCTGTTCTATGTCTTTTTGTAGCTTCTAGTGTTGCCAGCAACTCTTGGCCTTCCTTGGCTTGAGATGCATTGCTCCAATCTCTGCCTCTGTCATTGCATGGTGCTCTCCTGTGTGTGTGTGTCTCTGCGTCTCTTCTCTTCCTGTAAGGACACCAGCCATTGGATGAGGGCCCACCCTAATCCAATATGACATCATCTTAATTTGACTACCTCCGCAAAAACTCTACTTCCAAATAAGGTCACATTCACATATATCAAGGGTTAAAACTCCAATATATATTTTGAGAGGGAACAATTCAACCCACAACAGTCATGTACCATAAAATAACATGGATTGTATGCTTATTATATGCCACGTGTATGCCAGATGCTCTTCCTTTTGTTTAAGGGTATTTTCTCATTAGATCCTCACAACAGTCCTATGAAGTAGGTACTTTTATTGTCTTTGAGGTACAGGGAAGTTGGTTGCCCAGGGTCTCACAACTAGCTCCTCACAACAGTCCAATGAAGTAAGTACCTTTATTGTCTTTGAGGTATGGGGAAGTTGGTTGCCCAGGGTCTCACAACTAGTAAGTGGAAGAACAAAGGTCAAACTCCAGACCCTATGTCCTTAAGTCCTGTTCAATTCTGACCTTGGCACCATGACCAAAAGGGGGTTCAACTCTGAATACATATCTTAGTTAGATTAATGCTAAATACTTACGATTTAATATACAGCACAACAAATCACCTAAAGGCAGGATGCGACAAATATCCTGCTTTTGTTGATCTGATTCACTACCCTAACATGGCTTTAAAACAATTTGTGTGTGTTTATGAGTGTTTATATATTATTTGTGTCAGACAGAAATAGAACCACATATTAAGTATCAGGACGAAAGCCAAGTAAACTGAAGATGTCAGAAGTAACTAAAAGCTCAGAATGAATTATATCGGTTCTTTAGGGCACTCTCTGGGGTATTTATAGAGCATGTTTCCAGTCCAGCTATTAAAGCAATAAACTCCATCACATAAATAAGTGCAGCAGTGCATAATCCTTATCCTGTGTTGTCTGAGAAATAGTTTATTTTCAGAGAAGCAAATCTTTTACAGTTGACATCAGAT
The DNA here is from genome assembly GCA_030035585.1 of Dugong dugon. Taxonomy (NCBI): domain Eukaryota; kingdom Metazoa; phylum Chordata; class Mammalia; order Sirenia; family Dugongidae; genus Dugong; species Dugong dugon. The sequence continues at coordinate 15,197,561 of CM057463.1, read as the reverse complement.
TGTAGTCTATTGGAAGGTATACACTTAGATAAGCAAACATTTTAGCTGATTAGATGGTCTACAACAGTATATTTAGAACCATTTCCTTAATGTAATTTTATCCCTCAGCCCAGTATCTGTCAGAGATAAAAGCAGAGCTGCTCTGGATGAAAAGAAGAAGGAGTAGGGGCCTGGAGCTCCAGTAGCTGGGTCTCCTTTTGACCCATGTATTTAGGGAGCCCCCAGGGCACCTACATTACCTGTCTAGGGCACCCTACTACACAGTTTTAAAAGATGAACCCACAAAATATATGGAAACAAAATCAAACTTCAACTGAGAAGACTGTAGAATTTAAGGGAGATAAAATTATAACTGACTTTATTTAGGGCTATATTTCATTGAATTGCTACATATTCCCAGACCGAAGCTCTATGTTGCTACAAAGAAATCCAATTATGTCCACCAAAAAAAAGCTTGTTAGTTCAACCTCTTTCTGAAAAAGTGATATTATGTATCATTAATAAACACTATTTAAGCCGACCTTCAATATCACTGATGTCTTAGTCATCTAGTGCTGCTATAACAGAAATACCGCAAGTGGATGGTTTTAACGAAGAGAAGTTTATTTCCTCACAGTCAAAGTAGGCTAAAAGTCCAGATTCAGGGCGTCAGCTCCAGGGGAAGGCTTTTTCTCTCTGTCGGCCTTCTTCTCTTCAGTGTTCCCCCAGACTAGGAGCTTCTCGGCGTAGGGACCCCAGTCCAAAGGACGCGCTCTGCTCCTGGCACTGCTTTCTTGATGGTATGAGGTCCCCCTGTCTCACTGCTCACTTCTGTCTTTTATATCTCAAGAGATTGCCTTAGGACACAGTCCAGTCTTGCAGATCAGGTCCTGCCTTACTAACAACTGCCACCCATCCTCCCTCATTAACATTATAGAGGCAGGTTTACAACATACAGGAAGATCACGTAGTACCAGGAATCATGGCCTAGCCAAATTGATACATACATTTTTGGGGGGACATAATTCAAACCATGACAACGGAGGTGTAAGATCTCCATCTGCATTTTATGGAAGATCAAACAAGATTAGTTAGAAAACTCCACCTCTGAGTCTCCTTGGGACTTTGAACTGTGGGACTTACAGCCTCCTAGGACTTTAGTTTTAGTTTTCTAATGTAAACTTGGAAGATAATATATATTTTTCACTTAAAAGTTAATAAGAAGAGTTGGGTGGAGCCAACATGGCACTATAGACAAAAGTTAATAAGAGTTCTTGAGTTTTTCAAAGAAAGGGATCATTTAAAATGAATTTGAATTAACTAGTGTATCAAGTGTTTAAAGGGCTTAAAAGCGAATCCTATTGTGACTTTTAAATTCCTATGACATTGTGGAGTTGGGGGCAAATTTAGGGGAAAACTCACTGCCAGTCAAGTTGATTCCGACTCACAGCAACTCTATAGGACGCAGTAGAACTGCCCCATAGGTTTTTCGAGGCTGTACTCTTTACAGAAGCAGACTGCCACACCTTTCTCCCATGGAGTGGCTGGTGGATTAGAACCACCAACATTTTGGTTAGCAGTGGAGCACTTTAACCACTGTGCCACGCAGTGTATAAAACCAAAAAAAACAAACTTGTTGCCATCGAGTTGATTTCGACTCATAGTGACCCTATAGGACAGAGTAGAACTGCCCGATAGGGTTTCCAAGAAGCAGCTGGTGGATTTGAACTGCCCACTTTTGGTCAGCAGTGAGTTCTTAACCACCGCACCTATAAAAAAAACCTGTTGCCATTGAGTCAATTCTGATGCTGACTCATACGGCACCTATACCAAAAAACAAACAAACAAACAAAAAACAACGGTTGCCGCTGAGTGGATTCAATATCCTATAAATAGAGTCCTCTTAAACCCAAGGATGTCAAGTTGGGTGGATGGGGAAAAGACTTGGCACATATGTAGAATATAATTTTTACTTAAAATATAAGGAAAGAGTTGGAATTGAATCAATGGGAATGGTACATGTTAGGTACCCGGTGGGATGTCCTATTGTCCCAGAATTGTGGTTAAGTTTCTTGCGGCTGAGAACAAAAGACTGTATTTTACATTCTGAGTTCAGAGAGCTGCCACTTCCTAGCAGTGCACTTGGGCAAATGAAACCAAGGTCTTTAGCTCAGCTTTCTCACTCATGAAATAGTGTTTACTTCACTGCTTTATTTGTGAAGATCAAATGCATTGAAACAGTAAAGTACTGAGACCAGTATTTAGCAATAAAATTTAGTCAATATTATTGTTGTTAATATTAGCTTCCTCGAGGTCCTTATGGGTTGTTAACTGAGAAGACAACTATATTATAAGCTTGATGACGGATGACGGCAGGGACGTGTGTGTTATTTCCTACACTCTCGCATATACTTAATACTGTGCTTTTACAGTATTGGCTCAATATGTTATTCTCACAAACTAAACAATTTTGGTACTTAGTAATCTGAATGTTAGAAATGAGGATATAACTATTCTCTTAAATTGTGTTTCATAAAACTAAACAGCTCTGAGTAGTATTTAACAGCACAAATAGGTGCTCGGCTGCTTACCAAAAGTTCAGCAGTTCCAACCCACACAGTGACTCCATGAGAGAAAAGACCTGGCATTCTAGTCCCATAAAGATTATAGCTTAGAAAATTCTGTGGGTCAGTTTTACTCTGTCATATAGTGTTGCTAAGAGTTGAAATCCCCTCAACAGCACACAACAACAACATTTATCTATGTGAAATCACACAACAAATAGTAAACCTATTTTATTCAGGCACACATGATAAGTTTACATAGTTAATTTTGTACCAGGCCAAGAAGAAATTTTCAATGAATTCCATCTAAGTAATTGATATAAGTAAATTCACATTTGCTGAGCATAATGCAGTAAAATTGAAATCAATAAGAAAACAATAGCCAAAAAAAAAAACAAACAAACCCCAAACTCCCATATGCTTAGGAAATAAAAACACACTTCTAAATAATTGATGGGTTAAAAATTGTGAGAAAGAACACTACAAATCAAAACTTATGAGATGTAGGTAAAGCGATTCTTAGGGAAATGAGTAAAACAGTAAAGTTTAGTAGTACTCAGCAGTGAATTTAGGGGTATAATAAAACAAGAATATTACAGATTAATGAGACAAGCTTTCAAATACAGAACTAAGCAAAAGAAAAACAGTTTGAACCCAAGAATATAGAAAAAAGGAATAATAAAGTTAAGAGCAGATATTAATGAAATAGGAAGCAATTAAAATGATCAACAAGACTAAAAACTAGTTCAAAGGAAGAAAAACAGTAATAAAATAGATAAAGTTCTGGAAAAACTAATCAAGTGACAAACAGAGAAGGAAAAATAAATATTAGGTGTGAAAAGAAGGAACAAAACAGTAAATATCATGTTCTTTTACTCCCAAAACACACAGAGAATATTATAATAAATTCTATGCCTAAATTTAGATAAATTAGATTATTTAAAAGAAATGTAAGTTGCCAAAATTTATTCAAGAAAAAATAATAAACCTGAATAGACCAATAACCACTAAAACATTTAATTAATAATCATGGCTTATACCCACCTACCTTCTTCCCATAAAGGCATCAAGCCCAGAGAGTTTTACCAGATCATTTTTGCAAACCTTTGACTTACAGATAATTTTGATTTTATGAAAAGCTTCCAGAGAATAGAAGGGGAGAACACCCACCTAACCCATGAGAAATGAAGCTAGTATAGCTTGATAATCTTGACATCTAAACTGTATAAGGAGAGTACAGTAAAAACGAAAAGACTAATCTCATTTATAAATGTAAATGCAAAATTCCAGTATTATGTCTCTTTCTCTGGGTCAATCTTATTAGAGAATTGGTTGGCAAATTGAATCTACTGCTTAGTTTAGGATGGAGTAATAGTTAGGCAATAGAAAATGCATTTATGCATTAAGCACAATAATAGATAAAAGGTGACAAAAACACACAATCAGCTCATTGAATAAAACAAAAGCATACAATAAAATTTGCTATCTTATCTTAATAAAAACTATTAGTAAACTAGGAATGGAAAGGAAATATATGTCTTCATCAAAATCACTGCCATCACTGATAGAATTCAAGTAGCATTGGTGGTTTTAGTAATTTCGATAAGAGGAGGAAACAAGATAAGAGATGCACATATAGATTAAAACGAAAAAGACAAAATTGTAATTTTCAGACAATATAATTTTTCACAAAAAAAATCCAAGATAATCTAAAGAAAATTATTAGAAATAATAAGAGAGCTTATCTGAGGTGATGGTGAAAACATTTACTTATAAATTTCAAAATTTTCTATATCACAACATTAAACATTTTGAAAATGTGATAGAAATTAAAAAATTCCCATTTGCAATGTAAGAAAACATCTGAGAGACCTAGGAACAAATAGAAAAAAAATCAAGTTTTACAGGGGTAAAATTATGAAATAGTTTTGAAACATAAAATATGACTCGATTAAATGGAAATATGCCCTATGTTTATAGGTGAAAATATTAAACTTCCACAAATTTACCTATAAATTCAACACGATTCCAATGAAAATTTCAATAATTTTTTTTTACAGGATTTGAGAAATTGATTCTAAAATTCATATGAAAAAGTTTAAGTCCAAAGAGCCGGGTTCATTCTGAAGAGGAATAAGAAGGAGGAGAAAGATGGTACTTTCCATACCAGTGATCAGGACTTACTTCTATACTTACGGAACACAGGGTTAGCTCAGTAAAGGGCAAATACATCAAATGGACAGCAGATAAAACAAAGTAACAAACCTTAACATGTATGGGATTGAAGTTCATGAGAGAAGTGTCATTACAATATGGTAAAATATAATAAACGGTATTGGAACAACTGCATATCCAAATGTGAAAAAAATAGATCCCTATCTTACACCATATACACACATTTAATTCCATTCGATTAAAGACTTCACAGCTTTTGAAAGACTATAAAGCACATCTTCCTTGCACTGGGGTAGAGAAGAATTCTTAAACAACTCACAAAAAAAAAAAAAAAAAAGAATAAATCACAAAGGAATATATTGATCCATTTAACACTATCTAAATTACAGATTTCTGTATGCAAAAGATGTAATAAGCAAGAATGAGAGATGTTTATGACATACAGAACAAAGTATTAATACCGAGAACATACAGAAATCTTACAAATCAATAAGGAAAAAACAAGTCAATTAAAAGATAAATGGGTATAGTGGATGGGTACCTGTTTACTTTGTTGGGTTGAATGCAAATGATCAAGCTCACAAGCATATTAATGTGAGCAAATAAATGGTTTATCTTGCTTTAAGAATATGGGTACAGAGTTATGATTAGAAAATATGGAAAGGATACTGCATATCTGAAAGAGCCTTTTTTTCACTCCAGTCTAAGGAGCACTTCTTCTGGAAGGTACAGCAGTCTTTACATTTCCTCTGGGTATGTGAAGCACAGATGATTCAAAACAAAGTTACAAAAGGCATTTGATTACATTTACTCTAAAAATACGAACATTAAAATTTAACAGATACATCTGGACATATTTAACTTATTTATAACAACTCGATTACTGCCATTTTGGTTCATAGTCCCAGCATCTTCTCCACGTAAAGTCCTTCTCAACCTCATAGCAACGAGCAATTTAGGAAAGAGGAAACTCAAATGACTAGTAAACTTTGGAAAGGTATCATCCTCTTTAGTAATGAATAAAATGCAAGTTAAAACAATAATGAAATACAATTTCATACCCAATACATTAGAAATAATTTTAAAATCTGAAAATTCTGAATGTTTGAAGTAAAGTGAGGAATTAGAAACTCTCATGCAGAACCGGTAGCAGTATAAATTTTGGAAAGCACTTTGAAAATGGTACAATTAAAAATGCGTACCTCTGACAACCTAGCAATTCCACTTCATTGTATATATTCCACAGAAACTCTTGACATGTGTGCACAAGGAAACATTTATAACGAACATTGATCTTAATAGTGAAGACTGGCAACAATTTAAATGCACATCAATACTGAAGTGGATAAATAAAGTGCACCATATTTATATAATGAAATAAATTATAATTAAAAGACACGTGCCATATGGATATGTATGAAAATTAATAGACAAAAAATATCTACTGAGTAAAAAGCAAGAAGTACATATACACTATGATAAAATAGTCCTCTATGTTGGACCTGAATATTTCTGTCTCTGTACTGTTGTTGTTAGCTGTTGTTGAGCCGGCCCCTGATTTATGGGGACCCATATGTTACAGAGTAGAACTGCTCCATAGGGGTTTCTTGACTGTAATCTTTGTAGAAGCAGATTGCCAGGCTATTCTTCAGTGGAGCCACTGGGTGGGCTTGAACCATCAATCTTTAGATTAGCAGTCAACTGCAATCCATTTGTGCCACCCAGAGAAGGAATAAAAACAGGTACAGGAAGGATTTACACCAAATAGAGAAGATAGAGGTTTCTTGTGGGAATGGAGGGAGGGGAACGTGATGAAGTAAGGTTGTCAGAGAAGATTTAAACTTTATTGGTGTTACGGATTGAATTGTGTCCTCAAAAAATTTATATTGAAGTTCTGACCCCTGGTACCTGTAAACATGTTCTTGTTTAGAAATAGGATCTTTAAAGATGTTATTAGTTAACATGAGGTCATACCAGAGTAAAGTGGGTCATAATCCAATCTGAGTGAATGTAGTGGATGGGTAGCTGCTTACTTACAAGGGCACAGAGAGACAGAGGGAAGTCAGCCATGTGACCACAGACTTACACTGTAGTTGCAAACCAAGAAATACCTGGGTTTAGAAGCAGAGAGAGGCAAAGATCTTCCTCCAGAACTGTGAGACAATACATTTCTGTTCTTATAAGCTACCCAGTTTGTGGTTCTTTGTTACAGCATCCCTAGGAAACGAATATAACTGGAAATGTTTTATTTCCCAATTGAGAAAACAAACAAACAAACAAAAAAACCAAAAAGACTTACATCAACAGATGTGGAGTAAACATATCCAATTGTCAACATTTGTTAATTCCCTGTGGTGGATACATGGATGCTCGTTATTTTAGTCTCGGAATTTTTCATATTGAAAATTGATAAAGAAAAATATGTATATTATAGAGAATCAGCCTAGGTTTGTAAATAGGTGAAATGTAGAATACCCTACCAGCGTGACAACCACCAGCACACTTTTATAGGCTGTATCTTAGGCAGCCAACATAGTTTCTTCCCCTGATATATTTTTCAGAAGAATATGACATGCTGTGGTCAGTCCAGGGCAAAGAGTGAGGCATGCTGGTTCCAGGATATTGGTTTACTTAATATAGCATCATCATATGATTTTTCACATTTAAATGTTAAACAATAAGTGTATCTTTATGGCAGGGTTAAACTGTGAAGACAATTATATGACCTTATTATAATAAGTAAAACTGTTTCCAATAGAGTTATAAAGGATGAGGAAGTGGATTAAAATATTTTTATATTCCTAGATATGCAATCCTTAAAGATTATGAATGAATTTTGGGGCCAAGTATCATTCTTAAGCATTTATAGAGTACTGTAAGATGCTACGAAGCCCTGGCGGTGCAGTAGTTAAGTGCTTGGCTGCTAACCGAGAGGTCGGTGGTATGAACTCACCAGCCGCTCTGCGGGAGAAAGATGTGGCAGTCCGATTCTGTAAAGATTTACCACCTCGAAAACTGGATAGGACAGTTCTTCTCTGTCCTGTAGGGTGGCTATGAGTCAGAACCGACTCCACGACAACGGTTTTTGTGTTGTTTTTTTTCTGGGGGGATTGTAAAGTGTTAAGTTTTCCATACTAAGCTATTCTCTCAACAATATGCATGAAGTCCTATACTAGGTTGACAGCCATATACAAGAAAATGAAATGTCCAAATCTAATCAATTACTACAAAATTTTTCCCATTTCTCAGGCTCTGTTTACTTTTTCAGGCCTAAGCAAAGTCCAGAATAAAATGTTCAAACCATATGGCGTCTTAGAGTGAGCCTTGACAACAGCACAATAGTCAGTTTATTTTAAAAGAAATCAAAAGGAACTGAAATAAAATCAATTTGCAATGCATTAATCATCTTATGATTAAATTGTTCCATGTTACACAAAAAAGCATTTGATGTACTGAGTAACGTGTTGTGTAATAGAAAGTGCTTTCCAGATCTCAGTATTTGAATTAAGATTTTTTTGTGCTCCTTCCTTTATACATATTAGAGAGAATATTATGTCCCTCCTCATTCCATTTTGGACAGGGTTCTGTTGTGTCTTGATTAACGTTATGTTCAGTAAAACTGAGAATACCATGCTTTGATGAGCCAAACTCTCAAAAGCTGAGTCTTTGAGAGTTGTCTTCAAAGTAAGGATTTTATAACCTTGAAAGATGGCTAATGATCTGTTTTGGAGAGCTGTTTACCTGACACTTGTTGCTATGCCATTGGCAATGCATTGCTCCTCTTGGGATAGCTCAGCTGTGTCTTCTGTGCTGATGCAATGTTCACATGAGGGAATTTCAAAAGAGGACAGAAGGGCATTTACAACTTCGATTTTCCCAGTTTTAAAGGATGAGCCCATGATATCAGAGGCTAAGGGAGCCCAGAAGGAGATGCTAAAAGGTTAATGTGTCTCCTGCTACTTCCTAATTGTTCAGCTTTTATCTTACTTCAATGGTCATTCTTGGGGATTGCTTCTTCACAGAGATAGTGACTCATCCCCTCTCTGAGGGACCCCAGCCAAACATCCATGGCCAAAAGCACTCAGAGGTGAATAGAGGCAAAGGATAAGGCTGGCTGCCAAGAGAATAACATACGATTGTAAATAAACAGGGCAACTCCCATACTGTTATTGTAAAGATTTAGATTGTGTTAAGGGCCGCAGGGAGGTTTGATCTATGTTAGTAATATACTGGTGCCTGCTGTGTTCTCTGAAATATTCCTCGTATCTCAACTCCTTCTGCCAAGATCAAATTCTTTCTTCTTAAGAAGGATGATCTAATTCACTGACTCATCTCAACTTTTAAGAAAACAAATAAAACTATTTTTTTTTATCTTTCTTAGATTATGTTAGATGAAATGAGGAAGAAGCAGTGTTAATAAAAAATGCATATTTTACCATTATGAATATTTGCTAACCCTAAGAGGGAGACAGAGACAAGGAGGGAGACAGACACAAAAAAGAAACAAGGAGACACAGAAAGAGAAACACCAGAAAGAGAGAGAGAGAAGGAGAACAAGAAAGAGAAAAAGGAGGAGGAGGAAGAGGGGCTGGGTGGGAAGAGAGGGGTGGACAGAGAGGGAAGAAATAAGAGAAAAAGAGAACCTGAGAGACACTGCTTGTATGTTTGTGCACACAAGTGGACACATCTAAAAGATTCCACAATTTTGTTTGTTTTTCAGTTAAATTGGATGTTTTAGCCTTCATCATGGTTTATGTCAGGCATTTTAAGTCTAAGTAGACAGACCACTTCAGTTGTTTTAACACCCCAAATGATTGGATAGCTATAACTACCCAATTGGGTCAACCATTTAGCAATCCCAGGGACTGAACAGCGATTGATGCGGTATATGAGGCTGGCTCAGACTGTGATTTGTTACTTCAGAGAAAGTAAGCTAACAAATTCTTTGGGAAACTGAAGAGGGATTGGATAAACTTGTGTTAAGTGATAGGATAATATTATGTTACTGGGTGGTTAGTCCTAAGGAGAGCTTCCATACATGGAAGGGAAAAAAGACTACAGAAGTTGATCTGCCTAAGTGTATTTCCAGCTCTGACTTTCTGAAAGAGACAACAGCCTCCACATGTTAAGTTTGAGGACATTGATCACATCCTTACTCCCTCAAAATGGCAGCTGATTGAGAACTAGGCACAGGAGTCAGAGAAAATTGCAATATCAGCTTTAATGATCTTAAAGCCCCATTGGTAAATGCAGTTTGAATGTAATTTCTGAATAAATATTTTCCTAACCCTTTCATTACTATATTTTTTGTCCTTAACTTTTTTTCATGTTGTTGCCCAAATAGGGTCCATGCCCTGGAGCAGTCGAGCCAATGAAACATACTCTGAGTCAGAAAGAGAGAGAAACTTTTAATTCAGGAAGTGTATACCACAGGGGACTCAACTCCAATGAAGGCTGTGGGGGATCCTAAGACATAAAGCACAGTCACTAACAAAGGTATGTGAAAAGGGAGAAGGCAAAGAAGAAAAAAACTTACAGGCTCATCATGGCGTTAGTTATGTCAAGCTCTCAGCTGCCCATTTTGAAAAGGAGAAAACACGTTAGGGAGTACTAGGGTCACAATGGCATATGTTTTCAGTATTGGAATGCATGCTTATTAATTAAATGTGTTTAAATTTTTAGTTGGTAATATGGATTTTGAGAAGTATTAACTGGTAATACAAGCCATCAATGAGGCGAGTGGCACTCTGGTGCCACCGATCTGTGGTATGACAATATACTAATGAGAGCTAGATGAGTAATTTATTGCAGGTGCCTTTCCATTAGATTTCAAGAGGAACATTTGGTTTTCCAAATATGACAGAGAAAAACCAAAACAAACCCATCAGGGTTCCCTAGCTATCACACAAGAAAGCCATAATTTTGCTTGCAAGCCTTATCTCACAGAAATAAAGGAAACAAAGGTTAAAAAAGGCAAAGGTTTACAAAACTAACACATTCAGGAAGCATCACCTAACTGAATGCTCAACCTACACAACAATGAGGCTCCAACTCTAGTCTGCTGAGCTTCACACATTTCAAAAGGGAGCCATCTTGACACTAAGTGCATTACAACCAGAATAATGCCTTACCTATGAGGTCCAGAGGCATAAAAAATGGCTGGCATACCATTTGTGCCAATGGTAATGAAAGAGTGATATTTGGATTTGGTTAAAAGATAAGGCCTCCTGAGCAGTTACTTTCCCAGTCAGCAATATTTCACCATGTTGAGCGAGAAAGTCCAACATCAGGAGCAAAAGAAGGAAGCCTTGTGTGCATTGTGTGCATTGACTTACCATATTAACCTTGACCACTGGAGAAGTATGGCTCCCTAAATATTAGACTCTTCAACATGTCAAATAGATAAATAACTCCTCCTTCTATGGGGCGGAACAAATGAGATCTAGAAGGAAGTATAGATGCCCCTAACCAACTCTTCTGAGTGAACAGAAGCTCTTATTTTATGAGCCAGCAGGAAAGAGTAAAGCAGCCCTGGTGGTGCAATGGTTAAGCACTTGGCTGCTTACCAAAAGGTCTGGAGGTTTGAACCCACAAAACGCTCCAGTGGGAGAAAGATGTGGAAGTCTGCTTCTGCAAAGATTTACAACATTGGAAACCATATGGGGGCAGTTCTACTTTGTCCTGTAGGGTCACTATGAGTTGGAATCGATTTGATGGCAGTGGGTTTAGGAAAGAGTAATGGAGAAAAAATGGCATCCCCAAAATACTTAAAAAAAATTGAAGGTACCCTTATTTTACCCCAAATCTCAATAAAAGAGTTTGTGTGAATACAGGAAACTTTGGCTAAGCATGCAGGGGTGCTGATAAGAGGCTCCACGTTTATTACGGAGAAGAATGTGGAACTAGAGGGCAGTGAGGTGGGAATTTACATTTGTGGGACACCGGCTGTGTCAATACTATTCTAGACTCTTTATATTCAGAATATCATTAATCTCTACAATTACCAGCAAATGTAAGGTTATTCTCTAAGTTCAGACAAGCCTGGAAAAGAAGGAAGTAAGGTGTAAGTCCAACTCATTTTGGTGTCAAAGCTCACAATATTTTCACTACATCCCCCTGTTCCTACAAATGCCACAACTCTCTTTCAGCAAAGCATTTTACAGGGTAGCATATGACTACCACTGAAAGGCTGGACAGAGCCGCTGAAATTGTTCACAATAGCCCCAAACTGTAAACAGTCCAAACACTTGTCAATTGGTAAATGATTAAACGAAATGTCATATATCCAGTCAATATAACACTATTCAGCAACCAAAAGTAATACACTACTGATACATACTACAACCGGGAGGAACCTCAAAAACATTATGCTAAGTGAAAAGCCAGACATAAAAGACTACATGTTGTATGATCACATTTATATAAAATGTCCAGAAAAAGCAAATCTTCAGAGGCAGAAAGCAAATTAGTGGTTGCCTGCAACCGGGTGTGAGAGTGGGGGTTGACTGTAAGAGGGAACTTTTGGGATTAAAAGAAATGTTCTAAAATTGAATTGTGGTGATGATTGCGAAACTATACATTTACTAAAAAGTCATTGGATTGTACACTTAAAATGGGTAAATTTTATGGTATGTAAATTATAACTCAATATAGCGGTTAGAAAAAGACTTTTGTTTCAGCAAAGATCATGAATTGTAGCTACCACCTATTTTATCAGTTTAAAGAATATTTATACTAAAGGCTGACTGAGAATTCTTAATATTCATTTTTGTATTACTAAGCATAGTACGTAAGGTGGGGCAGTGGTTAAGAGCTCAGGCTGCTAATCAAAAGGTTGGCAGTTCAAATCTACCAGTCGCTCCTTGGAAACCCTATGGGGCATGTAAGGTTGTGACTAAAAAAGAAATACTTCTTTAAAAGCCTAACTGACTGTCTCTGATATGGAAGTTGGATAGCAACTCTGTTTCAATAAATGTGAAGGAAAACTGAGTGGAAAGTGTTGGAGGTTCTACTCAGAGAAGGAGCGAACACTTGCAAGACTAGCTCTCCTTCAATCAAATAGGGGAAGCAACTCGAAATTGGATGTTGGAAGAAGCAACTGTGGGTGTGGCTTTCCCTTTCCCCTGAGCATTCCTAAGTTAATAATGTTGTTGTTGTTAGGTATCCTCGAGTTGGTTCCGACTCATAGCAACCCTATGTACCCCAGAGCCATCCTCTCAATCGCTGGTATGCTTGAGCCCATTGTTGGAGCTGCTGTGTCAATCCATCTCATTGAGGGTGTTCCTCTTTTTCACTAACCCTCCACTTTACCAAGCATGATGTCCTTCTCCAGGGACTGGTCCTTGATAACATGTCCAAAGTAAGCTAGATGAAGCCTTGCCATTCTCACTTCCAAGAAGCATTCTGGCTGTACTTCTTCCAAGACAAATTTGTTCGTTCTTCTGGCAGCCCATGGTATATTCAATATTCTTCGCCAACCCCCTAATTCAAATGCATCAATTCTTCTTTGGTCTTCCTTATTCATTGTCCAGCTTTTGTATGCACATGAGGTGATTGAAAATATCATGGCTTGGTTCAGGCACACGTTAGACCTCAAAGTGACATCTTTGCTTTTTAACACTTTAAACACGTCTTTTGCAGCAGAGTTGCCCAGTGCAGTACGCAGTTTGATTTCTTGACTGCTGCTTCCTTGGACATTGCTTGTGGATCCAAGTAAAATGAAATCCTTGACAACTTTAATTTTTTCTCCATTTATCCCAGAGTTCTACTCTGTCCTATTGAGTTGCTATGAGTCAGAAATGACTCAATGGCACACAACAATAACAACAATCTTTGCAGTAGTAGATCACTAGGCCTTTCTTGCTACTGGGTGCTTTTGAACTACCAACATTTAAGTTAGTGTCATGGATTGAATTATGCCCCCCAACAACTATGTGTATCAATTTGCTAGACCATGATTCCCAGTATTGTGTTGTTGTCCTCCATTTTGTGATTGTAATTTTACGTTAAAGAGGATTAGGGTGGGATTGTAACACCACCCTTACCCAGGTCACATCCCTGACCCAATGTAAAGGGAGTTTCCCTGGGGTGTGCCTTGCACCACCTTTTCTCTCTCAAGAGATAAAAGGAAAGGGAAGCAAGCAGAGAACTGGGGAACTCATACCACCAAGAAAGCAGCGTCGGGAGCAGAGCATGTCCTTTGGATCTGAGGTTCCTGGGCTGAGATGCTCCCACATCAAGAGAGAACTGAGGTATCACAAGGACCTTCCTCCAGAGCCGACAGAGAGAGAAAGCCTTCCCCTGGAGCTGATGCCCTGAATTTGGACTTGTAGCCTACTAGACTATGAAAGGTTAAATTTCTCTTTGTTAGAGCCATCCACTTGTGATATTTCTGTTAGAGCAGCACTAGATGACTAAGACAGTAATAGAGCACAAACCATCTGTGCCACCCAGGGACCTAGGGACGTTATAGGAGAGGTCAAAAGCATGAGCAAAGGTAAGAAGCTTGTGATATACTTTGGGGAATATTAAAGGGTCCAGTTTAGGTGAAGATTAGAGTGTCAGCAGAAAAACGTGTTTGTATGATGGGAGGAAAAAGGACTTGAGTCATCTAAAATCCTAGCACTGCTATCACTTTGGGAAAGTAACTCAACATTTAGGATTGTCATTTTTCTCATCCTAAGAGAGAAATGTTGGTTTTCTCCTTTCTTACGCTCTCCTAACCAATAATAATAAATGATTACATTAACTGAGGCCTTATTATGAACCAGGCACTGTTCTAAGCATATTAATTATATTAATTCAAATACCTGTACAGAACACTTTCACTACTTTAAATTACTTACCTTATTAAACCCTTATAATAATTCTACAATGTAAGGGTTGTGAGGATAAAATGGAATAAATTAATACTGTGCTTGGCTTACAATACTTGCTTAGCTAAGTGTTCTTCTTTACCCTTCGAGTCCCTTTTCTTGTCAGTGAAAAGTGGGAGCTAAGCCTGGAAAGGAAGCTTGAGCCAAACTGTAGAGGGTCCCTGCTGTTAGTACTTGATTCAGCCAACAGCTTTTGGTCTTTGAAGGTTTTGGAGCTGAAAAGTGAAATGTTTATAGTTGTGATTTCCCTTTACAAGCAATCAGGTCCTGTGGGTTGGAATTTTTCTTATTGCTTCATCAACTTTTAAGGGGTAGAATTTCCAATACAAGTTGCAAATTTATCAGATGTTCTGTTCTTCTTGCATCAGAATGAATATCCATCAGATGACTAGAGGGTCTCAGTAGACTCTCTGAGCTCTACTTATTATCATGTCAAATTCATTTGCTTTTTCCTTTACCCATGGTGATACAGAGAGCTGAGCCAGAAGTGTTATTCCTGACTATCTTTCTTGCTATGAGAAATATTGGGGCACCCTTTACTACCTGTTGCCTACCATTCAAATTAACAATTTTACTTGTTTTTTTCTTTTTTTTTTCTCTCTCTGTCTACCAATCAAATATCAAAGCCCTCTTTAAACAGCTCTGCTATTTTTCTAGATGGTACCAATTAGCATTGATTTTTACCACTGAAAGAATTTTAGTCTCTGTCACCAAACAGACAGAGACCAATGGATGGATAACTCAGAGTCTCTCAAAATATCTTACACACCTCTTCCCTATCTTTTATTTCAGCTTTTTATCATTGCCATGTATGCAAACTATTGATTAAAAAGAAAAAAACAAAACAAAACAAAGATAAATACCAGGCTTGGTATTAACAGGCTTAACGTCTTCATAAACCTAAGTTAGATCCAAAGCTAAAATATTTACAGACCCCCCAAATCATTTTTTTAAAGTATACCTCTTAAAGAATTTGTTTATTCTAATTAGCAACTGTACTATTTCATATAAGAAGATTATAAACTCAAGATTTAAACAAAATATATTTAAAACTATAATAAGTCATAAACCAGGTAAAACCATTGCTGTGGCTTCAGTTCTGACTCAGGACAACCCCAAGTGTGTCAGAGTAAAACTGAGCTCCATAAGATTTCAACGACTGATTTTTCAGAAGGTCACCAGGTCTTTCTTCCAAGGCATGTCTAGGTGGACTCAAACCTCCAACTTTTAGGTTAGCATGTGAGCATGTCAACTGTTTGTACTAACCAGGAACTTCTAATAAGTCATAAGGCTGATGAAAATGCATGAATAACTTCTTGGGCCATCTAAAACTAAAAGGTAGGGATCATAATTTGGGGTTTGCAGATCAAGTAACCCTTTCACATCTTCTTAGAATACACTCAATATAGCTGAGAGTGTTTAAAGGCAGTTTTCAAGAACAAATGCCCCAATCATATTCCTCAGCTTGCAGTTCCTACAGACCAACAGATAGACATGGGTCCCTATTCAAAAGAAATACATAATTACCATGGGTAACAAATGTGTCCCCAACTGCTGTTACCAAGTGTGAGTGTACGGTAGTGGTAGTGAATGGTCACTTGATCTAAGAATTTGTTTTACCTCCAATAACCAAGGCAGTGAATTTTATTTTTTGTGGTGCTGATGTTTTCTTTGCTCCTCTTACTCTCCTGTGTTGAATTCCTTTTATTTTTTTGGTGAATTTTTTTTTTCATTTCTTTTCTTTCATAGATTTTGTTTTCGCTGAGACTTTATGTTTTTCTTCTTTATTTTAATGAATAGGTTTGTTAACTTTCTTTGTGGTTACCTTGAAATATCTTCCTAGGTTTGAACCATTCTATTATTACTTAGTGTTGCCTTGCCTTCATCTCCACTGGAAAGTTCTATAGCTACACCATTTATTCCCTCTTTTATTATTCTGACATTGTTGTCATTTACAGATTAACCTCTCTGGTGCCCTGCTGTAAATTGTTTGGTTTTGAATAGTCTTTGATAGTTCATTTCCTAGGTTGGTATCTGGCTGGTATGATCTTGTATCCTAGATTCAGACTGTGGTCTGATGTTTGTTCTCAAACTGAAGGACTCCCTTTAATGATTCTTGTAAATTTGGTTTGGTTTTTACATATTCCCTTAATTTCTGTTTATCTGGAAATTCTGAGTTTCACCATCATGTTTGAACATGAGTTTTGCAGGATACATTATTCTTGGTTAGTTATTTGTTTCTTTCAAGGTTTTATATATGTCATCCCATTGCCTTCTTGCCCACATGGTTTCTGCTGAGTAATCAGAGCTTAGTCTTATTGTTTCCCCCTGTATCTGACTTTTTGTTTTTCTTGAGCTCCTCCCAGCATTCTTTCTTTGTCTTTGGTTTTAGCAAGTGTCATTATGATATGCATTGGTGATTTTCTTTTGGAGTCTATCCTATATGGGGTTTATTCAGCTTCTTGGATGGTCAGGTTTTCATCTTACATGACATTAGGGAAGTTTTCTGTCAACAATTGTTCAATGACCCTCTCTGTGTTTTCTCTTTTCTCCCCCTGTTCTGCAATTCCAATCGCTTGAAAATTTTTACTTTTGATTGTATCCCACATAATTCTCAGGGTTTCTTCATTTTTCTTTGTTCTTTTTTCTGATTTTTCCTCAAAGTGGTATACAAGTGTTTGTCTTCAATTCACTGATCTTGTCTTCCATTGTTTCAAACATGCTCCTCAGACCTTCTATGACACTGTCCATTTCTGAAATCTTGTTGTTTATCTTTTGGATTTCTAATTGTTGTTTTTGTGTGATTCCTAGTTGTGAATTTATTTTAAATTTTGTTCCTGTATTATTTTCCTGAATTCTTCCATTTTTTTGGTCTGTATTTTCCATGAATTTGTCTATTTTTTCCTCATTTTTGTCTGCTTTTTGCTTCAACTCTTGGATAGCACTGAATATTAGAGACTTGAATTTGCTATCAGGTGGTTCTAGTGCCTTTTCTTCTACTGGAAAGTTATCTGGTATTTTATTTTGGACGCCTACTGGAACCATCCTGTCCTTTTTTTTTTTTTTTTTAATGTGTTTTGATATTGTCTGCTGTCTCTGGGACATTCAGTAGTTATTTTCTTCCTTTACTGATTGTAGATTTGTTTGTTTCATCCTGCTTTTTTATTTTATTTGGTTGTGTCTGAGCAGGCAGGCTGTGCATTCTTTGTTGTGTGCTCGTCTGTGGGCATGATACTTTTCACCTCCTTGTTCAATCGGCAGGGCCAGTTGCTCGGCTATGGTGCAGCACAGCAAGTCTAGCTGAAGGGGAGGGGCTAGGATGGGTTGTTTGTGGCACATACTGGGCCAACAGGAAAAGCTGGTGGTCAGAGCAGGGCAAGTTCTGGTAGGCTGTGCCTGTGCTGCTCGGGGGTATGATGTTCAGCACACAGTGCATGTAGGCAGGAAGGAGGGGGGAAGTTGTGATGTGTGGAGATAAGATAGGTATGGGAAAGAAGAGAGACAGGAGAGAGATATAGGAGCCAAAAAAACAAAACAAAACAAAAAAGTGCTGAGGGAGCTTGCCATTGGAGTGGAGAGACTAGAAACTGAGAAATGAAGAAAAACAAAAAGGAAAAAAGAAAAAGAGAAAAAAATTAAAAAGACAAAAAAGAAAGGCACCTAGAAATCCCACCGGTGTGGCTGCACAGATTGAGGAAGTGACTCCCAAGCCAGGCAGTACAGTCTGGCTAGAAGGGGCAGAGATGGCACAGAGTGCCAGTTATTCAGGAGATAGGAAAAGAAGGTAAGTAGAGCGAGATGAGAAACTGAGAAATGAAGAAAGAAAACAAGAAAAGATGCCCCCAGATATCCCACTGGCATGGCTGCACAGACTGAGAAAGTGGCTCCCAAGCCACACTGTACAGTCTGGCTAGAAGGGACTCCCAAGCTTCAAAAAGAAAAAGAAAACAAACAAACAAAACAAAAAGGACCTGGGGATCCCACCAGCATGGCAGCACCAACCAAGGAATCAGTTCCCCAGCCAAGCGATGCTTCACATCCTGTCAAGAAGAAGCAGAGATGGCACACGGAGGCAGGTGTTCAAAAGATAGGGGGAGGAGGTGAAAGGCAGGGAAGAAACCAAAAAAAGCGGAAAAAAGCAATACCAGCAACAAAGGAATGGCACTGAAGGAGATGGCCAATGTAGGCAGGGCGAATCCAAGAAGTATGGAGCTGGTGCCTCCTGGGCCTCCATTGCCCAGCCAGCCAGGAAGCAGCAGAGGCCAAGCAGGGGGAAGAAGAGTGGGGGGTGGGAAAGCATGTACTGCTGGTTACCAGGTGCTCTGTCTCCTTCTGGAAGCTCCATGAAGCTGTTTTCCAGTACTCCCTGCATGCCGATCTCTGACAGGAGTCCAAGACGGCGAATCTGTGCTGTTTTAGCTGA
The DNA here is from genome assembly GCA_030035585.1 of Dugong dugon. NCBI lineage: Eukaryota > Metazoa > Chordata > Mammalia > Sirenia > Dugongidae > Dugong > Dugong dugon. The sequence goes on along the minus strand of CM057463.1, from coordinate 15,178,545 downwards.
TGGGGTACCTCCACTTGTATCTCTCCTAGCTCTCTGTTCTCTGTCAGTTTCTTATTCCATTTGGTGCTTGAATTCTTTATCTCTTCATTTGATGCTTAGGGTTTCAGGATTGATGTTTGTCTCTGTTTTACTAAGTTTTTTGGGTCTTTGCTATTGGAGGGACAGTGTGGTGCTTCTGTCTATAGCACCATGTTGGCTCCGCCTCACCAACAGTGAATTTTAATGGAAAACTCAGGACTCTTTTATGCCCAAAGTCTTTGCACATGCTGCTTGTTTACTTGTGTGTATTGTCTCACTCTATTGTAACTCCATGAAGGCAGAGAATATTTCTATTTCGTTCACTGTTGAATCTGCAGCACACTGTGTTGTGTTGGCATGTAATAGGCACAGTGATGATTTGTGGTTGATTTTGTAATTTATTTTATTTTTGCTGTTGTTGAGAATATACACAACAAAACACACTAATTCAAAAGTTTCTACACGTACCATTCAGTGACATTGAGTTGTACAGCCATTCTCACCCTCCTTTTCTGAGTTGTTCCACCCCATAAGGTTTTCTTTTTTAAAATATTTTATTTATTTTAATATTATTAAAATATTAAAATTTATTTTAATATTTTATTGTCTTTTAGCTGGACATTTACACAGCAAATTAGGTTCCCATTTAATAATTTTTATACAGATTGTTCCATAACATTGGTTATATTTTTCACAATGTGTCAGCATTCTCATTATTTCCATTCTGTTTGTTCTGTTTCCATTAATCTAGTGTCCCTGCCATTCCTTACCTCTCATCTTTGCTTTAGGGTAAATGTTATTATTTGGCTAAAAGGTGGCCTCCTGGAATGGCTTCAGTTCCAAGTTCAAAGGGTATCTTACGGCGATAGTTTTGGGGGTCTCTCTTGTCTCTATTGGTTTAGTAAGTCTGGACTTTTTTAGGAACTTGAGGTTTGTTCTACATTTTCTTTCATTCTATCTGGGACCTTCTATTGTGTCCCTAGCCATAACAGTGGGTAGTGGTGGCCAGGCTACATCTACTTCTGGTCTCAGGCTAGATGAGGCCATGGTTCATGTGGGCTGTTAGTCCTGTGGACTTGTTTCTTCTTTGAGTTTTTGGGTTCCTTCATTCTCTTTTGCTCCAGACAAGTAGAGACCAATAGTTGTATCTTAGATGGCCACTCACAAGCTTTGAAGACTCAGATGCTACTCACTAAACTAGGATGTAGAACATAATCTTTATGAACTATGTTTTGCCAATTGACTGAGTTGTCCCACAAGACTATGGTCCTAAGCCTTTTAACCCAGTAAACTAATCCCATGAGGTGTTTGCACGTGTCTAAGACATCTCCGTAACTGTGCCCCCATGTGCTTTATTATATACATGAATATATTTGCAGCACACACAAACATATATGCCTACAGATACACCTATAAATGCATGCACTTGTACTCACGTATGCCTTCTTATACACATATATGCATACATATTTACCTACGTAGCCACACACCTGTTGTTTGGTTGTTACTACTGTTACTGCAAAATTATTCCTTGTCCTTGAGTTCATGTTAGTGTCTTCATTTACCTTAGTCAAGTTGTGCAGACTTGTTCATATTGGGTATTGCCTTTCCTATTACCAAAAATAACAAGTGTCTACTATCTAGAAAGTGATTTCCCTTGTATCCCCCTCCTATCCCTGGTAGCCATCAAAGAACATTGCTTTCTATGTCTATACTTATTCTTGACTTTTTATAAAAGTGAGCCCATGCAATATTTGTTCTTTTGTGACTGATTTATTTCACTCAGCATAAAGTCCTATAGATTCATCCATGTTATGTTTCACAGACTAATCACTATTCTTTATAGTTGTGTAGTATTCCATTGTATCTATGTACCACAATTTGTTTATCCATTCATCCTTTGATGGGCACTTAGGTTGTTTCCATCTTTTTGCTGTTGTGAATAATGCTGCAGTGAACATAGGGGTGCGTATGTCTATTCGTGTCACTGCTCTTATATCTGTAGGATGTACACCTAGGGTTGGGATTGCTAGATCATATTTTGATTTCTAGCTTTTTGAGGAAGTGTCATACTGTTTTCCATAGTGGTTGTGCTGTTTTACAACCCCACAGCAGTGTATAAGAGTTTCAATCTTCCCACAACCTCACCAGCTTTTGTTGTTTTCTGTTTTTTTGATCATTGCCATTTTTGCAGGGGTGAGATGGTATCTCACTGTACTTTTGACTCACATCTCTTTAATGGCTAATGATTGCTAACATCTTTTCATGTATTTGTTAGCCACCTGGATGTCCTCTTTGGTGAAGTATCTGTTCATATCCTTTGCCCAGTTTTTTTATTGGACTGTTTGTCTTTTTGTTGTTGCGTTGTTGGAAGTTTTCTATGTATTTTAGACATTAGACTCTTGTCAGACGTGTCATTGACAAAGATTTTTTTCCCAGCCTGTAAATTCACTTTTTACTCTTTTGGTAGAGTCTTTTGATGGGCATAAGTATTAATTTTTAGGAGGTCCAAGTTATCTCATTTGCCATTTGTTGTTCATGCATTTGTAGTTGTGTTTGATAGACTATTTATACCAAAAATTAGGTCCTTGAGTGTTGTCCCTATGTTATCTTCCAGAAACTTTATAGTTTTAGCTTTAACATTTAGATCCTTGGTCCATTTTGAGTTAGTTTTTGCGTATAGTCTGAGGTACAGATCCCATTTTTTTCTGCAAACAGATATCCAGTTTTCCCAGCACAATTTGTTAAAAAGACTGTTTCTTCCCCATTGAATGGACTTTGACCCTTTGTTGAAGATCAGTTGCCTATAGATGGATGGATTTACTTCTGGGTTCTCAATTCTATTCCATTGATCTATGTGTCTGTCATTGCACCAGTATCAGGCTGTTTTGATTACCGTGGCTGTATAGTAAGTTTGGGGATCAGGAAGTGTGAGGCTTCCTACTTTGTTCTTCTTCTATAATTGTGGTTTATTTGGGAGCACTTTGTGTCAAGGGCAGTATTTTAGTGTAATGTTTCTCAAACTATCTGTGGAGAAGAACCAGCTTGTTTTGTGAATCTTCAAACTTCCTCAGATTGATTCTTTTGTAAACTACAATAAAAATTAATTAATAGAAAAATGAAAGCTAAAGATAAAATAAAATTACAAGTCCCAATTTTGTATCATTAAAAGAATAGATATGAAATTTCTGTACGACATTGCTATAAAAGCTTCTAAATGCTTTTTCTTAATTTCTGTACTTACCTTGTTGAGAACTGGTCAAAGAAATTTTATGAAACAGCTCTCATCAGAGGATCACACTTTTGAATAGCACTTTTTAGAACTTACTCTGCCACTAACTAACCTTGGTGAATCTGTTTTAAACACTTTGGGGTCTGTTTGTTCATTTGTAAAGTGGGCAACTCATCTGTTTCCCCAGAAACTGGTACTTAGTGGTGCCTTATTTAATTTGCATCTTCCTGCTAAACCTAATCAGTATTCCTTTTGAGGGAGGGTAGCTAACGGATGAACAGGTCAGACTTAAGGACTCCCTTTCACTGTCCGCTAACCTGAGATAAACTCTTTTCTTCTGGGACGAAGACCACCATAGCCTTGGACTGACCTTTGAAAAAAACAAACACTTTTAGTACAGTGGTTATCTCCCCCTCCCCCACAATTTTTCATTTTCCTTCCCTGCATTATGTAGTCTTCTTAGCACTGAACAATAATATAATATGTAATTTACTTACTTATCTTACTTATAGCCTGTCTTCTCTACAAAAACGTAAGCTTCATCAGAGCTGGAATTTTCATTTTTTTGATCATTTCTGTGAATATGAACCTAAAACCAGGCTTGACTTAGATAGATAATAAATATTTTTTTGAATAACGAATAAGTGAAACTCAACTCATTTATATTTTCTCTTAACGACTGATGTGAGGATTCTTGTATATTCTCTACTCTAGGAATTTGGAGAACTCCGTTTCCCTTGAGCTTTACTACAGGTTTAGTGAAAAATACAACATTCGAAGTATTTCGAAAATAACTTTGAAGGTTTTTCAACTTGGCTGTTTATAATTCTAGGTTTATTTTCCCTCTAATATATCAAAAGTGCTTTTAATGTGTGTCAAATTCAAAGTTCTCTTTCAAAAGAACAGTTTGGACTTATTCGAGTTAAACACACACACACACACACACACACACACACACACACACACATCAAAACTATTTATAATGTAAATAGCATGGTTAAAAAATATATTCAGATAAATCACAAACGTATGGAATCTTTCCATACTTTCAAAAAAAAATTACCTTTAGACTAAGAAATGAGCATAAGAAAAGCCCTAAGGGTATATATACATATATATATACACACACATATATGTATTTTTTTTTCCTCTTATGAGAAAAACTCAAGTGCCTGTTTTCATATATGTATTAAAGTTCTTTCTCAACCACAATTATACGGTGACACTCTAGAACTGTCAGCGATAAAACCAAACAGAATTTTATAATCCCACATTTATAATATGCTGGGAAAAGGCCAAAAATCTTTTTATTCTTGTCAAGCGGTCTTTACGTTTCCTTTCAGGAAATTCAAACAATGCAACTAATAACACAGAAATCTGCCTTATGATGTTATCCGTGACAGAAAAAAAAGGAATCCAAATGCATCTAAACATAAACCAACTTTTATATTTATTTATTTCTGTCACTTAGCTTTAATAATTTAAAAACTCAATTCCCAAAAGTTTTTTGTTTTTTCCTTTTCCCATCTTGGCCAGTCAACTTCAAAAGCATTTTTCTCTTCTATTGCTTGATTCTTTCATTTCAGTACTCATATCTTTATACATTTTTTATGTTTAGCTATAACTTCATTTACTTGTTCCCAAAAGGACAATGTGTCTTTTATTCCAGTACAAGGTTTCAAAGTTAAATTTTGAAAGGTTGGACTTAGGAAAGATCATATTCCCCTTCTCCCTGGTTCCTGCCTGGTCTCAAGAAATAGAAACTTTGACTGTTCCGTAAGTAACGAAAAGCAAAGCTTCCATCTTTCTTCTATTTGCTTATCTATCCTTGAGATCATCAAGCTCCACTTCCAAGAGAGTGAAATTGAGAAAAGAGTCATTACACAACCTTGGCCTATGTCTAAGTTCACCTCTTCCCCCACCCCCACTTGCTTGCCTTAAAGCAGTGTGCATTCTCCTCTAGGCTTCTGCATAGGGTCAATGCCCCAGGTTTAGGGCCCTGGACCCAGGATCTGCCTTCCAGAGCCATATCTGAAGGCCCACATCTCTGAGGCCCAGCTCTGGTGGCTGGAAGGGGGGAAGGAGGGATTCTGGATAAGTGTTTCTGGTCTGCAGATCTAAACTTTCCTTTGGAGAAATTGCCTTGATTTGTAGATTTGGGGGAAGATAGTAAAAAAGGTCATAGATCAAGCTGCATTCTTCAATATTGTTGTTGTTAGCTGCAGTCGAGCTGGCCCTCAACTCATAGGGACCCCATGACAACGGAAGGAAATGCTGCCTGATCCTGCACCATCCCCATTATCAGTTGGGGATCAGACCATTGTGACCCATAGGGTTTTCAGAGGCTGATTTTCAGAAGTAGGTTGCTCAGACTTTCTTCCTAGTCCGTCTTAGTCTGGAACCACTGCTGAAACCTGTTAAGCATTATAACAAGCCTCCCTCGACAGTTGGGTGGTGGCTGCACATGAGGTACATTGACCAGAAGTTGAACTCAGGTCTCCCGCACAGAAGATGACAATTCTACCACAGAACCACCACTGTACTGTCCCCATGTGCAACTGTAGGAGCAGCAAGACAGTCCCAGCAAAGCTCTTCACAAGGACCCCAAATCAAATACCTACATTCCATGGAATTGACTCTTGAAATCCATGCCCAAGATCGAGACACATTGCATATTACCTAAAATTTTTAATGATAGAAAAAATGAAATCAGTGCCATGAACAAATTTTGATTTTGATGGAAATCCTCTAGACTGCCCCATATGGGCAGGGACTATCCATCTGGTGTTTAACACTGTATTGCTATTCTTTTCACAGATTCTGGAACACAATAAGTGCTTAAGAACTGTTTGCAGCATGAACAGTAAATTAAGGATAGCAATGATAAAACTAATGTTTTGACAATGTCTTGATGTCTACATAACCAAGTGTTTGTCTGAGTGATCTCTGTGTATTCTCAGTCAATTCAGCACATTGAAGGCAAGGCAGAGTTGAGATTATCATTCTCATATTACAGCAGTGGATAGAGTGGGTAGGTGAATATGAGGAAGGCCATAATCTATATGCAGGGACAGTGTGAGTGAGTAAATGCAGCTCATGATTGTGAATGATGACATCTTTTTTTGTGCTTTAGATGAAGGTTTTCATAGCAAATTAGTTTCTCATTAAACAATTAATACACATATTGTTTTGTGACATGGGTTGCCAAACCCACGACATGTCCACATTCTCCTCTTCTTGACCTTGGGTTCCCCATTACCAGCTTTCCTGTCCCTCCTGCCTTCTCGTCCTTGCCCCTGGGCTGGTGTGCCAATTTAGTCTCATATCGTTGCCTAATCTTTGGCTGAAGGGTGAACCTCAGGAGTGACTTTGGTACTGAGTTAAAAGGGTGTTGTGGGGCCATACTCTCAAGGTTTCTCCAGTCTCTGTCAGACCAATAAGTCTGGTGATGACAAGTCTTTTATGGCTGGAGCTTAGGATGCTTTCAATGAAAAAATATTGGATAAAATAGGGTGGGAACAAATATTAGTTTGCTGATATCATATGCAAGAGAGAGCTATAGAAGGTTTTGATTAATATGGTTTGATGCTAAAAAGATTTTAAAAATATGAGAAATGTAAAGAAAGACCTGGGGACAGGGTTAAGAACAATGGGAAACGGTCGGAGGGAAGAAACACAGGAGAAAATTAAACCAGTTTATGGGCTACCTGAAGAAGTAATAAAAGTCTGAACTGAAACAGTTAACGTGAAAAGGAGGATGTGTATTAGGGACATATTTTAGAAGTAGAATCAACAAAATGTGAAAGTTGAGAGAGAGACGAAGATTTTGATAGATTTTTCAGCCATACAAATGGGAGAATGATATTTTCATTAATCAAAATAAAGACTATACGTGTGTATATATAGATACATAAAACAAAACAAAACAAAAAACAAACCCATTGCTGTCAAGTCGATTCTGACTCATAGTGACCCTATAGGACAGAGTAGAGCTAACTGCCACATAGGTTTCCAAGGAGTGGCTGGTGGATTCGAACTGTCGACCTTTTGGTTAGCAGGTCAGCTCTTAACCACACACATATATATACATATATGTGTGTGTGTGTGTGTGTTTGTATAATATTTTCTCCTTCCCATTCCTTTTCTTTCCTTTTTCCCCTTCCTTCCTTCCTCCCTCCCATCCTTCCTTCTTTTCTCCTTTTAGTTTTGTGGTAATCTAATTTATAGACACATGCTGTGTAAATGCTTTTTAATTTATTGTCTCATTTAATCTTCATAATGATCCCATGAGAAAGGCAGACTTTATTTTAATGAATGAATGAATGAATTAACTAACTCAAGGCTCAGAGAGTTTGAGTAACATGTCCAAGGTTACCCACTAGCAAGTGATTCTCAAGATCATGTTCTTAACCTTTATGTGATAATCAGATTTTTAGGATAAGATGGTTTCCATCTGAGGTGCTCAGAGAAATCCAGCAGGAGGTTGACAATGTGGGCTTGGGTGTTCAGGAAGAGACACAGACTTGGGAGTCATCTGTGTAAAGGCGAGAGTAAAACTGGGAATGGGTGAGGTCATCAAGGGAACGTGTGCAATGTGAACTGAGAGGAGAGCCAATGACAGGACCTTGGGGAGTTCCTGCGTGTCAGGGCCAGGTGAACACTCACAGCTTCCTTGGGAAATTTATAGTGATTTAATCCATGAATCACTGAATCCCTGTATTGATTATACTGAATATCGTAGAGAATTTAATTTTTTTCTCTCAGACAAAATTTATTTGGGATTAAAAAATAATCAGGAATGTACTTATAATAAATAAACCTTTACATTTATAGAATTACAAGAAGCACCGAAGCAAAACAAACAAAAAAACCCACTACCGTAGAGTCCTTTCTGACTCATAGCAACCGAATAGGACAGAGTAGGGTTTCCAAGGCTGTAATCTTTACAAAAGCAGATCCTGTGGAGCAGCTGCAGGATTCAAACCTCTGACCTTTCCATTAAAAACCAAGCACTTAACAATTGCGCCACCAGGGCTCCTTATAAGAAGCACAATCAGATATAAAATCACATCAGGAAACCTGGAATGGTAGGGTGTTGTGATTAGAAAATTGCTACGCCAGTGACACATTCATTCACTCAATTTATTCTCTTAAGAAGTTCACGATTCTTTAATTTATGAAATATTTATTTATTTTATACCTTGTTCAAGACAAGAGATCAATATATTTATGAAAGGTAATATTTCAAAAGTACTATTAATTTATAATCTACAAACTCTTGCACACTTTTAAAATTTAAAGTTCCTCAAGATGTACCTAACCAAATGTTTGTCTGCTTCAACTCCTAGGATTTAGCATGTATGACATACACGTAAAGAAGCTTCGACATGCAAGCTAGAATGTTTCCGTGCTAATTCTTTTGTTGGAATTTTATTTTTTAAAATCCTCAGAATTTAAAATAACCCCCAAGCATAGGTTAGGTTTGAAAGGGTAATTACTAGATTACTAGACATTTCTAGGATGAGCAGTGCAAAACAAAATTTTACAAAACTGTGACAAAATAGACAAGTCTCTTGAAAAATTCAGGCTGAAATATAGACTGTGGTTTACCAGGTGGAGGAGATGGGCAGTACCAGGGTGTCTCTCTGACCAGTTACATTAATTTTGATTATTTAAGCGGTGGACAGAGGTCATATTAATATTTAATTGTGAAAAACCTTGCCTTTTGTCTGTGGAGTAAAAAAGTAAAGGCCATTTGGAAAGACCTTGGCTTTTCTCTTACGATTTTACAGCCATATCTATGATGATAAGCAAGGCTATTTTGAAATAAGGAGCACATAGGATACTAACAATCCACTTTTATCCTTTCACAAGAACTTGTAAAGATGCCTGAAAAGCACACAAAAATGTTTCTTTCAATGTTTTTAGGAGGATAGCTTAAGGTTGTTTTCAGAGTTTCAAGAACTAAATGAAAATAACTCCACTTCTTTGTAAGTGATTTAATCCCATGGGTGGTGTGGTTATAATCCAGATGACTCTCTTGAGGGGCAGGGAGAAGCGGTGCCAGTATGGTTTTTTTGTGTTGAAAGGACCATAAAGGAGAAACAGATCATACTTTGTGGGGTGATAAATAGCTCAGCACACACAGCCAGAAAAATGAACAATATGGACACTGCCCAGCTAACCTTTTTTGAAGGCAAAGGTGGGGAAGGCAAGCTGTGGTTTCTGTTATTTCTGTGCTGACCCTTCACTCAGTGACACGGCAGGGGTGAAAAAGTGTAAGTCGGAATTTAGACTGAGACATTAAAATAAATTGGTTAGAACAAGATGTAGAGCTAGGTATGGAGCTTAATTTACTTCTTTTGTTTTTCAATTTACTTTTAAGAAATGGTAACTTGAAAGGGGCTTTAGAAATTACTAGAAGCGAAACTTTGGTGATCCTGTTGAGCTCCCATGTTAAACAAAATTGAAGTAGAAACAAAAGCTGAAAAAGCAAATTCACTTTACTTGGTCTGATTTTGTACTTGGTAAGATGAGTGTGGGAAGAGTCCATTTGTGGAAGAGCTCACTCTGTAGTGGGTAGGAAGCGCAGGACAGGGGGACTTGTGGGAATTAAAAGTATACCAGAGGCCTGTGGAAGTCTCATGTACGAATTCTCAGGAGAGCTTCGGTTTATTCACGTACTTACCTCTTCTCTCCTCTCTTCTTCTGTCTTCTACTCTATTCTCTTCTTCCTCCTTTTTCTTTTATTGTGTGAGGCATTCATTAGTGGTAATGGTATACAAACACACTTTCTGTAGACTTGATCATTTAGGACCAAAGAGAGTGACCCCAGGGAAAGGACGGTGGTGATATTCTCTTATCTTTCCTCATCAAGAATTGTCTGTTCTAGACTGAGTTAAACAAAATTGTTTCTATTTTCTCACATAAGTGAAAACACAATTTCCTGAACACATCAAAGCCCATTTGAATTGGGTCACATTATAATTTATTTATCAAACAGACTTTAATTTGTTCCAGATTTTAAAAATTTCCAGATTATTCCAAATTTTATGGGCTGGATTCTGTCCTCAATTATGCACATGCCACTAATTGCACACACGTAACTGAGGGTAGAGTTTGGCTTTTGGAGCTGAAAGCTTCTGGGTTCTTGGGGAAAAAAAAAAAAAAAAGAATCTTTTATCTGTAAATTAAAAAAAAAAAAAAAAACTTCAAAATTACTGACATCACTTTTCCAAAGTTGTTTTTAAGCTCTGATTAGTTAATCCACCACACCCTGGTGTAATCACTTTTTATTACCTTGTTTGCAATGAGACAATCGTCATACATGTGACTATTATTGGCTTGAAGCTGTAAATCAAGAAAGTGATAGAATTGAAGTTATAACGGCATTTTAAGGCTGTGTTCTGTGGTAGCTGGAACTATTCATTAACATTACACAATAATGTGATAAATTTGTTATATTATCGATTGTTGTCTTTTTATTATTTCTAATAATAGTGACATTATTATATTTTTCCTGATTATTATGATAAGATTGGTGATGATTCAAGAAATACAAAAATTATAGAGAATAAATCACTTGAACTTTCACCTCTATGAGGTGGCCATTTAGATTCTGATGAGTTTTTTTTCTAGGGGTGTTACCTGGATCCCTAATTTTATGTTGGCATCATATTAGACATGCTATCATAAGCAGCCTTTTTCACCAGGAAAACATTGCAAATCTTTTTATGTCTTTTAGGATTCACATAGTATTTCATTGGACCGGCAAGTTTTCAGTCAATACTTTATGTAATGGGCACTTTAGGTATTTTAAATTTGTGCTTGCAAACAAGTCTCCTACTTTTATGAGAAGAAATATGCTTCGTATCGTAAACTCTGTCATTATGGACACGTGTTTTGTAACTTATAACTGGAGCTCTCCTCTTTCAGCTGTGCCAAAGATCCCAGACTTCCTCCAAATCAGTTGCTCTTTTTAAAACTATAATTTTTAGCTGCACATCCAAGGAATTATACTCAGACATGAAACTGGAAAATGTCATGGCAATAGAAAACATGAATAGCATAAACAAGTGAAATCTTCAGATAATTCTTAACTGTATTTTGTAAATAACCTATTATTGCTACCCCACTTTATCTTTTAATCCAATGATGTGCTGAAAATGTTCAAGTTGATATGAATTTTGAGTCTTATTTCCTTTTCCTTTCCATTACCAATTCTTGGGAGATTAGAGTGAGCAGTGAAATGGAAAATCTTAGATAATCTGTACTTTGGGCAATCAATTGTTAAGCACTAAATATAGAGTTGAGTGTTTATGCTTGTATGAGTTGTGCTTGAAAAATTGGGAGAAACACGTTTATTCCCATACGGGTTCTGTACATTCCCATTCTATTCTGTGCTCCCTTATGCCTTAACTCCTAAATTCCGGAAATTTAGGTCCATTACCAGCAAAATCCCCTGTATCCTTCACCTATTCTCCAAATGTTTCCTTTTTCTTCTTACTGTAATAGAAACCTAGTACCCTCATTAGGACACTGCCATCCCTGCAGCTCTCTTTTTTTTTTAAATTGTGCTTTAGATGAAGATTTACAGAACAAACTAGCTACTCATTAAACAGTACACATATTGTTTTATGACTTTGGTTAATAAACCCACGACATGAAAACACTCTCCTTTCTTGACCTTGGGTCCGCTATTACCAGCTTTCCTATCCCCTCCTGCCTTGTAGTCCTTGCCCCTGGGCTGGTGTGCCCCTTTAGTCTACTTTTGTTTTACGAGCCCATCTAATCTTCAGATGAAAGGTGAACCCAGGAGTGACTTCATTACTGAGCTAAAAGGGTGTCTGGGGGCCATACTCTCGGGTTTTCTCCAGTCTCTGTCAGGTCAGTAAGTCTGGTCTTTTTTTGTGAGTTAGAATTTTGTTCTACGTTTTCTCCAGCTCTGTCCAGGATCCTCTATTGTGATCCCTATCAAAGCAGTCAGTGGTGGTATCTGGGCACCATCTAGTTGTACTGGACTCAGTCTGGTGGAGGCCATGGTAGTTGTGGCCCATTAGTCCTTTGGACTAATCTTTCTGTTGTGCCTTTAGTTTTCTTCATTCTCCCTTGCTCCTGTCAGGGTGAGACCAGTGGAGTATCTTAGATGGCCGCTCACAGGCTTTTAAGACCCCAGATGCTACTCACCAAAGTAGAATGTAGAACATTTTCTTTATAAACTCTGTTGTGCCAATAGAGCTAGAAGTTCCCTGAGATCATGGTCCCCACAGCCCTCCACCCCGCAATTCAGTCCCTCAGGGACTTTGGATGTGTCTATGGAGCTTCTGTGACCTTGCCTTGTACAAGTTGTTCTGGTTCCCCAGTATTGTGTACTATCTCACCCTTCACCAGAGTTACCACTTACCTATCGTCTATTTAGTGTTTTTCTATCCCCACCCCTCCTCTCCCCCATAACCATCAAAGATTGTTTCTTTTAGTGTGTAAACCTTTTCATAAATTTTTATAGTAGTGGTCTCATACAATATTTTTCCTTTTGTGATTGACTTATTCACTCAGCATGATGGCCTCCAGATTCATCCATGTTGTGAGATGCTTCACAGATTAGATTCATCATTGTTCTTTATCATTGCATAGTACTCCATTGTGGGTATGTACTGTAGTTTGTTTATCTACCCATCTGTTGATGGACATCTAGGTTTTTTCCATCTTTTTGCTATTGTGAACAATACTATAGTGTACATGGGTGTGTGTATGTCTATTCGTGTGACAACTCTTATTTCTCTAGGATATATTCCTAGGAGTGGGATTGCTGGATCATATGGTATTTCTATTTCTAGCTTTCTAAAGAAGCACTGAATTGTTTTCCAAAATGGTTATATCACTTTGCATTCCCACCAGCAGTGCATAAGAGTTCCAGTTGCCCTGCAGCCTCTCAAACATTTGTTATTTTCTGTTTTTTTGATTTGGGCCAGTAATGCCAGGGTGAGATGGTATCTCATTGTGGTTTTAATTTGCATTTCTCTGATGGCTAGTGTCTTGAGCATTTCCTCATGTGTCTGTTGGCCAACTGAATATCTTCTTTGGTGAAGTTTCTGTTCATTTCCTTTGCCCAATTTTTAATTGAATTCTTTGTCTTTTTGTTGTGGAATGTTGGATTTTTCCTGTAGATTTTAGAGACTGGAACTTTGTTGTATTTGTAATAGCCAAAAAATTTTTCCCAGTCTGTAGGTTCTCTTTTTACTCTTTTGGTGAAGTCTTTTGATGAGCATAAGTGTTTAATTTTTAGAAGATCCTGGTTATCTAGCTTATCTTCTGGAGTTTGTGTGTTGTTGGTTATGGTTTGTATCCTGTTAATGCCTTGTATTAGGGCCTCTAGCACTGATCCTATTTTTTTATTCTATGATCTTTATAGTTTTTGGCTTTACATTTAGGTCTATGATCCATTTTGAATTAGTTTTTGTGTATGGTGTGAGGTATGGGTCTGTTTCATTTTTTTTGCAGACGGACATACGGTTTTGCCAGCACCATTTGTTAAAAAAGACTGTCTTTTCCCCATTTAATGGACTTTGGGCCCTTGTCAACGATCAGGTAACTGTAGGTGGATGGATTTATATCTGGGTTCTCAATTCTGTTCCGTTGGTCAATGTATCTGTCATTGTACCAGTACCAGCCTGTTTTGACTACTGTAGCTGTATAGTAGGCTCTGAGGTCAGGTAGTGCGAGTCCTCCTACTTTATTCTTCTTAAATAGTGCTTCACTTATCTGGGGCTTCTTTCATTTCCATATAAAGTTAATGATTAATTTTTCAATCTCGTTTTTTTTTTATTATACTTTAGATGAAGGTTTACAGACCAAATAGTTTCTCATTAAACAGTTAATACACATATTGTTTTATTACAACTGTTAACAACCCTGCGACATGTCAACACTGTCCTTTCTCAGCTTTAGGTTATTACCAGCGTTCCTGTCCCCTCCTGCCTTCTAGTCCTTGTCGCTGGACTGTTGTGCCCCATTAGCCTCATTTTGTTTTATGCGGCTGTCCAATCTTTGGCTGAAGGGTGAACCTCAGGAGTGACTTCATTACTGAGCTAAAAGGGTGTCCAAGGGCCATACTCTTGGGCTTTCTCCAGTCTGTGTCAGGCCAGTAAGTCTGGTCTTTTTTTGTGAGTTAGAATTTTGTTCTACATTTTTCTCCAGCTCTATCTGGGACCCTCTGTGATGCCTGTCAGAGCAGTCAGTGGTGGTATCTGGGCACCATGTAGTTGTACTGGACTCAGTCCGGTGGAGGCTGTGGTAGTTGTGGTCCATTAGTCCTCTGGACTAGTCTTTTACCTGTATCTTGTTTTCTTCATTCTCCCTTTCTCCTGAAGGGGTGAGACCAGTGGAGTATCTCAGATGGCTGCTCACAGGCTTTTAAGACCCCAGATGCTACTCACCAAGGTAGAATGTAGAACATTTTCTTTATAAACTCTGTTATGCCAATTGAGCTAGATGTTCCCTGAGACCATGGTCCCCACAGCCCTCTGCCCAGTGGTTCGGTCTCTCAGGGAGTTTGGATGTGTCTATGGAGCTTCCATGACCTTTCCTTGTACAAGTTGTGCTGGCTTCCCCAGTACTGTGTACTGTCTTACCCTTCACCAAAGTTACCACTTATTTATTGTCTGTTTAGTATTTCCCCTCACCCCTCATCTCCTTTGTAACCAACAAAGATTGTTTCTTTCTGTGTGTAAACTTTTTCATGAGTTTTTACAGTAGAGGTCTCATACAATATTTGTCCGTTTGTGATTGACTTGTTTCACTCAGCATGATGTCCTCCAGTTTCATCCATGTTATGAGATGCTTCACAGATTCATCATTGTTCTTTATTGTTGCCTGATACTCCATTGTGTGCATGTACCATAGTTTGTTTATCCATTCATCTGTGACTGGACATCTAGGCTGTTTCCATCTTTTTACTATTGTGAACAATGCTGCCATGAACATGGGTGTTCATATGTTTATTAGTGTGATGGCTGTTATTTCTCTAGGATATATTCCTAGGAATGGGATTGCTGGATCATAAATTTCTATTTCTAGCTTTCTAAGAAAACGCCATATCATTTTTTAAAATGGTTGTATCATTTTGTATTCCCACCAGCAGTGCGTAAGAGTTCTGATCTCCCGGAAGCCTCTCCAACATTTGTTATTTCCAGTGTTTTTGATTTGTGCCAGTAATGCTGGGGTGAGATGGTATCTCATTGTAGTTTTAATTCGCATTTCTCTAATGGCTAATGATGACCAGCATTTCCTCATGTGTCTGTTGGCCACTTGAATGTCTTTTGGGTGAAGTGTCTGTTCATTTCCTTTGCCCATTTTTTAATATGATTATTTGTCTTTTTGTTGTAGAGGTGGTAGATTGTCTTATAGATTTTAGAGATTAGAACTTTGTCTGAATTGTAATATCCAAAAATTTTTTTCCCAGTCTGTAGGTTCTCTTTTTACTCTTTTGGTGAAGTCTTTTGATGAGCATAAGTGTTTAATTTTTAGAAGATTCGAGTTATGTAGCTTATCTTCTGGAGTTTGTGTGTTGTTGGTTATGGTTTGTATCCTGTTAATGTTGTGTATTAGGGCCTCTAGCACTGCTCCTATTTTTTTCTTCTATGAACTTTACAGTTTTTGGCTTTATATTTAGGTCTTTGATCCATTTTGAATAGTTTTCGTATATGGTGTGAGGTATGGGTCCTGTTTCATTTTTTTGCAGATGGACATCCAGTTTTGCCAGCACCATTTGTTAAAAAGACTTTCTCCACATTTGATGGAGTTTGAGCCCTTGTTGAAGATCAGGTGACCATAGGTGGATGGATTTATATCTGGGTACTCAATTCTATTCTGTTGATCAATGTATCTGTCATTGTACCAGTACCAGGCTGTTTTGACTACCGTAGCTGTATGGTAGGTTCTGAGATCAGGTAGTGCAAGTCCTACTTTATTCTTCTTCTTCGAGAGTGCTTTACTTATCCCGGGCTTCTTCCATTTTCATATAAAGTTAATGATTAATTTTTCAATCTTTTTAAAGAATGTTGGTGGTATTTGGGGAGGGATTGCATTGTATTTGTAAATTGCTTTGGGTAGAATTGCCATTTTCATTATGTTGAGTCTACCTGTCCATGAGCATGGGATGTTTTTCCATTTATGTAGATCCCTTTGGGTTTCTTGCAGCAGTTTTTTATAGTTTTCTTTGTATAGGTATTTTACATCCCTGGTTAGATTTATTCCTAAGTATTTTATTTTTTTAGGGGCTATTATAAATGGTCTTGTTTTCCTGATTTCCTTTTCATTGTTCTCTTTATTAGTGTATAGGAATCCTACTGATTTTTGTATGTTTATCTTGTATCTTGCTACTCTGCTGAATCTTTCTATTAGTTACAGTAGATTTCCATGGAGTCTTTAGGGTTTTCTATGTATAGTATCATATCATCTGCAAACAGGGACAGTTTACCTTCTTCATTAGCAGTTTGGATACCCTTTATTTCTTTTTCTTGCCTTATTGCTCTAGCTAGAACTTCCAGCACAATGTTAAATAGGAGTGGTGATAAAGGCCATCCTTGCCTTGTTCCTGTTCTCAAGGGGAATGTTTTCAGCCTCTCTCCATTAAAAATGATGTTGGCTGTTGATTTTGCATAGATGTCCTCTAGTATGTTGAGAAATTTCCCTTGTATACCTATTTTATTGACAGTTTTTATCAGGAATGAGTGTTGGACTTTGTCAAATGCCTTTTCTGCATCAGTTGAGATGATCATGTGATTCTTTTCTTTCCTTTTATTTATGTGGTGGATTACGTTGATTGATTTTCTAATGTTGAACCATCCTTGCATACCTGGTATGAATCCTACTTTGTTGTGGGGTATTATTTTTTTTGATATGATGTTGAATTCTATTGGCTAGCATTTTGTTGAGAATTTTTGCATCAATATTCATGAAAGGTATTGGTCTGTAATTTTCTTTTTTTGTGGTGTCTTTGCCTGGTTTTGGTATCAGGGTTATGCTGGCTTCATAGAATGAATTCAGAAGTATCCCTTCCTTTAGTATGTATTGAAATAGTTTGAGTAGTACTGATGTAAACTCTTCTCTGAATGTTTGGTAGAATTTTCCAGTGAAGCCATCTAGGCCAGGGCTTCTTTGGAGAGATTTTTTTTTTTATTATTACCTTTTCAATTTTTTCTCTTGTTATGGGTCTGTTCAGATTTTCAACATCATTTTATGTTAGTTTGTATAGGTAGTGTGTTTCTAGAAATTTGTCTATTTCCTCTAGGTTTTCAAACTTGTCAGAGAATATGTTTTTATAATACTCTGTCATTTTTCCTTTTTATTTCAGTTGGATCTGTTGTAATATCCCCATTGCATTTCGTATTTGGGTTATTTGAGTCCTCTCTGTTTTTCTTTTGTCAGTTTGACCCATGGTTTGTTGATTTGGTTGATTCTTTCAAAAAATCAACTTTTGTTTTTGTTGATTCTATTGTTTTTCTATTCTCTGTTTCATTTATTTCAGCTCTAATCTTTATCATTTCCTTTATTTTGGTGGCTGTAGGCTTCTTTTGCTGTTTTCTTTATATTTGTTTGAGTTGTATAGCACATATTTTGATTTTGTTTATTTCTTCTTTTTTGGACTGTGCATCTATTGCTATAAATTGACCTCTGAGCATGCCTTGGCTGTGTCCCAAAGGTTTTGGTATGATGTGTTTTCATTTTCGTTTGATTCTAGGGATTTTTATTATTCTGTCTCTGATTTCTTCTATTACCCAGTGGTTTTTAAGCAGGATGTTATCCAGTTTCCATATAATTGATTTTTTTCCTTGCTCTTCCTGTTGTTAATTTCTACCTTGATGGTGTTGTGGTCAGAGAAGATACTTTGTATTACCTCAATGTTTTGGATCTTGTTGAGGGTTGTTTTGTGGTCTAAGATGTGGTCTATTCTGGAGACCGTTCCATGTGCATTGGAAAAGAATGTGTACTTTGCAGATGTTGGGCAGAGTGTTCTATATACGTCTATGAGGTCAAGTTGGCTGATTGTGCCTGTTAGGTCATCTGTATTGTCTTAGTCATCTAGTGCTGCTATAACAGAAACACCACAAGTGGATGGTTTTAACAAAGAGAAGTTTATTTCCTCACAGTTAAAGTAGGCTAAAAGTCCAAACTCAGGATGTCAGCTCCAGGGGAAGGCTTTTCCTCTCTTTGGCCTTCTTCTCTTCAGTGTTCCCCCGGACTAGGAGCTTCTCTGTGCAGGGACCTTGGTCCAAAGGATGCGCTCTGCTCCTGGCACTGATTTCTTGATGGTTTGAGGTCCCCAACTCTCTGATGGCTTCCCTTTCCTTTTATCTCTTGAGAGATAAAAGGTGGCGCAGGCCACACCCCAGGGAAACTCCCTTTACATTGGCTCAGGGATGTGACCTGGGTAAAGTTGGTGTTACAATCCCACCCTAATCCTCTCTAACATAAAATTACAATCACAAAATGGATGCCAACCACACAATTCTGGGAATCATGGTCCAGCCAAATTGATACACACATTTTTGGGGGGACATAATTCAAACCATGACACGTATCTTTGTTGAGTTTCCTTCTAGATGTTCTGTCACTATCCATCTCTTTATGGTGCATTTGGGCCATTTAAATTCATTGTAATTGTTGATAAGTGAATTTACTGCTGTCATTTTGTAGTGGTTTTTTTTTGTGTGTGTGTGTCGGTAACATTTTCCTTGTTTGTCTTACTCTCCTGTACTGAATTCCTTTTATTTGTGGATTTTTTTTTTCATTTCTTTAGTTTTTGTAGATTTTGTTTTTACTAAGACTTTATGGTTTTCCTCTTTATTTTAATGAGTAGGTTTGTTAACTTTCTTTGTGGTTACTTGAAATTTACTCTTATCTTCCTAGGTCTGAAGCAGTCATTATTACTTGGTATTGCCTTGCCTTCTTCTCCATTAGAAAGTTCTATATCTACACCATTTATTCCCTCTTACTGTTCTGATGTTGTTGTCATTTGCAGATTAACCTCTCTGGTTCCCTGTTGTATATCTTTTGATTTTGAGTAGTCCTTGAGAGTTTGTTTCCTAGGTTGGTATCTGGCTGGTGTGATCCTGCATCCTAGATTCAGACTGTGGTCTGATGTTTGTTCTCAAACTGAAGGAATCCCTTTAATAATTCTTGTAAGTTTGGTTTGGTTTTTACATAGTCTCTTAATTTCTGTTTATGTGGAAATGTCTTAATTTTGCCATCATATTTGAATGAAAGTTTTGCAGGATACATTATTTTTGTTGGCAATTTTTTTCTTTCCAAGTTTTATATATGTCTGTCATCCCATTGCCTTCTTGCCTACATGGTTGCTGCTGAGTAATCAGAGCTTAGTCTTATTGTTTCTCCTTGGTATGTGACTTTTTGTTTTTCTCGAGCTGCTCTCAGGACTCTTTGTCTTTGGTTTTAGCGAGTGTGATTATGATATGCCTTGGTGATTTTCTTTTGGGGTCTATCCTATATGGGTTTCATTGAGCTTCTTGGATGGTCAGCTTTTCATCTTTCATGATATTAGGTAAGTTTTCTATCAGCAATTCTTCAATTATCCTCTCTGTGTTTTTGTTTTTCTCCCTCTGTTCTGGGACTCTGATCACTCGAAAATTTTTGCTGTTGATATCACACATAATTCTCAGAGTTTCTTCATTTTTCTTTGTTCTTTTTTCTGATTTTTCCTCAAACAATCTTGTATTCGTGTGTTTGTCTTCAGTTTTGCTGATCTTGTCTTCCATTGTTTCAAACCTGCTCCTCAATGATCCTCTCTGTGTTTTCTATTTTCTCCCCCTGTTCTGGAACTCTGATCACATGCCGATTTTTCCTTTTCATTATATTCTAAATAATTCTCACTGTTTCTTCACTTTTCTTCATTCTTTTTTCTGATTTTTCCTCAGAGTTGTATCCAAGTGTTTGTCTTCAACTTCGCTGATCCTATCTTCCATCGTTTCAAACCTTCTCCTCAGACCTTCTATGACACTGTCCATTTTTGCAATCTTGTTGTTTATCTTTGGATTTCTAGTTGTTGTTTTTGTGTGATTTCTAGCCGTTAATTTATTTTGACATTTTGCTCCTGTATTATTTTCCTGAATTCTTCCATTTTTTTGGTCTGTATTTTCCATGAATTTGTCTATTTTTTCCTCATTTTTGTCTGCTTTTTGCTTTAATGTTTGGTTAACTCTGAATATTAGAGATTTGAATTTGCTATCAGGTAGTTCTCATGTCTTTTCTTCTACTAGAAAATCACCTGGTGTTTTATTTTGGATGCTTACTGGCACCATTCTTTCTTTTTTTTAAAATATGTTTTGATATAGTCTGCTGTCTTCCAGATATTCATTAGTTATTTTCTTCTTTTACTGATTGAAGATTTGTTTGTTTTGTCGTGCTCTTTTGTTTTATTTGGTTATGTCTGAACAGGCGAGCTGTGCATTCTGTGTAGATTGCTCATCTGGGGGAATGACACTTTTCACCTCCTTGTCAAATGGACAGGGCCAGTCTGTCAGCTATGATGACACAGGGCACCATATGAAGGCCAGGGGCTCCCATGTGTTGTTTGTGGCAAGTATTGGGGCCAACAGGGCGGGCTGGAGGTCAGTGCAGGGTAGGTTCTGGTAGGCTAAGCCTATTTTCTCAGAGATGTGTTGTTTAGCACACAGTGCAGGTAGGCAGGAGGGAGGGGGAAGGTTGTTATGTATGGAACTAAGATGGGTACTGGAAAGAAGAGATAGAAGAGAGAGGAACAGAAGCCAAACAAACAACCCAAAAAGTACTGAGGTACTTTGCCATTGAAGTGGAGAGAGGAGAAACCAAGAAATGAAGAAAAACAAAAAGGAAACAAGAAAAAGAGAAAAAAATACATAAAAATAAAAAAATATGCCCCCAGGGATCCCACCTGTGACCCTGGAAATTGCTCCCAGACCTTGGGGCACAGCCAGTCTAAAAAGGGGAGAGATGGCACACAGAGCCAGCTATTCAGGAAACAGGAAAAGAGGGAAAGCAGAGAGAAATGAGAAACTGAGAAATAAAGAAAAACAAAAAGGAAAAGAGAAAAAAAAATAGATAAAAAAGACAAAAAAAAAAAAAAAAGAAAGAAAGAAAAGAAAAGAAAAGCCCCCAGGGATCCCACTGGCATGGCTGCACAGACCACGGAAGTAGCCCCCAAGCCATGCAGTACAGCCCAGCTAGAAGGGCAGAGATGGCACATAGCACCAGGTATTCAGAAGACAGGAAAAGGAGGTAAGTAGAGGCAGATGAGAAATTGAGAAAGGAAGAAAAGACAAAAAGGAAAAAAGAAAAAGAAAAAAAATAATAAATAATAAGAGAGGGAAAAAAAAAAAAGAAGAAGAAGAAATGCCCCCAGAGATCCCACCAGTGTGGCTGTGCAGACTGGGGATGTGGCTTCCAAGCTGCTCAGTACAGCCCAGCTAGAAGGGGCAGAGATGGCACATAACGCCAGGTATTCAGAAGACAGGAAAAGAAGGAAATAGAGAGAGATGAGAAACTGAGAAATGAAGAAAGACAAAAAGGAAAAAAGAAAAAAATATATACAAATGCCCCCAGGGATCCCACTGACATGGCTGAGGAAGTGGCTCCCAAGCTGTGCAGTACAGCCTGGCTAGAAGGGACTCCCAAGCTGCAAAAAGAAAAAGAAAACAAACAAATAAAACAAACAAACAGACAAACAAACAAACAAAAGCCAAAAGAAAACTAAAAAAGGTCCCAGGGGATCCCAGCAGCATGGTGGCATGGACCAGGGAAACAGTTCTCCAACCAAGCGGCGTTTCACATCCTGTGAAGAAGAAGCAAAGATGGCACAAGGAGTCAGGCGTCCGAGAGAAAGGAGGGAGAAGAGGTGAGAGGCAGGGAAGAAACCAAAAGAAGCCAAAAAAAAAAAAAAAAAAAAAAGCAACACCAGCAACAATGAAATGACACCGAAAGAGCTGGCTGCTACGGATGGGGTGAATCTGCACAGCATGGAGCTGTGCCTCCCAGGCCAGGATCACTCTTCCTGCTGGGAAGCAGTGGAGGCTGAGCAGGGGAAAGAAGGGCGTGGGGTGGAAAAGAGTTTATTGCCAGTTACTGGGTGCTCTGTCTCCTGCTAGGAGCTCTGTGAAGCTGCTTTCCAGTACTCTCTGCCCACCGATCTCTGACAGGAGTCCAAGATGGCGAATCCATGCTGCGTTAGCTGACGGGGGACCTCTGCTCATATCTCTCATAGCTCTCTGTTCTCTGTCAGTTTCTTATTTCATTTGGTGCTTGGTTGAGTTCTTTATCTCTTCATTTGATGCTTAGGGTTCCAGGGCTGATGTTTGTCTCTGTTTTACTTAGTTTTTTAGGTCTTTGCTGTGGATGGACAGCATGGTGCTTCTGTCTATGACACCATGTTCAGGAAGAACATATGATTAAATACAGGTTATTGTCAAAACCCTAGATTTGTTGTGAGTAGTGGGTTTGTTGGTAATTATCACATTATTAAAACTATTAATAAAATAACTAGATAAAAACCATGGGTACATCAATTATGAGAATTTATCATGAACAATAGATTACGATACATCCAACTTTATGTGCATGAAATCCAGAAACAAAATAAAAAACAGAAAAGAACCAAATTGAAAAGGAAGAACATTGGCATAAAAGGAAACAATGTTAACCAATAGTTTATGAATTTTCCTGCTCTTTAAAGATGTTGGAGAAAGGGTGAAGAAGAGGTTAGAAATGATATTATGCTTAAATCTTGACTTTAAATTGGTTAAAGATTATGCTAATTTTGTGATAAAAGAGGAGAATTTGTGGCTTTGAGATATAAATGTACACATAATTGCTCCATCCCATTAACCCTTCTCAAATTTCCCAAAAGCTGTAACTGATTAGCAACTAAAAATGTCAAGGTTTATTTTGAGAATATTAAATGACTATTTACTCTAGGATCTTGAAATAAATAGTTGCTCAAGGCCTTGTCAAGAAATAGGGCATATACAAAGCTCTAAGAGTTCGCTAGTCAAGAAAGCAAAATGCTTTTGAGAATTTTATCTGGTGAGGTAAATTAGTGTGCTTTGTTTCAATTGATTAACCAAATGTTGAAAGTATTACAAACCACTTTTAGAAAGAATGAAAGTCTCCCAGGAAGCCAATAGGATGACATTAAATCATTTTGTTGTAAAGACTGCAGTTGCTTAAGTCCACTGGTTTTGATGCCAATTATTTGCTATAAAAGATAGTAGTCTTTAGGGGATTATATATTTTTAAATATTATTTAATATTAGCATTTGATGAGGTAATTAATGATTGAAAATAAGAAATTTTAAGGCACATTAGTTCAAATGTTGGCTGTAAAGCAACAGAAAATTCTTAGGTATGAAATAAAAGCCCATGAGAATAAATTTTTTTATTTTTAAATTGAGCCTTAAAATATAAGACAGTGTGGAGTACCATTTACTGGAGTTCCAGGGTGCACCAAATAAAACATCCCTTCATTCCTTCCCCTTTATAAGGAATCCCTGGGAAACACAAATGATTAAGTGCTTGGCTACTAACTGAAAGGTTGGTGGTTCAAACCCATCCAGAAGTGCCTCAGAAGACAGGCCTGGTGATCTGCTTCTGAAAGGTCATAGCTTTGAAAACCCTATGGAGCGTCTTTCTACTCTGACACACATGAGGTTGCTATGACTCAGCAATAACTCGGGTTTCCCCCCACCCCTTTATAAGGATTGTCTAAGGAGTTAGATGGCGGAGATCAAAATGCCAGGTTTATTACTTGTAAAAGGATAGAGAAAGGCTAGTGTGAAGATTGCAACTTAGATATGCAACCCCGATTACCTTCTTAATACTACACCACTTCTAGACAAACTTAATCAACAGCGTATAAGCAGAACAAGATAACTGCTGACTTCCCTTGCCAAGTAGGATGTTTACCACATGGCACAGAACAGACTCCTGAATGTCCATGCCAAGTGGATAGAAGGCCCAAAAAAGATAGAGAAAGAGGAACAGGCTGAGCCAACTTGTTCAGTGCCTTGTCCCACATCCACCAATCAGATCAATTTCTTCTCCTCCCATAGGCAGGGATAAGTAAGAAGTGGAGAGAAAGGCTGAAGGATTTCTCTCTAGCTAAAGCCTCCCCAGATAGAAACAGGACAACTGTAGGATACATCTTCCTTTCTGCCTAAGAACATGCTTTACTCATCACGTACATGTTATCTATTATGTTAATGGCAATTATGTTGTGTTTCAAAAGTGTAGTGTTAATGGGGGGAAGGAGATTATTAAATTTCAAATCTTCCACCTCCATTTTTCAGATAATTACAGAGAGAATTGCAAAAGAGTGAGACTCATAAATTGCTGGTGTGCACACTCTTATGAATTAATGTTTATGAGTTGATGGCTCAGCTGTGGAAGGAGAAAGAGGGAAATGCAGGAGTGCCTTCATTAATGAGCAACATCCAGAATGCTGCTAAAATGCTTCACCTCTGCTGAGGGCAGCACTGCTGCCATCTGCTAATTGTGACTAGGAGAGATCCATAGGGGAGAGAAATTGATTCAATTTCTCACTCCCCCCAATATGGGAGGTATTATGCTAGGCACCATGGTGGGGGTATTTAAGATAATAGATTGAGTTCTCTGACATGTCCCTCCCTAATAACAGAAACTTAACAGGGGAAAAAGACCTCACTTGGAAGACCTTGGTAAGTGTGACCCTTATGGAAGGGCCATGAAATACTGAGATCTACTACAATGAGGATTATCAGGAAAAGGTTTACAGAAGAGGTGATCAAAGTTTTTGTTGGAAACAAAGGTAGGTGTGGTGGTTAAGGTTATGTGTCAGCTTGGCTGGGCCATGATTCTCAGTGGTTTGTAGTTATGTAATGATGTAATTTGGCAGTTATGTAATAATGTAATTTGGCAGTTATGTAATGATGTAATCAACTCCATGATGAGATCTGCTATGAGCAGTCAATCTGTTGAAAGGGAGTTTCCTTGGGGGTGTGGCTTGCTGTCAGTATATAAATGAATTTTTCAACAAGGCTCTTGCTCTGGAACCTGCATCCAGCTTGTCATCATCTGACCTCTGGTTTTTGGGACTTGAGCTAGCAGGTTACCTGCTGATCTTGGGATTCATCAGCCTCTGCAGTCTGTGAGCCAGCAGACTGATATCTGACCTGCTGATCTTGGGTCTGTCAGCCCTCACACCTACGTGCATCAGACGAAGCCTCCAGCCTGATGCTTGACCTATAGACTTAGGACTTGCCAGCCTCTACAACTGCATGGGCCATTGCCTTGAGAAAATCTCTCTCTTTGTACACACACACACACACACACACACACACACACACACACATATGTATGCATATATGCTTCACTGGTTTTGCTTTAATAGAGAACCCAGCCTAAGACAGTAGGGTACAACAAGGAGAGATAGGAGAAGAGAATTCTAAGCAGGCACTTACTGCTTCAAACAACTTAATTATACTGACTCATTAAGAGTTAAAACAAAGTTTAGACTCTTTATAGATACCTTTTTTATTTCTCTTTTCTGATCAGTCTCTTCCTAGTTTATAATAGTCTTGTTTTTTGATCAGACCTATGATTACTCATAATCAGAAGAAATGGCTCCTGACAATGAAGGCTTTGAGTATGATATGACAAGCATGATATGTCCCTCCCTAACAATGCCCCATGGGACCAAGAAAATTGAGTATCTCCTATATTTTTCCCTGAAAAACATGAGTAGACTTCATTCTTTGGTCCGTGGTTTACCATAGCATAAATTTATGAGGCTGAGATGTTCAAATTCAATTTTAATCAGATATTATTTTACCTTAATATAATATTTGAATACCACAAATAAAGCTTTCACCAGCTTAGGAACCATCTATAACTCATAAGTGTAATTAGGATTAAAATGATGCCAAGATTTCACACTAGCCCTGTGAAACACTTGTGATTTTATATTCTGTGCCCTTATTCCTTGTATCGTGGTCAGCTAGATATTTCCCTACGATAAGCTGTGGTATGTTAAGGACCCAGCATATTAAAAAGTAATGACTTTTTAAGTCATACAATAAAATGTGGATAACTGAAACCATTGTCAATATTAACATATGACAAATGGTAATTTCAAGTTGCAGATATGAGTACACAGAGGAGCTATTGTGCCCGAATTTCATTTGACTTTTCTGTGGTTGTCAAAATGGGTTTCTTTCAATCTTTGTGTCGGCAGAAGTTGATTTGCGTTGGATTTGAGTGATAAACCTGTCAAATACACTGAAGTTTGTGATCCCATTGGGTCCTATTACAAAAATCAATTTTGAAATATGCTAAACGTAGTGAAATTGGCTGATTCCTGGGCTAGAGCTTATTGCATAGATTTGGATAATGCTGTCACATATGTTTAAAAAGCCTCTTGTTTCAAATATGTTTGTGTTTAAGACTCCTTCAGTAAAGTATTTGTAACAGTAAATAAATGCAATGGAAAACAAGCTTAAACAAAGGTTTTAAATTTATTTATCCATCTTAGTGTTTGAAATACTCTATCCCTCACCCAAAGCTCCATTTTCTCCTACCACAATCTCCTCTTTCTGAATTCAAATGTTCTTACCATTAATTTAGAAGATGTGTAAATTTAGGCCAAGGAAAATTAGAAAAAAACTATAAAACCCAGGAGGATGAGCAAAATTGGAACCAGTGCCAGAAGCTAGGACAAAGTCGAAATGCTGTAAACAGAAGATGCTGCTTTGGAAATGTAGGAAACTAAAAGCAATCATATCTTCCTCTATTGCGGTTATGAAGAAGTACTATATTATCTTGTTCTTGGGTAGCTTACAGGTTATCTGAGGAGATAGGGCATGTTTAGATGAAGATAAATGACAATGCGAAAACCCAGAGGTTGGGCAAATGAGCTGAGCAAACAGCAGGGATATGTTATCAAGTCTAAATGTGATTGGGAATGACTTATGAAAAAAGTGGGATTTTATCTGGGTCTTCGCCCACCTCTCAATTTTTATTTTTAAATTATGAAATACTTTAAGTGTGGGAATTGAAGGGAGTATAACTGTTAAACAGAACAGATAATAAGTATCTCACAATAGGTACCATTTGTTAAATACTTACTATGTGTAAGGTGAATCCTTAGGTGGTGCCAAAGGTTAAGCATTCTGCTACTAACCAAAAGGTTAGTGGTTTGAATTCACCCACAAGTGCCTTGGAAGAAAGCCCTGGAAATCTACTTCCAAAAGATCACATCCATTGAAAATCCAGTGGTGCCCAGTTCTACGCTGAAACACATGAAGTTCCCACAAGTTGGAATCGACTCAGTGGCAACTGGTTTGTCTTCGGTTTTATGTGTAAGGCATTGTGCTAAGAGCTTTATATGCATTCTTTTACTCAATCATTGCATTTTTTCTATGACTTAAATATTAATTTTTCCCCAATTTACAAATGACACATCATAGAAGTTAAATAAGGTGCCAATGTCACATAGATGTTAAATGGCTGAGCCTGGACTCAAAGCAAAAATTTTCTGATTCTAAAGCTTAAGCTCTTAAACATGTAGTTACTACCTGTGTACAACTAAGGATCAATCTCCTACATGCCACAGTAAGGCAATGAAGGCAATAGTACAGAGAACTTTATTCCTAACATAAAGCATATGTCAGTTTGGAAAGGAATTCTCCAAATGGAAATTGTGAAAACGATTTAACAAAATAGACGTATGTTTAATGTATAATGTTAAACAAAACAAAAAAAAAATAATAAAAGTGTACAGTGTGTTTACAATTATGTCAAAACTATGTATGTGTGTAGACAAAACCTTGGAAGAGAAGTTTAAAAGTAAAATAGTTTTCCTGGACTAGTAAGAGTCATATTTTTTTCTTTACAAATTTCTTACACTGTTGTGATTTTGTTATTAATATTTTTTATAAATTAAATGAGAAAAATTAAAACTTTTCCACTAATTCAATGAGACAGCCTTAAGTCTTGGTGTTGGGAAGAAATCTTCCTCAAATGAAAAT
Source organism: Dugong dugon (assembly GCA_030035585.1). NCBI lineage: Eukaryota > Metazoa > Chordata > Mammalia > Sirenia > Dugongidae > Dugong > Dugong dugon. Next base: position 15,150,246 of record CM057463.1, on the reverse strand, counting down.
TACAACTTGTTTTAAAATGTGAAAATAGTTTGGGAGGTTAGGACATAATTGAAATTCTTTGGTAGAAAAAGTTTAGTTTATGAAGATAAATTTCTATTGTTTTACTAGAAAATCATGTTTGTTTTTTCTTCCCCAGAAATTTCCATTAAAGTTGCCATTTCAAAGGTGAAAAAGTTTATCAAATAGGATCTGATACTCCTCCCTTCCTCTTCCCCACACCTTTCTCTGTGTCCCTCCCAACTTCATTTTGAGAAACATGAGTCTTAACATCCTTGTTGAGTTATTCCCCATCTCACCCTTTTGTCTGAGAAACTCTAGTTGACTTTTAGAAATCACAAAGGAACAGAGAAATAGTATAACTTCATTCTTTATCAGGTCAACACTTCTCTGAATGAGAGAAGAACTGATTGATGGTTCTACATGCTTCAAGCAGGTATAGCTCAAGATCTCAATGAAGCCAGTGAGCTTGTAGCTAGAGACACAGTTTGGTGTTCTGCTTTTTATTCATTAGTTGTTCTGTAGCTGATAGTGAAAAGTTGTCAACACTCTTTTACTACTCCTTATAGCTAATTCACCAAACTAAGGATTGTTTTCTATTCCTTCTGCAAATATATTGACTTACATGTAGTGCACCCAGAATGTCCCAAAACCATACACACTCTACACCCACTCATTTCTTTCTCATTAATCAAAAGCCAAAACTGCTAATGCACATAGTGTTTATTGTCAGAATTTCACAGTTTAATAACATAATAATATAAACCAGTGAAATGTGAGTGCAAAATGAATGTTAGTTGTAGTTTCTAGGAAAATTAATTTAAACACTTTGAAAAGCATAAAGATATGTAGACAAAAGAAATGGTGATGAATTAGGAGTGGAAGAGATGATGAGAAAACAATGAGGAAGAACAAAAAAACTTTAGAAGGATTATTCACTCAGATTACACTGTAAATTTCTCTAATTTTTTGCTCCATTTTAAAGAAACCCTAACTGGAAATTTTACAAAAGGTGCAAGAAAAATGTCATTTTTACTTTCCAAGAAAGGCTCAGAGTCTACATAAAAGATTGGCCAACGAATGTACGTTTGTGTTTTAAGCTAAAATAGAATATTTAAGGTAAAACCAAACCAAACCCATTGCCATCGAGTTGATTCCAACTCATAGCAACCCTATAGGACAGAGTAGAACTGCCCCATAGGGTTTCCAAGGAGCAGCTGGTGTATTTGAACTGTCAACCTTTTGGTTTGCAGCCATAGTTCTTAGCCACTGTGCCACCAGCGCTCCATATTTAAGGTATGTATGTATTATGTATTATGTGTCCTCAATGTACCTGACTTTAATAAAAATTATTAACTGACCAATTGCCAGTCTCATACATGGAAGATAAGAGAGTTACCTTGTGTTATGGGTTGAGTTGTGTCCCCTCAGAATATGTGTTGTAAATCCTAACCTCTATTCCTGTGGTTATAATCCCATTTGAGAAGGGGTTGTCTTTGTTAAGTCAGTGAGACAGAATTAGTGTAGGGTGTGTGTTAAATCAATCTCTTTTAAGATAAAAAAAGCAAAAAACAAAAAAAACCACTGCCATCTAGTAGACACCGACTCATAGCAACCCTATAGGACAGAGTAGAACTGCCCCATAGGGTTTCCAAGGAGTGGCTGGTGCAGCTAAGCTCTTAACCACTGAGATTAAGCAAGCAAGTAAGCAGAGATGGGGTAAGATAGACGCCAAGACACATGGAGATCTCCAAGGAAGTAGGGAGCAGAAGCTGAAGAGACAAGGACCTTCCTCCAGAGCTGAAAGAGAGAGAAACCTTTCCTCTAGAGCTGGCGCCCTGAATTCAGACTTGTAGCCTCCTAAACTGTGAGAAAATACATTTCTGTTTGTTAAAGCCACCCGTTTGTAGTATTTCTATTATAGCACTACTAGACAACTAAGACACTTTGTATTCAATCATAAAGGTACAGCATGTTCAAGGGCAAAATTTGAAGTAAAGAATTTCATTTCCAGAAAGATCCCTAAGAACTTCTGAACTTTGAAATCTCTATTTAGGTATATAGTTTTGATTCTATTTAATGCTAAAAATACCAAGCCCACTTCATTCCTTCCTTTATTCATTAATTCAAACCTCACTTCCATTCTATGGCAGAGACTAGTTGCCAAACAACACATTCTCCCATTCTTTTTCAAATAAATTGACGAAGAGTTTTCAGCTCTACGTGCTATCATATATATATATATCGTATATCGACAATATATACATTGTCATAAGGAGATTCCGACTCATAGCGAAACTATCGGACAGAGTAAAACTACCCCATTGGGTTTCCAAGGAGCGGCTGGTGTATTCAAACTGCCGACCTTTTGGTTAACAGCCAAATTCTTAAACACTGAGCCACCAGGGCTGCATGCATATAGAAGGAAGACCATATATCCTGACCTGGTATATTGGTTTTGCTGCTGTAACAAATTACCACAAACTTAGCAACAAATTTATTATTTCACTGTTCTGTAGGTCAGAAGCCTGGATTGGTTTCTTTGCTCTGGGTTTCATAAGGCCAAAATCAAGGCAATAACCAGCTGGCCTCTTATCAGAAGGCTCTGGAAAGAATCAGCTTCCAGGCTTATGCAGATTGTTTGCAGAATCTAGTTCCTTGCAGTTCTAGGACTGAAGATTCTGTGTTCTTGTTTGCTGTCAACTCTAGGTTGCCCTCAGCTCCTAGAGGCATGTTTTTGGTTCTTGAGCAGCATTTACATCTCAAAACTAGCAACAACGTGGTGTGTCAAGTCTTTTTCATGCTCGGAATCTCTCTGAATTCCCCTTGTGCCATAGCTCTTTTTTGCCTCTAGCTGGGAGGATATTTTCTGCTTTTAAAGGCTCATGTGATTAGATTGGTTCTACCCAATAATACAGGATAATCTCCCAATTTTAAGGTCTGTAACATTTCACCATACTTATTCAATCTGTATGCTGAGCAAACAATCCGAGAAGCTGGACTATATGAAGAAGAGCGCAGCATCAGGATTGGAGGAAGACTCATTAACAGCCTGCAATATGCAGATGACACAACCTTGCATGCTGAAAGCAAAGAAGACTTAAACTGATGAAGATCAAAGACCATAGCCTTCAGTATGGATTACACCTCAACATAAAGAAAACAAAAATTCTCACAACTGCTCCAATAAGCAACATCATGATAAATGGAGAAAAGATTGAAGCTGTCAAGGATTTCATTTTACTTGGATCCACAATCAACATCCACGGAAGCAGCAGTCAAGAAATCAAATGCAGTATTTCATTAGGCAGATCTGCTGCAAAAGACCTCTTTTACGTGGTAAAAAGCAAAGCTGTCACCCTGAGGACTAAGGTGCACCTGATCCAAGCCATGGTATTTTCAATCACCTCATATGTACACGAAAGCTGGACAATGAATAAGGAAGACCAAAGAAGAATTGACACCTTTGAATCATGGTGTCGGTGAAGAATACTGAATGGACTGCCAAAAGAATGAACAATCTGTCTTGGAAGAAGTACAGCCAAAATGCTCCACAGAAGCGAGGATAGTGAGACTTTGTCTCACGTATTAATACTTTGGACACGTTATTAGGAGGGATCAGTCCCTGGAGAGGGACATCATGCTTGGTAAAGTAGAGTTTCAGCAAAAAAGAGGAAGACCCTCAAGGAGGTGGACTGACACAGTGGCTGCAACAATGGGCTCAAACTTAGCAATGATTTGTGAGGACGGTGCAAGATTGAGCAGTGTTTTGTTCTGTTGTACATAGGGTCACTGTGAGTCAGAATTGGCTCTATGGTTCCTAACAACAACAAAACTTAATTACATCTGTAAAGTTCCCTTTTCCATGTAACTTAACATATTCACATGTTCCAGGAAATAGAGTGGACATTTTGAGGAGAGAGGAGCGGGATTCTGTTGACTACACCTGGTGATTTTAGAGCTCTGCCTAATGAATGGAACTGGCGATGTGTGAGTATGTGGGAAGTGTCCTTAAAGGGAGAAGAGACGCCTTTTTTCATGGTCTCCTTGTCTGCTGCACACTGCATACTTTGACATTCAGTTGCATGCTGTTTTAAAAATCGAGTAGCCATTACTTCAAAGCAGTATTTTAAGAACGTTTTCTAAGTCACAAACTACCTTGAGGATCTTATGAGTGTTATGAACCATCTTCCCAGAAAAATGCCCTTATATTCTTACATAAACCTTTTAAAGCATTTTAATGACATGTTTATGTTGTTGTGTGCCATTGTAATATGACTATAAAACTCATGTTATGAGGCGGAGCCAACATGGCGTTGTAGACAGAAGCACCATGCCGTCCCTCTGCAGCAAAGACCCGAAGAACTAAGCAAAACAGATACAAATATCAATCCTGGAAACCTAAACATCAAATGAAGGAATAAAGAATCCGATCAAGCACTGAATGGAATAGAAACGGACAGAGAACAGAGAACAAGGAGAGCTACGGAGTGGAAATCCCTTACCAGGTAATGCTGCACAGATTTGCAATCTTGGATCTCAGCCACCAAGGACTGTAGATGGAGTGTGGGAAGGCAAATTTGCAGAACTCCCAACAGGAGACAAGGCACCCAGTAACCAGGAATACACGCTTGCCCACCTCTGCCCTTCTTCCTTGTACATGGCCTCCACCGCTTTCCAACAGGCCACAGTCACTTGGCCAGAGAAACACCAGCTCACTGCAACCTGGGTCTGCCCTGCCCACACCAGCTGGCCTCTTCGGCACCACTTTGTTTTTTGTTATTGTTTTTTGGCTTTTGTTTTTTGTTGCTTCTCTCTCTCTCCCTTCCTTTCCTTTCTCCCACCCAGCTAGCCCCATGTGCTGTCCCCTTCTCTTCTTGATGGGCTGTGCCATACTGCTCAGTTAGAGAGCCACTGGTGCATGGCTGCCCCTGGTCTGTACTGCCCTTGCCGGCAGGCTCCCTCGGCTCCATTTTTTATTATTATTGTTATTATTATTTTCTGGTTTCTTCTCTCTCTCTTCCTTCCTTCCTTTCCTTTCTCCTGCCCACCTAGCCCCATGAGAGATCCCTGCCCCTTCTTGGCAGGTTGTGCCACACCACTCTGCTAGAGAGCCACTAGCACATGGCCTCCTGGGTCCGGGCCACCCACAAGGGCAGGCTGCCTCAGCACCTTTTTTCTTTTCTTTTTGTTTCTTCTCTCTCTCTCCCTTCATTCCTTTCCTTTCTCCAGCCCATCTGGCCCCATGAGATGCCCCCACCCCTTCTCTACTGGCAGTGTTGCAGAGTTTGGCAACCAATGGCCAGCGCCTTTGGTGCCATATTTTTTTCTTTGTTGTTGCTTTTTTTCCTCTGTTTCTTCTATCTGTATCCCTTCTTTCTTTTACTTTCTCCCATCCACATGGACCCTTATCCATGGGCCTTGCTGCACCGCTTGGTTGGGGGACCACCAGCATACAGCCTCCCTGAGTCTGCTCTACCCCTACCAACTGGCTCGCTCAGTGCATGTCTTTTTATTTGTTTTCTTTGTTCTTTTTTTTTCTTTTTTTCAGTTTCTTCTCTCTCTCTCCTTTCAAACCTTTCCTTTCTCTCACCCACCTAGCCCTTTGCACTGCCATTATCTCTTCTCGAGGGTCCATGCTGCACTGCTCTGCTGGAGAGTCATTGTCGCACAGCCTCCCTGGGTCTGTGCTGCAGTCACTGACTGGCCCCTTCATGGCCATTTTGTTCATTAATTTATTGTTTGTTTTCTTTTTCTTTTTTTTGTTGTTGTTTCTTCTCTCTCTCTCCCTTCTGTCCTTTCCTTTCTCCTACTCACGTAGCCTAGTGTGCCACCCTGCTCTTCCTGGTGGGCTGTGCTGTACCGCTCAGCTGGAGATCCTGTGGCACACAGCCCCCTAGGTCTGGGCCACCCCCATAGGCTGGCTCCATAGTGCCATACATTTTATTGTTTATCCTTCCATTCTCTCTTTACATCTCCCTCCCACTTAGGCCCTGCTCTAACTCCACCACTTCTTGATGAGCTATGCTATGCTGCCCAGTGAGAAAGATACTAGCTTGCTGCCACCCCAATTTTGTACTGCCCCCAACAGCTGGCTCCTCTGTCATCATATTTATTTTTTTATTTGATGTTTTTATTATTTCTTAATTTTTTTGTTTGTTGGTTTCTTCTCTCTCTTTCTCCTCTTTCCTTTCCTCTCTCCTGCCCTCTAGCTCTGTGTGCTGCCCATGTACCTTCTTGATAGGCTGAGCCACACAGCTCAGCTAGAGAGCCACCGGCACATAGCCTTTCCAGGTCTACTCTGCCTCCACCTGCTGAATCCTACCATGCCACCATTTTAGTTACTTTTTTTCTTTTTTCCTTAATTATTTCTTTTTTTGCTTTTGTTTCTCTCTCTTCTTTCACTTGTCCACTTAGTTCCACACATCACTTCCTCTACCTTCCCTCCGGCCCATCTGCACCATTCATCAAGTGCCATGTCCCCAAATGACACCAAAGTGGTCCCCTGGATCCCACCCTGCACTGTACCCTGGCCCCACCCTGTCAGCCCCAGCTCACGATGCAAACTACCATCCTCATCCCTCCACCCCCTTAGAACTGCTCTGCTGCACCATAGCTGAGTAACCAGCCCTGCCCACCTGCACAAGCAGATGAGAAGTAATGTGCCTGCAGGTGAGCAAGCAACAAAATGCACCCAGCCCACCTGCCCAGGCATAACCAAATAAAACAAAAAAGCAGGATGGACAAACTAATTTACAATCAATAAGCAAAGAAAATAATTCCCGAATGTCCTGGAGACAGAAGACAATATCAAAACATATTAAAAAACAAGACAGGATGGCTCAGGAAAGCAACCAAAATAAAATGTCAGATGACTTTCTGGTAGAAGAAAAGGCACTGAAACTATGTGATAGGGAATTCAAAACTCTAATGTTCAGGGTTCTCCAAGAGACAACGGAAAATGCAGACAAAAATAAGGGAAAAATAAACAAAATCATGGAAAATACAGACAAAATCAGGCAAAACACCAACAAAGCAATGGAAGAATTCAAGAAAATTATACAGGAACAAAATGTCAAAATAAATAGAAAACTGGAAACCATACAAAAACAGTAATTAGAAATTCAAAAGATAAACAACAAGATTTCAGAAATGGACAGTGCAATAGAAGGTTTTAGGAGCAAATTTGAAACAATGGAAGACAGGATCAGCAAAATCGAAGATAAATCATGGATACCACTTTGAGGAAAAATCAGAGAAAATAACAAATGAAAGTGAAGAAACCCTGAGAATGACGTGGGATAAAATCAAAAGCAAATATTTGCATGTTATCAGATTTCCAGAACAGGGGGAGGAAACAGAAAACACACAGAGGATCATTGAAGATTTGATGACAGAAACTTTCCTTATATCATGAAAGATGAAAAGCCAACCATCCAAGAAGCTCAATGAACGTTATATAGGATACACATCAAAAGAAAATTATCAAGACATATCATAATTGCACTGGCTAAAACAAAGATAATTCAGAGAGCAGCTTGAGAAAAAAGAAAAGTCACATACAAAGGGGAAATTATAATACTAATACCTTTGAAACAGGTATGGTGGAAAGGGCATTATCCAGATCCATAGTTGCGCGTATCAGGTACCAGGAGATGTATTAATTTGCTCAAGCAATGAAACCACATCTGGAACAGCAGCTGAAATTGGAGTCACCATCTGGTTAAGTTTTTGATAATCCATTGTCATTCTCCAAGATCCATCTGTTTTTTGCATAGGACAATAGGCTATTTGATTGGGGATGTGGTGGGAATCACCACCCCTGCATCCTTCAAGTCCTTGATGGTGGCAATAATCTCTGCAATCCCTCCAGGAATGGGGTGTTGCTTTTAGTTTACTATTTTCCAGGGTAGGGGCACTTCTAATGGCTTACACTTGGCTTTTCCTATCATGACAGCCCTTACTCCATTTGTCAGGGATCCAGTGTGGGGGTTCTCCCAGTTGCTGAGTATATCTATCCCAATTATGAATTCCTGAGCTGGAGAAATCACTACAGGATGAGTTCGGGGACCCACTGGACCTACTGTGAGACGGACATGAGCTAATACCCATTAATAACCTGACCTCCATATGCCCCAACTTTGGCTGGTGGGCCACAGTGATGTTTAGGGTCTGCTGGAATTAGTGTCAGTTTAGAGCTGTATCCATTAATCTCCAAAAAGTCCGATTATTTCCTTTCCCCCAATGAACAGTCAATCTCATAAAAGGCTATAGATCCCTTTGGGGAAGGCTGGGAGAAAGATTAACAGTGTAAGCTTTTGGCAGTGTATTGGAGTCATTCCTCAAGGGGACCCAGCCTCCCCTTCATTCAACGGATTGTGAGTCTTTAAACTCTTTCAAGCCTGGGAATTGATTAAGGGGCCATGACTCTCTACTCTGGCAATTTGAGTTAAGACTGCTGTTCAGTTAACCTAGAATTCATCCACTTGCACAGATCAAGTAACTATTTAGTAGATTTCCTATCTTTTTCATTCCTAGGGACATCATGACTAAGTAGCCAAAGTCATAAGGCCATAAAAGTAAGACTATTTTGATTATTTCTTTGACTCTGCTGTTCATTATGGTAACCATGCCCATCTTGTTTCTGTTGTTTGAGTGCCGCCACTTGACCCGTACAACCATGGAGTCCAATCAGCCCCCCTGTAGTTAGGTGTCTTAATTCAGTTAGGGTGGTTCCCACTGTCAAATCTGACTTACATAAAATAGCAATCACAGAAGTCTTCAAAGATTCTGGAGCTCCCTTCACAAATTTGTTCCTCACAGTCCTCTGAGTACTCCTTGTGTGATTCTGTGGGTCTAACCTGATAAATCCACTCTAGGGTGCCAATTTCCCTAAGCCTTTGGATACCTTCTTCTACAGTATACCAGGGCAAGTCTAATACTTCAACTTGATTTAGTGTAGACCACTGCATAATCCATGCTTCTGCAACACAACCAAATAAGCTATTAGATCCTTTCCTTACTTTTTGAGCTGAAACATTGAATGAAGAATCTGTGCTTAGTAGGCCCATATCAATAAACTCAGACTGATCCATCTTTATGTTCCTTGCACCGTTATACACTTAACAGCCATTCTCAAACATATTCCCCAGGTTTCTGTACATATTAGAAAAGTCAAGCTGTTCTTTTGGAGCGTATAGTATCTCCTCCTGGGTCACACTTTGTACTTCACCTTTTGGAGTTTGCTGGGACTTAAGTCTAGTTATAGGTCTAGAAGCCAAAATAGACGGGGAAGTGTTTTGAGAACATTCAGAACTGTCTTGTAAAGCATCTGCTTCAGGTGATGCCCCAGGCAATGACTCAAACAAAGGCTCTTTAGAAGAAGCTTGGTCAGTCTCTTTAGATGGGGGTGGAGGGGCTGATGGTTTTCCTGGGGAGGGTGGTTTAGCAGACAAACATGGAGTAATCTCTTCAAATGGGAGTGAGAGGTCTTGTTCTCTAGTGGGAGTGATTCAATGAAATTTAGGGGCTCAGGGTCTCCAGCTTCCTGATTATCTGCCCATATGTCTCCATCCCCAGTTTAAGGATCCCATTTCTTCTCAATCAATGCCCCCACTTTAACTTTAGACACATATCCAGGTTGGCAATTGAGTTGGCATTGTAATTCATCCACTCTTATGATAAGACTCTGGGTTTGGTTTTTTGACAATATCAGCTGTTACTACAAGAAATAAGGCTTTCTTTCAAGGTACAAGGGGAAACTTTGAGGTCGTTTATGCTGCACTTGAACTTTGACTCTGAAGCCCTGAGCTCATCTCTTTCTTTCACCAGTTTGTCTAGCAAAAGTAGGACCAACCAACCGGCTTCCTTATACTTCTCATTATGACAAAACTGTAGAAAGATATCACACGTGTTAACCAAGTTCACCAATACCTGATCTATTGGTGGTGATATTTTGTGTATTTGTATTGCTGTCTCATGCCATGGATTAGCAGTGCCTTCTTTACTACTCAAAGCAGAGTCATCAATACCTTTAAGACTAACCAGACTTGAGAACCAATTTAGAAAACTTATCCTTATAATTTTGTTTCTCTAGAACCACTCGCAGTACCAAATGTCTTAGGCTGGTTTCTGTAGAGAAACAAAACCAGTAAATCATATAAATATGTATATAGAGATATTTATATCAAATGGCTCACGAGGGCACAGAGACTGGAACATCCCAAATCTGTTCGTCAGGCTGGTGGCTTCTCTCATTCATGTAGCCACAGGGGCTGGTGAACCCGAGATCGGCAGGTCAGAGAGCAGGGCTGTTGCTTATAGGCTGTGAAGATTGATGAATCCCAATATTGGCAGGCAAGACTGCAGGTAAGCTGATAGCTCAAGTCCCAGGAACTGGAGGTCAGAGGAACAGGAGCTAGCTGCAGGAACCAGAATGAGCCAACCAGCCTTGCCAGTATGTCCACTTATATTCGATGCAAGCCACACACCCAAGGAATCTCCCTTTCAACTGATTGGCTACTCACAGCAGATCCCATCATGGAGGTGATCATATAATATCAAATCTCAGCATTGAAGTGATCATAGCATCATATGGCTGCCAAATCACTGAGAATCATGGCCCAGCCAAGGTGACACACAACCTTAACCATCACAATGTATTTGATTTTTTTTTCCTTGATCTTCCTGTTATTGATTTCTACTTCTATGGCATTGTCATCAGAAAGAAGGCTTCAAAGTATTTTGATGTCTTGGATTTAATTGAGGGTTGCTTTGTGACCTAAAATGTGGTCTATTCTGGAGAATGTTCCATGTGCATTGGAAAAGAATATATACTTTGCTGCTGTTGAGTGGAGTGTTCTATATATGTCTATGAGGTCAAGTTAGTTGATTTTGGCTTTTAGATCTCATGTATCTTTTTTGAGTTTCTTTCTAGATGTTCTGTCTTTTACTGAGAGTGATGTGTTGAAGTCTCCTTTTGTTGTTGTGGAAGTGTCTATTTCTCTTTTCAATGCTGTTAGAGTTTGTTTTATGAATTTTGGGGCCCGGTCATTGGGTATGTAGATATTTATTAAGATTATACCTTCTTGGTGGATTGTCCTTTTAGTCATTATATGATGTCTTTCCTTGTCTTTTATGGTTGATTTTGCCTTAAAGTCTATTTTATCTGAGACTAGTATTGCCACTCCTGCCCTTTTTTTCGTTACTGTTTGTTTGATATATTTTTTTCCATTCTTTGAATTTTAATATATTTATGTCTTTGTGTCTAAGGTGTGCCTCTTGTAGAGAGAATATTGATGGGTTGTGCTTTTTTATCCACTCTGCCAGTCTCTGTCTCTTTACGGGTGCATGTAAGCCATTTACATTCAGTATGATTATCGATAGGTATTAGTTTATTACCGTTATATTGTTGTTGTTTTTGTGATGCTGATGTTTTCTTTATTCCTCTTACTTTCCTGTGCTGAGTTCCTTTTGTTTGTGGTTTTTGTTTTCTTTTCTTTCCTTATTATAGATTTTGTGTTTACTGAGTCTTTATATTTCTCTTCTTTTTATTCTGATGAGTAGGTTTGTTAACTTTCTTTATGGTTATCTTGACTTACATTTCTAAGTTTGAACCAGTCTTTTATTTCTTTATATCACCTTGACTTCCTCTCCATTTGAAAGTTTTATATCTACACAGTTTATTCCCTCTTTTATTGTTTTGGCATTGTCATCATTTACAGATTGATGTCTCTGTGTTCCCGTTTCAAGTATTTTGGCTTTGTTTTATTATTGACAGTTCTTTTCCTAGGTTGATATCTGGCTGATGCCCTGTGTCCTAGATTCTGGTTGTTGTCTTCTGTTGTTTGTTCTCTAACTGAAGGACTCCCTTTAATAATACTCGTAAGTTTGGTTTGTTTTCTTGTGAATTCCCTTAATCTGTTTATCTGGTATCTTAGTCATCTAGTGTTGCTATAACAGAAATACCACAGGTGGATGGCTGTAACAAAGAGAAGTTTATTCTCTCACAGTCCAGCAGGCTGTAAGTCCAAATTCAGGGTGTCAGCTCCAGGAGAAGGCTTTCTCTCTCTGTCAGCTCTGGAGGAAGGTCCTTGTGATACATCAGTCTTCCTTTGGTCTGGGAGCTTTGTTGCACAGGAACCTCAGGTCCAAAGGAAGTGCTCTGCTCCCAACACTGTTTTCTTGGTATGAGGTTCCTCTGTGTCTCTGCTCACTTCTCTCTTTTATATCTCAAAAAAGATTGGATTAAGACACTATCCAATCTTGTAGACCTCATCAGTATAACCTCATCATAGTGATAGAGTTGACAACACATAAGCAAATCACATCAGATTACACAATCATACAATACTGGGAATCATGATCTAGTCAAGTGGACAGATATTTTTGGGGGACACAATTCAATCCATGACATCTGGTAATGTCCTAATTTCTCCATCATATTTGAGCGAGAGTTTTGCAGGATACATTATTCTTGGTTGGTAATTTTTTTTCTTTCAAGGTTTTATATGTCATCTGTCATGGATTGAATTGTGTCCCCCCAAAAATGTGTGTAACAACTTGGCTAGGTCATGATTCCTAGTATTGTATGATTGTGTTATCTGATATGATTTCCTTATGTGTTGTAAACTCTACCACTATGATGAGATTATATGTGATCTCCTCAGGTGTTGTAAATTCTATCACTGTGATGAGGTTATACTGATGAGGTTGACAAGATCAGTGTCTTAATGCAATCTCTTTTAAGATGTAAAGGAGAGAAGTGAGCAGAGACACAGGGGAACCTCATACCACCAAGAAAGCAGTGCTGGGAGCAGAGCGTGTCCTTTGGACCTGAGGTGCCTGTGCAGAGAAGCTCCCAGACCAAAGGAAGACTGATGACATGGACTTTCCTCCAGAGCCAACAGAGAAAGTGTTCCCCTAGAGATGATGCCCTGAATTTGGACTTGTAGCCTACTGGACTGTGAGAGAATACATTTCTCTTTGTTAAAACCATCCACTTGTGGTACTTCTGTTGGAGCAGCACTAGATGACTGAGACGTCATCTCACTGCCTTGTTGCCTGCATAGTTTCTGCTGAGTAATCAGATTAGTCTTATTGTTTCTCCTTCGTGACTTTTCATTTTTCTTGAGCTGCTCTCCAGATTCTTTGTCTTTGGTTTCGCCAAGTATGATTATGATGTCTTGGTGACTTTCTTTTGAATCTATCTTACATGGGTTTCGTTGAGCTTCTTGGATGGTCAGCTTTTCATCTTTCATGATGTTTGGGAAATTTTCTGCCACCAAATCTTCCTCAATCTTCTCTGTGTTTTCCATTTTCTTCCCCTGTTCTGGAACCCCGATCATGTGCAGATTTTTGCTCTTGATTGTGTCCCACGTAATTCTTAGGCTTCCTTCATTCTTTTTCTGATTACTCCTGAAACAAAGTGGCGTCAGTGAATTTGTCTTTAATCTTGCTGATTGTGTCTTCCATTGTTTCAGATTTGCTCCTAAAACCTTCTGTTGAGTTTCCACTTCTGAAATTTTGTTTTTTATCTTTTGGATTTCTATTTACTGTTTTTGTATGATTTCTAATTTTTATTTGAGTTTTGTTCTTGTATTATTTTTCTGAATTCTTCTATTGCCTTGTGTTTTCCATGATTTTGTCTATTTTTTCCTCGGTTTTGTCTGTGTTTTCCTTGATCTCTTTCTAATCTCCTGGAAATCCCTATAATATTAGTTTTTTGAATTCTATATCAGGTAGTTCCACTGCTTTTTCTTCTACTGGAAGGTCATCTGATTCTTTGTTTTGATCACTTGCTGGAGCCAACTTGTCCTGCTTTTTCATATGTTTTGATATTGTCTGTTGTCTTAGAGACATTAAAGCATTATTTTCTTCATTTATGGATTGTATGTTCATTTGTTTCATCCTTCTTTTTTTTTTTGTTTTGATATGTCTGGGTGGGCGGGCCAGGCTTGTTCTGCTGCTTGCTTGTCTGTGGGCACCATAGCTCTCACCACCTTGTCTGGGCAGGTAGGGCAGCAGCAGGAAGGATGAGCTCACTTCCCTGTACGCTCATTTGGCAAGGTGGCTGAAGGTGGATTGAGAGCTGTCTACCTCCTGATGTTGGTTCAGTGGTGTGGGAGCGTTCATAGCCCCTGGCCAGATAGGCACGAGTGTTAGATGGGGAGTGATATGGGCTCACTTCCCACCATTCAGCAGCTGGTCAAGTGGTTGAAAGGAAGAGGTGGAGTGGGCCTGTTTCAGGGGACGTTTTAGCCATAGTGGCACAGCTGGGCTCAGCAGGAAAGGAGTATGGTATACAGGGCTAGGAGAGTGGGAGAAAGAAAAGGGAAGAGAGACAAAAGAAAAAGGAAATGGTGGTGTGGTGGGGGCTGGCTTGGAGGGCCAGGGTGGACCCAGGGATGGGTGGGAATGTAGGGGAGGTGACATAATGGGCTAGGTTGGAGGGAGAAAGAAAAATAAAAGAAAAAAAAGAAAAGAAATAATTGGTGGCATGGTAGGGGCCATGGGTGGGGATGGGGCACACCTGAGGCAGCAACAGCCCAGTGCACTGTGGCTCTCTAGTTGCTTCAGGGTGGTGGGAAGGGGGAAAGTGGTGTACAGGGATAGATGGGAGGGAAAACAATAAGGAAGATAGAGAGAAAATAAACTAAATTAAAATAAAATAAATTAAAAAATAATAAAACAGACTGCATGGTGGGGCTGGCAAATGGGAGTGGGGCAGATCCAGGGGATGGTGGGAAGGGAGGGGGGTGGCTTATGAGGCTAAGTCAAAGGGGGAAAGAAAAGAAAGAGAAAAAAGAAAAACAAATGGCAGCACGGCGGGTGGGCCAAGTTGGACCTGGGGTGACAGCTGATTGGTGGCTTCCTAGCCACAGTGGTGTGACAGTATCCAGCTGTGGGGATCGGTGGAGGTAGTGTATGGGGCAGGGGCAGGTGCTCTGTCTCCTATTGGGAGCTCTATGAAGTTGGCTTCTTGTACTCCCTGTGTGGGTCTTTTCTGGCTGTGTTCCAAGATGGCGACACTGTACTTTGTTAGTTGGCAGGGGACTTCCACTCTGTATCTCTCTTTGTTCTCTGTTTTTCATCAGTTTCGTCTTCCATTCAATGTTTGATCTAGTTCTTTATCCCTTCATTTGATGGTTACTGTCATGGATTGAATAGTGTCCCCCCAAAATATCTGCCAACTTGGCTAGGTCATGATTCTCAGTATTGTGTGACTGTCTACCATTTTATCATCTGATGTGATTTCCCTATGTGTTGTAAACTCTATCACTGGGATGTAATAAGATGGATTAGTGGCAGTTATATTGATGAGGTCTACAAGATTAGGTAGTGTCTTAAGCCAATCTCTTTTCAGATATAAGAGAGAAACAAGCAGAGAGACATGAGGACCTCATACCACCAAGGAAGTAGTGCCAGGAGCAGAGCACACCTTTAGGACCCAGGGTTCCCTGCGTAAAGAAGCTCCTAGTCCCGGGGAAGATTGATGAGAAGGCTGACAGAGACAGAAAGCCTTCCCCTGGAGCTGACATCCTGAATTTGGACTTCTAGCCTACTACACTGTGAGAAAATAAATTTCTCTTTGTTAAAACCATCCACTTGTGGTATTTCTGTTATAGCAACATGAGAAAACTAAGACAGTTAAGGTTCCTGGATTGATGTTTATATCTATTCTACTCAGTGTTTCAGGTCTTTGCTGTAGACGGTCTGCATGGCATATCTGTCTATGGAGCCTCTCAGGAGATATTTTTTGAAACTGAGATGTGAATGTGTAATATGACCCATTTCACGAAGAAATTTCTACTTGCCGTCACAAGTAAATGCATGTTTCAAAACTTTGGAAAGGGCTGCCTTATATTAGTAGGAATCAATGTCTAAGAAAGACGTACTATCAGATATTCTGAGTTCAGGAAGTGGTTTACCAATTTGCCAAGCAATTCAGAGCTTGCAATTAAAAATAATGTCATTCCATTGAAACAATTTATTTAAAAGATAAAAGGTACATTTTGTTGGTGGAGGAGGAGAAGCAAGCATGATGGGGTGTAAGCAAATATTGAAGAGAGACCAACTATCTAACCATATTTAATCCAATAGGTGGTTTTTTTTTTTTTTTTTTTGGTTTTAATGAAGAGAAGTTTATTTCCTCATAGTCAAAGTAGGCTAAAAGTCCAACTTCAGGCTGTCAGCTCCAGGGTAAGTCTTTCTCTCTCTGTTGGCCTTCTCATCAATGTTCCCCCGGACTAGGAGCTTCTTTGTGCAAGGACTGTGGTCCAAAGGACACGCTCTTCTCCCGGCACTGCTTTCTTGATGGTGTGAGGTCCCCCTGTCTCACTGCTCACTTCCGTCTTCTATATCTCAAGATGTAGACTGAGTCCTGCCTTCCTAACACAACTGCCACCCATCCTCCCTCATTAACATCATAGAGGCAGGTTTACAACATACAGGAAAATCACACAGTACCAGGAATCATGGCCTAGCCAAACTGATACACAGATTTTTTGGGGGACATAATTCAAACCATGACATTCCATCCTTTGGCCCCCCAAAAATCACATCCTTGCAACATGGAAAACATATTCACCCCATCATATCATAGCAAAAGTCTTAACTCCAAGTCTAAAATCCAAAAATTCCTCTTCATCTGTGAAATCTAGAATACAAGTTATCTGCTTCCAAAGGTACAATGGCAGAACAGGCACAAGCTAGACTTTTCCATTACAAATGGGAGAAACTAGAGGAAAAGAAGTGATAATAGGCACCAAGCAAGTCAGCAGAACACATTACATTAGTCCTAAGGCTTTGAAAATAGTCTTCTGTTCTCTGAGACAATTTGTGCAATGGCCCTGACCTCCGGACTCTAGGTATTGGCCACAGTCTCTGGATTTTGAGTGGCGGCCCTTCAGCCCTGGGCTTCAGCTCCACCTTCCAGGCCCACTGGGACAGCAACTCTGCTCCCTTGGCTTTAGGCGCACCATTCTCCCAGTCCATTGGAGTGGCAACGCCACCCTTAGAAACACCAGAGGCCATGGCTCCACCCGTTGAAACCCCTGAGGTCATGGCCATACCTTTTCAGGCTGAAGTAGCTCGGCTTCTTGTGTCCCTTGTCTCTTCAGCTTCTGCTTCCTATGGCCTCTCAGGCCTTGGGCCTCACACACGCATCTGCCCTGCTGGGGCAAGAGTTCCAAAGCTCAGTAGCTCCACCGGTATAAGTGCCGGAGGCACCCCATTCCGCCAGGAAGCCTCCTGCACACAGGCAGTCAGCTCTCTCGCTCTGTGGGTCGGCAAGCCTAGCTCCACAGATAAGTGCCCAGAGGCACCCCACTCTGCTAGGAAGCCTCTCGTGCACAGGCATTCAGCTCTCTCGCTCCGTGGGTCGGCTCCAGAGCTGTCTCGCACTGGTCTCCTGGTTCTGCTGCTGTAGGTTCTCTGCTGCTGCTGGTCCTCTGTCACTGCTGCACGTCTATCCATTCAAAGTTCTAAAACCGCTTCCACATTTCAGGTATCTGTTAGAGCAGCACCCCACTCTCTCGGTACCAAATTCTGTCTTAGTTATCTAGTGCTGTTACAACAGAAGTACCACAAGTGGATGGTTTTAATGAAGAGAAGTTTATTTCCTCATAGTCAAAGTAGGTTAAAAGTCCAAATTCAGGGTGTCAGCTCCAGGGAAAGTCTTTCTCTCTCTGTTGGCCTTCTCATCAGTGTTCCCCCGGACTAGGAGCTTCTTTGCGCAGGGACCCCGGTCCAAAGGACGCGCTCTTCTCCTGGCACAGCTTTCTTGATGGTATGAGGTCCCCAATCCAATAGGTGTTTTTAAACACATTGCACAGATCACTGGGTTATTGCAGTAGTACTTAAACTAAAACCTCAGGGTGAAGTGAGGTTTGGTGGGAAGAATTAGCTTTAAAAATATCCTACATGGCACCAATAATCAGTGCCTCTAGTGGACCAAAATCTTGATTGTGTTTAAGCCTGTTATCAACTAGCTTCAGAGGTCTTTCTTCTGCATCCACCATTTCCAGTTTCAGACATACATGACTGTCATGATATTCCTTCTTGAAAGTTCCCAAATAGTCAATACCAAAAGAAAATAAAGTAATATTAACACAGTGTGTGAAAAGAAAGTATGTCTAAAGAATATTATATACAGCCAAGTCATCATGCAACTGAGCCAATATTGAGCGGTAAGAAAGTATTAGATTGTTCTAGTGATGGATCAAATAGGAGTTAATAGAAAGTCAGACCTGGGATATAGAACACTAGTACTTACGTGGCATCCTTATTGTTCCCCAGATCCAACTCTCTGCCTCTGAGTACTTCAGTGACTTAGGCTTTAGTTGGTGCTCTGAGTTTTCCTTTCTCTATATAATATAGTTGACCTGCTACCCTTAAGAAACCTGTCCATCTTGCTAATTCCACTTTCCCAGGATTCTGACCCCTAATCCTGTTGGTTCAGTCCTTTCCCATGTCCAACCAATTACACTTAACTATTTATTTTACTAAGTACTGTCTACTTCAAATCTCACTATCAATGGTGTCTTGGTCATCTAGTGCTGCTATAACAGAAATACCACAAGTGGATGGTTTTAATGAAGAGAAGTTTATTTCCTCACAGAAAAGTAGGCTAAAAGTCCAAATTCAGGGTGTCAGCTCCAGAGGAAGGCTTTCTCTCTCTGATGGCCTTCTCATCAATCTTCCCCCAGACTAGGAGCTTCTCCGCACAGGGACCCCGGGTCCAAAGGAGGCGCTCTGCTCCTGGCACTGCTTTCTTGGTGATATGAGGTCCCCCACTCTCTGCTTGCTTCCTTTTCCTTTTATCTCTGGTAAGACAAAAGATGGTGCAGGCCACACCCAGGGGAAACTCCATTTACATTGGATCAGGGATGTGACCTTAGTAAGGGTGTTATACAATCCCACCCTAATCCGCTTTAACATAAAATTACAACCACACAATACTGGAAATCATGGCCTAGCCAAATTGATACACACATTTTTTGGGGGGACATAATTCAATCCATGACAAATGGTTCCGCTCAGTTCATGGGATTCTTGATATCTTACACTGAACTCTTCACATACCAGTAGTTTAGTCTGAAGAGAGACTGAAGTTCCATTAGACACTGTTACTTGCCTGCTCAGCTGCACTGCAAAGTCTAGCTCTATTGCTAAAGTCAGTGGCCCAGGGCCTCTTTTGCTATGCAGTTTGATTAATATTATCTGTGACCTCTCTACCTGCCCATTCTGGTTGACTCAGAATAAACCGGTTTTCCTCACTGAGCACATATTTGCTTTCATTTACAGCTAATAAATGGGTGGTAAACTATCTTCAGTTTGGAATTTATGCTGCATTTGGAATGTTTTATAATTAAGGCTGAAGTCCATATTTTAATGAGCTCCTGTATAGGATCACAGAGAGATGAAGTGTGGAGAGAGAAGGCTTAATAAAAACAACTCAGTCAGGATGAGTGTGAGAGTAGGGGCAGATGAGGTTCACGGAGAATCCCACTTAAAGTTTCCTTCCAATGATACCAACTTCTACTGAGGTGTTAGAAGTGGGGAGATGGAAACAGCTACTGGGTAAATAAATGAGTGAAATAGTGGCTGTGAATTATAGAGCTTGACTCTGATGGTCTCCTTATGGAGCTGGAGGAACATTCTGAAGCTTGTGGTTATCCTCCCACACAATGGAATGCACTGACCAAGTGTGAATAACTCTGGTTCAAACTTTTAAAGTAAATCTCAGAAGAGAAAGTAGGGTCCATGCCATTCAACAAAGGCTATTAATAGCCTCAGTGAAGTTCTCCCTTTCTCCTCCAATCTCTCTTCCTCCCTCTTTGTTGTTATACGGAACACACTCAGGTTTCAAAAGTAAGACTGAAAGGCAATCAAAGAGAAAATTTTAATACTTTATCAGAGAAAATAAAAGACTTGTCTACAGCTGTCTGAGTTAGGCACTGTCTTAGTCATCTAGCGCTGCCATAACAGAAATACCACAAGTGGATGGTTTTAACAAGAGAAAAGTTTATTTCCTTACAGTAAAGTAGGCTAAAATTCCAAATTCAGGCTGTGAGCTCCAGGGGAAGGCTTTCTCTCTCTCGGCTTTGTCATCAGTGTTCCCCCAGACTAGGGGCTTCTCAGCGCAGGCACCCTGGTCCAAAGGATGTGCTGTGCTCCCGGCACTGCTTTCTTGATGGTATGAGGTCCCCAACTCTCTGCCTGTTTCCCTTTCCTTTTATCTCTTGAGAGATAAAAGGTGGTGCAGGCCACACCCCGGGGGGAAACTCCCTTTACATTGGATCAGGGATGTGACCTGAGTAAGGGTGGTGTTACAATCCCACCCTAATCCTCTTTAACATAAAATTACAACCACAAAATGCATGCCAAACACACAATTCTGGGAATCATGGCCCAGCCAAATTGATACACACATTTTTTGAGGGGCATAATTCAAACCATGACAGGCATGGTGAGATAAAAAGAAATGTCAGATATCAAAACATACTATTACTAGAAAAGAAAGAAAGGTGCATAATACAGTGAAACTGTGACAGCCAGAACTCAACGGGGCTGCCTTGTTTATTTGAATTTCACAAGTTTTCTGCCTTTGACAGAATGCATTCTTACCTCTTTTCTGTCACTTGTTTTAGCGGAAAATATTTGAGTTTTCCTTCTCTGACAGGTTTCTGCCTTACACGGGTTCTGACTTTTTGCAGGTTTTACTACTGTATGAAAAAAAAGAGAAGAACCTAGTTTTGAAAAGCGTAATACATAAAATAGAAAAAAAAAATTTCCTACTAGAGCTTTGTTATTATGAAAAGATTTAATAAGAACTTGGATTCAATAAAACAAAACCTCCAAGAATAAAATGACAAAATAGCAGACTGGGATAAAAATGAGGGAAAAATTTTGAGATCAAAATAGCAGCATTATATAATTAAGAAACAAGTTAGAAATAGTTGACACAGCTTACATTTTAAATAATTACATAGAAGAAAGTCTCAATATGATTACAGTAAATGTAGAGAAAAAAGAGATTAAAACAACTAGAAGAAGACAAAAAAGGGAACTATGACAAAGATTGTTCAACACTAGGAAAATTGGTGCACCTGAGTTATGTGATTCAACAAATGAGACAGAAGTAGTCAAAGATATAATTGAAGATAATTTCTCTAAAGGAAATAAAAAACTGAATGTACATATGAAAGGATACCTTAAGTTCCATTGAAAAATTATTGACATATCCTGGTTAAGTTATTGTGTCCTGAGGATAAAGTAATAATTCTGTAGTTATCCTGACACAACACACACACACACATACACACACACCACACACACACACACATGCACACACATCACAATGACTGGGTTTAGGTTTCTTCTCAGTGAGAGTCAATACCAAAAGACAATAAAGTAACATTAACAGTGTTGTGGAGAAGGAAGTATGTCTACAGAATATTATACACAGCCAAGTTGTCATGAAGTGTAAAAGCGAATGGCAGATATTCTTAAACAGGAAAAATCAAGAAATAGAGAACTTAGAAATCTTCTTAGAGAAAAAAAAAAAATCAGTGATGAAATCCAGGGAACCAGGGCTGAATGAGGAAGTCATGGTTCAACTAGTGCCAATCAATGCTGGGTGACAGTTCAGCAATGACTATAAAAGTTATGAATGGTAAATGTGAACCAGGCCCCATAATTTTATACTGAGCCAAGTTGTCTTCTGAGGATAAGGCAAGAGACAAACATCTCAGGAAGGCATAAAGAATATAGCACATTTGAGCCCGTCTTAAAAAAATGTACTTGATGATAAAATCCAGACAACCAAGAGAAGAATGAATATAAACAACTGAGACTTAGTGAAGCTGTAGTTTAAAACAAAACAACAAAAAAGTTGTGAAAGGCTTGAGTTCGTTTGACTATAGAATATACATTTTGTTTTTAAATGGGGGAATTATAGTTTAAGATCAAAACATCCATGTTACAAACCTTGAAAGTTATACATTATGTATCATATTTATATAAAATAAAATTGTAAAAAAGGAACTGGGAGAGGGAAGGTGGAAGTAATTTGTGTTTTTTAATCTCTCAAAATATGGAAACAGTTGATAATGCTTCAAAGCCCAGAAAAATAATATTTTAAAAACCTGAAGGTTTTTTTTATGGTTTTTATCATTTTGTTTCTTAAAGATTAATTAAAAAAACTAATAAATCTTGGTTAGAGAAAATCTGAAGTTCAGTAATCCTAGTTTCACTTCAATTCTAGTTATGCTACATTTAAGCACAATTAAATTTGATATTTTTATTTTAGAACAGAAAATAGAGTATTATTTTAACTTTGGAAGATTATTTTTGGTGACCAGTTCTGACTCATAGCAACCCTATAGGATGGAGTAGAACTGTCCCATAGGATTTCCAAGCCTGTAATCTTTATGGAAGCAGACTGCCACATCATTCTCTCATGAAGTGGCTCATAGCTTCCAACCAGTGACCTCTTGTTTAGCAGCTGAACACTTAAACACTGTGCCACCGGAACTCTTATGCTACCACCACTAAAAAGGAGCCCTGGTGGAGCAATGGTTAAGTGCTCAGCTGCTAACCGAAAAGTCAATAGTTTGAGCCCACCAGTGGCTCTGTGGGAAAAAAGACCTGGCAATCTGCTCCCATACAGATTATACCCTAAGAAACCCTATGCGACAGTTCTACTCTGTCATGGAAGGTCACTATGAGTCAGAATCAGCTGAACCACACACAACAACAACTACTACTAAAATCAATAACTAACTTTTGTTGTGCACTTGACAAATGGCCAGCACTTTTCTAAGTACTCCACAATTATCTCTATCAATCATCTAAATAACAGTTATCTCCATTTTATAGATGAGGAAACCGAGGAACAGAGAGATTAGGTAGTTTACTGAGAGTCCCACAGCTAGTTAGTGGTAAAGGCAGGGTGAATAGATATCATTAAACTAACATTGATAATATTTTACCAGATATTTAAATAATTATTCTACAAAAAGGAATAAATAAACTTGTGTAAAAACTTATGGGAGTCTTATAATATTTGAATGCATTGAATATTTGGGAGAGAAGCAAAAGAGAATGTGGAATTAGAACTTCCACTATCATGTTTTTTATGTTTATCTCAGAAGAGTAGGTTCCTAAGAACTACTGAGACCAAATACAAAATGGACCATTCTATTATGCTTTTCCTTCCTTTCCCAAACTGTTGCTATTATTAACTACCTCCATCCTCTACTGGAAAATATTTTCTAAGGCATTAGAATCATCCACATGACACATTTTAGAAAAAACAAGCAATGATTGACTTCGAAGTCCAATCAAGTACATTGCATATCCTTACATTTGTGCTGAGCCACATGATACCAGAAGGCTTCTGTGCAGCATCTTGGAACTAGGTACACAATGAGAATAAGAACTTTGCTATTTTTGCAGGAATCAAGAATTCCTTCAGCATGCCTCTAGGGCTAACATTTCCAATTTCTACTCACCATAAACTTATCTTGAGACTTCGAGATGAGCCTACAACCCTGCGTTACCACGTATGTAGCACTGTGATCTATTGATCTATAGCTGGTGATTCTATCCTTGACAACAGCCTAGAAGATCAATATCTGATCTTGATGTTCAAAATCATCTCCCACTGTATGAGTCAAATCACTCCACAACATCTCTACATAGGTATTTCCGATGTTTGAAGAACCTGTCTGCTTAAAAGTCAACAATAGGAAGTTAAGGCATTTCTTGAAAAAGCTTTGTTACTCAAACTTTGCCTTAGGCTCTATTTTCTAATCAACCTGGACTAGGACAGATACTCCAAAGGAGATTTTTAGAATTAAATGATCAGTAAAATTTGTGTTTTTCTCATTTTCTCAACATCATTTTATGTTCAATGATAGAGGAGGCAAAAAGGTCAGACAGCCAGTGTTTAGCCAGTTTAATTAGTGTTTGAGCTGGTCACTCTGCTAGTTGTTCATGTACGTATTTTATATAAATGCAACAATCTTAGCGTTTAGATCATTTTATCTCAACTTTACAGATGAGGAAACTGATGCCCCCAAAGTTTTATGCAATATGTCTAAATTCACACAGCTATTGAGTGAAGACATTGGGGTTGAAAGCCAGGTTTATTTGCTTCCAAAAGCACCTATTATTCTCTTTTACCAGTCACTCTGTTTAAATATGACAAGTAGGGTATTATGTTCCAGAAAGGATTTTAAGTGGCTTATAAGTGTTCGTGGAGCCTGGTGGCACAGTGGTTAAGAGCTCAGCTGCTAACCCAGAGGCCGGCAGTTCAAATCCACCAGCCACTCCTTGGAAACCTTATGGGGCAGTTTTATGCTGCCCTGTAGGGTCGCTATGAGTTGGAATCGACTCAGCTGCAATGGGTTTGGTTTTGGGTTATAAGTGTTGGTAATATGTGACAAAATAAAATATCTCACCTATGAAGACTCATGGAGAAATTATTTACAGGGCAAACATAGCTATGTTCTGGATGATACTCTGCTTGAATTTAATGCTACTCTCTGACATTTTAGGATGAAAGAGTTTTTGCTAAGAGCTACCGAGTTGGACTAATATGTCTAGTTACTATAGCTGATGCCCAAACTCCTGTGTTATTCAAGATTCAACTTGTAGTGTAGCCAACATGGCATTGCCATTTGCCATAGAGATTTCTTCCGAGATGACTTGACAATAACAGTACCTGTATACTTCTCTGTCATCTGGTTGTTGTTGTTTTGGTATTATCTCCAAAGCAGAAAATAAAGAAAGTTCTAGTGCTCTCCCCTGATGAGGAGTCACTTGATGTTATACTACATGTTATCTTAATACAAATTAATCATGGATAAAGGTATCCCTTTTGATATAATGTATAGAGAATTATATGCAATGAGTGAAAATGGGTATTATGCATCACAGAAGTATAACCTAGTTCAGTACTTCTAGTTATCTATAAATGTATTCATATAATATCTCTATGTATGCATTTATGTATGTATTTGTTGTTCTTGTTAGGTAGGGTCTAGTTGGTTCTGACTCACAGCGACTTTATAGGACAGAGTAGAACTGCCCCATAGGGTTTCCAAGGAGCGGCTGGTGGTTTCAAACTGCTGAACTTTTGGTTAGCAGGCAAACTCTTAACCACTGTGCCACCAGGGCTCATGTATATATTTAGCTATATCTATATCCATATCTATGTATATGCGTATGTATATACACATGTATATAGATATATATACACACACAATACATATATATTCCTTTCTTTGAAGTCTTGTAAATGCTCATTTGGATTCTTCATGGTTTTATGCTGTAGCATTTTAAGAGGGGGTTGCACAGAATGGTTTCTCTGATTTAACAACTCTTATTCTACTCATTATTTACCGTTTTACCATTTTGAAATCAGTGGGAATCTAGGGGTTAATTTAAGTAATTTAAATTTAAGTATGCATATTGCCACATAATTTTTCCTGGAATATATTGTCTTATTTATGAACTTACATTAAAAAGGGTAAGAGTGCCTAGAAGAATTTCTTCCCAATAGGATTGGTTGAAGGTGCAAAGTCATAAATTAACATTAAGCACGCTCTAGGGAAATACTATAATCATACAGGGGATTTCCATGTTATATTATCTGTCCTTCGTTGGCCAACTCATGAAAAATTTGTCTTTGTGAGAAAGATTAACAGATGTACTTGAATGAACCCTCCTTTTGGAATAGTATGGGATTCAGATCAGTTCTTTCATTTAGAATGTTCTGTATGGCATTTCCTTTTTCTGTTTGGGATGTGAAATAACTTATACTGAGTTCACACTCATAATGATTCATTATCCTCTTATGGGGTTGTGGAAGTTAGGAGAAACTGTGAATAATTGAGAAAGTTTAGAAAAGGGTACCAAAAAATTGTAAATCTGATATCAGTTGCTCACATTCTTCAGAAAAAGAAGGTTATTAGGGAGGGATATGATTTAAGATGTTCTAACCATGCAAAGACATTGCTGAATTTCAACATTTAATGAACCTTTGTGATATTTCACGTTCTTAATTAGATTTTAATCTAATTCTCCAGTGCCAACTTTTTAAATGGAAAAGAGAAAACATTTAACTTTTATGTGCACCATGAGACCAATGCTCTCACTCTAATTTTCAAGAGTCTCTGAGAAAAAAGTAAGGAGATTACATGTGGAATACATAAACCAAAAAGAACTCACTTATTTTTTTGTTCTGCTTTCTAATGCAGACAGCTATTCTTGTCTCCTTAATTACCCCCAAGTGATACAGGTGTCTGATCACATATTACACCGGATGTTCCTGGATCTAATTCTTACCACTCCCCTTGTTTTCTACCCAAACTCTGTACATAACCTCCCACTTGACTGTACAAGCACCTGTAAAACATAAGCCATGTGATTATTTTAAAAGAGGTTTCTGCCTTCTTCTAAAAAAAAAAAAAAAACAACACACACACACACAAACTATGTTAAAGCATGTATGGTGAGATATTTGCAGTTTTAGCAAATGTGCTTATGGTTTTTTGTACCTATTTTTATCTCCACCTTTTAGCATTTCCCCCATAGAGGCAGCAGTATTCATCTCAGGTGAGAAACATGGAATGGAAAAGCAGAAGCAAAAGCCTTTTAAGTTTCACAGCCTGAAGCTTTGACTTGCAAAATCATAGGTTCTAACAGGAAATCCATGATGCTGTAAAAGAAGTCCTCTTTTTTTTCTAGATTGAAAATCATTCCCCCACAAGGGGGAGAGATGGGAGAACTGGGGAAATTAAATCATTTATACTGGTAGGTTCCATAGAATGAGTTCTGCTATAATCCAGGAGGAGAGGGAAATGTGCAAGAAAATTTCATATAGAGTATCTGAAAGCAAAAGTGTCTATGTGACCACATCCCCCAAACCATCTCAAGTATAGCCTGGTAGGATAGAAATCCTGTGGAGTGTGTTTGGGCGGATTGTTCTGAGTTACCTTCACAGAATTTCCTGAGGCTCAGAGTTGGATGGAAGTAGTAGAATATTTCCATGTGACAAAGATAGCCAGCAGTGGTCTGAGTAAATCAAGGATGGAAAACAAATGTGGATGAGTATACCCTCCCAGCTGAGATGCCCATTCTTGTATTTGGTATAAGCAGTGATCATCTACATGACCCCTCTAATCCACACTGTGATATTATGGGCTAGAACTTAAGAGTGACTGTGGGGAGAGGGTGATGAAGACTGTGATTAAGTTTCCAGAACTTGGAAAAATGAGACTCGAAAGAGAAATTAAATTCAGGTATAGAAAAAAATATTAATTTATTCTTTTATTTCACACTAGGATTTATGGAGTGAAATTTATATCCATCTTCCTCCTTTTCTCAAAAAAAAAAAATAAAAAATTCTGCCCCTCAGTTCAGAGGAAAGGAATAGTTACTAGGTTATTGTTTGTGGTGTACTGGTAAATGTCTAACAACTATCTTTCCAGAAAAACAAAAATCCAAGTATTTTAGTATTTGCCAGTGTTCATGGCATAATTTCAAGCTACCAACTTGTAGATGTAGCTGTATAAGTACATG
Source organism: Dugong dugon (assembly GCA_030035585.1). Taxonomy (NCBI): domain Eukaryota; kingdom Metazoa; phylum Chordata; class Mammalia; order Sirenia; family Dugongidae; genus Dugong; species Dugong dugon. The sequence continues at coordinate 15,122,658 of CM057463.1, read as the reverse complement.
TAGATGATGTATATATGGGTAGTTAAATGGAAGGGTGGATGATGAATGTAAACATGAGTAGTTGTACAGATGGATGAGTAGGAGGATGGATGCTACCATGGATGCACCCTTGGTAGATGGATGCTAGATGGATGGATGGTTAGATGGGAAAATGGATGGGTAGTTGGGAGGTTTATTGGTAGAAGTAAGAATTCCTAGTCACTGTTCTTAAAGAACCAGTGACCTGGTTGATTTAAAGCTACCAGATGTCACTGAACATGCAAGTAATAAGAGATGCACACAATCAGCTCTCACCATCTCTGGTGATACCTGCCAGCTCTGACTCATCATTGCCTGTAGTTGATAAATAGATAAAGGGCAGACCTCTCTTTCTCATCTATCTACGGGTTCAGATGCAGAGCTCTAGTAGCTTCACTGATGGGTGTAGACTATTTTTAAAGCACAGGGAGTCCAGTGTTAAGGATTAGTTTTTCCAGGACCAGTATCCTCGCAATAGGTGTTTTTGAGTCACACTGTGTTCCTTATCTGGAGTATGACCATGGATTTTATTTTCCTTCAATTTATTATTTAGAAAACACATTAAATAATAGCATTATACTGGCAAATTGCAGAAATAAGGGGTGAAGGAGATTCACTCTAACAGAGTCTGTATTAGGGTTCAGCATAACTGGAACATGTAGAGAAGTCACAATGCCAGGACAAAACTACAGAAAAAGGGAGCACACCTAGAAAGAAGTCGTGCTGTGTATTTAGTGCTTAAAGGAAAAATTATATAGATTCTATTCTAAGATATTAAAGTTCTAAGCTTACATAAAGAATTTTTTTTTTTTTAAATTTATTAAGTCCTCTATTTACAACCTGTAGAAAATACTATATACTTGCTGGGATATGTTTTAATATGATTTTTGTATACTTACTCTTTGTCACTTTTCTGTTTTATATGTATTACTCATTTAGTTATTAGAACAATACATAAGACAGGTACTATTATTACCATTTCCATGTTAGATGAGGAAACTGAGACTTCAAGAAGTTAAGTAACTTGCTCAAGAGTCTCAGTTGAGTGTTGGAACTACTCCCCAATGATAGAAACAATGATGTTTACCCAATTTACTTTGGAAGTCAGTATCATAGAATTGATTCCTGCTCATTAATTTACTGTATCTTATGCTGCTATACAGTGAAGTGATCAATAAATTTTTGTTGAGTGAATTGATTAATCCTTTGCTTTATTTAAGGCTACCTGGGTGGCACAAATGGTTAGTGCTTGGCTACTAAACAAATGTCGGTGGTTCAAACCTACTCAGAGGCTCTTCAGAAGAAAGCCCTGCGGATATGATTCCAAAAGGTCACAGCCATGAAAACTATGTGGAGCGTAATTCCACAATGACAAACATGGGGTCGTCATGAGTCAGAATCAACTCAACAACAATTGTTTTTTTGTTTGGCTTTATTTATTCTGGTTTTGACTGTTGTGATTATTTTAAACAATTGCTATAGTTTATTATCCTTTTAGTATTTTACTTGTTGGCCCATTGAATAGTAGTAGTTTTATCAGTGTTTACAAAGATTCAACAATGGAATTGCATTCTTAACTCATACACAGTAAGTTTAAAATAAAAACAGATAGTTAAAAACATTTTTTTTTAACTTTTTAATCATAAGAGAATTCTATGGATTTTTCACAGAAATTTTTTAAAATTAATTAAATTAATTATTTGGATGTGATTATTAGATGAGAGTATGTAGCAGCTTGAAAGTAGTTGCCAAAACTGAATGAAATGAAAAAAAGGCACGTGAAATCCTATACTCAGCTACTCCCTTTATGCTTACTGATACCAAAATATAGTATTAAAATATACATTTCACCATTCTCAAATTATCCAACTTCTATTCCAAAGTCACAGCATCAATGATTTATCTTTTTTTTTTCCTATGAAGTTAATGCAATTGGAGGGAAAACTTCAAACATTTCTGGAGAAATAATTAATTTCATACAGCCTAAACAGAATTACCTGTTGCAAAAGACCTCTTTAAAGTGTTAAAAAGCAAAGATGTCACTTTGAGGAGAAAGGTGTGCCTGATCAAGCCATGGTATTTTTAATCGCCTTATGTGCATTTGAAAGCTGGACAATGAATAAGAAAGACAGAAAAAGAATTGATGCCTTTGAATTACGGTGTTGGTGAAGAATATTGAACATACCGTGGACTTCCAGAAGAACAAACAAATCTGTCTTGGAAGAAGTACAGCCGGAATCCTCCTTAGAAGTGAGGACGGCGAGCCTTCGTCTCGCTTACTTTGGACATGTTCTCAGGAGCGACCAGTCCCTGGAGAAGGACACAATGCTTGGTAAAGTAGAGGGTCATCAAAAAAGAGAAAGACCTTTAAGGAGATAGATTGACGTAGTGGGTGAAACATTGGGCTCAAACATAACAACGATTGTGAGGATGGTGCAAGACTGAATGGTGTTTTGTTCTGTTGTACATAAGATTGCTATGAGTCGGAATGATTCAATGGCACCTAACAACAATAACAACAACAACAAAAAGAATTATGTGTAGCTTAACCAGGGAGAAGGGAATCAACCCTGATCTATGGTGATTCGAGTTGACTGCATAAATCATAGCCCACAAAGGACTCCATGGATACCTTGACGTTAAAATACATTCATGGAAAACCAGAATGGGTGTCATGTTGTCATGTCCAAATTGTGTCCTGAAGCGTATGTCACCATATCTCCCTGTTCTTACACATTAATGCAGCATCAGTCATGAGAAATTACTCCATTTTTCCTTTCTTGTTGTTTTCCTAAACATACGTTATAAATATGTTAAATTCAAACAAAATCTTAAAAACATTAAATGGAGTTAAAAATGTGAATAACGTTAAAACAGTTTCAGGATATTTCATTTCTTATTATTTTGTAATTCTCTGTCCCTGACAAAACAGCTCTCTCTTATCTTTTTTCCTACCCTTTTCCCCTTCCCCTATGCAACTGAAAATTAGGGAATGATGTTAAGTAAATAGTACATTATTTTAATCTTTGCCTGGAACTTTCCATGATCTTGCTGGTGGGCTTGGTCCTGTTAACTAACCACCTGCACTCTATTTCAGATATACAGAATAGAGAGTTTTGGAACCAGTATACGATTAACTACTGGACGCTATTTGTAGAAAACTTTATATTTGCCTTAACATGTCTTGTAGTCTGGGTAAAAGCCAATGCTATCTTAATGACAAAATTGTTGGGGAAATAAATGTGTAAGAGGTTAATTTAAATGGTGAAATAAATGGCCTTTTAGTTTCAAGTGAGAAAAAAATCAGAATGTTTAATAGTTCAAACGAAAGTTACTTGTACTATACCATCAATGATTTATTCCATGGAGTGACTGAGGCCAACATAACTGGATCGTGTAGCCTTCATCTGGTCAGCCTGTCTTTCACGGTATCATGTCAACGTAACATCATTCATGTCAGTTATGCAACTTAACAAAATACATGGAGCAATGCTTTCATAAGTCATCCTGGCAGTAACGTAACAGAATATTGAGTCTATAACTTGATGGTAAATACTTATTTTCCAAGTCGGTTTAAAAGGTTGACTATTCCTTCAAATTTGCATTGCTATAGAGAAGAAAAATCGTTTGTCTTAGGCCTTCAAGCCACTTTTTTAAGGGGGAAATGAGGACTATTCCAAATAAGGAGTAAGCAATGATTCATGAACCTACTAGCTGAAGGAAGTTAGAAAATACCAAAACAGGAGCTCACGTTCTTCTCTTTCCCCTCTATAGACAGATAACAGTGTATTATATGTGCCTGTATGGTGCTTTGTAGCTTACTTTACCTGCACATTGTCTCATTAAATATGTACAGGGAGCCATGATATTGGTATTTATTATTTCCATTTCTCAGGTGGGAAAACTGAAACCCATAAATCCATATCCTCTGAATCAAAATTTACATCTCTTCCTACTACCTTTGGTTTCTTTAATCGCCTATATGACTGTGTGTACTAAGAGCTTAGTGGAGCCAAGTCAATCATTTGGACTACCTAGCCGATGGGTGTGGTGTGGATCATTATTGGATCAAATTAGGTGCCAAAATTGACCTCAATCACAAAATAGTAAGCATAAATACTTAAGCAAAACTATTATCTAGTTATTTCCCACCCCACCACGCAATGATCAGTGCCAAGATTGTGATATACATTACATTGAATATTTTCTGACAGTGTGCTGATACATGCAGTAGTAAAAGAATTAGGTAGATCTATGAGGGGAAGGATGTGGTTCATTTTGTCCCTTACTGGGTTAAAGAGAAGTTTGAAATCTAAGTGTTTGCTTAATTGAAGATAAAACTAATACAAGCCAAGTGAATAACTTAATTTAAGGTTAAAAATTGGTCCAATTATTATTAGAAATCTTGTCTTCTATTTATTTTTTCATATCCCATTCTTATTCAAAGGAGTTAGTGGAAACATTTTATTCCCATAATGTTACAGTTGCTGAATTAGATAAAGATAGCCACATTTGGTATAACTTGGTATATTGGACTGTCAAACGTTATGTATCCAGGAAATGTTCCATAAAAATATTCAGGTTCATGTTTCCCGTTTAAAGCCCAAGTGTATATTAAGAAAAACAGAACCTCTATATTTTCTCGAGCTTTTATAATTATCAAAATATTCTTTTGTGAGAAATACTTGATGTACCAAAAGTTTAAAAAGCTTTCATGATGTCTGTGTTAATGAGGTTTTATCTTGCCAGACCTAAGATTTTATTTAAGTTCGAAACATTGAAGCATTAGACTTAAGTTGATATATACTTGGGCTTACCAGACATACACTCTCATTCCTTTTATTCTTGTTGCTGATAAATATGGTGTTTCCTTTTCCATATAAATACTTTTTAAAAAAAAAAGATCTTCAAAACTAGGAAATTTAAAAAATAGACAATTTAAAAAATATTTTAAAATGTCTATTTTTTTAAAAAAAATGTTAACAGTTATTGGGATACAATTGACATGTAATAAATTATACATATTTAAATTGTGCTGTTGTTGTTAAGGAGTCCTGGTGGCATAGTGGTTAAGAGTTTGGCTGCTAACCAAAAAGGTTGGTGGTTAGAATCTACCAGTCACTCTTTGGAAACCCTATGGAGCAGTTCTACTTTGTCTCATAGGGTCACTATGAGTCAGAATCGATTTGAGGGCGAAAAATTTGGGTTTTTTTTGTTGTTGCTGATAGCTGTCATCCGGTAGGCCCTGATTCATGGCATCCCAAGCACAACGAAAGAAATGCCGCCAGGTTCGGCCCCATCCCCATGATTGTTTGCAGATTGGACCATTGTGCTCCACAAGGTGTTCATTGGCTAATTTTTGGAAGCAAATCACCATACCTTTTTTCCTAGTACATCTTAGTCTGGAAGCTCCACTGAAACCTGTTCAGCATCATAGCACAATGCAAGCCTCTACGACAGATGGGTGGTGGCTGCACATGAGGTACACTGGTCCAGAATCAAACCTGGGTCTCCCACCTGGAAGTGGAGAATTCTACCACTGAACCACCAATGCCCCCTACTTAAAGTGTTCCATTACTATCGAGTCAATTCCAACTCATAGCGATCTTGTAGGACAGAGTAGAACTGCCCCATAGGGTTTCCAAGGCTGTAATCTTTATGGAAGCAGATTGCCACATCTTTCTCCCACTGAGCAGCTTGTGGGTTCAAACCACTGGCCTTTCAGTTAGCAGAGCGTTACGTATAAACCCATAAAAATCATCACTGAGATTATGATAATGAAGATGTCTATCACTCCCAATAGTTTCTTTGTGCCCGTTTGTAATATCCTCCCTCCTGCTCCTTTTCACTATACCCCTATCTGCAGACACTCACCAATCTGATGCCCATCACTACAGAGCAGTTTGCATGTTTTAGAAGTTGATATGAATGGAATCATGCACTCTCCTTTGTCTTGTTTCTTTCACTCCGCACAACTATGTAGAGGCTCGTCCATGTTGTTGCATGATTCAGCAAAGTTACATGATACAAGATCAATATGCATCACCACTATTCAATTGAATGCTCTATCTGCAGAGTTCTCTTACTATATGACTCTCTCCTGTCTTGTCCTCTGCCATGCAAACAATAGCTGCTTTGGACTCCCTGGGCTCCCAGTTCTACCTTCAATCTGCCAGTTCTGCCTGAATTTCTCCTCATGACACTTCAGCCTAGAAACTCTCTCCAGGTAGTAGACAGTGATAATTGTAGGGCTCACTTCACTTTATTCCCATCTCTCAGGGATTACTCATCTTTCTTGCCTGATGTCCAGTTTCTTAATAACGATTGTTTCATGTTTTTTCTATTCTTTATTTTTTTTAAGGTTGTTTCAGGCAGTAGAATAAATTCAGTCACTATTCCTTCAGTATGGCCCAAACCAGAAGTCTGACTTATTTACTTTTAACAACAACGAACTAAAGTAAAACTTTTATCCAAATTGATTAGCTCTTTCTCAAGTTTATAGTATGCCAGAAGCAACAAGTGAGGAGGGAGATACGGAATTTTTGATGAAAGTACGGAGGTTAACAGATAAATGAACTCCGTTAGGCAGTTTGAATCCACCATCTGCTCCTTGGAAACCCTATGGGGCAATGCTACTCTGTCCTACAGGGTCGCTATGAGTTGAAATTGACTCAACTCAATGGCAATGGTTTTTTTTTTGTGGGGGTCGGGTGGGGAATACAAGTGAAGAAGCAGAAAGAAATAAAAAGCCAAGGCATCTCTTATCTGTCAGTCTGAAGGCAAAAAGAGGCATATTTAGTCACTTCTTTCTTTCTTAGTCCACATTACTTTACAGCCACCTTCTTAGTAATTTTCTGTAAGAATATATTTGTAAAATAACTTTAAGTATCCTTTTTGATAATCTAGGTATTTGAAATCATGTTTCTGGGCTCCCGGCCTAGATGCAAGCCTAGTAATAAAGAATTGTAGAGAAATAGTAAGAGAGAGCCAAATGGAATTTTAAGGAATAATTAACTTTTCTGATAAGGCAGAATCATTTGGAAACCTCATTGCCAGTTTCACCTTTGAGGTGATTTCTACATGACAAGTTGTTGTTAGCTGCTGTCGAGTCGATTCTGACTCATGGTGACCCCATGTGTGCAGAATAAAACTGCTCCACAGTGTTTTCAAGGCTGTGACCTTTTGGAAGCACATCTCCAGGTCTGTCTTCCAAGGTGCCTCTGGGTGGGTTCAAACCACCAACCTTTCCGCTAGTAGCGTATATTGAGAAGGAACTCAGTTAGGGTAGGGTGGAAGGAAACATTTACAAAGCAAAAGATAACAAAAATCAGCAAAAAATCTGAAACATCAATTTAGAAAAAATGTAAATGAAAAATTTAAATCTGTAATAAAAGATTGGAGGTATGAACATTTATACAAAGTGTAAGACAGCTCACGTAGAGACTCACATTTTCTTTTAAAAGAATCATATTAGAGTTATTTGGCTAAAAATGTCACATCTGTCTTACAGCAATGACAACACGAAAACAACAGGATTTACAAGATAATTGCAAAATAAATACCATACCCACCTAATGGAAAAACATCTGTGTGGTTTAACTTATTGCAGCTATTTGTCACTATGGTTTATAGATAAGCCTGCACTTTTTCTTAGATTTACTATTGGAAACTTCTATTTATAAAGTCTGGTTCAAGATAGGAAACGTGTTTTGATTGATTATTCTGATAAGAAATTGATAGACCAAGTTTTCAAACCACAGAAATACTAGGAGATACGGTAACAGTTGAAAGAAAATTACTTTGCAATGACTTTTACAAGTAGTAATGATTGTACCTGCAAATCTTGTACTTGTTTACCAAAATTGAGATAGAAGCATTTTGACTAAACTAACATGTAGAGTGAGATGAGAATTTCTCCCCCTAATAATGGATAGTAAACATCGTAACATTTGAGAAAACATAACCTTCAACTCCAAAACGTTAAAATTTCCTATGGAAGAAGCAGATATCACCAAAACAATCCAAGAAATTAAAAATACATTATGATTACAAGGGCAATGAATTGGCAGTTTCTGACGACCTGATGCAACATTAAAAATAAATACACACAGACATAAACACGTTAACAAAATCATAATAGCTGACTCCAGAATTCCTCTCAGGAAGAGAACTATCTTAATTTGAGTAGGTGTGGATAGTGAGATCCTTAGGGTGTTGCTGGGTGTTGGTGTTAGTTGCCATTGAGTAGACTCCGACTCTTGGAGACCTTATGTATAAAGGAATGATAATTGGCCTTACGCCATCTTCATGATCATCGGTATTTTTTAGTCTATTAGTTTGACTGTTGTTTCAGTACATCTCATTGGGGGTTTTCCTCATTTTTACTGACCCTCTACTTTGCTTGCCATGATGTCCTTTTCTAGCGATTCTGATGACGTGTCCAAGGAAGCGAGTTGAAGTCTTACCATCTTCACTTTTAAGGAACATGCTGGTTGTATTTCTTCTAAGGCTTATTTGTTTGTTCTTCTGGCAGTCCATGGTATATTCATTAAATTCCTCACCAACACCACAGTTCAAATGTGTCAATTTGGATAAACAAGGATAAAATATCTAGGCATTCCTCATAAAACCACAAACAAAGAAGCATGCAAACAAACAGGAATTTGTAGTTGGAGCAGAGCAGAAATGAGAGAGAAGACAAAGAGAGAAGGCTGAGGAACATGGTGGAAAGTTGGAGTCCACGCTGTGGAAAAGACCACTAAAACTTTATAAGAATAGAGAAGTTTAACAGTATGATATTATGTGGTGTTAAGAGCTATGATGTAAACTCTTCTGCCATTACCCTTTATTTTCAATGATGCTGGCCACATATATGCATTTGTCAATTAAATTTTAGGAAAAAAAATTTTTTAAATGGCTTTGTTTCTTGTCTGGTGTAAGATGGTGGGTAATAGGAATACCATCTGTAGACACCAGGACCATATATCTGTTGAACTAAACCAGAGCCAGATATTAGAGGAAAAAATATGTTACTATCTCCTGTAGTAACTTATGTCTCCAGATATAGAGGTTTGCAGAAATCCTTGCTTATTAGAGGGAAATTCAATCAATTTTATTTGAATCTCAAAGGGCACCAACAAGTTTCACTGAGTTAAAATCCTGTCTCTGTTACCTATTAGCTGTATGTTCTCGCTGCTAGGTGTTGTTGAGTCAATTTTAGACTCATAGTGATCTCATGTGACAGAGTAGAACTGCTCCATGGAGTTTTCTGGGCTATAATCTTTATTCGAGCAGATTGCCCAGTCTGTCTCTCATGGAGCCACTGGGTAGGTTTGAACCACCAACCTTTTGAGCGCTTAACCATTGTGCCACCAGGGCTCTTTGTTAGCTGTATGCTCTTAAGCAATTCCTACAAGCTATCATCTCAGTTACTTATCTGTTAAAACAAGATGCTAACACTTATTTCAAAGGTTTCTTTCTGAGGATTAAATGTAGTAAAGTAATTGAAAGTTTCTGGCATACACTTAAGTGTCCGGTAGATATTAGATGAAATAGTAGATATTATATGAGGACATAGCTGGAACTGGTAATTGAAAGAACAATAGCTCATTTCTTCAACAAACACTTATGAGTCCCTAATTTGTTGCAGGCACTGAATAATATATCATTGAGCAATACGGACAAAGTTCTCTCCTCTCGAGGAGATAACATTACACAAACAGTGAACAAAGAGCTTTTTTTATTTTTTTTTTGTAGACTGGCTACCATTACAGAAATGCTGTCAAATGGTATAAAATTTAAATTATAATGAGACAAACCAAATATGCGGGGCATGAAATATAGTAATTTTTTCTCAGGGAACTTAAGCAAGTTATTCTCTGTGCATCAGTTTTTCTCCGTAAGCGTTGTTGATAATCCTTCTGAAAGTAAAAAATAAAAAATGAAGCACTCTAACCAGAGATCATTTTAAAAGTAATATTAATATGAAAGAAATATAAGCAAAATAATGTGTCGAAGGCTGAATTACCTTTCTATAATTAAGTAAAAACAAAAAAACGATAGTTGCCATCGAGTCGATTCTGACTCATGGCGACCTTACATGTGTTGGAGTAGAACTGTACTCTGTAGGGTTTTCAGTAGCTATGATCTTTTGGAAGTAGATCACTAGGCTTTTCTTTCAAGGAGGCTTGGAGTGGACTCAAACCATCAACCTTTCAGTTCACAGCAAACGCATTAACCGTTTGCACCACCCAGAGACTCACAATTAAGTAAAAGGCTAGCAAAAACTATGATAATTGAAAATATTCAGGTAAGATTAGAAAGAAGAGTTAGATACACAATCAATATTAGACGAAGCCTGAAACAGAATTGAAGTTGTGAACAGCACAGTGGAAAATACACATGCAATATGTTTAATGTAATATTCAGCTTAATACAAAATTTTTCTATTTTTTTAAAATGCATCTTAAAATTTAACAAACAACTTCCTCTTTTCTCTCAAGGTATAGTGGATGGAAACATATTGAAATATTTGCAAGCTGCCTGTCAGCAATGATGGAATAGCTAGAATCAAGCTAAACCTCTTGCAGAAGACAGATGTGGACTCTAGGTAAACAAACAAAATGAAACAGTAGCTTGAAGGCATCAAACAGCAGTTGAGGCAACCAAGACTTGAGCGACCAAGATATCATTAAGGAGGCAACTTCACTGAAGTAAGTTCTATATTTGTGGCCATGTTTCCCTCCTGGAAGACTTGTCAAATCTCTATATAGGGCATGGACCCCAAAAACAAAGACGTGGCCTAGATATTGTCTCTCTTGCTGGGCCAAGGAGGAAAAAAGTGGCCATGGCAATTAGGGCGGTGTGGTACTAGAACAATAATAAACATATTTTGTTGTTGTTAGATGCTGTTGAGTCAACTCCAATTTATAGCAACCTCATGTATGACAGAACGAAACATTGCCTGGGCCTGCACCATGGTCACAATTGTTTTTTGAGCCCATGTTTGCAGCCACTGTGTCAGTCCATCTCATGAAGCGTCTTCCTCTTTCTCGCTGAGACTTTACTTTACAAAGCGTGATGTCTTTCTCGAGGGATCGGTGCCTCCTGATAACATGTGCAAAGTAAGTGAGATGAAGTCTCGCCATCCTCGCTTCTAAGGAGCGTTCTGGCTGTACTTCTTCCAAGACAGATTAGTTCATTCTTTGGGCAGTCCACAGATCCATGAAACAGAGAGTATAGAAACAGACCAACATATACTATACATTTGCTTTACAACAAAAGTACTCACTCCAATGTGTTCAAGATAGTTTTTTTTTTTCCCCTAAACAAATGGCGCTGGATTAATTGTACATTCACAAAAAAAATTAACCTTGACCATGTACCTCACAGCATACCTCAATAAATGAAAGGTAAAACAATAGGACTTCTAGTAGCTAATATAAGAGAAGATCATCGTGACTTTGAGGTAGGCAAGGACTTCTTAAATAGAATATAAAACAGTAGTAACAGTGAAGGAAAAAATTATAAATTGAACTTCATCAAAATGATCATCTTTGTTCATCAAAAGACACCATTAAGAGCACAAAAACAAGTCACAGTGTGGAGAAGACATAGTCAATACATATATGACAAAAGACTCATTTCCTGCATGTAGAGGCAGTCCTTGGATCACAAACAAGTTCTGTTCCTAAGTCTGTCTTTAAGTCGAATTTGTACATAAGTCAGAACAGTTAGATATGGTTTGTATGTAACTTCAGTCAGATGTTTGTCTTAATATATAGTATATAGTGTGCCTTTCTATACCTAAAAAAAAGAAAGAACCACTTCCAGATACACTAAAATATCTTTAACATAATAATTACAGTAAAAATACTAATAATGTTTTGATGCATATTGCAAAGTAAAGCCTGTTTGTCATTACAAACCATTGAATGTACCTCAGATTTTTAATGTAATAGGCTTTATGGGGGTTGGTTCATTTACATCAGGTTTTATGTAAGTAGGATGTTAGTAACACAGGGACTGCCTGTATATAAATTTTTCTACAAATCAAAAAGAAAAAGACAATTTAATTAAAAAATAAGCATAAAATCTGAATAGACATATCACAAAAAATATATAAAATATGTTTGTGAAAAGGTGATCAACACTGTTATTCATCAGAGAAATGAAAATAAAAACCATTATGAGATACAGCTACATGCCCATCAGAATGGTGAAGATTTTTAAAAAGAAGAATTTTCCAAGTGTTGGAAATAATATGAAGTATCTGGAAATTTCATACACTGCTTTACATATGTGTAAAAAAATCTGGCAATGTTTATTGAAGATGAACTTAGACATATATCACAACTCAGTAACTCCACTCTTACATATATATCCAACATGAATACACATTTACACTAGAACAGACAAGAACATTTATGGCAGCATGATTCAAAATGGTTCAATACCAGAAACAGCTCAAAAGTCCATGAAAATTAGAATTGATAAATAAGCTGTGGCGTAATTACACCATTTCCTCACTTATTGACACAGTTAGGTTCCAAAGAGCAAGTCGTTATGTGAAATCTGTGTTATGCAAAAATGGAGGAAGACCATCTCAGATCACAAAATGGAGGATGACCATCTCAGATCACAAAATGGAGGATGACTACATCATTACATAACTTCCAAGTTACATCATTACCCAACTGCCAACCACTGAGGATCATGGCCCAGCCAAGCTGACAGATAACCCTAACCATCAAAGCCAACATTACTCTCACCTCATACCTCGGCATTTGTTACTGTACATCGTGAATGCACACAATGATTGGATAGTAGTTTTTTTACTATTGTCATAAATGGGAAATGTCAGATAATGAGATAGTTGGTAAGTAAGAAGGTGTATACGGTGGAATACAATTATGAATTTCTGGACAAGTTAAACATGAATAAATCTCACAAACAGTGTTGAACAATAAAATCGAGACATGAAAGATTATATGCTCTATGATTCAAATTATTTAAATTTCCCAAACAGGTAAAAGTAATCTATTATGATAGAAGTCACAATGGTTACTTTAGTGGGAGTGGTAGTGATGACTGGGGGATGGGGTGAGTGTAATTTTGGGGGTTCTGGTAATGTTATAGAGTCCTGGGTGGTACAAACAGTTGCTGCTGTTTGGCTACTAACTGAAATGTTGGAAGTTCAAATCTACCCAGAGGTGCTTACGAATAAAGGCCTGGTGATCTATTTCTGAGAAAAAAAAAAAAAGTCAGCCATTGCAAACCCTATGGAGCACAGTTATACTCTGACTCATATGGGATCACCATGAGTCAAAATCAACTCTATGGCAACTGGTACTGGTGGTAATTTTACATGCTTTGACCTGAATGGTGGTTATGCAGGCTTGATCACTATATTAAAATTTGTCAAGCTGTACACTTAAGATTTATGCATTTTAGAACATGCATTTATGTTACATTTCAACAAACAAAAATAAAATCTGGAAAAAGTAGTTCTAAAGAAATACTTCTTTATATTTTAAAACTATTTTTACATTTTTACTGCAAGATAGTGAAAAAATGTTCTAAGTCTAGTTCTTACAGAGAAGGATTCATTATTGTACTTTGTTTATTGTTTTGCCGCTTTGGAAGATCATTTTGAGAAATCACGGTTACTTATAATTTAATAAATCATTAATCATAAAAATAAATACTATTTTAGTTATATAGTGTCAAAATAAATCCCATATTTGAGAAAGTCAGAGCTATCTCAAGGCGAACATGAACTACTAACAGTGGCCTTCACTAATTAATGTATTTCCCAAGGTATCTCTTTTATATCCAAGGGACAAATTACTCAACCTGGAATCTCCTCTATGTCCCACTAGTGCAATTGGATTGCAATTAAAGGTTCATTATATTTCAATCCTTATTAAAAACACTTTCTGGAAATAACTCTCTGAAATAGTAGCCAAGTACTGTTAGCTTCATGATTGCAGCCAGTTTGAAGTGTTAAGGAGTTCCATCTAAGAAAAATTTACTAAGATTTATTAGATGTAAATAACAAAAGGGAGAAATCAATGTACTAAAGTCAGAATCCAATAGGAAATTGTCACCTAATAAATTAAGAACAAAATTTTTTCACTTTCCTTGTTCCACATGACTATCACAGCGTTCCAACTCTGAAATGCTGCATTAAAAACACTTCATTCACCAAATTACTTAGAATAATTTTTTTTAACAGAAGCTTACATGTAACCCAAGACACTTTCAAGGTAAAATTTGCTTTGAAAAACAATGAATTAACATAGAAGGAAAAGTTTTCATTGCTCTCAAAACTGGGGAAAACTGTGTTAAAAACTATAAAACTTATAGCTTCTAAAGTTATTACATTCTTGGCCAAAATAGCAGGTACAGCTTGTTGTAATTAGAATGTGAATTTGAGTGATTTAATTTGGAAGTAAGTGGATAGTTAATTTCTTACTGGCGCTTACACAATTGTAACGAATGATAATACTTAAGAAAGTAACTTTAAATATTCTGGCTTTGGTGGAGAGTTGTCAGCTACTGTCGAGGTTGGTCTAGAATATGCATTTATGTTACATTTCAACAAACAAAAATAAAATCTGGAAAATGTAGTTCTAAAGAAACACTTCTTTATATTTTAAAACTGTTCTTACATTTTTACGTGTAATTCTTATTTTATGATGAGATCCTGATAAAATTAATTCAACTTCTAAATTGCAAAGTTTTTATAATATCCATGTTATCTCCTAATGATTGCTTCAAAGCTACAGTGTTCAGTGATGTTTAACCTAACAATCAAGAGAAAAAAATAACCTCATATGACATTAGAAGTAGAAGCAGAAGTTACAAAATGATTTTTTAGCTAATATAATGACTTTTTTTATAGCCAATAAGAGGCAGAAATAACTCTCTCATAGCTAGTTAAGAAGCCCTGGTGGCCAACTGATTAAAGCATTTGGCTGCTAACCCCCTCACCTCCCTACAATAAGATGTGACCTTTTAAAATCCTGTTATTATGTATAGACAACTTTATTTCAGATGCCAATTTTAGAAATAAATTGTATGAAAATGTGCCGTTAATATGTGCAGCTTTTATTTCCAAAGATAAAGATACTTAAAAATTACTGTTCAGTCAGTAATATGATGTTTTCTAAACTTGTGTAAGTATCGTGTGTATGTGAATTTATGGATATGTGTATACAGGGGGGCTCCCTGGTGGCGCAGTCTTCAAGCTTTCATCTGCTAACCAAAATGCCTGGCAGTTGGAATCCACCAGCTGCTCCTTGGAAACCCCAGGGGGCAGTTCTAAGGGTAGATGGCAAAGGTTTTTTTTTTTCTTTGTTTTGGTATAGGGGGAGTGGGGAGGGAATCGGAGGCAAGGAGGAACTGGATGCTTAGCCCTTCAACTGCTTTTTACCCCACTTGGGAGGAAGTCTTCACTGAGTTGATGAATAGGGTTGCAATTTCTCCTACACATGTTTGTGGCCTCCTAGTTCTTGGATAATTTTTTTGTTTTGTTTTGTTTTTGAAGGATTAAAAAAAAAAAAGAATTGTCGTTGAGTAGACTCCTATTCATAGCGACCCAGAGGGTAGACCCATAGAGTAGAACTGCCCCATAGGGTTTCCAAGGAATGGCTAGTGAATTGAACTGCTGACCTTTCGGTTAGCAGCCGAGCTCTTAACCACTGCGCCACGAGGGCCCCTTTTGAAGGATACTTCCTCTTTCTTGTTGCTTAAATGCAATCAGGGTCAATTATTTAACAGTGAGGAGAGTTGAACAATGATGTCCAATTTTCATTGACGTGTATAGGAAGATTGTTGCAATGAATCCAAGGTAGTCACTGGTTTCTGGTACCCAACACAGAATGTCTGTAAACTGACAGAAGTTTCTCTGTTTCTCTTTACTAGCATTTAGCACATTTATTTTGAATTTTAATTATTTATTCACTTGTCTTATTTCCTCTCATATACTAGAAACTCTTAGAGGGCAGTATCTATACCAGAAATGATACTGCAAACTCTTAGAAGTCAGCATCGTTGTTCAATTCATCTTTGTACCCTCCAAGTACCCAGCCCAGTGCCCAGCACATATTGATGAACACACATCTATATTTTTTTTCAGAGATTCTCAATTCATAAGGACATTTGTAAGTCGATTTTTTAAATCTGATTATTAGATTTCCAGGCTGGCCCACTAGAGTGCTTTACCCATAGTTTGGAATACTTCTGATTTATAAAGAAAATGATTAAAAATAATGATGAAAGTATGGAAAAATAAAATTGAATAAGAAAATGCATCTAACCGTGCACAGTTGTAACTAAGAAAATTCATGTTTAATTTGTGAAAAATGTACAATGGAAGGGTACTTTTGAAAATTTTCAGCATTTTTTTTTAAGTGGTTAATAGAACTGACCCTGTATTGTATCTAATTTGACTTCAACATGCATGGGTTTTCCTTTGTTTTGTGTAATGAACGCCTATTATTATATTCTTCTGCTCTGACAATTCCCAGTTGTGTGACCTTGCAGGTGTTCCTTAACCAATCTGTGCCTCTGTGAGCTACTCCATAAAATGCGGGATAAGAGTAATAGTGATCTCAGCAAGTTTTTGTGATGATCAAATGACATAATCAATGTAAGGCATTTAGAATAGCGTTTGTCCTATATTAAGCACTTCAAAAATGTTAGCTATTATTGTTGTTTTTACTCATCTTCTCCTTCTGAATGCCTGTATACTAGATATCTCTGTAATCTACTTATCATGTTCTTTTGTCTTTTCTAATTATTTGTGTAATATCCTATTTCCTTTACAAGATTCGAATCTCCCTGCAGGCAGAGGATAACTTACATTACACAAAGTGCAAGTCATCTGCACTAAATAAACATTTATTTTTGTTGTAGTTCAATAAATAAAACAAAGGATGAAGGAGGGACGGAAAATGTAATTTTCTTAGACGAATAGACCAGGAAAATTATGGAAGGTGGGAAATAGGAAGGAGACTGTGGATGCATGGGCATCTCTGAATAAAGTTCTGCCTGCGAAAAAGAAAAGACCTAGCTATTGATATCTCGGGTTGGTTAATGTTTGACTGCAGTCACTGACAGAGAAGGTGTTTGCAGGCAAAAAAGATAGGTAGTGTGCATCTGATTGTAGGTAAGTAACTACATACATGGACGTGACTTTCAAAGTTTACAACTGCTTGTAAATATAACAAGGAGCCCTGGTGGCACAGTGGTTAAGTGCTTGGCTGCTAATCAAAAGGTCGGTGCTTTGAACTCACCAGCCGCTCTGTGGGAGAAATCAGTTTCCCTAAAGATTTACAGCCTTGGAAACGTTATGGGGCAGTTCTACTCTGACCTGTAGGATTGCTATAGGGTCACTATGAGTCAGAATCAACTCCACGGCAGCAGGTTTGGGTTTTTTTGTTTGTTGTTTGTAAGTATAACCTGAAAACTCCAGGTACCTCCAACCTGTGAGTTTAAATGAGGTCACATTAGCTCTAATGCACACATTTCCTCTCTTTTGATATCAGTTTTGCTCCCCGGGAATTTGAGCTCCTTCTAAAACTTCCTCTAGGTACTTAGTGGGCTTCTCCAGCTTCAGGGTTCAGATTAATGAGCCAGTGTTTGTAGCCACCGAGAGAGCCATCATTGTCCCTGCTACCTCTGCCTGTTCCTCTGAGGTCCTTCCCCACAGGCTCTGTCAGTGGCACCTGAGCATGGAAGTCTGTGTATTGAAGGCATTGGAGTCAGGAAGATAGACACTGGCCTTTCCCTAACTGTGTGTTGCATGGAATGCCTAGACCTTCAGGCCCTACTGCTTTTTCCCAGAGTTTCACAAATGATATAATGAATGAACAATAACAACAAACAAATAAACAGATGAACAATGTGACTATATTTAAAAAATGTTATTGAGTAAAATAATCTAGGCACAAAAGAGTGTATATATTTATGTGAAGCCCAAAAATAGGCAAAACTGAAAAATGGCGCTCTAAGCAGAAGCACCACGCCATCCCTCCACAGCAAATATCCGAAAAACTAAGACAAACAGAGAATACAACAATCTTGAAACCCTAAAACATCAAATGAAGAGATAAAGAACTCAGCCAAGCACCAAATGGAGTGAGAAAACTGACAGAGAACAGTGAGTGAGGAGAGATTCATGCAGAGGTCCCCTACCAGCTAATGCAGCGCGGATCCACCATCTTGGACTCCTATCAGAAACCAGCAAACGGGGGTATATGAAAGCAGCCTCAACCGGTAATTTGCCGTGTGCGCTTTCCCACCCCACCCCTCTCCCCCACCGCCCGGCTTGGCCTTCTCTGCTTCCCGCGGCCACGGTCTCTTGACTGGGAAGCACCAGCTGCTAGGATTCCACACACGCAAGCAGGCAGCTCTCTGGGTGCCATTTGTTGGCTGCTAGAGTTGCTTTTCTTTTCTGCTTTTTCTGATTTCTCACTTGCCTCTCGCCATCTCCCCCTCCTTTCACTCGAGTGCCGGGCTCCGTGCGCCACATTTGCTTCTTCCTGAGGGGCTTCAGAGCTCCGGCAATTTGTGATGTACGCTTTCCCACTCTCTACCCTTCTTCACCCACACTCAGCCTCCTCTGCTTCCCACGGACACAGTCTCTTGTCCAGAAACACCAGCCCCCACTAGCTGGCTCTCTGAGTGCCATTTGTTGGCTGATGGTGTTGCTTTTTTTTTTTTTTTCTTCTTCTTTTGATTTCTTGCTTGCCTCTTGCTGTCTCCCCCTCCTTTCGCTCCAGTGCCTGGCTCCGTGTGCTATCTTTGCTTCTTCCTGAGGAGCTGTGGAGCTCCATTTGAGTGTGGAACTGCCTCCCGGTCTAGGCTACCGCGCTGGTGGGATCCCAGGGCTTTTGTTCGTTTGTTCGTTTTGAATTGTTTGTCTGTTTTCTTTTCCTTTTCTTGAGTTGGGAGCCCCTTCTGGCCAGGCAGAGCTGCGTGGCAATGAACTCCCCTTTGGCTTCCACAGACGTGCAGAGGGATAACTGAGGACATTTTTTTTTTTTTTCTGTTTTTTTAGGGGGCCTTTCTTGTTCTTTTTTTTTTAAATTTGTTTTGTTTTCTTTTCCCTGTTTTTCCCTTTTTGTCTTTCTTCATTGCTCAGTCTCTCATCTCTCTATATCTTCCTTCTCTTTCCGATCCCTGA
Organism: Dugong dugon; assembly: GCA_030035585.1. Taxonomy (NCBI): domain Eukaryota; kingdom Metazoa; phylum Chordata; class Mammalia; order Sirenia; family Dugongidae; genus Dugong; species Dugong dugon. The sequence continues at coordinate 15,103,448 of CM057463.1, read as the reverse complement.
ATACCAGACATTGTATACCTCTACGCCTTCTAGCCAGGCTGTACTGCAACACCAGAGAGCTACTTCCCCAGACCTCATAGCTGCATCGATGGGATCCCTGGGAACGTTGTGGTTCTTTAACCTTTCTGATTTTTATTTACTCATTATTTTTTTTCTTCCTCTTCCCCTTTCTGTTTTTCTCCATTTCATAGTCTCTCATCTCTCCATTCCAACGGCAAGCTCCCCTAGCATTCTTTTTTGTTTGTTTGTAAGTTTTTGGCTCCTGTTCCTCTCTCCTCTCTCCCATATCCATCTTAGCTCCACACATAACAGTCCCCCTGCTGCATCCTGCCTACCTGCACTGTGCGCTTGACATCACACCACCAAGCAGCACAGGCACGGCCTACTGGAACCTGCCCTGCACTGATTACCGACCCACCCTGGTGGCTGTAGTAAGTGCCACAAACAAACCGTCCCAGTAACTCCTCTTCAGCTAGACCTGCCCTGCCGTACCATATCTGAGTGACTGACCCTGCCAGTTGGAGAAGGAGGTGAAAAGTATTGAGGGCACAGACGAGCAAACAACTAAGAGCACACAGTCCGCCTGCTCAGACACAGTCAAACTTATTTTTAAAAAAAGGGATGAAACGAACAAATCTACAGTCAATAAATGAGAAAAATAACTACAGAATGCCCCCAAAACAGCAGACAATATCAAAACATTTACAAAAACTGGACAGGATGGTTCCAGTAGGTGTCCAAAATAAAACAACAGATGACTCTCCTGTGGAAGAAAATGCACTAGAACTACCTGATAGGGAATTCAAATCTCTAATACTCAGACTTCTCCAAGAGCTGAGGCAAAAATCTGACAAACATGAGGCAAAAATAGACAAATTAATGGAAAATACAGACAAAAAATTCGAAGAATTCAGGAAGATGGTGCAGAAACAAAATACCAAAATAAATTCACAACTAGAAATTATACAAAGACAACAATTAGAAATCCAAAAGATAAACAACAAGATTTCCGAAATGAATGATGTCATAGAAGGGCTGAGAAGGAGATTTGAAAAGGTGGAAGACAGGATCATTGGAATTGAAGACAAACACTTTGATACAACTCTGTTTGAGGAAAATTCAGAAAAAAGAACAAATAAAAATGAAGAGACCCTGAGAGTTATGTGGGACATAATTAAAAGCAAAAATTTATGAGTGATTGGAATTCCAGAATGGGGAGAAAACAGAAAACACAGAGAGGATCATTGAGGAACTGCTGACAGAAAACTTCCACAATATCATGAAAGATGAAAAGCTGGCCATCCAAGAAGCTCAGCGAACCCCATATAGAAGAGACCCCAAAAGAAAATCACCAAGGCGTATCATATTCACACTCGCCAAACCAAAGACAAACAAAGAATCCTGAGAGCAGCTCATGAAAAACAAGAAGTCACATACAGAGGAGAAACAATAAGACTAAGCTCAGATTATTCGGCAGAAACCATGCAGGCAAGAAGGCAATGGGATGACATATATAAAATATTAAAAGAAAAAAATTGTCAGCCAAGAATAATATATCCTGCAAAGCATCAAATTTGATGGTGAAATTAGGTCATTTCCAGATAAACAGAAATTAAGGGAGTATGTAAAAGTCAAACCAAACTTACAAGAATTATTAAAGCGAGTTCTTCGATCTGAGGACAAACAGCTTCAGCTCACAGGCAGAACCTAGGACACAGGATTGTATGGGCCAGATACCAATCTAGGAAATGAACTCTCAAGGACTACCCAAAACCAAAAGAAATACAACAGCGAATCAGAGAAGTTAATCAATAAATGACAACAACATCAAAACAATAAAAGAGGGAATAAACGGCATAGGTATAGAACCTTCTAATGGAGAAGAAGGCAAGGCGATACAAAGTAATGGTAGACTGCTTCAAACTTAGAAAGATAAGGGTAAAATTCATGGTAACCACAAACAAAGTTAACAAACATACTCGTAAAAATAAAGAGGAAAAACATAAAGTCTCAGCAAAAACAAAACCTACAAAAACAAAAGAAATGAAAAAAAATCCACAAACAAAAGTAACTCAGCACAAGAGAGTAAGAAGAACAAAGAATACTTCAGCACCACAAAAAAAAAGCACTACAAACCGACAGCAACAAACTCACATCTGTCAATAATTACACTGAATGTAAATGGACTCAATGCACCCATAAAGAGACAGAGAATGACAGAATGGATAAGAAAACAAGATCCATCAATATGCTGTCTACAAGAGACACACCTTAGAAACAAAGATGTGAATTTATTAAAAGTCAAAGGATGGAAAACAATATATCAAGCTAACAACTACCAAAAAAGAGCAGGAGTGGCAATTCTAATCTCAGATAAAATAGATTTTAAAACAAAATCCACCATAAAAGACAAAGAAGCACACTATATAATGATTAAGGGGACGATCCATCATGAAGACATAACCATAATAAACATCTACGCACCCAATGACAGGGCTCCAAAATACATAAAACAAACTCTAACAACACTGAAAAGAGAAATTGACAGTTCCACAATAATAGTAGGAGACTTCAACACACCACTCTCAGTAAAGGACAGAACAACTAAGAAGAAACTCAGCAAAGATACAGAAGACTTAAAGGGCACAATCAGCCAACTTGACCTCATAGACATATACAGAACACTCCATCAAACCGCTGCAAAATACACATTCTTTTCCAAAGCACATGGAACGTTCTCCAGAATAGACCACATCTTAGGCCACAGAGCAATCCTCAACAAGATCCAAAACGTTGAGATAATTCAAAGTATCTTTTCTGACCACAATGCCATCAAGGTAGAAATTAACAATATAAAGAGCATGGAAAAAAAATCAACTACATGGAAACTGAATAATACCCTGCTTACACATCACTGGGTAATAGAAGAAATCAGGGATGGAATCAAAAAATTCCTAGAATCAAATGAGAATGAAAACACATCATACCAAAACCTTTGGGACACAGCAAAGGCAGTCCTCAGAGGACAATTTATAGCAATAGATGCACATATCAAAAAAGAAGAAAGAGACAAAATCAAAACATTAACTACAGACCTCAAACAAATAGAAAGAGAACAGCAAAAAAAGCCCACAGCCACCAGAAGAAAGGAAATAGTAAAGATCAGAGCAGAAATAAATGAAATAGGGAACAGAAAAACAATAGAAAGAATCAGCAAAACCAGTAGTTGGTTCTTTGAAAGAATTAACAAAATTGACAAACCACTGGCCAGACTGACAAAAGAAAAACAGGAGAGGACACTAATAACCCAAATAAGAAATGAAATGGGGGAGATTACAACAGACCTAACTGAAAAAAAAGGATTATAACAGAATATTATGAAAAACTATACTCCAACAAATTTGAAAACCTAGAGGAAATGGATAAATTTCTAGAATCACATGGCCTACCCAAACTACAACAAAGTGATGTTGAAAATCTGAACAGACCCATATCAAGAGAAGGGATTGAAAAGGTAATAAAAAAACTCCCAACCAAATAAAGCCCTAGCCCAGATGGCTTTACTGGAGAATTCTACAAAACATTTACAGAAGAGCTTGTAACAGTACTACTCAAGCTATTTCAGAGCATAGAAGAGGAAGCAACACTTCAAAATTCATTCTATGAAGCCAGCATAATGCTGACACCAAAACCAGGCAAAGATGTCACAAAAAAAGAAAATTACAGACCAATATCTCTCATGAATATAGATGCAAAAATTCTTAACAAAATTCTAGCCAATAGAATTCAGCATCATATCAAAAAAATAATACACCATGACCAAGTAGGATTCATACCACCTATGCAAGGATGGCTCAACATTAGAAAATCAATCAACGTAATCCACCACATAAATAAAAGGAAAGAAAAGAATCACAAGATCATCTCAACTGATGCAGAAAGGCATTTGACAAATTCCAACACACATTCCTGATAAAAACTCTCAACCAAATAGGTATAGAAGGGAAATTTCTCAACCTAATAAAGGGCATCTATGCAAAACCAACGGCCAACATCATTCTTAATGGAGAGAGGCTGAAAACATTCCCCTTGAAAACAGGAACAAGACAAGGATGCCCTTTATCACCACTCCTATTTAACATTGTGCTGGAAGTTCTAGCTAAAGCAATAAGGCAAGAAAAAGAAATAAAGGGCATCCAAATTGGTAATGAAGAAGTTAAACTGTCCCTGTTTGCAGATGATATTATACTATACATAGAAAACCCGAAAGACTCCATGAGAAATCTACTGGAACTAATAGAAAGATTCATCAGAGTAGCAGGATACAAGATAAACATTCAAAAATCAGTTGGATTCCTATACACCAATAAGGACAATGATGAAAAGGAAATCAGGAAAACAATACCATATTCAATAGCCCCTAAAAAGATAAAATAATTAGGAATAAATTTGACCAGGGATGTAAAGACCTATACAAAGAAAACTACAAAACACTACTGCAAGAAACCCAAAGGGATCTACATAAATGGAAAAACATACCATGCTCATGGATAGGCAGCCTCAACATTGTGAAAATGGCAATTCTACCCACAGCAATTTACAAATACAACGTAATCCCGATCCAAATACCAACAACATTCTTCAAAGAGATGGAAAAACTAATCATTAACTTTATATGGAAAGGGAAGAAGCCCCAAATAAGTAAAGCACTACTGAAGAAGAAGAATAAAGTTGGAGGACTCACACTACCTGAATTCAGAACCTACTATACAGCTACAGTAGTCAGAAGAGCCTGGTACTGGTACAATGACAGATACATTGACCAATGGAACAGAATTGAGAACCCAGATGTAAATCCATCCACCTACGGTCACCTGATCTTTGAGAAGGGCCCAAAGTCCATCAAATGGGGAAAAGATAGTCTTTTTAACAAATGGTGCTGGCAAAACTGGATATCCATTTGCAAAAAAATGAAACAGGACCCATACTTCACACTGTATACAAAAACTACTTCAAAATGGATCAAAGACCTGAATATAAAACCTAAAACTATAAAGTTCATAGAAGAAAAAATAGGACCAACACTTCAGGCCTTAATACATGGCATTAGCAGGATACAAACCATAACCATCAATGCACAAACCCCAACAGATAAGCTAGATAACTGGGATCTTCTAAAAATCAAACACCTATGCTCTTCAAAGACTTCACCAAAAGAGTAAAAAGAGAACCTACAGACTGGGAACAAATTTTTGGACAGTACAAGTCAGACAAAGGTCTAATCTCCATAATCTACAAGAAAATCCAACACCTCTACAACAAAAAGACAAATAATCCTATTAAAAAATGGGCAAAGGAAATGAACAGACACTTCACCAAAGAAGACATTCAAATGGCCAACAGACACATGAGGAAATGCTTCCTATCACTAGCCATTAGAGAAATACAAATTAAAACCACAATGAGATACCATCTCACCCCGGCATTACTGGCACGAATCCAAAACACTGGAAATAACAAATGTTGTAGGGGCTGCGGGGAGATGGGAACTCTTATGCACTGCTGGTGGGAATGCAAAATGATACAACCATTTTGGAAAATGATATGGCGCTTCCTCAGAAAGCTAGAAATAGACATACCATATGATCCAGCAATCCCACTCCTAGGAATATATCCTAGAGAAATAAGAGTCGTCACTTGAATAGACATATGCACACCTATGTTCATGGCAGCATTGTTCACAGTAGCAAAACAATGGAAACAACCTAGATGTCCATCAAGAGAAGAATGGATAAACAAACTATGGTACATACACAAAATGGAGTACTATGCAACGAGAAAGAACAACAGTGAATCTGTGACGCATCTCATAACACGGATGAAACTGGAGGACATTATGCTGAGTGAAATAAGTCAATCACAGAAGGACAAATATTGTATGAGACCTGTGTTGTAAAAACCCATGAAAAAGTTCAGACACAAAATGTAACAATCTTTGTTGGTTACCAGGGATGGGAGGGGTGGGGGTGAAATACTAAATAGGCAATTGATAAGTGGTATCTTGGGTGAAGGGTGAGACAGTACACAATACAGGGGAAACTAGCGCAACCTGTACAAGGAAAGGTCATGGAAGCCCCATAGACACATCCAAACTCCCTGAGGGACTGAATTGCTGGACTGAGGGCCCTGGGGACCATGGTCTAGGGGAACATCTAGCTCAATAGGCATGACACAGATTATAAAGACAATGCTCTCCATTCTACCTTGGTGAGTAGTGTCTGGGGTCTTAAAAGCCTGTGAGCGGCCATCTAAGATACTCCACTGGTCTCATCCCTTCGGGAGCAAGGGAGAATGAAGACAACAGGATACAAGGAAAAGATTAGTGCGAAGGACTAATTGTCCGCAGCTACCACGGCCTCCACCAGACTGAGTGCAGTACAGCTAGATGGTGCCCGGCTACCACCACTGACTGATCTGACCAGGATCACAACAGAGGGTTCTGGACAGAGCTGGAGAAGGATGTAGAGCATAATTCTAACTCAGAAAAAAAATACCAGATTTACTGGCCTAAAGGAGACTGGAGAAACCTTGAGAGTATGGCCCCCAGACACCCATTTAGCTCAGTGGTGAAGTTATCTCCGAGGGTCACTGTTCAGCCTGGGAGTGGACAGCCCCGTAAAACCAAATGAGACTAATGAGGTACAGGAGTCCAGTGACAAGGGCCAGAAGGCAGAAGGGGACGAGGAATCTGGTGATAGGGAACCCAAAGTTGAGTAAGGATATTGTTGATGTGTTGTGAGATTGTTAAACATTGTTATAGGGTAACATTTGTAGTAACTGTTAAATGAGAAACTATTTTGTTCTGTAAGCCTTCATCTTAAGTGAGAATAACAGCACAATTGGAAGAGCGTAGTCAATGTCACTGAACTGTGTATGTAGAAATTTTTGAAATGGTGTATCTTTGGCTATGTGTATTTTCACCAAAAAAAAAAAATGTTGAGAAGTTAGAGGGTTAATATGTTGTGGGGTTGTTAACCAATGTCATAAAACAACATGTGTACTACTTTTTCATGAGAAACTATTTTTTCTGTAAGCCTTCACCTGAAGTACAATAAAAAAAAAAAAAAAAAAAATTATAGGCCAAACTAATCTATAAAATCCGAACAGTGGTTGCCCTGGGATTGGCTGGGAAAGAGCCTGATGCAACTATCTTGGATTGAGGCAAGTTGTTTTTTTAGAATATTGTTTGGGGTGTAGGCTAATAGGTGTATGTATTTCTCAAAACTCATGGAACTTGGATCTGTACATTTCATTGTAGGTAAATAATACCTCAATTAACAACAACAATAAATAACACTTGGAACAATGGTTAAAACTGGAAACAATATTAAATACAATTTAAACTATATTTGAAAACTTGCTAGTTTATCTAATAATGCAAAGCCTTATTTGTTCCTGAATGTTTATTTTCTTATCTTCAAAAAAGACATGTGACAGAAAGGAAACTGGTTTTTCCCCTCTAAGGGCCTACCTCTCCTTGGAAACCCTATGGGGCAGTTCTAGTCTGTCCTATAGGGTTGCTATGAGTCGGAATCGACTCCAAGGCAGTGGGTTTGGTTTTGGGTAGCATAGGTAATCTCATTGAAAACCCTACGGAGCACAGTTCTACTCTGACATACCTGGGGTCTCTGTGACTTGGAATCAACTCAAGGGCAACTGGACTGGATTGGATCTCTCAAGTTGGGGAGAGATGTACAAGGATCATTTTAAAATAAATTTAATTTTGTCACTACGTATTCACTAAGAAGATAATCAAGTTTACAATAGATCCACGCTGTTATACAGATGATTATTCTATTTAATATTTTAGAATTTTCAGCAAATTAAAAATTAAACCATTATGTAAGTAAATAGGCATAATTATTGTAAACAATGTATTTCATTAATTTAAAGGGCTTTTCTTTCCTTTTTTCTTTTTGAGAATTTAAAACCAGTAACTTTGCCTTTATTCTTTTTAAAATTTCATTTATTTTGTTGTTGTTGTTGTTGAGAATGTATACAGTAAAACTAACGTGGCGTGTAGGGAAAGCATCTTTTTTATTTTTGATTTTTTGAGTGAACTGATTTCTATATTGTTCTGTACTTTTATATATTGTCTCATTATGGACTAGTTGTTGATAGAGGTATTTTTGGATGGCTGTGAGCAAATTTAGGGGTAATATATTTTTCTGCAGATGAGAGTTTGAAAGAGTTCAAATTTCTTTGGGTTAGCTGGCAGATTGATCTGTAACTCCTGCCAATGTTTATCTAGAACTGATCCTTTTTTTTTTTTTTTTTTGTAAGGAAAAAACCACATAGATTTTATGTGGCTAGTTATTTTTACATAGCTTTTGCCAGCTCCACAGATGTGATTGAATTGAGGACAATTTTTCCAGTCTAAGGTCTGGGGATGCAGGTGAAAGCCAATAAAAGTTAAATCATGCTTCTGAGTTATGTTATAGCTTATTAAAAACCCAACCTGTATGCAAAAAATGATTTTTTAAAGCCGCTTATAAATGGAAACTCACAAGAGAGTTAAACAATTAGAAGTTTGGTTATTGATTGATGCTAAATTGTTTATTCTTTCAAGTTTCACTTAATAAATACACAAAGATGTGTAAGACATGATACGTTAAATTAAGGCATGTGTAGTCTAGTGGGGATTCATTTGTTCATTTGGCATCTATTGATGCCAATTTGTGTCAGACACTGAGAATACAAGATGTAACAATAGTAAATGACATCTTTTTTGTTTTTAAGGGGCTCACAGCTTGACTGGAGAGTCAGTAACCTGACAGATATTATAACATGGTATAATAAGTGCTATAAAGGAAATAAGCACAAGGGTGCACATAGGCAAGAAATCTAATCTGGATTTTGGGCAAGGATTTTATGGTTATTCTTGTGGAGATGTAATATCTGACATGAGGTGTGAAAAAAATGCAAATCCCTAGGCATTCAGGAGATAGAAAAGAAGATGGTGACATTTCAGGCAGAGCAAAAAAATCATTGGAAAATCATGGAGACATAAAAGGGTATAGCATAGTCAGGTAATGTCAAGAAGTTTCACTGTGGATGGAATATAGGGTTGTAAAGAGATTGAGACCAGCAAGTAGGTTGGGGACATGAAGGGTGTTGCATGCCATGCTTCAAAACTTTGATTTTATCTCTTAGGAAGCATAGAGCCAACTGAAGTCTTCAAGCAGAAGAGAAATATAATCAGGTATATGTTTTAGAATGATAATGTCGAGAATGAGCTTGAGTAGGGAAAGACCAATGTTAGATATGCTGTTGGGGATTTATGGTGATAGTCCAACTAAGAGATGATTAGGTACTGGATGAAGATAAAAGCAGGAATAATGGAGAGGAGAGAGTAGATTCGGAAACACTATGGGGGTAGAATCAATCAATGGAACTTCATAATCAACTGGGTTTGGTTTCTAAGCGGGTGGGAGAAGACAAAGATGGCTCCTTGTCGGTCTTGGGTGACTAGATGCATAGTGATACCGTTAAATAAGATAAGGGAATGTAAGAAAATGAATAGATTTTGACAGAAGGAAAGTATTTTGTTGACTTTGAGGTACCAGGAATAGACGTTCTGCAGATGGTTATGCAACATTTTAATTAACGAACTGATACAGAGTTAGCATCTAATATTTGTCTCTTCCTATCATTGCCTACTTAAAAACTGTTTGAATCTATTATTATTAAAAGACTAACAAGGGACCCAAGAGAAGATTGCAAAATCTCCTAGGTAAGTGCAAAGTTTATGGGAAAATCATATAACTATATGAACAGTCAGAAAAGTCATTCTTTTTGAAGCCTCTTCTCCGTGAATTCCAATTCCTCATAGACCGTTTTATTTGAACTTTTAATCTTTCCTATTGCTTTTTTTCTTATTCCTCTCCAAGTTTCCTTATTCTTCTCTAGTTTCTGGGCTTCATACTGGGTATAATACTCTAATAAGTATCTGACCAATGCTCAGTGGGACAATTACTTCAAGGCTCTTGCAAGTTATGTTCTTGTTAGTGCATTCCTCTATCTTGCTGGTTTTTAAAATAATAGCAGTGTGCTGCTGACCCGTGTTCAGTTAATGATTCACAATGGCATCTCTTAGCCTTTGTGGCAAACCCATTCTTCCTCATTCTGAATTCATGTCATATATTTGTTTTTCTCTCTTGACAGCCTTCCTGCCAAGTACTTGCTGTTCTTTCAATTTGTCAAAGTCATTTTGGGTTTCAATTCTGTCTTCAAAGGAGATAGGAATCCTTCTCAATTTTGGGTGTTAATTCAATTCCAAAATGCAATGGGCGTGATTTCTAAGTCACTTCAAGTCACTGATAAACAGATGGGGATGTGCATGCTAGTGACTAAGGACAGATTTTAAAGGTTGAGGAGATAATTTTCATGAGGCAGCTTGGGGTGGTGACTTGGTTCAATGTTCTCTTGTCACACATCAATGAGAAAGAGGAATCAGATGTGATAAAATGCTGTAAAAAAACCCCAACAAAATATTTGTCATATGTTGCTGTTAGGTGCAGTAGAATTGGTTTAGACTCACAGCTACCCTATGTACAACAGAACCAAACACTGTGCAGTCCTATGCCATCCTCACAATCATTGCTATGTTTAAGTCCATTGTTGCAGCAACTGTGTCAATCCAACTTATTGAGGGTCTTCCTCTTTTTCACTGACCCTCTACTTTACCAAGCATAATGTTCTTCTCCAGGCACTGGTCCCTCCTGATAACATGCCCAAAGTACGTGAGACAAAGTCTTGCCATCCTCACTTCTAAGGAGCATTCTGGCTATACTTTTTCCAAGACAGATTTGTTTGTTCTTCTGGCAGTCCATGGTGTATTCAATGTTCTTCACCAACACCGTAATTCAAAGGCACCAATTCTTCTTCGATCTTCCTTATTTATTGTCCACCTTTCACATACACATGAGGTGGCTGAAATTAGTACAGCTTGGGTCAGGTGCACTTTATTGCTCAAAGTGACATCTTTGCTTTTTAACACCTTAAATAGGTCTTTTGCAACAGATTTGCCCAATGCAATGCGTCATTTGATTTCTTGACTGCTGCTTCCATGGGTGTTGATTATGGATCCAAGTCAAATGAAATCCTTGACAACTTCAATCTTTTCTCCATTTATCATGATGTTGTTTATTGGTCCAGCTGTGCGGATTTTTGTTTTCTTTATGTTGAGGTGTAATCTATACTGACAGTTGTAGTCTTTGATCTTCATCAGTAAGTGCTTCAAGTTTTCTTTTTTTTTTTTGGTTATATAGAATATTTTAAAATGTTGGTTTCCTTCCCTTTTATACTCTTGGAATAAATAAGCAAATGTTATTTCATTCATACTGAGAAGAAATAAGTATTCATATAAGGTAGAAGTTCAAATGCCTTGAATAACTGAATTTATAGATTGTCAAAATAAAATTCATTTCGATCAATAAACAAATTTATATCACTATAAAAGAGGCTGTGCTTGTCATTCTATAGATAAGCCAACAATCAGTTAAACTATGATATTGCCAAAGTCATATACAAATTGGATGATTGCACAATAGGGTATATGTTCTTTTTAAAAATAAACATATCTTAACTATTTTAAACATTTCTAAATGGCCTTCATAACATCATTCTAAGCAGATATATAATTTTTCCATCACACACACACACACACACACACACACATATATATATATATACACAACCATTTTCATGATTGACCATTTTCCAATTTTTTGACGTTTGGCTGATATTCAATTTCCCTCAATTGCAAATAATTGTTCAGCAAGCATTTTTGAAAGAGCTAATTGGTATATTCAAATGAACAAGTTATTATAGCGAACAAAAGATAAACACATTTTCTCCTATTTAATGACAAATTCACTCATCATGCCTTCCTATATATAAGAATTAAAACATACAATGATGTAGTTTTGATGAAAACTATGTGATCTTCTGCCACGAAATCCTCTGTAAGCAGAAAAAAAGAGAATTCAGCAAGTATTTATTGAGCATCTACTGTGCTAAGAAGGAAGGAGAAAAATTTGAATGAGAAGTAGTTATCACCCTTGAGGCGCATATAGCCTTGTGGGGTCAGGCAGATATGTTAACAGACATTGGAGTAAAATATGATGAATGTAGTAATAGATAAATGTGCAAGGTACTACGGGAATGCCTTTGTGAACCTTTCTTCCTGCTTGCCTTTTAGCTTGTATCCAAGATACAGCTTATCCCTCTCACTGCCCATAGCACACAAACACAAGTAACCAACACTAACGCAAACACAAATATTCCATATGTGGCGTATGCTACTTCTTCTATGTGTTCATTTAAGTTGTAAGATTCTAGTTATTCTCCCTTTCTTCTTCCTTCCTTGCCTTCTTCCCTCCTTCCCTTTCTTTTACCCTTTAAAATTTATTAAATTTATGGCCAGGCATTGTGCACGGTACTCAGAATCTAAGAAGGAACAAGACAGATGTATTTTCTGCTTTCATGGAGCTTACGATAAGATACGAGAAGGAAGAGGCCAAACCAGAATGCAAAGGCACCTGGTCCTGCTCCCATAAGACTGGGTCTATTTTCATATGTTGTAGAGATAAAATTTTGGCATTTTGCTTAAAATTTCATTAAAGAGCACACATATACACACATAGACCTGCACTTAAAATTAAGTGTGAGACCTAATATACTAGCCTATGCAATTTCTTTACAAATATATAACTGTTAAAATAAAATTTAAGTATGAAAAAAGCCTAAAAACATTTTTCACTGTTGGTAGAGATTCCCAGTATTGCAATCTTGAACAAATTTGTTGATGCCAGACTTTGAATTTTACTTTCACATTCAAATTCCACTCATTCAAAGAAAGCAAAACTTGTTAAAACTGATGTGATATGGTTTCCTCATGGTGGTGTTGGCTTGGCAGTTGTGCCTGGACAAAGGTCTCAACAACTGGATGGTGGAAGTAAACTTGACATCACTCTAAGATCTAAAATCAGCAGCTATCAAATCAATTCCAGCTCATGGGGACCCGATGTGTATTGGAGTAGAACTGTGCTCCACAGGGTTTTGAATGGCAGATTTTTCCAAAGTAGATTTCCAGGTGCCTTCAAAGGACTCGAACCTACCACCTTTGAGTCAGTAGCCGAGCATGTTAACCGTTTGCAACACCCAGGGACCCCCTTCATATAAAGGGGACCCAAATATTTAAATCCAAATTTCAACTAACACCATGAATTGGGTTTGAATAAAAAATTCCATGTAGACACATTCTACGATTAAGATAATTTATACCTTTGTGCTAGTCCTAGGAAAAAACTTTTTATACCCCTATCTTCAGGTAAAGGTGCCCTGGTGGTGCAGTGGTTAAGTGCTTGCTGCTAATGGTTTTGCAGTTCAAACCCCCAAGCTGGTGACCTGCTCCCTCAAAGATTACAGCTTTGGAAACGTTATGGGGCAGTTCTACTCTGTCCTACGCGGTTGCTGAGTTGGAATCGACTTTACAGCAATGAGACTCTCAGGTAAATCAATAAAATAAGTAATTGACATATTTACACTCCGTGATAGTTTTTAAAAGAAGATTTATTTATAATATCATTATTTCTCTCCTTCTAATTTCCCAATTGAAAACCAATAGTCTTGATATAAAGGATGCAATTATTCAACTTCCTTTGAAGAAGAGATCTTTGATTTTTGTCAATTTATTTTGAAGCATATGTGAAATAAATCAACTAATGGATCCTCTGCTCAGGGTCCTGCCTCATTCCCTGGGAGCAGCTTGCAGAGCTATTATTCCCACTGGTTGCAATTGGGTTTGGCTGGGAATGGCATCGTCTTGTGAATCACTTTTCCAAACTCATTCTCATTGGTAGGAAGCTTTATAGCTCTGAAATTCTTTGTAGCTGTTAATTGGTTAATCACCTCTTCAGCCTCAGGGGCTCTGAATAACTTAAGACTTTGGTTTTCTTGTCTGTGGTATTCATTATAGCACTATTTATTTTGAGCTCCTGATCTTGGTTTTATTTGGATATGTTGTTCTTGGACATATTTGTAGTTATTTTTCTTTTTCCTAATTTTGCTAGGATGCCCAAGGGGCTTGGGACATGGCTGCCTATAAATTAATATAAAAATGAACTACTTTCGTATTCTTTGTCGTCTGCCAAAATGCCATTTGGATCCCTCTCTTGGAATATGAATCTCCCAAATACTCACCACAGTGGAATTCAGGTGCAAAGTAAACACAGCGGTTCTAGTATCACCATCCACTTAGTTAAGGAGGGAGGGAGCAGGAAACTTTTATGCTTATTATTATTGCAAACAGATTGTTTGCTGTATGCTGTTTGAAATGTAGAGGGAGTGGGTGATTTAAGAATCTGTGTTTTAAGTAACCATATAACTTGCACATCCACAGTTTGGCTTCTTCAAGGTTGTGAAACCACAGCCCAAACAAAAATGAAACCTTTGATATGCCAAAAAATGATTCGAGTGACAATAGATGGTTTTCTATTTCCTAACTCACCCAGATCTTTCTCCTGCTGGTTCTCACCTGCATAAACATTGTGAGAAAACGGCTGTTTGCTGAGTGATGTGGCTGCTTAAAAGAAATAGAAACACAAACAAAACCCAGCTCCCACTTTGTCACAGCAAATGACATCTCTAGCAGTAATTGCTGGTGAGGGATGGCCAGATTGCCTTTGGATCTCTCAGAACAGTCCGGCCATAGCTAGCCCTCTGAATCCGCTCCTGCTTGCAGTGCGGGATCCTGCTGTAGCAGTATTTCCACATCTGCTGTGTTCATACACACGGTCAGATTCATGGTCAAGAAATAGTGCGTCCTGTATCTGGGCCTGGATTTTCAACGTGTGTGTTAGCTCAAGGAGGCGTTGTTCCAGCTGGCAAGTGATGGGTGAATTGCCAAATGCAGAATTGCATCTGAACTGGGACTGACGTTATCTGAAACACATTTATGGTGGTGCGGGAAGACTGGAGCCACAATGGATAAATTGAAAGATTGTTTCATGATGGATTATTCGAGATGATGTTTTTCCAAAAAATGTTTTCTGTCACACGAAGGCCAGAGATCACATAACTCCTGTTCAGGACTATCCATCAAGCAGACTTACTCTCGCCAAACAGCTAAATTTCCAAAAAATTGAGCTTCGGAGGGGGCTTCAGCATTTGGGATTATATGTAATACTTATCATAATCCAACGACCCTGAAGATGGCTGAGTGCCCTGCACCTTGGGCTGAGATCTTGTTTTATTGAAATCAAGTATAAGACACCAGAATGAATTGACCAAATTCAACAAATGGCTATTTTATTGCCAATTCAGAATAGAAAACTCCTCTAGGTGATTTGGGGATATATGAAAGAAAGAGAGGATCCAATCTCCAGGATACTTAGATTTTTGTGAATAAAGATATTGACAATGATATGTATGGTTTTCATACATATTGGTATTTGTTTATCTGTTAAACTCAGGGCCCTGTGTTGTGGTGGCAACGGTGGAACCTTGGGGAGAAGGAAAACTTGTATCAGACCCGGTGTCTTCAGCTTAATTACAGGCCTTGTTATTTTTAGTGCATCCCCAGGTATTTTCATGTCACATTAAACACCAGAATAAACCAGTCAACAACATTATAGAGTCCACCACAAGTAGAATTAAACAATTGTCATGACAATTTTGAAAGGGAGAAGGAATACAGTCACTTCAGTAATCAAGTTATCTTTCCAATGAAAATCTTGGAATCAGTACATGCATAATTTTAAATTTTGAAAAAATGCTTTTATCTCATATTTTTAAAGATATAGTCAACCTTTCAAAGACCCATCTTTAGAATATCTGTGAAAATTTTACTTGCATATATAAGTGTATATATAAGTTTGTATGTATATGTGTTCAAATAGACATTATAGACAAAATTAATTAATATGAGTTTCCTTATTTGCTGAAATTATATAAAACACATTTTAAGAGAGGGTCATTACCATCCTAAGATAACATTTTATTTTATCAAATTGACTAAATCGAGAAGTATGAAACACAAACATTGATAGCAAAGGAATTTTCATGGTGTGGTAAGAACAAATTAACCAACTCTCTCACTAAATTATGTAAATATCCTGACCTAACCCACTTGCCCAGCACCATCTTAAATATTCTCAAACATTTTATTATATACAATATACTTAAGAGTTCAAGCACAGAATACCAAAAATCCTTTCTATTAGAGTTACAAAATGTGATTTGATTTGACTGTGAGGCTTTTTGTTTGTTTATTTTCTCATTTTGTTTTGTTTTGTTTGTTTTTGGATACCAATCTAATTTTCCTCTGACCTTAAGCACTTATGCTTAAGGTTTGATTTAATTAATGGTAATTCAAACTAGTAATCAGTGTAAATATCTTCAATACATATGTAAATAAAACTAAGCACCATTTTCTTCTAAAAAGTTCAATTTTTTTGGATGATTTTAATACCAGGAACCAGATGATCTCCAGGGTCTAACAAATTTCCTGAGACCTCCTGTCTCAACAACTGGCAAGGTCTCCTTTCTCATTCCTATCTTCTGGTTCCTACTGATTGAGAAAGATCCTATTTCAGGTTCTGGGACAGTCTGCATAATTTAACCTGGGGGACTTCAGGCAAGATAAAGGGAGTCCAGAATTAATAAATCAATTCATTAGTGACTTCCAGGTCTTAGAGAGCCATTTTTCATAACTAGTTACAAATTACTAGGGTTTTATGAATTTACACTTTCTCTTTAATCTACCCTCTGTGACCCTCACCACATTTTCATTTGGGGACTAAGTGACATAGGAGACAGCTGCAGCATAGTAGAATGTCCCTGGACTGAAAGACACAAGACCTGGGTTCCAGCTCCAAGTCTCTCACTTAAATACCGTTTGTTTTGGGATAGATCTCTGAAACTCTTGGAGATTCAATTTTATCGTATAAAACAAGAACATTACTACCTAACTCACAGGGCTATTGAAAGGATTAACTGTGTAGAGTGTTCAAAATAAATTTTGTTTACATAGTTTGATTTACAAATGCTAGATGTTATTTGTCTTGTCCAATGAACAGCAAATAAAACAATACAATCTCAATTAAAATTAAAGCATTTGACAGATGGGGATTTTAGAGTCTATTACGTATTTTTTAGTTGATATATTATGTTCTAAATCCTACTTGAGTATTGTGATTGTTATTCTTAAGTCTTCTCTTAAACTGAATCTGCTGCCCAGATTTACAAATGGTATCTTCTACTGTCAGGTGTTCTAATCTCTAACCCATATTCTTGTAACTAGGGATAAAATGATGAAACTGGTAAAACATGTAGCAAACACACTCAACTTGTGTTCCTCAACCCACCTACTGTGAGGACCCTTATAGCTGGAGTTATTGAAGTGGTTCAGACTGAGGGAAACTTGGCAAGCCTTTCTACTTAACTGAGAGGTTTGTGCTCACTGGCCGGAAGCTGGTCTTCTTGAGGCCGAATAAAACACTGGCAGTAATATTCACAATTGTAGCTCTCTCTTTGGCTGTAAAATCTGGGCTAGGACGCTAGACCACTTGGTGGTGTTTGGTGGAATCTTAAATTGTAGAGGCAAATCCCTTAGCTTAGAAACAAAAGAATGAAATTATCCTTCCTTAGGTGTTGTGGTGGAATGAGTGCAACCGCAAAACAGATAGAATAGGGTGACCACCATCTTGGGTGAAAGAGACTACCTCCCCCTTAGTAAGGGTATTCCTGCTATGAGACTGCTGTGCTCTAGCTGTCATCTCTGAGAGTGACATTATACACACTCCTCCTTTAGAGGACACCCTGGCAATGTAACACTCGCAATCTTTGGCTCTTGAGTACCTCTTTAAAAGAATGAGCTCTAGAACAAGATGCTTGCACTTTCCTATCATGCACTTCCAAAATACCACCCTGCAGGTGACCCATGAGCCTGAAGTTCTGTGGTCTTTTCCAGGGACATCCAGGTGATACGTCTGCCATTAGATTACAGTTGCTTAAGCCAAACAAGTTTAATTGGATATGAAAAACAAGTATAATGGATTTTCATTTAGTAAGATAGCATTACTTTTTGTAATCCTATACCAGATCAAGTCCATATATAGAAACCATATTTTGCTTTTGTCATTGTCATGGATTGAATTGTGTCCCCCAAAAATATCTGTAAACTTGGCTGGGTCATGATTTGCAGTATTGTATGATTGTGTACCATTTTGTAAATCTGATGGGATTTCCTTATGTGTTGTAAACTCTATCACTATGATAAGGTTATACTGATGAGGTTTACAAGATTAGATAGTGTCTTAATCCAGTCTCTTTTGAGATACAAAAGAGAGAAGTGAGCAGAAACACATGGGAACCTCACACCACCAAGAAAGCAGTGCTGGGAGCAGAGTGTGTCCTTTGGACCTGAGGTTCCTGTGCTGAGATGCTCCCAGACCAACAGAAGACTGATGCTTCACAAGGACCTTCCTCCAGAGCTGACAGAGAGAGAAAGTCTTCTTCTGGAGCTGATGCCCTAAATTTGGACTTATAGCCTACTGGACTGTGAGAGAATAAACTTCTCTTTGTTAAAGCCATCCCCTTGTGGTATTTCTGTTGGAGCAGCACTAGATGACTAAGACAGTCATTTTAACACACAGCAAAGCAATTCCATGAGAACCAGCTGCTGGCTGGGTTACAATATATTAACTTGTTAGTCAATAAACTTAGCTTTCCCTCTTTGCGTGTGTGAATGAATAAAGCTTGTGAATTCCTCTGGGCACATTCTAGTTGCCAAAAATAATTAATCTGGAGGAAAAAAAATGAACTTGCTTTCTTCTGGAAACTTGTAGATGCTTATGATATGCTAAATGAGGATATTAAGTCTGATATTTGAGGGTCACGGTTGTACAGTGCTGAAGATATTATTCAAGCTCTCTTCCATTTCCTGGCATCAGGAACCTACGAGGATGAAAACTCCCACACGAATCTTCTAAATCCTTTGTCTTCTGGCTGATCCGTTGCTATTTTCTGACTTAGTTCCTCAGCTGGAAGGTAGGTCCTGCACAACTCTTTAGTTTATTTCTACTTCATCATATATAGTAAGCTCATTTATGAAGTTTTAAGAAGGATGCAAATTAGTTTACAGAGTTTTTAATGCTTCTTTTATTTTTTTCCATCGCTGTCCATGAATTCCCTTTAACTATTCCCTTTGCTTTTCAGCAAGTTAAAGGAGGGCAAATTGAAAGCTGCTATTTCTTCCTAATACTTGGTAATCTTTTTGGAGAAAAGTTATGCAGTCCATACTGATTTGTTTTCAATTGCCTCACATGCATGTGAAAGCTGGATGATGAACAAGGAAGACTGATGACTTTAAATTGTGGTGTTGGCGAAGAACATTGACAATACCTTGGACTGCCAAAAGAACGAACAAATCTGTCTTGGAAGAAGTACAACCAGAGTGCTCCTTAGAAGCAAGGATGGAGAGACTTCGTCTCACATACTTTGGACATGTTATCAGGAGGAATCAGTCCCTGGAGAAGGACATCATGCTGGGTAAAGTAGAAGGTCATCAAGAAAAGAGAAGACCCTCAACAACATGGATTGATACAGTGGCTGCAACAACGGGCTGAAGCATAACAATGAGTGTGAGGATGGTGCAGGACCTGGCAGTGTTTTTTGTTCTGTGGTAGATAGGGTTGCTATGAGTCAGAAGCAACTCAATGGCACCTAACAACAATAACAAATGGATTTTGAAAGAGAAGAATATAAGGGGGCTATGGTACAAATCAGGAGTCCCTGAGTGGTGCAAATTGTTAAGCACTCAGCTACTAATCTAAAGGTTGACAGTTCAAATCTACACAGAGGTGCCTTGGAAGAAAGACCTGGCAATATACTTCCATTGAAAACCCTATGGAACACAGCTCAGATATGACAGACATGGGGTCACCGTGACTTCACTGCAACTTTTTTTTTTCAATAGTACAAATCTATTCTGTAATCCCATTTCTAATGTATTGTGAAAACTCTAATAAACTTATGAAATGTAAATCACAGTTTATCTACTTTACTATATATTATATTTTAAAGAATCTCTGGAAATGTTCTACATTCTACCTTGGTGAGTAGCATCTGGGGTCTTAAAAGCCTGTGAGCAGCCATCTAAGATACTCCACTGGTTTCCCCTCTTCCAGAGAAAGGGAGAATGAAGAAAACAAGATACAGGGAAAAGATTAGTCCAAAGGACTAATGGACCGCAACTATCATGGCCTCCAACAGACTGAGTCCAGTATAACTAGATGGTGCCCAGCTACCACCACTGACTGCTCTGACTGGGATCACAACAGAGGGTCCCGGACAGAGCTGGAGAAAAATGTAGAACAAAATTCTAACTCACAAAAAAAGACCAGATTTATTGGCCTGACAGAGACCGGAGAAACCCCGAGAGTATGGCCCTTGGATACCCTTTTAGCTCAGTAATGAAGTCACTCCTGAGGTTCACCCTTCAGCCAAAGATTGGACAGCCGCATCAAATAAAATGAGACTAATGGGGGGCAACAGTCCAGGGACAAGGACTAGAAGGCAGGAGGGGACAGGAAAGCTGGTAATAGGGAACCTAAGTTTGAGAAGGGACAGTGTTGACATGTCTTGAGGTTGTTAACCATTGTCATAAAACAATATGTGTTGTAACTGTTTAATGAGAAACTATTTTCTGTAAACCTTCATCTAAAGAACAATAAAAATAAATAAATAAATACACACACACACACACACACACACACACACACACACACACACACACACACACACACACACACACACACAAAAAAAAAAAAAAAAAAAGAATCTCTGGGACTTGTAAGATCCTTTCCATTCCCATAGAAAAATGGCCAAGATAAATACTGTTAAGTTAAAAAGAAAGTCCCATAAAAAGCAGATTAGGGCTTGGAGGTAGGAAAATGGATAACGTCAAAGTGGCGTGAAGGAACTTTTTGGGGTAATAAAAATATTTTATATTTTGATTATGATGGTGATTCTACAATGGTAAACTAAATTCATAGAACTGTCTCATAAAGCAGTTGAAATGTATTGCATGCAAATTATTTCTAAATAAACCGGAATTTAGAAAAAGAAAATCCTCTAATAATACAAGAGGATGATCCTATTAATGTATGAAAAACAGAAAATAACACAAATTGTCTTGAGGTACCTATGTATATATGTTGCTGTTGTTAGTTGTCATCAAATTGGCTTCTACTCATGGTGACCATATGTATAACAGAATGAAAAGAATCTGTTCTTTTCAGTTTTAGTCAAACGGAAAGATGAATTAATAGAGAATAATTAGGCTGTTTTAGGTGAAAGGTTAACTGGATCACACACTGTCTTTACATTGCTCTCATTACTTCATTTGTGTGACGTTCTGACTTTTCTCTGTATTCTTATTTCTTAGGAATCTTTTTTTTTTTTCTTCCTATTGGATTCTGAAAGAGAAGAGAGTTCTATAGCCATGCTTATTTACTGGGCATTTCCAAGACGTGAAATTCTTGTGGCAAAAAAATTTGACAATTAGTTTTAGTAGATGATTAAAATGTGAGTACATTTGACCAAAGAATTTAGTGATAGTGATATGGTTTTAAGCTCTACATTCATTTTCTCAAAAGGGTGGCCTGGCTCCTGAAAAAACATATGCCAAATCTCACTTACCCGCAGCTGGCCATAGGTTGGCACAGTTTAAGGCATTTAGGTCTTCAATGGAGACTGTGGGTCCCCTTAGTATTGCTGTAATTGCAAGAGAAGAAGGAAAGAAAGCTTGTTTATTGACACTGCTCCTTTTGCATAATAAGTAGGACCTGGATTAGGCAGCCTAAAGAATGATGAAGAGTACAGTAGGTAGCTTCTAGCAATCCAGAAGACTTTTGTGTCTTCTGCATTCAAAGTTGTGGGTATCTTCAGATTGAACCAAATCAGCCTTGTTTCTGGGCATAATTATATGAATTCATTGAGTGCTCCAAATTTTGCTTGAGAGTGAGAAATGCAATGTGTCCTGAATAAGCTTAAAAAATTATATTATGTTCAGGGTTATTATTTGAGTTTATTTTTTTAACTTTCCTGATTTGGTTGAGATTTATTCTGTTTCAGCCAATAAATGGCTGGGCATTTCAGCTGAGAAAGAATTGAGCAGATGTGGATAGATAGGTACAATAGTCTACTTTCAGCAAAAATTCTATTTGAAAATATATAAAATTTAAGTAAGTCTCATGTAATGCTAAGGAACCCTGGTGGTGCAGTGGTTAAAAGTGCTCAGCTGCTAACCAAAAGGTTGGTGGTTCGAACTCACCAGCTGCTCCTCAGCAGAAACATGTGGCAGTCTGCTTGCATAAAGATTTACAGCTTTGGAAACCCTATGAGGCAGTTCTACTCTGTCCTATAGGGTCACAATGAGTCAGAATTGACTCCATGGCAGTGGGTTTTCTTAGGTTAATGTAATGATAGGGATCCCTGGTGGCACAATAGTTAAGCACTTAGCTGCTATCTGAGAAGTTGGCAATTCAAACCTACTAGCAGCAGCTCTACAGGAGAAAAGACCTGTCAACCTGCTTCTGTAAAGATTACAGCTAAGAAAGCCCCATGGGGCAGCTCTACCCTGTCATACAGGGTCATCATGAGTCGGAATTGACTCAAGGGCACCACCAATAATGTTATGATGCATTGAATGGGCATCCATGAATACCAATGATGAACTGTGATTAAACAAATTTTGCTTTCATTTTTTTTTGTTCTGGCCTTAATGATAAGTCTTAAAATTGTTTTCTGGATTTAATTACATCTAAGCCATTCAGGCATTAATTAAGGCTGTGAAATAATATCAGCACACCTAATAAACAATTCCTAAGTTTTTATGATGGTTATATTGAACAGTAAGGATCAGTCTTTGACAACTCAGGCTGAATTTTTATGACCGTCTCAGAATTTTTACGCATGTTAGAACTTGTGGGAAACTCACCCATTAGAGGCAACTCCTGGCTTTGAGACAATCACCGAGTTTGATGATACAAAACTATTTTTCCTTTCTGTTCATTTACTTGGTGTGCTTTTTCTGTTCTCATTTTTGATGGATCACATAAAATGTAGCAGATTGTCAAGAACTCAAAAGAATGTGTTTTCTGTCGATTCACAGCTAGGGAGGAATTGGTTGAAATGTGAGCTCCTTCATGTGACCTTAATGTAACCCTGACCTGGGAGGACAGCATCTCTCCAGGGGTAGAAGATAATTTAATTTCCATTCATGTCAAGTTCTACATTTCTTCTGTGTAGAGGCTGCAGATAAGTGTCAAATTCTGCAGAATCAGGTGTTCTGTGGTGAAGATGTGGAGTACATTCTCCAGGGGATGAAGTTGAGACCACCAAGTAAACTTCATGTTAAAGCCCTGGGGGAACCCTGAAGCATACATTGCAAAGATGGAAAATATTTCTTTACCCTGCATAAACTATTCATCTTCCATTTCGCTTTTAATATGTGTGCTCATGATAGCATCAACAAAGAAAGTTCCAAAGGCCACACTTAGAACATCTAAGTTTATTATTTTATACTTTTCCAGATAAAAACAATAGTTGAAACTCCCAGTGTGTCAAACAGCGAAGTTAATATTTCTAATGTGTTCCCTATGTTTGTCACCCCCAAAGATTTGTAGCACACTGCTCACAAAGATTGAATGTAGGAAACTCTGCAACATCTACAAGATAAGGCTAATTCTATCCAGCTACTTGAATTTCCTTCTTTTTTTCACATACCTCTGGTTTATGGACTATTTTATTATCCTGAGGAGCTATGAAAATTTCCAGCAAGACCAAACTTAGTGGTCCAACATGATTTAACACTTCTGTAATCCTGAAATCATTAGTTCTACAGATTGTATAAAGTGATCTCATCTCAGTTTCGTACTATTAGCCTCTCTGTGGAACTCCAAGGTCATTGTCCTATTGTAAGAGCCTCTCCATTCTTATAAGTGAATTATAGTAGCAAAGAAGGAAATGGTTTTAGAATGGTCATTGGATGGGTCATGATTGAAGAAGATGCAAAGAACAACTCCAGCTGAGAGGCACTTTGCAAAGTTCTTACTGGCTTGGCCTTGGTAGACTCCCTCCACAATGAACAAAGTGTTTTTCTAGAATCTCAACAGCAACAGATTCTATACTTGACTAATAATATCTTAGACACTTAAATAACTAATGAAACTACTGGATGACATATCTTTCATTTAGTGGTTAATACTTGCATGGCATCTTCCTCAGAGATTCAATTCCTATCTGCACTTCACTTTGGTGGTGGCTGGAATTTTCGTGTGTAGTACAGAGAGGAGAAAGTAGGGCAAAAGGGGAGGAGGCGTTTATTAATCAAGGTAGGCTAAATGCTATAACAAACACCTACAAAACGCAGAAGCTTAAAGTAATAAAAACCCATATTTTGCTCAAGCTGACTTTAACTCAAGTCAAAGGGACAGAAATTCTGGCCCACCCAGTCATTCAGGGATTTATGCTAGCTGTCTCTCATATGTGGCTTTGAGTTCACTTGGTCTCATCCATCTGCATCTCATCCCTGGCTAAAAGCTGATGAAGATTCTGCCATTTGTTTGGTAAACTTATCCTTTCAAATATTCATAAAGTACTGGCTTCTTAGACCAAGATCCAAGGATGGACAGAGACCAAGTGTCTGCATGCATGCCATGAGTTGGTCTGATTAGAATTAAGACATTTTGGTGCCACAATCTTCTTCTGAATATAATACATGTACAAGTTAAGTCTATAATACATGTACAAGTTAAGGGCTTGTCTGAGGCCCTTCCAGAAAATAGCTCTTGAGGAGGTCAAAGGCGTTTACTAAGGACTTGAAATTTAAAATAGCACAATTCACTGGCAAGAAGAGGCTGGATCCAGACCTGAATCTTTCAAAGCATCCTGAAGCTAAAATGAGTGGAAGATGTTATAATGTATTCTGATCTCAAATAACAAAATCTAGCTTCCACATATCTGCATAGAAGTTATCCTCTTCATAAATCTTAACTTGGAAATTGCATGGACTTATTCTCTCAGCATTTCATGATTTAATGTACTTACAGAAAATTCTTAGTGGCAGTGTCACTAAAGAGGTGCTCCAGTTCTTTGCTTTTGCTTGCCGGAGCTCATTGGCATTTGACCTTAGAAGTTATGAATTTGAGGGATTCGTTCTTAAGGCATTGGGGACATTGGGATGTCTTTAGAGGCACCAGAAAGGATACTTTTTTTTTAAATTGCAGTTTTCAAATTCCAGGCTAAATGTCCAGAAGATGCTTATACTGTGGGAAAAATCACCTTCAGAACAAACTCTTACGCTTTGGAAAATGAATCTGATTGCTTTTTTTTTTTTTTTTTAAATCATAAACATGATTTAGCAAGCAGCTGTATGCCTTCATATGGTCGCTGGCACACGTTTTATTAGTAACCGATTTTCTTTTTAGGGTATGCATTTACTTTCAAACATGCTGGTCGTAAGCCAGTATTGCAAATTACGTTATAAACCACATTTTTTTAGAAGGAGCACTCTTCATCCATGGTATCCTGAGACTCACATATGTTACAGTTTGATGGGAGATGTATTGCCAGTAATGTGTTGTAGAAAAAGAAAACAAAAAATTTTTTGATGGAATTAATAAAAAATATCAAAGCAGATTGAAGGTTATCACTATAATATAGTTACTATTACTTACTAGAATTGTTTCATCCGGTTGTACATAGGCTCGCTATGTATCTGAACTCACTTGATGGCACCTAACAATGCCAACCACCACAGAATTGTATAGAATTTGTTTAGTGGGCAAGAAAGTGATGGAGTTCAATTTGGTCCGGGGAAAAGACCACATAATTTGAATACTACCTGGTACATTTCTTACAGCTACCTAAACTCTGCATTCTTAAGTGGATCTAATAATTGTTACAACTCGGTACATAAACATAAAGGTGACGGTGTCTATGGCATTATTTACTTTAGTTTTCCATGGAACTTTTTTTCACTTTTATTGAAATCTGCGTCAAATATGAAGATTATTTATCACGTATGTTGCCATTTTAGAAATCAATCTGAACCTGCTGTTTGTTGTAAAATACATGTCAGGTGTCTGGGAATGTGACTTAAACAGCTGGAGTCAGACATAATGAGTAACACTCTCTACTGTGTTCTCTTGATTTACATTTAAATTAGATTCCTTAAGAAAGAATGTTTGTGGTTACTTAATTTTCAGTGTCCTTTTTTTTTTTGTTGGTTGTAAACAAAAAGATTTAGATTTACGTGAAAGCAGAAACAGAGGGAATATAATAGACAATAATTTATTATTGTCATTATTGCCAAAAAACTTTTCTTTAAACATATTAAAATTGTCCTTCCTTCCTTTTTTCAATTCTTCGTCTTTCCTCTGCATAGATTTCCTTTTTTAAAAAAAGAATTATGTAATAGCTAAGTAGAAAATATTTGCATTTAAAATAAAAATGCAAAATTTCAGCCCAAAAGACAATGGAAGTACTATTTGATAAGTTTCTTATATTGAGCATATTTTGTCTTAATTTGATTTTGTAAAATATAATGTTTATAAAGTCAAAATTTTCCAATAAATTAAAAAAAATTAGCATTCGGGGAAGCTTATTCAGAAAATTCAGAAACTTAAAAAAACTAAAAATATATTTAAAAATGTATTTTTAGAAAAATGTCATTACTCAGTTTAGTCGATTCTCCAAACTTTAATGATTTAGTTATAGAAAAAAACAAATTCTTGTTTCTGAAAATTTTATATTTGTTTTAACAACCCTTCCAAATTACCATAATTTCACAACCTACATGAAATATACCCATGTTCAATGTTAAATAGAAAACTGTTTAATTGCTTGGTTGTTCCATGGCTAACAGATAATGTCCCCTCATTCTATGACCCTTGTGGAGTTAAGGCTCCAGCTCAACATTGTATAAAGAATCATACAGTCTTTAAATGTGAATAGTATTTGGATGAAAGAGTTTCTATTATTTTCAGCCATCAGATAGCAAAATTCCAATGATACCCTGAGTGGGTGAAATGTGCCAAGGAATACTGGGTTATGAAAACTTAGTAAACTTTCAAAGCAACCCTTCTAATGTTGTTCAGGACAATAAAGAGCGTGCTGCCAAAGCCTGTTTTCTAAACAGCAAACTGGAACTTTGATTTACACAGTGCAACTCACTTGGTTTCACATGTTGTCTTTGGTATGCCTGCTAACACTATTCTGGCGGAGGTAACATTTCATTCCAGATCTCAAGCTTTCTTCATGAGGCAGATACCCTTGTAAAAGCTGTGTGACTCACATTTTGTTTTGCGAAAAGCACTCATCATTAAATCCTGTGAAGTGTTCATCCAAAGACTCACAATTTTACAACTACCATCTACAGGCCCAGAAGTGCAAGTTAATGCAATACAGTGACTTTACCGGCCTCTTAATAGGCCTTGGAGATGAAGTAACAGTTTCACATCCTTTGGAGTATGGAAATGAATGGTCTGTTGTCTCTGTGATGTTGATAAAACATTAACTTCCTCCAGCCATCCCGAAAGTCATTCTATCATCTCTTGAGACTATATTAATATTTAAAGCAGGCATGCCTAAGTTGATTACTGTATTGTCTAAAGCTGCAAGAAAAAGTAATTGTGCTCATTTGACCTGTGTAGTTGAGAGGTATTTCCTTATTCTTTAATTGAATCATTCTTAAATATAAGGAGTAATACCCTAGCTCTTCCTTAAATCACGTCTGTTATATTTACTAGATTCACAGTTGTCTCCATGCATTGTATTTTAGGAGGTAAAGGCGAACGGGCTTAAATTTAAATAGACTATAGGTAGTAAGGGAGTCCCTGGGTGCTGCAAAAGGTTAATTTACTAGGCTGCTAACTGAAAGGTTGGTGGTTCAAATCCACCCAGAGGCACCTTGGAAGAGAGGCCTCGTGATCTACTTTCAAAATATCAGCCACTGAGACTTCCAGGCAACATGGAGCTATAGACAGAAGCACCACACCATCCCTCCAGAGCAAAGATCTGAAAAACTAAGTCAAACAGAGACACATGTCTATCCTGAAACCCTAAGCATCAAATGAAAAGATAAAGAACTCAGCCAAGCACCAAATGGAATAAGAAACTGTCCGAGAACAGAGAACGAGGAGAGACACATGCAGAGGTCCCCTATTAGCTAATGCAGCATGGATTCACCATCTTGGACTCCTATCAGAGATAGGTGAACAGGGGGTACAAGAAAGCAGCTTCATGGAGCTTCCAGCAGGAGACAGAACAACCGGTAACCAGTGATATACACTTTCCCACCCCCCACCCTTCTTCACCCCCACTTGGCCTCCTCTGCTTCCTGCAGTCACAGTCTCTTGTCTGGGAAGCATCGGCTTCACACTGGTGTCACTTGGATTCCACCTGACCACACTGGCCAGCTCCCTGAGTGCCATTTGTTGGTTGCTGGTGTTGCTTTTTTCCGCTTCTTTAGATTTCTTCCTTACCTCTCACCACCTCCCCCTCCTTTCTCTCAAATACCTGGTTCTGTGTGCCATCTTTGCTTCTTCCTGAAAGGCTGCAAAACACCACGTGACTGGAAAACTACTTCCCGGCCCATGAAACCACTTCCCGGCCCATGCCTTCATGCTGGTGGGACCCCTGGGCCTTTTTTTGTTTGTTTGTTCTGATTTGTGTGTTTGTTTTCTTTTTCTTTTCTTGGCTTGGGAGCCCCTTCTACCCAGGCAGTACTGTGTGGCTTGGGAGCTACTCCCTTAATCTGTGCAGAGGCACAGTGACATCCCTGGGGGCATTTCTTTTTTCTTGTTTCTTTGTTTTGTTTTCTTCTTTCTCTTTTCCCTTTTTGTCTTTCTTCATTTCCAGTTTCTTGTCTGTCTATACCTACCTTCTCTTCCTGTCTCCTGAATACCTGGTGCAGTGTGACACCTCTACCCCTTCTAGCCAGGCTGTACTTCACAGCCTGGGAGCAACTTCCCCAGTCCTAGCAGCTGCACTGGTGGGATCCCTGGGGACTTTTCTTTTTTTTTTTTCCCTCTAATTTTTATTTATTCATTTTTTTCTTTTACATTTTTCTGTTTTTTTCCTTTCTGTTTTTCTCCATTTCTCAGTCTCTCATCTTGCCACTCCAACAGCAAGCTCCTTTAGCATGCTTTTTTGTTTGTTTGTTCATGTGTATGTTTTTGGCTCCTGTTCCTCTCTCCTCTCTCCCATATCCATCTTAGCTCCACACATAAAAATCTCCCCCCTCCATTCTGCCTACCTGCACCATGCACTTAACATCACACCCCTGAGAAGCACAGGCACAGTCTACTGGAACCTGCCCTGCACTGATTCCTGGCCTGCCCTGTTGGCCCTAGTACGTGCCACAAACAACACATCCCAGCAACTCCCCTTCACCTGGAACTGCCCTGCGGTACCATACCTGAGTGACTGACCCTGCCCATTGGTGAAGGAGGTGAAAAGTATTGTGCCCACAGATGAGCAAACAACAAAGAATGCACAGCCCACCTGCTCAGACATAATCAAACAAAATATCAGCCACTGAAAACCCAGTGGCACACTGTTATACTCTGATACACATGGGGTCATCATGATTCAGAACTGACTCCACAGCAACTAGTTGGTTATAGATAGTAAGAGCTTCTTGGTATAGGTATTGTGCAATGCTATGGTAAGGGATCTTGGGAAATTATGGAATCTCCAATTTTAGTAAAGAAGGAGGGTAATAGTGAAGGTGGTGCTGTGGGATTGAAACTGAGAAGGAGAGGTAGTTGTCTGTGTAGGATAGTTGGGGTATAGTCTTACCTGGAACTACAGAAACAGTTTATTGACCAAGCTCATTTCCAGTTCTCTACCTCTGGAGAAAAACCTTGTAAATGAGATTCAAATTAGATTAACTACCTCTTCTCCTGGAAATTTATTTCCTTAGAGACCTGGACAGTTTCATATACCTCAACACAGTGGTTCTTTCCCAGTTCTCCAGTAAGTTCTCATCCAGTTTGATTTAGGCCAGATGAATTCTTTGCTTAACCAGAGATTTCTGAACTTTAACTGAATCAGATGCTTACTATAATTCAGAGCTATGAAATCTCCAAATTATATGCCACAGAATCAAGAACAGGATGATCATCTTGCCCCAGCAATATGATTTCTCCAGTACCAAAACATAGGAAATAAACTGCTGATCCTGGATATTTTTCCATATTTTTAAAAATATTACATTTTGGCCTCTGATAATGCCTGTTGGAGTGCCATTGAAATAAAATAAAGGCACATGTTTTTGCCATGCAGAGTTTTGGCATTTTCCTTCTGAAAACATTCAAAAGCACTTGGTTCTCATTGTATATATACATGCATATTTTCCACTGTGTTTTATAAAAGAAGTTTAAAGCCATTGAATCATTTAATAAGACAGTGCAAAAGTATTTCTCAGCAGCCAACATATGAATTAAGCACTTGAGTGTGCTTACCAAAGAACGGACATTGTTCCTGTAGCCTAAAGGGGGAGAATTCAAAAAAAAACCTCCCAAAACAGCAAGAGATATCACCCACGCTTTCTCTCTGTCTATCTATTTATCTGTCAATCTGCCTGTCTATCTATCTATCCATCCATCTATCATATATTTTGAGGAGTCCCCCGGTAGCACAAATGGTTAAGTGCTCAACCACTAGCAGAAAGATTGGCAGCTTGATCCCACCCAGAAGAGCCTCAGAAGAAAAGCCTGGTGATCTGCTTCTGAAAGGTCATAGCATTGAAAACTCTGTGGAGCAGTTCTACTCCGCACACATGGGTTTGCAATCAGTCAGGATTGACTCAAAGGCAAATAATAACAACAACAGTGTCTATTTCAGCAAACAAGTAAAAGCAAGAGAAAGAGAGAGAGAGAGAACCGTAATGCACGATTGCACAAATGTGGGGAAGGGGTCAAAGACTGTGTTGGTAGGCTGGAGCTCGGGAACACTGCATATAAATCATGCTGATTATAGATTCATAACTAGCTTTTGGACTTGCCTTTCTAAAGAGACCAGTGGAGTCACATGACTGGTTTCATAAGAATTTCTGCCTCCTGAAATTCCTTTGTGAATCCACAGATGATACTGTTTAAAATGAGGCTCTTGTGACACTTTGAATGCATGCTGGTTCTGAAGCAGGATCTTGAGCCTGTCTTGAGCCTCCTCCCTGGAGCTGCTACCCCACTTTATCACACTCTGTCATCTACTGACTCCCCAGCGAATGATTTATTTTGAAGTTTTTATTTTAATTTTCTCCTCTCAGTTTTGTTTAGATAGATAGTCCTCCTCTCTTGACATCTGTTTTACCTCTCTGAGGAGGCTGTCCAAGCGTAGCATATTACAGTGTTTATTATCTTATAGAACAACAGGGCTTAGACGTGTGATCCTAATTCAAGAAACTTGTTGGAGGGTGCTAGGAACCTGCTGGGGAAAAGTGCAGTACATCAAGAAGATTGGAAACGAGATGACCACATGGTATGTCAGAAAAAGAAAGTCCAGCATACTTTCGTAGTTCTCATTTCCCAGGAAACCTTCCCAGTTGTCTGATCCAACCAATAGAGTAGAGAAGTTTCCCAAGTCCTCATTCTATGTAAAGAGAGAAGCATCTCATGCTAACCATGGTGGGCACATCCAGCAGAGATCAAAGTGCTTTTCCAGACATTTCTTTTGTGACGCCTCTGTTGGCCAACAAAGCTGCTCATTAGCTACCACTGTCTCATTTTTGTATGGTGGTTGAGACTTAAATTTTTTTTTTAACATGGCAGGGAAAAATTTCATCTCATTTTATGCTGAATAAATAGTTTAATACTCCTTTTTATTTTAACTGTGGAGTCTATGTTTGATAGAGTTGTAACAGGCCTTACAAATATCAAAATATTTGTAAAAAGTTTGTGTCATTGAATGACAGGTCACATGGAAGTATATATTTGAAATATACCAGTCCATTGGTTAGCGTTGTGAATTATGAAAGAGATAACTAAGAGATCTGGCAGAGTATTTCATTGGTCACAGTTTCTTTAAAACTAAATTTCTAATAAGTATAAGGTGTTGAAATTTCAGATTATGTTGGCATTATTAAAAATAAATTGTGTCCTATAATGCAACTTCCTTCTTGAAAATTTAGCTAGCATTCATATATATCCATATATTTAAAAGTACACAAATATTTCCAATTTTCTTGATTATGAAAAAAAGGGACCCCTGGTGGCACAGTGGTTAAGAGCTTGGCTGTTGACAGTTTGAATCTACCAGCTTCTCTTTGGAAACCCTATGGGGAAGTTCTACTCTGTCCTATAGTGTCACTGTGAGTTGCAATCAACTCGACAGGAATGGGTTATGAAGAATAAGAGTATATAATCTTTGTGGTCATTGATTTAACATTCTTGGTTTCAGCTATTCGTGTGGAATCCTGAAAGTTCATGATGTGTACTCATCAGTAATTATGTTGAGGTTATCACTGAACTGTATGCATAGTGAGGCTTAGTATATAGGAAAGGACATTCGACTAGTGAATGGATTTAGGTGACCACCTAACTTCTTCATTGCCTTGTGGTATTATGTTCTCTCTACTCATCTTGAATTGAAATGAAGACAATGTCACAGGTTTAAGGTATACTCTCTGTGTGTGTGTGTGTGTGTGTGTGTGTGTGTGTGTGCATGTGAAAATGGCCCTGAAAAAAAGCCAATTATGAAATCCTTATTATGGACAAGAAGAAAAGATGTGAAGTCTTGAAGTGAGAACAATGTCATATGGGTTTGTGAGACCAATGTCATACTGAGTGTGTGTTTATAAAAATGGCCCTGAAAGAAAACCAGTTATGAAAGCCTTATTATAGACAAGTAGAAGAAAAGACATGAGGTCTAAGAAAGTTATTTCTTCTCAACCAGAAGATAGGATTTTGGATAAATGAAAACAAGGGATGTTAGATCTGTTGACAGCCTAGTCTATTGTATGAACTAGTGAAGCATACTTCATTTTATGAAAAAAAAAAATGACATGGTCCTATTTTATTATTAAATTTAGGGAGGGATATTTGAATGTATCTATTTATTTTTCAAATAGCTATGAATTTAAATTGATAATTTAAAAAGACATCATGTAAGTTTTCCAATTTTTAAATTTAATGGAAATTATATTAATATGCCTATAGGATGTGCCACATAATACGTATATAACCTGGCCTAGCATTGAAAATAGACCAATCAACCAACAAATAAATGAACTGTGGTGGATTGCAAAAGTGGCTACAGATTATCTTCTTCCTTTTATCCATGTCCCTTGGTAGTGGCCTCCCACAGACTCTGAGGTGGCCTTCTTGTGACTTGCTTTGGTCAATTGGACATTAACAAACACGGTGCAAACAGAGGCTTGGAAAGTGCCTACACACTGGGGCTTGCCCTCTTTTGCTGCTCTTAAGGATCCTGTTACTGACACCATGGGAAAAAGCTCAGTTAGCTAGCTGGATGATGAGAGACATATTTCCCAGTTGTCCTAGACCAAACCAGCCAGCTTCAGTTAACACATCAGTTGTCCACAATGAAGGAGTAAGCCAGCTGAGACCAAAAGAACCATCCAGTCCAACACAAATTGCCAACTCACAATATCTTGAGCTAAATACATAGTGGTTGTTTTAAGCTATTAAGTTTTGGGGTAGTTTGCTATTTAGTCATAGATAACTGATATAGGAATATTAATCTAATTACAAAATTTTAAAAGCTGTAATATAAGACTCTGGGACAAAAATTAAATATTAAAAATAATGAAGATGACATTTAAAATGGCTCATGTATATGTCAGGTCCAGCGTTTTTAATATGCTTTCTGGCTGTAATAACCGGGGCTCGTAACGCATTTCAGCCTGGCCTTTCTAAAGAAGCAGAAGTGTCTGGGAGGATCTCAGGAGATTCTGGTGATGTTCAATATTAGCACTTTTAAATTTTGTATTCTTAATTTTCCTCAGTTGTATTTCTCTGAATTTGAGTGAGGTCAACTCAGGATAGTTTTAAACCTGTTGATCCCAACCCATAGCGATTCTATAGGACAGAGTAGAACTGCCCCATAGGGTTTCCAAGGAGTGGCTGGTAGATTTAACTGCTGACCTTTTAGTTAGCAGCCAAGCTCTTGGCCACTGTGCCACCAGGGCTCCAGAGTAGTTTTAGCCCCAGTAAATGCATAGTTTATTAGTCCTTTACTTGTTTTACTGCAACCTAATGCTACTTCAATCCCTGAATGGAGCAAATGGCTAAGCAGACTACTACTAATCAAAAGGTTAATGGTTCAAACCCACCCAGAGGCACCTCCAAAGAAAGACCTGGCAATCTGCTTCTGAAAGTTCACAGCCTTAAAAACCCTATAGGGCACAGTTCTACTCTGCAATACATAAGGTCACCATGAACCGGAATCATGTCGACAACAGCTGGTTTAATGCCACGTCTTTGAAGAAATGTATAGGATCCTAATAAAAAGAAAGTTGAAAAGCAGGTAAGGTAATGTCTATAGCACTACTGGTAAGTAATAGAATCTCTTTTATTTATATTCATTAGAATTTAAGCTCCATAAATTGTAGGGATTTAGTTTTATTTTTATTTATTTTTCTTACTGCTATATACACAGTCCCTATCACAGTGCTTAAGCCCTGTGCTTAGAGGATTCCTCTAAGTTGTGTGAGACTGGTGACAGATAATCTACTTCCTAGATGTGCAGGCTGAGAAATTTTTATTCTATCTCAGAAAAACAAAAGTGTGCAACACGCTGGTGAGATTTTGTGAGATTATTAAAGGGAAACTTCTAATCCAAACCTTTAATCATGCTTCAGAAATTTAAGCATGCAAACAGAAATTTATGTATTACAAACCCAATTGCATTTTAATTGAACCATAATTGTTGCCTCAATATTCCATATCTGAGATGTATGTATCAAAGCTTCAATATGGAGTGTTTCTTAAGACACGTTTATGTAATATCTACAGTATGATTCTCTAGACAGAGCCTGTTATGATGTAAAGGAACCAACTCTGGACTTCAAATGAGAAACTTGGGTTCTAGTCCTAGTTCCAACATTTACCATAACTGGGAAATTCACAACCTATTTTAAGCGTTGGTTTCTCATCTATGTGATATTAACCACAGAGTAAACAGAATAACATATTGAAATTTTTTCTTGTGCAATATGAAGTGTTATAAAAATGTAAGGAATTATTACAATGTGTCTTGACTGAACAAAATTTAAAATTTATAATGGTCAAACAAGATGCCCTTAAAGTGAGATTTTATCACCTTACGTCAGAAAGATGAGAAGGGCATTTTATTATTTAAAGGTTGTTTGTAGCACGTAAGAAGAGCAGAATACAGAAGATGTATGTTTCAGATGAACCACAACTTGCTCAGTGATGTAATAATCATTGAAGCTCAGGAGTATTATAAGACATTCAAACGTATACGGGCAACATGGTTAAGAATGCTACAGCATTGATGGTAACATTCTGAAATGGCCAGGAAATCCAAGTTCATTCAGATTAATGCATACTGTGTTAGTTAGATTTCTTTGGCTAGTTTAAGTTTTTGAAAAAGATAAGTTTATTGGAAGCATATGGGGTAGTCCGTGGAATCTAAGGAAGAGTTGAACAACCAGCTAGGATCCATGTCACTTGTCTCTCAGTTGATGCAGGAAGGGTGAAAGTAATGGGGATATCATTTATTAATTTACTGAACTCATTTGATTTGGAGGGAAGATCATTCCTAAAAGGTAAATTACATTGCTATTTCAACCAGAAAGGAAAGGGTTGCTGGGCAGGCAAAAACAAAGATGTTGGCTGTACTTATCATGATCAATAAACATGACTTATAAAATATTTTCTTAAAGGAACTACACGAAACGTTTTTAAGCCACCATGTAATATATGTTTCAAAAACGATATAGATTTTTCCAAAACTGTTTTCTGAGGGACAGGAACTTTCTTGGGCAAGTCAGTGTCATCCCACCTGGATCCAAGTATTGGACCACTTTCCACCTTTTGGCTATTGTGAATAATGCTGCAAGGGACATTGGTGTACAGGTATTTGTTTGAGTCCTTGCTTTTAATTTTTTGGGGGAATATACCCAAGAATTAAATGGCTGGGTCATATGGTAATTCTATGTTTAACTTTTTGAAGAACTGTCAAATTGTTTTTCATAGTGCTGTTTCATTTTGCATTCCCATGAGCAATGCATGAGGGTTTCAATTTCTCCAAATCCTTACCAGCACTTGTTATTTTCTATTTGTTTATTTGTTTTTTCATTTTCTAAGAGACATCCTACTGTGTGTGAAGGGGTGTCTCATTGTGGTTTTAATTTACATTTATCTAATGACTAATAAGGAGCCCTAGTGGTGCAATGGTTCAGAGCTTGGTTGCTAACCAAAAGTCAGCAGTTTGAATCCACCAACCACTCCTTGGAAACTCTATGGGGCAGTTCTACTCTGTCCTATAGGGTCACTATGAGTTGGAATCAACTCAATGACAACGACATAGTGACTAATGATGTGGAGCATCTTCTCATGTGCTTTTTGTCCATTTGTATATCATCTTTGGGGAAATTCCTATTTAAGTCCTTTGCCTAATTTTGATTGGGTTGTTTGTCTTTTTGTTGTTGAGTTGTTGGAATTCTTTATATATTCTGGACATTAAACCTTTGTTAGATAAATGATTTCCAAATATTTTCTCCCATTCTGTTGTCTTTTCACTTTCCTGATAATGTCCTTTGATGCACATTTTTTTTCTTTTGGAAATCCAATTTATTTATTTTTTCTTGCTGTTGTTGCATGTACTTTTGGTAGCCTATTTAAAAATCTGTTGCCAAATACAAGGTCCTGAAGATTTACTCCTATGTTTTCTTCTAAGAATTTTATGGTTTTAACTTTTCTGTTTAGTTCCTTGATCCTTTTTTTGTTTTGTCTAGTAAGTCCATTTTCCAGACTTCTCTGGGGGTAGATTCTGTTACTTTATTTTATTTTCTTGAAGGGACCATTCTTTTACATTTCTTTGCATGTGTTATTATTTTTTATTGAAAATAGGACATTTAATTATTATAATGTAATCACATTGGAAATCAGATTTTTCACCTTCCTCATGATTTTTTTTTAATTGTTGAAGGCTATAGTAGACCATTTGTTTAGTGACTTCCACTAACTCTTTTTGCAAAGACAGCATTCTGAATTATGTGTGGACACTGTTCTCTCTGTTCCCTAGCTTGTACTCAGCTAGTGTTTTGACAAGATTTCTTGAATACCAAAACAATCTATCCCAGTCTTTGCAGATTGGCTCTGTGCTGAGCCACTCCTTAAAACTAGCCAGGCTTGCATTCAGCCTAGGGGTCATTCTGAACTGAAAGCGAAGGTTTTTTCTCAGCATGCATCTTGCCCTGGACAGGTGTGTGTTACTTTCTCAATTGCCCCTTACACACAGTGCTTTTGAATACCCTAATTTCCCAAGGAAGCTGTCTCCCTGGCTTCTCCTCCCAGTCATTAGACACTTATTTTATGCCTTAATCACACTGTTTAACCTCAGGTGACTACAGATTGTCACCACCTTTGCAAATTGCCCTCCATCCCTCTGTCTTTCATGAGCTCTGAGACAGGCCAAACTGAGATGAGTGCTTTGCTTCAGTCTTTCAGGCAGCCCCAGACAGCTTTGAATAGACACAATAATTTGTGAATAAGGTCTGCTCTGCTGCTTCTAGAGCCAGAGACAAGAATCCCTCTCTGGGAATGCAGGCCGTTAAAATGGCATCAAACTTGGGGAAAAGATGGGGGCATGTCACATAGAAAACCAAAGCTTTCCTACCATTTTGGCATCGCCTTTTTCTTGAGTCAGTGTTTGCTTAGTTGCTGTAATCTTTTGACTGGTTTCCAGGGTTCTGACAAAGTTGGTTCTGCCAGTTTTTGCTTTTTATTTATTTATTTGGGTGTTTTTGTTGGGGATAGGACTCTGGAACTGCTCACATCACCATCTTGCTCCAGATCTATTCTGAAGGGACTTTTTAACTTGTGATCTCATAAAAAGAATGAATTAATTGAAAATAAGAATTATTTTACTTTAATAAGAATTTATAATTATACTGTTAACTATACAGTTCACTTTAGAATGAACAGTCAAAAAATATCTACAAGTATTTTATGTATTTATGGTATTAAATTCAACGTACTTTCTTAGATATGGCAATGACTTTTAATCTCTATTTCAACCCTTTAGTCAAATAGGATAAAGAAATGTGTCTCTGCTTAGCTCTCATATACTTTAATGTTTCCTCTTCTTTATCCTGGCTCTCCAAGATTCATGCCAATCATCCCTGGAACAGTTTCTACTCTATTTGGAAGCTATAAACCCAAGTTTACAATCTCAGAGGTGTAAGCAATGTATCTATTTTTGCTTTTTCAATAACTGAATTATAACAAGCCCCTATTCAACTGCATGACAAAAAATGATATTTTCTTGGGTCTATTTATGTTTTACAATAATTTTGTTTAGCTTTCCCAGTGGGTGTGGGGTGGGGAATTAGAGCTTACATCATTTCTAGGCATTGAATGGTAGTTGGGTAGATGGGGGTGAGGTAGATGGTATGTCTTGTTTGAGTCATCATCATTGATTTGTCCTGTCTTCTACTGAGATATCCTTCCTTCAGAATGGATTTAGTTTTCTTGCCACAGACCACTGATGTGTTTTCCCTTATTCCTATTACCAAGGATTAAGATTCTCAATCTTCTGTGCCATATCAATACTCTTCTTAGATGTGGGGAAAATATTTAACTCACATTTGGGGGCAGGGAACTCTGGGGCTGTCTCAAGTCTCCCTTCCCAGACAGTGCAAACCACCTCTACCACCCGGTCATTATGGGCCCAGGAAACCATGGGGTCTGGCTGCATTACTAGGCCCCATTCAGAAATAGAAGGCAGAAATTTCCTCTAAATTTTCATCCTGAAATGTATTCCCTTCTTGGTGTTCACCAGCTTAGTAAATGCCATCATCACTGACACCGTTGCTTAGACTAAAAATCCAGATTTATCCTTGATTCTTGTCTTTCTCTCAGGCCCATTCAATCTGTTAGCAAGTCATTTCAACTCTACCTTTAAGATATATCCAAAATCCAATTTATTTTTCACCACTTCCACTGCTACCACCTTAATTTGAGCCACGTATGGTCTTACCTGACTTACAGTAAGAACTTCGTCACTGGCTTCCATTAATTCCCTGTTTCTGCTATTTCAACCCTCCTCTCACCCCCAGAGTAACCTGCTAAAACTTAAATTATGATACCCTTCCAAGAAAACCATCCAATGGCTTAGCATCACATATGCAATAAAATCTAAATTTCTTACAAAAGCCTACGAGCCCCTACTCACTCTATTTCTTTTTTTTTTTTTTTAATTGTACTTCAGGTGAAGGCTTACAGAACAAATAATTTCTCATGAAACAGTAGTACACGTATTGTTTTATGACATTGGTTAACAACCCCACAACATGTCAACCCTCTCTCTTCTGGACCTTTTTTTTTTGTGAAAATATACATAGCCAAAGATACACCATTTCAAAAATTTCTACATGCACAGTTCAGTGACATTGACTACGCTCTTCCAATTGTGCTGCTATTCTCACTTTAGATGAAGGCTTACAGAACAAAATAGTTTCTCATTTAACAGTTAGTACACATGTTGCCCTATGACAATGGTTAACAACCTCACAACACATCAACACTATTCTTACTCAACCTTGGGTTCCCTATCACCAGCTTTCCTGTCCCCTTCTGCCTTCTGGCCCTTGTCCCTGGACTGCTGTGCCTCATTAGTCCCATTTGGTTTTATGGGGCTGTCCACTCCCCGGCTGAACAGTGAACTTTGGAAATGACTTCACCACTGAGCTAAAAGGGTGTCTGGGAGCCATACTCTTGAGGTTTCTCCAGTCTCCTTTAGGCCAGTAAATCTGGTCTTTTTTTGTGAGTTAGAATTTTGTTCTGTGTCCTTCTACAGCTCTGTCCAGAACCTTCTGTTGTGATCCTGGTCAGAGCAGTCAGTGGTGGTAGCCAGGCACCATCTAGCTGTACTGGACTCAGTCTGGTGGAGGCCTTGGTAGCTGTAGTCCATTAGTCTTTCAGACTAATCTTTTCCTTGTATCCTGTTCTCTTCATTCTCCCTTGCTCCCGAAGGGATGAGACCAGTGGAGTATCTCAGATGGCTGCTCACAGGCTTTTCAGAGCCTAGACGCTACTCACCAAGGTAGAATGTAGAACATTGTCTTTATAAACTGTGTTGTGCCAATTGAGCTAGATGTTCCCCAAGACCATGGTCCCCATAGCCCTCCGCCCAGCAATTCAGTCCCTCAGGGAGTTTGGATGTGTCTATGGAGCTTCCATGACCTGTCCTTGTACAAGTTGTGCTGGTTTCCCCTGTGTTCTGTACTGTCTCACTCTTCACCCAAGATACTGCTTATCTATTCCATATTTAGTATTTCCCCACCCCCCCCATCCCTGGTAACCAACAAAGATTGTTACTTTTTGTGTGTGAACTTTTTCATAGGTTTTTACAGTAGAGGTCTCATACAATATTTGTCCTTTTGTGATTGACTTATTTCACTCAGCATAATGTCCTCCAGTTTCATCCATGTTATGAGATGCTTCACAGATTTGTCATTGTTCTTTCTCATTGCATAGTACTCCATTGTGTGTATATACCATAGTTTGTTTATCCATTGATCTGTTGATGGGCTTCTAGGTTGTTTCGATCATTTTGCTATTGTGAACAATGCTACCATGAACATAGTTGTGCATATGTCTATTAGAGTGACGATTCTTATTTCTCTAGGATATATTCTTAGGAGTGGGATTGCTGGATCGAATGGTATGTCTATTTCTAGCTTTCTGAGGAAGTGCCATGTGATTTTCCAAAATGGTTGTATCATTTTGCATTCCCACCAGCAGTGCATAAGAGTTCCCATCTCCCCGCAGCCCCTCCAACATTTGTTATTTCCAGTGTTTTTGATATGTGCCAGTAATGCCAGGGTGAGATGGTATCTCATTGTGGTTTTAATTTGCATTTCTTTAATGGCTAGTGATCGCAAGCATTTTCTCATGTGTCTGTTGGCCATTTGAATGTCTTCTTTGGTAAAGTGTCTGTTCATTTCCTTTGCGCATTTTTTAATAGGATTATTTGCCTTTTTGTTGTAGAGGTGTTGGATTTTCTTGTAGATTATGGAGATTAGACCTTTGTCTGACTTGTACTGTCCAAAAATTTGTTCCCAGTCTGTAGGTTCTCTTTTTACTCTTTTGGTGAAGTCTTTTGAAGAGCAGAGGTGTTCGATTTTTAGAAGATCCCAGTTATCTAGCTTATCTTTTGGGGTTTGTGTGCTGATGGATATGGTTTGTATCCTGTTAATGCCGTGTATTAAGGCCTGTAGTGTTGGTACTATTTTTTCTTCTATGAACTTTATAGTTTTAGGCTTTATATTCGGGTCTTTGATCCATTTTGAAGTAGTTTTTGTATACGGTGTGAGGTTTGGGTCCTGTTTCATTTTTTTGCAGATGGATATCCAGTTTTGCAAGCACCATTTGTTAAAAAGACTGTTTTTTCCCTATTTGATGGGCTTTGGGTCCTTGTCGAAGATCAGGTGACTGTAGGTGGATGGATTTACATCTTGGTTCTCAATTCTGTTCCATTGGTCAGTGTATCTGTTGTTGTACCAGTACCAGGCTGTTTTGACTACTGTAGCTGTATAGTAGGTTCTCAAGTCAGGTAGTGTGAGTCCTCCAACTTTATTCTTCTTCAGTAGTGCTTTACTTATTCGGGGCTTCTTCCCTTTCTATATAAAGTTAATGATTAGTTTTCCCATCCGTTTGAAGAATGTTGTTGGTATTTGGATCGGGATTATGTCGTATTTGTAAATTGCTTTGGATAGAATTGTCATTTTCACAATGCTGAGTCTGCCTATCCATGAGCATGCTATGTTTTTGCATTTATGTAGATCCCTTTGGGTTTCTTGCAGTAGTGTTTTGTAGTTTTCTTTGTATAGGTCTTTTACATCCCTGGTTAGATTTATTCCTAATTATTTTATCTTTTTAGGGGCTATTATAAATGGTATTGTTTTCCTGATTTCCTTTTCATCGTTCTCCTTATTGGTGTATAGGAATCCAACTGATTTTTGAATGTTTATCTTGTATCCTGCTACTCTGCTGAATCTTTCTATTAATTCCAGTAGATTTCTCATGGAGTCTTTAGGGTTTTCTATGTATAGTTTCATATCATCTGCAAACAGGGACAGTTTAACTTCTTCATTACCTATTTGGATGCCCTTGATTTCTTTTTCTTGCCTTATTGCTCTAGCTAGAACTTCCAGCACAATGTTTAATAGAAGTGGTGATAAAGGGCATCCTTGCCTTGTTTCTATTTTCAGGGGGAATGTTTTCAGCTTCTCTCCATTAAGAATGATGTTGGCCATTGGTTTTGCATAGATTCCCTTTACTATGTTGATAAATTTCCCTTCTATACCTATTTGATTGAGAGTTTTTAATTAGGAATGGGTGTTGGACTTTGTCAAATGCCTTTTCTGTGTCAATTGAGATGATCATGTGATTCTTTTCTTTCCTTTTATTTATGTGGTGGATTATGTTGATTGATTTTCTAATGTTGAACCATCCTTGCATACCTGGTATGAATCCTACTTGGTCGTGGTGTATTATTTTTTTGATATGATGCTGAATTTTATTGGCTAGAATTTTGTTTAGAATTTTTGCATCTATATTCATGAGAGATATTGGTCTGTAATTTTCTTTTTTTGTGACGTCTTTGCCTGTTTTTGGTATCAGCGTTATGCTGGCTTCATAGAATGAATTTGGAAGTGTTGCTTCCTCTTCTATGCTCTGAAATAGCTTGAGTAGTACTGGTACAAGCTCTTCTGTAAATGTTTTGTAGAATTCTCCAGTGAAGCCATCTAGGCCAGGGCTTTTTTTGGTTGGGAGTTTTTTTATTACCTTTTCAATCTCTTCTCTTGTTAAGGGTCTGTTCAGATTTCCAACATCACTTTTGCTGTAGTTTGTGTAGGCTGTGTGATTCTAGAAATTTATCCATTTCCTCTAGGCTTTCAAATTTGTTGGAGTATAGTTTTTCATAATATTCTGTTATAATCCTTTTTATTTCAGTTGGGTCTGATGTAATGTCCCCCATTTCATTTCTTATTTGGGTTATTTGTGTCCTCTCCTGTTTTTCTTTTGTCAGTCTGGCTAATGGTTTGTCAATTTTGTTGATTCTTTTAAAAAAACAACTTTTGGTTTTGATTCTTTCTATTGTTTTTCTGTTCCCTATTTCATTTATTTCTGCTCTGATCTTTACTATTTCCTTTCTTCTGGTGGCTGTGGGCTTTTTTTGCTGTTCTCTTTCTA
This sequence comes from Dugong dugon, assembly GCA_030035585.1. Taxonomy (NCBI): domain Eukaryota; kingdom Metazoa; phylum Chordata; class Mammalia; order Sirenia; family Dugongidae; genus Dugong; species Dugong dugon. Next base: position 15,059,907 of record CM057463.1, on the reverse strand, counting down.
TTTGTTTGAGTTCTGTAGTTAATGTTTTGATTTTGTCCCTTTCTTCTTTGTTGATGTGCGCATCTATTGCTATAAATTGTCCTCTGAGGACTGCCTTTGCTGTGTCCCAAAGGTTTTGGTGTGATGTGTTTTCATTCTCATTTGATTCTAGGAATTTTTTGATTCCATCTCTGATTTCTTCTATTACCCAGTGATGTGTAAGCAGGGTATTATTCAGTTTCCATGTAGTTGATTTTTTTTCCTTGCTCTTTCTATTGTGGTCAGAGAAGATACTTTGAATTATCTCAGCATTTTGGATCTTGTTGAGGATTGCTCTGTGGCCTAAGTTGTGGTCTATTCTGGAGAACATTCCATGTGCATTGGAAAAGAATGTGTACTTTGCAGCGGTTGGATGGAGTGTTCTATATATGTCTATGAGGTCAATTTGGCTGATTGTGCCCTTAAGTCTTCTGTATCTTTGCTGAGTTTCTTCTTAGTTGTTCTGTCCTTTACTGAGAGTGGTGTGTTAAAGTCTCCTATTATTATTGTGGAACTGTCAATTTCTTTTTCCAGTGTTGTTAGAGTTTGTTTTACGTATTTTGGAGCCCTGTCATTGGGTGCGTAGATGTTTATTATGGTTATGTCTTCATGATGGATAATCCCCTTAATCATTATATAGTGTCCTTCTTTGTCTTTTATGGTAGATTTTGTTTTAAAATCTATTTTATCTGAGATTAGAATTGCCACTCCTGCTCTTTTTTGGTAGTTGTTAGCTTGATATATTGTTTTCCAACCTTTGACTTTTAATAAATTCACATCTTTGTTTCTAACGTGTGTCTCTTGTAGACAGCATATTGATGGATCCTGTTTTCTTAACCATTCTGTCACTCTCTGTCTCTTTATGGGTGCATTGAGTCCATTTACAGTCAGTGTAATTATTGACAGATGTGAGTTTGTTGCTGTCAGTTTGTAGTGCTTTTTTTGTGGTGCTGAAGTATTCTTTGTTCTTCTTACTCTCTTGTGCTGAGTTACTTTTGTTTGTGGATTTTTTTTCATTTCTTTTGTTTTTGTCGGTTTTGTTTTTGCTGAGACTTTATGTTTTTCCTCTTTATTTTTATGAGTATGTTTGTTAACTTTGTTTGTTGTTACCATGAATTTTACCCTTATCTTTCTAAGTTTGAAACAGTCTACCACTACTTGGTATCACCTTGCCTTTCTCTCCATTAGAAGGTTCTATTCCTATGCTGTTTATTCCCTCTTTTATTGTTTTGATAGTGTTGGTATTTAATGATTAACTGTTCTGATTCCCTGTTATATTTCTTTTGGTTTTGGATAGTCCTTGAGAGTTCATTTCCTAGATTGGTATCTGGCTGGTATGATCTTGTGTCCTAGATTCTGCCTGTGAGCTGAAGTTGGTTGTTCTCAGATTGTAGAACTCCCTTTAATAATTCTTGTAAGTTTGGTTTGGCTTTCACGTATTCCCTTAATTTCTGTTTATCTGGTAATGATCTAATTTCACTATCACATTTGAATGAGAGTTTTGCAGGATATATTATTCTTGGCTGGCAATTTTTTTCTTTCAAGATTTTATATATGCCATCTCATTGCCTTTTGATGCATGGTTTCTGCTGAATAATCTGAGCTTAGTCTTATTGTTTCTCCTCTGAATGTGACTTCTTGTTTTTCATGAGCTTTTCTCAGGATTCTTTGTTTGTCTTTGGTTTTGTCGAGTGTGATTATGATATGCTTTTGTGATTTTCTTTTGGGGTCTATCCTATATGGGGTTCTTTGAGCCTCTTGGATGGCCAGCTTTTTATCTTTCATGATACTGGTGAAGTTTTCTGTCAGCAGTTCTTCAATGATCCTCTCTGTGTTTTCTGTTTTCTCCCCCTGTTCTGGAAATCCAATCGCTTGCAAATTTTTGGTTTTGATTGTATCCCACATAACTCTCAGGGTCTCTTCAGTTTTCTTTGTTCTGTTTCTGAGTTTTCCTCAGAGTTGTATCCAAGTGTTTGTCTTTAATTCCACTGTTCCTGTCTTCCACCATTTCAAATCTGCTTTTCAGCCCTTCTATGACACCGTCCATTTCTGAAATCTTGTTGTTTATATTTTGGATTTCTAATTGTTGTTTTTGTATAATTTCTAGTTGTGAATTTATTTTGGCATTTTTTTCTTGCATTATTTTCCTGAATTCTTCCAATTTTTTGTCTGTATTTTCCATGAATTTGTTTATTTTTTCCTGATTTTTGTCTACGTTTTGCTTCAGCTCTTGTAGAATTCTGAGTATTAGAGATTTGAATTCCCTGTCAGGTAGTTCTAGTGCTTTTTCTTCCACTGGAAAGTCATCTGGTGTTTTATTTTGGATGCCTACTGGAATCATCCTGTCCTGTTTTTGGAAATGTTTTGGTATTGTCTGCTGTCTTCAGGGCATTCAGCTGTTATTGTAGATTTGTTTGTTTCATCGCTTTTTAAAAAAAATTGGGTTATGTCTGAGCAGGCGGGCTGTGTGTTCTTTGTTGTTTGCTCGTCTGTGGGCACAATACTTTTCACCTCATTCTCCAGTTGGCAGGGTCTGTCACTCAGACATGGTACTGCAGGGTAGGTCTAGCTGAAGGGGAGTTACTTGGATGGGTTGTTTGTGGCACTTACTACAGCCTCCAGGGTGGGTCAGTAATCACTGCAGGGCAGGTTCAATTAGGCTGTGCCTGTGCTGCTTGGTGGTGTGATAACTGTATGGTGCAGGTAGGCAGAATATAGCAGGGAGATTGTTATGTGTGGAGCTAAGAAGGATATGGGAGAGAGGAGAGAGGAACAGGAGCGAAAAACATACAAACAATCAAAAAAGAATGCTAGGGGAGCTTGCCGTTGGAGTGGAGAGATAAGAGACTATGAAATGGAGAAAAACAAAAAATGAAGAGGAAGAAAAAAAAGAAAAGAATAAGGAATGAATAAATAAAAATCGGAAAGGTTAAAGAACAGCAAAGCTCACAGGGATCCCACCAGTGTGGCTATGAGGTCTGGGGAAGTTGTTCTCAGGTGTTTCAGTACAGCCTGGCTAGAAGGTGTAGAGGTATACATCACCAGGTATTCAGGGAACAGAAAGAGAAGGAAGATATAGACAGACAAGGAACTGAGTAATGAAGAAAGACAAAAAGGGAAAAAGATGGAAAAGAAAACAAAACAAATTAAAAAAAAAAAGTCCCCCAAAAAACAGAAATAAAAAAAAAAAACAACAAAAAAGGAATTGCCCTCAGGGGTCCTTCCGCACGTCTGTGCAAGCCGAGGGGGTAGGTTCCAAGCCACGCAGCACCTCCTGGCCAGAACGAGCTCCCAGCTCAAGAAAAGGAAAAGAAAACAAACAAACAAATGAACAAAAGCCCTGGGATCCCACCAACGTGGCATCTGAGACCGGGAAGCAGCTCCACACTCAAATGGATCTCCACAGCCCCTCAGGAAGAAGCAAAGATGGTGCACAGAGCCAGGTATTTGAGCAAAAGGAGGGGGAGGTGGTGAGAGGTAAGGAAGAAATCAAAAGAAGCAGAAAAAAAGCAACACCAGCCACCAACAAATGGCACTCAGAGAGCCAGCTAGTGCAGGTTGGTGTAATCAAAGCAGCCGGTGCTTCCCGGACAAGAGACTGTGTCTGCAGGAAGCAGAGGAGGCTGAGTGTGGGTGAAGAAGGGTAGGGGGTGGGAAAGCATATATCACAAAGCACCAGAGCTCTGCAGCCCCTCAGGAAGAAGCAAAGATGGCGCACGGAGCTGGGTATTTGAGCAAAAGGAGGGGGAGGTGGTGAGAGCTAAGGAAGAAATCAAAAGAAGTGGAAAAAAGCAACACCAGCAGCCAACAAATGGCACTCAGAGAGCCACCCGTTCGGGTGGGTGGAATCCAAGCAGCCGGTGCTTCCCGGACAAGGGATTGTGGCTGCAGGAAGCAGAGGGGGCCGAGTGGGGGTAAAGAAGAGTGGGGGGTGGGAAAGCATATATCACAAATTACCAGTTGTTTTGTCTCCCACTGGAAGCTCCATGAAGCTGCTTTCTCATACCCCCATTTGCTGGTCTCCGATAGGAGTCCAAGATGGTGGATCCGCACTGTGTTAGCTGATAGGGGACCTCTGCATGAATCTCTCCTTGCTCTTTGTTCTCTGTCAGTTTTCTTACTCCATTTGGTGCTTGGCTGAGTTCTTTATCTCTTCATGTGATGTTTTAGGCTTTCAGGATTGTTGTTTTCTCTGTTTGGCTTAGTTTTTCGGATCTTTGCTGTAGAGGGACGGTGTGGTGCTTCTGCCTAGAGCACCATTTTGCTCTATTTTTTTCTCTTGTTATTTCTTAAGTATGCTGAGCTCATTTCTACCCCCAAACTTCATAATTTCTAATTTCCTGCTCTCCTCTGCATTACACCATCATGTCCTTCAGATAGTTTCTTAAATGCTACTCCCTTAGGGAATCCCTCATCTCCTTATTCCATCCTCTGACTTTTTTTTAAGTAACATTAGTTACTACTCGTAATTATTTTTCTATGGGTTTATTGCCTATCTTCATCACTAAGACCTGAACTTTATCTGCTCATCTGTTGTCTGCAGAATATAATACACTGGTTGGAACATAGTAAGCCACTAATAATTTTTTTTCCAGTGGATAATTGCAGTTGATATTGGAAAACAAGTAGGAATATGTCAGTGTTTCACCTTCACTATATTTTGGAGATGAGAACAACTTCAAGATTGAATCTGAACTCAATGAAGCTCTCCTCATTTGGTAGAAGATATAGAAACATATATTCCTTGTGTATGACTCTAAGATTTCACCTCTAGTTTTGGCAGAATATGGTTTTTATCATTTAAGCATATCATATCTACCATCGTATAACCTCCTGGAGTCAAGAAGGAAAGCTGTATCATCCCAAATCCAAAATTCATGATTAAGAACCCTGTTCAAAATAACAGAAAATCAAGAAATCAGTGACCTTGGAATCCTTTTGTAAACCATAATAACTAATGATGTGTTTACCAACTGCTTGAGCATGTGCAGTAATACTGGCATGAGGCAGCAAGAATTTCTGGCAAGTATGAGCAGCACACATTAGTCATTTATCATTAAGCTATAGAGGTTTTGGTATAGTGTCTGACAGTTATACACCTCAGGGATCTTACAGTTGTAAGTGACTGGACCCCAGTTTAAACCAGCTTAAGCAAAGAACAATAGTTATTGACTCTTGTAACTGGTAGTTTAAGGCTAAAATCTGGGCTCAAATGTTTTCATGGTTTGAACACTGTCTCTTGGCTTTGCTTGGCACCGATTCTATGTCTGTATTGGCCTCTCTCTTCTACATGGACAGGCTTTCATAATGTGGCAGAAATGTAGTCTCAGGTCTACATTTTTAGAGCTTGTGATTCAAACAGAAGGGTCTTCTGCAGAAGCTGTTGTTGTTAGTTGTTGAGTCAATTCCAATTCACAGAGACCCCATGTGTACAGAGTAGAATTGCTCTGTAGGGTTTTCAAGGCTGTGACCTTTCAAGAGCAGATTGCCAAGCCTGTCTTCTGAGGCAACTCTGGATGGGTTAGAGCAGCCAAACTTTAGGCTAGTAGCTGAGCACTTAGCCATTTCTATTACCCAGAAACTCCTGCGGTATCCCTGAGAGGACTCTGATTGGTCAAGGTTAAATACTGGGCTTAAAGTAATCTTATCACTATGATGGGAGGGTGGATGTTGTACTGTGTTATGATTGAATCAAGCTTGATCATGTGCACAACTCTTTGGCAAGGGAAAGTGAGGTATCTGATTGACAGCACCTCTAGGAACACATAGAATGCGAGAGATATTTCTTAGAAAACAAAGGAAGGGAATGGAAAATTACACTGGATAGGTTAAACATTAAAGTTATTATCATCCATACACTGACATTGCTTTACACTTCTTTAGGTCAAAAAAAGAGCCTCTCAATGGGATGGATTGATTCAACAGTCACCACCATGAACTTAAAGATACCAGTGATCCTAGAGATGGTGCAGAACTGGCATCGTTTTGTTCTGTCTTACATAAGTTCACCATGAGTCAGAGCTGACTCTACAGCAACTAACAACAATGATAAAAATAAAAAACTTAAGTGTTGTGCTTTATTATTGGTAATGTTACTGATATCCTCCAGTAACTGGAAAAAATACACTGGAAATATATATATATATATATATAGATGTCTCCAAATATATAATTCTGGGTAGTTCTAAGAATTAGAAACTATACCGTCCGTAATCAAGATCTTGTAGAATGAAGGAGAAATTTTCAGAAAGATGAAAAAAATGAGGCAGAAAATCAATAGAAACAGATTTGTAGAATGGCCTTCACATGGGTCTCGTTTATGCTTTGAGTTTCTGTTTTCCCTGTAGAATTGGTGCCCTGCCCTAAACCTCAAATAGAACACAGAGCCTGTATTTTGACAGTTTCTTTCCTGAGGCTGGATATTGACCCCTGTTTCTTATTTCTCTCTCACTCATCTTTGTTATTGTGACAATTCTGCTATGGAAAGACAAATCCAGTTGAACTAACAATATCTTAAGTAATTCCTGATAAATTCTTATCTCTTTGCTCACTGGAATAACTTCCTGGTATCGATGACATCTAGAATCATATCAGAGTGACCTGCTTTGCCTGCGCTAATTACACCACCAGAATCTTCTCTACAGCTGGATGGTATTTTTTTCTTCTCCAGAACCAGGCTTGATAATCAGCTGGTATGTCCCAGTACAACAAACAAGATGGAACTTGCTCTGATCAGTTGGGGATCCATTTTCCTTGGAAGTTCCCATATCTTTCAGCTGATTTAATACTTTGTATACTGCTCCGTACTAAGATATCTGGGGCCCTACTGAACTGATCTTTACCCAACCTTTCTTTATTTTCTTCCCCATTCCCCATTAGCAACATTTTGTGAAGGCTCAGAATGCTTTGCAAGCTAATGTAGTCACTGCAGGTCATCCCAGAGCTTTATTCTTTTCTTGAAAAATAAGAGACGTATTGTTTGTATTTGGTAAAATTATCTTCTGACTTGGAAGAGAAGTGTTCTGGGTAAGTCCCATCTCAGTGTCAGATCAGCATCCTTTACCTGTTTCTGCAGACCAAGGCAGTGTCTAGCACATGAGCTGAGTGTGACCCCTGCTGATGGCTCTTTCTGGGAAGGGACTTGGCTTTATTTGCTCTGTCTTGATTCAGGCAGTGAATACCAAGTCCCGTACTGGGACAAACTCCTTGAAGAGTTGGTTTGGATTTGCATTGTGGTTTTCCAAAACTTCCTTGTTTCAGAAAGAGGGAATTGGAGAAAAGCTTGTTAACTTTTGGCCCGTTTTTACTTGTTTACGGCTTAGAGACATATGGAATCTCTCATTACCTAAGTTATGTTAAGCCTGAACACTGGAACAATTAACCAAGAATATATTCCATAAATCAAATAATGTTTGCTATGTCACAGATTGAGTTCGTTCTCCCTTTTTCTGTTAAGTGTATGGATAGGCTGCTGTGGTTACACATTTCACATCTAATCCCTCTAGTTACAAAACCTGCATTTTTCTCATTTTTAAAGGTAGTGTACAGTCTTATAGTTAGTTGTTAGAGTTTTGAGGAGTTGGGAGAGAGAGGGCAAGCTAGATTCACCTACCTCAGGAGACTGGAAATATACCCCGTGCTTGACAAGATTTTGAATTTTTCCCCCTCATAGGGCACATTCCAACAGACAGTGGTAATGAGCCATGACTGAATATAGACAGCACAGTTCAGAGTTAACCTCATGCATACGGCTTGAAGTAGAAAGTTATGATCCTTGGCTCTGACACCTCACGCTCCCTAATTGTCCAGTCCTTTAAGCACATCAGTTCAAAAGTGAAAAAACTTCTCTGTGTTCACAGGGTTTATATCTTCTTTCAAAGCAAATAACTAGGACAGCAATCTTTGCTATAATTTTCTGTTGGGTTAGATTAATGTGACATAGAAAGGTCACAAATGCACTTTCATGAATGTCTATGTGTTACCCACATACAACTTTTGAAGTATCAAGCAAAAAATTGTAGCATTATTCTGCTTAAGTTTTCTCAATTTTTCTCTTTCTCTTCCCAAATTATTGACCTAGATTGGTTAAAGAAAAATGTATACATTATAAGATTTTAATCAATTATCGAAAAGGGAACACTGGGTATTAAGTTTCCTATGGAACATTTGGAATCCTTGGGTGGTGCAAACAGTTAGTGCTCAGCTGCTAGTTGAAAGATTGGAGGTTTGTGTCCTTCCAGAGGTGCCTTGGGAGAAAGGCCTGGTGATCTCCTTTAGAAAAATCACCATTGAAAACCCTGTGGAGCATAGTTATACTCTACATGAGGTCGCCTTGAATCAGAATCAACTTGACAGCAACTCTTTGTTATTTTTCTAGTTAAAGAGCCCTTGCCAGGGTCATGGCCTTCAAGGGTGAACAACTGTGCTAGAGTTGGTCTGACAGCCTCCTCCACAGAGTTCATATTAGTGGACACACACCTAATACGTTGTGTATTTATTAGTCTGTACTGCTGACAGTTATATTAAACGAGGCTCAACCTAAAACCCAAGTGTAGAGGTCCAAAACCAACATTTCAGAGTAAAGGTTGCACATTCAATTAAACTCAAATTGTCCAGTACCACCCTCTGTCCCATAAAGCATCAAAACCATATAGAGAAGGCAACCTGAAACTTACAATGTTCTGCTGTTGTTCAATTCAATGATTCTCCAGACAGCTATAAACTAAGGTCTTGTTTGTGACTCTTCTCTGGCCATGTATCCCCTATCAGCCTATACGAAAAAACATATTCAAATGTTACAGTGCTAAAGGTCAGCCCTTGTAAATAGTGGACTTCAGATCCAAGAGTACACTTTGGTTTTGACAGCCCATGCAGTAGATTCCAAAGGGATTCTTTGCAGATGTTATGGTGCTGCTTATGACATAATGTCTTTCCACCATAGTCAGATAACTGAAAGCGACCAACAAAAGGAGGACTATGTTAAAGAAGGAGGGAGGGTTCATTTCTGTGCATGATTTCATGAGAAGAGTAATTGGAGCATCACATTCTTCAGAGTGATGGCCAAATAGTACACATTGGGCAGAACTGCTTCTTACTTGCTCTTCCAAAAGAATCTGAAATACAGATGTTACCAGGGCATGTACAATGAAAAAATCATTTCCTTGAAAACTAAATTAAAGCTGGGCCACTGAGAACCATGAAGCTCAAGTTCTTTGTGGCTCAATTTCTTTGAGCAATTTTTATAAACACTTCCTAAGTATTTTATGAGCTATGAAAACATTTGGGGAAACTGTGCAGCCACATAAAGGTCCCATTCTAAGTACATTGCTGGAAAACATACAGCCAAGACCAGGAAGCAGCAAAGTTCCTGACAAATACTGTGCTCCTAAGGCAGAGTTCTGCCTCAAATTGCATTCGTTAACCAGTAGGAATGCTTTTAAGGTTTCTCTTGTCACTTGCAATAAAATTATTTCCCAAAAATGTTACAGCTATACAGGCCTTAAAAGTCTTCCATTCATGTAGTTTTGTTTTATTACTATTTTAATTTCGGAGGTAAGGAAGAAAGGTATTTTGACCTCCTAGAAGAAATCTTTTTCCTTCTGCTTCTACAGTATAGGTCAAATTAGTTTAATTCCATAGATTAATTTTTGTAAGCAAATTATGCAGTAGCTTTTTTTTCCCCTTTGCATTTCATGTTTTTTTTTTTTTGTATTTGCTATTGCTTTATATATATTCTGACCCACAGTTAAATTTTTTTTCCTTTCTTTTTTTTTGTTTTTTATTGTACTTCAGGTGAAGGCTTACAGAACAAATAGTTTCTCATGAAACAGAAGTACACATGTTGTTTTATGACATTGGTTAACAACCCCACAACATATTAACCCTCTAACTTCTCAACTTTTTTTTTTTTTTTTTTGGTGAAAATACATATAGCCAAAGATACACCATTTCAAAAATTTCTACATGTACAGTTCAGTGACATCGACTACGCTCTTCAAATTGTGCTGTTATTCTCACTTAAGATGAAGGCTTACAGAACAAAATAGTTTCCCATTTAACGGTTACTACAAATGTTGCCCTATGACAATAGTTAACAATCTCACAACACATCAACAATATCCTTACTCACCCTTGGGTTCCCTATCACCAGCTTCCTTGTCCCCTGCTGCTTTCTGGCCCTTGTCACTGGACTCCTGTACCTCATTAGTCTCATTTGGTTTTACGGGGCTGTCCACTCCCAGGCTGAACAGTGAACCTCGGAGGTAACTTCACCATTGAGCTAAAAGGGTGTCTGGGGGCCATACTCTCGAGGTTTCTCCAGTCTCCTTTAGGCCAGTAAATCTGGTCTTATTTTTGTGACCCACAGTTAAATTTTGAAGTATTTTCTTTTCTTGAGGACCTCTCATATCTTTCCTTCTTTTATCTCCAGATTGCTGTGGTGTTATCTTTTTAGGATTCAGCACATTTAGAAACTCAAAAGCTTTAGTTAAAGCAAAGCAAGTGGAAGTGCATGCAGAATGGTTTTCTCAGAGACCGTCGGCAATTTATATTTCAAATTTACTCAGCATCAAATATATCTGAGAATGTATTCTGACTTGGATGATAGGAGATGGTTGTGGGGATTGAATCTAAAAAAGAAATCTAGTTTAAGATTTTTATATATAACTCTTACGCCTATCTCCTATCATGGAATCTTCACATCTTCTAGAAACCTTCTGACCCAATAGGCTTTTAGAGTTGGAAGGGACCTTTGTTCTACAGACTAGAGAACTGAGGTTTTGAGATGCTAAGTGTTTTACCTGAGGTCATGTAACACATGTAGGACATCAGCACTACCTCTCACAGATGTTTTCTGACATGATTAAAGTTTTAAAATGAATTTTTAAAAATGATGCAGTATTATATAACGTCTTTCATAATAACCAAATACTTCAGTGTTCTGTTAAAGTCAGCCTAAAGAGAAGAACCACTTTTGGAAATGAGAACTATAGCACTTTCAAAATTCACATTGTTTAATAATAAGTTTAAGCAATATGGTTATACCATTATAGGAAGTAGAGGGTGCATTGAAGTTAACCTACTTGCCAAATTCCCCAAACCAGTTCTTTGGGAAAAGCAGCACAAAGCTCATCTGTAATTAATGTTATTATTCTTTCTAGACATAGGGTTTAGTCTTTGTTTTAAATAATGCCTTTGTTCCCAGTTAGTTTTTCCTTTAGGCTTGCGAAGAGCTGTGAGAGAAGTAAATAACGAGAGAGGGGGAAAAAAGGTAAATCTTAAAGAAGGAGAACAAATTAGCTCTCAGAGTAGACATGACAGGGGCAAACATTTAAAGACAAACAATTAGAGAAGATGTTAAAATTGGAGAGGAAGCCTCTCTGATGAGCTCATTATGCCAAACAGATCAAGATACAAATGAACTTTACTAAGAGAAAACTCTGTCCTGTGGCCAAAAAGTGAAGCCCTGTTCTAACCAGAAAGTCAGAAATATTCACCCTTGATTTAAAGTAAAGCCTAATGGGAGAATGTTAATGATAACCCGAAACTTGTCACTAGCCACTGGAGAAAACGTTTTAAAAAGAATCTACTGGTTATATTATACTCACGAAGGAAGGAAAACAGAAGTCTAAGAGATGGTTGGGGAGCCAAGAATAGGACACCAAGGTTTCTTGGTTCCGTTACAAGCTTTATAGCTGACAAGTGGTGGCAATGTTCTGAGGGAGCTTAATTCTGTAATTTTAAAGTTTTATTTTCTGTCTCTTCTGGACAAATAAACTTAGGTATGGGGAAGGTTTTTTTCTGATAAATACTACTAACCTTGTGACCAGCACAAACCGATTAGTTACTTGGAAGCCGATTAGTTTTTTCCCCTAAATTTTATATATATATATATAAATATATATATATATTATATTATTATATTATATATATATATATATATACACACACATACACATGTGTATATGCCAAAAGCACCGAAACCAAACCTGTTGCCATCGAGTTGATTTTGACTCACAGCCACCCTATACGATACAGTAGAACTGCTCCATAGGGTTTCCAAGAAGCGGCTGGTAGATTTGAACTGCTGACCTTTTGGTTAGCAGCAGTAGTTATTAACCACTGTGTCACCAAGGCCCCAGATATGTAATATAATTTATATGTATATGTATATATATATTCCCCTAAATTTTATATATATATATATATATATATATATATATATATATATGTATATATATATTTTCAGATCAAGAAGAAAAGGAGCATTTTTACAAATCAAAGGGGTTACCTTTATATTGATGTGAAGGAGTGGTGTGTGCCAGGAAGTAGCTTTAGGTACAATGGAAATGATCCTAATTCTCCAGTTCATTTACTCTAACATCTTAGTGCTTCATCATGAATATTCTCATGTCAGTGTCCTGATAATTCTCATGTCTGGATTTAGACTTTCCACTGGCTCAAAAATGGACTCATTCTTCCCCTTATGCAGTAAATTAAAAACAGCAAAGCATTAAGAGAGAATCCTTTGCTTTTCATATATTTCAAGTAAAAATTATATTCTATATAGGTGCCAACTCTTTTCCCCATCCACCCAACTTGACATCTTTGGGTAAAAGGACTCCATTTATAGAATACTATATACCTGGATGCTCAGTGGTTAATGTACTCAGCTGCTAACCAAAAGGTCGGTGGCTGTTTTCGAACCCATCAGCTGCTCTGTGGGAGGAAGATGTGGCAGTGTGCTTCAGTAAAGATTTACAGCCTTGGAAACTCTATGGGCCAGTTCTACTCTGTCCTACAGGGTCGCTATGAGTCAGAATCAACTCAGCGGCAGGGGGATTTTTTTATTATAAACTGTTGATGTGTCTAAAGTGATTTTGCAGCAAGGTAAGGAAATATCAGCTAAAGTGGTAAGAAGCAGAATCGTGTGCTTTATTCTCAATGTGGTAAAGTTTCCTCATTTTCTTTAATATCTTTTAGGAGGGCCCAGAAACAGAACTCTTCCAAGGGATGTTAACCACCTGCTGATAAACGACTTTGTAAGTGATGCTCTGGGATCAAGGTTGTTGCCAGGGAGGAGGGATGGAAAAGACTGCATGCAGGCAAGAAAGCCAGGGCTGTTCGGGTCTTGGCTACCACACTTATACAGCAAAAAAAGCAAATAGGTTGAAATTGCTCATTTTGGCTGACTTCCCTACTACCTTCCACTCCCTCCAACTTCCCAAGTTCACTTTCTGGGATATGGACACAGGTGGATTCCCTCTGAAAGAAAGAAGAGATGGTTGCATGTGTCTTACAGATGGAATAAAAAGGGGCTCTAGCATTTCTGGAAATGGATGATACTACATTAATACCTTCTTCAGAGAACGCTTGCAGATCAACGAAAAGATAGAAAAGAAACATTATAATACATTAGTTACTCTAAGTGTCTCTAGGCTCATAAAATTATCTTTTTTATTTGTATAGGTGCTGGTGAGGTGGTATCCATTTTCAGTAATATTCAGGCTCATCTTTCCAACATAAAATAATCAGAATTACATATTTTAGGTTAAAATGAACGGAAGCGAGTGTATTTGTATTTTACTATGTCGTCCCACGTTTTACTTTCCCAAATTCACTTTCTGGAATGTGGAATTGATACAGTACCACTAATGGTGGCATTAACTAGCTTGTCAATCATTCAGTCCTTTATCTGTTCTTAGGTACTAGGCCCCTGCTAGCAGATAAGTATATTACCAGTTGCTGACGAATCAGTTCAACCCATGGCAACACCATGTGTCACAGAGTAGAACTGTGCTCTGTAAGTGATCAAGTCTGTGATATAAGTATATAGCAGTTAATAAAACACTCAATTCTCTGAGTGTCTTATTAACTGCTATATACTTATATCAGTTATAAGTATATAACTCACTGATCCTAGTTACTTCGGATGAGTTTCATAAACTCTCTGGGAATCTGTAAAATAAGGGAAATATTTTACCCAAATTTCAAAATCCAAATGATTTTGAATATGCCTTCAAGCTCTAAAATTGAATTCTCCTCATCTCTGTCATCAATTTTTTTTTGTTTTCTTTTAATTTTTTTTATTATACTTTGGATGAAGGTTTACAGAACAAATAGTTTCTCATTAAACAGTTAGTACACATATTGTTTTATGACATTGGTTAACAATCCCATGACATGTCAACACTCTCCCTTCTTGACCTTAGGTTCCCTATTACCAGCTTTCCTGTCCTCTCCTGCCTTCTAGTCCTTATCCCTGGGCCATTGTGCCCGATTAGTCTCATTTCCTTTTATAGGCCTGTCTAATCTTTGCCTGAAGGGTGAACCTAGGGAATAACTTTATTACTGAGCTAAAAGGGTGTCCAAGGGCCATACTCTCGGGGTTTCTCCAGTGTCTGTCAGGCCAGTAAGTCTGGTCTTTTTTGTGAGTTAGAATTTTTTTCTACATTCTTCTCCAGTTCAGCCTGGGATCCTCTGTTGTGATCTGGTCAGAGGAGTCAGTGATGGTAGCCGGACACCATCTAGTTGTGCTAGACTCAGTCTGTTGGAGGCCGTGGTAGTTGTGGTCCATTAGTCCTTTGGACTAATTTTTGCCTTGTGTCTTGTTTTCTTCATTCTCCCTTGCTCCTGAAGGGGTGAGACCAGCGGAGTATCTTAGATGGCTGCTCATAGACTTTTAAGACCCCAGACGCTATTCACTAAGGTAGAATGTAGAACATTTTCTTTTCTGCCGTCAGTATTGATGGGGAAGAGGACTGAGGTTTCCACGTTTTCCTCACTCCAATTCCTTCCTCTCCCCAAGAGCATTAGGTTGCAGAAGGAGAGACTTGCATAAAAGGGGTCGTGAAAACATTCTTTTCACACAGAAAGGAGTGCTACGGAGAGGATAAGGGAGGAAAGACGGAGGAAGAGACCTTAAGCCAAAGGATTTTAAAACCAGTGGTTTCAATTTGGAAAGCTTTTAAAATTGGGAACATATTTCTTGTTGTACCCCTTCATGCTGTCTTCAACCAATATTAATCACATGCTCTATTTGCATAACTTTTTGTTCTCTTGAGCCATGATTAAGAAGCTTATGAATAATCGCAGGCACTTAGTGAGCACCTTGTTTCAAGCACTACAGAAGTATTTTACTTGCATTAACCCCCACAACAACCTTAGGAAGAGGGTACTACTATTACCCTTATTTTCCAGAGGAGAGTCAAAGATGTCAAATAACGTGCCCAATGTCACACAGCTAGTAAGTGGTAGAGCTGGGATTTGAATGCAGGTGACTGGCACCATGACCTCACACTGCCTCATTCACCCATTACCTAACTAAAGGCTACTTCCATTGTTGTATGATGATTTTATTATTGTTTACTGAAAAATGTTACTAGTGAAAGCTTCCTATATTATCTTCTTCCATAACACAGTGATGAATGGCCTGTTAAGATATTGCCTTTTGGTCCTTTTCTGCCATTATAAGAAATAATAAGTTAAATCAGTATGATCTCAGTCTGTTCTTGCAAACTGCCTCAACAAATTACCACAAGCTGGGTGGTTTAAAATAACAGAAATTTATTTCTCTCATAGTTCTAGAAGCCAGGAGTTAGAAATCAAATTGTCAGTAGAGTTGGTTCCTTCTGGAGACTTTGAGGGAGGATCTGTTCCATGTTTCTCGATTTCTGGAAGCTGTTGGCAATCCTTAGTGTTCTTTGGTTTGTAAACCCATCACCCCAATCTCTGTCTCTGTTTTCACAGGACCTACACCCCCATGTCTGTGTGTCTCAAATCTCCCTCTCCTTTTTCATATAATGACAATAGTCACTGGATTTAGGGCTCACTCGAATTCCAGAATGATTTCATCCCAAGATCCTTAACTTAATTACATCTACAATGACCCTATTTCCAAATAAGGTCACATTTGCAGGGGCTAGAGGTTAAGACTTGGACATATCCTTTTTAGAGATACTATAAGGAGCCCTGGTGGCACAATGATTAAGTGCTGGGATGCTAACCAAAAGGTCTGTGGTTTGAAGCTACCAGCCACTCTTAGGTAGAAAGATGTGGCAGTCTGCTTCCATAAAGATTACAGCCCAGGAAGCCCTATGGGGCAGTTCTACTCTGTCCTGAAGGGTTACTATGAGTCACAATCGACTCAACGGCAACGAGTTTTATCGAGCCCCTGTGGTGCAGATGGTTAAATGCTTGGCTGCTAACCAAAAGGTTGGCAGTTCAAACTCATTCAGCTGCTCCATGGGAGAAAGACTTGGCAATCTCCTTTCCTAAAGACCACCAGCACTGACTGCTCTGACAAGGATCATGATAGAGGGTTCTGGACACAGTGGGAGAAAAATGTATAACAAAATTCAAATTCACAGAAAAAGACCAGACTTACTGGTCTGACAGAGACTGGAGGAACCTCCAAAACTGTGGCTCCTGAACACCTGTTAACTCAGAACTGGAGCCACTCCGTAAGCTCACCTTTCAGCCAAAGTTTAGACAGGCCTATAAAACAGACAATAACACACGTGAGAAACATGCTTATTAGCTCAATCAAGTATAGCAGACCAAATGGGCAACACCTGTCCAAAAGCAAAGATGAGAAGGCAGGAAGGGACAGGGAAACTGGATGAATGGACATGGAGAACCCAGGGCGTAAAGGGAAAGGGAGAGAGTGCTGACATATCGTGGGGATTGTAACCAATGTCACAAAACAATTCGTCTATAGATTTTTGAATGTGAAACTAATTTACATTGTAAACTTTCACCTAAAAACACAATAAAATTAAAAAACAAACATGCAAAAATGAAATTAAGATATATTTCTGTGGTTGGGAGCTAAAATATTGTCCTTTCCATTGGTGACAGAAAGGAATAAATATAAAGCAACCATTGGACTAGCAAGATAAAGACAAAAAGGGATGAATGATAACATAAAACTTCCATATTGGTACTGTGACTACTGAGATAGTCTTTCTTCTCCTTGAATTCCAAAGCAGGTAGGGAAAAGTTCTAGCAAAAACAATATGATATTTTTATCTATTTTTGAAAGAGAGGTTAACAACAACAAAATAAACCTCTCATATGTCATTGTACTTTAATTTTTTGTTTTTATCCTTAATTATTAGAAAATCATTAGACATTCCAAGTTACACTTGAGGGGAAGAAAGAAATTTAATAAAATATCAGATTATACAATATTTACATATATTTGTAAATATTTGACATGTCCCTAAATTTAAACTCATTTTTTACAAAGATATTTGAGTTAATAGAGCCATTTACTGTTTGAATCTTTGATGTACTTACTATTCTACTATCTTTTGCTCTCATCATTGATTTTTTGCCTGTTACATTCATTTCTTTATTAATTTTTCACTTTTTAACAACATATACATAAGATATATATATATATAGATATATATATATATATAAGGAAGAGTTGAAATCTTAAATTGTGTTTATAGTGTATCCAGTTTCCACTTTTTGTGCTAAAACTCTATCCAAGTTAATAAAACCTTGAGAACAGAAACACACACACAAAATAAAAATCTGACTTCTCACAAAAAAAGCAACTACAGCCAAGAAAACCCTATTGGGCAGTTCTACTCTGTCACATGGGATTACTATGAGTAGAAATCGACCCAAAGGTACCTAACAACAATAACAAGGTTGAACCCACTACAGCCCTGTTGTATGACATAGTTTGTCAAATTACTCTCTTCATACTGTCAATCAATGGCTGTTTCATTCTCCTAAATTCATTAATTCAACAAACATTGATTGAAAATCTAATGCCCAGGATAGCAGGACAAATCCTTGTGATCTGGGAGCTGATATTCTGGTTGGGAAGGAGAGACAAGGGGAAGGGAGAGCGGAACTGAGACAAACAAGGCATAAGTAAATAATGAACAAGACCATTTCAGAGGATGAAAAATGATGTGAAGGAAATTAAACCAGACAACAGATTCTGTTGAGCCCTGAGTATCTCCTTAAGCATCAGTCCTAGCTCTTGATACTGCCAAGACCTGTATGAGTTAATTTTTAAAATCAGATTCAATTTTGAGATTCATTTATGTTGCATAAAACCCTTGTATGCAAGGTGATAAAGTGGTCAAATGAAACTATAGACTTCTGTGTCATTACTCATTTAAAATATCAAAAAAGTATTTACCCATGAAAAGAATAGCATGCTAGATTCTCTGATTTCCCTGGGCATTTGGAGGAAATTGAATCAGGTGAAAAAATAACTAAAGTGTCAATTCACCAAGCATCAATTCCCCCAAATGCCAAGCAGTACTGCATTGTAAGAGTACCACCACAAAATATCCTCGGGGCTCTTTGTCTACAGGAAAGTAAAAATTTTGGAAAAAATCCCAACCTGTTGTAACTGCCCATATTTTACTCATCAATTGCAGTTGCAAAATTTTCACAAAGTATATTGGCAAATGGCTTGGAATTTGTTATTCAGGAAGTAATACAGTGAGTTTAAAACGAAGTCTTAAAACTCATTCCAGTTCAAGAAGTGCCAGAACCCTACTTTCTGTGATACACCTGCCTAAGGAAGACGTTAACCCTGTGATTGTGTAATCACCGGTTGCAAGAAACACCTTTGGCAATTTTTTGTGTGCTACTAAGAAGTTACTATGGCATACTTCTTGCATTGGGAGCTGTTATTTGTCCATGTTTTTCTCCACAAATAATATTTCTTTTTGTTCAATTTCAGTAATTGGTACAAGCATCTGGAGTTATTTTACTTTCATTCATGAACTCTCTATAGTACAAGAAATTAAAAAGGCAGAGATGCTCATTCTAACCTGAAGTAAGAATGTTTACTCTGATGGGAGAGCTTTGGCTGCAGATAAGACTAAACTAATGCTTGTTTCAGAACATCTTCACCTCCACACCTTGCTGGTTTGCTGGAGAACATATTCTTGATTATATGCACAGGAAAGAAAAAAGTAGGAGATTAAGACACACACCCCCCCCAATAGGTAGTGAGGAAATGCCTTTTTGGAATTCATTCAGTAATAAGTTTAACAAGAAGTTTTGCATAGGAACTATCAATTCCTTTTCTTTTTTAAATCCACATTAACAAAGTAAGGCAAAAAATACCCCCCAAAAACAAAACAAAAGAAACAATAAGGAGTAAAAACGTCAGAAATAGTGGATTAACAAAAAGGGAGGAGGGGTTGAATCAACTAAAACAAATGTAATTAAGTATAAGAATGAAATTATTTTCTTATACACTTAATGGGTTTGTGTTGCTATCTCTTCGGCCAACAATAAGATATAATGTCTGCAAAATTATGATTCTGGCAACATTTGTCTGGGCCTTTCTCTTGCACAACTTTTATTCCTACTCTTTTGATCTGTGGAGACTGGTTGAGTGCCTGCTGTGTGCTAGGCACTGGACCCATATGTGATGTATGGAAGTAAGCCAAACAAGTATGGTACTAGTGCTCATAGAGTCGAGCATAGACATGAAGCAGGAAAATACGTCAATACATAAAATACTTTCACATAGTAATTGTGCTGAATAAATAAAGTACTTTCACATAGTAACTGTGCTATGAAAAAACAAACAGAGTCAAGTCTGTTGGATGAAGGATTGAATGAAGGGTGAAGTTTAAGGATGATGATATGGCATGAACAAGAAGAGAGTGACTTAGATAAAGGCATTAAAGGAATGTTTCCCTGAGAAGGAGCCATTTCAGATAAACATAGAAAAGTAAGTTCCAATTCAACTTATACATTAGAGGGTCAACTGCATTTTCATGTAACCAGTCAAGGCTGAGGTCATAAACCGGTGAACCTAGAACAAAAAGAGGGTAGGTTCGCTGGCATCTAGTACGATTAAACTAGTGATTTTTGCCACTGCATTATCATTTACTTAGTAAACTGTGAAATGGATTGTAATAGATATCCAGCTGGGTTCACTCACATTATCTGCCTTTGATCTGCTTCTTTTTGCTCTCCTGATCAGAGGAATTCTAACTCGACTGGATGTCTTACGTTTTTTTTTTTTTTAATTTTGAGAGACTGTGGTCCACGTGTCCATAGCACACCACTTGGACCAAATCTTTGGTAGGGGTAATTTTCAGAAGTGTTGAAAGCATTGGTGGAGGGAATTCTCTGCTTTGAGGTGTCCATCTCGTATAAAAACGTTTTTCTGAAAAACTTGTAATCATTCTCAGTATCTTCTTCTATTTTCCCTAAGTTTTCTTACCTGTACCATGGATATGAGGAGTCTATGTACTTAATTTTAAGCCATAAGCTGACGGTTGCATTCCTCCGAACCCTTGGTTGTCATAAGCCATATTGTAAAAGCAATTGCTTTCATGCAGTAAGTTGGGATTTAGAACTGGAGAGTTTCAGCCTTGAAGTTGCATGTTACTTTTATTTCAGGAATTTCAACGACAGTTTTATAACTTCTAACACACAGCTAAAAATCAAAACAACACTGAACAAAACCAGCAAGCAGCTATATATAACTTCTCCTTCCTTTTCCTGTCACCTCCAGCACTATCTATCATTGGCATGCTGCTTCCTACACGTTCTAATTGCATCCACTGTTATAATATTGGCAAACATTTATTAAGCGCTGACTATGTGCTTGAATTATGGTGTTGGTGAAGAATATTGAGTATACCATGGACTGCCAGCAGAACAAATAAATCTGTCTTGGGAGAAGTACAGCCAGAATGCTCCTTAGAAGTGAGGATAGTTAGACTTTGTCTCACATTCTTTGGACACATTATTAGGAGGGACCAGTCCCTGGAGAAGGACATCAAGCTTGGTAAAGCAGAGGGTCAGCAAAAAAGAGGAAGATCCTCAGTGGGATGAATTGACAGTGACTGAAATAACGGGCTCCAACACAACAATTCTGAGAATGGCACAGGACCGGGCAGCATTTCTTTCTGTTTTTGGTAGGATTGCCGTGAGTCGGAACCAACTCAAGGGCACCTAACAACAACAACAACATGTGCCAGCCATATATGTGAGCATGTTTCAAATATTATCTCATTTAATGTTCACAGAAAACTCTATGATGTGGGTGTTTGGATTAGCCCCATTTTTCAGATATTAAGATCGAGGCACAGGATGGTTAAGCATCTTGCCCAAATTCATGCAGCTGGCAAGTATGACTGCCGAGTATAAAGGTTTAACTTCTCTAGCCTGCAATGGTATGCCAATGCTGTGCAACATAAGGTGAAGAACTACACAAAACCAATCAAGTATGTTGCCCAGGCAACTGCTATGCTCACTTCTGGTTCCTAATTAAGGTTCTGAGATCTCCTTATAACTGATTAAAGCGATGCTGTTTATACGATGCAAAGCTTGTTTCCCCAGCAGCTCAGTCATATTGTATCTGTTTTCCTTATGTAAAGCAGACTAAGAAATTCCTGAAGAAAAAAAACATTGTTATTGGTATTAGTAAGATGTGTTTATAAGATGCTAACAAACCCATTTATAACTACACGAAAAATACCAATTGTGTCTCTTTTCACTTCAATTCACTTACAAAAAAGACCTGACTATTCTGATAGGTGTATCTAGTAGGACAATCTTGGTGGAGTGGAGTAAATGGGAGTAAAGGCACATGTCCCATATTATGGAATAATCTATGGACAGGTCAGAAGATGCCTAGTTTATTAATATTTAGATAAATACCATGATAATAAGATTTTACTCTAATTAGCTGAATTATTTTTCCTAATTCCAATATGGAGCCTTGCTGGCATTGTGGTTAAGAGCTTGGCTGCTAACCACAACGTTGGCATTTCAAATCCACCAGCAGCTCCTTGGAAACCCTGTTGTGCGGTTCTACTCATAGGGTCCCTATGAGTCAGAATTGATTGAATGGCAACGGATTTGGTTTTTGGTTTAATTCCAATATGCAGGAAGTAATTACTCTGAAGCACTCGTGTATAGAACCAGGCACACCAAGGATGATGGTCTGGCTTCTGGCAGATTAACTGCGAAATTTCTCCCCTCTTCAAGATTATATGCTCCTGATATGGAGTTTAAAAATACAGGATGGAAGGAAATATCACACGTTGTTTAGACAATTTGAAAAATGTGTCCCTACAATCTATGCCAATAAAGCCTGCGTTAGATGTTGCCCTGTCAATAGTCACCTAGAGATCAGAAACCACTTTAACACATGGGGAGTTTTATTTTCCTAACCCCTTGAAAAATTGAATTCTTCTGTGTCAACGTGGCTATGTCTGCCCTGGGCTACACTTGATGATGGAATTCCTAAAGTAAACACCAAGGATGATGAAAAGTGACCTGAACTGAATTTCTCCTGACTTGAGTGAGGTTGAGAGGCAACTCCTTCCAAGCCGAAAATTAATTTCAGTTGCTGCTGTTAGTATGCCTAATCCATGATTAAATGCAAGAAACCTTGATGGCAAAAAGGAAGGCGATCACTTGGAGAAAGCATCATGAAGATCTATGGAAACACTGTGAGATATGTTACAGACGGAGACACAGTATTTATTTGTATTAGTGATGTCCACTTTTGAGAACTTCATTAGTAGAAGCCATCCCACTGAAAGACATATCCATCACTTGATGTAAAAATGAAAAAAAACAAAAACCCAAATCACTTGCCATCAAGTTGACTTCAATCTGTGGTGACCCTGAATGTGTCAGAGTAAAACTGCTCCATAGAGTTTACAATGGCTGATTTTCCAGAAGCAGATTGCTAGGCCTTTCTTCCAAGGTGCCTATGAGTGAACTTGAACCTCCAACCTTTTGGTTAGCAGCCGTGTGCATTAATGGTTTGCACCACCCAGGGATTTCTTTCATTTGAAATATCACAGGGTAAATCCAAATGAAACCAAAGAAGGAAATTGTGTATCTCAACATTTAGGCAATATACCTGTAGAGGTAGGCACTAGAGGAAATGCTGGTCATTAGAATTCCCTTCTTTTATTTGTATTCAATCTATTTGAAGCTTTGCTAATGAATATTAGGTTTTGTACAAGTGACTGTCTGTCACATTGAATTATTTATCTCTGCCTTGTATTTCTTTTGTTTATTTATTCCTTTTTTTCTTTTCTTTGTTTGACTGTAATCTATTTTCCTCTGCTGGAATATAATTCACACAAAAGCAAATTTTTTCAGTTTACTCAACCCAGAACTGTAAGGGTCCTAGAAACCACGACTAGCATGTGATAGACCCTCGGTGGGGGAGGAGCAAGGTCATTTCTTCCCAACACAATCTTGAATACTTAGCACATGGTCGAAAGTCAAAATGCATTTGTTGAGAAAATAAAAATAAATAGGTGTCAGTGCGGCGACGATTGTTGGAGCGGCGAAGACAGTAACCAATGCCACAACTCTTACAGAGAAGTGGGGCCAGGGAGGGTCACTCTGAGGAGTCGACCCCGGCTTCAGTCCCAGGAGTTTATTTATAGTCAATACAGCAAGCAGTGAAGCAAATCACAGAACAATGGGCTTTAGGTGAATAACAAGAAGTTTCAGGTAAGAAAGAATGGGTTTCAAGTAAACAAGTCAATTAGTAAAGGAACAGAGGGTTTTGGAAAAACAAGTCATGCCTAATCTCTTTATCATCGATGACATATTTCACCATGTTCTGCGCATGGGCGTTTGCGAGGCTAAAGTTGGCCATAGTGCAGCCATGTTGAAATGGCGCATATCCCCACAAATAGGGATTATAGTATTTTTGTTACCATCACTGTTGATTACATTTTTATGAGTGTAAAATAACCCTAAATGACAAATACATCCCAGAAAGAATCAATGGATACTCACACTTGAGTTTGTCCTTTAGATTATAAGCCACTGTAGAACAGAGTATAGCACTTTGCAAACATAAGCAAGGAAGTTGGACATCAATATGTAATACTGACAAAGCAACTTCTTTGCACAAAAGAGTATCTGCATGGCTACTCTACATTGGTGGCCATGTGTTGTTAGTAGCTGTTGAGTCATCTCTGCTCATGGTGACCATTCATACAACACAATAAAACATTGCCTGGCCCTGCACCGTCTTCATGATCTTTGGTGTGTTCAAATCTATTGTTATGGCCACTGTGTATTTTGAGTGCCTTCCAAACTAGGGGGCTTATCTTTCAGTACTATATCAGACAATTCTGTTGAAAGCCTTTGGCTAATTTTCAGGTATAGATTACCAGGCCTTTCTTCTTAGTCTGTCTTAGTCTGGAAGCTCTGCTGAAACCTGTCCTCCACAGGTGACTCTGCTGGTATTTGAAATATTGGGCATAGCTTTCAACATCATAGCAAATTTCAAGCCACCAGAGTATGACAAACTGACAGATGGTGCTTGAGTTGCCATAGACAACATTTATGAAGAGATGGTGTTTAGGCTGAGATTTGAAAGAGAAGAAAAAAACATTTGTAAACATATCATATGGAAGAGCATTCCCTATGGGGGAAGCAGTTGGTGCGAAGGCCTGGTGGGAATGAGCGAGGCACATTTGATAAAAACAAAGAAGTATTGCCTTGATTTTACGCCAGTTTTGGTTAGAAGCCACAGGAAAGTTTTGAGAACATAATTCTGGCTGCTGTGTAGACTAGAGATTGTAGAGGGTTAAGAAGGGAAGCACGGAGACCAGTTTGGAGGCTGCATTGGTAATGCAAGCAGGAATCAATGGTAGCTTGGGCCTCAGTCATAGCAATGTAGCTTGGAGGAAGTAGATAGATCAGAAGAGATTTGGAGGTAGAATCAATAGAGTTGCTTCATTGGATGTGGCAAGTGAAAGAAAGAGAGGGATCCAAGAAAATGATTAGAAGTGTAGAATTTCTTAAAAATATAGGACTGGAAGTTGGCCGTGAACTGTAGAAGTGGTTGAAGGAAATTTGAGAAAACTTGAGAGACGACTATCAGGAGGATCAATGTGGATACTACAGAGACTAGCAAGAGATGAAATACTAAAATAATGATAGTTAACATTTATTGAAGTCTTGATTGGTCATAGAGCTAAGTACTCTATGTACACTATCTCATTTATTCAAAAAAAGAGTAAAATCATATGCAGTGGGCATTATCACCTTCATTTCACAGATGAAGGACTACAGGCTCAGGCAAGTTAATTAACTTCCCAAAATCATATAGATGGAGAGAATAGAAGTGTTAAATCCTTCAAGCCACTAACTGCTCGCTTTCCAAGATTCTCTGGGGCAGCTCCTGAGGGACATATGTGAACAAGCTTCAAGAGAATGAATGAGAAAGGCAAATTTTCACAAAAGAATACAAGAGAAAGTTTATTTAGACAGAATCACACATATGTTTAACCCCAAATTCATTTCTCAAAAACATGTTTCAGAATATTATGGAGTTACTCACGTGAGCACAGTGCTGCATTCCAGAGGTGTTGTGGTGGAAAGGAATGGGATGACGAAGAAGATACTACTTCTGAGAGCATATAAACAAAACAGGAAGGTGTTTCACGATAACCTGGTAT
Organism: Dugong dugon; assembly: GCA_030035585.1. NCBI lineage: Eukaryota > Metazoa > Chordata > Mammalia > Sirenia > Dugongidae > Dugong > Dugong dugon. Next base: position 15,034,441 of record CM057463.1, on the reverse strand, counting down.
CCAGAAGGTACGCAACAAACGTCTGCTGAATAATTACCCATGTTTATATTATGGCAGTGGTCCTGTGAGCAAGATCTATTTCCAGCTCCTGGATGAAGGTAATCAGAGTCACTGGCTGTCCAGTCGACTCTGACTCATGGCAACCCCATGTGTGTCAGAGTAGAACTATGCTCCATTGTGTTTTCAATCGTAGTTTTTTCAGATGCAGATAGATAGCCAGGCCTTTCTTCTAAGGTCCCTCTGAGTTGACTCAAACTTCTAACCTTTCAGTTAGCAGCTGAGCACCTTAACTGTCTGCACCACTCACAGACTCCAGGGGAATATAGAAATGGGAAAAAAAAAAAAAAGCCAAGAGATTGTTGTTAGTAAGGAAATCTAATCAGGTATCAATAAGGATTTGGGGGCACTGATCAGGGCTTAGAATATACATATGAACTGATCTAACTTAAACAGCAAGAGAAGCCTTCAGGTAGCTATGGGAGAAATTATTTCCACAGACAATTCTGTCTTAGTTATCCAGTACAGCTATAACAGAAATGCTACAAGTGGATGGCTTTAAAAAAGAGAAATTTATTTCCTCCCAGTAAAGTAGGCTAAAAGTCCAAATTCAGGGCCTCAGCTCCAGGGGAAGGCTTCTCTCTCCATTGGCCTTCTCATCAATCTTCCTCCAGACTAAGCGCTTCTCCTCGCAGGAACCTTAGGTCCAAAGGATGTGCTGTGCTCCTGGCACTGCTTTCTTGGTGGTATAGGTCCCCTCATCTCTCTGCTTGCTTCTCTCTTTTATATCCCAAAAGAAACCAACTTAAGACACAATCCAATCGTGTAGATTGAATCCTGCCTCACTAACACAACTGCTGGCTATCCCCCTCATTAACATCATAGAGGTAGGATTTACAACACATAGGAAAATCACATCAGTCATGAAATGGAGGACAACCACACAATACTGGGAATCATGTCCCAGCCAAATTGATACACACTTTTTTTGGGGGACACAATTCAATCCATGACAATGCCTCAACCACCATGATGGAGGCTGTGAGCAAGACTACCGTTCCATGGTCCCATGATTCCTAGGCATAAAATTCACATTCTTAAACTAACAACATTTTGCCACTAACTCTAGCTTCAATTCATGGTGCTAGCCTGTCTAAAATTTTAAGCAAACCAAAAGAAAAAGCAAATAAGAGCTTGTGAAGGAAAATTTAAGTTGGGCAAAGTTGTATAATTTTACAGATCCTGGCTTTTTTTTCTACCTAAAAAACCAGTTGCCGTCATATTGATTCCAACTCATGATGACCCCATGCATTTCGGAGAAGAACTATGCTCCATGGGGTTTTCAATGGCTGATATTTTGGAAGTAGATTGCCAGGCTCTCCTTCCGAGGCACCTCTGGGTGATCTTGAATCTCCAACTTTTCACTTAGTGGCCTAGTGCATTAACCATTTGCACCTCTGAGGGACTCCTTCTTCTACCTAAGGGACCACATTTCTCTCTGGATCAATCAGCAGAATAGTCCTTTCTGTCCTTGGTTCAGGTAAATATTTCTGTATGAAGGTTAGGGATTCCTCTTGTTCTAGGGAAGAGACGGTTAACAGGTTAACATAAGCCAAGGCTATTGGGGAATCTTGGGTCTTACTAAGATTTAATTATGCTAGCTTTTTCAAAGCAAGACACTTTCAAAGGCATCAATGTTAGCATTCTACCATAGGAATAGTTTTTTCTTTCACACCATTTTATTCCTTTTATTGTTTCATTTGTGACCTGTATCAGGAGTCGTGAACTATCCTTCACTATGGATCAGGTTAAAAATATTCTCTTTCCTGTGGTGGGTGGTGGAGGGCAGAAGAGAGATTGATTCAATGACTCTCACAAGTCAATCACCAACTTTTATTATCAGACAATGTTTAAGCACTCTTGCTTTGCTTTCTCTGTGGGATCATTTATAATTTTCATTCTAGAATCCTTGCCATCCTTTACCTCTGTGTTCAACATCTTCTTCTCTAACTCCTTGTGGGAGCATAAGATGTCTACAACATGAGATTTAGATGAAACTGTTATCTTTTCGTTACTGGATCTGTCATTCCCAATTGTCTGTTCATACTAATAGCCATGCCACCCGTGTTTTGATCTGCTTTCAGTCCAGACCACATTATTACTTTTCTCTTTTACCCCTTGTCCCAATGTCAATAGATCTGGGTAGACTTGTGTGTAGTATTACACAACCCAGTTTGTAAGATAACTCTATTCTTCCCAGAGTTTCTGACATTCTTCTGGTTTGCTGCCTTATCACTTTTAAATCCAAGACTTTCTATTAGCTAAAGTTCTACTGGTCCAATCTCTCACATGCAGAGTATAGAATTTTGCTGTTATCTGAAGCCCCTCTACATTTAATGATTTAGTTAAAATAATCCTTCCCATCTGTAGAAGAGGTTCCTTGTGTGTGTGTGTGTGTGTTTTCCTCTAGAAGAGAAGAATGTCCATTCGTCTCTCTTTGCTTGATTTGTATGGTTTACAAGCCATGATTTTGGTTTATATGATCACTGTGATCAGATTCCCTTTTTAGTCAGTTGGAGATTACTGTCTCAAGGCAATTATAGCAAAGTTGAAAGTAATCTCAAATAGGTTGAGAAGTGACCTAAGGAGCAAGGTGTATAAGGAAGAGAAGTTGCTTTTGTGAGGAGAGGAAGAACAATATTCAAGATAATGTATATCCTTTGATCTCATGGTTCATAAATAATTGTTTGATATAAGTAAGCAGTAATTTTCTAAACTCTACAGACCTACCTAATTGTCAAATATGACCTGCACTTAAGGTGAGAAATATGCTTATGTCACAGTCTCCTAAGTCATTTTACTACTTCCTGATGAACCAATGCACACTCCAATAAATTCATTTTGGTTTTGCTGATATCATTAGGTTGACCACACAAGGAAACTCACCCATCCAATCATTCTTTACAAAACAAAGTCCTCTATCTGTCAGCCTTGGGTTCTGCTGATCAGAGTTGCTGGTTTATAGAAAATCACCACTAACCTAATTATATAGGCCCTTGCTTACAATCCTGGCTTTCTTTGATCTGAACTGGTCAAATGCTGTCACAGCTGCCAAGAAGCAAATTAACAATAAATCTGAAGACAACCCTGACTTTTCCACTTAAGCTTTGGTAATATAGTAGGAAAGCAATTCACAAGGATACCTCAAAAACCACAACCACTCTTAAGAAGAACCAAGGAAAGGAGAAGACATGATTCTTCTTGGAATGAGGAATGTAGTTATAACTAAAATTTTCCTAAAGGTTTCCAAGGAGCCCTCCTTCTGCCCCTTCTCACAATATATTTACTTAATCTAGCCTATGAATAGTGTGTTCATAAAATTTATCATTTAAATCAGTACAGTTTTAATTGCCTTAAACTGGGACCATCTTAGGAAAACTGAGAAATATTGTCACCCTACCTATAGAGAAATGTGTTAGATGTTAAGACATCTCTCTGTTTCCAGGGCCAACAAAAGAAGGCTATCTCAGGTTAAGTGCACAGTGATGGCTTTGTTTGGTGATATTTGATCATTACTCATTGACTACCCTCAGGTCTCCTTTCCCTTGTAGGTGTTCACATGTTCAGCTGCTACCCCATAAGTGCTGCTGTCCTTCACTGCCTAAACACACACAGTACCTACTATCCTCTGATGCTAGATTAGTGCTAGCAGAATACTTTATTTATCCTATTCTCCAGCTGTAATTGAAGGCAAGTACTCTGAATTACATGATAATTTCTTCAAAGATATCAGTTATATTAGTTCAAAGACACAACACTTAGGCCATTTGTTTCAGAGACAATGAACAGGGAAGGAGCATGACGTTCATTATATAAACATATAGATAAATATGTTCTTTCTATAATGAATAACTTTTGCCTTGTCATTCCTAATTCCCTTACATTAATTCTTAAGGCGCGTGGGTAGAAGATGAGAGGAAAGCATCTCATTTACCAATCTCCAGTTCCTATAGCTAGGCGGTGATGGATCTCTATAGTCCAGTCTTGAAAGATAGGAAGTTCGATAAGGTTCCTTATGAAACAAGTAGTTCTTTGTTTCTTTTACTTTCTTTTTTTTTTAATGATAAATAGCCTTTTGATTTCTTCCTAAATAATGTAACATTTCCCAGATGATTAACACATAATGGGGATTTATTTTTATTATTAATAAATTTATGAATTTGCCATTTCTTTAACCTTGTTGCTGTTGTTAGCTGCCATATAGTCAGCTCCCAACTCATGGTGACTCTATGCACAATGGAATGCAACACTGCCTAGTTCAGTGCCTGACCCATGATCAGCTGCAGATCCAACTGATGTGATCTCTAGGGTTTTCATGGGCCGATTTTTGAAAGTAGATAACCACACCTCTCTTCGCAGTCTGTTTTAGTGTGGAAGCTCCACTGAAAACTATTCAGTGTCATAGCAGCACGCAAGCCTCCACTGATGAATGGGTGGTGGCTTTGCTTGAGGTGTGTTGGCCTGGAATCGAACCTGGGTCTCCTGCATGGAAAGTGAGAATTTCATCACTGAACCAATGTCTCTCTTTAACCCTAAGTTATCTATTTTTAAAATATGTTAAAGAATACTGACTGGAAAATTCACTGTGTCCAATTGTGGTTAAGGTCTCAAACTGTGGACAAGATGTGCTAAGTACCCTACTTCAAAAGCCAATATGTAGTAGAAACCAGCCAAATTCTGACAGGGCTTGTTAAGAGGTGAAGACAATATATCACCCTCTCCCAGCAATGACTAAGAGGACTGGGAAGAGAAAGTGGAATCATTAGCCTCATAGGCTGTATTGGTTCCGAGTGATGCTAACTGCTATAACAAACTCCCATATTTCAGTAGGTTAATACCATAAAAGTTTATTTTTCACTCATGTAATAGAACAATGTGAGTGTTCCTGGTTGGATAGTTCTCTTCCAGGCAGACTCTTTCCAACTTGTAGCTTTGCCATTTTTAGCACATGGCTTCCAGCCTTGTCCTGGGGGGTCATCTCCATTCCAGCCAGGCAGAAAGAGAGAACATGAAGTATTGCACATGAGAGAGTTTTATGGGCCAATGCCTGGAAGTGATATATATAACTTCCACTCAATGGAATCTTTTGCTAGAATTCAGTCTTATGGCCACGTCTAAATGCAAGGGGATCTAAGAAATGTAGGCTACCTATGTGCATGGGAAGAAGAAAGAGAAGAAATCGGTTTGGTGATCAGGGAACAGTCTCTTCCACAATCTGGTCACCAAATATCCACTTCACACTTCTTACTTAAGGAATTTATTGACCCTTTTTGCATGAATCCAATGTTTATGATCTCCAGATGATGTAGTCTTTTCTGTAAAGTCCAGATGTATCTTCTCATGGCCCAGTAACTGTGGACTAAAAAGACAAGTTATCTACTCATCCCCTTCCTCCATACTCAATATATAAGGATGGAGCATGGACAGGATAACACAATAAGCTGCCCAAACGAGGAAGAATGAGAGATACACAGCAGTACCTGCTCCACAGCAATGATGAACTCAGATAGTGCAGACATTGTTAGTGCCTTCTGCTCTATAATTTCTTCTTCTTCTTTTTTTTTTTTTTGAACATTTTGTTGTGATTTAGGCAAAAGTTTATACAGCAAATTAGTTTCCCATTCAAGAATTTACACACATATTGTTATGTGACATTGGTTGCTATCCCTGCAATGTGTCAGCACTCTCCCCATTTCCACCCTGCCTTCTCCATTTCATCCCTTCAGTTTCACTGCCCCTTCGTGCCTTCCCATCTTTGCTTTTGGGCAGATGTTACCCTTTTGGTCTCATATAGTTGAGTGTTCTAAGGATCACATTCCTCACCGGTGTAATGGTTTATTTTAAAGGCCAATTATTTGGCTTAAAGGTGATCTTCAAGAGTGGCTTCAGTTCCAGGTTAAAAGGATGTCTTAGGGCGATAGTCTTATGGGTTCCTCCAGTCCAGTAAGTCTGGTCTTTTTTAGCAATTTGAGTTTTCTTCTATATTTTTCTCCCATTCTAACCAGGACCTTCTACTGTGTCCCTGGTCAGAGTGGTCAGTAGTGGTAGCTGGGCACAATCTAGTTCTTCTGGCCTCAAGCTAGAGGAGGCTGTAGTTCATGTGGGCCATTAGTCCTGTAGACTAATTGCTTCCTTGAGTCTTTGGTTTCCTTCACTCTCCTTTGCTGGAGATGGTGAGAGACCAATAGTTGTATCTTAGATGACAGCTCGCACCCCAGACATTACTCACCAAACTAGGATGTAGAACATTATCTTTATGAACTGTGTTATGCCAATTGACCTAGATGTACACTGAGACTATGATCCTTAGCCTTCAAGCCCCATAACTCAGTCCACAAGGTGTTTAGATATGTCTAGGAGGCCTCCATGGAGCCCCAGTGGCACGGTGGTTAAGAGCTTGGCTACTAACCAAAAGCTTAGCAGTTCGAATCCACCAGCTGCTCCATGGAAACCCTATGGGGCAGTTCTACTCTGTCCTATAGGGTCGCTATGAGTTGGAATTGACTCGACGGCAAAGGGTTTTTAAGGAAGACTCTATAAATGTGCCATTTACGTGTTCTATTATAAACATGAATATATATGCAGCACACACATATGTATACACAAATGCCCACAGCTATACCTATATATGTACACGCATGTACTCCCGCATGCCCTCCCACACCTATATAGCATACATATCTACCTATGTAACTACTCACAAATTTTTGATTGTTATTACTATTGTTGCAGAATTGTATGTGTTATAGCATTTACCATCGTTGTCCTTTATTTTTGTGTGTCTCTCAGTGTCTTCATTTACCTTGGTCACATTGTGCTGAATTCCCCCATATTGTGAATTGTCTTTCCCTTCACTAGAATTAACACACACCTACTATCTAGTAAGTGATTCACCCTCCCTCCCCCCTTTCATCCCTACACCAGTTGCCATTGAGTCAATTCCGATTCATAGCAACTCTATAGGACAGAGTAGAACGGCCCCATAGGGTTTCCAAGAAGCAACTGGTAAATTCCAACTGCCAACCTTTTTGGTTAGCAGCTGAACGCTTAACTACTGGTGCCATCAGAGCTCACCTTCTATCCTTGGTAACCAACAAAAAATGTGGCCTACTGTGTGTAAACCTATTCTTGACTTTTTATAAAAGTGGTATCATACAATATTTGTCCTTTTGTGATTGACTTATTTCACTCAGCATAATGTCCTCCAAATTCATCCATGTTATAAGATGTTTCAGTGTCTCACAGAATCATTATTCTTGATTGTTGCCTGGTATTCTGTTGTATGTATGTACTGCATTTTGCTTACCCATTCACCTGTTGATGGACGCTTAGGTTGTTTTCATCTTTTTGCTATTGTGGATAATGCTACAATGAACAGAAGTGTGTGTAGGTCTATTTGTGTCACGGCTCTTATTTCTCTAGGATATATACCTAGGAGTGAGATTGCTGGATAGTATGGTATTTCTATTTCTAGCTTTTTGAAGGAGCACCATACTGTTTTCCATAGTAGTCATACCATTTTACATTCCCACCAGCAGTGTATAAGAATTCCAATCTCCCCACAACTGTACCAGCATTTATTGTTTTCTGTTTTTTTGATCAGTGCCATTTGTGCAGGGATGAGATGGTATCTCATTGTAGTTTTGATTTGCATCTCTTTGATGGCTAATGATTGAGAGCATCTCTTCATGTGTTTGTTAGCTGCCTGAATGTCTTCTTTTGGTGAAGTGTCTGTTCATGTCCTTTACCCATTTTTTTAATTGGACAGTTTGTCTTTTTGTTTTTGAGGTGTTGAAGTTTTCTATAAATTTTAGAGATTAGACCCTTGTCAGATATGTCATTGCCAAAGGTATTTTTCCAGTCTGTAGGTTCTCTTTTTACTCTTTTGGTAAAGTCTTTTGATGAGCATAAGTATTTAATTTTTAGCAGGTTCCAGCTAACTAGTTTATCTTCTGTTGTTTTTGCATTTTTTATTATGTTTGATAGTGTGTTTATGCCATAAATTAGGATCGATAGCTTTGTCCCTATGTTATCTTCCAGGAGCTATATCATTTTAGGTTGAACATTTAGGTCTTTGATCCATTTTGAGTTAGGTTTTGTGTATGGTGTGAAGTATGAATCCTTTTTCATTTTTCTGCAAATGGATATTCAGTTTTGCCAGGATAATGTGTTAAAGAGACTATCTCTTCCTCACTGAATGGACTTCAATCCTTTGTTGAAGATCAGCTGTCCATAGCTGGGTGGATTTACTTCTGGGTTCTCAATTCTGTTCAACTGGTCTATGTGTCTGTCGTTGTACAAGTACCAGGCTGTTTTGACCACCATGGCAGTTTAGTAAATTCTGAGATCTGAAAGTGTGAGGCCTCCTACTTTGCTCTTCTTCAATAATGCTTTAGGTATTCGGGACCTCGTTCCCTTCCATATAAAGTTGGAGATTAGTTTTCCCATTTTGTTAAAGAAATGTTGTTGGGATTTGGATTGCGATTGCATTATATCTATAGACCACTGTGATGGTTAACATTGTGTGTCAACTTGGCTGGGCCATGATTCTCCGTGTTTTAATGTAATCACTCCCATGATTGAATATACTGTGAGTAGCCAATCAGATGAAAGGGAGTATCCTGGGTGTGGCCCACATCTGTGTATAAGCAGACGTTCTGGCTTTTTGCTCTCTCTGGATCCTGTGGCTGCTTCCTGTTATCTCATCTCCTATTCTTGGGACTTGAGCTGTCAGCTTATCTGCCAAAACTGGGATTCATCGATCTGCACAGCCTGTGAGTGGGAGCCCTGCTCTCCGACCTTCCGATCTTGGGTTTGCCAGCTTCTGCAGCAGTGTGACTTGGGCGAGACCTCTACCCTGATCCACGGACTTGGGACGTTCTAGCCTCTACAATCGTGTGAACTGTTTCCTTGATATAATCTCTCTCTATATATATATTTATACACTTTACTGGTTTTGCTTCTCTAGAGAACCCAGCCTAAGACAACCACTTTGGGTAGTATTGACATTTTCACAATGTTAAGTCTTCCAATCCATGAGCATGGTATGCTTTTCCATTTATGTAGGTCTCTTCTGGTTTCTTGACGTAGTATTTTGTAGTTTTCCTTGTTTATGTTTTTTCTATCTCTGGTTAGATTTGCTCCTAAGTATTTCATCCTTTTGGAGGTCATTGTAAATGGTATTGTTTTATTGATTTCCTTTTTGGAGTTCTCCTTGTTAGTGTAGAGGAACACAATAGATTTTTTTGTGTTGATCTTGTACCCTGCCACTTTGCTGAACTCTTCTATTAGTTCCAGTAATTTTCTTGTGGAATCTCTGGGATTTTCTGTGTATTGCTCTATAAGTTCTTGATTAGATACTCATTCATCTCTTTTGGAGTACCATCTTTGACAATTGTTCTGAGTCCACTGGCTCTGCTCTTGGGAGTTTCCTTCTTGTCCACTGTCCTCCATGGCCACATCTCAAATGGGCTTTGTGGGTATGCCCACTGGAAATTGTTCAGATTATGCAGCCCACATCCTGTTCAGGAAAGTTTGAGCACCCAAAGGTTGTTTGAAGAATGCAGCAGTCAAAGGCATTTATTATTTCTTTGGCAATACAATTCCCTCAAAATCTTAGGAGGCTTTTGAGCTATTTGTTTCCTATCAGTTGCATGTAAGCACACCTAAAATTCTGTCTCAAATATAATTCTTAAATATGCTTATTACTTTGCTATCTTTCCTCCATGCTTCTCTTTTTTTTTTTTATAGAAAACTATCTTGAGGCCATGTGAAAAAATGGTTTGGGATGGAAAAGCACTATCCTTAGTTCAGTCTCAAAGGCAGAGCTGAGTTCCTTTGTTCAGTGAACTCCTACTGGCCTTCTGTTGCTCAAAGGTCTTACTGTTTACCTTGCTCTTACTGTTTAGGGTCTAGAAACAATTGGATTTTCCAAATTTTGGAGATCGCACAATTCTGGATTATTTCTATTCCTTTCTCATTTCTGCTTATAGAATTTGCAATTCTTTCTTGATCTCATTTCTCTCTTGTGATACCTTGTTAAAGGCAGAAAGTAAAAACCAAGGATGGCTATCACTCTCATTCTTCCCAACACTGCCACTACAGCTACAGGTTCAGGAGGCATTAGTTTACCTTCCAAGCAGGAGATGGTTTTGTCAAATATTTTGCCACTGCACAACATGAGTCTCCATCTTTTTAGCCTCCAATATTATTTTTCTTACTTTTTGTTGCCTAATTAGACAATGCCACATAATTTAGATTTTTTATTTAAAGCAATACCCCATTCCAAATACCAATTTTTGCATTAGTTATCATAGGTTAACTACTATAACAGACAGGCCTAAAAACTTCAGAATATTAAAAGGGCAAAAGCTTATTTTTGCTTACTTAACAGTTAATGTGGGTCCAGTTTGGGTTATGGGGGTATGGGGTCTATGTGTTCATTCAAGGACACAGGGTGTTGGAATCTCTGCTATCTTTAACACTGGCTTCTGTGTTCTTCCTAGGCATTAATATACAGTCTGCGGCTGGGGAAAGGACATTAAAGATTATCCTTTATAGGTTTTAATAGGTTAGGGATGAAAGTAACATACTTCACTTCTGCCCATTTTCCATTGAGTAGAACTCAGTCTTATGACCACACGCAAATGTCAGCAATTCTGGGAAATACAAACTTTCTGTGTTCCCAAGAAAATTACAAAATAGATTTAGTAATTATATACTTGTCTGTGCCACTGTGTAGTAAAGTATTTTTGAGGAAAAAGCATTCTTTCCTTCCTTACTGAAGCTAAGTGAAGGGAGACCCAAGATCACGCATGACAGTTGTATTATCTTTAAGAAGGGAAGATTAAAACCTCTTCCCTTTGTGGATGCTTTCTGAAACTCAGAAAAGCATGGTGAAAGAGTTTTTGGGAGAACTTTAGAGAGTCCAGGAAAATAGAAAGTTAGTCTTATTAAGTTCCTGTATTACCACTCTGAGAAGAGGAGGGGTTAAGAGCCTACTTGAACGGAGTCTGGCATCTGATTTTTGAAGACAAGAGGCTCTCTGGAGTAGCAGAGGTTGGAGACTTATGGTATAGTGTAGTTTTTCTGGGGGAGGAAATTAGGACAATTGATTCCTAATATCAGGTTTGCGAGGCCTTTGAGAGGTGGCTTCACCCGGAGAAACATGAAGGTAGTGATTGGGACAACTTCTATATGTTACGTAGGTAGCCACTGAGAAAAGTGACAGAATGTCCAACCCATAGAAGTTGGTTGGGACATATGTATTATTGCTGGTGGGGCCAAAGAGAGACATGGCTGTTCCTCTAAGGGCGTCTCTTGAGTAATGGAGAAATCAGGGGTGAAAGTGATGATAAGCTTGAGGAACCATGGGCACCATCCTTGTGAAGAACCTAATATCAGTAAAGGTCCCAACATCAGACAGACCCAGATTCAGGCAGAATGAGGGCAGGCACATCTTGCAATTACCACCAAGAGGAAAGTAACACCAGGAGATACTGTCTCCTCTATTCCTTATCCCTACTACCCCACACTGAAGCACTTACTGATGAAGACTTGAAGCACTTACTGATGATGATAAAAGACTACAGCCTTTAGTATGGATTACGGCTTAGCATAAAGGAAACAAAAATCCTTACTATCTGGACCAATAAGCAACATCATGATAAATGGAGAAAAGATTGAATTTGTCAAAGTTTTCATTTTACTTGAATCCACAGTCAACGCACATGGAAGCAGCAGTCAAGAAATCAAAGGACATATTGCATCAAGCAAATATACTCCAAAAGACCTCTTTAAGGCATTGAAAAGCAAAGATATCACTTTGAGGGCTAAGGTGTGCCTGACCGAAGCCATGGTATTTTCAATCGCCTCTCATGCTTGCGAAAGCTGGACAATGAATAAGGAAGACCAGAGAAAAATTGATGCAGTTGAATTATGGTGTTGGTGAAGAATATTGACTATACCATGGACTGCCAGAAGAATGAACAAATCTGTCTTGGAAGAAGTACAGCCAGACTGTTCCTTGTTGGCAAGGATGGTGACACTTCATCTCACGTACTTTGGACATGTTATCAGGAGGAACCAGTCCCTAAAGAAGAAAGTAAAGTAGAGGGTCAATGAAAAAGAGGAAGATCCTCAATGAGATGAATTGACACAGTGGCTGCAGCAATGGCCTCAAACATAGCAATGATTGTGAGGATGACAATAGACTGGACAGTGTTTCGTTCTGTTGTACATAGGGTCTCTATGAACAACACACTCCACACTGGAGGAGCTAGAATCTTCTTTGCCCCAACCCCACCTATCTGCATAACTGAGGCTTCTAGTTCAGTACATGCAGGTGGAGGAGAGGAAATGAGTTTTGGATCAAGTTCATGTTTGAAGTTTCAAAAATTAGTAAGATTAAGGTTTTGTTGTTGTTAACAGGATTGAGCATATATATCAACGCAGGGAGAATTAATATTGTGACATTATTTGAGTCTTCCAATCCATGCATAAAATATGTTTCCCCATTTTTTAAAACCTCTTTCATTTTTCTCAGCAATGTTTTGTAGGTTCCCTGTAAAGGTCTTTCACTCTGTTTTTTCAGATAAATCCCTAAATATTTCATATTTATGATGCTATCATAAAAGATTTTTTAAAATTCAACTTATGATAGTTTGTATTATATAAAAATACAATTGATTTTTTGTGCGTTTTGTAGATTGATCTTATATCTTCCAATCTTGTCAACTCACTTACTAGTTCTATTTTACATATTTAATCACATTTTCTGTGGAGACAATCGTTTCATCTGTGAATAAAGACAGTTTATTCCTTATTTTTCAACCTGGATTCCTTATAATTTCTTTTTCATATCTTATTGTAGTAGCCAAAACCTCCAGTACAATGATGAATAGAAGTGATGAGAGCTGACGTCCTTGCCTTGTTCATTACCTTAGAGGAAAGCATCCAGTCTTTCACCATAAGTATGTTAGCTGAAAGATTTTTCATAGATGGCTTTTAAGAGATTAAGGAAGTTCCCTTCTATTGTTAGTATGCTGAGAGTATGTTTGTTTTAAATCAAGAATAGATGTTGGTTTTTGTTAAATGCTTCTCCCGCATTTCTTTAAGTGATCACTTGGTTTTACTTCTCTAATTTCCTAATCTGGTGAATTACATAGATTGATTTTTGAGAGTTAAGATCACCTTACATTCCTGGAATAAATCCCATTTGGTCATGATGTATTATGATTTTTATATATGGTTAGATTAATTTGCTAAAGTTTCGTTTCGAGTTTTTGCCTCTATGATCGTGAGAAATAATTGTTCTGCAGTTTTCGTTTATTGTGAAGTCTTTGCCTCCTTTTGGTATCAGGGTAATGGCGACTCATAGAATGAATTAGGGATTTCTTCCTCTTCCATTTTCTGGAATAGTTTGTGTACAAATAGTATTATTTCTTCCTTAATTATTTGTTAGAATTCATCCCTGAATCCATGTGGCCTGAAGTTTTCTTTGTAGGAAGAAGGTTTTTAACTACAAATTCAATTTCTTTAATGGTGATAGGGCTGTTTAGATGATCTGTTAGTTCTTGAATGAGTTTTGGCAGTTTGTATCTTTCAAAGAATTTATCCATATCGTCTAAGTTGTTGAATACTCCCCTGTTATTCTTTAATATCTGGATAATCTGTAGTTATGTCACCTCTCTCATTCCTGGTAATGATAAATTGTGGCTTCTGTCTTTTTTTCCTAGTATGTGGCTAAATGTTGGTTAATACTATTGATCTTAGAGAAGTAGCTTTTGGTCTTACTGATTTTATCTATTGCTCTTAAAGACTAAGTTTTAAAGGTGAAAAAGAATCATAAGTGACAAGAGGTAATTTTAGCAAGATGTTGTGAAGGGACCTGCTGCTCCTTGGGAATGCAAGGAACATTTGAGAACAGCAGTTGGAAAATGAAAGCATTTCACATTGAGACTCCCAAACTGGTCACATATATAAAATATAATTGCATATTAATATTTTATTCAAATATAATTTGATTGTTATCATGCATTAATGCATTTTGAATATTAAGTAATGTAGTGTAGAAAGTCCCAAAGTGGTTGCCACTGAACATTAGTTCCCTGAATATCAACATATGTTATGTGAAAAGGGATTTAACCTTAAAACAATAGGAAATGCCAGATTAAACAGAATTAGGTAACTTTCTGTTTCTGAAGGATTTCCCATATTTTTTAACATTACAGTTTGCATTTTTAATTTCCAAGAGAGAGAGATAAAGCACAGTTTTTCCCTCGAACCTTTTTTCATCAGCTATCAATCAGGATCAACATTTAATAAACACCTTTTGGCAATGTTAATAAGATTGAAAGAGATTTAGAGTCAAACCAAGAAACCGGGGTCTAAATCCGTACTCCAGAACAAACTCGACCTCAGGAAAGTAACCTAGAGCCTCAGTTCATTTTTAAAAGGGGAATACTAAGAATTCTCTTTAAGATGTTGGAACAATTGGGATAAAAACCATACAGCACCTGGCACAATACCTGGCACATAGTAGATGATCAATTTATTGGTATCAACATTAATAATAACAATAACTTAATTTCCAATAAGAGACAGGGATGCTAGAAAAGATACAGAGATGCTTGCATGTCTCTTTCTAGGGCAGAGATAAGAGCATTTTGTACAATTTGGAATGATCTTTTCAATGTTCTTTTTTAAAAAATCATAAATGGCATCTCTATGCATGGAAATCATATCTCTTGAAGAATGCAATAAAATGTTGGGCAGGAAGAATAGCATAGGTTTTAGTAAGTCTGCCTACCAGTGATTCTTATGTGATCTTGAACAATTTAAAGTCCTTTAAGCTTCAATTTCCTTATTTATACACTGACAAACTGGACTGGAATTTTCATAGTTGTTTACTTTTCAATACTGATTCATAATTATTCTTGAAAGACGCATTGCCTTTGATTTAATCTCTATTTATTGGGCATTTATTTTTTCCACTTGTCTTCAATCTTATTTTACAAAAATAAATATCATATTTACTTACTTGAATTTTCTACTCCTTGGTCCTCACTCTCTCAACAATACTGTACCCGCCTATGCTCCAACTTAAAGCCTTAGAAACGTGATAGTTATTTTTGGCTACCTATCCATGATTCAACTTTCCCTATCTTCCTAATAAATCCTGGATGTATTAATGTGTACAGCATTCCCATATGGAGCCATGGGTCCCCAAGAGAAGATACCCTCATCCCAGTTATGGGAGTGTACCTAGTTGTTTTAAGGGTAAACTGATTATCCTGCTAGTGATTGTCCAGGAATGGAAATGTGACCCTATCTTAGCTAATGAAGTTTGAAGTGAGGTCTGTGGGTTCATCTTCTAAAAATGTTCTCAGTTCTAAGTGGTAGCCACAGAAGTATGGTCTAGATGTTTTTCTTGTCTGGATTAAGCATTTGGTCCTGTTGCAGCCATCTGACAGCCTATGGATGAGGTCAAAGCAAGGAGGAACAAAGAAGAGATGTCAAGAACCTGGGGCTTTAATGAGCTTTTTGGAATGCTGAAGTAATCTGTCCTGAAATCTGAACTTTCTCTGTATTTCTGTTACGTGAGACAATAAATTTTCTTAGTGTTTAAATTTCCTTAGGGTTTCTGTTACTTGTGGCCAGAAGTGTACTAACTGCCAAATACTTGGACTCATAACCTAATAGTTCATAAAGTTACTTTAATATTCCCATTTTCATACTTCTGCTAGTAAAACTTACAAGACCTCAGCATTTCAAAATGCAAAATTCAAATTTGAAAAGGAATACCATGGCAAACAATAGTGGAGGCCAAGCCCCATGGGGTGTTATTATTTCTAGGTAATGGTAATGCTCTGTGCTGCTGCAACAAGGTAATACTTAAGATGAAAAGCAGATTGGACAGGAAGCACAATCCGCTTAATTAGTTCATGGCCAAAAAACACCATTATTTCTCATTAGACATTTTTTTATCTGGTAAAGTTGGATTAAAAACCTAGTTTTGACAGTGAATTTAATGTTTTCTCTAGTAAGAAAAAAAGGTGTCCTTTTTTTTTTGGTTGTGTTTTAGTGAAAACCCTGGAGGCATAGTGGTTAACAGCTCGGCTGCTAACCAAAAGGTTGGCAGTTCAAATCCATCAGCTACTCCTTGGAAACCCTATGGAGCAGTTCTGCTGTGTCCTATAGGGTTGCTATGAGTTGGAATCAACTCGATGGCAAGGGGCAATGGGCAGGCATGGGAGAATTAAGTCTTTGACTAAAATGAATTATTCCATAAATCTCATCTTACCTCCAAGAGAAAAAAATATTGGTATTTGAACATGTCCATAGTTGTTTAGAGAATCAGTGAACCACTTGTATAAAAGGAGTGAGTTTTACAATTCACTGCTTATGTTTGACACTGATTAAGCCATGTGGAAAAAGGTAGATCAAATAGATAATTATAATGAAAAGGAATTTTATGGACACACTATATTGCATAGAAATAATAGTATCAAAATTAATTTTAATGGTATTCAGCATATATTGGATCATTTATTTAAATATATTGGTATAAGATACTATGGTGCAATGCATTTATTTTATATGGTCTTCCTAGCCATGGCGTTATAACTCCCACAAAATGGTTGGCTGGGACTATGCAAACTGAATGCTTTTGGTTTACTGAGGGGATTGGTCAGTTCGTGGTCCTGGTGAGAGGGCTATGACTTGAAATTAACAAGGGTTTTAGTGATACAAGGGTTAACCCCACAGAAGTTCAGGGGGACTTCACTACTATAAGAAGAGTCTGGAGTGGAGTGAGTCTTTTGAGCCGAGGACCCAGGGTACCTGCACTGAGAACCTCCTAGAACTAGAATAAAGAGTTGTAACACTGAAGATGGTGCCAAATGGCAAGAGACAGCTACAGTGGGCTTACCAGCCCTTGGAGTGAGGTGGCTGCTGTGCGTTTGTCAGACGACTGAACGAGAGCTGAGTGCCTTCAGGCAGGAGGCTTGTTGGCGGAGCTAAAAGAGTTGTAACACTTGACCATGCAGGGAGGAGGCCTGAGTGTGCCCTGTGCAGGAGTTGTATACCTTCTCCTCTGGGCAGTGGAGGCCTAGGTTGTTGTTGTTGTTAGGTGCCATGGAGTTGGTTCCTGCTCATAGTGGCCTTAAGTACAACAGAACGAAACACTGCCTGGTCCTGCGCTATCCTCACAATCTTTGCTATGCTTGAGCCCATTGTTGCAGCCACGGTGTCAATCCATCTTGCTGAGGGTCTTCCTCTTTTTCACTGACCTTCCACTTTACCAAGCACGATGCCCTTCTCCAGGGACTGATCCCTCCTGATAACATGTCCAAAGTATGTGAGATATAGTCTCACCATCCTTGCTTCTAAGGAGCATTCTAGCTGTACTTCTTCTGAGACGGATTGGTTTATTCTTTTGGCAGTCCATAGTATATTCAATATTCCTCACCAACACCATAATGCAAAGGCACCAATTCTTCTTCGGTCTTCCTTATTCATTGTCCAGCTTTTGCATGCATATGAGGCGACTGAGAATACCATGGCTTGGGTCAGGTGCACCCTAGGGTAACTTGGTAGTAAGAGAGCCCCACAGGCCCAGGTAACATGGTGGGAGCTGGCAGCAAAGGCCAGGGAGGCCCAGTGACAGAGCAGAAGCCTCAGGAGTGGTGCAGCGTCCCCGAGCAGCGCGGTGGAAGCCAGAGGCAGTGGTGACATAAAGGCTGCAATTGACATCTGACCTGAACCAGGCACACCTTCCCTGCGACAAGAGGTGGATATGGGTAATTTGGGGAGGGGCAAGTGGTTCTCCTTTTGAGAATCTGTTGCTATTGTTTACTGTTTGCTTTTATATAAATAATAATACTGGCTTTCACTTTGCCAACACTATGTAAGTGTCTCGTGTGTCCGGCTCAATCATGGATGAATGTAGTACCCATGGAGTGATTGATGTCAGATGTCAGTGGGTGTACGTGCCCCATTCCTAGAAGTCTTATGACTGCCTGAAAGTTTGAAGCACAGCCTGTCTGCATGTGCAATGCAGATAGATAGATAGAGCATACAGATACATTTGTCTTGAATCTTGTTATGGAAGGTTTAATCTCTGAACTGCCGACGGCCATTAAATAGTGACTTTACCTTATAGTCCCAATGGCATATTCCTCAAAGAAGGAATGTTTTATGCCACTTGTTTACCATATGTGGAACTATATTCTTTCTTGAGGTGCTTAAATGAGTCTCTGGGAACTCAGTGCCTTTTTGTAAATTATTGTTTATATGGTTAAGCAGTATAAAGACTGCTTTGGCAATCATTGGCAAGAACTTGCTCGCTTTTGGGTAAGTTTTCCTTTTTATAAAATGCCTTTCATCATCAGATGATATTCAATGGTTGTCAGGCCAAGGATGGACATAATAATTCTGGACTTGTCTGTTGTTTTTCACCCAAATACTATAAACTAATCCACCAGAAACATGCTTTGATTTTCATTCTCCTCATTAGGATGGGTGCGTCATACAGGAGGTACTTTATGATTAAATCCAGAAAGGTTTGGAAATACCACAATTCCATCTTTTCCATGATATACATAGCCACATTTCTTAAGTTAAAAACTTTTTGGACTTTTTAAAAAATATATGTGTAGCTCTCCAAATGTTTCAATGCTAATTTTGTTAGAATTTCAGTTTAGTTAGCTGATTTTTTTCTCTTTTCCTGTTTCCATTTCTAAGCTTAAAGGAGAATCGCTTCTCATGGTCAGGGTTTTACTATCTAGTTGGGGGTCTAGGTTTATTCTGTGCCTGTTGCAAACTACTTGAGTGGAATCATCTAGGTTGGGGCCCCTTGTTACCACCTTGGGACCTAGACAGATAGCTAGAATTTTCAATGAGCACCACCTTCTTTTGGAGTATACTGTTGGCTTTCTTCCTTTTGGAGTAGCTTGAGTTTTTTTTTTTTTTTAATTTCAAATCTTATTTGAGGCAAGATTTCCTTTTTGGACTCTTGACCAATCACTTTGCAATGCTGAGAACGTTTGCCTATGTCTAATTGGCTTGTTTGGAGAGGTTGTGCCAGAAACCACATAGACTCTGAACTGCAATATGCACATCTGTATTATTTCAGAACACATTGTTCTAGTGATACTTCATTTTTATTTTTGCACACCCTTCTCCTCCCCCTTCTCTCTTTGCCTCCTTTGGCACTGTCTCCCATCACTTTCCCAGGGTGAAAATTCATTCCATTGTTGGCAGGCAGTGATGGTGCCTAAGAGCTACCCTGAGACACATGTATGAAAAAGAGGAATTACATGAGTTCAGAACTTGATGTGCTACATTTATGGTCTTAACCAAGGGTTGTTTTCCAACTTCCCCAAAGTATATACTGGGCTTAATCCTCATGACTGATAATTACATTTGCAGGTTGAACACTAACTTTCTTTACAAATGGAGTTTTGTCAATCTATAGATTCAGTGTGTGGGCTAATGTTTTTACTGCTTGGTAAATTCCATTTTTGAAACATCTAACATGGATAGCTATTTTCTTTAAAGGATGCTATTAATGCTGCTAACATCACTTACCATGTTGTATTTGTTTGTAATTTCCACTAGACTAGTAGCAAGGATGACTTTTTTATTCTTTTTTGATTCTCAAACTGTAGTAAGGTAATTGGTACATATTAGGTGTGCATTAATTGAATGACTGAATGTGGGTATAGGTGAAAATGAATGAATGTGGGTGTGGGTCTCATTCAGAGGTGGCCTTGGAAGATAGTTATCTTATTCTGGGTTCTTTAGAGGAGTAAAACAAGTGAGACATATATATATGTATACACACACACACACACACATATAGAAAGAGAGAGAAGGGGAGAGAGAATGAGAGATTTACTTCAAAGAAATGGCTCATGCAATTTTGAGGGCTGGCAAGACCCAAATCCATAGGTCAGGTGGAAGGCTGGAGACCTCTGCTGGCTCACCGGATTGGAGGGGCTGGCAAATCCAAAATCTTCAGGTCAAGCAGCAGGCTTGCAGGCTTACGTCCCAAGAGGTCAGGTGACAAAAAAAGTGCAGGGTTGAGAGAGAGTGAGCTTTACAGAAAATCCCTTTGTATTCTGGAGATGGGCCTCATACTCAAGGAAACTCCCCTTTCAACTGACTGGCTAATCACATCAGATCACATCATGGAAAGTAATCACGTTATTTTACATTATGGAAGAGCAACCAGTCCAGGATTTGCTAAACCCATTGAGAATCACAGTTGACACATAGCATTAAACATCACAATAGTGATTATTGAAAATTCTCCCAATAGGCAGAGTTTAGGACGTGCACTGGTTAGAATATATTTAAATTATAGGCAGAGGAAAATGGTCTAGTATGAGTTTGAAAGGAAAAAGATTGGAAGATTGGGGACAAGGTAATCTGAGGTAGAAGCATGTGGATAAACATGGGAGTGGCCACAAAGTATAAAGATATTTATATCAGTAGATAACTCTTTAGGTACTATTGGTTTAATGGTATACCAGCCACTTTTTTTATGCCACTGGACCTCTTATGTAGCACATTATGTAGGTTCTAATACATTTAGTGTCAAGGTGGGTCCCTTTTGAAATGTGTGAAGCTCAGCTGACTGGAGTTGGAGCCTCGTTGTGTAGGTTAATTATTCTATTAGGTGATGTTTCCTGAATGTGTTAGTTTTGCAAACTTTTGCCTTTTTTCACCTTTATTTCTGTGAGATAAGGCTTGCAAGCATAGTTATGGCTTTCCTGTGTGATAGTTAGGGAGCCCTTATAAGTTTGGTTTGGTTTTTCTGTGTCGTATTTGGAAAACCAGAGATTCCCTATGTAACCTAATGGAAAGGCACCTGCAATAAATTCTTTATTTAGTTCTTACTGGTATAGTATCATACCACAGATCACTAGTGCCACAGTGCCACTCACCTTACTGGGGGCTTGTATTACCAGATCATATTTCTCAAAATCCATATTACCAACCATAAATTTAAACACATTTAGTTAGTAAGCATGCATTCCAATACTGAAAACACATACCATCAAAAAATTAAAAAAAAAAAAACAAAAAACACAACACATTGGTAACAAAAGGGTTTTAATGCCCACAAGAGAACATTCACCACAGAAACACTAAACAACCAGGTAGACCACGTGACCCAGCCATTTTTGACATTAGCCAGTTTCATTCATTATTTGGTCATTGCTGGAAGGATGAGTCCCTAAGTGCTGGTGGCAGAGATGGTGATCACACATTGACCCCAACATCATGAACTCCCACTTACCAAGACTAATCTAGCTACTACCACTGCAGGATGTCTTATGTTTAAGCAACAGAGGCAAGTAATGAGCTCTCAATATGACATCATTCCCTGAGGAGACAAATTCACCACTGTTGGCCAGCTATTTGCATTAGGCCCTTTATATCTTTAAGGGCCAGTGGTTCATTCTTACAAGAATAGACATATATTGCAGGTGTGGGTTTCCTTTTTCTGTCCACAAAGTCTTAGCCAGTAGCGTTATGTGAAGGCTTAATTTAAGTATTTGATCCACTGGTATGGGATCCCACATAACATTGCATCAGATCAGTAGGCACTCTTTTTATATCAAAAGTGGTGAAAGAATGGGCCCGTGACTAGGGGATCAACTAGTCATATTACCTACTGCACTACCTAGAACTGACAAGTGAATAGAGCATTGAAACAATCTGCTGAAGGCATAGCTGAAGTGATAGCTTTGGAGGTGATATTCTATGTGGATGGTGTGCAGTACATGCATTGAATCAAAGATCTTATATGGCTCTGTGTTCTCAATAGGAAAGGAAAGCAAGGAGTGGAAGCAGGCATGACCCCATGTACCATCCCTCCCATTAACCCAGCTGGGAACTTGGTGATTCACATCCTTGCAACTCTAGGCTCTGAAGGGTTAAAAGTCCTAAACATACAAATGGGGTACACTTTCAGCAAAGCAGACAGAAAGGACCCATTGAATTTTAAGTTACACTCTTTGGGCTCCTTGTATACTAGGAGCAGCAGACAAGAAGTGGAGTCACCGTCCTGGCAGGGATAATTGGCTCTATTCATCAGGAGGAGGTGGAACTGTTGTTATACAATAAGACAGAGAGGAATATGTGTGAAACCTAAGTGATACACATGGGTACCTCTTGGTACTCCTTTCCTCAAATGTTACTGTAAATGAATAGCTAGAGCAAACTGCTTGATGAGGGCATGGTGACCATGGCCCTCCACACCTCAATCGTGAGGACTTGAGTCATTGCACCTGGTAAACCACTGTGTCCACAGAGGGTGGAATCTAAGTGTGAGGGAAATCTAGAATAGACAGGGGAGGAGGAAGATGATGAGTATCAGCTGTAGACTTGAGACAGCTGCAGAAGTGAGGATGTAGTTCATCCCACTAAACTGTCTCTAAGTTTTCCCTCAGGAAGAGAAGTTCACTGGAATCCTAGAGGAGCTGCTCCCCAAATGTATATACGGGATTATATCTGAGTGGTAGATAAGGGCATGCATTTCCTCCTTCAAGAACAATCTTGGTTCTTGAACATGGAGAGTGAGGTTAGCGGACAGTCTCCAGGTGCCAGCTCCTCAGGGTCAGCCTCAGCTGCATAGAGTTTTTCACTTGAGGTCACTTCTTTCCTGGGAAGCCTAAATCTGCAGGCTGACAGATTGGGATCACAAATACATAGCTTGGTAATGGATGACTCTGATGGGCAATATTCACTCCAGATGACCCCTCCAGGCTGGCCAAGGCCTTGTTAGACCTGCAACACAGTTCAACTTCTCCTTCTGCCCAATCTTACTTCTTCTGCATTCCTTCCAAAGGTGTAGATCTCTAATCAACATCCCTGCTACAAAATGGGGTTGAAAAAGTATGCATAGGTCTGATTGAGAACAGTCTTATTAGGTTTTATTAAGGAATTTGGGCTTTATCCAAAGGGTATTTAGAAACCATTGAAGAGTTTTAAGCAGAGGAGATACGTGATCAGATCTGCGTTTTTTAAATTACTTTATCTGCAGAAAGGAGTAGATGGAAGTAGGGACATTCTTAGTGTTCTGGAGGTGCGTTTAATGTAAGTGTATTCAAGGAGACTAGTCAAAATGCTGCTTCGGAAATTCAAGCAAGAGATGTAGTGGCTTTGACTAATGTTGTGATAGTAGAGGGCAAAGAGAAGAAGCATCAGATTCAACAGGTACTTAAGAGGTAGGACTTATTATTTTTTAGGTTGAAGGGCAGCAAATAAAGAAGAATCAAGGCTGACTTCTGGTCCCTGGCTTGAGTAACCCCTAGGAGATTCAAATATCTTCTGAAATTAAGTTGCAAGTAAGTGGCTCCAACTAAAGCCAACAGAGCAATTTCTAGAAAGAAAGCTTTTATTACTAAGATGAATGCCAGCGTTAACTGCGTTTTGGTTTCAGGGTTTTTGCTCTTCTGTGTTCCTGTTAATGAGTTATCCCTACTGAGCTGTAAATTTACACCCCAAGATTTAAGGTAAGCAGATCTTGTCCTCAAAAGGACTGTGGCTGAATATCTGATTCCTTTTCCAGTTCTTTTTCTCTTCCATATCACACTGGCGTGGCTCTGTGCATCAAAGTGATACAGTAAAGAGATCACCTGTATTTGGGAACTATCCTTATATGATTCAAAGAGAGATGGTGTCTCTTTAATCTAAATAAAGACATTGTGTCTGAATTATAATTCCAACTGACCCATTGCCTCTCAGGTGAAAGGTTGATGACAAAATTACCATGGTTAATTATATTACCTCCTCCAAGAATTGGCCGATGATGAACAGACCATCTTTTTTAATTGTCAAGAATTTGTGTTTCATAATTCCTGTCTTGGAATACTTTCATCATATTTGTTTCAGTTCTCTTTGATTTATTTCAGGGGCCGAGCAGATTAGATGGAAAAAATGGGAAGTACTGGAGGTGGTAGCCAAAGACTCTTTGCATACTGAACTGGTTGGTAACAGACTAGGGTGCAGAGCAGGGAGAGATGTATTTGTTTCCAGGCATGCATTTCCAAAAGAGAAAAGAAAAGCTGATGATTTCTTTAGATGTTAGAAGCCAAGAGTTATTATCTTCCAGAGTCTCAGGGGAAGACTAAGTGATCCATTAAAAACCAAAGTGTTCCATAACAGTAGGAATAGAAACATAATGTTTTAGGTATGTGTGGAATGAAGTGATCTATTTCAGTTATTTTTCCAGATAGCTGAATCTTATCTGTGTAGAAGTGCTAAAATTCAGTTTAATTTTTCTTTAATGTGAGTCTTTCTTAAATGTGTTCAAATTCCTCTTCCTTTTTCAGAGAAAACACATCATTTAAACTTTTTTTTATGATCTCAGGACTATCATCATGAGTACCCATTAATGAGTCATAATGTGATACAATAATATTCTCAATAATTATTTTTATATTTATACTGAATGGCTTCAGGCTGCTATGCTTTTCAAGTTCTTGCCTCGATTATTTTTAGTTTTTCTTAAGTGTTTGAATTATATATATAGCAACTGTCAACAGAGTCTCCTGTGGGTAAGAAACACAAATTTAATTCATAATTTGTGGCATTTCTTTGGCTATTTATTTATCCACTCTCTATCCTTTTTATTGATTAGTTTAGTTATTAATTTATTATTATTATTATTTGCTTTTCCACACTTGCTAGTTCTTTACAATGTTACTGGTATAGCTTATAAGACAGGAGAGTCCAAGTATTCTCTAGAGGAGAACATAAATTGTTCTTGTTCAGCTCAGAAAAATATGAGAACTTTGATAGAAAGTAGCCAATTGTCCAACATTTGGATAATAAGAAAGCCCAAATTTTCTATCTCTCTCTTTTCTTTCAAGCCTACATTTGTAAACTACCTTCCCCCCACGGACTTAACTTTATTTTGAAACTGTCATCAGAGATTGCCTTGATGTATGCTGTGAAATTACAAAATAGAGTTACTATTTTTGAAAAGATGAATCCCTATATGTTTCTTCCACCTGTGTCACTTGGGCACACAAACAGAATCCCTAAGCAGCAAACTGGCTTTCCTCATCCTGAGTTTTTTGTACCAAGGACAATGCTTGAGGAGTGAAGAAAGAAGCTATTGGGCAAAGGGCACGATCATAGCTGTCAGTGATTGATGAGTCAACGTATGTCTGCCAGGGAAGGGAGTGTATCTTGGTAGAACTTGAGCTGGAGCTCAAAGGAGTTGGACAGAAGCAAGAACAATTGGCTCCTGGGGCCCACATCATCTTAAAGCAGTGCAGGAAGGAGGATAACCACCATGACAGGCTACGCGATTGGTTTAGGGACAGATAAAGAACATCTTTTACATGAATGTATTGTGGGCAGACAGACAAATATAAAACAAATAAAGCAGACATAATTACTACAATTATTAAACTAGATATTTTTATTATGAAATTAGATGCTTATCAATTTGTTCCTCATTGAGTTTCAAAATAGAGTTAAGTCAAAGGGGGAAGATACTTTGTAAATCTAGGCGTTGTTGAGAAAGTGAGGGAGAGAAAAAGAGAGAGAGAAGAAGAAGGATGATGAGTAGGAGGAGATCCAGATCTTGAAGAATTAGCCAAAGAACAGATAAAGACACAAAGGAAGTTCCTGTAACACAGAAATAGAAATGCCTTGGCTCAAGAGGAATGGATTTAATGATGGCTGAAGGAGGTACCTGAGAGCAGCCTCACTCCATCGAGGCTTAAGCACTCCATATCTCTTCACCATCACTGCCCACTTTGGCTAAGAGAACAAAGTTGCTGAGAGGACAAAGTGGACCAGAACAGTCTTGAGTTGGGATAAGACTCTCTAGAGTGCGGGGCTACAAGCTTGAAATCAAAAGCTTAATGCCTGGTCATCATCAGCCCTCAGACTAGGTGAGACTAGTCACACCTGAGTAGACCAAGCGCAAAAAACAAACTTGTTGCCATTGAGTCAATTCCGACTCACAGCGACCCTATAGGACAGAGTAGAACTGCCCCATAGAGTTTCCAAGGAGCGCCTGGTGGATTCAAACTGCTGACCTTTTGGTTAGCAGCTGTAGCTCTTACCCACTACACCACCAAGGTCTCCTAGCACAGACAAGTCAACTAATTACCAGGTGGAATCAGAGGCTTCTCAGCTGATACTACAGTGGCCAGAGGGCAGGGGCACCTTCCCATGTACGATGAAAGGACACAAATTTACTTCTGCACCTATATACACTCTTTTAGAAATGGGGAGGGGAGGATAAATCTTTAGAGAGAGGAGGAAAAAGTCCTGATGGGGAGTCTGAATTTTAAATTGATTGAATATTTATAGAAAATGGATAGTCAGTTTGAAACTGGAAAAGACTGAGCTACTTTCAACTGGCAAGTTTAAGCATCACAGAAAGATGTGTTATTAAAATAAATATATGTATGGTGTTTTGCACCTCTGATATGTTCTGTATATATTATGCCTCTGCCATATAAACAGATAAAGTGTATATTTAAAAGCAGTTACAAGCACTAAGAAGGAAAGAAAAATTGGCTGATATAAGGAATTTGGGGGAGGATAATGTAGGGAGGGAGCCCTGGTGGCGCAATGGTTAAGTGACAGAGCTGCTAACCAAAAGGTCGGCAGTTTGAATCTACCAGCTGTTCCTTGGAAACCCTATGGGGCAGTTCTACTCTGTACTATAGGGTTGCTACGTAGGGAGAGCTACTACGTAGGAAGAGCTACTAGCTTTAGTTTGGATGATTAGGGTAGCCCTCTTGGAGGAACGACATTTAAGCTGAGATTTAGGGGATACGTGGAAACTCTTACTGGCAAAGGAGAGAGCATGTGCAAAGGCCCTGTGCTGGTCCCGCAGAGCCATTCCTAGCTCTTCTCCTGCTCTGCTCTGTATTGCTCGGGAGTGAAGGATGATTCCTGCAAGCTAATTTCCAGACTGCTGTTTCAGCTGGCTTCAGGTTGAATTTAGCCAATGAAGGCACTGTAGGAGACTGGAGAGCGGGTAGAAGAGAGAGACCAGAATATTTCTGCTGCCCCTCCCACCCCTGCTGACTCTGTCTTGCACAGCCTCTAGACAGCTGCTGCATTTCTTTTATGGCTCCGGCTCCAGTCTGATAGGTCCACATGGCTCCAGTGTCTGTTGATGCCTGTCCCTGGGCTGCCATGTCTCTGCTCCTCCTTTTGTCCCTTTAGCCTGAAGGTGGTAATGACTTCCTGCTGTTTTAATCTCTAGGTCACTTTTTGTCCCCAAGTTGGCTTCTCAACAATTGCATTTTCCATGTAATCAATTTCTTGCATTCAATATTCCGTTTGACATACTAAGAATACTAAGAGTGGTTTCTGCTTCCCCAGTTAGAACCTCATGATACATCCCTAATATATGAAAGAGCCTCTCAGCTACTCTATGTGGTGGTCATGATGATCTTCATTTTCCACGTGAGGGGTTAAATGACTTTTCCGTGTTTGCAAGGATGATAAATGGTAGAACTTGGAAACACAGCCTCGTCTTATCTACTATTCTATAATAGCCTTTTGTCCATTAACATGGATAATTGCAAGTTTATTGTTCATTCTGCTATAGTGAAATGGAGCTCTCTTAGGGAATTAATACTTAGAAAACTTTCCTTTTTAAATTTTTGTAGCTGACTTTTTCTTTCTTTTTTGGAGATAGAGGGAGGTCAGGAGGACCCCTGGTAAATAAATGGTTAAGCGCTAGGCTGCTAACTGAAGGTCAGCTGTTTGAACCCACCAGAAAGATGTGACAAATCTGCTTCTGTAAAGATTACAGCCTTGGAAATCCTATGGGACAGTTCTAGTCTGTCCTATAGGGTCACTATGAGTTGGAATTGACTCGATGGTATCTAACAAGAACAACAACAGGGAGGTCAGGGGATGCCTTTTGCTATAACCTTTTGTTTTCTCTCATCTATTTGATTAAGAAAAATTAAAATTAAAATATATAACCAGAAGAATACAAACTAACCTGTGACCCTGGGGAAAGGAGGAGAAGTTAAGTATAAGTCAGAGGAGAATGTATTGTTTTACTCTGTCAAATTCTGCATTGTTTGAATCTTTAAGAAGAATGTATTGTTTTACTTATTTATTTAAAAAATTGAACGACACAGGCAACATGGCGCTATAGTCAGAAGCACCACGCCATCCCTCTGCAGCAAAGATCAGAAAAACTAAGTCAAACAGAGTCACACGTCAATCCCGAAACCCTAAGCATCAAATGAAGAGATAAAGAACTCAGCCAAGCACCTAATGGAATAAGAAACTGACCGAGAACAGAGCGCGAGGGAAGATACATACAGAAGTCCCCTATCAGCTACCGCAGTATGGATCTGCCATCTTGTACTCCTACCAGAGATCAGAGAACAGGAGGTAGAAGAAAGCAGCTTCATGGAGCTTCCAGCAGGAAATAGAACAACTGTTAACCCATGATATAGGCTTTCCCGCCTCCCACCCTTCTTCTCCCCCACTTAGCCTCCTCTGCTTCCTGTAGCCACAGTCTATTGGCCGGGAAGCATGAGCTTCCCTCCAGTGCTGCTTGGATTCCACCTGCCTGCACTGGGCGACTCCCTGAGTGTCATTGGTTGGCTGCTGGTGTTGCTTTTTTCTGCTTCTTTAGATTTCTTCCTCACCTCTCACCACCTCCCCCTCCTTTCTCTCAAACATGCCCCGTCTAGCTTCTTGTGCCGTCTTTACTGCTTCCTGAAAGGCTGCAAAACACCGATCGACTGTAAAACTGCTTTCTGGCCCGTGCCACCATGCTGGAGGGACCCCTGGGCCTTTTTTGTTTGTTTGTTTGTTCTGATTTGTTTGTTTGTTTTCTTTTTCTTTTCTAGGCTTGGGAGTCCCTTCTAGCCAGGCAGTATCATGTGGCTTGGAAGCTAGTCCCTTACTCTGTGCAGATGCACAGGGACATCCCTGAGGGCATTTCTTTTTTCTTGTTTTTTTTTTCTTCATCACTTTGCTTAGTTTTCTTCTCTCTCTTATTCCCTTTTTGTCTTTCTTCATTTCCAGTTTCTTGATATATTCATTTTTTTCTTTTACCCTTTTTCTTCTTTTTGTTTTTCCCCTTTTCTCAGTCTCTCATCTCGCCACTCCAATAGCAAGCTCGCTTAGCACTCTTTTTTGTTTGTGTGTATGTTTTTGGCTCCTGTTCCTCTCTACTCTCTCTCGCCTTTCCCATACCCATCTAAGCTGCACACATCACAATCTACCCCTTCCTTCCTGCCTACCTGCATTGTGTGCTGAACATCACACTCCCAAGCAGCACAGGCATAGCCTACTGGAACCTGCCCTGCACTGATTCCCAGTCTGCACTGTTAGCCCTGGTACATGCTGCAAAAAACCTATCCCAGCAACTCCCCTTCAGCTGGACCCGCCCTGCTCTACCATACCTGAGTGACTGACCCTGCCCATTGGAGAAGGAGATGAAAAGTATCATGACCGCAGACAAGCAAACAACAAAGAATGCGCAGCCCGCCTGCTCAGACATAACCAAATAAAACAAAAAAGCATGATGAAACAAACAAATCTACAATCAATAAATGAGGAAAATAACCACTGAATGCCCTGAAGACAGCAGATGATATCAAAATATTTACAAAAACAGGACAGCATGGTTCCAGTTGGCATCCAAAATAAAACACCAGATAACCTTCCAGTAGAAGAAAAAGCACTAGACCTAACTGATAGGGAATTTAAATCTCTAATATTCAGAATTATCCAAGAGTTGAAGCAAAAAACAGACAAAAATGAGGAAAAAATAGACAAATTCATGGAAAATACTGACAAAAAAATGGAAGAACTCAAGAAAATAATACAGGAACAAAATGCTATAATAAATTCTCAACTAGAAATCATACAAAGACAACAATTAGAAATCCAAAAGATAAACAACAAGATTTCAGAAATGGACAGTGTCATAGAAGGTCTGAGGAGCAGGTTTGAAATGATGGAAGATAGGATCAGAGAAACTGAAGAAAAACACTTGGATACAACTCTGTTTGAGGAAAAATCAGAAAAAAGAACAAACAAAAATGAAGAAACCCTGAGAAATATGTGGGATACAATCAAAAGCAGAAATCTGCAAGTGATCAGAGTTCCAGAACAGGGGGAGAAAACAGAAAACACAGAGAGGATCATTGAAGAACTGCTGACAGAAAACTTCCCCAGTATCATGAAAGATGAAAAGCTGACCATCCAAGAAGCTCAATGAACCCCATATAGGTTAGACCCCAGAAGAAAATCACCAAGGCATATCATAATCACGCTCGCTAAAACCAAAGACAAAGAATCCTGAGAGCAGCTCGAGAAAACCAAAAAGTCACATACAAAGGAGGAACAATAAGAGTAAGCTCAGATTATCTGGCAGAAACCATGCAGGCAAGAAGGCAATGGGATGACATATAAAAAACCTTGAAAGAAAAAAATTGCCAGCCAAGAATAATATGTCCTGCAAAACTCTCATTCAAATATGTTGGTGAAATTAGGTCATTTCCAGACAAGCAGAAATTAAGGGACTATGTGAAAACCAAACCAAATTTACGAGACTTATTAAAGGAAGTCCTTTGATCTGAGAACAAACAATATCAGACCATAGGCTGAATATAGGACACAGGATTGTACTAGCCAGATACCAACCTAGGAAACAAACTCTCAAGGACTATTCAAAACCAAAAGAATTACAAAAGGGAACCAGAGAGGTTAATCTGTAAATGACAACAGCATCAGGACAATAAAAGAGGGAATAAACGGTGTAGGTATAGAACCTTCTAATGGAGAGGAAGTCAAGCGATACTAAGTAATAATAGACTGGTTCAAATCTAGGAAGATAAGGGTAAATTTCAAGGTAACCACAAAGAAAGTTAACAAACGTACTATCAAAATGAAGAAAAACATAAAGTCTCAGTAAAAACAAAACCTACAGAAACAAAAGAAATGAAAAAAAAATCCACAAACAAAAGGAACTCAGCACAGGAGAGTAAGAGGAACAAAGAAAACGTCATCACCACAAAAAGAAAGTACTATGAAATGCAATCCCACTCCTAGGAATATACCCTAGAGAAATAAGAGCCGTCACACTAATAGACATATGCACACCCATATTCACTGAAGCACTGTTCACAATAGCAAAAAGATGGAAACAACCTAGATGCCCATCAACAGATGAATGGATAAGCAAACTATGGTACATACACACAATGGAGTATTATACAAAGATAAAGAACAATGATGAATCTGTGAAGCATCTCATAACATGGATCACACTGGAGGATATTATGCTGAGTGAAATAAGTCCATCACAAAAGGACAAATATCATATGGGACCTCTACTGTATAACTCAGGTAAAAGGTTACACACAAAAAGAAACAATCTTTGTTGGTTATGAGGGATGGGGGGGGAACTAAATAGATAAGTAGTAACTTCAGTGAAGGGTAAGACAGTACACATTACTGAGGAAGCCAGCACAACTTGTACAAGGAAAGGTCATGGAAGCTCCATAGACACTTCCAAACTCCCTGAGGGACTGAATTGCTGGGCAGAGGGCTGTGGGGACCATGGTTTTGGGGAACATCTAGTTCAATTGACGTAACACAGTTTATAAAGGCAACGTTCTACATTCTACCTTGGTGAGTAATGTCTGGGGTCTTAAAAGCCTGTGAGCAGCCATCTAAGATACTGAGGTGATCTCACCCCTTCGGGAGCAAGGGAGAATGAAGAGAACAAGATACAAGGAAAAGATTAGTCCAAAGGACTAATGGACCACAGCTACCACGGCCTCCACCAGACTGAGTCCAGTACAGCTAGATGGTGCCTGGCTACCACCACTGACTGCTCTGACCGGGATCACATAATTCTAACTAAAAAAAAAGACCAGATTTACCGGTCTGACAGACTGGAGAAACCCCGAGAGTATGGCCCCCGCGTACCCTTTTAGCTCAGTGGTGAAGCCCCTCCCGAAGTTCACCGTTCAGCCGGGGATTGGACAGCCTCATAAAGCAAAACAGGGATAATGAGGCACAACAGTCCAGGGACAAAGACTAGAAGGCAAGAGTGGACAGGAAAGCTGGTGATAGGGAACCCAAGGTTGAGAAGGGACAGTGTTGACATGTCATGGGATTGTTAATCATTGTCATAGGGCAATACATGTACTAACTGTTTAATGAGAACCTACTTGTTCTGCAAACTTTTATCTAAGGTACAAAGAAGAAAAAGAATTATCTATGTGAGATCAAATTGATAACAGCAACTCAAAAGGTTTGGTGGGAAGCCTAGGGGACAGTGAGTTGAAGATAATGGTGATGGAATAATTTGGAAAAGGATAGTGAGAATAGCAGCACAACTGGAAGAATGTAATCGATGTCACTGAATTGTACACGTAGAAACTTTCGAAATGGTGTAACTTTGGCTATGTACATTTTCACCAAAAAAAGGTCATCAAGGCTGAGAAGGGAGAGTGTTGACATGTTGTGGAGTTGTTCATCAATGTTATAAAACAATATGTGTACTGACTGTTTAATGAGAAATTATTTATTCTGTAAACCTTCATCTAAAGTACAATAAAAGAAAATTTAAAAAAAATTGAATGACAAATGATTTGAGTAAGATCAAGAAAACTTACGTAAATCTTTTTGAAGTGACATTTTAATTATCTTTAAGACAATAGAAAATGTGAATACGGGATGACATTCTGTCCTGAAGTTTAAAGAAGATTGAAAATCAGAAAATAGGAATTTATGAAAAAAATGTAAATCTATCATTATCTTATAGCTGATAGTCTCCATGAGAGTTACCATTGTCCTCTTTCTGGGTCATTAGGAATACAGCTCAATAAACAGCTAGAAAACTAAAAATGGGCAAACCTGCAGCTGTAAGATTGTAGAATGAATAGTCTAAGTAAGACCAGGCAGGTAAGGTATAATTTCACCATTTCTGAGTCTTCTGTCAAACATTTCATCACCTGTAAATCTGAGAGTGCCCTTCTATTTAAGCTCCTCAAGGAACCAATTATATGGACTTTTAGGATATTTTACAAGAAGAGCCATTAGCAAGACAGGGCTTTAAACTTTGCCTAATTTACCCTGTATCCGGAGGCATAGCCAAAACTTTATTATTTGAAAGAATGGAGGAAATTGAAAACAGAAGATTGTAGAATGTTAACAAAACACCATCCCTGTTCATATAATATTTATATTGCCAAGTGCCAATAGGAATTCCTTTTGCATTTTATTTTTGCCTAACTAATGGTGTCAGGAATTCTCAAACAATTAGGAACCGAAAAGGGAAGAAGGGTAAAAACAACAGAACTTTCTCAGTGTTCTTCTTTATGTTAAATACATCCAGGTTGAGTGTCTATGACCCATGAGCTTGCAGGAGGACACGCTCCAGGTATTTTTCAAAAATAATCAAAATCTTTTTGTTTTCTTGTTATCTATACAGAGCACATACATATCAGGGTGACATAGTTTCAGACAAGAGCTTGAATAGCTTTGCCCAGGTCACCACCAGAGTTCAGGAAGACTGAGGACCCGTTCCTTTATTCTTTGTGACATATGTCACCTCTCCTTTTCCTTTACTTCATCTGCCCTCTTATTCTGTTCTCTCTTCTCTGTGTTTCTCATCCGGCCACGTAGTTAACAAACGTTTAGGTCGTCGTTTTCACCGGCAGTGGTTAGCGTACCTTGTCACTTGTTTTGCCTTATAGTTCATTCTAGTTTTCAGACTCGCTTTTCACTGTATCATGAACAATTGTGGCTTTTGTGTTTTCCACTCTCAGAGGGAAGTTGTGAGGAAAGACAGACAAACGTGCTCACGAAGGGAAAGATGGCGACCCTGTAAAACGCAAGGTAAACAGTGAAGGCATGATGCAGAAATTTTTGTGAGTGCAGGTTTTCCGCCTAAAACCACCTTTTTCATATTTGTCTTTTATTATATGGTAGTCACAAAAAGGAATGATTGATCGGGGGAAAAATGGATGGACATATTATAACTATATATAAAATATGCATACATATAAACATTATATATATTAAAATATATAAACATAATAAATCATTTTTCAACATGCATATCTGTTGTCATTTAATAAAAGGAGTCACAGTAGAATATGTTTCTCAAGTTTCAATACTGAGCTGATGAACAGTAGATATTCACTAAAAGTATGTTAAACTAAATTGCGTAGAAGGCCAGAGATTCTCTCTTTAAAATTATAACTAATACGCTCTACATGAAGCAGATAAGATTAGCCATCTATAGAATGTGCTGCTGAGCTCTCCATAAAGGAGTTCAAGGAGTTTTTCCCATCAGTGAAGCACATTGTGATGTACACCACACTCAGTTCCCAAACCTTGTGACCTTGGTCCTCCTTGATTCCACCTTCATTCTTCATGTGCTCCTTGCCAATCAGTCATCATAGCTCATAATTCTGTGGCCCATCTTGCTTACAAAACAGCCTGCTTTCCTTGATCCTTATTACGACTCCCTCACTGCAGGCCCTAAAGATCACAGCCAAAAATGTAGAGCTATGGAGCAGTTCAACTCTGTCACATGGAGTTGCTGAGAGTTGGAATCGACTCCATGGCACCTAACAACAACATTATTCATCTCTCAGCTCAATTATTGCAATTGCCTCTAAATTCAGTTCTTTGCCTCTGTTTAGTCCCTTTTTTTCATGTTCCACAAATTCCATTCCCACCTTTCTAAGCGAAAATAAGGCCATGTGCTGTGCTGTTGAAAGTTTTGCAATAGCTCCCCAATGCTAATGCCAGTAGCTTCCATACTTCACTGATTATACAATTCTATCCTTTAGATAAAGCATAGTTTCAAATAGAAAAGAAGAATATTAAAATAAAACTAAAAATATTTTTAATGTTTTGCCACTCTTATTAGCTCATGGAAAATAAATTTGGAGCAAGATTCAACACCAATGATAGTGGATATAAATCTGTATTTCAAATAACCTTCTGTTAATTTCAATTTGTTTTGCTTGACTTCATGGCAAATCTTCTTAGATCATCATTATTTTAAGCCTTATAATGTAGCTGATTAAATGCCAACTCCACCATGTTCTCATTGCTATGTTTGCATTAGAAGCATTATATTCAGTGGATTATTACTTTTTAAACCATTTGTCTATGCTGTGGAAGTTAATTTAGTTAAAAATAGAACAGGTGTTGTAAAAACTAGAAAATGTAGTTTATAAAAACAGCTAGCTGCTCACATGAACAGTACAATATTTTTAAATGCTCGGAAAGCACACATACATAACCACAACCACGATAAAAATACAGAGCATCTCCATCACCCCAAATATTGAATCTTCTGAGCATGAATATGGTGTATCTCTCCATTTATTAGGCTTTCTTTATTTTCTGTTAGTGAAACAATTTTCTATAATATTAAATGTCTATGCTGGGCATGGTGGCCCATGCCTGTAGTCCCAGCTACTCGAGAGGCTGAGGCTGGAGATTGCTTGAGTCCAGGAGTTCTGGGCTGTAGTGCACTACACTGATCTGGTGTCTGAACTAAGTAACTTCAGTTAATGTGTATATTTTTAAATTTATTGCTATGAATTTCAAGTATTTGGGTGCTATTTTAAATGGCACTGAAAAATTTAATTCCAACTGTTTATTGCTAGCGTATAGTAATAAACATGATTTTTGTATATTTTCCTTGCATCCTGCAACAGTTAGTGATTTCACTTATTAGTTCTGGAATTTTAAAAAAATTCTTAGGATCTTCTACATACATAACCATATTATTGACAATTAAAGACAGACTTTTTCTTACTAATTGTTACACACTTTTGACTAAGACTGCCAGTAAAATATTACATGTAAGAAGAAGGACTGGCTTTTGTTACTTGTTCCTGGTCTTAGGCAAAAAACGTTCAATCGTTCACCAGTAGGTATGTTAGCTGTAGGTTTTTAAGAGATGTCCTTTATCAAGTGAGAAAGTTTCCTCTTATTCTTAAATAAATTGGTGGGTGTTTTCTCCTTGTCTTTCTTGATTTTTTTTTTTTTTTTTTAAATAATGCATCACTGAAGCCATTTGGGCATAGAGTTTTCTTTATTGAAGAGGTTACATTATAAATTTATATTCCTTATATTTCTTGTAAGAGCCCTGGTGGTGCAGTGGTTAAAGTGGTCAGCTGCTAACCTAAAGGTCGGCGACTCGAACCCACCAGCTGCTCTGCAGGAGAACTATGTGGCAGTCTGCTTCTGTAAAGATTTACAGCCTTGGAAACCCTATAGAGTCACTATGAGTCAGAATTAACTGGACAGCAGTGAGTTTTGTATTTCTTCTTCAAATAATTTTGACAATATGTGTCTTGCCAAGAATATGTCCATTTTATCTAAGTTGTTAAATTTATTGGCATAAAGTCATGCATAACATTCCATTTTTTATACTTTAATGTTTGTAGGATCTATAAGGATATCTTCTCTTTCATCCTTTACATTTGTCTCTCTTTTTCATAAGCAGTCTAGCTAGATAGCCATTAATCCTTATAAAACATTTTAAAAAAAAATAGTTTTGGGTTTCATTGATTTTCTCAATTATTTGCTTATTTTTCTACATCATTGATTTCCACTTATTATTATTTCTTTATTTTACTTATTTTTGTTTATTTTTTTTTCTGGCTTATTAAGACTGAGGCTTTGATCATTTATTTTGGATCTTTCTTCCATTCCAGTATAAGCATTTAAAACTCTAAATTTTCTTTAAGCACTACATTCATCCCACACATTTTTATATATTTTTAATTTATTGAAAATATTTTCTTATTTTCCTTGTAATGCCTTCTTTGATTTATGGGTTGTTTAGAAGTATTTTTCTTTTTTTTGACTTTCCAATATTTGGAAATTTTCTAGATATCTTTTGTTATTGATTTTTAATTTAACTACATGATTATCAGAAAACATTATATGTTTTTAATCCTCTGAAATGTATTGAAATTCCATAAATTAAATACATAAACACTCTGGTAAATGTTTCATGTGTACCCAAAAAGAATGTATATTCTGATGTTGTTGGGTTGAGCATTCTGTAAAAGCTGATTAGTTCAAGTTGGTTGGTTATGTTGTTCAAGTCGTCTGTATTCTTGCGAATTTTCTTTCTGCTTGCTGTAGCAATATTGAAAGAGGAGTGCTGAAATTTTAATTAAAATTGTGAATTTATCTAGTTCTATTTTCAGTTCTATCAATTTTTGCTGCAGGTACTTTGAAGCTCTTTTATTGAGCCCAAACACATTTGGGATTTTATGTTTTCTTGGTTAACGGACCTCTCTCTCATATTGAAATGTCCCTCTGCTATCTCGCTGATGTTTCTTATCTTAAAGTCTAGTTTGTTTGACAGCCATTTCAGCTTAGTTAGGATTAATGTGTACATGATCTATATTTTTTCATCAATTTCATTTTAGCATATTAAAGTCCACATTTAAAGTAGATTTCTTGAGAAAGCATGTAGCTGGAACTTGCTTTTGTATACGGTCTGATAATATCTTTTTAAAATTTTTTTGGTTTAAGTTTTTTTCTTCTCATAATTTATTTTAATTGTTGTTGAGAATATACACCAATTGAGCATTTTCTACAGGTACAATTTGGTGACATTGATCACGTTCTTCAAGTTGCGCACCCTTCTCACCCTCCTTTCTGAGTTGTTTCTCCCCCATTAACATAAACTCTCTCCCCCCTAAGTTTACTATCTAATCTTTTGAGTTGCTGTTGTCAATTTGATCCCATGTAGGTAGATATTTGTCTGGAGTGTTTAGATCATACATTTAATGTACCATCTTGCTATTTGTTCTCTGTTCAACCCATCTGTTTTTTGTTCTTTTTCTTCCTCTTTTATTTCCTTCTTTTGAATGATTTGAGGTTTTAATATTAGTTTGTAACTCCAATATTGATTTACTTTCTTTTTTTCCATGGTTGCTCCAGATTTTAAAATTTAAAATCTTCATCTTATTACAATCTACTTTCCAGTATTCTATCACTTCTTCCAATAGATGCTTCCATTACTTTTCTTCCAGTTTCTGTGCTTTTGCTGCCATACGTTTTGTTCTGTATCTGTTATAAGGCCCACAACACATTATTACCGTTGCTTTAAATAGTCAATATATTTTAAAACTTTAAAATGAGAAAAAAATATCTTTTATACTTATCAAACATTTAGCATTTTCAAAAGCTTTCCTTCCTTTGTGTAGATCCAGGTTTTCATTTTACTTTTGTCAAAAGAATTTTCTATAACATTTCTTTGAGTGCCAGGCTATTGGTGGTGATAAATGTTTTCAGTTTTTGTTTGCTTAAAAAAAAAAAAGACTTCTTAAAAACATTTTCATTTGTCTTTATTT
The DNA here is from genome assembly GCA_030035585.1 of Dugong dugon. Taxonomy (NCBI): domain Eukaryota; kingdom Metazoa; phylum Chordata; class Mammalia; order Sirenia; family Dugongidae; genus Dugong; species Dugong dugon. The sequence goes on along the minus strand of CM057463.1, from coordinate 14,996,003 downwards.
AAAAAAATAATTTATTGGTAGGTAAAAATTGTTTCTTTCAGTACTTTAAAGATATTGTTCTAGTCTCAGCTGGCTTGAACGTTTTCTCATGAGAAATTGATGAACATTCTTAGCCTTGTTTCTGTAAGTAAAATGTCTTTTTCTCTCCAGTGCTTTCACTTTTTTGCCATCCTCACCGGCTTTCCATAAATTCACTATGCTGTAGCAAGTGTGGCTTTGTGTTCATCCTTCATGATTTTGTTTAACTTCCTGGCTCTGTGAGATTATAGCATTTACTTGTTATGTAAAATTTCTGATATTATTTCTTCAGATAGTTTTTTGTCCCTCATCTCTCTCCCACACATACTTTTCTGCAGTTCCAGTTATACGTATGTTAGTCTTCTTAATATTGTTCCACGGCTCACTGAGAATTTCTTCACTTTGTCTTCAGTCTTTTTTCTCTCTGTGTGGCCAAGATCAGTGATATTACCTTTTTAAATGTCTAAACCCTTGTTAATCACAACCAGTGCATTTTTTAAAAATTCAAATGCTTTATTTTTTATCTCTAGAAGTTACTTGAAGTTAATCATTTAATTATTTCCCATATCGTCCGTGTCTGTCTTATGTCTATTTTTTTTTCTTTAAATCCTTGAGCATGTATATTCTATCCCATACTGCTAAAGAAGGAAATTCCTTTTCTCTATTTTTAGCTTCATTTCTTGGCACTTTCTGTCTTTCAGTTTGTGTTCTAGCAGGACCAAAACTTGATACTGTTTGTATGTGAATTCATCATCTACTTTAATAGAAATGTCCCTCTACAACTTGTCTACAGAATACGTTTTTGTTCATTTTTCAATATGCCATTCAAATATTGCTGCTTCTATGAAACATTTTTAGAATGGAGTTACGGATATCCACTTGATACCACTGATCTTTGTGAATAATTGACAAATGTATGCACCATAATGAAATAGAACTATTTAATAAATCTCTCATTTTCTCTAGATTGCAAGCATGTGGAAGTTATTTTTTTTTTCAGATTTCTCATGCTTAACACAGTGCCTGATACAGAGTATATGTTAAGAAATATGTCAAACGAATGGTTATGACTTCATTGTAATTGATATAAAGAAAGAGTACTGTTACACATCTGAAATAATGATAGCTATATCAAGATGAATGATGGTCTCTATGGGTCCTAGAAAACAGGAAAATCACAGAATAAAAATTTGTTAACTTATCCCAAGTATAATCTAGAGGAAGGATTACCGAATTCTAATTTGTTTCTCAGATAGGTAAATTGATACATTTAGCCACTTATGCTTTCTATGTAAATTTCCTATAGATAAGAGAATAAAAAGTCAAGTGACACAATAGTTTTAGAGTTTATATTTATCAAGTAAAACAAGAAATCGGTGTTTTAAATTTGCTAACCCTGATACCATGAATATGACATCTGTGTAAATTGATAATCAATTTTCTGAATGTGCAAATTTAAGTCATACCCTAGACTTGATGTAACCTCACAGAAATATTGTTTTAGCTTTTATAAAATATGCCATATTATAATCAAGTAATACAATTCTGAGTTTTATAGCTAAGTGCATATTTTTTCATGTCACACGTGAAGTAACAAAGGGACCATGACTTGCACAAAAGGACATACTTTTCCCAGTTAGTGTTTGTGCCATGTGGAATCTATACACAAACAACTAGACCACCATTAAAATATGCCCCATTGCGCCTGCTCAGTTTAGAAACAGGACTGAGATACCCAGAGGGAATATGTGAGAGCAGTCAAAGCTGAGAGACAAAGCTGCAATAGCTATTGTGCAGAATGTTTAGGGTGGGGGGCAAAATACCAATGAAGGAACTCATAGTTAAGATCCTGGGTGGCGCTTGGCTACTAACCAAAAGATTAGCAGTTTGAACCCACCGAGAGACACCTCAGAAGAAAGGCCTGGTGATCTGCTTCTGAAAGGTCACAGTCATGAAAGCCCTATGGAGTGCAGGTCAACTCTGTAACACATGGGGCCATGGCAACTGTTGTTGTTATTTTCTTTTTAGCAGTTAAATTCAGATGGGAGCATTTGTGGTCATGTGGTAAAATACCTTCTTACCTTTCATGTGGGAGACCCAGGTTCAATTCCTAACCCACTCACCTCCTGTGCAGCTACCATCCATCCGTCAGTGGAGGCTTACATATTGTTATGATTCTAAAAGGTTTCAGTGGAGCTTCCAGACAAGACAGACTAGGAGGAAAAATCCGGCAATCTGCTTCCAAAAATCAGCCAGTGAAAACCCTATGGGGCACGATGGTGCCATCTGCTGTCACAGAGATGGCACAGGACCGGGCAACATTTTGTTCCAGTGTGCATGGGATTGCTGTGAGTCAGGAGCCGACTCGAGGGCAGCTAACAATAAGAAGTTAAGATCAGAGGCAAATAACCGAAACCAAACCAAAACCATTGCCATCGAGTAGATTCTGACTCATAGCCATCCTTTAGGAAAGAACTGCCCCACAGGGTTTCCAAGGAGCAGCTTGTTGTTGTTAGATGCCATCGAGTCAGTTCTGACTCACAGCAACCCTATGTGCAACAGAACGGAATACTGCCCAGTCCGGCACCATTCTCACAATCGTTGTTATGCTTGAGCCCATCTTTACAGCCACTGTGTCAATCCATTTCATTGCGTGTCTTCCCATTTTTTGCTGACCCTCTACTTTACCAAACATGATGTCCTTCTCCAGGGACTGGTCCCTCCTGATAACATGTCCAAAGTATGTGAGACATAGTCTCACCATCCTTGCTTCTAAGGAGCATTCTGGCTGTACTTCTTCCAAGACAGATTTGTTCATTCTTTTGGCAGTCTATGGTATAGTCAGTATTCTTCACCAAAACCATCATTCAAAGGCACCAATTCTTGGGGCTTCATTATTTGTTGTCCAGCTTTCACACGCATATAAAGTGATTGAAAACACCATGGCTTGGGTCAGGCACACCTTACTCTTCAAGGTGACATCTTTGCTTTTTTTTTTGTGCAGCATATTTGCCCAGTGCAATACATCATTGATTTCTTGACTGCTGCTTCCATGAGTGTTGATTGTGGATCCAAGTAAAATGAAATCTTTTACAACTTCAATCCTTCCTCCGTTTATCATTATGTTGCTTATTGGTTCAGTTGTGAGAATTTTTGTTTTCTTTATGTTGAGGTATAATCTAAAATGAAGGCCGTGGTCTTTGATCTTCCTCAGTAAGTGCTTCAAGTCCTCTTCACTTTCAACAAGTAAGGTTGTGTCTGTCCCTTTGTTATACTGTGGGGGCTTGTGTGTTGCTGTGATGCTGGAAGCTATGCCACTGGTATTCAAATACCAGCAGGGTCACTCAGAGTGGAAAGGTTTCAGCTGAGCTTCCAGACTAAGATAAACTAGGAAGAAGGATCTGGCGGTCTACTTCTGAAAAGAACTAGCCAGTGAAAACCTTATGAGTAGCAGCAGAACATTGTCTGATATACTACCAGAAGATGAGCCCCTCAGGTTGGAAGGCACTCAAAAGATGACGGGGGAGGAGCTGCCTCCTCAAAGTAGAGTTGACCTTACTGACATGGATGGAGTCAAGCTTTCGGGACCTTCCCTTGCTGATGCGGCACGACTCAAAATGAGAAGAAACAGCTGCAAATATCCATCAATATTCAGAATGGGAAATGTATGAAGTATGAATCCAGGAAAATTGGAAATTGTCCAAAATGAAATGGAACACATAAACATCCACATCCTAGGCATTAGTGAGTTGAAATGGACTGGTATTGGCCATTCTGAACCAGACAATCATATGGTCTACTATGCCAGGAATCACAACTTGAAGAGAAATGGTGTTGCATTCATTATCAAAATAGGAAAGATGTGCGTCAGGGTTGTATCCTTTCACCACATTTATTCAATCTATGTACTGAGCAAATAATCCAAGAAGCCGGACTATATGAAGACCTATATGAAGAACAGGACATCAGGATTGGAGGAAGGCTTATTAACAACCTGAGTTATGCAGATGACACAACCTTACTTGCTGAAAGTGGACAACACTTGAAGCACTTACTGATGAAGATCAAAGGAGCGGCTAGTGGATTCAAACTGCTGACCTTTTAGTTAGCAGTGGATCTCTTAACTACTGTGCCACCAGGGTACCTCAGAGGTAAACAGAGCCAGAGAGTTATTTGGTGAAGCCTCTCTGTTTGAAGCCTGATGCTTAAAAAATTACAGAGACCAAAACCATCTCTTTAACTGGTATTAAAAATCATGATAGAAAGAAATATTTATTTCAGTTCAGGGCCTATGGACCACAACAGAGGTCAGTGGAAAGTCTACAGAGCCCTGGAAGTGACAGAGATATTTTCCTTAGCTATTATGGGCTAATATTTCACCATTTTTCAGGGAGGAAATTTGGAAGTCAGTGCCAAAACAATATTAGCACTGTAATTTTTTACACACACACACACACATACACACAGACACACACACACACGCACACTATTATGTATTTGTGCTGAGGTTAAATGTTTAGAAATTTATCTATCTCAGGATTTAAAACAATTTTTTTTCTTTATCCAGTTCTGAGTGGAAGGATGACTTCTGGTATTGTTAAACTAATTTATCTATGTAAAAACAGAACTCAAATGAAAATTTCAAGCAAGAGTAATGTATTTTTCCTGGCAGATTTGGTAAACAGCACATCTGATGTTTAAATAGCTCTCTCTTAAACTTTAGATCTATACATCCAATGCTAATAGAAATATTAGATTTTATTTCCCATCAAACCTACTTTATCCGCACTGTCACCTCTCTCAGTGTATGGTAACTCCATCTTATCAGTTGTTCAGACCAAAACCTTGGCGTCTTACTAAAACTTTTCGTTCTTTTACACCCTATATCGAAACTGTCATAAAATCCTGTTGGTGGTACACACAAAATATTGCCATTATCTGTTGACGTGTCATGTCCAATGCTACCACCCTTGTCAAAGCCATAATTGTCTTTAACCTGGATTATTAAACTAGCTTTTAAACTGGTCTCCTTCATTACCAAAGCAAACTCATTACCATCAAGTTAATTCTGACTCACAGCGACCCTATCGGACAGAGTAGAACTGCCCCCCAGGGTTTCCCAGAAGCAGCTGGTGAATTCGAACTGCCAACATTTTGGTTAGCAGATGAGCTCTTAACCACTAGGCCACCAGATCGCCTTCATTCCACCCTGTTTTACTAAGTTTTACGAACACTTACAACAATGACACATTTCAGGTGCTCTATAATATTTGTAGATCGAATGAATGAATAAATAAAATATTCTTATTTGCTGTAATTTATGTAATATAGATACTCATGGTGTTGCTAAGCGTGCTCTCAAACTTCAGCTGTGATATTGACAGCTGACTTAAAACAATGATTAATTAGAATTTTTTTACAAATTATTTCACACACACCAAAGTAAAGAATTAATTGTATACTTTACAGAAAATAGTAAAATAAATCTTTAAGAAACAAAACACCAATATCTTTGAATCTTCTTATTTAGGCTTCCATAATTGTATCCCCTTTTATTGTTGTTGTTAGGTGCCATTGAGTCAGTTCTGACTCATAGTGACCCTACCTACAACAGAACAAAATGCTGCCCAGTCCTGCGCCATCTTCACGATAGTTACTATATTTGAGCCCATTGTTGTACCCACTGTGTCAATCCGTCTCATTGAGGGTCTTCCTCTTTTTTGCTGACTGTTTACTTTACAAGCATGATGTCTGTCTCCAGGAACTGGTCCCTTCTGATAACATGTCCAAAGTGTGTGAGACAAAGTTGCTGTGTTGACTTACACACAAAAATGAAAAAAATAGAAATGTAATTGAAGGCTGAACCATGGCTCCATCCTAGCATGATACTTAAAATTGTTAAAAACAGTCTACTTAAGAGATCAATTTCTCACAAAATGTTATACTTAATAATTATTAGCAAAAACATTGTTATTTGATCTGCTGTATACTAGTAATTGTAGTGCTAACCCAATTGATGAGAAAATTTTTTACTGTTAGCTCATTTGTGACATCTCAGAAGACTTCCCTAAGTAATTCTTCTCTCACCTTTACCCACACAACCCCACCTCCCCTACACAAGAGAAACCTACATTTTATCGTAATTCTGGTGGTTAATTTTATGTGTCAACTTTGGCTAGGCTCTGATTCTCAGTGGTTTGGCCAGATACTGGACTGGTTGCTGTTTGTAATGCAGTGCAGTGCAATGCAGTCACCATCCAGGATATGATCCGATGTGATCAACCAATCAGTAAAAATGGTAGTTTCCTTGGGGTTGTGGTCAGATTCCAGAAAATAAGTGGACATTCTGGCAGAGCTCTTCCCCTCCCACACCGCCTCCGTCTCAACTCTGCACTCATCTCATTGCCTGACCTTTGAATCTTGGGACACAAGTCTACAGAAGCCTCAAGCCTGATGCCTGACCTGTAGATTTTGGATTCTCCAGCCCCTGCAGTCCCGTGAGCCAGCAGAGGTCTCCAGCCTGCTGCCTGACCTATGGACTTGGGACTTGCCTGTCCCCAGAATTGTGTGAGCCATTTCCTTGAAGTAAATTTCTCTCTAAATATGTAATATAAGTAAATATATATATATATGTGTGTGTGTGTGTGTGTGTGTGTGTGTCTCATTGGTTTTGCTTCTCTAGAGAACCCAGCTAAGGAAGTAGTCATTCCACTGCATTTTCTCTATTAACTTTTCTGTTCTCCTCTTCTTGAACTCAGGAATTAGGTCTTTTATTTTGGTATCTCCAGGACCTAGTACAGTACCTAGAGGAGAACACACATACAATAAATATTTTGTTAAACAGATACGTAGAGAAAGAAGGAAAATCACAGTGGGCTGAAGGAGTCTGGAGGTTATGGAGGAGTCATAGAAGAAGTGAAACTTTTATTGGACTTACATCTGAATTTATGGTTGGATTACACCAAAACCAAACTAAACCCATTGCCATTGAGTTGGTTCCAACTCATATCAACCCTATAGGACAGAGAAGAACTGCCCCAGAGGATTTCCAGGGAGTGGCTGGTGGATTCAAACTGCCGACCTTTTTGGTTAGCAGCTGAACTCTTTAACCACTGCTCCTCCACCAGGGCTCCATAATTGGATTTGTAGGATTATAATATGTGGAGTGTACATTCCAGAGAAGGGAAAAATTAATTCAAGCTTCTTTCATGAGAAATAGCTGTAGATGTGTAAGGGAGAAAAGTCATAAATTTGTATTACACTTCCATTTTCCGTCCTACATGTCATGGATTGAACTATGTCCCCTCAAAAATGTGTGTATCAATTTGGCTGGGCCATGATTCCCAGAATTGTGTGGTTGGCCTCCATTTTGTGATTGTAATTTCATGTTAAAGAGGATTAGGGTGGGATTGTAACACCACCTTTACCCAGCTTACATCCCTGATCCAATGTAAAGGGAGTTTCCCTGGGGTGTGGCCTGCACCACTATTGAGAGATAAAAGGAAATGGGAGCAAGCAGAGAGCTGGGGACCTCATACCACAAGAAAGCAGTGCCGGGAGCAGAGTGCATCCTTTAGACTGGGGTCCCTGCGCTGAGGAGCTCCTAGTCTGGGGGAACACTGATGAGAAGGCCGAGAGAGAAAGCCTTCCCTTGGAGCTGACACCCTGAATTTTGACTTTTAGCCTACTTTACTATAAGGAAATAAACTTCTCTTTGCTAAAACCATCCACTTGTGATATTTCTGTTACAGCAGCACTAGATAACTAAGATACTACACATTGGTGTTTGACTACTAATCTAATGGTTGGCAGTTCGAAGCACCCAATGGTACTGTGGAAGAAAACCTGGTGATGTGCTTCCATAAAGATTATAGCCAAGAAAATCCTATAGAGTAATTCTATTTGGTAACACACGGGGTCTCCAAGAGTCAGAATTGACTTGAGAGCAACTTTTTTTTTTTTTTTTTTTTTTTGTATTATAGGGGAGAAGGAACTGCAATAGTGTCAGATAAGCCACAATATACTCTATTTTTCACCCAGCTCCGAAGCAGGCATTCGATCAAAGCTTGTTGTTTGATTCCTCTAGTCTTAAACAAAATGTATTATGGGCCATCTAAATCAATCTTTAGGAGAAGCACGCTTGGAGATGGATTGCCCTTTAAGAATAAATTGAACTTCATTCAAATCATGAGTTCAGTCGTAGGTATTTAATAATGAACCAAAGAGCTCAAAAGGCTTAATAACCGCCTGAAAACCACTAGCTGAACAAGCAAGTTATTATAATGGCATCATGATCATGTCTCCAATTAGTAGTTTATATACATGTGTGATCAATTAAGCTAGATTTTCAAATTAAATCCCAATCCTGTTTGTTTATTTCTCTTTAAGGGGTGGTCTGTAAGTCCGACTTGCAAGACACGTAATTTTTTCCAAGGACTTTCAACAATCATTTAAATTAGAACAAAGTTTGGTTATTTTAATGATTAAAAAGATCTCATATATTTGTGAGTTTTTACCATTCTTTAAGCTCTATTCAGTAGAGAGGGATTGACACAGTGGCTGCAACAATGGACTCAAGCATAACGAAGATCCTGAGGATGGTACAGGATTGGACAGCATTTTGTTCTGTTGTACATAGGGTTGCCATGAGTCGGAACCAACTCATCAGCACCTAACAGGAAATAGCTCACATGAGCAGAGTGGTATTTTTATACATAACTTTCTTTTTTTTTAAATTATACTTCAGGTGAAGGTTTACAGAACAAATAGTTTCTCATGAAACAGTCCTACACATATTGTTTTATGACGTTGGTTAACAACACCATGACATGTCAACCCTCTCCCTTCTTGACCTTTTTTTTTTGGTGAAAAAATACATACCCAAAGGTACACCATTTCAAAGATTTCTACATGCACAATTCAGTGACATTGACCACGCTCTCCCAATTGTACTGCTATTCTCACTTTAGATGAAGGTTTACAGAACAAAATAGTTTCTCATTAAACTCTTGGTACACATGTTGCCCTATGACAATGTTGATACACTGTCCTTACTCAACCTTGGGTCCCCTATCACCAGCTTTCCTGTCCCCTTCTGCCTTCTGGCCCTCGTTCCTGGACTGCAGTGCCTCATTAGTTCCGTTTGGTTTTATGGGGCTCTCCACTCCCTGGCTGAATGGTGAACCTCGGAAATGACTTCACCACTGAGCTAAAAGGGTGTCTGGGGGCCATACTCTCCGGGTTTCTCCAGTCTCCTTTACGCCATTAAATCTGGTCTTTTTTCTTGTGTGTTAGAGTTTTGTTCTACATCCTTCTCCAGCTCTGTCCAGAACCCTCTGTTGTGATACCGGTCAGTCACTGGTGGTAGCTGGGCACCAGCTAGCTGTAGAGGACTCAGTTGGGTGGAGGTCTTGGTAGCTGTGGTCCATTAGTCCTTTGGACTAATCTTTTCCTTGTATCCTGTTCTCCTCATTCTTCCTTGCTCCTGGAGGGGTGAGACTAGTGGAGTATCTTAGATGCCTGCTCACAGGCTTTTAAGACCCCAGATGCTACTCATCAAGGTAGAATGTAGAACATTGGCTTTATAAACTGTGTTATGCCAATTGATCTAGATGTTCCCTGAAACCATGGTCCCCACAGCCCTCTGCCCAGCAATTCAGTCCCTCAGGGAGTTTGGATGTGTCTATGGGGCTTCCATGACCTTTCCTTGTACAGGTTGTGCTAGTTTCCCCTGTATTGTGTACTGTCTCACCCTTCACCCAAGATACTACTTATCTATTGCCTATTTAGTATTTCACCCCCACCCCTCCCATCCCTGGTAACCAACAAAGATTGTTACATTTTGTGTGTGAACTTTTTCGTGGGTTTTTACAATAGCGGTCTCATACAATATTTGTCCTTTTGTGATTGACTTATTTCACTCAGCATGATGTCCTCCAGTTTCATCCATGTTATGAGATTCTTCACAGTTTCATTGTTGCTCTTTCTCATTGCATAGTACTCCATTGTGTGTATGTACCATAGTTTGTTTATCCATTCTGTTGATGGGCATCTAGGTTGTTTCCATTGTTTTGCTATTGTGAACAATGCTGCCATGATCATAGGTGTGCATATGTCTATTCAAGTGACGACTCTTATTTCTCTAGGATATATTCCTAGGAGTGGGATTGCTGGATCGAATGGTATGTCTCTTTCTAGCTTTCTGAGGAAGCGCCATATCATTTTCCAAAATGGTTGTATCATTTTGCATTCCCACCAGCAGCTCATAGGAGTTCCGATCTCCCTGTAGCCCCTCCAACATTTGTTATTTCCAGTATTTTTGATTCATGCCAGTAATGCCGTGGTGAGATGGTATCTCATTGTGGTTTTAATTTGCATTTCTCTAATGGCTAGTGATCGCATTTCCTCATGTGTCTGTTGGCCGCTTGAAGGTCTTCTTTGGTTAAGTGTCTGTTCATTTCCTTTGCCCATTTTTTTTTTTTATTGTACTTCAAGTGAAGGTTTACAGGACAAATAGTTTCTCATGAAATAGTAGTACACATATTGTTTTATGACATTGGTTAACAACCCCACGACATGTCAACCCTCTCCCTTCTCGACCTTTTTTTTGGTGAAAATATAAATAGCCAAAGATACACCATTTCAAAAATTTCTACATGCACAGTTCAGTGACATCAACTATGCTCTTCCAATTGTGCTGCTATTCTCACTTAGAAGAAGGCTTGCAGAACAAAATAGTTCCTCATTTAACAGTTAGTACATATGTTGCCCTATGACAATGGTTAATGACCTTACAATACATCAACACTGTCTTTACTCAACCTTGGGTTCCCTATCACCAGCTTTCTTGTCCCCTTCTGCCTTCTGGCCCCTGTCCCTGGACTGCTGTGACTCATTAGTTCCATTTGGTTTTATGGAGCTGTCCACTCCCCGGCTGAATGGTGAACCTTGGAAATGACTTCACCACTGAGCTAAAAGGGTGTCTGGGGGCTATACTCTAAGGGTTTTTCCAGTCTCCTTTAGGCCTAAATCTGGTCTTTTTTTGTGAGTTAGAATTTTGTTCTACATCCTACTCCGGCTCTGTCCAGAACCCTCTGTTGTGATCCTGGTCAGAGCAGTCAGTGGTGGCAGCCAGGCACCATCTAGCTGTACTGGACTCAGTCTGGTGGAGGCCTTGGTAGCTGTGGTCCATTAGTGCTTCAGACTAATCTTTTCCTTGTATCCTGTTCTCTTCATTCTCCCTTGCTCCCGAAGGGATGAGACCAGTGGAGTATCTCAGATGGCTGCTCACAGGCTTTTCAGAGCCCAGACGCTACTCACCAAGGTAGAATGTAGAACATTGTCTTTATAAACTGTGTTGTGCCAATTGAGCTAGATGTTCCCCGAGACCATGGTCCCCACAGCCCTCCACCCAGCAATTCAGTCCCTCAGGGAGTTTGGATGTGTCTATGGGGCTTCCATGACCTTTCCTGGTACAAGTTGTGCTGGTGTCCCCTGTATTGTGTACTGTCTCACCCTTCACCGAAGATACCACTTATTTACTGCCTGTTTAGTATTTCTTCCCCACCCCTCCCATCCCTGGTAACCAACAAAGATTGTTACATTTTGTGTGTGAACTTTTTCATGGGTTTTTACAATAGAGGTCTCACAATATTTGTCCTTTTGTGATTGACTTATTTCACTCAGCATAATGCCCTACAGTTTCATCCACGTTAGGAGATGCTTCACAGATTCATCATTGTTCTTTCTCGTTGCATAGTACTCTGTTGTGTGTATGTACCATAGTTTGTTTATCCATTCATCTGTTGATGGGCATCTAGGTTGTTTCCACGTTTTTGCTATTGTGAACAATGCTGCCATGAATATAGGTGTGCATATGTCTATTCGAGTGATGACTCTTATTTCTCTAGGATATATTCCTAGGAGTGGGATTGCTGGATCATATGGTATGTCTATTTCTAGCTTTCTGAGGAAGCGCCATATCATTTTCCAAAATGGTTGTATCATTTTGCATTTCCACCAGCAGCTCATAAGAGTTCCGATCTCCCTGTAGCCCCTCCAACATTTGTTATTTCCAGTATTTTTGATTCATGCCAGTAATGCCGGGGTGAGATGGTATCTCATTGTGGTTTTAATTTGCATTTCTCTAATGGCTAGTGATCGCGAGCATTTCCTCATGTGTCTGTTGGCCACTTGAAGGTCTTCTTTTGTGAAATGTCTGTTCATTTCCTTTGCCCATTTTTTAATAGGATTATTTGTCTTCTTGCTGCAGAGGTGTTGGATTTTCTTGTACATTACGGAGATTAGACGTTTGTCTGACTTGTACTGTCCAAAAATTTTTTCTCTGTCTGTAGATTCTCTCTTTACTCTTTTGGTGAAGTCTTTTGAAAAGCAGAGGTGTTTGATTTTTAGAAGATCCTAGTTATCTAGCTTATCTTCTGGGGTTTGTGTGTTGATGTTTATGGTTTGCATCCTGTTAGTGCCATGTACTAGGGCGTGTAGCATTGGTCCTATTTTTTCTTCTATGAACTTTATAGTTTTTGGCTTTATATTTAGGTCTTTGATCCATTTTGAATTAGTTTTTGTATATGGCATGAGGTATGGGTCCTGTTTAATTTTTTTGCAGATGGATATCCAGTTTTGCAAGCACCATTTGTTAAAAAGACTGTCTTTTCCCCATTTGATGGACTTTGGGCCCTTGTCGAAGATCAGGTGACCGTAGGTGGATGGATTTACATCTGGGTTCTCAATTCTGTTCCATTGGTCAGTGTATCTGTCATTGTACCAGTACCAGGCTGTTTTAACTGCCATAGCTGTATAGTAGGTTCTGAGGTCAGGTAGTGTGAGTCCTCCTACTTTATTCTTCTTCTTCAGTAGTGCTTTACTTATTCGGGGCTTCTTCCCTTTCCATATAAAGTTAATGATTAGTTTTTCCATCTCTTTGAAGAATGCTGTTGGTATTTGGACTGGGATTGCATTGTATTTGTAAATTGCTTTGGGTAGAATTGTCATTTTCACAATGCTGAGTCTACGTATTCATGAGCATGGTATGTTTTTCCATTTATGTAGATCCGTTTGGGTTTCTTGCAGTAGTGTTTTATAGCTTTCTTTGTATAGGTCTTTTACATCCCTGGTTAGATTTATTCCTAAGTATTTTATTTTTCTAGAGGGTATTATAAATGGTATTGTTTTCCTGATTTCCTTTTTCATTGTTCTCCTTATTGGTGTATAGGAATCCAACTTATTTTTGTATGTTTATCTTGTATCCTGCTACTATGCTGAATCTTTCTATTAGTTCCAGTAGATTTCTCATGGAGTCTTCAGGGTTTTCTATGTATAGTATCATACCACCCGCAGACAGGAACAATTTACCTTCTTCATTACCAATTTGGATACTCTTTATTTCTTTTTTTTGCCTTATTGCTGTAGCTAGAACTTCCAGCACAACATTAAATAACAGTGGTGATAAAGGGCATCCTTGTCTTGTTCCTGTCCTCAAGGGGAATGTTTTCAGCCTCTCTCCATTAAGAATGATGTTGGCTGTTGGTTTTGCATAGATGCTCTTTATTATGTTGAGAAATTTCCCCCATACCTATTTTATTGAGAGTTTTTTTTTATCAGGAACGGGTGTTGGACTTTGTCGAATGCCTTTTTTGCATCAATTGAGATGATCATGTGATTCTTTCCTTTTATTCATGTGGTGGATTACGTTGATTGATTTTCTAATGCTGAACCATCCTTGCATACCTGGTATGAATTCTACTTGGTCGTGGTGTATTATTTTTTTGATATGATGCTGAATTCTATTGGTAGAATTTTGTTGAGAATTTTTGCATCTATATTCAAGAGAGATATTAGCCTGTAGGTTTCTTTTTTTGTGGTATTTTTACCTGGTTTTGGTATCAGCGTTATGCTGGCTTCATGGAATGAATTTGGAAGTGTTGCTTCCTTTTCTATGCTCTGAAATAGCTTGAGTAGTACTGGTACAACCTCTTCTGTGAATGTTTTGTAGAATTCTCCAGTGAAGCTATCTGGGCCAGAGCGTTTTTTTTGTTGGGAGTTTTTTTAAATTATCTTTTCTATCTCTTCTCCTGTTATGGGATGGTATATCACAAATTACTGGTTGTTTTGACTCCTGCTGGAAGCTCCATAAAGCTGCTTTCTCATACCCCCTATTTGCTGGTCTCTGACAGGAGTCCAAGATGGCAGATTCATGCTTCGTTAGCTGAAGGGGACCTCTGCATGAATCTCTCCTTGCTCTACGTTCTCTGTCAGTTTTCTCACTCCATTTGGTGCTTGGCTGAGTTCTTTTTCCTTCATTTGATGTTTTAGGGTTTCAGGATTGCTGTTTTCTCTGTTTGGCTTAGTTTTTTGGATCTTCGCTGTGGAGGGACTGCGTAGTGCTTCTGCCTAGAGTGCCATTTTGCCGGAACCTATATATATGACTTTTGAGATCAGTACCTTATTATTTTATTTCCCCAAGAAAATGTTCCCATAGAATGATCTGCTGTGATATTATCACTGTAGAAAAGCAATAGACGTACTAGCAATAGTGTCAAGAGATGTTGTTGTTGTTAGGTGCCATCTAGTGGGTTCCAACTTGTAGTGACCTATGAACAACGAACAAAACACTGCCTGTCCTGCACCATCTTCACAATTGTTGCTATGCTTGAGCCCTTTGTTGCAGCCATAGTGTCATTTCATCTCGTTGAGGGACTGTCTCTTTTTTTTTTTTTGCTGACCCCCTAATTTATCAAGCATGATGTCCTTCTCCAAGGACTAGTCCCTCCTGATAACATGTCCCAAGTATGTGAGGCAGAGCCTCACCATCCTAGCTTCTAAGGAACATTCTGGCTGTACTTCTTCCAAGACAGATTTGTTCATTCTTCTAGCAGTCCATAGTATAGTCAATATTCTTCACCAACACCAAAATTCAAAGGCATCAATTCTTCTTCAGTTTTCCTTATTCATTGCCCAGCTTTTGCATGCATATGAGGCAATTGAAATTACCATGGCTTGGGTCAGGCACACCTAAATCCTCAAAGTGACATCTTTGCTTTGCAACTCTTTAAAGAGACCTTTTGCAGCAGATTTGCCCAATGCAACACATCGTTTGATTTATTGATTGCTGCTTCCACGGGTGTTGATTGTAGAGCCAAGTAAAATGAAATCCTTGACAACTTCCGTCTTTTCTCCGTTTATCGTGATGTTGCTTATTGGTCTAGTTGTGAAGATTTGGTTTTCTTTATGTGGAAGTGTAATCCATACTGAAGCTTTGATCTTCATCAGTAAGTGCTTCAAGTCCTCTTTTTTTCACACGCAAGGTAGTATCATCTGCATAATGCAGGTTATTAATGAGTCTTCCTCCAATCCTGATATCACATTCTTCTTCATATAGTCCAGCTTCTTGGATTATTTTCTCAGCATACAGACTGAATAAGCATGGTGAAAGGAGACAACTCTGACGCACACTTCCTGATTTTAAACCATTCAGTATCCCCCTGTTCTGTTGGAACTACTTCCTCTTTTTCTATGCACTAGTTCTGCATGAGCACAATTAAGTGTTCTGGAATTCTCATTCTTAGCAATGCTATCCATAATTTGTTATGATTCACACAGTCGAATGCCTTTGCATAGTCAACAAAACACAGGTAAACATCATTCTGGTGTTCTCTGCTTTCAGCCAAGATTCATCTGTCATCAGTAATGATAATTCCCTGTTCCATATCCTCTTCTGAATCTGGCTTGAAAACAAACTGATGGAAAAGAAAATGCCTATATAAAAAAAAAAAAAAGCATCTTCATCAACCAGCTGAACTCTTTTTTTTTTTTTTTTTTTTTGTGAGCTTTCTAATTATGTTAACATACACTTAAGGAAAATGGTAGTAGTTATTAACATTGTTAGAAAATTCTAACATTATTTAAAATGTTAAATAATTATACAGTTGTTGTTAGCTGCCCTCAAGTATGTTCTGACCCATGTATAACAGAATGAAACATTAATACCAGCTTCTGCACCATCCGCACATCATTAGTATGTTTGAGCCCATCGTTAACAGCCACGATGTGAATTTATCCCATGGAGGGTTTCTCTCCTATTCACTGACCCTCCACTTTACCAAATATGATGTCCTTCTCTAGTGATTTCTGAAATCCTTATAGAATAACCATATAGAATAGTATATATTTTCACATGCAAATGTTCTAATTAGAAAAACTTTTACAACCCGTACGTTTATTATTTATAATTAGCCTTTACTTAATAAATATTCTATTCAGTTCCACCCATTCAATAAATATGGAGCACCCATTATGTGTCTGGCCTTTTTACATCTTCTATGTGTGGGACATTTGCTAGGCCCTTTGAGGTAAGTGTATAAACATGACACAAGCTTTCCTCCGTCAAGGGAGCTTCTGATACAGAGCACATATTAAAAAAGCATGCAAGAACTAAATTATAAAGCAGAGTTAGTTTGTGTCATAACACATATACTAATGAAGTGTTATAGGCAATCTGTATGGAGAATACTTACCAGGTTAGGATAATCAGAGAAGATTTATGGTAAGCACATCCTGAGCTATAGCCTCATCTGACTTGAAAATTCCACACAAATGTGCCGGAAGCACTTCAAACTCCAAAAATCCAGTCTTGAGCCCACAACCACTCACTTTGAGATAGCTCCTCCTTCAATGTTCTTTGGTGGAATAATAATCCATCCAGTTAGTTCTTTGAGTCAAAAATGTGAGGATTATCCTTGACACTTGCCTCCGGCATTCAGCCAATTGATTTATCTTCTATTTATTTGTTGAATCCCTTACCTTCTCACGGATCTTACAACCAATGCTTCGTTGAATCATAACATAGTAGGCATTCTGTTATGAAGACAGGCGGGTTGAAACAACCTAAGTGATGTCAGTGGTTAGGGATTCTAGTTAATAACTAGAATCAAAATGATGGACTCATTCTCCTTTGAGTTAAGGGATTCTAGCTCTTAATTTCTAAAGCACATCGATGATTAAAAATGCTACTTACCAGTCCAAGACTTGACATTTCTCACACCATTGACAATACCATCAGGCCAAGGCTATATTCCTTGTGTTCATTTCCCACAAGTATGTAAAGTAACTAAAAAGTTTGTGCTACTGTCCTATGGTATTCTTGAAATCATGTCAGCTGGATTAATCACTGCAAAATCCACCGCCACTAAACTGGTACAAGAAATATCTGAAACGTAAAAGAACTCTACTTCTTAACATATTCACTGGTACCAGTGAACACTACATATTTTAAAATAAATTTTAGTTTTTAGAACAGTTTTAGATTTACAGAAAATTTGAGAAGATAGTACAGAGAATTCCCACATATCCCATACCACATTTTTGTGATTAACATCTTGCATTAAAATTAAATAAATAATAAAAAATTAAATCAATTAATAAACCAATATTGACATATTATTTTTAACTAAAGTCCATATTTTTTCTCAAATTTCCTTATTTTCCATCTAATTTCCTCTTTTCCCATCCAGGATACCCTGTTACTTTTAGTTGTCATGTCTCCTAAGGTACATCTTAGCTGTGACAGTTTCTCAGACTTGTCTCATTTTTGATGATTTTGACTTTTTTTAGGAGTTCTGATCAGGCTTTTTGTAGTATGCCCTTTTGTTAGAATTTTTCTGATGTCTTTTATCATGATTAGACTGGGCTTATGGGTTTTGAGGAGGAAGACAACAGAGGTAAAGTTCCAATCTTATTATGTCATATCAAGAGTACATACTATCAACACGATTTATCATTGTTGATGTTGTCCTCGGTTACCTGGATGAGTTAGTGTGGATCAATTTTCTCCACTGTAAAGTTACACAACCCTCTCTCCATACTGTACATTTTGGAAGGAACTCACTATGCACAGCCCACATTTAAGGGGTGGGAAGTTATGTTCCTCTCCTTGTGGGTGGGCTATCTACATAAATTCTTTGGAAGTCTTCTGCAAAGAATTGTCTCTTGTTCCTCATTTATTTATTCAATTATTTCTATCGGATGGAATCATGGATATTTATTTAATATTTTGGATACTAATCCAATACTCCTTTATTTATTTATTTTTGCTCAATTTTGTTTCAGCTTTGACCTTGGAGCTTTTTCATTTGGCTCCTGTGACCCTTTAACATACCTCCATCAATAAGAAGCTTTCTTCTTTTCTTTTTTTTCTTTATCAGTATGAAGTTTTCTTCTTTTCTCTTTTCTTTCTTTTTCTCTCTCTCTTCCTCTGTCCCTCACTTCCTTCTTTCCTTCATTTCTCTCTCTCTCTTTCTTTTTTTAGCACTTCCTTACTTTCTGGCATTACATGATGCTCCAGGCTAATGTGTATTTCTTGTCCCAGTCCTAAAATAAGCCACTTCTCTAAGAAACCATGTCTCCTTAGAATGATATTGGAATCCAAGTTCTGAATTCTAGGTATGCTTTTTGTTTCTAGGGTGGCATTTCTTTTAGGTCCTCTAAGCTGACAGGAAAAAGAAATATATGTGTGTATACAAATCCATACATATACACATGCTAATAAATGTTTCTGTATGTAATTGTCTGTATCTAAAGCATGCTAAACATGCAATCTTACTAATGTTGCTAACTCCAGTACATTATTGTATGGATTATTCTAGCTTCTTTCCCTTATTTATCTCTATAAACTCCCACTCCAGCTGTAAAAAACCATCCACCATACTTAATTGTTCAACTCCAGTATACATGTATAACTGTATCAGTACAGTTATTGTATGCAGTTCCTTTTGCCTTAAATCTTTCAGACTCCACTCATTTCCAGTTACTCCCTTCAGTGATATTTTTTCATATTTTTTTATACAATTAAATTCTCTTGTCACAGTCAACATTCCTTCCTGGGATCCATTGGCCTTCAAAATGATTTTTTTAAATTTGTATACATTGAGATTCACTTTTTTGCTATAAAGTTCTGTTGGATTTGACAAAAGCATAATGTTGTGTATCTACCGTTACAATATCATACAGAATAGTTTCATTTCCAACAATGAACACGTTTTAATAAAATTATCTTTTTGTTTTTTGGTCACATAAAATCATCTGATGGACATATTTATATATTTCATATTCTGTTCATAAGTCTGAAAGAAAAAAATCCTGGTAACGTTAAAAAAAAATCAAGTGGAAAGAACTCTTAAACACATCACAATAAATTGATTTAGCAGTACTTGTCTGAATCTACAAAATAAATACTTTCCACTTCCAAAACTGTGTTCCCAAGTCTTCATGTAAAACTTCCTTTTTTTCTGGTATATTTTAAACTCCAGGGACCATTTTTTTTGACTACCCTCAATTCCAACATGCCCACAAGGCCGACAAACCAAAATGAAAACAAATGTACATCCTGTACAAGTTCAAGATGTTTCTCAACCTTGTAAAACCTCGCCCAGTTTGATGCAATACAAATGCTCTACAGTTTTTAGCAATCTTTCTAATTTTAGAAGACAATGGTCCAAATATATCTATTGCAACTTTTTTCTTAATACTAGATTTCAAAAAATGAAGAAAATGGGGATCTTATACTGAGATTCAGTGTAAGATCTATGCTTTATATATATCAACTGATGTTATAGTCATAACTGATTTAATATTCCTAACAGCCATATATTGTGGGAATGATTTCTGCCCTCACTTTAAAGATAAGGAAACTAATTCATATAGATGTTAAGTAACTTGCTAAATGTTACACTGATATTTATTTACTCAAGTAAGCAGCGGGTATGATTACCAGAAATTCCAGTGATTCTCTTCTTTTTTAGCCAGAGAAATAAAAACCAAAAACACCAAACCCATTGCCATCGAGTCAGTTCCAACTCATAGCAATAGTATAGGGCAGAGTAGAACTGCCCCATTGAGTTTCCAAAGGGTGGCTGGTGGATTCGAACTGTTGACCTTTTGGTTAGCAGCCAAATGTTTAAGCACTGCACTACCAGGGCTCCAGCCTGAGAAATAATACCCTGGAAATAATTTCTGGACTAAGAAATGTCTCAACTTTTGTCTCAAGAAGGACTATGAGAGAATATTTGGGGCAAACATAATGGCTCCATTGAAATATCGACAACGACCTTCTTTGTGTGCCAGATGTGGTTATGCTGTGGCGAAGATTGCACATCTGTCAGACAAAGACATTTTGAGAGAATAAAACCAGAGCATGGTTATATATTAATAACCAGATATCTGGCTTCCCAAAGAATTATACTTCATTGCACAGGAAAGACAAGCAGCTTGGTTTTGCATTGTGTAATGTGCTTATATTGCACTCCAAAACAACCACAAAGACCACAGCATTAGATTGTGACAGCTCTTGAAAATTAACTGTCTCCACTAATAAACATCAATTTACCACAACCAATTAGATTCATTTTTTTAAAGTTGCTACTACCAAGCAAATGTGAACTTTAATGTATGTACTATAGATCGGTGTAAGCTTAATAGAGTATATAATCCAACCACCAAACAAGAGGTGTTTTTGAGATCCATTCTACACAGTGAGTGAAATTTAAAAGAGTGAGGAAGGCTATTATTAAGTAAGAAAGTTGCAGTAGATGTGGAAACAGACGTAAAAATAGAAGTTCCTTGTATGGAGTATCAGGTAATGATGTTCAGAGAAACCTAGAAATGAGAAGATTCTTATAATAATAGTCCTAAAACATTTCTTTCTCGAGCTTGGCCACTCAGATTGGTAACATGGAGTCTATCAGGTATGAATTACCTCAACATCCTCTCCTCATTCTCTAATTTTATTTTTCATTTTTATTCATTGTCTTAGGCTGGGTTCTCTAGAGAAGCAAAACCAGTAAAGCGTATAAATACATAGAGAGAGATTTATATCAAGGACATGGTTCACCCGATTGTAGAGGCTGGAATGTCCCAAGTCCATGGATCAGGATAGAGGCTTCTCCTGATTCATGTAGCTGCAAGGGCTGGCAAAACCAAGAGTGGCAGGTTGGAGAGCAGGGCTCTTGTTCACAGGCTGTGAAGGTTGACGAATCCCAAGATCAGCAAGCAAGACTGAAAGTCTTCTCCTTGATTCATATAGCTGCAGGGACTGGTGAACCCAGGATCGGTAGGATGGAGAGCAGAGCTCTTGCTCACAAGCTGTAAAGATCAATGAATCCCAAGCTCAGCAAGTAAGCTGCTAGCTGTAGTCCCAGGAACAAGAGGTCAGATGAACAGGAGGCAGCTGCAGGATCCAGAGCAGACAAAACCAGCACCTCCACTTATATTTGGATGCAGGCCACACACCCAAGGAAACTCCTTTTCAACTGATTGGCTGCTCACAGCAGATCCCATCATGGGGGTGATCACATGTAAACACTGAGAATCATGGCCCACCCAAGTTGACACACAATCTTAACTGTCACATTCATCATTTTCTTCTGCCCTTCCATATCAGGGGAAGAAATGTATAGAATAGTACCATCACCTGAGAAAGTTCCCTCATACCCCTTCCTACTCAATTCCCAAACAATGTCTATTGAGTGCTTGCACCTCTGGGTCTTCCCCTTCAGGCCTGCCTCAGACACCTCCTTCTGCCTTTTGAACTCTTAATCATCTTTTGGAGGTCTAGCTGAAATATTGTCTTTTATGTAAAGAATATTTCACCTCTCTTGACTTTAGGGAGGGATTCTTTTTTCTCCTCCATGTCCTCTAAATATTTTGTTAAAATCATTCACAACTCACCTAGGGATTTGCTAGAATGCAAATTTTCAGACCCCACCCAAGAACTACTGAATCAGAATCAATGGGGATAGGACCCAACAATCTGCTTTAACAAGGAGATTGTGAAGCACATTCAAGTATGGAAACCACCTTAGAGCTCTGTGGCTTTAGGCAAGCAGTTTAATTTCTCTAAGCCTCAATTGCATCAACAGTAAAGTGGAAATATCATCACTTCTTTGTAGCTATAGAGATCAGAGATAATGTTCTAGGTAAACAGTGAATGATAAAACTATTCTTATATTGTTTATTATTGATATTTCATGGAGGTTTTTGACAGTTTTATAAAACACATAGTTCAAGCACCCATGATAATGGGGAATGTTTTGTAATCTTTTTAAAGCAAAACACAAACTATAAAACCCAAAAAGGAAAAGATTGATAAATCAATTTCTACATAGCAGAAACTTCATAAGTAAACTCAGTAGACAAAAAAAAAAAAAAAGCATTACATTAAATTGTGTGTTCCTCATAAAATTTGTGTGTTTCCTAGAGTAAAGCCTATGTCCCCTAATAGACAAGTGATTAGCATAGTGCCTAGCATATGGTAAATATAAATACCTACTGAAGTAACAAACAGATCAAAAAGAAAAGAAAAAGAACATGAGTTATTTGCTGATTCGTAGCTTGATTTTATTTTTCATAGAGCCTTAAAAATTATTCAGTGTCTCTTGGAGATTCACAGAAAATCTTCACAGCTTTGAAATTTGCTACCATCTCCACTTAAATGCTTACTCACAGAAGTTCAAAAATAAGCACCCACATCCTATCTTTTTTTCTTTTCTAAACCTTTATGACAACCTGGAATTTCATAAAGAGATTAATAGAGGTTCTTTGCTCTAAGCTGACTGCCTTTAAGGTGGCTTGGATAAGGCAGTGTCCAGAATGGAGGTAACAATTGCAGTCTGGGATATAGATATTACTGCTATTTCTCTTCTTCCTTTCTTAACTTTATAAATATGAGATAACCCACAGAGTCCTGGAAATAAAATTCACCATTATAAAGTCCTACTAACTGGTACGGGGTTAGTAAGAGTAAACATTTATTACTGCTTGTTGTGGCCAAACTAGTACTCCTAGTTAAAGTTTTCAGTAAAATGATAATAAACAGTTTAAAACTCTATGTGGAGAGCACTTGTTTCCTGGTTTCTTGAACAAGAAGTGTTGTCAAGGGGCCTCAATTTAGGGTGGAAGTCTGGGAATGGGAACCTTTCCCTGAGTTTTAGAACCTCTTTCCCCAAAACCTTTTCCCATGTTCTTTACTGTCTTTCTCTTGGAGACTAACTACCAGTATAAAGACATAGATTGTAATACAGTGGGATAGATAGGGGAGGATTAACCCTGAAGATGGAGATTTGGATAAACTTTCTGGGGAGATGGTGTTTTGGTGGACTCCTAAGTATGGATAGTACTTTAACAGACAGAGATGAGAAGAAATTGTGATTGAGTGGAGGAAGCAGTATGAGGAAAGTCACAGAGACAGGAAAGAGCCAAGTGTGCTTAAGAAACCATGGCAGAGGCTGAGGTGGGTGTGCTGGGTGACAAGATTGGAAAATGGGCTGGGGTCAGATTGAAGAAGGCCTTAAAAATTTTCAAACATGAACTCCAAATGCATTGCTATAAATCTTCATGGAAGCCAACTGGCACACTCTTCTCTCTAGAGTGGCTGGTGGGTTTGAACTACCTATCCTTCTGTTAGCAGCTGAGTGCTTTAACCACTGCATCACCAGGACTTCTTCCAGATGCAATGAGGAGCCACCAAAGGACAGACCATGTGGTTCTTGAGAACCAAAGAAAAAAGCTTTTTTTCCTGCAGTTTCTCAACTTCAGTTCAGGCTAGGCTAGCCTTCTGTTCTTGTGTTTGTGAGGTAGTCTGTTTTAGTTCTAAATGAACTCTTTTTACATGAGATAGCTTGGGTGGGTTTCTGTTCCTTGCTTAAAACACATATACACATACACAAATAAACAAAAATGCGTTGCTTAGGATACCATGCAGATGAGATTATTCATTTTTCTGGAACTCATGTTTCTCTGATTTCCTTTAGATATGTACCACTGCCATTTGGGTGGAGTCCTTGGGTGGTGCAAAGAGTTAATGCACTCAACTGCTAACCGAAAGGTCGGTGGCTTGAGTCCTCCTTGGGATGCATTGGAAGAAAGGCCTGGAAATCTACTTCTGAAAGATTAGCCATTGAAAACCCTATGGAACACTACTCTCACACTTGTGGGGTAGCCATGAGTCTGAAGCAACTCAATGGCTACTGGTTAGCTGGCACATTGGGTGGGGAAAGCTTCTGCAAGTATAGCTAAGGGTCCTGGTTATCTATACACATGTTGATATTAGGTTTATAGTTTATAGGCATAGAAAAAAACGAAGTAGGGGGCGGGGCCAAGATGACAGAGTAGTCAGACGCTTCTGATGGACCCTTTTATGACAAAAACCTGAAAAAAACAAGGGAATTGATTATACATGACAATCTAGGAGCCCTGAACATCAAAGACAAAGTTAAGGAACCAGACTGAGTGGCAAGGGGAAGGAGAGACAGTTCAGAAGCAGCAAGGAGTTGCCAGACCTGACCTGGCAACAGCCTGAGACCTTCAGGCCTCATCAACTCATGGGTGAGTGGAGAGGAAGGCTAGTAGCGGTGCTTGGGAGGCGTGTTTTCCGCACCTGGAGTGACCCAGCTGGGGAGAGTCTACTCAACCACTCAGAACCAGTGAGAAGCAGCCCTAGATTGTGAAAGTACTTGCGTCTGGCCTACCATGCAGATCAAAAACACACCCCTTAGGGGAAAACCTCTCCCTTTACCTCCCCACTCCCTGCTCTGCACTGGGTCCCAAACAGGCTTCAGCAACTGCCGAGTCCCCTGGGCTGGAAATAGGATCCGTCACAAGTCCTGAGCCAGTCTCCCAGTCTTGGAGAGTGAACAAATTAACAAACAGGGGAAAAAAATAAACGGCCAGCTGCCCTAAGCCAGGAACCCAGGGTAGGCACAGCTCCTTTGCCTAGGCACAGGCATAAGGGATCCATGGACTTTGAGTGCCTTTCCCCCTGCATAGACTTGTGTAGGCCCATTTCAACAGAATAGGCCTTCATTACTGCAGTACAACAGGGTATATTCCTGAAGTCCAACTTCAACTGTTTCAGCTGTGAAGTGTCAGGTTCGTGACATTTCACGTTGTTCTGCCCATTAAGCTGGGTCTTCACCTATGCACATCAGGGGTCTGAGGACTGGTGGCTCCACCCAAGCCACCTAGCCACCTGCGATAGGGGCCCAAGAATAAGAGGTACCCCCCAGTCCCTACAGCCAACTGCACTGGGTGCTCATAGTCTGGTTGCAAAACCCACCCAGCTACATGCTCTAGGGAACAGGGACACACCTTCCTCCTGGACACTCAGGGGTGACCATCAGCCTCATGCCTTGCCCAGACTGTGTCCCCCTGCTGCAGCCAGATGTATGTGCCCACACCAACCACCCATGCCTGTCTAGGACTGTGAGAGCCTACACCACACCCTTGGTGGCTAGATACCTGGGCACCTGAGCTGAATCCATACAGGAGGAGTGGGCAGACTCCTGAGCTCACATACCTAGTAACAGGTCTAACCACCTGGTGACAGGACATTAGAGCTTCAGAGGTGCCAATAATCAAAATATCTCACATGAGCAGCCTATCTGGGCATATCAAAACAAAACAAGAAGCTAGGACACAGTAAGCAAACATAAAATAAATAAATATAATAACTTATTGATGGCTCAGAGACAACAGTCCATATCAAATCACATAAAGAGACAGTCCATGATAGCTTTAGCAAGCTCCTAAAATAAAGAATCTAGAAATTTTCCAGAGGAGGAAAATTTATTGGAATTACCGGAGGCAGAATACAAAAGATTAATATACAGAACTCTTCAAGAAATTAGGAAGGAAATTAAGCAAAATTCAGAATATGCAATAGAGGAAATTAAAAGGATTAGAGAAGAGCATAATCACAAATTTAACAGGCTGCAAGAATCCATAGAGAGACAGCAATCAGAAATCCAAAAGATTAACAAGAAAAGTTCAGAATTAGACATCTCAATAGAAAGTCATAGAAGCAGAATTGAGGTAATGGAAGTCATAATTAGTGAGATTGAAGATATAGCATTTGACACCAACTTATATGATGAAAAATCAGATAAAGGGATTTAAAAAAATGAAGAAACCCTAAGAATTGTGTGGGACTCTATCAAGAGGAATAACCTACGAGTGACTGGAGTACCAGAACAGGGGAGGGGGGATAACAGAAAATACAGAGAGAATTGTTGAAGATTTATTGGCATAAAACTTTCCTCATATCATAAAAGATGAGAAGATATCTATCCAAGATGCTCATTGAATCCCACATAAGGTAGTTCCCAAAAGAAAGTCACCAAGATATATGATAATCAAACCTGCCAAAACCAAATATAAAGAGAGAATTTTAAGAGCAGCTAGGGATAAATGAAAAGTCATCTACAAAGGAGAGTCAATAAGAACAATCTTGGACTACTCAGCAGAAACCATGCAGGCAAGAAGGCAATGTGATGACATATCAAATCCTTGAAGGAAAAAAATAGCCAGCCAAGAATTATATATCCAGCAAAACTGTCTCTCAATTATGATAGTGAAATTAGGGCATTTCCCAATAAACAGAAGTTTAGGGAATCTGCAAAAACCAAAACAAAATTACAAGAAATAATAAAGGGAGTCCTCCGGTTAGAAGATCAGTAACATCAGATAACAACCCAAGATTAGAACACAGGACAGAGCAACCAGATATCAACCCAGATAGGGAAGTCACAAAAATAAACCAAAGCTAAAACACTGAAAATAGGGAAACAAATGTCAATATGTAAAAGATGACAACATTAAAACAAAAAAGAGGGACTTAAAAAATGTAGACATAGATTTTTCATATGGAGAGGAAGTCAAGGTAATATAAAGACATAAAAGACTGGTATAAAAGTAGAAAAATAGGGGTAAATATTAAGGTAACCACAAAGGAAGCTAACAATCCTACAAGTCAAAACAAAAAACTCAAAAATATAAAGACTCAGCAAGCACAAAATCAACAACAATGAAAAAGATGAAAAGAAAATACATAAAGAAAAACGACTCAGCACAGAAAGTTAAGTGGAACAAAGAAACTGTGAACAATACACACACACACACAAAAGACATCAAAATGGCAGCACTAAACTCATACCTATCAATAATTACGCTGAATGAAAATGGACTAAATTCACCAATACAGAGACAGAGAGTGGCAGAATGGATAAAAAACACAATGGGTCTATATGTGGCTAACAAGACACACGTATTAGACTTAAAGACACAAACTAAAACTCAAAAACTAAAACACTCAAAAAAGAGCAGGAGTGGCAATATTAATCTCTGACAAAATAGACTTTAAAGTAAAATCCACCACAAAGGATAAGGAAGGACACTATATAATGATAAAAGTGTCAATACACCAGGAGGACATAACCATAATAAATATTTACACACTCAATGACAGGGCTCCAAAAACCATAAAACAAACTAACAACACTGAAAAGAGAAATAGAGCTCCACAATAGTAGGAGACTTTAACACACCACTTTTTGTTAAGGACAGAACATTCAGAAAGGAGCTCAAAAAAGACATGGAAGATCCAAATGCCACAGTCAATCAACTTGATCTCATAGACATATACACAACTGTCTAGCCAACAGCGGCCAAGTATACTTTCTTTTCCAACACACATGGAACAATTTCAAGAATGGACCACATATTAGCCCATAAAGCAAGCCTTAACAGAATCCAGAGCATCAAAATATTACAAAGTGCCTTTTCTGACCATAAAGTCATAAAAGTAGAAATTAATAACAGAAAAAGCAAGGGAAAAAAAGTCAAACACATGGAAACTGAACAACACCTTGCTCAAAAACTACTGGGTTATAGAAGAAATTAAGGACAGAAGAAAGAAATACACAGAATCAAATAAGAATGGAAACACATCCTACCAGAAACTTTGGGACACAGCAAAAGCAGTGCCCAGAGATCAATTTATAGCAATAAACACACACATCCAAAAAGAAGGGCTAAAATCAAATCATTAACTCTACAACTGTAACAAACAGGAAGAGAGCAATAAAAGTAGCCCTCAGGCACCAGAAGAAAGCAAATAATAAAAATTAGAGCAGAATTAAATGAAATAGAAAATAGAAAAACAATTGCAAGTGTTAACAAGACCAAAATCTGGTTCTACGAAAAGATTAACAAAATCGATAAACCATTGGCCAAACTGACAAAAGAAAAGCAGGATAGGAAGCAAATAACCCATTTAAGAAATGAGATGGGCGATATCACAACAGATCCAACTGAAATCAAAAGAATCATAACAGAATACTATGAAAAATTGTACTCTAACAATTTGAAAACCTAGAGGAAATGGACAAATTTCTAGAAACGCATCACCTACCTAAACTAACACAAACAAAGGCGGAAAAACTAAATAAACCTATGAGAAAAGAAGAGATTGAAAAAGTAATTTAAAAACTCCCAACAAAAAAAGCTCTGGCACTGATGGCTTCACTGGAGAATTGTACCAAGCTTTCAGAGAAGAATTAACACCACTACTGCTAAAGGTATTTCAGAGCATAGAAAAGGAGAAAACTCATTCTATGAAGCCAGTATAACCCCGATACCAAAACCAGGTAAAGAAGCCACAAAAAAGAAAATTACAGACCAATATCCCTCAAGAACATTGATGCAAAAGTCCTCAACAAAATTCTAGCCAATAGAATTCAACAACATATCAAAAAGAAATTTACTATGACAAAGTGGGATTCATACCAGGTATGCAGGGATGGTTCAACATTAGAAAAACAATCAGTGTAGTCCGTCACATAAATAAAACAAAAGACAAGAACCACATGATCTTATCAATTGATTCAGAAAAGGCATTTGACAAAGCCTAACACCCTTTCATGATAAAAACTCTCAGCAAAGTAGGAATAGAAGGGAAACTCCTCAACATAATAAAGGGCATTTACATAAGGCCAATAGTCAACATCATCCTAAATGGAGAGACTTTGAAAGCATTCGCCTTAAGAATGCGAACCAGAGAAGGTTGCCCTTTATCACCACTTTTATTCAACACTGTGCTGGAGGTCCTAGCCAGAGCAATTAGGCTAGAAAAAGAAATAAAGGGCATCCAAATTGGTAAGGAAGAAGTAAAAGTATCTCTATTTGCAGATGATATGGTTTTATACACAGAAAACCCCAAAGAATCCACAAGAAAACTATTGGAAGTAATGGAAGATTTCAGCAAAGTACCAGGATACAAGATAAACATACAAAAAATCAGTTGGATTCCTCTACACCAATAAAGAGATCTTCAAAGAGGAAATCACCAAATCACTACCATTTACAATATCCTCCAAGAAGACAAACTACTTAGGAAGAAATCTAACCAGAGACATAAAAGACCTATACAAAGAAAACTACAAGACACTACTTCAAGAAACTAAGAGACCTACATAAGTGGAAAAAACACCTTGCTCATGGATTGGAAGACTCAACATTGTGAAAATGTCAGTTCTACCCAAAGCAATCTACAGATACAATGCAATCTCAATCCAAATTCTACTGGCATTTTTTAATGAGATGGAGAAACAAATCACCAACTTCACATGGAAAGGGAAGAGGCCCTGGATAAGTAAAGCATTACTGAAGAAGAAAAGCAAAGTTGGAGACCTCACACTACCTAATTTTAGAACCTATTATACTGCCACAGTAGTCAAAACAGCCTGGTGCTGGTACAAAAACAGATACATAGATCAATGGAACAGAATTGAGAATCCAGACATAAATTCATCCACCTGTGAGCAGCTGATATTTGACAAAGGCCCAAAATCTGTTAATTGGGTAAAAGACAGTCTCTTTAATAAGTAGTGCTGGCATAACTGGATATCCATCTGCAAAAAAATGAAACAAGACCCATACTTTATACCATGCACAAAAACTAACTCAAAATGGATCAAAGATGTAAATATAAACATTGCAAATGATAAAGATCGTGGCAGAAAAAAAAGGACAACGCTAAGAGTCC
The DNA here is from genome assembly GCA_030035585.1 of Dugong dugon. Taxonomy (NCBI): domain Eukaryota; kingdom Metazoa; phylum Chordata; class Mammalia; order Sirenia; family Dugongidae; genus Dugong; species Dugong dugon. The sequence goes on along the minus strand of CM057463.1, from coordinate 14,966,098 downwards.
TAATACATGGCATAAACAGAATACAAAACATTACTAACAATGCCCAAACACCAGAAGAGAAACTAGATAACCGGGAGCTCCTAAAAATCAAACACTTATGCTCATCAAAAGACTTCACCAAGAGTAAAAAGACCACCTGCAGAGTGGGAAAAATTTTTTGCTACTACAAATCCGATCAGTGTCTCATCTCTAAAATCTAGAAGATACTGCAAAACCTCAACAACAAAAAGACAAATAACCCAATTAAAAAATGGCCAAAGGATATGAACAGGCGCTTCACCAAAGAAGACCTTCAGTCAGCTAACAGATACATGAGGAAATGCTCGCAATCATTAGCCATTAGAGAAATGCAAATCAAAACTACAATGAGATACCACCTCAACCCAACAAGGTTAACATTAATCTAAAAAACAAAAAATAAATGTCGGAGAGGTTGTGGAGAGACTGGAACACTTATACACTGCTGGTGGGAATGTAAAATGGTTCAGCCACTCTGGAAATCGATTTGGTGCTTCCTTAAAAAGCCAGAAATAGAAGTATCATATGATCCAGAAATCTCACTCCCTGGGATATATCCTAGAGAAATAAAAGCCGCAACATGAGTAGATATATGCACACCCATGTTCATTGCAGCACTGTTCACAATAGGAAAAAGATAGAAAAAACCTAGGTGCTCATCAACGGAGAAATGGATACACAAATTGTGGTATATTCACACAATGGAATACTACGCAATGATAAAGATCAATGATGAATCCGCAAAAAACATCTCATAACATGGATGAATCTGGAAGACATTATTCTGAGTTAAATTAGTCAGTTGCAAAAGGACAAATATTGTATGAGACCACTATTATAAAAACTCAAGAAAAGGTTTAAACAGAAGAAAACATTGTTTGATGGTTACAAGCGCGGGGAGGGAGGGAGAGGAGTAGTCACTAACTAGATAGTAGATAAGAATTATCTTAGGTGAAGGAAAGGACAGCACATACTATAGGGGAAGTCACCATAACTGGACTAAACCAAAAGCTAAAAAGTTTCCTGAATACAACCAAACACTTGGAGGGATAGAGTAGCAGGGGCAGGGGTCTGGGGACCATGGTTTCAGGGGACATCTAGGTCAATTGGCATAACAAATTTATTAAGAAAATATATTGCATCCCATTTTGGTGAGTGACATCTGGAGTCTTAAAAGCCAGTGAGTGGCCGTCTAAGATGCATCAATTTGTCCCAACCCACCTGGAGCAAAAGAAAATGAAGAACACCAAAGACGCAAGGAAAATATTGGCTCAAGAGACAGAAAGGGCCACATAAACCAGAGACTCCATCAGCCTAAGACCAGAACTAGAAGGTACCCGGCTACCACCAATGACCGCCCTAGTCCATGACAGAACAGGAGAAAAGTGGGGTGCAGAACTCAAATTCCAGTAAAAAGACCAGACTTAATTGCCTGACTGAGACTGGGGGGATCCTGGAAGACATTGCCCCCGGACTCTTTGTTAGCCCAGAATTGAAACCATTCCCGAAGTCAATTCTTCAGACATAGATTAGACGTGACTATAAGACATAAAATGATACTTGTGAAGAGAGTGCTTCTTAGCTTAAGTAGATGCATGAGACTAAATGGGCAGCTTCTGTCCAGAGGCGAGATGAGATGGTAAAAAGGGACAAGACCTGGTTGAATGGACACGGGAAATCTGGGGTAGAAAGGAGGAGTGTGCTGTCATATTATAGGCGGAGCAACTAGGGTCACATAACAATGTGCGTATAAATTTTTTTATGAATTGTAAACTTTCACTTAAATCACAATTAAAAAAATTCTTTGGTCATTGTTATCACTGTATATAATGTCTTTTTTTTTCTAACTGCTTTTAAGATTTTTTTCTTTGTAACTGGCGTCAGGTAATTTGATTGTGATGTATCTAGTTATGTTTGGGGGGATTTCTGAGTTTCTTGTAACTCTGGATTTGTAGTTCTCATAAAATTGAAAAAAAAATGACTATACTTCTTCAATTATTTTTCTAATTACTACTTCTTTTTTATTCTGGGACTCCTATTACACATACACTGGGCTTCCTGATATTGTTCCATAGGTAACTGTGTCTCTGTTAAATTATTTTTAATCCTGTTTTTTCCCCTCTGTGCTTCTGTTTTGATAGTTTCTATTGATATATCTTCAAGTTCACTAAACTTTTCTCCTGCAGTATCTAATCTGCTTTTAAACTCATCCAATGAAATTGTTATTTCAGATTGTATTTTTAAGCTATAGAAGTTCCATTTTGTTCTTTTTTGTACCTTTGTTTTCTCTCATCATTATTTGATGTTTTCCTTCAAATCTTTGAGCATGCAGATTGCATTTATAATAGCTTTTTAAAAGTTCTTGTCTACTAATTTTGCAATTTCTGTATTTTCTGAGTCTTTCTATTGACTTAATTTTCTCCTGCTTTATCGGTCACATTTTTCTCCTTCTTAGTATGTCTAGAATTTTTCGTTTGATGATAGACATCATGAATGTTACGTTATTGAGTGTCCAGACCTTTCTGTCTTCCTTTAAAGAGTGCTAGCTTTTGCTATATCATGCAGTTAAGTTACTTAAAAATGAACTTGGTTTTTCCAATATTTATTTTTAAACTTTGTTAAGGAAGATCTTCAGTAGCTTTTAATCTAGGGATTGTTTAGCTGTACTGCTAATGCTTGACCCTCCTTGAGTTTCTACTGATTGAGCTATGTTATCAAGAAAGACTCTTCACGCTGGTGGGTTGTAGCTAAAATACAGCCCCATCCTATCTGAGCTCTGGGAGTCATTCAGCCCACAGTTTTTTATTGATAATTTGCTCAGCCTTGCAGAGTTTCACCATGGTTTTGCACAAGTTAGTATTCAGCAAAGCCTCAAGGGAACTCATGCAGATGTATGGAGCTCTTTCTCTGGAACTCTTTTCTGCAAATTTCAGTTGCTTCTGCCTTCCTCCATGAACTGCAATCTCTGGTCCCTCAATTCAGTGAAACCTCTTTTCTTGCTTTGGTTTCCCCTTTCAGTACTGTGATCTAGAATGTGTCTCCAGACTAAAAGTTGGGATGATTTCAGGGCTCATATTTCTCTTCATTTAGGAATTACAATCCTGAGCTGTTCTCTAAAGTTTGGCAATAGATTTTATTTGTGTGTGTGTGTGTGTGTGATCGTGTGCATTTTGTTTAGTTTCCTAGTTGTTTACAGATAAAGGGTAAGTTAGGTGCCTATGTCTCTATCATAACCAGATGCAAATATCCTGCTTATTAGATTTTACTGTAAAAACAATAGACTAATTGTGGTTATTTTTTTATAGACTCCATTCTGTCTATCCTCCTATCATAAAATAGTTTTGTTTTCTTAAGAATTAAGAATTAGGATTATATATTAGGCTTTTTTTTAATAGAGTAATAGTTTTTTTTTTTTTTGAGTAATAGTTTTGATTTTACCTTTCTCTGTTACAATTACATTTCGGTTTTGCAATCTCCGTATCACTTGAGTTGGATTTTTTGTGTTCTATGTTCCTCAATTACACATTTACAGTGTTTTGGTTACTCTTTAGGTAGCTAGTTTTGCTGTTTTAAAAAATTACATCATTTTAGCTCTCAGAGAGTGATGATGTTACTTCCCATCCACCCCCCCAGACCCTGCCTTCACCAAGTTCTTTCTAAGCAAGGGAGTGGTGGCTCCTCACTGCTTTCAAGTACAGTCCGTCTAAATATCTTGACTACAAAGTTTCTTAAGCCATGGTAAAACCCCTCCCCGTGTGTGAGAAAAGTCTTCAAATATTTGAGTGCTGGACTAGAAACTATTTTCAATACTTGAGAGGCAATCCTTTTGCATAAATATCTATAGTTTTGCATTTTTTTTATTTCAGCATTTCTGGAAGCAGAAATCTTTAGGTCAAAATTGTCAGCAAGTTCTTACTGGTACCTCACTGTGTGTGGGGTAAATGTCATTTTAGGATGTGTTGCATTTTCTCCTGCAATGATTTGTTGGGTCTTCCAGAAAAGCATCTGGTGTTTGTTGATGAATGATTTGGACTAGGAATGAGATCCCTGTTTTCTCTGCCAGGAATACATGTAACTCTGGTGGGTCTCAATCAGGAAGAAGGGCCATACAGGTTGATGCATCTTGCCTACTAAGAAGTGAATCATGGAAAATAATGACCTCATTGCTGCCAGAGATGTCCTGACTGACTATGACAAATCACTAGGAATTTAGGGTTAAGACATCTTTGACTCTCACTGGAGAGGCTCACTCTTACAGTACACTCAATATTTGCTGGTACCAGAAATGAAAATCCATTTGTAGAAATTTTTTATACAAAATTTATCAACTTCTGAATTAGTTTAATTCCAACCCCTTGGACCTTCTCAAACTCCATTTTATATATATATATATATTATATATATATTTATATATTTAGAGCCCTATGGTCAGAACTGCAATTCAACGTTCTAGATTTATATTCATCATGATTTTGCATGGGGGTAAAATAATGCTTTTTGTTTGGTTTACATTATCTGGGCTGAAGATATCCAATCATTTGTGAGTTATTTTGGCTACAAAAGCCTTGCTGTAGATTGTTTTAGAGAAACAAGTGAAATGACTTACAAGATTTTCACAGAGACCCTAGCTAAGAAATTAGATGCCATCATCATTTTAACTAAAATTTAGCAGTTTTCCCCCAAATGTACCATCTTATCTTGCCCAGTCTCAATGTTATCTGTAACTGTTTGATACATTCACACACCAACATGTGCTCCTGACTGGCTACTCACTATCTGAAAGAGCTAGAAATTACCAGTATACTCTCCTCTCTCTCCTGGTAACTTGTTTAGTATTATTTTTAATTTTACCAAAGAATTGATGGAAAAAATAACTATAACTATCCAAAGAAGTGCCTATTTCATCCTTTTATTGTTTTCTTTTCAGCTATTTCTCTGAGAGAAATGATTTTGTTTGCCATTTCTATAAAGACAGAAATTTTTCCCTATGGTTTTGGGAGGACCTCACACAAATCTAGAAAAATCATTTCTAGCAACGTCATATTGTCCTACTACCTTTTTACTTTCTTAAAGAATTCCAGACTCTTTCTCACATACTTGCAGATTAGTCAGAAATAGTTTCTGCAGAATGGCAATTGCCTTATCCCTACAAGGTTTTGTTTGCTTAAATGTTCAATAGAAGCGAAACGCTTTCATTTCGATCCTACTATGTTCCATGGCATGGAATGAGGCTTTCTGCAGTTTTCAGGGTTATATCCTGAGTCCTTTTTTGTAAATTAGAGATCACAAAGGCTATCTGCTAATAGATATACTTAGACATCAGTTCTACAGTTTTAAAGTTGAGTGGTTTAAAAATTGGACATCTTTATAATCTTAGTGTTTGTCTAGCCCTGATTTTGTTAGTGACATTTACAATAGTTTGTGTGTTTACCACTGTTAAATTCACTATCTTCTACCTTTGCTTGTTTGATGTAAGTGTCACAGATTTTGTAGAAGGAATATTTGCATAGGATGGAAAGTTGGCCAGAATATCTTCAGCTTTTTTACTATAACATATGGTGAGAAATACATTTTGCATCACAATTCAGTACATAAACAAATTCATACACACACAACTGAAACTTGGTTTTATTAAGCAATACTTACTGTTACTACTTGTGAAGCACTCAAATATTTTTTTCTTTATTTTATTAAAAAATACTGGTCTTGTGTAAATTGATTTTATGACCCACAAAATGGTTGTAACTAACAGTTTAAAAAACACTTGCTTAAAATAACTAAATGAAAACATGGACAACAGACTCAACTAGACATTTCTCCAAAGATGATATAGGAAAAGCCAATAAACAAATGAAAAGATGCTCAACATCATTAGTGGTTAGGGAAATGCAAATCAAAACCACAATGAGATGTTACTTCATTTCCACTGGAATGTCTATTATCATAAAAATGGAAAACAATTGTTGAAGAGGATCTGAAGAAATTGGTGGTGGGAAAGTAAAACAGTGCAGCCACTGTGGAGAACAGTTTGGCAGTTCCTCACAAAACTAAACATAGAATTACCATATGACCCAACAATTCTACTCCTAGGTATAAACCGAAAAACCAAACATTGACAACTTTCAATGTATTGACTCTTAACCACTATGCCACCAGGGCTCCGCTCCCAGGTATATACCACCCAAAACTGGAAGCATGAATGCAATGTACACCAATGTTTATGCTATCACTATGTATGATAGCCAAAAGGTGAAAACAACTCAAATGTCCATCAACAAATGAATGGATAAACAAAATGTGGTATATACATGTAATGGAATATTACTCAGCCATAAAGACAAATGAAGTCTGATACATGCTATGATATGGATGAAACTTGAAAACATTTTGCTAAGTAAAAATAAGTCAGACTCAAAAGGACAAATACTGTATGATTCCAATTATATGAAATATCTAGAACAGTCAAATACTTAGAGACAAAAGCTTATCAGTGGCTACCAGAGAATGGGAGAGAATGAGGAGTTATTGGGTTTCTGTTCTGGGTGATGAAAAACTTTTAGAAATGAGTAGTGATGATGGTTGCACAGAATGGTAAATGGGATTAATGTCACTGAATAGAGTGGTTGAAACAGCAATCTTTTGTGATATATATTTTAAGACAATAAAAAACAAACTAAAAAAAAAAAAATTGTCTGCCTAGACAACATTTAAAACCAGTTGCCATGGAGTCAATTCTGAGTTTATGACTTATGGCAACCCCATGTGTGTAGAGTAAACCTGTGTTCCATAGGATTTTCAGTAGCTGATTGCTCAGAAGTATATTGCCTGGCCTTTTTTCCAAAACATCTCTGGGTAGACTCAACCTGCCAATCTTTTGGTTACCAGCTGAGATAACATTTAAAGTTTTTTATAATTCTGAGATACATGAATCTGTAGTAAAGAACTTTTCGTTGTTGTTGTTAATCTAGGCTAATTTTTTTCCTTGTGGTAAAATACACGTAACATAAAATATATCATTTTTACCATTAATTTGCATAGTTCAGTGGCATTTAGTGCATTCAAACTGTTGTACACCCTTCACCATTGGCAAGGCATCTCTGTTCAACTTTTTTAAGCAACCTTTTCCTAAAAATATCTTCTAGTTTTCTCTCATGATTTCTTCATTTAGTTTTCTCCAAACATTCTTACTTAAATTTAACTGCCCTTATCATGGCTTGAACAATTCGAAATAGGCTTGTAAATACATCCACTCCTCACTTATCAACATGGTTAGTTTCCAAAGACCAGGTCGTTATGCAAAAATCAGCATTATGTGAAAATGGAGGATGACCACAGCAGATCACAAAATGGAGGACAACGACATCATTACACAACTGCCGAATTATATCATTACTTAACTGCCGAATTATATCATTACATAACTGCCAAACCACTGAGAATCATCTCCCAGCCAAGGTGACACATAACCTTAGCCATCTCAGCCAACGTTACTCTCACCTCACACCTCTGTGTTCATTACTGCCAGATGTAAGTCATTAATGTGTAAAATAGTTGGATAGCAGTTTTTTTATCATTGTTGTAAATGTGAAATGTTGGATAACAAGATGGTTGATAAGTGAGGAGTAGGTGTACATCTTGGAAAGAGAACAAAGTAGCACATAGGCCTCTGGATAGATTTGTGGCTAAACAGACAAGCAGGGCAGAAAATATAAGACTGGACGTGATGTGTCCACAGAGACTTCTGTGGAGAGAACTGTACTACACTCACAATGCAACTTAAGAAGCATGAAGAAATGTGTCTGAGGAATGGAATGCTTCCTTAATTTTAACTCATTCCCCACAAATAAAACAATTTAGACATTTTCTACCTTACCCTCTGTCCAGCATTTACCATGGGTCTCTTCTTACAGGAAAAAAAAAAAAAAAAAATGAACCAAGTTTTCTTTGCTAATTTTAAGCAACCATGCCTGATATTTGAACAAAATCTTCCTAGGAATTGAGGACACTTGCTAGGAACTTGTAGGTTGGCAAAACAAAACCACATCCTGGTTTTTGTGATGGCAAATGCTGGTGGATTAGGCCATTTGATGAGGGATTGGAAATGCATTACTTTATATAATCCTCAGTGGTGCATCAAATTATGTTTTTACTTATTCTGTTGTTACCTGTAAATACTGTATTGAATGCTAGACATAGTATGTAAGTGCTTGATGCTTTTTCTTTTCTTTTCTTTCTGGTAAATATAGGCAAAAGAGTTTATATTTTTCTTCCATCTGTAGGCTGCTTACTCTGCTGTGTGCCATAAGTTCAGGATTTGGTTTTCATGGCTTTCTTTTAATGAAGTGTCACACTTCATTTTAACTTGAAAACTGATGTTGTGCTGTGTCTCAAAAAAGCTCAAACAAAACAGCAGTGATTTTCATTTTAACAATTCTAAGAAAACTCATAGAAATAGCAACTACTTTTGCTTTTGCTTTGCAATACTGGTAAGACATGACAGACCAGTCTAAATAACTCTTATCAAGCCATTCCATTTCCATAATGTAATGTGACTGTATGTGTTCGAAAACAAAAATAAAGTACTTTCTCCATTGAAAGGGCATTAGTGTTGCCCTTCAGTGTTCTCTGGATGTGAAAGTGGTCCTTAGCTTGTCTCTTCTAGATAGACTCGAAATTCCTGGCTTATGAAGCTGACACAAATTTAACCTGCTTTCCAGAAAATTACTTCTGCAGAGGATAAACTCATTTTTGCTGCCTGCAGAAATCATTAGATGAATAATTCCTGTTTTGAAGGTCATGTATGTTACAAGCTCTTCCGGGAGGTCTAGGCCATTTTTCATAAGACAAAAACAGGACCTTGAGAGCACTTGACAGTTGATGATGTGCCCTGCTTTAGTCTTCTTCATTCATCCAGTAACTCTGAGCTGAGTATATCCACTGTGAGTTTCATGAAACCCCCATTCAATTAAGTGTGCCAGAGTTCTGCTCATCTGGACGTTTTTTCCAGCCTGACTTCATTTAAAAATTATTTTTTCTGATTATTAAAACAATAAATGTTTATTATGAGTATTTTGAGAAGTATAGAAGAGTATAAAAAACTGGAGAAAAAAATATCACTCATTAATTCTCTACCCAGAAAGAATACTATTAAACTTTTGACCTAGTTCCTTCTCAGTTTGACTTTCTGCTGGTTGGTCCAGTTATAAACCACTGTTGGGAATTTGTATGTGATAAGAAGAGTCTTCAAAAGTGCTGGGAGAAGATCTTCTCGTATCAGGAGTCAATTGATTTAGACAATTTACTTTTAGTAAATGAAAATATTTACTTGTCAAAGCACATGGTATGTAGTATTGGACTGATATTCAAATGTTCAACTTACATACAACTGTAGTTACGAATAAACCCTTGCAAAGCCTATTATATTAAAAATTTGAGGTCCATCCTTCCTCCAAAGCCAACAGAGACAGAAAGCCTTCCCCTGGAGCTGACAACCTGAATGTGGACCTGTAACCTATTAGACTGTGAGAGAATAAATTTCTTTTTGTTGAAGCTAAAAAAATAAAATTCGAGGTCCATACAATGGTTGGTAATAACAAACCGGTACTGCTTAGCTACGTGCATACATTATTATTATTATTACTGTATTATTATGTTAAAGATGTTCTTGTGTATCTAGAAATGTTTCTTTAACATTTTTTATGCATAGAAAGGTACACTACATACTAAGATAAACATTTGACTAACTGATATTAGATACAAACTGTACCTAACTGTTACGACTTACATACAAATTCAACTTAAAGACAGATTTAGGAATGGAACTTGTTCGTAATCTGGGGACTGCCTGTATTCATTAATGAGAGAAAATAAGAAAGAAAGACAAATAATGCACAGTATTGGGACAAAGGAGTGCTCAAAAATATCACTTCATTCTTGGCAACCATATAAGTTGCATTTATGAAAGTAAGTACTATGGACAGAGTGAAATGTTTCCAGATTATCCTCTCTGTCATAACATTCTCATTATGCAAAACAATAGAAGCCAAAGAAGGAGGGAAGGGAGAATGTCTCCTGGGTTGTTCTCATCCATTCTCATTACTCTAGCTCCCATATATATGTTGGTATAGCTCAGCAATTAACAGCTCCACTCATTTCCCCTGTGTTTTATAATTTTATATCCACCTACATACCAAAGCAAATATGTTATCTCTCCATTTCCACCTCCCACAAAGGAAAAATAAATAAATAAATAACACCCACTCATTTTGTTCTCCCTGTATCAATTAGTATTACCACCTACCTTGTCACTCGAGGCAGAAAGCTGGAAATTATCTTAGAATCTTTCTTCTCCTTCATATCCCAATATAATTTATCTTTAGGTCTGACACACAATTTCTTTATAATTGTTTCTTGATTACTTTGTCTCCTCTACACTCCTTCCCCTGAGTCTTTAGCTTATTCATTGATGGGTGCCTAGTATCTAGCACAATGTCTGCCGTATTAGTTACCTAGGAAATTTTTTTGGTACATTGCACTTGGTTGATCAGTGTCCCCCCCAAAGAGTCATGCCCACCAAGAACCTCAGAATGTGACATTTATTTAGAAATAGTATCTACATATTTAATTAGTTAAGACGGGGTCATGCTGGAGTAGTTGTTGTTGGGTGCCATGGAGTCAATTCTGACTCATAGAGACCCCATGTGACAGAGTAGAATTGCTCTGTATGGTTTTCCCTAAATCCAGTGACTGGTGGCCTTATAAGAAGAGGAAAGGACATACAGAGACAGATTGCAGGCAGCCATGTAAAGATAAAGGCAGATATTGGAGGAATGCCTGGGGTCACCAGAAGCTGGAAGAGGCAAGGAAGGAATCTTTCCAAGAGTCGTCAGAGAGAACATGGCCCTGCTGAACCTGAATGTAGACTTATAGCCTCTAGAACTGTGAGAAAATAAATTTCTGTTATGTTAAGCCACCAAGTTTGTGGTAATTTCTATTGGCAGCCCTAGGAAATTAACATAGACACAATTCTTTGTTTTCTTGAAGATCATGATTTAGGATGTGAACAATGAAAGGTCTCTCATCCATTTTCATTCCACTTAAATGGCCCAGAGAATTATGAATCCAAGACTGTCATTCTGGGTGCAGGATTGAAATGTCACGGGGATGACTGGAAATTGAAAGAAAGTAGTCAACTTGTTGAAGTAAGAGAGTAAAGGGTTTGAGATTTATGTAGTTTCTGGCAGAGGTCATCTAATGATGTTTTGGAAATTCTGCTCTCTGTTGAAAAAATAGCCTTTCCTGCCTCTAATTGGGCAATCCAGGTTATTTTATGTAAAACTTTAGTGCTTACCTTGAGCTATTACTCTGCTTCTATGTGCCGGGACCACCACCCATCTATCAGTTTGTCGTATTGTAGTGGTTTGCATGTTGTTATGATGCTAGAAGATATGCCACTGGTATTTCAAATACCAATAAGGTTACTACCAGACTAAGACAATGAATAAGGACTTCCAAAATCAGCTGATGAAAACCTTGTGGTTCACAGCAGAATATTGTCTGATACAGTGCTGGAATATGAGCTCCCTAGGTTGGAAGGCCCCCACGCGTCTGTCAGTTTGTTGTACTGTGGGAATTTGCATGTTACTGTGATGCTGGAAGCGATGCCACTGGTATTCAAATACCAGCAGGGTCACTCATGATGGACAGGTTTCAGCTGAGCTTCCAAACTAAAACAGACTAGGAAGAAGGACCTGGCAGTCTAATTCTGAAAAGAATTATCCAGTGAAAACCTTATTAATAGCAGCGGAACATTGTCTGATATAGTGCCAGAAGATGAGCATCTCAGGTTGGAAACCAGTCAAAATATGACTATGGAAGAGCTGCCGCCTCAAAGTAGAGTCAACCTTAATGACCTGGATAGAGTCAAGCTTTCAGGACCTTCATTTGCTGATGTGGCACAACTCAAAATGAAAAGAAACAGCTGCACACATCTATTAATAATCAGAACATGGAATGTATGAAGTATGAATCTAGGAAAATTGGAAGTTATCAAAAATGAAATGGATTGCATAAACATCGATATCCTAGGCATTAGTGAGCTGAAATGGACTGGTATTAGTCATTTTGAACTGGAAAATCATATGGTCTACTATTCGGGGAATGAAAACTTGAAGAGGAGTGGCATTGCATTCTTCCTCAAAAAGAACATTTGAAGATCTGTCCTGAAGTACAGTGCTGTCAGTGATAGGATACTATCCATATGCCTACAAGGAAGACTAGTTAATGTGACTATTATTCAAATTTGCGCACCAACCACCAAGGCCAAAGAGGAAGAAACTGAAGATTTTCACCACCTTCTGCAGTCTGAAATTGCTCAAACATGCAATCTGCATTCACTGATAATTACTGATGATTGGAATTTGAAAGTTGGAAACAAAGAAGAAGGATCAGTAGCTGGAAAATATGGCCTTGGTGATAGAAATGACCTCAGAGATCTCTTGAAAGAATTTTGCAAGACCAACAACTTCTTCATTGCAAATACCTTTTTCAACAATATGAACAGCGACTATAAACATGGACCTCACCAGATGGAATACACAGGAATCAAATCAACTACATCTGTGGAAAGAGACAATGGAAAACCTCAACATCATCAGTCAGAACAAGGTCAGGGGCCAACTATGGAACAGACCATCAATTGCTCATAAGTGTGTTCAAGTTGAAGCTGAAGAAAATTAGAACAAGTTCACGGAGCCAAAGTACAACCTTGAGTATATCCCACCTGAATTTAGAGATTATTTTAAGAATAGGTTTGACGTGTTGAACACTAATGACCAAAGACCAGACAAGTTGGGGAATGACATAAGGACATCATACATGAAGAAAGGAAGAGGTCATTACAAAGACAAGAAAGAAAGAAAAGACCAAAATGGATGTCAGAAGATACTCTGAAACTTGCTCTTGAAAGTCAAGTAGCTAAAGCAAAAGGAAAAAATGATGAGATAAAAGAGCAGAACAGAAGATTTCAAAGGGTGGCTCAAGAAGACAAAGTAAAGTATTACGATGTCATGTGCAAAGATCTGGACACAGAAAACCAAAAGGAAGAACACGCTAGACATTTCTCAAGCTGAAAGAACTGAAAAAAAAATTCAAGCCTCGAGTTGCAATATTGAAGGATTCTATAGGGAAAATATTAAACGATGTTTAGGATGTGTCAAAACAAGATGGAAGGAATATTCAGAGTCACTATACCAACCATTCCAGGAGGTAGCATATGATCAGGAACTGAGGGTACTGAAGGAAGAAATCCAAGCTGCGCTGACGGGATTGAAGAGAAACAAGCCTCCAGGAACTGATGGAACACCAACTGAGATGTTTCAACAAATGAATGCAGCACTGGAAGTGCTCACTCGTCTGTGTCAAGAAATTTGGAAGACAGCTACCTGGGCAACCAACTGGAAGACATTCATATTTTTGCCTATTCCCAAGAAAGGTGATCCAACTGAATGTGGAAATTAAGGATCAATATCACTAATGTCACGCCCAAGTAAAGTTTTGCTGAGGATCATTTAAAAGCAGCTGCAGCAGTACATTGACAGGGCACTGCCAAAAATTCAAGCCAGTTTCAGAAGGGGACGTGGAACCAGGGATATCATTGCTGATGTCAGATGGATCTTGGCTGAAAGCAGAGAATACCAGAAAGATGTTTACCTGTGCTTTATTGACTATGCAAAGGCATTGACTGTGTGGATCATAACAAATTATAGATAACATTGTAAAAAATTGGAATACCAGAATACTTAATTATGCTCAAGATGAACCTGTTCATAGACGAAGAGGCAGTAGTTTGAACAGAACAAGGGGATACTGCGTGGTTTAAAGTCAGGAGAGGTATGCACCAGGGTTGTATCATTTCATCATACCTACTCAATCTGTATGGGGAGCAAATAATCCAAGAAGCTGGACTACGTCAAGAAGAACAGGGCATCAGGATTGGAGGATGACTCATTAACAACCTGCATTATGCAGATGACATAACCTTGCTTGCTAAAAGTGAAGAGGACTTGAGGCACTTATTGATGAAGATCAAAGACCACAGTCTTCAGTATGGATTACACCTCAACACAAAGAAAACAAAAATCCTCACAACTGGACCAATAAGCAACATCATGATAAACAGAGAAAATACTGAAGTTGTCGAGGATTTCATTTTACTTGGATCCACAGTCAACACTCATAGAAGCAGCAGTCAGGAAATCAACAGAAGCATTGCACTGGGCAAATCTGCTGCAAAAAACCTCTTTAAAGTGTTGAAAAACAAAGATGTCACCTTGAAGGCTAAAGTGCACCTGACCCAAGCCATGGTGTTTTCAATCGCTTCATATGCCAGTGATAGCTGGATGTTGAATAAAGAAGCCCAAAGAAGAATTGATGGCTTTGAATTGTGGTGTTGGCAAAGAATATTGAATATACCACGGACTGCCAAAAGAATGAACAAATCTGTCTTGGAAGAAGTGCCACCAGAATGCTCCTTGGAAGCAAAGATGGCAAGACTATGTCTCACATACTTTGGACCTGTTGTCAGGAAGGATCATTCCCTGGAGAAGGACATTATCCTTGGTAAAGTAGACAGTCAGCAAAAAAGAGGAAGTCCCTCAATGAGATGAACTGACACAGTGGCTGCAACAATGAGCTTAAGCATAACAAGTATTGTGAGGATGGCGTAGGACCTGGCAGTGTTTCGTTCTGTTGTACAGATTGAAAGTCACTCAGAATTGATCGCAACAATGCACTCAAGCATATCAGCAATTGTGAAGATGGCCAAGGACAAGGCAACATTTTATTCTGTTGTACATGGGATCGCCAGGGGTCGGAGCCTACTCAACAGCAACTAAAAACAACATGTACTGGCAGACTTTGTATCACCAGGGATTGCTTGTTACTTAAAAGATTCTTATACCGAAAGGAAACGGCTCTCTGTTCCTCTCTGCTCCGTGCAACTTATTTCTCGGACAACAAAAAGTTACCTCAGACACATGTCTGTAGTTGGTCCTGTGTCATTCTCATCACATTATATCAAAGGTACCTAATATCAACATGGATTATCACTGTTGCTGTTAACCTTGATCACTGGCTGAGGTCGTGTTTGTCAGAATTTTCCACTGTAAAGTTATTCCCTAAACCATTCATATTATACTTTTTGGAATGAAGTAACTATGTACAGCTCACACTTAAGGAGAAGAGAGGGCAGAATATCTACATAAATTATTAGAAATTCTTCTGCATGGGAGATGTATCTGTTCCTCTCCATTTGTTTACATGTTTATTAATACATCTATCATTTATTTTTGTAAGTATGTATGCATGGATATTTATTTTATACTTTGTGTAATAATCCAATACTACTTTATTAATTTTGTTGCTCTAATTGTCCCAGCTTTGGCCATTGGGCTTCCTTTAAGTCATTGGTTCCAATGTCTGTTTGATATACCCCCGTCATTGTGGGTTTTTTAAATTTGTTTGTTTGTTCGTTTTGAGTACTTTCTGCTACTTTAAAATGTTCCAGGTTCATCTTGTATATGTCCTACCTGAATTCTGGAATCATCCATTTCTCAAGAAGGTTTATTCTTTTTATTAGAGAATGGTATTAGAAACCAAGATCTGGATACTAGTTGTCTTAATGTCTTTTACTGCTTTTCTCCTCATCTTCTTGATGCAATGCCCCAGGCTCATCCAGATATCCAAAAGCCTCCCTTACATCTCCATTGTTGTTGTTGTTAGTTGCTGTTGAGTTGACTCCAACTCATGGTGACCCCATGTGTGCAGAAAAGAACTACTCTGTAAGGATTTTAAGGTGTGACTTCTCGGAAGCAGATCATCAGGCCTGTCTTCCAGATGCCGTTGGGTAGGTTTGAACAGAAAACTTACAGGCCAGTAGTTGTGCCAATCAAGGATCTTTACATTTCCATTCATATCTCAAATTTAGCATGCCCCAAATTTAGCATGTCCCAAACTGTGTTCTTTACAGCCACCACTATCCCTCCCTTGTTTCATGCTCCTCTCTCCACACGCATACACTGGCCAAACCTACTTCTCCTATAGTTTTCTCCATCTCAATGAATGAATGGAAACTCCATTGCTCCAGTTGCTTAGGCCAAATGTGTTGGGGTCATCCTTTATCCTCTCTTTCTCTCAGGCCCCATATTTGGTATATAAGCGTGAGTTTTACCTTCAAAATATATAAATTTTGGCCCAAGACACCAACATCTCTCACTTGGTTATTTCAGTAGCTTCTGTCTCTTCCCTTCTTCCCTTTATTCCCTTCAGTATATAATCAATTCCACAATAAAAGTGATTCTGCTAAAACATAAGTAAGATCAAGTCACTCCTCTTCTTCAAATCTATCAGTGATTTCCATCTCACTCATAATACAAGCCAAAGTCTTTCCTATGCCCTCTATGGCCATTTATAATCTTTCTTCCGTTAACTCTCTGATTTAATCTCCTACTACTCTCTTCTTTTCAGATTCCACTCAAGCAATACTGGCCCTCTTATTATTTTAGCAAACATGCCAGACATAATTCCATGTAAGGGACTTTGCATTTCTTGAGCTCTCCATGCTCTTCCATAAGGAGGTAACTAATTTCCCTAAAATACTCAACTTAACAATAATAATAATGCTAATATTTTCTTTGTCCAGATGATACCATAATCTAATGATTTCATCATTTACACTAAGTTACACACACACAGGTTGAACAATAAATATGGTATTATAAGGTTTTCAAAGGTCAATTATAGTAATTAATTTCTTCAAATTCAGCAAAGTTACAGAATAAGAGATCAATATACAAAAATCAGTTGGGCTTTTACACACCAGCAAGGAGAAATTAAAAAATAAAATCAAGAAAACAATTCTATTTAAATTAGCACTTAAAAGAATAAAATACCTAGGAATGAATCTAACTAGAGACATAAACCTCAAAATAAAAAGAAAAAATCCTCACAATTGGACCAACAAGTAAAGTCATAGATCTGATTCATATTTATACCTATTGCAATTAAAGATGATCTAACTGAATGTGGAAATTATTGAACAATATCCTTAATATCACATGCAAGTAAGCTCTTGCTGATGATTATTCAGTACATCAACAGGGAACTGCCAGAAATTCAACCCAGATTCAGAAGAGGATGTGGAATGAGGAATATCATTGCTGATGTCAGATGGTTGCTGGATGAAAGCAGAGAATACCAGAAAGATGTTTACCTGTGCTTTATTGACTATGGAAAGGCCTTCAACTGTGTAGATCATAACAAATTAAAGATACTGTTTGGAGAATGGGAATTCCAGGACACTTAGTTGTGCTCATGAGGAAGCTGTACATAGATCAAGAGGCAGTCATTTGAACAGAACTAGGGCATACTTCTTGGTTTAAAGTCAGGAAAGGCGTGTGTCGGGGTTGTATCCTTTCACCACACTTAATCAATCTGTATGCTGAGCAAATAATCCGAGAAGCTGGACTATGTGTAGAAGAACAGGGCATCAGGATTGGAGGAAGACACATTAACAAACTACTTTATGCATATGATACAACGTTGCTTGCTGAAAGTGAAGAGGACTTGAAGCATTTACTGATGAAAATCAAAGACCACAGCCTTCAGTATGGGTTACACCTCAACATAAAGAAAACAAAACTCCTTACAACAGGACCAATAAGCAACATCATGATAAAAGGAGAAAAGATTAAAGCTGCCAAAGATTTCATTTTATTTGGATCCACAATCAACACCCATGGAAGCAGCAGTCAAGAAATCAAAAGACACGCTGCACTGGGCAAATCTGCTGCAAAAGACCTCTTTAAAGTGTTGAAAAGCAAAGATGTCATCTTGAAGAATAAGTTGCACCTGACCCAAGTCATTCTGTTTTCAATCACCTCATATGTATGTGAAAGCTGAACAATGAATAAGGAAGACTGAAGAAGAATTGATGTCTTTGAACTGTGTTGTTGGCCAAGAATATTGAATATACTATGGACTGCCAAAAGTAAAAACAAATCTGTCTTGGAAGAAGTAAAACCAGAACGCACCGTAGAAGCATACTTTGGACATGTTATCAAGAGAGATCAGTCGCTGGAGAAGGACATCATGCTTGGTAAAGTAGAGGGTCAGTGAAAAAGAGGAAGACCCTCAACGAGATGGATTGACACAGTGGCTGCAACAACCGGCTCAAGCATAGCAACAATTGTGAGGATGGCACAGGACCGGGCAGTGTTTGCTTCGGTTGTGCATAATGTGGCTATACGTTGGAACCGACTCCATGGCACCTAACGACAACAACAACAAGGAAAGATGACATATTTTCTACAGCTACCCTGTCATCCCTCCGTTTCATTGCTACCATCCAAAATGGTAGCCACTAATCTTCTGCATTGAGTTATAGCCTCAACTCTGCATAAGGAAGAAACTCTCCTTTGCTTCTGTAGTCTGTCTCTTCATCCTCAGGACAAAAACATTGTTTGGGTCAGCAGAGCTGGGTAAAGATAGAGAGAGGTAGAGCAGAGAAGGACTGGTCCATGGATGCATAAAATCCTCACCTTATTTTAAATTAAAGACTTATCTCCTGTTATCATTACTTTAAGTGGGAGAAGGAAGTCAATACTTCACTCTGAGGGGCATGAGAAACCTTGCTTTGGTTCTCTCCTTGGCCTGTGTAATCTTGGGCAAAACTCTTAATTTCACTGGCCTTCAGTTTTTTTGTTTTTTTTTTTTTTTTTTTTTTGGTAAAGTGAGGCAACATGTTTAAATTATTTATGAAGTTCTTTCTGGCTTTAAACTGCTATACTTTTAGGGTACTGCACTTTCCTTTGTTATGTTATTGCATAAGTTCTCCACATATTTTTCCACTTTATATTTGATCCAGTTTGGGGTATATACAAGAAGTGTGTCAGAAATTTCATTTTGGCACTTCTTAGTTCCTTTTTATCTTCTCCACCAGAAGTTTAATTTTGATTGCCAGATTGAATAATTGTTTTCAAATATTAAGTGTATTTTTCTTAATATCCTGCTTCCCATATGTTTTACAAAATTTCTACATGATGCAATTTCTTTTAGTGACTGTGTTCATTTTGGAAGCAAGAATTTAGAGTCATAGTCTCCAGCATTTTGTTTTGTTTATTGGTCAGCCTAGACTATTTAGATGCTCTCAATTGGCTTTCCCAAATCTCATTGTTCCTCTTAGATTGAGTTTCTATTCAGGAGGAGGGCATAGAACCATTTTCAGGTTAATTTCAAGCTCATTGTGAAGAGGTATAAAATTGATAGCAGCTTCTACCAGAGCAGAAAAATTCATCAGCCAACTTCATCCGAAGGAGAAACCTGTGGCTAGAAACCCAACACTTGGGAATTTTCTGATGGCAACAGTAGATGAAAAGGCAGAATGAACTGAAACAAATATCTGGGATGATTAGTTTTACCAGAAAATACGTGCCTCTGCTTCAGTAGAGGTTGCTGTTGTTAGGATGGCCTCTATAACCATTTTCTGTCCCGTATTACGATAAGATTCATCATGGCATGCATTGTCTTGGTCTGGAGGATGACTGCCAAAGTATTTTAGATAATTCATTTATTCATAGGGTTAAGTACATGAAAATGAAACATGTTAATATTAAAGAAGAGATTTGTATGTATAAAGATTAGGAATACAGCAGTAGTTGTTCCAAGGAAGCTGAAATCCTTCTTTCATTAGATAATTTTCATAATAGATGAAGCAACTCTGTTTGAGAGGAGTAGTTCTTCTGCTTTGGAAATTACAAACTTGATAATCTACTGAGAATGTTCGAGCTTAGTTCTGTTATCTCAAAGGTTATTTTCTCATTTAATGCTATCTTTTCATTTTTGCCTAGAGTACTTTATGTTCAGTGAAGCATTGGTGGTTCAGTGGTAGAATTTTCACCACCCGTATAGCAGACCTGGATTTGAATCCCAGCCAATGCACCCAGGCACAGCCACCATCTGTCTGTCAGTGGTGGACTGTGTGTTGTTATGCTGCTGAACTTGTTTCAGCAGAGCTTCTCAACTAAGATAGACTAGGAAGAAAGGCCTGGTGATCTACTTCAGAAATCAACCAATGAAAACCCTATGGATCACAACGATCTGATCTGCAGCCCATCATGTGGATGGTTCAGGACCAGGAAGCATTTCCTTCCATTGTGCATGGCGTTGCCATGAGTAGAGGGCTGACCAGATGGCAATTAACAATAACAACAACTTTATGTTCAGTTAAGTAGTTCCATGTTTAAAACTTTGAAACTTACCCAGTCATCCATTTTGTACTGATTGATCAGCAAAAGAGGCAAATTCTCAGCTTTTCTTCAAATTCCTAACAAGATAAAAATAGGGTTATGGGAAGATCTGCTTTCGATGGATGACATTATTGTCCTTCTCAAATCTGAAACACTCTCAAGAGCTTTTAAGGCCACTCTGCATTTATAGGGAATAGAGATTGGAATATGGCTGAATGAAAGGGTAGGCTAGCTGAATTACTTATCCGGGCGCTAAACTAGAAAGAAGGTTAAGACATCGTTAGGTTGCCAAAATATTACAAAAGATATAAAGAGATATATATATAATTATATTTCTATAACATTTATTAGTAAAAACATGGATGTGTGCAGTTTGGAGCTTGAACTGAACTACTTGAAACATTAGAGGAGAAGCTAGGGATAGTCGCAAAGGTGATACCTTTCTATTCTTTACCCCACACGATACTCTGCATCTTCTGTGAATAAATGTTAAATATTTATTTGAAGTATATCAGTGCAGCTTGAAGGCTAAGGACCATGGTCTCCAGAGTCATCTAGGTCAATTGGCATAGCACAGTACATAGAGATTATATTCTGTGTCCTAGTCTGGTGAGTAGTTTCCAGGGTCTTAAAAGCTCATGAATGGCCATCTATGACGCAACTGTTGGTATCTTCCCATCTGGAGCAAAGGAGAATGAAGAAAACTGAAGACTCAAGGAAACAATTAGTCCAAGGGACTATTGGCCCACATGAACCACAGAGTTCTCTCATCTGAGGCCAGAAGAACTAGATGGTACCAAGCTACCACTGCTGACCACTCTGATCAGGATCATAATAGGTCTCAGTCAGAAAGGGTGAAAGTGTAGAACAAAACTCAAATTCATAAAAAAAAGACCAGACTTACTGGTCTGATAGAGACCGGAGGAACACTTGAGACTGTTGCCCTAAGACAAACTTCTAACTAGAAACTGAAGACATTCCCTAAAGCCACCTCTCAGCCATGTAATAGTCTGACCTATCAAATAAACAATAACACCTGTGAGGAATGTGAATAACCAACTTATATTATTAGAATAATCAACTTGTATGGGACCAAGAAGGCAGCATTTGTCCAAAAGCAAAGAGGAGAAGGCAGGGAGGAGGAGGGAAGCTGGACAAGTAGAAACGGGGAAGCCAGGGAGGAAACGGAAAGAGTGCTGACGCATTGCAGGGATTGCAACCAATGTCAGGGAACAATTTGTGTATGAAATATCGATGGGAAAACTAATCTTCTATGTAAACTTTCACCTAAAGCACAATAAAATGGTAAAAAACAAAAAAGTATATCAGTGTAAAGAGACAACAAAGTATCAGCCAGTGTCATGGATTGAATTGTGTCCCCCAAAAACATGTGTCAACTTGGTTAGGCCATGAATCCCAGTATTGTGTGATTGTCCTCCATTTTGTGATTGCTTATGTGTTGTAAATCCTAATCTATGCTTGTGGTTAATGAGGCAAGATTAGATTATATTAAGGAGGGTTAGGGTGGGATGTAACACTTGCTCAGGTTGTATCTCTGATCCAATGTAAGGGGAGTTTCCCTGGGGTGTGGCCTGCACCACATTTTATCTTATAAGAGATAAAGGGAGAGGGAAGCGATCAGAAAGAAGGGGACCTCATACCACAAAGAAAGCAGTGCCGGGAGCAGACTGTGGCCTTTGGATCCGGGGTTCCTGCACAGAGAAGCTCCTAGACCACAGGAAGATTGATGACAAGGACCTTCCTCCAGAGCCGACAGAAAAAACTTTCCCCTGGAGCTGACAACCTGAATTTGGACTTCTAGCCTGCTGGACTGTGAGAGAATAAAATTCTGTTTGTTAAAGCCATCTACTGTGGTTTTTCTGCTACAGCATCACTAAATGACTAAGACAGCCTGATGGAGGTGTCCACAGGAATATTTATTTAGAATTCTGTCTTTAACCAACTGATCCTGGTTTCCACTATTTGCATATCTTTCTATACATCCAACTTTTTAGGAAAGCAAAACCATAGCAATTGTTTATGTATTTTGGCATTTTCTTTGTCTTTAACACCTGTTTCCTCACCTTTGACTTAACAAAGACAAACTTATTTTTCTTGTAGTGATTACCTCGTGCTCTTTTTGGTTCAGTTTAGAACGTCATGAACTGTTCTTAAGCAAAGATTATGATCCAAGTTTACTGCTTTTTTTCATCCCTGGTACCTATATATAGATAGATAGATAGATAGATAGATAGATAGATAGAGAGAGATTTATCTCAAGGAAATGGCTCATGAAGTTGTAGAGGCTGGTAAGTCCTAAAGTCTGCAGATAAGGTGTTGGCTGGAGGCTTCTCCTGACTCATGTGGTTGCAAGGGCTGATAAACCCAGAACTGGCAGGTCAGACGGCAGGCTGATGGATTACAGGGCTGTGGAAGCTGGCAAATCCCAAAGTTGACAGATTGGACAACAGGCTGCTGTCTCACAGGCTGCAGAGGCTGACGAATCCCAAGATCATCAGGCAATATGGCAAGCAGCTGGGTCAAGTCCCAAGAACTGGAGGTCTGATGATGATGAGCTGGATGCAGGATACAGAGCAAGCAAGCAAGCTTTGCCAGAATGCCCTTATATATATTGGACTCAGGCCACACTTCCTTAAACCGGATCGGCTGATCACATAAGATCACAACGTGGAGGATGACTACATCATTACGTAACTACCAAATTACTTCATTACATGACTGCCAAACTATATCATTACATCATTGCCGAGTCACTGAGAATTATGGCCCTGCCAATGGTTAAGGTTGACACACAAACTTAACCATCACAGCAAATAATTGAATGTACATAAAAATGAAGGGGATGAACTCTATGTATAAATACAATATCAAATATTACTCATGTATGAAGCCAAACCACAAAGATTTTATTAAATATATAAATAATTTTATTGTTTCTTACCAATTATGCTCAAGGATTTTCAAGATGACTTTTCACTTTTACTTTAATTCTCACAATTAGTTTATCTTAGACGTCACTGCTGTTGTTCCTAAACTCATCAGATGATATACAACCAAATCTGTTGTCACTGAACCAATTCTGACTCATATCAACCCCATGTGTTACAGAGTATAACTGCTTCATAGGGTTTTCTTGGCTGTAATCTTTATGGAAGCAGATTGCCAGGCCTTTCCTCCATGGTGCCACTGGGGGGGTTTGAACTGCCAACCTTTAGGTTAGTAGATGAGTGCAGACCATCTGAGCCACTAAGGGACCTTTTTAGATGGTATAGGTGGTGTTGACATTTCTATGCTTGGATATAGAGAATGAAACCATGTTCAGGATGGGAAAAGACCTGCACATGGAGTCAGAAGATGTGAGTTCATGAACTAGCTGTGTTACTTTACAGTTTACTTTAAAGTTTATTTAACTTCTTAGAGTCTTTGATAATTTTTGTCATGTTTATGATGGAGAGTGGGTAAAAGGATTAAATTATATATATATTGTCATAGGGGAAAAGACTCCAGAATCAAATTTAATTAAAAGAGATTTTTATTAGGCCAAGACAACGACAAAGACAATCATTGCAATCAAGGATCTGCCAGCATGCTCTGGGCACAAGAGACTAGCAGAATCCACTGAATGGTAATCAGGGAGTCTCTAATATACTGTTACAGAAGAAAGTGAAGTTAAAAAAGTTCTGATTGGTTATTTATTGGTACATAATTGTCAAAAGCAGGAAACATAACATATGGGAGTATATGATTGGTTTAAAGAGTCTTTGTTGACTATATACCATTTAGTTATTATGGGGAGGTGTCCTTGAGAACGACTCGACAACATTTTTTCTTGGCTTCGTGACTTGCAATATGTTCTCAGGTCAGTCACAAGGAAGTTGCAATATACTTCCCTGCAGCATAGCTTCTTCGTTGGTTAAGATAAAATACCCTTGATGGAATATTTTTCCCCTAGGTTGGGGAAACAATGAAACAATGAGTTTCAGCTTGTGCTCTCATTTCTTACTGAAACTTTTCATAATTATTAACTATAAATTTTAACAAACACTCACAAAATGGACTGTAGTATTAACTATAACCTTAAACAAATTCTCACATAAAATGGATTCTAGGCCTGTACCCTGCTTTAACTTCTCTTATTCTGGTGAAGACATGATATAGTTTTAGGGTCTCTATATCAGTGAATAAGTATACACACACACACACACACACACACACACACACACACACAAAATACTTTGTAATCTTTAAAGAGCTAAACTGAAGCAGTTTATCAGGATCATATAAGGGCTTCTTCCCTTGACTTTATCATCATTCAGATAATGGCACTATTTTTGTTTTACCATCGCGTAAATTCAAAATGGTTTCTTGGTTGTATTATAACCTACTTCATTCATATTCTATGTCCTGTTGGTCTCTGTTTCTTCTTCTGTGACGTCTCTGGAATAATGACACTCACTGACTTTTTAAAAGGCCGGATATTTTAGTACACAAGCATTATCGTCTCCTCTGCAAAATAACCTTGACTGCTATCATCTCATCTAAAAAGTAACATCCTTGTAGGTTATGTAATTTTGGCAGAGGACATAATAAGAGTTTTACTGAGTTCTGACAATTTCTATTATTAACTGTTGACTATAATCAATCCTTAATTTGTGTGTATAGGAAAGGAAAAGTACAGACTATCAAAAATATCAGATCTATGCAAAGATACGGAATTACATTTAATACTGGATTAAGTAATAAAATAAGTGCTAAAATTGAAAATTGCCTATTGCCAAAACTGCACTCAAAAAGCTCTTGGATTTTTCATTTTATTTAATATACATGGTTTTATGTATGCATACTTGTTCAGATAGATCATTTCTCATTAAGTCCAATACAGGCATATTTTCCTCCAGTGTTGGAACAGACAGCTTTGTCTTCGTTTGAGCACCAGATGCAGTGGTTGGCTGGTGTTCTGGACCATGTTGTAGCATGGCAAGATTTTCACACTAGAAGAAGTAGGAAGATATCACATTTACTTCAGGGCATGTGTTCACTGGTCATTGAGTGGAATAGTTGATAGAGTAGCCTTGACTATGTAAATTTTTTTTCTTTCTTACCAAATATGCTTAGTAAATTAACACAAATGGGTATATATATATATATACTATATATTGATATACTTGTACCTGTCTATTCACTTGAATATTTATAAAAACACTTAAATTTGAAAGATATTTTAAAATGCAGATTTGAGTGTGTCTATTGTTGTTCCACAAACCCACATTTTTCAGTGAAATCACATTACTCTTCCTGTGGAACATTTGTTCCATTTTGCTTCTCTGCTCAACTCCTTGCTCACCAATTATGATACCACTAAATCATGATTTAATATATTACCTCTATGTTATGGATTAAACTGTGTCCCCCAAAAGTATGTATTAACTTGTTTAGGTCACGATTCCCAGTATAGTGTGGTTGTCCTCCATTTTGTGATTTTCCCATGTGTTATAAATCATAATTTCTGCCTGTGGTTAAAGAGGATTAGGGTGGGATGTAACATCCTTGCTCAGGTCACATCAGTGATCCAATGTAAAGGGAGTTTCCCTGCGGTGTGGCCTACACCACCTTTTATTTTACAAGAGATGAAAGGGAAGTAAGCAGAGAGTGGTGGACTTCACACCACCAAGAAAGCAGTGCCAGGAGCAGAGCGCATCCTTGGGACCCAGGATTCCTCTGCAAAGAGGCTCCTAGTCCAGGGGAAGATTGATGACAAGGACCTTCCTCCAGAGCCTACAGAGAAAGCCTTCCCCTGGAGCTGACATCCTGAATCTGCACTTCTAGCCTACTAGACTGTGAGAAAATAAATTTTCTTTGTTGAAGCTATCCACTTCTGGTATTTCTGTTACAGCAGCAATAGATGACTAAGACACTCTATCAACTCAAGAGATTTTATTTCAGGTCACCAATTGCCTCAGATGCATGTGAAAGCTAAACAATGAAAAAGGAAGATCGAAGGAGAATTGATGCTTTTGAGCTGTGATGTTGGTGAGAATATTGAAAATACCATGATTGCCAAAGAACAAACAATCAGAATGCCTCTCAGAAGTGATGATGGTAAGATTTTGTTTTGCTTACTTTGGACACATCATCAGGAAAGACCAGTCACTAGAAAAGGACCTTATGTTTGGTAAAGTAATCATTGTTCCCGTTGCGGTCGAGTTGATTCTGACTCATAGCAACCCTGTAGGACAGAGTAGAACTGCCCCATAGGGTTTCCAAGGAGTGGCTGGATTCGACTGTTGACCTTTTGGTTAGGAGTCAAGCTCTTAACCACTGTGCCACCAGGGCTCCAGTTGTTGTTGTTAGGTGCCATCAAATAGGTTCTGACTCATACTGACCTTAAGTATAACAGAACGAAACGTTGCCTGTTTCTGCATCATCCTCAAAATCATCGCTATGTTTGAGCCCATTGTTGCAGCCACCGTGTCAATCCATCTCATTGAAGATCTTTCTCTTTTTCACTGACCCTCTACTTTATCAAGCATGACGTCCTTCTCCAGGCACTGGTCCCTCCTGGTAACATAGCCAACGTAAGTGAGAAGAAGTCTCACAGTCCTCACTTCCAAGGAGCATTCTGGCTGTGCTTCTTCCAAGACAGATTTTTTCATTCCCCTGGCACTCCATGGTATATTCGGTATTCTTTGCTAACAGCACAATTCAAAAGCATCAATTTTTCTTCAGTCTTCCTTACTTATTGTCCAGCTTTTGCATGCATATGGGGCGACTGAAAATACAATGGCTTGGGTCAGGCTCACCTTAGTCCTCAAGGTGACATTTTTGCTTTTTAATACTTTAAAGCAGTCTTTTGCAGCACAAAAGTAGAGGGTCAGTGAAAATAAGATGAAATGGATTGACACCATGGCTGAAGATGGTGCAGGACTGGGCAGTGTTGTGTTCTATTAGACATAAAGTCACCATGAGTTAGAGCTGACTTGATGGCAGCTAAGAACAACAAAAACCATATTACCAGTGTGTGTGTGTGTGCGCGTGTGCGCGTGCACGTGTGTGTGTTTGCATGTGTGTGCATGTGCACATTTTTAAATGGTTTTCTCCAATGGCTGTTAGGAAATGGAGGTAGTTTTATCACTAAAATGGCTATTGCTCTAAGATGTAAACCTCAGATTTCCTTGCCTGTCTGTGGGCTGCATAAGGAATAAGTTGACAATGGAGGTAAGAAAGTAAACAGGAATTGAAAGTCAAATAGCAGTCCCATGGGCAGTTGACAGAGTTAACAAAAAGTTGACTGTATCTTCATGGTCAATCAACAGCACTTACATGTGTTTTATACGTTTTCTATGACTTGGTTTGGACATTTACATGGAAGATTCAAGACGTTTACTTCAGCTTTTGCTCTTAACTCTTGCTGTCACAGAACTACCAATTTAAGGCAGCTGAGGATTACGTGGAGAGATGGTTTAGTTGCACGTGGATTCTCTTCTTTTTCTTTGTCTTCTTTCCTTTCTTTGAACTTCCAAACATTGTTTTCTTTGGCTAATCCGGTAGATTCTTGGAAAGTTTATGGGATTTTGGGAATGCTCTGCCCTGAGGCAAATTTAGCCCAGTGTTCTTGTTAAAGCACATTGGTCCTAGTCGCTCGTAGAGTGAATCTGTTTTTGGCCCCTGGAGAAGGAAGTACCCTGTCTTTCTTAATAATGAAGCAGAAGATGACTCCAAAAGAGAATTGGCAACCATCTAAGGGATGCAGTCTAGTTCTCCAATATATACACTTCCTCCTAGGCAGACTTATGAAATGTCTCATCAATCTTTGATATAGTTAATCACGTTTTGCTTTATTCTGTTTTATTTTATAACACTATGGTGAACAGTTAACTGAAGTTACATAGTTAGTGTAACTTCTGTTGATCCTGCAAACATGCACCGTATATACATTTACCAACACAAAGTATCATTCAGATCATCATTGTGTCCCATTTATCGACAGCTCCATAAACAAAACATTTTATCATCAGCAAATACACAGAGTTCTCTCCCAGGGACCTGGGCTTCTAGAAAATTAAACTAAATGACCTAGGAGGAGAGGGTGAATATATTAAAAATAATTTATAGTCTACTGATACTTGGTTTTTCTAGAGACCACAGCAATGCATTTTTCAGTGCTAGGCATGGTGAACATGTTCATATCAAAGCTTCCTTCACTGCCTGTTGTGGAAGCGCCGAAAAAGTTAATTATAAGGTAGTCATTCTCATGTAGCTCATTTTTTTATTGACAGATGAAGGAGCATTTTATGTTTCAGTACAGTTGATTGCTTATTGATTCCTTCATTCCACAAATACCAATTTTATGCTTACTCTGTGCTCTGTGCTAGGTATTAGGCACACAAAGATAAATAAAATTCCTGTTTCTGCTCATTTTCTCAGTTGGCAGTGAAGGCAGTTGGCAAAATCAGTGTAAATATGTCTCTTTGGAGAATATGATGACAGCATAAAGAAAGGAGCAATCGATTCAGTGGGGATGGAGGTGGGGCTGGGGAAAGTCACAGAAGGTTTCAAAGAGAAAGGATTGTGTAGAGGAAAGAGTATATATTTTGTAGTCATGCCTGAGTTTGATGTTCAGCACTGTTTGGTATAGCTGTGGAGCCGAGGATAAGTTCTTAACCTCTTCAAGCCCAGATTTCCTATTTATAAAGTAAGTACAATAATGAGGCTAACCATGAAGTGTTTCAAGATTAAATATGATAATATCTGTGGAAAACATTTGACAATACGCTATACCAGTGTAAAAATTGATCTCCTTTTCATCCTTTGGAGATTACGTAGTTTAAGATCCAGTGCTGTGGGGACCAGACAGAAGTACCTGAGCTGTTATTAGGTACTGGTGAGTTGATTCCAACTCACAGCAACCTTAGGTACAACAGAACGAAATACTGCCTGGTCCTGCACCATCCTCATGATAGTTGTTATGCTTTAGCCCATTGTTACAGCCACTGCTTCAATCCATTTCGTTGAAGGTCTTCTTGTTTTTCGCTGACCCTCTCCTTTACTCTACCAAACATGATGTCCTTCTCCAGGGACTGGTCCCTGCTAATAACATGTCCAAAGTATGTGAGATAAAGTGTCATCATCCTCACTTCTAAAGAGCATTCTGGCTGTACTTCTTCCAAGACAGATTTGTTGATTTTTCTGGTAGTCCATGGTATATTCAATATTCTTCACCAATACCATAATTCAAAGGCATCAATTCTTCTTTGTTCTTCCTTGTTCATTGTGCAGCTTTCCTATGCTCATGAGGCGGTTGAAAATACCATGCTTGCATCAGGTGCACCTGAGTTCTTAAAGTGATATCTTTTCTTTTAAACACTTTACAGAGGTCTTTTGCAGCAGATTTGCTCAATGCAATATGTCATTTGATTTCTTGACTGCTGCTTCCATGGGCATTGATTGTGGATCCAAGTAAAATGAAATTCTTGACAACTTGAATATTTTCTCCATTTATCACGGTGTTGCTTATTGGTCCAGTTGTAAAAGTTTGTTGTTTTCAAGATTCAGGATACCAGCCTGTTCTGGTATCCTGAAAAGTAGGTGTAATAGGAAGTCTTGAGAGAATGGCACATAGCAAAGTGTGGTGGTTTTGTGGACTCTGGAGCCAGACTGTGTGGGTTCCAATTCCAGTTCCCTCCTTAGCAAGTTACCTAACTTTATTATGTCTCAGTTTCTGCATCAGTAAAATGGTGATAATAGTATTTATCACATTGGGTTGTTATGATGATTAACTGAGTTAATTTTGTGTAGTGCTCAGAACAGTTTCTGGGACATTATCAGCATGATTCAAAGGTTTGATAAATACAAATTAAAAATACATATTATCTAGGTTTATCTTGTCTGTGTGAGTTGAATAACTTAACGTGCCATTAATACGTTTAACATCATGGGGCCTCTCAGTTTCTGTGTGTTTGATTTAAGAGGCAATATAGGGCCATCTCACCTCTGCAAAATCCTTTCTTGTCCTGCAGACCAGAAAATCCAGTGGCAATTGCACTTGGCTTCATAACTTTAGACTTCACCATACTATCCACCAATGCCAGTGCCCTCAGTGAGGCGCTCACGAAGTAAGGCTACTCCCCTTTTTCATGCCACACGCATACTTCACCCTCACTAGTCCTGGCCCCCTCCTTATTCAGCTACAACCACTAGCCTCGTGGCTCCCTAGTCTTTCATTTTTTTTCCCTCTCACAACTGTACTTTTTCATTTTGGTCACTTTTCATCTTTTGAATTCAGCATATTCAACACTAGAGTTCACATCAGTTTAATATAGTAGTTATGGTGACTTTGGAATCTGTCAGACCTGGGTTTGAGTTCCAGCCCTGCCATTTACTAGTTGTGTTACTTTGGACAAGTTCCTTTACCCCTCTGAAATTCAGTTTCCTTATCTTTGAAAATACATATAATAATGTTTACTTGGGGCCCTGGTGGCACAGTGATTACACATTTGGCGGCTAACCAAAACGTCAGCAGTTCGAATCCACCAGCAGCTCCTTGGAAACCCTATGGGGCAGTTCTACTCTGTCCTATAGGGTTGCTATCAGCCAGAATCAACTCAACAGCAATAGGTTTGGTTTTTTTGGGGTTTAATGTTTACATAGGACAATGCCTTGTCCACAGTAGGCCCTCAATAGATGTTTGTGAACATGTAAGTACATGAACAAATAAGGATGTTGAGAGGATTAAATGAGATAATGAATGCAAAGTGTCTAGTCCATGGGAAGTACTCAATAAATGGCAGCTCGTTCTCTCAATCCAAATCTCCCTTAATTGCCTACATCTGTCAGTGATTCCACTGCACTATACTAGGTTTGAAATGCTAGAGTCATCTTTGATTTATCCCTCTATTGATCTAGCTAACCACCAAGTTTTATCAATTTTTCATTTGAAATCCTTCCTGTGGCCAATCTTTCCATAGTAGTTATGATGACTTTGGAATCAGTGCCCTCATCCCCTCTCCCGTGACAATACGTCCGTCTAGAAGACTACAACAGCCTCCTGGTTGCCCTCCCTGTCTCTAGTCTCTTTCTTCTATGACCTATCCTGCAATCCTTCCTTGAACATCTTTTCTCCCAACTGAGTTGCACCAGTGCTAATTCTGTTGGGATCTTTTTGAAGAATTCAGTCTTATTAATGAGGCCTGTGTGAGAATACTAGCCACTTTTCTATCTATTCCCCTTAAACTGAAAGACAAAAGAATGTATGGATGCCTAATCATCTGTTTCATATTCTGATTCATTTAAGCCCTTTACCGCGTGCCTTGATGTGGTTATGGTGGCAGTGTTCAAAAGACTGACATATCCCTGGGGTTCTGACAGTGCTTGTTTAACTCAGAATATGCATGAGGTTTAAAATTTTTCTTGGACTTGTCTTTAGTCATGCTTGGTTCTTGAGAGCTTTAAGTTTTAAAACTGTGCATTGTCTTGGTATGACAAAAAGTAATCAGATTCTCATTGTTTGGAAATTTTTCCAGATTCAGTTTTGATCAATTTTTCATGTGGCTCTAGGAGGAGACAGGTATAGGATATACAAGTATCCTATCTACGAGGAGAAGGATGACGTCTCTGAATAACACGTAGTGCCTTGTAGTGAAAGCCAATCCGATCAGAATACGGAAACTAGATCTGCCTTAGATGATTTAGCTTTTGAAGAACCAGAAGGTTATATTTGGATACATGTATACATGGATAACTTAATGTGGTTGTGATAAAGGCCTTGGTCAATAAGAGCTACTCTTCGAAATTGATCTCTGAGAAGGACCCTTAGCCTTGCTGAAGATTTTTCCGTTTAGCCAAGGAGAGTTTTCCAAACCTATAATCATGTCTACTTCATCTAGTCTATAGTCAAATTGGTCCTTTCTATGCCATACTGACCTAGTCAACAGTTTCCAGTTTTCCTAAAAGTGATAATAGTATGTGGAACATGGAAAAAGCTAAATGGCACCACTCTCACTGGGATAACTAATAATGAATGAAGATTAGGCTATAACTACACTAAATTACTTATCCAGTCAAGTAGAAACCCAAACTGTGATTCCAAAAAAACCAAACCCATTGCTGTCGAGTAGATTCCAACTCATAGCGACCCTATACGATACAGCAGAACCGCCCCATAGGGTTTCCAAGGAGGGGCTGGTAGATTCGAACTGCTGACCTTATGGTTAGCAGTCAAACTCTTTAATCACTTTGCCACCAGGGCTCATTATCCCTCAGCCTATTGGCTTTCCTAAAATAAATCAGTGCATTTCCCCACATAGAATCCACAATTTCCATTTGCAGTCTACTCCAGATTGAAACATTTTGGCTTAACCACCAACTACTGGCATGACCTTGGGAAAGTCATTGACCATCACTAGACTTTAATTTCCTCCCTGTAAAATGGAGAAATTTTGTTTTTTAGCTAATTTTGATCAACTCTGAAGATTTATAAAATTCAAATATTTTTTAATTGGGTGTTGTAACCATCGGTGGAATGGCTAACAATCTTCTTGAAAGATCCTGTTATAAAGCATAAGTTACATCATGTTACTACTTGCTTAAAATCCTTCAGTGGTTTCCCATCACAATCAGAGCGAAAAAGAAAAGTTCTGTTAAAGTAAGAAAAGAGCAAAACCAAACCAGTTGCCATCTAGTGGACTCCAACTCATGGCAACCCCACGTGTGTCAGAGTAGAACTGTGCTTCATAGAGTTTTCAACAACTGATTTTTCAGAAGTAGATCACCAGGTGTTTGTTTTGAGATACCTCTAGGTGGACTGGAACTTCCATCCTTTTGGTTAGCAGCTGAGCACATTAACTGTTTGCAGCACTTGAGACTCCAAGTAAAGAGCAAAGACATTCCTTAATTTGGTTCTCAGAGAGCTCTCTGATTTCCTTTTGTATGTCACTGCTCCTTCTCACTCCAGTCCAGCCACACAGCCTCATTGATGTTATTGAACATAACCACCTGCTCCTGCTTCTGGGCCTTTGGCCCTTGGTATTCTTTTCTCAGGAATTCTATTTTCCAAGCTATACACCTAGATCACTCCCTTACCTCTTTCAGATCTTGATTCTAATGTCACTTTCTTAACAAGGTATCACCTGCCCTACCAATCTAAAACTACAGCCTTCTCCACTTTTTTTTAACCCTGGTCTCTGCTTTATTATTCTCCTTAGCATTTATTAACATACAACATACTATTCATTTTATTGATTTTTTTAAGATTTTATTTATTTTGGTGTTGTTGAGAATATACACAGAAAAAACATACACCAATTCAACAGTTTCCACACGTATAATTCAGTGACATTGATTTCATTCTTCAAGTTGTACAACCATTTTTACCCTCCTTTTCTCAGTTGTTCCTCCCCCATTAACTCTCCATAAAATCCACCATAAACTCACTGCCCCCTAAGATTCCTATCTAATCTTACAGTTGCTGTTGTCATTTGATCCCATACAGACAGTTTTTGAAAGAGCATAATGCTCAAGTCACACAATTTTTACTAGTTAAACTAAACTATTATTTGGCTTTAAGAAGACTTCAGGGGATATTTTTGGTTTCAGGTTTAAAGATTATCCTGGGGCAACAGTTTCAGGGGTTCATCCAGCCTCCCGGGCTCCAGGAAGTCTGGAGTCCATGATAACTTTAAATTCTATGCTACATTTTCCCCCTTTTGATCAGGATTTCTCTATAGAGTCCTTAATCAAAATGGTCAGTAATGGTAACTGGGCACCATCCAGTTCTTCTGGTCTCATGGCAAAGGTGGCAGTAGTTCATTAGCCACACATTCCATATCCTCTTCCTATTCCTGACTCTCCTTCTTCCTCTGTTGCTCCAGGGGAATAGAGACCAATGATTGTGCCTTGGATGGCCACTTGCAAGCTTTTGTTCTATTTTATTGATTTTTTTGTATTCTGTCCATTTTATTGATTTTCGTGTCTCCTCACCAGACTATAATGCAAGACAATTTTGTCTGTTTTGTTCACTGCTCAATAAAAATTTGTTGAAAGAATGAAGACAAGAATGAATGAACAACAGAATGGGGTCTGCTTTAAGTCAGATGAGAGTCTATTGGAACTCTTGATTCTGATTCAATCTGGTAGCCACTTGTGGACACAACCTCTGTCTTTTCTTGACCACTGAGTAATTATTCACATGACATAACATCCCATGTGGGTTTTGACTCTGGGGACTGGAAATCTTCTTTTATCACTGAGGAAAGAGGAGTCAATCATCTGTTACGCAATAATAGCTAATGTGTTATATTTAGATGCCAAGCATTTTCAATTAATTAAAATTAACACTTTTTTCCCCTCAAAATCCATCCCACCGTCCTTTAGCTATCACATTTCAAATACATTTCCATTATAGTGTTTTGGAAATAATCTTAAATTACATAAATCTGGAGCAAAAATCCTCAAGAACTTAAAATAATCTCTTTAGTTTAAACAAGTTTAATTAGTTAAGATCCATAGGGCATTGCAGCCAACTTTAGGATACAATGATGAGATTGTTTAGTTCTGAACTCATACGCTTCACAGATATCCTCTGTCAACTCACGATGTGTGAACTACATGAAACACAATTCAAAAAGCAAATAGCCACTCTGGTGATGTTTAAGTTTCTAGAACTGAAAATACAGACCCCTAATGAAAAGCTCATGGGGTAAGTGAGAAGACTTGAGTGCTGTTATTTATATGAGACTGTCTCATTGTTATCTTTTTAAAATGCAAGTCTGCTATTTAAAATGAACGGTAGGTCTAGGTTGCTGTTCACTGGACTTGCCTCTTTCAAAAATTTTCTTTGAGCAATTGATGTCCAGTCTTTAGGATATGATCCAGCAAAAGCACGACAGCTGTGCTTTGTCGGTGGTGGGTGATTTGTGGCCTCCTTTAAGAGGCTTCAGAGAGATTGCTGGTTTTAGTCACTAGTCGATTAGCTTGATGAAGTGAATTTCAAAACGTTTATTCCTTTTGGTCATTTTAATTATTTATGGCTTATGTCTTCTTAGTATTCTTTTTCTATCCTTGTGATGTTCTGTTAAAAAATGATGGAGATCCCAGGGCATTTATTGGTGTGCAGCCTGACTCGTTATGTTTTCAGACATGCACGGTGTTTGACAAATAATTTCGGTTTTTAAGGCAAAACTGGAGATGTCTAAGATTGGTTAGACCCTATTAACAGGTGCTAAGCACATTGCTGAGGAGTGCCCTTTGCTTCACTCAATTAATTCCCATCAAAAGCTGACTAATCCCCGACTACTGATCCAGTCATCAACCTGCTTGCTTTTGAGCCAACGTATTAATCCACGTGAACCACAACACCGTCCCTAGTGGCTCCCACCACCAACCATTTCCCCGTGCAAATGGCAAGGAATGGGAGATGATCTGGTTTCTTCAACCTGGAAAATGAAGGGTCACAGTTTTGTTTCTTTCCACATCTGTTCCTCTTATTTTCCATGAACTATTTCTCAGTTGCCACCCAAAGAGATAAAGGCAAACTCAGGCTCCAAGTATTTGGACACCAGCACAAAGCTGACGTGGTCTGTGGTGAGGCCTATGTGGTTTAGGAAACTATACTGCTTGTTTGAGCTTTTCCAACAGTGTAGTGTAAAAGAATGAAATAGAGAAGTATTTCTATTTATTTTCCATAGCCAAATTCATTTTATTTTCTGATTCATTCATCTGGAAAGTGCTTTAAAAGGAATTTGCCACCTCATATGGTCTGCTGCCACTTAGAGCCACTTGAGGAGACGGTCTATGGTTGAGCTTCATAGATTTAGAACCACCTATTTCCCTTTAGTAAAAAGCAAAGATGTCACTTTGATTACTAAGGTGCACCTGACCTAAGTCATGCTTTTTTGAAGCACTTTATATGCATGTGAAAACTAGACAATGAAAAAAGAAGACAGAAGAAGAATTGATGCATTTGAATTGTGGTGTTGGCAAAGAATATTGAGTTTACCCTGGACTGCTAAACGAATGAACAAATCAGTCTTAAATACAACCAGAATATTCCTTAGAAGCAAGGATGGCAAGACTTTGGCTCACTTAACTTTGAACCTGTCATCAGGAGAGACCAGTCGCTAGAAAATGACATCAAGGTCGGTAAAGTGAAGGGTTGACAAAGGCAAGGGAAACCCTCAGTGTGGTGGATTGACACAAAAACCACAATGATGGTCTTAAACATACTAACAGTCATGAAGATGGTGTAGGTTTGGGCAGCGTTTTGTTCTGCTCTACACATGGGCGCTATAAGTCAGAGCCAACTCAACAGCAACTAACAACGTTTCTCTTTAGAGTCTTATTGATGTCCATCCAGTTGCCAGGGGAAGTCAGTTACTAGATAATGAGCATTGTCATTTTCTTATCAAGTTAGATAGTCCTTTCCTCACTAGCAAGAGGTTATTTATATTGGATTTTCACGCCTCTCCTCATTCCTCTAC
Source organism: Dugong dugon (assembly GCA_030035585.1). Taxonomy (NCBI): domain Eukaryota; kingdom Metazoa; phylum Chordata; class Mammalia; order Sirenia; family Dugongidae; genus Dugong; species Dugong dugon. The sequence continues at coordinate 14,929,284 of CM057463.1, read as the reverse complement.
ACTCCTGGCAGACATCTACCCATTTTTCAAGACTTAAAGGAAGTGTTGTTTCATCTTGAAGTTTTTCCTTACCAGCCTGTCCTCAGACGTTAAGCCCCAGCCAGAGTAGACTGTTAAGCCTTCTCTCTTAGCACTAAGTCTAATTTGATGACTTGCTTGGCTTCCCTGATTAAACTCTGAGCTCCCTGAGACTTCGGGACAGCAGCATTTTTACTATTTATCTTTGAAATACCATTGTCTACCATATAATAGGTTCTCAACAAATGTTGGTTGAATAAAAAAAAGTGTTTGAATGAGCAGACTTAAGGTGTGTGTCATGGATTGAATCATGTCCCCCCAAAAATGTATGTATCAATTCGGCTGGGCCAAAATTCCTGGTATTGTGTGATTTTCCTATATGTTGTAAATCCTGCCTCTATGATGTTAATGACGGAGGATGGGTGGCAGTTGTGTTGGTAAGGCAGGACTCAATCTACAATATTGGATTCTATACTGAGGCAATCTTTGAGATATAAAAGAGAGTAGCAAGCAGAGAAACAGGGGGACCTCATACCACCAAGAAAGCAGTGGCAGGAGCAGAGCATGTCCTTTGGAACCAGGGTCCCTGCGTGGAGAAGCGCCTAGTCTGGAGGAACATTGATGAGAAGGCTGACAGAGAGAGAAAGCCTTCCCCTGGAGCTGACGCCCTGAATTTGGACTTTCAGCCTACTTTCCTGTGAAGAAATAAACTTCTCTTTGTTAAAGCCATTCACCTGTGGTATTTCCGTTACAGCAGCACTAGATGACTAAGACAGCGTGCATAATGCTCATGGAACATATCATGTTGCTTCAGAATTCAAGTTTGTTTTGGGGCCTAAGCTCTTTGACCATGCTATTCTTTCCTCTTCTCTGCTTGGCAAGATTCTTCTTTTTCTTACATTTCTGCTTTATGGTCAATTAGTTTGTAAACTACCCTCTGTCTTCCCCAAGCACTGTTAGTTAATTCATTGCCTTTGTTCTTTTCTTCTTGATAGTGACCTCCTGGTGGGCAAAGACTGTGCCTAATTTAGGTTTTACCCTAAGTGCTCAGTGCAGGCCCCGATTCAGAGATGGCACTCAGTGAGTGTTCATCAGAGTTCCTCTCCTGGCTATGAGCTTAATCAGCTGTAGAGCTTTGAACAGTACACTTGGCCTCAACACCTGCTCTGTAAATTGAGAGACTGAAATAAAACTCTAAATTTTCCTCCAGCTTCAGGTCTTCATTCAACACAGCATCCTGATTTTTCACTGCCTTACGTTTTTGCTCCTGTCTTCATTTGAGGCTTTCTCATTTATAACTCTACCCTCTCTACCTTATAGTCTCATTCAAAAAAAAAAAAATTTCTCCCTATGTCACCTGAACATGCTTAATCAACTTGTTATGGATTGACTTATATCCCCCTTACTCCCCATAATAAAACCAAATCCACTGCAGTCAAGTTGATTCTAACTCATAGCGATCCTCTAGGATCTAGGACAAAGGAGAACTTCCCCATAGGGTTTCCAAGACCATAAGTCTTTACAGAAGATTTCTCCCATGGAGCGGCCGGTGGGTTCAAACCACAAACATCTGGGTTAGCTGCCAAGCACTTAACCACTGCATACCAGGGCTCCCCACTCCACCCCCTACAATATGTGTTGTAAATCCTAACCACTATACTTGTGGATGGAATCCTGTTTGGGACTATGGTTTTCTTTTTTATGTTAATGAGGTCATATATGTTGGTGGGGGGGTGTCTTAAGCCAATCACTTTGAACTATAAAAAGAGCAGATCAGGCATGGAAGCAAGGAAGCACAGATGGCAGAAGACAGATGCCATGCTGAGAGACAATCACCAAGGACCTGATGAACAGAAGCTGAAAGGAGACAAGGACATTTACCCAGAGCCGACAAAGAGAGAAAGCCTCTCCCTACAGCCAGTGCCCAGAATTTGGACTCCTAGCCTCCTAAACTGTAAGAAAATAAAATTCTGTTTATTAAATTCACCCACTCGTGGTATTTCTGTTATAGCAGCACTAAGAAACTAAGACGCAAGGGTAATATTACTTGCTGAGTTGCGAGAGGGAATTGTTATATGTATGATCTGGGAAAGTTACTTCATCTTGCTCTATTTCTGTTTTCTCATCTGTCAACTGAGAAAAATAATAGCATATACCTCATAGGCTGGCTATGAGGATTTGATTATTTAATATTTGTAAAGCCCTTTGAATATTTTCATGGCACATGATTAAGTGCAACTGGAATTGGCTGTTTATTATAGCCCTGTCCTCCATTGGCATGATCAGTCACGAGCTGACTGTATCTGCTGCTTCTTAGATTATATGACCTTAAATTTGACTGCTATAGTTAGCAGTAAAACTTTCAGGGAATTACACTGATCTTTTATCACCATCTAAATTTGAATCCTGTTACTCATTACTCAGAACTTACACTTTCATAAATACCATTTAGCATTTATTTACAGTAGAATATCATGCAGTTAATTCCCTAGTGATCTGAAAGGTAGAATATAACTATACCTACTCCTCACTTACCGACTATCTCCTTATACTACATTTCGCGTTTACGACAATAGTAAAAAAATCTGCTCTCCTACTATTTTGTGCATTAATGAGGAGCCAGGCAAAAAGGGGACGAGGAGGAGAAGGGCTAGGGAGCAAGGCCGAGCGGTCCGCCGAGGTTTCCTATTACCCGGGTTGGGCAGACGATCCAGGCCTGCAGTGAGTTCGGGGTGGGCAAGCAGTGTGCAGGGGGTGGGGGCAACTGGGCCAAGAGGAGGCAGCAAGAGTTGGGCAAGGGGCTCAGATGTCCCTTCTTCTCTCTGCCACCTTTGCAGCTTCCACCAGGCTCTGGGCCTTACCTGCCGGCAAGCCCGGGAGCCACCTGCCGCCCAGGCCCCTCTCCAAGGTGGCAGGACTGGAAGGTGGAGTGGTGAGGCGCGGGAGTCTGCGCGGAGGTGTGGATGTCGGCCGGGTGATGGTGGATCTTGCTGCTTCAGAGGGAGCGGTCACTGTCGACCACCACCACCACCACCCCCCCCAACCCCTGCAGGCTCGGCGCTGGTGGGGAAGGCATGGTGGGAAAGGGGAGTTTGCCATACCACATGCCTCCCGAGATTTGCCAGGGGCAGCCACCAGTGCCAAAGACAGTGGCGGCGCTGACTCTTTTGCACAATGTCGATTTTCACATAACGACCTAGTCTTTGGAACCTAACCATGTGGATAAGTGAGGGTGGCTGTTAATTATTATTTACATCAGTTATAATTATCTATTAATGAATAATTGTCTAATGCACGGCTTTTGTGTTGCCAATTCCCTCACCCTGTAAAGTTAACATTGAAGGGTTCTAAGGGTCAGTGTGAAATCTATTAGACTCCAGAAGATGAGGGGAATGGAAAGTTTGTAGAACCTCGGTTTGGCCAGACTTACACAGGATTTTAAAACACTTGCTCCAAATAAGATACAGATTGGCCAAGTAATTCTATTGCAGAGCATCCAAGAGACATGGGAAATGTTGGTGCAAGACTATTTGGTTTCAAAGCATTTTTCAATTTGGGCTAAATTTAGCTCCCTTATGCATGAGGTAGAAATATCTGTTTAAAAGACGACCACATTATTCCTGTACAATATGTCTCATTTTGGGGAAACGATAACTGTGTGTTCACGACCAGATGAGATGGTATGTGTACATGTTTGGGTATGAGGTATGCAGCAGCAGGGGTTAAATTCCCATACAACGAAGTACAAGGAGCATTTAACTTCTGTAAACAACTTTAGCAGGAAATAATGTTTTCCATTTTCTGAAATTAAGCCACATTTTAAAAACAAGACAGACAGTGGAGAGTACTGGGAAGAGAGAGAGAAGCCAGCGTTCCAGTTGCAGATCCAACAGCTGTATCATTGGGTAAGTTATTTGTGGTCTTTGGGCTGCACTCTTGCATGGCCTTGATGTGTCATGTCATCTAACATTCTCGTTTCTTCTCAATCCAGCCTTCTTCTTCCAGCAGATCGCAAAGTTTGCGGTCTTGCCCTAACATTATTTTTTAAAACGTCTTCTCAAATCTGTAGTCCCTGTACTCTGATTTGTGTCTTGAAACTATACTTAATAAAGTATGTTTCTTAGTGGCAAACCATTGCTGTCAGGTTGATTCCAACTGATAGTGACCCTGGAGGACACAGTAGAACTGCCCCATAAGGTTTCCAAAGAGCAGCTGGTGGATTCGAACTGCCGATCTTTTGGTTAGCAGCCAACTCTCAACCACTGCGCCACCGTGGCTCCTTTCTTAGTGCAGATGGCCCAAAAGAACATAAGAAATGCAATTATGTCAATAAGTTACTTCAGATTATGCCTGTAGTTGTGAAGGAAATCTGCGGATTTCATTACGCTGAGTCTGTGTGCTGCTTTCTCTGTTGTAGATATAATACTTCAACAAATCTGAGGCTTGAACTTCTCAAGCTAATTGCAATAGACGAGCTCCTGAGCCCAAGTTCCTGCCTACTAGCCTGACGGATATACATCATTGCTATTTGGAGAGCCTCTATAATGCATTTTGCAGGATGAAGAAATGAGAATGAAGAAAGATGAATGGTTTGAAAAATAATGTTCTTTTTAAATAAGGATATTTTAACATCCAGGATAAAGACACATTTAAGTAAATGACCTGTAATCCAAGAGGAAGTCAATTGTCCATCCACTAATAGAAGAGGCCATATAGATGTTTATCCTATAGAGAAGACAGCTGGTGTGTATGGTTTTTTTTTTTTGAGAAAGAAGAAACATTTGATATAGCTTTGCCTACCACCATGCTGACCTTTCAAACTATGATTTACTCTTAGCTTCATGCAACCTTCCCACTTGGTTTTAGTAATAGCTACTGAACAACGCTTAGTACTTTATTGTATACCTGATTTCTAATGCATTTTAAAAATATTGCTGACGTTGATATGATAGCTGGAATTCATTTCTAAACAATATAGTAGGGGAAGAGATGGGTGAGAGTAAAGGTGGATCAAGACTGGCTATGCATTGATAATTGCTGAAACTGGGTTATGCATCAATGAGATTCATTACACTATTTTATTTACTTTGTATATGCTTGAAATTTTCCATAATAAAAATAATTTCTGATGCAAATGATTTTAGATTTGAGCATGTCTAGAGATCGTGTGTGTGTTCATCTTTTGCTTTTAACTGGAAACTCCTGAACCATAGGAACAGTAACTTTATTTTCAGCTAAATCAGTAGTCGGTAGGAGCATCGCTAGAGGAAATACAGAACGTATAAGACTCTGACCCCAAATTTCTTACAGTCTAGCCAGAAGAATCACCACAAAAAATAAATAATCATGGAAGTCAAATACTAATGTAAAATTTAAATAACATTTCCAGAGAATAATAGGAGAATTAGGACACCATGAAAAATTCCTAAATAAATTATACAGCCTTTATTATATTTCAATTGAGGGAAACATCATTATAATTTAGGGAAATTTTGACTGAGGTAAGTGGATTTAAGCTGATTTTTAAAAGGTAGGCTTAGCTAGGTAGAGAGGAAAATAAAAAGTTTTTTAAGTTAATGAAGATGAAAGGGACAAAAATCTTGGGCATCTGGGTATCTGAGGGCTAATTTTTGAAGTGAGCAAACATGTTATTGGAAAAGAGGAAACTGTAGACATATTTAATTTTGGAGGGTTGAGGAGTGGATTAGAGAATTTAAATTTTATTCTTGGGCATCAGGGAGTCACTGAAAGTGTTTTTCAAGGAAGTAACATTAGCAAAAAACATTTAATAAAATTACTACTGTAGCAGAGACAAAGAATGGATTGAACGAGATAAAAGCTGGTGGGAGGAAGCACAAAAGAATAAACAGAAGATTCCACGAGAGTCTTCGCTAGGATGATAGCAAAATAAATGCGAATAAGGACACAATGTGCAGGACAGATTTGTCTGGCCTTTAAGATAGATTAGATATGAGCGTCCAAGGAAAGCTGCAATGGCCTTCCGTTACAACTTCCCGTACTTCTAGTGTATCTTATTTAATAACATAGATAAACTTTCTAAAAGTTTCAACAGAAAAATATTTAACAACTTCCAAAATAAGTGGAGAAGAGTGGCAACGAATATCAGGGATGTCAAGTGTCAAAGCTAGTCTGTAGACGCTTTAGGTCTTTTGGTGACTATAACATTATTAATAGCATTTGTGAATAAGGACAAAAGTTTGATGTTGTGCATAGTACTGCAACCTCTATTAGTCTGAAACATTTAAATTCCAAAGGGGCTATTTTATCTGGTTCTATGGAGACAATGTATTTGGTATAAGAATAAGAATCTGAGTAACCACAAACCAAATTTATGTGCTTGTTCTTAGATATTCTTTCCAGGGAAAGGCCTATTAGGCTAATGTACTTTGTAGATTTTTCTACAGGTCTTAATGAGCCAACACCAATTCTGGCACTGATATCTTTATAGTATACACAATGTATTATGAGAAAGAGTTTTTCTAGGTCTGCCAAATTGTTCGGTAAACCATACTACACATCTGTTGGGCCTAAAGCTTTCCAGGTTTGGAGTAGGATGTCAGTTTGCACTCTAGATGAATAAGCTGCATAATAATAAACTACAGTGTGGCAGGTGTCAGGATTTGGATTTTGACCTTTAGATAAATAGATTCAAAGGTAACTTATCCCCTTGTTCTCAACTCAAGGTGTCTGACAACTCAAACACCATTTCCTTTAGAATCAGTTTGAACTTCATCCAGTATTGAAGTTCAGCCTAAACTTGAAGAGAAGGAAAGCTGTTCCTACATGAGTAAAAGGTCTTTCAAAGTGATCAATAAATATATATTGAACAAATAAATGTATAATTTCCCACAAGCATAGAGTATATTTTTTGCAAGAGAGAAAAAAATTTCGTATGAAATTTGCTGTACCAACCTATATCATGTAAAACAAGTGTAATTTTCAATTTAAATATATAATCTTATGAAAGATTCTATATTTTTTTTTCTATATTCACCTGGTATTTATATTTTACCCAAAGCCTGGAATATGGCCTGTGGATTCTGTCACAATCACTGAATCTATCTCATTGATTTTTAAATCATTTAGTTAGCCATTTATTTTAATGTAAGGGATTATTTGATACTTGTTTTTGCCTTGATTTTCTACAGGAAGGATGTAGGTTTGGCAGGCTGTGTAATACTACAGAAGTAAATATCGGTGGATCAGCCGAGATTTGGTTTGAAAAGTTCAAGGGAGAGGTAATGGAAAACGCTTTGCTTAAAGCATACAATATGGTGCTAGTAGCTCCTAAGCCGAAGAAAAAGCCATTGACGTCGAGTCAGTTCTGATTCCTAGTGACCCTATAGGACAGAGTAGAACTGCCCCACAGGGTTTCCAAGGAGCAGCTGGTGGATTTGAACAGCCAACCTTCTGGTCAGCAGCCGCCCTTTTAACCACTAGTGTGAGGGAAGTGGTGGTTCAGTGGTAGAATTCTCACCTTCCATGTAGGAGACCCAGTTTTAATTCCTGGCCAGTGCAGATCAAGCCTAGCCACCACCCTTCTGTCAGTGGAAGCTTGTGTGTTATGATGCTGAACAGGTTTCAGTGGAGCTTAGAGACTAAAATGGGGGAGAAAGAAAGTCCTAGTGATCTACTTCTGAAAAATCAGCCAATGAAAACCCTACTGATCATGATGGTCCTATTCCATTGTGCATGGGGCTGACTCTACAGCAGCTAACAACAACAAAAACAGCTTCCAATGTAGTTGTAGCAAGAGCTTTGAAGAATTAATTAGTTTCTCCCCTAAAAATTCTTTCCAACTGACCAAGAAAATGTTCCTATGAGTTGAATATTTCTTTATGTTTACTTAGCCTCTGATAAAGTCCCTTTATCAGAAAATGTCAAGAGGCATTACCCAATTTGGGATTAAACAAATCATAATTTTTCCTCCTAAAATAAAATGTTACTTTTGTCACCTTTTCTTTCTTACTCTTTTTTCTAGTATAACATAAAATAAAGGTGAATATACATGCGGTTAAATTTGATAAGACTTTATCGTTGTTGTTGGGTGCCCTCGAGTCAATTCCCACTCACAGCAACTGTATGTACAACAGAATGAAACATTGCCCTGTCCTGAACCAGCCTCACAATTGTTGCTGTATCTGAGCCCACTGTAGCAGCTACTGTGTCAATTCATCTCATTGAGGGTCTTCCTCTTTTTTGCTGAGCATCTCCTTTACAAAGCATGATGTGCTTCTCCAGGGACTGGTCCCTCCTTATAACATCTCCATAGTATGTGAGTCCAAGTCCCACCATCCTTACTTCTAAGGAGCATTCTGCCTGTACTTCATCCAAGACAGATTTGTTCAGTCAATGGTATATTCAATATTCTTCACCAATACCATAATTTAAAGGCATAATTTAAACTTTTCTTTTGTCTTCTTTATACATCGTCCAGATTTCGTATGCATATAAGGCAACTGAAAATACTATGGGTTGGGTCAGGTGCACCTTAGTTTTTAAAGTGGTATCTTTGCTTTTCAACACTTTAAAGAGGTCTTTTGCAGTATATTTGTCTAATGCAATACGTCATTTGAATCCTTGACTGCTGCTTCCATGAGGGTTGATTGTGCATTCAAGTGGAATGAAATCCATAACGACTTCAATCATATCATGATGTTGTTTATTGGTCCAGTTGTGAGGATTTTAGTTTTCTTTATGTTGAGGTGCAATCCATATGGGAGGCTGTAGTCTTTGATATTCATCAGTAAATGCTTCATATCCTCTTTGCTTTCAGCAAGCAAGGTTGTATCATCTGCATATCACAGGTTAATGAGTCTTCCTCCAATCCTGATGCCACATTCTTCTCCATACAGTCCAGCTTCTCTAAGCATTTACTCAGCACACAGACTGAGTAAGTACGGTGAAAGGATACAATACTAACGCACACCTTTCCTGAATTCAAACCATGTAGTATCCCCTTTTTCTGTTCAAACAATTGCCTCTTGGCATATATATAGGTTCTTCATGAGCACAATTAAGTATTCTGGAATTCCCATTCTTGACAATGTTATCCATAATTTGTTATGATCCACATATTCGAATGCCTTTGCATAGTCAATAAAACACAGGTAAACATCTTTCTGGTATTTTCTTCTTTAAGCTAAGATCCATCTGACATCAGCGATGATATCCCTCATTTCACGTCCTTGTCTCAATCCAGCTTGAATTTCTGGCAGCTCCCTTTCTATACTACTTCAACTGCTTTTGAATGATCTTCAGCAAAATTTTACTTGGGTGTGATCTTAATAATATTATTCAAAAATTTCCACATCCTGTTGGATCACCTTTCTTTGGAATGGGTACAAATATGGATCTCTTCCAAAAGGTTGGACAGATAGCTGTTTTCCAGATTTCTTGGCATAGACAAGTGAACACCTTCAGCGCTGCATCCATTTGTTGAAGCATCTCAATTGGTATTCTGTGAATTCCTGGAGCCTTGTTTTTCACCATTGCCTTCAGTGCAGCTTGGACGTCTTCCTTCAGTACTCTCAATCCTTGATCACATTCTATCTCCTGAAATGGTTGGATATCGACTGATTCTTTTTGGTACAGTGACTCTGTATTCCTTCCATCTTCTTTTGATAATTCCTGTGTCATTCAACATTTTGTCCACAGAATCCTTCAATACTAAAACTTGAGGCTTGAATTTTCTTCAATTCTTTCAGCTTGAGAAATGCTGAGCACGTTCTTCCCTTTAGGTTTTCTAACTCCAGGTCTTTACGCATTTGGTTATAATACTTTACTTTCTCTTCTAGAGCCGCCCTTTGAAATCTTCTGTTCAGCTCTTTTATTTCATCATCTCTTCCATTTGCTTACCTACTCTATGTTCAAAAGCAAGTTTTAGAATCTCTAGTGACATCAATTTTGATCTTTTCCTTCTTTCTTGTCTTTTTAATGACCTTTTGCATTCTTCGGGTATGATGTCCTTGGTGTCATTCTAACAGCTCGTCTGGTCTTTAGTCATTAGTGTTCAGAGCAATTCTATTCTTGAGATGATTTCTAAATTCAGGTGGGATATACTCAAGGTTGTATTTTGGCTCTTGTGGACTTGTTCTAATTTCCTTCAGCTTCAGCTTGAACTTGCGTATGAGCAATTGATGGTCTGTTCTGCAGTCAACCCCTGGCCTTGTTCTGACTGATGAAATTGAGCTTCTATATCATCTCTTTCCACAGATGTAGTCGGTTTGATTCCTTTGTATTCCATCTGGTGTGGTCCATGTGTATAGTCACTGTTTTATGTCGTTTAAAAAATGTACTTGCAATGAAGAAGTCATTGGTCTTGCAACATTGATGAGACTATATTCATTTTACTCATTTGCAAAATAATCTATAAAGGAAAATGTCATCTATCTATATTCATCCACTCATCCAACCATCCCTCCATTCATCCATCCATCCATTGATATATGCTTATTGAGCTTTGTCTTAGTCACCTAGTGCAGTTCCAACAGAAATACCACAAGTGTATGGTTTTAACGAGGAGAAGTTTACTGCCTCACAGTAAAAATAGGCTAAAAGTCCAAATTTAGGGCGTCAGCTCCAGGGGAAGCCTTTTTCTCTTCGGCCTTCTTCTCTTTGGTGTTCCCCCGGACTAGGAGCTTCTCTGCACAGGGATCCCAGTCCGAAGGACGCGTGCTGCTCCCAGCACTGCCTTCTTGATGGTATGAGGTCCCCAACTCTCTGCTTGCTTCTTTTTCCTTTTATCTCTTGAAAGATAAAAGGTGGTGCAGGCCACACCCCAGGGAAACTCCCTTTACATTGGATCAGGGATGTGACCTGGCTAAAGGTGGTGTTACAATCCCACCCTAATCCTCTTTAACACAAAATTACAATCACAAAATGGAGGCCAACCACACAATTCTGGGAATCATGGCCCAGCCAAGTTGATACACACATTTTTTGGGGGACATAATTCAAACCATGACAAGCTTCTACTATGTAAAGGCCCAGTAACTTTGTAGATACGTATGTGAGTAAAGTATGCAACTTTCCTTCAAAGAGTTTAGAGAATAGTGGGGAAAAATAAACATGAAAACTAGCTACAATAGAAGACAAAGTAAGATACAAGTGAAACAACATGAAAATACAGAACAAATTGTTTGAAATATGAATGCTTGGATATATGTGATGTACTTAGGAAATGGTACAATTGTAAGTAGTTCGTAACACTTCCGTATAGAACAGATAACAAAATGAAACTGGGAGGCAAGATAAGAAAGGAAGGATGAGATCAAAAGTTTAAGGGGCTTAAATACTGTATTAGATCATTCACATTTAATTCTTTAAGCAATGTGAAACATGGAAGGCATTCGGAGAGAGAGATGTCCTGATAAGATCCATAATTTAGGAAAATAACTTTGGGAGTGATATGAAAGAGGTATTGGAGACATGACAGACTATTGGCCGTGAGATCATTTATGAGACTTTCATGAACATACAGGCAAAGGGAGGTGAAGTTCAGTGGTGGTGAGAATAAAAAGGAGAGAGTGGCTATGAGAACTATACAGGCTGATATAGGGAGTCACAAAGAAGAAAAGAATAAAGAAAATTTTGAGGCTTCCAGTCTCAGTACTCCAGAGGCTCTGGTGGTACTGAGAAGACTGAGAAAGCAGATTAGAGCAGTGAGATACCTTTTCGTGTACTGCGTGTTTGAGTTTAGGGGACAGGAAGGCTATCCGTGTGTCCAAAATTTCAGCTGAAGTTTTTGATATAGCGATCGAATAGAAAATGACTTGAAAATGTAAGGAAAAAGAGGAAGAAGAAATATATAAGAGAGAGATGGCGAAGGCAGGTGCCTGAAACCTGCTTTATCCTTGGGTACTCTTCTTGGTGTTTCTCAGATCTTATTTAATTATATAGCAGCATAGATTCAGATGGTAATGTTTTTGAAGTCAAGAGAGTGCTTGCAAGCTATTTTGAAGAAAGAATTGTGTCAGAAGAGGACAAGGACAGACACATTTATAGGGGTGGCTAGAGAAGAAGAGGCTGCAAAGAAGCATGAGGAACAGCATTCTGAGAGGTCAAAGGAAGCTCAAAAGAGCAGGGTCGATTGGTCGAGAAGATGGCGCTCTAGGCAGAAACACCACGCCGTCCCTCCACAGCAAAGATCCGAAAAACTAAGCCTAACAGAGAATCAACAATCCTGAAACCCTAGAACGCCAAATGAAGAGATAAAGAACTCAGCCAAACACCAAACGGAGTGAGAATACTAAAAGAGAACGGAGAGCGAGGAGAGACTCAGGCAGAGATTCCTTACCAGCTAACGCAGCGCGGATCCACCATCTTGGATTCCTATCGGAGACCAGCAAACGGGAGAGCAGCCTTGCAGAGCATCTGGTCGGAGACAGAACGACCGGTAAACTGCGGTGCGCGCTCTCCCACCACCCACCCCTCTCCGCCTCAGCTGGGGATCCCCTGCTTTCCGTGGCCAGGGTCTCTGGGCTGGGGGGTGCTGGTGCTTGGAATCCGCGCGCCTGGGCTGGCGGCTTTCTGGGAGCCGTTTGCTGGCAGCTAGCGAACCTTTCTCTGCCACCTCCCCTTCCTTTTGCCTGGGTGCCTGGTTCCGAGTGCCGTCTCTGCTCTCTCCTGCGGGGCTGTAGGGCTGCGTGCGGGCGTGTGGCTGTTTCTGGGTCTGGGCGCCCGCGTGGGTGGGATCCCGGGGCCTTTGTTCGTTCACCCCTCTGCTTTCCGTGGCCGGAGTCCCTGAGCTGGGGGGCGCCGGTGCTTGGATTCCGCGCGCGCGGGCTGGCGGCTTTCTGGGAGCCTTTTGCTGGCAGCTAGTGAACCTTTTTCTGCCGCCTCCCCCTCCTTTTGCCTGGGTGCCTGGTTCCAAGTGCCGTCTCTGCTCTCTCCTGCAGGGCTGTAGCGCTGTGTGCGGGCGTGTGGCTGTTTCTAGGTCTGGGCTCCCGCACGGGTGGGATGCCGGGGCCTTTGTTCGTTCACCCCTCTGCTTTCCATGGCCGGAGTCCCTGAGCTGGGGGGCGCTGGTGCTTGGATTCCGCGCGCCCGGGCTGGCGGCTTTCTGGGAGCCGTTTGCTGGCAGCTAGCGAACCTTTTTCTGCCGCCTCCCCCTCCTTTTGCCTGGGTGCCTGGTTCTGAGTGCCACCTCTGCTCTCTCCTGCGGGGCTGTAGGGCTGCGTTCGGGCGTGTGGCTGTTTCTAGGTCTGGGCTCCCGCGCGGGTGGGATCCCGGGGCCTTTGTACGTTGGCCCCTCTGCTTCCCGTGGCCACGGTCTCTTAACCCCGAGACTACAGGCTTCTTGGAATTCGCGCTCCTGAGTGGGGGCTCTCTGGGTCCCATTTGTAGGCACTGAATGCTGGTGTTGCCCTTTTATTTTTTTTTTTCAATTTTATTTTTCTTCCTTTTTTGATTAGTTTTGTCATCTTTTACCTCTTTTTCCCTTTTGTCTTTCTTCATTGCTTAATTTCTCGTCTCTCTATCTCTTCCTTCTCTTTCTGATCCCTGAATACCAGGCGATGTATGCCTCTGTACCTTCTGGCCAGGCTGAGCTGTGAAAATTGAGACCAACTCCCCCAGACCTCATAGCATATTCCTTTAGTTTCTCCCCCAGACCTCATAGCTGCATCGGTGGGATCCCTGGGAACTTTGCAGTTCTTTAACTTTTCTGATTTTTATTTGGTCATTCTTTCCTTTTCTTTCTCTTCCCCCTTCTGGTTTCCTCCATCCCATAGTCTCTCATCTGTACATTCCAATGGCAAGCTCCCCTAGCATTCTTTTATGTTTGTGCGCTTTTTGCTCCTCCTTCTCTCTCCTCTCTCCCATATCCAGCTTAGCTTCACACATAACCATCTTCCCGCTGCACCCTACCTACCTGCACCGTGCACTAGACATCACACCACCAAGAGGTGCAGGCAGGCCCTATTGGAACCTGCCCAGCACTGACTACCGACTGTCCTGGTGGCTGTGGTGAGTGCCACAAGCAACCCGTCCCAGTGGCTCCTCCTCAGCTAGATCTGCCCAGCTGTACCACAAGAACGAAACAAACAAAAAAAAATCTACAATCAATAAACGAGAGAAATATCTACTGAATGCCCCGAAAACAGCAAACAATATCAAAACATTTACAAAAACAAGACAAGATGGCTCCAATAGGCGTACAAATTAAAACACCAGATAACTCTCCTGTGGAAGAAAATGCACTAGAAGGACCTGATAGGGAACTCAAATCACTAATACTCAGAATTTTCCAAGAACTGAGGCAAAAAGCTGACAAACATGAGGAAAAAATAGACAAATTTATGGAAAATACAGACAAAAAATTGGAAGAATTCAGGAAGATGATGCAGGAACAAAATGCCAAAATAAATTCACAACTCGAAATTATACAAAAACAACAATTAGAAATCCAAAAGATAAACAACAAGATTTCAGAAATGGACGGTGTCATAGAAGGGCTGAGAAGTAGATTTGAAACCATGGAAGACAGGATCAGTGGAACTGAAGACAAACACTTGGATACAACTCTGTTTCAGGAAAACTCAGAAAAAAGAACAAAGAAAAATGAAGAGACCCTGAGAGTTATGTGGGACACAATTAAAAGCAAAAACTTACGAGTGATTGGCATACCAGAACAGGGGGAGAAAACAGAAAACACAGAGAGGATCATTGACGAACTGCTGACAGAAAACTTTCCCAATATCATGAAAAATGAAAAGCTGGCTATCCAAGAAGCTCAACGAACCCCATATAGAAGAGACCCCAAAAGAAAATCACCAAGACATGTCATAATCACACTCGCTAAAACTAAAGACAGACAAAGAATCCTGAGAGCAGCTCGTGAAAAACAAGAAGTCACATACAGAGGAGAAACAATAAGACTAAGCTCAGATTATTCAGCAGAAACCATGCAGGCAAGAAGGCAATGGGATGACATATATAAAATCTTGAAAGAAAAAAATTGTCAGCCAAGAATAATATATCCTGCAAAACTCTCATTCAGATTTGATGGTGAAATTAGGTCATTTCCAGATAAACAGAAACTAAAGGAATATGCAAAAGTCAAACCAAACTTACAAGAATTATTAAAGGGAGTTCTTCGATCTGAGGACAAACAGCTTCAGCCCTCAGGCAGGACCTAGGACCTAGGACGCAGGTTCACATGAACCAGATACCATTCTAGGAACTGAACTACAGAGGACTTTCCAAAAACAAAAGATATACAACAGGGAATCAGAGAAATCAATCAAAGGATGACAACAACATCAAAACAATGAAAGAGGGAACAAACGGCATAGGTATAGAACCTTCTAAAGCAGAGGAAGGCAAGGAGATACCAAGTAACGGTAGACTGCTTCAAAATTATAAAGATAAGGGTAAAATTGATGGTAACCACAAAAAAAGTTAACAAACCAACTCATAAAAATAAAGCGAAAAACATAAAGTCTCAACAAAAACAAAACCTACAAAAACAAAAGAAATGAACACAAAATCCACAAACAAAAGTAACTCAGCACAAGAGAGTAAGAAGAACAAAGAAAACTTCAGCATCACAAAAAAAAGCACTACAAAATGACAGCAACAAACTCACATCTATCAATAATTACACTGAACGTAAATGGACTCAATGCACCCATAAAGAGACGGAGAGTGGCAGAATGGATAAGAAAACAGGATCCATCCATTTGCTGTCTACAAGAGACACACCTTAGAAACAAAGAGGTGAATTTATTAAAAATCAAAGGTAGGAAAAAAATACATCAAGCTAACAACTATCAAAAAAGAGCAGGAGTGGCAATTCTAATCTCAGATAAAATAGACTTTAAAACAAAATCTACCATAAAAGACAAAGAAGGACACTATATAATGATTAAGGGGATGATCCATCATGAAGACATAACCATAATAAATATCTATGCACCCAATGACAGGGCTCCAAAATACATTAAAAAAACCCTAACAGCACTGAAAAGAGAAATTGACAGTTCCACAATAATAGTAGGAGACTTCAATACACCACTCTCAGTAAAGGACAGAACAACTAAAAAGAAACTCAGCAAAGATACAGAAGACCTAAAGGACACAATCAGCCAACGGGATCTCATAGACGTATATAGAACAATCCACCCAACCGCTGCAAAGTACACATTCTTTTCCAATGCACATGGAACGTTCTCCAGAATAGACCACATCTTAGGCCACAGAGCAATCCTCAACAAGATCCAAAATGCTGAGATAATTCACAGTATCTTCTCTGACCACAATGCCATCAAGGTAGAAATTAACACTAGAAAGAGCAAGGAAAAAAAATCAAACACATGGAAACTGAATAATAATCTGCTTACACATCAATGGGTAATAGAAGAAATCAGAGATGGAATTAAAAAATTCCTAGAATCAAATGAAAATGAAAACACATCATACCAAAACCTTTGGGACACAGCAAAGGCAGTCCTCAGAGGACAATTTATAGCAATAAATGCACATATCAAAAAAGAAGAAAGGGACAAAATCAAAACATTAACTACAGAACTCAAACAAATAGAAAGAGAACAACAAAAAAAGCCTACAACCACCGGAAGAAAGGAAATAGTAAAGATCAGAGCAGAAATCAATGAAATAGAGAACAGAAAAACAATAGAAAGAATCAACAAAACCAAAAGTTGGTTCTTTGAAAGAATCAACAAAATCGACAAACCACTGGCCAGACTGACAAAAGAAAAACAGCAGAGGGCACAAATAACCCAAATAAGAAATGAAATGGGGGACATTACAACAGACCCAACTGAAATAAAAAGGATTATAACAGAATATTATGAAAAATTATATTCCAACAAATTTGAAAACCTAGAGGAAATGGATAAATTTCTAGAAACATACGGCCTACCCAAACTACAACAAAGTGATATTGAAAATCTGAACAGACCCATAACAAGAGAAGAGATTGAAAAGGTAATAAAAAAAACTCCCAACCAAAAAAAGCCCTGGCCCAGATGGCTTCACTGGAGAATTCTACAAAACATTTACAGAAGAGTTCGTACCAGTTCTACTCAAGTTATTTCAGAGCATAGAAGAGGAAACAACACTTCCAAATTCATTCTATGAAGCCAGCATAACGCTGATACCAAAACCAGGCAAAGACATCACAAAAAAAGAAAATTACAGACCAATATCTCTCATGAATATAGATGCAAAAATTCTCAACAAAATTCTAGCCAATAGAATTCAGTATCATATCAAAAAAATAATACACCACGACCAAGTAGGATTCATACCAGGTATGCAAGGATGGTTTAACATTAGAAAATCCCTCAACGTAATCCACCACATAAATAAAAGGAAAGAAAAAAATCACATGATCATCTCAACTGATGCAGAAAAGGCATTTGACAAAGTCCAACACCCATTCCTGATAAAAGCTCTCAATAAAATAGGTATAGAAGGGAAATTTCTCAACATAATAAAGGGTATCTATGCAAAACCAACAGCCAACATCATTCTTAATGGAGAGAGGCTGAAAACATTCCCCTTGAAAACAGGAACAAGACACAGATGCCCTTTATCACCACTCCTATTTAACATTGTGCTGGAAGTTCTAGCTAGAGCAGTAAGGCAAGAGAAAGAAATAAAGGGCATCCAAATTGGTAATGAAGAAGTTAAACTCTCCCTGTTTGCAGATGATATGATACTATACATAGAAAACCCTAAAGACTCCACGAGAAATGTACTGGAACTAATAGAAAGATTCAGCAGAGTAGCAGGATACAAGATAAACATTCAAAAATCAGTTGGATTCCTATACACCAGTAAAGAGAACGATGAAAAGGAGATCAGGAAATCAATACCATTTTCAATAGCCCCTAAAAAGATAAAATACTTAGGAATAAATCTGACCAGGAATATAAAAGACCTATACAAAGAAAACTACAAAACACTGCTGCATGAAATCCAAAGGGATCTACATAAATGGAAAAACATACCATGCTCATGGATAGGCAGACTCAACATTGTGAAAATGGCAATTCTACCTAAAGCAATCTACAAATACAATGCAATCCCGATACAAATACCAACAACATTCTTCAAAGAGATGGAAAAACTAATTATTAACTTTATATGGAAAGGGAAGAAACCCCGAATAAGTAAAGCGCTACTGAAGAAGAAGA
The DNA here is from genome assembly GCA_030035585.1 of Dugong dugon. Classification (NCBI taxonomy): domain Eukaryota; kingdom Metazoa; phylum Chordata; class Mammalia; order Sirenia; family Dugongidae; genus Dugong; species Dugong dugon. Next base: position 14,911,081 of record CM057463.1, on the reverse strand, counting down.
ATAAAGTTGGAGGACTCACACTACCTGACTTGAGAACCTACTATACAGCTACAGTACTCAAAACAGCCTGGTACTGGTACAACAACAGAGACATTGACCAATGGAACAGAATTGAGAGCTCAGATGTAAATCCATCCACCTACGGTCACCTGATTTTTGACAAGGGCCCAAAATCCATCAAATGGGGAAAAGACAGTCTTTTTAACAAATGGTGCTGGCAAAACAGGATATCCATTTGTAGAAAAATGAAACAGGACCCATACCTCACACCATATACAAAAACTACTTCAAAATGGATCAAAGACCTGAATATGAAGCCTCAAACTATAAAATTCATAGAAGAAAAAATAGGACCAACACTTCAGGCCTTAATACATGGCATTAACAGGATACAAACCATCAACATCAACACGAAAAAACCTAACAGATAAACTAGATAATTGGGATCTTCTAAAAATCAAACATCTATGCTCTTCAAAAGACTTCACCAAAAGAGTTAAAAGAGAACCTACAGACTGGGAAAAAATTTTTGGACAGTACAAGTCAGACAAAGGTCTAATCTCCATAATCTACAAGAAAATCCAACACCTCTACAACAAAAAGACAACCAATCCTATCAAAAAATGGGCAAAGGAAATGAACAGACACTTCACCAAGGAAGACATTAAAATGGCCAACAGACACATGAGGAAATGCTCGCGATCACTAGCCATTAGAGTAATGCAAATTAAAACCACAATGAGATACCATCTCACCCCGGCATTACTGGCACGAATCAAAAATACTGGAAATAACAAATGTTGGAGGGTCTGCGGGGAGACGGGAACTCTTATACACTGCTGGTGGGAATGCAAAATGATACAACCATTTTGGAAAATGATATGGCGTTTCCTCAGAAAGCTAGAAATAGACATACCATTCGATCCAGCAATCCCACTCCTAGGAATATATCCTAGAGAAATAAGAATCATCACTCGAATAGACATATGCACACCTATGTTCATGGCAGCATTATTCACAATAGCAAAACGATGGAAACAACCTCGATGTCCATCAACAGATGAATGGATACACAAACTATGGTACATACACACAATGGAGTACTATGCAACGAGAAAGAACAACAATGAATCTGTGAACCATCTCATAACATGGATGAAACTGGAGGACATCATGCTGAGTGAAATAAGTCAATCACAAAAGGACAAATATCGTATGAGACCTCTATTGTAAAAACCCATGAAAAAATTCACATGCAAAATGTAACAATCCTTGTTGGTTACCAGGGATGGGGGGGGGGGGAATACTAAATAGGTAATAGGTAAGTGGTAACTTGGGTGAGAGGTGAGATAGTACATAGTACAGGGGAAACTAACACAACCTACACAAGGAAAGGTCATGGAGGCCCTATAGACACATCCAAACCCCCCGAGGGACTGAGTTGTTGGACGGAGGGCTCTGGGGACCATGATCTCGGGGAACATCTAGCTCAATTGGCATGACACTACTTATAAAGATAATGCTCTACATTCTACCTTGGTGAGTAGTGTCTGGGGTCTTAAAAGCCTATAAGCGGCCATCTAAGATACTCCACTGATCTCATCCCTTCGGGAACAAGGGAGAACGAAGAGAACAGGATACAAGGAAAAGATTAGTCCGAAGGACTAATGGTCCACAGCTACCAAGGCCTCCACGGGACTGAGTCCAGTACAGCTGGATGGTGCCCGGCTACCACCAATGGCTCCTCTGACCAGGATCACAACAGAGGGTTCTGGGCAGAGCTGGAGAAGGATGTAGAGCATAATTTTAACCCCCCCCCCGAAAAAAAAAGAAGACCAGATTTACTGGCCTAAAGAATACTAGAGAAACCTCAAGAGTGTGGCCCCCAGACACCCTTTCAGCTCAGAGGTGAAGTTACCTTCGAGGTTCGATGTTAAGCCTGGGAATGGACAGCCCAGTAAAACTAAATGGGACTAATGAGGTACAGGAGTCTTGTGACAAGGGCCAGAAGGCAGAGGGAGAGTAGGAAACTGATGATAAGGAACACAAATTGAATAAGGACACTGTCGATGTATTGTGAGATTGTTGACCACTGCTATAGGGCAACATTTGTAGTAACTATTAAATGGGAGGCTGTTTTGTCCTGTAAGCCTTCATCTTGGGCGAGAATGGCAGCACAATTGGAAGAGCATAGTCAATATCACTTAAATGTGTAAGTAAAAAGTTTTGAAATGGTGTTTAAATAAAATAAAATAAAAAAGAGCAGGGTCACTACAGGTGAAGGAGAGTGATCAACAGTGCTAATTTTTCAGATAAGTCAATGATCGCAGAGTATGAGAAAAATCTATTGGTTTGGGCATCTAAAAAGTTATATATGTTAAGGGAAATAGAATGGATTGGACGGGATATAAATTGCAGATGTAGTTTGTTAGTTGCCATCAAGTGTACTCTGACTCCTGGCGACCCTATGTACAGCAGAATGAAACATTGCCAGGTCCTGCACTGTCTTCATGAGCATTGCTATGCTCAAGTCCATTGTGACCACTGTATTTTGGGTGGCTTCCAATCTAGAAAGCTCATCTTCCAGCACTATATCAGGCAATATTCCGTTGTGATTTATAGAACTTTCGTTGGCTAATTTTTGAAAGTAGATTGCCAGGCTTTTCTTCCTAGTATGTCTTGGTCTGAAAGCTTCTCAGAATCCTGTCCATCACGGGTGATCCTGCTGGTATTTGAAATACTGGTGGCAGAGCTTTCAGCATCATAACAACACACAAATCGCCACAGTACAACAAACTGAGAGATGGGTGGTGAAATTTGCAGTTAGTTTAGGAATAAGTATATGGTGAAGAAGTGAAGGCAGAAAACCGTAATTCTATGAAGACAGGAAGGAAAATTGCAGGTAGCTTGACAATGCAGATAGAAAGGAACAAGTCAATGGAAAAGACTCACTGAAGATGTGGAAAATTGAAACGAGGATGCAAATATGGGAAAAGTACTAAAGGAAACAAGAAGAGTTGGAATTAAAAGCCCAACTTTTAAAGGAGAGAAGTTCAAAGTAGTTACAGTGCATGAGCACTGTCTTTTCAGTGACGAGGTAAGTTCATCTGCTGAGAATGAGGCATGTAGTGCATCTTCTATTTCTGAAATAAAATTGTCTATGTATTATATTATTTTATGATAGACTGCTGAATTCAATTTGCTAAAATGTTATTTGCAATTCTAGCATTTATATTCATTAGTGAGATAGTCTTGCCTCATTTTTTTAATATCTTGTTAAGTTTTGGCATAACTGTAATAATAACTATTTTCCCAACTATTTTTATATGGGAATTATATGTTTTCTGAGAATTTGAGAGAACATATTTGAATAACTACTGAGGCTGTTACATTTTGTGATCCAATTTCTTTGAATCATTGACATTTTATATGTGGCTGGATATGTGATCAATTTTTGTCAGTATTCCACAGGTGCATAAATACTTATTATACATATTTGAGAGCATTTTAGAAGACGTGTGTTTGAGGTCCTAAAAATTACGAGAGACTATGGTGTCTTTGGAAAAACTATTAAAGGAGCCATGAAATGAGTCCTCCCTTCAGTGGAGATAGCTTTAAAAAAGACTTGTCTAAAATGTGAAAAACAGAGGAAAATTGTGTAATAGCAAAAGTAAAGTCTATCTTGGAGACAATAAGTTCTCAAATTGATATTGCAGAAAGTAGAATTAGTGATATTGGGAAAAGCTTGAAAAAATTCTAATAATTCAGAAAGAAATGGTAAAAAGATGAAAATAATGAAATAATGGAAGAAAATTATGCATAGAAAAGGTAAAAAAAAATACACACAAAGCAAGAACTTTTGGTGTTTTCATGTAAGAAGTCAGACTAATAGGAAAAAGAAGCAATAATCAAATACTGAATAATCACATACCGAATCCAGCATTTCAAGTGTTCAACATCAGGATCAGTCTTGTTAAAGATGATAGGTTGAACTGCTCATTAGGATCTTCTTCCTCCTAAAACCCTAAAATGATAGTGAAGTGATGAAAACTAGTATACACTAGATAATCAGGAAAATATTTTGAAAGTAAGAAAGCAGATGAATGAGTGGTAAGTGACTTACACTTAAAAAAGTTATATCTTAAGAATGCTGTGAAAAAAGCCCTAAAGCATTCCAATTTGCTCTATAGAAGCCCAATATCTCAAGAACTGGCTTTACCAGTTACCTCTGAAGTGAATATATATATATATATATATATATATATACACATATAGTTGGTTGGAAATCAGATTAAGAATCACTTTAACCCTCTGATTTCCTCCTCTACTTTGTGCAGCTACAGGACTGTCTCTATCTCCAGAAAAAGATTAAGGTACCTAGTCCCAACTGTGAGGAGGTTACTGTACTGAAAGAAGGGTTTAAGTGAAAGTTGATGTTCTGAATATTGAGATTTCCCAGCTTTCTTCCCATACTCCTTTCATAGAATTCTGTGTAGCAGCTTTATGCTTTCTAGGAAGGAGATTTATAATGTATAATGTATTCTCTGGGAATCTGAACAGCACAATAGGAAAGATCCAAGGATAGCAATGTCAGGGTTTTTGATGGAAATGATCCAGTAGATTATTTTACAGCCAACAGTTGATGAGTCCCATTCATGTACATAGCTTCTTTTTAGTGAACAGATAACAAATAATCATAGGATATTTAACAAAACAGAGAGCAAAGCATGCAAAGAGAAAAAGAAAAGTAACTTGGTAGAAACACAATGTGTTAATGATAATAGGATGCTAAAAATGAAGAAAAAGGAATTTTTTTGGAAATTATAAATATCATAGCAGAATTTAAAAATTTCATAGAAGAGGTAAAAGGTAAAGTTGCGGAACTTCTGAAGAAAGTAGAACAAAAAGGCAAAGAGAGAAAGTTCTGGTCAATATGGCGCCTTAGATACGCATACTGTAATGACCCCCTGACAACAAATGCTCTAGAAACTAGATAAAATAGACACCAAAAATGATCTCAGATCCTAGAACATCAAACAGAGTTGAAGAAAAAGACAGCACCAATTGGAAGGAGAAACAGAATGAGCTCAGCAGGAAAACAGAGATTCATAGATCAACCACCTGCCAGCATGGAGCAGCATGGTCATTTTGGGATGGCAATGAACAACAACCTGGAGTGAAGAACCCAGGAAAGTAACTGAAAAGAGAACACAGCCAGTATCAGAGATGACACAGTGGGAAGGACACAGCCAGGGACGGGGCACCGTTGAGGGAGAAGCACGGGAATAGTCTAGCTTCGAAATCAGGGATCTACAGGGACATACCTCTAAAGTGAGTGAAACAGACTGAGTCATCTTAGCCTTAGAGGAGGAGAAAGTGTAGACAGAGAGTGCACAGTTGAGGAGGAGTAAAGGGGAGAAAAAGAGGGGCAGGTGAGAACTCCAGCCCCTCTCGTGAGTGCAAGAAGGGAGGGACCTAGGTATTAGTGCAGGAACTGCTTGACAGGGGAGGCGCCCAGCCATTTATATGTGAGCCACCCAGCGAAAACTCAACTCATAGAATAACAATTAGAGCCCCCCCCCCCAGAACTGGCCCTGTGCAGCAGTAACCCCACCTGCCATCTGCATTAGATTGTTCCCTGGAGCCCAGGTGGATGGAGCCAAGGGACACAAGCCTGGCCCTGCCCACCAGCCACCAGGAAGCACAGGAGGTTTGCCCTGATGCACAAGGAGACTCCGGCTACTTGCACTTGAGCTTGTAAGCCCGGCTATACTCACCACCCCCTCTCTCAGACACAGGATGTTCTAGCTGATGCAGGCAAGCCCAGCCACAGCCACTACCTTTCTCTGAGGAGCAGGGAGGCTCATGCTGAAGGGCACAAGCCTGGCAATGCCAACCAACCCCTACATGAAATGTAGGAGTTCCATGCTGATGCGCACAAGCCCTTCTGCTCCCTCACCCTCACCCTGAGCCTCAGGAGGCCCTAGCTGATTGTTCAAGCCAAGCCATGCCCATCTCCCCTCCCTGAGGTGCAGGAAGTCTACACTGAAGGGTATAAGCCTGGTCATACCCACCACCTCCTCTTTGAGGTACAGGTAGTATGTAATTGTGTGCGTGAGCATGGGCTCATACATCACCCCTTCCCTGAAACACAAGCGACACACACTTCCATGCCCAAGCCTAGCTCACCCACCTGGTGACCAGTGACCCACCTTGCCTCGACCACCTGGCAACTGGCGATGTGCACACAAAGCACCCAACACAGCAACTGGTGAGAATGCTCCCTGTACCCACATCATCGTGTCCGGCTGATCAGAAACATCACTTCACCAGCAACACCAGTCACATCCTGACAGGTGCCATTTGCACTATGAGCAGGAGATCTTAGTGCCCACATTCAAAGTCTGACTGGCTGCAGCATCACAAATCCCACACTTAAACAGTCCCAGTAGGCCATCTGCACTTGCACTGAAATCCCTTAATACCCCATCACCTACTGAGACACCAATTCATGTACAAACAGCAGGCCTACTCATACATTTGTGTAGCACTCCCTCATGGTGGTTACAGTGATGTCCTGACCTGACCTCCAGAGAACACAGTAACTGCTACCACCAACCCTGAAGGACTCCACCGTCCCACAAGGGCTGTGGAGGGACCCTGACCACTCAACACCCATCACGGATATCAGGAAAAGAACCTGCTCTCCCACTTCCACTCAATCCAGTAAGGGAAGACATATGAGCCTAACCACAGAGGATTTGCATGTGTGTGAGACCTAACATATACACTAGTGACAGGAAATCATGCTCAGCCAACAGAAGCAACCAAAGTCACACATAGACCAGAACCACAAAAGAACAACAATTAATATAAAGGAAGGCAGACATTCTGAAGAGAAAGAGAAGAAACAAAGCTCCATATAAAAAAAATAAAAAATCAGCACAAAACAAACATACATACAATCAATAAAGAAATATATCAGTCAATAAATTGACACCTTAATGCCTCAGAGGTGGCAGACAATAACAAATCATATGAACGAGCAGGGTAAGATACCTCAGGTAAGTGAGCAAAATAAAGGAGCATTAAACTTTCCTGAGGAAGAAATGGTAATAGAACTACCTGATAGGAAATTCAAGAGACATTTTATACATATATATATATGTGGGATCCTCACAGACATCAGAGAAAACAGAGACAAAACCCTAGAAGAATTCAGCAAAACAATACAAGAAAAATAGACAACTAGAAACCATACAAAAACATCAATAGAAATCCGGAAGACTGAAAATACAATATGAGAAATAGATAACTCAATGGAAGGACATAAAATTAGAATTGAAGCAATAGAGGAACGAATCAGTGAAATACAGGACAAATTCATTGACACTGATTTGTGTGAGGAACAAACAGACAAAAAGAATAAATAAAAATGAAGAAAGCCTAAGAGTTATGTGGGGCACTATCAAGAAGAAGAATTTACACATAATTGGAATTCCAGAAGTGGAGGAGAGGAAAAAAAGCACAGAGACAGTTTTGGAAGATTTATTGGCAGAAAACTTCCCTAATATTATGAAAGACAAGAATGTTTCCATACAAGAAGCTCAGCGAACACCATACAGGATAGATCCCAAAAGAAAGTCACCAAGACATATCATAACCAAACTTTCCAAAATCAAAGACAAAGAAATCATTCTGAGAGCAGCTCATGAAAAACAAAATATCAGATACAAAGGGGCACCAGTGCTGATTTCTTTGCAGAAACTATGCAGGCAAGAAGGCAGTAGATGACATATGTAAGACACTGAAGGAAAAGAATGGCCAACCAAGAATCATATATCCAGCAAAATTGTCTTTCAAATTAGATGGTGAAACTAAGACATTTCCAGATAAACACAAATTAAGGCCATTTATAGAAATCAGACCAAACTTACAAGAAATATTAAAGTGAATCCTTTGGACAAAGAACCAATGACAGCAGACAACAACTTGAGATTAAGACACAAGACAGTATCACCCAGATACCAACCCAAAGAATTCTCAAATGTAAAAACTGAAAAGAGGGAACCAGGGATGTCACTCTGTAAATGATGACAACTTCAAAACAAAAAGGGGAAAAAAATGGTGTAGTTACAGATTTCTATATGGAGAGGAAATCAAGGCAATATCAATATATGAGAGACTGTTTTAGACTTAGGAAGAGAAAGATAAGTTTCAGGGTAACTATAAAGAAAATTAATAAATCTACTCACCAAAATAAAGAAGAAAATCAAAAAGACTCAGCAAGCATAAAATCAACAACAATGAAGGAATTGAAAAAAATCATAAACAAAAAAGAACTCAGCACAGAAAATTAAGGGGAACAAGAAACCCTTCACCAACCCCCCCCAAAAACCAAACCCATTGCCGTTGAGTTGATTCTGACTCATAGTGACCCTATAGGACAGAGTAGAACAGCCCCACAGAGTTTCCAAGGAGCGCCTGGTGGATTTAAACTGCCAACCTTTGGTTAGCAGCCGTAGCACTTAACCACTATTCCACCAGGGTTTCCAAACTACAATAGAAAGCTTAACAAAATGGCAGCAGGAAATTCATACCTATTAATAATCACATTTAATGTAAATGGTTTAAATACACCAGTCAAGAGAGAGAGTGGTGGAATGAATTAAAAAAAAGAAAAAATACCCATCAATATGTTGCCTACAAGACACACAGTTCAAACACAAACACATAAATGGGTTAAAAATCAAAGTATGGAAAAAAGTATATCATGCAAGCAGTAACAATAAGAGAGCAGGAATGGCAATAATAATCTCTGATAAAATAAACTTTAAGTCAAAATCCATTATTAGAGACAAGGAATGGCATTATATAATAATTAAAGGATCAGTTCACCAAGAGGCCATAACCATAATAAGTATTTACACACCCAACAACAGAGCTCCAAAATACATAAAACAAACTCTAACAGAATTGAAAAGAGAAATAGTTGTACAATAAAAGTAGGAGACTTTAACACAATATTTTCAATGATGGACAGAACAACTAGGAAAAAATTCAACAAAGATACAGATGATCTAAGTAACACAATCAACCAACTTGACCTCATAGACATATACAGAACATACCACCAAACATCAGTACAGTACACATTCTGCAATGCACATGGATTGTTCTACAGAATAAACCATATATTAGGCCACAGAGCGAGCCTCAATAAATTCAAACACATTGAAATAATACAAAATATTTTCTCTGATCATAATGCTAAAAAACTATAAATAAGTAACAGAAAGAACAAGGAAAAAGATTAAATACATGGAAACTGAATAGCACCTTACTTAAAACCTATTGGGTAATTGAAGAAAGTAAACATGAAATTAAAAAATCCTTAGAATCAAATAAAAATGAAAACACACATATCAAAACCTTTGGGACACAGCAAAAGCCATGCTCAGAGAGGAATCTATAGCAATAAATACACATATCAAAAAAGAAGAGAGGGCCAAAATCAATAGCTTATCCCTACAACTTGAGCACATAGAAAAGGAGCAGCCAAAGAAGTCCACAGTCACTGTAAAAAAGGAAACAATAAAGATCAGAGCAGAAATAAATGAAATTGAAAACAGAAAAACAATAGAAAGAATCAACAAGACTATAAGTTGGTTTTATGAGAGGATCAATAAAATTGACAAACCATTGGCCAAATTGATAAAGGAAAAAAACGAGAAGAGATAAATAGCGGAAGTAAGAAATGAGATGAAGGACATTACAAGAGAACCAGTGAGAGTAAAAGGATCATAATAGAATATTATGAAAAATTGTACTAAAAATTTTGAAAAACTAGAAGAAATGGACAAATTTCTAGAAACATACTACCTACCTAAACTGATAGAGGAAACCCTGGTGGTGTAGTGGTTAAGAGCTATGGCTGCTAACCAAAAGGTTGACAGTTCGAATCCACCAGGTGCTCCTTGGAAACCCTATGGGGCGGTTCTACTCTGTCCTATAGGGTCACTATGAATCAGAATCGACTCAACGGCAACAGGTAGGGGCAAACTAATGCAAATAAAGGTAAAAAATTTGAACAGACCTGTAACAAAAGGAGCAATTGGAGATATCATAAACTCCCTATAACAACAACAACAACAACAACAACAAAAGCCCTGGCCCAGATGGCTTCACTGCAAAATTCTACCAAACATTCAGAGAAAAGTTGATACCAATTCTACTCAAACTATTCCAGAACATAGAAAAGAAAGGAATACTCCCTAATTCATTCTATGAAGCCAGCATAACAAGGCAAAATCAGGCAAAGACACCACTAAAAAAGAAAAGTACAGACTGACATCCCTTATGAATATAGATGCAAAAATTCTCAACAAAATTCTAGTCAACAGAATTCAACAGCATATCCAGAAAATAATACATCATGATCAAGTGGGATTCCTAGCAAGGATGCAAGAATGGTTCAACCTTAGAAAATCAATCAATGTGATTTGCCACATAAATAAAATAAAGAAAAAGAATCACATGATCATCTCAACTGACACAGAAGAGGCATTTGATAAAATCCAACACCCTTTCCAGATAAAAACTCTCAGCAAAATAGGAATAGAAGGGAAATTCTTCAACATAATTAAGGCTATATATGCAAAACCAATAGCCAACATTATTCTCAATGGAGAAAGATTAAGTGCATTCTCCCTGAGAACAGGAACGAGACAGGATGAGCTTTATCAACACTCTTATTCAATATTGTACTGGAAGTTCTAGCTAGAGCAGTAAGGAAAGAAAGGGAAATAAAGGGTATCCAGATTGTAGAGGAAGAAGTAAAACTGCCCTTATTTGCAGACGACATGTTCCTATACATGAAAATCCCAGAGTCTCCACAAGAAACTCTCTAAAACTAATAGAAGGATTCAGCAAAGTGGCAGGGTACAAGATCAACACACAAAAATCAGATGGGTTCTTCTACACTAAAAAGGAGGACTCTGAAAAGGAAATTAAGAAATTATCACTTACAATAGCCCCAAAAAGGATAAAATATCTATGAATAAACCTAACTGGGGATGTAAAAGACTTATACAAGGAAAACTATAAAACACTACTGCAAGAAACTAAAAAAGACCCACGTTGTTGTTATTAGGTGCCCTCAAGTCGGTTCTGACTCATAGCGACCCTACGTACAACAGAAGAAACCCGGCCTGGTCCTGCGCCATCCTCACAATCATTGTTATGTTTTAACTCATTATTGCAGTCACTGTATCAATCTATCTCGTTGAGGGTCTTCCTCTTTTTTGCTCTCTACTTTACCAAACATGATGTCTTTCTCCAGAGACTGGTCCCTCCTAATAACATGTCCAAAGTATGTGAGATGAAGTCTTGCCATCCCTGCTTCTAATGAGCATTCTGGCTGTACTTCTTCCAAGACAGATTTGTTCATTCTTCTGGCAGTCCATGGTATATTCAATATTCTTCACCAACACCATAATTCAAAGGCATCAATTCTTCTTTAGACTTCTTTACTCATTGTCCAGCTTTTTCATGCCTAAGAGGCAATTGAAAACACCATGGTTTGGATCAGGCACACCTTAGTCTTTAAAGTGACAACTTAGCTTTTTAACACTTTAAAGAGGTCTTTTGCAGCAGATTTGCCTAAAGCAATTATTTGATTTCTTGACTGCTGCTTCCATAGACATTGATTGTGGATCTAAGTAAAACAAAATCCTTGGCAATTTCAGTTTTTGCTTATCATGATGTTGCTTATTGGTCCAGTTGTAAGGATTTTTACTTTCTTTACATTAAGGTGTAATCCATACTGAAGGCTGTAGTCTTTGATCTTCATCAATAAGTGCTTCAAGTCCTCTTCACCTTCAGCAAGCAAGACTGTGTCGTCTGCATATTGCAGGTTGTTAATAAGTATTCCTCCAATCCTAATGCCTCATTCATCTTCATATAGTCCCGCCTCTCTGATTATTTGATCAGCATACTGATTGAATAAGTACAGGGAGAGGATACAACCCTGACACACACCTTTCCTGATTTTAAACCACATAGTATCCCCTTGTTCTGTTTGAATGATTGTCTCTTGGTTTATGTACAGGTTCCTCATGAGCACAATTAAGTGTTTTGGAATTCCCATTCTTTGTAATGCTATCCATAATTTGTTATGATCCACACAGTTGAATGCCTTTGCATAGTCAACGTAACACAGGTAAACATCTTTCTGGTATTCTTTGCTTTAAGCCAAGATCCATTTGACTTCAGCAATGATATCCCTTATTCCATGTCCTCTTCTGAATCCAGCTTCAACTTCTGGCAGCTCCCTGTTGATGTACTGCTACAGTTGCTTTTGAATGATCTTCAGCAAAATTTTAATTGCACGTGATATTAATAATATTGTTCATTAACTTCCTCATCCTGTTGGATCACTTTTCTTTGGAATAGGCATAAATATGGTTGGCCAGGTAGCTGTCTTCCAAATATCTTGGCATAGACGAGTGAGCACTTCCAGTGCTGCTGCATCAGTTTGTTCAAACATCTTAATTCCTGTTTCAACAGGTATTCTGGGTATTCCGTCAATTCCTGGAACCTTGTTTTTCACCAGTGCCTTCAGTGCAGCTTGTACTTTTCCTTCAGTACCATTGGTTCTTGATCATTTGCTACCTCCTGAAGTGGTTGCACTTCAATCAATTCCATTTGGTACAGTGACTCTGTATTCCTTCCATCTTCTTTTGTTGCTTCTTGCATTAATATTTTCCCCTTAGAATCCTTCAATATTGCAACTTGAGGCTTGAATTTTCTCTTCAGTTCTTCCAGCTTGAGAAATGCTGAGCATGTTCTTCTCTTTTGGTTTTCTAACTCTAGGTCTTTTCACATTTCCTTATGATACTTTACTTTGTCTTCTTGAGTCTACCTTTGAAAACTTCTGTTCAGCTATTTTACTTCATCATTTCTACTTTTTGCTTTAGCTACTCAACGTTCAAGAGCAAGTTTCCGAGTCTCTTCTGACATCCAGTTTGGTCTTTTCTTTCTTTTCTGTCTTTTTAATGAACTCTTGCTTTCTTCATGTATGATGTCCTTGATGTCATTCTACAACTCCTCTGTTCTTTGGTCATTGGTATTCAATGCTTCAAATCTATTCTTGAGATAGTCTCTAAATTCAGGTGGAATATACTGAAAGTCATACTTTGGCTCTTGTGGGCTTGTTCCAATTTTCTTCAACTTCAGCTTGAACTAGAATAAGAGAAATTGATGGTTTGTTCCACAGTTAGTCCCTGGCCTTGTTCTAATTGATGATATTGAGCTTTTCCATTATCTCTTTCCACAGATGTAGTCAATTTGATTCACGTGTATTCCATCTGGCGAGATCCACATGTACAGTCACCATTTATGTTATTGGAAAAAGGTATTTGCAATGAAGAAGTCGTTGGTCTTGCAAAATTCTATCATGCAATCTCCAGCATTATTTTTGTCACCAAGGCCATATTTTCCAACTACTGATCCTTCGTTTTCAACTTTCACATTCTAATCACCAGTAATTATCAATGCATCTTGATTGCATGTTTGATCAATTTCAGGCTGCAGAATTTGGTAAAAATTTTCAATTTCCTCATCTTTGGTCTTGATGGTTGGTATATAAATTTGAATGACAGGCATCTTAACTGGTCTGCCTTGTAGGTGTATGGATATTATCCTATCAATAACAGTGCTGCACTTCATGATAGATTTTGAAATGTTCTTTTTTTTCCTTTATTGTGCTTTAGATAAAGGTTTACAGAGCAAATTAGTTTCTCATTAAACAATTAATACACATATTGTTTTGTGACATTGCTTTCCAACCCCTTGATGTGTCAACATTCTCCCCTTTCTCAACATTGGTTTCCCCTTTATCAGCTTTCCTATCCCCTCCTGCCTTCTCGTCCTTGCCCCTGAGCTGACTTCCCCATTTAGTCTCATTTTGTCTTATGGGCCTGTCTAATCTTTGGCTAAAGGGTGAACCTCAGGAGTGACTTCAGTACTAAGTTAAAAGTGTGCCTGGGGACTTTACTCAGGGTTTCTCCAGTCTCTGTCAAACTTGTAAGTATGGTCTTTTTTTTGAGAGTTAGAATTTTATTCTACATTTTTCTCTAGCTCTGTCCGGGACCCTCTGTTGTGAACCCTGTCAGAGCAGCTGGTGGTGGTAGCCAGGCACCATCTATTGGTGCTGGACTCAGTCTGGTGGAGGCTGTGGTATTTTTGGTCCATTAGTCCTTTGGACTAATCTTTCTCTTGTGTCTTTGGTATTCTTCATTCTCCCTTGCCCCAGATTGGGGTGGGGGGAACCAGTGGAGTATCTCAGATGGCTGCTCACAAGCTTTTAAGACCCCCGATGCTACTCACTAAAGTAGGGTGTAAAACATTTTCTTTATATGCTATGCTATACCAATTGAGCTAGATGTCCCCTGAGACCATGGTCCCCACAACCCTCAGCCCAGTAATTTGGTTCCTCAGGGAGTTTAAATTTGTCTAAGAAGCTTCCATGATCTTGCCTTTGTCCAGTTGTGCTGACTTGCCCAGTATTGTGTACTGTCTTATCCTTCACTAAAGTTATCACTTATCTATTGTCTAGTTAGTTTTTTCCCCTCCCCTCCCTTCCCTTGTCACTATCAAAGATTGTTTCTTTCTGTGTGGAGACCTTTTTATGTGTTTTTATAATAGTAGTCTCATACAGTATTTGTCTTTTTGTGATTGACTTATTTCACTTAGCGTAATGCCCTCCAGATTCATCCATGTTGTGATATATTTCACAGATTCATCCTTGTTCTTTATCATTGCATAGTATTCCATCTTGTGTATGTACCATAGTTTGTTTATCCATTCATCTGCTGATGGGCACTTAGGTTGTTTCCATCTTTTTGCCATTGTGAATAATGCTGCAATGAACATGATGTGCATATGTCTATTCGTGTGATGGCTTTTATTTCTCAAGGATATATTTCTAGGAGTGGGGTATCTGGATCATATGGTATTTCTATTTCTAGATTTTTAAGGAAGCATCAAATCATTTTCCAAAATGGTTATACCATTTTGCATTCCCATCAGCAGTGTATAAGAGTTCCAATCTCCCAACAGCCTTTCCAACGTTTGTTTGTTTGTTTGTTTGTTTTTGATTCGTGCCAGTAATGTTGGGGTAAGATGGTATCTCACTGTAGTTTTGATTTGCATTTCTCTAATGGCTAGTGATCACAAGCATTTCCTCATGTGTCTGTTAGCCACCTGAATGTTTCTTTGGTGAAGTGTCTGTTCATATCCTTTGCCCATTTTTGAATTGGATTATTTACCTTTTTGTTGTAGAGGTGTTGGATTGTCCTATAGATTTTAGACATTAGAACTTTGTCAGATTTGTCATAGACAATTTTTTTTTTCTCAGTCTGTAGGTTCTCTTTTATTCTTTTGGTGAAGTCTTTTGATGAGCATAAGTGTTTAATTTTTAGACAATCCCAATTATCTAGCTTATCTTCTGATGTTTGTGTTTTGTTAGTTATGGTTTACATCCTATTTATGCTGTGTATTAGGGCCTCTAGTGCTTACCCTATTTTTGTTTCTATGATCTTTATAGTTTTTAGTTTTATATTTAGGTCTTGGATCCATTTTGAATTGGTTTTTGAGTACAGTGTGAGGTATGGGTCCAGTTTCATTTTTTTTAGATGGACATCCAGTTTTGCCAGCACCATTTGCTACAAAGGCTGTCTTTTCCCCCATTTAATGGTCTTTGGGCTTCTATTAAAGATCAGGTGACCACAGGTGGATGGATTTACTTCTGGGTTCTCGATTCTGTTCTATTGGTCAATGTGTCTGTCATTGTACCATGTCAGGCTGTTTTGACTACTGTAGCTGTATAGTATTTTCTGAGTGGGATAGCTGGATCATATGGTATCAGGTTGAAATCTTCTTTTTGACAATGAATGCAATGCCATTCTCTTCAATTTGTTATTCCAGGCTTAGTAGACCATGTGATTGCCTGATTCAAAGTGGCCAATACCAGTCCATTTCAGCTCACTAATGCCTAGGATACTGATGTTTATGCATTACATTTCAGTTTTTGATGGTTTCCAATTTTCCTAGATTCATACTTTGTACATTCCATGTTCCTATTATTAGTGGATGTTTGCAGCTGTTTCTTCTCATTTGGAGTCATGTCACATCAGCAAATGAAGATCTCAAAATCTTGACTCTATCCATGTAATTAAGACCAACTCTACTTTGAGAAGACAGCACTTCCCCAGTCGTATTTTAACTGCCTTCCAACCTGAGGGGCTCATCTTCTATTACTGTATCAGATAATGTTCCACTGCTATTCATAAGGTTTTCACTGGCTAATTTTTTCAGAAGTAGACTGCCAGTTTCTTCTTCCTAGTCTATCTTAGTCTGGAAGCTCAGCTGAAACCTGTCCACCATAGATGATCCTGCTGGTATTTGAAATACCAGTGCCATAGCTTCCAGCTAGGCATCACAGCAACATGCAAGCAACCACAGTACAACAAACTGACAGACATTTGGGAGAAAAAATATACACATAAATGGAAAAAAAAAAACCTCAAAAAAGACATACATAAATGGAAAAACATTCCATGCTCATGGATTGGAGGACTTAATATTGTGAAAATATCAAAACTACCAAAAGTGATCTATAGATATAATGCAATCCTGATCCAAATCCCAACATCATTCTTCAATGAAATGGAAAAAGTAATCTCCAGCTTTATACAAAAAGGAAGGAGGTTCCAAATAGCTAAAGCAATACTGAAGAAGAACAAAGTAGGAAATCTCTTACTTCTTGATCTCAAAATTCTATACTGCCAAAGTAATCAAAACATCCTGGTACTTTTTTAGTGACAGATGTATAGACCAATGGAATAAAATTGAGAACCCAGAAGCAAATCCATCTTCGGCAGCTGATCTTTGACAAAGGGTCAAAGTGCATTCAACGTGGAAGAAACAGTCTGTTTAACAAATGGTGCCGGCAAAACTGGATATCCATATGCAGAAAAATGAATCAGGATCCGTAGGTCACACATGAATAAAAACTAACTCAAAACGGATCAAAGACCTAAATGTTAAAGCTAAAACTATAAAATTCCTGGAAGATAACATAGGGTCAAAACTAAGGGACTTAATTTTTGGCGTAAATAGTCTATCAAACTAAACTAAAAATGCACAGACAATGGAAGATAAATCAGATAATTGGGACCCCTTAAAAATTAAATACTTACACTCATCAAAAAACTTTATTTAAAGAGTAAATAGACAACCTACAGACTGAAAAATAAATCTTTGGCAAGGCCATATCTGATAAGGGTCTAATCTTTAAAACATACAGAACACTTCAGCAACTCAACAACAAAAAGACAAACAATCCAATCAAAAAACGGGCAAAGGACATGAACAGACACTTCACCAAAGAGGGCAGCCAACAAGTATATGAACATATGTTCACGACCATTAACCATTAAAAACAAACAAACCCATTGCTGTCGAGTTGATTCTGACTCAAAGCAACCCTATAAGACAGAGTAGAGCTGCCCCATAGAGTTTCCAAGGAGTGCCTGGTGGATTTGAACTACAGACCTTTTGGTTAGCAGCCATAGCTCTTAACCACTGCACCACCAGGGTTTCCATTAGCTTTTAGAGAGACACAAATTAAAACTACAACGAGATACCATCTTACCCTTGCAAAAATGGCACTGATAAAAAACACAGAAAGCAACAAATGCTAGTGAGGTTGTGGGGAGATTGAAACTCTTATACATTGCTGGTGGGAGTGTAAAATGGTACAACCACTATGGAGAACAGTACGGTGCCTCCTCAAAAAGCTAGAAATAGAAAATAACTTATGATCCAACAATGCCACTCCTAGGTATATATCCTAAAGATATAAAAGCAGTGACATGAGTAGACATATACACACCTACGTTCATTGCACGTTATTCACAATAGTAAAAAGATGGAAACAACCTAATTTCCCATTAACAGATGAACATACATGCAAATTGTGGTATATACATAAGGTAGAATACTATGCAACTATAAAGAATAATGAGGAGTCCGTGAAACATCTTATAACATGGATGAAACTGAAAGACATTATGCTGAGAGAAATAAGTCAATCATGAAAGGACAAATTTTGTATGGTCTCACTTTTATAAAAAGTCAAGAATAGCTATACACACAGCAATTTTTTTTGATGGTTACCAGGGATGGGAGGGGGAGGGAAAGAGAATCACTTTCTAGATAGTAGACACTCATTTTTTTTTTTTTTTTTTTGGTGATGGGAAAGGCAATACCCAATATGGGTGAAGTCTGCACAACTTGTCCGAGATAAATGAAGACACTAAGAAGTATGCAAGAATAAGGGAGAATTTCAGTAAATGCTATAACATACAATTTTGTAACAACAATAATAACAACCAAAAAAAGATGTGTGTGGTTACACAGGTAGACATATATGCATATATATGTATAGGAAGGCACATGTGAATATATGGCTGTGCATATACAGGTGTATCTGTAGTCATATATATATATATACATGTTTATGTGTGCCACACAGATACTTATATATGTATATAGTAAACCACATAGGCGACACAGTTATGGATATTTCCTAGATATAACCAAACACCTCACAGGATTGGTTTACTGGGTTTCAAGACTTGGGATAGTGTTATGGAACAACTCAGTCAATTGGCATAGCACAGTTCATAAAACTAATGTTCTACATTCTAATTTGGTGAGTGGCATCTAGGGTCTTAAAAGCTTGTGAGTGACTATCTAAGATCCAGCTATTGGTCTCTCCTTGTCTAGAAAAAAAAGAGAATGAAGGAAACCAAAGACTCAAAGAAGAAACCAGTCCACAGGACTAGCAGCCCCTGTGAACCACGGCCTCATCTAGCCTGAATCCAGAGGAACTAGATGGTGCCTGGCTACCACTACACATCATTTTGAGCAGGGATACAACAGAAAGTCCCAGATGGAAAGAGACAAAAAATGTAGAACTAAACTCAAATTCCAAAAAATGGCCAGACTTACTGGACTGATAGAGACTAGAGGAACCTCTGAGACTATAGCCCTTAGATAACCTTTGAACTTGGAACTGAAGCAACTCTTAATGGTCACCTTTCACCAAATAATAGATTGGCTTATAAAATAAACAGTAACACCTGTGAATACTGTGCTTTCTTAAATAATCAACTATACAAGACCAAGTGGTCAACATTCATCCTAAAACAAAGATTAAAGGTAAAGAGGGGCAAGGAAGCTAGATTAATGGAAACTGAAAAAAAAGAATGGAAATAATGAGAATGTTGACACATTGTGAAAAACGTAACCAATGTCATGGAACAAGTTGTACAAAAATTGTTAAATGAGAGCCTAATTTTCTGTGTAAACTTTCACCTAAAACAATAAAATATTAAAACAGGCAAAGAGATGGAATACATATATATATATATATATATATATATATATATATGTATATATATGTGTGTATATACATATATTTATATATATGTGTGTATATATATATATATATATATAAAGAAAATTTGCTAACTAGTACAGAAAATACATCAAAATAATAGACATTCAAAAAGAGAGAATAGGCGAAATGAGAGGAAAAACATCATGATTCAAGAAAGCTTTTTAGAATTTAAGGATGTGATTTCCTAAAGTGTTAAGGCCTACCAACTAACCTGTTCAATGCAAGAAAATACTCACACAAATATACATCAATGCACAGTTTCAGAATTGGTGTCTAAGAGCAGAATCCCAGTTTGTTGTTTACCTTTCACTTTGCTGAAGAAGTTTTTATGTGGTCAAATGTATCAATCATTTTTATACTGTCTTTGGTACGAGGCTTAGAAATACATGTCCCACTCAAAATTTATTAAAAAGAATTAACCTATGTTTTCTTCCTTCTGGAATTACTTTGGTCCAAGATGTGAGGTTGTATTTAATTTTGTATTTTTTTTTGCAAAATAGATAGAACTACCTCACAGTATTTACTAATTCATTTTTTGCTGCTATTTTTATTGGTCAAATTGAATATAAACAAAATAGAAAATACATATAATATATATTATATAATATATTTGGTTTCTAGAATATTTCTTTTCTTCTATTTATTGCTCTGTTGATTGTAATAACATTCATAGACCTTGGGAAAGTAATCCTTTTTAGCTTTATGTTTCAGAAACTTCCTGGCTAACATTTTTCCAAGATTAAAACAAACAAACAAAAAAAAATTCATTGGATTTTCATTGCTATTACATTAAATTTAAAATTGAATTTAGAAATAATTGGCATCTTTATAACACTGAATTTTCCCTTTTGTGAACTAGAATCTCTTTTCACTTTTCAAGATTTCTATAATGTTATTCATATGATCATTTATATTTTTCTATAATAATATTCTGTACATTTTATGTTTTGTTTTGTTTTTGCTATTATATGTGGGATCTTTTACTTGCTATATTAACTAATTATTTGAGGGAATATAGGGAAGCCAGATGTGTATGTTTATGTGTGTGTGTACACATACACAATATATTCATGTGTTTTTTAATTACTTACCTTATTTTACATTATATTCTTATTGTTTCTGAAGGTTCTTTATTATTTTCTTTAGGATTTTCCAGGTACATAGTCATATCAGCAGTAATAATTCTGCCACTCCTTCTTGTAACTCCTGGGCTTCAACTACACTCAGTTTGAAGACCCACAAATACATCTCATGCTCATTCATTTGTTGCCACATGCCATTTCTATTTTATGAAAACTCCTCCCTGTCTTTTAATTGCTACTAATTCTCCAGTTTATAGCTTAGTTGTCATTTTCTAAGATTTTTTAAGACTTAGTCAGGTGCTCTGCCTCTGTATTCTTATGTCCCATACCTGTTGGTGCACTTGGAATATTAAAATTGTCTAATAGCTTGCCTGTGTCCTCCTCTGCACTGTAAGCTACAGGAACTATATCTTGTCCCGTGCTTTGCCATGTGCTAAAACATAGTAGGCTCTTAAATAATGTTCTGGGTTTTTTCTTTTTTTTTTGATAAACCAATAAAACCTATTACAACAGGTCTAAGGAATGCTTATTGTAATTTGGGCATCGTCCAGTGCTAAACTTATATTACTTGTTACATGTAACAGTGAAAACAAAACAATAAGCAGGATCCAGTATCACCTAATTCAACAGATAAAGAAACAGAGGTTCAGAGAGGTTAAGATTATTCAAGGTCACAGCTAATATGGTAAAGGTAAAATCCATGTCCAGAAGAGAAATAATGAGAAACCAAACTATAGTATTATCAACTGGGCTAGAGGTAAAAGTATAGATTTGAGAGAGATTTCAGAAGTAGAATTGGAAAACTCGATGACTAATTGACTATGATCAGTGAAGGAAAGGTAGAAGTCAAGGATGATCCTAAGTTTCTTGTTTTGGGACCCTGGGTTTCCAGCAGGAAAAGACAGGAGGTTAAGAGTTGATTGAGAACCAAGGAATTCTGGTTTACACATCTTGAATTTCAAGTGTCTGTGAGAACATCTAAGTAGAGCTCTCCAGAAGGCAGTTGATATATGGGTCTACTGCTCAGTAGGGAAGCTAAGTCTACACTAAGAGCAGTTTAAAATGCTCCAAGCACTGAAACAAAGTTATGTAAAGTAACACTTAGGGAATAATAACATACACTTAAAGGTAAAAGATCTTGACTCTAAACACTGTTGAAAATGATAATAAACTAAAAATAAAATTATAATACAATGAAAGAATTCCCTTTGGTCAGGAGTTCAAAATCCAGGCTGAATAGAACAAGGTAAGTTTAATACCATAAAAGAACGACTAGGATATAGGTGAAACAACTATAAAGCCACTGAGCAGAGAAAATACATTCTGGAACACAAAAATTTATCTACTATAAAATAATAAAAGGCCCACTGACAGGCGTTTCACAGCTCAGCCTTGAAAACAAGCTAAATGAGACGCGATACCCTGAAGTTAACCCCTGATCAGGGAAAAGACCAGTCGGCTGCACCAGGTCTGGGGAACCCTGTGAAAACAGGAAATTTCTACTGCCAAGTTCACAAATGGGTTTCCTCATAGCTTACTCATGTCAGATTAAGAATGTTAGGCAGAGATCCGTTTTACCTTTTGGCTAGCTTCACTGGCCTGCTGCCTTCACACCTGCTTCTGGTGGCATAACAATAAGTCAGTATTGTCCACTGCTTACCTCAGGCACTCTCTGCTCCCCACCCCAACCAGGAATTTTGGCAAATTGAATCATATTTTCCCACTAATTCACATTATTATAATTCTAGATATGCCTGGTTGTTGTTGTTGTTAGCTAACATCAAGTTGGCCACTGACTCATGGAGATCCCATGCACAACAGAATTGTACTGTTGTGATCCATAGATTTTCACTGACTGATTTTCGGGAATAGATAATCAGGTCTTTCTTCCTAGTCTGTCTTAGTCTGGAAGCTCAGCTGAAATCTGTTCAGCATTATAGCAACACACAATCCTCCACTGATAGATGGGTAGTGGCTTCGTATGATGTGCATTAGCCTGGAATCGAACCCAGGTCTCCCATAAAGAAATCAATAATTTTACAACTGAATGCCTACCCTTTTTAATTATCTAGATTCACTTTTCACTGGAATTCAAGGTTTTAACATTCAGATTCTTATCTTCCAACTGGCCCATGCTTAAGAACACATTTTCATACACTAGGGTAACCTTCTTAAGGTGATAAACACTGTTGTAATACAAACCATGACTCTCTAAATAATCATTTGTATTGTAGATCTGGATTTTAATATTGTACTTTTTTTTTTTTTAACAATACTGTGCAATGATAATAAAAAATTTTAAAAAGTGGAGGAAAAAAAAAGCATCTAAAGAAATACTTCCACAAGCTTGTCTGTTAGAGACTCATAATCCTTTTGATTTCGAACAAATTTACAGAATGATCCATACTTAAATTTCAGCACACTCAGCTTTCAAATATGTAAAGGCAGAAAGCGTGGTATTTCAAGGGTTTTAATGGGCTATTTCAGAAAAGGAATGCCAGCTGTGCTTAGAAAAGGATGAGTAAAAGAAGAAAAGCGGAGCTAGAACAATGGGAGGAAATACCTTCAACAAAACGTAAGACCTACCTGACTCTTAGAATAAGTTGTATTTCAGTGGTTCACATTTACGCCCCATCCTCCATACCTCATTGATTATTCTTGGCAGAAATACAATGAAACACTGAAATATTCTTGCATCCAGGTACCAACCACTCTTTCCAAAAATTTATTATAATTATTACTATCATTATTTTTTACATGCCAGATTCATTGAATGTTGAATTAATAGCTTCCATCTCTTTTATTTCTTAAAGCTAGTGTCAGCTGTTTTTGAGATGGTATGGCATAATGTTATACTATATGCCATATATTCTACTTTCTACATAATGTATTATAATAGATACCAATAATGTTATAACATTATATTATGCAAATTATGCAAAACTAAGCAGTCAAAAGTTCTGGTTCAAAGCTTCATTCCAACTCTTACTATTTATGTCATTTTGGAGAAAGCACTTAACTTCTCTAAGCCTCAATTTCCTTGTCTATTGTTGTGTGCCATCAAGTCAGTTCTGACTCACAGTGATCCTATAGGGCAGAGCAGAACTGCCCATACGGTTTCCTAAACTGTAATCTTTATGGGAGCAAATCGCCAATTCTTTTCTCCCTCAGTGGAGGAGTGGTTAAGAGTTAAGGCTACTAACCAAAAGGTGGGCAGTTTGAATCTACCAGCCACTCCTTGAAAACCCTATGGGGTAGTTCTACTCTGTCCTATAGGGAAGCTGTGAGCTGGAATTGACTCAATGGCAACAGGATGGTTTGGTTTTTGGTTTTTCTCCCTTGGAGGTGCTGGGTGGATTCAAACGGCTGACCTTTCAGTTAGCAGCTGATTGCTAACCCATGTGCCACCAGGACTCCTTATTCCTCATTTATCACTGGGATTTATAATATCTCTCCGTAGCTATGTTTTTGTAAAGATTAAGTGAAATAATGTATATAAGATACCTTTTACTTAATACATGGTAGCTATTATTCTCAGTCCCATGTGTCTGTCAGTTTGCCTGTACTGTGGTAGCTTGCATGTTGCTGTAATGCTGGGGGCTATGCCGCCGGTATTTCAAATGCAGCAGGGTCACTCATAGTGGACAGGTTTCAGAGGAGCTTCCAGACTAAGAAAGACTAGGAAGAAGGATCTGGCAGTCTACTTCTGAAAAAATTAGCCAGCGACAACCTTATGAATAGCCGTAGAACATTGTTTATGCAGTACTGGATGATGATCCCCTCAGGTTAGAAGGATATGACCAGGGAAGAGCTGCCTCCTCAAAGTAGAGTCGACCTTAATGATGTGGATGGAGTCAAGATTTTGGGATCTTCATTTGCTGATGTGACACAACTCAAAATGAGAAGAAACAGCTGCAAACATCTGTAAAAATAGGAACTTGGAATGTACAAAATATGAATCTAGGAAAATTGGAAATTGTCAAAAATGATGTAACACATAAACATCGACATCCTAGGCATTAGTGAGCAGAAATGAACTGGTATTGGCCATTTTAAATCGGACTCATATGGTCTACTATGCCGGAAATGAAAAATTGAAGAGGAATGGCATCACGTTCGTCATCAAAAAGAACATTTCAAGATCTATCCTAAAGTACAGCGCTGTCAGTGATAGGATAATATCCATATGCCTACAAAGAAGACCAGTTAATATGACTATTATTCAAATTTACACACAAACAACCAAGGCTGAGGATGAGGAAATTGACGATTTTTACCAACTCATGCAGTCTGAAATTGATCAAACATACAATCAAGATGCACTGATAATTACAGGCTATTGGAATGGGAAAGGTGGAAACGAAGAAGGAGCAGTAGTTGGAAAACATGGCCTTGGCAAGAGAAAGGACGCCAGAGATCATATGATAGAACTTTGTAAGACCAATGACTTCTTAATTGTAAATACTTTTTTTCAAAAATATAAACGGCGACTATACACATGGACCTCGCCATATAGAGTACACAGGAATCAAATTGACAACATCTGTGGAAAGAGATAGTGGAAAAGCTCCATATCATTAGTTAGAACAAGGCCAGGGGCCGACTCTGGAACAGACCATCAATTGCTCGTATTCAAGTTTATGTTGAAGCTAAAGAAGATTAAAACAAGTCCACAAGAGCCAAAGTACTACCTTGAGTGTATTCCATCAGAATTTAGAGACTATCTCAAGAATAGATTTAATTCATTGAACACTAATGACCGAAGATCAGATGAGTTGTGGAATGACAGCAAGGACATCATATATGAAGAAAGCAAGAAGTCATTAAAAACACAAGAAAGAAAGAAAAGATCAAAATGGATGTCAGAAGAGACTCTGAAAGTTGCTCTTGAATGTAGAATAGCTAAAGTGAAAGGAAAGAATGATGAAGTAAAAGAGCTGAACAAAAGTTTTTGACGGGTGGCTTGAGAAGACAAAGGAAAGTACTAAAATGAAATGTGCAAAGACCTAGAGTTAGAAAACCAAAAGGGAAGAACACACTTGGAATTTCTCAAGCTGAAAGAACTGAAGAAAAAATTCAGGCCTTCTGTAGCACTATTGAAGGTTTCTATGGGAAAAACATTAAACGACACAGGAAGCATCAAAAGAAGATGAAAGGATTACACAGAATCACTGTACTAAAAAAGATTTGGTCGACGTTACACCATTTCAGAAGGTAGTATATGATTAAGAAGCAATGGTACTGAAGGAAGAAGTTCAAGCTGCACTGGAGACATTGGCAAAAAACAAGTCTCCAGAGACTGATGGAATACCAGTTGAGATGTTTCAACAAAATGAATGCAGCACTGAAAGTGCTCACTTGTCTATGCCAAGAAATTTGGAAGACAGCTACCTGGCCAACCTATTGGAAAAGATCCATATCTGTGCCCATTCCAAAGAAAGGTGATCCAACAGAATGTGGAAATTATCGAACAATATCGTTGATATCACACACAAGTGAAATTTTGCTGAAGATCATTCAAAAGCAGTTGCAGCAGTACATCGAGAGGGAACTGCCAGAAATTCAAGCTGGATTCAGAAGAGGACTTGGAACAAGAGATATCATTAATGATGTCAGATGAATCTTGGCTGAAAGGAGAGAATACCAGAAAGAGATTTATCTGTGTTTTATGGACTATGCAAGGGCATTCAACTGAGTGGATCATAACAAATTATGGATAATATTGAGAAGAATGAGAATTCCAGAACACTTAATTGTGATCATGAGGAACCTGTACTTAGAACAAGAGGCAACAGTTCAAACAGAACAAGGGATACTGCGTGGTTTAAAATCAGGAGAAGTGTGTGTCAGGGTCATATTCTTTCACCATACTTATTCAGTCTGTATGCTGAGCAAACAATACGAGAAGTTAGACCATATGAAGAAGAGTGAGGCATCAGGATTGAGGAAGACTCATTAACAACCTGTGATATGCAGATCACACAGCCTCACTTGCTGAAGGTTAAGAGGACTTGAAGCACTTATTGATGGAGGTCAAAGACTACAGCCTTCAGTATGGATTATACCTCAACATAAAGAAAACAAAAACCCTCACAACAGGACCAATAAGCAACATCATGATAAAGGGAAAAAAGATGGAAGTTGTCAAGGATTTCATTTTACTTGAATCCACAATCAACACCCATGAAAACAGCAGTCAAGAAATCAAATGACGCATCTCATCGGGCAAATCTGCAGTAAAAGACTTCTTTAAACTGTTAAAAAGCAAAGATGTCACTTTTAGGACAAAAGTGAGTTTGACCCAAGCCATGGTATTTTCAATCGCCTCATATGAATTTGAAAGCTGTACAATAAATAAGGAAGAAGGAAGAATTAATTGATGAAGTGTATTGAATATGCCACAAACTACCAGAAGAACAAGCAAATCTGTCTTGGAAGAAGTACAGACAGAATGTTCCTTAGAAACAAGGGTGGCAAGACTTTATCTCATGTACTTTGGATATGTTATCTGGAGGAACCAGTTCCTGGAGAAGGACATCATGCTTGGTAAAGTAGACAGTCATCGAAAAAGAGGAAGACCCTCAACGAGATGAATTGACACAGTGGCTGCAACAGTGGGCTTAAGCATAACAATTGTGAGGATGGTGTAGTACTGGGCAGTGTTTCGTTCTGTTGTACATGGGGTTGCTATGAGTGTGAACCAAGTCGATGGCACCTAACAACAACAACAATTATTCTCAGAGATATTTAAGCAGACTACACAAACGAAAAGATACATAGCACACAATTGGTACAACAAGCACTCTTGGGAAAGTGTGGATTTGTCCATATCTTGTAGACTGGCATTAAAACTAACCTTGATAAAAAATATTACAAAGACATAAACTGACAAAATTTAGCTTTTCTACTGAGCAAATTAGTTTATTAGCAGAGAGGAAAGGCACTACAGAAGATTCTGCTACAGTAAAGCTTGCCTCTCCTAGCTTTTATGTGACGTTAAAGGGTCTTCTGAATATATGAACTGTCCATATATTTTATACACCTACTACTTCAGATTAGGGTTATGTGAAATGATTTCTTCTACAATGTACTGCCCTGTAAATGTTGGTGCCTTCTTCTGCAAAATGTGCCAATTAAAGTTCTCTTTCAGGTCTTGTTGTTGATTTTCCCCTCATTTCAGGTTGCCTCTCTAAAGAGAACATTGGTATTACTGGAGGTAAGGGGAGAGGATAAGAAAAAAGGAGACTAGGCCTGTGGTTCCAGTTATCTGGAGCCTGCCCCAAGGGCTCTTTATAAGGATTGCTGTCAGAACTTCTCCATTACTGTGGTGAAGACTGCCCCCTACAGAGTGGCTCTTGTAATGAATTCATACACTAACTACAACGGGTAATTCAGCATTTACTAGAATTAACTAAATGAAACTTAAAAAAAAAAGTTTTGAAAGACGTATTTAATAATTTTACAAAGGAGAACTAAGGACACCTACCTAATGAGTCTGTATAATGTTTTCAGTACGTGATGCTAAATAGTTTTTTTAAAAAATTATATAGCTTTAAGAGAGGAAGTAACCACCAAGGTGGTCAGAATATATGGTTATCTCTCAATACTTATGGATACCATTTTTAAAAAAAACTAATTGTCTTTCTGGTGGCAAAGCTTCACCTAATACAGGAATCAAGAAATTAAAATTGGCGGCAATTCCTGAGGTATTCATTCATTTTATTGACTTTTATCTATCTCAGTTCTACAAACCAGATTCTTAGAATTCTTTCTAGTTCATCATTTAGCTGTTACACAATTATTAGGTAAAAATAAAATAAGAGATGGTATTAAAATAATCTTAGTGAGCATATGTATTGAAAATGATTTTAAAACATATTGAAATATCTAGATCATTTCATATTTGTATAAATAAGCCTGATTTCAAACTATAATGCTATTAAAATACCATGGAAATATGCCTGTTCATATTAAATACCATTCAATACTCTGATTTAAAAAGAAAACTAAATTCACATACGAGGTAGAGTAATTATAAATACATTGTATGTAGTGAATCTTCTTTGGAGCACTTTTATTTCTGACACAAGCCACCCACAAAACACACTTTCTTTCTGACCCTAGGCACCCAGAGCTAAGGCAGATTTTATAAGTTAAAAGGACACCATCCTTGGGCTCGTTAATTTGCTGAAACAACTTACAGAACTCACAATAGATATTATACTCACAACTACCAGTTTTACTCCAGTAAAATAATGTAAATTAGAAGCCTCATAAGGAAGAGATGCACAGGTGAGGTCTAGGAAGTTTCCCAATGTGAACCTGCCACGTCTCAGAGACAGCAAGCTCATCACTCTCCTTTGCCTGCCGGGAAGCTCTCTGAACCTTTGTGTTCTGGACATTTATTGGCTAGTCCTGTATGATAAGCTAAATCCTTTACCCCTCTCCTCCAAAACACAAACAGAGAATAGGGGAAAACTGGAGACTTTTGATAAATAGCAGCAATGACTGCCAAAGATGGGCTTCATCTCTATTCAGGCATCTCATGTGTATAGACACAGTAAACAAGCAAAGAAATGGGGGATCCCTATGTATCAATCAGTTACCTGAATCATAAAAGTGACCATCTGCCCCAGCCTTTCTTGCATATCCCAAAGAAACAGATTCACTCTCAACAGTAGATGAACTCAAGATCTCCTTCTATTGGAATATTTCTTAGAAGAAAAAAAAAATAAAATATTATTAAAAAGCTTATGATAGACAGTAGGGTTTCATTCATTTTTGGTTTCCCTAATAACAGGGTATTTTTATAAGTTTCTCTAAGATTTGTGTCTATAATTTAATTTAGTTTACACGAAATGCACAACTTTTGCAGAAACACATTGATTATATGAATGAATGACTACAAGATACTAATAGCCCATCTCTTTTCATGGGCAATTCTGGTAGAATACAGGTTATACGAGGGTTTTGAAAATTGTTAAAGTGATACTTTTCCTCTTGAGTACATTTACTGTGCTAATTTTGTGATTAAGTGATATAACTGATATCAGCACACCTTTCATATCCCAAGACAAAAATGAACTGGGGTAGCATATTTAGGGTACTAAATAATGTAGGACGTAAGTCTTCTCATTAAAAAGGAGAAAAACATTTGTAAGCTTTTCATAAGTTCCTTGTTTTTCTAAAGGTAGACACTTTGGGAATGATAATATTCTTTAGTATTTACTCCTAAGAATTTCAGAAACAAATGGGAAGAATGGAAAAAGAATATGGTAGCAGGGAGCAAGGGTCTTATTTTGAGGTGGACTCCTTTAGTTCAGGAATTTAAAGGTTCGCCCGAAAGGATACAAAAGAATAAAAAAAATCTTTCCTCAAAAATTTAGAAGACAATTAACCTGATGGTTTCTGTCCCCTCACTCTCTGATCAGGTTTTCTATGCAGGTCAGTAGAAGGACATTTGATTAATGTTTATTAATCTCATTGGATCAACCACGCTTCCAGTTAATTTGTTTTGTCATTTATGGCTTTTTTACTTTTCTTGCCAAAAATGAAGGTTAACTAGATTAAATGGGTTGGAATAAAACCAATAAAATAACTCAATCTCTCTCTACTTCTTCACCGTAAAAGTACTTATCATAAAGTACTTATCGTTGTTTGACATTTTGCTATGTGTTTGCCTTGTTATTTCTTTATTGTCTCTCTCTTCCCTAGAATGTAAGCTCCGTGTGAGCAAGGTCTGTCTTGCTCACTACTATCCCTAGTGTCTAGAACAGTGTGTGGCACATAGTACCTAAAAAAAAAAAAAAAAAAAATTGTCTTTGAGTCGAATCTGACTCATAGCTACCCTATAGGACACAATCGAACTGCCCCATAGAGTTTCCAAGCAGTGCCTGGTGGATTTGAACTGCTGATCTTTTGGTTAGCAGCCACTTAACCACTAGCACTTAACCACTATGCCACCAGAGTTTCCATAGTAGGTACTCAATAAATACACAGTGAATGAAATAAAATGGTGTTCGACTGGTTAACCAATTCTCTTTACCTGCTGATCATTCAGAAGCTGTACCCCATGTTTATTTTATTTTATTTTTAGAATTGAGAAGATGAGAGGAAGTAGTATACAGGATAAAACCTACCGAGAGTTGTAGGTTTTGAGGAGAGAAAATAGCTTTGCATAGCACTATGTGTCTGTGTCTACAACTTAACAACAAAACACTCATTGGATGAGTCCATTGCTGATGTAGGCTGAAGTTACTAGCTGAATTTCAACCTATGCTGCCAGGTCTTGGTCAATTTCACTGCTGTATAATTGACCTGTAGCTGATTGGTTCAAATAAATATTGCTCAGAAAGTTCTGTTCTGTTCCTGCTGCTCAGTGTGACCAAGCTCCCATGACCTTTAGAAAGAATGAAAAGGAGAAAAAAAACCAATTAGTTCTTCTCTGGAAAGGCAAACAGATGTTTCTTACGCTATCAAATGATTGAGGAAGCAAAGCACATCTGGTCATTAAAGCCTGTAAAATAGTTGCATGATTTATTTAAAGGAGAGCTGATACTCTAGTGATTTGAAAGAGATGGGTACTTATGTTTAACTTTTACTAACATTTCAGTAGTGATGATAAACCCAAATTAAACTAGCAGGTGTTAGTAGGTGTATTTCTGGAAATGTGGTTTTGTTTTAGGAGGTTGGGATGAGCTCTATCTACTCTAGTGAGACATGCTGCCTATATTTCAGGATTTCAAACATTTTCAGTCCATAGCATTTTATGATTATTACCCCTAAATATGTGCTGGAGAGATTTAACTTGAAGTAATAAGTACATGATGTTGTTTAAAAAAACAAACAAACCGTTGCCGTCGAGTCGATTCTGACGCATAGCGACCCCATAGGGCAGAGTAGCTGGTGGATTCCAACTGCCGACCTTTTGTTTAGCAGCCTGAGCTCTTAACCAGCTGCCCTCAAATCGGGGGGGCCCCATGTACAACAGAACAAAAAGCTGCTTGGTCCTAATCCACCTTAATCTGAAAGGTCTGCAGAAACTCGCTCAGCATCATAGCAACAAATAGGCCTCCTCTGACAGACTGATGGTAGCTGTGCATGAATTGCAATGGCCAGGAATCGAACTCAGGTTTCCTCCATGGAAAATGAGAAGTCTAACACTGAACCGCCAATGACCTCTAATAACTAGGTATGTGTGTTGGGTGCCATCCAGTCGATTCTGACTAATAGCGACCCTATAGGACAGATTAGAACTGCCCCATAGGGTTTCCTAGGCTGTAATCTTTACTGGATCAGAGCGCTAGGTCTTTTCTGTAATGGAGCCGCTGGTGGGTTCAAACTGCCCGCCTTTCGGTTAACAGCCGAGTGCTTAACCCTTGCGTCACCAGGGTTCCTTAACAAGTACATAGTGATCCCATAATTATAAAATATCATTTTAACAACAATAATATAAAACTTACCATCATTCTTATTATTCAGGTTGTCTCCTGTCTACAGCAACAGCTGAATGAGTTATGGCAGTATAGCTGACTTCAAAGCCTTAGATGTTTGAGTTCCTCATTAGTACAAGGCTTATGCCTTTTAGCGTTAACGCTTTTTGTTAATTGTGCATCATAACCATTTTTATCTACCCTTTTATAATATTCTAGACCTGAGAATTTATGATTTTCTTCCCTTTGCTTTAAAAGTTCAATCAGTAGAAACTATAAATGGATTAATCTTTTACAAAACATACCCTTGGAAAACATATCCATTAGGTAAATCTTCATCATTGAGATTTGTAAACAAGGAAAAAATAGGATATTGAGGAAAATATTCCAGTGTTTTTATTGCAGTGGCTTTTTCTAAGTTATTAGAATATTGGAATTTTCCAACTTACGGGAAATCTCATTTGTGTTTATTTACTTTTTGTGATTGGTTCCAAAAGTAAATTTAGGTGTTAAGTTGAGTTCATCTACGCTCTTTAATAATTTCCTTCCTATGAAACATGCTTCCTGAGTGTGATGATTTTTTGTATGAAGCAATTTCCCTTGTTTCCTAATTCGGGGATTATGCTCTCATCTGAAACCCTCTCCCATATGAACAGTTTATCTCAGTGCACTTTATTCACCACCTCCATTATTAAATAGAAGTGATGATAAGTGTGGGACCTGCTTCAAGACATTGGCAATGAGGAAAACTGAACCCTTCGAACTTTTCCTTCTTCTTCATTGGCTAGCCACTAGATTCTAACTTTGAGGTTTGTTTAGACCCTAGACAGAACAAGAGAGATATTGCCACAGGTGAGGAATTTTTTCTAGAACAGACAAAAGAGTAAGAAATGTTGTGTTTGTTCAAACTCAAGGGCTTTAGGACTCTATGAAATTCATTCCATTCAATAAGCAACTGGGTAAAAACTGATCATTTCTCCCAGGAGCTAGTTTGGTTGAGGAGACAGATACAAACAGTGAACACAGCAGATGGCAATGAGTACTTTAATAGGGTTAAAATCAAAGTCTTGAAAAAGTAGAAGAGACAATTTATGAAGTACTGCATCCATGAAAGGCTTATTGAGAAAGAGGTATAAAATTGTGATTTGAAATGTGACTAAGACTTTTCAGGCAGATGCAGATGTTAGGATGCCTTCATAGGTAGTAAGGGAGTGTACTAGGGTCCAGATTCTTGGTTGTTCCAGTGTTAGGTGATGTGTGGCTTCTGAGACTGCATGATCTTATCTAGTGAACAGAGCCACCCTACGATAAACTCCTGACCTTTCACCTTTCCCCAAGATGATCTGTGGTCTATATAATCCTGGGTTTTGGCTGCCATTCCTGATGACGATGGACATATGCAGAAATCTAAGTTCCAAGAGGTCTAGTATCAATCACATTCTTTGGTGTTTGCCGAAGCTTAAAGGTGATGTAATAAGAATCCTTTCTTTGTTCATTGCAAATATAATCTTTATTGTATATTATATTTTTACATGAGCTAGAATATGTTTCACTGATATCTATCAGCTCATTCATTCAATAGTTTTACTGATCAGCTTCTACACGTCCGATATTATCCTAGGAACTGGGAGTTCATTTGTAAACAAGACAGACAAGTCCTCATAGAATTTAGAATAGAGGTGTTAATAGATACTTAAAAGTAGTTATACACCTACTTACTTATTGACTATCTTGTTGTCCGACATGTCACATTTATAACGATGGTAAAAAGTCTGTCTGACTATTTTGCGTATCAACCACATATGTCTGGCAGTAACAAACGCTGAGAGCAACACTGCTGTGATGGTTAAGGTTATGTGTCAACTTGGCTGAGCCATGATTCTCAGTTTGGCAGGTATGTAATGATGTAATGTGGCCGTTATGTAATGATATTGCCATCCTCCATTTTGTGATCTGATGTGGGCATCCTCCATTTTTGCATAATGCTGATTTTCATATAACGACCTGCTCATTGGAACCGAACCATGCCAATAAGTGAGGCTTGAGGATAATAAACTGTGTAAGCACTATGACATGGAAACTACTAGTTGCTTTGTGAACATGTTTTTAGTCATTAACTTAGTAGGGGATATAAGGAACGCTTCATGGAAGAGTTTTTGTTTAGTATTTTGTGTGTGTGTGGTGATACTTGATGGTTCCCTATCTTGTACCTATTAACAGGTTAATTATTATCCATTTTTATCTTGGAAGAAACAAATTTGTCATCACTGGAATAATCATCCTAGACTTGGATACGTTTTCTTTACTTATTGTATCTCTGCAAACATTAATGATGTTGCTTATTGGTCCAGTTGTGAGGATTTTTGTTTTCTTTATGTTGAGGTGTAAACCGTATACTGAAAGCTGTGGTCTTTGATCTTCAGCAGTAAGTGCTGCAAGTCCTCTTCACTTTCAGCAAGCAAGGTTGTTTCATCTACATAATGCAGGTTGTTAATGAGTATGCCTCCAATCCTGATGCCCTGTTCTTCTTCATATAGTCCAGCTTCTCGGATTATTTGCTCAGCATATAGATTGAATAGGTATGGTGAAATGATACAATCTTGCATACATCTTTCCTGACTTTAACCACACAGTATCCCTTTGTTCCGTTTGAATGACTGCCTATTGGTCTAAGTATAATTTCCTCATGAGCACAATCAAATGTTCTGGAATTCCTATTTTTCACAATGTTAGCCATAATTTGTTATGATCCACAAAGTTGAATGCCTTAGCATAGTCAATAAACCACAGGTAAATATCTTTCTAGTATTCTCTGCTTTTAGCCATGATCCATCTGACATCGGTAATGATATTCCTTGTTCTACGTCCTCTCTGCATCCGGCTTGAATTTCTGGCAGTTCCCTGTCCATGTACTGTTGTAACTGCTTTTGAATGATCTTCAACATTTTAATTGTGTGTGATATTAATGATATTGTCCCATAATTTCCACATTCTTTTAGATCTCCTTTCTTTGGAATGGGTACAAATATGGATCTCTTCCAGTTGCTTGGCCAGGTAGCTGTCTTCCAAATTTCTTGGCATAGGTCAGTGAGCACTTCCAGCACTACATCCGTTTTTTGAAACATCTCAGTTGGTACTCTGTCAGTTCCTGAAGACTTGTTTTTTGCCAATGCCTTCAGTGCAGCTTGGACCTCTTCTTTCAGTACCGTCGGTTCTTGATCATATGCTACTTCCTGAAATGGCTGAGTGTCAACCAACTATTTTTGGTACAGTGACTCTGTGTATTCTTTCCATCTTCTTTTGATGCTTCCTGCATCTTTTAATATTTTTCACGTAATATTCTTCAATATCACAACACGAGACTTGAATATTTTCTTCAGTTCTTTCAGCTTGAGAAATGCTGAGCATGTTCTTCCCTTTTGGTTTTCTATCTCCAGGCCTTTGCACATTTCAGTTTAATACTTTGTCTTTTCTGGCTGCCCTTAGAAAAATTCTGTTCAGCTCTTTTATTTCATCATTTCTTCCTTTTGCTTTAGCTACTCTACATTCAACAGCAATTTTCAGAGTCTCTTCTGACATCCATTTTGATGTTTTCTTTCTTTCCTGTCTTTTTAATGACCTCTTGCTTTCTTCATGTATGATGCCCTCAATGTCATTCCACAACTCATCTGGTCTTCGGTCATTTTCATTCAATGCATCAAAACTATTCTCGAGATAGTCTCTAAATTCAGGTGGGATATACTCAAGATTCTACTTCGGCTGTAGTGGAGTTGTTCTAATTTTCTTCAAATTCAACTTGAACTTGTGTATGAGCAATTGATGGTTTGTTCCACAGTCTCTGGCCTTGTTCTGGTTGATGATATCGAGCTTTCCTACATCTCTTTCCACAGATGTAGTCAATTTGATTCCTGTGTATTTCATCTGACGAGGTCCACGTGTATAGTTGCTGTTCATGTTGTTGAGAAAAGGTATTTCCAACGAAG
Organism: Dugong dugon; assembly: GCA_030035585.1. Lineage (NCBI taxonomy): Eukaryota > Metazoa > Chordata > Mammalia > Sirenia > Dugongidae > Dugong > Dugong dugon. The sequence continues at coordinate 14,875,056 of CM057463.1, read as the reverse complement.
TAGTCATTGGTCTTGCAAAATTCTATCATGTGATCTCTGGCGTGGTTTCTGTCACCAAGGCCATATTTTTCAACTACCAACCCTTCTTTGTTTCCAACTTTTCCATTCCAATCACCAGTAATTATCAATGCAGCTTGATTGCATGTTTGATCGATTTCAAAATGCAGAAGCTGGTAAAAATCTTCAATTTCTTCATCCTCAGCCTTAGTGCTTGCTGTGTAAATTTGAATAATAGTCGTACTAACTGGTCTTCCTTGTAGGCGTATGGATATTATCCTATATCTGACTGTGTTGTACTTCAGGATAGATCTTGAAATGTTCTTTTTGATGATGAATGCAACACCATTCCTCTTTAAGTTGTCATTCCCGGCATAGTAGACCATATGATTGCCTGATTCAAAATCGTCAATACCAGTCCATTTCAGCTCACTAATGCCTAGGATATCGAGGTTTATGCATTCCATTTCATTTTTGACGAATTCCATTTTTCTTTGATTTGTACTGTGTACATTCCAAGTTCCAATTATTAACGGATGTTTGCAGCTTTTCTTCTCATTTTGAGTCGTGCCACAGCAGCAAACAAAGGTACCGAAAGTTTGACTCCATCCACGTCATTAAGGTTGACTCTTCTTTGAGGAGGCAGCTCTTCCCCAGTCATATTTTGAGTGCATTCCAACCTGAGGGGCTCATTTTCTGGCACTATATCAGACAATGTTCCACTGTTATTCGTAAGCCATTTTTTTCAGAAGTAGACTTCCAGGTCCTTCTTCCTAGTCTTAGTCTAGGAGCTCAGCTGAAACCTGTCCACCAAGGGTGACCCTGCTAGTATTTGAAATACCAGTGGCAAAACTTCTAGTATCAGAGCAACATGCAAGCCACCACAGTATGACAAACTGACAGACACATGGTTGGCTTTATTAATAGTATCAATAATTCCCTAGGATGGTTGTAGACTCTACAGAATTTTCTCATTCCCACTGAGATGTCAGACTTGTTATAACTTTAGTGGCTGTCAAAAGGCTAGATTTCTTAGAGATACACCCAAAATTAGTGTGACAATATATTTATTGTGAGTAGATACAATTCGTATTGGGTAGCAACACCAGAACATGTCTGGAAGACATTCCAAAGAGGAGACAGTGAAAGTGGGTTAAATAGGTAATTGTTATGTTAATTTGGAGCCCTGGTGGCATAGTGGTTTAACAGTTCTGCTGCTAATCAAAAGGTTGACAGTTCAAATACACCAGCAGCTCCTTGGAAACCTGATGGTTCAGTTCTACTCTGTCATGTAGGGTCACTATGAGTCGGAATTGACTCGATGGCAATGGTTTTGGTTTGGTTTGGTTATGTTATCTTACCAAGAGACAACATCAAAGTGCAGGGCAGGTTACAAAAATAGTCACCAGGGACATGCCATACATTCTAAAACAGACTCTAGTCAGACCCTGGAGTTCCTGCCCCTCGAAGTTGGCTGCACACAGATAATGTTCCAAAAGAACCCAATGCCTAAGACCAAATGTTCTCCACTGAGCAGCTTACTAGTCTATAGTATGACCCAAAAGTGACTCCAGGGAACCAGTTTCTTCAAGGTTTCAAAGAACACCCAAGGGTGGATGGCCTGGCTAGGTTACCCAAGTTCCATGAACCCAGAAATCTGGATTCCAGGAGAATCAAAACGATTTTGTCATATCTTCCACTATCATTCTAAGCTTGCAAAGAACAGTCAACAATGTGACTGTTACAGATATGGATGATTCCTGTATCAATATATATCTCTACATTTTAGCAAATGGAGTTTCTTTTTCATCCTCTTTAAGGGCATAGTTAGGAAGAAAATGAGTCAGATGCACATAAACGGTAAAAACAAAACTCCATTTTTCATCTCTTTCAATGTGTTTGAATTTCATTCTCTACATTATATCAAAGTATTTCTGGCATCTCAGATTCTTTTAGAGAGGGTCAGTGCTGGGTCCAGGTTCATTAAGCATCCTAATAAAGTTTAAGAACATAACAAGTGTTTCGCATGGCATGTTGTAAATATATTTTCTGTAAGTATATCTATTTTGACAAACTCAGACCAATCTAAATTTTAATTTGCCTTCCTTGGTCATGTACTCTCAAAGCCTTAAATAAATTTTTGGACAGTATAAATCAGCAAATTCTTGCCATTATTTTGGTTTGTTAAACTTCCCTACACAGGTATAATCACTTGACACCCTATGGCATTCTGGAGTCTGGTTCTAGTTACAAATCTAATGACAATGGGCTAAACCATAAGAGAAATGGTTAACTACATTTTATAAGGGAGCTTCCTCAGGCAAGGAAACACAGCTTTTGTTTAAGCCAGGGAGGAAGGGTAACCTCCAAAGAGTGAAAAGAACTCTTTCTTAGGCAATGCTAGCTAGTGGTGAAGGGTAATATGAGTCATTCCTTCTTTCCATATTTCCCCATTTAAGTAGCCAGAGTTTCATCTTTGTGATCAATGACTTATGATTACAAACAAAAAAACAAAGAGTTTGATTGTGTATTGTTAAACTACAGAATCAGCTGAATTCCTACTCTTTCATGAGTTTCAGTTCATTCCTTGAGGTGATAATTTGGGGTTTTAAGCTTGTCATTCTCTTTCAATGTCATGGAAATCAGCCACCCTACCATAGGTACTTAAATTCTTTACACCCTTCAAAATTGTTTATGGTGCCAGCAACTTTGTCCTCCTGACAAAGCAAGCTAAATAAGAACTATTTAGGAGAAATAAATAAATAAACTCTTTGGTTGTATTTGGGGTTTATATTATGTCAGGTATTGATTTTTAGTTATGAAACTGACATTTTTTCCATTATGAGAAGGGGAAAATATTTTTAAACTTTTTATTATGGGACACTTAAAATACATGCAGAAGTAAAGAAAACAGCACAATGAACGCATCTTTCAGCTTCAAAAGTCATAAACTTCCTACCATTTTTCGTTTCTCTTACTGCCCCCATCGTGTGATGGTTTTTCCTCAATTATTTTAAAGCATATACAAGAATAATATTATTTGTGCATAAATACTGTATTCCTTTCATTACTATGTTTTTTCTCCTTACTTTTTTTTTTTTTAAATGGCATGTACTTTCAGTATTGGAATGCATGCTTACTAATTGAGTGTGTTTAAATTTTTGATTGGTAATATGGATTTTGAGAAGTATAATCTGGTAATACAAGCCAATGAGGCGAGGGACACTCTGGCACCATGGATCCGTGGTATGACAATATACTGATAAAAACTAAATAGAGAACTTATTGTAGGTGCTTTTCCATTAGGTTGGAGCCCTGGTGGCACAGTGGTTAAGGACTCAGCTGCTAACCAAAAGGTTGGCAGTTCGAATCCACCAGCCGCTCCTTGGAAACCCTATGGAGCAGTTCTACCCTGTCCTATAGGGTCACTAAGAGTCGGAATCGACTTGACGGCAACGGGTTTGGTTTTTGGTTTCCATTAAGTTACGTGGGGAATCTCTGGTGTTCCAAATATGACTCAAAAAAAACAAAACAAACCCATCAGAGCTCCCTAACTATCACACAGGGAATTATGTAATTATGCTTGCAAGCCTTACCTCACAAAAATAAAGGGGGGAAAAAAAAGGCAAAAGTTTAAAAACTAACACATCCAGAAAGCATCACCTAATAGAATGCTCAACCTACACAACAGTGAGTTGCCAGCTCTGGTCCACTGAGCTTCATGCATTTCAAAAGGGACCTACCTTGAAGCTAAATGCACTGGAACCTGAATAACACCTTACACTGAGGCCCAGAGGCATAACAAGTGGTCATACCATTCACCCAATGGTAACCAAAGAGTTATTAGACACATTGTTTTTGAAGTTAACTGCCATTGAGTCATCACCCAACTCATGGTAACCTTATGCACATGGGAAGGAACTGCTGCCCAGTCGTGCACCATCCCCATGATCAGCTGATGATCAGACCGTTGTGATCCATAGGGTTTTCATGGGCTGGTTTTCAGAGTAGATCATCAGGCCTTTCTTCCTGGTCTGTAAACTCTACTGAAACCTATTCAGCATCATTACAACACACAGGCCTCCACTGAAAGATGCATAGTGGCTGCGCATGAGGTACATCTGCAGGGGATTGAACCAGGGTCTCCCACATGGAATGTGAGAGTTCTACCTCTGAACCACCACTCTTTAGGCATACCTATTAAATTATGACTCTTTTAAAAAAACATTACAATATTGTATCCAACAAAATTTACAGTAATTCCTTAAGTGCAATATTCCTTTGTCTATATGAATAGAGCTTCTATGATCTCTTTTTTAGATGTGTATAGTATATAAAATAATTCATCTGCTCTACTTGATAAAGATGTAAAAGACACCCTGAGTCTCCTCTGCAAACTGGCCACCTAATATCACTTTTCTAAGAGTGTTTCTGAGAACGCTGACAATTTCATATTGTAGATGGACTATAGACTCAGACAGTGTCCCCATTTTATTTCTTAAGGTTCTGCTCATGGCTTTGATGTCTCCAGTGAAAAGAGTTTTGGGAAGGTATCAGCGACTATCATAGATGAAACAAAATATTTCATTTCAGCATTGGAAGAACCAAACATCTGTCCAACTTTAGTCGTTATCTTTGACTGGGGACCTGTAATTGCTCTCACAGCTCAGACAGGAACCAGGTGTGAGGAGAGTGTGTTAACTCTCTGTTAACCAGGAACTCTGTTAAAGGTGCTAATGTGAAAGACATTAGAGCATAGATTCCTGAGGAAGTCTGAAAAGAGTCTAGAGAAATAATTTCATCCACCTGTTTGCTTCTAGAAAAGATCACACAAAACACCCCAGATAACAGAAAGAAATTCTGAGAACTGCTTACCTAAAGTCTTTGTGCATTTGTATAAATTATAATGTCCTTGATTAGATGGCAAAAGGATGATATAGAAAATGATATTTCAGATGAAGAAGACAAATGTTATTTGATGAGTCCATGTTATTGACTATTTTTTGAGGGCATATTTGGACCAGGCTTCATGATCGCTCTAACGTGAGTTATCTACTCTCAAGGCATTTATAGTTCAAGGGGAATGGTAAACAGGGAAATATTTTATGTTGATTCATTATGAATACTGTAACATATACATTAAAACCATACAGAAGAAACAGGGGCTGATTTGACCAGAGACTAGAAGAAATGGAAACAAATAGAAATCAGACTGCAAGTCTAATGAATATGAGCTGCAGAAGATGCTGATATGAAAAAGAGAAATGCTTTTTTGTTAAAATATGCTTTCTAGTTTACATAATATTGAGTGGGATATATGATATCTGAGAAATTGCAGTAGCAGATACCCAAGGCAAATCCACATAGAGAAAAAAAAATGCTTTGTAACAGAAAGATACAGGCAATAGTCAGCTGGACCTGAGTTTCATAATATTTCTTCCACTTTTTGTCTTGTGTGACCTTTGACATTCTGTTTAATCATTTTGAATCTCAATAGACTTGGCTACAGAATAGGGATATAAACCCTAACATCAATAAAGCTTAAACAGTGATGCATAGAAAGCATTTATAGCACTTAGAGGCACTCCACAGTGTTACATCCTTTTGCTACATTAACCACAATAATATTGGAAATGTTGAGGCGGATGGGGAAGGCATTGCCAGCTAAGGTGGAAATAATGGATTTTTTTTTATAGGAAAGCGGTATATTGAGGATTCCAAATGAATCCAATAAATTACATGATTCTATTCAGAAAATAGACTCCACCTTATTCATTTCATTACTTTGCCAGCATCTGAATCAGTGCTTTGAACAAGGAAGGTACTCAGGAATAATAGTACTTCAATGAATCTCAAAAACTGTTTTTACGGTGTATCTTTGGCCAACTGTAATTTTCATAAAAAAAAAAGGTTGAGAATTTAGAGGCTTAATACGTTGTGGGGTTGTTAACCAATGTCAAAAAAAACAACATGTGTACTACTATTTCATGAGAAACTATTTGCTCTGTAAGCTTTCACCTGAAGTACAATAAAATATATATTAAAAAAATAAATAAATAAAAAAAAAAAAAAAAAAAAAAACCTGTTTTTAATCTTTGTCTGAAGAGCAGGCTTCAGGAATGGTTTCAGCTCTAGGTTAACAGAGCGTCTGGAGGCCATAGTTTCAGGGGTTCCTCCAGTCTCTGTCAGACCAATAAGTCTGGTCTTTTTACGTGAATTTGAATAGCAAAGATTAGACAGGACTATAAAACAAAAACTAGTACGTGTGAGGAATGTGCTTCTTAGTTCATTCAGATATACGAGACCAAATGGGCAGCTCCTATTCAAAAGCAAGATGAGAAGACAGGAAGGGACAGGAACTGGTTGAATGGACCCCAGGAAACTGAAGTGGAGAGGGTAAGTGTGCTGTCACATTGTGGGGATTGCAACCAATATCACAAAACAATATATGTATAAACTTTTGAATGAGTAATTAAAAAAAAAAAAAACTATTTTTAAGAGTGATGTTTGAAAATGCTCGTTAAGATTACTGCTGCTCCCAGTTATGATTGCATAGCTCATAGCAGATCGACTATCCCAACAAGATACAATGGAAATAGTATGAATCACTGGAAAAGCCAAATTTTATGTACATACGTTTTTTTTTTTTAAGGCATCAGAAAATAGCTTAGGCAGCCAAGACTTAAGAAGCCTACATCCCAGAGATTTTGGAATTGAATTAAAGTGAGCCCAACATTCTGTATGCATTTTCCCCCTCAGGTCATTTGCCAACTCAAGGCATAGGAGAGAAGCCAAGAAACTGGGCAGATAACTGTTTAGAGACAGAAAAGCCAGCAGAGGTTTCATCAATTTCATAGTCCTGGAGAGACCAAAACTGAAATGAGGCTGCCAAGGCAGCCAGGGTTTGAGGGACTAGGTATCTGGAGTGAGCCCAACATTCAACACTACTTTTTCCCTCAAGACATTGACTGATTTTTAAATTCCATAGAAAGGGAGGCTAAAAAGTCAAGCATAAAATGTCAGAAAAGCATAGTTGAGTTCTATTTTTTTTTTTTTTTGGCTGTATCATAATGCTGGAAAGGCAAAAATTCTAATTTAGGACCATTCAAATGAAAGGAGAACTCAAGACTCTCAGTTGGAAACTGTGGAGAGCAACATTCTAGGAGGTAGATCAAAGGTATAATGTGTCTTACTAGAGTACAGACTAGCCTCGATCAGGTTGGTGTCTGAACTGGAATAATCTCTCCCTTTTCAAACTGCCTTCCAGCGAATAGAATGAATTCACTCTTGAGGAAGATAACATCATCGAGTGCCTGTTCCAATTCTCATACGAAATATTTGAGCCTTGATAAAAAATTACCAAACAACCTAGAAAGAGAACCAAGAGGAAAAGAGATAATAGAAAGAAACTACCATTAACCTAGATATTGCAGTTATCAGACACAGGCTTTTTAAAAATTAATTATTATTTTTAAGAAAATAGATGAAAAGATGAAGAATTTGATCATGTAACTAAAATCTAATTTTAAAAACAGAAATTATAAGCTGAAAAATAGCAAAACTGACATTAAAAATTCAATGGACGGGTTTAATATCCCAGGGTTCACAGTGAAGAGAGTTAGCAGACCAGAAGCCTATCTTGTACACTTTTGGGGCTCAATACAGATCCCTTTGCAGGGCTAGTGCAGCCATCCCCCAGCTACTGTGAGTGTTGACTGATAACAACTCACAGCTGCACCCTTCTCTGGAGAACTGCCCAGACCACCTCACCCACCAGGGTATAGCTGGGGGAGCTATACCCTTCCTCAGCAGTGACCACAGACAATGATTGACAAATATGGGCATATAAAAGCTCAAACTTCTTATAAGGAATACCAGGTCTGGGCACCATTCATTTCCAAAAGGCCCATGGGAGCTGGTTTTGGCTAGACCCCAACTAAATCCACATCTTTATTTGGCTCCTCCTTCTCCCCTCTCCTTCTCTCTTCCTTATCAGTTCATCCAAAGACCACTCTCAATAAGTCACTTGCATAAGAATCCTCATCTCTTGCTCTGCTTCTAAAGAATCTGACATAATAAAGAGTGACATTTATTAGTGATAAAAGGCCCATACACCAGAGATTTAGCAATTCAAAATTTGAGTTTACTTGGTGACATAGCAGCTTCAAAAAATATAAAGCAAAAATTCACATAATTAAAAAGAGAGAAAACTCGACAGTCATTTCCAGACAAACACAACTCTCTCAGCAGATGATAGAACAAGATGACAAAAAATCAGCTGTAATATAGAAATCTGAACAATGTGATTTAGAAATTTTGTCCCAGTTTACTTATATTGAACAGACTACCCACTAATGATGGCACACTCATACTTAATGCACGTAAGAACATTTACCAAAATTGACCCTATGCTGGGCCATAAAGAAGTGCTGATACATTTAAAGAAATATTTTTCTGTTCAGGATAGAATTAAGATAGAAATCAATAACTAAAAGATAGCTAGGAAATCTCTTAGAATTTTCTTGCCTTGCGGGTTATTTGTACTTGTAAATAACCTAGGGCTAAATAAAAAAATTACAATTGAGTAACTCTTTTGAGCTGAGTGATACATTATTATATGTATCTGTATATTATTATAAGTATATGTATATTATCATATGTATATAATAGATATAGATGTTGTTGCTAGGTGCCCTCGAGTTGGTTCTGACTCATAGTGACCCTATGTACAACAGAACAAAACACTGCCTGGTCCTGCACCATCCTCAGAATCATTGCTGTGCTTAAGCCCATCATTGCAGCCACTGCGTCAATCCATCTCATTGAGGGTCTTCCTCTTTTGGGCTGACCCTCCACTCTACCAAGCACGATGTCCTTCTCCAAGGACTGATTCCTCCTGACAACATGTCCAAACTACGCTAGATGTAATCTTGCCATCCTTGCTTCTAAGGAGCACTCTGGTCATACTTCTTCCAAGACAGACTTGTTTGTTCTGTAGGCCCTCGGTGATATATATTCAATACCACAATTCAAAGGTGTCAGTTCTTCTTCAATCTTCCTTATTCATCGTCCAGCTTTCATATGCATATGAGGTGACTGAAAACAGCATGGCTTGGGTCAGGCACACCTTAGACTTCAAGGTAACGTGTTTGCTTTTCAACACTTTTTTGCAGCCGATTTGCCCAATGCAATGTGTGTTTTGATTTTTTGACTGCTGCTTCTGTGGCTGTTAATTGTGGATCCAAGTAAAATGAAATCCTTGACAACTTCAATCTTTTGTCCATTTATCATGATATTGCTTATTGGTCCAGTTGTGAGGATTTTTGTTTTCTTTATGTTGAGGTGTAATCCATACTGAAGGCTGTGGTCTTTGATCTCATCAGTAAGTGCTTCAAGTCCTCTTCACTTTCAGCAAGCAAGGCTGTGTCATCTGCATAACACAGGTTGTTAATGAGTTTTCCTCCAATTCTGATGCCCTGTTCTTCATATAGTCCACTTTCTCAAATTATTTGCTCAGCATACAGATTGACTAGGTATGGTGAAAGGATACAACTCTGACACACACCTTTCCTGACTTTAAACCCTTTTTCTGTTCAGACAACTGCCTCTTGATCTATGTACAGGCTCCTCATGAGCATCATTAAGTGTTCTGGAATTTTCATTCTTCGCAATTTTATCCATAGTTTGTTATGATCCACACAGTCGAATGCCTTTGCATAGTCAATGAAACACAGGTAAACATCTTTCTGGTTTTCTCTGCTTTCAAACAGGATCCATCTGATGTCAGTAATGATATACCTTGTTCTACATCCTCTTCTGAATCCAGCTTGAATTTCTGGCAGTTCCCTAACAATATACTGCTGTGGCCACTTTTGAATGGTCTTCAGCAAAATTTTACTTGTGTGTGATATTAATGATATTGTTTGATAATTTCCCCATTTGGTTGGATCACCTCTCTTTGGAATGCACATAAATACGGATCTCTTCCAGTTGGTTGGCCAGGCAGCTGTCTTCCAAATTTCTTGGCAAGGAGATATAGACATCGCCTTTGAAATACTGACAAAAACTCCAAACACATAGGAATAAATCATAAATTAAAAAAAAAAAGTAAAACCTCTAAGCAAAAACTTACAAAACATTTGTGAAAGAAATTTTAAAAAAGACCTAATAAATGAAGGGATATACCAAGACCAAAGAAGAATTGACACCTTTGAGTTGTGGTGTTGGCAAAGAATATTGAATACCACAGACTGCCAAAAGAATGAACAAATCTGTCTTGGAAGAAGTACAGCCAGAATGCTCCTTAGAAGCAAGGATGACGAGACTTCGTCTAACATACTTTGGACATGTTATCAGGAGGGACCAGACCCTGGAGAAGGACATCGTGCTTGATAAAGTGGAGGGTCAGCGAAAGAGAGGAAGACCCTCAAGGTGATGGATTGACACAATGGTTGCAACAATGGGCTCAAGCATAACAACAATTGTGAGGATGGCCCAGGACTGGGCAGTGTTTTGTTCTGTTATACATAGGGTTGCTATAAGTTGGAAGTGACTCAACAGCGCCTAACAATATAACGAAGACTCTCCAGAATGTGTTCTTTTACTCTAAATTCAGTATTCATCAAAGGGAACCATACAAACAAACAAACAAACAAACAAACAAAAAACTAGTGCTCTAAAACTCCCAAGAACTCTGTTATATTCTCCTAAATAATTTATCATAATTTTGTATACTATTTTTATTTAATGATTTCAGAGGCCAAGCTCTGTAGGTATATATCTTGTAAATTCTAACTCTCTTCCCAAATTTCCTATAAAGTTCCCTTTGCAGACCCATCTGTCAAAACAATCAAGTTTATCCAAAAAAGGAGAAAAAGAAGGGGAAAAAAACTTCAACTTTTCAATGTGTATCTATGTTAATGCATTTTATAACGAAGCTCTTAGGAATTAACTCAAAGAGGCTGTTCCTGAGCCCCCTCACATAGCATAGCTCATTATTGCTGATGTCAGATTCTGCTCTTATTATTCTTAGAGGCTACCATCATATGTTGTCTTGTAAATGACTCTTTTCAAGTATGACTTAGATTGTTAGAGAAATATATAAACAAAATTAAATGTGGGCCAAAGTAAATATTAATTTAAAAACTATGGCCCTAAGTCCAAAATGAAGTAAGCTTTTTGGCTAACATCTGCAGTTTTGCTAAGCTGTCTGCATTTGCAGCAAATGGGAAACAAAAAGGAAAAAAAGAGCTAAGGAGAGAAAATATTAGTGCTAATAGGCACAACAACACATGAGAGACAGCAGACCTAGAAGCAAGATGAATATTCTCTTCAGTAACCCAGTACTGAGCTGCTGGATGAACATTTCTTTCCCAATTTCAGTTTGTTTGAGCCTGTGGGAGTCTCGATATTTCCTTGGATCATGGAGTTGCTTTCCCCAGGACACCAATACAGGCTTTCCTCTAGAAGCCTGCTGTGCCACGCAGCCTCTCATCACCCTTGGAGCAGGTCAAGTTTGGTTTCCAGCTTTCCCATAGCGTTCTGCTCAGTCTTCTGGAATTGAGCCACCAGGGAGAGGCCTAAGGGGAAAATCTTGTTGCCAAGGAAGATGTCACGCTAGCTATTTAATTCCTTATGAGCAGAAAGCTTTCTTAAGTAATTGAATAGATGCCTTCAAATTTTATGCTTAATGCACTTCACAGTTTACGAAGTGCTGTCACAATATATGGACACATTTGCCTTCACAATAATAACCCTATGGGGAACCGTAGCAGTATTCCTAACCAGTATTCCTAATTTTATAAATTAGAAAACTGAGGCTTAAAAAGTTTTATTGATTTGCTAGTTTTATTGATTTATCTCCCCACCATTCTTTCTATTGTATTGCCCATTATCATTTTTTTTTTTAATTGCACTTTAGGTGAAGGTTTACAGAACAAATAGTTTCTCATTAAATGGTCAGTACACGTATTGTTTTATGACATTGGTTAACAACCCCACAACTTGTCAACACTCTCCCCTCTCGACCTTTTTTTTCTTTTTTTTGGTGAAAATATACATAGCCGAAGATACACCATTTCAAAAATTTCTATACGCACAATTCAGTTACATTGGTTACGTTCTTCCAGTTGTGCTGCTATTCTCACTTTAGATGAAGGTTTACAGAACAAACTAGTTTCTCATTAAACAGTTAGTACACATGTTGCCCTATGACAATGGTTAACAACCCCCCTACATGTCAACACTGTCCTTACTCAACCTTGGGTTCCCTATCACCAGCTTTCCTGTCTCCTTCTGCCTTCTATCCCTTGTCCCTGGACTGCTGTGCCTCATTAGTCCTGTTTTTTTTTTTTTTTTATGGGGCTGTCCAATCCTTGGCTGAACGGTGGTCCTCAGAAGTGACTTCACCGCTGAGCTAAAAGGGTGTCTGGGGGCCATACTCTTGGGGTTTCTCCAGTCTCTTTCAGTAAATCTGGTCTTTTTTTGTGTGAGTTAGAATTTTGCTCTACATCCTTCTCCAGCTCTGTTCAGAACCCTCTGTAGTAATCCTGGTCAGAGGAGTCAGTGGGCACCATCTAGCTGTACTGGACTCAGTCCAGTGGAGGCCTTGGTAGCTGTGGTCCATTAGTCCTTTGGACTGATCTTTTCCTTGTATCCTGTTCTCTTCATTCTCCCTTATTCCTGAAGGGGTGAGACCAGTGGACTATCTTAGATGGCTTCTCACAGGCTTTTAAGACCCCAGATGCTACTCACCAAAGTAGACTGTAGAACATTGTCTTCATAAACTGTGTTATGCCAATTGAGCTAGATGTTCCCCGAGACCATGGTCCCCACAGCCCTCCGCCCAGCAATTCAGTCCCTCAGGGAGTTTGGATGTGTCTATGGAGCTTCCATGACCTTGTACAAGATGTGCTGGCTTCCTCAGTATTGTGTGCTGTCTCACCCTTCACCAAAGATACCACTTATCTATTGTCTATTTAGTATTTCCCCCCACCCTTCCCAACCCTGGTAACTAACAAAGATTGTTACTTTTTCTGTGTAAACTTTTTCATGAGTTTTTACAATAGAGGTCTCATTTGTCCTTTTGTGATTGACATATTTCACTCAGCATAATGTCCTCCAGCTTCATCCATGTTATGAGATGCTTCACAAATTCATCATTGTTCTTTACTGTTGTGTAGTACTCCATTGTGTGTATGTATCATAGTTTGTTTATCCACTTATCTGTTGATGGGCATCTAGGTTGTTTCCATCTTTTTGCTATTGTGAACAATGCTGCAATGAACATGGTTGTGCATATGTCTATTAGTGTGACGGCTCTTATTTCTCTAGGATGTAGTCCTAGGAGTGGGATTTCTGGATCGTATGGTATTTCTGTTTCTAGCTTTCTAAGGAAGTACCATATCATTTTCCAAAATGGTTGTATCAGCAGTGCATAAGACTTCCGATCTCCCCACAGCCTCTCCAACATTTGTTATTTCCAGTGTTTTTTATTTTTGTGCCAGTAATGTCAAGGTGAGATGGTATCTCATTGTGGTTTTAATTTGCATTGGTCTAATGGCTAGTGAACTTGAGCATTTCCTCATGTGTCTGTCGGCCATTTCAATGTCTTCTTTGGTGAAGTGTCTGTTCATTTCCTTTGCCCATTTTTTAATAGGATTATTTGTCTTTTTGTTGTAGAGGTGTTGGATTTTCTTGTAGATTATGGAGATTAGAGCTTTGTCTTACTTGTACTGTCCAAAAATTTTTTCCCACTCTGTAGATTGTCTTTTTACTCTTTTGGTGAAGTCTTTTGATGAGCATAGGTGTTTAATTTTTAGAAGATCCCAGTTATCTAGCTTATCTTCCAGGGTTTGTGTGTTGATGTTTATGGTTTGTATCCTGTTAATGCCATGTATTAGGGCCTGTAGCATTGTTCCTATTTTTGATTCTATGAACTTTATAGTTTTTGGCTTTATATTTAGGTCTTTGGTCCATTTTGAGTTAGTTTTTGTATGTGGTGTGAAGTATGGGTCCTATTTCATATTTTTGCAGATGGATATTCAGTTTTGCCAGCACCATTTGTTCAAAAGACTGTCTTCCTCATCTGATGGACTTTGGGCCCTTGTCGAAGATCAGGTGACCGTAGGTGGATGGATTGACATCTGGGTTCTCAATTCTGTTCCATTGGTCAGTGTATCTGTCGTTGTACCAGTACCAGGCTGTTTTGACTACCGTAGCTGTATAGTAGGTTCTGAGGTCAGGTAGTGTGAGTCCTCCTACTTTATTCTTCTTCTTCAGTAGTGCTTTTCTTATTCGGGGCTTCTTCCCTTTCCATATAAAGTTAATGAGTAGTTTTTCCATCTCTTTGAAGAATGTTATTGGTATTTGGATCAGGATTGCATTGTATTTGTAAATTGCTTTGGGTAAAATTGTCATTTTCACAATGTTGAGTCTACCTATCCATGAGCATGGTATGTTTTTCCATTTATTTAGATCCTTTCAGGTTTCTTGCAGTAGTGTTTTGTAATTTTCTTTGTATAGGTCTTTTACATCCCTGGTTAGGTTTATTCCTAAGTATTTTTTTTTTAGGGGTTATTATAAATGGTATTGTTCTCCTGATTTCCTTTTCATTGTTCTCTTTATTGGTGTATGGGAATCCAACAGATTTTTGTATGTTTATCTTGTATCCTGCTACTCTGCTGAATCTTTCTATTAGTCCATTATCATTTTTTAAAAATTTATTTTTCTAATTAGTTTAACTAAAACATACATATATATATATATATATATATATATATATATATATATATATATGCAATGTCTTTTGAGCAACTTGATAACATTAAAATATGTTAAAATAACTAGAAAAATATTTTATGGACTATCTTCATATATATCAAATCCAGAAAGAGAAAATATATGCTTATCTTAAAACTTTGATCTAGCAGTGCTATAAATTCTGCAACATTTCAAACATTAGTCTGTCTTCTAAAATGTTCCATGAATTCTTGAAATATTTAATTTTGAATGTGCTACAGCTGTTTTCAATAAAAGGAACTTCCCATTTGGTATTTTCTTCAGTAGTTTAAAGTCTATTATGAAACATAAATAGAAACAACACATTAATCAACAATAAGTTATAAGTCATGTTTTCAAATGTGGGTGCTTGTATCTAGAAAAATCTCCATAAATACCAAAGTTGAGAAATCTGCTGCATTCTTTGAAAACCAGCATCTTGATGCTAGTGCATTAGAGTGTGTATGTAAATTATGATAAATATATAATCCTCACACCGCAAAGTTTCTGACCATTTAAGAAATCACTTTCAAGTGCCTATGGTTTGCATACTTGTGTCTTGAAATACAATTTGGGATAATAAAATGATGAAGGTGGCAGAGTTAATAAAATATAGAATGAAACCAATACTTTGTTAATTTTCTAAAGCTGTATGTACAAGAGTATATGGTTGACATGTATGTCTTCCTAATTTCTTGGCGTAGATGAGTGCTTCCAGTGTTGCATTCGTTTGCTGAAACGTATCAATTGTATTCCTTCAATTCCTGCAACCTCGTTTTAGCCAATGCCTTCAGTGCAGCTTGGACTTCTTCCTTCTATAACATCAGTTCTTTTTCATATGCTACCTCCTGAAATGGTTGAATATCAGCTAATTCTTATCGGTACAGTAACTCTGTGTATTCCTTCCATCTTATTCTGATGTTTCCTGTGTCTTTCAGTATTTTGCCCATAGAATCGTTCGGTATTGCAACCTGAAGCTTTAATTTTTTCTTCAGTTCTTTCATCTTGAGAAATGCCGAGTATATTCTACCCGTTTAATTTTGTCAACTTCAGGTCTTTGCACATTTCATTATAATGCTTCTCGAGCCACCCTTTGAAATCTTCTGTTCAGCTCTTTTACTTCATCATTTCTTCCATTTGCTTTGGCTGTTCTACTTTCAAGAGCAAGTTTCAAAGACTCTTTTGACATCTAGATAGATCTTTTTTGCTTTTCTGACTTTTTAATCACTTTTTGGTTTCTTCATGTATGATGTCCTTGATGTCATCCCACAGCTCATCTGGTCTTTGGCCGTTAATGTTCGATGCATCAAATGTATTATTGAGATGGTCTCTAAATTCAGGTGGGATATACTCAAGATCTTACTTTATCTCTTGTGGGCTTGTTTTAGTTTTCTTCAGCTTCAACTTGAACTTGCATAAGAGGAATTGGTGGTCTGTTCCTCAGACGGCCCCTGGCCTTGTTCTGACTGAAGATATTGAGCTTCTCCATAGTCTTTTTCACAGATGTAGTCAATTTGATTCCTGTGTAGGCCATCTGGCTGGGTCCACATGTATAGTTGCCATTTGTGTTGTTGAAAAAAGGTATTTTCAATGAATATGTCATTGGTCTTACAAATTCTATCATGTGATTTCTGGCATCATTCATATCACCAAGGCCATATTTTCCAACTACTGATCCTTCTTTCTTTCCAACTTTTGCATTCCAATCACCAATAATTACCAACGCATCTCGTCTGCATATTTGATCAATTTCAGACTGCAGTAGCTAGAGAAAATCTTCAAGTTCTTCATCTTTGACATTAGTGGTTGGTACATGTCATGGATTGAATTGTGTCCCCCAAAAACATGTGTATCAGTTTGGCTAGGTCATGATTCCCAGTATTGCATGATTGTCCACCATTTTGTCATCTGATGTGATTTTCCTGTGTGTTGTAAATCCTACCTCTATGATGTTAATGAGGTGGGATAAGTGGCAGTTATGTTAATGAGGCAGGACTCAATCTACAAGATTGGACTGTGTCTTGAGTCCAGTCTCTTTTGAGATATAAAAGAGAGAAGTGAGCAGAGAGATGAGGGACCTCATACCACCAAGAAAGCAGCAGCAGGAGCAGAGTGGGTCCTTTGGACCCAGGATTCCTGTGTGGAGAAGCTCCTAGTCCAGGGAAGATTGATGACAAGGACCTTCCTACAGAGTCAATAGAGAAAGCCTTCCCCTGGAGCTGGTGCCCTGAATTTGGACTTCTAGCCTACTAGACTGTGAGAGAATAAACTTCTGTTTGTTAAAGCCATCCACTTGTGGTATTTCTGTTATAGCAGCACTAGATAACTAAGACAGTGCATAAATTTAAATAATAGTTGCATTAACTGGTTGGTCTTCCTTGTAGATGTATAGATATTATCCTATCATTGACAGCATTGTACTTCAGGACAGATCTTCCATTTTCTTTTTGACAATGAATGCGACGCCATTCCTCTTCAGCTTGTCATTCCTGGCATAGTAGACCACATGATTATCTGATTCTAAAAGCCCAATACCAGTCCATTTCAGCTTACCAATGCCTAGGATATTGATCTTTATGCATTCCATTTCATTTTTGACTACTTCCAATGTTCCTAGATTCATTCTTTGTACATTCCACCTTCTAATTACTAATGGATATTTGCAGTTATTTCTTCTCATTTTGAGTTGTGCCACATCAGCAAATGAAGGTCTCAAAAGCTTTACTCCATCCATGTCATTAAGGTCGACTCTACTTTGAGGAGGCCACTCTTCCCTGGTTGTATTTTGAGTGACTTCCATCCTGAGAGGCTCATCTTCTGGCACTATATCAGACTTGTTCCTCTGCTATTTGTAAGGTTTTCACTGGCCAATATTTTTAGAAGTATATCATCAGGCCTTTCTTCCTCATCTGTCTTAGTCATGAAGCTCTATTGAAACTTGTCCACCATAGGTGACCCTACTGGTGTTTGAAATACCTGTGGCATAGCTTCCAGCACCACAGCAACCTGTAAGCCACCACAGTATGACAAACTGACAGATGAGTGGTGGTAGTACATCATAGTTACCCAATAATATTTGTTGAATAAAAGGAGTCAAGTCCATGATTGTTAAGGTTTTGTGTCAACTTTGCTGGACCACGATTCACAGTGGTTTGGCAGTTATGATGTAGTTTGGCAGTGGTATAATAATGTGATCACCTCCATGACGGGATCTGCTATGAGCAGCCAATCAGTTGAAAGGGAGTTTCCTTGGGGGTATGGCCTGCATCGGTATAAGAGAACTTTCTGGCAAGGCTTGTGGGCTTTTGCTTGCACTGGATCCTGTAGCTGATCTCTGTTTGTCTGACCTCCAGTTCTTGGGACTTGAACTAGCAGCTTACCTGCTGTCTTGCCTGCTGATCTTGGGATTTGTTGGTCTTCACAGGCTGTAAGCAAGAGCCCTGCTGTCTGACTTGCCGATCTTGGATTCACCAGCCCCTGCAGCTACTTGAATCAGGAGAAGCCTCCGGCCTGACCCACATTCCAGCCTCTACAACCACATGAGCCATTTCCTTAATATAAATCCATCTCTATGTATATTTACAAGCTTCATTGGTTTTGCTTCTCTAGAGAACTCAGCCTAAGAAAAAGTCTAAAAAAGAAAAAAAAAGGCTTAAGTAGGTGTTAGACATCTACGTGAAAGTAATTATGTCTTGACTGAAATTGTGTCTAAGCATACAATAAAATTTATTTTTGCCAGAGAGAAATCATTAAAACCAAAGAACCAATTATTTATATTTGAAAAAAAAAATTTGGTAATCTCTGATAAATGCAATGTTTCTTACCATTTTTATTTTTACAATAAATTCTCAGAGAGATATAAATATGAATCCTGGTTTTTATAATTAATTATATATATATATATATACATATATACGTTATTGCACTTTAGATGGAGGTTTATAGAGCAAATTAGTTTCTCATTAAACAATTAATACACATACTGTTTTATGACATTGGTTGCTAACCCCAGGACATGTAAACACTCTTCTCTTCAGGACTTTGGGCTTCTTGTTACTAGCTTCCCCATCCCCTCCTGTTTTCTCATTATTGCCCCTGGGCTGGTGTGCCCATTTAGTCTTGTTTTGCTTTATGGGCCTGTGGTTTTTATGTTTGAGAGGCTTAACCTGCAATTATTGGTTTTGAAAATTTTGTGGGGTTCCTCATGGCAGTTAAGGAACATTTATGCACAACCTGACCATGACAAGGTGGTTTTGAATCTATACTTTAGAATGAGTTGTCACTTTATTAATAATTTATTCATTTGTTTTGAACAGAGCCATAGACAATGTGATTTGTCACACAGAGAAATATAATCTTGGATTAAGTTCAGAGTAGCAATAATATTTGCCTAGTTTAGGGGATGGTGAACTCTATATGAATTTAAGTAGAAGCTCATTGGAATTTTAGCTCTAAATGTTTCTTCTAATCACAGGTACATTACAGTAGAAGCATGATGGGACCCAAAGATAAAAAAGAAAGAATGATGCTTTAGATGTCAGGATCATTGGAATCCCTAACCTATTATTAATAAACTGATGTTGGATATTAATTTATATTGCCTAGGTCTGTTGCTTCATTTGTGTAATGAGAGGTTTGGGCTAAGTAAACTCAAGTTCTATGTCTCTTCTGTTTATTTTTTATAATTCCTAGATTTTTCATTTTGAGTTTTATACTTTGTTTCCTTAAGAATTATATAGTCCATAGTAATTGTTTTAAGATGATATACCGGATGGAATAGTATGCCCCCAAAATTTATTTTCACCCAGAACCTCAGAATGTGACCTTATTTGGATACGTGGTCTTTGCAGATGTAAATAGTTAAGGCCATAATCGATTAGGGTGAGTCTTACATCCAATATGACCAGTGTCTTTGTAAGAAGAGGAGAGACACAGACATACACAGAGAAGAAGTCCATGTGAGGATGGAGGCAGAGATTGGAGTAATGCTACAAACCAAGGAACACCAAGGATTTCTAGGAAGAAGCAAGGAAGGATTTTTCTCTAGAGGCTTCACCAGGGCAAGACCCTGCCAAGAGCTTGATTTTAGACTTCTAGCCTACAAAACTGTGAGACAATAAATTTCTGTTGTTTTCAGTAACACAGTTTGTGGTACTTTGTTGTGGCAGTCATAGGAATTTAATACAGGTGAGTTATTGGTGATCCAATTTATTATTGTCACAAAATTCCATTCTGAAAAATGTCACAAAAGGCCTTAAAGTCTGTGTTTTTCCAACAACTGTTGCAATTAAGCCACTGATATTTAGAAACTATCATTTTCACTCTGATAACCCATTTTCCAGCTTCAGATAAAGGCTTTAAAGAATTGATCTAGGAAATAATTTTACAGCATATTGTCACACGCTAGGAAAAGAACACTGTCTCTCTCTGTATCCTTATCTTTGTCTCTATTTTACTGTCTTTCTTTGTCTCTGTTGCTGTCTCTTTGTCTCTCTCTCACACCAGCACACACCTTCCCAAATAATTATAATAAAAACAAAATTAGTTTTGTTTTTTTAAAATTTTACTAAACATTTGATAATAAGTAAATTGTAAAACAACTCTGTGTCAAAAAAATATATATCCTTTGAATTATGGTGTTGGCGAAGAATATTGAATATACCATGGACTTCCAGAAGAATAAACAAATCTGTTTTGGAAGAATTACAGCCAGAATGCTCCTTAAAAGTGAAGATGCTGAGACTTCATTTCATGTACTTTGGACATGTTATCAGGAGGGGTCAGTCCCTAGAGAAGGACATTATGCTTGGTAAAGTAGAGGGTCAGCGAAAGAGAGGAAGACCCTCAACAGGATGGATTGACACAGTGGCTGCAACAATGGGCTCAAGCATACCAATGATTGTGGAAATAGCGCAGGACTGGGCAGTGTTTTGTTCTGTTGTATATAGGGTCGCTATGAGTTAGAACCAACTCGACGGCACCTAACAACAACAACATATATATATATATCACTGGCCTACCTCACACAATGTAGTATTAGATAAAATGAATGCCTGTATTGACAACTGGAAAACCGGTTAGGTCATTACAACTTGATTTTTATACGTATAAGAAAGTGAGATTTCCTATGTTTATAGTTCAAGAACTATTACAAAATAAAAATTTCCATGTAATTACTACTTAAGTAAAAATAAATAAATAAAATAGAACACTATCAGGAACCCAGAAGCAGCCTTTATGATTGTTCTCATGATTACTCCCCTTCTCCATTCCAAAGTCAGCCCCTGCATTAGATTGAATAGTGTCCCCCCAAAATTCGTATCTGCCTGGTATGTCAGAATGTGGCCTTATTTGAAGAGAAGATCCTTGCTGATGTAATTAAGCTATAGATTGTGATTAGATTATATTGGATTAGGTCAAGCCCTAAATCCAGTCAGAGCATTCTTATCGTGACAGAATGGGACACAAAAACAGGGCCAAAGAAAAGGCAACGTGAAGAAGAAGAGAGAGACTGGAGTGAAAATTCTGTGAGCTAAGGAATGCCAACCACTGCCACTAACCACTAGAAGTTCGGAGAGAAGAATGGAGTGATTTCTCCCTCAGAGCCTCCAGAAGGAACCAATCCTTTCGCCACCTTGATTTTGGACTTTGGCCTCCTAAAGTATGAGAGAATAAATTTCTGTTCTTTTAAGTTACCCAGTTTGTGGCACTTTGTTAGGGCTGCCCTAGGAAACTAATGCAGATTATAGTTCCAAGAAGTGTGGTGCTGTCGTAATAAATGCATACAAAAGTGAGAGTGGATTTGGAATTGTGTAATGGGTAGAGGCTGGAAAAATTTTGAGGCACATGCTAGAAAAAGCCTAGATTGCCTTGAAGAGACTATTTGTAGAAATGTGCACATTAAAGGCAAGTCTAATGAGGGCTTGGAAATAAGTAGCAGCAGAGAAAGTTTCTATTATCTTAGAGAATACATATATCATCATGAACAGAATACTGATAGACATATTAGACATATTAACATTAATATATAGAATAGGCAAATCTATAGAGACCAAAGTGTATTAGTGGTTAACAGGGGTGGAAGGAAGGGGAAAAGAAGGAATCATTGCTTAGGGGGTACTGAACTTTTGTTAAGAGTGATGAAAATTTGGAAAAGAGATAGTGGTAATGGTTGCACAACATGATGAATGTAATTAATGTCATTGAACTGTACATGTTAAAAATATCGGGATGGCAAATGTTTTGCGGTAAATGTACTTACAGGTCTTAGAAGGAAATAATGAATACGTTATTGAACACTGAAGGAAAGGTGATACTGTGATAAAGTGGCAGAAAATCTGCCAGAATTGTGTTCTGCTGTTGGGAGGAAAGTAGACTTTGTAAGCTGTCTTAGTTACCTAGTGCTACTTTAACACATATACCAAAAGTGAATGACTTTAAAGAGCAGAAATTTATTTTTTCACACTTCTGGAGGCTGAAAGTCCAAATCAAGGTCTTGGTCATGTCAATTTCTTCCTTGTTAGAAGCCCCAAGCATTCCTTGGTTCCTAGGTGTTCCTTGGCTTATAGATGATCTTCACGTGGTGTCTGTATCCCACTGTATGTGTGTCTCTGTGTCTATTCTGGTCTTTTATAACTCAATAGTGATAGTTTAGTATCCGCCCTACACTGGTATGACATCATTAACTATTTTCAAACATGGACACATCCACAGGTACAAGGACCAGAAATACAACTTATATTTTGAGGGAATGCAATTCAGTCCATAATGTAAGTGATGAACTTGAATATTTAACTGAGGAGATTTCCAACAAAGTGTGGAAGTTGCAGCCTGGTTTATCCTTGTTGCTTAAGGTGAAATGCAAGAAGAAATAGATAAGTTGAAGAAGGAACTGTTAAGCAAAAATAAAGCAGCATGTGATGATTTGGGAAGTTCTCAGCCTACCCAGATTGTTAAATTAGGAAATTTACTGATGATAAAGTATGCTCTGGAGAGAACACCAAGGATGGGTCTGGACAACCTTTTGATGAAGATATTAGATGTATGACTAATGTATCTAATCAACAAATTCAAGAATAGAGATGAGATTATCCAGAAAGGGCCTGTAGAAGTCTTTTGTGACTAATACCTTAAATGCTTTTGAAATGCACAATAGACCCACAAGGTTTTTGAGAATGTTATACCAGTAGAAATACTGCTAGCTTGGACTGAAAGGGACAGACTGGAAAAAAATGAAGGAAGGTCTTGAGACTTCCAGAATTCTACTGGCAGGAAGATAACTGACAGAGCCATTTGGTTCAAAGGTATGCTACCCTTACAACATGGTGGATGTAATTAATCTCACTGAATTGAACACATAAAAATGATTGAAATGGCAAATGTTTGTTACATATATTTCACCACAATAAAATTTTTTTAAAAAATAGGGTAAAAAAAAAAAAAGATGTAGTACTCTTCAAGAAAAAGGAAGAATGATTCTGAGGACAAAGCCACAGATGCAGAGGTCAGAGAAGTGGGCCTAGGGGCAGGGACCAGCAGGGTCCTCTTGAGCCCAGCGGGTGGGGCCACACCTGTGATCCCAGAGAACAAAGCATCAAGCCACAGAGGATTATTCTTATGCCTTGAAACCTAATGGAATTTCCCCTATGGTGTTTCAGACTTGCTTGGGATCAGTAACCCCTTTATTTCTTCTAATGTCTCCGTTTTTGAAGGAGAATGTTTATCTTATGCCTGTCTCACCATTGTATTTTTGGAAGCATATAACTTGTTTTCTAGTTTCACGGGTCCACAGATGGAGATCAATATTGCCCCAGGATAGATCATATCCAGAGTCTCACCCCTACCTTACATATAGATTTAGATGGTGATATTTCAGACTATTTGGATGAGATTTTGGACTTTGGGGTGATGCTCAAATGGGTTAAGAGTTTTTGGAATGTTAAAATACGGTGAATGTATTTTGCATATAGGAAGGACATTAATTTCGGTGGGCCAGAGAGAAGACTATAGTGGGTTAAATAGTATCCTCCTAAATTCATGTCCACTGGGAACTTGTAAATGTGACCTTATTTGGAAATAGAGTCTTTGTACATCTATTAGTTAATGATTGAGATGAAATCATATGGGATTAGGGTGGGCCCTAAATCCTATGACCCAGAGAATACCCAAATCCATTGCTATCAAGTTGATTTCAACTCATAGCGACCCTATAGGACAGTGCAGAACTACCCCATAGGGTTTCCAAGGAGTGGCTGGTGGATTTGAACTGCTGACCAAATCCTACTAGGGTGTCCTTTCAAGACACGGAAAAAGACACACAGACACACAAAGAGAAAGCCCATGGGAAGATGAACTCAGATATTAGAGTTATGCTGCCACAAGCCAAGGAAGCCCTGGGGTCACCTCAAATCATCAGAGGGAGTATGACCCTGCCAACACATTCATTTCAGAGTTCTTGCCTCCAGATCTGTAACAGCATTTATGCTGTTTTAAGCCACCTAGTTTGTGGTAATTTGTTACTGCAGTCCTAGGGAACTCAAACAACCACTATTCTAACTTCTACCACCAGAGATTAGTTTTGCCTGAGCACTACAAGATCAGTTTTTTGAGCACTACAAAAATGGGGTCTACTTAAATTGTGTTCTGTTTGCATCTAACTTCTTTCATTTACCTATGTTAGTACATGTAGCATTTGCATGTGACATTGATTTGTTAATTTTCATAGCTGTATATTTTTCCAGAATATGAATATGCCACAATTTATTTATCCATTCTACTGTTGATAGGCATTAGTGTTGTTTCCAGTTTTAAGCTATTAAAAATAGTGCTGATATTAACATTCTTATAGATGTCTTTGAAAATACACCGTATTTTTTACGCAAATAATGCACATCGTCTATGTTTGTTTACCAATTGCTCCCTCCTCCCTCAAGGTATTTTCGTAAGTGCCACTATGCCAATTTTTTTTACAGTAACATGTAAACAAAAAATGGCATAGTGGTGCTTACAAAAACACCTCACTTGGGGAGGGCGCGGTTGGCAAACAAACATAGAAGGCATGCATTATTTGCATAAAAATACGGTGTATGAACTTCTGTTTTTTTTTACAGTTCAGTGACAATTGTTTCAAAGTTTTATTGTAGACTTTGCTGCTAGATACAAAATAAAGACATACAGCTATATTTTTGTTGTAAGTAGTGCAGCATGTACAAGGTCTAATCTATAAAAACCATTTCAAAATATACATTTGTTTTTAGTAATGCATGCTGTTTGAGTTGGTTCATATTAATACCTAGATGTGGAATTGCTGGTTGTTACGGACTGAGTTGAATCCCACATAAAGATACGTCACAGTCCTTCCTAACCCTTGCAACTGGGGTATATGAACTTGTTTGGTGAAATAGGGTTTTTCTTTGCAGATTTTATTAATGAAGTCATACCAAATCAGGGTGAGTCTTATTCCTAATCACTTCTGAGTGGAATCTTATAAAAGAGAAGGATGACGTGGAAAGAGAGTCACATGCATGGGCAAGATAGCATGTAAGGATCTGTCTATATGCCAAGGAATACCAAGAAACACCTGGGGCTACAGAAGCTGAAGAAGAAAAGGACAGAGCTTCCCCTAGGCTGACAGAGAAAGCATATCCCTGCTGGGTCCCAGAATTCAAATTTCTAACCTTCAGAACTGAGAGAAAATAAATTTACATTCTTAGGCTGACAGAGAGAGCATATCCCCGCTGAGTCTCAGAATTCAAATTTCTAGCCTCCAGAACTGAGAGAAAATAAATTTATGTTCTTTAAAGTCACTCACTTTGTTGTATTTTGTTATGACAGCCCTAACTGACTAAAGCTTTGGTCATAGGATATATTTTGGTTTATTATTAGTAGCTAGTGCCAAAAAAATTTTCAAAGTGATTTTACTGATTTATACTTTGAAAAAAGTGTATAATTTCCTACTGTTCCATATCCTTGCCAACACATGGTATTTTCTCTCCTTTTAGTTTTAGCCATTAATACATGTGTGTGTAACAGTATCTCATAGTGGTTTTAATGTTCATTTCTCAGATAAATAAATAAAGCGAACTTTTTTCCCAGATGTTTATTTATCATTTGGTAGACTTTATGTGAAATGCCTTTTTAATCTGTTGTGGATTACATTGTGTCTCCCAAAACAGGTATTGAAATTCTAATCCTTGCACATGTAAATAAGACCCTGTTGGGAAATAGGGACTTTTCTTTTTTTATGTTAATAAGGTGATAAGGGTGTAGGAAGGTCCTAAACCTAATCACTTCTGAGTTATAAGAAGAGCACAACAGACACAGAGATGTACATAAGAAAGAAGCCCTATGAAGACAGACACCCACGAAAGATGCATCTATAAGCCCAGGAACTCCAAGCATTGCCAGCTATTTAAAGCTGAAATAGACAAAGAAGAAGTTCCTCCTAGAGCCATGTCTTGAATTCTGACTTCTAGCCTCCTAAGGAATGTTGAGAAAATAAATTTACATTCTTTAAAGTCACCCCCTTGTAGTATTTCAGTTACAGCAGCTCTAGGTAACTAAGACAGTCTGTTTTCTAATTTTTTATATGGTTGGCTGTTTTTTGTTTTTCCTGCCTTCCTTTCTGCCTCACCCTCTTCGTTTCTTTTTCTTTTTATATTCTTGACACAAGCCTTTGACTGGTCACATATATTGCAGATAAGCGTCTTCCAGTCTGTAGCCTGCCTGTTTGCTTTCTTAATGGTATATTTTAATAAATAAAAATTCTTAAAATTAATGGCGTCGTATTTCTCATGCTTTTTGGCTAATCTTTTTTATGTCCTATTTAAAAAAAAAATCAAATCCAAATTCTCTGAAGATTTTCTTCTATATTTTTTTCTAGAAGCTTCATTGTTTTGCCTTTCAAATCTTAACTGTATTTTTTCATTGGGAAATATCAAAAGCACATTCCACTATACCGAAGTGAGGTTAATAAAAAGAATACAAACAGGAAGAAAAACAAAACAAAATAATTCTCCTCCAAGCATGTGCTTTTTTGTGGCTATTAAAATATCCCCTTTTGTTGAATTGGAGGATTGAGTTTAAAGAAACGCTTCTTCTAAATATTAACTTCCTTTTTGGTTTTAACAAACAAAGGGCATCAAAAAAAATTGCCTAAGTGTTATGTGCTTTCACTTCTGCAGTTTGTTATTGGTTACTGCAATTTATCCAAAAAACTGTCAGAAATCTCATTTCTATTGTGTTACAATAAAATAATTTTTATATTTTGTATTTTCAGGATTGTTTGTTCTTTTTGCACTGCTTGATTATTTTCCCCCTTGTGCCAGAAAGAGAATTTACTCATATACTTTCAGACATAAATAAATGAGTTAATAGGCTTATTTCCAGGGTTATAAATCAACCACTAATGATTTATTGCAATATGTACTGTAAATATACTGAAAGTAAACTAGTAAAAGGAAAACGATTCTAAAAAAGAAAGGAGGGAGAAAATAAAAAAAAAGAGAGAGAGAGAGAATGGCTGTATATGAAAATGTTTACCACAGTTAACTCTGGTTATCAGGACAATGAGAACATTCAATTTTCATATTTCCACCTGCCCCCCAGTGACAGTGATCTATTGGAAGTAGATGACCTTTCTTCCTAGGTGCCTCTGAATGGATTCAAACCACTAACCTTTCTGTTAGCAGCTGGGCACTTAATGATTTGTGCCATCCAGGGCCTCCTGTTATTTTATTTTTAATAAAAGTTTTTCACTTTGGTTTATTCATTTAGTCATCATACAAAAACAAAACAAAACAAAACCCGTCGCCGTCGAGTCAATTCTGACTCATAGTGACCCTATAGGGCAGAGTAGAACTGCCCCATAGGGTTTCCAAGGAGCGGCTGGTTGAACAGTCGACCTTTTGGTTAGCAGCTGAGCTCTTAACCACTGCGCCACCAGGGCTCCAGTCTTCATACAGCTCTTTAAAAATTGTGTTTGATGCTCTAGAATCATAAAACTAAATTTAAAAGTTATCACATTGAATTGTGAAACTCAAATTATTGTACTCTTTCTTTTTTTAATCCTTGATTAAGCTCTTCCCTATAAAACTGGGCCATAAATGATCATGATTGGTAAGCAGTTCATGTAGTTAAAATATTTATAGCTATGATACATTTCTTATTATACTCATTTGGGCATATGCATGTGAAGTTAACAGTATGCATAAAATTGTCCAACATTGATCTAATAGAATACCATTTCATGGGCAGGCCCTTTTCCATGCTGACCATTATTTGGTAGTCCCAGTAGAGTCTGGGGCTCTCAGGCGAATGCTAGTATATAATGCTATACATCTATTATCTGTTTATAGTGAATAACACGCTGAAGCTTCCATAATATTCATAGTCTCACATCTGTTTATAACCTACAGCTTTTAAGGTATCCAAATCTAGACCTATCATTAGATAAAATAGAATTTGTCACACCACTTTGATAGTTTGAACCTGGGCAAATAAAAGAATAGCATGGCTAAAATATTAAAGGTAACAGATAACGAAAAGATGGGAATAATGAAACTGAATTAGTTAGGAATTATTTTGACTTCAAGTTAACTTAAAGCCCAACAACAGTGGCTTAAATGAAGACAGATTTATTGTCCTTATTGAAGACAAAGTTTTAGTTGGTAAGAGAGCTTAATGATATCAGGATGACTTTCCTCATGGTTGAAAAATGCCTGCTGTAGCACAGGTCATCATTTCCAAATTCCAGGCAGGAACAGAAGTATGAGAGAAAGGAGAGTATGAGAAGATCTTTGTATCTCATTGGCCAGAAGACTTTCACATGACGACCCATATAACCTAATATATACACTGGTTCTGGGGATTAAGATGTGAGTATCTCTGGGGTGCCATTATTCTACTTGCCACTATACTATATACTATAACGTAGCCATCAGTAAACATACACTATATACAAAACAGAACTAATAAACAAAACAAACAAAAACCAAATAATAATAAAAGAGTAGAATAAAGGAGTATAGAAGAACATTAATGATGGGAATACACATCGGTACACACACACACGCACAAGTTCACCACCACCTATAATCAATATCATCAAAGAGATGAGAGAAGATATTTCATCTGCAAAAAAAACGAAAAAACAAAAAAACCAACAATCAGAAAGAATGAGCTCTTGAGAATTAAAACTGTGATTGCCAAATTAAAATTTTAATGTACGTTTTGAGATACAAGTTTAAAGGTGTTCTCAGAAAATAAAAACAAAACTCAAAAGGATTTTTAAAAATAAAAGAAAATATAAGACCTGGAGGATTAATACAATAAATCTATTTTCTGACTAATAGGGTTCAAGAAAAAGGGACTGAGTACAGGGAAGAGAGAAAAATATTAAGAAATAATATATGGAAATTTCTCAGAATGGACGGATATAAGTCTTTTTATTAAAGGGGCCTAGTAAATTAAAATGACAAATGAAAATAGATTCACAGCACAGGTGAAAAAACCATTTAAAAAAAAAAAGCCTGGTAATATATAAATTAGCAATTATCAGAAAGGCAACGGCTTTTTGACAAGCTCTCATCTTCTTAAAATCTTGAATAAAAATTAGTTCCAACCAAGAATTGAATGCACAGCTAAATTAACAATAAAGTGAGATGGTAGAATAAATGTATTTTCAGAAAATCAAAGAGTCACGAAAAGACTTCGCCTACCGTTCACTCTTTCTTAGGAAATCATTTGATGATTTGTTCAACAGAACAAACAGTGCAAACAAACAAATGAGAGAAAAAAAAAAAGAGAGAGAGCAAGAGAGAGAGAGATTTGGAACTCAAAAAACAAGGATTCCAACAGAGAAGTCTGGGAAAGAGAGCTAAGTTCATGTGGTCCAATGCCCATTCCTAAGCCAACTACCTGCTGAGGTTAAGGCAATGCTTTGATTGACCAAACTGGATTCAATACCTCCACCCCCATACAACTTCAGAGTCAGGTATTGAGCTGAACTATAAAAATCACAGAATTCTGAACAGGGAAGGACTGGGTTTCTCCAAACGAAACGGTATAACTTACTAGAAAAAAATAACATAGTTCCATTTACATCCACACTTTTACTAATAACGATGCCAGGGTGTCAAATAATTGAATCGCTACCACCACCAGTTGCCATACAATCAGTTTCGATTCATGGCAACCCCATGTGTGTCAGAGTAGAACTGTGCTCCACAGGGTTTGCAGTGTTGAGTTTTTGGAAGTAGATCACCAGGCCTTTCTTCCAAGATACCTCTAGGTGGACTAAAACTGCCAGCCTTTTGGTTAGCAGCTGAGCACCTTAAGTGTTTGCACCACCTAGGGACTCCAAACAACTGAAGAAGAGCGAGAAATGCATGGTAAGGTCTGCAGGTATTAACGTTCATTCATTCATTCTTCATTGAATGAAAGGGACAAAGTTCTTGCCCTCTTGGAGCTTACTTTCTGTGCAGGAGGCAGGCAATAAACAATCAGATAGATGGCGTTTGATGTCACATTTTATGTGACATGAATAAAGCAGTCCTTAGAGATGGGAGAGCAGAATCCCAGTTTGCTAGAGAAGGCAAAACTGAAATACAGTCACCAGATGAATTCTGCCATAGTTAAAGCATTTCTTGTTTTTTATTTTCTATCTTGGTTTGAAATTGTAATATCATACCACTATAGAGCAAATAGAATGGCTATTTTATATATAGTTGATTTAATGTGCCATTGATGATTTATCTCATTTACAGCCCTTATAAAATGTTTTCCTTTCTGGGAATTTGGAGAGTGGTAGTGAGGGTTTAGTGCCTTCTCACAGAACCCTCTCCCTGCACTTATGGTGATAAACATTCCACTGTGGAAGAGGCAACATAGAGCTTGAAGAAACAGGTGGTATAGTTTCTATAATGACTGCTTTGCTATTGTTTGTAAAGGCTGTTTCCCAGCCTTGCACCCATCTAACTTGTGTTGTGGAATTCCCCAGCGTGTGAGTGATGGGAGGCATATCCCTGCCAGCCTTCCCCCATAAATGGCAGAAGAGAAGAAACCCTTCCTTTCCTATCAAGGAAGCAGCCAGACCTCCATGATAGCTTCATAGAGGTGTGACTTTTAGGTATTTGCTCATTTTTCTCATGACTTTGAAACCTGAATGACTGAAAGACAAATGGAAGCTGAGGTTCAATTTGTGGCTGTGATATCTGTGGCCAGTTGTGGGGTTTTCAAATAGCGAGGACACCTGAGTCTTTCTGACTAGATTATCTTTTCTGCCAGCCCTCTCTTGAATCCATCTGTTTACTTAGCCTGGTTCTCTAGTCTTCAGATAGACTCGAGGACCTACCTCATTTCCTTTACATAAGTTCTCTTTCCTCCATGGAGTACATTTCTGTTGCTTGCAGGTAAGAACCCTGACTTAGACTGATGTTGCACTTAATTATTGTTATTTCTTATTGCTTGAATTCAAATGCTGTATATAGTTCCTTAAATAAATCCTTAAAATTTTATGCATGTTAGTGGAGCGTGTAGAGCAGTGAAAACTAGTTAAGAAAACAAAGTCTTCTTTGGCTTCCTATCCTTTGGGATGATTAAACAAAGGTAGTACAGTTAGCATTATCATCGTAATTCAGGTTTTAAAGCCGTATTGGAAAATGCTATACGATAATGCAAAATACAATTGTCTTCATAAGGCAATGTTAGAACACTGATATTACATTACAGTACTGAAATTCAGAATATTTAAATATTTTTTTTGTGTGACTTTTAGGTATTTGCTCATTTGAGTTGTCATTAAATCAATTCTATTCCTGTTAGTACAAGACTATTATTACCAAATAATTCATCATTTTTTTATAGAGTCCAGGCCACTGGGGCAACTACATCAGCATTTCACTTACTAATACACTCCTTAAGAGCAAAAAAAAGGGGTAAAATTGATAGCGTGTGTGTCCAAAGCTCTAACTTGTTGAAAAATCATTTTCTTCAGTTATGGTATGGTGTTAGCAAAATTCAGCGGAGAAAGCCAAGGTTTAGTGAATAAAATATACCTTGAAATTTGTGTAAGTACAGTTAAGGAAAGTTTAGCCACAAGCTTCTTGGTTAAATGTGCTCCAAATTCCCAGAAAGGAAAATATTTATATTCACTAATTATATTCATTTGTATTCATTAGTAATGCATTTTTATGCCTGACCACTTCAAAATATCTATACTTACTAAAAACTCGATTCATAACAGTTGGTTCCAGGGATTTTGATGAAGTATATCTTGAAAAGGAATCCCTGAGTGGTGCAAACAGTTAAGCGCTCAACTTCTAGCCAAAAGTTTGGTAATTTGAACCTACCCAGAGGCTCCTGGAAAGACTGTCCTGGTGATCTGTTTCTGAAAGGTCACAGCCTTGCAAATCCTATGGAGGAGCAGTCCTACTCTGCACACACGGGGTTTGCCATGAGTTGGAATCGACTCTACAGCAACTTACAGCAACAACGACAACAACAACATATCTTGAAAGGCAGTATATCGTATGTTAGCAGTGAGGTGTCTGGAGCTCCACCACTGATGACCTTTATGACCTTGGAAATATTACTTTACCTGTCAGTGCTTCGTTTCCGTGTCTACTAACCGGGATAATAATAGTACCTGTCCCGTAGGATTGTTGTAAAGATTAAATGCAAATCCATGTAAAACAGCATATAGTAAGCACTCATCGAATTTTAATTACGACTATTCATGGATTTGAAAATGTAGCATGCTCCAGTTAACTAACTAACCAGCTAACTAACTATATGTGTACAGTCTGTATATATTTCAAAAATATATTTCTTCATCGTTCTTCATACTATTTCTTTTATAAACATCCAGCTTCTCACAGTCTCCAATAAATTATGAATAACGATTTTTACATCAACTGCATTGTTTCACAATTACATAGGGAATTTCTTTCTTTCTTTTTTTAAACAGATATGGCAAATTGGGGAGGGAGAAATTTAAATAATATTCTTTTTCAAGCAGTATTCTGAAGTTTAGACAGGCATTAAAATTATTTTAATAGAGTATATTATGTAAAAGATGCTGGAAGAGAATGCTTTAACCATTCATAAATAGGGTATCATAAATTATACAGAAAAATTCCCTAATAAAGAAAGAAATGGAAGCAATTACAGCATTTGCAAAGGTTGGAAATGTTCATGTGATCCTAACAAATTACATGTTTTCCCCAGAAAGATTAAGAATGTGAATAGCATGAATGGAAATGACCAATTTTAGTCAATTGTTGAAAAGTTAATGTTCTGTTTCTTGTCTCTTTTTCACTCTGCAAGTGAATGCTTTTAGGCAAACATGAATGTGTCTGCATCTAAGAATCTATTTATTATCAATTATAGTTTCTGGTATGTAATTTTCTCTGGGAATGTTATCAAAACAGAAATTGGTTTTATTGGGTGAG
Source organism: Dugong dugon (assembly GCA_030035585.1). NCBI lineage: Eukaryota > Metazoa > Chordata > Mammalia > Sirenia > Dugongidae > Dugong > Dugong dugon. The sequence continues at coordinate 14,841,832 of CM057463.1, read as the reverse complement.
ATCACATTTATTTGAAGAAATCATTTAGTGTAGCTAAAATAATTGTAGTTTATAATGGGGAACCCAAGGTTGAGAAAAAGAGAGTGTTGACATGTCACGGGGCTGGCAACCAATGTCACAAAACAATATGCATATTAATTGTTTAATGAGAAACTAATTTGCTTTGTAAACCTTCATCTAAAGCACAATAAAAAAATTTTAAAAGTAGTTTTTGTGTTTATTAAACTGGAGTGCAGGATGCAAGTGGGGGATGCAGGAGTTCTATTAATCAACAGAAAACAGTGTGGAATAAAGAGAGGATTCAGGGGATAGAAAAGGTCTCTGGGTGATGCAGTTTGTGCCTGACTGCTAACCTAAGTGTTGGCAGTTTGAACCTACCCAGCAGTGCCACAGAAGAAAGACCTGGTGATCTGCTTCTGTAAAGATTACAGCCAAGAAAATCCTATGGAGCACAGTTCTACTCTGTAACACATGGGGTTGCCATGAGTTGGAATTGACTTGACAGCAATGCGTTTTATTTTTGGTTTTTCAGGGGATAGAAAATAACTGACTGAATCTCATTGCTTTAGGTGACCCAGGTTAGAAACACATACACACATGCATGCATGCACGAACCAGCCATGAATTGTTAGTGGGTTATTTTATTGTATACATTCACTAGCATAAGAAGATTGCTTATCTCTTGCTTGGCTTTGTCTGCGCAGATGTGGCTACAGACACTTCAAGGTTCAGTGAGCTCTCCTGCTAGTTTACAGCCTTACAAGGGTGTTTTTCTACCAGCAGAACGTTGGCTATAAATGTCTATTAGTCAAAATAACTGCGGCAGTTTTATAAGGCCTGTGAGTGCATATATCCCAGTCTGCTTCTCCTTAAATTACTAAGAATGCAAAAATAACCAATAGCTTGACCTCTTAAATCACAAATTGGATAGACTACCATTAAAGTACATTGTAAATGTGTTTCCCATTATTTAGCTCATTTAGCGTGTTCAGCAGTGAGCATTCACATGTTATGAGTTTTTTTTTTTTTTTACTTTAACAGAAGGCATTAGATGATTTTTCAAGCTATGGAGATGTTTAAAAGAGTGGACTACAATTGGAATAGTGCTAGAAGGTCATCATTAACTGCCTACATAAAGGATAAAGAATGTAAAAGATGCAATAGTCTCAAAAATTATTTGGCTTTGTATTAATCGTTTGGATAGACCTCATTGTGGAAAGTCAACATAACTTTTTCAGTTTGGAAAATAATATGACAATATTACAGCCATGGAGAAAACAAAAAGGTTTAAAATGTTAAACTATTGCTCTGCAGATTGAAGAAATAACCAATAATACAATGAAGAAACCAAAGAAAATTATTTTAAATCCAAAGTAAACTTCAAGTGCATCTGTGTTTCATATTACTATTAGAATATGGCATGCTGATTAGAATAAATGGAAGTATTCATCTGATTTTTTTTTCTTCCTTAAAGCAAGGTGATGCCTTCATCTTCAACTTCATTTACCTGAAAATATTTTTAAAGCCTAAGGAAATATGTATATTTTTAAAAGTTATATTCTATATTAATTTCTATCTACGCTTTTGATTATCTCTGGTGTGGCTATAAATACTAAAATGCTATGAAAAGTGTGGAATAAAGTATCTGGTGTCCGAGTTACAAGGTCTTGTTACAAAGTAGTGTTATCACATGAGAAATATCTTTGACAAGTCTGTTACATAGATCACAAAGAGAAAGTAACCCAGCACAACAAATTACTATCCACTGGAATTGAAAGGTGAGTTAAAATGTTCTTGTTACACACCAGTGAGATCTGGTCTACAATCAAGCACTTCATTCAATGTATTGTAAATAATTTAAAGGATGGGGGGTTAAAGGGTACGTCTGTTTACCTCAGCTTGCAAAAAATATAGTTTATTTATACAAAGATTCTATAATTCATGTATCCCAGGATATATTTTTAAGTGATAATAAATGAGAAGGTATATGTTTATTACAATTTGCAAAACCAATACTCCTTTCTTTAAAAGATTGTAGACCTTTATTTTGAATCTATTTCTGGATCGTTTACTGATTTAAGTGTAAGCTAATCTCTTTCACAGGGTTCTTGAATACTACTGTGGCGATTCCCTCAGTCTAAGCTGCTCTATGTAAGATCTTTATAACATACCACTTCTTTACAACATCATTTATATTGCCTAAACGGTAAGGTTACAGCAGGAAAAAGGTCTACTTACTGGCTAAGTAGGTTGCATTTGAGAGAAAAGCACCACAGAGGTATAAGACACTATTATTAAAAGATTAAACCCTAAATTTAAAGTGAGAAAGCCTTTCCCCTTACTTTTCATCTTGGGAAATGTGAAGTGGCTTATAATAAGCGAAAGGAAGTGGAAGCACTGATGAGAGAGATAGGCGTGCAGGTGGCTGATAAGGGTGGTTTATTGATGAGCCTTACATAGTACAGCAAACCTGCATTTTATTTCAAAATGCATGACATACATGTAAAAATGTGTTCCATTAAAGTCAGATTCCAAATGTGTTTCATTAAAACAAGATTTTGAGAGCTATCCAGATGATGTGTAGGACCTGGTAGATAGAACATTGAAGCATGTAAAGTTTCTCAATGAACAGGTAACTGCCTTCTGAGTGTTTTTGAATTGGCTATTTGTCCTTAGTAGAGAGCTTCCCCTTTTAAAGGGTAATAACAGAGGGGACAGACCGCAACATAAAATTATGGCAGCCCTTATTGTTTAAATAACCTAGTTCTATCAGCCAAAAGAAAGGCTTAACAGAATTAGTGAATTTAGCAACTTTCAACTATGCAGTCCTCATTTATGTTATGGTGGGAAAAAAAAAAAAAAAACATTAATAGCCCTGGTGGCATAATCGTTAAAAGCCCGGCTGCTAACCAAAAGGTCGGCAGTTCGAATCCACCAGCTGCTCCTTGGAAACCCTATGGGGCAGTTCTACTCTGTCCTACAGGGTCACTAGGAGTTGGAATCAACTCGGTGGCAATGGAGAATGGAGAATAAGTATATAGTATACTACAAAAAACTGCTTATACAATCGCAACTACTACACATATATAAATGTACATTATTACATAAAATATAATATACAGTTATGAATAATAATATAAAATGTATATTATTATTTCCTTCCTACTTCCCCACAGGCACACACACACACACACACATTTTCACTCAAATTAAGTGGATTTTAGTTAATAGAATAAATAGCACACTAGAGTTATAAAGAGTTTCCCAATAGTAACTTGCAGCCTGGTTTAGGATAAAATGAAAATGAGCTGGAAAAATGCCTATATAGCTTGCTCTAAGTATTATTAGGAGCTCTGGTGGTGCAGTGGTTAAGAGTTCAGCTGCTAACCCAAAGGTCAGCAGTTGGAATCCACCAGCTGCTCCTTGGAAACTCTATGGGACAGTTCTACTCCATCCTATAGAGGGTCTCAATGGGTTGGAATCGATTCGATGGCAATAGGTTTGGTTTTGGTTTTGGTTATGCAATATTAACTGTAAAGAAATACTTGTTGAAATACTGTCTGACCTAGGTCTTTTGTGGTGCCAATACACTCATAATTAGATTAGAAGGTAATAACTAGTTTAATCTTTTTATGGAACATTTTAGTTTATTTCTTACATATTTTTGTTTCTAGATCCTAAATGAAAAGTACTATGTGCCTTACACTTCAAAGTCAATACCTTAAGTAGAAGTTATCCTTATCATAAGGAAGTTTAATCTTAAGGTGATTACCAAATTTCCATTCCTGGAACTTTAAAAATCACATTTGAAGATATAATGCATAATGATCAGGAACAGGGGTTTTGAACTGGTGATTTTACAACTCACAAGCAAGAAGGCTGAGAAGGTATTTAACCTCTTCAAGGCTCAGCTTTGTTCTACCATAAGATGGAGAGAATAGTAGCTACCTCACAGTATTATAAAAATTTGTTGTTGATTCTGACTTATGGAGACCCCACATATGCAGAGTAAAACTGCTCCATAGGGTTTTCAAAGCTGTGACCTTTCGAAAGCAGATTGCCAGATCTGTCTTCCAAGGTGCCTCTGGGTGGGTTCAAACCACCTATCTTCTAGCTAATCATTGAGAGCTTAACCATTTGCAACACCCAGGGACTACATGATAAAAATTAAATGAGGTAATTCATAAAGAACTTAACAGTAATTAAGGGTGGGGTTAGCTCCATCTTGAGGGAATATGTGTGGAGGAGTGAGGGAAGGGTTTCTGAGCACAGAAGGAAAGCCTTACTCAAGCCTATTCACTTGAACATACTTCCAGGGAACTGTAGGCCAGTTGCTTCTTCTGCTGTCCTTGCTCATGTGAAAGTAATTAATAAACCATATAAATGCACACCCAGGTTATCTCTTTTGTACCAATGGATCAACATCTCTGCATGGTGGATACCAGGAGTGTGTAAGATGGAGGCTCACTCTGCTGGTGCAATATATTTGAGGGCTTATTGCTGAGAATGTTCTCCTTGTCCTAACTATCTAAGGGAAGATTGAACTCTTGAGGAGGAAGAGCAAAGTGATCATCAATATCTGGCACCTGTTGTTGTTGGGTGCTGTCCAGTAGGTTCTGACTCATAGCAACCTTATATACAACAGAACTAAACACTGCCCGGGCCTGCACCATCTTCACAATCGTTGCTATGCTTGAGACCATTGTTGCAGCCACTGTGTCAATTTATCTCACTGATGGTCTTCATCTTTTTTGCTGACCCTCTACTTTACCAAGCATGATGTCCTTCTCCAGGAACTGAAGAAGTAAGTGCATAATGAATGGAAATTTAGTTGTTCATATGGTACTTGTCCACCTAGCATGCTTCAGCACCATTCCTGTTGAGAAGAGGGAAGGAAGAAATGATCTTGGAGATTCCTTACATTTCCACAGAGGAAAAAAAAAAAATGTGTTAAAATTTCAAAAGCAAAAAAAGACAAATACACAAATAAAAATTACTAAATCAGGAAATAAGTATTCTATCTTCTAGCCTGACTACAAAAATCCCACTGTGCAAGTCAGTTAATCAATCTGAACATCAGTTTTTCATCTATAAAATCAAGATTATGGATTACTCTAAACTTTAATTACAGCAGAAAATGGTGGGGACAGCTAAAAGCACCAGCAATGAACTCAGGTCCTATTAGTGGCTGAGCAGCTAGCTCATCTTCACAAAGTATTTTGAGACATGACTGTCCCACCTATTAGGGAAGAAACTAAGTTTAATATAGATGGACCCGGCCCTTTCAGTAATGTAGCAGACTGGCAAATGTTCTAGCAAAACCTGTGTTCCCAACCACATTATGCTTTGGAAAGAGTTCTACCTGATGGCTGGTGCTTTACCTAGAATTGTTTGATAATGAATCAAAACAACACTTAGCAAATCAGAGTTGTAACAGTGCCAGTGTTTACATATTTTACTGAAATTTTTCTCTGGAAAAAATCTGGAAATCTCATGAAACAGGATTTTCTCTTTGTTGGTTTTTCAAGTACATAAAACTGCAATTAAACAAAGTCAGTGGAAAACAGCCTTTGGCGAGAGACTCTTCCCTACTTCCTAATTTTAGACAGCTCAAAAGCTTGTCTTACACAACCGTGGAAATAGTGACTCTGGTGTCAGACTAATCAAGAACTGCAGAAAGACTACAGTGAATAAAACAAGTTAGTCATGCAGTGTTTTTGAACTTTAAGATAGATTTGGGTTTCGGTTCAGCTTGGTGATGAAAACACTGTATTTGTTTCAAGTGATCTGGTTTATCAACCATATTAGAAATAAAGCTATCTGTCCCTGAAAAGTAACTGTGCTTGAATTTATGCCTTTCCTTCAAAAATGTGAGAAATGTACAGAATAATTTCAATATATTAAAGGTATCCAAATTTAAAATTCAAATCACTTAAAATGTTAAACTGCATAAACGATTCCCATTATTATAAAGTTAAATACTGGTGTAATCAAATACTTCTAGGGGACCCAAGAAAGTAGTGCTTTTCCCCTAGGAATCTGTAAAATATAGTGTAGCCACATTAATATAAGTTCATTATTTTTCTAAAAGAAAAAAAATCAAGGAAATCATAACAGGTGCTGGGCTAGGTAAAAATCTCTTGTGATTATAAAAATAACAATGAAGGGTTTAAATGGGAAAATTCTAAGTGCTAGAAGTGTTGCAAGAGCAGGCTGAAAATTAGAATTAGAATCCACATGGGAAAAAAGGAGGTAAACTCTTTACCATAAATCATCTAGATACTTAATTAGAAATCAAACATGAATGTGAACATGTGTCATATAATCTGGCTAAATACACCTGGGTTTTATTAAGATGGTGTGAGCCAAAGACCACAATGTTTTAGACAACCTTGAGCAGATCCTCTGCTAAAGAGAAAAACAAACATACTGTATGTGTTGCTACTGTGAAAAAACCCAACCCACTAACTTCAAATAATTAACGGACTGGTCTTCCAAACTCACATACTGTATTTGGAAATTAGTATAATGCAGTGTTTAACAGCACACATTTTAAAGTGATACAGACTTGAGTTCAAATCTGAACATTTCTGCTTACTAGCTGTATGATTTTGTGCAGATTACTTAACTTCTCATTGCTTCAATCTCTTCATCTATAAAATGGGTATTGTTAGAGTCTGATTTTATATGATGGTAGTATAAATACAACAAATGTAAAATTATTAGCACGGGGCAAAATGGGGCTCTAAGCAGAAGCACCACGCCGTCCCTCCACAGCAAAGATCAAAAAAACTAAGCCAAACAGAGGAAACAACAATCCTGAAACCCTAAAATATCAAATGAAGAAATAAAGAACTCAGCCAAGCACCAAATGGAGTGAGAAAACTGACAGAGAATGGAAAGCCAGGAGAGATTCATGCAGAGGTCCCCTATCAGCTAACGCAGCACAGATCCACCGTCTTGGACTCCTATCAGAGACCAGCAAACAGGGGGTACGACAAAGCAGCTTCACAGAGTGTTCAGTGGGAGACAAAACAACCAGTAATTTGCAATATATGCTTTCCCACTCCCCACCATTAGTCACCCCCACTCGGCCTCCTCTGCTTCCTGCGGCCACAATCTCTTGTCCGGGAAGCACCGGCTGCTTGGATTCTACCCACCCGAAAGGGCCGGCTCTCTGAGTGCCATTTGTTGGCTGCTAGTGTTGCTTTTTTTCTGCTTCTTTTGATTTCTTCCTTACCTCTCACCACCTCCCCCTCCTTTTGCTCAAATACCTGTTTCTGTGCGCCATCTTTGCTTCTTCCTGAGAGGCTGCGGAGGTCTGTTCGAGCGTGGAGCTGCTTCCCAGTCAGGGCGGCTGCGCTGGTGGGATCCTGGGGCTTTTGTTAGTTTGTTTCTTTTGAATTGTTTGTTTGTTTTCTTTTCTTTTTCTTGAGTTGGGAGCCCGTTCTAGCCAGGCGGTGCTGCATGGCATGGAGACCACCCCCTCGGCTTGCACAGACGTGCAGAGGGATACCTGAGAGCATTTTTTTTTTCATTTTCTTTTTTTTTCTGTTTTTTTCCGAGGGCTTTTCTTGTTCTTTTTTTTTTTATTTGTTTTGTTTTCTTTTCCCTCTTTTTCCTTTTTTGTCTTTCTTCATTACTCAGTTTCTCGTCTCTCTATATCTTCCTTCTCTTTCTGTGCCCTGAATACCTGGCATTGCCTACCTCTACACCTTCTAGCCAGGCTGTACTGCAACACCTGAGAGCAACTTCCCCAGACCTCATAGCTGCACCGATGGGATCCCTGGGAACTTTGCGGATCTTTAACCTTTCTGATTTTTATTTATTCAGTCTTTTCTTTTCTTCCTCTTCCCCTTTCTGTTTTTCTCCATTTCATAGTCTCTCATCTCTCCACTGCAACAGCGAGCTTCCCTAACATTCCTTTTTGTCTTTTTGTATGTTTTTGGCTCCTGTTCCTCTCTCCTCTCTCCCATATCCATCTCAGTTCCACACATAACAATCTCTCCGCTACATGCTGCCTACCTGCAATGTGCGCTTAACATCACACCACCAAGCAGCACAGGCACGGCCTACTGGAACCTGCCCTGCACTGATTACTGACCCACCCTGGTGGCTGTAGTAAGTGGCACAAACAACCCATACCAGTAACTCCTCTTCCGGTAGACCTGCCCTGCCATACCATATCTGAGTGAGTGACGCTGCCAATTGGAGAAGGAGGCGAAAAGTATTGTGCCCACAGACAAACAAACAACAAAGAACACGCATTCTACCTGCTCAGATATAGTCAAATTTAAAAAAAAAACAGATGAAACAAACAAATCTACAATCAATAAATGAGAAAAATAACTACTGAATGCCCCGAAGACAGCAGACAATATCAAAACATTTACAAAAACAGGACAGGGTGGTTCCAGTAGGTGTCCACATTAAAACACCAAATGACTCTCCAGTGGAAGAAAAGGCACTAGAACTACCTGATAGGGAATTCAAGTTTCTAATACTCAGAATTCTCAAGAGCTGAGGAAAGAAGCAGACAAAAATGAGGGAAAAATAAAAAAACTCATGGAAAATACAGACAAAAAATTGGAAGAATTCAGGAAAATAATGCAGGAATAAAATGCCAAAATAAATTCACAACTAGAACTTACACAAAAACAACAATTAGAAATCCAAACGATAACCAACAAGATTTCAGAAATGGACTGTGTCACAGAAGGGCTGAGGAGCAGATTTGAAATGGTGGAAGACATGATCAGTGGAATTGAAGACAAACACTTGGATAAAACTCTGTTTGAGGAAAACTCAAAAAAAAAAAAAAAAAAAAAAAAACAAGAAAAATGAAGAGACCCTGAGAGGTATGTGGGATACAATCAAAAGCAAAAATTTTCGAGTGATTGGCGTTCCAGAACAGGGGGAGAAAACAGAAAAATCAGGGAGGATCATTGAAGAACTGCTGACAGAAAACTTCCCCAATATCATGAAAGATGATAAGCTGGCCATCCAAGAAGCTCAACGAACCCCATATAGGATAGAAACCAAAAGAAAATCACCAAGGCATATCATAATCAGACTCGACAAAACCAAAGACAAACAAAGAATCCTGAGAGCAGCTTGTGAAAAACAAGAAGCCACATAGAGAGGAGAAATAATAAGACTAAACTCAGATTATTTGGCAGAAACCATGCAGGCAAGAAGGCTATGGAATGACATATATAAAACCTTGAAAGAAAAAAATTGCCAGCCAAAAATAATATATCCTGCAAAACTCTTGTTCAAATATGATGGTGAAATTAGGTCATTTTCAGATAAACAGAAATTAAGGGAATATGTAAAAGCTAAACAAAATGTACAAGAATTACTAAAGGGAGTTCTTCAATCTGAGAAAAACCAACTTCAGCTCACAGGAAAAATTTAGGATGCAGGATCATACCAGCCAGATACCAATTTAGGAAATGAACTCTCAAGGACTATCCAAAACCAAAAGAAATACAACAGGGAATCAGAGCAGTTAATCAGTAATTGACAACAACATCAAAACAATAAAAGAGGGAATAAACGGCATAGGTATAGAACCTTCTAATGGAGAGAAAGGCAAGGCAATACCAAATAATGGTAGACTGCTTCAAACTGAGAAAGATAAGGGTAAAATTCATGGTAACCACAAAGAAAGTTAACAAACATACTCATAAAAAAAAAAGAGGAAAAACATAAAGTCTCAGCAAAAACAAAACCTACAGAAACAAAAGAAATGAAAAAAAAATCCACAAACAAAAGTAACTAAGCACAGGAGAGTAAGAAGAACAAAGAAAACTTCAGCACCACAAAAAAAAGCCCTACAAAATGACAGCAACAAACTCACATCTATCAATAATTAACTGAATGTAAATGGATTCAATGCACCCATAAAGAGATGGAGAGTGACAGAATGGATAAGCAAACAGGATCCATGAATATACTGTCTACAAGAGACACACGTTAGAAACAAAGATGTCAATTTATTAAAAGTCAAAGGTTGGAAAACAATATATCAATCTTACAACTACCAAAAAAGAGCAGGAGTGGCAATACTAATCTCAGATAAAACAGACTTTAAAACAAAATCCACCATAAAAGACAAAGAAGGACACTATATAATGATTAAGGGGATGATCCGTCATGAAGACATAACCATAATAAACATCTACACACCCAACGACAGGGCTCCAAAATACATAAAACAAACTCTAACAACACTGAAAAGAGAAATTGACAGTTCCACAATAATAGTAGGAGACTTCAACACACCACTCTCAGTAAAGGACAGAACAAATAAGAAGAAACTCAGCAAAGATGCAGAAGACCTAAAGGGCACAATCAGCCAACTTGACCTCATAGACATATATAGAACACTCCATCCAACCGCTGCAAAGTACACATTCTTTTCCAATGCACAGGGAACGTTCTCCAGAATAGACCACATCTTAGGCCACAGAGCAATCATCAACAAGATTGACAACATTAAGATAATTCAAAGTATCTTCTCTGACCACAATGCCATCAAGGTAGAAATTAACAAAACAAAGAGCAAAGAAAAGAAATCAATTACATGGAAACTAAATAATACACTGCTTACACATCACCGAGTAATAGAAGAATTCAGAGGTGGAATCAAAAAATTCCTAGAATCAAATGAGAATGACAACACATCATACCAAAACCTTTCAGACACAGCAAAGGCAGTTCTCAGAGGACAGTTTATAGCAATAGATGCACACATCAAAAACAAAGAAGGGACAAACTCAAAACATTAACTATAGAACTCAAACAAATAGAAAGAAAACAGCAAAAAAAGCCCACAGCCACTGGAAGAAAGGAAATAGTAAAGATCAGAGCAGAAATAAATGAAATAGAGAACAGAAAAACAATAGGAAGAATCAACAAAACCAAAAGTTGGTTCTTTGAAAGAATCGATAAAATCGACAAACCACTGGCCAGAGTGACAAAAGAAAAACAGGAGAGGACACAAATAACCCAAATAAGAAATGAAATGGGGGACATTACAATAGACCCAACTGAAATAAAAAGGATTATAACAGAATATTATGAAAAACTATTCTCCAACAAATTTGAAAACCTAGAGGAAAAGGATAAATTTCTAGAAACACACTACCTACACAAACTACGACAAAGTGATGTTGAAAATCTGATCAGACCCATAACAAGAGAAGAGATTGAAAAGGTAATAAAAAAAACTCCCAACCAAAAAAAACCTGGGCTCAGATGGCTTCACCAGAGAATTCTACAAAACATTTACAGAAGAGCTTGTTCCAGTACTACTCAAGCTACTTCAGAGCATAGAAAAGAAAGCAACACTTCCAAATTCATCCTATGAAGCCAGCATAATGCTGATACCAGAACCAGGCAAAGACGTCACAAAAAAAGAAAATTACAGGCCAATATCTCTCATGAATATAGACGCAAAAATTCTTAACAAAATTCTAGCCAATAGAATTCAGCATCATATCAAAAAAATAATACACCACGACCAAGTAGGATTCATACCAGGTATGCAAGGATGTTTCAACATTAGAAAATCAATCAACGTAATACACCACATAAATAAAAGGAAAGAAAAGAATCACATGATCATCTCAATTGACACAGAAAAGGCATTTGACAAAGTCCAACACCCATTCCTGATAAAAACTCTCAAGAAAATAGGTGTAGAAGGGAAATTTCTCAACGTAATAAAGGGCATCTATGCAAAACCAATGGCCAACATCATTCTTAATGGAGAGAGGCTGAAAACATTCCCCTTGAGAACAGGAACAAGACAAGGAATCCCTTTATCACCACTCCTATTTAACATTGTGCTGGAAGTTCTAGCTAGAGCAATAAGGCAAGAAAAAGAAATCAAGGGCATCCAAATTGGTAATGAAGAAGTTAAACTGTTCCTGTTTGGAGATGATATGATACTATACCTAGAAAACCCTAAAGACTCCACGAGAAATCTACTGGAACTAATAGAAAGATTCAGCAGAGTAGCAGGATACAAGGTACACATATAAGAATCAGTTGGATTCCTATAAACCAATAAGGAGAATGATGAAAAGGAAATCAGGAAAACAAGACCATTTATAATAGCCCCTAAAAAGATAAAATACTTAGGAATAAATCTAATCAGGGATGTAAAAGACCTATATAAAGAAAACTACAAAACACTACTGCGAGAACCCCAAAGGGATCTACATAAATGGAAAAACATACGATGCTCATGGATAGGTAGACACAACGTTGTGAAAATAACGATTCTACCCAAAGCAATTTACACATTCAATTCAATCCCAATCCAAATACCAACAACATTCTTCAAAGAGATAGAAAAACTAATCATTAACTTTATATGGAAAGGAAAGAAGCCCTGAATAAGTTAAGCACTACTCAAGAAGAAGAATAAAGTTGGAGGACTCACACTACCTGACTTCAGAACCTACTATACAGCTACAGTAGTCCGAACAGCCTGGTACTGGTACAATGACAGATATATTGACCAATGGTACAGAATTGAGAACTGAGATGTAAATCCATCCACCTACGGTCACCTGATCTTCGACAAGGGCCCAAAGTCCATCAAATGGGGAAAAGACAGTCTTTTTAACAAATGGTGCTGGATATCCATCTGCAAAAAAATGAAACAGGACCCATAACTCACACCGTATACAAAAACTACTTCAAAATGGATCAAAGACCTGAATATAAAGCCTAAAACTATAAAATTCTTAGAAGAAAAAATAAGACCAACGCTACAGGCCTTAATACATGGCATTAACAGGATACAAACCATATCCACCATTGCACAAACCCCAAAAGATAAGCTAGATAACCGGGATCTTCTAAAAATCAAACACCTATGCTCTTCAAAAGACTTCACCAAAAGAGTTAAAAGAGAACCTACAGAGTGGGAAAAAATTTTTGGACAATACAAGTCAGACAAAGGTCTAATCTCCATAATGTACCAGAAAATCCAACACCTCTACAACAAAAAAACTAATAATCCTATTAAAAAATGGACAAAGGAAATGAACAGACACTTCCCCAAAGTAGACCTTCAAGCGGCCAACAGACATATGAGGAAATGCTTGCATTCACTAGCCGTTAGAGAAATGCAAATTAAAACCACAGTGAGATACCATCTCACCCCAGCATTACTGGCACGAATCAAAAACACTGGAAGTATCAAATGTTGGAGGGGCTGCAGGGAGATCGGAACTCTTATGCACTGCTGGTAGGAATGCAAAATGATACAATCATTTTGGAAAATGATATGGCGCTTCCTCAGAAAGCTAGAAATAGACATACCATTCGATCCAGCAATCCCACTTCTGGGAATATATCCTAGAGAAATAAGAGTCGTCACTCAAATAGACTTATGCACACCTATGTTCATGGCAGCATTGTTCACAATAGCATAACAATGGAAACAACCTCGATGTCCATCAACAGATGAATGGATAAACAAACTATGGTACATACACACAATGGAGTACTATGCAAAGAGAAAGAACAATGATGAATCTGTGAAGCATCTCATAACATGGATAAAACTGGAGGACGTTATGCTGAGTGAAATATGTGTCAATCACAAAAGGACAAATATTGTATGAGACCTCTATTGTAAAAACCCATGAAAAAGTTCACACACAAAAAGAAACAATCTTCGCTGGTTACCAGGGAAGGGTAGGGGGGAATACTAAATAGACAATAGATAAGTGGTATCTTGGGTGAAGGGTGAGACAGTACACAATATTGGGGAAACCAGCACAACTTGTACAAGGAAAGGTCATGGAAGCTCCATAGCCACATCCAAACTCCCTGAGGGACTGAACTGCTGGGCGGAGGGCTGTGGGGACCATAGTCTAGGGGAACATCTAGCTCAATTGGCATAACACAGTTTATAAAGACAATGTTCTACATTCTACCTTGGTGAGTAGCGTCTGGGCTATGTAAAGCCTGTGAGCAGCCATCTAAGATACTCCACTGGTCTCATCCCTTCGGGAGCAAGGGAGAATTATAAGAACAGGATACAAGGAAAAGATTAGTCTGAAGGACTAATGGACCACATCTACCAAGGCCTCCACCAAACTGGGTCCAGTACAGCTAGATGGTGCCTGGCTACCACCACTGACTGCTCTGACCAGGATCACAACAGAGGGTTCTGGATAAAGCTGGAGAAGGATGTAGAACAAAATTCTAACTCACAAAAGAAGACCAGATTTACTGGCCTAAAGGAGAAACCACGAGAGTATGGCCCCCAGACGCCCTTTTAGCTCAGTTGTGAGGTCATTTCCGAGGTTCGCCATTTAGCCAGGGAGTGGACAGCCCCATACAACCAAATGGGACTAATGAGGCACAGCAGTCCAGGGACAAGGGCCAGAAGGCAGAAGGGGACAGGAAAGCTGGAGATAGGGAACCCAAGGTTGAGTAAGGATAGTGTTGATGTGTTGTGAGGTTGTTAACCACTGTCATAGGGCAACATGTGTACTAACTGTTAAATGAGAAACTATTTTGTTCTGTAAGCCTTCATCTAAAGTGAGAATAACAGCACAATTGGAAGAGTGTGGTCAATGTCACTGAACTGTGCATGTAGAAATTTTTGAAATGGTGTATCTTTGGCTATGTATATTTTCACCAAAAGAAAAAAAAAAAGGTCAAGAAGGGAGAGGGTTGACATGTCGTGGGGTTGTTAACCCATGTCATAAAACAATATGTGTACTACTGTTTCATGAGAAACTGTTCTGTAAGCCTTCACCTGAAGTACAATAAAGAAGGAAAAAATTATTAGCACATTACCTGGCACAAAATAAGAACTTAATAAATAATGGCTCCTTTTACGTTTTACTGTAAATTGAGTGCGGACTTAGTACTATTCAGAATCTTTTAATTCATGGAATACTTGGTTAAGGGAAACCAAGGACCATACCCGTTCTCAATCGTCACTTCAAAGCCACCCATTCTCAACCTATAACTCTTTAAGTTTTCATGATGAATTCTTGTAAATTTTATTTTACTATACTTTCATACCTATAGAAATGTTACAAGAATAATTATTGTTAGTAGTTGCCATTAAGTAAGATTTGACTGTGTATGATAGCATAAAATTTGCCTGGTCCTTTGCCATTTTCATGATCATTGGTATATTTGAGTCCATTGTTGTAGCTATTGTGTCAGTCCAGTTCATTGAGTGTTTCCTTCATTTTCACTGACTCTAGATTCAGGTCTGCATTTTTTGTCAGGAATACCATTAAAGGGAAGTATCCTTCTAGGTGCTTTTTATTAGGAGCCACATGATGTCAGTGTATCACATCAATGAAGATATTAGGTTTGAAAACTTGGTTAAGATCAAGTCCTCAAGGTGTCTTTATTGTGATTGATGGGAAGATATTTTAAGGCTAGAATGGAATACGTACACATTCCATTCCTCATCTTTATTACTTTTTAAGAGTATGTTTTTGAGTGTTTAATGAAAAGTTAATACTTTAGTGGACAAACCATCACCGTTACACCTGAAGATGATGGTAAAAGACTTTAACTGTCTTAGTAAGAGAAATAGGGAGTTCCTAAATATATAAACTGTGCATTAACAGAGGAAACATACCCTGCGTTCAATCAAAATCGTGCTCTCTTCATTCAAACCACTAATTTTTTAATTTTTTTTTAATGCATTATTGGAGAAGAAATCCAACCTGACATGCCAATTAGAATTAAGGACCCTGAAAAAAAAAACTTTAAGGAAATGGAAAAGAAGGACATTTTCTTTCCCCTAGGATCAAATTTCAAAGGGCAGCAGGAGAAGACAAAGGAAAGTATTACAATGAAACGTACAAAGACCTGGAGTTAGAAAACCAAAAGAGAAGAACATGCTTAGCATTTTTCAAGCTGAAAGAATTAAAGAAAAAATTCAAGCATCGAGTTGCAATTTTGAAGGTTTCTTTGGGCAAAATATTAAATGACCCAGAAAGCATCAAAAGAAGATGGAAGGAATACACAGAGTCACTGTGCCAAGGAGAATTGGTTGACGTTCAACCATTTTAGGAGGTATCATACAAACAAGAACTGATGGTATTGAAGGAAGAAGTTCAAGCTGTACTGAAGGCATTGGCGAAAAACAAGGTTCCAGGAACTGACAGAATGCCAGCTGAGATGTAGAGCTGGAGGTGTTAACTCATCTATGAAGGAGATCCAACAGAAATTATTGGAAACTATCAGAACAATATCATTAATATCACATACAAGTAAAATTTTTCTGAACATCATTGAAAAGCAGTTGCAGCAGTACATCAACAGGGAACTGCCAGAAATTAAAGCCACATTCAGAAGACGACATGGAACAAGGGATATCATTGCTGATCTCAGACGGATCTTGGCTGAAAGCAGAGAATGCCAGAAAGATGTTTACCTGTGTTTTATTGACTATGCAAAGGCATTCGACTGCGTGGATCATAACAAATTATGGGTAACATTGGGAAGAATGGGAATTCCAGAAGACTTAATTGTACTTTTGAGGAACCTGTACATAGACCAAGAGGCAGTCCTTAGAACAGAACAAGTGGATACTGTGTGGTTTAAAATCGGGAAAGGTGTGTGTCAGGATTGTGTCCTTTCGCCATACTTATTCAACCTGTATGCTGAGCAAATAATCCTAGCAACTGGACTATATGAAGAACAATGAGGCATCCGGATTGGTGGAAGACTCATTAAGAGCCTGCAATATGCAGATGACACAACCTTGCCTGCTGAAAGGGAATAGGACTTGAAGGAATTACTGATGAAGATCAAAGACCACAGCCTTCAGTATGGATTACACCTCAACATCAAGAAAACAAAAATTCTCACAACTGGACCAATAAGCAACATCATGATAAATAGAGAAAAATCTGAAGTTATGAAGGATGTCATTTTACTTGAATTCACCATCAGCGCCCATGGAAGCAGCAGTCAAGAAATCAAATGTCATTTTGAATTAGGTAAATCGGCTGCAAAAGAGCTCTTTAAAGTGTTAAAAAGCAAAAATGTCATTTTGAGGACTAAGGTGCACCTGACCCAAGCCATGATATTTTCTATTAGTTCAAAGGCATGTGAAAGCTGGACAATGAATAAGACCGGAGAATTGATGCCTTTGAGTTACGGTATTGGTGAAGAATATTGAATATGCAATGGACTGCCAGAAGAATGAACAAATCTGTCTTGGAAGAAGTACACCGAGAATGTTCCTTGGAAGCAAGGATGGCAAGGCTTTATCTCATGTACTTTGGACATGTTATCAAGAGGGACCAGTCCTTAGAGAAGGAAATCATGCTTAGCAAGGTAAAGGGTCAGGGAAAAAGAGGAAGATCATTGATGAGATGGATTGACACAGTGGCTGCAACAATGGGCTCAAACATAGCAACCGTTGTGAGGATGTCGCAGGACCAGGCAGTGTTTCATTCTGTCGTACACAGAGTCGCTGTGATTCGGAATTGACTCGTAGGCACCTAACAACAACAGGATCAAATTTCCATCTGAAATGATTTCCATCGTAATTAATGTGTTCACTTTTACTCTTCTTCTTTGGTCTTCCTTATTTATTGTCCATTCTGTTGTACATAGGGTAGCTATGATTTGGAACCACTGGCACTTAACAACTTTTACTCTTCTTACTCACTCTACCTATTAAAGGGGGTGTGGATTCTGGTTAATGAGTTTGGAAAAAGAAATTGGACATGCTCCTAGCTCTTGCTTGTTTTTGGGAAAAGAAGCTACCCACATTAGCCAGACCTTCTGCTCTGAAACTCAATGCTATATTTTTTACAAAAGCAGTGTCCCATATAGGAAGGCCAGTGATGTGACAGAGAAGATAAACCAAATTCTGGGATGAAATATTAGGAATCCTTAGTTGCTGCAAATTTTTAACACATTCTGCAACATCATCTTTACTAGCAATAAAATACCATTATGATCTGTATCTGCCATCTCTCTTTCTCGCTCAGTTGCTGTTCAGTAAATAAATAAATGAAAAAACAGTTGCCATGGAGTGAATTCTAACTCATGGTAATCTCACGTATGTCAGAGTAGAATTATGCTCCACAAGATTTTTTTATTTTTTTAATTCTATTGTGCTTTAGGTGAAAGTTTGCAGCACAAATTAGTTTCTCATCCAAAAAATGGATACACAAACTGTTTTGTGACATTGGTTGCAATCCCTGCAATATGTCAACACTCTTCCCCTTCCATCCTGGATTCTCCATGTCCATTCGTCTAGTTTTCCTCTCCCTTTCTTCCTTCTCATGTTAGCTTTTGGACAAGTGTTGCCTTTTTGGTCTCTTAAACTTGATTGAACTAAGAACATGTTGCTCATGTGTGTTATTGCTTGCTTTATAGACTTGTATAATCTTTGACTGAAAGGCGGACTTCAGGAGTGGCTTCGGTTCTGTGTTAGCAGGTTGTTCAGTGACCATAGTCTCAGGGATTCCTCCAGTCACTGTCATAACAGTAAGTCTGGTCTTCTTTTGTAAATAGGAATTTTGTTCTACATTTTTCTCCCATTCTGTCTGGGACCCTCTATTGTAATCCCGGTCAGAGTGGTTGGTGGTAGTAGCCAGGCACCATCTAGTTCTGCTGGGCTCAGGCTGGTGGAGGCTGTGGCTGATGTGATCCATAGTGCTTTGGACTAATATTTTTCTTGTGTCTTTGGTTTGTTTTATTCTCCTTTTCTCCAGACAGGATGGGACCAGTAGATGTATCTTAGATGGCTGCTTGCAAGCTTTTAAGACCCCAGATGCTACACACCAAAGTAGGATGTAGAACATTTTCTTTATGAGCTATGTTATGCCAATTGACCTAGATATCCCCTGAGACCATGGTCCTCAGCCCTTAGCCCTAGTAACTCTATCCCTCATGGTATTTGGATGTGTCTAGGAAACTTCTATGATTTTGCCTTGGTCAGGTTGTGCTGACTTCTCCTATATTGTGTGTTGCTTTTCCTTTACCAAAGTTAACAGTTGTCTACTCTCTAGTTAGTGATTTCTCCTTCTCACCTACCCCTCCCTCATAACTGTCGAAGATTGTCTTTTTTTTTTTTTTCTGTACGTAAGCCTTTTCCTGAGTTTTTATAATAGGAGTCTCATGCAATATTTGTCTTTTTATGATTGACTTATTTCACTCAGCATAATGCCTTCCAGATTCATGCACGTTGTCAAATGTTTCACAGATTCATCATCGTTCTTTATTGTTGAATAATACTCCATTGTGTGTATGTACCCTAATTTGTTTATCCATTGTCTGTTGATGGGCCTCTAGGTTGTTTCCATCTTTTTGCTATTGTGAACAATGCTGCAATGAACATGGGAGTACATATGTCTATTTGGGTAACAGCTCTTATTTCCCTAGGGTATATTCCTAGAATCGAGATTGCTGGATTGAATGGTATTTCTATTTCTAGCTTTTTAAGGAGTTTGTGTTAGTTTAGGTAGGTAGTAGTTTCTAGACATTTGTCTTTTTCCTCTAGGTTGTCAAATTTGTTGCAGTCCATAAAGTTTTAAATGGCTGATTTGTCAGAAGTAGAGTGCCAGGACTTTCTTCTGAGGTGACTCTCTGTGGACTCCAACCTCCAATCTTTCACTAGCAGTTGAACATGTTAACAGTTTGCACCACTCAAGGACTCTGGTCAGTAAATGCAAGAGGCTTATTTATTAGGTATCTTTGGACTCTAGTATTCTCAAAAAGTTTAAAATATATAGGAGCATTTTTTTAAAGTTTAAGAAATTAATAAAATAAAATACAGTGATATGAAAGTAGAGATGCAGAGAGGTTAATTTTTTAAAAATAAAGTGAAGAATAAAATCCTGCAAAAGAAGATTTTATATATTCCCCAAAGACTAGAATTAACAGTATGAAATATTAAAATAGTGATATGGAAGATAAACTTAAGAAGTTCCACAGGATACAATTAAAAAAAAAAAAAAAGAACAGACAAGAAAATGATGAGAAAAAAAAGTTATGTTGAGAAGAATAGAGAATGATCCAGCAAAGGATAATAGCTATTTGTGAAAAAGAAGGTCTTTGAAATGCTTTTTTCCACCAAATTTTCTTCAGGAATTCTTTTCAAGTCTTTGCTCAATTTCATCTTATCCTGAACCCTACTTATTCTGAAATCATCACCATGCCACCACCAGCACTTTCAATTCTTGGTCTTATGTTCTTTGTATCACTTAACTTCTTCAAATTTACTATATATTTATTTTGTCTATTATTACTGTCCATCTCTTCCCACTAGAGAAAGTTTCCTGTAGCCAGGCTTTTTGTCTGTTGTTCTCTGAGGTACCCCACTTACATATTAGTTTCTCAGTAAATATTTGTTGATTAAACAGGTTGAGCAAAGAGGAATCAGGGCAGCTAGAAAATGAGAAATATTCAGAGATCACATAGGGTAGGAGATATTCATGTTCTAACTTGCAAAGAAGAGAGCCCTTGATGATAACCCAGGACATTGAAGAGAGAATTTGGAAGTGCCACACCTCAGGAGTAAGGCGTAGATAGCCAAGAGTACATAAAGGCTATTCTAAGCATGCCCTAAAAGAGCTTAAAAACAACACTCTAAAGGATCAAGCTGATCCTCAAATAATTTAACTCCTGCCAAAACAAAACTCAACACTCTGAAGAAACAAACAAACATGTCACTCTACAATGTAAAATTCACAACAAAATAAAAAATTAGTAGATATACACAGAAGCAGAAAAATGGGACTATGACAAGGGAAAGTAGTGTATAAGCAGACCAAATAATGACTGAGAAGATGGAAAGAGTCAACAAGAACTTTAAAATACCTATGTTGTGGCTGTTGTTAGGTGCCTTCAAGTCGGTTCCAACTCATATCCACATCATGAACAATAGAACCAGACAGTGCCCTGTCTTGCACCATCCTCATGATCATTGCTATGTTAGAGCTCATTGCTGCAGCCACCATGTCAATCCATCTTGTTGAGGGTCTTCCTCTTTTTTTGCTGACCCTCCACTTTACCAAGTATGATGTCCTTTTCCAAGGACTGGTCCTTCCTGATAACATGTCCAAAATATTTGAGACAAATTCTTGCCAATCTCACTTTTAAGGAGAATTCTGGCTGTAATTTTTCCAAGACAGATCTGTTTATTCTTCTGGCAGTCCACGGTATATTCACTGTTCTCCACCAACACCATAATTTAAATGTATCAATTTTTCTTCAGTCTTCCTTCTGCATGCATATGAAGAGATTGAAAATACCATGACTTGGGTGAGGTTCACTCCAGTCCTCAAGGTGACAGCTTTGCTTTTGAATACTTTAAAGAGGTCTTTTGCAGCAGATTTGCCCAGTGCAATATGACATTTGATTTCTTGACTGCTGTTTCCATGGACATCGATTGTGAATTCAAGTAAAACGAAATCCTTGACAACTTCAGTCTTTTCTCCATTTATCATAATGTTGCTTAATGGGCTATTTTGAAGATTTTTGTTTTCTTGATGTTGAGGTGTAATCCGTACTGAAGCATGTAGTCTTTGATCTTCATCAGTAATTGCTTCAAGTCCTCTTTGCTTTCAGCAAGCAAGATTGTTTCATCTGCATATGACAGGTTGCTAATGAGACTTCTTCCTATTCTGATGCCATGTTCTTCTTCATATAGTCCAGCTTTTTGGATAATTTCTTAGCATTCAGATTGAATAAGTATGGTAAAAGGATTCAATCATGATGCACACCTTTCCTGATTTTAGACCATGAAATATCCCCTTGTTCTATTTGAAAGACTGCCTCTTGGTCTATGTACAGGTTCAGCATTAACATAATTAAGTGTTCTGTAATTCTCATTTTTTGCAATGTTACCGATAATTTATGATCCACAGAGTCGAATGCCTTTGCATAGTCAATAAAACACAGGTAAACATCTTTCTGGTATTCTCTGCTTTCAACCAAGATCCATAAGACCTCAGCAATGTCCTCTTCTGAATCTTGCTTGAATTTCTGGAAGTTTCCTGTTGATGTACTACTGTAACCATGTTTGAATCATCATCCTCATATGATTTTACTTGCATGTGATACTAATGATTTTGTTCAATAATTTCTGCATTCTGTTGGATTACCTTTCTTTGGAAAGGCATGTATATGGATCTCTTCTAGTCACTTTGCCAGGTAGCTATTTTCCAATTTTCTTGGCATAGATGAGTGAGCACTTCCAATGTTGTATCCATTTGTTGAACCATCTCAGTTGGCATTCCATCAATTCTTGGAGACTTGTTTTTTGCCAATGCCTTCTGTACACCTTGGACTTCTTCCTTCAGTACCATTGTTTCTTGATTATATGCTGCCTCCTGAAATGGCTGAACATTGATCAATTATTTTTGGTACAGTAACTGTGTATTTCTTCCATCTTCTTTTGATGCTTCTTGCATCATTCAATTTTTGCCCATAGAACACTTTAGTATTGCAACTTAAAGCTTGAACTTTTTTTTAGTTCATTCAGCTTGAGAAATGCAGAACATAGTTTTCCCTTTCGATTTTCTAACTCCAAGTCTTTGCACATTTCATTGTAATACTTTACTTTGTCTCCTCAAGCTACCCTTTGAAATCTTCTGTTCAGCTCTTTTACTTCATCATTGCTTCTGTTTGATTTATCTATTCAATGTTCACGAACGAGTTTCAGAGTCTCTTCTGACATTCATTTTAGTCTTTTTTTTTTTTCTTTCCTTTTTAATGACCTTTTTTTTTTTTTCTTCAAGTATGATGTCCTTGATGTTATCCCACAACATGTCTGGTCTTCAGTCATTAGTGTTCAATGCATCAAATATATTCCCGAGATGTTCTCTACATTCAGGTGGGATATACTCAAGGTCATACTTTGGCTGTCATGGACTTGTTTTAATTTTCTTCAGCTTCATCTTGAACTCGTATATGAGCAATTGATGGTCTGTTCCAGAGTCGGCCTCTGGCCTTGTTCTGACTGATAATATTGAGCTTCTCCATCATCTCTTTCCATAGACATAGTAGATTCGATTCCTGTGCATTCCATCTGGTGAGGTCCACCTGTATAGTCGCTGTCTATGTTCTTGAAAAAAGGTATTTCCAATGAATGTTGTTGGTCTTGCAAAATTCTATGATACGATCCACATCATTTCTATCACCAAGGACATATTTTCCAACTACTGATCCTTCTTCTTTGTTTCCTACTTTTGCGTTCCACTCATGAGCAATTATTAATGCATCTTAACTGCATTTTTGATCAATTTCAAAATGCAGAAGTTGGTAAAAGTTGAAATCTGAAGACACTTATTAAAATGTTTAAGAGACTCAATAATTTAAAGAAAATAATGAACAAAATGAGAAAAACAGAAGCTATAAATAATAAAATGGAATTCCTGAAAGTTAACAATAGAATCTTAACAATATAAAATACACTGAGTGGTATTAACATTGGATTGGATACTTGTCTTAGTTATCTAGTGCTGCTATAACAAATACCAAAAGTGGCTGGCTTTAACAAACAGAAATTTATTTTCTCATGCTTTAGGAGGATTGAAGTTGAATTCAGGGTGCTGGCTCTAGACAAAGGCTTTCTCTCTTGTCTGCTCTGGAGGAAGGTCCTTGTCTCTTCTGCCCCTGGGTGATCTTTATGTCACTTGGCATGTACCTTCTACTTCCTAGCTTGCTTGTTTAATCTCTTTTATATCTCAAAAGAGATTGGCTCAAGATACACTCTGCACTGATCCTGCCTCATTAACATAACAAACACAATCCACTCCCAAATGGGATTATAACCACAGGTATAGAAGTTAGAATTTATAAGACATATTTTGGGGGGACACAAGTTAACCCATAACAATGCTATAAACAAAAGTCCACTTGAAGATATAGCCATTGAAAATACTCAAAATGAATGAGAGAGAGAGAAAAGACCAGAAGTAAAATTAGCAAAGTTTTAATGTGCAATGTGATCATACCAAGTGATCTAATAAACAAATAATTAGAGTTCCAGGAGGAGAAAAACAGGAAAAAAAATGGAAAAAACTAGCTGCTGAAAAATTTCCAAATTTGATGAAAATTATAAGCCACAGATCCAAGAATCTCAAAAAACTCAAATAAGGATTAATGCACAGAAACCATACAAAGGCAAAACATAATCAAATTTCTAAAAATCTGTATTGAAGAGAATACTTTTCTTAAAAAATCCAGAGAAAAATGACAATGCTCAGAGATGAAAAAAGATAAGAACGACTCCACACTTCTCATCAGAAACCATACAAAAAGAAGACATTGGAATGGCATCTTTAAAGTGCTGAAAGAAACATTCTGTCAACCTGGACTTCTACTGCTAGTGAAAATATCCTCCTCAAATGAAGGCAATATATTTTTCAAAAATATAACAGCTGAGAGAATTTGTAACCAGCATATTTTCATGAAAATAAATATTAAAATAAGTATTTCATGCTAAAAAAGTATAATACCAGATGAAAACTTGTTGTTGTTAGGTGCCGTGGAGTTGGTTCTGACTCATAGCAACCCTATGTACAACAAAACAAAACACTTCCCAGTACTGTGCCATCCTCATGATCATTGCTATGCTTGAGCCAACTGTTGCAGCCACTGTGTCAATCAATCCTGTGGAGGGTCTCTCTCTTTTTTGCTGACCCTCCATTTTACCAAGTATGATGTCCTTCTCCAGGGACTAGTCCCTCCTGATAACATGTCCAAAGCATGTGAGACGTAGTCTCACCATCCTAGCTTCTAAGGAGCATGCTGGCTAGACCTCTCCCAAGACAAATTTGTTCATTCTTTTGGCAGTCCAGGGTATATTTAGCATTCTTCGCCAACACTATAACTCAAAGGCGTCAATTTTTCTTTGGTCTTCCTTATTCATTGTGCAGCTTTCACACGCATAGGAGGCAATTGAAAACACCATGGCATGGGTCAGGTGCTACTTAGTCCTCAAAATGACACCTTTGCTTTTTAACACTTTAAAGAGGCCTTTTGCAGCAGATTTGCCCAATGAAATGTGTTGCTTGATTTCTTCACTACTGCTTCCATGGGTGTTGATTGTGGATCCAAGTAAAACGAAATCTTTGATGACTTCAATCTTTTCTCAGTTTGTCATGATGTTGCATATTGGTCTAGTTGTGAGAATTTTGTTTTCTTGATGTTGAAGTGTAATCCATACTGAAGGTTATAGTCTGATGGAAACTTAGACCTGTGCAAATGAACAAAGAATGTTGGGAATGGTACACATGTGGGCAAATATAAAATACTTTTTATATCTCATTTTTAAATTTCTGGAAAATATAATTGACTGTTTAAAGTAAAAAGTGTTTTGGGTTTATAACATACGTATAACAATAGTAGAAATAAGGGACAGGAAATGGAAGTACACTATCATAAGATTCTTGCATTACATGTAAAGAGGCGTAATATTATTTGAAGGTAGATTGTGAGAAGTTAAAAATGATATTGTAACCCCTAGAGAAACCACTAAAAATTTAAGAAACTATAGCTAATACAAGAAATAAAATAGGGTGGAGCCAACATGGCACTATAAACAGAAGCACTACATTGTCCCTCCACAGCAAAGACCTGTAAAACAGAGACAAACGTCAATCCTGGAACCCTAAGTGTCAAATGAAGAGATAAAGAACTCAGCCAAACACCGACTGGAGTAGAAACTGACAGAAAACAGAGAGCGACAAGGGATGCGTGCCTAGGTCCCCTATCCGCTAATGCAGCACGGATTCGCCATCTCAGAGACTGGAAGAAAAGGAATAGGGGAAAGTAGCTTCATGCAGCTCCCGGCAGGAGACAGAGCACCCGGTAGGTGATCAGCTGTACACACTTTTCCACCCCCTATCTTCCCCCCGCCCCACCCCCTTGGCCTCCTCTGCTTCCCACCAGTCACAGTCTCTTGGCCAGGAGACACCAGCTTCCGCCCCGTGCCACTTGGATTTGTCCCACCCACACTGGCTGGCTCCCTGAATGCCATTTGTCATTTGTTTGTTGCTAGTGTGGCTTTTGGTTTCTTCCATGCCTCTCACCACCTCCCCCTCCTTTCTCTTGAACACTGACTCTGTGCGCCATCTCTGCTTCCTCTTGAAAAGCTGTGAAGCACCACTTAACTGGGGAACTCCTTCCCCCCACCATGCTGCCACCCTGCTGTGATCCCCAGGGCTTTTGTTTTGTTTTATTTTGTCCTATTTGTTCTCTTTTTCTTTTTGAGGCTTGGGAACCCTTTCTAGCCAGGCTGTACTGTGAGGTTTGGGAGCCACTTCCCTGGTCTGCATAGTCATGCCAGTGGGATCCTAGGGGCAATTCTTTTGTCTTTTTTCCTTTTTGTCTTCATTTCTCAGTTTCTTGCACAGCTTGGGAGCCACTTCCTTGGTCTGTGCAGCCATGCCGGTGGATCCCTAGGGGTATTTCTTTTTTTTTCCCTTTTTGTCTTTCTTCATTAATCAGTTTCTCTAACCTTACCTTCTTTTCCTGTCTCCTGAACAACTGACATTGTGTAACATCTCTACCCCTTCTAGCCAGGCTGTACTTCACAGCCTGGGAGCAACTTCCCCTGCCCTCGCAACTGCACTAGTAGGCGTTTTCTTTTTTTTTTCCTTCTAATTTTTATTTATTAATTTTTTTTTTGAACTTTTTCTTCTTTTTTCTCCAGGGGTCTTCACACAGAGCTTCCACTTTCCAAGGGAACGCACTCACTCTCCTAAGGGCATATATTTGCTATCACCACCCAAGAAGTTCAAATGAGCCTCCGTCTTCTAAGGCCTTTACACCCACTCCTCACTTACTGACATGGTTGGGTTCCAAACATCAGATCTTTATGCAAAAATGGAGGATTTGTTTTTTTAAAGACCATCCATTTGTCTGATTTTTTTATTTAGAAAATATGATTTTAGAAGTAATAACAGCTAAGATTTACTGATGTACTCAACACTGTGATAAGTCCAATTATGGATTATTCCTCCTCAGAGAAGAAGGCTTGGAGGAGACAAAGCTGGAAAAAACTAGGCTGTGTGACTGGAGGGTCCATGGCTTAACCGCTTCACCTTCCTCCTGTGCTGGGTCAGAGCTTCCCTTGTGGAGGCTCCTCCAGGGCTCAACTTCTACCCCTGCAAGCCCTGCATTTAGGATCCCAGAGCCTGCTCTGCCCTTAAGGCTTGGCAAGTCACCTGGACTCAGTGCTTCCTTTGAGAGCCCTGGGAGCCTAACCATGCTCCTGGCCCCACCGAGGTGAAGGGTTCAGGCCTAGTTTGGCTCTCATTGGGATATCATTAAACTCACATGCATACCTTCCAAGCACCCTCTGTGAGTCCTCTTTCTTTCCTGCATTCCTACTCTACAGCAGTTTTGAGCAGCAGGGCCTCAGGCCACATAGGATCTGGGAACACAGAGCAGGTGCCTGCTGGGTAGGGGCAGCCTGCGCATCCTCCTGGAGGCAGTGGCCACAGAGGAGGCTGGCCTGCACCGCAGCTGAATGTGGCGCCCCTGTCAGCAGGAGAGAGTTAAGGGTGCAGGACAGTGTGGCCCAGCTTCTTGGTGGCTGCCCAGAGACCCTCTTTGAGGGAGGGGACACTGGGGAGCCATTGCCACAATGCCTGCTACCTGATTAATGTGTGAAATAGTCAGTAGATTTTGTTACTATTGCTGAGCTCTCAAGCACGACTTAGGATACGGAGCAAACATTTTTTCTATGCCTTAGCAAATTGTCACACTTCTTTGTAAGTTTGGATCGGTTTCCAACATTTTGTCCTTTGTGCTTTTAATGTCATAAAATATTTCCAAGAGCTCCTTTAATTTGAAGATTTTTACTAGGTCACTTCCTCTAGGACATTTTCGTACTTTTCATCACAATCACTTTCCTCACTTATAAGTTGATGTTCATTAAATTCCTCTGGGTGTATGTCTAGTTTCTCAAATGGTGACAGTGTCAACATTTCCATGTCAACTATTCCTTCTACAACTCAATTTAAGTTTGAACCAAATCCTACAAAGTTATTTGCACTGTGTGGTAAAAGTTTCTACCACATTGCATTCAATACAAAGCATAAGTAAAGGCTCAATTTTAACTGTGTCTTTCTGTTCCTAGTGCAATTTACAGTAAAAGATGTTGAAGTGACTTTATCTTGTTTATTATATTAATATGCCTTTTTCAATCTGGTTCATACCAAAGATTCATGCAGTTTTATATTTCATTATAACTTTATTTTGTTGTCTCCATTTTCAAATCTTCTAATCACGTCTAATTTCACTTCTAGTGTTATCACCTTTCATTTATTTGTGACACTTTCATCTTTGTTGATCAATTTCCTCTTTCACTTATCCAACTTAGTAAAATGTCATATAGATTTATCACTTGGAGACAAGGTGACAATACAACTACATGCTTTGCTGTCTATGCATGAACTGAACAACAGTGCAGTGACCAATCACTGTCAGACTCTGAAAAATACAGAAGTGATTGATCCCCACTCATGATGCATATCTTTATTTATGTAATGATTTGTTGACTGAGGAGTGAACAGTAAAATTTGTACTTTATGTACTTTATTTAATTACAGTTAATATACCATGGTAACTGGAATTTAAATCATGTTGTTTAGGGGATTCATATTATTTAACTAAACTGTCGCTACCTAAATCCATACTTTTGGGAACCACAGAAAATGAAGATTGCCTGTATATCCCTGTATCAGGGTTTGTATTTCCCCACACAAAGTGGATGACCAAGCACATTGCCTAAAGCCTTTCTTCATTCTGTGGCCTGTTTTCATCTTTGACTATTTAGAATGAGGACAATACCCTGGGCATGGCAAGGCAAAGATCTGGGATGACCTTGGGTTCTTGAAGACTTTTTGGAGTAGTGCCTTTTCCTAGCCTTAGTCCTCTTATCTTCAGATACGTATATGTGTGAGAGCAATTAACTTCTATTTTTGTATAAACCACTGTTATTTTTGGTTTTGTTTCACAGCCAAATACAATCCAAACCAATATGCATACCTCATATATTAACTGAATTAATACGTGGAAAACACTTAGAACTGTGACTTGCAAGTTATTGAATTTTAGCTATTATGTTTAATCAAATAAATACATAGTTAAACAGTGAGAAACCAATTTTTCATCTCTTATGTGGAATAAATAATAAAATAGCTGATAATACTCAATACTATGAGATGTTTAATTTTAAACTTGGTTGGTAAACGTAGAAATTATCCATATTTTCTGGGTAGGAATAATATTCTTTATGGATAAGTTTTACAAGGAACGTATCTTGCAACTGAATCAAATGGAATTAAATCATGTAATTAAAGAAAGGCATGTAATAGAGAAAAAGAAGCAAAATTAAAATTTTATTGTATTAAATTAATATGCGTGTATATTTAAAAAAATCAAATAGTACAAGTTTTAAAAGAAAAGAGCAATTCCCTGTCCATTCTTCTTTCTCTAAAATTTACCTACTTTGATATCTTTTAACTTTTTGTTCTATTTGCCTCTACATTTCTAAATAATATGCTTATAATATGATTCCTTTAATTTTTAATTTTTTTAATATTATCTACTTTCTGCTTCTTAAACTTGATTAGAATTTAGCACTTGCACACACATGCACATCCACCCCCGCACACTTCTCCTTTGATCTTCCAACATAGTACAATTTTTTATTGTATCAGTGTTCACTCAAGTTTACATAATTTTGATTAAGTAAGCAGTAATCCTAGTGAAGCCATGTTGTGCAATATTTTTACATTTTCTTTGTTTTACAACTTGTTTTTCCTGGAATTCATAATTACCTTGTGTTTTGCTTGTTTAACTTTCCATGTAACTAGTACCAATTCTTAAATTTTCCCATAGAATTGCCAAAGCCCTCTCCGTGTAGTCATGTGCATCAGTTACTCTATCAATTCCATGTGACATCCTACCTGCAGCCTACTGCCTGTTCACTCCAGTTTGGCTGGTTGCTCTTCAGCTTAGTCACATGACTTACATATATTTTTCCATATTCTGACAGTTGTCTTTTCTTGCTTCTGAGACTTCTGGATTCCATATACTGCTGTTTCTAAACTTATACCGTCATTTTTGTGATATGCCATATCCACTAGCTTCCTGAGAAAAGATACATCAGACATAAGTGTCTAGAGATACTGCATGTCTAAAAATACATATTTTTTTTCTACTATCTAAATTTGATTGGTAGCTTGAAGGGGTATAGCTGGGAAACAACTTTCCCCAAGAAATTTGAAAACATCGTTGCTTCTTTTTTGTGTTCTGGTATCACTGTGGAGATGTCTAATACCATTCTGATGCTCAGTCCTTCATATGTGACCCATTGCTTTTTTTGTCTACAACTTTTCAGAATCTTCTGAAAATTTCTGATGTGCCTTGGTGGGCTTCAATAAGTTTATCAATCCATTGTATTTCTTGTGCTGGACTCTCATTGGATCCATTAAGTCTGGAAACTCATGTTCTCCAGTTTAAGGAAAATTTCCTTGTATATTTTCCATAATAATTTACATCCCTCCATTTGTTCTAGGCTTTCTTTGTAGAGCTCCTATTGGATGTTGAAGGAATCCCTAGATGGCACAAACGGTAAATGTGCTTGACCACTAACCAAAAGTTTGGAAGTTTAAGTCAACCCAGGGTCACCTGAGAAGAAAGACCTGGCAAACTACTTATGAAAAATCAGCCACTGAAAACCCTGTAGAGCTCAGTTATACTCTGACATAGGGTCATCATGAGTTGGAATCGGCTCAGTGACAACTGGTTTTTGGTTTATTGGAAGTTGAACCTTTGGATTGATGCTCATCTTTTTTGTTCTACTCCTTATTTTCTTTATCTTTTTGTTCTACCTTCTAGGAAATTTATTTAACTTTAAAATTCTACCCCATTACAGTTATCTATTCCAGTTAACAAACTACCCCAAGTACACTGACTTACAACAACAATCATTTTTATTATATTACGAGAATGTTTAAGTCAGAAGTTCCAACATTTCAGCTGGTAACTAAGGTCATTTGGTGATATGCAGCTTGTGGATGGACTAGTCTGGATGGTCCAAAATAATTTTAGTCACATGTCTGGAGTCTTGGGAGGGATGACCAGAGGGATTTATTTATTGGGACTGTCAACTAGGGTGCCTACATGTGGCCTCTTCAACATGATGTTATCAGGTTAATCAAACATTTTACATGTGGCACAGGATGCCCAGAGAGCAGATTCCAAGAAGCTTCACTGGAAGATCTAGGAATCCTTACACCTAATTTCAGAAGTCCTAGAATACCACTTTCACTGTATTCCTCGTGCCCATCAAGGTCAGTCTTTCTACCTTGTAGTGAAAGCAATACCAAACAGAGAATTGTGGGTATGTATAATGATACGTACATATATTTAATATGATGCACCTGATTATATATATAATTAATGTTATATATAACATTAATTTTAGCCCTATATTTAATTTCTAAGAATTTTCATTGTTCTCTGATAATTTTCGGCATATTTTTTTAATGATGCAATATCTTCATTTTCCTCCTCTATATTAATTATTTTCTAAGGTTTTACTGTGCTTTGTCTCTCCTTGGATATCCTTTTGATTTTTTCCCTCTATTTGATTAATTTATTCTTTCATTTGTATGTGGAAGATTTCATAACAGGCCTGAAGAACATAGCTATTTTTGATATTTAAGAAGAAGCCTTAGAAAGCTCAGTGGAAGCTCTCTGTTTGGAAGTTTTTTTCCCAAGTGGTTAGTTTCTTGTAAGGTGAGAGGGCAAAGTCCATCTATTTTATTAGCAGTTCCACAAATGTCAGTCCTTTCTCTTTAGCCAGTCAGTTTCTCCTACGAATAATCTTACCTGAAGATGAGGCCCACAACCTGAACTTGGAGCCCGAAATGCAGAAGGGTTGATAGTCTCCTAGCAGGACTTTCTGTTCAGTACAGTCATTCAAATGCAGTCTTGGGCCTCTGTACATAGAGGTTCTCTTATAAAATTTCTCCAGGGAGTAAATCTCCAATTTATTGCTGCAATCAGGAAGTGTGATAGTGTAATAGGGCACAAAAGGGTATCTGGGGTCTAACTTCTCCTGTACAGACTTTTAACCTATTCTTCTGTCACTTCTGTTTCTTACCATTACCCTCTGAGACAGCAGATTGCCCCCAATTATTGAGTTGTGCTTCTTGTTGATATTTCTCTCTGTAGACATTTAGATTTCAGCTTTTTATGCTCTGCCAAGTCAGTTACCGTTCATCAGTTGACTATGCAGCTATCCAACCTTTGGTGACATTTTCCTTCTTACTCTCCGTGCATTGTGGGTTTATATTTTAAAATATGTACTTATTTGCTGTCATTTTAATGCTGTTTTGGGAGAAAGAAACACATAAGTTCAATCTGCCATGTTTAGTAGTACAACTTCTTCAAGGTCTCAAACACTATTTTAACTTTTTAAGGTTAAGAAAGAAGAAAATTAACTGGTTGCTTAGAGTTTACAATTACTGATAAGAGGAAGAAGATATTTTGATTTTCCATTTTGAATATTTTTAGTGGCGATTTTAACATTTAGAGACAAAGAGGGGGGAGAATTTTGAATAATTACCTCCCAAATACTCTCAGTAAAATTGCAAAGAATTTAGCTTTTCTAAAAGCAGTCTATGGTTACCAGTTTCTCCTGGAAAATATTAAAATTGATCCATATTGCAAAACTCAAAATGCACACTCATCAGACTTTTCTGGCTACACTTGTAGGCAGAGTAACATTGGTGTTTCTGTACAAACTCTGAATAAAAATAAAATGGATTGTAGTTGGACAGTCAGTATTTTTCCCACTTGGAACTTTTCACTTGTTCTTTCCTCTGAAGACAACACTTTTGCCACTGCAGAAGTTTGTAATCATTTGCTTAGGCTCTGTTGCTATTCTTTTATTTCCTTTACCACCCCTACAACTCTCACTTTGCTATATTTTAGGAGGGTTCTTTCAGTCCCTTCCCAAAAGAGGTGAGTTATTAGTCCTGTTGCTGTTCAGTTCAGCAGGTAACCCTTAACCACTCAGGTCTGTCTGGATAGGCCCCACAAAAACCAAACCTGTAGCCATCGTGTTGATTCCGACTCATAGTGACCCTATAAGACAGAGTAGAACTGCCCCATAGGGTTTCCTAGGCTGTAATCTTTACGGGAGCAGATCACCAGGTCTTTTCTCCAGTCGACCAGCCAACCTTTTGGTTAGCAGCCTAGTGCTTAACCTCTGCACCAGTAGGGCTCCTTCCTGTGTATATGCATAAATATATGCTACTTTTGGCATATGTTTAAATAATTCAAAGGTGATAAGAGGCAGAATAGACCAACGAAGGGGGTTGTGAAGAAAAGTACTTAGGAAAGTAATCCTTAGGGCATAAATAAATGGATGAGAATGTGGGTGGGTAGACTGTCAGAGGGTAACAGAGGAAAATAGATGTGAGAGACAGAGATAAGTATTTGGGCCACTGGCCAAGTAAACCTTGAATTTTATGTATTTTTTACACATATTGTTTTATGACATTGGTTAACAACCCCACAATATGTCAACCCTCTCCCTTCTCGACCTTTTTTTTTTTTTTGGTGAAAATATACATAGCCTAAGATACACCGTTTCAAAAATGTCTACATGCACAGTTCAGTGACATTGACCACACTCTTCCAATTGTGCTGTTATTCTCACTTTAGATGAAGGCTTACAGAACAAAATTGTTTCTCATTTAACAGTTAGTACACATGTTGCCCTATGACAATGGTTTACTACCTCACAACACATCAACACTATCCTTACTCAACCTTGGGTTCCCTGTCACCAGCTTTCCTGTCCCCTTCTGCCTTCTGGCCCTTGTCCCTGGACTGCTGTGCCTTATTAGTCCCATTTGTAAACCTTGAATTTTAATTAACAGTACTTTTCCAATCTTCATATTGTGCCATCCTTGCATTTGTTGCTATGTTTGAGCCCATTATTGCAGCCAATGTGTAAATCCATCTCATTGAGGGTCTTCCTCTTTTTTGCTGACCCTCTTCTTTACCAAGCATGATGTCCCTCTCTAGGGACTGGTCACTTCTGATAACATGGCCAAAGAATGTGTGACAAAGTGTCGCCATCCTCACTTCTAAGGAGCATTCTGGCTGTACTTCTTCCAAGACAGACTTTTTCTTCCGGCAGTCCGTGGTATAGTCAGTATTCTTCACCAACCCTGTAATTCAAAGGCATCAATTCTTCTTCAGTCTTCTTTATTAATCATCCAGTTTCCGCATGTATATGAGAAAACTGAAAACACCACGGCTTGGGTCAGCTGTACCTTAGTCCTCAAAGTGACCTTTTTGCTTTTTAACACTTTAAAGTGGTCTTTTGCCGCAGATTTGCCCAATGCATTAAGTGTATAGAGATAAATTCTGTCTCTGCCCTAGTAAGGTTTCTAATTTTATAAAAGTCATGTAAGCAAGTAGTACTTGTCTAAGACAGAAGGAATTATGTCTTATACAGAGGCACATGCAAAGTACTGAGTGGTAAAGAGTAGGGGATACATCCATAGGAGTGAAAGGTTTAGGTCTTGACTGAAACACAGAATGATAAAGCAAGGAAGGTAGATTGAGGCAAGATTTTAAAACCATGCTGAGGTATTTTGATTTTGCTGTCTAGCTAATTGAGAGACATTCAATTAATTTTTAGGAGAATAATTCTGTGGCAATGTCAAAAATTGACTGAAGAGGCAGAGACTGAAGGTGAAAAGTCAGGGAGTCCAGCTGGAAGCAAATGTCTTATTTCCCCACCCTGAGGAGGGAGAGGGAGAAAACTGGCTTCACCTCCTTGGGTCCCACGGGGCTGAAGTCAAGGGATAAGGAAAGATTTTCAAAAGGATTGGAAGGTGAGAGGCTAGTGGGTAGAGGCAGAATGTTGGAAAAGGAACCATGGATGGTCAGAAAGAGAGAGGAAACTTAATGGATCAAACTAACAGATAACCTAAGGGAGATACCTGCATTATTTATAGGGGAGGTGTTAATGCTCTTGTCCACTACTGTGCTACCCTCCTCACTACTCTGTGGGAAAGAGATACTGGTCAGATTGAGAACAATAGTGGGGACACATTTATTAAGTTTTGCCAAATGTACAACAGCAGTAATAATGGCACTGACCTCATAAGGTTGTTAGAAGAATAACAAGTTAACAGTGAAGATAAATAAATAGTAATTGCTCAACAAATATTAGCTATTTTTAGTTCTGGCAAAATGGCACTCTAGGCAGAAGCACCACGCCGTCCCTCCACAGCAAAGATCTGAAAAACTAAGCCGAACAGAGAATACAACAATCCTGAAACCCTATAAAATCAAATGAAGAGATAAAGAACTCAGCCAAGCACCAAATGGACTGAGAAAACTGACAGAGAACGGAGAGCAAGCAGAGATTCATGCAGAGGTCCCCTACCAGCTAACGCAGTATGGATCCACCATCTTGGTCTCCTATCAGAGACCAGCAAATGGGGGTACAAGAAAGCAGCCTCACGGAGTGTCCAGCAGGAGACAAAACAACCGGTAATTTGTGGTGTGCTCTTTCCCACCCCCCCACCCCTCTTCACCCTGGCTTGGCCTCCTCTGCTTCCCGTGGCCACAGTCTCTTGACCGGGAAGCGCCGGCTGCTTGGATTCCACACACCCAAGTGGGCGGCTCTCTGGGTGACATTTGTTGGCTGCTAGTGTTGCTTTTATTTCCTGCTTCTTTTGATTTCTCACTTGCCTCTCGCCACCTCCCCTTCCTTTCACTCGAGTGCCTGGCTCCATGCACCATCTTTGCTTCTTCCTGAGGGGCTCCAGAGCACCAGCAATTTGTGATATACGCTTTCCCACTCTCCACCCTTCTTCACCCACACTTGGCCTCCTCTGCTTCCCGTGGACACAGTCTCTTGTCCAGAAACACCAGCCCGCTCTAGCTGGCTCTCTGAGTGCTATTTGTTGGCTGATGGTGTTGCTTTTTTTTTTTTTCCTCTGCTTCGTTGGATTTCTTGCTTGCCTCCTGCCACCTCCCCTTCCCTTCACTCGAGTGCCTGGCTCCGTGCGCCATCTTTGCTTCTTCCTGAGAGGCTGCGGAGCTCCATTCGAGTGTGGAGCTGCTTCCTGGTCTGGGCTACTGCGCTGGTGGGATCCCGGGGCTTTTGTTCGTTTGTTCCTCTGTTTCCCGCGGCCACAGTTTCTTGACTGGGAAGCGCCGGCTGCTTGGATTCCACACACCTAAGCGGGCGGCTCTCTGGGTGACATTTGTTGGCTGCTAGTGTTTTTTTTTTTTTTTTTCCTGCTTCTTTTGATTTCTCACTTGCCTCTTGCCACCTCCTCCTCCTTTCACTCAAGTGCCTGGCTCCGTGCACCATCTTTGCTTCTTCCTGAGGGGCTCCAGAGCAACGGCAATTTGTAACATACGCTTTCCCACTCTCCACCCTTCTTCACCCACACTCGGCCTCCTCTGCTTCCCGCGGACACAGTCTCTTGTCCAGAAACAACAGCCCACACTAGCTGGCTCTCTGAGTGCCATTTGTTGGCTGTTGGTGTTGCCTTTTTTTTTTCTGCTTCTTTGGATTTCTGGCTTACCTCTTGCCGCCTCCCCCTCCTTTTGCTCAAGTGTCTGGCTCTGTGTGCCATCTTTGCTTCTCCCTGAGGGGCTGCGGAGCTCCATTCAAGTGTGGAGCTGCTTCCTGGTCTGGCCTACCGCTCTGGTGGGATCCCGGGGCTTTTGTTCGTTTGTTCGTTTTGAATTGTTTGTTTGTTTTCCTTTCCTTTTCTTGAGTTGGAAGCCCTTTCAGGCCAGGCAGAGCTGTGTGGCAAGGAATGCCCCTTCAGCTTCCACAGACGTGCAGAGGGTTCCCTGAGGGCATTTCTTTTTACGTTGTTTTTTTTTTTTTTTTTTCCCCTGTTTTTTGGGGGGGGCCTTTCTTGTTCTTTTTTTTTTTTTTAATTTTAATTTGTTTTGTTTTCATTCCCCGCTTTTTCCCTTTTTGTCTTTCTTCATTGCTCAGTTTCTCATCTCTCTATATCTTCCTTCTCTTTCTGATCCCTGAATATCAGGCATTGTATACCTTTACACCTTCTAGCCAGGCTGTACTGCAGCACCTGAGAGCTACTTCCCCAGACCTCATAGCTGCACTGGTGGGATCCCAGGGAACTTTGCGGTTCTTTAAACTTTCTGATTTTTATTTATTCATTCTTTTCTTTTCTTCCTCTTCCCCTTTCTGTTTTTCTCCATTTCATAGTCTCTCGTCTCTCCATTCCAATGGCAAGATCCCCTAGCATTCTTTTTTGTTTGTTTGTATGTGTTTGGCTCTTGTTCCTCTCTCCCATATCCATCTTAGTGCCACACGTAACAATCTCCCTGCTGCATCCTGCCTACCTGCACTGTGCGCT
Organism: Dugong dugon; assembly: GCA_030035585.1. NCBI lineage: Eukaryota > Metazoa > Chordata > Mammalia > Sirenia > Dugongidae > Dugong > Dugong dugon. The sequence goes on along the minus strand of CM057463.1, from coordinate 14,804,405 downwards.
TGACATCACACCACCAAGCAGTACAGGCACGGCCTACTGGAACCTGCCCTGCACTGATTAACAACCCGCCCTGCTGGCTGTAGTAAGTGCCACAAACAACCCGTCCCAGTAACTCCTCTTCAGCTAGACCTGCCCTGCCGTACCATATCTGAGTGACTGACCCTGCCAGTTGGAGAAGGAGGCAAAAATTATTGAGCACACAGAAGAGCAGACAACAAAGAACACGCAGTCCGCCTGCTCAGATGTAGTCAAAAATTTTTTAAAAAAGGGACAAAACAAACAAATCTACAATCAATAAACGAGAAAAATAACTACTGTATGCCCTGAAAACAGCAGACAATATCAAAACATTTACAAAAACAGGACAGTATGGTTCAAGTAGGAGTCCAAAATAAAACACCAGATGACTCTCCTGTGGAAGAAAATGCACTAGAACTACCTCATAGGGAATTCAAATCTCTAATACTCGGAATTCTCCAAGAACTGAGGCAAAAAGCTGACAAACATGAAGAAAAAATAGACAAATTCATGGAAAATACAGACAAAAAATTGGAAGAATTCAGGAAGATGATGCAGGAACAAAATGCCAAAATAAATTCACCACTAGAAATTATACAAAAACAAAATTTAGAAATCCAAAAGATAAACAACAAGATTTCAGAAATGGATGATGTCACTGAAGGGCTGAGAAGCAGATTTGAAACCGTGGAAGACAGGATCAGAGAAACTGAAGACAAACACTTGGATACAACTCTGTTTGAGGACAACTCAGAAACAAGAACAAAGAAAAATGAAGAGACCCTGAGAGTTATGTGGGACACAACTAAAAGCAAAAATTTATGAGTGATTGGCATTCCAGAACAGGGGGAGAAAACAGAAAACACAGAGAGGATCATTGAGGAACTACTGACAGAAAACTTCCCCAATATCATGAAAGATGAAAAGCTAGCCATCCAAGAAGCTCAATGAACCCCATATAGTAGAAACCCCAAAAGAAAATCACCAAGGCATACTCGCCAAAACCAAAGACAAACAAAGAATCCTGCGAGCAGCTCAGAAAAAACAAGAAGTCACATTCAGAGGAAAAACAATAAGACTAAGCTCAGATTATTCAGCAGAAACCATGAAGGCAAGAAGGCAATGGGATGACATACATAAAATCTTCAAAGAAAAAAATTGTCAGCCAAGAATAATATATCCTACAAAACTCTTGTTCAAATTTGATAGTGAAATTAGGTCATTTCTAGATAAACAGAAATTAAGGGAATAAGTAAAAGTCAAACCAAACTTACAAGAATTGTTAAAGGGAGTTCTTCGATCTGAGGACAAACAGCTTCAGCTTACAGGCAGAACCTAGGACGCAGGATCGTACCAGCCAGATACCAATCTAGGAAATGAACTCTCAAGGACTATCCAAAACCAAAAGAAATACAACAGGGAATCAGAGCAGTTAATCAGTAATTTACAACAACATCAAAACAATAAAATAGGGAATAAACGACATAGGTATAGAACCTTCTAATGCAGAGGAAGACAAGGCGATACCAAGTAATGGTAGACTGCTTCAAACTGAGAAAGATAAGGGTAAAATTCATGGTAACCACAAAGAAAGTTAACAAAAATAAAAAAAAGAGGAAAAACACAAAGTCTCAACAATAACAAAATCTACAAAAACAAAAGAAATGAAAAAAATCCACAAACAAAAGTAACTCAGCACAAGAGAGTAAGAAGAACAAAGAAAACTTCAGCACCACAAAAAAAAAAAAAAAAAAAACCACTACAAAATGACAGCAACAAACTCACAACTATCAATAATTACACTGAATGTAAATGGACTCAATGCACCCGTAAAGAGACAGAGAGTGACAGAATGGATAAGAAAACAGGATCCATCAATATGCTGTCTACAAGAGACACACCTTAGAAACAAAGATGTGAATTTATTAAAAGTCAAAGGTTGGAAAAAAATATATCAAGCTAACAACTACCAAAAAAGAGCAGGGGTGGCAATTCTAATCGCAGATAAAATAGAATTCAAAACAAAATCTACCATAAAAGACAAAGAAGGACACTATATAATGATTAAGGGGACGATCCATCATGAAGACATAACCATAATAAAAATCTACACACCCAACAACAGGGCTCCAAAATACATAAAACGAACTCTAACAACACTGAAAAGAGAAATTGACAGTTCCACAATAATAGTAGGAGACTTCAACACACCACTCAGTAAAGGACAAGTCAACTAAGAAGAAAGTCAGCAAAGATACAGAAGACCTAAAGGGCACAATCAGCCAACTTGACCTCATAAACATATATAGAACACTCCATCCAACTGCTGCAAAGTACAAATTCTTTTCCAATGCACATGGAACATTCTCCAGAATAGACCACATCTTAGGCCACAGAGCAATCCTCAACAAGATCCAAAATGCTGAGATAATTCAAAGTGTCTTATCTGACCACAATGTCATCAGGGTAGAAATTAACAATAGAAAGAGCAAGGAAAAAAAATCAACTACATGGAAATTTAAGAATACCCTGGTTACACATCAGTGGGTAATAGAAGAAATCAGAGATGGAATCAAATGAAAACACTTCATACAAAAACCTTTGGGACACAGCAAAGGCAGTCCTCAGAGTACAACTGATAGCAATAGATGCACATATCAAAAAAGAAGAAAGGGACAAAATCAAAACATTAACTACAGAACTCAAACAAATAGAAAGAGAACAGCAAAAACAGCCCACAACCACCGGAAGAAAGGAAATAATAAAGATCAGAGCAGAAATAAATGAAACAGAGAACAGAAAAACAATAGACAGACTCAACAAAACAAAAGGTGGTTATTTGAAAGAATCAACAAGATCAACAAACCACTAACCAGACTGACAAAAGAAAAACAGGAGAGGACACAAATAACCCAAATAAGAAATGAAATGGGGGACATTACAACAGACCCAACTGAAATAAAAAGGATCATTACAGAATATTATGAAAAACTATACTCCAACAAATTTGAAAACCTAGAGGAAATGGATAAATTTCTAGAAACACATGGCCTACCCAAACTAATCAAAGTGATGTTGAAAATCGGAACAGACCCATAACAAGAGAAGAGATTGAAAAGGTAATAAAAAAAACTCCCAACCAAAAAAAGCCCTGGCCCAGATGGCTTCACTGGAGAATTCTACAAAACATTTACAGAAGAGTTTGTACCAGTACTACTCAAGCTATTTCAGAGCATAGATGAGAAATCAACACTTCCAAATTCATTCTATGAAGCCAGTATAACGCTGATACCAAAACCAGGCAAAGACGTCACAAAAAGAGAAAATTACAGACCAATATCTCTCATGAATATAGATGCAAAAGTTCTTAACAAAATTCTAGCCAAAAGAATTCAGCATCATATCAAAAAAAATAATACACCACGACCAAGTAAGATTCATACCAGGTACGCAAGGATGGTTCAACATTAGAAAATCCATCAATGTAATCCACCACACAAACAAAAGGAAAGAAAAGAATCACATGATCATCTCAATTGACACAGAAAAGGCATTTGACAAAGTCCAACACAAATTCCTGATAAAAACTCTCAATAAAATAGGTATAGAAGGGAAATTTCTCAACATAATAAAGGGCATCTATGCACAACCAGTAGCCAACATCATTCTTAATGGAGAGAGGCTGAAAACATTCCCCTTGAAAACAGTAACAAGACAAGGATGCCCTTTATCACCACTCCTATTAAACATTGTTCTGGAAGTTCTAGCTAGAGCAATAAGGCAAGAAAAAGAAATAAAGGGCATTCAAATTGGTAATGAAGAAGTTAAACTGTCCCTGTTTGCAGAAGATATGATACCATACCTAGAAAACCCTAAAGACTCCACGAGAAATCTACTGGAACTAATAGAAAGATTCAGCAGAGTAGCAGGATACAAGATAAACATTCAAAAATCAGTTGGATTCCTATACACCAGTAAGGAGAACGATGAAAAGGAAATCAGGAAAACAATACCATTTATAATAGCCCCTAAAAAGATAAAATACTTAGGAATAGATCTGACCAGGGATGTAAAAGACCTATACAAAGAAAACTACAAAACACTACTGCATGAAACCCAAAGGGATCTACATAAATGGAAAAACATACCATGCTCATGGATAGGCAGACTCAACATTGTGAAAATGACAATTCTACCCAAAGCAATTTACAAATAAAATGCAATCCCAATCCAAATACCGACAACATTCTTCAAAGAGATGGAAAAACTAATCATTAACTTTATATGGAAAGGGAAGAAGCCCCAAATAAGTAAAGCACTACTGAAGAAGAAGAATAAAGTTGGAGGACTCATACTACCTGACTTCAGAACCTACTATACAGCTACAGTAGTCAGAACAGCTTGGTACTGGTAAAATGACAGATACATTGACCAATGTAACAGAATTGAGAACCCAGATGTCAATCCATCCACCTACGGTCACCTTATCTTCAACAAGGGCCCAAAGTCCACCAAATGGGGAAAAGACAGTCTTTTTAACAAACGGTGCTGGCAAAACTGGATATCCATCTGCAAAAAAATGAAACAGGACCCATACCTCACACCGTATACAAAAACTACTTCAAAATGGATCAAAGACCTGAATATAAGGCCTAAAACTATAAAGTTCATAGAAGAAAAAATAGGACCAACACTTCAGGCCTTAATACATGACATTAACAGGATACAAACCATAAGCATCAATGCACAAAACCCAACAGATAAGCAAGATAACTGGTATCTTCTAAAAATCAAACACCTATGCTCTTCAAAAGACTTCACCAAAAGAGTCAAAAGAAAACCTACAGACTGGGAAAAAAATTTTGGACAGTACAAGTCAGACAAAGGTCTAATCTCCATAATCTACAAGAAAATCCAACACCTCTACAACAAAAAGACAAATAATCCTATTAAAAAATGGGCAAAAGAAATGAACAGACACTTCACCAAAGAAGACATTCTCATGGCCAGCAGACACATGAGGAAATGCTTGCGATCACTAGCCATTAGAGAAATGCAAATTAAGACTGCAATGAGATACCATCTCACCCCGGCATTACTGGCACATATCAAAAACACTGGAAATAATAAATGTTGGAGGGGCTGCGGGGAGATGGGAACTCTTATGCACTGCTGGTGGGAATGCAAAATGATACAACCATTTTGGAAAATGATATGGCGCTTCCTCAGAAAGCTAGAAATAGACATACCATTCGATACGGCAATCCCAGTCCTAAGAATATATCCTAGAGAAATAAGAGTCGTCACTCGAATAGACATATGCACACCTATGTTCATGGCAGCATTGTTCACAATAGCAAAACAATGGAAACAACCTAGATGCCCATCAACAGGTGAATGGATAAACAAACTATGGTACATACACATAATGGAGTACTATGAAACGAGAAAGAACAACAATGAATCTGTGAAGCATCTCATAACATGGATGAAACTGGAGGACATTATGCTGAGTGAAATAAGTCAATTACAAAAGGACCAATATTGTATGATACCTCTATTGTAAAAACCCATGAGAAAGTTCACACACAAATTGTTAACAATCTTTGTTGGTTACCAGGGATGGGAGGGGTGGGGGTGAAATACTAAATAGACAATAGATAAGTGGTATCTTGGGTGAAGGGTGAGACAGTACACAATACAGGGGAAACTAGCACAACATGTACAATGAAAGGTCATGGAAACCCCATAGACACATCCAAATTCCCTGAAGGACTGAATTGCTGGGCGGAGGGCTCTGGGGACCGTGGTCTCGGGGAACATCTAGCTCAACTGGCATGACATCTTATAAAGACAATGCTCTACATTCTACCTTGGTGAGTAGTGTCTGGGGTCTTAAAAGCCTGTGAGCGGCCATCTAAGATACTCCACTAGTCTCATCCCTTCTGGAGCAAGGGAGAATGAAGAGAACAGGATACAAGGAAAAGATTAGTCCAAAGGACTAATTGTCCACAGCTACCAAGGCCTCCACCGGACTGAGTGCAATACAGCTAGATGGTGCCCGGCTACCACCACTGACTGCTCTGACCAGGATCACAACAGAGGTTCGTGGACAGAGCTGGAGAAGGATGTAGAGCATAACTCTAACTCACAAAAAAAAAAGACCAGATTTACTGTCCTAAAGGAGACTGGAGAAACCTCGAGAGTATGGCCCCGAGACACCCTTGTGGCTCAGTGGTGAAGTTACCTCCGAGGTTCACTGTTCAGCCTGGGAGTGGACAGCCCCGTAAAACCAAATGAGACTAACGAGGTACAGGAGTCCAGTGACAAGGGCCAGAAGGCAGAAGGGGACGAGGAAGCTGGTGATAGGGAACCCAAGGTTGAGTAAGGATATTGTTGATGTGTTGTGAGATTGTTAACCATTGTCATAGGGCAACATTTGTAGTAACTGTTAAATGAGAAACTATTTTGTTCTGTAAGCCTTCATCTTAAGTGAGAATAACAGCACAACTGGAAGAGCGTAGTCGATGCCACTGAACTATGCATGTAGAAATTTTTGAAACGGTGTGTCTTTGGCTGTGTGTATTTTCACCAAAAAAAAAAAAAGGTTGAGAATTTAGAGGGTTAATATGTTGTGGAGTTGTTAACCAATGTCATAAAACAACATGTGTACTACTGTTTCATGAGAAACTATTTGTTCTGTAAGCCTTCACCTGATGTAAAATAAAATATAAAAAAATAAATTAGCTATTTTTATTTTTATGAAAACCTTGCATCTGTATGAAATCTGTATTCCCCATTCTGCCAGACCAAAGACCTGAATGGACCTATGACTCATAGAAAGAAACTTGGGAATTATGGGCATGATAGGGATCTGTGTGGCCGTGAATTTGAGTTACACCGAATTCAGCACTGTAATACGTTAAATTATGGCCAGACTTTAGTTGTTTAAAGCCAAAACACCAACCACTGTCTTCTTTTCATCTCTTGGTGAATTACCACCAAAGGTAAAATTGTCGAAACAGACTCATATGAATCATAGGTCTTACCCAACACCAAACTTCGCTAATGATTCAAAAGATACAAGGAAGAAGCAGCACACACGCAGTATCCCTTTCTGGAGGGGCTTGAGCCTTCATAAGCAGCTTCCTAATTGTCTGTTTTCCCATGGTGGGAGTAACAAACAAGCACTAACAGTGTGCGATGTGCATGCCAGCTCAGAGTAAGTCATTTAGGTTTAGAGCTTCTTACTTTTTATATGTCTTTAGTCATTCCAGGACAAAGAGGTTACAGGACTGATTTCCATTCTCCTGCTAGCTTTGTCTCATAAATGTATAAGTACCAGTTTTATTTATAATAAACAACATAGACAGACCAGGTACATCCTGGTCAAAGTCATCTTTTAGATAAAAACGCCACAAAATCACCAGAATCGCAAAACACCACCAGCTTGTTTATCCGGAGGTCGCGTAGATGGAGGTCAAGATTTACTCCAACATGTTCTTAACTCGTTCCATCCTACGTGGCCTCCATCTGGATGGAGAAGTAGAATAGAGAAGTATTTAAGAACATGGCCTCTGTATCCACCTCGCCAGTATCCACACCCTGGCTTCCCTATCATTGGTTGGGTATGCTTGGCAAGTTACTTAATCAGTCATTGCCTCATTTTCTCTTTTTTACAATGGGCAAAATAATAGAACTTTCTCTATAAAATTACTGTGAAGAAGTAATAAGTTAAAACCAAACCCATTGCCATGGAGCATGACTCATATTGATCTTATAGGACGGGGTAGAACTGCCCCATAGGGTTTTCCAAGGCTTTAAATATTTACAGAAGCAGACTGCCACATCTTTCTCCCACATAGTGGCTGGTGGATTTGAACCACTGACCTTTCCATTAGAAGCTGAGCACTTAACCATTGTACTACCAGAGCTCCTGCTAAAATGAGTTAATACATCTAAATTCTTAGAGTAGTGTATGGCATATAATGAATCCTACATAATACTGGATAATAAACTTAAATGTTACTATGATCCTAGCTATGGCTCTGTGATTTAGACCATTTTGTTGTTGGTGGTGGTGTTATATCTGCTATCACTCAATTTCTACTAGCTCTTTCTCTTTTGCCTAGAATTATGCCCTAAACTCTCCATCCTAAAGGTATCTTTTCCCAACCCTTTTGAGGTCCCACCTCACCATATCTCTCTTAACACAAATGTTAAGGGAAAAAAGTGTTCCTCAAATAAAGCAGAATATCCCTTGTTTGGTTGAGGAGAGGATAGTAAAGTAGAGTTAGGGACTGGTCATTTCTCTGGTTTATCTGACAAAACCATGGGTGCAGTTCTCAAACAGTCCTGGGATGAGTTGCATAAAGCTTTGGCAAGCTCAGGTTCACAGTGCAAAGACATATGTATGACTTGAAGCTTGGTGAAACGTTTAATGATATTAATGTCTTTTTTCTGCCTCCTTTTCACCATCCACACTGATCCAGGCCAAATTAAGGTGCTCGTAGACTCAATAATTATAATCTCTCCATAACTGATTCTCTGTCTCTCATTTTACTCCTATTCCTCCACACAGTTGCTGCAACAACGGGCTCAAGCATAACAACGATTGTGAGGTTGGCACAAGATCAGGCAGTGTTTCATTCTGTTGAACATAGGGTCGCTATGAGTTGGAACCAACACGACAGCGCCTAACAACAACAATAACACATTATTAATCCATTCTCCAGATCTCTCAAAATTAGCTATCAAAATTAATGGTCTGTTTAAGCCACTCTCCTGCTTAAAAATTACCTTTGGCTCTTTACTTCCTATAAAAAAGTCAAACTCTTCTACATGCGTTTAGAGCTTTTCAAAACATGATCCCAGACTTTTTCTCCAGCTGTATCTTTTACCATTCACGTTAAGAGCCCAGTTGCTAACCAAAAGGTTAGCAGTTCGAATCCACCAGCTGCTCTTTGGAAACCCTATAGGGCAGTCCTACGCTGTCCTATAGGGTTTCTATGAGTCAGAATAGACTCGACAACAACGGGTTTAATTTTTTTTTGTTTTATGGCCTAATCAGTTCCCCATGCACTCTGAGTCATATTTTGATCTCTGAGGACATTGTGTATTTATCTTTGTTGGATTAGGTTTTTGTTTTGCTTTGTTTTTAGTATCTTAGCTCAGTGGCTTTGATAATTCTGTTCTTTCTGTTTAGATTGCTCTTCCTACCCTTCATCTGTCTGATGAACTCAAGTTCAGTCTAAGAAACTTCCCTGATCTGCCTCTGTAATCTTCATGTAGCAATTAGTTTGCCCCTCTGCAATCTCCACTTAGCACAATGGTTCTCAACAGTGGGAAGTGGGAGAGTATGAGAATTCTCTGGGGGACTTCTTCAAAATATACTACACGTCCAGCCTTGTCTTCTTCTAAGAATTAATGATAAAGTATTTTAATTAGGCATACTTCTTTATAGAACTTAAATTATATCATTTTTATTTGTCCAGAGGCCAATATATGGATTCCAGCTCCTTTTCCAAACTTAGTGCATCTCTTGATGAAGATTAATACCTAAAATTTACTGTACATTTATTTTGGAGGTTGGGCTCTATGAATTTTAAAAGACAGGTTTTGTTTCATTTTCCTGTTGTTCAAATAATAGTTCACTCTACAAATCTCCTTTCACTGTTTTATAGAGGAATGTAGAAAACATTATAAATAAGTGTCTAAATAAAGTATGTTTTATTTTCCCCACAATAATAATAAGCTTATTTTAAATGTACAATTCAGGGTGATCCTGCACACAATCAGAAAATATATTTGTTTGATTTGCTCAATAATGTATAAGCTATAATTTATTAAACTATGATTTTCATTTTTCTAAGAAGCAAAAATAGAAGAAAAATGAGAGCCCTCTGGTGGGCAATACTTTAAATCCCAAATATCATATATAGTAGTTTCCTGATAGAATTTTCCAAAGATGAAACATTTTTAAACAGGTCAGCAATAAAAAGTAAGATGAATTTAAAACAATGTTTCTACTCGTGTATAATTTAAATCAACTATTTTTTCATGGAAAATATCTTACGTGAAATAACTTCTCTATTAAAATAAAATCAATCTAAATCCATAGGAAAAGTACTCATGAAACAACCAAGCAAGAATGAAAAAATTAAAATAGGTTCTTATTCTCTCACATAAAATTTAAATAAAATAGTTACATCAAATGAAAACCAAGAAAAGTAATGAAATTAAAAGTTTTAAAATACAAATTATGTAACAGACACATGCATTTTTTTTCTTAATTGAGGTGAAAATTCCCATAACATAAAATTAACCATTTTATTGAACAGTTCAGTGGCATTTAGCACAATCACAGTGTTGTGCAAACACCAGTTCTATCTAAGTCCAAAATATTTTCATTACCCCAAAATAAAACACCATACCCAGTAAGCAGTTACTCGCCATTTTTTCCTTCCCTTAGCCACTGGCAACCACCAATCTGCTTTCTGTTTGTATGGATTTACCTATTCTGGATATTTCATGTAAATGGAATCATGAAATATGTGACCTTTGGTGTCTGGCTTCTTTGACTTAGCATAATATTTGGGGGTCCCTCCATGTTGTAGCATGTTGTAGTACTTCTTTCTTTTTTAAAGTTGAATAAAATTTCATTGTATGCATATGCCACATTTTGTTTAGCCATTCATCTGTTGATGGACATTTGGTTTGTTTCCACCTTTTGCCTATAGTTAACTATGCTGCTATGAACATTTACGTACAAGGATTTGTTTGAGTACCTGTTTACAGTTCTCCTGGGTTTATACAGGTATCCCTGATTTTCGAAAGTTTGCTTTATGCCACTTGCCTTTTAGGAAAGACCTACATTAGTACTTGTTTTCGCTAACTGAAAGAAATCTTAAGAGGATTTTTGCTTTTACAAAAAAGGTGAGAAATGGAAATAGGGTTCAGCGTTTGTTTTTGCAGTAAGCCAAGAGGCAGTGCGCACCCCAGCAGCAAGAGTGGCGTCTCCAAATTCCTTTCCCGGAAACTACACTCCCTTTCTATAAAAGTGTACTTATCATATCATTCATGCTTTTACTATATGTTAGTGTTATTTTAGATTTTATCTACTATTTGGTATGACTTAGTAGATTATTTTTTGGGGTCAGGGAATGCTCAAAAAAATTTCCCATATAAGTTAATAGTAATTGCTTCTTCAATTTACCCCATTTAAGCTTATGAAATGTTTCATAGGAATGCTCTACTTCACGATAGGAAGAGAAACATCGGAGTGAAATTGCTGAGTCATATTGTAATTCCATATTTAACTTTTTGAGGAACCAGCAAACTTTTTCACAGCTGGGGAACCATTTTATATTCCGATTAGCAATTGGGGATTCCAGTTTCTTACTTACTATATTCCGTTTTTGTTTTATTTTGTGTTGTTTTTATTATTGTCATCCTAGTGGGTGTAAAGTGTTATCTCATTGTGGTTTCGATTGAAATTTCCTTAATGAGAAATGGTGCTGTGCATCTTTGCGTGTGTTTGTTGGCCATTTTTATATCTTCTATAGAGGAGTCTATGCAAGTCCTTTACCCATTTTTTAAGTGGGTTGATTGTCCTTTTATTGCTGAGTTCTGAGAGATCTTTATATATCTAGATACTAGACCTTTATAAGATATATGATTTTAAAATATTTTATTCCACTGTTAGGTTATTTTTTCACTTTCTTGATAATATTCTTTAATGGACAGAGGTTTTTAATTTTGCTGAAGTTGGATTTATCTATTTTTTCTTTCATTTCTCATGCATTTGGTGTCATATCTAAAAATTTATTGTTAAATCCAAGGACATGAAGATTAACCATTAGGTTTTCTTCTAAGAGTTTTATAGTTTTAGTTTTTATGTTTAGATCACTGATCCACACATTAAGTTGATTTTTTTATGTGATGTGAAGTAGGGGGTCCAACTTTATTATTTTGCACATGGATATCCAATTGTCTTAGCACCACTTGTTGAAAAGACTATTCTTTCCCCATTGAATGCTCTTGGTACCCTTGTCTAAAATCAATTGTCCAAAGATGTATGGATTTCTTTCTGGACTCTCTATTCTATTCCATTGGTCTATATGTCTATCCTTATACGAGTACCACGCTATGTTGATTACTGAAGCTTTATACTATGCTTTGAAGTGGGGAGATATGAGTCGCCCAAATTTGTTCTTCTTTTTCAGGATGGCTTTGGCTATTTGAAGCTTCTTGCAAATCCATACGAATTTGAGGATTAGCTTTCCCATTTCTGCAAAACTAAAAACGTTGGCAGACTTCTGGCAAAATGACGCTCTAGGCAGACGCACCATGCCGTCCCTCCACAGCAAAGATCAAAAAAACTAAGCTGAACAGAGAAAACAACAATCCTGAAACCCTAAAACATCAAATGAAGAGATAAAGAACTCAGCCAAGCACCAATGGAGTGAGAAAACTGACAGAGAACAGAGAGCGAGGAGAGATTCATGCAGAGGTCCACTATCAGCTAACGCAGCGTGGATCCGCCATCTTAGACTCCTATCGGAGACCAGCAAACAGGGGGTACGAGAAAACAGCTTCATGGAGCTTCCAGCAGGAGACAAAACAACCGGTAATTTGAGATATACACTTTCCCACCCCCCACCCTTCTTCACCACCACTCAGCCTCCTCTGCTTCCCGCAGCCACAATCTCATGTCCAGGAAACACCGGCTGCTTGGATTCCACACACCCAAATGGGCCGGCTCTCTGAGTGCCATTTGTTGGCTGCTGGTGTTGCTTTTCTCCACTTTTTTGATTTGTTCCTTACCTCTCACCACCTCCTCCTCCTTTCACTCAAATACCTGGCTCTGAGGGCCATCTTTGCTTCTTCCTGAGGGGCTGCAGAGCTCTGGTAATTTGTGATATATGCTTTCTCACTCCCTACCCTTCTTCACTCACACTCGGCCCCTCTGCTTCCCATGGACACGGTCTCTTGTCCGAGAAACACTGCCTGCTTGGATTCCACCAGCCCGCACTAGCTAGCTCTCTGAGGGCCATTTGTTGGCTCCTGGTGTTGCATTTTTTCCAGCTTCGGTTGATTTCTTCCTTATCTCTCACCACCTCCCCAACCTTTCCCTCAAATACCTGGCTCGATGAGCCATCTTTGCTTCTTCTTGAGGGGCTATGGAGCTCTGTTCGAGTGTGGAGCTGCTTCCCAGTCTCGGCTGTCACGCTGGTGGGATCCCTGGGCTTTTGTTTGTTTGTTCTGAATTGTTTGTTGGTTTTCTTTTCCTTTTCTTGAGTTGGCAGCCCTTTCTGACCAGGTGGTGCTGCAGGGCAAGGAGACTACCCCCTCGGCTTGCACAGACATACAAAGGGATACCTGAGGGCATTTCTTTTTTCATTGGGTTTTTTTCTTTTTCTGTCTTTTCGGGGGCTTTTCTTGTTCTTTTGTTTTTTTAATTTGTTTTGTTTTCTTTTCCCTCTTTTTCCCTTTTTGTCTTTCTTCATTACTCAGTTTCTTGTCTCTCTATATCTTCCTTCTCTTTCTGTTCCCTGAATACCTGGCATTGCATACCTCTAAGCCTTCCAGCCAGGCTGTACTGAAAACCTGAGACGACTTCCCCAGACCTCATAGCTGCACTGCTGGGATCCCTAGGAACTTTGAGGATCTTTAACCTTTCCGATTTTTATTTATTCATTCTTTTCTTTTCTTTTCTTCCTCTTCCCCTTTCTGTTTTTCTCCATTTCATAGTCTCTCATCTCTCCACTGCAACGGCAAGCTTCCTTAACATTCCTTTTTGTCTTTTTGTATGTTTTTGGCTCCTGTTCCTCTCTCCTCTCTCCCATATCCATCTCAGTTTCAAACATAACATCTCCCTGCTACATCCTGCCTACCTGCAATGTGTGCTTAACATCACACCACCAGCAGCACAGGCACGGCCTACTGGAACCTGCCCTGCACTGATTACCGACCAGCCCTGGTGGCTGCAGTAAGTGCCGCAAACAACCCCTACCAGTAACTCCTCTTCAGCTAGACCTGCCCTGCCATACCATATCTGAGTGAGTGACCCTGCCAATTGGAGAAGGAGGCAAAAAGTATTGTGCCCACAGACAAGCAAACAACAAAGAACATGCAGTCTGCCTGCTCAGATATAGTCAAATTTAAAACAAAAGGGATGAAACAAACAAATCTACAATCAATAAATGAGAAAAATAACTACTGAATGCCCCGAAGACAGCAGACAATATCAAAACATTTACAAAAACAGGATAGGATGGTTCTGGTAGGTGTCCACATTAAAACACCAGATGACTTTCCAGTGGAAGAAAAGGCACTAGAACTACCTCATAGGGAATTCAAATCTCTAATACTCAAAATTCTCCAAGAGCAGAGGCAAAAAGCTGACAAACATGAGGAAAAAATAGACAAATTCATGGGAAATACAGACAAAAAATTGGAAGAATTCAGGAAGATGATGCAGGAACAAAATGCCAAAATAAATTCACAGCTAGAAATTATACAAAGACAACAATTAGAAATGCAAAAGATAAACAACAAGATTTCAGAAATGGATGGTATCGTAGAAGGGCTGAGAAGCAGATCTGAAATGGTGGAAAACAGGATCAGTGGAATTGAAGACAAGCACTTGGATAAAACTCTGTTTGAGGAAAACTCAGAAAAAAGAACAAAGAAAAATGAAGAGACCCTGAGAGTTATGTGGGAAACAATCAAAAGCAAAAATTTTCGAGTGATTGTAATTCCAGAACAGGGGGAGAAAACAGAAAACACAGAGAGGATCATTGAAGAACTGCTGACAGAAAACTTCCCCAATATCATGAAAGATGAAAAGCTGGCCATCCAGAAGCTCAACGAACCCCATATAGAAGAGACCGCAAACGAAAATCACCAAAGCATATCATAATCACACTCTCCAAAACCAAAGACAAAGAATCCTGACAGCAGCTCATGAAAAACAAGAAGTCACATTCAGCAGAGAAACAATAACACTAAGCTCAGATTACTCAGAAGAAACCATGCAGGCAAGAAAGAAGGCAATGGGATGACATATATAAAATTTTGAAAGAAAAAAATTGCCAGCCAAGAATAATATATCCTGCAAAACTCTCATTCAGATTTGATGGTGAAATTAGGTCATTTCCAGATAAACAGAAATTAAGGGAATAAGTAAAAGTCAAACCAAACTTACAATAATTATTAAAGGGAGTTCTTCGATCTTAGGACAAACAACTTCAGCTCACAGGCAGAATCTAGGACACGGGATCATACCAGCCAGATAGCAATCTGTGAAATGAACTCTCAAGGACTATCCAAAACCAAAAGAAATACAACAGAGAATCAGAGCAGTTAATCAATAAATGACAACAACATCAAAACAATAAAAGAGGGAATAAACAGCATAGGTGTAGAACCTTCTAATGCAGAGGAAGGCAAGGCGATACCAAGTAAAACTAGAATGCTTCAAACTGAGAAAGATAAGGGTAAAAGTCATGGTAACCACAAAGAAAGTTAACAAACATACTCATAAAAAATAGACAAAAAACATAAAGTCTCAGCAATAACAAAACCTACAAAAACAAAAGAAAAAAATCCACAAACAAAAGTAACTCAGCACAAGAGAGTCAGAAGAACAAAGAAAACTTCAGCACCTCAAAAAAAAAAAACCCACTACAAAATCACAGCAACAAACTCACAACGATCAATAATTTCACTGAATGTAAATGGATTCAATGCACCCATAAAGAGACAGAGTGTGACAGAATGGATAAGAAAACAGGATCCATCAATATGCTGTCTACAAGAGACACACATTAGAAACAAAGATGTGAATTTATTAAAAGTCAAAGGTTGGAAAACAATATATCAAGCTAACAACTACGAAAAAAGAGCAGGAGTGGCAATTCTAATCTCAGATAAGACAGACTTTAAAACAAAACCCACCATAAAAGACAAAGAAGGACACTATATAATGATTAAGGGGATGATCCATCATGAAAGACATAACCAAAATAAAAATCTACGCACCCAGTGACAGAGCTCCAAAATACATAAAGCGAACTCTAACAACACTGAAAAGAGAAATTGACAGTTCCACAATAATAGTAGGAGACTTCAACACACCACTCAGTAAAGGACAGGACAACTAAGAAGAAAGTCAGCAAAGATACAGAAGACCTAAAGGGCACAATCAGCCAACTTGACCTCATAAACATATATAGAACACTCCATCCAACTGCTGCAAAGTACAAATTCTTTTCCAATGCACATGGAACGTTCTCCAGAATAGACCACATCTTAGGCCACAGGGCAATCATCAACAAGATCAACAACGTTAAGATAATTCAAAGTATTCTTTGACCACAATGCCATCAAGGTAGAAATTAACAAAACAAAGAGCAAGGAAAAGAAATCAATTACATGGAAACTGAATAATACCCTGCTTACACATCACTGGGTAGTAGAAGAAATAAGAGATGGAATGAAAAAATTGCTAGAATCAAATGAGAATGAAAACACATCATACCAAAACCTTTAGGACACAGCAAAGGCAGTCCTTAGAGGACAATTTATAGCAACAGATGTACATATCAAAAACAAAGAAAGGGACAAAATCAAAACATTAACTATAGAACTCAAACAAATAGAAAGAGAAAGGAAAAAAAAAAAAAAAGCCCACAACCACCGGAAGAAAGGAAATAGTAAAGATCAGAGCAGAAATAAATGAAATAGAGAATAGAAAAACAATAGGAAGAATCAACAAAACCAAAAGTTGGTTCTTTGAAAGAATCCACAAAATCGACAAACCACTGGCCAGAGTGACAAAAGAAAAACAGGAGAGGACACAAATAACCCAAATAAGAAATGAAAGGGGACATTACAACAGACCCATCTGAAATAAATAGGATTATAACAGAATATTATAAAAAACTATACTCCACAAATTTGAAAACCTCGAGGAAATGCATAAATTTCAAGTACACACTACCTACCCAAACTACAACAAAATGATTTGGAAAATCTGAACAGACACATAAAAAGAGAAGAGATTGAAAAGGTAATAAAAAAAAAACTCCCAACCAGAAAAAGCCCTGGCCCAGATGGCTTCACTGGAGAACTCTACAAAACATTTACAGAAGACTTTTGACCAGTGCTACTTAAGCCATTTCAGAGCATAGAAGAGGAAGCAACACTTCCAAATTCATTCTATGAAGCCAACATAATGCTGATACCATAACCAGGCAAAGACATCACAAAAAAAGAAAATTACAGACCAATATCTCTCATGAATATAGATGCAAAAATTCTCAACAAAATTCTAGCCAATTGAATTCAGCATCATATCAAAAATGTAATACACCATGACCAAGTAGGATTCATTCTAGCTATGCAAGGATGGCTCAACATTAGAAAATCAATCAATGTAATCCACCACATAAATAAA
This sequence comes from Dugong dugon, assembly GCA_030035585.1. NCBI lineage: Eukaryota > Metazoa > Chordata > Mammalia > Sirenia > Dugongidae > Dugong > Dugong dugon. The sequence goes on along the minus strand of CM057463.1, from coordinate 14,786,926 downwards.
AGGAAAGAAAAGAATCACATGATCATCTCAATTGACACAGAAAAGGCATTTGACAAAGTCCAACACACATTCCTGATAAAAACTCTCAATAAACTATGTATAGAAGGATAATTTCTCAGCATAATAAAGGGCATCTATGCCAAACCAATGGCCAACATCATTCTTAATGGAGAGAGGCTGAAAACATTCCCCTTGAAAACAGGAACAAAACAAGGAATCCCTTTATCACCACTCCTACTTAACATTGTGCTGGAAATTCTAGCTAGAGCAATAAGGCAAGAAAAAGAAATCAAGGGCATCCAAATTGGTAATGAAGAAATTAAACTGTTCCTGTTTGGAGATGATATGATACTATACCTAGAAAACCCTAAAGACTCCACAAGAAATCTACTGGAACTAATAGAAAGATTCAGCAGAGTAGCAGGATACATGACAAACATTCAAAAATCAGTTGGATTCCTATATACCAATAAGGAGAACGATGAAAAGGAAATCAGGAAAACAATACCATTTATAATAGCCCCTAAAAAGATAAAATACTTAGGAATAAATCTGACCAGGGATGTAAAAGACCTACACAAAGAAATCTACAAAACACTACTGCATGAAACCCAAAGGGATCTACATAAATGGAAAAACATACCATGTTCATGGATAGGTAGACTCAACATTCTGAAAATGACAATTCTACACAAAGCAATTTACAAACACAATGCAATCCCTATCCAAATACCAACAACATTCTTCAAAGAGATGGAAAAACCAATCATTAACTTTATATGGAAAGGGAAGAAGCCCCGAATAAGTAAAGCACTACTGAAGAAGAAGAATAAAGTTGGAGGACTCACACTACCTGACTTCAGAACCTACTATACAGCTACAGTAGTCAAAACAGCCTGGTACTGGTACAACGATAGATACATTGACCAATGGAACAGAATTGAGAATCCAGATGTAAATCCATCCACCTACCGTCACCTGATCTTCAACAAGGGCCCAAAGTCCATCAAATGGGGAAAAGAGAGTCTTTTTAACAAGTGGTGCTGGCAAAACTGGATATCCATCTGCAAAAACATGAAACAGGACCCATACCTCACACCGTGTACAAAAACTACTTCAAAATGGATCAAAGACCTGAATATAAAGCCTAAAACTATAAAGTTCATAGAAGAAAAAATAGGACCAACACTACAGGCCTTAATACATGACATTAACAGGATACAAACCATAACCATCAATCCAGAAACCCCAATAGATAATCTAGATAACTGGGATCTTCTAAAAATCAAACACCTATGCTCTTCAAAAGACTTCACCAAAAGAGTCAAAAGAGAACCTACAGACTGGGAAAAAATTTTTGAACAGTACAAGTCAGAGAAAGTCCTAATCTCCATAATCTACAAGAAAATCCAACACCTCTACAACAAAAAGACAAATAATCCTATTAAGATATGGGCAAAGGAAATGAACAGACACTTCACCAAAGAAGACATTCAAATGGCCAACAGACACGTGAGGAAATGCTCGCGATCACTAGCCATTAGAGAAATGCAAATTAAAACCACAATGAGATACCATCTCATCCCAGCATTACTGGCACGAATCAAAAACACTGGAAATAACAAATGTTGGAGGGGCTGCGGGGAGATGGGAACTCTTATGCACTGCTGGTGGGAATGCAAAATGATACAATCATTTTGAAAAATGATATGGCGCTTCCTCAGAAAGCTAGAAATAGACATACCATTCGATCCAGCAATCCCACCCCTAGGAATATATCCTAGAGAAATAAGAGTCATCGCTCGAATAGACATATGCACCCCTATGTTCATGCAGCATTGTTTACAATAGCAAAACAATGGAAACAACCTCGATGCCCAGCAACAGATGAATGGATAAACAAACTATGGTACATACATGCAACGAGAAAGAACAACAATGAATCTGTGAACCATGTCATAACATGGATGAAACTGGAGGACATTATGCTGAGTGAAATAAGTCAATCACAAAAGGACAAATACTGTATGAGACCTCTAGTGGAAAAACCCATGAAAAAGTTCACACACAAAATGTAACAATCATTGTTGGTTACCAAGGATGGGAGGGGTGGGGGGAAAATACTAAACAGACAATAGATAAGTGGTATGTTAGGTGAAGGGTGAGATAGTACACAATACAGGGGAAACTAGCACAACCTGTACAATGAAAGGTCATGGACGCCCCATAGACACATCCAAACTCCCTGAGGGACTGTATTGCTGGGCAGAGGGCTCTGGAGACCATGGTCTCAGGGACCATCTAGCTCAATTGGCATGACACAGCTTATAAAGACAGTGCTCTACATTCTACCTTGGTGAGTAGTGTCTGGGGTCTTAAAAGCCTGTGAGCAGCCATCGAAGATACTCCACTGGTCTTATCCCTTTGGGAGCAAGGGCGAATGAAGAGAACAGGATACAAGGAATAGATTAGTCCGAAGGACTAATTGACCACAGCTACCAAGGCCTCCACCGGACTGAGTCCAGTATAGCTAGATGGTGCCTGGCTACCACCACTGACTGCTCTGACCAGGATCACAAGAGAGGGTTCTGGACAGAACTGAAGAAGGATGTAGAACACAATTCTAACTCACAAAAAAAAAAGACCAGATTTACTGCCCTAAAGGAGGTTGGAGAAACCCCGAGAGTATGGCCCCCAGACACCCTTTTAGCTCAGTGGTGAAGTTATCTCCGAGGTTCACAGTTCAGCCTGGGAGTGGACAGCCCCCTAAAACCAAATGAGAGTATCGAGGTACAGTAGTCCAGTGACAAGGGCCAGAAGGCAGAATGGGACAAGGAAGCCGGTGATAGGGAACCCAAGGTTGAGTAAGGATATTGTTGATTTGTTGTGAGATTGTTAACCATTGTCATAGGGCAACATTTGTAGTAACTGTTAAATGAGAAACTATTTTGTTCTGTAAGCCTTCATCTTCAGTGAGAATAACAGCACAGTTCGAAGAGCATAGTCAACGTCACCGAACTGTGCATGTAGAAATTTTTGAAATGGTGTATCTTTGGCTATGTGTATTTTCACAAAAAAAAAGGTTGAGAAGTTAGAGGGTTGACATGTTGTGGCGGTGTTAACCAATGTCATAAAACAATATGTGTACTACTGTTTCTTGAGAAACTATTTGTTCTGTAAGCCTTCAGCTGAAGTACAATTAAAAAAAAAATAGGAAAAAAAAATAAAGACATTGAAATTTTTATAGGGATTGTATTAAATTTGTAGATCTCTGTGAGTTAGGATTGACATCTTAACAACATTAAATTTTCCAATCCATGGACATGGGGTGGCTTTCCAATTATTTAGGTCTTATTTAATTTTGTTAAACAATGCTTTGTAGTTTTTAGTGCACACATCTTTCGTCTCCTTGGTTAAATTTATCCCTAGGTATTTTATTCTTTTGGATGCGATTGTAAATTAGATTGTTTTCTTAGTTTCTTTTTCGGATTCTTCATTGCTGGTGTATAGGAAGAAAATTGATTTTAGTGTGTTGATTTTGAACTCTGAAACTATTGTAAATTCACTTATTAGCTTTAGTAGTTTTTGTATGGATTCTTTGGGATTTTCTATATATTAAATCATCATCTATGAATAAAGATAATTTTACTTCTTCCTTTCCAGTGTGGATGTCTTTTATTTCTTATTCTTGCCTAATTTCTCTGGCTTGAACTTCTAAATCAATGGTGAATAGCAGTTGTGAAGGTGGGAATCCTTGTCTTGTTCCTGGTCTTAGGGGGAAATCACTTAATCTTTCACCATTGAGTATGATGTTAAATGTGGGTTTTTAATAAATGTTCTTTATTATGTTGCTAAAGTTCCCTTCTATTTCTATTTTTCTTATTATGTTCATCATGAAAGTACCTTGGATTTTATCAAATGCTTTTTTGTGTGTCAGTTGAGATGATCATGTGTTTTTTAAATTTGTTCTATTAATGTGTTGTATTACATAGATTGATACTCTTACATTGAACCACCTTTGCATTCCTGAGATAAATACCAGTTAGTCATCGTGTATAATCCTTTTAATATGTCCTTGGATTAAGTTTGATAGTATTTTGTTAAGGATTTTTGAGAACATATTCATAAGGAATATTGGTCTGCAATATTCTTTTCTAGTGATGTCTTTATCTGGCTTTGTTACCAGGGTAATGTTGGCTTCATGGAATGAGTTAGGAAATATTCGCTCCTTTTTTTTTTTTTTTGGAAGAGTTTGAGAAAGATTGATGTTAATTCTTTTTTTTAAATGCTTGATAGAATTCACCGGTGAAGTCATTTAGTCCTGGACTATTATTTGTTAGGTGTTTATTCCTAATTTAATCTCTTTTCTTGTTATAGGTCTGTTCAGATTTTCTGTTTCTTCTTGAGTCAGTTTTGGAAATGTGGGTTTCTAAGAACTTGTCCATTTCATCTAAGTTATCTAATTTGGTGGCATGCAACTGTTCATTGTACTCTCTTATAGTTCTTTTTATTTCTGTAAATAATGATGTCTCCACTTTAATTTCTGATTTTAGTTATTTGCATCCTCTCTCTTTTTTCTTAGTCAGTCCAGATAAAGTTTTATCAATTTTTATTAATCTTTTCAAAGAACCAGCTTTTTGTTTAATTGATTCTAATTTTTTCTATTTACTTATTTATTTCTGCTTTTTAGTATTATTTCCTTCCTTCTTCTTCCTTTGGGTTAAGTTTGATATATTTTCATATTCTCTTGAGGTATAAGGTTAGGTTATTTATTTGAGCTATTTCTTCATTTTTAATATAGGCATTCATACCTATAAATGTCTCTCTGATTACTGTAAGTTTTCGTATGTGGTATTTTTGTTTTTATTCATTTCAAAATATTTTCTAATTTCCTTTTTGATTTCTTATTTGACCCATTGATTATTTAAGAGTTAGTTTATACATTCTTGCGATTTTTCAGTTTTCCTTCTATTATTGATCTCTAGTTTTATTCCATTGTGGTAGGAAAAGATGTTTTGTGTTATTTTAGCGTTTTTAAATTTGTTGAGGCTTGTTTTGTGGCTAACATGTTGTCCATCCTGGAGAATGTACCATGTGCACTTGAGAAAAAAATATATATATTCTGCTGTTGTTAGGTCATATGTTCTATATTGTCAGCTTGGTCTAGTAGTTTTATCCTATTGGTTGAGTCTGCTGTTTTCTTATTGATCTTATGTCTAGGTGTTTCATCCATTATTGAAAGTAGTGTATTGAAGTCTCTAACTATTATTATAGAACTGTTCATTTCCCCCTTCAATTCTGTTCATGTTTTATATATTTGTTTGATGCATTTATTTATATCTTCCTTATAAATTGACCCTTTTATCAATATTCAATGAATTTTTGTCTCTTGTAACGATTTTTTACTTAAAATCTATTTTACCTGATATTAGTATAGCCATCCTGGCCCTCTTTTGATTACTATTTGCATGCAATGTCTTTATATATATTTTTTTACTTTCAACTCTTTGTGTGTTTAGATATAAAGCGAATCTCCTGTAGACAGCATACACTTAGATCATGGTTGGTTTGTTTTTTTGTTTTAAATCCATTCTTCTAGTCTCTGTATTTTAATTGGTGAATTTAATCAATTTACGTTTAAGGTGATCATCATTGGCATGCTTAATGGCTTCACACAGTTCCCAGACTCTGTTCATTTTTCTTCATTCTTCCTTCTTTCTTGTCTTCAGATGGGATACTTTTAATTGTTCAATGTTCAGGATCACCATTTCTTTCTTCTGCCTGCTCAGATATACTGCTTAACTCTCTAGTGACTTTTTATCTTCAGCTATTGTACTTTTCAGCTTCAAAATTTCTATTTGGTTTCTTTTGAAATTTCTTTCCTTTAATGATATTGTCTATTTGTTCATACATTGTTATCCTGACTTTCTTTAGTTATTTGGCCATGGTTTCTTTTAGCTCTTTAAGTGTATTTAAGGCAGTTGATTAAAGTTTATCTAGTAAGTCCACTGCCTGTGGTTCCTTAGGAGTAGTCTGTCAGCTTCTTTTTGTCTTGTGAATGGGCTATACTTTTTTTGTTTCTTTGTCTGATTTGTAATTTTCTGTTGAAAACTGGACATTTTGAATATTATTATGTAACTCTGGAAATGAGATTGTCCCCTTCTCCTGAGGGTTTACTGTTGATTATTATTTGGGCTTAGTTATCCATTTGTTTTGTAACTTTTCCAAACTATTTTTGTAAAGACTATATTTTACTTGTATTGTTGAGTGTGGTTGTTAAAGTCTTTCCCATTATCTCAGTTCAGTGGTCAGTGACCTGACAAAATTTTCCTTAAATGCCTGGACTGAACAAAACTAAAAACTTCTCCTGGTCATTACAGAATGGTTCTGAGCTGGGGCCCTCCTTCAACACTTAGCCAGACCACCTACAACTCTTTCTTGGTCTTCACTCCTGCTTGTTCAGAATCCACAGATCACCCAAAGTTGCAATCCCATAGTCCCTTTGGTCTCTCCTGAGCATACATCTTGCTCTGGGCATGTGTATTGCACTCTTGCTTCCCCAGTATACATGATAGCCCTTCAAAGCCCTTATTCTCTTAAGAATCTTACTCTTCATCCTGCTTTTCCTTAGGTTTTTGGGTCTGTTTTCTACTTACCTCACCCACTATTCCTTGTCCCTGTAAACTATGCAGTGCACGTCCTTAAATACGTTCAACAGATGCTGCTATTGCCCAAAAAGCAACTTTAGTACAAGGGGAGGAGGTAAAACAAAGGTCAGCCTCTGCATTAGTCCTTCAGGAAACTGCCAGACAGGTAAAAATGCGCAACCAATTTTTTTAAGAACAAGGCTCATATTGACCCTCTGGACTCACCTAGTCACACCAAGAATGCAGGTCACTGCCCCCACAGTCTGGGAATGGGGGATGGTAGGTGAGCAAGCAAAACTGCCACCACATTTTCTTACTGGAATATATCAGCTTTTTTCTTCACTGAGCATTTCACTTATTGTTACAAGTTTTTATTAGATTGCACAGTTACAAAAAGTTGATTCTGTCATTTTTTTGCCAACTTAATGATTTCTTCAGTGGAGGGACTGATTCTATGAGTTCCCTACTCTGCCATTTTCCTTGACATCACCCCGTTAATTTTTACTTAATACATATTATGAATAAATCACATGCTATCATTTTACTTAAGTGATGCTTTTAATATGTAGTTTATGCTTTGGGAAGATTAAGAACCAGGTTGCCATAGAGTCTCTCTTCTTACTTTAATACTAAGCTAACAGTGTTACAGAAAATTTAAGTAACATTCCTAAAGTTTCCCAATGAGTTAATGTCATTGCAGGTACTAAATATATTACTTCTAGAACTATTTAACACAACATTAATTTGTCCAAGTCATATGTAAATTAATTTGATAAGTGCTATTGTTTCCAGCACTTAGAGAGCTTCCAAGAATTATCTGTGGAATAAATTAATTAATTTGGCAAATTGCTAGTAAACTGACAGCAGAGGGACCTGTGGGGCTTTCCTTCTGTATAAATCCCTACATGGTAATTTACACACTGTATTATAGTTTTCTTTATGTATCTGCTTTAATCACTAGATGGGGAGTGCCTTGAGGTCTCTAATAGTTTTATTTGTTCACAGTATCTTGCATGATGCTATTGCATAGTTTCAGAGTGAGGGAAGAAAGCAGGAGAGGAAGGTAGAAAGGAAAAGCAAAGGGAAAGGGGGGGAAAAAGGATGGAAAGAAAAGAGAGAAATAACAGGAAAAGACCTCTTTCTCAGACCCTGGGTATGAAGTAGTTCTGCTCTAAAATGAAATTTAGAAATGGATCAAATCCCTGGCCATGATCATCTTTTGTCCTTCCTATGATATTGAGATTGTAAAAAAAAAAAAAAAAAATCCAAGATAATAAAATTTTCTGCACAGTACCTTCAGGTCCTGTGCCCTCTGCACCAATCCAGCCACATTCTTCTTGCTGCCCTATCCCCACTACTGACTAGTACCTGAAGATACATTTTGGGTTACAAAACCCTTTCTTAAATATGTTGCTACTTGATCTTCCTTACCTTAGAAGGATTAATTCAATCATTCTAATAAAAGTTAAACTTAAAACAAGAGAATAACCATTTTAATGGGGGAATTTGGTAATCTGAAACAAAAGAGTAGGCTTTGGGGACAGGGGTGGGGCTTTACTGCTTGTTTTTGTAAATAATGGTTTTTTTTTTTTTTTGAACACAGTCACATCTTGTTCATTTATTTATTGTTTATTACTGCCTTCAAGCTACAATGGTAGAGCTAGATAATTGCTTCAAATACTATGTGGTTTGCAAAGTCTCAAATATTTACCATTTTCTCTGTTACAGAAAGTTTTCCAATCCTGACTTAGAGGGCATAGGTGAGTACTGGATAATTCTGAGGGCAGAATGAGTGTAGCTGCTATTGAGAGGAGTAGGAGGGCATAGCAGGGAGAAAAAAAAATGGAGTGCCAAAGCCTAGGGCATGTGTTTGTCAATGCACCACTCTCATAAAACAGAAGTAGAGGATCCTCTAAACTATTATTCATATATTAACAAAATGAATAATTTAATGTGTGTATAAATTGTTTGAATTCTTTGAAAGAAAAGTAGTATATAATTTGGGTGCTTTACGGTTTATTTTTTGTCTGCTGTAGAGCAATATATTTCAAATAATCACACATTACATTTATAATCAGAAAATATAAATGCTTGTTTAATTCAATTGTATTTCATATAATATGATTCTTAGTAACCAGCAGAGTATCAAGTACATAATAACTATATAACTTGTTTCTCAACCCAGGCTGTATTTACACATGGCTAAGTCATGCAGATGACACAACCTTGCTTGCTGAAAGTGAAGAGGACTTGAAGCACTTACTGGTGAAGATCAAAGACCACAGTCTTCAGTATGGATTACACTTCAACATAAAGAAAACAAAAATCCTCACAACTGGATGAGTAAGCAACATCATGATAAAAGGAGAAAAGACTGAAGTTGTCAAGGATTTCATTTTATTTGGATCCACAATCAATACCCATGGAAGCAGCAGTCAAGAAATCAAAAGATGCATTGCATTGGGCAAATCTGCTGCAACAACCTCTTCAAAGTGTTGAAAAGAAAAGATATCACCTTGAAGTCTAAGGTGAACCTGACCCAAGTCATGATATTTTCAATCGCATCATATTCATGAGAAAGCTTGACAATGAATAAGGTAGACCAAAGAAGACTTGATGCCTTTGAATTGGGGTGTTGGCAAAGAATATTGAATATGTCATGGACTGTCAAAAGAATGAACAAATCTGTCTTGAAAGAAGTACAACCAGAATGCTCCTCAGAACCATGGATGACAAGACTATGTCTTACATACTTTGGACATGTTATTAGAAGGGACCAGTCCCTGGAGAAAGACATCATGCTTGGTAAAGTACAGGGTCAGTAAAGAAGAGGAAGACCCTCAACGAGTTGGGTTGACACAGTGGCTGCAACAATGGGCTCTAGCATAACAATGATTGTGAGCATGGTGCAGGACCAGGCAGTGTTTCATTCTGTGGTACATGGGGTTGCTATGAGTCGGAACCAACTCGATGGCACCTAACCACAACAACAAGGTCACCATTAGGAGCCCTGGTGGCACCATGGTTAATTAAGCTTTTGGCTGCTAATTGAAAGGTCAGTAATTGGAACCCTCCAGCTACTTTGTGGGGGAAAAGACTTGGTGATCTGCTCCTGTAAATATTTCAGCCTAGGACACCCTATGGGGCTGTTCTACTCTGTCCTATAAGGTCGTTATGAGTTGGAATTGACTTGGTCAACAAGGTCACCATGAGTCAGAACTGACTTGTGGCAGTGGGTTTAGTTTTTTGGTAATGACATTCAGTCTTCATCATTCCATTAAGTTAAATTTAAGAATTAGTTTGTCTCTATATCTTCTCCATCTAAATACGCAAATATCTGTTCTTGTAAAAGCAATCTTGTCATGATGTAAGAAAATTGCACATAAAGTATAAGAGGAGATCAATCTAACTCTTATATAGAACAGCAAAGTTCCTATAATAGAAATGAAAAATTGGAGTCTAAGAATTAAACAGGGCATGTGATCTCTGTGGTTTGGAGCCTGAGTCTGTAGTTAAGGAGACACTGAGAAAAAAAAAAGAGGTGAGCATCCTCTGGGGAATGCTCCTGAGGATGGAGCAGAGGAGGGGAACTTTCAGGAGAAAGAACAGACACAAAGAGACAGAGTTCAATATAAGCATGAGGAGCAACAGAGGAAAGAAGGACATTGGCTATTTCCCTGCCAGTCATACCACACCACGGAATCTCAACATTACAGAGAATAGGTGAAATTGAAACATAAATCATCAGTAAAATAAACTCAAAACTGTCAGCGAATTGGCTAGAGATAATCTATGTGTCCTTAGTGTACGATTAGTTTTCAGGAACCCAACAACTTAATTTCAAGTGTGTGTTCATTGTAGTTGTGGGAGCTCTGGAATATCCTCTGACATTTTTCAGGAAACCAAAAATTGTGTCCTGTAATAGACATGCTGATTGAATTCACTCATTTTAAAGTGGGGTAACAGAGAAAGCACGGGTAAATGTTGGAGAAATGGGCTTGTGACCTTTAAAAGTCAGACAAATTTTCCCTACTGCTTCTCTTTCTTTCTGATAGTAAATTAGTTACTTGAAGAAACCTGATTCTTGAGATATAAGTGCATGTATTGAACAAAAGACCAACTTTTCTTAAGGTTTTCCTTTTACCTTCCATCTTTCTTTAACTCCTAAGCCTGATTCTGAACCCCCCCCAACACACACACATACACACATACGCACACACACACATGCATACATCATCTCAATGCAGTAATTATGGTCTTAGTGTTTTTATCCCATGAAAGTTCAGAGTCTTCTGAAAATTTGAGCATTAGATGACTTTTTTTTGTGTGTGTGTGTGTTAAGATGTGAGTGAGGCTTGGAAACAATCATCCATTGACCTATGTAATGAGTTTCTATCAGAAAATAGAGATCCAAATGAAGTTTTCATTTTTAATAACCTTAATGACATAGTAATAATGGATTTCCCAAACCTCCATATTAGAAGACATTTCCCTATTTTCAATGTAAGCTCTTAAGTGCATTAAATTTTGGAAACACTCATATAACACATTATTAAATCTAGCCATTATGGGAAGAAAATATTAAATGACTGAATAGAGTAGTATTGGACTTGAGCACTGAGATATTAATTTAAAGCCTATTCTGTCCTCTAGTCATTGGTTATCCTAATCAACATTTTATTTCAATTTTATCTATTGCCTAAAAATATTAATATAGCATTTTTTCATATATCTGGGGGAATAAAGTTTTTGGAATATGACATTATCCACTCCCTGGGCTCATTTGATGAATTTTTTTGGGTTATAGATTAGATAGCTAAACTAAAGCCAGAATTTGCAACTTGAATGTGCATAGTTATATCTTCTTTGTAATTGCATTTTTAATAGAAAAATAGTGAAGCTCTTTATTTCTTGTAATTATGTAGATTCAGAACCTATAGAAAGCCCTCCCAGTACAGCATATCTAAAAATTATACATGTAAATTTAGTTCAAAAATAGTTGTTGATACAGGGCTGAGTAAATGGGAGAAACGAAACAATTCTTCAGATGCTAGAAATTACAAAAATTGCAAACACAGTGTGAACACTGAAACTAAACTTGCCCTGGAATTATATGCTCAGCCAAAGTAGAGGAGTGCCTGCGTTTTGAAAGACCACATCCTCTAAAGACAGGAGACAAATTTTGAGTCTCAAGACCTCTGTGTAAGATAACATCCTAGAAAGGCAACACCTTCAGCAAGCAATCTAGGAAAAAAAAAAAAATCATCCCCACAGAAGACAGGGTGGGGATACTTAGCTGCCATGTCCTTAGATCTGAGTGTAGGGGGAGAAAAAAAAAAAGGCTGCCCTTGCAATTCCTAACCGTAAGCCCAAATTCACAAGATTTGGGGTTAATAGTTTTTCTACCTTTTTGAGGAACAAAAAAAATCCAGGTTAAGGAGGACACAGTTCTGTTGTGCCCTCAGGCATCTAGCACAGACAAATTAGAATCTTCTATAGAGAAACGCATCTTAAATTCAGTCTTCTAGGAATTCTAACAGGTAACTTCCCAGCAAAGAAAATCTTTAATCATATGGCTTCATTGGGAAATTATGCCAAATATTTATAGAAGTGACTACAATCCTAAATAAACTTTTCAATAAATAAATAAATAAGGAGGAAACACTTTCTAAGTCTTTCTGGGATTGTCCAGATACCAAAGCCCAACAAAGACACTAAAAGAAAACTACAGACCAATATCCTTTATGAACTTAGATGCAAAAAATCCTCACCAAAAAACTATCAAACCAAATCCAAAAACATATTAAAAGTATTATACACCATAATCAGGTGGGATTCATCCTAGGAACGCAAGTGGAGTTCAACATTGCAAAATCGAGCAACGTAACACACCACACTATTAGAACAACAGAAAAAAAAAGATCACCTCAATAGATGCAGAAAAATAACATGTTGGCAAGGTTGTAGAGAATATGGAATACTCATCCATTACTAGTGGGAATGTAAAATGGTACAGCCACTGTGGGAAAAAGTTTGGCTGTTCCTCAAAGGGTTGAACACAGAATATACTATATGACCCAGCAATCAAAATCTTAGGTACATACCCAGAAGTGAAAGCAGGAACACAAACAGAAACTTGTACACCAGTGCTCATTGCAGCAGTTTTCACTATGGCCAAAATGTGGAAACAACTAAAATGTCCATTAACAGATGAATGGATAAACAAAATATGGTATATATATACAATGTGATATTACTCAGCTATAAAGAGAAATGAAGTCTTGATACATGCCTCAGCATGAATGAACATTATGCTAACTGAAATAAGCCAGTTGCAAAAGGACAAATACTGTGTAGTCTCACTTATATGAAATAAGCAAATATATAGAAGCCAAAGATTATTAGTGGTTACTAGGAGTGGAAGAGAGGGGTTATGGAGGAATTTTTGCTTAGTGGACATTGAGTTTATGTTCATGATGGTGGAATAATTTAGAAAAGGACACCGATACATGAAGAATGTAATCAATGTCACTGAGTTAAACATACAGAAGTTACTGAACAATAATTCACAGCAATAAAAAATAATGCCAAAAACAAACAAAATAATAAAAAACACAAGGAAACCACCCACCATGAGTTAGAGTTAGAGTCAACAGAAATAAACAAAGATAGAAAATTCTGGAATTTAAAAATATGAATATGAAACAAATATGTCTAATATTTTTAACAAAATAAAAGACAGTATTTAAAGAATAACAGAGGAATAAGAGACTATAAAATTTTACCAGGAGACTTGAAAGAGTTTCATGTAGAAATAAAACCATGTAATTATTGAATTTAGAAAGTCGATGAATATGTCAAGTATCATAATAGACACAGCTGAAGAGATATTTAGTGAACTGAAAGACATATCTGATGAAATTATAGAAAATTAAGCTTTAAAAGACAAAAAGGTGGAGATAAGAACAGAATGAAGTGAGAAAAATATAAAGATCTAGCATACTTAATTACAGTGACAGAAATACAAAAGAGAGTATGTGGGAGAGGGAATCTACAGACTTAAGAATCTCAAATTATTTCAAGGTGGATAAATGGGAAAAAAAAAAGACAAACAAAAACAAACCTATACCTAGTGTATTAGTTTCCTATTGCTGCTGTAACAAATTACTATAAAAGCAGTGGCTTAAAGCAACACAAATGTATTGTCTCACATCTCTGGAAGCCAGATGTCTAAAATGGGTCACTAGGGCTGTGTTCCTTCTGGATGCTGTAAGAGAGATATGATTGTGGAGGGGCACACAAGCATCACCAAGCTATAATCATCTTATGTTGTATTTCTTAATTTGGTTATATAGGCTTGCATTATGTTACTAGTGCAATGTGATGTTTGCATTACCTAACAGCATAGATTATGTCATACCATAATAACAAGCGACTCTAAAAATCTCAAAGACTTACGTACACAAGAATATATTTCTTGCTCATGTTACATGTCCACTGTATGTAAGATACATGTTCGCTTCGCTCTAGGACCCAACTGACTGAAGAAATCCCCTTCTAGGCCTTTACTGGTCTTGTAGCACGGGGAAAAAAGGAAGTTGGTCGACTAGACTATGACTCCTAAACTTTCTGTTCCAAAGTGGCAAGGTCATTTCTAGTCGCTCCTTTGGTCAAAGCAAGTCATACTGAAACCTGATGGCAATATGACAGGGAAATGTAATCTCCCATAGGAGTACCCCACAGAGAGAAGTACCGTAGGGAAGCTTTCTTCCCTTTGGTAAAATAAATATACCCCACTCCCACTTCCCGCTCCAAGGGTCTAAATGTGGATTCCCCTTAATCCAACATTTGAGCAAAAACAAAGTTTTCTGCCTCTAACCTGTTGAAACTCATTGCCATCTAGCCAATTCCAACTCACAGTGACCCTATAGGACAGAGTAGAACTGCCCTATAGGGTTTCCTAGGCTGTAATCTTTATGGAAACAGAATGCCACATCTTTTCTCTTGCAGAGCGGCTGGTGGCTTTGAACTGCTGACCATTCAGTTAGCAGCCAAGTGCTTAATCACTGTTCAGCCAGGGTCCCTTTTTCTGCCCCTACAAGCCCCAAATGCAATGGTGGAACAAAGAGAGGTTAGCTGCAATAACTATACCTATCTGGAAAGGAAAGAAATGGAAGGATACACCAAATACTGCACCAGAGTAGTTTAATAAAACTTCGTGGACAAATTGCACCCTGAAGGTAGGAAATAATCTTGGTTGGGTTCTGATTCTGCTTCCTAAGTGTAACTCCTAAGTCCATTATTTTCAACTGTCCTTGCCTCCACCCTGGGTGGTCCTTAGGTTTGTCCTTGGCTACATCAGAAGGGAAACCCTGGTGGCATAGTGGTTAAGAGCTATGGCTGCTAGCCAAAAGGTCAGCAGTTCAAATCTACCGGGTGCTCCTTGGAAACCCTATGGGGTAGCATTCTACCCTCTTGTATAGGGTCGCTATGAGTCAGAATTGACTTGATGGCAACGGGTTTGGTTTTGTATTCTTTTACGTCAGAAGGGGCCACGGTTGAATGTGCTCTTCCAGGGGCTTTCCAGTTTCCTCCACCTGCTCCATAACCAAAAAAAGTTTGAGGTCTCGAACTGGTAGTACAATTTCCCCTCAAAGTTAGTTAATTAGATTTATATTACCGTCTCCATATATGATATGTAAATGACTTTTTAGTGCAAATTGCTGAGTTCTGTTTAAAATTAAACATTGTGGGAGAGAAAACGCATTTACCCATTCCTAGTCACAGTCACACGCAAGAAAGTAGAGCTCCTGTGTTAAGAAAATGTGACCAGTGAGATAGCAGCAAGTTTCTGTTACTGCTGTAAGAATGAAATTTAACTGCATTTTCTCTTTTATTTCTAATGAACTTACTCTCAGGAACAGTAAAAGCATTGTTAAGTACTCTAGCTTCTAAAGAATAGTTCGAGGTGAATAAATTGTATGGTTTCAGTCTATTGATTTATAGTTCATTGAAGTGTCCAGGCTAGCTAACTTCTATAAATACTTCCAGCTGAAACAGTATTTATGTAAATTCAAGGCATTTTCATCAGATAAAAGATAGTATACAGCTCCTTAACTTCTTTAAAAAGCACATTGAAATTCAGCATTCCAATTACAACCAGTCAAGACTGGTTGTATTCTGTCAGAAAGGCACTTTTAAATATCAAATTTCGTTTCACGGATGCCATTTCCATTTCCTTCATTATCCTTTCTTACTATCAATGTGTCTCCAGTATCAGTTTTCCACCTTCCCAGGTTGGGTTTTCAGGCAGCTCAAGAGAAACATCAAAATCTATCATAAAGAGACATCAGACTTCTGAGTATACCTATCCATGGATCCTGGGAAGTGGAGATTATCCCCTGACAAAATAATGTTCTCTAAAAATATGATTTCATTTTTGCAGGTATGCTCTGAATAGAATAGATTATAGTTCGTGGAATTCCCATTCCTCAAATGCCTATGTTAGAAAGATTAAAGAGTATTTCCTGAATGAAAATCTCTCAATGGACAAAGGAAGTATTTGTTTCCCAAATTTATATTTTTCTTCTTAGGATCATATATTAGTTTTGTAGGGCTGCCATAGCAAAATACCACAAAATTTGTGGCTTATAAGACCAGAAATTTATTGTCTCACAGTTCTGGATGCTAGAAGTCCAAATCAGGGTATCAGCAACGTTGATTCCTTCCGACGCCACTGAGGGAGAAACTTTTGTGTGCTTCTCGCCTAGATTCTGGTAGCTCCAGATGTTCCTTGGCTTGCAGCTACAGTGTTACATGGTGTCCTCCCTCTGCCTCCCTGCTTCTGTGTATCTTCTCTTTTATAAGGACACCAGTCATATAGGATTAGGACCCACCCTACTCTACTATGACCCCATCTTAACCTAACTGATAACATTTTAAAGACCTAATTTGCCAACAAGATCAGGAATATTAGGTTGGCAAAACATAGGGAGTATTAGGACCTCATCATATCTTTTCAGGGGACACAATTCAATCCATAATAAATCATATCTTCCTTGTCAATTTCTCGATAATTAGAAAAATATGACCTTTTTCCAGATGTATTTCCAAAGGATTTTTAAGTTGTACTGAAATTAGACAAAACATAGTCTATCATTACCGCACCGTGTTCTTTCAATTTTGCAATATCAATGTTTATATGAAAATCCTGAGACATACAATAGCTCTACTGCTAACTGAAAAGTTGGCTGGTGTTCTAACCCACCAGCCACTCCAAGGAGAAAGATGTGGCAGTCTACTTATGTAAAGATTACAGCCTAGGAAACCCTATGGGACAGTTCTACCCTATCCTATAGGGTCGATATGAGTCAGAATCAACTCAACAGCAATAGGTTTTGTTTTTGTTTTTGTTCATTGTACTATGTAGTTACTTGAAAGAAATGATTTCCTATCCTCCCACATTTATTTGAATAGTTTGTTCTTGTTTCATTTTGCTTTTGCAATAAAGAACAATATCCGTTAAAAAAAAGGCATCCATGAAAATACAGAATAATTTAGATGCATATGTCTGAAATACCTGTGTGCACTGAAAGCCCCAGCATTTAATGAGGCTTTAATTTATTGTTGCATTATATAAAGTTCAGTTCAGTGATAATAATATAGTATCTAAAAAATAATCAGCTCTGTTATGTAACTTCATGTATTTCTTTCTGAAAAACAGGAACTCAAAATCACCAAGAAGCTTTATAGGTAAGGAAGAATTTAAGAGTAAAGACCAATGTTGTCTTTCCTCTATCTGGCTATACATAAGAATATTAATACGTGCTATTTTTTACCTGACCTGATAGTTATGAATAATAAGCTATTTCACGTCTATAATGGATTTCAGTATCATTGCACCTGTTATCCAGCACTTAGGTCATTTGTAGCCTCAGTGACTTTTGTGTCTTTTACTTCTATGTGCCAATAGCCATGTCCACAGTTTTTCATTTTTGTTTTTTTTTTTTTTCCCTCCTGAGAGTTGGTCTTCTCTCTCTTATTACTTAATTATCAGCAATTTAAGGTGTCTTAGTCATCTAGTGCTGCTCTAACAGAAATACCACGAGTGGATGGCTCTAGCAAAGAGAAGTTTATTCTGTCACAGTCCACTAGGCTACAAGTCCAAATTCAGAGCATCAGCTCCAGGGCAACGCTTTCTCCGTCGGCTCTGGAGGAAGGTCCTTGTTATCAGTCTTCCTTCGGTCTGGGAGCTTCTCTGCGCAGGAACCTCAGGTCCAAAGGACACGCTCTGCTTCTGAGCACTGCTTTCTTGGTGGTATGAGGTTCCCATGCGTCTCTGCTTGCTTCTCTCTTTTATATCTCAAAAGAGATTGCATTAAGACACTAATCCTGTCAGCTTCATCAGTAAAACCTCATCACAGTGACAGAATTTACAACACATAAGGAGACCACATATAATCTCATCATAGTGGTAGAGTTTACAACACATAAGGAAACCACATCAGATAACACAATCGTACAATACTAGGAATCATGACCTAGCCAAGTTGCTACCCACATTTTTGGGGGGACACAATTCAATCCATGACATACGGTTATCAAACTTAGGGAGATTTACACTCTTACATTCTTTTGTTCGAGCCATTTTGTTCAATTGAATGGATTTACTCAGAGCCACCTTAATTGATATAAACGTTTTAATAAAAACTGTGAATACTACAGTCTTGATGTGGTCTTTGCTACCAGTCTGAACTTTAATTGGCCTTTATTTTCAAGGCCTTCTCTTATTTTACTTGTCCAAGGTGAGAAATACTTGCATCTTTTATCTCTAAAAATGCTGGAATATCTAGAATATATGGTTTTCTTGCAAATTGCCCAATTCATTTCTGAGTTTATCTCTTTCTTATATTACCTGTTGGTGCACAGTAAAGACATTGCTTCCTAATCTCTTTATTTCAAACTAAAAACCAAATTAACGTATTATGTTTACAACAGAATAAGGTCATTTCCTTTCCAAACTCCAATAGTAATTTCCTTGGTGTCTATTGCCCAGCACCAAAATAAATGACATGACATTTAGAAATTTTTACATTAGAACCCACTTCTGGTACCAATTTCTGTATGAATCACTTAGGTTAAGTTATGCTATGATCAAAACATCTTGGAGGCTTAACAAAACAAAGATTTATTTCTTGGTTAAACTGTACGATTCTTCACTCCAGGAATGAAGTTGACAGAACTGTCATATATCTGAAGCATATTGATCTCCCAATGGACAAATAAGAGGAGGGATGATGAATAAGACTGTGGCTCTTACAACTTTTGTTTAGAAAGAGCACAGGTCACTTCCACTCCCCTTCAATCAACCAAAGCAAGTCATATAGTCACACCTTATGTCATTGGGGAAAGAAAGTTTTATCCTCACATACAGAAGTGTCCAATAAGAAGGGGGCCATAGTAGGAGGAAGAACAAACATTTGGAAAGATAACACAATCTTCCACACATTAAAATGTTCTCTTTCTTTAATAATGATAATACCTCACTCTTACGGAGCATTTGCTATGTGCCAAACACTATTCTGAGCACTTCATCTGTATTAAGTTAGTTAATTTTTATAACCACACCATTATGTAGAATTTATTATCATCCTCATTTTACAGATGAAAGATTTGAGGCACAAAGAGTTTAAGGTATCTTCTAAAAATTCATATAAATATATACTTGCCATGCTCATATTTCAACTAAGAAGATTAGTACCAGATTCTGGACTCAAACATTACAAGATATTGTCCCTCTTTAAGCTATTTGTATGCTATATACATACTTTCACACATATATTTCAATATAAATTCATAGGTAAAAGGAAAATATTAGTGCTTTTCAAATCTTTTCTGACTCCAGGAATTGTTTTAAAAAATAGTTTACCAAATTATCTACCATGCATGAATAAGTATTGCCCACTTATCTGCCAAGAGGGAATTCCAAAAATGTGTCGTAAACCTGAAATAGATGGTTGTATTTACTTTATTTTATTTTATTTTATTTTTTTATTGCCATGATAGAGTACTTGACATGAAGGCAGAGTAAGAAAGATTTCAAATGTTTATTTAAGTCCAAAAACAATGTTTTCATTCCCAACTTCTGTTGTGTGATTCCTCAGGAGACCTTATGCTATGACCTTTAAAAGTGAGATTCTCTTCACTGTATGAGAGAGCAGATGATTGACACAGCTATTTATTTATTTATCTTTAGATGATACTCCTAAATATTAGCGTTTGTGAGATATTTGGAAGAAATTATAGTGGACACAGTTTATTTTTATCATCATCATTTGAACAGGTTAGAAAAACTTTGTTTAGATTATTTACTGAACTACTTCCTTAAGTCCAGTTCTTGGCAGCTAATTTTTTCTAAGAGATCCAACTAGTCAAACTCTGGGTGGCCCACAATATTAGATATTTTCTAATATTGAATACATTTAAATTAAATGATGTGTGTGTGTAGGGGAACTGCTGATTGGTTCAGAGAAGTGCAAATATTCTTTAGACATATAGATTGAACAGATACTAGTAAGACAATGTACTAATTTCTGAATAGTAAGTGGTTTAATGGAATCACAGGGAATGAAGAACTAAAGAGATTTTTGAAGACAATTAAAACACATTTTATTCTAAAATTTATATAGTTGTTTAGGAGGGTAAACCTCAGGATATGTATAAATTATGCACCTGTCTTAAAGCTTCTGTTTAGAAACAGCACAGGTCACTTCCACTCCTGTTCAACTGAGCAAAGCAAGTCATAGGGTCAAATCTGATATCACTGGGGAAAGAAGGCTTTATTTTCTCATAGAGAAGTGCCCAGTAAGAAGGGGTCATATTAGGAGGAAGAACAGACATTTTGAAAGATAACACAATCTTCCACACATTACTAATGTTCTCTTTCTTTTAAGAGAAACTAACTGAGTAAGCAGAATAAACTATGCTCATCAAGAAAATACCTTATCCTGGAAATGTGTGAGATGAGTGTATTTAATCTGGAATTATCCTAAAAATCATGTTCCTGTGACTAAATTCTATTTAACAATGGGAATACTAGTATGCTATATTTTCTTTAAAATTTTTTTTATTACAAAACTCCAAGCTTCAATGTGATTCATACATAGGACTTTTGCTAACCTGGTTTTAATCAATTTAGTTGTCGTGTTATTTTTTTCTCCATTGCATAATTGTTTTGCTATTTTGACTTCTACTATTTTATCTTAATTGAGACTTTTTTGCCTATATCTTGTATTTTTTTTTTTAACTTAGATCTTATTTTGCTTAATGGAATACAGAAAGCATTAGTGAAAGTGAAGAAATTCTGAGATTAGGCCATACTTCAAACCTTTTCATGGAGATGGTTTTAGCACTTACAAACACTGGGAAAGAACAAGGGTTTCGGAGTGAATGAAGATTCAAATCCATTTAGTGAACGTAAAGTTTTGGATGAGATACCTAACTCTGTACACTTTTACCCAGCTCAGCAGAAAAGTGTGTGGGATAATATACATGAAAACATACAACACAATGTCTAGCACATATTAGGTACACAATAAATGTTAGTTTTCTGTCCTGGACCTGGTCTTTTAATCCTGTGTTTTAAAAATCAAAACGTTTTTTGAAAACAGCAAATTAAATCTTATGTGAACTCCTACTTACGAAATAAATATAAGCAGATATGCTCTGGTTGAGGTATCAGCTGGAGCACAGAGCTCATTGATTATTGTCCCTTCCTACCTCTGCTGCCCTGGATCAAACAGCCACTGGACTGTCATGGAGATAAATTAATTAATTTACAGAGGATTCAGGTAGATCTCAAATCAGCAGGAGAATTGTGGAAGAACTGAGACATTACTTTATCAAACACTTTCTTTTATAGAACACAGTGTATATTGCTAGCTTGGTGATTTCATTCAATCCTGTGGCTTTAAAACTATCTTTATGGTGACTATTTTTTAATTCATATCTTCAGTCCAAACCACTCCTAAACTCTAGTCTCATATATCCAACTGCCTTTTTGACATTTATAATTAGTTGCCAATAAATATCTCAAAATTAAGCTATCCAACACTGCCCTTCTTTATCTCAATTGATGGCAAGAGGCTTATTGTGAATTTTACCCAAAGCAGAACATGAGGCAAGGATTAGGATGCAGGATCATAAGAAACAGTAGAGAAGGAGTATGAAGGATGAGTTAGGGCAGGAAGATGAGTCAATATAGGAGCATGTTATCAAGTTCACTGTTATGAACAATGGGAACTCGATTCTACTAGAATCTACTGAAAGCTATCAGAATGTCTTCAGAAACTCTCCATCTGAAAGGTAGGCTGCTGAAGCATTTATATACCAGCTTATCTTTCCTATTGTTGAGGGTGACCCCAGGGTATTAACTCTTCCACCCATTCTGCATTTACTCACAGCATAAGTGGGCCGCTGCAGCATCGGAGAAGACCCAGAAAGGCACAATGAAACAAAAAGGCACAAGGGGCACTGCAGAGTAGGAAAGGGTCACTAGTATGATACTGTTGACCACACTTACGGCTGAAATAAGAGATTGTCCAAGGGGGCGTGTTGGGAGATATTGGAAACATCTGCTGCAGTTTATGCTTTTCTCTGCTCAGCTCTATGTGTGCCCTGCATTAAATCCAACCTGCCACTGGGTTTCCAAGGTGGTGGCTGGCCATAATCTTTATAAAATATTTATCACAACAGGGTTGGTAGAATAAGCTTCCATTCCCTCTGCTACAACTGCACCATGATTGATATTTAGGTGGAGTTCCTTTCTCCTTCACCTAAATTTAGATTTCCCTTACCCTCAGTCAGCATTTCAGCTAGTCTGGTTTGTTTGTCAGAGGAAGAACACAGACTTTCACGCCTGAGTCATCGGTCACCTTGCTCTTGTCAGGCTGGAGTTGCAATTAACACCAGACATGGAAACAGCAAAAGACACCCAAGTGAATTATGAATTTCAGGTATAGTTCTCCCTTCACCTTTATGTAGCTACAATCCTAGCTTGTCGTGATAACCAAAGCTGATTACTCTCACAAGTATAATAACCCTTTCTTTGGTTTTCAGGTCTACCAGTCCAAAGTGATAGTTATTGCTACAGGTTCAGTGGAATCCTTACTGTTCTCCCTGGTGGAAACTTTTACACTCTTGAGAACTGGGCATTCACTTCATAATTCCATAGGTTCCCAAGGTGACTGCTTTGAAGAAGAAAGTACTAATTTGATGTGTAAATTCTGGTAAAGTTGTGTGAATATAGTCAATTAATTACCTAATAGCTATAGGGTCACTATAGGGTCGCTATGAGTTGGAATCGACTTGACAGCAACAGGCTTTTTGCTTTTGTATTTTTTTTGGTAATAGCTATACGTTCTGGAAAAATCCACTGAAACCTTCAAGGCATTTACCATTTTACTCTCTCTCTCTCTCTCACACACACCCCAATACAAACACTCCCACATGCCCAAGCACAAGACTGCAAATACTTTGAGAGCAAATAAGGATTATATTTGCTTTATATCCCCCTTGCCTAGTGGTGGTCTTGCAGCTACTTATAGTTCCTCAAGAAATGTGGTAGTTACTCAGTAAAAATTCAGTGGATAATGACTGGGTTTTCAGGAGATTGGAAGAAGAAACGATGAGGGTAAAGCCATAGTTCTGAAAAATATAGTAAATTTGATGTTTTTAGTCCTTTTCTTATTCTACTGAATTTATAAGACAGTTTTCCCCCCACCAATTCACTGCCTTCTTCAGAACAATGTCAAAATGTATAAGACTTTTATGCTTTTAGGTTAAAAACAGACTTCAAGACTATGTAGGGAAGCTTTTTTTATTTTGTAAATGAAGAGTAAGAGCGATCATAAACCAAACTCATTGCCATCAATTCGATTCTGACTCATAGCAACGCCATAAGACAGAGTAGAACTGCCTCTAGGGTATCCAAGGCTGTAAATCTTTATGGAAGCAGAATGTGATATGTTTCTCCCATGGAATGGCTGGTGGGTTTGAACTGCTGACCTTTTAGTTAGCAGCCAAGTGCTTTAACCACTGTCCCACCTTGCTATGCCCAAGATCACATAGCAACTAAGTATTTTGTCAACAAGGATTAAAATCCAGAATTCCTTCTACTTTGTCTTTTCTAAAGGGGTTTCTACTATATTTGAGGACATAAGAACAAAATTCATGAACATATTAGGAAACACTAAAAAGCTACAGATAGTAAAATATAAGGAGTGTCTTACAGAATGCATGCATAAAAATTTTTCCCAAAAAGCGATATAACAGTCATTGTAAGGGTATTGGAAGAAGGCTTCATAGTGAAGGTAATACTAAGAAAATGCTTATCGGGTAGGTTTAGAGGAAACATAATAGACTTCTAGGGCATGGAATGAGATTGAAAGAGAATGTGAGGTCTGAAATTTGTAGCATATATTTGAGGCAGAGCTAAGGGACTGGTCTTGGATAAAGAAGAAGAAAGTCAACTTTGACAATATTCCAACTCCTAGAACTACAGACAAATACCTATCCTTTGCTTTATTCTTGTTTTTTATTTTAAATTTCTGAAGATATGGTATATTTGAATGTTCTATGTACGTATAAAATTCTCCCTCCCACATATGTCTCCAATCTGCCTGGTACCTCCTCCCTCACCAGTAATCAAATTTGTTCGTTTCTGGTGTATTTCCCTAGTTGTTTTTAGGTTCTGTCTAGTTGGCTTTGACTCATAGCAACCTAATCTATAACAGAACGAAATATTGTCCGGTCCAGCACCACCTCACAATTGTTGCTATGCTTGAGCCCATAGTTGCAGCCACTGTATTGATCCATCTCATTGTGGGGAAAGGTTCTTCCTTTTTTGCTGACCTTCAATTTTACCAAACACAATGTCTTTCTTCAGTGATGGGTTCCTCCTGATGTCATGTCCAAAGTAAGAGAGACGAAGTCTTGCCATCCTTGCTTCTAAGGAGCATTCTGGCTGTACTTCCACCAAGTCAGATTTGTTTGTTCTTCTGGCAGTCCATTGTATATTCAATATTCTTCATCAACTCCATAATTCAAAGGCATCAATTTTTCTTCAGTCTTCCTGATTCATTGTCCAGCTTTTGCATGCATATGAGGTGATTGACCCCATGCAATACGTCCTTTGATTTCTTGACTGGTGCTTCCATGGGCTTTGATCGTGGATCAAAGTGAAATGAAATCCTTGATAGCTTCAATATTTTCTCTGTTTATCATGATGTTGCTTATTGGTCCAGTTGTGAGGATTTATGTTTTCTTTATGTTGAGGTGTAATCCATACTGAGGGCTGTAGTCTTTGATCTTTATCAGTAAGTGCTTCAAGTCTTCTTTGATTTTTGCAAGCAAGTTCCTGTCATCTGCATATTGCAGGTCGTTAATGAGTCTTCCTCCAATCCTGATGTCATGTTCTTCTTCCTATAGTCCAGCTTCTTGGATTATTTGCTCATCATACAGATTGAATAAGTATGGTGAAAGGATACTACCCCGACATACACCTTTCCTGATTTTAAACTACAAAGTATTCCCTTGTTCTGTCTGAATGACTGCCTCTTGGTCTATGTATAGGTTTCTCGTGAGCATAATTAAGTGTTCTGAAATCCCCAGTTTTTGCAGTGTTAGCCATAATTTGTTATGACCCACACCGTCAAATGCCTCCACAGTTTTTTTTATGTAAATAAAACAAGCACAAATAATTGTTATTATTTTCACTTCTTTTTACAAAAAATATAAATACATAGTTCTACGTCTTCCTATTTTTTACTTAACAGTATCTTGTAGAACTTTCCATATCCCTTCACTCTTCTCTCTCTTTTGTATTTAGTCAATAGTGTTTCCTTTATAAATGTGCCTATATTTATTTTACTTGATTTTCAGCTTTAAATGATAGCCTTTGATTCCCAGAAATCCAGCAAGCTTACTCTACCCTCCATCTCTTCTCTCCCCATTCTCTCCAGATTTGTGTTTGTTTTATTGGACAGAGTCATAGCATAAAATGTTTATTATTTATTCTTTCATACTAATCTTTTAGAGCTTAGTTACTCAGTTAAACTTTAAATGCTCACCCCAGTCCTTTGCCTTATTTCTGTGATTGTTTTCTGGTTGGCTGAAATTCACCGTCTAGAATTTTCCTCGAGAAGAGCTCTGGGAAAAATATTTTCTTATATCCTGGCAAGCTCAAAACTGTTTATTGTCTTTTTACTTGAAAGTCAGCTTGGCTGGATATAAAATTCTTGGATCATAATGTCTTTACGTTTGTATCTTGTAGGTGCTGCTCCAGTATAATCTCCATATTTCCCCACAGAATTCTTCTTTTTCCTCTTAGACAATCTTTTTGCCAAGCTGACCAATGTTTTTGATTATTATTGTCTTAGGCTGAGTTCTCTAGAGGAGAAAAACCTGTGAAGCGTATATATAAATATATAGAGAGAGATTTATTTCAAAGGAATGGCTCATGTAGTTGTGGAGGCTGGCAAATCCCAAATCTGTGGGTCAGGCATCAGGCTGGAGGCTTCTCTCAGCTCATGTGGTTGCAGGGACTGACAAGACCAAAAGAAGCAGGTCAGGTGGAAGGCTGCTGGCTCACAGGGTTGCAGGAGCTGGCAAATTCCAAAACCTGCAGATCAGGCGGCAGGCTACTGGCTCATGTCCCAAGAACTGGTGGTCAGAGGATCATGAGTCAGAAGTAGGATGGAGAGAGAGTGAGTTTTGCCAGAACATGTATGTATATATATTGGATCTAGGCCACAC
Organism: Dugong dugon; assembly: GCA_030035585.1. Lineage (NCBI taxonomy): Eukaryota > Metazoa > Chordata > Mammalia > Sirenia > Dugongidae > Dugong > Dugong dugon. The sequence goes on along the minus strand of CM057463.1, from coordinate 14,760,467 downwards.
CCCAAGGAAACTCCCCTTTCAACTGATTGACTGTTCACATCATATCACAAAAATGGAGGATAATTACATAATATCTGCCAAGTCACTGAGAATCAGGGCCTAGCTGTGTTGACACATAATATTAACCATCACAATTATGCTCTGAATCTGTTTTCCCCAGAATACACTGTGCCTTTTTGATTTGTAAATTCAGATTATTCTTTTATATCTGTCATGTTTTCATACTGGCACCTGCAAGTACGTGTTTTGTTCAGGGGATCAGGTAATGTATACTCTCAATCTTATTTGTTTCTATGTCTACCATTAGTGGCTCCTTATTTTCAGTTGCTTTTATTCATTTTTCTCATTTCCATTCTCTGTGACTCTTACAGTGCTTTCAGTAGTGTCTATTCTTCCTCATTCTTTTTTGCATATTATAACTACTTCTATAATGATTGCACTTTCTTCTACTTCCTCCTTGAATTCCACCTGCTCACCTTATATTTTGGCTGATTTTTGACATATCTTCTTTTTCCATAGTTCTTGTACTTCTGATTTATAACCTTCTTGTAGAGGAAATTGCATCATTTTACATGTGAGATGGAAAACATATTTTTCATCTTCTTCATAGCAACATTTTCATTGTAGGTGTTCTTATTCTGTTGGTAAATTTTAAGCTGTGCTGATCCTCTGTGAGATTCTTCTCTTACTTTCTCCTGCATATCTCAGCTGTTTGACAGCTTTCCTACAAATTTGGAGTTTGTAGATTACATGTTTTCTAGCTTTGCTAAAAATGTAGTTTGCATATTTTATTTGTTAATTTTTTTATGACTTCCAGGAGGAGAAAGGGAAAGAAACTGTCTTATACAGCCATGTTCTTACTGAATATCCTAAATTATCTCTCTTATTATTTCCAAATTCTGACATGAGAATGTGGTTGTCCCACTGAGTTCATTAGGATGGAAATTAAATTAAAAAAAGCAGTATAAATTCAGTATTATGAAAAAGAACATGAATAATTTCTTCATTATGCTAGCTAGACAATCTCAAAGTAAAAACTGCCTATGTTTAGAATAGTTTAATGCTATTTTTCATGCTGTAAGTATAACATTTAGCCCTGCTGGGGAATAAAAGAAGAAGGCACATACCTTAGAAGTTCAAAATTTATCACATATTTCTTAATGAGAATGGTAGAAATGATTAATTGCTTGTTCTGGTTACAAAGCAACCCAAAGGACCAAAATAGCCAATTTTATTATTTTGATGGCTGTTTACACTGCTGAAGCCTCTGTATGAATCCCAGTTGTTAACCATATGTGCAGTAATCTTCATAAATGAAATGTTTCTTCATGACTACTTAAAAATATGTAGAACGTATGCAACCAAGATCTTTTTGTCAGAATGAGGGATTATCAGCACCAGTTATCTTCAATGTTGCTCTAAAAAAATCAGATTATAGTATTAAGTACAGCAGAATCAAAAGCCATGAGATATGCTATACCACAGAACTCCTGCTCTCTTTGTGCATGATAGTCATCTGCTAAATGCTTGGAATACCAGTCAGCTGCAGAAACATTATTTTTTAATTAGCAATCTAACTACTGGAGTTGGAAAATTATTTGGTACATCCAAGTATAAGACTGTGCAGAGGTTCCACAAGAGAGAGGAAGAGACCCTATAACTCCTTAAGTGTTCACTTTCCCCCTTTACTTTACATGTTATTTTACCTGCCTTAATGTTACTTAGATCCACTCACATGTGGTTTTAGTTTAAATTTAAGTGAATTAACAAGACTTGCCAAGAAATTACATTCTTTGATTTCCTTAGCTTTTCTCTATTTAGTAGAAAATAGATGCTAAAGGAGGATGGTTAAAGAGAACTTTTGACCAAAAAGGATAGCAGATGTCATACTTTTTTCCAAATGTCATAGCATTTGTTTCAATTAACTTAAATTAATTCATTTAACTTCTCCAAAAGAAAATCTGCTAAATATCTTGAAATCAAGTGAAAACCACAAGAAAGAAAGAGGTAAATTTATACTAAATGACATTGAAATGTGGTAGAGTGTGAAATTCTTGTCTTAAAAGACTGGGAGATAATGGAAAAAAATGGAGAAATTATTATTATTTTTTTATGTTTCATATTTTATTAAGTTTTCAGAATTATGGTATATATCTTGACAATTTAATCATCACAGTTTCTTTAACATACTTGAAAACACAATTTCATTGAAAGTTTAGATTTAAAATACATTCTTTTTTTTTTTTTTTTAAATATTTTGTTGTACTTCAGGTGAAGGCTTACAGAACAAACAGTTTCTCATGTAACAGTAGTACACATGCTGTTTTATGACTTTGGTTAACAACCCCACAACATTTTAACCCTCTGAATTCTCAGCTTTTTTTTTTTTTTTTTTTTTTTGGTGAAAATACACATAGCCAAAGATACACCATTTCAAAACTTTTTACGTACACATTTAAGTGACATTGACTATGCTCTTCCAATTGTGCTGCCATTCTCGCTCAAGATGAAGGCTTACAGGACAAGATAGCCTCCCATTTAACAGTTACTACAAATGTTGCCCTATAACAGTGGTTAACAATCTCACAACACATTTACAGTATCCTTACTCAACTTGTGTTCCTTATCATCAGCCTCCTACTCACCCTCTGCCTTCTGGCCCTTGTCACTGGACTCCTGTACCTCGTTAGTCTTATTTAGTTTTACTGGGCTGTCCACTCCCAGGCTGAACAGTGAACCTTGAAGGTAACTTCACCTCTGAGCTGAAAGGGTGTCTGGGGGCCATACTCTTGAGGTTTCTCCAGTCTCCTTTAGGCCAGTAAATCTGGTTTTTTTTGTTTTTTGTTTTTGGGAGTTAGAATTATGCTCTACATCCTTCTCCAGCTCTGTCCAGAACCTTCTCTTGTGATCCTGGTCAGAGCAGTCAGCGGTGGTAGCCGGGCACCATCTAGCTGTACTGGATTCAGTCCGGTGGAGGTCTTGGTAGCTGTGGTCAATTAGTCCTTTGGACTAATCTTTTCCTTGTATCCTGTTCTCTTCATTCTCCCTTGCTCCCGAAGGGATGAGACCAGTGTAGTATCTTAGATGGCCGCTCACAGGCTTTTAAGACCCCAGACACTACTCATCAAGGTAGAATGTAGAGCATTATCTTTATAAGTAGTGTCATGCCAATTGAGCTAGATGTTCCCCAAGACCATGGTCCCCAGAGCCCTCCGTCCAACAACTCAGTCCCTTGGGGAGTTTGGATGTGTCTATGGGGCCTCCATGACCTTTCCTTGTGCATTCTTAAAAAGGACTTCTGGAGAAAGAAAAGGATTGTTAACTAGTCTCATTCACAGGAGACATATGATAATGCTAGTCTGTGCTTATTTTTCTTAATGGACTCCATATTGTATGACAGTTGCATATAGAAACATCTGTATCATTCAGGCATAGTTATTTATTTTATTTCTGTTAAGTATTGAGGAATAAGCATGAATAAGAGACACATTCTTCTTGAGATAGCTTTAAGTTGTGACCCATCATAATTTGTTAAATTATATGAGCAATTTTGTAATATATCTTGCTCAAACATATAATTATGTGTATCTTTTTTCCTAATCAATCTAACAAATACACCACAGATAAACATCGAATTATTACATGCTTTAAAAAATAATAGTGGCAGGGGTTTGGAGGGAAGGAAATATTTCCTATTCTGATGTCATTATCATGAAGCCAGAAACCTTGCCTATAGTATCCTATTGCATTAACAATATATATTGTTATAACTTTGCGTAGAAACCTCATATTCAGCATCCCTCAAATTCCCTTGAAAATACCTGTAACATTACAAAGAAGAGGATAAAAATTCTAAGCATCAGGATGACAAATGCTAGGGCTTGGTTGACATATCCATTAACTATATGGCAGATAGACCCAGGAAAATAATGATTTATCTTGATCTTCTGTCATATCTTGATATTGGCTCATTTACTACAGATCTGAAAAAGATAGGAAGACTCTATATCACCGGCACAAACTGCCCCCAGATGAATAAAAGATCTAGGCTCTTCCACTACCAGGTAGATGCTGCTTTCTGAGGAGGCCAGAATCCTGGTTCTTTCTGTCTATAATCCCTACTGACATCTTCTTCTGTATTGTTTTTGCATTGATAGAAGTGTCAACTCCAAGCAAATAATTGGAAAAAAGAAGAGGAAAAGGCAATGGCATTGTACAAACTTGAAGATTCCGTGTTGTTGTTAAATGCCATCAGGTTGGCTCCTGACTAGTAGCAACCCCATGTGTTACAGAGAAGATCTGTTTGTAGGGTTTTCTTGACTGTAACCTTTACGGAAGCAGATCACTGGTACTTTCTTCACTGTGCTGTTGGGTGGGTTTGAAATGCCAACCTTTAGGTTAGTAGCTGATTTGCAAACCACTTGTACCACCCAGGTTCCAATAGGGAGGAAATAAAAAGATTGTTAGTTCTAACATTGCTTGGAATATTATTTCTGAAATGGAAAAAAAAACCTGACAAATACAGAAAGGGCTCTCCAAGTTTCAGACAAAATAAAGAGATGTACGTTAGTTTCTTCAAAAAAAGACAAAGTATGTCTATCATTTTCATGACTCAGATAGTTAGGAACCAAGAGGAAGTAACTGCTTCTCATAGGTTTGAAAGACTTCATTCCTGACATCATATGTATTCTTCATCCAGAGACTATTTTATGGTAGTTCCTTGAGAACATCTTGAATTTCTTTTATGGGTCATGTGCTCTATTTCTTCCTGATTTAATTTTGGCCACATAATTACTAGAGAAACATTAATGCAATTGAATATTTCAAATTTTATGGCTCAGTTATACATTTAAATATTTTAAAAATATCTCCTCCATGTTGTGTTGTTGTCAGTGTCATTGAGTCGGTTCCTACTGCTAGGGACCCTGTGAACAAAAGAATGAAACACTGCTGGTACTGCATCATCCTCATAATTTTTACTATGTTTGAGCCCATTGTTGTAGCCACTGTGTCAATCCATCTCATTGAGGGTCTTCCTCTTTTTTGCTAACCCTCTACTTCACCAAGCATGATGTCCTTCTCCAGGGACTGATCCCTCCTGATAACATGTACAAAACACGTGAGACTTGCCAGCCTTACTTCTAAAGAGCATTCTGGAGACTTCTGGGCAACATGGCACTATAGACAGAACCACCACACCATCCCTCCACAACAAAGATTTGAAAAACTAAGCCAAACAGAGAAAATGGCAATCCTGAAACCCTAAGCATCAAAGGAAGAGATAAAGAACTCAGCCAAGCACCAAATGGAATAAGAAACTGACAGAGAACAGAGAGCAAGGAGAGATACATGTAGAGGTCCCCTACCAGTTAATGTAGCACGTATCCACCATCTTGGACTTTTGTCGAAGATCAGTGAACACGGAGTGAGGGAACACAGCTTCATGGAGCTACCAGCAGGAGACAGAACAACTGCTAACCAGCGATACGCACTTTCCCACTTCACCCCCACTTGGCCTCCTCTGCTTCCCGCAGCCACAGTCTCTGGCCAGGAAGCAATGGCTTCACCCTTGTGCCGCTTAGATTCCACCCACCTGCACTGGCTGGCTCTCTGAGTGCCATTTGTTGATTGCTGGTTTTGCTTTAAACCACTTCTTTTGGTTTCTTCTATACCTCTCACCACCTCCTCCTTCTTTCTCTCAAATACCTGGCTCTGTGTGCCATCTCTGCTTCTTCCTGAAAGGCTGTGAAACACTGCTCGACTGTGGAACTGCTTTCCAGCACATGCTGCCACACTGGTGGGATCCTCAGGGCTTTTCTGTTTACTTGTTTTGATTTGTTTGTTTTCTTTTTCTTTTCTTGGGGTGGGAACCCCTTCTAGCAAGGCATTGCTGCACAGCTTAGGAGCTACTCTCTCAGTCTGTGCAGTCGTGCAGTGGGATCCTTGGGGGCATTTCTTTTTTCTTATTTGTTATTTTTGTTTTGTTTTGTATTTTGTCTTGTTTTTTCTTTTCTTTTCTCTCTCTTTCCCTTTTTGTCTTTTTTTCATTTCTCAGTTTCTTGTCTCTCTATAGTTACCTTCTCTTGAATACATAGCGCATTGTGACACCTCTACCTCTTCTAGCAAGGCTGTACTTCACAGCCTGGGAGAAAATTCCCCAATCCTCACAGCTGCACTGGTGGGATCCCCGGAGGCTTTTCTGTTTTTTTCTGATTTTTATTCATTCATTTTTTTCTTTTACCCTTTTTCTTTTTTTTTTCCTTTTTGTTTTTCTCCATTTCTCAGTCTCTCATTTCTCTACTCCAACTGCAAGCTCCCTTAGCATTCTTTTTTGTTTGTTTGATTGTTTGTATTTTTTTGGACCCTGTTCCTCTCTCATCTCTCTCCTTTCCCATACCCATCTTAGCTCGACACATCACAATCTCCCCTCTCCTTCCTGCCTACCTGCACCATGCACTGAACATCAAACCCCTGAGCAGCACAGGCATGGCCTACAGGAACCAACCATGCACTGATTCCCAGCCTTCCCTGTCAGCCCTAGTATGTGCCACAAACAACCCATCCCAGCAACTCTCCTTCAGCTAGACCTGCCCTGCTGTATTGTACCTGAGCGACTGACCCTGACCACTAGAGAAGGAGGCAAAAAGTATTGTGCCTACAGACAAGCAAACAACAAAGAATTCACAGACCACCTGCTCAGACATAACCAAATAAAATGAAAAAGCAGGATGAAAGAAACAAATATACAATCAATAAATGAGGAAAATAACTACTGAATGTCCCAAAGAAAGCAGAAAATATCAAAATACATTAAAAAAAACAGGACAGGATGATTCAAGTAGGTGTCCAAAATAAAACACCAGATGACTTTCCAGTAGAAGAAAACACACTAGAACTACCTGACAGGGAATTAAAATCTCTAATATTCATAGCTATCCAACAGCTGAAGCAAAAAGCAGGCAAAAATGAGGAAAAAATAGACAAATTCATGGAAAAGACAGACAAATTCATGGAAAATACAGACAAAAAAATGGAATTATTCAGGAAAACAATACAGGAAAAAAATGCCAAAATAAATTCACAACTAGAAATCATACCAAAACAACAATTAGAAATCCAAAAGACAAACAAGAAGATTTCAGACATGGACAGTGTCATAGAAAGGCTGAGGAGCATGTTTGAAACGATGGAAGACAGGATCAGTGAAATGGAAGACAAACACTTGCATACAACTCTGAGGAAAAATCAGAAAAAAGAATGAAGAAAAATGAAGAAACCCTGAGGATTATGTGGGATACTATCAAAAGCAAAAATCTGTGAATGATCAGAGTTCCAGAATAGGGGGAGAAAACAGAAAACACAGAGAAGATCATTGAAGAACTTCTAACAGAAAACTTCCCCAGTATCATGAAAGATGAAAATCTCACCCTCCAAGAACCTCACCAAACCCTGTATATGACAGACTCCAAAAGAAAATCTCCAAGGCATATCATAATCACTCTCACTAAAATCAAAGACAAACAAAGAACCCTGAGAGAAGCTCGAGAAAAACAAAAAGTCACATACAGAGGAGAAATAATAAGACTGAGATCATATTATTTGGCAGAAACCATGCAGGCAAGAAGGCAATGGGATGACACATATAAAACCTTTAAAGAAAAAAAATTGGCAGCCAAGAATAATTTATCCTGCAAAACTCTCATTCAGATATGATGGTGAAATTAGGATATTTCCAGATAAACAGAAATTAAAGCACTACGTAAAAACCAAACTTAACTTACAAGAACTATTAAAGAGAGTCCTTTGGTCTGAGACCAAACAACAGCAGACCACAGGCTGAAACTAAGATGGAGGATCATACCAGTCAGATACCAACCTAGGAAAAGAACTTTCAAGTATTATCCAAAACCAAAGGAATTACAACAGGGAACCAGAGAGGATAATCTGTAAATGACAACAACATCAGAACAATAAAAGAGGGAATAAAGGGTGTAGGTATAGAACCTTCTAATGTAGAGGAAGGCAAAGTAATACCAAGTAATAATAGACTGGTTGAAACCTAGGAAGATAAGGGTAAATTTCAAGGTAACCACAAAGAAAGTTAACAAACTTACTCATCAAAATAAAGAAGAAAAACATAAAGTCTCAGTAAAAGCAAAACCTACAAACACAAAAGAACTGAAAAAAAAGTCCACAAACAAAAGGAATTCAGCACAGTAGAGTAAGAGGAACAAAGAGATCATCAGCACCACAAAAAACAGCACTACAAACTGACAACAATAAACTCACACCTACCAACAATCACACTGAAAGTAAATGGCCTAAACGCACCTATAAAGAGACAGAGAGTGACAAGACAGATAAAAAAACAGGATCCATCAATATGCTGTCTACAAGAGACACACCTTAGAAACAAAGATGTGAATTTATTAAAAATCAAAGGATGGAAAAAATACACCAAGCAAACAGCTACCAAAAAGAGCAGGAGCAGGAAAACTAATCTCAGATAAAACAGACTTTAAAACAAAATCTACCAGAGAAGACAAAAAAGGACACTATATAATGATTAAGGGGATGATCCATCATGAAAAAATAAACATAATAAACATCTACACACCCAACGACAGGGCTCCAAAATACATAAAACAAACTCTAACAACACTGAAAAGAGAAACAAGCAGTTCCACAATAATAGTAGGAGACTTCAACACACCACTCTCAGTAAAGGACAGAACAAATAAAAAGAAACTCAGCAAAGATACAGAAGACCTAAAGGGCACAATCAGCCATCTTGACCTCATAGACATATATAGAACACTCCACCCGACAGCTGCAAAGTACACATTCTTTTCCACTGCACATGGAATGTTCTCCAGAATAGACCACATCTTAGGCCACAGAGAAACCCTCAACAAGATCCAAAACACTGAGGTAATACAAAATATCTTCTCTGACCACAATGCCATCAAAGTAGAAATTAACAAAAGGAAGAGCAAGGGAAAAAAAATCAATTATGTAGAAACTAAATAACACCTTGCTTACAAACCACTGGGTAATAGAAGAAATCAGAGACGGAATAAAAAAATTCCTAGAATCAAATGAGAATGTAAACACATCATACCAAAACCACTGAGACACAGCAAAGGCAGTCCTCAGAGAACAATTTAGAGTAAAAGATGCACACATCAAAAAAGAAGAAAGGGACAAAATCAAAACATTAACTACACAACTCGAACAAATAGAAAGAGAACAGCAAAAAAAAAAAAAAAGCCCACAGCCACCAGAATAAAGGAAAAAATAAAGATCAGAGCAGAAATAAATGAAATAGAGAATAGAAAAACAATAGAAAGGATCAACAAAACCAACAGTTGGTCCTTTGAAAGGATCAACAATATCGACAAATCACTGTCCAGACTGACAAAAGAAAACAGGAGAGGATGCAAATAACCTAAATAAGAAATGAATTGGGGGACATTACAACAGCACCAACTGACGTAAAAAGGATTGTAACAGAGCATTATGAAAAACTATACTCCAACAAATTTGAAAACCTAGAGGAAATGGATAAGTTTCTAGAAACACACTACCTAATTAAACTAACACAAAGTGATGTTGAAAATCTGAACAGACCCATAACAAGAGAATTAATTGAAAAGGGAATTAAAAACAACTCCCAACAACAACAACAAAAAAGCCCTGGCCCAGATGGTTTCACTGGAGAATTCTACAAACATTCAGAGAAGAGCTTATACCAGTACTACTCAAACTATTTCAGAACATAGAAAAAGGAAGCAACACTTCCAAATTCATTCTGTGAAGCCAGCATAATCCTGATATCCAAACCAGGCAAAGATGCCACAAAAAAAGGAAATTACAGACCAATATCTCTCATGAATATAGATGCAAAAATTCTAGCCAATAGAATTCAGCATCATATCAAAAAATAACATACCGTGACCAAGTAGGATTCATACCAGGTATGCAAGGATGATTCAACATTAGAAAATCAATCAACATAATCCACCACATAAATAAAACGAAAGAAAAGAATCACATCATCATTTCAATTGATGCAGAAAATGCATTTGACAAAGTCCAACACCCATTCCTGATAAAAAAAAAAATCTCAATAAAATAGGTATAGAAGGATAATTTCTCAACATAATAAAGGGCATCTATGCAAAACCAACAGCCAACATCATTCTTAATGGAGAGAGGCTGAAAACATTCCCCTTGAGAACAGGAACAAGATAAGGATGTCCTTTATCACCACTCTTATTTAAAATTGTGCTGGAAGTTCTAGCTAGAGCAATAAGGCAAGAAAAAGAAATCAAAGGCATCCAAATTGGTAATGAAGAAGTTAAACTGTCCCTGTTTGTGCATAATATGATACTATACACATAAAACCCTGAAGACTCCATGAGAAATCTACTGAAACTAATAGAAAGATTCAGCAGAGAAGCAGAATACAAGCTAAACATACAAAAATTAGTTGGGTTCCTAGACACCAATAAAGAGAACAATGAAAAGGAAATCAGGAAAACAATACCATTTATAATAGCCCCTAAAAAAATAAAATACTTCGGAATAAATCTAACCAGGTATGTAAAAGACCCATACAAAGAAAACTAGAAAACGCTACTGCAAGAAACCCAAAGGGATCTATGTAAATGGAAAAGCATACCATGCTCCTGGATAGGTAGACTCAACATTGTGAAAATGACAATTCTACCCAAAGCAATTTACAAACACAACGCAATACCGATCCACATACCAACAACATTCTTCAAAGAGATGGAAAAACTAATCATTAACTTTATATGGAAAGGGAAGAAGCCCCGAATAAGTTAAGCACTACTGAAGAAGAAGAATAAAGTTGGAGGACTCACACTACCTGACTTCAGAACCTACTATACAGCTACAGTAGTCAAAACAGCCTGGTACTGGTACAATGACAGATATATTGACCAATGGTACAGAATTGAGAACCGAGATGTAAATCCATCCACCTACAGTCACCTGATCTTCGACAAGGGCCCAAAGCCCATCATATGGAGAAAAGACAGTCTTTTTAACAAATGGTGCTGGAAAAACTGGATGTCCACCTGCAAAAAAATGAAATAGGAGCCATACCTCACACCATATACAAAAACTAATTCAAATGGATCAAAGACCTAAATATAAAGCCAAAAACTATAAAGTTCATAGAAGAAAAAATAAAATCAATGCTAGAGGCCCTAATACATGGCATAACAGAATACAAACCGTAACCAACAACATACAACCTCCAGAAGATAAGCTAGATAACTAGGATCTTCTAAAAATTAAACAGTTATGCTCTTCAAAAGACTTCACCAAAAGAGTAAAAAGAGAACCTACAGACTGGGAAGAAGTTTTTGGACATTACAGGTCAGACAAAGGTCTAATCTCTAAGATCTACAAGAAAATCCAACATCTCTATAGCAAAAAGATAAACAATCCAATTAAAAATGGGCACTTGAAATGAACAGACACTTCACCAAAGAAGACTTTCAAGCGGTCAACAGACACATGAGGAAATCCTCACAATCATTAGCCATTAGTGAAACACAAATTAAAACCACAAGGAGATACTTTCTCACCCTGGCATTACTGGCACAAATAAAAAAAAAAAGGGGAATAACAAATGTTGGAGAGGCTGCGGGGAGACTGGAACTCTTACGCACTGCTGGTGGGAATGCAAAATGGTACAACTATTTTGGAAAATGATATGGCGCTTCCTTAGAAAGCTAGAAATAGAAATACTACATGATCCAGCAATCCCACTCCTAGGACTATATCTTAGAGAAATAAGAGCCGTCACACGAATAGACACATGCACGCCCATGTTCATTGCAGCATTGTTCGCAATAGCAAAAAGATGGAAACAACCTAGACGCCCATTAACAGATGAATAGATAAAAAAAACTATGGTACATACACACAATGGAGTATTATGCAAAGATAAAGAATAATGATGAATCTGTGGAGCATTTCATAACATGGATGAAACTGGAGGACATTATGGTGTGTGAAATAAGTCAATCACAAAAGGACAAATATTGTATGAGACTACTACTGTAAAAACTCATGAGAAGGTTTACACACAAAAAGAAACAATCTTTGTTGGTTGGGGCTGGGGGGATACTAAATAGACAATAGGTAATTGGTAACTTTGATAAAGGTTAAGACACCATACAATACTGGAGAAGCTGGCACAACTTGTACAAGGCAAGGTCATGGAAGCTCCATAGTCACATCCAAATTTCCCAAGCGACTAAATTGCTGGGCTGAGGGCTGTGGTGACCATGGTCTCAGGGAACATCTAGCTCAATTGGCATAACTCACTTTATAAAGAAAATGTTCTACATTCTACCTTGCTGAGTAGCGTCTGGGGTCTTAAAAGTCTGTGAGCAGCCATCTAAGACACTCCTCTGGTCTCACCTCTTCGGGAGCAAGGGAGAATGAAGAAAACAAGATACAAGGAAAAGATTAGTCCAAAGGACTAATGGACCGCAACTACCAGGGCCTCCACCAGACAGTCCAGTACAGCTGGATGGTGCCCAGCTACCACCACTGACTGCTCTGACCAGGATCACAATAGAGGATCCTGGACAGAGCTGGAGAAAAATGTAGAAGAAAATTCTAACTCACAAAAAAAGACCAGACTTACTGGCCTGACAGAGACTGGAGAAATGCCGAGAGAATGGCACCCTGACACTCTTTTAGCTCAATAATGAAGTCACTCTGGAGGTTCACTCTTTAGCCAAAGATTAGACAGCCCATAAAACAAAATGAGACTAATGCAGCACAACAGTCCAGGGACAAAGAGTAGAAGGCAGAAGGGGACAGGAAGCTGGTAATAGGGAACCCAAGGATGAGAAGGGACAGTGTTGACATGTCGTGGGGTTGTTAACCATTGTCATAAAACAATATGTCTGCTGTTTAATGAGAAACTATTTGTTCTGTAAAACTTCATCTAAAGTACAATAAAAACAAACAAATAAATAAAGAGCATTCTGGCTGTACTTCTTCCAAGAAAGATTTGTTCTTTCTTCTAGCTGTCCATGTAATATTCAATATTCTTTGCAAACACTGTAATTCAAAGACATCAATTCTTCTTCAGTCTTCCTTATTCATTGTCCAGCTTTTGCATGCATATGAGGTGATTAAAAATACCATGACTTGGGTCAGGCACACCTTAATCCTCAAAGTGATATCTTTGCTTTTTACAGTTTAAAGAGGACTTTTGCAGCAGATTCACCCAATGCAATAATATGTCATTTGATTTCTTGATTGCTGCTTCCATGATGGTTGGTTGTGGATCCAAGTAAAATTAAATCCTTGACAACTTCAATCTTTTCTCCATATATCATGATGCTGGTTATTGGTCCAGTGGTGAGGATTTTTGTTTTCTTCATGTTGATGTGTAACTCATACTGAAGGCTGTAGTCTTTGATCTTCGTCAGTAAATGCTACAAGTCCTCTTCACTTTCAGCAAGCAAGGTTGTGTCATGTGCTTATCGTAGATCGTTAATGAGTCTTTCTCCAACCCTGATGCTGCATTCTTGACTTCATATAGTCCACCTTCTTAATTATTTGCTTAGTATACAGATTGAATAAATATGGTGAAAGGATACTGACGTGACACATGCCTTTCCTGATTTTAAACCACGTGATATCCTCTTGTTCTGTTTGAATGACTGACTCTTGGTCTATGTACAGGTTCTGCCTGAGCACAATTAAGTGTTCTGGAATTTCTGTTCTTTGCAATTTTATCCATAATTTGTTATTATCCACACTGTCAAATGCCTTTGTATAGTCCAAAAAACACAAGTAAACGACTTTCTAGTATTCTCTGCTTTCAGCCATGATCCATCTGACATCAGCAATGATATCCCTTGTTCCGTATCCTCTTCTGAATCTGGCTTGAACTCCTGGCTGTTCCTTGTCGATGTACTGCTGCAATTTCTTTTGAATTATCTTCAGCAAAATTTTACTTGTGTATGATATTAATAACATTATACTATAATTTCCACATTTTGTTGGATCACCTTTGGAATGGGTGCAATTTGGTTGGTCAGGTAGCTGTCTTCCAAATTTCTTGGCATAGATTAATAAGCTCTTTCAACATTATATCCATTTGTTGAAAAATCTCAATTAGTATGCTGTCGATTCCTGAAGTCCTGATTTTCACCAATGTCTTCAGTGCAACATAGACTTCTTCCTTCAACACTACAGATTCTTGATAGTATGCTGCCTCCTGAAATGATTGGACATAGACCAATTCTTTGTGGTACAGTGATTGTGTGCATACCTTCCTTTTTCTTTTAATGCTTCCTGTGTTGTTCAATATTTTGCCCATAGGATCCTTCAAAATTTCAACTTGAGACTTGAAAAAAATTTTTTTTTCAGTTCTTTCAGTTTGAGTAACGCTGAGTATGTTTTTCCCTTTTGGTATTCTCAACTCCAGGCTTTGCACATTTCATTATAATACTTTACTGTGTCTTCTTGAGCTGCCCTTTGAAATCTTCTGTTCAGCTCTTTTATTTAATCATTTCTTCCTTTTGCTTTAGTTACCCTACCTCCAAGAGCAAATTTCAGAGTTTCTTCTAACATCCATTTTGGTCTTTTTTTTTTCTTCTGTCTTTTAATGACCTTTTGCTTTCTTCATCATACGTGATGTCATTCTACAACTGGTCTGGTCTTCTGTCATTAGTGTTCAATGAGTCAAGTCTGTTCTTAAGATGGTCTCTAAATTCAGGTGGGGTATACTCAAGGTAGTACTTTGACTGTAATGGATTTGTTTCAATTTTCTTCAGCTTCAAGTTGAACTTGCATGTGAGCAACTGACGGTCGGTTTTGCAGTTGGCCCATCGCCTTGCTCTGACTGATGGTATTGAGCTTCTCCATCATCTCTTTCCACAGAAGCAGTTGATTTGATTTCTGTGTATGCCATCCTGTGAGATCCATGTGTATATTGTTAAGAAAGGTGTTTCCAATGAATGTTGTTCTTTTTTGTTGTTGTTGTTTAATTGTACTTCAGCTGAAGGTTTACAGAACAAAAAGTTTCTCATGAAACAGTAGTACACGTATTGCTTTATGACATTGGTTAACAACCCCACGACATGTCAACCCTCCCTTTCTCAACCTTTTTTTTTTTCTGGTGAAGATCTACATAGCCAAAGAAACAATATGTCAAAAATTTCTACATGCACAGTTCAGTGACATCGACTACGCTCTTCCAATTGTGCTGCTATTCTCACTTTAGTTGAAGGTTTACAGAACAAAATAGTTTCTCATTAAACAGTTAGTGCACATGTTGCCCTATGACAATGGTTAACAACCTCACAACACATCAACACTATACTTACTCAACCTTGGGTTAGCTATCACCAGCTTTCCTGTCCCCTTCTGCCTTCTATTCCTTGTCCCTAGACTGCTGTGCCTCATTAGTCCCATCTGGTTTTATGGGGTTGTCCACTCCCCGGCTGAACGGTGAACCTCAGAAGTGACTTCAACGCTGAACTAAAAGAGTGTCTGGGGGCCGTACTGTCGGGGTTTCTCCAGTCTCCTTTAGGCCAGTAAATCTGGTATTTTTTTTTTTTTTTTTTGTGAGTTAGAATTTTGCTCTACATCCTTCTCCAGTTTTGTCCAGAACCCTCTGTTGTGATCCCGGTCAGAGCAGTCAGTGGTGGTAGCCAGGCACCATCTAGCTATACTGGACTGAGTCTGGTGGAGGCCACGGTAGCTGTGGTCCATTAGTCCTTCAGACTAATCTATTCCTTGTATCCTGTTCTCTTCACTTTCCCTTGCTCCCGAAGGGATGAGACCAGTGGAATATCTTAGATGGCAGCTCACAGGCTTTTAAGAGCCCAGACACTACTCACCAAGGTAGAATGTAGAATATTGTCTTTATAAACTGTGTCATGCCAATTGAGTTAGATGTTTCCTGAGACCATGGTCCCCACAGTCCTCCACCCAGCAATTCAGTCCCTCAGGGAGTTTGGATGTGTCTATGGAGCTTCCATGATCTTTCCTTGTACAAGTTCTGCTGGTTTCCCCAGTATCGTGTACTGTCTCACCCTTCACCCAAGATACCACTTATCTACTGCCTATTTAGTATTTCACCCCCACCCCTCCCATCCCTGGTAACCAACAAAGATTGTTACATTTTGTGCGTGAAATTTTTCATGGGTTTTTACAATAGAGGTCTCATACAATATTTGTCCTTTTGTGATTGGCTTATTTCACTCAGCATAATGTCCTCCAGTTTCATCCATGTTATGAGATTCTTCACAGATTCATTGTTGTTCTTTCTCGTTGCGTAGTTCTCCATCGTGTGTATGTACCATAGTTCGTTTATCCATTCATCTGTTGATGGGCATCTAGGTTGTTTCCATCTTTTTACTATTGTAAACGATGCTGCCGTGAACATAGGGGTGCATATGTCTATTCGAGTGACGACTCTTATTTCTCTAGGATATATTCCTAGGAGTGGGATTGCTGGATCATAAGGTATGTCTATTTCTAGCTTTCTAAGGAAGCACCATATCATTTTCCAAAATGGTTGTATCATTTTGCATTCCCACCAGCAGTGCATAAGAGTTTCAGTCTCCCTACAGCCCCTCCAACATTTGTTATTTCCAGTGTTTTTGATTTGTGCCAGTAATGCCGGGGTGAGATGGTATCTCATTGTGGTTTTAATCTGCATTTCTTTAATGGCTAGTGAATGCAAGCATTTCCTCATGTGTCTTGGCCATTTGAATGTCTTCTATGGTGAAGTGTCTGTTCATTTCCTTTGCCCATGTTTTAATAAGATTATTTGTCTTTTTGTTGTAGAGGTGTTGGATTTTCTTGTAGATTATGGAGATTAGACCTTTGTCTGACTTGTACTGTCCAACGATTTTTTCCCAGCCTGTAGGTTCTCTTTTTACTCTTTTGGTGAAGTCTTTTGAAGAGCATAGGTGTTTGATTTTTAGAAGATCCCAGTTATCTAGCTTATCTTTTGGGGTTTGTGTGTTGATGGTTATGGTTTGTATCCTGTTAATACCATGTATTAAGGCCTGTAGCATTGGTCCTATTTTTTCTTCTAAGAACTTTATAGTTTTAGGCTTTATATTCAGGTCTTTGATCCATTTTGAAGTAGTTTTTGTATACAGCGTGAGGTATGGGTCCTGTTTCATTTTTTTGCAGATGGATATCCAGTTTTCCCAGCACCATTTGTTAAAAAGACTTTTTTTTCCCCATTTGATGGACTTTGGGCCCTTGTCGAAGATCAGGTGACCGTAGGTGGATGGATTTACATGTGGGTTCTCAATTCTGTTCCATTGGTCAATGTATCTGTCATTGTACCAGTACCAGGCTGTTCTGACTACTGTAGCTGTATAGTAGGTTCTGAAGTCAGGTAGTGTGAGTCCTCCAACTTTATTCTTCTTCAGTAGTGCTTTACTTATTCGGGGCTTCTTCCCTTTCCATATAAAGTTAATGATTAGTTTTTCCATCTCTTTGAAGAATGTTGTTGGTATGTGGATCGGTATTGCGTTGTGTTTGTAAATTGCTTTGGGTAGAATTGTCATTTTCACAATGTTGAGTCTACCTATCCAGGAGCATGGTATGTTTTTCCATTTATGTAGATCCCTTTGGATTTCTTGCAGTAGGGTTTTGCAGTTTTCTTTGTATAGCTCCTTTACCTCCCTGGTTAGATTTATTCCTAAGTATTTTATTTTTTTAGGGGCTATTATAAATGGTCTTGTTTTCCTGATTTCCTTTTCATTGTTCTCTTTACTGGCGTATAGGAATCCAACTGATTTTTGAATGTTTATCATGTATCCTGCTACTCTGCTGAATCTTTCTATTAGTTCCAGTAGATTTCTCGTGGAATCTTTAGGGTTTTCTATGTATAGTATCATATCATCTGCAAACAGGGACAGTTTAACTTCTTCATTACCAATTTGGACGCCCTTGATTTCTTTTTCTTGCCTTATTGCTCTAGCTAGAACTTCCAGCACAATATTAAATAGAAGTGGTGATAAAGGGCATCCTTGCCTTCTTCCTGTTTTCAAGGGGAATGTTTTCAGCCTCTCTCCATTAAGAATGATGTTGGCCATTGGTTTTGCATAGATGCCCTTTATTTTGTTGAGAAATTTCCCTTCTATACCTATTTTATTGAAAGTTTTTATCAGGAATGGGTGTTGGACTTCGTCAAATGCCTTTTCTGCATCAATTGAGATGATCTTGTGATTCGTTTCTTTCCTTTTATTTATGCGGTGGATTACGTTGACTGATTTTCTAATGTTGAACCATTCATGCATACCTGGTATGAATCCTACTTGGTTGTGATGTATTATTTTTTTTGATATGATGCTGAATTCTATTGGTTAGAATTTTGTTCAGAATTTTTGCATTTATATTCATGAAAGATATTGGTCTGTAAATTTCTTTTTTTGTGACTTCTTTCCCTGGTTTTGGTATCAGCTTTATGTTGGCTTCGTAGAATGTATTTGGAAGTGTTGCTTCCTCTTCTATGCTCTGAAGTAGCTTGAGTAGTACTGGTACAAGCTCTTCCATGAATGTTCTGTAGAATTCTCCAGTGAAGCCATCTGGGCCAGGGATTTATTTGGTTGGGAGTTTTTTTATTACCTTTTCAATCTCTTCTCTTGTTATGGGTCTGTTCCTATTTTCAACATCACTTTGTTGTAATTTGGGTAGGCCATGTGTTTCTAGAAATTTATTCATTTCCTCTAGGTTTTCAAATTTGTTGGAATATAGTTTTTCATAATATTCTGTAATGATCCTTTTTATTTCAGTTGGGTCTGTTGTAATGTCCCCCATTTCATTTCTTATTTGGATTATTTGTGTCCTCTCCTGTTTTCCTTTTGTAGTCTGGCCAGTGGTTTGCCGATTTTGTTGATTCTTTCAAAGAACCAACTTTTGGTTTTGTTGATTCTTTCTATTCTTTTTCTGTTTTTTATTTCATTTATTTCTGCTCTGATCTTTATTATTTCCTTTCTTTTGGTGGCTCTGGGCTTTTTTTGCTGTTCTCGTTTGATTTCTTTGAGTAGTGTAGTTAATGTTTTGATTTTGTCCCTTTCTTCTTTTTTTTTGTGTGCATCTATTGCTATTAATTGTCCTCTGAGGACTGCCTTTGCTGTGTCCCAAAAGTTTTGGTATGATGTGTTTTCATTCTCATTTGATTCTAGGAATTTTTTGATTCCATCTCTGATTTCTTCTATTACCCAGTGATGTGTAAGCAGGGTATTATTCAGTTTCCATGTAGTTGATTTTTTTCCCTTGCTCTTTCTGTTGTTAATTTCTACCTTGATGGCATTGTGGTCAGAGAAGATACTTTGATTTATCGCAACATTTTGGATCCTGTTGAGGATTGCTCTGTGGCCTAAGATGTGGTCTCTTCTGGAGAACTTTCCATGTGCATTGGAAAAGAATGTGTACTTTGCAGCAGTTTGATGAAGTTTTCTATATATGTCTATGAGGTCTAGTTGGCTGATTGTGCCCTTTAGGTCTTCTGTATCTTTGCTGCATTTCTTCTTAGTTGTTCTGTCCTTTACTGAGAGTGGTGTGTTGAAGTCTCCTACTATTATTGTGGAACTGTCAATTTCTCTTTTCAGTGTTGTTAGAGTTTGTTTTATGTATTTTGGAGCCCTGTCATTGGGTGTGTAGATGTTTATGGTTATGGCTTCATGATGGATCATCCCCTTAACCATTATATATTGTCCTTCTTTGTCTTTTATGGTGGATTTTGTTTTAAAGTCTATTTTGTCTGAGATTAGAATTGCCACTCCTGTGCTTTTTTGGTAGTTGTTAGCTTGATATATTTTTGTCCAACCTGTAACTTTTAATAAATTAGCATCTTTGTTTCTAATGTGTGTCTCTTGTAGACAGCATATTTATGGATCCTGTTTTCTTATCCATTCTATCACTCTCCATCTCTTTATGGGTGCACTGAGTCTATTTACATTCAGTGTAATTATTGATAGATGTGAGTTTGTTGCTGTCATTTTGTAGTGCTTTTTTTTTTTTGTGGTGTTGAAGTTTTCTTTGTTCTTTTTACTCTCTTGTGCTGAGTTACTTTTGTTTGTGGATTTTTTTTTTTTTCATTTCTTTTGCTTTTGTATGTTTTCTTTTTACTGAGGCTTTAGGTTTTTCCTCTTTATTTTTATGAGTATGTTTATTAACTTTCTTTTTGTTTACCATGAATTTTACCCTTATCTTTCTAAGTTTGTAGCAGTCTATTATTACTTGGTATTGTCTTGCCTTCCTCTCTATTAAAAGGCTCTATACATACACTTTTTATTCCCTCTTTAATTGTTCTGAGGTTGTTGTCATTTACTGATTACCTGCTCTGATTCCCTGTTGTATTTCTTTTGGTTTTTGATAGTCCTTGAGAGTTCTTTTCCTAAATTGGTATCTGGCTGGTACAATCCTGAGTCCTAGATTCTGCCTGTGAGCTGAAGTTGTTTGTTCTCAGATCGAAGAACTCCCTTTAATAATTCTTGTAAGATTGGTTTGGTTTCTACATAGTCCCTTAATTTCTGTTTATCTAAAAATGACCTTATTTCACCATCATATTTGAATGAGAGTTTTGCAGGATATATTATTTTTGGCTGGCAATTTTTTTCTTTCAAGGTTTTATATACGTCATCTGATTGCCTTTTTGCCTGAATGGCTTCTTCTGAATAATCTGAGCTTAGTCTTATTGTTTCTTCTCTGTATGTGACTTCTTGTTTTTCACCAGCTTCTCTCAGGATTCTTTGTTTGTCTTTGGTTTTTTCGAGTGTGATTATGATATGCCTTGGTGATTTTCTTTTGGGGTCTATCCATATGGGGTTCACTGAGCTTCTTGGATGGCCAGCTTTTCATCTTTCATGATATTGGGAAAGTTTTCTGTTAGCAGTTCTTCAGTGATCCTCTCTGATTTTTCTGTTTTCTTCCACTGTTCTGGAACTCTAATCACTTGCAAATTTTTGCTTTTGATTGTATCCCACATAACTCTCAGGGTCTCTTCATTTTTCTTTGTTCTTTTTTCTGAGTTTTCCTCAAACAGAGTTGTATCCAAGTGTTTGTCGTCAATTCCACTGATCCTGTCTTCCACCATTTCAAATCTGCTTCTCAGCCTTTCTATGACATCGTCCGTTTCTGAAATCTTGTTGTTTATCTTTTGGATTTCTAATTGTTGTTTTTGAATAATTTCTAGTTGTGAGTTTATTTTGGCATTTTGTTCCTGCATTATTTTCCTGAATTCTTCCAATTTTTTGTCTGTATTTTCCATAAATTTGTCTACCTTTTCCTCATTTTTGTCTGCTTTTTTCCTCAGCTCTTGGAGAATTCTGAGTATTAGAGATTTGAATTCCCTATAAGGTAGTTTTAGTGCCTTTTCTTCCACTGGAAAGTCATCTGGTGTTTTATTTTGGACACCTACTGGAACCATCCTTTCTGTTTTTTTATTTTTTTATTTTTTTAATATTTTATTGTACTTCAGGTGAAGGCTTACAGAACAAACAGTTTCTCATGTAACAGTAGTACACATGCTGTTTTATGACTTTGGTTAACAACCACACAACATTTTAACCCTCTGAATTCTCAGCTTCTTTTTTTTTTTTTTTTTTTTTGGTGAAAATACACGTAGCCAAAGACCTGTCTGGTTTTTGTATATATTTTGATATTGTCTGTTGTCTTCGGGGCATTCAGTAGTTATTTTTCTCATTTATTGATTGTAGATTTGGTTTTTTGTCCTTTTTTTTTTTTTTTTTTTAAGTTGGCTTCGTCTGAGCAGTCGTGCTGTGTGTTCTTTGTTGTTTGCTTGTCTGTGGGCAGAATACTTTTCGCCTCCTTCTCCAATTGGCAGGGTCAGTCACTCAGATATGGTACCGCAGGGCAGGTCTAGCCTAAGAGGAGTTACTGGGACAGGTTGTTTGTGGCACTTACTACAGCCACCAGGGCAGGTCGGTAATCAGTGCAGGGTTCCAGTAGGCCGTGCCTGTGCCGTTTGGTGGTGTGATGTTAAGCACACGGTGCAGATAGGCAGGATGTAGGGGGGAGATTATTATTTTTGGAGCTAAGATGGATACAGGAGAGAGGAGAGAAGAAAAGGAGCCAAAAACATAGAAACAACCAAAAAATAGTGCTAGGGGAGCTTGCTGTTGGAGTTGAGAGAGGAGAGACTATGAAATGGAGAAAAACAGAAAGGGAAAGAAGAAGAAAGAAAGGGGAAAAAAATGAAAAGTATTAATAAATAAAAATCAGAAAGCAAAAAGAACAGCAAAGCTCCCAGGAATCCCACAGATGCAGCTATGAGGTCTGGGGAAGTTGTTCTTAGGTGTTGCAGTACAGCCTGGCTGGAAGGCGTAGAAGTTTTTAGTGCCAGGTATTCAGGGAACAGAAAGATAAGGAAGGTATAGAGAGACGAGAAACTGAGTAATGAAGAAAGACAAAAAGGGAAAAAAGGGGAAAAGAAAACAAAACACATTAAAAAAAAAAAAAAGAACAAGAAAAGCCTCCCAAAAAACAGGAAAAAAAAAAAAAAAAACCTTGAAAAAAGAAATGCCCTCCGGGATCCCTCTGTGCGTCTTCCCATGCCGAGGGGGTAGGTTCCAAGCTGTGCAGCACCGCCGAGTCAGAACAGGCTCCCAACTCAAGAAAAGGAAAAGAAAACTAACAAACTACCCAAAACAAACAAGCAAACAAAAACCCCGGGATCCCACCAGCGTGGCAGCCCAGGCTGGGAAGCAGCTCCACACTTGAATGGAGCTCTGTAGTCCCTCAGGGAGAAGCAAAGATGGCTCACGGAGCCAGGTATTTGAGCGAAAGAGGGGGAGGTGGTGAGAGGTAAGGAAGAAATCAAAAGAAGCAGAAAAAAAGCAACACCAGCAGCCAACAAATGGCACTCAGAGAGCCAACCAGTGCTGGTGGGTGGAATCCAAGCAGCCAGTGCTTCCCAGACAAAAGACTGTGGCTGCAGGAAGCAGAGGAGGCTGAGTGGGGTTGAAGAAGTGTGTGTGGGGGGGGGGGGGTGGGAAAGCGAGTATCACAAATTACCAGTTGTTCTGTATCCCGCTGGAAGCTTCGTGAAGCTGCTTTCTCATACCCCCTTTTGCTGGTCTTTTATAGGTGTCCAAGATGGCAGATCTGCACTGCGTTAGCTAATGGGGACCTCTGCAAGAGTCTCTCCTTGCTCTCCATTCTCTGTCAGTTTTCTCACTCCATTGGTACTTGGCTGAGTTGTTTATCTTTTCCTTTGATGTTTTAGGGTTTCATGATTGCTGTTTTCTGTTTGGCTTAGTTTTTCAGATCTTTGCTGTAGAGGGACAGTGTGGTGCTTCTGCCTAGAGTGCTATTTTGCCAGAAGCAGAATGCGGTTGTTCTTGAAAATTCTATCATGGGATATCTGGCGTCACTTCTATCATGAAGTCTATATTTTCCAACTCCTGAACCTTCTTCTTTGTTTCCAACTTTTGTATTCCAATCACCAATTATCAATTATCAATGCATCTTTATTACATATTTGATCATTTTCAGACTGCAGAAGTTGGTAAAAAATCTTCATCATTGGCATTAGTAGTTGGTGTGTGCATTTGAACAACAGTCTAATAGTCATATTGACTGGTCTTTCCTAGATGTTTGGTTATTATCCTTTCACTGACAGTGTTTTACTTCACAAGAGATCTTGAGATGTTCTTTTTGACAACGAATGAACGGAGTTCCTCTTCAACTTGTTGTTCCTGGCATAGTACACCATGTAATTGAATCTTATCCATGTATTTGGTATATTTGTTTCTCTTTCCAAATGTTAGGTATGTAGTTATGCCATTCTATCTTTTATCTGCTAGACATTCCAGAGCCTTGCTTATGTCATTCATCTTTTCAGAGAGTCAGATTTTACATGATTAGATATTACACTGCATTTCTGTTTTCTAGTCTATTAGCCTCTAATCTTATTTTCATTGTTTCTTTATGCATTTCTTAAGCTTGGCTTTTGTGAGATCTGGTTCTCTTACTAATTTCTTGTATTGAATATTTGTTTTTATTATTTACTAATACCAACAGCATTTAAGGCTATAACGTCCCACCTCCTTTAACTATAGCCCATTACTTGTGTAGTTACACTATCTAAATGGTCTGCAATTACAATATTTGTTTTCTTAATGATACAAGAGTTACTTAAGAAAGTGTTCTTAATTTTTGAGTGAATATTTTCATTGCTTGTTTTTCTTTAAACTCTTATTATTAATTTCTACTTTTATTGTCCTAAAGTTGGAGAAAGTAGCTTATATAATTTACATTTCTGGAAAATTTTAAATATATTCTTTCTGGTATAGAGTATAATCAATTTTTAAAGGTTCCATGGGAATGATGAACGTGTGCTCTTTATAAGAGTCAAAGTATAGCATATGAAACAATTGAATCAACTTTATTTTATCATTTATTTTTTCTGTTTCCTGTGTAATGGATATCTCAGGCTATAGCTGAGCGAAATTACTTCCTAGTTTTCTAGTTTCTGATTTCTAGTTTATTTCCTAACCTTATTAAGGATGATCAAACCAAGGACTCTCAATATGCAGGATCATAAGTTAAACATCTATTAATTGGAAGATATATATATATGTCTTTACATATACATATAAATATGCAATTTATTGGAAGAGACACACACACACATTTATATATATTGTTGTTGTGTGCCATTGAGTTGATTCTGACTCATAGTGACCCTATAGGACAGAGTAGAACTGCCCCATAGGGCTTTCTAGGCTATACCCTTTATAGGAGCAGGTCACCACCAGACCTTTTCTCCTGTGAATTAGCTGGTGAGTTTGAAGCCTTGACATTTCAGTTATCAGCCAAACACTTAACCATTTGTGCCACCAGGACTCCTTCATACATATACACATACATGTATTCATATATATTAGACTTTGAATAATTTGACTATGTGCTTAAAATAGTCTTCTGCTTATAAAATCTGATAGAATCAAACATGTTTTCTTTGTTTTATTTCTGTTTACTAATATAGTTATTTTATTTTTAGTTTATTTTACATTAAATGTATCTGTTATGAAATCACATTTGGATACTTTTTCTTATTTCTTTTCCTTTCTTAATAAGGGATTTTGTTCCATTTACATTTATTTCTAAAACTCCATGTTTCCAAACTTTTTTTTTAAAATATATGTTAATAGGAATGTCAAATTAAAATGTATTCAATGGCCAGTTAACTAAGTAAACATTGAATACTACAGCAACTTCTTGGAAATTCTAGTTTACGTTGGAATACTAAAGACTTGTGGTATACACTCACAGGTTGTTTAAACAATACAAATTTTTTGTTGTGGTGCACACACAGGTTGTTCACTAATAGTGATCCCCTCCATAAATATCACATTCATCTGATCAGAGCCTGAACAAACAAGACTTTCCCAGAGCATTAGCACATGGCAAGTAGATAGCAAACAATGCATAGAAGTAGCAAACAATGCGTAGAAATAGCAAACAATACATAGAAATAGAAATTGGTGTTTACTTTTACGTCACTGGGCTGGCATGTTTTTTGGTTAGCTCTGCGCCCTTTGCTGATGGTCCAGCTCTCTACCAGAAGCCTTGGGACAGCTCTGGACCAGAGTCACAACAGCTCTCACAGCAGAACTGTTTTGAGGGAAACCCGTACATGGGTGTACCCAGGCTCAGAAGACAGGCTCCCTTAAGCTTTGGGATAGGCCCCCTTTGTGACTCGAAAAGGGTTTTTTTTCACCTCAGGCAGTCCTTTTTTCCGCTTTTGGACAAGCCCCCTTGTGCTTCGAGCTTGGTTTCTGCTGCTGCTCGGGCTGCTCATGGCTGCTGTTGCTGCCCAAAGCATTACAATTCTCAGACCACTTCTCTCAGACCACTCCACCGCCACTCCTGTGTTCAGCAGATTCCGTCTTCTGTCTCTGCTCTTTTTCCAGTCTCTACCTTCTGCCAGGTCCAGGGTTTCTGCTGTTACTGGTGCTAGTCCCTTCTGAAGAAATTTCCAATCTCTTATTCCCCAGGCTGACGTGTTCATCCTGAGACAAGCATTGGGGTAGGGTGGGGCTGGGGTGGGGTTCTACAGCACAGAGCTTCTGCGTCCCCCTGGACATGCTTACCTGTCTTTGAGAGCCGACTGTTCATTCTCTCCAGCCCAGAAATCTCCAGTGAGCCTCCGTTTTCCCAGGTTCATATTCACCACAGGTCTCTTGAGGCTTAGTCAGCATCTGGCCCCCAGGTGATCCCTTTTCATCGGGTCATCACCCACTCGTTGGCCTCAGATGTGGTCCTACTCTTAGAGCCAGGATCAAAAGCCCAAATTATCTACTACAAAGGGGTCCCATACCTCTCAAGACTCTAATAAGTTTTGAATTAAGAAACCTATTTGAATTTTATTAGTTCAGCTGAAAATCTAAGATTTTATAATGCCTGGGAGATGCATTTTCACATAGAAAGAGCTGTTTGTAATTAATTGGGCTTTAAAATAACAATTAATTTATATCAATTAAATTTTAAATTTCTTTTTCACAGGTCTTTAAAATCAAATTAAAAATTGTGCTATGCTATTTATAGATGTCTGAAATAAGAACAGCCATCATAATTTTTTTTTTTTAATTAATGTTTTCTTAAGTCAGGTTGGACAGATGAAACCCATAAATCACCAGGTCCAGTTACAAACTTAACTGAGCTGCTTTATACATATTAAAGTGCTTTTTAAAATTTTACTATATTCTAAGTTTTTTTAAGCAGTCACATTTCTAACAGATTAATTTCACAATAGTAACATACTCATGATTTTAAAATAAAACTAAATATTATACATTAAATATACCAAAGAAAATGAACTAAAGTGATTTCTTGTAATTATTCTAACACTGTTTGCAAACAATCAAAATTATGTGCAATTTTTAGCTCAAAAATCACACTGCCAATGTGTCAGATTATTTTAAATTTAAAAATTACTTTAAATCCTCAAACATTTTTTCTTAAACATAGGAACTGTAAACAGTTTTTAAAGTTGTTTGAGTAACTTCATTGTATCTTTAGCTAATTATTGTTTAATTTTCCTGAGATTAGCTGTCATTTACAGATAAAGAGATGCTGATTTATCATCTCAAATTAGCTGACATTATTGTGTTGAAAAATCAAGAGACCATATTATTACATAGAATGTTATGGTTGTGTATTCTATTAATATGAATTATAACAATAATAATAATAATGATGAAAGCAATTAACATTTATTGTTTTGTTCCAGGTACTGTGCTAAGTGCTTACATGCATAATCTCATTTAATCCTCATAACAACATTTGTAGTAGTTACTACTGTTATTCTTGTTTAACACATGGCAACACTGTAGAACAGAAAGATTCCATAGCTTTTCCTCGGAACACAAAGCACTGGCTTCATAATATAATAATCTTGGAAAGAGTTGACTCCCTCATACCCCAAGCTGGAACCAATTAAAAAACTTCAGGTAGGTGAAAAAGACAAAACTTCCTCTCTTGGTCTGAACTTTGAAAACCTCTATATGTTATTGCTTATTAGGTGGATGTTTAATCCAGGGCTGTTACAGGGAGGGAGAGAAGAAAGTGAGGCACCAAGGCTATGCTTACTCAGTAACATGACCTGTAATTCTCAGAGATAAAGCCAGTTATGAAAAAGCTAAAGCTTTTATATTTTTGTGTTTATTCCACTTTTTTATTTCCTTGGAAGTTTCTTGGAAAGTCTCTGCCTGTTTCAGCTATACCAAGGGAATCAAGTCACTTCCACTGAAGTACTAAAAGAAGAGTTCTAATTTCCTCATTCAAAACACATTTTAGAAATCAGTATGCATCTTACAATAGAAATCAGAAATATTCCGTTATGGAATTAATTGTCATTTTTTCTGACAGTTTACCCCTATTATAGGTGGTACTTGTTTATCAATGTATTTGATGGTAGCCTCTATAGATTTACCTGCAATTAGCAGCATCAAACAGGATTGAGCATTAACTCACTGTATTTCTTCAATTCAAACACACCACTGATGGTGAACATGGCCGTAAATAGTGGTTTGGGGCTCTGCAGAAAAATAAACAAATCCCCAAACCCATTTTACCACCACCACTAGCAAGGGCAGAACATCTAAAAACGTCCATCTTATATTTGAAATGGTAGTACAACTGCCTTCCAGAACTCCAGCCAGTGATTATTTGGTCCATTGTCCCACTCTCCACTGATTTAATAATTTTATTGTCGTTAGGTATCATGAGTATATTCCTACTCATAGCAACCTTAAGTACAACAAAACAAAACACCACATGGTCCTGCGCCATCCTCACAATCATTGCTATATTTGAGCCCATTGTTGCAGCCATTGTGTCAACCCATCTCGTTGAGGGTCTTCTTCTTTTTCCCTGGCCTTCTATTTTACCGAGCATGATGTTCTTCTCCAGGTACTGGTCTCTTCTGATAACATGTAAAAAGAATTCTGGATTTTAATCTTTGTTGAAAAAATACCCAGTTGCCATGTGACCTTGGGCATAGCAAGGTGGCACAGTGGTTAAAGTGATTGGCTGCTAACCAAAAGGTCAGCGATTTGAACCCCCCAGCTGCTCTGCAGGAGAAAGATGTGGCATTTTTCCATAAAGATTTACAGCTTTGGAAATCTTATGGGCAGTTCTACTCTGTCCTATAGGGTCGCTAAGAGTTGGAATGGACTCTATGGTGATTTTTTTTTATTTGGTTTTATAGATAAGTTACAACCATATAGTTAAGGAGCCCTGGTGGCACATTGGTTAAAGCACTTGGCTGCTAACTGAAAGGTCGAACCTACCAGCCATTCCATGGGAGAAAGATGTGGCATTCTGCTTCCATAAAGATTTACAGCCTTGGAAACCCTAGGGGGCAGTTCTGCTCTGTCCTGTGAGGTTGCTATGATTCAGAATCGACTTTCTGACAATAGATTTTGATTTACGATCCCTCTCCTCATTTACAAAATAAAAAGCTTCTCTACATAGTTTTAAAATCTGTTTTTAACCTAAAAACACAAATGAATTCTAAATCTTGACATTGTTCTGAAGAAGGAAGCGAATTGGCAAGGGGAAAATTGTCATATAAATTCAGTAAGATAAGAAGAGGATTTAAAAAATCAAATTTGCTACATTGCTTAGAAATGTGCCATCCTCACTTCTAAGGAGCATTCTGGCTGTACTTCTCCCAAGACGGATTTGTTGGTTCTTCCGTCAGTCCACGGTATAGTCAATATTCTTTGCCTACGCTATAATTCAAACACATCAATTCTTCTTCAGACTTCCTTATTCATCATCCAGCTTTCACACGCATATGAGGTGATTAAAAATACCATGGCTTGGGTCAGGCTCACCTTAGTCCTCAAAGTGACAACTTTCTTTTTAGCACTTTAATGAGGTCTTTTGCAGCAGATTGGTCATTTGATTTCCTGACTGCTGCTTCCATGGGCGTTGATTGTAGATCCAAGTAAAATGAAATCCTTGACAATTTCAATATTTTCTGTGTTTATCATGATGTTGCTTATTGGTCCAGTGGTGAGGATTTTTGTTTTCTTTATGTTGAGTTGTAGTTCATACTGAAGGCTGTAGTCTTTGATTTTCGTCAGTAAGTGCTTCAAGCCCTCTGCTCTCAGCAAGCAAGGTTGTATCATCTGCATATTGTAGATTGTTAATGAGCCTTGCTCCAATCCTGATGCCGTGTTCTTCTTCATATAGTCTAGCTTCTGGGACTATTTTTTCAGCATACAGATTGAATAAGTATGGTGAAAGGATACAACCCTGAAGCACACCTTTCCTGATTTTAAGCCACACTGTATCCCCTTGTTCTGTTTGAACAACTGCTGCTTGGTCTATGTATAGGTTCCACATGAGCACAATTAAGTGTTCTGGAATTTCCATTCTTCTCAATGTTGTCCATAATTTGTCATGATCTACACATTCGAATGCTTTTACATAGTTAATAAAACACAGGTAAACATCTTTCTGGTATTCTCTGCTTTCAGTCAAGATCCATCTGTTCTCTTAAGTAAAGTTGAACAGATTTAATAATAGCTCCATTGATTTAATAATAGCTCTTCAAAGAAAAAAAAAAGAAGTTCTAGGCTTCTGGCTTCCACTTAGGGTATAAAAGGTCAAGAAGAGCATTGCACCCACCCTTACAACAACAATAACCAAAGCTAAGATAATCTGCAAAATTACCACATTTCTTGAACTCCTCAGAGAGCTGGGATTACAGGGGAACTAATTTGCTCAATATCTAAGGAATGAGAGGTGTTTCCAAAAAAGGATGGAATATGAACACATGATTATCTGGTGCAGATACTGGAAGCCAAACAAGCCAGGAAGGAGAATTAATCAGCTCTTAACAAATTGGTAAAGGCCAAAACTGAGAGGACAGAGTTGCTGGGAGCCACACATACAGGGAATTTACATGCACAGTTTCTTTCCATGGGTTTCACGTGGTGTTTGTCAGAAAGATGGAGTTCAGGGTGAAAGGGAAGAAATTCTACCTAGTTATCCTTCCTGAGAAAGGAGAATAGCAGCCTTTCCAGGAAAAGCATAGAGCCTTACTAGATCTTTCTCCTCTACCTTCCCTATGGAACAAAACTCTTAAGCCTCAGCAAAAAAGGAAGCAAATACCAGTGACATGAGGACACAAGTGAAAACTCACTGCAGCTAAGAGAAGGAAAGAAAATAATCTTTCTACCCCTGTGAGAGGAGCAGGGATAAGCCCTGGGTCCAGATCATTAAAGATAACCAATTGCTAGGGGAGGGGAAGGATCACTAAGAAGGCCTTAACCCCAACACCAAGAAACACAACAACTAATGTAGATGCTGAACAAGAGTAACAGAGAAGGACCCCACTACAACCACTACCACCCATCACCAGGCTAGAAATCAATGAGTAACAAGTAACAGCAACCTGAATGAGGGGAATGCAGAGAGCCCCCGTCTGAGGACCAGGTCTAAAGGGAATACCTATAGCTTATGGTAGAGTAGACATTGAGGATAACACTCTGGAAAACCAACTCCCTTCCTAAACACAAATTTGAAGCCTGTAGTAAACTGAGAATAACTATGGCAACAACAAGCCCTAAGTGCCTCAAGTTCTAACTAGATTGGTTCAATTCTTATACAAAGGGCCTAACAACAACAACAACAACAAATAGGAATGACCATTTTCAGGCATGCATCTTATTGATTTTAGTCTTTACTGTTCTAAAAAAGATACCCAGCTTTCACCAAAACATTATGAGATGCACAAGAATCAAAAAAGCCAAAAAACAAAACTAAAAAAAACACTATCAAGAAATAAAGCCATATACAGAACCAAGCCCAGACAGCACTCAGTTGTTGGAAATATCAAACAGGGAATCTAAAATAAATATGATTTATATGTTAAAAGCTCTAGTAGAAAAGTCAATACCATAAATGGTCAGATGGGAAATTTCAACAAAGAGCTGGAAAATATAAATAAGAATCAATTGGAAATTTGATGAAGAATAACATTGATGGATCCATAAGTAGATTTGACAAAGCCAAGTGTATAAACAATGAATTTAAAGATAGGTAATCAAAATTACCCATCTGAAACACAAATAGGGACAAAGAATGAAAAAATCAGAGTAAAGTATTCAAGAGTTGAGGGATACTACCAAATAATATAACGTGTATAATCAGAATCCCAGAATGAGAATATACAGAGAGAGAACAGGGGAGAAATATATTGAAGACATATGGTGAATTTTCCAAAATCATGAAAGATAACAAACTTCAGATCCAAGAAACTCATAAAACACCAAGTATTATAAACTTCAATCAAACAGAAAGCACATACTCAGACACAACAAAACTACTGAAAACCAAAGACAAAAAGAAAAGTTTGAAGGTAGTCAGAGAAAACAGATGAATTGCATACAGAGGGACAAAGATGAAAAGTTCAGCAGATTTTTTGTCTGAAACTATACTAACCAGAAGACAATAGAGTGATGTCTATGAAATATTGGGAGAAAACAAAACAAAACAAAAGCATCAACTCAAAATTCTATACTCCGTGAAAATGCCTGTGAAAAATTAAGAATATTAAAGAATTTTCCATGTAAACAAGAATGATAGAATTCATTGCTAGCAGAGATGAACTACAAAGAAATATTATAAGTTCTTCAAACAGAAGGAATATTAGACTGAAACAACGAACATAAAGAAAAAAGTAGAGCACTGGAAATAGCACAAATGAAGGTAAATGTATTATTTTCTTATAAACGTATTGTGTGTTTATACCATGTGTAATATTAAAATAATGACAACAAGACAAAATATAGGAAGGAAGAATTAAGAGTATGATGTTTTAAGGTCCTTACACTACGTATGAAGACGAATACTACTACTTGAAGGTAGGATGAATTTATTTAAAGAAATACGTATAGTGCAAACCCTAGGGCTTCTCCGAAAATGAAAACAGTGGAGATAAATTGAATCATAAAAATGACTTGATTAATTCAAGAGAAAGCAGGAAAAGAAGAAAAAATTTAAAAAAAGAATAGATATATCAAATAGAAATCAGCTAGCTAGATGACAGATTTTAATCCAATTTATCAATAATTATATTAAATATAAATGGCCTAAACATATCAGTTAAAAGCTATTCTATTGACTTAACAGCATTAAAATAATAACAATATTAATAAAAATAATAATAAAATGACTATCTGCTTACAAATTTAACTAGTTTGATGAAATGGACAATTCAAGACAAACTGTGAAACCTCAATCAAAAAGCGACAGATAACCTGGATAGTACTATATCTATTTAAAAAAAAAAAAAAGGTATTTTTTTATAGTTAAAAACCATCCAACACAGAAAACTCCAGGCCCAGAAGGACTCACTCAAGAATTATAACAAACACTTAAGACGTAAATAATACCAATTTTACACAAACTCTTCCTAACTTGTTTTATGAAGCCAGCATTACACTGATACCATTAAGACAGAAAGACATTGCAAAGAAAGAAAACTAGAAGCTAAGATTTATCATGAACATAGACACAAAATTTTTCAACAAAACACTAGCAAATCAAATCCAGCAATATATAATAAGGCTAATATTTATCATTACTGTCATGAATTGAACTGTCTCCTCCAAAAATATCTGTCAACTTGACTAGGTCATGATTCCCAGTATTGTATGATTGTCTACCGTTTTGTAATCCCAGGTGATTTCCCTATGTGTTGTAAATCCTATCACTATCTATGATGTAATAAAATAGATTAGTGCAGTTATATTGATGAAATCTACAAGATTAGCTAGTGTCTTAAGGCAATCTCTTTTGAGATATAAAAGAGAGAAGCAAGCAGAGGGACACGGGGACTTCAAACCACCAAGAAAGCAGTGCTGGGAGTAGAGTGCATCCTTTGGACCTGAGGTTCCTGTACTGAGATGCTCCCAGACCAAGGGAAGACTGAAGACAAGGACCTTCCTTCAAAGATGACAGAGAGAGAAAGCCTCCCTCTGGAGCTGATGCCCTGAATTTGGACTTGTAGCCTACTAGACTGTGAGAAAATAAATTTCTCTTTGCTAAAGTAATCCACTTGTGGTATTTCTGTTATAGCAGCACTAGATTACTAAGACAATTACCAAGTTTGGTTTAACCCAGAAATGCAAGGCTAGTTCACATTTAAGAAAAAAATATCAATCAAGACTTCTGGCAAAATGGCGCTCTAGGCAGAAGCACAACACCGTCCCTCAACAGCAAAGATCCGAAAAACTAAGCAGAACAGAGAAAACAACAACCCTGAAACCCTAAAACATCAAATGAAGAGAAAAAGAACTCAGCCAAGCACCAAATGGAGTGAGAAAACTGACAGAGAATGGAGAGCAAGGAGAGATTCATGCAGCGGTCCCATACCAGCTAACACAGTGCGGATCCACCATCTTGGACTCCTATTGGAAACCATCAAACGGGGGTATGAGAAAGCAGCTTCACGGAGCTTCCAGCAGAAGACAAAACAACTGGTAATTTGCAATATATGCTTTCCCACCCCCCACCCTTCTTCACCCCCGCTCAGCCTCCTCTGCTTCCCGTGGCCACAGTCTCTTGTCCGGGAAGGACCAGCTGCTTGGATTCCACCCACCGGAATGGGCCAGCTCTCTGAGTGCCATTTGTTGGCTGCTGGTGTTGCTTTTTTGCACTTCTTTTGATTTCCTCCTTACCTCTCACCACCTCCCCCTCCTTTCACTCAAATACCTGGCTCCAAGTGCCATCTTTGCTTCTTCCTGAGGGGCTGCAGAGCTCTGGTAATTTGTGATATACGCTTTCCCACTCCCTACCCTTCTTCATCCACACTAGGCCCCGTCTGCTTCCTGAGGACACAGTCTCTTGTCCAAGAAACACCGGCTGCTTGGATTCCACCAGCCCGCACTAGCTGGCTCTCTGAGTGCCATTTGTTGGCTGCTGTTGTTGCTTTTTTTTTCTGGTTCTTTTGATTTCTTCCTTACCTCTCACCACCTCCCCCTCCTTTCGCTCAAATACCTGGCTACGTGCGCCATCTTTGCTTCTTCCTGAGGGGCTGTGAAGCTCTGTTCCAGTGTGGAGCTTCTTCCTGGTCTAGCCTGCTGCAGTGGTGGGATCCTGGGGCTTTTGTTCATTTGTTTGTTTTGAATTGTTTGTTTGTTTTCTTTTCCTTTTCTTGAGTTGGGAGCCCTTTCTGGCCAGGGGGTGCTGCGTGGCAAGCAGTCTACCTGCTCGGCTTGCAAAGAAGTACAGAGGGATACCTGAGGGCAATTCTTTTTCCTTTGTTTTATTTTTTTTTTCTTTTTGGGGGGACTTTTCTTGTTCTTTATATTTTCAAATTTGTTTTGTTTTCTTTTCCCTCTTTTTCCCTTTTTGTCTTTCTTCATTACTCAGTTTCTCATCTCTCTAAATCTTCCTTCTCTTTCTGTTCCCTGAATACCTGGTGTTATATACGTCTATGCCTTCTAGCCAGGCTGTACTGCAATACCTGAGAGCAACTTCCACAGACCTCATAGCTACACCAGTGGGATCCTTGGGAACTTTGCAGTTCTTTAACCTTTCCAATTTTTATTTATTCATTCTTTTCTTTCTCTTCCCCTTTCTGTTTTTCTCCATTTCATACTCGCTCATCTCTCCACTCCAATGGCAAGCTCTCCTAGCATTATTTTTTGTCTTTTTGTATGTTTTTGGCTCCTGTTCCTCTCTCCTTTCTCCCATATCCATCTTAGCTCCACACATAACAATCTCACTACTGCATCCTGCCTACATGCACTGTGTACTTGACATCACACCACCAAGCAGCACAGGCACGGACTACTGGAACCTGCCCTGCACTGATTACCAACCTGCCCTGGTGGCTGTAGTAAGTGCCACAAAAAAACCCATCCCAGTAACTCCTCTTCAGCTAGACCTGCCCTGCCGTACCATATCTGAGTGACTGACCCTGCCAATTGGAGAAGGAGGCGAAAAGTATTGTGCCCACAGATGAGCAAATGACAAAGAACACACCGTCCACCTGCTCAGACATAGTCAAATATTATTTTTTTAAAAAAAGGGATGAAACAAACAAACCTACAATCAATAAATGAGAAAAATAACTACTGAATGCCTCGAAGACAGAAGACAATATCAAAACATTTACAAAACCAGGACAGGATGGTTCTAGTAGGCATCCAAAATAAAACCCCAGATGACTTTCCAGTGGAAAAAAATGCACTAGAACTACCTGATAGGGAATTCAAATCTCTAATACTCAGAATTCTCACAGAGCTGAGGCAAAAATCTGACAAACATGAGGAAAAAATAGACAAATTCATGGAAAATACAGACAAAAAATTGGAAGAATTCAGGAAGATGATGCAGGAACAAAATGCCAAAATAGATTCACAACTAGAAATTATACAAAGACAACAATTAGAAATCCAAAAGATAAACAACAAGATTTCAGAAATGGACGGTGTCATAGAAGGCCTAAGAAGCAGATTTGAAATGGTGGAAGACAGGATTAGTGGAATTGAAGACAAACACTTGGATACAACTCTTTTTCAGGAAAACTCAGAAAAAAGAACAAAGAAAAATGAAGAGACCCTGAGAGTTATTTGGGATACAATCAAAAGCAAAAATTTGCAAGTGATTGGATTCCAGAACAGGGGGAGAAAACAGAAAACACAGAGAGGATCATTGAAGAAATGCTGACAGAAAACTTCCCCGGTATCATGAAAGATGAAAAGCTGGCCATCCAAGAAGCTCAATGAACCCCCTATAGGAGAGACCCCCAAAAGAAAATCATCAAGGCATATCATAATAACATTCACCAACCCAAAGCAAAGAATCCTGAGAGCAGCTTGTGCAAAACAAGAAGTCACGTACAGAGGGGAAACAATAAGACTAAGCTCAGATTATTCAGCAGAAACCATGCAGGCAAAAAGGCAATGGGATGACATATATAAAATCTTGAAAGAAAAGAATTGTCAGCCAAGAATAATATATCCTGCAAAACTCTCATTTAAATTTGATGGTGAAATTAGGTCCTTTCCAAATAAACAAAAATTAAGGGAATATGTAAAATCAAACCAAACTGACAAGAATCATTAAAGGGAGTTTTTCAATCTGAGGACCATCAACCTCAGCTCACAGGCAGAATCTAGGACGCAGGATCATACCAGCCAGATACCAATCTAGGAAATGAACTCTCAAGGACTATCCAAAACCACAAGGAATACAACAGGGAATCAGAGAAGTTAATCAATAAATGACAACAACATCAAAACAATAAAAGCGGGAATAAACAGCATAGGTATAGAACCTTCTAATGGAGGGGAAGGCAAGGCGATACAAAGTAATGGTAGACTGCTTCAAACTTAGAAAGATAAGGGTAAAATTTATGGCAACCACAAAGAAAGTTAACAAACATACTCATAAAAACAGAGAGGAAAAACATAAAGTCTCAGCAAAAACAAAAGAAATGAAAAAAAAAATCCACAAACCAAAGTAACTCAGTGCAGGAGACTAAGAAGAACAAAGAAAACTTCAGCACCACAAAAAAAAGCACTACAAAATGACAGCAACAAACTCACATCTATCAATAATTACACTGAATGTAAATGGACTCAATGCACCCATAAAGAGACAAAGAGAGACAGAATGGATAAGAAAACAGGATCCATCGATATGCTGTCTACAAGAGACACACCTTAGAAACAAAGATGTGAATTTATTAAAAGTCAAACAGTGGAAAAAAATATATCAAGCTAACAACTACCAAAAAGAGCAGGAGTGGCAATTCTAATCTCAGATAAAATAGACTTTAAAACAAAATCCACCATAAAAGACAAAGAAGGACACTATATAATGATTAAGGGGACGATCTATCATGAAGACATAACCAGAATAAACATCTACACACCCAATGACAAGGCTCCAAAATACATAAAACAAACTCTAACAACACTGAAAAGAGAAACATACAGTACCACAATAATAGTAGGAGACTTCAATACACCACTCTCAGTAAAGGACAGAAAACTAAGAAGAAACTCAGCAAAGATACAGAACAGGGGGAGAATCAGGGACACAATCAGCCAACTTGACCTCATACACATATATAGGACACTCCATCCAACCACTGCAAAGTACACATTCTTTTCCATTGCACATGGAACGTTCTCCAGAATAGACCACATCTTAGGCCACAGAGCAATCCTCAACAGGATCTAAAACGCTGAGATAATTCAAAGTATCTTCTCTGACCACAATGCCATCAAGGCAGAAATTAACAACAGAAAGAGCAAGGAAAAAAATCAATTACATGGAAACTGAATAATACCCTGCTTACACATCACTGGGTAGTAGAAGAAATAAGAGATGGAATCAAAAAATTCCTAGAATCAAATGAGGATGAAAACACACCATACCAAAACCTTTGGGACACAGCAAAGGCAGTCCTTAGAGAACAATTTATAGCAAAAGATGCACCTAACAAAAAAGAAGAAAGGGACAAAATCAAAACATTAACTACAGAACTCAAACAAATAGACAGAGAATGGCAAAAAAAAGCCCACAACCAACAGAAGAAAGGAAATAGTAAAGATCAGAGCAGAAATAAATGAAATAGAGAATAGAAAAACAATAGGAAGAATCAACAAAACCAAAAGCTGGTTCTTTGAAAGAATCCACAAAATCGACAAACCACTGGCCAGACTGACAAAAGAAAAACAGAAGAGGACACAAATAACCCAAATAAGAAATGAAATGGGGGAGATTACAACAGACCCAACTAATATAAAAAGGATTATAACAGAATATTATGAAAAACTATACCCCAACAAATTTGAAAACCTCGAGGAAATGCATAAATTTCTAGAAACACACGGCCTACCCAAACTACAACAAAGTGATGTTGAAAATCTGAACAGACCCATAACAAGAGAAGAGATTGAAAAGGTAATAAAAAAACTCCCAACCAAAAAAAGCCCTGGCCCAGATGGCTTCACTGGAAAATTCTACAAAACATTTACAGACGAGCTTGTACCAGTAATACTCAAGCTATTTCAGAGCATAGAAGAGGAAGCAACACTTCCAAATTCATTCTATGAAGCCAGCATAATGCTGATACCAAAACCAGGCAAAGACACCACAAAAAAAGAAAATTACAGACCAATATCTCTCATGAATTCAGATGCAAAAATTCTCAACAAAATTCTAGCCAATAGAATTCAGCATCATATCAAAAAAATAATACACCACGACCAAGTAGGATTCATATCAAGTATGCAAGGATGGTTCAACATTAGAATATCAATCAATGTAATCCACCACATAAATAAAAGGAAAGAAAAGAATCACATCATTATCTCAATTGACGCAGAAAAGGCATTTGACAAAGTCCAACACCCATTCCTGATAAAAACTCTCAAGAAAATAGGTATAGAAGGGAAATTTCTCAACATAATAAAGGACATCTATGCAAAACCAATGGCCAACATCATTCTTAATGGAGAGAGGCTGAAAACATTCCCCTTGAAAACAGGAAGAAGGCAAGGATGCCCTTTATTACCACTCCTACTTAACATTGTGCTGTAATTTCTAGCTAGAGCAATAAGGCAAGAAAAAGAAATCAAGGGCATCCAAATTGGTAATGAAGAAGTTAAACTGTCCCTGTTTGCAGATGATATGATACTATACATAGAAAACCCTAAAGATTCCACGAGAAATCTACTGGAACTAATAGAAAGATTCAGCAGAGTAGCAGGATACATGATAAGCATTCAAAAATCAGCTGGATTCCTATACACCAATAAGGAGAACGATGAAAAGGAAATCAGGAAAACAATACCATTTATAATAGCCCCTAAAAAGATAAAATACTTAGGAATAAATCTCACCAGGGATGTAAAAGACCTATACAAAGAAAACTACAAAACACTACTGCATGAAATCCAAAGGGATCTACATAAACGGAAAAACATAGCATACTCATGGATAGTCAGACTCAGCATTGTGAAAATGATAATTCTACCCAAAGCAATTTACAAATACAATACAATCTCGATCAACATTCCAACAACATTCTTTAATGAGATGGAAAAAGTAATCATTAACTTTATATGGAAAGGGAAGAAGCCCCAGATAAGTAAAGCACTACTGAAGAAGAAGAAGAAAGCAGAAGAAATTCCACTACCTGACCTCTGAACCTACTATACATCTACGGTAGTCAAAACAGCCTGGTACTGGTACAATGACAGATACATTGACCAATGGAACAGAATTGAGAACCCAGATGTAAATCCATCCACCTACAGTCACCTGATCTTCGACAAGGGCCCGAAGTCCATCAAATGGGGAAAAGACAGTCTTTTTAACAAATGGTGCTGGCAAAACTCGATATCCATCTGCAAAAAAATGAAACAGGACCCATATCTCATGCTGTATACAAAAACTACTTCAAAATGGATCAAAGACCTGAATATAAAGCCTAAAACTATAAAGTTCATAGAAGAAAAAATAGGACCAACACTACAGGCCTTAATACACAGCATTAACAGGATGCAAACCATATCCATCAGCGCACAAACCCCAAAAGATAAGCTAGATAACTGGGATCTTCTAAAAATCACACACCTATGCTCTTCAAAAGACTTCACCAAAAGAGTAAAAAGAGAACCTACAGGCTGGGAAAAAATTGTTGGACAGTACAAGTCAG
Source organism: Dugong dugon (assembly GCA_030035585.1). Taxonomy (NCBI): domain Eukaryota; kingdom Metazoa; phylum Chordata; class Mammalia; order Sirenia; family Dugongidae; genus Dugong; species Dugong dugon. The sequence goes on along the minus strand of CM057463.1, from coordinate 14,720,203 downwards.
ACAAAGGTCTAATCTCCATAATCTACAAGAAAATCCAACACCTCTACAACAAAAAGACAAATAATCCTATTAAGACATGGGCAAAGGAAATGAACAGACACTTCACCATAGAAGACATTCAAATGGCCAACAGACACATGAGGAAATGCTCGAGATCACTAGCCATTAGAGAAATGCAAATTAAAACCACAATGAGATACCATCTCACCCCGGCATTACTGGCACGAATTGCGAACACTGGAAATAACAAATGTTGGAGGGGCTGCAGGGAGATCGGAACTCTTATGCACTGCTGGTGGGAATGCAAAATGATACAACCATTTTGGAAAATGATATGGTGCTTCCTCAGAAGGCTAGAAATAGACATACCATTCGATCCAGCAATCCCATTCCTAGGAATATATCCTAGAGAAATAAGAGTCGTCACTCGAATAGACATATGCACCCCTATGTTCATGGCAGCATTGTTCACAATAGCAAAATGATGGAAACAACCTAGAGGCTCATCAACAGATGAATGGATAAACAAACTATGGTAGATACACACAATGGAGTACTATGCAAAGAGAAAGAACAACAATGAATCTGTGAAGCATCTCATAACATGGATGAATCTGGAGGACATTATGCTGAGTGAAATAAGTCAATCACAAAAGGAAAAATATTATATGAGACCTCTATTGTAAAAACCATGAGAAAGTTCACACACAAAATGTAACAATCTTTGTTGGTTACCAGGGATGGGAGGGGTGGGGGGGAAATACTAAATAGGCAATAGATAAGTGGTATCTTGGGTGAAGGGTGAGACAGTACACAATACAGGGTAAACCAGCACAACTTGTACAAGGAAAGGTCATGGAAGCCCCATAGGCACATCCAAACTCCCCGAGGGAGTGAATTGCTGGGTGGAGGGCTGTGGGGACCATGGTCTCGGGGAACATCTAGCTCAGTTGGCATAACACAGTTTATAAAGACAATGTTCTACATTCTACCTTGGTGAGTAGTATCTGGGGTCTTAAAAGGCTGTGAGCTGCCATCTAAGATACTCCACTGGTCTCATCCCTTCGGGAGCAAGGGAGAATGAAGAGAACAGGATACAAGGAATAGATTAGTCTGAAGGACTAATGGACCACAGCTACCAAGGCCTCCACCGGACTGAGTCCAGTACAGCTAGATGGTGCCCGGCTATCACCACTGACTGCTCTGACCAGGATCACAACAGAAGGTCATGGACAGACCTGGAAAAGGATGTAGAACATAATTCTAACTCACAAAAAAAAAAAAAGACCAGATTTACTGGCCTAAAGGAGACTGGAGAAACCCCGAGAGTATGGCCCCCAGACACCCTTTTAGCTCAGTGGTGAAGTTACCTCTGAGGTTCACTGTTCAGCCTGGGAGTGGACAGCCCCCTAAAACCAAATGAGAGTATTGAGGTACAGTAGTCCAGTGACAAGGGCCACAAGGCAGAAGGGGACAAGGAAGCTGGTGATAGGGAATCCAAGTTCGAGTAAGGATATTGTTGATTTGTTGTGAGATTGTTAACCATTGTCATAGGGCAACATGTGTAGTAACTGTTAAATGAGAAACTCTTTTGTTCTGTAAGCCTTCATCTTAAGTGAGAATAGCAGCACAATTGGAAGAGCGTAGTCAATGTCACTGAACTGTGCATGTAGAAATTTTTGAAATGGTGTATTTTTGACTATGTGTATTTTCACCAAAAAAAAAAGTTTGAGAAGTTAGAAGGTTGACCTGTTGTGGGATTGTTAACAAATGTCGTAAAACAATATGTGTACTACTGTTTCATGAGAAAGTATTTGTTCTGTAAGCCTTCATCTGAAGTACAATAAAAAATAAAAGCAAAAAAATAAATAAATAAATAAATCAATATAATTCACCATCTCAACACACTAAGAAAAACACATAAGCATCTCAATAGATGCAGAAAAGGCATCCAACCAAATTCACTATCCATTCATGTGAAAAGACTCTTAACAAACTATAAAAAGAAGATAACTTTCTTAACCTCATTTTAAAAAAATCTAAAAAATGTCTGCAACTAATAACATATGTAATGATAAAAGACCGAATGCTTTCTCCTTAGGATTGGGAACAAATTAAGGATGTCTACTCTCATTATCCATATAAAGTGTCATACTGGATGTCAAAGCCAATGTAAGGTAAGAAAAATAAATAGAGATATAAATTGGAAAAAAGGAAAGTAAACTACCTCTATTTGCAAACAACATGTTTGTATAAACACGAACTACCAAAGAATGTACATATAACCCCCACAAGACCTAATAAGTGACGTTAATAAAGTTTAGAAAAACAATATGAAAAAATCAATTGTATTTGCATGTAATAGCAATGAATGAATGAAAAGTTGAAATTAAAAAAAAAGCCTACTATTTAGAATAGCATCAAAACAAAAACTACTGAGGCATAACTCTAAAAAAAACGTGCAAGATCTGTATCTGAAAACTACAAAACACTGATAAATAAATGCAAAATACGGTACAAAATGGAGAGGTATACCATGTATATAACAATTTATCTTGGAAGAAATAGAGCCAGAATGCTCCTTAGAAAAGAGGATGGCAAGATTCGTCTTATGTACTTTGGACAAGTTATCAGGAGGAACCAGTCCCTGGAGAAGGACATAATGCTTGGTGAAGTAGAGGGTCAGTGAAAGAGAGCAAGATGCTCAAAGAGATGGACTGACACGTGGCTGCAACAATAGGCTCAAGCATAGCAACAACTGTGTGGACGGCACAGGACTGGTCAGTGTTTCGTTCTGTTGTACGTAGGGTCACTATGAGTTAGAACCAACTCGACGGCACCTAACAACAACACAACCACTGCCATATATATGGCTTGGAAGAAGCAATCTTGTTAAAATATAAATTCTCCCTAAATTTATGTTCTTTAATATAAATAATATATATAATAATTTGTCTTATTTATATAGTACAACTACAGTCATAATATTAGCAGGATATCTTATAGAAAAAGACAAATTAATCTTAAATTTTATATGAAAAGGCAAAAGAAGTAGAATAGCCAAAACAATTTTGAAAAAAGAACAAAGTTGGTGGACTCATATTATCCGATTTGAAGACTTTCTATAAAACTACAAGAATCAAGACAGTATAGTAAGTGTGAGACCGATTGACTTTAAAATTATTGTTAGGTGCTGTGAAGTCAGCTCCAACTCGTAGCAACCTAATGTACAACCAAATGAAATGTTGCCCGGTCCTGCACCATTCTCATAATTGTTGCTATGTCTGAGTCCCTTGTTGCAGCCACTGTGTCAATCCATCTCATTGAGGGTTTCCCTGTTCCTTGCTGACCCTCTATGTTACCAAGCATTATGTCTTTCTCCAGTGATGGGTCCCTGCTGATGACATGTCCAAAGTAAGAGAGATGACGTTTTGCCATCCTCACTTCTAAACAGCATTCTGGCTGTGCTTCCTCCAAGACTGGTTTGTTTGTTCTTTTAGCAGGCTGAGGTATATTCAATATTCTTCACCAATGCCACAATTTGAATCCTTCAGTTCTTCTTTAGTTTCCCTTTTTCAAAACTCGTACAACTCTATCCTAAAGCAGATGTATTTTACTATATGTAAATCATCCCTTAACAAAAGAAGAATCTCTAAAGCAAATGTGTACATTTGCTTAAAAACAATTTTAATTAAAAAAAATCAAAATGCATCTTAACCATGAAATAGGATAGCGATAGATCTTTAAGTGTTCTTTAAGATGTTTTTGCAAAGTTTACTTTATTAGTTAGTATTAAAAAAACCTTCTGAGTAAGTAGAAGACTGTTAAAGACCAAATTAAAGAGAACAGAAACTCTAAAAAATCTGTAATATTTTCAAAGGCAGAGGATGTGGGAAAGGCCAGGTCCAAAAACTGATTTTCAGGCACCTGACCTTCTATCTCTGAAAGTTTTTGGCTGACGTTAATTTAATTAAGACAAAAAAAAAAAAAAAGCAGATTGACTCAAAATTATATGATCAATGTCAAAAGTGAAAAAGAGGTCCAGGATTATAACCACAGTTAGTTTTGATGCTGTGAGTAACTGGTCAAGTGATTCAGAACAGTGTTAGCCTCCAAATTTAAAGAAGGTTTAAACTCCAAAACTGATTGCATGGAACAAAGTATTGTAAAACTCCATGAGGAAGGGAGATTGTATTTCCTTACAAAGCAGCAAGTATCTAAAAAATTAGAATTGTATTGCAGTTGTAATGTTAAAATAAGCACAAATAATCTTTCGGTAGCTCTAAGAACTTGTCTTTCTTCAACTTCTACTTTATTTAACAGTTGATTAGTGAAAAACTGCATTACTTATCTACACTATGCTGTTCGCTGTTCTTTGTACAGAGGTAACAAATACAAATTAGATATTGCCCTTCTACACCTTCAAATGTTCTCTGTAACATATATTCTATTGAAAATTAAGTTAAAATCCATTTAATTTTGAAATTTTTCCCATAACTCTTGAGATATCAGAAATTCTTTGGCAGGGACAGGAGGTGTTGTTGGCAGGGAAAAGAATTAAAAAATTAAGAAAGCTAATTAGCTGTTTTGGAAATATTATGGTTGTTTATTTTACTTTACGGAGCCATGGTGGTGCAGTGGTTAAGAGCTCGGCTGCTAACCAAAAGGTCGGCAGTTCAACTCACCAGCCACTCTTTGGGGAAAGATGTGGCAGTCGGCTTCTGTAAAGGTTACAGCCTTGGAAATCCTATGGGACAGTTCTACTCTGTCCTATACAGTTGCTATGAGTTGGAATCGACTCGATGGCCACGGTTTTGTTTTTTTTTCTGAAACTTTTCTAATGTTTTAATTTTTTTCCAGACATTTCTATTGTTATTCATTAAGAAATGAAGTTACTGACTTTCTTTTTTTTTTCCTACATGGAAAAATTATCATTTATTGATTTTAGATTTCTATTCTTTGTTGTTCTAGGAGAGAACACTTACTTTCAGGATATAACTTTGGAGAGATCATTAGCAATTCCCTGACAATCAGATTCGTAAGACTTCCTCCTCTATTTTTGTCTATTGTCTTTGTCTAAGAATGCAGCAGTTAAGTGGCGTGCCACAGGAGCAAGGCTCTTCCTCAGAGAAAATGTGGCATAACATTCCTTACTTTTCAGAACTATAGGCATAGAGCTTTCAGCCTTGTTTGTCCAAATCTGAACTTCTACTTCACTATGGTACTGGGATCTACTACCAGGAACCAGAGGCCAGCATCAAAAATTTGAAAGGATTTCATCTTAACTTTGGAACTTGATATTTCAAAAAATGAAAATGTCATAGAGTTTAAAGTAATTGTCTCAATGCTTCTAAGTCTCGGGATGAAACTAACTTCCTCACAGAGACTGCTGACTTGCCAAATGACTCTCAGGCTACCTCAGTATTCGTTCAGTTCTCAGCCCTTCAAATCTACCCACAAAGCATGTGGGAAAGGAATCCCTCAGAACTTCTCCATGTTAAAAAGAAAAATAACTTAATTCATGGAGTGAATGAGAAATGTGATTTACATGCTAAGGAAACTTGATCAACAAATTAGAGGAGAATGAAAGCCTTTTAAAAATTAAGATGACTTCAATGATATTCCCAGAAAGTGACACTAAACATGCCACAGTGTGTCTTGCTTTGAATGAATCATAATAGAAACAGAAAGAACTGGGGGATAAAGATCCAGGAGGCAGCTAGGAAACCTAGCAATGTGGGTTCTGCAAACATGGTTTGTCTGAGATTCTCAGTGATCCCAAAGCAGCCCGGATCTAGCTGGAGAGGTTGGGGAGTGAGAACAGTCCCTCACCTGGCTGGACAACAGGCTTGTTCAACTTTTTCACTCCTTTAGGGTAGCCAGGGGAGTCCCTAACATCATCTAGAGGATTAGGAGAACAATCTGGAAGTTCCCCACCAATAGTACTCCTCATATTCACTGCATGTTCTTTTACAGCTACTGCCAAATGATTTGTTGAGTAAAAAAGGAAGATAGGTTTCCCTTTGAGTCTTGGTTTCTACTTCTATTAAATGTGTAACCTTTAGTAAAACACTTAATCCTCTCTGAGGCTCAGTTTCCTAATCTATAAAATGGGCATTTTTTTCTTTTTTTTAATCCACAGGTTATGATTATCAAATGTGACTGTGAGTTTTTTGAGGAAAGGACCTTGTGGGCTTGTTTGCTGCTCTGTCTGTAGCACCTATTCCAGTGCCTGTCAAATAGTAGATGCTCAGTAAATGTTTGTTGAATAAGTGAAGTGAAATGAAAACAGGTAAAGTATTTGAGCATGAATCCAAAGAACTTAAAATCCTTTTGCAAAGTGTTGACATTATACATTCTTCAACCAAAACGAACACACAAAACCATATCGTTTTTCTTTCACCATGTTTAAACTGATTTGCTATAATTTTATGTATGACAGGGTTTTTCTGAAAAGTGGTGAAATATTTGCATGTAAATTCTAGTCATTGCTCAACAACAACAAAAAAAATATGATGGCTGTTAATGCTTGTGGTTTGAGTGATGGTGTTGGTCAGTTGGAGGCAGGGAGATATTTTCCCTCATGGCTTATTATACAACTGAGTTGCTACAATGGCTGTCTGGTTTCCTTAGAAGAATATGACATTTGCCTCACTCCAATCTTTTGAGAGAACATAGCACACCAAGTCAAGCAAGGCTAAAAATCATTTCTCTTCATAGCAGGTTCTTTGTTCTGAAAGTTAAATCACAGTGAAATCTTCCTAAACAGATCATCTGCTGGCAACGAAATATTTTTTTAAAAGGAGACAATAAGCAGAGACTTTTACTTCTTTTATAAAATCAATCTAAGAAAATCGTATTTTTTTGTTTTTTAAATGATGGTCTTCCAAACTGGGTAAATTATATTTTTTAAAAATTTAGAATAATCTTTTTGTTTGGAATGATCTGTTTTGTTTTCCATTTTACAATGTCTTTCAGGAATCCTAGATAGCCAAAGTCGTTCAGCTTGAACATTAGTGCTTATGTTCTGCTGGAAAAATTTAGAAACATTTAAATATGTTTTTCCCCAATTTAATATATTTCATACCCTATGCATTCTTTTTTCATTCATTCAACAATGTGGATGTCATCTGGTAGCCCAAATCATTCTTTTTAACTTCCTACATCATAGCATGATATTATATCCTGTGTATTTTATTTTGTAAGAGTTCAAATGCCCATTTCTGTTTGCACATATTTTCATATTATTTGATTTTTACTTGTATCTGACAAACTGTTCACTTAATTTCCATTCATATTAACAAAGCTGTTTTCTCAGGAAAATTCTCGAAGGCTCTGTTAAATAGATCAAAAGTTATATAAGAAAGAAATAACTGTATCTTTTTCCATCTTTAAAATTAATTTATACTCTAAGGAAATAAATGCAACAAAATATCATGGCCAACATAAAGCCATTCAAATATGGAATTAAAACAGTTATGAGTTTTTCTAATGTCATTGTTACTGTTGTGTGCCTTTGAATTGATTCTTACTCATAGTGACTCTATAGGACAGAGTAGAGCAGCCCCAAAATGTTTCTTAGGCTGTAATCTTTATGGGAGCATTTCATCAGGTCTTTTCTCCCATGGAGCAGCTGATGGATTCATACTGCCAACCTTTTGGTTAGCAGCTAAACATTTAACCACCGCACCACCGGGGCCTCATGTTTGTCTGATATGTGCATACATATGATCATGTGTTTTCTTCTTTTTTTTTTTTCAGGTATGGTAGATATTGTTTGCTTTATACAATCAGAAAAGTGCTTCATAATCTATGACTGTTTTTAGGTGCTGTCAAGTTGGTTCCAACTCAGCGATGTAAAACAGCACAAAACATTGACCGGTCCTGCTGCACCCTCACAATCATCGCTGTGTTTGAGCCCTTGTTGTAGTCGCTGTGACAAGCCATCTCGTTGAGGGTTTTCCTCTCTTTCGTTGACCCTCTACTTTACCAAGCATAATGTTCTTCTCCAGGGACTAGTCCTTCCTGATAACATGTCCAAAGTATGTGAGACGAAGTCTTGCCATCCTCGCTTTAAGGAGCATTCTAGTTTTACTTCTTCCAAGACAGGTTTGTTCATTCTTCTGGCAGTCCATGGTATATTTGATATTCTTTGCCAACCCCATAATTCTAATGCTTCGATTCTTCTTCGGTCTTCCTTATTCATTGTCCAGCTTTTGCATGCATATGAGGTGACTGAAAACAACATGGGTACATAAGGGGAATTTAATCTATTCTACTTTGATTAATTCCTATTTCTCAGACTTCATCTATTCCGTTCATTCAATGATACTTAATCTCTAAAACTTCCTCTTTTTGGCAAAATATGCATAATATAGTATTTATCTTCTGTTTATCACAGAATTTTACACTAACATATTTTGTGATGAAATTCCTATTAACAAAGATATCATACATATGGTACTTGATTAACAATTTACACTTGATAGAAAATTGCGTCTGCTTTGCCAGCCCACAATTTTTCTACTGACTGTAAGAAACAGATTGGGCTTTTCTTATTTATTGCTATAGAGCTAGTAACTTCATACTCAATTTTTATTTTTTTACTTGAATTCTAGTTATTTGTATGTAGTTTATAAAAGTGTCTATTTTTTTCATAACAAATTGAGGGGATAAAGATAGATTTTATACAACCTCAGCCAATATAATATCCAGGATGGATATATTTGATATCTCATGCAATATTTTGCTAGGTAAGCCTAAATGTAATATTTTAAAATAACTCTGGACATTTGGCTGCTATTACTGTTTTGTTTTGATATTTGATTCTTTCAGAAATACAGTACAGAATAGTCTCATGAGCCTGAGATGTATATCTAAGATGCATACTAATCATGTGACATATTTTTCTATTATGGGAGATTTTGTTAGTTAAGATAAATATTTAGCACCAATTCAAAATTATCTCTTTTTTTTTTAAGTTTATGGAGTATTCTTGAAGTGTAAATCAAAAGAAAAACAGATACATTAATATAGAATGATAGCTATTTGCTTGTACAAAATAGGAGTGGCCTTGTGGGAAAGTCTTCCAAAAAAAGGGAAAGGAAGAATAGGTGTCAAGCAGAATTAGAATTAGGTAATCATAAAAAAAAGTTAAGATAAGGTGAGTAAAATAGAGCAATTAAGTGATAAAAGGAATGGCAGGGAAATGAGAGTGAAAAGAAAGACATCTAGTACAGAGCAGTGAAGAGTAAAGAGGAGAAGAACCAGACGTCAACAGCCTCACAATCCAACTCTTGGAGGAAGAGCCATTGCTGTCTACCCTCATTCCGTTTAGAGATTCAGCTTGTGTTCTGATATCCCTAGAAATTGGGAGTTAGTGAGATGGGGGTTATCTTTCCCCAGAGAGAAAGAAATTGAGACCAGAGAAATTAAAGACAGCAAGTTTGCCTAGGGACTGAGCTTCCATGAGGTACTGCATACCTGCAGATGAGTTTAACAGTTGGACCCCTCAGAAACAAATATCTTGTATTTATAGTGATGCAGCTGGAGGCACAAGTGCCTGGGGATTGAGAGGGTTTTAGTAATGGATCCTCGCACTGACAACAAGTTGGCTTGGAGCAACACTTATCTTAGTTAATCCAGACTGTCACAGACCTATACCATTGGAATGAAAATGGCAGAATTAACTGATGTGAAGGCGGACTCAGGGTGTGTTTTAAGCTTTAAATACTCCATGGCACAAGTCTTCAATTCCAAAAGCCTCACCATATCCAAAAGCCACTTGGTGGTACTCAGCGTGCCGGAAGTCTCCAGATCCACTTGAGCTTTCCTAAACTTAATAGCTGGGAATGCGCTATTAACTTAGGATCATAACTAAAATTAATATGGGGTATGGATAAGCAAGACTCTGGGGGAGTCATTATCTGTCTTCCAGATGCAGTGGGCGAGGAGAGTATGGGAGTAACTGTGCATCTTAAAATATTCATATTCTTTTGGCCCCAGTCCAGATCCTGACTAATAATTTTGAAATGCTGAGGACAGAAGTTAAACAGGCATCTAGATCCATGTCCACTAGGGAGCCCTTGATCAGCTAGCAGCAGGCCAGCAATGAGAAAGGGCTGTGAATCTTGAAGCCAGGCCAAGAAAATAAAACCCAGAGGGTCTGGGCCTATTGTAGGTACTAATGGAAGGTCAGAGTCCAGATGAGGGTAAAGGCCAAAGTCTAAGAAGCAAGGATTGATTGAGAAGTGAAGAAATTGTGTGAATGCAAGTTGCATAAACTTATAGAAAGCTTTCCTTGTTAATGGCTCAGGAACCATACGAACATGGGACACAACAAGAGCCTCATGAGTGTTTCTGATTCTCTTGCCCAAATGCTGATGAGACAACCATCATGAAAAGTAAGAGGATATAACATCATTGTGTCAGGATGAAAAACTGTGGAGTCAATTTTTAAAATGCTCAGGCATTTGGAAAAGGTACCATAATGAATACGCTGGGCTGTTGTTGTTGAGTGCTGTTGAGTGACTTTCGACTCATAGCCACCGTACAGGCCAGAGTAGAACTGACCTATATGGTGTAATCTTTACGGAAGCAGATTGTCAGGTCTTTTCTCCTGAAGAGCCACTGGTGGGTTTGAACTGCTGACCTTTAGGCTAGCAGCCAAGCGTTTAACCATTTCACCACCAAGGCTCACTATATAATCAATATGTCGTTGTTAAGTTCTCTCCAGTTGGTTCCAACTCATAGTAACTCCAGGCACAGCAGAACAATACACTGCCATCCTCACGATTGTTGCTATGTTTGAGCCCATTGTTGCAGCCACTGTGTCAATCCATCTCGTTGAGGGTCTTCCTGTTTTTCACTGACCCTCTACTTTACCAGGCATGATGTCCTTATCCAGGGACTGGTCCCTCCTGATAACATTTCCAAAGTATGTGGGAGGAAGTCTCACCATACTTACTTCTAAGGAGTATTCTGGCTGAACTTCTTCCAAAACAGATTGGTTTGTTCTTCTGGCAGTCCATAGTATATTTAAGATTTTTTGTCAACAGCATAATCCAAATGCATCAATTCCTCTTCGGTCTTCTTTACTCATTGTCCAGCTTTTACATGCATATGAGGTCATTTAAAATACTATGGCTTGGGTCAGGCGCACCTTAGTCTTCAAGGTGACATCTTTGCTTTTTAACACTTTAAAGAAGTCTTTTGAAGCAGATTTGCCCAATGCTGTACGTCTTTGATTTCTCTACTGCTGCTTCCATGGGCATTGACTGTGGATTCAAGTAAAATGAAATCCTTGACAAGTTCAATATTTTCTCTGTTTGTCATGATATTGCTTCCTGGTCCAGTTGTGAGAATTTTTGTTTTCTTTATGTTAAGATGTAATCCATACTGAAGACTGTGATTTTTTATCTTCATCAGTAAGTGCTTCAAGTCTCCCTCACTTTCAGCAAGCAAGGTTGTTAATGAGTCTTCCTCTAATCCTGATACTGTGTTATTCTTCAAATAGCCTAGCTTCTGGGACTATTGCTTAGCATACAGATTGTATAAGTACGGTGAAAAAGATACAACCCTGATGCACACATTTCCTGATTTTAAATAAGCAGTATCCCCTTGTTCTATCTGAATAACAGACTGTTGGTTAACGTTCAGGTTCCACATTAATACAAGTGTTCTGAAATTCCCATTCTTCACAATGTTATCCACAATTGGTTATGATCTACCCAGTCTAATTTCTTTGCACAGCCAATAAAACACAGGTAAACAGCTTTCTGGTATTCTCTGCTTTCAGCCAACATTCATCTGACGTCAGCAATGATATCCTTGGTTCCATGTCCTCTTTTGAATCTGGCTTGAATTTCTTGCAATTCCCTGTGGATGTACTGCTAATTAGCATGTTATTTGCAATATAAACTAAAGTGATCATCTTGTGTTCTTTCAAACATTTCCTGCCGGGTATGTATGATTTTTTTACCTGCAGTTTATTTTCCAAAAGGAGCTTTTATTTTTAAGTTTAATATCCTAAAATTCATTCAAAAAAATCAGAACCTGTTGCCTTCTTTAAACACTTCACCATATTTCTACTAGAGGGTTATATTTAGGAAAGATTAACTCATAAGAAATAGAGCTAACTCAGATATCTAGAATTAATATTAAATAAAATGATTGTACATTATGCAGCAATAAGCATGCACTATAATAGCAATTGAAGGAGCCCTGGTTGCACAGTGGTTAAAGCACTCGGCTGCTAACCAAAAGGTCGCAGTTCGAACCCACGAGCATCTCCACTTAGAGAGAGATGTGACAATCTGTTTCCATAAGGATGGAAGACTTCAAAACCCTACGGGCAGTTCTACTCTGTCCTATAGGGTTGCTAGGGTCGGAATCGACTCGACAGCATGGATTTTTTATTTTTTTTAAATAATATCAATATCAGGTCAAAATGATAATAAGCAGCATTTATTTGATGTTTACTGCATGCCCTAGGTCTTAGTTATCTAGTGCCGCTATAGCAGAAATACCACAAGTGGATGGGTTTAACAAACAAATTTGTTTTCTGACAGTTTCAGAGGCTAGAAGTCCAAATTCAGGGCGCTAGCTCTAAGGGAATGCTTTCTCTCAATGTTGGCTCTGGAGGAAGATCCTTGTCTCTTCAGCTTCTGTTTTCTGGTTCCTTGGAGATCCCTGTGTGGCTTGGCATCTATATGCCCCCATTTCTGCTTGCTTAATCTGCTCCTTTTTTATTTTGTAAGAGATTGACTCAAAACACATCCTTCACTAGCCCTGCCTCATTAGCATAACAAAGACAACCCATTCCCAACAGGGATTATAATCACAGGCATAGAGGTTAGGATTTACAACACATATTTTTGGGGGACACAATTTAATTCACAACACCGTACATGTAGTAAGTGCTTCATATATATTAATTCGTTTAACTTTCGCAGGAACTCTTGAAGTAGGTACTAACGTACATATTTTACAGAAAGAACATTAAATAACACAGAGATTAAGTAATTTGCTTAGTGTCACAATTTGTAAACTTCCAAGCCAGGATTCAAAACTAAAGCAGTATACTCAAGGGCTTATCCACTACGCTATTCTACATTTACTGGAGGGAAAAAGTAAACACACACACTAGAAAAAATAAAGCTTCACCTGATCAAAATAACAGAGTTAGTTAAATGGAATGGTGCTCGTAGGCCTGTTTAGAATGACTTTTCCTCAAGAAGAGAAAACTTTAACATCACCAGCCCCTTGAAAGTCAAATGCTAGCTCACCAAAATTGGGCCCAACAAACAGGGAAATGAATCAAGGAGGCGCAGGATCAAGTAAGCCAATAAACTAGCCGTCATTGGCCGATAAAGTCTGTTACCAGTGACCTATATCTAACAGAATTCTTCCCAAGGCCTCAGAAAAAAATGACCCTCCAATCTTATTATCTTTTTCTCTCTTTTCTCCTAAATATCATGTCTTGAAAATTACTCCTTGAATTCCTTATTCATTCAAGCAGGAATTGAAGGAAGAACATTTTTTATCTTTAGCTGTGCCATTCATTGATCCACTTTGTTTTGTCCCGCTTCAGTGCTTTCAGCTCCTCTCACTAGTACTACTAATAGATTTCTTACTCTTAGAGGCAAGTAGAAGCTTAAGAGATACCTTCAAAGAAGTTGGTTAAGAGTTCTTGTCTCTCAGCTCAGAAACAAGCAGAAGGTGGGTGTGGCTACTGCATATTAACAAACAAAAAAACCCAAACCTGTTGCCTTCAATTCGATTTTGTCTCATAGTGACCCAGTAGGACAGAGTAGAACTGCCCCATAGGGTTTCCAAGGAGCGGCTGGTGGATTTGAACTGCCGACCTTTTGGTTAGCAGCCGAGCTCTTAACCACTACACCACCGGGGCTCCATTGCATATTAACAAAAAATAATAATAATTTGAGCAAGCATTGTGCCCGTTACTTGGATTATCATCGTTATCCTCAGCTTTACATTACTTTGCAGACCTGATTGCTAGAAACCTTGCATCTGCTACTAAAATTAAAACATGCACCAGAAGTCAGCTGAGAACATGGGACGGAGGAACACTAAGCAGTCGTGATTTGACAGGAAGGGAATACAGGCTAAAAATACACTGACATGGAAAAGGGAAATGAGTCTTGAGTACATGAAAAAAGAAAAAAAGGAAAAAAACCTGAGAAAAAATTAAAACAGGTTTTTAAATATAGAAGCTCCAAAGCGGAAGTGGTTGTTTTACTTCATAACAAAATTTCAGAGTCTGAATTTCCGGCTCCATAAAAGATAATTTGGATACATTGAGAAAGAAGTGGACAGAGGTGTAATTTGGTGAGAGGAAAAGGAAACAGAGCAATTGAGTGTGCAAAGCAGAGAAAATGAGAATTGTATGCCAAAATCCACATACAAAATTGGTGTGAATGTGTTTCATGAATGTTTCTTACCTACGCTATTTCAAACTGAATAAATGGTTTGCGGAACGGCCTTTATTTCTGAACATTTAAAGTAAGAGAAAGTGCATTGTAGTTGATTAGAAATATTATTCATCTCAATCAGCATTAATTTTTGTTTGTTTAAATGTTATAATTCTCATTAGCTGTAATTTGTTATCCTTCAATGAAGTTGTCAGTTTCACATTATTATAAATGTACAATTAATAAATTACTTTTCTAACTAAACAAAATATTCTTAAAATTTATAAACACTTTAAAATTAAAATACACATTTAAAAATACCAGAAAAATATATAATAAAAAATAAAAATGGAACAAAATTAATTACTTTTAGTATCCTGGAATACGTACTTCTCAACTTTCTATCTATGTATGTGAATGTGTGTGTATATTTTACAAAAAAGCAGATTATACCATAAATTTTGTATAGTAACCTACTTTCTTCACTCACTATGTTTTGCACATTTGACTGTGCAAATCGAAACACTACCGTGACATTATTTTCAGGGGCTTTGTACTATTCCAGTCAATGGCTAGGCAATGTTTTTGCCAACCTTAATAATAGAAGTTTAGTTGTTCTTTTTTCCCAGTTTTTGCTATTACAAAAACCAGTGAAAATCCATCACAGCTAAAAATTTTCACTCATCCCTAATTATTGGCTTAATATAAATTTCTCTGAAGAGAAATTATAGATAATGGATGTGCAGCCATATTTCCCACCAAAAATTTGCAATGATTTATAATCCCACTAATGATATATGAAAATTGCATGCAGAAGGGAGATGAAGCATTGGCGGCCAGAGGGCAAACTGTGGTGGATAAATCCTGGTGAGGCCCTGAGTCAGAGAACCTAGCTAAGCAGTGCCCAGACTTCTGACCTACATGAACCATCAAATAACCAACGTGAGTTGTTTTAAGCCACTAAGTTTCTTGAAATTTGTCATACAGCAACAGAAAACTAATACACTAATTAAACTGTCATTTTACTCATTTATTTATATCAGTATTGATGCATAGTTTCCTCTTCTTTATTAGAATTATTTTGAAATTATCATTCATTCTCTAATTGTCTCAGATTGGGCTAATAGGAACCCTTTAATTAATTTAATTTAATTCTATGCCCTTTTGACATGTTCCCATCGTTCTTTGAGTACTTGCGCACTTTCTGACACAATGAGATGCGCCAGGCTCATCCTCCATTTTCTCTTACCTAACTCTAGAATCAGCCATGCTGTCCAAGGATCCTTGGTTCTTCTTAGTAGAAAATATTTTTTTTGTTGCTGTTATGTGCCATCGAGTGGATTCAGACTCATAGCGACCATATGTACAACCGAATGAAACAGTGCCCGGAACTGTGCCATCCTCACAGTTGTTATGCTTGAGCCCATTGTTGCAGCCACCGTGTCAATCCAGCCCATTGAGGGTTTTCTTATTTTTTGCTGACCCTAAACTTTACCAAGCATGATGTCCTTCTCCAGGGACTGGTCCCTCCTGATAACATGTCCAAAGAACGTGAGACAAAATCTCACCACCCTTGCTTCCAAGGAGCATTCTTGTACTTCTTCCGAGACAGATTTGTTTGTTCTTCTGGCAGTCCATGGTGTATTCGATATTCTTCGCCAGCACCGTAATTCAAAGCCATCAATTCTTCTTTGGTCTTCCTTATTCATTTGTCCAGCAGTCACATGCATATACACCTATTGAAAACAACATGGCTTGGGTCAGGCATACCTTAGGCCTCAAAGTGACATCTTTGTTTTTAACACTTTAAAGAGGTCTTTTGCAGCAGATTTGCCCAGTGCAATATGTTGTTTGATTTCTTGACTGCTGCTTCCATGGGTGTTGATTGTCGATCCAAGTAAAACGAAATCCTTGACTACTCCGATCTTTTCTCCGTTTATCATGATGTTGCTTATTGGTGCAGTGGTGAAGATTTTTGTTTTCTTTATGTTGAGGTGTAATTCATACGGAAGACTGTAGTCTTTGGACTTCATCAGTAGCTGTTTCAAGTCTGCTTAGCTTTCAGCAAGCAAGGTCGTGTCATCTCTATATCACAGGCTGTTAATGAGTCTTCCTCTAATCCTGATAGCAAGGTCTTGTTCATATAGTCCAGCTTCTCAGATTATTTGCTCAGCATACAGATTGAAAAAGCATGGTGAAAAGAAGTATTTTTAGAAACTAAAATTTGGGGTCAGTATGTGCTCATCACTATTGGGAGGCATTGTTCCCAGGCCCCTTATGTGGGCAGAGGTAGGGAATATTTATATACATATATATATATATATATACCCATATTTATATTTACATGTATTTCTATATCTATCTATGAGTATCAAAAAATATGAGTTCACGCTGGTGCCTCCAGTTACAAACTAACACAGGAAGGTTCATTCTAGGTTTATCTTTTTCTGTATTTGTAGCCCCCTTTCCTAACCATGTGAATCCCAGCTCTCATTATCCATAATATATTTACATATTTGATCAGCCCCCCTGCATGTGGCTAATCCTCTATTGTCACTGCCCCCTCCTCAGTGCACATTCCCTCCTAATCTTACCCGGGTTCTGATATTCTGCTCTAAACCTCCACAGCTGCCTTCTCCCATAACCCTACTCTTACCCCCAGCATGGACACATTCTTCATCCTGCTTGAACTTTGAATCTCCAAGCCAGGCTTCCCACCTCTTGTCCCCATATGGATGCCCTCCTCATCCCAATTGGACTATTATATCCCATGTCAGCTCATGCTTCCACATGGGTGCTCTTCTAACTTTGCTTGGTTTCTCTCATCCTGTGCCAGGCAGCTGCTATGCAAAGGCACCCTCCTTATTGTACTCAAGCTCTGACAATCCTGCTTAGACATTCTCCTCTCTACCTTTAAGCTCTGATGCCCTGTACCAGGTCTCCATCTTGGATGGATGCTTTCCTCACACAGTTCAAATTCTGACACCCAGTTCTGGACAGTCTTCGTATCCACATTCAGGCTCTGATATCCCTCATCAGGTCATCCTTCTGGAGAGATACTGTACTCCTGCTGCCTGGACTCTGATGCCTGACAATGGGCTGACTGAACGCATGGATATCCTCTTCACCCTGCTAGGGCTTTAACACCCAGACATGGCAACCCTTCTATGCAGAAAACTTCTTCCTTCACCCTGTTTGGGCATCAGCAGCTCAATCTGGACCACCATGACTCACTCCAACTCCCCAGTGTAGACATAAACCTTGCTCAGCCCCACCTAAAGGCTTTGAATTGAATTATTCAGAGAGAGGAAGGAAGAAAGGAAAAAGAAAAAATGTGTGTTATTTTCCTAGAGCTGCTGTAACAAAATACCACAAACTTGGTGGCTTAAAACAACAGAAATCTATTCTCTCACAGTTTTGGAGGCTAGAAGCCTGAGATCAGGATATCAGCAGTGTTTACGCCTACTAAGGCCTCTAGGGGAGAATCTGTTCTGTGCGTCTCTCTTAGCTTCTGGTTATGGCCAGCAATCCTCAGCATTTCTTGGATTATGGCAGTGACTTCTATCTCTTCCTTCATCTTCACCTGGCATTCTTCCCTATGTGTCTGTCCTTTTCTGTGTCTCTTCTCTTTTTAAAGACACCTCTCATGTAGAATTAGTGGTTAAGAGCTTGGCTGCTAACCAAAAGCTCTGCAGTTTGAATCTACCAGCCACTCCTTGGAAACCCTGTATGGCAGTTCTACTCTGTCCTATAGGGTCACTGTGAGTTGGAATCGACTCGACAGCATCGAGTTTGGTTTTTGTTTTTCTACTACAGAATGATCTCATGCTAACTGAAGTGATAACATCGTCAAAGACTCTATTTCCAAACAGGGTAAGGTTCACGAATACAAGGATTAGGACTTCAACGTATTTTTTGGGGAAGACAATTTAATACATAACAAAAAGAAGGCAAAAAAATAATGGGAAGAAGAATGGTAAAAAGGAAGAGGAAGATCCTCATATATCTTTTGATTTTATTTAAATAAAATCTAAGAATATCATAGTTGTCATTATACCTAGTGATGTTACACATTTTCAAGTCTTTTAAGCTTGCTCAATATAAATATATTAATAAAATAAAAAAAACAGTTATTTTATAATGAAATTTGATCGTCATAGCACTCATTACTTATGAAGAAATTGCCCTTTCTAATCAACTGTCTCTAAATATAAGATGCTCAAAGAAATAATTTCTGTTTAGCTTTTTAAAGAAACTTTCATGAATTTGGTATTGAATTTTCTTATAAAATATTAACCAACATCTACTCATTTTATGTGATATATTTGTTATTATTGTTGTTGTTAGGTGTCATTGAGTCAGCTTCAACTCATAGCGACCCCATGTACAACAGAATGAAACACTGACCTGTCCTGTGCCATCCTCACAATTGTTGTTATATCTGAGTTCATTATTGCAGCCACTGTATCAATCCTTTTCATTGAGAATCTTCCTCTTTTTCCCTGACCCTCTACTTACTAACCATGACATCCTTCTCCAGATACTGGTCCTCCTGATAACATGTCCAAAGTACATAAGACAAAGTCTTGCCATCTTTGCTTCCAAGGAGCACTCTGGCTGTATTTCTTCCGGGACAGACATGTTTGTTCTTCTGGCAGTCCATGGTATATTCAATACTCTTTGTGATCACCGGAATTCAAAGGAATTAATTTTTCTTTGGTCATCCTTATTCATTGTCCAGCTTTCACATGCATATGAGGCAGCTGAAAATACCATGGCTTGTGTCACACACACGTTAGTCCTCAAAGTGACATCTTTGCTTTTTAACAATTTAAAGAAGCCTTTTTGAGCAGATTTGACCAACAAATACCTCGTTTGATTTCTTGACTGTTGCTTCCATGGGCCTTGAATGTGGGTCCAAGTAAAATAAAATCTTTGACAATGGCAGTCTTTTCTCCATTTATCATGATGTTGCTTATTGGTCCAGTGGTGAAGATTTTTGTTTTCTTTATGTTGAGGTGCAATCCATACTGAAGGCTGTTGTCTGAGCTTCATCAGTAAGTGCTTCAAGTCCTCTTGGCTTTCAAAAAGCAAGGTTGTGTCATCTGCATATTGTAGGTTGTTAATGAACCGTCCTCCAATTCTGATGCTGCATTCTTCTTCATATAGTTTAGTTTCTCCATTTATTTGCTCAGCATAGTGATTGAATAAGTATAGTGAAAGGATGCAACTCTGATGCACACCTTTCTTGTATTAAACTATGCAGTATCCCGTTGCTCTGTTAAAATAACTGCCTCTTGGTCTGTGTACAAGTTTGGCAGGAGCACAATTAAGTGTTCCAGAATTCGAATTCTTCTCAACTTTATCCATAATTTCTTATGATCCACATAGTTAAACACCTCTGCATAGTCAATAAAACACAGGTAAACATTTTTCTAGTATTCTCTGCTTTCAGCCAAGATCCATCTGATATGAGCAATGATATCCCTCATTGCACATCTTCTTCTGAATCTATCTTGAACTTCTGGCAGTTCCCTGTTGATGTACTGCTGCAACCACTTTTGAATGATCTTCAGCAAAATTGTACTTGTGTGTGATATTAATGATATTGTTCCATAATTTCCACATTCTGTTGGATCACTTTTCTTTGGAATGAGAACAAATATGGATCTCTTCCAGTTGCTTGGCCAGGTAGCTCTATTCCAAAATTCTTGGCAAAGATGAGTGAACATCTCCACCACTGGATCCATTTGTTGAAACATCTCAATTGGTATTCCACCAATTCCTGGAGGCTTGTTTTTCACCAGTGCCTTCAGTGCAGCATGGACTTCTTCCTTCAGTGCCATTGGTTCTTGATCATATGCTGCCTCCTAAAATGGTTGAACATCGACCAATTCTTTTTGGTACAGTGACTCTGTGTATTCCTTCCATCTTCTTTTGATACTTCCTGCATCATTCAATATTTTGCCCATAGAATCCTTCAAAATTGCAACTCAAGGCTTGAAGTTTTTCTTCAGTACTTTCAGCTTGAGAAATTCCAAGCATGTTCTTCTCTTTTGTTTTTCTAACTCCAGGTCTTTGCATATTTCATTATAATATTTTACTTTATCTTCTTGAGCTGCCCTTAGAAATCTTTGGTTCAGCTCTTTTACTTCATCATTTACTCCATTTGCTGTAGCTACTCTATGTTCAAGACTAAGTTTCAGAGTCTCTTCTGACATCCATTTTAGTCTTTTATTTCTTTCCTCTCTTTTTGATGACCTTTTGCTTTTTTCACATACGATGTCCTTGATGTCATCCCACAACTCGTCTGGTATTTGGTCATTATTGTTTAATGTGTCAAATCTATTCTTTAGATGGTCTCCAAATTCTGGTGGGATATACTCAAGGTCGTACTTTGGCTGGACTTGTTCTAATTTCCTTCAGGTTCAACTTGAACTTGCATATGAGCTATTGATGGTCTATTCCACAGTCGGCCCCTGGCCTTGTTCTGGTTGATGAGATTGACCTTTTCCACAGATGTAGCAGATTTGATTCCTGTGTTTTCCATCCAGTGAGGACCACTTGTATAGTTCTCGTTTATGTCGTTCAAAAATGATATTTGCAGTGCAGAAGTCGTTGGTCTTGCAAAATTCAATCATGCAATCTCTGGTGTCATTTCTGTCACCAAGGCCATATTTTCCAACTACAGATCCTTCTTTGTTTCCAACTTTCGAATTCCAATCACTAATAATTATCAATGCATCCTAATTTTGCATTCGATCAATTTCAGACTGCAGAAATTGGTAAAAATCTTTAATTTCCTCATCTTTGGCATTAGTGGTTGGTGCATAAATTTGAATAATGGTTATATTAACTGGTCTTCCTTGTAGGAGTATGGATATTATCCTACCACTGACAGTGTTGTACTTCAGGATAGATCTTGAAATGTTCTTTTTGATGATGAATGTAACACCATTCCTCTTCAATTTTTCATTCCCAGCAGAGCAGACTACATGATTGTGTGATTCAAAATGGATAATACCAGTTCATTTCAGCTCATTAATGCCTAGGATATCAATCTTTATGGGTTCCATTTCATTTTTGACCATTTCCAATTTTCCTAGACTCATACTTCATAAATTCTATGTTCCTATTTTTAATGAATGTTTCCAAGCTGCTTGTTCTCATTTTGAGTCATGCTGTATCAGTAAGTGAAGGCCCTGAAAGCTTGACTCCATCCATGTCATTAAAGTTGACTCTACAACAGGGAGGCCGTCTTTCCGAGTCCTATTTTGAGTGCCTTTAAACCTGAGGAGCTCATCTTCCAGCACTATATCAGACAGTGTTCCGCTGCCATTCATAGAGTTTTCAACAGCCAATTTTTTCAGAAGCAGACAGCTAGTTCCTTCTTCCTAGTCTGTCTTAGTCCGGAAGCTCCACTGAAACCTGTTCACCAAGGGTGACCCTGCTGATACTTGAAATACTGGTTGCAAATCTTCCAGTATTATAGCAACACACAAGCCACCACAGTATGACAAACTGACCAATGCCTAGTTTAGGCAGCTAGAAGTCCGAATTCAGGATGCCAGCTCCAGGGGAAGGTTTCTCTCTCTGTCGGTTCTGGGGAAAGGTCCTTGTCATCAATTTTCCCTTGGGTGGGTCTAGAAGTTTCTCCCCTCCTGGTTCTTCATTCTTGATATATTTGTAGTCAGTTTATATCCTTTACTATCAACATGATCTATGATTAAATATTAAGTTGAGATATGCTTTTAATGATATCTCTCCTGAATGCTATTGATTTCCATTCACACACAAAAAATGTTGACTGAAATGATAGATTTTATCACCTACACAACATAAGAAACTGTTTAATCTTCTTGACTGTTCCCACTTCTTTTTTAATATTGTCCATATTTTAGAGTCATTGCAAATTTTATGTAATTGCTAAATGGTCAAATGGTAATGACAAGTCTACGGTAAATAACAAACAGCTCAAAAGAGTATCTACGGAAAAACAGATGCTTTTCATTCCTGGTAACAATTCACAAGAGAATCATTGTTACCAGTTTCTGGGAAGCCCTGGGTGGTACAAAG
Organism: Dugong dugon; assembly: GCA_030035585.1. Lineage (NCBI taxonomy): Eukaryota > Metazoa > Chordata > Mammalia > Sirenia > Dugongidae > Dugong > Dugong dugon. Next base: position 14,697,695 of record CM057463.1, on the reverse strand, counting down.
GGTTAAGTGCTTGACTATTAGCCAAAAAGGCAGCGGTTAGAACCCACCCAGAGGCATCTCTGAAGACAGATCTGATGCACACATGGCATCGCCACGAGTTGGAATCAATTCAACTAACAACAAAGAAGAAATATTAAATAAACACAAAAACTCAATTAGAAGGGCTCCCCAAATCACAGATCCAAGAAATGCTGTGGGCCCCAACCGTTTTCAATTATTTGCCAGTAACTGCTTGTCAAGAGGAGACCTGGAGGTGCAGTGGTTAAGAACCATGGCTGCTAACCAAAAGATCAGTAGTTCAAATCTACCAGCCACTCCCTGGAAACCATATAAGGCAGTTCTACTCTGACCTATAGGGTCGCTATGAAACGGAATCGACTCAATGGCAACCGGTTTGGTTTGGTTTTTCACTGGTCCAGAAAAGAATGTCTAAGTATCAGGTGGTATCAGCATTAAAGGACAAGAATTTGGGCTAGAAAGATATCCAGAGCCAGAGAAAAATGGAGTTCTCTTCTTCTTTTTATAACACCCAGAAGACTAGACCTTTTGATGGTCAACTTGTAGGAGAAAGGACACAGACACTTAATAAGTAGATTTCATCTTTTTCAGCAAAGTGTTCCATACCCAGCTGACAAAGTAAACAAGACTTGCAAACTAAAGTAAATGGTATACAGAGGATATAAAAAAAAATATTGAAAACAATTGAATTTTAAAATTGATAAAAATAATCAGAGAGAGGAGTTATCTGTGCTTTTTATTTACAAAGCAGTAATTCTGTATAAGAACATTTTATAGCACCTGCACTATTACATTTATTATATTAAATATTATTATAATAATATACATTAAATTTGAAATACTGAGGCATAGCTTCCAGCATCATAGCAGCACTTAAGCCACCACAGTACAATTCAAAAACAGCTGCAACCGTACATCAACAGGGAACTGCCAGAAATTCAAGCTGGGTTCAGAAAAGGCCATAGAAAGAGGGACATCATTGCTGATGTCAGATGGGTCTTGGCTGAAAGTAGAGAATACCAGAAAGATGTTTACCTGTGTTTTATTGACTATGCAAAGGCATTCGACTGTGTGGATCATAACAAATTATGCATAGCATTTCGAAGAATGGGAATTCCAGAACACTTAATTGTGCTCATGTGGAACCTGTACATAGATCAAGAGGCAGTGGTTCAAACTGAACAAGGAGAAACTGCATGGTTTAAAATCAGAAAAGGTGTGTGTAAGGGTTATATCTTTCACCTTACTTATTCAATCTGTATGCTGAGCAAATAATCCTAGAAGTTTGACTATATGAAGAAGAACACAATAATCAGGATCAGAGAAAGACTCATTAACAACCTGCAATATGCAGATGCCACAACCTTGCTTGTTAAAAGTGAAGAGGACTTGAAGCACTTACTGGTGAAGATCAAAGACTACAGTTTTCTGTATGGATTACAGCTGAACATAAAGAAAATGAAAATTCTCATGACTGGACTGATAAGCAACATCATGATTAATGGAGAAAATACTGAAGTTGTCAAGGATGTTATTTTACTTGGATCAACATTCAATCCTCATGGAAACAGCAGTCAAGAAATCAAATGACATATTGCATTGGGCAAATCTGCTGCAACAGACCTAATTAAAGTGTTGAAAAGCAAAGATGTCACTTTGATGACTAATGTGCACCTGACCCAAGCCGCCATGGTATTTTCAATAGCTTCATATGCATTTGAAGGCTGGACAATTAAAAAGGAAAACCGAAGGAAAATGGACACATTTGAATTATGGTATTGGTGAAGAATATGGACTATATCATGGACTGCCAGAAGAGCAAAGAAGTCTGTCTTGGAGGAAATACAGCCAGAATGCTCCTTAGAAGCAAAGATGGCGAGACTGTCTCACTTACTTTGAACATGTTATCAGGAGGGACCAATTCCTGGAGAAGGACATCCTGCTTGGTAAGAAGGTCATCAAGGAAGACCCTCAATGAGATGGACTGACACTGTGGCTGCAACAATGGCCTCAAACATAGCAACGATTTTGAGGATGGTGCAGAACTGGGCATGATTCATTCTGTTATACTCAAGGTCAGTATGAATTGGAGCTGACTCAATGGCACCTAACAAAAACAACATCGTATATTATAGATTTGATTTATTCCTTCTAAAAGAACCAACAAATTTCCTGAAAAAGTTTCCCTAGCTTACTTCAAAACCAATGAAATGATACCATTCTTAGTTCCTCAAGTGTGATGTGTTTGTCCAAATATGATAAGTAGACTCTCCACCTTTTCAATAAACGGTCTCAAATTAACTCAAATCTGTACTCTCAGAGAAGATTGTATTCAGTAAAATGGATTTTCTAGAAATAAAAGTATGACAATTAAAGCGATGAAAAAACCAATAAAGGAGGAAATAAACAAATTGTGCAAGGGCTGGAGAACAATGAAGTTTCTATTGGAATATGCAGTGCTGACTGTAAATTGCAACCGGGTAGTCAAACCACAAAGGGATGAGGCAATCAATGATAAAACTATATATCATCTCACAATTACTTTCTTGTTTTCTTCTTTTTGTGAGATTCATTTATTATAATTCATGCTAATGTTTGTAATGATGATGTTTACTTCAATGTAGGTCATGAAACTTTTCGATAATGACAAATGAATCCTGAAAAGCATTTATCTTAAAAATAAGTTTTTATTTCCAGACTATTTATTACATCTCTAAATTTTTCATCAAAATGGGAATTTTGAATGGTAATATTTTGAGTGATTTAAATGTTTTTATGCTTTTAGGTATAACTTTTGTAAAAAGTAAAAAATGGTATTTGGAGATACAGTACTTTCTTGTCTCCTTAATTATGTTATGAATAATAATAGTTATTACTTATTCAGTAAATGCCAGGCACTTGAGTTATTTTCTTCATTCCTTCCAAAAACCTTTTGAGATAGATGCTATAGTTATTCTTGGCATTTTGTCATAGAGGAAAATGAGTTTTAGAGAAATTAGGTAACATATTCAGGGTTACATAGGAAATGAAAAAGTCTCAGTTAAAATCCAGGTTTGTCTCATTCAAAAGTCCATGATCAGCTACTATACTATACATCAGAGAAGAAACTAAATGTTGTCTTATTTCCATATTATAATTTTGAGGGGGGAAGGGAAGGAAAATGCTAATACATAAATTTAAAGGACTTCTTCAGTAATAAGAACCATAAATAGAGGCGCTAGAATTAAGTGTTATGCCAGTAGTCTTAAATTCACTCTACAGAACACATGAAAGCATGCATTCCCTCACAGGTTCCTGGGATGAGAGTCCAGCAATGCAAATAAGAGCTCATCACTGCCTGATGCAGGGATTTATATGTAGCTGGACTACATATGGATGTATTGGCTGAAATTCACTGAGGTTGTGAAGCAGGAGAACATCCAGAAGCAAAATTTTTTTAATTGACTCACTCTTATTTCTCTCCTTGTTAGCTTCCATAAGTGCACTCTTACTTGTTTGGCATTTCAGGTAGTATTCTTTAAATGAGGAGGACGTCTGACCACCAGACTTCAGCTTTGCACTTTACAGTTGTTGTTAGAGTAGATTTGCTGTCGTCGAGTAGATTCCAACTTTTATTGACCCTATGTACAGCAATGAAACACTGCCTGGTCTTGCGCCATCCTTACAATTGTTGTTATGCTTGAGTCCATTGTTGCAGCCACTAGGTCAATCCATCTCACTGAGGGTCTTCCTCTTTTTTTACTGACCCTCTACTTTACCAAGCATGATGTCCTTCTCCAGGGACTGGTCCATCTTGATAACATGTCCAAAGTACCTGAGATGCCATCCTTGCTTCTAAGGAGCATTCTGGCTGTATTTCTTCAGAGCAGATTTGTTCATTCTTCTGGAAGTCCATGAGATATTCAATATTCTCTGCCAACACCATAATTCAAAGGCATCGTTTCTTCTTTGGTCTTATTCATTGTCCAGCTTTCACATACATACAAGGTGATTGAAAACACCATGACTTGGGTCAGGTGCACTTTAGCCCCTAAGTGACATTTTTGTTCTCCAACACTTTAAAGCTTATATTTTACAGTTATATTTATTAAATTCATCTCCTCAATTTTAGTGCATTATTGCAATTAACACTCATTACTACTATTCTGACATATATTTTGAAGTAAATGCCATCCTTAAAGTTGGAAATTATAATTTTATTTCTTACTAATATCATAACTCTTCCCCCCATTTCTAAATTCACACTATTTGTTTCTGTTTGCCATTCAGAATGGAAGACTTAAGCACTTTTATTTAACTCTCTCTTCTACTTAACTATATATTTAGAATTCTATCTTACACGGTCATCTAGATTAGCACTGTTAATAAAAATACAGTGTAAGCTACATAGATAATTGTAAATATTCTGTAGCCACATTAATAGTGAAAAAAAAGATGGAATTAATTTTAATAATAAATTTTATTTAAACCAATATATCAAAAATATTTCCACATGTAATTAGTAAAAAAAAATATTAATATTTTATGTCTCATTTTTTATACTAAGTCTTCAAAACCCAGTGTGCATTTTACACTTACATTTCAGTTTGAATTAATCACATTTCAAGTTCTCAATAGCCACATGTAGCTAGTGGCTGCCATATTGAAAAGTGGAAGTCTAGATATTTTTAGCTAAGATTTTGGCTTGTAAGTGACATCACTTAGGCAAAATAGGAATTAATTGGCTAGGTAAAACCAGGAAAATTTCAAGAAAGAAAGATGTAGCTGGGGCTCAAGGACCAATAGAACAGGAAACTTGATAGCTTCCAGGATTTTTGTTAACTTCATTCTCATGCTTGATTCTCTCATATTGCTCTCTCTACAAGGATAAAAACACAGCTCCAGCAGCTCATAAGTTTCACATTCCATAGAAGGTGGTTTCCAAGACTAACACTTAGAAAACTGAATTTTCACTCCAGTTTCATTTCACTAGTCCCAGGAAAATCCTTAACCATCTCCTAAGCTGTACATACGTAGAGAAAAACTAAAAAAAAAAAAAAAAAAAGGTAACAAATGGGAGGATAAAGAGCCGACAAGAGACTTCAGTAACTGCATTGTTTTAGGAGAAAAAATTAGGATTCAAGCCCCACCCTTGTTCATGAGTGTTAGGAGCATTTGTAAACACTAACACATTGCAGTTGAGACCTCAGAAATGCTGCACCCTAGAAGTAACGGTCAAAATCTAGTAGTAAGAGCCATGCTATTAGAGAAAAAGCTATGTCCTAGAAACAGGAAAAACTGGAATCAAGCAGCTTTAACAAAACTTGAAATCAAGGTTTGACAAGAGAAAGATGTTCTGCTGGTAGTCTAACTGCCTGAGAGAAGAAAAGTAACCCTTCTATGGGGCCTCTACAATTTTCTATGTGCAATGTTTAGCATCTAATAAAAAAAATTGCTAGCATTACTCAAGAGGAAGAATAGGACAGAAAATCCAGAGAAAAATTGATGATAGAAATAATACCACAGATGATTCAGACATTGGAATTATTAGCAGATACTTTAAAAAAACTGTGATAAATATTTTCTAGAAAATAGAGAAAAAGGTGAATGAAAAAGATGAAAAGAGGAGAGTTTCCATAGGGACTTGGAATCTATAAAAATAATGGAACAGATGTTTTAGAACTGCAAAGTGAAATACATGAAACTAAGAAATCCATGGGTCAATGTAAGAGAAGAAGGGGCATAGAGAAAAACAGGATTAATGCACACAAAGATAGATAAATAGGAAATATGTAATTTGAAGCACAGAGAGAAAAATGAACGGATAAAAGTGAACAGAGTGGGGGAGGTACATGGAGCACAGCCAAAAGGTCTAAGATAACTTACAACTGAAGTCCCAAAGCAAGAAGAGAGAGAGAATGGGTTAAATACAAAATTTGAAAAGATAATGCGCTCAGAGCTTTCAACACTGATAAAAGACATAAAACTCTAGATTCATAAATTCAGCAAAGCCCATGTAGGATAAATGACAATACAACACTTTGGCAGATAATAGTAAAGCTGATGAAAACCAAAGACAAAGAAAAGCATTAAAAACAGCCAGAAAAAAAAGTACATTGAAAGGAATAATAATAAGATTTATGGCTGACTTGTAAACAGAAACTGTGAAAGGTAGAAGAAAATTAAAAGATATTTTTAAAATGTTGGAAAAAAATAGTAAAGTAAGATTGCCGACCTAGAACTGTATGCTCAGTAAAAGTAATTTTCATAAATGATAGCAAAATAAATATCTTTCGCAGACAAATCAAAATTGAGAGAATTTGTTACCATCAGACTTGCAATACAAGAAACATGAAAGAGAACTCTTCAAGTTGGAGAAAATGTATCTCAGATAGAAATACAAAATTTGAAGAATAAAAAAATAAGAAAAGGTAAATATTTGGATACATATAAATGAATATCATCTGTTTAAAATAAAATAACTATAATGCCTTGGGCAGTACATAATGTATGTAGAAAAGTATAACATAACAAGAATACGAAGTCCTGGAGGAGGGTAAATTAAAGTTAAATTGTTAAAGATCATTACATTCTGCTGGGAAGTAATATCAATAAAAAATTTAACATAGACTGTAGTAAATCAAGAATGTTTGTTATCATCTCTAGAGTAGCCAATACAAGAAAAATAAAAGATTATAAGTGAGGCTTATAAAATAATAGACAAAAATAAAGGCATGATTAGTCTGAAATAAGGAAAGAAAGCAGTATTAAAGGAATAAAGAATAGATGGCAGAGATAAAAACATATAACCAAATGGCACTCAAATATATCAGTAACTTCATTAAATGCAAAATAGACTAAACACCTCAAACAAAAGCACACTATGTATATAAAAATAATAAAGTACACTTAAATGTAAGGAAGTTAGAGTAATAAAATATACCATGCAAGTATTGATTTTTTTTTTTTTTTTAAATCTGGTGTGGCTATAGTAATACCTCTGAAAATAAACTTGAAGGCAATAAATATTATTAAATATATTTCATAATTATAGAAGGAACAAATCATTTGTAAGATATGTATTTATATGTACCTCATAACACTTCAGAACATACAAAGCAAAAGTTGTCAAAAATAAAAGGAGAAACAGATAAATCTATAATCATGCTTGCAATTTTTAGCATATTCTTCCCAATAAGTTATAGAAAAAGGAAAGAAAAATTAGTAAAGATATAGATTGTAACAACACAGTTAACTAATTTGATTCAAGTAATATTTATCAAACATTACGCCCAGCAAATGCAGAATAAACATGATTTTCAAGGGCAAGTAGAGCACTTACCATTCTGGGATATATGTACTTGTCTTAACAAATTTCAAAGGACAGATATTATATCAGTTATTTACTATAATCATATTGCATTTAATCTTGAAATCAGTATAGAAAGGAAAAATAGAAAGTTCTCAAGTGTTGGAAAATTAAGTGATATTGTTCTAAATAACCTACAAATCGAAGAAAACAATACAACAGAAATAAATGCTTTGGATAAAATGATAATTAAAATATCATCCAACAAATGTGGGATGAAGCTAAATAAAGACTTAAAAGTACATTTATAGCTTTAAGTGCATATTTTAAAAAGAAGAAATGTTGAAATTCAATCATATAATTCAATATTCTCAGAGAATGGTTTGCTGACCACTAGAGATCCTCAACACACGTTCAAGGTCTGCAAGACCAAAATTATTTTCAAGTTACTGAGATATTATTTTCTACTGACACTGCTGGCTTTTCATTTTGATGGTCCAAAAGCTACTCTGGGTAAAACTTCTGGTGCCTTAGCATGAGTCAAGGCACTGGTACCAAAGTGTGCCAGTAAACATTATATTCTTCACCACAACAACCTAGCAGCAAAAACAAACACAAAAATGACAGTTTCACTTAAGAATGTCCTTGATGATTTTCTTCTTCCATTGAAAAAGGATTAAGAAGGACTAGTTTTACCTTCTCATCTTAAACAACCGAGAAATAATGGGAAGTAAATAAATAAAACAATGGTTTTCAGACACTGAACCAGTGGAATAAGACAGCGATTACTGAGAAAAGGGAAACAAATGAGGTAAGTTTCCAGGACTCAGCTCTGGAAAGGGGCAGCCCAGAGGCTGATGGTCACCTTGAATTGAGGGTATAGATTTCAGAGTTCAGGGAGGACAGGGTGGCTAGAGTTTACAGGGTGGAGTACTGGAGAAGAGTGAGCGTTGTAGACCTGCAGAGGGTTCCCGTCCCCGCAATTTTTCACGTGACTATCATTAAGTCTATGCGTGTGAGGAGACTATTCGAGGACAGGGGAAAACTATTGAAAGAAGCAGATAGATTAATCCTTGGAACTCACACACAGACTGGAATGGCTGGTATTGCCACCAGTCAGAGTAAAAAAATTCATAATACATGGGACATTAGATTAAACACTCAGAAGAGTATTGAGTCACTTGTGGGACAAAATTATTCCTAGACTAAAAGCTGCTCTGATCCCTCCTTGTAAAGTTTAAAAGCAAGTCTCAAAAGGATCATATTTTTCCAAGTAACTAAACTCTGAACCACACCAGAGCTCGAGAATATTAAAACAAACATACCAGCCAACTAAACAGTAAATAAAAATGTCAAACATCCAACCAGGTAAAATTCATAATATGTGGTATCTGAACAGGAAAATATAATCCACATTGAGAAGAAATATTGTCATGGATTGAATTATGTCCCCCAAAAAAATGTGTGTATAAATTTGGCTGGGCTGTGATTCTCGGTATTGGGTGATTTTCCTCTATGTTGTAAATCTTGCCTCTATGATGTTAATGAGAGAGCATGGGCAGCAGTTGTGTTAGAGAGGTAAGACTCAATCTACAAGACTGGACTGTGTGTTGAGGCAACTCTTGAGATAGAAAAGAGAGAAGCGAGCAGCGAGTCAGGGGGCCTCATATCACTAAGAAGCAGAGTGCGTCCTTTGGACCCGAGGTCCTGCTCGGAAAAACTCCCAGTCCAAGGGAAGATTGATAAGAAGACCAACAGAGAGAGAAAGGTTTCCCCTGGAGCTGACACCCTGAATTTGGACTGTTAGCCTACTTTACTTGAAGAAATAAATTTCTCTTTGTTAAAGCCATCCATTTGTGGTATTTCCGTTATAGCGGCACTAGAAGGATAAGACAAATATTAATCCATAGAAACATGCCCAGAATGACAGAGATCACAGAAATAGTAAACAAATAAGCAAGGACATAAAAACAGTTACTGTAACAATGTTCCATAGATTCAAGTAGGCAGAAGAAAGTATGGACATGTAAGGGACAGATGAGGCAGATGTAAAAGAAACACAAGTCAAACTTAAAGAGTGGAAAAGTTTTAGAATTCTTGAGATAATGTATACAAAACCAAACCTTTTACAACTGAGTTGATTCCAACTCACAACAATCCTATAAGGTAGAGCAGGACTGCCCCATAGGTTTTCCAAGGAGCAGCTGGTGGATTCAAACTGCGGACCTTTTGGTTAATGGCGGTAGCTCTTAACCACTGTGCCACCAGGGCCCCAAGATAATGTATATACTGAATGTAATTAACAGCAGGTTAGACAAAACAAAAGGCTAGTGAACTTGGAAGCAAAGCACTAGCAATTAAACTATATGAGACAGAGAGAAAAAAGACTTAAAAAAAAAAAAAAAAGAGAGTAAAAGAACAGCGCAGAGCCTGGGTAAGCTATAGGACAACTTCAAGGAACATTGTAGTTGGAATGCCCAAAATACAGAAGAAAAACGGAAGGAACAGGAGAAATAGTTAAAGCATAATGACCAATTTTTTTTTTTTCCAAAAATGTAATGAGAATTATAAACTCACAGATCTAAGAAGATCAACTAACTGCAAGGGGTGGGGGTGGAGAACATGAAGAAAATTACACCTAGGCACACCATAATTAAATTGTTAACAGCCAGTAATCAAGAAAAAAACCTTAAAAGCAATCAAAGAAAAGAAGACACATTATGTACAGAGGAACAAAGATAAAAGTGAGAATAGATTTTGAAACAGTGCGAACAGGAAAGTAGTGAAGGAAGGTCTTTAAAGTATTGAAAGAAAAAAAATGAAAATCTCAATTTCTATACCCATTTTTCAAAAAAGAAGGCAAAATACGTTTTCAGATAAGTTGTCCACTATCACCACTTTTATTCAACACTGAAATGGAAGCCCTCTCAGTTCAGGAAGACAAGGAAAAGAAATAAAATGCATAATACTGTTATCATGTTCAAATAACATGATTGTTGTTGTCATTGTGTGCCACTGAGTCTATTCTGACTCATAGCAACCCTGCATGACAGAGTAGAGCTGCCCCGTAAGATTTCCTAGGCTGTAATCCTTACGGAGCCCTGGTTGCATAGTGGTTAAGAGCTTGGCTGCTAACCAAAATGTCAGCAGTTAGAATCCACCAGCTGCTCCGTGGAAACCCTGTGGGGCAGTTCTACTCTGTCCTATAGGGTCGCTACGAGTTGGAATCAATTCGACGGCAATGGGAATCCTTATGGGAGCAGATTGCCAGGTCTTTTCTCTCGGGAGTGTTTGGTGGGTTCTAATCACCGATAGTTCGGTTAGCAGCCTAGTGCTTAATCAATGTTTCACCAGGACTCCTTAGTGACATAATTAAGTATGTTTAAAATGAATCTGTATGCAAACCACGAGAACTAATAAGTGAATTTAGCAAGGGCCATAGTAAGTGCTTTATAAGTATTAACCACTGTTATCTATAAGTTGGCCCTAAGTCATGCAGGTCCAGAAGCACAGTAACTGCACCACCCACGGAGACTTACTATAAATGTACAATAATCAAGGCGCAGTATTGGCAAGAGGATAGTTGTATAGAATAGAACAGACTAGAGAGTACAGAAATAGACTCACGTATATGGTCAACTGTTTTCAGAAAAAAGGTGTAAAGGAAATTCAGTGGAGCAAGGATGATCTTTTCAACAATGGCTTTGGAAAATTGGACATCTGTCTGTCTCCCTATCTATCATCTGTGTATCTATCATATCTAAATATAACAGAACTAGCATAAAGTCAGAAAACTAAACTGATAAAACACCAGCAAGAGTTTAGAAAGAGATGCATGTGATGAAGTTGGTACTCCAAAATGTCTGGGAGAAAATGAATTATTTGCTAAATGGTATTGAGAAAACTATTCACCATATGGAGATAAATACAGCCCAATCCCTGCTTTACACTATTTACAAAGGTTGATTTCATGTAGTTTAAAACCTAAATGTTTAATATTAAATTAAAAGGGTTAACAAATCAAAATATGTAATATTTGTAACATAAGGATAGGAAAAGTGTTCTTGAATAAGACCTCAAACGAAAATCCTTAAGGTGAAAAGTGGACATGGCCACATCAAAATGAGTTATTTTAGAAGGTCAGATGGGATATTCCAAATGGCTAACAAATATATTTAGAAATGACATAATCATTATCAATGAGCAAAATGTAACTTAATATATACTTTTGAAAGGCACATATTAAAATATTGAGTCGTGAGGATGCGGAGAACTGAGCATTCTTTCTGTAATGTGGTGTAGCAATTCTGAAAAACAAATTGGCAATTGTTAGTGAAATCAAGTATTGATATACTTTTTGACAAGGTGCCCTGGTGGCACAGCAGTTAAAGTGCTCGGCTGCTAACCTAAGGGTCAGTGGTTTGAACCCACCGGTGGCTCAACAGGAGAAAGATGTGGCAGTCTGCTTCTGTAAAGAGTTACAGCCTTGGAAACCCTATGTGGCAGTTTTACACTGTCCTTCAGGGTAGATGTAAGTCTGAATTGATAGCAACGAGTTTGGGTTTTTTTGGCTACTTTTTGATGAAGTTATCACACATTTAAAAATATGTTTTATAGCTGTGGACTGGAGAAAAATATGAGTGGATTAATGGAAGACAGTTTGTCATAGTAGAGAGTTAGAAGTAATTGAAAACTCCATGGCTTAGGTCAGGCACACCTTAGTCCTCCACCTTAGTGACATATTCATGAGAAAGCTGGACAATTAATAAGGAAGACAGAAGAAGAACTGACGCCTTTGAGTTGTGGTTGGCGACGAATATTGAATATACCACGGACTGCCAAAAGTACAAGCAAATCTGTCTTGGAAGAAGTACAACCAGAATGCGCCTTAGAAGCAAGGATAGCGAGACTATGTGTCACATACTTTGGACATGTTATAAGGAGCGATCAGTCGCTGGAGAAGGATATCATTCTTGGTAAAGTAGAGTCAGCGAAAAAGAGGAAGCCCCTCAACAAGATGGATTGACACAGTGGCTGCAACAATGGGCTCAAGCATAGCAACAACTGTGAGGATGGCGCAGGACCGGGAAGTATTTCCTTCTGTTGTGCAAAGGGTTGCTATGAGCCGGAACGGACTCCACGTCTCTGCGGTAGAATAATATATAAGTAGAATGTGGTGAAGGTAATACTCCGAACACTGTTCACCAGGGAGAAGCAATAAACTAGTACAAAAGTTACTTAACCTCTCAGTTTCTTCGTCTTCAAAAAGGCGATCATAAGAGTACAGATGCAGTCGGTTGTGGGGAAGATAATGAGTTAATACGTGTATGATCTTAGATGCGTGCCCAACAAAAATATTATTAGTTTTTGCTGTTTTTAGTGTTGCACAGAACAATATGATTAGATTTTTAAAACAGTGTTGAGTGAAAAAAGTAGGAAAAAATAAGAGAAAGTTCTACAAAAGTAAAATAGATGCATAATTAGTTTCCTGATTTGTGTAGTTTGAAGCTAGAGAATTTCAGAAGCTGGTTTTGCCCCTTCTTTGCTCTTTCGACCAACATCTCAACAAACCTTGAAGGTATGAAATGCTTTTCTTTCATTATTAACTAACCTTGAAGATGTTTGAAATAAATTCCAACTACATTGTCTTTACATGTTTGCTTCACCACACTTTCCTTCCCACAAATTCTTTACCTAGATTTGTGACTGCTTCTCCACGGTGTCGATGAGCTCTAAGTATGTACCATCGCCCTCTGCTGGATGAATATTTAGCGTTTTTTAAGGTTAGGGTCTGATTTTCCTGGGCTCTAACGTTCAACACAGAAAAATGCAACGACCAACATTCCTTAATCTAGTGCCCTAAATATAGTTATGGTGCTTGATTACGCAGTAACATCTTCTTTTTTTTCTTTTAGATCAGAAAATGCTAAAGTATTTCAGTAAAAATGTTCATACAATCGGTTTAGTTTCTCTGTTTCAGACGCCCAGGTATATATGTAGTTTCACTTTGTTTTGTGACTGATTAGGATGTTGTTTTTTTTTTTTTTTTTCGGCTTTGATTTAGTAGAAAGGTTTAAGAATAACCCTTAAAAAAATCTACATTAATTCCAACATTGAAATCTTATTTTTTGCTTCCCACCTCATAACACTATATGAAAGTATTTTCTTCAGTGTGCCTCTTCTTGAACCAATGTCTGGCATTAAGCCTTCTCCAAAGGTGGAGATTAGTTACCTGGGAAAAGGTGATTCTAAGGAATGATGATTTTCATCACTCTCTGCTGCTACTTCAACCTGAAATTTTCTTTGATTATTGTCAGCAACTCACATAAAGGCAGCCAAATTCTCTCTTAATATAATAAACCACATTAATTATCAAATAACAGTTGGCAAATTATTCGAAAGACAAAGAATTATGAATTTTTAAAATGTGACAAAGTTTTGAGCCTCATAAGGGATAAATTTTCTTTGTTTTTTGGCAAAACACATTATTAATTTTATTTTCTTGACTAACATTGAAAGAAACTGAAAGCTTGGAAATAATTTTCGTGAATTTAACTCCCTAAAAAGGATTAAAATGAGTGAAGCATACGCTTTTCCATAAGAGTTGCAAATTAGCCTTTTGTTGTTATTTTATTTGTTTTATCTTTAATTAAACGGAATTTTAAGAGTAGCATATGGTGAACTTTTCTAGTGTCTACATTGTATTAAAGGCAAGCACTAATCCCCTCCCCACACTTAATCTGGAGCATCACATTCCAGTGACATTTCTCAACACACTCAGTTGTTTTGGATATATTAAAAAATTAATTATAATTAAATTGGACAGTTCTAAGCCCCCAGCCTTGTCGACAAGTCAGGAGATGATTCATGGTTTGAGCTAGGGAAGATGAAAAATTGACACCTTTGAATTATGGTGTTTGTGAAGAATATTGAATATACCATGGGGTGCCAGAAGAACCAACAGATTTGTCTTGGAAGAAGAACAGCCAGAATGTTCCTTAGAAGCGAGGCTATCGAGACTTCGTCTCAAGTGCTTTGGACATGTTTTCAGGGGGGACCAGTTCCTGGACAAAGACATCAGGCTTAGTAAAGTAGAGGGTCAGCAAAAGAGAGGAAGACCCTCACTGAGATGGATTGACAGAGTGGCTGCAATGATGGGCTCAAGCATGGAAACAATTGTGAGGATGGCGCAGGACCGGGCAGTGTTTTGTTCTGTTGTACATAGAGCCGTTATGAATTAGATCTGACTCAATGGCACCTAACAACAACTATTGAGACCCTTCTATTAGACATTTAGTTTCCATCCCAAGTCCACAAGATAGACACAAAGTTTCTAACTCGGTATGTTAGCTCTTTCTAACTGTAAATGAAACTTAGTCTAAACATTGTGTATTTTATTTCTTGGCAGCATGCTGTCTATTTTTTAAACCATATAATCACAACTAGATCTCATTCTTTCTACCATAGTCCCTGAATTTATTTGATCTTTAAGATTATTTACCATTCATAGTTACGTTTCTTCCCATTTCCACCCATTCTTTTTTTTTTTTTTAATTTTTTTATTGTACTTTAGATGAAGGTTTACAGAACAAATAGTGTCTCATTAAATGGTCAGTACACATATTGTTTTATGACATTGTTTAACAACCCCACAACATGTCAACACTCTCCCGTCTCAACCTTGAGGACCTTTTTTTTGGTTAAAATATACATAGCCAAAGTTACACCATTTCGAAAGTTTCTACATGTACAATTCAGTGACATCGATTACATTCTTCCAGTTGTGCTGCTATTCTCACTATCCTTTTCCAAATTATTCCATCACCATTATCTTCAACTCACTGTCCGCTAGGCTTCCCATCAAACCTTTTGAGTTGCTGTCGTCAATTTGATCTCACACAGATAATTCCTTTTTTTTTTTTTTTTTTTGTACCTTAGATGAAGGTTTGCAGAACAAATAGTTTCTCATTAAAAAGTTAGTACACATATTGCCCTATGACAATGGTTAACAACCCCTTAACATGTCAACACTGTCCCTTCTCAACCGTGGGTTCCCTATCGCCAGCTTTCCTGTTCCCCCCCCACCCCCCACCCCCCGCCTTGTAGCCCTTGTCCATGGACTGCTGTGCCTCATTAGTCCTGTTTTGTTTTATGAGGCTGTCCAGCTGTCCAGTCCCCGGCTGAATGGTGAACTTCGGGCGGGGCTTCACCACTGAGCTAAAAGGGTGCCCGGGGGCTATACTCTCGGGATTTTTCCAGTCTTTCAGACCAGTAAATCTGGTCTTTTTGTGTGTGTGTGAGTTAGAATTCTTTTCTACTTCCTTTTCCAGCTCTGTCCAGGACCCTCTATTGTGATCCCAGTCAGAGCAGTCAGTGGTACTAGACGGGCACCATCTAGCTATACTTAGTCTGGTGGAGGTCGTGGTAGCTGTGGTCCATTAGTCCTTTGGACTAATCTTTTTCTTGTATCTTGTTCTCTTCATTATCCCTTGCTCCTGAAGCGGTGAGACCAGTGGAGTATCTTAAATAACTGCTCACAGGTTTTTAAGACACCAGATGCTACTCACCAAGGTAGAATGTAGAACATTGTCTTTATAAACTGTGTTATGCCAATTGAGCTAGATGTTTTCTGGGACCATGGTCCCCACAGCCCTCCACCCAGAAATTCAGTCCCTCAGGGAGTTTGGAAGTGTTTATGCAGCTTCCATGACCTTTCCTTGTACAAGCTGTGCTGGCTTCCCCAGTAATGTGTACTGTCTTACACTTCACCAAAGTTACCACTTATTTATTTAGTACCCCCCCCACCCCTCCCATCCCTCGTAACCAACAAAGATTGTTTCTTTTTGTGTGTAAACTTTTACATGAGTTGTACAGTAGAGTTCTCATACAATATTTCTCCTTTTGTGATTGACTTGTTTCACTCAGCATAATGTCATCCAGTTTCATCCATGTTATGAGATGCTTCACAGATTCATCATTGTTCTATATCTTTGTATAATACTCCATTGTGTGTACGTACCATAGTTTGTTAATCCATTCTTCTGTCGATGGGCATCTAGGTTGTTTCCATCTTTTTGCTATTGTGAACAGTGCTTCAATGAGTATGGGTGTGCATATGTCTGTTAGTGGGATGGCTCTTATTTCTCTAGGATATATTCCTAGGAGTGGGATTGTATTTTGTAGTACTTTTTTTTTGTGGTGCTGATGTTTTCTTTGTTCCTCTTACTCTCCTGTGCTGAGTTCCTTTTGTTTGTGGATTTTTTTTTCATTTCTTTTGTTTTTGTAAGTTTCATTTTTACTGAGACTTTATGTTTTTCTTCTTTATTTTGATGAGTAGGTTTGTTAACTTTCTTTGTGGTTACCTTGAAATTTACCCTTATCTTCCTAGATTTGAACCAGTCTGTTATTACTTGATATCACTTGACTTCCTCTCCATTACAAGGTTCTATACCTACATTGTTTATTCCCTCTTTTATTGTTCTGATGCTGTTGTCATTTACAGATGAACCTCTCTGGTTCCCTTTTATAATTCTTTTGGTTTTGCATAGTCCTTAAGCATTCATTTCCTAGGGTGGTATCTGGCTAGTACAATCCTGTGTCCTATATTCAACCTGTGGTCTGATATTGTTTGTTCCTAGATCAAAGGACTTCCTTTAATAAGTCTCGTAAGTTTGGTTTGGTTTTTACATAGTCCCTTAATTTCTGTTTATCTGGAAATGACCTGATTTCACCATCATATTTGAATGAGAGTTTTGCAGGATATATATTATTCTTGGCTGGCAATATTTTTCTTTCAGGTTTTATATATGTCATCCCATTGGCTTCTTGCCTGCATGGTTTCTGCTGAATAATCTGAGCTTAGTCTTATTGTTTCTCCTCTGTATGTGACTTTTTGTTTCTCCCAAGCTGCTCTCAGGATTCTTTGTTTGTCTTTGATTTTAACGAGTGTGATTATAATATGCCTTGGTGATTTTCTTTTGGGGTCTCTCCTATATGGGGTTCGTTGAGCTTCTTGGATGGCCAGCTTTTCATCTTTCGTGATATTGGGGAAGTTTTCTGTCAGCAGTTCTTCAATGATCCTCTCTGTGTTTTCTGTTTCCTCTCCCTGTTCTGGAATTCCAATCACTCACAAAGTTTTGCTTTTGATTTTATCCCACATAATTCTCAGGGTTTCTTCACTTTTCTTTGTTCTTTTTTCTGATTTTTCCTCAAACAGAGTTGTAGCCAAGTGTTTGTCTTCAATTTTGCTGATCCTATCTTCCATCGTTTCAAACCTGTTCCTCAGCCCTTCTATGACACTGTCCATTTCTGAAATCTTGTTGTTTATCTTTTGGATTTCTAACTGTTGCTTTCATATGATTTGTAGTTGTGAATTTATTTTAACATTTTGTTCCTGTATTATTTTCTTGAATTCTTCCAGTTTTTTGGTCTGTATTTTCCATGAATTTGTCTACCTTTTACATGAATTTGTCTATTTTTCCCTCATTTTTGTCTGTTTTTTGCTTTAACTCTTGGATAATTCTGACTATTAGAGATTTGAATTCCCTATCAGTTAGGTCTAGTGCCTTTTTCCTCTACTGGAAGGTCGTCTAGTGTTTTATTTTGGACACCTACTGGAACCATCCTGTCCTGTTTTTGTAAATGTTTTGATATTGTCTGCTGTCTTCAGAGCATTTAGTGGTTATTTTCCTCGTTTACTGATTGTAGATCTGTTTGTTTTCTCCTGCTTTTTTGTTTTATTTGGTTATGCCTGAGCAGGCGGGCTGTTGTTTGCTTGTCTGTGGGTGTGATACTTTTCACCTCCTTCTCCAATGGGCAGGGTCAGTTACTCAGGTATGGTACAGCAGGGCAGGTCCAGCTGAAGGGGAGTTTCTGGGATAGGTTTTTTGTGGCATGTACCAGGGCTGACAGTGCAGACCAGGAATCAGTGCAGGGCAGGTTCTAGTAGGCCATGCCTGTGCTGCTTTGGAGTGTGATGTTCAGCACACAGTGCAGGTAGTCAGGAAGGAGGGGGTAGATTGTGATGTGTGGAGCAAAGATGGGTATGGAAAAGATTAGAAAGAAGAGAGAGGAATAGTGGCCAAAAACATACACACAAACAAAAAAAAGTGCTAAGCGAGCTTGCTAGTGGAGTGGAGAGATGAGAGACTGAGAAATGGGGAAAAATAAAAATGAAAAGAAAAAGGGTAAAAGCAGAAAATGAATAAATCAAGAAACTGGAAATGAAGACAAAAAGGGAATAGAGAGAGAAGAAAACTAAACAAATAAATGAAAAAAAAAAAAACAACAAGAAAAGAGAAATGCTGCCAGGTATGTCCCTGCGCATCTGCGCAGAGTACGGGACTACCTTTGTAGCCACGTGGTACCACCTGGCTAGAAGGGGCTCCCAAGCCGAGAAAAGAAAAAGAGAACAAACAACCAAATCAAAACAGAACAAATCACAGCAAACAAACAAACAAAAAATCCCCAGTGGTCCCACCAGCATGGCTGTGTGGGCCAGGAAGAAGTTTCACAATCGAGCGGTGTTTCCCAGCCTTTCAGGAAGAAGCAAAGATGGCACACAGAGCCAGGTATTTGAGAGAAAGGAGCGGGAGGTGGTGAGTGGTAAGGAAGAAATCTAAAGAAGTGGAAAAAAGCAACACCAGCAGCCAACAAATGGCACTCAGGGAGCTGGCTAGTGTGGGCAGGTGGAATCCAAGCAGCACTGAGGAGAAGCTCGTGCTTCCCGCCCACTAGACTGTGGCTGCAGGAAGCAGAGGAGGCTAAGTGGGGGTGACAAAGTGTAGGGGGCAGGAAAGCCTATATCACAGGTTACCAGTTGTTCTGTCTCCTGCTGGAAGCTCCATGAAGCTGCTTTCTCTTACCTTCTGTTCACTGATCTCCAATAGGAATCCAAGATGGTGGATCCGTGCTGTAGTAGCTGATAGGGGACCTCTGCATGCATCTCTCCTCATGCTCTGTTCTCGGTCGGTTTCTTATTCCTTTCAGTGCTTGGCTGAGTTCTGTATCTCTTCATTTGATGCTTAGGGTTTCAGGATTGACGTGTGACTCTGTTTGACTTAGTTTTTCTGATCTTTGCTGCGGAGGGATGGCATGGTGTTTCTGACCATAGTGCTATGTTGCCCCGAAGTCCACCCATTCTTTTATAGTACAGTTGCTCAGGATACAGTCTGAGTCAGATCACTTGGCTCTATAGGGCAACTGAATATCTAATCTTTCTGCTTTTATCCACTCAGATTCAGACTGGGTGAGAAAGTAAAGGGCCTGGGCTTCTGTACTGATCAAATCTGTTAAGCTGAAAATTATGTTTCCCAGAATCTCTTTCCCTGTGTGGTATTTGACTTAAAAAAAAAATGACTAAAAAAAGAATTGAATTTTTTTTTTTAATTTTCTATTTTTTTGCACACAATCTGGAAAGCAGGAATGAAGAAGATCTCTTTGTAGTCAGATGTAGCCAAGGACAGAGTCGTAGGTGCCCAGTGGTCCAGCTTGTCCTCGTTCTTCTCTGCTCCATGTCTAGATTTCTTCCCAACGTTTGGTCTTGCTGACCAACAGAGGCCTCAGACCTACCACCAGACACTTGACTTGAACCCACAGAGGTGGTAGCTACACAGAGAGAAGAGGTTCCACAGAGCTCACCACAAGCTCCCACTGCATGAACCCACTTTAGTGGCTGGATATACCTGGCTTCTCAGAGTAGGTGGTTGGTAACTCTGTCTTTGATCTCCCAACTCCCCCTTCTAGACCTCTTGGAGAACCACCACTGTTCTACTCCTAATTCATGTTATTCAAATTGACTAAGCCCACACACAGGTCCCTAGACTGAGCACATGACTCATGCCTGGTTAATCAGAGTCGAAATGACTCGTCAGGGATGAGGATAGACTTAACTGACCCAGTGAAGTCAGTTCAGAACTTTCTTAGATTCTAGTTGGGTGGGAAAATAAAGGGCCTTTATCTTATAAAGATTATTTAGTGGTTGGTTTTGGTCAAATTTGATAATCTGAGAAATATGTAAGACTATTGGAAAAGAGACTTTTATTTTCCACTCTAAACCAGAAATATTTTATATATATAAAAAACAAATAAGAATATAAATATATATATGAATATACATAAATATCTATATTCATGTGTATGTCTGAATATCTATATCTATGTCTATATCTACAACTATGTCTATATCTATATCTACATCTATATCAATCTACTGGTGACCATTTTTGCCAGATATAGAGAAGCCTTACCTAAGCATGAAGCCAACATAGAAGAAATCAAACCTTAGAGAAAGAAACTTGACTGAGAAAATAAGCTATTTCTTTGCTTAATACTTTCTTCTTCCAGATTAATAGTAATTCCATCATTCTGATTGCACAACACAGAAAACTTAGGGTCAATTTTAGCTCCTCTTTCACTCACATGTGACTTTCAAATTGTTCAGTAGATCATTGGCTCTACCTTCAAAGGATATAGAATTCAATCACATCACCTTACTGTGGGAGATTGCTTGCAATGACAGCCACAATCATTGATCACCTAACTACCTTTTGGAGTGTGATTTTGCTATTTTTCCTATAAACAGGTGGAGTTATTTCTCTACTCCTTGAATCCTGACTGGCCTTGTGACTTCCTCTAGCAAAAAGAATGTGGCACAAATGACTGTGCGATTCTGTGGTTAGATCCTAATAGGCTTTGCATATTTCTGCTCTGTCTCTTGAAACCTTGCACCACCATATGAACAAGCGTGGGTTAGCCTGCTGGAGGTGAGAGAACATGGAGAGGAGGTCCCAGTCGTCTCAGCTAGGTCATCCTTAGCCAGCTTACAGTCAGCCAGTCTTCAAAAATGTAGAAGAGCTAGGATCAATAAAGGATCGTACATCCAACCACAGATGCATGGGTGGGCTCAGCTGAGACAAGAAAAAGAAATAAACCCAGAAGACCTAAAGATGCAAGACTAATAAGCAATGCTTATTGTTTTAAGTCACTGAGTTTGGGGATGATACATCTATCAACCGGTCTTTCTGATTCCAACTTTGCCCCCGTTATTCTGGTGACCAGAATAATCTTGTCAACACATAAAGTTAGATTATGACACGTCTCGCCTCAAAACACAACAATGCTTCTGATTTCATACAAAATAGGAGCCAAGCCCCTTACAAAGGCCCACGAGAACCTGCGTGGTCTGGCCACTGGTGACCTCTCTGCTTTCATCTATCACTCTCTCTTTGGAGTAACTGCATGGTACACACCGTCAACGTGCTTGGCTAACCAGCATGTTGATGGTTTGAGTCTACCCAGCAGTGCTTCAGAGGAAAGACCTGAGGATCAACTTCCCAAAAAACCAGCCATTGAAAACTCTTTTGAGCCTAGCTCTACTCTGACACACATAGGGTCTCTGTGAGTCAGAGTTGACTCCACGGCAACTGGCATGGTTTTGTTTTCACTCACGTTGCTGGAGTTACCCTGGCCTCCTTGCGGTGTCACACTCTCTGGGCATACTCCTACCTAGTGCATTTGCAACTGCTGTTTCCTTTGCCTGTAATGCTCTTGCTCCAGTTTTCCACATGGCTCCCTCCTTCAGCTCCTTCAGATCTTGACTCAAATGTTACTTTCCCAATGAGATCTTGTCTAACTTATTTAAAACAGCAGTCCCAATCTAAGACCTTCCTATTTTCCTTCCCTGCCTTATTTTTCTCCGTATCAATTGACAGCATCTAACATACCATATATTTTATTTATCTATTTTGTTTATTATTTATTTGTGTTTATTTATTATAATTAATAATATATTATAAATCATATGTATAATGCATATTATAAAATTATTTTTGTAATTTATTTTCTAATTACACACGTCCATTGTTGTCTATCTAATTCACTTTTCTATCTCCCATTTAAGTATAGTGCCTGACTCGCAGCAGGGCCTCAATGAAAATGTTTTTTATGAATGTAGTTGAATGGATGAATACATTGTTGTTGTTATTTACCATCTAGTGGACTCCCACTCATGGTGACCTCAGGTGCAACAGAACAAAATGTCATCTAATCCTGCATCATATTCATAATTGTGGTATGTCTGAGTCCATTGTTGCAGTTAGCTTGGCAATCTACCTCACTGAGAATTTCCCTCGTTTTTCTTGGCCATCTACTTTACCAAACATGATGTCCTTTTCTAACAATTGGTTTTTCCTGATGACATGTTCAAAGTCAGAGAGTTGAAGTCTCACCATCCTGTCTTCTATGGAACATTCTGGTTGTATTTTTCCTAAGACTGATTTGTTCATTCTTTTGGCACTGTTCGAACACATCAATTCTTCTTCTGTCTTCCTTATTCACTATCCAACATTCACATGCATATAAGTCAATTGAAAATATCATGGCTTGGATGAGACACACCTTAGTCATCAAAGTGACATATTTGCTTTTTGTGAAAATGGTGCAGAGGCAGTGTCTCACCTCCTCTAACTTCACAATGGGGAAGGAGAATCAAGATCAGCAGCCCAAGGCTGATTCCTATGAGGCAGAGGTCAGACATGCCTTCTCTCGCTGCCATCTTTACCAATTCTGATACCAACTGTCCCTCCCATAGCACTCTCTGCTTCTTTACTGGGTTCGATAATTCATTACAATGGCCACCCAGAACTCACAGACAATACTCATGATTACAAGGTTTATTATGGAAGTAACAGGCTCAGGCACGCTCAGGATGCAGTTCTTCCATCAGGATAGCCTCTTCTCAGCCATGCCGCAGGCATGCCTCTCTCTGGCCCCTGGGCCTCTGCCCTGCTCAGGGGCAAGTGTTCCATAGCTCTTTTTAGCTATGCTGACAAGTACCCAGAGACACCCCACTCCACCAGCAAGCCTCAGCCCAAAGGCACTCAGCTTTCTCACTCCATGGGCCAGGAAGCCCACTGTGTTGTCTCCTGCCGGTCATCTCCTGCCAGGCTTTCCTGCCACTGCCTCGCTGCCACTGCTTCTTGCCATCTTCACTGCTACAACTCTCTCTCTCTCTCTCTGTCTCCTGGCTCCAGGAACTTCTCAGAGCAGGGATCCCAGGTTCAAAGGACACACTCTACTCCTGGCTATTCTTCCTTGGATGCGATGGGATCCTCTTTTCCACCTCTGAGATGGCTCATTTCAAGCCCAGTGGGATGGTAAAACTGACCAGTCCCCTTGGTGGGACACAACTGCCTGATTTGCACAGTCCCACCCAATCACTTGGGTGGGAGTTGCAAGTCTATGATGAGAAAGGCCTTACAAAAGTGATCCATTGCATCACACTTTTTAACACTTTAAAGAGGTCTTTTGCAACAGATTTGCCCAAAGCAACACATTGATTTCTTGACTGCTGCTGATTGTTGAGCCAAGTGAAATGAAATTGAATAACTTTATATAATTATCCCTAGATTTTTTTCAGTTGTGTGAGCCAATAAATATCTCTTTTTTGTTTGTTTGTTTTATTTGATTTAATTTATATTTCTTCTGCTAGCATCTGAAAAAGCTCTGACCAAACTGGGAGTTATAAGTAAGTAGATGGAATCTGAAGCCAAAGGAGTGGATGAGATGGCTCCAGTAAGGTCTGCAGAATATAAAGAAAAGAGGATCTAGATCCCTGAAAAATATCAAATTTTCTAAGCAGAAAGACAGCAGAGTAGGAGCCTGGATAGGATACTGTTGATATGGAAGTCAAAAGAAGGGAAAGTTTCAAGGCAGAGATCATGACACTGTCAGAATATTCCAAGAGGTTAAATAAGATAGAAGTTTTGACGAGTTAACTTAAATTTCCATCTTGCACTTTCTGGCTTAGTGTGCTTTTTGTGTGTGTGTGTGTGTGAATATAATCTAGGATATCTTTCTCCTCTCCATTATAGATTAGTTTTGTAATTTATTTTCTAATTGCTTGCATCCTTTTCATACTGGGATTGAATCCCTCCAAGTAACTGCTGTGCTTTGCACCATTTTCTTGCAGATAATCCATTTGGATCAGAACACCAGTGGAATGGTAAAATTATTGCCTACAATTATTTCACCATAACCTAGAAACCTAGAATATCTATGTATATATGTGTGCATGTATATACATACATACGTATATATAGGGAGCCCTTGTGGTGCAGTGGTTAACCGCTAACCAAAAGGTCGGCAGTTTGAATCCACCAGGCGCTCCTTGGAAACCCGATGGGGCAGTTGTACTCTGTCCTATAGGGTTGCTATGAGTCGGAATCAACTCAAAGGCAACTGGTTTGGTTTGGTTTTTGATTTCATATATGTATATCTTGATCTATGAACAAGAATCACTCACTGCAGCCATTTACAACGACTCTGGGGAAGAGAGTCCTCCTTTAGTAATTTTAGAAACCATAGGGACCACATAGGACTCTATAGATGAATACCATGAATTAAAAGGAAGAGGAAAGCCAGTGCAAAAACACTTTATAATGAAAAGTGTTAGCTTTTCAAAGATGAGCAGCTGGAATTTCCATAGGCAATCAGACCTAAACCCCTGTGTATTAATGCACTAATGCATTTTAAAGAGTTTTTGAAAGAGTGGGGTTGTGCATGTTCTCTCCCTCTGTCTGGGGGCCTTCAGGTGCATGATTTCTAACAAAGATGACTGTGGCTCACTCTTCTACACACCCAGGGGAATAGTTCTGCTGAATAAAATTTCTCAGTTTATTTATCACTTCTCCTTGAGGACTCAGATCTAAAGGCTGCACATAAAATCATTTTATCTTTCCCAGTGATAAATTTTATGTTCTTTTATGTTCCTCAAAGATAGAATTAGGCTTTGAGAAGGATTCCTTCAAAACCAAAGTCCACTACACCCACAGGTCAAGCTGAGAATAGGGTCCTGAACATTACTTCTCCAGAGGTGACCACCAGAGTACCATCCACTCATTCAGAGAGGGAGCCTATTGGTGGGAAGGAAAAGACGTGTCCCCGTGATACATTTTCATCCTGAGTCTTTTTTGACAGAACAAAGACTGCCAGTTGGACCAAAGTTGAGGTCCTTTAGTTATGTGCTGGGAACTCTAGTTCTCTGGGAATAGTACCAAGACCACCAGACACAGTGAGCTCACAACTTTTTACCATCACATCATCGGAATTGGATTCCAATCAATGCGAGTCAGGTTAAAGGTTACTAATTTAAAAATACTTTGATTCTCTTCTCCTTTTCTTGCCCTTTCTTATTGTACTGGTAATTATCTTGTGTTTATCACTCATTTATACAAATTTAATATGTCACTATATACTGAATTCCAGGCTACTAGTTGGAGACCTGGTATCACAGTGGTTAAGGGTTCAGCTGCTAACCAAAAGGTCGGCAGTTCAAAGCCACCAGCAACTCGTTGCAAACCCTATAGGGCAATTCTTCTCTGTCCCATAGGGTTGCTATGAGTTGGAATTGACTCAGTGGCAATGGATTTGGTTTTTGGTTTGGTTGTTGAATGTCTGGTTACATCTATATGTCTATAATACATAATATACACACATATATGTATATTTACGTATATATATTTAAGGTGAAGATTTTAAAACCATATTTAAGAGAGTTTAACTCATAAGAAAACTCACAAAGAAGAATAATAAGTAATTTAAAATCTGATTCTCATGGTGTGTTTATGTAAGAAAAAAAAATCCTGACCCCTTTGGATCTTGTATTTCTGAAAAATAAAACGATGTGGCTGGTTATTGTTGTTATTTTCTTGCCATTGAGTCAGTTTCAAATCATGGCTATTCCATGCATGCAGAGTAGAACTGCTCCATATGGTTTTCAAGGCTGGGACCTTTTGGAAATAGCTCACCAGACCTGTCTTCGGATGCTCCTCTGGTGGGTTTGAACTGCCAATCTTTTGGCTAGTAGTTGAGCACTTAACTGTTTGCACCACCCAGGGACTCCAAAACTTAAACAGGCAGAGTGAATTCATGGTCTTTACTAACTACAGTAATGTCAGCGGAGAATAATTACACAGGACGAGAAAGTGAAATCAAGTTTAAGAACATAACATTAAATAGTAACATCCATGCTTGTGTGAGTAACAATATATTTCAAAATACTTTTTCTGCAAGATGCTATCAAATTATTTTAGCATGCCCTATAATCTACTTCCCTTATCCCTAGCAATGCATGTTTTCTGATACAATGAGTCTCGAGACTGGTCATCCTTCACAACCCTGAGCATTGACAGAAATTTTTGTTACTATAGTCAACAAATACTTATTAAGAACCTGTTTTGAGCTGGAAATACAGACAGAAAATGAATTACTTTTTCTTTTAACTGAATGATATTTCCTCTTTTGGTGCTGAGTTAGAGCCTGTTGGTGAAGACTCTAATTGAAAGAGATAGGGAAGACATAATGGGAGCAGGAACTACTGAAGCCTTCCATTTCTAAGGCCTGAATTAGTTAAAAAATACTCAAGCTTTAACGGTACCAACTAAAGTCGTTGTCCAAATTATCTAACTCACCTTACAGCAACAATAACTATCAACTCACCCAGAAAAAAGGTGAATCTATTTCTTGCTTCGTGTTCATACAAGTACACAATGAGTTTTTTGTTTGTTTTATAATGTCAAGCAGTGTATTTGGGATTTTCCAGAAAGAGTGGCACTTCTTCTCTAGTCTTCGATTCTGTTTTGGGAAATAAGAACATTTTTTCCATATTCCTGCCAAACATGGCGAGGAAGCGTTGTCTTTGCACCAATAGAAATAGTTACTCAGCAAAGGCCATACTTACCTAAGAACAACTGGGAAGGTATCTGAAAGGGTGCTTTCTCGGGGCTGTGGATGCCCAGACCCTTTCTCCCCTCTGCCAAATCTTTTGCTTTCTCTTCCCTGAAGAAACAAGCCTAACGTTTTCTCGTTTGGAACAGTTTTCAGAGAACCAGGGCTTCTCACTTCCATTCCCAGCTGCACCATCAGATTCCAGAGTGACCTTCTGTAAGTCAGCTTCTCTGTTGTGATGTGGAGATAGCTAACCACGTGCAGGGGAGGGGTAGGATGTGTGTTTAATGTTTGCATCAAGTATCTTGTCTGAAAGGTGTTGCATGCTCTTTGAGAGCAGAAGGTTAGTACGTGATGTCATTGCTTCCAACATATGCTTAGATGTTAAAAAAAAAAAAAAAAAAGGATAATTAAAGCAATACTATTTTCCTGGAGGGTGTTGTCAGGGATTGAAAGAGGGGTGAACAAATAACTGGGTGGTAAGTTGTTTTCTTACCATAAAGCACAACTTTTGTATCATGTCATCTTGGCAAGTGGAATTTAAAGAATACTCCCAGCAAGGTGTGATGTACACTGGAAATGTTTGATGAAAGAACATGGGGAAGTGATTGGGGACCTAGAAATATGGACTTGATTTGAACCCTTGGATGAAAATCCTCTTTTCTGGGTAGTTTCCATGACTTGTAAAATTACAGTGATGACATTTGCAATTCTCCAGCCCAGGATTAGCTATAAGGGAAGTAAGGGCTCAGTTCAGTTGCTTTAGTGAGCACATAAACCACGACATCTCTGGGAAGATAATTCTAATTAAGAGATAGCAAGCCCTAAGTCCATTTCCCTCTCAATATGGGTAACAGAATTAGACACAGTTGTGACATTTGCCTGAATGTAAAAAGGAAATCTTCCTTCATTGTTGTCTGCTTCCTGGTTTGGGGTTGAAAGAAGTCATAATTTTCAGATGGTGATGTCAGATCAATTCCCACAACAGAGATTAGACAATACCACAAACACAGATTTACGGTTTCATGGGAGGAATCTTCTGTTTTCAAACATTTATCTTTAACAATGGGCTACTGGCAGGAAGAGAAAGCCCCCAGTTGCACGTGAAAGATAGGATGTTTTAGTTGTCAATGATGAACAATGCACAGATACAGGTACTGGCTGCTTCTGTTGTACCAGGTGCCACTCAGGAACTCCACGTCAGCAAGTATAAGATAAAAGGTATCACAGCTTATTTGTGTACTAGAATTTTAAAATGTTCAGCACAGTTAACAACAAAAATCGGAAAAAATATTTTTTTTATTGGTATCAAGCGAATCATCTATATTCAAGGAATATTAAGAATAAATCTTTTTCATATTTAATAATTAAGGAAACTGAAGCATAAACATGGTTACTTCAATTTCCTCCTCTGAAAAAAGATGGGATTTGACTAAAACACCTCAACACCTTCTAGATTTCCATTACATAATTTTCCTCATTTTATATAGTTTTATTAATGTAGTTCAATACTGTCCTAGGAGGTTTATAACACAAAATTTGTGTTATAATACAAAATTTGCTACTCTAAACATTTTAAAACTTCATCAGTTGTAACAGAAAATTAGTATCCATTAAATAATAACTTCACACTCCTCTCCCCCCTACAACCTTACCCCGTTAACCACCAATCTACTTTTGTCTCTATGCATTTGCTGATTCTAGATACTTAACATGAGTGAGATCACCCTATATTTGTCCCCCACGTCTGATTGATTTCACCTCATCCAGTTCATTGCCGTTGAAGTTCATCCATGTCACAGCATGTATGAGAATTTCACTTTTCTCTATGGCTGAACAATATTCCCTCATATGTAGAGCAATTACTGAGAAGAAGAACTTCTGCCATTTGCTGTTAATTTCCTATGTGTCTTATACCTTTTTTTTTCTTTTTGTCCCTCATTTCTTCCCTTACTGTGTTCTTTCATGTTCAGTTGATTTTTTTGGTAGTGAACCATTTTGATTCAAATTTCCTTTTGTATAACATTTTAAGATATTTTCATTACAGTTATCATCTAACTTATAACAATCTAGTGTAAACTGATACCAACTTAACTTCAGCAGCATACAAAAATTTTGTTCTTATACAGTTCTAACCCGTCCATTTATTTTGTTGTCATAAATTACATCATTATTATGTGTCCAATAGCATAAATTTATAATTATTGTAGGCATTTGTTTTTTAAGATTATTTAGGATATAAAAAGTATTGTTATAAACCAAAATTACAGTAAAACTGGCCTTTATATTTATCCATGGTGTTGCCTTTACTGTAAATCTTTACTTCTTCATCCAACTTGGAGTTACTATCTAGTACCCTTTCATCAACCTAAAGACTCCCTTTAGTGTTTGTTGTAGGGGAGATCTGGTGGTGACGAATTCTCTCAGTTTTATTTATCTGGGAATGTATTACTTTCACCCTCATTTTTGAAGGACAATTTTGCTGAATACAGAACTCTTGGTTAACAGTTCTTTTCTTTCAGCTCTTTGAATATGTCACCTCGCTGCTTTCTCATCTTCATGGTTTCTGAGGAGAAATCGGCACTTAATTTTATTGAGGACCGCTTGTATGTAACAATTTGTTTCTATCTTGCTGCTTTCAAGATTCCCTCTTTATTTTGCTTTTCAGCAGTTTGATTATAATATGTTTCAGTGTGGATCTCTTTGGGTTTATCTTAGTTGGAGTTTGTTGAAATTTGTGGTTGGGACGATTCATGTTTTTTGTCAAATTTGGAAAGTTTTCAGCCATTATTTCTTCAAATATTCTTTCTGTCCCTTTCTCTCTCTCTCTAGTCTCCTTCTTGGACTCCCATAATGTGTGTATTGATTTTCTTGATGGTGTCCCACAGGTCTTTTAGAGTCTGTTAATTTTTTTTCTTTTTGTTCCTCATACTGGATCATTTTAATAATTCTATTTTCAAGTTCTTCTACTCTGCCCCATAGGATCACTGAGTCAGAATCGACTTGATGGTAGCAGGGTATCTTCAAGTTCACTAATTATTTCTTTTGCCAGCTCAACTCTACTGTTAAGTCCTCAATATGTAATTTTTAACTCACTAAAATTTACATATTTTTAAACTAGTATCATAACATTGCACTTAGTAGCTTTAGAATAAACTACTTTGAAAGTTCGTTGTCCCCATTTCAGCATTTTATAGCGATTTTGTGCTTATCTTTGTTTGTTTCTTTGTTTAAACATTATCTTATCTCAAAAAGAATTGAAGGGGTTTGTAAATATGCCCACAATATAGTAAATGAAATAAATATGAAATAAAAGTGAGGCAAAGAGAAAATAAGGAGTGGGATTAAAGTAGAGTGAGGATTGCATAGTTTATTACCACCTGTCATAAAGTTCACTCCATTTCTCAGAAGTGAGTCTTACATTTCGGTCTCATCTTTCTAAAATCCATAATGAAATGGGGGAAGAAAAGCACCAGTTGTAAGATTTTTAGTTTCTCTAAAGCAGTGGTTTTCAAAATGTGATCTGAGAACACCTGAGGGTCTCTTAAATCCTTCCTGGGGCTAGGAAGTGAAAACTATTTTCATAATAGCACTAAGATGTTATTTGACTTTTTTTTTCTCATGTTCTCTTATGAGGATATGGTGGTGTTTTCCAGAAGCTGCATGGCATGTGATGATATCTTCACTCTGACAGCAGTGTAACGTGCTTGTGTATGCTTATGTTTTATAATTTTCTGTTTTAATTTCTAATATAGTATACATTCATAGATACAGCTCATACAAGTGAAAGCTCTTACAGAGTACTCAGTAATTTTAAGAGTATGAAAGGGTCCTGAAAACTACTATTCTAAAATAGGAACAATTCTGTTTATTTACACTTCCTTAATATTAAAATCTGAAAATTTTTCTTCCATAAATTATACATTAGTTATTCCATTTGATCATGGCTGAGTGGATACTTTTTTAAAGTTTCTTTAGGATGTATTATAATCATCAGGAGGAACATAGATCTTGTGCTTTTATTAGTCAAAGTCCCCTTGAAAAACTGATGAATGTCCTGAACTTTCTCATCGAAACATAACAACAGACATGAAATTTTGCCAACGATTTCATGACTTTTTTGAACACCTTGAAGTCTGTCTGTTGACTTGACAGGGTTCTAAGAACTCCTGCAGAAGACACAGAAAGAAACGGAAATATTCTAGTTTCTTGTGATTGAGTCTTTGAACTGCTTCAAAACTATGTAATTTACAGGGCAAATTTAGGCATTAAGACAGAGAGAAGTTTAACAAATACTGATTCTGTTTTCTCCTCTCTCTCAGTACCCCTGTTTCTCCCCACAAAGTAGATTAAGGTAAAGCACAGTTGCTCATAATGTAACTCATTCTACACCAGAAAGTATGATCGCTTCCAGTCATCTTAGTATATTGGTGTATGAAAGCTGTTGCAGGCTAAGTTTTTCTTCATCAGATCCTGAAAGTAATAACTTCTATTGCACAGCATAAATCCATTTTTGAAACATTCTGATGATCTCAAAAATAGAAATGCGAAAGCCTCATAGATTTTAAAAACTTGGCTCCATTCAGTTAGGTGAGCCAGTGTAGGACTATAGAGACTCTCACAAGGACTGTTTAGTTCCAACTACAGCTTCTGAATTAACTAAGATATATTTATTGACTGCCTCCCATAGTACAAACCTAAGTACTGTAGTGGTTATTATAGTATGGCATTTGGCTGAGACTCAACTCATTTATAGGACGTAATTCTTATGTGAAAGTAGACATTGTATATATGGTAGATAGTGTAATGTGATCAAGCAGAATGGTTAAAAAGAATGTCTCTAAATTCAGAAACCTGGGGAGGTGCTGGCATTTACAGGCTGTATGACTTGAGCAAATAGTTGCATCTCTCTATGTCCCAAGTTTCTGGTCCATAGAATTGGCATAAAAATAGTACCTACTACATAGGGTTATTGTGAGGATTAAATAAAGTAATTCAGGTAAAGTACAGAGAAGAAAATGTGTCATATAACAAGTGCTCAGTAAATGTTATTACAGCATAGAGCTGTGGGGTGTGATATAATAAAAGATGCAATATGAATTTGGAGAAGGAAAGGATCACCAGGGGTCAGCAGGGTTGAAGGGAGAGTTCATGGAGGAGGTAAGACTTCAGCTGTGGGGCTACTAAGTGGAGTGGGGAGTTATAAAGTTCTTGGTGCACCATAAATTTAAAATCTAATGGAAGAGAGAGGATCAGCCCAATATGTATAAGCACAAGTGTCAGGAACATGGAAAGAATGCTCAGGTCTCCAGAGACATACATAGAAGTGCTAAAACACAGGAAAGAGAAAAGGATAAAGAGCGGGTGTGAGTTATTCAAATGATCGGAGTGCAGCTAAGTATATTGCACTACTTATGGGGCCAGATTGTTCCATTCATCCCTCCCAAATTAAATTTTACTTTTCTCGTAGGAATATTTTGTGGTTAATGGTTCCAAAGGGAGGATTTGTCTTTTGTTTTATTTATTTCTGAGAAAAACACATCTTATGCACATAGAAAACACACACATATACACAAACACTCACCAAATTGAAACACCAAAACTCAATGTTTATGTGCCTTTTAAGATGTTTATTTATTTATTTTTTTTTTTGCCTCTTCATTGAAAGAATTTTAAAAAATAAAAGATTTCGGAGGGAATTTTGGAAAATGCTTACAAGTATATGTTAATGGAACAGAGATATTTCTACAAAAAAATTCCAAGGATATTCTAAAATAATGACTTTGCAATTCTTTGCAGATTTTTTTAATGGTCATGATGATATATCCTGACTTTGTCATTGCATTTTTCTGATTAAGAACCCCCATTGCTCTAATTAAAACAACACCATCTGGTTTTAATACTACACAATAACTCTTATACCCCTTAATCCCAGGGCTGAAGCAATATTCACAGTCTGGACCATACAGAGGTCATGCAGTGTTAGTTCACTTGATGCTACAATTTATGGATTCATTTGAAGAGAAGGCTGGAAGGTAGTGATGCTGGGTATTGGGAAAAAAAAATGGTAGAAGAGAGAGAAAAAGGGCAAGATACTGGAGTCATATGCATACATGCTAGATTCTCCTCTAATAATAAGACCTTCAGGTTCTAGAGGGAAGACCTCTCTGAAGAGGCAGCATTTGGTGGACCTCTGTGAAGTGAGGAAGCAAGAAGTTTATGTGGAATGTGTGCATGTGGGAACTCTAGTAGAATAAAGGACTGAAGGAGGAAATGAGTTTGATTGAAATAGGTTTGATAAGTTCAAGGAACAGAAAGAAAATAAGCTTGACTGGAGTGGGGCAAGAGAAGGAGACAAACTCAAGAAGGTAGCTAGAGGCCAGGTCACATTAGAGGGTAATGGGAGGCTCTGAAATATTTTCAGCAGGGGAATAGTGTAAATTATTTTATTTTCTTAATATACAACAAGTGAGAGGGAAAAAAAGCACAAGCTCAATAGAAAATGGTAATTGCTACTCAAAGACATTAGGGAGTGTTGGGGACTGAAAAGAACTAGAGAACTCGAACCTTATCTTAGCTCTAGTCAATTATTGTTAGGCAGAAATAGAGACCCAGTATTTTCCAAATTTCAGATTTCTTTTTTCTTTCCCCCCAAGGGGAATCTGAAAATCTAGATTTTTATGTGAAAACTTCTGAATCTGTAAGACAAAACTAAACACGTTTGGAAACCAGATGAAGCCTTGGCCTTGATAATTTACCAGCTTTATGATGTTACATCTTGACTTTCATAGATTGTGAAGGAGAACAGTGCAAGTAGATCAACATTTATAGGTAGGTCAAATACCAATCAGGGTTTGGGCAGGAAACAGATGGCAGAAACAGACAGGGGAACTGAAGAGAGATTGATGAACGGGCTATTTATATGGTGTTGGCAGGGTTACCAAACACCAGCAAGGGACATTGAAGCACCCGGGACTAGTACTAGCAGGAGTTAGCCACTAGGCTTGAAGGAGTTATTCCTGAAACTTGCAGAGAATATGAGAAAAAGGTGCTTATCTGGATCTGTGGCTTTTGATGGAAGAATACAGCCACTGCCAAACTAGGCCCCAGTAGAGTAGGAGGCCAAGAAGAACAAATAGTCTGAGCCCTCTATTCTTACAGCCATATCTTTATCAGGTATCACCCTTTGACCAAAAGCAGCAAGGAGATT
This sequence comes from Dugong dugon, assembly GCA_030035585.1. Taxonomy (NCBI): domain Eukaryota; kingdom Metazoa; phylum Chordata; class Mammalia; order Sirenia; family Dugongidae; genus Dugong; species Dugong dugon. The sequence continues at coordinate 14,663,454 of CM057463.1, read as the reverse complement.
TAGGAAGTCCTCAGAAGTTGGAGCCCTGCTGGTATAGTGGTTAAGAGCTTGGCTGCTAACCAAAAGTCTGGCAGTTTGAATCCACCAGCGACTCCTTGGAAACCTCATGGGGCAATTCTACTCTGTCCTTTAGGGTCACTATGAGTTGGAATTGACTCGACAACAACAGGTTTGGTTTTTGATTTTCTGAAGCAATTTATATTGGTCAACCCTCTGGGCACAGGAGGGCAAAGACAGATCATCAGCACAGTCAGATACCATTTTTATTTTTATGGAGTCTTTTTTTTTTTAATTGTACCTGAGATGAAGGTTTCCAGAACAAATAGTTTCTCATTAAACAGTTAGTATACATATTGTTTTATGACAATGGTTAACAACCCCACGACATGTCAACACTGTCCCTTCTCAAACTTGGGTTCCCGATTACCAGCTTTCCTGTCCCCTCCTGCCTTCTAGTCCTTGTCCCTGGACTGTTGTACCCCATTAGTCTTGTTTTGTTTTATGGGGCTGTCTAAACTTTGGCTGAAGGGTGAACCTCGGGAGTGATTTCATTACTGAGCTAAAAGTGTGTCCAGGGGCCATACTCTGGGGTTTCTTCAGTCTTGTCAGGCCAGTTAAGTCTGGTCTTTTTTTGTGAGTTAGAATTTTGTTCTACATTTTTCTCCAGCTCTGTCCAGAACCTTCTGTTATGATCCCGGTCAGAGCAGCCAGTGGTGGTAGCCGGGCACCATCTGTTTGTACTGGACTCAGTCCGGTGGAGGCCGTGGTAGTTGTGGTCCCTAGTCCTTTGGACTAATCTTTTCCTTGTATCTTGTTCTCTTCATTCTCCCTTGCTCCCGAAGGGATGAGACCAGTGGAGTATCTTAGATGGCTGCTTACAGGCTTTTAAGACCCCAGATGCTACTCACCAAGGTAGAATGTAGAACATTTTCTTTATAAACTGTGTTATGCCAATCGAGCTAGATGTTCCCCGAAACCATGGTCCCCACAGCAGTCTGCCCAGCAGTTCAGTCCCTCAGGGAGTTTGGATGTGTCTGTGGAGCTTCCACGACCTTTCCTTGTACAAGTTGTGCTGGCTTCCCCAGTATTGTGTACTGTCTTACCCTTCACCGAAGTTACCACTTATCAGATACCATTTTTAAGACTGATTTCAAACGCAGTATCACATTTAATTGTTATAATAAATAAAACTGGCAAAAATAAAGATGGTTCCAATCTGAGACATTTTTATGGAAACCACTTACACACTAACAGGTTTTTCCCCCCTTCTATTTGTCTAGCTTATTTACTAGGGTATTATGGTCATTATATAAAATCTTTCGTTACTTGCTCTTACTCATCAAGTTGTTCCTTTTCTTCTCAAGAGTAACTTTTACATTTTGGTGACCATTACTCCAAAAACCCAAGATTTTTAAGAAAACAAAAATCAGCTTCACTTTGTATTTAAGAGTCAAACGTAATGAATGAATGACATCATCAGTGAAAACACTGTTTATAATATAAGGAATCGCTGTCCCTGCAGAAGCTGGTAAACTCTCTAGGCCACACTAGCTAAAGAAACAAGAACTATAGTGATTTTTAAAAACAATACATAAAAGAACTTGGCCCAGAAGTAAAACGTTGGTATAAAATCAAGACATATTGGTCACGGTTTGGGCAAACTGCCATGACCGCTTTCCCTGGCTCCCTATCCAGTGACATTGGCAAGACATTGTGTTCAGTCTGCATTTCACTTTCACTGGAAGGATGATTGAATATTTACAAAAAGTTAAGCAGTTGATGAATTATTTACACATTTACATTGTATTTCGTGATTGTATGTTATCTAAAGGTAGTGTTTTGGTAAAGGTCATAGAACAGAGTAAAAGTTCAGTAGAATCTTAAACTGACTTTTAAAAAGATAACGATATTTTCAAAGAAATTATAATTAATTTTCTACTCTGTACTGTGTTACCTTAGCAGAATGTGACGTAGGGTGGGATGGAGATTCAATTTCTATTTTAGTGTGTTATGCATACCAAAGCTAACTCCAGCCACATACTCCCTAAATCCTTTTTTTGAAAAATCCTATTCCTCCTTTTTATGCCTATTGTGACATTTTAACTTTTAATTACCTCTCAATTGTCTATGTATCAAATCATATAGTGTTTATCAATATGCTTTATAAACCATAGAGTGTTTTAACCAGAAGCTGGTCAGCTGCTCTTGTTAATGTTGTCCAAAATATTAACTTATGGGCAAGGTTGACCCCTGAAAAGAGACCAACAGCAAGGAACATCTGCTGGGGAATTGAGTGGTCTATTGTTAGCCCCGATTCCAGCACTATGTTTTGGTTTTTTTGTTTTCCGTTTTTGTCTTGTATGTGTGTTGCAAAAGGAAGTGCAGAAATTGCCCAGCTCATACTGCCTCTCCAGCAGCTGGCGAGAGATGTTACAGCTGCCTCTGTCATCCTCATTGCTCATATGTGCATGGCACAGGAGAGTTTGTAAAAGCCCCTCTTACATAGTATCAAGTTTTTTGTTTTTTTAACTGTGCTAAATTATATATAGCATTAAATTTGCCATTTTAACCATTTGTTACTATGGTTTTGAGAAAGATAGGAAATAGCTCCAGAAAGTAACCAGCAAAGCTTGGAGTAAAGTCACTGGTTATGAAAGACAGGTTTTGGCCTCAGCCCTGATATTAGCGAGCTCTGTAACAGTAGGCAAGCCATAGAATCCTCCACAGTCCTAAAAGGTATGGTATTTTCCAATGGAGGCAGGATAAATTATTGATTAAGACTGTAAAGTCTAGCCTCAGAGAGTCATGGTCTCAAATCCTCCTAGCCATAGCGTGGTTACTATACAAAAAAAATGATACAGAGACAACACTAAGGCAGCACCCGATCTATAGCAAACATTCAAAAGAGGGAATAATTACAAGCCTATTGTAAGGGCTAAAATGTAGCAACACATATTCTAAGGCAAAGCAAAAAGTGCTGTGTAGATGTCAGGTTTTTAACATTTACTATTATCATCTACTTCCCATTGGCAAGTGCATATGAACAATCCTCCTTGCAAATTGAGGAAGAGTTAAGAGCTAGATTCTCAGTAAGATAACTTGACGAATGACAAACATGTTGACCCAGAGCAGTGTTGTGCCACCCACCTATCAGTTTGTCATACTGTAGAGTCTTACATGTTGTTGTGATGCTAGAAGCTATGCCACTGGTATTTCAACTAAGAGCAGGGTCATCCATGGTGGACAGTTTTCAGGGGAGCTTCCAAAGTAAGACCAACTAGGAAGAAACGTCTGGTGACTGAATTCTGAAAATTAGCAAATGAAAACCTTTTGGATCACAACAGCCCATTGTCTGACTGGCTTACTTTCAACCCATCTTCAGGATCATCAGGAGGGATTAGTCCTGGAGGATGACATCATGTTTGCTGAAATAGAGGGCCAGTAAGAGTGAGGAAGGCCCTCAGTGAGAAGAATTGATAGAATAGCTGCAAGGATGGGCTTGAACATGCTGGTGATCTTTAAGACGATGCAGGACCAGGCAGAGTGTTGCTCTGTTGTATATAGGGTTGCCGTGAGTCAGAATCAGCCCAATGGCAGCTATCTATGAAGGGCACTATTCTGTTGGGCTAGTCCCTAATTAGCCAGTACTCAGCAATTCTTCTCTTTAAGTACTCCCTCTGTTTGACCTATTTCAAGGCTACCATTTTATGTAAAAAAAAAAAAAAGTTTACCGAAGGGAAAGTTTATAAACTCCTTGCTCCCTGAACATTTTCTTCATTCTCCTCTGCCTGTCTTTCTCTTCTTTTCTCCCATCACTTTAGTCAATTCAGCCTATGCCACTCCTATCTCTGAGTAGGTCTTCCTTGTGGTTATTTTTCCCTGTTCGTCGATAGATACCCATTCTCTCCTATAACCTTAGAAGAGACTATTGAGCAACACTGTACTCATTAAAAAAATAAAACCTACCTGTTATCAAGCTGTCTTTACTACTTTTATTTTTAAAATAGCTTTCACAGTGTCCCCACATGTGTCTACAACTGACATCTATTTTTAACAGTCCCAAACTGAAGTCCATAGTGTATTGGGGAGTTTACCCCCCACAGAGCATTCCTCATCCCTTGAAACATGTAAAAAGGAATTTTGCTTTGTTTTCCTCTCGAGTATTATAAGAGGCAGCATCACTATTTTTGGGTCTTGGAATGTTATCACACGGATGCGTGTTAAACAACTCGAACATTACTGAGACTCTCAAAGACATTGTTCAGTTTTACTGTTATCTCAATCATCTCTAAGTCTGGCATACAATTAGGCACAGAATAAATAGCTACTGGAATAAACAAGAAGACAACTAGAGGGAGTGAGAAGCCAGGTAGGAAAAGAAATAGAAGGTAAAATGATCTCTATCTCAAGGTCTGTATGAAAAGATTAAGTAGGACTTGGAAAGTTTTACATGCACTCGATAATCTGATGTTCTCCATCTGTTAGTAGGCCCTGGAGGATGCCTGGCTAGTATACATAGAACGATGACTGGTGTAGCAGGTGCAGTGAAATGGAAAGGTGTGGAGCAAATAAAACAAGTCCATGGCATCAATGTTGACCCCCAGGAAATTTTTAAAAGTTGTGCACTGTGGTATTTATGACGTATGTGTGAGAGGTATGATGGCAAGTGTATTTCTCATGAAAGTACCTCAATTACTTGCATATTGTTATTTCTTTAGAAGTCCCAGGTCCTACACTATACACTTACTTAAGACTCAAAGAGAACGATAGCTTGTTTTGACAAATTGCCTTTTAATGCAAGTCACTGGCCCAATTGCAAAGGGAGCATTGCCTGAGCTACACCCTTTGCTAAAATAATTTACTAAACCAACTGCTGTGAGTCAATCATTCTCTTCCTGTAAGTTTTCCTTGACACCCTTTGACATCTGTATAAGATTTAAGCTTCTTATTAGTACCTTTTAAGATTTCCAGCATTCCAGTTGATGCATCTCTTTCTTATACTCTCACTTGCACCTCTGCTCAATCCCTGTCTGGCCTCTGTTTGTTCCCTTTTCCATATTCTCCTGCCACCTCCTCATCCTTCCATTTGTCTGCAACCACTTTCCTTAGTTCATCCAACAAAGTGCCTCTTTTCCTTGATGAAATCCCTCCTTCATAGAATATTTTCTTAAAATCTCAAGATGGCTGGTGAGAAACTAACAAAGGCCAACTTCCTAAAGAGTTCTTTCCTAAAGAAGACAAATTTTTTTCTGTAGAAGGGCACTGTACAGGACAAAAAAAAAAAAAAATTACCTCTCTTTTCTTATCAACGATTTATTTTCCTGTATTCCTGATGCTAACTCTAGGCTAGAGAGACTCCTTGCCTTCTCTCCCATCCCTCATCCAATTCACCAGAGAATGCAGCTGGATCTACGTCCAGCATACCCTGAATCCAATCATTTCTCATGACCACTACCTCACCTCACAAATCTAAACCACCAGTACTTCTTTCCTGGACACCCTATAGTCTATTGATCTCTCAAAATCCTGTGAGAGTCTTTCAAAACTTAAGTCAAATTATGCTACCCTCAGCTCAAAAGCTCCCACTGGACCTACATCTGTCTCAAAATCAAAGTCCTTATGATGGTTAATAAGACTCTACACAATCTGACTCAGCTCCATCCCTGGCCTCATCTCTTACCTCTCCCCCATAATCCATCGCATCCCAGTCCTTACTCCAACCTCCTGCCATTATCAAGTGTTTTTCCCTGTTCTTCTTCTGGCTGTGATGCTGTTCTCCCAGATCTTTGCATTGTCAACTCCTAACTTCACTCTGGCTTCTGCTCATATTTTGCCTCCTGTAGGAGATCTTTCCAGATCATAGTGATTCTTCAATAGCACTAGTTTATTCCTCTACCTTGCTTCCTGTTTTCTTTACAGTGCTCATCTCTGTCACCTGTAGAATTTATGTATTTGTTATTTAGTTGTTTTCTGCCTCCTAACTATCCTCCGCAAAAATAACTGGAGTGTAAAATAATGGGAGTATTGATTTTATCAGTTTGGTTCTCTGATTCTACCCACTGTGCCTAAAAAGCTGTCTGGCACACAGTAGGTGCTTTGTAGATATGTGCTGAGTAAATAAACATAAGTTGGGAGTGTATTTTAAGTCCCTAAGAGAGAAGCTTTCAGAAGTATCAATGGCAATTTTAGTTCAGGGACTTGTTGATGTGATTCTACAACCAGAATAAACGCAGGGATGGGAGTAAGTTATTCCACAGCATGAAGCAATAGAAGCACCACTGTGGCACAGTCTTAAAAAAGGATCGGTTTTCATCCAGGAAGGAAAGGAGGAGGGTGCTGTCATGTATAGGGAGAGCAGCTAGGGTCACATAACAATGTATGTATAGATTTTTGTATGAGAGACTAACTTGAATTGTAAACTTTCACTTAAAGCACAACAAAGAAAATAAATAAATAAAATAAAATAAAAATATTCGGAGAATAAAGAAGATGCCAGATGGGGTTGAAAGCTCAGATTTAGCTTTCCTGTCTATCTTTATAGAAAAAATATTAATAAACTCTGACTCCTGAAAAAAAAAAAAAAGAATCAGTTTTCAAAATATTGGGAAAGCCAAATCACCAGACAGGGCCTCTTCTCAATTAAGCACTTGTGATCCTTTGACTATGCCAGGTGCCTAAGAAAAATTCCAAATGAGGCTAATACCATGGTGAGTTTCTAAACCTGACGCATTTTTCAAGAAGGCAGAAATGCTTTAAACACCACTCTAAAAGGAGGCACTGGGTAGAAGCAGAGAACCAAACTAATAAAATCCATACCCTCATTAATGTTGTTGTTGTTAGGTGCCGTCAAGTCAGTTCTGACTCATAGTGACCCTACGCCCCACAGAATGAAACACTGCCCGGTCCCGCGTCATGCTCACAATCGTTGTTATGATTGAGCCCATGGTTGCAGCCACTCTGTCAATCCATCTTGTTGAGGGTCTTCCTCTTTTTCGCTGACCCTGTACTTTACCAAGCATGATGTCCTTCTCCAGGGACTGATCCCTCCTGACAATATGTCCAAAGTATGTAACATGTAATCTCGCCATCCTTCCTTCCAAGGAGCATTCTGGTTGTACTTCATTAATATCGCACACGATTAAAATTTTGTTGAAGAATATTCAAAAGCAGTTGCAGCAGTACATCAACAGGGAATTGCCAAAAACTCAAGTCAGATTCAGAAGAGGACATTGAACAAGGGATATCATTGCTGATGTCAGATGGATTATGGCTGAAAGCAGAGAACACCAGAAAGATGTTTACTTGTGTTTTAGTGACTATGTGGAGGCATTCAACTCTGTGGACCATAATAAATTATGAATAACATTGTGAAGAATGGGAATTCCAGAACACTTAACTGTGCTCATGAGGAGCCTGTACTCAGACCAAGAGGCAGTCATTCAAACAGAACAAGGGGATACTGGGTGATTTAAAGTCAGGAAAGGTGTGTGTGAGGGTTGTATCCTTTCACCATCCTTATTCAATCTGTATGCTGAGCAATAATCCGAGAAGCTGGACTTATGAAGAAGGACATGACATCAAGATTAAAGGAAGACTCATTAACAACCTGCAGTATGCAGATGACACAACCTTGTTTCCTGAAATTGAAGATGACTTGAAGCACTTACTCATAAAGATCAAAGACTACAGCCTTCAGTATGGATTACACCTCCACATAAAGAAAACAAAAATCCTCACAAGTGGACCAATAAGCAACATCATGATAAACGGAGGAAATATTGAAGTTGTCAAGGATTTCATTTTACTTGGATCTATAATCAACCCCCACGGAAACAACAGGCAAGAAATCAAATGACGCATTGCATTGGGCATATCGCTGCAAAAGATCCCTTTAAAGTGTTAAAAAGCAAAAATGACACTTAAGGACTAAAGTGCGCCTGACCCAAGCCATGGTGTTTTCAGTCTCCTTATATGCATTCAACAGCTGGACAGTGAAAAAAGAAGACTGAAGAATTGATACCTTTGAATTATGGTGTTGGCAAAGAATATTGAATGTACCATGGACTGCCAGAAGAGTGAACAAGTCTACCTTGGAAGTAGTACAGCCAGAACGCTCATTAGAAAAGAAGATGGTGAGACTTTGTCTCACATACTTTGGACATGTTATCAGGAGGTACCAGCCCCTGGAGAAGGACATCATGCTTGATAGAGTAGAGGGTCAGAAAAAGAGGAAGACCGTCAGCAATCGATGGATTGACACAGTGGCTACAACCATGGGTTCAAGCACAACAACGATCATGAGGATGGCGCAGGATCAGTGTTTTGTTTTGTTGTACGTAGGGTTGCTGTGAGTCGGAACCCACTCGACGGCACGTAACAGCAACAACAACTATAGTGTATGGTAAATTATAGTGCCATATCTAACTTCTTGATGATATATATCTTCTAATGGTGTTTTAGTTTCTAGGTCTTAGATTCCAGACATCTGGTTTGGATTGGTTAACATTTTTAGCAAAGAAAAAAAAAAAAGAGGTTTTATTCATCTATCGTCCTTCATTCACATTCCGAGAATTAGTGCTATAGTTTTTGGCAACGCTGAGTCCTAGACCTGTTAAACACACTTGACCTAAGATATCTGCTCTAAGAGCTAGAAATTGGCTGATTTTCTAAATGCGGTGTCATCTTTCGGTTGATCTTGTGTGTCCTAATAAGTCATTGGACTCCATTAAAAGTGAGTTACATCAGAGATTGTTGTCAAACTAATAAAGCCTCTAATGCCTTATAGGACCTGCAATTATTCCAGTGAGAGAGACAGCCCAGGCCATAGCTGCTGAAGGAATTCCCATTTACCCAGTCATCAAAAATTCCTCTGGCTGACAAAGAGCAGAATATAGAATAACGTAGGTAAACTTCAGCCATTAACTTGAGGATTCTGAACTTTGATTTCTTTAGACTCCTTATTCTCAAGAGAAAGTTAACAATTGCAGACTTTCTTTCCTTTGGGCCTCAAATTATTTTGATCTTAACATGCGAGGGGATTTAATTTTTGTACTTTAATTTCTCTCTGGGAATATTTTAAATGGAAGATGGTTTATATTCAAATGCGAGGTGTCTCTATATTATTGGGATTTTATTACTGAAATCCATTTATACATTGTATTAATAGATACTCAATGTGTCATTTAGTCTCACTGCAGAACCTCTAATAGACTACGTTGGACAATATGACTGAATGTAATTTGGGATGGTAAAAAGAGTGGGAACTTATTTTCCAGCCCTAAGTATACAATGATCTTGGACTTCACTTGATTAATGTAACATTCGCATCCATTTTGCAATCTTCTGGGGAAAAAAAAAAAATCCCAGCAGTGGTGCTAAGAGGATCCACAAGAAAGGTATCATCGGCATTTGGGGAATTACCTTACTAGGGACTGCTCTAGTAGACAGCTGATCAGATTTTAAAACGTCTATGTTCATGCTAGACAAATGACTGTGTATAATGGGCTGAGAATATAAGATCTGGGGAATGACATGGGGGAATTATCCTTTCTCAGTCCCCAAGTTTACTTTAATGTGGAGTAGCATCAAATCTTGGCCTCACTCTATCCCTCACTCACTCCTCTCATGTGATAGGAGTTATCTAGTTTTGGGGAATTTCAAATGAGATTCTTGAATGAAAAATGCATAGGTCAGTTCCTTCCTTGCCCCTTCTTCTTTGAAGCTAACTGCGTGAATGAAGTGTGTCATTCTTTTCTGCTCCTCTGTGTTATAAGATGTGCAGAGCAGCTCCCACAAGAGAAGAATTGGGGTTGTCTTGTGATGCCTGTGAAGGGGCGAGAATTTGTCAATTTCTGAAGCTTAGTGCTAGGATGTCCACTCAATCATGGATATAAGCCTTATGTGGGAGACTTGGTTCTATTCCTAGCCAATGCACCTCATTCACAGCCACCACCCATTTGTCGATGGAGGCTTACATGTTGCTATGACAATGAACAGGTTTCAGCAGAGTTTCTAGACTAAGAGATACTAGGAAGAAAGGACTGGTGATTGACTTCTGAAAATCAGCCGGTGAAAATCCTATGGATCATAATGGTCCAATCTGCAACAGATCATGAGGATGGCACAGGACCGAGCAGCCTTTCATTGTGCATGGGGTCACCATGAGTCAGGGCCAGCTTGACAGCAGCTCACAACTCCAATATTAACTTTATCAGCAGTAAAAGTAATTTGTCATCTGTCTTACTGTTTTACATTTATTTCTCAAATGGTCTGAATTCGGGTGAGGAAAAGAGTGTAATTGATTGGTTCCTGCCTCAAACCTTACTCTTCAATAAGGGTATTTTTTTTTTTTTTGTCTTGGCTAAGAAGGAAAGACAAGATTATTTGTCACTTCTGAGAGCATCTCACTGAGCTCAGTGGAAAACAAAAATTATACCCATATGACTGTTACAGCCTAAAAATACACTTTAACTAGGAAGTATAAATGCTCTCAATTTGAGGAAATGCATAACTAATTAAAAACACACTTAAATGACTGATTAAAATGATGTAGGAACTATTTCAGCAATGCTTGAACTATTTTCAATTGTGACTTTTAGTTATGGGGCTGTTTCAGTTTCATTAAGCCGCCGTACATACAGGCACTTAATCTATTCCATTATATCTCGGAGTATTTGTGTTTCACGTTCCCAGCGTGTTAACATCTGTAATATAACATGGGCTTTAACAGTCATCACTGTTCTCATAATTGATGCGTGCTGTTTGACAAACACTTCTGTGCAGTGGTTAAGACCTCATCTGCTAACCAAAAGGTTGGCAGTTCGAATCCACCAGCCAGCCGCTCCTTGGAAACCCTATGGGGCAGTTCTACTCTGTCCTATTGGGTCACTATGACTTGACAGCAATGGGTTTTCTGATATATCTAGGTTGAGGGAGCAGAGCAAAGATCTCCCCAGGAAGCGGATTTGAGTTACACAGGGACAGGTAACTTGGTTCATCGCCATACATAGACATTCTGTAGCTTCTTTGTAGCATAGGGAAACAAATCAACATCCTAAGCACTTTGGCATCTCTATTTTGGGAAATTTTAGCCTAGAGAGAAACCATGGGGAGTACGCTAGCTGTCTTTTATTACCTTGAAGAAGTTTGTGTAGAGCCATTGTTGTGAGATGTTCTAGAAGGCAAAGTAAGGATAAATGGGTGGAAATCACAATGTGGAATATGTTGGCTTAATGAAAAAATTATTTTTTAATAATGACAGCTGTCTTGCCATGAAATAAGCTGCTTTCAGTAATAGTACACCACCTTGGGCCATTTCTTGGTGATGTGGTCAAAAGGATTCCCATTCAGGCTGCGAAGTTGGATCAAGTCCGATTGAACTCTGGAAACTATGACCCTATGAAAGTTCTTCACATAATCAAAACACCAGAAAATTTGGATTCAGTTTTGGAACAGAAGAATTTAATATATTCTATCTTATTATACATTCCCCCTAAATTACAAAGTCAATAGCTGCAAATATATTCTGCTACAAAGCTTTCTGTAAGAAATATCTCTATAAGAAAATACATCTCATTAACATTTCCTGTAAATAAATTACTTCAAATAATAATTTTTGAAGGAGTGAACACAAGGGAAATAATGCAGGAACCAGATTGTAATTACGGTATAAGAAACGTTTCATTGAAATGCTCTATTTTTGTGTCTCTAAGCTTATAGAAACCTGTTTGCATAAACTGTAGCTCTTGGGTAGATTAGCTTCTTTATTTATTTGTTTGTTTAGCAGACATGTGGGGGAAATATAAATTTTAATCATCCTAATAAATGTATGGGGGAAGCTGAAATTCTTAATAGATATTCAGGCTCAGGTTCAATTTCTACTGGGAGAACTTGAACTTAAGATAGCAGATAGAGCTTTAAAAAAGAAAATTAAAGAGTGATGTGTGGTCTATTAAAAATAAAAAGGTCAAAAGTAACAACTATAAAATAATCTTGTTGCCATTTATGCTCTAGACATAACATTTAAAACTGAATAAAGTAAAAAATGTAATAAAATGGTTTCAAGGAATTTAGAACCTGTGGTTTCTATAGAGTAGTGATATGTAGATGTTACAAATGATTCCATTTATATTTTTTAACCTCAATGGATGCAGAAGGCAGAAACGATATCTTTGGCAAATAAAACAGTTGTTGCTCAGAGAGGTGGTGCAGAAAAAGGAGATGTTTAGGGTACCCAATGGAATCTCACTGTACTACCTGGAAGTCCATTTCGTGAGACTTCTTATTAATATTATTTTAGGACTGCAAAAATGCAAAATAAATATTTTGAGGATAATAAAAGCAAGCAACCTCACACTGAACTAATCTGCATAGTAAATATTGTGATAGCAAATCCCATTGAAAACTTCCATCTAGTTTTTGCAGCTTCTGGCTTCAAGAAGTCAGCTTATGCTTCAGACATAAGATCCACAGGTTGTCAAGACCTGACTACATGACAAAGTTCTCTCCACTTCCTTGCTGTGCTTCAGTGAAAGACAGATACAGCTCAAGTCCTTATTATCAATTTTACCTTGTTATACTGCAGAGTATGTAAAACAAAACAAAACAAAAATTGTATTTGTCAGGCTAATTCTATCAAGATGTAGGGAATGCCAAAGCTTTGTTCCCTACATATTTTGGAGATCTTGAAATTTTGGTCAGTCTGTGAAAATTTTGCTCCATGCGTATATATGCTTTGGTATTCACAGTTAATGGGTTTAGTTTGGCAAATAAAACTTATTCAGGATATGAACTGCATACAATCAAGAGAGATGCAACGTAGACCCTTTTGAATCAGAGTGCATAGTTTTTGTTGTCTTATGTCAGTTCTTATTAATTACAGGTGAAAATAAATTTTTCAAAAATGTAAATAAGCAGTTTGAGGCAAAAAAGTTTGCGTGTGTGTGTATGTTTAAATGGGTCTTGAGAAAAGATTTACCGTTATTTTGAAATTATCTGAAGAATATAGGGTGCTTTTTTTCCTTTGTCTACCAAGGCCTTTAAATGCAATAGAAATAGTCTTCTAAATTAAGGTGTGATTCTTTCTTCCAGATTAACTCTGCTCCATGCTTTTATTTCCTGTTCACCAACTATTTTCTTGTTTTAAAGCCTATTATATGCCAAGGTATACTGGGAGAAGAATATTTTGTTAAAACAATACCTTTGAATAGAAATATGGCTTTCAGGTTATTTTTATAGGCAATCAGCAACCTGAAGGAAAATCTATCCTTCAGTACAACCTAAACTATTGGAAAGTCACGTGGTCTTCATCAGTAATTTCCACTCTGTGTGTGTGTTTTAGCAATAGCATTTCCACAAATGTGTACATTATTTACATCAACAAGTTGCATAATGGAAACACACTGGTTGCACTGCATTTGTCACCCATTCTCAACCACTCAGTTCTCTTTTTCTGTCTCTCTGTGACCTGTATTCTTATCACATGCCCCATTCTAGCCATTCTTATGAGTTCCAGCCCTTACTTTCCACCATGCTACAATGTATTAAATACACAAGTTCACAGTCAGCTAGTTGTGCTTTTCCCCACTGGTGATCAGATTTTCTGACACATGTGGAGTCTGGCCTTGGAGGAGTAGGTGGCATCTTTCCATACTTTGCAAGACAGGCCCTTTGCACAGTCACACCGCTGGAAAATTTCCAGCCCATGAGAACCTTTCTTGCGCTGTTTGGTGCAGACCTCCCCCTGATGGAGCACTGGCTTGCAGATTTTGGTCCAGAAGTGACGGGCACAGCAAAACCCTTCAATGCAGTCTGTGGATCGCAGACAGGGGTCTCCTTCATGCCCTAGAGAGATGGTGAACGAGAGATTTGATCATGACATTCTAGAAAGAATTCTGTTTCACAATCAGAAGCACATAAAATAGTTTTACTTATATTATTTTCCATGATTTTATCATTTATAATGGAAAAAGATTCACACCAACTGGATCATCCTCTATTCTCTTAAATTTATTATTGTTTCTTTCCACTATTTGGGGACTGAATATCAAGTTTAATGAATAGCTAGGACTATGGTTCAGGAGAAGGCTGAAATTCTCAGGGAGAATGTTATCGGTTTGAGCCCAACAAAGACAACAGAAACTCCGAGTATTGACCACAGAGGATATTTAATGCAGAGATTTGATCACACAGATAGCTGTAGAGCAGCAGAACCAGAGGAAAGTGAGGCAACTCACAGACTGGCAGTGGCTGGAAGCCACTATCATACTGAGGCTGGAGGGTGAAAAGGAGCAGGTGATGTTAGAACCCAGGAGCTGGGATCACGAGCCAAGATTGGAATCATAACAGGAGGCCTATCTGGCAGGAGCTTAATCCACAAGGAGACAAAATTGCTGACTGAAAATCTACTTGAGGAAGTAAAAGTGGAAGAAAATACTGGCTTACTCCTTCCTTCTGCCTTTCAATCTCCCACCAGGACCACACCCAGCCAGTAGGCATCTAACAGGGAGCTTGGGAAATACAACCTATAGAGGGCTGTAGTACAGCAGAGAAAGGACAATCAATCAGAGGACCAACAGGACCAACAGGCCCAGGGTCAACCCAGAACCCACTGTAAAAAAAAAAAAAAAAAAAAAAACATGTGAAGGCACAAATCTAGGTATTTAATTAAGGGGGAAAAAAAAGATTAAGTTAGCAACTAGCACCCACACATCATGGTTGGACTGATCTGTAATCTGTATAAAGCAGGAGTTGGCAAACTTTTCCTGTAAGGGGCCATATAGCAACTAATTTAGACTTTTCAGGCCATATAATCTCTGTTGCAGCTTCTCACCTCTGCTTTTATATTGCAAAAGGAGCCATAGACAATGTCTTAATGAATGGGCATGTCTGTATACCATTGGGAGTCCCTAGGTGGTGCAAATGGCTAACAAGTTCAGCTGCTAAACAAAACGTTGACAATTCAAGTCCATCAGAGGCACCTCAGAAAGAAAGTCTGATGATCTACTTCCAAAAAATCAGTCATTGAAAACCCTATGGAGCACAGCTCTACTTTGACACACTTGGGTCACCATTAGCCAGAATTAACTCCAGGCAAGTGGTTTGGTGTTGCAATAAAACATTTTTTACAAAAACAAGCAGCTGAGCAGACTGGGCTCATGGGCCGTAGTTTGCCAACCCCTGGTCTGAAAGGTTATCTGTCAATCTAGATAAAACTAACCGTACTGTGTGATCTGGACTCAGCTCCCTAGCAATCTGACATAGGATTCCTTCCTTATTTACCATTAGAAAATTACAAGCATAATTAAATAAAAATAATTAGTAAATTTGGAACTGGACTGTGACATAGATATCTGTTGGAATAAAGAAGTATACTAACGTAATAATAAACGCATGTGAATTTGATGGAATTGAAAAAGGAGGTATAAGGAAAAAGGACTTAGAACTTCAGGGAGTGTAGACAAAGGATAATTGAAGAGGAATTATTTGTCAGTCTCTCTTCAGCACTATTCATGTGACGATTAGTAGTCCAGGTCAGACTAATAGGTCAGATACTGTATGGGACACTAGCTCCGCAAGACATGAAAATGTGAGGAAATGGTTTTATGGTCAAACAAGCTAGAGAAATACAGTGTTAAAAAAAAGTTAATCATTTTTCTTCATTGCAGGAATTCTCAGAGGCTTCATTATACCAATGTTTATTATGAATTTCCAAAATGGAGGGATGCCCTATTACAAAGGTCATTTGACCACAGGACACTTTAGTTCACAGAACCTCTTGAAAGAGTAGTACTCCACAGAATACACATGGAAAAAACATCCTTTAAAAAATGTCCCACTCCTTAGGTTAAATAATTTCACCCTTTTAAAATTTTACTATTAGTGATTAGTTTTCTCAAATATTTTGAAGCCAGGAGGGGCATTGTATGGCCATATCCCATTAGAGATCAGTTATTTAGTAGATTATATAATCTGTGTGTTTAGTAAAATAAAGTTTCTGAATCTGCAAAGGTAAGAAAAAGATTCAAAAGCTAAGTTATCCAACCATATGGAGGCACTTTCCCATTTATTTTTCAGAATGCTTTATCACTTGGTATGCGACAGGAATGCTCGTATAGAAAATTTCTTCTAAATTCCGTATAAGAAAATTACATTGTTGATTAGAGTACTGCAATTCTCCTGA
Organism: Dugong dugon; assembly: GCA_030035585.1. Classification (NCBI taxonomy): domain Eukaryota; kingdom Metazoa; phylum Chordata; class Mammalia; order Sirenia; family Dugongidae; genus Dugong; species Dugong dugon. Next base: position 14,647,274 of record CM057463.1, on the reverse strand, counting down.
GAGAATTTCTAGCAATTTAAGACCTCTAAGACACCTCTAGCATCTTCAAAAATAGGAATTAATAAATTCGTTTAAAATCTTGCCATTAAACTACCTTCCTTGTGATTTTTTTTCTAAAATCAATGGAATTAATTACCTATATTTTATTTTTCTTTAAACAAAAAGAAAAAATAAAAAATCTTTGAGCTACAGATAGCCCTACCTTTTACGTGTGACATCTTGGAGTGTGGTCTTCCTAGATTCTGCCATCCCAAGTCATGGTTTGAATAGTGACCATGATTTCGATCTCTGTGTCGAGTGCCATCCAGAGCTGGGATATGCGGAGTTAAGATGCTCTCAGTGACCGGGATGCAGATGCCTGTAGTCATGTAAGGGAGTCATGTAAACGGTTAGATTAACTAAATTCTGTAAAGTGTGGTGCTTATCCAACTATTCTCCCGATGTGAGGTGAGCTATGAAGTCATTTATTTATTCATTCACTCATCCATTCATTTATTAATTTACTTATTTATTTATTGAGATTGAATATAGGATTGTTTGACTCTGGAGCCCTCTTTCTTTGATTTAAATCTTGGCTCAGCCACGGCCAAATGACCTTGGGCAAAAATAAGAATAAAAACAGACTCACTTTCACTAGATTATTGTAAATGCATGTGAAGTGACTGGAATAGTGACATGGTAAAAACCTAAATTAATTAAAAAAAAAACAACTACGGAGCACAGTTCTACTCTGACACACAGGGGGTACTATAAGTTAGAATCAACATGATGGCAATTGTTCAAAAAAGGTATCGGCAGTAGGACTATGCCCAGAGGTGAGGAACAGGCACGGGAAAAATATGAGCTTGATTTCTGTGTGTGTATGTGTGTGCCGGGGGGGAGGTGTGAGAGAGACTGAGTATGTTTCTGATTATCTTCTGAGATGAATTAACATGTTTATCAGATTTTGTCTATGATTCTTCATTGCTCTCATTAATGCTGAAATGCCTGCCTGCAAACCCACTGAGTGAAGCCATGCTGACTTAAAGATTGAGGGACGGAATCTTGTGTCACTTTTTGGAGGGACCAATTATTCCATCACCCCGTGAGTGTGTCTTCTGAAGAAGAAGTCTTGAACTTAAGTACTTAAGGTACGAAACTGGAAGATGAGCTCACGACTGCATTCCTAAAGCACAACATGTTCTTTCCTTGCACGTATTTTTTTATGTGTTTAGTGGAATAAAAAACGGTTAGCTATTTGTATGCAACACTTCAACATGGCAACACCACGCTGTTGTTGTGTGCCACTGAGCTGATTCCAATTCATAGTGACCCCATACGACACAGTAGAACTGCCCCATAAGATTTGCTATGCTGTAATCTTTATGGGAACAGATTGTCAGGTCTTTTCTCCTGTGGAGTGGCTGGTGGGTTCTAATTGTTGACCTTTCAGGTAGCAGCCAAGTGTTTAACCACTTAGCCACCAGGATCATGAAATACAAAAGATTATCAAAGCCTAGGAAAAGTAAGCTTTGGGAGGTAATCCGGGTAATTTTACATATGCCTAAACCATAATCCAGCCCCTGCCAGTCCTGAAAGGCTTCTTACATTTCAGGACTCTGACTAAGAAGAAGTCAGCCTAACTTACAGTATAGGCCTACACAGAAAGATGGTGGGTCAGTGGTAGAATTCTCTTTTTCCATGCAGGAGATCTGGATTAGATTCCAAGTCAACGCACCTCATGCACAGCCACCGCACAACGGTTAGAAGAGGGTGGCCTGTTGCTGTTATGCTGAACAGGTTTCAGCAGAGCTTTCCGACTGAAATAGACTAGGAAGAAAGGCCTGGATGCCTATTTCCAAAAATCAGCCCATGAAAACCCTAAGAATCACAAATGGTCCTATCGGGTATGGCACCAGCCCAGGCAGCATTTTTTCGGGGTCACCATGAATTGGGGGCCAACTCCGCGGCATTTAAAAATAACAACAGCTTGAAAAGAAAGAGGCCTGCAGATATGTAGGGAGCTCTCTCACCGTTATTGCAGCGGGCGCCAGGGCAACACATGCCATCTCTATGGCAACGCTTCTTTTTCCGCCGGCACACCATGCAGGCTGACGATCCTTGGTGGGGACTGTGGCAATATCTCCCAACTTCACATTCCTTATCACTGCTACAAGGGTAGGCCTGTTACGAAATGAAACAACACAGAAAGCAAAGTTGATTAGATCCTGTAACACTTACGAAAAATTACTGTAGCAGATCATAACGATAAATATAACACAATACGTCCCTCCTAAAGGGAAATATGCTGGTGTATCCTACATAGATCCTACATAGTGATACTTAGTTCAGAACGTTATAAATATTGATTGTTGATAGTGACAAAGATAAGGAAAAGCTTGAAACTACTCATATATTTTCATCGACACAACTTTGAAGTTAGGATTTAGAATTTGTGTTGATTAGTGGGGCCCTTTCCAAGTGACTTTGGGGGCTCAAGAACCATTGTGACGGTTGTTTTGCTAATGATTTAAGGTGGGAATGTAACAGTGATCCCAGCCACTCTTGTTTTTCATCTGCTAAATGAGGATGAGGGAAAGGTCAAATAAAACAACATTGTAAAGGGATATGCTAGAAGCTAAAAAAATGCCTCCTGCCCATTAATGAAAGAGCTTTGGTGGCACAATGTTAAGCATTTGGCTGATACTGAAAGGTTGGCTGTTTGAACCCACCCAGCAGCTCTGCAAAAGAAAGACCTGGCAATCGGCTTCCTTAAATACTGCAACCAAGAAAACCCTGTGGGGCAGTTCTACTCTGTCACACGGAGTCATTATGAGTTGGAATTGACTCAACGGCATCCAGCAACAATAAGCCCATTAGCAAACAAGTAGTTAAAAGGTGACTCCTCACAATTCCTGCCTTTGAAGAACAAGGAGAAAGACCACTTTAAGGACAGCTGGAGGCAATGAACTGTGTAGCACAAAGAAACCAAGTAACAGTGTCTTCATTCCAAACATGGCAACAAGCAGTGGCTGAGTTCTGAGTAGCCAGGGAGATGATAAACCCCGACTACGGTATCATGTTCTCAGGAAGCAAAAAAAACAGGCTCCTGCAGGCTCCTGCAAGAGCATTGGTGGTTCAGTGGTAGAATTTTTGCCTTCCATGCTGGAGACCTGGGTTTGAGTCTCAGCCAATGCCCCTCACATGTAGCCAACACCTTTGGTGGAGGGTTGTATGTTGCAATGATTCTGAACAGTTTTCAGAGGAGCTTCTAGATTAAGACAGATAAGGAAGAAAGGCCTAGAGCTGGCGCAGGACCAAATCAATGGCACTAACAACAACAGGCTTCTGCACCTGCAATCTATACAGGAAGAACTGTTGTTTGTGCATTTCTCTCCTATGTTGTATGCTCAGAAGGCTGCTTCAGCGGTGTCATGTACTATATTAAAAAAATAAATATATATACTCTAATTATGCACTCCTTGCCTCTTGGACGTTATTAGAGCATTTAAAATATCCTTGTTCTCAGAGACTAAGAATTGAGCAACTAAAATGTCACCCCACACATCAAATTCACTCATATTTTGAGGCATTTTGAAAGCAAGACTTATTTGCAAGGTTTTTTTTTCTAGTTGACTTTTTCTCCGGTTGATTTCTTTTCAGAGTAATACATTTTTTTTTAATTGAAAGATAAAAAAATAAAAAGATGATACGTAGTCATGCTTAAGCAAGCATAAATGATGTGAATATAAAACTGAGATAACATTTCTGTGACTCAAATAATTAGTGCCATTTGAAGGCTATATTTATGAAATTAGGATTGATGATCCATCTCCGCGTGCACTGGTTATTCCTCTTCCCCTTCTCTGTCTTCCTCTCTCACATGCTCTCTATTTTCTCCCCATGCTCATCTAGTGCATATATGTGTGTACGCATTCAGCCTCCATGTGTTTTTCATTCAGTTCTGATGATCTTCGGTTAGAAAGAGGAAATAAATATGAAGTTCATGTGTGAGTCTGAAAACTTTTACATGTTGTTTTATGGGGAAATATTTTTACCATCATTACAATTTACTACTTATCCTTAAAATAATTACACTGAAAAACCACTGAGTTTAAACCCTAAGTTCTTTCGGATGATGGCGCAGTGACAATGTTTGATGTATACGCTATAACTGGAGCAAAATAAAGCTATGACTTTGTGTATTCTGTAACTCCACCATTAGGTATAAGAAAATCAGAATGAGGTTGAATTCAGAGTATTAGGCCATTTTTCAAGAATCCAGGACAGAGGAAAACCGATCAAATGTTACTCCCCACCTTTCCACGCTCTTTCTGCCCAAGCGTTTTATCCTCTTCATATTTACACTCATTAATTTAATTGAAATACAACTCACTCACATGTTACTCATTTATTTACGTTTATTTCATCAAATTGTTTGCAAGAAATATTTGATGTCTTACAAGTTTCTTGTCCTCCCTTAAAAATAGGACATGTTCTTCTTTCATTGGAAATAAACATGTGCCACCTAAAACATCATGTGCCATTTACAGCAAAAACAAGAAATCTTCCAGGGATTCTGGATCTGGACTAATACTTGGTTCCATTCATAAAAATTAGTGCATATGATAGCAAGCAAGTTGTTGACTAAAATTAGCAGCTCATTTATGCAGACAATTGTGGGAGGTGTAGCATTATCTTTCCATTTTCAGCTGATAGGAAACTGGAAATATTAAAACGGCAAACATTTGATGCTGATGTTACAAAAAGTGGTACTCACCATAGTCATGTCGGTATCACAGTAAAATTCACACAATTCAATTTTTAAGAGGGAAGTTCAATTTGTTTAAGCCTGAAAATATACGGTGGTTCAAGCCCACCCCAAGAATCTCAGAAGTAAGTCTTGGTGATCTGCTTCCAAAAGGTCACAATCTTGAAAACTCCATGGAGCACAGTTCTACTGTCCAACACATGGGGTCACCATAAGTCAGAATTGACTCGAGCATAACTTACAACAACAGGTTTTCTTATGCTCCATTATAATTTTCAATTAGTTTGAACTAGAAATGATAATGGCAAAGAGTGAATCAAAAGAAAGAAAAAAAATTGGAGGTTATGAATAAGATGAACTTGGACTTGGAATGAATACCTGGTGCAAGCAGTTTGCCATTGATGGCTAACCTAAAGGCTGGTGGTGTGAACTCATCCAATGATCCCACAGAAGAAAGGCCTGGTGATCTGTTTCCATTAAGAGACAGCCAAGAAAACCCTATGGAGCAGTTCTGCTCTGTAACACATGGGGTTGCCGTGAATCAGAATCAACTGGCAGCAACCAACAACTACATCAATGGATAAGGTGAACCTGGACTTGGAATGGAATCCCAGAATATAGTATTATAATGAATTCTTTGAAGATTTAAAAAATAAATTTATCATCATTGAAATATAATGTTTTGGAACTTCTCATATAAGCTTATGGAACTCATGGCTTTAATGTATAGTCTATATGTATGAATAAATTCAAGAAGAGATTAAGTAATTTGATTGAAAGCAGGTTTCAGAGAAAGCAAATAAGATTTGGTCGCATGCCTTACCTTCTGAGATCAATATCCTCCAGCACAGTTTTACTCAGCTGTAAAGCTTCTCCTGGCATACCATTAGCAAAAAAACATAGAACATGAGGAAATATGGATACGACCCATTAATAACCATCATCATGTTATCAGTCTAATGCATTATTGCTCAGTAAAGAGTTTTGAAACAAGGCATTTTCAAGCTGAGTATGAGCGCTCTGCAGTTTGCCCTTGGGGTGTTTTATACATTAACCCCTTTAATGTCCCTGGGAATGGTATCACAGTAGGCAAGAAAGAGAGGGAGAGAGGTACATATGGCTCAGCGTAGTCATGGAGGACCCTGGTGAAGTAACGACTATGCCAGTGAATACATGGCTGAAAGGATTTATAGACTCTAACAGAAGTACCATTCAGAAACTTGCACATCGAAAATCCTTAGTTTTCATTTATTTGGCCTTCAAAGGCTATTACTGGGTCCCGTCTGATGATAGTTTTCTGACAAACAGAAACTGAGTTTGAGTACCTTGGTCTAAGATTTCATTTAACAAAAAATAGTAATAATAATATCTTTCCTGGTATTTATTTAACAGGTGAATAAGACTAATTTTTTTTACTTGCTATGAAGATTATTAATGGTGGATTTTTAGGACTCTTCATTGACCTGGACTTTAGGTAAGCAGACTAGAAAAAGAAAAGTTGCCACTGAGTCAATTCTAACCCATGGCGATCCCACGGTGTCAGAGTAGAACTACACTCCATAGGGTTTTCAACTGCTGATTTTTCAGAACTAGATCTCCTGGCCTTTCTTCTGAGGCACGTTTGTGCAGACTTGGATCACCAACCTGTTGGTTAGCAGGTGAGAGTGTTAATCATTTGAACCACCCAGGGACTCTAAACAAACTAGAGACCTTTTCTTGGTTGTCTAAAAAGGAACAGTAAGAGTTTGTGTGGGAGGCCAGGAATTGAGTGAAAGAATTAGGGAAAGAACTTAGTACACTTGTATTATACCAAAATGTGCCATTATTGAATCAGAAAGTATACTTTGTGAGCATCCAGGAATGCTCAGCTTTGTGCAGAATCACTCAGTACTCAGCCTCAGTCACAATCAGGAGATGGGTTCATTTGGGAACACCTAATAATAGCAGATCATTGGCCGTAAATTATCAGTGTATGAGAGCTGTCAATGATCAGGCCAAAAAACAAAGAGAAATTTTGTCCAACCCCTTTTCTGACCTAAAAATAGAATGGTTTCCTCAAATAGCAGTGCTAGTTATCCTTACAACCATGACATGAACTAAAAAAAGAACGAACACAATGAACCCAGCTTGAAAATAAAGTCTATCAGAAACGAGCATTTCTTTCTAGTATAAAGCATTTTTAAGTCCATTTCCTCTGTGCTAATTAAGAATCATTACTTAAAATTTTAGCAATGAAGTTAAGACAGGTTACGTTCTACAAAATGAGAGTTCGGTGCATCCTAACTAAGTCAGAGAACTTGGGGATTCTGAATGTGTTCTGGTTCCCTGGCCTCAATGGAAGGTGTCATAACTAAGAACATTTAATAGTGACGGCTGAATGCACACAAAGATAAGGTGTTTGAATAGTGACCTATGCAATGGATTTAGATATTAGAAAAATAAATCTGGCCATTTCTTATTTCTAGAAGCCTCCAAACACCAACAACGTGTCCTGCTGCAGCTGTTGAAAAGACAGAATACTGCCAGAAAACAGTGACAAGCCTGTAAACAACATTTTCTCATTCTGTTTCTGACAACAGTTTTATGTCTGCTTAAATTCCGTGTAAATCAGAGTGATAAGCAAAAGCTCATCATGTAACCAATGATCATTAAATAATATGTAGCCAACAGAGTGAAATGTAGTTAGTGCATTGTATTTGAGCTAATTGAACCTTTTTTTTTTTTTTTTTTTAGTTATTCTCTAAACTACAGGGAGAAAAGGCCTACTCATTCAAGACTTCTTATTTTGCAATTACTGCTCATCACTTACAACACGCAGATCATGTAAATGCAACAATGAAGCAATCAGATCGCTCAGAACAATGAAGTGAGAAGCTTTCCAGGTATCTCAGCAACCCTGATCGTTAAATAGATCTTAGGCCAGAAGTAAAGACCTTATTTTAACTCCCGTGTTTTTAAAGTAATGACATTGTTCCTGCTTAATGATGGGAAGAAAAAAAGAAGAGAAAGATCACAAAGTGTTCATGTGGGATGGCCACCCATCCGGATTCTTGCAAGACCGTCCTGGTTTTGTTGTTGTTGTTTCCATTGGGACAATCCCTTGTCCCCACAAGCGCTGTTTGTTACAACCTCGGAAGTTTTCTGGAGCCAGAAAAACGTCATCAGCTGGGCAGGCAGAAGAAAGCCTGCAGGGGATGACCCAGCTGTGGGAATGAAAAACATTCTGGGCAAGTGGATAGAAGGAGGTAGCAGCAAAGGGTTGGGGGCTGGACTTTATCGGTGTCTCAAAGAGAGTACAGTTACACCTGGGAAACCAGATCCAACGGGCTTCCCCAAGGTCCTTACAGAAAAGATTAATTTCCCTTGACATGACATTCCACATGATAGATCTATATTTCCATGACACGCAAGGAAACCTTTCCCTTTATGGTGGTCGTTTCAAATCAAACATGAAAATTGCAACTGCCGGAGGTGTGGGAATATGTAACTCAATTTGGCCAGTGTGTAGTTGTATACTGTGTGCCAAAGGATGTGCAATCCAATCTTTTCCAGTCCACAATTACCTCCAGGGGTTAGGGGTGCATCTTTGAGGATTCATGAACATAAAGCCAGGAGGATCGAGTTATATTACATTTCAGGGGAAAAGCTGAGATATTTCATGATGTCCTGGATGTGTAGCCATAGTACGTGTAGCACCAGCTATAATCTAGACACTTAAAACTAGTTAAGTGATCTACAAATGTTTTGCTTGTGTCACTCTTAAAATAATTTGGAAAAACATACATCCTCTCACATATGTGACATATCAAATTTTCAGCATGTTTGTTTTATCAACACAGCATATACAATACTAAATGTCTTATAAGATGAAGTTCACAGTAATTTGACATGATTCAATAAAATAGCTTATAACTCTCTTATGCTGATCTTGAAATAAATAACAACATATTTACCCATAGATTTTTTTACCTTGGAAAAAATAAGATAGCTTGGGACACACTCAGTTACATCTGAAAATATATAAGCTGTTAATCTCCGCTAAGGAGACCTGGTGGCAGAGTAGATAGCTGTTAACCTAAAGGGGAACAATTCTAACCCTGTCCATGGGAGAAAGATGTGGCAGTCCACTTCCATATAGATTACAGCCTTGGATACCCTATGGGACCGTTCTACTCTGTCCTATAGGGTCACTATGAGTTGGAATCGACTTGATGGCAATGGATTTGCATTTTTTGAATCTTCACTATTTTGGATGTTCTGTATTCAGAACTTTCCAATTGGACATCAAGCATCACTTTTAAAGAATTAAAGAATTAAGGATAAGACAAGAAAATAAAGTATCCTTGTGGGTTTAAGATGTTTTGAAAAATCATTAAGAGTGTCTTTGTTAAAACCAATATTTTAAATTTTACTTTCTTTTATCATCCAAAATGTTCCTGGCTAATGCAATGTATTAAGATTTGGAATACGTGAGCATTTTGCCGCCCCCTCCCCCGTCCCCATAAAGTGGAAGAAGACATACTGAAAGCATAGGCATATTACCCAGCAATTTTAGGAAAAAGCATGCATGGAAGTTGAGGCTCTGCAAACTGATTCCCTTAAAACAATCCATGCTGTGCACCTTGTGGAAAATCTTTGAGTAGGTTCTACATGTATTCAATTTAAAGACTAAAGTGGTTAGACATTTGGCTTTTAATGTAAAAGTTCAGAGTCTACAGAATTTCTACTAATACTGTTTGGATTGTAAATGAGGAATGATTAATTTCTTCCAGTCCCCCATTAACATTCCCAGTGCATTCAGAAATCCTCACCTAAATCCTAGGAAACTAGAATTCTATGAAATAAAGGCAAAAGTCCTCTTTAACTTGGGCTGCTCCACCCTGTTTTCTGTATGTCATTAAGCAGAAAGATTCTAGGGAATGCCCTATTCTGCACATGGACCACCTTCTCAACTGTAGCATGTACATCACTCTTACTGATGAAGGGGTGAATGAGGAGAGTTAACCTTTTCCATATGGTATCGGCACCTAGAGAATACAAACTCTGTGGTTTACCTTGCTCTTCATTGTTTTTGACCCATTTCCTCCTCATCTGGAATACATAGGACAAAACACTCCTACTCCATGCTCAAAAAGTAGCATCTCAGAAAGAGTTTTGCACCGGTAACTGGAGCCCTCTGTAAATCATACGTAATTATAAAGTCTTATAATTTTGCAAATGGTTGAGTATAATTGTCCCAATCAAAACAGAGGAAGACACAACACAACGTCAAAGTCTCTTCCAAATCTGGGATTGTCTGTATAAGTTTTTCATGGTAGCCTCAGACATTTTTCTACATCATGCTCTTCAGAAAAAGTAAGACAACAGGGAGAATTTTGGAGTTATGCTGGGATTTGGATTATACCTCCAAAATTAATTTGTTGTGTGACCCTAGTCAAGTTACTTAACAAAGCCTCAGTTTTCTTCTTGATAAAATGGACGTATTTCCTACCTTACAGCAGTGTGTCCCAACTTATCTAATCAAACAAATTCTATGGGGTTTCCTTAAAAACTACTTATTCAAGACTCCTTGTCTTGTTGTTGTTAGGTGCCAGCTGGTCAGTTCAGACTCATAGCAACCCCATGTACAACAGAACAAAACACGGCTCAGTTTTGTGCCATCCTCACAATCATTGCTGTGTTTGAGCCCATTGTTGCAGCCACTATGTCAATCTATCTCACTGGGGGTCTTCCTCTCTTTTGCTGACCCTCTACTTTACCAAGTGTGATGTTCTTTTCCAGGGACTGGGCCATCCTGATAACATGTCCAAAGTACATGAGACAAAGTCTCACCATCCTCACTTCTAAGGAGCATTCTGGTTGTACTTCTTCCAAGACAGATTTGTTCCTTCTTCTGGCAGTCCACGGTATATTCAATATTCTTCCCCAACACCATAATTCAAAGGCATCAATTCTTCTTTGGCCTTCTTTATTCATTGTCCAGCTTTCACATGCATATGAGGCAATTGAAAACACCATGGCTTGGGTCAGGCACACCTTAGTCCTCAAAGTGACATCTTTGTCTCCTTGTCTTAGAGATTCTAATTCTGTAAGACTTGCTGGGGTGCAGGAATCTGTATTTCTACAAAGTTCTATCTAAGTGATTTTATGATAAGGTAAGATAGGGAACCACTGCCGAAAAGATTAATGATACTCCTGAGTACATATCATATAGACAATACCTGATCTATATGCAATATGGACACAATATCATCTCCCAGATAAGCATGGGTCTAAGTGGGAGATTAATTCCCTGATAACATGCGTCTAAGTAAGAGGCTTTACTGGTAACAACAACTATTTTCATAAAGGTTCCTCCTCTTTCCTAAGACTTAGCCACTGTGCTTAGGGGTGGGCTTTAGAATTTCTAAAGCTATATGAAAAAGTAAAGGAGAACACATAACAAACATTCCATCGCACTTTGGGAGGAACTCAGAGCTGTCAACACATCGATTATGGCTGGATTGTCTCATATCCTCATGTGGTGTACACCTGTGTCTTGCTGGCAATGCATAACATTGTGGTTTTTTGTATCTTCTGCAAAACAAATATTCTCCCTTCCTATAGCAAGTGTGATAAACAGATGATAGGTGTTTTTATTATTTTCTATTCTTTGTATAGCATCAGATTTCTCTTTTCCAATGAAAACACATTTAAATTTTAAAAATGATGTCCAGGTAGATATGACAACTTCATATACTTTCTAATTGCTATTTAGGAAGGATATTCTTTCTGATTATGGAATAGATCAAATTGGTAAATATTTCTGAGTCCAAAGAGTACACATTTGTGAATTGGTAAATGATATAACATTTGAATTCAAAGGACTCATTTTTCACTTATAATATCCTGGGTTTAGAAATGAGGATATGAGTTTTGTATGAATATGTGTGTGTGTGTGGATGTGTGTGTATAAAGTTATCTTGGGAAGTTTACCCAAGAAATGTATAACGGAGTTTACCCACGGGAATGGGGACAGGGTTGTTGAGAAGCAAAGAAAAGAAGAAAATGTAATTCCCATGTCAACCCTCTTAAATATTTTATCATCTGTATTAGTTCCATCTATTGTCTATTAAAATTAATATGTTTTTAAAAAGAAGTAATTAAAAGTGAATTATGAAATTCAAAGTGAAATCTCTTATTGCTTACTAATTTATGCCTCATGGTTTTTGTATTAGGAAAGCTTATAAGAACTTGAGTTTCCCAGAGCCAAGACTTCCTGCAAAATGGTAGCAAAGCATCCAGACTACAGTTTATTGATTAAAGTTTTTCTGTTTTGTTTCCTAAATGTCACCTTATTAGCAGGATTAGACTATCAACACAACATGCAAATTATATACATATATATATGCATATATATGGGTGTAAATGTGTACTTATATATGTATGTGTACATATGTGTGTGTGTGTGTGTGTGTGTGTGAAAACAATATATTGTTCAAACAATTATTTAATTGAAACAATGTTTATTGTCTTGGCTTGTTTCATTTCATATAGAACATGTAAACTTTAACACTTCTCTAATCTTGTCTAATTCTCTTTCATTTCCTCTAGGAATTAGGCCAGACTAAAGAGTCAAAAGGCCAATCACTGCATTCTATTCTGATTTTGAGGAAACAGCTGATGGAAGCAGATATGATTTAAAAGATTATTCTTTAATGTTTAGGAGAATGGAAAAAAGCACAGCAAATACAATCCACCATATTCAGTCTGTAATTAGAAGGCTTTTATTTCTACTTAAGGACTGCTTTAAAGCCTTTATGAATTTTGCTTGAAATTGTAAAACATTTCCAATTTAGTTTAGAGTTGTAAACAAGAAGGCAGGTAGTGTTTTATCCCTCCAGGTGTGCTGGGGTTGGAGGCAATGACTTGGGAAGAAGCAAGCATAGCCCAGAATGATTACCCAGAGAGCTGGAGCAAGAGGTTCCCTCAATAGTGACAGACAAAGATTCAATTGATTAAAAAAACCTTTTGATTAACAAATAGGATGAGGAGGTGATTCACAGTTCTAACACAGAACTCTCCCTCAGCAATCCATCTATTTCTGCTTCTGCCATTTGAAAGAAAACGAACAGTAAGCCTTTGAAGGGCATTGGACTAGAATCATGACACTATTGTATACCACCTGGGATATAGAAGGGCTAAGATGCAAGCTATATCTGGAACAGGACGCAAGGCTTTTAGAAGCTTTGAACAAGCGAGCTTGTCTGTTAACTAGAGAAAGGAGTGGGAGTTATCTCATAAAATCAGTCATGGGTTGACCATCCTAACTCGTTCCCATTTCCCAGCCTAATGCCTTCTATAGGTATCTCCAGCCTATATTTATGTAACCTGTAAAACAGGTAAGAATCTGTGCTCCATGCCCATGTTTCAATTTCATTTATTTGGAACGTTCACTTGATAATGTATATCTGGCTCTGGGAAACCCAAGCCTAGGAAGGAATTCATGCAAGGGACACTTAGAAGTGCACTGTATTGCCAGTATAATAATCTCTGGCATTCAAAGATCATATACATATATATATATATATGTTCAAGAGAGTTTGAAATAGTCTCAGAGTCCCAAACATAATGGTAGGATAAAAAAAGTCCTGGTGGAAAAGTTGCTTGACATCCTGACAGATGAAATTACGTTTATTTATTTATTTCAGAAATTTACAAGATGTTTGGGTTGAAAAGCTCCACCTTGAAGAGTGTTTTTATTTTTTAGTTTCTGATAATAACAATAATATGACCACATGTTGTGTATTAAAATAAAAATGCTTTGCCAAAAAATAATATCTCAATTCACACATGGTTTTATTTCTCAGCCTCCTACCCCAATGAAACAAATCAATTCTTATTGTGTGGAAGAAGGAAGCGAGGGGCAGCATAAAAAGGCAAGGGAAATTTATGTCTATTGAACAACATGGTATAGAGAAAGACATCAGTCATTGGCTTATGATCTACTTGTATCAAAAAAATTCTATTTAAATGCTTTGCTAGAGAATTGGAAAGGGCAGAAATTATGAACCAGATGACAGATTCTTTGGGTTGTGTGAACCTGGTACTGAAATCTCAGCCTAAGAAAAGTGGTACATCTTGTGATGACATACTCAATGTGTTAGTAATCTCAAAGAGAACACATTAGATGAAGATGTTGGTTCCCCACCCCACCCACCCACATCCGAGGTCATCTGCTTTGGTACAGCAACCAGCACATTCTCAACCACACAAGAGAAGTCAGATGGTTTGTTACTAGATGACAAAAATGAAATTATGTCCCATGGTTTAAGTCACTTTCTCTCCAGCCTGCCCAGAGAGTGGGCTCCCCTGTATTTCTGCGGCCTCTTTTGTTGGCCCCTGTTCATTGGATCCCCAGATGTACTGGCACTGGACTGTCTTTAACACCTCTGTGTCTGATCTCACCTTCCAGCACCTTTTGCAGCAAAAACAGGGATGTGAAATGTGTAGTTCAGCTAAGAAGGTGAGGTTGCCCCCAGGGAATGGGACAGGTATGTCCTGTCTCAACACAACTCCAGTGCTATTTTCGTTAATAGGAAGTCTAGGCAACCACAGAGGACAAAGTTCATTAGCCAAATGGTTAAGAGAGTTTTTATATAACTTTGCTAGGGTCAATCTGTAATCTTATACTTAAAAAAATATCTTTCCCTTTTAAAATTTCTATCCAGCAGTGAAGTGTATCTACAGCTATGTTTAGAATGCTATATGAAAGGTTGTCCTGTTTGGTTTGTTTGTTTTAACCAGAGAAGGAAGCTATTTTACAATAAAGATGAACAGAAAAAAAGCTTTGTTCTTAGCGTGACATATGATCCTTGTGTCTCCTCCTGCCTATCTCCCAGTCCAGCCCTTGCATTATACATGCCAGCTGTGCAGGGCTTCTTTCATACCCTTTAGGCAGCCCCACTCTGGCATGACTCTATGCATTTGCAAACATTCTTCCTCTGCCAAGAACACCCTTCATCCACTCTATCATCAGAATAATTCCAGCTCATCATTCAGAGATTTTATCAAGTGACTTCACTTCTGGGAAGCCTTCTGAGTTGGCTCCCCACTTCTAGCTGAGTTAGATGTCCCTTTTAACCTGCATCCTGCTAACACCTCATACTTATCTGTATCATGGTATAGATCATGCTCTGTTGAATTCTTTATCTGCCTTCTTTAAACTCTTTGAGTACAGGAATTATCTTTCCTCTCTGTGTACCCAATGGCCACATAATGCCTGGAATGTATTTAAACTCATTGCTATCAAGTCAATTCCAACTCATGGTGATCCCATGTGTTACAGAGTAGAACTGCTCCATAGGGTTTTCTTGCCTGTAGTCTTTACAGAAGCAGACCGCCAGGCCTTTCTTCCACAGTGCTACTTGGTGGTTTCAAACTGCCAACCTTTAGGTTAGTGGTTGAATATACAACTATTTGCATTACTCAGGGAACTTTTTGGAATATATTCATCATTCCATATTTTGCCCACTAATAAATTAATAACTGTAATTTTATTGCATCAATAGTTAGAAATTTGTACCATTGAATTGACACAAATGCCCCCACTAAAAAAAAAAAAAAAAAAAAAAAAAAAAAAAAAAAAAAACCTGTTAGGAGAGGGTAAAAAGAAAGAGCGTGAAAGTTAAGAGGTGGTTTTGTAGATATTTTGAAAGAGATTAAAAAAAAACAACTGAGTCCTACATAAACCATCTATAATCTATGACTTTATAGCTGAGGACATCATAAGTTTCTAGGAAGAAAGGAGATAGGCTGATGAGCAATTTCCCAGCCAGCAACTTGGTTGTAAGAATTTCAGGCTTAGCCACCAGAATAAGTGCTATCATCATTTCCTTTAGATTTCATTCCGATTGCTGATAATGTTTTCCACATATAAATTATCTGAATTTGAAAGTACTCTCTTTCATTTTTAAGTCATGTCAATATTTGGGTCATAGCAATAATGCTGCTCTAGTAACCATTGTAGCAGTAATTCTGTACTTCACTTTCTTTCCTAATTACCTTCTGGAAATTATTTAAGGTTGTTGCTATGAAAATGGGTACTAGTGAGGATTAGGTGGAGCTGGTGTCACTCTCCACCCAAAATACTTCTTTCTAACTTTGCCCTTGTCTTTAAATATTTTTCATCTTTTCAGATCATATCTGATGATGTTCCTTATTAACCTCTACCACTATGAGGCATTATTGCAAAGAAGTAAGAAAGTGAGTAACTCATGATGGCCACCTTCAAATGGCTTGAAAACACATAGACGGAATACTAAAGGGGATCCCATTTCTTGATACAACTTATTCATAGGAAAACAGCAACCAGCACATAATAACTGAAGTACATTTTCCAAGTGTTTGCCTCATGGAATGCCCCATCAAAACATTCATTTGATGTCTGACTTGTGTAAGAGCCTAAACAAGATTCTCACCAGCCATGGTAAATGAGTTCAATCTCATTGGCATGTCAGCTTTCACCAAAAAGGTGGACAGCCCTCCTAGGTTTTGAATAAAATTAATTTCATATATGTCTAAGATCCTTGTACACACCTGTCTAATTCCCCTCATTATGCCCACACTTACTGGAATTTTAGAAGCATCTGTACATTTTTCAGGTCCCACTCTCAAGTTCAAGAACTTACAGAAATTTGAAAAAAAGAAAAAAAAAACTTTCTCCGGCTTAAGGTAGTTATGTCTGATATTTGTAGAAAGATGATATGAGCCTATTTCCTGGGCAAATAGGCAAGATAATAAGAACCCTGCATTCTAGGTCAAATTTCTTATGTCCCATGGGTAATACATATTTTGAGTCCAGCAGGGACGTCACTGTGTGTTTACAAATGTTAAGTCCTTATAAGCCTCCTGTGCTGTCTAACTACACAGTCTAGAGACTAGAGTGATTGGATTCCCTTGTTCTGTAGGGTTAGGGGAGACGACAGCCACACCTGGGCACAGCAGGTATCAGACAGGATGGATTACAGTCTGACTATAACATTTCCTGGGTTTAAATGAGATCACCAGAACTTTATTCACACAAGCAAGTAGTTTCCACGTCAACATTGGATGAAGTGACTTTTATTACAAAACCCAGCCCTAGCCAGGCTCTTGTCTAAGGGCAGATCAAAAGCATGAGGATCTGTTGGTACACTGCTTTTCATCTTCCCTCCTTGAGTACAGCACTGTCTCATGCATGCTGATCAAATTCTGCCTGGGATTTTAAATAAGATGACTTGAGAAAGCCAAGAATGAATCCTTGAAATCAGACTGCTCATCCCAAAGTAATAGAATTGGTGCCATGCTTTTATAAACGGCACATTGGAAACTGCTTACAACTTGCAAATGATGCATCCAAGAAACATTAGTATGCCTTTCTTATATAGAAACATTAACACATAACAACAAATTTGCTAAAAAAAAAAAAAAATCCAGTCCTGCTTTCTGGAGAACGTTCCAAAAAGAAATCATAGATCTTTAAAAAAGTTTCACAGAATGAATCAGTTAAGGAGTAATCAGCCTGTTACAGATTATATAATAATAATTAATATTTAACAGCAACTGTATATAGAGCTTTTTGTCTTCAAAGTAGTGAACTTCTTAAGTATTAACAAATTATTCTCTGTGTCACAAACTGCCAACATACGTTTGGAGAGTTCTGGGGAGAATTTTCTTTAACATCCACGTGTTCAGTCCTGTTAATGTCTGCAGTGGAATCCTTCCATTGCTAGAGAAACATGTTTGGATGTACAGAGATGGGGTAATAATACACACCCATGGCCTGATGTCTGGCTGGTTCAGGGCTGAGTTCTCAACCAATATCCAATCAAAGGCAGAAATGTGTTTCGAGTGATCGGACGGTATGGTTTTCATTAAGGACAGGCTTTGCTGAAAATAATACAAAAATTGTCTGGGAATTTGGGTGCATAACCTGGGTGTGGTGAGGATGAGCTTCTTACATTTCTCACCAGAGTTCAGTAACTCTCCACATAACCTCAGCCCAGCCGTGGATTGTTAAATTCACTACCTCACCAGCCAAAATGACTCTTCTTATTAACAGATGCCACAGTTGCTAGATTTTCTCCACAAACTGCACATATTTTCATGAGCCCCTAAAAATAACAGGCTCCTGGAAACTACAGATAGTTTTAACATGTGCTTTTTACAAAATAATATCACAATGTGTATAGGTACTTTATCCATGTGTCACTTTAGAGACAAATAAAGGCCAACTAGTACTGGAAATCCAGGGCAAATTTTAACTATAATCATTTGTTTGTTAACAATTCTCAAAATTATAAAACTGTAGGAGTTCCATTTACTGGATATTTAATAATATTAAATAATTATTATTAATTTTTAGTTTTTATAATGTTGTTATTTTTTAAATAGTTCATTTCTCTTAAAGAAACAACTGAAACGTTTATGTATGAAATAGTAGAATATCTAGGATTTATTTGCAAATGCTCCACGGGAAGTGGTGATGAGTGGGGGAGTGGGTAGGAGCGGATGAAACAAGGTTAGTCATGAGTTGAAAAGTGTTAAATCTGAGGGATGGCACATGGGGTCTCACTCATACTCTTTTCTCTACCTTTATGTATATTTAAAATTTCCATTAAAATAAAATTTAAAAATCCTGCAACATACTCAGGCTTCTGAACTTGTCTTCAGGGAGCAGCCAACTCCAGATATAATCTCAGATTACTTGGTTCCCACATATAGAGCGTGGGCTAGCATCCTGACAACATGGAATCAGAAATCTGTCCTCCTGAGTCCACTCTCACCATAACCAGACCAGTTCCTCCCAATCTATTCCAACTAATGGCATGTCTATGTGTGTCAGAGTAGAACTAAGTTCCATAGGATTTTCAATGGCTAATTTTTCAGTAGATCGTCAAGGCCTTTATTCTTAAGTGCCTCTTGATGGACTTGAACCTCCAACTTTTTGGTTAGCATGGGTACATTGCACCACCCAGGGACTCTCACCTTCATCTTGGATAGACTGAAAGGCAACCTCTAGTAAGACTGCATCAGGCTGAAAAGACCTCCAACAGAGTGGAAAAACTTCTGAGCTTTCACAAACTGGGCTGGTTAAAGCCCCTAGTTCACATTCTGCTATACAAATGTAATCATGACTTAACTAAAATTACATATTGGTGTGCTGGCTTCTGCTCCTCAAATCTCTAAAGTGCATATTCCCAGGAACCACCAGAAAAAACAACCCATTCCTAGCCATTGTGATTCATAGACTATTTACTGAAGGCCTACTAATTTAGGCATCTTGTTTTTGTTGTTGTTAGCTGCCAGCAAGTAGGCCTCCGACTCACGGTGACCCCTATACACAATGGAAATAAACACTTCCCAGTCCTGCATCATTCCTATGATTGGTTATGGATTGGACCATTGTGATCTTAGGCTGGAAGCTCAACTGAAACCTGTTGGGCATCATAATGACACAGAAGGCTATGCTGACAGACACGTGTTAGCTGTGCAAGAAGTGCACCAGCCAGGAATGGCATCTTGGTCTCCTGCATGGAAGGCAAGAATTCTACCCCTGAATCACCAATGTTCCTATAGGCGTGTTACAGGAGGTAAAGACGAATAAAACATGGTGATCGCCCTCAAGAGACTCATACAAAGCAGAGACAAGCAATTGTTTTTGTGGGTAGGTGGTGACGTTACACTCACTCTTAATCTGTTTTAAGGGAGTACACAGGAACTCTATTATCTTGGAGTAGGCAAAGCCGGGGAACAAGAAGACTTGGTATGATCAGACTGAGTGAACATGTTCTAGGTGCATGGAGACTCTTGGGTGTTTTTTTTTTTTTTTTTTTCTTTAATGGGTTTTAGGATACTGGGGTGTCTGTATGAACCAGAGGTGTAGGATTGCATCTCAATACTAGCTACATCAGCTGAAGCCAATGTTCCCCTCTTACTCTAACTCTTCACTCAGTGACAGCTACTTGAAAGGTGCTAAAGATAAAATGTATTCTTAAAAATGCCACGTTATTTGTCTAAGCTTGCTGAATATCAGTGTAATTGAAAAGACAGACCTCTTCATTTTTTGGAAAAGTAAAAGTAGCAAAGGATTGTTAATCTCTGAACAGCCTTCCCATAAACTCACATCCGTATAGCACCTTCCGGTTGGTAAAGAATCTTTCTTGCATCAGATTAGGGAGGTGAGCTGGGTAGGCATTATTAACTTCAAATTTACAGATGAGGAAGCTCACTCAGAGATGTTTAAGTGACCTGCAGTTAGTAAGTGCCAGAGTCAGAAACAGATCCAGGTTTTCTAACTTTATATTTTTGGCCAGATCAGAGGTTCTCAAACTTTAGCCTGCATCAGAATCTGCTGGAAGGCTTGTTAAAACACAGATTTGCGGTGCTTCACCGGTCAACGTTTCTGAATCAGTTGGCCGGAAGCAGGGCCTGAGAATTTGCTGGTCTAGGGACCATACTCAGAAAACTTTGCCTATACTCAGTTGCCCATTCCCCTGTATTCTAATTCAAGTATTTGATAATTCATTCATGGATGGTTATACATATTAAGCAAGTGAGCCTATGGTAGATGTCTGCTTTCTCTACCTTACGGACTTTTTGGCTGGATCAACATTAAAATAAAAACTTGTAGCACTTTATCAGCTTAAAAATTATCATGTAAATGAGATTCTTATTCCATGATGAAGACCAATATCTTTTTACTTAGCTAGCTGAGCTTTTCATCTTCTTCTAGCCTTTCGGAAGGAACTGTTAAAATGCATAAATTAGTACTTCCAGGTGGCCAGAACTATAGGTATCTCCTACCACGGGCCTGTCACACAGCACCCGACATATAAACCAAAAACCAAAGCCGCTGCCGTCGAGTTGATTCTGACTCATAGTGACCCCGTAGGACAGAGTAGAACTGCCCCATAGGGTTTCCAAGGCTGTAAATCTCTATGGAATCAGACTGCCACATCTTTCTCCTGAGGAGCGGCTGGTGGGTTCGAACCACCAACCTCTTAGCAGCCAACACTTCACCACTGCACCACCAGGGCTCTTTGGCCTGGCATATAGAATGGTCATTAAATGCTTATGGAATAAAGTAGTTTACTTAACAATCCAAGGTAAGAGTACTTCTTGCAATAGCCCCACATTTTTTTGTTTAAATTAAAAGTGTACTCCACTTAGTTTTCAAAGGGCAATGTTGTTGTTGTTGGGTGCCCTTGAGTCAATTTTGATTCATAGTGACCACATGTGATAAAGTAGAACTACCCAATAGGGTTTTTTAGGCTGTAATCTTTACAGGAGCAGATTGCCAGGTCTCTCTCCTGCAGAGCTTCTGGGTGGGTTCAAACTGCCAACCTTTTGTTTAGCAGCCAAGCGCTTTAGCCATTGTACCACCAGGGTTCCTTAAGGGGCTTCTTTTGGTATTATTTGCAGCACTTTCAACTATGTGGCTGTGAAGCAATCTATATAATTTTCATTGTGTACAGAGTTTTATATATAGGTTATTTTTTAGCCACCTGGGGTTTTATGCCAGTAATCTAGCCTAATTGCACTAAAAGTTCTTTTTATAGGCACCGACTATGCCTCCAGAGGCACCTCTCCTCTCCTGAAGTCCAAACAATGCTTGAGTTGGTGCCAATGTTTTAGCATCAGCCTGAAACCATTTTCTTTGCCCCTTCCTCTGTGTGTGTACATACGTATAGACAACAACTTGTAAGATAGCCAACATATATTCCAACATCTGCCGACCAGATCTGTGGGGCACCATGTGTACAGCCTCTTGGTCACTTAGCTTGAGGTCGGGTAAGGAGAAGCATTGCAAGAGAGTAAACGGTAGAGCTGACAATGTCTTGCTTCTAAAGTGCTGGGACTCTTTAATCTTCCTTCTTTCTTTGATGTCCAATACTTCCTTCTTCATGCAGTGACACTGGGACTAAATGCAACACCAGGAAACCATTTACCAGTAAAGGGTGCATGTTACAAACACCTGCAGAGCCCGTGATACCAGGTGACTTGAATTATTCACACATTTCTAGATCTCTGCTCCGTGGGTGGGTGGCGTTTTTTGACTCTTTTTTACCTTGGGTAAAAAGATGACAGCTGTGATCATGCTGCCGTGACTTCTCTTTATTCTTTGCCCGCACATCAAACACGGGCACAAACGGGAACGATGGGGTTCTATCGCTTTTACAAATATAAAAGTAGTTGCTTGCAATCAGCTAGACTCTTCATACAGCGGTTTTTAGACTCAGACAAGAGAGAGAACATTTTATGGGCAAAGTAGCTCTGGGCATGAATCCAAGAGTTCTAGGTTCAAATCCTGGCTCTGCCATCAATTAGCACGGAGACTAAAGCCCTGTGGGCTTCTACTTTCCCACCTCTAGAATAAAGGAAATCAGCTTTAAAATAAGCAGATTTTGTTTTTAACAAGCTATTTGCTGCACTTTGTGAAAAAAAAAAATCACCGTATTTCCAGAGGGTATTTTTCATTAATCTGCTTCTGTTTTGCATTACAGAAATCGTATGACATGAACTCCTTTTACGCTTTGTTTCCTTTTAGTGACAGAACATTTGGCAAATATGAAAAAACATAAACGTTATTAACATAGCTTGTATTTCAAAAAAATTCTAGTAATAGTATCTATTGAGTGTTTACTATGTGACATGCTCTGTGTTAAGTACTTTACAAACAATGACTTGGATGTGAAGGCTCATGGACAGGGGAGAATGTGCCTTGAATTAAAAAAATTTAACAATTAAATTCCAAATTGGTTCTTTTTGTTTTTATAGGCAAAAATGTGAAAAAAAAAAAAATCCTGGTAAATACATGTCCATTAAAATCATTAGAGGTAAGGATGATCCTTTGGAGATCTTCTCATATTATTATAAATTATATTCTATACCTTTTTCACAACAGTCTTCCCCATCTCAGTAAATGGCAAATCCATGGAGGCAGTTGCTCAGGCCAAAAACCGTGGAGCCATTCTTGAGTCCTCTCTTTCCCACCTAACTTCAGTTCCATCAGCAAATACCTCTTCTCACTATCTGCACTGCTACAACTTAGCTCCAAGCCTTCCATCCTTGGTCCTCAGTCCCAGCATTCTCCTACACCATTTTATTCTCAATACAGCAGCCATAATGGCCCATTGAAATGGAAGTCTGATCTTGTCAGTTCACTTTCGAAAAACTGTCCAATGACTTCCCATCTCACTCAGCATGAAAGCCTGAGCCCTTTCTGTTTGATAAGACTGAACATTCTCTTTCTTTCTTACTACTTACCCCTTGGCTCACCCTGCTCCAGCCACGTTGGTCTCTTTGCTGTTATTCCTACACACAAAACCTTCTCAGATTTAAGGTTTTTGCAATAGCTGTTATCTCTGCCTGGTAGACTCATTCCCTCGTCTTCGCTCAAATGTCACCTTTGTATAGAGACCTCCCTGACACGCCATTGTACCACTCTCCAACCTCCTTCCTGGATTTATTGTTCTTTACAGTATTTCTCATGATCTTACATGCTATATGCTTTCATTGCTTAATTGTTTGTTTACTGTCTATCTTCCCTCACTGATATGTAAGCACCATGAAGGCAGGAATTGTGTGTGTGTGTGTGTGTATGTGTGTGTGTGTTTTTACTAACTGTATCTCCATTACCTAGAACTGTGTATGGCATACAGTAGACACTGAATGAAGAAATGAATGAATGAATGAATGAATGGATATATTGTATACACTTAGCTTTGTACGTTCAGCATTAAAGAAGTCCTTTTTCCTCCCAGCCACTCTGTGTTTTTTTAGATTATATAGACTCTTGCTCCTTCAATTATTTGGCCCTTTCTCTTATAAAAGTTCACCTCACTGTCTGAATAATTTTATTTTTTCTGACTTTGGCTAGTGAGAGTTTAGCTAGAAAGAGATAGCGTTTTTTTTTTTTTTTTTTTTTTTATTTCTCCCCGTCTGCTAGCAACTTTTCTTTCCCCTGAAAAATATTTTTTTAAAAATTTCTATATATACTCATTTTCTCTTTCTTGGTAAACTTCTTGACAGAGAAGTCTATCCATGAACCATCCTTTTTTTTGGACACTAATTTATTGCATAACTTACCATTTAACCTGAAATTTGATGCTACCAATATATACTCATCACTTACTCCCAGGGATGGATTACCCAATGAGCAAGGTACACATGAGCTTACTTGTGCTTACTTACTAATTTATAGTGCACAATTTCACCTGTTTTTCACCGCATCAAAGATTTTCTTAAGCAAATATGGAAAAACATTGAAAACAATTCTAAGTGGTAGAAATCAGGGAATGCAATTATTCCTTTTAATTTTTAGTGTTTTAAAATATCCTCAAAAACCATGTGGCTCTTAAGAAAAAAATAACTGAAATGTCTACATTTGAGAAAACATTTGAATTAAATGAAAAATAATACAGTCAATTATTATTTTTTTAACCGTCATTCGACAAAAACACACATTTGGAAACAACTGCATTTTGGTGTGAATTTGACAAAACTGAAGACTATGAGAGTTGAATGTGAGCTTAGCAGCTATTTAACTCAACGTGAATCTTTTACTCAGTATCTTTGACGTGTGGCCATCCAGGTTTGGCTCCACCGAGGAAATCATGACCTCAGGGTCCATTCCATTTTGGAGAATCAATTGCTAAGCTGCTGTCCCCAATATCACGGAACAATCAGATTTTCTTTCAATTCTATCCACTGTTTCTGCTTCAGCCTCATAAACCAATTCAGAATAAGACTCATTCTTGTTAGCCCGGTGGTTTCATTTCTCTTTCTGTGATTGTTTCTTAAACTGTCAAAAAATCTCCTCTTAGCTTTGGGTAATTTTCTTATAGGAAAGGACTTGTTTCTATTTCAGATATTTTGGTGTCACCCAGTAAGAAGAGCATGGCAGCACTTTTTTTAAACCATAGGAATTGGGAATTTAGTTAACTTCTCAACTTAAAAGAAGTTAAAGTTGCAAAATACTTCACTACATTTCTCTGACAAGAAAATTTGGGTAAGCAGTTGGGCCTTGTTTCCTTCAGCATGAAGAGTAATACCGATACCAACGTTATTTGTATTAAGTCTACAATTTAAAACACTAAAAAGCTACTTCAATGTCAATAAATATTTAGTAAGTCCATAAAGTGAAAACAACCTGCTTAAAAATTATAAAAAGTTACAAATCCTTAAAATATGATGGCAATTTGTTTAATTCCTTGAATAGAAATAAGTTAAACGTTATTGGTCAACCACTCCTAAGGAAAAGTCTGAGCATTTTCTAATCTTCAAACACCTTATCTATGAATTCTCAGAAAGTTTAACTGAACTGGTAATTAGGGTTGCCACTTTGTTAGGATTTGTTGAGACATCAAAAGACAATCTGTTTTTGTTAGTCCGAATTCTCCAAAATTTTCCTTGATCTCTCATCTTCCCAACATATGTTGATCAATATACTTCTAAAAAATAATTCACAACTTACACATATGATCTTTAATTAATTAATTAATTTAGGGATAACATTCTCTGTTTTTTGTTTTTTTTTTTAATAAATTTTAATCCCTGATACATTTCTCTCTGACTTCTTCAAGTTGCATCTAATTTCCTGCTTTAGCTTAGTTATTTCTTGGTATTCCTCCTAGGTAACCATTTTTACTTTGTGGTATTCCCATTTGTGTTTCAACTCCTTGTTCAAATTCTTTTTCTGTAGACATCCAGCTGTTAAGCTTAAGAACACCAGATGTTAGTATAAGATTTAGAGATTCTGTTACCAGGGTAACCAGCATTGAGTGCAGGCCATCCCCATCACTGTGTTCGCTACTCCAAAGGGGGAATTGGGCTACACCTTTCTCTATGGAAATAAAACAGACAGAAACACATTTGTAGCCCAAAGTCAAAGAGGGGGCTGGAACACCCTTCTGCTGTAAACTCAGTTTATACCTTCACAGTGGTTCTGCCCTACATAAAAAGAACAAAGTAACAAGTGTTTAATAAAGGACAATGGAAGACAGAGAACGCTGTAACCATTACCACTCGGAGGATCAATCACATTTTTATGATTTTCAGTGTGATAAGTGAATAGCCTCACACGGAAGATGAAAAGGAAAAGCTTTGAGACTCCCTACCCTTTCTACACTTCCCTCAGTAGCTCCGAAGCTACTGGGAGATTTCTTTTTCTTAGTACATGTGAAGCAGTCCATGAGACTCAGGGTGTTCCCTGCAGAAGGGAGAGTGCTTTGGTCTCCTTCTGACATTCCAGAATCACAGAATCATAGAACGTAAAGCTCTGATAATTAGCATAACCCTTTCATTTTTGGGTGACAAAATCAAATATTTTAACCTTCAAATCTCTACTCATGTGTTTTATGATACTAGCTAATTTATCTTAAGCTCTTGACATCTAGTTTCCTTGCAGTATGAAAGGCCTGCTGTGTGGTGTGATGGAAAAAATCTATCTCTTGGATAGGGCGTGAGTGTCATCTTTCACCAATGACAAGCTAATCCTCAGTTTCCACAAATAGATGATGTGTATGATAATGATAATTACTTTTCTGTTTACTACACCGTTGAGTGATCCGATGATATACTATTTAAAGTATATTGTAAAATGCTGGGAAAGTGTTAATATTATTGTCATAGATTTACATAAAAACATTAGAAGAGAAATAAAGTGCCTGATGGAAAGCCAGTCTTCTCACCCAGATGTAGTCAATGCCACCACTGTACCAGCTAAAGTTTCACAAGCAAAAGACTTAGAAGGCAAGCTGTGATCCAACAAGTCCTAGGACTGTGTGTATGTAGTTTCATTTATTAATTTTTCCTGATGTAATATTACTATCCTCACTTCCTTATATGTGTGTTTTTCCATTTGAACCAACTAAAAGTTTATTTTATCACAGGAAAATGAGAAAGGGAAGATGGATGACTGCTGTAAATTCATTGTCATCAAGACAAAATAAATTATTTAATATATCATTCAGTGGTTTGAAATGACAGCCTAAACCAGGTTTGAGAAATGTCCATTTTTATGTGACACTGGAAAGCAGGTCTTTGGCTGTTCGGGGTATATGGAAACCCCCATCAGTGTTAAACAGAAGGCTGTGCCCCTAGGGACTAGAATGGAAACATTTCCTGACACTGTGGAGGGATTTCCCCATTGTGAATGTGACCTAACAAGTTCATAATTAACAAGACTGCTTTGCATCAATAGAGAGCCTTGGGGAATTGTGCAATGAGGCAACTTCACATGTCTTCTCAATGGAAATTTGTTTTATTCATAAATCAAGTAGTAATGAACATAGTGTGCTAAGTTTTAATTTTAACTATCTTTAAAAATAACAATTTACTGGAAATGTAATGGAGTTTTATTTTCCCTTATATTATACTAATGCCTTAATGTTATACTGATGCCTTGCCCACCCATATTTTCCTCCCTATTCTTTTAAAGTCATGAAGGTAAAGTAACTATACAGCCAAATTCTCTGAACGTAATGTAATGTGAACATATTTTAAACCAGATTTATTTGCTTGCTCCATTTACTAGATTAGAAAATGACACTGTGGGTATTTTATAGGGCTGGCAAAGGAACCACCACACCACAGTTTGTCTCACAGCAATTGGTGGCCCTTCTATGAAATCACACCCAATGTAATCAACATGCCACCCAGTGAATTCACCACAAGTAATATTTTCACACTAACAATACAAAGGGAAAATAAAATTATCACTCTTTTCCGGCAAGGGTCAGCAAATATGTGCTGTATCATGGAAGCTTTGGTCAAATTGTAGCTAAGCCTAAATATAGCAAATGGTTCTATTTGTCATAATCAGAAACACAAAGAGGGCAAACGAGAAAGAATTCTCCGTAGTAGGCTACTGATATTGACTACAGAATATTAATAAAAAGAAAATTCTAACTTTAAGCTACAATGTAATCCAGAGAAGATTTAAGCAAATCTCACTGCTCTATGGAGACCTCTCTTTCATGACCCCCTCGTACACCCCAGCCCAGAAACAGAACTCCCCACTTCTTCTCCCATCGAACTTACTTACCTTTATTGCAGCATTTATCACATTTGACTATAGTTTAGAAGATTCTCTAAGGGCTAGTAAGGTGTTTAACTCACCTGTGTATGCAAGTGCATGATACAGCTTCTGGCACATTGAAGATGAAAAGTGAATAATTATTGAATACAGGAATTCTGATCTCTAAAGATTGTTTAATCTAGGGAATAAGAGATGTAGTACAGGACTTCTGGCAACATGGCACTCTAGGCAGAAGCACCACACCGTCCCTCCACAGCAATGATCTGAAAAACTAAGCCAAACAGAGAAAACGGCAATCCTGAAACCCTAAGCATCAAATGAAGAGATAAAGAATTCAGCCAAGCCCCAAATGGAATAAGAAACTGATAGAGAACAGAAAGCAAGGAGACATACATGCAGAGGTCCCCTATCAGCTAACGCAGCACGGATCCACCATTTTGGACTCCTATCAGAGAGAGGCGAACAGGGGGTATGAGAAAGCAGCTTCACGGAGCTTCCAGCAGGAGACAGAACATCCGGTAAACAGTGATATACTCTTTCCCAGCCCCCACCCTTCTTCACACCCACTGGGCCTCCTCTGCTTCCTGCGGCCACAGTCTCTTAGCCAGGAAGCACCGGCTGCTTGGATTCCATCAGCCCTCACTGGCTGACTCCCTGAGTGCCATTTGTTGGCTGCTGGTGTTGCTTTTTTCTGCTTCTTTTGATTTCTTCCTTACCTCTCACCATCTCTCCCTCCTTTAGCTCAAACACCTGGCTCTGGCTCCATCTTTCCTTCTTCCTGAAAGGCTGTGAAATCCACTCGAATGTGAAACTGCTTCCCAGTCTGTGCTGCCAGTGCTGGTGGGATCCCAGAGCTCTTGTTTATTTGTTTGTTTTCAATTGTTTGTTTGTTTTCTTTTTCTTTCTCGAATTGGGAGCCGATTCTAGCCAGGCAGTACTGCGCAGCTTGGGACTTACCCCCTTAGCTTATGCAGATGC
The DNA here is from genome assembly GCA_030035585.1 of Dugong dugon. Lineage (NCBI taxonomy): Eukaryota > Metazoa > Chordata > Mammalia > Sirenia > Dugongidae > Dugong > Dugong dugon. The sequence goes on along the minus strand of CM057463.1, from coordinate 14,618,484 downwards.
ACAGAGGGATCCCTGAGAGCATTTCTTTTTTTTTTTTTTTTTTTTTTGTGGTTTTTTTTTTCTTTTCTGTTTTTTGGAAGGGGTTTTCTTGTTTGTTTGTTTGTTTGTTTTTATTTGTTTTGTTTTCTTCTCCTCTTTTTCCCTTTTTGTCTTTCTTAATTACTCAGTTTCTCATCTCTCTATACCTTCCTTCTCTTCCTCTTCCCTGAATAGTTGGCACTGAGTGACACCTCTATGCCTATGAGCCAAGCTATACTTCAACACCTGGGAAAAATTTACCCAGACCTCGTAGCCGCACCGGTGGGATCCCTGGGAACTTTGCTGTTCTTTTTTCTTTATAACTTTTATTTATTCATTCTTTTCTTTTCTTTTCTTTTTTTCTTCTTCTTCCTCTTTTTGTTTTTCTCCATTTCATAGTCTCTCATCTCTCCACTCCAATGGCAAGCTCCCCTAGCACTCTTTTTTGTTTGTTTGTATGTCTTTGGCTCCTGTTCCTCTCTCCTCTCTCCCATACCCATCTTAGCTCCACACATCACAATCTCTCCCATCCATCCGGCCTACCTGCACTGTGTGCTTAACATCACACCACCAAGCAGTATAGGCACAGCCTACCGGAACCTGTCCTGCAATGATTACTGACCCTCCCTGGTGGCTGTAGTAAGTGCCACAAACAACCCATCCAAGCAATTCCTCTTCTGCTAGACCTGCCCTGCTGTACCATATCTGAGTGACTGACCCTGCCAATTGGGGAAGAAGGCAAAAAGTATCATGCCCACAGATGAGCAAACAACAAAGAACACACAGCCCACCTGCTCAGACATAGCCAAATAACAACAACAACAAAAAAAAAAAGGATGAAACAAACAAATCCACAATCAATAAACGAGAAAAATAACTACTGAATGCCCCGAAGACAGCAGACTATATCAAAACATTTAGAAAAACAAGACAATATGGTTCCAGTAGGCATCCAAAATAAAACACCAGATGACTCTCCAATGGAAGCAAAGGCACTGGAACTACCTGATAGGGAATTCAAATCTCTAATACTCAGAATTCTCCAAGAGTTGAAGCAAAAAGCAGACAAAAATGAGGAAAAAATAGACAAATTCTTGGAAAAGGCAGAATCAGCAGAATTGAAGACAAACACTTGGATACAACTCTGTTCAAAGAAAACTCAGAAAAAAGAATGCAGAAAAATGAAGAGACCCTGAGAATTATGTGTGATACAATCAAAAGCAAAAATTTGCGAGTGATCAGACTTCCAGAACAGGGAGAAAACAGAAAACACAGAAAGGATCATTGAAGAACTGCTAACAGAAAATTTCCCCAATATCATGAAGCTCAACAGACCTCATATAGATAGACCCCAAAAGAAAATCACCAAGGCATATCATAATCACACTCGCCAAAACCAAAGACAAGCAAAGAATCCTGAGAGCAGATTGTAAAAAACAAGATGTCACATACAGAGGAGAAAAAATAAGACTAAGCTCAGATTATTTGGCAGAAACCATGCAGGCAAGAAGGAAGTGGGATGACATATATAAAACCTTGAAAGAAAAAAATTGCCAGCCAAGGATAATATATACTGCAAAACTCTTGTTCAAATATGATGGTCAAATTAGGACATTTCCAGATAAACAGAAATTAAGGGAATATGTAAAAACCAAACCAAATTTACAAGAATTATTAAAGAGTGTCCTTCGATTTGAGAACAGAGAACTTCAGCTCACAGGCTGAATAGAGGATGAAGGATCGTACCAGCCAGATACCAATCTAGGAAATGAACTCTCAAGGACTATCCAAAACAAAAAGAAATACAACAGGGAATCAGAGAAGTTAATCGGTAAATGGCAACGACATCAGAACAATAAAAGAGGGAATAAACGGTGTAGGTATAGAGCCTTCTAATGGAGAGGAAGGCAAGGTGATACCAAGTAATAACAGACTACTTCAAACTTAGAAAAATAAGGGTAAATTTCACGGTAACCACAAAGAAAGTTAACAAACATACTCACAAAAATAAAGAGGAAAAAGATAAAGCCTCAGGAAAAAGAAAACCTACAGAAACAAAAGAAATGAAAAAAAAATCCACAAATAAAAGGAATTCAGCACAGGAGAGTAAGAGGAACAAAGAAAATGTCAGCACCACAAAAAAAGCACTACAAAATGACAGCAATAAACTCACATCTATCAATAATTACGCTGAATGTAAATGGCCTCAATGCACCCATAAAGAGTCGGAGAGTGACAGGATAGATTAAAAAACAGGATCCATCAATATACTGTCTATAAGAGACACACCTTAGAAACAAAAATTTATTAAACGTAAATTTATTAAAAATCAAAAGTTGGAAAAAATATATCCAGCAAACAAACACCAAAAAAGAGCAGGAGTGGCAATACTAATCTCAGATAAATAGACTTTAAAACGAAATCCACCATAAAAGACAAAGAAGGACACTATGTAATGATTAAGGGATGATTCATCATGGAAATGTAACCATAATAAATATCTACGCACCCAATGACACAGCTCCAAAATACATAAAACAAACTCTAACGGTACTGAAAAAAGAAATGGACAGTTCCACAATAATAGTAGGAGACTTCAACACACCACTTTCAGTAAAAGACAGAACCAAAAGAAACTCAGCAAAGATACAGAAGACCTGAAGGGCACAATCAGCCAACTTGACCTCACAGACATATATAGAACACTCCATCCAACAGCGGCAAAGTACACATTCTTTCTTATGTACACTGAATGTTCACAAGAATAGACCACATCTTAGGCCACAGAGCAATCCTCAGCAAGATCCAAAATGCTCAGATAATACAAGTTATCTTCTCTTACCACAATGCCATCAAGATAGAAATTAACAACAGAAAGAGCAAGGAAAAAAAAAAATCAATTACATGGAAACTGAATAACACCCTGCTTACAAACCACTGGGTAATAGAAGAAATCAGAGATGGAATCAAAAAATTCCTAGAATCAAATGAGAATGAAAACACATCATACCAAAACCTCTGGGAAACAGCAAAGGCAGTCCTCAGAGCACAATCTATAACAACAGATGCACACATCAAAAAAGAAGAAAGGGACAAAACCAAACATTAGCTACACAACTCAAACAAACAGAAAGAGAACATCAAAAAAAGCTCACAGCCACCAGAAGAAAGGAAATAATAGAGATCAGAGCACAAATAAATGAAATAGAGAAGAGAAAAACAACAGAAAGAATCAACGAAACCAAAAGATGGTTCTCTGAAAGAATCAAAAAAATTGACAAAGCACTAGCCAGACTGACAAAAGAAAAACAGGAGAGGATGCAAATAAACCAAATAAGAAATGAAATGGGGGACATTACAACAGACCCAACTGAAATAAAAAGGATCATAACAGAATATTATGAAAAACTATACTCCAACAAATTTGAAAACGTAGAGGAAATGGATAAATTTCTAGAAACACACTACCTACCCAAACTGCAACAAAGTGATGTTGAAAATCTGAACAGACCATAACAAGAGAAGAGATTGAAAAGGTAATAAAAAAAAAAAAAAACTACCTCCCCTAGCCCCCAAAAAAAGCCCTGGACCAGATGGCTTCATTGGAGAATTCTACCAAACATTCAAGGAAGAGCTTGTACCAGTACTACTCAAACTATTTCAGAACATAGAAAAGAAAGCAACACTGCCGAATTCAATCTACGAAGCCAGCGTAACCCTGATACTGAAACCAGGCAAAGATGCCACAAAAAAAGAAAATTACAGACCAATATCTCTCATGAATATAGGTGGAAAAATTCTCAGCAAAATTCTAGCCAATGGAATTCAGTGTCATATCAAAAAAATAATACACCACGACCAAGTAGGATTCATACCAGGTATGCAAGGGTAGTTCAACATTAGAAAATCAATCAACGTAATCCACCACATAAATAAAAAGAAAGAAAAGAATCATATGATCATCTAAACTGATGCAGAAAAGGCATTCAACAAAGTCCAACACCCATTCTTGATAAAAACTTTCAATAAAATAGGTACAGAAGGGAAATTTCTCAATGTTATAAAGGGCATCTATGCAAAACCAATGGCCAACATCATTCTTAATGGAGAGAGGCTGAAAACATTCCCCTTGAGAACAGAAACAAGACAAGTATGCCCTTTATCACTATTCCTATTTAATATTGTGCTGGAAGTTCTAGCTAGAGCAATAAGGCAAGAAAAAGAAATCAAGAGCATCCAAATTGGTAATGAAGAAGTTAAACTGTCCCTGTTTGTGGATGATATGATACTATACATAAAAAACCCTGAAGACTCCATGAGAAAACTACTGGAACTAATGGAAAGATTCAGCAGATTAGCAGGATATAAGATAAACATACAAAAATCAGTTGGATTCCTATATGCCAATAAAGAGAATGATGAAAAGGAAATCAGGAAAACAAGACAATTTATAATAGCCCCTAAAAAAATAAAATACTTAGGAATAAATCTAACCAGGAATGTAAAAGACTTATACAAAGAAAACTACAAAACACTACTGCAAGAAACCCAAAGGGATCTACATAAATGGAAAAACATACCATACTCATGGATAGGTAGACTCAGTATTGTGAAAATGACAATTCTACCCAAAGCAATTTACAGATACAATGCAATGCTGATCCAAATACCAACGACATTCTTCAAAGAGATGGAAAAACTTATCATTAACTTTATATGGAAAGGGAAGAAGCCCTAAATAAGTAAAGCACTATTGAAGAAGAGGAATAAAGTAGGAGGACTCACACTACCTGACTTCAGAACCTACTATACAGCTATGGCGGTCAAAACAGCCTGGTACTGGTACAATGACAGATACGTTGACCAATAGAACAGAATTGAGAACCTAGATGTAAATCCATCCACCTACGGTCACCTGATCTTCGACAAGGGCCCAAAGTCCATCAAATGGGGAAAAGACAGTCTTTTTAACAAATGGTGCTGGCAAAACTGGATATTCATCTGCAAAAAAATGAAATAGGACCCATACCTCACACCATATACAAAAACTAATTCAAATGGATCAAAGACCTAAATATAAAGTCAAAAACAATAAAGTTCATAGAAGAAAAAATCGGACCAATGCTACAGGCCTTAATACACGGCATTAACAGGATGCAAACCATAACCATCAACACACAAACCCCAGAAGATAAGCTAGATAACTGGGATCTTCTAAAAATCAAACACCTATGCTCTTCAAAAGATTTCACCCAAAGAGTAAATAGAGAACCTATAAACTGGGAAAAATTTTTGGACAGTACAAGTCAGACAAAGGTCTAATCTCCATAATCTACAAGAAAATGCAACACCTCTACAACAAAAAGACAAATAATCCTATTAAAAAATGGGCAAAGGAAATGAACAGACACTTCACCAAAGAAGACCTTCAAGCGGCCAACAGACACATGAGGAAATGCTTGCATTCACTAGCCATTAGAGAAATGCAAATTAAAACCACAATGAGATACTATCTCACCCCGGCACTACTGGCACGAATCAAAAACACTAGAAATAACAAATATTGGAGAGGCTGCAGGGAGATCAGAACTCTTAGGCACTGCTGGTGGGAACGCAAAATGATACAACCATTTTGGAAAATGATATGGCGCTTACTCAGGAAGCTAGAAATAGACATACCATTCAATCCAGCAATCCCACTCCTAGAAATATATCCTAGAGAAATAAGAGTCATCAATCGAATAGACATATGCACCCCTATGTTCATGGAAGCATTGTTCACAATAGCAAAAAGATGGAAACAACCTAGATGGCCATCAACAGATGAATGGATAAACTATGGTACATACACACAATGGAGTACTACGCAACGAGAAAGAACAATGACGAATCTATGAAGCATCTCATAACATGGATGAAACTAGAGGACATTATGCTGAATGAAATAAGTCAATCACAAAAGGACAAATATTGTATGAGACCTCTACTGTAAAAACTCATGAAAAAGTTCACACACAAAAAGTAACAATCTTTGTTGGTTACGAGGGATGGGAGGGGTGGGGGAACTACTAAACAAACAATAGATACATGGTTTCTTGGGTGAAGGGTGAGACAGTACACAATACTGGGGAAGCCAGCACAACTTGTACAAGGAAAGGTCATGGAAGCTCCATAGACACATCCAAACTCCCTGAGGGACTGAATTGCTGGGCAGGGGGCTGTGGGGACCACGTTCTCAGGGAACATCTAGCTCAATTGGCATGACGCTACTTATAAAGATAATGCTCTACATTCTACCTTGGTGAGTAGTGTCTGGGGTCTTAAAAGCCTGTGAGCGGCCATCTAAGACACTACACTGGTCTCATCCCTTCGGGAGCAAAGGAGAATGAAGAGAACAGGATACAAGGAAAAGATTAGTCCAAAGGACTAATGGACCACAGCTACCAAGGCCTCCAGCAGACCGAGTCCAGTACAGCTAGATGGTGCCCGGCTGCCACCACTGACTGCTCTGACCGGGATCACAACAGAGGGTTCTAGACAGAGCTGGAGAAGGATGTAGAACAAAATTCTAACTCACAAAAACAAGACCAGATTTACTGGCCTAAAGGAGACTGGAGAAACCCCGAGAGCATGGCCCTCAGACACCCTTTCAGCTCAGTGGTGAAGTCACTTCCGAGGTTCACCATTCAGCCAGGAAGTAGGCAGCCCCATAAAACAAAACGTGACTAATGAGGCACAGCAGTCCAGGGACAAGGACTGGAAGGCAGAAGGGGACAGGAATGCTGGTGATAGGGAACCCAAGGTTGAGTAAGGACAGTGTTGACATCTTGAGGGGTTGTTAACCGTTGTCATAGGGCAATATGTGTACTAACCGTTTAGTGAGAAACTGTTTTGTTCTGTAAACCTTCATCTAAAGTGAGAATAGCAGCACAACTGGAAGAACATAATCAATGTCACTGAATTGTGCATGCAGAAATTTTGAAATGGTGTATCTTTGGCTATGAGTATTTTCACCAAAAAAAAAAGTTGAGAAGAGAGAGTGTTGACATGTCATGAGGTTGTTAGCCAATGTCATAAAACAATATGTGTACTCACTGTTTAATGAGAAACTGTTCTGTAAACCTTCACCTAAAGTACAATTTAAAAAAAGGAGATGTAGAACATATTTGTTAATATCATACTCTACTAGCATTTTTTTTTTTTAAATAGAGTAAGAGTTCTTTGGGAAATTTAACTGAACTTTTATTGAATTAAGAAGACTGAAAATTTATTCAGAATTATCTGCATTGCAGAACATTTTTCTTTTTATTTTTTACAATTCCTATGTACTAGCACAGAAATAATTAATGCCATGATAATGTATATTAAGAGGCATATTTATATAGTTGATATTACAGGGTACTTGGAAGGGACTGTTTTACAATCATTTACCTTTTTTGATAGCTTTATTAACAAAATACTAATTGTATCAATGTCAAATATAAATACTAAGCACTATCCTTTCTAAAAGGACCGATCAAAAATAGATGTAAACCTGAAATCCATGAGAATATCCTTGAGTTTACATCACCTATAATTTGTAACACTTATATCTGTATTCAGGAAACAAGGGTGATATTGTCACTGTTGATCTCCACTCATGTTATGTGTCTCTCATCCCTACAAGTATGAACTAAAAATTTAAAAGTTCTACTGCACTGAATATGGTAGACTCTGCGAACTAAGTCTAAGTTCGTGGATTCATGCCTAGCAACGTTTTACTAGGTTGTAATTCTCTAAAATTAACCAAGGACTGCAAACTTATGCACCTGAGCACATCTGCTTCTAATTTTTGGTATCCACTTCAACCAATTGCCCTGTGCCTAATAGATTCAGTTTCCCTCATGTTCTCTCAATTCCTTAAATAAAACAAAATGGCCAGAGAGGGTGTTATTAAGAATTTCAATGAAGAAAAAAAAATGACATTAAATACAGATATATTTTTAAACATCTTATAGGTCAACATATCAAGTAGATAATATTTTGGAAAACCATAAATATATGCCCAATTACTGTATTTGAATTTCTGTGGTCAGAAGATGTCTAAAAAAAGATTTTATTTGCTTGTGTGGGAAAATATTCCAAACATATAAAATGGTTTTCCTGATAGATTAGGAATGACATATCCTAAGTTTCCACATCAGAAAAATCCATTATATTAAGCTGTTTTTATGAGCACCTGATTGCCTCACATAAATTTATGTTCTTGATTGATTTCCTTCTTCCTGGTTAGTGACTCTAGAAAATTGGTCAGCTGTGCCATTAGAAACGGTTGGCTTGTGGTAGTCAATGCAAGGAAACTATACCTTTTCCTTTAATGTAAATCTTTTTGATTATCTGCAAAGTCTACTGCATTCTTCATGCCTATTTTTTTCAAATATTTCTTTTTAAGAGATAAACAGATTAAGTGACTCCTAGACTCAGACTTTGCAAAATTCTCATCAGTAACTTCATTCTTGAAAAAGCATGGTCAGATTTTAATGGGAATTTCAAAACTTTAAAAAAAATACCAAATATACTTGATAAGGAATAAAGTAAACATCTGAAACATGAACAAAGTCATAGCCATAAAAGTTTGCAAAAGTGAAGGATACTGAAAAAAGTTATGGTTAGTAAAAGTTCACTCCTCTTTCATTCATTCAACAAATACTTTTTGCACCTCGTGAAGCCTATTTGCCTTTTTTCTGATGGGGGTATAGATACTCAGCTAAGCTCACACGCAATGAAGCTCAAGTAATTTTTTTTAAATGGGATTTGTGACTACTCAACATGTCATCAATTTATGAAAACATTTTCTCACTGACATGAAAACTGAACTGAGGGTTTCAAACTTAGGTAAAAACAATAAAAGTAGTTTGCACAGAGAGGAAAATTTCAATGTCTAGATATTCACGAAGATTATTTTCTAAACAGTAATTCGTGTTGCATTAAAGAAATTGATCAACTAGCTCTAGTACAAACTGCCTGAAATTTCAGGGCATTTCATACTGACATTCAAATTGTTATAAAATGAGTAAACCTTCCCTTGCATTAGTTATAATTCATAATTAAAAATGCTTTTAAATAATTAAATTATCTATATGTCTTAACAATAGTGATTGATTAAACTGTAAAATAACAATGAAGTGTCCAGACTTATATATTATCTAATTTCTTCTTTCCCATTATTCACTGCATTGTAATAGTTAGTATCCCTGGTGGCACAGTGGTTAAAGCGCTTGGCTGCTAACCAGAAGATCAGCAGTTCGAACCCACTAGCTGCTCCACAGGAGGAAGATGTGGCAGTCTGCTTCCTTAAAGATTTATGGCCTTGGAAGCCCTGTGGGGGAGTTCTACTCTATCCTGTAGGGTCACCATGAGTTGGAATCAACTAGATGGCAGTGGGTTTGGATTTTTTTTTTTTTTTTTTTTTAAATTGTAATAGTAAAGAGTCATTCTTCTTGAAGAGCATAGTTGAATGGCATGGTCCACAGAATTTTTATCATTCATTACAATTGTACCTATTTGGGGCATCCGGGCATTTACTTTTTCCTTTCTATCTTTTTATCAGAATTTTTCTCTTTGTACAGGTTGATACATGAAGAGGTTAACTCCATTTAAGTAATTCATCTACTTGTTAGAAGCTTAACTAATATGTAGATAAAGGAAAGTGTTTATATTGATGTTAAATACTAATTTCAGTTTGACACTCTGTGGGAGTATTGTGTCATCTCAACTCACCTTTTCTTGGAAAACCGAGAGTTGGCTACATTTCTGTGTTCTAAAATAGTAACCCAAAACTCATTAAAATTTACAGAAAAAAAAAAATTCACCCTGTGGAATAGTTGGTACATGTTGTGGGTTGTCTCTTTTGCAAAATTTTTAGAGCTGAAAAATACTTAATGATAGTAATCATGTTCTAATACTGTGCTAATTTTCCTAAATTTTAATCTTATTAGAACTTCTAAAACCTTGCCATTTTCATAATAAAGTGGTTCTAGAATTCCAACAGATTGAAACAACCATATAACCATATAATTATATATAACCATATAATTCATAATAAATTATAAAATGTTTTCACCTTATAAAGAAATGTCAAACTCTAAGTTTGCAACCACCAACAGCCTGTACTTAAGAAAAAGAAAAAATCTGGTGGTAGTTAAGAGTCACAGTCTTTCTTCGCAAGCATAAGTTTTCTCTTTCTTGTGCCTTCTACACTAATAATTTAGTTACAATCATTTATAAATAAAATAGTCAAAAATAAACACATGGAAATGTATAGATATTCAAAATATGCTTCATAACTTTTTCTACTTAAGAAAGAAATTCTCACATAACTTTTTTGTGCAATCATTTGCCCTAGCAGGCAAATATAAATAAATCAGATGTCATTTATATAGCACAATTAGTTCATATCATGTACTATTTGATTACTGGCACCATCACTTCCAAAACTGTGTGACTTTGGGCAAGTTACTTCACCTCTCTGTGCCTAACTTCCTTATCTGTAGAATTCTCCCCCATGAAGTTTCTCTGAGAATGATGTGATGTGACATACGTAAAGCACTTAGAACAATGTCTTGCGCAGTATTTAAACATGATTATTATAATTAAATACTTTTCACCTCTAAAAATTTTTCAAAACAGACAACCCACAACACGTACCAATTATTCAACAGGGTCAAAACGCATTTTTTTTTCTGTAAGTTCTAAGTTCTGTGTCAGCTTTTGTTATTATTTTTCTTGTCATCAGGGTTAAACTTGAGAAATTGAATCCACAAATAATGTTCAAGTTTCGACTGGTCAAAGTCGTCATTTTTTTTCTCATTAAACAGTAGACTGGTTCTTAGTCATGAGTCTCTGAACATCTTTGATTTCACCAACCTCTAACTGCATATCCGTCAGTTGTGAATGTACGTAATGAATCGCAGTGGACTTAGAAGTATCTGTTACATTGTCAGCAATAGAAGTCACAGATATGCTCATATCATATTACAGTTGTGGCTGGATCTCAAAATACTGTTTCCACTCATCACCATTTTAAAATTACGGTAGTTATTAAATCTATGGCTAGACCTTGTTGCTTAACATATAAATAAACACATATATTGCTTTATCACCAATGTGGTTAATCATGTTTCAATATAATTGGTGTTCCTTTTAATCCTGCTATTTCATTTAAACATTATTCTGAGAAAAGATCCTTAGGCTTCACCTGAGTGCCAAAGGGGTGTTGTATACCTGATCTACTGATCAAGGACATAAATGGGTTGCGTTGAGCTCTATTTACTCTCTTTTCTTTCCAGCTCTCAAGTGAATGTGCCAATTCACGACAAAATGACTAAAGGATGATCAACTAAAGGAAGAAAAGACGTTTTTAGCTCAAACACTAGAGTTACCAAAACTGCTGTATTTTAAAATGTAAATTAACACTATGAATGGGATTGCTAACAAGGGGCAGATAATTGTCCAAGAAAGTTAGGAAATAATAAGCAACTTGGTGTTTATTACTACTCAACCTACTTAATTTCAAATAGAATGAAAGTAAAAGAAGAAATGTATTCTTTCTTCTTTGTCCACATTTTTCATATACTCCTACATCCTCCTTACTTTAGGTTTTATAAATTTTGTTTCTTGATGTCTAAATACCACCTACGATAGCAGTGTTGAAGACACAAAATAGAAATGTACTTTTACCTTGTTTTGTTAATATCCAGATAATTAATATCTTGTACTTCTGGAATAGCTAATATCTGTCATTATGCTTTAAAGGTCAGAACTATATCCTTTTGTGAGCCTAAAGAATTATTTTTAAAAACCTGACAAGAATAGGTTTCCCAAGAATGTCAAAACCAAGAATTATATGGGTTTTCCCAATTCATTAAGAAACAATAAAAACATTTTGAAACGTCACAGCAAAAATAAGATTTAATACGTGCAGCCTAGTTCACTTGCTTTTAATCTTTTATATAATTCTATCAGTTATTAATTCAGAATATTTATTCCTCTGAAAAGAAGGTCTTGGTTGTATTTGAAGTCTAGTGAAAATCCAGTGATGTATAATTTAAGTTTTAAAAATAATTTGGGAAAATGGAAAGGATCATAAGTATATGGTTTCAAATAAACTCGAGTATGGATGTTTGTCATACATCATGGATAATTAATTTATATTAATAAGGTGATTGGAATTATATGATAATGACCACCTAATAATTTACCACAATAATTTGCAAAAGCTAGTAGCTAGTATACTGACTAATAAAAAGTTGGACTTGTGAAGTACTTTTCCTCACTGAAAAATAACAACAAACATTGCTCACTTTCAAATCAGATGCTGATTTAAAGAAAAACATGCAATTCATTGATACTTTCACGTACCTTTCACACAATGGAATTTACAAGAATATGCACTGTAGGCCAAAATTTATGTAGCATATACTTCAAACTCCAGTCACAAAAGCTGCAGTTGAATACCAGCCTAATCAATTCTCCAGAGGGCTTTCTCTCCATCCCTTCTAAATTTTCAACCATTATAATTTTTTTCCAAGAATGTACTTGTGTTTTTTATTTAAATCTCGTCTGGTAAGAAGTATACTGAATGTCTTAACCGTTGTTCACAAATACTCATGTTTGGAAGAGCATATTGTAAATCTCTGGGTTCTTTCTTCCTTCAAACAATACACATCTTAATGAAGAACTTGGAAGTCATAATTCTCTGGAGGCTGCCTAGGACTAATAGGCTTTCAGGGATAGGTTTCTGGTTTATAATAGAGTACAAATTGAAGGTCACAAAGAAAAGATATCTTCAAAGAATTACCTTCATTATTATAGTCCATTTGTATATTACAGGAGCACATGATATTTTATTTTTTCCTTTTAAAGAAGAAACTACTTTCTCTAAAACTTGACAGTTCCTAATAGGAAGGATTGATGACAATACATATTGAGCACTTATAACAGGTCAGGTAATATGGAAGTTGCTGGAAGAAAACAAACACAATGTTTGCTCTCATGGAGATTACCCACTAATAGAATAGATCCAAACTAGTTGCTATCGAGTCAGTTCCAACTCATGGCGACCCCATATGCGTCAGAGTAGAAGTGTGCTCCATCGGGTTTTCAAATGGCTGACTTTTGGGGAGTAAATCATCAGGCGTTTCTTCCAAGGTGCCTCTGGGTGGATTTGAACCTTCAACCTTTTGGTCAGCACCCAAACACTTTAACTGTTTGCACAACCCAGGGACTCCAGTGGAGTAGATAGAGGTTAATAAATAAATATGATAGATAAGTTTTCTGGGCAAACGGGGCACCATGCTGTGGAAGCACATTGCAAAGAACTCGATCGAGATTAAGGATCAGAGAAAGTTTTTCCAAAGAAGTGATATATGAGCTGAGAGCTGAAGAATGCCTAGGAGTTAACTAGTTGAAGGGAGAGTTTCTCTGAGAGAAAGAGTATGACAGAAAGTAGAAATGGCTCCTGTGACGTTCCTGTGGCAGGAGGCAGGATGGGGTAAGCAAAAAGCCAGCATGGCTATAGAGATGAAAGCAAGGTGGCCACGGTGTAAGATGAGGCTTGCTAAGCCACGTTCCAAATTTTGGTCCTTATCCTAAAAGAAATAGGAAGTCAGAGAAGGATTTTAAGGAGAGTGACCAAATGATCCTAGCCCACAGATCTGTCTTCCATGCTGAGAATTTTATTAAACTTGGTACCTAGCACATAATGCCTGACCCTTAACAGAACTGATAAATACTTACTAAAAGAAGGAAAAAAGGAAGGGAGAGAGGAAGGAAGGAACAAGGAAGGGAGGGAGGGAAGGAAGGAAGGAAGCAAGGCAGGAAGGGAGGGAGGGAAGGAGGAAGGTACCTCAGATGGTGAGACTTAGAGATATCTAAGTCAAACAGAGTCCCATCTATTTTTTCAGAGTTTTGGTTGTTATCCCTATTTTTATAGATGGGGATAATAAACCCAGAAGAGTTAAGCAATTTGCTTGAAGTGATACAACCAGTTCTCACCCACTCCTTTCTGCAGCATGTTAGTATATACGTGTTTGTACATACCCGTAGTCCCTGGGTGGGGCAAACGGTTGAAGTACTCAGCTGCTAACCAAAAGGTTGGAGGTTGAGTCCACCCAGAGGCTCCTTAGAAGAAAGGCCTGATGATCTACTTCCAAAAAATCAGTAATTCAAACTCTATGGAGCACAGTTCTACTCTGATACACATGGGGTCACCATGAGTCAGAAACGACTCAATAGCAACTGGTAACTGGTGGTGTATATGTATATCCCCTCCACTATAGAGGTTTTGGGGTGTGTGTGTGTGTGTGTGTGTGTGCGTGTGTGTGTGTGTGTGTGTGTGTGTGTGTGTATTATATTCCTTCCACTGGAGAGGTCCTGACTGTGATTAAGATTTAAATTTAAAGTAACATTCTAAATAATGGGACTATGCTTCTGATATTCTTGAATGTGTTACTAATATTATATTACCTTTAATTCAAGTTGCTGTGAAACATAGCGTACCCAACTGATACTAGAAATACATAATGCATAAAATGGACTGTATAATGAAGAAATTGATTCTTCATTTTCCATATGGCTTTCCGGGCAATTTGGCCCTAGATGTTTTGGCAAGGTTCCTGAGTTGTTGTTACACGTGGGGTTTAAAGAAAATTGAAGAGCTGGCTCCAGCTGTAGCTCCCTCGGGTTAAGAGGAAGGGAGGTAATATTATTGACTTCTCCACTCAAGAGAAGATAAAAAGACACTCCCTCAAAATATATGGTCATAGTCATCCTTCCTTTCCCACACTGCCAATTTGGATTATACAGAACCATAACTGGTCAAACCATGGACACTCCTAAAGTAAAACAGAAGAACTCAAGGAGAAGCTTTAGCATTTGACCTAAACTAAATCTCAGTTCCTTTCTGGAATTAGGTTGAGTGCTAGCTTTCTGGAGGATGGGTCTGATTTATCCTTTTTAGTTAGTATTATTATTATATTAAGTTTAGGAGTCAGTTACCTCAAAGAAGCTGTTCATGACCATTATTCAGAGTTAAAGCTGGGTTTCCATGACTCTGCTTTTGCTTAAACTTTTAGGCTCCACTTTGGGACCCCTCTTCCCACTGTTACCTCACATATTCCAGAGTCCATCCCAGATGTTCCACTTCTCCTTGTCTATTACTATTTTTCTGAGCTGCCCCACCCTCAAAACCAACTGCCTCAGAATTGCTATTGTTCCCTTTTCCTGATGTATCTTTTCCCAGCACTCCACTAAGAAATTCAGCCCCATACCAACTTGGCCAGCACCCAAGGAGCGTTTTACTCAGAAAACCAGTTGAATAACTTGAACCAAGTGCTGTCTTTTAGGTGGGAGGAAGGGGTGGGCAGGGACTGTTTAAAAAAAGAAAGAAAGGAATGAATTTTTGTCTCTGACATGCTTTTAATTTTCTCTTTTTCTTTTTGGTCCCTGGCAATAATACCTTTAAAAGCCTTTGAAATTTACTTTGAGTGCTTGCTTCAGGTGTGAGAAATATTTTAGTTCCTTCTGAAATAAAAAAAATCAAGGAGATAAAAATCATGTGGAATTGGCTGGAAGGAGTCCCTGGTTGGTGCAAGAGGTTAGCGCCCTCAGCTGTTAAATGAAAGGTTGGAGGTTGAGTCTACTCAGAGGCTCCTTGGAAGAAAGGCCTGGGGATCTACTTCTGAAAAATCAGCCATTGAAAACCCTTTGGAGCACAGTTCTACTCTGACACACACGGGGTCACCATAAGTCATAATTGACTCCATGGCAACTGGTTTTTAGTCATACAAAGGAGTTCATACAAGGAAGAAAGAGGAAAGATAAGGAGCCCTTGAAAGCACAGAAATATCCCAAAGAGTTGAAATTGGTCAGAGAGTGCACCTCAGCTCATAATTCCTATCTTCCTCCTAGATCTATTATGTTGGACTCTCTGTACCAGGGACTAAATTGGTAGATAAAATGTAGAGATATTGTTTCCACTAGAGAGCTGGATGGGAAGTAAAGGAAGGAGACTCTGAATATACAGTCTCAGAGATATTATGAATTGGATAAAACTTCGTGAAAACCCAACTACTGTTATTCTTGTCATCAGAACATGTATCTTGAGTTTGGGTCACACTTAGCACGCTACTTGAGGCAGGTAGCTGGGGTTTGAATACCAGTTGTAACACTTTTAAGATGCACTACCTTCAACAATTTATTTAAACTGTTTCTATATCTATAAAATAGGGATACTACTGCTATCTGCCTCACAGAGCTATTATCAGGACTGAATGAATTAGTAAACGTAAGGAACTGAGAACATTTTCTGCATTATATGGGATTCTTAAAAAAAAAAAAACATTTCGAAAGCTTTCTGAATGCTTGTGTATCTACAAGAGTGCAACCATAGTTCATATAGATAAAGTAATGGTTATCTGTTTTTGCCACTGTCACTCTAAATATCCAATGAGATGATGTATATGAAATTCTCAGCTGAGTGCTTGGCATAGAGAACATTGTCATTGTTAGCTGCCATCAAGCTAATTCTGACTCATGGTGACCCCATGTGTGCCGAGTAGAACTGTTCCATAGGGTTTTCAAGGCCGTGACCTTTTGGAAGCAGATCATCAGGACTGTCTTCCAGGGCACCTCTGCATGGGTTCTAACTGCCAACATTTTTGGTTAGTAGTTATAATGGGTAACCATTTGCACCACCCAGTGACTCCTTGCTATTATAAACTGAAACAAAACCAAACCTGTTCATTGAGTCAATTCTGTAGGACCCTGTAGGACAGAGTAGAACTGCCCCACAGGGTTTCCAAGGAGCAGCTGGTGGATTTGAACTGCCAACCTTTTGGTTAGCAGCCGCAGCTCTTAACCACTGTGCTACCAGGGCTCCCCTTGCTGTTATAAAACTTCTCAAATGATTGACCCAACAAAGGCTCGCTGCTTTTGGCGAAAATGCAATCTTGTTGTTACTGCTGTGGTCTAATTTATGAACTGCTATATCTGCACAGGACTCCATCGAACCCATAGAATGTTAGAACTGTGGCAATACTGGCAGAGCTGATCATTGGAAAAAATCTTTAACCCACACAAGGCAATTAAAAAATTGCTGATCAACACCTAAAGTTCTTAGGGGGAAGCTAGTGGCCACGATTCACATTTGACAATATGCCTTAAGAAATCTTGCAATTAAATGCAATCGATCACATTGAGAAGGATCAAAGAAGTGAAGTTTCCAAAATGTCAACACAACTATTTGAAAATGGGAAAAAGGAATCAAATAACTTTTGCTGCTATGTTTTAAACTTTAAAAATACCAAACTAGGTTTGGTTTGGTTTTGCTTTGCTTTACTGGAGTAAATATTTGTTCGGTGGCCATCTTAGAATCTGCACTAGCACTTACTTTTGTCACGCTGTACAAAAGTTTTCTTTCTTTGTGTTTTCCTTGGATAAACGTATAGAGAACGTAGTTTTCCATATGTACTCTGTCATTTTCATTGCTTGGGGGATTTGGTTAGTCTGACATATACAGGATTCATGAACCAGGATAAGGTCTGCCATTAACATTCTAAGTGATATTGAGCTATTCTTTCTAGACATGCAATTTCTTTGTATTACAGATTTGTTTCACCTAAGAGAAACCTATGCTATGTTCTTCTTCATACTTTCTATATTATGAGATAGAGCTTTAAAGCAATAATTCAATGTAATGCAGTTCAAAAATAATCACTAAGTAGTTTATACTCTGCTTAGTGCTGGATGGAAGGGGCTAGAAGATTAATGGGACACTGATGAAACAGAGCAAAGAAATCCCTCCCCCCAAGGTCATCAAAACCAAAGACATGTACACAACTATCTATAATGTAGGCCAGACCATGTAAATGCTAAGTGATACTTAGAAGTCTTCTGAAAAAATAATGCCTTAACTTAAAAAGTCATCCTAAGCCCAGAATATGAATAATGCTGTTATTACTTATTTCTACTGTCTTCCATCAATTCTATAGTTTTGTGTGATCCATTCTTTGCATTCTTCTTGTCTGAAAGTAATATTCTTGATATATTTAATAAGGAGGTCCCTCCTTTGTTCCTAGATGCCTTGGCTGCTAATCAACAAAAGCCACTGAAAAACTTAATCCTCTAAACTTGGCACCACATCAGTCTGGAAGTAGTTTACATGCAGAGTCCTTTGGAGTAAATACTCATTAGAGGTTCTGTTGGCTCATGCTGGTCACCCACATTTTGCAGTGGGTGGCCCAGTTGGCATCCTCATTATTTTATTTTCCATCCCTGAAAATAATCCAGATGTAGCAACCTGACACTACTTTCGTTGGTCGTCCAAATCCATTGAAGAGGAACATCTATTTATTTGCAATGCTAGCTAATAGGTCCAGAGAATTAAGGATGTTGGACCGGTAATATTATATTTTTTGCCAATATACCTTTTTCAGTGTAACCTCTGAAATGCACTCTGATTACTTCAAGAATAATTTACTAGTAATCTCTCATACCTGAGAATTTAGAGGATTGTATCATCTTCCTCTTTCCTTCCCTCCTTCCTTCCTTCTTTCCTTTCTTCTTCCTCCCCCTTTCTGTCTCTGCTTCTTTCCTCCTCTCCTCCTCTCATCTTCTCTGCTCTACTTTTTTCCCCAATTCCATCTTTAGACAAATGAAAAATTCAGTTCACAGAAACAAAACTATCAAGGGTATTCACAAATTACACTTGCTTCTTCATTTACTACCCGAATAGATTTTTACTGCCGAGATCTTCCCAGATTAGTATTTGTTGCATCAAAGAAGCAGAGTCTCTAGAATTGCATCCTCGTTTATATATATAAAACCATGGAGCCCTGGTGGCAAAGTGGTTAAGAGCTCAGGCTCAGGCTGCTAACCAGAAGCTCTGCAATTCGAATCTACCAGCCGCTCCTTGGAAACCCTGTGCGGCAGTTCTACTCTGCCCTATAGGGTTGCTATGAGTCAGAATCAACAGGGAGGTATACAACAACAATATACTGACTATTATATCATGTATTATGTCTTATTAAACAAAATGTAAAGACAATGGAAGACATGTAATTTGACTTTATTCAGCATTACACTACGTGCCACATCCCACAAGTACAGCAAGCAATTATTTTGTAAGGATTTTTTTTTCTGGGGAACAAAAGTTATATTACTTCCCTATTCTGGATAATTTACTAGGATTAAATAAAATACTACATGTTAAATTCTTTGTAAACTAGAATTCACATAATATTAATTATGCATAAGCAAATATATTAAATAGGTTCTATACATTAAGGCAAACAAATATACTCTGATATTGTTAGTATGTTTAATAGCAATGCTACCAATAGTAACTACCCTGTGGGAGAGTTCTGCTCTGCACCATAAGGTCGAATCGACTCAATGGCACTGGGTTTGGTTTGGTTGGGTTTTGGTAGGTGCCAGGTGGAGTTCTATGTAGTACAAATGGTTAATGTGCTCGACTACTAACCAGGAGGTTGGAAGTTCAAATTCGCTCAGTGGCACCTCAAAAGAAAGGCCTGCCTACATGAAATTCCTCCTATCCTTTAAGATTTACTGTAAGTCCATTTTTATAATGTTACTCAGTGATGCTTTCCATGAGCTCCCATGATCATTCCAGATGAAAGTGACTTGTTCCTCTTCATTGAATCTTTGTTTATCCTTTATTACTCATTCATCCTATTTGTATGACACTTATTTTAATATATTTATGTGTTTATGCATATGTCTTAACTCTCCTACTAAAACATATGCTAAATTTTGTGCCTTTGATCCACATATTAAGCATAGCATGAACATGCCGAAATCTAAGTTTACAGAAAGAAAACCCAAACTTTCTCCTCTTCCTATCTAAATCAGAGTGAATATATGATAGATTATGCAAAGCAGTAGCTGAGAGAGACAGAGAGAATGAAAGAGAAAGAGGTCCTAAAAAGAAGGCATCATTTTACGGCAACAAAAAATTCAATGGAGTAAGGATAGTCTTTTCAATAAATGGTGCCAGAGCAACTGGGTATCTATATGTTAAAAAAAAAAGAACCTCAACCTAAGTGTCACAACTTATATAAAAATTAACTCAAAATAGATCATAGACTTAAATGTAAAATATAAAAAATTTTAGAAAAAAAAAGAAAAAACATAGAAGAAAACTTTGGAATCTAGTGTTAGGTAAAGAGTTCTTAGACTTGGCACCAAAGGAAGATTCCATACAATAAAATAAATTATAAATTGTTCTTCAAAATTAAAAGCTTTTGCTCTGCCAGAGAATCAATTAACAGGATGAAAATACAGGCTACAGAGTACGAAAATCTTATATTTGAAAAGCACATATCTGACAAAGATCTAGTATCTAGCATATATAAAGAACACTCAAAATCCAATAGTAAAAAGACATATAATCCAATTAGAAAATGTACAAAAGTATGAAGAGAGATTTTACCAAAGAAGATACAGAGATAGCAAAAAAGCACATTAAAAGATGTTCAGCATCATTAGTCAGCAGGGAAATGCAAATAAAGACCACAATGAGATAGCAGTACACACCTATCAGAATGGCTAAAATAAAAATGTGACAACACAAAGTGCTGGTGAGGATGCAAAGAAACTAACTGTCTCACTCATACATCGTTGGAGAGAATGGGGTGAGGGTGGATCAAACAGTACAGCCACTCTGGAAAACAGTTTGGCAGGTTCTTAAATAACTAAAAATGTAACTATCAGATAACCCAGCAATTGTACTCCTGGTCATTTATCCCAGAGAAATGAAGATGTATGTTCACATAAAAACCTATATACGAATGTTTATAAAAGCTTTATTCTTAAAAGCCAAAAACCTAAAACAATTCCAATTGTTCAATGGGTGAATGGTTAAATTGGTACACCCATACCATAGAATACTACTCAGCAACAAAAATGAACAAATTATTGTTACCTGCAACAACCTGTATGAATCTCCAGGGAATTGTGATGAGTAAAAAAAAGCCAATCGCAGAAGGTTATATACTGTTTGATTCCATTTGTGTAACATTCGTGAAATGACAGAATTAAAGAAACGGGGAACATTAGTGATTGCCAGATGTAAAGGGCAGTGTAGGGCAGGAGAGCAGTGAGTTCAGCCATAGATGACAGCATGAGAGATGCCTGAGGTGATGGAAATGTTCAGTATCTTGTCTATCAATGTCAATATCCTGGTTGTGACATTGTATTATAGTTTTGCAAGATGTTACAATTGGGGGAAACTGAGTAAAGGGTACACCAGATGTTTCTATATTGTTTATTACCACTGCACATGAACCTAAGAAGGACCCAAGGGAGGGAGAAAGGAGTGAAGGAAGGAGGGAGAGAAGGAGGGAAGGAAGGAGGGAAGGAAGGAAGGGAATCGCACACACTTGGATATACAAATAAACAATACAGATTAAACTTCAGTATCTGACAAGGACACAATCTGGATCTCAGGCAGCCAAGCTTCCTCCACATTTCCCCTTAATGGTAGCCCAGAAGCACTGTGTGAATGCCAAGATATTTCCAGAATAGTAAGTGCCATGACTCAGATTCATTTGGATACCCACAGTGCACTGCACACAGCACAAGTATAGAACAGCAAATTTAAAAATTTTCTCTTACACTTATTTTATGACAATTAGAATTTTGTTTACAGAATTCCCTGAAAAGTTTTGACAGGCACTGCATCTTGACATTAAATAGCCACCATCAGAGCACTTCCTTTTACTTAAGATGTGAGTTATGTTGTTGTAGTTAGGTGCCATTGAGTCAGTTCCTACTCATACCAACCCTACGTACAACAGAACAAAACACTGCCCAGTCCTGTGCCATCCTCACAATCACAGCCACTGTGTCCATCCATCTCGTTGAGGGTCTTCTTTTTCACCGATCCTCTACTTTATCAAGCGTGATGTCCTTCTCTAGGGACTGGTCCCTCCTGATACCATGTGAGTTATAAGATACTCTGATTCCTCATCACATGGTATAGATCTTTCATCTTTTACTGAAGATTCCCATGAGAAGGGATAATGCTGAGTCTCATATCTGAGTTACCTAGTGCTGCCACAACAGAAATACCACAAACGGGTGGTGTCTCTCTGTCATCTGTCTTCCTCTTTGTGTGTGTCTCCGTGCCTAATCAGCTCCTTTTATAACTCAAAAGTGATTAGGTTTAGGATCCACCCTACTCTGGTATTTCCTCATTAACATAACAAAAAGGGCCCCTATTTACAAAGAGGGTCATATTTACAGGTTCAGGAGTTAGGATGTCAGCACACACTTTTGGGGGTGAGGGACACAGTTCAATCCATAACAGTTCCTGTTTAAGTTCCTGGTGTTGTCAGACCATCCATAGCCAATTTCAGGCCATGTGCTAAATAGATTCCTTTTTAATGTTCTTTACAAAGTTACAGAATTTCAATATAGATTTGCAATTTTAGTGTGAAATAGCAGTTTACCACAGAATATATTCCTCTATAAACTAATGGTTCAGGGAAGCATTCTCGATATTCTGTTTACACATAACTGAAGTGACTTATTCACACACACCCATCAATGAACTCTATAGACTCACTAACTGGAAGCAGCTGGTATATTCTAAACATGGAGAGCCTGGGCTTCCAAACTCATCTGTACCATCATTAGGAATCAGAATCCTTGATTTAAACACTCTTCATTATTCTCTCATTAGGGGAATTTATATTACATGGCTGTTAGCTCTTCTCCTATTGTTCTCAGACTGTCATGCATAAATGTCAGCAAGAGTGTATTTCATTCACACTCTGAAATTTAATCCTTTATCCCACAATTAGCCAAAGCTACGACCACGTACAGCTATGATTCACTGTAACTAAAATAGATGGCATGGGACTTATTGTTGGCTTATGTTTGAAACAGCAAGGGCAGATCTTCAAATTAAATAATTGCATGCTAACTATCCGGGACATCATTAACGTTTATTTTGCTTTCCATTTATTTCCATCTAGTTAGATAGTATATTGTTATAATGCCCTGTTAAACAGAAACTGCCGTGGGGGTGGGTGGTATATATGTACATGTATATATATTAACATAACATAACATCTTCATTAACATAACATATATATTATGCTTTTTGAGAACATAATCATGTTTAGTAGAGAAGAATAAGCTGGATTATGATTTTTTTTTCCAATGATGATTTTTTTTAATTGTCTTTATTGATTATTTACATGCACTGGCACTGTGTGTATCTGTAAGTCAGGAGTCTGTCTGTAAAACATTTCTGTTCCTTTAGTTTGTCAGTATCTGTCCGCCTTTCCTTGGTAGCACTAACCTGAAGTTTTATTTGGCAAATAGACCTCCCAGCATTGGCTTTAGATTGATGAGGGTGTAAGCTGGGGTACCCTGTCTTCTCCTGCCCTCGCCTGGCCAAGGGGAAGATGTAGAACCCCAGTTAGGCCACTCAGACTCTTTCCAGGAAATTTGAATCTAGGGTAGAGAGGCATCAGGATGCAAGTTGATTGGAGCTCACTCATCCTAGCTGTCCTGTCCTGTACGAACACCCATAGTTCTTGCTCCCTAGATCTCTAGAGCTCTGGGGGTTCATACCCCTTCTGAGGCCCAGATCAACCCTTCTTTAATTCTTTCAGCTACCTCATGTCTTGACAATAAATTCCTTTTTAAAATATTTAGTCTAAGTTGCTTAAGAGTTGATATCTGCTGCTTGCACCTGAAGAAATTTAACTGATGTGACATTACCCCCTTCTTACAGATGAGGAAATTAAGGTGTGGAGAGCTGAAGGAACTTGCCCTCAATCACGAAGCACTCACGTATCATGACTGAACTCAGGTCTGCCTGATTCCAAGCTCTACTCTTTAAGGAACATTGTCTCTGTTTTCAGTCTCAGAAGAGTTCAGATGAGAAAATATCTAGGTGGTCGCACAGTAATATTATTTCAGACCAAAAATACAAAATGGTTATAGGAGGAAGTGCCCTTGCTTTGTTCCATTTAATTAGACAGTCAGTCAGGATTTATTAAGTGCCCACTGACCCAAAGGATTCCTTGCACTAAGGAGAACAAAACCATTACCAATTTTGCGGTGATCTTGGAGGTTCCTGTCATTCTCCTTTTACTGTTTAGTGTCACACAGCTATGCACAATTCCAGAATTAACACAGATTCAAGTACAGTCCCTACCTGCATTAAAAATATTTTTATTTCACACCGATTTAGCAAGGGAGGATACATGAGGTCCAGTGCAACAAGTGTTAACATGTGTGTAAACATCTTTTTAAAACTCCCATGAAGAACTACATTGTAAGTCAGAGGTAAATACAGGAGGATCCAATTATGTATAAATTGAGAATAAGAATTGGACGCAGCTCTGTAAAGTCTTCAACCCGAAGGTCAAGGACCTTGATACAGCTTGCAACTTGGGTACAGTTTATATCTCTGAGCCTTTGAGCCTTCACCAGAGTCATAAACACGGAAACAAGATTGTCTAGTGGTCCACATAGCACTGGGATGAGGGATTTGGGTAGGGTGGGGTGAGACTGGGGTTGGGGCCAGGCTTAGCAGAGTTCAGCCTACTCAAACTGGATTGATTTATTCCACCCAACTTCTGGTTCTCCTGTCCTTCAACTGACCTGACAAGCCACCCCTAGAAGCAACTCTTCTTGGAAGTACTATGTACGAGCTGCAGTCTTTTCTAGGTCTGTTTCAAAGTGGTTCTCCCTGGGGCAAGGAAGAAATGAAAGAATGTGGTCAGAGTGTTGGCTGTAGGAGGGAGAAGTATCAGAGACCACCTGCATTGTGAGAAAAGTTTTAAAATCAATATCTAGTAAAATCAACAACTTTCCCCCCTAAATTTTGTTTAAGATGCCTCAGAGTAAGAAATATTTATTGTGTGGTGTGCTGGAAGGATCCTGGATTATAAAGTCAAACAAACCTGGGCTTGATCCTGTCCCCTAGGTTTACCAGTTGTGGGACCTTGAGCAAGTAATGCCTCCATGACTCAAGTTTCCTGGTCTGTAAAACAACAGTATCTCAAAGCATTCCTATCTCTCAGGATTACTCGGACAGTCAAATTGGAAAATATGCTCAACAAGTGTCTGGCATATATTAGCTACTTAACAAAATGAATATGTCCTTCCATTCAGGAAACATTTTTTGAGATTATTCCACTGGAGCACACTGTAAAATTCCTAATAATTGTTTAGGAGACATAATTAGAAGCCAAGTATTATCTAGTTAGTAGTGTCCACTGAATATATCCTCCAAAAGAAGCCTATTTCTTTCCTCTCCAAAAATCAAGTGGTAATTTAGCCCATAAGTAATAAAATAAATTATGAAGAATAGGGATTTTTTTTTTTCTCCTCGGTAATATCAGTAGTTAGGGTCCCATAAGGAAAGTGATAGCATATTCGTATTTGAAGAGAGTGTAATACAGGGGCTATTTACAGTGATATGGGCAGAACCATCAAATAATGGGATCCACATACTAATTTAAAATGTTCTCCTAGAAATACCACCTTTGAATTTGGGCCATTTATTTACAGGCACAGAAAAATCAAGACTTTAAAAAGAATGGGGAACTGGGAAAGGCATATATGTACATATACATATATATATAGGCACACACACATGCGATCAGTAGATTCCTAAGAGTGGTTTGTTATATGAGATTGTAATCATAGCCATAGGCTTATAATTCAGAGTCAAAAGCCAAGCCAAGAACTTTAGTATATTAACAGTTACCTGTTATTTAATATTTACATATAGAAAAGGGAGACTTTACAAAGAGGTAAGGAAGAGCCAGCAATGAAGACCCAAATGAAGATACAGAGGTAAAAAATTAAATATCATGAATGTCACCGAATGTCATGATTAGTCTATGATTAGTCTATAGACTGCTCAATTGGTTAGTAAACACTACAAACCAGAGGACAATACTTACTCTTCAACTACCCAATTAATTCATTTTACTTTATCTAAACCTTGGTTTATACCCAGCAATGTTTCTCACCTGTGTTTCATGTGCTGCACCACTTTTAGGACTTAACATCTCTTACCTGGACTACTGTCATGGCTTCCTAAGTGATCTTTGTGCCTCCAAAATTCCTCCCCTGTAACCCATTCTAAGAAGCAGATTTTATCACACCTTTCTCCCTTTCTCGGCTCAAAACTGTTGATATCTCCCCAGTGCCTAGAGAATAAAGTCTGAAGTTTAACACAGCGTAAAGATACTCAAAACACATCTTCTAGCTTAATCTTGTATCTCTTACCAAGTATCCTTATGGTCTAGACACAAAATATGCTCAAAACTCTTGTTGAGAAAGTACCACTTGATCTTACAAAATATTAACAACATCCTCCAGATTAGATTCAAATAGATTAATCAGCATTATGCAAGCAGCGCTATCTGCCAAGAAGGGAAATCCTAGACTGCCCTGCAGTATAAGTAGTAACTAAGTCTTATTCCTCACAGATAAAACTGTATATATTTAATGCTCAGCTGAGTTTCCATAGTTATGTGAGTATAAAGCCTGTGCAAAGGAAGAATGCCTTTCCAATATATATGCATGGTTGACACTACTTGGAAAAAAATAGTTGACATAACCTCACAAATTATGAGACAGCATACTTCTTTCCTTCACCCCACCCCCTCTGCCCGTTGGATTAAGAAAATTCCTTTGTAAATACACCTTACAATATTTGAAATGCTACTTTTTGGCATTTGTATTAATAGTGTAACTATTCAGTACTGACCAAACTGACCTGCCACATAGATAAAATTATGATTCAGAGTCATTTCAGAGACACCTTCATTTTAGCAATCGCACAGGTTTGTAACCCTGCATTCTTCTGAAGTTCTCGTCACCCTTATATCCAGAAGTCCTTCATATGCTTCCTTCTGGTTCCATTTCACTGCAGCACTAACCCAGATCTTCAGCAGGCTGGACCGCATGCCCTGTGTACCCCTCTGCCTTCTTTCTTTCCTTCCAGAGTACCTGCATAATACCAGTAGGTGATTCTTCCTTAGAAGACATTGCCTATGCCAGTCTATTGCTCAGGAAGGAACCCTGATGGCACAGTGGTCAAAGTACTCAGCTGACAACCAAAAGGTCAGCAGTTCAAGCCCACTAGCTACTCCACAGGAAAAAAATGTGGCAGTCTGCTGTCATAAAGATTTACAGTCTTGGAAACCCTGTGGGGCAGTTCTACCCTGCCCTATAGGGTCACTGTGAGTCGGAATTGACTCAAAAGCAATGGACTGTCTTTTTAGTATTGCTCAGCAGCCTTCAAGGACTCTCTCTTGAATACTGAAAAAAAAAAAGTCCACAATTTTGGGCTGGCCTTCAAAGAACTTCACAACTTAAATTTAGTCTCTATTTCTAAAGGCTCGATATGAGTACCTCCCTTCAGCCAGACCAAGTTGTTGCTACCTCCAGAAGACAATCCAATACCCTGCTCCCGTCATACACACACACACCCACACACTGTCACACACACACACCCCATACACACACCCAGACCAGAATATCACTTTTTCTCATCTGTCTTTTTCCAAATACCGCTCATCACTGAAGTTCAAGCTGAAGTTTTTGAAACCTTTATAACCATTCTGCCTACATCACCAACTTCATACCCTGAACTCCAGTGACATTTAATGCCTTGATTCATTCTGCCACGTGGATCCTCTCCTCAGCCAAGCAGCATGATCTCTAAGGATAAAGGCATTTTCATTCCTTGTGTGAGCACTGTTAAATTCTATGATTGCCTGATAAATTCTTAAGAAATAAATGACTGAATTAATAATACCCAGTTGTCCCTTGACGTCCTTTGTATCACTTCTTTTTCTTTCCATCCTAGCATTAAGCGCTAAAACCGATTGCATGGAGCCAGCAAGGTGATCAGATATTGAATATAAGTTACTTGCTGAACCTTTCTTCAGAGTTCTGAGATTTATGAACAGGCTATGAAAGACCAACAATTTTTACAAGTAAATCTAACAAGATGATCTCTACTTGAATAGATTTATGCTTTTATTAGAAGTTTTATATATATGTCTATGGTGCTAACCTGCTCTGAGTCCTGGTATCCCTGTATTATTAATGAATGGATTGCATTTAGAAATAGCATAAAGGATAAAGGCTTGGGTTGTTAGGTGCCAAACAACACAGCTTTTCCTAGGTTTGTTTCTGCATTTGCAAACAACTTTCTTACTGATGCCTAGAATAGAGCTTTGCTCATCTAGTCCCAGTGTCTAGAATTGCTAGAGTTGTACCCTTACCACCTGTTGCCCTTCCCCTCACCTCCTGGCAGTCAAGGGTTTGCCTGTGGGTTTTTTTTTTTTTTTTTTTTTTTTTTTTTTTTTGTGGATTCAGGCTATTGTTGAAGGTCCAGAGCAGCAGTCCTCAGTCTATGCTCTGAGAGATATTAATAGGAGTTAGCAGAGATAAGGGTATATATGAAGGTAAATTTTACATATACTGACTATAACAAAGTTTCTTTACTGCAGAACTTCTCAGAGCCTTTACTAGACAAACGTGAAATGTGGATTTTTAGAAAGATAATGTAGTAGGTAGCATTTTAAACACCTGTTTAAATAGAAAAACTTCCACACCATAGCTCATCCCCAGAATGTTAGAGCATACCTTATAGGGTTGTTGTCAAGACTTAATGAGTTATTACATGGACAGCACTTAGAACAGTACCTGGCAGGAGATGAAAACCCTTTGGGTTTGTTGCTATTATTGTTGCTATGCAGTGTCTAACTGGGACCTCACCAGGTATCCCTGTGCCCTCTGAGGAAGAGACAGAGTTACATGTAGACTTAATGTGGATCTTAATGTGGAGATATAAGGATCCCATATGGATACTGCACAGAACCAGTATGGGCCTTCCTATGGGTTCCTTTGTATCAGAAACCAGCTCAAGCACAGAAAAATGTGTTCATTCCCACTTTCCCCAAAGCTTGGTTAACCAGGCTTCAATTAAGTAGCATGGGGTAATGGTTCACAGCACAGCTTTTGGAGTAGTGCCTAAATCTTGTCTTCTCCACTTGTGACCACCTATCCTTGTGCAAATGGTTTAATGGAGCTATGCCTGTAAATCTATAAAATTTGAATAATATTTATCTTTCTGGGTTGTTGTGAGGAATTCAAGAGATAATGTATGTGAAGTACTTAGCTCCATATCTGGCACATAGTAAAAAGCTCAGTAAATGGAGGCTACTAATGGTTAAAGCACTCAGCTGCTGACTGAAAGGTTGGTGGGTCAAAACCACCCAGGAGCTCTGTGGGAGAGAAGATCAGAAAAGACCTGATGATCTGCTCCCATAAAGATTAAAACCAAACCAAACACGTTGCCATTAAGTCATCTCTGAGTCATAGCAACCCCATAAACATTACAGGCTAGAAAACCCTACAGGGCAGTTCTAGTCTGTCCTATAGGGGCACTATGAGTCGGAATCGACTCAATGGCAGACAACAACACTAACAATTATACCAGTAGGAGTCGCTGGGTGGCACAAATAGTTAAGCATTCAATTACTAGCCAACAAGTTGGCAGTTCAAACCCACCCAGAGGCACCTTGGAAGACAAGCCTGCTGGTTGGCTTCTGAAAGGTCACAGCCTTGAAAACCCTATGAAGCAGTTCTACACTGCACACACAGAGTCGCCACGAGTCTGAATCAACTCAATGGCAGCTAACAACAATTATCTCAGTAATAGAATCATTTTTCTAGTGTATTTAAACTGTGAAATACTTGCTAACTTTACCCATGTAGGCTACCTTTGCCACAGTATTTATGAGGACCAATTTGCTTCACATCTAATAAATATTTAGTTGACAGCTTGTATTGCTGATTCACTGTTCTCTTTTGAGGTCTAATGGGCAATTCCATGCTTTAAAAATTGACGGGAAGCCATAGGCGCTCTCCGTGACTCGTGTTCTGGGCAGCCAAAACAGGTAAACTAGATTTCACAAGACCCAAAAGGAATCTCTGCAGTAACTCTAGTGCGCCTTTATTTTTTTTAAAAACCTGAAAACAATTTCTAATGTAATGCATAAAGATTGAGTTAAACAGTCTTCCCAAGTTCACTGGTTTGATTAGGACCTTTGTGAATAGTACCAAAGTTATTCACAATTCATTGGTCAGCGGGTGTGGGAAAAATAATTTTAATTTTAGATGTTTTACGCAACACTGCTAATGTTATCCACCCTGTCTGGGCAGGGAGAAAACTGGCAGGCAGGAGTCTTGAGATGGGGAACTTATGTGAGTTAATGGAAATGTTGTGGCTGACCTACAAAGGAACTTCCCCAGCCAAAATCAAAACAAAGATATTAACTTGGAGGGGGGAAAGAAAGCCTGCAGCATAATAATATCATGCATTGTAACCTTGTCTAGTGGTTGGAGTAATTTGGTTTGAAGAACTTAAAGAGTATTTTGTGGTTCATTGGCACACATTGTATTTAGCAGCCTCTCAACTGGTAAGTTCACGTAACAATCCTTTCCTCTCACCAAGGAGGCCCTTGTAGCTTTACCTCTGGGTTGCTATCAATCTGCACAAGACCTCTGGAGAACAAAAGCCAAGCTTTCAGAAATTGCAAGGCAATGGCCATGCATTGCTGGGTATTTCTGAAGACCAAAGTGCCAAAGAAACAGATGATGGTTTGGTCACATTCAACTTGAGTTTTTTTTTTTTTACTCATGTAATTTTGGCCCAGGACTTAAGACATATTCATCTTTCTTACCAAAAGAAGTCTTTTAGAACAACTACACCCACATACACAAAATGATCCTCAGGACAAATGCATGGTTTAAGTTTATAATAATTCTGAGTTAAATAATTTGACGGGTGGATTGTATGGCTTGAACCTGCTATAGCAGAAAAAAAAAAAAAACATTCAAGAGGTAGAAACAAATGATCTTTTTTCTTTTTTTATGATTTCAACACTCTGGCTTTCTTTGTGTAAATCATAGGAGACTACCTCAGGAAGAATAAAAAGCCCATGCTAAGGGACTTACCAAATTAACCCCTTCAGGGCTACCGCTGCCCCATCTGGCCCCCAGCTGGTCTCCTTTGAAGTCCTGCTGCTCCTCAGTGGAATGTCCTGTCTAACTGACATTAGAGGAAGTACTGCGAGGGCTCTTGTTTGACCAGCACATGGAGCGCATGCAGTTAACCCTGCTCAAACAACTTTAGGGCAAAGGCAGGACTTAATTTCCTCATTCATTTTTCTAGGAAAGTGTGCGGCCATTCCGGCACAGAACATTTTTGAAGACTGGTACATTCTTTATAAAAATCTGGTTTCATTGGTTCTAGCTAATACTATTAATACTATTAACAATATTCCTTGTATATAATAATATAGCTGCTAGCTAAAACATTAATTTCCTCTAATCCAATTTGTTTCCTTTTCTATGTTTCTTGAATTTAATCATATTCCCAGTCTCATATCCTAAGACACTTCTTAGACAATTAATGAGCCAGGAATTAAAATGTATGATAGTTATATTAATCCTTTTCATTCACTCCTTTTTAGTGTTAGACATTGTTGGAAATATGCTGATTAGAGCTCTGGAAGGTTTTTTTTTTTTTTCCATTTAAACTACTTTGTGTAAGAATTACTTTTAAATTAAAACTTTGTCTCTAGCAATTTCACCAATGTCCCATTTGATTTATGTCACTAATTCTTTTTCATTTTCAGATTAAAGTCTCAATGGATGTTCTGATGATGTCATGGAATATGCTCTTGCTTATTCACTTTTTGCTACAGGAATTTAAAAAAAAAATTCAGTAATATGAGTTTATGTCATCCTTGTTTGATATGTTGGATGGAAAGCAAACTTTTCTAAAGTGCAAAATTAGTTCACTGAGGAATGGGATACCACTTCTCCACAAGGAATCCAAAAAAAAAAATTCACTTTCATAATTTTACCTAATCGTCCATATGTATATCTGTCCCAAACTCTTCATTCTGTGATATTGAGAGACCTTAAAGGGGAGAAACAGTTCTGGAGAATTAAAAACAAAGACTATTTCAGAGGCTTCTCATTTGCAATGAGAATAGAATTGAACACGTAGAAACAGTATTTTTGCCACTCTGGATCTTCAGAGTCACAGAATCTCTTAGATTATAAAAGTGTTCAGATACAAAACAGTTTGGTGCTTCCTCAAAAATTTAAACATAGAGCTATCATATGACCCAGCAATTCCATTGTTAGGTATATACCCAAGAGACTTAAAAGCAGCAACCCAAACAGACACATGGACACCAAGGTTCACTGAGGTACTATTCACAATAACCAAAAGGTGGAAACAACCCAAATGTCCATCAACAGAATAATGGATAAACAAAATGTGGCAGATACAGTCAATGGAATATCACTCTTCCATAAGGAGAAATGAAGTCTTGATACATGCCACAGCATGAATGATGCTGAGTGAAATAAGTCAACCATAAAAGGACAAATAATGTATGATCTCACTAATATGAAATACCTAGAATAGGCAAACATATAGAGATCAGAAGGTGGGAGGTAGGGCAAAGAGAGAAATTACAGTATAGGAAGCTGTGAATTTCAGTTTACGGTGATGGAAAATTTGGCAAAAGTTATTGGTGATGGTTGTAGAACATAACTGACATAATTGGTCTCACTGAATTGTACACGTGAGAAATGTTAAATTGACAAATGTGTTATCTGTTTTTTACGCCAGTAAAAAAAGAAAGAAAAATGAAGTGCTCAGATGCAGAGACGATTCCCCATACAATGTTTTGGAGATCAGATTTAGAAAATAGTTTATGATTGAATTTATGAAAGACATAGAATTTGCAACTCTAAGGTAAAAAGCATAAACTTAGAGGTTCCTTGTCTAAAGTGTTTAGCTCAGTAATGCATTCTATTTTAGGATAGATAACTAAAAACCTGTTGTAGAGAGCAGATTGTAAGGTTCGCATGCTACCAAGAAAGGTTTTTGAATGAAGTCCTTTTGAGTCCAGAGCTCTAAGTTAAACACAATAAAATCACATGGATTTTGAAGCTGACAGATCTTGAAGACCACAATCACCTCCACTCCTCCAAAGCATCAAAGAAAAGGCAATGTCTGGTGATTAACCTCATGCACAAAATAACAGGGTCGTGGGACAGAGACAGGATTTCATAGTTCCCTTGGTAACCAGTTTTGCTATTCTAAAAACTAGCAGGACTGGGAAAAACAGCCACACAAGACTGGCTTTCTCCTTTCTAAGGCAGTTGTAACAGGAATACTCCTACTAGTTTTTTTCCTGCTTCTCTGAAACATTTCTGACACCTCATTTAGCCGTGTTGCAGCCAGCCAAAGTTAACTTGGAGAACCTAATTTAAAAATTAAATAACATAAGATTTTTTTTAAATCAAAGAGTTGAGAGGAATCTTAGAGACTTTCACTATCATATATGAAGCATTCCCCAGGAACTGGCACATGGTTGCCTTTAGAACACTTCTAGAGTGTTCTATACCACAAATCAGCCCACTTGGTTTTATAAAAGCTCTGATTTTTAGGAATTTCTACCTTATGCAAAACTCAGGTTTGAATCTCTGTAATGTCCACCCATTGGTCTCAGTTCTATCTTCCAGTTACAAAGAATAACAAAGGGTTCTTCCGCATCTAGCCCAGGACCTGATCTGTAGTAGGCTCTTAATAAATATTTATTATTAGAATGAGTGAATAAATGAATAAATAATTTCTCCATATTAACACTTCAATTATTGCTAGATATTATCATATTTCAATTACTTTATTTGTTTATCCTGTGAAATGGTTTTCATTTGTTTGTTTTTTCTTACCCCACCCTGGTGCTATATGTGTTTGTGGCAATATACAGATCATAGTTATCCATGTATTGTCAATATGCAAATGATCCAATTGCTCCCCAAGTGTATGAGACCACCTAGAGTGTTAACAAGATTATCTGGGGCCAATCAGATAACCAGGCTCCCCAGAGCTGTATTTCTCATTAGAGTTCAACTCTTCCTTTACAGTATCAAATAAAATACTTCCTTACAATCGCACCCAAAAAAAGTTAATGGGGAAAGGAGGCAGGAACATATCAACTCCCCAAACCAAAACATCCATTATAAAGTTCCTGGTAACTTAAATACTGAACGTTCTTTTAAAAAATGTTTACGATTTCAGGTATATTGCAATAAATATTCAGGTCTCTAATTATGCATGTATATATAATTAGTTACTTAAAAACTTTTTAACGTGCCCTTCTCATTTTAAATAGTTTTTTCTTTTTGTCTTTTATGATTTACCGAATTACAACAGACTAAATGTACCTATTTAGTGAAAAGGGATTCCATTAGTGTGTAATCTTACCCAACTATTGTTTTCTTCTGGAGGAAATAATGGAGAACATGTGCAGATGCTTAACATCAAGCTCCTGTTTCTAGAATTACAGTCTTAAAGCTGTCAGGACTCTTCAGGAGCAAGGATGATCCTTGCTCATTCTGCAAATGAAACACCCATTTTGTAAACATTTAAGTAGGTGAGGCAGGAGAACGCTAAAAAACTGGCAAAAAGACCTTGAAATAGCCAAGCAAAGGAAACTTTTCCCTTTCTTCTGAGTTGTCAAGACATCTTGTTCTTCCACAAAATAAATGAATCATATTTTTCTAATCTATTTTGAATGTGCTGGGTTCTTCCAGTCCATTCTGTTCCAGTCTCAGAATATGGTAGCTTTCAGTCTAGTCCCAAAACAAGTTAGTTTGTTTAAATTTCCTCTGCAAGAAGAACACATAAACTGTATCCACGTTTCTCTATCAAACTTTTAATCATTTGATTATTCAAGGCATGAAGTTACATTTACAACCCTTCCCTCACTCCGATGAAGATAACCGGTCAATGTCCCGTCCAAAACAATCTCTGAAACAGACACTAGCAGAGAATTTACAATTAATCTCATTGAATTCAGTACCTCTAGTCCAAAAACAAAGGAAGCCTGGTGGCACAATGGTTAAGTGCTCAGCTGCTAACTGAAAGGTTGACAGGCCAAACTGAACATCCGCTACACAGGGGAAAGATGTGGCAATCTGCTTCCCTAAGAAATCCTATGGAACAGTTCTGCTCTATCCTACGGGGTTGCTATGAGTCAGAACCCACTGGCTGATACACAACAACAGTCAAAAAGTATGAGGCGTTGGTAGTTCTCTGCTACAATTCTTGCCTTCTGTGAGAGAGGTCCAGGTTCAATTCCATGCCAATGCATCTCATGCGAAGTCACCACCCATCTGTCAGTGAAGGCTTGTGTGTTACTATGATGCTGAACAGGTTTCAATGGAGCTTCCAGTCGAATCCAGATTAAGACAGACTAGAAAGGAAGGCCTGGCAATCTGCTTCTGAAAATCGGTCAATGAAAACCCTATGGATCACAACCTAACATTGTCCGATTCACAACTGATCACGGGGATGGTGCAAGACCATAGAGTATTGTGTTCCATTGTGTATGGGGTCTCCATGAGCTGGGGCCAACTCAATGGTAGCTAACAACAACAAGTGAAAAACTAATCCCACTGCTGTTGAGTGGATTCCCATTCATAGCGACCCTATAGGACAGAGTAGAATTGCCCCATAGGGTAAGTTTTTATGGAATTAGACTGCCACATCTTTCTCTCACAAGAGGCTGGTGGCTTCGAACTGTCAACCTTTCCATTAGCAGGTGAGTACTTTAACCACTGAGCCACAGGGCTCCTAAAAAATAATAGTGATTTAAAAATAATAATAATAGTTTTAAAGGTAAGGGATCTCTTCAGTGGATCCTCATGTAATGGTAGTAGTTCTATAAAACAACAAGAATACTCCTCAAATGTGTGTTTAATTAACTTGTTGTCAAATTGTCTTAAAATGAGTCATATCTGAATAGCTATAAATATTCAGAAAAAATGCCCTATGTCCTGTTCAGAAAGAGAAATCAGTTTATTTGTGCTAATTACAGAAAACAGAAAGTAGTACCTTCTACTGAGGACCACTTTAGAAAACTTACATTTGTGACATTTGATTGAAACAATAAAATCCCAAGTCATTTTGTGTTGTTATCTCATACATGGATCATATTATAAGTATGTGATTTTGTATGGTAAAAATAGCCTCCTGAAATAGACACCAGCAAGGAATTTACAATCAATCGCCTTTAATTCAGCACCTCTAGTCAGAAAATAAAGGAGCCCTGGTGGCACAACAGTTAAACGCTTGGCTGCTAACCGGAAGTTTTTTCTAGGTGAAAAATTTTCAGAGGTATGATGGACGCATCAAAAATATAGGTCATTGACTTAACCAATATGCACATAAAGTTAACTCCTTAGCGTTATCCCCTTTAAGTTTCTTTAGAAAAGAAAACAGAAGGAATTGGGTGGTGCAAACAGCACTTGGCTGCTAACTGAAAGTTTGGAGTTTTGAGTCCACCCAGAGACCCACAGAAGAAAAGTCTGACAACTTGCTTCCAAATAATCAGCTACTGAAAATCCTATGGAGCACAGTTTTGACACACACGGGGTTGCCATGAGTGAAAATCGATTCTGCAGCGATTTTTTTTTTTAACTGGTAAAGCATACAAACTCTGGGATCAGAAAACTCTTGACACTGCGGCTTAGCTTTTGTATTATTAGGCGAGTTACTTTACTTTCCTGATGATATAATTCTATGCCGGTTTTCTAGGGTTGCCATGGTATCACAGCTGAATTACCTAAACTGCCTAGCCCAAGGCCTGGGTCATCGTAGGTTGAAGGTTATTATTATGACTGATTATTATTTGACCATTTTATTACATAAATTGATTTTTAAAAATTAGTATTTACTTTTGGGGGGTGTTTCTTTTTTATTTTATTTATTTGTCACCTTTTGTTTTCAGATAATCTAGGATATTATTTTTATTTTTTCCCAGTGTGAGAAAGGACAATTGGAAAATATATGAAGAAAATTACCCTTCTCAGAATTTCTGTAATTTAACAGGAGAGGGACATAAACCAGCATCAAGCTTAACATATATCAAATTTCATCAACTGATTTTATTCATGTTAACTTTCAAGTCATTATTTTTAAATTCACATGTCTTTAAAGGATTGAGGATTAAGCATTGTGCAAGTCATTTCTTTCTCTAAATCTCATCTTAATAAACAAATGTTGATTATTCCAAAATCAGCTTGGAAATGGAAGCACATCTACTCTAGTAAAAAAAAAAAAAAAAAGAATCTAAACTGAGGAACTAATTCTCCCCATATCTTTATAGCATAGAGGTAGAAGGGCCTTTTTTTTTAATGTCTAAGAAGAAACTTTGCTTGGAAGGTATAATAGGTGGGATAAAGAAGATATTTGATCAAAATGATTCAAAAAGTAGGTTTTCTTGCAGCTTTTCAACCTCTTCTCTAACAGCATCAGATATTGCCTTGATATAAACTAAACTTCTTGTCCATAACATTGTTTTCAAATTATTCAGGTACATTATAGAGTAACTGCTGTATATCCTATTTGTGATAGCTCAGAAGGATTAACATGAAGGATTATGAAAGAGTCTGGAAAGCTTTTAGAAATAATCCCTAAAACTCATTATAATACCACACATATGAGATACAAATACATGGCTCAGAAATAGGATGAGCCTAAGATAATCAAAAATCTTGGGAAAGAAGAGGAGAAATAGTCCAGTAATGTTTAAGAAGGCACTAGAAGTGACCCTGCTGTATAGAGAAAATATTATATACATATACATATATGTATATATTATATATATATATATATATATATATATACATATTTTGCTGTGGTTGTTGTTAGGTGGTGTCAAGTTAGTTTCAACTCATAATGATCCCATGTGACAGAGTAGCACTGCTCCATAGGGTTTTCTAGGCCATAATCTAAATGGGAGCAGATCACCAGGTCTTTCAACCACAGAGAAGTGGTTCGAACTACCAAACTTCCGATTAGCACATTTATATGTATGCGTGTGTCTATATATATACACACACACACATACATATACATACATGTGTGAGTGTGTGTGTGCACGTGTGTGTGAGTGTATATGTGTGCACGTGTGTGTGTGTAGGGCACATGCGCTGGCCATTGCTTGAAGGGAGCACCCATGAGAAGTTTCTACTGGACATCACAGTGTTAATTGCCAGCAGTCAGATCATGCAGCAATTTAACACTAATTGCCCTACGCACTATTTTCCATAGATCCACCCCTGGATACTTCCTTTTACATAATAATACTGAGATGTTATTTGCCTTTTTTGCTTTCATTCTCTGTTGTGTGTACAGTGGAGTTTCCCAGAGGCCATGTAATATGTGCTACCGAAATAGACTGAATGCAGCAGCCTTCTATTAAGTCAGACTAGAGATGCAAAAATGGAAAACAATGCCATAGTTCCCACTAATTTCTATGTTTTGGAAAATAATCACTTTTTTCATTA
Source organism: Dugong dugon (assembly GCA_030035585.1). Taxonomy (NCBI): domain Eukaryota; kingdom Metazoa; phylum Chordata; class Mammalia; order Sirenia; family Dugongidae; genus Dugong; species Dugong dugon. The sequence goes on along the minus strand of CM057463.1, from coordinate 14,579,976 downwards.
CTTACGTTAGCAAGTAGTGGTTTTATTCTTATTTTTGAATTAATTACTATTTTAAATGCCTTCATTTTAATTTCTAATATAGTAAATCTCAACAGATAAAATGCACGTTAACAAAAGTCCTTTGAAGGCCTCAGTTATTTTTAAAATATAAAGGGGTCCAGCGACCAAATAGATTGAGAACAGTGGATACTTATATTGCTGTAAAGCTTGTGACAAATGGGTCAGTCACACTACAGCCTAGTAGGTAACTCTGTATATTCACTCCTGTGAAAAAAGAAAAAAAAATTGCATATATATGTATATATACATAACACACATACACACACACAAACTTATATATATACATATATATCTATATAGCTGTACGTATAGATGTAATTTTTTTATAAAGGACTTTTTTTTTCTAATTCAATCTTGATTACTTTCATTACAATGGATACGGCTACCTAACAACAAAGCAAACAGCTAATGAAAGCATACGTTAAATTTTTGTGTTTTTACATGTTTACCTTTTTTATTTTATAGACATATAATAACGTAAATTTTAAGTATAAACTGGAGTAAATTAAGTTGGTTAAGATTCCAGCTCTTTGAATCACCATGGCAAAAAGAACTGTGCCTATGAAAGGGAGGTGAATGTTTTCAAACTTTGTCAAATGAAAACTGAGTAAGTATGGAACGAAATATACAATGTGAAAAAACACAGAAAGAGGTGAAGAGAGTGTACATAATGGGAGAAGGGCAAAGTGTGTAAAGGCGTGACAAAATACAACCAAAACATTCACAGGGCAAAATATTTAAAACAATGCACAGTTTTATGAATAATCAAAGATAAAAACTTCACATTGTACTTAAGGTATGCCATATAGTTACTAAATTCTTATTTTCAAATGCTTATTCCTTGAATAATGGCAATTTTTGCTTTTATTATGAATTTTGGCTTCTTTACTCATGTTAAAAACTAAAAATACTTTGGAAATGATGTTAATGATTAAATTACAGTATTTCCATTTGTCAACACAGTACAATTTATTCTGATGAGAATAAGTTATGTTGTTTACAATATTTGGACAAAATGATTATGGATTTTTTTCAACCTAAGCAAAACTTATTTTTGTAACACTAGACACTAAACTACTTTGTAACACCTTAAACTTCATTCTTAATGGAGGCTTCTACTCAAGAAGCAAAAGCGTAATTTAAAGCTTCATACCTCCATCTTTGTTATAGCATTTGGTATCTACTCAGTATCTTTCTGATTTGTTATATGCCAACCTTTTCCCAGTTTATTGTTTTTTCTATTCCATGTTATGGAGGGGGGCCTGCACCAGATTTCCTAAATTAAGGCCACTTTGAGATATAGTGTATCCACATAAGCCAAAAGACAACTTCTATAGTTCATTATGTGCCAGGCATGATGTCAGACTCTTTAAATGCATTGTCTCATAAAATTCTCAGGCAACATTTATTATCTCCATTTTACAGAAGAAGGAACTGAATTTTTTATTTTCTTGTCCATGGTCACGCAGCTAGTAAGTTTAAAACTGACTACCTTCAAAACCTATGAGAGATGAGGTACATAATTCTGAGCTCCACAACTGCTAGAATTATGCTATCTGGTTCTAGAATGATAGATTTTAAAATTCCTGGGAGGGAAAAACTTGGTATGATTGATCTGTGGATTGACTTCTTTCCATTTCTTTCCATGAACCAAAAAAAGAAGCCTGTTGCTGTCCAGTGAATTCTGACTCATGGCGACCCCATGATGCTAATGTTGCGGTTAGGGACCAATTCTGAGAACCACTAGTAGAGCAGAAGTGCTCAAAATTTATTGTAAGTAGGAATCACCTGGCGATCTTGTTAAACTGTAGTTTCTCATTTAGTGTATCTGGGGTGAAAATGTAAATCCTCAGCAGGGGTTCAAACCAGAATGAACTGGTTTGAAGCCCTGGTGAAAAATAACACATTCCCTTTATTTTTCTCCTCTCCTATCTCAGATTGGAGCTCTCGTGGCACAATGGTTAAGAGCTTGGCTGCTAACCAAAAGGTTGGCAGTTTGAATTCACCAGCTGCTCCTTGGAAACCTTATGGGGCAGTTTTATTCTGTCCTGTAAGGTCTCTATGAGTTGGAATCGACTCAGTGACAACAGGTTTGGTTTTGGTTCGTCTCAAATTATTTGTTCTAGAGGGTAGAGACTATGGCTTGCCATTTCTCACATGATTCAGTGCATCATCTTGCTTATAAGAGACACTACGCTGGGTGTGCGCAAGAATGGATGGACGATTACTTTTTAACTTAAATGAAAGGCTACTTGTCATCCATCAGGAAAGACATGTAACAGCACAGTAAAGACAATTTCTGTAATCATTAGGAAAAATAAATATTTAGAATTCACAACAGAAATAAACCATTGTCCATTAGAAAGTCAAAGACTTGCCTTTACCTTTATTTGAATACTACAGATCTCAATCCTGGAAACCCACAGGTCTATGCACATGAAAAATACACCCACCCTATCAAAGATAAGTGAAATGTCACATTCCATGAAAATCGTACTCCATGCTTAGTTTTTTGCACTTGAAGCATAATGACTTCCCCATCGTTCTTCAAAGAAAAGAAATCTTCCATTACCATTTGGAGGAAAAAAAAAATCTGTCCTGAATTATATTTTTCTGAACTAGCTGCAGATACTATTTCTTCACAGCGCTTGGTTTTAACAGTGCATAGATAGGCAAACAAATTGCTCAAATCTTTTAAATCTACATTTTTGTATTATGGAACTCTAAGGATCACCATGTGACCATGTAGTTAGGAGACCTACTACTTCTTCTTGCCTTTTACTTTTTTTTTCCATAGGCAGAAGCTGGATCTAATTTCCAAATGAAAGACTTCTTCACCAAAAATTTATTTTTACAAAGGAATGGCTTTACAGTGTTTGCTGTTTGGATTCTTTTATTTGGCTTTTTTATTCTATTTAAAATGTGAATGGAAAATGTTTATCTGCTGGAGGGCTTCACATGCTTCTGCTTTGCTGGCTCAATGATTTCTACTGCCAAAAAAAACAGGGGGTGGGGGGAGAAAGAAAAGGGTAGAGAAAACTGCTAGTCTATATAAACGCTGAGTCAAAAGCAAATTTGTATGCCCTAAGAATAATGTAAAAAAATTAAAAATCAATCTGATTCTAATATTCTGTGTTCTAGACCTGGGGTTCTGAGTCTACTTCTGTAGAAATAGTTAACATAGCACTGTGATTCAGAGTCCAGGAGTAATGTAGATGTGTTTGAATGCAGCTTTGCCGTTTGCGAATCGTGTGACCTTGGACAAATCACATAACTCTTTTTTCAATTGTCACTTGTTTTTCTGTAAAATAGGAATAATATCCATTTCTTCTCGTCACGATGGGGATAAAATTAGACATCATGTTTAAAATGCCTGGTATAATGACTTGCAAGTAATCACATTCCATAAATGATTACTAGTACTTAATTCACGGCACTCACTAAAGGATTATGGGTAGATTGAAAGGGAGATCCTTCATAGCTCAAGTCCCTTAAAGCATCTTTACTCCAAATGTGCTCCCCTGACCAGCAATAGCATATCACTTGGGACTTGGTTAAAATACAAAATACCAGGCTCCACTCTAGACCTGCTGAATGGGAATCTGCATTGTAATAAGATCCCAGGTAATTTGCGTGCACATTAAAATTTCAGAAGTACTACTCTAGAAGTTATGGAAGTCTTGAGGCTCAGCTAAACTACTAGTTGGGTGAAGATCTCAACAGGATGGAATTCATATTCCCTATTTGTTATATTTATTGCAGCTTTTATGAAGAATGATCAAAAAATTAGAATCGATGGAGCAACATGGTTCAACATAATTTATATTTATGATATTAGGATTAAAAGAGACAGGATGAAGCAGGGAGAGAGCAAGAGTTTAAATTAAGTCTACCATTCCAGACCATAAAACCAGAGTGAGTTTTGGGTTGGATATGGACATACACTATTGCGTTATTCAGCTTCATTTCAAAGCGCTTCTTACGTTGTAGGCATCTCATTTCACTGTGATTCAAGTGTTTAGAGATGCAGTTTTCATCCCTGCATACAAGCTAGCTACTACACATGGTGCTTAGCCAGGTCACAATTCTAGAGATCTATTCCAGTGCTGGAGAAAAGACTATCGATAACCCTATTCTAAGATTTACAATGATGCCTTCCTAACAATGCTCAAGGGTGATTTCGAGCTAAACTCCAATTAAGAATCTGTGGACATCTATCCTACCACTAGCCACAAGTCATCTGCAGTTGCCAAAAAATACTTCTATTGAAAATTTTAAATTTTCCTCATTAATTCTTTAATTCAATAAAATTATAGAAGATATGGCATGCAAGATAACTCCCTAAAAGTCACGCATGTTGTAGTAGGAAGAAGAATGGATCCCCAAAGATATCAACATTCTAATACCTGGAACCTGTGCATATTACCTTACCTTGCCAAAAAGAACTTTGCAGTTGTGATTAAGGGCCTGGAGATGGGAAGATTGTCCTGGAATATCTGGGCAGGGCCAGTCTAATTACCTCAAAATTGGAGAACCTTTCCAGGCTGTGGTCAGAGGGAGATGTGACTAAAAAGAAACGTGTAAGAAGTGCAATGTGAAAAGGATTCGACCAGCTGTTGCTGACTTTGAAGACAGAGGGCGGGAGTAACAGAGCCAGAAATCCAGGCAGCCTTTAGAAAATGGGAAAGACAAGAAAACAAACTCTCCCTTAGCGCCTCCAGCAAGGAACACAGACAGCCCTGCCAACAACCTGATTTTATCCCAGTGAAACCTATGTCAGGCTTCTGCCCTGCACAACAGTAAGATAATTAATTTGTGTTTATTCAAGCCACTAAGTTTGAGATAATTTGTTACAGTGGCAATAGAAACTAATACATATATGGAACAGCAAAAAGGTCTCGAAGATCCGTTCATTCATTCTCGATGCCTTGAATACAATTTTCCTCAAAATAGACAGATATTTTGATGGTGCTGTAACATTGCTCTGTCCATTCTTCCTTAGGTGGTGTTTGGTGTCTAACCAGTTGCCATCCAATCAAAGCCAACTCCCGGCCACTCCTTGTGTGTCAGAGTAGAACTGTGTTCCACAGGGTTTTCAATGGTGAATTTTTTGGAACTAAATCCAAAAGACTTTTCTTTGGGGGTGCCTCTGGGTAGACTTGAATCTCCAACCCTTTGGTTAGCAGCCAAGTGCATTAACTATTTGCACTACCCAAGGACCATTCTTTTAACTCACTTAGGCATCCCTTGCATCCCATTTGTGTTATTGTTCTGAACTTCCAACTAAAGACAGAGAATATTTGAACAGATTTGTTTAAGTGGGGAGATACCAATCAGGAGATGTTTGTTTTATTTTGCTTTTAGTTTCTGAAGAACTCATGCACTCGCTATTAGATAAACTCTGTTATGATCATAAGGAGCCCTGGTGGCACAATGATTAAGTGCTCAGCTGATAACTGAAAGGTTGGCGGTTCAAACCCACCCATGGTTCCGTAAGAGACAGACCTGGCTATCTGTGCCTGTAAAGATTACAGCCTAGAAAACCCCATAGGGCAGTTCTACTCTGTCACATGCAGTTGCTGAGCCTAAATTGACTCGACCGCGCCTCGTAACAACATCGCATTACAATCATATAACTATCACAAGAGTTCCCTGAGATAGCTTCTTCCACAGAATAAGCTATGCTAATTACAAGAAGAAGCCACTCAATCTCATCTAATAAATACTTTTACTTCTGGAGTAGAGGTTTCCAAATGCGACAGCTTATCAAAGTCACTGAAGAAGCTCTTCAGAGAAGACTAGGGTTCCCTATTTTAAAACAGGATTAATGATACAAAAAGTGGAATTACAATGCCGGTGGGAATTTAAAGTAAATGACATCCTGGGTAAAATCCATAATGGCTTCAGAAACTATTTCCAACATTTAAGAAAATGTTGGAAATAAAAACTAAAGAGCTGGATAGTTAAGAGCTCAAAGACATTTAAAATATTAAAAGCTAATGAGCTAGAAGTAAAATGTTGGGAATAAAAACAAAACAGCTGGAAAGTAGTAAAAGAGCTAGAAAGCAGCTAACGAGGTGGAATACAAACGTCAGAAATAAAAGTAAAGAGCTAGAGGATAACGGTTTAGGTACTTACATTAAAATACTTTTTTTAAAAGTAAGCAATCTTTTCTGTGTTACTAATGATACTCATGTTTTAATATATAATGTGGGTAATGTGGATAAAGTATTAAAGCATGATTCCGAAGGAAGAATTTCAACATCTCAGTGATAATTTCAAAGCAGTCAATTTTTCTGTATACCTAACCAAACCCCAGGGAGCCAGCTCTCTCTGGTCCCAGATCTTCTTTCCAAACCTTAGCAGCACCTGGTTGCGGGAAAAGTATATTTTCAGCAAACAATCTTTTGCTAAACAAGAAGGTTTGTTTGTCTGGGTCAAATTTCCAGAATCTGGTGGAAATCTTTAGTAACACCAAGATCATGTTAACCGCACAGTGTTAAGTGCTGTAGGATTCATTTGATGGCTGAATTGAGTGCAGGCGGTTTCCACTTTTCTTTTTATTTCCTGCTCACCAAACAACCCCCTTCCCCGAGTACACACACTGCATACCTACCAATCTGACTTAAGTGAAAGCATCACAAAGACAAAGGAAAAGGGCAGCTGAGAATCGCTGGCTCATGTCCCGTATTTACACAGAGCAAATCAAACGAAAATTAAGGAAGTAAGAACCTGTTAAACAAAAAACTTTTGGCCAAATATTGTTCTCAAATTTTGAATGGGAAGTACAACATTTTGAGAGCTAACTGAAAAGAAAACTAACCTCCCCTGATTGTAAATGGTATCAGTTTGGAGGGAGAAATAAGGATAGTTAATATGACAAGTATGTCAAACACTGATAGGCTGTGAAAACTTTCAAAATGGACAGTGCTTTCAATGTTATAAAGAGTAAACTTTTTTTCTTGTTGTTGCGCTTTAGGTGAAAGTTTACAGCTCAAGTTAGTTTCTCATTCAAAAATTTATACACATATTGTTCTGTAACATTGGTTACAATCCCCACAATGTGACAGAACGCTCCCACTTTCACCCCAGCTTCCCTGTGTCCATTCATCCAGTTCCTGTCCCTTCCTGCCTTCTCGTCCTGCTTTCAGACAGGAGCTGCACATTGGGTCTTGTATATTTAATTGAACTAAGAAACACTTTCCTCACGAGTGTTATTTTTTGTTTTATAGACCTGTCTAATCTTTGCCTGAAAAGTGGGCTTCGGGAATGGTTTCAGTTCTGGGTTAGCAGAGTGTCCGGGGGCCATAGTTTCAGTGTTCCTCCAGTCTCTATCAGAACAGTAAGTCTGGTCTTTTTATGTGAATTTGAATTCTGTTCTACATTTTTCTCCTGCTCTGTCCAGGACTGTCTGTTGTGATCTCTATTAGGGCAGTCGGCGGTGGTAGCCAGGCACCATCTAGTTCTGGTCTCAGGTTGGTGGGGTCTTTGGTTCACGTGGTTCTTTAGTTCTTTGGGCTGAAGTTTGCCTTGTGTCTTTGGTTTTCTTCATTCTCCTTTGCTTCAGGTGGGATGAGACCAATAGACGTATCTTAGTTGGCTACTTGCAGGCTTTTAAGACCCCAGACGCTACTCACCAAAGTGGGATGTAGAACATTTTCTTCATGAACTATGTTATGCTAATTGACCTAGATGCCCCCCTAGTCTATGGTCCCCAGGCCCCAGCAAACCTTCTTTAAAATAGAGTTTAATTTCAAATTTTCAGAGCTAAGGAATTAAATAAATGGATGCATATACCTTGAAAGAGTAACTATCAAAGAAATTTTACTTTTTAGATTAATTGTATTTTCCCCCAAGTAGGTAGGATAATCTAGAATTCATAAAAGTAACTGAAATATTTGTTTTGAATTTTAAGTTGATGCTTTGTACTAGAGGTTCCTGAATATATCATTACCATCCCTTTGTGTCAATAGTAAGCTTTCAGAAGTAATGGAGGCTCTCTTCTCTCTCTGCACGTAATGGAAAATCCAAGTTCTTTTTTAGCATGGGTCCAAGGAAGTTGGCACTAAAGAAGCAGGTTATTTTTTCAAATGTATTGTATTACTTTGCCAAAGTAATACATTTATTTCAGCACCCATGAAAATAATTGGAATGACTCCATTTATCCTCAGAGTTAAGACTCTGTTAGTATGTAAATATATTATTAAACCATAGCACTACAAAATCAATGGTTTGAGAAGAAATCAAATACCTTAGGTGTGGCGGTGCTCTAGATCACAGGTGCTGTTGTTGTTAGTTGCCTTTGAGTTGATTCAGACTCATGGCAACCTCATGTGCGTGGAGTAGAATTGCTCCATGGGGTTTTCAAGGCTGTGATCTTTCAGAAGCAGATTACCAGGCCTGTCCCGAGGTGCCTCTGGGTGTGTTTGAACCTCTAACCTTTCATCTAGTAGTCTGAGTGTTTAACGTTTGCCCCACCGGGGACACAACTAAAGGTGGTTTTCTACCCCAAAGACATAATAAATGTCTTTCTTGAACATGCTCACGTGTTTCAATGTGATTCTAAAGCAGCAATCCTGTTGTCATCTTCAACTGCAGTAGATCTCAACTTATCTGCACACTGGAAGAACCTGAAGAGCTTTATACACTGTTGATGCTTGGATCGCACTCCAAGAGATTTGATTGAACTGGTCTGAGGTGAGGACTGGGCATCAGCTGACTCTAGTGTAACTAAGTTTAAAAGTGAACAGGTTTTAGCAGAGATTCCAGACTAAGACAGACTAGGAAGAAAGGCTTGGCAATCTACTTCTGAAAATTAGCCAGTGGAGAACCTATGGATCACAACAGAGCGTTATCTGACTCGCATGCTGTGGACACCATCAGGAAGGATTAATCTCTAGAGGAGTGCTTCAAGTTTGGTCAAGTAGAGGTCCAACGACCCTTGGTAAGATGGGTTGGCACAATGGCCAAAACGATGGACTCGAACATCTTGGCAATTGTGAAGATGACGCAGGACTGGGCAACATTTCATTCTGTTGTACATAAGGTCACCATGATTCAGAGTTTATCTATTGATCTAGGTATTGATCTATCAATCTATCAATCAGTCTACCCATCCATCCATCCATCCATCCATCCATCCATTCTAATGGATGAGGTCATGCTATGAGATATCTATATATGTATATGATGACACACTTGATACCGTGGTGGCTCAAATTAAACACAGGGTGGGGAGGCAATTGCTGAAGGACTCCTAGTATCTTGTGCCCCTGTCATTGTCAACTCTTAGAATAAGAAAGCTCCCAAACCAGCCCCCCATGTTATCTCCGGAACCCTACTCCTCTCCTGGCTGCACCTTGTTTGATTCAACTCCAATGTTCTCTCCTAGTTCTGTCCCTAGTTATGTATCAGCCTCTGGCAAAACAGGGTCAGAAAACAATAGATCATCTTTAATCACCACCATTAAAACCTATGTAGGCCACATAGGTAAAGGCAACAGAGAATCAAATTTTAGGATTGAGAAGCCTTAAAAACTTTATAATTCACCTAATACACATTCATATGTTCAATCAATCGGTATTTACTACACATTTACTCTGTGTCTATTACTGTGTGTTGGATTGGAAGTGAGGGGTAATATAGACCAAAGATATTCAGAATAACTGCAGTTATAATTAAACATAAGGTTTTATTGGAACACCTAGAAGGGAATTTTGTTTTGTTTTGAGAAGTTAAGAAAGGCTTCCAACTAGATGGTGCCCAGCTGCCACCAATGACGGCCCTGACAGGGAACACAACAGACAGTCCCTGGAATCGATAAGTAATGTTGCCAGTGAGGAAGGGCTTGAGCTAATCTCCACTGGCAAGAAGCAGAACCATGGAGAGTTGGGGACAACAGTGTGGGCTTGGAAAGAGGTAGTGGAGCATCGGAATTTTTTCTGTATTTATGAAATATTTCTACAAGTGAAAAGCTGAAAAACCACGAAAGGGCTGGAAATCTGCAGCTGGGAGGGTAGAGAGGATATGAGGAGTTTTATTTTAAACATATGTATTAATTACTATTGCACAGAGCAGGGTAGGACTTTGCAGCTGGAAAGGGTAGGGCAAAGGAAAAATGAAATTTTTATTTCAGAATAAATTTATGAAATCATGCTTAAGCAAGGGAACTTGCAGCTGGGGGAGGACAAAGGGACAGCAGTGTTTTTCAAGTAAGTCGATTTAATAAAATATGCAAGCCTTCACTTTGACACAGCATTGGAAGGGATGCTCTTGAATCAGCATCAAAGTGGAATCAGGCATTTTGTTACGCAAAAAGCAATTTTAGGCTCCTTGGCTAAGGGAGATTTCTCTTTAAATGAGTACTTGCTAACCAGTTTCTAAGTCTCTGTAATTCTGTGGGAATTCTCCTAGAATTACAGAGAATAAGAATTTGGCCCCAGGTGGCTGTTCCTCAATTCCTCAAATTGGACTTCAAAAAGGGTTGATTTTCCTCTAAGGATTCCAAAGTATTTTGCCATCTGTGACATTTACCATCATTTTATAGCCTTAAATTCACTGCTTTTTACACTAAAAAAATTTTAAAAAAAAATTTTTTTTTCCTTTTAAATGATTTGATTTACCTTCAAGTAGGATGCCTTGTCACCAGTTACAGGACGTGAGTAATGATACATCTGTACTCATGATGTGTGCTTCAAGTTAGATTACAGTCATAATACTTGGTTGAAACCCACAGACATAAAATTTTCAGCGATTCCCCTTCCCAGTATAGGTTAACCCTTTAATAATGCAGCTAAATATAAAAGACATTACCAAACCAAAACAAACCCAGAGGCATCAAGTTGATTCCAACTCATAGCAACCCTGTAGGACAGAGTAGACCTGCCCCACATGGCTGTAAATCTTTATGGAAGCAGACTGCCACATCCTTCTCCCCAGGAGCAGCTGGTGGGTTCCAACCGCCCATCTTTTGGGTTAGCAGCCAATAGCTTTAAGCACTGTGCCACCAGGGCTCCTTATAGTAGACATTAGACAGTAAAAATACATAATACTTCTACTCCTATTTTTTAAATTGAATTAATCTACTATATACCTTTTGGTGCTTTCACACTTTTCGGTTTTATCAATTTAAGCTAAACCCAATGTTTAATTTAAATATCCCTTCTAAAAGAAGACAGAGACATTTGTCTTTTTTTCTGTATTCCTAGTTCAAGGACAGTACTCAGCACCTAGAGGATTCTCTACAAATATTGGTTAGGAGAATAAATCTGCATAAGGAAGCTATTCTCAAAATTTGGGGCCTCCAAAGACCATTAGAATCTTAAAAATTATTGAGGACCTTGAAGAGCTTTGTTAATGTTCATTGTGTCTACCCATAGCTACAAATTAAAACCGAAAATATTTATTTATTTGTTTAAGCAATAAAAATAACAGCCCCATTATATTTTAATGTAAGGAACATATTTTTATGAAAAGTAATCATATTTTTCTGAATAAAAGAAAAAGAGTAAGAAGTATGGTATTGTACATTGTTGAAAATGTCAAGACTTTATAGCAGGCGGCTGGATTCTATAATCTGCTCTGCAGTCCATCTCTTCTGATACATTGTTTTAGCTGAAGTACGCAAGATAGTCTGGACTCACACAGATAAGTAATTTGAAGGGGGAGGAGTATTTTCATAGCTTTATAAGATAATTGTGAAGATTATTCTTTGATAACTACACCAAAAAAGTGACAGACGGTAGTTTCTTAAAGGTTAGTTGGAATGTGGAATCTGAAATCAAATCAATGAACGGTTCATACAATGTTATATTAAAATTCTAGGGTCTATCTTGCACTATAACTTTGCAACATCATCTGCTAATCATTTAGAAAATCATGGTTCATAGAGTTTTGCAGACCTTCTAAATTTAATACCTTTCATTATATAATATCAAAAATCATGTTTGTTAATATCATTTATCTCATCAGAAAAGTCTTAAGTATTAAATTCTGTCAAGCTCATGGTGGTGGACACAAGCTTTCCAAAATTCTAATTTTCACTGGAGTCTCAAATTTTATTATGGCAACAAATATTGTCAGCTGTTTTTCTTGAAGCAACAGGTTCCTTTTATTTTTTTCTGAAAAAATGCCTGCTAAATATCCAACTTGGAATAACCATAGTTTGTTTGTCAATTGTTTTTTAGGTAAAAAAATAGTGTTCTTAAAAAAAAAAAAAAAAAGCAATCCAGTTTAGCTTGTCACTCATGCATTGCGCAAATGCTTTTCCTGGAGACAATCATATTTTGCTATGCAGCAAAAGTGCTTTTTTATGTATACTTCTCATTTTCTCACACAGAATAATTGAAAGATTATACCAGATAGCAACAGTGCTCCCACATCATAGTTACAACTGGAAGTTGCTAACTGGTATAACTGGCCATTTAAATAACACAAATCATTTTAACCACACTCTTCAGTCATTACAAGCAAAATGCAACCAAAGCTAAACCCCTGAAAGATCTCATATGCTTCATATATAATATTATCGAAAGGAAAAGTTAAACACAGATTTTAAAGAGATTTCCTCCTGTTTTGCTGTTGCTGTTGTTAGGTGCTGTTGAGTTGGTTCCTACTCGTTGCGACCCTATGTACAACAGAGGGAAATGTTGCCTGATCTTGTGCCACCTCAAAATCATTACTATGGTTGAGCCCATTGTTGCAGCCACTGTGTCAATCCATCTTATTGAAGGTCTTCCTCTTTTTCACTGACCCTCTACTTTACCAAGCATGATGTCCTTCTCCAGGAACTGGTCCTTTCTGATAACATATCCAAAGTACATGAGACGAAGTCTCATCATCCTTACTTCTAAGGGCATTCTGGCTGTACCTCTTCCAACACACATTTGTTCATTCTTCTGGCAGTCCATGGTCTATTCAATATTCTTTACCAAGGCCGTACATAATTCAAGTGCATCAATTCTTCTTTGGTCTTCCTCATTCATTGTCCAGCTTTCACATGCATATGAGGCAATAGAAAATACCATGGCTTGGGTCAGGCACACCCCAGTCCTCAAAGTGACATCTGTTTTATTATAGCTTAAGAATTATCACCTACTGTACAAGTAAGGAACCCAAGAAGCAAATAGATTTAATAATTCCCAGTAGGACAATTCAGAAAATGTGAGTTTTGTTCTTTTGTAAATGTGATTAAAATAAATTTCATTCAGAATTGATGTTAGTTTCAGTGTTGAGACTTTAGAATTCATTATTTCCCTCACTCATTATAAGTAGTTTCATCTTTATCCAGCTGCCTTGGAAGCTACATTAATAAGATGGAGACGTGTTTTGCAGAAGTGTTTGTTTCATGGAGCTATGAATGCTGTTTTTTCTGAAAGAAAATTGTTTCTAGATGCTGTATTTTTGTACCTATCTCTTGGTGAACATACTCAAACACTTGTCTGGGTTATAGTCTTAGGAGGAGGATGGTTAGGCCACTGATGTTGTTAGCTGCTGTCCAGTTGGCCCGCAACTCATGGCGACCCATGCACAAAGAGCGAAATATTGCCTGGTCCTGTGCCATCTCCACGATTGGTCCCGGATTGGACTGTTGTAATGCATAGAGTTTTCATTGGCTGATTTTCAGGAGTAGATTTCCAGCCCTTTCTTGCTAGTCAGTCTTAGTAATGTAGCTCCATTGAAACCTGCTCAGCATCACAGAAACACACAAGCCTCTACGGACAGACGGGTGATGGCTGTGAGTGAGGTACATTGGACAGGAATACAATCAGATCTCCAGCACGGGAGGTGAGAATTCTACCACTGACCCACCACAGCTCTCATAGTGTATGTGAATGTTCAGAATTATAAGGTAGTGATTACACACCCATGAACAATATTCTAAAGTCCCACATAGACTCATACACACTTGGTATTGTCAAACCTCTCAATTTTTGATAATCTAGTGGGTATAAAATGGAAGGTCAATAACTTAATCTGTATTACCTTTACTACTAATAAGACTGGGGCTCTAATCAAATATTTATTGGCCATGTTTTTTACTTTTCTGTCAAATGCCTGTTCATGTGTTTTATCCATTTTTGTTGGATTGTTTATCTCCTTTATAATTCCATATTGAATTATAGGAATTTGTTGTATATTATGGATGCTAATCCTTAATCATCTGAGATTTGAGTTATATTGGTACATACATCTCCTAATTAGTGATTGTTTTCTACTGTGTGTGTGTGTGTGTGTGTGTGTGTGTGTGTGTGTCTTTGGATAAACTAGTATTCTTACTTTTAATGTAGTCAAATTTATCAATCTTTCCTTTTTTGGTTGGTGTCTTACTTGAGAAATCCTTTCTTATCCCAAGGTTTGAAAGATACTTCCTATATACTCTTCTAAACATGTGATTTTTTTTCCCTTTCCATTTAAATGCTCAATCCATTTGGAATAGATTTTTGTGTGTAATAAAGTAGTATTCCAATATCACTTTTTCCATATGGACACACAATTTTTCTAGCATCACTTTTTAAATAACCCCTCCTTCCTTCAATGATCTGTGCCTCAGAATCTATATCTAGGCTCTCTATTCTGTTCCATTGCTTCCTGCAGTGTTAATTAATACAGCTTTGTTTTTTCATCTCTTGAGACACAAATATTAATTCCTATAAATGAGATCAGATAATAACCTGAAATTTAGGCAGATGAAGATCTTTTAGTTGCTAAAATGCAATATAATTTTTCTCCAATGTCTATATATAGGTCTGATAGATAAATCATGTGGATAATATACATTAAGGGAGAGAAATTCAATACTCGTGATAAAAATAGGGACCTATAATAAGTGGTGTGATAACAATAACCAAACACTTTCTGTGTGATATCATTTCACCTAACCCTAAACAACAAATAAGACTTGGTCTTCCAAGGAGTCAAATCAAAGTTATATGAAAGTCTGAATTTTGGGAGCCAAGTCACATTTCACTATAAGACAATTAGAGGACATCATGACAAATCTAATAAATCATTCTCTTTGTCTACATGGCACCAATGGCTAGCTGTATATATACTCCCTAACAGAGAGGAAAACTCAAAAAACACTTGGAAAGTAACAAGAAAACACAACTAATCGATGGGTTTTGATGTTGTCTAGTCACTAAGAAATGTTTGAGAAATCATAGTCTTACTAACAAAGAACAGGATTTATGATTTTTTTTTTTAATTGTTGTTGCTCTTGTTGTTTTTTAGGGTATGGTTAACAAATGCTACTTCAGTAATTTTTTTCTGCCCTGGCAGTGGCAAACTTGATGATTTAATTGGTTTCTAGAATACTAAATTTTTTTGAGTGTTCTAAACGTAGACAGAGAAAACAGCTTCTAGACTATGGAGTATAGCTGTTGTTCACATGTTTATGAAACTATATTCTTAAAAATATCTCCTCTGCCCTGTGTGTTTCCTATTCAAATTAATTCAAATTCTTAAGTCATTTTCCCATGAGCAGCTTTACCATTTGTAGGGATGCCTTTACTGGGATGCCTTTTGGATTTAAGTATGTATTTTGAAGATAGAGCCAATATGGTTTCCTGATGGGCATAATGTGGATGTGAGGGAAAAAGAAATATTAACGATGAATCCAAGAATATTGGTTGAGCAATTAGAAAAAATGAATTTACTATCAATTGAGATGGGAAAAACTAAGATGCAGCAGGTTTGGAAGAGAAAAATGATTGGATTTGGATATGTTCAGTATGAAGCATCTATTAACAGAAATGCTGAGTAGGCACTTGGACATATTGATCTGAAGTTCAGGAAAGAGATTTGTCTAGAGATATAAATAAAAGAGTCATCGGCATATAGATGGTATTTATAGCCACAAGATCATTACATCACCAAAGGAGTGACTATAGCTGGTGAGGACTAAACATCATACTGACACCAGACCAATTCTCATGTTCAAGAAATAATAAAGTAATCAAATCAGTTTGTCATGATTTATTCAGAGTAAACCTGCATTGTTTTTTAGGAATCTCTATTTCCCTAAGTACTTTTATAATCTGCTTTTTGATATAGTTAAGAATCAATACTAAACTTATCATTCTATAGAATAAATCTTTACTTTGTAAAAATGGGACTATCTCTTCAGTATTATAGGATTCCTATTTCTTGTTGTTAGGTGCTGTGAAGTAGGTCCTAACTCATAGCAACACTATATACAACAGAACAAAACACTGCCTGGTCCTGTGCCATCCTCACAATTGTTACTATGTTTGAGCCCATTGTTGCAGCCACTGTGTCAGTCCAACTCACAGAGGGTCTTCCTGTTTTTCACTGACCTTCTACCTTACCAAGCGCAATGTCCTTCTCGAGGGACTGATTCCTCCTGATAACATGTCCAAAGTACTTGAGACAAAGTCTAGCCATCCTTGCTTCTAAGGAGCATTCTAGCTGTACTACTTCCAAGACAGATCTGTTCGTTCTTTTAGCAGTCCATGGTATTTTACATATTCCTTGCCAATATCATAATTCAAAGGCATCAATTCTTCACAGGTCTTCCTTATTCATTGTCTGGTTTTTGCATGTATATGAGGCGATTGAAAATATCATGGCTTGAGTTAGACCCACCTTAGTCCTCAAAGTGACATCTTTGCTTTTTTTTTAATTAATTTTTTTTATTGTTGTAGTTTAAATGAAGTTTACGTTTCAAGTTAGTCTCCCACACAAAAACTTATACATATATTATTATGTGACCCTAATTGCTCTTCCCATACTGTGACAACACACTCCTCCTTTCCACCCCTGATTCCCCACATCCATTCAACCAGCTCCTAACCCTGTCTGCCTTCCCATCTCACCTCCGGACAGAAGCTGCCCGTTTAGTCTCTTGTATCTACTTGAGCTAAGAGACACACCCCTCACGAGTATCAGTTTATGTCCCAGAGCCCAGTCCAATCTCTGTCTGAAGAGTTGGCCTCAGAAATTGTTTTATTTCTGGACTGATAGAGAATCCAGGGGCCATGCTTTCCAGGGTTCCTCCAGTCTCAGTCAGACTATTAAGTCTGGTCTTCTTACTAGAATTTGAGTTTTGCATCCCACCTTTCTCCTGCTCCATCAGGGACTCTCTGTTGTGTTCCTGTCAGGGAGGTCATTGCTGGTAGCCAGGCACCATCGAGTTCTTCTGGTCTCAGGCTGATGAAGTCTCTGGTTTATGTGGCCCTTTCCGTCTCTTGGGCTAATATTTTCCTTGTGTCTTTTGTGTTCTTCATTTTCCTTTACTCCAGGTGGTTGGGATGAATTGATGCATCTTAGATGGCCGCTTGCAAGCTTTTAAGACTTCAGATACCACTCACCAAAGTAGGATGCAGAACATTTTCTTAATAAGCTTTGTTATGCCAATTAACCTAGATGTCCCCTGAAAGCATGGTCCCCAGACCCCTACCCCTGCTACTCTGTCTCTCAAAGTGTTTGATTTTATTCAGGAAAATTCTTGACTTTGGTTTAGTCTAGTTGTGCTGACTTCCCCTATAGTGTGTGCTGTCCTTCCCTTCACTTAAGATAATTGTTATCTACTATCTAGTTAGTAAACAACCCTCACCCTCCCTCCCCACCTCCTAACCATCAAACAATGTTTTCTTCTGTGTTTAAACCTTTTCTTGAGTTCTTATAATAATGGTCTTATACAGCATTTGTCCTTCTGTGACTGACTAAATTCACTCAGCATAATGAACTCCAGCTTCCTCCATGTTATGTTTCATGGCTTCATCATTGTTCTTCACCGTCGCGTAGTATTCCATTGTGTGGATATACCGTAATTTGTTTATCCATTCGTCCGTCGATGAGCATCTAGGTTGTTTCCATCTTTTTGCTACTGTGAACAGTGCTGCAATGAACATGGGTGTGCATATATCTATTAGTGTGATGGCTCTTATTTCTCTAGGACGTATTCCAAGGAGTGGGATAGCTGGATCGTATGGTACTTCTATTTCTAGCTTTTTAAGAAAGTGCCAAATCGATTTCCAAAGTGGTTGTACCATTTTACATTCCCACCAAAAGTGTAAAGTGTTCCAGTCTCTCCACAACCTCTCCAGTATTTATTATTCTGAGTTTTTTGGATTAATGCTAGCCTTGTTGGAGTGAGATGATAACTTATTGTAGTTTTGATCTGCATTTCTCTAATGGCTAATGATTGTGAGCATTTCTTCATGTGTCAAAGTGACATCTTTGCTTTTCAATGCTTTAAAGACATCTTTTGCAGCAGATTTGCCCAATGTAATGCGTCCTTTGATTTCTTTTCTTTTTTTTTTTTAGAAGCTAACATTTATTTAATGCTTACTATGCATTTGGCCCTATTAAGAATGTTTTAAATATGTCAGCTCAATCTTCAAAATAACCAGGTAAGACAGAGAATTATTTTTATCATCCTGTTTTACAGAAGAGGAATATAAGGAAATGGAAGTTATAGCAACTTGCCCAAGATATCCTAGCTAGTACATACAGGAGGCAGCATTTGGACCCATACTGTCTGGCTTTGGTGCCTACACAGTAGAAGAGATAGATTAAAACAATATTGCTTTAATCCAAAGTCTAAGCAGATTGGTCTTATTTGTTGTTTTTGTTGTTGCTGCTGCTGTTAGGTGCCACTAAGTCAGTTGCAACTCATAACGACCCCGTGTACAACAGAACGAAGCACTGCCCAGTCCTGTGCCATCTTCACAATCGTTGTTATGTTTGAGCCATCGTTGCAGCCTCTGTGTCAATTCACCTCATGGAGGGTCCATCTCCTCTTAGATGACCCTCTACTTCACCAAGCACGATGTCCTTCTCCAGGGACTGATTCCTCCTGATAACATGTCTAAAGTATGTGAGATGTAGTCTCGCTATCCTCGGTTCCAAGGAGCACCCTGGCTGTACTTCTTCCAAGATGATTTGTTCATTCTTTTGGCAGCCCATGGTATAGTCAACATTCTTCGCCAACACCACAATTCAAAGGTGTCAGTTCCTCTTCGGTCTTGCCTATTCATCATCCAGCTTTCACATGCATATGAGGCGATTGAAAACACCATGGATTGGGTCAGGCACACCTTTGTCTTCAAGGTGACATCTTTGCTTTTTTGACACTTTAAAGAGATCTTTTGCAGCAGATTTGCCCAATGCAATGCATCCTTTGATTTCTTGATTGCTGTTTTCATGGGCATTGATTGTGGATGCAGGTAAAATGAAATCATTGACAAATTCAAACTTTTATCCATTTATCTTGATGTTGCTTATTGGTTCAGTTGTGAGGATTTTTGTTTTCTTTATGTTGAAGTGTAATCCATACTGAAGGCTGTAGTCTTTGATCTTCATCAGTAAGTGCTTCAAGTCCTCTTCACTTTCAGCAAGCAAGGTTGTGTCATCTGCATAACGCAGTTTGTTAATAAGTCTTCTTCCAATACTGATGCCCCTTTCTTCTTTATATAGTCCAGCTTCTCGGATTAGTTGCTCTGCATGCAGATTGAATAACTATGGTGAAAGGACACAACCTTGACACACACCTTTCCTGATTTTAAACCACACAGTATCCCTTTCTTCTGTTCAAACAACTGCTTCTTTTTCTATGTACAAGTTCTGCATGAGCACAATTAAGTGTTCTGGAATTTTCATTCTTTGCATGGTTATCCACAATTTGTTATGATCCACACAGTCCAAGGTCATTGCACAGTCAATAAAACACAGGTAAACATCTCTATTCTCTGCTTTCAGCCAAGATCCATCTTACATCAGTAATGATATCCCTTGTTCCACATCCTCTTCTGAATCGGGTTTGAATTTCTGGCAGTTCCCTGTCAGTGTACTGCTACAACCATTTTTGAATTATCTTCAGCAAAGTTTTACTTATGTTTGAGATTACTGATATTGTCTGATAATTTCTGCATTCTGTTGGATCACCTTTATTTGGAGCAGGCACAAATATGGATCTCTTCCAGTCGGTTGGTCAGGTAGCTGTCTTCCCAATTTCTTGGCATAGATGAGTGAGCACCTCCAGTGCTGCAGTCATTTGTTGAAACATCTCAATTAGTATTCCATCAGTTCCTGGAGCTTTGTGTTTCACCAATGACTTCAGTGCAGCTTGGACTTCTTCCTTTAATACCATCAGTTCTTGATCATATGCTATTTTCTAAAATGGTTCAATGTTGACCAATTCTTTTTGGTACAGTGACTCCATGTATTCCTTCCATCTTCTTCTTATGCTTCCTGTGTTGTTCAATATTTTGCCCATAAAATCCTCTAAAATTGCAACTCAAGGCTTGAATTTTTTCTTTAGTTCTTTCAGCTTGAGAAATGCTGAGCATGTTCTTCCCTTTTGGTTTCCTAACTCCAGGTCTTTGCATTTGAATTTGGAGACTATCTCAAGAATAGATTTGATACATTGAACACTAATGACCGAAGACCAGATGAGTTGTGGGAAGAAAACAGAAGATCATTAAAAAGACAGGAAAGAAAGAAAAGACCCTGATAGATGGCAGAAGAGACTCTAAAACTTGCTCTTGAACAAAGAGTAGCTAAAGCAAATGGAGGAAATGATGAAGAAAAAGAGCTGAAGAGCACATTTCAAAGGTCTAGAGAAGACAAAGTAAGGTATTATAATGAAACGTGCAATGTTTCTTTTAGATACCTGGGGATGGTTGACGTATCTTAATACAATGGAATAAAGTCACCCCTGGGTAATAAACTTTCAGTTCACTTATTTGATTTCAAAATGCTCACTTATTTATGAGCTCCTTCATAGTGCACCAGTATTAATTCTATAGCAAAATGATCAGTCATCTTGACACAGAATACAGAAGCAAATGGGAGCAGTGAAATTCTACTCTGTTTATCACTTAATTTTATCAGTGCCAGGCCATCAAATATAGTTGCACTTTTGTGTTGAAACTTGCATTTTCTAACAAGAAAACTCACAGCACACACTCCAATCCCATTTGTAATTAATCACTAGGATGAGTGTGGCATAAGAAATGAGTTTTGGTCACTTAAATGCTTTTAACAATGAGAATTAACAGAGACTTAAGTTTAGTTACAATGTGTTGCAACTGCTGTGGCCACGACATGGTTGGAAATGCAGTTTTAAGAGGATTTTTCTTGTTAAAAAGCCATTTCCTTCTGAAGAGTGTTGGGAAGATAGCAGCAGGGCAATAGGCAAACGAGAAAATTTACAAGGATTTCTGAAAAGCATTTGTAAGCATTGTATTCATTTGAACAATTGCAAAAACATTTTTCTGGGTTAAGTAGTTTAGCCTTTTCTCTGAAATTTTAACTGGATATGTTTGCATTAAAAAATAACTTTTGACAGACTTTTACTTTCTTGTCTCATTGCGCATATTTTGGCTAACAAGCCACGTATGAAGTAATGTGTGTCCCCAGACTGGACTCCAGGGAGTCACACTGGGTATAATTTGTTCCTGCCTCCTCCTTCAGGAAAAGAGTGGGTTTGGGGTGGGGAACATGCTGCTGGCCTACACTCATTAACTGCTTCCTGAACACCCTGATCTTCTGCAAGATAGTAACCATATTACCTGAATTCTGACCAGGTTCTTCTAATGGAGAAGACCTGCTTAAAAGGTAATATGGCCATCTATTTATTTATTTTTTTTGTAACATTATAGACCCAAATGAGGGATTTCCACCTTAAAACAATCAACACTGACAGTTCTATAATTATAACCACAATATGGCTTCCATGACTCAAAATTTTTTTTGGAATTTTTAGAGTTGTTTTCAGCCCCTGTGTCGTGTTTCTTTGACATCCTCACCGTTGGTGGGGTACTTAGTTTATGAAAACAGCAAAAGGCTACTCAGAGCCCAGTATTTTGAATGTGGTATGTTGATCAATATGTGTAACATTGTTAATGGTCATAAAGTTATGGCCTAAATTAAACAAATATGTAAATGACTTCTGAAGTTAGTTCCAAAAGAAAGAGGTCTAAATGATAATATCAAAGCAATGACTTCTCAGCAGTGACCAATCTGGAAAAATGTTTGAGTGTGTTTGTTGAAAAGAACAATGTCATGATTTTAAACTTGCATCTTTATTTATCAGATTTCTTTCTTTGATATATCTCAGTACACGTTCTGTTCCTCTACCCTTCTGGTAATAGGATCTTGTCCATTTTACTGAATGCACTGCCTTCCACCTTCCCATTCTGAGTTCCTTCATTCTCATAGTAAAGAGCAACTTTGTTATTTCTTATCATACTTTTAATTCCTTGTCAGCCTGCCTCTACCCACTAATTTTTTTTAGTGCTTTGTATAAATTATAAAATGAAGGTCAGACTTTTCAGGGATTAGTGAGACTTTTTCAAAAAATCCAACTTTAATTCATTCTAAAATTATTGGAAAAGACAGACACCACTTCTGTACGTTATGGCGGTACAGCCAGTGCTCTTCACTCTTTTTTTTTTTTTTCCCACTATTTATGGAAACAGTCTTACTTTTACTTTCTCAGGTCAGCCTGGCTGTCCAGCAGAAACAGTGTAATCTGTGAAGAATAACTAAAATAACTTGAGTACATTTTCTGTTAATGAGGGAAGGTTTTTCCTTGGAGATTGGTATCCAGCTTTGTTTTATTTATGCTTCATATAGAGCAGAAAGAGGAATGTCCCCATTCTTAACATCATTAAAGTTAGCCAGATAACCAAGAGATGCAATGCAAGTGTTCCTCTTTGTACATCTTTGTAGAAAGGAGATCTCGTCAAGCTGTCCAGCTGGAATACCGTATCGGAAATAGAGGTGTAAACTAGAGAACTTCTGGGAGCTTGTTTCAACCTTAAAATTCTAACTGGATTCTTCAAGTACAATGTATTTGTGTGTGTGTGTGTGTGTGTGTGTATACATACAATATATTGGTTCCTTGGAGAATATATATACAGTGAAACCTGTGAGACCCAGAACTCAATGGGACTGCCTTGTTTTTCTGGGTCTGACAAGCTTTTCTATTGCTCGTTTTAGTAGAAAATATTTGAGTTTTCCTTCTCTGGCAGTTTTCTGCCATACAAATGTTCTGGCTTTCTCAGGTTTTACTGTATATTCTCCAAGGACCCCACCTACCACGTGTTTAGGAAATGTTTGTTGACTGTAATCATAGCCCCAAATACACCTAAGAATAAACTAAGCAATTATAAAATTAACTGACTAACCCAGACAATTTGGATCACATCTGAATTTTGAAACCTACTGATAAAAAGTCTCTAGCCATTTTCTCTGGCCTCCAACCTTTGAGACAGTAGCGTAATATTTTGTCATAATGCCCAGCAATTTCAGATATCAGTGTGCAATCTCAAGTAAGATTACCAGGCTTTAAATCTCAGCTCTGCCATTCATCAGCGGTGCGGTCCAAAGAACAAAGTAGACACAGACAAGATAATTGACGGCATTGTGTGCTATGTTGAAAAGTTAGACCTCATGCTCTAGAAAATGAACCTGAAGAATGCCCTGATCAGATTTTTACTTTGCTCACTTTAAATGTAGTGTGGTGGATGGTTTGGAGAAGTACGCAACTATTACAATATTGTGATAGTCTTTTGAGAAATGATGACAGTCTGAATCCAGGTAATAACAGGTGGAATGACAATGAAGCAGTACGGGGGATCGATACTAAGGAAGCAGAATTCTATGGTTTAGAGAATAATTGTTTAGGAGGAGGGATAGAAAGCAGAAAGCTCAGGCTGTTTCTGTCTTGGACAAATGATTAGATGGTGATGCTAATGACCTTGATATGGAATATAAAAGGAAAGACAGGTTTGGGAGAAATAAATAATGGATTTAGCTTTGGACATGTTGAAATTCAATTGCCTGTCAGATGTCTAAATGGATGTAACCCCTGGAAAGGTGGACACACAGACCTTGCCTCAAGTATCTAATGATATAATTGATAGGCTATAACCCTTTGCCTTACTTTTGCAGCTATAACCTACAATTTTGCAATTTTTCCATAGGTTATAATTATTGTTCTCTTCATTCCATTAAAGAATAATAATCCTGGTTACAAAATTCATTACTTTTGCTCATATGGCAAGGAAACTAGAAGTAAAAAACTATATTCAGAGCTGGCTACATTAGGAATATTCATTTATTTTGAAAAACTATTGTAGCTTAAAAAGGAGACTCATACTACTTCTCTCAGCACAAGTAACCCAAAACCCATTGCCATCAAGTTGATCGCAACTCATGGTGACCCAGTGTTTTACAGAGTAGAACTGCTCCATAAGGTTTCCTTGGCTGTAATTTGTATGGAATCAGATCACCAGGCCTTTCTTCTGTTGTGCCATTAGGTGAATCTGAACCGCCAACCTTTAGCTTAGTAGTCAAGTGCAAACCATTTGTGCCACCCAGGGACCTTCCTCAATTAATACCCCAATATTCTCATATGGCTATTCACTATATTTATCACTGAGGTTCCTATTTATGTAACATCAATCATCGACGTGACTATATTGTTTGTAGAGAAATTCTTGCTTAGCAATACAAGAAGGTATTTTCAACAGCTTTGTAATATACCCACTTTCCTGTCTGACAAAATGCCCTTCCACTGCTGCAGTTCATATGGTTTCACACCCCTACAACTTGACTTAATAATTGGATTTTCTCTGGGTTTTATTCCTTCTGAACCCCATATCCTATAATGTGCCCAAAATTTGACCCTCAAGTTTACTTTCAGAGCTTTAACAACACTGATTTCTGTGAAGAGTTCCCTCTCAATTACTGCTGATTCTCATCATGCCTTTCCAAGATGTTTCAAAATATTTATGAAAGACCACATCCCAGACATGTAGGGAAAAAAAAAAAGTCACAGGGCTCTGCATGGATGCCATAGACAAGGTATTTTATAAGCAGAGAAGAGAGCTGTGTGTAGACTACAAGAATAAAAAACAGCCAAATTTTAATTAGAAATGCAAAATTATTATTGTTTATTGAAATTTTTGAATAAATTTAAAAAAACCCTAAGAACACTAGCAAATAATAATAATAAACCCTTACCAATTTCAGTCTCTCAACCTATTAAAAAATGTGTATTCTATCAAACTGGAAACTGAATTTATGATTCTAGAATCATAAAATCCAACGGGACTAACTCATTCTTGAGTTCATTCTGTCTAAACCAGATCTATCCTTCATAAGTTAAGGGTGAAAGGCCTTAATTTTTTTCCCCCTAAAACAGCTTCTAATGATGTTAATGAAGATTAGCAATGTTTTTTAGTTTGCAAAGAGATAGGAAAAGACAGTATTATTCTGACTACTGTTTTACTGAGGAGAAACCTAAAGCTTAAAGGTCGGTGTTGGATTATTTCTTAAGGTCCAGCATATTGAAAAACAGACCAACCAGGTTTTCTGAATCTATATCCAGTGTTCTTTCAGGTTCACACCTATTGTCCCACGTAGAAGTTGTAACCATCTTCAAAAGCATGTTTTAAGAATGATGTATGATGGTTTATATGGCATGCACCCAGTGAAAACAATCCTAACGTGGGATAACAGATTCGGATTAAACATACTTGAGCTTTCAAAATACCAAATGCACCATAGCTCTTACTCCCTTACTTCCAGAAAGTAGACAGAGTGGAAGAGGTTAAGGACACCCCCAAGCAGGTCAAACACATATATGCGAGAGGCTAACATGTCATTGCAGCGGAGAAAGTGGGAGAGATCCAAGATGGTGGATGGTGCTTTCCCTGGGGACCCATCTCTGCACTCCAGCATCCCACCGTGGCTGATTCTGAGGCAGTGTCTTCCGGAAACACTGCTGATGTCCAAGCACAAGGTACTGAGTTTCTTGAAGGGCAAGGGCAGCAGTCTGCTACATCAAGGGTTTTCAAATCACAGGTTTTGATCCATCAGTTTAATGAGTCATGACCAGCAAAAAATAATAATAACAGTAATACAAGACAGAACAGAAAGAACGGATTAAAAAATGTCATCATAAAAGTATTTCTTTTTCAAACACTGACTTCAGGAGTGTGTGTGTGTGTGCGAGTGTGTGTGTGAGTGTGTGCATACGTGTACTGGATCCCAATGTAAAATATATTTCATTCTGTAAGTCTCTCTCAGAAAAGTTTTAACGCCACTGGCCTCTATACTAGACAGTGCTTGGACAAAAGTCAAGCAATCGGTGTTCTCCATAGACTTGCCATCGTGACCCCATGTGTGTCAGAGTAGAGCTGTTTTTAATGTATGGGTTTCAATGGCTGATTTTGAGAAGTAGATTGCCAGGCCTTTCTTCCAAGATACCTCTGTGTGGACTCGAACCTCCAACCTTTCAGTTAGCAGTCAGTCCTGTTAACAATTTGTACCGCCCAGGTTTTTGAGTGTTCTCCATAACCCACCATTATCTTCTTCCCTTCTTTCACATGTTCCTGCTGTTCCAATGTATACCCTTCACACTAACTGTGCCATTACAGTATCATGATTGAAAAAGTGAGCAAAGACAATACTGTCAAAGCCACTTACTTTCATTAATTTGTTTAAATCCTACTGACACAGTTGTGATCATCACATTGTCTTCTTTAATAATACATTTTGATGGACACAAATTTAGAGCTGAAAAAGAGCTCTGCATATAATTTATCTCCCACCAGCTTTCTAACCAACTCAGTACAACTGAATTTAATTCTTCTACAGAGCTTTGTTATTACAGATATAACAGAAAGCATTGCTTTTCATTATTTGAAAGGCTTGTATTAAGAGTCAGATGATCCAAGTTCCAGGAAAAATTTCTCATTCATGAGCACTATCTGTAGTACATTGAGGAGATCATGAAATATCTCCTAGTCTGGTTCCCTCATATATAAAATGAGCAAATTAAACTATACGATTTCCAATGCATTTTCCAGCTCTAATTCTGTCCTATTTTAGTCTGTTGTACAAGTTCATGGAACTTTTAGGAAGCTAAAAGGTTTTTTTTTTCTTTTGATCCCTTCTATAAAGCTCTCCATCTTGAATAACAATAAGCATATTTGAAGAATCCCCATATTCAGTTCTTAAATAGTAATGCATTTTGAAGAGTTTATCAGGTTGAAAGAAAACATTACATTTTTCACACTAAATCTTAACAAATGATCATTTATAAAATAGCAAGTGGCAAAAAAAAATTCTTTAATACAAAGTCCAAGCTATAAAAATGAAACGTATATTAATGTTCCAAAAAGGTATGTACATCTTGTAAGTATGTAACATTTTCTGAACGTAAACCATAGATACTTGCACATTCTAATCAGGCATGAGTCTCTTTAACAACAGACCCATCATACAGAAAAATGTTAAAAAAATTGAACGTTACATAAATCCCAGGCATTCAGCGAGTAGGACTAGGGTTAAAGAAACAAAGAACACTTGTCCTGATAGAAACCTACACAACTTTCCTTCATCACCTTTGAGTGCTCTGAAACAGCCCAGAGCACAGGAAGAAGTCTAGTAATCAGAATTGATTCTTGTGACCTGTCTTAGTCTAACCTAAGACAGTTTTTATTAAGCTTCTTTTTAATAACTATGGGAAATTTTAAAGACGTTGTTGCCTGACTCCTGGCAATTTTAGGTTAGACGCAAAAGTTTTCAATTTTTATATGAAGATTCTTCTATCTAGCATGACTTCCAAAAGAGTTGAGGAGGCAATGGGACTCGGGAGTTTTAGTCCAGCTGAAGGTAGAGATCTGCGCATGTGAGAAATGAATCCAAAGAAGCCAAAAATAATGATAAAGGAGAGAAAGTGAAACAGAAAAAAAAAAAAGAGAGTGGAGGATAGAACCTGAGGAAATGCCCATGTTTACAAGTAGCAGGTTGAAAAGGAATCAGTGAGGGAAATAAAGAGGAACAGAGAGGAAAGAGAAATAGCACAGTGTTACAGAAGCAAACAGGAAAATTAGGTACAAGGGATAGATAGGCTGCAGAGTTGAGGATGCTTACTGTGGGAAAAAGAAAAAAAGCTTTGGCTTTCAAGATGCATATTAATACAATGACCATTGAGGCTAATTTCGAAGTGATGTTAGAATGAGGAAGAGAAAACCATTATTTGAATGTGAGCTATCATTTCAGTTGGTTTTAAATGACACTTCTCCCCCTGTCCTCAGATTTGGATAAAGTTTTTGAGACCATTAATGGATAGAAACACTTATTGGCAAACAGCTTATTTCCAATATGACTCATAAGGAAAAAAAAAAAAGTAAAGGGAATGGGATGGAAATAATGATCATCTGGTTTCTGCATCTTCCTAGGAGAGGCGGCTGCAGCCACTGATACTCAAGAGGGTTGCCAACTTTGTAACAGGGGTTCGAACGGAAACAAACCAGTTTGAAGCCCTGCTGAGAATTTGCATTTCTAACAAGTTCCCTGCTGAAAATTTGCATTTCCACCCCCAGATATACTGAATCAGAATCTACATTTTAACAAGATCCTCTGCCGATTCTTGTGCATAACTTCCTGGGAACTTGTCAGAAATGCAAGTTCTCAGCAGAGGTTCAAACTGGAATGAACCAGTTGGAAGCCTTGCTTTCCAAATTCCCAGTATGATATGATACATGGGCCCCAGGAACTGTGCAGAAAATGTCAAGAAGCTTGCCTTTGCAGTGGTTATCTTACTTCGGAGACTATCAAGTTAATGCTGTTGGCAGCAAACGCTAATACGTTGTTAAATTATTTTGTTCCTGTGTGTTAAATAATTAATATCGCCTTGGTTGTTAGCAACTCCATTTATTGTGGTTATATTTTTAATGTCTTGGGTATTCCCTCCTCTACAATCTTTCCATAATTTCACTAATTAGTCAGTTATGTGTTATTTTGCTTTCTGCAAGACGACACAGACTCACCATCCCTCTTAATGATAGTATTCGATAGAAAAAATGTGACAACATATACATGTGTGTCCTACTGACACAGTTGTCACCAAGATGTTTATCATCTTGGTCTTAGTGTACTTGACTTCATTTGTTTCCACTATGTACAACATATGCATTAGTTTAGTTAACCCTACCAGTTCAGTGGGGAAGATTAAACAGCTGCTTCCTATTCAGTGCACAAGCACTTGACTTGACTTATTTCTCTGATGGTAGTAGTAATGACATCAACACCATAACTAATCATTGAATAGCTCTTTGCTTTTTAGTATATGTTATTTCATATGATCATCACTATTGCCCAATCCGATGACTATTGTTGTCCCATTTTACAGAGGAGAAAACCAAGAGACCGAAGAGATTAGGTGACTTTTCCAAAGACATTAAGCTAGTCACTGTGAGCCTGAAATTGAAGACTCGCAGGAAATCATAGTACAGTAGAGGCTCCTGATAATATAGATCATTTGATTCTCTGAAAGGCATCCTGGAGGGGGGTCAACGGTAAGGACGAAGCGAAAGTGATTGCAAGCTCTAAACTGAGACAATTTTCCCTTGTGATCAGGGTGTGGGGCTGCCAGTCGAATCAACTTAACGCCATTGTAGAGAGGTCACGGAGAAGGTCTCTGCCTCGCTATGTCAGTGGGCACATGGCGGCACGCAGATGTAGGGAGATGGGCGTTGGGGAGTGCGTGGTCCCTGTCATAGGAAAGAAAGCTTGTCACAGGAACATCTCTATTTACTTGGGGCAACACCATAATTTAATGGGAAAAAGTAGAACAAAGAAAGGTGTGTGTATGTGTGTATGTGTGTGTGTGTGTTGATGACAGTGAAGTACCCGTGGAACGGAGGTAAGTAGATGCGGGAATGAATATAATATACTGTTATGACAGCTGCCTTTGTATTCATGATGTGTTAACATACTTTGGGCTGCTCAGAGTAGAAGTTGGCAGCGACTGAGGATTTGGATTTTGTTGTGGTTTTTAACAAAACCAAGACTGTACCCATATTATTAGAAAATACAAGAAGGAAGAGTAAGAGCAAAGTCTAAGTTCCCTATTAAATCCAGAATAATCTTGGCATATCACACCAGTAGTTAGGTATGCAAGCTCTAACATTAGATTGCTTAAGTTTGGATTTTGGCTGTCTCCACTTACTGCTGTGTGACTTGTGCCAGTTGCCTAACCTCTCTGTGTCTCAGAGAAATTAATGTTTCATCATTTATAAAATACTTCATCATTTATAAAATAAGGATGATACTAGAATCTGCTTCAAAGGACGGCCAGGAGGATCAAAAAAGTTAATTCAGGTGAAGTATTTGGAGCAGTGCATGACACAGTGAGTAATTTTGCTAAATCGTAACTTTTACTATAATTTAATGTGTGTCATGACTACTTGTGAGCCAGGTTAGAGAAATAATCTGTTCTGAAGATCACTTACTTCTTCCTGTCCCCCAAAGAAAGAACAAATCTATTCCACATGGTAAAGTATAATATGCAGAGCTAACATCTCTTAGGAAATATTTGGACAAATCCACCACTTTCCCTAACTGCGATGCCTTGTTTTGTCATTTAACATACTTATTCACTCCTTGGTTTTATTCGTTTGCTTTCAACAGGGTGGAGGCAGTTAAAATGTTTTATGATTATGAAATATTTAAATTTGAGCTATTCTATTTACCAAATCATGTTAATAGAATCAACCAATTAAACCAGACACTGTATTTAAAAGAAAACCCCTGAGGCACATTTATCCGTTTTATTTGACTATGAAGCAGAGATAAGTAAAATTTGTAAAAAATTTGACTACTTTTGTGCTTGAACTGATTTTATTTCTGCGTTTATTTGGAGCACACAGATAAATCTAAACTGGTATTAAGATCCCACAAATACAATCTGCTATACAGGTCCAGGGGTTGTGGAATAAGTGTTAGAATAATAATTCTGTTTTTAGTTATACATGAATTACTTGAGTTAAAATTCGACAATTTAAATTTGACATTGAAATTCATCTGCCTTTAAGGTTCCTCTAGTTCAATTTACTATTACAAAGGAAAGGATTCATGTGATGAATTTTCTTGAAGAATATATGATTAAAAATTGATGTTATTCATGACCTTCTCATCACTGTTTTGAACCCAAAGAAGGCAGCTACCCAAAGTTGTTAGCACCAGAGACTCCCTGGAAGCCATTGTTTAAAATAGTGTGATGGTGACTCTTCTTTCTGTGGACAGATGTTCATATCACAAAAACCTCCAATGTTTCATATCGATTAACCTCTTTTAAAAAATGGTTTTTATCTGTCCTAACAAAACCAACAATTGAAAAACATATATATGTCGTTCTGCTGCTATAGTTCCTAGCAAGAGTGATAAGAGAAAGTTCACCTTTGCTTACTTTTAATAGTAATACTAAATTTTTGTTGTGTATTCCATATTTAATCTCTTTCTATATGAAGTTAAAGCAACGCTACACAATAAAAAAATTCAACAATCTAGTATTTAGTATTACTTTGGTTTCCTTTGGTCCTTGCTTCAGATTTTTAATAAATGATTCAATAATAGGATCGGGCAGAGATGACTATCTCAAAAATCCTTTCAAACATCAGAAAAATAAGTAGGATCAGGCTAACTCCTTTTTATAGGTGAGTACAAGTGAACAAAATTTTAAGGGTAGTCAAGAAGTCCCAGACAAATGTGATTGTAATTCGTGTTCGATGTCACATCTCTACCAATAACTAAGCAGCCATAAAAGACTGAAGTCCGAGATGGTAAATATATAAAACATTATAAATGGCTTCTAAAAGTTAATGGATTCTTTCAATGTCTATTTAAAACGATTGTATAAGGAAAAGCAGAGGGTGTGCCAATATTCTCCTAGAACAGAATCAGTCTCTATTGCACTGCTATCTCTACTTTAAGAACTACTATATGAGGTTTGAAACATCCCAGGGAGAAAGAAAGAGACCACAGTTTGCATACGAGAGGAATACTAAAGAAGACTGTGGCAGGGTCAGAGTCGCAGCTGGAGTGAGTTTAAGTGCCCTTGTCCTCTGGCTCTCTGGAGTCTAGCACAAAAATGAAATGATGCATGCTAATAATCAGATTATCATTAACGTACTTTTCTTGCTATTCACGAGGTAACTTTGCACTTGTATCAACGGTCAATTCTCAGGAAAAGAAAAGGAAACTTAGTCTGGATTGTTATCATACCTTTGTAATTGTTTTGAGAAGTTTAATTTTAATTGTTTTCCCAGTTAGGTTTCGCGTGTCAGTTGATGTTCAGAGGAGATAGAGGATGTTTACTCTGTGTCAGGGGCAAGTTGGGCTGGGGTTTAAAAAATAAATGGATAATTTCAGAAAGTGAATATATCACCTGCAGGAAAGAGATGATAAGGTTTATTTCAATGGGCACTTTCACAGGTGTTTGTGTGTGCAAATAGATATAGCATTTTTATTAAAAATGCAGTACGCAAATATTAATTCTCTCTGACTCCGCTGTATATCAAGCATTCTTTTCTTACAATATAACTTTATCCAAGCTGCTGTCCTTCAAGTGTCCAAGTTATATTAGAAAATTATGGACTCTGAATTCACATTAAGCCAGTTTTAGCTTCTTTTTTAAAGACACACGCCTGGAAGATTATCAGTATTTAAAACATAATTGTCACCATGCCATTGCTCACTTTTTAAATATTTCAAAAAGCTAAAATATAGCCTTCAGATTAAATTCATCTGCTTGTCTCAAAAAGACAAATAGACGAGTAAAAATGAAAGAAACAACCACAAACACAAATCCAAAAGGTTTTTCATTTACGTAAAATAATGAGAAATCCACACCGAATTGATTTTTTTTAATTTTTTGAGTTTTTGTTTGTTTCTAAAATGGTCCGTAGAAGTCGATAGAGGTGATGTCAAGCAACAACACACACAATCAAAATATATTTCTCTGCAATGATATTTAAGTTTTTTTAAGTTGCTTAAAGCTATTTGAAATGATAGCCTTAGAAATTGAAAAATATATTTATAAAGGTTAGTTACAGTACCGCAACTTAATTTACCCCAAATACATATATATATATACATATACATGCTTGGCCTTTTGAAAACCATTAGCAACAGCTGCAAATGGAAGGTCAAATTAAAACATTAATGTGAATAACTCAAGCAAAATCGTTTTTGTTATTTCTGTGTCCGTCATCTGAGTATTACCACACCTCAGTTTTATGTATCAGTTTTCATCATAACCCACAGCTGTGTCCTTGAAAGCATACCTAAGTATGAGAATTGTTAACACCTCCAGAGAAGAGTATGTTTTGTTTCTCTGGGCCCTCTAAATCTTCCCTAAAATTCAGGGGCACATTTTCAAGGAACGATTTACAAATCCATTTACAAATCCACCATGCCTCTAGAGCAAGTAGAATTCCTATACATTAGAATATTTGCCTTCCTATGAAACCAGGCTATGATAAATCAGGAAAGCCTTAGCGTTCCATGTAGGCTCATTTTCACTTTTGTTGAGTAATGAATTATTCAATCATTTCTTCTGCAATGGCAATAAAAAACTTTATTTTAATTCTTTATCCTTAAAGTAAGTCAGAAAAATAAAATAGACAAGGATTGAATTTCCATTT
The DNA here is from genome assembly GCA_030035585.1 of Dugong dugon. Classification (NCBI taxonomy): domain Eukaryota; kingdom Metazoa; phylum Chordata; class Mammalia; order Sirenia; family Dugongidae; genus Dugong; species Dugong dugon. The sequence continues at coordinate 14,546,446 of CM057463.1, read as the reverse complement.
AAAGATAAAGAAGACCAAGAATAAAATTTCCAATCTGTCTACTTGAAGTTGCACCCTCACGGTTCGTTGTTTCTGTACCCCTGAAAGACATGCGCCTCAACATCCTCTGTCAAGAGTGAGAGGTGTGGAGGAGACAGATCCAACTTATTAGTCCTCAGGATGATGTGACATAATTAGCTAGTTTGGCCAGTGGGCACTTGACTTCCCACCTTCTCAATCAATCATACTTTTCTCTTCTGCTGGATAAAAATTCAGCTTAGCTACGTTTCAGTTCTAGCATTTGTCTCCGTAAAGGAAATGGCACCTTCCTTTCTGAATGGAAGTCTGTATTATATTAAATAGCCTTTGGGTTTCCATTCCATTATTTGAAATAAGAATACTTATGACCACATTCCCAGTGGAATAAAGAAGATAAAGAGACCTATAGACTTTAAAGTAATTCCTCTTCCTTCTTCAAAGAAGGGAAATTTTTCTGTTTCTTCATAACAGGACACATTCAGATCACCCGCTAAAGAAAGAAGCCAGAATATGCAAAAAAAAAAAAAAAAAAATCCCATTTTCCAGCTATCTTCCTACTATCCAACCCAACATTTTATTTTACCAATATCACCTGCTAACAATTGTCTTACAAGCCCAATGTCAAATTTTAAGGATCTGATATTACGGAAGGGAGCTCTGGTGGTGCTTGGCCGCTAACCGGAAGGTTGGAGGTCCAAACCCACCAGGCACTCCTAGGGAGAAAAATGTGACAGTCAGCTTCCGTAAAGAGCACAGCCTTGAAAATCCTGTGGGCCAGTTCTATTCTGTCCTATAGGGTCGCTGTGAGTCGGAATCGACTTGACGGCAATGTTTTTTTTTTTGTTTGTTTGTTTGTTTTTGTTTTTGGTATTACAGGTCAGTAAATACAGTGAAATATATTTCCATAGAACTGCTGAGTTATGGAGCTCGTATCACAATCAGAAACTCAATTCATTTGTAGAAAAAAAATACATTCTCAAATAAGGAGTTATAAGTCAAGTTGTGAAACTCTTTAAGAACCATAATTAAGTAGATATTTGGAGGATAGCAAATTAAACATATATTTTATACATTTGTATATATATGTGTATGTGTGTGTATATGTATATATATAAAACATTGCCATTGAGTCGATTCGGACTCATAGCGACCCTGTAGGACAGAGTAGAACTGCCCCATACGTTTCCAAGCAGTGGCTGGTGGATTCGAACTGCTGACCTTTTGGTTAGCAGCCAAACGCCAGGAGGGTTCCTCCTCTTAACCACTGTGCCACATTTGTATATATAGACACATTATTAAAACATAACAGGTAAGCTAAGTTCTAGGGTATATTCCTCAAACTACTCCATGGAATGCGATGGTAGCGCTGGCGGGAGGAATAATTACCGAGGGACACCAGGTGTTGGAGCCCAGTGGTGTGGCAGAAACAGAAAGTGCTTTGCAGAAACTCACCGAGTATACATGAATTGAAACCCTATGGAACACAGTTCCACTCTGCCACACATGGGCTTGCCATGAGTCGATTCTGACTCCACAGTAACTGGTACTGGTAGAATTGAAAGGGCCCAACCCTCTGTCCTTGGCAGAACTAAGCATTAAGCTCTCTTAAATAACCGATGACTTTGAATTTGAAGTTAGTAGCATTAAAGATCCTTATGATTTGGATGGAGAGAATTCTTTCTTTCTAATGTCTACCCCTATTTCATGATGGACTTCAGAGAGAACGTTAGGTCCACTCCTATTGAAAATTAGTGTCCCCAAGGGAAGAGGAAGAAGGGATGAGTGGAGAGTGATCACAGAAGTGTAAGTATGTGCAGATTTGCTAGTATATGTAAATGATATGTATGTATGTACGCATGTAGGTAGGTATATATAGTTTCTTATTTTTCTTCAGACTTAAAAAAAAAAAAACCGCTAATTGAGATTTTGTATTCCTTTGAAAAAATAGCTGAAAGTTTTGACACTTCAAAGCGCAGGAAGCATTCTCAAACTACGGAACTAAGAAAACTGTCCCCGTGAGAGGGCAGTAGGGGGCCAAGCGCGGACCTGAGTCTTCCCCTCACTGTCCATCCGGGACTGGCTAACGCTGCCAACCTTCACCCTGCTGTCTGCGGTGGAGGCAGGGATGCAGGTAGCGGGACGCAGAGAATGCGCAGAGCGTGGCGACAGCAGCCTCCTCTGAGGAAACAAGGAAACCTGGGGTCTGTAGAGCAGTGGGCCGCCGCCGGGGCTTGACACGTGTGCTGTGCGAGATGCGAGATTCGTGTTTGGTAAATTGGCTTTCGCTTTTGGCTTCCCACAACCGGAGCAGAAGGGGGAGCTGTCACTGTTCCTGGTGCCCACAGGGCCCCATCTTCTGGCTGCTGCGCGCCTGCCACAGAGGGTGCCGAGCGTGCGCGTTGCGTCTCTGTTTGTATAACTGTTTGCATGTGTCTGGCTGTCATTCTGCATGTCTGTGTGACAGAGAGACAGAGACGCCTGAGGAAAGTTCCCTCTCGCAGAAACGTCTCCGACATCTGCCTTGTTGAGTCTCTGGCGCCTCTGTTGCCGGCGCCTACGACGCTGTCATTGTCACCTCATCATTTTGTTTCCTCCTGTATGATTTATTTACAGATCTACATGAGTGAGAAATGTGCGTCTACTGGAGTTGTTTTCTGTCAGTGACCTTACTTCTTTGAAGGCAGACAGTGGTTGGGAGGAAAGGAGAACCCAGATAAGGGGAAATTCCCCTCCCGATTATAAAATGTAAGGGTTAAGAGGCCAAAACTTCTCAGGATTGAAATCCCTCCCCTCTGCCCATCCCCTACCCCCTGCCACTTATACTAGCTTTGTACCTTGGGAAAGTGATTTAATCTCTCTCTGTGCCTCAGTTTTTTCATTTGCAAAATGGGAAAGTAACAGCGCCTAGCTCATAGAGTGGCGAAGATCAAAGGAGTGAATATATGTAAAACTCATAGTGCAGTGCCTGGCACACAGTAGTTGCTACGCGTTAGCTGCTATTCATTATCTTCATCTTCTGCACCACCGTGTTAAATCCGAAGAACCGCTCTGACCATTTCCCCCACAGGAACGCACTCGATTTGAGTACATGCCCACGTTCCACAGCAAAGGTGAAACAGAACCCTAACCCGCTTTCTCCGTACCCTTCAAGATCTGCAGTTATCCAGCCACCACACCCGTGCAGACTCGTCTCAGGGAACCCCTTCCCAGCGGCTATGCGCACCACACCAGGGGTGCGCTCCGAGGGTAACAGGGCGCAAAGGCAAAAGGCGCGCGCAAGAACGCTGGTCCCTACCTCTCCGGGCTGAAGCGTTTGTTTGGGGGGTTTTCCTACCTGCCCCAGGTTTTTGCCCTTCTTACTGCCGCCGAAAGCCAGTCGTTGGTATATGCCTGCAGATCGATTGGCCGCTTGGGCAAGCGTCTCTCCGCCCAGAGAGGACTTGATGGAGTTGAGTTTCGCCCGCGAACTGCCGAGCTGTGAGCTCTCCACCATCAGCACCGCGGCCAGTAGAAGCAGGCAACGGGACGAGTCCTTGCCCCGCATCAGCGCGGCCATCTCCCAGCGAGTGATCCCCGGGGAGGCGCAAAATCTGGAGGAGTGTGGGTGCAAGGGGAGCGAGGATCCCAACACGGGACCCCTCACTCGGGACACGGTAGCTTGCAGACTCTGTTCCCCAAGCCCCTCCTGACTTCGGGAGCTAGGGCTGGGTGAACTCAGTCTCACGCCTCAGGCCAGGAGCAAGCGAGACCCAAATGAGACCCGCTTCTCCACCAGGGCAGGAAGTTCTGCAGTAACTGGAAGCAATCAAAGGCGAGGCGCCTTCTCCGCCAAGGAGGCGTGACCCGAGGTGCAAGAAGACCCAGCCGGGCAGCCCGCACCGCTTCTGTCGCTCCTTGCTCCGCACCTCCTTGGTCCTGCCCGGATCTGCGCGGTTCCCTCCTCCTCTCAATTGCTCAGGAGAGCCGCACTAGTTCCTTCTCCTTTGGCTTCAGTTGCTTTTCCCTCCTCTGTTCCTTCCCTACCCTTTATGTCTCAACCTTTGCAGGACACTAGTCCTCCTTCTCAAGCTTAGTAGATGCTACGATGGGAATTCAGGATCCGCCCCCGGGCCGGACACTCCGGGTCTAGGGCGAGGGGCGGTCCCCTACGCACGCGCTTACGGTCGCGCCAAAGTGTTGTCCCTCGGTTCACACGGAGCGGCCACCCGCTGCGGGGAACGCCGGGATGCCCTGGGAGCGGGCTTGCGCTCGGCTAGGTCTTTCTCTCTCCCTCTCCTCTGTTCCCAGCCGCCCCTTTTGCTTTTTATAGCTTCCCACAGTGGGTTTCTTTATTCCTCCGCCCCCAATTCAGGAGTGACAAAGAGTGAAAACGCTTCTCTCACCCCCCTACGCTCCCTCCTCCCTCCTATCCTTTCCCTGGCTGCTGCTCCTTCCTTTCCCCTCCTGCTTCTCCCCCTCCCCACACTCCCTCTCCTCCATCCTCATGGCTGACTGCTGACCCCACAACAATCATGGGATTTGTCCCCCAGAGGAACGTGGGGCATCCTGATTCCTGACAACAGATCCAGCGGGTGGAGGGACATTCGGAAACCGGCAGGCACAAACGTGGAAGTAGGGAAAGACAAGCTGCCACTGAGCATCGGACCGCCACCAGCCTTCCTTGGGTCTCTCCACCTATCTCCAGCCCCAGACTCCTAGAGGAGCGATAGAAAGGTCTTACAGAAGCTTCAGAGAAGTGAAAGTCTGGACGTTAACACCGTGGTCTGTGTGTACTCGAGTTTGGTTTTACCCTTTGCATCCCAGTGAGTGTGTGAGTCTGGGTAGGTGCCACGAGTGCCCAACGGATCAGAGCAGGGGACTTTGGAATGGGGGAGCAGAGAGGACCAGAGAAGGGGAGAAAAGATGCTCAGATTCTCCCCCTCCGGAGGAGTTCGGGTCTTTCTAGACACATCCGCCCCTCCCCCTCAGCATGCACGGTATGTCTGTGTCTCTTGGGGTGGGTAGAGGAAGGCGATGCCCTTGGGTACTTCCAGAGGTTTAGACCTTACAACCCCGCTGGGCATCTTTACCATGCCCAGCAAAAGCCTTCACTGGAAAGAAGAAATCCTAGACAGAAATGAACGTGGGCAGAGGCGCCTTTGAGGTCTTGCCTTCCTTGGCTTCCTGCCTCCTAGCCCCTAGGAATTTCATGGGAAGCCTTTCCTGCCAGTCCGCCAAGGCTCTCCAGGTTCGATTTGCTTCTCGAAGGTCTAAGGCGGCTCAGACAGGGGTTGGGAAGCCCGAGAGCTGGGCGCTTGGGGGCGCCCGTGGCAGCCACTGGGCGAGGCGCCGACGCACCGCAGGAGACAGACAAGTCGTCCCAGGCAAGCTCCAGGCTAAGGAGCGCTTTGACGTCTAAGCGCCAAGGCTCCCAAAACAGTGTGAGGATAGTCTCCTTGCCTGCGGGCGGGAGTCGGAGAAAGGGGCAGGGAGGAGACGGCTGTTCTGACGTTGTTGCATTTCTCCTTTTCAGGCACCAAGATCCAGGCGTTAAGAAGTCCAGGCGGCTCGCCACAACTTGGAGTTAGAATGGGGCGGCTAACACCTAGGGGAGCAGGCTACTACTCTCCTGACCTTGGCACTATTTAGAAGTTTCGGACCTAGGGTCCTAAGTTTTCGCACCTGATCCTGGCACACGTCAGCACATACGGGGGCACCCTTTAGCATGGTGTCACTAAGTGAAAACTTCAGCGACTCCAGTTTTCCCTAAGACAGCGTGGAGTTCTAAAACGTGAATTTACACTTAGTCTGTCCCTGACAGCTCCAGCTTTGCATAGTCTGTCTGCCCTGGAATCCTCCGTTCTCAGATAGGTTTTGTTTTGTTTTTTAATAAACAAGCAAACGGGGAATAAAATTTGATGAACCCTCTGGCGTTTTCATCACTTTTAAAAAAAACATGCCCAGGAATGAATTTGTAAGAAACACAGCATTCCAGGCACCAGTGGAGGACAAGGAACCTGACCAGTGCCTTATACATAGCTGGGATTCAGCGTTTAGACTTTACAGAGGGGTATATCTTTTGCCTTCATTCTGATTTGCTAAGTAGAAAACATTAAAGAAATGGAGAAAATTAAGTTAGAGTCTACTGGTTCAGGTTCAGATATTTCTGAAGAGTATTTTACACCCAACGGGAAAGACAAAAACAGAGCTAAATATAGAGGCAACAGATCACTCTACATCCACGTGGAAGGAATGAACATGGACCATATGCTGAAGAAGAAACTGAAATGAAGCAAAAGGAAATTCGAAGATACTTTGCCTGCTTCCATCTCTTCCCTCTTCTTCCACCTCCAAGCAAAATAATACTCCGGGTACACAGGCCTAACTCTTCTCCTATGTGCTGCTGAAAGGCAAAGTGATGTCAAGTGCAGTGCGTCTGCTCTCAAGAAATCCCTCAGCTCTGGGTACCTGGATAAAGAGATTATCTCCGAGGCTAACGCAATTCAGGAACCCAGCTCTGAGGCTCACACAACACGGGGCAATCCCAAAAGCAAACTTTTACAAAAGCAGTTCATATCAAAGCTCACATGAAATTTACTTGCACAAACATTCACCCATATCAAACAAAATCACACATATGGAATCAAATGCTAAAGCATACATAACTATACCTTGGGATAAAAAGGAGGCAGAAAATGAATTGCATTCATGACCCAAATCTCTTTCTGTATAATTGCACCACGTATGCTAACAGAAACAGGCACACATCACCCATATGTAGACAAGTAGATATGCATATAAAAAATAAGCTGACTACAGATAAGCATAATCCTTTGGATTACTGTCATAACCACACGGGTTTTTCTCATGTGTTTTTTTCCTAAGTATGAAGATAGAAGCTTCAGGTTCTACTTGGGGGAAAAGGGCAGGATGATTATGAGTATTTTTTTTTTATTTATTTCTTGTTTTCAAATATAATTTAACAGTTTCTTCTCAGAGCTCACTTCAAAGCATTTACTTTATGATCTAAGCCAAAAAAAAAAAAAAAAAAATGAGCTATGGCAAGGATTTCCTTTTTGGTAATTCCCTTCCAATTAATAATAATAGTAATAATAATCTTATCTCACATTAGCATACCACCACCCGTCAGTTTGTCGTGTTGTAGTGGCTTGTGTTTTGCAATGATACAGAAGGCTATGCCGCCGGTATTTCAGATACCAGCAGGGTCACGCAAGGGGTATAGATTTCAGTGGAATTTACAGGCCAAAATAGACTAGCCTGGAAAAAGGCCTGATGTTCTACTTCTGAAGAGTAGTCTATGAAAACCCTATGGATCACAACAGAATATTATCTGATATAGTGCTAGAAGATGAGTTTCTAGGTAGGAAGTCACTCAAAATACTTAGTGGCCACAACAATTGACTTAAGCAAACCAACCATTATTAGGATAGTACAGGACCAGGCAACACTTCATTCTGTTGGACATGAGGTAGGCATGAGTCAGAGACAACTCTACAGCAACTAATCACAGCAAACATCAGTATCATGCTTTACCATTTACAAAGGGTTTTTAAGGTATTTTTTCATTTGAGTACTATCCCCAGGAACTCAAATAGCCGCGTGCTGACTGTATGTCTAATGCTCTTCTCTCATTCCACACAGTCTCTCCCACAGTGGCCCCTTAAAGACAAGAAGGTGGTTTTTGTTGTTGTTGTTGTTTACATTTTTCCCCAAACCTTTAACCTTTTACTTTTAATGAAAACATTAAAATGATATTAAGGTATTCTGCTTTGGAAAGCAACGAGAACTTTTCTGTGCTAAATCAGCGTGGAGTAAGCAGACAGCAGGGGCTCCAGGTTCCTCAGCTCTTGTCAGAGCCCTCAAAGTCTTGGACCCACAGCAGATCAAAGGAGAAGCCAGATGTCAGAAGAGAGAAGCTATGGAAGATGGCAGGGGCCCAGAGAAAACTCAGGAATGGAGCCCACCAAAGTCACCTCACAGGAAGTTGGTGAAGGTAGCCCTCACCATAAGTGCTGGGAGACACTATCTCCTTTTGTCCTAGGTCACGTTTGTGTTTGTGTTCTGTATTATCTGTACACGTCTGGTACTTATTTCAAAGGCATTGCATATGAAGCAAACGCACAGTCTTATGATCTTTTATATTAGATTTTATGCAAGGCCTTGCAGACTCTTAAACATGATAGATGCTCAAGTATTTTTTTATAATAAAGATATATCTTGACATATTTGCTTGTGTTCTTGCATAATGCATATATACTATCTGGACTCTTTATTGAGAGCTGTGCCAGGTTCTGTGATAAGTGTGTTGCCTGGATTATTCTGTTCAAACCTCAAACAACCTCATGAAGTATTGTGGTATAGCGAATTACTTCACATGGCCCTTCTAGCCTGTCTTTGTGATATCCACACAATGATTGAGTGGGACTATGCAAATGAGGTGCTTGTGGCCCGCCAAGACAGCTTACTGTTAATGCAAATAAGGTGTATGGAATCTGTGATGGTTAATGTTATGCAACAATTTGGTTGGGCTATGATTTTCAGTGGTTTGGCAATCATATGATGATGTAATTTGGAAGTTATGTAATGATGTAGTCATCCTCCATTTTATGGTCTGATGTAATACTCTTTCGTTTTGTAATCTGATGTAATTAGCCTCAATTTTGTGATATGTTATAAATCCTAGCCTCTATGCCTGTGGTTATGATGTCATTTGGGAGTGAGTTGTCCATTATGTTAATGAGGCAGGATTAGGGTGGGATGTAGTTTGTGCCGCCATCTTACTAGAGGATGGGACACAACTCACCACCCTTACCCCAGTTACCACGCTTATTACCCTTATTCAAGTCACACCCTTGTACTGCCTTGCTCAAGTAAGGGGAGTTTCTTGAGGGTATGGTCTGCATCCAATATATATATGAATGCTCTGGCAAAGCATTCTCTCTTGCTCTGGATCCTGCACCAGGCCCATCATCATCTGACCTCCAGTTCTTGGAACTTGAGCCAGCAGCCTATCATCTGACCTGATTCTCCAGCTTCCACAGCCTTGTGAACTAGCAGCCTGTCATCTGACCTGCCAGTTTGGGTTCATCAGCCCCTGCAACCACATGAGTCAGGAGAAACCTCCAGCCTGACACCTGACCCGTGGATTTGGGATTTACCACCTTCCACAACTTTGTGAACCATTTGCTTGATGATTAGTGGGTTCTGTGAGATGTTGTAGCGAATTACAGAACCCAAAGACAGGAGGGAGAGTACTGAGGAGAGAAGGAGTAATTGATGTTAGAGATGATGAAGTGGCACAGCAGTTTGGAAAAGCTGGACATTTGGGACATCTTTAACCTCTGCCTCATAGGAACCAGCTTTGTGCTGATTCTTCCAAAAGAAATTATTCATTTAGGTATCTATTGAATTATCCTTATTTTAAAGCTGAGGAAAATGAGGCACGAAGAAATAAACTTACATCTGGTCACACAAACTAATTAAATGTTAGAATCAAGATATGAACCAGAGATTTGTTTTTCAGGGGATGTGCTCTGAACCACTAAGAAATATCAATATAAGAATATGTAATTTTGAAGAATTTTACAGGTAGTACAATAGCTTTTCTTTAAAAAAAGTGTTAATATGCAAATAAAATACTGATTAGGCTGATCTTTGAGGCTAAATTCTCAGAAGACCCTTTTTATAAGAAGTTAAGCAGCATATCCAAGGGCAGAGAGCTAAGAATGGTGGAGCCATGATTCATCCCCAGGCTTCCAGAACTCAGGACCTGTGCTCGTCACCACTATGCCATGCTGCATAAAAATCGCTATTCACTACTGCAGTGAGATGGCTTGCTTTTTTGTGTGACCTTTCTAGCCAGGGTCTTATAACTCTCACCCAACTGATTGGGTGGGACTGTGTAAATTAGGTAATTGTGGCCCACCAAGGGGATTGGTCAGTTTTTCCTTAAAAGAGAGCCAATTCCAGACTAGAGGGAAGATGCCACTGCCACCAAGGAAGAACAGTCAGGAGTGGAGAGCGTGTCCTTGGGACCCAGAATTCCTGCACTGAGAAGTTTCTGGACCCAGGAGACAGACAGTTGTAATACTAAAGACAGCAGGAAGTGGCGGCAGAGAAATGGTGGATGAAGAGACCAGCAGGAGAGATCACCAGCAGGAGACAGCACAGTAGGCTTCCCGGCCCACAGAGATAGAAAGCTGACTGCCTTTGGGCCAAGGCTTACTGGCGGAATGAGGTGCCTCTGGGCACTTATTGGCAGAGCTAAAGAGCCTTGTAACACCTGCCAGAGCAGGGCAGAGGCCAAGGGGCCAGAGAGAGGCCTGCCTGCAAGCACGGCTGGGAAGAGGCTGTCCTGCTGGAAGAACTGAGGGTTCCTGAACCTGAATTTTAACCCGTTACTTTCCTGATAAACCCCACAATTGTGAGTGTGGTCTGTGAGTTCTTTGTGGCCACTGAAATGAATTATCTAACCCAGCAGAGAAGTAGAGTGCCGTGGGAGGGACAGTTGGTGTCAGAATGGGTAAAGATGGCAGAGAGAGAAGGCATGTCTGACCTCTGCCTCATAGGAATCAGCCTTGAGCTGTTGATCTTGATTCCCCTTCCCCTTCATGAATTTAAAGGCAGTCAGACACCACCCCCACGCCATTTTTAAAACTACCTACTTCAAATAGATAGTAGATTTTTAAAAGTAAGTTTTTAAAATAGATAAGAACGCAATAACATCATTAAGGAGTAAATATATAAAAACAAGCTGTGTTTTTATATATGTGGAGAGGACTCTCTTGTTCAGAACAAAGTGCATCTGTGAACACTTTCTCTTTTGGCCACATGTTTCCTCTTCCTTCTGCTCCTCTAGCTGTAGCACCACTTTGTTGTTGTTGTTGTTAGGTGCTGTCAAGTCAGTTCTGACTCGTAGTGACCCTATGCACCACAGAACGAAATGCTGCCTGGTCCTGTGCCATTGCTCACAATTGTTGTTATTCTTGAGCCCATTGATGCAGCCACTGTGTCAATCCATCTCGTTGAGGATCTTCCTCTTTTTCGCTAACCCAGTACTTTACCAAGAGTGAGGTCCTTCTCCAGGTACTGATCCCTCCTGACAACATGTCCAAAGTATGTAAGACGTAGTCTCGCCATCCTTCCTTCTAAGGAGCATTCTGGTTGTACTTCTTCCAAGACAGATTTGTTCATTCTTTTGGTAGTCCACGGTATGTTCAATAGTCTTCACCAACATCACAATTCAAAGGTGTCAATTCTTCTTCTGGCTTCCTTATTAATTGTAGAGCTTTCGTGCATATGTTGCGATTGAAAATACCATGGCTTGGGTCAGGCGCAACTTAGTCTTCAAGGTGACATCTTTGCTTTTCAACATTTTAAAGAGGCCTTTTGCAGCAAATTTGTCCAGTGCACAATGCATCTTTTGATGTCCTGACTGCTGCTTCCATGGGTGTTGATTGTGGATCCAAGTTAAATGAAATCTTAGACAACTTCAGTCTTTTCTCCATTTATCATGATGTTGCTTATTGGTCCAGTTGTGAGGATTTTTGTTTTCTTTATGTTGAGGTGTAATCCATACCGAAGGCTGTGGTTTTTGATCTTCACCAGTAAGTGCTTCAAGTCCTCCTCACTTTCAGCAAGCAAGGTTGTGTCATCTGCATATTACAGGTTGTTAATGAGTCTTCCTCCAAGCCTGTTGCCCCATTCTTCTTCATATAGTCCAGCTTCTAGGATTATTGGCTCAGCATACAGATTGAGTAAGTATGGTGAAGGATACAACCCTGAGGCACACCTTTCCTGACTTTAAACCACACAGTATCCCCTTGTCCTATTGAAAAACTGCTTCTTGATCCATGTACAGGTTCCTCATGAGCACGATTAAGTGTTCTGGAATTCCCATTCTTCACAATGTTATCCTAAATTTGTTATGATCCACACAATAGATTGCCTTTGCATAGTCAATAAAACACAGGTAAACATCTTTCTGGTATTCTCTGCTTTCAGCCAGGATTTGTCGAACATCAGCAATGACATCCCTGGTTCCATGTCTTCTTCTGAATCCAGCCTGAATTTGTCCCTGTTGACATACTGCTGCAGCTGCTTTTGAATGCTCTTCAGCAAAATTTTACTTGCGTGTGATATGAATGATATTGTTCGATAATTTCCACATTCAGTTAGATCACCTTTCTTGGGAATAGGCATAAATATGGATCTCTTGCAGTTGGTTGGCCAGGTAGCTGTCTTCCAAATTTCTTGGCATAGACAAGTGAGCACTTCCAGCGCTGCATCCATTTGTTGAAACATCTCAATTAGTATTCCGTCAGTTCCTGGAGCCTTGTTTTTCACCAATGCCTTCAGTGCAGCTTGAACTTCCTCCTTCAGTACCATCGGTTCCTGATCATATGCTACCTCTTGAAATGGCTGAACATCGAACAATTCTTTTTGGTATAATGACTGTGTATTCCTTCCATCTTCTTTTGATGCTTTCTACATCTTTTAATATTTCCCCCATAGAATGTTTCACTATTGCAATTCGAGGCTTGAATTTTTTCTTCAGTTCTTTCAGCTTGAGGAATGTCGAGTGTGTTCTACCCTTTTGGTTTTCTGTCTCCATCTCTTTGCACATGTCATTGTAATACTTTGTCTCCTCAAGTCGCCTTTTGAAATCTTCTGCTCAGTTCTTTTACTTCATTTCTTCCTTTTGCTTTAGCTACTTGACATTCAAGAGCAAGTTTCAGAGTCTCTTCCGACATCCATTTTGGTCTTTTCTTTCTTTCCTGTCTTTTTAATGACCTCTTGCTTTCTTCATGTATGATGTCCTTGATGTCATTCCACAACTCGTCTGGTCATCAGTCATTAGTGTTCAACGTGTCAAATCTGTTCTTTAGATGGTCCCTAAATTCAGGTAGGATATGTTCAAGGTTGTACTTTGGCTGTTGTGGACCTGTTCTAATTTTCTTCAGTTTCAACTTGAACTTGTATATGAGCAATTGATGACCTGTTCCGCAGTCGGCCCCTGGCCTTGTTCTGACTGATGATATTGAGCTTTTCCATTGTCTCTTTCCACAGATGTAGTCGATTTGATTCCTGTGTATTCCATCTGGTGAGGTCCACATGTATAGTGACCATTTATGTTGGTGAGAAAAGATATTTGCAACGAAGAAGTCATTGGTCTTGCAAAGTTCTATCCTGCGATCTCCAGCATCATTTCTATCATCAAGGCCATATTTTCCAACCACTGATGCTTCTTCTTTGTTTCCAACCTTCACGTTCAATCACCAGTAATTATCAATGCATCCTGATTCCATGTTCGATCAATGTCAGACTGAAGAAGTTGGTAAAAATCTTCAATTTCTTCATCTTTGGCCTTAGTGGTTGGTGCATAAATTTGAATAATAATCGTATTAACTGGTCTTTCTTGTAGGCTTATGGATATTATCCTATTACTGACAGTGTTGTACCTCAGGAGAGATCTTGAAATGTTCTGTCTGATGATGAATGCAATGCCATTCTTCAAGATGTCATTCTCGGCATAGTAGACCATATGGTTGTCTGATTCAAAATGGCCAATACCAGTCCGTTTCAGCTCACTAATGCCTAGGATATCAATGTTTATGGGTTCCATTTCCATTTTTGACGATTTCCAATTTTCCTAGATTCATATTTCGTGCATTCCATGTTCTGATTATTAATGGATGTTTTCAGCTGTTTCTTCTCATTTTGAGTCGTGCCACATCAGCAAATGAAGGTCCTGAAAGCTTGACTCCATCTATGTCATTAAGGTCAACTCTACTTTGAGGAGGCAGCTCTTTCCCAGTCATCTTTTGAGTGCCTTCCATCATGAGGGGACCATCTTTCGGCACTGTATCAGACAATGTTCTGCTGGTATTCATAAGGTTTTCACCAGCTAATTCTTTTCAGAAGTAGACTTCTGGGTCCTTCTTCCTAGTCTCTCTGAGTCTGGAAGCTCAGCTGAAGCCTGTCTGCCATGGGCGACCCTGCTGGTATCTGAATATCAGTAGCAGAGCTTATGGCATCACAGCGACACGCAAGCCCCCATATTATGACAAACTGACAAACATATAGCACCACTTTTGTTCCATAGAAAATCCACAGCTATCTCAGGAGTCATTTCTGGATCCTGGTTTCCTTCTGAGCATTTAACCCCTGGGGGTAAGCTAAGTGTCTACTCACCTCATTCTTGATTACCACTTCTTACTGTTTTTCATCCCATTATATCTCTCCCAAGGTTACTGACCATGTCCTACAATAATCTACTTAGCAGTTGCTTACGCATTTACTGCACATTTATTAAGTGAAGGTTCCAGAGGCAAGTAAGTCAAGACCTTAACCCTGGAGAGGCTTGAAGCCCACTGTCAAGGGCTTGCCTGATTGAACTCTGCTTCTGGCCCCTCTCAGGAGTTGTGACTGTGATTTTACCCCTATTTTCACCCACCACTGAAATCTGTCAATCTCAGAGTTCAGTTTCTCACGGGGCATCTGCAACTTGAATTAAACTCATGTGACTGTGGCAATAAAAAAGATTGTGGTAATAAAAAAAAAAGAAATAAAAAAGATATCCCCCAGAGTCTTTCCTTTCTTCAGAATTACATGCTTATTTTAATACTGCCTTCTAGAGACAATACTCCTAAATTTGTGCTTGAACAACAACAACAACAAAAATGATACTAATAATGATTATTTTAGGTTAGTGAGAACAGAAGTATGGTGCCATGGTAAACTGGAGAATAGGATTACTTTTTGGGAGGTCTTATAAAATCTCAGTATCCTTAGAATGTTTTTTAGAAGCAAGATGGCAAGACTTTGACTCACTTACTTTGCTCTCATCGCAGGAAAGATCAATCACTAGAGAAGGGCATCATTTTTGATATAGTAGAGCCTGTTGCTCTCAAGTTGACTCTGACTCATAGTGACCCAATAGGACAGAATAGAACTGCCCCATAAGGTTTCCAAGGAGCAGCTGGTGCATTCAAACTGCCAACCTTTTGGTTAGCAGCTGAGCTCTTAACCACTGGGCCACCAAGGATCCTTGATAAAGTAGAGAGTCAGTAAAAACAAGGGAAGCCCCACTGAGATGAATTGACCCAACAGCTGCAACAATGGACTCAGACATACCAATGAACATGAGGATGACACAGGACAGGGCAACACTTTGTTCTCTTATACATAGGTTGCCATGAGTTGGAGCCAACCTGACAGCAACTAACAACAACAAAGTAAAACCCCAAATATTCTTGCACACGTAAGATGGACATGAGAGGCCTTAATGATACGATTGACCTTAATGAATGTTAAGGATTTGGAAAAGATAGTAACTGAGAATCTTCTCTCTATTGAAAACCAAACTATCTGGTTCTGTATTCCAGTAGTACCCCCACTTTGGGTCTTAACACATTTGAGTTTTATGTTTTTCACCCTGCTCAAGGAAAAACTATACCATGTGTTGTTGTCAGTTACATTTAATGTGTAATAAATGTTACCACTGCGTCTCAGTCATCTAGTGCTGCTATAACAGAAATACCACAAGTGAATGGCTTTAACAAAGAGAAATTTATTTCTTCACAGTAACGTAGGCTAAAAGTCCAAATTCAGGGTGTCAGCTCCAGGGGAAGGCTTTCTTTCTCTGTCAGCCTTCTCATAAATTTTCCCCTGGACTAGGAGCAACTCTGCTTCCAGTACTGTTTTCTAGGTGGTATGAAGTTCCCCTTCTCTGCTCACTTCCCTTTCCTTTTTATCTGTTGAGAGATAAAAGCTGATGCAGGCCACATCCCAAGGAAACTCTCTTTACATTGGATCAGGGATGTGACCTGGGTAAGGGTGTTACAATCCCACCCTAATCCTCTTTAACAATTACAATCACAAAATGGAGTACAACCACACAATACTTGGAATCATGGCCTAACCAAGTTGAAACGTATTTTTGGGGGACACGGTTCAATCCATGACACACTGGTATTGTGAAAATTTTTGTGTTTCTTGATAATTTCCATATCAGTAATGAAAAATTGCATCTCCTGTTTGACCCCTACCTTAGTTTCCATTGTTAACTCTCTTTTGTCTCAATTGCATAGACAATAGAACCTATAATAAGAGAAGGTCTCATTGCTTAATTTGAGTCACTAGCTGTGCTTGTTACAAATATGCAAAAGTGAGACAGTTCAGGGATTTCACAATAGATCAGTCAGAGACATACTAATTGTTTAGCCAATGGCTTATTTTTTGATCCTTTGACAAATTAGTCATTTTTCTCAATACTTTATCTGCCACCTAAATGAAACGAGAGTTGCTGGACATATCCTTCCTTTAGAGAATGAACCCAACTAATCAAAAAAAAAAAAAAAGGAAGAGAGCAAATAACATGCTATGATATTCAGGTAAACTTGTACTGATTGGGTGTATATGTGTTCTTAGGTTACAGATTATTTCTAAAACAAACATTACTCAAATGGGGAAACCATTTAAAATCTGGAAATTTATTCAGTCAGAAATGAATTTGGCCACTTGAAGTAAAGAATATTAAAAAATGGAAGGGCTGGTAAGCTAATCCAGTCATGCATGGTACAATGTATTTGTTTCTGGTCAGTTATCTGAATCTCTGACTAATGAACATGAAGCAACTTTAACTGCAATTATTCCACACATAAAATAAATTGTGGCATAGATTGAAAAATAATAGGAAAACTATTTGCAAAAAATAAGGAAATAAGTTCCCAAATGGAAATTCAAAATCTGCATTTGAAGCACAATTGGGCTTGTTAACAAAGAATGTAAATTTTGTTTAGCTTGTCTTTGGAAGATTGTTTTTTTAAATAAATCTTATTATCTCATATTTCAAGAATGGGTTACAATGCCTAAATTCAAACACAGTTTAGGGTATGAAAAAGTGAAGGTAATAAACTTCAGTCAGCCCAAGGAACTGTATAGGTAACTAACATGGAATATATAGCAATAATAAAAAATAATAATAGCAACCAGATTATACTGAAGGCTTACTATGTTCTAGACTCATTAAGCACTTTACACACATTATCACGTACTTGTATACAATAGTTCATGCTTCTAAAAAGTGACTGTATAGTGGGTCCCCATTTCTAGTTACGGATGCCCAGTTACGGCAACAATAAGGAATGCATATAACAAAGGGAGAACCCACCAGAAGAAATTGAAGGTACCTTTGCATCATTGCAGCAGGACCCAACACTGATTCCTCTGAGGGCGCCAAGATAAATCACTTGGAAAAGAACTACTAAAATAACACCAAAAACATTAGTAGATGAGCATCTAGATTGCAACTTTGCCTAATATAGGAAAGCCCCTTGGTGACTAAATGATCCTACAGCAGAGAACTAAGAAGGCAATCTGCTGTAAGGATGGATCTATACACCTAGTGCATATTAAAGAAATTAGGTAAAGAATAGCATTTAGGTACAAAAGGTATACAGCAATTTACCAGAGTCCATAAATTTAGTGGGAGAGACGTGCCATATATCCACTTAAAATCATTATTTAAATCTTACCTATTACCATTTTACCTCCGGGCCTGAGTCAATGATATTAACTCCCTCACCTTCCCACTGTGTATGAATTATAGCTATGCTTGAAGTCAGTTGGCTGACTCTGAATGTAATTTTCCTGAAGAAAAATATAAAGAATGCAAGCTACCTGCCAAGAAGATAAGGTCATTTATACTTTTAAAAACATATACCTAATTAATGAAGGATGGAAACAAATTATAGGAGTATGTAATACAAAAATGAAATCACTGTAGATCAAAGAAAAAGAAAACAGCAATCGAAAATAGAGTGATCTAGCAATCAGCAAGTTATTCTGTTACTAAGTAAATTTGTCCATCTATTTGATCTGATTTGTTCAATTTACTCAGTAAATTAATAGTCACTTGGGATCACAGTACCTTTAATTAATTCAAGACAGTGCTAAATGTATGAAAGCAGAGGGGTATATCTAATTTCATTGAAGCTTCTCATGAAATCCTTGTTTAACATAAGTGCACTTAACCTACAAGTTTTAAACTGTCAAGAAATCTGAGTTGGAATAAGCTCAAATTTAGTTTAGGTTTTTGTTATTGTTGTTCTTTCTGAAATCTGCAAAATACTATTTTGGTTGTTATTATCAAGAATATATGTGCAGGACTTCCAGGCAACATGGCGCTATGGTCAGAAGCACCATGCTGTCCCTCCACAGCAAAGATCAGAAAAACTAAGTCAAACAGAGTCACACGTCAATCTGGAAACCATAAGCATCAAATGAAGAGATAAAGAACTTAGCCAAGCACCAAATGGAACAAGAAACTGACTGAGAACAGAGAGCGAGGAGAGATACATCCAGAGGTCCCCTATTAGCTACTGAAGCACGGATCCACCATCTTGGACTCCTGTCGGAGATCAGTGAACAGGTCGTAAGAGAATGCAGCTTCACAGAGCTTCCAGCAGGAGATGGAAAACTGGTAACCAGTGATATAGGCTTTCCTACCACCCAACTTTCTACACCCCCTCTTGCCTCCACTGCTTCCTGCAGCCACAGTCTCTTGGCCGGGAAGCACCAGCTTCACCCTGGTGTCGCTTAGATTCCACCCACCCACACTAGCCGGCTCCCTGAGTGCCTTTTGTTGGCTGCTGGTGTTGCTTTTTTCCTCTTCCTTGGGTTTCTTCTTTACCTCTCACCACCTCCCCCTTCTTTCTTTCAAATACCTGACTCCATGCGCCATCTTTGCTTCTTCTTGAAAGGCTGCGAAACACTGCTCAACTGTGAAACTGCTTCCCGGCCCAGGCCACCACACTGGTGGGACCCCTGGGGCTTTTTTGATTGTTTGTTTGTTTGCTATGATTTGTTCTGTTTTGATTTGTTTGGTTCCTTTTTCTTTTCTCCCCTTGGAAGCCCTTTCTAGCCAGGAAGTACTACGTGGCTTGGAAGCTACTCCCTTACTCTACAAAGATGCACAGGGACATCCCTGGGGCCATTTCTTTTTGCTTTGTTTTTTTGGTTGTTGTTGCTTCTTTGTTTTGTTTTCTTCTCTCTCTTATTCCTTATTTGTGTTTCTTCATTTCCACTTTCTCAATTTATTCTTTTTTTTTCTTTTACCCTTTTTCTTTTTTCTTCATTTTTATTTTTCCTCATTTCTCAGTCTCTCATCTCTCCACTCCAATAGCAAGCTACCTTAGCACTCTTTTTTGTTTCTGTGTATGTTTTTGGCTCCAGTTCCTCTCTCCTCTCTCTCATCTTTCCCATGCCCATCTTAGCTCTACACATCACAATCTATCCCCTCCTTCCTGCCTACTTGCACCGTGCACTGAACGTCACACTCCCAAGCAACACAGGCACAGCCTACTGGAACCTGCCCTGCACTGATTCCTGGTCCACACTGTCAGCCCTGGTACGTGCCACAAAAAACCCATCCCAGCAACTCCCCTTAAGCTGGACCTGACAGGTTGTAACATAACTGAGTGACTTCCCTTGCCCCTTGGAGAAGGAGGTGAAAAGTATCGTGCCCACAGACAAGCAAACAACAAAGAATGCACAGCCCATCTGCTCAGACATAACCAAATAAAACAAAAAAGCAGGATGAAACAAACAAATCTACAGTCAATAAATAAGGAAAATAACTACTGAATGCCCCAAAGACAGCAGAAAATATCAAAACGTTTACAAAAACAGGACAGGATGGTTTCAGTAGGTGTCCAAAATAAAACACCAGAAGAACTTCCAGTAGAAGAAAAGGCACTAGAACTAACGGACAGGGAATTTAAGCCTCTAATGTTCAAAATTATCCAAGAGTTGAAGCAAAAAGCAGACAAAAATGAGGAAAAAATAGACAAATTCATGGAAAATACAGAAAAAATGGAAGAATTCAAGAAAATAATACAGGAACAAAATACTAAAATAAATTCACAGCTAGAAATCGTACAAAAACAATAATTAGAAATCCAAAAGATAAACAACAAGATTTCAGAAATGGACAGTGTCATAGAAGGGCTGAGGAGCAGGTTTGAAATGATGGAAGATAGGATCAGTGAAATTGAAGACAAACACTTGGATACAACTCTGTTGGAGGAAAAATCAGAAAAAAGAGCAAAGAAAAATGAAGAAACCCTGAGAATTATGTGTGATACAATCAAAAGCAAAAATCTGCAAGTGATCAGAGTTCCAGAACAGGGGGAGAAAACAGAAAACACAGAGAGGATCATTGAAGAACTTCTGACAGAAAACTTCCCCAATAACATGAAAGATGAAAAGCTGACTATCCAAAAAGCTCGACGAACCCCATATAAGATAGACCTCAAAAGAAAATCACCAAGGCATATCATAATCACACTTGTTAAAACCAAAGACAAACAAAGAATCCTGAGAGCAGCTCGAGAAAAACAAAAAGTCACATACAGAAGAGAAACAATAAGATTAAGCTCGGATTATTCAGCAGAAACCATACAGGCAAGAAGGCAATGGGATGACATGTATAAAACCTTGAAAGAAAAAAATTCCCAGCCAAGAATAATATACCCTGCAAAACTCTTGTTGAAATATGATGGTGAAATTAAGTCATTTCCAGATAAACAGAAATTAAAGGACTATGTAAAAACCAAACCAAACTTACAAGACTTATTAAAGGGAGTCCTTTGATCTGAGAATAAACAATATCAGACCACAGGCTGAATATAGGACACAGGTTTGTACTAGCCAGATACCAACCTAGGAAATGAACTCTTAAGGACTATGCAAAACCAAAAGAATTACAACAGGGAACCAGAAAGGTTAATTGTAAATGACAACAACATTAGAACAATAAAAGAGGGAATAAACAGTGTAGGTATAGAACCTTCTAATAGAGAGGAAGGCAAGGCAATACCAAGTAACAATAGACTGGTTCAAATCTAGGAAGATAAGACTAAATTTCAAGGTAACCTCAAAGAAAATTAACAAACCTACTCATCAAAATGAAGTAGAAAAATATAAAGTCTCAGTAAAAACGAAACCTACAAAAGCAAAAGAAATTTAAAAAAATCCACAAACAAGAGGAACTCAGCACAGTAGAGTAAGAGGAACAAAGAAAACGTCAGCACCACCAAAAAAAAAAAAAAAAAAAAAAAAAACAACTACTACAAAATGCAATCCCACTCCTAGGAATATATCCTAGAGAAATAAGAGCCATCACACAAATAGACACATGCACACCCATATTTACTGCAGCACTGTTCACAATAGCAAAAAGATGGAAACAACCTAGATGCCCATCAACAGATGAATGGGTAAACAAACTATGGTACATACACGCAGTGGAGTATTATGCGAAGATAAAGAACAATGATGAATCTGTGAAGCATCTCAAAACATGGATGAAACTGGAGGATATTATGCTGAGTGAAATAAGTTATTCACAAAATGACAAACATTGTATGAGACCTCTACTGTAAAAACCTATGAAAAAGTTCACACACAAAAAGTAACAATCTTGGTTGGTTATGAAGGATGGCCGGGGTGGGGGATACTAAACAGACAATAGATAAGTGGTAACTTTGGTGAAGGGTAAGACAGTACACAATACTGGGAAAGCCAGCACAACTTGTACGAAGAAAGCTCATGGAAGTTCCATAGACACTTCCAAACTCCCTGAGGGACTGAATTGCTGGGCAGAGGGCTCTGGGGACCATGGTCTCAGGGAATATCTAGCTCAATTGGCATAACACAGTTTATAAAGACAATGTTCTACATTCTACCTTGGCGAGTAGAGTCTGGAGTCTTAAAAGCCTGTGAGCAGCCATCTAAGATACTCCACTGGTCTCACCCCTTCGGGAGCAAGGGAGAATGAAGAGAACAGGATACAAAGAAAAGATTAGTCCAAAGGACTAATGGACCACAGCTACCACAGAATCACAATAGAAGGTCCTGGACAGATCTGGAAAAGAATGTAGAACAAAATTCGAACTCACAAAAAAAAAAAAGACCAGATTTACTGGTCTGAAAGAGACTGGAGAAACCCCGAGAGTACAGCCCCTGGATACCCTTTTAGCTCAGTGGTGAAGTCACTCCCAAAGTTTACTGTTCAGCGGGGATTGGACAGCCTCATAAAACAAAACAGGACTAATGAGGCACAGCAGTCCGCAGACAAGGACTAGAAGGCAGGAAGGGACCGGAAAGCTGGTGATAGAGAACCCAAGGTTGAGAAGGGACAGTGTTGACATGTCGTAGGGTTGTAAACCATTGTCATAGGACAATATGTGTACTAACTGTTTAATGAGAAACTATTTGTTCTGCAAACCTTCATCTAAGGTACAAAAAAAAAAGATCTATGTGAGATCAAATTGACAGCAGCAACTCAAAATGTTTGATGGGAAGCCTAGGGGGCAGTGAGTTGAAGATAATGTTGATGGAATAATTTGGGAAAGGATAGTGAGAATAACAGCACAACTGGAAGGACGTAATCGATGTCACTGAATTGTACATGTAGAAACTTTTGAAATGGTGTAACTTTGGCCATGTATATTTTCACCGAAAAAAAGGTCCTCCAAGGTTGAGAAGGGAGAGTGTTGACATGTTGTGGGGTTGTTAACCAATGTCATAAAACAATATGTGTACTGACTGTTTAGTGAGAAACTATTTGTTCTGTAAACCTTCATCTAAAATGCAATTAAAAAAACTGAAAAAAAAAGGATATATGTGCAGATTTGTTTATACCAAGGATCAGATAGTATCTCACAACAGTTTCTTATTCTCCAATACTAATATCACATATTTTAATCAACAAGAAAATGAAATTTTTAAATCTTTGATAAATTCATCTTTTAGGTACTAAAATGTGTTGTATAGATAGAAGCTTAGCAAGTAATAGAATTATTAAAATTATGAAAACTATCCTTTGTTCTACAATCTTGAATATATTACCCCCCTCCACTTAACACTAGAGCTAGCATTGTAGCCAAAGGTAGGTAAACTGGGATTTTTCTAACATGAGAAGGCAAAATGCTTTTAGAGCCTTCTAACATTATTTTCCCATTTACTGATTTACCTGCTTTTCTCTCTGTATGTTAGCATAATTGTAGGAGGTTATCCATTACAAAAGGCTCACAGTTACAATTTATGACCAAAAGTTGTGTTTATTACATTTACATACTCTTCGTTCTCTTTAGTATGCCAGGAGTAGGCATTATAACTTTAAGTTAATTAGAAGCTAATTATAAGTTAATTTATATGGTATATGCTACTCATTTATAAAACACTTTCTGAATATAGCAGACATGGTCATCTAATTTTGCTGCTTCAAAGGCCATTTAGTGATAAAATGCCTTTAAGAAAGCCACTCTAAGTAATGCTTCTAAATAAATCCATGTATATGGGGGATGGAAATTGCAAGACATCATGATATTCTTCTCTGACAATAGAAATGTCCCCATTAACTGTCAGGAATGGATGAAAAAAATCGGTGATCTTACCCAATTATTAAAAAGTTACAGCCAGAAAGATTAAGAGAGGTCCAAGTTCATTCAACAGAGGGCAGTAATTCACACATACCAGTGGTAAGCTAAAGATGAAACCAAACCAAAACCCAATTATGGAAGCAGATTGCCACATCTTTCTCCCAAGGAGCAGCAGATGATTTCCAACTGCCCACCTTGGGTTAGCAGCCGAGCTCTTAACCACTGCACGACCAGGGCCCCTTTAAAAACGACAAGCTAGAGAGTATTACAAAGTCTTTTCCTATACTAGTGTTATTGAATAGAGAGGTCTAGCAAATGAATTCACTTACTCCTCCCATGAAAAGTTTGCAGTATTCCACAAATCGTAGATTGCCAATCAAAAAAAAAATACCTTGAAGCTTTCCCTGATTTAAATTACACTCAAAGACCCCCACCTTCCTTTGTCAGAGCCTATGTAGAGGTTGCCTGTGGAGCACTGAAGTCCTTTATAAAAACTCTTCCAAACTACTCATAACAAACATAGATGTACAGAGTTGAATGTGGTTCCAATGAATGCACAAAACGCATTGGAAGTTAACAGCACTTACTTAATCTCACTCCCTTCCACTTTATTCTCAGATTTTCTCTAGCTATCTGAAAACATACATAAAGCCCAGGGTCCTCAGAACTTGTCCCTCTTTTAGTTACTGTGACCACACTCACCACCTTAACAATGTTTGCATCTTTTTGTCCTGGGTCTGTTAAAAGTTACTTTAATATGCTGTTTCCCTTCTCACTAACTCCATCCTGAATTTACCCCTTGCTCCATGGCTTTAGGTAAACCATGAAGTCAAGCAGCCCTCACATAAGGGGGAGAAGGGAGTAAGACAAAAAGCCTGCGAGTAAAAGTTTAAGGTAGAGTCTGGGAACACAGGATGGTGTAGTTTTTTGTTTGTTTGTTTTATTTTTTAACCCCACAGTACTACATACAGCCAGAAAAAGACACTAAAATAACAAAACCAACACACACACACACACACACACACACACACATCTATAGTAAAATTGGATAAGGTAGGTGTGCAAAAACACCAGTAGATAAAAGGCCCATAAAATATCAGTTTCTGTGGAAAGGAAATGCCTTAGTTACCTAGTGTTGCTATAACAGAAGTACCACAAGTTGATGGCTTTAACAAAGAGAAATTTATTCTGTCACAGTCTAGGAAGCTAGAAGACTAAATTCAGGGTGCCAGCACCAAAGGAAGGGCTTTTCTTGCTGTTGGCTCTGGAGGAAGGTCCTTGTCATCAATCTTCTCTTGGTCTAGGAGATTTTCAGCACAGCGACCGTGGGTCCAAAGGACGCACTACCATCCCAGTGCTTCTTTCTTGGTGGTTGTCATGGATTGAATTATGTCCCCCCAAAAGTGTGATGGGATTCCTGGTATTGTGTGATTTTCCTATATGTTGTAAATCCTGCCTCTATGATGTTAATGAGGGAGAATGGGTGGCAGTTGTGTTAGTAAGGCAGGACTCAATCTACTAGATTGGATTGTGTCCTGAGGCAATCTCCTGACATATAAAAGAGAGAAGTGAGCAGAGAGACAGGGGGACCTCATACCACCACGAAAGCAGCGCTGGGAGCAAAGCGCATCCTTTGGACCTGGGGTCCCTGCGCAGAGAAGCTGCTAGTCCAGGGAACACTGATGAGAAGAAGGCCGACGGAGAGAGAAAGCCTTCTCCTGGAGCTGATGCCCTGAATTTGGACTTTTAGCCTACTTTACTATGAAGAAATAAGTTTCTCTTTATTAAAGCCATCCACTTGTGGTATTTCTGTTGTAGCAGCACTAGATGACTAAGACAGTGGTATAAGGTCCCTGTGTCTCTCTGTTCAGTTCTGTCTTTTATATCTCAAAAGAGATGGGCTTAAGACACAACCTAATCTTGTAGATCAAGTCCTACCTCATTAACATAACTGCCTCTAATCCCACCTCATTAACATCATAGAGGTAGGATTTACAACACATAGGAAAATCACATCAGATGACAAAATGGTGGACAATCACACAACACTGAGAATCATGACCTAGCCAAATTGACAGATATTTTTGGGGGACACAATTCAATCCGTGACAGGAAAAGTTGAGGGAAAACAGTAGGATTCTGAGAACAAGAGAATCTCAAAATCTCCAACAGGTTGTCATTGGAAAGCACACAGCCAATCCGAGAACAGTAGCTAAAACAAGGAGGGAAGCGGTCCTACAGACTCTAAGTCAAGTAATAAAACCACTCAATGGGGAGAAACTACTGGGAATAGAATACAAATTGAGTAGACCAAGAACAATAGTGAAAAAAAAGAAAAAGTCTAGATGAAAGGGAGCAAGGAGAGCAGGCAGACCTCAAAAATATGAGGCCATTTTAAAATTGCTTCGTAAAATCATCAGAAAAGGAAATGATACATCAATGAAGCTAGAAAAGCTGTTCTGGCTCAACCCTGTATCTATTACAAGAGAAAAATTGATTTGACTTAAAAATGGATAAAAAAAAAAAAAAAGAAAGAATTGCGGTCAGATCCTGGATAAATCTAACATAAGAATGAAGAGAATAAGGACTATAATAACATCAACTTTAAGCAAGCCAGAAAACAATGCCCAAAAAACACATTAAAAACTATAGCCTAATAATTTAAAAGAAGCCAAAAAAATAAGGCAAAAAATTGGAACTGTGAAAGAACATCATAAACCAGAGTTAGAAAAGCCATAATGATATTTTTCATGAAAAGGAAGATTTAAAGACATGTAATTGAAAACTCATTTCAGAAATGAAGATTAAACTGGAAAGAACAAAAGAGGAACATATAATGTTTTGAGAGAAATAGGAGATGGAACGGAGAAAAATTAGAAAGATCAAAACAAAATTTAAAAAGATAAATAACGTTCAATAACCATAAAAAATACAGAGGGTAGGAAAAAAAAAGATCAAACATACTTATTTAGTTCACAGATAAGAAACCCACATAATGGAACAAAACAAACATTAAAAATAATAATTTAAGAAAAATGTTCTAAAACAACAAGAAGAAAGATATGAAACTACATATAAAGTTATAAAATTATGCATGAAAAAGTCAATCTAGGATGGAAAACACCGTAACGTTGTTGTTAGGTGCTGTCCAGCCAGTTCTGAAATAGCTACCCTATGCACAACAGAACGAAACACTGCTGGTCCTGCACTATCCTCACAATCCTAGTTACACTTGAGCCCATTGTTGCAACCACTGTGACAATCCATCTCCTTGAGGGTTGTCTTAGTCATCTAGTTGTGCTCTAACAGAAACACCACAAGTGGATGGCTTTAACAAACAGAAATTTATTCTCTCACAGGCTAATAGGCTACAAGTCCAAATTCAGGGCTTCAGCTCCAGGGGAAGGCTTTCTCTCTCTGTCAGTTCTGGAGGAAAGTTCTTGTCTTCAATCTTCCCCTGGACTAGGAGCTTCTCTGTGCAGGAACTTTGGGTGCAAAGTACGCACTCTGCTTCCGGCATTGCTTTCTTGGTGGTATGAGGTCCCCGATTCTCTGTTTGCTTCCCTTTCCTTTTATCTCTTGAGAGATTAAAGGTGGTGCAGGCCACACCCCAGGAAAATTCCCTTTACATTGGATCAGGGTAAGAGTTGTGTTACTATCCCACCCTAATCCTCTTTAACATAAAATTACAATCACAAAATGGAGGACAACCACACAATACTGGGAATCATGGCCTAGCCAAATTGATAAACACATTTTTGGGGGGACATAATTCAATCCATGGCAAGGGTCTTCCTCTTTTTCACTGACCCTCTACTCTATCAAGTATGATGACCTTCTCCAGGGACTGATCCCTCCTGATAACCTGTCCAAAGTATATGAGAAAGCTCACCATCCTCACTCCTAAGGAGCATTCTGGCTGTCCTTCTTCCAAGACCCTTTTGTTCATTTTTTTGGCAGTCCATGATATATTCAATATTCTTTGCCAACAGCGTAATTGAAAGAGGCAGCAATGCTTCTTCAGTCTTCTTTATTCATTGCCCAGCTTTCGTATGCATATGAAGCAATTAAAAACACCATGACCTGTGTCAGGCTCACCTTAGTCCTTAAAGTGACATCTTTGCTTTTTAACACTTTAAAGAAATTTTTTGCAGCAGATTGGCCCAATGCAATGCATCATTTGATTTCTTGACTGCTACTTCCATGGACATTGATTGTGGATCCAAGGAAAATGAAATCCTTGACAACTTCAATCTTTTCTCCGTTTATCATGATGTTGCTTATTGGTCCAGTTGTGAGGATTTTTATTTTCTTTATGTTGAGGTGTAATCCACACTGAAGGCTGTAGTCTTTGATCTTCATCAGTAAGTGTTTCAAGTCCTCTTCACTTTCAACAAGCAAGGTTGTGTCATCTGCATAACGCAGGTTGTTAATGAATCTTCTCCAATCCTGATGCCCCGTTCTTCTTCACGTAGTCCAGTTTGTAGGATTATTTGCTCAGCATACAGACTGAATAGGTATGGTGAAATGATACAATCCTGACGCACACCTTTCCTGACTTTCAACCACACAATATCCCCTTGTTCTGTCCGAACAACTGCCTCTTGATCTGTGTACAGGTTCCTCATGAGCACAATTAAGTGTTCTGGAATTCCCATTCTTTGCAACGTTATCCATAATTTGTTATGATCCACGCAGTCGAATGTCTTTGCATAGCCAATAAAACACAGGTAAACATCTTTCTGGTATTCTCTGCTTTCAGCCAGGATCCATCTGATATCAGCAACGATATCCCTGGTTCCATGTCCTTTTCTGAATCCAGCTTGAATTTCTAGTAGTTCCCTGTTAAAGCACTACTGCAGACACTTTTGAATGATCTTCAGCAAATTTTACTTGCATGTGATATTAATGATATTGTTTTATAATTTCCACATTCGGTTGGATCACCTTTCTTGGGAATAGGCATAAATATGTATCTCTTCTTGTTGGTTGGCCAGGTAGCTATCTTCCAAATTTCTTGGCATAGGTGAGTGAGCACTTCTAGCATTGCCTCCATTTGTTGAAACATCTCAGGTGGTATTCTGTCAATTCCTGAAACCTTTCTTGTCACCAATGTCTTCATTGCAGCTTAGACCTCTTTCTTCAGTACCATCGGTTCTTGATCATATGCTACTTCCTGAAATGATTGAATGTCAACTAATTTTTTTGGTACAGTGACTCTGTGTATTCCTTCTATCTTCTATTGATGCATCCTGGGTCACTCAGTATTTTGCCCACAGAATCTTTCACTATTGCAACTCGAGGCTTGAATTTTTTCTTCACTTCTTTTAGCTTGAGAAATGCTGAGCTTGTTCTTCCCTTTTGGTTTTTTTATCTCCCGCTCTTTGCAAATGTCATTATAATAGTTTGCTTTGTATTCTAGAGCCACCCTTCAAAATATTCTGTTCAGCTCTTTCCTTCGTCATTTCTTCCATTTGCTTTAGCTATTTGACGTTCAAGAACAAGTTTCAGAGTCTCTTCTGACACCCATTTTTGTCTTTTCTGTCTTTCCTGTCTTTTTAATGAGCTCTTGTTTTCTTCACATACGATGTCCTTGATGTCATTCCACAACTCGTCTGGTCTTCAGTGTGTCAAATCTATTCTTGAGACAGTGTTTAAATTCAGGTGGGATATACTCAAGGTTGTACTTTGGCTCTCATGGACTTGTTCTAATTTTCTTTAGCTTCAACTTCAACCTGTATATGAGCAACTGATGGTCTGTTCCACAGTCAGCCCCTGGCCTTGTTCTGACTGATTGGATTCCTGTGTATTCCATCTGGTGAGGTCCATGTGTATAGCTGCTGTTTATGTTGTTGAAAAAAGTAGTTGCAACGAAGAAGTCATTGGTCTTACAAAGTTCTATCGTGACACCATAACACCGTTACATACTCTACTTAAGTTACTGAACTTGGAAAAAAATCCCTTGGCCAACAGAGATTTTTTTCAGATAGCTATTAAGTGACCATGTCATTTATAAGGAACTTTTCAACAGCTATATTTTCTGCCAGAAGACAATGAAGTAACATATGTAAGATAGTCAAGGAAAGAAAATGTGAAACAAGGGTTTTGAATCTAGTCAAACTGATATTCATGAAGAAAGATTACATAAAATGGATAGTAAATGTAAGAAGTCAGAGAATAATGTTACCTAATCCCTTCCGTAGAAAATGACCAAAAAAACAAGACACGGACAACGGCAATAATTGGGGAGGCATTGAAATAAGAACCGGTATTAAATATGCAATTACCTGTGGACCTAAGACTACATGATGGTCTTCAGAGAGGCATAGTATTATGTAAAAGTTATATGGAGTTATGTTTTATGAGACAGAGAAAGGGAGGAGAGGAGAGGAAGCGAGTGGAGGGAACCGAAGAGATGGGAGGGGAGAGGAAGTGAGGGGAAAGCAGTAGAGGAGAGTGAACAGCAGGCCAACCAATCTCCTTGTGAATGTGAATATTGACGTGAATAGATCTTAAACAAAATAGAAGGGAATAAAATCCAACAGCCCCTTTACAAAGTACACCATGACTACATGGTGTTTATTCCAGAAATAAGTTTAGAAAGTCCTTTAATATGCTTTATCAGTTTAATAGCAATAAGGAGAAAAAATCATGATTATCTCCATAGATGTAGAAACAGCATTTGGCAACATTCAAAACCATTCATGTTAAAATCGCTCAATAGAGGAAGAATGTATGGATGTTTTCACGTATATATTGATACATATTTTGAAGTGTAAGTTTATGTATATATATACATAAAACTTCTGCAATGCAGCATACATACACACACTATGTTTATACATACACACACACACACATACTTTGCTTAAGAGGGAATCACTTGACACTTAAATAAAAAAAGTCAGAAACAAGACCAGGATAATCACAATCTTCACTACTATTGAACACTGTGTTAGAGGTAAATAATCATTAAGCAAGAGAAATGAATTATCGCCATAATAATTACAAAGGATAAGATAAAGCTATCTCTGTTTGCAGATGACATCAGTATATATCTGGAAAATTAAAAAAAAAAAAAGAATTTCCTAAAGAAGCAATTTTTAAACTTAATATCCTACAATCACCAGCCTTCATATATAAGAAAAAAAAAATTAAAATTTATAATGAAAGAGAAGACCCCATGTAAATTGCCAAAAAATAATAATACAATTCTCAGGCATAAACATAATACGAAAAGTCTAAAATGTATATGAAAATAACTGTAATACTCCTGAATGATACAAAACTAGAATTAAGCAAATGGAAAGATATACAGTTTCTTGGAGCAAAAGACTTGACATCATAATGATGTGAGTTATTCCTGACTTAGTTTATTAAGTTGATGTTAAAATTCATTGAAAATCTTTTGGGAGTGTAAACAGGAACAGCCAGGAAAACTCAGAAAAAGAAGAGCATTGTTTGGAGGTGTAGGGCTATATCTACCAGCAATTAAAGCCTCTAAAAAAAAGTTTGTTATTAGCACAAAAATAGACTTACACACCAAGGTGACACATTAGAAATCTCAGAAGTAAACTCAGATGCATATGGAAATTGAGTACATAATGGAAGCAGCTTCCCAAATCTGAGAGGAAAGATGGACTTTTTGATAAAAGGCATTGGTTTAACAAGATTGTTGTTGTTAGTTGCGCTACATGGTGACCCCATGTGTAGAGAGTTAACTAGTCATACGGAAAAAAAAAATTGGAATCATTCTTCACACTATGACAGGATGAATTGCGAATGGATCAACAATTTACATGTTACAAAGAAAAATAGTGTAAAATCAAGTAAGAGGTAAAAAAAAATAAAAACATGAATAAATTCTTCTATAAACTGAATTCCTCCATAACCAGTGAAACTCTCTTAGCTCTGACTTAAAATCCAGCAACAACATGGGGAAAGACTGAAAAATTTAATTTTATAATTTTTTTCATGGCAAAAATCAAGGCAAAGTTAAAAGAAAATGACATACAGGAAAAAATCTCATCCTTTATCAGAGACAAACAATGAATATCCCTAATATGTAAAGAACTTTTAAAAATGGAAAAGAAAACGTCTAACAACTCTACTATAAAAAATAGACTAGAGGTATGAACAGAGAGATTACAGAAAAAAATTAAAATGGCTCTTAGAATATGAAAAAATTCTTGCCTATAATAAGAAGAATACCAATTAACATACTGATACACCAGCTGTGATGGTTGATGTTATATATAAACTTGGCTAGGCTATGATTCTTAGTGGTTTGGCAGACACTGTGTAATCATCTTCCATTCTGTGATCTGATGTAAGCAGCCAATCAGTTGAAAGGGGAGTTTCCTTATGATTTTGGCCTGCCTCCAGTATATACCATATTTTTATGCAAATAACACATATTGCTGTAAAAAAAATTAGCATAGCATGCTTATGAAAATAACTTGCAGGGGGAGGGTGAAGTTTGCAAACAAATGTGGAAGGCACACATTATTTGCATAAAAATGTGATAAATGGATGTTCTGGCAAAGCTCGTTCTCTCACTCTTGACCCTGCACACTTGTGTCACCGGACCTC
Organism: Dugong dugon; assembly: GCA_030035585.1. Taxonomy (NCBI): domain Eukaryota; kingdom Metazoa; phylum Chordata; class Mammalia; order Sirenia; family Dugongidae; genus Dugong; species Dugong dugon. The sequence goes on along the minus strand of CM057463.1, from coordinate 14,514,389 downwards.
TGGTTCTTGGGATGTAAGCCTGCAGAAGTCTCTGGTCTGCTACCTGACCTGCAGATTTTGGATTCCACAACCCCCATGGCCCCCACAACCCCACAAGCCAGCAGAGCTGTTCAGCCTGTCGCCTGACCCATGGATTTTGGACTTGCCAGCCCCCACAACTCCATAAACCATTTCTTTGAAGTAAATTTCTTTCTACTTATTTTTATGCAAATAACACTTGCCTTCTGTATTAGTTCGCCAACCTCTGCCTCCTCCAGCAAGGTATTTTCATAAGCGTGCTATGCTAATTTTTTTACAGCAACATGTAAAAAAAAATTGGCATAGAGGTGCTTACAAAAATGCCTTCCAGGGGGAGCAAGCGATTGGCAAATAGATGTAGAAGGCTTGTGTTATCTGGGTAAAAACAGAGTATATATCTTTATATACGCTTCACTAGTTTTGCTTCTCTGGAGAAACCAGACTAAGACACCAACATAGCCATTTCTCACCTATCAGATTGTAAGAATCCAAATATTTGATACTACCTCTATAGCAAGTTTGTAAAAAACTGTGTAGAACTGTGCTCCATAGGGTTTTCAATGGCTGATTTTTCTGAAGTTGATCGCCAGGCCTTTCGAGGCACCCAGGGGGTGGACTTAACCTCCAACCATTGTTTAGCAGATGAACTCTTAACCGTTTGCACCACCCAGGGACTCCTGACACACATACAGCTGGCGTGAGTTGGAGTCGATTCAATGGCATCTGGTTTTAAAGACCAGATCTAAAGGATTTAGCAGCCAACTTAAAAGAGTTTCTACCGGGCACAAGAGCATCAATATGGATAATAATGGCAATATATTGAAAGAGGCCTATCAGTTCATAACAGTATTTAAAAAAATCATTGGTAACCTCTGAAGGATACTAGGTAACCAATTTATTATTTGGAAAATTTACAAATAAAGGGAAAGAACTGAGCTCTTTAAAAGAAGGGAAAACATTGAAACATTAGGTCTGTAAGTGTTCTAAAGGCCCGGTGAGGACTCAATCTGTTTTAAACACTTTTGCAATGATAAGTTAGCTTCAATGTCACTACACACATATATTTCTTACTAGACGGTAGGAACTAGCTCCCCCCACCACCCGCCCACCCCACCCCGGAGGCATCTGATTTCAACAAAGCTATCCTGTTGTTTAAATAATAACGCTTCAGACACGTGCCCTGATTTAGTTTGGGGGAAAAAATAGTATACTTTGATTGTTTCAGATCTTAATTTAAGGCAGTGCATTTTATAGTCTGGAATGGATGATGGTGATGCGGGTTTAGAAGCTAAAGAATAAGAAAAGATGAGGTTCCAGAAACGGTTGAGTAGGAAGATAATTCCTTTAAAAATGTCCAACATACTATAATTGGTATTAGAGTCCTCCTTTGAGGGGTAGGTTCTACAACTGAATTGAGTTTTTTAACAGAAGTGTACCTACAAATGGAAACTTACTGAAGAGGCTGCCCAGATCCCAACATTTTTCTCAAAGAACTCTTTAAGGATTGCCTCTACATTTCTTATAGCTACAGAGCAAATTGTCAGCCACTGTGTTCCTACGACACCGTCTGCCTCCCTAGCCATAGTAGCTGGAATTGAATGTACATCTGATCCAATAAGGTCAATAAGCCCTTTCCTTACCTGTGAATCTTGAAATTAACACAAAAAATTACAGTCTAAATTTGTTCCTGATGGAAGAAGATGCAAACTCACAATGGATAGGCAATATTTTCTGTGTTGTGAATAGGAAAGAAAGTCTTCAGGGAGAGAGAGTGAAGCAGATGAGCAGAAAGAGGTAGATATGAATGGCAGAGAGAGGGATCTTACTAAGCAATGTTAAAAGACAGATTACAGGTACATGGCTGGATAGATAGACAGACAGATAGTTATCACGTGAACAGATCTCCATGCAACATAGTTCAGTGAAAAGAGTACAATGCGGAAAAGAATATAGTATGTTTGTGTGTGTACACACAAGCCAACCACTTGGATGAAACTCAAAATCCTTAAGTTGGTTTACTCATGGGCAGGGATGTGGGATAGAGGGAGAGGGGTTTAGTCAAAGGTGCTTTTTTACTTTTTATTCTGCATATTCTATACTGTTTAAATTTTTGCAGCTAGTTTGTATCCTCATTTTATTTATGTCAATGTTAAGATACACCTGTATACAAATACTGCCTGAGAAGATCGAAGAAAAATGTTAATATCTAAGAAACACTGAGCAAGAACTTAGGGCCTGAAGGAAAAAGCAGAACTGACCTAAAAAATCGATAAAAGAAGACCTAAAATTTCATCAATTAAAAAAATTCTATTAATTCTGGACACAACTGAAGGATATAAGTAATTGTATAAGACTCATTTTTGGAATATAATATTTTCTTTCTTTCTGTAGGCCTGCTTTCTTAATTGTTTTTACTCAGGCTAACATTTAAATGAATTGTCATTCCCTAAGCATTCACAATCCCTGGAGGGAAGAGGCCTTAGATTGTATTACTTTGTGGCAGGCACAGGTCTGGGAATAAATCACAATGTTCAGGACAGAAAATACAAAATACATTATAGTAACCAATTACTTTACTGATTACTATAAATTTATTGGACTTCCAAAAGAATGAACAATCTGTCTTGGAAGCAGTATGACCAGAATGCTCCTTGGAAGCAAGGATGGTGAGATTACGTCTCACATACTTTGGACATGTTATCAGGAGGGATCGGTCCCTGGAGAAGAATCTCATGCTTGATAAAGTAAAGGGTCAGTGAAAAAGAGGAAGACCCTCAACGAGATGGACTGACACAGTGGCTGCAACAATGGGTTTAAGCATAACAACAATTGTGAGGATGGCGCAGGACCAGGCATTGTTTGTTCTGTTGTACATAGAGTTGCTATAAATAGAAACCGACTCGACGGCACCTAAAAACAACACCAAAGTAAATTTATTAATTTATTTACTATTAATTTATTGGTGACCAGTTACCACTGAGTCATTTCTGACTCATGGCAAACCCAGGAGTGTCAGAATGGAACTGTGCTCCATAGGGTTTTCAACAGATGATTTTTTGGAAGTCAATTGCCAGGCCTTTTTTCATAGCACCTCTGGGGGGACTCAAACCTCCAAACTTTCGGTTAGCAGCCAAGTGCATGAACTGTTTGCACCTCCCAGGGACTAACCAGGAGTAGAGACACTGTTTTTCTGAGTTTTTGTTGTTGTTTTCAAAATACCTTAGCTACAGCCACAGATTTCAGTACCCATAAATGTTTATGAAATAAATGATTAATAAAAAACCATACCCACTGCCGTTGAGTCTGACTCATAGCGACCCTATAGGACAGAGTAGAACTGGCCCTCAGAGTTTCCAAGGAGCAGCTGGTGGATTCGAACTGCCAACCTTTTTGTTAGCAGCCGTAGCACTTAAAAAGTACACCACCAGGGTTTCCAAATGATTAATGGTTTTCTAGAAATACACTTAGAAACTGACAAACATTCATAGTAAAGACTAACTAATCTCAGATAACAAATCTGAGCAGCTATTAAATTTCTTGACAGCCATGATATTGAACGTCTTTGTTTTTTTTTTGCAGAGTCTGATCAGTAACCGGCCTGCAGTTGCCCAGAGCATTAGTGGAAAAGCTCAAATTGGACTCTATCCCCTGACTTCACTTGAGCACTCTCTCCTACAAATTTCACTTAAGTGTGGTTTGCACCTTTTCCTTCTTGGACACTAGAGGGAGATTGTTTGCAGTTATCCACTTTGAGGCATATTTTGCAGCAAGGCTATCTGCCCTTTTCATCACTGTCCTGCACGCAGTCATATATACCAGCTTTGCGTCCTTAGATCCGATCGAACAAAATAGAAAATAAATGCATATACACATTTTTAAGAACACCCTTCTAGCATACGTGAAACACCAATTTAGAAAACAGTTCACGTTCGTTTATTTATTTATAAAATGAGATTGCAGATTGAGGAAATTTAAAATAGGTAAAAATAGCATCTAACCAAAGCAGACTGTAGCTCAGGCCTTATCAATCTAACCATATTTATAAAGCAAAAACATTTTTAAAAGTGTAGTAAACTTTTTAGAACTCAGAAAATAGAACTAATTTGTAATAAACCACTTTAGCATAAAATATTTAATGATATCCTTCCTGTTCTCATCCCCTTCCACTCTCCCCCAAGTTCATTCCATTCCAGCACACAGGCCTCTTGCTGTTTCTAAGCTCTTCAGACGTATTCTCACCTGGGACCTTTGCACGGGCTGGTCCCTGTGCCCACAGTTTCTCCTTGCCAACATCCATGTGGCTCATTCCCTCACCAACTTCAAGTCTTTTCCCAAATGCCATCTTCCTGAGCATGTCTGCTCTATTTAAAATTGAACCTTATCTCCATTAACTTATTTTATATTTTATTTTTCCCATGGTATTTATACGTTTCTATTAGTCTACATAGTATACTTATTTTTTATGGTGATTATTGGCTTTCTCCTCCACTATCATGTACGCTCATAAAGGGTGAGGATTTTAGTCTGTCTGTATATCGATGTATCCCAAATACCTAGGTCGGTGTCTGACATGTAGTAGGTAGGCACTTAATATTAAAAGACTTATACGTCCTTTACAATTCGATTCGTTAAAATATGATTGCTTTATACTTGTAATTAATAACTTTTTTCATGATCTCGACATCTGTTATCATTAACACTCTACTAAAATGAATTTTCCTACCATAAAAACTTGCAAAAGCAATAACACTATCTTTATCTGACATATATATGTGATCTCTACCACATCTTGTCTTCCTTACGGTTTGGTACTTGATATCCCTTCATTCTTTCTTCAACATTTCATAGAATAAGAAATCTTTTAGTCATTTTTTTATCCTCTTCTCTTGTACCCATTATAACTTATCTGTATTTTTTTCACTGGGGTTAAAGAATTTTAAAAGATGGGTTAAAGCAGGAATAACCTTAAGTAAAAGTGTGACGTTAGACCAAATAAAGTTTTGATGCCGTGCCAACAACAATCATCCAATATTCCATCTCCCGTAGACACTGCCTCTCAGAAAACTGTTTTGTCATTAGCCTAGCCATCAACTAATCCCTGCAAAAGGATCAACTCTGAGTGGCTTGAAGTAGTACTGCTGCAAGGGAATATTTGTGTTTAAACAAAAGTGAAACACTCCAAGACCCCTAAGATCCAAAAAGGGCACCTCTGTGTCAGATAGTGGAAGGGAATATTCGGGGGAAAAGAAGAAACCTCTAGATACTCTTTGAATCATATCCCTTAAGAGGAATTGGTTCATAACTCTATTGTTAGATGAGCAGTTTTCTTAATTGCTGGGTCCCATTGGAAGGATTATGTACTATCAGGGCATGACAGTGAGAAGGTGCAACAGCCCGTCTCTGACAACAGCAACAAAACTGTAACAGCTGAGATGGGAATGCAAAGTCAGAATGAAGGGCATATGAAAATCAAGAAAGCATCAGGTAGATGTAGGGGACGTCTCAGTACCACCTGCCCTTCTCCTTGTGGTAGGAGCGTCCTGGTTTTCCTTTGTGAATCGACACAGCAACCCCCATTTTCCCACTGTTACTTTGACTCCAACAGTGGACACAAGACCCAGACCTAGAGCATTCTATCCTGGAACAGAATAATTTTTAGCATCAGTTCAGACATTTGCTGGAAACATTGGGAATGAGAAGTTTTCTTATTGCTAAAATCCCTTAACTGACGAATGTGGGAGAAAACCTACCTGAGAAAGAAGCTTCTACAGGGGGAGAACAGAGACAAGAGACAAAACGAGACGGATTACTAATGAGAATTTGAGCCATACCTGAAGTCTACTGTTAGAGATTCTTATTATCTGAAACAATAAATTTCTCTTTTTGCTTAGGCCAGTGAAAGTTGTAATCATTGTCACTTACAATCAAAAGTCATAATACATAGGAAAAATATTCTGAATTCAGAATAAATAAAAGCACAACTTAGAAGAATTCCAGTCTACAAACAAAGAATTGACACCTTTGAGTTTTGAGATTGGCAAAGAATATTGAATATACCATGGGCTGCCAAAAGAATGAACAAATCTATCTTGTAAGAAGTACAACCAGAATGCTCCTTAGAAGCAAGGATGGTGAGACTATGTCTCACATACTTTGGACATGTTAACAGGAGGGATCTGTCCCTGGAGAAGAGCATCATGTTTACTAAAGTAGAAGCTCAACGAAAAAGAAGACCCTCAACGAGATGGATTGACACAGTGTTTACAACAATGGGTTTAAGTACAACAACAATTGTGAGGATGGCGCAGGATCGGGTGGTGTTTCTTTCTGTTGTATATAGGGTCGCTGTAAGTCAGAACCCACTCAAGTGCACCTAACAATAACAACAACAAACAAACATATAGAGGAAATTTGTAGCTGAAGCTCTTGAGCAAATAAAGATATTTTCCGTTACATTCAAGCTTAATACATGCTAGAGTTCAGGCCTGATTGGGGACAAGGAAATGTCCGAGAATTTACTAGAAAACATCTGACGTGATCATCTTGTATGACTGATATAATTTGAAAACAAGCGCTTATGATTTTCCGTTATGGAAACACACACTGAGTGAGAAAAATCCTCTTTAAAATTGAAATGATATGTTTTATTATTCACATACTTTGGCTCTGGTAATTTTATAGAATTAGAAGCTCTTTCACTCTTTTGATTTACAAACAGCTCTCCTGAGAGTATTAGGTTGTGATGAATAAGAATTTGCTTAAGCTTGCATGGAAAATTTAAATCAGGTAGCGGAAGAAATTTAATTGTAAGAGCCCAACAGGCAGTCAGTCTCAACCATCTCAGGAGAAGAAACAAAAGCACAGCTCAGGCACACAGGGCCCAGACTAGGTCACTGAGAACAAAGACCCCTACTGTGCTTTTCATGGGACAGTTTGTCTCCTTTTCTTGCCTAGCTCTGTGACTCCTTCCACTGCTTCACTCTGTAAACCACCTTCCTTTGTTGACTCGTGGTTCTCTTCTCTCCCATAATTTTGGCCTTCAATTGGATTTGGCTCTTTTTAGAGCCACCTGCAGTTACAACTCTTGGGACTCAGTTCTCCTCAGCTAGATAAATCACTCAGTTTGATAATTCCAAATTCCTGGGGAAGAGACTCTGATTGGCTCACTTTAGGGGCCAGGGTCACCTGGTATAAGGAGGTTATTCTAAGGTCATCATCCCCTGACAGAGTGGGAGCCTTGAGTGGGGACAGGTAATTTTCAAAATGGATATTAGGAGGGAGACAATGAGACAATGACTAATTTTCTACAGCAGAAATTAATATAAAGACTATCCTGATTGCCACAGGAATCATAACATATTCTTTCTCACTGGTAAAATAGAACATAATCATAAGAGGTAGCATTAAAAAACAAATCATAATGATCTGAATCATCTAATTCTAACTTTAAGAGTACTATTGAATAATTTATATTCCTATACAGGGAACTTTGATTGGAATTAAAGAATAAACTAAAATATGAGTATCTTAAAAGATTCATTAGACAGATTCGAAATTATTCTGTCCATTATTTTCTGTAAAGGTTAAAATCAACAGTATAACTCTGTGGTATCATAGGTGCGTGGTATGAATATATTTCAGGACTAAATAAAGATTTCAGAAACAAACCAGACATTACATTCACTCTGATAATTGTTTAGAGATGTTGGTTTGACTGGACAGTTCAGGGGAAAAGGGGGGAAATGAAAGAACATCAACTAACTCATAAGATCAATTGAAATATTTGAAATTGTTTCGGATGTTAAAATTGACATAATTTTTCAAGACGTCATAAAATAATTTAAAACATATTCCTCTTGCTATAGATAATATTTATCTAAAGCAAAGAAATTATAACCATACAAAATTGAAGTGTATGATTTAGCTTTAGGAAATCTTTATGACCTAATATACAAAGCAATTTTGGAGAAAAGTAAAGCAAAAAATTCAAGCTCGCCAAGATCTGATCTTTTTGTCTGAAGTCTGATCTTTTTGTCTGAAGTGTGACATATTGAAATAATCCCCACTAAAAAGAGTACCGAGGAGGCAATCCAGTAAGCGATATTAGCTCAGAAGATGAGAGAGGCAAATGACGTCTTGAAGGGTCAATGATATGAACAAGAAAAAATAGATAATGCACAATACTTACTATAACTGTTTTGAGTTCCTATGCTACTTTAAGTATTTCAAAGTTATAAAGTGATTAGGACCGTATTTTATTAATAAATTTATTTGGCAGTTGAAATTAAACATAAAGGTACTCTTACGTTTAAAGATAGAAAATAGGCTGAAAAACAGATTGATGAAAGTGGTATTGAATTAGTTATTCCTTGAGGCACACACTATACTACTTTGCTTTTAAAAAACATTAAAAACACATATCACAATGTCACTAAAATGTCCTTTCGATGGCTTTGTTGTTGTTAGTTGTCCTTGAGTTGATTCTAACTCATGGTGACCCCATGTTGCAAAAACCAAAACCAAACCTGGCCCTGTCGAGTCAATTCCGACACATAGTGACCCTATAGTACAGAGTAGAACTGCCTGATAGGGTTTCCAAGGAGTGCCTGGTGGATTTGAACTGCTGACCTTTTGGTTAGCAGCCGGATTCTTAACCACAGTAGTCCTAAAATGAGGTGGCTGAGGATCACCAGCTCAAGTGGTGTCAAAATCACATCTCAGCCAAACCTCAAGATCTAAGGCCCAACTTTAGGTGCTCATCTTAAGGCTTCAGACCAGAATCAGATCAATAGGTTCCTATGGCCTGTGATTACCATGTTGAGAAGTGGACTGAGGGCTGGGTTAGATTCCTGTTAGCCCTGACGACCAATAGAATTGGTGATTGAATAACTTCTTCACAGGTCGCACTTCTTGGAGTTAGAGTAAAAGAAGCCCTGAGTGCTCTGCAGACTAAACTAAAAAGCATATTGGTAGTTTTGGGTGAAGAACTAATTAACTTTGTTTTCCTTATTGCACATAAATGTTTGTTGAATTAATGCAGTCTAATAAAATAAATTTTAAAATGACTCTTTTATTATCCACTGGGAAATGTGTATTTTTTTTCCATTCAAAGTTTCCATTGAAAATATAATTAAATATTATGCAGAGCTTTTGTTTAGGGAATGAGTAATTAGCTGACTGACTTGCCCCTACAGTGATAAGTCAGAAAATTAAGAAATTTTTTTTCTATTTTATTTTCAACAGAGCTAGTTCACGAGTTTATTGGGAACTTTTCTGTCTCCAGTGACTCTGTCTCCAGTGTCGTGGCTGTTCCCAAAAGAAATGCATAGACACTGTTCTAAGCGTTTGCATATATTACACCGTTTAATCCTTTGAATAACTCTGCAAGGTGGGAATTATCCGCATTTTACAGAGAAGAAGTTTCAGAGCAGTGAAGTGACTTGCCTGAGGCTAGTCTGCTAACAAGGGGCCAAGATGGCATTTGAACCCAGATCTGTCCAAATTCAAGGCCCCTGCTCTTTTCACTCATAGCTGACTCAGAGAGGCCCTATATGAGTCAGGATTGACTTGACAGCAACAGGTTGGGTTTGAGTTTTTTTGTTTTGTTTTGTTTGCTGTTTTTACTAGAGCCCTGGTGGTGTAGTGGTTACGAGCTTGGCTGCTAGCCAAAAGGTCGGCAGTTCAAATCCACCAGCTACTCCTTGGAAACCCTATGGGGCAGTTCTACTCTGTGCTGTAGGGTCGCTATGAGTCGGAATTGACTCTCTGGTAACAGGTTTAGTTTTTTGGGCTCTAGAAAATTAAGAAACTTTTGATATAAACTCTAATCTTCCCATTTCTCAATACTATGAAGTAAATAATAAAATAATCATGGTCGAAAACAACCCAGATGCTTTTTAAATTATGACAATCCAGTTTCTAAGGAAGAGGATATGTTCTTCCTGAAGACAATCACACATATTTTTTAGGACTATAAAAAATGTTAGCAGTCTTTCTTATTTAAGTTAATAAAATGAAAAATCACAATAAAACAAAGTAAATATATCATAATTTAATACAGTGATTAGTTCAACAAGACACAGCAGTTCAAGTCTCGAAGTAATAAATTCTGCTTTTGGAGGGCCAAGAAATGCTTCCAAGAGATGATAAAAAGCCAGTTGCCATCTAGTTGAATTCCAACCCAGAGAATCATTTTCAAGCCTTGAGAGCTAATGTAAATTCTTACACTACATTGTTGTTACATTTACTGCCCTACAAGAGATAGAATCAGAGAAGACAACAGAAAGAAAGGGACCTCCTACCACCAAGAAAGAAAAGCCACGAGTGGAGCATGTCTTTGGACCCGGGGTTCCTGTGCTGAGAAACTCCTAGACCCATGGGAAGACTGATGACAAGGACTTTCTCCCTGAGCTGACAGAGAGAGAAAGAATTCCCCAGGAACAGACTTCTAGCCTCCTAAACTGTGAGAAAATAAATTTCTGTTCGTTAAAGCCATCCACTTGTGGTATTTCTGTCATAGCAGTGCTAGGTAACTAAGACATCAAACTGAAGTTTGAGGGATTAGCAGGCAATAATGAACTGGCAAAAACACTGAGCTGCAAACATGGCAGGAGTTTAAGAAATAGCAAGTAGACCTGAGTCAGTGAAGTACATAATATTTTGGGAAGATATAAGAGGTGGCTGTAAAAGCAGCAATTCCAGGAAAACAGTCTTCCAGTTGTGTAAAGGGTACCCCACTGACTTATTTCACAGCTGCAAGTTCAATTCTAATTATGCAATTGTAAATGTTTCATCTCCTTGTTGTTGTGAGGTGCCATTGAGTCAGTTCCAACTCATAGCGACTCTATATACAACAGAATGAAACACTGCCTGGTCCTGTGTCATGCCCACAATCATTGTTATGCTTGAGCCCATTGTTGCAGCCAATGTGTCCATCCATCTCCTTGAGGGTTTTCCGGTTTTTTGCTGACCCTGTACTTTACCAAGCGTGATGTCCTTCTCCAGGGACCGATCTCTCCTGGCAACATGTTCAAAGTATGTAAGACGTAGTCTCCCCACCCTTGTTCCTAAGGAGCATTCTGGCTGCACTTCTTCCGAGACAGATTTGTTCATTCTTTTGGCAGTCCATTGTATATTCAATATTCTTCACCAACACCACAATTCAAAGACGTCAATTCTTCTTTGGTCTTCCTTATTCATTGTCCAGCTCTCACATGCTTATGATTCAATTGAAAATGCCATGGCTTGGGTCAGCCGCACCTTGCCTTCAAGGTGACATCTTCGCTTTTCAACACTTTAAGGAGGTCTTTTGCAGCAGATTTGCCCAGTGCAATGCGTCCTTTGATTTCTCAACTGCTGCTTCCATGGGTGTGGATTGTGGATCCAAGTAAAGTGAAATCCTTGACAATTTGAATATTTTCTCCATTTATCATGATGTTGCTTATTGGTCCAGTTGTAAGGATTTATGTTTTCCTTATGTGGAGGTGTAATCCATACTGAGGGCTGTGGTTTTTGATCTTCATCAGTAAGTCTTCAAGTCCTCTTCATTTTCAGCAAGCAAGGTTGTGTCATGTGCATATTACAGGTTGTTAATGAGTCTTCCTTCAATCCTGGTGGCCCATTCTTCTTCATATAATCCAGTTTATCAGATTATTTGCTCAGCATACAGATTGAATGAGTATGGTGAAAGGATACAACCCTGACACACACCTTTCCTAACTTTAAACCATGCAGTATCCCCCTTGTTCTGTCCAAACAACTGCCTCTTGATCTATTTATGTACAGATTCCTCATGAGCACAATTAAGTGTTCTGGAATTCCCATTCTTCACAATGTTATCCATAATTTGTTAAAATCCATACAGTCAAATGCCTTTGCATAGTCAATGAAACACAGGTAAACAGCTTTCTGGTATTCTCTACTTTAAGCCAAGATCCATCTGACATTAGCAATGATATCCCTGGATCCACATCCTCCTCTGAATCCAGCCTGAATTTCTGTCAGTTCCCTGTCAATATACTGTTGCAGCTGCTTTTGAATGCTCTTCAGCAAAATTTTACTCTCATGTGATATTAATGATATTGTTCGATAATTTCCACATTCGGTGGGATCACCTTTCTTGGGAATAGGCAGAAATATGGAACTTTTTCAGTCCACTGGCCAGGTAGCTGTCTTTCAAATTTCTTGGCATAGATGAGTGAGCACTTTCAGTGCTGCATCCATTTGCTGAAACATCTCATTTAGTATTCCATCAGTTTCTGGAGACTTGTTTTTTACCAATGCCTTGGACTTTTCACCAATGCAGCTTGGACTTCTTCCTTCAGTACCATCAGTTCCTAATCAAATACTACCTCATGCAATGGTTGAATGTCAACAAATTCTTTTTGGTATAATGACTCTGTGTATTTCTTCTATTTTCTTTTGTTACTTCCTGCGTCATTTCATATTTTCCCCACAGAATCCTTCAGTATTGCAACTCGAGGCTTGAATTTTTTCTTCAGTTCTTTCAGCTTGAGAAATGCAGTATGTGTTCTTCCCTTTTGGTTTTCTATCTCCAGCTCTTTGCACTTATCGTTATAATACTTTACTTTGTCTTCTCAAGCCACCCTTTGAAATCTTCTGTTCAGTTCTTTTACTTCATCATTTTTTTCCTTTTGCTTTAACTACTTGACATTCAAGAGAAGTTTCAGAGTCAATTATGATATCCATTTTGGTCTTTTCTTTCCTTTCTGTCTTTTTAATGACCTCTTGCTTTCTTCATTTATGATGTCCTTGATGTCATTCCACAACTCATCTGGTTTTTAGTCAGTAGTGTTCAACGCATCAAATCTATTCTTGAGATGGTCTCTAAATTCAGGTGGAATATACTCAAGGTTGTACTTTGCCTCTCATGGACTTGTTCTAATTTTCTTCAGTTTCAACTAGAACTTGCATATGAGTAATTGATGGTCTGTTCCACAGTCAGCCCCTGGCCTTGTTCTGACTGATGATATTGAGCTTTTCCATAGTCTCTTTCCACAGACGTAGTTGATTTGATTCCTGTGTATTCCCTCTGGTGAGGTCCATGTGTATAGTCACCCTTTATGCTGTTGAAAAAAGATATTTGCAATGAAGAAGTCATTGGTTTTGCAAAATTCTGTCATGTGATCTCTGGCATTATTTCTATCACCAAAGCCATATTTTCCAACTACCGATCCTTCTTCTTTGTTTCCAACTTTCGCATTCCAATCACCAGTAATTATCAATGCATCCTGATTCCCTGTTCGATCAATTTCAGACTGAAAAAGTTCAAAAAGTCTTCAATTTCTTCATCCTTGGCCTTAGTGATTGGTGCATAAATTTGAATAATAATCGTATTAACTGGTCTTCCTTGTAGGCTTATGGATATTATCTTATCACTGACAGTGTTGTACCTCAGGAGAGATCTTGAAATGTTCTCTTTGACAATAAATGCAATGCCATTGCTCTTCAAGATGTCATTCCTGGCAGAGTAGACCATATGACTATCCAATTCAAAATGGCCAATACCAATCCATTTCAGCTCACTAACACCTAGGATATCAATGTTTATGTGTTCCATTTCATTTTTGACGATTTCCAATTTTCCTAGATTCATACTTCATACATTCCATGTTCTGATTATTAATGTATGTTTGCAGCTGTTCCTTCTCATTATGAGTTGTGCCACATCAGCAAATGAAGGTCCCAAAAGTTTGACTCCATCTATGTCATTAAGGTCGACTCTACTTTGAGGAGGCAGCTCTTTCCCAGTCATCTTTTGAGTGCCTTCCAACCTGTGGGGTTCATCTTCTGGCACTATATTAGACAATGTTCTACTGCTATTCGTAAGGTTTTCACTGGCTAATTCTTTTCAGAAGTAGACTGCTGGGTCCTTCTTCCTAGTCTGTCTGAGTCTGAAAGCTCGGCTGAAACCTCTGTGCCATGGGTGACCCTGCTGGTATCTGAATACCAGTGGCATTGCTTCCAGCATCACAGCAACACGCGGGCCCCCACAGTACAACAAACTGACAGACATGTGGGGGTCATCTCCTTAAACCTGGATTATTCCAAGAATATTATCCCTCTTTACTCAAAGGCACTTTGTGTGAGACATGAAAAAAAAATTGCTATTCAGATTATGCGCTGATTATGGTGAACTCTCCCACTGAAATCATGTCTTCTCAGGGCAGCAGCAGGTATGTCTCATCTGCTATGGTATCTTCAGTGTCTACTACCATGCCAGTTCATTTTAGGTGCTAAAAGATGCTTATTTATGAAGAAACAAACGCTGAGCCTTAACTACCTGCATATTTATAGTAGGCCTCGCATTGATAATTAATAAAAATGTGGCACCAAATATATAGCCTATGTCTTAGGGTTCTCTAGAGAAGCAGAACCAGTGAGCTACATACAGATAGTCCCAAACTTACTACAGGTCCCGTTCCAATGGTCCAGTCATAAGTCAGTTCTGATGTAAGTTAAATACCTTTTTTTTTTTTTTAGTTTTCATTATTATTGTCTTTTATGAACAGTACTTTATAAATCAAATCTTTATTTGTCTTTAGGGGTTAGAAACATTACATATAAATTTTAATACACACACAGATTAAAAAAAATACAGAAATCATAAAAATTTACTCCAACGGTGAAGAAGAGTTAGAGGGCATCGGCATTTTGTCAGTTGCGTTAATAACTGCGCTTGTGGAAGGTTCTGGATCACCTGGATTATCCCTGGGAATGGGGATGGCATTTCTAGTCAGAAAATTAATGAGAGTTGTCTGTATAGTCCCTGTCTTCTTAAATTCATAACATCTCTATGCTTCCCAAATCTGCCTACTGATTTTAGCAAATCAATCAGCATTTCGATCCATGATTTCAAGTAACTGAAGCCCCTGATTTAGTTTAGAAAACTAAATCTATTCTGCAGTGTTTTGAACAGTAAGTCATAAAATTGAACATCTGGGAGTGAATATCTGAGAATGATAACTCAGCTAATTATGCGCTGCAACGTTGTCTATAGTACATATTACTAATGATAAGAGGTACCAAAAAAAAAAAAAAAAAAAAAGGCCGTCCTAAGTGCGATTGATCATAATTTGAAAACTTCGTAAGTAGAAAGAGATTGATTTACTTCAAAAAATTGTCTCATGTGGTTGTAGGGGGCTGACAATTCCCAAATCTGTAGGCCAAGTGACAGACTGGAGGCTCCTGCAGTCTTGCTGCCCAAAATCCATAGGTCAGGCAACAGAAAAGTGAGAAGTGCAGAATACAGACGTTCTGGTAAAATGTCTATTTATTGTTTACTTAAGGAAATTCCCTTTTGGCTGTTAAAAGCCTTTGATTGATTAGCTGAGGGCCACCTACATTATGAAGGAGCCGCGATGGTGTAGTGGTTAAGGGCTCAGACTGCTATCCAAAAGCTTAGCAGTTTGAATCTACCAGTCGCTCCTTGGAAACCCTATGGGGCAATTCTACTCTATCTTATAGGGTTGCTATGAGTCGGAATCAACTGGGCAGCAACTGGTTTGGTTTTGGTTTAATGTGTCTTCCTGATTTATTTGCCTAAAAATAACAGGGTTTCAGCCTGCAAGTCAAGAGAACTCTGGTACTAACTAGTTGTGTGAACCTGGGCAAGTATCTTAACCGCAATTTTAAACTGACAATTAACATTAAAACCCCTTCAAACTTGGTAATATTATTACTTTATAAAATAATTGAAAATATATTATTTTAACAGTAAAATGTTAATGTGTTATCATTTTACTTTTAATATAATTTTAAATACTTTCAAAACATTATATATCTCACTTATTTGCTATTAATCAAGAAATAATTTAATTCTCTATGGTGAAATCCACTTTTGCCCTAACTGCATGTAGAAAATAATTTTACTTTTATGATTAATATATGGTCATGCTTTTAATCCTTTTGATATATAAGATTAATATAAAGGATATATAAGTATCGTTACTCTTTTTTTTAATCAGAAAAATTTAGAATCAACATTCTAAAGCAGTTGCATTTGAAAATTTATAGAGTACAAACTTAAAGTATAAAAGCTAAAAATAAGGAAGAAAAATCAAAAAACTTATTTATTAATTTATGTAATTTTGCCATTATCTTTCCAAAAAACTTAAGTGATTATGTAAAAACATAGTACAAACCATTTCATAAAAAAGTCTTTCTTTACTTGGTGAAATTATTTATCAGAGGAACACAAGGAGGATATAAGTCTTTTAAATATCAGGCTAGTTCCTTAGGGAAAATTAAATCTAGCATATTTATATAACAACTTAGGTGAGAGACACTTTTTGGTTGGACAGAATGTGTCATTACAGGAAAAGTAATAACTTATACACACCCAGCAGGAAAACATTAATCAGAGAAAGCAGAACAGGCAGGAAACTTTTCACCCAGGGTTTAAAGTTGCATGTAAAGCAAACATAATTCATAGCCAAGAGTCCAGAGATTAAAAAGCACAAAAACAACAATTACTTTTAAAAGTGGAAAATATAAATTTACTATTAAGGAACCTTTAAAATATGTGTATATATATATATATATATATATATGGCTTAGTCAAATAGTTATCACTGATCACTTGTGAAAATGGAACTTTAGACAGGTTCTTAAAATGTGCTAACTAAAAGTAATAGCAATTCAGCTCAGTTAAAAATGTCACACCTATATCCAAACAGCAGCTCAGGATACAAAGTTGTTTACAACACTACTTTTATCCTTAAACATCTCACAGTCTAGGAAGTGAGACAGGCATGAAAAGAAGTAAGTTAGAGCACAGTGTGGTAAAGTGAAAGATTAACAATACGTACCTGGTACATCAGTATGCTGAGCAAATAATCTGAGAAGCTGGACTATATGAAGAATGTAGTATCAGGCTTGGAGGAAGACTCATTAACATATGCAGATGACACAACCTTGCCTGAAGACAGCTTGAAGCGCTTACTGATGAAGCTCAAAGACTAGCCTTCAATATGGATTGCACCTCAGCATAAAGACAACAAAAATCCTCACATCTGGACCAATAAGCAACATCATGATAAATGCAGAAAATATTGAAGTTGTCAAGGATTTCATTTTACTTGGATCCCACAATCAAAGGCCACAGAAGCAGCAGTCAAGAAATCAAACGATGTAATGCGTTGGGCAAATCTGCTACAAAAGACCTCTTCGTTAAAAAAGCAAAGATGTCATTTCGAGGACTAAGGTGTGCCTGACTCAAACCATGGTATTTTCATCACCTCATATGCATGAGAAGGCTGGGCAATAAAAATGAAAGACCAAGGAAGAATTAACACAGTTGAATTATCGTGTTGGTGAAGAATATTGAATATATCATGGACTTCCAGAAGAATGAACAAATCTGTCTTGGGGAAGTACAGCCAGAATGTTGAGACTTCGTCTCACTTATCTGGAAAATATTAGCAGGAGGGACCAATCCCTGGAGAAGGACATCATACTTGGTAAAGTAGCAGATCAGTGGAAAAGAGGATGATCCTCAGTGAGATGGACTGACACAGTGGCTGCAACAATAGGCTCAAATATAGCGATGATTCTGAGGATGGAGCAGGACTGGGTAAGTTTTGTTCTGTTGAACATGGGCTAGCTATGAGTCAGAGCTGACTCAAAGGTACCTAACAGCAACAACAATAACACAGGGTGCAGAGATAGCACAGAAAATGAAAAATACATATATAATTACTTCTACAAGGATGTGGCAGAGGGAGGCATACATAAAGTTTTCCCAAAGCAGGGAAATTCTGAGCTGAAGAGTTCAACCAGAAGTTTACTTTGCCCCACTTGACTCTCCACATTCCTGAAAGGACAATGCTTGTTTGGAAAAATAAAACAAGACCATCACAGCAGGGTTTGATTTTATTCTCTGGCAAGAAATGAAGGAGTACAAGGGGCCAGAAACCATGGTAATTAGAGGAGGAAGGCCAGAACTTAAACAAGTGTAATAACCAAAGAGAAGGACTTTTAAATCTCTTTTAAATTGAATTTAAAATTATACGAAGTATTATTCTCTTCCATACCTTCCAAAAGGATCCAAATCTGCCAAATACCATCTGCAAACCTATCCTGCACATTTGTTTCTAGTAGAAAGGGAAAATTGTTTGTTCAAGCTGTCCCATTTTTGATATATGGTCGGGGCATGACCTGTATGCCTTTAAATATTCAAAATTCATTTTCAGAATCATTTATTAACAACCTACCACATGCTTTCTAATGCATGCCTAAGATAGCCTCTGAGGATAAAATACTTAAAGGGGGTGGATGAATTATTTCTCATCTTGAGTAATCTTATAACTAAACTAAAGACCCATCATCACCTAATTGCAGAATAAATTCAAAGTAAAATATTTTGTAGTTTACCTGTATGATTATGTGAAGAACACCAAGTACTCCTTGAAGGAACTGAAAATAAGAGAAAGATCATGGTGGGATAGTGTTGTTATGATGAGGAGCGTTGATGGTTCATGGGTAGAATTCTCACCCTCCGTGCTGGAGACCTGGGTTCAGTTTGGAGCCAATGCCTCTCAAGCACAGCCACCACCCATCTATCAGTGGAGGCTTGCATGTTGCCATGATGCTAAACTGGTTTCAGGGGAGTTTCCAGACCAAGACAGACTAGGAATAAAGGCTTGCAATCTGCTTCTGAAAATCAGCCAGTGAAAACTTTATGGATCACAACCATCCATTGTGCATGGCATCGCTGTGAGTCGGGGGTTGACTCAATAGCAGCTAAAATTAGCATTGTTATGATGAATATTTCAAAGGATATAGATGTAGGTCTTAGTATCTGATTTTACATTATAATTTGTGGAATGTCTATTATGTATCAGCTATTTCATTAGGAGCTTTATATCCATTTTCTCATTTAGTCTTTCTCATAACCTTGCAAGTAATTGATACGATATTCAATTTACAGATGAGGATGAACTTTGAACCTCAGATTTACCTGACTTCAGGAGATCCACAAATGTATAGAATAAAATCTCATGGGGATGGGGGAAAGAAGCTATGGGGAAGTTTTCAGGCTGAATGAACAGCCTGAATAATGCATAGAAACAAGGTGACTAGGAATTGGAAGTGTAAATTCTGCCTTTTTTATTCAAGGGAAGAAAGAAAGCACTTACTTGCAACTATAGTTGGGTGACCCTGTGTCCTGCTCTCTTTCCCACTGTGTTTTACCTTCTGCATTTTCAGAGTCTGTTGTGACTTAAGCCAGATGCCAGTCTGTAGACTGAGGAGCTGGATACCAATGATAGAAACTGTGAGTGTGGGTTATACGTAAAGGGCTCCATATCCACCTTGGTGGGGTGTTTTCAACTATACACGTACAAAGATTTGGCATGGTTAACCTGCAGGAATAAAGCATGACATAAATAATGGAAACATTTCACGTCCTCGCTATTTTTAAGGATTACAAAGAACTCTGTAAAACAGCTTGCTTCCTCTCAAGAAAAGAAGAAAGATACATTTATTTTGACAAGCTCTTTTCTTCAAAAACTCTATCATAAATCAGTCACTGTTTTCTTAAAAACAAAAAGCAAACAAAAAAAACTTCAAACCTATTGCCAGCAAGTTGATTCCGACTCATAGCGACACTGTAGGACAGAGTAGAACTGCCCCATAGGGTTTCCAAGGCTGTAATCTTTACAGAAGCACACTGCCACATCTTTCTCCCATGTGTTTCCCTTAAGCAACTGCCAATTCCCCAAACCAGAGGAGACAGTTTTGTTATCCCCCATGCATTTTCACCATAAGCATTAGGTCCCCAAAATGATGGCGTTTAGAGCATGCCTTCAACGACCACCTTGTATTTCACTGAACCTCTTTACATTACTCCAGGATATCATGAAACAGAATTTGAAATTTGTTTGTCTGGAGTTTACATTTTTAATTTTATAGGGAGATGAATATTTTTACACAAGAGGAAGAATCTCAAAATGGACAGTAGATTCATTACTAGAAAGCTCCATGTTTGTAATTTCATATGTGTGAGACTTTTTTTTTTTTTTTTAATATTTTATTGTACTTCAGGTGAAGGCTTACAGAACAAACAGTTTCTCATGTAACAGTAGTACACATGCTGTTTTATAACTTTGGTTAACAACCCCACAACATTTTAACCCTCTGAATTCTCAGCTTTTTTTTTTTTTTTTTGGTGAAAATACACATAGCCAAAGATACACCATTTCGAAACTTTTTACGTACACATTTAAGTGACATTGTGTGTGAGACTTCTTTTATGGATCCTTTCAAGGATCCTTTAGTTAAACATTTTGCAATGTGATAAATTATTTTATAAAATAGGTCTCTATTCTTATCCCTCCAATTGTCGTATTTTGCTATTTAAACTTTCACTTAGATTTTTTTAAAGCGACATAGGACTCTAATTGATGGAATCAGGATTGGATGGCTGCAGGGCAGATTCCAAATTCCATGCTTTTTTTAGCAATTACCTTGACTGTCTTGTAAGTTCTCATTGATGACAGTGCTGTACAACTAAGGTACTCGAAGACCCATCAGAATTTATTTAGCAGTAAGAAACCTGACAGGTATTATTTATACCTTCTCCAACTATCTGCTTCAGTGTACACTTAGACTCTTGCAACATTCTTTAGGCTTATGTGTTTCCAGTCTAAAATTTTCAGCAAACTAAGGTAGTTTCAGAATGGCTCCTAAGAAAGCAAAACATTTTTTTTTTTTTAATTGTACCTTAGATGAAGGTTTACAGGGGAAATAGGTTTCTCATTAAACAATTAATACACATATTGTTTTGTGACATTGGTTGCCAACTCCTCGACATGTAAACACTCTCATCTTTTCGACCTTGGGTTCCCCATTACCAGCTTTCCTGTCTCCTCCTGACTTCTAGTCCCTGCCCCTGGGCTGACGTGCCCATTTAGTCTTGTTTGTTTTATGGGTCTGTCTAATCTTTGGCTGAAGGGTGAACCTCAGGAGTGACTTCATTACTGAGTTAAAAGCGTGTCTGGGGGCCTTACTCCAGTCTCTGTCAGACTAGTAAGTCCGGTCTTTTTTGTTTTTTTTTTCATTTTTTTGTGAACTAGAATTTTGTTCTACATTTTTCTCCAGGTCTGTCCAGAGCCCTCTGTTGTGATCCTTGTCAGAGCAGTCTGTGGTGGTAGCCAGGCACTATCTAGTTGTGCTGGACTCAGTCTGGAGGAGTCTGTGTTAGTTGTGGTCCATTAGTCCTTTGGACTAAACTATCCGTTGTGTCTTTGATTTTCTTCATTCTGTCTTGCACCAGACAGGGTGGGACCAGTAGAGTATATTAGATGGCCGCTGATAAGCTTTTAAGACCCTAGTAGAAATGTAGAATGTAGAACTTTTCTTTATAAACTGTTACGCCAATTGAGCTAGATGTCCTCCTAGACCATGGTCCCCAGCCCTCAGCGCAGTAATTCAGTCCCTCAGGGAGTTTGGATGTGTCTATGAAGCTTCAATGACCTTGCCTTGGTCTAGTTAGGCTGGCTTCTCCAGGATGGTGTACTGTCTTACCCTTCACCAAAGTTACCATTTATCTATTGTCTAGTTAGTGTTTTTGCTTCCTCACCCCATCCCTCCCTAGTAACCATCAAAGATTGTTTCTTTCTGTGTGTAAACCTTTTCATGAGTTTTTATAATAGTGGTCTCATACAGTATTTCTCCTTTTGTGATTGACTTATGTCACTCAGCATAATGCCCTCCAGATTCATCCATGTTGTGAGATGTTTCGAAGATTCAGCGTTGTTCTTCATTGTTGCGTTGAATTCCATTGTGCGTATGTACCATAATTGGTTTATCTGTTCATTTGTTGATGGGCATTTAGGTTGTTTCCATCTTTTTGCTATCGTGAATAATGCAGCAATGAACATGGGTGTGCATATGTGTATTCATGTGATGGCTGTTATTTCTCTAGGATATATTCCTAGGAGTGGGATTGCAGGATCATATGGTATTTCTATTTCTAGCTTTTTAAGGAGACGCCATATCGTCTTCCAAAATAATTATAACATTCTACATTCCCACAAGCAGTGCATAAGAGTTCCAAACTCCCCATAGCCTCTCCAACATTTGTTATTTTCTGTTTTTTTTTTTTTATTCATGCCATTAATGCCGGGGTGAGATAGTATCTCATTGTAGTTCTCATTTGCATTTCTCTAATGGCTAGTGATCGTGAGCATTTCCTCATGTGTCTGTTAGTCGCCTGAATGTTTTCTTTGGTGAAGTGTCTGTTCATATCCTTTGCCTATTTTTTAATTGAATTATTTGTTTTTTTGTTGTAGAGGTGTTGGATTTTCCTGTAGATTTTAGAGATTAGAACTTCGTCGGATTTGTCATAGCCAAAATTTTTTTTTCCCAGTTCATAGGCTCTCTTTTTACTCTTACGGTGAAGTCTTTTGATGAGCATAAGTGTTCAGTTTTTAGAAGATCCCAGGTATCTAGCTTATCTTCTAGTGTTTGTGTATTGTTAGTTATGGTTTGTATCCTATTTATGACATGTATTAGGGCCCATAGCATTCACCCTATTTTTCTTCTATGATCTTTATAGTTTTTGGTTTTATGTTTAAGTCTTTGATCCATTTTGAATTAGTTTTTGTGTATAGTATGAGGTATGGGTCCTGTTTCATGTTTTTACGGATGGATATCCAGTTTTGCCAGCACCCTTTGTTAAAAAGGCTGTCGTTTCCCCATTTAATGGACTTTGAGTCCTTGTCGAAGATCAGGTGACTTCAGGTGTATGGATTTACATCTGGATTTTCAATTCTGTTCCATTAGTCAACGTATCTGTTGTTGCACCCATACCAGGCTATTTTGACTAGCGTAGCTATATAGTAGTTTCTGAGGTCAGGTAGTGCAAATCCTCCTACTTTATTCTTCTTCTTCAATAGTGCTTTACTTATCCGGGACCTCTTTCCTTTCCATATAAAGTTAACGATTAGTTTTTCCATCTTGTTAAAGAACGCTATTGGCATTTGCATTGGGATGCATTGTATTTGTGGATTGCTTTGAGTAGAATTGACATTTTCACAATGTTGAGTCTACCTATCCATGAGCATGGTATGTTTTTCCATTTATGTAGGTCTCATTTGGTTTCTTGGGTTTTGTAGTTTTCTTTATATAAGTCTTTTACACCCCTGGTTAGATTTATTCCTAAGTATTTTATTTTTTTAGGGGCTATTATAAATGGTATTGCTTTCCTGATTTCCTTTTCTTTGTTCTCTTTATTGGTGTATAAGAATCCAACTGATTTTTGTATGTTTATCTTGTATCCTGCTACTCTGCTGAATCGTTCTATTAGTTCCAGTAGTTTTCTTGTGGAGTCCTTAGGGTTCTTTATGTATGGTATCATATCATACACAAATAGAGATAGTTTTACTTCTTCCTTACCAATTTGGATGCCCTTTATTTCTTTTTCTTACCTTATTGCCCTAGCTAGGACTTCCAGCACAATGTTAAATAGGAGTGGTGATAAAGGGCATCCTTGTCATGTTCCTGTTCTCAGGGGGAATGTTTTCAGCCTCTCTCTGTTAAGAATGATGTTGGCTGTTGGTTTTGTATAGATGTCCTTTATTATGTCAAGGGATTTCCCTTCTATACGTATTTTATTGAAAGTTATCATCAGGAATGAGTGTTGGACTTTGTTGAATGTCTTTTCTGCTTGGATTGAGGTGATCATGTGATTCTTTTCTTTTGTTTATTTACGTGGTGGATTATGTTGATTGATTTTCTGATGTTGAACCATCCTTGTATACCTGGTATGAATCTCACTTGGTAATGGAGTATTACTTTTTCTTATATGATGCTGAATTCTATTGGCTAGAATTTTGTTGAGAATTTTTTGTTTCTATATTCATGAGAGATATTGGCCTGTAATTTTCTTTTTTTCTGGTGTCTTTGCCTGATTTTGGTATCAGGGTTATGCTGGCTTCATAGAATGAATTCGGAAGTGTCGCTTCCTTTTCTATGTTCTGAAATAGTTTGAGTAGTACTGGTATAAGCTCTTCTGTGAATGTTTTGTAGAAGTCTCCAGTGAAGCCATCTGGGCCACAGCTTTTTTTTTTGTTGGGAGTTTTTTTAATTACTTTTTCAATTTCTTCTCTTTTATGGGTCAGTTTAGATTTTCAACCTCACTTTGTGTTAGTTTAGGTAAGTAGTGTGTTTCCATAAATTTGTCTATTTCCTCTAGGTTTCAAATTTGTTGGAGCATAGCTTTTCATAGTACTCTGCTATGATCTTTTTTATTTCAGTTGAGTCTGTTGTAATCTCCCCTATTTCATTTCTCATTTGGGTTATTTGTGTCCTCTCCTGTTTGTCTTTTGTCAATCTGGCCAACAGTTTGTCGATTTTGTTGATCCTTTCAAAGAACCAATTTTTGGTTTTGTTGATTCTATTGTTTTTTTATTCTCTATTTCATTTATTTCTGCTCTGATCTTTGTTATTTTCTTTCTTCTGATGGCTGTGGGCTTCTTTTTTCACTCTCTTTCTGTTTGTTCCAGTTGTACAGCTAATGTTTTGATTTTTCTCCTTTTTTCTTTTCAGTGTGTGTATCTGTTGTCATAAATTGACCTCTGAGGACTGCCTTTACTTTGTCCCAAAGGTTTTTGTATGATGTGTTTTCATTCTCGTTTGATTCTAGTAATTCTTTTTATTCCATCTTTTATTTCTTCTATCACCCAGTGGTTCTCAAGCAAAGTGTTATTCAGTTTCTATGTATTTGATTTTTTTCTTACTCCTCCTGTTATTAATTTCTACTTTTATGGCATTGTGATCAGAGAAGATGGAAAGCTAAACAATTTTAAAGAAAATTCTCCCAAAATGATTTTGATATTTTGGATGAATTGAGATATCAGTCTTAGAAAATTAGAAAATTGGTGTTTTGATTTTTGTTTTTCTGCCAGGTGGGAGGAGGGGCCGGATGCAATTAATACAAAAAGAGGTGACATCAGTAATACTTATCCTTAATTTTCCTTCTCTGTACCAAAGCTCTATTCCAACTACAGCTCTGGGTACTCTAGCTAAGAATAATTGACTTGTGACTTACGTAAGGGCAATGTCTCATCTGAGCCATGTTTGGCTGTATGAATCCCCTTTGCTCCTGCACAAAGCTAAATGGGAGGGTAGGGTTGTCTCTTGGATTATGACCCTAACTGGATAGATCTAGAATGTCAACTATAGCAGCTCTTGTTTGTGACCAGGGCTCAGACATGCCACATTGCTTCCTCCCACCATGACCATCCATGAACCCCAACTCCAGTTCATTAAAAGAAAATGCATCTGTGGTTCCACCACTGACATGGTTACATCAAAATCAAGAGCTTACTCTTCATCTGCTTATAACTTCTAAGATCAATTCATAAAGCAGAGGCTGAATTATTACATGTTCAATGGCTTTATTAATGGAGGCAATATTTATCAACACTTACTCAAGTTTTCCCTGAGAGAAATGGGAGAATAGAGTTGTCTTCAGACCTAAAATGCCAACTGCTGCATGTAAATCTTACATATTAATTTTACTGTTTATAGATATCCCTAGGACATTTGCCATAGATAGACACCTATCCTCTTTCCTCAACCTCAAAAGTAAGAAAATGATAGACATTTTTAAAAATATCCTATGCAGGGTTCATTGTAAGAAACGATAGTATAGGACGTATATCCTTTTGAGAAGGATTCTACCACAAGTAGGAAATACTGGAGAGCTTTTAAAATTAGTAATAATTCTTACTGCTTTTTACCAAAACTTCTGTTGAGTCAGGGTTCTCTAGAGAAACAGAACCAATGAGACATATACAACATATACTTACTTGTGTGTGTGTGTGTGTGTGTATATATATATATATATATATATATATATATATATATATATATATATATCAACACTGATACTGTATGATTAGTTTTATTAACAGTATAACATTTTCATGCATCTTAAATTTTATACTAGTTTTAATATTCACAGTGTTTGCTTGAGTTCAAAGCAACAAATATTCAAGCCTGTCTAAATGGGAAAAGAATGAAATGAGATCACCCTTTTATATAAGCTAAAATTTATCAGTTAAATTCTTTTTAACAGCAAAAAGTTAGAGAGACAGAGAGAGAGATTTGCTTCAAGGGATTGGCTCACACAATTGTGCAGGCTGGAAAGTCCAAAATCTGTAGGCCAAGCGACAGATTGGAGACTCCTGCTGACTCATGGGATTGTGAGGGGCAGCAGACTGGGGACTTCTTCAGGCATGTGTCTCAAGATCCCTACGTCAGGTGACAGGAAGAATGCAGAGTGGAGAAAGGAAGAATGAGTTCTGCCAAAGTATCTATTTTTAGTCAGGAGGCAGACCACGCTCTAAGGAAACTCCCCTTTGAATTGATTGATTGATTGATTATATTACATTAGATTACATCATGGAAGGTGATTACTTTACATTACATGTTGTTATTGTTCTTGCTAGTTGTGGTTGAGTCAATTCCGACTCATGGAGACCACACGTGTGCAGAATAGAACTGGCCCATAGGGTTTTCAAGGCTATGACTTTTTGGAAGTAGATTTCCAGGCCTGTCTTCTGAGGCACCTCTTAGTGGGTTACATGTCATGTAATGTACACTGCGTTACATTATGGAATAGCAACTAGTCTAGTGTTTGGCCAAACCACTGGGAATCATAGCCTAGCCAAGTTGACACATAGAAGTAACCATCAGAGCATCCTTATCACTTTTATTTATATATAAATTGCATTTGAAAATCTAAAGTAAAATATCAAAAAATAAATTTATCAGTCAACATGGATACATAAGATTGTTTAGTAATTTTTTTATCATGGTAAATACATATGTAACGAATAGTTTGCCTTTTCAATATTCTTTACATGTACAATTCAGTGACATTAGTTACGTTTATCATGTTGTTCAACCATTACCTTTATCTGTTTCCAGATTTTCATATCACCTTCAGTGTCCCCTAAGCAGTGAGTACCCTTTTCCCCTCCCTCCACCCACCCATCCCTGGTAAGCACTAATCAACTTTGGTCTCTATCTACTTGCCTATCCCAGATATTTTATATAAGTGAAGTCATAAAATATTTGTCCCTCTAAGACTGACTTATTTCATGCAGCACAATGTTTCCAAGATTTATCCATGTTGTAGCATGTATCGGGACCTCATAGCTGTTTATGGTTGAGTAGTATTCCATTACATGTATGTACTACTTTATACAACATTTTAGAATATCCCAATTTTGCTAAGTTAACACTTTAATTTTGGAGCTCCTTCAATTTTCCTTTATTTCTAACAGATGGAAGATCTGCCATGGTACCATAATTACTCTATTAATTCATTCTTTCAACATACACCTCATACCCCTACTACATACCAAATACAAAATTCTGTTCTTGATAACCTTCCTACGGAATAGTTGGCTCTTTGGTGAGTTATTATGAGTATCGCAACAAGCAATATTGTGTTTTCCTGTCTTTTCAATTATGTGTATATAAGATGCCGAAACCAAACTAAACCCGTTGACATCAAGTTGATTCCAAACTCATAGTGACCCTGTAGGACAGAGTAGAACTGTCCCACAGGATTTCCAGGGAGCAGCTGGTGGATTCAAACTGCTTACCTTTTGATTAGCAGCCGAGATTTTAACCACTGTGAGATATATATGTGTGTAGATATATATATATATATATTATATATATATGTACATATGTATGTATGTTTCTGGTGCATCTTCTATATCTGATTTTAATATTAATATAATCATGAATAACTTCTATCATTAGAACAACTTAGTGCCTCCTATATTCCAAGTATGCCTTTAAAACTTTTAGCTTGATAAGCAAACATATCTTCACATTTAAAAATGAGAAAACCCAGTCAACTAACTAGCCTGCCCAAGTTCAACCTCTGGAACACAAAATTATAAGATGGCTACAGAGAATGCAATCAAAGTAATCTGCTGGGACCTGTTCATTGTAAAACCACAGCTTATCCAGGAAAAACATTTTGTGGGGGGTAGGGGGGTAGGAGATTTATTTGTCATATTTTGATATGAAATAGCTGAAATTTCTAGTCAGTTTCTCTGAACGTTATGTAGAGTTTAAAGCTTAGGCTAATTTTGTAACTCATGCAGTGAATTATGAAATTTGATAGCCTGAAAAAGAAAGCCAAGGAATTTTTTTAACATTAAAATTTCTAGTGATAGCAGCGGCATTTGTTCATTTATTTACTCAAAAATATATTTGAGTAGTCACTTTGTGCTAGAAATACAACAGCAGATAAGAAAATATAGTCCTAGACTTCACTGAAATTTCAGTTGTGATATTAAGAATTGAACAATTAAATATTAAATTTTCGATTTAGATAAGTGCTATTAAAAACTTCAGGAGACTTTTGGGAAGAAAGAGAAATTTCAGGATATTTTAAGAGGAAGTCACTGTCAAAAGTTTGGAATGTTCAAAAAAGTCTCCCTGATAATGTGACATTGAAGTTGCAGTAAAATGGATAACATCAAGTCAGGTAAAAAATGCTGGCATGGTGGAAGAAAATTTTGAGCAAAGATAACCCCTGCAGTGTGTAGGAGACTGTTCTGTTAGTGCGACTAGAGAACAGCAGGGGAGCGGGAAGCAGCAAAGTGAAAGATGCGAAGTGTGGTGGGAGATGTGGGTGAAGACATAGTCAATCGAGATCATGCAGACCATGCTATGGAATTAGCACTTTATTTAAGAACAAAGGCTTACCATTGAAAGGATTATGTAGGGAAGCAACTTGACCCAAAATAACTCCAAAAGTCCAGTCTGGCTGCATTACGTAGAGTGGTTTAGAAGAGGACAAGGAAACAAGTTTGAATGTTGGAATAGTCCAGGGGAAACACAAGGGATTGAAGTGAGATTAATAGAATAGGGATGAAAAAGATAGGATGGATTTAAAGATATTGATGAGCTGACCCAGAATAGGAGCAATGCCATAACCTTAAGACTAGGAGACTGGAAGTAAAGAAGTTTATTTTTATAATTAAGCTAACTAACAAGAGGTAGACTATAGAGGGAGGCCACACCCATGGAGTCCCCAGGCGGTGCGAACAATTAACACTAATCCAAAAGTTGGAGGTTCTAGTCTACCCAGAGGTACCTTGGAAGAAAGGCCTGGGGATCTCCTTTCAAAAAGTCAACACTGAAAATCCTATGGAGCATGGGCAACATTTTGTTCTGTTATACGTAAGGTCTCCTTGAGTTGGAGCCTACTAGGTGGCACCCAAAAACAACGTACAAAACAAAGTTGTATAATCTCCAGACTATTGTGAACATGAATGCACGTGTCGTTGATTTAGAGCTTCACATTCCCTTTCATTCCTTTTACAGCAGCCAATCACATAGTGGAAGGCCACCAATTAACCACCAGATTTAACATTGTGGAAGTAGTCGAATAAAGCTGGTAAGGAGGCAAAAATGTACGATGTAGTTTACTTGAGCTATTTGGACCCTGGTGTTTGGAGGATAGCACAAGCAATAGTCAAGTGCAAACAACTAAGCCTGATGGCCATTAACCTTGGATAGTCCACATTCTTTCTTCAGATCCAACTGCGTATTTAAACCATTGATGTACATGCAATGGGAGAGGGAACATGTTAATGGAATATGAGTTAGATGTTTAAATTGCATAACCATTGCAGTTCTGTCATTCACCCAGTGGGACATCCTCTGTTGATGATTCCTGAATGATACTTTAAATATATATTGGTTCAAGATAAGAGATAAAATTGTTGTAAGTTCTTCTCTCCAAGCTTCAAAAGCTGTTCAGGAAAAATCATGCTTCTTCAACAGGCCTCAAACTTCCCTGACAGTTGAAAATCCCCTGAAACAGAGTATCCATAAAGCAAAACTGTACATAACATGCTTTCTTCAAGCCCACATGAAACAAATAAAGATATCAAATGAACTGACATTTCCGCATTACCGTTTAAAATAACATCCTGTGTGACTTCTATATGCTGTGCTGTTAGCTCAATTTCAGAGTTTCTAAACACTGGCATTGCTTTTAAAGAATAATGTTCTAGTTCCTGTAATGTGTGTGTGAAACCTGGTTCTAAAGCTGGGGGGAAAGTTAAGAATGTGTGGGTTTTGGCTTCAGAATTAGCCATACTTTAGTGATCTACTGCATTAAACTGTTTCTTATTAATAGATCATGCAACTACCCACCATTCACCCTCCCCTCTTCCCCACACTCAAATATGACACATTCTCATAATCAATAGCAAATGTTCATCCTGAGAGTTCCACTTTTTTTTTTAAGCCCACCCTGACTTTCACTGTGTTACAATGAAACCATCGAATTCAGTGTTTGGAATGTGACAGATAATGTCTCCTGAAAGTATAGTGGATACTTTTTTAAAATATGTAATATAATATTTATTGGATTCATTCTTCTCTCCAGAGGGAATGAAGCTTTATCCTGAATAAACAAAGGGAAATACAGAAAAGAATGTAGATAGTTAGAAAAATCATGATACAATATATCCAACATCAAAAACTATTTTTAACTTTGGATAAAGACTTTGAAAGTTTCTTCTTTAAAATAAATATTTTATTTGAAAATGTTTTACTAAGTTTATTTTTCCCTTTCAATGATTCTACTTCAACAACAGCTGTCCCCAAACATTTAACAGTTCTGTCATTAAGATCTTATGACATGCACTACAGTCCAGTACAAAAATGTATTATCGCTTTATTAGTCTATAAACAATATTATACTCCTTTCTCAATCCTCATCTTCCAAACTGCTTTGTTTACCTTACAATGTTGACCCTTCACTTGGAGACCCCGCTCCTTCCCTTGACTTCTCTTACACACTGTCCTGGCTCTCCCTTCTATACAGATTCTTACCTAAAACTTTCATGAATTTACCTTAATTCTCACACTTCCTAGATATAAATGCTGTCCCCATCTTTCTCTCTACCTCTCGCCTGTCCTCCCTTTCTGAACGTCCATCAATCTCATTTATACTTAAAACAAATTTTAAACTATACAAACATATAGGTATTTATCTCTAGTCTCCCTCTTTCTTTCTCTCTTTTTTTCCTTCCTATACTAATCCTTTTCTAATGATATATTTTCTAATCATTTTCTGTTAATGCCCAGGAGCAGTAGATTAGTACTGGTACCAGTTGCCCTTGAGTCAACCTTGACTCATGGCAACCCTGTGTGTGTCAGAGGACAAATGTGCTCCACAGAGTTTTCAGTGGTTGATTTTTTTAGAAAGAGATCACCAAGGTGCCTGTCGGTGGACTCGAACCTCCAACCTTTCAATTAACTGTTGAGCACATTAACTATCTGCATCACCCAGGGACTCCAATTGGTTAGTAGTTAGTGGCTATATAGAATAACAATTATACATCATTAGAGTAGAAGAGGATATTAGAGGTCATTCATTTTACTTTAAGGATGAAGAATGAATCCATTGAAATGGTATGATTTACCTTTGCTTAAGTTTAATTGTACGATTTACCTCTTACTTGAGTTATTCATTGAACACAAACTATATGTCAGGCACTATGCTAATGCTGATTAAGTTATAATCTTTGCCCTCAAAATGTTTAGATTAGTAGAAGAGGTAGGTATAAAAAACTTTATAATACAATTCTACATATAAAATAGTAGATATGTACATGGCATAGATATTTTATATGGGAGGCAGTGTGATGAGTGGAGAGGTATGCCAAGGACCACAAAGGAAAGGATACCTTGATAGGAGGTAAATAAAGGCTGGGAATTATTCAGGAGGATAAAGAGAAAGAGACATTCCAAACAGCAAGGCTG
This sequence comes from Dugong dugon, assembly GCA_030035585.1. NCBI lineage: Eukaryota > Metazoa > Chordata > Mammalia > Sirenia > Dugongidae > Dugong > Dugong dugon. The sequence continues at coordinate 14,482,535 of CM057463.1, read as the reverse complement.
AGATGGAACATAACATGAAGGCAGGTATTGATGGAAAGTTTGGGATTTGACATGACTTACCATATATAAAAGTGTTCGTTTTAATTATACAGATAGGTGTGTACATGGTTGATTTAAAAACTATACAAAAAAAGCATTACTATCTATATTAACTCACTGCCATGGAGTCAATTCTGACTCATCACCACCCTAGGAGAAGGACAGCATGCCTGGTAAAGTAGAGGGTCAGCGAGAAACAGGGAAACCCTCAATGGGATGGATTGACACAGTGGTTGCAACAACAGGCTCCAACATAGCAACAATTGTGAGGATGGCGCAGGTCTGGGCAACGTTTCCTTCTGTTGCACATACGGTTGCTGTGAGTCAGAATCAACTCGAAGACACCAAACGACAACAACACCTATATTAACATAGTAGGAGGGCATCAGCACTAGGTCATGTCCTGTACAGCATTTTAAGAAAAACTTCATGTGATGACAGTAAAATTTACATTTTATGATATGAACTTTTGACACTGTGTATTTTTTCTCAAATGCTAATTTAATAGCAAGCCACCAATTTTTACAGGTACAGTGTTATTATAACTCATTCATAAATGTACTCTCATTTTTATCTATTTTATTCTTTGACCCATAAGTTATTTATAAAATGATTGAAAATGTCTAAGTATCTCAATAATAAAACAAAAACTTACGTTTTGTTATTTACCCTAACTTTACTGTATTGTGGTAAAAAACACTAAGTTTATGATATTGAGTTTGTTTAGATTTGCTTTTTTATTCAATATGAGTTTAATTTTTTGTAAATATGGCATAAGTGCATAAAATATGTATTCACTGAATTATAAGTGCAGGAACTTAATATATGTCCATTAGATCAAACTTCTTAATGTACTATTGCAATCACTGACAGTTTACCTGTTTTTCTTTTTGCTCTCTTACTTACTACAGGAAGTGTATTAAAATTTCCTACTATTGTAGTGGGTTTTCCTTGTAATTCTGTCCATTTTGTTTCATGTATTCTGAGGCACTATTATTAGGTATGTATAAGTTTAGAATACTTGTATCTTCCTAACAAAGAAATTACTTTTATCTTCTTTATCTCAAATCATGCTTTTTGTCATAAAGTCTAAATTCTATTTGCTCAGACCAAGGACCATACCAAAAACTGAAGCTCTTTCTCTTGCATCTCGTCTCCAACCCATTATCAAATCCTTCAAACTCTACTTTCAAAATATACCCAGAATTGATCAACTTTTTATAACCTTCACTGCTACCAACAACTCCAAACCATAGACGTTTTTATTATGTGTTTAATCATTTAAGTGTATTTTTTACGTCATATATTCTGCAGTTCTCAGAAATACAAAATTCTGAGGCGTCTAATCCTGCACTTGGTGTGATCTGCTGTTTTGTTGTGAATTGTATTTTTGTGTTCATTGTAATTTTAGATTATGACCTCATATTCTGTGGGACTTTATTTCTGGAAGTACCATCTGGCCTGGGCTGAGGGTGTATCACTCCCAGGGAATTTTGTTTTTGCTTTTGTCAGGTGGTCGAAAGGTACAAGTATCTTGGGACTGCTTTTTATGCTAACTTCAAGATGTTACAGGAAATTAAAACACCTAACCCATTTGCGGAAAACTCATAGAGAAGTACTGTCAAGAGAGATTCTTTTTTGCTTTCCAGAGCCCAGGCCATGATGGTTAAGTTTTCCTCTTATCTGCCTTTGCAAATGGGGAGCTTCCCCCCGCCCCCGATCTCCCTTCCTCAGCTTATTGATAAGGTCTAGCTTGAATTCCCAGATTTGTAGGTTAGTCTTATTGACATTCCCTGCACGATTGTTAAAACCTCAGCCCTTGGTTGGCAAAACTTGCAGTATGTCTCAGCCCCCCAATCCTGAAAGGCCTCTCTCACATACCTCTCTAGCTTCAGTTTCCACTTGGTTTTTGTAACCTACACTTAAGTGAGACTTGTTTTACCTTATTGAGTAAGTCTAAGTTTACGGTAGCAAGAGGATTTTTTAGGGTACTTACTAGAGCATATGGCTGGAAATAGAAGTGAATTTATATTTTAAAATTAAAAAAAGTAACAACTATTATATATATTTTTCATTGTATAAAATTTTTAAATACAGCAAAAGAAATGTTAATATCCTCTAAGTAGTTCAGCTGCTTAAGAAAACTATCAGGTATCCAAATTCTTTCTCCCATTTTGCCTTTCTTAGGGTGCTGGTGTGTCACTCTCATGTATAGTACTTCATGGTTGCAAGACGGTTGCTGTAGCTCCAGGCATTTCTTACATATTCTAGACAGCAAGAAGGGAGAGGCAAAGGGTCACCCGAATTGCATCTGTCTACTTCTTCTCCATCTTATTTTTCTTCTTCATAAGAACAAAATTGTTCCCAGGTTCTCACACGCTAATGGTCATTTAATTCTCATTAGCCAGGACAGTGTCACATGTCTACGCCTAGCTTCAAGGGAGGCTGAGAAGTGAGTATTTCACATTTCACTTTCAACAGCAGAGGGTTTCAAACTTCAGTGTCCATCAGAATCATCTGGATGATTGAATAGAACACTGATTACTGGCCTACCCCCACAGTTCTGATTCAGTAGGTTTAGGGAGGGCCCTGAGAAACTGGATTTCTAAGTCCCCAGATAAAGCTGATACTGGTAGTCCCAGTACCACACGTTAATGACCCTTGCTCTAAAGTAAAAGAAAGCAAATGTGAAGGAAGTTGGAAATAGTAGCTGAGTGAGCTAATCTAAAGTTATCACCTCAAGCAACGAAACAAAAAAAAATTGCCTGTAATCGAGTCAATTCCAATTATAATAACCCCATGTGTGTCAGAGTAGAACTGCACTTCACAGGGTTTTCAGTGATTCATTTTTTGAAAATAGATCACCAGGTCTTTCTTCTGAGGCACACTTTGAATGAATTCGAATTTCCAACCTTTTGGTTAATAGCCTATTGTTTGCACCACCCAGAAACTCTGTCTGCCCCAAGAACCTACACTTTATTCTAGGATTAGAAAAGTACATCTACACGAATACCTGAGGAGTCACAAGAAAAGTCAGGGGAAAGTGTTATATAACCTACAAGGGCCTCATGGAAATTAAGAGCTTGCATTGTTAAAGAACAGAGAGTAGTTCAGGATGTCAGAGCACAGAGTGTGAGGAGGAAAGAAGTGAGAGGTGAGTGCAGGGTTAACAAGAAGGGGTCTCTTGGATTAAATTAACTACCCCCCTACCCACCCTAGGGTGTACAGGGAGTAACAGGCAGTGGCAGGATTTGAAGGCAGATGGTCTGGCAAGATGCTCTACTTACTGCCTCTCTGATGAAGAACTGGAATGAGAAACTTTAGACAAAACTTTATAGACATTTTTATTGTTCAGGAAAGATCTACCAATTTATTTATTATGTAATTCCCAAACAGTAAAACAGACAACCTGGAAGGATAATATGAAATGGCTGATTTCCCCTTATTCAAAAAATGCTCCTACAAATCAATCAGAGAATATACAAACACCTAAAGATAACATGGCTATGAATAAAGGGATCAATAATAGAAGAGAAAATGGTCAGAAAATAGGTCTAATCAAAGAAATGGACTCTTAAGCAATAATGAGATATTGTATTTTTCCCATGAGATACACAAAATTTAAAAGATGAATAATACCCATGTAGGCTGGGAAGTGGAGAAATAAGAATTTTCAAATATTGCTGATGAGAATGTAAATGGGGCTGATTTTCTGAAAGACAATATGGCAACATGTACCATGATAAAATTAAATACACATTTTACTCTAGCCCTTTGAGTTCTAAGAAGTTATCCTAAGAATTTATCAGTCCTGTATGCTAAGTTCCATATACAAAATTGTTTGTGTTCTTTCCACATAAAAGATGACACAAAATTGCACTCTTTATTAAACCCTGGTTGACTTTTGAGTATCACAACAGTGAGAAAAATAGACCTTGAAGTGAATGGTCTGCTAATTTTGCCACCTCTACCAGTGACTCCAGAAGAATGTAAAAGTTTGTATCACAACATAAGCAACTTAACACACGTTCACTTGAATTACATTTCAACATAAAGAAAACAAAATTCCTCACAACTGGACCGATTAAGCAACATAATGATAGATGGAGAAAATATTGAATTTGTCAGGGATTTCATTTTATTTGGATCCACAATCAACACCGATGGAAGCAGCAATTAAGAAATCAAACAACTCATTGCACTGGGCAAATCTGCTGCAAAAGACCTCTTTAAGTATTGAAAAGCAAAGATGTCACTTTGAGGACTAAGGTGTGCCTGACCCAAGCAATGGTGCTTTCAATCACCTCATATGCGTGTGAAAGCTGGACAGTGAATAAGGAATACCGAAGAAGAATTGATGCCTTTGAATTACTGTGTCGGCAAAGCATATTGAATATACCATGGACTGCCAGAAGAACGAACAAATTCGTCCTGAAAGAAGTACAGCCAGAATGCTCGTTAGAAGCAAGGACGGCAAAATTTTGTCTCACATACTTTGGACACGTTATCAAGATGGACCAGTCCCTGGAGAAGGACATCATGCTTGGTAAAGTGGAAGGTCAGCAAAAAAGAGGAAGACCTTCAACGAGATGAATTGACACAGTGGTTGCAACATGGGCTCAAGCATCACAACGATTGTGAGGATGGTGCAGGACTGGGCAGTGTTTCATTCTGTTGTAAATAGGGTTGCTATGAGTCGGAACCAACTCGACAGCACGTAGCAACAACAACCCTCCCAAATAATCATGGGAAGAGGTCTTCCTGAAAGCCTCATCACACAGCTATCCAAAGGCCAAGTCCATGTGTCTTCTAGATTCATCTATATATCTCGCCATCATGGTGTGTTCTGTTGCTATGAGTCGGGATCGACTTGTTGGCACTGGTTTTGGTTTTTCTGGTATGAGCTTTATAGGTTTCTCAAAACAATCATCAAAGGCACAGGAAGCCCAATCTAATTCTTTCTCATGTTTCCTCAGACTCGTAAGAGAAAAAATATTTCGAAGATATAAATCAGTCATGAGATTCCAGAGTTAAATATCTACTACCGTTGTACCCTCATGTGAAAATTTTAAAGCTTTAGAATCATCGAGTTAGAAAGGATTGCAAGAGTCCATGGGAACCCTGCCAGCAGACCAGTAACATTTAGTACACTCTTGATAGCCAACAGCATTCAAAGCTAGTGAGTAAACTTAGAGTAGAAAATAAAAGCAAAGCAATAATAAACACCCCCCAAAAAGGCGTAACCTGTAAAGCAACATTTATTGTTTTCTAAGCTCAACAGAATTTAAATGCAAAAAATTGAGGGTGGCACATGCAGTGTCATTATTATCAATACTAATTTTAATGATAATGCTATAAGCCTCCAGAAATAATATCATGTAACTATTTATTGAATTAGGAGTAGGTTAGGAAAAAAAGTCTAGAACAATACTAGTCAATAATCTCAGAGAGATCCTTTATAAATGAAAGTCAGTTCATGTCCATCATCTGCTCATTACCCTGTAATGGCTTCACATCTCACTCAGACAAATGAATTAACAATAAGTTCACAATTTTCTGCCAAGCTCCACATAATCTGGATACCCTGCAGAACTATTTCACTGACCACAGCAGTTCGCACTCCTCTGCTTTCATTCCATTACAGCCCCTGTGGCCTCTTCCAGTGGCCATTCTTCCAATGTACCGAGCAAACCACCATCTCAAGACATTTGCTCAAGCTGTTTCATGTAACTGGAATGCTCTTCCTCCAGATTTATCTACATAGCTCACACCCTTTGTCACTCAAGCCTTTACTTAAACGTCACCTATCAAAGAGTCTGTCTCTGATGACTTTATAGAAAACGGAATAGTATCCAATAATACCTTATGACTGTGTTGACTTTCCCACATCCTGTTTTATTTTTCTCCATATTTCCTTATCACCACATGATCTATTAAGTGTGTTTATGCTGGATTGACCCTTTCCTCATTAGAATATAAGATCTATCAGTGCAGAATTTACTCACTGCACTTAGAACAGGGCCTGGAACATAGCTGGAACACAATAAATATTTGTTGAATGACTGAATGAATGAATATAAACAGAATGCTTATAAATTAATGTAAAAAGAACTGTATATACTGGAAAATGGCTAAGGGCCATCCATACAGACACATACACACACACACACACACACACACACACACAACAACAAACAGCTAATATCTGCAAAAAAATTCAAACCTAACTCATATTCGAAGAAATGTAAATAAAAATAACAATAAAGTGCTATTTGTCACCTCTCAAACAAAGGAAGCGATCCAAACGAACACTGGGCTTTCAGCCTGGAGGTTCTTTCCCGGACCTTCACACAGGAAGAACATGACAGTATTCTGAGAGTAAAAAAGAGAGATCAGAGTTTGGAGAGGTGAAGTGGCTGGAATTCATGTGACAGAGCAATGAAAAGGAGGAAACTACCCAGAAAAAGAGCTTCCGAAGGCTGACAACACATCTCCTTGATTGTTAAGCTGCTCATGAAAAAAGTAAAACTCCAAAGAATTCAGAAAAGAAACTACAGGACACCCAGGACTGAGAGAGATCCAAATTTGCATGAGCCAGAGTGGAGAGATGACATTCAGTAGAGACACCGGAGGAGACATTTCTTAGGGTGGGGCTAAATTAACCCTAGAAGAGAGGCAACTATAGCTCCTCCTTTACAAAGGGTGAAAACAAGACTTGGAAGGATAGAGTTTATCTGCAAGTAACTTATCTGCCTGTCCGAACAAAATAAATATCCTTTAAAGGAAGACACAAAAATCCAGATTCTCAACAATGTACCATTCATAATCACAAAAACCAAAAACCAAACCAAACCCGTTGCTGTCATCTCAGTTCTGACTCACAGTGACCCTATAGGACAGAGTAACTGCCCCACAGCGTTTCCAAGGAGCACCTGGTGGATTAGAACTTCCGACCTTTTGGTTAGCAGCTGAGCTCTTAACCATTGTCCCACCAGGGCTCCCCATAGTCACTAGTATCCAAAAAAAAAGAAAATTACTGAATGCCAAAAGGCAGGAAAATGTGACCTAAGCCAGAAGAAAAATCAGTCATAGAATCAAATCAAAATTACTCACAATGTATACGAAAGGATCATTTATGTTTGGAAGCCTTAAAAATTAAGTTTTAGAAAAAAATCAGTTTCCCAATGTCATATTTTGTTCAATAGATGGACCCCAGGCTATAGATGACAGGCAATTTATGTATTTGGCCAACTTAAAACAAGTAGCAATAGACGTTTTAGCAATTCATTGCATTATACATAGGAACAATTAATCTCCAAAATAATGAATGCTATTATCAGTGTTATTAATTAAATTAAGAATAATCCTGTGAATACTAAATTATTTTACAAACTATGTAGATACTGAAGAATAGTTCGTTATATTCTGCATAGGAATTAAGAGGCTCACCAAAGGAAATGGTTTAAAAACATTTTTGCAATGAGTTTGTATTATTGTAGTTTTTTTACTCAATTAGTTACAATTTTAAAACAAAATTTGAAACATCACAAAATAATGTAACCTATCCTTAACATGTATGGAAAGTTTAAACGACATACTCTTTAAGCTACAGGAAAAATAAAATCATTTTTATTAATGTGGAGATAATTATCATTGGCTTTCTTGGCAAATTTACTTGATTTGTAAATAACACTGTTCTCTGAGAATTTTCATAGTTTCTCTCATTTCCATGGTATGCAAAAAATAGAAATACACTACCATCACCACGAGCTGTCATGAGTCAATTCTGACTCATGGCAACCCCATCTGTATCAGAGTAAAACTGTGCTCTATAGGGTTTTCAACGGCTGATTTTTAAGAAGTAGATCACCAGGCCTTTCTTCCAAGGTGCCTCTGGGTAGGCTTCAACCATCAACCTTTTGCTTAGCAAACAAGCACTTAACCATTTGCACCATCCAGGAATGACAAATACACTAACTATTTAATATGAATATATACTGCAATGTCACATTAGGCAATTACTATTTTTAAAATTAGATGTGGAACATGTTAGTCATTATTCGCCGGAGAGTTCATTGAGTTAAAAAGTGACTTTGAGGCCAAAGGATGATTAAATTAATTTACTTACTTAAGCTTTACTTAATTCTCCTATCTTCACTTCTTTGGAAAGAAGCAATAAAGGAGCTATATTATTACAGCATTTAGTTGGACCGAGTTTCAGTATAGCAGTGCATTGAATGCTAATGGCAAATATGAGACAGAAGAGATTCAAAACTTCTTAAAACAGGTATAGAACTAAATACTATTAATTCTGAGCCACAAACATTGCAAAAGACTCACTGAATTTCATTAATCAGTGTTTATTTTTTCATAGTATTGTGATGTATGTACATACACTATATACATGTATATAGTAATATATATAGTACATATGATTTGGAGGGAACAATAATCACAAAATTATAATGTGAATGTCAAGTTGAAGTTATTAATTTTTGGTTGTCTGTAAGCTTTTCACTCACTCTGATACATTCCTACTCCATAGCCTCAAGTTTTTTCTTCTTCCATTCCATTTTCTTGTCTGCATTGCTTCTCAAAGATGTTGTCTTTAACACGCTTTCAAGTACTAGAGATTCTACACGTGGTATGTTGTATGATAGGAGGTATATTTGCTGTGACACTAAGCCACTCTACTGCCCCATCTCATAACGTAGAGAATTATTTGGAATTTACAGTAACCAATCAAGTGCAGATTCTTCAGATTCTTACCTACTTTAGCAGCCTTTCATTTGTCTGGGAATATTTGCCCTACTTCAGTTAAGGCTATTTCCCTCTCTCTTACCATTTATCAATGATTCTCATTCCTGGCATATTATTAACACCTAGAAAATGTATAAAAATTACTGTTTCTTGAACTCCACCACAGACAAATTGAATCAGAGCCTCTCGGGGTAGGGTTGAACATCAATACTTTTTTCAGAAATCCTCACATGATTATAATTTTAATCAAGATGCCATCTTTTATCATCTAGAAATAAGTCAAGTCCATCTTTCTACTAACACTAATTTTCATTCTAGTGACCATCTGTCAATCTCCTCTTTCATTTTCCTGTGCTTCTTGCTCCAAATGACTTCTGATTTTATTAGTATTGGAAATCCAAACACATTCATTTTAGTTAAATCATGCATCCAATGACTTCACTATGTCTTCTTGTTTGACGGGGCCAGAATTTTAAATATTGATGTGCATTTTATTTTACAAAAGGCATATTTTATCTCTCCTATTATATTTAGGAGAATTTTTTTAAATTATGTGTGTAGTTGGTTATATGATCTGTGAGTCTGATTTCAGCTAATCACGTGGTGGGTGGGGGCCATTGTAAAATACGTGTTATGTTATCGTTGGTTACAGTCGAGTCAGGTGTGACTCATGGCCACCTAATATGTATCAGAAGGAAACAGTGCCTGGTGCTCTGCCATCTTCATGATAGTTGGTATGTTTGAGTCCACCCCCAGTCTGTCAGTTTGTCGTACTGTGGTGGCTTACGTGCTGCTGTTATGCTGGAAGCTATGCCACCAGTATTTCAAATACCAGCAGGGTCACTCATGGTGGACAAGTTTCAGCAGAGCTTCTAGACTAAGACAGACTGGGAAGAAATGTCTAGTAACCTACTTCTAAAAATCAGCTAATGAGGACTTCATGGATAACCTTAATACTTGTTATAAAAGGGAGATTTCTCTCTGATGGTGTGAGAACCATTGGCCTAAGGCTCAAGAGAGTGAGATCTGCAGCAAAGCTGCCAGAGTTGAAAACCCAGTGGCATAATTATTGGTAAGCTATATAACTTTTCTATGTCTTTATCTTCTCATCTACAAAATGGAAATTAAAATAATGCATAATGTAGAAGTTTGTTCTGAGGACTAAATAATTTAATACATGTCAAACACTTGGAACTATTTTAGCTATGTGGTGGATATTCAACAAGTATAATCTCCTATTACAACGAACCCTATTTGAAGAGATTCATGCTTGTAAGTGTTCTATTAACTTGTTTCTAGAATATATCAAACTTACTTGGAACTGCAGCACTATGACAACCAACGACTAGATAAATCACGTGGATAAAATTACTATGAAATATGTCACACAAGCGCTGCAGAAGAGAAAATGTTGTCACCATCTTGAAATAACACCTTAGAATGAGACTCTGCTAACTAGTACGTTATAAAGCACTTTAAGTGATATCAGAGTTGTAAGGGAGTATCAGGGACAGCCCATCATTAACTCCTGCCATCACCCTCTAGGAGGTTTTACTTGGAAAGCTGATTCTAACATTATTGCTACCACATCAATGCATCCATTCACTCATTTAAGAATGACAACTTACCGGAGAATTTGGTGTATTCCTTTAGGGGGTATACCCTGTCTCACTCTCTAAAATTTTGTGTTTTTATAGTTACATGACTTAAAACACGTGTTGTGGTGATTCTATTCTGCCCTGAGAGCTGGTTCCTTTTCCACAGGAGTGCTTAATCACGCATGTTCTCGGAGCTTACCGTCTCCTAACCTCAAGTTTCTCAATCCTATGTGATACAATTAGTTCACAGAATTCCCTCCCATGATAAAATACGTACCAGGCACGCAATTTATGATCACCAATGTTAATAATTAGTTTGTGGTCCCTACTTTAGAGAAAGTCCCTATAAACATATAGTCTCTCATTCCTAACGCTTCTTGAACATTGTTATATGGAAATTCATGGGGCACCTCAGTCCTGCCCCTCCACAAAGCATAGTAAAAGACAAAGTTTCAGCAGACAGAGAGGGAGTATCTGCTTAGCTCTTAGATGTGAGTTCTGATGCTGTTGGTAATTAGTTTGAAGCCTGGACATTTTAATGTGGATGCTTTGTTATGAGGTGAGTTTAGACTCAACTGGGATCAATACACAAAAAAATTGCAGGCACATTCCTTTCAGGTATACTTTAAAAGACAACATTCAGTTGGAAATATAGAGTGAACAGCAGTAAAGAAGAATAAGTAACACAGAATTCTAATTTTTAATATGTCCATTACTTATTATGGAACATGTAAAAAGTATGTTAAATATCTCTAGTTTCATTATTTGATTTTTTAAAATGTCTACCATAAGTATGTATTGCTTTTGTAATTAAAAAACTCAGTACTTGTTATTATCGTAATTATTATTACTGTTTTAGTTAATATTGATTACCTTAGTTTTATGTCCTAGACTTCTTCTGATTCAGATACTGTTAGCAATGTTATCTATTCTCAAGACTTAAATTACTACCAATATAGCTGATGATTCTCAAATCATTGACCTCAGCCTAAAGTGTTCTCCTGAGTTACAGACCTATATATCCAACAGTTGACTTTACAACTTCACTTTTATGTCTTACAGGCAACCAAAGCTAAACGTGTAAAAAACTTAAAAGATTGATATGAGCCTGCCTGAATGTGCTCCCAGTGGCTAAATCTGGAACAATTTGTGCATTGAAATAATTAAGGACAGTACTGAGTTATAAACCACTGAAAAAGAAGAATCCATGAGTTCATGTTTATAAGTAGACAAGGAGGGCCTTTAGAGTACAATAACTGATACATGTGGAGGGAGTATTGGAGTTGGAAAATCATTATTTTGCTGCCAACATAGTAAAGGTTTGTTCGAGCAAGAATCACTGATGGATGATAAATCATGTGGGTATGTGGAGGGAATGGGTTATATTAAGAACAGATATTTATTTATATGGTCCTAAAGGGTATCTTCATAAATAATATATAAGTTGCAAATGAGGAAATAGTAACTATACATGGATAGATGAGACAATATCTTTACTAAGTGATCAAAATTAACATCACCTATGAGAGGTAGAGAAACTCTAGTGGCGTAGTGGTTAAGAGCTACAGGTGCTAACCAAAAGGTCGGCAAAGGGTCGAATCCACCAGCTGCTCTTTGGAAACCCTATGGGGCAGTTCTACCCTATATTATTGGGTAGCTATGAGTTGGAATCGACTCGACGGCAAAAAGTTTGTTTGGTTTTTTTTTTTTGGTTTATGAGCGGTAGATGAATATAATAGCCTGAGAAGGGCACAACATCATTTATGTAATGTTATGTCCTGGGATGCATGAGAAAATATCAGACAATCTCAAATGAAAAACATTCTCTTCAAAAAAGGAGCTTATATTCTTTAAAAAGAAGACAAAGAAAGTCCAAGAACTGTTTCAGACAAAAGGAGGCCAAGGAGTAAAGAGACACATAACTAAATACAATATTTGATCCTGGAATGGGTCCTGTACTGGAGGGGAAAGGACTTTATCGGCTCAATTGACAAAATTGGAATATGGATGGTACATTAAAGTACTATATTAGTGTCACATTCCCTCAAATGGAAAATTGTCCTGTGGTTATTATGCAAAGTAGTGCCCTTGTTCTTAAAAAGTAAACAGTGAAGAAGGAGTAAAGGTGTATGATGTCTACAGCTTAATCTCAAATGGTCAGAGGAAGAAATGGTGAGAGACAGTATTATGAAAGGAATAAAAGGACTCTCGACTTTCTGTGAGCGACCAAGGATGACACAACAGCTTTTTCAGTCGGCGTGAAGTTATTTCAAAATTAAAAAAAGATTTCTGAAAACCTGAATTTATCATCTTTTCTCCAAAACCTGTCCCTCCTCCATATTGAAATGAATAAGACACCAGCCACCCGTTGCCCACATGGAAACTGGGCTGTAATCTTTAAATTCTCCTCTTTCACGTTCCAGTTTCAATGAGCCACAAATCCTGGTGATTCTACTTCCTAAATATTTCTTGAATTTCTTCACTCATTTCCTTTCCTTTATAAACTGCTCGCCTCAATAAAGATAAAATCAAATTATTCCCATCTCAAGTAAGGTAAGTCTTGAGGGTGATAATTTCTCACTTGGTAGTAGTCTTGTTAATTAGAAATGACCCTAATCCCTGCTTTCAGTCTTGAACTCCACAATTCACTCTCCACACTGCAAGCAGCGGTCTCAAGTACAATTCTGATTGGGTTCCAACCCGCTGTAAATTCTCCCCATTGCCCTAAGGGTAAAATCCAGCTTTCTTCGCGTGATTTATATGACCCAAAATCTACCTCCACTTCTGTTGCAGCCTTTCCCTCTTCACATCAAGATCCTCCACAATAAGCACTAACTTCTAGAAAAAGACATCATCTTTCTGGCCTCTGGGCCTTCATCCGTGCAATTTTCTCCGGAACCCTCTTCTCTCCTCTTTTCTTTGTTGTATTCTCCTCCTTTTTTAGGTCTCAGTTGAAACATAATTTCTCTCAGGAGACTTTTTTTTTCTACCCTACCCCCACCAACGCAGACACTTGTGTTCCCTTTTCCTTATGTAGTTTCCCTCTCCTTGTACTTAACACGTATTATTAAACTCCTTGGTCAACTGGATGTCATTCCCATTTGCTTGGTAATAGTAGCATCTCCAACTCAAGCCTAGAGTCTGACATTAAAAATAAAAAAATGGCAATTCTGTAATGAATAATTGACAGTGAGGATAGTTAGATCTGTATTTTACTAAAGAATAGTTAACAAAACTTACTCTTTTCTAATGAAATTAATATACTAGGGAATTAATTATATAGTATGTCTAATACATTCAAAGATGCCTACAAGGAGAAACATTAATGACTCCATACAATATGGAGTTTGTTGTACGGTTTGTATTAGCCATCCGAATGCTAAGCTTTACACTGAGTCAAGTGAACGCTCTAGTGGTTTATCACTGGCATTCTTATCAAGGGCTATCATCTGGCATCATTACTGGCAGCAGTGGCGTTGGTGGTAGTACTTTAGGTGCAGTCATTAGGGCCGTAGTGCTGAGAGTGCCTCTGATGTACTGATGTTGGTGGTGCTGTGGTGGTAACGGGGGTTGTGGACACGTGGATCCTGGTGAGAAAGGACAATGAATGATGATGACAGTGATAAAACCAGTGGTGGAAGTGATGATGATAAAGAGAAATTTCGACTGGCTCGGGAATTAGATGAGGATGCATTCTAACCTCGTCACGAATTGATTGTTGTGTTACAGAACTTACACAAACGTTCTGATTATCTATTAAATGGGGTAATTATTAGTTAAGTTGAAGTGAAAATTAAATGAGATTATCTTAATGCTTAAACTGTTGCTTGCATAGTAGGTATTTAATAAATAACTGAAAATTTTTGTGTGTGTTCTATTTTTATCAATTTCTGTATTCTCTATTCTTATCCTCAGCTTTCATCAAACTTCAACGATCTCTGAGAGTTTAAATTCTTTACTAGATTTAAACCTTTCTAAAGCCAGATACTCGGTGGCTTTTCCGGTAAGTAGTAGTGATGATTGTTTTCAGGAGATTCAGTTTTTAGAGATATCTTAAATCGTAAAAGAAGCAATGGAGGCCCCCTTCTTTTTATTCATTTTTGATGACTAGGATAGTTAAGGTTGTGTGTCAACTTGACAGGGCCATGTTTCTCGATGGTTTGGCAGTTATGTATTGATATAGTCTGGCAGTTGTAATAATGATGTAATTTGGCAGTTAATGTAGTGACATAGTCATCCTCCATGATGTGATCTGATGTGATCAATCAATTGTAAGAGGCGTTTCCTTGGGGGTGTGGCCTGCATCCAATATATATATGGATGTTCTGGAAAAGTTCACTTGCTTGCTCTGTGGATCCTGCATCCAGCTCGTCAGCATCTGACTTCCGGTTCTTGGGACCTGAGCCAAGGGCCTGCTGTATTGCCTGATGATCTTGGGATTCTTCAGCCTCTGCAGCCCATGAACCAGTGGCCTTCCATCTGAACCACCTGTCTTGGGATTATCAGCCCCTGCAGTTACGTGAGTCAGGAGAAGCCTCCAGCCTGACTCCTGACTCATAGACTAGCGACTTGCCAGCCTTTACAACTGCAGGAGCCATTTCCTTGAGATAAATCTCTCTCTATTTATATATACACTTCATTGGTTTTGCTTCTCTAGAGAACCCAGCCTAAGACAATAACTAAGAATCAGTCTCCCCTCATTCTTTGCAGTATTGCATTAGTCAGGACTCTTTGGACCACAAGTGTCAACAACTTGCATTAGATTTATTTAGCAAAACAGACACAGACACACATGGGAAAGGAAGGAAGGAAGGCAGGGAGGGAGGGAGGAAGGAAGAAAGAAACTCATCTACTTAGCTGGAAAGTTAGGAACTGGCATAACTACATTCAAGAGTTTGCGTGAACTCAAATACTTCAACTAACTCTCATCAACTACAGGAAGACTTCATATGGTGGGAAAAGTAGCTTCCAGGAGTCCTTCATTCATATTTTTGGGAACAACAGATATTTTTCTTTGAATGTCCATTCCCTCTTCTTCCATAATAATAGTATTTTTAACTAAACACATGGTTATTCAGGTAAAGGCTACCTTGCTCCAGTCTCCCTTGTAAATAGGGCATGTAAGGAAGTTATGGCCAAAACTGCCTGAGCAGAGGTGGCATATACATCTTCTAGTTATGCCTTTGAAGGGATAGGGTGTGCCTTCCCCTTGTTCTTTTCTCCCTTTCCACAGGCTATGATGCAGACAGAAGGTGATAGCTAGAGCTAGAGAGCTTGGCCCATAAGACAGAAGCTGCAGGTTTAGCATCTCAGAGTAACAAGACAGAATGAGTTAGGGCCCCTAATGACTTGGTAGAGGAGAGCTGAGTCGTGTAACTCAAACATTCACATGATAGATTAATAAACTTCTATTGTTTAAGCCAATGCTAATTTGAGGTCTTTGTCACATCAGCTGAATGATATTATAACAAATTAAATACCCTTCTAGTACTATTATCCAAAAGGTCAAGAAGCTATCCTCAGCCCCAAAATGAAGATTGTTGGGGAAAACATTGATTAGCCTAGCTTGTGTCTCATGCTGACCTTTAAACCAATCAACACTGGTAAGATGGTAGAAAAATGGCCTGGGTCACACACCATCCCTGTGACTAAAAGACAGTGCTAATATTATCGATAAGCCCATCAAAATCACAGAAGATGGGAGAGTAGCCATTTCTGAAATGGATAGTGCTGAGCAGTCAAAAAGAATAGATGTTCTCTAGAGATCACAAAACACACGTGATAAACTTTAATAGGAAAGTATATTTTTTTATTTGAAAACATATGAGAAGAAAAGCAACAAGATTTTCTGATTGGGAAAAGTACTCATGTTCCAACTAAATGCTACCAAAATCAAGAAAAACACAAGTCTTAAAATATAGAACACCTCAAGATATCATTAACTGATGTCTTCTACTCTAGAATGGTCCTTCTTGTTATTCTGAAGGCTTGGTAAGAGTGAGGTAAGACTTCTAATAAGTGATTTATCAATATTCTCTTTAACTTTGATTCTGATCCAAACAGTTGGCCCTGTTTTAGCAGGAGATTTTAAAGATCATGGACTTTGAATTGGAGATGAAGATTCTAAATCCTCTCTGCTCCACTACCAAGTTTTATCCTCTTCACGATTATAAGTACCTTGTACAAAGAGAAAGAGATTTATGCCCCCCCACAACATAAAAGCACCCACGAGTCCCCATGACTCCCATCTGCTATTGTACACCTTCTCCAGTTGGTATAATGCCATGAAGGACCTATATCCACCCTAATATAATGCTGGACTTTGAATTAAAGGATTTTTTTATTTTTTTTATTTCTTAGTTGTGGACTTAGCTCTGGTTCTGTATCTTACTTTCATTTCTGTTTCTTCCAACAACTGACCTCTTTCCTTGATTTATCATTATTTATTCACTTTTCCTTGCTATCTGAACTCATAAAACCGTCTTCCCTTGTGTCTTAGTTACTTAGTGCTGCCATAACACAAAATACAACTGGGTGCCTTAAACAATGGAGATTTATCGTCTTAGACTTTGGGAGGCTAGAAGTCCAAATTAGGGCATCATCTGTCGGGGAGGGTCCTTACTTGTTGGTAGACTCAGGCATTACTTGGCATTCCTTGACTTGTAGATGGGTTTCTCACGTGGTTTCTTCCCCCTGTGTGGGTGTGTCTATTCTACTTTTTTTATAAGACCACTCAGAAGGGATTAGGTTTAGGATCCACCCTACTCAACTATGACCTCATTAACATAATAAAATAACACTCCTGTTTCCAAACATATTTACAGATACAGGGATGAGGATGGCAATATAACTTTTGTGGGAACTCAGTTCAATCCACAGCACCCCTAGCTATATCTTAAGGATGACTTTATTTTTCCTTTTCAGTGGCAAGTTCATCATCAGCACAGGACAACTCTTTGGGTTCAAATTAGCCGCTAGAACTCTCTGTGAGTAAGCTGCTTCTGTGAGAGTCTGCTCACACCAAGTCATACATTACTGCGTCTTGGTCTTGTGTCCAGGGCCCATTTTACACCAGCATATTAAAGAATAAAAGAGGAGATAAAAGTTGAATCAGATACAGCATTTAAAGTTCCTTTAGTTTCTGATTTATTTATCCAATAGCCTCCCCCTAAAATTTACAAATGTTGTTTTTCAGAGCCATTGAATGCCTAAGAAGCTTTTCAGTTCTTCAGTTACAATTCTCAAAAGAGTCTACTGAAAAGTAGGAAATAAATGTTTTGCCAAGAGTCAATAGGAGAAAAGCTTGAAATTGGTACCAAACTTTGAGCAAATATTTTCTGAGTGGGTTCTATAATTGGTAAAATATTTTCCAAATTCTATTTATCACAATATTGTTTGTCTAGAAACAGCTATTAGATAACTGGGTATATGCTTATTTCTATTTTTATTTTACCTTAAGATCTTAACTCACAGGAAGGCTACATTCTTTTCTAAAATAAAATGCACAGAATCATCCTCTTAAGATTTCCCGTTTTTCCTTGAGTTCAGGATCTGGAAGTCACTTGATTTTGATGTATTTCTGTTTAGCAACTAAGAAAAGCAGACTAATTCTGTTTGTCAGAGGATCCATGACGATTCCTTTGGATTATGGCATGAAATCATGATTATTACAGAAAATATATATATATAGTGCATAGTGTAGTAGCTATTCCAAATCTGGCAATAGGAAACATTTTCTTAATTAATGAAATGCTACTGCCTCCCCATAATGAAGGCAGAGGACTTTTTCAGACACTTAAAACAACCCAAACTCAGTATTATAAAGGAAAGGAATCTAGCGAATATGAAAGACAAATTTCTAAATTCAGATTGGTATTTTTTTTTCAAATATAGGGTTAACTCAATAGTTAGAATTAAAGTTTAATTCCCCATTATTTAAAAATGTATGACTAAGCCTTCGCTACAAAAATTCATGTTGACTTTGATGCTGAAGTTGAAGGTCAGAATAAAAACCACATGGTTCTTCTAGTTCTTTGATTTATTCATGTATTTGTTCACTTGACAGAAATAAAATTTTAGCTGTCTACACATTCAGAGAGAACCTCAGTGTTGAGCAACATAGAGAAATTTGAGACTAGGTGGATGCCCAACCCAGTCTCAGAACTTCGGTAGAAAAATGAGAAGTAATCATAACCCAGAAAAAAATGTTCTAATCACTTAAAGTTCACTATAATGATTCAAAGAATATAATCAGAATAGAAAGATCTATTGTGTGAACCCGTTGTCGCTGAGTCAATTCCAACTCATAGCAGCCCTATAGGACAGAGCAGAACTGCCCCATAGAGTTTCCAAGGAGCACCTGGTGGATTCAAACTGCCAGCTTTTGGTTAGCAGCCATAGCATTTAACCACTACATCACCAGGGTTTCCTTGTGCATATCAAGATAAATTATAAACTTAATTTGCACTTTCAACTATACAAGGTATTAATGGCCATGTAATCAAAATTTCTGATTTTTATTCCTTCAAACTCCATCTCTCTCCTACCAACTGCCCTTCCCCGCCCCATAGGGGGGAAAAAAATCTAACAAACATGAAGTTAGAAATAAATGGTGGAATCCAGAGCATCAGAGGACAGAAATTTGGCGTTATCATGAGTAGGAATTATGGGGTTCTTTCTGAGATAGTATAGGAAGAACATATTTTTAAAAGACCAGGAAATGGAAGGTTTATAATTTTTCCATTAGCACGAGAAGCCAAAGTTTGTAAAGAGAGCTAGAAGGGCCAAACTTCTAAAAAATAAAAATAAAAAATGCAGGAGCATGAGAATCGAAGGGCCAACACAGAAGTGATAGTCTCCTTAAAAGTAGAGCTTTTTACATACTGTCTTAAGCTCTGGGTTTGTGTATTTACAGAGACAATGTGTAAAATCTATTGTAGCAACCTATTCATTGAATAAAATGTCTACTCATTCACTGTGGCTTATCAAAATGGGATTAGGAAACTTTATACTTAACAACATAAATGATCCAAAACAGACCTCTTTCACATAATTCAGTATCTATCATAAAAAGCCAGACTTTACCCTCCTACCCAGGGCTTATGATTAGCATTAGATTTTAAGGAAAGGCTCATAAGATCATGGTTATAAGGACATTCATCAAACTGAAAATGTATCCCGTTACACTCCATGTTTAATATTCACTGCCATCAGATATTTCATCACTATGACACTCTTGATAAAAATTTTTCTGGCTGATACTGTGCATACTTTGGAGGGCTGAAAAATTTTCTGACCCTATTTATAAGGTTGACAAAAGGACCCCTGGACTTTCTTATTACAGATAGCTCTCAAAATAACTCAATAGTGCAAGAAACTTGAAAAGTTCACTCTCCTCTGGTAAGAGAATGACAGTTTGGAAACTTTTCATCATAACTAGCTCTATAAACTCTGTAAGTTCATTTGACTAACTGGTAGTAAATAAAAGTCATAATTTTACTCTAAACCCTCCAAATTTAATGAGCTTCATAAAAGTCAGCTGTGTACAGTGAATATTTTCAATGTGTGAACATAGGATCTGTGTCTACTTTAAGGAACATAAAGACTGTTTATGGATACTATAGCTCACCACCTACATCCTCCTTTAGGACCTCGGCCCAGGATATGGGAGTGTTGGCTACTGAAGACTCACAGTTGAGTCCCTCCCCAGGAATTACCCTCAGAGGTCAAACGGAATTGCCTCATCCAATGTTACATCCCTTTCATGGAAAAGCACTTATCCAATGACTAGTCTATGTTCTGGATCCATTGCCTCAATTTGAGACAGCTCCAAATGACTATCCCATCTCTATCTCTCCTGAAGGAATGGCTATAGCCTCTGCTGTAACTGCGTTTAAGTTTAACTTCTCCCTCTGCCCATCCATGCTTCCTTTATTCCCCAATGGTGTTGATCCCACCACCGCTCTTAAATACGTTTTCTGCCTGCAAATCTGTCTCAGAAGCAGAAACTGTCCTAAGTCAGCTATTTGTATGAGTAGATTCAAAGATGAAGACATAAGGTAATGACTATATCTGGTGTATGATTATGATATTAGTTCTGTTTATTCCTCTAACTAAGCCTGTGAAAAGAAATTCTAAGCAAATAACTAGATTTATTCAGTGTTTACTATGTGCCTGGAACTCTTCTGAATTTTTACATAAATAAACTCCTTTAAACCTCAAAACACCACTATGATATAGATTGGATTATTATCTCTATTCTATAGATGAGAAAACTGACCTACAGAGAGGCTAAGTACTTATTTGGAGCCCTGGTGGTACAGTGGTTAAGTGATACAGCTGCTAACCAAAAGGTTGGCAGTTCAAATACACTAGCTACTCCTTGGAAACCCTATAAGGCAGTTCTACTCTGTCCTCTAGGGTCTCTATGGATTGGAAATCAACGGCAACAGGTTAAGTACTTGTTTACTATCACAAAGCTTGTAAGTGATAGAACTATGAATTAATACGTAAAGAAAATGATGTAATTTACCCTGGGCTTTACCACCAGTTAAAAGAAGATAATTAAAAATTAGGTCGAATTTTAAATTGCAATGTTTAGTGATTTACATAAAGTAGGCACTCAATAAATGCTCATTTAAATGAATTAATGAATGAATGACAAAGAAATGGACTTTTTAGAATAAAATACCTAATTAAAAAGAAAGTAAGAACTAACTCTATACTTAATGGTGAGAAATTGGAAGCTTTCTCCCTAAGACTGGGAACAAGGCAAGGATGTTCTTTCTCTCACCGTTTCTGTTCAGCATTATACTGGAAAGTCCTAGCTAGTTCAATAACACAAGAAAAGGAAATAAAATGTATGTTAATTGGAAAGGAAGAAATAAAACTGTCTTTGTTTGCAGATGAGATGATAGTCTACATAGAAAATCCCAAATAATCCACAAAAAACTCCTGCAACGAATACGTAGCAAGGAGGCAGGATTCAAGGTTGACAACTGATACAGAGGTAAATTGCTTAGCTGTATACCAGTAATGAATAATTAGAATTTTTTAAAAAATTACCAGAAATAGACCTGCATAAATATAGTCAACTTATCTTTGGCAAAAGAGCAAAAGTAATCCAATGGCAAAAGGATAGTCTTTTCAAAAATGGTGTTGGAAAAATTGGACATTCATATAAAAATAAAAAGAACCTTAAAATGGTTAAGAACTTGACTACTAGCCATAAAGATTGTCAGTTTGAACCCACTCAGAGATACTTTGGAAGACCAGCCTGGCAATCTGCTTCTGAAAGATCACAGCCTTGAAAACCCTACAGAGCACAGTTCTACTCTGACACACATGGGGTTTACATAAGTCAGATGGAATCAACTCCATGGCAACTAACAACAACAACAACAAACATCTTTGGCAGATAATAACTCAAATGGGATCATAGACACAAATGTGATATGTAAACCAATGAAACTTCTAGAAGAAAACACGAGGGGATATTTAGATGATATTTGGTTTAGTGAAGAATTTTTAGTACAGCACTAAAACATAGTCTATGAAAAAAATTGATAAATTGGATTTTATTAAAATTTTAAACTTCTGCTGTGCAAAAGACACTGTTAAGAGAATGAAAAAACAAGTCATCGACTGGGAGATTACATTTACAAAACACATATCTGATAAACAACTTATATCCAAGATAAACAAATAACTTTTCATACTTAACAATAAAAAACAAAACTACTCAATTAAAATATCAGCAAAAATCTGAACAGTCACTTCACCAAAGATATACAGATGGCAGATAAAGATAAGAAAAAGTATCATTAAAATTGCATGCTAGCAAAATTCTGCGGAAGTCAGAAATGACTGTAACAGGGAACTACCGTATATTCAAGCTGGATTCAGAAGAGGACTTTGAACAAGGGATATCATTGCTGTTGTCAGATGGATCTTAGCTGAATGCAGAGAATATCAAAAGATGTTTACCTATATGTTATTGATACATGAAAGCATTCAACTGTGTGGATTATACCAAATTATGGATAACATTTGAAGAATGGAAATTCCAGAACACTTAACTGTGCACATATAGAATTTGCGCATGAATCAAGAGGCAGAACAAAGGAATATTGTGTGGTTCAAAATTGGAAAAGGCATATGGCAGGGTTTATGCCTATTCCAAAGAAAGGTGATTAAACCAAACGTGGAAATTACTGAACAATATCATTATCATCACAGGCAAGTAAAATTTTGCTGAAGATCATTCAAAAGCGGTCCTATCAACAATTGCCAGAAATTCAAGCCAGATTGAGAAGAGGACATGGAACAAAGGTTATCATCACTGATGTCAGATGGATGCTGGCTGAAAGCAGAGAATACCAGAAAGATGTTTATCTGTGTTTTATTGACTATGCAAAGGCATTCAACTGTGTGAATCATAACAAATTATGGATAACATTGTGAAGAATGGGAATTCCAGAACAGTTAATTGTGCTCATGAGGAACTTATACGTATATCATATCTAGAGGCAGTCATCCAATCACAACTAGGGGATACTGCGTGGTTTAAAGTCAGGAAAGGTGTGCATCAGGGTTGTAGCCTTACCCTGTACTTATTCAGTCTGTATGCTGAGCAAATTATCTGAGAAGCTGGACTATATGAAGAAGAATGTGGCATCAGTCTTGGAGGAAGACTCATTAACAACTTGCATTATGCAGGTGACACAATCTTGCTTGCTGAAAGTGAAGAGGACTTGAAGGACTTACTGATGAAAATCAAAGACCACAGGCTTCAGTATGGATTACACCTCAACATAAAGGGAACAAAAATCCTCACAACTGGACAAATAAGCAACATCATGATAAATGGAAAAAAGATTGAAATTGTCAAGGATTTCATTTTACTTGGATCCACAATCAACAACCATGGAAGCAGCTGTCAAGAAATCAAACAACTCATTGCACTGGGCAAATTTGCTGTAAAAGAGTTCTTAAAAATGTTAAAAAGCAAAGATGTCACTTCAAGGATTAAGGTGCACCTGACCCAAGCCATGGTGTTTTCAATAGCCTCATATGCATGCAAAAGCTGGACAATGAATAAGGAAGCCCAAAGAAGGATTGATGCCTTTGAAATGTGGTGTTGGCAAAGAATATTGAATATACCATGGACTACCAAAAGAATGAACAAATCTGTCTTGGAAGAAGTGCAGCCAGAATGCTCCTTAGAAGCAAGGATGGCGAAACTTCATCTCACATACTCTGGACATGTTAACAGGAGGGATCAGTCCCTGCAGAAGGACATCATGCTTGGTAAATTAGAGGGTCAGGGAAAAAGAGAAAGACCCTCAACAAGATGGATTGACACAATGGCTGCAACAATGGGCTCTAGCATAACAATGATCATGATGATGGCGCCGGAACGGGCAGTGTTTTGTTCCATTGTACACAGGGTCACTAAGAGTTGGAACCAACTCGATGACACATAACGACAAGAACACCATGTGGCAAGGTTGTATCTTTTCACCTTACTTATTCAATCTGTATACTGAACAAATAATCTGGAAAGTTGAACTATATGAAGAAGGTCATCAAAAACAAAGAAAGTCCGAGAAACTGTCAAAGCCAAGAGGAGCCTAAGGAGACATGACTAAATGTGGTGCCCTGAATATAGGCTCCTCGATCAGAAAAAGGACATTAAGTAAAAACTAAGGAAATATGAGTAAACTCTTAATTTTAGTTAATAACTTTATATCAATATTGGTTCATTAATTGTAACAAATATATCATACTAATATAAGATATTAATAATAGGGGCAATTAGGTGCAGGGCTATATGGGAACTCTCTCTTACTATCCTCATAATTTTTCTATAAATCTAAAAGTGTTCTTCAAAATAAAGTTTATTAAAGAAAAAGAAATAATTGAATATCAGGCAACTGGAAAAAGAGACAAACAGCCAAGCACTCCCAATGAAAAATCCACTTCATAATTGTAGAAACAATCATTAGTCATAAATATGCAAAACCCGAGGTAATAATATCTACTCCAATTGTTTTCAACAATTAATCAAATATCTATACTTACATTTTGAGATAATCTTTTCTATTCAAAATATCTTATTTGTTTATAACCTAGAGATGGGTTTTAAAATGTTAATCAAATATTCCTGAATATAAATAATCCTGAAACTCATAGGGACAGTGATTTTGTCTTCCTATTATGCTTAGAACTGTTAATGTTAATGAGTAATAGAAAATTGAGATTTAGTTTAGTAGTTACAAGAAGCAAAGCATACTTGAAAAAGTTTAGAGGAGAGCTAGGTTTGCAAAATGACATCAATGACAAGGGGAAGATTAATCCAAAGAACTAATGGACACAGCTACCACGGCCTCCACCAGACTGAGTCCAGTACAACTAGATGGTGCGCGGATACCACCACTGACTGCTCTGACAGGGATCACAACAGAGGGTCCCGGACAGAGCTGGAGACAAATGTAGAACAAAATTCTAACTCACAAAAAAAAAATAGATAGACACTGGCTTGACAGAGACTGGAGAAACCCCAAGAGTTGACCCCCGGACACTCTTTGAGCTCAGTAATGAAGTCACTCCCAAGATTCACCCTTCAGCCAAAGATTAGACAGGCCATAAGACAAAACGAGACTAAAGGGCACAACATCCCAGGGACAAGTACTAGAAGGCAGGAGAGAACAGGAAAGCTGGTAATAGGGAACCAAAGTTTGAGAAGGGAGAGTGTTGACATGTCTTGGGGTTGTTAACCAATGTCGTAAAAAAATATATGTACTAACTGTTTAATGAGAAGCTAGTTTGTTCTGTAAACCTTCATCTAAAGTACAATAAAAAAATACATATTAAATTTTTAAAGGACTCTAGGAACACATTCTTCTATGATCTGGGGAAAAAAGATTAGATCAAGGGAAAAAAGTCAAAGGCAAGCAGATATTCAGTGAAGAAGCCTGGAGAATAATTTAATAATAATTTTAATCCGACTCATAGTGACCCTACAGGACAGAGTAGAACTGCCTCATAGGGTTTCCAAGGTTGTAATCTTTTTGGAAGCAGTCTGCCACATCTTTCTCCCATGGAGTGGCTGGTTGGTTCAAACTGCCGATCTTTCTGTTAACAACCAAGCACTTAACCTCTGCGCCACCAGGGATCCTTAAACGATATTAAATAGTGTTACGTAGCAGATAATAACCAGCTATTTTTAATCTTTAAATAAACAAAGAATAGATTTTTAAAATAATTTGAGATTTCTCTTGGTTAGAATATTGAGGGAAATTGTGGAGACTTCTTATAAAAGACTAAAGACAACCCGATAGCTTTATACATCTTTGAGCCAGTTTGAGATAACTGAAAGCACATAGTCATTTATTCATTCAAACACTTGTATAGTTACTCTAGATAAATGGATGAATTTTAGTTGCCCTGCATTTCTAGTTGGGAAAGAAAAAAAAAAAAATCCCTGAGACAAGATCAAGGATGATAAAGCAGATCATAAATCACTGTTTTGTTCAGAACTCTCCTCTAATCATGATGAAATCAGTCGATATCACTTTCAAAAGACAAAGAAAAGTAGATAAAGGGAAGCCGATAAAGGTGGGGGCAGGTGGTTTTGTCATTTATTAGCTATATTTGTGACAGCCTTTGAAGAGAGATACGACAAGCATGATTATGACTTTCCTTTGAGGCCCACATTCAAATGGCAGATTAGTAACCTGATAAGGTTTCTATATTTATCTCCACAACAGAGAACCATTTTCAAGTCAGCCAACACAAAGCATGGTTTCTTTTTATGTCATTGCAACATCCAGTGATAGGACGAGCCATCTGGACAGATTGACTGGGGTCTGCTGATTACTCAGGAGATCTTTGTAATGAATAGTCATTACTTCTTTGGAACTGCTAAGAAGCAAAGAGAATTTTTCTTGAAAGGCCAGTTTGTTGTTTAGAACTTTTCTCAGACTAAACTACTGCTCTTCTAAGGAAGAAGGGTGTCTTCTTTTGCTTATTTGCATGAATCAATGGAAACCAAAGGAAAATAAAGCACTGAGGTCAGTTCCTATTTTGGTATGTGTGGTAGGGAGGGGGTTGGAATGGGTGGGCTGTCTTAAAGTGGTATAAAAATACTCCAAGTCCCCCTCCAAAATACGCCACTTGCAATCTCTTGGACTGGAGAACGTTCAGTTTCTTTCGGCCTAGAAACGTACGTTAAACATAGAAAGACATAAACCACTTTCAGGCAGGGGTTACTTTTTCTTCCTTCATCTGTAAGTTTCTTCTTTTCAAGAAAAAAAACAGTATCTTCTCACCTCCTATTTTGGAATTGTCAGTGAGGAAACTTTTGTTGAACATCTACCGTACGTCAACACCGCTCTGGGCACCAGAGCACACAGGCTACCATTTTGCTCTGTGGAAAGAAGAGTGTAGGTGGAGAGGCAAATACAGATATGGGTTTCTCTTCTGTGCCCACTTGAAATCCCCTTCAAAATTTTAGACATAATCTTTCCTGAGCCAAATAGGGAAACAAATGCCCAGGCTGCTTGTTAATAACTTGAGGTGGAGGCAGACCAGCAATATTTACTGAACGCTTAGTGCCACTTGACCAGTGCTTAAAGTATGGGCAGGATATTTTATTAAAGTAATTATGTTTCTCCTCACTACCTTTTTTTTTTTTTTCCTTCCTTTTTCATTTCCCCTGAGCAGTTTCTTGTCTTAGTTATATTTGCAGGTCATAAAGCAGAAGCTGCTCAAAGCCAGTTTTTCTGTCTTTTGGAATAGCTTAAAAGTGTTAAAGAGATTATATCTGGTGTTCCAAAGGAAGGGGAGTGACTCTGTGGACAAAAAAGGAGAGATAAGATTCCCAGAGCGTGGGAAGAGGACAAGAATAGCTGAATTTTACAATTGACTAGGACCTGAGCAAGGTGACAAGATCTCAGAGGGAAATAGCTGTGTTGTATACTCACTGAGGCCTAACCTTGGGGATGATGGTTTCCAGTCTTGCCAAAGAGTCATCCTTGTTCCCAAATCGGTTAAGAAGCTGTGAAGTTATCACAACGTGAGGGAGCACTTAGGCTTAGGCTAGGGTAATGGAATATTCACCAGTGACCGGCAGGATCCTCCCAACTCCCCAGTTCCTGTGGAAGACCCTCTGCATAACCTTCATAGGTGAGCAAGTTGGCAGACAGAGCGATAAATCCCACTGATAATTCAGATTGAAGTTCCTTCAAACCAGGAATCAAATTTCAGTTGATTTAAAGAAAATAAAGAAATGTAATACTTTTTATTTTTTTTCACAGCTGAATTTGTAGTTACGATGTTATACGTAATACAAGTTATCTCCCTTAATTCTATGTATAACTCATACCGTAGTATTGCTATTTCCTTTTATTTCCTGAATGAGCACAATAGTTATATATGATTTTTGTTTTGAATCTCAGATACACAGAGATAGTGTAATCATAATCCTTGGCTCATGACACACTACTGCCATTGGTCCAAATTGGTTCTCTTTTATGTAGTTAGTAATTTTATTAGTTATTTTTAATTATGTAATAAACACATAAGAGTGTATCATTCAAAGTAAAAGTTAGAACTTTAATATACATCAAATTCCTCCTCCATACTACCCCTCTGCTCCCTCCCACCCAAAGTAACCATTATTTTGAATCCTGTTTCAACAGTCCCTTGCTTCCTTTTTTATATGGTTTTATTATATCTATTTATATTCTCAAAATGTTTACTTTTATCTTGATTGCTTTTAATATTATAAAAAGGGTATCATGCTATACATAAACTTTTGGGACTCACTTGTTATACTTAATATTATGTAGCTATGTTTCATTCATATTATTGTGTATGACTATAATCTATTCATTTGATAGCTATACAATATTCTATTGTATGACTATACCATCATTATTCATTCACTCCCCCAAAGGGCATTTGGATTGTTTCCAGGTTTTGCTGTTATAAATATTGTTGTTAAAAAGATTTTTTTTTTGTATACATTCCCTATTGAACTTTGTACTGTGAGCCTTTATTTCCCACCACCCCCACTCCAGTCCATCCTCTGTACTACTTCCAGAAGAGCATTTCTACAACATGTACCTTGGCTGGAATTCAGGGGTGTTCCACAGAGCCCACAGAGGGCCTACACCACAGAGACTCCATATGGAAAACTGATATGACTCTGTGACAGGAAAAGGAAAAAGTATAGAAATGGACAGAAAACAATGGTGACCACAGCAAAAATAAATAAGTTTGTATCCACCCTGAAGAAGTCTGTGAGTGATCAATGATGTGAGCCATGAGTTTGAGAAAAAGAAAAGTTAGCAAGTTAGGAGCCTAGCAGCCATGCGGTTTATGGAGCTGAAAGAATGGGAAGTAGAGGGACCTCAGAGATTAGGGTAAATCGTCGGGTGAGCTCAGGCATGGAAAGCCTGGGAGAGAGGTTCATGCATCCAACTCCAGCAAGCTTGGGCCAGTGTGTCCAAAACCACTCATTTGTTGACGTATGGAAAGGGTAATTTTCTCTGTTTTTACACCAACTTCAAAGTTATCTGCAATGTATTTTAATCAAATATGTTAGTATAGGAGACTATCTGTGCTGGCTAGTGAAGGTAAGAGGAAAAAAAGTACATGCCAATTTAGGAGTTCCAGGGTGGCACAGTTAAGTGCTCAATTACTAGCCAAAACACTGGTGGTTCGAACACAACCAGACTCTGTTTAGAAGACAGGCCTGGTAGTCTGCTTCTGAAAGGTCACAGCCTTGAAATCCCTATGGAGCAGTTCTACTCTGCACACATGGGGTCGGTGTGAGTCGAAATCGACTCAAAGGCAGCGAACAACAACAGCAGCTACTAACCTGGCAGCATTCCATGAATCTAATAACAGAACAAAACATATATAAGTACTTACTGTCGTGGATGTGGCAAACATAGACCTGTGACTACCAGTCACAGGTGATTTTTTCAACATTCTCATTTCTTCAGTATTAAGTTCCACCCTTACGCATAAACCACGACACTCTTCAGGAAGTGTCTCTTGCTCATCTTTCCAGCCTCATCTCCCACCATTTCCTCACAAGGTCCAATCACCCTCACTGCACAGAACTAATGCTCTTTCCCTAAATTGCCATATTTGTCAAAATTCCTCTGTTTATGCTGTTCCTTCTGTTTGAAATACCCTTCCCCACCTCATCCACTTCTAAGCAGTATCCACTGGTATCATTTGGTTTTACTTAGCCCTTCTTTGGCCCCTTAACCCTTTCTCTTCTCCCTCTCCCTTCTTCCCTCCTCCATCTCCCCATCCTCATCCCCAGGAGTATAAAACCAACTATCACAACACAAATATACTTCTAGTTTGACCCTGTCATACTCATTTTTTCCCATGAAATTTTGAGTTCCTTTTGGATGGGTGGCACAGCAAATGACATCTAGTAAGCATTCAACAAAAGTTTATATAGTACACGTTGTAAATGCCCTACCCAACTCACCTTAACCTTCTGGGACTCCCATCTGCCAGCTGCTGAGAGTGATGTAGGCTAATGGCTTACACCTGCAACCTTCTCAAGACAATTGCCCTAGGGTGACAGGAGCCCACTTGCCAGAAGTTTCCTGGGAACTGGTTATGCCAAACTTTTGATGGGATTGGCCAAGGATTGAGTGATAAAGGGGTACAAAATCTTTGCCCTTTGCCTCAATGGGAGAAATACTGCCATGACATGTATGTTCCAGAGCCTAGTGGCCAAGGCTACACTTTTCCTGAGACCACGTCTTTTCTCCACACTTTCTGCTTCTGTATCCTGCTTCCTTCATTGTCTCACTGCTTCTTCCTGAAGATCACACCCTCTGTAAAGCACATGCATCCAAATTCCTACATTAGGCTCTGCTTCTAGGAAACCTAACCTGAGATGGTTGGTTTTAATTAATTTAGTTACACAGGATCGAATAACCTGTCTAAGCATTTGAGCTTAAGTCTTTCTAACTCTAACCAGTTGCCATTGTGTCGATTCTGACTCATAGCAATCCCATATGTGTCAGAGTAGAACTGTGCTCCATATAGTTTACAAAGGCTGACTATTACAAAGTAGATCACCAGATCTTTCTTCCAGGGTGCATCTGTGTGGACTTGAACATCCAACCTTTCCATTAGCAGCCAAACTCATTAATTGTTTGCACCACCCAGGGACTCCTCTCTAACGCGTAAGTCCCTATTCTGCCACTATGTCAACTGTCTCCAATAGTTAGAAGGTTTTGAACAATAATTACATCACATACAAATATATATATATTATATACAATATAACATAATGTAAGCATGGTGTGGTAGAGGTGTCTGACCTCCTCTAACTTTACAAGGAGGAAGGAGAATCAAGATCAACAGCCCAAGGCTGATTGCTATGAGGCGGAGGTCAGACATGCCTCCTCTCTCTGCCATCCTTAACAATTCCAACACCAACCTACCCTCCCATGGCACTCTCTACTTCTCTGTGAGTTTGATAATTCATTGTAGTGGCCACACAGAATTTACAAACCATACTCGCAGTTATGGGGTTTATTAGTGAAGTAACAGGTTACAGTTCAGGTTCAGGAACTCCCAGGATACAGTTCTTCGATAAAGAGCCTCTTCTCAGCCATGCCTGTAGGCACGCCTCTCTCTCTGGACCCTCGGCCTCTGCCCTGCCTGGGCAAGTGTTACAAAGCTCTTTTAGCTCTGCAGATAAGTGTCCAGAGGACCCCACTCTGTCAGTAAGCCTTGGCCGGAAGGTGCTCAGCTCTAGCTCCATGGGTCAGCAAACCTAGCTCCACCAAGTGCCCGGAGGCACCTTACTCCAGCAAGCCTCCTGCTGGAAGGTGCTCAGCTTTCTCTCTCTTGGTCTTCTAGTTCCAGGAGCTTCTCAGCACAGGGATACCGGGTCCAAAGGAGGCACTCCACTCCTGGCTCTTCTTTACTGGTGGTGGTGAGGTCCTCTCCTCCTGCCTCTGGGATGGCTCATTTTAAGCCTAACGGGATGGCAAAACTGACCAATCCCCTTATTTGACCTTATTTGCATAGTCCCACTCAATCATTGTGTGTGAGTCACAAAGACTATGGCTAGAAGGGCCATATTAAGTAGTTTATTACACTACGCATAATATATACATAATAATATATACCTCTGCATTTTTTAGCTCTTACTAACAGCAAGACATCGGACAATTAATTTACC
Organism: Dugong dugon; assembly: GCA_030035585.1. Lineage (NCBI taxonomy): Eukaryota > Metazoa > Chordata > Mammalia > Sirenia > Dugongidae > Dugong > Dugong dugon. The sequence goes on along the minus strand of CM057463.1, from coordinate 14,450,906 downwards.
TCGTGAGTCTCAGTTTCTTCATCTAGTAAGTAGGGATTAAAATCCCATAAGATTGTTAGGTGATTATAAGAAACAATGGATAAATTATCCACTATATAAACAATGCTCAGTAAATAATTCCCAATATTCAACAGTACTGAATGTTTAGTCAGCCCAGCAGATAGACAGCAATGCTAAGGGAGGTATAAAACAGATCAAGGTCAATTCTCTTCTATTTGGCGGGACATCCACTCAAGGTAGACAAAAGTTGAATGAGACTAAACTTTTATCAATCAGAGCTCTTGAGGGTGATTTGTATTTGTGTCAGTTTGTAAAAAGCCTGAGTTTTGAATTTGCACACTCATAAAAATATAATCAGGCTTATTATGATTAATGATATGCTTATTATTGGGTTGATACACTCACACTCAACACTCTGTTAATCTGGCTTATCTAAATCTGGAAAGAGAGAAAGCTGGAAAGGCTATCTTTGTACTGGAGAAATTCTTTCCAGTCTGTAGTTGGATAAAGTCTGGAAAAGTGTCTATCTGTTTTGTTCTTAATTGGGAAGTTTTCTCCTTTTCTAAGCAGCCTACCATTCCCAAATACTGTATACTGAAGGAAACCGGATTTTATTTTGAGAACATGGCAAAGCTATTTCTTTTCATCAGAATAAGGAGGTAGGTTGTAAAGAGAAAAAGCAAAGAGAGCTGAGCCCTTGTTTCGTCATCAGGAAAACTGAACATCTCTGAACCTCAGTTTCAGGTCCAAAATTCTGTCATTCTAAAGGGGACTATTTTTCCTAACATATAAAAGGTAAAAATAAAAATTCACCGACTTGATTACACTTACCTAAAATAAACTCTCCTGACTGGGGCCTTTTTCCTCCTTTCCACACAGCAGCACGAGAAGAGAAAGTGCTGACAGCCTGGAGAGGGGGTGGGGGAGGTGGTGGCAGAGCAAAGCAACTATGAAGGAAATAGATCCAAAAGAAAGTTATTCTCACCTCCCAGTGTTTGGGTTTTCTTAAATCAGCAGCAATAAAGCTCAAGTATCAGAAGGCAGGAACAATTTCTTGCCTTGAGTGAAACATAGGCTATTTCCAATGACTGGGAATGAATGTTTTCAAACTACTGTGGTCTGAAAACATCGTCATTTCAAAGAATGGGACAGACACAGGAAGTGGACGACACAGTGTGGGCCTAGGACAAGGAAGGATATAGACTCAGACCCTGCCAAGCTGTAGAACAAAATTGCTAGAAAGGGTCAATTTGATTTAGAGGGGATTTATTCAGGTTTTTTCTTTTCTTTTTTTTTTTTAGCTGTGTTTAACTTTTTAACTTTGCATGGCTCAGTGAAGAACAAAGAAAAACAGCATATTTGGTTTTATTTTCCCAGGATATGAAATGCTTTAGCAAACAAAACTTCCAATGAATTTAATCAGGCATTTGAAAAATTGCCCATATTGAAACCACACATCTCAATATAAATTGGTAAAAATATTTTGATACTCCCTTGATAGTTATCTTCTAAACTAAATTATCATGATGTACCACCCCAGGCTCTTGGCAAAATCCTAAGAAAACTGCAAGGGGAAAAAAAAAAAGGCCACAACTTCTATATTTGTGAAGTGTATTTCTTTTCTTATTTTGTTTGGTACTTGTATCAGGGATCTTACTAATTTGTATAAATACCAGATGAGAAGACTCACATGAAGTAGGAAAAATTGTAAATAAAATCAAATGTACATAGGATATATTTGACTAGATGAAGGAATATCTTTATGTAAACAGGGAGAATATGTGTAAAAATAGAATATATATAATAATATATGAATGCAGGCGTTATAATTGAAATTTTTTTTGCTTCTAAATATTTCTGGATTTTGCAGGTTTTCTCAAGAAATATTCATCTGTGACCTACTAAAATTTATCTATTCTCCACTTCCACAAAATTAAGCCCTTAGAATTAACAGTTACATCGGAATTTGATCGGTCATATTATTTTGCCCCAATTTAGACATTAAATGCAAACATTTCTTAAGGTATCAATCGTAAAAACTTCAAATCAGTCTTAATATTAGAGATCATCTCCTTCCACTTGGTGACACCCTACTACGGATCAGTAAGTTTCCCATTATTAGAGATATTCAAGCAGATCCTCCAGGTCCACAGAGTGGAGATGGTGTTGAATGGACCCAATTACCTGCATAGTTATTTCCTTATTAAAGCCCCTGGGTGGTTCAAATGGTTAGCTTGCTTGGTGGCTAACTGAAAGGCTGGAGGTACGAGTCCACCCAGAGGCACCTTGGAAAAAAGGCCTGGTGTTCTACTTCCAAAAACTCAGCCAACTGAAAACCCTACGGAGCACACATGGGGTCACCATGAGTCGGAATCTACTCCACGGCTACTGGTTAACTGGCCATTTTCCTATATAAGTTTTCAAGTCTCTCAGAGGCCTGAAATAAGGTAAGTTTGGAGCCCTCTTGCTGGTACGCATGTATTTTCTGAAGTGTCTCCGGCCAGAGGTCATCTCAGACACAGCTCGTCTATTTCCAGTGGCATAGAAGTCAGGACCTCAGGAGAGAACCTGCCCCTACCCTAAATAACTCAAATTCCTGAACAAATAAAATATTTGTTCTGACTTTGAGCCTTGACCCTGCTTCCTGTTCCCTGTTTCTCCTTTCTCCTTTTCTCAAACTTCTCTACCTCACAGCCTCCTCTTCCCTCTTGTCTTTCATCCTACAGTCTGCTCCGTTTACTTCTGTCTGCTGAAAAGAGTGATCATTCAAAGTATGTGTCAGAGTTCAGGTAAAAGTAAAAATGTTTTGAATATTTATTTTAAAATATGAATAACACACTTTTCAAAAAACTAAATGATTTTATGATATCCACTGTTGGCTATGGTGTGGGGAAACTGATGCTCATCCCCTGCTGAGAATATACATTGATGCAACATTTTTGAAGAGTAATTGGGCAAAAAAAAAGCACACTGTAACTTTGTCTACTTTCTGACTTAGCAATCACATTTCCAGGAATTTATCCTGGAGGAATACTCACAAACATATGGAGAGATAGTCATTCAAGAATGTTCTTGCAGACCAGACTTAATGGTTTGATTGAGATTGGAGGGACCCCAGAAGACATGGCCCCTGGACTCTCTGTTAGCTCAAAACTAAAACCATTCCCGAGGCCAACTCCTGAGACAAAGGTTAGACTGAACTATGGGACATAAAATGATACTCGTGAAGAGTGTGCCTCTAAGCTCAAGTAGATACATGAGACTAAATGGGTAGCTCCTGTCCAGAGGCAAGATGAGAAGGCAGAGAGGGTCAGGAGTTGGTTGAACGGACACGGGAAATCCAGGGTGGAGAGGAAGAGTGTGCTGTCACACTGTAGGGAGAGCAACTAGAGTCACAAAACAATGTATGTATAAATTTTTGTATGAGAGACTGAGTTGAATTGTAAACTTTCACTTAAAGAACAGCAATTAAAAAAAAAAGTAGAATTTTCTTACAGCATTGGTTGTCATAACAACAATACATATACACAGGCCAAACTCGTTGCTGTCACTTCATTCCAATTCATGGTGGCCCCATGTGTTACAAATTAGAACTGCTCCATAGTTTTCTTGGCTATAATCTTTATAGAAGCAGATCACCAGGGTTTTCCTTCATGGTGCTGCTGTATGAATTAAAACTGCCAGACTTTAGGATAGTTGTTGCTGTTGTTAGGTGCCGCTGAGTTGGTTCTGACTCAGCGATCCTATGTACAACAGAACAAAACACTGCCCAGTCCTGCACCATCCTCACAATCATTGCTATGTTTGAGCCCATTGTTGCAGCCATTGTGTCAATCCATCTCATTGAGGGTCTTCCTCTTTTTTGCTGACTCTCTACTTTACTAAGCATAATGTCCTTCTCCAGGGACTGATTCCTCCTGATAACATGTCCAAAGTGTGTGAGGGGTGGTCTCGCCATCCTTGTCTCTGAGGAGCATTTTGGTTGTACTTCTTCCAAGACAGATTTGTTCATTCTTTCAGTCCATGGTATGTTCAATATTCTTCGCCAACACCAAAATTCAAAAGCATCAATTCTTCTTTGGTCTTCCTTATTCATCGTCCAGCATTTGCACACATATAAAGCAATTGAAAACACCATGGCTTGGGTCAGGTGCACCTTAGTTTTCAAGGAGGCATCTTTTCTTTTTAACACTTTAAGGAGGTCTTTTGCAGCAGATTTGCCCAATGCAATGCATCGTTTGGTTTCTTGACTGCTGCTTCCATGGACGTTGATTGTGGATCCAAGTAAAATTATATCTTTGACAACTTCAGTCTTCTCTCCACTTATCATGATGTTGCTTATAGGTCCAGTCGTGAAGATTTTTGTTTTCTTTATGTTGAGGTGTAATCCATACTGAAAGTTGCAGTCTTTGATCTTCATCAGTAAGTGCTTCAAGTCCTCTTCACTTTCAGCAAGCAAGGCTGCATCATCTGCATATCACAGGTTGTTAATGAGTCTTCCTCCAAGCCTGATACCCCATTCTTCTGCATATAGTCCAGCTTCTCAGATTATTTGCTCAGCATACAGATTGAATAGGTATGGTTAAAGAATACAACCCTGCAACACACCTTTCCTGACTTTAAACCACGCAATATTCCCTTGTTCTCTTCGAACAGCTGCCTCTTGGTCTATGTACAGGTACCTCATCAGCACAATTAAGTGTTCTGGAATTCCTATTCTTTGCAATGTTATCCATAATTTGTTATGATCCACACAGTCAAATGCGTTTGCATAGTCAATAAAACACAGGTAAACATCTTTCTGGTATTCTCAGCTTTCAACCAGGATCCATCTGACATCAGCAAGCAGTTGAGTGTAAACCATTTGAATCACCCAAGGACCTACAGTATATATGCAATCATTAAAAGTAAGGTAGTGGATTTGTATCAGCTGAGAGAAAATGTATCTCCAAGATTTATTCTTAAGTCGAAACAAGAAATGTTCACAATAGGGTATATGGTATGTTCCCCATTTCTGTGTAAATATATAAAAGCATATGTATAAAGTACATGTATAAGCACAGGCTATTCCTGGAAGAATAGTCTAGAAACTGTTTGGTGGTAATCTCTGTGGAATAGAATTGAGGTGCTGTCCCCTCCTTGAAAAGATTAATGTCTTGCACTCTTATTTCTCCATATGTCACTTACATTTCTATGTCTAATTGGAAAACTAGATGAAAATAATCAGAAATAGGTAGTAAATACAGATAGTTTTGAAAATCCTCAGTGTTCAAATGTCAGAGGGTAGAAAAAGATGTGGGAGTTGGAGGATGGTCTGAGTGGAGAGACTCACTCACTTTATTTTATATACCTTTGGGTTGTTTGGAAACCCTGGTGGTGTGGTGGTGTAGAAACCCTGGTGGCACAGTGGCTAAGTGCTATGGCTGCTAACCAAAAGGTTGGCAGTTTGAATCCACCAGCCACTTCTTGGAAACTCTATGGCAAAGTTCTACTCAGCCCTATAGGGTTGCTGTGAGTCAGAATCAACTTGACGGCAATGGGTTTGATTTTTGGGTTATTTGTATGATGTACTATGCTATGTGATTTCTTTTATAATAAAAAGAAGTAGAAAGTGCTTTATTTTTAAGTTTTTGCCCATATGCAGTGTACAGGTTTTTCTGCAGCTTATCCTTATCAACATTTGACATTTCATATTTCTTTACCTGAAAGGGAGTTATGCAATCTTCAGACATGAAAATTCCAGGGGCCTTTTTCCTTTTACAGATCATTTGTCAAAATGTTGAACAAAAGTTATATCAGCGCTGCTCCCTGAGAACCTCACTGTTTACCTTTTCCAATAAGAAAGTGTCCATTTATCACTATGCTGTATTTCCTATTTCTAAGCCAATTTCCTATTCCTGACAAAACATTTTTCCTAGTTCTATAGTGATGTAGTTTTTTTCCCAATGGCTTTTGACATGTAATTTTGTTAAATGCTTTTGAAAACGAAAATAGATTACATTTTCAGTTTATCCTTTACCCACATTCATATACGCATTTCCTTTGAAGGGGATATATGATGTGGTCAGATACAATTTCCTCTTGTTGAAATAGCGTTGCTTTTCCCACCACAGTTTAAATGTCCAGTGACCCCATTTATTAAAAAAAATTTTCACTAATTTGACCACCTTCATGAAAGTGAGGTAGATCAATGTATATTTTCACAGTCCCCTCTGGACCTCTTTTCACAGATGGATGTTAAATTGATAATTCAGAAACCCTTTAAAGGTTGATATTTGCAACTTTATTTCCTCATTCAGCCCTCTGATTCAAAATCATCAGTATTTACTACTTAATTCTGATGATTTCCATAGAGTTTGCCAATTAGACATAGAAGTGTAAGTAACATATGGAGGAAAAAGAGTGCTAGACATTAATCTTCTCAATAGATATTTATTGAGAATAAAGTACGTGCCAGACACTCTAGCAGGAGCCGGGGATACTGTAAGCAAAACAGACCAGGCACCTTCCATCATTGGGTTCATAGCACAGTGGGCAAGACAGCCGTTTATCAACCACATAATCACACAAACGTATAATTATTAACTTTGATAAGTGCTATAAAGGAGAATGAAATACAAGAAGCTATAAGCCATCTGGAGGTGCTGTGTTGGGAAGAATGTGAATCAGGTTCAGATGAAGGCCGAACCATATTAGGTGTGTACACTCTGCTATAAGACCAAATACACTAGCTTTGTTTTTTTTTTTTTTTTTCTTCTGGACACCTGCTAAGGAGCTGGGCCTGTTTATATGCCTGCTCTTTCCTGATACAAGCCCTGCTATGCTCCTGATCATGGTTTAGTTCCCTGACCAACTTCCTTTCTCCTTAATTCTCTTCCTATTTGCTTTATGCGACAGAAACTCCTTGTTTTTTAACTGAACGTGAGAACAGATCATCCACGGCTTATATGGAGATGGTTTGACTTTCACACTCAATTTTAAGTAAGCTGTTGATGTCGATAGCTCAGCAGAAAGGCCTGTGCTTCTTGACCTAACAGGAAGATTTTTTTTCCTGGTATTTGACTTATTGACACCAAATTGTCCGTTATGAAACCAATTTCGGATAAGAATATTCCCCTAAAATTTTGTATAGTCAAGTCTCAAGCAAATAATATATTCATATACCTATTGACAGCTTTTTGTTTCTTTTTTTTTTATATCTTTAAGCTAATGTTATGGAGCCCTGCTGGCACAGTGGTTAAGAGTTCAGCTGCTAACCAAAAGGTCAGCAGTTCGAATCCACCAGCCACTCCTTGGAAACCCCATGGGGCAGTTCTACTCTGTCCTATAGCATCGCTATGAGTCAGGATAGATTCAACAGCAATGGGTTTGGTTTTCGGAGTTTTTTTAAAGCCAATGTTTGATTCCCATATATAAATTAATGAAAGTTTACTTTCTATTTATAGTAAGAAATTATCTATAATAATTGTTTTTGAGCATACTTCTTAATTTTTTTTTTACAGAGTGACATGAAGGAAAAATTATTTTCCACACTTAAATTTTCATATAAAGTTTTAGAGCTGTATTTCACATGTTATGTTCCAAATATTCTAGACCTAATTAGACATAACAGCATGAACTTATAGGAGAAAAAAAAAAAAGAAAACTTCTATATCCTGAATGTGACAAGGTAGATATTATAATAAATAGTATTTATGCAAATATGCGCCCTCTGGATTTTTTTCCTCCATCATATTTAGCATAGTCACCAATTTCTTCTATTCTTTCTGTAGCTCTTGATCTTCCCTTCCTTTAATACTCAGTAATCAACCCACTAAGGCCTTTGACTCATGCTTAGACTATTAAACAGTAGCTCCCTTCCTTGTCTGCTCTCCTGCTTCCTTTCTCTTCTTCTTCCAATCATCTGCACAATGCTTCTTGGTTAACCTTCTGAACGCGATGCTCTCTTGAGTGACTCATTATTGCCTCCAAGACAAATCACAAATGCATTAGCTGGTTATTGGAGGCCCTTCACGTTCTTCTTCCCATTTATCTGTCCTGACTTATCTTTCATTGTTCCTCAAGATCTACTAAGTACCCAGCTCCAGTTTAGTGAGCAGTGGTAGTTCAATGGTAGAATTCACACCTTCCCAGGCAGTTTTTCTTTCCCTGTGCAAGGAGTAGCCATGAGTCAGGGGCCTACTGGATGGCATTTAACAACAATAAGCGCTTAATAAATGTTTATAAATGAAGGTGTGATTTTTCTCATATACCCATTCGTTCTGCCAGAAATGTCTTTACAGTTCTTCAGTTTATCCAAATCCTAACTTTCTTTCAGGCCCAGTTGTGTAAAATCGACAGTGATCTCGCCACAGTGATATCACCTTTCTGGAAACTCATGGGCCTCATCTCTTCATTGGTAAATAATGTGTAGTACAGCCATTTGTTCCAGCAGATAAAGATAGGAGTGATCTCCACTAAATTTATTTAGCCTGATATAGTACAACATGGGTTTGGATGCTAAAATAGAATCAACAAAAATCTGAATTGTGTTATAGGCCCAAAGCTGAAGTAACATCACTGATGACCTTTTTAATGAATCTATGACTCACTCCTCCTCCCTGACCAAAAATTTTGTCCAAAAACACGGAGAGGAAAAATTGTTCAAAACTGTTTGCATCAAAATGTAAATTATCTGCCTGGATTTGTGGGCACTGCAGCCTTCAAATAAAAGTGTGTAGGGATGTAAGTAGAATGAGTTCAAAGGAATCTTTAGATGTGTGAAGAAATGTATACTCTATTCTCTTCCCCCACCCCCAAGGAAATAGTACACAGCCAAATCTTTTTTTGTGGATAGACTGGGGGGCATGTAGTTTAGGGTCATACATTTTAAGTTTGTTTGTGTTTAAAGCGAGCTATTCAACGCCTGCTATGTCTCATTTTATAAAGATAATTATATCCTGCTCTTCCCAACTGCCTGGAAGGAGATACTTCACCTTCTGACCTTTTTCTCCCTCAGGTATTCTTATGTTTGTATGGAGGTGGGAATGCTAACGCACTCATTCTAGCTTTCATGTTATACAAGACAAAATAATTGTCTTCTCTATAATGATTTAGAAACTCTACCTTTCACCCAGGAGTCCCTGGGTAGCACAAATGGGTAAACATATGACTACTAGCTGAAAGTTGGGCGGTTCGAACTCACCTAGACGTACCTAGGAAGAAAGGGAAAGGTCAAAGCCCTGAAAACCCTGTGGGGAAGTTCTACTCTGCACACACGAGATCATAATGAGTCTAGTTAATAACAACAACAGCAAACAATAACAACATTTTACCCACAGTATACTCTTTCCTGAGTTATGAACTATAGGAATAACCAGGATGCCATATAACCATTTAGGAGTAGACCATTCCTTCCCACCCACTACCACCTGAGGTATCCTTCTATATTACAGCTAGGGTCATGTTACCACTTCGATCAAAAACTTCATGTGATTTAGGACATTGTATATAGACTTCCCATAAATCCAAACTCTTCAATTTACTATTTAAAGCTTTCCTCAATGTGGTTCCCACCTACCTATTCAGTCTCATCTCCCATGCCCCTGGACATTGCATGTGTGTCATAATTCTTTCTTTTGAATGCTATTCCCTCCACCAGGATGTCTTTTTTCTGACCGTTTTTTACCTGTCAAAATCCCAAGCATCCTTCAATGTTCAACCCAATTATCACTTCCTTTGTAAAGTCTCCCTGAGTCCCACTGTCAAATTAAGAACTCTTCCTCTATGGTCTGACATTTCACAGATATGTTTATCATGCAATCATGAGAAATACACTGTTATGGTTAGGTGCCGTCCAGTCGGTTCCGACTCATAACGACCCTATGTATAGCAGAACGAAACACTGCCCAGTCCTGCACCATCCTCACAAAGGTTGTTGTGCTTGAGCCCATTGTTGCAGCCACTGTGTCAATCCATCTTGTTGAAGGTCTTCCTCTTCTTCACTGGCTTCTCCAGAGACTGATCCCTTCTAATAACCTGTCCAAAGTATGTGAGACATAATCTCTTGTCATCCTTGCTTTTAAGGAGCATTCTAGTTACACTTCTTCCAAGACAGACCTGTCCATTCTTTTGGCAGTCCATGGTATAGTCAATATTCTTCGCCAACACCACAATTCAAAGGCATCAATTCTTTTTCGGTCTTCCTTATTCATCGTCCAGCTTTCGCATGCATGTGAGGCGATGGAAAACACCATGGTTTGAGTCAGGTGCACTTTAGTCTTCAAGGTGACACCTTCACTTTTTAACACTTTAAAGAGGTCTTTTGTGGCTGATTTGTCCAATGCAATGTGTCTTTTGATTTCTTGACTGCTGCTTCCATGTAATGTAATCATGAGACATACACTACCATCTTCTTTTAAGCCACTGTAATTTGGAATCTATTTGTTACAGGAATTTAGGCCATACCTTAGGTCTAAAAGTTCAAGGGTTAGGTCACTGGCATTTTGAAGCAGACACCATGTGATATTTCTTCAGTGTTCTTTTTATAGCACTGATAGACTTTCATTATATAAAATTACTACATCAAAATTACCCTAAATAATCTTGAGCTTGACCTTTTATTTTCCTTTCTAAGTTGCAAATATGGCCTAGTTCCATCATATCTGTCTCTGTCTTATGCTGCCATATCCATATGACCAGATTCTGACCCCTAAATTCAGTTGTTCAGCCAGCCTTAATTGATAGTCTTCTACAGGTAACAGCCTGAAATCCCAAAGATAAAAAGACATGCTCACTGTTCTCAAAAAGTGCATAGTCCAAGAAAGGCTCATTGATACAATGAGAGCAATCATATAGGTCTATCTATACAAGATGCAGGGAGTTCAGAGAAGGGACTGATTAATTCTCTCTGGTTTTGAAGGTCAAGTAGTGGTGATCAATGAGAATCAGGGAATGTTTCAGGGGAGGTGATATCATAACTGAGTTTTGAATGAAAAGAGGAATTTTCCAGATGGACAAGGGGATAAAGGAGATACAGGTGTAGGGAATATCAAGTTAAAAGGGCTATAGTTTAGTAAGAGCATGAGAACCTCAAGTTATTCAGTGTGGCAGGACATATGGGTAAAGAGATAGGCCAGGGCCACATCATAAAGTGCCTGACTGACCATGCTAAGAATTCAGACTTTAACTTTCAAGATTACCAACAGACTTCTAATGGTTCTAATAGGAAAAGAGACATTAATTATTTCTGTATTTGGAGGAAACTGGGATCAGAGGAAATGGCATCAGTTAGAAAGCCCTGACAGTAATCCAGCAAAAAATCAAGAGGGCTAAGACCTAGACAGAACCAAAGGGAAAGGACAGAAGGGAACTGAATCAGGGCTAATTTAAAGGCGACCATAAACGGACCAAGAGGTGTGTTGTATGTAGGGAGTGTCAGAGAGAGGATGGCTAGGATAAATTCTAGATCTTTAGTTTGGGTGGCTGGTGTGGCAGGAAAAGATCCTAAATTCAGCATGGGACTAGTGGAGTTTGAGGAATCTACAGGGACCCTTGATGTGCTCATGCTGATCCTACAGAAGGCTTATTTTAAAGCCAGAGGTGGGGGCAGGGGTTAGTAATAATAAGGTATAGAGAGAAAAGAGTCCACATAATCCCCTCATTCATTTGTTCTGATTCCAACATTCAAGCTGCGGGATGATAGGTTTTGAAACTACCAAAATAAACCTTTGGTAAAAAAAGAAAGAGTAGTTTGATTTTGCATAATCTCATACTTTCTGACTCCCAAACGGAAGCCTTTTGAATCAGCTCTCCTGTTGAAGGTAGAAAGAGGTTCTGGTACCTGTTGAATGTTAAAGCTTTACGTAAATTACTTTTTAATTCCTACAATAAACATTTATAAATTGGTATCATTATCCCAATCTTACAGATGAGAAACCCAAACCCTAGAAGAGGTAATGGATTTTCTCAAGGTCCCCCAGTTGGTAAGTGGTACAAACTGGGTATGTATCTAGTTCTAAGATCCATGCGTTTCTTGTTATACAATGTTGACTAATCAAGGAATAGCTTGACTCCAGAAATCAGACTTAGGAAAATAGTTATGGGAAAACTGGAGGGTCTCTCTGTCTCTTTAGTTATAACATGCTCTGAAAAGTATTCTTCTACAAAAGCATTTCTTCCAAGTGTTAAAATTCAATTGCAGAAGCAATTACACCTATCTTATTCCATACAAGAAATCTGTCTGATAATTTGCTGAAGGTAAATGAAAAACTACCCAATCAACTGTAATAAATGATCAAGTAGAAGAATGTATTGGTTATGAAAATTCCTTTCAGAACTGTAAGGAGTTTCACTTCCATCAGTGGGGAAGTACCCCACACATACTTCTTTTACTGGACGGTCGACCTGCCAATACTAAGTTCCAAGGATTCTCAGCTCTAAGAGATATTCTCAGCCCTAAAAGAGCTGGAGTGACTACAGAGAACAGAAGATTTCTCTTGGAATCCCTGTATTAAGAAATCAAAATGCCATTTAAGTCAAGAACAAGCACTTCTTACTTGACAGAATCCAGGATTGAATGCCTTAATCAACATTCTCTGCTGGTGCTTATCCTCTCTAGCATAGCACCTTGCCCTTAGTCCAGGGAAACTTCAAAGCACCTTTCACGTGACCATGGGAAGCTGTGAGTGGTAAAAGCACAGCTTAGAAAGAAGTCAGCATTCTCTTAATAGCTCTAACCACACTACACAACATACGTCAAAATTTTAAAGAAAACAGAAAATCCTAACGCTTTGTGCAATGTATACAGTTCCTGAGCTTTGATGTTTCCGTTTCTGCCCCTTTATTTATACAAAATTGTCTGTTTTTTTTTTTAATCTTTTATGTCTCCTTACTGACCTGTCAAACATTATTTTAACTTAAAGAGTAGCTGACGCCTTACAGTAAACCTTGAAAAGCCTCCTGTTTTAAAACAATCTGCCTTTATCCTACACGTATTTAGTATGGTTATTTTTTATTACAGGGAATATGTCACTGAGAGAAATACTATATGTAGGTTTTTTCGTCGGAATGAATCTAGCCACATATGAGTCCCCACGGTGCCTTTTGCACTGATGCTGAGTGCCTGGTGTCTCAGTGGGTTTAAATGGAAATCCAGAGCCTTTGAAACACTTGGCATCTCCATGCCCCTTCAGGCCTCCTTTCCATACCTCAGGTTACTCTCTTAAAACCACTTTCCTATTTACACACTTTCACAAATCTGTAAGTAAATCGCCTACTCAGTTTATCCGTTTAGAATTAAGTAAACATTTCTCTCAGGCATCATTTCACCTCACTCACTAAAGATTACTTCCCCCGCCACCACCACCACTACCACCACCAACTCCCACATTTTTTTTTTTCCATTGTTTTGGCAAGCCGTGACTTGATTTCCCTTCCTTCTCCACCCCCCTCACCAGTTTTGTCCACCTCCGGAACGTGGTTTTTTTTGAAGTGTTTCCCAACAACCTCATTGAGGAGGAGGTAACGATGTACAGAAATGCTGTGTGACTTAGGGGGCTTGAAAGATCTGGACATCAGAGGGAAGGAAGTGGGGGATCTGCATAAAAGAGGTTTTCTTCATGATTGAACTGAATGGAATTGTTTTGGAGGAAGTGATACATGTTCCCATTCGTGAGTGGTAGGGTTATGCTGAAAGAGAGAGGGTAGCAGGAGGTACTATAACTGGACTCACAAGGGTTTAAAAACCACGGCATCGTCATCAATGGCCCTTTTTCCATTGATATCCTGCAATTGTTAATCATTGTTGCGGATGATACTGTAGAATTAGCCTTGTACCTTTTGCCATTATGAGAATGGTTTTAACTGATAAACAAGCTCTAGTAGTCAAAGTTTTCAAAGTCAGTCTTGTATAATTCCTTAGAGATACCCAATAACATTTACTGAATTGGTGATAAATGAGGGGTCTTTTAAAACAACTCTAAGTAAAGCATGTACTTTGAATAAAAGTGTATTGATTTTTTACTATAAACTATGGGTTAATCCATTTCCCCTTAAAACTTTCATTCTAGGATTCTGAATAGGAGATTCAAAAAGAATTTTTAATAATAGTGCCTGTACTTGAGTAATTTTCTCTAAGAGACTCAGTGGCCAAACTTCCCCATTTTCTAACTGCAATAATTTTTAAGACCTCAAGATACTATTTCCTGTAATCTCTCCCTTTCCAACTTTGACAATACATACTTACCCAAAAAGAGAAACTTTAAGTGAAATCCGAATCACCAAATTTAGCATTCACCTTTGCTTCCTGTACTTGAATCAAAATTGAATGAATCCCTTTAACTCTCAGCATCATGGAACAAGTTTCCAAATCATTCCTGAATATTGCTTGCCATAAAAATCTAAAAGTTTAACTTTGAATCCATGTTTTAATGTTGAAGTATTTGTCAGGTGAATGCTAGGGTTAAAAGAGCACAGAATGTCTAAAAGTCAGAAAGCCTGGCTTCCAGGCCCTGACTCCGTTGTGTTCCCTTGACCTCTCTTAGCCCCAAGTCATCGCTATCTAAAAGGAGGTGATTCGACTAAACTTCTGAGATCCCATTAATCTAGGTTTAATATACATTAAATACATCTGTAATATAATATTTTATATTATATAGTTTTATAGCAACCCTATAGGACAGAGTAGAACTGCCCCATAGGGTTTCCAGGGAACAGCTGGTGGATTCGAACTGCGGACCTTTTGGTTAGCAGCTGTAGCTCACCATAGCTTTTAACCACTGTGCCACCAGTGCTCTATATGGTTATATATTTTATAACATATAATTTTTATACAGTATTAAATAAATGAATAAATCCATGAAGTGAAGAACCAATCTTGGAGAGGGAAGTAAAGCCAGATGTGTATGTATGTTTTTGAAAAGTTCTGAACTTAGACTGTGAGTTATTCATTCATTTGCTAGTTCATTAATTCATTCATTCTTCATTCATTTTCTTTCTTGATCACCAGCTTCTTTAAGCTCTTAATTATAAATATTATTAATATCCCCCAAATAACTCAGTCTAATGAGTTACTGAGCATTCTTATATTTTTCTTCCAATCATCTCTCTCCTTTTTCCTTAGGCACAAATAATGCATTTTTAAAGCAATATGTTTTCTACTTTTACCTGCTACTAGAGATTTTTATAAATCAAAGCCTGAGTAATTAAATAACAAGCAGTCCTGGTGGCACAACCCTCAAGCACTTGGCTACGAACTGAAAGGTTGGTGGTTCTACCCAATAGCTCTTCAGGGCAAAGACCTGGCGATCTGCTCCTATAAAAATGATAGTCTAGAAAACCCTATGGGGCGGTTCTACTCCATCACATGAGGTCACATGAGTAGAAAATCAACTCAGTGGCACCTGACAACAACAGCAACAATTAAATAACTTTTGAGTTTCTAATTATTTGAAAAGCTGCAAAAAATTTTCATTGTAGATGAGAGAAAGGATGGATAGATTAGTAATTTTTAAAATACCAGTTAATTTTATAGGTTTTTTTCTCTCTCTCTCGCAAACATACAAATATACAACTATACATGTACAGAGAATGTTTCATGGATTCCCATAGGTCCTTTCTTCCAGAGTCTCTTTTCTCTCATCTCTTTTTTAATGTCCATCTTTATATTTTTAAATCTAAATGAATGTACTCAGGGAATTATGAGATGATTTATTTTTTTGCTCCCTTTCCGATAAATATGTCTAATTAGTTAATTTTATGACTATTAAGTATCAATTGCTCTGACATCAGTGACTTAACATACATTATTTTTGCATTTTTTCTGTTGGGGCATTTACTTCACAGGAAATCACTTAGGATGTACTTCACATGTTGTAAATCATTGGCACTCTAATAAACTTGGTTTTCTCTTGCTTCTTTCTAATTATTGTGATTCAACTTAAATTTTATTCATTTCAACATCTATTCATTTTCACTTATTTCTCTTTCTCTAGCTCTAGATAAATTTCTAGGGAATATCAAAACACTTGTTTCTTTTATTTTCAAATAAATAATGAGACACTAGAGCATGCCATAAAATCCAGACAGGAACTCACTGGCAGTGGGAATAAAACATTGAATTCTTTATATGGTCTGTAAAGAAACATAATTCTTCTTTATACCTAATTTGGAGGTTGTTTTTTGTAAGGGGAAATTGCTGAGAGTGTAAAAATAAAAGTTAATTTTGATTAAAATAACCTCATGTTGATAGAATTTTAGATTTTAAGGAAGATTAGAGGGAAGTAAAAATAGTAAAAAATTAGAAAGAAATTAATATCAACCATCATTTCAACAGCCTTGGGAAAAAATGGAAAGTAATATACTGGTGGCCTCTGAGTGGATGATCAAATTATCAGCAAAATTATAGAGCTATACATATAAACCAGAAGGTTTGAGAGTCTTAAGATAATATTCCAACCTCTCCAAAGAGCCTAGATTCTTCTATTGCTGTGTTGCTGGTGTTGTTTTTATTCAATACAAGGAACAAGCGCAATCCCTGATATAATCAAAACATTATTTTTGTGTCTCGCTATCTCTTTTAAATTTATTCAGTGACAGTAAACTTCTCCTGACCATGATGAGAACTTGAGAAATCACATGACTCTAATGACCATGTTCAGATAATAACAGTCTTCAGATCCCTCTAAGTTGCAACCATGGACTCAAGTTAGTACAATGTGATGATTTAGTGGTAGAATTCTCACCTTCCATGCTAAAGAGCTGGGTTTGATTCCTAGCCAATGCACCTCATGCACAGCTACCACCCATTTATCAGTGGAGGTTTGCATGTTGCTGTGATGCTGAAGAGGTTTCAGTGGAGCTTCCAGACTAAGAAGGACTAGGAAGTAAGGTCTGGTGATCTACTTCCAAAAATCAACCAGTGAAAACCATATGGATCACAATGGGTCTGATCAGCAACCGATCATGAGGAAGGCACAGAACCCTGTAGCATTTAGTTTGTTTGTGTGGGGGGTCCCTAGGAGGGGGCCAAGTAGATGGCAGCTAAGAATAACCACAATGATGCCTCTTAACCATTGGGAGCATATTTCAAGCTTCTGCTTGATCTCATGGAAGCCCCCCTCTTTCTCTGGAGTTACTGAGGACTGAGAGATATCTTACTCTCTTTGCTCTTTTTCATATTCCCCAAGCATTTTAAAGTTATCTAACTGTTCTGGGTCATCAGTTTGGAAACTTCTACTTCATAAACTAACACATTACAAATTTATAACCATTGAGCCTTGATACCTTGGTCAAAATATAAATTTTTACATGCAATTACAAAGTTATGAACAGGGCTTCTGTTCCTGAGAGCCCACTCATTTGGTTCAATTTGGTTTACATGGAGGGAGCAGCATTTATTAATGACTGTAGACCAGGGCTGACAACAAACTAAAGATGTCTTAGGGGACAGAGCAGAGAACATGGATGAATGATGCTGGCCCAATAAGAACTTCAGTGGTGTACTGGAGAGACTGTTCCTGGCAAAGAGATAGATACCATTTGACCACTGTGAATACAGTAACTCCAAGTCTTTTAAGTTTTTAAAGAAAAGTTGAAAAATCTAGATTATTTTATTGTTGTAAAAAAATAGATAAACACAACATTTGCCATATCAACATTTTTCATGGACATGGTTCGTCGAGACTAATTATATCAATCATGTTGTACAACCATCACCAATATTCATTGCCAAATTTTCCATCACCATAAACAGAAACTCACTGCTTCCTAAACAATGATTTCCCCCTTTCCCCCTTCCTTCCTCCCTCCCGACCTTTTCTAGGTATTTCATATTAGTGAGATCATACAATGTTTATGTGAAATCTCCAAAATTTTAAATGTTGGCTTAATATGTTTTAAAAACTTTGTTCAGGCCATACACTAAAAGGTCGTGAGATGCATTCAGATATCAAATAGCAGTTGTGATCTTACTGTTGGCTATACCCTCTCCTATGCCCGACTGTCATTCCACACACATGCCTTTATTGACCAGGAGCTCATGTAAAGCAGGTATAGAAGAGTAACTCAAATTCCTACTCTGCACTGAAACTAAAACTCAGTGTGGAATTGTGGTATGTTCTCTTCATATCCATACAATTAAAATACTCTCGCTGTTACTACGAGAGAAGGTGGGATGGGGGGTAGACAACATACTTGTATTGTTCAGGATGGAAGCTATTTTTTACCTTCCTTGTATATTTACAAACAGCCAGATGAATGAAACAAGCAGAACAGGTTTCCTTTAATCACACTAATCCTGGGCTAATCATAACTCCTCTTCCTGCTTTGCTATGGTTGTTCAACCGTTGGTAGTGCTACAAGTGTTGAAGGTCATTATCTACCAGGGGGATTAATTCCCACTGGGGTGGTTGCATTTGCAACCTAAATTTAAATTTTTTTTTTTTCAGATGCTTTGAACCAACTAGCTTAAGGGGCTGAATCTTAGATGCCATCCCGAGAACACCAAGTGGAATATTACATTATACACACAGATCTACATGCCCATTGCTCTAACAAAATCTTGGGATGGTAGGTCATGTGTGGTGTGAGAAAGAGGAGTCAGGGAAGCCATGAAAAGTAACTATGTTTATTACAGTCACAGTTCCCAGAGACAAGGAGGCATGGCATGCCATGAAGCAGGGCCACACAGGGGTTTGCACCCAAGGACAAGATAATAGCAAGCTGGAATTCTGGGAGACGGTTTATGTATGGCAAGCACGGTGGGGTTAGCTAGGTTATGCAGGCTTCCTGGGAATGGGACATTTTGAATAATTCTACAGGCTCAGGGAGCATAATGTCTGTCCCGAGGTGTTGAGTGCCTGGCCCTGGGACAATTAGCATGGGTACCAAGTGGCCCAGGAGTGTGAGAACCTGACAAGGAGAGAGATTCTACAGTCGACTTAATCAGCTTCTTAAGAAAGGAACAGACCTGCCTCCAGCCAAGGCAGAGTCAAGGCAGCATTTTAAGAAAATGATATCACACCCGTGTCCCCTCCCACATACACACACTTAGAAAAAAGCAACGTTCAAACAATAACGCATGGCTTAAGGGTACAGAGATTTCATTGTGCTATTCCCTCTACTTTTGCTTATGTTTAACAATTTTAATAATGAAATACTGAAAATGCTGGAAAGACTTGCTAACAACAAATAGCAATCAGTATGATCAGAACGTTCGATTATTGGGCATTAATAATCTTTTTATTTATAGATACATTCATCCTATTATAATCACCTTGCCATAAAAATTACATTGAATATCTATTGTTTAATGACAACCCAAAGGAAATGCTTACACAGTTACCCACTTTCTATGTGCTTACAATTCAATAGACACAAAGTCACTTGAGTTTAGGTGTATTCTGTTTTGCTATTAACTGTGTATACTCAGAAAGAATGGTTTAATGAAATTTTTCAATGGTGTTCCCTACTGTCCACCTAACTTATCACTGTTTAAAATGTAGTATAGTACCTAGGAGAAGTGGAGACTCAAAAATATTTATTGAATAAGTGAAGAAGTAAGTAAATAGTAGCTAAAGCAGAGTACTAATACTATATAATAGCCCCTTACCCCGGGTTACTTCAAGCTTTCAATGTGGGAAAGTGTATCTCGAGGTTGTTGATTATATACTTTGAAAGTTACCGTACATATTCACACACATCTAAATAGATAAAGATATCAGACTATATGTGTAAAGATTTCTTTGCAAAGTTACTTCTGAAGAGTTAAATATTTGTTGAAATGTATTGAATTACATAAAATCAAATTGTTTAAAACTCCAATTCTTAATTTATAATAGCAAGTGTTAATTTATAACACTAAATTTGAAAGTTTGCGGAAATACTGTACTTCTGGATGACGTATACCTAAATAATAAATAAAAACGTTATACCTTCATATCTAAAGCTTTTAAGGGACTTGCAACAAAGTAATAACCAACAGTTCTGGGGCTGCTGCACAGCAAAAGTGGCTGGTTTTTAAAACATTTCATTCTTACTATTTCTTCAAACTGGGTATCGAAGTGAAAGAAATTGTTTTTAGAAAGTCAGAAAATGGAAAGGAGGAAACTCTAGCCAAGGCGTTGTCACATTGAAAACAGACCCAAGCACGCTTGATTTTCTCCAGTTTCTCCTTCAGGCAAACCAGAGATGTCTCACTTACTCTAAGAGACCAAACTGCCTGAGATACTGTTTCATTTCAGAGCCAAAGCACTTAGAATGGGTCCAGAAACACATTTCATTAGCAGCAGCTCCAGAGAATGAGACATCCGTGATAGTACATGATTTGAAAGCCAAGAACAGTAGACATCTTCAAGAAAGTCTGGCTAACAAGCAGTCTAGAATCACCGTGACAGAAAGCAATGTAAATGCTTGCTAAAGCCAAAACATATTTAGAAAGAAGGCCTTTTTTCATTTAAAGAGAATAATTTGTGTGTGCATGGTTACACACCACCAAGAGCCAGGAACTTTCCAGTAGATTTTTCACTATATGAGCTGATGGTTGTATCGACATCCAAGAAATTTTGTCAATGGGCAGTATTTCTGCTGGACTGAGTCCCAGGAAATGACCCTCTAATCTATTCAGAAAGAAAAACCTCTGTATAAAATATGGGTTAGCAGCTGGGATCTTTTAGGTCCTCATTCA
Organism: Dugong dugon; assembly: GCA_030035585.1. NCBI lineage: Eukaryota > Metazoa > Chordata > Mammalia > Sirenia > Dugongidae > Dugong > Dugong dugon. The sequence continues at coordinate 14,430,244 of CM057463.1, read as the reverse complement.
AAAGTAACATAAATAAGGTAAATATGGAGAGTTTCTGTATAAAAGGGACAATAACACTCTATGATCTTTATGGCATTCTGCTTCAAAAACTTCGAAGCCTCTGAAAAATAATGTCATGAGCCATTCCATAGATGGGAGACAGATAAGAAAAAATACTATTCTTCTTATATCATACATGTAATATCTGAAAAGAGAAGTTATTCCAATCCAGACTGCTTTTTGGTGAAAAAAAAAAGACATCATATCAATCAAAGAGGATATACCAACCACAACTATGTGCTTAATTTAGGCAAAAACTGCTTTTGTCTTATTTACTTGGATAACTTTGGCAAAAACAAATCGCTTTCCTGAATTTACACTTCCACCATATCTTCTTTCTCCAATCCAGCCTCCAGATTGCCTACCAGGGTGTCTAAAACACAATCTAGTCCTTTGATTATCTTAATTAAGGTATTTAGTGGATCCTCATGGTCTGCAATGGATTAACTAAAGGATCCTCAGAGTGGCATTCTTCAATTTATGTGCAAATGCCATTCAATTCTGTCCCTAACTATCTGGAGTTGGGTCACATTTCCTAAGTTAAGGACATAGTCCTTAAGATTGTCCACAAGACTACCCACACTTCAGACACTAACCACAAGTCTGGAGGTCCCCAGGACACATGCACATCATACCAGTGGAGGTTTTCACTACTCCCTCAGGTTCAATAATTCACTAGAACTCAGAAACTATTTAAGATTACAGTTTCATTATAGAATTAAAAAAAGAATCAAATTAGAACCAGCCCAAAGAAGAGATGCTTAAGACAAGGTCTGAGAGAGTCCCAAATGCAATGCAAATCTTCTGCATCTCTCCCGATGGAATTTAGGTGCGTCACATCCCTTGCACATCAATGTACACAAAATATTGTCAAACAAAGAAGTTCACCCAAGCTTCAGTGACCAGAGTTTTCACTGGGGTTTTATTAGGTAGGCATGATTGATTGAATCAATGGCCACTTGATAGAACTCAATCTCCAGTACCCTTTCCCTCTGTCTCAGTCATCTAGGGTTGCTCTAACAGAAATACCACAAGTGGATGGATTTAGCAAAGAGAAGTTCATTCTCTCACAGTCCAGTAGCTACAAGTCCAAATTCAGGGCGTCAGCTCCAGGGGAACACTTTCTCCGTCAGCTCTGGATGAAGGTCCGTGTCATCAATCTTCCTTTGGTCTGGAGCTTCTCTGAGCAGGAATCTCAGGTCCAAAGGACACACTCTGCTCCCGGCACTGCTTTCCTGGTGGTATGAGGTTCCCACGTGTCTCTGCTCGCTTCTCTCTTTTATATCTCAAAAGAGATTGGATTAAGACACTAGCTAATCCTGTAAACCTGATCAGCATAACCTCATCACAGTGATAGAATTTATAACACATAAGGAGATCACATATAACCTCATCGTAGTGATAGAGTTTAAACACATAAGGAAATCATATCAGATTACACAGTCATACAATACTGGGAATCATGACCTAGCCAAGCTGCTACACACATTTTTTAGGGGACACAATTCAATCCATGACACCCTCCCAGGAAGTCAGGCTGATATCAGGGTAATGGGTCTTTCTGACATGGTGAGCCCCAACCATGAGTCATTTGTAAGCATAAGAGACTAAGGTCAAATTCTTTGGGTAAAGTTAATTCTTCATCCCACATTATCCCACTCCTCATTCACTCACTCATTTATTCATTCAACAAATGTCTCTTCCCACCACATTCCCTACATTCTAATCATACCAAGATGTTTAAAATTTCTTGTGCAACGTCACAGACCTCTATGCTTCCATACCTTTTCCTACTCTGTTTCTTTTACTGGCAATGCTCTTCCTCTTGATCATCTGACAAAATAAAATCTAATTTAAGATGAAACTCGTGTCTTTTTTCCTTTGAGAATCAATTATTCAATTTCCTTGGAAAATAAATCATTTCTTCCTCTGTGCTCCTATAACAATTCGTCAGATTATTAATAGACTACTTAATGCATTGTAATTAGTTGAATACATGTTTCTTTTACTGGATGTCAAGAGCCATGGCTTATTCATTAAGCACCCAGAATGTTGTCTGGAATATGGAAGAAACTCAATAAGCATTTACTGGATTAGAAGAAGTTAGAATCAGATACTTACAGAACGCTCTTTTTCTTTGACATTAAGGGTTTAAGTGTCGGTAGAGTGTCTTTGGCTGTGTACTAAAAGGTATAAGAATTCACAGCATAAAAAGGAGACAGTTGTCAACTTGGAGTTATTTAAAATCGAGTGAATGGAAGACATGTACAAGTTTCATGGATTTCAATAGTGCAAACCTACATCCCATGTATGGTTATGTTAAAACCTATTCAAACAGAGGCTCTGCTATTAACCATTTCTCCATATTGCCTGTTAGATTTTTTTTTCTGAGTTTTATATTATTCTTTTTAAATTAATTCTCTATCTGTACCAAAGGAAATATTTACTCAGTTTTGGCACATAATTTGAGATTCTCTGCTCCAACTAATGTTGACACACTATTAACAATAAAGAAACTCTGACTTTTACTGATGAATTTAGAGAGGGACCACTAAATCTGAGCCATCCTGTCAGAGAAGAGTGGATGATTCTGTGCCTTGATAGTGATTGTGACTTTATAACTGAGTTACTCTTTGAAAAGATTTTCTATGATGAATAGTACAAATGGTTTCGTAAAACTAGTTGACTCCAAATAACAGACCTGTGGAAATTCCATATAAAACAATGCTGGTCCACATGCAAATTGTGTATATGGTATGTAGCCCAAAATAAAGTGAATGAGCTAATAAGATGCATATGGGACAGTTAATAGAATTATTTGACCTTCCTCGGCACTATAAAGCGGCATAAGTTACTAAGAATCTCTGGCTTTAATGCTAAGCTTTACTTGTCAACACGACAAAGAAATGACAATATTTGAATTCAAAGTGTTCCGTATCATTTCTTTAAGAAAGTATACAATGTACTGCTGTAGGATATGAGGAGATTGGCCTATTCACCTTTAGCTATTAACAATAGACTTTCCTTAGATAGATATAATGCAGTGGGAGTTATATGCCCTGAAGGGTAGAAATGGTTAAAATAGAAGCCAGCAAATGCTAGGACAAATGTCATTCTTCATACCAATATATGGGCTACATGCCAAATGAAATTTTCACTCTGCTGGAAAATGCTTGGGTTTGAATTCAAGGAAGGAAGAATAAAATGGTATTTAAGATCGTGCAGGAACTTTACACTTTAGAGACACGATAGGAAAAGAAATACATCTTAAGAGGCAACTTCAGAAAAAGGGGTGATTTCTGAGTCTTTCCAAGTTTGCAGAAGACCATCACACAGATTTTGTCTACACATACAAAATTCACTGAGGAGCTAGGGAGGAGGCGGTGAGAGAGACTGGGAAAGGAGCTTAGTAGGTCTTTGCAACTCTAGAGGGACCTCTGGAACATGTTTAGCCCACTCTTGATCTAGTAAACACAGAAGAATAGAATATGCTTTCTTTTTTTTCCTTATCATTAGAGAAAACACTGATGCAAGACTCTCTTTTTCCTTTTCTGTTTTGGAGTCCCAGTTATTTACACACCTTCAATATTGTTTTTAGGCTCATTTGAGACAGATTCATATTAGCAGGAAAAAGATTCATTCTCACTAAGCACATATTACTCTTCCTTAAGTTAACTATTCAAGCAATTTCATGGGGAAAAGGGGACTCAAAGAGAAAACTGTTTTGCATAAGTTATTACAGTTAAAAAAAAAAGTCGTATATATAAAATGTATGTAGAGTCCAACGAGTGCAAGGAATGCATTTCATATCTTTAACAGTATTTCTGTTTTTTTAAACGTTTTTTGTTTTTACTATGATTTAGGTGAAAGTTTACAGGAAAATTAGTTTCTCATTAAACACTCAATACACAGACTGTTTTGTGACATTGGTTAATAGTATTTCTACTGAGCAGCAAATACATAAAATGATTTTTCAGCTCTTCCATCTTGGTAGTTGCTTTGAAAATAAGTACACCCACCTCGGTGTCAGTCACTATAATTTGTAGGGCTATTTGCATGAATTTTCTTGTGCCATATCCCTAAAAGGTACTAAAATTAATTTCTCTCTACGCACGATTGTTTTTGGTACAATTCACATGTATCTCAAGCTTCAATGACATTTAGTTATTATTACATGACTACAGTGAAATGGGAAATAAGAAAGGCTAAACAATGCAGTTTTTTATCTAAAATCACTCAGAAGTCTTTAACTCCTCTAGAACCAGGAATTATTTGTTCCCGTTAACAGAAAAACTTCATAGACTAGAAAAAAGATAGATCTACAGGGAAAAAAATAGCAAGTCACAGTATTTCTTAAATAAGATAACAGATTGCAATATACATTCTGTCTCTGCAGAGATTCAGTTTGTATTGAATGACTGAAGACTATGGAGTATTTCGATCAAATGAACCATTTCTCTGCATATGAGATCTATAATCAATGCAGATTTTAATTTTTTTCTTAGATAGACCTGTGAACCCACTTTTATATAGTGATTTCACAAATCTCTCAGTAGCCTTGTTAGTGCCACACATCCAGGTTTAGGTATAGATGCAGGAAGTGGTGATGGATTGTATAATCCTGGCTCTGATTCCTGACAACACTCAAGCGTCATCCATTTTGACAATGGACCATCTCCTACTACTTCATAACTATAGATTCATGAATTTGTAAATTCCATGCCAGTTTTCTTCTTGACAAACTACAAATAAAGGTTTCTTGGTTCAGTATTCTATATAAGAAATAACAGATTTGGGGCAAGATTATGCTACTAAGGACCAATGTTATAAACTTCATTAATTCATGCTCTTCCCCAAAGTCCATTTGTTGAAAAAAGTCTGTCTAGAATAACATACTTTTATTGACCTTTATTCTACCTTTATTCTGGGAAAAAGTTAATGGTCCATACTGGCTATGTGATATCCTAATATTTATTGGTGGTCTATACAGATCTACTGCAGGAGCCGTAGCTCTACTGGAAGAATAAGAGTTGAGAAAAATGGCGCACTAGCTAATCAAATAACAATTTTGAAGAGCATAAAATCTTTCTATATGACATCACATTTTTGGCCAGAATAAAGGTGAAATAAAGGTCAATAAAGCTATGCTATTCTGGACAGACTTTTTAACAAATAGACTTTAGGCAAGAACACGATTCAATGAAGTGTTCTAATTCTACCCCCTTTCTTTTTACGTATTTCAGTAAATTGTTTGATCAGCACAAATATACCCCTGATATGGAGAATAGTGTGTTCGTTCTATATGTTTATGACATGCAACGTGGCGCAAACTAGAAAGACTGTCAAGGGGAACCTGGTTCTCCCTGCTCACTACGATCAGGAAGAATTGCCTAAAATCATTTCTTTAAAACCAAAATTACTATTTCAGTCAGTTATCTTTCCAAATGTAATTGATCATATCCAACACCATATAACAATATAATTAATGTATTTAGTTACTTAAGCATGCATTTGTAAGTAATTCACCCTGGCAGATTCACCAAGGAAATTAGTTTCTTAAAACTAGACGTTCCATGGGCATATTTGCTGAGATTTTTTTTTTTCCTATAGCCATAGTGGGTGGCTGGTAACTTATGCTTTGAAAATATTTCAGTCTAAGTCATCTTGGTCACACTGTATGATGAAGAATTTTGGACACTTAATAATTTATTTGTCCATATGCTGAAAAAGACTCAGAAACTATTTCTTGAGTGAACTCTTGTAACTGCTGACTCTATTGACCCTCCTTGATGTGGAGATTGGGTGGTCATCTACTCAAGAAGTAGTGCTGATTTTGCTCTAATTTTCACAAGAGGTTGTCAACCCACCTGTTCAGTTGTTTGATATTTAGAACATAGTATCTACCCTTAATAAGTTACAAGGAATTATCCCTGACCAGTGAACATACTTTCAAACTGTTTGGTAACTAACTTCTATCAGAAGCCATTTGAAAGAATTTTCATTTCCAGAGGTGTTTTTTTTTTTTTTTTTTTTTTTTTTAATGCATGTCTCCTTTAGTTATCCTAGTTTTTCAACCCCGGAATCACTCTGCTAAAAATACACCATCAAAATCTACATGGTTAAATCATATTTTCTTAGCCTCCAAGAAGTATTTTCTTTGTTGTACTTCAACATTATGCTCTCAACTTACTAAAAACAAAAAACAAAACAAACCCATTGCCTTCCAGTCGATTCCGACTCATAGCAATCCTATAGGACAAAGTAGAATTGCCCCATAGGGTTTCCAAGGAGCAGCTGGTGGATTTGAACTGCTGACTTTTTGGTTAGTAGTCATAGCTCTTAACCACTGTGCCACTTGGGCTCCTTCAGTTTACTAGATGTCAACAAATAAATAAATAAATTTATGAAATATATTACTGAAGTTATTTAATAATGCCATTAAAATGCCATCCACTACATCATCTAGAATATCCTATAGAAAGACCTACTAAGACATGGGCCTTTCTCCTGGACCTTCCAAACTGGTTTGTCTTCTTCTGAAGTAATAATTCTTGTAAACTATTACAGCTACTTTTATTTTGGTTGCTAACAAATTCAAAGCCAAATTTATGAATTCAATACTTGTAAATCCTCCAGTCTTTATAGTATGCATTTCTTCATTCTAAAATTTTCCCTGAATTTGCATTTCTCTTCTGTGTTTATCATGGTCCTGACTTTTAACTTATGCGTATATTTCTTGGTTTTTGCGTATATTATTGAAAGGAAACACTTACATTGAACAAGAGTCCTAGCTAAAAAAAAAAATAAAAAGATAAATATATACCCCATGATGTTGTTTAACATTCTGAAAAAAGACGTGAGTGGAGGAGAAGAAAAGGTGAGACAAAGTAGTGATGGAAAAATCAGCACTAGATCATTAAAGATAAATAAAATGGAGGTAGTATTTAGTGAAATTTGAAAGAAAGAACATTGAGGATAGTATATAGTAAGACTGAAAGAGAATAACAAAAAGAATAAAAGAAATACAGATTAGAATACAGTAATTAAAAGAAATATAAACAAAAAGGCAGAAGTCTGCAGGCAGGATGGAAGTATATTAAATACTTTCAGACACAGCAGGAGCAAAACCATTCAAGTGACGTGCTGACTAAATAATGCAAACTGCTCCTGTGTATTAATGCAGTATTCAGAGGGCAATCAAAACTGGCTCACCATCTTTCATGCCATTATGTACAAAGGTTGATTTTAATGTATGTTATATTCATAACAGTTCTCATTATGTCACCAAACATTCAAAAATTTGTCATTATAAAGCTACTCTTGCTTCATATTCTCAAATCCATAAACTGACTTAGTAAATCAACAAATTCAAATTCAATGAGCATAAATTTCATTTCAGAATGCTTTGAAATGTGACTGTAAGCATTGAACTCAGCAGAATGAGGCAGGCTTGGGGAAGAGATTTTAGAGGCAAGGATGGTGATGAGCCTTCATGGATCTGATCACGTTAGCCAGCGCTTCTCTTTCATACGATCTCCCCAGACAATGTATTTGCATTTTGCTCTCCCTCTCCATAGTCTACTTTCCCCAAAGCCTTTCAGTAAGACACTGAATGACTACAGCAGTGATTCTCAACGTGTGGCCCCTCCCCGTCCAGCAGCATCAGCATCACCTGGGAATGTGTTACAAATGCAAACTCTAGGGCTCTAACCCAGAAAGTGGTGGTTTGCGATCTGGTTTAACAAGCCCCCCAGGTGTTTCCAATGCAAGATAACATTTAGAACCTCTGGACCAGAGGAACATGTGAACATGAGGAGCAAGTGTCTGCCATTCACAAATGTGTTACATGTGAAGTGAGAATAACAGGAATAGAGGCAGGGTTAGGAAAGAAGCATGGAAAACTGCAGGGGGGAAAGGATGACATATTCTCTTTTCCTTGAACCAGAGACTCAAATGTGTGTTTGAGGACTCTTATTTTAAATATTTCTTTTTGTGATATTTACTATCTCTACATGTGTGTTTATTCTTGGTTGATACTGAAAAGAGAAAGTCCAATTCTAGGTCTACGGAGCAAAACTGCTACTAAGACTTCACATTCTCTAAACTTTTTTAACACATTGTTCTCATACGGAGAGTACCCCTCTCCCAGCTCCTACATCATTTTGCAAATCGAGTTTCTTTTTAGTTTGAGCACCATACAGGCATCAACATTCCCAGTGCAATTTCGTCACCCCAGAGGTGAGACTCTGCAGCTGTTTAAACAGTTCATGCCCGTAACAACATGACAGCAGACAGCAGGAAGCAAAGAGGGATTCTATTTCTAATGGAACCCCTGTGGGAATTGAAATAGGTGGCATTTGATTTCTGTAACTAAAATTCATACGCTTACCATACACTTTTCAGCAGCACGCTTTCCCTCTTCCTGCAAGTCCTGTCACTCCTAAAAACACTTCTGCTTCCACATTCCTTAACGGCGGTCTTCAAATAGCTGGATCTAATGCTACCTTTTCTTGAAAGCATGTAGCTTTAGCATTGAAATGTCTCTACTCTGCTATGGGGAGAAAATCGTCACTTCATTATCACTGAAGGCCCTAGGTGGAGCAAATAGTTAAGCATTTGGCTGTTACAGAAGTGTTGGAGGCTTGAGAAATGCATGGTGATCTACTTCCAAAAAATCAGCCATTGAAAACCCTAGTTGCCATGAGTAGAGTTGACTTAATAGCAATTGGTTTGGTTTGGGTTTTTCGGTTGTTATTGGTAGAAATGATTTAGAGAAGAATAATAATGATGATCCTAAAATGAAGGGCTTAGATGTTGGAATATTTGGCCTGAATGAGACAGATTAATGGGTAGGATGACCACATGATTCCCAGATTTCCAATCTGGCAACTTTTGAGAGAGAATGGAGGGGGTGGTATTACAGATTTTCCAAAGCCAACAGGCTCATGCTGGGACTGTCTTGGGCAAACAAGGAATATACTCATTCTATTAATAGAAGACTTACTGGTTAATTTCAACTATCTGAATGATTTTAGTGAGAAAACTATCATTTACCCTCCTTTTCCATGGAAGACCAAATAAAATAAAAAGCAGGATAGTTTTTTAAGTGTATATGTTAATAGATCTCCGTGCTATCATGGGGTTCATTATCTAGTTATAAGATATATGCTTAATTACATAAATTAATAATCTCATTGTCCAGTTATTCAACATAATTAGATAATACTAACTTTCAAAATATTAAATTATAAAAATAGACAACTGTGGGAGAGCGCACAGTTGCCTTCCATGAGGACTCGTTACTTCTTCTCATAACCAACTGTCCTTACACATAATAGTAGCTCAGTTAGCTTTTATGAATTACACAAAAATTGTACAGTTACGTAGCTCTCTGAAAGCAAAATACTAAGATGTTCTTTCACGATTCCTTCCTAATCTATAAAGTTGTAGATTTCTTTCCTGTTATTTGAAGGCCTTCCATATGTAACTATTGCCTCAACTCACCTGTGCATTGCTGAGGGTTGGATTACCAAAAGCCTTTCAAGAAAGTAAAGACAAAGCAGTCGCACATTGGTTTGTTGGTATCCTTTTCATAACATCCTTAGACACCATTCTCCATACACTTATTTTCTTTGACCACTCAGGATCTCCACATGCTGCAAAACCTAACATTTATGTGACATGTCAAATTTAATCATAAAATTGATTGCTACCATAATCTCGGTTTTCAGGGGCAAAAATTTCTACATAATATGTGGAAAAAAGAAGGAAGAGACAGAAGGCAAGAAAATTTTCTTAGACAAAACTTCTCAAAAATAGCTTGCATGTCTTTAAGAAGTAATAAAATTAATATCAGCTTTTGTATATTTTCTTGTTTAATCTAGATCTTCTGATACAAGTCACGAATTTTAGAGTTACAAAAGATAGAGCATATACTTCCATAAAACAAGAAGTATCAGGGTTTATCAATAAATTCTACATCTACCAAAATGCTAAGGCAATATAGCTGATCCATTCAGTTACTTCCGCATTAAAAAACAAAAACAAAAACTTTTTAATTAGTGTCATGAAGTCAAGACAATTTGTTAGCTCAGAGACTTTTTTGCCTCTCAGTCAATTGACCTAACATTGGATAGACACATCCTAAGGGTCATCACAGAGTTCCTGAGTGGTGCAATTAACACACTCACCTGCTAACCAAAGGTTCACCCAAAGGTACCTCAGAAGAAAGACTTGTTGATCTACTTCTGAAAAATCAGCTGTTGAAAACTCTATGGAGTATGGCTCTACACTGATACAGGTGGGGTTGCCATGAGTCAGAGTCAACTCAATGGCAACCGGTTTTTTAAGGCTCATCACATACACAGCATGACCAGCCATGCAATGCTATGTTACCTGTTATATACATATATATATACATACATATATATATGTTACATGTTTGTGTATATGTATATATTTCCCTCTTTCCTTTCTATCATATTGTATGCAACTCACGAAAAGTGCCAAACAAAGATGTGGTTTCCATGCAAAGTCCCTAATGGGGAGAAATCAATTCCGTCTGGGATATTCTTGGAATATTTCACAAAGGAGAACTTTGCTGAATGGAGTAAGGAGAAAGAAAGTGGGAAGACATAAAGCAAATCAATTTTCCTAGAGATTTAATTGGGAGTCACTGGTGAGAGAGAAAGCCAAACATTCTCCTGGGACTAGATTTCCAGCTGAGGGGTTTGGTCTTTATCATATGGCCTGATGGAATCACTGAAATTTTGTGGAAGGAGTATGTTGGAGTTTATGAAAATTAGTCTAGTATCAATGTACAGATGAGAATAATTGTGGAAATAGGTCAAGTGCTATGGGCTTTATTTCAATACTCAGAGAGTGAGGTTAATGATGTTCTAAATTATGGTAGTGGTGGTGGTTGTGGGAAATAAAAGGAAAACTGCAAAATATAGACTGAAAGAATAATCTAGATGATACTATTGCTGATTAATATGAGGACCTAATAAGAAAGAGGGACTTAAAAATTATAAAATTATGAGCCTCTCTGATGAAGATTATTGAGGTACTGCTGATGGAAACTAAGAAGTTTGGAGAGAACAATGGTGAAGCATAGAAGCAATGTGTGAGAGAAGAGAGCTCGATTTGGGACATATTAACTATGGTGAGTTGATAGGAAATCCAAGCAGAAATACTGGGTAAACTGTTGATGATGTGACATTGGTAGAGATAAACGATGTTTGAAGCTGGGGGAATGGATCATATCACTGATATAGAGAATGTATTCAAAGAATCAAATATGCCAAGAAGAGAAACCTTAGGTGGAAGAAGAGAAAGGATCCGGTAAAGGTGGCAGAACAAGAAAGAACTGAGCATCAGTCCAATAAGGAAAATAGAAAGCACACTAGGTATTTACAAAGTTGGATTGAATACAAAGGATTGGTTAATAGATATTAGAAAGTTTCAAGACAGAAAAAGATGCTGAGGTAACACAGACATTAATTAATAATTACAGGTAAGAGCTACCAACCCTAGGGCTGGGAAAACAAAGGCGAAGAGATGGTAATACTAGAACAAAAACTTCGGAATCCCATTGAGCTGGCACTGGGTCCTTAGGAAAAATCTCTTGAAGCTGATTTTCAGACCTCCTCTGGTCATGGGAGAAGAGGAGGGGATCTAGTCTGGCATATGCCAGGAATTCTGTGGAGAGGGCATGGCACTGCAGACGCCCAGGAGAGTCTGCCCCGGTGTGTGAGGTGACATGGGTCAGCTCACACTCCAACCTCAACGGTGGTATCTTCTGCTTACCAGCAGAGGCTGGTGCTAGAAGTGTCAAAAGAAGCCAGAAGCTGGAACTAACAGTCAGCTGTTGCTGAAAAAATCCTGGTAAGAACTGGAAAAACAGAAAGGAATTTCCTTTTGCTCCCTCCTCTCACCTTCCCGTCTCTCTCTAGTGCCTCCCTTTGGCAGAACCTGACAGGAAGCAGCAGATGAGGAAATCTGGGAAAAATCGTAGAGTTGCATCCCCAAACTGCGAGTAGAAAAGGCCCTCTTGGAGTTGAGAGATACTACGTAAATAATCAGCACATCTAGAGAAGGATGTGTTACAGAAATCAAGGAAAAGATGTGGTTTCAATAAAAAAGGGGAGGGAAACTCCAACAAATTCTGGAAATAGGTTAAAGAGAGACTAGGAAAAGACTTTAAAATTTGGTTGTCGTTAGGTGCCGTTAAGTCACCCCCAACTCGCTGACCCCATGTATAACAGAACAAAACGTCGTCTGGTCCTGCACCATACTCGTGATAGTAGGTATTCTGAGCCCACTGTTGCAGCCACTGTGTCAGTCCATCTCATTGAGGGTCTTCCTCTTTTTTGCTGACCCTCTACTTTCCCAAGCATGATATCCTTTTCCAGGGATTGATCCCTTTTGATAAATTTAAATTTGGTTATGAAGTTATAAATGAAATGTTTTTAAATGGGTAAGTGTTGGAGCAAATTCTCATCAAAAACATTAGAGACTATTCCCAATGTCCTTGATTAACTGGTGGTGCCAATTTCCCCTTTATTCTAAGAACTTTAAAAATATTAAATGAAGCTTTTATTATATCTACAGGGAATAAGAAACTATATTCCAAAATGCATTTAACAAAAACAAAAATTATATACATTTTCAATGAAAGTACTAATGATAAAGAATAAAATATTTTTATTATTTTACCAAAATGGTAATGATTTTTCCAAGAAATACATTTATAAAATACATTAGCCTATCCTTTTTCATTGGCATCAATACATTTAAAAAAATTCTTATTAAAGTCCTTATGAGTCATTGGAAAGCTATGATAAGCCCATCTCAGGGCTTATCATTAAATATTGTGCTATGATGCCGCTGGCACCACAGCAGAGAGTCTCAGTGGCATAAAGAAAATTATTTTTCTCCCTCTTGCAGAGAACAGAATTCCATCACAACATCATCTCTGCTCTTTCCCTTCCCCCCCCCCCCGAGCTTAGAAAATTTGCTTAGAATGTACATTCCACAGTCCTCTGAAGTACTATAGTAACATTAATAAATTCCTCACGTGACAGTTGGAAAAAAGCCATTAGATGGATATAAAAACCTAGGTGCTTCTCAGGTTTGAAATGGGTTAAAAATTTTCTCCACGTATAAAAAAAAGGAAACTTGAAATTTTGAAAACTCTTTAAGTGCAATAATTTTCAGACTAAGTATTAGGCTACCGGCTTGTGCTAAATACTGTGAGTATCTCTGTATTTATGACAGAGCATAGAGCTAGCACCATACTTTGTTAGTGGAGTGGCAGGTTAGAGGTTAGAAGCTGTAGGGTAATCGTGATTTCATGTACAAGGAACAAAAAGACTGAACGAACAGTCAAGCGTAAGCGCTAAATGACCCCCCTCTCCCTTCCTGGGAACAAGTTACATATTCTAGGAGGTTCTTTCAAGATTCTAACGTGCTATTTTCTGAAGCTGAACTTTAGATCACCTTTGATTTCCTCATTTCCTTTGACAGTGTTTGTTTAGAAATTTATATGCAAATGCGTTTTATGCGCACACATACCCCACAGTTTAGACCAATAATGACACAACTTGCTGTTTGATAGAGAAAGAGGAGAAGATGCCTAGCGAACAGAGTTGTGTCTCAGTTAATCCATATTGGAAAATGTTTCACAAGTCATCTTAAAGGCTATGTTTCTACGTGATATAATAGTTACTCTCTACTATTGAAACACTGTATCTTTTCTGATTAAGCTCTCAAAGTAACCATATAATCCAGGAGTTATTATTCCCATTTAACATATGAACAAACTGAGGCTGAAAGAGAACCCTGTCCAAGATAACACAGATGTTAAATGACAGAATTAGAAAGAGCTCTAATACTCAAGTTCTTTCCACTAAACTGTGCTGCAAAAATGCATCTACACTTAAAGAGAATCAGTATCAGAACTGGTACTTCTAGTTTTCTGTTGTTTACAACACTGTCTCTTTGCTAAGGGCATCACTGATTCATCTGTTTAGAAAAAGAATCCATTCTTTGGAATCATTCTGCAACCAGGTATATAGATACAGTCCAGCAAATTGCAATAGAAAGTCCTTCGGAAAGAGTTGTGCAGAGCTGCTCGGGTGGGTAACTACTGTTCTCTCTGGGAGGAAACTGGCTCAATAAGTAAAAGAGAAGGACTGATGTTGTCTTTTAAAGGAGGAGTAAGATTTACTACTGAAGCCAAGAATATGTTATCAAGGACACTGAAGGCTTAAGTTTGCTTGGCTTTTAGCTATTTCTTTGCCTATTCATGGGGATCCCCAAGGGTTAGCACAACGCTTGGCATGAAGATCAACAAAATTTGTTGAATTCATGAGTTGAAAAGAATAGTCATACCATAGGTTTCTAAAAATTGTTTGGAGATCCTCAGATAAAAAACCAAATCTTAGAAGAATAGGATATTTTCCTGAAAGTTATTCCTCAGGAAACCTTATTTTCAATGTATGAAAAGAAATTGATTGTTGGTCAAGGGTTTGTAACCATGAGCTTTTTTTTTCTGAGCTAGTAAGTGATGGAGGAAATCACACTATCTTCTTTACTCTCAAGGCAAAGAGTAGGTACACCAATTACTTACACTCTTAAAACATGGTATATCTACATAGATGTATCTTTCTATGATATATTCTGACTGAAAAACCCAGTAATAAACAGCAGTTACTCCTGTGATAGGGAGAAAATATTTTGCTTTGAGAATATATTTTATTTTTAAAGTTCCCTTGAGATTAATTAGATTGAAAAAGTGAGGGAAAAATAAGAATAAACCTGAGTGTTTTTAAGGAATAAAAAATATTTTGTCTAAATTCTCTAACATCTAAGATACCTGAAATTAGAATTGCCCTCCAATGGCCCAGACCTATCCACTCCAGCCAAAACTGTGATCCTTAGCCAATTGCTTGCATGTTGCAATGAGATCCAAAGTGCTCCTGCATTGCAGAAGTAATACACCAATTACTGCAACAGCCCAAGTGTCCATCAGAGCAAATTACAGCAGCTGGAGTCCAGGAATATCTCTTAGAATGTGCAAAAACTGGAAAATACTACACTTTGAAGACAGGTTGACCGATAGGCTGAACTTAGTATAAAATCATGTATTTCCAGGACTGTAAGGAACAAACTTCAAAATAAAGTCATGAGAAGCTGAATTGAATTGTTATTATTGTTCTTAATTTGTGAGTGAAGGAATCATGGCAAATTGTCCATGATAAACTTTGTCCATTGACTCACTGGGAAACATATCTATATGTTAAATATATATTGCATGTTACACATTACAGATGTTACATATTAAATACTATATGGAGAGAATTGTACAGGTAAAAATGTTGAATTGAAAAGTGTTGTGCTATATATGTTTTTACAACAATAAAACAAATTTTATGGAGAAAGACACAAATCATCATTGCCACGACCTTCTTTCAAACATATGCAACTATAGTTGTATTTGATAAAATACAAATTCATTTTACATATTACTATATTTAGAGTCCTTTGGTGGCACAAATGGTTAAAGTCTCAGCTACTAACCAAAAGTTGGCAATTTGAATCCACGAAGAGGCACCTCCGAAGAAAGGCCTGTCAATCTACTTCCAAAAGATCACAGCCTTGACAAACTTGTGGAGCACAGTTTGCCATGAGTCAGAATCAACTAGACAGCATCTGGTATTAGTGTATTTATAGTAACTTTTCAATTGTGGCACATCCTCCTAACCAATAAAAAGGATAAAACATTTGTGAATGATGTGAAAACTTTTGATCATTAAAGTTACTGCCATATTCCAAAGAGTTGTGCAGTGAAATGAGGACACCAGACAGAAGGATGGCAGACAGAGATTAATTTTCACAAAAACAGCTCTATATGATGACTTTTTATTAACTAGAAAAAGTACTTTCCTCAAGTAAAAATACTAGGTAAATATATATTCTATTTCTTAAGAATTATTATTATAATATTCTGTATAAATTATATCAGTCAAAAATTCGTAATAGCCCCTAAAAAATAAAATACTTAGGAATAAATCTAACCAGGGATATAAAAGACCTATACAAAGAAAACTACAAAACACTACTGCAAGAAACCAGAAGAGCTCTACATAAATGGAAAAACATACCATGTTTATGGATAGGTAGACTTAATATTGTGAAAATCACAATTCTACCCAAAGCAATCTATAAATACAATGCAATCCTGATCCAAATACCAACAACATTCTTTAAAGGGATGGAAAAACTAATGATTAACTTTATATGGAAAGGGAAGAGGCCCCGGATAAGTAAACCATTATTGAAGAAGAAGAATAATGTCGAAGGACTTGCACTACCTGACCTCAGAACCTACTATACGGCTACAGTAGTCAAAACAGCCTAGTACTGGTACAACGACAGATACGTTGACCAATGGAACAGAATCGAGAACAGAATCGATGTAAATCTATCCTCTATGGTCACCTGTTCTTCAACAATGTCCCAGAGTCCATCAAATGGGGAAAAGACAGTCTTTTTTACAAACGGTGCTGGCAAAATTGGATGTCTATCTGCAAAAAAATAAAGCAGGACCCATACCTCACACCATACACAAAAACTAATTCAAAATGGATCAAAGACCTAAATATAAAACCAAAAACTACAAAGATCATAGAAGAGACCATAATACGCGGCATTAACAGGATACAAACCATAACTGATGACATACAAACTCCAGAAAATAAGCTAGATAACTGGGATTATCTAAAAATTAAACACTTACGCTCATCAAAAGACTTCACCAAAAGAATAAAAAGAGAACCTACAGACTGGGAAAAAAAATTTTGGCTATTACAAATCTGACAAAGTTCTAAATCTCTAAAATCTACAGGAAAATCCAACACCTCTACGACAAAAAGACAAATAATCCAGTTAAAAAATGGGCAAAGGAAACGAACAGACACTTCACAGAAGAAGACATTAAAGCGGCTAACACGCATGAGGAAATGCTCATGATCACTAGCCATTAGAGAAATGCAAATTAAAACCACAATGAGATACCATCTCACCCGGCATTACTGGCACAAATCAAAAAAAATAAAAAAACAAATGTTGGAAAGGCTGCGGGGAGATCGGAACTCTTATGCGCTGCTGGTGGGGATGCAAAATGGTACAACCATTTTGGACAATGATATGGCGCTTCCTAGAAAGCTACAAATAGAAATACCATATGATCCAGCAATTCCACTCCTAGGAAAATATCCTAGAGAAATTAGAGAAGGCGCACAAATAGACATACGCACACCCATATTCATTGCAGCATTGTTCACAATAACAAAAAGATGGAAACAACCTAGATGCCCATCAACAGACGAACGGATCAACAAACTATGGTACACACACACAATGGAGTACTACATACCAATAAAGAACAATGATGAATCTGCGAAGCATCTCACAACATGGATGAATCTGGAGGGCACTACACTGAGTGAAATAAGTCAGTCATAAATGGACAAATATTGTGTGACATCACTACTGTAAAAACTCATGAAAAGGTTTACACACAAAAAGAAATAATCTTTGATGGTTATAAGAGAGGGCAGGGGTGGGGTGGAAAAACACTAAATAGACAATAGATAAGTGGTAACTTTGGTGAAGGGCAAGACAGTACACAGTACTGGAGAAGCCAGCACAACTTGTTCAGGGTAAGGTCACGGAAGCTCCATAGACAAATCCAAACTCCCTTAGGGACTGAATTACTGGGCTAAGGGCATGGGGACCATGATCACAGGGAATATCTAGTTCAATTGGCATAACATAGTTCATAAAGAAAATGCTCTACATTCTACTTTGATGAGTAGCATCTGGGCTCTTAAAAGCCTGTGAGTGGCCATCTAAGATACTCCACTGGTCTCACCCCTTCTAAAGCAAGGGAAAATGAAGAGAAGTAAAGACACAAGGGAAAGATTAGTCCAAAGGACTAAGAGACCACAATGACTACTGCCTCCACCAGACTGAGTTCAATACAACTAGATGGTGTCCAGCTATCACCAACTTACTGCTCTGACAAGGATCACAACACAGAGTCCCAGACAGAGCTAGAGAAAAAATAGACTAGATTAGTGGTCTGACAGACACTGGAGAAACCCTGAGAGTATGGCCCCCGGACACCCTTTTAGCCCGGTAATGAAGTCACTCCAGAGGTTCACCTTTTAACCAAAGATTAAACAGACCCATAGGACAATGAGACTAAAGGGGCATACCAGCCCAGGGGCAAGGACTA
The DNA here is from genome assembly GCA_030035585.1 of Dugong dugon. NCBI lineage: Eukaryota > Metazoa > Chordata > Mammalia > Sirenia > Dugongidae > Dugong > Dugong dugon. Next base: position 14,411,901 of record CM057463.1, on the reverse strand, counting down.
AAAGGCAGGCGGGGACAGGAAATCTGGTAATAGGGAACCCACATTCGAGAAGGGAGAATACTGACATGTCATGGGGTTGTTAATGTCATAAAAAAATGTATGTACTAACTGTTTAATGAGAAGCTAGTTTGTTCTGTAAAACTTCATCCAAAGTTCAATTAAAAAAAAACTCTAAAACAAAACAATATAAAATTTCTGCTTTATCATTTACTAACAAATTTAAAGAATACTCAAAGAATATAGGTAGCCCTAGAATATTTTGCAAGGATATTCTGTTGCAGGCTGTTATATTTTACACCTCTTTTTGTGACATTATAATACTGTATTGTTTTTGTCAGGATTAAATATTTGTTAGTAAAAACAAACAAACCAAACCTGTTGTCATCAAGTTGATTCCAACTCATAGCGACCCTATAGGACAGAGTAGAACTGCCCCATAGGATTTCCAAGGAGCGGCTGGTGGATTCAAACTGCCAACTTTTGGGTTAGCAGCCAAGCTTTTAACCACTAAAAATATATACAATCCTTTTCCAGCGGTGTCATATACTAAACAAAATCCTCTCAAAATATTAAGGAGCCCTGATGGCGCGGTGGTTAAGCATTCAGCTGCTAACAGAAAGGTTGGCAGTTCAAGCCCAACAGCTTACAAATGTAAACATAACATTCTATATGGCATACATCAGAAGTTTTATTTAAAATAATAGAGTAGTACCATATGTTATTGACACAATTCCATAAGACATCGTAAAATGTACATTATTTTATATACTCTAAGGGGATAAAACCAAATACAAAGTGCCAATAAAAATATGGCGATTTTTAAAAAAAATCATTGTAAGTAGCATCCCAAATTCAGGAGTATTGAAATGTAAGAATATGATGAAATATAACCCTTAACATTTATGAAATTATTGAAAATAATTCCACTCATTAAATTTACCATAATTTTAATTCTCTGATTTGTATATTATCCCCTAAACAATTTCCATCAAGAGTTTTCCATTTGATATTGAAATTACATGGCCAAATATTTGGCTCAGCAGAAGATGCACTCAACAGATTTTTCTTTTATGGTTTTATTTTAAATTTCTTCTACTTGGAAGTAGAGGGTAAATTTATGTCTGACTCCATCAGTGTTGTATTTGTGCTACATTATCTAGAAGCTAGGAGCTTTAAGGCTTTTTTAAAATGGATATTTCATGTTTTTTTTACCAAACTTTACTTAACAATCCAAATAATTTCCTTTCATTTTTTTCTCTAGTGGCTTTCTGTTTTCTGATGCTGATAATTAAAAAGAAAAAATATTTTTAAATATAATGGGAGAAATAGCGTCATAATTTAGTGTTTAACCTTAGAATTTGTAAACAAATAATATGTGTCATAAGCTCCTAAATTTTAACAACCATTTACTTTTGGAGTGAAGAAATATCTATAATAAATTAATATTTTCCATAATGTAATTAGCAGATAATTATGTTGTGGCTGTTGTTGTTAGACGCTGTCAAGTGCCTTCCCATTCACAGTGACCCTATGTACAACGGAACGAAATACTGCCCAGTCCTGCGCCATCCTCATAATCCTTGCTGTGTTTGAGCCCATTGTTGCAGCCACTGTGTCAATCCATCTGCTTGAAGGTCTTCCTCTTTTTTGCTGACCCTCTACCTTACCAAGCATGATGTCCTTCTCCAGGGACTGGTCCCTCCTGATAACATGTCTAAAGTATATGAGATGAATTACATAGAAGCTCTAATGTATATTTATTATTTTATTCATTATTAATAGTAAAATAATATTATTACATAGTGATCTATGCCATAATAAAAGAATCGTAGATTTAAATTGGGAACTCAGTAGTACCATCCCAAAAGAGTAAATAACAATACAAATTCTCAGCCGTTTTATCTTTCTTTCTGGAACACTGATTACATATACGTAAAAAGGAAAGATTGTGAATGACTGAAAATGGAAAAAAAATTAATAATGATTGCCAGGAGTTCTTTCTGTGGAATACTAGGCATGGTTTATCATCCCCTTCCAGGTATTTAATTCTATGTAGGTTTGCAGCTTTCATTGTCTTTGAGCAAGCTATTTACAATTTTATACATTGCAGGAAAGGAGCTCTGGTGGCACAGTGGGTAAGTGCTCAGCTGCTATCCAAAAGGTCTACGGTTAGAACCCACCAGCAGGTCCATGGGAGAAGGATGTGGCAGTCTGCTTCCATTAATGCTTACAGCCTTGGAAACCCTATGGGGCAGTTGTACTCTGTCCTATCGGGTCACTGTGAGTCAGAATCAACTTGATGGCAATGGATTTGGTTTTTTTTTTTTTTGAAGTTGTAGAAAACTGTTAGTGATGCAAATGGTTTGTCTTCATAGAAGTGCAAATAAATTTTACCCAGTGATGATGCAGTTGCTTCTGCCCTACCAACAGGCCAGTTTTGCATCTACTAGTAAATTCATTACTGCATTCCTGATTGCCTATATATGTCTGTTCTTTAGAGTCTCCTTCAAGTGAATTTTCTTTTTGTACTTCAGTTTGTATTGCCTACCTTTGACTTTATATATTCTATCTTCTGTTTAATCCAATCTGCTGCTACATCTACTGTTCCATCCCACAAGGGATTAATTTCAGACTGCATTTTGCTGTTCTTAATTTCCATTTAATCATTTTTTATACAGCCCAAATCTCTATTGAAATGCTCCATCTTTTTCATTCATTTTCTATATTTTTACTCCATTTTCTTTAACATATTAATCATACTTCTTTTGATGTCCTCAACCACTAACTCTGAATCTACTCCTATTGACTGTTTTATATTTTGCTTATCAAGCAATATTTCCTGCTTCATTTATATGTCTAGTGATTTTTGTTTTACATTAGACCTTGTGGATGATCTAGTTTTGTAGATGCTCTGGATTATATTATCTTTCTCTAAAATGTATTGAGTTTTGTTCTGGAAGGCAGTTAAATAATTGACAAATTACTTTGATCCTACAAAGGGCTTGGTTTTGGGCTTTTTGAAGGCAAGTATATTTAAGCTTTGCCTTTATTCCTAGAATGTAACCTTGTTCCTACTACGTGATCCTATGTGTAACGTCTTCCTAAGGTAACAACTGAATGTCAATGGTATTCAGCAAGTTGTCACTATTTTGACTAAGCCCAAATTTCATCTTTTCCCAGCACTACTTAGCCTCTGAATCTCTGCCCAGATTTTAATCTCTAGACAGTTCTTCTCTGCTAGGTCTCCCAGAGATTCAGCCTGGGCATGCACAGTTTAAGAGCTGTTCAAGGATTTCTGAGGGAAGTTTTATATAAATTTTTGGAGCTCCTTCTCTGTAGATTCCTCTTCCCTGGTTCCCTGGCCTACAAAATGTAGCCATATTAGCAGCCCTAAAGGTTAATCTCTGTTTAGTTTGCACAATAAGCTGCTGTTTTGGTCTCCACTTTCCTGTGCTATGGTTTAAAAATTTCTTCAATGAGAAACCTGGCATCAGTGTAGGTCACACTTCACATGCCTCTTTTTTCCAAAAATCACAATCTTGCATTGTTTGCTGTACAATGCCTGCACATAGTAGGTTTATATATTTTGTCAAATTTTTATGGTAATAGGGTATGTCTAATTCCAGATATTCTCTTATGTCTGTAATATGTCTGTAACTGGCAATAACTTTTGAATGATTTATGGCTTATCTAAATCTAAATAAACAAATATTTTCCCTCAGTACTTCGAAGACATTATTTCGTTATTATCTGATGTCTATTGATGTTTCTAAGAAATATTTTGTGATTGTGATTGTTACTTAGGTATGGATTATTTATAGGTAATCTGTTTCGACTCTCTAGTAGACTTTTCTGTCATTCTCTTCCCAAACGTTCTGCAGTTCCTCTATGATGTGTGCAGGAGAGGATTTGCTTTTATTTCTCTTGGTAGGGACTTGATGTGCTTTTTCAGAGAACTCAAAACCTTTTTGCAAGTCTTAAAAATTTGGAATAAAACATTATAACTGTTACCTCGCTCTGATACTCTCTTTCTGGGACTCCTGTTAGACACATATTAAAGTTTCTCATGTTATCCTCCTTGAATCTTAATTACTCTTAATATTTGTTTTAAAAATCTCTGAGTTGAATTCTAAGTGACGTCTTCTGATTTATCTCCTAATTCTCTTTTTACCTATAGCTAATCAATGGTTTAATTTATCTACCGAATTTTTAATTCATGCCTACCGTATTTTTACATAAATAACAGGCAACTTCTCCATTTGTTTGTCAACAGCACCCTGCCCCTGTAGGTATCTTCGTAAACAAACTATGCTAATTTTTTTACAGCAACACTTAAAAAAATTAGCATAGTGGTATTTATGAACATACTTGGCAGGTGGAGGGAACAGTTGCAAACAAAAGTAGAAGGCGTGTGTTATTTGCTTAAAAATACAGTATATTTTGAATTTTAAAAATTGTTTTTGATTCGTTTTTGAATCTGCTGCTTCATTTTTTCACAAAGTCCTGTACTGTTCTTACGAATTTTATTTATTTCTGTTTATCGTCTAATCTTTAAATAGACTTAAATGTCTTCTATCTTGTTAATTATGCTTTACAGTGCTTTTCAGGATGGATTCTTGTTTCTCTAGTTCCCCAGGTGCAAATACTTCTTTTTATTCTATGTGAACGTGTTCCCTCATAGCAGTGAAATTCCTCGTGGATTTTACTATTTTTATCTATCAGTTTATCATCAGACAGGATTATTTTCTATAAGAAAAATAAGGAAAACAGTCTGAGAAGACAAAGCAAGCATCAGAACCACACTGAAGTAGGATAAAAATTTTGGAATTATCACACAAGGTATTTAAAATAACTCTGATAAATAGGTTCTAATGGAAAAGGTAGACAATATGCAGGAACAGATGGGTAATATAAGCAGAGAGATGGAAATGCTAAGAAAACTCGAAAGGAAATGTTAGAAATAAAAAGCACTATAACAAAAATGGAGAATATACTTGACGGATTCAACAATAGATTGGACATGGTCAAGAAAAGAATCTGTGAGCTCGAACATGTTTCTATAAAAACTTCCCAAACAGAAATACAAAGACAAAAATAATAATAAAAAGAAACAGAATATCTAAGAATTGTGAGACAAATATAGAAGGTGTAACAAACATGTAATTGAAATATCAGAAGGAAAAAAAGAAAGAAAGAGACAGAAAACGGAGCATGACTGATACGTTCCAAAAATAATGACAGATTTCAAACCACAGATCCAGGAAACTTGAGAACACCAAGAAGAATAAGTATCAAAATATTTACACCAAGGCATATCATATTCAAAATACAGAAAAAAGAAAGAGAAAATATTGAAAGAGGCCAGAGGTAAAAAAAAAAAAAAAAAAAAAAATCATACGTTTACAGGTAAAAGAATAAAAATTAAAACAGATTTCCCCAAAAAAGCAACAAGAAGAGAGGAGAGGGAAATATTTAAACTGTTGAAAGAAAAGAACCACCACCCTAGAATTCCATATCCAGGAAAATTACACTACGGAAGTGAAAGAGAAATACTTTCTCAGACAAACTCAAACTGAGGAAATTTCTTTCCAGCAGAACTGCCCTGCAAGAAATATTAAAAGAAGTTTTACAGGGAGGAGGAAAATGATATAGGCCAAATACTCAGATATATGCATTGCATTGGGCAAATCTGCTGCAAAAGACCTCTTTAAAGCGTTAAAAAGCAAAGATATCACCTTGAAGACTAAGGTGCGCCTGCCCCAAGCCACGGTGTTTTCAGTAGCCTCATATGCATGTGAAAGCTGGGCAGTGAATAAGGAGGACCAAAGAAGAATTGATGCCTTTGAATTCTGGTGTTGGTGAAGAATACTGAATATACCACAGACTTCCAAAAGAACAAACAAGTCTGTCTTGGAAAAATACAGTCAGAATTCTCCTTAGAAGCAAGGATGATGAGACTACGAAAAAGGAGACCCTCAACAAGATGGCTCCACACAGTGGCTCCAACAATGGGCTCAAGCATAACAACGATTGTGAGGATGGCGCAGGACTGAGCAGTGTTTCATTCCATTGTACAAAGGGCAGCTGTGAGCTGGAACTGACTCAAGGGCACTAACAACAACAACAACAGATACACATTTAAAAAAAAAAAAAAGACGAAAAGCAACAGAGAAGGAATAATTGAAGGTAAAACAAAATATTTGTGTTTCTTATTCTTAATTGAGCTAATTAATAAATTTGGTTAAAGTAATAATCGTAACAATGTAATGTGTGATTGTATATATGGATAAGTGAAATGAATGACAGCAATTTTTGGACGGATGGAGGAAGAAACTGGGGATGCTGTTATAAGGGACATACACTCAATGAAGTGGTACAGTGTTATTATTTGAAAAGATTTAGATTAGTTGAAAATGTATTTTGCAAACTCTAGGGCAACTCCTAAAATTTTTTTAAAGAAATATAACTGATATATTAAGAAAAGAGAGAAAATGGAATCACATAAAATATTCAGTTAAAACTAGAGAAGGCAGAAAAAGGGAAGAAAAAAGAAACAAAAAAACAAGTGCAATGGATATATAAAACAGTTACAAATATGTTAGGTATTAATCCAATGATATCAATAATCAATTTAAATGAGAATGGTCTAAATAACCAAGTAAAAGACAAAGAATGCTGGAGTGGATAAAAAAACAAGACTAACTCTATGCTGCCTGTACCAAAAACCAACCAAGCCCATCGCCGTTGAGTAGATTCCAACTCATAGCAACCCTATAGGACAGAGCAGAACTGCACCATGGGGTTTCCAAGGAGCAGCTGGTAGATTCGAACTGCTGACCATTTGGTTAGCAGACAAACGCTTAACCACTGTGCCACTTAAAAAACAGAGATAGGGGAAAGAGAGAGGTGAATAAGTATATATCATGCTAACACCAATCAAAAGAAAGTGGAATAGCCATATTAATTTCATACAAATCAGACTTCAGAACAATGAAAATAATCAGTGATAAGAGGTGCACTACATAATAATAAAGGAGTCAATTCTCTAAGAAGACATATGTATCAGTCTTAACCATGTATGCACCTAATAACAGAGCCTCAAAATACGTGAGGCAAAACAAATAGAACAACAACAGAAAATAGACAAAACCACTATTATAATTCATGTTTATATATATAATTTATGAATCAAGCAGGAAGAAAGTCTGTAAGTATATGCCATATTTTTTCACAAACAACACACATTTTATATGTTTTTTTGCCAACCATGGAACCCCTCCCGTGTTATTTTCATAAGCACATTAGCATGCCAATTTTTTTTACATGTTGCTGACTTCAATTGACACAAAAAAGACATAAACTATGAAAGGAGCAGACCTAACATAACCTAGTGGTTTCACTTGAGACAATCTGATAAGTTTTTTGCAGTCAACTATTGACCTAATGTGCTTTAATTATCAACTTAAATTAATGGAAACAATCGTACAGTTTTGATTATTTATTTTCTGATTACCAGGGGACTACCAAACTCAATCTGTGACTTCTTGACCATAGCTTATACCTTTATTATACAATTATGATCAAAGGTAATATTTTCAGACTTTTTATATATATAAGCAGGAGACTAAAGAAAATGAACAGGATGAAAAAAAAATGAACAGAACAATATGATTTAACCTGTAATATGGGAGGACGAGTGAATGAGGCCAAAATTCATCTCTGGAAATGTCACAAGATATGTGCAGCCTATGTATGAGTGTGCTATGGCAGAGCTGTTATACTTACTTTCACCATTTCCCTGTGTTATATGTGCAGGCACATTATTTATTTGAGTGTGTTATTTGTGAAGAAATATGGTAGCTGACCTGAACAGCAGTATTAATCAACTAGAGCTACTAGACTATTTCATTCAACAAGAGGGGAATACACATTGTTTTGAAGTTCACTTGTAACATTCACCAAGATAGAACATATTCTGAGCCAAAAAACACATCATACCAATTTAAAAGAAGAGATATTACTCAAATATTGTCTTAGGCTGGGTTCTCTAGAGAAGCAAAACCAGTAAAGCTTATAAATATAGATAGAGAGAGATTTATATCAAGGAAATAGCTCACACAATTGTAGAGGCTAAAATGTCCCAAGTCCACATATCAGGGTAGAGGCCTTTCCCAGTTCACGTAGCCACAGAAGCTGGTGAGCCCAAGGTCGGCAGGTCGGAGAAGGGCTCCCGTTCACCGGCTGTGAAGGTCAGTGAATTCCAAGATCAGCAGACAAGACCGCAAGGTTTGTCCTGATCCACGTAGCTGCAGGGACTGACGAACCCAAGGTAGGCAGGTCGGGGAACCAGACTCTTGCTTGCAGGCTGAGAAGTTAGACGAATTCTTAGATCAACAAGTAAGCTGCTAGCTCAAGTCCCACAAACAGGAGGTGAGACAACAAGAGGCAGCTGCTGAGTCTGGAACAAGCCAAAAACCTTGGCAAGGTGAGCAGGCAGAAGGTAACCGGTGGAAGGCAGAGAGATGAAACTGAGTGGGCGGTGAGCTGCCACAGGCCCCGCCTCTGCCAGCACCACTCAGCAGATTCCATCATGGTGGCGATCACAACATCATACAACGCTAAAACACTGAGAGTAATGGTCTAGCCAAGTTGACATACAATCTTAACCCTCACTAATATGTTCCCAGATTACTATGAAACTCTGATGAAAGAAATCAAAGTCTTAAATAAGTGAAGGGATATTCTGTGTTTTTGGATTGGAAGACTCAGTATTGTTAAAACATCTATTCTTCCCAAAGTGATCTATAGAATCAATGCAATCCAATCAATACCCCAGCAAGCTATTTTACAGATATTAACAAATTGATTATAAAATTTATACGAGAAGGCAAAAAACCCAGAATAGTCAACACAATACTGAAGAAGATATAAGTTGGAGGACTCACACTGTCCAAATTCAAGAATACTGTAAACCTACAGTAATCAAGACACCATGATTTTTTCACAAGAATAGACACATAGATTAGTAGAACAAAATAGCCCAGAAATAGACCTCCACAAATATAGCTGACTAATCTTAGACAAAAGACCAAAGGCACGTCAGTGGAGAGAGGATAGTTTTTTCAACAAACGGTGCTAGAAAAACTGGACATCCATACGCAAAAAAAAAAAAAGTGTATCTAGACACAGAGCTTACACCTTTCACAAAAATTACCTTAAGATGGATCATAGATCTAAATGTGATATGTAAAACTATAAATCTTCTAGGAGAAAATCTAGGTGACATTAGATTTGCCAATAAGTTTTTAGATACAACAATAAAAGCATGATCCATGGAAGAAAAATGGATGAGTTAGACTTCATTAAAATTAAAAACTCTACTTTGTGATAAATACTGTTAAGAGAATGAAAAGACAAGTCACAGACTAGGAGAAAATATGTGTATAACACATATCTTATAAAGATCTTGTATCCAAAATATACCAAGAGCTCTTCAAAGTCAACAATAAGAAAACAAACAACCAAATTAAAAAATGGGCAAAACATCTATATGCCTCAACAAAGAAGATATATAGGGGGCAAATAAACATAAAAAGATGCTCAACAGAAAATGTCATTAGGGAACTGCAAGCTGAAACAACAATGATAAACCACAATTATTAGAATGGTTAAAATCCAAAAATAAATGAATGAGTGAAGGAATAAATAAAATCTGACAATACCAATTGTTGGTGAGGATATAGAGAAACAGGAACTCCCATTCACTGCTGGGGGAATGCAAAAAACAAAAACATATGGTCACTTTGGAAGATAGTCTAGCAGTTTCTTACAAAGATAAATACAGTCTTGCCACGTGATCTGGCAACCATATTCTTAGGTATATATTCAACTGATTTGAAAACCTCTGTCCATACAAACACCTGTATACAAGTGTTCATGGCATCTTTATTCATACTAGCCCCCAACTGGAAGCAACCAAGATTCCCTTCAACAAGTGAATGGATAAACAAACGGTGGTACATCCACACAATGCATTATTATTCAATGATAAAAAGCAATGAGCTATCAAGCCATGAAAAGGCATGGGAAAACCTTAAATGCATTTGCTGAGTGAAGAAGTCAGTCTGAAAAAGCTACACACTGTATGATTCTAATTATATGACATTCTGGAAAAGGAAAAACAGTGGTTTCTAGCAGTTCAGGGAGAATGGGTGAGGGTTGAGTAGAGTAATTAAGCACAAGGTAATTTTAGTGTGGTGAGACTATTCTGTATGGTGTAAATATGACATTATACATTGCCAAAACCCATAGAACTTTATAGCACAAGGAGCTACCTTAATGTACGTAAATTTAAAAAAAAACTAATTTAGGAGGTTGAGGGATTTCCAGAAATGAATGTATACTTTGACAAGGGAATCTAGCTTTATTAAAATGTATGAAATGACCTCACTCTAGTGAGCGTAGGGAAAGATGCTGACCTAAGTAACTTTGGAAAGTTATGTATGACTCAAGGCGAAAGGAACTACCTATAGCACTGTATTCTAGTTGCTAAAGTTGTTTCCAACAGTGGTGTGTTACAAAATCTTATACTACTATACATATACACTGAAATGAACAAATAAGTAAAAGGATGGCAGGTGGTGCAAATTAGGCTTCTCACTGTTGTAGTTGCAATTCACAGATAAGCAAGGGGAGGAAACTAACGTGATCCATATAGTAATGGATTAGAGTAGAAGACATCAGTATGATATCTCATGTTTAGCTTAGTAAAGATAGCTACGTATACTTGGAAGAAGTACAGCCAGAATGCTCCTTAGATGCAAGGATGGCCAGACTTCCATCTCACATACTTTGGACACGTTGTCAGGAGGAATCAGTCCCTGGAGAAGGAAATCATGCTTGGTAAAGTACAGGGTTAGCGAAAAAGAGGAAGATCGTCAATGAGGGGGATTGACGCAGTGACTACAATGATGGGCTCAAGCATAACAATTGTGAGGATGGTGCAGGACCGGGCAGTGTTTTGTTCTGTTGTACACAAGGTCGCTATGAGTTGGAACCGACTCAACAGTACCTAATGACAATAACAACATACAGAAATATTTACAGACAATTATATATACATGCTTAGTATACACACATATATATCCTTGCTCTGTCAGCAGAGAGGGCCTCAAAACAATGATATCCTAGTAGCACAATGAGTATCCACAGTGCCCAGGTCTTGGTTACTAACACTATTCTACCAAAAAGGAACTAGGGCTGCTTGAGGAAATTGCTGTTTCTAGGACTGCAACAGAAAATATACATGATATTCCTGGAGCATCTTGTGGTGCTAAAATTAAGGAAATGGTCCAAAATAAGAAAACTATACTGAAGGGCATATGTCAGAGGTTCACAGGAGCTAAGTGAAAGAGATCCCAGTGGCCAAAGTTGACACAATCTGAGCAATAAAAGAAATAAAGTAATATTAGTTGTAACCCAAAGTATAAAATAAATATCCATGACTCCATACCGCTATAAATAAATGATGGGATAAATAAATAAGAAAGAAGAGACAAATCTCCCACGTAGAAGAATTCCTAATAATTTCTGTAGATGTTTCAGCTTCGAGGATGGGCAGCACATAGTGACTTCCTTCCTAAGAGTACAGTATGGGAAGGGAAAAAAAGAATAACATCACTTTGGAGAAACTCAACAAACACTACCTCAGTCAGGGGCTCAAGATCACTATCAACAGTCATAAATCATGTTAATAATATGAGATAAAAATGGCACTTTACCTCAGTTATCTTCTTCCTCCAAAAAAACCCATTAACACCAGTCTAATCACAAGAAACACAACAAGCAGATTTCAGCAGAGGCACATTCTGCAAAATAACTGGGTGTTATGGCTCAAAGCTGTAAAGGTCATCAAAAACAAGGGAAGTCTGAGAAACTGTCACAGCCATGTGGTACCTAAGAAGACATGAGAAGTAAATGTAATGTGGTGTCCTAGATGGGATCTTGAAACAGAAAAAAGGCATAAAGTAAAAAACCGAGGAAATTTAAACAAACTATGGGACATTAAACCAAAAAAACCAAACCCGTTGCCATGGAGTCGATTCCAACTCACAACGACCCTACAGGACGGAGTTGAACTGTCCCATAGAATTTCCAAGGAGCAGCCGGTGGGTTTGAACTGCCGACCTCTCAGTTAGCAGCTATAGCACTTAACCACTACACCACTAGTTAATAGTAATGTATCAATATTGGCTCATCAATTGTAACCAATACACCACGCAAAATGTAAGCTATAGGGGAAACTGGGTGAAGAAGTATATGGGAGCTTTCTATCTGGGCTCTTCTCAATTATTTATATAGCTCTAAACCTATTCTAAAAAATAAAGTCTAATAAATTATTTTGTAAAGTATATCTCCATTTCAAATTTTTCATCTATTATGGTGATTTATTCTCACTTAGGTTAATGATGAGCACCATTAAAATTTAAATCAGGAACGATGTCATAAAATTTCACTCTATAATTTTTTTTAAATTTTTATTCTACTTTTTGGGTGGTGAAAGGAGACTAGGTAGCCAGAAAATAAGAAATATCTTTCCTTGCAAAATTTTTTTTAGGTTTCAGTATTAAAGCAATATAGCAGGAAAAATAGTCATGCTCATACTTTTCTCCCAGTTACCTGTGATACAAATTTCAGGAGGGCACATAGGTGGAATTTGCTGTTACACCTTTCTTTCTTGATGACTCATCATGGAAAAGACAATATTAAAAACAGTATTGTACTAGCCTCATAGTTGGGGCAAGATTTTCATTATTACTTCCTTCATACCCTCTATTGTCAGTATCAGTAGGGGTAGGGAAATACCTCTATTCTTCTTCGACCCAGTACATAGGATAGAAACTGGACAAATACATTTCTGGTTCTTGGCTAGCTGAATGAATGTAATGCAACAACAATCATGGAACCTTTGTCTGATTCTTCAAACATTCAAAAAGTAAGAACATTTAATTATGTTTAACTCCATCACCAGCAAAGTAAAGCATGTTGACTTCAAATTGTATTCTGTAGTATTTTGTACAAGGAAAAGCAATGTGCACATTTTAAAGTTGAAAGAGACAATGTTCAATATTGTTGTTAACTGCTGTCCAGTCAAGTCAGCCTCTGACATATTATGCAACCCCATGCACAACGGAATAAAACACCGAGCAGTTATGTTGCATCCCCATGAGCTGTTGCGGGTCAGACAATTGTGAGTCACAAGGTTTTCACTGGAAGATTTTCAGAAGTAGATCACCAGGGTTTTCTTCCTAGCCAATCCTAGTCTGGAAGCTCCAATGAAACCTGTTCAGCATCAAAGGAACATGCAAGCCTCCACTGACAGACGGGTGGTGACTGCACATGAGCTACTTTGGCCAGGGATCTAACCACATCTCTTACACTAGAAGGTGAGAATTCCACCACTGAACCATCAATGCCACAATGTTCAATATGATAAGACAAATATTTGTTGTTAGGAATCTAAAAGCACAACCAAGAGAATGGTATACTTATTTGCATTCCATAATGCCTACAAGCTCAAAAATCATAGAATTAACAAGTAGAAAACGAATCTTAAAATTTTGATTTTTTTCATCCTTTGTCCCTATTTCAGGAGTCTACCCCATCCCCGCACTGCACATAAGCATCAAGCATCTGCACGTCACGTGTAATTCCTTCCACGGGCAATGCTGTGCCATCATTGCTCACGTGATGTTTTCCGTTGGTTGAAGATAAAACCACTTCCTGGTGGATCAAACATGCTCCTTGAATTAAAACGAACAGTTCTGAAGCCTAAGGCTAGAGTCCACTCAAGCTATTGGTTCACAAAAGGAAATAGTCTTTCAGAAGGCTCATATTTGATTAGGTTTAATCGCTCTACATAAAATACAACGAGTTTTACCTAAGCAAATGATCTTTTTTTTTCTTATTGAGTAATACATCAAAACTCTTACCTTTTGCCTTCCTTGTAAACTGGTAGTTTGATACTCTAAGCATGTATTAGGATAATTATTTACTCAAAGGAAATACTTAATAACAGGATGTTTGGACACAGGACAATAATATACGCTAATTGTTTGCAGCCTCTCATTTTCTAGTATATTAATTTTTGCCCATTGAACTTATTTCATAACATATAATCAAATACAGATTGGAATGACATTCTTCAGCACAGAAAGTTTGCCCATTATTTACCTCATATTCCCCCGTGATCTTTCTGCCCAGTGATAAGTATTGAGTTTGAGAATGTTCTCTGATCACAAATAAATACTTTTGGTGAAAATAATTTTAGTTAATTTTTAACCTGGTTAAATTTTTTTTCACATTTAAAACAATATTGGTTTCAAAGCATCAAGCTTCTACAATTACATACATTTGTATATAAAACATACATACAACAACACAAATAAAGCAAATTTAAAGAAATACAAAAACCAAAAAAACCAAACCCATTGCCCTCGAGTCGATTCTGACTCATAGGGACCCTATAGGACAGAGCAGAACTGCCGCATAAGGTTTCCAAGGAACGCCTGGTAGATTTGAACTGCTGACCTTTTGGTTAGCAGCCATAGCTCTTAACCACTACTTCACCAGGGTTTCCAAAAAAATATAAGGCTAAAGACACAGAGAAAGAGAGAACTTTATGTAGCAGCAGGTAAGAGGCATGTTTTAAAAAACACTCACATTTATTAAGTATGTCAACTGGTAGGTCACACAAATTACTTCTAGAAAAGTCTCATCATCTCCGTAACAGAGTTACCCTATACCCACTTCACCTACCAATAATTATATATACAGAGAGAGAGAGAATGAGAGGAAAAAAAATAAAAGAGGAAGAGAGAAGGAGCTAAAATTTTCATTGAAATTTGTTATATTGGAGCCAATACAGCACACAAAAAACTACTTGTAAAACTGTAGAATAGGATCTCACTCTGATTTACCAGTAGCTGTCTTAATATCATGTAAGATTTAGGACCACCATTGTCACGTCCTTGCTATTTAATGCAGCCACACACATTAGCTCTATGAATCACACAGAATGCCTGTTTTTGTCCTGTCCAATTTCATTGCAACTTAGATGACCGTAACAAAGTCCAGAAGAGATGGATGAGGATAAGAGCAGAGCAAAATAAAATATCGTGTTAATATTTCCTAATATTTGAATGGCCAGTACATCCTTATATAGTATTATGCAATTTCTGAGGAATAATTCACTCCATTCTTTCCATTCTAGACCTCTATGACCCCATTACAGTTGATTGTCATGCATTAAGAAGATTGTAATTCCAGAAATTTCCCATTTACTTCAATATAAAATGGTCATTAACTATAAAAACCCATTGCCGTCGAGTTGATTCCAACTCATAGCAGCCCTACAGGACAGAGTAGAACTGCCCCATAGGGTTTCCAGAGAGTGCCTGTTGGATTTGAACTGCTGATCTTTGGGTTAGCAGCAATAGCTCTTACCCACTCCACCACCAGGGTTTCCATCATTAACTATAGTGTTCATAAATTCAGTCTGAAACTTTAAATGACTACAGAAAACAGTGAAGAGAAAACTAATCACACAGGCAAGTCATACATAGAGGCGAATACCGTGAGAGTGGGGTAGAGCAGGGGAAGGGCTGAATTAGAAATCTCCTATTTCTTACGCATTTTTCACATTTAATAATGCACAGTCCTTGTAAAGTTGGTTCAATCTCTCTAAATCTCAGCAATTTTGCCTCCATAAAATAGAGAGGATAACACCTATTACACAGAATTGTTGTGAAAATAACATGTAATTCTGTATATGAAAGTGTTTTATCAAGTATAATGTGACAATAAACGCATGATGTTATTATTAAAACAGCCTCATGTCCCTCTATTCTTTTTAAGACCAGTGAATAACAATATTATAAAATGACTTTAGCTGTTGCCATAATATATGGTCTAACAAATTCAGATTAATTTAGAAATATATTCAAATTAAAATTATCTGAGGAAAATGTATCAGAAGCTATGACTGTGTATATAATCAATGTCTACAATGACATGCAGTATGTGTTGCTAGCATCTGCTGTATCATGCTGCCTTAACAACCCCCAAAACTTAGTGACTCATACCAATAAAGGCTTATTTCTTACTCATGTGACAACATGTTGGCTTAAGTCAGTTGTGGTCCTGCCACATCCTTTTTCTTTCCCCCAGGATCCAGGCAGAAAGAGCAACATCAATCTGAGAAATGCTCCTTTCCAGGAAGAAGAAAAAGAACAATGGTAGCAGCATGTAATGGTTCTGAAATATTGTGCTCAGATGTGGTATATATCCATTCTACTCATATTCCATTTGCTAAAGCAAGTTACATGGGCAACACTGATGTCATTTGGGTGGGAAGAATCTTTCTGCTAGAGAGCAGGACACCAGGGAGGTGCCCTTGTATGTACTATATTTTTAAACAAATACTACTATCTACCACACAACAAATATACTACAAATAGACTCCATTATGCCCAAATGAAATCTTACAGTTTTCTTGTTCACTCTTTTTTCTGAAAGTCCAGAAAAATTAAGTGGAAAGCCTATAAAGAAATGTTCATGCCCCACAGGTAAAATGATATGAATGGAGAAGTAACCTGAGAAGGTGCTAATTCTACAAAATCTTGCAAATTTGAATGTTCGCGGTCACCAGAATGGATATTTAAAACTAAAGGAAAGGTAGATGGACTTTTAACAATTTCAACAGGAAAGAATTCTCTTTGACCCCAGTCCCAAACCCAGTGTTGTCACTTACCAGTTATAAGACCCAGAAAATCACTGCGCCAATCTGTTTGAGTTGTCTCAGATGCTGTGTAAATGTTCACAAAGAGGTTTGAGGGAGAATTAATATGTTAATACACAAACCATCTAGACCAGTGTGTGAGCACATGGTAGGTGTTCCAGTATGGCAACTGTTATTACCAATGTATTGTAATTTAAATTGTTTGAAATAGAAATGGAACCTAATAGTAACAACAATTTCAAAGAAGAGTATAAGGAATTAGAAATTTGTTTCCAGAGGTTTTAGCATTAAGTTGAAACATCTGGAAAAGAGGGAGAGAGGGAGGGAGGAAGGGAAGTAGGGAGATAAAGAGGGAAAGAGCGGGGGGGAGAGAGAAAAGATGGGTGGGCTAAGTGGCAGATAATGTTCCACTGTCAGTCAAAACGTTATATGAAGAAAAGAAGTGTGCTGCTCTCAGATTTAATTTACTACATGAAACAATAGCCTAGATTGGGAAAGAAAATTCAGCATGGTCCCTGTAGCCTAGGTGGACTACCTCTTTGAGAGGATCCTTGAGTCTCTGTTTACCAAGGCAATTGTCTGATCATTGATTTCTTAGTAAAGCATAGTAAGAGATATTAGAATATTAGAATAAGAATAATTGCCCCCAGTTAGGGGGTCTGCAGAAGGAGCAAACCATTTTAGTTACTTCTCCACTCTAAATTAGTACTTTCTTGACTACAACAGAATTTATCGCAGTTTGGTAGAGTAGAGAGAAGTCCACTAGGACTTAGTCTCCTCCGGATAATTAATTATAATGAAGTTTTCAAACCAAAGAAAAGACCTAGAGGAAAAAGAACAACTAGAAAAGAAAACACCAGCCTTAAGGTAAGTTACCTTCCATGCCCTAAAAATTACACCACCTGCTACATTAAAAACATGGCATTTCTAAGATATTAAATTCAAATACAATTAATACAAATATTTGGATAGATCATGGCTCAGAACTCACTATTAAAAAAAAACTGGGAGCCTGGAATACATTAACATTCAGGGGGAAAAAAATCCCTATAATTTAAAGTAACGCATTCATACTAGTCAAAATAAGAACAAATAAACATGTATTTTGGCAAGATGCCGTTGTATGTCTCCGTTATTTGGGTTTTCAGTGCATAGACTGAGGTGGAGAAAATTTCACTGAACAACAAAGGAAATGGAGGAAGACCCTAAAGGATAAATTTTTTTATGAAAATAACAAACAAATTGTACCCAACAGAACATTTTAATGGCGTCCTTCTACCAGTAATTTCCTTCTGGTTTGGGTGTCTCCCTCTGGCAGCACCCTTTGACCAGGGTAAGATAAGCTCTAGCGTGGCGACTTCTGAAATCATTGTTAATGAAGAATCTCACCATCTGCGTCCTTCGTCTGCCTCTTTCTTGCTTTTCTTACTCTTTGATTTCTATTTTCCCCCTTTCTCTTACTTTTCTCCTTCACTCCTTTCTTCTACCAAGGCTTTAAATCTGTAAGGCTGAACAATCACACCAGGGAGATTCAATAGTGGAATCTTTAATAAAATTGTTGGCCTACAATCAAGTAAAATTTCTGAACAAATGTGAATTTTGCCATAGTTTAAAACTCGAAAGCCATTGGCTGGGTCTTGGAGATCTTTTGCTATATAGAGATTTCAATTATGTTCATGGTTATTGGATTTGGCCTGCGGTGTTGTGTTCCCAAAGAGGCCAAATTGGGGAAAACCTTGACACGTATACGTATAAATACCAGTGTCTCTGCAATGCCTCCAGGAAGCAATTACAAAAGTATTTTCATGATGATTGGATCCACGTGATTTTGATATGGTCCCACTTAAAGTCTGGTTTCACGAAAACAAGAGTGAAGCCCATAGTGATACATGGCAACCTTACTTATGTTATTTGGTTCAATACAATACTGTCGACTCTAATAAACACAATAGATTCTCAGTTTGACTTTTTTTCTGATGCGTCTGTGTGTTTATAAATTATCAGAAAAAGTAAAAGATACAATTAATACATTTTCTTTTTGGAGTCTTTTATAATCTCCTTCAAATATTCAGGAAAGTACTAAGCTGAAATCTCTTCTTAGAGAATAAAGTGTCTCAACAGAAAATACCAAAACAAAGATAGGAGGAAGAATTTAAAGGAAATGTGGTTTTCATTTTATGAAAGACTCTCTCTTCTTTTATAACTAGTGATGTTATATTTTGGTGCCCTATAGCAGAATTTGTATTCTGCTTGGCATGTGTAATTATTATGGTTGTGACTCATTTTGTTGTTGTTTGTTAGCTGCCATCGAGTTGGACTCATGGTGACCCCATACACAACAGAAAGAAATGCTGCCTGGTCCTGCACCATCCCCCATAATCAGTTGAGGCTTGGACCATTGTGTTCCATAGGGCTTTCATTGGCTGATTTTTGGAAATAGGTAGCCAGGCCTTTCTTCCACATCTGTCTTAGTCTGAAAGTTCCACTGAAACCTATTTAGCATCACAGCAACTGCCAAGCCTCCACTGACAGATGAGTAGTGACTATGCGCCAGAATCAGACCAGGTCTTCCACGTGAAAAGTGAGAATTCTACCTCATTATGACCCACTTGACATATTTTAAATATACTCTGTGTTATGAACTGCATGTACTATCCAAACAACAGATTCAAGTATAAAAACGCATATGGTAAGCATCTGCTGGTCTTATACATAATGGTGGTTTCATATAATGTAGAAGCAATATATGTGGGAGCCAAGCAGTTAAAGTGACTAACAATGATTTTGTCCTTTGTTTTCTATATTGGTTGGCAAAATATTAATATTTAAGTCTCCATTTTATTTAGAAATACATGAATTTTTGGACATTAGTTCAAAAACGTTTTCGATTAGAAAAGGACCCCTTCTATAAAAATGTAGATAGATATCTACCATTTCACTTTTTGTGTGACATTTTCTTAAATCTAAATAATAAACAATTTTAGAATTCATCCTTTCACAAAAACAAACAAAACAAAATGCCTCAAATGTAAATGTATTTTGAAGAAACAAACTGTACTGCAGTTAGAAAACCAATACCCTTTACAACATATGAAACAGCCTTAGTTAATTATTCCTTCCAAGACCTAAAAAAAAAAAATTCCACTTTGTAAGGGGGCTCTTTTTGTTTAAATGTCAAGCTGTATTTAATAGCATTAAATGGTATTGGAATACTATCTCGTTTTTAAGTGATCATACCAACCTTATATCTCAGATTTGAAAGAAACAGGAAGACAAACTTAATGTAGATTTGTTTTACTGAATTTTTATTCTCTTTTGAAATTCTGAAAATTTTTAATGCTTTTCAGTTAGAGCAAAAGCCTAAAAACTAGGGTCGGGAGGTGGTAATTAAAGCATATTAGAGATTTCTTTTTAAAATATTTAGGCATCTTCAATTGATTTGAATGTTATTAAAATTCTATTGCTGAATTTTCGATAGAAAATGGTAATGTAAATACTGTATACATCTTAAAATCACAAGAGCATTTAAAATTAATGAAATAACTATTTGGCAAATTTACTAATCATTTCTAATGCACACATGGAAATTCATTAGTACAGCATATATACATTATGAATAGGAAATATCCAAATTAACCAGTATTAGAAACTAAAATATTGCTATGATAAAATGTTAGAGAAAATCAACTATTCCCCTATTTGCCTGGGAAAAATTTTGATAAGAATTTTTTGTATTTATTAGGAGAATACTGTTGCCTCATAATTTTCTAACAAAAGCATTGCAGTGATTTTAACTTACCTTTCTAATTCCAACTTGGCCCTCTCTAATCAATCCTCTACAGGTCTAACAAAGTGATTTCAGCGTATGACCATGTCCTTCTGCTTAAATAGCTCCTCATCATTTCCAGGATAAAATTCAAGTACCCAGAGCATTCCATCCAGAGGTTGTCATCACCCGACCACTGTCCACATCTTTTTTCTTATTTCCTCTGAGATCCCCATAGCGCTCTTCCCTACCCACTTGCTGTTGTTCAAATGGTGGCTCTCACTTTTCCATGTGTTTCTACATGTCATTTCCTCAACCTAAAATATCCTTCCTCTCCATTTAAACCAGATTTAATCCCAATAGTCTTTAAGCATTAACTCAGGAATCACCTCCTCCTAAAGTCTCATAAATTGATTTTTTTTGGAAGTAAATTTCAATTTCATATTTTTCATCTATTGTGATGATTTTTTCTCACTTGGCCCCATTAAAATATAAATTAGGAAAGATGTCATAAAACTTCGATCTATTTTCTTTTTTATTTTATTCTATTTTTTGGATGATGAAAGGAGAAAATGTTGTCATAAAATAAGAAACGTCTTTTCTTGCAAAATATTTTCCTTGGATTTCAGTGAAGGCTGTAACCTGTGTAAGGCGGAAACCTGTCAGAGAAGGAAAACTCAAATATTTTCCACTAAAACAAGCAGTAGAAAAGTTGTAAGACTGCATCCCATCAAAGATGAAAAACTTGTGAGATCAGGGAAAACAAGGTAGTCCAGTCGAGTTCCGCCTCTCACAGATTTCACTGTATTATATAACAGGAAAAACAGTCATTTTCTATTACCTGTGGTGCATGTTTCTGGAGGCCTGACAGGTCAAGTTTGCTGTTGCACCTGCCTTTACAGATCACTTTTCCCCTCCCCTACTCTGGCATCTATTTCCAGTTACCAAGTCCCCATCTGACACACAAGGAGCCCTGCTTGCTCAGCATTTAAGTACTTTGCTGCCAACTAAAAGGCCATCGGTTTGAACCTACCAGCCACTCCATGAAAGAAAGATGTAGCGGTCTGCTTCCGTAAAGATTACAGCCTTGGAAACCCTATGGGGCAGTTCTACTCTGTCCTGTAGGGTCACTATGAGTCGGAATCAACTTGAAGGCAGTGAGTTTGGTCTTTTTTTTTTTTTAAATCTGACATATGGAGTCCCTGGGCAGTGCAAACAGTTAATGAGCTCAGCTGCTAAAGGACAAGTTGGAGGTTTGAGTCCACCCAGGGACACCTCTAAAGAAAAGCCTGGCAATCTACTTCTGAAAAATCAGCCATTGAAAACCCTACGGAGCACAGTTCTACTCTGATACACATGGGGTCCCCATGAGTTGGAATCAACTTGACAGCAACTGTTTTTTAATTGACATACAAACAGCAATGCTTAAAATAACAAAAAATCAACAGATTGCAACATAGGAAAATTATCTGCTCACCTGAATTAATCATTATCTAATGCCAAATCTATTTTCGTTTATTTCTCAAACTATCCAACATGAGTGTGTGCACACATGCAACTCTAACACTGGATCAGGGGCCAGATCAGGACCAACGACCAGCAAGTATGCATTCAGTACAATTGTATGCTTTTACCAACTGTTAGTACCCCCTTTTATTTTTGTCATAGAAGGGAAAAAAGTTGCCATCAAATCAATTCCAACTTTTGGCAACCACACGTATTACAGAGCAGAACTGAGCTCCGCAGGGTTTTCTTTACCGACGCAGATCACCAGGACTAAAACCAGCATCCTTTCTATTAGTAGATGAGGGCAACCCATTTGTTGGAGATTCTATTTTAGACATAGAGATACGGTTATTTCTGTCTGACTTCTTTGGGTTACTATGCCATTCTGCTATCCTTATGGCCTGTCTATGAGGTATTTTCATTTCCTGATTCCAGCTGTTGACCTTATTAACCACTACGCCACCAGGGCTCTCATTTCCTGATTACAACATAATAACCACTTGCTACCACTGGATCTCAA
Organism: Dugong dugon; assembly: GCA_030035585.1. Taxonomy (NCBI): domain Eukaryota; kingdom Metazoa; phylum Chordata; class Mammalia; order Sirenia; family Dugongidae; genus Dugong; species Dugong dugon. The sequence goes on along the minus strand of CM057463.1, from coordinate 14,389,311 downwards.
AACATTTTACAAATACCACCCTCATTTCTTGGAGCTGGTTAGAAGTAGTAATACTCCTACTCTCCTTGTGAGAAGCAGTCACATGAAGGCTTCATGATTGTCAAGGCTGCTCAAATGGCTTTCTAAACAGAATTCTTATTCCCTGATTCCATTAGTCATCGTGCTAAGAATGGGTGAATTCTGACTGCTACGTGGTCTTCTCCTGTGAGCCCACATTTATTGTAAGCCCTAGAGTTTCACCTAAGAGTAAAACTAGACTATAAGGAGCAAAAAAACAAAAAAAAAAAATTTTTTTTTTTTTTTTTTGCTCTGCACTCTTTGGAAACAAGTCCTCATTTTATACAAATGTCTTCTGATGATTTGAGAACTGGATGCAAGAATCAGGTTCATCAACACCGAAAGAAGAAAGTACTTAACCATCAGAGAAAATGTTCTTCAACCCTGAGAGATACTAGTTTCAAGATAAATCATACAAATTTTCACAGGCACATAGAATTGGCCCAAAGCCACAACTGTGATTTTACTGTGGGTGAGGATGGTTGACTTGCAGTCCTGGTGATGACAAGTGAGGTCCTCAAGGGGTCTGCTCTGTGTCTGGATGAGGAGCGTCAAGCCAGCATGTCCTATCTGACATAGCATGTGGGTGCTGGGGTGCTTCCCCTGCATTGCCCACTGCTTTTAGGGCCTGAAGTCAGGTAGACATCGCAGCTGAAAGGTTTAACAAGTGCAGGAAAGAAGATCTAAGCATTTGAAAGTACTTACTTGGTTTTTATTTCTGGCACAAAGCATTCTATTACTCTGGGAGAGGGAGGAATATGCCTTGTCATTAGATAGTGGAGAGCTGAGACAGCCAAATACTTAAACGTGAACCACAACTGCCACAGCCTCCACCAGACTGAGTCCAGTACAACTAGATGGTACCCGGGTGCCACTACCAACTGCTCTGACAGGGATCACAATAGAGGGTCCTGGACAGAGCTGGAGAAAAATATAGAACAAAATTCTAACTCATTAAAAAAAAAAAAAGACCACATTTACTGGTCTGATAGAGAATGGAGAAACCCTGAGAGCATGGCCCCCGGACACCCTTATAGCTCAGTACTGAAGTCACTCCTTAGATTCACCCTTCAGCCAAAGATGAGACAGGCCCATAAAACAAAACAAGACCAATGGACACACCAGCCCAGGGGCAAGGATGAGAAGGCAGAAGGGGATAGGAAAGCTGGTAATGGGGAATCCAAGGTCAAGAAGGGGAGAGTGTTGACATATCCTGGGGTTGGCAACCAACGTCACAAGACAATACGTGTATTAATTGTTTAATGAGAAACTAATTTGCTCTGTAAACCTTCCTCTAAATCACAATTTAAAAAAAAATACTAAAATGGAAATGGAAAAAAAAAAAAAAGATCACGGCCTACATGAGACTCAGTTTTAAGTGTCTGCCAAATAGAAATGAATTTTGTCATCCTCTGGTACTTTGTATTTGTGTTTGAATCTGAAACTATTTTTAGGTTAAGGAGAGTACCTAAGGGAGCAGAAAATTGGGTGTTAAGGAAGAACCTACATAAATGAGCTGAACAGGATCAGACGAAGATACTTTCCTTCCCCAGCAAAGGATGTTGGTGGAGACTTTTAATACAATAGCACCAGAAATAAGTCTACTCGTTCGTTTACTTTATTTCAAATAACAAACTGATAAACTGAGAAAAATAATGTAGTAAAAATATATGTGAACCCTTGTCAATGAATGTTTCCTGAGAGCTTCCATGGCCTGACTAGTGTTGCGGTCTGGTGTCACACCTATTTCTGTCCAAATTGCTTTCAGGGCCACTGACAGGGCTTCCACCAGTGATGCACACCTACTAAGCTGTCTAGAATCCTCTTAGCATAGGGGTGAACTTTTCCTGAGAGAATAAGACAGTCATTAGTTTCTTAAATACAGCAGTATTTTCTACAGCGGGATTTTGTGCACCCTACTTAACACCACTGAGCCACAGAGCACAGTTTGCAATTTGTTTTGATAATATTTTAGTCAAATTAATTTTTTGACACATATTGAATTTGACACCCCATGAAGCCTAGCACCCCAGATGGCTACCACAAAAGCTCACCTTTTAATCCGGGCCCTGGAGCTGAAAATCACTTTGCTATTTCTAGGTAATTATCTACATATCACTATATCATATCAAAATCAGTAGAAACTTTATGACAGTGACTGATTTATATTCCGATTAGGATTCAGTTCTTCTTTGTGATCATCAAAAATGTCAAGGAGAGGGATAGGGAATAATAGATTGAAGACTTCACTTTCCTTCCCCACATAAGCCTTGCCAACCCTCAACCAATTAAAGGCAGAGCTATAAGGGTAGTGTTTTCTGCCCACAAAATCTATAACACTTTTCCTGGATTGTGTTTATTCACCTTGTGAAGAAGTTTTATGGAATACCCAGCCTTGGCCTATCCGCTGATTAAAATAATCTTCCTATACATTAATCTTTTAAAAAGTCCAGTCAGAAAACCATCCTGATGCATACTGGCAATTTGAATACTCTCCTGAAATCATACAAAAGGAAAATAACTTTAATTGAATTTAGAAAGGATAGTTAATTTTCACCTATGATAATCTTTATAAATCAGTTATAGATCCATTTTAAGTATAGTCTATGATTATTGTTTAAATTGAAAATAAATTTGGGAGAGTTTGAAAAAGGAGATTAAAATAGCTCATAATCCTTCCTAAACTTTTTAAATGTCATCGTTCACACATTCCTTCACATGATCTTATAATTTTATTTTTACCATTTACTTTTCTTTTTCTTCTTCTCTGCGAGTAGAATCAGATAAGTGTAAATAGGAGGCAGTGATGGGGATATTGACAATGTTAGGTTTAAGAAATGATCAATGATAGGAAAATGTGGAATGTTGAAGAGTACAGCAATTCTTGCTAAGAACATGCTGCTTCTCAACCAGCCTAGCACTGGATAGAAGTAAAACATGAGTATGCTTGAAGGGAAAGAACCGCATTTTTGGACCATATTTCCTTCAGTTAATTTTCATCTTCTTATGGAACTTACTTCCACAGAGATCGTTTTTTTGTTCAACCTCCTTTACAGATAAGAAAGCCAAGCCCCAGAATCATAAAAAATCATTAAAAGCTATTAGCAGAGCCAAGATTAATTCTCAAGTTTTCTGTGCTTTTTCTATTATGTCATATTTTCTCATTGAAAAATCCATGATGAAAGTCAACACAGCTTTGAAGGAAGTTTTATTTGCCTAGTGTTCAAATCTAGAATGTTGTCTCAGAGTAACAATTGAAATCCAGAACATTCCCTCACAGTAACAAATGAAATCCAGGATGCTCTTTTACAGTAACAGTTCAAAACTAAATATTAAATCCTCCCAGTGAAATCTTGTTCCAAATACCTCTGAGCTACCTAGAGGAATTAAAGACATGGGAAGAGCTTATCTGAATCTTCCTAACTCACACATTAGAGCATATCAAAATGAGTACTCAAGGTACTTTTAAAAAAGGGAAATCAGTGTTGTGTACAAAATAGGAAGTGATACCAGCCATTATTCTCCCTCCCCACGTTTTCTCAACCTTTATCCCAGTCATCTTCCCTACAACACGTGTCATATAATGACCTTTCTTGGACCATGATTTGATAACCTTCATCCCTGCTGTGGCTCTGGGCTAGTGAAAATCCAGGGGTCAGGTTGGATACATGGGTAACTAATATCCAGTTAGAAAGAACACGGTATACCAACTGCAACCACTCTGCCTTGTAACCATTCCCCCACCACTCCTGTCAGGCCTGCTCTTCCCCATCTCCTGCTGGGATGTCATATCAAAAGGGTGAGCTTTCTCCCGTTGGCTCCATTCTTCCTTATATCTGCTTATAGGACTGAAAGTCTACTCGTTATTGATTTACCTAGGAATTAAAATATCCTTGAAGCTAGGTTTTGTTGATCAGTATAACAGTACTCAAATTTTTTCCTCAAAACAGATCATTTTTGACCAAAACACACTCAGTATAACTCTAATCACAGCAATATTCTTTAGAAATTTTTCCATGTGAACCTACATAAAAGTAGGAATAGATTAGTTACTTAATAAGACAATTGATAGAAAAATTTTCATCCTAGTTGCTAGTGAGATAAAGGAAATAATCAAAGGTCAATTAATATGTAAGTAATGAAGGTAATAATCTCCAAAGAAAGTTTTTTTTTTCCTTGCCAAAAGCCAATGACATCTCTAAAATTCACCCCACCAGTGCAATACAGATATATTCACAGAAGCTACATGAAGTGTTTTTGTATGATTTGAAGAAAGAAGAATTTTGTGATGGTTTGTGCTAATGTTAACATAACTAAGCTGGAACAAAGTTTTCCAGAATTCCCTTCCCTGTATTGTTCTGGTGTCATTAGCTGCTGTCAAGTCAGCCCCAACTCATGGTATCCCCATGCACAATAGAACAAAGTGCTGCCCGGTCCTGCTATTGGTTGCAGATCAAACTTTCATGATCCAAATGGTTTTCACCGGCAGATTGTCAAAAGTAGTTCACCAGACCTTTCTTCCTAGTCGTTCTTAGTCTGTAAGTGCCTCTGAAACTGTTCTGCACTATAGCAACATGCAAGCCTCCCCTGTCAAATGCATGGTGACTACGCATAAAGTAAATTGGCCTGGAAGTGAACCAGTCTCCTGCATGGAGGGCAAGAACTCTACCACCGAACCATCACTGCACTAGCTGTGTAACGAATTATTTAATGTGGCCTTTCTCGCCATAGTCTTGCAACTCCCACCCAAGTGATTGGGCGGGCCTGTGTGATAGGGTAGTTGTGGCCCACCAAAGGGATTAGTCAGTTTTGCCATCCCGCTGGGTTTGAAATGAGCCACCCCAGAGGCAGGAAAAGAGAAGATACCACCACCACCAAGGAAGAACATCCAGGAGCTAGCACATCCTTTGGACTGAGATCCCTGCACTGAGAAGCTCCTGGAAGCAGGAGACTGAGAGACAGTGAGCTATAACCCTGAAGCTGGTGAGAAGTGGTGGCAAGAGAGACCTGGCAGCAGAGACACGGCAACGTGAGACAGCAAGGTGGGTGAGGCATGTGGAGAGAGAGCTTTGGGCAGAGGCCCAGGGCCAGAGAGAAGCGTGGCTGCAAGCATGGCTGGGAAGACGCTGTCCTAATGGAAGAACTGTATCCTAAGTGTATCCTAAAGGAAGAACTGCATTTTGAATTGTAACCTGTTACTTCCCTAGCAAACCCCATAATTGTGAGTATGGTCTGAGACTTCTGTGTGGCCATTGCAATGAATAATCAAACCCAGCAGAGAAGTAGAGTGCTGTGGGAGGGACAGTTGGTGTCAGAGTTGGTAAAGATGGCAGAGAAAGGAGGCATGTCTGACCTCCACCTCATAGGAATCAGCCTCAGACTCTTCATCTTTATTTTCCTTTCCCTTCATGAAGCTAGGTCAGATATAGCTCCTACACTGCTTTTACAGCACCCATTTTTTTTTTTTTTAATGGTGCTGGTGTAGAAGTTTGTGTGAGATTTGAAAGCTGAGGTGAGCAGCAAAAGTGAAGCTCTATAGATCAGTGTAGGGCACCAGGTATCACTGTAGCTTGTGAACATTGCTGCTAATCTGTTGACTTATTTTGCAGGAAAGGCATGAGCCAGGCCAATAGCTCCTCCAGCTCCCACTGGATCTCCTTCAGCTTCTCTGAGTCTTGGGCCAAGTGTATGAAACTCCCTGGGAAGGGCACCACCTTCTTCTGCAAATCACCCCATCATCAAGGTTGGAGGAAGTGAGAGATAGTTGGTCCTCATGGGTCCAGTTTGTCCTCACACATTCTTGTTTTTTCTCATTCTCATTGGCTACAGGTCCAGCCTTTCTTTCCAACAGCTGACCTACTGACATACAGTGACTTTACCAGAAATAGAGGCAACAGCCTTTTATAAATTTCTTCACTAGCTTCCACAATTGCATAAGGTCAATTCCCTGTAATAAATCCTTTATTCCACATCACTCAGAGTGGTTCCACTTCCCTTATTCGTCTCTGGCTGATACATAATCACTTTCAGGGAGCAGGACTTGACCTTACTCAAGGAACTGATGCTAAGTCACCGGCTGAATTTCAGAACTGCTATTAGGCAGTGATTATGATTGCTTCTTGTTCTCCCCTTCTGGACAAGAGTGTATATTGTGGTTATTCTCTGCCTGTTTTACTATTGTATGTTATTTGTTTGGAAATATATAACTCATCTCTTCACGGCACAGAATTTCAGATTAAGACGAATCACAGTTGAGGAATACAAGAGGAACCTCATTCGCACCTGGCTCTGACTAGATGAGCAATCGTGGGCTTCAAGTCTGAGTGTGATGTAGTGGGAGAGTCTCAGAAATGTAGTCAGCATACTTTGTACATCAGAGAGGCATGAAACACTGAGGGTCAGGTAGTAGACTATGGTAGCTAGTCTCCAAAGATGTCCCCATCCCCAGTGAACCATACCTTCTAGTACCCATGCCCTTGTGTAGTACCCTTCTTTGAATCATGGCTAGCCCAGTGACTCACTTACGGCCAATGGAATATGACAGAGGGGATCCTACATGACTTCTGAAGCTAGGTCAAAAGAAGCTTTCAGTTTCTTCTTGGTTCTCTTGTAAAACTCACACTGCGGGAAGACAGACACCATGTAAGAAGTTGACCACCCTAAGATTACAGTGCTCTAAGAAAACCCAGTGACTTTCCTGGTGCCCAGAGAAGGTATATAAAGTAAATCACATCCACAATAGAATGATTTCTGGATAGAGCTTATTCCTTTGGAAAATACAAACTATAACACTGCATTCACCTGGGTGGCCAACACTCTTGTCTCCCTATTTCTTCATCTCTGTACTATTTCTGGTATTCTTACTTTCATTCTTTCTTCACCCCAGTTCATTTTTTATACCGTTACTAGATTGATCCTCTAAGACTGTCACACTCTTTATGTCATCTTACTATTAAATAACTCTTTGAAGGACCCCATTATAGATGGGAATAAAATCTAATCTCTTTCATCCTATATCCCTCTTTACTTCCATCTCCATTTTCTACTACTCTCTAAAATGAATTTCCCACTCCAGACAAACTAATTTTTTAAATTGCCACAGCTATACCATGATAACACCACCCCATGGGTTTGCTTACTCTGCCCTCCTAATTGAAGACTTCTCATAAATTTTACCCATCCATTAAAGCCCAACTCAAACCTTACCTCTTCTAAGAAGTTTTCCAGTTTTTCTCTCTGTGATTTCCTGTTGCACTTTTTATAGATATCATACTTACATTTCTATTCCCTAATTAGATTCTAATTGTCTTGAAGAAAGGTACTGAATATTGTTCATCTTCATATTTCTCCAAACTATCTGCTGGATTGATACATTTATATATTTTTCTCTTTTATATTCTTCAAATAAACTATTTTAAGAGCAAATAAAGTACCCTAAACCATATTGAAGCAATTATACTGCCTGCTTTCAATGAAAATTTTATTAAAACTTTGCTAGCTCTGGTATTCACACTCAAGAGATGACTATGCAATTATACCTAATCTTCGTAAGCATAAAAATCTCTTTTTAATTGAAAAGTATTACAAACTCCCCTGATGCTAGTGATTGTACTTTTGAGACCATACATAACAAGACACTACTCTAAATTCCATGTTACTTTTAAATATATATTTTACTAATCATTGCAACATGCACATATAACCAAAAATCATATTACAAATCTATGTGACATATGCTATTTATTTATTTAGTCTATAGTTAATGATTTAGGTAAATATAAATTCTAGGATATCTTGCAATAAGCTCATTTCTGCAAATTTTCCAAGATGCATAACTTAAGGAGCCCTTATTTAGGGTGACCATGCATACTAAGAAGACATAGTTCCTAATGGAATAACAACCTCAAAAAAAGAATAAAGCATATCTGCGCATTGAAAATATTTTAAAGCCTCAATGAACTAAATCACTTACTTATCCATTCTTCCGGTCTGTTTTTGACATTCCTTTAAAGGTATTTTTTGAAGAAGTGTGACTGTTTCCCTTAATATCACACTAGAAAAGTTCCACTTGGTTTGGCAACAATCTATTGTTGTTGCTAGTTGCCTTCAAGTTGATTCTGACTCATGATAACCCCATGTGTGCAGAGTAAAACTACTCCGTAGGGTTTTCAGGTCTGTGAACTTTCAGGAGCAGATCATCAGGCCTATCTCCCAAGGTGCCTTTGCGTAAATTTGAACCACCAGCCTATCAGGTCCTAGTCAAGTGCTTAACCATTTGCACCACCCAGGGACTAGAGGAATGATTATGTAAGTTATAATATGCCTGTGGAATTAATTATTGTGGACAAAATAAAATCATACTAAAATGACAAAAAAATCATTTTTGTAATGTTCCATAAAAAGTTGTGTTCACGGTATGAACACAGATATATTAAACTAGTATGAACACAAATACATATACAAAAAAAAAAATCATGGGAGGAAATAAAGCGTTAAAACTTCTTTGTGTTTTCTTAATGATAGTACGGGTAATTTTCTTATTTTTTAATCCATATTTTTAAAAGTCCTGTGTTGTTGTTGTTAGGTGCCATTGAGTTGATTTTTGACTCACAGCGACCCCATGTGACAGGGTAGAGCTACTCTGTAGGATTTTCTTGGCTGTAATCTTTATCAGAGGAGATTGCCAGGTATTTCTTCCATGGAGCCATTGGGTGGGTTTGAAAAGTCAACCTTTCAGTTAGCAGCCGAGCCCTCAACTGTTGTACCCCTAGGGCTCCTTGAAAGTCCTACGCTGTTGTTAGGTGCCATTGAGTAGGTTCCAACTCTTAATGACCTTATGTACAATAGAACAAAACACTGCCCCGTCTTGCACCATCCTCACAATCCTTGCTATGCTTCCTATCTTTGCAGCCACTGTGTCAATCCTTTTTGTTGAGGGTTTTCCTCTCTTTTGCTGAACCTCTACCAAGCATGATGTCCTTCTCCATGGACTGGTCCCTCCTGATTACATGTCCAAAGTACATGAGACAAAGTCTCACCATCCTCGCTTCTAAGAAGTATTCTGACTGTACTTCTTTTAAGACAGATTTGTTACTTCTTCTGGCAGTCCATGGTATATTCAATATTCTTTGGCAACACCATAATTCAAAGGCATAAATTCTTCTTCAGTCTTCCTTGTTCATTGTCCAGCTGTTGCATGTATACGAGGCAATTACCATGGCTCGGGTCAGGCACACCTTAGTCCTCAAAGTGACATCTTTGCTTTTTAACACTTTAAAGAGGTCTTTTGCAGCAGCTTTGCCCAATTCAGTACGTCGTTTGATTTCTTGACTGCTGCTTCCATGGATGTTGACTGTGGATCCAAGTAAAATGAAATCCTTGACAACTTGAATCTTTTCTCTGTTTATCATGATGTTGCTTACTGGCCTAGTGGTGAGGATTTTTGCTTTCTTTATGTCGAGGTGTAATCCATCCTGAAGGCTGTAGTCTTTGATCTTCATCAGTAAGTGCTTCGAGTCCTATAACGAGCACATATTACTGCTTTATTTTTAAAAAGTAATATTCTTAACTTTTTTAAAGGTCAGAGATAATACCTAAACATTCTTTCCTCTGTGACTCTACCAACTGTTAGTAATCTAAGTTCCTGAAACCATTCATTCAGCCTCAATTACCATTTAAGAAAACGTGCTTGCTAAATGTATTGCCTCATCTACAAAGTAACACTAAAAAGCTATACTATATACAATATGTCAAGCACCAGCAGCTCTAGCTTCTTATATTTAGTGATTTTGTGAACAAGCCTGTGTCTCACCTCCCCATGGACTTGACAATTTTAAGGCTTTGATCATATTCCCTCTTAGCTTTCATGTTTCTACCCTCAAGCACCCTAATTTCTTTAATCGGTGTTCATATAGAAACCCCTTGATCATTTTACTTATTGTTCTCTGGGATTCTTCTATTCTGTTTCGTCTGAGATGTGGTGGCCAGGAGAATATAGAATACTGCAGTTCTTACACCATTGTAGGATGATGTTTTCTGATTTGTTCCCAGCTTTCTTCATGAGCCAGGCCACTGGATTAGTGCCTTGGGGAACAGCCTGCAATCATTGCTAGGTCACTTTCCTGGGTTATAATTAACATTTTGAAGCCTGTCGTTTTAGACTTTTTTTTTTTTAAATAGATCTCTTCCTCATGCGAACATTACACCTCAGCTCCCCGTTTTTTACATTCACATAACTGAGAATTCATCCTTATTCATCTTTTTCTCAAGATAGCTTGGCATTAACTTGGAGAATTTATTTTTTCAGGCAATTTACTAAAATGTTAATAGTAATAAAACAAATATTCTCTAGAAGTTCTCCCCATTATGTCCTTCAGTCAGAGAAATGCTTATTTCTTTTCACTCTTTGTTTCCTGTCTGTAAGTACTTACCCCACAATACAAACATCTTCCCCAATGCCATGGTAACTATTAAAAAATATTTCCTCTGACATTTTGTCTTTCATCTAATAGTTTATTTTTACAATATGTATTAAAGTAATCCGGCCATGTATAACAGATTCTAACAACTTGTCAAGCATCCTACTGAAAGTCGTTTTTCTACACTCTCCTTCTGAAAGCACTTAAATCCAAGGGACTCCAACCCAGAGATTTTCACTGGCACCTTACTGCTGCTTATTAGAAAGTACTTCCCCCTGTAACACAGTGTGTTCTGCATCTCAGTGCTTCTAGAATAATTTAAACTACATTGGGGTAAAATTTCTTCTCAACCCCCTCCTTACAGCTAGTGTTTGTTTTTTTCTCGATGATGAAGGGTGAATTTTTTCCAGTATTGAGAAAAGACATAGATGTAAGTTTAGACGTAATTATTGATACAGAAAGATAGAGAGACAATATTTTTCCAAGTCAATATGCGATTAATTTCACCAAGTCTATGATCAAAATAATCTCAATTCACCATGTGATATGAAGGGAAAGTCCTATTACTACCATTTTATTCTTTAAAAATGGAGAAGAGATATTTACATAAAAAAAGAATGTTGACCCTTATAAAAAAAATTAACCTCAGTTGTATCAATTAACCAAAAACTACGAAACTTCTAGAACAAAACACATGAGAAAATCTTTGTGAACATGGGTTAGGTGAACATTTCTCAGGTCAGACACAAAAAGGAGGAACCACAAAAGAAATAATTGAAGAATTGGACTGCATCAAAATTTAAACCTTCCATGCTTCCAAAGATACTGTTAAGAAAATGAGAGGACAAGCCATAAGTTTGGAGAAAATATTTGCAAAACATATGTCTGATAAAGGGCTTGTACCCAAAATATCTAAAACTATTAAAACTGAATAATAACGAAGCAAACAATCTAATTTTTAAAAAAATGGGCAAAATATTTTAATAGACACTTCACCAAAAAAGTAGACAAATACACATATGAAAAGATGCTTAACATCAACACTTGTTAGGAGAATGCAAATTAAAAACACAATTAGATCTCATTACTCTTTGGTATAAAATTTAAAAAACCGAACATACGAAGTGTTGGCTTGTATATGAAGCAACTGGAACTCTCATACGCTACTAATGGGTGTGCAAAATGGAGGAGCTGTTGGAAAACTGGCAGTTTCTTATAAACTTAAATATAGACTTACCTTATGACCCAGGAACCTCACTCCCAGATACATAGCCCAAAGAAATAAAAACAATATGTCCATACAAAAACCTGGACATAAATATGTATAACAACTTTATTCATAGTAGCTAAAAAATGGAAACTACGCCAATGTCAATTAACTGGTGCAAGAATAAACAAATCAAAGTATGTTCATACAGTGAAATACTACATTTATAAAAAAAAGAAATTACTAATATACGCAAAACATGATAGAATGTTAAGAAGGAAGCCAGATCCAAAAAGCCACACACCACATGATTCTATTACACAACATTTTGGACAAGACAAAACCATATTCAGGAATTAGATTAGGGGCTGCTAGGGGATAGGTTTGGAAGAAGTGGATTGACTACAAAGGGGCACAGGAAACTTACTGCAGGGATGTGAATATTCAATATTTTTATTATGGTGGTGATTATATAACTATATACATTTGTCAAAACCCATTCAACTATACACTTAAAATGGTGAATTTTATTGTATGTAAATTATACATCAATAAATCTGACTTTATATTTAGAAAAAAAAAAACATGAAAAATTGAGAAGAGCTGTAGGAAGCCCAGGTATAATCCTCACAACCCTCAACCCCACCAGAAAGGCATATTTGGTGATACTGATCCATAGAGGGTCATTCAACATACAAATGCCAATTAGCGTTCGGTGTCGGGGATATAAAATGATTGACACAGGCTTTGTTCTCTAGAAACTCACTCCCTAATGGAGTAAAACTACTTCTTCACTCTGTCTACATGTCCATCAAATATGGAGTACAAAAACAAAGTAAAATGCTTGTCCAACATTTCCCTTTCCAAAGTTTCCCTTCCCATCTTTTGAATAAGAAAAAATAGCCGAGATTTACCATGAGGGTCTTTTAGCTTTTCGAGAACTTCAGTGAAATGTAAGGAAACATAGACAGGCACTATACTGATCAAAAAGCCTGACTTGATGCCAGACTTGCAGAAGTTAATTTTAAACTATAGTAACGAATGTGTCCAAGACAGGCTACTTTCTCATCAGAATGCTGATGAGTAAGGAAAACATCAGAAGTCATGAATGCCTGAACATATTAGATACAAAGGTAGCTGTCAGGGGGAGAGAGATGGGAGAGAAAGGGACAGAGGGTGGTTATTCTATTACACACAACCAGGGTAAGATTAAGCCATGTGAGGGCCCTAAACACTGATAAGCTGTGGTGCCCCCTTCTCTGCTTACTCACACATTCGAACGGGATACGTGAGTTATACATATACATATATACATACATATGTGTGTGTGTGTGTGTGTGTGTGTGTGTGTGTGTGTGTGTGTGTGTGTCTTAGCTATCCATGATGTAACTTCTTTTTAAATGCGACTATAATATTAGCCATTGAACACAATAGTGGTGTGTGCCATTTTAGCAGAATGAGATGAACTGGATTATAAAATTTTTAGTGGATGCGGGGTACTAAGATTTTTACTATATATCACATTTTCTACAAAAAAAGAAAAAATCCACATATTCTACAACAAAGAAAACAAGTCAGTGAACTCAGTTGTTTCAACAATCATTGTAAAATTCTATTGATCTCCAACAACAAAAAATTGATCTTCATTAATTTTGCTTTAAACAGCTCATACTTCAGTTTTGATGCTTGTTCCATAATAAATGCTGTAATTATAAATGAACAAGTGAAAAGATGTCATGAAAGAAAATTTAATGATTAGAAAACAAATATTACAGCAAACTACCATATTTTATCTTTAGATAGATCTTTCATCTCTAACGTCTCTGTTCTTACAAATTCTTCTGTGATTTCATCACAATTAAGCTGTGGAATAGTATCTACTTCCATACATAATAAGGATAATGAATTGAGTCTTTCTTGAATCATTGTTGTACACTGAGGGTTTCTGAGTCTCTTTAGGGATGAAAATGAGTGTACTGTTGTGCAGTTTGTGATCCTTAAAATTAGGAATATATGTAAAGCAATTTCAACATTGGGAAACATGTACTGTATCTTCTGTTACTGAATCAGAAGCCCTGGTGGTGCAGTGGTTAAGAGCTACAGCTGCTAACCAGAAGGTCTGCAGTTCAAATCCACCAGCTGCTCCTTGGAAACCCTATGGGGCAGTTCTACTCTGTCCTGTAGGGTCGCTATGGGTCAGAATCGACTTGACAGCCATTTCTTTTTTTTTTTTTTAATGGAATCATACATGCTTACATGAGTAAAATTTGTCTTTCCTGAATCTGTTAACTTAGTTCTCGTGAGAATAAAATGGTCGCACCTCTCCGTAAAAGTTTGTATTTAAGTCATCAGGATAAGCCTGCACTAATTTCTTGAATGCCTTAACACACTCTTCATCAGGTATATCCATGCCCTCTGTTGCTTTCTTGGAAGACGAATTTGAAAAGAGTCATCATTGCAAAACAGAAGCAAATTTTGCATAATAAATGAATTCTGAATTTTTTGTCCTTTTATTGTGACTAATACTTTGTTTATTACCATACAGAGAGTAATATCAAATACAGTGTCCTGCACAACAGACAATAAAAAATGAAACTCACTTGATACATAAAGTTTTTCATGTTAGATAAATATGAATATTTCTAGTATTTTTTAAACTTTTGCTATGTTAGTATTATATTATGACCCATGTTATTATTATATTGAATATATGCTAGATTGCATCTGTGTATATGCTGAACATATTTTAAAGTTAAAGTTATAAATATTATTGTTTGCAAAACTTAGGCCATAACTCTTTACATAAGTGGTATACAGTTAAAAAGTAACTTGACTGAATTCATTGCAGTGGTTGACTTATTCGAGTTCCCTTGCTTTTGCAAGTCATCTGGGACTGGAGCTCCCATTGGTTGTTTACCAGGACGTGTACAAGAGCATACTCTTGTGTTTGTATCATGGCAAAGAGCATTGCTGGCCCCCCTGGCTGGAGTTGCTGGATCAGCAGACATGGATATACAAGACAGTTCTCTCAAAATGGACCAGAGAGCTGTTATCTATTAACATAATCCATCTTTGCGCAGTAACTGCTCATGTTCAATCCAGTTGCATATTGGGTAAATGTAAGAGTTAGACTAGACAGCCCACCCCCACCTCTTGTTTACTAGAAGGAAACAGTATACTCCCAAGAGATTCGCCGAGATAAGGAGTTTCAATTACACAGGAGGGGACCATAAGAGACAGATGTCAATGAAGGTGTTGAAGTGGTAGGGGCTTCATACATTCAACAACCTTGCATGTGGGCGCCCTCATGACCCTGCATGAACTTTATTGCCAGCTGGCACGTTGTCATGCACTGGAACTGGTATAAATTCCATTTAGTGCCCTGCCAGTTCCCTTCCACTGTGGCCCTCGCTTTTCCTTGTGTCCTGCCTGCTTGGCATCTGTGGGCCTTTGCTTTGGACAACTGGTGTCCCTGTTTTGTTGATGCTCTAAGCACCTTGCTTATTGGGTAACCTGTCCCTGCATACCACACACGAGGTAACTTGATACTTAGAAACATGGAGAAAAACATACCTGGATTCAAATCCCAGCCATTCCTCCTACAAACTGTGTAATCTTGAGCAAGTTACCTAACCTCTGAACCTCAGTCTCCTCATACATTATCTCTACCTCCAAAAGCTGTGTGAGGATTAAACGAGATAATCTCCACAAGAAATACTTCACACACAGTAGGAATTCAACAAACATTAGTTCTTTCTGCCTGTGCAGCCAAGGTTATTCCTAGAAAAATAGGCCATGGAGATACAATCAAAAAAGCCAAATGAGCTCTGTCAAGTAAATAGAAGCTGAAAACCAAGCCCCAGCATTCCCTTTCTCAAATATGTTGTTGGTGGTTGCCCTCCAATCAGCCTCTGACTCAGGGTGACCCTACACAACTGGATTGGACTGTTGTGCTCCATAGGGTTTTCACTGGCTGATTTTCAGATGTAGATTGTTAGGCCTTTCTTCCTAGTCCATCTTAGTGTGGAAGCTCCAGTGAAACCCGTTCAGCATCGTAGCAACACAAAAGCCTCCACTACCAGATGGTTGGTGGCTGTTATTGAGGTGCACTGACTGGTAATCAAACCCAGGTCTCCCACATGGAAGGTGAGAATTCCACCACTGAACCACCACAGCTACCCTCTCAGGTAAAACCACTTCAAATACGTGAATTATTGGAACTCAAAATCAAGGCACAGTATTTGCCATATGATATGCAAATAGAAAATGTTTGTAGTAGGAAGAATATAAGAGAAGTAATTTGGTTCAAGGGTCTTAATGCCTAATAATAGAATAATAAGCGTCATATCAGAAAAGTAGAGAAACGGTTCTGTAGAAATGAAAGCGTCTTACCAAAGTACCTCAAATATCACCACCCTATACACTACATTTGTCTATTCTGCCTACAGATTGGTGCTGATTATAACATGAGAAAAGAGAAGAAAGCAGGAAAACCTAGAACTTACTCAGATATTCCAAAATGTAGTAATTTGTTAGTTTTTAAAACAGTTGATTTATATGCAGGATTGGAAAGTAATCTTCTTAATATTCTAGAATATAAACTTCACCCAAATTCAAATTATTTCTAATAGATCCAGTACTTGATACACAATTCATATGTTTACCCAGCATCCATTTAATCTCAATCAATGGCACAAAGAAACTTCTATTAGTCTTCTAATTCTGGACTTCAAGAGTCCAAAGTTCATTCACCAAAGAAGACATTCAAATGGCCAACAGACACATGAGGAAATGCTCACAAGCACTAGCCATTAGAGAAACGCAAATTAAAACCACAATGAGATACCATCTCACCCCAGCATTACTGGCACAAATCAAAAACACTGGAAATAACAAATATTGGAGGGGCTGCGGGGAGATCAGAACTCTTATGCACTCCTGGTGGGAATGCAAAACGATACAACCATTTTGGAAAATGATATGGCACTTCTTCAGAAAGCTAGAAATAGACATACCATTTGATCCAGCAATCCCACTCCTAGGAATATATCCTAGAGAAATAAGAGTCATCATTCGAATAGACATATGCACACCTATGTTCATGGCAGCATTGTTCACAATAGCAAAACGATGGAAACAACCTAGATGCCCATCAACAGATGAATGGATAAACAAACTATGGTACATACACACAATGGAGTACTATGCAACGAGAAAGAACAACAATGAATCTGTGAAGCATCTCATAACATGGATGAAACTGGAGGACATTATGCTGAGTGAAATAAGTCAATCACAAAAGGACAAATATTGTATAAGACCTCTATTGTAAAAACCCATGAAAAAGTTCACACACAAAATGTAACAATTTTGTTGGTTACCAGGGATGGGAGGGGTCAGGGGGGGAATACTCAATAGACAATAGATAAGTGGTATCTTGGGTGAAGGGTGAAACAGTACACAATACAGGAGAAACTAGCACAACTTGTACAAAGAAAGGTCATGGAAGCCCCATAGACACATCCAAACTCCCTGAGGGACTGAATTGCTGGGCGGAGGGCTCTGGGGACCATGGTCTTGGGGAACATCTAGCTCAATTGGCATGACACAGCTTATAGGGACGGTGCTCTACATTCTACCTTGGTGAGTAGTGTCTGGGGTCTTAAAAGCCTGTGAGCGGCCATCTAGGATACTCCACTGGTCTCATCCCTTCGGGAGCAAGGGAGAATGAAGAGAACAGGATACAAGAAAAAGGTTAGTCTGAAGAACTAATTGTCCACAGCTACCAAGGCCTCCACCAGACTGAGTCCAGTACAGCTAGATGGTGCCTGGCTACCACCACTGACTGCTCTGACCAGGATCATAACAGAGGGTTCTGGACAGAGCTGGCAAAGGATGTAGAGCATAATTCTAACTCACAAAAAAAAAGACCAGATTTACTGTCCTAAAGGAGACTGGAGAAACCCCGAGAGTATGGCCCCCAGACACCCTTTTAGTTCAGTGGTGAAGTTACCTCCGAGGTTCACTGTTCAGCCTGGGAGTGGACAGCCCCGTAAAACCAAATGAGACTAACGAGGTACAGGAGTCCAGTGACAAGGGCCAGAAGGCAGAAGGGGACGAGGAAGCTGGTGATAGGGAACCCAAGGTTGAGTAAGGATATTGTTGATGTGTTGTGAGATTGTTAACCATTGTCATAGGGCAACATTTGTAGTAACTGTTAAATGAGAAACTATTTTGTTCTGTAAGCCTTCCTCATAAGTGAGAATAACAGCACAATTGGAAGAGCGTAGTCAATGTCACTGAACTGTGCATGTAGAAATTTTTGAAATTGTGTATCTTTGGCTATGTGTATTTTCACCAAAAAAAAAAAAAAAAAAGAGGTTGAGAAGTTACAGGGTTGATATGTTGTGGGGTTGTTAACCAATGTCATAAAACAACATGTGTACTTCTGTTTCATGAGAAACTATTTGTTCTGTAAGCCTTCACCTGAAGTACAATAAAAAAAGTAAAATAAAATAATAAAAAAAAAAAGTCCAAAGTTCATTGCACTGGATTCATTCTCTCTGTGAATGGTCAACACTGACCTCTCGTGGCAAGAATAGTTAATCACAGCGCTGTCCTTGAGCGACCCCAGGGAAAGCACCCAAGCCTGGAGAGGGCTTTCATAAAGAAGAGAGTCCTCATCAATGCTGTCAGCTCTAAGTGTCAAGTGGGGTCGTATCTACACCTTTATTACCATGAGCGCTTCTCCCAGCTCCTAATGGAAATTTGAAAGAAGTGATTTATTGAGCTTGATGGAAAAATTCTAAGAGGCAGAGGATAAAGAAACAGACCATTCCAAAGTTTAAAACCTGGATCTATGGCCTTAGAAGCTCACCACACGCACAAAATAAACAATGGAGATTCAATGATCTTACTACATACGCATCTGTTTCTTCTCTTTATAATGTCCCATGGGTGCTTGTGAAGACGCTGGTCAGTCAGTTAAAAACCAGACTGGAAACTCCTCTCTGCAGAAAACCAATTAGGCCTTATGAGAAGACAAAAAAAAAAGAAACAAAAGATAGTCTCTACTCTCAAGTACAGTGAAATCAAGTAGGGAAGAGGGGACTTGTGACTTTAATTTCCTTTTCTACCTCTTACAGAGGAATCAAACACGCAAGCAACTGTAAATAAAAAATACGGGTTAAGAGAGAGAAAGCAGAACAAAGAGACAGAGAAAAAACGTATCAGGTGACTATAAATTTCAGGGCTTTAATTTTAAGGAGTAGCTAGTAGCGGTAATATTAAAGATAAATTACCTATTGTTCGAGTCATAGTATTTTTAAAGAGAGAAATAATGAGTCTAGACAGGGGATTTGACTTTCCTAAACAAGCACTGGTGGCACAGTGGTTAAAGCACTCAACTGCGAACCAAAAGGTCGGTGGTTCGAACCCAGCAGCCCTTCCTCAGGAGAATGATGTGACAGTCTGCTTTTGGAAAGATTACAGCCTTGAAAACCCTATGGAGCAGTTCTACTCTGTCCTATAGGGTCACTATGAGTCAAGAATTGACTTGAAGGCAATGGGTAAAATCCCAAATCAGTAAGTGGAAAACCTACTCTTCAAAATCCCACTTCAGTGGTTACTCCATTACATGATCCGTCATATCTTATAAGGACTAAGCTTCTGTTCATCCCAAACTCTGAGAGAAATCTGGGGTGTAAAAATAGGCTATCTTAAAGGAAATCATTTCTCTTAGCGCTACACTTCGGATAAGCTCGTTGAGTGAAATATTATACGTTCATCATCGTCTAATGCACGTGGGTAAAAGATGAAGGTGATAGCTGGGTAATTTGTGTTTATTTTTTATCTCACCCTCTACGTAGTTTAAAGTTAAATTTCATGTATTTTAATTTCTCTATCCATTGCAAATGATTCCAAATATACCTTGTTTAAAGTACAAAATTCTCACTTGCATTTTTCTCTTGAATATAACTATTAGCCAAATTCAAATTATTTTTCACAGAGTCTGCCCTGTCTTTCTTTCCTTTTCCCTCAATAGCACGCTTTGTGGCTCTGTTTCCACTGCAGGGTAGAAAAGCCAGATGGGCTATTGATACTACGTTCCCGGAATACCTAAAAGTGAGAAAGAGTAAAAATCTGTGGAAAATCCCTTTTCTTCAAGATCTCCATCCAGGGGTTTCAGATTGTTTGGATAAGTTTCAAATAAACATCCCTCTTCTTAGTATAGTTGCTGCATATTTTTTAGCCTCAGGAGGGGAACACTGATCTGCTAAAATGGCCATTTTTCAGCTAAATTATAATTTGCTAATCCCTCAAGGCCACCTGACAGGCTTCATGGCTGTTCTGACAGACTTCAGTATAAAACAAGAATGTTTCAAATAAAATTAAGAAAAGCTTATTTTAGTAAAAGCAAAATGGCATCAAATGGGGATATGACTCATCTAATACTCCCATTCTCCTTAATTAAGTAGAAATAAAATGCATTATGTGAATACATAAACTCTGTTGTTAAACCTAAATTTAGGGAATTGACTGTAATGATCAACTGACAATTATGAGTAATCAAAAGGCATCATACAGACATACAGGAATCACCATTTTACACAGTTGGAGAATCACAGTGACAATTCTATAGAATACTATACATATGTAATGCAGAAACTACTGAACATATTTTAGCCATTTTTTATGACATTAGGATTTTGCAGTGTCCCAGGATTACTTTGTAAATATCAATTATCATTGGGCATGGACTGAAATATTGGTTAAAATAAAGGTTTTATTAACAAAATATTGAGCAAATAATAATCAGACTTGATAAGTTTAGACAATGAGCTCCATTGGTCAAAGACTCTCACTTCTAAGTCTGTTACGGGAAGGAGCGCAGGATGAAACAAGATGTCAAACTTGGCTTCAGAGGAGAGCCTGAAGCTACCCAGCAGGTTTTCCATAGCAACTCTGTGAATGAAATATTCATACTTTTGACTGTGAGAATTTCATATTTTTGAACATAGTCATTTCACTTCTAAAAATCCCTCCTAAGAACATTATGAGAGAAACAGACATAGAAATACGTACGAGAACCATCATTGCAGTATTATTTAAAATACCAAAAAAATCGGAGGAAGCTAAATGTTCAGCGTACCCCTAACCAGTTGCCATTAACTCGATTCTGACTCATGGCAAACTTGTGTGTCTCAGAGTAGAACTGTGCTCCACAGGGTATTTAATGACTGATTTTTTTGGAAGTAGATTGCCTTTCTTCAGAGGTGACTCTGGGTGGACTTGAACCTCCAAAGTTTCAGCGAGCAACCAAGCATGTTAACTGTTTACACCATCCAGGGACTCCAAATGTTCAATGCAGAAAGATAGCATGTAGTCATATGATAGAATATTCTGTGCCCATACAAATTATATTTCAATAAGTTTAAATAATTGTTAATTAAAATTAAAGTGAATAAAAATAAAAAAAGCTGTATGTACAAATCTGAATTTAGTTTAATTAAAATACTCATAGGAAAAAAAAAAAAATCCTAGAAAGAAATCCAAAATATTAGCCATAGTTTTCACTGCCTAGTGGAATATTGGTAATTTTAACTTGCTTCTTTGGATGGTTGTTTCTTCAAAACATTTTGGAGCAGAAAAGTAAAGAAATAAATGTTACTATATTTTATCTATAGCTAAATCACCACACTCCTTATTTCTTTTATTAAAATTGCATGCATGTTTCATTCCTTTTCTTTTTTTCCACTCTCAGCGTGCGTCCTATGCCAGACGGCTAGGGCACAGAAGAAGAATAAAGCTTTAGTGCATGTAACTCTTCATACTTTTACATTCTTTTTTTTGACCCTAATAACAACCTCCAGAGAAGGCAGGGTATAGGTACTTAAAACATTCTTGGATTCTTTTCCCTTTTATTAAGATAAACATTTCAGTGTTGTAAAGTCCATAGAAAATGTTATGAATATAAATGTTATTATTAGAGTATCTAACCCCAGGAGAGCCATAAGTTTGAATCCTAGTTACTCCATCTAGACAAATTCGATCTCAACTCAAATGTCACCTCCTCGATCCCCCCTTTGGTATGTGTCCCCCTCCTGCCAATCTATCACATTACCTTGTTGCATTGTCTTCTTCGTAACACTTAACAGTGTTCGAAATTCTTCATTTACGTATTTGTTTCTTGTTTAATGTTTTTATCTCCTGCAAACTCCACAGAAGCAAAGATCTTGTTTCTTCCCCGCCTCTTCATCCGACTGCTTTATCCCCAATACCTAGAGCAGTGCCTGGCTATCTTAGTTTCTCAGTGCTGCTTATAACAGAAATACCACCAATGGGTATTTAACAAACAAATTTATTTTCTCACAGTTTAGGAGGCTAGAAGTCTGAATTCCGGGCACCAGCTCTAGGGGTAGATTTTCTCTCTCTGTCAGCTCTGGGTTCTTGTCTCTTTTCAGCTTCTGTTCCTCGGTTCCTTGGCTATTGAGGTGTAATGGATTGCTTTTGTGTGGTGTTTCCCTCCACGGTCTTGTAACTCCCACCCAAGTAATTGGGCGGGCCTGTGCAGATATGGTAATTGTGGCCCACCAAATGAATTGGTTAGTTTTGCCATCCTGCTAGGCTTGAAATAAGATACCCCAGAGGCCAGAAAGAAAAGAGAAGAGCCCACCACCACCAAGGAAGAAGAGACCAGCAGGAGAGAGCAGAGTCGGCCGGCTTCCTGGGCCATGGAGTGAGAAAGCAGAGTGCCTTTGGGCAGAGACTGAGGGTCAGGGAGAGGTGTGCCTGTGAGCACAGCTGGGAAGAGGCTGTCCTGATGGAAGAACTGTATTCTGAGTGTTCCTCAACCTGAACTGTAACCTGTTACTTCCCTAATAAACCCATAACTGTGAGTATAGTCCATGAGTGCTGTGTGGCCATTGCAATGAATTATCGAACCCAGCGAGACGTAGAGAGTGCTGTGGAGGGATGGTTTGCGTCAGAATTGGTAAAGATGGCGGAGAGAGAAGGCATATCTGACCTCTGCCTCATGGGAACCAGACTCAGGCTGTTGGTCTTGATTCTCCTTCCCAACTGTGAAGTTACAGGAGGTCAGATACTGCCCCACACCATTTTTATAGCCATCTTCATGTGGCATGTATCTTAGCCCCTGTTTGTGCTTGCTTCTCTGCACCTAGTCTGCTCTTTTTATATCTCAGAGGTAATTGACTTAAAATACACCCAACACTGATATGGCCTCACTAACATAACAAAGAAAGTCCTGTTCCCAAACGGGATTACATCTGCTGGTATAGGAGTTCAGGATTTTCAGCACGTATCTTTGGAGGACACAATTGAATCCGTAACTGGCTCAGCGTAGGCATTTAATAAATATTTGTTGAGTGAATGAGCGAATGAATGATAACCTCTCTGAATTTTTTCTCGCATGTAAAATGGGGATAATCATACATATAGGTGTATCGTGAAGATTAAGTTAGATAATCCATGAGAATAATTCATATCTTAAACATTGTAGCTTTATTTGATCCCCTGTTTACTTACTATAGTATGTTGGGGCACTGGCCAAATTTTTGAGATGTCACAATGTTATCAGCATTATATATAAAGAGCTTCCCGAGAAAGTTTTCAAAAAGACAAACTCACATTATATGCACTAATTACTAAACTCATTAAAGAACTCTAATTAAAATCACTAGGAGCCATGTTCACAAGCAATAACAGCAGTTATTGACTCTAATTATATAGACCACGCATGTGGCCTTTGAAGAAAAGCAAAAACCAGATAAGCTCCTCTATATGGCTGAGGCTATGCCTGAAAATATTAAGTGCTGAGATAAATCACAAGGCATCAAATAATCAATAATTTTATTTGTTGAGGATTTACCCTGTCCTCAAGGTCATGCTAGGTGATATACTAATAAATGGAACAACCATGCAACCTGGCACATGTACAGGTTATTTCCTTTGTTGCCTCAAAAGAATACTTGTTCCCAAAGAAAATAAAGACCATATTTTGACTTTGATGATTTGTGAGTCCCAAGAAGATTTATAAATTTATAAATCAAAATGTTGTCACATTTTAGAGCCCCAGAGAAGCTAAAGGAATTACCCTAGACACACAGCTACTTAGTGGTCATGTCACATATACCATTTAATGCAGCTAAACTTGACTGCCATTAACCAAGTGCTTGAAGGTCCTTTGGCTTTGTAATAACCTGCTGTGGTTTGGGAGCCAGCTAGGAATGTATACAGGGTGTTAAGCATCTTTGGAACACAGTTCATTGAAAGTCATTTCGTCAGTTGGTTGGTTGAACGAAGTTTCCAGCTATCTCTGACTTACCCTAATTTGAGAATAGAGATAATAATGATAATCATATATATTTTTTTTAAACCTGGTGCCTCCTGAAGCCTTACTCGGTCTACTAGCATCTGTACAACATCCATGTTTTTATCCTAAATGTTTTGCACAAATTAACACAAGTATCTCTTAATCTTATGGCTTCACAAGGAAATCTATCTCAATAAAATGCCTTTATTGCAAACCCACGTTGTAATGATGTAGATCTCTTTTCTTTGGGCTGAGTTTTAAGCTTGCTATGCATAATTTGACTAGACTTTCTGATTTTCTGCTAAATTATATTTGAACTCTTTCTCTGTGAGACTATATTAAGTCCAAATGAATCTTAAAAAAAAAACAAAACTGGCATTTGTAATTTGTGGTATGTTATGACTATGTGGTTACAGATAAAACAGAAAAACATAAGCAGTTTATTATACATCTGGACAAAATAAGTTCATTCTTTTCCAAACAGGAAGAGACTTTCTACATTATGCATTAACTTCCAATTTTGTTAATTAATTACCACGTGCTACTATGTAAAACCCAAGCCATGGTGTTTTCAATCACCTCATATGCATGAGAAAGCTGGACAATGAATAAAGAAGGCAAGAATTGATGCCTTTGAGTTATGGTGCTGGCAAAGAACGTTGAATATACCAAGGACTGCCAAAAAGAACAAACAAATCTGTCTTGGAAGTACAGCCAGAACACTCTATAGAAACAAGGACGTCGAGACTTCATCTCACATACTTTGGACATGTTATCAGGAGGGACTAGTCCCTGGAGAAGGACATCATGCTTGTTAAAGTAGAGGGTCTCTGAAAAAGAGGAAGACCCTAAACGAGATGGATTCACCCAGTGGCTGCAACAATGGGCTCAACCATAACAACCATCATGAGGATGGCACAGGACCAGGCAGTGTTTTGTTCTGTTGTACGTAGGGTCACTATGAGTTGGAACCGACTTGACGGCACTTAAAAACAATAACAACTATAGGAAACAATAAAATACAAGTGAAAAACTCAGGATTGTTCATAACCTGGTTTCTAGCTGTAAGAGTATAATATTAGAGGTGATATTTTTATGGGAAACTCATGATCACATGGAATACAAGTCTAGAGATCCCAATAATATATTGCTTATCATGTTGTACAGTGAAGTCCGATGCCTATAACAACAGCTACAAAATGGCCTTCAGAATAAGAAAATGTCAACTCTACTCAATATTAATTTAGTTTTGGCCTTTCTATTGAATTCTTATTATTTTATTAAGTAAACCATAAATTGGGCCCTGGTGGCACACTGGTTAATAGTTCAGCTGCTAACCAAAAGATCAGTAGTTCAAATCCACCAGCTGCTCCTTGGAAACCCTATGGGGCAATTCTACTCTGTCCTATAGAGTCCCTATCAGTCGGAATTGACTCGACAACAGTGGGTTAAACCACCAATGTGTAAAATAATGTTAATCCTTAGTTGGTCAGACTGTTTAATTAAACCAGAATGTTTCATTCTCAAGCCATTTGGATGTACGAGTTTACTGAAACATAAAACCAACAAGAAATCAAGTATTCATTCTTTTATCTCGGACAAAAAGGAAAGCTTTTAACTTAATTCAACAATTATTTTTGACTTCCTGCAATGTACTCAACATTGCTCTGGGAAAAAACGTTAGTGACTGAAAGCAATTTATGGAACACTACTGTGTGTGGAAATTCTGAGCTGTTTGGCATTTGTTGAAAAAATTAGTCATTTTTCATACCAGCCAATAGCTCCTCACACAAAAAGTCTTAGAACTTTGTATTTGAATCCACTTGAAATTAAGTGAACAGTAGTGGCATCTTTACAAAACTTCTTTAGTGTATTCACAATTCTGATTTGATTCGTGCTGTGAAATAATCTTTTCAATTACGTAACGTGATAAAAGGCAAAGTATTTTATTGGTAAATCCTACTCCAGTCCTCAGTGATAGAGGATACTAAGTAGTTGAGATGTCCTATTGCTTTCAGTAAAGACTCTCAGACCACACTATTTGGAACCGATTTCAAAGAAGTTTCCTCTACACCCTGGTCACTCCATCCTGTCTTCTCATGCCGGAGTTTGGTACCGTAAACCAATTATGAAATGGGATTTTTAAAGCTGCACTTAACTATCGCACTCATTTGGAACCTAGGCCTAAATTTAGCACTCTCTTCTCTTGCATGTGAATTTGTTGGCTTCTTCTTCAGAGTTTTCCCACATTCCTTTGCAAACAGGAACAATATCTTATTTACTTGTGTATCTGCTAAAAGCCTAAACAGTGGTTTACATGCAGTAGGTGTTCAATAAATACTTTTTGAATAAAAATATAAATTATTAAATAAGATAAAAATAGGTCATCATTGAGAAATATTTTTCTGCTTAGCATTACC
The DNA here is from genome assembly GCA_030035585.1 of Dugong dugon. Taxonomy (NCBI): domain Eukaryota; kingdom Metazoa; phylum Chordata; class Mammalia; order Sirenia; family Dugongidae; genus Dugong; species Dugong dugon. The sequence goes on along the minus strand of CM057463.1, from coordinate 14,362,875 downwards.
CCAGAACTTAGTGGCTTAATTAAGGAATTCTTTATTTAGCTCACAATTCTGCCGCTTACAATTTAGGCTGGGCTCAGCTGAGTGGTTTTGGATTTCACATGTAGTTGTAGACAACTGGCAGGTCCACTGAGGCCTGGCTGGTCCAGAGGGAGACCTCAGCTGGGACAATTCATCTCTGCTCCACATGATCTCTCGTTGGGATAGCCTGGGTTTGTTCACATGGTAGTGGCAACATTCCAAGAGACAGGGCAGAAAACTGCAAGTCTAGGCTCAGAACTCATTTCCAAAAGCATAGAAGTCATTTCCAAAGCATTCTATCAGTTACAGCAAGTCTAGGGGTAATCCTAAATTCAAGATATGGGGAAACAGAAGAATTCAGAATCCAGTGGAGGAAAAAAAAAGAGAAGTAACTATAACACATTGCGTTTTCTTAGATGGTACTCTGAGAAGATACAAGTAGAGGTAGAAACAGTTAACCCTGAGATAGAGAGATGGCTGCCCAAAGGAAGTCAAGGTGAAACTCAGTCTTTGCCAGAAGATAGGAATTCCTAGAAGAAACAATCAGCAGGCAAAGGCTGGGGCTGGAAAGGGCACTGCAGGTTGTAGGACCAGGAAGCAAATTGTGCAAAGTGGAAGCAGATGAGGGTAAATCATAGAGAAGAGCCAGATTATGAAGGATTCTAACCATCTTACAGGGAACATTAGATCTATACTCTCTAGTTAATGAAGAAAAGCCACTGAATGACTTTGAACAGTTTTGCATGTTATGACAGTAATTCTGGCAGCAGTGATAACAGATAATTAAAGAGCAGCAAGAGTGTTTTAGTTATTTAGTGCTGATGTAACAGAAATACCACAAGTGGATGGCTTTAACAAACAGAAGTTTATTCTCTCACAGTCTAGAAGGCTAGAAGTCCGAATTCAGGGTGCCAGTTCCAGGGGAAGAATTTCTGTCTCTGTCGGCTCTGGAGGAAGGTCTTTGTCATCAATCTTTCCCTGGTCTAGGAGCTTTTCAGCATAGGGGCCCTGGGTCCAAAGGATGCTCTATGCTCCCAGCTTTGCTTGCTTGGTGGTAGGAGGGAAGTCCCCCGTCTCTCTGCTCACTTCTTTTATATCTCAAAAAAGATTGACTCAAGATACAACCTAATCTTGTAGATTGAGTCCTGCCTCCTTAACATAACATAATCCTGTCTCATTAACTTCATAGAGGTAGGATTTATAACACCTAGGAAAATCACATCAGATGACAAAATCATGGGCAATCATACAATACCGGGAATTATAGCCTAGCCAGGTTGACACACATTTTTCAGGGACACAATTCAATCCATAACAAACAGCAAAAGCTAAGATCAGAAGACCAGGTTCTGGAGGACATAAAGTTCAGAATAATATGCAACTCTATTCATTTAACAGTGTAGAAGGAAAGGCACTTAATAATTAGATAAAGAAATAAAAAATGACTGACTTTGAGCTATTGGTCTCCATTTCTACTGAGAACAGAATAAAAGGAAATTAAAGTTGTAAAAAAAGGTAAGGGCTTAAGTTTAGTTCCTGGGGTGGTGAAAATGGTTAATGTGTTCAGCTGTTAACCAAAAGGATGGAGGTTCAAGTCTACCCAGAGGCACCTCAGAAGAAAGGACTGGTGAAGCACTTCCAAAAAAGCAGCCATTGAAAACCCAGTGGAGCACAGTTCTACTCTGACACACATGGGGTCATCATGAGTCAGAATCAACTCGATGGCAACTGGTTAAGTTAGTTGGAACAATTGATGGGGGCTGCAGCTGTTCTTGCCTGATAGTGTATAAAGTACCCTTTCTGGAGAAGTTGTTCTTCCTGAGGGTCCAACCCAGTTACAGGATGACAGGTGATAAGCCAGTTGGCTAGATTCCCTCTCTGCCTAGTGTTGCTCCATTCTGTGGAAAGTTCCGTTGTTGCTTTTGGAGGTTAATATGTTCGGGGATTGTTCTCTATACTGTCCTAGGAAGAGACAAGGGTTCTACCATGGTCATGTGTTCATCTGGTCTCCTTGTCCTCCACTTGGGGTTGGCCTTTTGAGTGGATGCTAGAAGAGAGTTGAAAACAACAGCCAGGTTGTAAAAGGACGACAGAAAGAGAGTGCAAGTATGTGCATGGTCTGCATTTGCCTACCCTTTGAGTTTCATATGAACGGTGTTTGCCCAGATCCCTGCACTTGCTGGCCATTGGCAAGTTCCTTGAATATGCCCTGCTGCCTCCTGCTTCTCCCTATGCCTGGAAAGCTCTCCTCTTCACCCTTTTCACTGGGTTAACTTCCATTCTTTCTCCAAATGTTGTACCTCAGGCAATCCCTTCCTGACTCCAAACTATATGACATTTGTTCTGTTATATGCTTTTTCAGAACAATATTCTCATCCTCCACAGCATTTAACTCTGCACAATTGTGTGATAATTTGATTGAGACCCAAGTCTCTCATAGTCTAGAAGCTCCAGGAGGACAGGGGCAGTTCCGCTTTAGCTCTCCATTATAGTCCTCTTACCTCACACAGTGGTTACCTCATAGTAGGTGCTCCTTATGCATGGGCTGAGTGATGAGTGAATGCACGCATGAATTAACAGGTGATTAATTGTGCATTTTGTAAGATGGAGTTGAGCTATTTTAGTATTTTGAAATTTATGCACATTAAACATTTTAAAGCTTGGGAATTAGGTGCTCTCTGTTTCCAGAGGCAGATATGGTTTAAAAGGAGGCCTTAGAATCTTCTTTCATGCTTTTGCTCAATCTACTTCCAGATTGGAGCCGACAGATTGCCCAGAGAGGAGAGACAGGGTAGTTCCGTCTCAAAGATCGCTTTGACTCTTGTTCCAGCTTCTCCCTGAATCAGTGCCAGCTGTGGTGGTGGCTTTTGAGATGCACATGGCTTTCCTATGAGGTCATTACTGATGGAAACTATCAACACCTCTGGCCCTTGGGGAGGGTAAGAAGTCAGCTCCATTCCAATAAACATTCCTCAGGCTCCTGCTTTGGAAATACTCTCCTGCTCCTACAGCAGATGTTTTAGTTTGGGGGACAGGATAAAGGATGACACTAAGGGGTGAAAACCAGAACAGACCCAGTACCGCTGCATTGGGGAAGGAACCATGGAAGAGTTTCCATGTGTCTTAATACTATTCTTGTTATCCTCTCCTTCACTTAATTTAGTCAAGCAAAGAGATGCTATTCCAAGTATGTACCAATCTATACTGGGTATGTAGCAGAAAATGATCACTACTTTCCATCTCCCATAGAATGGGAGTTGCTGAATATTAAACTATTTTGTTAGCCTGCTAATTGCATGATACAAATTTTTAAAACTAGTTTATTCTATTACAATATCCACTGTACAGTTGTAGATATTGTCGTTCTATGCAAATGGGTTATAAGCAAATGGATGTGGAGACCAAGATTATCACATAATACAGAATACATAGATGCTAACAGTAGAATTCATTAGGGAAAATATGAGTAAGGAACAGATTTCTTTGGTTATTTGGCTACCTTGAGTTCCTCCGTGGAGCCTTCGTGATAATCTGAGACAGCCTGTCTAAAAGTGGGTTCTGCGATAGCCAGCTTAAAAAAATGGTTTCCAATCAATGATTATAAGGGAGACATCTGGCTTTACCCCAAGCTCTGCATAGGGATATAAAATCATATAGGACATTCCCTGACCATAAGGAGCTTAAAGTCTGGCAGTTGTTCGTCAAATGATGGGTGAGATAGTGGCTGTCTGGGCAAAAATAATGGCCAATAAGATGATGTATTACTTGAAAACGTAATAACAAATCGTGTTTGGCAAAGAAATTCCAAGAATATTAACATAATTGGAGCATTTATGAGAAGGAAAAGGCTCATATTACTGCAAGTGATTTTCAAGAAGCTGAAAAAGAAAAGTTGGGATTTGGGGGAATGTAGGATCTTAGAAACCTTCGGAGGAAACCCTTTGAAGTTTTAGGGAGTGGGGTTCTGGTTAATGTTTCCATAGCAAGGCTCGGGGGCAGGTTATGAAGTCAGCTTCAGGGAAACCAACACCTCAGCCACTCTTTAAACTCCACTGCTCAATAAGGAGGCGGTAACCCAGATAAGGTCAGAAGAAACCATAGGTGTTTCTTCTGTACCAGAAAGTGTGGGGCTCAAATAGCACTTATAAGTGGAGCATTAAATTCTTTACAAATAATATTTTCAAACAATTCAACAGTGCAAAAATGCAATGTTATTTTCCTGCTATAAGTGGTAAAGGATGAAGGGGAATGGGCAGTAAAGACAGAGCATGCATGCACAAAGAAGGGAGAGCTGATCCCAGTTCAAGAGAAAAATCACACCACAGTGACAAGCCCTGCTGTGCAAAAGCCCATTTAGCAAGAACAGTCCAGACCTTCATTTCAAATTTTATCAGAAGCCACTGATCCTAAAGTATCACTGGCGCCTACTGAATTTTCACCAGGGACCTAACAGAAAACATCTGTTCTCTTACTTAAAAGTAAATCAATTGATTAAATCAATGTTTGCTTTCTTTCTTCTATTAGAAGCATAGCTAGTTCTCTTTTTCTTCTCTCCTGGCTCATTTAATAACTTACTTCTGCTTGTGAGTTAAAATCTGATAGAAAGGTGTGCCTCCCTCTGTACCTACATGGGGAAACGTACCACAGGTCAAGCTGAAATCATGTCGGAAATCCATGGATGTAAACAATTTGGTAAAGCAATGTTTCATATGTAAATTGAAAGTTTATATAACCACATAAATGACCTGCAGCAGCAAATATGTGTGTGTGTGTGTGTGTGTGTAAGCAAAATTCTCAATGCCTTGAGAAAACTCACGCTATGAGTATTGAACACTTTATTTTGAAATTTGACCTTCTTGTTTAAACTTATTTCATAGTTTTTACAAAGAAGATTCCATAACATGAATGGATTAGGCTTGTTTTTAACCTAAGATTTTAAAATTATAAGTGGAATCTTTGTGATGAAACTCCCGTGGTTGGGATCCACATTGCCTACTATAAATATATATATTTGTTTTGAGTCAATAAGAGTGCCCTCTTAATTCAGAACCCACAAAAAACAATAGGGTCCATATGAAGCAGTACCTCAGGAAGCGGTAATAAAAATAGCAGCCAATTATACAGCACTAATTCAGTCATTCACAGAATAAACACTTATCCAGCATCTACAATATGCCAATTGCCATTCTAGGCCCTGGGGATATATAGATAAATGGTACAGTGTTTACCATAAAAGATCTCATGATCTAAGAGGGACGAGAAATAAACCTCCAGTCACAGTATCCTGAGATAAATGCTGTACTGAGGGATATATAAAGTGACATGTGATAACAGAGGCAAGAGGGAATAACTCTGCCTTTAGAAAAAGTGGAGGGGGAGCCTGGGAAGATTCCATAGAGGGAGTAAGATTTGAGATAGACCTCAAGCAGGATAAGCCCCCATCTCTCACATATTTCTCTGGCATATTTCTATGAACTTGGCAAGTTGTTTAACTGCTCTGTTCCTCAGATTCTTCATCAACTAAAAACGGGAATTCATAGTAATTCTTATGTTGGGAAAAGCTTTCTTTTCAAGGATGGTATATGTGGAAGGAGGTGACAGAAATGTGAGGTTTCGGGTTAGGGCTAGGGTAAGAGGAGTGGGCAAAAAGCAAGGGTTAATAGAAAATATAGGAGGATAGCATCCTTAGAAAGGAGAGAAACAGTTCCACATGCCATTCACCTCTTCTTCCCTCTGCCACCTTGGATTTACAGGTAGCAACAAAACCATTAATAGGAAAATGAAAAATATGACTAGTCATGATCCCCTCTTGATCTTAATCAATAGGATATATAATCAACATAAAGTTTTAAAGGTGAGTGGAGGGGGGGAAATTATCCTAGTATTAAGGCTCAGAAAATCAACATGTTCTGGCAAAAATGGGCAGGAAATGCCAGGTTAGCAAGCAGGTAGGAAAGGCAACCAGTGGTCTCTGAAGAATTGGGTGATTAATATTTAATTCATAGAGTTGTTATGGAGATTAAATAAGAGACACATAGAGCATTTCCTGGCACAGAGTTCGGATGCAGCCAATCACTTTTTCTGTTGTTGTTACCTGCTGCCATCTTAAAATTGAAGCTAATAAGAAGGGAAAGGTTCTATCCAATCCTATTGCCATTGGTAGAGGCGAACTGAAATGCTTAGTGAAACAGAAAGAGAACAAATGCAGAAACTTTACTCAGGTTACCTCAATATTCCTAATGTCCTAAGGCAGATCACAGCTGAATTTGTGACTCTTGAGAGGCTCTCAGGGACTATTCCATCCTACGATCTTGACCTGGAAACATCTTTTGATAGGTGTCATAGCAAAAGAATAAGGAAGAAAAACAATCTAGAAAGAAGTGCGCCAAGTGAAGTGCGACTAAAGGGAAAAATATGAAGAGGGAAAATGAGGAAAAAACATATGAAACTTGTCAATGGCTATACCTATGGCTAAATGTTGGCCAACTGTTAGGATCACTGGTGCTGAAGGAGATAACACATCAGTACTGATCCCTGCCCAGAAATAATATAAAACACAATGTATAGACATACTGGCTTAATTTACTAAAGGATCTTGGAACTAAAACAAGAAAGAAAATTGTTGTTTCCCTCACTGGAATACAGTTGTTTCCTCACAAACTAGTTTGTGGTAAGTATACCACTACCTTGGCATCTATCAGAGAACCTTTGGTCATCTCAGGGTGTGGGCTGACACTTGATACTACCAGAGCTGAACATGGAGATGCCCATGACAGAAAGAAAGTAAACGAAAGCGATTTTGTTTTTTACATCAATGTCCAAGGTGGGAAAGACAGACCAAGAATGAGATAAAGTATTATAATCTGACAAAGAAAGAAGGAAAGCTCAAAGCTTGGGATGCCATCCAAGCCAAGCACAGTAGGAGAGAAATTTCAGATACATAATTCATACATGGAACTGGAAAGAATAGCTGGTCAGAGTTCTGAAAAACAGCCAAATCATGAAATCTTGAGCCATTCAGAAAGTTCTTAATGAAGCCTCATCCAAAGGCAACTCCTAAGACATATGCTCCAGTAATTTGGTGATTTATTCAGCCAGCATGTACTAAGGAACGATCACGTACCTAATGTGTTGCTTAGCTCCGAGAGACAAGCTCCTGCCTTGTAGGAACTTACAGTCAGGTGTGGGAGACAAGACATGCATCCTGCAGCCTGGGTGGTTTAGATGAGGAATTCATTTACATGAAGTCTTATGGTGGGGTACAACTCTTAGAAAAAAAGCAGGAGTTCAAAATCTAAACTATTTAAAGGGCAATGCAAGCAGCTGAATTGCTCAAGAAAAACTTCACCTAAGAGAGGGAAGGGTATGTTCTCTAGAACATTAAAAAATTTTGATATAACGCTGTAGAAAATCGTTGGGTAAATAAAGGACTCATAAAAGAAACGCACAACCATCAACTCCCTTAGAAATGTGGGACACAGTGGTGTGTTAAGATGGTTATATAAATTATTCTCTTTCTCACTGACATTCAACTTCACTAAGAAATGCTGAGCTTGCTGCACTACGAATCAAATTTGGGAGAAATAATCCTTCCTAACAGAATTTGCTTATGTGTTATCCAGATATGCACGTTTGGATGTAGTTCTATCTCTTCTTCAGATTTACTCCTTTGAATCTGGTCCTCTGTTCAAAAAGAACGACCATTCACAAATCACAAAGGCAAAGATGTGATAAACAATGGAAATAAGAAAACGAAAACTCAAGAAGGGATTTTTTCCTATTTATTTCTACAAGCTTAGTAAAACTCCAGAGTTTAAGAGAGAGGAGAAAGTGTCCCTGGAAAGATCAGTGAGGTGAAAGATGTGCTGGAATCAGTCCCAGGGAAAACAAACGATTGCAGGGTTAGTGGTCTACCTGGAAGGACAATCGATGTACTAAAGTAGTCTAAGAAACCTAATAGGGCAAGACAGGCTGATGAAGGTTCAGATCCCAGCTTAGGCAGAAAGTGTGGGAAAGGAGGAAATAAAGAGGCATATGGATACTTCCAGAAAAAAAATTATCTTATTTTAAAACTCCACTTAAAATACCTTGGTGCAAAAGGGAAATCAGCTTTTGAGAATCATAAATGGCCAAGAGTTAAGATGTGGGAGCAAAATTAAATGTTTTAAAGTGCATTGGCCCCCTGGAACATTCATAAGTTCTATGTATGTTTCCTCACTGTTGTAATTAACAATATTATTGAATTTGTTCTTATAAATGAAATAGCAGAAAAAAGCTTGAATGTATCATGACAGAGTTAAAAAAAAAGAAAAAAGAAATTCATGAGGATTACTTTTTTTTACTCCCTATAGCACATAATCAAAAGTCCTGGGGAAATATGGCATACCACAAGCCAGGAAGTTATATTTCTGATTCGTTCTTAGGAATGTGAAAATGTGTTTGTGTGTATATGAGACACACACACACAACCATTTGATAATGGGCATATAAATCATAAGAGGATGAAAAGATTCTAAACTGGGTTTGTGTGGATTTGGGGGTTTGTGAAATTCAGTACAGACTAGGAGGTAGGTAGACAGCTCCTCATGGACCTTTATCCACCTTTAACAACATAGAATTCTAGAATTACTACGAGCCTTACAGATGATTTAGTCCAGTTACACTAAAATTGTGATGCGGGGAATTCCAGGGACCCAAAAATACTCTTCAGTCAGTGATCCACAAGCAAGTAAATATCTGCCATCTAAACAAAAAAGCTTTCAATCACCTATGGAACATATTCATCACTTTTACATATTTTTTATATTGTGGGGTTCTGTTTAAGACCTGATTTGGTAAAAAGGAGTTCTTCAGCTAAATAAAATAGGAAAAGCACCAATTTAGCCCAGTTGTCTTATTTTACAGATCAAGAAACTTCGGCACAGAAAAAGTGAATAGTATAATTAAAACCATGTCCTAGTTCGTGTTCCCCTCAGAGAAGATCCCAAGACAAAGACAAGGGTGCAGGTAGTTTCACTGAGAGGCGATCCTCTAAAGTATGAGTGAAAGAATAGGGAAAATGAGAGAGGGAAGGAAAAATTGCAGCAAAGTTTGTGTTAAAGAGTAGGTTACTGCTGTGAGCACCGGGCCTCAGTCTCGCTGGGGACCCTCTGAGAAAGGATGTGAAACACACCTCTGAATTATCTCATTAAAGGACCAGAAGGCCACCACTGTCCACCACTTTCCTGCCCCCACCAATTGAGGGTTGTCCTTGGGGATGTTAATTTCCCTGTATTTCTGAGCAGTCGAGAAAACTTCCACAGTTCCAGAAGAAGTCTTCAGGTGAGAAGCAGAGCAACATATGTGCTTGAGGTGACAAGCAGTAAACATGCTGGAAACTGTCTACCAATTTCACAGCTCTAGGTGTCCCGGGAAAGTGGGTCCTTGTCCAGCATGCTCACACTTGCCAATTATCTGGACACTGGTCTTTGAGAAAGTAACTTTATTGCAATGCGCAGAGCAAGGAGCCAGACAGAAGTTCCTCAGGTCCGATTCCCCGAGCTATGGGGAAGCAGGGCTTACATGTGATTTGGGCAGTAAGATGGCGGCCGCACAGGCGTACTAGGGAAAGAAAACTAGATGGCAGCCAGGAAACAGGAGGTGACGTGGTTCTTGTGGGACTTCTCACTTTAGAATAGGGTCCTGGTGATGATTTTCTTTCTGATTCATTCCACCTATTGCTGCATCCTCTGTTGAGGTCAATTAGTGGTCACAGCTGGCCCTTCTGCGCATGCGGGGCGGGCCAAATCTGGCTTGGGCTAGTTTAAGGACTAATGGAAGTTTACTGGCATTCACAGGATCACGTTACATAGGTAAACTCAAATGGGCTTAGGATGGCCAAGGCATCAACAATATCGGCTACTGACTTAAACCAGGTCTCCTCATTCCCAAAATCTTGCCTTGCTGACATAACACTAAAGAACTCTGTTTATATTGCAAAGGACTCTTATTCTTTTGGTCAAGCACCCTCTTTCTGATAAACAATTTTCAGATACACAGTGACCAAAGCAACCACTATTTTCCAGCATGCCACAGAATCAACACGATTTCACACACACTTTAGTTACAGGTAAATGTTACTCGGCTTAAACTTCAGTCTGTTGAACTCTTCTCTGAAAGATGGATCTAAGATTTCATCAAATGAAAGGAAATTAGGTGACAACAGGGATCCAGCCAGGATTCTTCTTGCAAAGGAATATTGTTCTGTGACATAGCCAAGGCAAGAGAGTTTGGAAAGATTCCTCAGGGGTAAATGGAGCTGAAAAGCTCCAGCGTGAAGTGTGCATTGGTTTAGCCCATGTTGGGAACCAAAGACTGTAATTGAGAACCTACAAGGAAACCACAATTATTAGGGATGACAAAGTAAAGAAGAAGGCAGGGTGATCAGTTGAGAAAGTTGCTGCTGATGATAATGACGTAGACGGCTGTCATCTCTATTTCTCACTTTCTCTAAGACGCTGAGTCTTTAACCAGGGTTGGTGCTGATGCCAAAATATAAGCAATGTAGACATTTTCTGGTCCCTAACCCACTAAAAACTTGTATCTTTTTTTTTTCAAGATATTGGGATAATGTCCATGATTTAAAAAAAAATTTTTTTCTTGGAAAGAACTTCTATTTTCCCCATACTAATAATAATTTGGAGTTAATTAAGTGTTCGTAACTTTTTATTAGTAGTATTCTGCCAACAGTTAAATATTTTAGAGGAAGGATAAGATTGAAAAGATCCTCTTCTTCAATAATCTAAATCATTATAGGGTAACAGAAGATTCTTACATTCTAATTAAATATGTATTTATGTAAAAATTCTCTCCCCTTATATAAATGTGTATGTGGGTATCTGGATTCACCTGATACAGCAAAACCCATCACAGAAGCTGAGGACAAATGTTTACTCTATGCCAGAAACTGTACTATGAGATCTAGACATTAGCTGGATTCAAAGAACCCACTGGTATTTCCAATTCACTTCCCTATAACACAGATTTATCAATAGCTGAAATAGTGTAAGGCACAATCCTACATTCTATAATAGATTAAAAACTGAATCAGGAATAATCCCTGCCCTCAAGGACATTACAGCCTAGTAAAACCAAAACAGGATCCCTGGTGTTGCAGTTGTTAAAGCGCTCAGCTGTTAACCCATCCAGCAGCTCTGCAGGAAAAAAGACTTGGCAGTCTGCTTCCGTAAAGATTATAGCGTAGGAAACCCTACGGCACAGTTCTATTCTGTCCTATAGGGTTGTTATGGGTTGGAATCGACTTGATGGCACACAATAACAAAATCATATGGACTTTACGTAAGATATAGTATGTTTTATCACTGAAGAATTATAGACAGATGGTATAAAAGTTTAAATATAAAAATATTTGTGATGTGGAATGAAAACCTAATTCCATGGTGGAGAAAATTATAAAGCCAAAGAAAGCCCCAAATAGAACCTTGGAAAACGTGCAACTACATTCAAAATTCTCTGCAGTTGTGAATTACTAAATCTGATTTGTTCTCTGGAAGACTGCCTGAGGCCTGGCACCGTTTAGCTCTATACACTTGACTTTCTGTTCTACCCAAAGGCTCTATCTCTTTTTGTTATCTAGGCTTAAAAGACCTGTTAAAGCCTGAAGGACAGACTTGAGATTGGTCCAATTCATTTGACCTTCATGATTCACACTGGCTTGCAAATAGCCTCTAGTCTTTCTTAGCATAAGTCATAGAAAGCACTTATCTAAGTTCAGTGAATTTTCAGACTAAAGAGGCAATTGACAACACTTAGTCTATAGCAAAGATGAGTAGTTTCTGGGATGGTGAATCTAAGTCAATGGTGGGTAAACAATATGGGGAAAGACAGCGAGAGGGGTGACACAACGTGAAGTATGTAACCAGTGACATTAAACTGGACATGTAGACATTGTTGAGTGGGTGTATGGCCTGCTGTACAGTTTCACCAAAAATAAAATAATTTTTAAAAAGACTAAAGAGGCGTGGACTCTGAACCAACAGGGTAGGGTTAGGTGCAGAGATGGAACAAAATTTTCTGTTTTGTTAAAAGCACCACATGCCTAAAGGAATATTTATTTTTTGTACTCTTCTCCTGTGAAAATTTTTCTAAAAGAAATAACTCCCATAGTTCCGGTGAAGGGATTTAGTAATTCCACTGAATAAAGTTGAATGTTCCTTAACCTTTCTAGTAGAAAACAACTAAACGAAACTAAACGAAACACCCATCTGAAAATATTTATCACATAATGTTAAGGGAAATTAAATATAATAACTAACATAAACCGGGATAGGCATTTTTCATGCAACCTGTTTTTCAATCCTTATGACAACTCTGTGAAATAGTGACTCATAATCATCATTATGCAAATGAAGTTTAGAAAAATTATGTAGCTTGGTGGTTGTCATGGAAAGGTGGGATTTGAACCCAGTCCATTTGATTCTTAACCTTGTAATGTTAATCATTACTGAAAGTTTCAGAATCAATTAATACTTTCTGGTTAATAAACTAGAAATGGGGTTTGTGGAAACAGGTATTAATCTGTATGCCAAATAACATGATTATCAGATCATGATGCCATATTAGTCATAAACCCTATTTTGCATGGCTTATTTAACATTAATGTAGAGTAATTCATCCTGAAATTACTTTAGTGAAGCTTCATATTAAATGCTTTCCTATAATTACCACAAGAGAAGGGGAAAGTATCGGTGGCAGAAAGCAGGTAACCTGAAACATTTCTGTAATAGAAGCATTTTTTTTTTCAGTATAACTGCTAATGCCTTCACGTTCATGTTGAGAATACAAAAAAACAGTAACGTTAGGAGCGACACCCTGATTAATTTCTAAACCTGAATGCCCATTACCAATATGAGTCTCAAAGTTCCCAAAAATATAGATAATACCATCTTGCTTCTACTACCTTGTACTGTGTTGTGGGATGAACTGTGGCCCCTAAAAAGATGTGTTGAGGTCCTAACCCACAATACCTGTGAAAAAGGTTCTGTTATTTAGAAAAAGGGATGTTGCAGATCTGATCAAGCAAAAACGAATTCATACTGGATGAAGGTGCACCCTAAATATAATGATGGTGTCCTTACAAGGAGAGGGATGTTGACAGACAGAGGCACAGGGAGAACAACATGTGACAAGGAGGCAGTGATTACAGTGATGTGTCTACGTGCCAAGGACCTCGGCAGCCACCAGAAGCTAGGAGAAAGGCATGGAACAGATACTTCCCTAGAGGCTTCAGAGGCAGCACGGCCCTGTCAATGCCTTCATTTCAGACTTCAAACCTCTAGAACTGTGAAAAATAATTTTATTTGTTTTATATAGTTTGTGGTATACAATCACAGCCGCCCTAGGAAACTAATAGATTTGGAGAATTCAAAAACACCTGCTACTCAAATGTTTTGAGTTGCTCTGTGAAGAAATGTCCAACTTAAGATTGAATGTTAGTATTAAAAGGACACTAAAAATTTAGAAGAGGAGTTACTGATTACAAAAACAATATTACAGGCAGTCCCCAGGTTACAAAAGTCCAACTAATGGACAGCTCGTACTTGCCGTTTAATTCTATGTACATTTGCTCTCACTTTGAAACGATGGAAACAACTCCTACTCGAAACAAATTCTTTATCATAATCACATTCACTTGCTGCACGTGAAGCTTTTAAATCATGGAAAAGGCTTTGAGCCTTTTCTTGCACTAAAGTAAGGCTAAATGAGAACCGTATGCACCTGTTCTGACTTACCTACAAATCCAACTTAAAGACACACGGAGGAACGGATCTCGTTCTAACCCAGGGACTGCCTATACGTCTCTTCAAAGAAAAGCTCTTGAAGCACAAGGCCCTGATCTTTAATAAACTTCCCTTGTCTAATAAGTGCTCAGTTGTGCGTGTGTTCTTACTTCATTTAACTATGATAGTCAAAATATTTAATAACTGCTATAGCACAGATTTGTATTGGGCAAATCTGCTGCAAAAGACCTCTTTAAACTGTTGAAAAGAGAAGAAGTCACTTTGAGGACTAAGGTACGCCTGGCCCAAGCCAAGGTCTTTTCAGTTAGCTCATATGCATGTCAAAACTGGACAATGAATAAGGAATACCAAAGAAGAATTGATGCCTTTGAATTACAGTGTTGGGGAAGAATATTGATTTTTCTATGGACTGCCAGCAGGATGAACAAATCTGTCTTGGAAGAAGTATAGCCAGAATGCTTATTAAAAGCAAGAATGGAGAGACTTCGTCTCACATGCTTTGGACATGTTTTCAGGAGGGACCTTTCCCTAGAGAAGGACAACATGCTTTGTAAAGTAGAAGGTCAGCAAGAAAGAGGAAGACCCTCAAGGAGATGGACTGACACGGTGGCTGCAACAAAGGGCTCAAACATAACAACAATTGTGAGGATGGCCCAGGACGAGTCGGTGTTTCCTTCTGTTGTACAAAGAATCGTTAAGAGTCGGAACCAACTCGACAGCACCTAACAACAAAAACAACAATGGCACGGATGGAGCCCTCGTGGCACAATGACTGCTAACCGAAAGGTCAGTGGTTCGAACCCACCAGCACTCTGTGGGACAAACATGTGGCAATCTGGTTCCATAAGCATTTACAGCCTTGAAACCCTATGGGGCAGTTCTCCTCTGTCCTATAGGGTTGCTGTGACTCGTAATCGACTTGAGGCATAAAACAACAACAACATGGCACAGATACCAACCATGCAAAACAGAGCCACCTGCTGTAACAAGGGCTCTGGAGACCCTTGTTTGCTAGGTGTTAACAATTTAATGGCTGAATTGAGGAGAGGTGGGGAGAACAAGTGGAGGGACTGCATGAGCTGGTCATCAAGGAGCTACTCAGAAACCTGGAGCAGCAACTATTTGTAATTATTTGAATATTTTAATTACCAATATGACCATACTAGTGTATACCAACTAGATATTATTGGCCCCAGGATATTTTAAAATAAATGTATGAACTAACATAGACGCTTAAAAAAAAAAAAACATTTTTTACATATTTTATTTTGAGAAATTCAATACAATGAATACCAAAAAAATTTAAAAAAGAATTACTATGATGATACACTTCTAACTTTTCCGTATTTGCCAATTTTTCTACTTGCCACCAGTCTACCCTCCCTACACCCCTCCAAAGTAGAAAGTGCCATTTCCATAACAGGAAATAAGAAACACATTCTATTTCCCAATAAATAATTACTGAATAAATGGAGTATAAATAACTCATGCTACAAGGCCTTTATAAGAATTAACTAAGGAGACCCAGGAGCTAAGAGTGGAAATTAGGACTCATGGTCTTCTAGTCTGTGGCGTAAGCAGCAAATCCCAGAAAACTTATACATCTCTACTAATTCTTTAGAATTCTGTTCACACCGTCTGTATTCTATTACGTCTTAGAGGCGCACTGAGTCTGTTTTCTTCTCGCCTCTCCCTCATCTGCTAATCAGCTGTATATCACAAAAGCATGAAGACTCTCTGTTTCGCCACCAGGGCTACACTCTTGGGAGAGAGGGATATATGGGAAGGTTTGGGCTATCTTCTGCCATCCCCTACTCACCAATTACCTGCCACACAGGTCCCAGAGTGCAGATGGAGCCTAAGGACAGGAAGCATGCTTAGTTTCACAAACGTACACTTAAAAAAATGTCAGCTATGAACATATTAATAACCCAGATAATTTTCGCAGAAAAACATTGGTCTTTTTCCCTTTCAGCTTACTATTTTATTCATCAGAGCATTGACTAAATAGCACATTTTCTTTTCCGTCTTCTCATTCAATTCTTTATATCATGGGGATTTGGTTCCTTTGCCTACCATGAGAGACACCTGTTGATAATTTTAATGATTTCTTAGTCTATGATTGATAGATAACAAAACAGTAAATGGAGAAGATGCACATGTGTTGCAAAGAGTTGCCTCAGAATCCTACCAACTGTAATATTGTCAAATTGTTAGAGCCAGTGAGTTTTCTGGTTTGAGTTTTTTTCTTTAGGGATACAGAAACATGGATGATTAACAGCTGTGTTTATCATAATCGATGACATACATTAGCATTTCCACAGAACTTCCATAAAACGACTTAACAGCTCGTATACTACAAATCTATTATAAATTACAAGAACAAAACGCATACTCATCTATACACATTTGCCCAATACACACACACACACACACATAAAACCCTTTTGGGCACAGAAGTGCAAAATTGTAAATTCATCTAAAACTTACATGTTGGCTAAGGGTCAAAGGAGGTCTGTGATAGCCAACCAAAACAAAGGTATTCAGATGGGTCACATCCTCCCACAAAATACTGAAACAACTAGGATTCTCTTTTCTCATCCCTTTGCCTCGGTTCTGTGGTGTCTTACCATAACCCAGTTATCATACCAGAGGGAAGCAGCAGTCCGAGAAAACAAAACGGCGATGAAAACCGCAAAAACGTTTTGTAGAATTAAAAATATTGGAAGTCGTTGTCGTCTAGGACAAGGTTAACAGGGCATGAATTTTCCCAGATTTAAGAAACCTGTCTACTATAATCTCCTATGTTACTTATAAAATAAGGATAATAACACCTCCAGTATTATAACATAACTGCCTCAGTTGCAGTCAGCATAACATGCAAATGCTGCCTTTGGAGTTCCTGAACCTTCTGGAGACTGGAAGGGGATCTCAATTGACAGCATTTGGACTGCTTTCAGTTTTGTTTTCCAATTCGTCCCTATCCATGGACGTGACAAGTTCCCGACATACTGTCAGTTATGAAAACAACAGAAAAACAGCAACGGTAATTGTTTCAAGGAGTTTTAAAGTCAGGACAGTTCTTGGCTGCAGGAAGACAGATGGGTGTACGGGAGCTGCAGCACTGAGCAATTAAGCTAGCCTGTACCCTTGGCCATGGAGGAGGCAGCTGCTGGTCACTTCCCACCCACTCACCGACATACACCTTAGTCTCACTGCAGTGATTCCTGAATCTGACCTTCCTCCTCCTCCCCGTGTTATTCTGTGCGGGAATTACCTACCTGCCATGTTTTGCGAGATCTACCTCACTATTAAGGAGCCCTTGTGGTGCAACTGTTAAGTGCTCAGCTGCTAACCAAAAGATTGGCAGTTTGAACCCACCCAGCAGCTCTGTGGGAGAAAAACTTGGTGATCACTTAAGTAAAGATTACAGCCTAGAAAACCCAATGGGGCAGTTCTGCTCTGTCACACAGAGTCGCTATGAGATGAAAATCGACTCAACAACAACAACAACCTCAGTATCAATTATTACAAACCTCTGTATGCATATTGGAGTCCCTGTGGTTAAGAGCTTGGCTGCTAACAAAAGGTTGGCAGTTGGAATCCACCAGCCGCTCCTTGGAAACTCAGTGGGGCAGTTTCTACTCTGTCCTATAGGGTCCCCTATGAGTAGGAATCGACTTAAAGTTACAGGTTACTCAACAGCAATGGGTTACTGACAGCAACAGGTTTGTGAGGAGCAAATGGTTAAGCGCTCAGCAGCTAACTGAAATGTTAGTTCAAACTCACCCAGAGGTCCCTCGGAAGAGAGGCTTGGTGATCTACTACTGAAACGTCACAGCTTTGAAAACCCTACAGAGCCCAGTTCTACTCTGCACACATGGGGTCATCATGAGTCAGAATCCACTCAAAGGCAACTGTTTGGTTTTTGGGTTTTGTGTACATATTCCCATTTCTCTTGCTGCCGAGTACCTAAATCCTCATGCACTTAGAGTAGGTCAGTTTGTACTCTTTGCTGAATATACTGATAATCCTCCAGAAGAGAAAGTCTATTTAAAAGAGCTTGCCAGGAGCTTAATCTGGCTAACATCATGGGATGGTTGCATGAAAAGATGTTTGGTTTCCTTACCACAGATTCACTAGTAAACCTGAGCTCATTACTGTGCCTTCAGCGCCTACGGTCAGGGACTGGACAGTTCATACTATGAAGGAGGCCCGCTTGATGAAAGTGATATTACATCCCAGTACTCATCTCTCGTTTCAAGTTACCTGCTTCCTGATAGGCACTAAATAGGGTAAACAAGCACAACTGAAGTTAAACCTTCACAAGGGGCTAACTTCAAAAATATGAGGAAAATGAGGCATTTCTGTCTTCTTATGGGTTAGTGACTGTGTTGCTGATCAGCCCCAGAATGTGGGCCGTGAGAGATGGGTATGGAAGTAGCAGTACAATTTACTGTGTTAAACAGACTCCTTTCCAAACTCTGCAATGGACAATTTAGCCTAAACCACCGTGTGAAGTGTGGATAATAAAAACAGGAAACCCGGGGCTTCCAGTGGAACTAACCTCTGTAAAATAGTAATAGCCTTAGGAAACCATAAAAAGCAAAGCCACTTCACCATGTCATTTACTCCATACTAGCATCTTGCGGATAAAAGGAAAGGGCAAAGGGGTAAAGGGAGAAACTAGTATAGCCACACAGGTCAAAATTTTAATAAAAAGCTCTTTTTGTTTAATACCTGTGAATTCCCTGCAAAGTTTCACTCAGAATCCTCGCTATCTTTGGGCTCTCCTTGCCACTTAACTAAAAAATCATAAATATTGTTTTGCTATTATGCCAGTTTTGCACAAGTTATATAAAAATTACCTATTTTGATGATTAAAATATTTTGATTCTTTTTACACTTAATTCCTAACAGAGTAAGCATGCTAAGGAATATTTCAAATGTAAGTAGAAAATCATTTTGGTCAAGAAAAAAGGTCATTTGCAGAAATGAATATAGCTGACAAAGCATGTTGTTGTTAGGTGCCATTGAGTCAATTCCAACTCACAGCATCTCTAAGCACAACAGAACGAAACACTACCCAGTCCTGCGCCATCCTCACAATCGTTGCTATGTTTGAGCCCATTGTTGCAGCCACTGTGTCAATCCATCTCCTTGAGGGTCTTCCTCTTTTTCGTTGACTCTGGTTTACCAGGCATGATGTCCTTCTCCAGATAATATGTCCAAAGTACACGAGACGAATCTTGCCATCCTCACTTATAAAGAGCATTCTGGTTGTACTTCTTCCAAGACGGATTTGTTCATCTGGTAATTCACGGTATATTCAGTATTTTTTGACAGCACATTTCAAAGGCATCAATTCTTCTTTGGTATTCCTTATTCATTGTCTAGCTTTTTCATGCATATGAGGCCATTGAAAAGACCATGGCTTGGGTCAGGCGCACCTTAGTCCTCAAAGTGACATCTTTGCTTTTTAACACTTTAAAGAGGTCTTTGGCAGCAGATTTGCCCAATGCAGTACATTGATTTCTTGACTGCTGCTTCCACTGGTGTTGATTGTGGATCCAAATAAAATGAAATCCTTCACAACTTCAATCTTTTCTCCGTTTATTATGATGTTGCTTATTAGCCCAGTGGTGAGGATTTTAATTTTCTTCATGTTGACAAGTAATGCATACCAAAGACTGTAATCTTTGATCTTCATCAGTAAGTGCTTCAAGTCCCCTTCGCTTTCAGCAAGCAAGACTGTGTCAGATAAAGTATGCTAAGTCTAATATGCTTTCATATTTGTTTTACTGTTAGTGTGAGGATTTTTCCAGTAGATTTTTCTTTTCTGGAAGATTTATTATTCAGGCCTAAACAATAAAGTCATCTTATACTAGGTAAACTTCACAAAGACAGGGATGTGTATCCTCAGCACAGTACCTGATACGAAGCCAGTATATAATAAATTTTGAAGGAATGAGAGAAACGTAAATAAGCCAAAATAAAATAAAGCGGCATATTGTTGCACTTCTTCTCAGGCTTCAAAATAACCCTTTCACTGCTAAATCGAACCAGGAGTTACTAATTAAAACCAAGTGGCAGAAATAGTACAGTGGTTTTTTTCATTCATTATGAACCTACTTAAAATTCAATTAAGTGGAAACAGGAAAATACTGTGGTAGAAACCACAGGTTTTCAACATGACCTTCTCAACTCACCGAGCTTTAATCCTGATATTATTAAGTCTAACTCTAGGCAAGGACACATTAAATAAATATGACTTATTCTAAGACTCAGTCAGTTGAAGAAATGAAAACTCAATTTCTCTAGTATTGTTTTCTTTTTTCTGGATCTATGGCATAATAGATTAAGAAATATCCACATGCAAACATTTGTGATTTACCCCAGTGAGGAATTAACACAATCCAAACTGCAAATTTTGACCATTGGTGACAATATGGGGATTTCGGAGGGGACAACATTTGAGGTCAACAAGAGCCTTTTTATCGCCAGTATCTGCCTCTCCTATTTGTCAGCTTCTTCTCTGCTTCCCATATATCTATCCAGGATTGTGATTTTCCATTGCCAGACTGGCCCAGACTATAGACTGAAGTTTCCAGAACTTTGATTGCAACCACTCCCAATGAGTTCTCCAGCAACTACCTTAGGAAAACTGAAAATGTAACTTGGACATTACCTGAATGACATCATCTTATTGTTTTTCTCCCTAAAAACACTCCACCAGGAATTTAAGCTACATTGTCTGGGTTCTGGTCCCCTCCACAGCCAGCTATGCCCAGTGGCCTCCATGAATCAACGTGGAGGATTGCCTAAAGACTGACTTTATACAGCCCTGTTTCATGGGCAGCGAGATGGTAGAAATGAGCAGAATAACCATTGAATGGGCGGATAATTTTTTCAACCATCTGTTCTGCATGTGTTCAGCAGATGATCGCTATCTGGGATCTTGCAATCTGGGCAGATGATATTCTCCAGAAAGAGAAAGGGTCTAAAATGAGTCAGTGCAAATATTAGTACAAGAGACAATAGATAATTGTCTGTCTCACCATGTTTTAAAAATCAGTTCTCTTGTAACCAGCCAATTTGAGTTTGCAGTTTGAAGGTTTCCAGTGGTTAATTTGGATTTGCTGCTCTGTGTCTCTTATCTCCTGCTTCATCAAGTTTAAGGGGAGAGATAAGGAGAATGTTGTTTAAGGCTTCCATTTTATTGACAGTGTTCACTAAGATTATTCATTGTCTTTGTAGTAAGAGCTAGACCTTTACTTTTTTCTGTTACAATAAGTGAGGCTTTCAGTAGTTCAACAAACATGTATCCTACCTTCTTGGCCCAGCTTAGAAAAAAGTTATGCACTCAGCACAGAAAAATGCACTGCAAATGAGACCCAGAACAGGCTACTTCTTCCAGGACGCCAGGATATCCGACTTCCCAACTTTCATCATGGACTTGGCTCTCCTACATAAAAGGAAGATGAAATGCATTAATCAAAGTGCAAAGATATAGGAATGACTCTACTAAAAGTGGGGCAAAAGGTGATGAGTGATTGCTGACTCCCGGGAGACAACTGAGACTTCAAAAGATCTCTGTGAGAAGATATAAATGAGCATGTTTTCAAAGAGATCAATTCTAATTATAAGATGATTTTCAGAAAAGGACACAGTGTAGAGCAGGACTAGACATTATCAGTTGCCACCAAGTCTATTCTGACTCATGGCGACCCCATGTGTGTCAAGAGTAGATCTGTGCTCCACAGGATTCTCAGTGGTGATTATTTGGAAGTAGATGGCCAGGCCCTTCTTCTAAGACTCCTCCGGGTAGACTTGATCTGCCAACCTTTTGGTTAGCAGCCCGAACATAGTACCCTAGAACTCTGTTTCCATATCTGCTTTAGTGAAAGTTACATAACCTGGCTGTGAACCTATTGGCAAAGATAATTCTAATGAATTGACTGCTCTCATCACATATGCAATGAAGTGGCGCCTAGTACCCATATGGCTGTCCCTCAGAAACTTTTAAACTCCAAGCTTTAGCCTTTTGTATACACTGATTTACCAGTTGTATTTCTATGGGATAGATTTTAAGAAGTTATCTAATTTTCTTAAAGAAATTACCATTCATGTATCCAGAGATTTAGCTGCAAATATGTGTTTTTCTAATAGTGGGAGATTGGAAAAAAACTAAATGCTCAAAACTAGAGAGTTGATTGAGTTATTTGATGTTCAATTGAATACTAAAAGTCATTTAAAATGATACATAGAAATAATCAATAACATGGGTAATTGTTAGTGGTGTATTGTTAACTGAAAATAGATTAGCATACACTATTTCATCTTTCTCTTAAATGTTTATGTTATATATCATCCCCCCTGCTACCACATACACCAGCACATATGCCAAAAAGTAACAGCCTAAATATTTATAAAGAAAATATTAACAGTGGATATCTCTAGTTATGAATTGTGAGGAAGATTATTTTCTATTTTACCGTGTATCTAAATTTTCAGTATTTTCTTATATGTAATAAGAAATTAGAATAATAAAATACATAACTTTAAAAAGGCCTTCAACTCTTCTATGTTCAAGGAAGTAGAAGAAAAAAAGGGAGTAAAGCAAAAGAATAAGATGTAATCCACACCCACAAAGTGTAAAATGTGTGCGCACACGAACACACGCACATGCGTGCCTAGGCACACACATGTACAAATGTAAGAATACATTAGCTTCTCAGCATACAAAAAGGACTAAATTAAAAAGAACGCAAAAACTAAGATTATCAGTGCACGTTTGTAGAGGGATGAGATTAAAGACAAGAGAAAATAAAATTAATAAAACTGTTAACAATGTCTTTGTTGGAAAGTAGGTTTTGACCCAGGTTCTGAAGACTCCCAAGTGCATGAATTGGTAGCATGTAGTGGGTAGGGAGAGAATAGACTGTTTTCCTATACTGATTCCTCAGTAAATGACATGGTGCTTAAGGGGCAAGGGAGAGAGAGAATATCCAGGATAGAGTCAGTCAGGATTCTATCAGAGAAACAGAACCAGTATGTACATACATATGTACATACTTATTGCAAGAAATTGGCTTACACAATTATTGGGGCTGGCTAGAAAAGTCCAAAATTCGTAGAGCAGGAAGCAGGCTGGAAACTCTCAGGCAGGAACTGATGGAATGTCTTTTTCCTTAGGAAAACCTTAGTTTTGCTCTTAAGGACTTTCAACTGATTGGATGAGGCCCACTGGATTATTCAGGATAATCTCCTTTAATGAAAGTCAACTGATTATAGATGTTAACCACATCTACAAAATATCTTTGCAGCAACCCTTTGATTAGTATTCAATTAAATAACTAGACACTTTAGCCTAGCCAAGTTGACACATAAAACTAACCATCACAGAAGGCACATTCGCCTCTGGCATTATTAAAAAGTTTCACAGACAGAAGATTTGGTGCACCAAAAGTAAAGAGGAGTATAGGCAAACCACACTCACTTGGCCAAACCAAACTCAAATTCATTGCTGTCAAGTTGATTCCAGTTCATAGCGACCTTACAGGACAGAGTAGAACTGCCCCATAGGGTTTTCAAGGAGCTGCTGGTAGATTCAAACTGCCAACCTTCTGGTTGGCAGCCAAGGTCTTAACCACCACGCCATGAGGGCTCCACGTTCTTGGAATCAGGAAAAAAAGAAAGAAAAAAAAAATCTTCATCTCCTCTCTCACATATCTGGAGGTAAGAGTCAATTTACTGGCATACAATGCAAGCCCTTCCTGAGTTTTCTGGAAGTGATTAGTCACTGTTTTAGTCAAAAGTGTTAAAAAATAAGAGGGAGCCTATCCAATTCTTACTTTCCCTTTGTGATGAACTGTTGAAAAGTGACACAAGTGGTCAGAAGGGGAGGTGGGAAGGGAAATAGAGGAGTAGACCGCAGGAGAGTCAATAAAAGTTCAAAGTGGTAAACTTTGCAAAGTAACACTTCATCATTCCCCATTTTACTCCTGGGTATCGGCTAACTGGAGAGTTGTCGTTACCCATTGAGAGGCCAGTTCCAAAGAGCTCTGAGTATTCATTTAAAGTCTGTTGGATCTAGACTCAAATTCAAGGATGCACAAGTGAAGCCTCCAATCATTATGACATGTTTCAAAAGTTTTATTCAACCTATCCTAGTAAAAATATCAGCTAACTCTGACCATTTACCAAGGTCTCAATGAGCAGGTGTGGGGAGTTAAGAAGATAGATTCCACAGTGCAAAAGAATGAAGAATATACAAAGGACAGAAGGTCGAGGTTTATGAACTATGTATCTTTTAAATCCATTCTAAAAAGCAGGAAACCTAAGATATCCCTATTCACTCATACCTGTATCCACTTAACTGTATCAAGTCACCGTAAAAATCTAAGTATTTTGTGGAGAAGATCTCTCTTCATCGTGAATGCTTCCAAAAGTAGGGCTTTACTTGATCAGATAAACTAAGCCCACTCACGTTCGGACTCTTCATCATTCTTACCTCTGTATGCATCTGTCTGACAGATATTCTGGAAATTTCTGCTTTTTTTCCAATTTAAAAACAAAAAAAAAGTCATAACTGAGAATCTAATAATTATGAAAGATATGAAAAGCAACAGCGAGTCTGTTTCTGTCCGTGACCCATCCTGATAAGTGACACAAGGTGTGATACATGCCCAAGGTCGAGAATAAAGTGTATGAGTGAAACAAGTCAGTCACAAAGGGACAAATAAGGTACGATTCCACCTACATGAAATAGCTAGACTAGGCAAGCAAGACAGCATTTCTTCTGGGTGTATTTGCCTCATCTCATCCTTCAAACTTCCCAGAGGCATCTGTGTAGTATGATCTCTCACTCAAGGTATAGATGTTCTTTTCCCTAATCTGGCACCTAAACTCTATGCTTTTATGTTTTGATTGCCTATTGGACTTTCCATTTTGTTCTTTATTTGGAATTTCAAACCTAACACTTGCAACCAAAACATAAATCTTGATTCCAACCCATCCCTGGAAACACATTTCTTAACCAAACTTTTTCAGCTCAATAAATGGCAGAAATATTCACCAGATTGATCTAGGCCATCTTTAATTTCTCTTTCTCTCACCTCTCACGTTCCATCTGCCGGTTCTATTGGTTCTACCTCGAAACACATCTTGAATGTTTCCCTTCTCTCCATCTACACTGCTACAATCCTCATCCAAACCACTATTATCTCTCATCTGCACTGCCACAAAAACTCAGTATCTCATCTCCCAACTCATGTCATGTTGTGAAGTCAATTGTAAACGTTAGTTCAGTGGCCAGAATTAAGCCAGAGACATCATTTTATTTTCTTTTAAAATCATTGTACACTTAATAAGGTCATTAACCTCCAAGTACAGAAAATGATGATTCTGTGAAGGCAACTACAATTATAATACACTACATTTTACTAAGTTCTACAATGTTTTCACCACATTATTTCACTATCCAAGTGAAGATTAACACCAGCTACTGGTCAGAATTTAATGTGGCTCTTGCCAATTCCTTAGTGAGTAAGCACCATCATCTACCACCTGCACTACCGCAAACAGCCTCCTAACTGGTCTCCGTGACTCCAAAAACCTCCGTTCTCCACAAAGCTGTTAGAGTGAAATTTTTTAAAACATAAATCAGAATATATGAATCCTGCACTTAAAATCCACTATTGCAGACATCTCTTCCTTTTTCTCATCTTCTTTTAAATAATCACTTCCCTCACAAATTTTAGGGAGTACAGACTGCTCCACGGGAGAATTTATGTCTCTGTCTCCTTTGCACCAAGGTGAGACCACATGATTAAGTTCAAGGCTAATGAGATATAAGAAGAAATGATGTGTGTGCAACCACATCTCTTAAATGATCTCTTAAATGCAAAGCCATTTAGACTTTCTTTTTCCTCCTTCCTTTGGGCTGGAACACAGATGTGATGGTGGTGAGCCAGCAATGATCTTATCTGAGTTATTCTCAGTTAAATAATAATTTTTTTAATGAGTGAAAGGTGGAGGAACATAATACAAGACAGCCTACACATCTCCTTGGTACAGATAGTTGTTGGATGTCTGATAGCAAGCAATACAACATTTCTCCTAAGAAGGACCCTGCAAAAATGACGAAGAACACAAAAGACTATGTATTCAAATTTAACAACAAAATAGTCATGACTGAGAATCTAATAATTATGAAATGTACGTAAAGCAAAGATGGGCACTTTCTGTTAGTGACCTATGCTGAGAAGTGACACAAGGTATGACATGTGTCCAAGGTCAAGAATACAGCACAATAGAATCAAGAAGTCTTTATCCAATGAAAATCATATTCAAAACTCAACAAAATAAAATCATAGTGAGGAACGATGTACCAAAGTAATTTAATATATTTTCAGGACATTATATAATAATGTGTTCAAGTAAATTGCCTACAATAACAAAGGAGAGATATAGAACTCTATTTTGTTTTATCCTTTTTAAGAAAAAGGCGAATTTATTACTTCACCTGACTGAAACGTTCAAGGGAAAATTGTCGGTCAGTGTCAGTGAAACTTCTCTCTGTTTTTACAGTGTGTCGGGATGCCAAGCGTTAGTCAAATGCAGTTCATCTGAAAATTAAAAGAAAATTTCATAGGTTGTTTACTTTGCAGCTGAGGGACTTGGGTCAGTCAGTCAGCACGACAATGGGCTTTTTTCCACAGGCCTGTTTTGAGGCAAGAAGTACACCTTTCTTAGAAAAAGTTTGCACCTCCCACCAGAGAGCATTCTGGGTACTTATTACTATTTCTTCATCCTGAAGACCTTTGGGGCTAATCTTTCAGAATATCTTGAAGAAGGAACTTTCCTGCTTTAGATTTTACATAACATAATTTGGAAAGATTCTTTTTGGCAAAATCAAATTCAAATGATTTCATTTGCTAAGCCCAAGATATGAGTTTTTCATAAAATGCAGATGCAGTAACAGACTCAACGTTTAAAGACAGCATTTATACAACGCATTAAGCAAGAGTCAAACTGTTCCATTTACAAAGAGAAAAACTAGATGTATAGTCTTCTAACCAATCCAATAAATTCTACTAGTTTCAGCTTTGATGTGGCCATATCAAGCATTCTTTCTCTAGTATGTGCAAAATCGTAGAGAACATTCTGATAATGAGACTTGTCTTTATGATCTCCTTTGATTTTCTGCAGTAATACTAATGAAATAAAGAAGGGAACTTTTATAGCCTAAGTTTCTCATTAATCCATGGAACATTTTAATTCATTGAATTTCTTCATAAGAAACACAAAAACACATCTTCACCAAGCAATTTAGTGCAACAATCTCTGCAAAAGGAAAATCTAATATCTGATTTAGTGATAACAGGAGGTTGGACATACATAACTAGATAATATAGAGCCTGCTTCTCTACTGGGTAACTGTGCTATTAATTTAAATTATATGACATTTATGGGTACATGAATTACACATGCTTTAGCTATTTGCTTTCTGAGGTGGTTTTTCAGGATCCTTAGGAAGTGATTACTCTTGAGAAAAAACAAAAAAAGAAATCCGGATTCTGACATTACTCCACCATTTCAAAATCACATAGCTTTAACTTTACTCATACTTTATATTTTATATTTCACATTAAGAATCTGTTTCTTTTCATCGTCAGGGATGACAATTTTAAAAATTAAGCGAGTTTCAGGTAATGAATGAAAGCACGTGATTCCCAGCATTGGATCTGGAAGTGCGGGCAGAGCATTTGTTAGAATTCTGTACCGAAGGCTACAATTCTGAGATGGTGCGACAGCATCGGTTTCCTTTAGAATTTTGTCTTAAAAGTGACATCAGAAAGCATACCATATGCCTGAGTTTAGAAGTGGGTTTTGTCCTCTCAAAGCAGGAGGACAAAAAAAAAAAGCACTTTTAATTCCTAGTGAATTGTTGATTCCGTGACCTAGTTTATTGCAGACAGAATGAAAACGGGAAAATTCCTAAGAGGGCCATAGCAATTTGCTAGGAATTCTCTAAGCCGGAGTCCCCCAGTTATACACCATATAAAAAGAAAAGTATTACAGGTTCTGGAAGATCTCCAGTTGCCACTGTCATTTTAATCAATGAAGTCAAGTCATGATAAAAAGAGTACTGGAAGACAAGTCAGGGATTCCTCTGCTTCTTAGCTTACCGTGTGACCATGAAAACAGATCATAGCTTCTTTCGATCTCTCTTTCCTCGTTTATAAAGTAAGGGAGTGAGACTAGATTATTTCTCAGGGTCTTTTCTACCTTATACTTGTTTCAGTTTTATCACTGTTCCTAAAGCATTTATGACGGGTTTAAACACGGCTCTTCTTTTTGTGATTTCAAGGTTAAACCTTAAAATGCACCAGAGAAGCACTCATCTATCCAATTATGCTTCATTCCAAGGTCTCCTGCCACGCTTTATCCACATCTCATGTGGAGATATGCATAACCTATTCTATACTCACACAAAGTAGAGGGAAAGTCTCGTCAGGTTGTATACTTAATAGCTTAGCACAGAAGAACGACAGTTGGGTCTCCCAGAGACGTTAAAGGAAATGTGACTAGACTGAGAAAGAGCCAGCAGACCTTAGCGTGTGTGTTGACTCTTTGATTTACACTGGCAAGCTTTAAAAGCAGAGCTTTAGCTAGTCTCTCTGAAAGTGGTTGCTGACATCAATTCTCCTGCTGGCCTCTGACCAGGCAGACAATAGAAGATATTAATTGAGTTTGCAGGGTGTAGACAGCATTCTGCTGGGCCCTACGGAGAGATTCCAAACAAATATAAGATCTAGTGGCTTCCTTTAAATAACTGATTGTGTATTTAGAGCCATTAGGACTTGAGAAGAGTGTGAAGGAAATTATTTTTGCTTCCATTGCTGTGCTCTCTCGGATACACAACCACTTATTTAATTCCTCCATCTAGTATTATACTTGAACAATAAGGTATATTTTAACACAACAATAATTAAAACTGTAATTAGATGTTTTAAAACCAGTAAATACTGTATTAAAATAAGTAAAACTGTTATACTGGTCAAAAAATGCCTTTATGTTATTAAATATCTTGGTAATGCCCACGTTTCCTCATTATCTCTCAATTAGTTTTACTCCCTGTTTGTTCGAATCATGATTCAAATAAAGTCTCCATTTGAATTAACTGACATTTTTGAAGATTCATGTAATCTAGAGGTTCCTCACTCCAATTCCCCACCCCACCCCCCTTGTAACTTATTTATTAAGAAAACCAACCAGGTCATTATTCCTGTAGAGTTTCACACAGTCTGGACTTTGCTGATTGCAACAGCACAGTGACATTTA
Organism: Dugong dugon; assembly: GCA_030035585.1. Taxonomy (NCBI): domain Eukaryota; kingdom Metazoa; phylum Chordata; class Mammalia; order Sirenia; family Dugongidae; genus Dugong; species Dugong dugon. The sequence continues at coordinate 14,333,710 of CM057463.1, read as the reverse complement.
GTATGTTCCTCTGCCCTCTGTATTTCTTATGAATTAGTAACTAGAGCCAGACGCTTGGTCAGATTCTGGTTTGATTTTTGGGCGACAGGCAGGAGGGAGGTAGGACGTGACAACTTCGCAGCTGGCATTGTGGAGTCCCATCAGGAGGTTCACAATAGGTGTCTGTCTTTTTATATGATTTTATAAGCCATCGATGATTATCACTGAGATTATTTGCAGGGGTTGGGAAATGGTAATAGTTTATTGGTAGCATTTGTTCTTAACTTATTAATTGTAATAGTTACATAAAGAGAAACTTTCCTTTATAAACTGTTTATTTAACCAACCATTTGTACCCTGAAGTATAGATCATATAAAAAAGAAAAGATCATTATTTTTTTATCAATTTTTAAAGTTGTCAGTTTTGTAATAAAACAAAACAAAAAAAAGTCCAAACCTGTGGCTGTCGATTCTGACTTACAGAGACCCTATCGGACAAAGTAGAACTGCCCCATGGGGTTTCCAATGCTATAATCTTTAAGGGAGCAGATTGTCACATCTTTGGCTGATGTGATCAAACCACTTGCCTTTTGGTTAGCAGCTGAGCACCTAATCGCTGCACCACCAGGGCTTCTTGGTTTTATAATAGTCACCAAAATAAATGAGGATTTGTTTTTAGTATTCTCATTAACTTATAGATCAAACAAATGAGAGGTGTTTCAGTCCTTCATAGTTATTACCCTTATTGATACTCAAATTGTCTCATCTGCAGTCACTGGGAGATTATTCCTGAGTCCTTTTAGGGCAACCCCTGTCGTCTGTAAAGTTGTTCCTTGATTTCTGGTATAGCGAGTTGATCCAGGTTTATCTTGCATGTTTCCGCTCCATCTGGAAGCACGTTTTCCTCCAAGAACTCCTAGTGTCTGATAATGGGAAATGGTATTTACAATCTTGGTACGAGGGGTACTTAGTTCTGTATTCCTAAATTTCTGGCCATTTCAGTGGACAAAATCTAGAAAATATATACCTTTTTAAGAAAGATAAAATAACTCATGAGTTCATATCAATAGTTTCAATTCACATGTATTACATCTATATCTTCTTTACAGAGCTCTAGTGGCGCAGTTGTTAAAGCGATTGACTGCTAACCTGAAAGTCAGCAGTTTAAAACCACCAGCAGCTCCACGGGAGAAAGATGTAGCAGTCTGCTTCTGTAAAGATTTATAGCCTTTGAAACCCTACAGGGTCACTAGGAGTCGGAATCGACTTGACAGCAGTGGATTGGTTGGTTATCTTCTTTCCACCACACCATAAATCTCACTACATCGATACATCTGATTTTGCTTTATCCCACAATACACACAATATCTCAGTATAATAATACTAACACTACTCCCAAAAATGTGATTACTAAAAGTAGATGTAAAAATATTTTGCTCTTCTTTTTGTCCTAAGAGCATATTCTACTAAGTACAAATTACTGTGCGTAATGGTTAAGGTTGTGTGTCAACTTGGCTGGACCATGATTCTCAGTGGTTTGGCAGTTATGATGTAGTTTGGAAGCTATGTAATAACATAGTCTCCTCCATGATGAGATCTGTTATGAGCAGCCAATAAATTGAAAGGGAGCATCCTTGGGGGTGTGGCCTGCATCCAATACAGGTGGACTTTCTGGCAAAGTTCATTGGCTCTTGCTCCCTCTGGATCATGCAGCTGGCTCTGGTTCATCTGACCTCCAGTTCTTGGACTTGAGCTAGCAGCATACCTGCTGATCTTGGGATTTATCAGCCTCCACAGCCTATGTGCAAGAGGCCTGCTGTCTGACCTGCTGATCTTGGGTTCACCAGCCCCTGTGGTTATGTGAGTCAGGAGAAGCCTCCAGCCTGACCCACAGACTTGGGACTTTCCAGCCTCTACAACCATGTGAGCCATTTCCTTCTATATATATATGTTTCACTGGTTTTGCTTCTCTAGAGAACCTAGCCTAAGGCACTGTGCTTTAAAGTCATTTAAAATAGTACCTCTGTGTGTGATTAAAAGACCAACTGGATATACAATTAGTTTCATTTGTATCATTTTCTTTTTCATATTAAAGCAATTTTTATTATTTAATTTTTGTTTTAATTATATAATATGTTAACATTGTTCCAAAGTCAAATACTTAAAACAAGATATATTCAAAGAAGTGTAAATTCCATCCATGTCTCCTCTGTCCTAGTCTCTCCTTCCCCCTATAGGTAACCAGATATTTTTATTTTATGACTTATTTTCCATTTTTAAATATAAGCAATATAGGCTCCCTTTCTTAGAAAAGTGCTAACACACCCTGTACACTTTACTCCCTCTTTCTTTATTCACTGAACAATATATCCTGGTTATCACTCCATAGTAGTATATAGAAGCTTTCCACATTTCTTTTTATGGCTGTTTATTACTCCATTGGTTTGATGTTGAATAGTTCATTCTGTTTCTGGATATTGGGATTATTTACATCTTTGGCTATTAGAAAGAGTGTTGCAATTAACAATAGCCTTGTTCATATATCTTTTTGTATCTTGCCAATGTAGTATAGGGAAAACCCATAGCTGATGAGTTGATTCCAACTCATGAGACCATATATGTGTAAAGTAGAACTGTTCCATAGGGTTTTCAAGACTGTGACCTTTTGGAAGCGGATCGCCAGGCCTTTCTTTCGAGGTGACTTTGGGTGGGTTTAAACAACCAACCTTTAGGTTAGTAGTCAAGCACTTAACCAGCTGTGCCACCCAGGGACTCTAATGTACAAGAAGATCCCTAGAAATAGGATTTTTGTGAGGTACAAAAGTAAATAAATATGTAAAGTTTCTAGGAATTGCTAAATGTCCCTCCAGAGGGGTTGTACCACTTTGTATCCGCACTAGCAATAACAATACTTTATTTCCTCACAGGCTTGCAAACAGAATGTTGTCAAGATCTTGTGTTTTTGACAATCAAGTAGAAGAAAGATGGTATCTCCATTTTATTTTGCATTCCTTTTATTACGAGCATCTTTCACATAGCTTAGAGACATTTGAATTTATTCTTACTTTATCTGTTTGTATCTTCAGCTCATTTCTCTATAGTCCTGCCCCCCACCTCTATTTTCAGATGCTTTTTGTGTATTAGGAATAGTAACTCTTTGTCTCTGAAATACAAGTTGCTAATAGTTTTCCCAGTTTGACATTTTATATATTTACTTATGGTACATTTTGCCATGCAAAATTTGCTATGCCTGGGCATGCTTTAAATACATTGAGAGTATTGAATCATTAAAAATTTGGTAGAATTTTCCTGTGAAACCAACTAGACCTGTGCTTTTTTTTGTAGATGAACCCTTTAATTTTTTTTTTTTTTAAATTTCTTCTATGGTCATTGTTCTTTAATATACTTTAATGGGGTCAATTATGAAAAGTTGAATTTTTGGAAAAATCTATTTTATCAAGATTTTTAAATCTATTTGCAAAAGCTGGGCAAAGTACAACTTTTTAAACTGTTGTCTTAATTTTTTATTCCTTTTCATTACCAATTTCCTGTTTGTGCTTTCATCTTTCTCTCTCTTCTTCTTTCCCTTATTTATTTATTTTTTTTTTTATGTTAGGTAATGGTTTCTAAATATTGATATTATTAAAGAAATAACCTGGCTTTACTTTTGACTGTTTTTCTGTTTTCCAGCTCATTAATTTCTGGTTTCTTTCCATATTAATTCTTTCTTCATGCTTTTTTAAAATTTAATTTGTTAAATTAAGAACTATTGTTTTTCCAGCTTTTAGAATTCAGTGTTTAATTCATGGATTTTTATTTTTTAATTTTGGTTGATATAGTATTTAATGCTATAAAATTCCCTCAGATAAGTGCTTTAGTTATACCCCACAGATTTTATGTTTCTCTTCCCAGTATTGTTATTTTTCAACAACTCTGCAATTTTGTATTCTTCTTTGAGCCAAGAGTTGTTTAGCAGTGTCTTTTTTTTTGAAAAAGAAATGGAATCTTATTTCCCATTAGTATGCCCTCCTTCCCGACCTGCGCGTACTGACTTCAAATCACGATTTAAAAAAGTAAATACTGGCCATTCCTTATGACTGTTTTTACTTAGGTTCATGGAGAGAAAACAAAACAAAATACCACACCATCATCCCAAGTGAGAAAAGCCGGAAAACAAGTGAATGGTAAGCTTCTTGCTCTCTGTTAAGATCTCCATTTCCAAGTTCACTCGTTGGCAGGCCTTCATCTTTAATTCCCTTAGCTGCCTTGCTTGCTTTGCAGAGCCACAAGACAGAGGCCTTCGGCTGACCAGATATTTTAATACTGTCAAAAGACCATATGGCATATGTCATCCCATTCTGAAGCACTGTGGAGTACATTCAGTCTCTGACAAATGAATCTGCACTGCAATAGGATCTCCTATTGAGGTGAGAAACAAGATGCATTACTTTTTGGAAAGAGTTGGGGAGAGGTTTTCATACTTGGTGCTTTGCTAATTTTTTTCCTTCTGTTTTTAGTATACTTGCAGCAATAGCATTTAACTTCTACTTGTTTATGGTGGGCTTTCAGCAACTCTTTCATAAGCCATTCCAAGCAAATCCTTATAGCTGAAAGATGAAAGCTCATACTGACTCTAAACACAGATTCTAAAACCAATCTCCTCACCCCCTCCAAACTATAATTTAGAACCAAAACCTCAGAGCGTGTGTCATTTTCCTTCTGTTAACATGACTCAGAGATGAATAAGTGCTGCCTTTGGCTTTTCATCTCAGAGCCTACTGAATCTTTTTCGTCTCAGTTTAATTGGTACCTCATAAGGGGAAGCAGTTGAAATGTGATTACAGCGCAGGCTTCCTGGGGAATCAGGGCGTTCACCGGGAGTCTGGGGCGGGTGGAGGGCAAGGGCGACTCAGCAGCATTGCGGAGAACAAAAGTCAGAGGGATGTGGCCAATGCCGCCAGAGATAAATCAGCACACCAGAATGGGGGCCAATGCCAGCGTGACAGCTGAGGAGAGCTAGAACCTGCGGCATCAGGAGAATAGACCACATTGGAGGGCCAGCAGCCAACCTGGAAGCCGCAGAGGAGTAAAGAGCAAGCTCACTTTCCCAGCTGACCAAATGTGATCAGATCAAAGAGCCCAGTGGAATTATTTTATTCAGGCTAAAGCACCCTTCAGAACCAGTGCCAGAGCTGCACAGCTGGTGCTGGGGGCACACGCCGGAGTCCTCAGTAAGCAGTTGACAGGGAATCCACAGCCAAGACGGAATGACGAGGCAGCTCTAGAGACTGTCCTGGAAGATTGTATTGAAATAACTGTTGCTGAGCAGATGCAGAAACTACCCATGCTGCTGTCTTGCTGAAGGTACCATTAAAGCAAGTATTACCAGCACCCATCAACAAGGAGCAGAATTGTAGCCCCTTGTTCATGCCACTCAGAACAAGACAAGATAGGTGAGAACTGAAAACAGGAAGAAGGTAGCAGGCGGGCAGGTGCAATTTTTACATCATTTTAGATTCCCTCAGTTTAGGCCTAGTGAAGGAATACTATTTCCTTAAATGCGAGCTCCATCTAAAAGAAATGGCCTCTAGCTATGGACACAAATCCGTCTTTACCTCACTTTTTCTTTTGTCTGGATTATCTGAGAAAGCACATTATAAAATATGTTGCTGTTGTTAGGTGTCTTCGAGTCCATTCCAACTCACAGTGACCCTATGTATAACAGAGCAAAACGATGTCCAGTTCTGCACCATCCTCAAAATCGTTGTTATGTTTGAGCCCATTTTGCAGCCACTGTGTCAATCAATCTCCTTGACATTCTTCCTCTTTTTTTGCTCTACTTTATCAAGCGTGATGTCCTTCCCCAGGGACTAGTGCCTCCTGATAACATGTCCAAAGTATATGGGTCAAAGTCTCGCCAGCCTCACTTCTAAGGAGCATTCTGGCTGTACTTCTTCCAAGGCAGAGTTGTTCATTTTTCTGGCAGTCCATGGTATAGTCAATATTTTTTGCCAGCACCATAATTCAAAGGCATCAATTCATTGGTCTTCCTTATTCATTGTCCAGATTTTGCATGCATATGAGGCAATTGAAAATACCATGGCTTGGGTCAAGCACACTTTAGTCCTCAAAGTGACATCTTTGCTTTTTAACCCTTGAATGAGATATTTTGCAGCAGATTTGCCTGATGCAATACATCATTTTATTTCTTGACTGTTGCTTCAAGGGTGTTGATTTTGGATCCAAGTAAAATGAAATCCTTGACAACTTCAATCTTTTCTCCTTTTATCATGATGTTGCTTATTCAACCAGTTGTGAGGATTTTTGTTTTCTTTATGGCAGGTGTAATCCATACTGAAGGCTGTGGTCTTTGATCTTCATCAGTATGTGATTCAAGTCTTCTTCACTTCAGCAAGCAAGGTTGTGTCATCTGCATATCATCTGCATATCGCAGGTTGTTAATGAGTCTTCCACCAATCCTGATGCTACGTTCTTCTTCATATAGTGCAGCTTATCAGATTATTTGCTCAGCATACAGACTGAATAAGTATGGTGAAAATGGACAATCCTGATGAACACTTTTCCTAATTTTGAACCATCTAGTGTCCCCTTGTTCTGTTCGAATGACTGCTTCTTGGTCTATGTACAGGTTCCACATGAGCACAATTAAGTGTCCTGGAATTCCCATTCTTTGCAATGTTATCCATAATTTGTTATGATCCACACAGTCGAATGCCTTTGCGTAGTCAATGAAACACAGGTAAACATCTTTCTGGTACTCTCTGCTTTCAGCCAAGATCCATCTGACATCAACCACGATATCCCTTGTTCCACATCCTCTTCTGAATCTGGCCTGAATTTCTGGTAGTTTCCTGTCAATGCACTGCTGCAACCATTTTTGAATTATCTTCAGCAAAATTTTACTTGTGTGTGATATTGATGATATTGTCCAATAATTTTCACATCCTGTTTGATCACATTTCTTTGGAATGGGCACAAATATGGATCTCTTCCAGTTGGTTGGCCAGGTAGCTGTCTTCCAAATTTCTTGGCATAGATGAGTGAGCACCTCCAGTGCTGCATCTGTTTGTGAAATATCTTGATTGGTATCCCGTCAATTCCTGGAGCCTTTCTATCACCAGTGCCTTCAGTGCAGCTTGTACTTCTTCCTTCAATACCATATGTTCTTGTTCTTATGCTACCTCCTGAAATGGCTGAACATTGACCAATTCTTTTTGGTACAGTAATTCTGTGTATTCCTTCCATCTTCTTTTTACGCTTCTTATGTTGTTCAGTATTTTGCCCATAGAATCCTCCAAAATTACAACTCGAGGCTTGAATTTTTCCTTCAGTTCTTTCAGCTTGAGAAATGCCAAGCATGTTCTTCTAAAAGAAGGAACGGAAACCAATGATAAAATGAGGGCAAAATACTAGGGCTCTTATTATATTTGGGTTTAGGTATAAAAATCTACTGCTCTCTAGTTTTCACTTACATTATACATACTCAATTAGATCAAAATCTCTAGTTGCAACCACCTTAAATTTATCCAAAAAACAAATAGACAAGATACAGTTTTGCAGAAACATCATTTCAGTTCAAATAAATTCCTGGAATTCACTTCAAATCTCTTCAAGCCAATTCTCCAAAAGATGGAAATACTTTAAGCGAAAATCTTTCTGCACCCTATGAGTGCATAAGATAAATGCCATTGTTTATATGCTGCAAGAGATTAACACTTAGTAGGAGCTATTGAAATATAATCTTATTGAGATAGGAATTAGAAGATAAATCACCACATTAAGCACTATGGAAAGACTTCATCTGGACAAATTTAGGAAGGGCTTGGTGATACATCAGACATTATATACAAAGCAAGATGATGCATTGTATATTAACTTATTTAGACTTTTCAAGAAATTTTCTGAGCATTGGTGTGCTTTTGCTCAAGATTCTAATACATACAACAAAAATGGCATGGGGATGTTAAACAATATTCCTATTTTTAAAGTATTTTGAACATAAACTCTTAATCAGAATAATATTGAACATAAATGATACATTTTTATTAGGAATAGTGGGATCTAACTCTTGTTGGTTTCAAAGATAAAAGGGCTTTAATCTCATTTCTTTTGAGTAAGGGAGAAAGAAAATTAAAGGAACCCATTTTTGAAAGAAATGTCTAATATAGAACAAAGGCAAAGTACATTTCAGAAGCAATATGACAGCCTGATAATTTTAAGATTCATAGGAATGTGCTGAATTATCCAAAAATATTCTAATATAAAAGGATGATCCCAATAAGAGATAACCTGTTTTCATCAACATCTCCAAGCAGAGAGCATCTAACAGTTCTCATAAGACATCACTCTACCCTCAGAGCTGGAAGGAATCTTCAGACATCATCTAATTTAGTCATTCCAAATGTGTGGTTCTTGGAGCCATGAGGAGCTGTTCGGTTATCATGCTAGGTATGCCAAGCCATGTAGAAATCAAGAATTTTTTAGACGAAATCAGTAATATGTCTTACTTACAATTGTATGCATTTTTGACATAGACATACAACTGTGACTGATAAAATATAAACTATTTCTGAATCCATAGAAATTGTTGTTACATATTTTTCTTAATCAAATGATTTAAAAAGTCTTATTTCTGGAGGCAGAGCCAACATGGCACTGTAAACAGAAACAGCATGCCTTCCCTCTGCAGCAAAGACCCAAAAAACTAAGTAAAACAGATACAAATGTCAATCCTGGAAACCTAAGTGTCAAATGAAGGGATAAAGAACTCAATCAAGCACTGAATGGAATAAGAAACTGACAGAGAACAGAGAAGAAGGAGAGCTACAAAGTAGAGGTCCCCTACCAGCTAAAGCAGCATAGATTCGCCAACTTGGACTACAGCCACCAAGAACCGCGGACTGGGAATAGAGAAAGGCAACTTCACGGAGCTTCCAACAGGAGACAGAGCACCCAGTAACAAGGAATAGATGCTTTCCCACACACCACCCTTCTTCCCTCTACATAGCCTCCACTGCTTTCCAGTGGGCTAGGGACGCTCAACCAGAGAGACACCAGCTCACTGCTGCTCATGCTCATCCCACCCCCAATGGCCAGTTCCCCCAACAACATTTTTTAATTTTTTAATTTTTTATTTTTTGGGCTTTGTTTTGGTTTTTTCGTATCTCTCTCCCTTCCTTTCCTTTCTCCTGCCCAGCTAGCCCCGTGTGCTGTCCCTGCCCTTTCTGGACAGGCTGTGCCACACCACTTGGCTAGAGAGCCACTGGCAGGGCCTCCCTGGTTCCATGTTGCCCCCACTGGCTGGCTCCCTCAGCATCATTTTTTTTTTCTCTTTTTCTTCTCTCTTTCTCTTTCTCCCTTCCTTCCTTTCCTTTCTCCTGCCCACCTAGCCCCATGCACTGCCCACGCCCCTTCTCAACAGGCCAAGCTGCACTGCATGGCTAGAGAGCCACCAGCACCTGGCCTCACTGGGTCTGCTCATCACCACCTGCCAAATCCCACCATGCTGCCATTTTATTTACCTTTATTTTTCTTCATTTTTTCGTTTTCTACTTCTGTTTCTTCCTCTTCTTTCTCTTGTTTCTTCTCATTCACTTACCTCTGCACATCACATCCTTTTCCTTCCCTCCTGCCCATCTGCACTGCATGCTCCCAAGCAGCAGCAGCACAGACTTCCAGACTGCTGGACTCCACCCTAAACTGCCTCCTGGCCCCATCCAGGCAGCCACAGTTCATGCTGTACATGACACATCCCTGCACACACCCCCTGCTGGACCTGCCCTACTGCACCATAGCTGAGTGATCAGCCCTGCCCACCTAGAAAAAATAGGGAGAAGTATTGTGCCCACAGATGAGAAACCAATAAAACAAGCCCAGCCAGCTTGGCCAGACACAGCCAAATAAAACAAAAAAGCAAACAAATATACCACCAATAAACAAAGAAAAAGATTCCTGAATGTCCCAGAGACAGCAGACAATATCAAAACATGTTAAAAAAAAAAAAAAAAAAAAACAGGACAGGATGGCTCCAGTAAGTGACCACAGTAAAATGCCAGATCACCTTCCAGTGAAGAAAAGACACTGGAACTACCTGATAGGAATTTCAAAAGTCTAATATTCAGGGCTCTCCAAGAGATTAGGAAAGAGATGAAGGAAAACACAGACAAAAACAAGGAAAAAATAGACAGACTCATGGAAAATACAGACAAAATCAGCGAAAACACAGAAAAAGCCATAGAAGAACTCAGGAAAGTAATACAGGAACAAAATGTCAAAATAAATAAACAACTAGAAATCATTCAAAAACAGCTATTAGAAATCCAAAAGATAAACAACAAGATTTCAGAAAGGGACAGTGCAATAAAAGATTTTAGGAGCAAATTTGAAACAATGGAAGACAGGATCAGAGAAATTGAAGACAAATCCTTGGATACCACTTTTTTTGAGGAAAAATCAGAGAAAAGAATGAATAAAAATGAATAAACCCTGAGAACAATTTAGGGTACAACCAAGAGCAAAAATTTACATGTGATTGGAGTTCCAGAACAGAGGGAGAAAACAGAAAACACAGAGAGGATCATTGAAGATTTGCTGACAGAAAACTTCTCTAATAGCATGAAAGATGAAAAACTGACCATCCAAGAAGCACAACAAACCCCATATAGGATAGACCCCAAAAGAAAGTCACCAAGACATAGCATCATCATGCTAGCAAAAACAAAAGACAAAGAAAGAATCCCAAGAGCAGCTCAAAAAAATGAAAAGTCACATACAAAGGGGAAACAATAAGACTAAACTCTGATTACTCGGCAGAAACCACGCAGGCAAGAAGGCAAAGGGATGACATATATAAAACCTTGAAAGAAAAAAATTGCCAACCAATAAAAACATCTGCTACAAAAATCTCACTCAAATACAATGGTGAAATTAGGACATTTCCAGATAAACAGAAATTAAGGGAATATGTAAAAACCAAACCAAACGTTCAATAATTATTTAAGGGAATCCTTTGCTTTAGGATCAGACAACAACCTGAATCTAGGACACAGAACAGCATCAGCCAGTTATCAACATAGATAATGAACACCCAAGGATAAAACAAAATTAAAGTATTTACGGCAGGGAACCAGAGAGGACAATCTGTAAATGGCAAAAAAATCAGAACAATAAAAGTAAATAAATGGCATAGGCATAGAACTTTAAAATGGAGAGGAAGTCAAGGCAATATCAAGTAACAAAATACTGGTTTAAACTTAGGAAGACAGGGGTAAATTTCAAGGGAACCCCAAAGAAACTTAAAAAGCCTACTCATCAAAATGAAGAAGAAAAACAAAGTCTCAGTACCCACAAAATATACAAAAAATAAAGAAGGAAAAGGAAAATCCACAAACAAAAGGAATTCAGCACAAGAGAGTGAAAGGAACAAAGGAAATGTCAGCACACACACACAAAAGTACTACAAAATGACAGCAATAAACTCACACCTATTGATACTCACACTGAAAATAAATGGCATAAATGCACCCATAAAGAGACAGAGAAGGAGAGAATGGATAAAAAATCAGGACCCATCAATATGCTGTCTGTAAGAGACACACCTTAGAAACAAAGACATAAATATATTAAAGATAAAAGGATAGAAAAAAATATATCAATCAAACAGCAACCAAAAAAAGAGCAGGAGTGGCAACACTAATCTCAGAAAACCACTGAGTAATAGAAGAAATCTAAGATGGAATGAAATGAGAATAAAAACACATCATACCAAAACCTTTGGGACAAAGCAAAGGCAGTGCTCAGAGGTCAATGTATAGCAATAGATGCATATATCAAAAAAGAAGAAAGGAATAAAGTCAAAATTTTAACTATACAACTCAAACAAATAGAAAGAGAACAACAAAAGAAGCCCACAGCCACCAGAAGAAAGGAAATGATAAAGATCAGAGCAGAAATAAATAGAAAGAATCAACAACAACAAAAAGTTGGTTCTGTGAAAGAATCAACAAAATTGACAAATAATTGGGCAATCAACAAAAGAAAAACAGGAGAGGAAGCAAATTTAAATAAGAAATGAAATGGGGAACATCACAACAGATCCAACTGAAATAAAAATGATCATGAGAGCACTATGAAAAACTACACTCTAACAAATTTGAAAGCCTAGAAGAAATGGATAAATTTCTAGAAACACACTGTCTACCTAAACTAACACAAACTGAGGTAGAAAATCTGAACAGACCCCTAACAAGAGAATAAATTGAAAAGGTAATTAAAAAAACTCCCAACAAAAAAAAATCCTGGCCCAGTTGGCTTCACTGGAGAATTCTACCAAACATTCAGAGAAGATCTCACACTAGTACTACTCAAAATGTTTCAGAAAATAGAAAAGGAAGGGATACTTCAGAATTCATTTGCGTGGCCAGCATAACCCTGATACCAAAACCAGGCAAAGTCACCACAAAAAAGAAGAAAGAAAGAAATTACAGACTAATATCTCTCATGAATATAGAAGCAAAAATTCTGAACAAAATTCTAGCCAATAGAAATCAGCATTGTATAAAAAGAAATACACCCCAACCAAGTGGGATTCATACCACGTATGCAAGGATGGTTCAACACTAAAAAATCAGTCAACGTAATCCGCCACATAAATAAAACAAAAGAATCACATGATCATCTCAGCCAGTGCAGAAAAGGCATTCAAGGAAGTCCAACACCCATTCCTGATAAAAACTCTCCATAAAATAGGAATATAAAGGAAATTCCTCAACATAATAAAGGGCATCTACACAAAACAAACAGCCAACATCATTCTTACTGGAGAGAGGCTGAAAACATTCCCCTGAAGAACAGGAAAAAGATAAGGATGCCCTTTATCACCACTCCTATTTAACATTGTGCTGGAAGTCCTAGCTATGGCAATAAGGGAATAAAAACAAATAAAGGGCATCCAAACTGGTAAGGAAGAAGTACAACTATCCCTATTTGCCAATGATATGATACTATACATAGAGAGCCCTATAGACTCCACAAGAAAACTACTGGCACTAATAGAAAGATTCAGCAGAGTAGCAGGATACAAGATAAACATACAAAAATCAGTTGGATTCCTACACACCAATAAAGAGAACTATGAAATAGAAATTAGGAAAGCAACACCATTTATAACAGCCCCTACAAAAATAAAATACTTAGGAATAAATCTAACCAGGGACATAAAAGACCTATACAAAGTAAACTACAAAACACTACTGCGAGAAACCTACATAAATGGAAAAACACACCATGCTCATGGATAGGTAGACTCAACTTTGTGAAAATGTCAGTTCTACCCAAAGCAATCTACAAATACGATGCAATCCTGATCCAAATACCAACAGCATTCTTTAACAAAATGGAAAAACTAATCATTAACTTTATATGGAAAGGAAACGGGCCCTGGATAAGTAAAGCACTATTGAAGAAGAAGAATAAAGTAGGAGGACTTGCATTACCTGACCTCAGAAACTACCATACAGCTATAGTAGTCAAAACAGCCTGGTACTGGTGCAATGACAGACACATTGACCAGTGGAACAGAATCAAGAACCCACATGTAAATCCATCCACCTAAGGTCACCTGATCTTCAACAAGGACCAAAAGTCCATTAAATGAGGAAAAGACAGTCTTTTTATCAAATGGTGCTGGCAAAACTGGATATCTCTCTGTTAAAAAAACGAAACAGAACTCATATCTCAAACTATACACAAAAACTTACTCAAAGTGGATCAAGGACCTAAATATAAAACTGAAAACTATAAAGATCACAGAAGAAAACATAGGGTCAACATAACAGGCCCTAATACATGGCATAAATAGGATACAAACCAAAACTAGCAATACACAAACACTAGAAGGTAAGCTAGATAACTTGGATCTTCTAAAATTTAAACAGTTATGTTCATCAAAAGACTTCACCCAAAGGATAAAAAGAGAACCTACCAAAGGGAAAAAAATTTTGGCTATGACATACGTGACAAAGGCCTAATCTCTAAAATCTATAGGAAAACCCAACACCTCTACAACAAAAAGACAAATAATCCAATTAAAAAATGGGCAAAAGAAGTGAACAGACACTTCACCAAAGCAGACATTCAGGCACCTAACATGAGGAAATGTTCGTGATCACTAGCCATTAGAGAAATGCAAATGAGAACTTCAATGAGATACCATCTCACCCCATCATTACTGGCATGAATCAAAAAACCAGAAAATAACAAATGCTGGAGAGGCTTCAGGGAGATTGGAACTCTTATACACTGCTGATGGGAATGCAAAATGGTACAAGCATTTTGGAAAAGGATATGATACTTCCTTAAAAAGCTAGAAATAGAAATATCATACGATCTACAATCCCACTCCTAGGAATATATCCGAGAGAAATAAGAGCCATTACACAAATAGACATATGCATACCCATATTCATTGGAGCATTATTCACAATAGCAAAAAGATGGAAACAAACTAAGTGCCCATCACCAGATGAATAGATAAACAAACTATGATACATACACGCAATGGAATACTATTGTCGTTAGGTGCTGTAGAGTCGGTTCCAACTCATAGCGACCCCATGTACAACAGCAGGAAACACTGCCCAGTCCTGTGCCATCGTCAAAATCGTTGTTATGCTTGAGTGCACTGTTACAGTCACTGTGTCAATCCATCTTGTTGAGGGTCTTCCTATTTTTCTCTGGCCCTCTACTTTACCATGCATGATGTCCTTCTCCAAGAAATGATCCCTCCTGATAATATGTCCAAAGTATGTGAGACGTAGTCTTGCCATCCTTGTTTCTAAGGAGCATTCTCGTTGTACTTCTTCCAAGACAAATTTGGAATGGAATACTATCCAACGACAGACAACAATGAATCTGGGAAACATCTCACAACATGGATGAATCTGGAGGACTTTATGCTGAGTGAAATAAGTCAATCCCAAAAGGACAAATGCTGTATGAGACCACTATTATAAATAGTCATGAGAAGGTCTACACACAGAAAGAAACAATCTTTGATGGTTACAAGGGAGGAGAGGGGCAGGGAGGGAAAAACGCTAGCTAGACAATAGATAAGTGGTAACTTTGGTGAAAGGTAAGACAGCACACAAACTGGGGAAGTCACTACAACTGACCAAGGCAAAGTCATAGAAGCTTCATAGACACATCCAAACTCCCTGAAGGACCAAATTACAGGGCTGAAGGCTAGGTACGATGGTCTCGGGGGACATCTAACTCAATTGTCATAACATAGTTTATAAAGAAAATGTTCTACATCCTACTCTGGTGAATAGTGTCTGGGGTCTTAAAAGCTTGTGAGTGACCATCTAAGATACTCTACTGGTCCCACCCCATCTGGAGCAAGGGAGAATGAAGAAAACCAAAGACATAAGGGAAACATTAGCCCAAAGGACTAATGGGCCACAACTACTGCAGTCTCCACCAGATTGAGCCCAGCACAAGTAGATGGTGCCCAGCTACCACCACTGACTGCCTTGACAGGGATCACAATAGAGGGTCCCAGACAGAGCTGGGGAAAAATGTAGAACAAAATTCTAAGTCACAAAAAAAGGCCAGACTTACTGGTCTGACAGAGACTGGAGAAACCCTGAGAGTATGGCCCCCAGACACCCTTTTAACTCAGTACTGAAGTCACTCCTTTGGTTCACCCTTCAGCCAAAGATTAGACAGGCCCACAAAACAAACAATAATACGTGTAGGTCAACTATGTATGCGAGGCTAAAGGGGCACACCACCACAGGGGCGAGGACAAGAAGGCAGGAGGGGACAGGAAAGCTGGACAAATGGGAGTAGGGAACCCAAGGCAAGAAGATGAGAGTGCTGACATATCCAGAGGTTAGTAACCAATGTCACAACACATTATGTGTATTAATCATTTAATGAGAAACTAATTTGATCTGTAAACCTTCATCTAAAGTACAATAAAAAATAAAATAAAATAAAGAAATATTGGTTAAAATAGTCTTATTTCCTAATGCAGGGGAAAGTTTTAAGACCTTAAAAGAGAAAAATGATGCATCTATTTCCCTTTTCTTCCCCACTTCTTTTATGCATGTTAACCTCACAATGCTAACTTCATGAAGGCAGGAATTTATGTCTATATTTGTTTACTGCTGTATTCTAGAACATTTCCTGACATACAGTAGGTGTTTGGAAATGTCTGTTGAATGAATATCTTAAATCACCCAGCACTAATGTTAAAGTACTTTAAATGACCAGCATAAAAAAATAAATTTTTTTTTTTTAAAACACAAGTCACATGGAGGCTGTTAAAATGGCAACCCTGTTGTCTTCCTTTTTGGCAACAAGCTATGTCTTAGCATAGTAAATTTGTGTATGTGTGCTTAGAGAATAACTGTTCAGACTCATCGCAATTTATTGCTTTTTTTCATGCTAAGATAAAGACTTATTGTGAAACACATTCACTTTTTAGTGCTTTGGATCCTGTCCGCTCCTGGGTGCCAACTATACTCTGGCAGGGGCCTAAAGGTCTCCATGGAGCAGCTGGTGTCAGCATCACATAAAATATGCTCCCAAAATGGATCATTCTGCCGCTCAGGGAACACGCTGTAGAGGCTTAGCTAAAATAAAGAAAGAACAAAGCTATGACATCCCAAAATAAAATCAAAGGGGATCAAGTTGGGGTTATTTATATATACTGATACTGAACTCAGTATTCTAAACACCTCACAGCTGTTCAAAATTTGAGAAGAATCAACTATCCACTAACAATTCCTTGGCTGGAGAGCACTTGGGACAGGTATATCTATCTTCTACCCACCACTTGCAGCCCCTACTATATTTACTCTGTCTCATGTCTCCCTTCAGTTTAAAGCTGTGGTTAAAAAAGCTAGATTTGATGTCAAATGATGTGGGGTAAAATCCTAATCTTGCAACTTGCTGGTTTGTGATCTTGGGCAAGTTACTTCACCTCTTCAGTCTCTGGTTTTCCGTTCACACAATGGGAAAAATAATCGTTTCTACCTTCTGGAGTTGTGAGGATTCAGTGAAACAATCCATGTAAAGCCCTTTAACTCAGATTCTGGCCTATAAATTCTAACAAGCATTAACTGTTACTGTCATTGGAGTCCCTGGGTGGTGCAAATGGTTAATGCGCTCAGCTGTTAGCTGAAAAGTTGGTAGTTTGAGTCTACCCAGAGGCACCTAGGGGGAAAGGGCTGGCAATCTACTTCTTAAAAATCAGCTATCTGAAAACCCTATGAAGTACAGTTCTACTCCGATGCACATGGGTTGCCATGAGTTAAAGTTGAATTGACCACAACTGGTTATTACCATTATATTAATATAGGAATATAAAACTGGGCCAATTATTATCACAGATGAAACCTTTTTCGAACTCCAGTTAGCCTCAGAAGGATAAAATGAAAGGAGTACTTAAACTTCTTAGACACAGACACCTCTATTTTCCTCCTCTAGTACCCACATTTCACCATGACTTAATACTAAGCCATCCTTCCAGACTTGATATTTTCTCCATTTTTCCCTAGTTCTTCACTGATGATCGGACCCAGGATCTGATGATGCCAGAATAAAAACTGAGCTTTCATGATATCTCTAAAAGATTGTTTTCTCTGGGCTCGTACTGACCCAGTCTGCCTGGGCCAATATGTGGAGGGTGCTATTTCCTCTTAGTCTAAAGAACTCTCCAAAATCCCAATCAAAATCCTGCACCTTTCAGATTCTAGAGAATCACCACTGTTTCCTGTCCAGTTTGAGGCACCCTCTATTCCTTTCTTCTCTTACCACCTATTCATCTTGCTTCCCCTACTTTTACCCTGCCTTTCCTCTCTACGTGCCTTCTTCTTTCTATATATTGTCCTGTTTTCTTTTCTATCGTCATTCTTTAACACTCCTGCAAAAATAATACTGAGATGTTATCTAGAAAAACTACTTAGAAGTAACTTGTAACTTGCTAATACTTTTCTCAGAGGTTTCAGAAATGCCCTAAAAGTGTACGCGAAACTACAACATGTAATTGAATGTGTGTGTGTGCACGTGCACGCATGTGTGACAGAAAGAGAGAGCAATATTTGTTTGTATGCACTTGTTTTCCTAAGGAAAGAGTATATTGTTTTCAACAGATTCTCAAAAAGTCCATAATATTAAAAATGTTGAGAACCTCTGCTTAGTTAATCTGCAGAGTGTAAAAACAAAACCCACTGTCGTCAAGTCAATTCTGACTCATAGTGACCCTATAATACAGGGTAGAACTGCCCCATAGGGTTTCCAAGGCTGTAAATCTTTACAGAAGCAGACTGGTGTATCTTTCTCCCTCAAAGTGGCTGATAGGTTTGAACCACTGACTTCTCAGTTAGCAGTCTAGTGCTTAACCAATGTGCCAATTGCTTTAATATGTGTTAATCTATTATATATTAAGAGACGAAGACATGAAGAGGATGAAACCTCAAGAAATATTTATCGTGCTAAATGTTAAGCAAACAAATCGGTCTAAACCTTTGCCCTCAAGAAATTCACAGCCTACCTAAACCAAGGAAAACCAAACCTATTGCGCTGAGTCGATTCCGACTCATAGCAATCCTATAGGATAGCGTAAAACTGCCCCATAGAGTTTCCAAGGCTGTAAACCTTATGGAAGCAGACTGCCACATCTTTCTTCTGCTGAGTGGCTGGGTAGGACAATCTTGAAATAGCCAGGCATGCTATAATGAATAGGAAGAGTGGGTTGATTCCAAAAGATATTTGGAAATAATTATTAAAAATTCGAGACTGTATATTTGGGGAGGGAGAAGAGTAAGATAAAAAGGAAATCAAGAATGTTTCCAAGATATTAAAATCAAGAGCAAGACAATACTTTTGATGGAATAAGGCAGTCTTAAGAACAAGGCAATTTTGGGGAAAATATGAGTTTGAATTAAGAAAAAATATATTTGAAATTATCACTGATTAGTCAGATAAAGAAGTAGGTAATTAGAGATGTGGTGAATTTAGTGAAGTTGACACAGATGACTGGAATCCTGAGATAAGCAGTATAAGTATCATAGTGAGGGTAACCAAAGTCACAAACCAAACCCGTTGCTGTTGAGTTGGTTCTGACTCATAGCAACACTGTAGGATAAGTAGAACTGCCCCATAAGGTTTCCAAGGAGCAGTTGGTGGATTCAAACTGCCAGGCTTTTGGTCATCAGCCAAGCTCTTAACCCCTGTGCCAACAGGGCTCTGTAGTGACGGTAGGATCTATATTTTAAGAGATTAGAACACAAATGGGTGGTCAGACCGTAAAGGCTGGATGGTACAAGAGATAGAACAGAACAGAGAGTCAAACAAAAGTTTTCTTTAACTATAGAAGACATGAGAACATTTGTTCTGAAAGAAGGACCAGTCATCACTGGTCACTCATTTCTTTTTTTAACTGGAACATTACTCCTAAGAGTAACATGTTGATCATTGCTCTTTTCACTATAAAAAGGCTTTTATATACACAGTTGTGAGTTATGATTGTCCAAGAGGGAATGTTGTTGTTGTTGTTGTTACGTGCCATCGAGTCTATCCTGGATTCGTAATGGCCCCATGTGACAGAGTAGAACTGCCCCATAGGGTATAGAGACTATGAAAAAGTTGCAGGTACCATTTACTGCAAGGCTTAGTGACCAAGTACAATGCCAAAAGAGAGAAACGAGTATCAGACTGCAAGTCATTCACTCATTATAAAGGAAAACAAAACAAAACAAAAACTAATCATTAAAGTCATTGGTGAGTTCACAGAAACACTCTGTACCAAGAAGTCATTTGCTAGCATGGCTTCCTAAGTGTAAGTACACAGAAATGCAGAAAAGTATACAATGGCAAAAAGAATCATTGAGCTTTAATAATTGTGCCTTTAATAATTCAGTCTTTATTTAGTCTCAACTACACAAGTCAAATGAAGATCTCTTTGGTTTAGGCCAATGGAAAACTATCCAAGATTGTTCCTCAAATTGACTTTTTTTTTTTTTCTGCTATTCTCTTATATTTGTTCATGTACATATTTTTTTTTTGCAGAAAAGAGTTAAAAAACTGTTGAGTGAATTAAAGTTTTGGTGACAGTGGAAAAAAAAAATTGTAACCGGTAGCTTAGCTTTATTAGAACCAGCCCACCCTACTGAATATTCCAGCATTTTTGCCTGTGGCTAGAGCTCTGGGTAAAGCTGTTGGAATCTACCATTGTTTTTGTGTGTAGCCATCTCTCTTTATGCCTTGAAGTTTCTTCCAACTCCTAAATTTATTAGGTGAGCACACAGCCTCCAAGAGAGACATACTCTGACCCTGATGACTGTAGCTCTCATTTGTTAAAGCAATAAAAACTAGTATTTTGATATTTTCATATCAGTAAATATCCTGTTTATGCTCAACCAATAAAACTTTCCTTAAAGAATCATTTCCTGAATCCATGTAGAACATACCTCACACGAAGCAGACAGTGCTTAAATACTTATGTTTTGATGTACTCAGGTGTATGATGGTAGATGGTGTGGGAGTGGGATACCAGTGATAGTGAAGTTATTCTGCTGCATAATCCTGACGTAAAATTGCTAAGTTATAAAATGGCATTAACATGGTATGAAGCCTCTATGAAAATATATGTACATGAACAAATATAAGAGAATAGCAAAAAAGAAAAAAAAAAAGTCAATTTGAGAAACAATCTTGGATAGTTTTTCATTGGCCTAAACCAAAGAGATCTTCATTTGACTTATGTAGTTGAGACTAAATAACGACTTGTTTTTAGAATATGATAATGTCCTTGGATAGTGTGCATTTGCTCTGTTCTTTAAACAGTTAAGGGGGGATTTTTGAGTAATAACATTATAAAAAACTCAAAACCCATTGCCATCAAGTTGACTCCGACTCAGAGTGATCCTATAGGACTGAGTAGAAATACCCTATAGGGTTTCCAAGGAGCAGCTGGTGGATTCGAACTGCCAACCTTTTGGTTAGCAGCCACCAGGGCTCCAATAACATTATATAGACTCCTAAAGATACCCCAAAGCCTACAAGCTTATAAGGTGAGTAAAGAAACAAACTAAAAACAATTGTTTCAGCTTTCACCATTGCCTTTCACCTCAGGTTCATGGAGTGGACTGGGAAAACAGAGCCTGCTTAGAATAGCTTCAGAACACTTTAGGAGGACAAGTAAGGGAAACATAGAGATTGAGCCAAATAATGCTAAGAACAGTACCTCTGGGCTGGAATGTGAATACTTGTTAGCTGTTCTTGGCAAGTCTTCACGGCCATGAGTTTATGGCACCCACTGGGTAGGAATGAGAAATGTCCAAAAACATTCCCACAGAAATCTATGCCCAGAATGCAGCTATTTTTAAAAAGAATAACACATCCAGCTCAGCTCTATGTTCAATGATACACACAGATTTCCAGGTTGGAGGGATGAGAGGGTGAATATAGCATCTAGGGCCAGATGGAATTGTGCCTTCCTTCCCTGGGCTCAGAACAAACCAACCAATCAATAAATTAAAAAATCCAGCAAGCTAAATGATATCACCCTTGTTACAAAAAAAAAAAAAGTCCCAAAACATGCAGTTTGTGTTTTATCTGAACTGTTTAATCGAAAATCGAAAATCGAAAAAAAATTCCCTGAAGCCATTTAATCTTAGCTTGGCAAGGGCAGGGCATCATAGGAATGAATCCTTGATGTCAGATATCAATGATCCCACATAAAACAATGGACTATCTGGGAGACAAGTAAACAAAGGGAGTGGAGGACCAGGAGGTAAATATTTTTCTGTTTCTCTGAGAGTCTTTTCAGTAGCACTCTGGTAGAATGTGAGGTCCCTGGATTTCAAAACCCAAAGGCAATGTCCTGTCATTGAGCGGCATCCCCAATGCTCAGAAGGCGGACAATCTGAATTCCTCTCTGACAATCAGCTGGAAGATTCTGACAGATGTTCAGGCTAAAGGCTGGAATGGTGGGTACTTCTTTGATTTGCTTTGCCAAAATGACTTCAGAGAATGGTGGCACATTGTGATTAGGAGTAGGGCTTGGAAAATTCTTATTTTAAAATATTGAAGAACGGAAATCAGAAAGGGAAAAATCTGTTGAAGCATCTATGTCAAACTGTAAAGATACCTTAGGATTTTTCTCCCACTGAGTAAACAAAGACTGAGAACACATACAGTTGTTGATTGTGTATGTTAGTTGAGCAATATGTATATATATAATATATAATTATATCTTTAAATGTATATTTATGATATATATTATATATATATATATTTATTTATAGTCTAGAAGAAATAAGAAACCTTATCGTCTACTATATAGTATGTGGAACTCAATTCTTGGCACATAGCAGGCTCTTAGAAAGCACTGGATAAATAAATGTAAGAAGCAATTTTTGGATTCTTGTTAGTTGCTGTCAAGTCGATTCCAGCTCATGACAACCTTATGCATAACAGAATGAATTGTTGCCCAGTCGTGTACCATCTTCATGATCTTTGGTGTGTTTGAATTCATTGTTGTGACCATTGTGACAATCCATTTCACTGAAAGTTTCCCTCATTGTCCCTGACCCTCTGCTTCACCAAACATGATGCAGTGATTGGTCTTTCCTGATGACATGTCCGAAGCAATCAAGTCAAGTCTCACCAGCCTCACTTCTAAGGAACATTCTTGTGGTATTTCTTCTGAGACTGATTTGTTTGTTCTTCTGGAAATCCATGATATACTCAATATTCTACACCAACACCACAGTTTGAATGCATCAATTCTTTTTCTGTCTTCCTTTTTCATTATCCAGCTCTCATATCCATATGAGGCGATTGAAAAGACCATGGCTGGAGTCAACACAACTTAGTCTTCAAAGTGGCCTCTTTGTTTTTTAGAACTTTATAAAGAGCTCTTTCAAGCAGATTTGCCCAATGCAGTACATCATTTGATTTCTTAACTGCTGCTCCCGTGGGCATTGATTGCTGATCCAAATAGAATGAAATTCTTGATGACTTTAATTTTCTCAATTTATCATGATATTATTTTTCAGTCCAGTTGTGCAAATTTTTGTATTCTTCACATTCAGGTATAATCCATACTGAAGGCTGTGGTGTTTGACCTTCTTCATCAGCAAGTCCTTAAAGTTGTCTTCCCTTTCAGCAAGCAAGCTTGTGTCATCTGCATATAGCAGGTTGTTAATGAATCTTCATCTAATCCTGATGTCACTTTTTTTCATATAGTCTATCTTCTTGAATTATTGTTCAGCATACAGATTGAATAAGTAAAGTGAAAAGATACAACCCTGGGCACACCTTTTCCAATTTTAAACTGTGCAGTGTCCCCTTGTTCTGTTGGAACCACTGCCTCTTGATCCACGCATAATTCCTCTTGCGTTCACTTATTCATTCATGCATTTACCTTTGTTTTTATCATATAACTTTCATCTTTCCCTTCTCCCCATAAGTAACCATTATAATGTATGTCTTTCTGATTAGATGAGTTCTTGCAAAATATATTATTGGTTTGTGTGCAACAGGTTTTAATTTACATAAATGGGATTGTTATATACATATATAGCGCATATACATTTCTTAATTTTACATTTTTTTTTTTTTTTTACTCAGAACTATTTTTAAGTTTCACCCTTCTAGCTAGGTGAGCATCTCAGCTGATGCTTCTAACTATTGTGTAATATTCCATAATGAGCATCTACCACATTTTATTCATCTACTTTCTCATCAATAAATATCCAGGCTGCCTTCAACATCCTGCCTCCACAGTAATATTAAAATTCACGTCCTTATAGATCCAGGTTCTTTGGGATACATACTGGGTCAGAGGATATACACGTATTTTATTTGACAAAGCAGTGGAATAATCAACAAAATTGAGAACTTACTCTGTGCCAATATGTTCCAGATTCTGGAAGTAGTAATGGACAAAATAAAATCTCTGTCTTCATGAAGCTTACAGTCTTTTAGGGAAAACGAGCAATAAATAAGTATAATATAAGACATGCAAGTGTGGATGGTGGGTTGGAAGTGATATGTACAAGTATGTACAGGTCTGGAATTCATACTGAAAGACTGAACTAAAAACATAAATTTGAGATCCAGCCATGAAATTATATAAAGTCACCTAGAAAGTATATGTAGATGAAGACATGGGCTAAGAACTGAGCACTGAGCTACTTTAACACTAAGAGATTAAAAATATTAAAAGAAGCCAACAAAGGAAACAAAAAAATGTGCTGAAGATGAATGAGATAGGAAGTGAATCAAGAAGTGGCGTCCCAAAAACCAGTATTTCAAGGAAATGATAACAGTGTTATGCTGCTGATCAGTCAAGTAAAATAAAAACTGATACTAATTTTGAATTAAAAAATGTGGAGGTCATTGGTGATGTTGATAAGATCTCCCTTGATGTAATTGTAGTCAAAACAGTGGAATGGGTTTATGAGAGATTTAAAGAAGAGGATATTTGCTATAAAGTAGAGAAGAGAAATGGGACAATGGCTAGGAGGAATAAGTGGTTTTAAAAAGACTTTTACAAGATGGAAGGCATTACAACATGTTTTTTGGCCTGATGGCAATGAGGCAGGCTGATGAAGAGATTAAAAATGATGATGCAGTGATGCAGGAAAGAGGTAGAATTGCCGGAGTGATATCCTTAAGTAGGTGAGAGGGTATAAGATGTGGAATGCAAATGGAAAGGATACTCGAGAGAATAGAAAATCCATCCATAGTAACAGGATGGAACAAAGAATTAATGGGCACAGATGTAAGTGGGGGGCAGAGGGGAGAGAAGTGGAGTAGATATAGTGGTGGACGAATATGGAACTTCTCTTTTCTATTTTCTTCATCAGTTGATCTTTACTCTACCCAGCCTCCTCTACCCCCACTTTTTCACCTCTCCTCACTCACTCTCAACAAATGCTTTATGTTTCAAAATAGAAACTGCCTGCACAGTATATTTTTCATGCCTATATTGCCCTCCCCAATAGGTTGGCTGGAAAATTTGTGCTTGTTTTATAGAACAAGTCTTAGCTTAAATTTCTCCAACTTAAAAAGCAGCCTTGTTATTTAAAAAAAGACAAGTATCTTAACGCATTTAATGACTTTCCACTAGGTTGTGCCTAGAAAAGTACTTGTTTATTGAATTCATTTATTTGTTGATTCCAAATATTTATTCAATACCTACTATGGGCTGACCACCATCCTAATAGGCAGTTGCCATCAAACCAGCTCCGACTCATGGAGACTCCATGTGTGTCATAGTAGAACTGTACTCATAGGGTTTTCAATGACTGATTTTTCAGGAATAGATAGTCAAGGCTTTCTTCTGAGGTGCCTATGGGGGGACTCAAATGGCCAGCCTTTTGGTCAGCAGCCAAACGCAGTGTTCGTTAACCATTTGAACCAGCCAGGGACCCCGCAGTGCACAGAAGACCCTGCTCTTTTGGAGCTTACATTCTAGTGACTTACATAGAAGTCAAGTCTTTATTGAAGCACCTTACCACTTCCATGATGTGTTAACTTTAGAATTAACGTTTGCTCACAGTTTTGGTCTCACTTTACCCTCTGAGACCAAAACATAACACAACATTGAAAGTTATGTGTTTCTTTTTGTTGTTGTTCCTTGATAATGTAACCATAAAATAATAAGTTTCCTTCTGTGTAACTGACAGAATTGTGACTTTTGGAACCATGGATTTGCAGTCCAAAGTCCTAATTTAATAACACCATGTTTTGTGTTTTCTCTACCTCAGGTTGCTATGCATTTCTAAACCTGCCATTAATTTACAATGGAAATTATGGGAAAGCACACATTTCTTAAGGCTAGCTGAAAATTGACACATCTGGGTGCTGGCTGCTCCATGCTGTTTTTTGTCTGCAGGAATCTGGACACATGGATCCCCCAGTTTGTTTTAATTAGAGTCATTATCCTTTCCAAAACTGAGCTGTTATTCACTGGTAGCCACTAATATTTGCAAGGTAGTTGACAAATCTGAAGTAAAACTTGCATATGGTATTTCCTCTTCCCTAAAAATAGGCAATGTACTCCTCACGATCAACAAGATTATTTAAAACAGACACAATTCCACCACAACAATGATCTGTAATAACCAAAAAGGAAAATCTTACACCACCCTGTTCTAAATTACTGGAATCACTAACTATATCTCATTTTTGGAAGGCAACCCAAGATGCAAGTTTGTTTTCCATTACCTGATACGGGTTTAAGAAATTAATGGAACCATCTTCAATATAGTTTACGTAATTCAAAATATTGACTGTATGCTGGCTCCAATTTATTCCCTGAGCCCAGGGAAAATTTGAGCAAAAATTTTGGAGCTGTCTATTATTGAAGAAATGGTGAAAATTTAAGTGAGCATTAAGAATTTTGTGAAATTCAGAACAAGTTTTAAACTTACAGTTGTAATTTTTCATTATCAAAATGACAGAAATGTTTAATCTAAACAAGTCCCCTGTTCTCCTTCTTCCTTTCAGGATTTCACAGCAAGATAATTTAACATACTGGATTATCAACTCTGTTTTCTCACAGGACAGAACTAGGTATTTCCCTTCTGAAATTAAGGAAGGGTTACCAACC
Organism: Dugong dugon; assembly: GCA_030035585.1. Classification (NCBI taxonomy): domain Eukaryota; kingdom Metazoa; phylum Chordata; class Mammalia; order Sirenia; family Dugongidae; genus Dugong; species Dugong dugon. The sequence goes on along the minus strand of CM057463.1, from coordinate 14,307,078 downwards.
AAGGCTTCCATCATTTTCCTGGGATTATTTTAATGGAGGGGAAAATCCACACCAATATATTTCAGCAGTCTCTAGGTGGCACAAAAAGTTAAACACTCATCTACTAATCAAAAGGTTGGTGATTTGAACCTACCAAGAGGCATCTCAGAAGAAAGACATGACGATCTGCTTCTGAAAGGTCACAGCCTTGAAAATCCTATGGGGAAGTTCTACTCTGCACCCATAGTGTCACTATGAGCTGGAACTGACTGGACAGCAACGGGAGGAGAATGGGGGTCAGGACTCCACAAGATGCATATTTCCCCATCCACTGAAATCTGCTACTTGAAGAAAGAATTGTCATTACTGCTCTCCAATCAGTCTTGCTCAACAGCAAATCCCTACAGGCTTGAAGTCTTCATCACCTGAAAATCCCTACAGGTTTGCAGTCTTCATATACAAGGTCAAAGCATGGAATAACCAAAAGTCCAGGGCATAGTGAAGAAACAAGATGGCAGACTTTCTCCGCACCCCAAGGACACATCTGCCCCTTAGTACACATACTTATGCACCACCTAATGAGACACTGACGCCACCCTTACATTGCCTCCAGACCTCACTTTATTTGGGAAGGTGAAACAAGCCCCTAATACTCTATGTTACAAAGGATGATAGATAACAATTGGCTAGATAAAAAGGCTTGCACATCAAAGAGTAGTGATCAGCAATTAGTTCAAATTCACTAATAGGGCAGGATTTTGAAACTTCAAAATAATGTAAGGCAATTTTGACTGAACTGTTTTGATTGAGCCTTTGATACAGCCAAAGGATTTTTTAAAGGCCAGCCAAAAAAGCACCATTATCAAAACAATATAGGATATATTAAGCCAATTTTGAATTGACTTGGGAACCATAACTCATTTCTTAAAAAATATGTTTGCACGAGGTTTTTTCCCAAGTATACTTGAAAGCTAGGAATAAACATCAACTTCTTTAAAAGGTTTTTAATTTGAGTAACTTCTGGATTCCATGTTACTATTAAACCAGACCAAACTTGTTGCCATCAAGTTGATTCCGACTCATAGCTACCCTATAGTACAGAATAGAACTGCCCAATAGGGTTTTCAAGGCTCTAATCTTTATGGAAGCAGACTGTCACATCTTTCTCCTGCAGAGCAGCTGGTGGGTTTGAACTGCCGACCTTTTGGTTAGTAGCCAAGTGCTTAACCACTGTGCCACCAGGGGTCCTATGTTATTACTAAATATATATTATTAAACATTGAAGTTGTTTTCTCAAGTCATTGATTTAATCTTTACTCCCTAGAGTTGTTTGTTTGCTTCAAAACATTTTATTGAAATATAATACTTGTACACAGAAAAATACACATCAAGAGTACCACCAGTTTGATTTTCACAAACTGAACCCACCCATGTAAACAAGTATCAAGACTGAGAAGCAAAATATTCTCAACATCCCAGAGCCACTCTCCAGCATCCTTGAAATTACTTCTCCCCCAGAGTTAACCACTATCCTGACATCAAACAGCAGAGATTAGTGTTGCTTGATTTTGTACCATAGAAAATTTAATATGCAAATACAATAAAGTATCATCATTTGTTACGTTGTAATCAAATCCAATTTTGCCAAATGTAGCAAAGTTGGACATAGAACTATAATGCAATGCTCTTTTAATAATTTACACATAACCCCAAATCCACTGCCATGGAGTAGATTCCAATTCACAGTGACCCCATTTACAGCCTTGGAAACCCTATGGGGCAATTCTACTCTGTCCTATAGCGTCACTATGAGTCGGAATCAACTCGACGGCAACGGGTTTGGGTTTAGTACTATGATAAACAATTCAACATTCCCCAGTGACATTGGCAGTATAGGGTACATTAAATACAAAGAAGAGTTTGTAAACTGGACTATTACTGAATATCAACATGCTATCATTAATATTAAATAAATAGCACTATAACTCTATTCTTCTCATGCAGTACTACTTAGCTGAAAATCTTCATAGAGCAACATGCAACCATCTTACTTAAAGTTAAAATGTGGTCTATAAAATGACATTTAAGAATTCTAAACTGAGCTGGTTCAGGATTCACACTGAAGTCCACTGGGGATACAAACATATATTTTCTTCTTTCAGTTCACTAAATTAGAGAAGTTTGTATTTTGGGCAACTTCAGAATCAGAGAAAACTAACACTAACATTTCTGGATGCTATCATCAACAATTCACAAGAAAAATAAAACCAGAAACTTCATTGATTGAACAATAGCTATATATATTTCTACAAAACCGATCTAAATAATCTTGCATGATTGGAAGATATCCTATACAAATAAAAGCTTTCTGGGGGAAAATATTAAATAAATTTCAATTGCAATAGCTGGAAGTACAGTCTGCCATGTGGTGGTTTTAAATTAAATTCAAACTTACTCATAGCTATCCTAGGGTCTTTAATGTATAAAATTTAGTAACCACATCAATAGAAATCAAATCCATGCTAGGAAGTTCAGTCTAGCTCTCATTTTTTCACTGTTGGTTAAGTATTTTCCAATTTTAATGCCTAGATTGACAATGACAAATCTAATTGGTCTGGTCTGTAGAGATATTTCTCCCTTTTCCTGGTCTAGCATTCAGGCATCAACTCAAAGTTAATGATGGGTTTACTTCACTTCACTATGAACCCTGTAGAAAGGTCATAAATTCCCACTGACTTGACTACAGCAAGGATACATGCTATATTAAGGACATACAACTCTCCACTGGTCAAGGGAAACATAACAAAGTCCATCTCATTTATTGGGAGTCCCTGGTTGGTGCATGAACCCTGGTGGCACAACAGTTAGGTGTTCAGCTGCTAACCAAAAGGTTAGCAGTTCGAATCCACCAACAGCTCTTTGGAAACCCTATGGGGTAGTTCTAGTCTGTCCTAGAGGGTCACTATGAGTTGGAATTGACTCGATGGCAGTGGGTCAATGGGTTGATTGGTGCAAATCGTTAACACGCTCAGATGCTGACCAGAAGGTTGGAGATTCAAGTCCACCCAGAGGCACCTCTGAAGAAGGGCCTGGTGATCTACTTCTGAAAATTCAGCCATTGAAAACCCCATGGAGCAAAATTCTACTCTGACACACATGGGGTCATCATGAGTTGTAATAGACTCAACAACAACCGGTACTATTATCTATTTTATTATTGATTTAGCAGAGATAGTTTGACAGACTAGGATACTACTAAACTAGGATAAATTAACCAACTTGCTCACTAATTGAGTTTCAGGCTGTCTACCACGTGCGAAGTTCTGCGTTAGTACTGGAATGAAATACAAAGATGAATTAGACATGATCATTGTTCAATAAGAGCTCACAAACTACCTTTGGTAGAGAATGGACTTAATACCATCTAGGTGTACCTATTACCAAAGCAATTTTTCTTCAGGGAGCTTTTTGCTGGTTTAAATTAAGAATAATTCAAATAATTGGGTAGATACAGAATTTCTTCCCTCTTGTAGACAAAACATTTGTACCAGGAAAGCAATACAAGTATTTGCATTTCCTGATCTTGTTTAATACTGATTTATTTAAACAAGGAAAGATAGAAGAAAGGGAAATGGAAAGAAATGGTCATAGAGTTAGTCAGTCTTTACTATCTACCTGCTATAGACAAATCTCAGAAATAGCACCTTTAGTGGGAATAAGGCAGTGTTTCGTTCTGTTGTGCACAGGGTTGCTATGAGTCAGAACCAACTCAAGGGCACCTAAGAAAACAACAGCAACAAGGCTGTGGAGATAAAAGAGGAGAAATGGGAAATGAATTGGGAAGGAAGAGCTGTCAGAGAGTAACAGAGGCTTCAAGATTAAGAATAGTAGAGAAAATTTCACATTTGAAGCCACGGAATTAGAATATATTTGCTAGACTAGATATTGTTATGGAAGAGGATGAGAAAAGAACTACCCTAACCCAGGGAAGTTTAAGTGTGCAGAGTATAATCAAGTGCTGTTTGCTTTGGGGAGCAGAGTGATGACAGGCAGAGGGAAAGGTAAAGAGGAGTTGTTGAGTATTGGCAAACAGGATTAAATGTGAGAGATGCAGAACAGCAAAGCTGCTGTCATATTTGAAGAATAAAACAACTCAAAAAGAGTAAACACACCATAACAGTAAATGAAAGCCACCATTTATAGCACACACACAATGTATCAGTCATGCGTTGTGTCAAAAATGTTTTCCTTATTAATATAAAACCCTTTTTAAAACATAACATGAAACCATTGGAGGAGTGATGAATAAGCCATGGTCTCACATTCAAATATCTGTCAATCATATTTTATGCCAGAGAAACTTTCTTACCAAAACACTGCTCAGTGACAAGACTTAAAAAAACAGAATGGTACCCAAATGTAGTGGGCGCACTGCTAACCCTTCCTTCATAGTTTATCTAAATTACGGTTTGAGATGAGACTGAATTTACGGTTAGTCCCAGAAACTACATTCCAAGGTGCAGCAACTTCTTTCCAAAGTATCCAAATGCAAGATGCAGCACATTCCTGAGAGATTGATTAGACAACTGGTCCTCAGCCAATTATCACAGGACTTCCACCACCTGAGGCAATAAGCTTCTTGAAATGCACATCTTGGAATAACTAATTACCATTATGCATTTTGTCGATATACAAAAAAAAAGTTTACATGTATATGCTTACTGGGATTACTGGAACAGTTCTGACTTCATTGGTCATAAATCAGGAAGACCCAAACGTGTCCAGCATCTTAGAATGACCACCTAATTTACATGACAGTAGCATAAATATCATAAACTTCTGTCAAATGAGGGAACATGTTTACATATGTCATAAAGTACTTAAGCCACAATGAATATTTTTAAAAATTATTTGTTTTGCCTTGCATAACCAAACTCCAAGTCTCACTCATTTGACATTTAGAGACACAAAATTCAAATTCAATAACATCCTAAACACAAGTTGTTTCTGTGGTAAGAGCAAATATGAAATTGTCACAAATCATCCAAAGTTTTTTTCATTTTTTTAAAGCTAATGAGTATTCTTTTTAAATGTATTAGGTCTGTAAAGAATTAAAATAGAAATGTTTTATTCACACACGTGATTCCAGTTAATAAGTCTAACAAAGAATTTCGTTTTCCATTTATATTCAGCAAGATGTCTGATAGGAACTTATAAATAGTGACCTTTTTCAGCAGCACACACACACACACACACACACACACATTCTTGCAGGAAAGAATTGTTTAAAGAATGAGAAGACATCGTTTTAATGAGTAATTAAAATGTTCAAGTTAGGCAAAAAGTTAAACATAGAATAATCATAAGACCCAGTAATTCCACGCCTAGGAATATACCCAAGAGACTTGAAAGCCGGGACTCAGATCCTCGTACACAAATGTTCATTGCAACATTATTCCCAACTGCTAAAGGGTGGAAACAACCCACATGTCCATCAACAGAGGAATGGATAAACAAAATGTGGTCTATATACACAAAGAAGTATTAATCAGCCATAAAGTAAAATGAAGTTCCGATACATGCTATGACATGTATCAGAACTTGAAAAATCATGCTGAGTAAAATAAGTCAGGCACGAAATGGCAAATATTCCATGAGCTCATTTATATGAAATATCGAAAACAGTCAAACGCATAAATACAAGAGTTTATTAGCGATTACGTAGGGCCAGGAGGAGCGGGAAAGAGAGCTATAGCTAAATGGGTGCTGAGTTTCTGTTACGGTGATAAAAAGAACTTTTGGAAATGGATAGTGGTGGAGGCAGAACAAAATGATGGATGTAATTAATGCCAATGATTATACACTTCAAAATGGCTAAAGTGGCAAACTTTTATTATATACGCTTTACTATAATAATTTTTTTTAAATGTTTGAGTTATGAAGGGCTTCAGAAGAATGGTAAAATATGCTGAGTTAAGTGATATTATATTTTATGTAATTACTCAAAAATTCTGACAGAAAAATCAGTGAGAAGGCCTTACTTCACCAAATAGACCTAAAACCACTGCTTCCATAAGTATGATACTTAAATTTATTTCTGAGATTTTCAGTCTCCTACAATTGCAAAATAATACGAGCAAACACTTTTTATTCATTTCTCTGCATCAGATATTTTTCCATTTGCTTCACAACTCTTAACTCATTTAACTCTCACAACAAATTTCTGAAGTAAGTACTGTATTTTCTCCTAGGTACTATTATTATCACCTCCATTTCACACCCAAGAAAACTGTGACACAGAGAAGTTAAGAAACTTGCCCAAGATCACAGATTTAGTAAATGTCATATCTAACATTTGAACTAAGGAAACCTGGAAGAGAGTCTATGATGTTAACTATTATACCACAATGCTTTCCATATGATTCTTTCTACAGTGTAGGAAAAGAAACTCAAAATTCTCTAGAGTAAATTTTTTAGTATTTTTATCTAACATTTATAAAGGAGATCTACTCAAATATTCTTTTTTTTTCAAATATTGATATTTCCTTTTTGGATATCAAAAATGACCCCAAGTTTCTAAGCGTGTATGTTGGGGAAAATGTTGATGCCCTTGAGACAGACATAGAAAGTTGGTAAGATTGGCTATGGAAAGAAATAATGGATTAAGTTCCACACCTTTTGGGTTTGCTCATTTATCCATTTGTTCACTGATTCAACAAGTATTTACTGAGCAAGTACTATAGGGATATAGCAGTGAACAAAAGCAGTAATATCAACAAAAAATTTCATCATGGAACTTGCATCCTAGTGGAAGTCATTGTAGTTAGATCTAGGATCATGGTAAGCTATTTACCAGCTATATACAGGAGACAGAAATTCAAATAAAGGAGTAAATCTATAGTTAATAGATTTGGAATCATCAGTAAAGAGTTTATAATTAAAATTTTGAGAATTGATTAGTGCTTCTAAATTGTAAATAGGAACTTCAGACTTAGAATTAAGTTTTGAGAAATACTCAGAATCAGAAAATAAGAAGCTATGAAGAGTGTGACCAGAGAGTTATGAAAACCACAAAGTGACAGTCATTTCAAGAAATCCAATGGAAGTCAAGTTGTAAGTTGCAGGATGTCAAAAAAAGGTGTGTGAATCATGTAGAATAATGAACATGACCCAAAGAAAAAACGTGTCTTTGCATCATTTTTCTGGGGAAATGGTTAGCATGTGATTGGTTGTCTGTGGGATAGTTATATCATACTCAGCAGAAGCATGACTTTGTTATTATCTTTACTAAGGAAATGTATATGGGTGTCAGGTTCACAAAGGGTGGATTGTGATGGCTTTGTAATATGTCAACTTGCTGGAAAACTATATATCCCAGGACTCCCTTTCCTGTATATGTTTGGTTAGGGTGGACCGCAAGTGAAATTCTTATGGGATATTTGCATGATGGAAGTGAAGCACTAGTCATTTTGCAGCTCAAACTCATCGCTTATCTACTGGTTTAACAGATAACATGAGGCAGTAGCCAGGTCTGCAATTTCTCCATCTTCCCCTGGATACTGTTTTCAGCTTCTCTGCCTTCTGAGTCAATCATGTGCCTTTAACTCTATGAGGAAAGGCTCCAACTTCTACAGGACACTCACACTAGCAAGAATGCAGGCAAAAAGAATTAATACAGCTTCTGGTCTGTCCTCACCGACTCCAGCTCATACTTGTGGGTTCCACCTTGTTCTTGTTCTCCCCCATCTTACATCCATCTTCCTTTTCTGACTGCCTGCCTTGTGGACTTCAAGCTCCAGCTTCAGACATAAACACAAGAGCCTTACAGAGATTGCTTAGCCAGCTCCCACAGTTGCATAAGATCAAAATCCTATAAAAATTAGATAGAGATAGATAGACAGATAGATAACGTTGCTGTACTTAGTTGCCGTCGAGTCGGTTTCAATTCATGGCAACCCCATGTGAGCAGAGTAGAACTGCTCCCTCCATGGGGTCTTTAAGGCTGTGACCTTTTGGAAACAGGCCACCAGGCCTGTCTCCCAAGGCCTTTGGGTAGGTTTGAGCTGCCAATTTTTCAGCTACTAGTAGGGCATTTAACCTTTTGTACCACCCTGGGACTCCCATATATAGACATAAAAATTATACATTTTTATTTATATAAATCAAAATTTATAAAAAATTATAGAATATGTATGTGTATATGTGTACATAGAATATGGATATACAGTCTCCTAGTGTTTCTACTTCTTTGAATATGAATTGATATAATAGAGAAAAAAAATACTGGAGTCACTAGAGAGACGTTTAACAATTATGAAAATGGAGAATCCATGAAGTTGGTGAGACTGTCCTTAGAACACACAGAGATTTAGAGAAGTGGAAAAATAAATTTTATCTACAGTATAGGGAAAATAGGTATTTAGGAAGAGAAAGGTCAACATGGAAACACTATTAGATTTGAGAGTCACACCGAAAGCACCTCAATCTCTGAAGGAGGAGTCAGTGTCCTGCAGAGGGAGAGGATATTACCACCGGGAGCCTGATGGTTGTTAAGTTTCAGGAAAAAAGGTGTGAAGTTCTCTGAGCAGCAAATAACTACATATTTTAAGAGCATAGCAGCAACAACCAAGATGATAACGGATTTTATGAATTTATTCTACTTAAAGCCTCTTTCTATACCCTTTCCCTTCTACCAGAAAGAGAAGAAGCCGACATCCGGTGTAATTGAGAGTTAGAGAGGCAGAGCAGAAGATGTCTAGTGTGGTCTTAGGATACAGCATTAAAATAATGAACCATGGTGATGAGGTCTGGTCAGGTTCTACTAGAGTTAGAGTGGCCTATTGGACAGAAATGCGTGCTAGGAGTCGAGTGTCTATTACGTTGTGGGTGAGCAGCAGATTCCCTGGATATTACCAATTGAGAGGAAAAATTAATCAGTAAAGATGTTATCAGGGAGAAAATATCAAGCTCAAAACTTAGAAGTATGGCAGCGCTCTATAACGTGAGCTCCTGAGTGTGGCCAATCTGGGGAATGACTGATGGAAAATGGAGGTGGAAGTCAAGCGTTGAGGCCATCAAATTGAGACAACAGTCCTAAGAATATTTACGATAATTCTTAAGAATTTTTTTCAGGTGATCTGACTGCAGCCTCTGCTTCCAACCCATAAAACCCGATGGCGAAAATGATTGATTGGACTCCTAAGTCCAGCTATGTGATTTGGAACCAATTTTAGGTTTACATTTCTCTCTCTAAGCCTGACATCTTTAACAAATGCTTTTCAGTGCCCTGTTGTTTCAGAGAAATAGCATTAGCTTTTTGCATATCTAATCCAAATCTCCTGCTATTTATCTGGAAACTCTTACACACTCTGCCATTGTGCTTGAATTCCTTTAACCTGGTTAACATTTGGTGAAACGTGGGAAAAATATTTTTTTCCCTAAGCTTACTCTACTTGGTAATTTTCTTACGTGTGCTATTCTATCACACTTCTTTCCATAAATATTAGAACTTATGACAATGAGTTTTTTATGAGAATGAAGAGTCATATTAGGAAATGCGATAAACTGCCAGTGTCTAAAATTAGCCGCTGGGTACCTATTCCTCTACTTTGCCTGAATCAGTTGTTTACCCACCTGTAACCTTTTCTTCTTCGTAGGTAAGGACTTCAGTTCACTCTCAGATCAGGTAAACTAACAATGTCCTTTGACCTCTTCTTTCCTATTTAAATATCCTCCTGAAGATTTTTCAGTCAAAATGAGTTGTGTAAGCCCTCTGTAATCATAAAATAATAATAATCTTTAGTATCCAAACACTGTTGAGATGCAGTCAGTTTTTCAGGTATTTTCATATATGAGTTGCATGCTGTGCCTGGAGTGGGTTGTTAAGCCCTGAGGCATGGACCATGCTGTGTCCCAAGGCTGTGTTTGGTTTGGTGTTTTAGAGCACTGAGTATACGTACACCTTGTGCTCAACAAATCGTAAATAATAATCATGCATTTCATTGGCAGGTGGGATCACTAGAGAAATGGATTTTTTTTTTTTTTTTTTTTTTAATGGGAGCTTGCCGACAAATTCTTTCTTTACTCAGGAAAAAAATGCACTCACTCACTCCTCCCCCTGAATTCAGGTTAGATCAGATGTACGATTTATTCTCAGGCACTTATCCTAGAGTACATTTTAGGGTACTAAAAAAAGTCAGCAATAATGTTATGTTTTGAGCAAGATGGTACATCATGTGAGAATAGCAAGAGGTTATTACGGCAAATACATTTGAGCATATTCCCATAATTCCAGACCAGCAAGCAATTAGATGCCCAGAGCCAATAAGCCTCCACCTTCTATTAGAAGATACAGAAACTACAGATGCCTGATAGCATCCTGATCAACTCTGTCTAGTGGAAAGTCATACCATTATTTTTCCCTTAACCTATTGAATTCACTCAGTGTGAATCTATTGAGTGACCACGATAGGCCTAGCACCATTTTAGGCAATAGTGGCGTGCAGATTAATAACATCCTTGTCCTTCCCCAAAGGAGTTCTCAGTTTTATGGGGTAGACAAATGTGTAAATAAACAATTATAATTCTGTGTGTTACGATAAATGCTCAGGTAGTAATTTGCACAAGGTACCATGAAAACATAGGGGAGGGAACACTGAATTCTGTTGAACTCCAAATTTTTTAAAGATATTTCTCCCATACTAATGTACCTGCTTTCCAAAGAAAGTAAATTCCCATCATCTTTAAGGCAGCTTGCATTTGTCAGAAATGTATTATGTTTTATACCCCAGCATCATTCTAACTTTTGTTTCTTGTTTTCTTTTTTCCTTATAAACTTTCCGTGTGAAAGAATAGCACTACTTAAAAGAACTAACTTATTTAGTGACAGTAGCTTGTAGGGTATGATTTGAGGCCCCTAATTCCACTGCCCAAAGAATGTCTAAGCTCCTGAAATGCCTACCATTCATGCTTTATATTTCTTTGAAGTAAGCCTAGCAGAGTCTTGAAATTTACTTTTTAAATTCAAAGATCCCTGGAAGATAAAATATGTTTAGCCACCTGGCTGTCTTAAAAAATCTCAAAAGGGCTACATTCATGCACCACATAACCTCCATTCGGGAATGTCAACCATATATACATCCATGGTCCCATAAGGTTATACTCTTTACTTTATTCCCTACAGAGCAATGAATAATAAGTGGTCTGGGGTTCTCATCTTTATTCTGTCATGAGTGTGTTGTGATAAAGTACATCCCTGGATCTCTTTCATCTGCACAAGGAAGGAGCTGGACACGACGATCGCCTGCATCCTTCAAGGCTCCAAAGTCAGAAAGAAGCTCATGCATGACTGAAGGCTCGCTTACTCCAGGTCGATGGGCTCCCTGATGTGGGTTTGGTTCATAAGGACGTAAGGATAGTGGAACTGCAGGCATTCTAACCCCCCAGCCCCTGCCATCTGGATAACCACCCTGAGCCCGTGTGCGCTCCTCCCACCTGCTCCAAAGCGCACAGATGGGGGGCTCCCCTGATGGAGGCAGCACCATTACCCATATTGCTGAGGAAGGCTCAGGGCACAGAAATCTCAGGCTTCAGTGCCAGAGGAGGAGCCGTGGCAGCTCTATTGCCAATGTCCAAATCACATAATGCCCTATTTCACAGAACACATCAAGTACGTTAAGCGAAGCATGACTGTACATCTAAAACTACACTCATGACCACCCCTATTAATCTGCCCCTCCTTCAGTGTTCCTCAGCTTTGCAATGGTACCTCCATGTACCTAGATGCTCACATTAGAAATCAGAACATCATCAGGTTTTTACCTATTCTACCAAAACTACTCTTTTTGAGGTTTGCCAAAGCCTCCTTGTTGCTAAATCCAATCCTAAATCCAATGCTAAATCCAGTATTCATCTTACTTGACTTATGGCAGCATTTGACACAATGAATAACTCCCTCTACCTTGTAGTACATTCTTTATTTGGTTTACTGGATACCTCCTTCTCTTGATTTTATTCCTATCTTACTGGTTGTTCTTTTTCCATATTCTTAACTGATTCCTTCACATCTACTTGACCTTTAAAGAGACATGCCCAAAGGTTTGGAGCCCTGGTGGTGCAATGGTTAAGAGCTCAGGCTGCTAATCAAAATGGTAGGCAGTTAGAATCCACCAGCCGCTCCTTGGAAACCCTATGGGGCAGTTCTACTTTGTCCTATAGGATCACTATGAGTCGAAATTGACTTGACAACAATTTTTTTTGGGGGGGCGGGGGGAGGGGTTGGCCCAAGGTTGAATCTCTAGCCCTTATTTTTTCAAACATATTCCCTTGATGATCTCAATTATTCACATGGCTATGAATGCCATCTATGAGCTAAATATATATAACCTCAGTCTTTTATATCCAACTGCCTATTGTACATCTTATCTTGGATGATCTAATAAACATTTCCATCTCACTATGTTCAAAACCAAGCTTCCCATCTCAGGAAATAGCAAAACCATCCTTCCAGGTGCTCAGGCCAAAAAGTCTGCATTCACCCTCAACTCCCCTCTTTCTCTCTTACCCCATATCAACCACCAGCAATATTGTAGGCTCTACTTTCAAAATAGGTATGGAACACAACTATTCACCACCTCTACTGATGCAGCTCTGTTCCACACCACCGTGATCCTTCACCAGGATTACAACATACACTTCCTAACTGGCCTCCTTGTTTCTGCTCTATTACCATTCATTCTATTCTCAAGGCATCTGGTAGAGTGATCCTATTAAAACAGAAGTTGGATCATACCACCTCTCTACTAAAAACTCTCCGGTGGTTTTCCATCTCACTCCAAGTAAAGACCAAAGTACTTAAACTTGCCAAATAAATAAATAAATAAATAGCCTATGTCTCCCTTCCCTTTCCTCTCTGCCCTCAATTTATACTGTTCTTCCCCTTACCCACTCTGCACCACCCCACTGGCTATCTCTTTGAAAATATTAGTACTTACTGTCTTCCCCGCCTGGAATGCTCTTCCACAGATCACTATACTACTCAGTCTTTCACTTTCCTTTACTTTCTTCTTGTACTTACACAAATGTCACCTTCTCAGTGACAGCTTCAATGGTCAGCATAGTTAAAACTGCAAACTTTCCCTGTTTTTTTAACCTCCTATCTTCTTTATTTTACTCTATAGCATGTATCTTCTTTAAGTGCTTTATATTTTTCTTACTTATCTTACTTACTCATACTTTATCTTACTTACTATGTGTCTGCCCCACTCGCCACAACCACCCAATTAGAATGTTGAGTTCCACAATGTCAGGGATTGTCATTTGTTTAATTTACTGTTTTAATTCACATAATGTAACTAATATATTTCCATTGAATTAATCGCATATTGATTTGTGGGATTATGTGTGCAATTTAATTTGTCTTCCCATTAGGTTGTAAGGTCCACAAGAAGAAAGACAGAGTCTGCTTTGCTCACCATTAAAATTTTAACACCTAACTCTGTCCTCTGCACTTAAAGCATTGGTGAAAAACAAGGCTCCAGGAATTGACGGAATACCAACTGATGTGTTTCAACAAACAGATGCAGCTCTGGAAGCACTCACTCGTCTATGCCAGGAAATTTGTAAGACAGCTACATGGCCAACCAACTGGAAGAGATCCATATATGTACCCAGATGATCCAACAGAATGTGGAAATTATGCAACAATGTCATTGATATTACACGCAAGTGAAATTTTGCTGAAGATCATTCAAAAGTGGTTGCAGCAGTACATTGACAAGGAACTGCCAGAAATTCAAGCTGGATTCAGAAGAAGACATGGAACAAGGGATATCACTGCTGATGTCAGATGGATCTTGGCTGAAAGCAAAGAATACCAGAAAGATGTTTACCAGTGTTTTATTGACTATTTAAAATCATTCTACAGTGTGGATCATAACAAATTATGGATAACATTGCAAAGAATGGGAATTCCAGGGCACTTAATTGTGCTCTTGAGGAACCTGTACAAAGAACAAGAGGCAGTTCTTTCAAACAGAACAAGGGGATACTGTGTGGTTTAACATCAAGAAAGATGTGCATCAGGGTTGTATCATTTCACCAAACTTATTTAATCTGTATGCTGAGCAAATACTATCCTGGCATCAGGATTGGAGGAAGACTCATTAACAACCTGCAATATGCAGAAAACAGAACCTTTCTTGCTGAAAGTGAAGAGGACTTGAAGCACTTACTGATAAAGATCAAAGACCACAGCCTTCAACAGGAATTACACGTCAACATAAAGAAAACAAAAATCCTCACAACTAGACCAATAAGCAACATTATGATAAACAGAGAAAATACTGAAGATGTCAAGGATTTCATTTTACTTGGATCCACAATCAATGCCCATGGAAGTAGCAGTCAAGAAATGAAACAATGCATTGCCTTGGGCAAATCTGCTGCAAAAGACCTCTTTAAACTGTTAAAAAGCAAAGATGTCACCTTGAAGACTAAGGTGTGCCTGACCCAAGCCATGGTGTTTTTCAGTCGCCTGATATGCATGTGAAAGTTGCACAATGAATGAGGAAGATCGAAGAAGAATTGATGCCTTCAAATTATGGTGTTGGCAAAGAATATTGACTATACCATGGACTGCCAGAAGAACGAACAAATCTGTCTTGGAAGAAGTACAGTCACAATGCTCCTTAGAAGAAAAGATGGTGAGACTACATCTCATATACTTTGGACATGTTATCAGGAGGGATCAGTCCCTGGAAAAGGACATTATGCTTAGTAAAGTGGAGGGTCAGCGCAAAAAAGTAAGACCCTCAACAAGATGGATTCACTTAGTGGCTGCAACAATGGGCTCAAGCATAACAATGATTGTGAGGATGGCGCAGGACCGGACAGTATTTCATTCTGTTGTACACAGGGTCACTATGAATCAGAACTGACTAGATGGCACCTAACAACAACGGCTCTGTCCTTGGCTAGGAAGTTATTTAGATATTCTTTTATCAATAAATAAATGGATGGATGGATCATACTTCGGTATGAGTTATTTCAAAAGAGATTCACAAGCCTATCACCTCGAAAGGGACTTACAAATATGCAATTAAGTGTGAGTCAAATAAATTATTTATTGATAAAATTTAAATCATGATGCAATGTAAAATAGCATATCGTAATATAAAAACCACTTAACCATTCAAAATAAAATAAACTGAATCTCATAAACATAACTGAGTGAAATAAAGCAAATTTCAGAAAAATATACATATGGTATAAGATCCTTCATGTAAAATGTAAAACATGCAAGACAACCTTAGTTATTGTTAAGAGAGTTATGCAAATACAGAAAAAATAAATGCATGGGGATGATAAATACCAAATTCAGGAGAATGTACACCTCCATGGAGAAGAGAGGGGAATGCAAGTAGGTAAAGGTACATGAAGAATTTCAACTGGGTTTGTAATGTTTACTTTTGATTTGCCAAATTGTAGATACATGAGTGTTACAGAGTATTCTTTACACATTTATGTTTGTCTGAAATAATTCCAAATAAATAAAAACACAAATAAATACATAAACTATATTGCCTGTAATCCAAGAGAATCTTTAAATGATCTTAATGCTTCCCTTTCCTATACTACCTAAGCCAACTCTGGTGTTTCCTGAGACACATAATTACTTCTAATGATTAGATTGCTTGCTTCTCCAACCTTTGCCTCTCTCTGCTCTACACTGAATCTTGACTGACATTAACACCGTAGTACATAGAAAAAAATTGTTACTTGCTAATTGGTTCTTATTTCTTAATAAAACTATAATTATCAAACATCATCTGTCTTTCCACTCTCAAATAGCTAGAAATAAAGTGGAATTAGAAGCATAGCTAAGTTTCTTTAATCTTTACATCCAGAAAAATAATCCTTGAAATATCTCTAGGGAATGCAGATTTTAATTCCAAATAAAACTTCACCTTATTGGGTCAACTGGTACCACCCATGGCTACATGTGGTTCTTTAACTCTTAATATTCAGGTCCTAAAGGATGTATGAAGGAGACCTGGTGGTGCAGTCGTTAAAGTGCTCGGTTGTTAACCGAAAGGTCGGCAGTTTGTACCCACCAGCCGCAGTCCCCAGGAGAAAGATGTGGTGGTCCGCTTCTGTAAAGATTTACAGCCTTGGAAATCCTATGGGGTAGTTCTATTCTGTCCTACAGAGTTACTATGACTCAGAATGAACTCACGGCAATGAGTTTGGTTTTGAGAAAGGATGTGTGAAAGGGAAGAACAGCATTACAAAATTTTTGACACTGAGATTTAAAATGCCAATAAAATTTTAAAATGTGATTAATACTCTTTTATGTCCTTGGGAGGGCCATATTACAAAATCACAGACTGTAAAGCCTAAAATGAAACTTAGAAATCAGCCTTCTCATTTTACAGAGAGAAAACCAAATATCTAGGCAGGTCAGAGTTTGTACTAGAACCCAAGTTTCCAAAATGCGAGTCTGATGCTCTTAGCACTATTCCCAGAAAATGTAGGGTCTAGTGAAAATTCTCCATGAAAAGGAAGAAAGGGAACTAACACTTTTGAGCACACTGCTGGCACTTCCTAGACACTTTTAAGATATTATCATTTTTAACTCTCACAACCACTTTATGAGTAGGAATTATAATTTCATTTTCCTAAAGAGCAAACCTGGACTCAGAGAAGTCATGTCACTTGCCCCCGTTCTCGTAAGTAACAAGTGATAGAACCAGAATCCAGGTGAGATTTGCCCAAGTCCAAAGCTGTGCTTGCTGCACTCTGCCTGCTCCTGTAAATAACTAACAATGGGGAGGGATGGGTGAGATATTACAGCAATACTCTGTATCGCGCAGTCTCAACAGAGGCAATATTGCCCCCATGGGGGTACAATTGTTATTGCAATGGTTTGTGGTCCTCCAAAGGGCCCCAGTACATGAATGGATATACAGTATATTTGTGATGTTAAAATTTCGTGGGAGAGGAGAGCGATCAGGAAAAAAGTCTAAAAATACTCCTAAGGGGAGTGACAAATTTTTAAAAAGATTGAGAAACACTGCTCTGTATGTTTCAAGAACAAAAAGCAAGTCCATTTTTATGTCATTTTTCAGACTCTGCATATGAACTCAGAACCAGGATATCTGTTTCTCAGTTTTGTTTTATGTATGTTTTCAAACATCAATGATTCTTTTCTTTTATAAGCTACAGGCCTTGTGCTCATCAAAGCATGAGTTTTAGAGTCAAGTGGACCTAAATTGTCAGATCAGCCCAACTATTTATGAGTTGTGCAATTACTTGGACTTTCTGTGTTTCATCTTACAGGACTATGGAAATAATTAACTACAACAGCATGTGAAATGCCTAGCTTTCAATAAATGTCAGTCCTTCCCCCATATTTTGGATATTAATTCCTTTGAGTAGTAAATCTCTACAAGAGAAACAAGAATGCAAGAACTGGTTAAAATAAAGACTGTTTTACTTTGGGGAAAGAGCTGACTATGTTTGACCTTTATAGGATTATGCAGTTTCCAGGTGGTTGGGATTTAGTAACCTACCATTCAGAAAAGTAGGAGAGGGTTGTATATAGATACAGCAGAGGGATTTGTCTGAGTATTTTGAAGGAGAAGAATTTTAAATGGCCTGTGACAGAGGGAAAAATAAAAGGTTATATTTATTTCAGTCGTAACCTTCAGCAGGTCAGAAGGGCCTGTAACTGAGCAGAGAAACCACAGAGGATAAATATCTGGAAGGAAAGAAAGGGGCAGCAGAGAAACTGGCCTTTACACCGGTGGAAACTGGATCAAGATTTAGGTTCCTGAAATTGTGATGTAGTATAACATGGCTCAATGAAACCATTTCAATTCCAAAATATTTTAAATGGAGAATTATGACCTCCCTCCATTGTTCTAGCTTACGAACCCAGCAATGAGAATTGTAATCTTTATCATTGCCCATAATTAATATTTCACCTTTTCTTCCATGATAAGTAATATAATAATTCAACTAAAGATAACACTATGTCCCAAATTAGATTCCCTAAAGACTCATTTGATAAATACGAGTAAATATATTACTCAATATGTATAAGCAAAAAAAAAAACTTAGCCAATAAGTTTCATAAATCAAAATATTTGTTTTTTAGGTTAGCTAATATTAATACTCATTTCTTTTTTATTAATATGATCTCCTTAGATTCTCCTTTTATAATTTATTAAAAAGAAATATGCCAAGTAGAAATGAGTATAATATAAAAAACACAGTAATACATATAGAGTAGCTATCTTTTACTGAAGACTAAATATAAATGTGTATGTCTAACCATCTAAATCTTATGTTTTAATGTGTTTTATAACCTTGCCTGTATAATCACATAGGCAGTTTTTATTTTTCTGGGAAGGAAATACCACCATTAATAATTCTATACTTATTATCCTGCTCGGCAGTAGCACCAGTTTAGAAATACACTGGGTCAAGTTATAAAGAACGAGTCAGGAGCTGAGACAATGGATGAAAAAGATGACGTGAAAAAGGAAATGACAAAATTAGAGGTAAGTTGTGCTTTATTTGCTAATAATAAAAGAAATCATCATCCTGGTGAATATGCGAGAGTTGGTTATAATTATTTAAGGACAAACAAGCTCGTCCTTGAGGTTTTAGATGTCTTAATTTCTGAGAAAAAAAGAAATAAAATCTCTCATCAGGGAAGTAAGCACAGATCCTAAGCACTTTGGGAGCCGCCATGCACCAGTGTATTCATTTCAAGGCACCATATCCCATTCGCAATGCTCTGAGTCCTTGTTCATTAAATACTGAAGGAATTAATGTTTTCCAGTCCCAAAGTGGTAAAAGACAAAGCCACATTCCAAAATCATTCTTTACTTCTTCTTTTTTAAACCAATTTGAAAATATTACTAGAAGCTGACCATCATGTTAAACTTAAAAATATCAAAAATTTCCTTCTCTCACACCGGGTCTTCCTTCACTTCAAAATGCCTTCTGATATGTTTTGAAGAACCCTTCCTGGGTTTCTCATTATGTCTGGATTTGTGGCTAATTATGGTATTGAGTACAGTGGATATGCTATTTTACTTCATTACATTTTGATTACATTACAGAATCAATTACACTATGTCAGTGCAATTTTCCACATAAATCATGTTGACAGCAATTGATACTGTGCTGTGGCTCAGAGACTATAGAAATGGACAAAATCCCCTTGGGAGATTAGGTTGGTTTTAGTTTTTGTTTGTTTGTTTATTGGTTTTTTCTTTTGCTTAAATGAATCAGCTTAGTTCCTTTCCTTTTACAATCCCGTAGAGTTGGACCGTCCCCTTAATAGCCAGGGCTAGGTAAAAAGAGGGGCCCATTCAAAGGAAATAACAATTTATCAAGAAAATATGCAACAAGCCACATAACTGACATTTAACTATCTTCATCATTTTCCCATATCTCAGAACTTGCATTAACTTCTTTAAAGTCTTGAGTTCTTGGTTTTGTTTATTTATTTGGCATAAAATATATCAGCCTCTGATCTACACACCAGGAGCAAAACTACAACAGACATCTTTGCACAGGCCAGAGACATAAGAAAATTGATCGTTTCCAGACTTTTAAAGGTCAATTCATTTCGAAAGAGTTTATAAGAATGATTTTGCTATTTTTTCAAATAAACATTTCTGTGAATTTTCAAATTTTAAATGTTATGTTCAAATAATTTCCATTCGTAAATATATATATATACACACACATATATGTAGCAAACAAAATATATTTAGCATTGCATGGCATCATGCAAGGTATTTTATTTAAAAAAATAGCTACTTATAAACTCCAAGCAGTGGTGCTAGGGTCTGCAGAAAGTAAACGTGCACTGTTGTTACAGAAAGAGCTAGATCTTTCTTCTTTGATCGCAGAAGTTCTTCTGGAATTTATATAACAGAGCTTAGACATGATTAAGAACAAAAACAGTGTTTAAAATCTACTGTTCCAAAATATGCCATTAAACTGAGTGTCTACATTCAGAAGCTTTTCAAAAACTTTAGATGAATCATCAGGATCAAAACCCAAAACCCTTCAATCAACAACATCTACCTAGTGTCAGCGGCTGATTTAAAGATTAGTTTGTAAAGATACGGAAAGGGTGTTTGCATCTTGTCTAGGGACACAGAGGTGGGAAAATTAGGGCAAATCAAATTCTGATGAAAGAGATACAATTTGTTTTATTCAGGTCTTCACTATACTCCCATCTACATCATCGGCTTACAATTTTAAGAAGTGTTTTAAGTTGCTTTCTTTCTGCTTCATTTTAGAACTTACTTGAACGAAGTCAGTTTTGGCCTTCCAGAAATTCTGGCAAATGCCATTTGCCATACTAAACAGAAACAAAATATATATTCATTCTAAACCACAGCAGCCAATGTTCTGCGGCATAAAATGAGTAAAAGTAAATAGATATGTTAGAGTGACAGGTTAAACTGGTTTAGGAAGTGCCTGTGGATAAGGCGTATGAACTGGGATACAGCTTGATTTCTGGAGGCTCTAGAATTAGAAGATGTGAAATATTTAGTGAGTGAAAAGCATCCTGGGGTCCAGTTCTCTATCTCAATATTCATTCTCAGTCCTACTTATTAAGAACTTCATGCCCAAAAGACGATAGATGATAGACACAGAGATAAAAAGAGATAGAGAGATAGATATAGATACAGATCTAGATAGGTAGAGAGAGAGATGGAGAGATAGATATAGATAGGTAGGTAGGTAGATAGACAGAGGTAGAGAGATAAAGAGAAGGAGAGATAGAAAGATAGATACAGATAGGTAAGAAGGTAGGTAGATGGAGGGAGGGAGAGAGGGAGGTACAGAGAGGGAGAAAGGTAAGTAGGTAGGTAGGTAGATGATAGATTGATTGATAGACAGACAGACAGGCAGATAGATAGATAGATAGACAAACCAAAAACCAAACCCACTGCCCCAAGTTGATTCTGACTCATAGCAGGAAATGAGACCGTTACGATCACATTTTGGTTGATTTGTTCTTATTGTGTACTCCCACCTGAAAGGTCTGTGTTTCTTTAAAATATACTGTGAAACACAGGCAGAAAAGATAGAAACTGAAAATGCAGTTTACAGGTATACCATTCTGAAAGGAAATGTCTGTCTGATTCTCTTATAAGGAATCCACAGATCGCTAACACCACATAATAAAATTCACTAGGAAAATTCATATCTCCCCACATTCTTAGGTATATGAGCATGTGTCACAGTCTATTAGATCACTGTCTTCCCTATTGCAAAGGGATTCATTTTTGCATTAACTCTCTGCAACAAACATTTGTTCAATGCCTGCCATGTAACAGGAACTGTTTTAGGCACTAAGCGTACAGTAGTGAACAGGAAGAAGTAACCATGCAAGATCACGGGCAAGAGTATCCCACACAAAGAGAAGTGGGAACACACTTGGTATACTCGGTGTGATTAGAGAGTGAAGAACAAGGAAGAGTAGTATAAAATAAATTAGGAAAGATAGGCAGTGGTCAGACCATGTGAGGCTTTATAACTCAGGGCAAGAGATTTGGGTTTCATTTTAACTAAGAGTAGCCATGGGGAGATTTTAAGTAAGTAGGATTTTAAGCAGAGCTGTTTGGTGATTTTAAAGGATCATTCTGGCTACTGCATGAACAATGGATTATGGTGAAACGAGTAGAAATCAGAGAAGCCTCTTTTTGTAGGCCAGAAAAGAGACGATAGTTGATTAATAACAGATGTAGAAATGAGTAGATAATTTTAAGATATATTTTTGAGGAGGCTCTATAGAACTAAAATGAAGAATCAGAAATGCGGAGCTAAGAATATAATCAAGGATAATTCCTACAGATTGAGCTTAAAACCAAAAAAAACCAAACCTGTTGCTGTCTAGTTGATTCCTACTCACAGTGACCCTATAGAACGGAGTGGAACTGCCCTACACAGTTTTCAATGCTTGTAATCTTTACTGAAGCAGACTGCCACATCATTCTACTGCAGAGCGGCTGGTAGGTTCAAACTGCTGACCTTTCGGTTAACAGCCAAGCACTTAACCACTGTGCTACCAGGGCTTCTAGTTTGAGCTTAAGTACCATATTTTTACCAAATTACATGAGCCCTCTATGTTTGTTTGCCAACCGCTCCCTCCCCTTGCAAGGTATTTTCATAAGCACCATTATGCCAATTTTTACAGCAACAGTTTTTTTATGTTGCTGTAAAAAAATTAGCATAGTGTGCTTACAAAAATACCTGGGGGTAGGGGGAGAGGGAGCAGCTGGCAAACAAACATTGAAGGTGCACGTTATTTGTGTAAAAATACAGTAAATAGATGGAAATGGTGCAATTTTTCTAAGAAAGGAAGTCCAGAGATGAAACATTGATTGCTCAAAGACTAAATAAACTAGTCTGCTTAAAAGAAGCACTTCTTTGGTTCTTCTAAGTTCCTCAGGAAATCAAGTCACTGAAAATACTATTATTGCAAAATGTTATACACTGAACTTTCTCCACTTCCTTTCCAGACTTTCAAACACTCCGACTCAAGTTCATAGATCTGTTTGTTCTAATTCTGTTGACTTACATGGCAACAGGAGAATGAATCTTCCCTTCTAACATCGTGGCACCAAAGAGTTTGTGTTGAGTCAAATGGAATTTGAATGAAAAATTATACTGGATTTTAAAATCCAGCATATAGTAATGTTGCTTCTATCTAAATTAAAAAAACCCATTGCTGTCGAGTCCGTTCTGACCCATAGCAACCTATAAGACAGAGTAGAACTGCCCCATAGAGTTTCCAAGGAGCGGCTGGTGGATTTGAACTGGCGACCATTTGATTAGTAGCCAAACACTTAACCACTGCTCCATCAGGTCCCCAATCTAGCATGTTTAAATTTTTTTTTTTAGGTTGAAGGAAATGTTTTAATATATAACATTAATATATTCATCCTTGTGCAAACACAGGAATAAATTACAATTTTTAATTTTTTTTAAGGAAGAAAGGACCTGGAAACCAAGAGTGCCTAAGGCCCACAGAAGTCACGTAACCCTGCTCTAACCTAATAATTACTGTGTATTTAAGGCATATTTTAAGATAGGTACTTTGCTGTGTAGAGTCTCGTTGAATCTTCTAAAGCCTTCTGTGTATATATTATCATTCTCCTTTTATAAGTGAAGAAATTGAGGCTCCTGATATTAAGGTTACACAGCAAATGAGTACGGAGGCAGGATGCCAACCCAGGTCTGTCCGAGTCTAAAGTCCTCGTTGTTAATCACTAGCCATACTATTCACTTGCGCTCAGCAATTTTTTTTTTAATTGTATTTTTGGTGAACGTTTACACAGTAAATTAGGTTGCCATTTAACCATTTCTATACATACTGTTCAGTGTCCTTGGTCACATTGTTCCCAATGTGTCGGCACTCTCATTATTTCCATTCGGGTTTTCTGTTTCCATTCGTCTAGCTTCCCTGCCCCCCTTACCTTCTCATTTTTGCTTTAGGGTAAATAGTGATCCTTTTATCCCATAAAGATGATTATTTAAAAGAAGCATAGTACTCACAGGTGATATTATTTTATGGGCCAATCTATTATTTGGCTGAAAGGGGATCTCCAGGAGTGAGTTCAGTTCCAAATTTAAAGGGTATATCATGGCAATAGTCTCTATCAGTCCACTAAGTCTGGATTTTTTAGGAGTTTAAGGTTAGTTCCACATTTTCCTCCCATTCTACCCAGGACCATCCATTGTGTCCCTAGTCAGAATGGTTGTTAGTGGTAGCCAGGCACAATCTAATTCTTCTGGTCTCAGGATAAATGAGGCTATGGTTCATTTGAGCTATTAGTCCTGTAGCCTGGTTTCTTCTTTGAGTCTTTGGTTTCTTCTTTCTCTTTTGCTCCGAATGAGTACAGACCAATAGCTGTCTCTTAGAAGGCCAACAGATACACCTATACATACACACCCACATGTGCCTTCCTGTACACATATATGGAGCCCTGATAGCTCAGTAGTTAAGAGCTCAGGCTGCTAACAAAAAAATCGGCAGTTAGAATCCACCAGCTGCTCCTTGGAAACCCTATAGGGCAGTTCTACTCTGTCCTATAGGGTCGCTATGAGTCAGAATCAACTCTATGGCAATGGGTTTGGGTTTTTTTTTTAATACACATATATGCATATGTTATAACCATGCACATTTTTTTTTTTTTTTTGGTTAATACTGTTGCAAAATTGTTTATGTTATAGCATTTACCAAAATTGTCCTTTTTTCTTGTGTACTTCTTAGTGTCATCATTTACCTTGGTCAAGTTGTGCAGACTTCACTCATGTTGGGTATTACCCTTCACATCACCAAAAATAACGTGTCTACTATCTAGAAAGTGATTCTCCCTCCCATCCCTGGCAAGTATCAAAGAACATGCTTTCTGTGTGTATACCTATTCTTGTCTTTTTATAAAAAACAGACCATGCAATATTTGTGATTGAATAACTCAGCATAATATCCTCCAGGTTCACCAATGTTATAATGTTTCAAGAACTCATCGTTATTCTTTATAGCTGCATAGTATTCCATTGTATGCATGTACTACAATCTGTTTATCCATTCATCTGTTGATGGGCACTTAGGTTGTGTCCATCTTTTTGCTATTGTGAATAATGCTGCCATGAACATAGGTGTGCATATGTCTATTCGTAGCACTGCTATTAGATCTCTAGGGTATAGACCCAGGAGAGGGACTGCTGGATCATAAGGTATTTCTATTTCCAGCTTTTTGAGGAAGCACCATACCATTTTCCGTAGGGGTTGTATCATTTTACAATCCCAACAGCAGTGGATAAGAGTTCTAGTCTCCCCACAACCTCGCCAGCATTTGCTGTTTTCTGTTTTTGTTTTTTCGTCAGTGCCATTTTTGCAGGTGTGAGATGGTATCCCATTGTAGTTTTGATTTGCATCTCTCTAATAGCTAACGATTGCAAGCATCTTTTCATGTGTTTGTTAGCTGCCTGACTGTCCTCTTTGGTGAAGTGTCTGTTCATATCCTTTACCCATTGTTTTTAATTGTGCTTTAGGTGAAAGTTTACAGCTCAAGTTAATTCCTCATTCAAAAATTTATACACATATTGTTTTGTGACACTGGTTGCAGTCCCTACAATGTTACAGCCTGCTCACCCTTTCCACCCCGGGTTCCCTGCATCCATTCAGCCAGTTCCTGTCCCTTCCTGCCTTCTTGTCCTGCTTTTGGACAGAAGCTGCCAATTTGGTCTCATATATTTGATTGAACTAAGAAGCACATTCCTCATGTGTATTATTTTTTGTTTTATAGGCCTGTCTAATCTTTATCTGAAAAGCGGGTTTCAGTGGAATGGTTTCAGCTCTGGGTTAGCAGAGTCCAGGGACCATAGTTTCAGGAGTTCCCCCAGTCCCTATCAGACCATTAAGTGGTCTTTTTACGTGAATTTTATTCTGTTCTACATTTTTCTCATGCTCTGTCCGGGACTGTCTGTTGTGTTCCCTGTCAGGGCAGTCGTTAGTGGTAGCCGGGCACCATCTAGTTCTTCTGGTCTCTGGCTGGTGGAGTCTCTGGTTCATGTGGTTCTTAAGTCCTTTGGGCTAGTATTTTCCTTGTGTCTTTGGTTCTCTTCATTCTCCTTTGCTCCAGGTGGGACGGGACCAATATATGTATCTCGGATGGCCACTTGCAAGCTTTTAAGATCCCAGATGCTACTCACCAAACTGGGACGTAGAACATATTTTTTAATAAACCATGTTATCTTTGTCCATTTTTTGGTTGGAGCATGTTTCAATTTTATTTCACCTACACCTACGGAATATCTATATGATTTTTGAAACATAAAGAAACTATCAGAATAAAAGAATAATGGCTGTTTCCAGAACAGTCTCCATTATACATGAACAGCCATGTTATGCAGTTGATATCACAGTTCTGAGCACAAATGAGTTTTCCTAAAAAAAGAAATAGTAACACTTCAGGGAATTATCTATCTTCTAGACACCGTAAGATAATTTGAAAATACATATATAGAGAAAAAATATAGCTCAGAAAGTACTAAAGACTCACCCATGGATACTAGTGCCAAGTAAGGTTCCATAAAGATAAACAACATATCACCACTAGGATATTTAAGGTCTCTCCAGAGTTTGTATTGCTGATAATTTTGTCAGAGAAACTTGCAAAATAGCTCAGTTTTTAATCAATATCAAGTGAGGCTGGAGAAATACTCACTTGTTAGGTTCTGTGGTGTCGATTCTGACTCGTAGTGATCCTATGTACAAAAGAACAAAACACTGCCCTATCCTGTGTCATCCTCACAATCGTTGCTATGTTTGAGCCCATTGCTAGAGCCACTGTGTCAATTCATCTCATTGAGGGTCTTCCTCTTTTTTGCTGACCCCCTACTTTATCAAGCATGATGTCCTTCTCCAGGAACTGGCGCCTCCTGGTAACATATCCAAAGTTCGTGAGACAAAGTCTCACCACCCTCGCTTCCAAGGAGCACTATGGCTGTACTTCTTCCAAGACAGAACTGTTTGTTCTTCTGGCAGTCCACGGTACATTCAATATTCTTCACCAACGCCATAATTCAAAGGCATCAGTTCTTCTTCGGTCTTCCTTATTCAGTTCCAGCTTTCTCATGCATATGAGGCATTTGAAAATATCATGGCTTAGGTCAGATGCATCTTAGTCCTCAGAGTGACATCTTTGTTTTTCTTTGTTTTGAAAGAGGTCTTTTGTGGCAGATTTACCCAATGCAATATGTCGTTTGATTTCTTGTCTGCTTCTTCCATAGGCATTGATTGTGGATCCAAGTAAAATGAAATCTTTAACAACTTTAATATTTTCTCCATTAGTCATGATGTTGCTTACTGGTCCAGTTGGGAGGATTTTTGTTTTCTTTATGTTGAGGTGTAATCCATACTAAAGACTGTGGTCTTTGATCTTCATCAATAAATGCTTCAAGGCCTCTTCACTTTCAGCAAGCAAAGTTGTGTCATCAGCATAATGCAGGTTGTTAATGAGTCTTCCTCCAATTCTGATGCCATGTTCTTCTTCATATAATCCATACAGTTGGATTATTTGCTCAGCATACAGATAAAGCAAATATAGTGAAATTATAAAATCCTGACGCACACCTTCCCTTATTTTAAACCATGAAGTAACCTCTCATTCTGTTCAAACAAATGCCTCTTGTTCTATGTAGAGGTTCCTCATGAGCACAATTAAGTGTCCCGGAATTCCCATTCTTCGCAGTGTTATCCGTAATTTGTTATGATCCACACAGTCCAATGCCTGTGCATAGTCAATAGAAAGCAGGTAAACATCTTTCTGGTATTCTCTGCTTTCAGTCAAGATCCATCTGACATCAGCAATGATATCCCTTATTCCACGTCTTCTCCTGAGTCCAGCTTGAATTTCTGGAAGTTCCCTGTCGATGTACTGCTGCAACTGCTTTTGAACGATCATCAGCAAAATTTTACTTGGGTGTGATATTAATGATACCGTTTGATAATTTCTACCTTCCATTAGATCACCTTTCTTTGGAATGGGCACAAATATGGTTCTCTTCCACTTGGTTGGCCAGGTAGCTATCTTCCAAATTTCTTGGCATAGACGAGTAAGCACCTGCAATGTTGCATCTGTTAGTTGAAACATCTCAATTGGTATTCCATCAGTTCCTAGAGCCTTGTTTTTCCCCTGAAAACTTTGGTGCAGCTAGTGTTTATGCCTTCAATACCACTGGTTCTTGTTCTTATACTACCTCTTGAAATGGCTGAACATCAACGAATTCTTTTTGGTGCAGTGTCTCTATGTATTCCTTTCATCTTGTTTTGATGCTTCCTGCATCGTTCAATATTTTGCCCATAGAATTCTTCAAAATTGCAACTCAAAGACTGAATTTTTTCTTCAGTTCTTTCATCTTGAGAAAAACACTAATCTATTTTATTGTAAAGTCTATTTTATCTGAGATTAGTATTGCCCCTCCTGCTCTTTTTTGGTAGCTATTTGCTTGATATATGTTTTTCCATCCTTTGATTTTTAATAAATTTATGTCTTTGTTTTTAAGGTGTCTCTTGTAGACAGCATATTGATAGATCCTGTTTTTTATCCATTCTGTCACTCTCTGTCTCTTTATGGGTGCATTTAGGCCATTTACATTCAGTGTAATTTTGATAGGTGTGACTTAATTGCTGTCATTTTGTAGTGATTTTTTTTGTGGTGTAGATGTTTTCTTTGTTCCTCTTACTCTCCTGTACTGAATTCCTTTTGTTTGTGGATTTTTTTTTCATTTATTTTGTTTTTGTAGATTTTGTTTTTACTGAGACTTTATGTTTTTATTTATTATGATGAATAGATTTGTTAACTTTCTTTGTAGTTATCTTGAAATTTACCCTTATTTTCCTAGGTTTGAACCAGTCTATTTGTACTTGGTATCGCCTTGCCTTCCTCTCTATTAGAAAGTTCTATACCTACACCATGTACTCCTTCTTTTATTGTTCTGATGTTGTTGTCATTTGAAGATTAACTTCTCTTGTTCCCTGTTGTAAGTATTTTGGTTTTGAATAGTCCTTGAGAGTTCATTTCCTAGGTTGGTATCTGGCTGGTATGATCCTGCATCCTAGATTCAGCCTGTGGTCTGATGTCATTTGTTCTCAAACTAAAGGACTCCCTTTAATAATTCTTGCAAGTTTGGTTTGGTTTTCACATATTCCCTTAATTTCTGTTTATCTGGAAACGTCCTAAATGTCCTAATTACACCATTGTATTTGAACGAGACATTTGCAGACTATATTATTGTCTTGGTTGGCAATTTTTTTCTTTCAAGGTTTTATATATGTCATCTCATTGTCTTCTTGCCTGTGTGGTTTCTGCCGAGTAATCAGAGCTTAGTCTTATTGTTTCCCTTCTGTATGTGACTTTTTGTTTTTTTTCGAGATGCCCTCAGAATTCTATCTTTGTCTTTGGTTTTAGCAAGTGTGATTATGATATGCCTTGGTGATTCTGTTTTGGGGTCTATCATATATGGGGTTCATTGAGCTTCTTGGATGGTCAGCTTTCCATCTTTCATGGTATTAGGGAAGTTTTCCATCAGCAGTTCTTCAATGATCATCTCTGTGTTTTCTGTTTTCTCTCCCTGTTCAGGAACTCTGATTACTCGAAAATTTTTGCTTTTGACTGTATCCCATGTAATTCTCAGGGTTTCTTCTTTTTGTTGTTGTTGTTGTTCTTCTTCTTTTTTCTCATTTTTCCTCAAAGTGGTATCCAAGTATTTGTCTTCAATTTCATTGATCCTGTCTTCCATTGTTTCAAATCTGTTCCACAGGCCTTCTATGACACTGTCCATTTCTGAAATCTTGTCATTTATCTTTTGGATTTGCAATTGTTGTTTTTGTATGATTTTTAGTTGTGAATTTATTTTAGCATTCTGTTCCTGTATTATTTTCCTAAGTTTTTTCTTTCTTTTTTTTTTTTTTTTTTTTTGGTCTGTATTTTCCATGAATTTGTCTATTTTTTCCTCATTTTTGTCTGATTTTTGCTTCAACTCTTGGACAGCTATGAATATTAGATATTTGAATTCCCTATCAGATAGTTCTAGTGCCTTTTCTTCTACTTGAAAGTCACCTGGTATTTTATATTGGATGCCATCTGGAACCATCCTATCTGAATATTTTATGTTGTCTGCTGTCTTCGGGACACTCAGTAGTTATTTTATTCATTTATTGATTGTAGATTTGTTTGTTTCATCCTGCTTTTTTGGTTTATTTGGTTATGTCTTAGCAAGTGGGCTCTGCATTCTTTGTTGTTTGCTCATCTGTGGGCACAATACTTTTCACCTCCTTGTCCAATGGCAGGGCCAGATGCTCAGCTATGGTGCAGCAGGGAAGGTCCAGCTGAAAGGGAGGGGCTGGGATGGGTTGTTTGTGGCACATACTGGAAATGACAGGGCGGGCCAGGGGTCAGTGCAGGACAGGTTCCAGTAAGCCGTGCCTGTGCTGCTCAGGGGTTTGACATTCAGCATACAGTACAGGTGGGCAGGAAGGGAAAGAGATTGTGATATGTGAAGCTAAGATGGGTATGATAAAGAAGAGAGGGAGGAGAGAGAAACAGGAGCCAAAAATAAAAAGTGCTGAGGAAGCTTGCCATTGGAGTGGAGAGACAAGAAAGCAAGAAATTAAGAAAAACAAAAATGAAAAAACAGAAATAATAAATAAATAAAAATTTAAAAAAAGAAATGCCCCCAAGGATCCAACCAGCAACCACAGAAGTGGCTCCCAGCCTCGGGGTACAGCCAGTTTACAAGGGGTGGAGATGGCACACAGCACCAGGTATTCAGGAGACAGGAAAAGAAGGAAAGCAGAGAGAGATTTGAAACTGACAGGTGAAGAAAAACAAAAAGGAAAAGAAAAAAGAAAGGCCCCCAGGAATCATACTGGTGTGGCTGCACAGATTGAGGAAGTAGCTCCCAAGCCTCGCAGTACAGCCTGGCTAGAAGGGGCAGAGATAGCACACAGTGCCAAATACTCAGGAGATAGGAAAAGAAGATAAGTAGAGAGAGATGAGAAACTGAGGAAATGAAGACAGACAAAAAGGAAGAAAAATTAAAAAAAAAAGAAAGAAATGCCCCCAGGGATCCCACTAGTGTTGCTGCACAGACTGGGGGAGTGACTCCCAAGCCACACAGTACAGTCCAGCTAGATGGTGCTCCCAAGTCACAAAAAGAAAACAAACAAACAAACAAAACAAAACAAAAAAAAAGCCCTGGGGATCCCACCAGCATGGCAGTGAGGACTGAGGAAGCTGTTCCCCAGCCTAGCAGCACTTCACTCCTGTCAAGAAGAAGCAAAGATGATACATGGAGCCAGGTGTTCAAGAGAAAGGAGGGGGAGGAGGTCAGAGGCAGGGAAGAAACCAAAAGAAGCAAAAAAAAGCAACACCAGCAACAACGAAATGGCACTGAAGAAGCCAGCTGGTGTGGATGGGGCGAATCCAAGTGGCACAGAGCCAGCACCACCCAGCTGGCCGAGCAACACCACCAACAACTGGGAAGCGGTGGAGGGCAAGCAGGGAGAAAAAGGGTGGTGGTGGGGGGTGGGAAATCATGTATCACT
Organism: Dugong dugon; assembly: GCA_030035585.1. Taxonomy (NCBI): domain Eukaryota; kingdom Metazoa; phylum Chordata; class Mammalia; order Sirenia; family Dugongidae; genus Dugong; species Dugong dugon. Next base: position 14,275,946 of record CM057463.1, on the reverse strand, counting down.
GATTACCGGGTGCTCTGTCTCCTGCTGGGAGCTCTGTGAAGCTGCTTTCTTGTACTCCATCTGCCGATCTCTGACAGGAGTCCAAGATGGCAAATCCATGCTGTATTGGCTGATAGGGGATCTCCGCTCATATCTCTCCTGGCTCCCTGTTCTCTGTCAGTTTCTTATTCCATTCAGTGGTTGTTGGAGTTCTTTATCTCCTCATTTGAGGCTTAGGGTTCCAAGATTGACATTTGTCTCTGTTTTACTTAGTTTTTCAAGTCTTTGCTGTGGAGAGATGGCGTGGTGCTTCTGTCTATAGTGCCATGTTGGTTCTGCCTCATCACTAATCTATTTTAAATAATTTTATATATGGTCTTTGTCCAAGTCAAATTCAATTGCGTTTTTAATTTAAACAACATATAATTACTATGTGATAGGAGTATATGATAATTAAAGTGTCAGATTTCAAAAAAAAAAATGGTTTAGGCAGAAAAGAGCCAATTGTTTCTCTGGGAAGAGGGAAAGAAGTTCTTCAAATTATCATGATGTGTTTTATAAACCTGGTAGATCCAGAGGGTATATTTGCATTTTTTCCTAATGCCGTTTCTACCTGTATGCCTCTACCTCACCACATCAACGTGGACCCTCTGAATCTTAGGGGTTCTAATGTTAGTCTATAGTTACTTGTCAAGGAAAGTCCCCTTGCACTTGCTGTTCTTCCCCCTAGAAATAATCTTCTAGGTGTTCGTATGACTGTTTTCCTTTCTTCTGCCAGATTTCAGTTCAAATGTTATCTCCTCACAGAAGTCTTTCCAGAACACCTACATTCATTTGGTAAGCAAAATAGATTAACAAGTAAATCCAGTATGTGATGGCTCAAACACAATAGCAGTTCATTTCTCTTTCATGGACTAGCACAGGCAAATATTGTAGGTTGTAGTCAAGATAGGAAACTTTGCTCAACACAGTCATTCAGAGAGACAGGCTGGCATGAGTTTTGTCATTTTTAACAGAAAACTTCCAAGATTGCTCTGATCACTCTGATCCTTGCTGTGACCCTCCAAATCCCAAGAAAAATAAAAAGAATTAAAAAATGAGGAAGATTTTATGGGCCAGACCTAAAAGTGGCACACTTCACTTCTGCTCAGGGACTATTGGAAAGGACTTACTCAAGTGACAACACCTAATGGAAAAGGAAGCTGAGAAATTTAGTGTAGCTGCACAGCCATGTGACAAGTTAGAGTGAAAGAAGGGGAGAATGAATTTTTATGGACTTCTAACCGTCTCTATTATAACACCCTAGTTTAAAGTCACTTCTGTTAATTTTCTTTCTTCCTCCATTAATATTAAGATCTTCAAGGCAGGGTCTTTGCCTGCCTTACTCATGCCTATACAGCCAACACTAGAATAGTGCTTGGCACCTAGTAGATGCTCAATCAATATTTGTTGATTGACTGCTTGAATTACTAGGCCAATGCCTCTCTAGACTCCTGAGCAATGAAACTCAGATATTTGGTTGCCATGATTTTCTGAGTCTATTTTCAGAAATAACCACATTCATCTCCTGTTTCGTTGTACCCCTTTTTAACTAGCAAATGATAGAAAGAACAATTGCTAGCATTTATTTAGTAACTGCCGTGTTTTGGACACTACATTAAATGTTTCAATGTATTGGCTCATTTACTAAATGTCTTAGTCATCTAGTGATGCTATAACAGAAATACCACAAGTGGATGGTTTTAATAAAGAGAAACTTATTCTCTCACAGTCCAGTAGGCTACAAGTCCAAATTCAAGGCATCATCTCCAGGTGAAGGCTTTCTCTCTGTGTCAGCTCGGGAGAAAGGTCCTTGTGAAGCATCAGTCTTCCCTTGGTCTGGGAGCATCTCGGCGCAGGAACCTCAGGTCCAAAGGACGCGCTCTGCTACCGGCACTGCTTTCTTGGTGGTATGAGATTCCCATGTGTCTCTGCTCACTTCTTTCTCTTATATCTCAAAAGAGATTCGCTTAAGACACTATCCAATCCGTATACCTCATCAGTATAACCTCATCATAGTGGTAGAGTTTACAACACATAAGGAAATCACATCAGATTACACAATCATACAATACTGGGAATCATGACCTAGCCAAGTTGATACACATATTTTTTGGGGGACACAATTCTATCTATGACACTAAACTTCACAGTATAAGGCATTGGTGGTTCAGTGTTAGAAATTTTACCTTCTCTGCAGGAGAGCTGGGCTCGATTTCCAGACAATTGACGTCATGAATAGCAATTACCCTGCTGTCAGTGCAGATTTGTGTGTTGCTATGATACTGAAAAGGTTTAAGCAGAGTTCCCAGATTAAGACAGACCAGGATGAAAGGTCTGGCTACCTAATTCCATAAATTAACCAGTGAAAACCCTATGGATCACAATAGTCCAATCCACAATCAATCACAGGGATGGCACAGGACCAGGCAGCATTTGTGCATGGTGATCACCACTGAGTAGGGTGCCCATTCAATGGCAGCTAACAACAACAATCTTCACAATCACCCTAGGAGATAGATACTCTTATTAGTTTATTAGTCCTGTTTTACACATAAAGGGATTAAGGCTTAGAAAGGTTAAGTACCTTACTCAAAGCTTATAGTGAATAAAATAACAGAACTGGGACTCAATTCCAGTTCTAGAACTCAGTCTCCAAAGCCCAAGCTCTTAACCATTACCATTAGGCTATATAACCTCTCAAAATAATTTTTACTCATTTAGACCAGTGATTCTCAACCATGGACAATTTTGGCAATGTCTGGAGTTTTTTATTGTCATGAATGGATTAGGGTGAGGAAGGGGGCTACTGGCATTTAGTGGGTGGAGGTCAGGCATGCTGCTAAACATCCTACAATGCGCTTAACAGCCCCCCTCACAACAGAGAATAATCCAGTTCAAAATGTCTATAATGCTGCAGTTGAGAAAGACTGATTTAGAGGGATGCACTGTTAACCAACAACATGGTGCTTTGAAAAAGTCATAAGCATAACCCACTTATCCTGATTTTCTCAAAGATTTTTTTTTTCCTGCACTTGAAAAGCCTTTTCTAGATTGTTCCAGTCTATGCTGTTTTTTACTTCCTCCTTTCAAACTTCAGCTACTATTCTCAGTTTGTCCCTAGAAACTTCATTATCTTCTTCAAGTGTGAGTTGTCTTTTCTGACAGCTCAGGAAAGTCTCTACTGTTTCATTTCAATGCCTTTCCACATAGCATTTCTTTAATGACATCTCCCTCTACAGATTAACAACTTTTACAAAGATTTCCCACACCTAAACCAAGTGTTCACATAGCTCCCCTTTCCTTCACTAACTTCTGAAAAGTCCTTACCCTTTTTGACGCCACTGCATTCTTCTGAATCCAGCCAGGATTTTAATGACCACCTAGGTGGTGCAGTGGTTAACAGCTTGGCTACTAACTGAAAGGTCGGCAGTTCAAATCCACCAGCCACTCCTTGGAAACCCTATGAGGTAGTTCTACTCTGTCCTGTAGGGTCACTACGAGTTGGAATCAACTCGACGGCAACATGTTTTTTTGGTTTAATGTAAATCCTACTATCTTATTTAAAAAAAGAAAGAAAAGAGCTAGTTAATAACAAAGCCAAGATGGAAACACAAAGCTCCTCCCAACTTCCAGTTGACCATTATTTTGAAGATACCACATTACCTTCTACCTGACAGAACAACCATATGCATTTACATTTGTTCATATTAATGCTTTTAACATAGCTAAAGTTAACAGGAAATTTGGGAATCCCTAGGTGGTGCATATGGTTAAGCGCTCAACTGCTAACAGAAAAGTTGGTAGTTCAAGTCCACTCAAAGGCACTTGAAAGAAAGCCCTGGCAATCTACTTCTGAAATATCAGCCATTGAAAATCCTATGGAACACATTTCTGCTCTGACACACGTGGGGTTTCCATGAGTCAGAAATGATTTGACAGCAACTGGTTTGGTTTCAATTTAACAGTAAAATTAGAGGAGTGTGCTAATTTCTAAATAATTTCTTTGGTATACTTTGCTTTATATATTTGTGTATTTGCTCTGATACTTAAAATATATTTTAAGATGCTGTTTACAGAAATCAAAGCTGCTGATTTTTTATATGTCTTATTGTTTTCTTACTGGCTTTATAGCCATTCTGTAATAATATGGCCTCTATAAAATTGTAGTTGACATGTTTTATCTTAAAAATTGTAGTTTGGAGTTGTTGTTACTTGCTGTGGAGTCAATTCCAACTCATGACAACCCCATGTGTGCAGAGTAGAGCTTCTCCATAGGGTTTTCAAGGCTGTGACCTTTCAGACGCATATCACCAGTCCTATTTTCTGAGGTGCCTCTGGGTGGGTTCAAATCACCAACATTTTGGCTAGTAGCTGAGCAATTAACCATTTGTGCCACACAGGGATTCCTACTACATAATCACAGAGAACATAAAGAAACTCCAGCATCCAGAGGAACGGACACATGATCACGTTTACATCTCCCCTAACCTGCTACCCAGTTTTGATTTTAACTTAAATTGACTTTGGGGAATGGGAGGGGTCTCATAGGATGAAGCCAAAAGAGGGGTAGTGAGAACAATGGAAGAAAAAAATTTGCAGATGGAAAGATTTCATTTTAAGAATAACAGAAGGAAACAAATCTATGGAATCTAAGCCAAATCAGAAAGCAAATGGCCCCAAAATGTGAACTTACTACCACCAAACCCAAGGTCTCCAGGTGTTTTCTTTCCTTTTTATATGGAGACAAGATTGTCAGGATGTCAAGCACCTGATTTAACTCTGCTGCACTGCACTGTGAATTCCAGGGCTATGTGTGTCATTCTGTCCATCTGTTTCCAATTTAACATGTTCTTTCTCTCCAGATAGCTTTACAAATAGCTAAGCACGCTTATTGTGGTGACCCAACCAGGAAGGATGTGTCAGACCGCTAACTCTGGTGCTCCTTTCAAATGATTGTCTGGACAGGCAAAACATGACCAGCAGCTATTCCTTACCAGGGATTTCCGTGTCAGCGAGCACATCTAATATGAATATGCTCATCCTTGTGACCTTGGCTGCTGTTTCACTGTACTTATCTTAGACCTACAGGTAAAATCTAGGCACTCTCATGAATATGGAATTTTTATGAAAATGAACACCAAAGATGGAATGTAAGCTTTTGTAGAAAAGTGAGGAAGCAACAGATGTGAAGGAACGAGAAAGGAAAAACAAGAGGAACCAGATGGCTAACACCCTTATGAAAAATAGATATGAGATGCAGCACAACTGTCCTCTTGGCAGAAATAGAAATATTGTAGACTTAAAGTAATTCAGGGCCCAGCTTATTGTTTTCATATTTCCATTACTCCAGTTCTTTGCCATTCTACTGTAATGCTGAATCCAGACTTTTATAACCCTAGAGTGTCATATTTGTCGTGGAACATTGAACCACACACTTAAAAGTATAGAGCTGACCATGAAGTCCCATTAGATATGAACGGTTGCTTGAACCTGGGAAGACTAGGAACAAAGAAAGGAGAAAAAAATAAAATAAAACTCATAAAATGTATCCAATAGAAGACTGGCAGCTGTAAAAATGATAAATTCATAGAGTGCTGATTAGATATGAACACATTCCAAAAAGATACAAGCAGTTCAATCTTATATATAAATCAGCATTTTAAAGATTCACCTGTAATGAATTGACATTTAATCACCAAAAGTTTTATAAGGTACCTTTCTACCAATATGCACAAATACACATGTGTTAGGGACACAAAATCATGACATACAAAATTCCATATGTGCAATACATAATTTAAGATACGGATTTTTTTGCACTACAAAACAATTCAGTACAGCTTTTCATAACCCAGGCTAAGAGACAAGGACGTTTTGTGCCTGTAGTCAGAGTTCTCAGAAACATCTCACATACACAAAAGGCCCTTAGCAACCTAAATAAAAAGTAATTAAAAGGAAAACTAAGAAACAAGAAAGGAAGACAAATCAGTTTTAAGGCTGATTGTGTTGTTTTTCACCAAGTTGTGTTCTTTAATGAGAAGAGAGAATTTATAAAGTGCTCTAAATGGAGATGGGAGAAGTGGATTTCACCACAGATATATTTACTCCTAGATGGAAGAAGATGATGAGGTATTTATTTGTATGACAGTTCTAGTAAAGGAATTATCTGACCTATCAGTAATTCCAGATTATCTAATAAACTATGTAAACTTTAATCACAACCATTTTATTGTCAGTAAAATGAGTGTAAATAAGAAACTTTACCACCTGTTTTAGTGAATGTTATACTAGGATCAAGGAGCCCTGGTGGTGCAACAGTTAAGCAATCAGCTGCTACCCGAAAAGTCTGCAGTTCAAACATATGCAGCAGCTCCTCTTCCATAAAGATTACAGCCTAGAAAACCCTGTGGAGCAGTTCTACTCTGTCACATGGGGTCGCTATGAGTCAAAATGGACTCCACGGCACATAACAACATACCAGGGTCATTAATACACTTTAAAACTCTTTGACGATAAATGCAAGAAATTATACTTACTTTATGACACTACTATACATGTATACCAAAACCAAACCAAACCCACTGCCATCGAATCGATTGCGACTCATAGCTATCCCATAGCGTTTCCAAGGCTGTATATCTGTACAGAAGCAGACTGCCACATCTTTCTCCCCTGGAGCTGCTGAAGGTTTTGAACTGCCGACTTTTCAATTAGAAGTCAATCGCTTTAACCACTGAACCACCAGGGCTCCTTACACCTGTATAAGGCTGGTCAATTTTTTTTAAATGTAAAGCCAGTGAAAGATTTCCAGAACTACATCTTTAAACAGAGACCCAAGTAAAGCACCTTACCCTTGGCAACATGTTACATTAGTATACGTAAGTAATTAGGCTGTATTTTAAAACAGTATTCCCCTGTGCAAATCTTTGTTCTCCACTTCCTGCAAATGACATTAAAGAAGGATACACTGGATTTGGAAATTTTTTGTTTTCCTTTAAAAAATACATTGTAATAAAGTGTGTTCAATTAAAAGGGCAACCATAAGAGATCAGAGAAACTCTGGTGATTTTAGTGTGACAACCACACACAAAAGTAATTAACCCAACAGGCATGTTAATACAAACACAGTTTATCTTTATCAATAAGCACTGTAAGAATTTAGAATTGGAAATACATTTCAAGTTCAAAATGCCCCCTCCAAAAAGAAAATAAATATTAATTTTTTATATCTTGAATTATAATTATATACTTACACACACACATCACTATATTTAAAATAAATCTTTTCAATCCATTTTACAATTTGCACTGTGGATTTATCTTGTTGTTAGTTCCTATCAAGTTGGCTCTAACTCATGGTAACCTTATGTATAACAAAACAAAATGTTACCTAATCCTGTGTCATTTTCAATGTCATTGGTATGTTTGAGTCCACTGTTGCAGCTATTGTATCAATCTATCTCATTGAGAGTTTTCCTCATTTTCATTGCTCCTCTACTTTACCAAACGTGATGCCCTTTTCTAGTGATTGGTGTTTCCCAATGAAGTGTCTAAAGTATGCAAGTTGAAGTCTCACCATCCTTGCTTCTAAGGAACACTCTGATAGCATTTCTTCTATGGCTCATGTGTTTATTCTTTTGGCAGTTCTTCACCTATCTGTGAATTTGTTGCACTATGATGGTTTGCATGTTGCTATAATACTGGAAGGTATGCCACTGGTATTTCAAATTACACCAGTAGGGTCACACATGGTAGACAGGTTTCAGCGAAGCTTCCAGACTAAGACAAACTAGGAAGAAAGACTTGGTGATTTACTTCTGAAAATTGGCCAATGGAAACCATTTGGATTTATCTTAAGAAGTTAAAGATTAGAATATTTGAGAGAATGGAAAGAAAGAGCTAGAAGTTACACTATTAGAGCCATGAGAGTATAAAGATTCTCTCTATGCATGTTATATTAAAGAGACTTGAAGCCAAAGAACTCTGAGATTCTATTCTAGCACACTCATTAGACCAAATTATTTAACATCCATGTCTCCAAATGTCCTATCTATAAAATGGGAAAATTTATTTTCATGTGCCAGTGAAATAATCATGGCAGTACACTACTTAAAAATTGTCTTCAAATAATTTAAAATGAAAGGAAGCATATGTACCAAGCTTTCCACATGCCATTTAATTAAATTCTCATAATAATCCCACAATATAGATACAAAATATAAACTTTATAACTTCACATATCAAATAATCACTCATCAAAAAATATTTACTGAGCTTATACTACGCCAGCAATAAACAAAGCACATATGGCCCTGTCTTCATGGGTCTTACATTCTAGAGAGAGATAAACAACAAACAAGCAAATAAACAATAAATGCATATTGTTAAAAGAATTTTTGCACTGCTTCTATGCCTTACTTTAACACAGCACTTATTAGACAATAGTGTGTGTGTGTGTGTGTGTGTGCGTGCTTCCTTCATTATGTTCTTAAGGAAATGGACCATGTCTTAAATTCTCCAAAACTTAGCAAAATGACTGAGACAAAGTGTATGCCCAATGTGTATAGAATTGATGGATTAAGGAAAGGAGGAAAAGAAAGAGGAAGAAAAAAATGAGTCAATGAAGTTGCCACTCAACATACTATAATAAAAATCAAATTACTTTGGGTATGAAGAGTAGCATTTTACAGACCAACTCTATCACTAAGAACATCTATAAAAGATTGGGAAAATCCAGCTATTTGAAGGCCTTGGAAAGCAGCAATGTAGTCAAGATGAGGGGGAAAACCAAAAAAAAGATAAATGTATTGAAGTGAGGCCACAATTCTCTGTTGCTGCCCTGCAAAGACATTGCAGATTCCTAAGATGAAGATGGCAAGGCCAAGACAAGCAGAAGCCAGAATGAAGCAGCTAAAATGTAATAAAACTGAACAGAGTTTTTAAGTAGCGTTATGATACCAGGAAGGCAAAAATTTCTACCAGAGAAGAAGGACCCAGACTTTCCATTGAGATTCCCTAAGAGTACAATCTAGCAATAAGGACAAAATGGAAATAGTCCAATCCTTAGAAATACTGAAATTAGATTCATTGTTCTTAATCCCTGATTGGATCAGTTATGAGCCCAATTATGTGCATGGCAGAATAAAACTAAATATATTCTGAAAAGATAACATTAACCAGAGGATGTATAACTCTTTTTATTAAATATGTTTAGTATTCAATCAAAAATTGCCAAGTATGCTAGGAGACAAAACCAAAAGACTAAAATCCAAGAGATAAAACAGAGAATATAAATAGACTCACAGATGACCCAGATATTGGTGCTATCACACATAAACTTAAAAATAACTATACTTAATAGGTTTACAAAATTAAATAATAACAAAAATAAATTCACAACAGAATTGGAGTCTATAAAAAATTAACATAAAATTTTATAACTTATATATACAATAACTAAAATTAAGAGCTCCACATAACATTATTAGTCACAGCAGAAAAGTGTATTAGTGAAATGGAACACAAGTCAGTAGAAAATACACAAATTAAAGTAGGGATTAAAAAAATTTTTTTTGAACTACAGAATTTAAGAGACATGTGGGACATGGTGAAACGGTATAGTGTACATATAATTTGAATTCCAAAAGGAAAAGAGGAAGAAACCATATATGAAAGGTAATGGTCAAAGAATTAACAGGTCAAAAACTGATAAAAGACATTAAACAACTGAATCAGGAAGCTCCATAAATACCAAGCTAAATAAATACAAAGAAAATCACATCTAGGTACACTTCTGAAAACCAAACCAAAGGAAAAAAACTTAAGTATAGTTAGAGAATAAAGACAACTTCAAATAACTAACGATAAGATTGACAACTGATTTCTTAAGAAATGAATGAAATCAGAGAACAATAGAAAGAGAGCTTCAAAGTTCTAAATGAAAATAACTCCCAATCAGAATGCTTTATCCAGTAAAAATGTCCCTCAAAAATAAAGGGGAAATAAAGATTATTTCATATAAACAAAAGCGAAGTGAATTTGTTGACAGCAGACTCATGCTACAGAAATACTAAAAGAAGTTCTTCATGAAAAAGAAATTTTTCCTAAACAGAAGCACAAAATACAGAAAGAAGATAGTGAAATAAGATGAGTAAATGTGTGAAAAAATACGAGTGAATTTAAACTCTGTAAAACAACACATATTTTGTCTTGAGAATTTAAAATACATGTAAAATTAAAGTACACAATTACAATAGTACAAAAGGGTAGAGAGGTAAAGGAGTGTTTGAAATTGTTGCATTGTTTTTAACAATTATTATCAAGTAAATTCCCATTGATAACGACCCTATGAATGTTAGAGTAAAACTGTGCTCCATAGAGCTTTCCATGGCTGATTTTTTGGAAGTAGATCACCAGGCCTTTCATCCAAGACACCTCTGTGTGGACTAGAGCCTCTACCCTTTTGGTTACCAGTCACGTGTGATAAGCATTTATTTGCACCACCCGGAAACTTGATTTCATTGTCTAGAAGGTAATAAAGGTACTAATCATTGTAAAAATACTAATTTCGAGTACACTTTCATGAGTAAAAGATTCATGCGGTAATATCTAGAACAGGAATTGACAAAATATACTCTAACAGCCAAATCCAACCTGCCACCTGTTTTCTTGTGGTCTACAAGCTAAGAATAATTTTACACTCATAAGTGGTTGGAAAAACAATATAAAAGAAGAATAGAAAGCTTATAGAATGCTTTACAACATGCCATGTGCTATTCTAGATATCAGCACTTATTAATTCATTTAATCTTTACAATAACCTTGTGAATTAGGTATTATTACTAAATGTGTAAGTGAAGAAATTGAGACTTTTAGATAGGTTAAATAAATAGCTGAAGATCACAAAGTTAATATTAGTTCGCTGAAATTCAAATCCAAGTAATCTTATTCCAGAGGCTGCTCTGTTAACATGCTTCCCCATATGAAAATGATATACTATGACAGCAGTATATAGGTGCCAAAAGAGAGATGTAGAAAACATACTACAGTGCATTTTCAGGAGGAAGGTCCTTTGTGTTTTAGAGAAGAAAGGGAAGGCTTATAAGAGAAGAGGACACATTTCTACCATGTTGTTTTTGCTGTTGTTGTTGTTAGGTGCCATCAAGTTGGTTCTGACTCATAATGACCCCTATGTATAACAGAACAAAACACTGCCCAGTCCCATGCCATCAACAAAATCATTGTTATACTTGAGCCTATTGTTGCAGCCACTGTGTCAATTTATCTCATTGAGGGTCTTTCTCTTTTTCACTGACCCTCTACTTTATGGAACATGATGTCCTTCTCCAGGGACTGGTCTTTCCTGATAACATGTCCGAAGGACGTCATACTCGCTTTAAGGAGCATTCTGGCTGTACTTCTTCCAAGACAGACTTGTTCGTTCTTCTGGCAGTCCATGGTATACTCAATACTCTTCTCCAATCCAGAATTCAAAGGCTTTAATTCTTCGGTCTTCCTTATTCATTGTCCTGCTTTCAAATGCATATGAGGTAGCCGAAAATATCATGGATTGGGTCAAGTACACATTAGTCCTCAAAGTGACATCTTTGCTTTTCAACACTTTAAACAGGTCTTTGCGACATATTTGAAAAATACAATACGTCGTTTGATTTCTTGAGTGCTACTTCCATGGGTGTTGATTGTGGACACAAGTAAAATGAAATCCTTGACTTTAATTTTTTCTCCATTTTTCATGATGTTGCTTATTGGTCCAGTTGTGAGGATTTTTGTTTTCTTTATGTGGAGGTGTAATCCATACTGAAGGCTGTAGTCTTTGATCTTCATCAATAAGTGCTTCAAGTCCTCTTCACTTTCAGCAAGCAAGGGTGTGTCATCTGCATATTGTAGGTTGTTAATGAGTCTTCCTCCAACCCTGATGCTGCATTCTTCTTCATACAGTGAAGCTTCTTAGATTATTTGCTCAGCATATAGGTTAAGAAAGTATGCTGAAAGAATACAACCTTGATGAACACCTTTCCTGACTTTAAACCACTCGGTATCCCCTTGCCCTGTTTGAAGGACTGCCTCTGTTTGTATGTACGTGTTCTTCATGAGCACAATTAAGTGTTATGGAATTCTCATTCTTTGCAATGTTATCCATAATTTGTTATAATCCACACAGTCCAAAGCCTTTGCATAGTCAATAAAATGCAGGTAAACATCTTTCTAGTATTCTCTGCTTTCAGCCAAGATCCATCTGACATCAGCAATGATATCCCTTGTTCCACATCCTCTTCTGAATCCAGCTTGAACTTCTAGCAGTTCCCTGTCAATGTACTGCTATACTCACTTTTGAATTATCTTCAGCAAAATTTTACTTGTGTGTGATACCAATGATATTGTTAGATGATTTCTGCATTCTGTTGGATCACTTTCTTTAGAATAGGCACAGATATGGATCTTTTCAGTCATTTGGCCAGGAAGCTATCTTCCAGATTTCTTGACATAGACTAGTGAACACCTCCATTGCCGCATTTGTTTCTTGAAACATCTCAATTGGTATTCCGTCAATTCCTGGATTCTTGTTTTTTGTCATTCATTTGAGTGCAGCTTGGACTTCTTCCTTCAGTACCATTGGTTCTTAATCATATGCTACTTCCTGAAATGGTTGAATGTTGACCAATTCTTTTTGGTACAGTAACTCTGTGTATTCCTTCCATCTTCTTTTGATGCTTCCTGCATTGTTTAATATTTTCCTGGTAGAATCCTTCAGTATTGCAACCGGAGGCTTGAATTTTTTCTTCAGTTCTTTCAGCTTGAGAAATGCTGAACGTGTTCTTCCCTTTTGGTTTTCTATCTCCAGATCTTTGCACATGTCATTATAATACTTTACTTTGTCTTCTCAAGTTGCCCTTTGAAATCTTCTATTCAGCTTTGTTCATCATTTCTTTGCTTTAGCTACTCTACGTTTAGGTTTCAGAGTATCTTCTGACATCAATTTTGGTCTTTTCTTCCTTTCCTATCTCTTTAATGGCCTCTTGCTTTCTTCACGTATGATGTCCTTGATGTCATTCCACAACTCATCTGGTCTTCAGTCATTAGTGTTCAATGCATCAAATCTATTCTTGAGATGGTCTCTAAATTCAGATGGGATATAGTCAAGGTCGTATTTTGGCTCTCATAGACTTGTTCTAATTTTCTTCACCTTCCACTTGAACTCACATAGGAACAATTGATGATCTGTTCCACCATCAACCACTGGTCTTATTGTGACTCATATGATACTGAGTTTCTCCATCACCTTTTTCCATAGATGTAGCCAATCTGATTCCTGTGTATTCCATCTGGCAAGGTGCACCTGTATAGTCACTGTTTATGTTGTTGAAAAAAGGTATTTGCAATGAAGAAGTCGTTGATCTTGCAAAATTCTATCATGTGACCTCTATCATCTTTTGTATCACCAAGGCCATACTTTCCAACTACTAATCCTTCTTCTTCGTTCCAACTTTGGCATTTCAATCACCAGTAATTATAATTGCATCTTGACTGCAAGTTTGGATCGATTTCAGACTGCAGAAGTTGGTAAAAATCTTCCATTTCCTCATCTTTGGCATTAATGTGGTTGGTGCATAAAGTTGAATAATAGTCATATTAATTAGTCTTCCTTGTTGGCATTTGGATATTATCCTATCACTGGCAGCTCTGTAGTCAAAAATGTTCTTTTTGATGATGAATGCGATACCATTCCTCTTCAATTTGTCATTCCTGGCATAGTAGCCTATATGATTGTCTCATTTTAAATAGCAATATCAGTTCATTTCAGCTCATTAACGCCTAAGATATGGATGTTTACGTGTTCCACTTCATTTCTGATGACTTCCAATTTCCTAGATTCATGCTCTGTACATTCCACGTTCTGATTATTAGTGGACGTTTGCAGCTGTTTCCTCTCATTTAGAGTTGTGCCACCTCAGCAAATGAAGTTCCCGAAAGCTTTACTCCATCTGCATCATTAAAGTCAACTGTACTTCAAGGAGACAGTTCTTCCACAGTCACATTTTGAATGCCTTCCAACCTAAGGAGCTCCTCTTCCAGCACCATACCAGACGATGTTCCACTGCTATTCACAAGGTTTTCACTGGTTAATTTTTTTCAGAAGTTGACCACCAGGTCCTTATTCCTAGTCTGTCTTAGTCTGGAAGCTCCGCTGAGACCTGTCCACCATGTTTGGTCCTGCTGGTATTTGCATACTGGTGGCGTAACTTCCAGCATCACAGCAACATGCAAGCCACCAAAGTATGACAAACTGACAGGCTCATGGGGACCGCGATGATAGAGAACATAAATATGAACCCTAAATAAGTGAAAATTTTCCCTTGAAGAAAGAATTCCACTCTTCTTATCAGTAAACATGGATTATAAAACAATTTCCTCAATTATTTTTATTACATTTTAAAATTTTGTTAATAAAAAATTTGCATAAATTAATATATTTATTGTTATATAAGTAGCTGCATAATATCACTGGTGTTGCTTCTTAGCCTGCAAAGCCTAAAATATTTACTACCTGGCCCTTTAGAGAAAAAGATTGATGATCCTCACTCTAATGACCACAGAAAGAAAAACAAAATAATATGTAACAGATGAGTAAAATCAATTACTCTAAAAGAAGTCAAGAACAGAGCAAAAGGGGAATAAAAATCCGGACAAAGATAAAACAAATACAAAGATAATAGGTTTAAACTCAAATTTAAGATTTAAAAAAAAAAAATTGCCATTGAGTTGATTCTGACTCACAGTGACCCTATAAACTACCTGATAGGGTTCCCAAGGCTGTAATCTTTACGGAAGCAGACTGCCACATCTTTATCCTCCTGAGCAGATGGTGGGCTCAAACTGCAGACCTTTTGGTTAGCAGCTGAGTGCTTGACCACTGTGCCACCAGAGCTCAACTTAAGAATAGTTAAATATAAATGAACTTAAAAATCAAATTAAAAGGCAAAGATTATCCAACTAAATCAAAACAACATCCAACTACAAGTTGCTTGCAAAAGACACATATAAAATATAAAGATAGAAAAATTGAAAATAGTAGGATAGAGAAATCCTATCGTGCACAAAATAAGCAAAACAAAGTTGATGTAGCCACAAAAATATTAAGCAAAGTTGATATTAAAGCAAGAAACATTAATAAAGACAAAATAATAAAAACAGCGACCAAAGTCCTGAATGGGTACAAGAGATGATATCCAAATTACCAACAAACATATGAAACAATATTCAACATTAATTGGAGGATTTTAATTTTCACTTCCTTAGTATAGCAAAAAATAAGCTCTCAGTGAAATATACCACAATATACCACCAGAGTGATTAGAATGGGGAGCAGCTGGAACTCTCAAACACTGCTGCAAGAATGTATTTTGGAAAACTTTAAAAATTTTCCACTTTGGGAGCCCTGGTGGTGCAGTGTTTAAGCACTCAGATGCTAACTGAAAGGTTGGCAGTTCAAACACACCAGCTGCCCCGCGTGAGAGAGATGTAGCAATTTGCTTCTGTAAAGATTTACAGCCTTGGAAACCCTATAGGGCAGTTCTACTCTGTCCTGTAGGGTCACTATGAGTCAGAATCGACTTAACGGCAACAGGTTTTGGTTTACTAAAACTGAACACACATATTCCCTGTGACTCAGCAGTTCTACTCATAGTTATATAAAAAGCCAAACTCATTGCATGCAACAACAACAAGGAAGTTATGTGAGTACGTTCACTTTGTAAAAATTTATCCAGCTTTTATAGCTTGTGTCCATTTTTTACAGCATATTATACATCAATTTAAAAAATTACTTTATAAAAAAAGGAAATAAATGACTTTCCAGAAGACAGAATATAGAATCATGTCATTAGATCATATGACTACCATTCTGGCAATCGCCCTCACCCTTGTTACTAAAGTAGCCTCCCAGCTGGTCTCTCTCATTCCAGCCAATACTGTAGACTACTGCCCAGTTGCTTTCTTCAAATGCCATTTCAATCCCATTGCTAAACTTCCTGTTGTGGCTCTCTTTTGCATATCAAATCAAGTTACAACTCCTAAGTGGTAATTTTATTTGATAAGCAAAAGGTCTTCTATCAGGAAGTTCTATCATACCTCTGCAAACCCACATCTCCACCTCACCAACCAATATGCTCCACTTAACAGCCCTCTTCTTTCCACACTCAGAATCTTTATGTATGTTTTTCCCAGCTTAGAATATCTTTCCAACTTTTTTTCTATCAAAAATCTGTCAGAAAACTTAGAACTTCTTCTGTGAAGGCTGCTCTGAATTTCCAACCTACAAATGTTTTCCCAGCTGTCAGTTTTCATGACCTAAAAACACAGTCTGTTCCCACATCATCACATCCTTTCTTCTGTTCTACATTAGAAATACTCACTAATTCATTCTGTATATGCTGTGTCTCCCCAAAGAGAACATAAGTTCATGTGGTTCTAGATCGTTTAATACATCATCAGTGCCTCAGTGCTTAGGTGGCCATTAGAACAGATGAAAGAAGCAATGCTTTAAGGACCCTGTTTTTCCATTCATTATATAAACTGTCTTTCTCATCTATAAACTGAGGGTGGTTTGATTGGATCAGCAACATGAGTCATCTAATGGTTTTTTCTTCATCACGTAATGTAACATTTCTTCAGCTAGATGATACATAGATGATAAAACAAATACAGTAAAACCTAATTAGCCTATTACAACTGCAATAAATCATATCCTTTATTTTAAAGAATTAGCTAAAAATAATTATTCCAGTTAAATGAGGAAAGAACAAAAAATAGAGTGGAAAAGTCAAAGACAATTTCTGGATAAGTTTCTGAACATCTTCTGATGCATTAAACATGTGAATTGGTAATTCATTCATGTCGTCATTGTTCCAACAAGCATTTATTGTTCTTGTTGTTAGGTGCTGTCTAGTCAGCTCTGACTCATAGAGACACTATGTACAACAGAACGAAACACTGCCCAGTTTTTCCCCTTCCTCATGATCACTTGAGCCCATTGTTGCAGCCACTGTGTTAATCCATCTCATTGGGGGCCTTCCTCTTTTTCGCTGACTCTCTACTTTACCAAGCATGATT
Source organism: Dugong dugon (assembly GCA_030035585.1). Classification (NCBI taxonomy): domain Eukaryota; kingdom Metazoa; phylum Chordata; class Mammalia; order Sirenia; family Dugongidae; genus Dugong; species Dugong dugon. The sequence continues at coordinate 14,258,795 of CM057463.1, read as the reverse complement.
GTCCTTCTCCAAGGACTGATTCTTCCTGATAACACGTCCAAAGTATATGTGAAGAAGTCTCACCATCCTCTCTTCTAAGGAGCATTCTGGCTGTACTCCTTTCAAGACAGATCTGTTTGGTCTTCTGGCATTTCATGGTATGTTCAATGTTCTTCATCAATACCACAATTCAAAGGCATCAATTCTTCTTCAGTCTTCCTTATTCATTGCCCAGCTTTCCCATGCGTATGAGGAGATTGAAAACACCATGACATCAGACAAAGCTCTGCTGCTAATCATAAGATTTTCACTAGCTAATTGTTTTCAGAAGCAGATCACCAGGTCCTTCTTCCTAGTCTGTGTTAGTCTGGAAGCTCAGCTGAAACTTGTCCACCATGGGTGACCCTGCTGGTATTTGAAAACTGGTGGCATAGCTTCTACCATCACAGCAACACGCAAGTCCTCACAGGAGGACAAACTGACAAAGAATTTATTAAATACACAATAATCCTTCCCATTATTCACACATTACTTTAAATTTTAAAATGTTGCATATTTATTAGCTCATTGGTTGCACTCATTGATTTATCATCTCTCTCTCCTATAAGTACTCAGGGAGTAGGAACAACATCTTAATCTTTTATCATAATAAAAATACAGCTAACGTTTACTGAGTGCTCAATGTTTTAAGTGTCCTTTATGTGCCACCTTATTAAGCCCTCACAAGTCTCTAACATGAGAACTATTATTATCTTTAGTGTACTGACTAGGGCAATCACACAACTCATAAGTAATGGGACCGGAATTCGAGTCCTGGCATTTTCCATCCTGAGCCAGAACTCCACTGTCTAACACAGAATATTATTAGCTTCATCTTTAGATGAGAAAAGAAGCTCAGAGTGTATTTTTAAGATCAAATTGGGTGTTTGTGGAGAAATTGAAGATTAAACACAGACTTTTCTGACTCCTGACCCAGAATCAAGATTTTCCCACCTTGGAATTATAAACTACAATGTCATTTTCAAAACTGTACAAACTCTATGGACAGCGATTTGGAAATAGCTATTAAAATTGTGGAAGCACATGCTCTGATCTACTAGTTTAACTTCTATAAATTTATCCTACAGATAAACTCCCACAGGTATGAAATAACACACATACAAGATATTCATTATAGCCTTTTTGTAACTTAATTACCTCACCAATTGGGCACTGTTTAAATAAACCTGTTGTTGTTGTTGTTAGGTGCTGCTGAGTTGATTTCAACTCTTAGTGACTCCATGTGACGCAGTAGAACTGCCCCGTAGTGTTTTCTAGGTTGCAATCTTTATGGGAGCAGATGACCAGGTCTTTCTCCTGCAGAGCCTCTGGGTGGGTTTGAACCACCCACCTTTAGGTTAGCAGCAGAGCACTTAACCATTGCACCACCAAGGCTCCTTAAATAAACCCATTAGGGTCATAAAATGGAATACCTATGCAGTTCTATAGGTATTGATAAGAAATGATCTTCAAAATATAATAAATAAAGAGAGAGAGAGAGACGTCTTCATTGGTGTTTAAAAAAAAGTGAATTTGTGCTTGTGCAAATAGAATATCTATAATGGATGTACAAGAAACTTATAGTGGTTCTAGTGGCTACCACTGGAGGGAAAAAAAGTTTGGCTTACATATAAATGTAAGAGAAAAAAAAGTGGTATTTTCCATTACACTGTCTTCTGTATGTTTAAAATCGAGCACTAATACATGTATTATCATTGAAATGCAAATTCATAAACTATTTTTAAATAAAACAAAAAATAAATAATAATTCCCATTCCTGCTCTTGGAGAGTGTGCTGTCTCGGATTAGAACGTCTAAATAGGAGTAACAACCCAGAATTCTAACAACAAATTCTCATCCCTGAGAAATGAGAAGATCAACACAATAGCAAATTATAGAAAACAAGACATTTACTTGCACTAAATGGTATTGTCCTTAATTATATAATGTAAGTAAATGTTCTGCTAAGTTTCTAAGCTGAGTTTAATGTAATTTTTTCGACATTTCTCAGTCTCTCTCCTCTGAGAAAGTTTCTCCACCCCTAGCCTTCTCTCCCCTCTTATTCATCATCTAACCTACTTTGCATTTTGCAAACACTCAACAGATTTTAAAAAATGGCAATAAGGCAGCAAAATAAAATGATAAAAGAACACCCTTGTTTTGTATTTCCCTTACTGCAGATGCAAAGACATAGGACAATTTCTCCAAAACTAATTTTTTTCTAAGAAACAATTCATAAAGATCAGATGTTTGCTGATCGTGATGACTATAATAAGAAATATTTGTCACCGTTGCTTGTCATCCATAACTAGGAAACGCATTGGACTGTACCTCCCAAAACAGGCTTAATTATTTAGCTAGAGGAAGGGACGGGGGAACCCTTCTGTTTCCAATATTCACAAAAAAAAAAAAATTTCAACTCAATTTTGGAGAGGAGATAAATTTGTATATACTGAAATGGGATCCTCTCCTTGCTGAAATGTTCTAGAGACACTCTGCAGACCAGGGCTGCTTCTCTTCTGCTTCCTCCTCCAGCTCTCCCCTTGACACACCACACCACTTATTTAGAAGATAAATCTAAACTGCATAATGTGGAGGAAAACATACATAGAAATATCCCCCAGAGAGGCTTACAAAAGGAGAGGCCTCTCTCTGCTGGAGATCTGTTTATTTTTGTAATTAGTGCTGAGTAGGAGAAGCGTTTTCTACATGATTTGCTTGAGTGCTCAGAATTTAATCAGATACCCCTGATAGAGAAAGAAGTCCCTTTTCCTCAGTCAGCAAGGGAAGCTGAGAACTTATTAGGAATATGACTACTTTAACAAGCTTTGACGGTAAGTAAAGTAAGACTTGGAGTCCCCGGGTGGTGCAAACGAAGGTCTGGTGATTTACTTTCAAAAAAATCAGTCATTGAAAACCTTATGGAGTACAGTTCTACTCTGACACACATGGGGTCATCATGAGTTGGAATTGACTCCACGACAACTGGTTTTTGGTCAAAGTAAGGCTTACCTTGCAATGATTTTACCACGAATAGCATCAAAGACGAAGGATCCCAAGTTCAGACCAGAATTCCTTCAGGCTTGTTGTTTTTAATACTGGTTGGCCACTTCACTGGGCAAACTGATAGTAGCAAAGCCTTGTTCAACCCAGCTGTGGGTGAGATTCTAATGATTTGTTTCCTCATTCCTCCTACTTTGCGTCCCTTCATATTTAAATTCACAGGCACCTCAGGCTCCTTTCATCCTGTAATCCAGCCAGGGAGAGCCCCCTGGTTATCCCTCTGTTTCAAAATTGCCCTGGTTCACTTTCTCAACTCAAGTCTGCAAAGTCTCTCTAAAGATCTGAATCTACTCCAACCTGTTCCTTATGTTCCAGGTTGAAATACTCCTCTACTCATCCCAGTTCATCTCTTATCTAATGTCCTACTCATGAAAGTCATTTGTTTATTTATCCATTAAATGGGTATTCATTGGCCACTATGTGCTAGAACTGTTTTAAGCCCCAAAAATACAACAGTAAACAAAAAAGACAAAAACAAGAAATAAAAATATAAATGGAAATCTCAACCTTAACAATTTTGTTCGTCACAGCTATTGAATGCTAGGGGGGCAAAAGTTATTTCTCAAAGACATCCTAATTATAAACTAAATTTGGACTCTTCAAAGTAAGTGAATTAATGTATTTCTGACATGTGTTTGCATGCACATGGGTTAATTTTTATCAGTAAAAATATGAGTGTTTGATTTTTTTTTATTAGATATAGAACCGTTGGTAAGATTTTTCAGAAGACAGCAGTTACTTCTGTCATTTTAAACATGAGGCTTGCTAGATGAATCTCCTGCAACAAAATGTAATATCTCCCCCACTTTTTCCCATATTTATTTCTATTCATCTCCAGATGAAAAGTATACCTAAAAAGAATTTCTCTGTAAGTAATGAAAGGCCAGGAATGATTTATAGCAGTGAAAAAATCTCTGAATATAGCAGTTAAAAAGCGAGGTGATACTTTAATTTACATGTTCACTTTCTCTGGAGTCATGATCAGGTACCCACCCCCTTCAATCCTATGCTTGATTCAAAACCTTAAACTTAATCTTTATTTATAAATATTGGCCAAAGTCTACCTTTTGGAATAACATCAAGGTGGATTATCCTTGAAAATACTAGACAACATCACTATTCCTGCTTAGCATTAAAGAGAGCAAATGGGGTGCAGCTGATTTGCCTGGTCATTCATCCATTCACTGGGAGCCTAAGGTGACAGGCTATGCCGGTGAAGGAGACCCCTCTAACCAGATGAAGGCTCGGGCCCCAGCTGGCCTGGGCCCAGTACTGTGGCCGCCCTTCTGTGGGTGCAACAGAGTTTAGTGGAGAATGCTTGTGACAGAACCTCCATTCCCAACCCCTTCTGCCATGCCACCTTCCCTATTTTAAAATTGAGAAATGACGAATTAAGAGCTTAAATAAATTACCCATGATAAAACATGGAGTCAGCTAAAACTTCTGTTTAGCCACATTGTCTAACCACAGAGTCCACTTTCTTCAACTACTAGTCTAATATAGCTCCATCTTTATGAACAGTTCAGGTTTTTTGGTTTTTGTTTTTTTACTTTTCACTGAAGATGAAACAAATTACATATAACACTGTATCACAGATGGATAATGATATAGCTAGTAGCTCTTTGAAAACATAGTAATTTTAATTAAAAACACACAAGAGGATTTGTAAACTTATCGAATATCTTGAGTTCATTTACTTTGAAATTGTCATATTTTACTCATGAGCTAATGTCTTAGATGAAGGCCATGTTGGTGAAGTTAGCCATTAGGTCAGCGTTTGTAGATAGATCTTCTGCTCACCTGACAAAAAGAGTTGACCACTTGTAGCAATCAAATCCCAGCCTAATGCTGAGGATTAGTACAGTGTTTGAAGAAGGGATTAAAAAAATAAAAAATCTTAAAAAAACACAAGACTACTTTCTATGGACAGTCATCTTTTAATCCTGAAAAGCTTAAGTTGAAAGCCCAGCTGACAGAATTTAGCACTGCATTCTCTCTCAAACCAGAAGAGAGTTCATGGATCTAGAAAATGAGGTTAGTTACCAATAGCATGAGCTTCCAGTACTATTCTAAATATTCTTCAAGGTAATCACTTGTTATGAGGTCATAAATGATGAAAACAAAATCAACGTTTAGGATTTTCTATAATAAAGCACAAATATATGACTGGGACAAATAATGAGAACCTCCTGTATGACAGTGAAAGACATTTTGTTTAGATTGTCTCTGAAAAAAAAACAATTTGCACAGCATGTAGCAATAATTTAAAGGAGAGAGTGGGGGAAAAGAGAGAGCAAGAACAAAACAGAGAGATACCATTAGAAAGATTCAGATTAGAAAGAAAAACTAACGGCTTACGGTATTTTTGTGTAAGTAGGAAGACTCCAGTTTCCTGACTTCAAAACATACTATAAAGCTACATAAAGAAAACAAAAATTCTCACAACTGGACCAATAAGCAACATCATGATAAAGGGAGAAAAGATTGAAGTGGTCAAGGATTTCATTTTACTTAGATCCACAATCAATGCCCATAGAAGCAGCAGTCAAGAAATCAAAAGCTGTATTGCATTGGGCAAATCTGCTGCAAAAGACCTTTTTAAAGTGTTAAAAAGCAAAGGTATCACCTTGAAGACTAAGGTGTGCCTGACCCAAGCCATGCTGTTTTCAACTGCCTCATATACATGTGAAAGCTGGACGATGAATAAGGAAGACCAAAGAAGAATTGACCGCTTTGAACTGTGGTGGTGTTGGCAAAGACTATTGTATATACCATGGACTGCCAAAAGAATGAACAAATCTGTCTTGGAAGAAGTACAATCAGAATGCTCCTTAGAAGCAAAGATGGTGAGACTACATCTCACATACTTTGGATATGTTATCAGGAGGAATCAATCCCTGGAGAAGGACATCATGCTTGCTAAACCAGAGGGTCAGCGAAAAAGAGTAAGACCCTCAATGAGACGGCTTGACACAGTGGCTGCAACAATGGGCTCAAGTATAACAACAATCGTGAGGATGGCACGGGATCAGGCAGTGTTTTGTTCTATTGTACATAGGGTCACTACGAGTCGGAACCAACTCAATGCCACCTAACAGCAACAACAACAACATAAGCTACAGTATTTAAAACAGCCTGGTGGTAGTTTAATAACAGACACATAAACCAATGAAATAGAAGTGAGAGACCAGAAATAAATTCATACATCTACGGTCAACATATTTTCAGCAAGGGTGCTAAATCCATCCAATCTGGAAGGAAAAGTCTCTTCAATAAATAGTGCTGGGAAAATTGGATTTTCACATGCAGAAGACTGAACAAAGATCCAACCCTTATACCATACACAAAACCCAATTCAAAATGGATCAAAAGCCTTAATCTGAAAACTAGAAGTATAAAATTCATATAAGGAAACGTAAGGACAGAGCTGTGGGACCCGAGTTTTTGTGATGGGCTAACTGATACAAGAACAAAAGCATAAGCAGCAAAAAAAAAAAAAAAAAAAAAAAGATAAACGAGAACTCATAAAAATTAAATACTTCTTTTCATTAAAAGACCTTATCAAAAAAGTAAAAAGACAGCCTATAGAGTGAGGGAAAATTTGGGGGAACCATATATTCCATAAAGGTTGAATACCCAAAATGTATAAAATACTTATACAATTAAAAACAAAAAGATAACCCAGTCAAAAAATGGATGAAGGACTGGAACAGACATTTCACCAGGGAGGATACTTGAATGGCCAATAAGTACATGAAAAGATGCCCAAAGTCATTAGCCATTAGGGAGATGCAAATCAAAACCACAGTAAGTCACCATCTCACCCCCCATTAGAATGGCAATGGTTTGAAAAAAAAAAACAGCAGAAAATACTAGGTGTCGGAGATGTGGAGAAACAGGAATCCTCATTCATTGCTGGTGGGATTGTAAATTGGCACAGTCATTGTGGAAAAATTTTGGTGGTTCCTCAAAAACTCGAACATAGAACTACCATACAAAAATCAAACCAAACCCAGTGCTGTACAAGCCAGCAATTCCACTGTTAGGCATATACCCCAAAGACCTGAAAGCAGCAACACAGAGGCCATACGTACACCAATGTTCATTGAAGCACTATTCACAACACAGCAAAAGGTGCAAACAAAATGTCCATCAACTGATGAATGGATAAACAAATGTGATATATATGTACAATGGAATATTACTCAGCTCTAAAGAGGAATGAAGTCCTGATACATACCACAGCCTGGATGAACTTAGAGGACTTTATGCTGAGCGAAATGTTAGACATAAAAGGGACTAGTACTGTATGCTACCACCTATATGAAGTAAGCAATTACATAGAAACCATAGTCATAGTGGTTACCAGGGGTAGGAGGGAGGGGAAAAGTGGGGAGTTTTGCTTAGAACTCATTAAATGTATGTTAAAGGTGATGGGATAATCTGGAAAAAGATGGAATGGTTACACAACATGAATAATCAAAGTCACTGAAGTGTACGTGTAGAAACTGAGGAAATATTGTATGTTTTGTTGTATTATTATTGCTATTATGAAAAAAAAAAAAAGATACGTTGAACTCCTAACCACTAGTGTCTGTGAGGAGCCCTGGTAGCACAGTGGTTAAGAGCTACGGCTGCTAACCAAAAGGTCGGCAGTTTGAATCCAGCAGCTACTCCTTGGAAACCATATGGGGCCATTCTATTCTGTCTTACAGGGTTGCCATGAGTAGGAATTGACTCAGTAGCAACGGGTTTTAGTAGCTGTGAATGTAACCTTATTCGGAAATAAGATCTTTGCGGATACAATTAGTTAACTGGAGGTCATGCTGGAGTAGGGTGGGCCCTAGTCCAACCTGAATAATGTCCTTATAGAAAGAGAAGAAAAATGACCATGTTAAGATAAAGGAAGAGATTGTTCCAAGGAATGCCTGGAACTGCTGGAAGCTGGCAGAGACAAGAAAGGATCCTCCGCTAGAGCCTTTGGAGAGAATATCACCCTGTTGACACCCTAAATTCAGACTTCTAGCCTCCAGAACAGTGAGATAATAAATTCCTGATACTTTAAGCCATATAGTTTGTGGCCATTTATTATAGCAGCACTAGGAAACTAAGATACCTGTTGACCAATTATTTTCCTCTCCTGTATTCTCTGTTACCATGTATCACCTGTTTATTTGTACATGCCACTATCCTATGTTGTTGGTGGATTCTGCTGATACCACTTGCATTGGTTACCTATTGCTGTTGTAGCAAATTACCACAAACTTAGTGGCTTAAAACAACACAAATTTATTATCCTGTAGTTCTGGAGGTCAACAGTCTACAATGGGTCTCAATAGGCTAAAATCAAGGAGTTGGCAGGGTTGCATTCCTTCTGGAGGCTTTAGAGAATTCATTTCCTTGCATTTTCTAGCTTTAAGAAGCTTCCTGCATTCCTTGGCTCATGGACCCGTTCCTCCACCTTCAAAGCCAAAAACATCAGGGCAAGTCTTTCTCACACTACCATCTCTTTGGTTCTCCCTCTTCTGCCTCCCTCTTCCATTTTTTAGTTAGATCAAGTCCACCCAAAAACTCCAGAATAATCTTCCAATCTCAGGGTCAATTTATTGACAAATTTAATTCCATCTACAACTTTAATTAGCCTTTGCCATGGAATCTAATATAGTCACAGGTTTTGGGGATTAAGATGTAGACAGCTTTGGGGAAGGGGCATTACCTGCTTACCACACCACATTTACTGAAATTTAGAATTTTATTTTCCTGTTTTAAAGACTTGTTTCCATCCTTTACGTAGGTATACATCCTTTACCAGTTATTGTGAAATAACTTGGTCTCACTCTGTGGGGGTTAATTCCCACTCCCTACAAGTTAACCTTGTCCTACTGCAGTTAAGGGAACAATGCCCTGCTTTAATATATGAAAGTCAACACCAATGTCATAATACACAACAGATCATGCCTTTAATCTAGAAAGCTACATGTCTATTTCTGTTCTTTTAGTAATATCATTGAAATAGCCATGTCACCACCATGGCAAGTGCTTGAGCAAAAGATGTGCAATTATCTGTTATAGTAATTTCATAAAATGTATTTCTTCATTAAGTAGGTTGTCATATGCAATAACCTTTAAGATAATTCTCAATTTTAAACATATCTGATTCTGTGAAACCAAAATAATTTATTACTTACTATTTACTCAGTGCTTACTGTGTTCTAGATATTCTGTTAAACACTCACTAGTTTGATTAACGCTTCCAGCCAACTCTATGAAGTAGGTTTTGTTATCTCTGCTACAGAAGAAACTGAGGCACAGAGGTACACAGACATGAAATAATATGACCAAAGTCATATCCCTAGTGAGTAGAAGAGCCATTGTTTGATGCCTAAATCCATGTTTTTATAACCATAATATCACGCTGATGTGATCCTATGCTAAAAGGATCCACACAGTCTAGCAAGGATTTGGGCCACCCAAATATTCTAGAATAATCTCACCTCGAAGTCAACTGATTAACAAACTTAATTCCATCTGCAACCTTAATCTCCCTTTGCTGTGGAATCTGATATATTCAAAGCAGAAACCTAGAGACCAGAACTCTTGTTCTTGAGCTTGATCTCAAGCCAATCCCTGATCCTTTATCTGCCCATAATCTCATTGTTCGTTCTTTACAGACTTTGTTTTAATCAGTTTTTGCTAGATTATGCTGCTGTAACAAATGACTCCAAAATCTTGGTGGCTTTCAAAACAAAATTTAACCCTTAAGAGTATGGCCCCCAGACACCCTGAACTCAGAACTGAAGCCACTCCCAAAGTCCGCATTTCAGCCAAAGATTAGACAGGCCTATGAAATAAACAATAACATATGTGAGGAATGTTCTTCTTAGTTCAATCAAGTGTATGAGACCAAATGGGCAACAACTGTCCAAAATAAAGATGAGAAGGCAGGAAGAGACAGGAAAACTGGATGAATGGACACAGGAAACCCAGAGTGGAAAGGGAAAGGGGGAGAGTGTTGACACATTGCGGGGATTGCAACCAATATCACAAAACAATTTGTGTATAAATTTTTGAATGAGAAACTAATTTGCACTGTAAACTTTCACTTAAAGCAAAATAAAATACATTTTTTTTTTAAATAACCAATTCAATAAGTGAGAAGGTATGAATAGACATTTGAAATCTTAAAAGGAAAAACTGAAAGATAAATATAAGCTATTATAAGATTAAAAAAAGATTGATTTCTCATTCATATTGCATGTACATTGTGTGCAGCACCTATCTGGAACAGTCTGTTCTCCTGGCAGAAGAAAAGCAAATATGGCAAAATCTGCAATGGCTCTTAAAGTATCTGTTTTAAAGGAGAAGTTCCACTTTTTTTTTTTTTTTTTTGGTCAAATAAGTTGCAAGGCCAAGCTTGAAGTCTGCTAACCAAAGAGACATAATCTTCACCCACAAAAGGACATCTCTCTGGTTCTCCCTCTTCTGCCTCCCTCTTTCATTTATAAGGACTTTTGTAGTTAAATTGGGTCCACTCAAATAATCCAGGATAATCTCCCCATCGCAAAATCAGCTGATTAGCAAACTTAATTGGGGGAACAATAGTAAAATCTTCTTTCATAAACTTCTTGCTTCGTCTTTAATTCCTCTGGCTTACTCCAAGGCCTCCCATTCAGTATCTTTATCCATTGGTTTTTCTACCTCTCAAATTCACCCTACATCTGTGCTTTGTCGCACAGTCCTTGCCAGGTGAACATCTGCTAAATGAACCCCTTCAGCTAGGTCTGGGGATTTTCCCCTATAAATGGCTCTAACAGAGCCCCAGTGTCCAGGGATCCACTTCTCTGGCATTAGCTTACATAGATATTTCCTGAATTTACATGACTTGAGTCTGAATCTCAAAAAAAATAAAAAGCACATTCCATACTCAAACAGTGGATAGCCTGAAGGAGGAATCTCCACCTATATGATAAAAATGTACTATAGTTATAGGAAAAATTAACCAAGAGGAAAAAGCTTCCTGGGCATTACTTCCACTCTGTCTAATTTCTTGCACCTGCTCAGGCTATAGTCATTATTACATGTGTGAGGAGAAATTACTAGATTATGACCTGTGCTTTTATCTTGATGTAAAATAAATTTATCTTGTATTCCTGAAACTTGTATTGTTTTTTAAATTAATTTTCATATTAGTCATGGCTTTAGTGTGGATCTGTTTAATCCTTTTAAAATAGTTTATAACATAATCTGATTTGTTTATGTTGTACATATAAAACTGTTTTAAATTAAACAGCAAATTTGTCACCTGTCAGGTCAGGAAGGGGCTTAACTGATTATTCTGGAAGGGTGTCCATTATGTCCTCCAAACGTATCGCATTTATCAACATAGACTGGATCCTTAAATTTTTTCTTAGAAGATGAGAAGTTAGTGCCCAGACATTTAGCCTGAGCTTTGGACCTCTCTCTTATTAAATAATCACTCTGGAATATTCCTTAATCACTCAAACGCAGTATGTCTAATTGTACCGATCATTTTCAATCCATTTCCTCCTTTCCCACCATTCCTCCCCCACTCCCACTCTTACACCAGTTTTTCTGTATTCTCCAGGTTGTCAAAAATGTGCCATCACTCATCCAAGTACCCAAGACAGATACTTGAGAGTCATAATAGACTCTCTCGTACATCACCTCTCTTCAACTCAGTTATCAAGCCCTCTCACCTCCTAAACACTTTCCAAAACGGTTCAATGATTACCATTTCCACCAAACCATGTGCTGGTTTAGACCTTCATTGTATCTTACTAAAACTTGTGTAGTAGCCTCCTTATGGGTCTCCTTATTCACCCTCAGCTGCCAGTGTGGTATTTATAAACTGCAGATCTCATCATGTTACTCTACTACATAAAATTCTTCAATAATAATAGCTACGATTTATCAAGCCTACTATCAGGAATCATCCCCAAAACTCTACATGGAATAACTCATTCAGTTCTCTCAACAAGCCTGTAAGGGAAGTACTAATACTATTTACAACCATATGTGAGAAAATTTATACCAAAAGTGGTCAAGTAATTTGCTTAAGGTCACAAAGCTAGTATAAAGCCTCAGAATCAAACTCAGGCAGTCTGCCTCCAAAATCCACCTTCTTAACATCATACTATATTTTATTTTTCCATTTATATTTACTCAGTACACAGAGACAATGGCTCCTCTTCACCTTCAGGATAAATTGTAAAGACATACAAGGTCTTTTTGAGATGTCTCTTATCCATCTGTTTTGTATCATTTCTATTCCTCTATTGACCCTGTCCTGCCCAAAGATTTGTAACTCCTATATGTATCAAGCTCTGTCAAGCTCTCTAGTGCCTCCCATGCTTTTGTTCATACCATTTCCTCTGATTAGAGTATTCTTCCTTTTCTTCTCCTCCTGCTTACTTGTCAAGATTAGGTAAAAATATCACCTCACCCAGCAAATATTCCTGTCCCAAGTGCTCCTCCTCTGTATGTCCTTTGTACTTTGTGCATACCCCATCACCATCAACCTAAGTATCACATCTTTCTAAAAGAGTTCAAGTTCATGACTGTCTTTTTATGTTTGGTGGGGCTACTTGAGAACAAGGACTACATATTTTGTCTGTGTTGTATCAAAACTTAGTAGAGCACTGGACACAAAGTAAGCATTTAAGAATGTTTTGATAACATTCTTGGATGGATGGATGGATGGATGGATGGATGGATGTCCTTTAGAGTTGCCCTGTTCAACACAGTAGTTATTAGCCACATGTAGCTACTGAGCACTTAAAATGTGGCAAGTCCAAATCTAAATATAATGTAAGTATAAAATACACACTGAATTCTGAAAACTAGGTATGACAAAAAGAATATAAAATATTTCCTGAGTATTTTTATTGTATTGAATATGCTGAAATGAAAATAGTTTGTATATATTGTGTTAAATAAAATCTATTGTTAAAATTAACTTTATTTGTTGCTTTTTTTCACTTTTTTAATGTGGCTACTAGAATATTTAAAAGTGCATACATGCCTCACATTACATTTCTATGGGACAGTGATGCCTTAGAGAAATGGATTCAATAGTTTAACTGAATTGGCTGTTTAGCAATGCTGGTTTGAGCTACAAGATGGTGACTTGGGGTAGTATAGATTGTTTGGCATAAACTACAGCTGAAAGAAGTTTCAAAAAGAAGATGACAGTAGAGACCCATGCCCATACCAATTATCTAATCAAGACCTCTAGATAGTTCTGCTACTGAAAGTTTGGCATTTGTTGGGAAGATTAAAGTTTACTGTAGGTTAAGAGTCTGTTAAGACAACTGATGAACAAAAGAGAAGCAGACAACATGTGCTACAGAATTGAAGACTGTCTCGGTACTCATTATTCCATGAATCACACCAGTGAAATCTATACCCCAAAGGAGACATGATAGCTAGCGGGGCCCAGTCAACAATGAAGTGTAAGTCAGTAGATGATCCAAACACTCACTTAGCCATGAACCTGTGCCTGCCACATTGCCTGGCACATAGTAGGTGTTCAATGAATAATTGTGGGATGAATGAATGAATCAGAGCCAAAACGGGTCAGTAAGTGTGATGGTTAAGATTGTGTGTCAGCTTGGCTGGGCCATGATTCTCAATGTTTTAATGTAATCACTCCCATGATTGAATATACTGTGAGTAGCCAGTCACATGAAAGGGAGTCTCCTTGGGAGTGTGGCCTGCATCTGTATATAAGCAGACATTCTGGAGTTTTGCTCCCTCTGGATCCTGCGGCTGCTTCCAGTCATCTCATCTCCTGTTCTTGGGACTTGAGCTGTCAACTTATCTGCTGAATCTGGGATTCGTCGATCTACACAGCCTGTGAGCAGGAGCCCTGCTCTCCGATCTGCCGATCTTGGGCTTGCCAGCTTCTGCAACTGTGTGACTTGGGTGAGGCCTCTACCCTGATCTATGGACTCGGGACATTCTAGCCTCTACAGTCACGTGAGCTGTTTCCTTGATATAATCTCTCTCTCTCTCTATATATATATATATATATTTATACACTTTACTGGTTTTGCTTCCCTAGACAACCCAGCCTAAGACATTTGGTACCAAGAGTGGGGTGAGTCTAGAGAAACAAAATAGTAAGGATGAGTTTTCTAAATTTGCTCTCAAGTCTAATTAGTCATAAAGACATTGATGACTCTGCTTCCAGCAATAAAGAGGTCACTGCTAGTCCATGGAGCGAGCTGGCGATACAAATACACAAAATATCACCACCGGTAGATCAGGTATTGGTGAAAGGTGAGGCTCAGGGTGAACATGTGTGATATCTTTCTACAGCTTTGTCAGAATGAGAAGTATAAGGAAGCTGGTTGGTTTGTCCTACTTTCGCTAGACAAACTGAAGAAGGAAAGAGATGCACTCAGGGCTTCAGAGCCAAGGCTCAAGTGCTGCTTATATGACCTCAAGGCTTCCGCTTGTGCTTTGAAAGAAAGCCTTATTTCTTGTAGTAACAGAGCCGAAATTGCTGAAAACAAAACCCAGAGTCTTATTGTAAGAGTGGCTGAATTACAACACCAGCTCAATTGCAAACCTCAAGAGATGTCTGCAGTTAAAGTAAGGGCATTGACTGGGAAGAGATGGGATCCTTAGACTTGGGATGGGGACATATGGGCAGATAATCAGGAAGCTGGGGACACTGAGCCTGTAAATTCCATTGAATCACTCCTGCCAGCACAACCAGTTTCATCTGAAGAGATTACTTCATGTTTGTCTGCTAAACCACCCTTCCCAGAAAAACCATTAGCCCCTCCACTCCCATCTGAGGAGATTAGCCCTAGCCCAGCTGCCTCTAAAGAGCACTTGTCTGAGTCATTGCCTGGAGCATCACCTGAGGCAGATGATTTACAAGATAATGCTGAATGTTCTCAGAACAATTCTACACTACTGATTCTGGCATCTAGACCTATAATTAGGCTTAAATCCCAGTGAGCCCCAAAAGGTGAAGTACAAAGTGTGACCCAGGAGGAGGTATGCTACACTCCAAAAGAACTACTTGAGTTTTCTAACATGTACAAACAGAAATCTGGGGAATATGTGTGGGAATGGCTATTAAGGGTGTGAGATAATGGTGCAAGGAACATAAAGATGGATCAGTCTGAGTTTATTGATATGGGTCCACTAAGCACAGACTGTTCATTCAATGTTTCAGCTATAGAAGTTAGGAAAGGATCTAATAATTTATTTGGTTGGGTTGCTGAAGCATGGACTATGCTGTGGCCGACACTAAATCAAGTTGAATTACCAGACCTGCCTTGGTATACTATAGAAGAAGGTAACCAAAGGCTTAGGGAAATTGGCATGCTAGAGTGGATTTATCAAGTTAGACCCACAGACCCACACATGGAGTGTCCAGAGGTCACACCTTTTACCACAACTGTGAGGAACAAATTTGTGAAGGGAGCTCCAGCATCCTTGAAGACTGCTGTGATTGCTATTTTATGTAAGTCAGATTTGACGGTGGGAACAGTTCTGAGTAAAGACACCTAACTACAATGGGGCTGATTGGACCCCGTGGTAGTAGGGGCCAAGTGGCTGCGCTCAATCAACAAAGACAAGGTGGGCATGGTTACAGTAATGGACAGAGAAGTCAAAGCAGTAATCAGAATAGTCTGACTCGTATGGACTTATGGCGTTGACTACTTAGTCATGGTGTCCTTAGGCATGAAATAGATAGGAAATCTACTAAATATCTACTTGATCTATACAAACGGATGAATTCTAGGTCAGGTGAACAGCAGTTTAACTCGAATCACCAGAATATAGAGTCACGGTCCCTCAATCAATTCCCAAATTTGAGCTAGTTTAAAGACCCACAACCGCTTAAAGGAAGCGGAGGCCGGGTCCCCTTGAGGAAGGACTCCAGTACACTGCCAAAAGTTTTTACTGTTAATCTTTCTCCCAGCCTTCCCCAAAGGGAACTACGACCTTTTATAAGAGTGACTGTTCATTGGGGAAAAGGAAATAATCAGACTTTTCAGGGATTACTGGATACTGGCTCTGAGCTGACACTAATTCCATGAGACCCAAAATGTCACTGTGGCCCACCAGTCAGGGTGGGGGCATATGGAGGTCAGGTTGTTAATGGAGTCTTGGTTCATGTCCGTCTTACAGTAGGTCCAGTGGGTCCCCGAACCCATCCTGTAGTGATTTCCCAAGTTCCAGAATGCATAATTGGAATAGATATACTTAGCAACTGGCAGAACCCCCACATTGGATCCCTGACAAATAGAGTAAGGGCTATTATGGTAGGAAAAGCCAAGTGGAAGCCATTAGAACTGCCCCTACCTAGGAAAATAGTAAACTAAAAGCCATACCACATTCCTGGAGGGATTGCAGAGATTACTGCCACCATCAAGGACTTGAAGGATGCAGGGGTGGTGATTCCCACCACATCCCCATTCAACTCGCCTATTTGGCCTGTGCAAAAAACAGATGGATCTTGGAGAATGACAGTAGATTATCAAAAACTTAACCAGGTGGTGACTCCAATTGCAGCTGCTGTTCCAGATGTAATTTCACTGCTTCAGCAAATTAATACATCTCCTGGTACCTGGTATGCAGCTATTGATCTGGCTAATGCCTTTTTCTCCATACCTGTTTCAAAGGACCACCAGAAGCAGTTTGCCTTCAGCTGGCAAGGCCAACAATACACCTTCACTTGCCTACCTCAGTGCTACGTTAACTCTCCAGCCCAATGTCATAACTTAGTCCGCAGGGACCTTGATCGCCTTTTACTTCCACAAGACATCACACTGGTCCATTACATTAATGACATTATGCTGATTGGACCTAGTAAGGAAGAAGTGTCAATGATCTGGACTTATTGGTAAAACACTTGTGTGCTAGAGGGAGGGAGATTAATCCCACAAAAATTCAGGCACTTTCCACTTCAGTGAAATTTCTAGGGGTCCAGTGGTGTGAGGCATGTTGAGACATTCCTTCTAAAGTGAAGGATAAGTTATTGCATCTTGCTGCTCCCACAACTAAAAAGGAGGCACAATGCCTAGTGGGCCTCTTTGGATTTTGGAGGCAACATATTCCTCATTTGGGTGTGCTACTCTGGCCTATTTATCAAGTGACTTGAAAAGCTGCTAGTTTTGAGTGGAGACCAGAACAAGAGAAGGCTCTGCAACAGGTTCAGGCTGCTGTGCAAGCCACTGTGCCACTTGGACCATATGATCCAGCTGATCCAATGGTGCTTGAAGTGTTCGTGGCAGATAGAGATGCTGTTTGGAGTCTTTGGCAGACCCCTGTTGGTGAATCACAGCACCGACCCTTAGGATTTTGGAGCAAAGCTCTGCCATCCTCTGCAGATAACTATTCTCCTTTTGAGAAACAACTTCTGCCTTGTTACTGGGCCTTAGTAGAGACTGAACGCTTAACCATGGGACACCAAGTCACCAGGACACCTGAGCTGCCCATCATGAACTGGGTGTTGTCTGACCCCAAGAACCATAAAGTTGGAAGTGCACAGAAGCACTCCATCATTAAATGGAAGTGGTATATTCAAGATCAGGCCCAAGCAGGACCCAAAGGCACAAGTAAGTTGCATGATGAAGTGGCCCAAATGCCCATGGTCTCCACTCCTGTCACATTACCTTCCATCTCCCAGCCTGCACCTGTAGCCTCATGGGGAGTTCCTTATGATCAGCTGACTGAGGAAGAGAAAACTCATGCCCGGTTTACAGATGGTTCTGTGTGATATGCAGGCGCCACACGAAAGTGGACCGCGGCAGCACTACAGCCCCTTTCCGGGACCTCCCTGAAGGACAGTGGTGAAGGGAAATCCTCTCAATGGGCAGAACTTCGAGCAGTGCACCTGGTTGTTCACTTTGCTTGGAAGGAGAAATGGCCAGATGTGTGATTACATACCGATTCATGGGCTGTGGCCAATGGTTTGGCTGGATGGTCAGGTACTTGGAAGAAACATGATTGGAAAACTGGAGACAAGGATTTATGGGGAAGAGGTATGTGGATAGACATCTCCAAATGGGCTAAAGAAGTGAAGATACTTGTATCTCATGTGAATGCTCACCAAAGGGTGACCTCAGCAGAGGATGATTTTAACAATCAAGTGGATAAGATGACGTATTCCGTGGAAACCAGTCATCCTCTTTCCCCAGCTACTCCCGTCATTGCTCAATGGGCTCATGCACAAAGTGGCCATGGTGGCAGGGTTGGAGGTTATGCATGGGCCCAGCAGCATGGACTTCCACTCACCAAGGCTGACATGGCCACAGCCTCTGCTGAGTGCCTAGTCTGCCAGCAGCAGAGACCAACACTGAGTCCCCGATATGGCACCATCCCTCGAAGTGATCAGCCAGCAACGTGGTGGCAAGTTGATTACATTGGACCACTTCCATCATGGAAAGGGCAGCGTTTTGTCCTTTCTGGAACAGACATTTACTCTAGATATGGATTTGCCTTCCTTGCATGCAATGCTTCTGCCAAAACTACCATCCATGGACTTACAGAATGCCTTATCCACCGTCATGGTATCCCACACAGCATTGCCTCAGATCAAGGGACTCACTTCACAGCAAATGAAGTGTGGCAGTGGGCCCATGCTCAAGGAATTCACTGGTCTTACCATGTTACCCATCATCCTGAAGCATCTGGCTTGATAGAACAATGGAATGGCCTTCTAAAGACACAATTACGGTGCCACCCAGGTGGCAATACCTTGCAGGGTTGGGGCAATGTTCTCCAGAAGGCTGTATATGCTTTAAACCAGCGTCCAATATATGGCGCTGTTTCTCCCATAGCCAGGATACACAGGTCCAGGAATTAAGGGGTGGAAATGGGAGTGGCACTACTCACTATTACCCCTACCACTTGCAAGATTTTTGCTTCCTGTCCCCTCGACCTTATGCTCTGCAGGCCTAGAGGTCTTAGTTCCAAAGCAAGGAATGCGCCCACCTGGAGACACATCACTGATTCCATTGAACTGGAAGTTAAGAATGCCACCTGGCCACTTTGGGCTCCTTATGCCTCTGGATCAACAGGTAAAGAAGGGAGTTACCGTATGGCTGGTGTGATTTATCCTGATTACCAAGAGGAAATCAAACTGATATTTCATAATGGAGGTAAAGAAGAGTATGTCTGGAATGCAGGAGATTCCTTGGGGCGTCTCTTAGTACTACCATGCCCTGTGATTAAAGTTAATGGAAAACTACAGCAGTCTAATTCTGACATGACTACTGATGACCCAGACCCTTCAGGAATGAAGGTTTGGGTTACCCCACCAGGCAAAGAACCACGACCAGCTGAGGTGCTTGCTGAGGGAAAAGGGAATACAGAATGGGCGGTGGAAGAAGGGAGTTCTAAATACCAGTTATGGCCATGTGACCAGTTGCAGAAATGGGGACTGTAACTGTTATGAGTATTTCTACTTTGTATGTGTGCATCAAATATTTTTTTTCCTTCACTTATAAAATATAAGCTGTAAATGGGGCTAGTGCGTTTTCAATTGTACTCGTTAGCTGTATCATGTTAGGCACAAGCATGACTTTCTAATTGTCTTTATTCAGAGATTAGGTATGGTTTAAGGAGATCTGTGCATGTGCCAAGTTGACAGGGGGTGGACTGTGATGGTTAAGATTGTGTGTCAACTTGGCTGGGCCATGATTCTCAATGTTTTAATGTAATCACTCCCATGATTGAATATACTGTGACTAGCCAATCAGATGAAAGGGAGTCTTCTTGCGGGTGTGGCCTGCATCTGTATATAAGCAGACATTCTGGCTTTTTGCTCCCTCTGGATCCTGCGGCTGCTTCCTGTCATCTCATCTCCTGTTCTTGGGACTTGAGCTGTCAGCTTATCTGCTGAACCTGGGATTCATCGATCTACACAGCCTGTGAGTGGGAGCCCTGCTCTCTGACCTGCCGATCTTGGGCTAGCCAGCTTCTGCAGCTGTGTGACTTGGGTGAGGCCTCTACCCTGATCCACAGACTTGGAATGTTCTAGCCTCTACAATCACGTGAGCTGTTTCCTTGATATAAACTCTTTATATATATATATATATATATATATATTTATAACTTTACTGGTTTTGCTTCTTTAGAGAACCCAGCCTAAGACAGTAGGTAACCATAAGAACAGTTGTCTTAGTTTCCTAGAGCTGCTGAAACACAAATACCACAAGCAGGTGATTTTAAAGAACAAAATTTATTTTTCTCAGAGTTCTGGAGGCTAAAAGTCCAAATTAGGGTCTCGGCCATGTCAGTTCCTTACTTGTCTGTAGTCTGAGTGTTCCTTTGTTCCTTGGCTTATAGAAGATCCTCTCTTGGCATTTGCCCTAGTATGTGCCTGCTTTTGTGTCTAATCTACTCTTTTTATAACTCAGAAATGATTAGGTTTAGGACACACCCTACACTCATAATGGCCTCATTAACATAACAAAGAAAGTCCTATCTCTAAGAAGGATTATATCCATAGGTATAGGGGTTAAGATTCCAATACATATTTTGGGAGGCACAATTCCAAGCATGAAAATTATAAATTAACACTGGTAGTTAACTTTGAAATAAGTTTAGCCTCTTGATTCCTTTATCTCTGGTTCTTAGAGGGGCTGCTATTTTGTGAGTCCAGGTAGAAGAGCATTTCCTGACAGTGGATTTACTTAAGAAAATGTTATCTAGGCTTTTAAATCTTTAATTTCCTCTCTAAACCCCTGTTTTATTGTTTTATGCTGTTTAGGTTTAGATTTTGTTACTGTTTTGTTTTGCTTTGCTTTACTTTACTTTGTTTTGCTTAATGTTGCTTTGTTTTGTTTTGATTTGGAGTCCAAAACCTGAAAGAAGACATTTAACAGTCGTGGGAGATGAACATGAATTCTTGAATTAAAAAAAAAAAAAAAGAAACTTACTTATCCAGGGTACAATTTATTTGGCAAACTTAAATATTCAGGAAACAAGAAGTAATCAATTAGCATTTAAAGCATCAGTATAGATTTCTCAAAATCCATGCTTTAAAGCCCATGTACTGTACACATAGAAGTGACTTTGACATTCACATTTATCTGCTGATAAAAATTACAAATAATAATAATAGTTTTTGAGCACTTACTAGACATAGTACTTCATCCTATGAATTATTTGCATTCCTGTTCTGCAGGTGAAAACAAGAAAAGGTTAAAAAAAATGTTAGACTCAAATTCATATGTATTTGACTTCAATTCTGGCAACATTAACTATTATACTCTACTACTCTTATTGTGGATTAAAAGAATTACTGCTAAAGATGGGCACACCATTAGTGACAGGAAATGTTAGATAATGGCCTAATGAATAAGGCATGGCCTCTGCCTTTAAGTTTGATCAAGTAAGCAAATAATTACAATACGACTTAGTGCTATGAGAGATATATACAGAAAGTGCAAAGACAGCTCATTGGAGCAGCCAATTCATACTGGATTTGGACACAGAGGAAGATTACCATTGGCTTCTTAGAGGGGTGACACCTGGAACAGAAACTTGAGAGACAAATTATGCAGGTGAGAAGGGTGGCCAATGGTTATTGCAGGCATGAATAAAAACACTAGCAAATTTGGAAAATTTTTAGAGATAAAGAGAATTCTGTTTCCAAGATTTTTATTAGGTAGATGAGCATTTCCATAAATAATGAGTTTGTAGAATTGTCAGTAACAAAAATCATGACAATAATTTCAAACAATTATTTTCAAAATTTCTTTTGCTTATTACATCTTTCATTTTATGAGTGGTTATTTTCTCATTCATTGTTAAAAATCCATCTATTTTGGAGCTGAGTATTAAGAAGGGATCTTCATGAAAGCATACTATTTATTGATGGCTACTTGTAATCATGAAAAAGGGAAAATTGAAATATGTCTACTTGTAAACAAACAACAACAACAAAATAAAATTGTTAAAGATAAAAAAACTAGCAAAAAACTCATGGCATGTTTATAAACTACAAAGGAATAGAGCATATCATGCAAAGAGAAAGGAGGTGAGAGTAAAGGCTGAAGAGATAGGCCAAGGTCAAGTCATGGTGGCCCTCACATATTAAACTGGATACAATGAAACAAAGGAGCCACAGAACCAGTTAAAGAAAGTGGCATTATTAGATTTGTATTTTTAAAAGATCACTGTGACAAAGAAAGCCCTGATGGAAATCCAGGTGAGAAATTGAAGCGCTAAACCAGGACTGTGGCAAGAAGTATGGGGAAATGTTGGTGGGTCAGAATACTATTAAGGAGGAGAATTCAATGCTTGGCGCTTATTTGTACATAGGAGATGAGGGAGAAGAAAGTGTCTTCGATGATGCTAATATCTCTGGCCTGGGAAGATGGGTATATGGCGATACCCTTACCCAATATAAAGAACACAGGAGATAGAGTGGGGCTCCAGTCTTAACTTGTTGAGCTGGCATCCAAGAAGACATGACCTGTATGTAACCAGTTGAATAAACAGGTTTGAAATAGAGGAAACGGATCTGGACCAGAGATGTATAGATGTGGAGATATCAGGGAAAAAAATTAAATGTGTAAGCATTTTCCAGAAAAGAAAATTAAGAGGGAGGAGTGCCTGGTAAACTACAAAATTATTTCCCTGGTGATTCTAGATACACAATAATAGTTTTATCATATTTTGCATTAAAATTTACAAAGTACTTACAAAACTACTAATTCATTTGATTCATGAAAATTCCTTGAGGGAAGTAGGGTGTAAGCATTCTCAATTTACAGGTTAGAAAATTGAGGTTCAAATTAGTCAAGAGATTTGTCAAAGGTTGCCTATCTAATGGGTTGTGGATCCAAGTCCAAGCCATAATTTTCAGACTCTAATTGGCTCTCTTTTTACTAAACAAATTTTTAACTGTTAATTTTTGGTGCAAATTCCAAGCCATAAAGAGTATGAATTTCGACTTGAGTTATTGAGGCTGAAACATGCAAACGAATCTGGAACTAATCCACATCTAGTAAAACTTCTGGGTTTGGAGCATTCTAGAACAGTATACCAGTCACCTGCCTAGTCTTTTAACCTCTTCTACCAGCACCAACCACAACTGTCTGTCAGTTTGTCATACTGTACTGGCTTACGTGTTGCTGCGATGCTGGAAGCTATGACACCAGTATTTCAAATACCAGCGTGGTCACCAGTGGTGGACAGGTTTCAGAGGAACTTCCAAACTAAGACAAACTAGGAAAGACCTGGCAGTCTCATTCTGAAAAAATTAGTCAGTAAAAACCTTGTGAATAGCAGCGGGACATTGATAAAGTGCCAGAAGATGAGCCCCACAGGTAGGAAGGCACTCAAAATACGACTGGGGAAGAGCTGCCTCCTCAAACTAGAGTTGACCTTAATGACATGGATGAGGTAAAGCTTTTGGGATCTCCATTTGCTGTTGTAGCATGACTGAAAATGTGAAGAAAGAGCTGCAAAGATCCATTAATAATCAGAACATGGAATGTACAAAGTACGAATCTAGGAAAATTGGAAGTTGTCAAAAATAAAATGGAACACATAAAGATCTATATCCTAGCCATTAGTGAACTGAAATGGACTGGTATTGGTCATTTTGAATCAGACAATCATATGGTCTACTATGCCGGGAGTGACAAATTGAAGAGGAATGGTGTCACTTTCACTTTCCTTCTATCCTGAAGTACAGTGCTGTCAGTGGTAGGATAATATCCATACGTCTATGAGGAAGACCAGTTAATTTGACTATTATTCAAGTGTACACCAACCACAAAAGAAAAAGATGAAGAAATTGAATTTTACCACCTTCTGCAATCTGAAATTGACAAACACACAAGCAAGATGCATTGAAATTATTGGTGATTGGAATGCAAAACTTGGAAACAAAGAAGAAAGATTGGCCTTGGTGATAGAAACAAAGCCAGAGATGGAATGATAGAATTTTTCAACACTGATGACTTATTCATTGGCAATACCTTTTTCAACAACATCAATGGAGACTATACACATGGCCCTTGCCAGATGCAATACACAGGAATCTAACTGACTACATCTGTGAAAGATATGACGCAGAAACTCAATATCATCGGTCAGAACAAAGCCAGGGGCCAACTGCAGAACAAACCATCGATTGCTCATACGCAAGTTGAGGTTGAAACTAAAGAAAATTAAAATGAGTCCACAAGAGCCAAAATACAACATTGAGTATATCCCACCTGAATTTAGAGATCATCTCAAGATTAGATTTGACTCATTAAACGCTAATGAACGAAAACCAAATGAGTTGTGGAAGGACATCATGCATACCAAAAACCAAAAACCAAACCCATTGCCGTCAAGTTGATTCGACTCATAGCGACCCTATAGGACAGAGTAGAACTGCCCCACAGAGTTTCCAAGGAGCGCCTGGTGGATCCAAATTGCCAACCTTTTGGTTAGTAGCCATAGCACTTAACCACTACACCGCCAGGGTTTCCACATCATACATGGTCAAAGCAAAAGGTCATTAAAAAGAAAGGAAAGAAAGAAAAGACCAAAATGGAAGTTAGAAGCAACTCTGAAACTTGCTCATGAATGTAGAGGAGCTAAAGCAAACCAGAAGAAATGATGAAGTAACAAAGCTGAACAGAAGATTTCAAAGGGCAGCTTGAGAAGACAAAGTAGATTATTATAAAGAAATGTGCAAAGACCTGGAGTTAGAAAACCAAAGGGAAATAATATGCTTGGTATTCCTCAAGCTGAAAAAACTGAAGAAACAGTTCAAGCCTCCAATTGCAATACTGAAGGATTCTATGGGTAAAATGTTGAACAACACAGGAAACATGAAAAGAAGATGGAACAAATACACAGAGTCACTGTACCAAAAAGAATTGCTTAACATTCAACCATTTCAAGAGACAGCATATGATCAAGAACAGATGGTATTGAAGGAAGAAGTTCAAGCTGCACTGAAGGCTTTGGAGAAAAACAAGGCTCCAGGAACTGACAGAATACTAATTGAGATGTTTCAAACAATGGATGCAGCGCTGGAGGTGCTCACTCATCTATGCCAAGGAAATTGGAAGACAGCTACTTGGACAACCGACTGGAAGAAATTTATATTTGTGCCCATTCCAAAGAAAGCTAATCCAACAGAATGCAGAAATTATTGAACAATATCATTAACATCACACACAAGTAAACTACTGTGTGAATCATAACAAATTGTGGATAACATTGCAAAGAATGAGAATTCCAAAACACTTATTTGTGCTCATGAAGAACCTGTACATAGACCAAGAGGCAGTCATTTGAACAGAACAAGGGAATACTGCTTGGCTTAAAATCAGGAAAGGTATGCATCAGAGTTGCATCCTTTCACCATACTTATTCAATCTGAATACTGAGCAAATAATTAGAGAAGCTGCACTATACAAAGAAAAATGTGGCACCAGGATTGTAGGAAGACTTATTAACAACCTGCAATAGGCAGATGACACAATCCTGCTTGCTGAAAGCAAAGAGGACTTGAAGCACTTACTGATGAAGATCAAAGACTACCAATTTCGGTATGGAGTACACCTCAAAATAAAACAAAAATCCTCACAACTGAACCAGTAAGCAACATCATGATAAACGGAAGAAAGATTGAAGTTTTCAAGGATTTCATTTTACTTGGATCCACAATCAACGCCCACAGAAGCAGCAGTCAAGAAATTAAAAAGCTGTTTTGCGTTGGGCAAATCTGCTGCAGAAGACCTCTTCAAAGTGTTAAAAAGCAAAGATGTCACTTTGAGAGCTAAGGTGTGCCTGATTCAAGCCATGGTATTTTCAATCACCTCATATGCGCATGAAACTTGGACAATGAATAAGGAAGACTGAAGAATTGATGCTTTTTAATTATGGTGTTGGCAAAGAATATCAAATGGAATGCCACAAGAATGAACAGATCTGTCTGGAAGAAGTACAACCAGAATGCTGCTTAGAAGCAAGGATGGATAAACTTCATTGCACGTACTTTGGACATGTTATCATGAGGGACCAGACCCTGGAGAAGGACATCATGCTTAGTAAAATAGAGGATCAGCGAAAGAGAGGAAGACCCTCTACAGGATAGATTGACACAGCGTCTACAACAATGGGCTCAAGTATAACAACGATCATGAGGACGGCACAGGACTGGGCAGTGTTTCGTTCCATTGTACATAGGGCACTATGAGTCAGAATCGACTTGATGGAACCTAACAGCAACAACCAGCACCAAAATCCAAAAGTGTAATTGCAGCCAGGCTCTCATTAAATTGAATAGATCAGCCTGGAAGACAGCAAAAATTATTAACCTTCCAGGCTTTGTGACATGGAAATCTTCGGATGTTTGCCAACAAAGCCCATTAAAAGGATCTTGAGCCCTTGAAGCTGAAAACAAATGTGACATTCTGCCGAGTTCAATAATTATTTGCTTCTGAGCATTTGTTTGCCATTATTTTCTGTGGCCCCTTTGCAGGATTTGTGTTGAGATTTCCCATAATGAAAGACCAAATGAATTCATTGTAAATTCTTTTGGCGGATGATTAATACCTTTCTGAATGAAATTCAAAATAGGGGAAGGGTAAAGATAGGCATGGACAAAAAGTGAAAATTTGTATTCAATGGTTCCTATTTTCTGTCCATATGTAATCAGAAGCACAAGATTACTGGGCCACATATTGTTCATCCTCAAACAGGATGGATTTCTGCGCAAGTAGTCAGAGAGTTCCAAGAGGAACAAGAGAGAAAGACCTCATTGCTCAAGTCCTTTGCAAGCCTCGGCTTGCTCCTCGTTTACTAACATACCGTTGATCAAAGCAAGCCACATGGTAAAGCCTAGATTCAAGGGATGGAGAAATAAAGCCCACCTCTTGATAGGAGGAACTGTAAAGCCACATTGGAAAGTGGTGCACCTAGAGGAATGAAAAGAATTTGTGGCTATGTTTCCAGTATACCACAGAGGCAAAGCCTAATGCAATATCTCAGTGTCCAGCTGCTAGCACTGAGCTTGTTAATGGTTTCTTAAAATTAAAAGAAAAAAAACCAACTACCAAGAAAAGAAACAGAAAATCCTGCAGCAGGGCTCAACAGCTAAACCCAACCAAATCTACAATAATTCACACTGTTGAAAGACAAAATCCTGATAAGAAGATAAAAGATAAGAAATTTTTATTACCCAAATCTGGATAGAAGAGTATTAGATGTATATCCTTCTCTTGTTCATCTTCCTGAAATGTAGTAGAATAACAGAAGATTTTAAAAAATGGTTTAGACTTTCTCCTAAAGAAGAAAGAGTTCTATCACTACTCCCAAATGAGGAATTATCTGAAAGTACAGGACATTTTCAGAAGAGGGAATAGAACCTAGTTGTTCTAATGCAGACTGAGTTTTCTCTCTCTTCCTCTCCTCTTCTGTTTTCTCTATCTTCCCACAGGTGCCTGTAGTTTAGAGAACAAAATAATGTGAGAAGAGAGTCAAGAATTCATTCATCCGATATTACAGAAAATTGAATATCTAGAGAAAGCCACCCAAACATAAACAAAACCCTATGAAATAGCAGGAAAACTTTCAAGAAAGAAAGAGAGAGAGAGCGATCACATCAAAAGCCAAAAGATGTGAAATAGAAGATGTAACTCAAGAACAGATAGAAACATCTTAGAATTTAATGATAAGAACATGAACTCAGTATAATAAGAGCTTAAAGACAAATGATAAAGCATTAGAATGAAATGAAAAAGGAAATTCACTTGTAAAGAATTGAGGGTACAAACTAATTTTAGAATCAATAAATAGATTTCAATGAACAATGAATTCAATAGGCACCACAGGAAATCTGCTTATATTCTCAAAGGAAAAGCTGAAGATAATCACGTAGGATGCACATGAAAAAAGAGATAAGAGCATTTAGAGAGACAGGAATGAATAAGGAAAGCAAAGACTACCTAAGTAAGGATAATTGGTATCCAAAAAGGAAAAAACACCAATAAATAAAAACAAAATTTTATTCAATGATGTAATAAAAGAAAAACTTCCTAAAACTAAGAAAAAATTGAATTTGCCATTGGAAAAAAAAAAATGCAATGTGTTCCAGAAATTACACCACTGAGATATATACTAGTTAAGGTTTTAGATTTCAAGACGGAATACGGAAAGAATACTTCAAGCATCCAGTCTTTAAAACAAATCATTTGCAAGAGAAAAAAAATCAGATTGGACTCCAACATTCTATGTCACGAGACAATAGAGCAGTATCTGCAAAATTCTTTGAGAAACAAAGTGTGTTCCAAGATTATACTTAACTTAAATGTCATTCATGTATAAAGGCAATAAATAGCAATCATTTTCAAATATAGAAAAGACTCAGGGAACATACAATCCGTGAGCCTTCTTTACAAAACTTCTTGACAATTACATATATCTACTCAAAAGAAAACTCAAAATAAAGAACTCATGACTAATGAAGTCCTGATGTTGTTGTTGTTGTTAGGTGCCGTCGAGTCAGTTCCAACTCATAGCGACCCTATGTACAACAGAATGAAACACTGCTCAGTCCTGCACCATCCTCATGATTGTTGTTATGCTTAAGCCCATTGCTGCAGACACTGTGTCAATCTATCTCATTGAAGGTCTTCCTCTCCTTCGCTGACCTTCCACTTTACCAAATATGATGTTCTTCTCCAAGGACTTGTCCCTCCTGATAACATGTCCAAAGTATGTGAGACGAAGTCTCAACAACTTTGCTTCTTAGGAGCATTCTGACTGTACTTCCTCCAAGACAGATCTGTTCATTCTTCTGGCAGTCCATGGTATATTCAACATTCTTTGCCAACACCATAACTCAAAGGTGTCAATTCTTCTTCAATCTTCCTTATTCATTGTTCAGCTTTCACATGCATATGAGGTGATTGAAAACACCATGGCTTGGGTCAGGCACACTTTAGTCCTTAAAGTGACATCTTTGCTTGTCAACACTTTAAAGAGGTCTTTTGCAGCAGATTTGCCCAATGCAGTACATCATTTGATTTCTTGACTGATGCCTCCATGGGTGTTAATTGTGGATCCAAGTAAAATGAAATCCTTGACAATTTCAATCTTTTCTCCATTTATCCTGATATTGCTTATTGGTCCAGTTGTGAGGATTTTTGTTTTCTTTATGTTGAATTGTAATCCATACTGAAGTCTGTAGTCTTTGATCTTCATCAGTAACTGCCCCAAGTCCTCTTCATTTTCAGCAAGCAAGGTTGTGTCATCTGCATAATACAGGTTGTTAATGAAGTCCTGATAGTAGTTTAAAATACAGAACTAATTTTATTATGGGAATTATGGTTATTGAAAAGAATTTGTATTATTTCCTTGGACGATGAATGAAAAACTAAATAGACCTACTACTCCTCACTTATCAACTAGCTTGTTATCTGACATTTCACATTTATGACAACAGGAAGAAATCTACTATCTGACTATTTTGCACATTAATGATGTGCATCTGGCAGTAATGAACACTGAGGTGCAAGGCAAGAGTAACATTAACTGTGATGGTTAAGGTTATATGTCAGCTTGGCTGGGCCATGATTCTCAGTGGTTTGGCAGTTATGTTATGATGTGATTCGGCAGCTGTGTAGTGAAGTAGTCATCCTGCATTTTGTGATCTGATGCAGTCTTCCTTGATTTTCACATAATGCCGATTTTCACATAACGATCTGGTCTTTGGAACCTAACCATGTCAATAAGTGAGGAGTAGGTGTATAAGATCAGCTAATGCACAGCTCTTTAACTGCAGAAAATCAATCACAACTGTTTAAAATTGAACCAAGTAGTTAAAAAAATTAAAAACACAATGATTCCAACTTCTTCATATTCTTGCATTGTGTATTTTCTTGACCTTAGCAAGATTTTGTAGAAAAAAAAAAAATCTCTTGTGATGAAGAAATATATAATGAAGTCTTATGATTCTGTGATATTTCAATTCAGTTTCGTTTTCTTATCTTTAATCAATTCAAATTATATATAAGTTTTGTAAGAAAAATAACATCTATAGCATGATCTAATTTTTATGAACATATTTATATCTCACCCTTCTCTGTATGAATAAAATTATATCTGTAATGATGTTTACTAAAGGCTAATGATGTTTATTCCTGGGTGGTAGGTATAAGTTTTTTTCCCCAATATTTTTAATTTTACTTTTTCTGACTTCTTTGGAGGCATAGTATGTGCACATATTAATTTTATAAAAGTTGTACAGTGATTTTTCATTAAAACAGAAAATAATGAAAATGGGAAGCAAATGTGCCAAAATGTCGACAGTGGGTGATGCTTACTGGTGAGACAATGTATGATTATCATATCATCTTTTTTTAGTTGTACTTTTTTATAATCTTTTTTAAATTTTAAAACTTAGTTTTTGTCTTAATTTGGAGAGAAAATGAATATGAATCACACAAACTAATGCCTGTTAATCTTTTTTTTTTTTTTTTTAATTTTTTTTTGGTCATCTGCTTGTGTTGTAGCTCACGTCTCCAGTAAGAACCCAAGTTCAGTTGTTGGAAAGTTCTCTCTCATTTGTTACCAGACACAAGAACAGGATGCCTGCCTAAGCTTCAACAAGAATTAAACCATTGCCTAAAAGAAATCTGCTAAACATCTGAAATATGTCCATGGTACAGTCTGGTTAATATGAAAAAGCAGAATGTGTAGCTTAAAATTCTGTTAAAGAGAAATGTGATTCAAGGATGTTAATGAACGCATGCAGTGAGGCACGTTATTGAAAGGGGAAGATGACAGTCATTGGAAATAAGGCAGAAAATACCAAAGAACTGCATTAAGAGCATAAGACTTTTGTCAAGTAACCAAAAGTTTGTTAGTGTAATGAAATCATAAGCACCTTTGGCAAAATGGTGGAAGGGCTTGTTGTTGTTGCTGTGTGCCATCAAGTCGGTTCCGACTCATAGCGACTCATAACCCCACAGGGTTTCCAGGGAGCGGCTGGTGATTTGAACTGCCAACATTTTGGTTAGCAGCCAAACTCTTAACCACTATGCCACCAGGGCTCCGCTGGAAGGGCAGGATTATGTAAAAGAACAACAATAACCATAAACCCAACATAAATGTTCTGCTAACTAACTGTAAGCCATGGGCAATAAGTAAGACTTGGAATAAAAATAAAAAACATAAAGGAATAATGATTAACATCAGGAGAGAAAGTAATCTGGTAGGAGGCTGCCCTTTAAACTTACCCACTTCTCTTCACCCTCCTGCCTCTGCCACTCTGGTGGTAAGCAGTCCTTCTAGAAAAACATTGTGGCTGCTCACAGGGGGCAGAAATGCACATTCAGCTGAGTTCTGAGACTGAGTGTATGCTCAAGGGGTGCTCTGTGAGATCTGTAAGGAAGTCAGGGATCCCTAAGCAAGGCCTATAAAAGAAGAAGATAAAAATACCACTACAGCAAGAACCTAAAAAGGCTAAAATACAAACAACCAGAACACCTTGGGTATGGAGTCCTTGGGTGGCATAACTGGTTAAGCACTAAGCTGTTAACCAAAAGATTGGTAATTTGAGTTCATGCATAGAAGAAAGGCTTGGTGACCTACTTCTAAAAATCAGCCAGTGAAAACTCTGTGTATCACAATGGTCTGATCCCACTGAGTGTGGGATCACCACGTGTCAGAGCCAACTCAATGGCAGCTAACAACAACAATGACATGGAGTCCTTGGGTGATGGTAATGGTTAAGCACTTGACTGCTAATCAAAATGCTGGTGGTTCAAGTCCACCCAGAGGCACTACAGAAGAAAGGCTTGGTGATCTAATTATTAAAAATCAGCCATTAAAACACTACTGAGTTGCCATGAGTCATAACTGACTCCTTAATAACTGCTTTTGTTTTTGTCTTAATCGTTAAAAAGAATCAAAGTAATAGTAACTCTAACCATCATTTTCTGCAGTAATGAAAAAGAAACTGTGTCTTGAATGCTCTTTTCCAAGGAAAGTGGTTTTTATATACATAGACTCATGTAATTCTCTGAGATAGCAGATATTATTAACCCAATTTTATAAAGAAATCACAGAATTTACAGAGAAAGTAAGCAATTTGCCCAAGCCATGGAAGCAGCTGTGAAGAAATCAAAAGCGGTTTTGAACGGGGCAAATCTGCTGCAAAAGATCTCTTTCAAGTATTAAAAAGCAAAGATGTCGCTTTGCGGAAGAAGATGTTGCCTGACCCAAGCCATGATATTTTCAATCTCTATATGCATGTGAAAGCTGGACAATGAATAAGGAAGACTGAAGAAGAATTGATGCCTTTGAATTATGGTGTTGGCGAGATTTTGTCTCATGTACTTTGGACATGTTATCAGGAGGGTCCAGTCCTTAGAGAAGAACATCATCCTTGGTAAAGTAGAAGGTTGGAAAGAAAGAGGAAGACCCTCAAGGAGATGGGCTGACACAGTGGCTGCAACAATGGACTCAAACATAGCAAGGTTGTAAGGATGGAGCAGGATCGGGCAGTGTTTCATTCTGTTGTACGTAGGGTCTCCATGAGTCAGAACTGACTCGATGGCACCTAGTAACAACACCAACAAGGCAGAGTCGGGATTCAAACCCAAGAAGATCTGACTTCGAAGTCCATACTCTTTTTACCACCCAATATTAGAAATCAATATTATTTAATTATAAGCACAGAAATTGAGTTTTTATAATGTGATAAAACTGGAAAATCCTAGGCTTGAAATCCAGAGAAATGCCAAGGGTTCTTTTTATTATAATCAATCTGGACTTAATTCCAATTCCTAAGATGGGTTGTTTTAATGGATGATTCAAAAGTAATTAAATTGTGGTTTTTGAAAAAAATGAATTTAGCAAAAGCAGGGACAGATCCTGCTGATAAAGGAATGATATCGATGAAATGAATTTCTGTAATTGAAAATAACCTTGGTGAGATCTAGGCTGATTTTGATGAAAAGACTTTAAACACATCTAATGTTTGTTTTAATTTAGTTAAGTATCAACACATTCCCTTTAAACTTTTTCCAGACGGTCTACTAAAAAAGATATATTTTCAAAAGAAAAAAGTTCCATTGTACAGCCAAAATCTAAAAGACCACATATTGGTCAAATCTAGCATGGAAATACTAGAAATACTTCCGAAAATCATTCTATTCTATAGTTGTGAAAGCAATTCATCCACAAAAAGATAGTGTTTGGAAGGCACAATCATCTTTCTAAAGCAAATTTTGTTATTTTTCAATATTTAACATTGAAAAACACTATCTTTTAGGTAATCTACACAGTTCATAGTGAATCCCCTTAGTCCAGGCATAATGCCTCATACCTTGATGTTTCTTTTTCTATGCTTTTTGAGAATGCTTTGCTTGAGCATTTATCTATAATCTTGTCTCATATCCTACATACTCTGCTCTGCCCAGGGATACTGGGCCACAAGGAGGTGGTGAAATATAGTCAAAAGAGTATATGATACGAAATTGGAGGAACGGAGCCTGAGTTTTAAATCAAACTGGTTAGTAGTCAGATCACCGGGGCTGCATACATTCCAAGAGGCAAGGACTGTTCAGTACCATGAGCCAACGGCCTAGAAGATTGAGTAGGTATTCAATCAGTACTTGCTGAAAGTGCAGATAGCGTGCATTATAGACCTTATAGGATTATTGTTAAGATTAAATAAGGAAGTAACGGAGTCCCTAGATGGTGCAAATGGTTAACCACTCAGCTAATAACCAAAAGGTTGGCAGTTCCAACCCACCCAAAGGCGCCTCAAAAGAAAAGCTTGGTCAGCTTCCAGAAAGTCACAGCTTTGAAAACCCTACAGAGGGTAGTTCTACTCTGAAAGAGTTGCCATGTGTTGGAACTGACTCAACAACAATTTTTTTTAACTGCAAAACATAAGTTATTATGACCATCATTGTGATTGTTGAAGTGACTCTTCAACATTGTTAAATTAACTATGGCCAAAATCTTGGTTTTGGATCACTGAGATCTATTTATTTCTAGTTTAATCTGCAGCAAAAAAAAAAAAAAAGTGTGAAAAATATATTCAAGACATTGGCTGAGGTGTGTCCAAATATCATACCCATAAAGCAGTCAGCTTGTAACTGTTGCTCCTGAGAATGCTAATGTGACTTGACTTTGATGCCAAATACTCACACTTCCTCTCATAGAGAGACCATGACTAAGAAATTTTCAAGACAAATAAATCCTTCTCTTTTCTCACTGCCAAAGTCCAATTCAGCTTTAAACCAAGTCCTAGTTCTGAAAATTTGGAATAGGAAAGATGAAGTGTCAGTTCAGTTCTTCTTGGATGTGGGCTCAAGTCAATGACTGAGCAAATCCTGATTGTAGCACGAAACCCAGAGTTTGAGCTAAGAGTCACACTGGCTTCCCTATGGTCCACCAAGCAAAGAAAGACTGAATGTAAGATAAAGGTCCCTCTTCTCTGAGTGGTAGAACAGAACCACACTGTCTCTCACTTTTCTAATTCACTCTGTGACATTTTTCTCTGCCAGCATTCTGTTGGTTGCTGTTTTTATGAGATTCTGTGTTCTATTTCATTTTATTTCTTTAGCATGCTAAAACTACTTGATAAACCAAGTTTAACCTGTAGCTGGGAAGCAATCAGGGGCCTTTGTTGGAGTAAACCTACGTTAATAAAGAAAGGGCTCAGAGTCCCTTTCCTGGGAGTATGACCTGTACTTTTTAAAAGCTGATTAGTACCATGTTCAAGAAAAGACAATGAAATAGAAAAGGTCAAGAAAAAAGGAGCGATCTCATAGAAAAAAGAAACATGACACCTCCATGTTCACTGGGTCTTCTTTTCCCCAGGCATCAGCGCTACTACTCACTTAACCAAAATCATAATAGCCTTCCATTCTCTTATTGATATTCAGGCTTGCAGATTCTAAGAGACACAGCTTGTTTGGCTATAATTTGTTTATTTTGTGGGGGGATATTTATAAAAGTTATTTGAAGTGTAACAGGGTTTTGGACCTTCTAACTCAATGTTAAGTTGACAAGTGCACCACCAGACATAAAAAATAAGAATTACATTAATGGTGACACAAGCGGTCTGTGTCAAGAAAGAAGCAGTTCTAATCATTTTCAGAAACAAGGAGAGGTCCATGTGTTCATTCAGACCTTTTTGTTTTAGGACCACAGTTCCATTCACTAATCTCTTCTTCCAGATTTCTACACATCTACCAGAACTTTGGAGCCCTGGTGGTACAGTGGTTAACAGCTCAGCTGCTAACCAAAAGGTCGGCAGTTCAAATCCACCAGCAGATCTACTCAGTCCTACAGGGTTGCTATGAGTCGAAATCGACTCGACAGTAATGGGTTTGGTTTTTGGGTTTACCAGAACTTTGGCACGTGAGGCAGGAAAATGTGGCAATAGCTTTCAACTCTGGTTCAGTCAAGATTGTCTTGAATTTATAGGACAAAATGGTAGAGATTGTGATTCCTTACTTCTACTACTGCTATCAGTCTCATAAGCAACCCTATACAACAGAGAATGGCCCCCACAGGGTTTCCTAGGCTGAAATCTTTACTGGAGCAGATCATCAGGTCTTTTCTCCTGTGGAGCGGGTGGTGGGCTCAAAGTGCCAACCTTTTGGTTTGCAGCTGAGTGTTTAGCCATTGCACCAACTATAGTGTTGCTATGAGCCGGAATCAACTAGATGGCATACAACAACAGCACCACCACTACCAGTTGCCATTAAGTCAATTCCGACTCATGGCGACCCCATGTGTGCAGAGTAGAACTGCTCCATAGGGTTTTCAAGGCTGTGACTTTTCAGAAGCGGTTCACCAGGCCTGTCTCCTGAGGCACCTTTGGGTGGGTTCAAACTGACAACCTGTTAGTAGTCAAGTACTTAGCTGATTGCATCACCAAAGGAATCCTTGTGATTCCGCTGTTGTTGTATGTTGTTGAGTTGATTCCAACTCATAGCAACCCTATATGACAAAGTTTTCTAGAGCTGCTCCATAGGGGTCCGTAGGATTTTTAATATTTATAGGAGCGGATGGCCAAGTCTTTTCTCCTGCAGAGTCATGGGTAGGTTCAAATCGCTAACCTTCTGGATAGCAATTTAACCATGTCACCACCAGGGCTCCTTAGCGGACATTATTCACTGATAATGGTTATTATGTCAAAATATCTGAGGCATAATCCTCTACACACCTCTTTACCACATCAACAAGAACTGCTTCAGATGGGCGTCAGTTAATTCTGGCACAAAATCATTGTTTTAAAAGAATAAAATGTGGTTTACCTTGTTCTTGTCATCGTTACTTTGAACATTTGCTATTAACAAATTTTGAATCTACTAGCAGACCTAATATTTTGAAATTTATGTGTCATCATTAGTTATCTTATTCTAGAGCTAAATTTAATTTTATCAACATTTTATTTTTATGCATACCTATATTAAAAAGTCAAAAATAAGATTAGAAGGATTTTTCTTTGGTCCCTAGATGAAACTTGAAGCAATTCCAATCTTCGGCCAGGAGCTGTCCTGCCAAGTTGCAGACTGTCATGGATTGAATTGTGTCCACCAAAATATCTGTCGACTTGGCTGGGTCATGACTCCCAGTATTCTATGACTGTGTACCATTTTGTAATCTCATGTGATTTTCTTACGCAGTGTAAACTCTATCACTATGTGTTGCAAACTCTGTCACTTCTCCTGGAGCCAATGCCCTGAATTCGGACTTGTAGCCTACTGGACTGTGAGAGAATAAACTTGTCTTTGTTAAAGCCATCCATTTACGGTATTTCTGTTAGAGCAGCACTAGATGCCTAAGACATAGACCAAGATAAAAATAAATATGGGAAACAAAGGGTTAATTTTACAGTTTAGTCAGAGAACTCCTTGAGCTCCCTTTTGCCTTGGAAGAGTTTCAGAAGAATACCAACATCTAATTTCCTAATTGTGTCAGAACTCCCAAACATTATCAGGAAAAAATTTAAAAATAGAATAATCTAGAATCCTAAACTTTTCTCCAGTGTTGATTATTCCTAGAAAACAAAAATTACCCTTTAATCTTCTTGTTTTCTGTTCTGTTATAGAATCATAAACACTTCCTACTTCTTGGATTGCTCTTGGATATTTGCAAGACACATTTACATGGTTCTTGTTCAGCTAGATCCTGAACAGAAATATCTGTGATATGCTTTCTGTATTGGAAATGACTTGTTGGAATGTATGTTGCAAAAGTCATTAAAGCATAGTAAATGAGTACATATTCATCCTCACAGATTCAGAACAACATAGGTGCAATTAGCTCTCTTCCGTGATTCACTGATACGTCTTCCAAAGGAAAGTAATTTGATATGATTTCATTATGTACGTGAAAAGGAATCTCCCATGAGGAAGTTTTGCTGTTGTTTAGGTATTTTTACTTATTTAGGTTTCTGGGAAAATTATTTCTTGCCATCATATTCACTCTCTTTGGTAATTACATAGTCAATGACAGTTTTCCTTGGTTTCAAATGCACTTAACCAAAAATGTGTCTCCCACTACAGTGTAAATATTGATCATCATGGTTAATAATTTTTTAAAAAGAAAATAATTTGGGAAAATATGGTGAATAAATAAAAAGTAAGGTGCTGGATCATTGAAGTTTCTTGTCTATGTAGTAAGGGTTTTCTTGAACAAAAAGTAGCCATGCATTTACTGACCTCATTTCCATATAATAATTTATCACATGTATATCTGAGAACTAACAAAAACTTCAGAAATCACAATCCCTTCCCAATGAATTACTTCTTCCAGGAAAAGAGGGTGTGAATAAGCAGGAGTCACTTCTGCGAAAGCGCTAAGCAAACACTAAGGGAGATGACACAGAGCACTTTCATGATTAATGTCGCTAAGTCTCATATTCACCACTCATCTGTCAGGTTGTCATACTGGGTGGCTTGTGTGTTGCTACGATGCTCCATATTTGTGCCCATTCCAAAGAAACGTGATCCAACAGAATGCAGAAATTATCGAATATCATTAATATCACATCCAAGTAAAATTTTGCTGAAGATAGTTCAAAACCGGTCACAGCAGTACATGGACAGGGAACTGCCAGAAATTCAAGCCGGACTCAGAAGAGGATGTGGAACAAGGGATATCATCGCTGATGTCAGATGGATCTTAGCTGAAAGCAGAGAATACCAGAAAGATGTTTACCTGTGTTTTACTGACTGTGCAAAGGCATTCAACGGTACGAATCATAACAAATTATGAATAACATTGCAAAGAATGGGAATTCCAGAACATTTAATTATGCTCATGAGGAACCTGTACACAGTTCAAGAGGCAGTCATCCAAACAGAACAAGGGGATACAGTGTGGTTTAAAATCAGGAAAGGTGTGCATCAGGGTTATTTGCTTTCATTATACTTGTTCAATCTGTATGCTGAGCAAATAATTCACGAAGCTGGACTATATGAAGAATGGGGCATCAGAATTGAAGGAAGACTCATTAACAACCTGTGATATGCAGATGACACAATCATCCTTGCTAAAAGTGAAGAGCACTTGAAGTACTTACTGCTGAAGATCAAAGACTGCAGCTTTCAGTATGGATTATACCTGAACATAAAGAATACAAGAGTCCTTACAACTAGACCAATAATCAACATCATGATAAATGGAAAAAAGATTGAAATTGTCAAGCATTTCGTTTTACTTGGATCCACAATCAACACCCATGGAAGCAGCAGCCAAAAAATTAAACTATGCATTGCACTGGGCAAATCTGCTGAAAAAGTCCTCTTTCAAGTGTTAAAAAGCAAAGATGTCACCTTGAGAACTAAAGCGCGCCTGACCCAAGCCACAGTATTTTCAGTTGCCCTATATGCTTGTGAAAGCTGGACAATGAATAAGGAAGACCAAAGAAGAATTGATGCATTTGAATTATGGTGTTGGTGAAGAATATTGAATATACCATGGACTTCTAGAAGAACAAACAGGTCTGTCCTG
This sequence comes from Dugong dugon, assembly GCA_030035585.1. NCBI lineage: Eukaryota > Metazoa > Chordata > Mammalia > Sirenia > Dugongidae > Dugong > Dugong dugon. The sequence continues at coordinate 14,219,717 of CM057463.1, read as the reverse complement.
GAACAAATACAGCCAGAATGCTCCTTAGAAGGGAGGATGGCAAGACTTTGTCTCAAGTACATTGGACATATTATCAGGAGGGACCAGTTCCTGGATGTCTTAGTCATCTAGTGCTGCTATAACAGAAATACCACAAGTGGATGGTTTTAATGAAGAGAAGTTTATTTCCTCACAGTTAAAGTAGGCTAAAAGTCCAAATTCAGGGCACCAACTCCAGGGGAAGGCTTTTTCTCTGTCGGCCTTCTTCTCTTCAGTGTTCTCCTGGACTAGGAGCTTCTTTGCGCAGGAACCTGGTCCAAAAGACACACTCTGCTCCCGGCACTGCTTTCTTGATGGTATGAGATCCCCAACTCAGTGCTTGCTTCCCTTTCCTTTTATCTCTTGAGAGATAAAAGGTGGTACAGGCCACACCCCAGGGAAACTCCCTTTACATTGGATCAGGGGTGTGACCTGGTTAAGGGTGGTGTTACAATCCCACCCTAATCCGCTTTAACATAAAATTACAATCACAAAATGGAGGCCAACCACACATTTCTGGGAATCATGGCCCAGCCAAATTGATACACACATTTTTTGGGGGGACATAATTCAACCCATGACACTGGAGAAGGACATCATGCTTAGTAAACTGGAGGGTCAGCAAAACAGAGGAAGACCCTCAATGAGATGGACTGACACAGTGGCTGCAACAATGGACTCAAATAAAGCAATGATTTTGAGGATGCTGCGGCACCAGGCAGTGTTTCATTCTGTTGTACATAGGGTCCTTTATGAGTTGGACCAGACTCAATGGCACCTAATAACTACAACAAGTCTTATATAGTTTACACCTCCAATAGAATTCACTTGCTCTTCCCATATTTTCTGATTAAAGTAATAAAGGAAGTTATAAAAAAAGTGTGACAAGCAGTTCTCAGAGCATAGACAACAAGATTAGGTTAAGTGCTCGACTGCTAACTCAAAGGTCAGTGGTTCGAACCTACCAGCCATTCTATGGGAGAAAAGAACTAGCAATCTGCTCCCGTAAAGATTTCAGCCTAGGAAACCCTACAGAGCCTTTGTACTGTGTCCTATGGGATTGTTGTGAGTCAGAATCTACTCAATGGCACATGTCTTAGTTATCTAGTCCTGCTATAACAGAAATACCACAAGTGAATGGCTTTAACAAACAAAAGTTTTTTCTGTCACAGTTTAGGAGGCTAGAAGTCCAAATTCAGGGTGCCAGCTCTAGGGAGAGGCTTTCTCTTTCTGTCGGCCCTGGGGGAAGATCTTTGTCACCAAATCTTTTCCTGGTCTAGGAGCTTCTCAGTGCAGGGACCCTAGGTCCAAAGGACACACTCTGCTTCTGGTGCTTCTTTCTTAGTGGTAAGAGGTCCTCCCCTCTCTGCTAGCTTCTCTCTTCTTTTATCTCTTGTAAGATAAAAGGAAATGCAGGGCACGTCCCAGGGAAACTCCTCTTACATCAGATCAAGGTTGTGACCTGAGTAAGGGTGTTACATCCCATCCTAATCCTCTTTAACGTAACCTAATCTTGCCTCTAGGTCTTTGCACATATCATTATAATACTTTACTTTATCCTCTCCAGCCGTCCTTTGAAATTTTCTGTTCCTCTCTTTTACTTCATCATTTCTTCCTTTAGCTTTAGTTACTCGACATTTAAGAGCAAGTTTCAGAGTCCCTTCTGACAGTCATTTTGGTCTTTCATTTCTTTCCTGTCTTTTTAATGACCTCTTGTTTTCTTCATGTATGAAGTCCTTGACATCATTCCACAACTCGTCTGGTCTTCAGTCATTAGTGTTCAACGCGTCAAATCTATTCTTTAGATGGGATATACTCAAGGTCGTACTTCGGCTGTCGTGGACTTGTTCTAATTTTCTTCAGTTTCAACTTGAACTTGCATATGAGCAATTGATGGTCTGTTCCGCAGCCAGCCCCTGGCCTTGCTCCGACTGATGATATTGAGCTTTCCCATCATCTCTTTCCACAGATGTAGTCAATTTGATTCCTGTGTAGACCTGAAGATAGAAAATCAAAAGAGAAGAACATGCTCAGCACTTCTCAAGCTGAAAGAACTGAAGAAAAAATTCAAGCCTCGAGTTGCAATAGTGAAGGATTCTATAGGGAAAATATTCACTGATGCAGGAAGCATCAAAAGAAGATGGAAGGAATACACATAGTCATCATACCTTCGATGTTCAACCATTTCAGGAGGTAGAATATGATCAGGAACTAATTGTACTGAAGGAAGAAGTCCAAGCTGCACTGAAGGCATTGGCAAAAAACAAGGCTCCAGAAATTGTTGGAATATCAATTGAGAGGTTTCAACAAACGGATGTAGCGATGGAAGTGCTCATTCACCTATGCCAAGAAATTTGGAAGACAGCTACCTGGCCAATCGACTGGAAGAAATCTATATTTATGCCTATTCCCAAGAAAGGTGATCCCACCGAATGCAGAAATTATTGAACAATATCGTTAATATCTCACACAAGTAAAATTTTGCTGAAGATCACTCAAAAGTGGCTGTAGTAGTATATCAACAGGGAACTGCCAGAAATTCAGTCCAGATTCAGAAGAGGACGTGGAACCAGGGATATCATTGCTGATGCCAGATGGATCCTAGCTGAAAGCAGAGAATATTAGAAAGATATTTACCTGTGTTTTATTGACTATGAAAAGGCATTCAACCGTGTGGATCATAACAAATTATGGAAAACACTGTGAAGAATGGGAATTTCAGAACACTTAATTGTGCTCATGACGAACCTGTACATAGATCAAGAGGCAGTTGTTCGAACAGAACAAGGGGATACTGCATGGTTTACAGTCAGGAAAAGTATGCGTCAGGGTTGTATCCTTTCACCATACCTATTCAATCTGTATGCTGAGCAAATAATCCGAGAAGCTGGACTATATGAAGAAGAACATGGCATCAGGACTGGAGGAAGACTCATTAAAACCTGAGCTAGACAGATGACACAACCTTGCTTGCTGAAAGTGAAGAGCTTTTGAAACACATACTGATGTAAATCAAAGATCACAGCCTTCAGTATGGATTACACCTCAACATAAAGAAACCAAAAATCCTCACAACTGGACCAATAAGCAACATCATGATAAATGGAGAAAAGACTGAAGTTGTCAAGGTTTCATTTTACTTGGATCTGCAATCAACACCTATGGAAGCAGCAGTCAAGAAATCAAACGACTTATTGCATTGGGCAAATTGGCTGTCAAAGACCTCTTTAAAGTGTTGAAAAGCAAAGACGTCACCTTGAAGGCTAAGATGCGCCTGACCTAAGCCATGATATTTTTAGTCACCTCATATGCATGTGAAAGCTGGACAATGAATAAGGAAGACCGAAGAAGAGTTTACACCTTTGAATTGTGGCACTGGGGAAGAATATCGAATATACCATGGACTGGCAGAAGAATGAACAAATCTGTCCTGGAAGAAGGACAACCCAAATGCTCTTTAGAAGCAAGGATGGTGGGACTATGTCTTACATGGTTCGGACAGGTTATCAGGAGGGATCAGTCCCTGGAGAAGGACATCATGCTTGGTGTCATGGTTTGAATTATGTCCCCCCAAAAATGTGTGTATCAATTTGGCTGGACCATGATTCCCAGAATTGTGTGGTTGGCCTCCATTTTGTGATTGTAATTTTATGTTAAAGAGGATTAGGGTGGGATTGTAACACCACCCTTACCCAGGTCACATCCCTGATCCAATGCAAAGGTAGCTTCCCTAGGGTGTGGCCTGCACCACCTTTTACCTTACAAGAGATAAAAGGAAAGGGAAGCAAGCAGAGAATTGGGGACCTCATACCATCAAGAAAGCAGTGCCAGGAGCAGAGCACTTCCTTTGGACCTGAGGTTCCTTCACTGAGACGCTCCTAGACCAAGGGAAGACTAATGACAAGGACCTTCCTCCAGAGCCGACAGAGAAAGCCTTCCCCTGGAGCTGATGCCCTGAATTTGGACTTGTAGCCTACTAGACTGTGAGAAAATAAATTTCTGTTAAAGCCATCCACTTGTGGTATGTCTGTTACAGCAGCACTAGATGACTAAGACACTTGGTAAAGTACCAGGTCAGCCAAAAAGAGGAAGACTCTCAACGAGATGGATTGTCACAGTGGCTGCAATGATAGGCTCAAGCACAACAATTGTGAGCCTGGCGCAGGACCGGGCAGTGTTTCATTCTGTAGTACATAGGGTCACTCTGAGGTGGAACTGAACTCAACAGCACCTAACAACAACAACAATCTTGCCTCATTAACCACAGGCAGAGATTAGGATTTACAACACATAGGAAAATTACATCAGATCACAAAATGGAGAAAAAACACTAATACTAGGAATCATGGCATAACCAAGTTGACACACATTTTAGAGGGACACAATTCAATCCATGACAGCACACAATAACAAAAATAAATAGAAACAAAACATTCTTGAATCAAAGGGTTTATTATTACTAAACTGAGCAAAGAATTCAAGAATTGCATTCTTTTGTCTACGGTGTGTCATTCACTCCGTGTGTTTTCATTCCTAAAGAAGACAGGAAAGTAAACACCATCAATTGTCACTTAAAGAATTTGGAATCACCTAAAGCCTTTCTTTCTCCCCCAAACGCCTGCAGAACTTGGCTAAGAAATCACTCTATTACTGTGAAAATAAATGAGAGGATTGTGCATAATACCATAGCATGCATAGAAATCCAAGTTAGTGGTGTATTGAGAGGGATCTGTTTTCCTATTCCCAGATGATCGAATTAAGACGTGAACGGCAGGGAGTGCTTTCAGAATAACTCTGTTCATTACAGATGCTCTTGGAGGAAGAATCTAAAGTGTTCCAAGTCCCAAGGGCAAATCTGCTACACTGAGTGTCCTTTGGATTGACATCCATACTAGTCAACTTACAATAAGCCATAGCTCAAATCCCACAACAGTTCTGCTGGCCAGAATATTTTTATTGTAGAAAGGATCAAGAATATGGCTTGAAATAGGCTGATCTTGTATTCAGGCTGTAGTAAGGTTGGATATTTAAAATCAAATAATTAAATTTGCTGTCTTCTATAAGCAGGACAATAGTGTCTATCATTATTGAAATGATGGGTATGAACATCACAGTAATGAAATGAGCATATACTCAATGCCCACAGAAATCAAACCATGTATTGCATTGGGCAAATCTGCCACAAAAGACCTCTTTCAAGTGTTAAGAAGCAAAGATGTCACTTTAAGCAATAAGCTGCACCTGGTGTTTTCAAGCCAGGGTGTTTTCAATCACCTCATATGCATGTGAAAACTGGACAATGAATAAGGAAGACTGAAGAAGAATTGATGCCTTTGAGTTATGGTGTTGGCAAAGAATATTGAACATACCATGGACTGCCAGAAGAAAGAACAAATCTGTCTTGGAAGAAGTACAGCAGCCAGAATGCTCCTTGGAAGTGAGGATGGTAAGACTTCGTCTCACGTACTTTGGACATGTTATCAGGAGGGACTAGTCCCTGGAGAAGGAAATCAGGCTTGGTAGAGGGTCAACAAAAGAGAAGAAGACCCTCAGTGAGTTGGATTGACACAGTATCTGCAACAATGGGCTCAAGCATAGCCAACGATTGTGAGGATGGCGCAGGACCAAGTAGAGTTTCATTCTGTTGTACACAGGGTCACTGTGAGTCGAAACCGACTCAATGGCACCTAATAATAACATACTCTAGTTCCAAGTTCAGGCCAGCACATGATAGGTACACAAGAAATATGCAATTATTGAACCAAAAGGAAAGAAAATGATTTCAGCCAAAGTTTGTTTCCAGAGGAAAAAAGTCACATCTGAAATCACTTATGAATCATTTGATTTACGGTACAAGAAACAAAGTTGGTTTGCAAAAGAAATCATGTCTTTAATTTCTGCATCAAGACATAGGAAAAAAATTTTACCATAAAGAAAGAATTTGGAAGTATGTAATGTGATATTACCTGAGGTCATAAGTATTCTTTTTATCAGAGAAACTAAAATATTCATACTTTGTGATTTTAGCTGTAACCCTTAACCCACTATATCTGCCAAGAAACAATTTTGTTCCACTTTGACTCCCATTTCCTGTACCATAATTCTATCTTCCTTCTTCCTCACTCCATATAATAAACAGATACATATTCATCCTCAAGACTCAGAATAACATGTAGGCGCAATTAGCTTATTTCCATGATTCACTGATACTTGTTCCAAGAAATAGCTCCTATCAAAAATCAAGTCCTTTTATTGAATTTACCAGTTACTTACCACAGACTTGAAGGTAACACATTCTTAAACTATCCAGCCTCAAGGGAATCTAACAATCTAAAGTTATTTCAGGTTTTTCAAGATTTATTCACATTTTTATTCCTATATAGACAACATCTGGGTCATACTTAACTAGAAGAACTTGTGGGGAATTCCCTACATACTTGTCTAAGAAAGCAAGGGCACTTGTTAACAGGAGAGGTAATCCAATTAGAATAATTGATATTTGCAAAGCAAAGATTCAATTTGGCTTCCACCCAACCTTGCCTCCCATCACATATGCAAGGAATCTGCACTGATATTTAAAAGCCACAAGTCTGCAGAGAAGTAAAATGAACCTGGGTTCATTTTTAAAGGATTCTTCTCTTCTACTCAGAGAACAAGCCAATTAGTCTAGTTTACTGCCTTTGAGGTGAGAAGGAAGGATTAAGATGGCAAAAGGGAAAGAGAAGGATTAACTTTTCTTTCACTAGGCAACTACTTTTTCCATCTTTCAAAACGTTTTTGAATATCATACTTTTTAATGCTATCAAGCCATAATTCCCTGATTAAATGTTGCATGAGAAACAATTATACCATGCAAATAAAGCAGCTTTTTTCCTGAGACGTAGCCATCAGAGTATTTCAGTCTATGCTGCACTGTCTGGCTGACTCAGACCTTGAACTCAGAAAGTCTGGTCTGTTTCTCCTCCCTCACTTAACAGGAGAACACACTGTCAGCACTCAATTAATAAACAACGATACAAAGTCCTAGGAGGCAATTTGTGGCCCACTCCTGGACATCCTTCCCTTTGGCCTGGCTCACTGTGCACGGATAGATCTGGCTGCAGCCCCTACTGAAATGATGGAAAATATCTGACACTTAAGCAGGGGGTAGAATCCTCCACATGAGACACTACCAACTTACCAAGGCGGTAAGCAGTGAGAAAAACAACTCCTTCTTCTCACTACTTGTCAAAAGTGTAAAACTGTACATCACTTTTGATAAAACCTTGGGAGGTACAATGAGAATTTATTTCCTCCCACATCCAAATGTGTTTCCCCTTGGAATTAGATGTTCCTTTGAAAACTTAGAGACTTCTTAATATGGCATTGCACGACATACGGTCACTTACTAAACACCAGGAGCATGCATTACACTCTAATTAAACTTTAAAAAAAAAAAGCCACTAAGTGCCATTTGACACAAGGGATAGAGAAGGATTAATTTCCAAACATAGGCAACATGGACAGCTTTTTCTCCTCAGAATGCAAAGGCATCTTTTTGCTTTTGCTGTTGTGTTACTCAATGAGATTTGAGGAGCAAGACTACGGGATGGAAATGTATAAACTCGTTGTCTTTTGTTGTTATCCGTAGTTGCACTTGTTGTTGTTATTAGGTGCCATCGAGTTGGTTGCGACTCATAACAACGCTGTGTACAACAGAACGAAACACTACTCTGTCCTGCGCCATCCTCACAATCGTTGCTATGCTTGGGCCCATTGTTGCAGACACTGTGTCAATCCATCTAGTTGAAGGTCTTCCTCTCCTTCGTTGACTCTCTACCAAGCATGATGTCCTTCTCCAGGGACTAGTACTTCCTGATAACATGTGCAAAGTATGTGAGACGAAGTCTTGCCATACTGGCTTCTAAGGAGCATCCTCACTGCTGTACTTCCAAGACACACTTGTTCATTCTTCTGCCAGTCCAAGTATATTCAATATTCTTGGCCAACTCCTTAATTCAAAGGCATCAATTCTTCTTCAATCTTCCTTATTCATATGAGGTGATTGAAAATATCATGGCTTGGGTCAGGAGAACCTTAGTCCTCAAAGGAACATCTTTGCTTTTTAACACTTGAAAGAAGACTTTTTCAGCAGATTTGCCGGATGCAATACATCATTTAATTTCTTGACTGCTGCTTCTATTGGTGTGGATTGTGGCTCCAAGTAAAATGAAATCCTTGACAACCTCAATCTTTTCTCCGTTTATCATGATATTGCATATTGGCCCGGTTGTGAGGATTTTTGTTTTCTTTGCTTTAAAGTGTAATCCATATGGAAGGCTGTAGTCTTTGATCTTCATCACCAAGTGCTTCAAGTCCTCTTCACATTCAGCAAGGAAGGTTGTATCATTGGCATGTCACAGGTTGTTAATGAGTCTTCCTCTAATCCTGATGCCCCAGTCTTCATATAGTCCAGCTTCTCAAATTATTTGTTCAGCATACGGATTGAATAAGTATGGTGAAAGGATATAACCCTGACATACGCTTTTCCTGATTTTAAACCATGTAGCATCTCCTTTGTTATGGGTTGAATTGTGTCCCCCCAGAATATGTGTAAACTTGGCTAGGCCATGATTCCCAGCATTATGTGATTGTCTACCATTTTGTCATCTGATGCAATTTTCCTATGTGTTGTAAATCCTACCTCTATGATGTTAATGAGGCAGGATTAGAGGCAGTTATGTTAATGAGGCAGGGCTCAAACTACAAGATTAGGTTGTGTTTTAAGTCAATCTCTTTTGAAATATAAAAGAAGCTAGCAGAGGGACAAGGAGACAGCATACCACCAAGAAACAAGGGCTAGGAGAACAGTACATCCTTTGGACCCAGGGTCCCTGCACTGAGAAGCTCCTCAACCAGGGAAGATTGATGACAAGGACCTTCCCCAAGAGCAAACAGAGAGAAAAAGTCTTCCCCTGGAACTGGCATCCTGAATTTGGACTTCTAGCTTCCTAGACTGCGAGAGAACAAACTTCTCTTTGTTAAAGCCATCCACTTGTGGTATTTCTGTTATAGCACTAGATGACTATGACATGCTTGTTCTGTTGGAACTACTGTCTCTTGGTCTATGTATAGGTTCCACATGAGCACAATAAGTGTTCTGGAATTCCCATTCTTTGGAATGTTATCCATACTTTATTATAATCTTCACAGTCCAATGCCTTTGCATAGTCAATAAAACACAAGTAAACATCTTTCTGGTATTCTCTGATTTTAGCCAAGATTCATTTGACATCAGCAACAATATCCCTCATTCCAGTCACACTTAAGAAGCAATAAAAGAGATCATTCTTACCAGAATAACACACATTAAAATAGAAAATATAGCTATCATTTAACCAGGTAGAATGATTAATTTATCTGAAGTAAATATTATTTTAAAGGAATTTGCTTGGCCCAGGTCCACTCTTCTCTGAGAACCGCCTCTACAGTTATGAGGTCATTTTGGTAGTGCTTCTCGCTGTCCTCTGATTATAGGTAAGTGGACCAAGGGTAGGCACCTGTTCTATTCAGATTTCCTCTTTCATTAATTTACAGCTGGGAGCATGGAATGCTGGTCAGTCAATTGTTGGCCATGGAGCCAGAGGTAATGTCATTGCATGGCTATAGCAGCCTAATCCTGTCAAAGGGAGAGAGAGAGAACAGGTGCTCAAAGAGAAGACACAAGATGTCCTGTGATTCTAAAGAGAGAGTTTTAAAAGCATTTTTCAAAATCAGTTGCCATGAAGTTGACTCCGACTCATGGCAACTTCATGTGTGTCAGAGCAGAACTATGTTCCATAGGGTTTTCAGTGGATGACTTTTCTGAAGTAGATTGACAGGCCTTTGTTCCAAGGTACCTCTGGGTGGACTTGAACCTCCAACCTTTGAGTTAGCAGCTGAGTGCATTAACTGTTTGCACCACCCAGGGACTCCCTTGAAAGCATAGTTGCCTTATTTTCTGATGTCTTTGTAGTTCTTCGTTCTGATTCCTCATAATATTCAACTAAATTTCTTGCCCTTCCATTTTTCTTGAGATCTCTCTATTTCATTAAAATAGATTTCCTTTTTTAGGCTTATCTCAATGGGTATCTGACATAACCAGAAAAAAATTATCAAATTTATATTTTTATTAAGTAAACATATAGGATGAAAGTCACTCTGCCTGGAATTGTGGGACATTCAATAAATGAGAAAAAAATTCTACTCTCAAAGCAAATATGTTTCCAAGTAAAATGCAATGCAGTCTGTTCTAAGCGCCATATTAAGAGGCACACAAGGTGCTTGAGTCTTAGGTGATAAAAGTGTCAACACTGGAGTGTGTTTGAATCCTGTTACACAATAGCTGTGTGCCAGTTACCTTATTTATAAAGTGATATTGGTAGCATTACCTGCATCTTAGCAAGCATACATTAAATACTAGCTGCTATCACTCCAGAAACATCCGGAAGAGAAAGTAATTGTTATTTCAAAGGAACTCAGGGTAGAGTTCACAGAGGGGGGGCATTCGAGATGAATATTGAAAAAAACAATTGTCATTGACTCAACTCCATGGCAACCCCATGTGTGTCAGAGTAGAACCGTGCTTCATAGATTACATGCTGCCATCTTTCAGAAGTGGATTGCCAGGCTTTTCTTCTGGGGCACCTCTAGGTGTATTTGAAGTGCTAACCTTTCAGTTAGTAGCTGAATGCTTGACCCTTTGTGCCACCCAGGAAATCCTTGAACTGAAAGATGCAAATAATTTCAAAAGTAAGAAAAGCTATTCTAGAAGGGGCAAATAGAGGAAGCGAAGATATGGAGATATGAATATACATAGAATAGCCACATGGCCTACAATAAAGAATTGTAGGAGATTTAGAGGGAGATGAGGTTGAAAAGAAACAAGTGGTAAAAGCCTTTTAGTGCCAAGTGATGGGAACTGAACCTTATTCTGAAGGAAATACAGGACTGCCAAAGATCTTTTTAACACTAGAGCGAAACAATCATTTCTGTGTTTTCGGAAAATAGAAATATTAAAATATGATCATATGAGGGAGAGAACACAGTCAATGAGATCAGTGGGAAGGCTGTTGCCGTGGCCCTGGAAATCCCTTACCTACGTGATGGTTCTTATACCAAGAGGGATGCAGACTTGATTTCTGCATTTGAGGACCAGATGTTTAAAATACCTAGGCTTACCCAAAGGCCATTTTATTCATGAATTTCTGCATCTAAAACATATGTTCTAGCCTTTAACACCCACTTCAAGCTACCCAGGGGGAAGAAACCATCCAAAAATTGGTTTCCTATATATCCAGACCCTAATAATAGATAACAGATCTGCCTTAATGCCCCATATCCAGGACTTACCAGAAGTTCCTTAAACCACACCTGGCATATCAAAGACTGGTAACTGGAAGTATACTTGATTCATTTATTATTTATACCCTGCTTTCTTCCAGGAGGGTTTTTGAGATGGTGTACCCTGAAGTATAAATGAGTACATGCCACAGATCTCTTGAAAATCCAAGAACTACCATAAAGAAAAGCACCTCTAAGTTATAGGCCCTTTCTAGATTCCTGTACTCAGGATATCATCCTCTGGGATATTCATGCAGACTCATATCTTTGTTCTTTTATAATGAGTAATGGCAAAAGAATAAAATAAAGGATTACATCTGTAAAAGGAAAAGTTTCAAACTGGAGGCACTCATGTCAGACATAAGAATGACGGGGCCAACATGCATTCCCAGGAAGCAAAAGTCAAGACGTAAACAATTTGTTCATGGGAAGAATATGTCAAGATGTCCTGTAGTTTTACTAAAATAATGTGCACCTTCTACTTTTGTTTGCCAAAACTACTTCCTCCCCCCACAAGGTATTTTCATAAGTACCACTGTGCCAATTTTTTTTATCAGCATAAACGAGATTTAAACCATAGAAGTGGAAGCAATCCCTAACCCCATTCCCAAGCATAGAGTAAGAAAAACAATGACTAGTTGCTGTCAAGTCGACTCTGACTCATTGCTACCTCATGTGTGTTAGATAGAACTGTGCTCAATAGGGTTTTTAATGCCTAATTTTTTGAGGTAGATCACCAGGCTTTTCTTCCAAGCCACCCCGGGTGAACTCAAACCTCCAATCTTTCAGTTAGCATCCAATAACATTAACTCAGGGACTCAGAAGAAGAACTTAAAAAAAAAACAGCTCGTTGCTGTCGAGTTGATTCTGACTCGTAGTGACCCTATCGGACCGAGGAGGGCTGCCCCCTAGGGTTTCCAAGGAGTGGCTGGTGAATTTACCAACATTTTGGTTAGCAGCCAAGCTCTTAACCACTGTGCCACCAGGGCTCCAGAAGAACAGAGATTATAAAATTTGAGGAGTAAATGGGTAAAGAGAGAAAAAGAATTGTCATAAATTTCAACAGAAAGCAAGAGGGACCAAGGCCCAAAATCAATGACTTGAATGAATGGCTAAAAGAAAATAAAGACAGTCAGTATTCAGAAGATTGGATGAGAAATGGAGAAAAAAAAATTAGATGACATTTAGAGGGAAATGTGAAGACCAAGAGTTTTTTGTTTTGTTATTCTATTTTTTTGTTTTGTTTTTGCTTTAAATTTTGTCTTTGATTCTGTGTTTATTTAAAGGAAAAAGAAACTTTAAAAAGGAAACAAATTGATTTCAATAAGCTAGCCAAGAACTAAGATGAAAATTCCCTCAATCACCAGTGGTTCAGTGGTAGAATTCTCATCTTCTAGGTGGGAGACCCGGGTTTGACTCCTGGCCAATGCACCTCACGTGCAGCTGCTGCTTGTCTGTCAGTGGTGCTTTGTGTGTTGTGATGCTGCTGAAAAGCTTTCCAAACTAAGACAGACTAGGAAGAAAGGCCTGGCTATTTACTTCCAAAAATCAGCCTATGAAAGCCCTGTGGATCACAGCAGTCTCATCTGCAACCCATCAGAAGAATGGCAAAGAACTGGACAGCGTTTCATTCATTTCATGGTGCACGGGGTCACCATGAGCCAGGGGCCGACTCCACAGCAGCTAACAAAAACAATAATAAAAAAATCTACAGGTAACATCATAAAATCAGTGCAAGCCCAATCAAAGTACCAGCAGGCTTTTTGGAAGAAATTGACAAACTGATTCAAAAATTATGATTGAAATGCATAGGACCTAGAGTAGCCAAAAGAATTTTTAAAAAGAACAAAGTTGGAAGACTTACAGTAACTTATTTCAAGATTTATTATTAAGCTATCATAATCAAGAAACTGGAATATGGACATAAAAATAGACAAATATACTAATTAATGTTTCAACAAATGGATGCAGCCCTAGAAGTACTGACAAGTCTATACCAAGAAATTTGGAAGACAGCTACCTGACCAACCTACTGGAAAAGATTTGTATTTATGCCTATTACAAAGAAAGGTCATCCAACCAAATGAGGAAATTATCAAACAATATCATTACTATCACACACAAGTAAAATTTTGCTGAAAATCATTCAAAAGCAGCTACAGCATTATATGAACAGGGAACTGCCAGAAATTCAAGTGTGATTCAGAAGAGGATGTGGAACCAGGGATATCATTGCTGATGTCAAGTGGATCTTGGCTGAAAGCAGGGAATACCAGAAAGATGTTTAACTGTGTTTTTTTGACTATGCAAAGGCATTTGACTGTGTGGATCATTAACAAATTATGTACAACATTGTGAAAAATGGGAATTCCAGCACACTTAATTGTGCTCATGAGCAAGAGGCAGTCATTCGAACAGAACAAGGGGATACTGCATGGTTTAAAGTCAGGAAAGGTGTGTGTCAGGGTTGTATCCCTTCACCATACCTATTCAGTCTGTACGCTGAGCAAATCATCTGAGAAGCTGGACTATATGAAGAAGAACATGGCATCAGGATTGGAGGAAGACTCACTAAAACTTGTGATATACAGATGACACAACCTTGCTTGCTGAAAGTGAAGAGGACTTGAACCACGTACTGTTGAAAATCAAAGACCAAAGCCTTCAGCATGGATTACACCTCAAAATAAAGAAAGCAAAAATCCTCATAACTGGACCAATAAACAACATCATGATAAATGAAAAAAAGATTGAAGTTGTAAAGGATTTCATTTTACCTGGATCCACAGTCAACAACCATGGAAGCAGCGGTCAAGAAATCAAATGACACATTGCATTGGGCAAATCTGCTGCAAAAGACCTCTTTCCAGTGTTAAAAAGCAAAGATGCCACCTCAAAGAATAAGTTGCACCTGACCCAAGCCCTGGTGTTTTCAATCACCTCACGTGAATGTGAAAGTTGGACAATGAGTAAGAAAGACCAAAGAAGAATTGACGCCTTTGAATTGTGATATTGGTGAAGAATATTGAATATACCGTAGACTGCCAGAAGAAAGAACAAGTCTATCTTGGAAGTACAACCAGAATGCTCCTTAGAAGCAAGGAAGACAAGACTATGTCTCACATACTTTGGAAATGTTATCAGAAGAGATCAGTCCCTGGAGAAGGACATCATGCTTGATAAATTAGAGGGTCAGTGAAAAATAAGAAGACACTCAACAAGATGAATTGACACAGTGGCTGCAACAATGGGCTCAAGCATAATGATTGTGAGGATGGCACAGGACCGGGCAGTGTTTTGTTCTGTTGTACGTAGAGTTGCTATGAGTTGGAACCAACTCGATGGCACCTAATAACAACAACAGCACTAATTAAACAGTTCAACAATAGAGTCCATAAATTGACCCATACATGCATGATCAATTGATTTTCAACAAAGTTGCAGAGGCGATGCAGTGGAGAAAAGATAATCTTTTTAACAGATGGTGCTAGAACAATTGAACGTCCATATGAAAAAAGGAAGAGAAAAAAAGAAAGAATAAAACTTCTAGAAGAAAACAAAGAAGAAAATATTTTGACCTTGGGTTAGGCAAAGATTTCTTAGATATGACTCCAGACGCATGATCCATAAAGAAAATTTAATAAATTTTAACTTCTTTATATCAAGAATTTCTACTGTTTGAAATGAAATTGTTAAGGAAATAAAAAGACAAAGCAAGAAAATACTTGCAAATCATATATTTAATTAGGGACTGGTATGCAGAATATGTTAAAAAAAAAATACCAAAACTCAAGAATACAAACAAACCAGTTTTTAAAATGGGCAAAAGATCTGAACAGACTCTTGACCAAAGAAGAATGTATGGATGGCAAATACCACATGAAAAGACATTCATCATTTATTAGTCATTAAACCCATTGCTGTTGAGTCAATTCTAACTCATAGAGATCCTATAGGACGGAGTAGAACTGACCCCTGAGGCTTCCAAGACTGTAATCTTTACGGGAGCAAACAGCAACATCTTTCTCCCTTGGGGTGGCTGATGGATTCAAACCACTGACCTTTCTGTTAACTGACAAGCGCTTTACCACTGTGCCACCAGGGCTCCTCTATTAGGAAATGCAAATTAAAATCAGATACCACTATACATTTTTAGAATGTTTAAAATTAAAAAGGATATGGAGGAACTGGAATTCTCATATATTGCAGATGGGAATATAAAACGATACAGCTGCTTTGGAAAACAGTTTGGCAGTTTCTTAGGCTATTTAAACATACTGCTTCTATATTACCCAGCCAATCCACTCCTAGGGATTTATCCAAGAGACAAGAAAGCATATCTCCATGCAAAACTTGTACACAAATGTTCACAGCAGCTTTATTTGTAAGAGCCAAAAACTGGAAACAACACAACATCACTAGGTGAATGGTAAACAAATTGTGGTATATCCATGCAATGGAATATCACTCAGTAATAAAAAGGAACTACTGATACATGTAACAACATGAATGAATCTCAAAATAATTCATTATGCTGAATGAAAGAAGCCAGAAGAAAATAAGAGTACAGGCTTTCTGATTCTATATGTAGAAAATTCTAGAAAATCAAACTGATAGTGATAGCAGAACAGTGGTCTCCTGCGGATGAAGGGGGTTTGTGGGGACTGCTAGCAAAAAGAGATTACAAAAGTACATCAGAATATTCAATATGTTCATTATCTTGATTGTGGTAATTATTTCACGTATGTATACATATGTATAAACATAGCAACTGTACACTTTAAAAATGAGTAATTTATCATATATCAATTATAACCCAAACAAAAGCTATTATAAAAATTAAACCACAAATTAAATCTTTACACACTCACTAGAATGTCTGAAATTTAAAAGACTGACAACACAAAATATCAGTAAATATGTTGAGCAATCTGAAACCTTATATATTGCTGCAGAGGGATATAAAATGGTAACAAACTCTTCAGAAATCTGTTTGGCAGTTTCCTATATAGTTAAAAATTGCATATACCCTATAACTCAGCTATTTCACACCTAGGCAGTTACCCAAGAGAAAAAAAATACATGTATCCCTCAAAGAAATTTTGAGGACATAGGGTTTATATAACAGCTCTATTCATAATAATAAAAAAAATTAGAAATAACACAAATGTCTATCTGGAAATTAGATAAACAATGGAATACTATTTAACAATAAAAAAGGAACAATTTACTAATACACACAGATACATCTCAAAAATATTATGCTGATCAATAGAAGTCAGACAAAAAAGAATACACAGTTTAGAATTCTATTCACATTGAGCTCTATAATACCCCAAAAAGCCAAATCCATTGCCGTTGAGTTGATTCCAACTCACGGTGACCCTATAGGACGGAGTAGAACTGCCCATAGAGTTTCCAAGGATCAGCTGGTGGATTCAAACTGTTGACTTTTTGGTTAGCAGCCAAGCTCTTAACCACTGTGCCACCAGGGCTCCAGTTCTTTAATAGACAAAATTAATCCATGGTGATATAAATCAGAATAATATTTACTCTGAGTAGAGAGATGGGAACAGACTGGGAAAGGGCATAAGCAAAACTTCTGGAAAGATGAAAATGTTCTATTTCTTCTTTGTACTTGGCTTACATGGGCGTATCAGTTGTCAAAACTCATAGAAATATACACTGAAAATATGGGCACTTCAGTGTATGTAAATGATGCTTCAATATATAAAAATGTAACAATTTCAAAGGACTTGGAATGATTAACTGTATGCCAACAAATTTGATAACTTAGATGAAATGGACAAACTCTTAGAAACACACGAACTATGAAAACTGACTCAAGTGAAAGTAGAAAGTCTGAATAGACCTATAACAAACAAAATGACCAAATTATTAATTTAAAAACATCCCACAAAGAAAAACCCAAGCCTACATGACTTCACTGCTGAATTCTCCCAAATATTTAAAGAAAATTAATACCAACCCTTTGCAAACTCTTCCAAAAAATAGAAGAGGGAACGTTTGCTAACTCATTCCATGAAGTCAGTATTAACCTGATACCAAAACCAGACAAAAACATCAGAAGAAAACTACTGAACAATAACTCTTATGAATATAGATCTGTAAATACTCAAAAATACACTTGCAAGTCAAATCTATTAATATACAAAAAGAGGTACACAGCATAATCAATAAGATTTATTTTAAGAATGCAAGACTGATTTGACATTTGAAAGTTAATGTAATATACCATATTAATAAAATAAGGACAAAACCACATGATCATCTTAATAGACATAGAAAAAGCATTCAACAGAACCTCTCATGATGAAAACACTCAACTAGCTAGCAAGAGAATGGAACTTTCTCAACATGATGAACTGCATCTTACTTTTTAAACGTGCAGATTAGAACGGATTAGAAAGAGAGATGTCAACATATGATTTAGGAGATATAACGTAAGCAAGGGAAAAGAGGCACAAAAAATAGGAGAGGATGAAACCAAACACATTTCCAAGAAGGAATTCTAAAATATTATTTTAACAGAACAAATTGAAATAAGTTTTATCAGTTTTTTTGTTTTTATATATTACTTTTACAAAATGGATTATGAATTGGATCAGACCAGAACTAAAACTAAAGTTACCAAAACTAATAGAAGCAGAATAAGCTTAAAACCTCAAAATATTTACTGAAACAAACTGACATTATCTATGGCTCATTCATTCATCTAGTCACCGTGTATTGGGTGCCTATTGCGTGCAAGGCTCTATGCTAGATGTATGTTCCCTTTAGCTGGCGAATTATTGATGCCGTGTAATTTCATCTGTTCCTTAACTGCTACTTACAAAACCCTAATACCAAAACTCCAGGAGAGGACTGTGTAAGAAACTTTCTACATTTATGACAGTCTTAGAAAAAAAATAAAAAGTGATTTTCAATATTTTTAATTCTTAATCGGGCTCAATTGCCTTTATTCATAGGAAAAAATTATGACAATTTCATCACATCGTAGATAGAGAATCTTCTTCAGTGCCTCTGTCTTTCTCACTCAATTTTCATCCCCTGATCAAATGCAGAATTTATCCAGAGAGATGATCTCCACAACAAAATCAAAAAGGCAAATTCAGAAATGTTCTTTAAACTCTACTTACTAAAAACTTATCGAATAATGATTTCCTTTAGGGGGAAAGTCACCAGTGTTTTCTTTTTCATTAATTCATTCATCACTAAATGAAAAGTAAAATCCAATTGCTTTTGTAGCCAAAACAAACAAAAATCATAATAAATAGAATAAGGAATTTTTCTTTTAGAATGGAAACTAATGAATGATTTAGAAGAATTCTTAGATATTCTAATCACCAAACACAAAAGACTCATAGGTTTACAGGAGCAAATGGATTCAGTTAGAAATCAAAGACCTGGCCCATGGCCCAGCAATTCAAGCATTAAAAAGAATTCTAATGACTCTTTAAATTGTAAATGTATCTGCCTTCCATAATTCCCATATTGCATTCTCATGAAGGTTTCAATAAATCTTTTAGTGTAGCAAAACCCAGGAGAAAATATTGTAAATGAAGATTCAATTAGTAAGATAAGTTTTTGCTTCAGATGCTTTTTCCAACCAAAAACACAGAGAAGTTTTTCATTCTAGGGTTTGTCTCCCACCTAGATAAATACCTTGCTACAGAAAGCTTATGTGTTATTTCATTATCCTTTACCTCATCCTCAAATAGGAAAACCTAACGTGACTCCAGCCCCTAAGAAACAAAGACATTGGACTCAGTCAACTTTATCATTGCATCTGCTATTTTAATAGTCAGTGTTGACTTCACCTTTATCCACTCTAATTCCTGACACAGCAGATCTCCGGATACTCACAATTTTGTTCCTAGTATAATACAGTGCTTCAGGATACTGATTCAAATGACAGTGTACTCTCTGCTATATGATATTGCTAAGAAATGAGGTGTTTTGTTTAATTAATGATTTGGCTAACATAGCATTGCAATATATACTAAGAAGTGTATTGACAAAGTCTATGTTAAAAAAAAAATTTTCATAAGGACATTTTAAATTTTCATAAAATTTTCAAAGGACATTTTAAAATATTTCGGTACACAATATTGTCATTTTACAAATCTTTAGCCTGTTAAATATAGATCGAATGCTAGCCAATTTTTTTTGTTTTTCTTTTTTTTTACTACAGTTTGTGTCTTAGTCATCTAGTGCTGCTATAACAGAAATAACCACAAGTGGCTGGCTTTAACAAACAGAAATTTATTCTCTCTCACAGTCTAGTAGGCTAGAAGTCCAAATTCAGGGTGTCACCTCTGGGGGAAGGCTTTCTCTCTCTGTTGGCTCTGGAGGAAAGAAAGCCCTTCTCATCAATCTTCTCCTGGACTAGGAGCTTCTCAGCACAGGAACCCCGGGTCCAAAGGATGCTCTCTGCTCCTGGCGCTGCTTACTTGGTGGTATGAGGTCCCCACTCTCTAGTTGCTGCCCTTTCCTTTTATCTCTTGTAAGATAAAAGGCGGTGCAGGTCACACCCCAGGGACACTCCCTTTACACTGGATCAGGGATGTGACCTGAGCAAGAGTGTTACATCCCACCTTAATCCTCTTTAACCTCAGGCAGAGATTATGATTGACAACATAGGAAAATCACAAAATGGAGAACAACCACATAATACTGGTAATCATGGCCTAACCAAGTTGACACATATTTTGACAGGGACACAATTCAATCCATGACAGTGTGTATCTACTGAGGCAAGGCATATTTCTGAGCATCAAACTAGACTTTGGGAGTGTGGAGGACAAACAATTATATTACTGTGATTGGAATAAAGGACAGGCCAGAAGACTGGGTATGTTGTGGATAAATCATTAAAGTATGGGCAAAAGTTTATTTTCTGGCCTTGTCTTTCCTTACTTCAAGAAAGATCATAGAAAGAGCCTTTCTTCTAGCAAGGCTCCTGAGCCAGGTGGTGTGCCCCTAAGTATTTATAGGATGGTGCTCAATGCCTTAATTTCTCTGGTTGTGAGGGTAGCAATGTCCCCAACATTAGGTATAAGGATTTGTAACTCTCAACATTTTTCCAGGCTAAAGTGAAGCTGGGGGTAATCTGCCTGATTCCTTTGCCAGCTTTTTCTTAGTCTCTAAGGGACTTCCTTGTTTTATGGGGTAGAATGCCAGTGGATGGTCTCCAAATCAAACATTCCCCATAGATGAAGAGTGATTTGGGTGTGGCCCACTTCTGCATTGTTGAAATCAAGCCAGATCATGTGTGCCTTCTCTAAGGACCTTCACAGCGAGTCACACTGATCAGCCAGGTTTTTCATTGTACACACAGAGACTCTGGGCCTTACATACTCAGAAATCCTTGTAATTGAGCCTAGGGAAAGGCCACATTTTTAAAAATACAAAAAAAAAAAAAAAATTTCTTTGCATTTGCCTTGCATTAAACTGAACCCAAACATACAGTAAGTTTATTAAAATTCTTTTTATTCTGCTCCTTAACTCTCTGCCCTAAAATTCTCCACGGGCTACCATACCCCAAACCCAGAAAACTCATGTACCCTATTTTTCCTCATCTCTCTCTGTCCCCATCATTCATGCCCATAAAAGGCCTTTACCACGACATGCCTAGTGAATGTGGCACTCTCCTCCTACAAAGGACCTCCATTAGCACTGCTATCCTGAGAATCAGGCAGAGCTCCACTCCCAGTCACCTCCCCACTTCAACATTCTGGAGTCTGAACATTCGGAGCCTAATAATATTTTTCAATAACTAGATATAGACTCAAACATACCAATAATCATGAAGATAGCACTGTTTTGTTGTGTTACGTATAAGGTCACCATCAGTAGGAGTCAATTTGACAGCAACTAAAAACAACAACAGATATTAATGTACTTATTAGTGAAAGACTTGGCCAAATCCATGAACTTAACCCTCTACATCCATTTCTAAGACCCCACACTTTTTTCTCAAAATGAGTCGATTCCAACTCATAGGAACCCTATAGGACAGAGTAGAACTACCCCATAGAGTTTCCAAGGAGCACCTGGTGGATTCGAACTGCCAACCTTTTGGTTAGCAGCCGTAGCTCTTAACCAGTATGCCACCAGGGTTTCCATTTTTGTTTTGTTTTGTTTTGTTTTTTTATTTAGGAGCATCAGCATAGTATGGGTCTGCATCCTCTTAACCACAACTGTTCTTTTCAATGTTAACTCAGAGGCCACAAGAAAAGGAATTGATTTGAAACCTGCTTTACTTAAACCAGGGAGAAAATCTCAAGCAACGTCCCTTTTGAGATGTATGGTGGTGAGGGAGACGGGGGTCATTTAATCTGAGGCATGAGGAATCTGTCCTGCTGAGATGAAAACAATCTCAGCTTTTCCCATTACCATCCATGCATGCTGCTTACTGGCCATCTCCTTGAAAGTAGCTGATCTGCATGATGAAGTACTTACTTGGCTTTGGTGGGGTTTTTTGAAACTCAGAGGAGTTCTTATGTTGAAAAGCTATTTTTGTTTGCTTCTAAGTGGAATGCATTTATTTGGGGGATGTAAACTTCTGGGATTTGTGGTAAGTTTGAAATCTTAATTGTGCTACATGCTCTTCAATGGGTTGATTGGTTGGGGGATTATATTTAGTTTGAGATTTGATCACCTTGATTATAACAGTTTTTTTGAATGCTAATTTCAGATCTAAACTGTTGATGCATAGTCCAGATATTTGGACACCACAGGGGTTGCACGTGGGATACTAGGTGCAGATTCTTTTTCTGGGCTGGCAAGCATTTTGTCCACTCGTTGCTTGAAGCCATTTATTATAGAGTCATGGCAATGATGTCTTGTGTATTTTAATTTTGGTCAAATGCTCTTAAATCACTTATTTATTTATTAGTTACCTCATTTATATTGTTAACAATGTAATACTTTGACATAATTGTCCATCCTTTAGTGGTACCCAAATAGAGAGCAGGTTCTTTACTATGTTACACAGCAAAAGCAGTTTTATTAGTGAGCTTTTTTAAGATTGCAGCTAATACTATCTTGATGAGCTCTATCTTAACATCTATTATTTATTTCAAGAAAGTGAATAATAACAACATGTTTTATTTTTCTTTAAAATTTTTAGTATGATATTTGTTGCACCAGATTCACTTTTCAAAAAGAAGGTCAGACTTTCACTAATGAAAAGGAACTCCATTTAGCCATGTAATGAAGGGGAGAAGTGTGCTGACACGTGGAAGGTACAGCTTATTCTGGGTTTAATCCTGAACTAAATTTGTTGAGCCACAGGCTGTTGATGCCTTGAGTGTCTAACCAAAACTTTTTACCTGTCTTGCAATCTGCATGCAACCCTACTTCCCAACTGTACCCAGTATCTGCAGTCCATGATCATAAAGTCTGGGAGAGAAGGTACAGAAATAAAAGAGGTCAGGAATTTCTCTGTACCCAGACCAGACTCAGACCCTACACGAAGGCTTCTGTGCAGATCCAACAAGGCAAATCTTAAACACCTGTGGATTAAATTGTGTTCCTCAAAAACACATGTTAGAATCCTAACCTCAGGGTGCCTTGGTGGTATAAATGATTTGTACTCAACTGCTAACCTAAAGGTTGGGAGCTCAAACCCATCCAACAGCACCTTGGAAGAAAGGCCTCGTGATCTGCTGCTGTAAAGATTATAGCCAAGAAAACCCTATGGGCATTTCTACTCCTGTGGTACTTGTGGATGTTTGGGTTTTCTTTGTTATGTTAATTAGATCATATCTGAGTAGGATGGGTTCTAAATCTAATCACTTCTGGGTTATAAAAAGAGCAGATTAAACATGGAGATATGCACACATGGAGGATGACAGATGATAAGTGAGAATCACTAAGGAACTAAAGAATGCCAAGGGCTACTGATGAGGAAGGAATTGACAGAGTCAAGACCCTAATTTGGGCTTTCAACTCCCAAAGCTGTGAGAAAACAAATTTTTGTTCTTTAAAGCCACCCACTTGTGGTATTTCTGTTTCAGCGGCACTAAGTAACTAAGACAAACTCCTCTGTCACTTTTGCATCAATAGCCATGAAATATCTTCCTATAATTTCCTTGGATCAGCATTTCTTCTGTGTTAGAAGAGCTTAGTATTGTTTGCAGATTTTCGATTTCATTGTTAACACATTTTTGAATTGACCTAGAATCATTTGCTGAACCATTGCCCACGGATCTGTGATGAAACCTGATCCATTTAGGCATGAGTCTCTTTGGGGGCTCTCTATAGTGGCTTACTGGTTAATTGTCTCCTTGTGCAGTGCCACACTGTCTTAATTACTACTACTGGACGATAAGTTATAATACCTGGTAGAGCAAGTCCTCTCACCTTGTTATACTTCCTCAGTAATGTCTTGACTACTCTTGGGGACTTTGCTCTTCCACGTGTTTTTTTTTTCTGTTGTAAATGGTATATTTTATTCTTCCTACACTTCAGTTTGTTCATATGTATAGAAACGTAATTGTTACTTGAATATTGACCTTCTATCCAGTAACTTCCTTAACAATTAATATTCATAACAATCAGGTTGTAAATTCTTTGTGCTTTCTTTATAAATAGTTCTATCATTGTACATAATTCTTTGTGCTTTCTTTGTACATAATCAATACATTGAAAAACAAGTGTATTATCTGCCTTTGACTTGAAAGTTGATGTGTAATTTTTGAGGGAGGGTGGAAGGATTACCAAACCAAAAAAAAAAACCCTGTTGCTCTTAAGTCGATTCTGACTCATAGCAACTCTGTAGGACAGAGTAGAACTACCCCATAGGGTTTCCAAGGCTGTAATCTTTACAGACGCAGATTGCCACATCTTTCCACAGTGGAGCAGCTAGGGGGATTCGAAAGCATAACCTCCAGGGCTCCTTGAAGGACTACCAATCCTAGTAAAATGACAAGACATTTTACCTCAAAACAGTAGGCCTGAGGTTTGAGGGTTTTGGTTGATGGTGGCAGTGGTGGTGGTGGTGAGGGTTTTTGTTTTGGTTTAGTTTTTGCAATCAGCTTCTTTATTTGAAATGCCCAACTTTTACAAACCAAAGAATTTTTAATTCATTTTAACCCAATCTGATAATCTGTTTATAATTAGCCAGGTTTAATTGTTTACACTAACTGTGATTATATCTCTTTGGACTTATTTTGACCATCTTGTATTGTTTTACAATTAGCTTTTGTCTTTTTCCATTTATTACTTCTATTGGGTTCATCCATTTTCTTCATTCCACTTTTCCCCCCCTGTGTGTTGAAGTCACATGTTTTATTTCTGCTCAATCAGAATTTCTAGCATCCATTTTTCTTTATGCTACCTTTGCCTCTATTGGATTTCTATTAGATTCATTAGACTTCTATTTCACATGCACACTGGACTATTTCAGTCTAAAAGTAATCAATATTTCTAGTCTTCTTTCAAACAATATAAGGTCTTGGAATGATTTAATCTTAATCACGGCCTCCCAAATATCATACTATTGTCATTTTGTATTTTAGTTTTATTTTTTTAATCTCCCAATAATTAGACATTATTTTATGCTATTTTTATCAATGCTTATTTGGATTACAAAATTTTTTCTTTAGACATGATTTTGTACAGTGCAACTCACTGATGGATTTCATTCTAAATAGAAAACATCTTTCATCAGTTTTTCAGGAGGTCTATGACAAATCTCCTGTTAAACAACATAAAATGTGTTTATTTTGCCCATGGTCTTGAATAATATTTTAGATTGGTTTAGGATTCTAGACTGATGGTAATTTTTCCTTAGCACTTTAAGCATATTAGTTTATTGTCATCTAACATCCATTTTTATTATTGTCGCTGATGAGAAGTCTGCTGTCAGTTTAATTGTTATTCCTTTCTAGAGGAAATCAGTTTTAGTCTCTTTTTTTAGTTTTTTTTTAGATTTTGGTTTCACCACAATGCATCCTAGCACTGATTTAGGGGTTTTTTTTGTTTGTTTGTTTTGGTTTTGTTTAGTTTTATTTTGCTGGTGGAGACTCATTTGGATTTTTGAATTCGAGGATTTACTCCTTTCTTAAATTCTGAAAATTCCCCAGCCATTTTCTGTTGAAATATATTTCTCCCCTACAGTCATTATTTTCTCCTGAATGCCTCTTTCTGTCTCTTCATCCTATCTTCTATAACTCTTAATATCTTTCTTAATATTTTAATCATTTTATCTCTTTATGCTGCATTCTGGATGGTTTACTCAACTCCATCTTTGATCCCATCCATTGAGTTTATTTTCTTTTAACAGTTACATATTTTACATCTAGAAGTTCAATTTACTCTTTTAAAAAATTGCTTGTCATTTTTCAAGCGGCTCCTTTCTTTCATTGCTTTTTAATTTCTTTGATTTTTTAAATATATTTCCTTTATAGTCTTTTTCAGGTTGTTTTTGGGTCTTCAGTTTTGAGATGGCTTAGTCTCTGGATTTAATAGCTGCTGACTCCCTCATAGTAAGCCTTTTCTCAAAATTTTCAAAACGTTTATCATGAGCTTATCTACAGTAGGGATTTTTTTGTCCTGTGGTGGTTGTGTTTCCCTTAGGCTGTACCCATGCACCTACAGAGTCATTTCTCATTTGCTTCTGCTAGTCTATAGAGCTGCACTAACCAATAAGTAACTAGCCACATATGATTTTTTGAATTGAAATTAATTAAAATTTAAAATTAAAATTTTCAGCCCTACTAGTCACTTCAAGTGCTAAATAGCCACATGTTGTTAGTGGCTACCATATTAGGCAGCACAGATAGAAAACGTTTTCATATCACGGAAAGTTCTATAGTACAGTACACTCTAGAGTTTCCATAGTCCTAAATTTGTTTTTCTGTCAATGTCTTATCTTGGTTACCTAAAACCATGTAGATAATGAAAATTTAAACCCTTTAGGTAGCATGACTATAGAACTCTGATTTCTTTTGAATGTCTTCTTTTTCCATTCATGATCCCCAGTAATTAGAAAGTGACTTTTTCATTTCCGCAGACTATCAAGTAAGTTTTTCTAGATCTATTTTAATTGATAACTTGGGTGATCATTCAGGAGTCTGGGCTTTATGTAGGAAACTCAAATCCACCTTTCCACCTTGAGCAGACAGGTAGTCACATCTTTTTTCCCTGTTGTTATTCTTCTCAGGTGCCATCCAGTCGATTCTCGACTCATACAGACCCACGTGACAGAGCAGAACTGCTCCACAGGGTTTTCTGTAGGGTCACTATGGGTTGGAATTGACTTGCTAGCAACAGTTTTGGTTTTTTTGGCTTTTTTTTTGTTTGTTTGTTTTTGTTTTTGTTTTTTTGCTTTAATCTTTATGGAAACAGATTGCCAGGACTTTCTTCCATGGAGCCACTGGGTGGGTTCAAAATACCAACCTTTTAGTTAGCAGCTGAGTGCTTAATCATTGAGTCACCAGGGCTCTTTTTTTTCCTAACCAAAAAAAGCCCAGACCCGTTGCCCTCGAGTCAGTTCCGACTCATAGCGACCCTATAGGACAGAGTAGAACTGCCCCATAGGGTTTCCAAAGAGCAGCTGGTGGATTCAAACTGCCAACTTTTGGTTAACAGCCAAGCTCTTAACCACTGCGCCACCAGGACTCCCCTTTTTTCCTTAGTGGGTGTTAAAAGCACTTTGCACATATCCCATCCACATTCCCCGGAGGTGGCCATATGGTATACTTCCATTTGCCTTTCTGTATTTAAATCCCCTCTTCTTTTCTGTCATCTAAACATTTCCCTTTCTTTTTTTCAAGTTCATGTGCATCCTTCATAAAAAAACAAAATTGCAACACAATTTTTCCAGAATTTCTCCGTGTTTGTGGAGAGAGGGAAAACCATCTGCATCAGCGAAATCAACCATGGGATCAAAACTCCACTGAAGTTACACTGTGAATTCTTTTGAAGAAAGAACAGAGATGTGATTTTTAAAATAAATATCATTGTTGAGTCTTTAAAATAATTGTCCCAAAATTTCTAAGTGTAATCTGGTCCTTGAAGTTCTATAACTTAATCTTCTTTTATTATTATTATTATTAGAATGACTCATCTCCAGTCTAGACACAAAAATCTTGTTTATCTTCTAATGATACCTCTTGTATCAATCACTTCTTTCCAATATAACTTTCCTTTTGCACAGGACCTTGTATCTTTCTTAGAAATGATTTTAAATTCCTCCCCCAAAATTAAAAAATAACACTTTTTTACTGTAACCAGTAAAATAATATATCTAACGAGAAAAAAATCTTCCCTCTTCTCTACTTATTTTCCATTCCTTACTCTCAAATCAAATCCTTGACATATGATCCATGATATTAACATGGATATATATTGCTTTAGCAGTTCTTTAATGCACTTTCAAATATACACAAATACATGAATTCATAATTAAATGGTTTCTTTCCGTGATTATTTTGACCAACAAAATTTCCACTGTCAAAACATCAAAGACATCTCTCTAGATAATTGTCTACTCCTTTTTTTTTTAATCTGCATATTATCCATGGTATGAATTTCCACAATTAGACTTTTCCCTGTTAAGGAATGCAAGATGCTTCCAATTTATTACCGTTACAAATTATAATACAATAAACATCCTTGTGTATATTCTTGAATATTTGTGACACTTTTATTTCTATATAATCTGACTCTTACACTACTATAAAAACTTGTTAGCTTTCTTTAATCTGTCTTTCTTTTCAATCCATCTTATACACTTTTTCCAAAATAATCTTTCTGTACCAGATTTTTATTAAAGAAATTGGTTTATAAAAATGTTATTATGAACAAAAAGTGACTATAGATCTTCTGCCTTCAAAGCATAGTTGTTGTTGTTAGGTGTAGGTGCCACTGATTCAGTCCTGACTCATAGCGACTCGTGTATAACAGAACAAAACGATGTCTGTCCTGCGCCATCCTCACAATCGTTGTTATGCTTGAGCCCATTGTTGTAGCCACTGTATCAATCCGTCTCATTGAGGGTCTTCCTCTTTTTCACTTACCTTCTACTTTACCAAGTGTCTTAGTCATCTAGCGCCGCTCTAACAGAAATACCACAAGTGGATGGCTTTACAAAGAGAAGTTTATTCTCTCACAGTCCAGTAGGCTACAAGTCCAAATTTGGGGCATCAGCTCCAGGAGAAGACGTTCTCTCTCTGTCGGATCTGGAGAAAGGTCCTCATGAAGCATCAGTCTTCGCTTGGTCTGGGAGCATCTCAGTGAAGGACCCTCAGGTCCAAAGGACGTGCTCTGCTCCCGGCACTGCTTTCTTGGTGGTATGAGGTTCCCATATGTCTCTGCTTGCTTCTCTCTTTTATATATCAAAAGATATTGGATTAAGACACTATCTAATCTTGAAAACCTCATCAGTATAACCTCATTACAGTGATAGAATTTACAACACATAAGGAGATCACATATAACCTCATCATAGTGATAGCATTTACAACACATAAGGAAATCACATCAGATTACACAATCATACAATACTGGGAATCATGACTCAGCCAGGTTGACAGATATTTTGGGGGGACACAATTCATTCCATGACACCAAGCATGATGTCCTTCTCCAGGGACCAGTCCCTCCTGATAACATGTACAAAGAATGTGAGACGAAGTCTCACCATCCTTGCTTCCAAGGAGCGTTCTGGCTGGACTTCTACCAAGACAGATTTGTTCATTCTTCTGGCAGTCCATGGTATGTTCAACATTCTTCACCAACACCGTAATTCAAAGGCATCAATTCTTCTTCAGTCTTCCTTATTCACTGTCCAGTTTTCACATGCATATGGAGCAATGGAAAACACTACGGCTTGAGTCAGGCACAACTCAGTTTTGAAGGTGGCATGTTTGGTTTTTAACACTTTAAAGAGGTCTTTTGCAGCAGATTTGGTCAGTGCAATGACTCCTTTGATTTCTTGACTGCTGCTTCCATGGGCATTAATTATGGATCCAAGTAAAATGAAATCCCTGACGACTTCAATAGTTTCTCTGTGTATCATGATGTTGCTTATTTGTCCAGTTGTGAGGATTTTTGTTTCCTTTATGTGGAGGTGTAATCCATACTGAAGGCTGTGGTCTTTGATCTTCATCAGTAAGTGCTTCAAGTCCTCTTCACTTTCAGCAAGCATCTACATATTGCAGGTTGTTAATGAGTCTTCCTCCAATCCTGATGCCACATTCTTTTTCTTATAGTACGCCTCAGATTATTTGCAGCATACAGATTGAATAAGTATGGCAAAAGGATATAACCCTTTCTTGACTTCAAACCACACAGTATCCCCTGGTTTTGTTCGAACAACTGCCTATTGGTCTATGAACAGGTTCCTCATGAGCACAATTAAGTGTTCTGGAATTCCTGTTCTTCACAATTTTATCCATAATTTGTTATGATTCACACAGTTGGATGCCTTTGCATAGTCAATAAAACACAGGTAAACATCTTTCTGATATTCTCTGCTTTCAGCTAAGATCCATCTGACATCAGCAATGATATCCCTCACTCCACGTCCTCTTCTGAATTCAGCTTGAATTTCTGGCAATTCCCTGTCGATGTACCGCTGCAAGCACCTTTGAATGATCTTCAGCAAAATTTTACTTGGGTGGGATATTAATGATATTGTTCGATAATTTCCACATTCTGTAGGATCACCTTTCTTTGGAATGGGTAAAAATATGGATCCCTTCCAGTTGGTTGGTCATGTAGCTGTCTTCCAAATTTCTTGATATAGATGAGTGAGCACCTCCAGCCTGCATCCGTTTGTTGAAACATCTCAATTGGTATTCCATCAATTCCTAGAGCCTTGTTTTTTTTTTGTTTGTTTGTTTTGTTTTGTTTTGCAATACCTTTAGTGTAGCTTGGACCTCTTTCTTCAGTACCATCAGTTCTTGATCATATGCTACCTCCTGAAATGGTTGCATGTCGGCCAGTTCTTTTTGGTACAGTGACTCTGTGTATCCCTTCCATCTTCTTTTGATGCTTCCTGTGTCATTCAGTATTTTACCTATAGAATCCTTCAATATTGCAACTCAAGGATTGAATATTTTTCTTCAGTTCTTTCAGATTGAGAAATGTCGAGAGTGTTCTTCCTTTTTGTTTTTCTAACTCCAGGTCTTTGCACATGTCATTATAATACTTGTCTTCTTGAGCCACCCTTTGAAATCTTCTGTTCAGTTCTTTTACTTCATCATTTCTTCCTTTCACTTTAGCTACTCTACATTCAAGAGCAACTTTCAGAGTCTCTTCTGACTTCCATTGTAGTCTTTTCTTTCTTTCCTGTCTTTTTAATGACCTCTTGCTTTCTTCATATACGATGTCCTTGATGTCTTCCCACAACTCATCTGGTCTTTTGGTCATTAGTGTTCGATGCATCAAATCTATTCTTGAAATGGTCTCTAAATTCAGATGAGATATACTCAAGATCGTACATTCATATTTGTGGAAAGATATTTTTGTATATTTACTTCTTACCAATTAAAAAGTTTGGTGGATCAGGTAGGGAGAAAACACTTAACTCTCAAAGTCTCTGCGTGAGGAACCTGATGAGGCAACCCTTAGCAGAACATGTTATTGACACCACTTAGATCCTAAAAGAGTCTGGAGCTCCTAGGTGAAGCAAATAGTTAAGCACTCAGTTACTAACTGAAAGGTTGGTGGTTCAAATCCACCCAGAGGTATCTCGGAAGAAAGGCCTAGCTATCTGTTTCTGAAAGATCCCAGCCATTGAAAACCTGATAAAGCAGAGTTCTACTCTGACACACATGGTGTCACCATGAGTCAGAGTCCATTCAACAGCAAATGGTTGGTTTGTTAGTTAGTTTGTTAGTTAGTTAGTTAATTTGTTTCTTTGTTTTAATAAGGTCTGGAGAGAAAGAAAGTTTTATATAAAGATAGGAACTGGGTTTAGGAGGATAGTTCCAGGGAAGGGATATAGGAATACAGAGAAATACATAGATGAGAGAAATGAGACTTAAAGGGGGCATGGCCTGAAAATGGCAGGAGGGTGGAACTGAATAGAAAAGTGGCCGGTGAGAAATACCAGGAGGTGGGACCCATTTAAACACTAGACTCTAATCTCCACGAGGGAGGGTCCTTGTCTGTTTATTTCACTACTGAATCCTCACTCTCAGCCCAGCCCCTGCCACAAAGTAGATGTTCCATGAATATTGCTGAAACAATGATTGAGGATCTCTAATAATTATAAAATGACTGCATTGCTACGGCGTAAATCCCTTCTCTATCACCTCAAACATTCAGTGAAAATTCCTACACCCAAATGTCTTTTTAAGGGGCTGGGGATGACAGTTGGGAAAGCAAAGAAAACTGACTAAATTGCACATCCATAAGAGCCCAGAGCTTAGAGAAACCAACAGTCTTAAGAGAAACACTTATTAGAGTGGGAGTTCCCCTGAAGCAGGAACTTTTTGCCAGAGGTGCCCATGGAAGCACAACCTCCCAGGAGTTTAAGGTAACTGGTGAAGCTCATTGGATCTCCCACAGAACAAGGGACAATGACTTAAATTAATTTTAATGACAGTGTGACCAGAGCTGACTCATTTATTATACAGTGAACCATGTAATTGCAGAAAATTTCTAGAACTGGAAAGTAGTTATCTAGTCCAAAGATGGTAAACACTTTCATCTCATATATTTATTACAGCTGGTAGCAGCTTCTTGGAATGCTGAGCTGAGTAGGGTTCTGAGACTGTAACCTGGGTCCCTGGTGAAGACTGTTATGATTTATCAGTAAAGCTCACAGGGGCATAAGGGAGTGGAGTACAAGCGGGTAAACTGAGGATTTTCTGTCTCTGAATTAGTCCAAATGCCTCATTGGTAAGAAAAACGCTCTTTCACACTTCCATCAATTTACCTATCTATAAAATGGGAAAGTAATAGCTCCTCCACCACCAAAACCAAACCCATTGCCACTGAGTCACTTCTGACTCATAGCATCTCTATAGGACAGACTAGAACTGCCTCGTTGAGTTTCCAAGGAGCAGCTCGTGGATTTGAACTGCTGACCTTTTGGTTAGCAGCCAAATGCTTAACCACCAGGGAGTTGTTAAATGACAAAAAAAAAAAAAAAAAAAAAAATGCAAATGGTTACACAATTTGCTTTCTGTCATTCGACAATTACAAATTGTCTTGGGACATCCTTGCGTTGTTCTCCTAGCTATCCCTTAACTCTTCTTAAATTATTTATTTCATGTTCAGATTTTTCACAAAATATCTATTTAAGGATGTAAGCCTCTTAAATACAAAGACTCTGTCTCATATAGCCTCCTTATTAATACTCACTTAACAGATAAACAATAAATATTTAAATAGATTAATGTTCTGAATTTTACCTCCCAAACTAGATGGCAAATTTTCTTGAGGGGGATTATATTTTTATTTTCCTCATTTTCTTTCCCACATATTTTCCACCTCACAACTCTTACATTGAGTGTTCTCAACAGGTTATCAGTGAATATTTATGAAATATATGGATCAAAATCAATGAGTTTGTCTAATGATCAATTCAGGAGAATGACTCTTGAGAATACAAATCCTTTCTCAGAAGCCAATTAAAATGTACTAAAGAGAATTTGGGAGCCCTGGTGGCACAGTGGTTAAGAGCTCGACTGCTAACCAAAAGGTCAGCAGTTCAAATCCACCAGCTGCTCCTTGGAAACCCTATGGGGCAGTTCTACTTTGTCTTATAGGGTCACTATCAGTCAGAAGTAACGGGTTTAAAGGGAGTTTGATAAAGTTTATTGTGACAAAATTAGATTGCCACCTGTTTTCAGTTACACATTAGTATCTTAAAACCCTGCCCCAGTTGGATATTTTACAGTTTTTATAATAGAAACTGTCTGCAAACGTAACTACAGTCTGTCTGTCTTTCTTTTTTCATATCACTGCATAGTTGTCATGTCAACAGTTGAAAATACTGTTAACAAATAAGTGTACCAGGACTATGGGGGGAATGCCTTCTCCCAAAGAAGTAGTAATGAAAGTACGAGAGAAAAAAATGCTTAAAACCATCACCTCATTTGATTTCCATTGTTCTGTACGTAAAGGCATCATAAAATCTTAAGAAGGAGTCAAGGTCTTATCCATTCAATAAACATTTGTAGAGTACCTATCGTGCTATGCATTGGAATCTCAAAGGCGAACACAGTCACATCTTCAAGATGCACTGTCTCTTGGGAAAGGCAGACACATTAACAAACAGCTTGTGGTGAGTTTCTCTGAGAGGGGTATGTACGAGGTGCTGTGAGACTTTACCGAGGAGTGAAAAAAGAGAAGGCTTAGGGGAGGAAGAACAAGTCTCAGACAGGGATGACCTGTAAGATGAAAAAGATCAGATTTTTGGTTCAGTTATGACATGTAGTTTCAGGTTTATGAATAAGTAGTTTTTAGATGTGGTAGAGGGAAATATTTATGCCACATATTGAACATATTGCGTGGCCTTCACAACTGGCTTATGAAAGTTACATAAAGTGTTTACACCCATTGCAAAAACTGAATTACATGTGTGTTGAAGCTTGCATTCACTGAGATGCACTCAAACTTGCCCAGAGACCAGTTCAAGTGAAAGGATAAAAGAGCAACAGAAAGAAAAATCTCAGGGGACAGCCAACGAATCTAGAAGTTGATCCCTCCTTCTGCCCAGCTGAATGAATCCAAACTTCTCTCCTCCAAGGTTAAGTAAAAAGTCATATCTGAGTGAAGAAACTAACCTTCTGCCCAAAGAGAGACAGACAGCTCGTGATAGAACTGTCATCCTGACATTGGCCTCAGAAGTCCCCATCATCAAACCTCTAGCCATAAGATTCTATTTCTTTGCTTTGTTTTTTTTTTTTTTGTTTGTTTGTTTGTTTGTAATATATAAGAATTACTTTCAGTGGTTGTCTTAGTTCTCTAGTGCTGCTATAATAGAAACACCACAAGTGGATGGCTTTAACAAAGAGAAATTTATTCTCTCACAGTCTAGCAGGCTACAAGTCCAAATTCAGGGCATTAGCTCCAGGGAAGGCTTTCTCTCTCTGACAGCTCTGGAGGAAGGTCCTTGTCATCAATTTTCCCTTAGTCTAGGAGCTTCTTTGTGCAGGAACCTCAGGTCCAAAGGATGTGCTCTGCTCCCGGCACTGCTTTCTCGGTGATATGAGGTCCCCCACTCTCTGCTGGCTTCCCTTTCCTTTTATCTCTTGAGAGATAAAAGGTGGTGCAGGCCACACCCCAGGGAAACTCCCTTTACATTGGATCAGGGATGTGACCTGGGTAAGGGTATTACATTCCACCCTAATCCTCTTCAACATAATCTAATCTTGCCTCATTAACCGTAGGCAGAGATTAGGATTTATAATACATAGGAAAATTACATCAATCACAAAATGGAGGACAACCACACAATACTTGGAATCATGGCCTAACCAAGCTGACACATATTTTTGGGGACACAGTTCAATCCATGACAGTGGTTTAGCGGCAGAATTCTTGCCTTCCATGCAAGAGACCCAGGACCAATTCCCGGTCAATGTACCACACGTTCAGCCATCACCTGTGTGTCAGCGGAGGCTTGTGTGTTGCTATGATGTTAACCAGGTTTCAGCAGAGCTTCCAGACTAAGATGGACAAAGAAGAAAGGCCTGGCAATCTGCTTCACAAACTCATCCAACAAAAACCCTATGGATGACAATGGTCCCATCCTCAATCAATTATAGGGATGGTGCAGAACCAGGCAGCGCTTCATTCTGTTGTGCATAGGGTAGCTGTGAATTGGGGGCCAACTCACCAGTGGCTAACAACAGTATCAACAACTTTGGGGGAAGAGGTAGAGTAGGGGAAAATAAGGAAATAAAAAAGTGACTCTAGGCAGAAAGCCATAAATGCAAAGGCACTGATATAAAAAATGAGTAAGGCCAGAGCTCACGGTAGTAAGAGTGATCTAAGCAATCAGTTAGGCTGAGCCTATAAACCAGGAAATAGCAAGACAGTTGTTGTCTGCCACACTAAGGAGATTTGACTTCATCCAACAGACAATGTAGAGCCACTGAAAGGTTTTGAGCCAAAGATAATGTGAAACAAAATCACTGTGGCTATAGGGCAGACATTGGATTGGGGTGACAAGGAGACGTAGGACAGGAGCAAGTTCAACTAGAAGATGTCAAAGTAATCCAGGGAGGAAATTGCATTGGCCTGGACTACAGCAGTGGCAGCAGATATAGAAAGAAGTGAACTGATTCAGAAGACATTAAGGAGATACACTCAATGGGACTTGGAATTCCAAATCTACTTATTTTCAGTCTTGTTTTTAGTGTCTTCTTTACCAGTTGGAAACCCTGGTGGCATAGTGGTGAAGAGCTACAGCTGCTAACCAAAAGGTCAGCAGTTCGAATCCACAAGGCACTCCCTGGAAACCCGACCGGGCAGTTCTACTCTGTCCTGTAGGGTCGCTATGAGTCGGAATCGACTCGACAGCAATGTGTTTGATTTTTTTTCTGTGGTCTTTGCCAACTAATGATGTTAGGCAATCTACCTTCACGTACTCCTTCCAACTCCCTTTGATTTCTTCCGATCTCTTTTTGAGAAGTAGTGACTATATCTGCTACTAGCAGGGCTTTCTGTTTCTTCATCCACGTGACAGGCAGAGGTACAGAAATGTACATAAAGAGATGTCAATGCACATTTACTTAGGCAGATTGAATTAGCCACAGGCATTCGATTTCTGTAAAGGATATCAGGCAGTTCTAGCTGATCTCTTAGCTGTAGGAACTACTACACCAGAAAAGATAGATCTCTCTTCTCCTCCAGAGTTTCAGCAAGAGAGACGTCCACTCTCACAGTCTCTCACAATCTCACTCTCCCAGGAAGTGAAAATAAGGACCATATGGATGTATGCCAAACCCTCATCTTATTAATATTATGTGCAAGTCTGATTTCTGAGGTGTCTAGATCCCTTTATGCCAAGAGATTACTCCAGATTTCTCCATCTAGGAATGAAAACTCTGACAAGCTTCCATTTCCAAAATTCAGTATTAGGGATGTCTTAGTCATCTAGTGCCATCATAACAGAAATACCACAAGTGGATGGTTTTAACGAAGAGAAAGTTATTTCCTCACAGTCAAAGTAGGCTAAAAGTCCAAATTCAGGGTGTCACCTCCAGGGGAAGGCTTTTTCTCTCTGTCCGCCTTCTCTTCAGTGTTCCCCCGGACTAGGAGCTTCTCGGCGCAGGGACCCCGGTCCAAAGGACGCGCCCTGCTCCCGGCACTGCTTTCTTGATGGTACGAGGTCCCCCTGTCTCTCTGCTCACTTCTGTCTTTTATATCTGAAGAGATTGCCTCAGGACACAATCCAGTCTTGTAGATCAGGTCCTGCCTTACTAACACCACTGCCACCCATCCTCCCTCATTAACATCACAGAGGTAGGTTTACAACATACAGGAAGATCACACAGTACCAGGAATCATGGCCCAGCCAAACTGATATGTACATTTTGGGGGGGATATAATTCAAACCATGACAAGGGATTATGTAACCTCACCACTAAAACTTATATCTTGACGTTAAAATGCTTTCACACTGTCTCAAAACATTTTTTTCTTAATATTGTCATTAAAAATAAAACTTTTGATGAGCCTTACTTTACCAGGTTATTTCTCCTTTTCTCCTCTCTTGTCTTCCCCTCAACTTACCATAACTCAGAAGAGTACTCTGATTTCTTTTAACTCCTAATATCAAAGTTTCCTTCTCTCTACATGCTCTATTGTTCCCTGGATGGTGCAAACAGTTAAAGTGCTTGGCTACTAACTGAAAGATTGGAGGTTCGAATCCACCTAGAGATACCTCAGAAGAAAGGTCTGGCAATCTATTTCCACAAAAATCAGCCACTGAAAACCCTATGGGGCACAGTTCTACTCTAACACCGTGGACTCACCATGAGGTGGAGTCAACTTGACAGCAACTGGTTTGTTTTGTTTTTCTACGTACTCTATTGGACTCAAGGAAGTAGAAGTATCTGATTTTATTTTTATTTGATTATATATTGGTACTGTTATTTCTTCCACATAAAACAACTGGCCAGTTTTGACCAAATAAAAAGTTTGACAAGACATTGAAATGACGACATCAAGTTTGCTAAACTGAAAAAATTTGTGGAGTTTTTAAGAAAAAAGAAAAAAAATCCTTTCTCCAAATATGAAGGTTCATGCTTTCCTAAGAAAACCTTTGAGACAATCGGTCACATCACCAGCCCTCACTCTGGTTATGCATAAAACCTCACAAAAGCTCAGCGCGTGTGGTTTTGTAGCTAAGCTATTGGAAACAAAAGCTACAAAGCCAATTGGCCACAAAGAGAAGAAAATAAAACTAGCCATTTATGCCTGAAGTGCCAACTTCCACCATATGTATTCTGACAAAAAACAAAAGGGAAAAAAATCAAAGTAAAGCACAACAGAACTAAAAAATCACAGATTCAGGGGGAGCAGGATGCTTAAGAGGCTCACCCAAACCTATGAAAATGAAAATCACTCTGTTTTACACAGCTGTTCCACAGACCTTGTAAAGGAATGTATTGTTATGATTTGCATTGATCTGATTAGTATATTTACATATTGCGTCCTCCCTTCTGCACAACTCCCAGTCAGCAGGGGTCCAATACATTAGCAGGAATACAGTTCTGAGGTTAGAATAAACACACCCAAAAGTCTTTTGTCTTCCCCCATGCAATTAAAACAACTTGCAAAATACAGGACAGCATCAAAATAGATTGGCTTCATTTATAAATGTATAGATTCTATTTCTTTTGCCCCCCAAATTTGGGCAATTTATAAAACAGATGAGTCCTTAAGCACAAATGCATGCACACACACACACACACACCCCCAAGTCCCCAATAGTATAGAGGGAGAATTACAAAGCAATCAGCGTACTATACAGAAACAGGCCAAAACTGCAGAGCATTATTGCCTTGCAGTCACCAAGTAAAGCTGTTAATCTGGGTTCCAAAGGATGTGTAACAGAGAGTGAGAGATAGTAGAGCAGACACACAAATTAGAACATGCTCACATGCACAAAACCTAATGAAAATCAGCCCAAGTCTAAAGGAAATTCAGCAGAAGACCTACAAGGAATCAATTAAGCATGGCCTTTCAACTATCTCTTTGGTAGACGGTCATATAACTTGTTTTTCTTAGGAAACCCTAAGTGTCTAGACATGGTTGGTTTGGGTGTGAGGCAAGCTGGAACCTGCAATGTATGCTGGCAGGGAGAAGGAAGAAGTCTTCCGCTACAGTGAATAATGGGGACACTAACCTAGCTGTGGAAACCCTGGTCGCGTAGTGGTTAAGAGCTACAGCTGCTAAACAAAAAGTCTACAGTTTGAATCCACCAGGTGCTCCTTGGAAATCACGGGGCAGTCCTGCTCTGTCCTATAGGGTCACGATGAGTCGGAAGCTACTGGAAAGCAGCAGGTTTCGTTAACAGGTAACCTAGATGTAGAAGCTGTGTTATGTGGTGGAAATCATAACAGCTACGGTTTATTTCCTGAGTACCTCTTCCACAAATTAGAAAACTGAGTCTTAAAGAGACTAAGTAGAGTTTAAATGGGAATATCAATAGTATAAGAGAACGATCAAAGGACGTTGACTTCTGGTTCTACTTCGGCCATTAACTTGCTGTGTAATCTTAAATATATCATGAGGCACTGGACTAGAAGTTCTTTAAAATCCTTTCCAGTTAAGATTACATTCTATTAAATTATTTCCCCTATAAAGTTATATTGCCAGGTAAATACTGTCTAACTACTGTTAAAGGGGACCCTCAAAATTAATACGTCATCTGAAGATTAATAATAACTTCTATTCCAAAGCAAGAATTTGTAAATCATTCTAGAAGACACATAAAGTCTTCTGTTTATTAAAACTTCAGAGCATATTTGGATCCATCACTACCCCAGTATTGTGATTTAGAAAGCAAGTTAAGTCTAGAGAATTGAGAAATCGTATCATAGTTTCATAGTTACGGTTACCTTGACTTAGCAATCTAGTCTTAATGGAAAAAAAGTTTGTTTGAAAGAAAAAGGAAAGTGTTGTCTAAAATGAAGATATCTGACTAATCCATAATTTTCATATCCTGCTAATTTTTTGATATCTCTGTCTTTCATTCTCTCTCTCTTTTCCAAAAGGCTTTCTTGACAAAAGGCTCACGACGCCAAGAATAAGATATATCTTGTTCATGGTTTTGTTAGTAAAATGAAAGCTTATTTTCTGGTTTACCTCTGGTTCCAGAAACTCAGGAAGATGACAGAGTTGTATTTTTAGATCGCTTGTATCATCCACTCTCCTCCTTAAACAATAAAATCCTCGTAAGAACACATAAAAAGTCAAAATGCAGCCCAAATTGGTGACTTAAGAGTTAATTCAGGAGAGATTGACTCTGAAGCCCTTAGGTGACTCCAAAATTGTAGTGTGGAATCAGAAAGAAAGCAACTCGTGATGATTTTAACTTTTCTTTTTTTCTTTTCACTATTTCAATGTAGTGACAGTGTTTCTGGTGTAAAAAACAAGTCAGTCAGTTTTCCAAATTACCACATCAGCAGCAAATCCCACAGGGATCATAAAATACAGAGTCTTTTCTAAATCTGTCTACATTTATCCCCATGGTGTCAATATAATATGGTATCCTAAGGGGATATTACACAAAAAATACACAAATAAAATTAACTTGATTTATCAACGTAGAAGGACCATGTGTTTACATATCCAGGGAGATTGGCAGTTAAAGACTCATAAATCATAAGACCAAGAGGAACCCTGAAAGTTAGCCTGTCTACCCTCCACCCCCACCCTTGCAGAGACATTCCCTTTAATGATTTTCCACTTGGGTATAAAGAAATTAGCAGTCCTAGCCTTCCCAAAATAGAAAGATTGTAGAAACATAGCATTAGAATAATTGAAACAATTATCACCATCATCATTTTTTTATTGAGGATACACAGGGGCCCTGGTGGTGCAGTGGTTAAGAGTTCAGCTGCTAACCAAAAGGTCAGCAGTTCAAATACACCAACTCCTCCTTGGAAACCCAATGGGGCAGTTCTACTCTGTCCTATAGGGTCGTTGTGAGTCGGAATCAGCTCCACAACAATGGGTTTGGTTTTTGGTTTTTTTTATACACAGTACATGACATACTGGTTTTTTCTAAACCACCCTGGAATGATTTATGTATTTTCTTTACCTAAAAATAATGAACAAAGAAAACAATTCTGATAAGGGTCAAGGATTCAGTCACTAAATATTGGTGCCAGGTATTACGAGAGGCACAGTAATGAACAAATAAGATGGCATAGTCTCTGACCGTCATGGAACTTTGAGAGAGAGAGAGACAGAGACAGAGACAGAGAAGGAGAGAGGGAGAGAAAACTAAACGTCATTTAAACTTTAATTTTAGAAAGAATATGTGAAAATTTATTGCAATTTTTTACTGATCTGCCCTACATTGTGAACTCCTCAAGGCATAGACAAAAGTCTTTCGTCTTTTTTGTGCAGTACAAAAAGAATACAGTAGGTGCTCAGGAAAACTCTTTGGAGCAAAACTCTTCTGGAAATATCTTGCTTATGTATGTAAAAGAAACAAACAAGTGAAAGTGTACAAAAACATTCTTCCTTGCATTTTTTTAGTGTTAACAAATTATCCAGTCTTCTTTTCTTGGTTTAAGGACTTTAAAAAGTCTTGAATTTTTTTTTGTAAACTGCCTTAAAATATATCCAAATATAGCCAGGCCATTTGTTTGCCATGGATAGTACACAGAGTAACTCCCAGTACAGTGCCATGATCTTACCAACACTCACGAATGTGACTTGAATGAGTTCAAGTATAAATCAATAAAGCAGTAAGTAAAACACGGGCACAGAAGTCTGAAGCATCCATTTCACAACCCTGGTAGCATTAAGTTGAACTTCAGGAAACATGGCTTATCCAAGTTTTTGGTCCTTATCTGGTCATCAATGTATTCTACTACATATTTATAGCCTGTATATGTAAAATATATGTATATTATTGAATATCACATAAATTATAGCTGTTATCCCCACGAAATTTGTGACTCATCACCCCTGTTTCAGCCCTCACTTGTGATATTGTTTCATCACAGTATAATTCAAAAGACTCCTATGATCCTTCTCAACCAGTTTATTAAACCACAACTCACCTCTTTCAAGTTTTTACTTCTCTATTGACCTACTCTAATGACCCTCTCCCTATATGGAGTCCTTGGGTGACACAAGCGGTTGAGCCCTCAACTATCAGCCAAAATACTGGCAGTTCGAACCCACCCAGAAGTGCCTCGGAAGACAGATGTGGTGATCTGAAACACACACCTACCCTAATGACCCTACTTAAAATTGTACCTTCCCCACCCCTGTACTGTCTCCCTTACCTTGCTTTATTTTTCTTCAGAGCACTTATTATCTTCTCATATTCTATAATTTCTCATGCATTAGGTAAGCTCCATGTTATGTGGCGGGGAGAGGGTGGGTTTTATCTTTTTTAATCACTGCTGTATTCCCAGAACCTAGAACAGTGCTTGGCACAGAATGGTTTTCAAAAAATACTAGGTGACTGAATGACTGACTGACAAAGGAAAGTCTCCAAACCACTAGGGCTTTCTGTCCGACTAATTGTGATAGTACAATCTGCACTCAAGTGGACTTGAATGATTCTAGCCTTAGTTTTTCTTTGAGTTCCAGAAATATGGAACTACTTGTTTACCCATAGACACCAGATTGAATCTCTCCTTTTCATCTTTCCTCATGTTTGCTCTCTTCCAGAAATGTCCTTCCTTCCCCCAAATCCTTCTCTACCTCAATAATTTCTGCTAATTCTTCTAGTCCCTGTGTGTCATTGGAATCCTTCTCTGAACCACCATCTGACACTCCCTCACCACAACTCCTTGCCCACCTCCAGGCTAAGTTAAGCTCTCCTCATCCAAGCAAACACTCATGACATGGTCCTTGGGTATCAAAGGCCTATGTACTAAGGTATCATGGCCCTCAGTAAACACACTGAAATTATTTTCTGTCTCCTCAGCCATACCGTAAGCTCTTGTAGAACAGGGATTGTTTTATTCATCTTTTCATGCATTCAATACAATGAGAACTTAACTAAGAATGAACTGCATTCAATGCTTTTGGAGGGTAACATTCAGTGATTCTAACCTAAACAAGTGGTTTAGGGGAAAATGCAGGAAGTCCAAAGACCTGGATTACAGTACTGACTCTAAATCAATGTTTTTAAATTATTGTTGTTGTTTTTTTTATTGTACTTTAGATGAAAGTTTACAGAACAAATAGTTTCTCATTAAACAGTCAGTACACATATTGTTTTATGACATTGGTTAACAACCCCACGACATGTCAACATGTCTCGACCTTGGAGGACGTTTTTTTTTTTTGGTGAAAATATAAACAGCCAAAGACACACCATTTCAAAAATTTCTACATGTATAATTCAGTGACATCAATTACATTCTTCCAGTTGTGCTGCTATTCTCACTATCATTTTCCAAATTATTCCATCACCATTATCTTCAACTCACTGTCCCCTAGGTTCCCATCAAACCTTTTGAGTTGCTGTTGTCAATTTGATCTCACATAGATAATTCTTTTTTTTTTTTTTTTTTTTTTTTTGTACTTTAGGTGGAGGTTTATAGAACAAATAGTTTCTCATTAAACAGTATACATATTGCCCTAGGACAATGGTTAACAACACAACAACATGTCAACACTGTCCCTTCTCAACCTTGGGTTCCCTATCACCAACTTTCCTGTCCTCTCCTGCCTTCTAGTCCTTGTCCCTGGACTGCTGTTCCTCATTAGTCCAGTTTGGTTTTATGAGGTTGTCCAATCCCTGGCTGAACGGTGAAACTTGGGAGTGACTTCACCACTGAGCCAAAAGGATGTCCAGGGGCCATACTCTCAGGGTTTCTCCAGTCTTTGTCAGGCCAGTAAGTCTGGTCTTTTTTGTGTGAGTTAGAATTTTGTTCTACATCCTTCTCCAGCTCTGTCCAGGGCCCTCTGTTGTGATCCCAGTCAGAGCAACCAGTGATGGTAGCCGGGCACCATCTAGCTGTACTGGACTCAGTCTGGTGGAGGCGTTGGTAGCTGTGATCCATTAGTCCTTTAGATTTATCTTTTCCTGGTATCTTGTTTTCTTCATTCTCCCTTACTCCCGAAGGGGTGAGACCAATGAGGTATCTTAGATGGCTGCTCACAGGCTTTTAAGATCCCAGATGCTACTCACCAAGGTAGAATGTAGAACATTGTCTATATAAACTGTGTTATGCCAGTTGAGCTAGGTGTTCCCCGAGACCATGGTCCCCACAGCCCTCCGTCCAGCAATTCAGTCCTTCAGGGAGTTTGGATGTGTCTATGGAGCTTCCACGACCTTTCCTTGTACAAGCTGTGCTGGCTTCCTCAGTACTGTGTACTGCCTTACCCTTCACCAAAGTTACCACTTATCTATTGTCTATTTAGTTCCCCCCGCCACCCCTTCCATCCCTCGTAACCAACAAAGATTGTTTCTTTTTGTGTGTAAACTTTTTCATGAGTGTTTATAGTAGAGGTCTCATACAATATTTGTCCTTTTGTGACTGACTTATTTCACTCAGCATAATGTCCTCCAGTTTCGTCCATGTTATGAGATGCTTCGCAGGTTCATCATTGTTCTTTATCGTTGCATAATACTCCATTGTGTGTATGTACCATACACACACAAAAAAAGTTCTATTAGGACTATAGTCTTAGAGGTTCCTCTAGTCTCTATCAGTCCAGTAGGTCTGGCCTTTTTGAGGAATTTGAGGTTTTTTTCATTTTTCTCCCATTGTATCTGGGACCTTCTATCGTATCCCTGGTCAGAATAATTGGTAGTGGTAGCCAGGTACCATCTAGTTCTTCTAGTC
This sequence comes from Dugong dugon, assembly GCA_030035585.1. Taxonomy (NCBI): domain Eukaryota; kingdom Metazoa; phylum Chordata; class Mammalia; order Sirenia; family Dugongidae; genus Dugong; species Dugong dugon. The sequence goes on along the minus strand of CM057463.1, from coordinate 14,175,348 downwards.
TCAGGTTAGAAGAAGCCATGGTTCATGTGGGCTGTTAGTCCTGTGGATTAGTTTCTTCTTTCAATCTTTTGTTTCCTCTATTCTCTTTTACTCCAGACAAGTAGAGATCATTAGTTGTATCTTAGAAAGCTGCTCGCAAGTTTTTAAGACCCCAGGTGCTACTCACAAAACTAAAGAACAATAACTTTATAAACTATGTTATACCAATTGACTGCGTTATCCCACGAGACTATGGTCCTAAGCCTTTTAACCCAGTAAACCAAAAAAATTATTGTTGATGTTCTTGTTAGCTGCCATCAAGTTAGCCCCTGACTTATGGCCACCCCATGCACAATGGAACGAAATACTGCCAGGTCCTGGACCATCCCCATGATTGGTTATAGATCAGATCATTGTGATCCAAAAGGTTTTCATTAGCTGATTTTTGAAAGTAGATCACCATACCTTTTTTCCTAGTCCGTTTTAGTCTGGAAGCTCTGCTAAAACCTGTTCAGCAACACAGCAACATGCAAACCTCCTCTTACAGATGGGTGGTGTCTGCACATGAGGTACATTGGCCGGGAACTGAACCCAGATCTCCCAAGAATTCTACCACTGAACCAACATTGCCTGCCCCACCCCCCTTTCGCTAAAGTCCCTTCCAGATCTACAAGACCGTAAGGCATGAAGTATTTATTCCATGCAACCAAAGACAGTACATTAAAATGTCAGGTTTTCATTTTCATGCTCCTTCTACTGGTTAAATGATAGAAAAACTTCAAGGCCTATTTGAAATGAAAGAGTAAAGGAATTAGATATCAGAGTGTTTGCTTGTGAACAAGGAAGAAAAGAATAAAGAAATAGTGTTTCTAAAGGATTAATATCCTAGAAAACAGATAACTGAGACAGAAAAATAGACACTGGCAATTGCATGACTGTAGTGAAAAAGCACTCTAGCAGCAGAAAGCCACCCTGGCTTCTCCGGGTTTACACACTGTGGGAGTCAGTCCCAATGACCTCCACCTGCTGGTATCCACACCCTTGTGTAGTTCCCTGCCACATTGTGCCAGGTTGGTCTGTATGAACAACAGCATAGAGCAGAAATGAGAATTTGTCACTCTCAAGATTAGGCTATGAAAGACTTCAGCTTTCATCTTGGGCACTCTACTGTATGCTCTCTCTCTTATCACATGTCCTGGGAGGAGCCAGCTGCCATTTCAAAACAACATTCATGAAACCCACAGAGGGGCCCACATGATGAAGAATTGTTGTTTCTGGCCAACAGCCAGATTTGGAAGCTGATCCCTCCCCTGGTCAAGTCTTCAGATTAGGCTACAGCTCAGGCTAATGCTTGACCTCATGAGAGCCAGAGACACCAGGTTAGCCATGCCCAATTCCTGCCCCACAGGAACCGTGAGATAATAAATACTTGTTTCTTGAAGTTGCTAAGTTGGGGAGTTATTTGTTATGCAGCAATAAAATAACTAATACATATGTATACACATGTACACACACACACATATACACAGGACTCATTCAAACATTTATTGAACACCTACTAGGTGTGCAGTGAAAGTGGCTTGACTTTTTTAGTCTGAAACTGGACATGGCCATCTTCCTCAGGAATATTAATAGTTCTTCACATTTATCTTGTGTTTCACATGCATTATTTGCTTTCTGATACACACACTTCATTGGAATAAGAACTCAGAAGTAGAGACATTTAAGGACCATGGAATATACTCTAAAGGTTTTTTACTAATTTCAGTATGTGAGAGAAGATTAGTCATCTTAAAAAAGCATGGTTTGTCACCATTCTATAATATGTAAGTGACTGGTATAAATGTCAGTAGAGATTACAATGACCTAGTGATTTATGGTTTTTTTTTTTAAACTCCAATTTGGTTACTGGAAAATTTCATAAATTCTGTAGCCATTTTTTTAAGCCAACGATTTCACCAAAAAATATAGATATATTCCAACACTATTAGTTTTCCTTTTTTTTTTTTTTTTTTTTTTTTGCCATAAAAGGATTTGCCTATTGATCCTATGCAGGTGAATGAGATTCACAGGTCTCTGTGGTTATATGAGATATTGCTAAGGTAATGCCTGCTATGTTATCTAGCAACTTTTTAAAAAAGCAATGGTTGATAAAATTTTCTAGCTTGCAGTGTAATGCTTAAACCATAAAACCATCAAAATGAAGTTTAAAAATAAACTCTTCTTGGCTTACCTAGAAGTTTGAAAAGTACATAATAGATTTAAAAGAACAAACAAACAAATCCATTGCCATCAAGTTGAATTCCGACTCATATCGGCACTACAGGACAGAGTAGAACTGCCCCATAGGGTTTCCAAGGCTGTAAATCTTTATGGAAGTGGACTGCCACATCTTTCTCTCACAGAGTGGCTGGTGGGTTCGAATCTTCAACCTTTTGGTTAGCAGCTGGGCGCTTAACCACTGCACCACGAGGGCTTCTTCAAACCCATTTTATGATTGGGTTATTTGTCTTTTTTGTTGTTATGTTGTCGAAGTTTTATATATTTTTTTGTTATTAGATTCTTAACAGATATATGGTTTCTGAAGATATTCTCCTGGTCAGTAGCTTGTCTTTTTATTTTTTGGGTAAAGTCTTTTGATGAACAAAAGTTTTTAATTTTTATGAGGCTCCATTTATTTATTTTGTTTTTTTGCTGTTTGTGCTTTTGTTATTATGTTAGATAATTCATTGTTAAAAGCTAATTCCAACAGCGTTGCCCCAGCATTTTCTAAGAATTTTATGGTTTTAGTTTGCACATTTATATCCTTAATCCGTTTTGAATTTGTTTTAGTGTATGATGTGAGGCATAGATCCTGTTTCACTTCTCTGCATGTGAAAATCCAGTTTTTAATACTATTTGACCTCACATATAAAAAGATAAGAAACGGCAAATGTATAGAGACCAAAAGTTATCAGTGGTTACCAGGGGTGGGTGGAAGAATGGGGGAAAGGGGGGTTAACTGTAATGAAGAATCGCATTGGTTAAGGGTAGGGTTGCACAGTTGATTATTGTAATTGCTGTCAATAAGTCGTATACTTGTAAAAAGTTGAATTGGCAAAAGTTATGTAATAGATTTATTTACAATAGTGACAGAAAAAGAAAAGAGTAGCTGCTGAGGCTGCTTATGTCCAACCAACCACCTCATGGGATTTGGTTCCTTGGTTTGGTTAGGAGGTTGAGGGTCATGGTTTCATGGGACATCCCAGATAATTGCTTTAATAACATGTTTAGTGCTTCTGTTCTACCTCCTAGTTCATTGTGGGTCTTAAAAGCTTGCAATCAGCCATCTAAGGCACAATAGTTGGTCTCTACTCTCTTGGAGCAACAGAGGAAGGAGAGTCAGGAATAAGAGGAGGATATGGAATGTGTGACTAACTGCCTTCATAAACAACTTCTTTGCCATGTGGCCAGAAGAACTGGATGGTGCCCAGCTACCATTACTGAACATTTTGATCAAAGATTCTATAGAAGGATCCTGATCAAAAGGGAAAAATGCAGAACAAAATTTCAAATTTTCATGGACTCCAGGCCTTCTGGAGACAAGGCTGGATGAACCCTTGAAACTATTACCCTGAGATAATCTTTAAAACTTAAACCAAAAAATATTCCCTGAAGTCTTCTTGAAATCAAACAATAGTTTAGCTTTACAAGTAATAAAAGTCAGCATTGAGCATTATGCTGTTTTAAGAACTATCTATATGGGATCAGAACGACAACAGCGACTAGAAAGATTAGATAGAAACCCTAAGGGTCAGTGAGTTATGTTAATGAGGGAGGACCAACTCAGAAAACGACGGTGAGAAAGGTTGCACAACTCAAAGAATGAAATTAACATCACAGAATTACACATGTAGAAACTTTTGAATTGGTGTATGTTTTGCTGTGTATATTCTCAACAACAACAAATTTTTTTTTTTAATTTTAATTACCTTTGTCTCTTCTACTAGAGACCCTATATCAAAGAAGCATATTGGCCAGAAACATCACATAAAAGAAGATATGATGACCAGCCGGAGAGCAAATAATGGATTATTCATAATCCTCTGCAAAAGCCTAGAAGACAAACAAAACCTCAACATATCCAAGCTAATGCTTATTTATTACATGTTTATACTAGACTTGTCACCACCCAGAAATATCTGAAGACCAAATCTTCAGTTCCTGGCAGTATTAGCACTGTACCTTGTATACAGTAGGTGCTCAGTAAATATCTGTGGAAGGAAGGAAGGAAAGAAGGAGGAATCTGTGGCAAGGCACAATGCAGCAAACCATTGCACAGTAGCAACTACAAAGCACATGATTCTTTTAAGCTGTTCAGTCAGTTTGGTTCAATAAGGGTTTCTAAACCCACTCGCCCACCCACCCATCCTAACACTTCACAGAGTACAATACTATGTGGATTTACTCAGGTCTGAAACACACTGCCCAAACCTACATCATTCAAAGTGAGAAATTATTCATCTACCTAGGTGGTGGCAGATATGGTAAAGAAGATGGAAGAATAGAGAGTCAGAGAATGGTCAACTTCCTGTCGAAGAAATACAAAACCTATTACATATATCCTCTTACCTTAAAGACTCCCAACTTTAAGCCATCCTAGAAGCAAAGGAGAGGGAAAGCAGATGAGTTAGCTTGGTCACTTTTGAAGGTTGTCAAAAAACTAAATACTTTCCCTAAACGTTTTACATTCAATAATACCCCAACCACGATGTGCCAAAACTTTTTTCCCTTAATTTTTCAAACCCAGGTGTATTCCAAGGGGAATGTAATCCATGTGTCTCTGATTTGTTTACACTTAAATCATTACAAAATGTTAATTTTTCCAAACAGAATATCCAAGATATCTTTTGTGTCTTTTTCATGATCCTCTTTCACAATACTTCTTACGAATACTGAGTTTTGAAGGGCAAATAAAAACAAAGCTCTGAATAATTAATCAGATCTCAGGATTTACAATCTGTCTCCAGATAGAGGAAAATGTGATTTTGTCCAACCACTAAGAATGAGAGAATTTTCTTATAGTAAATTTGTCACATTGACTTACTTCCTTAGCTAGTTTAATCGTTTTAGATCTTTACGGTTCAGTGGTAGAAGTCTCATCTTCCATGTGGAAGACTTGTGTTCGATTCCAGCCAACGCGCCTCATGTGCAGCCACCACCCACCCATCAGTGGAGGCTTGTGTGTTACTATGATGCTGAACAAGCAACAGCATAGCTTTCAGACTAAGATGATCCAGGAAAAAAGGCCTGGTGATCTACTTCTGAAAATCAGCCTATGAAAACCCTATGGGTCACAGTGGTCCCATCCGCAGCTGACCATGGGGATGATGAAGGATGGGGACAGCATTTCATTTCATTGTGTTTGAGGTGTCCATGAGTCAGGGGCTGACTGAACAGAAGCTAACAATAACAATAATTTGGACTCTTCTTCCAGTACCTTCTTCAGGCAACTCAAATAAGATACCTAAAATAAGGCATGGAAGAAGAAATTTTTTTGAGGCTATGTGGGAAAGTGTAGAAGATGAGTGGGCTGTAGAAGAGTTAGGGTCATTATTTCCTCAGATAATGTCCTCTAATATGGTAAACGATAGGTACTTTCGTATGATAGTTTACCTATACAATGATATGGTGAACTAAAGGTTCTAAAGCATAGAGGATTAGTGAGTGGACTGTGGAAGCTGAGTCAATCTGGGTGTGGACTTAGTGCTTCTAAACCAGGACCAGGATCAGTTGCCATCAAGTTGACACCTACTCATGGCAACCCCACGTGTGTCAGAGTAAAACTGTGTTCCATAGGACTTTCAATGGCTGATTTTTCAGAAATAGATCACCAGACCTTTTTTCAGAGGTGTCTCTGAATGGATTCCAACCTCCAACCTTTTGGTTAGCAGCCAAGCACGTTAACCGTTTGCACAACCCAGGAACTCCCTAAACCACGGCAGTCTTAAGTTAGTTAGGAATAGATACAGCCCACTTCTGCCATGCCCTTCTTCTTTTATCCCAGGCTCGCTCTCTGTCACAGTGCTGGACTACAGGAAAGGTGAAAGGAATAAGTTCACAGTGGGTCTCCATCTTTAAAATAAGTACTTATAATGAACTTAAAAGAAAAAATTGCCCCCCTTCTTCCAAATGGAGAATAACAAAGCAATAAAGCAAAACTCTTTTGACTACATCTGTAATTTAATAATAAAACAAAGAAACAAAACAAAGTGCTTAAAATCGGTAGCCTTAAAGGTACCCAGAAAGGATGTTCCCTAAGTGTGAGAAAAGTAGACAAAGCAAAACTGACATTTGAGGAGTAAGCACAGAGAGAAAAGGTAGCGACAATGTGCATGATCAGTGCTCATGGCTCTAGTTTGTCTTACCACGATCCCAACAAACCAATACATTTATTCCGTCAGTTTAATTTCAATTTGTGGCAGTTTCACCTTTAGAGGGTAGAACCCCACCTTTCTTTCCCATACCTGGTGTGTAAGGATGGGGTTCACAGTTGGCAAGCATACTCAGAGACCTAGTAAAGACATAGTACAACCCAACTGATAGCTTCCAGAGGGAAGAAGCAGTGGGATGAGCAGCTAGCTGCACAGATTGGCAACCATCTGGACCCAGTCACCTGGATTCTGGCATCTTATGCAAAGAGGAAGCTGCAGAGACACTGGGGACACCCTGTCTGTTGTAAACCTAGTTTTTGACCCAGGCTTGTGACACTAAATTTATCTGTGAAAAAGAAGGTCTTGATTTGTTCTTTAGTTATGTTTAATCCTATCAGAATAAAAAAGAAAGAGAGAGAGAGAAAAAGGAAGGGAGGGAGGGAGGGAGGGAGGAAAGAAGGAGGGAAGGAGGGAAGGAGGGAGGGAAGGAGGGAAGAGAGGAAGGGAGGAAGGAAGATCTCACACAATTATGAATCATAAAATTTAGCCAAATTATTTGTGATCAAACAAGAGAGCACCGCATCTATCAGGGTTGTTTAAACATCGCTGGATACAGTCCAGGTAAGGTTCAGCCAAATGTTCCGCCTCATAACGTATAACCTGAAAGAATAGGATATTTCATTTGGACTTGACTCATTTTGAACTTGGAGTTAAAGAAACTCAAATTCTATGGGCAAGGAATTGATTTTAACATGGTAAAATTTGTTTCCTTTGAAAAATGAAAAGGAGTATAACCAACAAAGCTCTATTCATAATTATTTGCACTAGCATACCTTTTGTTTTTCATAACATTGATGACTCTTTACCTATTAAGTCTTGGCTCCAGGGATGCTTCATTTTTCAGCTTCCCTTCTTTCTCTCCTCTGAGCTCTTCAATCTCACAACATCCCCATTGCCACTTGTCTCCCAGTTCTATAGAGATTCACACTGATTAACAGGAAATATCTCACCAGACTCAGACACCTTGTGTGTCTCAGACTTCTTAAGAAATTAATTTGCTGTCTTAGCTTTCATCGCTCGTAGGTATTAGACCAGATCTACATCCCTGGCACTATGATTCTCTCTCTCCAGTTTTATGTTATCACTAATCCTGAAGGACTGATGTCGAATTTTTGTGTACTTCTAACAGTATAATTAAATGAGCTGGACTCAGTGGGGTGCAGTCAGAAAGCACTTTGACTTTTCTCCACTATTGTCTTTGATTGCTGTCTGTAGAGGCAGGGAGTTCAGCCAAAGGAGGCCGTACAGAGAAGCAGGGAAAACCTCAGACTCAGGAGACCCAGACCACTAGGATTTCAATCCCAGTTTCCACAATGATTAGTAACAGCAACCTTGGGCATATTACCTTGCCTGCTGTGCCTTAGTTTCCTTATTTATAATATCGGGATAAAGATAGTAGACTTCTCTCTTTAGTTGTGATAATAACATTATTTATGGACACTAGAGACATTTTAGATAGATGCATAGATAGATATACACACAGAGACTCACACATAGATATATATACACACATACATATAAACTGATAGAGATATATTAGAACAGTGCTTGGAATGTTGCATTAAAAGCATTGCATATAAGGGTTAGCTATCGTTAGTGCCGATATTTCTAGTAGATCCCTATAACTTTTCGAGCTACCTTCAGATTAAAACAACAACAACTTCATTTTCAGATTTTAAAAAAATCCAGTCGAAACTCCAGTCTTTCATGGCTTTCAAAGAGTTTTGTTGTCGCTGTTGTTGTTACTCCCATAGTACAGCCCTGATCTGGGCTTTTTCAAGCCATCAGTGGAGAAATAGGATATGGTCCATTCTTGATAATGATTCTACAACTTTCTCTTCCCATATTCTTCCCCCACTCACTATTTTCATTCTAGACCCTCCAAGGTCAGAGGAGAGAAGAGGGACTAGAGGTAAAAGGGAAAGGATCATTTTCCTTAGCAGGTGCTGTCTGAAGTTCTTACCTGGCTGTCAAGTGCCCTCTGTCATGACAGATGTTCAACTACTGCTTCTTTCACTTGTAGGGTTCCTTTTCAAAAACTCTTTAGACTGGCCCAACCCACGCTACAGACATCCATGCTGCATACGTCCATACATTCAGATTTGTCAGAAAGAGTCCTGGTATATGCCTGTTATTCTGGCATAATTACTCATAGTATGCCCTTACTCCCTTGAAATGGTCCTGGTTTGGAAAATAAGTCATATAATAGCCTTAAAACTGTGTGTGATGGTTAAGATTTTGTGTAAACTTAGCTGGGCCATGATTTTCAGTGTTTTGGCAGTCATTCGATGTTGTGGTTACTTCCCTGCTGAGATTTGATATGTGATCACCTCTGTGATGGGATCTGCTGTGAGTAGCCAATTGGTTGAAGGGGAGTTTCCTTGGGCATGTGGCCTGCATCGAGTGTGGGCGGACGTTTGGGCAGGGCTTGGGGGCTTTTGCTCCTTCTGGATCCTGCAACTGGCTCCTGTTCATCTCACCTCCAGTTCTTGGGACTCGAGCTAGCAGCTTACTTGTGGTTTTGCCTGCTGATCTTGGGATTCCTCGATCTTCACAGCGTATGAGCAACAGCCCTGCTCTCTGACCTGCTGATCTTGGGTTTGCCAGCCCTTGCAGCTACGTGAATCAGGAGAAGCCTCTATCCTGGCCTATGGACTTGGGACGTTACAGCTTCTATAACTGCGTCAGCCATTTCCTTGATATAAACATCTCTCTCTCTATATATATACGTATACGCTTTACTGGTTTTGCCTCTTAGAGAACTCCACCACAGACACCGTGCAACTGCTCAACTTGAACAACCCACCCTTCTGCTGACCTTTTATCATCCCCTTTCAGTTTTGAAAGTTTTCCTACTCTTCAGAGGTTCACATTGGAGATTCATTTACTCTAGCAGAACAATCTCTTGGATACCCTTAAGATAATTCTACACTGAGTCCCCTCTATTGTATGCATGTAGCCCACGGGAATTACATACCCTTGCCTGGCAACTGTGCAAGTACAGCTTCCTCCCACTGAGGTTCCTCTCTCTGTTCAGTCATTGACAAGCCATTCCAACCAGTGTCTTTTCTTAGACTTCTCTGGATTAAGGGACAGGTACAAAATTTCTCTACATCTCCAAAATCTAGGAGACACCAAACGTTCCTCCAAAAGCTCTCTCATTCTCTGGCCTGGTAGTAGCCTGGGTAGGCCTACAAGTATCAAAAGGCCAGCAAGCATCCATCTAGGAAGCAAAAACCCAGTTTTCCCGTTGGCAAGTACCCCCAACATCTCAGAGGGATTATCTTGGGGCCTCACTCTTGTACTATGGTGGCCTACATGTTGTTGTGATATTGGAAGCTATGCCACAGGTATTTCAAATGGCAGAGTCACCCATGGTGGCTAGGATTCAGCAGAGCTTCCAGAGTAAGACCTGGTGATCCACTTCTCAAAATTAGCCAATGAAAACCTTAGGGATCACAACAAAACATTGTCTGACTTGCTTGCTTTGGACACCTGTGTAATTAGAAGGGATCAGTCACTGGAAGAAGACATCATCTCTGGTGAAGTAGACGGACAGCAAGAGCAAGGGACACCTGGATTGACACAATAGCTGCAACAATGGATTCAAATATGCCAACAATCAAAAGGATGAACCAGGACTGGGCAATGTTTCATTCTGTTGTACATAAGGTCAGCATGATTTGGAGTCAACTAGACAGCAGCTACCTATCTATCTACTTATCTATGTCACTTGATTTGGGAGGGAAATATATCTCCTCTGTTCTCCATTAAGAGGAGGACAGAAATCCTACTGTGATTTGTTCCTTCACTACTTTTACTCTGATCAGTTTTTAGCCTTCTTTTACACAGTATGGGGATAGGTGATGAGCTAAGGTTTGCAGGCATGTCTTTGGACACAGCTTAGTACAGTCATATGGGTATGGTTCAGAACCTCTTTCTAAAATGTGGAAGTAGTTGTCAAATACTGCTCTCAGCTCTAGGCTTCACATGAAATTCCAAGACAACAAGAAAGTCTCATTTAATACCCTAATACATTTATATATTCACCAAAGCACCTAATACAAAGCTTTAAGCATAGTAGGTACAACGCTTTGGTGCCACCTAGGGTACTGTTTCTGATGGTTTGGCTTCCCTAACTAGGTTCCAGAACGTAGAATTATCTTCCTCTCCCAGGAAAAATCATTATGTGGGCATCATTTCTAAAAACAAGACTGTAGTAAGGATATTATTTGTTGATGGTCTTCCACGTCTCAACATTGGCCTAAAGACCATAAGCAGCATAGTTTGGGTTTTCTACTCTAGCCACAAAAAATAGAAACCAGGGTGTCTGCGACCTGGCCCATTTTGGACTAAAGATATTTCCAGTTTAGATAATTTGCCACCAAAAGAAGACAGTTACCAAAATAAGATGTCTTATTATAGAAAGGACAGTTTTTAATTTATGACATTAGCTAACAAATAAGATATGATACAAAATAAATGAATTTTTAGTATATATATATTCTACAAAACATTTTTTAATATAAATAAGTTATTTAAGACTATGTTAGGCTTTTTTAAATTTTTATTGGTGGGAATTAAATCTTGTTTACCTAAAAAATGGGGTGGTGGCAGTATGTTAAATAAAACCCTAGATATTTAGTGGCCAAAATATATCAAATGTATTTTATTAAAGAATTCTTTCCAAAAATAAGAATTTTATCAGAACTGTTCTACATGGCAAAGAGATGAGAAACCCAATACAAACTGACTTTTAAAAGGGAGGATTTATTGGTTCACGTAATTAAAAATTCAGGAGTAGAAATTTCCTGAGGCATAGCATGACCAGGGACTCAGGCAATGTCACCAGGACCCAGTTTCTCTCTGCAGATCTCTTGGCTCCACTTTCCACTGTGTAAGCACTGTTCTTGGACACACTTTTCCCCTTAGCCCTCCACTACTCATTTCCAAATTCAAGTCCTGCAGGGGGAAAAAAAATAGATCCATTTGTATCATAGCTTAAGAAAAGTTTCTAAAAACCAAAGGTGAGAGCGAGGAAGGTATTGGTTTCACTAAATTGGGGCACAGTGACCATAGTGTTGGAGGAGTCAGTGGATGCTTGATAGAAAAACCATGAATATCTATTACAGAATGTACATTCATTTTCTTTAAAAAAAAAAAAAAGTTATACAATAATAAATATATAATAAATGTGTAAAAAAATTTTTTACTGCAAAATCCTTTCAGATCTGCAAATAGGAATGTAGTGAAATCATTGGACAGAATTTATTAAACAACATCTACAGAAACCCAAGGAGAGAATGTTGTGTGACTGTCACAGTCTCCTTATGCTCAGCTTTTTATTTTAAAACTGTCTGAGTAGGTACACAATTACCCTATTTCATGAAACAAATGAAATTTTTGCAACACAAAATAGCTTCTGGCTGAGTCATTTTCAATACACTTAAAATCCCCACCACTGTACACCCCACTAATCCAGGGAATTTCATCTGTCTTTGTTAGGGTATGGAACACTAGCGCTTTAACAAACAATGCAAAAATCTCAGAGGCTTAACACAGTAGAGGTTTATTCCTCTCTCAAGTCAAAGTTCAGTGCAGGACAAGCAACTCTCCATGCTAACCCTCTACCAAGAGATGGAAGAAGCAGAAATCCAGACTCCGTCCAATGTGTGGCTCCACCATCTGCCACAGTCTCCTGGGATTCCTCCACTTCGTTTATCCAATCATCAAGATTATGAGACAAAAAGGAGTTACATAGTGCTTGAGAGATTTTTAGAAGCCAAACCTTGAAATGGCATAAGTCATTTTCACGTCCAGAATCTACGCTTATGGCCCCATTCTCTAACTAGAAGGGTGACTGGGAAATCCAATTTTCTTGCGTGTCCAACAAGACGAAAGCAAATAGGCATCTTTCCAGCCTCTACCACAGTCCACCCTTCTGGTCGCCAAATATCCATTTTGCTCTTTTTTCCACACATAGACCACATTCACCCCCTTCCCAGAAGGACAATCCACCATCCTCTCCAGTCATAAAAAAAGAAACAAAACCCTTTGCCGTTGAATTAATTCCAACTCATACTGACTCACCCTATAGGATAGAGTAGAACTGCCTGTAGAATTTCCAAGGAGCGGCTGGTGGATTCAAACTGCTGACCTCTGGGCTAGCAGCCAAGCTCTTAACCATTGCGCCACCAGGGATCCTCTCCAGTTATAGTAGCCAGGCTCTCCGGTGATGCTTGGTGCTTTACACCAGGTCAGTAAATAGCCCCTTATGGTTCAATGTCCAATGACTAAAATGATGCACTTCTGCTCCCCTTTTCCCCACATATATAATATATTCATTGGTGGGATAAGGACAGGATAACCTCAATAAACACTCTTGTTCAGAAAGAGGAAGAATGGGAGATATATTGTGGTAGCTGGACAAATATTGTGCTGGCCCCCTGCTCTAGGAGTGGGGAGAGTTTCTTCATTCAACCCTGATTCTGTTGTCTGGGAGTCCCTGGGTGGTGCAAATGGTTAACACACTCAGTGGCTATCCAAAAGGCTGGAGGAGGTTCAAGTCTACCCAGAGGCACCTTGGAAGAAAGGCCTGGTGATCTACTTCTGAAAAATCAGCCATTGAAAACCCTATGGAGTACAGTTCTGCTTTGACATACATGGGGTGACCATGACTTAGAATCTATTTGATGGCAACTTTTTTTTCTTTTCTTTTCTTTTCTTGTTATCTGAGAATTTCATCATCCACTCTTCACCTTGGTGCTTGACTCTGCCCTCTGGGAGTATACTTGTCCAAAGTAGATATTGAGGAACACTTCCTCATTGGAGACTTTTAAATCTTTGAAGCTGCATTCTACTCATGAAAATTTTGGGGTCCAATATTTGCATGGTCTCAATTAGTCAAAGGCTTTCTAAACTACTGTTGTGTATTTCGGGAAAATTAGTTTCCTCAAATAGTCAGTGAACTTCTAATGTCTTTGCTTCCAGTCTATTCCATGATCTGTGTACCAGTAAAAAAATAAAAAAAAAAATTTACTGCCATGGAGTCGATTCTGACTCATAGTAACCCTAGAGGACAGAACAGAACTGCCCTGTAAGGCTTCCAAGGCTGTAAATCTTTACAGAAGCAGACTGTCACATCTTTCTCTCACGGAGCGGCTGGTGGGTTCAAACCACCGACCTTTCAGTTAGCAGCCAAGTACTTCAAGCACCTTAACCACTGCATCACCAGGGCTCCTTGGGTACTAGCAAAAAAAAAACAAAAAAACCTGTTGCACCCAGTCGATTCTGACTCACAGCAATCCTATAGGACAGAATGGAATTGCCCCATAGGGTTTCCAAGGAGCAGCTAGCGGACTCGAACTGCCAACCTTTTGCTTAGTAGCTGATCTCTTAACCACTGTGCCACCAGAGCTCCTGTGTACCAGTAACCACACCCGAATTATTTCCTAGACATAATAAGAAGTGGCATTTAAAGAGACTTTGAAGAAAAAGTCCTGTCCCAGTAAACTTTGTTGAATGACGTAACTCAGAGGAAAGATGAAAATAAAGGTGTAGTCCTCCCATTCAAACCAGCTAACTTCAAGGTAACCAACATCAAGTTGAGCGAAAGAGAGCAGGCACAGGGACAAGAAAGCAAATAAATAAGGCCAACATGAGATCTAACTAACTCAAGCTGCTTTAACAAATATTCTTTCACCTAAAATAACCTTTCTTTTCTTCAGACTTGTTTTGGGGAGCACCCTTCTCCGCAACACCCTTACCAAACATACAGTGATTAATTTGTTTTTTCTCACTTGGCAAAAGTTATAAAATACACAGCTGTTATTCTTGCTCTGAGCTATTCTAGTATGTCAAGGGTGGCACCTCTGTGAGTCTTTTGTTTTCTTCATGGTTGGAAGTTGGCTGTCAGAGATGTAAACAGGACATTCATACTCACGGAAGGAATGGGGAGAAGGTATGGCATCAGCAATGTGTCCCTTTTATCAGGCAAGCATTCAATATTGGCATCCAATATTCCCCATTTTGACAGTGATCTACACAGTTGGAGTTAGGCAACATTGTTAAATGCCTGAGTTTAAATTAAGTGAAATGTCCCTACTAATTAAAATATCATAATCAAAGAAAAAATGCATAATATTTAATATTTAACCAAATCTTTGAATTGTTGAGAAATTGAATAATGGAAAATGTTAAACAAATTGGCTTACCTTGCAATGTTAAATAAGGGAAACAGTGTATAATATAGAAAAGAGTTTGTACAAACTTACTTTTTATTCTCTCTGAGTTCTTGAAATGGACTGACTGAAAAATTTATTTAAATGCCAAAAAAAAAAAAAAAGATACTTACGATGAGACTGATAAAAATTGATTTGCTATATGGGTACAACAAAAGCTGGTGGCTGAATTAGTCCTGGGTATGTAAAAAAAAAAAGAGAGAGATGGTTGAATAGATAGGTAGAGTCTCAAAATGAAAGATAGCTGTGTTACGTCTTCTATATGGTTAATGAAACTCAAACAGGATTGGAATAAGAGTAATGAAATTAGCATTTATGGATGGCAATTACATGGGATTATATCGATTTTTCAAGGAGCCTTGGTAGCGCAGTGGTTAAAGTAGTCGATTGCTAACCAAAAGGTCAGCGATTCGAAGCCACCAGCGGCTCCGCAGGAGAAAGATGCGGCAGTCTGCTTCTGCAGATATTTACAGCCTTGGAAACCCTATGGGGTTGCTGAGTTGGAATCGACTGGATGGCAGTGGGTTTGGTTGGGTTTGATATCAATTGTTCAGGGTAGGCTTGGCTGTGATTCCTGTGGATTTGAATTTACAGTTGCTTGGTGGAACAGAGAATTCCAGCCATACCAAGCAGAAGGCAGAGTGAGTGCTAGGAACTATTCTAGGTACTGATATTCTAATGAACTGGGCCATTTTACTTAATTTAAACTTAGATATTTAGCAATACTGTCCAGTTCAAATTGTGCAGAACACTAGTAAAAGAGGAATGATAGGAAATGAAAACATTAAGCCAAGAAATTATAAT
Organism: Dugong dugon; assembly: GCA_030035585.1. Lineage (NCBI taxonomy): Eukaryota > Metazoa > Chordata > Mammalia > Sirenia > Dugongidae > Dugong > Dugong dugon. The sequence continues at coordinate 14,159,852 of CM057463.1, read as the reverse complement.
AAAACTGCTATTGGAAGACAGATGAGAATATCTTTTTATCTGGGGAATGGTAATAGAAGTTCTCGAATGGCTTCAAATAAGCGACTTTTTAAATAAGTTTTACAGGATGAGTTGGATCCACCAAGAAGAAGACAAGGTAAAGAAGGGAATCCATGCAGTAAGACCAACAGCACATGTTAAGACATGGGCCCAGGAAAGAGCCTGCAGTTTTCTGGAACTATAACCATAAAATTTTCTGAGGCTGTGGACAGCAGCTGCAAGAGATGGAGTCCGAAACATCACAGACGTGTAACAGGACAAATTACCTTGGGTAACAAACACTTAGAAGTGTCTAGAGATTCAGTGAGGAATTGTTATGCAGAGGAGTAGCTTTTCTAAAGGTAATTCTGACAAAAGGGCAGAAAATGTCTTAGAAAAGGTAAAACTGAAGGTAGAGAGGCCATTTAATTGCTCTTTCATGGGCAAAAGATGATGAATGCTTGAACTAAATCAGTGCTGATGGGAATAGAGAAGGGGAAAGACTCAAGGCATCTTAAGGAGATGGAAAATATTCAACTTAAACAAAAATTGACTGAGTTTAAAAGACATGGAAGAATCAAGAAAGACTCCAACACTTCTAGTTTTGATGTCTGAGTGGATGATGTTGGCATTAATCAATGTGTGAAATATTAGAGGAAAATTAGTTTGAAGGGAGCAAATACTGTTAGCGACCCTGTAGGACAGAGCAGAACTGCCCCCAAAGGTTTTCCAAGGAATGGCTGGTAGATTCGAATTATCGACCTTTTGGTTAGCAGCCTAGCTCTTAACTACTGCACAACAGACCTCCAGTGAGTTCTTTTGGAACAGGTTAAAGTGACTACATGGCATGCAAGGTATCTGTTATATAACTGGACATCAGCACCTAGAATCCAAAAACATAGAGAAGAAGTTTGGAAGTCATCAGTGTGGTTGAAACCAAGGAAGGGGATGAGATCCTTCTGGGCAGTGGCGTCACTAGGAGGTTGCAGGTGGTGCGGACTGCACCTGGTGACAGAGGGAGTGACACCAAAATGACTGTCTATAAAATTTTTGTGCAGTGTTTCAGCAAAAATTTATTTTTTATTAAAATATTTCTGTAGTTAGTTATAACAACAAAAAAATTTTTTGCAAGACCAACTTACATGTATCAATGTACTTACAAGGCTAAAACTCTATGTTAATTTACTGTTTGACCCTTCTAATGCACTGTGGTCACAGCTGTCATTATTACCCAAATGAATGATGCTTCAAGTCACGTGGTTTCATCTGCACACACTACAAGCATGAGCTGTTGTTTTTGTTGTTGCTGGTGTTTTTATAGTTGCTGATTTTGTCAAATTTTCTGATGTTTTAGCTACAGTATTGTGGTAATTAGCATGGTGGAGTGTGACACCATGAATTACCACACCCGGTGACACCAACCCTACTGACACCACTGCTTCTGGGAGGCTAAATAAAAATGGTATCAAGGAAGTAAATGAAAACTTTCTGGAACAATAGAGAAGACCTAGCATTTTGATGCTTTCGGTTGCAAGTAATTATTTACATGGGTCTCTTGCCGCTCTTCATTCTCCTTCTACTGCCTTCCAGTCCTCACACTATGACTTGCACCTCCACCACATGATAGGCAAGGAAGGGAGAAAAGCTGAATCAGTCCCTTTGGGGACACTTAGCAGCTCTGACAGGGATTTGATTAGAGAGAAAACTGAAGCTATTGATTAAAATTATACATGGCAATTAACTGTCAAATTTGATTATACTTACATAAATAATTGAGACTTATTTTTATGAAAAAAATAAGAAATTCACTAAAATTCTAATAAAATATCCAAATCCTTAATTTCCCAGAATGGAAGATTGGATTAGTCTCCATTTTCATAACATACACACATGATCATTGTAGATTAAGGCAACCCAGATATCAATTCTTTTCAGCCAAGAAATGCAAAGTAGAAGATAAACTTCTTAGTATCTAGTCAATCCCCAAAAATACACATTATCCATCAGTGAAAGACCAAGTCTTTTTACTCCAAACCCCAAACAACACACTACACCTCCCCACGTAAAACTGTGAATCTCTTCTATTCCCAGCATCTAGTATACTGCCCTGGATGCAGTCAAACCAAAAACCCATTGCCACCGAGTTGATTCCAACATATAGAGACCCTATAGGACAGAACAGAACTGCCCCCATAGGGTTTCCAAGGAGGGGCTGGTGGGTGTGAACTGCCCACCTTTTGGTTAGTAGCCCTAGCTCTTAACCACTGTGCCATCAGGGATCCAGATGCAGTAGATATGCAATAAGAATTCACTTTTTCTTCTCTCTTAGGAGAAGATCACTCTTGCGGTGATGTAAAGATGACCTCATATTCTCTGCCACTCCTCTCTTCTATTTCTCCTCCTCTGGTATCTAGGATGTCCCTATGAATGCTCTGACCAATAGTATGTGGAAGAAGTGATGCTGTGCTTTATAAGACCTGTGATGTGTGCTTTGGTCTGCTTAGAATGCTCTCTCTTGAAAGGCAGCTATTATGTAAGAAGTCCAACTTCCCTGACAGAAAGAGGAGCCACATGGGGAGAAGCCTGAAGCTGTCTTGCATGTTCTAGCCCCTACACATTCCCAGCAGAAGCGCTACCCAGTTGAGCCCCAGCCAACCCATAGAATGGTGAGGAATAATAAATTGTTTTATTTATGTCAGTAAGATTTTTGGGTAGTCTGTAACAATGTAATAGATATCTAAGACAATCTTTAATTTAAAGGCTGGATTAAAAATAAAATGCTTTCACAAAAGAGGAACAGACATAGTCGCATTGTAAGACATATACCTGCATGCTCATATAAACTTTAATGTTATTTTTTTAACACAAGGACTGGCATTAATTCATCTATTCTACAAAAAAATATTAAGTGCTTACAACACATTAGACACTCTTCTAGGTGCCTGGGTACCCAGCTTTGAACAAAAACCAAAAAGATCCTTGCCCTTATGATGCAGCCTACATTGTAGTGATGGGTGGGAAAAGCATAAATAAGTGAACAAATAAACAAGCAAAATAATTTTAGTTAATAAGAAATGAAACAGAGTCCTATAAAAGAGAAAAAGTAGGATGAGTGGCCTACTTAAGATCGGACAGGTGAAAATGGTTGTCTAAGAATGAGGTCATAAACAAGAAGCAACCAGTTCTGAGAAGATCTGAGGGTAGGGGTGAGGAGACAGAATTCCAATGAGAGGAAACGTCTGGCACAAAGGCACTGAGCAAGACTGCATTAGACTTAATGGAGGAATAGAAAGGCTAGTGTGGCCAGAGCATAGTGAGCAAGTGTGAGAGTGGTATAAGATGATCAGATCAGCAAGTAGAAGCCAGAAAGATCATTCAGGGACCTTGTACACAACAGGAGGTAGTTTGAACTTCATTCCATATGTGATGAAAACTGTTGAAATTAGAATCATAATTACATAGTTGTCTTTAACTGGCTTAAAGAGTGGACCCTTGGAAAAACTTACCAACTGAGAAGCTAAGCAACTATTGCAAGGATTATACCTGAAGGCATTAATACGCAGGAAAGATTGCACCGATGCCAACTAAGAGAAGGAGCACCCCATGAAGCAGGTCTTCCAACCACAGAAGCAATTACAGCAAGGGCAGACAGAATGATAAAGTAAGCAAAACATAACTACAAGACACTAAAAGAAGAAGCTAAGTCTTCCAGTCCTATATCACTGATGATAGCAGTAATTTACATTTTAATATGTCAGAGCCTACAGAGAACATATATTATTTCACTTGATCCTTACAGCATCCCTGTGAGGAAGGCTAAGAAGATAGTATCCCCACCTTACAAATGGGAATCAAGATTCAAGGAGGTTAGACTACTCTGCCAAGGCCACACAACCTAGGATAGAATAAAGTTCCTCTGATCCTAGTCCCCTGTTCCTCCCATTAAATCACACTACCTAACCAAATCCTAAAGAAACTACTCCCAAAACACATGGGAAATTATGAAACACATGGAAAATTGTTTAGGAACTCATTGGAGACAACACACTGAAAAGCAGCCTTCTATTCATTTGAATGGGAACACCAGGTAGAGTAGTGCTTGGTGGTTCAAAAATGGACATGTTCTTCAGGGTTGGATCTAGAGAAGCTTGCTGACCTAACTTTATGAGATCTATGACTTCTACAAACATGAAGAAAGGAGTCGCACATCATTTTAGCAGCATAATTTTGAAACTTTGGACTAAAACTTAAATTTCAAAAGCAGCCTGTCAACCTCATCCAGCAAAGTCTTTTATGGATTATCTTGCAATTATTAGGAAGCTTGGGAAATAATTGTAGAGAATTTCTTTAAAAGGCTACCAACAATGACTAGCTCTCTCATTCTTGTACGTTCTCCATTGTTTCTTACGTTTTACTCAGGCAGAATGGAACTACATGTTTAATGAAACTAACCAATATATAAATACACATACATACATTCATATATCTACATATTCCTAAAGGAAATACCAGAAAACATACAATAAATAGTTTCAATGAATCAACAGAGCCTTTATCACAGATTAGAGTGGCCACTCCTAATGGTGTTCTTGGGTGATTTCTAAAGCAATTCCTATGCTAGTGTTGGCCCCTCAACAAATGCCTAATTAGTAGCTACATCTAGGCAATGAGATGCTTTAAAACACTGTGAGTATAAACTTTTCACAAACCCAATATATTTAACTATTTAGTATTAACATGTTGTGAGGGAATTCATAACATGTTTGGAAACAAGTTTATTATGTATTTGAAAGCAATAAATGTTAAAATAAGTTCACTATACTATACAATAGATTGTTTGATTCGTATCCTGTTAACTTAGTGTAAAAATTGCCATCTCTGGATCAGTGGGTGACTTTCATAATATATTCTTCAAAGTTGAGGGACTCAAAGTTACAAACATGTATTTGGATTTCTGTATAATAACCTTTGCTTCCCTAGTGGTATTTAACCAGTCCCAATAGAATTCACAAAATGATACACCCCTCATACTTTTAAATTATATCCAGAAAGAGCCTTATGCTTGTTATTATCCCTGTGGACTACTTGCTTTTAACATGACTCAACTTGTTTTGTTTTCTAGCGTTGAAAGGGGTGGAAAAATTGATCCACTTAATGAACATTTCTGAAAAACATTAACACACAACAAGTGAAAAGGAACATGCTTTTAAAAGTTGAGAACTTAGAAGAAACAAAGCCAGCTGTTACGGAAAATCAGGCATCTAGTGAAAAATATGAACACAGTTTTATTTTCGAGCATAGCCTCAAAGGCCACTAATGTTTTCAATCTCAATGAGCAATGAAGGCGACTTTGGAAAATATCTATCCAATGACAGCACTGGTTTGAAAAACTGAGAAAACAAGTTCCTGCAAAAGAGAATGTAAAGATAGTAACCAGCCATAGCAATAATCATCACCACCTAGAAGCCTGCTGTGTAAGATACAGCATGCACACTACAAAGCAGGCCACACAAACAACTGGTAGTTGATCTGCAGCAAGCACAGTTAAGGGACTTGGTGGACTAGTGAAATGATCTCTGAGTGCTTCTCCTTGGTCTAACACTAATTAACCCTTTCAAGACCCAATTATTTTCTCTTTTGAATTTTTTTTGCTGATACTATGTGTTTTCACTAACGAAGACATGCTGATCAAAGGACCAATTCAGAATTTTTGTTAGGAGTTATGGATTTTGATACCCGTTATCTGATATGTCCCAGCAGCACCTGGACAACGTAAATCCTGCTGACATGAGTCAATGATAAAATCTTTATTTTTTTATTTCTTGAAAATTTGCAAAACGTGAGGTAAAACACAAAGGCACCTAGCAATGACTGCGCATACATTTTATTCTGGTCTCCTTCTTCTTAGCTTTTTTATTATTTTTCCTGAAACTTTTCAAAGCATGGTACAATGCAGTCTTCCTTATTGCAAAAGCAGTACTCCAGCCCAAATAAATAAAGCCAAGAGATTTTTTTATCTCAGGAAAATTACTGCTACAATGCATTCTTCATTACTGGAAAAGCAGTACTTAGAGAAAAATAAATAAAACTAAAGGAATTTGAATCTCAGGAAAATTACCACTACTATGTATTCTTCATTATAACAAAAGCAGTACTAACAGCTAAGAAGCAGGAACAGCTGCCCTGGAATACTGCAGAATTGCTCACAGTGGTGCATTCCACCTCCTATACGTGGAAGCAATGATTGGGCCCTAAGATTGAATGCAGGGTAAGAATAACTTATAGGAGTTCCAACCTCTTGAAAAGTACCACTGCAGTGCATCATTTCTTATTGAAAAGACATTATTTACTGTTCAGAAGCTAGAAAAGAAGGGAGCAGTGACACTTGAAAACAATGAATGACATAAAAGAGAAAATGGCCACTATGACTGAATGAAGACTGGCAATAGCTTATTCTCCCAATAGTACACAGTAACTGGGAAAGATAGTGAGGAGGCTTATCTTACAGAAAGAAAGGCAAACCTGTCAAAAGTTTAGAAAATTCACACATCCAGGAGGCATCACTTAAGATAATGTTCAATCCAGAGGCTCCCACTCAGGATTTTTGAGTTCCACACATTTCAAAAGGCTTTCACCTTGAGGCTAAACACGTTAAAATCTGGCTACCCCCCTACCAAAGAACTCCAGTCATACAAAGTGGGTGGGATACTACATGTTCCTCAGTCTTGAAAGGGTTAACAAAGACTAGGGCCTCCATTTCTCAGCTGCAAAATAGAAGAGGCCCCACTAGATGACTGTGGTGTTTTATAGCACATTCTATACAACCATAAGAAAATACACACGAAAGTAATTACAGGGATAAAATAGTGATATAATAATTACCAAAGATAATTCAGAGAACTTTTTAGTTGAAAGTTAGCAAATTCCCCAGTCCCCAGCAATAAATACCATAGTCCCACATTATATCTTGGCCCATAATAATTCTTTTGGAATTATTAGTATTTTACTCCGTATTACTTTCTAGCCATGACCATTTTTTTCATTCTAGTACAGTACCAGAAAATTTGTTCCCCATCACTGGAGTATCCAATAACGTATTGTAATACCACCTGGCTGATATGTGGCAAAAATGATTCAGACATCAGCTTGTAGGTGCTGGCACTTCCTACACATTATCTCTCTCAACAAACCTGCACAGAAAGGGTTATTACCCTTAAAATGGAAATAAAGAAGGAAGTCGAATCTCTGCTCATGAGGTGAGATATAATGCCATCACTAAGTCTAAGAGAATCTTGATTAACGAAAATATGCTCATGCTGTATGTATGTTATACAACCAGAATGTTCTTTAGAAGCAAAGATGGCGATACTTCAACTCATTTTGGACACTTCATCAGGAAAGACCAATCACTAGAAAAGAACATAATATTTGGTAAATTAGAGGCTCAGTGAAAATGAAGGAAATGCTCAATGAAATGGATCGACACGATCGCACAACAGACTCAAACATACAAATGATCATTAAGATGGCACAGAACCTGATAATATTTCATTCTGTTATACGTGGGGTCTCCATGAGTCAGAACCCCTCAATGGCAACTAACAACAGCATATGTATGTAAATCACTACATCTTCAAAAATGTTTGAAAAAACTTTTCAATTCATAGTCATTTGCTACTGACTCATTTGCTGCTATTCCCCAACATAATGAAATTATCTATATGCCTTCTCTCTTTCCCATTGGATTGAAAGATCACCAAAGATAAGTGTATGATTCATTTATATCTCTTCAACCTAGCACTCCGTCTGGCAAATAGCAGTGTTTAATAAATGTGGACCTAACTTGAAACATTTTTAAAAAGACTTATGGAGAAAAAGTAATGTTGAGAAGATTCTAGCTATGATATTAGTTTTTTTCACATACTTGCCTTTTATCATTTGTTTATTTGCTTGTGAATCAGGGGAAAGCAACTTCGTTCAATTTTAGTAAGAAACTATGTTAATGAGAACCAGCATCTCTGTAAGCATAGTTTGAGAATGATTGGTACAAAGATAGAATCTGGGTTTGACATCCTCCCTCAGGATCTAGTCAGTTCTGTCTCTAGGGGAATTAGATTTAGGGCATGCTGATCCTTGCTTGTGTGTGTTTATTTATTAGTTTGTTTTATTTTGTTTTGCACACGATGATGTGAGCACCTCCAACAGATCTTCAGAAGTGGACATTCACATTTCCCTTTCTTCCCCAACCTCATTCCCACCCCTACCCCAAGACAGGAGAAAAATATCTCTTTGGCTGGCTACCCAACCTCATGTCCACTGAGACACATTAGTAATTCTCACTGGGGCAACGGTAGTGAATCTGGCTGATGATAGCCGGACCGAGTAGTTAGTTGACCTACCTGCTGATGAGCTCATCCCCAAAGCCATTCATGACTCTAGCAGATGTTCAGACTTCACAGAGTTGTTTCCTCTTTCTTCAGTCTTCAAAGCCAACTAGGATCCCATGGAAATCTATTAAACAATGTGGCACATGCAGTCAGAACATGGAGCACAAGCAGAAAAACATCCAGAGGACCTGCTACTGTACTATCTCCTCACACTCCAAATCATACTACTGTAGCAGCAAATGACTTTGCTATGGAGATAGAGTGTACAGCTGTGAGCTATCTTGCTAGAGGAAGAATGAAGACAGAGAGGAAGAATTATTCTGAGATCAAAATTTGCCTGCTTACATGAAGGGAAAATTTCATTATAGCCATCAAATCAGTGATTCTGAAAAAGCTAAATTCACATCTCCAAACACCAGCACCCCTTCTTTATCCACAGGAAAAGCATTTATCTGGGAAACAAGTTGTCAAAGCAATTGTTAAAAACTTCCCAGGAACAAGACTGGCCATAGCTCACACAGCCTGGTGCACAGACCCTGAATATCTCATAGGAATTAAGTTACAGTGTCAGACTTTGGTGGCATTGGATTGGAGTCTGTAAATACCTTGCCAAAACGGCCGGCATAAATCAATCACCTCATGGTAATTTTATACTATTGCCATATTGCAATGTGTGTATACACATATGCATATTCCTTTTAAGTCAAATCTGAACTTTTTATTTCAAATCAAATCTGAACCAAGAAGTTCTGTGTCCAAACCCCAATTTCCTGCCCACTCTAGTTAATGATCTTCTAAGTACTTTGCTCTGGTCTAACTAAGAAAAAAGACATATATTTCCTAGGTTTTATTTTTATATTCAAAGAACATTTTTCAAATGCACATTATTTGCAAGTGTTCAAATCAAAAAACATTATTACATTCCTGTAATGTGTGACTTAGTGGTTGTACAACTTGAAAATTGTATAATAAATGAGATACAAACCAACTGCATACGTCCAGCCAGATATGTGTTTAGTAATGCAAGAAACTCTTCTCCAACAAAAATGTTTAGGTAGTATCTTGCTTTAGGAGTTACAGCACCAATTATTTCCAGGCTTAGTTTTGTGATATCCCAGTGAGTTTCCAAAATTTTAAGTGCATTACAAATTTTTCAAATAAAATTTGGAAAATCATGCATGCTTTGTGTTAAAATGAAATATGTATGCTATACATTCTGGTGTGGGGGGAGGGAAGTATTGCAAGTCAAGCAATTCCTAAAGGAACAGAGATTTGGACTGGAAGCTGAGACCATGTACATCTTAAGTCTTCACAACTAAAATTATGATGCAAAGAAAAATCCATTTAATGGGATTGCAGCTTAAACCAAACAAAAGCTTATTACTTTAGGTATGAAACACTTTCAATTTACAGTATTATTTCTAATCCATTCTCCATTTTTCTTTAAGTGAAGAAAAAAGTACTTTCAAATGGAAGTAGTTGCATCTTCACATCTATTTGAAAATGCAATTAGATAGAAATATAATATGCTACAGCTGGAAAATGAACAATCCATTTTTCCTCTTCCTAGACAAGGTCACACTGTTGAGCACACACAAGTTAAGCGTGATACAGAAGTTAAGCCATAAATCCAATGAAATGGAAGACTCTGGTACCCAAGGTACAGCAAGGCCTAAATGTCAAAGGGCTCACACTCGATTCTCTCTGTTTCACTTAAAAACTCTCAGTCCTTATTAACAAATAACTGCTGTCTTAGGGGGGGAGAAAAGGGTACTATTTTACAGACCAGATAAACAAAAGACACTGTCATTGTTAAACTAAAACATATTTAAGGGAAAAAATGTAAGTGAAACTAATTTGCTACATATGTTTTATACATACAGTACATAAGGGGGGTTCTCCAACACCATATGGAAAGCATCTGAACTTGTAAGACAATGACCTTCATAAATCACTCTAGGCTCAAGCTCCAAATTATGTCTTGTTCCCTCACTCATGGGATAGTCACTATATCTCATATAAATTCATTATGTTATATGTGCACAATAATCTATCTCTACCTTTATAAGGCATGATGTCATAACACACAGGCAAGGTTTTAAAAAAAGGGAACAAGCTCTTCCACCAGATGGGACAATCTATAGTACTGCTTCTCCAAACACAATATGTTCCACCAGCTTATCCATTCTGCTCAAAGGAAAAGCAAATTAATGAAGAAATAAATGAACAATTTGAAAAGAAAATGTTTTCTGAGCTTTCCCGATCTCTTCTTTTTCCGAGGTAAATGTAAAATAAAATAGCCTTATATATTTTCATATACTTTCTTTTTATGTATTTCCCATTTATATATATCAAAAAGGAGCCAATTTTTTTTGCCTATTAGTTTGTGTCTGTGTTGAATCACCAGTCATATTATACGAGCTGGTTTAAATTAAGGGAACAACAAACTTTTTACCACTGGTTGAGGGAAGAGAAAAATGAAATAGATTTACTCCACTCTTCAGCCACTTTTTCCACAGAAAGTTGCCTCTTACTGCTTTTCTTCATGATCTAGTCTTTTTCCATAGAAAGTTGCCTCTTACTACTTTTCTTCCTGATCTAGTCTTTCTTTCTGCAGTTGAGGAGTGCAGGTTTACCTGTCTTCTTATTTACTTCCAGCCGCTTGGAAGAAATGATCACTGAGTTAAGATGAATATAATTGTTCAATCCTTCTTCCTTAGGAATCTTAAGATTCCTAAATCCATAATCTTAATTAAAAACAAGAAAATCACATGCAAATCTATATATGAACTACTTTTCTGTTCTTTGAGGTTGTCTCCTTCTCCTTATTTCTAGCTCTTTTACTCTAGACTAGGGGTCTAGCATAGAGCAGCAATTAAGAGATGGGCTGAGTTTGGACGTGTTCCGTTGGCACCCATTGATCTAGCCCATGGGGGTTAGGGACGTGAGAGAGAGAAGAAGGGCTTGTTGGTCAGAAGTGCAGGGAGTTGTATGGACTCATGAGTTTACAGGTGGATGCCCATTGACCTGGCCCAAGGGGGCTAGGGATGAGAGAGAGAGAAGGAGCTGGCTAGTCTAAAGTGCCAGGAGGTGTGTGTGACTTCCCTTACAGCTGGTACCCATTGTGATCTACCTTGGATGGCTATGGATGAGCTGGCCAGAACTTAACTGAATGAATAGAAAGATGTTTGACACCGTGAGGTGGTGTATATTGCTGCAATTTGAAGACGTGTGCTGGACTGGGCTTTGCTTATGGATGCAGATGCTCAAACTTCCAAACGGCACAGAAGATTCTTCAAGACCAAGGAACATGCTTGTCTCCTCAGAGTACTGGTTTCATAGGGATGGGCAGTTTAAACATTGGCTAACTAAAATGGAGATAAACAAAGACAGGAAGTGGCTGACTTATATGTTTTCGTGGGTATGCTTACACTTAAAATGAGGGAGACAAGGGAGGACCCCCACTGAATAGATTCCTCTTTTCCTGATGGATCGGGGAAGAGAGTGTAGGAGAAGGTACTGTTAGGATTGTATGACTCAATTGTGAGTATTGACTGTTAACAGGGTTAATTGTGATTGTAAAAACTGTAATTGTAGAAGCTGTAAGTGTGAAAGAGTGGACTAAAAGGGAGGAACTACTGGACTGGAGTACTGTACCTGAACCTAAAGTCCCTTAAAGATTTTGCTGTGCTGTTATCTCATGAGGCTCAGAGCAAGGGAATAATCTTCTCTCAGTTAAATTTTATCAGACTCTAGAAAGAGTGAAGTTGAGATGACCTTTAGAGACACTGAGCAGAACAGATGAACACGTGCAGAAGACCTGAATGGCCGGTACCTGAGTAACCTCTTCTGTAGGACTCTTTACCCTACTGCAGGACTAATTGTTAATGACTGCTTTGGACTGGTAAAATGATTGAGAGGGGGGAAGTAATCCTCCAAGTATGAAAGAACCATGGCTAGAAAAGCCAAGGGGTGGCCTGCAGTGTGAAGGATCGCTTTTGTGTGGCTTTTCTCACCATGGTCTTATAGCTCCCACCCAAGTGATTGGGTAGGACTGTGCAAATAAGGTAATTGTGGCCCACGAAGGGGATTGGTCACTATGAGTCAGAATCAATTTGATGGCAACAACCTTGGTTTTTGGCTTAAGGAGATTGGTTAGTGTCTTAATCATCTAGTGCTGCTGTAACAGAAATACCATAAGTGGATGGCTTTAACAAAGAGAAATTTATTTCTTCACAGTAAATTAGGCTAAAAGTCCAAATTCAGGGTGTCAGCTCCAGGGGAAGTCTTTCTCTCTCTGTCGGCCTTCTCATCAATGTTCCCCCTGACTAGGAGCTTCTCCACACAGGGACCCTGGGTCCAAAGGACACGCTCTTCTCCTGGCACTGCTTTCCAGGTAGTATGAGGTCCCCCTATCTCTCTGCTCACTTCTCTCTTTTATATCTCAAGAGATTGCCTCAGGACACAATCCAATCTTGTAGATTGAGTCCTGCCTTACTAACACAACTGCCACCCATCCCCCCTCATTAACATCATCGAGGCAGGATTTCCAACATATAGGAAAATCATACAATATCGGGAATCATGGCCCAGCCAAACTGATACACACATTTTTGGGGGGACATAATTCAATCCATGACAGTTAGTTTTGCCATCCCACTAGGCTTAAAAGAGAGCCAATTCCAGTACGGGGAAAGGATCTCACCACCACCAAGGAAGAAGAGCCAAGAGCAGAGCATGTCCTTTGGACTTGGGATCCCTGCACTGAGAAGTTCCTGGAACCAGGAGACACAGAGGGCTGTAACTGAAGACTGTGAGAAGTGGTGGCACAGAAACAGTAGCAGGAGAGACTGGCAGGAGACAGTGTGGTGGGCTTCCCAGCCCACGGAGCAAGAAAGCTGAGTGTCTTCTGGCAGGAGGCTTGCAGGTGGAGTAGGGTGTCTCTGTGCACTTGATGGAGCTAGGTTTGCTGACCCACGGAGCTAGAACTGAGAGCCTTTGGGCCAAGGCTTACTGGCAGAGTGAGATGCTTTGGGGCACTTATAGGCAGGGTCAAAAGAGTTTTGTAACACTTGTCTGAGCAGAGCAGAGGCGGAGGGCCAGAGAAGCAGGCCTGCAGGCACAGCTGAGAAGACGCTGTCCTGATGAAAGAACCGTATCCTGAGCATTTCTGTACCTGAATTGTAACCTGCTGCTTTCCTAATAAACCCCACAATCATGAGTATAGTCTGTGAGTTTTGTGTGGCCTTTGCAATTAATTATCAAACCCAAGAGAGAAGTAGAGAGTGCTGTGGGAGGGACAGTTGCTGTCAGAATTGATAAAAATGGCAGAGAGAGGAGGCCTGTCTGAACTTCACCTCATAGGAATCAGCCTCGGGCTGTTGATCTTGATTCTCCTTGCTCTTTGTGAAGTTAGAGGAGGTCAGATGTCACCATTACGCCATTTTTACAGTAGCAGGTAACATAAAGGAATGAAGAGGCAAGGGCTAAGGTCGTAATAAATACATGTTGAGTGAATCAAATGAAAGTCAATGGGTAGAATGGAGAGTTATTATAAGAGTGACAATTTGAAGAAATTATGACCAATCTGAAGTGACCAGCTCCAAAAAAATGCTATGACAGAATTGCAGGAGGGAAAAACATTATATGGGTCATTTATTTGCAGGCCAAAAGATTGTGTCTACAGGCTGGATTGGGCCTGCAAAGCAAAAGTATACAACCTCTGATCTAGAAGCTAAGATTTGCTGAAGAAAGTACAGTTGAAAATACTACTTTTCAGTTCTTTGAGATTTTCTGTCTCCTTACTTCTAGCTCTCTCTTTCACTCTAGACTCAAACTGCTTTATACAGTGCTAGGTATTACTATAAATATCAAAGAGATCAGTAAAGAATGCCAAAACGATGAACTATAAGAACTCCAAAAACATAAATAATCTCTACTTTTGATACTCAAATTTTGTGTGAGACTATTAGGAACAAGATATTTGATAGTAAATTTAAAATTGAACTTATCATCTACTATTTTTTTTTTAAATATTATGGTAAAGAGAGATAGATTAAAGCTGTTATAACCCTTAGTTACTGGAAGTATCCTGAAAAGGCTGCAAACTCATATTAAACACAGAGAGAGAGAGAGAGAGACCGAAGTGTAAAGAAGTCCTACAAATTATGATGTTCCTATTATTTTAACTTTGATGCTTCTCTTGAAAAATTCCTAAAAATGTCCTTAGCTCCCCTGTTTTATTCAATTACCCACTGGAAAATTCAGTACTATAAGGAAGTTGCACATAAATGTTATACTAAATACTACCTTATGAACATTCTAACCCTATTATGAGGAATTAAAAACAGTACTATATTTTAAAATAACATGAATATTGCATTGTGAATAATTTTATTTCATACATTGGGCATAAACTTACAAGGTCAGGCCATCTAATACTATAAATATAGATTTACATATACATATACATATATATATATATATATATATATATATATATATATAAATATAAAACTAATCCTATATTTAACTTTACTTCTAAAAATGTTCACCACTTTTAATCATTTGATAAAACCACTGCATAGTCTTGTGTTTCTAGCCATAAGGGTGTAACAGTTCCCAAAATTAAACCTCTTACCATAAATAACTTAAAAATTAGACAAAATATTGAAACAACTGTTTTCAGACATAACCAAAAAATGCACAATTGTTGTCCCCTGGAGAAGGAAAACAAATAAGTTGTGCCTACAATTGCCCCAGATTTTGCCTGGGGACAGTTTCCAAACCATATAATAGGGAGGAAGCATGCAAACAGAGCATGGAAGTCTTACCGAGTTAAGGAAACAGAGATTGGAATTCAGGGAGGCTACAGTAACTAGAACTTGTGAGACAGAGTACCAAAGAGGGCAAAAACTTCTATAAATCTGCATAGGGGTTCCCTAAGATTTTTGCTGAATAACAAACAAACATAAGCAGGAAGAGAACAACTACCAGGGAGCTGTTAGCAAAGCAATTTTCAGAGTACACGGGGCTGATATTCATTCAAGTTCCACAATTCAGAGTGACGAGACCTCACTATAAACACATGGAATTAAGCAGAGACACACAGAGGGTTATGTGTTAGTAGAGAGACTTAACTAGCCCTAGAATAAAGGCTACCCTATACCTGCACTAAAGAAATTTTTTTAAATCCTGAAGGGATCAACCTGATCCACAAGTAATTTAACTGCCTGAAAACAATGTTTGACAATCTGTAAATAACACAATAAAATCTAACAGTAAACAATGAAACAATTCGTAATGCTTGGCATCCAAAACAAATTCTAGATGAGCAAAGAAGCAGGAAAATATGACCCAAAACAAACAGAAAAATCAATCAATATAAACAGAATCAGAAATGACAGAGATAATGGAATTAGTAGATAAGGGAATTAAAATGGTTATTGCCAATGTGCTCAAAGTTTTAAACAAAATGATAAACACAATGAAGAGAGAAATTTAAGATACAAAAAAAAAAAAAAAAATCCCAAAAGAACTTCTAGATTTTTTTAAAAAGTACTGTGTTTAAGATAAAAATTCTATTGGATGAGATCAAAAGCAAATTATGTACAGCAGAACAAAAAATCAGTGAACTTGAAGACACTACAACAGAAATTATCCAAATGAAAGAGTGAGAAAAAAAACTAAAAAAAATGAACAGAGACACAGTTACATAAGGGATAATATCAAAGTTTTCTTAACATATGTATAATTGGAGACCTAGAAAGTGAGTTAGGAGCAGAAAAAAATGAAGAAACAATAGCTAAAAGTTTTCTCCAAATTTGATGAAAAATAAAATGCAGAAATTTGGGAAGTTCTACAAGGCCCAGACAGGATAAACACAAAGAAAACTACAACAAATCACATAATAAAATTGCTTAAACCCAGGAGTAAATAGACAATGTTAACTATTCATAATAGTCAAAAGGTGGAAACAACCTAAATCCCCATCAGTGGATGAATGGATAAACAAAAAGTGTATATTCCATTATGAACGCTACTCAGCCAGTATGAGAAATGAAGCCTTGATAAATGCTACAATATAGATAGAACTGGAAGACATTATGCTAAGTGAAATAAGTCAATCATGAAAGGACAAATATTGTATGACCTCAGGTATATAAAAATACAAGAACAGACAAATGGATAGAGACCAAAGGTTATTAGTAGTTACCAGAGGTGGAAGAGAAAGGGAAAGGAGGGGTTATTGATTATGGAGTAATAAGTTTCAGTTTGCAGTGATAGAAAAATCACATCGATCAAGGGTGGGTTGCATAGCCAATTAACATAATTGCTGTCAATAAGTTGTACACCTGTAAAAAGATGAACTGGCAAAAGTTGCTTGACAGATATATTTACAACAATGACCAAAAAAAGGAGTAGCTATTGAGGCTGCTTATGTCCAGCCAAACACATTATGGGATTTGGTTCCTTGGTTTGGAGGTTTAGGGTCATGGTTTCATAGGACATCCAGGCAATTGGCCTAAAATAGTGTTGTTCTACTTACTAGTTCATTGTGTAATGCCTGGGGTTTTAAAAAGCTTGCAAACTGTCATCCAAGGCACAACAATTGGTCTCTATTCACTTGGAGCAACAGGGGAATAAGGAGTGTCAGGAACAGGAGGAGGAAATGGAAAATATGGCTAATTGCCTCCATGAACATCTGCCTTCTTTGCTATGAGGCCAGAAGAACTAGATGGTGCCTGTTTACCATTACTGAACATTTTGATCAAAGATTCTGTAGAAGAATCCTGATCAAAAGGGCAAAAATGTAGAACAGAATTTCAAATTCTCATGGAATCCAGACTTTCTGGAGCCATGGAGACTGGAAGAAGCCCCAAAACTATTGTTCTAAGATAATCTTTACACTTTAAACCAAAAACATTCCCTGAAGTTTTCTTAAAACCAAATGATAGTTTAGCTTAACCAGAAAAGAATGTCTGCTTTGAGCATTATGCTCTTTTAAGATCTATCTATATGTGATCAAATTGACAACAGCAACTCAAAACATCAGGCAGAAACCGTAGGGGCAGTGAGTTTATGATAACGGGGGAGAAATAACACAGAAAAGGATGGTGAGAATGGTTGCACAACCCAAAGAATGTTATAAATATCACTGAACTGTACAAGTAGAAACTTCAATTCGTGTCTGATTTGCTGTGCATATTCTCAACAGGAACAAAAAAATAAATTATTAAAAAGAGAAAGAGACATTGTTAAGGGCAGCAGGAGAAAAATGGGATATTACACACAGAGAACCAACAATTTAAACATTAAAGTCTACTTGTCAGAAATTATGCAAGCTAGAAGACAACAGAAAGGCATCTTTAAAGTGCCAGAGGAAAAGTCAGCCTGGAATTCCATACTTGGCAAACAGAACCTTACAAAATTTGTAACTAGCAAACCTATATTGCAAGAAATTGTTAATGGAAGTTCTTCAGGCAGAAGGAAAATGCTACCAGATGGAAACTTGGATCTTCACAAATAAATTAAGAGAGCCAAAAATTATAAATACATGAATAAATATAAAAATACATTTTTCTTATTGTTTTAAATTTCCTTCAAAGATAAAATAGTTAGGAATAACTCTAACCAGGGACATAAAATACCTATACAAAGAAAACGACAAAACACTACTGCAAGAAAACAAAAGAGATCTATATAAATGGAAAAACATACCTTGCTCATGGATAGGTAGACTCAACATTGTGAAAATGTCAATTCTACCCAAAGCAATCTACAAATACAATGCAATCCTGATCCAAATACCAACAACATTCTTTAACAAGATGGAAAAACTAATCATTAACTTTATATGGAAAGGAAAGAGGAAGCAGATAAGTAAAGCACTATTGAAGAAGAAGAATAAAGTAGGAGACTCATGGTACCTGACCTCAGAACCTACTATACAGCTATGGCAGTCAAAACAGCCTGATACTGTTACAACAATGGACTCACCGGCCAATGGAACAGAACTGAGAACCCAGATGTAAATCTATCCACCTATGGTCACCTGATCTTTGACAAAGGCCCAAAGTCAATTAAATGGGGAAAAGATAGTCTTTTTTAACACATGGTGCTAGCAAACATCTGTAAACAGAATGAAATAGGACCCATACCTCACGTCACACACAAAAACTAACTCAAAATGGATCAAAGACCTAAATGTAAAACCAAAAACTATAAAAAATCATAAAACAAAAAATAGGGTCAACACTACAGGCCCTAATATATGGCATAAATAGCATACAAACCATAACTAACAATACACAAACACCAGAAGATAAGCTAGATAACTGAGATCTTCTAAAAATTAAACACTTATGTTCATCAAAAGTCCTCAGCAAAATAGTAAAAAGAGAACCTACAAACTGGGAAAAAATGTTTGGCTATGACAAATCCACCAAAGGTCTAATCTCTAAAATCTACAGGAAAATCCAACACCTCTACAAAAATAAGACAAATAATTCAATTAAAAAATGTGCAAAGGATATGAACAGACACTTCAACAAAGAAGACACTCAGGCAGCTAACAGACACATGAGGAAATGCTCACGATCACTAGCCATTAGAGAAATGCAAATCAAAACTACATTGAGATACTACCTCAACCCAACATTAATGGCACAAATCAAAAAAACAGAAAATAACAAGTGTTGGAGAGGTTGTGGGAGGTTGGAACTCTTATGCAATGCTGGCGGGAATGCAAAATGGTACAACCATTTTGGAAAACGATACAGTGCTTCCTTCAAAAACTAAAAATAGAAATACCATACAAGCCAGCTATCCAACTCCTAGGGATATATCCTAGAGAAATTAGAGCCGTCACACGAATACACATACGCACACCCATGTTCATTGCAGCATTATTCACAATAGCAAAAACATGGAAACAATCTAAGTGCCCATCAACAGATGAATGGATAAACAAACTATGGTACATATACACAATGGAATACAACAATAGCAACAATAAAGAACAATGACGAATCTGTGAAACAACTCACAACATGGATGAATCTGGACGGCATTATGCTGAGTGACATAAGTCAATACAAAAGGAGAAATACTGTATGAGACCACTATTACAAAAACTCATGAAAAGTTTTACACACAGAAAGAAACAATCTTTGATGGTTACAAGGGAGGGAAGGGGTGAGGAGGGAAAAACACTAAATAGACAATAGATATGTGGTAACTTTGGTGAAGGGTAAGATAGTACACAATACTGAGGAAGTCAGCACAACCTGACCAAGGAAAAGTCATGGTAGCTTCATAGACACATTCAAACTCCCTGAGAGACAGAATTACTGGGCGAGGGCTGTGGGGACCATGGTCTTGGGGAACATCTAACTCAATTGGCATAATATAGTTTATAAAGAAAATGTTCTATATCCTACCTGGTAATTAGCGTCTAGGGTCTGAAAAGCTTATGAGCAGCCATCTAAGATACTCCACTGGTCCCACCCCATCTGGAGCAAGGGAGAATATAGAAAACGAAAGACATAAGGGAAAGATTAGTCCAAAGGACTAATGGACCACAACTACTACAGCCTCCACCAGACAGTCCAGTACAACTAGATGGTGCCTGGCTACCACCAACAACTGCTCTGACAAGGTTCAGGATAGAGGGTCCCCAACAGAGCTGGAGAAAAGTGTACAGCAAAATTCTAACTCACAAAAAAGAAAAGACCATACTTACTGGTCTGACAGAGACTGGAGAAACTCTGAGAATACAGCTCCTGGACACCCTTTTAACTCAGTACTGAAGTCATTCCTGAGGTTCATCCTTCAGCCAAATATTAGACAGGCCCATAAAACAAAACAAGACTAACTAGGCACACCAGCCCAGGGGCAAGGAGAAGGCAGGAGGGGACAGGAATGCTGGTAATGGGGAACCCAAGATTGAAAAGGGGAGAGTGTTGACACATCATGGGGTTGGCAACAAATGTCACAAAACATGTATTAATTGTTTAATGAGAAACTAATTTGCTTTGTAAACCTTCATCTAAAGCACAATAAAAAGAAATTTCCACACATCCAGTTATAAAGTAAAAGAATGAGGAAAAATTACATAGTACAAACACTACTCTTAAGAAAGCTGCTGTGCCTATACTCATAATAGACAAAGAACATTTCACAACAAGGAATATTATCAGGGATAAAAAGAAGCATTTCATAATGATAAAGAAGCCAATTCATCTATAAGATATAACAACTGATAGAACAAGTCAGTAGAAAATCAATGTTGTTGTTGTTAGTTACTGTCACATCAATTCTGACTCAGTGTGACCCAATGTGTGCAGAGTAGAACTGCTCCATAGGATTTTCAAGGCTGTGACCTTTCAGATTTAGTAGGCTGGGTTTTCTAGAGAGACAAAACCAGTGAAGCATCTATATATATATAGAGAGAGAGAGAGCTATGTCAAAGAAATAGCTCACACAGTTGTAGAGGGTGGAAAGTCCAAAGTCCATAGGTCAGACTGGTGGCTTCTCCTGACTCACACAGCTGCTGGGGCCGGCAAACCCAAGATCAGCAGGTCAGACAACAGGCCTCTGGCTCACAGGCTGTGGAGGCTGACAAATCCCAAGATCAGCAGGTAAGCTACTAGCTCAATCCCAAAAACCAGAGGTTAGATGAACAGGAGCTAGCTGCAGGATCCAGAGGGATCAAAAGCCCAAGAGCCTCACCAGAAAGTCTACCTATATTGAATGCAAGCCACACCCCCAAGGAAACTCCCTTTCAACTGATTGGCTATTCACAGCAGATCCCACAATGAAGGTGATCACATTATATCAGATCTCATCATGGAAGTCATTACATCATTATACAACTGCCAAACTACATCATAACTGTCAAACCACTGAGAATCATGGCCTAGCCAAGTTGACACACAACCTTAACAATCACAGTCCACTGCTTCTCAACTTGGCACCTGTACACATCTCCATAAACAATACATAATCTCTAAATAAAGACAATTGTAGAGTCATACTTGTGCCTAACTTGGTAAAACTAACATGCGTGCAACTGAAAATGCACTAGCCCTGTTTACATCTTATATCTTCTTATAAGTGAAGAAAACAAATTATTTGATACACACATACAAGGCAGAAATACTCATAACAATTACAGTCCTCATTTCTGCAACTGGTCACGTGGTCGTAACTGGTATTTAGAACTACTTTCTTCCACCACCCATTCCATATTCCCTTTGTCCTCAGCAAGCACCTCAGTTGGTTGTGGTTCCTTGCCTAGTGGGGTGACCTAAACCTTCATTCCTGAAGGGTCTGGGCCATTAGTAGTCATGTTGGAATTGGGTTGCAATAATTTTCCACTCCCCCATGTGTTTGTCACTTTGTCGTACTGTGGGAGCTTGTGTGTTGCTGTGATGCTGGAAGCTATGCCACCGGTATTCAAATACCAGCAGGGTCACCCATGGCAGATAAGTTTCAGCTTAGCTTCCAGACTAAGACAGACTAGGAAGAAGGATCCGGCAGTCTACTTCTGAAAACAATTAGTCAGTGAAAACCTTATGAATAGCAGTGGAATATTGTCTGATATAGTGCCAGAAGATGGGCCCCTCAGGTTGGAAGTCACTCAAAATACAACTGGGGAAGGGCTGCCTCCTCCAAGTAGAGTCAACGAATGATGTGTATGGACTCAAGCTTTTGGGGCCTTCATTTGCTCATGTGGTACAACTCAAGATGAAAAGAAACAGCTGCAAACATCCATTAATAATCGAAATCTGGAGTGTACGAAGTATCAACCTAGGAAAATTGGAAATCGTCAAAAACGAAATGGAATGCATAAAGATCGATATCCTAGGTGTTAGTGAGCTGAAATGGACTGGTATTGGCCATTTTGAATCAGAAAATCATATGGTCTACTACGCGAGGAATGACAACTTGAAGAGGAATGGCGTTGCATTCATTGTCAAAAAGAGCATTTCAAGATCTATCCTGAAGTGTAACGCTGTCAGTGAGAAGATAATATCCATATGCCTACAAGGAAGATCAGTTAATACGACTATTATTCAAATTTATGCACCAACCATTAAGGCCAAAGATGAAGAAATTGGAGATTTTTACCAATTTCTGCAGTCTGAAATTGATCAAACATGCAATCAGGACGCACTTATAATTACTGGTTATTGGAATGCAAAACTTGGAAACAAAGGATTGGTAGTCGGAAAATACCAGCATTGGTGATAGAAATGATGCCGGAGATCACGTGACTTAATTTTGCAAGACCAACGATTTCTTCATTGCAAATTCCTTTTTTCACCAACATAAATAGCAACTATACACATGGACCTTGCCAGATATAACACACAGGAATCAAACTGACTACATTTGTAGAAAGAGATGACAGAAAAGCTCGATATCATCAGTCAGAATAAGGCCAGGGGCCGACTGTGGATCAGACTATCAATTACTCATATGCAAGTTCAAGCTGAAGTTGAAGTTGCAGAAAGTAAGTCCACAAGAGTCAAAGCACGACCTTGAGGATATCCCACCTGAATTTAGAGACCATCTCAAGAATAGATTTGATGCATTGAACACTAATGACCAGAGAGCAGATGACCTGTGGAATGACATCAAGGACATCACACATGAAGAAAGCAAGAGATCATTAAAAAGACAGGAGAGAAAGAAAAGACCTAAATGGATGTCAGAAGAGACTCTGAAACTTGCTCTTGAATGCCAAGTACCTAAAGCAAAAGGAAAAAATAATGATGCAAAAGAGCTAAATAGAAGATTTCAAAGAGCAGCTCGAGAAGACAAAGTAATGTATTACGACGACATGTGCAAAGACTTGGAGACAGAAAACTGAAAGGGAAGAGCATGCTCAGCATTTCTCACGGTGAAAGAACTGAAGAAAACATTCAAACCTCGAGTTGCAATACTGAAGTATTCTACGGGGAAAATATTAAACGACTCAGGAAGCATCAAAAGAAGATGGAAGGAATACACAGAGTCACTATACCAAAAGAATTGTTCAACATTCAACCATTTCAGGAGGTAACATATGATTACGAACCCATGGTACTTAAGGAAGAAGTCCAATCTGCACTGACGGCATTGGTGAAAAACATGCGTCCGGGAATTGACGGAGTACCAATTGAGATATTTCAACAAATGGATGTAGCACTGGAAGTGCTCACTAGTCTCTGTCAAGAAATTTGGAAGACAGCTACCTGGCCAACTGGCTGGAAGAGATCCATATTTATGCCTATTCCCAAGAAAGGTGATCCAACAGAATGTGGAAGTTATCGAACAATATCATTAATATCACACTCAAGTAAAATTTTGCAGAAGATCATTCAAAAGTGGCTGCAGCAGAATAGCAACACGGAACTGCCAGAAATTCAAGCAGGATTTAGAAGAGGATGTGGAACCAGGGATATCATTGCTGATGTCAGATGGATCCTGGCTGAAAGCAGAGAATACCAGAAGGATGTTTACCTGTGTTTTATCGACTATGCATAGACAGTCGACTGTAGGTATCATAACAAATTACAGATTACATTGCAAAGAATGGGAATTCTGGAACACTTAATTGTACTCATGAGGAATCTGTACATGGACAAAGAGGCAGTCGTTCAGGCAGAACAAGGGGATACTGCATGGTTTAAAGTCAGGAAAGGTGTGTGTCAGGGTTGTATCCTTTCACCATATCTATTCAGTCTGTATGCTTAGCAAATAATTTGAGAAGCTGGACTATATGAAGAAGTAAGTGGCTTCAGGATTGGAGGAAGACTCATTAACAACCTGCATTATGCAGATGACACAACCTTCCTTGCTGAAAGTGAAGAGGACTTGAAGCCCTTATTGATGAAGATCAAAGACCACAGCCTTCAGTATGGATTACACCTCATCATAAAAGAAACAAAAATCCTCACAACTGGACCAATAAGCAACATCATGATAAACGGAGAAAAGACTGAGTTGTCAAGGATTTAATTTTACTTGGATCCACAACCAACACCCATAGAAGCAGCAGCCAAGAAATCAAAAGACACCTTGCATTGGGCAAATTGGCTGCAAGAGATCTCTTTAAAGTATTAAAAAGCAAAGATGTCACCTTGAGGACTAAGGTGCGCCTGACCCAAGCCATGGTGTTTTCAATTACCTCATATGCATGCAAAAGCTGGATGATGAATAAGGAAGCCCAAAGAAGAATTGTTGTTGCTGCTAGGTGCTGTCAAGTTTGTTCCGACTCATAGCAACCCTATGCACCACAGAATGAAGCACTGCCTGGTCCTGCGCCACGCTCACAATCGTTGTTATGCTTGAGCCCATTGTTGCAGCCACCGTGTCAATCCATTTCATTGAGGGTCTTCCTCTTGTTCACAGACCCTGTACTTTATCAAGCATGATGTTCTTTTCCAGGGACTGATCCCTCCTGACAACATGTCCAAAGTATGTGAGATGTAGTCTCGCCATCATTCCTTCTAAGGAGCATTCTGGTTGTACTTCTTCCAAGACAGATTTGTTCATTCTTTTGGCAGTCCATGTATATTCAATATTCTTTGTCAACACCATAATTCAAAGGCATCAGTTCTTAGCTGGACAATGAATAAGGAAGACCGAAGAAGAATTGACACCTTTGAATTATGGTGTTGACAAAGAATATTGAATATACCACGGACTGCCAAAAGAACAAACAAATCTGTCAAAATGCTCCTTAGAAGCAAGGATGGTGAGACTATGTCTCACATACTTTTGACATGGTATCAAGAGGGATCAGTCCCTGGAGAAGGATATCATGCTTGGTAAAGTAGAGTGTCAGCGAAAAAAGCAGACCCTCAATGAGATGGATTGACACAGTGCTGCAATGATGGGCTCAAGCATAGCAACAGTTGTGAGGATGGCACAGGACCAGGCAGTGTTTTGTTCTGTTGTGCGTAGGGTCACTGAGTCGGAAATGACTCGACAGCACCTAACAACAACAACAACAGTTTTCCATTGACTTTAATCACAGGGCATGGTAGTACTAAGAGACGCCCTAATAGATCTCCTGCATTCCAGACATACACTTCACTTCTTTATCTCCATTATGTAATATCAGTCCGATTTCCTCTTGGTAATCAGGATCAATCACACTAGCCAATATGATAACTCTCTTCTTTGCCTGTTGATCTATAGTCATAAAGAGCCCAAAGTGGCCAGGTGGCATTCTTAACTTCTAGTTCAATGGAATCAGTGATGTGTCTCCAGGTTGGAGCAATCCTCCCTTTGGAACTAAGACCTCTAGATCCATAGGATTGCAGAAACAGGAAGCAAAAATTTTGCAAGTGAGTCACCAGGGGTAATAGTGGGTGGTGCCATTCAACTGCCACCCCTTAATTCCTTGACCCATGAATCCTGGCTATGGGAGAAACAGCACCATATATTGGACACTGGTTTAGAGTATATACAGCCTCCTGGAGAACATTGCCCAACCCTGCAAGACATTGTCATCATAATTGTATCTTTAGAAGGCCATTCTATCGTTCTATCAAGCCAGCTGCTTCAGGATGATGGGGAACATCGTAAGACCAGTGAATTCCATGAGCATGAACTCATTTGCTGTGAAGTGATTCCCTTAATCAGAGGCGATGCTGTGTGGGATACCATGGTGGTGGATAAGGCATTCCTTAAGTCTATGGATGGTAGTTTTGGCAGAAGCATTGCATGCAGTGAAGGCAAATCCATATCCAGAGAAAATGTCTATTCCAGTAAGAACAAAACGCTACCCTTTCCATGATGGAAGTGGTCCAGTGTAAGCGACCTGCCACCAGGTTGCTGGCTGATCACATTGAGAAATGATGCAATACTGGGGACTCAATGTTGGTCTCTGCTACTGGCAAATTGGGCACTCAGCAGTGGCTGTAGCCAAGGAGGCCATGGTGAGTGTGAGTCCATGTTGCTGAGCCCATGCATAAACTCCATCCCTGCTACCACCGCCACTTTGTTCATGAGCCCATTGAGCAATAATGGGAGTGGCTGGGAAAAGAGGGTGGCTTGTTTCCACAGAGCACGTCATCCTATCCACGATTGTTAAAATTTTTCTCTGGTGCTGTCAACCTTTGGTGAACATTCATATGAGACACAAATACCTTCACTTCTTTGGCCCATCTAGAGAGGTCTATCCACATACCTTTTCCCCATACCTCCTTGTCTCCAATTTTCCAATCATGTTCCTTCCAAGTCCCAGACCATACAGTCAAATGATTGGCCACAGCCCATGAATCAGTATATAATCACCAGGCCTGTCTTCTAAGGTGCGTCTAGGTGGATACAAACTGCCAACTTTTCTCAGCTAGTAGTCAAACACTTAACCATTTCCACCACCCAGGGACTCCTAGAAAATCAATAGAAATACAAATTACTGCTAGGATCAGTTTTAACTTTCTGATCTGTCATTTATTCTATCATCTTCTACCATCTCCCTTCTTCATAAATTATCCTCTCATTGTACTGTTTGTTTTTTCCATTACTAGTTCACCTCCAGTTCCTTTCCCTTTAGTCAAAAATAAGCTCACAATTTCTCCATTCTAAAATAAATTTTCTTTCTTTTCCTCTACTTCCTTATCTGAGGCCCCTTCTTATTCCTTCCCACTCATAATCAAGTTTCCTGAAATAGAGTATTCTAGGCCTTCTGGAGTTTCTCTAGGACCCTAGGTCATCTTTTGCCACTCAGACAACAGCAGGCCCTCCCAACAGAGGATGTAGCAGTGGCAACAGCAGTGAGCGTTGGCAGCACCAAGCTGCTGAGGGGGCAGAGCACTTTCGAGGGCCCCTGTAGTACCTGTTAGTTACCAACAGGTCTTACCCAGTGATTCACTCTTCTTCATATGGAATTTAAATATCACTACATAAACATAACAATTGAAAATTATTTACAGTTTTAAACCTAAAACTTAACTATTTATGGATATTCTGGTGACTCTCTAAAGGGAATTTCATTATATGGACATTGAGCCAAGAAAAATAATAAACCTCCAGTCCAGAGGAATGTCTCCAGGATTTCATCCAGTTAAACTCTTCACTCTTAAACCTTCACCAATATAATCTTCATTCCCACACTCCCATCATATCTATATGGAAACTGCTCTCGTAGTTCAGAAGTGGACACTTAATTGCTAAAAAATCAGTGACTGATTTTCAATCCCTATGCTATTTGACCTCTTCTGTAACTTTGACACCATCTAATTCTCAAAACATATACTTCCTTTAGCAGAGGGAGTTTTACCATAAAGCTAATAAAGTTTAAGTTTCAAGGCCCCCACTTACACAGGACCTTTCCTGTTCTGGAAGGGGCCCTAGTAATGTGTCTGCGTAATAATATACGTTTCTTTTTAATTTACAAAAAAGTAAGGTATTTAACCTCAATTAACTAAAACTGCCGTCTCTGTCTTTCCTGACTCCCCCTCAATCACATTTCTCTCATATAAGGTACATTTGGAGTGACCATGGGCATTTTTGGATCTAACTATTTTTGAATTTAACATTTTCAGATCTATTTGGGATCTAACTAAGGAGAGTAACTGATTTGGGAATACTTTCAGATTAAGTTTAGAGGGATATGCTTGTGTGGTTAGCAATTACTTTAGTATATAATCAAGTAATTTCATAGACTGGTAAATCTCAGAGATAGGATTCAAAATAAGATTTGCCTGACTTTAATGCTAATCATCTCTACACAACACCATGTGGCCTTTCAATCATTTAGTAATCATGAGGCACCTGATGCCCTAACTTGGTCGGTCCTCAGGCAGTCACCAGTATTTGATAGACTATTCTCAAGCCCACACTAGCATTGACACTTTTCCCTCCTCTTTCTCAGACTTCAGTACACTTTTTCAGTGTTATCACCCGCTACTACCCTGCCTGTTGACTACACTCTATCCAAATTCATCCTCTGAATTTTGCTAGACTATATCGTTTCTCATGTCCTTTCTTCAGCTTGAAATGGCCTTGCCCGATCACATCTGTACTCATTTTTATTAATTTCCTGCTGATTTGAAAGGAAAAACTAATTTTAATAAAAATAATAAAGTACTCATAATAGACCACAACAATAAGGAAGACATGCACAACCAACTGGTTAATGCATGTTAGTTCAAGCAGTTTAAGTTAGTATCTCTTCACGTTATCTATTGCTGTCTAACAAATCATCTTAAAACTTACTGGTATTAAAAAAAAAAAATTTATGTGGGTTAGAAATTTGATCATGGCACAGTAAGAATGATTTATCTCTTTTCTACCATGTCTGAGGCCTCAGCTGGGAAGATTCAAATGACTGGGGGCTAGAATCATTTATTTACTCATATGTCTAGTACCTGGGGTGAGATAATTTGAAGACTGGTTCATCTGAAACTGTCAATCTACACATGACATCTCCATGTGCCTGGAGCTTCCTCACAGTGTGGCAGCCATTTAGGCTCAGGGCTCAGGGAAACTCATGGCCTTTTTTGACCAGTCCTCACAAGCGGCATAGTTTTATTTTTTGCTGTACATTCTTGATTGAAGCAGGCACAGGCCCACCCTGATTAAAGAGGAGGGGACATAGACCTCCATCTCTCAATGGTAAATGAGTCAAAGAACCTGTACCATGTTTTTAAAATTGCCACAGTGTCTACTTCTGAAATTTAGCCAATGACAACCTTATGGATCATAACAAAAGATTGTCTGACTCATTTGCTTTGGACACCTATGTCATCAGCAGGGATCAACCACTGGAGGAGGACATTATATTTGCTGAAGTAAAGGGCCAGTGAGGACAAGGGAGACCCTTGGTGAGATGGATTGGCACAACAGCCGAAACAATGGGCTTGAAGATGCCAGCAATCGTGAGTATGATGCAGGACCAGGCAACACATAGTTTTGTTGTACATGAAGTTGCCATGAGTTGGAGTCAACTATCTAATATTTAAATAAGTTGATCTTAAGTAAAAATAGACTACCCTCCATAATGTGAGTAGACCTCATCAATCAGTTGAAGATCTTAAGAGTAAAAATTGAGGTTTCCCAAGAGAGAAGGCTTCTACCTCAAAATTGAAATATACACATCCTACTGGAGTTTCCAACACAACAACCAACATACCTATTTCAGACACAAGACTGCCAGGAATGGTCTATTGGTGAAGCACAGTTGATTAGTTGGATCTCACATGGTGATCAGCTTCAGAGGCTGATCCCTTTTGATTGGAGAGCAATAAAAGGCAGAAATCACAGAGACAACTTGGATTACAAAAAACCTTGAATAAACTTTGACACTCATAAGCAAAAATATAATCAATACATGAAGAATAGTCAGAAATTTTGTTTTACCTGTCTCTGTCCATGGAAGACAAAGGTACCAAAAAAAGTATAAACACAGATGGCCTAAACAACAATTATTAAGGTAAATCTGATAGATAAGTTTCCAACTGTATATCCTAAAACCAGAGAATGTACTTTTTTTCAATATTCATAGCTCACTGTCAAAAATTAACTATGTGCTATGGATTGAATTGTGTCCCCAAAAAATATGTGTCAACTTGATTAGTCCATGATTTTTAGTATTGTGTGCTTGTCCTCCATTTTGTGATCTGATATAGTTTTCCTGTGTGCTGTAAATCCTAACCTCTATGATGTTAATGAGGCAGGATTAGAAGCAGTTATGTTAATGAGACAGGACACAATATACATGATTAGGTTGTATCTTGAGTCAATCTCTCTTGCAATACAAAAGAGAGAATTGAGCAGAGAGGAGAGGGACTTCATACCACCAAGAAGGAAGAGCCAGGAATGGAGCATGTCCTTTGGACCTGGGGTTCCTGTGCTGAGAAGCAATTAGATCAGGGGAAGGTTGATGACAAGGACCTTTCCCCAGAGCTGACAGAGAGAGAAAGCCTTCCCTGGGAGCTGGTGCCCTGAATCCAGACTTCTAGCCTCTTAGGCTGTGAGAGAATAAATTTCTGTTTGTTAAAGCCCTCCACTTGTGTTATAACAGAACTGGATAACTAAGATACTATGTATTAAGTCACAAGGAAAACTTTAATAAATGTCAAAAAGCAGGAATAGTTAATATTATATTCACTGATCAAAAACAGTAAAACTAAAAACATACAACTAAATCAAGAACCCTGCCACTTGCTTGTATAATTTAGTATAAAAGATATGCAGTATTTAATGCAAGAAGTTATAACAGCCTAAAATAAGACAATGGAAAGGAAGGAAAAAAATTAACTGATAAAGCTTTGTGATGATTTGAGGTGGGAGCTAAGGAAGAGGGAGGTATCTATAGAGACTTCTAGGCTTTTCCTCACTTAGGAAATGGATGAATCATATTGTCATTCACTAGCACTGGAAATATATTAGGAGAAACAGCTTTGGAGGGGATTTTGAGTCTATTTTCAGTCAAGTTAGTTTGAAATGTCAATTAGATCTCAGCGGTAAGCTTACAGCAGACAGTTGAATATTTCAGTTGAAATCTCAGGAGACAGAACAAGAGATGTATATTTGGAAAGCAATTACATACATTGGCTCAGTGACACTTCGGATTTAGAGGAGATGCCTCAAAGAAACTATGGATGAGAAGGTAAGAGGGCCCAGGAAATAGCCTTGGAGTTCACAGATGCTTTAGGAAAAGTAGAGGAAAGAATTTAGGCAAGGTGACCCAGGAACATGTTTCTCCTTTTATAGCATTTGTCATTCTTGTAATTGCTGGTTCCATGGCCATATTTCCTGCTAGACTCTAAGCTGCATGGGAATAAGAGCCTATGTCTGTGTTATTCACTGCTTATCCTTTGCCTGACAAATTTTAGATGATCAAAATATATTTATTGAATGAATAAATGAAATAATGAATTAATCCAAGGTAATGCCTCCACTTGTACCCCCTTTCTCTTCCTCCCTCTTTCTACTCCATTAGTGAATCTGATCACCTATAAATTGTTTACAGGGAAACCTGTACATTTGATTCAACAGATCCGTAGGTTGCTTGTCTTAATACATGGACAGGCTCCTCTACTTACCCCAGAGTGTTGTGAATACTATTTTCTATGTGTATCATGAAATGAAAATAGTTGAGAAGTATTGGTTTGCTCTATAAATATCAACCCTCCATACACCATCAGGGTCCATCTGACCCAATGTTAGCTTATAAGTGTCTTTTTTGGCCACTGTATTTGTAAGATAGATATTGGAAGAACTTATCTTTCCTTTGTGGTTTTCCAAACAACAAAAAGAAATTTACTTTTTAAGACATAAAACAAATTCTATCTTGCAATTACCATATGGATCCATTGGAGCCTTTTCTAAATCCAAGATATGTTGTGAGATCTCTGTAATCATACTTTTCCTATGTCTTAAAACATTTTGTTATTTCATCATCCTAGGAATCATTTCATCATTAAACAGTTAAACCAGTTGCTGTCAAGTTGATTACAACTCATGGAGACCCTATGTGTGTCAGAGTAGAACTGTGCTCCATAGGATTTTCAATGGCTGATTTTTCAGAAGTAGATCACCAGGCCTTTCTTCTGAGCACTCTGGGTGGATTTGAACCTCCAATCTTTTGGTTACCAGTGGAGCACATAAACTGTTTTACCACTCAGGGACTCCATTTTATCATGGTTGTTGTTAGGTGCTCTCGAGTCGGTTCTAACTCATAGTGACCCTATACACAACAGAACTAAACATTGTCTGGTCCTGTGCCATACTCATAATCTTTGTTATGCTTGAGCGCATTGTTGCAGCCACTGGTCAATCCATCTCAATGAGGCTCTTCTTCCCTTTCACTGACCCTCTACTTTACCAAGCATGATGTCCTTCTCCAGGGACTGGTCCCTCCTAATAACATGTCCAAAGTATGTGAGACAAAGACTCGCCATCTTGACTCTAAGGAGCACTCAGGTTGTACTTCTTTCAGGACAGATTTGTTCATTCTTCTGGTAATCCATGGTATATTCAATATTCTTTGCCAACACCATAATTCAAAGGTGTCAGTCTTCAGTCTTCCTTATTCATGGTCCAGCTTTCGAATACATATGAGGCAAATGAAAACTCCATGGCTGGGGTCAGCTGCACCTTAGTTCTTAAAGTGACATCTTTGCTCTTTAACACTTTAAAGAGTTCTTTTGCAGCAGATTTGCCCAATGCAGTGCATCGTTTGATTTCTTGACTGCTGCTTCCATGGCCGTTGATTGTGGAGCCAAGTAAAATGAAATCCTTGACAACTTCAATCTTTTCTCATTCACTATGATGTTGCTTATTTGTCCAGTTGTGAGAAATTTGTTTTCTTTATGTTGAGGTGTAATCCATACTGATAGCTCTAGTCCTTGATCTTCATCAGTAAGTGCTTCACGTCCTCTTCACTTTCAGCAAGCAATTTGTGTCATCACATGTTGCAGGTTGTTAATGAGTCTTCCTCCAATCCTGATGCCACTTTCTTCTTCATATAGTCCAGCTTCTTGGATTATTTGCTCAGCATACAGATTGAACAGGTATGGAGAAAGGATACAACCCTGACACACACCTTTCCTGACTTTAAACCACACAGTATACCCTTGTTCTGTCTGAACAACTGCCTCTTGGTCTAAGTACAGGTTCCCCATGAGCACAATTAAGTGTTCTGGAATTCCATTCTTCGCAATGTTATCCATAATTTGTTATGATCCACACAGTCAAATGCCTTAGCATAGTCAATAAAATACAGGTAAACATCTTTCTGGTATTATCTGCTTTCAGCCAGGATCCATCTGACATCAGCAATGATATTCCTTGTTCCACATCCTCTTCTAAATCCGGTTTGAATTTCTGGCAGTTCCCTGCAGCTGCTTTTGAATCATCTTCAGCAAAATTTTTTACTTGCCTATGATATTAATGATATTGTTCAATAATTTCCACATTCGGTTGGATCACCTGTCTTTGGAATAGGCATAAATATGGATCTCTTCCAGTCAGTTGGCCAGATAGCTGTCTTCCAAATTTCTTGGTGTACACAACTGACCACCTCCAGCACTGCATCCGTCTGTTGAAACATCTCAATTGATATTCCGTCAATTCCCAGAGCCTTGTTTTTCACCAGTGCCATCAGTGCAGTTTGGATCTCTTCCTTCAGTATCACAGGTCCTTGATCATATGCTACCTCCTGAAATGACTGAATGTTGACCAGTTCTTTTTGGTACAGTGACTTTGTGTATTCGTTCCATCTTCTTTTGATGCTTCCCGTGTCTTTCAGTATTTTGCCCATACAATCCTTCACTATTGCAACTTGAGGCTTGAGTTTTTTCTTTCGCTCTTTCATTTTGAGAAATGCCGATCATGTTCTTCCCTTTTGGTTTTCTATCTCCAGCTGTTTGCACATGTCATTATAATACTTTATTTTGTCTGCTCGAGCCACCCTTTGAAATCTTCTGTTCAGCTCTTTTACTTCATCATTTCTTTCACTCACTTTAGCTACTCTGCGTTCAAAAGCAAGTTTCAGAGTGTCTTCTGACATCCATTTTGGTCTTTTCTTTCTTTCCTGTCTTTTTAATGACGTCTTGCTTTTTTCACATATGATGTCTTGGATGTCATTCCACAACTCGTATGGTCTTCAGTCATTAGCGTTCAACGCGTCAAATCTATTCTTGAGATGGTCTCTAAATTCAGGTGGGATATACTCAGGGTCATACTTTGGCTCTCATGGACTTGTTCTAATTTTCTTCAGCTTCATCTTTCTCCTTTGGAATGGCTGGTGGGTTCACACTGCCGACCTCTCGGTTAGCAGCCAAGAGCTTAATCACTGCATCACCAGGACTCCTTCTCTAGATGCTGAAAATGATTGTATAAGTGAAATCTTCGTCTTCAGATGACAATATTCTAGATGAATTTTCTCAAAATCAAGCACCAATGAATAAACAATAACAAAATGTGGCATTCTCACCCAGTTAGCCATTCACCAAGAAGGACTTCATCTGCAATATTTTACTACCAGAACCTTGAAAATCCTATTTTGCTAAAAGGATGAGTATTATTTCATGTTTTATGATGTTTGTGCACCAAAATTTACTGAATATGATTCATAAGAGAAAAAATGCTGAAGTCATCTGTAATACAAAGGTGAATGGAAGGAAATACATAACGTGGAAATGAAAAATCTCATTGAAATTATCATTCTAATTGGTATTTACAAATCTAAAAATAAAAATGTTTACAATTATGGAGCAAGGAAGATGATACTCATAATCGTGTTGATGAGAGAATGGCCAAAGTTTTCAAAAGTATTGTATTTTGACAATCTAAATGCTATGTTTAAATTCCGATTAAAATTTCTAATATAGCTGTTTTTCACTACTCTTTTACTTATATAATTTATTTGTAAAGTTGCTTTAAAATATTGAAAAATAAAATAAAATGAGTCTATTGGATCCAAATGATAAATAATGATGACTCAGGATTAAGGATCTAAAAGAAAAATAAGTTTATAGAAAATATTTTCTCCTTATGAATGATTATATTGCTGTATCCATTGTACTGAACAATTTGATACAGGACTTAGGAAAATACTAAAAATAAACCTAAGTTAAGACAGAAAGAATGAATCATCAGTTCAGAGACAAAGCTGAAGGATATGAAATAACTGAATATATGCCATGGTGACTGAATTATGATTCCATACAAAATCCCCTTCAGACATAGCTTTGTAGATAGAAGTAAGCTCACGAACCCAAATGAGCTTAAATATCTGAGCAAAGAAATCTCAGCTTAGAAAACTCACCAGGAGAGATCCCATTGAACTTTTTGTTGACGATGTCATAAGATTTAAGCTCATAAGCTGCATTTTACATGCAACTGTACAAAAGAGATAAATTACCCCTTCTGAATTAAGAACATAATAGCTTTTATAATACGGGATTCTACCAGGATGCTTCACCGTAAGCTGAAAAACCAACTCTATCTTAAGAAAAAGGGAAATTATTAGAATTTGTAGACTCAGAGAATGAACGGGAGGCTGAAGAAGCAGGTTCTACCTTTTACCAAGATGATGAGAAATAATGGAAGCAGTAAGGATACCTTGAAAGAAAATTGGGGTGCTATTCTGAAAAATGTGAGGGGGTAGCTACTAATAATTAAAAAGAGAATCCATCATGTTGGAGGAGGAAAGACATAAAATGGAAAGTATGAAATCAGTAATTTCAGGGGACCATATGCAGGTCACCAGGATCTCATAGAGAGACAGACTAATAAGAAGTAAACTACAGAAAGCTTGGATCTTTGCCATTACCATAATGGGGTGAGCCAAGAACACCCGAGAGTCTGAGACTGAACTGTGCATGCATCACTCCCAATTTCTTTGCTAATGGAGCCACTACTTCAGGCTAATTATATTATAATGAGAAAATCCACTTGCAAATGAATACCACCACCACCCCCAGCTTGGTCCCCCTGCATCCTTTTCTGTCTCACTGAAAACATCTCCATCTTTCCAGATGTTCAGGTCAAAATTCATGGAGTCAACTTTGATTCTTCTCATTCTCTCACACCATACATCTAATCCAGCAAAATTCCTGCCGGATAGACTTTCAAATAATATCCATAATCCCACCTCCTCTCACCACCTCCACTGCTAACACGTAAGTCTAAACCAACATTATTTCTCAACCGCAACATTCTCTTAACAGGTCTCCCTGCTTCTCAAAACTTTCTCCCACTTCTACCACCTCCATGACCCATTTTTTTACCTCAGAACATATTTTCCCTCTTCTCAAAACCCTCCAAAGGCTTCTCATTTCACTCAAAAGAAATGCCAAATCCTTACAATGGCCTACCAGGTAACAGTTGCAGTTGAACTGATTCTGACTCATGGCAAACCCATGTGTGTCAGGGTGGAATTTTTCTCCATAGGGTTTTCAATGGCTGATTATTCAGAAATAGACAGCCAGGCCTTTCTTCCTAGGCAACTCTGGGTACACTCAAACCTCCAATCTTTCTGTTAACAGCTAACCACATTAACCACAGTGGGCCTTAATGCTGCTCCTACTATTGCCTCTCTGTCCTCTTTTCCTACCACTTTCCCCTTGTTCACTCTGCTTCTATCACATTGGCCTCCTTGCCTCATATACACCAAGGATACTCCTATCTTAAAGCCTTTGCTCTAGTTGTTTTCCTCAGCCTAGATTGCTCTTCTCCACAATATGATCTTAGCTAACTCTTCACTTCTTTCAAGTCTTTGCTCAAATATCACCTTTTCCCACCCTGGCCACCTTGTTTAACACTGCAAGAACTCCCAACCCCTACTACTCCTGGTTCCACTTATCCTGCTCTACTTTTTCTGTTCTCCATAACAGATGGAGATGCTATTCATCTTTAACATACTAAATCAACAATTTATTACTATTGTTTATTTTTTCTCTGCCTCTAATAGAAATTAAGATCTAGGAGAGTAGAGATCTTTGTCTGTTTTATTCATGATGCATCCTGAGAAAAATATTGTTAATTTATTGTCACATAGATATGGTACCATTGTTGCATTATCTGCAACAATGGGCTCAAACCTACCAATGATTGAAAGGCATAGGACTGGGCAATGTTTTGTTCTGTTATACATAAAGTCGTTATGAATTGGAGCCAACTCTACGGCAACTAATAACAACAGATATGTTTCCTGATGAATTAAATAAATAGTAATAAGATGAGAAACAACATGTGGAGTAGTTAGTTCCACCTTGGAACAGAGTTTTAGGAGAGGTTGGAAGGAGCTTGTCACAGACTAAGGATGAGAACATGAGTGGAATAATGTAAGTAAAAGGATTAAACTGAACTGATGTGCTTGGGAGCTATGGAGTGAAGTTCAAAGAGACTATCGTTTTACAGGAAGGAAACATATTTGTTTCTTTGTGAAGGACCTTAAACTAGAGTAATTCTTTCAGTCCTTCTCGAGCTGAAGCAGAATGATTTATCTAATCAACAGGTTTTAGGAAAAAAGAGTGGGTATATTAGTTTCCTAGGGCTGCCTTAACAAATTACCACAAACCGAGAGGATTGAAACAACAGAAATTTATTCTCTCACAGTTCTGCAGGCAAGAATTCCAAAATCAAGGTGTTGTCAGGGCCACTTTCCCTCTGAAGGCTCTAGGGGAGAATCCTTCTTGGCTCTTCTAGCTTCTGGTTGCTCCAGGCATTCTTTGGGTTATGGCCACGTAAGTCCAATCTCTGTCTCCTTCTTCCCATGCGCTTCTCTTCTGTGTGTCTGTCTTCTCTTCTGCCTCTTAAAAGGGCTCTTTTCATTGAACTTAGGGCTCACCCAGATAATGCAGTATGATCTCATCTTGAGATTCTTGACTTGTTACATTTACAAAGACACTTATTCCAAATAAGATCACATTTACAGGTTTCAGTAATTTGTTTGTGGACATACCTTTTGGAGGGCCACCATTCACTCCACTACAGTGAGCATGATCAAACCAACATCGTTTCTCTTAGGAACCTTTCCTCCAGATAACATGGTTTCTGGCCATGAAGGAGCCCTGTAGTTGTCCCCTTGTGCCAATGACAGTCAGAGCCTCAGTAGCCATGTTTTGTAGATGTTGTCAGATGAAAAACATCTGTAACTTTTATTGTGTTTCGCAGTCAGGTTTCAGCATGGACTTTAAACTATAAGAATGGCTAAGGTTTATGTGAGCTACAAAGCACCTAGAAAAATGTAGGGAGCAATAGACTTATTACTCAAAATTTTCCTCCAATTTATAGTGATTTACAAGCATTCAAGGCCAAAGCTAAACTTTGGACCCTTGTGGTTTATCCACAGGCTCAGGAGTAATACCACCAACCCCACCACCATCATGTGGTTTCAAGTTGGCTCAAGATTTGATGTTTACTTTAGTTCTGATCTTGTTTTTAGATTTCATGGATCGCAATTTCTCTTCACCCAGAGATGGGTGGCAGATTTCATTAATCTAAAAATAATCAAGCAAAGAGAGACTTTTATTGTAAAGATAGTATGCCATCCTTTATGACTGAGGCAGAGAAAACAACTCGATGAAATTATTGCAATTGAAAAGAGTAATCCCCACTGCCCTTGAGTGTATCCCAACTCATAGCAACACTATAGGACAGAATAGAACTGCCTCATAGGGTTTCCAAGGAGTGGCTGGTGGATTTGAACTGCTGACCTTTTGGTTAGCAGCCAAACGCTTAAACACTGTGCCAAAAAGGGTAATAAAGCAACTAAAAAGTCCTGTGCCTGAAATATTCTGGCTTTAGAAAGAAATTTTCCTCGAATTTGCTTCCAAGAAGAACTGGAATCATTTAGAAAAAAAATATGCTTTGAACTATCAGAACAGAAGGAGTGGAAGAATAAAAATAACCTAAGGGAAGCCAAAAATCAAACCAAACATGTTGCCATTGAGTCGATTCCAACTCATCACAACCCTATAGGACAGAGTAGAATCGCCCCATAGACTTTCCAGGGAGCAGCTGGTGGATTCGAACTGCTGACATTTTGGTTAGCAGCCAAGCTCTTAACCACTGTGTCACTAAAGGTGGAAGAAGAGAAGGATTTTTTAAGGAATGATTGACACTGTACATAGCCGCAGTCTAAAATCTGTGCTTTCCAGTATGGTAGCCACTAGATTACGTAGCTATTTAAGTGTATATTAATTAAAATTACATAAAATTTAAAACTTAGTTTCTCAGTCACACTAGCTATATTTTAAATGCTCAATAGAAAATGTGGCTTGGGGCTACCATATTTGACAACATAAAAAATCAAAAAAACCAAACCCACTGCTGTCGAGTCAATTCCAACTCATAGTGACCATATAGGACAGGGTAGGACTGCCCCATAGGGTTTCCAAGGCTGTAATCTTTATGGAAGCAGACTGCTACACCTTTTCCTGAGGAGTGGCTCGGGGGTTCAAACCTATGACCTTTTGGTTAGCAGCTGAGCTTAACCACTGCATCACCAGAACTCCTTTTAACAACATAGGTATAGAATATTTTTATCATCACAGAAAGTCAAATGAACAGCACTGATATCTAGACAAATAAGAAAGGGAAGGCCAGATAAACAGATATAAAGTAAAGAAAAGGAGTATCTATGAGAAAATCAAATTCCTGAGATTTATTTTAAAATACTACTGCAAATGAAAAAGTAGGGGAGATAGATTAAATAAGATTAACAAAGATTGATAATTACTGAAGCTGAGTGGTGGATACAAAGGGGTTTATTATCTAATTCTCTCTACTTTTGTGTATGTTCAACAATTTCCTAAATGAATTTTTTTTTACCAAAGAGGTTTTTCAGTAAGGCAGAGATATCTTGGTTGATACTAGATATGAAATGGTGAATGGGGCCAAACAAAACTTACGTAAGAGAAGAAGTCAGATCTCAGAAAACAGACTGAAATGTCTTCCGAAAAAGGAGGCAGCATTTAGGAAACTGTTAAGAAGCACAACCTCAACACTGTAGATGGTGAGTCCCTGTGCTCTGAAGAAACACTCTCTAGACATTTATCAAACAAGATTTTGGGGGAAGATATAGGCAAACTGAGATATACCAAAGAGAAGCCAGGCAGAAAATTTATCAAGTACAGGCCTGAGATAGATGTGCACATGGGCAAGATTTGTTGGAGCAATGGATGCTTTGGACTTCTTACCATTAACTAAGAGAGTTCCCAAAGGAATTTGTATGTTTTAGAATAGGTTCAACAACATATAAAAGATATGCCCAGAATAGAACTTAGTTAAACGAGATAGAAGTTTCTCCCTTCTCACAAGGAAGAAATCCCAAGGACTGGTAAAATGGCTCTACTCTACAAAGTCTTCAGGAACCCTGGTTGCTTCAGGCTGAAAACTCTTAAATATGGTTCTGGTTGTCATGGTCTGAGGCTTCTGGAGCTCTGATTATTACATCTCCATTCCAGGTAGAATGAAGGAAAAGGGGAAGAAAGGTACATACTTATATTTTTTAGGATTTCCCACATGTCCCACACAAAATTCCACTTATATCTCATTGGTCATAATTTGGATCATACTTAGCTGCAAGAGAGGCTAAGAAATACAGCATTTTAGAGACATGGCAAGGTTCCCAGCTAAAATTTGGAGCCTTGTTACTAAAGCAAAAGGAAAGAATTAATATTGGGAATCACCTAATAGTCTCTGCCTCAAAGTTAGAAAAATAAATGTCTGGGTCAGAAAATAAGAAGGAAGAAAAAGGTCATAGACAGTGAATCCATCACATAGTGCCTGCCATGTATGTATTAACAAAGAAAAGAAACCAATTTAAGAACCAGCTTCACCTTCTAAAAACCCAGAGGGAAATTAAATACTAGCATCTTATATCTGAACAGCAGAAAAAGATACGGCACAAGAAAATTTTTTTGTTGCTTTTGAAATAATTTATGTTACTCAATGCCTGGAAAATTCAAAAGCTGAGGAAAAGGTAGGCTTTGGGGAAGAACATATGGCAAAGATATTCAACCATCTTAGATCTCCAGGGAGACTGGCTTCAATTGCAACTTCAGTTTAGGAATCTTCAGCTGAAACAAATGTGAAGAAAATAGGGTAACTGGTCCAAAGAGGCCTATGAAATGTCATGGAAAAAGATGGTGACTATAGCCACTATGAACAAAAACATAATGCCTACTTACAAAAGATGTTGGAGTCTATCGCCAGACAGTAGTAACAAGAACACAGAGCTCTAAGGAAAATTGATGTCTTAGTCATCTAGTGCTGCTATAACAGAAATACCACAAGTATTTCTTGAAAAGAGAACACAAAGAGAAATTTATTCTTTCACAGTCTAGTAGGCTACAAGTCCAAATTCAGGGCATCAGCTCTAGGGGAAGGCATACTCTCTCTGTCAGCTCTGAAGGAAGGTCCTCGTCATCAATCTTCCCCTGGTTGAGGAGATTCTCAGGCGCAGGGACTCCTGCTCCTGGTGCTGCTTTCTTGGTGGTATGAGGTCCTCACACATCTCCACTCACCTTTGTCTTTGATAGCTCAAAAGAGATTGGCTTAAGACACAATTCAATCTTGTAGATCTCATCAACATAACTGCTGCTAATCCATCTCACTAACGTCATAGTGATAGGATTTACAACACACAGGAAAACAGATGACAAAATGGCAGACAATCACACAACACTGGGAACCATGGCATAGCCAAACCAATACACATATTTTTGAGGACACAACTCAATCTATGACAATTGAAAATAAAAAGATCTTGACTGGGTTGGATGGGAAAGATAGGCATGTTAAATGAGACTGGCACCACTACAGATTTCTAAGCTTTATCAAAATGCAGCAATGTCTCAAATGTCACTTTACAAGAGAGTAGTCACTATGCATATGTTGATTCCTCCCCAGAGAGGATAAAACAGAGTATTATAATTAACTTCTTGAAGGGAGATTTCTCCCAGGTATGTATAAGAATTTAGATTTCAGACAATAGGCATGGTCTGAGTGGCATCTTTATGAGGCTGAAACAAAAATAATCTCTCTTCTCTGTCTACATTCTTTCCCTCAGATATCATTAAGTTAATGCTATGACCTTTGACGATAGTAACAGGTTTGAATTTGATACCTAGGGCTTAGCTTGTTTTTAAAATTTTGTGGTTCTGGGTTGCTTTGAAATTGGATGTTAAACTCTGTATAATTGGGACACATAAAGAACTAATTCAAATTTTGAGGTCCCAAAAGAGACATACTCATTTACCCAGAAGGCAACCCAGGCTGCAACTCTACCCACTCCTCAGAGTGAGACCCCCGTTACTGAGACAGAGAATTAGAAATTGGAAAATGATAATTTGAGGACTTCAACTCAAGAATTTGGACCTAGAATTTTGGTACTTTAATGCATAAAGACAACGGAATTTGATGTTGGGCTTTATTTTCTAATAAATATAATTTAAAAGTTTAAGAGGATTCGAAGCACTTTAATTTCTTCCTTAAAAATCATAACAGAGGGAAATCTATATTTAAATTTGGGGCATCTGTATTTTGTTGGCATTTTATTATTTTAGTATCTTTGTGTTGTTTTTTAATCTTACTGAAATCCTCTGATAAGCTTTTCAATATAATATGGCTGGATATAATAAGTGATCAAGATAAAACAGAGTGAACTGAAGCCCTGCAGTGAACCTGGACTTAGTTAATTAGTGTCATGATCCACTGTCCATCAGTGGACCCAGGATGATACCTAAAAAAAAAGAAGGGTTGGTATTATGGTGACTACTGTTCAACAAGCTCCTTATCTTTTCCTCAAGGGACATGATTACACCAGATCACAGGCTTAATGAAAAAGAAACTAAAAAAAATTTGAATGTTAGAGTCTTAGGAAGGAGACAAATATTCTACTCCTTATGCTTACATATGAAGAAATTCAGTTAGACTAACATTTATGAGACTGGAAAAAGGAATAAGACCAGCTGATACTAGCCCCTGGCTGTCTTGGGTTCTGTGCCTACAAAGCAGGTGCATTTTGGTCTGCTTTCTATAGTGTGGTAAGAATGAGCCTGGCCCTTGAGCATGGCCTGGGGTGGTTCAGTGTTCCAATGACTGGGGGGGGAGGTCTCTCAAAGGTAAAGTGATTAGCAAACCAAATTGGCCACGGATCCATGTTTTTCAATTAGCTTTTCTTTCATAAAGGTGATATTTTGGTTGCCTGCATCTCTATCAGTTGGTTCTGAATTCAGTAGGAGGAGTGTTATAATTGCAGACATAGTGCCCAGTGACTTTGATGATAGACAATATCATGAATAAAATAAATATTTGTTATCCAAATTGCTTCAATGATTTCTCCCCTCAACTCAAGACTCTTACATGAACTGCCTACTCAACCTCTCTACTTGAATGCCTAATAGATGTTGCAAATCCAACATGACCAACACTGAACTTTTTATCTTTTCCCTTGACTTGCTGCTCCCTCAGTCTCCCCCATCTCAGCTGATGGCATTCCATACTTCCAGGTGTTCAGGCCATCCCCAGATCCAAACTTGAGTCCTCTCTTCTTTCACACATCACAGCTAATTCAACAAAAAATACTCATCTCTGGCCATCCAAGAAGCTCAACAAACCCCATATAGGAGAGACCCCAAAAGAAAATCCCCAAGGCATATCATAATCACACTCACCAAAACCAAAGACAAACAAAGAATCCTGAGAGCATCTCATGAAAAACAAGAAGTAACATACAGAGGAGAAACAATAAGACTAAGCTCAGATTATTCGGCAGAAACCACGCAGGCAAGAAGGCAATGGGATGACATTTATATTCTTGAAAGAAAAAAATTGCCAGCCAAGAATAATATATCCTGCAAAACTCTCATTCAAATTTGATGGTGAAATAAGGTCATTTCCAGATAAACAGAAATTAAGGGAATATGTAAAAGTCAAACCAAACTTACAAAAATTATTAAACGGATTTCTACGACCTGAGGACAAACAGCTTCAGCTCGCAGGAAGAATCTAGGACGCAGGATGGTACCAGCAAGATACCAATCTAGGAAATGAACTCTCGAGGACTATCCAAAACCAAAAGAAATACAACAGGGAATCAGAGCAGTTAATCAGTAAATGACAACAACATCAAAACACTAAAAGAGGGAATAAACAGCATAGGTATAGAACCTTCTAATGGAGAGGAAGGCAAGGCGATACCAAGTAATGGTAGACTGCTTCAAACTTAGAAAGCTAAAGGTAAAATTCATGGTAACCACACAGAAAGTTAACAAACATGCTCATGAAAATAAAGAGGAAAAACATAAAGTCTCAGCAAAAACAAAACCTACAAAAAC
Source organism: Dugong dugon (assembly GCA_030035585.1). Lineage (NCBI taxonomy): Eukaryota > Metazoa > Chordata > Mammalia > Sirenia > Dugongidae > Dugong > Dugong dugon. The sequence continues at coordinate 14,115,646 of CM057463.1, read as the reverse complement.
AAAAGAAATTAAAAAAAAAATCCACAAACAAAAGTAACTGAACAGAAGAGAGTAAGAAGAACAAAGAAAACTTCAGCACCACAAAAAAAAAAGAACTAAAAAATGACAGCAACAAACCCACATCTATCAATAATTACATTGAATGTAAACGGACTCAGTGCACCCATAAAGAGACGGAGAGTGACAGAATGGATAAGAAAACAGGATCCATCAATATGCTGTCTACAAGAGACACACCTTAGAAACAAAGATGTGAATTTATTAAAAGTCAAAGGTTGGAAAAAAATATATCAAGCTAACAACTACCAAAAAAGAGCAGGAGTGGCAATTCTAATCTCAGATAAAATAGACTTTAAAACAAAATCTACCATAAAAGAAAAAGAGGGACACTATATAATGATTAAGGGGATGATCCATCATGAAGACATAACCATAATAAACATCTACACACCCAATGACAGGGCTCCAAAATACATAAAACAAACTCTAACAACACTGAAAAGAGAAATTGACAGTTCCACAATAATAGTAGGAGACTTTAACACACCACTATCAGTAAAGGACAGAACAACTAAGAAGAAACTCATCAAAGATACAGAAAACTTAAAGGACACAATCTTGACCTCATAGACATATACAGAACACTCCATCCAACCACTGCAAAGTACACATTCTTTTCCAATGCACATGGAACGTTCTCCAGAATAAACCACATCTTAGGCCACAGAGCAATCCTCAACAAGATCCAAAATGTTGAGATAATTCAAAGTATCTTCTCTGACCACAATGCCATCAAGGTAAAAATTAACAATAGAAAGAACAAGGAAAAAAAATCAATTACTTGGAAACTGAATAATACCCAGCTTACATATCACTGGGTAATACAAGAAATCAGAGATGGAATCAAAAAATTCCCAGAATCAAATGAGAATGAAAACACATCATACCAAAAGCTTTGGGACACAGCAAAGGGAGTCCTCAGAGGACAACTTATAGCAATAGATGCACATATCAAAAAAGAAGAAAGGGACAAAATCAGAACATTAATTACAGAACTCAAACAAATAGAAAGAGAATGGCAAAAAAAAGCCCACAACCACCAGAAGAAAGGAAATAGTAAAGATCAGAGCAGAAATAAATGAAATAGAGAACAGAAAAACAATCAAAAGAATCAACAAAACCAAAAGTTGGTTCTTTGAAAGAATCAACAAAATCGTCAAACCACTGGCCAGACTGACAAAAGAAAAACAGGAGAGGACACAAATAACCCAAATAAGAAATGAAACGGGGGACATTACAACAGACCCAACTGAAATAAAAAGGATTATAACAGAATATTATGAAAAACTATACTCCAACAAATTTGAAAACCAAGAGGAAATGGATAAATTTCTAGAAACACACTACATACCCAAACTACAACAAAGTGATACTGAAAATCTGAACAGACCCATAACAAGAGAAGAGATTGAAAAGGTAATAAAAAAAACTCCCAACCAAAAAAAGCCCTGGCCCAGATGGCTTCACTGGAGAATTCTACAAAACATTTACAGAAGACCTTGTTCCAGTACTACTCAAGCTATTTCAGAGCATAGAAGAGGAAGCAACACTTCCAAATTCATTCTATGAAGCCAGCATAATGCTGTTACCAAAACCAGGCAAAGACGTCACAAAAAAAGAAAAGTACAGACCAATCTCTCTCATGAATATGGATGCAAAACTTCTCCACAAAATTCTAGCCAATAGAATTCAGCATCATATCAAAAAAATAATACAGCACGACCAAGTAGGATGCATACCAAGTATGCAAGGATGGTTCAACATTAGAAAATCAATCAACGTAATCCACCACATAAATAAAAGGAAATAAAAGAATCACATGATCATCTCAATTGATGCAGAAAAGGCATTTGACAAAGTCCAACACCCATTCCTGATAAAAACTCTCAATGAAATAGGTATAGAAGGGCCAACATCATTCTTAATGGAGAGAGGCTGAAAACATTCCCCTTGAGAACAGAAACAAGACAAGGATGCCCTTTATCACCACTCCTATTTAACATTGTGCTGGAAGTTCTAGCTAGAGCAATAAGGCAAGAAAAAGAAATCAAGGGCATCCAAATTGGTAATGAAGAAGTTAAACTGTCCCTGTTTGCAGATGATATGATGCTATACATAGAAAACCCTAAAGACTCCACGAGAAATCTACTGGAACTAATAGAAAGATTCAGCAGAGTAGCAGGATACAAGATAAACATTCAAAAATCAGTTGGATTCCTATACACCAATATGGAGAACGATGAAAAGGAAATCAGGAAAACTATACCATTTTCAATAGTGCCTAAAAAGATAAAATACTTTGGAATAAATCTAACCAGGGATGTACAAGACCTGTACAAAGAAAACCACAAAACACTACAGCATGAAACCCAAAGGGATCTACATAAATGGAAAAACACACCATGCTCATGTATAGGCAGACTCAACACTGTGAAAATGTCAATTCTACCCAAAGCAATTTACAAATACAACGCAATCCCGATCCAAATACCAACAACATTCTTCAAAAAGATGGAAAAACTAATCATTAACTTTATATGAAAAGGGAAGAAGCCCCGAATAAGTAAAGCACTACTGAAGAAGAAGAATAAAGTTGGAGGACTCACACTACCTGACTTCAGAACCTACTGTACAGCCACAGTATTCTAAACAGCCTGGTACTGGTACAACGACAGACACATTGACCAGTGGAACAGAATTGAGAACCCACATGTATATCCATCCACCTACGGTCACCTGATCTTTGACAAGGGCCCAAAATCCATCAAATGGGGAAAAGACAGTCTTTTTAACAAATGGTGCTGGCAAAACTGGATATCCATCTGCAAAAAAATGAAACAGGACCCATACCTCACATCATATACAAAAACTAATTCAAAATGGATCAAAGACCTAAATATAAAGCCAAAAACTATAAGGTTCATAGAAGGAAAAATAGGACCAGCTCTACAGGCCCAAATACATGGCATTATTAGGATACAAACCATAACCATCAACACACAAACCCCAGAAGATAAGCTAGATAACTGGGACCTTCTAAAAATCAAACACCTATTCTCTTCAAAAGACTTCACCAAAAGAGTAAAAAGAGAACCTACAGACTGGGAAAAAGATTTTGGACAGTACAAGTAAGACAAAAGTCTAATCTCCATAATCTACAAGAAAATCCAACACCTGTACAACAAAAAGACAAATAATCCTATTAAAAAATGAGCAAAGGAAATGAACAGACACTTCCCCAAAGAAGACACTCAAATGACCAACAGACACATGAGGAAATGTTTGCGATCACTAGCCATTAGAGAAATACAAATTAAAACCACAATGAGATACCATCTCACCCCAGCATTACTGGCACAAATCAAAAACAGTGGAAATAACAAATGATGGAGGGGCTGCGGGGAGATCGTAACTCTTATGCACTGCTGTTGGGAATGCAAAATGATACAACCATTTTGGAAAACGATATGGCGCTTCCTCAGAAAGCTAGAAATAGACATACCATTCGATCCAGCAATCCCACTCCTAGGAATATATCCTAGAGAAATAAGAGTCTTCACTCGAATAGACATATGCACACCTATGTTCATGGCAGCATTGTTCACAATAGCAAAAAGATGGAAACAACCTAGATGCCCATCAACAGATGAATGGATACACAAACTATGGTACATACACACAATGGAGTACTATGCAACGAGAAAGAACAACAATGAATCTGTGAACCATCTCATAACATGGATGAAACTGGAGGACATTCTGCTGAGTGAAATAAGTCAATCACAAAAGGACAAATATTGTATGAGACCTCTATTGTAAAAACCCATGAAAAAGTTCACACACAAAATGTAACAATCTTCGTTGGTTACCAGGGATGTGGGGGTGGGGGTGAAATACTAAATAGGCAATAGATAAGTGGTATCTTGGGTGAAGGGTGAGACAGTACACAATACAGGGGAAACTAGCACAACTTGCACAAGGAAAAGTCATGGAAGCCCCATAGACACATCCAAACTCCCTGAGGGACTGAATTGCTGGGTGGAGGGCTCTGGGGACTGTGGTCTCAGGGAACATCTAGCTCAATTGGCATGACACAGCTTATAAAGACAATGCTCTACATTCTACCTTGGTGAGTAGTGTCTGGGGTCTTAAGAGCCTGTGAGTGGCCATCTAAGATACTCCACTGGCCTCATCCCTTCGGGAGCAAGGGAGAATGAAGAGAACAGGATATAAGGAAAAGATTAGTCTGAAGGACTAATGGTCCACAGCTACCGAGGCCTCCACCAGACCGAGTCCAGTACAGCTAGATGGTGCCCGGCTACCACCACTGACTGCTCTGACCAGGATCACAACAGAGGATTCTGGACAGTGCTGGAGAAGGATGTAGTACATAATTCTAACTCACAAAAAAAGACCAGATTTACTGGCCTAAAGGAGACTGGAGAAACCCTTAGAGTATGGCCCCCAGACACCCTTTTAGCTCAGTGGTGAAGTTATCTCCGAGGTTCACCGTTCAGCCTGGGGGTGGACAGCCCCGTAAAACCAAATGAGAATAACGAGGTACAGGAGTCCAGTGACAAGGGCCACAAGGCAGAAGGGGACGAGGAAGCTGGTGATAGAGAACCCAAGGTTGAGTAAGGATATTGTTGATGTGTTGTGAGATTGTTAACCATTGTCATAGGGCAACATTTGTAGTAACTGTTAAATAAGAGACTATTTTGTTCTGTAAGCCTTCATCTTAAGTGAGAATAACAGCATAATTGGAAGAGCGTAGTCAATGTCACTGAACTGTGCATGTAGAAATTTTTGAAATGGTGTATCTTTGGCTATGTGTATTTTCACCAAAAAAAAAGGTTGAGAAGTTAGAGGGTTATCATGTTGTGGGGTTGTTATCCAGTGTCATAAAACAATATGTGTACTACTGTTTCATGAGAAACTATTTTTTCTGTAAGCCTTCCCCTGAAGTACAATTAAAAAAAAAAAAAAAAAAAAGATTCCATAGAAGAATCCTGATCAAAAGGGGGAATATGCATAACAGATTTTAAAATTTTCTTGGAATCCAGATCTTCTGTAGCCATGGAGGCTAGAAGAACCCCTGAAACTATTGCCCTGAGGTAACCTTTAAACTTTAAACAAAAATATTCCATGAAGTCTTCTTAAAACCAAACCATAATTTATCTTAACTAGTAAAGAATATCTACCTTGAGCACTGTGCTCTGTTAAGAACTATATATGGGATAAACTTGACAACATCAAGTAAAAAGATTAGATAAAAACCTTAGTGGGCAGTGAGTTTATGTTAATAGGGGAGGAACAACTCAGAAAAGGAAGGTAAGAATGATTGCACAAATGAAAGAATGTAAACAATGTCACTGAATTGTACATGTAGCAATTGTTACATTGGTGTAGGTTCTGCTGTGTATATTCTTAACAACAACAAAAAGAAAATAAATTTTTTAAAAGAAAAAAAAATACTCAGCTCTACCTTAACATATATATATATATATATATATATACACACACACACACATGGATAGCAATAGAGATAGAGATAGAAATACATCTGTTTCAGGAAAAGAAACTTTTGGTGAGACAGAGGCGTAATATGCTGACCATGCTATCTAATTTTAATCTGGATTTCTAGAGTTACAGCTATGTTTTGAAAAAACATGTTTTTCCCTGGTGGTCAAAACCAGAATGTGAAACCATATGCCCCAAGGGGTCTTGACTAGGTGACCATCTGCACCCCTCAAAATACACACAGTCAGGTAGAGTTCTGCCTGGGTGCTATTGCCAATAAGATATTTTTACAAAATAAACAAAGAAAATACACGTAAGCATCTTGTGACCATGATCTAAGCATCCTGTGAAACTATCTGTATTCGCTAACTATAACTATTAATAATCAGTAAACAATCAGAGTATGATTATTAAAATACTCATCAATTTTCCTGTCATTACCCTCCCTATGGTTTGGTTCCTCTTTTTGCCCCATAAGAATACTTGTATAATGAAACTACCCTGGACTACCTGGTTCCATTTTCAGTGCGCTATGTAATTCCCCAATTGTAATTGTCTTAAACCCTTAATAAATCTCTCTGTTTTACCTTGAAACTGTTCAAGTTTTTCTCTACAACATTTTGGTGTCGTAAGTGGGAACCAAAGGCAATTTGCCTACTAAACCACCCCAGAAGGGAACTGTGGTATGTCTGAACCTGTACGAGCCCTTTGTATGCTTGACCCACTTTCCTAGTTCTTGGGGGTGGCCTCCAGGTAAAATCTCTTGGATCAAGGACCTCTGCCCTCTTTGTGTTTTAAGTTCTCTGAGGTTTGTAACAGTCTTTTGTCTTTTTACTTTCTGCTCACTCTTGAGCATTTTGACAAATTCATTAAGTGCTTTCACTTTCTAGCTAATTGTAGTTTGGTTCAGGCTGTGGAAACTCGCTGTGTTTTTCTCTAAACACCCATTAAGGTTTCTTCAGGTGTATTTTTGGTGAAAAGACTACGGAGCAAAAGTTAATTGGTTTTCACAGGTGTGGTTGTAGTCTTAGTGAGTATAGATAATACCATTAGGCACTGGTATGCGCTCATTAAGGGGAATTTAGAGTTTTCTGTACAGTGAATTAGCATCTAAGAGCTTTTAAATTAAAATCAGTTTGAATGATTTTTTGCTGTAGTTTAGTTTTGAGATCAACACTGACATCCACTGGCATAAAACTGTCTGAGAGAAACCTGTTTTCTTTTAAACCGTGGTGTACCATTTTTGCTTTCCATTTGTTTCCTCAAACATTTTGACCATTTTAAAGTACTTTCCAATTAAAGAGGCTAATATATTTAAAATAAATTTAGTTCAGAAGGAATGCCCCATAGGTTGTCATGTATGTTATTTGAGCTAGCCTTGCAGAATAGTAAATTTATGTAATTGTTTATCTCGTTTCATGTTTAAGTTTTTGCGTGTCTTGCCTCAAAATTGTGACTAGCAGTTATTAGGGTTTTTTGTTGCTGTTGTTGTTTTTCCTCATAAGGCAGTCTTTTAAGTCTTGGAGAAACTGCTTAGTGTGCCTAAGCTTCCAATAGCTACTTTGAAAACTTTAATATAAATTTGTTCTGGTAGAGCTTCTAATTGTTTTATAACATGTCAACTTAAATTAGGCTCCAGAATCCTTTTAAGTAACTCAAGCTGAATTGAATATATAGGAAAATTTTAAAATCTAAAGTCTGAGTTTTCAGAGCTAACACCTAAATTTTTCAGAGTTGAGCCTGAATTTTCTTTTAGCTTCTGCTTTGTAAAGTGTACACAATATTTGTTTTTAACTTCTACTGTTTTGTCTAGAAGCTGCCAGAGACCTTAACTTCTGCTTTTCTAGCCAAAAAAAAAAAAAAAAAAAACTGGAAAAAAATTACTGAGAGCTATTCTAGCTGCTGGGGTTCATTCCCATAGGCTGTTACAGGTCTTGACTAATCTCTTCCATCCAAACTCTAACACTGAATTCTTCTTGTCCTTTTGATGTCACTTGCTAAAAAGTTACTTACATTTGTCTAAGTACACAAAGATTTTTTTCATGTGCCTTTCAGTCTCTAAGAGCAAGTTTTAACATCCTCAAGAGACTTCAAGAACTCATCCCCAAAAACAGCAAATGGGTGAGTAAACTGTCAGACTGAATTTCGCATTTTTGCATTTGAATTGTCTGAGAATTTGTGTTTGTTCCGTTTTGTTTTGTGCAGGGGAGATATTCCCAAATATTCCTTGCATAAATCTTATCTTCATTAGTAGCAGCAATCAAGTATTGTTTACCCCGAGAGTTTTCAAGTTTCTGGATTCTCAGATCCCATAAGTAACTAGGACTATTAATTATTGATTAATTGATTTATTAATTGATTATTTTAATAAGATTCTAATTAGTTGGTCGGTTTGTTTAGTTAATTAACGGTTGATTATTGGCAGTCCCTGCTAGGATTGTTGAGTCTGAAAGTCCTAAACTTGAAACAAGCTCAGGCTTCAATAGTTTCAGTTGGTATTTTAGACCTTTTAAAAACTATTAAGATAATATTTGTTTAAACTTGTTAGAACTCTGTAACTGCACTTTCTGGCCTCCTAGTAACAGTTCCTCTGTTTTTGCCTCCTCCAAGGTAATTCCTCTTTCTGCACTCTTCAGCAGTAATTCTTCTTCCTGCCCTTTCAGACATAATTCCTTTTTTGGTAAACTTGATTCTAAACTACTAGGCCTTCAAAACTGGACTGCTAAAAACAAAGCTAAAGTTGTCAAGGCTAAGGTCTTTAGGGTTATTGTTCTTGGTTGTTTTAGATATACTAAGTTGGTAACTATTCTAAACACTGTGATTCAGTGTGTTTGGAAATAATTTAAAACTTTAGCGATCACTTTGAGAAAATGAGTTTCCACCTAAATCTTTCATTCCTGGTACTTAAAACTACTACAAGGAACCCAGGTATTAGGAAAAAAGGATTGTTATAAATTAAAAAATGAACAAACGAAACAATTTAAACAAAAAGCCTCAGAAATACAACAAGATAAGCTTATAGCTTTATAACTCCAACAACTTCAAATACAACCCAACAATCTTTTAGACTGCAAATCTTTTTTTTTTTTTAATTGTAAAAACTAGGTCATCTTAGAAGACAATATTTTAAGTTAAAAAGAAAGAACAAAAACAAATTCAACTCTGCCACCTACAGGAGGCCAGCAACTATCAGAATAGACAGACTTTGGGGAATTAACAGAGACCTTTCTTTTAATAATATTAAAACTACAAAAAGGAGAGTCATTAATTAGAGACAACTTCTTCTACCCTACAAACTGTCATGGTCTCTCAAAATAGTTTCATGGGCACCCAAGTTCTTTGGCCCATCGTGAAAAGGAGGGAATAAATTATTGAAATTAAAATGTCATCTAGAGTTTAAGGGAAATTGTATTAAACCTGCCAAACACTCATAAGCAAATAGATCCTCATTTAAGTAACATTTAAGAAAAATTTATATTATTGAAGAAGAATAGGAAGCTATTTGCTATATACAGACCTTTGTTCTCCGTTTTTTCCCCAAGACTCAGCCCACCTGGTAACTAATTAATAAGTGTACATTTATCAATGTCTAGTTTTATTCCCCCAGATTTGCCTTGATTAATTTCATGAAATTTATAATGTACTTCTTGGTTCTCAACAAATAATTGTATCAATTTTTATAATTTTTGTCTTGTCTTAAAAGCCATGAGTTGGGCCTAGGGTAGCTACAGAATAGTCTATTTAAAAGTATACTGAAGAAGACAGATGGCTTATTTAATTGTTAAAACCAGGCCTTTAAGTTATTCCAACACTATCTCTTCACAAAACTTTTCTTTACCAGATTCTATAAAACATGCAAAAGAGAAGATAGTAGTTTTCTATCTCTCAATAGTACTGTTGAATTTAAGTTATAATGCTTCTGGTTAGTTTGATGATAAATAAGCACTTACAAAATTAAAAGTGTTTTTAGAAAATGATAAAAATAAATCCATTTTGTTAATTTTTTAAAAAGGTTTAACTTTTACTTTTCTAACAATAAACAGAATTTTTTTAAAAAAGCATTAAAATAGTTAAAGTTCTTATTTATTGCAATTAAAGATTTAATGAGTTATTTAATAAAAAAAACTTTTGAAAGCCTTTAATGTCAAATAATATAGGAAACAAAGAATTAGATTTCTCACTATTAAAATAACAAAATTTTCCTTAGTTACTAAGTTAAAAATTTAATTTTATTTCAATTGCTAACTTAGTTGCAACTTTGTTTCTCTTGAATCTAGCGTTATGGAAGCCAGTGGTTTTAGCTAAGGAGTTCACCTTGTTTACCCACAAAGTTTTTATTACTATTCAAATGTTTAAAAAAACATAATAATCTTAATATGTTTTTAATATATTCTGATCATAGTATTATGTCTCAAAACTATTATATCATTAGGTCTTTGGAAATGAAGTTAATTGTTATAGCTAAAAATATTTTTTGTCTAAAGTTTTTATTTGATTTATTTAGCTTTACATTATTTTTGTAATTACTATAAACTAAGTACAACCATTTTTTAAGTCTGTCATTTACAGATTAATTTTACCTTGCTGATTTAATGAAAACATAACAAGAATGGACTACATCAGACCCATAAATAAGACCATAAAAGACTATAAAATTTTGAACATAAATGCCATCGGACATTTTTAGATTTTTTAGAACTCTTATGTAAAAACTGATAAAATTTTCAAGTTACTACTGATCCAGAATAACACAGAACCAAAATTAGCTACACGGGACTGAGTAAACTAAAAGAATTTTTAAATTGAACTCATAGATGAAGTTTACTTATATTAATTTCTTTGCTCTCCTATTTTATTCACTATATTATTTTTAATTTCTTTACTCCATAAACTTCAAGTTATTCTATCTTTTAATATAATGTTTTTCCCGTGTAAATGATAGAAGTTAATGCCGCCTAATGCATCTACTTATTGTTGATCAAACAGACCAACTACCTTATCTATTTTATGTTACATAATGACAGTTATACCTATAGCTTAAAATTTCCAGACAAATTAGATATTTCAGATATGAGCCATTAAAATTCTTGGAGTTTCCTTTTTGTTACCAGACCTCCCTTTTCACCATTATCAAATTGCAATTTTAGCACATAATCCTGCTTTGACATTTCAGTTTTTCCCTTGTGAACCCAGACCTCTTTTTATAAACTCCACTGTTAGAGACAATTTTGTTCTCTGGAATTATGATTTTAATGGTCATTGTCACAATAATTGACACAGTTAATGTTGCATGAAATTAACCACTCATGTTTCGACCTCAAGAACTAACGTGATGCCCATGAAAAAGATAATGTATGTAAAAACCATCCAGGTCAGTTATCACCTTGATGAAACCCCACTTGAGGGACTGAAAGAATAAACCAGCCCTTTGTGCCTCTGATCCATTGTACCTGACACTGTTACCTCTTTCCCTCCCCCTTTGGAGACCCATCTGAGTGTCTGGAAATGAAGCTTGGTGAAGCTAGGGAAAACTTTGCAGAAGACAAGTTAATCCTTTGTGGGTGACATGAGGTCGGCTTGCCCTGAGAGGAGAACTCCACATGTCAAAGTAAAAGGAAAGCACTCAGGGGTTTCTAGTCACAATTGAGATGTGGTGTCTAAGGTCTTAAATGCTTGATAATTCAAGCAGCCACTACAGTAAACAATAGTATCAAGCATGTCCATGTGAGAGAGACTACTCAATTCATCAGTGATCGAAGGATGCTCTATGAGATCTTTGATCAAAAGGAGGGAATTGTCTCAGGAAAAGAAAGCTTTTAGTGCAGCCCATGAGACAAAGGCATAATATGTTGACCATGCTGTCTAATTTTAATCTGGGTTTCTCGACTAACAGCTATGTTTTTGAGAAAAACATGTTTTTCCTTGGTGGTTGTCTTAGGCTGGGTTCTCTAGAGAAACGAAACCAGTGAAGCATGTATATGTATATATATATAGGGAGAGAGAGAGAGAGGGAGAGAGATTTATATCAAGGAAATGGTTCACATAGTTGTAGAGGCTGGAATATCCCAAGTCCATGGATCAGGTTAGAGGCTTCTCCAGACTCACATAGCTGCAGGGGCTGGTGAACCCAGGTCAGACAGCAGGCTCCTGGCTCAAGGGCTACGGAGACCAATGAATGCCAAGAACAACAGGTAAGATGGCAGGTTGCTGGCTCACAGGCTGCAGAGGCTGATGAACCCCAAAATCAGCAGATAAGCAGCTAGCTCAAGTCCCAAGAACTGGAGGTCAGATGAACAGGAGCCAGCTGCGGGATCCAGAGTGAGCAAAAGCCAATGAGGTTTGCCAGAAAGTTCATATATATTGGATGCAGTCCACATCCCCACGGAAACTCTTTCAACTAATTGGCTGCTCGTAGCAGATCTCATCACGGAGGTGATTACATTATATCATACTCATTATGGAGATGATTACATCATTACATAGCTGCCAAACTACATCAAAACTGCCAAACCATGGAGAATCATAACCCAGCCAAATTGACGCACAACTTTAACCATCACAGTGGTCTAAACCAGAATGTGAAACCATATGTTCTGAGGGGTCTTGACCAAGTGACCATCTGCACCCCTCAATGTACACATACTCAGGAAGAGTGCTGTCTAGGTACTATTGCCAAGAAGGTATTTTTGCAAGATAGACAAAGAAAATACATGCAAGCATTTGTGACCATGACCTAAGCATCCTGTGAAACTGTCTGTAATCACTAACTATAACTATTAATAATCAGTAACCAGAGTGTGATTATTATAATATTCATTGATTTTCCTGCAGTTGCCCTCTGTCTTAGTTATCTAGTGCTGCTATAACAGAAACATCACAAGTGGATGGCTTTTACAAAGAGAAATTTATTCTCTCACAGTTTAGGGCACCAGCTCCAGGAGAAGCCTTTATCTTTCTGTCAGTTCTGTGGGGAGGTCCTTGTCGTCAATCTTCCCCTAGTCTAGGAGCTTCTCAGCACAGGGACCCTGGGTCCAAAGGATGCACTCCTCTCCTGGCGCTTCTTTCTTGGTGACATGAGGTACTTCACTTCTCTCTTTTATATCTCAAAAGAGATTGACTCCAGATACAACTTAATCCTGTAGAACACATCCTGCCTCATTAACATAACTGCCTCTAATCCTGCCTAATTAACATCATAGAGGATTTACAACACATAGGATAAATACATCAGATCACAAAATGGAGGACTACCACACAATACTGGGAAACATGGCCTATCCAAGTTGACAAACATTTTGGAGGGACACAATTCAATCCATAATCCTCCCTATGGTTTTGTTCCTGTTTTTACCCCATAAGAATACTTGTATAATGAAACCACCCCAGACTACCTGGTTCCATTTTCAATGGGCTACGTAGTTCCCCAGTTGGAATTGTTTTAAACCCTTAATAAACCTCTTTGTTTTACCTTGAAACAGCATTCAAGTTTTTCTCCACAGCATATATATATATATATATATATATATATATATATATACACACACATTTTTTTTTTTTCCTGTTAGAAGGTAATTTCCCATCAGGGCATAAATTTTTTTGTCTATCTTGTTCACTTGAAACCGTGGTGGCATAGTGGTTAAGAGTTCAGCTACAAACCAAAAGGTCGGTAGTTCAAATCCACCAGCGGCTCCTTGGAAACCCTGTGGGGCAGTTCTACTCTGTCCTATAGGGTCGCTATGAGTCAGAATCAACTCAGTAGCAAAGGGTATCTTGTTCACTAATGTAACCCAAGCACCTAGAGCAGCACTGTTCAGTAGAAATATAATGAGGACCATATATGTAATCTTAAATTGTCTAGTAGCCACATTTAAAAAAACTAAAAAGAAACAAGTGAAATTAATTTTAATAATATAATTTATTTAAACCTGTGTACTGAAAATATTATCATTTTAATATATAATAAATTTAACATATTATTCTAATATTTCATCTTTTTTGTGTGCTATATCTGCAAAGTCCAGTGTATATTTTACAGTTGAAAAATTGTAATGGAGGGAAATTGCTATGATACAACTGGAGACCAGCTAACAATTCAGACTAGTCATGTTTCAAGGGCTCAGTAGCCACATATGGTAAGAGGCTACTGTATTGGAAAGCCTAGAGGAATGCCTAGCATAGCACATAGTTGATACTGAATATTGTTGAATAAATCAATGATTGAACAAAATATCTCATGTCATTGCTGCACAGAATAAAACTCTCAAGAGAGCCAAAAACCCAAAACCAAACCCCTTGCCATCAAGTCAATTCTGACTCATAGCGACCCTATAAGACAGAGTAGAACTTCCCCATAAGGTATCCAAGGAGCATCTGGTGGATTCGAACTGCTGACCTTTTGGTTAGCAGCCATAGCTCTTAACCACTCTGCAGCCAGGATTTCCTCAAAGGAGCAGGAAAGTCAATTAATAAGGGGATCTGTGATAGACAGACAAGAACAATGATAAAAGACCCATAAACATCTATTCCATAAGACAGAAAGGACTTTCCAGTCCAGTTATCAATGAGTTGACTCTAACTCATGGTGACCCCATATGTGTCAGAGTGGAACTGTGCTCCATAGGGTTTTCAATGGGAGATTTTTTCAGACATAGATCACCAGGCCTTTCTTCCAAGGTGTCTCTGAACTAGAATTTCCAACCTGCTGTTAACCAAGCATGTTAACCATTTGCACCACCCAGGGACTCCAGAAAGGACTTACAGAATTAAAGCCATGACAAATTTCTTGAATACCATTCTCTTGGAAGAGAAAGTCAAATGTAGTGTGTTGGTGGTTTGGAATTACATAATGATCCTTAATAGATTTTATTTTCAAGGAATGAACCAAAGCTTATTATATTATGTAGCTTCTTCTAGAGTCCAAAGTCACAAAACGTGAGAATCTGACTCCTGAAAATCTATACTCATTAATACGAGGAAGAGACTTAACCTAGCAAAGACTGCAGTCCAGCTGTTGGGCAAGTCCTCATGCTTTACAACATTTTTATGACCTAAAACAAACAAACAAAACAAAACAGATGAGTTTGTCTGGCAGATGCTGGAGAACAGCTTCTGCTCTTGGCCCTTAAATGCCCTGGTGCAAATTAAAACATGGAAGGTAGTCCGTGTCTTTATGGCCTTGATTACCACAATGTTCACTCCCTGGGTTCTTGTATGGCCACTTCATAGTTTCCTAAGCTTGGCATGTTTACATAGTTCTGGGAACATGATAGCATAAATTAAGTTTTTCTCTGACAAAAACACACCATTAGCTCATTCTAAAATGGTTGATCACTAGTCTCTCGTAATTTACTGTACATGAATGCTATAGCGCTTCCTGAAGTGCCAAAATAATCTGTCAACGACTTTAAAACATAACAGCTCATTAATTTATTTAAACCAACTCCTAGGATTTTCCTTTCATTAGCATTATGAATGAGCAAGCAGCTTGGCTTCCTAAATTTTCATAGTGAAAAGTGCCTCCACCTTGAGCAGCTTGTCCAATGTACTCTTTTCTTCAAAATGGCATTTGTTGCAGATCAAAACTACAATGAGATACCACCTCACCCCAACAAAGCTTGTATTAATCCAAAAGCACAAAATAATAAGTGCTGGAGAGGTTGTGGAGAGACTGGAACACTTATACACTAGTGGTGGGAATGTAAAACGGTACAACCACTTTGGAAATCAATTTGGCCCTTCCTCAAAAAGCTAGAAATAGAAGTACCATATGATCCAGCTGTCCTGCTCCTTGGAATATATCCTAGAGAAATAAGAGCCGTCACACGAACAGATATATGCACACCTATGTTCATTGCAGCACTGTTCACAATAGCAAAAAGATAGAAACAACCTAAGTGCCCATTAACGGGAGAATGGATAAACAAATTATGGTGTATCCACACAATGGAATACTACACAACAATAAAGAACAACGATGAAGCCGTGAAGCATCTTCTAACATGGAGGAATCTGGAGGGCATCATGCTGAGGGAATTTAGTCAGTCACAGAAGGACAAATATTGTATAAGACCACTATTATAAGGACTCAAGAAAAGGTTTAAACTTGAAGAAAACATTCTTTGATGGTTACAAGGATGGGGAGGGAGGGTGAGGGTTATTTACTAACTAGATAGTAGATAAAAATTATCTTAGATGAAGGGAAGGACAGCACACACTACAGGGGAAGTCACAACTAGACCAAACCACAGCTAAGAAGTTTCCTGAATACAATCAAACACTTTGAGGGACAGAGTAGCAGGGGTACGGGCCTGGGGACTGTGCTTTCAGTGGACACCTAGGTCAACTGGCATAACAAACCTTATTAAGAAAATGTTCTGCATCCTACTTCGTGTGGGCAGCTGGGGTCTTAAAAGCTAGCAAGTGGCCATCTAAGATACATCAATCAGTCCCAACCACCTGGAGTAAAGGAGAATGAAGAACACCAAAGATACAACTTGTAACCTAATTTAGGTTTGCTAGCCAAAAGTCTCTCCACTTAGTATAAAAAATTAATACTTAACCATGTCAGACAATTTCTGCTTTAATGTAGACTTCAGAGAAAGTATTTTGAGGAAACTTCTGAAGTCCGAAATAGCAGATGTCTTAGTTATCTAGTGCTGCTATAACAAATACTACAAGTGGATAGCTTTAATAAAGAAAAATTTATTTTCTCACAGTCTAGGAGGCCAGGAGTTCAAATTCAGGGCACCAACTCCAGGGGAAGGCTTTCTCTCTGTGTCGGTTTTGGGGGAAGATCCTTGTCATCAGTCTTCCACTGGACTAGGAGCTTCTCCATGCAGGGACTCTGAGTCCAAAGGAGATATTCCACTCCCAGTGCTTCTTTCTTGGTGGCATGAGGTCCCTCTCCTCTCTGCTCGATTTCTGTTTTATATCTCCAAAGAGATTGACTCAAGATATAACGTAATCCTATAGATTGAGTCTTGCCTCATGAACATAACAGTATCTAACCCTGCCTCATTAACATCATAGAGGTTAGAATTTACAATAGGTAGGAAAATCACATCAGATCACAAAATGGTGGACAATCACATAATAGTGGGAATCATGGCCTTGCCAAGTTGACACACATCTTTGGGGGACACAATTCAATCTATACAATTCCACCTTTTGGCCCCGAAAAATTCATGTCCTTGCCACATGTAAAACACATTCACTCCATCATATCACAGCAAAAGTCTTAAATCAACTCCAAGTCCAAAATCTCCTGGGGCAAAATTCCTCTTCATCTGTGAAATCTAAAATACAAGTTATCTGCTTCCAAAGTACAATGGTGGAACATGCACAAGCTAGACATTTCCAGTATAGATAGGAGAAATTAGAAGGAAAGAAGGGATAACAGGTACCAAGCAAGTCAGCAGAACATATTATATTACCTCTTAAGGCTTGAAAATAATCCTCTGTTCTCTGAGACCATTTAGGCAATGGCCCTGCCCTCCAGACTATGGGTGTTGGCCACACTCTCTGGATTCTGGGTAGAGGTCTCTCAGCCCTGGGCTTCAGCTCTGTCTTCCAGGCCCACTGGAGCAGCAACTTCCCTCTCTTGCATTTGGTCATCCCCACTCTCCTAGTCCATCTGAGTGGCCACCACACCCCTTGGGCCCTGGCAGGCCCTGTTCTTCTGCCCTTGGAAATGGCAGCCCCACCCACTTCGGTTTGGGCAGCATCTCTGGCCCCATCCCACTGGCACTCATGAAAGGCGTCCCCACACTCCGGAACCAAGCTGGTGAAGATCTAATTCTCTGAAACCTAGGAGGCTATAGCCCCACCCTGTGAAACACCAGAGACAATGTCTCTGTCCTTTGAGACCCCAGAGGTCATGTCCCTACCCTCTGAGACTGAGGCAGCTCTGCTTCCTGTGTTTCTTGTCTCTTCAGCTTCTCCTTCCTTGTTCCTTGGCCTCTCAGTCTCTCAGGCCCTTGAACCAGCTGTCGTCTGTCCTGCTGCGGCAAGTGTTCCAAAGCTCTTTAACTCTACTGACTAGTGCCTGGAGGCACCCCACTCTGCCAGTAAACCTTGGCCAGAAAGCACTCAGCTCTCTCACTCTGTGGGTCAGCAAGCCTCGCTCCACCAATAAGTGCCCAGAGGCCCCCTACACCACCAGGAAGCTTCCTTCCCAAAGGCACTTACCTCTCTTGCTCCATGGGTTGGCTCCAGCAGTGTTTCATGTCAGTCTCCTGGTTCTACTGCCACCATTTCTCTGCTGCTTCTTCATCTGTGCTGTCTCCAGTATTACAGCTCTCCTCACTTCCTTCTGAGCCCTCACTAGAATTGTCTCTGATGTCCATAATTCCACCAACAGTCTCTTCAAGGCAATCTAGGCTTTTGCTATTAGGCACTTTTAAACTTTTCCAGCTTCTACCCATTACTCAATTCCAAAACTGCTTCCACATTGCAGGTAACTGTTAAAGCAGCACCCCACTCTCCTGACCAAATTCTGTCTTAGTTATCTAGTGCTGCTATAACAAATACCACAAGCGGATGGCTTTAACAGAGAAAAATTTATTCTCTCACAGTCTAGGAAGCTAGAAGTCTGAATTCAGGGTGCCAGCTCCTAGGGAATGCTTTCTGTCTGTCAGCTCTGAGGGAAGGTCCTTGTTATCAATCTTCCCCTGGTCTAGGAGTTTCTTAGCACAGGGACCCTGGATCCAAAGGAAGTACTCTGCTCCCAGTGCTTCTTTTTGGTGACATGAAGTCCCTCTCCTCTCTGCTCGACTTTTTCTTTTATATCTCAAAAGAGATTGACTCAAGATAAAACCTAATCCTGTAGAATGCATCCTGCCTCATTAACAACATAGAGAAGATTTAAAACACATAAGATAATCACATCAGATCACAAAATGGTGGAAAACCACACAATACGGGGAATCATGGCCTAGCCAAGTTGACATACTTTTTAGAGGACACAATTTAATCTAAAACAGCAGATTTCCCTTATGAAATTAGTAAGTTAAGACCATCATATAGACTAATAAGGGGGCAGTGATAGTTAAGTGGTAGAATTCTCACCTTCTAGGCGGGAGATCCAGGTTCATCTTCCAGCCAACGTATCTCATATACAGCCACCATCCCTCTATCAGGGGAGGCTTGAGTGTTGTTATGATGCTGAGCAGGTTTCCATGGCACTTTCAGTCTAAGAAAGGCCTAGTGATCTACTTCCAAAAATCAGCCAGTGAAAACTCTGTGGATCACAACAGTCCCATCTGTAACCAATCACGGGGATGTCACAGGACTGGGCAGTGATTTGTTCCATTGTGCATGGGGTCTTCATGAGTCAACAAGGGGACTCGAGAGCAGCTAACAATAATATAGACTAATGAACTGTTCAAAAGATCAGATATCAATCTTTGTACTGCCTTCGTATTTGACTCAGAAAAAAAAAATTCTTATTTTTGTATAATTGTGAGGATGGCGCAGGACCTGGTAGTGTTTCGTTCTGTTATACATAGGGTCACTATGAGTCAAAACCGACTCAATGGCACCTAACAACAACAACAGTATTAATTAAACTACCACCAGAAAGTCTACATCTCACTGTAACACAATTCTTCCCTCCTCAAAGCTTTAGGGCCCAAAAATAACCAGCTGCAGGGCAGATCTTTCCAAATAAAATAGCCCGGAAGATGATAAACTGCCAAATGTTCCACTGGTGGCATTGTATTTAACATGACCTTCGTTTTCTTTTACTCTCTATTTTTACATGGAGTATGAGTCAGTGCTCATATATTAAATGTCAATTTTTTTTTATTATTATTTAGAAGGGGGAGAAGGGGCAATCCAACTTTGGAAAACCCACCTTTAAAATAGAGATACATCTCAAAAATGTTTGGCCCCAAACCAATGTCCATATAAAATGAAAATTCCTTACAACATTATACAAGGGAAGCTGAGCCACTCAAAATTTTACACCTTTTGAATGCAACTGTTTTGTGGTTAACAGTATATTTTATCTCTATGTTTTAACACCTATCTCTTCAAAATGCTTTCCCCCATACTCACTACCTCTCCCTCGTGGACAATTTAGGATTAGATAAGCAATTTTCTGCACATATTTCTCATGGATGTATTATTTATAGCTAAAATGGTTATATTTTGCCAGCAAATTATTATCTGAAAAGAAGAAAAGCCAATACTTCAAAGTTCTCTTTTGAGCTATTATTTATAGCCAGACAGACCACAGAAGCAAAAGACACTGAAATAAAAGGGAAAATGTGCATTGTTTTTTATCTTATGGGTATCTAGTCTATATGGATATTTTTATGGAATAAAATGTGAGCTACAATATTAAACCAATTTTTCAAAGTTTGAAATTTTACCAGTTATTTTTTTTCTCTCTAGAAATAAAATGTATTTTCAAAGCACTGAACACTTCTTTAATAAATTAACAAACCAGAACCAAACCAGTTGCCATGGATTTGATTCCAACTCATGGCAATGCCATGTGTGTCAGAGTAGAACTGTGCTCCACAGGGTGTTCAATGGTTGTGATGTTTTGGAAGTAAATCACCAGGCATTTCTTCCAAGGCACCTCTAGGTGGATTCAAACTGCTAACCTTCCAGTTATTAGCCGAATACTTAACTGTGCCACCCAAAGACTCCCTAATGAATAACAGTAATGTATAAATACATACATTAAAAACAAAAAAAGGATTTCCATCGAGTCAATTCCAACTCATGGCGACTCCGTGTGTTACAGAGTAAAATTGCTCCATAGGGTTCTCTTGGCTGTAATCTTTATGGGAGCAGATAGCCTGGCCTTTCTTCCACAGCACAGCTGGGTGAGTTTGAACCATCAACCTTTAGGTTAGTAGTTGAGCACAAACCATTTGTACCACTCAGGGACCTTAAGTATACATATATGTACACATCTATATAGATAGATAGGTGGGTGGATGGATGGATGGATGGGTGGGTGGGTGGATGTGTGGGTGGGTGGATGGATAGATGGACGGATGGATGGATGGATGGATGGATGGATGGATGGAGAGACGGATGAACGGAGAGACGGATAGATGGGTAGGTGATGGATAGATAGATAGACAGACACAGATTTAGGGCAAACATCATTAGACTCACTTTACAGCAAATTCTCTGTATCCTCATTCCTTTTGGCTTTTACATGCCATCCAAATCTCCTTCCCTCTCTCTCAATTCCTTCGTGTGTAATCACCAGCAAAAGTCTCCACCTTCTATCTCATTTTGCATCACAAAAGTCTAAGAGCTAAATTTAGGATTGAGGAGTCTATAAAACTATGGATTATTTTTGGTAGTCTGGGGGAAGAGGGAAGAAAATTATCAAAGTTAATGCAACTGTACTAATAAATTATATTCCATATAATTAACAATTTGTGATAATAACTATGAAAGAAAAGAATACATTGCTTGAAGAGACAATATAGCTGGAGGAGGGGAGTCTGAGAACTCTTCTCCTTGGAGGTTAAATTTCAGCTGAGCCAAGACCTGAAGGATAAACAAATTTCTGTGTTCAACATCCTCATAGACCAGTTGGAATAACAGACCCATAAACAAGGTGAAATACAAACAAAATGTTCCTTAGAACATCTTGCCTGATGACCCATCTGTAGACAAGGACATCATGTTTGGTAGAGAGTCAGCAAAAATGAGGAAAATGCTCCATGAAATGAATTGACACAACACCCACAACAATGGACTCAAACATACCAATGATCATGAAGATGGAGCAGGACCAGCAACATTTTGTTCTGTTCTATATAAGGTCACCATGAGTCAGCACCAACTCCACGGCAACTAACAACAAACAAGGTCATTAAATGTTCTATTAATTGACTAAGAAAATGACCCTCATAATTTTTCTTTCAGCACCTCACATTTTCATTCAGAGAGCCTCACTGGAATAAAACAAAACCTAACACACTGTTGGTTCATAACCTATTCGGAGACCCTATGAAAATGCTATTATCTCACCTTTTTTGATGTACAATGACCTAAAATCAGGAAATAAGGACAAAATCTCCCCTGGCTCCCATTTACATGTCTTTCTTGGGACATTGACAGTGACTGTAACACCAGAACAGCCTGTGGAAAGTCTCTGCCTTGTACAATCTCATTAAAAGATGCCAACTCGTCCCACTGCCAAAGGCTTACAGTGCTAAAACCACGGCCTGAATCCTGGAAAGAGTTTGCAGTTTTCAAAGGCACCTAATTCTTGCATCTGGAAGAGAAATTACATATTGGTGCCCACTTAACGTGCAGGATAGTCATTGGCACTCAGAAAATCTGAAAAAGTAGAAATCGCCAATAATTTCTGCTATTTTGTAGCACTTTCTTTTTCTCTTTTGGTGATCAATGTAGGCAGTGGTAAATGTAGACTTTACATCATACAGAGAAACAATTCGAAAACTAAGAACATTAGCTATTGATTATTTTGTTTTGTGTTCGATGCATTTAGAGAGCTTTAGTAATGAAAATTAAAGACTGCACTGGTAAGGATTCTCCTTATAGGTACGTTAGCATGTGATAGCCTACTTAATAGATCGAAATGAGTATAAAAATACAGAGACATGGGTGGAAAGGAGTATTTCCCTTAAAGCAATGTTTACCTCGAAGCCTCAGCTCTGTGGGTAATTTTCAAATACTTGCTTAGATACATGGAAGGGTTTGGGACTAGTTTGTTAACTTGTTAGTGCTGCTTACATTCTCTACAATGTCTTATTTTGTGTTTGAAAACTGATCCCTGAAAATTAGAATGGTAATTAGCTAGCACTGATCACTTCTGGGGTCATGATACATATAGCCATCACCGAATTCCTTGTGTCTATAAATTAAATAAAGACTAGAGCCACTTCCTCAGAACACTAGATATATGTAGAAAAGACAGAAATGACTGAAACATTAAGAGCTTTTTTTAAAAAGACTGAAATTGGTAGGGCTTCAGGATTTACACCTAGTGTTTCTTTGCCCCAAGTACTTTAAAAATAAGAAACAGGGTAGTATTTCTTTGAAGAGAGTAAGGCTTATTATCCCCGTTTATTATGCCTCTCCATAAAATACAAGGGCCGAATTCCCACTGGGCAATGTTTCGGTTTCCAAAAGCCTTCACTGCTCTTTTGCTACCAAGTGCAAATGGCTGGAGTTTTTTTTACAGTATTGCCACCAAACAAAAAGAACACTTTTGCTTTGGGAAATGTAATTCTAGAGGAAAAAAAAAAACAAAAAACTGAGGCATATCTAGAGTACATGGTATTACTATTTATTGTTATGGTTATTATGTTAATAATTATAATTAAAGCTGACATTATTTAGATCTAATCACAAGCCAAGTAATATACTAAGAATGTTACATACATCATCTCCTTTTACTTCTCTAGCCGAAAACCAAAACCAGTTGCCACAGAGTCAGTTCCAACTTGTGACAACCCAGGATATGTCAGAGGAGAACCGTGCTCTCCATAGGGTTGTCAATGGCTGATTTTTCAGAATTAGATCTCAGGCCTTTCTTCTGAGGTGCCTAAGGTTAGACCCGAACTTCCACCTTTTCAATTAGCAGCTAAGCTTGTTCACTGTTTACACCACCCAGGGACTGCATTGCTCAAACAGGTCTGCAAATTTGGTGTTATATTTCCCATTTTACAGATGAAGTAAAAAATCTTAAGAAATTAATGATTTTACCACAAAGCTAGTAAGTCAAGGACATTGAACCATTCTATGGTAACAACTAAAACCAATCCAAACCCCTTGCCGTCGAGTTGATTCCAATTCATAGTGACCCTACAGGACAAAGTAGAACTGTTCCATAGGGTTTCCAACGAGCAGATGGTGGATTCGAACTGATGACCTTTTGGTTAGCAGCCGTAGCTGTCAACCACTGTGCCACCAGGGCATTTAACGAGCACCTAGCAAGTGCCAATCTCTTACTACCTTGTATCTTTTAATAGAACCCCCCAAAATAGATTTTAATAATGCCATTTTTATAGCTATGCCAACTGAGATTAAGGAAGGTCAGTAATTTGCCAAATATTGTACAACAAGTAAGAAAATGGCAGTGCTTCTATTTGAATGGAGGCCTACATTTCTCCAAAGTTCCTGCTATTTCTTCCATGTTACAGTGTCTTGGGAAAGTACAGAGGAACCAATATTTTAAGCCCAAGGGGCTTGTTTTTAACATCTGTCCTCATCAAAGTCTTGTTCATCCATCAGTCATCAGCACATTTAGTTACTCCCAGATTTAGTCTTATTCCCAGTCCTTTAGATGTAATTATTTGTCCCCTGTGATCATTACGAACAGCCTTGATAAACAATTACCTATGCTTTGGACTATTTCAATCCATTGAAATGCTTCAAAATGCCCTGAGACTTAAGTGCCCGCTTTTAACTATCACATCATTAACAATTATTAATGTGCGAGCCAGAATGGATATCTCCATATAAACAGCCTCAGTGATTATAAAAATTACCACCGGGAAAGCTCATAGATTCCAGCTACCAGAGCAGACACGAGCTTTGCTAACAATAGATCTGATCACAGCCAGAGAGAGCCCCTAGAGAGTTTTTGATCTGATATATGATAAGACAGTTTAAAACACTACATTTTTAAGAGTTAACTTATTTATCTGTTCCAGGTTCCAAATTTAACTTCTGGTTTTAATTTAAAATCATCATAAACTATTTATAACTTATCAGTAAAATGTACATTTATAGGAAGTCAATCCTAGGTCATAGAATAATTCTTTGGTTTTGTTTTAGAGGGCAAAAAAATAAAGAGTCCAGAGCATCAATATAAAAGACCATTAAATATGTCCACGTAACTCCTTTCCCATTCCTGCATCCCCAAATGGAGTAATTTTTCATTTTCCCCTTAGTTTGTATATTTTTTAGTAGATCCAAATTTGGGCTAACTTTTTGCAAGGATTTATTAGATTTAACATAAACTCTCTTCCTAGTGGTCAAGTTACCTTTTATTGGAACTTGATGTGAATCACTTCCCATCCATGACCTGCAGTCAATCTCTTTCTTAGATAAAGTTATGTGAAATAGTGAAATTTTAAACCTGAAGTCCATATGAATAGCTTTGAAATAAAGTTTTTTGGTCATTTTTGTTTAGCCTGATATCAACAGACAAATGTGCATTGTTCTTCCAGAGCCTTACAATGAGGTAAGAGGAAAAATATACTATGTACATTTCATTAATACTGTGAACTAAATTCTTGTAACATACAGCTGTTCTCAATTTCTAAAAACCAGTACTACACTCTGAAGTGCATAATGTTGATTTTTAAATTCAGAACGAATTAGGATGGGAAGCAAAAGTATGAGGAGCCGATAATACCATAGTTTAGAATAAAAATAAAAAGTTCTGTTAACCAGAGATACACAAATTTTGGTAAAATATCTGCTTGGACAGTTTCGAATGTGGTGGAGTAAGGGGTATGCTATTTAATTATACAAGGAAAACTTTTAGGGTCATACAGGCCAAGTATTAAGCCAAGAAATGGGGACCTGTGTGGCAAATAAGACAGAAATGGTTTATAGCTCTGATAGAGCATATAGTCTATTAGGGAAGCTAGATATTAACAAATAATCACAAAATAAATATTTGAATACAACTGAGCAAACTGAAAGAAAAGCACAGGAAACTGTGGCTTAATGGTTATACATTCGGCTACTGACTGAGAGGTTGTCCGTTGGAGCCCGCCCAGCAGCAACTCTGAAGAAAAGACCTGACAATCTGCTCCCTTAAAGATTACAGTTTAGGAAACCCTATCGGGCAGTTCTCCTCTGTCACATGGGGTCACTCTGAATTGAAGTCGATTCTACGGCCCCTAGCAACAACACAGGAAGCTGTGAGAACGTATAAGGGGAGACTCTGATCTTGTGGGTGGGGGAGGAGGAGGAAACAGGGCAGGCTTCCCTGAGGAACTCATAAGGGCCAAGTGGGGGTAGCTAGTCAGATCAAAGGGCATGCGAAAGAAGGACCACATTCTCCAGCAACTTTGTAATATGTCGACAAGGAATAGATTAAACTGCATTCCTAACTCTGGGACCTATTTTGAATGTTTGGTGAAAATCATTATGCAAAAGTCATGACTACGGGGGGAGACAAATACTGGTCTCTTCATTCCATCAGCCCATCTTACGTTAGTCATGTATTTTAACTAAAAAATATCAATCAGTTCCATCTTTAGCATTTGTACCTCAGGGATTAGTTTATACTAGAAGATTTTAGTTAAATTGTTCATCTTTTTTTAACCCCCTCTGGTGGGCGCAACTCATTCCCCAACTCACACTTGTCCTCGCCGTCTGCCCATCACATGAGTCTCCAGCTCCCTGACACCATTTACCCCCTTTTCTCTGAGGTGATTACAATTACCCAGTGCAAAGGCTCTTCATTCTCCTGGTGACGAAAACTCACATGTGAGTTTTTCTCTGCCCGCCCACAACAAGGAGCAAAGAAAGAATAGCTTTGTGCAAGTAGACCACACCTATCACATTTTATGTTCCAAGGCAACTAAATGGGCTGGAATTTCCCAGTGTAAATAGCTAGTTTATTAAGCTGGAAACAGAACCTTGATAATGATACTTGGGCCTCAGTATGAACAAAGGATTATATGTTCCTGTCAGTGAAGGAAATAAAATCGATTGCATATATATATATATATATATATAAACATTCCAAAACATTCTTTTGGCTTGGGATAGGAACTCAAATAATGATGGCTTATTTGGATTACTTAAATCTGACACAGTCAATATTTACTTATTTCTATGTTCATCTTAACAAGCATGTGAGAAAGAGATATAAAATGCAGATGACTTGTTGCTAAATGCCTCTGTTTGTTTCACTAGGATATTCAGAGTAAAATGTATTTTCTTTCTGGTACTGCGGGGGATTCGTAGTCCTTGATTCCTTGGATGACGCAAACAGTTAATCGCTGGGCTACTGACTGAAAGGTTGGAAGTTTGAGTCTACCCAAAGGTGCCTCAGAAGAAAGACCTGGCAATCTGCTTCCAAAAGTTCACAGCCATGAAAACCCTATGAAGCAGCTCTACTCTGCACACGTGGGGTCTCCATGAGTCAGAATTGACTGGATAGCAAGTGGTTAGTGGTACTGTATGAGATTCACAGTCCTTGATTCAATGATATTTTATTGTCTCACTTAAAATTAGAACAAAGCAAATATGTAGAAATTATATCTCTGTATTTTTAAATGAGAAAAAAAGATGAAGGCACATTATCTTAATAGCTCTGCAGTTCACTGAGCATTACCAAATAAGTAAAAATGACTTTTTTTCGTTTTCCTCTAGACTGCCCTCCAGTCACTGATAAAGAGCACTACTCTTTCTCAATGGTTCCCTGGAATTCCATTGGAGTTTACAAACTTCAATTTAAGGAGCTTGGTCACATTTAATGTTTTTAATCCCTTTCCCACAGGTTTTTTTTTTTTTCTCTCTCTCTCTTCAAATTGCTGATACTAATCAACTCCTTATATAAAATTCAAAAAGGCATTTTATACAAAGTTGTAGAATTCACCTACGTACTCAGATGTCACGAATCAGGACGAGAACCTTGGTATGATAATCCTTTGGCAAACCAACCACTACCACCTGAAGTCAACTGTAATTCAGATTTAACAGAAGAATTAGAAGACATTGACTTTTACTTAAATCTTGAAATGAATCAAACATCCCTGAAGATTGATCATTTTGCAGATGGAGTCTTTCATCATTTTATATTTCACATATAGTGTGTTTCCTGGAACTAGAATAAAATAAGTGAAAATACCACAAGAAATAACTTATTTCTGATATTTCCGGTCCAGTTGGCAAAAGAACGTAAAGACACATCATGGGAAAAACTGTTCTTAAGAGAGTTCTAGCATAGCTTTGCAACCACCAAAAAAACCCAAAGAAATCTTCAAACCCTTTGCCATTCATCAGTCCACTACAGAACTATGTCCTCTGTCACTTTTGTACACATTGATTCTTTAACAGGCAGATGGATATTTCACAATGGGTAGACTCAAGAAGTATTTCAACCAAAAAATGGATAAAAAAAATTCAACACGGACCTAGGCCAATTTTATCGATTCAGGTTACAAAGTTTTGATACTCAGATTATGTTTCAGAATGCCAAACGCGTTAAGAAGATGACGTTTATCCGTTGCTGGAAATAATCACTTCTGCCCCTGAAAAAGTTCTAATACCTTACACTCACGTTTTCTTGTAACCAAGTTTAGGATGAGACCTAGTCATCAAAAGTTGAAGGAATTACAAAACTGAGCCTTTGATAAGGACTTCCCATTAATATAGATAACCTAGTGATTTTGTTAAGCACTCGGCTGCTAACCGAAAGGTCGACGGTTTGAACCCACCAGCCCTCCAAGAGAGAAATATGTGGCAGTCTGCTTCCATAAAGATTACAGCCTTAGAAACCCTATGGGGCAGTTCTACTCTACCGTATAGGGTTGCTGTGAGTCAGAATCAACTCAACAGCAATGGAGGTCGGAGGAGGGGGTTAGTGAGTCAGTCTATACTTAAGGGCCCCACACGATTGACAAGATCAACCTCCAACAACCAACAAATATTACCCACCAGCTCATTAGTCAAAATGAAGCCAAAGCCACCATTCTATTTGGCCATAGGCTTTCTGTCCTGTCATTGATGATGGCTGAAATGATTACATTGGGACAATCATAAGGCATTCATTCATTCATTTATTTATTCAACATACATTTTACTGAGTGCCTATGAGTCGGAATCGACTCGACGGCAATGGATTTGTTTTCTGGGGGTTTACTATATGCTAGGTATTGTACAGTTACTTTATAATTTGCAAATTTGTTTAATGTTTTTACCCATATCATCCTGTTATTCAAGAACACTTACTACTAATATTAATTAAACATTTCCACTACACTACCAAAGTTCAAACCATGATCATCTATCTCCTGAACTAGTCTCCCTATTTCTACTTCTTACTTTCTACACTCCATTCTCCATAAATTGGCCAGATTATGTTTTTCAAATGTAAATCAGATATATATACATATATATATAGTAAATCGTAAAATACTCTAAATTAGTGGCTCTTAATGGCAGGCAAATTTGTTGTTCCCTAGAAAACATTTAAGGAGCCCACGTGACACAGTGGTTAAGCGCTTATCTGCTAATTGAAAGGTTGACAGGTCGAACCCACCAGCTGCTCCTCAGGAGAAAGACCTGGTGATCTGCTTCCACACAGATTGTTATTGCTGTTGTTAAGTGCCGTCAAGTTGGTTCCGACTCATAGTGACCCTATGTACAACAGGAAGAAACGCTGCCCAGTCCTGTGCCATCCCCACAACCATTGCTATGCCTGAGCCCATTGTTGCAGCCACTGTGTCAATCCATCTCATTGAGGGTCTTCCTCTTTTCACTGACCCCCTACTTTACCAAGCATGATGTCCTCTCCAGGGATTGTCCCCTCCTGGTAACATAGACCAAGAGGCAGTTGTTCGGCCAGAGCAAGGAGATACCGCATGGTTTACAATCAGAAAAGGTGTGTGTCAGGGTTTTATCCATAAACATTACAGCAAAGGAACCCTACAGTGCAGTTCTACTCTGTCCCATAGGGTCGCTGTGAGTTGGACGGCACACAACAACAACAAAGAAACATTTGACAGTGTCTGGAGGTAACTTTAATTGCCACAGCTGGGGAGTGATGCATTGCAATCTAGTGGGTAGAGGACAGGGATATTGCTAAACACCCTACAATGCCCAGGACAGCCCCCCACAACGAAGAATTATCTGGTCCAAAATGCCAATAGTGCTGTTACTGAGAAACTCTGCTTAAACCGAAATCCCTTACCTGGATTTGCAAGGCATTGAAGCTATGGAAATAAGGAGAGTAGAAGAAAAAGAAAGAACTGGCAAAAGTAATGGCATAAAGAAAAGAGTGGATTCAAAGAGTTGGTATGGCACTACTCTGTATTTAAGTGCACATCCCAAACCAAACCAAACCAGACTTACTGCCGTCGAGTCGATTCTGACTCATAGTGACCCTATAGGACAGAGTAGAACTGCCCTATAGGGTTTCCAAGCAGAGGCTGGTAGATTCATACTGCCAACCTTTTCGTTAGCAGCCAAGTTCTTAATAGCTGTGCCACCAGGGCTCTAAGTGTGCATCCCAGTGTATGCTTAAAATGTATGTAAAAGGAATGACTTCTAACATAGTCTGCCTCTGGCCCCTTCTTTAGCCTTGCCTCTGACCACTCTCTCACTGCTTACTATGCTCCAGCCACACTGGCTGTACTTGTATTCCTTGAACAGACCAACATTTTGTGCCTCAGGACTCTAACTTGCTAAGCACTTGTTTCCTCTCCCTGGAACGCTCTTCTACCAAAACTTAGTATGGCTGCCTCCTTAACCACTGTTAGATCTCTACTCAAACGTCCTTTCCTCTCACAGAGAGCTTCTGTGACCATCTCATGGAAAGCAACTGCAACCATCCCACCTAGTGAATCTCAGCCACATTACTGCTTTATTTTCATCTATATACTTAACCTTGTTCATTTATGCCATATGCTCCCCTCAGAATGTAGACTCCATGGAGACAGGGAACTAGCCAGCCTCATTCACTGTTGTATTCTCTAGACCCAGAACCGTCATCCTCACTCTTCATCACCTATTCGGCCCAGTTACAAAGTCAAACCACAGCAAAAGGAATGAGGCAAAAAGTGAAATTACAAAGCTGTCCAAAAATGAGAAGAAACGTGGGTGCAAACAGACAATTCTAAGCTTAGATTTAGAGACAGTGTTGTGGCTAGCTGCCATTGAGTCAGCCCCTAAATCATGGCAATCGCAAGCACAATGGAACAAAACTCTGCCCAGTCCTGAGCCATCCCCATGATCAGCTGCGGATTGGACTGTTGTGATCTACAGGGTTTTCACTGGCTGAGATTTTTGATAGTGGATCGCCAGGCTTTTCTTCCTAGTCTTTCTTTCTCTGGAAGTTCCTCTGACATCTGTTCAGCATCATAGCAACACACAAGCCTCTACTGACAGATAGGTTGTGGCTGCACATGAGATGCAGTGGCTAGGAATTGAACTTGGGTCTTCCTCCTGGGAGCCAAGAATTCTATCACTGAACCACTAATGCTTCATTTAGAGAAAGTTGTTACTTACCATCGTGTCTATCCTGACTCGTGGCAGTAGGTAACGTTACTGCTTGCTATGTGCAGGGCTCTAGTCTAAATGTTTAGATGGGTTATCTCAATACATACACACCAAACTACAGTGAAACCCGTGACAACCGGAACTTCACAGGACTGCTTGTTTTTCCGGGTCTCACAAGTTTTCCACGTTTGACAGGGTACAGTCTACCACTTTTCTGTCGCTCTCTAGTAGTGCAAAATATTTGCGTTTTCCTTCTCTGACAGGTTTCCGCTTTGCACAGGTTCCAGCTTTCCCAGGTTTTACTGTACTATGTTAGCTCTTTTTTTACCCTCAGTTTACACATGAGAAACGGCAGTCCAGAGACGTTAAGTTACTCGCTGAAGCTCACATAGCTGTTGAATGGTTGTTATTGTTGTTGTTGTTAGGTGCTGTCAAGTCGGTTCCAGCTCATAGTGACCCTATGCACAACAGAACGAAACCCTGCCTGGTCCTGTGCCATTCTCGCGGGGATTTAAACAGGAGCACTCTGCCTTCACACTCCTGCTCTCTGAACTCATGCACATGCCAAGGGGAAAAACTCTCTGCTCAGTAACTCAGAATGCAGCGAATCCGCTTTTCACTTCTTCCTCCTTTATTCATTCATATTCTCTCATGTTCTTTGAAATCGTTGAAGCTATGTGAATAAAGAGAGCAGAAGGAGCGCAAAGAACTGGCAAAAATAGTGGCAGCAAGAAAAGTGTGGATTCAAAGATTTGGTATGGCACTACTTTATGTTTAAGTGTACGTCTCAGTGCATGCTTAAAATGTATGGCAAAGGAATGACTTCCAACATATGTGAGAAATTCTACATAATGCTAACGTTGGCGCCCATGTGTGGGTACCAACTTCTCTTGAAGTGCTATACAACGAGATCCTAATAGGGCTTCACTAAGTAACCCTTTTAAAATAGGATAAAAATGGACCTGCTTTATCCTGGTTTGATAAGCAAAGAGTACAATAAACAGTTTCCATCATATTTTCAAAAGAAAATATAAATCCATCCCCAGCACAGTGACAAATGAATAAACGTAACTATCCTCCTTTTTCCTAGTTCCCACTGCTCATTCTTAAAACAATGGAATAGTATTAGGCTGTCCCTATTTCAAGGTTGCAACATACTATGTTTAAAACACGTGGGTTTATTTGTCAGGCCTCATCATACCCTCCTTTCAGATTAACAGGAAGCAGGGCTCAAAATTCCTGATCCCTGTAATATTATTATGGCTAGAGGAGAAAGCCTGGGGAAATAGTTCTTCTCCCTGTGGTTGTCGGGCCACATATTTTATCTTGCAAATGTTGGCAATGAGTTCAGTTTACCGTTCACAGAAAATGTGTATTGAAGCTATCATGTTAATGATGAGTAGACATTGCTTCTTCCTTACACAAACTGTCCCACAGTCACTGAAGGGATTTTTTCCTCCAAGTTGTATGTGACTTAAATTTTACTATTTCGGCATTGCAACTCCTTCAGCACCTTCGTACCCCCACCCCCAAAGCTTAGATTTGTGTTGCATCTCTAAGATGAGTTACCTGACCACCAAACCAAAAAACCAAACCAGTGCTATCAAGTTCATTCCTACTCATGGCGGCCCCAACTGTTACAGAGTAGAACTACTCCATAGGGTTTTCTTGGCTGTAATCTTTTAGAAGCAGATCACCAGGCCTTTCTTCCCTGGCACCACTGGGGGGGTTCAAACTGCTACCATTTAGGTTAATAGTGGAGGTCTTAACTGTTTGCAACCCTCAAAAAGTGGCTGAGTGGTTCAGTTTAACTTTGCCAATGAATGCATATACTTGTGTGTGTGTGTGTGTGTGTGTGTGTGTGTGTGTGTGTGTGTGTGTAATGACTAGTACTGATTTTTGAAATATCGAATAAGCAAAAGATACCTCAGCTTATCCCCCCCACTTCAAAAATGGATTACTCTGGGATCCAGCAAACAACAGATTCAAGGAGATAGCAGGCCAAGGAGGCAGATAGAGAGCATTATCTTACTGCTTGAGAAAAATACTTGCAATTCACTACTGCTGTTATTTTTCAGCTGGGTACCTGCAAGTCGGAAGTCTTACAAATGCCACTCTTGCAACTAGGGCGCTACTGAACCTGGGATGTCAGTAAACCTTTTTAAAGAGTGAAAAGTAAAATGGTTCTTATGCCATGAAGGTAGTGATATAAGGATCTGCTCTGCCATAAATTTTTATATAATCCACAGGTTATTTGCTGAAATATAAGTATATAGTTGTGTATGTATATACACAGGAACACTCACACACACACACAAACATACGCACATAAATTGTAAAACATGTTGTTTTTCTTAGGTGCTGTCAAGTTGGCTCCAACTCCTAGTGACCCTACATACAACAGAACATAACACTACCCAGTCCTGCACCATCCCCACAATCTTTGTTATGCTTGAGCCCATTGTTGAGCCACTGTCAATCCTTCTCATCGAGGGTCTTCCTCTTTTTGCTGACCCTCTACTTTACCATGCATGATGTCCTTCTCCAGGGACTGCTGCCTCCTGATAACATGACCAACGTATGTGAGATGTAGTGTCATCATCTTTGCTTCTAAGGAAGATTCTGATTGTATTTCTTCCAAGACAGATTTGTTTGTTCTTTTGGCAGTCCATGGCATATTCAATATTCTTTGCCAACACCACAATTCAAAGGCATCAGTTCTTCTCCGGTCTTCCTTATTCATCATCCAGCTTTCATATGCAGATGAGGCAATTGAAAACACCACGCCTTGGGTCAGGAGCACCTTAGTCTTCAAGGTGGCATCTTTGCTTTTTAACACTTCAAAGAAGTCTTTTGCAGCAGATTTGCCCTGTGCAATACATCTTTTGATTTCTTGACTGGTGCTTCCATGGGTGTTGATTGTGGATCCACGTAAAATGAAATCCTCGACAACATCAACATTTTATCCATTTATTATGACATTGTTTATTGGTCCACTTGTGAGGATTTTTGTTTTCTTTATATTGAAGTGTAATACATACTGAAGGCTGTAGTCTTTGATCTGCATTAGTAAGTGCTTCAAGTCGTCTTCACTTTCATCAAGCAAGGTTGTATCATCTGCGTATCTAAACATATGTATATGTAAAATATATATGTAAAACATATACATATAGCCATGTGATTCACTTTTTAAACAGTATCAGGATGATGAAATGGGCATAACATTTTTTAACATTAACCTATTTTCATTTCTGATAATTTTTATTTCTTGAGAAAAGTGGAACTCAGCCTCAAACAAGAAAGTCAACCTGAAGTCAAGTTAGTTGGTGTTTTCAAAAAGCCAGGCTTAATGGACTCTGATCTTGGAGATTTTACTATAAGTCATAGACTAGCACAGGAAAACAGTTTGACATATGAGAAGTCTCCACTGGACATGAGGATAAAGCCCCTCTAAAATGAGGACAAGGCGCCAAGTGGAAGAGAGAAGCAAAGGGAAAGAAAGTGAACTATACTGTCTTTGTTTTCTCTTCCCCGGCCTGGGTTGAGCCCCAGATGGGAAGGTGTGGTGGGATTACCCTAACACACTTGGTGGAAGGCTAGAGTTCGGCAGCTCCTTCCTCGCCTCCTGGGAGGCAGCCTCATAACCTGCTGTCTCTCTGAGAAGCCCAGCATCCACATGGCACCATGTTACCATGGATTCTGAGCTGTGCAATGGAAGTGGTCTCCAGAGATGCTTAGGCAGTCAGTTCTAAATTCCAAATGCTTTGAAAACAAAAAAGTACTTTCCATAACTCACTTAATGGCAAAATTTGACCTACATGAGCATGAAGCTACTTCCAAGTTTAATTTATCCCACCTACTGTATGGGATGTGTTTGATTACACTGTGTTGGCTATAGATAAAATACAGTCTATGCATCTTTTTACCTTTCTAAAATCTAATACATATATATATATATACATATTTCAAAATATATCTGGCCCCACTGGTTTTAGATAAAGGATAATGGGACTGTACTGAACATTGAGAGTGATTTCACAGGATTTTCTTCTATAACACCTGTGTGCAGTCCAGAGAAACCTTCTTCTTGTAGTTAGCTGCCATCCAGTTGGCCCCTGACTCAAGGCAACCCCACGCACAACAGAACAAAATGCTGCCCAGTCCTGCTTCAACCCCATGATCCATTACTGATCAGAACTTTGTGACCCGTAGAGTAATCATTGGCTGATTTTCTGACATAGATCACAAGCTCTTTGTTCCTAGTTCACCTAAGTCTGGAAGCTCCACTGAAATCTGTTCAGCATCATAGCGGCACACAAGCCTCCACTGGCAGGTAGCTTCACTGGGTGGTAGCTGCACGTGAGGTGCGCTGGCTGGGAATCAAATCCAAGTCTCCTGCATGGGAGGTGAGAATTCTACCACTGAGCCACCACTGCCCCCCGAGAAACCTTGTATCCTGCAAAACTGCCCACTAAAAATAATGGGCTTATAGGAAAAAATAGTGTTGTGACCCAATCATTTCAAAAGTATGCAAGTTTGTAAACAGAAGACTAACAAAAATAAATGTTATTACCTTGTGATGTAACTAACAAAAACAATAACTGCAGTGCAACCGGCTTCTCTTTATATATGGCCTTTCTGGTCCTAGGTTTGCCATCCTGCCAAAATGAGTTGCTAGACCACAATGTTGCAAAGGGATTCAATAGTTTACTATGCAAACAGGTGCATAAAACTCTTGCAGAGATTGGAAAGTTTACCATGCAAATAAAGCACATAAAACCCTTGTGGGGATTGGTTGATTAATATGCAAATTAGGCGACTATAGCCTACCGAGGGGATTGGTCAGTTCATGGTCTTGGTGGGAGGAGTAGGCTAATAAAAGGGCTAATCCCACAGAGATTGAGGAGGACCTCACTACCATCAAGAAGAGTCAGAAGTGGAGTATGTCCTTTGGACCCGGAGTCCCTGTGCTGAGAACATCCTAGACCCAGGAGACAGAGAGAGTTGTAACACCTGGAGACAGTGCGAGACGGCACAAGATGGCACAAGACCGTGGTAACAGCATAAGTGGCAAACCAGCAGATCAGTGCAAGACGGCTGCGGTGGGCTCCCCAGCCCACAGGGTGAGGAGGCTGCAGTGGACTTGCTGACCCCTGGAGCAGGAGAGCTGAGCTGGCGGGGGAGGGTTCCTCCAATCACCTGGGGAGGAGTTAAAGAGGTAACACTTGCCCAAGCAGGGCAGAAGTCAAGAGGAGGCCAGCATGGCTGAGAGAAGGGCCTGCTAACCCGGCAGAGAGAGAAGCCTGCCTATGGACACAGCCTAGAGAAAGCTGAGAGCTCTCCTGGTTGGAAGCTGTCCTGACTGACAGACTGTGTCCTGTCTCCTGAGTCGTTCCTGTTACTTCCAAGTTGGTCCTGTTTCCGAGTTGTAGCCTGTTACTTTCCTAATAAACCACATAATTGTGAATACGGTCTGTGAGCTCTGTGTGCCCACTGCAAAGAATTATCAAGCCCAACAGAGAAGTAGAGAGAGCCATGGGGAGGGCAGCTGGTGTCAGAATTGGTAAAAAGTTTAGGGAGAGGAGGTTTATGTCTGACCGCCACCTGATGGGAATCAGCTTGGTGCTGATGCTGATTCTTTTCCTTCCTCTTGAACTTAGAGGACTTCTTATGCCTCTACTAGATTACAAAAACTAACAACAAATTTAAATACCTTATGAGCTCAGCAAGGCTGCGGGCTGCTTCAGGGGATACTCAAAGTGCAGAAAAGCAGCAGTGTGGGCATGCTGGCTGGTGGGTGTTGAAACAGTGTATGTGTGGGGTAGGGGGTATGCTCTGAGCATAGGAAGCAGTGTTCAAAGCCCCGCCAGATCAGGGGTGCCGCTCTCTGAGGAAGGAGCCCAGGATACAAGTGCTCATTTTTAATTTTCATGAAGAACTGAAAGGGCTCTGACATATGCAGCAGCCAAACTGAGGGCAGATGAGAGTTCTGCTGTGGATTATAATTTTACATTTATTATCATGGATTCTCTTGCATAGGGAAATTGCATATGAAACAACTTTCACTTTATTGTGACGTTATTCTATTATTTACCAGTAAACACACGTAATAACAGAACAAACTGAACTGCACTTAAAATCACAGGTTTTAGAGTCAGATTGGCTGGAATTGGATCCTAGATGAACACTGTAAGAGACAAAAGAGGTATAAAACCCGTACGCGATCCTGATCTCCAGTTTACAACCCAACCAGAATCAGTGTCTGATAAAACGCTACATGAGAGCTGAAGGTAAATGACATCCATGAAAAATGAACGAAGATATCCGTCTAGATTAACATTCGACAGGAAAGCAAAGCTTTGGCCAGGCCTAGGAGAATCAGCAAGTCATAATTTTTCATTCCTTTACTGTGCGATTGGAGCCCTGGTGGCACAGTGGTTGAGCATTTGGCTGCTAACCTAAAGGTCGGTGGGTTTTCCGAGGGAGAAAGATGTGGCAGTGTGCTTCTGCAAAGATTTACAGCCTTGGAAACTCTACGGGGTAGTTGGACTCTGTCCTACAGGGCAGCTTTGAGTCCAGATAGACTCAACGGCAACGGGCTTGGATTTTTGTTTTGGTATTGTATGATTGGTGTGGCAGAAAGGAAAGAACCCTGAATTTGGACTTAGTCAGCTGCTTCCCCTCAGACACACCACTTAATCTTTCTGGGTCATTATTAACATAAGCCGTCTAACAACATTCTGTGGTATAAGTGAGATCCTAGGAATAGAAGTACGTTCAGTAAAACCAAAAAACCAATTGCTGTCGAGTCATTTCCAACTCATGGAGACCCTATGTGTGCAGAGTAAATATGCTCCGTAGGGTTTTCAAGGTAGTGACCTTTTGGAGACAGAATGCCAGGCCTTACTTCTGAGGTACCTCTGGGTGGGTTCAAACTGCCAACTTTTCTGTTAGTAGCTCCACCCTTGAACATTGAGTAAAGGGCTCCATAAATGTGATTATCAAGGCTAACACTTGCAGAGTGCTTTCTAAAGCCAAGCGCTTGCCAAAGTGCTTTACATATATATTTTATTTAATCCTGTTAGATATGTGCTATTTCAAATCTGCATTTCACAGATGAAAAACTAAGAAAGATGTTAAGCAAATTGGCCAGCCTTAAACAGTAAGTGGTAAACCCTCATGAAAGGAAAGAAATCCCACCTCTTGTCTATCATGTGTATACACTGCTGACCAAAACTTCCATTCACACTCATGAGCTGTTTCTCTATCCTTCTAGCAGTAAATCATTTGCTCAGGAAGAGTTCGGGTTAAGAGCCCAGACTCTTCACAGCTACTAGTACCATATACTGGCAGTAGTGGATGCCGCATTTACTTGGAAATAACAAAGCTTCATTTATACATACATATATATATATACTCTAAAAATAAACTGTTTTTATTATTTAAAGAGCCTTTCTCCTTTCACAAGGTTAAAGTTTTCCTATTTCTACAGCGTTAATCAGTGCGCCTGACCCAAGCCATGGTATTTTCAGTCGCCTCATATGCATGTGAAAGCTGGACAATGAATGAATAAGGAAGACTGAAGAAGAACTGACGCCTTCGAATTGTGGTGTTGGCAAAGAATATGGAATATACCATGGACTGCCAAAAGAACGAACAAATCTGTCTTGGAAGAAGTACAACCAGAATGCTCCTTAGACGCAAGGATGGTGAGACTACGTCTTACATACTTCGGACATGTTGTCAGAAAGGATCAGTCCCTGGAGAAGGCCATCATGTTGGTAAAGTAGAGGGTCAGCGAAAAAGAGGAAGACCCTCAACGAGATGGATTGACACAGTGGCTGAAACAATTTTGTGAGCATGGCACAGGACTGGGCCGTGTTTCGTTCCGTGGTGCATAGAGTCACTAGGAGTTGGAACTGCCTCGACGGCACCTAACAACAACAACACAGCATTAACTCTGGTAGCTATCATTCTCTCCTACATTGCTACATTTGTCTTGCGTGCTGTCGAGTTGATTCGGGCTCATAGCAACCCTATAAGAGTAGAACTGCCCCATAGGGTTTCCAAGGAGCAGCTGGTGAATTTGAACTGCCGGCCTTTCAGTTAGCAGCCTGAGCTCTTAACCACTTCACCACCAGGGCTCTTGCCTTACGTAATCCAGAAGTTAAATATCACCGTACCAGCCTCCTCGAAGCCAGATGATAGGCGGCAAGTCGAGGCAGGTCCATCCATGACTTTCATCCCTTCATACAACGTGCACTTTCGTACATCAAAATGGAAATACGAACCCGTCTTTCATACCCAGAAGCGGATCTTTCCTAAATACCTGATAAAAGATGGCACCGAAGTACTGCGTGACCTCACTGACGTCCATCACAACCGTCCCTGTGACGGGCTTGGGCTATGACAGCAGGAGGCTGAGTGCGTGGAACCAGCTGAATGGAGGACAAACAGCCCCAAGACCTCTTTGTCTTCCTCATACCTTTGTCAAACTGAAAGTTCCCGGGAAGCTGCCTCCACCCTCCCTTGGATGGGCAGCTTGAGTGGAGACATCATCTCTATCATCAACCACACCATATGGAGCATAACTTTTCATTTATTATCTGTCACCACCGGAAGATGAACTTCTTAGGGGCAGAGGCTATGAATTAGTCACCTTTGCATCCTCAGCACTAGCATGGGGCCTAATGTGAAGCATATACTCAAGTGTTGAATATATGAACACTTCCATTGTCTGCAATGGAAACATTTATTTCAATATTTATAGTGTTTTCATATGTTATATGATCATTAATCACTTACAATAATGGCAATAACCAGATGGCGGCATGCCTAAATTGAGTTTTTTCGTAGACTCGTAATGTTTGAAAGGATATTGGAGAGCATCAACTTTTTCTACACAGATGAGGCTCAGAGAGGTTAGGCGATTTGCCCAATAGCTAAAAGTCTAGCTAGATCTCAAAAGTTCTCACCCAGCGTTTTCTTTTCCTACTGCTGTTGTTGTTGTTGTTAATTGCCATAGAGTTGATTCCAATTCATAGTGATCCCAAGTGCACAGAGTAGATCCACTCCATAGGGTTTTTAAGGCTGTGAGCTTTGCAAAGCAGATTGCCAGGCGTTACTTCTGAGGCACCTCTGGGTAGGTCTGAACCTATACCTTTTCAGTTAGCAGCACAGCACTTAACCATTTGTGCCACTCAGGGACTCCTATTTTCCTACGACATCCTAAAAAAGCATGTAAATCATTTTGCCTTTTGATTTATTATCATCAGAAATGTTTAGAACTCAGAAGTCATCATGTATATTTTTAGGTGGACGGAGCAAGTGGAAGTCTTTGGTGGAAGAAAGAGTACGGGAAATAGTCAATAAAGGGAAATACAGCATACGACCCTCGATCTCTGTTCATGTGTTTCCAGGCTTCAAAGTGCTCTGGAAGTATTATACAAAGGAAAGAGTGGGGCTTCCCAAACTTGCACGCAGCGCAGTACACACACACGATAATGATTGTTTGGCAAACACTGAGGCAAATGGACAGGTCACCACCAGCCCAGGGTGACTGTTCCAGGGGCTCCAGCTGCCCCCGATCCCCTTAGTCACCTGGAGGGCTAAGGCCAATAGTATCTCGCAAACGTTTAACCTTTATCCCTTACAATTGGTATATTGTAGAGTGAAATAGGACTTTAAAGAATGGAGGCCCGACTTTGAAATCCAAGAAAACAAACAGAAATTTTTTGATGATACTAATAATAACAATAATAATAAACTAGCTGCTTAAACCTTCACGAAAGGAACAAAATCCCACTTCTCGTCTATCATTTACATACGCTGCTGATGAAAACTTTCATTCAAACTCATATGCTGTCTCCCTGTCACTTTAGCACTAAATCTTTCCCCTCGTGAAACAGGCGAGGTTTCTTTGGTCATGTGGAAGAGTTTCTGAACGAGGACATTCCTGGATCAGTCTGAACCCACAGGTGACAATGAGTGATGAGTATCCTTGGCATGACCACCACATATCCCATTGCAAGGTTTTATTTTGCAAGCTGTCCATACTGCAGAGTGAAAATTTCTATTAGATTCCCCAGAGCCAAGAAGCTATTAGAAGATTTTAGCAGCCCTGAACACAAGGCAGACCACAGAAATATGGATTCAACTGCAGGAAATAATAGACAGTCACCTTTGTAAACTATTTTATGCCTGGAGCCAACCCACAAAACTAAAGCAATAATAGAGATTCTAACTTGGAGCTGGAAATTACTACCCAGGTCAGGCTATTCCCTGGGGCTCAGCTAGGATTACTTTGGGTGCATTCTGGAACACTGCAGCTGGTCTAACTTGTCATTGTCTCCTATAATGAACTTTCACTATTTCCTTTAATAATCCCCTACCCCCAGACTTGGAGAGTCAGTCTGAATTTATCCTTTCCCAATTTCAGGTTTTGATTCTTTCCCATAACTATTTCAGACAAAGCTTAAAAAAAAAAAAAAAAAATCCCCATATCGCTGTGGAATTATACCAAGATTTTCTTGTTTAGCTCTTACCTTTCTGCAGAGCTTTTGCTCCTTAGATACATCAGTTGCTTCCCTCTGAAATACTGCCAACTTGCCAAATTCCCTCAGGTAATTCTGAGATCCAAAATAGATGCATTACAATGGGAAGAACAGTTGATTGGTCAGGGTGCTGGAGTATAAACCCGGTCCCTATTCTACTTTTCACATATTTAGTAAGAGGAAAGAAATAACTTTTTGAGTTATACGTCCTGGTTTTCATATCCATAAAACCTAAAGTAATACATTTATGATTCCTAGCTATCTCCTGTAACAACGGATTTTCTCCCAAATAAAAATAATTCCCTACAAATCTGGTATTGGCAGGATTCAATTAATTTCTTAGTATTTGCATAGCAAGGAACCCTGGAGGCAAAATGATGAAGTGCTCGGCTGCTACCTGAAAGGTCAGTGGTTCAAACCCACCAGCCGCTCCATGAAAAAGAAGACCTAGAGGTTTGCTTCCATAAAGATTACAGCCTCAGAAACCCTATGTGGCCGTTCTACTCTCTCATATTGGGTCACCATGAGTCGGAATCTGTTCAATGTCACACAACAACAGCAACAAGTTGCATAGCATTATACTTTGTCAAAACAAGTGAAGTGTATGGTACATTTAGTAGCATATTTTCACCTATATACAGCTTTAAAACTCACCAACCCACATTCCCATGCACCAGTTTTGAAGAGTTTATTATCAATTGGGGGATTTCACAGAAGAATTTGCTTGAACAATTGGTGTGAAAGAAATCATCTTATCTGAAAAATGAAAAAGGCAAACATGATACTCTGCCCACAAATCTGATAACTTAGATGAAATGGACAAGTTTCTTGAAAGACACAGCTTACCAAAACTCACACAAGGAGAAATAAATCATCTGAATAGGTCTCTATCTATTAAAGAAATTAAATCAACAATTCAACTGAATCAACCTTTCCGAACAGAAAGCACAAAGCCTAGATAGTTTCACTGGTGAATTCTACCAAACCTTGAAGGAAGAGTAACACCAGTTTTAACCAAACTCTTCCAAAAAATAGAAGAGGAGGGACTACTTCCCACCTCATTCTATGAGGCCAACATTACCCTAATACCAAAACCAGACAAAGACATTACTAAACCCATTGCTATCGAGTCAATTCCAACTCAGTGACCTTATAGGACAGAGCAGAATTGCCCCATAGGATTTCCAATGCTGTAATCTTCACGGAAGCAGACTGCCACATCTTTCTCCCATGGAGCAGCTGGTGAGTTCGAACCACCAACCTTTTGTTTAACAGCCAAACACTTTAACCACTACACCACCAGGGCTCCTTAAAGACATCACCAGAAAGGGAAATTATAGGCCAATATCTCTTATGAACATAAATGCAAAAATTCTCAACAAAATACTAGCAAGTCAAATGCAACAATGTATAAAAGGAATTATACACCACAATCAAGTGGGATTTATCCCAGGTATGGAAGGCTGGTTCAGCATTCACAAATTCATTAATATATCATAATATCAACAGGCTAATGAAGAGAAGTCATATGATCATATCAATAGATGCAGAAAATCATTTGACAATATCCAACACCGATTCATGATAAAACTCTAAGCAAACTAGAATTAGAAGGGAGTTTCTCCAACTTGATAAAGAACACTACAAAAAAACCTACAACTAACATCATACTTAATGGTGAGAAACTGTATGTTTTCCCCCTAAGATCAGAAACAAGACAAGGATGTCGCCTCTCACTACTTCTATTCAAGACTGTACTGGAAGTTGTAGCTACTGTAATTAGACAAGAAAAGGAAATGAAAAGGATATAGATTCGGACAAAAAAAAATGAGACTGTCTTTTTTCACAGATGATATGATTGTCTAAGTAGAAAATCCTAAAAAAATCAACAAAAAGTCCACTGGAACGAATAAATGATTATAGCAAGGTAGCAGGATACAAAACTAATATACAAAAGTCAATTGCTTTGCTATATACCATCAATGAACAACTGGAGTTAGAAATAAAAAATATAACACCGTTTACTTTAGCACCAAAAAATAAAATAAAATACTTAGATGTAAATCTAACAAAATATGTGCACGATCCATATGAGGAAAACTACAAAACTCTGATCAAAGAATATCTAAATAAATAGAAAGCTATTACATGTTCAGGGATAGGAAGACTTAATATCATTAAGACGTCAATTATTGCCAACTTGAGCTATAGATTCAACACCATCCCAATCAAAATCCCAACAATTTGTTCTGTGGATATTGACAAACTGATTCTAAAGTCTACATGGAAAGGCAAAAGACCCAGAATAACCAACACAATACTGAAGACGAACAGAGTTGGAGGGCTGACATTACCCAACTTCAAGACTTACTGTTACCCAAAGTAGGTGCTGCCGGTATGGCTTCTCGTCAATAAAGATATACCGAGGTGAGGAGGAAGGAAGAGCGTTTATTGCAAGCACGCAGGAAAGGAGCAAGGAGACGTATACCTCAAATCAAGCTCCCTGAACAAAGGGAAGCAGAACCTTTTATTGTGTCCCTCACAAGGAAGTACATACAAGCATCATGGACTACATAGGTTAGCATGGCGAGGAGGCACAGTAAGATAAATTGCATTTTTTTCTTTGACAGGTACAGAAAATGGCGGATAAGTCCTGCCCCGGGTGGGTACTTTAATATTCAACTAGGTCTTAATGAGGCTTAAGTTACCTGAGGACACTTTTGAGGCTAGTAAACTGGGTTTGACTGGTTTAAGGCATAAACTGAGATAAACTCAGCACTCAGGGTCTTTGAGGACAATGCACAGGAGGGGGCAGGTTTTGTTTGATAATGGCTGAGCAGCTGCTAATTGAGGCACACACAGCACCATCGCTTAAGGTCTTGCTTGATAATAGAATAGAATACAGAGCCCAGAAATAGATTCACACAAATAACAGTAAACTGATCTTTTACAAAAGTCAAAGTTAATTCAATGGTGAAAGTTTAGGCTTTTCAATAAATGGTGCTGGAACAATTGGACATCCACAGGCAACAATAATGTATATAGACATAGAGCTTACATTTTTCACCAAAATTAAATCAAAACGGATTATAGACCTAAATGTAAGGCACAAACCTACACAAATTCTGGAAGACAACATAGAAGGAAATCTCGGTGACCTTGGGTTTGGTGATGACTTTTCAGATACAAGATCAAAAGCACAAAATAAAAAATTGTTAAGTTGGACTTCATTAAAATTAAAAACTTCTGCTCTGCCAAAAAACACTGTTAACAGAACATAAAGACAAGGCACAGACTAGGAGAAATTATTTTCAAAGCACGTATCTAATAAAGGACTTATACCTAAGATATACAAAGAACTCTTAAAACTCAACAATAAGAAAACAACCCAGTTACCAAATGGGCAAAAGATCTGAACAGATACCTCACCAAAGATACACAGATGGCAAATAAGCATATGAAAATGTGCTTAACATCATATATCATTACAAATTGAATCAAATCAAATCCGTTGCAGTTGAGTTGATTCGGACTCATAGCGACCCTATAGGACAGAGTAGAACT
The DNA here is from genome assembly GCA_030035585.1 of Dugong dugon. Classification (NCBI taxonomy): domain Eukaryota; kingdom Metazoa; phylum Chordata; class Mammalia; order Sirenia; family Dugongidae; genus Dugong; species Dugong dugon. The sequence continues at coordinate 14,070,761 of CM057463.1, read as the reverse complement.
GCCCCATATGGGTTTCCAAGGAGCAGCTGGTAGATTCAAACTGCTGACCTTTTGGTTAGCAGCCTGAGCTCTTAAGCACTGTGCCACCAGGGCTCAGCCATATGTCATTAGGGAATCACAAATCAAAACAACAAAGAGATACCACTATACACCTATCAGACTGGCTAAAATTCAGATCACAAGACAACACAAATGCTGGCAAAAATGTGGGAGAACAGGAATGAACTCTCATTCTCTACTGTGGGAATGCAAAACGGTCTAGCCACCTTGGAAGACAGTCTGGCAGTTCCTTACAAAGCTAAGGATAGACTTACATTCAATCCAGCAATTGCCTCCTAGGTATTACCCTAGTGTTAGAGATTGGTTGTTTCCCCAAAAAACATGTTTTGAAATCCTGACCCCTGTGCTTGTGGCTATGATTCTGTTGGGAAATAGGCGGGGTTTCTTTTGTTATGTTAATGATGTCGTACCAGAGTAGGGAGAGTCCTAATCACTTCCTAGTTATAAAAAGAACAGAATAGACACAGATACACACGCGGGGGGGGGGGGGGGGGGGGGGGGGGGGGAGACACCATATGCAGGCAGGCACACATGGCAACACTAAGGATTGCTGGCAGCTACTAGAAGCTGAAATATACAGAGGGACTTGTAGCCCACAGAACTGTGAGAAAATAAGTTTCTGTTCTTTAAAACCACCCACTAGTGGTATTTCTGTTTTTACAGTAGCAGAAGCAAACTAAGATGCCAAGTGAGATAAAAACATGTATCCACATACGTATGTTCTACACACTAGCGTTTAGCAGCTTTATTCACGATAGCCAAAAACTGGAAGCAACCAAGATGTTCTTCAGTAGATGAACTGATAAACAAACTGTGACATATCCACACAATAAGGTATTAGTCAGTGATAAAAAGAAACGAGCTGTCAAGCCACTAAAAGACATGGAGAAAACTTTTACACATACTGCTAACTGCAAGAAAAGGGGCCAATGATGATTCAGTGGTAGAATTCTCACCTTCCACGTGGGAGACTAAGGTTCGATTCCTAGTCAATGTACCTCATATGTAGCTATCGTCCGTCTGTCAGTGGAGGTTTGGGGTGTTCTTATGATGCTGAACAGGTTTCAATGGAACTTTCAGGCTAAGATGGACTAGGAAGAAAGGCCTGGCTATCTACTTCTGAAAATCAGCCACTGGAAACTCTATTGATTACAGTGTTCCAATTCCCAACTAATTATGGAGGATGGTGCAGGACCGGGCTGAGTTTAGTTCCATTGTGCATGGAATTGCCATGAGTAAGGGGCAATTCAACAGCACCTAATAATACCAACAAGTGAAAGAAGTCAGCCTGAAAAAGATACATACTGTATGATTCCAACTATATGACATTCTGGAAAGAAAAAACTATAGAAATAGTAAAAAGATCAGTGGTTTCCAAGGGCTCAGGGTGAGAGAAGAGGGATGAATAGGTGGAGCACAGGACATTTTTAGAACGGTGAAACTATTCTGCACGATACTCTAATGGTGGGCACATAACGTTAATCATTTCTCAAAGCGCACGGGACTGTACAACACAGAGTAGATCTTAATGTGAGCTATGGACTTTATTAACAATAATGTGCCGATATTGTTTCATCAGTTGTAGTGAAGGTACCACAGGAATGCCAGATGTTAACAGGAGAAACAATGTGTGTGATGGGGGTAATGGGAACTCTTTGTACCTTCTGCACAATTTTTCTGTAAACCTACAACTGCTCTAAAAAATGGTCTATTTGGAAAAAACGTTACTAACTTACCCCACCTGTCTTAGTCACCTAGCGCTGCTCCAACAGAAATACCACAAGTGTGTGGCTTTAACAAAGAGAAGTTTATTTTCTCACAGTAAAGTAGGATAAAAGTCCAAATTCGGGGAATCAGCTCCAGGGGAAGACTTTCTCTCTCTGTTGGCCTTCTCATCAACGTTCCCCCAGACTAGGAGCTTCTCCGCGCAGGGACCCTGGGTCCAAAGGACACGCTCTACTCCTTGCACTGCTTTCTTGATGGTATGAGGTCCCCCTGTCTCTCTGCTTACTTGTCTTTTATATCTCATGAGACTGCCTCAGGACACAGTCCAATCTTGTAGACTGAGTCCTGCCTCCTAACACAAATGCCACCCATCCTCCCTCATTAACATCACAGAGGCAGGTTTACAACATATAGGAAAATCACACAATACCAGGAATCATGGCCTAGCCAAACTGATACACAAATTTTGGGGGGACATAATTCAATCCATGACATTCTACCCTTTGGCCCCCCCGAAATCACATCCTTGCAACATGGAAAACATATTCACTCCATCATATCACAGCAAAAGTCTTAACTGCAAGTCCAAAATCCAAAAATTCCTCTTCATCTGTGAAATCTAGGATACAAGTTATCTGCTTCCAAAGGTACCATGGCAGAACAGGCACAAGCTAGACATTTCCATTACAAATGGGAGAAACTGGAGGAAAAGAAGGGGTAACAGGCACCAAGCAAGTCAGCAGAACACATTACATTAGCCCTCAAGGCTTTGAAAATAAACCTCTGTTCTCTGAGACAATTTACACAATGGCCCTGCCCTCCAGGCTCTAGGTATTGGCCACACTCTCCAGAATCTGAGTGGAGGCCCCTCAGCCCTGGGCTTTAGCTCTGCCTTCCAGGCCCCCTGGGACGGCAACTCTGCTCCCTTGGCTTTAGGCGCACCATTCTCCCAGTTCAATGAAGTGACAACTCCACCTTTAGAAACACCAGAGGCCATGGCTCCACCCTTTGAAACCCCTGAGGTCATGGCCATACCTTTTGAGACTGAAGCAGCTCCGCTTCTTGTGTTCCTTGTCTCTTCAGCTTCTGCTTCCTGTGGCCTCTTGGCCCGCGGGCCTCACACCCGCATCTGCCCTGCTGGGGCAAGTGTTCCAAAGCTCCTTAGCTCCACCGATAAGTGCCCCGGGGCACCCCACTCTGCCAGGAAGCCTCCTGCACACAGGCACTCAGCTCCCTTGCTCCATGGGTCGGCTCCAGTCCCGTTTGGCACTGGTCTCCGGGTTCTGCAGCTGCAGGTTCTCTGCTGTTGCAGGTTCTCTGCTGTTGCAGGTTCTCTGCTGTTGCAGGTTCTCTGCTGTTGCAGGTTCTCTGCTGTTGCAGGTTCTCTGCTGTTGCCACTTTCTTACTGATGCAGATTCTCTGCTGCTGCTGCTCCTCTATCCATTCACAGTTTCAAAGCTGCTTCCACACTTTAGGTATCTGTTACAGCAGCACCCCACTCTCTCAGTACCAAATGTCTTAGTCAGCTAGTGCTGCTCCAACAGAAATACCACAAGTGTGTGGCTTTAACAAAGAGAAGTTTATTTCCTCACAGTAAAGTAGGATAAATATCCAAATTCAGGGCATCGGCTGCAGGGGAAGCCTTTCTCTTTCTGTTGGCCTTCTCATCAATGTTCCCCCAGACTAGGAGCTCCTCCGCGTGGGGATCCCAGGTCCAAACGACATGCTCTGCTCCTGGCACTGCTTTCTTGGTGGTATGAGGTCCCCCTGTCTCTCTGCTCACTTCTGTCTTTTATATCTCAAGACATTGCCTCAGGATACAATCCAATCTTGTAGACTGAGTCCCGGCTTACTAACACAACTGTCACCCATCCTCCCTCATTAACATCATAGAGGCAGGATTTACAACATATAGGAAAACCACACAATACCAGGAATTATGGCCTGGCCAAACTGATACACACATTTTGGGGGGGGGGGGGGGGCATAATTCAATCCATGACACTACCCAAGGAAATAACAGTCCAATCTCTAGAAGTTTCAGTTTGAGTTCCACCCCATTGTAATCACACTTGTGGAAAGAGAAGTGTATTAATTTATAATGCATAAGTAATCCTTCCTTACCACTGTTAGGAACAGCGTACCTACTAAAAGCTGCAATTACTGAAGAAGGAAACATGAAGTGAGTAGATGAGACAGAATATCTTATCTCACCAGGGCTTCTAACTGGTTTGATCTGGTTTAAACCACTGCTGAGAGTTTGCATTTCCACCCCAGATACACTGTATCATAATCTACATTTTAAGATCCCCAGGCAATTCTTATGTCTAATACATTTTGAGAATCACTGCTCTACTGGTGGTTCTCAGAATTAGTCACTAACCAGCAGCATTAGCATCACCTGGGAACTTGTTAGAAATGCAAATTATCAGCAGGGGTTCCAACCAGAATGAACCAGCTGGGAGCTCTGTATCTCACACAAAACAATCTAATTCTCTTTCTCCAGACATTTTAAAACAGAAAAAATAAACAAACAGAAAAAAATTCCCATTTTTAAGGAGAGAGTATCACCTTGTTGGAATCAAATATTCTAGTAAGTATAAGGGCAAATACAAATTCATGCTGAAATTTCTTTCAGCAGTCCCTTCCAAAAACTGGTAATTTTAAGTTTTTTTCTCTGTCTCTTTGAAATGTGTTTAAATCTAGGATGTTTCTTCAAGAGCCGAGGAGCCATCTCTTTTGAAATGAAATCATCAAGGAAGATCACATCCCTACCTGCAGTTTCCTGGAAGGAGAGGAGCATCACTTCAGCTGGGGCTGGGCTCTAAACTGTCAACCTACCAAAGACCTTAAAAATATTACAAAGTTAGCAATTTGAATGTCTGCCTTGAGCATTGTGCTCTTTTAAGATCTCTCTATAAAGGATCAAACTGACAACAGCAATTCTTAAGATTAGATAAGAAACTTAGGGGGCAGTGAGTTTATGTTAATGGGAGAGGAACAACTCAGAGTGTGAGAAAGGTTGTACAACTCAAAGAGTGTAATTAACTTCACTGAATGGTATGTGTAGAAATTGTTGAATTGGTGTATGTTCTGCTGTGTATATTCGCAACAACAGCAACAAAAATAAAAGAGTATAAAAAAAAGAAAATTAGCAATTTTATCTCCAAATATGAATGTAATGATTGTATCCACTTATTTATACTATAGAATTAGATTTCTGTCTTTGGAATCTCTTCTAGAAGATTGTCATGCATTACATTCTGTTTTCATGCGTATTCAATAGTAAAATTGTTTTCCTTCTCTTCTACCTTTGTGGAAAGATTTTCTGGGTTGAGAGCAGACTTTACTTTTAATTCTGTTTTCCCAATGTACGCTAAGCTGTTTTCTAGAATTTTGTTATTTTCAGAGAAAATGTGTTAGTGTAGGTCCTCTACAAAGCCAGCTGTGCCAACTACAGTGCTAAGCAAGGGACAAGGTAGGCTAATCCCACTTTTACTGCTAACTGCATGGTAAGGATCAGCATGAATCCAGTTACCACCTGGAAGTAGATCCAGTCTTCACCTTCTCACTCTTTCCTCGTTACCAGCCACTCCCAACGACACACTCCATCTCCAACCACCAGCCACCCAGAGCTGAATTGAAGCTCTTAAATTAAGAGAACTCTATCCTTCAGCTTGGCTGCTCATGCAACCTTTCTCTGAATTAGCCACCCCACTAAATCAAAATTCACAAGTTAGAAGGACTCAGAGCTTCAGACTGCCAAATAGGCAGACGCCAGCTCCTGCTGGCGCACTGCTCCCTGTGGGTTCATTAATTTCTTGAAATGACTCACAGAATTCATGGAGAATATCTATACTTACAGTTTCCTATTTATTGTAACCAGAAAGGATGCAAAATGAAGAGACACACAGGTCTCACTCTGGGAGAGGTCCATACACAAGACTTCCCTTGTTGCAAGGAACATACCACCCTGCCCCTAGATCCCATGCTGTGGACAATCTAGGAAGCCCAGCTACTTCCCTGTTCAGGGTCATTTTATAACGTTGCATATGCATGATTGGTGCCTCACTGCATATGAATAATTGATCCAATCAATGAATATGCATGATTTATTGCATCCCACCACCTTCCTTTCCTGAGGTTAGTTGCCAGGTATGGTGTATAACCCCTACTCATTTGCACACATTTAACTGTTGCCTGGCTGTTTTAGAAAAACAAAGCCCCCTTGATTGCTCGGGAAATTCCAAGGGCTATCTTTCAGGAAACCAAAGACAAAGGCCAAATCAAGTTCTTTGTAGCATACAGATAATATTGTGACTTCCGACCCTATGAGTAAGAATCTATTCAGTGGCACTGGGTTATCTTGCTAGAAGACTCTGTCTCTCTCATTGGCTTTGATGAAGCAATCTATCATGGTAGAAAGTCCATGTGGCAAAAAACTAAGGGCAGCCTTCAGCCAACAGCCAGCATAGGACTGAGACCCTCAGTCTGACAGCCCACAAGAAACTGAATCCTGCAGATTCTTCTGCAGTAGAGCCCAGATGAGACCCAACCCCTGGCCAATACCTTGACTGCAGCCTTATCAGAGACCCTGAAGCAGAGGACCCAGCTAACCCATGCCTGAATTCCTGATCCGAAGAAACTGTGAGACAATAAGTGTGTGTTGTTTTGAGATTCTGTAGACTATGATTCAGATCTGACACCTATTAAAGAAGAGAGAGGAGGAAGGGAAATTGGAAAGGAAGAGTCTTCCTGTGTTTTTTTTTTAATTATTTTAAGTGAAAGTTTACAAATTCAAGTTAGTTTCTCATACAAAAATTTATACACACCTTGTTATATGACCCTAGTTGCTCTCCCTATACTGTGACAGCACACTCCTCCTTTCCACCCCAGATTTCCTGTGTCTATTCAACCAGCTCCTGACCCTCTCCGCCTTCTCATCTTGCCTCCAGACAGGAGCTGCCCATTTAGTCTCATGTATCTACTTGAGCTAAGAAGCACCCTCTTCACGAGTATCATTTTATGTCTTATAGTCCACTCTAATCTTTGTCTGAAGGGTTGGCCTCAGGAATGGTTTTACTTCTGGACTAACAGAGAGTCCGGGGGCCATGTCTTCCAGGGCCCCTCCAGTCTCAGTCAAACCATCAAGTCTGATTGGAAAGGAAGAGTCTTGGACCGTGATGTGTTGTTGTTGGGTGCTGAAGAGTCGATTCCGACTCACAGTGACCCAACGTGACAAAGTAGAACTGCCCCATAGGGTTTCCTAGGATCTAGGCTATAACCTGTACTGGAGCAGATTACCATGTCTTTCTCCCATGTAGCCACTGGTGGATTCGAACCACCAACCTTTTGGTTAGCAGCCAGGTGCTTACCCATTGCACCACCAGGGCTCCTTAGGATGATGAGACTATCCTATATTTTGCCACTTGCTTACAGGACCCATTTAGTCTAACTGCTGGTGACACAGCATCATATAAAGGCAATTAGTTCAATGCATATAACCCAACTTAGAGTAAAACACCACAATCTTCCAGGCTATTGTCCCCAGGCTGACACCTCATCTGGGCCCCTAACAGACCATTCCTCTGTTGTATTAGTTCATAGACTTCTAGGGGATGGGGCCAATAGCAAGTTCAGCGCATCCTGGTCATGTGACAGGTACTACAAAGTGTACCTGGCAAAAGGGCCACAGATCTCTTTGGACAAGAACCAGGAGAATGTTTACTGTATATATTTGCAGTGGCATCCTCCACAAAGTGACTTAGCCTCTCCTTCAACCAATATTCTTTGTGGCTACAAATCAACTCTTTAGCATGTGCTATTGATGTACTTACCCATATTGCCTTGTCACTCACTGTTCTCATGCATGCTGGTAGCTTCTTACTGTAAGCTCCTATAACTCTGTATCTGAAGGCTTTTTCTGCCCATGGGGGCATGCTCAACCTACATATAAGGAGGTAGGAGGTGCATGGAATCTTACACCATTTAGGGGCTGTGCTCAACCAACAAAAAATAAGAATTGGTGGACAACCCTCCAGCTTTTGCACATCTCAGGTGTGACAGTTCTGAGGTGTGTTCTACAACATCTCCCAGAGATCCCCAGTGGAATTAAGCCCCAATTGCCCACAGCAGTAACTTACTCATTAAGCACCATGTATTGTATGAATGAAAGAAATTCATGCCTTCCAAAACATTCCTTATTGCTTCAGTAGAGAAAATGTTCTCTAGGAACTCCCAGGCAGTAGGTTCTCAAGTTTTACATAGCAAATCCCCTCTAACATTCTTATCTCCTTAAGTCTTCTTCAATACTACACCAATAAATTTCTAGCATTGCTAGGTTTCAAGAAATCATCCCAAGAGTCTTAAGACCATTCCCAAATGTTCTTGCCAGAACACTGAATCTGAGTTGTGGATGTGTGTCCCTCTCCAGCCTGGTATTCTGCCCTCACCATAGTCTATCACTCACAAAAATGCATTCCAACATGCATTCCCCTGATTCAGACACATTATCCAAGCCTTGCAACTCCTGTAGCATGTAAGTCTTTTCTTTACAGAGAAAGGATGGTACTTCCCTGCTCAGGCCCAAGTGGGAACTGATCTTAGCTATAAGCCTAGATATAGTGAGGATCAGTAGAGACAGGTCTGGAGAAAAGCCAGATCTCCTCTAACAAGAGAAGAGAGCCACTTGAAGGAGCATAAAGGGTTCAGAAGGATCTCGAGGTACAGGATTCTCAATTTCATCTATATAAATATTTTATCCCAGGTCTCAGTATCACACTATTTTTCAATCAGAGCTCTGATTTTAACACAGAAGATCTATCACTGTGCATTCAATTTCCTTTGCAACACCCTTATAATTAGATCCTAGATCTGATTTGCAGCACAATCTACCCTGCAGTTATACAAGATGAGAATCTTCTTCTATTCTGCCAGAAAAGCCCTCTGGCTTTTTCAGTACGTGTTGAGTTAGCTCTTGGCTACACAGAGTCTATCATTTTATTTTATCAAGGTTTCAACTGTAGTTAACAGAAGCCAGTTCACTCCATAACCCTTATAATTATCATCCAAGTGCCATAGTCAAACCCTTACCTTCCTCATGCCAACTAATCACATATGAAGGGCTTGCAATACCACTGCAGGCCAGATGTTATCATCATCACACATTCCATTAGCAGTGAGGTACTTGTCACTTATCCAGCTCCAGAAATCCCAAACTGAGGGTCTTCTTTTTAAAGCCACTCCTGGTACCAACTTTCATAGCATGGTTTCCCAAGAAAGCAGAGCTTGAAGCAAAGGTTTATGTGCTACCACTTTATGAGAGAGTGTAGCCCCAGGAGCAGGAGTGAGAGGCAAGAGAAGTAAGGTATAATTTGTGTAATGGCTTGATCCATGGGGGACCATCCTCCAAAAAACCCATATTAACATTTTTCTCAGAATAGTCCATCTAAGATGAGAAGGGGGAATAATTTATCTAAGTAATCCCATCTTCCTCTGGTCAGAGTTTTACCCCACGGGGTATCAAATATCCCATACATTGTGCAGGCATGGGATCTGAGTGGAGTCCTACAGTGTTCCACAGATTTTTACCAACAGAGAAGCTCAGGGTTGGTGATCAGAGTGGTGCCAACATGAGTCCATGTGAGGCCTTGTCAGATTGTGCTTGCATATGTCAGTCTGGACCCATGCAGTGGGGTGCAGGTTACTGCTGCAGCGTATGAAACAAGAGATATGTGAGGCTGAAACGGTCTGAAATAACACACGAGAAGGCCTGATACACACATCCTAAAACACAGTCATACAAAAATAGTTTGAAAATGAAGTATAGAAAACAGATATAGCATTCAATAAAAAGTTGGGTAACTCTTTTAGCCTACAACAAGTAGACTTAAAGGCAAAAAGCACTATAAAAGATAAACAGGGATATTACATAATCATTGTTATGGATTGAATTGTGTCCCGTTCTAGGATAAAAATATCATAAAGATATACTAAAGCAAAAAGAAAGGTCCTATTCATCATACTTTCAAAGAGGCAGAAGTAGGAAACAGACAAGCACGCTGTCACAGCCATGTCTGTCTGAGTCCAAGGAATATTACAGAATAAGCAAAAGTGGGAAAACGGACAAGCATGCTTCCAGAGCCATGTCTGCCTACATCCAGGGAACATTATAGAGTCATCAGTATACATTAACATTACAAATGGGTAAAATCATTGAAAGCTTCAACTTTTCACAGGTAGGCTAAATACTGCCAAATCACCGTGATTTTACATTTTGAATTGTCTTTCATAACAATCATTGGTACAGGTTTCAGTAACGTCAGGAGAGTCTTCATTTGTCCAGCAAATCTTACTATTCACTAAATGCTGATAGAAAAAGAGTGGCAACAATGTGGATCTTTTGTGCTGTGTTTATGATTTGTTTATGTGAAAGTTTCCCTAAAAGATGTTTTCCAAGATTGTCCTAGCTATTGTCTTTATACCTTAGGGCCCAGTTGATGTGTCCTTGTGAGTCCCTGTGAGTCCAGCCCCAGCTGGGGCACATTCTTTATGCTCAAGGACAGGGAATAACGGCTCCAATATTATATCCTAAATCAGTCTCCTGAAATATGTGTTGGAATCCTAACCCCTATAACTGTGAAGGAAACCCTGGTGGCATAGTGGTTAAGAGCTACAGCTGCTAACCAAAAGGTCAGCAGTTCGAATCCACCAGTCTCTCCTTGGAAACCCTATGGGGCAGTTCTATGCTGTCCTATAGAGTCGCTATGAGTCAGAATCGACTTGACCGCAACAGGTTTTGTTTTTTTTTTATAACTGGGAATGTAATCCCACTTGGGAATAGAGTTTTCTTTGTTATGTTAAGAGGCTATATCAGTGTAGGGTGTGTCCTAAACCTAATCACTTCTGAGTTATAAGGAGCAGCATAGACACAGAGACAAACAAGCACAAACAGATGGAAGATAGATGCCATGTGAGGACCACCAAGGAACCAAGGAACACCAGGAGTACAAAAAGAGAAAAGGACCTTCCCTCAGAGCCAGTAGAGAGAGAGCCTTCCTCTATAGCTGGAGCTCTGAATTTGAACTCCTAGCCCCATAAACTGTCAGAAAACAATTTTTTGTTCTTTAAAGCCACCCACTCCTGATATTTCATTAACAGTAGCACTAGGAAACTAAGACAATCAGTTACAATTCACCAGGAAGACATAAAGATTCTAAATTCGTATGCACCTAGTAATATACTTCAAACATACATACAAAACAGAAATTGATGATTGACCAGGAGGACTAGATGAATGCACAATCATAATGAGAGATTTTAACACGTCTCAGTAATTAATAGAACAAAGAGAACAAAGAATCCATAAGGATTCGAAGAGTTCAAACAGACTGACATGTGGATAGACACTTGACTGATGACAAAGGTGGCAAAGCAGAGCAGTGGGAAAAGGATAATCTTCTCCAATAAATTATATTGGGATTATAGGGTAAAGTATGAAAATATTACACTTGACTCCAATATATCCTATACAAAAGATGAATTCCAGTTGGGTTTCACATTTAAGTGTGAAAGACAAAATGATAAAGCATTTAGAAAGGGAATATAACTCATGATCTCAGGGGAGGGAAAGACTGTTAATGAAAAAAAGCACTAATCATAAAGATAAAGATTGATAAACTAGGCTTTCTGAAAATTAAAATTAAGAATATTTTGTTCTTGTGGAACTCAAATTCTAGTAAAAAGACCAGACTTGATGGTCTGACTGAGACTGGAGGGACCCCGGAAAGCATGGGCCCTGGACTCCCTGTGAACCCAGAAGTAAAACAATTCCCAAGGCCAACTCTTCAGAAAAAGATTGGACTGGACTGTGGGACATACAATGATACTAGTGAAGACTGCTTCATGGCTCAAATAGATACATGAGACCAAACGGGCAGCTCCTGTCCAGAGGTGAGCTAAGAAGGCAGAGAGGGTCAGGAGCTGGTTGAATGGACACGGGAAATCAGGGGTGGAAAGGAGGAGTGTGCTGTCACAGTATAGGGAGAGCAACTAGGGTCATGTAACAACGTATGTATAAAGTTTTGTATGAGAAATTAACTTGAAATGTAAACTTTCACTTAAACTACAACAATTAAAAACAAAAAGAATATTTTGTTCATTAAAATACAACCTTAAGAAGTAAAAAGGTAAACCACACAGTGAGAAAAGATATTTTTAACCCAATAGAAAAAAAGGCAAGAGAATTGAACAGATCCTTTAGAAAAGCGAATATCCAAATGGTCAATAAACATGTGAACAAGTGCACACCCTCATGATAACCAAGGAAATGAAAACTAAAACAGCAAAGATCTGTCACTGCACAGCCATCAATGGCTAAAATTCAGAAGAATGGCAATTTCAAGTTTTGGCAAGCATGTGGATTGGCAGGAACTCTTTTATGCTGCTCTTTAGAGTATGAGGTGGTTCAGTACGAGTCTGGAAAATAAATCATTATCTACTACAGCTGAAAATATGCATTCTCCATAACCCAACAATTTCCTTCCTACCCACAGAAATGCGTGCATATGTTATCCAAAAGACATACACAGGAATCATGGCAACACTATGTCCATCCACTGTAGAATGAACAAATAAATTATAGCATATTAATAAATGGAATACTATGACAATGTAATGAACAACCTACAACTCTGCACATCTGCGTGGTGGGATCTCAAATATATAATATTCAGTGAAAGAAGCCAGGTACAAAATGATAAACAATATATAACTTCATTGACATAAAGTGCAAAAAAAAGGAAAGTTACACTATATCATTTAGAAATGCATTTTAATCTATAGATACGATCCCTATAAAGTACGGATAGGGGTTTCCTTGGGAGAAAAAGAGGGTACTAATGAAGTGTTGACCGTGTTCTGTTTCTTGGCCCACGTTACACAAGTTTACACTATGTGATAATTAATTGAGCTATATATTGGTGTTTTGTATACTTGTCTATAGAGGTGTTATACTTCATTTTTTAAAAAAAGGTTTTTAAGAAAACAGCTGGGCAGGATAACTCAGAACAGACTATCCATGAGAAAATGAAGGGGCTACTCCTTTGAGTCCATGGCCTTGGGTTTACACTCTTGGGCCCACTCTCTGTTGATGTCCCGTGTGCCATCAGTCATTTGTATAGAGTGAAGAATCTACTTTGTTGCTGTGTGATAAAGTTTGGTGTTCAGTACACTGAAGTTACTCCTTCACCTTTCTGTGTGTGTGTCATCCGGTATGTACTTAATGGCACAGTTATAAGCCTTTTTAAAAAAATGATATTGAGGCTACTGGATATCTATGTGGAAAAATTTACATCAAATAGATTTCAGATACACTAAAGAGCTAAATATGAAGAAAAACAATCTATAAAATAATTAGTAGAAAAGATAGGAGACCATCTTTTGGTACTCTTCCTTTTTCCAAAAAGAAAGCCATAAAGGAAAAGATGGACAAATTTGACTATATAAAACCTTATCATTTTCCTATGAAAAAATTACCCTAAGCAAACTTGAAAAGCAAGAAACAGGTTGAGAGAAAATAATTGCAAGACAGAAAAAGACTTAACTATTCATAAGTTTTTAAAAGTTACCCACATCAATATAAATGGGCGAAAAACCTGAACAGTAATTAATGTATCATTAAAGCAATTAAAATATTTTCCAAGGACTCTTTGAACAGCTGTCAGAGATATATTCTAATGCTGGAAATGATTTCAAAACTTTGAAAATACTATCATCAAGATCAAAAATTTAAGAGATCCGCCCTTTGGACAAATTAAAAGCAATAAAGTTTGATGTTTTCCTAGATACAGATTTAAAGTTTAAACATTAAAATATAAATGTTAAAATGAGAAATGAATAATAAATATCTGCAGAGAAGCTTTCGGCAGAGTTTTTCACCCACGGAAAGTCAGAAGAATTTATATTTGTCAAGATCCACAAACCTTTAAATAAACAAACTTAAACGGTCTGATTTAGTTTTAAATGAAAAATGTTTCTGATTACTAAACTAGCAAATGCAGTGACCAAAGTTTCAGAAAAGGAGTTCAAAGATGCGAGAAGTTTCTTTGCACATCAGTGAGTTAAACACTCTTTAGCAAACAAGCAGGCACAGCAATAGACTCAGTAATCAGACTACTTTGCTAAGACCATCCTTCAGAACTTGGAATCATTCAGGGTACCTCTGTGATGGTTTAAAATGTCATAACACCTATACCAATTTCATACATACGTTTCTGCAAAATAATACATTTTTATATTGTTTCTTAGCTGATTTCCATATAAAAGCAGTTTTCCTAATATAAAAATACTGGGAGAGTTTCAGGGAAAGTCTGATCAAAAAATCAGATCAAAAGACTTGGACACTTTTCTAGTGATAACCATAAATCATGCTATTTTACTATACCAAACTCTAATGAAATCATTTAAATCATTAGAGGGAAAAAAAATTCAAGCATTCTAGCATGCTTAGTTTCTGAATCATAATTCTGGTTACTAAAGTAATATAATTTTTTTCCAAGCATGAAATGTGTGTGTGTGCTTTGTCTTGTCTTTTTATCCTATAAAAATCTAAATACAATTATGCTGTTTCCCAAGTCAAAACATTTTCAGGCAATCTTGTAAATAATCTTACTAGATTTCTGTTGGCTATCTCTAGGAATTTTTAACAAAGAAGTATTTAAGCAGAGGTCTAGAAAAGAAGCGACAGAAAAGCTAGAGCAGAAAAAGGAACAGTCAATTACCCTTCCTTCAACCAATCTTTATCTGAACGTGTTCTATGAGCCCAAAGCTGTGACAGAGTAAAACTTCGGCTTTCCCCCATCACCACAGACCTAACAATCTCATTGATGAGACAATCATACCACTTTCATTAAATTATTTAATAAATATTTACTAAATACCATCTACCACCAAATTCTGTAGAACTTCCTGTGACAAGTGAAAAGAACACTGTACCTTTGTACTTATAAGTCAGTCAGAGCTTGCCTGAATGGATCCTTTGAGGCCTTTCATCTGAGGATTTCCCCGACAGCCTCCACAACGTCTTACCAGCAGTAAAATGTAATGGACATTTGTTGAATTCATTCAAATAGCACTCACCTGAAGACAAGCTCCAAGTCTAAGTTAGTGTCAGTGAAATGAAAAGGACAATAACCAGACTGTTGAGTTAAAGAGTACAGAGGAGATTAGAAGCAGACTTGATTGCTGATGAAAATGCTCCAGTAGAAAAGGAGACGTTAGTGATGCAGGAGAAATGGAAGTTCATCAAAGGGATAAAAAATGCCAAGAAATATGTAATTGTCCGATGTTTCAGTCAATTTATCAGCCTTGCTCATCTACTCCTTCTAGTTTAATCAGCCCCATCCATTGTCATAGAATGCAATAGGCCTATACGCCAGGTGAGTGTGTCTCCCCAAGGTCACAAAGGGACCTGAACAAAACTAAGTCAATCCAATTCTTCTCCCACGTTTAGGGAACTGAGATGCTGATAAGACTAAGCCAGTTAGGGGAGTTAGAGAAGTGAGCTAAAAGGTCACAGAGAGTCAGAGCCAAAGTTAGCACCATCACAGGCAAAAGCCCCGTGCAAACTGAAATAATGGAGAAGCAGAATCCATCAATAAGCTTGTATACACAGCGGATGATGAAGCAGATATGCAGAGAGAAGCAGAGATGAAAAACCATTAAGGAGGAGTGAGAGAAAAAGAGAGGAAGAAGTTGCCTGAATCCCTGAAATGTTCCTAGTTTCCATTCTCATAAGGCCTGACTATGACTTAATTTTATGACGGCTCCATGTCTTCACAATAATCTCTTATTTCGTTAAGATGAAATGTAAATGGTTTCTGTTCCTTGCAACCCAACAGTTATAATTCAATGGCAAATTGTTCATTTAAGACTCTAAGAGCTCGATAATAGAACTGTAATGCAAGCTATGTATATAATTTTAAATTTCTACTAGCTACGTTTTTAAAAGTAAGAAGAAACAGGTGAATTAATTTAGTGATATATTTTAAGCCAAAGGATCCAAAATAATAATCACTTCAACAATCAATATAAAAAATATTAATGAGATATTTTGCATTCTTTTTTTTTTTCTTATACTAAGTCTCCAAAGCCTAGTGTGTATTTACACTTACAGCTGATCTCAGTTCGGACACACCATATTTTAAATGCTCAATAGCCATATTTGGCAAGTGGCTGCCATATTGGGCAGTGTAGTTCTCAAAGCTCAAAGAGGGGAGAGATAAATGTGTATATAATAAAAGGGCCTCGGAGAGCAGATGGGTTTTGGCTATCTGCTATGGATTGAATCATGTCCCCAGAAAAGATATGTTTAAGTCCTAACTCCTGTACTTGTGAATGTAACGCTATTAGGAAGATGTTATCAGTTAATATGAGGTCATACTGGAATAGGATGAGTGCTAATCCAATCTGAATGATGTTCTATAAAAGAGGAAAAGAGACACAGAGGAAAGACTATCATGTGACTACAGAATTATGTGACAGTTGCATGCCAAGGAGCACCTGGGGCTATGAGAAGCCAGGAGAGAAAAAACAGAATCTCCTCCTACATTCTTCAAAGAGAACATGACCCTACTGACACCCTGAATTCAGACCACTAGTCTCTAGAACTGTCAGAGAATAAATTGCTGTTCTTATAAGTCACCCAATTTGTGGTATTTTGCTATGGTAGCTCTAGGAAACTAATATGCTATCCTTGCTGGAGCACTGCAGGGAGATGCAGAAAGAGAACATGCTAGGACCTTCCAGAGGAGAGGGACACAAGAGTGAAGATACAAGGGCTGGAATTAGGATAAACTGGTGAGAATAATGAGGCACCGCCCGCTCAACTTCTTCCAGACCTGAAACCATTATTCCAGGAAGAATTGCTAAATAATCTTGAGTGTAGGTATGTCTCTTTTTCTGAAGTGGATTCCAATTCTAAAAGAAATAGAATTTCATGTATCACCTTCAGAGAAATTAGAGCCTCTCCAAACCTGTTGTGCTGCTAGCTTTATGATACATTTGTGACCTTTCCAATTCAGAAGTCAAAAGTATATCTATCTTCACTTCTGAGCAACATGGCACTATAGCCAGAGCACCATGCCATCTCTCCACAGCAAAGATCCAAAAAACTAAGTCAAACAGAGACGAACGTAAATCCTGAAACCCTAAGCATCAAATGAAGAGATAAAGAACTCAGCCAAGCACCAAATGGAATAAGAAACTGCCAGAGAACAGAGAGTGAGGACAGATACATGCAGAGGTCCCCTATCAGCTACTGCAGCAAGGATCCACCATCTTGGGCTCCTATCGGAGATCGGTGAACAGGGGATACAGGAAAGCAGCTTCACGGAGCTTCCAGCAGGAGACAGAACAACTGGTAACCAGCAATATATGCTTTCCCATCCTCCACCCTTCTTCACCCCACAGTCAGCCTCCTCTGCTTCCTGCAGCCACAGTCTTTTGGCCAGGAAGCACAGGCTTCACCCTGGTGCAGCTTGGATTCCACCCGCCCGCACTGGCCAGCTCCTTTAGTGCCATTTGTTGGCAGCTGGTGTTGCTTTTTTCTGCTTCTTTTGATTTCTTCCTTACCTCTCACCACCTCCCCCTACTTTCTCTCAAATACCTGGCTCTAGGTGCCATCTTTGCTTCTTTCCAGAAAGGCTGTGAAACGCCGCTTGAGTGTAGAACTGCTTCCTAGCCTGTGCCGCAACACTGGTGGTATCCTGGAGGCTTTTGTTTGTTTGTTTGTTTTCATTTGTTCTGTTTTTATTTGTTTGTTTGTTTTCTTTTTCTTTTCTCAGCTTGGGAGCCCCTTCTAGCCTGGCAATACTGGACGGTTTGGGAACAACTGCCTCAGTACGTGCAGATGCGCAGTGGGGTCCCTAGGGGGGGACTTCTTTTTTCTATTTTCTTTTGGGATTTTTTTTTTTGTTCTTTTTGTTTGTTTGTTTTCTTTTCTTTTCTCTCTTTTTCCCTTTTAGTCTTTCTTCATTTCTCAGTTGCTTCTCACCCTATACTTACCTTCTCTTCCTCTTTCCTGAATACCTGTCTCTGTGTGACACCTCTACCCCTTCTAGCCAGGCTGTACTTCACGGCCTGGGAGCAACTTACCCAGTCCTTGCAGCCACATCAGAGGGATCCATGGGGGCTTTGCTTTTTTCTTTTTTTCTGATTTTTATTTATTCATTTTTTCTTTTACCTTTTTTCTTTTTGTTTTTCTCCATTTCTCAGTCTCTCATCTCTCCACTCCAACAGCAACCTCCCTTAGCACTCTGTTTTGTTTCTTTGTATGTTTTTGGCTCCTGTTCCTCTCTCCTTTCTCTCCTTTTTCCCATACCCATCTTAGCTCCATACATCACAACCCCCCCCCCCCGCCAACCTGCACCGTGCACTAAATATCACACCCCCAAGCAGCACAGACATAGCCTAACGGAACCTGCTCTGCACTGATTCCCAGGCCACCCTGTCAGCCCTAGTACATGCCAAAAACAACCCATCCCAGCAACTCCCCTTAAGCTGGACCTGCTCTGCTGTACCACACCTGAGTGGCTGACCCTGCCCTTTGTAGAAGGGGGCAAAAAGTATCATGCCTACAGATGAGCAAACAACAAAGAACACACAGCCCACCTGCTCAGACATAGCCAAATAAAACAAAAAAGCAGGACAAAAAAAAAATCTACAATCAATAAATGAAGAAAATAACTACTGAATGCCCCAAAGACAGCAGAAAATATAAAAACATATACAAAAACAGAACAGGATGGTTCCAGTAGACCTCCGAAATAAAACACCAGATGACTTTCCCTTTAAAAAAAAAAAAAAAGGCATTAGAACTACCTGATAGGGAATTCAAATCTCTAATATTCAGAGCTATCCAAGAGTTGAACCAAAAAGCAGACAAAAATGAGGGAAAAAAATAGACAAATTCACAGAAAATACAGACCAAAAAGTGGAAGAATTCAGGAAAACAGTACAGGAACAAATGCCAAAATAAATTCACAACTAGAAATCACACAAAAACAACAATTAGAAATCCAAAAGATAAACAACAAGATTTCAGAAATGGACAGTGTCATAGAACGGCTGAGAAGCAGGTTTGAAATGATGGAAAACAGGATCAGCAAAATTGAAGACAAACACTTGGATACAACTCTGTTTGAGGAAAAATCAGAAAAAAGAATGAAGAAAAATGAAGAAACTCTGAGAATTGTGTGGGATACAATCAAAATCAAAGATTTTTGAGTGATCACAATTCCAGAACAAAGTGAGAAAACAGAAAACCCAGAGAGGATCATCAAAGAACAGTGACAGAAAACTTCCCTAATATCATGAAAGATTAAAAACTGACCATCCAAGAAGCTCAATGAACCCCAAATAGGATAGATCCCAAAAGAACATCACCAAGGCATATTACAATCACACCCGCTAACCAAAGACAAACAAAGAATCCTGAGAGCAGCTTGAGGAAAACAAAAAGTCACCTACAGAGGAGAAACAATAAGACTAAGCTCAGATTATCCAGCAGAAAACATGCAGGCAAGAAGGCAATGGGTTGACATACATGAAACCTTGAAAGAAAAAAATTGCCAGCCAAGAATAATATATCCTGCAAAACTCTCATTCAGATATGATGGTGAAATTACGACATTTCCAGATAAACAGAAATTAATGGGCTATGTAAAAAACAAACTTACAAGAATTACTAAAGGGAGTCCTTCAATCTGAGACAAACAAAATCAGACCACAGACGGAATCTAGGATGCATGATCGTACCAGTCAGATACCAACCTAGGAAATGAACTCTCAAGGACCATCCAAAACCAAAAAAATTACAACAAGGAACCAGACAGGATAATCTGTAAATGACAACAACATCAGAACAATAAAAGAGGGAATAAACGGTGTAGGTATAGAGCCTTCTAATGGAGAGGAAGGCAAGGCGATAGCAAATAATAATAGACTGGTTCAAACCTAGGAAGATAACAGTAAATTTCAAGGTAACCACAAAGAAAGCTAACAAACTTACTCATCAAAATAAAGAAGAAAAACATAAAGTTTACAAAAACAAAAGAAATGAAAAAAAAAATCCACAAACAAAAGTAATTCAACATAGGAGAGTAAAAGGAACAAAGAAAACATCACCACCACAAAAAAAACACTACAAAATGACAGCAATAAACTCAAACCTATCAATGATTACACTGAATATAAATGGCATAAATGCAACCATAAAGAGAAGGAAAGTGACAGAATGGATTAAAAAAAACAGTATCCATCAATATGCTGTCCACAAGAGACACACCTTAGAAACAAAGATGTAAATTTATTAAAAATCAAAGGATAAAAAAATATATCAAGCAAACAGCCACCAAAAAAGAGCAGAAGTGGCAATACTAATCTCAGATAAAACTTTAAAACAAAATCCACCATAAAACACAAAGAAGGACTCTCTATAATGATTAAGGGAACGATCCATCATGAAGACATAACCATAATAAGCATCTACGCATCTATGCACACATGACAGGGCTTCAAAATACATAAAACAAACTCTAACAGCACTGAAAAGAGAAATTGACAGTTCCACAATTATAGCAGGAGACTTCAACACGCCACTCTCAGCAAAGGACAGAATATCTAGAAAGAAACTCAACAAAGGTACAGAAGACCTAAAGGCCACAATCAGCCAACTTGAACTCATAGACATATACAGAACACTCCACCCAACAGCTGCAAAGTCCACATTCTTTTCCAATGCACATGGAATGTTCTCCAGAAGAGACCACATCTTAAGCCACAGAGTAATCCTCAACAAGATCCAAAATTTTGAGATAATACAAAGTATCCTGTCTGACCACAATACCATCAAGGTACAAATTAACAACAGGAAAAGCAAGAACAAAAAATCAATTACATGGAAACCAAATAAGACCCTGCTTACAAACCACTGGCTAATAGAATAAACCAGAAATGGAATCAAAAAATTGCTAGAAACAAATGAGAATGAAAACAAATCATACCAAAACCTTTGGAACACAGCAAAGGCAGTCCTCAGAAGACAATTTATAGCAATAGATGCACACACCAAAAATGAAGAAAGGGACAAAATCAAAACATTAACTACACAACTCAAACAAATAGAAAGAGAACAGCAAAAAAAGCACACAGCCACCAGAATAAAGGAAATAATAAAGATCAGAGCAGAAATAAATGAAATAAAGAATAGAAAAACAATAGAAAGAATCAACAAAACCGGAAGTTGGTTCTTTGAAAGAATCAACAAAATCGACAAACCACTGGCCAGACTGACAAACAGGAGAGGACGCAAATAACCCAAATAAGAAATGAAACGGGGGACATTACAACAGACCCAACTGAAATATAAAGGATCATAACAGAGTATTATGAAAAACTGTACTCCAACAAATTTGAAAACCTAGAAGAAATGGATAAATTTCTAGAAACACACTTTCTACCCAAACTAACACAAAGTGATGTTGAAAATATGAACAGACCCATAACAAGAGAAGAGATTGAAAAGGTAATAAAAAAAAAAAAAAAAAAAAAAAACTCCCAACAAAAAAAAGGTCTGGCCTAGATGGCTTCACTGGATAGTTCTACCAAACATTGAGAGAAGAGTTTATACCAGTACTACTCAAACTATTTCAGAACATAGAAAAGGAAGCAACATTTCCGAATTCATTCTATGAAGCCAGCATAACCCTGATACCAAAACCAGGCAAAGACACCACAAAAAAAAGAAAATTACAGACCAATATCTTTCATGAATATAGATGCAAAAATTCTCAACAAAATTCTAGCCAATAGCATTCAGCATCATATCAAAAAAATAATACACCATAACCAAGTAGGATTCATTACAAGTATGCAAGAATGTGTTCAACATTAGAAAATCAATCAACATAATCCACCACACAAATAAAAGGAAAGAAAAGAATCACATGATCTTCTCAATTGATGTAGAAAAGGCATTTGACAAAATCCAACACCCATTCCTGATAAAAACTCTCAATAAAATAGGTATAGAAGGGAAATTTCTCAACACAATAAAGAGCATTTATTCAAAACAAATGGCTAATATCATTCTTAGTGGGGAGAAGTTGAAAACATTCCCCTTGAGAACAGGAACAAGACAAGGATGCCCTTTTTATCTCCACTCCTCTTTAACATTGTGCTGGAAGTCCTAGCTCAAGCAATAAGGCAAGAATAAGAAATAAAGGGCATCCAAATTGGTAATGAAAAAGTTAAACTGTTTGCGAATGATATGATACTATACATAGAAAACCTTAAAGACTCCACAAGAAAACTACTGGAACTAATAGAAAGATTCAGCAGAATAGCCGGATACAAGATAAACATACAAAAATCAGCTGGATTCCTATACACCAATAAAAAGAATGATGAAAAAGAAATCCAGAAAAAAGTATCATTTATAATAGCCCCTAAAAAAATAAAATACTTAGGAATAAATCTAACCTGTATATAGAAGACCTATACAAAGAAAACTACAAAACTCTACTGCAAGAAATCCAAAAGGATCCACACAAATGGAAAAACATACCATGCTCATGGATAGGTAGACTCAACACTGTGAAAATGACAATTCTACCCAAAGCAATTTACAAATACAACGCATCCCAATCTAAATACTAACAACATTCTTTAAAGAGATGGAAAAACTAATCATTAACTTTATATGGAAAGGGAAGAGGCCCCGGATAAAAAAAACACTATTGAAGAAGAAGAATAAAGAGGACTCACACTACCTGACCTCAGAACCTACTAAATGGCTATGTTAGTCAAAACAGGCTGGTACTGGTACAATGACAGATACTTTGACCAATGGAACAGAATTGAGAACCCAGATGTAAATCCATCCACCTACAGTCACCTGATCTTCGGCAAGGGCCCAAAATCCATCAGATGGAGAAAAGACAGTCTTTTTAACAAATGGTGCCGGCAAAACTGGATGTCCATCTGCAAAAAAATGAAACAGGACCCATACCTCACACCATATATGAAAACTAATTCAAAATGGATCAAAGACCTAAATATAAAGCCAAAAACCATAAAGTTTGTAGAAGAAAAAAATAGGATTAACACTAAAGACCCTAATACACAGCTTTAACAGGATACAAACCATAACTAACAACACACAAACTCCAAAAGATAAGATAGATAATGGGATCTTCTAAAAATTAAACACTTACGCTCATCAAACGACTTCACCAAAAGAATAAAAAGACAACCTACAGACTGGGAAAAATATTTTGGACATTACAAGTCAGAGAAAGGTCTAATCTCTAAAATCTACAAGAAAATCCAACACCTCTATAACAAAAAGACAAATAATCCAATTTAAAAAATGGGCAAAGGAAATGAACAGACACTTCACCAAAGAAGACATTCAAGCGGCCAACAGACACATGAGGAAATGCTCGCGATCACTAGCCATTAGAGAAATGCAAATAAAAACCACAATGAGATACCATCTCACCCTGGTGTTACTGGCACAAATTAAAAAAACTGGAAATAACAAATGTTGGAGGGGCTGCGGGGAGATCAGTACCCTTATGCACTGCTGGTGGGATTGCATAATGATACAATCATTTTGGAAAATGATATGGCGTTTCCTTAGAAGGCTAGAAATAGAAATACCATACTATCTAGCAATCCCACTCCTAGGAATATATCCTAAAGAAATAAGAGCCGTCACACGAATAGACATATGCACACCTATGTTCATTGCAGCATCCTTCACAATAGCGAAAAGATGGAAACAACCTAGATGCCCAACAGATGAATGGATAAACAAACTATGGTACATACACACAATGGAGTATTATGCAACGATAAAGAACAATGATGAATCTGTGAAGCATCTCATAACATGGATGAAACTGGAGGACATTATGCTGAGTAAAATAAGTCAGTCACGAAGGGACAAATATTGTATGAGACCTCTACTGTAAAAACTCTTGAAAAAGTTTACCCACAAAAAGAAACAATCTTTGTTGGTTATGAGGGATCGGAGTTGTGGAGGCGGGGGGGGGGGGCAATACTAAATAGACAATAGATAAGTGGTAGCTCGGTGAAGGGTAAAATAGTACACAATACTGGGAAAGCTAGCACAACTTGTACAAGGCAAGGTCATAGAAGCTGCATAGACACATCCAAACTCCCTGAGGGACTGAATTGCTGGGTGGAGGGCTGTGGGGACCGTGGTCTCAGGGAGCATCTAGCTCCATTGGCATAACACAGTTTATAAAGAAAATGTTCTACATTTTACCTTGGTGAGTACTGTCTGGGGTCTTAAAAGCCTGTGAGTAGCCATCTAAGATACTGGTCTCACCCCTTTGCAAGCAAGAAAGAATGAAGAAAACAGGATACAAGGGAAAGATTAGTCCAAAGAACTAACAGACCACAACTACCACGGCCTCTACCAGACTGAGTCCAGTACAACTAGATGGTGTCTGGCTACCACTACTGACTTCTCTGACAAGGATCACAACAGAGGGTCCCAGACAGACCTGGAGAAAAATGTAGAACAAAATTCTAACTCACAAAAAAATGACCAGACTTACTGGTCTGACAGACACTGGAGAAACCCTGAGAGCATGGCCCCCAGACACCCTTTTAGCTCGATAATGAAGTCACTCTCGAGGTTCACCTTTCAGCCAAAGATTAGACAACCCCATAAAACAAAACAAGAGTAATGGGGCACAACAGCCCAGGGACAAGGACTAGAAGGCAGGAGGGGGCAGGAAAGCTGGTAATAGGGAACCCAAGGTTGAGAAGGGACAGTGTTGACATGTCATGGGGTTGTTAACCATTGTCATAAAACAACATTTATACTGTTTAATGAGAAACTACTTGTTCTGTAAACCTTCATCTGAAGTACAATTAAAAAGAAAAAAAAGTATGCCTATCTTCCATGCATTTAAAGAACCCTCAGGAAAAGAGAGGAGAGTTGTTCCCAATGGTACCACCTTTCTGGAGAAAGAAGATGTGCCTAGGAGTCAAAATCAGAAACACCTGTAATTAATTCTCACCTCCTCAACTGACTGCTTCATGTGAATCCTCTGGGAATTTCTGAAGATCTGAATTTGCTTTTAGGGAACTGGTGGTTTTACTGAGCTTGTACCTACAAGGCTTACTTTCTCACTTTTAGTTTTTCAGGAAGTAAAGGCTCTATGTGATGGAGTGGAAGGGGCATAGAAAAACTGTAGCATCTTGGGAAGAGTTGCTGCTGCCTGAACCTGGTGGAAAGAGCTGTGTGTCTCAACACCCCAGTGACAAAGTGGTCTCAGATGGTGAGCACAGCAAGGACAGGGACATACCTTAGCTGTCTTTTATCCTCCCGAAACGTGATAAATGCTTTTGCTTATTAATTAACCAATGGAAATGGAATGAATGAAAGAATGAATGAATGAGGCTCTTCCCCAGAAGAATCCAAGCTGAAATCTGGTACTGAGTTTGCTATGCCCTTTTGTCAATGATGCTAAGTAGTTGGGGATAGTTGTGGAATAGAAGCACACATCTGCAACAAGTCACTGTTCCTATCAGACCTCTATCTGCAGGGCACTTTGAGAAATTTCACAGAGGCTTACAGCTCCCTTACTTCCTTCCTCGGTCAAGGTGGGTAGGCAAGATAACTCTGGCACTCAACACCATTTCTGCGTACCAAATTGCCTCCAGCATCCACTCATGCATTAAAATCTGAGCTCACTCTTGCCTTCTCCCTTTCTACCCATTGCCATCGAGTCGATTCCAACTCATAGCAACCCTATAGGACAGAGCAGAACTGCCCCATAGAGTTTCCAAGGAGCCCCTGGTGGATTCAAACTACTGACCACTACGTCGCCAAGGTTTCCAAGCTTAATATACAAACTGCAAAATAAACGAGATGCTGCTGTCTGGTGTGCCTAAGAACAATGATTTTTTTTTTGGGTGGGGCTTTTTGTTTGGTTGGTTGGTTTTTCTGGTTTTTTTTTTTTTTTTTTTTTTTTGGTCCTATTGCACATTTTATAGCCTCTGTTCCCAGCAGTACTTGCAGTTCCTGGTGTGGCAGTAATTCGGGACTTTTCTAGCACTGTTGCTGAAATCAAGACTGCTGCCCTGTTTCGTTTCTTCTTCTGTACTGACTAGAAGCATGTTGACCACTGCTTATTAGTTCTTTGGTCTTTTTTATTTTTGAACATATGGTCAGGACCTCGCCAGTGCCCAGAATGGCAGGCTGAAATTCTAGTAGACTCAGGCCCATGTGATAAACTTCTTTTGCTCTCAGAAAAAGTCAATGCTGTGCATAGAAGGGGCTGGTCCATGTTAAACACCCTCATCCGCAGAGGGAGAAGGTGCTTTCCCAAGTGTCTGCCGACAAGGACTGTGCCTCTCCACTAACTTGAAGGACCCTGCATTTCAAGTTATATTCTACAAGAGATTTGTAAATTCCAACTATTGCCCAATACAGTAGAATTTAAAAGCTGTATTGATTTAAGGGAATCTATTTCACAAGGAATAATGTGTTTAATTTAACCTTCTCTTGTTTCTTATTTTCCATTTTACTTGTCTCTTGCTTTTTCAAAAAAAACAATATCTGCATGGAAACTTATTCCATAAGAAATTAAATTCACTACATCCCCCCTTACATTTCAACAAGCTCAGTTTCTCTTAATGGCATTTAATAACCATAATATGTACTTTGGGGGAAAAGTCCATCAAGCATTTGTATTGAACAATAATATTGTTAAATTGTCAGTATGACTTTACTCAAAGCTGTATAGTGCTAATTTAACAAATCTGTGACACTGTGTCATCCAAGCTTAGAAGAAGGCTCATGGCCCCAATGTCCAAAGCAGCTCTGAAATAGAGGACTCTGTGATGGTTGCTGATGGTAACGGAATAGTCATGGGACTCTGGCATACAGCAGGGTGGCCAAGGGACTGAATCTGATTCTGCCACCTG
Organism: Dugong dugon; assembly: GCA_030035585.1. NCBI lineage: Eukaryota > Metazoa > Chordata > Mammalia > Sirenia > Dugongidae > Dugong > Dugong dugon. The sequence goes on along the minus strand of CM057463.1, from coordinate 14,043,950 downwards.
TGGCCTTTAGGTAAGTCAGTTCGACATCTCTAAATCTCATTTCTTCATTTGTAAAACAGAGAAAATGGTAATACCTATGCTACAGGGTTTTTGTGAGAATCACATAAGAAGATGTGGAAATCTGTGGTTAATTATACAATGAACCTCAAATGTTAACTAACTGAATCTAATAGTCAAAAAGCAAGGAGGAGGGGCATGTTTGCAAATAATTATTCCCTACTAAGTTCAGAGTAACTCTTCATCAACTGCTTTGTCTTGGTTCCACCAGGAGATTTGCAGCCTCAAAAGTTAGGTTTATATTGTCTTCCTTATGCACAAGCGTGAAGGTAGAGAACTCTGACCCTGTAACTTATTTCTACAGTACAAGCCTTGGATTTATTTTGCTTATCCTCATGGTACGTACAGTCCAGCAGGGTATGCGCTCAGTATTGTGCAAAAGAGTTAACACGCACCACCTTACCTTCATGGTCCTTGTGCTCCTCCCCTACCGCCACGACCACCTCTGCCACCACCACCGTTGCCACCACTGCAGCCTCCACCACCACCACGGCCACCATCTCTACCACCACCACTGCCACTACCACCTCTACGACCACCACCAGCGATGATGACCCCACCACTGCCATCATCACCAGTGCCACCAAGCCACTACCAGCGCCATCACCATCACCTCTAATAGTACCACCACCACTGCCACCACTGCCACTGCACCACTGTCACCACTGCCATCATCTCTGCCATCACCTCTACCACCACCGCCTCTACCACCACCGCCTCTACCACCACCATCACCACTGCCACCATCACCACCACATTACCACTGCCATCACCATCACCACTGCTACCACCTCTGCCACCACCGCCAGCACCACTGCTATCACTGCCACCACCACCTCTGCCACCACCACCTCTGCCACCACCACCTCTGCCACCACCATCTCTGCCACCACCACCTCTGCCACCACCATCTCTACCACCACCACCTCTGCCACCACCATCTCTGCCACCATCACTACTCCAACTGCCACCACTGTCACCACTGCCACCACCACCATCACCACCACTGCTACCACCACCTGCACCTAAAATCTTTCCTGGTCTTAGTGTCTCCATCACTCCTCCCCACTGCATTAGTGCTCTCCCACGCCCCTCCTCTCCACTTCCCTTCTTGTGTAGGAGCATCCTAGAAAGCAGAAAAATGAATCTTCCACCCAAGACTTCTTCTACTGCCTTTCTTTGTTCTCTGTCCTCATAGTCCTAATCACTGTTCCCCACCCCAGGTGATATATTTTCTCCAACATTTTATGTTGACATAAAAGATCTAATATATCCACAGAGTTCAAAATTTCTTGATTCTTTATTCCACGTCTGACGGGGACATCTGTATTCAAAAGTGTGACTGTTACTCAAACAGTGCCTGAAGTTACAAATGTAAGGGGACTGGAGCTAGACATTTATTTATTTATTTACATTTCAGGTAGTAGGATGGGGGCGATGTCAGAGAATTGAAGGGACCCTTGTTTTTCTAATTTAACATGGGGCCCAAATTTCCAGCTTGAACATCTTTTGCAGTACCAAACAAAGCACCTAACCTCTGTCTTTTGCCTGCTCCATTCATGTATTAAAAAGAAATGATCGTTGTGTTTCTCTATTTAAGGGAGATGTGAGGATTAATGTGTTGACATTTTCAGTGTATATTGAAATCTCCGAATTAAAGACAGCATTACTTTAATTACTTTAGCCACTCCTACTCATAGTCAAACCCTGGCTCTCTGGGTCCCCTGCTTCACCCTCTCCAGTGCTAAAGTCACTACAGAAGGGACTCGAACATATATATAAGGAAGATATTTTTACTATGGTCGGTAAGACTCTGTCTCAACCCTGTTGAAATCCCAAACTGACCTCTAGAAAAATCCCCTGAGACTGGGCTCTTTTAAGATAAAAGAAAATAAAAAGGGGTGGGAGGCAATTTACCTGAAGGAGCTTGGAATGTTTGGGAAAGTATTCAAGGAGATTAATGTCACAGCCTCTACCATTCACTAAACCATGTATTTTGTGTTGCTGAGTTTTACAGCAAGTTTGAAAGCTGATTGCAGTTGGCGTTGTCTTCTACCAGAGATAGCTTTCCATACCATGAGCACCCAACAGCATTAAGCCCATTCACCTCTAAATCTCACTGAGCTACTGTCAATGAAGGTACCAATGAGAAGAATGACAGGATGCAGACGGGGGACACCTTTAGCATTCCACAGAAAGTTGTGTGAGATACTCTCTCTCTTCTTCTTCTCCTTCTTCTCTCCATTCCCCAATCCCTGAGTCTCAAGTGATTTCACTTTCAGGCTGAACTGTATTGAGTCTCTCTCTCACCTGGATATGTGAGTGTTCTTGTTGTATTCACATTGTACTGTAAGACAGTAATAAATGTTTGTTGCTAGGAGGATTTCTAAAGCAGATTTTAAGGACATTTCTTGGTTTCTTAAATCACCATATGGAATAGCATACTTAGCAGATGGTGAGAATCTCTTCACTGGAGCTAACTTTTCTCTGGTCTTCAGTTTTGCTCCATCACTGCAGCAACTTGATCCATGTCCATATGGTCTCTGTCTCTCTCTTTTTCTTTCTTTTTTTGGATCTTGCTTTTTTCTGCTCTCTTTTTTTTTTTTTTTTTTTTAAATTGTGCTTTAGGTGAAAGTTTACGGAGCAAATTAGTTTCTCATTAAACAATTAATACACAGATTGTTTTGTGACATTGGTTGCCAACCCCAAGATGTGTCAACACTCTCTGCTTCTCCACCCCAGGTTTCCTGTTTCCATTTGTCCAGTTTTCCTGTCCCTTCCTGCCTTCTCGTCTTTGCTTTTGGGCTAGCGTGCCCATTTAGTCTCGACTGAACTACGAAGCACATTCCTCATGTGTGGCATTGTTTGCCCTATAGACCTGTCTAATCTTTGGCTGAAGGTTGAACCTTGGGAGTGACTTCACTACTGAGTTAAAAGGGAGTCGGGGAGCCACACTCTTGGGGTTTCTCCAGTCACTGTCAGACTAGCAACTCTGGTCTTTTTGTGTGTGTGAATTTGAATTTTGTTCTACATTTTTCTCCTGCTCTGTCTGGAACCCTCTATTGTGATCCCTGTCAGAGCAGTCGGTGGTGGTAGCCAGGCACCATCTAGTTGTTCTGGGCTCAGTCTGCGGGAGGTTGTAGTAGTCATGGTCCGTTAGTCCTTTGGACCAATCTTTCCCTTGTGTCTTTGGTTTTCTTCATTTTCCTTTGATCCAGCCTGAATGGGACTAGTAGATGTTTCTTAGATGGCCGCTTGAAGGCTTTTAAGACCCCAGATGCTACTCACCACAGTCGGATGTAGAACATTTTCTTTATAATTCTATGTTATGCCATTTGAGGTAGATGTCCCCCAAGACTATGATCTCCAGCCCTCAGCCCAGTAACTCGATCCCTCAGGGAATTTGGATGTGTCTGCGAAGCTTCTATGACTTTGCCTTGGTCAAGTTGTGCTGACTTCCCCAGTACTGTGTACTGTCTTACCCTTCACCAAACTTACCACTTGCCTACTTTCTAGTTAGTGTTTTTCCCTCCCCACCTTCTGTCTTTCTTAAGGTAATCTCTTAAGGTCTCTCTTTCTTAAGGTAATTCTTCCAGGGAAGGAAGCCTAGTGCTCTTATTTGAATGTATTTATGTCAAGTAAGTGTTTTCCACTTTTGTAACATAGATGTCAGAGGCAAGAAAAAGGAAGTGCAGCTATTAGCTCAGAACAGGGTGATCCTGCATCGTGTTCATCCTATCTGGATCCTCCTGATATCAAGGTAGTTCTGAAGAAGATTCTGGGCTACAGTACTGTCTCCCCAAGATGAGCAGAGTGGTGACTTTAAAGTTATTACATAACTCTCTGTCTATGCCTTATCCTTGCAAATAAGATATTGTGCAAAAATATCCTAGTTACCAAATGGGGTTATTCAGTTTTAGATACTGGAGGCCTTATTAAACCTCTGTATTAGCTTGTCCTGTCAAAACTTAGACAAGATTTTATTTTTGTTTTCATAGAGTGCCATGTTAAGTTAAAGAACCAAATACACATTGCTGTTGTTGTTGTTGTTAGGTGCCATCCAGTTGATTCTGACCCCATGTGACAGTGTAGAAGTGCCCCATAGGGTTTCCTAAGCTGTAATCTTTATGAGGCAGCCCTGATGGTGCGGTGGTTAAAGCATTCAGCTGCTAACCGAAAGGTCAGTTGTTCAAACCCCCCAGCCACTCTGCCAGAGAAAGGTATGGCAGTCTGCTTCTGTGAAGATCTCAGCCTCGAAACCCTGTGGGGCAGTTCTACTTTGTTCCAAAGAGTCACCGAGAGTGGGACTGGAGTTGGTGGCAATGGGTGTGTACAATCTACAGGAGCAGATTGCCAGGGCTTTCTCCTGTGCAGCCCCTGGGTAGGTTCAAACCGCCAACCTTTTGGTTAGCAGCCGAGCGGGTAGCAGCCGAGCACTTAACAATTTGTGCCAACCAAAACACAAACAAACAAACCAAACCATTGCTGTCAAGTCAATTTCAACTCATAGCAACCCTACAGGACAGAACAGAAATGCCCCATAGGACTTCCAAGGCTGTAATCTTTAACGGAGGAGACTGCCACATCTTTCTCCCATGGAGCGGCAAGAGGGTTTGAACCACCAACCTTTCAGCTGGCAGCCTAGCACTTAACCACTGTGCCACCAAAAAATCAAACCCATTGCTGTCGAGTCAATTCTGACTCATAGCGACTCTACAGAACAGAGTAGAATGCCCCATAGGGTTTCCAAGGAGCGACTGGTGGATTCGAACTGCCGACCTTTTGGTTAGCAGCCATAGGTCTTAACCACTACACCACCAGCCACCAGGGCTCCTTAAATATACATTACTTGTTCAAAAATCAGTTTTGTATTTGAGAGATGGTTTATTATTAAAGACTCCAAATTTTAGTAAAGCACTTTAGGTAACAGTCTCATTGAATGTTTTACCAAACACAATATTGTTGTTGTTGTTGTTACCTGCCATGGAGTTGGCCCCCAACTCATGGCAATCTAGCACAACAGGACAAAATGCTGTCCAGACTTGTGCTATCCTCATGATCCATTGCAGATAGGACCATTGTGATCCGTAGAATTTTCATTGGCTGATTTTCAGAAGTAAATCACCAGATCTTTCTTCCTAGTTCTTCTTAGTCTGGAAGCTCCACTGAAATCTGTTTAGCAACACAGCAACATGCAAGTCTACACAAACAGATAGATGATGGTTGCCTATAAGGTGCATTGGCCAGGAATCGATTCTGGGAGTCGAACGCCGTTCTCCGCCATGGAAAGCAAGAAAGAGCTCAAACAAGGCCAGGGCTCCTCATTCTTGGTTTTTCCAAATCATTTCAGTGCAGCAGAGCACGTGAGGTCTAGAGTTGGGTCAAGAAGGAAGTAGACAAGCAAGTGTGCACCATTTAAGGGACCTCCAGAAGCTGTCCTACTTTTAGAAATTCTTGGTATTTCTTTTTCTCTGATTTTAAACTTGAGATTGGTGATTTTCAACTTGTTTTTCTCAGAAGAACCCTGTTTTTTAAAGAAATTTATGAGGAATTCTTAACATAGAAAACATAAAGACAATATTTTGTGAGTATCTAGCAGTTTTGTAAATTTTACTTTTAATCTTTGTTGCTATAAAACTTCCTGACTATAAAGTTAATCAGTGAAAACACACATTTATGTGTCAGTGGTTCCCAGCATGCTAAAATTTAGTATTTAACACAGTAGTTAATGTTATTACACTTTTGTTTAAGTTAAAATTCCGTTTTGTAGTGATATTCAAATCAAATTCTTATAAAACCACTAATGTGATTTGCAAAGTTCTTGTCTAGTTATTGGGTCAGATCCATGCAAAAGAGATTCAAAGATGGAAAAAGAATGGTGTGTTTCCCTTTCTGTCTACAGAAGTACGAACGATTCCCACATCATGAAAAAATTTCCTCAACATCTTATTAGCAAATAAATACAGAGTAAAATTATTATCATTATAAAAGGATTTCTCACATTACAAAAGAATCACAGAACACCTTTAGGTTACATTTTTAACTGTGTTTATAACTGTGTTGATACGTAATTCTCACCAGAGAGTTACATATCAAATCTGAAACTATAAGACAAAAGTATCATTAGTTGGACTCACCAAATTGTGATTGTTACCGGAATTTCCTAAAAGGAGGTGCGTATTTAATTGCTTTACTTGAGTTGTTTTGGTTGGCTTGCATTTAAGTATGAACCTATGGAAGAAAGAAGACTTGGAACGTCTTTGACCCAGTACCAAAATGAACTAGTAAAATGCAGCAAACTCACGTCCAAAAGGAAAAGGGCATCACCTAGAGATCAGCACTTGTTAGTTTCCAAAGTGCTAGTCACAATTTCCATTTGCAATCTGACCTCCCAGGAAAAGAGGTCTTCACGTTTAATGCAAACAAACCAGGCTTGGTTCACAGGCCTGGTCAACACCTGTGTCTCCGCTTTCATGCGTGGGTTTAGATCTCCAATGTGAAGACAGGCCTGTGCAGTGTTTGAGAGAGCGAAAGCAGTCCTTCCAAGGACTTTGGCCTCTTTTGCATCCCACTCAAATATCCATTCTTGTTCATCTGGAGAAATCAAGTGCTATACCAAATTGGAAGCCAAATGATTCTTTATGACCACATTTTTGCTTTCGATGGTAGATATTTTTTTGAACCACAAGTTCCTGTTAAGCACTTTGATGTGATTCATAAATAAAAATAATCTGGAAGTGTAAAATTTAAAAGATCTACAGCTGAACCACATTTTTAAAATTGGCATAAGTGGGTCTAGCACACTTATGCATGCACATCTATTTGCCTTTGGAGAATAATGTAATGAATTTGCCTCTTTTCTGTTTAGGTTTTCTAACTAAGTTTTCTGCAAGATGGGTGGTTGTGAGATCTCTCCTGCATAGGTTATTATGTTCCCAGAGAAAGAAAAGAAACTTCAGAACTACTTTCTGATTCTGATTTGTAGTTCCTGACTGGCTACCTTTGAGAGGAGAAGCAGATGCCTGAATGAGGTCATCCTGGGGTCTGTGTCATTGTGACCTTACATAGCACTCAGCCATTGGCACAGCCATTCAAGAAGCAAGAATTAATGAGGTTTAGTTTAAGATCTAAGATTCTGCTTTTCAAGGGGTGGGAGGGAGAGATGCAACAGAAGCCTACTTCAACGTGGAAAGAAAAGCTCCTTGCTCAGGACATGCTGCACTCGCCCTCCTCATTGCCACTTCATTACCATTGCTACCCTGCCACCTCTTGGCCACTTAATACTTGATAGTTAAAGACTCAATATTAAAGGTAGGTAGAACGAGAGCTCGAGACCGTGCTGTGAAGTCTTCTTATGAGGCTTTCTCTGCTTGCCTTCACTTCTTCCATTTCCTTCATATCTGAGGGTAACCCCCTTTGTCTCCATTCAGCTTACCTTCTGGAATACAGCATTCCTCAGCTGGCAGTAATTGCAGCAAAAGAGAAACTTTTCCCATTTGTTTCAGGCTGAATACAGTGATTTTTTTTTTTTTTTTTTTTTTTTTATCTTAAAGGTACTCAAAGAAAATCTCTTTACTTGGAAATTTATTTTCTCAATATACTAGCTAGAATCCTCACTTATACAATGACCCCTTCCCGACATTATATTTTGAAGCAACACTCAGGTGTGCAAAATGTTGTATCACATGTAAAGACATACAACGAGAGCCTCCATTTTAGATAAATATTTCCTAAATTCCATGAAATATGAATTGGAGTTCCTCAGAATAATGATCTTTTTTTTTTTCTCATTCAAAAATTTATACACAATTTGCTTTCTGACTTCGGTTGCAGTCCCCGCAATGTGTCAGCACTCGCCCCCTTTCCATTTACATCCCAGGTTCCCTGTGTCCATTCGTCCAGTTGCCTGTCCCTTCTTGCCTTCTCATATTGCCCATCTGGTCTCGTATACTTGATTGAACTAAGAAGCACATTCTTTACGTGTCTTATTGTTAGTTTTATAGGCCTGTCTAATCGTTGGATGAAAGGTGGACTTTGGTTGTAGCTTCAGTTCTAAGTTAGCAACGTGTCCGGGGCCATAGTCTCAGGGGTTTCCCTAGTCTCTGCCAGACCAGTAAGTCTGTTTTTTGTTTGTTTGTTGTGTGTGTGTGTGTGTGTGTGTGTGTGTGTGAATTTCAATTTTGTTCTACATTTTCCTCCTGCCGAGGACCCTCTTCTGTAATCCCTATCAAAGACATAGGTGGTGGTAGCCGGGCACTATCTAGTTCTTCTGGGCTCAGGCTGGTGGAGGCTGTGGTTAATGTGGTCAATTAGTCCTTTGGACTAATATTTTCTTTGTGTCTTTGGTTTTCTTCATTCTCCTGTGCTCCTGATGGGATGGGACCAATAGACATATTTTAAAAAGAGTGATTCTTGGGTCAAGTAAATTTGGTTAGTTACAGAGTACATTAAAACTTTATGAATTTGAGAAGTCCTACAGTAAAGAAACCTATTTAATTTTATGTAATCCAAACCAAAAAACCAAAACCAAACAAATGGCCTCCGAGTCAATGCTGACTCATAGTGACCCTATAAGACAGAGAAGAACTGCCCATAGGGTTTCCAAGGAGAAGCTGGTGGATTCAAATTGCTAACGTTTTGGTTAGCAGCTGATCTCTTAACCACTGCACCACCAGGTGTTCTCCAAATCTTTTTGAACAAAGAACTCATAAGAATTAGTAAAATGATGTCCTAAATCTAATTAAGAAAATTTATAAAATGTTTTCACTGTAATTTCTTTTAGGATTATTTCCTTAATCTTCTGTAACTAAATTTCTATGGCATAGTCCTAGTTCTTCAGTGATTAAGAAAAGCAATATGACCCCAGAAATTAAGCACAAACTCAAGACTATGAAGCCATGAATTCCGCTCCTGGTTCCACTTCCAACTTGTTCCACTTCTCTCTGTCTTTCCATCAATTTTGCAGTATCTATAACCAGTAGGATCACTTTGTAACTGTGGTTGTTAAAGACATTGAAAATATGAAAGCCCCATATGAAATATAAATCAAAATGACAAATCCATGATCAATATTACCCAATTCATCCTTTTTCATTTGTAATAATATCTAAAAAAAAAGAACTTTCCTAGTAAGATAGTCTATGCATCCAGAAAGCAAGCATTTCTGATGCTAATACTATTCCTGTTCCTCAGATATAATATAGTTAAAATTCATTCTGTAAGGATACATTCAGTCATACATACACGTACGTGTTGGGGTTGGGGGAATGCATTGCAATGAAAGAGTCTGTTTTCAGAGCTTTCGGATTCAGATTGATTATATAAGTTAATTGATCTGTGCATACAGGAAGGTTCCGGGAAGATCATTACATATCTTAATACCAAAATACCAAATCAGTTGCCATCAAGTCGATTTCAACTCATGGTGACCCCATGTCTACAAAATATTTACTTCACATTAGATAAAATCGCAAATACTATGTAGCTACAAAAAAGAAAACTATCACATTTTAAGGTTTGTTTTTTTTTTTTAATTTGATAAAACGCAAGATCATATCTAGGACTAACCCATACAAGTTACGTTCTATTCACCACCATAACTGGCATGAGACAATTGGTAAGAAGATACTGGGTCAATGAAACTTTTGAATCACAGTTGTGAAGAAAAGTAGTCAAAAGCTTTACATTTCCAATGAAAACAACTCCCTGCAAGTATGATATTTATCCAACAAACTGCTTTAAAATTAACCCACTTTTAGATCTAGATACACATCAGGTTAAAAGATCTGCAGTTAAGTGAGCAGTGTTTTTGATGATCTCTTTATTACCGTTTTGCTTGTGTGAGGAGTCCCTGGGTGATGCAAAGGGTTAATGCACTTAGCTGCTAACAAAAATGTCAGAGGTTTGAGTCTACCCAAAGGCACCTCAGAAGAAAGCCCTGGCAATCTACTTCCAAAAAATCAACCATTGAAAACCTTATGGAGCACAATTCTACTCTGGCACGCGTGGGGTTGCCATGAATTGGAATCGATCCCAGGGCAACTGGGATTTTCGCTTTTGTGAAAGGGCAATGCAGAAACGTGTGCGCTGAATCAGAGCAGGAGAAACCGGGTTCAGAGATCTTCTTGTCTTCATTCTACTGGAAATATGATCGTAGAATGCCTTAAAAACAAACAAAAACTCTCAACCTCTCATAGCACCTGGAAGTTCTCCTTTTTCAACATTCAGTGTATATGTAATGACCTTTTCTTTGTCTGAATTGTCTAATAGTGGATAAATTCCTGGAGGGCAAAGACAGGCTTTTTTGTTGTTGTTTTTTGCTTACGGAAACCCTGGTGGTGTAGTGGTTAAGAGCTATGGCTGCTAACCAAAAGGCTGGCAGTTCAAATCCACCAAGCCCTCCTTGGAAATCCTACGGGGCAGCTCTACGGGTCACTGTGAGTCGGAATCGACTCGATGACAAAGGGTTTGGGTTTTTTGTTTTTGTTTTTTTTATGACTCCTCCGTGCACCATGTCTTAGCACAGTGCCTGGACTGTAGTACAAGTTCAATGATTTTTGTTTTCTAATTGAAGTGAGAGCAAACTGAGGATTCAAATATTTTAGAGAAGTGGTTTTCTTTTGCTTGAAAGCGAGAAAGTTATAAGGGCAGAAAAAGGCAGAGAGAAATTTTAACACTGTGACACACACCACTATTCTCTTTTTGATAACTGATAAATGTTCTATTTTAAGTGGGCTAAAATCTAAAATGTATGTTATCAGCAGAGATAAACTGCTTGCAGGAACTATTGTAGAAAGACAAACCATTATAGCAGAAACACCTATGAGATGGCAAAGGTAGAGAATTTACATATCTTGAAGCTAATCATACTTAGCTTCCTTTGGCACTCAACATCCCACCCCTCCCAAAACAAAGCCACGATATTGGAACCTCTTTGCTAAAACTGAGATTTGGCAAGTTACTAGATTTCAGCTAGGCGGAACCACTGCACTCAGAGGAAATTTCAAATGAATATTGTGTTTTAATGCAGTAATTAGGGAGGGGAAAAAAGAGCATAAAGGGAAAAAAGGAATATAATAGACCAGATCTTCAAAACAGATGTAGAAGTAAAAACCAATCATTGTTTCAACATGTTAGTAGCCAGCAATATTGCAGGGATTTCTTTCCAAGACCTCCAGGCTCTCTTGTGTTCACTGCCCAGGTACTGTAGTAAGAAGGAATTCTGACAAAGTGCTTCAGAGACCCAGAAATGTAGTGTGCTAACCTTATTTCATGTAAGACAGGAAGGGAAAACTTTCAGGAAGAAAAATACTGTGAGAACAACAAAACCTAAGTTCAAAATTCTGAGGCATTGTTGAATAAGTCTGCTTATTTTTTAAACGTTAATTTGAAGTGTCAAAAGTTTAATGCTAAAAAATATAAAGAGGAAATATATTTCAAAACACCTATGAATTTTCTAAAATATATACATGTTATATATATCTTTTTATATAAAGTTCATGTACATGTTACCAATCCATATATTAGAGCATATTAGAGAAACTTGATTTGCTCCTTGATTTTTTTCACATAAACAAATATAAATTCTAGTACTTTCGTTCTACTCCCCAATAGATGATTATGCAGTCTCCAAAAGCTTTGTGCAGCCCTCTTAGTCAACTGCTCTGGGAGTTTTGGTAAATAAATATTCACAGTCATAAATTACATAAGAAAGTAGATGGTAGGAACTTTGAGAAAGAAAGGACATTAGAGGGATGGGTTGATTTGCTCTCCATGGGGTTCATAACCAGAAACCTATTCTCATAGAATTTATATTTGTTCTTACGTAAAAAAAATCAAGAAGTCAATTTTTACTAATATGCTCTAATTAAAACTGAAAAAGTCATGTAATTAATGTGATTATATTTTTAGCAATCAAAGATAAGTTTCTAGAATCATATATGTTGTTGTTAAGCGCCTTTCAGTCGGCTCTGACTCATAGCAACCTCATGAATAACAGAACGAAACATTGTCTGGTCCTGTGCCATCCTCACAGTAGTAAGTATGTTTGAGCCCATTGCTGCAGCCGCTGCATCAATCCATCTCATTGCAGGTCTTCCTCTTTTTCTCTGACACTCTACCAAGTATGATGTCTTTCCCAGGGATTCGTCCCTCTTGAAAACATATCTAAAGTACATGAGACGAAGTCTCACCATCTGGCTGTACTTCTTCCAAGACAGACTTTTCCATTCTTCTGGCAGTTCGTGGTATGTTCAGTATACTTCGCCAATGCCATAGTTGAAATGCATCAATTCTTCTTCGTTCTTCTTTTTCATTGAATTATATGTAATGTATATAAAACTTCTTTCTTTTCAAATATTAAATTCCAAACAAGCAAACAAGAAACACTTGTTGAGAAAATTCAACTGATCGTGTAGGTGCTGTTAGAATGGAGAAAAGTTTGAATATTCCTGTGTGTAGCCAGAGGTGGAGAAATGGGAATGGGAAGGGAATGCCAGAGATACAGGACAAAAGGAAAACTAAGGAGATCTGAATGGCATAAGCAGAAACTGAAGCTGTAAGAATATCATTACTTCAGCCATTTTGAAAAGGAATAATATTAAATGGAAGGAACCTATTTTATTTGTATATGAACAAGAATAGTCACATGACAAATATATACTTTCATTTCTGCATAAATCTCCATTATCGGCCACTTTTTTCTATTCTACTTTAACAGCCTGAGTGTGATAATGTAATTTACCAAAAGAAATTTCTAGTGACAGGAAAGGATGGATGCACAATTTTCCCTTGAGATCCCAAATATAAATTCAATTTTTCTTAGCTCCCAAAGTTGCAGGTGCTTTCTATTTTTACAAATACATTTCTGAATGACTTGTCCACCACTGGCTGTTATAAATAAATTTTAGTTATTTCATTTTTCATAAAAGACCATGCATTAAAATCCCATTTCAGCCATTAAGCCTTAGAACAAAAGGAATGCTCTTCCAATTACTACTGGATTCTTCACCAGTCTACTGAGTGTTTTAGTCATCAAGGTCTTCCTGTGGTGCAAAAGTTCTATTTCTAACTTGTTCAGTGTGTTCTTCCCCTTCCAGGATATTTTGTATTCTATGACTTCTCCTTTTTCCCCAAATATCCTTTCATATCCTTTCATTTGAGCAATACTGCCTGATTTTTCAACAAAATTTGTATTCTCATTCGATCAAAAAAAAAAAAAACAAATCACTGCAGTTGCCACCTGTTGAACATTTTCAATTTCCACGATTTCCTCTCAGTAAATTGCTGACCAGAATTACAATAATCCTGAGTGTGTTCTCACTGGTTCCTTATTCAATGCTAGGTTAACTTACAGCTGATGTACTATTTCTTTTGATATGTATACATTCTAAGACCTTGGGTTTTACCACTGCCAAATCGAATGCAGATGGTTTCAACATAGAAGCCCCAATCTACCCCAGGTTTCTTTCCTGATCAGCATTCTTCATGGAACTTTCATTTTAAATGGTTGATCCCAGGAGACTCTGGTCTTGTCTTTATGACTTATCAATTCTCTACACAAACTACCTTTCCCTGTCAGGGGGTGAAACACTGAGACTATTGCAAAATGCTCCCCTGAAACCATCATAACTATTCTTTTGCATTTGTCATCACTCAGATCACTATGTATCAAATACCTATCCTTAATATATCATGCAGACATCATCAGGTTGGGTGTAACGTTACTTATTGAACACTTACTTAACTTCCTCCCTCCACCCACTAGTTTTCAACATTCATCGTATTTTTCCCACCTGTAGGTAAAATGTTGATTTGTTTTTCCCCATCTTCTATCTTAAATTAAACCTAAATGTGCCTCATGTCCTCAACCTTCTCAGCTATAAAAACTTCAGAAAATCTGTGTACACTGGTGGAATAAGGAGGCTGCTCAGGGGATTGATAACACCACTATAAACGTGGAAAATTTCCATTAACCCATTAGTATGGGTTGAATGCAAGTCCCCAAAAGATATGTCTACATCAAGGAATGTGTGAATGTGACCTTATTTTGAAAAAAGTCTCTTCAGAAATAATTATATTAAGGATTTCAAGGTAAGATCATCTTGGCTTATCAAGGTGGGCCTTAAATCCAATGACAAATATTCTTATTAGAAATTGAAAAGGAGAAGACATGCAGAGGAGAAGATCACATTAAGATGGAAGTAGAGATTGGAGTTATGCAACTACAAGCCAAGAAACACCTGGAGCCACCGGAATCTGGAAACAGCCAGAATAGAGTCTTCTCTAGATTCTTCAGAGGGAGCACGGTCCTGCCAACACCTTGATTTTAGAATTCTGAACCCCTGAACTGTGAAAGAATAAATTTTTTGTGGTTTTAAGTCATCTAGTTTGTGATAATTTGCTACAACAGCCCAAGGAAGCTAATACACACATTATAACTGCATAAAACTTATTAAGGAGAGAAACACCGAAGCCAGAATTCTTGAATGCAAATACTTATTAAAAAGAAAAAAACCCGTTGTCACCAAGTCAATCCAGCCTCGTAGCGACCCCATAGATCAGAGTAGAACTTCCCCATAGGGTTTCCAAGGAGCAGTTGGTGGATTTGAATTGCTAACCTTTTGGTTAGCTGCCAGACTCATTACTAAGATCACAAATTTGAGTTCATTCATCCAATTTATATTGAGCACCTACTGTTTGTTAATAGACATTGTGTTAACGACTAGGAATATATGAGTAAGCAAAAAAAAAAAAAAAAAGAAGAAAGAAAGAAAGCTGTTCCTGCCTGAATAGAGCCCACATGGTTAGAGTTTCAATCCAAAACTAAACAAAAGGCAACTTCAATTTCTGATGGAAAATAAATCTTGGAAATGCTTTTTGACTGGTTAGAAGTTCTTAATTGTGTGTAAAATAATTAATAACACTTGGAATAAGTTGTCTTCCAAACATGCAGCTTCAAAACTGAAGTGAAAAAACGTTTGGCCAGATATATTTTGGACACTACTGAGTTTAAGTCTTTCAGAAAATGGTTGGAAATGTATAATGGACTCTTACATGACAATGTTGATGAAAATGAGTATTCCACCATTTAGGTAAGTCATGTTTTTTTTCTGAAGACTCAAAATACTTCACTTACGTTGCAGAAACACTGTTTCCTTACTATACGCTGGACAAATTTGGGAAATCCATAAGGTAGAACGAAGCATGGAAGTTCTCTGCTTCAACACCACACATGTATTAATAACAATAATAACTATCATTATTAAGTACTTATTCCTTTCCAGGTACTTTGCTAATTGTTTTACACATACGAACTCATTGATCTCAAAACAACCCTAGGAGGTAAGTGACTTTGAAGTCAGCTACTTACCTGCATTCCTAAAAACCCCATGACTCTTCCCAGTAAATGGTCATGGATTTGGAAGTTTCTGTAACTGCTGCCTTTCTTACTGCCCCTCTCTGCCTTTGCATAGTCTTCCTTTCTTATCATGAGCCATTGAAATGGCCATCACAATCTCAGAAATACGATCCAAAGTGATGATGGATCTCTGAAGAAAGTCTCTTATCTTCATTAGGAAAAGCTGAGGATAGCAGCTCTGGGCTTGAGGAGACTTCCTAACAGCCTGGGAATGGCACCTTCAGCTTTGGCCTCCAATGTTGCATTCAAACATACTGACACACACTTGCCCGCTCAGATTCTCTCTGCCCTCTTTCCCCAAATCACTTCTCTTCTTTTGTTTTACCCTGGTGGCACAGCTGTTAATGCTCAGCTGCTAACCAAAAAGTAGGCGGTTTGAACCCACCCAGCAGCTCTGTGAAAGACCTGGTGATCTGTTTGCATAAAGATTACAGCCTAGAAAACCCTATGGGGAAGTTCTACTCTGTCATATGGGGTCATTATGAGTCAGAACCGACTCTACAGCACCTGACGACAACAACAACATGGCCCAGCGCAGTAGCAATACTGAATGTATTCTAAGGCCACATTAGCCAGCATTTTCAGAATGTCAAAGTCTCAAGAGTGGCCCACGGTAGGACCTAAGAGAAACAGGCTTTATATAGCGCCTAAGGGAATGAGCTGTTACATAGGTGTACCTCAAAACGTGGCCACACAGCCACGTCTATCAGAATCTCCTACAGTGTTGTTAAAAATGCAATGTCCCTACCCAAGACTAGAACACAGAACAGAGCAACAAGATAACAGCTCAGAAAGGGAAAACACAAAAACAAACCAAAGCTAAAACACTAAAAATAGGTAAACAGAGACGTCAATATGTAAAAGATGACAACATTAAAACAAAAAAGAGGAACTAAAAATGTAGTCATAGATCTCTCATATGGAGAAGAAGACAAGGCAATATAAAGAAATAAAATACTTGTTTAAGCTTAGAAAAATAGGGGTAAATATTAAGGTAACCACAAAGGAAACTAACAATTCTATACATCAAAATGAAAAACAAGAAAAACATAAAGACTCAGCAAATACAAAATCAACAACAATGAAAAAGATGAAAAGAAAATACATAAATAAAACTGACTCAGCACAGAAAAATTAAGTGGAACAAAGAAACTGTCAACAATTAAAAAAAAAAAAAAAAGATGTCAAATGACAGCACTAAACTCATACCTACCAATAATTATGCTGAATGTAAGTAAATTAAATGCACCAGTAAAGAGACAGAGAGTGGCAGAATGGATTAAAAAACCTCCGTCTGTCTACATGCTGCCTACAAGAGACACACCTTAGACTTAAAGACACAAACAAACGAAAAACTCAAAGGATGGAAAAATGCAGTATCCCAGACCCCACCTCAAACCTACTAAATCGAAAGCATGGGGGTGAGGCCTGGGAATTAGTACCACTAAGATCCCCAGTTGGTTCTAATGTTCCCTAAAGATTGGAAACCACCAGCAGAGGAAGTTCCTCTAAGAAGAGATTAGTGAGGGCATTTGTGTTGGCATAGACATGAAGTGTTTATATGGAGGGTAAGGAAAGAGACAGAATGAACTCAAGAGATGAGCACTGAACTATGCAACAGTTAGCATGTATACTGAAAAACAGTTCTGGATGGGGACTCCAAAGATCTGGGTTTCATACTTAGCTTCATCATTTATTCATTCAAAATACTTTTATTAAACATCTACCATGTAGCAAGCAAGGAGCCCTGGTTGCACAGTGGTTAAGCGCTTAACTGCTAACCAAAAGGTTGGCAGCTCTTGGAAGAAAGATGTGGCAGCCTGATTCTATAAAGATTTACAGCCTTGGAAATCCTATGGGGTAGTTCTACTCTGTCCTTTAGGGTCATTATGAGTTGGAATTGACTCGACAGCAGGGGATATAGCAGTAAGCAAAGTCCCTGACCTAAGGAGTTTGTAACAGAGACACACAATAGCAAATATACAAATGTTGTTGTTAGGCACCATGAGGTCAGTTCTGACTCATAGCGACCCTATGTATAAGAAAATGAAACACTGCCCAGTCTTGTGCCATCCTCACAATCGTTTTTATGCTTGAGCCCATTGTTGCAGCCACTGTGTCAATCCATCTCATTGAAGATCTTCCTCTTTTTTGCTGACCCTCTACTTTACCAAGCATGATGTCCTTCTCCAGGCACTGATCCCTCCTGATAACATGTCCAAAGTACCTGAGATGAAGCCTCATCATCCTCGCCTCCAAGGAGTTGGTGATAAGTGCTATGAAGAAATATAGAGTTGGATATAAAGAGTGATAGGAGTAGCACTATGCTGAGTAAATTTAGTCGGTCACACAAGGACAAATATTGTATAAGACTACTATGATAAGAACTCAAGGAAAGGTTTAAACACAGAAGAAAACATTCTTTGATGGTTACAAGGGTGGGGAAGGAGGATGAGGGTTATTCACTAACTAGATAGTAGACAAGAATTATCTTAGGTGAAGGGAAGGACAGTACACACTACAGGGGAAGTCAGCACGACTGGACTAAATCAAAGCTAAGAAGTTTCCTGAATACAATCAAACACTTCAAGGGAGAGAGTAGCAGGGGCGGGGTTCTGGGGACCATGCTTTCAGGGGACATCTAGGTCAACTGGCACAACAAGCCTTATTAAGAAAATGTTCTGCATCCTATTTTGGTGAGTGATGTCTGGGGTCTTAAAAGCTAGCAAATGGCCATCTAAGATGCATCAATTGGTCCCAACCACCTGGAGTAAAGGAGAATAAAGAACACCAAAGACACAAGGAAAGTATTAGCCCAAGAGACAGAAAGGACCACATAAACCTGAGACTTCATCATCCTGAGACCAGAAGAACTAGATGGTGCCCAGGTACCACCAATGACCTCCCTGACAGGGACCACAACAGAGGGTCCCTGATGGAGCAGGAGAAAGGTGGGGTGCAGAACTCAAATTCTAGTAAAAAGACTAGACTTAATGGTCTGACTGAGACTGGAGGAACCCCAGAAAGCTTGGCCCTGGAATCTCTGTCAACCCAGAACTAAAACAATTCCCAAGGCCAACTCTTCAGAAAAAAGATTGGACTGGACTGTGGGACATAAAATGATACTGGTGAAGAGTGTGCTTCTTAGCTCAAGTAGATACATGAGACCAAATGGGAAGCTTCTGTCCAGAGGTGAGATGAAAAGGCAGAGAGGGTTAGGAGCTGGTTGAATGGACATGGGAAATCAGGGGTGGAAAAGAAGAGTGTGCTGTCACTGTATAGGGAGAGCAATTAGGGTCACATAACAGTGTATGTATAAATTTTGTATGAGAAAGTAACTTGAAATGTAAACTTTCACTTAAACTACAACAACAAACAAAAAAAGTGATAGGAGTAATACTATTACAGATACGATGGTCAAATCAGAAAAATGGAAGAAATGAGGGAGTGAGCCTTGGTGTCTAAAGGGAAAGCACTCAGGCTGATGGAACAACAAGGAACATGTTTGTTATATACAAGGATGAGAAGGAAGCTAGTGTGGCTGGAGCAATGTGAGTGAGAGATTATGGGGGGGATCTTACTGTCTTCATCCCATAAACTTTATTTTCTCAACATGCATTTAAAAGTCAAATTTAATTGCCTATATTTTGACCCATAGTAGGCTTGGTTTGTGAAATTCCAGATTAATTTTCTAAATACCTAGGTGACTTGAAAAAGGTCCAAGTTTTTGCTTACACAAATTAATCAACTAGCTGTCTACATAATCCTGCTGCTATGGTTTTACAGACATTTCCCTACATTTCCACATATAAAGCCATCCTGTTGAGTTAGACAGAAAGATTCATCATAGCTAAAAGTCACTACCACTAGTAATTTGTTCTCCTGATATGCAGGGAAAACCCTGGAGTTCTACTTCCTAGCCATAAACATATTAGTATAGAATTTGTTTACCAAATTAGCTCCACGTCAACAAGCTGGTTGACTACTAAAGCACAGAATGGTTTAGGGGTTGGAGGTAGGGGTGAGGAGGATGAGCTGCACTAAATTTTTTTTCCATAGGGAAAAAAGGAAGAAGAACAAGAAGAAAGGAAACATAATGTTTTCAGCAACCAGGACTCAACATGGGATTCCCACCCATTAAAATCCTGCACAACTCAGATGTCAGTATGAGATCAGCATGAGGACTCAAGAGTGTACACGGCAGGCTTTGGATGATGGAACCCCTTGAGTGATCTTAAGGTAAAAATAAGGAAAGAGGAATAAAAAAGGGAGAGAATTTCAAAAATAAATTTCTCTCCTTTCACATTTTCCAAGACTGATAGATGAATCACTTTTTTCCTAAACACTAAGCAAATTTCATTTCCAATCTAACCTACTTCAGTGAATCTTTCTTATCCATTGCTTAGCTACTTTTTCTATCCTTTTCTATCTCACACCTCTCTTCTATAGGGGGCCCAGGAGTTTGCTTAATTTCTAGCCACATAGAATTCCATTACCCAGCATCATTTTTTGTTGTTGTTAGTGGCCATTAAGTTGACTCCGACATACAGAGACCTTACATATAACAGAACGAAAAGTTGCTTGGTCCTGTGCGATCTTCATGATCATTAGTATGTTTGAGCCCATTGTTGTGGCTACTGTGTCAGTCCATCTCATGGAGGGTTTTTCTCATTTTTGCTGACCCTCTACTTTACCAAACATGATGTCTTTTTCTAGTGATTGATCTTTCCTGATGATATGTCCAAAGTAAGCAAGATGAAATCTCATCATCCTTGTTTCTAAGGAGCATTCTCGTTGTATTTCTTCTAAGACTGATTTATTTGTTCTTCTGGAAGTCCACAGTATATTCAATATTCTTCATCAACTACTCAGTTAGAATGTACCAGTTCTTCTTCTGTCTTCCTTTTTCATTACCCAACTTTCACATGCATAAGCGGTGATTGAAAAAATGGTGGTTTTGGTTAGACACACTTAAGTTATAACACCTTAAAAACTCCAAAGACATGTGTAGTTCCTTTCAGTTTGTTTGTTTATATTCAAACCATAGCTCTTTGACTGAGGAAAAGAAAAGGAAACCTCTCAGAGAGAAAATTGGCTGGCATGACCTTGTTGGTTTGAACATGAAAAAATATTAGAAGTAAACTCTTAAATACAGATTTCTCAATGTAGAATACTAAATTGAACAAACAAAAGGTAACAGCAACAGCAAAAGAACAACTACAAAAACATTACCTAATCTCTCTGGATATGGTACAGATTCCACCCAGGTATTCAAGCTACATCAGGTAAATGTATTCTCTGCCATAGAGTTCATAACCACACTCTATGACTTGCCTCAATTCATAATTTTCTTTATCAGTAGGTACAATGTTAGAATCAATTACAATCATCACTTTAGCTGCCCTTTCTTTTTGGTATTGCTACAAAAACAATTTATATCTAAATGATATCACTACTAGACTCCACTCAGTAAAAAACAATTGTTTAAAGCTGTTGAAATGTTCCTCAAGCCAAGTTCTAAACATTTAATCTTCTATTCACCTGGAATATTGTGTGTATTTAGAAATATAACATAGAAAAACAACATATTTTAATAATTCTACAGCCCTCTGACTATTAATATTGATTTGCCCTAGAGTTTAGTCTTTACCCTCTTCTATTTCTCTTTTATGTACGTTTCTCTGGGTGATTTCCTAGCTGGAACTACCCTTTAAGTGTTGGTTAATTGCACACCTATTTCTAACCCAGACTCGTATGACTAATGCCTACTAACAACAACAACAAAAAAAAAAACCAGTTTCCATACAGTCGATTCCAACTCATGGCAACCTATGTATGTCAAAACAGAAGTGTGTTCCATAGGATTTTCAATGACGGATTTTTTGGAAGCAGATCATCAGGCTTTTCTTCCAAGGTGCCTCCGGGTGAACTGGAACCACCAACCTTTTCATTAGCAGCCAAACATCACATGGAGGCTCCTAATATCTGCTGTTGTTGTTAGGTGCTGTCAAGTCAGTTCCGTCTCATAGCAACCCTTGCTACAACAGAATGAAACACTACCCGGTCCTGTGCCATCCTCACAATTGTTGTTATGCTTGAACCCATTGTTGTAGCCACTGTATCAGTCCATCTCATTCAGGATCATCCTCTTCTTCGTTGACCCTCTACTTTACCAAGCATGATGTCCTTCTCCAGGGACTGATCCCTCCTGATAACATGTCCAAAGTATGTGAGACAAAGTCTCCCCATCCTTGTTTCTAAGGAGCAGACTGGCTGTACTTCTTCCACGGCAGAATTGTTTATTTTTCTGGTAGTCCACAGTATACCCAGTGTTCTTTGCCAACACCATAATTCAAAGGGGTCAATTCTTCTTCAGTCTTCATTATTCATTGCCCAGTTTTCACATGCATATGAGGTGATTGAAAATACCGTGGCTTGGGTCAGGTGCACCTTAGTCCTCAAAGTGACATCTTTGCTTTTTAACACTTTAAAGAGGTCTTTTGCAGCAGATTTGCCCAGTGCCATACATCATTTGATCTCCTGACTGCTGCTTCCATGGCATTGATTAGGGATCCAAGTAAAATGAAATCCTTGACAACGTCAATATTTTTTCCATCTACCATGATGATTATTGGTCCATTTGTGAGGATTTTTGTTTTCTTTATGTTGAGGTGCAATCCATACTGACAGCTGTGGTCTTTGATCTTCATCAGTAAGTGCTTCAAGTCCTCTTCACTTTCAACAAGCAAGGTTGTGCCATCTGCATAACACAGATTATTAATGAGTCTTCCTCCAATCCTAATGCCCCATTCTTCTTCATATAGTCCAGCTTCTCGGATTATTTGTTCAACATACAGATTGAACAAGTATGGTGAAAGGATACAACCATGGCCTACACCTTTCCTGACTTTAAACCACGAAGTATCCCCTTGTTCTGTTCAAACAACGGCCTCTTGGTCTACGTATAGGTTGCTCATAAGCATAATTATGTGTTCTGGAATTCTCATTCTACAAATATCCTACGAGGGAAAGAATGAACTAACATTCATTGAGCATCTACAAAGCTCCAAACAACTTAGAATTAATCCATCATCTTTCATCATCCCTAAACCTATCCTTCCTCTTACATACACCTCATGCCACCTTTCACATAACCACTAAAACTAGAAGTATAAGAGTCAACCTGGACTCCTCACTCTCACTTGGCTACACATGCAACTAGTTACAAGGTGACTTAGATTCTGTCTCAAAAATATTTTTGATGGGACATCTCAGTCATTTGGCATAATACACTTCACAAAGTTATATTCTAAATCTTAGTTTGGTGAGTAGTGTCTGGGGTCTTAAAAACTTGCAATCAGCCATCTAAGATACAACTATTTGTCTCTATTCATCCAGAGAAAAAGAGAAAGAAAGAAACTGAAGGCTCAAAGAAGAAACTACTCCACAGGACAAATAGTCTACATAAACCACAGCCTCAACTACCCTGAGACCAGAAGAACTAGATGGTGCCTGGCTACCACTACTGACCATTTGATTCAGGACTAAAATAGATGGCACCTGATAGAATGGGAGGAAAATGTGGACCAGAACCTCAAATTCCTAAAATAAATGAACAACAACAAAAAAAAAATACCAGACCTGTGGGCTAGTTAAGACTGGAGGACTCCCCAAAACTATTGCCCTAAGATACTCTTCAAACTTGGAACTGAAACTAATCCCTAAGATTACCTAGTACCTACATAACAAATTGGCTCAAAAAATAATGAATATCATTCCTAGGTACAGTCATGCATCACTTAACGTCCACAATATATTTTGTGAAATGGGACATTATGTGATTTGGACATTGTGCAAACATGCTTAAATTGAGAACAATAGCATTGATTGATTTTCCACCTTCGTATTGTTTAATAACCTTTTATTTCTCTTCCAAATCAATACTCTCCTTTTCCTCTTGCTGCTACTGTCACTAACACTGGTTTTGCTGCATTTGGGAGCCATGATGCACTTTACAGTAATATTTTCGAAAGAAAATTAAACAGAGAGATAATGCTGCAACACTCAAGAGATGCACAATACACAAGATTGGATGCTGCTGCCTATGAGTGAAAGCATACACAGTTACATGGTAAGCTTTTTACTTGTAAGTAGGGAACGTTCGATTAAAATAACTATCGAAAGTATAGTACAGTACATACATAAGCCAGTAACATAGGCATTTGTTATGACTATATATGTGCTGTACCATTATATGCCTGGCATCGCAATCACTTTGTATACAAGAGACATGAGATTCACATGTTGCATGCGAGAAGCTGTTGCGTTCACTACCTCTGGTTATATCCACTAGGCAAGGATGGATTACCCAATAAGCAAGGTAAGCACGTGCTTAGGGCATCCACAAAACAGGGGCACCAGCTGTCAAAAGCCAAGACTCCTAGATGCCAAGCAGACAGAACGCAAGGCAAAGGGAGCGCCGTAATGGAAGGGAACTGGCAGGGCATGAAATGAAATTGATAGCAGCTCCAGTGTGTGAGAATGTGACGGCCAGAAATAAAGTTCATGCAGGGCTACAAGGATGCCCACGTGCAAAGTTGTTTAAGCCATGAGGCCCCTACCACTTCAACACCTTTGTTGACATTTGTCTCCTGTGGTTCCCTCCACTGTAACTGAAACTGCTTATCCTGGCAGGTCTTTTGAGAATATACTATTTCTTTCTAATAAACAAGAGGAGGAGTGGGCTGTCAAGTCTAACTCTTGCTATATTCACCCAATATGCAACTAGATCTAAAATAAGCAGTTACTGGACAAGGAAAGATTATATTAATAGATAAGAGGCCTCTGATTCATTCTGAGAGAGCTATCTTGTACATCCATATCTGCTGATCCAGCAACTCCAGACAGGAGAGCCAGCTATGCTCTTTGCCATGATACAGACACAAGAGTATGCTCTTGTGCACGTCTTGGTAAACAACCAATGGGAATTCCAGTCCCAGATGATGCAAAAGCCAGGGAACTAGAATAAGTTGACCATTGCAATGAATTCAGTCAAGTTACTTCTTAACTATATAGCATTTACGTAAAGAGTTACATCTTAAGTTTTGTAAACAATAATATTTATAATTTTAACTTTAAAATATGTTTGGCATACACACAGATGAAATCTAGGACACATTTAACATAATACTAACACGGGTAATAATTTAATATAACACTAGTTGCATTTAAAAACTTACATCATGGATAGCTAAGACACACACTCACATATCCCGTTCAAATGCACGAGTAAGCAGAGGGGGGCACCACAGATTATCCACACATCCTGTTTTCCGATCAGGATTTCTGAACTCCATTATAACCTTGTGGAACCCTGGTGGCACAGTGATTAAGAGCTTGGCTGCTAACCAAAAGTTTGGCAGTTTGAACCCACCAGCTGCTGCTTGGAAACCCTATAGGGCAGTTCTCCTCTGTCCTGTAGAATCTCTAGGAGTTGGAATCGACTCAACAGCAATGGGTTTGTTTTATAACCCTATGGGACCACGGACGTATATGTGGTCAGATGTTCCCCAAATGGATGTTATGTGGTACATGACTGTACTGTGCTCCTTTAAAAAACTCACCTGTATCAGACCAAACGGTCAACAATTACTTTAAAATGAAGATGAGAATGTAAAGGGGCAGGGAAACTAAGTTAATGGAACAACCAGAACGGAAATAACGAGAATGTTCACTCATTGTGAAGAATGTAACCAATGTCACTGAAAACCTTGTGTACAAATTGTTGAATGGGAACCTGAACTGCTGTGTAAACCTTCACTGAAAACACAATAAAATATTATTTTAAAAAATATATATTTTTAATATTGTCCTTTAACTTCACTTCCAGTGCAATAGTTCAGGCCCTTATCATCTTTCACCTGGATTCCTATAGCAACCTCTCAACTCTCCTCCCTACTTCTAGTTGTTGTCCAGCAGAGAGAATTATTCTGAAATACAAAGATAACCATATCTTTCCCTTACTTAAAAATCTGATAACAACTACCCATTGTCCTCACAATAAAGCCCAAACTCATTTCCTGCCAGTCTGCCCTACACACCTTATATAGAATGAATACTAATCTGTATACATTTCTTAAGTGTGTAAAACTCATATCATAGTGTTTTTGAACAGCTTTTCCAATGCCTCCAGAAAACTCTCCCTGATTTCTCCTCTTCCTGGCCTTTCCAGCTTCCCTTTCTCTGTGCCAGCATAGCTCCACAGTAACATTTTCATGCTGTACTCTTTCTTTCTGATTTGTCTTTTCTACCCTTTTAGATTGCGAACTCCTTAAACCGGAGACTATGTCTTTGGCCTCAATATCCCCAACATCTACTACAGTGCCTAGAACATAAAAGGCTCTGAGAAAAATTTGTTCGAACAAACAAGTAAAGGTGCCCAAAGTTCCTTTACCTATATGTAGCAAGTCTGTGAAGTTGGATATGACATATTTGAGCCAGTAGTGAGGTGGTGGTCCATTGGCAGAATTCTCCCTTCCATGCAAGAAACCTAGGTTTGATTGTTGGCCAATGCGTCTCATGCGTAGCCACCACCCCTCTGTCAGTGGAAGCTTGCGTGTTGCTATGATGATGAACAGGTTTCAGTGCAGCTTCCAGACTAAGATGGACTAGGAAGAAAAGCCTGGTGATCTACTTCTGAAAATCAGCCAGTGGATCACAGCATCCCGATCCTATTACGCATGGGGTCGCCGTGAGTAATGGCCAACCTGAAAGGAAGCAACTAGACAGCAGTTAACAACAATAACAAGGCAGATGCAGGAAAGCATTGACTGCTATGCAAGTAATGCATGGTCCTCACAGAAGTTCTGCCATTCACTCCTTTACCCATGGATGAGGAAGTTTTCCCCTCATTTCTCATACAAGCATATTACTAATTAAAAGATAAACATGGTTAACTAGAGTAGATAAGGTGTATATGCGATAAAAGGACATCTCTATAATTACAAAGATGAAAGGAAATTTCTAAAAAGTAACAAACACTTTGGAATTAATCATATAGAAGTCAGTGGCAAAGCTCGAAGGAAGTTGCTTGAGTTTAAGGCCGGTATTTTATTCTCTAGACCACACTGCCTCCCTGTGGGAGCTTTTCTGGACAAGGACGTGCCTAAAGAAAAGCAAATCTTATTTTACAAAATTATAAAGTAGTTGTAGCCAGCTTTTATGTCTGTTTATACAAGAAGTCCACTCCCAAGTACTGGGTAATGACCAGTGATTTGTTTTTTATGGAGTAGAAATGTTTTTGTTAATTTAAAAATAAGTAGCCCTGGGAATGATTTATGCAAATGTCAATAACCACAATAGAATTGTTTTGTTTTTAATACTTTGAATAATTATACTTTAAATGTCTTAATCATTTGATTTACTTGTAAAGAATATATGATCCTAAGATCATTGTTCAAAAATCACAAGCGGAGCGCCTTCTCTTTGCTAAAAACCAAACATAACATTTTTAACTTGGTTTACTTCATATTTAATTATAATTATAAAAAAATCACTATAGTGACTGAAATTAATGACTGCTTCCTGTTTGTTTGGAGACTTGGTGGTACAGTGGTTAAGAGCTTGACTGCTAACCAAAAGATCAGCAGTTCTAATCCACCAGTTGCTCCTTGGAAACCCTATGGGGCAGTTCTACTCTGTCCTATAGGGTTGCTATGAGTCGGAATTGACTCGAAGGCAACATTTCTTTTTTCCCCCCGTCTATTTATTCCTCCTGAAGTAGAACTTAACAAAGCTTAAAAAAAAAAAACTTTATTTCTGAAATTTAAACTGGTACAGCCAGCTTGAGAGCCACTTCAAAGATCATTTTTTATTTACCTGGTAAAGAAAGTAATTCATGGAATACTAATTTTTAAAAGAAAAAATCTTATATTTTAGGCACAGTGTACATTTTCATCCATAGAAACTTGACCCAAGCTTCTAACAGTATGCGAGCATCATTCAAAGGCAAAAAGTGGTTTCATTCTTCTGTTCCTACAAAAGATTTTGAGCAATTTCCTGAAATGAAGTAATTGTTCATGATCTATCTTAATGCAAATAACTGAAGGCTCTGCTTTTGAATTTCCAGAATCTCAAAGTATTCAAATTCATTACTTGTCTATTTCCTGACCAATCCCCTTTGAAGTGGTTCTGGGATCTGTTCTATTATTTGAAATGTCTGGCTGTCGGTAAATAGTTGCTATTTTCCTTGATGTCTGTGAAGCTGTTTCTTCCTTGTGACCTTTACCTAAAGTACCTCTTGTGGAGGCCGCATAGGCATTTCCACGTCTGTGTGCTCCAGCCCATACATAGGGCCCTTGTTAGATGTTTTTACTGCTTTATCTTGGTGGGAAAGGAAGCGTATCCACAATATTGACTCAGCTGAATCAACATTTCTCTTTTCTCCAAGGGTCAAGTTGTTTTATTTACTGCACACACACAAATAAAAGCTGGAGTAACGTTGTATATTTAATGATGGGTAATGAAAGCACACATGCCATCCATATGACAAGCACATGATTTCTGCATTTCTGTGCTAGTATTTTAATAAAGATGATAGTGTGCATAATGTTTTATTACGAGCAATAAGAAACATGAATTTGGGGCATGGCAAGAGAAAGGGATAACCTGAGGAAAAGAATAGGGAGAAGGGGACAGAAAATCCAAGGAAACTGCCTAGCACCCTCTCGAAACAAGAGGCAGACACCTACATATTGTAAACTTTGGCCAAAGGGGAAAAATGGACTGATAACAGGAGGAAAAACATAGAATAGGAAGAAAAAAAAATGTTTTCCATTTTCTCTCCTTTTCCAATGAGGCTTAAAAGTTACTGTGGAGACAGCACTCTTTTGAGGCATAAAACCTGGATTTAATCCTGGATTTGTCCCTAATTAACTGTGTGACTTTTGCCAAGTCAGCGTCTTTGGGACTGAGTTTTCTTATACTTAAAATGAAGACACAGCATTAGATAATTCCAAGGATGCTTTTGTTTCTAAAAATTCTAAAAGAAATCAGAAGCACATTCAAGGACAATTGGAAAAGGCCATTCAAGGATAATTCAGTGGGAATTAATGGGGTGGAAATTTCTTATTGTTGTTGTTGTGTGCCATTGAGTCAATTCTGACTCATAGTGACCCAATGTGACAGAGTAGAACTCCCCCATAGGGTTTCCTAGGCTGCAATCTTTACAGAAGCAAATTGCCAGGCCTTTTCTCCCATGAAGCCAAAGGAGGGTTTGAACTGTAGACTTTTTGGTTAGCAGCCAACTGCTTAACCACTGATCCACCAGGGCTCCCCAAGGAGCCCTGACAATTACAAGTCATTGTTCTCACTTTTTTATCAGGTACTGAACACAATACCGAACAATCCTTAGAAGAACTTCTCACATTCCTAAATGATTATTTTTCTTCATTAAGGATGGAGGAAGTGGGGGTGGGGGTGGGGAAGGAAAGAGAAATAGAAGCAAGAGAACTAGCTAGGATAGAAACAGAGTTATTAGGAATAAGGAAAAAAAGATGCAAAGAGAGAAAGAGAAAGCAAATGAATACACCAAAACACAATTATCATGGACTTGTGTAGTCTGAGCAGGGTTTTGATGGATACAGGACATCAGATAGACAATACAGAAAGAGGAGGGAGACCAAGAAGAGGGAACTACATGTACTAAGGCTCAGAGGCATAGAGGTGGGGATGATCATGGTGTGTACAGATAGCAACAATCAGCTTAGTACCAATAGACTCTATATGTGAGGAGCCCAAGAGGATTGTGAGACAAGGTAAGGAATATTGACTTTATCCTGTGGCTGACAAGACTTACTGGAGAATTTGAAGCAGGATAGTAGAGTACTAAAGAGCAAGACCTCTGAAGCCGGCCTGCCCAGGCCAAATTTTCACTCTGTTGCTTACCATTTGGGTGATTTGAGGAAGAAACTTTACCATCCTGTGTCTCAGTTTCCTCATCTATGGAATGGGGACACCTACCTCATTAGCTTGTTGTTAAAATTAAATGACTTAACATCACAAAGTATTTAGAACAGGGCCTGGCACAGAGTAAGCACTCAGTAAATGTTAGATGTCATTATTAGAATCAGATGTTCAATTAAGCAAGGTGACTTTATGGGATATTTCTTAAAGTTCTGACAGGAAAGTATAAAACCGGTGTTGGGTTATGTTTGAGAGTTTTCCAGTGAAGAATCTTATGTGTTTCCCTCCTGAATGAATAAAGCAAAATCACCACTACCTGTTGAAAGCTCAAATAGTCAATGTGCTGAGGGTTAAAAATATATAATGTGTCAGAAATTATTTATACTGGTAAATATAGCCTAACCAAGGAAATGTTTTTATTTTTTCCATCACTAAAATTGTCTCCTTAAGTCAGATGAATCACATGAAATGAAAACATCTATCCACTAATTCTGTGTTAGAACTGAACACTAACAACAGAAGACCAGATGAGTTGTGGGATGACATCAAGGACATCATACATGAAGAAAGTAAAAGGTCATTAAAAAGACAGGAAAGAAAGAAAAGATCAAAATGGATGTCAGAAGAGACTCTGAAACTTGCTCTTGAACATTGAGTAGCTAACGTGAGTGGAAGAATGGTGAAGTAAAAGAGCTGAACAGAAGATTTCAAAAGGCAGCTCAAGAAGACAAAGTATTACAATGAAATGTGCAGAGACCTGGAGATAGACAACCAAAAGGAAAGAACGCCCTCAGCATTTCTCAAACTGAAAGAACTGAAGGAAACATTCAAGCATCCAGTTGCAATATTGAAGGATTCTATGGGCAAAATATTGAATGATGCAGAAAGCATCAAAAAAAAGATGGAAGGAATACACAGAGTCACTGTACCAAAAAGAATTGGTCGACATTCAACTATTTCAGGAGGTAGCATATGCTCAAGAACTGATGGTACTGAAGGAAGAGGTCCAAGCTGCACTGAAGGCATTGGCAAAAAAGAAGGCTCCAGGAATTAACGGAATACCAACTGAGATGTTTCAACAAATAGATGCAACACTGGAAGCGCTCCCTCATCTATGCCAAGAAATCTGGAAGACAGCTACCTGGCCAACCAACTGGAAGAGATCCATATACCTGCCCATTCCAAAGAAAGGTGATCCAACAGAGTGTGGAAATTATTAAACAATATCATTAATATCACATACAAGTAAAATGTTGCTAAAGATCATTCAAAAACAGTTGCAGCAGTACATGGACAGGGAACTGCCAGAAATTCAAGCTGGATTTAGAAGAGAATATGGGACAGGGGATATCATTGCTGGTGTCAAATGAATCTTGGCTGAAAGCGGAGAATACCATAAAGATGTTTTACCTGTGTTTTATTGACTATGCAAATGCATTTGACTGTGCAGATCATAACAAATTATAGATAACATTGCAAAAAATGGAAACTCTAGAATACTTTATTGTGCTTGTGCAGAAACTGTACATAGCCCAAGAGGCAGTTGTTCAAACAGAATAAGGGGATACCACATGGTTTAAAATCAGGAACGGTGTGCATCAGGGTTGTGTCCTTTCACCATACTTATTCAAACTCTATGCTGAGTAAATAATCCAAGAAGCTCGACTAAATGAAGAACATTGCATCACGATTGGAAGAAGACTCATTAACAACCTGCAATACACAGATGACACAACCTTGCTTGCTGAAAGTGAAGAGTGCTAGAAGCACTCACTGATGAAGATCAAAGACCACAGCCTTCAGTATGTATTACAACTTAACATAAAGAAAACAAAAATTCTCATGACTGAACCAATAAGCAGTATCATGATAACCAGAAGAAATATTAAAGTTGTCTAACAGGTATACTTAGTTTTTAAGATAGGCCTTCTTACGGTTCCATGAGGAGTCAGTCAAAGAGATTGATAAACTGTACTGCATAAAACAGAATCAGTTAGAGGGAGCTAGAGAGAAGGAGAGAAAAGATTGATAGAGAAAGCAGTCCCAGGAGCAAGGCAGGAAGCTGCAGCACAGGAAGAAAAGATGACCAGTGGAAATTCCACCGTCTTTATCCCAAAACACCAATAAATCTGCTACTTATTTAAAAAAAAAAATTAAAGTTGTCAAAGATTTCATATTACTTGGATCCACGATTAACGCCCATGAAATCAAATGATTTCAAGAAATCAAACGATGTATCACATTGGGCAAATATGCTGCAAAAGATCTCTTTAAAATGTTAAAAGGCAAAGATGTCACCTTGAGGATTAAGGTGTGCCTGACCAAAGCCATGGTATTTTCAATCACCCCATATGCATGCAAAAGCTGGACAATGAATCATGAAGACAGAAGGAGAATTGATAACATTTGAATTATGGTGTTGGCATAGAACATTGAATATACCATGGACTGCCAGAAGAACAAACATATCTGTCTTGGGAGAAGTACAGCCAGAATACTCCTAGGAGCGAGGATGGTGAGACTTTGTCTGAATATATTATAAGGAGGGACCAGTCCCTAGAGAAGGACATCATGCTTGGCAAAGTAGAGGATCACCGAAAAAGAGGAAGACCCCCAACAAGATGGACTGACACAGTGGCTGCAACAGTGGGCTTAAGCATAGCAATAGTTGTAAGGATGGCACAGGACCGGGCAGGTTTTTGTTTGTATGTGGCATTTCTATGAGTCAGAACCAACTCAATGGCACCTAACAAAAACAATTCTGTGTAGGCCTGGTGTGGTGCAAATGGTTAACACACTAGGATGCTAACTGAAAGGTTGGAAGTTTGAGTCAACCCAGAAGCACCTCGAAAGAAAGGCCTGGTGATATACCTCTGAAAAATCAGCCATTGAAAACCCTATAGAGCACAGTTTTACTCTGACATGGAATTGACTCAACAGCAACTGGTTTTTAAATCTTCTGTGTGGATCCTGGGTAAATAAGTCAATGAAGAAGAAGACATTCACCCTCTTCTAATGTCCAGCTTTGGAAGAGATAGTCCAGTAAGAAGCTAGCCTTGAGTTTTAAATTCTTATGAAAACCAGACTTACTGGACCCACTGAGACTGGCAGAACCCCTGAATCTATTACCCTGAAATAATCGTTAAATCTTGAACCAAAACTATCCCCTGAAGTCATCATTGAAGTAAACAATACTTTAGCCCAATTAGTATAATGTTTGCCTTGAACATTGAGTCCTTTCAGAGAACTATCTATATGAGAACAAATTGGCAACAGTCACTCTATAGCATAGACAAAATCTTTAGGGGCAGTGAGACACAGCTAACGGTGATGAAACAGTACAAGGAGAGATGGCAAAAAATGGTGAGACATTATGAAGATTGTAACCAATGTTATTAAGCTGTACATGGAGAAATTGTTGAATAGGTGTAGGTTTTGTTGTGCATATTGTTACCAAGAATAAAATTAAATTAAAAAAAGAAGAAAAAGGAGACTTGCAGCAACATAGTGCTTTAGGCAGAAGCACCATGCCGTCCCTCCACAGCAAAGATTTGAAAAACTAAGCCAAACAGAGAAAACAGCAATCCTGAAATCTTAAACATCAAATGAAGAGATAAAGAACTCAGCCAAGCACCAAATGGAATAAGAACTGACAGAGAACAGACAGCAAGAACACATACATGGAGAGGTCCCCTATTAGCTAATGCAGCACAGATCCGCCATCTTGGACTCCTATCAGAGACCAGCAAATAGGGGGTATGAGAAAGCAGCTTCACAGAGCTTCCGGCAGGAGACAGACTAACCAGTAAACAGCAATATACACTTTCCCACCCCCCAACTTTCTTCCCCCCAACTCGGCCTCCTCTGCTTCCCGTGGCCACAGTCTCTTGGCCAGGAAGCACTGGCTGCTTGGATTCCACCCGCCTGTACTGGCCAACTCCCTCAGTGCCATTTGTTGGCTGCTGGGGTTGATTTTTTTTCTGCTTCTTTTGATTTCTTCCTTACCTCTCACCACCTCCCTCCTTCTGCTCAAATACCTGGCTCCGTGCACCATCTTTGCTTCTTCCTGAAGGGCTGTGGAGCTCCGTTCGAGTGTGGAACCGCTTCCCAGTCCAGGTTGCTGCACTGGTGGGATCCCGGGGCTTTTTTTGTTTGTTTGTTTTGAATTGTTTCTTTTCTCGAGTTGGGAACCCGTTCTAGCCAGGTGGTGCTGCGTGGCTTGGGACCTACCCCCTCAGCTTGTGCGGACACACAGAGGGATCCTTGAGAGCATTTGTTTCTTTGGGTTTTTTTTTTTCTTTCTGTTTTTTGGGGGGTTTTCCTTGTTCTTTTTTTTTTTTATTTGTTTTGTTTTCTTTTCCCTCCTTTTCCCTTTCTTCATTACTCAGTTTCTCATCTCTCTATACCTTCCTTTTCTTCCTGTCCCCTGGCACTAAATACTTCTACACCTCCTAGCCAGGCTGTACTTCAACACCTGGGAACAACTTCACTAGACCTCGTAGCTGCACCAGTGGGATCCCTGGGAGCTTTGCTGTTCTTTTTTCTTTCGAATTTTTATTTATTCATTCTTTTCTTTTCTTTTTTTTCTTTTTCTTCCCCTTTTTGTTTTTCTCCATTTCATAGTCGCTCATCTCTCCACTCCAACGGCAAGCTCCCCTAGCACTCTTCTTTGTTTGTTTGTATGTTTTGGCTCCTGTTCCTCTCTCTTCTCTCCCATACCCATATTAGCTCCACACATCACAATCTCCCCACTCCATCCTGCCTACATGCACCATGCACTTAACATCACACCACCAAGCAGCACAGGCACAGCCTACCGGAACCTGCCCTGCACTGATTACTGACCTGCCCTGGTGGCTGTAGTAAGTGCCACAAACTACCCATCCCAGCAACTCCTCTTCAGCTAGGCCCACCCTGCTGTACCATATCTGAGCGAATGACCCCGCCAATAGGAGAAGGAGGCAAAAAGTATTGTGCCCATGGACGAGCAAACAACAAAGAACACACAGAGCACCTGCTCAGACATAGCCAAATTAAAAAAAAAAAAAAAAAAAAAAACAGGATGAAACAAACAAATCTACAATCAATAAATGAGAAAAATAACTACTGAATGCCCCAAAGAGAGTAGACAATATCAAAACATTTACAAAAACATGACTGGATGGTTCCAGTATGTGTCCAAAATAAAACACCAGATGACTTTCCAGTGGAAGAAAATGCACTAGAACTACCTGATAAGGAATTCAAATCTCTAATACTCAGCCTTATCCAAGAGTTGAAGCAAAAAGCAGACAAAAAAAGAGGAAAAAATAGACAAATTCATGGAAAAAACAGACAAAAAAATGGAAGAATTCAGGAAAATAATGCAGGAACAAAATGCCAAAATAAATTTACAACCAGAAAGTATACAAAAACAACAATTAGAAACCCAAAAGATAAACAAGATTTCAAAAATGGACAGTGTTGTAGAAGGGTTGAGGAGCAGATTTGAAACGGTGGAAGATAGGATCAGCAGAATTGAAGACGAACACTTGGATACAACTCTGTTTGAGGAAAAAATCAGAAAAAAGAAAGAAGAAAAATGAAGAGACCCTGAGAATTATGTGGGATACAATCAAAAACAAAAATCTTCAAGTGATTGGAGTTCCAGAATAGGGGGAGCAAACAGAAGACATAGAGTGAATCATTGAAGAATTGCTGACAGAAAACTTCCCCAATATCATGAAAGATGAAAAGCTGACCATCCAAGAAGCTCAACGAACCCCATATAGGATAGACCCCAAAAGAACATCACCAAGGCATATCATAATCACACTTGCTAACCAAAGACAAACAAAGAATCCTGAGAGCAGCTTGAGGAAAACAAAAAGTCACCTACAGAGGAGAAACAATAAGACTAAGCTCAGATTATTCGGCAGAAACCATGCAGGCAAGAAGGCAATGGGTTGACATATGTGAAACCTTGAAAGAAAAAAGTTGCCAGCCAAGAATAATATATCCTGCAAAACTCTCATTCAGATATGATGGTGAAATTAGGACATTTCCAGATAAACAGAAATTAATGGACTATGTAAAAAACAAACTTACAAGAATTACTAAAGAGAGTCCTTCGATCTGAGAACAATAACATCAGACCACAGACTGAATCTAGGATGCAGGATCGTGCCAGCCAGATACCAACCTAGGAAATGAACTCTCAAGGACCATCCAAACCAAAAGAATTACAACAAGGAACCAGAGAGGTTAATCTGTAAATGACAACAACATCAGAACAATAAAAGAGGGAATAAATGGTGTAGATATAGAACCTTCTAATGGAGAGGAAGTCAAGTGGTACCAAGTAATAAGAGACTGGTTCAAATCTAGGAACATACAGGTAAATTTCAAGGTAAACACAAAGAAAATTAACAAACCTACTCATCAAAATAAATAAGAAAAACATAAATTCTCAGTAAAAACAAAACCTGCAAAAACAAAAGAAATGAAAAAATTCCACAAACAAAAGAAACTCAGCACAGAAGAGTAAGAACAAAACTGGAGGACATTATGCTGAGTGAAATCAATCACAAAAGGACAAATATTGTATGAGACCTCTACTGTATAACTCATGTAAAAGTTTACACACAAAAAGAAACAATCTTTGTTGGTTACAAGGGATGGGAGGAGTGGGGGGGAACTAAATAGATAAGTGGTAACATTGGTGAAGGGTAAGACAGTACACATTACTGGGGAAGCCAGCACAACTTGTACAACGAAACGTCATGGAAGCTCCATAGACACTTCCAAACTCCCTGAGGGACTGAATTGCTGGGCAGAGGGCTGTGGGGACCATGGTCCTGGGGAACATCTAGCTTAATTGGCATAACACAGTTTATAAAGACAATGTTCTACGTTCTACCCTGGTGAGTAGCGTCTGCGGTCTTAAAAACCTGTGAGCAGCCATCTAAGATACTCCACTGGTCTCACCACTTTGGGAGCAAGGGAGAATGAAGAGAACAAGATACAAGGAAAAGATTAGTCCAAAGGACTAATGGACCACAGCTACCACTACCTCCACTAGACTGAGTCCAGTACAGCTGGATGGTGCCCAGCTACCACCACTGACTACTCTGACCAGGATCACAATAGAAGGTCCTGGACAGAACTGGAAGAGGATGTAGAACAGTATTCTAACTCACAAAAAAAAAGACCAGATTTACTAGAATGACAGACTGGAGAAACCCCGAGAGTATGGCCCCCGGACACCCTTTTAGCTCAGTGGTGAAGTCACTCCTAAAGTTCACCGTTCAGCCAGGGATTGGACAGCCTCATAAACAAAATGGGACTAATGAGGCACAGCAGTCCAGGGACAAGGACTAGAAGGCAGGAGGGGACAGGAAAGCTGGTGATAAGGAACCCAAGGTTGAGAAGGGACAGTGTTGACATGTCACGGGGTTGTTAACTATTGTCTAGGGCAATATGTGTACTAACTGTTTAATGAGAAACTATTTGTTTTGCAAACCCTCATCTAAGGTACAAAAAAAAAAGGGATTATCTATGTGGGATCAAATTGATGACAGCAACTGAAAACGTTTGATGGGAAGCCTAGGGGACAGTGAGTTGAAGATAATGGTGATGGAATAATTTGGAAAAGGATAGTGAGAATAGCAGCACAACTGGAAGAATGTAAACGATGTCACTGAATTGTACATGTAGAAACTTTCAAAATGGTGTAACTTTGGCTATGTATATTTTCACCAAAAAAGGGGTCCTCAAGGTTGAGAAGGGAGAGTGTTGACATGTTGTGGGGTTGTTAACCATTGTCATAAAACAATATGTGTACTAGGGCCAGAAGGCAGAAGGGGACAAGGAAGCTGGTGATAGGGAACCCAAGCTTGAGTAAGGACAGTGTTGATGTGTTGTGAGGTTGTTAACCATTGTCATAGGGCAACATGTGTACTAACTGTTAAATGAGAAACTATTTTGTTCTGTAAGCCTTCATCTAAAGTGAGAATAGCAGCACAATTGGAAGAGCATAGTCAATGTCACTGAACTTTGCATGTGGAAATTTTTGAAATGGTGTATCTTTGGCTATGCATATTTTCACCAAAAAAAAAAAGGTCGAGAAGGGACAGGGTTGACATGTTGTGGGATTGTTAACCAATGTCATAAAACAATATGTGTACTACTGTTTCATGAGAAAAAAAAAAGTACAAAAAAAAAGAATATGTGTACTGACTGTTTAATGAGAAAGTATTTGTTCTGTAAACCTTCATCTAAAGCACAATAAAAATTTTTTTTTTTTAAGTAATAAAACATAAAAAAAAAGAAGAAAAAGAAGCTAGCCTTGAGCTCTAAGCTGGAGCTGGGAAATGGGGAGCCATTTATGAGAACTGGGCCCCAGACAGATAATGGGTCCCCTATGAAAGGTAGTAATGCTAACTTGCTAGGGCAATGCTCGAATACCCAACCCTACTCCTCTCGCTTTCCCTGGACAGGAAATATGGGAACCTTCTGAAATCAGTAAATGGACACCAACTCATTTGGAACAATATATGAATTGCAAGTAAAAAGAAAAATTTCTACAAGTACAGGAGAAAATATTTCAAAAGGATAAAACTCAGGTTAGCATTAGACTTAATAAAACACTAAATGCCAAAAAAAAAAAAAAATGAAGAAAAAGATTGGGCGCCAAAACTTTTATGCTCAGCCAATTTTCCTTCATTTGTGAAGGCAACAAAATATATTCTCAAGTATACAGGAGCTTAGAAAATACATTATTCAAATATATCTTTCTTCAAAATGTTTAATTAAAGACTTCCTCAAGCAAATATAAATTAGTCAAAATAAGAGATAACCATTGTTTAAGAGGCTTTCTGTGTTCTCCTCCCTCAGGAGTCCAGTGGGATGAAACATCATCAGGTGGAGTCTGCAGTCAGGAGAGAGAAGCTTGACTCTACTTGTTTCCTTCAACTATTCATCTGCCTTTCCTATCCTTCCTCAGCCTCAGGAAGTTTACCTTGTGTCTGGCTTATACACATCCCACTGTTCACATGTAATCTCCTGCCATCTTCATAGCTCACGAAACAATAACTGGTCCATTATTTATGACACTTGCTAATCATGAATAAAATAGTTAAATGTTTAGGCATTGTACTGAGAGAATAAACTAAACTAAACTTAGCTTCCAAAAAAGAAGAGTTACATAGTGCACCAGAGTTATTATCTCCATTGTATATCAACCTGAATAATTTTCTGTAACATTAAAATATATATTGACCAGACAAAATCATTGGAATTTTTTTCATTGGAAAAAATGAACAGAACTCCTGCTGCAGATATTAACTGTTTCCAAGCACCTCTTCATGCTACCTTTTTTCCAAAACAGTCAGGAAACAGGAAAAAATGCTGACGGTGGCTATTTCTGGAGAATGAGATTTGTCTACTTGTCAATTTTTCTACAATCACTCTTCTGTTAAAAAAAAAAAAAAAGATTTTTAAATACACCATAAACAATTTTGAACAAACCCCTTAATAACACATACTTCAAACTATGAATATCAATAGACTACTATGGCAATGAGAGTCCCTGAGTGCTGCAAATAGTAACGCACTCAGATGGTAATCAAAAGGTTAGAGGTTCCAATCCACCCAGAGGTCCCTCAAAAGAAAGGCAATCTATTTCCAAAACTTTAGCCATTGAAAACCCTGTGAAACACAGTTCTACTCTGACACACATGGCTGCGCGTGAGTCAGAATGACTCCACCGCTACTGGTTTTATTATGATAATGACGTTTATCTCTGGGTGATAGCAGAATGGATGATTTTTTTTTTAAACTTTCCAAATTATCCATAATGATATTATAAAGCATTACATAATCATATTACATGATGTATAGCTGTATTCCATAACAACTGCTTTTTATGGGGAGAAACATTTTTCACTTAAAAATGAAGGAAAACGTCAACATGTAAAATACAGCCATGCAGCCCATAACGTGCGTTCGGAAAACATCCAACTGAATAGAAGTCCATGGTCCCATAAGGTTAACAGCACAGAGAGGAGGAGGAGGAGACTGCGGCCCCACCACATACAGGAGTGAGAGAAGGAGAAAGGCTCTCAGTCCTGTATCACATAACGTCCACAATGTTGTTGTTGTTAGTTGCTTCCGACTCACTGGCACCCTATATACAACAGAACTACACTGCCTGGTCCTGCACCATCCTCACAGTCTTTACTATCCTTGAGCCCATCGTTGCAGCCACTGTGTCAATCTATCTCGTTGAGGGTCCTCCTCTCTTTCACTGACCTTTTACTTTGCCAAGCATGATGTCCTTCTCCAGAGACTGGTCTCTCCTGATAACATGTCCAAAGCACATAAGATGAAGTCTCGCCATCCTTGCTTCTAAAGAGTATTCTCTGTACTTCATCCAAGACAGATTTGTTTGTTTTGCTGGCAGTCCATGGTATATTCAACATTCTTCGCCAACACCATAGTTCAAAGGCATCAATTCTTCTCTGATCTTCCTTATTCATTGGCCAGCTTTCGCATGCGTATGAGGCAATGGAAACACCATGACTTGGGTCAGGTGCACCTTCGTCCTCAAGGTGACATCTTTGCTTTTTAACACTTTAAAGAGGTCTTTTGCAGCAGATTTGCCCAATGCAGTATGTCATTTGATTTCTTGACTGTTGCTACCATGGGCATTGATTATGGATCCAAGTACAATGAAATCCTAAACGACTTCAATCTTTTCTCTGTTTATCATGATGTTGCTTATTGGTCCAATTGTGAGGATTTTTGTTTTCTTTATGTTGAGGTGTCATTCATACTGAAGGCTGCAGTCTTTGATCTTCATTAGTAAGTGCTGCAAGTCTTCTTCACTTTCAGCAATCGAAGTTATGTCATCTGCATATTGCAAGTTGTTAATAAGTCTTCCTCTAAACCTGAGGCCACATTCTTCTTCATATAGTCCAGCTTCTCAGATTCTTTGCTCAGCATACAGATTGAATAAGGATACAATCCTGACACACACCTTTCCAGACTTTAAACCATGCAGTATCCCCCTTTCCTGTTCAAACCACTGCCTCTTGACCTACATACAGGTTCCTCATGAGAACAATTAAGCGTTCTAGAATTCTTGTTCTTCACAATGTTATCCATAATTTGCTATGATTCACACAGTCGAATGCCTTTGCATAGTCAATAAAACACAGGTAAACATCTTTCTGGTATTCTCTGCTTTCAGCCAAGATCCATCTGACATCAGCAATGATATCCCTCATTGCACATTTTTTTCTGAATCTGGTTTGAACTTCTGGCAGTTCTCTGTCCATGTACTGCTGTAACCACTTTTGAATGATTTTCAGCAAAATTTTACTTGTGTGTGATAGTAATGATATTGTTCAATAATTTCAGCATTCTGTTAGATCACCTCTCTTTGGAATGAGCACAAATATGGATCTCTTCCAGTCTGTTAGCCAGGAAGCTGTCTTCCAAATTTTTTGGCATAGATGAATGAGCACCTCCAGCACTGCATCCATTTATTGAAACATCTCAACTGGTATTCCGTCAATTCCTGGAGGCTTGTTTTTCACCAATGCCTTCAGTGCGTCTGGGACTTCTTCCTTCAATACCATCAGTTCTTGATCATCTGCTACTTCCTGAAATAGTTGAACATGGGCCAATTCTTTTTTGTACATTGACTCTGTGTATTCCTTCCATCTTCTTTTGTCATTCAATATTCAATATTCCTGTGTCATCCAATATTTTCCCCATAGAATTCTTCAGTACTGCAACTCAAGGCTTGAATTTTTAATTCAGTTCTTTCAGCTTGAGAAATGCCAAGTGTGTTCTTCCCTTTTGGTTTTCTAACTCCAGGTCTTTGCCTATATCATTATAATATTTTACTTAGTCTTCTTGAGCCATCCTTTGAAATCTTTTGTTCAGCTCTTTTACTTCATCACTTCTTCTGTTTGCTTTAGCTAGTCTATGTTCAAGAGCAAGTTTTAGAGTCTCTTCTGACATCCATTTAGGTCTTTTCTTTCTTTCCTGTCTTTTTAATGACCTTTTGCTTTCTTCATGTATGATGTCCTTGAAGTCATTCCACAACTCATCTGGTCTTCAGTCATTAGTGTTCAATACGTCAAATCTATTCTTGAGATTCTATCTAAATTCCAGTGGGATAGACTCAAGGTCATATTTGGGTCTCATGGACTTACTCTAATTTTCTTCAGTGTCAACTTGAACTTGCATAAGAGCAATTGATGGTCTGTTCCGCAGCCAACCCTTGGCCTTTTTCTGACTGATAATGAGCTTTTCCATTGTCTCTTTCCACAGATGTAGTCAAGGCTCACATGTGTAGTCACCATCTATGTTGTTGAAAAAAGATATTTGCAATGAAGAAGTCGTTGGTCTTGCAAAATTCTATCATGCAATCTCCAGCGGGATTTCTATCACCAAGGCCATATTCTCCAACTACCAATCCTTCTTCTTTGTTTCGAACTTTCGCATTCCAATCACCAGTAATTATCAACGCATCTTGATTGCATGCTTGTTCAATTTCAGATTGCAGAAGTTAGTAAAAATCTTCAATTCCCTCATCTTTGGTGTTAGTGGTTGATGCATAAATTTGAATAATAGTTGTATTAACTGCTCTTCTTTTTTGTTTTTGTTGTTAGGTGCCATGGAGTCACTTCCAACTCACAGTGACCCTGTATACAACAGAACGAAACTCTGCCCAGTCCTGTGTCATCCTCATGATTGTTGTTAGTGTTTAAGCCCATTGTTGCATCTACTGTGTAAATCCATCTCATTGAGGGTCTTCCTCTTTTTCACTGACCCTCTACTTTACCTAGCATGATGTCTGTAACAGTTAATATTGTGTGTCAACTTAGCTGGGCCATGATTCTCAGTGTTTTGGCAGTTGTATAATATTGTGATCACCTCCTTGTT
The DNA here is from genome assembly GCA_030035585.1 of Dugong dugon. Classification (NCBI taxonomy): domain Eukaryota; kingdom Metazoa; phylum Chordata; class Mammalia; order Sirenia; family Dugongidae; genus Dugong; species Dugong dugon. Next base: position 14,001,577 of record CM057463.1, on the reverse strand, counting down.
GAAATTTGATATGTGATCACCCCCACGATGGAATCTGCTGAGTGGTACTGGCAAGGGCAGGGCCTGTGGTGGCTCACTGCCCCCTCAGCTTTCATCTCCCTGCCTTCCTCTGCCTAATTCCTTCCTGCTCGACTTGCCGGGGCTTTTGTTTGTTCTAGATCCTGCAGCTAGCTCCTGTTCATCTGACCTCCTGTTCTTGGGACTTGAGCTAGTACTTAGCCTGCCAATCTTAAAATTTGTCAACCTTCACAGCCTGCTACAGCCCTGCTCTCTGGCCTGCTGATCTTGGGTTCACCAATCCCTGCAGCTACGTGAATCAGGAGAATCCTCTTTCCTACCCTACAGACTTGGGATGTACAGCCTCTAAAAACAGTATGGGCCATTTTGTTGACATAAATCTTTCTGTCTATATGTACACTTTTTTTATTTTGTTTCTCTAGAGAACCAGCCTAAGACAATGTCCTTCAACAGGGACTGGTCCCTCCTGATAACATGTCCAAAGTATGTGAGACGTAATCTCACTATCTTCGCTTCTAAGGAGCATTCTGGCTTCTTTGTAGGCTTATGGATATTATACTATCACTGACAGCTTTGTATATCAGAGTAGATCTTGAAATGTTCTTTTGTTATTTTTGATGATGAATGCAACCCCATTCCTCTTCAATTAGTCATTCCTGGCATAGTAGACCATCTGATTGTCCAATTCAAAGTAGCCGATACCAGTCTATTTCAGCTCACTAATACCTAGGATAGCAGTCTTTATGCATTCCATCTCATTTTTGATGACTTCCAATTTTCCTAGATTCATACTTTGTACATTCCATGTTCCAATTTTTAATGAATGTTTGCAGCTGTTTCTTCTCATTTTAAGTCATGCCACCTCAGTAAATGAATATCCCAAAAGCTTGACTCCATCCACATCATTAAGATTGACCCTACTTTGAGAAGGCAGTTCCTCTTCAGTTGTATTTGGAGAGTTTTCCAACCTGAAGGACTCATCTTCCAGCACTGTACCAGACAGTGTTCTGCTGCTGTGCATAAGGTTTTCACTGACCAACTTTTTCAGAAGTAGACCACCAAGTCCATCTTCCTAGTCTGTCTTATTCTGGAAGCTACACTGAAACCTGTCCACCATGGGTGACCCTGCTGGTATTTGAGATACTGGTGGCATAGCTTCCAGCATCACAGCACCACACAAGCCACCACAGTACAACAAAGTGACATACTTGTGGGAAATAGGACATTTTGTGATTTGGACGTTGTGTGGGAACACTTTATTATATGTGCACTCACCTCCTTCTGGTCTCCTCCCCCTCAGCTCGCCGCTTGTTCAAGTGTGGCCAGATGGCATCCCCCTCCCCTCAGTCCCCTCCCTCCTACATCTTTGTAAGCCTTTCTCCTTCCCTCACTCCTGCTGGGGGAGGGGGGCATAGGGAGGTCACAGGCTCCTCCTCCTCCCTGCTCTGTATAACCTTATGGGACCATGGATGTATATGTGGTTGGATTTTGCCAGAACAGACATTATGCAGCACATGACTGTATGATGTTTGCACAGTGTCCAAATCACATAACGTCCTATTTCACAGAACATATCATGGACATTAAGCGAAGCGTGATTGTAATGTCATGAACTCACTAAAAAAGAGCCCATTTTAGGCATTTTAATAACCAGGGGTGACTTTACTGGGAATTGTCAGTGTGAATAATGACTAGCAGTGATGTCAAGAACATCAAGGGAGGAGAAGAAGTAATCCAATTATCAAATACTGCAGAGGTCAAGTATACCAAGACTGAGAAGCCTCCATTTTATTTCACAAGGCAAAAGCTGTTTCAGTAGAATGGTGAAGGCCAAACTTAAATGTAACAGCTTGAAGAGTGAAAAGAAAGAAGGAAGATAGGGACCCTGAAGAGTCTCTGGGTGGTGCAAACTGTTAACGTGCTCGGCTGTTAACCGAAAGGTTGGAGGTTTGAGTCCACCCAGGAGCCTTTGAAGAAAGGTTTGGTGATCTGCTTATGAAAAATCAGCCACTGAAAACATTACGGAGCACAGTTCTACTCTGACACACATGGAGTTGCCATGAGTTGAAATTGACTTGACGGCAACTGGCTTGGTTTTTGATTTTAGGGACCTTGAAAAGCATCAGAAAGGTTGAGTGCTCAAAGTACCTGTCACAGGGCAGAAGGGACAGTCCCTGTCCAAAGCGTCCAAAGCAGTATCCTGTTGGTTGCCTCTGCAACTATAATTCTCCACTTTTCCCTTAAAAATAATTTCCAATTTCTTTTGGAAATCCATGTGGTTCCAGTGAATCTTACTCTATTTCTCTACAGGAGTGGATTACATAGCCTAGGCTAAATGAATCAAGGCATTCTATTCCCCTGACAGTGATTGGTTTATGGTTGGATATGTGGCCTACATTAGTCCAAATAAAGGAATAACCAAGATTTTTGCCAGGAATTCTGGGACATGGTTGCCAAGGTCACCCCTTGTCACCACTCTGAGAACCACGATTCACACTATATTCCATGTGAATTGTACCCCTTGCAGTGGTGTGGCACAGTGGCCCTCACAAAGGCTCCTTCTTCCTGCTGTGGAAAATGCATTGTAAGGATGTCATGTCTGTAAGTTGAGGCCATCTCGTGACCGTGAAGAAAGACAGTATAAGGGTAATCCAACATGTCAACAAAGCTGACTGACATGAGGTGAAAGCTGAGTGGATAAGAGAGAAATACAGCTGAAGCCCAGTCCAAATTTCATGTGCAGCTTGTCCTAACTCTGGACTTTTTCAGTAACATGAGCCAATAAATCCCTTTTGTTTATCAACCTAGTTAGAATTGAGTTTTCTGTTATGTACAACGAAAATTATTGTTATAATACATCCTAGTTCATTGTTTGTCCTTACTGAAAACACTGTATACAAAGGCTTGAGTTATATTTTTTAAACAAGCAGGGGGAGCCACCTATATTCTCCAGAAAAAGAAAGATGAAATTTAACAGGACATTTTAAGAGTCTTTGGGTGGGGCAAACAGTTAATGTATCCGGCTGCTAATCAAAAGGTTAGAGGATGGAGTCCACCCAGAGGGCACCTCGAAAGAAAGACCTGGTGATCTACTTCCAAAATATTGAAAACCCTATGGAGCACAGTTCCACTCTGACACCCATGGGGTCGCCATGAGTTGGAATCGATTCAATGGCAGCTAGGTTTTGTTTCTTTCATTTTGTTGGGCCAAGAGGAAGACAGAGCAGGACTTTGAAGCCCATGTTGTCATATCTGAGTCAGCAGGCACACTGTGGCTTTTCTGCTGCTTCTTCCCTTCATAGACACTGTCCTCTGGGAGATTTCCAGCTGTGAGTACTGTCAAGCTGTGTTCTCCACCTTTCCACCAGAGTAAGCTGATGTTCATTTCTTACTTAATATATGTTTTAGCTTAACTATTACCAAACTTTCCATTTCTTCCTGTGTGTATATTATTTCTATGTACTGTTTTACCCAGTCTAAGAAAGTAGAAAATCATCTAGGTTAATCCTGGAAATAGGCTTCCAGTTCAGGTTTCTTTCCATTACACCATTGTACACAGATGAATATCTTTTCCACTGAACAAAATTTACAGGATATGCTTCAGTTTTAAGAATTAAAAAGAAAGGAAAATACATGTTAAACCGAAAAGAATTTAAGAAAAAAGACAACCCTAAACCAGACAAATAAGACTCTCTATGCCACGTTCTGGAGAACTTTAGCTTAAATCCTCTCTACTCAACTTTTGCCTTTAATCATACTTTGTCTAATGTGATATTCTCTCCTCATGTGAAAGTTGTTAAGTACATAGAAGGTAAAATCAGTCCACATTTTCTTGATCCTAATGCTTCCCAATAGTCCAATTTGCAGACACAGAAGGCCATGTTCAACATGAAGCATGGCTTAATGAATCTTTCCGCTCTGAGAAGACAAAATCACTTCAAAGAAGTTGCTATCCTGAGAGGACGAAAAACTTTAGCTTGATTTCTAGCTAAATAATCATTTATATACACCACACTCCCCTCCCAAACACACACACACACACACACACCCCAACTAAATATTAAACATCCAAGAAATTTTAATCCAGACCCAGAAAGTAACACCTTAAAGACAGAGGGGATAAAAGAAGAAACAGGGAAAAATAATTTGCCAGACAAGTATTAGTATCCCAAGGAAATTCCATTACTAAAACTGTCTGTCATTATGAGCTGAAGAGATTATATTCTATGGTCTTCAGAAATAAAGTCACCAGTAGTTACAAAGTCACAAAGTAGTCTACTTGCTACAAAATACATCTCAGGAGAATGACCGAGGGATACAAAAACACAGTGAAGAATATTCAAGCTACTATCATTGAAAAGACACAAAAATGATTAACTCATTCATCCTTGCTTCAGTATCACTTTCTAGATTACAAATAATCCTTAGAATAGTATAACTTTTGTTTTTTATCATGCTACATACACTATTTTAATTATATATTTGGCTATTTGACTACTGTTGTCCGTTTTGCAAAAGGTTCTCTCCTATAGAAACCTGGGGTGCTACATGAATAATAAGGTCTACTTCATTTAAAGTGTGATGTCCGATCTCATAACTCTGAATTTTATAGAATAAATGAATTCAATATTAGCAATAAAATATTATATGTTATACTTGCATTTGTTTCCTTTACAGATATATCTCTGGGTAAAGACCAAACTATTTAAAAGGTGGCTTTAAAATGCCATCTACTCCGTATTTATAATCACCCAAGGCCTCATTAATTTTTATAATACCAAAAGCCATAAAGAAGAATTTATGAATAAATACTTCAGAAAACAGGCTGTTCAGTAGATAATTAAGTTGTCTGAAGAAGTAAAGTCCTCATTATCCACTAGAAGATTCAACATTAGATGCTGGTCAGTGAGGTTGTTGGCTTTTTGTTTTTTGATTTTCTTTCAGAGCATTAGTTATAGGTCACCTATGCTCTTAAGAAAATGTATGATAATATATACTTCAAACACGAAATTCTACTGATTTGTACCAAAGATGTTTTCTATACTTTGACACTCCAAAAATACAATTGAAAGTCTTTTTTAACAGCAAGCAGTCTCTAAAATATGAAATAATTTTCTATTTATGAGAAGAAATCAATTTTTTGTATTCATATGGTGTTACTGAAAATTTCCGCATTCATGCACTTTAACCAATTGATGAACACTTCTTATTTCACTTTATTAGGGATTTTAAGAAGTCAGAGTTTTCTATATTACATTTTTTAATGTAGAATTTGTTCTTCATAACTGAAAAATCCTAAAATCCATATCTGCTTATTTCAACTGGCAGTGACAAACTATACTAATTCTCTGCAGAAGAACTTGGAATCCTTAGCATCCTTAGAGAGATGAAGCTTTGTGAAAACTATCAGCCAACAATATATGCTGGTATTTGTTGACTTAGTTGGCCTTGGTTGCTGTGGAATAGACTAGAGGCTGCCAATTTCACAGAAAAATAATGAATATCAAAGCACGACTTGTCCCCATGGTTGGGGGTTTTCTTGATAGGGAAGTTAAAATGTGCAGACATTTTTTTCCTCCTGTCAAGTTAGAGAAGTGATTAAAAAAAAAAAAAAAAAGCAACTGAATGGAGATTCACAAGTTTGAGATGTATGTGTGTGTGTATATATGTACGTGGTTCGATAAACTATGATACATCATCATAATGGAGTACTATGTGGCTATCTGTCAGTTTGTTGTAATGTGGTGGCTTCGGTGTTGCTATGATGCTAGATGCTGTGCCACTGGCATTTTTAATATCAATATAATCATTCGTGGTGGATAGCTTTCAGCAGAGCTTCCAGACTAAGATAAACTAGTAGGAAAGGCCTGGTGGTCTAATTAGCCAATGAAAACCCCATGGATCACAGAATATTGTCCAAGACTTCGACTTGTTTACTGCAGATGCATCATTAGGAGAGCCCATTTGCTAGAGAAGGACATCATCTTTTGTAAAGTGGAGAACCAATGAAGGAAAGGGAAACCCTCAAGGAGATGAATTGACACGGTGGCCACAACAATGAACCTGAGCATTGCAATGATCATGAAGATGGCTCAGGACTTGGTAATGTTTTGTTCTGTTATGTGTGGAGTTGCCATGAGTCAGAATTGACTTAACAGCAACTAACAACAATAAAAAAGAACTGAGACGCTGTCTACATATTGACTTGGAAAAAACTCTAGGAATATTGCTTAGTAAAAACAAATAAGGTAAATAATAATGAATTAGTGATGTATGTATTTATATATGTGTGTGTATATGTATACACGCACACACGCTTATTTGTTATCAGTTATGGATGTTGATTTTTTTGTATGCTTTTTTGTCATCCATGGAGATGATCATATAGTTTTTCATCTTTACTAAATAAATTAAACCAATAACTTCAAAACTTGAAAACTGTTACATTACTGGAATAAACTACACTTTGTTGAGGTTTGTTATTTTAATTTGAAGATGGATTTAATTGCTAATATAATGATGTGACACTCAGATGAGTAACGAATATCTTATTTACTTATTTTCTTTTGTTGTTGTTAGATGCCTTTGAGTCGATCCAACTCATAGCGACCTCATGTAAAATAGAACAAAACTGTTAATGATCCTGCACCATCCTCACAACAGTAGGTATATTTGAGCCCATTGTTGCACGTGGGAATATGTGTAAAGAGAATTTACAGCCACTGTGTCAATCTATCTTATTGAAGGTCTCCCTCTTTTCCTCTGACCTCTACTTTACCAAGCATGATGTCCTTCTCCAGGGACTGGTTCCTTTTGATAACATGTCCAAAGTAAGCAAGACGAAGTCTCACCATCCTCGCTTCTAAGGAGCATTCTTGCTGTACTTCCTCCAAGACAGATTTGTTCGTTCTTCTGGCAGTCCATGGTATATTCAATATTCTTGGCCAGCACCGCAATTCGACTGTGTCAATTCTTCAGTCTTCCTTTTTCATTGTCCAGCTTTCACATGCATATATAGCAATTCTACCGACAGTGTTCATCCACAGTCCCACCACTCAAGTAGTTTAAAGGTCTTGGGGTCTGTGATGGTTTAGATTGTGTGTCAACTTGGCTGGGCCATGATTCTCAGAGTTTAAATGTGATCACTCCCGTGATTGAATATACTTTGAGTAGCAAATCAGATGAAAGGCAGTCTCCTTGGAGGTGTGGCCTGCATCTGAATATAAGCAGACATTCTGGCTTTTTGCCCACTCTAGATCCTGCGGCTGCTTCCTGTCATCTCATCTCCAGTTCTTGGGACTTGAGCCATCAGTTCATCTGCTGAATTTGGGATCTGTCGATCTTCACAGCCTGTGAGTGGAACCCTGCTCTCTGACAAGCCAATCTTGTGTTTGCCAGCCCCTGCAGCTACATGAATCAGGAGAAGCCTTGTGGTCTTGCCTGCCGATCTTGGAATTCATCAACCCTCACAGCCTGTGAGCGGGAGCCCTCCTCTCCAACTTGCCGATCTTGGGCTCGCCAACTTCTGCGGCTGCATGACTTGGGAGAGGCCTCTACCCTGATCCATGGACTTGGGATGTTCTAACCTCTACAATCGTGTGAGCTGTTTCCTTGACATAAATCTCTCTATATAAATATATTTATACGCTTTACTGGTTTTGCTTCTCTAGACAACCCAACCTAAGACAGGGTCTTACGGAGAACCAAGGCTTTGGGGAGGGTTAGTTAAGCATCAGTTATCATTCTGCACTAGTTCCCTTCAAGATACCATGGTAGGTTCACCTACTTCCTCCAGGTCTGGTAGTGGTTCTGCTACTCCTTGGCCATGTTTAATGCATATAACATTGGCAAGACGGGACACTACGCAGGTGTCCCCCAGGATTGGGAGCAGGTGCAGACTTCTGCTGCTCATAGAACCACATATTTCCATTTCCCCTTCCAGGCCCCAGAATCCCCTTAATTGTAGTTAGGGGAGGGAGACCTCCCATCTCTGAGTCCTTCTCAGAGGCCCTCTCTCTCTCCTCCCCTTCCAAGGTCCCTAACAGTTCTCCCCAGTAGGTGCAGGCTTTTAGGAGCCAGGCCTGGAAAGGAAGTGGCTTGTGGGCAGCTCTGGATTTCCAAATTGCCACAGACTTCCCCTGAGGCAAAGAAGTACAGAGCTGGCCACCTACTCTATTGCAAGGAGAAAAATGAGGAGAAGAAAAAATAATATAAGTTAAAGTATTTGAAAAAGTTTCCTGTCACACAATATTTTATTTAATATTCTGTTACAGATATTCATAAGGCAGACACATCTATAGTTTTGTTTTATATGTCATCATTGTATAGTTTTGCTAGCACTGTTACATGGCTTTAAAAAAATTTAGAACCCAGATATAAAACTTAAAATGATAAATATCATGAAAGAAAAAATAGGGACAATGCTAGAGGCCCCAATACATGGGGCCCTAATAACATTTGTAAATACAATACAAACCATAACTAACAATACACAAACACCAAAAGACAATCTTGATAACTGGGAGCTCCTAAAAATTGAACACTTATGCTCATCAAAAGAATTCACGAAAAGAGTAAAAAGAAAACCTACAGAGTGGGGAAAGAAAAATTAGCTACAATATATCAGACAAGGGTCTAATCTCTAAAATCTATAAAACACTTCAACACGTTGTCTTAGTCACCTAGTGCTGCTCTAATAGAAGTACCACAAGTGGATGGATTTAGCAAAGAGAAATTTATTCTCTCACAGTCCAGTAGGCTACAAGTCCAAATTCAGGGTGTCAGCTCCAGGGGAATGCTTTCTCCATCGGCTCTGGAGGAAGGTCCGTGTCCTCAGTCTTCCTATGGTCTGGGAGCTTCTCTGCGCAGGAACCTCAGGTCCAAAGGACATGCTCTGCTCCCGGCACTGTTTTCTTGGTGGTATGAGGTTCCCATGTGTCTCTGCTCGCTTCTCTCTTTTGTATCTCAAAAGAGATTGGATTAAGACACTATCTAATCTTGTAAACCTCATCAGCATAAGCTCATCACAGTTATAGAATTTACAACACATAAGGAGATCACATATAACCTCATCATAGTGATAGAGTTTGCAACACATAAGGAAATCACATCAGATTACATAATCATACAATACTGGGAATCATGACCTAGCCAAGTTGCTACACACATTTTTTAGGGGACACAATTCAATCCATGACACACATCAACAGCAAAAAGAAAATTAAACACTTATGCTCATCAGAATAGTTCATCAAAAGAGAGCCTACAGACTGGGGAAAAAATTTTGGCTGTGACAAATCCAACAAAGGTCTAATCTCTAAAATATACAGGAAAATCCAACACCTCTACAACAAAAAGACAAATAATTCAATTAAAAAATAAGCAAAGGAAATGAACATACACTTCATCAAAGAAGACATTCAGGTGGCTAACAGACACATGAGAAAATGCTCACAATTACTAGCCATTAGAGAAATGGAAATCAAAACCACTGTGAGATACCATTTCACCCTGACATTATCGACACTAACCAAAAAAACAGAAAATAATAAATCTTAGAAATGCTGTGGGGAGATTGGAGCTCTTATCCACTGCTGGTGGAAATGTAAAATGGTACAAACACTATGGAAAATGATAAAGCATCTCCTTAAAAAGCTACAAATAAAAATATCATATGATCCGGCAATCCCACTCCTAGGACAATAACCTAGAGAAATAAGAGCCATCACACAAATAGACATATGCACAACCATATTCACTGCAGTATTATTCACAATAGCACCCTTTTAACTCAGTAATGAAGTCACTCCTGAGGCTCACCCTTCAGCCAAAGATTAGATAGGCCCATAAAACAAGATGAGACTAAATGGGCCCACCAGCCCAGGCGCAGGGACGAGAAGGCAGAAGGGGACAGGAAAGCTTGTAATGGTGAACTCAGGGTCGAGAAGTGGGAGTGTTGACATGTCGTGGGTTGGCAGCCAATGTCACAATATAATATGTGTATTAATTATTTAATGAGAAACTAGTTTGCTCTGTAAACCGTCATCTATAGTACAATAAAATAAATAAATAGGAAATAAAAGGGGGTAAAATATAGTGGCTTCTCAATACGAATTCACTGAATTGAGTGAAAGGATGTTTGCCAGTTGTATAAGCAATCCGCTTAGTCCAAGTACTCTAATACTAGCACGTTAATTTGATAATAAGTATTCTGGAATTTTTATCTAGACCAGTGTTCCAAACTTTGGCTGAATATTAGAATCATTTCGAGAACTTTAAAACTCTTGCTCCCCAGGCTCTGACTTGGGCTGATAAAGTTAGAATCTGTAGGTTTGAGATCCAGGCAGTTGAGGTTGAGAACACTGATTTACACTCATCTGGTGTGCAACTCATCAATAATGAGAAAGTTTATTCAACTGAAGTGCATTCAGTTGAATTCATACATCAAAAAGGAGTAACTACTAAGCTTCCATGGAAGCTAAGTTACGTGCCAGTCAAAAATTCCAGAATACTTATTATGAAATTAATGTGCTAGAAAGATCCCCAAGTGTAAGTCTAAGCAAGCAAACTTTCCATTTTCCTGTACATGACATGAAACAGCTCCCTTTCACAGGCTATATTTTAGTTGAAGAAAAATAGGCTGATCATGGTAAATAGAATCAGGAAAACACTTCCAGTCCTTCCTGTTTTTTTGCCTTTCCCCAAATCAATTCGGATGCCATCTTCACACCCCACCCCATTGCAGCCCCATTCCCTAAGATGATCCCGTAAGGGAACAGGCAGAATTCTGATGTTTGTTTTGTTTTGTTTTCACTTGGTATCTTGTTAACACCAATGTCTTACCTAAACTGCTTTTGGTTTTAACTGTGTAATTATAGGCTCTCTTCCAAACAGAATCTGAGTGAGGTTAGGATGTGTCGGGGGTTGTGATGGTGAGACTCAGTCTTTGCCTCAATCAAGTTCTTGAGTAAAGTCTATTCTAGTGGTTTGGGGAAATGCCTGTAGAAGTGAGGGCTGAAGTGAGGGTCTGGACTCTCCCAAAGTTGAGTGGGGCTGGTGGCCATTAGCTGCTTCCCAACAGTCCTGGGGAAGCATGGAAGACCCAAGGACACGCCTTTAATCTACACAAGGACATTCCGCTCAGGGCAATCAGGTCACTCCAAGGCCAGCCAGGGATAAAGACTGAGAGTTACTAAACATGGGAAAAAGTACAGAGGAAGTCTCAACTCAAGGCCATGTTTGAGAGGGCACAGCCTTGAGGACCTTCTTGGTTGTTAATTAGGTGGCACCTGTTGTTGTTAACTGCTGTGGAGTCACTCCCCGACTCATGGCAACCATATGCACAATGGGATGAAACTCTGCCCAGCGCTGCACCATACCCATGATCAGTGGCAGTTTGAACCATTGTGAGTGAGTGTCTAGGGATCAGTATTTACTGTGGACTGAGTGCTTGCCGTGCATACCAAATTTAATCCTCCCCACAGCACTGGGCAGCAAAGATTATCATCCTCATTTTAAAGATGGGGAGATTGACCTTCAAAAATGTTAAGTGATTTGCCCAAGATCACACAGTTTAAGTGGTGGAATCAGGTTTTAAACTCAAACTATCTGATGCCAGGCAGATATTTTTTAACTTAAGTAGACAACAGAAAATGAGCCCTGGTGACACAACACGTAGGCACTCAGCTGCTAACCAAAGGGTTGGTGGTTCGAATTCACCCACCAATTCCATGGATGAAAGACCTGGCAATCTACTTCCATAGAGATTACAGCCTAGAAAAATCCTATAAGCCAGTCCTATTCTGTCACACTGGGTCATGAGGAGTCAGAATTGACTCAATGACACCTAATAACAGCAATAGACAATAGAGTCTCCCAAAATTCAAGATCTCTCACTTTTGTATAAAAGTATGTGAGTATCCCAAGTGTGTGTAAGAGTGTGAAAGAAAGAGAGAGTCATACTAGGATTAAAATATATTGCTTATGTATGAAGGAAAATGGGTTGACAATAATGAAATTGGAAAACTAACAAAGTGAAAGAAAAAATCCAAATGGGAACAAATTTCCCAGAATAATACCTTTCAGAGTCATTTATATGGGAAGCTCTTTACTATTCTGTCTAATTATCATGACACACTGCAATGAATAAATATTCATGTACATAGATATCAGAATAACTTATTTGCAAATATTATTTCATTGAAACTGCTAAAATTTGTTTTAAAATACTGAAGCATCATAGATCTTCTGCTCAGATAGCTTTGTGTACATGTCTAAAAATTTAGAATCTGCATTAAATATAAACTTCCAGTCCAAGTCTAGGAAGATAAAGGTAAATTTCAAGGTAATCACAAAGAAATAAACAAACCGACTCATCAAAATAAAGAAGAAAAACATAAAGTCTCAGTAAAAACAAAAACAAAAGGAATGAAAAAAAAAATCCAAAAACAAAAGGAACGCAGTACAGGAGAGTAAGAGGAACAAGAAAAACATCTGCACCACAAAAAAAAAAAAGAAAAGCACTGCAAAATGCAATCCCACTCCTAGGAATATATCCTAAAGAAATAAGATCTGTCACACAAAAGACATATGCACGCCCATGTTCATTGCAGCATCCTTCACAATAGCAAAAAGATGGAAACAGCCTAGATGCCCATCAACAGATGAATGGATAAACAAACTATGGTACATACACACAATGGAGTATTATGCAAAGATAAAGAACAATGATGAATCTGTGAAGCATCTCATAACATGGATGAAACTGGAGGACTTTATGCTGAGTGAAATAAGTCAGTCACGAAAGGACAGATATTGTATGAGACCTCTACTGTAAAAACTCATGTAAAAGTTTACACAAAAGAAACAATCTTTGTTGGTTATGAGGGATGGGAGCGGTTGGGGAGAACTAAATAGACAACAGATAACTGGTAACTTTGGTGAAGGGTAAGACAGTACAAAATACTGGGGAAGCCAGCACAACTTGTACAAGGAAATGTCTTGGAAGCTCGATAGACACATCCAAACTCCCTGAGGGACTGAACTGCTGGGCGGAGGGCTGTGGGGACCATGGTCCTGGGGAACATCTAGCTCAATTGACATAACACAGTTTATAAAGACAATGTTCTACGTTCTACCCTGGTGAGTAGTGTCTGCGGTCTTAAAAACCTGTGAGCAGCCATCTAAGATACTCCACTGGTCTCACCACTTTGGGAGCAAGGGAGAATGAAGAGAACAAGATACAAGGAAAAGATTAGTCCAAAGGACTAATGGACCACAACTACCACTACCTCCACTAGACTGAGTCCAGTACAGCTGGATGGTGCCCAGCTACCACCACTGACTACTCTGACCAGGATCACAATAGAAGGTCCTGGACAGAACTGGAAAAGGATGTAGAACAGTATTCTAACTCACAAAAAAAAGACCAGATTTACTAGAATGACAGACTGGAGAAACCCCGAGAGTATGGCCCCCGGACACCCTTTTAGCTCAGTGGTGAAGTCACTCCTAAAGTTCACCATTCAGCCAGGAATTGGACAGCCTCATAAACAAAATGGGACTAATGAGGCACAGCAGTCCAGGGACAAGAACTAAAAGGCAGGAGGGGACAGGAAAGCTGGTGATAAGGAACCCAAGGTTGAGAAAGAGACAATGTTGACATGTCATAGTGTTGTTAACCATTATCATAGGGCAATATGTGTACTAACCATTTAATGAGAAACTTTTTGTTTTGCAAACCTTCGTCTAAGGTACCAAAAAAAGATTATGTGAGATCAAATTGACAACAGAAACTCAAAAGGTTTGAAGGGAAGCCTAGGGGCAGTGAGTTGAAGATAATGATGATGGAATAATTTGGAAAAGGATAATGAGAATAGCAGCACAACCAGAAGAATGTAATCGATGTCACTGAATTGTACATGTAGAAACTTTTGAAATGGTGTAAATTTGGCTATGTATATTTTCACCAAAAAAAAAAAAATCCTTCAAGGTCGAGAAGGAAGAGTGTTAACATGTCATGGGGTTGTTAACCAATGTCATAAAGCAATATGTGTACTGACTGTTTAATGAGTAACTATTTGTTCTGTAAACCTTCATCTGAAGTTCAATGAAAAATTAAAATATATATATATATATAAACTTCCAAATTCTAACATAAGTATCTAAATCATGGCCAAGACCAATGTACAAAAATTTTTGTAAGTAGACTTCCAGGCAACATGGCGCTATAGACAGAAGCACCACACCGTCCCTCCACAGCAAAGACCTGAAAAACTAAGTCAAACAGAGACAAACTTCAATCCTGAAACCCTAAGCATCAAATGAAGAGATAAAGAACTAGCCAAGCATCGAATGGAATAAGAAACTGACAGAGAACAGATAGCAAGGAGAGATACACGCAGAGGTCCCCTATCAACTAACGCAGCATGGATTTGCCATGTTGGACTCCTATCGGAGCTTGGCGAACAGGGGGTACAAGAAAGCAGCTTCACGGAGCTTCTAGCAGGAGATAGAACAACCGGTAACTAGCGATATATGCTTTCCCAGCCCCCACCTTTCTTCACCCCCACTGGGCCTCCTCTGCTTCCTGCAGCCACAGTTTCTTGTCCTAGAAGCACCAGCTTTGCTCGGGGCTGCTTGGATTCCACCTGCTCGCATTGGCCCGCTCACTGAGTGCCATGTGTTTGCTGCTGGTGTTGCTTTTTTCTGCTTCTTTTGATTTCTTCCTTACCTCTCACCACCTCCCCCTCCTTTCTCTCAAGTACCTGGCTCCATGTGCCATCTTTGCTTCTACCTGAAGGGCTATGAAACACCACTCGACTGTGAAACTGCATTTCAGCCCATGCCGCCACGCGGGTGGGATCCCCAGGGCTTTGTTTGTTTGTTTGTTCTGATTTATTCTATTTTGATTTGTTTGTTTGTTTTCTTTCTCTTTTCTCGGCTTGGGAGCCCCTTCTACCTGGGCAGTACTGCATGGCTTGGGAGCTACTCTGTTACTCTGTGAAGACTCGTAGTGGGATCCCTGAGAGAATTTCGTTTTTGGTTGTTTCTTGGGTTTTTTTGGTTTTTTTGGTTTTTTTGCTACTTTCTATTGTTTTCTTCTCACTCTTTTTACCTTTTTGTCTTTCTTCATTTCTCAATTTCTTGTCTCTCTATGCTTAACTTCTCTTGCTTTCTCTTGAATACCTGGTGCTTAGTGACACTTCTACCCTTCTAGCCAGGTTGTACTTCACGGCCCAGGAGCCACTTCTCCAGTCCTTGCAGCCACACTGGAGGGATCCCTGGGAGCTTTTCTTCCCACCCCCTTATTTTTATTTATTCATTTTTTTCTTTTATCTTTTTTCTTTTTTTCCTTTTTGGTTTTATCCATTTCTCAGTCTCTCATCTCTCCACTCCAACAGCAAGCTCCCTTAGCACCCTATTTTGTTTGTTTGTATGTTTTTCGCTCCTGTTCTTCTCTCCTCTCTCTCCTATTTCCCATACCCATCTTATCTCCACACATCACAATCTCCCCGCTCCTTCCTGCCTACCTGTACCCTGTGCTGAACATCACACCCACAAGCAGCACAGGCATGGCCTACCAGAACTTACTCTGCACTGATTCCTGGCCCACCCTGTCGGCGCTAGTACATGCCATAAACAACTCATCCCAGCAATACCCCTTCAGATGAACCTGCCCTGCTCTACCATACCTGAGCAACTGACCCTGCCCACTGGAGAAGGAGGCAAAAAGGATCGCGCCCACAGAGGAGCAAACAACAAAGAATATACAGCCTACCTGCTGAGGCATAACCAAATACAACAAAAAGCAGGACAAAACCAACAAATCTACAATCAATAAACTAAGAAAGTAACTACTGAATGTCGTGAGGACAGCAGACACTATCAAAACATATACAAAAGCAGGACAGGATGGTTCCAGTAGGCGTCCAAAATAAAACACCAGATGACTTTCCAGTAGAAGAAGAGGCACTAGAACTACCTGATAGGGAATTCAAATCTCTAATACTCAGATTTATCCAAGAGTTGAAGCAAAAAGCAGACAAAAATGAAGAACAAATAGACAAATTCATGGAAAAGGCAGACAAATTCATGGAAATACAAACCAAAGAAGGCAAAAATTCAGGAAAATA
The DNA here is from genome assembly GCA_030035585.1 of Dugong dugon. Classification (NCBI taxonomy): domain Eukaryota; kingdom Metazoa; phylum Chordata; class Mammalia; order Sirenia; family Dugongidae; genus Dugong; species Dugong dugon. The sequence goes on along the minus strand of CM057463.1, from coordinate 13,985,426 downwards.
ATGCAGGAACAAAATGCCAAAATAAATTCACAACTAGATATCATACAAAACCAACAATTAGAAATCCAAACAATAAACAAGATTTCAGAAATGGCGGTGTCGCAGAAGAGCTGAGGAGCAGGTTTGAAACAATGAAAGACAAGATCAGCAAAATTGAAGACAAACACTTGGATACATCTCTGAGGAAAAATTGAAGACAAAAAGCAAAGAAAAATGATGAAAGCCTGCGAATTATGTGGGATACAATCAAAAGCAAAAATTTTCGAGTGATCAGAATTCCAGAATGTGGGAGAAAACAGAAAACACAGAGAGGATCATTGAAGAGTTGCTGACAGAAAACTTCCCCAATATCATGAAAGATGAAAAGCTGATCATCCAAGAAGCTCAACAAACCCTACATAGGATAGACCGCAAAAGAAAATCACCAAGGCAGATCATAATCACACTCACTAAAAACAAAGACAAATCAAGAATCCTGAGAGAAGCTTGAGAAAAACAAAAACTCACAGAGGACAAACAATAAGACTAAGCTCAGATTATTCGGCAGAAACCATGCACACAAGAAGGTAATGGGATGACATATATAAAACTGGAAAGAAAAAAAATTGCCAGCCAAGAATAATATATCCTGCAAAACTCTCGTTCAAATATGATGGTGAAATTAGGACATTTCCAGACAAACAGAAATTAATGGACTATGTAAAAACTAAACTTACAAGAATTATTAAAGAGAGTCCTTCGATCTGAGAACAAACAACATCAGACCACAGGCTGAATCTAGGATGCAGGATCATACCAGCCAGATAGCAACCTAGGAAATGAACTCTCAAGGACTATCAAAAAACCAAAAGAATCACAGCAGGGAACCAGAGAGGTTACTCTGTAAATGACAACAGCATCAGAACAATAAAAGAGGGAATAAACGGTGTGGGTATAGAACCTTCTCATGGAGAGGAAGGCAAGGTGATACCAAGTAATAATAGACTGGTTCAAACCTAGGAAGATAACAGTAAATTTCAAGGTAACCACAAAGGAAGTTAACAAACCTACTCATTAAAATAAAGAAGAAAAACATAAAGTTTACAAAAACAAAAGAAATGAAAAAAAATCCACAAACAAAAGTAATTCAACACAGGAGAGTAAGAGGAACAAAGAAAACATCACCACCACAAAAAAAGCACTACAAAATGACAGCAATAAACTCAAACCTATCAATGATTACACTGAATATAAATGGCATAAATGCGACCATAAAGAGACGGAAAGTGACAGAATGGAAAAAAAAAAAACAGTATCCATCAATATGCTGTCCACAAGAGACACACCTTAGAAACAAAGATGTAAATTTATTAAAAATCAAAGGATGGAAAAAATATACCAAGCAAACAGCTACCAAAAAAAGAGCAGGAGTGGCAATACTAATCTCAGATAAAATAGACTTTAAAACAGATTCCACCACAAAAGACAAAGAAGGACAGTATATAATGATTAAGGGGATGGATGAGCCATCATGAAGACATAACCATAATAAACATCTACACATCCAATGACAAGTCTCCAGAATACACTAAACAAACTCTAACAGCACTGACAAGAGAAACTGACAGTTCCACAATAATAGTAGGAGACTTCAACACACCACTCTCAGTAAAGGACAGAACATCTAGAAAGAAACTGAACAAAGATACAGAAGACCTAAAAGGCACAATCTGCCAACTTGACCTCATAAATATATATAGAACACTTGACCCAGGAGGTGCAAATTACACATTCTTTTACAATGCATGTGGAACGTTCTCCGGAATAGACCACAACTTAGGCCACAGAGCAACCTCAACAAAATCCAAAATGCTGAGATAATACAAAGTATCTTCTCTGACCACAACGCCTTCAAGTTAGAAATTAACAACAGAAAGAGCTAGGAAAACAAATCAATTACATGGAAACTGAAAAACACCCTGCTTACAAACAACTGGGTAACAGAAGAAATGAGAGATGGAATCAAAAAATTCCTAGAATCAAATGAAAATGAAAACACATCACACGAAAACCTTCAGGACACAGCAAAGGCAGTCCTCAGAGGACAATTTATAGCAATAGATGCACCCACCAAAAATGAAGAAAGGGACAAAATCAAAACACTAACTACACACCTTGAACAAATAGAAACAGAACAGTAAAAAAAAGCCCACAGCCACCAAAAGAAAGGAAATAATAAAGATCAGAGCAGAAATAAATGAAATAAAGAATAGAAAAACAATGGAAAGAATCAATAAAACCAAAAGTTTGTTCTTTGAAAGAATCAACAGAATTGACAAACCACTGGCCAGACTGACAAACAGAAGAGGACACAAATAACCCAAATAAGAAATGAAATGGGGGACATTACAACAGACACAACTGAAATAAAAAGGATCATAACAGAGTATTATGAAAACTATACTCCAACAAATTTGAAAACCTAGAGGAAATGGATACATTTCTAAAAACACACTTTCTACCCAAACTAACACAAAGTGATGTTGAAAATATGAACAGACCCATAACGGGAGAAGAGATTGAAAAGGTAATAATAAAAAAAAAAAAAAAAAAACTCCCAACAAAAAAAAGGTCTGGTCCAGATGGCTTCACTGGAGAATTCTACCAAACATTCAGAGAAGAACTTGTACCAGTACTACTCAAACTATTTCAGAACATAGAAAAGGAAGCAACATTTCCAAATTCATTCTATGAAGCCAGCATAACCCTGATACCAAAACCAGGCAAAGACACCATAAAAAAAGAAAATTACAGACCAATATCTCTCATGAATATAGATGCAAAAATTCTCAACAAAATTCTAGCCAATCGCATTCAGCATCATACCAAAAAAATAATACACCATAACCAAGTAAGATTCATAACAAGTAGGCAAGAATGGGTTCAACATTAGAAAATCAATCAACGTAATCCACCACATAAATAAAAGGAAAGAAAAGAATCACATGATCATCTCGGTTGACACAGAAAAGGCATTTGACAAAGTCCAACACCCATTCCTGATAAGAACTCTCAATAAAATAAGTATAGAAGGGAAATTTATCAACATAATGAAGGGCATTTATGCAAAACCAACAGCCAACATCATTCTTAATAAAGAGAGGCTTAAAACATTCCCCTTGAGAAACATCTAGCTCAATTGGCATAACACAGCTTATAAAGACAATGCTCTACATTCTACCTTGGTGAGTAGTGTCTGGGGTCTTAAAATCCTGTGAGCGGCCATCTAAGATACTCCACTGGTCTCATCCCTTCAGGAGCAAGGGAGAATGAAGAGAACAGGATACAAGGAAAAGATTAGTCTGAAGAACTAATTGTCCACAGCTACCAAGGCCTCCACCAGACTGAGTCCAGTACAGCTAGATGGTTCCTGGCTACCACCACTGACTGCTCTGACCAGAATCACAACAGAGGGTTCTGGACAGAGCTGGAGAAGGATGTAGAACATAATTCTAACCCACAAAAAAAAAGACCAGATTTACTGGCTTAAAGGATGCTAGAGAAACCCTGAGAGTATGGCCCCCAGACACCCTTTTAGCTCAGTGGTGAAGTTATCCCCGAGGTTCACCGTTCAGCCTGGGAGTGGACAGCCCCGTAAAACCAAATGACACTAACGAGGTACAGCAGTCCAGTGACAAGGGCCAGAAGGCAGAAGGGGACAAGGAAGCTGGTGATAGGGAACCCAAGGTTGAGTAAGGATATTGTTGATGTGTTGTGAGATTTTTAGCCATTGTCATAGGGCAACATTTGTAGTAACTGTTAAATGAGAAACTGTTTTGTTCTGTATGCCTTCATCTTAAGTGAGAATAACAGCACAATTGGAAGAACATAGTCAATGTCACTGAACTGTGCATGTAGAAATTTTTGAAATTGTGTATCTTTGGCTATGAGTATTTTCACCAAAAAAAAGAAAGGTTGAGAAGTCAGAGGGTTGACATGTTGTGAGGTTGTTAACCAGTGTCATGAAACAATGTGTGTACTACTGTTTCATGGGAAACTATTTGTTCTGTAAGCCTTCACCTGAAGTACAATAAAAAAAAAAAATTCCCCTTGAGAACAGGAACAAGGCAAGGATGCCCTTTATCACCACTCCTGTTTAACATTGTGCTGGAAGTTCAAGCTAGAGCAATAAGGCAAGAAAAGGAAATAAAGGGCATCCAAATTAGTAATGAAGAAGTTAACCTGTCCCTTTTTGCAGATGATATGATTCTATACCTAGAAAACTCTAAAGACTCCACGAGAAATCTACTGGAACTAAGAGAAAGATTCAGCAGAGTAGCACGATACAAGATAAACATACAAAAATCAATTGGATTCCTATACACCAATAAAGAGAACTATGAAATGGAAATCAGGAAAACAATACCATTTATAATAGCCCCTAAAAAGATAAAATACTTTGGAATAAATCTAACCAGAGACGTAAAAGAGCTATACAAAGAAAACTACAAAACACTACTGCAAGAAACCCAAAGGGATCTACATAAATGGAAAAACATACCATGCTCATGGATAGGTAGACTCAACGTTGTGAAAATGACAATTCTACCCAAAGCAATTTACAAATACAATGCAATCTCAATCCAAATACCAAGAACATTCTTCAAAGAGCTGGAAAAACAAATCATTAACTCTATCTGGAAAGGGAAGAAGTCCCTGATAAGTAAAGCACTATTGAAGAAGAAGAATAAAGTAAAAGGACTCACACCACCTAAACTCAGAACCTACTATACAGCTACAGTAGTCAAAACAGTCTGGTACTGGTACAACGACAGATACATTGACCAATGGAACAGGATTGAGAACCCAGATGTAAATCCATCTACCTACAGTCACCTGATGTTCGACAAAGGCCCAAAGTCCATCAAATGGGGAAAAGACAGTCTTTTTAACAAATGGTGGTGGCAAAACTGGATGTCCATCTGCAAAAAAATGAAACAGGACCCATACTTCACACCATATAAGAAAACTAATTCAAAATGGATCAAAGACCTAAATATAAAGCCAAAAACAATAAAGTTTGTAGAAGAAAAAAATAGGATTAATGCTAAAGACCCTAATACACAGCTTTAACAGGATGCAAACCATAACCAACAACACACAAACTCCAAAAGATAAGATAGATAATGGGATCTTCTAAAAAGTAAACACTTATGCTCATCAAAAGACTTCACCAAAAGAGTAAAAAGACAACCTACAGACTGGGAAAAATATTTTGGACATTACAAGTCAGAGAAAGCTCTAATCTCTATAATCTACAAGAAAATCCAACACCTCTACAACAAAAAGACAAATAATCCGATTTAAAAAATGGGCAAAGGAAATGAATAGACACTTCACCAAAGAAGACATTCAAGTGGCCAACAGACATATGAGGAAATGCTCGCGATCACTAGCCATTAGAGAAATGCAAATAAAAACCACAATGAGGTACCATGTCACCCTGGCGTTACTGGCACAAATCAAAAAAACTGGAAATAACAAATGCTGGAGAGGCTGCGGGGAGATCAGTACTCTTATGCACTGCTGGTGGGAATGCAAAATGAAACAATCATTTTGGAAAATGATATGGCACTTCCTTAGAAAGCTAGAAATAGAAATACCATACGATCCAGCAATCCCACTCCTGGAACTATATCCTCAAGAGATAAGAGCCATCACATGAATACACATATGCACACCCAAGTTCATTGCTGCATTGTTCACAATAGCAAAAAGATGGAAACAGCCTACATGCTCATCAACAGATGAATGGATAAACAAACTATGGTACATACACACAATTGAGTATTATGCAACAATAAAGAACATTGATGTATCTGTGAATCATCTCATAACATGGATGAAACTGGAGAACGTTATACTAAGTGAAATAAGTCAATCACAAAAGGACAAATATTGTATGAGACATCTACTATAAAAACTCATGAAAAAGTTTACACACAAAAAGAAATAATCTTTGTTGGTTATGAGGGATGGGAGGGAGAAATACTAAATAGACAATAGATAAGTGGTAACTTTGGTGAAGGGTAAGACAGTACACAATACTGGGGAAGCCAGCACAACTTGTACAAGGAAATGTCTTGGAAGCTCGATAGACACATCCAAACTCCCTGAGGGACTGAACTGCTGGGCGGAGGGCTGTGGGGACCATGGTCCTGGGGAACATCTAGCTCAATTGACATAACACAGATTATAAAGAAATGTTCTACATTCTACCTTGGTGAGTAGCTTCTGAGGTCTTAAAAACTTGTGAGTAACCATCTAAGATACTCCACTGGTCTCACCCCTTCGGGAGCAAGGGGAATGAAGAGAAAAAGATACAAGGAAAAGATTAGTCCAAATGACTAATGGACCACAACTACCATGGCCTCCACCAGACTGAGTCCAGTATAACTAGCTGGTGCCCAGCTACCACCACTGACTGCTCTGACAGGGATCTCAACAGAAGGTCCCGGACAGAGGTGGAGAAAAATGTAGAACAAAATTCTAACTCACAAAAAATGGCCAGACTTATTGGCCTGACAGAGACTGGAGAAACCCCTAGAGTATGGCCCCCAGACACCCTTTTAGCTCAGCAATGAAGTCACTCCCGAGGGTCACTGTTAAACCAAAGATCAGACAGGCCCATAAAACAAAATGAGACTAACTGGGCACAACAGTCCAGGGACAAGGACTAGAAGGCAGGAGGGGAAAGGAAAGCTGGTAATAGGGAACCCAAGGTTGAGAAGGGACAGTGTTGACATGTCATGGGGTTGTTAACCATTGTCATAAAACAATATGTGTACTAACTGTTTAATGAGAAACTGTTTGTTCTGTAAACCTTCATCTAAAGTACAATAAAAAAAAAAAATTTTGTATGTAACAACTAAATCCCACCTGACTCCTTTACATTTACGCCAACATTAAAATGGAGAGTGACCCTATAAGAAAGGTTAAAAATGCTGTACACTCATTTCCATTTAGATAATGTAAAACATTACAGAAAAGCAATAGGGATATAAAGGTTCATACACAGCGAATGTGGGGGAAGTGATGGTGCAGAGGTGGAATTTTCACCTTCCATGCTGGAGACCCAGTTAGATTCCTGGTCAAGGCACCTCATATGCAGCCATCACCCATTTGCCAGTGGAGGCTTGTGTGTCACTTTAATACTTAGCTGGTTTCAGTGGAGCTTCTAGACTAAGATGGACTAGGAAGAAAGGCCTAGTGTTGTACTTCCAATCATCAACCAATCATGGGGATGGCACAGGACCCAGCGGCATTTAGCTTCATTCTGCATGGGGTCATCACGAGTCAGTCGGTGGCCGACTTGATGGCAGCTAACAACAACATTTTGCAAATAAAGAAGAAAGGGATGGTTATTGGTTATTGAATTTATGGTTACGTCTAAAACAAAGCTTGATCTTTTTTTTCTTTGGAGTATGCAATTGGTCTCTATCTCCTAAACTCATAAAAGGTTTTTGTTTTGTTTTTTTTAAGGCAAAGCTAATTGTTTTCAGATTTACATATTACATCTAAATATTAAAGTTATAAAGCCCAGAAACACAGGCTGTGGCCTGGGATATCCCATGTGGTTGGAGTCTTAGTAAGTGATAATATGATTTAATTTGAACAGTAATATACCAAGTATGCATCAGAATTTTATCCTTACACTTCATCAACGTGTCTAGCAGGCATGTGCTATAAAATATACATGACTGTATACCTGTGAAGAAAAGAGATACATAGAAAAGTATGATTTGTCCAAAGACATTTAGAAAAAAATATGTGAGTACATGACATTTTTGACAAGGCTGTTTTGACACAGCTGTGCACTGATGTGGCTGTTTTCATGCAGGGGAATTTTTAAACATAGCCCCCAAAACACACTACTAAACTTTCAGCTGTTTCCATCAACAAGTAATGTGTGAAACAGACATAGCCTTCCCATTCTAAAATCTCTGCATAGCCTTGAACCGTACCCTGTTGTAGATCCCACCCCCTGGGATAACAAGCAGGGATTAAGTAGGGGTCTGGAATGGAGCGGGGTCACAGACGGGTTGAGGATGAGGGATGGGGTGAGGTTAGGCATCATCTGTCAGACAAAGTATATGTGACCAGAAATTATGTTTACCACACTTACTCATCTCAGAGAGGGCCACTCATCATTCTTAGCAAAGTGCTTGCTCAGTCTCTGAAAATTCACTTATACTTTAAACAGCCTATTAAATTTACAATGAACGTACTCCTTTGCATTCTTGAATAAACAGAATTGTCTGTATAAAAATTCTATTTCATCTGTTTTACATTTGAAAATCTAGAGCCCTCAACAGTGAATGCTTCTGAGTTTAGAGGTTTCCTAACTATGCAAACTTGATTTGACTGAATGTATATTATGCTCTGAGGCGGGGGAGGATATTTGAAGCAAAATATGATTCCTACACAGAGAATGTTCCATCTGTTTTCCGACAGTTCTCTCAATTCTCAACAATATTTTTTCTAATTACCAAAGTTATACTTTCTTAAAGATTTCCATGATTAAACCAAAACCAAACCTGTTGCCAACGAGTCAATTCCAACTCATAGCAAGCCTATAGGACGGAGTAGAACTGCCCCATTGGGTTTCCCAGGAGCAGCTGGTGGATTCGAACTGCCAACCTTTTGGGTAGCAGCCGAGCTCTTAACCACTGTACCACAAGGGCTCCAAGATTAGATACAATAAAAAAAGACTGGGGAGTGGATCAGTGATAACCCATAACCTTAATCCATTGCCGTCGAATCCATTCCAACTCACAATGACCCTATAGGACTTAGTAGAACTGCCCCCATAGGGTTTCCAAGGAGTGGTTGGTGGATTTGAACTGCCCACCTTTTGGTTAGCAGCTGAATTCCTAACCACTATGCCACCAGGAATCCGTGGATCAGGGATAGTTGAGGGTATTGCTTGCACTTATTGCTTTGTTTGTAATAAGTGATCTAACCTTTTAATAGAGAAATTTTAACACCACCATGTCAAGAGAGATAAATCCAAGGAAGTGTTGGAAACTCACTGGTTTAGAGAGGCTGCATCCATGTGTCCTACTTGGAAGAATACCTACATATGGTCACACCTAATATCCTCACAAGAGTGAAGACATATCTTTCTGTTTTGTACTGACTTTTGCATTTTTTTATTCAATTGCTTCACTGAATTCTCAAATGGGGTGGCATTAATAAATCATGACCTTTCTCCAAGAGAAGCTATATATATATATATATATAGCTATAGCTATATTGCTGGAAAGTAGTATAGACAAGTTGCCTACTAGGCTATAAAATGAACTACCTATGTAATTAATTTATATTACCTTGTTCAGTAGTACTAATTAAACAAACAGTCCTAATTTGGTTAATTGCCTAATTGAAAACACTGCTAATGGGTTCCCAATTATCACCGAGAACAGCAAAATCTATCCTTGAGCTAATATGGAAGCCAATATGCATATCCATTGTTTGGTGTGGAAACTATTTCTCCCCGCAAGATGGATTTGGTGTTTTACCTTTGGGGAGTTCTTTGCGTATCATCTGGTTTCAGTTTCTTCATGGGCTCTATGCCCCTGTGAATGCACGTATATGTGCTTATGTGTAAAACATGGACAAACACATCCATAACTAACCCAAACATATCACTTTGAATTCATCATTGTTGTTAGCTACCATCCAGTAGGCCCCCAACTCATGGCAACTCCATGTACAGCAGAATGAAACATTGCCCAGTCCTGGGCCACCCCCATGATCAGTAGTGGATCAGATCGTTGTGATCCATAGGGTTTACATTGGCTGATTTTTGGAAGTAAAACACCAGGCCTTTGTTCCTAGTCTGGAAGCTCCGCTGAAACCTTTTCAGCATCGTAGCAACACACAAGACTCCACCGATGGATAGGTGGGAGCTTCACATGAGGTGAATCTGCTGGAATTGAACCCAGGTCTCCACATGGAAGGTGAGGAATTCTACCACTGAACCGCCACTGCCCCCACTGTGGATTCATCTGTATAAATATACACCCACATTATTTCAAATTAAAACTGCTACAATGGCATTAAATAACAGACACACAGGAATAAGAAGAAATGGAAACCTGAAGAGGAAATTTACAAGGTTACTAGATCAGGATTGAGTTTATAAACTCCTTATATTGGATCTAAAGTAGCCAATGTAGAACTAACAAAATAAAAATTAGAAAATCAAGAGTGTGGTTAATCTGTGTAAAATTAATACAAAGCATATTTATTTCACAGGGAGCTGTTTAACACATCAATGCATTATTTTATCAAATATCTCTGAGCTCTTACTAAAAGCTAGGCATTATTCTAGCCATTAGTGACACGGTGGTGCACAAGACAGGCCATGTGTCTGCCCTCTAGAAGCTTATATTCTAACAGAAGAGACAGACAAAATGGGCAAACAAATAATTACATAATTTCAGATCATGATAATTGCTATAAAGAAAAAGAAAGCAGAGTAAGGGGATTCAGAATGACTGGGGTGGAGGGGTAGAGTGATAATATTTGAGCAGAGACCTGGATGAAGCCAGAGAGTTAGCCATGCAACTACATGAGGGAAGAGTATGCCAGATGGAGGGAAAAGTTGCTCCTGAGATAGGAGCAAATATGGTGTGCTGTAGAATCAGCAAGACCAGCATGGTTGGAGCAGAGTAAGAGAAGGAAAGAAGTAAAGAATGAGGTGGGGAAATTAAGCAAAAACTGGATTATGTCCTTTCAGGAGGAGGAGGAAGAAGCAACAAAGGAGACAGAGAGGTTAGTGAGGCAGGAGAGAGTGGCACCACGGAAGCCAAGAATAGAAAGCAAGAAGTGGTGACAAACTATGTCGAATGATGCCAAGAGACCTACTAAAATGAGGACTGAGCATTAACCATAGGTTTGGCAAAGCTGGAGTTGTTTCAGGAAAGGAGCGGAGAGTTTGTCCTTAGTAGGAGGCAGAGAAACAGGGAATTAGCTGTAGGGGAACATGTGATCAAGGGAGGTGTTCTTCTAAGAGACAGTATAATGTAGTAAGTGGCCGCTGCAAGTTCAATAATAAGAAAGAGATACTGCACTGTTTATTTTGCTGCATTAGTGTACAAATATCATGCATACATGTACATGCACACACACTCAAAACTCCCTAACACTGACTGACTTGTTTAGTAATCCTAATTCAGATCTTTAATTTTCTAACAATCTTTTTCTCTACTTTACCTTGCACCCTAACCTGTAGGGTTACTTTGCTTCCCAGGGATACTAACTGAATTAACAACATGAATTATTATAGAAATCCTCAAAACTATTATCTTGAGGAACAACTCCAAAATAAATTAAAAATTCTAATTCCACTCACAAACTGAATAGGATTGTTCTTTTATATGAGATTCTAGCAGAGGCTGATCAATGTTATTATCATTGTTTACTCTGAGGACTCTTTTGGAAGAGAGAGTGATATGGATATGGATATGGATATGGATATGGATATGGATATGGATATGGATATGGATATGGATATGGATATGGATATGGATATGGATATGGATATGGATATGGATATGGATATGGATATGGATGTGGATGTGGATGTGGATGTGGATGTGGATGTGGATGTGGATGTGGATGTGGATGTGGATGTGGATGTGGATGTGGATGTGGATGTGGATGTGGATGTGGATGTGGATGTGGATGTGGATGTGGATGTGGATGTGGATATGGATATGGATATGGATATGGATATGGATATAGATATGGATATGGATATGGATATGGATATGGATATGGATATGGATATGGATATGGATATGGATATGGATATGGATATGGATATGGATATAGATATGGATATGGATATGGATATGGATATAGATATGGATATGGATATGGATATGGATATGGATATGGATATGGATATGGATATGGATATGGATATGGATATGGATATGGATATGGATATGGATATGGATATGGATATAGATATGGATATGGATATGGATATGGATATAGATATGGATATGGATATGGATATGGATATGGATATGGATATGGATGTGGATGTGGATGTGGATGTGGATGTGGATGTGGATGTGGATGTGGATGTGGATGTGGATGTGGATGTGGATGTGGATGTGGATGTGGATGTGGATGTGGATGTGGATGTGGATGTGGATGTGGATGTGGATGTGGATGTGGATGTGGATGTGGATGTGGATGTGGATGTGGATGTGGATGTGGATGTGGATGTGGATGTGGATGTGGATGTGGATGTGGATGTGGATATGGATATGGATATAGATACATACAAAAACAGATTCCAAGGACATTGGCAGAATATACAAATCAGCACATTTACAAAGACAAGTGGCTTTTTGGAAAGAGTATAGGCATGGAACCAGAGAGAACTAGAGAACATTCCAGCTCTACCAGTTACTAGCATATTACCTCAGCCTCTCTGAGCCTCAAGTCCCTCATTTGTAAAGTAGAGGTAACAATTTCCAGCTAGTGAAGATCTTACACAAAATAAATGAGTAAAAAGTATAGGTAAAGAGCCTGGCATATATACAATGTGCTAAATAAATGGTAGCATTTTTTATTATCAACTTAATTAGATACATTTTGATTTATGTTACTATAATTTTTAACCCACCCTTAATATTCTTTTATTGCATAGAAATACAATCTTGAATAATAAGGCATTTGATCATTTGGAATTTGCCACAAATAGCTGAGCTGAGAGAACATAAGAAAGCTAAAATCTCTTGGGTGGTGTCTTAGTTATTAGTGCTGCTATAACAGAAATATCAGAGTGGGTGCCTTTAACAAACAGAAATTGATTCTCTCACAGTTTAGGATGCTACAGATCCAAATTCAGGGTGCTGGCTCTAGGGGACGGCTTTCTCTCTGTCAGCTCTGGAGGAAGGTCCTTGTCTCTTGGAGCTTCTGCTCCCAAGCAGTCTTCATGTGGCTTGGCATCTGTCTTCCCCCGTCTCTGCTCTGCTCGCTTATTTCTTCTCTTTTATATCTCAAAAGGGATTGAATCAAGCTATACCCTACACCAATCCTGTTTCGTTAACATAACAAAGGCAACCCACTCCCAAATGGGATTATAACCACAGCCATAGAAGTTAGGATTTACAACACATTTTTTTTGGGGGGGGACACGATGCAATCCATAACAGGTGGTATCTAATCATTCCTTCAAAAAGAAGGCAGAAAAGGAATATGCACAATAAACTTTCTACCAAAATGAAAATTTGTTTAGAATGATTGTATAGGAAATTTATCCTTGTAAAAAATTGAAAGGCTCAAGGGCAGTGTTTTTTAAACTGAGATTCCCAGACTCAGGGCTTCCTCAACAGTGTCTCAAAGGCCATAATATGGGCAAGGCTGGAGAGATGTTTGGTGTGAACGGATAAGGGGGGTTCCCTCTGCTTCAGTCACAGCAATTTCACTTTCACCTGTGTATACATTGGATTTCTACATTAGATTTCATTTAAAGAGCTCTTAACCTAATGTAGATTCAGAATCCTTACCCTAAATAAAGAGTTAAATGCTACAGTGATTCTGTCATTACTCACTCACGCAAGTCTTTTCTGCAATAATTCTACGAGTCAACAAATTTGATATAAATGATCACTAAGACCAAACAGAAAATTTAATTACAAACAAATTCATAGTCCAAGTTAGAAGTGAGGTTTAAAATTAAATGGCTGGCACTGAGGAGAGAGTTGATAGATATCTCAAATTGATTATTCATGAAACACCACATAAGTAAGACAAAAGCCCCTACACTGTCCCTTAAAGTAATAGTATTTTCTCCTCTTCAATAGTCCCCAGTGGAATGGTGAGTTGGAAAATTAACTCTCAATTTCCTCTTTTCGGAGTCTCATAACTCATCAGAACCTTGAGGGAGAAATTCTCGCACACTTTCTTAGGGTGAGGGCCATGTGATTCCCATTGTCTTTAATGGAAATCACTCTTCTCAAATCCTACAAAAGGCTTTAGCAATTTAGGTATTCACATTTCCATAGCCAAAGCTGCGCTTTTAATTTCCTCTGGGTGTTATTCCTTCCATTAAAATGGTTATATTTATGGTATGTGTCCATGAACAAGATATTCCATAGAGCTCCCCTTTTCTCCTCTCGTTGTGCCGGTATATAGCCCTAGTTCCTTCACTCTGCTAATCTTCTACTTGGTAGAGGAAATGTGTACTAATTAGTTGAAGTATAATAGGCATAGACCTACAAATCATGAAGGCTTATGAACTCTTGTGATTTATCACATCCAAAGCTTTTCAGATATAAAGAATCTATTAACTTCAGAAATATTCATTGATTACCACTTAAGAGTCACTACACTTTTGTTATCTGATCTTTAAGAAACACATAATGGTGAGAAAACATTATGGATTCTGTAGCACTATTAATGAATCTATGCTCTCTTAATTACTAGAGTAGGTTTATGTATGTTAATAACCCCATACATCTGAAAATAGTACATATAGTGTGAAGTATATCGTGTATTCAATCTACAAATAAGAATTAGCAGAAGCATGAATTCATAGACCCTTCAAGTTAAACTGGACCTTACAGAAATCCTCACACTACATGTTGGAAACCACTGATAGAAGAGAAAGTACTTGGTCTCTGGAGTCAGGAAAACCTGGTTTAAGTCACAGGACTATCTCTTACTAGCTACATGAACTTAACCAATCTGATCCCAAATTTTCTAATCTGGCAATTCTAATTTTAGAGTAAAAGTCATACACATTAAAATATATTTAACACTTAATATGTAATGGTAATAATAATTTTTATTTAAAAAAAAAACATTGCCGTTGAGTCGATTCTGACTCATAGCCACCGTACGGGCAGAGTAGAACTGCCCCATAGGGTTTCCAAGGAGCAGCTGGTGGATTCTAACTGCTGACCTTTTGGTTAACAGCCGAGCTCTTAATCACTGTGTCAAACAGCTAATATTTACTCTATGCTACTTTTTGGTATGCACTGGAGTAAGTGCTTTACACCATTTTCATCTATGTATATTTTCACCATATTTATTCAATCCGTATACTGAGCAAATAATCTGAGAAGCTGGACTATATGAAGAAGAATGTGGCATCAGGACTGGAGGAAGACTCGTTATCAACTTGTGCTGTGCAGATGACACAGCCTTGCTTACTGAAAGCAAAGAAGACTTGAAGCACTTACTGATGAAGATCAAATACTACAGCCTTCAGTATGGATTGCACCTCAACATAAAGAAAACAAAAACCTCACAACTGGAACAATAAGCAACACCATGATAAACAGAAATGATTGAAGCTGTCAAGGATTTCACTTTGCTTGGATCCACAATCAACATCCATGGAAGCAGCAGTCAAGAAATCAAACAACATAATTGCATTGGGAAAATCTGCTGCAAAAGACCTCTTTAAAGAGTTAAAAAGCAAAGATGTCACCTTGAGGACTCAGGTATGCCTGACACAAGCCATGGTAATTTCAACTGCCTCATATACATGCAAAAGCTGGACTATGGATAAGGAAAACTGAAGAATGATCGATGCCTTTGAATTATAGTGTTGGCTAAGAATATTGAATATACCATGGACTGCCAGAGGAACAGACAAATGTGTGTTGGAAGAAGTACAGCCAGAATACTCCTAGAAGCGAGGATGGCAAGACTTCATCTCATGTACTTTAGACATGTTATCCGGAGGGAACAGTCCCTAGAGAATACATCATGCTTGGTATAGTAGAGGGTCATTGAAACAGAGGCAGACCCTCTATGCGATGGATTGACACAGTGGATGCAACAATGGGCTCAAATATAGCAAAGATTGTGAGGATGGTGCAGGAGCGGTTCATTTTGTTGTATATAGGGTCACTATGAGTCAAAACGAACTTGATGGCACCTAACAACAACAACATATTTTAAGGAATAAACTTGCAATCAACAATCCCATGAAGTACACTGTGGTTGTCAATAGGACAATCAGCAGAGTCCAAGTGCCTAGTTTCAAACTCAGACTCTGGGGTCCAATACCTACTAGTGGCATGACCTTAGACAAGTAATTTAACTTCAACATTGTCTTCCTCATCTGTAAAAGGAGATAATAATTGCAATTATCTTATAGTAATAATACTTGGCAGGTATTAAAACAGTGCCTGGAACACAGTAAGAATATATAAATAGTACACCAAATCTGTTGCTGTCAAGTCAATTCTGACTCATAGTGACCTTATAGGACGGAGTGGAACTACATCATAGGGTTTCCAAGGCTGTAATCTTTACAGAAGAAGATTGCTACATCTTTCTCCAGTGGAGCAGCTGCTGAGTTCGAACCACCAACTTTTTGGATTAGCAGCCAAGTACTTAACCACTGCACCACCAGGGCTCCTTTATAGGATGTTGTTAAAATAAAAAAAAAAAAAAAAACAACTCATTGCCATCGAGATGATTCTGGCTCACAGCGACCCTAAAGGGCAAAGTAGAACTGCCCCATAGAGTTTCTAAGGAGCGCCTGGTGGATTCTAACTGCTGACCTTTTGGTTGGTAGCCATAGCTCTTAACCACTACCCCTCACATCAGTTCCATCTAGTAGCAAACCTATGTACAACAGAATGAAACACTGCCAGTCCTGTGCTATCCTCACAATCATTGCTATATTTGACCCCATTGTTGCATCCACTGTGTCAATCCATCACATTGAGGGTCTACCTCTGTTTCGATGACCCTCTACTATACCAAGCATGATGTCTTCTCTAGAGACTGGTCCCTCTGGATAACATGTCCAAAGTACATGAGACAAAGTCTTGGATCCTCACTTCTAGGAGTATTCTGGCTGTACTTCTTCCAAGACACATTTGTTTGTTCCTCTGGCAGTCCATGGTATATTCAATATTCTTAGCCAACACTATAATTCAAAGGCATCGATCATTCTTCAGTTTTTCTTATCCATAGTCCAGCTTTTGCATGTATATGAGGCAGTTGAAATTACCATGGCTTGTGTCAGGCATACCTGAGTCCTCAAGGTGACATCTTTGCTTTTTAACTCTTTAAAGAGGTCTTTTGCAGCAGATTTTCCCAATGCAATTATGTTGTTTGATTTCTTGACTGCTGCTTCCATGGACGTTGATTGTGGATCCAAGCAAAGTGAAATCCTTGACAGCTTCAATCATTTCTGTTTATCATGGTGTTGCTTATTGTTCCAGTTGTGAGGTTTTTGTTTTCTTTATGTCGAGGTGCAATCCATACTGAAGGCTGTAGTATTTGATCTTCATCAGTAAGTGCTTCAAGTCTTTTTTGCTTTCAGTAAGCAAGGCTGTGTCATCTGCACAGCACAAGTTGATAACGAGTCTTCCTCCAGTCCTGATGCCACATTCTTCTTCATATAGTCCAGCTTCTCAGATTATTTGCTCAACATACAGATTGAATACGTATGATGAAAGGATACAACCCTGACACACACCTTTCCTGATTTTAAACCAGGCAGTATCCCTGAGTTCTGTTCAAATTACTTCCTCTTGGTCTATGTATAGGTTCCACATCAGCACAATTAAGTATTCTGGAATTTCCAATCTTTACAAGGTTATCCATAATTTGTTACGATACATGCAGTTCAATGCATTTGCATATTCAACAAAACATATTAAACATCTTTCTGGTATTCTCTGCTTTCAGCCAATATAAACCTGACATCCCTAATAATATTCCCCATTCCACATCCTCTTCTGAATCTAGCTTGAATTTTTGGCAATTCTCTGTTGATGTACTGCTACAACCATTTTTTGGATTATCTTCTACAAAACTTTAGTTTCATGTGATACTAATGATATTGTTCGATAGTTCCCGCATCCTGTGGGCTGACCTGTCTTTGGAATAGGCATAAATAGGGATCTCTTCCAGTCAGTTGGCCAGGTAGCTGTCTTCCAAATTTCTTGGCATAAATCAGTGAGCACTTTCAGTGTTGCATCTATTTGTTGAAACATCTCATTTGGTATTCCGTCAATTTCTGGAGCCTTTTCGTCATCAATGCCTTCAGTGGGGCTTGGACTTCTTCCTTCAATATCATCAGTTCTTGAGCATATGCTACCTCCTGAAATGGTAGAATGTTGACCACTTCTTTCCGGTACATGACTGTGTATTCCATCTTCTTTTGAGCCTTCCTGCATTGTTCATTTTTTTTGCCCATAGAATCCTTCAATATTGCAACTTGCAGCTTGAATTTTTTCTTCAGTTCCTTCAGCTTGAGAAATACAGAGCATATTATTTCCTTTTGGTTTTCTAACTCCAGTTCTTTGCACATTTCATTATAATACTTTACTTTGTCTTCTCTAGCCACCCTTTGAAATTGTCTCTACAGCTCTTTTACTTCACCATTTTTTCAATTTGCTCTACCTCCTCTACTTTCAAAAGCAATTTTCAGAGTGTCTTCTGACATCCATTTTGGTCTTTTCTTTCTTTTTAGTGACCTTTTGCTTTCTTTATGTATGATGTCCTGATGTCATTCTTCTAGTCGTCTGGTCTCTGGTCATTAGTGTTCAACATGTCAAGTCTATTCTTGATGTTATCTCTAAATTCAGATGGGATATACTCAAGGTTGCACTTTAGCTCTTGTGGACTTGTTTCAATTTTCTTCAGCTTCAACTTGACCTTGCATATGAGCAATTGATGGTCTGTTCTGCAGTCGGCCTCTGGGCTAGTTCTGACTGATGATATTGAGCTTTTCCATCTTCTCTTTCCACAGATGTAGTTGATTTGTTTCCAATGTTTTCCATCCAGTGAGGTCCACGTGTATAGTCACCGTTTATGTTGTTGAAAAAAGGTGTTTTTAATGAATAAGTCATTGCTCTTGCAAAATTCTATCATGGGATCCCCTGAGTCATTTCTATAACAAAGGTCATATTTTCCAACTACTGATCCTTCTTCTTTGTTTCCAACTTTCATATTCCAATCACCAGTAATTATCAATGCATCTTGAATGCATGTTTGATCGTTTTCAGACTGTAGAAGTTGGTGAAAATCTTCAATTTTTTAATCTTTGGAATTAGTGGTTTGTGCATAAATTCGAATAATAGTTGTATCAACTGGTCTTTTTTGTAGGCATCTGGATATTATCCTATCACTGACAGCGCTGAACTTCAGGATAGATCTTGAAATGTTCTTTTTGACAATGAATGTAATGCCATTCCTCTTCAAGTTGTCATTCCCAGCATAGTAGACCATATGATTGATTCAAAATGGCCAATACCAGACCACGTCAGCTCACTAATGCATAGAAATTGATCTTTGTGCATTTCATTTCATTTTTGATGGCTTCCAATTTTCCTAAGATTATACTTAGTACATTCCCTGTTCCAATTATTAATGGATATTTGCAGCTGTCTCTTCTCATTTCAGGTCTTGCCGCATTAACAAATGAAGATCCCGAAAGCTTTACTCCATCCATGTCATTCTGGTCAACTCTACTTTGAGGAGGCAGCAATTCCCCAGTTCAGTTTTGAGTGCCTTCCCACCTGAAGGGCTCATCTTCCAGCACTATATCAGACAATGTTTCACTGCTACTCATAAGGTTTTTGCTTGCTAATTTATTATATAAATACTAGATAATACACCTTGTCATAGTTATCTATAACAGAATAACTATGTTACGCTGCTATAATGGAAATGCCACAAGCAGATGGCTTTAACAAAGAGAAATTTATTTTCTCACAATCTATTGGCTGCAAGTCCAAATTCAGGGCATCAGCTCCCAGGGAAGGCTTTCTTTCTCTGTTGGCTCTGGAGGAAGGTCCTTGTCATCAATCTTCCCCTGGACTAGGAGATCCTCTGCATAGGAACCCCAAGTCCAAAGGACACTCTCTGCTCCCAGTGCTGCTTTCTTGGTGGCAAGAAGTCCCTATGTCTCTCTGCTTGTTTCTCTCTTTTATATGTCAAAAGAGACTGGCTTAAGACACAATCTAATGTTACAGATCTCATCAATATAACTGCCCCTAATTCATCTCATTAACATCATAGTGATAGGATTTACAACACCTAGGAAAATCACATCAGATGACAAAATGGTGGACAATCACACAATACTGGGAATCATGGCATAGTCAAATTGATACACATATTTTGGGGGGACAAAATTCAATCCATGACACACCTATTCCTCACTTATCAACTATCTTGTTATTGATCATTTGCATTTACAACAATAGTAGAAAAATTTACTATCCAACTATTTTGTGCATTAATAACATACTTCTGGCAGTTACGAACACCAAGGTGTGAGGCGAGAGTAATACTGGCTGTAATGGTTAAGGTTATGCGCCACCTTGGCTTGGTCATGATTCTCAGTGCTTTGGCAGTTAGGTAATGATATAATTTTGCAGTTTTGTAGTGATATAATTTGGCAATTATGTAATGATGTAATTTGGCAGTTATGTAATGATGTAGTCATCCTCCATTTTGTGATCTGATGTAGTCATCCTCTATTTTCACATAACACTGATTTTCACATTAGAACCTAGTCTTTGGAACATAACCATGTAGATAAGTGAGGAGTGGGTGCATTATTATTATCATTTTATAGGTGAGACAACTGGGTTCAATAGATTAACTCACCCAAAGTCACATAGTTGCTGAAAGGTAAGCCAGAGGCTCTAATACAGGTTTATGTAATGCTCATTTTATAGGTGTTGGCTTATTTCAAGCAGGTACTTGTTCCTCTTCCCTCTACTCCCCTCCAGGTTCAACCCTCCTGAGTAATCACAAGAGCCAGGCAGTTCAATCTAAGCAGTAGCCAGCTATAATAGCTCCAATCACAAGCCAACTTGCACAGCCTGCCAGAAGAATGAATTCCCCTTTTTCTCATGTGAAGTCTCTTCCAAGTAACAAGGTATATGGCTAGAACAAATGACGTCTCTGAGTGGTGCAAAAAGCTAACATACTCAGCTGTTAACCGAAAGGTTGGAGGTTCCTGTACCCATAGAGGCACTGCAGAAGAAAGTCCTGGTGATCTACTTCTGAAAGTTCACAGCCTTTGAAAACGCTAAGGAGCACAGTTCTACACTGATACACATGGTGTCGCCATGAGTCAGAAATGACTAAACTGGAACTGGAAGAAAAGTGAATCAATGCAGGTTTGCTAATTCTTGATTTGTTTGTGTTGGTTGCAACCCAGCAGTGGGTGAAACAATGGCCAAAATACTCAGAGCACTTGAGCACACAGACTCAATAAATCCTTTAATACACAACCCAAGTGCATCCGCTATTATCTCTTATGCTTTCTCAGCTGCAAAAACCTCGCTGAACTGCCTTCATCAAATTTCTCTCAAGGTGGAGCTAACCTAATCTTATGTTTGCATTTTTCCTGAATATTAATTCCTTTATTTATAGATGGATTCTCTCTTCATATTATGATTAACAAAGGGAGTGTGCCCTCTTACCAAGCTGACACAGAGTAATGCAGGTACAGTTAAGTCTTTGCAGAAACCTGGAACTGACTCACTTACTGATCCCCAAGTATTCACTTACCCCGTTCTTGGGGTATAAGTACACCAAAACAGGGAAATCTTCTTCTGCTGTATCTCATTGACCAGACTTTTCTTATTACTAAATGTAAATTCCATTTAAAATTCCCATCCCAGTACATTCTATTATTATTAATTTATCATGAAACTAAAATTGAGAACCCAGCTAACAATGTCTTTTCTAAGACCTTCTACCACAACCAAATGTGACTTATAATCCTTAAATTATAGTACTATCTTAATACATCCCAGCATGTTGAAAATGAGGGAAACCCTCAATAAGATGGGTTGACACAATAGCCCCAACAATGGATTCGAAGATACCAAAGATCATGAAGATGGCACAGGACTGGGTAATGTGTTAAGTTACACATAATATCTCCATGAGTCAGAGCCAACTCAATGGCAACTAGCAACAGCAACAGTTTTAATAACTAGTCTTGATACATCCTAACTATCCTCTAATACAATGACATCTATTTCTCACCAATACCATATAGGACTTCCTATATGAACTTGACTTCACAATACCTGAAAATTCCAAATCACAAATTGTAGCAGGCCCAACAGACTGGGAGCTCAATGACGTTCTCAATGTCAATGAAATTCTGTACATTTTTATGATGCGAAGACTAAATTTTGACAATATGATCCCAAAGACCTTCACAATCAGCTTCCTCTCTGCATACCCTAAGACTTATTTAAAATTTTTTGAGGCATTCCTTCTCAAAATCATTCAAAGATTCAAATTTAGGGATTGGTCTCAAGCTTACACATCCTCTCCATAGAGTCCTCATTTTTTTAGTAATATTTTCCTCTTGCATTAATAGAGTTCACACTTTCCAATCAGTACTATAAGCCCCTCCACTCCATGCCTCCATTTGACAAAATTGTCACTTAAGTACAAGGAGACTGGATTGGTACTTCCTCAGCAAATACTGGATAAACTTTGAACCAAAAGCTAGGTCTCCGTTACCACTGAGATTGTCAATATAGTCTTTTTTAAAAAAAGGTTATAATTAAACATTCTGTTAGAAAAGAACAAAGCCACTTTTGCCAAATTGAAAAGGACAAAACTGGTACAAAGAGAATTTCCAAGTTTTTGAAACATCATTATTATGAACAACAGGATTTTTAAAACACTGTTAAAACATATTTTGGCACTGCCCCATTTGAAACAAGTTGAAAGACAAAATAAGCTAAAATGTGAAGTCTGTAACCAGCCTGTTCCATCAGCCAGCCCCTTGCAAAAACAGCCCCAGAATCATAATTCTGTTGCATTACTCTTGCCTTTCATGTCTCAAGAATTTTCCTTTGATTAACTCCTTTATAGTGTGGGGCTCCACAGTATCCTGAAGGCGAACTTGGAAGTTGCGACAACTAATGACAGGGCAGTTTCCTATTGGCGAGACTTCAGGAAGAGGTGGGTAAAGTAGCCTGATTTAGGGCTGTCTTCTCAAGGAGCCCCAGGATCTAACAAACCAAAAACTGAGCTACAAGGGAACAAGAGGCTCAATCTGGAGGACGTACTCAGGGCTATTTTCTTCTGCCAACACACACTCAAGAACAGTTGTGTATCTTTTTTTTTTAACTCTCTGATAAGCTGTTTGAACTTTCTGCTTGCATACATACTGAATAAATTTAACCACTAATTCAGTGAAATGGTTGACAACTAAGTCAGTCAATCAGTATTATTATTGATTACACAATATTTAATACAACTTCTTTGTAATCACATAGACGTCTAAGAGTATCTCCACCCAACTGGTACCCAACAGATGCCGATGAGCCTTGCGGGGCATCTGTGGGAAGTTGAGGGAAGGAATTTTTTTTTAATCTTGTAAGGAATCAGGTTTCCTGGCAGCTCACTTTGTAAACACACACAAAGGCAATCAGCTGGCTTGCCAGTCTCACTGACACCCTTTCTTGAAAGTTAGGGAGATGAGTGAGCGGAATAAAGATTTATTTCAAGGGCGATGGCAGGTGTTGCTCTGTGAAAACGAAATGGAAACAAGTACTGTGGCCTAAAGGAAGCTGGTGATTATGAGCAAAATGGCTTCCTGGAAACTTCCTTTCTAGAACAAAATCCTGGCTCCCTTTTTAATGTACTGAACAAGTAGCACCTCCCCAACAGACACACACACACACACACACACACACACACACACACACACACACACACACACGAGTGCACACTCACACACACATTCACTCCCACTTTCTTAAATTACCAGCTATCCTAACCTACTTAGTAATAACAGCAATCATATATTAACAAATTTTTCCCATATATTTTCTAATTTAAATCTCACAAGACCCCTGGAGGTTGACATTTTTTCCTTCCTTTCATAGATGAGAAACAAGGAAACCAAGTCTTAGAGCAACTTGCTCAAGTTCGTAGTTAGAAAATTGCAAAGGTGAGATCTGGACTCAGGTACTCCTGAATCCAGAGCCACCTCTAACTACTATTAGGTCTATCATAAGAAGAAATATCTGGTAAAACCTTATAACATTATACTTCTATAATTTCCCTATGACTGAGAAAAAGTGTTACCCAAAAAGAAACTTTTTTTTAAAAGCTCATAATACTCAGAAAACACAGATTAGCCTTAATAAACCATAAATTGTGGGTCCTAATTTGACTGGCAAAAACGTGTAGCTCTTGATCTCTCTACCAAAAAAACCTTCAAAGATATTTCTGATTTTACAGGAAGAGACGCCATCCCAAGTAACTGAGTTTCAGAGGCAGTGAGAAAATCATCTATTTCCTTTAAAAAAAAAAAAAAAAAAAAACTTCCTCACTAATGCCTAAAATTTCTTTAATCCTTAATTAAAGGCAATATAGCTGGAAAACGTGTAACATATTTGAAGTCGCTCATACTAAAATGTGAATGGCAGAGCTCATAGCTTTTCCTGAAAGCATATTTTTGAGGTGAAAGAGTGAACTGAGGCTCTAGAACAGCAATTCTCAAACTTAAGTGTGTATCATGATCACCTGGAGGGCTTTTTAAACACAGATTGCTGTGCTCTACTACCATTTCTGTTTCAGTAAGTGTGGCATGGGGCCAGAGAATTTGCATTTTCAGAAAGTTCCTAGATGCTGTTGATGTGGCTAGTCCCTTGGAGCACACCATCATAACCACCGCTCTAGAACAACTGAGGCAAATTGAAACAGAGGTTGTGCTTCTAATGATGCCAAAGGCCAGATGTGCCAGCAAAACTTTCAAATTCCACACTGATTCACATCATTCTTGTCCTGGTCTATATCCATGAAGATGGCAACTGGAGGTAATCCTGGGGCTCTGAACTCCACCCCCAGTACATTATTTGCCCGAAGCTCTTTTTCTATCTCCCAAACCTGCTTACTCCCACTGCTGACTCTGACCTGGACCCGGTTCCTCCCTGCGTGTTTGAGTTGCAGTGCCCTTCAGTGTGCCAAAAACAGGTGAGGATCCTTTCACCCTGTTCTCCATTTGCCAGCAATTCCAGGTGCTGACTTCTTTCAGGCACTAGCTTCTTCTCTTAGAAGAAAGGGCAAAGGGCAGGACCCCAGGAGCAGTGAAATACAGCAGGGTGGAGAGGGCCCTACTTCTACTCCAGCAAAAAAACAAAAACCATTACCACCAAGTCAATTCTCACTCATAGTGACCCTATAGGACAGGGTAGAACTGCCCCATAGGGCTTCCAAGGAGCGGCTGGTGGATTTGAACTGCCACCCTTTTGGTTAGCAGCCAAGCTTTTAACCACTGCGCCAGCAGGGTTACTCCAAAAGGCCTATGAAATTCTCACTACGCCTCTAGAAGGAGAAGTTAATTTGGGATTCAGCTTTGAATAAGTCTCAATATTTATTCTGTTTTCTGTCGTACTTCAATAGTGTCATCCTCTAATTACAGCAAAGTTTAACTTGAAGATTTTGCAAAAATTGAGGGTCCATCAGAGGGTTTGCGAACTATCTGAGCACGGCGATCAACTACCCTTTCAATGCTCCTGAATATGACTATTAGGAAAGCCTTTAGTGGAATTGACAGCCTCTGTTAACATAATGGAGCCCTGGTGGCGCCGTGGTTAGGGATTCAGCTGCTAACCAAAAGGCTGCCAGTTCAAATCCACCAGCTGCTACTTGGAAACTTCTATGGGGCAGTTCTACTCTGTTCTGTAGGGTCGCTATGAGTCAGAACCCACTCAACGGCACCTAACAACAACAGCAATCTTTATACGAGCAGATCACCAAGTCTTTCTCCTGTGGAGCCACTGAGTGGGTTCCAATCACCACCCTTTCGGTTAGCAGCCAAGTACTTAACCACTGCACCACCGGTGCATGAGAGAGAGAGAGAGAAACTATAACGAAGATATTTCTACTTGAATAGGTATTAAAATTCGTCGCATGACGGCAGCGGATTCCGTTTAGTTTTTTGGGTTAACGTAATGCATTCCTGGAAAGTCTGGTTTGGTTTATTCGGTTAACCTAATGCATTCCTAGAAAGTCGGGATATTGACTGTCTAGAAATCTCATTTATATTTATTTTCACCTTTGAAGGTTACTAATTTAATTGGAATAAACAAAACATAAAACAAAATTATGTAATTTTTATACTTACCTACTATTTCTTATGTACTTACCCACTGTTTTTATTCTGTTTCCTGAAATACGGGGCCCTGGTGGCCAGCAGTGAAAACCTTCAGCTGCTAACTAAAAGGTCGGTGTGGGGCTATATGCCATTTAAACATGGCTGCACTATTGACAACTGCAGCCCCCACAGGCCTCTATGCTGCACAGCATGTTGAGACTTGTCTCCAACATGTCGAGACTTGTCCAGATGTGTTTTCCCAAACCTATTGTCCCTTTACTGATTGACTTGTTTACCTGAATTCCTTCTCCCTTGCCCGCATTCAAAGCCCATTGTTTTGTTAATTGCCTTATTGATTGTTGTATTGACTATAAAATAAACTCCTGGGACTGAAGTGGGGGTCGACTCCTCAGAGTGACCCTCCTGGCCCCACTTCTCTGTAAGAGTTGTGCAGCTGGTTACTGTCTTCGCCGTCCCGATTACCGTCGCCGCTGCGACAGGTCGGCAGTTTGAACCCACCAGCTGCCCCACAGGAGAAAGATGTGGCAGTCTGCTTCTGTAAAGATTACAGCCTTAGAAACCCTATGGGGCAGTTCTACTCTGTCCTATAGGGTCGCTATGAATCAGAATTGGCTCAATGGTAATGGATTTGGTTTGGGTTTTTGGTTTATTTCTTGAAATAGCTCTATCTTTTCATCCATTTTGATCTTTCATGTTTCACATGCCTCTAAATTTGTTTACTCTGATACCAAACACTAGTTAGCAAGATATCCTACCGACACCTTGTCTTAGTGATTTAGTGCTGCTATGACAGAAATACCACAAGTGGATGGCTTTAACAAAGAGAAATTTATTCTCTCACAGTCTAGAAGGCTGGAATTGCTGGCAAATGGAGAACAGGGTGAAAGGATCCTCACCTGTTTTTGGCACACTGAAGGGCACTGCAACTCAAACACGCAGGGAGGAACCGGGTCCAGGTCAGAGTCAGCAGTGGGAGTAAGCAGGTTTGGGAGATAGAAAAAGAGCTTCGGGCAAATAATGTACTGGGGGTGGAGTTCAGAGCCCCAGGATTACCTCCAGTTGCCATCTTCATGGATATAGACCAGGACAAGAATGATGTGAATCAGTGTGGAATTTGAAAGTTTTGCTGGCACATCTGGCCTTTGGCATCATTAGAAGGTGACATTTTAGCTGACTCTTAATGGAAGAAAAGACAACAAAGGCCCTGATACGGGAAGAACTTGGAGTGTTCCACCGACAAAAAAAAGATCAGTATAGCAAAGAGTGAGGTGGTACAAAATGAGGTCAGAGAAGTAGGCAAGACCCTGAGGGCCATGGTAAGGGGTTCATATTTTATTCTAAAAGCAATGAGAAGCTGCAAAGGAGTGAGCTTAACTGACTTACTTTCTTAAAATCTGAATGGCTGTGGTGTGGAAAAAATCAATTATTCGGGACAAGAGGGGAAGCACTGAGACCCATTAGAGACTATTGCAGTAGTCAGGCTGAAGAGGATGGTGGTTTAGATTAACGTGAACATGAAGAGGTATGGACAGATCCAGGATATGTTCTGGAGATAGAATTAATGAGGACTTGATGTTGGACTAATGTGAGATAAGAAAAAGTTCATATTTGAGTATTTAAAAAATAATAAAATCTTTCTCATTTTCTTCCAGTGGGCAATATGTTCTTATCCTAAACCCAACCCATTGCAGTCGAGTCGATTCCAACTCATAGCAACCTCATAGGACAGAGTAGAACTGCCCCCTAGTGTTTCCAAGGAGCAGCTGGTGGATTCAAACTGCCACTAGCAGCCTTAGCTCTCCATAGCCCTTAACCACTGTTCCACCAGGGCTCTATTCTTACCCTACTTGTTTTTAAAGAGATCAGGTGTCTTTGCACAGTCCTCGACAGCCACATCTGATTTCTACTACCTTAACGATCTACTCTGTAAACCCAGGTTTATATTTCCCTAAAAATTGGAGGAGGGAGTATATGCTATCTCTATTTAATAATTAAATGTTCCTCACAAAGGTCATGTGATATTCCTTCACTGATTTGACAATGAAATCCCTACAAAATCCCTAACACAAAGTTGAACCTCCAAGCAATTATTTACTATCAACTTTCCATATCTTTTGTTATTTGCAAAGTAGATCACCCCTAAAGGGCAGTGAAACTTGAGAGTCATATATGACTACGGACAGAGACAAAGGACTTTTTCCAAGCGTAAGAGAGTCACAGTAGAACTTAAGCCTCAATAAGCCAAGAAACTGCTCTTCAGTAAGAGAAGGGGATATGGCACAGAGATACAGAACTACAGCTTTGTAAGTCACTGTAACGATTCCTGATACATTTCCACAGTGACATTCGTGAAATGAGTGGAATCTTAACTCCGTAGAATGGGGGCTGCCATCAGTCCTCTAGACTCTTCTAGCTCCCTCAGTCTCTTGGACCTCAGGTCTTAACAGGAGCTGCTCAAATAGTAGCTAAATTCATTTTTAAATAGTAATTTGA
Source organism: Dugong dugon (assembly GCA_030035585.1). NCBI lineage: Eukaryota > Metazoa > Chordata > Mammalia > Sirenia > Dugongidae > Dugong > Dugong dugon. The sequence goes on along the minus strand of CM057463.1, from coordinate 13,956,781 downwards.
AAACTATGACTGCCTCATCTCAAAACCATTCACGCTTCACCAGAGGTTAAAGCGAGATAAAGAATGGCTCGTTTAGCCAAGAATGGAGAAGAATTAAAATTCAGAAGCTTGGATTTCTCTGGACATGAGCGTGTTTTTCGTTGTGCTGTGTCTACTCTTGGAAAAATGTGGCATCCCTTTTTTATTCTCAAAGGGTTTTAAATGCTTATTAAAAACTGTCCTTTGAAATCAAATAGCCCTTTAAAGGCTGTATTTTGATTATTTGATTGTAAATGAATGAAAAGCATATGGATTAAGTCACACATGGTTTTAAAGAATTACAGGCAAAAGTGTCTAACAAGACACATAGAGAGTTTACCAAATTGAATGCTTGAAAGAAAAAGTCACAGGATAGAGAAAAACAAGCTGACTTTATTCTAATTGGGAGGCTAACAGATGTAAATGCCTATATGTTAACAATTTGATCTTTGCCATGAGGTCTCTCTACATGTCATTTTTGCCAAGAGTCAAATACATTTCACTTTTACAGTGTTCCAGCTTAAGCTAACTAGCCAAATGCACAATTAAAAAAAAAGAGATTCTATTCTGAAATAGAGGTTTCAGGTAAGCTACATAACACTTTGCTTTCCTCCAGTGGCTGACATTCAGTTCCTAAAACTGCTATTGCATTATTATTATTAATGACTTGTCTATAAGTACAAAATGTATGTGGTAAAGAATACTTTTAGATCTTAACTAATATTTTATTCTTTTAGAGATTTACTTTTTTCCCTCCACTCAGAACCCACTCCCAAACTCCATTCCAGAACAACGGTCTTCTGTGTTTATTGTTTAGTGAAAGGATAAGATATAGTACAGCAGAAGGCAGATTAAAAGGAAGGATCTACTTGGTTTTGTGTTTCAAAAACAATGAAATTAGGGGAACCCAAGAGAAAAAGAAAGAAGTTTCAAGGTTAGGATTTTGAACAAGTAGGGTTTCTAGAGATGCAGAGAAGGGACTAGAAGCAATGTAAATGGCGAGGGGAGTAACCAGGCTAAGAGACTGAGCTTAAAAGGCACCGGGAGACAGAAATGCAGGACCTATTGTGAAAGTGGAGTCTCTGGGTGGTGCAAACGGTTAACATGCTCGGCTGCTAACTGAAAGGTTGGACGTCTCATTCCACCCACAGTTTTCTAGAAAAAAGGCCTGGCAATCTACTTCTGAGAAATCCTATAGAGCACAGTTGAAAACCCTACAGAGCACAGTTCTACTCTGACACACATGGGGTCACCAAGAGTCAGAATCGACTCCAAGGTATGGTTTTGTTGTGAAAGCAGAGTCAGCATCTGGACTCCACTTAAGTGAATGCTGAATGTAACTTCTGCCCCATAACCCCATCATCATTTCTTCCTGTATTGTAGTTATAGCCTTTTTGTTTGTTCTTAATATTACTGATTTATTCCTTCTGCTAATTTTTTGTGGTCAGTGTTTCCAGTAACTTGTCTATTTAAGTTTTTCAAAGAACCAGATTTTGGTTTTGATGATCATCTTTGTTGGTTGGTTGTTTGTTTCCTTGCTGGCTTCTTAAGTCATCTTTATTATTTCCTTTCTTCTATTACTTTTGTTTCTTCTGTGTTCTTTTCCTGGCTTTGTGAGTTGAATGGTTAATATTTTTATGCTAATATTTTAAAGAAACACATCTTAGGCTATAAATCTCCCTCTGAGTGCTGCTATAGCTGCATCTCACATGTTTTGAGATATAGTGGTTTACTGTCATTTAGTTATAAATATTTCATAATTCCAGTTTTTATTTCTTCTTAAAACCATACCTTACTTAGAATTGTGTTTTCTAGATTCCAAATGTATAAGAATTATTTAAATATATTTTTATTGTTGATTTATAATTTAAGGGTATTTTGGCCAGAGAATATGGTCTATGAGATTAATTATTTGGGCAATATTTATGTCTTTCTCATGTGTTCTTAGGGGGAAAAATGCATGTTCTCTGTTTTTTCGAGGGGTAGGTATCTAAACATTCTCTAAATCAAGCTCATCAATTGTATCATTAAAATTTTTTATATTTATTAATTTCTGACATGTCCTCATCCCCTACAGGTAAGCAATTTTATTAGTTTCTTATCTGTCCTATATTCCTTTTTGTATACATAAGCAGATAAACCTGTTTTCCTATTTTTCTTTTTTTATACACAAAAAGACAGCATGCTACACATACTTCTTTCGTGCTTCAATCTTTTCACTTAACAACAAATCCTAAAAATTATTCCATCAGAGAGATCATCTTTACCATTTTTAACTGCTACATAGTACTATCTTGTATAAATGTACCATAATTTAGACAACTGATCTCCAATGTACAGGCATTTAAGTTGTTTGCAATATCTTGAAGTTACAAATAACAATTCAGCAAATAACTAGTGCATATATATTTTCATAATTCTGAAGGTATATCTTTAGGTTAAAAACATAAATGTGGGTTTGCTAGGTTGAAGAGTAAATACATATGTAGTTTTGTTAGATATAGCCAAATTCCCCTCCATAGAGGATGTACAATTTTTGCATTTCCATATGCAGTGGATGCGATTGGCTATTTCCTCACAACCTTGCCATTAGAGTGTGTTGCTAAGCTTTTTTATTTTTTGCAAATCTGGTAGGTGAGAAATGTTATTGCAGTCAGTTTTGATTTGCATTTCTCTTATTATGAGTAAATCTGAACATATTTTCATGTGTTTGAGAGCCATTTTTAGATGATTTGTATGAATTGTCTGTTCATGTATTGTGCCACTTTTTCTCAACTGTTAAAAATTTTTTACATATTAGAGATATTAGCACTTTATGTGTAATAAATACTGTAGATTTTTTTCAGAACGTGTCATCTGTCCTTTGACTTTGCTAGTGGTGCTTACTATGAGGAAGTTTTTTTTTTTTTTTTTTAATGTAGCCATATATATCAATTTTTTATTGTATCAGGATTTTAAGTAATAAGTAGAAAACCTTCCCCTATGTAGAAACTTACCACTGTTTTCATCTAGCTTATTTTTTACATTTAGATCTCGGATGCACTTGCAGTTTATTCTTGTATATGATATGAGGTTACTGTATGGTTTTTAAGTAAGAAAAGATGTGCATTAGGGGTGTACCCTTTCACCATACTTATCCAATTGGTATGCTAAGCAAATAATTTGAGAAGCTGGACTATATGAAGAAGAATGCAACATCAAGATTGGAAGAAGACTCACTAACAACCTGTGATATGCAGATGACACAACCTTGCTTGCTGAAAACGAAGAGGACTTGAAGAACTTGCCGATGAAAATCAGAGACTACAGACTTCCATTTAGATTACACCTCAGCATAGATAAAACAAAAATCCTCACAACTGGACAAATAAGCAACATCATGATAAACAGAGAAAAGATTGAGGTTGTCAAAGATTTCATTTTACTTGGATCCGTAATTAACTCCCATGGAAGCAACAGTCAAGCAATCAAACAACATATTGCACTGGGCAAATATGTGGCAAAAGAACTCTTTAAAGTGTTAAAAAGCAAAGATGTCACTCTGAGGACTAAAGTGTGCCTGACCCAAGCCACAATATTTTCAGTTACCTCATATGCATGTGAAAGCTGGACAATGATTAAGGAAGATCGAAGAAAAGTTGATGCCTTTGAATTATAGTGTCAGTGAAGAATATTGAATATACCATGGACTTCCAGAAAATCGAACGAATCTGTCTTGGAAGAAGTACAGCCAGAATGCTCCTTAGAAGTGAGGATGATAAGACTTCATCTCACGTACTTTAGACACGTTATTAGGAGGAACTAGTCCCTAGAGAAGGACATCATGCTTGGTAAAACAGAGAAGGAGAAAAAAAGGGAGAGCGAGAAGGACCCTCAACAGTGGTTGCAACAATGGGCACAAAAATAGCAGTAATTGTGAGGATGGCCCAGGACAGGGCAGCGTTTCGTTCTGTTATCCGTAGAGTAGTTTTGAGTCGAAACTGACTCAGTGGCAACTAACAACAACAACATGACGTGAGGAACAGATGTAACTTTATTTTGTTTCCAAACAGCTATCCAATTGCCCCAATACCATTTATTTAAAAGTTTTTCTTTACCCCAGAGATTTCAGGTATCACTTTTATCCTACCATAAATTGCCATATGTACTTGGACATATATGAACTTTCTATTCTATCTCATTAGTCTGAGTGTTCATGCATTAGTACCTCATTGTTTTAATTACTGATTACCTTAATTCTGGAAAACCTTGTTTATAGAGAGCCATTGTTATCCTGTCTCCAACAGTTCTTCTTTTTCAATGTTTTCTTAGCTATTATTATGCGTTTATCTTTCCATATGAATGTTAGTATAACTTGATTACCTCCAGGAAAAAGGTTGTTAGTATGTTTTTTGTGATCACTAATGTATTAGATAATATAATGAGAATAATATTGGAATGTCTTATCCAAAAACAAGGAATATCTTGCCTTCCTAGAAGCACTTTAGAATTGTTTTCATACAGGTTTCACCTATTAAGTTATTCCTAAGTATTTTATCTTTTTTTTGTTGTTGTTGTTATTGTAAATGGGGTTTTCTTTCTTTAAATTCATAAATTGTTATTATTTGTATATATGAAAGCTATTTATTTCAACCTGATAATTTGATCCAACCGAATGTGGAAATTATTGAACAATATCATTAACATCACAGTGAGTTATCAGTCAGAACAAGGTCAGGTGCCAACTGTGGAAGAGACCATCAATTGTTTATACGCATGTTCAAGTTGAAGCCGAAGAAAATTAGAACAAGTCCAAGAGAGCCTAAGCATGACCTTGAGTATATCCCAACTGAGTTTAGAGATCATCTCAGGAATAGATTTGACACATTAAACACTAATGACTGAAGACCAGACCAGTTGTGGGATAACATCAAGGACATCATACAAGAAGAAAGCAAGAGGTCACTTAAAAGACAGGAGAGAAAGAAAAGATCAAAATGGATGTCAGAAGAGATTCTGAAACTTGCTCTTGAACATCGAGTAGCTAAAGCAAATGGAAGAAATGATCAAGTGAAAGAGCTGAATAGATTTCAAAAGGTGCCTCCCCTGAGAAGACAAAGTACAGTATTATAATGAAATGTGCAAAGACCTGGAGTTAGAAAACCAAAAGGAAAGAACACACTCATCATTTCTCAAGCAGAAAAAACTGAAGAAAAAATTCAAACCTCAAGTTGCAATAGTGAAGGATTCTACAGGGAAAATATTAAACGACGTAGGAAGCATCAAAGGAAGATGGAATGAATACACAGAGCCACTGTACCAAAAAGAATTGGTTGACATTCAGCCATTTCAGGAGTTAGTATATATATGATCAAGAATTGATGATACTTTACTGGCCTAAAGGAGACTGGAGAAACCCCAAGAGTATGGCCCCCAGACACCCTTTTAGCTCCGTGGTGAAGTCATCTCTGAGGTTCACCGTTCAGCTGGGAGTGGACTGCCCCATAAAACCAAATGGGACTAATGAGGTACAGCAGTCCAGGGATGAGGGCCAGAAGGCAGATGGGGACAGGGAAGCTGATGATAGGAAACCCAAGCTTGAGTAAGGACAGTGTTAATGTGTTGTGAGGTTGTTAACCATTGTCATAGGGCAACATGTGTACTAACTGTTAAATGAGAAACTGTTTTGTTCTGTAAACCTTCATCTAAAGTGAGAATAGCAGCACAATTGGAAGAGCGTAGTTGATGTCACTGAACTGTGCATGTAGAAATGTTTGAAATGGTGTATCTTTGGCTATGCATATTTTCACCAAAAAAAAAAAAAAAGGTCGAGAAGGGAGAGGGTTGACATGTTGTGGGGTTGTTAACCAATGTCATAAAACAATATGTGTACTACTGTTTCGTGAGAAACTATTTGTTCTGTAAGCCTTCACCTGAAGTACAATTAAAAAACAAAGAAGAAGAATTGGTTCTAAACATGTAGGAACAGGAGAAATCTCTACAGTATAGAAAACTCTCAACTGACTATGATCAACCAAGAATTAATTTATAATAGAGAAGAGACAAAATGGAATTTATAGGGTAATTTCAAAATCTTTTCCTTGAATCATTGTTTAACTATTTCCAAATTATGCATCAAACCATTGCTAAACCAAAATAGAAACTTTTCTTCTCTTTACAGTACAATTTCATTTTATCTAATTTAGAAGTGGGGACATTTTAATTAACCCCAATTATTGAAGCTGTTGAAATGGAGGGATATCTGTTGGTCACAGTAGCCTGAGTTGTGCTTCCATTTCATGGAACAGAAACCTTTGGTAGCTCCAATCAACTTGTATTTTATTGAGTGATATGAAGGTACATGCCTCTTAGGAAGATAAAGCACCACCCTCTCCATCCCCATTTTATGGAGGTGAAAAATAAGTTTATTAAATGCATGTCTAAATCTCACACAGCTAGTAATCAATTGTGGTGGTAATAAGAATTCCGGCTTTGATTTTCTGTTTTGTCTGTTACCTACATTCAGTCACTGTAAAAATAACGTCACAAAAAATAAACAGTCAAATTAAAAAAAAATAAAAATAAATTAAAAAAAAAAAAAAAAAAGAATTGATGGTACCGAAGGAAGAAGTCCAAGCTGCACTGAAGGCATTGGTGAAAAACAAGGCTCCAGGAATTGATGGAATACTAACTGAGATGTTTCAACAAACGGATGCAGCACTGGAAGTGCTTATTCATCTATGCCAAGAAATTTAGAAGACAGCTACCTGGCCAACCGACTGGAAGAGATCCATATTTACGCATATTTCAAAGAAAGGTGAGCCAACAGAATGCGGATATCATCGAACAATATCATTACTATCACAAGCAAGTAAAATGTTACTGAAGATCATTCAAAAGAGGCTGCAGCATTATATCGACAGGGAACTGCCAGAAATTCAAGCCAGATTCAGAAGAGGACGTGGAATGGGGAATATCATTGCTGATGTCAGATGGATCCTGGCTGAAAGCAGAGAATACCTGAAAGATGTTTACCTGTGTTTCATTGACTACGCAAAGGCATTCGACTGTGTGGATCATAACAAATTATGGATAACATTGCCAAGAATGGGAATTCCAGAACGCTTAATTGTGCTCATGAGGAATCTGTACGTAGATCAAGAGGCAGTCGTTCAGACAGAAAAAGAACAAGAGGATACTGCGTGGTTTAAAGTCAGGAAAGGTGTGAGTCATGGTTGTATCCTTTCACTGGATTTATTCAATCTGTATACTGAGCAAATAATCTGAGAAGCTGGACTTTAGTAAGAAGAACAGGCATTGGGGTTGGAGGAAAACTCATTAACAACCTTCATTATGCAGATGACACAACATTGCTTGCTGAAAGTGAAGAGGACTTGAAGCACTTACTGATGAAGACCAAAGACTACAGCCTTCAGTATGAGCTACACTTCTATATAAAGAAAACAAAAATCCTCATAACTGGACCAATAAGCAACATCGTGATAAACAGAGTAAAGATTGAAGTTGTCAGAGACTTCGTTTTACTTGGATCCACAATCAATGCCCATGGAAGCAGCAGTCAAGAAATCTAACAATGTGTTAGTGGACTGGGCAAATCTGCTGCAAAAGACCTCTTCCAAGTGTTAAAAAGTAAAGATGTCACTTTAAGGACTAAGGTGCACCTGATCCAAGCCATGGTGTTTTCAGTCGCCACATATGCATGGGAAAGCTAGACAATGAACAAGAAAAATGGAAGAAGAATTGATGCCTTTGAGTTATGGTGTTGGAGAAGAATATTGAATATACCAGGGACTGCCAAAGGAATGAACAAATCTATCTTGGAAGAAGTACAGCCAGAATGCTCCTTAGAAGCAAGGATGGTGAGATTTCATCTCATATACTTTGGACATATTGTCAGGAGGGATCGGTCCCTAGAGAAGGGCATCATGCTTGGTAAAGTAGAGGGTCAGCAACAAAGAGGAAGACCCTCAATGAAATGGATTGACAACAGTGGCTGCAACAATGCGCTCAAGTATAACAACAATCATGAGGATGGCGCAGGTCCAGGCAGTGCTTCGTTCTGTTGTACGTGAGGTCGCTGTGAGTTGGAACCAACTTGATGACACTTAGCAACAACAACAACAATTATTATGATTAGATATTTAGGGTGCTCAACTCAAGCTCACATTTCCATAGGTCCTTCAACCTAGACTCTCTTCCTCTGCAGACATCAAAATCCCAGGCCCTAGCCATTTAGACTTATATCTACTTTCCATAACTCAGTTATCCAATTTGGTGCCAGCTCCCACAAACTCCTCTTTCTGGAAACTGTTTTTGTTTTTGTCTTTTCTACGTACCCCAGAGCTCCTTTTTTATATCTTAGAATAACAGTAATAAGAAAAACTAAAACATTTGTAGTGCTCTTCATACCCTCCATCCAAAAGCCAAGATAACTGTCCTTCCCACCCACATCTGATTAAAAATTACTCGCAGCAGCACGAGGGATTTAGCTTCAAAGTTGCCCTGTGAAATTTAGATCTGTCCAAGTTCCAAGAATGTTTTTTGTCCCTATCTTTCTTATCCGTTTTGGATAATTCCTTTGCAATATGCTAGACCATTGACAAGTCCCCAAAAAGGAAGGTGAAACTCTAGACAACCTAGGGGTAATGGGGCAACACTTCCACACCTGTGTGTGTAGAGCCAGTGTAAGTACTCGGAGAGTGAGATATATACACATATGTTGTTGTTTTGTGCCATCAAGTCGATTCCAACTCATAGCGCCCCAACAGGACAGAGGAGAACTGCCCCCATAGGATTTTCTAGGCTGTCATCTTTATAGGAGCAGATCACCAGGTTTTTTCTCCCATGAAGCGGCTGATAGATTCAATCCACTGACTTTTTAGTTAGCAGCTGAGCGCTTAACCACTGTGCCACCAGGCCTTCTTATATGTATTTATACATAATTGCTTTATATCATAGTTTTGCTAACTAAACAAAAAGCACTACACCAAGAAGGAAAAACCTCACACTCAAATTCCTTTTAAGGAATTTATTTTATTATGTCTGAAGCCTGAAAATAAATCACCCAAGCTAAATGCAATCTATTTTATTTGGAAGTAAATAAAAACAAATTTGCAGCAAATAGGAAATGGGGGAAAAAGGGAAGGAGTAAGAGAGGGAAAAGGAGACGTAAACTCCAACATATTATAACGTAAGGATTAAAGAAAATTTTATCATATCTATAGTTGGTCAGGAGGCCTGGTGGTACAGTGGTTATGTGTTTGGCTGCTAACCAAAAGGTCAGCAATTCAAACCTACCAGCCGCTCTGCAGTCGACAGATGTGACAATCTGCTTCTGTCAAGTTTGACAGCCTTGGAAACCAATGGGGCAGTTCTACTCTGTCCTACAGGGTTGCCATGAGTCAGAATTGACTCAGTGGCAGTGGGTTTGAGATCACTGGTTCACAACCTTTGCTGTAAAAAACTTTTGTAAGCCTATGGCCCAAAGCTAGCCAACTTCCTGCTAAAGAGGGACGCTGATCTGAATAATGTGGAAGGGAAAAGAGAAGTCAAGAGGAGCTGAGCACAGGACGGGGCAAAGGATAAAAAAAAAAAAAGATGAAGCTGAAGATCAGGGCCCTGAAGGAAATGCTTGAAATACGTTAATGGCGCTGTCCTAAAGGGAAATGCACGTTAATGTGAAAACTACCAGAATCATAATATGCATGGATTTATTGTGGAAGCTGGAGAAAAGGCTGAGTTTTTCATCAAAGTTTATATGGAGCTGAGAAGGATCCCATGCAGACAGGAGGAAATTCCTACATCTGGGTTATGGTAGGAATTGCATCTCTTAATAAGGTTATAGTAGAAACTGGATCACATAATAAAAATTTCATATACATAGTGGGAGGAAGCAAATACATTTTCTGAAAGGAAAGATGGAAAATCTAGAGAAACAGCATTTCAAAATGTCGTTGTTGCTGCCGCTGCTGTTTACCTAGGGTCTCTTTTCATAGTTCTGCTGGTGGCTTCAGTTAAGAATATTGGTCCTGAAACAGTTTTAAGAAGGATGAAAGTATTGGTCCCATCTCCCAGGGCCACAATCAGTAGGAATAGAATTAATACTTGCTAATCAGCCCAGCATTGTATTGCCTTAAGCAGTACAGGTGGCCAAATCTAGACGAGATGCAGAAATCACACATCCCTTCTATTCCTGTGTGTTCTTACCTGGTAATCTATAATTCTCCTGGCTATAAACTGTTCCTTTCTAGCAACAACATACCATGATTTCACTGGCCATTCTTATTCATTAATACCAGCTGCTTAGCAGGGCCTGAAGGTATCAGAAGAAATATGTGGAGATGTTTTTACCATATGGCTTGTTAAAAGCTGATGAAGCCCTTTCATGTATAGCTGGGCTTGGCCAGGCACAATGTGCGCAAAGCAAAGTCCAGCAACGTGAAATACGGGTCATGGCTTCCTACAAAAGAAGTGTTCTTTTTGCTGCTTTTGACTTATGGTCTTCTTTGTACCTGCCTATTGAGAATACCTAAAAATATCTCAGGCAGTGTTACCATTGTGAATTTATAAACTGGGATCCAAGAATGATTCCTTATTGTGAACATTGAAACCAAGGGGAGGGAGGAACGATAACTTTTTTTTAATAGTTGAAAAAATATATAACAAATATTTAACAAAATATTTACCATTTCCATAACTTTTATGTATACAATTCAGTGACATTAAGTTCACCATATTGTGCCACTTTCCCTTGCTCTTTTCCAAATTTTTCTATCATCTTTACCAGTAGCTCGGTGTCCCTTAAGCATTGAGTCCTCATTTCTCCCCTCTCCCCGCCCCTCCACCTCTGGTAATGCTATAATAAACTGTGGTCTCTATGTGTTTGCCTGTTCTAGATACTTCATATAACTGGGGTCATACATTTGTCCTTATACGTCTGGCTTTTTTCACTCCGTGTAATGTTTTCACATATCAGAACTTCATTTCTCTCTATGGCTGAATAATATTCTATTGTATGTAAATGTCACATTTTGTTTATCCAGTCAGCTGTTGATGGACACTTGGGTTGTATCCACCCTTTAGCTATTGTGAATAATGCCACAATAAACATCGGTGTACAAGTATCTGTTTATGTCCCTGGTTTCAAGTCTTTTGGGTATAATATCTAAGCGTGAAATTGCTGGGTCATATGGTAGTTCTACGTTTAATTTTGTGAGGAAGGATAACTCTTTTGATAAAGTTGATACAAAGAAAGGTTATTTGCATTAACGTTGTTTATTTGGGATTTATGTCAACCATAAGGTTTTACCAGAGATATTTCTATTATGTGGAATTTATTACGTTTTTCAGCAAATATTAAGTGCCTATTCTGGCCCAGGCACAGCGCTATACGCCAAGGACACAATGGTGAACAAGTCAAATGTGACCCTTACTTGCACAGAACTTACATTCTAGGTAAGAACATAAAAACAAATAAAGAATAAATTATGTGAAGTGCACCGAGTAAGATGGAGAGAAAAGGGTATCTATAACCAGTGGGGCTAACCTAGTCTGTGGAGCCAGAGACAATAATATCCTAGAGACAGTGATATTTAAACTGAGCCTTAAAGGGGACAGAAGCGTTGGAGTTTGGGAGAAGAGTGGGGGAAAGGGTTTTACTGGAAGAGACGGCATGTAAAGAGGACATGAAACAAGGACTTGACAAATGTTTTGTACGGCTGCAGGTGAGCGAGTGTGTGAGAGATGCTGAGGGTCTACGCAGGTAGATAGTCCGTGTAGCCCGGACCACCTTACCATGAGGTTTGACCTTATGTTAAGGGCAATGGGAAGCAACGGAAGCAAGAGGGCGACTTGATCAGATACACAGTACTCTGGAGAAGGTATTAAAGGTATGGAAGAGTGGGTGAGGAGTGGGTAGTAGCTGTGAGGATGGAGAGCATTTGCAATCCCCTGAGGTATGCGAGTGACAGATTATATTTCACTTCCCAGAGACTGGTTTCTCAATTCTGCCAAACATCTCCAATCCCCAAACCACACCCTTGTTCATCCTATTCTGTCTCTGCTGAGAAAGCCCAGCCAGTTACCAAAAGTCATGGCCGCTGATAATAAAGAAAGCCAGAGCCTCAGCTGCAGCTGCCAGAGCAAACAGAACTGAAGTGGATTGATGAAAGGCCTAAAGGAATAGTTATGTGACTTACGGGGGGGATCAGAACGCAGGTGACAACAGGGGAGAGGAAAAGAGTGAATTGAACAAAGCATGCCACCAGTCACGCCTGAATCTGGTCCCCAGAACAGAGATGAGAAGATCGTTCCTTTAATCAGTGTGCACCAAGGAAGCCCTACACAGCCAGATTTCCTTCTGCAAGCTACATCTTAAAGCTTGCTGAATTTGATTACCTAAAAAACACATTCTGCCATGAAGATCTGAGAAACAGAACAGAAAACCAAATCAAAGCAATACAAGAAGGTTCCTTCGGGAGGCCATTTGACAGTGTAGCAGCTGGATATGTGAGCCATTCCAAGACTAAATCGAAAACCCTACGTATGATGAAATTGTTAACCTTCCACATGACACAGAAACCTAGACCCAGTTCATCACACAGTGTCCTGTGAACATTATTGATTAATGCTGAATGGCAAGTAAAAACTATTAACAGCAGTCCTGGAATGCACTCAGTCCTCAAAGATAGAATTTATGCTCACCTTAACCTAATTCTCTTGGACAAGACAGGATGAAGCTGCCTGACAATAGGATATCCATGCAGTTGTCTTAAAGTTGAAACACGTTGATGTTCAACTGAATAAACATTTTGTATGTATAAGGAAACACAAATGAGCAAATGTGTCTGTAGAGCAACATGAAAAGATACACCGAACTTATGTACTGCTTAAAGAAATTAAAGCTTTTGTTGTTGTTGTTAACATGAGATCACTAATTAATTTTTTAAAAGATCTGCCTGACATTGAATGTCATAAAAAAAGTTTAATAAAAAGACAACTCCAACCACTGAAGCCGCATTAACAAAAAAAAGAAAATTAAAGCAATCATTACATATTCAGAGATAAAAGCAGCACTCATATGTATGCCATGTGAAAAGGACTTTTAGCCAGAACTTGGTGTTCTCTGTCATTTTTTGTGGTTAGGGGTCGTCGAGTTGATTTTGACTCATGTGACCTCGCTTGACAATGTAGAATGCCCCATACGGTTTTCTAGGCCATAATCTTTGTGGGAGAAGATCACCAGGTCTTTCTTCCACAGAGCCGCTGGGCAGGCTCAAACCACCAACCTTTCAGTTAGCAGCTGAGTACTTAATCGTTGGGCCGGCAGAGCTCTTTTCAATCATTTTAGAACCATGAAAATGACCTCACCCAATGGTATTTCTTTCCCGCATAAATTTCAGTCCTGGACTAAAATTAAATCACTAAGTTTCTCCTCATGTCTGAGGCCCCAGTTCAATTTAGATGTCATCAAAAGCACAAAATTTTTTGCTTTTTCATCTTTTGGCCTCAAGACAGGCAATTGAATTTACTTTATTGGTCAGGTAGAGAGGGAAAACAAAAGCATTTGCCTTAATCTTTTTTTTACTAGTTACACTTATGGGAATCTGCCACTCTACAGAGTAGCTGTGAAGGAGTAAAAACAGCCACATCTGTCCCTGGTAGGTACAAATGGTTAACTGGTTAAGGCATCCAGCTGCTAATCAAAAGTAGGAAGTTCAAGGCCACCCGGAGGCATCTTGGAACAAAGTCCTGATCATCTACTTCCAAAACAATCAGCCATTGAAAGCCCTATGCAGCACACTTCTAGTCTGACACATATGGGGTTGGCAGAAGCTGGAAACAACTCAATGGCAACTGGTTGGTTCCCATCCAGAAGCAGAGTCTGAGCCATCTCTCCTTGAATCTGAGTAGGCTCTATGATTGCTCTGACCACTACATTATAGAACAAGAGACCCTGGGCAATCTTCCAGGTCTGACGAACCTGACACTCTTACTTCCTGTGTCTTCAAACACTTATTCTGGGCGAAGCCAGATACCATGTAAGAAGTTCAGCTTCCTGAGATGGCCACGCTGTGAAAAAGCCCAAGTCAGTCACGTGGAGAGGCTTCATGGAGAGAGATGCCTGGCCAGCCTCAGCTGTTCTGGCCATACAGCCCAAGCATCGGACCTGTGGTGAGGCGCCATCTTGGACATCAGTCCAGTTGAGCTTTCAGATGACTACAGCCCCATCTGACATCTGACTGCAGCCACAGAAGGGATCCCAGGTTAAGAATTGTCCAGCTGAGTACAGTCAGCACACAGACACCTAAGTGATAAGAATAAATGATTGTTTTAAGCCACTAAGTTTGGGGAGAGTTTTTTGTTTTGTGTGTATGTCAAAACTATATATAACAAAACATTTGCCATTTCAACATTTTTTTACGTATACAATTCAGTGACATCAGTTACATTTATCATGTCATGCAACCACCACCACTTTCTGTTTCCAAATTTTTTCTATTGCCCTTAAGAGAAACTCAGTATGGGGGTGGTTTTTTACAGTATAGGCAGTCCCCAGATTACAAACAAGTTCCATTCCTAAATCTGTCTTTAAGTCAAATTTGCACTTAAGTCAGAACAGTTAGGTACGGTTCGTATCTATTATTAGATAGCCAAATGTTTGTCTTAGTATATAGTACGTGGTATACTTTTCTATGCATAAAAAATATTAAAGAAACACTTCCAGTTACTAACTGGAAACGAAAACATCTTTAAGGTAATAATACAGTAATCATAATAATAATAATGTTTTAATACTTGTGCAAAGTGGCACCTGTTTGTTATTATGAGCCATTGTATGGACCTTGAATTTTTATTATAATAGGCTTTGCAGGGATTGGTTCATAACATAAGTAGGACATTTGTAACTCAGGGACTGCCTGTCATATAAAATTTAAAATTCAGTTTCTCATCCACACTAGCCACATTTCAATGCTGAACAACATGTAGCTAGTGGTCACTATAGTGGACTGAGCAAAATAAAGAAAACATTTTCATTATTACAGAAAGCTCTATCAGACAGTAATACTACAGACCAACCCAAAGCTCTGTCCATGCTTCTGTTTGGAAGCATAAGGCTGAAAGGAATCTTTTGAAAATATATTCTGTCTGCTTAAACATAAAGCAATTCAAAGCATGATTCCAGGGCTTATAGCTAACTAAAATGAGTAAAGAAATGAAAAGCTAGGTTCAGATTTGAAACGAGGTTGGCAAACCTTGTCCAGGCTTAATTTTTCTAAGCATGAATCTTAAAAAAAAAACACAAAAAAACTTTTTCTTAGTCACGTTCCTCTAGCAATAACTAGTCTCATTTTGTCACTAAATATGGGAGAGATTCTTGAAGAGAAAAAAAGACTGTCTCAAGCTTAGCCTTGCAAAGCGAGGTGAGCATGCTGCTGTAATTGAATAGGACATTATGCAGAATCCATAAAGGCTTTTGCCTGACAGAGAATCATTAAGATAAATCAACTGGAAGAGAACAAGAGGATCCGGTCCCTTGGCATGGATCCATAAAAAATGTTGCTTTTCATTGTGAGATTCCCTTTGTTCCTCGCGGAAAATTCTGAATCTACACGGATGTATATGTATATGTCTACATGGGAGAGCTGAAGAAAGAAAATCCATAGTTAGGCACGCAAACCTGTTATGCATACGTACATACACGGGTCTGACTTTAGGAAAAGGATACCTAAGATGTCATTTGTTAAAAAGCCTTTGGGGCAATTTGATTTTTTTTTTAAGTAAAGATCAAGCTATACATTTTCAAAAGTGATGACTTTCTAATGACATTTAATATGAGAATGAAGTGTTAGGTGAAGATTCGTAACACAAGAGAATATAAGATGCAGGGTATGGCATTTTATCTTGTGTGGGCCCAGAAGGAATTCTTGCCTGTGCCCTCACCTTATTTTTTGTCCCCAAGAATGCTGTTTATTTTCATTCATCCATAAGCTTCAGCCACCAAAGTCTTCTACGAGGGCTGTATTTTTATTCTTTATTTTTGGATAAAGAGAGAGTGCACTTATGGCTACATTTATAGACATCCTAGGACAAAAATGATGTCTGCAGGACATTTCGGAGACCCATTTGGCCACGTGTCCCTCAGAACCAAAACCAGAAAGACTTACGTTTTTTGACATAAATGTCTAAAAAGACTGTAATCATCCATACTTTCTAATGAGAAGTACTTTTCATTTCCTGAAATCGTATTCTATTTGCTGCAAGGGGTTGAGAATGGGAGGAGAGGACATGATAGAGGGCTGAACTCTTATCCCAAGACCACCAGAGTCAAGACATTGTGTTCACTTAGTCACAATAATCAACTAAACGTATAAATGTTTAAATGTCCTGGGAATCTAATCTCTAAGAATCTTTTTATATTCTGTTTTCAGGTAAAGGAATGATTCCTGCAACTAACGGCATACCAAGTAACAGCAGGTCATGCTCCAGTTGCTTTAGGAAATGAACTGAATGGAATCATCTTAGGTATAGGTTATAAAGGCCTTTTTATGGTTCGAGCTGAACACAAGTACCATACCCGCATGCTCAGATCTTCCCCCCACACACACACTTTTTCTTTCTCTTGCCTACATTGAAATTAAAAGAAGTATATACAATAGCCAAAGGAATTGCCCCTGCAACTTTAAAAATATTTTTGTAAATACCTTTGAGCTTAAACCAGGCAGGGAAAATTTCAACCCAAAAGATTAAATTTTGAGCAAGTTACTAGCAGATGAGGACTCGAGGTATAATGGAAACCACATTGCAAGCACTATTGTATATGAGTCATTACTAAAAATGTTGTTTTATGTATATAGTAAACCATCTATACTGTATGCTATAAATTTATTGAGATCAGATCTAAGCATTATTTTGAAAATGTCCGCCAATGTTTGCAAAGCATTTTAACCTTCACAAAAGAAAGATAATATCTTCCCAAGAGAAGGTATTTGATACAAATTTGGTGCATTGAATTAAATTTGGATTTCATTATTTTAGATTTTGTGATAACCATATTGATGCTGGAATTAAGATTACCTTTCCTAACTACAAAGAAAAATCTCTGCTTTCCTAAATAGTGCCAGCAAGATGCTAAAGATGAAAGTGAGCATATTCAATTTGGAACCAATTTTTTTAATTTAATAAATTATTTGTGTTCAAATACATGTTGCTGATCACAAATAACTTTAAACACCAAAGCAGACCAAAATATCCACCTACATTTAGCGAATTTAGCCTTCTACTTTGTGCACATATCTCAGAATTTAAGCTGAAACTCCCCTCCTCCAGCAATAAACCTGCGTGGGACATGGAGGGGAGGGAGCTGGGGAAGGGGACAATGATTGGGGAGTTAGACTGGTCATCAAAAAGCATCGCCTTCAGTTGGTGTTACCCATCCCAAATGGCTGAGAGCCACTTGCGTCTAATGTAGAGACTCTTTTTTTTATTATTATTATTATCGTAGTTTAAATGAAGTTTACATTTCAAGTTGGTCTCCCATACGAAATTTTATACATACATTGTTATGTGACCCTAATCCTCACCCCGTTCTGCGACAGCACACTCCTCCTTTCCGCCTCTGATTCCCCATGTCCATTCAAGCAGCTCCTAACCCTCTCTGCCTTCACATCTCACCTCTGGACAGCAGCTGCCCCTTTGGTGTCTTGTATCTACTTGAGCTAAGAGGCACACTCTTCACGAGTATCACTTTATGTCCCACAGTCCTGTCCAACCCCCGTCCGAAGAGTTGGCCTCGGAAATTCTTCTAGTTCTGGGCTGATAGAGAACCCAGGGGCCATGCTTTCTGGTGTTCCTCCAGCCTCAGTCAGACCATTAAGTCTGGTCTTCTTATTAGCATCTGAGTTCTGCACCCCATCTTTCTGCTGCTCCATCAGGGACTCTCTGTTGTGTTCCCTGTCAGGGCTGTCATTGGTGGTAGGTGGGCACCATCTAGTTCTTCTGGAGTCTCTGGCTGATGAAGTCTTAAGGTAGAGACTCTTAATATAAGCCAGACACAGGAAGAAGTGAAATTGCTCCATAACATAGTAGCGTGTAAGCACCATGAACACAGGGATTTTTGTTCATTTATTCACTGCCCTGGTGGTGCAGTGATTAAGAGCTAGGCTGCTAACCAAAATGTCGGCAGTTCAAATCCACCAGCCACTCCTTGGAAACCCTATGGGCCAGTTCTACTCTGTCCTCTAGGGTCACTATGGGTCAGAATCGACTCGATGGCAATGAGTTTCAGTTTTTTTGGCATGTCCTCTATAACTATAGTAGTGACTAGCACACAACTGGTGCTTTATAAACATTCATATTGAATTATTCTATGAATGTTTAAATAATGCCAGGGTTATTATTTCACAAGGAACAGGGCTAAAGTTATTTTAACAGTAGGAATTTTTCCTCCTGTGCTGTCTGGAGTGGGATTAATGATTGCCCTGGAGACATGTACTTGGTTCTTTGGTATCTAGTGAGAAAATAGTAACAACTCCAGCTTGTAGGGAAGCTGAACTGGACTCAAAGTCCACAGTCATAGGCAGGGCCGCCCATAATATTTTAACAGGGTCTTGAGCCAGAATCCACCACCTATCTGTCAGTTTATCATACTGTGGTGGTTTGTGTGTTGCTATGATGCTGGATTTCAAATACCAGCAGGGTCACCCATGGTGGATAGGTTTTAGTGGAACCTTTAGACTAAGACAGACTAGGAAGAAAAACCTGGTAATATGTTTCCAAAAATTAGCCCATGAAAACCCTATGGATCACAAGAGAATACTGTCTAATACAGTGCTGGAAGATAAGCCCGCTACACTGGAAAGCACTCAAAATACATGGTAGCTGTAACAATGGACTCCAGCATACCAATGAGCATGAAGATGGTGCAGGACCAGGCAATGTTTCATTCTGTTGTACATGGGGTCACCATGTGTTGGAGTTGACTCAATGATAACTAACAACAACAACAGAGCAGAAGTACTGGCAATGCCTTCCAGATAAAGACCACCAGGAACACCCCTGTAGCATGTTAGGATTATTCACTTTTTGCAGTGAGGAAGGAGGTTCATCACGGGGAACGTGGAGCTTCTCAGAAAGAGGGTATTAGCAGGGACTTACAGGACTTGGGCTTGTGTTAAGTGATTCTGAGGAAGGTTTTAGGAAGTGGGACTTTGGATGCTGTCAAGAAGGAGGTATAATTTTATGTTTGGGAATCTTAATAACGCTTATCTAGAAAATGAGAAGAATGAGTAGAAGCTAAGTTGTATTGGTAAAAAAGTAGCAGGTTCTCATAGTTACCAGGATAAACCAGTTGCTACTGAGTCAATTCTGACTCATGATGACCCCACGTATGTCAGAATAGAACTGCGCTCCATAAGGTTTTCAATGGCTGACTTTTCAGAACTAGATCGCCAAGCCTTTCTTCCAAGGCACCTCTGGGTGGACTCAAACCTCCAATCTTCCAGTTAACCGTGGAGTGTGTTTATCGTTTGAACCACCCAAGGACTCCATTAGCCAGGATCGGGGGATGTGAGGTTATGTTATGGTCTGGAAAATGTTCTTACGCCGAGAGCATGATTACAGAGTGCTCTTGTTTCTGTCTTGAACATCACAGCTACAGAGTGGCCTTGTCTGATGCAGGTGTTCTGTGAAATCGTTAAGTTCAACAGGGCAACACCTGGGCTAGCTGTAAGTGCCAGGACAGCTCCAAGCAACTCTGAGGCCCAGCTGATAGAAGTCCAGCTCCCAGATGTCTGGGGCTGCTTTTCTCTTTCTGGGGACAGATGAAAGCCCATATATCACTTATCTAAGTATTTAAAAGATAAAAATCAACCTGTTACATAGATCAGGTTTTACTTTTCTACCTTGACAAATACATTCATAACAAAAAAAAACGAAAAAGCTGTATTAAGCTAAGGTTTTTGTATGAATGAAATTGGATAAAACAATAAAAAAAAAAAAACCCTAAATTTAATTGTTATTCTGTATATCTGAGTGTCCTATTGATGAGCCAGTGATGTGTGTATGACTAATAAAGACCTATACAATTCATAAATTAGTATGCATTTATTTCATAAAATTATCTTGTCTTCATTCAGAAGAACCCCTAATTATGTTGTTATGGTAAAAATTTTTCACATAACTTGTGTTCCATTGACAAGAATAATCTAATAGTTCAAAAACAAAATGTAATGATATTCAAGTATATAAAACTTGGATATTTTATCATCAAAATGCATGAAAGAAAAAATACTAAAAATTAAAATTATTTTTATACACTTTCAAAGAGTGATTTTCTTCTAACACTTTCAAAATTATCATATAAACTAAAAGACAAAATACAAATAATTATTGAATATAAAAAATCAAATAAAAATTATGTAAAGAATGCTAACAATTTAATTTAATATCATGAAAATATAAGCAAATCTTATTAAATATATTCATAAACATAAAACTATCTGCAATTCTAGCATTAAATGTCCACCTAGTTGCCAATGTAAAAAATTATTATCACTCATCACCAATATTACCCCTAAACTTACGCCTGTAAAATTTAAGTCTTATGGATTATAAAATTGAAACACTTTCCTCAGCAACCACGCACAAGCTGTTGCAAATACTTTGCTATTTCATAAATATCTCTGAATCCATAAACTGAAACATAAAGAGAAGAAAATGGACTCTCAGCACTACTGGGAATTGATATTTCACTATACAAGAAGCTATTGCATTTATGCTGACAGGAAGGGTTTGACAAGCTCTTTAATTTGTCTTATCTCTTACCTAAATGCTTTTGCCACTCAAATCCTTGCTGCACTCTGAAGTAGTTTCCGTCTCTGATATCTGCAACAGCACAACCCACAAACCTTCATGGCACACAGACACAGTCACCTTGTCTTTTAAAGGCAGAGGACAAGAGATGTAGAACAGCATTTCACTGGGGCCTGAATGGTGTTAGTCATAAGAGGAAATGTTTACAACTATGGGTCACCCTGTAATTGATGTGAGCTCCAGAATTTGAGGGATAGAGGGGTCCATGTACTCCTTCATTTTATTTTGTGTGTGTATTTGTGACGATCCTCCACAGCATGGGGCTTAATGCAGGGGCCCCTCTTCTTGCTCTCACTTCTTGAATCTTCCTCTTCTCTTTCCAAGTCAGCCAAGTTTGGCAGTGGAGAGTGTCAATAAGCCCCTCACCAAAACCAGAGTCACTGGAGTTTGCAAAATCCTGTATGAACGAGAGAAGTTGTCCAGAGGAAAGAAATATATCAGGATTTAGGAGATGGAAATAGGTGGCTACAGAAGTAGAAATGAGACAAGAGAGAGACAACCCCATGAGTCACTCTTCTTTTGAATGACTCAACCTGTAAGGGCTTGTGTATCACAAAGGGACACTCACTATTTTATAGACTTGGTTCCCTCCTCACTGAACTGCTCTTCATGAGGTACAGCTGACCCTTTAGTAAGATAATTTTCCTCCTTATAGTTGATAGGATGTTTGGTATGGGGAAGACTAGCAAACCAGGAGGTATCAGAGAAGGGAGGGTAATGGCCCGTTATTCTGGGGAGGCTCTAGAATGGGGGCCATTGTTGGGGAGGAAGGGACATTGCTCCAACTCTGTGTACTACCAAGCAGAGTTTCCACTGGCTGACTAGCACCAGCAAAGGAACAACTGAAACTGACTAACTCCCCTGAGTTTCCCCCTCCGCTCTCTGCCTCCTGTTGCTTGTCATGAGACAGAAACAAGGACTGGGAATGCTTCCTAACCCAGGCTACTCTTGAAAGTAAGAAAAGGTCATTTCTCTTATAATTCTGTAATACCTACTGACCAAAATTCTGAAACCTCCTCCCTCACCTTATTCCTCCCAAGTATGCAGTGTTTTACTTTACAGCTCCATTCCTAGGGAGCACATTTTTTGAGTCAAGAAACCAGACTTTTGCTGGGGAGGTAGCTCCATCTACTGTACACAAGATGAGATCCAAGGTTCATCAAACGCAATTGGCCTAGTGACCTCCACTCCCCCAAGATCCCCACAATCTTCTTTTATTTATTTTAAAAAGATTTAGGAAATAGTTCTATGCACCAGGCATTGTGCTCAGCTGCTGAAGTTGCAAAGGTAAATGGCAGTCTTCAGCCTCTAGGAGTCCAGCAGAGTCTCAGAATGCTACTCTCTCCGTTAATATCATCCACTCTTAAAAACCACAGAGTTGCTTCAAATCTCTGTCCTTACAGAAAACATTAGTGCCTGTTGTAATCTGAGGAAAAAAATGCATTAGGTGGAAGGGAAAATAATTTTAAATCATTCTGGTATTAATTTAATGTGTTTATAAATGTGTGGAATTTATCCCTACCTAATGGTATTTTATACACTCAAACTACTGGGTATTTGTTGATATTGGTTGGTGGCTCTATGCCATGACATGTAGCTCACCTCAGATAACTTACATGTTTGAGTTCTTATATTATTATGGATCTGTTATGGGTTTTTATAGATTTTTTAAATGTAATTGTGTCATTTCATCTTTACCATGACCCTCAGAAGTAGGCACACTAACCATTCTCTTTTAATAGATGAGAAGAATGAGTCTTAGAGGTTCAATAGCTTGCTCACGGTCATACAGGGGTGGAGTTGGATTTGAAATCAGGTTTGTTTGGCTCAAAGACAGTGTTTTTTCCCATCTACCCACAGCGGGCAACGTTACATGCTGCAGTTTGCCATGGCAACACCAGCTGAATAAGAGGTTTGCTCCTGAAAACCTGTGAGAAATGCTGCACAGCGCCAGTTCCGGTTCCATCCCTTCTCTTTGTACTTATGTGTCTAATTCTCACATGCCCAATGGTGGACACGTGTAATAAAATCTCCAGATACACTACTCCTATTTTGTGAATAGGTTGAAAGGCTCTGGAGATTATGGAGAGCAGAACTAGAGAAGGAACTAACTCTACTATGAAATGGCACCTGCATGTTTACAATATAAAATGACTATTCCTGCAGAGCACCCAATGAATGTAAACACTCAGAGACCAGAATTTAATTGATTAATGAATATGCAGTTAAAATAGAGTTTTGTACAGTCATATTCCCTGACTGATGTTCTATGGTAGAATATTTTTTGGTTTCAATACCCAACATTCATTGAAAATATATATATTTTTAGTACAACTTATTTTATTTTGGCTAATGTTTACATAGGAAGGATTTATATTTGTAACCCTGAAACTCATTACAGCACGTGAAAGCAAATGATTTGTAAGAAAATTTAGCAGTTCCAAATACAATTGGTGAAATGTCAGATTCATGTGTAGACTTTGTTTAAAAGCTGAAAAGTGCCAGCAGAGGGGAAGTGCAGTGTGTTACTGCGTGCAAAACAATTGTTTGTTAACCACTATTTTTATTGTTAGGTGGTCAGGAATCAATTTTGTAAGCATTTTATAGTGTATTACTTATGTGCATGAGTACTATACATAATTACTGCTTTAGTGCCATTTTAGGAAATTGGTGGGGAGGGAGTGGTCCATCATACATTACAATATTTCCTATTTAAAGAAGTGGGGAATGAGCTCCAAGTCAGCATTTATTGCACAGAACATCTGAGTTTCAGAAATGAATTATTGACATTAAACTGGTCATATATGATTTTATTTCAATAACCAAGGTGCCAGCAAGTGTTCATTGGTGATCACACTATCTTAAGAAAACACAAACCAAGTATTCATTTTTCCTCCTATACCCTAAAAATCAACAAGCTTTAATTGCTTCATTTCGGGACTCATTTCCATTTGAATCCCGAGGGCCACTGGATAAACAACGTAAGAAGATTGCTGCTTGCTCCTCTCTAGGTCTGCAAACACAGTGGTAGCAAGAAAGTCTTTGGTTGACAAGAAGGCCTTTGTAATGTTGCCAAAACTCCTAGGGGACATTAAAGATGCTGTAACGAATGTTGATTGCATAGATACGCTGGTTGCCAGGACTCAGTCATCACAACAATTTCTAAATATTTACTGAAGGTTCACTATGTATTGAAATTATGTTAATTGTTTAAAGACAGTTAATAAAGAGAAAATTCCGCTTCCTCTTCTCTTACAGTAAAGAATGGACACACAGACACGGGCGTGTGCTAAGGCAGTTTTTCAGAAGAGGATGAAGTGCCTGATGTAGAGTCAGCAAGACCATTATCTTTGTTTCACCACAAAAGGTGTAGTCACCAAGTTACCACTGAATTATGCCCAAAGTCACTGGGAACTTGTTTGGGGACAGTTCCCGTTTAGAAGTGCCAAAGATACAAAAACTCCTTCTTCATAGATAAAGAGAGAATGATAGTAGAGCTGCTGTTATTTGTTAAAGTCCATTGGGTCTCCATTTGCAAATGTATGAGCTGGAGAGAGAGAGATCTATTTTTAAATGAAATGGTACCTAAAGATGGATCTGCTTAAGTCATCTGGAAGATAAGGAAGGCATTTGCTTAAAAATCTCCCTACCTGATTGTCATGGTTTGAGGGTTTGAGTTATGTCCCCCAAAAAACGTGTGTATCAATTTGGCTGGGCCATGATTCCCAGAATTGTGTGGTTGACCTCCATTTTGTGATTGTAATTTTATGTTAAAGAGGATTAGGGTGGGATTGTAACACCACCCTTACCCAGGTCACATTCCTGATCCAATGTAAAGGGAGTTTCCCTAGGGTGTGGCTTGCACCACCTTTTACCTTACAAGAGATAAATGGGAAGGGAAGCAAGCAGAGAATTGGGGACCTCATACCGCCCAGAAAGCAGTGCTAAGAGCAGTGTGCATCCTTTGGACCTGAGGTTCCTGTGCTGAGATGCTCCCAGACCAAGGGAAGATTAATGACATGGACCTTCCTCCAGAGCTGACAAAGAAAGCCTTACCTTGGAGCTGATGCCCTGAATTTGGATTTGGAGCCTACTGGATTGTGAGAGAATAAATTTCTCTTTTTTAAAGCCATTCACTTGTGGTATTTCTGTTAGAGCAGCACTAGATGACTAAGACAGAATTCGGTACTGAGAGCGTAGGGTGCTGCTCTAACAGATACCTAAAATGTGGAAATGGTTTTGAAACTGTGAATGGATAGAGCAGTGGCAGCAGCAAAGGACCAGCAGCAGCAGAGAACCTGCAGCAGCAAAGCAGCAGCAGTGGCAGAGAACCAACAGCAGCAGAACCAGGAGACCAGTGCGAGATGCGCTGGAGCCAACCCACAGAGCGAGAGAGCTGAGTGCCTGTGCTCAGGAGGCTTCCTGGCAGAGTGGGGTGCCTCTGGGTACTTATCAGTGGAGCTAGGCTTGCCGACTCACAGAGGGAGAGAGCTGAGTGCCTGTGCACACTTCTTTCCCTGAAAGAAACTTACATTTTTTCCTCTCCCTGGGGTGAAAAAAAAAAGGTCTTCATAGATACGCAAGCAAACACACACATACCTGTATGACCTTGTAATTTTGAAAATAAGGAGCAAGTATTTAGGACATGGAGCCCTGGTGGCACCAGTGGTTAAAGCGTGAGGCTGCTAACCAAAAGTCGGCAGTTCGAATCTACCAGCCGCTCCTCGGAAACCCTACGGGGCAGGTCTACTTTGTCCTGTAGGGTCGCTATGAGTCAGAATTGACTCGCCGGCGATGGGTTTGGTTTTTTCGGTTTTTATTTAGGACACAGATTACCTTCCATGAGTTATATATTAGTTATTTCCCAATCAGACACTCCACATGTAAAAACTGAAACACAAACACATAACCCAATTGCTTTCTTCTCCCACAAACATTCAGATTTGTGGTGTCTGAACCAAAGTAGATACTAAATAAATTTTAGGGCTTTTTTTTTTTTTTTGCTTATTTATGAAGTCCCAAATATAAAAGTCCCTTTAGGTATTGTAATGTGATGAGGAGGGACCACCGCTCATAATTGCTGCCAAGATTTGGAGACTTTATTGTAATAAAAATGAACAAATAGCTACTTGCAACAACGTGAATGATTCTCACAATCCTAAAATCAAACATTAGAATCCATACTGTATGATTCCATTTGTATAAAGTTGTAAAAGCAGGCAAAATCCTACTCTACCATTTAGGGATGTTTGCTTCGATAATAAAACAGTAAATAAAAGCAAGAAAGTGACTTCCCCAGAAAACAATATTGTGGTTGCCTATGTAACGAAAGAAGAAAATAGTGATTGGGAGAAGGCGTGAAGGGCACCTCTGGAGTAACAGCAGTGGAAGTATGCTGCTTTTGCTTTGTAATAAATAACTGAGAATTGAACTGTGCTTGTGAGTGTGTGCACTTTTCAGAATATGTATTTCATTATATAACATTTGAAAAAATCAATCTGTGGAGCCAAATATACATCAAGAGCTTTTTTTAGAAAAGGCTAATACTCTGCCACAGTAATTCCCCCTTCAGAGATCTACAGACATAATCCCTTATTAAAATTTTTTGCCAAATGATCGGTACTTGGTGCTTCAGTGGTAGAATTCTCACCTTCCTTGTGGGAGACCTGGATTGAATTCTCAGCCAATGCACCTCATGCACAGTCATACCCATTTGTGAGTGGAGGCCTGAGGGTTGCTGTGATGTTGAACAGGTTTCAGTGGAGCTTCCAGATTAAGACTGCCTAGGAAGAAAGTTCTGGCAATCTACTTCCAAAAATCATCCAATAAAAACCCTATGGAGGGTGGGGGTGGGAAACACTAAATAAACAATAAATAAGTGGTAACTTTGGTGAAAGGTAAAACAGTACACAATACTGGGGAAGCCAGCACAACTTGTACAGGGCAAGGTCATGTAAGCTCCATAGACATATCCAAACTCCCTGAGGGACTGAATTGCTGGGCTGAGGGCTGTGGAGACCATGGTCTCAGGGCACATCTAGCTCAATTGGTATAACATAGTTTATAAAGAAAGTGTTCTACATTCTACCTTGGTGAGTAGCATCTGGGGTCTTAAAAGCCTATGAGCAGCCACCTAGGATACCCCACTGGTCTCATCCCTTCAGCAGCAAGGGAGAATGAAGAAAACAAGATACAAGGGAAAGATTAGTCCAAAGGACTAAAGGACCACAAGTACCATGGCCTCCACCAGACTGAGTCCAGTACAACTAGATGCTGCCCAGCTACCACCACTGACTGCTCTGACAGGGATCACAACAGAGGGTCCCAGACAGAGTTGGAGAAAAATGTAGAACAAAATTCTAACTCACAAAAAAAGACCAGACTTACTGGCCTGACAGAGACTGGAGAAACCCCGAACATATGGCCCCTGGACACCCTTTTAGCTCAGTAATGAAGATATTCCTGAGGTTCACCCTTCAGCCAAAGATTAGACAGGCCCATAAAACAAAACAAGACTAATGGGGGCACAACAGCTCAGGGACTGTCGCAGCGGCAACGATTGTCAGGGCAGCGAAGACAGTAGCCAAACACAACTCTTACGGAGAAGTGGGGCCAGGAGGGTCACTCAGAGGAGTCAGTCCCAGGAGTTTATTTACAGTCAATACAGCAAGCAGTGAAGCAAATAACAGAACAATGGGCTTTGGGTGAATAACAATAAGTTTCAGGCAAGGGAGAAGGAATTCAGGTAAACAAGCCAATCAGTAAGGGGACAATAGGTTTGGGAAAACAAATCGTGCCTAATCTCCTACTCATCGCTGACAAATCTCAACATGTCCTGTGCAGCATAGAGGCCTTTGAGGGGCTGAAGTTGTCAACAGTGTAGCCATGTTTAAATGGCATATATCCCCACAAGGGACAAGGACTAGAAGGCAGGAGGGGACAGGAAAGCTGGTAACAGGGAACCCAAGGTTAAGAAGGAGAGTGTTGACATGTTGTGGGGTTGTCAACCAATGTCATAAAACAATATGTGTACTAACTGTTTAAAGAGAAACTATTTGTTCTATAAACCTTCATCTAAAATACAATTAAAAAAATTAAAATAAAAAAAACCCTATGGATCACAACAGTCTGATCCACAACTGATCGTGCAGATGGCGCAGGACCAGGCAGCATTTCATTCCATTTTGCAGGCGGTCACCAAGAGTCAGGGGTGACTTGACAGTAGCCAACAGCAACACACTTAATGATATTTACCGAAACTTGGTTAATACTTTGGAAATGAATATAACCTAAATCAAACAAAAAAGGAACGGATTAAACAAATTATGCTTACAAACTATATGGTCTAATTACAAATGTGATACAACTGCGTGTTTAAAAAAAAAAAAAAACCCATCCATTGAGAAAAAAAGACTTGAAGGACATACAACAAAATTCTAACAGTGAGTTTAAGTAGTGAGATTATAGCTGGTTTCCTTTCTTCTTAATGCTTTACCTGATTTCCTCATTTTTCTTTTATTGCTGTTTTTCTTAGGTACCCCATAGGCTTTCCAAGGAGTGGCTGGTGGATTTGGACCTCTCACATTTGGTTAGCAGCCAAGCTCTTAACCAATACACCACCACAGCTCCTTGAGCATTTATTAATGTGCCACATGTTGGAGTTTCAAAAGCCTTATCTCTCAAAGCCTCCTATGAACCCTACAAACATGGATTATCCCTCCTTTATCAACTGAAGGAATGGATGCACAGAGTTTAAGTGACTTGTCCTAATTCATACAATCAGAAAGTAGAGGAACCAGGATCTGAACGTACACTTTCTTTATTCTAAATTCTGAAATTCATTAAATTGTACCATACACGTATGTACCCATTACCTGTTGCCGTTGAGTCAATTCCGACTCACAGTGACCCTATAGGACAGAGTAGAACCACCCCCATAGAGTTTCCAAGGAGCACCTGGTTGATTCGAACTATTGACCTTTTGGTTAGCAGCTGTAGCACTTAACCAGTATGCCACCCGGGTTTCCTACATATATGTAGGAGTACAAAAATAAGATTTGCTACATATAACAATAGCACTAGCTAAACCCCTCAAGAAAATATGGTAGCAATGTCCAGTAGTGAGATTCATCATTAACAGATTGATACCATATCAACTAGTGCTTCTCAGCATTTGGGGGAGTGTGTGGGATAATTACAGATTCTTGTGAGAAACTACTGAAAGCCAGAAAAAAGCACCCATGTGCATACACACACACGTGCACACACACATAGACACTCATACATGCATTTTTTTTCACAGAAGTTCAGGGGTTTGTGAAATCTATGAAGCCTATCCATAGACCCCTATTTTTACACCCCTGCCCACCTGAACCTAAGCCTGAACGCCATCAGCAATAGACTAGTATTGAGTATCTGAATTGCTGGAAAAATACACCTTAATTATTCAGGAAGTAGCTAGAACAAACATTTTTCCTTCTCAAGGTTCAATAAGCCTCTACAAAGAAGACAGTAGAAATTCTCCCATTGATTGACCACCGTGAAGCTTTCAAGGATGGCAGGATCTTTTTCCTTCCTTCTCACACATAGAAAAGTGGAAGTCTTACGAATAACCCCTCAAGACCAGTGGTTAAGTCCCTGCTGTCCTACATTTCATAAAGAAGCCAAAGGTTTTCTTTGCAATTACATCTTCCCGGTTCATCGTCCTGAACTCAGATGGATGAAAATAGAATATAAAAATATAAGGCTGATGAGACAGCTCCAGGCATAAGACCAACCTCTCTTGCTCAGATCTTCCTTGGCAAGTGGATCTGAGATACTTGAAGGAAAGAACAAAGAAGACTCTCAAAGCCTTGACATACTCCACACTGTGCTTGCCAGGAATCTCCCAGCACACCAGAGATTATCATTCATATGTGTTTGACCATATTCTTTCCTCCCAGCTCCTTATCCCAAAAATTACTCATTGGATTACAACTATAAGCCTGTTTATGTTGCCCCCCACCATTCTTTTTTCCCCACAAGACTGAAAAGCTGGCTAAAATTCCGTGATATTTACATTTAAAAATATTTGGAACCCTACATGGAGTCCTGGTGGTGCAGTGATTAACAGCCCAGCTGCTAACTTAAAGATCAGCAGTTTGAATCCACCAGCTGCTCCTTGGAAACCCTATCGGGTTTACTCTGTCCTATAGGGTCACTATGAGTCAGAATTGACTCAACGGCAACAGGTAGAATCCTTACATGTGTTGTAGCAGAAAAACATCACAAAGTTTAGTAAGTAAAAAGAAAGTTTTATTTGGCATATATTCAAAAGGACAAAAGTGGGAAGCGGAAAAGCATGCTGCCAGAGCTAGAATGTCTGCCCGAATCCAAAGAATATCACAGAATAGGCAAGAATGGGAAAACGGACAAGCAGGCTGCCACAGCCATGTCTGCCCGAGTCCAAAGAACAGTTACAGAGCCATCAGTAAGTATCAACATCACAAAATGGGTAGAATCATTGAAAGAGTCACTTTTTCACTGATTGGCTAGAAATTGTAATCTTACATTTTTGAATCATCTTTCTTAACAATCATTGGTATGGGTTTTCAGTTACGGAAGTCAGGAGGGGCTTCACAGGTCCAACAAATTCCTGTTCACTAAATGTTAATAGAAAAAGACAAAAGGTGAGAAGTCCTTTGGGTCAGGTTTTATTGCCCTTGTGTGAAAATTTCCTTAAGATAATTTCTGAGATTGTCCCATGTGTTGTCTTATCTCAGGGCCCAGGTGACGTGTCTTTGTGAGTCTGTGAGGGCTCAGCCCCAGCTGGGTCACGTTTCTCCATGCTCACGGTCAGGGAACTGATCCCAAATATTATTTCTAAATCACTTGTTACGGAGCACGCTGACTCGCTTTTGGAGATAGCAGAGTCAGGGACCAGGTTGCAGTGTTTCAACTGGTGCTTTGTCCATTGGCAGCCATGATCCATATCTCCATTTCCCATCCCAGCAGCACAACAGAGGAGAACACAGGCTACAACTGGAAAATACAGGAAGCACAAAAAATAAGTCCAGACTGAACATTTATAAATCCCTTACTATGTCCCAGGAACTCAGAGTTAGCCGCTTTCAAAGATTTTGTCTTACCAAACACAAAATCCCTGTGGAATCTCATTTTATAGGTGAGGAGACTGAGGCTCAGAAAAGTGAAGTGATTTTCCCAGGGACACACTTGGCCATTGTTACTTTTTTTTGGTTTTTTGTTATGCTCTCAAATCACATATCTGTAATGCTCTTAAACCACATGTCTGTAATATGTATATGGCATTATTATGTTGCTTTTGCAATGAACTTAAGCCACAGAGGCATAAATTATTTATAATGTGATTTAGAAGTAGAACATTTTTTAACTTAGACATAGTGTCAAGCATGTGAAGAATGTGGTAAACAACCGTTAAATTGACTTTGCCCCTGCATAGTAGTGATAACGTGGTCAATCTCTGTACACTAGCCTGGAAGCATAAGTCATAAACAACCTCCCTAATCTCCAAATCTTGAATAAAACGTGACATTTGCCTTACCTCTAACCCTGGGGAGGAGATGTAACATACTAGCCTTTGATGTCACACTGGCCCTTATTGGGTGAGGTCAGGTGAGAATTTCATATATAAGCACTTGATGTCTTCTCATTCACGGAGAGAAGGCAGTGACAAAGGGATCTTTCACTAGTCTCTTACTGTCTCCTAATACTGAGAGCCTGCTGAGACTCTGTCCACCACTGCCAACCTAGAACCTAAGCTACGAGGGACCTCCACCAAGTACCAGCTGTTGTAAAGCCTTCTTCTGGAGGCCACTCATTAAAGGTAAACAAACGCCTGAAGTCTAAAAATATGGACTCAAACCATTGAACAACATTGTAGTTGTTAATTCTGATTCTCTGGCTCTAAATAAATGTCTTGAGGTCTTAATTGCATACCTTGACATAGCTACCTTGCAATAAATTAAATGAGTTTATGTATGACAAACCTGAATATTTCTCAACTTATTTTAAAAGAAAATCCTACAAAACAGCTGTGAATCTTATCAGGGAAGTAAAGTATTTGGCTTAGAGTCATACTGAAATAAGCTTTATACTATAACCAATGTGTCACAGCAATCAAGGACACTGTCAGGTTATGCGTTTAAAATCAAGATTCCTTAACAATAACTTGCTAATGGATCCCTTTCAGATCCACGCTCCATCTGTCATGGGACCTCAGGCATTGTGACAATCATTTGCATGACAGTCACACCTAAGGTTTCTATGCTTCTGTTTTACATAAAATGGGTAGGGCAATATCAGACTCCTTCTTACTTCCTAGGCATATAACAAGAGCAAAAGTAAGTTACGTGGATGATTCTAATTAAACAGGACTTTCATTTTGATGCAGTATTTGCCATAACCAAAAACCAAACCAAACCAAACCCACTGCTGTGGAGTCAATTCCTACCCTTAGCAGCCCTATAGGACAGAGTACAACTGCCCCATAGGGTTTCCAAGGCTGTGTAAATCTTCTACGGAAGCAGACTGCCATATCTTTTTAGTGGATTCAAGCCGCCGACCTTTTGGTTAGCAGCCAAATGCTTTAACCACTGCACAACCAGGAATTCTTCCTTGTTTGCCATAGGCACAGGGAAACTGATTTGGAGTATGAATTCATATCATGATGAGGGAAGGAACAGTGACTTCCGATGCATGATAAATAAGTAAAGGGTTTTAAGCTTATCAAATATAAATGCTTAGTACAAGATAGCTCTCACTCTTATTTTTTCATTGTGGTGATTTCCTCACTTATTATTTTATCTTGTTTCATCATATGAAATCTCATATCTTAAAACTTTTTGGAAAAAATCTAGAAATTTTCTTAAAAGTTGTGACAGAGACTAGCTAAATTCTCACTAGTCCCTTTTACTCTTTCTGAGACACATTTCCCAGCTTCCCTTGCAGTTAGATTGGAGTCATGTGGCCAATTCTGGCCAATGGAATGTAGGTAGGAAGTGATACTTTCAGGCCTGGACATGAAAACCCTGAATAATCATCCCCACTCACTCTTCTCTTCCACAGTGATCAAGGAAGTCATATATTGAAAGTAGTTGTGTCTAAAGATGGAATCCACCTGCAGACTGTGATGAAAGCAAGAAATAAACTTTTTTGTATTATGCTACTGAGATACTGAGATATTTGTTATAACAGTAACATTGCTTATCCTGACTGTGATGGTCAATTTTGTGTGTCATTTTAGCTAGGTTATGGTTCTCGGTGGTTTGGCCAAACACTAGACTAGTTGCTGTTCCATAATGTAATGTAATGTAATATAAACACCTTTGTAATCTAATGTGATATAATCACTCAATCAGTTGAAAGGGGAATTTCCCTTTGGTGTAGTCTGCTTCCACACTATAAATAGATATTTTGGCAAAATTCAATCTTCCTCTCTATACTCTGTGCTCTTCCTGTAGCCTAGCCTAGGGATCTTGGGATGCAAGCCTGCAGAAGTCTCCAGTCTGCCACTTGACCTACGGATTTTGGATTTTCCAGCCCTGACAGTTGTGTGTACCAATTCCTTGAAGTAAATTTCTATATCTATGTATCTATCTATATGTGTATCTATCTATCTATATGTATATGTACATACAAACTCACTGGTTCTGTTTTGCTAGAGAATCCTAACATACTGACTTTGTGGTAAGATAAGTCATATTGTACAAGTTTTTAAGACTGGCAAACAAGAGGTAGCTACAGTTTTTGAAACCCCAACAAAGAATTATGCAAACCTATTAATGGGGTACCGTAGTAGTTCCGTGGTTGAATTTCTTGCCTTCCGTGAGGGAGAACCTGGTTCAGTTCCCAGCTAACACACATCGTGTGCAGCCACCATTCGTCTGTCAGGGGAGGCTTGTGTGTTGCTATGATACTGAACAGGTTTCAATGCACTTCCAGACTAAGACAGACTAGGAAGAAAGGCCTGGTGAACTACTTCCAAAAATCAGCCAGTGAAAATCCTATGGATCACAAGAGTTCAATCCCCAACCAATCATGGCGATGGCACAGGCTCCGGCAGCATTTTGTTCTGTTTCCCATGGGGTCACCCTGACTCATGATTCAGAGCTGACTCAATGGCAGTTGACAACAATGGATCATTGAGTCCCAGGCATGTTTCAGGTTCAGAGAGAATTCCCAAAATGACGCTCTGTCACTCAGCCCTGGTTGCATACTTTGGCTTTTTCTTTTTGAAAGATTCTAACACCATTTTTATATCTTGGGTTTCATCTTCCCTAAAGATTGACCGCAGAGTAGAATGCAGTGTCCCCAATTTCCCTGGGCCTTCTGAAGACAAACACAAAAACCCTTTTATCAAAATGGTTTTTACTGTTAATCACTACTTGGAAACAAGCCAGAGATAGGCGAAAGTAGCAACCTTGGGGAAATTACAAAGAAATCTTAACAAAGCTTTTATTGTTACCATTCACCTCTGCACTCCCTGACATCTATGTTTGTACAGCACCCAAAAGTCAGGGTGAATGTCTACTTTCTAGATGTATTCATGAAAGAGAAACTCATCAAGCAGTGCCCCTCCTGCAGGGATCTTTGATCATCTGCTTCTACTTATTGGTGTTATTTTGAACACACACACTCAGTAAATGCATGGATCTTCATTTATTTTTATGCATGTGTCCATTGTACTGTCTTTGTTAATTATGAAACTTGAAAATAGAACATCGAAATGATGATAAAGATAATATAAACTATTACTTACAAATAAATTTTAATTTTGTTTATTAATGTTTTCCAAAACACCATGTTTACACTAAAAATTTAGCATCAATGTTAGTGACTTTAATGAACACCAAGTAATTAATATGCCTTGCAATGTTTTTAAATCTTAATTCAGTGCTTTATAATGTCACTGAGTTTTAATGGCTGTCGCCTGATAAAAGTTCCTTACTTACACAGATAATTAAATCCACATGAAAAAATATATCTCTATCATTGGCTGTAAATCTTGGAGCTTATTTTTCAGTCTCATCTACCAATTTTGCAATATTTTCCTGTTAAACTTTATCTAGTAAATGTTCATTTTTCTGATATCAGTTTCCTTGTAAATGAATCGGAAAGTACTGCATCTTCTTATCACTAGCAAATAGTTTCAAAACCCACTAAAGCTCTTTAACTGAAAGATTTGTTAAACAGATACAAAATTTAATTTCCATTTTTTAACAGTTTAGATATGAGAATACTTGTACATGACACATTTGCATTGTTTTTGACAATAAGATCACACAGCAATGGAAACATTCCCAAACATCCTATTTCAAAATGCTTTGTTCATAGTAGGAGTTTCTTTTGAAAAGTAGTTACTTTCTAGTTCATTGTTAAAACATCATTTAAAACTTGGGGGACAGATTAAGTGTGTTTATATTTTCAAAAAATGTCTGCTGGGTAGCATACTACTGACAGTCACTTGTCATCACAGAAAAGGATAAAAAATTTGGAACACTTGTCTTTTTGTTTAAAAAAATATGCAAAATACATCTTTAAGTTAAATGATTTTTTAGTACCCTGCCATGAAATGCAGTGAAAATTAGTATGGTACAAATGATTTTTACAGTCTCCTTCCATTGCTTTACAATCACCGCATCAGTACGCTCTGTATCATGGAAATGGTGATATATCATGATAGACAACAGTGAATGAATGAGGGAGGGAGGCACCGTCAATCCCACTGTTTGGTAGAATTCCCACTCGTAGTAAAGAGCAAAACAATGACCACAAACTGTCTCCTTCCTTCTACCCTTTGGTCAGCAGTTGAAATCCACCACCTGCTCCTTGGAAACTCTATGGAGTAGTTCTACTCTGTCCTATAGAGTTTGCTAAGAGTCGGAATCGACTCACGGCAACAGGTTTGGTTTTGGTTTCCATCCTTTGCAATGTGATCTTGCAATGAGACTTTACAGCTCCTTGCACCAAGAGGTGGAGACTATTTCCCCTCCCTTGAATCTTATGGGAATCCATCAAAGGGGCAAACAATTAACACGATCCACTGCTAATCAAAAGATTGGAGGTTTGAGTCCACCCAGAGGCACTTGGAAGAAATGTCTGGCAATCAACTCCCAAAAAATCAGCCATTGAAAGCCCTATGGAGCACAGTTTTACTGTGACACACATGGGGTCACCATGAGTCGAAGCTGACTTGACAGCAACTCGTTTAGTATTTTCATCTGAACGAAACACTGCCCGGTCCTGCGCCATGCTCACCATTGTTATTCTTGAGCCCACTGTTGCGGCCACTGTGTCAGTCCATCTTCCTCTTTTTTGCTGGCCCTCTACTTTACCAAGCATGATGTCCTTCTCTAGGGACTGGTCTCTTCTGATAACATGTCCAAAGTATGCGAGATGAAGTCTCATCATCCTTGCTTCTAATGAGCATTCTGGCCATACTTCTTCCAAGACAGATTTATTCATTCTTCTGGTAGTCCATGATATATTCAATTTTCTTCGCCAACACCATAATTCAAAGGCATCAGTTCTTCTCTTTGTCTTCCTTATTCATTCTCCAGCTTTCACATGCATATGAGGCAATTGAAAATACCTTGGTTTGGGTCACACACACCTTAGTCCTTAAAGTGACATCTTTGCTTTTCAATATGTTAAAGAGGTCTTTTGCAGCAGATTTGCCCAATGCAATGGGTTGTTTGATTTCTTGACTTCTGCTTCCATGGGTGTTGATTGTGGATTCAAGTAAAATGAAATCCTTGACAACTTCAGTCTTTTCTCTGTTTATCATGATGTTGCTTATCAGCTCAGTTGTGAGGATTTTTGTTTCCTTTAGTGGAGGTGTAATCCATACTGAAGGCTATGGTCTTTGATCTTCATCAGTAAGTGCTTCAAGTCGTCTTCACTTTCAGCAAGCAGGGTTGTGTCATCTGCATATTTACAGGTTTTTAATCAGTCTTCCACCAGTCCCGATGCCATGTTCTTCTTCATATAGTCCAGCTTCTTGAATTATTTGCTCAACACACTGATTGAATAAGTATGATGAAAGGATACAACCTGTATGCAGTATTTCTTAACTTTAAACCACACAGTTTCCCCTTGTTCTGTTTGAATGACTGCCTCTTTGTCTAAGTACAGGTTCCTCACAAGCACAGTGAATTGTTCTGGAATTCTTCCTTTAGGAGTTCTCAGATACCCTACCTGACACATGACTAATTGCCATTTAGAGTGAGTAAGTGCCAAAGGGTATCTTTAGTACTAAGATGTTTAATTTTTTATAGTCTAGATAAAAAATAATTGAAAAAGAATTGTCAATATTTAGTTCCTGCAACTTTGGAGTATCTTGGAGTACATGCCCTATACTTTGCAGACCCCTGGTACGGCAGACTAGTTCTCAAACCTTCATGTGCATAAGAATCACCTGGGTGCTTATGAGAAATACAAGTCTCTGGTCCCCTTCTCCAGAGATTCTGATCCACTGGGAATCTCCATTTGTATCTAGCATCAAAAGCGGTTCTGATTCAGGAAGCCTTCAGATAAGTCTTCAGGAAACACTATGAGTGTAGACTAATGGGGTGGCCTCAACTCCAAGCATATTATAAAAATCAGAGTATACATATGAGTTAGTGTTCACTTAAAGCAGCCGAAAATGTGTGCCAACTTTGCAGAATACCTGAGTTTGAATCCAGCCCTGACTTCGCCTTTCACTAGCTTCATGATCTTGGATAATTTCCCTAACTGCTCTGAGCATCAGTTTAACTATCTCTAAAATAGGAATTTTACCTAACTCATATGTTTATTGTATAACATTCTTAACACATAACCTGGTACACAGATATTCAACTATTTATTATTCTTATTTTGTTATTATATTATTATCTTTAAATACCCACTCCACTTGAAGAGCTAATTTGCATTTATGGCCACCTCTAAATTCCTCAATGGAAAATCTGCCTCACGCATGGTCGGGCTCTGGAATCAGCCACACCTTTGTCCCTGTCCCCAACTCCACCACTGATTAGAGCATGACTTTGAGCAAGTTACTGAACCTAAGTCTCAGTTTCTGCACCTGTGAAACAGGGACTATACTATATGGTATATAGTACCTTATACCACATGGTTATGAGGATTAGAAATGCAAGTAAATATGCAGTACATGTGTGTAAATATATGCAATAAATATTAGCTATAGGCATTATTTCCTCAGGGTTCTTCCTCATAAGTCCTAAAATCTAAATTGAGAAAAAGCACCTGCAGTTTTACATGGAACAATCTAGGAACTCGATTGTTAGGTCTCATCCCAGGTGTTCCTGGTGTATGTAGGGAGTATCCCATAGCATGACAACATTGGTGGAACAGTTACAGGGAGGGTCACCAGGGGAGAGGAAAAGAGAGAAACCCCTAGAGGTTTTCCTGGGCCACAGACCCT
This sequence comes from Dugong dugon, assembly GCA_030035585.1. Lineage (NCBI taxonomy): Eukaryota > Metazoa > Chordata > Mammalia > Sirenia > Dugongidae > Dugong > Dugong dugon. The sequence goes on along the minus strand of CM057463.1, from coordinate 13,918,449 downwards.
GAAAACAGATTTGCTCAAAACAGACACATCTGGTGCTTGGAGCTGAAGCAAAAGGTACAAATTTGGTTTTGCTGAACTCCCATCATCAAAAGCTCACCTGTGAGTGAGCAAGGAAGTCAAAACATATGTGGCCACCAAAGAACAGGTTCAGAACTGTGAGGCTCAGGAATTTATTTAGGAAGATGGAAAAGGCATCCTCCCTTCTCCATTACTTCTTTCAACACCTAAGTCAGACCCTCCTGGCTCCCAGCCTAGAAAAGCACAGGCCTTTTAACTATTCCCTCTGCATCTTGCTCTTTAGTTCCTCCTCTCCAATCAGCACACCCTGGCAAAAGTCATTTACCTAAAACACTACTTGCCTCACGTCAGACTCCTGGCTGAAAACCTATGGTGATTGTTCCTATTGTGTTTAATGCTTCATTCCTACTGCAGTAGGCTTCATCCCCCCTCCATGCTCATGAAATTCCTCTCATTAATGACAACAATAATCTCCTAAGCGCCAGAGGTGAGGGAGAATGGTGCCCTCCTGAACTTTCATATAGCCCACGTTACAAGGTCTAAGGTCCTGATGACTCATCCACGGGGGGTTGGCATGTTGCTAAACTCAACAAAATCAGGATCCTGGACTTCTGGGCAACATGGTCCTATAGTCAGAAGCACCACGCCATTCCTCTGCAGTAAAGATCAGAAAAACTAAGTCAAACAGAGTCACACGTCAATCCTGAAACCCTAAGCATCAAATGAAGAGATAAAGAACTCAGCCAAGTACAGAAAGGAATAAGAAACTGACCGAGAACAGAGCATGAGGAGAGATACATGCAGAGGTCCCCTAACAGCTACCGCAGCAAGTGGAACAATCTAGGAACTCGATTGTTAGTTCTCATCCCAGGTGAGATACATACACCTGCATACACTGTCTTGGAATCCTATCAGAGATCAGCGAACAGGAGGTACGAGAAATCAGCTTCACAGAGCTTCCAGCAGGAGACAGAACAACCGGTAACACACAAAATAGGCTTTCTCACCCCCCACCCTTCTTCACCCCCATTTACCCTCGTCTGCTTCCTGCAGCCACAGTCTATAGGCTGGGAAGCACGAGCTTCCCCCCAGTGCTGCTTGGATTCTTCCCGCCCGCACTGGCTGGCTCCCTGAGTGCCATTTATTGGCTGCTAGTGTTGCTTTTTTCCACTTCTTTAGATTTCTTCCTTACCTCTCACCACCTCCCCCTCCTTTCTCTCAAATACCTGGCTCCGTGCGCCATATTTGCTTCTTCCTGAAAGGCTGTGAAACACTGCTTGACTGTGAAACTGCTTCCCGGCCTGTGCTGCCATGCTGGTGGGACCCCCGGGGATTTTTGTTTGTTTACTCTGATTTGTTTGCTTGTTTTCTTTTTCTTTTCTCGGCTTGGGAACCCCTTCTAGCTGGGCAGTACTGCGCAGCTTGGAAGCTAGTCCCTTACTCTGCACAGATGCACAGGGTCATCCCTGGGGGCATTTCCTTTTTCCTGTTTTTTTTTTTTTTGTTGTTGTTGTTTGTTTGTTTTTCATTTACCTATTTAGTTATCTTCTCTTATTCCTTTTTTGCCTTTCTTCATTTCCAGTTTCTTGATTTATTCATTTTTTCTTTTACCCTTTCTCTTTTTTTTTATTTTTGTTTTTCCCCATTTCTCAGTCTCTCATCTCTCCACTCCAATAGCAAGCTCCCTTAGCACTATTTTTTGTTTGTGTGCATGTTTTTGGCTCCTGTTCCTCTCTCTCATCTTTCCCGTACCCATTTTAGCTCCACACATCACAATCTACCCCCTCCTTCCTGCCCACCTGCACCGTGCGCTGAACATCACACTCCAAAGCAGCACAGGCACGGCCTACTGGAACCTGCCCTGCACTGATTCCTGGTCCGCACTGTCAGCCCTGGTATGTACCACAAAAAAACCTATCCCAGCAACTCCCCTTCAGCTAGACCTGCCGTGCTGTACCATACCTGAGTGACTGACCCTGCCCATTGGAGAAGGAGGTGAAAAGTATCATGCCCACAGACAAGCAAACAACAAAGAATGCACAGCCTGCCTGCTCAGACATAAACAAATAAAACTAAAAAGCAGGACAAAATAAACAAATCTACAATCAGTAAATGAGGAAAATAACCACTGAATGCCCTGAAGACAGCAGACAATATCAAAACATATACAAAAACAGGACAGGATGGTTCCAGTAGGTGTCCAAAGTAAAACACCAGATGATCTTCCAGTAGAAGAAAAGGATCTAGACCTAACTGACAGAGAATTCAAATCTCTAATATTCAGATTTATCCAAGAGTTGAAGCAAAAAACAGACAAAAATGAGGAAAAAATAGACAAATTCATGGAAAATACAGACAAAAATATGGAAGAACTCAAGAAAATAATACAGGAACTAAATACTAAAATAAATTCTCAACTAGAAATCATACAAAAACAACAATTAGAAGCCCAAAAGATAAACAACAAGATTTCAGAAATGGACAGTGTCATAGAAGGGCTGAGGAGCAGGTTTGAAATGATGGAAGACAGGATCAGCCAAACTAAAGACAAAGACTTAAATACAACTCAATTTGAGGAAAAATCAGAAAAAAAATGAAGAAACACTGAGAATTATGTGGGATACAATCAAAAGCAAAAATCTTTGAGTGATCGGAGTTCCAGAACAGGGGGAGAAAACAGAAAACACAGAGAGGATCATTGAAGAATTGCTGACAGAAAACTTCCCCAGTATCATGAAAGACGAAAAGCTGACCATCCAAGAAGCTCAACGAACCCCATATAGGATAGACCCCAAAAGAAAATCACCAAGGTATATCATAATCACACTTGCTAAAACCAAAGACAAACAAAGAATCCTGAGAGCAGCTCGAAAAAACAAAAAGTCACATACAGAGGAGAAACAATAAGACTAAGCTCGGATTTTTCAGCAGAAACCATGCAGGAAAGAAGGCAATGGGATGACATATATAAAACCTTGAAAGAAAAAAATTGCCAGCCAAGAATAATATATATCCTGCAAAACTCTCGTTCAAATATGATGGTGAAATTAGGTCATTTCCAGATAAACAGAAATTAAGGGACTATGTAAAAGCCAAACCAAACATACAAGACTTATTAAAGAAAATCCTTCGATCTGGAAAAAAACAATATCACACCACAGGCTGAATATAGGACACAGGATTGTACTAGCCAGATACCAACCTAGGAAATGAATGCTTAAGGACTATGCAAAACCAAAAGGATTATAAAAGGGAACCAGAGAGGTTCATCTGTAAATGACAACAACATCAGAACAATAAAAGAGGGAATAAACAATGTAGGTATAGAACCTTGTAATGGAGAGGAAGTCAAGTGATATCAAGTAATAATAGACTGGTTCAAATCTAGGAAGATAAGGGTAAATTTCAAGGTAACCACAAAGAAAGTTAACAAACCTACTCATCAAAATAAAGAAGAAAAACATAAAGTCTCAGTAAAAACGAAACTTACAAAAACAAAAGAAATGAAAAAAAAATCCACAAACAAAATGAACTCAGCACAGTAGAATAAGACAAACAAAGAAAAAGTCAGCACCACAAAAAAAAAAAAGCACTGCAAGATGCAATCCCACTCCTACGAATATATCCAAGAGAAATAAGAGCCGCCACACTAATAGACATCTGCACACCCATATTCACTGAAGCACTGTTCACAATAGCAAAAAGATGGAAACAACCTAGATGCCCATCAACAGATGAATGGATAAACAAACTTTGGTACACACACACAATGGAGTATTATACAAAGATAAAGAACAATGATGAATCTGTGAAGCATCTCATAACATGGATGAAACTGGAGGACATTATGCTGAGTGAAATAAGTCAACCACAAAAGGACAAATATTGTATGAGACCTCAACCGTATAACTCATGTAAAAGTTTACACACAAAAAGAAACAATCTTTGTTGGTTACGAGGGATGGGAGGGGTGGGGGGAACTAAACAGATAAGTGATTACTCCGGTGAAGGGTAAGACAGTACACATTACTGGGGAGGCCAGCACAACTTGTACAAGGAAAGGTCATGGAAGCTCTGTAGACACATCCAAACTTCCTGAGGGACTGAATTGCTGGGCGGAGGGCTGTGGGGACCATAGTCTTGGGGATCATCTAGCTCAATTGGCATAACACAGTTTATGAAGACAATGTTCTACATTCTACCTTGGTGAGTAGCATCTGGGGTCTTAAACGCCTGTGAGCAACCATCTAAGATACTCCAGTGGTCTCACCCCTTCGGGAGCAAGGGAGAATGAAGAGAACAAGATAGAAGGAAAAGATTAGTCCAAAGGACTAATGGACCACAGCTACCACAGTGTCCACCAGACTGAGTCCAGTACAGCTAGATGGTGCCCAGCTACCACCACTGACTGTTCTGACGGGGATCACAGTAGGGAGTCCTGGACAGAGCTGGAAAAGGATGTAGAACAGAATTCTAACTCACAAAAATACAGACCAGATTTACTAGAATGACAGACTGGAGAAACCCCGAGAGTATGGCCCCTGGACACCCTTTTAGCTCAGTGGTGAAGCCCCTCCCTAAGTTCACCATTCAGCCGGGGATTGGACAGCCTCATAAAACAAAACAGGACTAATGAGGCACAGCAGTCCAGGGACAAGGACTAGAAGGCAAGAGGGAACAGGAAAGCTGCTTATAGGGAACCCAAGGTTGAGAAGGGACAGTGTTGACATGTCATGGGGATGTTAACCATTGTCATAGGGCAATATGTGTACTAACTGTTTAATGAGAAACTATTTTTTCTGCGAACCTTCATCTAAGGTACAAAAAAAAAACAAGAGAATTATCTATATGAGATCAAATTGATGATAGCAACTCAAAAAGTTTGATGGGAAGACTAGGGGACAGTGAGTTGAAGATAATGGTGATAGAACAATTTGGAAAAGGACAGTGAGAATAGCAGCACAACTGGAAGAATGTAATCGATGTCACTGAATTGTACATGTAGAAACTTTTGAAATGGCATAACTTTGGCTATGTATATTTTCACCAAAAAAAATGTCCTCCAAGGTTGAGAAGGGAGAGTGTTGACACATTGTGGGGTTGTTAACGAATGTCATAAAACAATGTGTACTGACTGTTTAGTGAGAAACTTTGTTCTGTAAACCTTCATCTAAAATACAATTTAAAAAAATGAAAAAAAAAAGGATATATGTGCAGATTTGTTTATACCAAGGATAAAATAGTATCTCACAACACTTTCTTATTCTCCAATACTAATATCCACATATTTTAATCAACAAGAAAATGAAATTTTTGAATCTTTGATAAATTCATCTTTTAGGTACTAAAATGTGTTGTATAAACAGAATCTTAGCAAGTAATAGAATTATTAAAATTATGAAAACTATCCTTTGTTCTACAATCTTGAATATGTTACCCCCCTCCACTTAACACTGGAGCTAGCACTGGGGCCAAGGGTAGGTAAACTGGGATTTTTCTAACATGAGAATGCAAAATGCTTTTAGAGCCTTCTAACAGTATTTTCCCATTTACTGATTTACCTGCTTTTCTCTCTGTATGTTAGCATAATTGTAGGAGGTCATCCATTAAAAAAGGCTCATAGTTACAATTTATGACCAAAAGTTGTGTTTATTACAGTTCCACACTCTTCATTCTCTTTAGTATGCCAGGAGTAGGCATTATAACTTTAAGTTAATTAGAAGCTAATTATAAGTTAATTTATATGGTATATGTTACTCATTTATAAAACACTTTCTGAATATAGCAGACATGGTCATCTAATTTTGCTGCTTCAAAGGCCATTTAATGATAAAATGCCTTTAAGAAAGCCACTCTAAGTAATGCTTCTAAATAAATCCGTGTATATGGGGGATGGAAATTGCGTACATCATGATACTGTTCTCTGTCAATAGAAATGTCCCCATTAACTGTTAGTAATGGATGAAAAAAATCGGTGATCTTACCCAATTATTAAAAAGTTACAGCCAGAAAGATTAAGAGAGGTCCAAGTTCATTCAACAGAGGGCAGTAATTCACACATACCAGTGGTAAGCTAAAGATGAAACCAAACCAAAACCCAATTACAGAAGCGGATTGCCACATCTTTCTCCCAAGGAGCAGCTGATGGTTTCCAACTGCCCACCTTGGGTTAGCAGCCGAGCTTTTAACCACTGCACGACCAAGGCCCCTTTAAAAACGACAAGCTAGAGATTATTACAAAGTCTTTTCCTATACTAGTGTTATTGAATAGAGAGGTCTAGCAAATGAATTCACTTACTCCTCCCATGAAAAGTTTGCAGTATTCCACAAATCATAGATTGCCAATCAAACAAAAAAAAACCTTGACGCTTTCCCTGATTTAAATTACACTCAAGGACCCCACCTTCTTTTGTAAGAGCCTATGTAGAGGTTGCCTGTAGGGCACTGAAGTCCTTTATAAAAACTCTTCCAAACTACTCATAACAAAGATAGATGTACAGAGTTGAATGTGGTTCCAATGATGCACAAAACGCATTGGAAGTTAACAGCACTTACTTAATCTCACTCCCTTCCACTTTATTCTCAGATTTTCTCTAGCTATCTGAAAACATACAATAAAGCACAACTGGAAGAATGTAATCGATGTCACTGAATTGTACATGTAGAAACTTTCAAAATGGTGTAACTTTGGCTATGTATATTTTCACCAAAAAAAAGGCCCTCAAGGTCAAGAAGGGAGAGTGTTGACATATCATGGGTTTGTTAACCCATGTCATAAAACAATATGTGTACTGACTGTTTAATGAGAAACTATTTGTTCTGTAAACCCTCATGTAAAGTACAATAAGAAAAATTTAAAAAAAAAAATCAGGATCCTGTCTGTAAAGAAGACAGGTGGCCTGAAGACTGTATACACAACTCATAGTGTCTATCTCGAAAAGGAAGGAGGCAAGCACATGTTGAATACCTACTACGTGAAAAGTTCTGTAACAAGTCTGTCTTAGTCATCTAGTGCTGTTGTAACAGAAATACCACAAGTGGATGGCTTTAACAAAGAGAAATTTATTCCTCACAGTCTAGTAGGCTAGAAAGTTCGAATTCAGGGCATCAGCTCCAGGGGAAGGCTTTCTCTTTCTGTTGGCTCTGGAGGAAGGTTCTTGTCCTCAATCTTCCCCTGGCCGAGGAGCTTCTCAGGCACAGGGACCCTGGGTCCAAAGGACGTGCTTTGCTGCCAGTGCTGCTTTCTTGGTGGTATGAGGTCCCCCTGTCTCTCTGCTCTCTTCTCTCTATTATATCTCAAAAGAGATTGCCTCAAGACATAATCCAATCTTATAGATTGAGTCCTGCTCACTAACACAACTGCCGCCCATCCCCCCTCATTAACATCGTAGAGGCAGGATTTACAACATATAGGAAAATCACACAATACCAGGAATCATGGCCCAGCCAAATTGCTACACACATTTGGGGGGGGGGGGGACATAATTCAATCCATGACACAAGTCCTTTCACATTTTTTTCTCCCATTTAACATAATATCCCAAACTCCTCTGTAAACAGGTCTTTGCTTTTTCCATATCACCTCTACTGTTTTTCAGATTTATCACGATAGATGTCAACATTCCAGATCCTTTCCTAGAAAGATTGCCTTTTAAAAGTTTCCGTTTGATGTCATTTTAATCATGAAAAACTGAGCTGAAAGTTTTCAAGTTTGTCTCTAAGCTATATTAGACTGGTTTTGTTTATTGAAGTTCTTTGTTCTATTTTTTTTTTTTTCTGGCAGTAAGAGGAAAAAATTTATGCATACTTTGAGCGTAATACTTTTAATCCATTAGAGATATGAATAAAAGGAACAAAATCCCCCCCTTATTGTTTCAAAGACTTAAAAATATAAAAAAACTTAAGATCTCCCCCCTTCTCAGTGTAACTATTATGTGGTATATGATAACTGCCCTAGGCATTGAAATTTTTCTTTTGTTCTCATTTTTTTTAAAGGAAAGTAAATGTGAAGAAAAATATCAATACAATGCAAAACACGAAGTCAGGAAATGCAAAGGCGAATGTTCTCAGAAGGACTTTAGCTCATGTACTCTGGTCACATGTGTGGTGATCTGTCAACACTACATACTTGATGTTTCTGCTGATAAGCCTGACATTCTGGTCACCGACTCTTGTGAATCCGTAATTGCCTGGACAGTCATTTAACTTCAGAAGTAAAAAAAAACAAACTACTATTGGAGTCATTGCTTATTCAAGTTTTTTTTTTTTTTTTTTTTTTAATTCTCTGCACCATATCTATTCAAAACACTATCATTATCTGTATTTACAAATTTGTAGTTCCCATTACCAGAATCGTTGCCGGATCAATGTGACGCTAAAACCCAGTGGCTTGAAACAACCGCCATTGATTATTTTTCATAAATCTTCAGGTCAGCTGGTATGTTAAATCTCCACTAAAGTCTTTCTCACAATTTTCTTGCCTATTCCTGGATATTTATTCTTCCAAATGAACAGATGCCTACTTCCTCTTTGGGAGTAGGAGTGGTTATGCTCTTGGGAAGAAGAAACACCTCTCAGATTGGATAAGGCAGAGCTGTTGGAATGAAGGCAGAGAGAGTCACTCTTCTAATTCATTTCCATGGAGAGGTTTTCTTTAACAAAGGCAGACCATCATAAATGCTCCATGCTGGTGCAGGGCCAGGAGATAAAGGCTTGTGATAACATTTTCTGTGTTCCGTATTTCAGTTCTTCAAATCTAATGCCTAAATTCTGGGGCCATAAGCAGCCTTTTTCCCTGGAATCTGGGAGAAGCAGGAAGTGGGGAATAAAGAGGTTTCAATCCGAACATGAAGAAAACAAAAATCCTCACAACTGGACTGTTAAACATCATGATAAATGAAGAAGAAAAAGAAGAAATTGAAGTTGTTGATAATTTCATTCTACTCAGATCAACAATCAACGTCCATGGAAGCAGCAGTCAAATGACCTATTGTATTGGGCAAATCTGCTGCAAAAGACCTCTTTAAAATCTTAAAAAGCCAAGATGTCACTTTGATGACTAAGGTGCACCTGACCGAAGTTTTCAATCGCCTCATACGCACGCAAAAGCTAGACAATGAAAAAGGAAAACAGACGAATTGATGCATTCAAATTGTGGTGTTGGTGAAGGATATTGCACAATATGCTATGGACTGCCAAAAGAACAAACAAATCAGTTTTGGAAGATATACAACCAGAATGCTCCTTAGAAGCGAGGATGGCGAGACTTCAGCTCTCTTACCTTGGACGTGCCATCCAGAAGGACCAATCACTAGAAAAGGACATCACGTTTGGTAAAGAAGAGGGTCAGAAAAATGAGGGAAAGCCTCAGTGAGATGGACTGACGCAATAGTCACAACAATGGACGCAAAAACACCAGCCATCATAAAGATGGGGCAGGACTGGGCAATGCTCGTTCTGTTAAACATAAGGTCACCATGAGTCAGAGCCAACGCAATGGCCAACTAAAAACAAAAACAATTTGAACACACACTTGCTCAGTCATAACCCTCTAGTACATATCTTTAGGAGGCCAGCTTTTACCTCAGTCCAGAAAAAACCTATTGAGAGTTAGATGGGCCAGGAAAAGATCATGTGGGTTAGGAAATGGAATCTAGCAGAAACTCAACCAAAGGGGTTTGTAGATCCTCTAAGAAATATACCCCACAAATAAAAGAGGCCCAGTGGGCAAATACTTCCTTCCTTTGTGAGCCAACCTACTCCTGGATACATACGTGCTAATAAAAACATACCATATGTGTGAAGCATAACTTCCGAATTTTTCCTGGTGAAGTATTTGAATACTAACTTCCAAGAGATAGACGTAATTGCTCCCCTCTTGGATGGAAACGAAACGCAAATACGTGGTGTTCGTTATCATAGTGGAATAGAGAACTGACAGATTTAAAATGTAAATATTTCTGCCAAAATGTTTACGCTTTCCTTTTCTTTCTTCCTTTAAAAAAAAAAAAAAAAAAAATTCCATTCACTTCTCCAGCTGATGGATAGATAAAATGGTGCTCAGATTTCCAAGACCACTTGGCAGGAGAGATTTGGTGTAAATGTTTTAAAAATTGGTTTGTGCTTATTTGTATGAACTGGGAAGAGGAAAAATAAAATTTCAGTGTCTATCAGATTTGCAGATTAAAGACACGCATACCAACCTGTGGACTGGTGGAAATCATTGGTTGCTTTTATTTTCTTCTCCATTTCTCTGGAACATACAAGGGGTGGCTAGTTCCAAGGGCACAGGGGCCTAGAACCATGTTTCTACCATGTCCCTCTCTGGCGGGCTGGAGGTCAAGGGACATAGTGGGGACTAAGCAAGTTAACTTTTTAGACCACAATTCATCCTAATGAGGTTGATCTTGATTTCTTTTCTTCGTGTTCTCCTTTTGATTTTGTAAGTATAGCCTGGTCATTTTGAAAGGGCGTCCAGTTTTCTGAGCACCTAGTATAAAAAGAAATGCTTTATTTCCCTATATTTTTACCTTTTTTTTTTTTTAATTGTACTTCAGGTGAAGGCTTACAGAACAAATAGTTTCTCATGAAACAGAAGTACACATGTTGTTTTATAACATTGGTTAACAACCCCACAACATATCAAGCCTCTAACTTCTCAACCTCTTTTTTTTTTTTTTTTTTGGTGAAAATACACAAAGCCAAAGATAACCATTTCAAAAATTTCTACATGCACAGTTCGGTGACATTGACTATGCACTTCGAATTGTGCTGTTATTCTCACTTAAGATGAAGGCTTACAGAACAAAACAGTCTCTCATTTAACAGTTACTACAAATGTTGCCCTAAGACAATGGTTAACAATCTCACAGCACATCAACAATATCCTTACTCAACCTTGGGTTCCCTATCACCAGCTTCCTCGTCCCCTTCTGCCTTATGGCCCTTGTCACTGGACTCCTGTACCTCGTTAGTCTCATTTGGTTTTACGGCGCTGTCCACTCCCAGGCTGAACCATGAACCTCGGAGGTAAATTCACCACTGAGCTAAAAGGGTGTCTGGGGGCCATACTCTCAGGGTTTCTCCAGTCTCCTTTAGGCCAGTAAATCTGGTCTTTTTTTTGTGTTAGAATTATGCTCTACATCCGTCTCCAGCTCTGTCCAGAACCCTCTGTTGTGATTCTGGTCAGAGCAGTCAGTGGTGGTAGCCGGGCACCATCTAGCTGTACTGGACTCAGTCTAGTGGAGGCCTTGGTAGCTGTGGTCCATTAGTCCTTTGGGCTGATCTTTTCCTTGTATCCTGTTCTCTTCATTCTCCCTTGCTCCCGAAGGGGTGAGACCAGTGGAGTATCTTAGATGGCCGCTCAGTCTTTTAAGACCCCAGACACTCCTCACCAAGGTAGAATGTAGAGCGTTGTCTTTATAAGCTGTGTCATGCCAACTGAGCTAGATGTTCCCTGAGACCATGGTCCCCAGAGCCCTCCGCCCAGCAATTCAGTCCCTCAGGGAGTTTGGATGTGTCTGTGGGGCTTCTATGACCTTTCCTAGTACAAGTTGTGCTAGTTTCTTCTGAATTGTGTTGTGTCTCACCCTTCACCCAAGATACCACTTATCTATTATCTATTTAATATTTCTCCCCCCACCCCTCCCATCCCTGGTAACCAACAAAGATTGTTACATTTTGTGTGTGAACTTTTTCCTAGCTTTTTACAATAGAGGTCTCATACAACATTTGTCCTTTTGTGACCGACTTATTTCATTCAGCATAATGTCCTCCAGTTTCATCCATGTTATGAGATGCTTCACAGATTCATTGTTGTTCTTTCTCGTTGCATAGTGCTCCATTGTGTGTATGTACCATAGTTTGTTTATCCATTCATCTGTTGATGGGCGTCTAGGTTGTTTCCATCATTTTGCTATTGTGAACAATGCTGCCATGAACATAGGTGTATATTTTTACCTTTTATAATACGCTGTTGATAGTAAAAATCATCTTGAACTTTAGTCTCAAGATATTTTATGTGACATACACATTTTTGTTACATGCCACCTGTTAAGGTCAGGGTTCTTGGTGGCAAAGAACAGAAACTTACTGCAGATAATTTAGGCAGCAAATGAACTTATGGAAGGCTGTTGGGTATCTTATAGAATTGATGGAAAACGCAGAACAAGGTTTGGAAATGTTTAAGAATTAAAGAAGGTTGGTAAAGAGAACTCAGTCAAGGTCATGCCATGAGAATACTCTGGATAGGATGCCACTTGTGCACACGAGACCCCGTTGCCACTGATTCCATCTCCACTGGGCATTTACTGCCCCAGAATCTCAACTCTGTCACAGCTACCATACCATGAAACCATGATTCATTCTTACTGTCTCTATATTTTTGCATTACCTCCTACAGATTCATCATCTCAGGAAGACACTTCTGAATTAGTCTAGTTTAAGTGCCATGCCACACCCAGCTGTTTGTGGTTGGAGAAGAATCTATGGTGCCCTTCAACCTCTGTAAACCAAACCAGTTGCCAGTGACTCCAACTCATGGCAACCCCATTTGTGTCAGAATACAACTGTGCTCCACAGGGTTTTCAATGGCTGATTTTTCAGAAGTAAATTGCCAAGCCTTTATTCTGAGGCACCTCTGGGTGGACTCAAATCAACAACCTTTTGGTTAGTAGCCAAGTGCTTAGCCATTTGCTCCACCAGGGGATTCCCCAGCCTCCATAGACTTGAATAAAGGAGTTCTCTGTCTAAATAAAGGGATCTAGATCATGTGTGGAGCCAAACAAACATCAACCACTGCCTCTAATTCTTCTCATCAATGTATCCTCTACCCGTTACCTGTTGCCATCGAGTCGATTCCAATTGATAGTTGCCCTGTAGGACACAGTAGACCTGTCCCATAGGGTTTCCAAGGAGCGGCTGGTGGATTCAAACTGCCAATCTTTTGGTTAGCAGCCAAGCTCTTAACCACTGCGCCACCAAGGCTCCGTCCTCTACACTACCCCCTAATATTTTTTTCTTCACTATCTACTTATTCAATCTCCTTTTTTTCCTACTTATCTCCTTTCTCACTAGTTGACTTTCTCTCTGATCCATTTGTACTTGTTTTGGATATTGTTCCTTCAGTTTCTTTTCCTAGTGGCATTTTTGTCCCCTTTGCCTTAATGACAATACAATCTGCCGTCCCTTTATAATGCTGGATTTTCAAGGCCAGATCATGCAAGATTATTTTATCACAGAAAGTATGATTGCAAATCAAAACAGCTGGTATCTCAGTCAGACTTGCATATCCCGCTCCTATATAAGCACCTCCACCTGGATATTCTACTGCCAGAGGAAACTTGATGGGACCCCCGCCCCTCCTCCCCCTAAAAAAACATTGACTATTTGGCATTCCCCTCCCTGCATCTTATTACTGGTGCCACCATCCACCCAGGTGCAACCAGGCATTTGGAAATCTGTATTGACTTTTTTCTCAGTCCCTGCATTAAAGAAATCACACACATCTGCCAATCCTACCTCATAAACATGTCTTGATTCTGCTCTGTTCTCTTCTCCGTCCCTATTGCTAGTTCACCAAATCAGAATCTCGTCATATCCTGCCTTAAGTGAAGGTCCCATTTGCTTGGATCTCATCTCTCACTGATTCCCACACTTGGCATTTTACACCCCAGCTGTACCAAAGTACTTACAGGTTTCAAAATACACCCTACTGTTTCATGTGTTTCTCTACTTGCTTGGAATATGCTTCCCTCCTTCTCTACCCAGCAAACACATGCCCCTTTCAAAACTGAACTCAGGATTCATCCCTGCTGTGAAGCTTTTCTTACCCTCCCCTCCCCTCCCATCTGCAAAGCCCTCCCCAACCCGTTAGTTATTCCTTCTGTTCCACCACTACTTGCAAGAAGCACAACCAGAATGGTCCTGAGAAACAAAGATGGCGAGACTACGTATCACATAATTTGGACATATTATCAGGAGGGGTAAGTCCCTGGTAAAGTAAAGGGTCAGCGAAAAAGAGGAAGACCATCAACGAGACGGACTGATACAGTAGCTGCAACAATGGGCTCAAGCATAGCAACAATTTTGAGGATGGTGCAGGACCGGGTAGTGTTTTGATCTGTCATGCACGGGGTTGCTATGAGTCAGAACCAACTTGACGGCAGCTAACAACTGTTCCACAACTATCCATACAGTGTCTTAAACGTACCTGCTATTGTCCTCATAACACTGAAGTATAATCGCAGGTGTGTGTGTCTACAAGCTCCTGGAGAATCTTAGCTTCTCCCTACTCTCCGTCTCCATTACAGGGAACAGAATGGCAGATTTGGTATTGATTACTCTTGGTCACCGAAATTTCCAGGTTACTTGCCTTCCAGAGCACATGGATGTCTACATTTCCTAACCCTCTGTTATGGACTGAATTGTGTCCCCAAAAAGGTATGTTGTAGTCCTAAATCCCTATACATGTGAATGTGACCCTGTTTAGAAATAAGGCTTTTTTTTTCTGTTGTGTTATCAGGTCATACCTGAGTAGGGGGTTCCTAAAGCTAATCCCTTCTGAGTGGTGTCTTATAAGAGAAAATAGACACAGAGACACACACACACATACGGGGGAAAACGTGAGGATCTGACTACAAGCCAAGGTATGTCATAAATGCCCAGGGCTTCCAGAAGCTGAAACTTTCAGCCTGAAAGAGACGAGGACTTCCCCTAGAGCTAATGCTGATTTGAACTTCTAAGCAGAGACCATAGCCTGCTGACACCCTGAATTTGGACTCTTAGCCTCCAAAACTGTAAGACAATCAATTTCTGTTCTTTAAAGTCATCTACTTGTGGTATTTTTGCTATGGCCCCATTTGAGTGAGGCCTTGTGGCCTGTTCTGTCCAAAGAGCAGTGGAGACAGGTGATGTATCCTGGTCCTAAGCTAAAGCACTTAAAAACCAGCATGTGATTTTCATGTTATTTTTTCCTGGAACCTCTTGTTGAGATGGTGGCATAAGGTAGTAGAGCCTCTCTCTGAGTGACTACAGTGAGCAGAAACTCTCTGTCACGGCATAAAGGAGAAAGAAACCTTTTTTATTTTAAGCCTCTGTGATTTTAGAGATTATTTGTTTCTACAACCTAAGCTAACTAAAATAATAAGTACCTATTTATATATATATATTCAAAATCCTTGGTAGGATGTTACATAGGTGTTTAAGAATATTATAGCGATTCAGTGGGAACTGGTTAAGTTTATCCATGGATTGAAAATGCATTACTATTTTCCCACTTAAGGTAATGGAATGCACTCTCTTGCTATCCAAAACTTCGTTATGTATGCAAGATGATGTTAGGAACTAATTAGATTCCAGTAATGAAAGATGCCTGCATTTTCCTCCCCCATCAGAAAGTTTTTCACAAGGGTATGTAGAAAAAAACAACATAAAAAGTATCGCATACGTAAGCCAAAAAATCTAATTTTATTGAATAAAGAAAGATCATCCAGGGCTTACACAGACCATAAGAATACTTTAGATTACAACAGCTGAGAGATCAACAGTCGACAGGAAAGAAGAAAGCAGTTTATATTTTCAGCGTAGAAAAAAAATCTACTTGTTACAGATGTCTTGTAAAATTCCCAAAACAAGTTCTAGCCAAGTTTATTATTCAGTGATCTTTTTTTCTTTTTTTTAAGGGATGAAAAGTTGAGATTCAATGTGTGTACTACTGGTTACAACTAATCTAACAGCTTAAAAAAATCATTAGACAGAAGCATAAATATAATATAAAAAGACAAGATTTCATAATCTTATTTGGGGAGTATTGACTATAATAAGTGGAAAACAGTACTCATAAGGCAGACCAAAACTGATGCTAGTTATGGAAAATGGTCTGTTTTTAAGAAGCACTTCCAGACAGACACTAGCACAAAGCCAAGCCAACAGTGATCATGTGGTCCGCTCTTGTTAATCAATGAAGAGTCAAAGGTGGAGCTAGGGGGTGAACAGCTTAAGCTTTCTCCAGCGTTTTGTAGTACTCGGTCAGCACAGTCCAAGCCTTGGGAGCCATGAAACCTTCAGGAGGTTTCTGGCCTTCTCGGGCCAGTTTGCGCATTCGTGTTCCTGAAATAAATTCAAAGTCTTCGTGGCTAAAAGAGAAGGAAAGAAGAAAATTGCTTTACATTTTTAAAAACTTAATTGTAATGTGTCATGAAATTTTAAAAAGAATTTGTTCCTTCTGTTTGTGGTCAACAAGCTTAAAGATAACCTGGTTAAAAAAGGAGTGTTTGTCAATATCAACCAGATTCCAAATCTGTCTTGAACCATCAAATATTACCCATTTTTAGATCTAGAAAAAAAAATTTAATTGAAATTTTGATCGAGATCATTGTAAATTCATACACAGTTGTTTTTAAGAAATAATACAGAGAGATCCCAAGTACCCTTTACCCAGTCTCCTCTGTGGTAGTATCTTGCAAAACTGTAGTATAATATCATAACCAGGATATCATCATTGAAACAATCCACCAATCTTACTCAGAATTTCCCAGTTTTATTTGTACTTGTGTGTACTGTGTTTAAACCAACCAAACCTGTTGCCATCGAGTTGCTTCCAACTCATAGCAACCCCACAGGACAGAGCAGAACTGCCCTGTGGGGCTTCCAAGGAGCAGCTGGTGGATTTGAACTGCTGACCTTTTGGTTTGCAGCCGAGCTCCTAACCACTGTACCACCAGGGCTCCGTGTGTGTGTTTAATTCTATGCAATTTTAACACATATGTAGGTTCGTGTATCCACCACCAGAGTCAAGATATAGAACCATTCCACATAAAACCGTTTTACCATAAACAGCTTTAAGACAGGCATCTGTGTGTACAATCTTTGTCTGCATCTCATTATTTCCTTAAGTTAGATTCCTAGGAGTGCGATAATGAGTTGCCCTTTTAGCGCCATACCTCCCTCCCTCCCTCGCTTTCTCCATCCCCAACCCCTGGTCACCACTAAATCTAAAACTAGGAATTACAAATAAATAAATAAAAATAATACCAAATCTAATTTAGCTAGCATGGATTGAAAACTTTTTTAGGAAGTTTTAATCTGAAAGGCTAAATGCATGCGTATATTGAAACATTCAGAGAAAAATTTGAATTATTTTTAGCAGCAACCATTAAGTAGCCATGATCAATATTATTCCACTGATAACACAAAGGTAATGTTGAGAATTCCCCGCATCTTCACACACACGTAAACAAACAAAAAAGCCCTTGGACCATTAAGCACAGAGAACCTATAGCTTCTATGGTCTACCCACAATTTCACTATTTTCCCTTCAAAGAGGGAATCAACTTAGACGGCTGACTCAGGACCCAGCAACAATCTGGGTCAGCCAGGCCGCCAGATCATGGGCCCTGCTTAATTTCTAGTTAGCAGCTGTATGTTCCCTCCCCACTTCATTATCTGTAGAGTTAACCAAAGGATCCAGTGAAATCAAACTGCCAGAGGCCCTGGCTTCTAGAGGTATGCCAGGTATGTGTTCTCTTCAAAGAGAAATACGTCTCTTTCAACTAATAATCACACTCCTAGGAATCTAACTTAAGGAAATAATCAGAGATGTAGACAAAGTCTGTGCACAAAGATGCTTATCTTAAAGTTGTTTTATGGTAGCAAAATACTATTTGGGTCTAAAAGTTCAAAGGAAATAGCTAAATAAACTGTGGTATAGTCCTGAGTGGAACAGAGTCATTCAAGTATAGTAATGGATGTGATGAAATGTTCATGAGGCAACGGTGAGTAAAATAATCAGGACACAGTACTCACAGCATCGCAATTTTGTTAAAACACACACCTACAGAGAAGGAGATGGAGAGAAGGCTATAGAGAAACAGCCGAATGTGAATAATGGCATCTCTAGGAAGTGATATTACAGGAGCTTTTTATTTTGTTAATCACATTTTCTGCATTTCTCCAGTTTTTTACAATGATCACAAAATACTTTTTCTAATGAGAAAAAACATATTGAAGAAAATCTCTATCCAAAGTGATCTTAAATAATTTTAGATAGTGTAATCTTTAATTAGCCTGAATATGCAATCATTTGGAACATTACCCCCAATGATTACAGATAAACAGGGTGCTGCTACAGACTTATGCTTCCTATTCTTGCCCCACAGTACTTACAATGGCTATTAAATCACACTTAAATGACAGACATTAGCAATAAAGATGATATGTGAATAGTGATCATGTACTTTACTCATCTTTCTAACTAGCAAGCAGCCCAGTAAATGTTTGGTGAAATATAAAATGAAAAGGTGTATGTGTAGGGAAATTTTATTGGCTCAATACATAAGCATTCATAGTCCTAAAGAAGTCACTACCCTTTGTCCTCTGGCTTTTAGAAAAGCAGGATGTAAGGATATAAGGTTTTGATGGCCATGGCTTATCTGAACTATTTATACATTCCCTTTGACCTGACTCTGGATGACTCACCCTGGAGGTTTCTACATGCCCTTCAGAATGCTCTCTTCAATAATCCTCTCCAGATGTGCCCTTCTCTCTGACACTGCTCACCTGCACTGCAATCAGGGAAACTCACACACCATCTTCCTAGCCTGGAGCATTTAGTCCACCTAAGGGCTCTTGGGTGGTTCACTCACAGGGACTGGGCTCCTGACCAAGAAAGCAGGATCATGATCTCTTAGTGACTGTGATTGTCCACCAGATTTCTGGTCTCTCCCTCTGCTTTTCTGACTTCCATTATCTGTGTGCTCAATAACCCGACTGCTCACAGGGCTCCTGAACCGCGGCTTGGTTTTCTTACCACCACTAAGCACCTCCTGCACCTGGTCTTCCGCTAAGCTAGACCTCCACTCTTAGTTCCTAGGATCAACTTATTGGTCCTGGACCTAGTTCAACCTCTTAGATTCACTACTGGTCCCAATTCTAGCCTTCTCAGCCCTCCAGTGCAGTGCTAAAACTTCAATGAATGTCCCTCCCCTATGAAACATGTCTAAGACTTTTATTCTGGAATGCCATACATACAGGTGCAGTGGTTAAGCGTTTGGCTGCTAATTGAAAGGTCAGTGGTTCAAACCCACCAGCTGCTCTGCAGGAGAAAAATGTGGCAGTTTGCTACCATAAAGATTTACAGTCTTGGAAACCCTATGGGGCAGTTCTACCCTGTCCTATAGGGTCACTATGAGTCGGAATTGACTCAACAGCAACAGGTACACATACAGAACGTGAATGTAAAACTGTGAGACTCATTTAATCAGTCACAGGAAAATCAATGCCAATGTTTTATAATCTCATCCTTTACTATTAAGCCCATCCTTTACTATTACTTAAGTAGTGCCTTAAGAAGGGCACTACTCCTTTAATTCAAGCATGAGACATCTCCCCTTAGCTGGCCTGTCTTGCTCTTCCTACGTGCCCTGCACTACCAGAAAGACAGGAAGATACACATACACATTCAATTCACTCAGTATTTTCAACAGCTCTCATCTTAGATAAAACATCTGTTCAATGTCTATATGAAATTATCAAAGATGATCACTGAAAAGGAAAAGCTAATAAATACTGTTTCATAACAAGATGGCTTGATTCAAATAATTAAAATCAATGGGGTATCTCCACTTATATTAACTGTTCATTGAGCAAGGAATTCAGATCTACTTTAGTATATTAGCCATGCAGATGGGCTGGTTATCATAGCTGATACATAAAGTAGGCTATCATCTTTCCCTTATATAAATGACTATACTTTAAGGGAAGGAAAAAAAGAGAAATTGATTGCATGTGAGATGAGCCTAGAAGAGAAATAAGATTATGAGAGGAGAGATTTTTAAAAAATCTTAGGGAAAGTTGGCATTAGAAATATAGTTTTTAAATTTATCAACACTAAAATAAAAACTGAGTTTGAGAAAACGGATAAGCAATCCAAAGAAAGAGGACTCAGCAAATAGAAAGCATTTATCAAAAAAAGGAGGGAGAGAACCAAGATGATTATATGGAGGCCATGGGAGAAGAGAAATTCAAACATGTTAGAATTTAGCCATAGAGGGGCTAAGGAAGATGACCGTGAGAAATAAGCACTGAATTTAAAAATGAGAATTGAGATCCTTACTAGAACAGTTTAACAGGTAATGAAGGAGCATGATGTGGTGGTAAATGGCAGAAATTCAAAATGAAGCAAAAATGTGATTTTTTTTTCAAGGAAAGGGGGTGTCTTAGCATCGACATACCAAAAAAACCCAAATCCGCTGCCATCAAGTCAATTCTGACTCCTAGTGACCCTATAGGTACACAGGTAGAGGAAATGACAAGGATGAAAGACAGTAAAGAGGGAACTGGAGGGAAATTAAAGAAGGAGGAAGGCTCAGACGAAGAACACAAGCAGAGGGGCTGTGACAGGGTCAGGAGTACATAAAGAAAAAAGGGAAGGTGAAGAGCCAGTGACGATTTGGGGTTAGAAAAAGATGAGGTGGTTAAGGCAGAATGGCAACCTTCCCAATGAAGATATAAGGCTGCCTTCTTAGGATAGAAGGAACCTGCATGGGACTGAATTTATAACAGAACCCATCAACATGGTTTTTGTGGTTAGCTCTCAAGGAGTCAGCACCCACTTGTGGCAGCCCCATTGCACAAGGGGACAAAATGTTGCCCGGTACATGATCGATTGTGAATCACACTGTTGCAATCCATAGCGTTTCCATCGGCTAATCTTCGGAAGTTAGGCCTTTCTTACTAGTCCATCTTAGTCTGGAAACCCCACTGAAATCTGTTCAGCAGCAAAGTAACATGCAAGCCTCCACTGACAAATGGGTGTTGGCTGGGCATGAGGTACACTGACGCACACAGTCGGTGGTTCTAGCACTGAACCACCACTGCCCCTATCAACACAGTTAGTGGATTTTATCTCCAGGCCAGAGAAGTTACACCCCAGAACAGGACTTAGCAAAGCAGGGAGTAAAGAGGAGGTCAAGGGTGTTGAAATGAGTTGCAATGGAGAAGGTCCAAACACCTTTCCATTTACATCTAAAAATCCTTCCCGCAACCTGATGTAAAATTGGTTCATTTAGCTGAGAATCATTTGACTAAACATTGACCGAATGCTTCGCTTCCTTAGGAGGTTCACTTATGAGCTCTCTAAATATGTTTCAAGGAGCCCTTGTGGCGCAGTGGTTAAGCGCTTGGCTGCTAACCAAAGTCAGCGGTTCGAACCCACCAGCCGCTCTGCAGGAGAAAGATGAGGCAGTCTGCTTTTGTAAAGATTTACAGCCTCGGAAACCCTATGGGGCAGCTCTACTCTGTCCTACCAGGTCACTAGAAGTCGGAACTGACTGGACAGCAATGGGGTTATGGTTAAGTACATCTCACTGAGGAAAATTTTGACCCTTAAGCTTCCTGTTCGGGCAAATTTTAAATTTTGCTTTCAAAAAACTTAAAAGTTGTGTCACATGCAGAAAGTGTTTGTTCTTGACAGTATCAAGAAAGAAATAAAAGATGCTTGCTGGATGACTTGGCCTTGACTTTTTGATTAAAGGAAAAAAGTCAGACCAATTAAAGTCCTTTCTTTCCCCAGGATGCCAAACTGTCTGAAGTCCAGGAGTTTGCTTGCATTCCTTCTGAAATTGCATTTTAAACCCAAGGTCCCTGGGTACCTCTTTTCCTGAAGCTATTTCACATTCCATCTGCCCCGCATGCCACAAGCATTTCTTCATCACATGAAATGGGAGCTTCTGCTCCCATATTGTGGTGGTTCCACTTCACCCTGGCTGCAGAAAATGCATTTCCCTTTGCCTGACTCATACCTGTATTTCTATCTCTGTCACCTAAGGATTTTACTTATTATCAGAAGCTAGTTCCAAGGACATCATCCAAGTCACTCTCTGTAATCAAGTCATATTTTCTACAACTACATCTTTAAATGGATACCACTTCACAGAAATAATTAAATCAAGTAAAAACCAAAGAATTCCTAGAATGATCTAAAATTAGTTCTAAAGTTTACCTGTGGGTAATCAGGAATCTGCCTAGAAGCACAAAAGGCTACTAAATAAAGGAAACTAGAAAGCAATGCTAATTAAAAACCAAAAACTACACCCCTTGCCATAGTCAATTCCAACTCACAGTGACCCTGCAGGACAGAGGAGAACAGCCTCATAGGGTATCCAAGGAGCGCCTAGTAGATTCAAACTGCCGACCTTTTGGTTAGCAGCCATGGCTCTTAACCACTATGCCACCAGGGTTTCCAATGCTAATTAAGGCCATTAGAGCCATTTAATTACCAAGTTAACCCATCTTCCACGGCACCTGAAAAGAGAAACACAAGTACGGTTTTTTTTCCTTCTCAAAACCACTTGGTTACAGATTCTTATAGCAAATAGAACACCAGATCTTAAAAAAACAAACAAAAAAAGGGAGGGGGAGGGGTTACAACAGCAGGGAGGAGGGAAAAAAAACACACACCATCTAGCAGACTATGTGGGACCCCTAGTGTCCTGCACTCACACACTAACTACACGTGGCCAGCATCTTGACTAGCTCTTGGCCACTTGTTGAAGACTTAAAGTTTTTACAGTCATCAGCGGTCCCTCAGTCCACACTGCAGCCATCAGAGCCACCAGCACCAGTTGTTCCACATGGGACAAGGGCAGGAGTCACCAGACGGCCCTTCAAGTGTATCTTCTGAAAGTTCACATTCAGTTACATAAGCTTTTTAGAAATTGCTAACTAGATGACAAGGAATTCAGAGAAGCAAGCAGGAATTTCTTCTCTGACAGAAAAAAAAATTAAAAATAATGGTAGTAACTTATAAATGGATCTAATTTACTATTCTGGATATAAATTACTTTCCATCCAACTTGAAAGAAGCTCATATATAATAAAATTGGGAAAAAAAAAAAAAAGCCCTAAGAATTCTCAGGTGTAAAATTAAGTTATCTCTTCAAAACCCAATAAAGTTATTTATAGATTTCCTTCCAAGCACTAAGAAGTACTGATCAGGATCATATATGACAAATTTAACAATTTTAATCTTCAAACCAAATACCAAAATAAATACATAAAAATTTAATTATCTGGAACATAATTAACCAAAATCCTTAAATGATCATGTTTTCCTGCCAGCACTCAAACCTTATAAATAAAGGCTAGCAAAGAGTCTATACCAGACTTTCAGTCAAATAACACATTTCCAGGTGGTCCTAAAGTATACTACAGAGTCAACTCAATTTCCTTTACCATACAGGGTCACGAAATCTATCATCTACCACAGTGTAGAATAGGAGTTTTAACTGGGCACCCATGCAAAGGTTTCAAAAGAATTCATGATTATCTTGATGTGCAAAATTTGAGGCTTATGTACTTTCGATGGGGAGAAGGTATATCATTTTCATCTGGTTCTGGAAGGAGTCTCTGATTACTCAAGAATGAATCGCAATCCCTGAAGCTCTCAGATGCTCAATCATCCAAATAAAATCCTCCGATATGAGACATATGGCTGAACTTTGGTTGTATTACAACTCCCCCTCTTCAGACTCAGAAATCCCTGGGTGGCATCAACAGTTAAGCACTGAGCTACTAACCAAAAGGTTGGAGGTTCAAATCCACCCAGAGGAGGCTCAGAAGAAATGCCTAGAGGCCTACTTCCAAAAAATCAGAGTCACTGAACCCTACAGAGTGCAGTTCTACTCAGAAACACATGGGGTCGCCCTGAGTCAGAATCGTCTTGATGGCAACCAGTACTTGTGGCTCTTTGGACTGTTGCAGACTATTTTGAGTGGCACACTGATATTCTTGGGTATTGATTACTGTATAACGTTTTTCACTAAGACAGAAGGGTGATATAGACAGAAATAATACTTTCACAGGTTGCAGAAAAATGGTAGCCTAAACAACTTAATTATTTATGGGTGAGCCAGAAAAAAGTAAATACAAGCACTGCATCCTAGATAACAGGGACACCACTCTATGTTGAATAATTTCCCTTTTAAATTTGTCACCAGGATTTCTTTTTTTTTGTTGTTACTTGCTTACTGCTGAGACACATGTGACTATCTTTGTTCATCTAGAAATCACGACTTCTAGTACCCTCAAAGTGCATAAAACAGTTTCAAATACAAAAATAAAAGTCTTTAGGGTAAAAGAAAAAGAATCTATTTTTCCATTTTTGACGTGTAGAATAAGGATGAAATAATGGAGGAGAGCATACCAAAAAAACCAAACCCACCACCGTCAAGTCAATTCTGACTCACAGCAACCCTATAGGACAGAGTAGAACTGCCCAATAGGATTTCCAAGGAGTGGCTGGGGAATTCGAACTGCTGACCTTTTGGTTAGCAGCCGAGCTTTTAACCACTGAGAAGAGCATAAGGCTTCCAAATACTCTCAATATTGCTATAAATGTGATTCTCGACCGAGCTGATCTTGCCCCTCAGAGGATATTTGGCAATGTCTGAGACATACTTGATGTCACAACTAGGTCTAGGAATCCTGCTGGCATCTAGCGGGTAGAGGCCAGGCATGCTACTAAATATCCTACAATACACAGGGCAGCCCCCACAACAAAGATTTACCTGGTCCAAAATGTCGGTATCAATGCCCACGGAAGCAGGAGTCAAGAAATCAGATGACGTATTGTGTTGGGCAAATCTGCTGCAAGAGACCTTTTTAAAGTGTTGAAAAGCAAGAATGTCACTTTGAGGACTAAGGTGCGCATGACCGAAGCCACAGTATTTTCAATCGCTTCATATGCATGTGAAAGCTGGACAATGAAGAAAGAAGACCAAAGAAGAACTGATAGATTTGAATTATGGTGTTGGCAAAGAATACTGAATATACCATGGACTGCCAGAAGAACGAACAAATCTTGGAAGAAGTACAGCCAAAATGCTCCTTAGAAGCAAGGATGGCGAGACTTCGTCTCATGTTCTTTGGACATGTTATCAGGAGGGATCACTCCCTGGAGAAGGACATCATGCTTGGTAAAATAGAGGGTCAGTGAAAGAGAGGAAGACCCTCAACACGATGGACTGATACAGTGGCTGCAACAATGGGCTCAAGCATAGCAAAGATTGTGAGGATGGCACAGGACCAGGCAGTACTTAGTTCTGCTGTACACAGGGTTGCTATGAGTCAGAACCAACTCAGTGGCACCTAACAACAACAACAAAAATGTCAGTAGTGCCAAGGCTGAGAAACCCTGCTAATCAGTACGCTGACAAGAAAGAAAATGTGATTTGATATTGTTATAAGATGTAAATCTCCCTCCCCCCAGGCACAAAAGCGCAGAAAGTATTTTAAAAAAAGAGACAGCGAGAGTAATCTCAGACTCACAAAAAAGAAGCTAGCAGAAAAGAATCAAGACATAAGAAATATAACGTGTGGTTATTCCCTCCTGGAACTCTTTAAACTAAGAAAGGCCAGTGGCTGGCC
Source organism: Dugong dugon (assembly GCA_030035585.1). Taxonomy (NCBI): domain Eukaryota; kingdom Metazoa; phylum Chordata; class Mammalia; order Sirenia; family Dugongidae; genus Dugong; species Dugong dugon. The sequence continues at coordinate 13,893,009 of CM057463.1, read as the reverse complement.
ATAGCACAGCTCTACATTCTGAGAGATTGTGGCCAAATCTCAATAGTGTAGCACGTGGAAGTACAGCTATGGAAAACTACACTCTATATTTGGGGGAAGGGGGAGGAGCAAAGAGATGGGACAAGCAGATGCTACTTGCTCTCACTGATACTTAAGGATGAGTGTGCTGTGAGGAAGGCTCTTCAGCCACTCTTGATGAGCGCCTGCCTTCACACGCTCAGCATTCAGTCCTCCATTGCACACCACTATTGTCAGGACCTGTGGCAGGACCTACGGTACAGCATTAGAGTAGACACTGACACGGATCCATCAGAACGTTTACAAGAAATTTCTAATAGCATGGAAAGATGCTCTTGAGAAGAAAATAAAAAGTAGGAAGATATTACAAACTCTACTACACTCAACTATGTTAAATGAGTATACAGAGAATATCTGGAAGCAAAGCATATACATACAGATGATAGCATGGGTGTTGTTTTTCCCTTTTTAAATGCTTTCAGTATTTTTTCTAGAACATACATTTTTATTGGCTGACCGATAAAAGAAATTTATCCCGCTCATCCCTAAGAATGAAGCAAAATCAGGGTACCCACAAAGAGGGAATTTTATAGGAATAAAAGCTTTAAAGAGCACAGATTCCTTCCACCAGGCTAGCTACTACTCTGCTCTAAGCACTGGGGGCTGGGGGGAAGGCAAGAGAGGTTTAGTAGTAGAATTCTGGCCTTCCACGTGGGAGACCGGAGTTTGATTCCTTGCCAATGCATTTCAAGCGCAGCCACCACCCGCCTGTCGGTGGAGGCTTATGTTTTGCTATGGTGTTGAACAGGTTTCAGTGGAACTTCCAGACTAGGAAGAAAGGTCTGGCAATCTACTTCTGAAAATCAGCCAATGAAAACTCTTAAGGATCCCAATAATCGGATCCCACTGTGCACTGGGTCACCGTAAGTTAGGGGCCAACTGGACAGCAGCTAACAACAATAAGCACTGGGGAAAATATTCTCTTGAGCACTGTTTCATTCACTCTTGTACTTGTCCTCAGGTACTGATGGGTCACCAGTTCTGATGTTCATTCATTAGACAAGAGTGATGTAATTTGGTCAGGGCTTTGAGATGGAGAGAGAAGGAGCAGACCTGGCTTCCCTGGTATTAAAAAAATAAATCTTCCATGTAGTCTAATCTAAGCAGCCTTGGTGGTGCAGTGGTTAAGCGTTCAGCTGCTAACCAAAAGGTCAGCGGTCCCAGCCCACCAGCCATTCTGCAGGAGAAAGATGTGGCAGTCTGCTTCTGTTAAGATTACAGCCTTGGGCAAGGTTATGCAAGCCCCAGACACATCCAAACTCCGTAAGGGACCAAATTACTAGGCTGAGGGCTCTGGGGACCACGGTCTCGGGGAATATCTAGCTCAACTGGCATAACACAGTTTATAAAAAAAAAAAGTTCTACATTCTACTTTGGTGGGTAGTGTCTGGGGTCTTAAAAGCTTCTGAGTGGTCATCTAAGGTACTCCACTGGTCTTACTCTGTCTGGAGCAAGGAAGAAAGAAGAAAACCAAAGACACAAGGGAAAGCTTAGTCCAAAGGAGTAATGGATCACAACTACCACAGCCTCTACCAGACTGAGTCCAGCACAACTAGATGGTACCCAGGTACCATCACCAACTATTTTGACAGGGAACACAATAGAGGGTCCCAGACAGAGCTGGAGAAAAATGTAGAACAAAATTCTAACTCATAAAAAAATAAAAGACCAGACTTACTGGTCTGACAGAGACTGGAGAAACCCTGAGAGTATGGTCCCCAGATACACTTATAGCCAGTAATGAAGTCACTCCTGAGGTTCACCCTTCAGCCAAATATTAGACAGGCTCATAAAACAAAACAAGACTAAATGGGCACACCGGCCCAGGGGCAAGGACAAGGAAGCAGGAGGGGACGGGAAAGCTGGTAACGGGGAACCCCAGGTCGAGAAGGAGAGTGTTGACATGTCATGGGGTTGGCAATGTCACAAAACAGTATGTATATTAATTGTTTAATGAGAAACCTGTTTGCTCTATAAACCTTCATCTAAACTACAATTAAAAAAAAAAAAAAGATTACAGCCTTGAAAACCCTACAGGGCAGTTCTAGTCTGTCCTATAAGGTTGCTATGAGTTGGACAGCAACGGGTTAGTCTAGTCTAACTCACTAGAGTCCTACATTGAGGCCAAGGCCCCGGGGAGTAATAAAGCATCTCTCTGTCTTACACCAATAGTTTCAGCTTAAAGCATCTCTCTCTCCGATATTATGATTTAACAGTAGGATACAGTGATTGCTGGGTTTTATAGTGAAAATACTACAGTAGCATTTCCTTAATAGTGTCCCATCTATCATTCCTAACATAACCATCAGAAAACAAAAAGAAAACTTTACTTCTATTTTATTTCTAGAAAACTTAATCTTCTCTAGAATGTTTTTGAAAGAGAGGCCCTGTGAAAGGATGAAGACAAATAGTGCACCTTCCAAGTCATCAATTTCATTACTGATTGAAGTTAGTTCACCATAAAAATTAGGGAAAAAAACAATCATCTTTTATTGGTGGACGAGAGACTCTCAGAGGACAAAGTACATCAAATCTTTTCTTTACAAGTGGTTTTATTTTATGAAATGTGAAATAAGAATAGAAACTCACCATAAGAATACTTTCAGTAACAAAATATTGTTCTACTACAGATTATTTAAAATTTATTTGCATACACTAACAATGTTAAAAACAAAAACAAAAAATAAAAACCAAACCCACTGCCATCAAGTCAATTCCAATTCATAGCGACCCTATACGACAGAGGAGAACTGCCCCATAGGGTTTCCAAGGAGCAGCTGGTAGATTCAAACTGATGACCTTTTGGTTACCAGCCAAACAACCACCGCGCCGCCAGGGCTTCAATAACAATGTTAGAAACACTAATTCTATTGCACTTTTACATCAACCAATTCTTTACAAAACTCTTACCTCTGGAATTCCAAAGAAAAATGCCCAACTAAATCTTTTAATTGTTTTAGTTTGTGTGTGTATGTGTGTGTTTTGAAAAATGGAGGGGGGAGGATATTAAGTTCACATTTTTTATAAGAAAAAAATCAGGTTTCACTTAGTATAGCAGTTATACTTTACAAGCCCTACTGATTGTGCCTCCTAAATATCTTGTAAGTCAATCCATTTCTTCCAGTCCCCCTGCTGCAGCTCACATCAATCTAAGCTACCATCAACTCTTGCTTGCACTAATACACACTTTTAAACTGGCCTCCCCTCCTATCTTTCTCTTTTTGAAACTGCTAGGTCATTTTTATACTTTTATGTTCCTTGTAGATATTTTCAAACTTGTCTTTGTTTTAATGAACACTGCAAGTATAGTTATTTTGTAATCTATGTCTGGCAATTCTAGTTATGTGAAGTCTCTGCTGGTCTGTTTCTGCTGTCTGTAGTTTCCACTGTTTCTTGCTTGTGATGCTTTGTTTCCTGGCACAGTGGTTAAGAGCTCAGCTGCTAACCAAAAGGGCGGCAGTTCGAATCCACCAGCTGCTCCCTGGAAACCCTGTGGGGTAGTTCTACTCTATATAACAGGGTCACTGTGTGTCGGAATCGACTCTACAGCAACACGTTTGGTTTTTGTTTTATAGTATGTCACTGTGGACTGAAATTGTTCACTGAGTCTATATTATTTACGGGAATAAGTTGAGGCCTAGGATAAAGGTATAAATCTCCACACAGAGTTTACATTCGCTTCTACTGAACACTTACATGTGTAGTCAAGAACCATCTGAAATCAGTTTCGTAGCTTGAGGTTTTTGTTTTATTTTATAATATCCAGGTAATATGAGTTTGGTCCATTTGAGCAGAACTTTGAGCTTCTCAGTTTAAAGCTCAATGTTCTCCTCACATTCCCCTGGGATGAGAGAATGTATTGGGTTCACCTCAGGATTTACCCTACACTTCAGGTGGGAAGGAGTTTCTCCAGTTTGGTCAAGGGCAGAGTTGTGTCTTCTGTCTTCCCTACTCTAGAAGACCATAAAAATCAACATAGTTTACTAGGTCCACCACGACAAAAGCAGCTTCAGGGTTCAGCTTACTTGAAATTTCAGTTTTCACTTTAGGGTTTGGCCTCATGGTTCTTATCATCCTGTCAGTTTCACTACACTTTTATAAAAATATTTTATTTTATCCAGCATTTTTAGCTGATTTCTTGGGAGAGTCAATCTGTATAATCTAGCCTACTTCATTACCAGAAAGCTGAACTTCCTTACATCCATTCTACATTGTAACAAGACAATCTTTTTATTTTAAAAATTACTCTATTACAGTTCCTCCCTTTAAAAAAGAAGTGGCCTTTGACCACCTCATCATCTTCCTTTCACTCTCTGCTCCACCCCACCTTGGCCTTCTTTTCAAACCCTCTATGATCTTTTCTACCTCAGGACCTTTGCATGTGCTGATCCTTGTGTCATGATACTGTTCACCTCCTTCTTCATCAAGGGAATGCCTACTCCTATTCTGGAGCTCAGGCAAAATATCACTTGCTCCAGGAACCCACCCCACCACCAAGATGCCTACCAAGTGCTAGCAAAGCTACCTACAAGTCTCCTGCAGAGCATGTACCACTTTTAATTAACCATGTTGTTAATGGTTTATTGTTTAACTTCTTCCCTAGAATGTAAGTCCCAGAAGGGCAATAACAATATCTGCCTGTTTCTAACTATAGGGCCCAAACCTGGCAATGGCACATGCTTAGTAAAAGTTCAATAAATAGATAATAAATGAGTAAAGCATAGCAAAATCAGAAATTTTTTTGGTTGTTGTGTGCTGCTGAGTCAATTCTAACTCATAGTGACCCAATGTGACACAGTGGAACTTCCCCAAAGGATATCCTAGGCTGTAATCTTTACGGGAGCAGATTGTCAGGTCTTTTCTCCTATGGAGTTGCTGGTGGGTTTGAATCATCAATCTTTCAGTTAGTAACTAAGTGCTTAAACATTGCACCACCAAGGATCCTTAGAAATTCTTCTACTAATGTCAATAATATAGGGACTTCAGTACAACATATGATGCATACAAAATACAATATACAAAATTTGGTTTTCAAAAATATACATACCAGTACTATTACTAATTATAATTCAAATGTACAGTAAGACAATGATGGCAATGCAATAGATTTTAAATTAAATCTTATTAATGGTCATGCAGTAACTCTCCACATTAAAATATGTTCAAAATCTATAAACCCAGGATGAGACTCATTAAATCCATGCAACTACAGTCAGACTTCTACAAGTCTTCACAAGAAATATCAAAATAAATAAAACAAAAGCATCTTAACAATTAATGGAAAAGACATTTCCCCAGTACTATACAGAAAATTCTTGTCTACTACAAAGACTATGCGGCAGGAAAGGGAAAGAAAGGAATTCACACACAAAATATTTTAGTGGTCAATATGACAAGACTTAGATGTGAAAAGCAAGGTAAAGAGATAAAGGACATCAAGGTTCTAAGTAATGGGAAGAGGGAAGAGTGAGTAACTAAAGAGAAAGGTACAGTTGATTGTGGATATTTTAAGTAATATCAAGAAATCTGAGCAGAAATGTCCATTAGTGTAGCAGGCAGAATTCCAAGATGGCCCCATGACCTTAGTCATCTAGTGCTGCCATAACAGAAATACCACAAGTGGATGGTTTTAATGAGGAGAAGTTTATTTCCTCACAGTCAAAGTAGGCTATAAGTCCAAATTCAGGGCATCAGCTCCAGGGGAAGGCTTTTTCTCTCCGTCAGCCTTCTTCTCTTCAGTGTTCCCCCGGACTAGGAGCTTCTCTGCGCAGGGACCCCGGTCCAAAGGACGCGCTCTGCTCCTGGCACTGCTTTTCTTGATGGTATGAGGTCCCCCTGTCTCTCTGCTCACTTCTCTCTTTTATATCTCAAGAGATTGCCTCAGGACACAATCCAATCTTGTAGATCTGAGTCTTGTCTTACTAAGGCCTTACTAAGGCCTTACTAACACAGCTGCCACCCATCCTCATTAACATCATAGAGGCAGGATTTACAACACATGGGACAATCACACAGTACCAGGAATCATGGCCCAGCCAAAGTGACACATTTTGGGGGGGCATAATTCAATCCGTGACACCTTCGTACCCTAGTGTTCCTCCCATGACTAGTTCATTACATGGCAAAGATTTTGTAAATGTAATTAAAGTTACTAATCAGTGACCTTAAAGATAGTGATTGGGTGGGCCTAACATAATTATTTGAGGCCTTTAAAAGTAGGCTGGTAGGACAAGGGGAAAGGATCCCTGGTGGCGCCATGGTTAAGCGCTCAGCTGCTAACCTAAAGGTTGGTGGTTTGAATCCACCAATTGCTCTGCAGGAGAAAAGACCTGGAGATCTGCTCCCGTAAAGAGTAGAGACTAGAAAATCCTATGGGGGCAGTTCTACTCTGTCACATCTGGGTCATGGAGTCGGAATCGAGTTGACAGCACACTAGGACAACATCAGAAGGGGAAGTCAGATTTTAAGCATGAAAGAGACTTGCCATGAGGGAGGTTCTCCAACACAGAGATGGAGGCTGCCATGAGGAAGGACCTGAGAGTGGTCTCTAGGAGCACAAAGCAATCCCTAGGCAACAGCCAGCAACAAGGTAAGGACCTCAGTCCTACAACTGTAAAGAACTTAATTCTGCCAACAACGAGGATAAACTCAGAAATGCACTCTTTCCAGAGCCTTCAGAGAAGAGCCCAATCTGACCAGAGACCCCAGCCAAGCCCACCCAGACTTTTGACCTATAGAACTGTGAGATAATAAATGGGTATTGTTTTAAGCCATGAGGTTTGTGGTAATCTGTTACAATAGAAAACAAATACAATGAGCAACCTGGAAACACTGAAGTATAGCTTTAACAGTTACCACACAGAAACCACGAGAATAGATGAGCTCTCCTATGGAAAAGTATACAAAAGAAAAGACTATCTGAAAAAGCATGAAGGATGCCTAGAATTGAAGTGATTTTTAAAATGACTCTAATGGTACATGACTTAAGGTATACTGTAACATTAAAAAATGAAAGAAAAATGCTCTAACTTGGAAATAACCAGTCCACACCATTTATATCTACCTGCCCCTTCATTTATTCATTTCCACAAGGCACTCTCACTCAGACACGGGGTCTCCTTTCTGACTTGCTATTTCAATAGTCTGAATCACAAATCTGCATTTATATACCCCCATACAAAGAAGAGCTACTGCATAAGGGGAAAGAAATCTACAAGTAAGATAAATTATCCCTAAAAGATTGCTTCTAGTATCTGAAAAAACAGTTTTAATCTTATAGTCCTAAAACTACCACATTTTTATGCAAATAACACGATCCTGCTATGTTTGTTTGCCAGTCAAAAAACTGGCATAGCGGCGGGCGCATTCAAAGATACCTTGCACGAGGAGGCAGTGGTTGGCAAACAAACGTAGAAGACTTGTGTTATCTGAGTAAAAAATTCAGTACATTTCCTTGAGTCACTATTATAGCTAATATGAACCTTCTTAACTCCCTAAATGTAAACAGATGATTCTTATCATAATTCCTATCAATAATATCATAATTCCTATCAATAATATCTTGCTTGAAATTTTCATGAAGTTTTTTCCCATAAACCTTGTCTAACACTGGTATTTAACTGAATCAAAAGCTACAAAATCATTAATTGCATAAAAGCTCACACTGAATAATGTCTATTAATCAAATATAACACAACCTAGTGTGTGCGTAATTTATAACTGCATTATCTCACTACATCAAAGACTACCACCTTTCCACAAAATCTTAATTACCTTCCAAAATATTCCCTCAACCTAATTATATTTGAACACAAATATAAAAAGTTACAAAACTAAAGTGGTTTTAAAGCTTCCCAAGTTAGAACTTGTTACAATTTGGTAACCCAAAAAAATTCCAAGAAAATGAGCCACTCATGCAACAAATAAGAATTCCTCTTTGGAAAATCTTGTGAGAACTGATGTAATTATTTAGCTTTTGAATGATTAAAAGACTTAATGCAACACTACACAGATTTAACAAAACATGAAAGCTATCAAGGACTTACCACACATCAGTCAACTACATACAGATGGGTTCTAGGGTCCTGCGAGTGATTAAATCAGCTGATCATGCAAATAGTGATGAAACATACTGGCAACAAGAAGTGTTACAGAAAAGCTCAACATCTTTTAGTTTGGTTTTGTTTTCCCAACACATCAAAGTGGAAACTCATCTCAGATTTAAATATCTGGCCATTAGCAGAACGATTTCTGTTTCTCTCTCCTCACCCTTCCTTGCCACTGTGTAAGTGATTTAATTTAACGCGGCTACTCACCACTCAGGAGTCCCTGGGTGGCACAAACGGTTAAGCGATGGACTACCAGCCAAAAGGTTGGCAGTTTGAACCCACCCAGGCACCTCGGAAGACAGGCCTGGCGATCTGTTTCCAAAAAGTCACAGCCTTGAAAACCCTGTGGAGCAGTTCTACTCTGCACACACGGGGTCACCATAAGTTGGATTCAACTTGACAGCAACTAACAACAGCAATGTGCCCCTCTAAGAACAAGATTATGTTCATAACATCCTGTACTCAATCGAAACAAATAAATCACATGCTGGGTGAGAAGCAAAGGCTGCCTAGCCCAGCATCCCATCTCAGATGTTTTATAGATTTATAGGAAGGCACTGCTACCCTCTCTCAGGAGTTCTCAGCTGGAGAGCATTTTAAAGAATTACCTCTCTCCAGGCCAAGTAAATTAAAATCTCTGGTGGTGGCCCTATATAATTTTAACTACAAAGGGGCAAAACGGTACCCAATACTTTTTTACTTTCCTTAATAATTTATCTATATTTTTAGTTTCAATCACCTTTTGTGGTAATATATTTCAAAGTTTACTATAAATAATTACTTTTATTTTTCTTAAAATTCTTTTTTTTAAAAAAAAAAGTTCAAAAGCATCCCTTTAGATCAAAGGGACAGAATTAGTCCCTAGAAAAAGTCTATTTGCAACTCAGCACACCACCCTTTAGAGGTGCCTTTTTTAGACAATAACTTTGTAATGATTGATAGATTTTTTTTTAAGGCAAGAAAATAAAAATACAATTTAGAGCTATTTCTAGGTGTTGGCAAACCCTGATTTTGTACACGGGTAAAAACATTCTGCTTTGTTGCAAATTCTTCTCTTGATGTGGTTCAGAAGTATATTGGAATCTAGGCCACAATTCTGATCTTCAGAAAATATGGTCCATGCCTAAGCCACAGAGAAGAGTTGGGTGCCCTTTTACACTTGCCCATACCAATTATGTAAGCCTTTTCTGTTCATTCAATCTCATATGCTCCTGTATTTTAGCTACACAGTTCATCACTCAGAAAAGCCTGCTATCATCTTAAAGCTATGCATTTTCTCTTCCAGATTATTTATGTTATTAAATGAGAAGCCCCAAGCCCCACTGTTCGCAGTAGCATTTCTTCATCCAGATAACTTACTACTTTATCTCAAAGAAATTAAATGACAAAGAGAATGCTGTTTTTTGAAATGTTTCTTTCTCTTTCCTGCCCCCACCATTACAAAATGGGCCACACCCAATGAGGACACAGAATCAGCCATATTCCAATACACAGATGCAACCATAAAGCACCACAGGAAAAAGGATGAGAGCTTTCAGATTCGAAGTTATGAGGCCATGACCAATTTTCAATTAGTACCTGTCAGTGGAAGTAACACTGACAAAACACAGACAAAAAATACTTAACTGTTCTACTTACTGAACATAAATTTTAATTTCCACAAAAAACAAACAAACAAAAAACAGATGTACTAAATAAGCAGATATGATTAGTACTGAATAAGTAAACAACCCATATGTACGAGCACGGACTTAAGGTGTAGGAATAACTAACTGCTCCAGATTGTGGAAAGAACTACAGATTTTGAGTGCTGAAGGAATCACCTCATCTACTCTCATCATTTCAGAGATGAAGAAACAAGGCTAGAGAGGACATACGACTCTCAAGGTCACACAGCAAGAATGGGAGTAGAACCCATAACTTCTGATTCTCACTCTGCCACTTGAAACTTACAGCATGTACTACCTATAGATATTATCTATAGACAAAATTAATGAAATTTTATCAAGTCAAAGGGAGGCAGACATGTGCTCAAAACTACCAACAATTTATTCTAAAAGTTTGTTGGGTTTTTGCTCTTGCTAAGATCTCTGGGTTCGCTATGAGTTGGACTCAACTCGATGGCAATGGGTTTGGTTTTGATTTGGTTTTAAGATCCCTGAAGGAAGAAGTGCACTCTGGTATGGACTGAAGAGTGTCCTTCCAAAATATGTGCTGGAATCCTAACTCCTCTACCTGTGGATGCAATCCTGTTCTGAAATAGGGTTTTCTTTGTTATGTTAATGAGGCCAAATCAGTGCAGGGTGTGTCCTAAGTTTAACCACTTCTGAGGTACAAAGAGAGTAGATCAGACACAGAGGCAGGCACAGCCAGGGGAAGACAGATGCCATGTGAGGATTGCCAGGAAGCAAGGAGCCACCAGGGCTACTGACAAGGAAGAAATCAACATGGCGGAGAACGTGACTTGGACTATTAGCCTCCAGAACTGTGAGAATATAAATTCGCATCCTTTAATGCCACCTACTTGTGCTATCTGTGTTACAGCAGCACTAGCTAACTGGACCCACTCTTAGTGGTTGAGAGCACAGGATCTGGGGCCAGACTGCTTGGGTTCAGCTTCTGGGCTGCCATTTACTGGTTCTGTGAGCTTACACAAGTTACCTGACTTTTGTATGCCTCAGGTCACTTATCTATAAAATGGGAATGATAACAGCACCCACCTTATAGAGGGGTTGTAAGGAAGAAATAATTTAAGGCCTATAAAACAATTTAGACAGTGCTTGTCACATGGTGATTGCTCAAATATCAACAAAACTCTCTCTCCTTAGCAGATGCCCTGGGCATACCAGAGTAATCATCAGCATGGCCCTGGACTACTTCTGTATGCTCAGTAAACTACGCAGATACGGGGAACAAAGAAAATGTCAATACCGCCCTTAACGGCTTCAGAATGAAGTTCCTAGAACCGTGAACCATGAAAGTAGATTCAATTTTTATTACTGTTAACTTCCAGTATATAGAGAAGCTAATTTCTTTGGTTTGCCTTTCTCTGAAAGGGCTACAACAAAGTCTGTCATCCCCAAAGTTGTTGTGAGGATGAGACAATGCTGACAGCAGCTTAGACCACAAGGTGTTTGGTAGATTTGTGCAGAGAATGTAAAACTTACTGTTCTGAGTCATAATAGTCCATACGTTTCTTCTTCTTGTTGTAAGCTGCAACTCGAAAGGGAACTATTTCCAAGGTGATTAGACCAGGAGCCATTGTCAGCACTTTGGCTCCATGAGATGGCTCATAAAGATCCTTCCCTGTTTCTGGATGAGGCACGCCAGCAGGGTCTCGTCCAACAATGTAAAAATTGGCCCCTGCAACCATCCGTGCTCTGCAATGCCACTGGACCTAGAAAATAAAATTTTCATATTAGATAACTATATGTTTTATGACCAAGTACTTCGAAGTAGTAACTGCATAATAAGTGCATATGCTTCTTATACAATCATTATCTATCAGTAGGATATCTCCATCAAACTAAATGCATCATCTTAGGAAGCCAGGAACAAAACTGGCCCCCCCCACCAAAAAAAACTCTAAAAACATAAATGTGTATATGTGCGTATTTATATGTTACTTCCCTATGAGATATGTGAATGTACATGTTTCTATGTGTATGATTTTATACAAGTACTGGATATCATTTCTATGCAGTTTAAAAACCAATCTATGAGGTTGGAAGTCAGGATAGCAGCCGATCCTTGGAGAGAAGTGACTGGAAGGGACTTCTGGGACAACGGTGATGTTCTCTTTCTCGATCCGAGATAAAAAGGTAAAAGGGTGTGCTAACAGTAAAAGCTCACTGGACTATATGTACACTTACGATCTGTGCATTTTTCTCTACATTATACTTTAAAAGGTTAAAAAAAAAACTGGATAAAAATTATTTAAATTATATAAGTGCTTCCATAAACTGGCATTGAGAAAATCATGTAGCAAAGAGATTACAACCCAAGATGCTATGGTACACATAAAACAAGAGGTGAGTTGTGAGTAAACAACCACGCTGTATCCAAGACTAATTTTGAAGCCTATATCTTCATATTAGGAGTTATTGATTAATAACAAAAATTTAGTCTAACACCCAAGAATCATGGAACTTAAGAACTTAAAGATCATCTCTAATTTAACACTCTCATTAAAATTTGAAGAGAGGGAAGCTGCAAAGGTTAAGTGACTTGGCCAATAAAGTTTAGAACAAATCAGGCCTAGAAATTTGGTCTTAGCTCCCTACCAGTGTTGTCTCCATTACTTAGTGATTTACACAACCATCACTGTACTGCAACGAAGCAAAGTATACATGATGACTACTACACATTAGGAAACCTTGGTGGCACAGTGGTTAAGACCTCCACTGCTAACCAAAAGGTCGGCTGCTCCTTGGAAACTCTATGGGGCAGTTCTACTCTGTCCTACAGGGTTACTATGAGTTGGATTCGACTCAACAGCAATGGGTAAGTACTGCACATGTATAAACAAAACATTTTTACCATTTCATTTTTATTTTACTATCTCTTCATAGTTTCTCTTATGCCAGGTACTTAATATTTTTATCAACATAGGTTAGAAAGTTAAAAAGTACAAAGGCCACCCCCTACTCCACTTGAATTGGTCACCTTGAGGGATTTTAACTTTTTTAGTTGTTTCTATTGGTGTTTACCTCCGTTGTTTTAAACAGTATGTTTATTCTGCCTGCTGTATCTTGACTGTTTAATTTTAGGTAATACATAATAGAGATATTATTTTTTACATTACTTAGAATTTTTACTATAAAAGATGATGTTTGGCTCTTACTTCACTCTCCTCACTTCCCATCTACTTGCCCAAGAGAGTGACATCAACATTTTTGGTGAAATCAAGCTTCATCTGTAAAATGGGGGTTATAATGGTATTTACCTCGTAGAATTGTTAAGAAAAAATAAGTGAAATATATGAGGACTTAGAATAATACATGGTACACAGTAAGTACACAATAAATGTTAGCCATTATTATGGATTGAATTGGGTCTCCTAAAAAGATAAGTTAAAGTCCTAAGCCCTGGTACCTATATGATCTTGTTTGGGAAAAGGGTCTTTTTAGATGTTATCAGTTAACATGAGGTCATACTGCGGTAGGGTGAGCCCTAATTCAATCTAAGTATAAAAGAGAAGGGTCACAGAGAAAAAGACAAAAAACAGACACATGAGATGAAGTTATGTTGCAGTTACAAACAAAGGAGGGGCAGTGGTGGTTCAGTGGCAGAATTCTCGCTTTTTATGTGGGAGACCTGGGTTTGATTCTCAGCCAGTACACCTCTTGCCCAGCTACCAATTGTCTTGTCACTGAAGGCTTGTGTGTTGCTACGATGCTGAACAGGTTTTAGCAGGGCTTCCAGACCAAGACAGACTAGGAAGAAAGGCCTGGTGATCTACTTCTGAAAAGCAGCCAATAAAAACCCTATGGGTCACAGTGGTCCAATCCCAACCGACCATGGAGATGGAGCAAGACTGGGCAGTCTTTCATTCAGCCTTTCACTTTCACCTGCCTGGATGGCAGCTAGCAACAACACAAGCCAAGAAACACTTGGGGTTACCAGAAGCTGAGGGAGACTAGAAGGGACCTTCCCCAAGAGTCTCTAGAGAGAACATGGCCCTTCAAACACCCTGAATTTGGACGACTGGCCTCCAGAACTGTAAGTCAGTAAATTCATGTTCTTATAAGCCACCCAATTTTATAATATTTTGTTGTATTATCATCTTTACCATTATTTTATTTCCCTTTTTGTACAACTGTTTCTTTTTCCCAGAACTAATAAATGCCCTGATTTTTTTTTCCCACTTGCTTAGTTTTCCATACATCTATGTTTCTTTGCACCTTACTCTAGCCGTCTTCCTGGGCACATACATGAACTAAAATTCCCGGCCTCCCTTGCAATAACGGATCCCCAGTGGCACAGGGGTTAAGCGTTTGGCTGTCAACCAAAAGGTCGGCAGTTCAAATCTACCAGCTGTTCCTTGGAAACCCAATGGGGCAGTTCTACCCTGTCCTACAGGGTCACTATGAGTCAGCATCAACTCGACGGCAGCGGGTTTGGTTTGGTTTTTTGTCTTACAATAAGTTGTGGCCATCGGGCGGAATTCTGACCAAAGGAATGAGAGCCACTTCCAAACCTGGCCCCTTTAAAAAGCCTTAGCACCATCCTAGCTCTCACTGAGGTCCCAGGACTACATCTTTTTCTACTACAGCATTGCTACTGCTCGCGCTGAAGTTAATAGTTCTGTGTGAACAAGATAAGAAAGCACAATGCTAACAGATCTTTGTACCCACATACGCTACCCGTTCCTTCATCCACCCTCAGATTCAGCTCTTAATGAAAACTGTGCTCATTCCCCTCTGCTCCTACACAGCAGATAAACAGAAATCCTCTCCTACTTCAGAGTCAAGCATTTTTATCAAGAGGTCAGTCAGCATTTTACCATCAATCAGCCACTTTGTATCTCTACTTACATGGAAATCTTCCCTGCCTCCAGCAAATTAGAAGCTGCTTTCATTGACTGGCTATGTTAAAAAAAGAAAATGTTCTCTAAACTTAGGCGAACTTAAACTAATTTGTTCATTAAATATTTATGCCCAATTCTTCAATCATTCAAGCATCAAAAGATAAGTAGACTGAGAACATAGGGTTTAATTTTAATATGTAAGGATTCTTGGATCATTTAATCCAATCTTCTCTGCCCTTTTTAAACAAGTGAGGAAAGAGAAGTCCAAACAAATTTTCCACCTTACTACGGTCACAGAGCATATTAGTGGCAGTCCCCAGTTCTTCTAATTCTGAGTCTTGTAAAAACACCGAACGAAAAAAAAACCAAACCCGTTGCCATCAAGTCAATTCAGACACATAGTGACCCTATAGGACAGAGTAGAACTGCCCCATTGGATTTCCAAGGCTGTAATCTTTACAGAAGCAGACTACCACATCTTTCTCCCACAGAGCACCTGTGGGTTCGAATCACTTACCTTTCGGTTAGCAGCCTAGCACTTAACCACTGAGCCACCAGGGCTCCTCCTGTAAAAACACCTGAGACAGAACCCCCACAGTGCTGTATTTTTTACCTGGCTTCCTCCCCTACAGTGCTGTATTGAAAAAATCATTTCCTTTGCTGGGCACGCCACCCCAACTTTGCATTTGAATCCTGCTTTTGCTTAGAGGTTACATGTAAACCGCATTGCACCTGTGTAGTATGATTAAGAATGTTGCTGACATAACTTGTATGAACTCTCTACTTGTAAACCCCTTAAAAGTAACCTGCCTGCCCGTCCTTGGTGAGCAGTCTTAGCAGCAGGAGCTCCAACTGACTCCATTTCCTTGTACGACAAAATAAAGGTGCCTTTCCTGTTCTTCCACCTCAGTCTCTCATTTATTGGCCAATATGAGTCATACCGAGTAAGAAACTGGGGTTTCCACCCGGTAACACACTGAACCGAAACCAAACCAAACCCATTGCCATCAAGTCGATTCCAACTCATAGAGACTCCACAGGGGTTCCAAGGCTATAAATCTGTACAAAAGCAGACTGCCACATCTTTCTCCTGTGGAGCCACTGGTGGTTTCACAAACTGCTGTGCTTTCGGTAAGCAGTCAAGTACATTAAAACACTGCACCACCAGAGCTCCTTATAAAAACACCAGAAAGTTAAATTCTCTCTTGGACCTCTTCCAAAGGTTATATGGAAAACTAAATATAAACACAGCAAACATGGAGTCAACATTCTCCTGCAGTTGATTTAAATGATTTCAATTTACATTTTAGTGAATGGTTCCCCTATGAGAATACTTCTAAAGTTTTAACAGACAAGAATAAGCAAAACACATCCAATTCTTCCAAGAATGCCTAGTGTAAATCAGCTTATAAACTACTGAAAAGTTACTATGCTTTAACCAAGAGACTGCATCAGAAACTACAGGGTAGTATATTTGGTTAAGAACATATAGTCAAGCTGCCCTAGACTGGAATCCTGGCTTTGCTCCATAGTGAGTGAGTACCGTTGGGCAAATTCCATATCTAAGCCTCAATTTCTAATTAATAAAAATGAGACTGATAATGCCTCACATATAATGGGAGACTTAAAAGCATTTAGGATAGCCCCTGGTCCTCAATAAAGGACAGCCACAATACATCCACAACACAACCATTGTTGCTGTTCCTCTTACTCTGTGAAACAATTTCCTGATAATCCTAATTGACTTAATTGCTTGCTAATCAGTGTTTCTAAAGAAAATTCATTCCTTCTCTGAAAAAGATGGTATGCTGCCTAGAAGATGGCCCCTAAAAACCAGTATGAGCTGCCTGTTTATCTTGCCAGCAGGCTGAGATCAAGATACATTATTTATCTTTTTACACCCATTGCCTAGCATGGTGCTTGAAAATGTTTGAACGCATACTGAGGAAGGAATTCAAGACAGTTTCTAAAGTCTTTTTTATAAAGCCTTCTAAAAATCTATAAATGGCCAAGCTAACACTAAGTGACTTATCTTCTGCTTTACTTGCATCTATGTACCACATAAAAAAAAAACCTTTGTTGCTTTCTTTCTGATTATAAAGGTAACTTGATTCATATGTGGCAAACACTGCCAATTGCCTATATAGCAACTGACTTTTCTCTGCCCTGCTAGTCCTTGATGACAGAAACCACTACCATCAAGAGGATGAGAATGCCAGATGCTTGCTTTCTCAGCCTTCCCTGCCATACGTCATGGGCATTCTGACCAAATAATGTGACCTTTGTGGAAGTCTGCTGGGAGGTTTCTGAAAAACTTTTCCTCCTGAAAAACTGTTCTAATTCTCCTGGAATCCAGATTTCTGGGTCCAGGGAGTTGGGGTGACCCACCCAAGCCATTTGCCCTTAAGTTGTCCTTTTGAACCTCTAGCCTTTAAGGAACTGTTTTCCTAAAGTCACCTTCAAGTCAAACAATAGCCTAGTAAAAGCAGCTTAGGGGAGGCCACGTTCTGCCTTAGGCACTGGGCTCCTTTGGAGAATTACAATGACCTTCAGGAGACTACGCTGCCTGGGCCCTGCCTATATAATGTTTTCACTATCCCCTCTTCAGAGTGCCTTCCCAAAACTTTTGGGTTGACACTGCCCAATTCAAACTGTATCTACTCACAATAAATATATTCTGTTATGCTCATTTTTGGTGGTTCTCTGCACATTTAGGTTTTTGACACTGCCTAATAAAACGCTTGCAGCCCTGGTTGCTCAGTTTCATTTATTATTATTAAAATGCTCAGTTTCATTTATCTGAAAATGTCTTTACTTTGCCTTTACTTCTGAAGGATATTTTTGCTTGAATATAGAATTCTAGACTATCAGGTTTCTTCCTCCATCCCCCATCTCTTTTTTTTCCTTTTTTCTCTTAAAGATGTCATTCCATTGCTCCTGGTAAGCATCGTTCCTGATCAGAAGTCAGTCATCATTCCTATTGCTTCCCTGTACGAAATGTTACCTCTCCCCACTGTTCTCAAGTTTTCTCTTTATCTTTCATTTTCAACACATTTACTATGATGTGTTTAGGTGTGATTTTCTTTAGATTTTTTCCTTTCTGAGATTCACTGAGCTCCTTGGATCTGTAAGTTGATCTTTTTCTCCCATTTGGGGAAATTTTCAACCATTATTATACAAAAATATCCTGCAACATTCTCTCTTCCTTCTTTCTAGAACTCCAGTTATACTTTTGTTAGACATCTTGATACTGTTCCCAAGTCACCTTCTCTCAATCTATTGTCTTTTTTTTCCAAATAATTTCTACTGATCTAACTTCAATTCACTGACCTTTTTTCCTGCCAACTCATCTGCTTTTAAGTCCATCCAGCAACTGTTTTCATTTCAGATATTATACTTTTTCAGTTCTTGGTTTTCCACTTGATTCTATCTTATATACATAGTTTCCTTTTTTCCAAGATTCTCCATCTATTCATTCATTAAGATCATATTTTCCTTTAAGAAACTTTAATGCTCTTATTTACTAATTCCGACATCAGTGTTACCTCAACCTAGGTTTCTAATGAGAGCTTTATTCTGCATTATAAGTCACACTTGCCTGCTTCTTCGTATGTCCACGTCTGAATTGATTTTCTTTAAAGAATATTAAGAGCTTGGTTCTAGTAGGCAGGTAATTTACTCTCCTTATCCTTTTAAGGCTTAGTTTTAGGCCTTATTGGGCAGGTCCAGTTTAGCCCTTTGTGCCAATTATCAATCTATTATCTCTGAAGGGGATGATGGGATGCTTTCTGGGGTGACTGTGGAATACTTTATTAAGGTTAACATTTCCCCCCAAAATTAAGTAGACATAGCACCTAAACATCATTTAAAATAAATCTAAAAAAAAAAAGAAATACATTTCTTAAAATACAACTCAAATTCATAGGGCTCCTCCCTTATACTGCAAGTACAAGAACCACAACTTTTAATATTTATTACATATAATATTTTTATTTATAATAAATATATATAAATATATTAAATAATATAAATATTATAAATATAATATATATAAATACATATATAAACATAAAATATAATAAATATATTTATATTTATTACATATAATAAATGGGGGGAAAAAATGAAAGGATGCCTAAACTCTGCAAAAAATATTCAAAAGATCTAAGATTTCCACAACATTCTGAACATATTTTCAAAGTTTTGTTAAACAATATTTTATTTTTCCTTCTCTTTTATATTTTATTGGCCATAACTAAAACATGAATACACTTCATTAGCACTTTTGCAATTCCAGTCCCTTGACTCATCTGGTAGAAATACCTGATCAAAACTAGCATGAGGTTATTTATGGCCTTTACTGATCCCATTCAGCATGAAAAACCATTTGCTTTGCTACAGAAATATTAATGTGCTTAAGGCTGGGGTACTGTCCCAGACATACCAGGAGAGTTAAATCATACATGACTCCAGGGATTTTGGATAAAGGACCATGGACCTGTGTGGCCTACACAGGAAACTTATGAATAAAATAAATGAGTAGAAGACAAAATTATCAAAGACTCCAAAGAGGTTCAAAGGTACCATTAAAACTTGGAATCTATGGCTCCTATAATTAGGCTCAAATCTTTAGGTTGTTAAAAAGATCTTGGTAGTGTTTATCAGGAGGAACAAGTTTATGTCTTAACAGAGATCCTATTTACTGCTCCAGATAGTGATGTGAAGTATGGAATAATTAAATAAACTGGTATCCAAGTGGCAATACGTTCCTACTGTCTCTGAGAACATCTGCTCATATTCAGAATCAGATTCTATTAAGGAGTCATTAACAATGCAAAGGTAACTTTCATGGCAAAGAAAAATCCTTAACTCCAATAATGTGTTTTCTCAAAAATTCAACTAGATTATCACTGAAAACTTCATAAACCCAAAATATAGTTGGTACAATGTCAAGAGTTTGTTGTATATATCCACGTTCCAAAATGAAACTTACTTTCAGCACTTCTAAGTAATAGGTCTTAGAAAGCATTTTTGTCCTTTACAGAAATGAATTTAGTACTTCCTGGGAAGGAACACATAAAATTTCCTACATAGTTAATACCCTACAAAAATAAAAATGTACATATATAATACCTTTTTTAGCATTAGAAAGGTAACTCTCCCACCACATTCACTCTCCACCCTCACAATTCCTAAACTGGAATTTAGGAATCAAGCCATTAAATCTTTACAGACTGGAAAATCATGAATATCCTGTTAATAACCAAATAGGCTTAACAGCTGCTCATTGTTCTGAAAAGCATTTGACAGAGGAACAAATCTGGTCCCAATGCCTTCTGAACGGCCTACAGAAAATGATTAAAGGAAGAG
This sequence comes from Dugong dugon, assembly GCA_030035585.1. Classification (NCBI taxonomy): domain Eukaryota; kingdom Metazoa; phylum Chordata; class Mammalia; order Sirenia; family Dugongidae; genus Dugong; species Dugong dugon. The sequence continues at coordinate 13,872,924 of CM057463.1, read as the reverse complement.
TCATTGTTTTTATTTTATTATTATTAGTTGGGAAATGAACATTACTGGCAGACTTTCTCCCATCTCCTGATGGGAAAAGCTACAAAAACGAGGGGTATTTTTCTGCTACAAAAAAATTCTTCACTTAAGGCTGTGAATATGCCAAATAAGTCAGACACACAACAGAGGCACTTGAGAAAAAGAAATGTATAGTTTTCAAAGCCTCTCAATCAAACAGTTTTAATCCTCCTAGGTCAAAAACAGGAGCCCCAGTGGCACAGTCGTTAAGCATAAATGTATAGTTTCCAAAGCCTCTAACAGTTTTAATCCTGCTAGGTCAAAAACAGGAGCCCTGGTGGCACCATGGTTAACCATTCGGCTGCTAACCAAAAGGTCAGCGGTTCGAATCTACCGGCCACTCCTTGGAAACTCTATGGGACAGTTCTACTCTGTCCTATAGAGTTGCTATGAGTCAGAATGGACTCAATGGCAACAGGTTTGATTTCTGTTTTGGTTAGGTCATAAACATTAAAATACTAAGATGTTTACCAGAATTTCTAAAGTTTATCCATTAAAAGTTCAGACGTTAAAAACTGCTAGATCCGATGCTTCCTGGAAAGAACCACCCTCTTACTTTATAACTTATATTCTGAGCAGAGATCTATAAGTAGAGACAACATAATGTGCCTTTGTACTTACTCTTCCTAGAAACCCTAGAAGCTCTATGTAGACACTCAGAGCATCTAACTTCTTTGCCAGCCCTCAACTGCCCAGGCATACTGTTACTTAGTGGCTTCTTGGCAGCAGTGAGTCCTGGTGAAAAGAACACACAGGTGTGGAGTCAGACCGGAGTTTCAATGTGGAGTCAGACTGGAGTTTCAGTCCCGGCTCTCTGTCTCGCTGGCTTTAAGACCATAGGTAAGTACCTCGCCTCTTGAAGCTTCAGCAACATCACTGGTAAAATGGGAATAAAACCTGTCCCACCAAGTTACTGTGGAGATTAGGTTACAAAATGCATGCAAAGCATTTGTTCTGTGTGGGATACATGAGCAAGCACTCATAAAGAATTTTTTTTAGCTTTATATATTATCAAATGCCAAAGAACACTCCAAATCAGGCCTAGGACACATGGTCTGACATGAAGCTTAGGCAGGAGGTCATCCCAGGTCCTCTGCCATCATCAAAACTCTAGGACTTTACAGAGATTTACAAAGCAGCCTTGAGGCATACACAGTTCCCTTGATGTGGGGACAGAATCCTTGGGATGTTGAGAACTTGCAGCAAAATTGTTTGTTATTGTTTTTTAAGTCAGCCAATAATATTAACTACTACATATTGTTATGGGCTAGACAACGTATTAAGTGATTTATATTTACCCTACTTACTCCTCACAACAAAAGCAAACATAAGGTAAGTATTAGTAATACCATGAAGAAAGTATCAGTAAGAATACAAAGAGGAAGAATACAGATAATACAAAGGTTATCACAACCCACATCTCTAAGCTGTGATAAAGTATGAAAGTCACTATCTTAGTTATCTAGTGCTGCTACAACAGAAATACCACAAGTGGATGGCTTTAACAAAGAAAAGTTTATTCTTTCACAGTTTAAAAGGCTAGAAGACTGAATTCAGGGTGTCAGCTCCAGGGAAAGGCTTTGTCTCTCTGTCAGCTCTGGGGGGAGGTCCTTGTCATCAATCTTCCCCTGGCCTGGGGGCTTCTCAGTGCAAGGACCCTAGGTCCAAAGGGAGCCATGCACACTCCTGGCTCTCCTTGCTTGGTAGTAATGAGGTCCCTCAGTCTCTCTGCTCACTTCTCTCTTTTATCTCTCAAAATAGATTGACTCAAAATACAGCCTAATCACGTAGATTGAGTCCTGTCTCATTAACATAACTGCCTCTAATCCTGACCCATTAAGATCACAGGCGTAGAATTGACAACCCATAAGAAAATCACATCAGGGACTTCCAGCAAAATGGCGCTCTAGACAGAAGCACCACACCACCCCTCTACAGCAAAGATCCAAAAAACTAAGCCGAACAGAGAAAACAACAATCCTGAAACCCTAAAACATCAAATGAAGAGATAAAGAACTCAGCCAAGCACCAAACGGAGTGAGAAAACTGACAGAGAAGGGATAGCGAGGAGAGATTCATGCAGAGGTCCCCTACCAGCTAATGCAGCACAGATCCGCCATCTTAGACTACTATTGGAGACCAGCAAAGAGGGGGTACAAGAAAGCAGCTTCACAGAGCTTCCAGCGGGAGACAAAACAACCGGTAATTCGCGATATACGCTTTCCCACCCCCCAACCTTCTTCACCCCCACTCGGCCTCCTCTGCTTCCCGCGGCCACAATCTCTTGTCCGGGAAACACCGGCTGCTTGGATTCCACACACCCAAACGGGCCGGCTCTCTGAGTGCCATTTGTTGGCTGCTGGTATTGCTTCCTTCCACTTCTTTAGATTTCTTCCTTACCTCTCACCACCTCCCCCTCCTTTCGCTCAAACACCTGGCTCCATGCGCCATCTTTGCTTCTTCCTGAGGGGCTGAAGAGCTCCGGTAACTTGTGATACACGCTTTCACACTCCCTACACTTCTTCACCCATACTCGGCCCCTCTGCTTCCCGCGGACACAGTCTCTTGTCCGAGAAACACCAGCTGCTTGGATTCCACCAGCCTGCACTAGCTGGCTCTCTGAGTGCCATTTGTTGGCTGCTGGTGCTGCTTTGTTTTCTGCTTCATTTGATTTCTTCCTTACCTCTCAACACCTTCCCCTCGTTTCACTCAACTACCTGGCTCCGTGCGCCATTTTTGGCTCTTCCTGAGGGGCAGTGGAGCTCCATTCGAGTGTGGAGCTGCTTCCCGGTCTGGGCTGCCGCGCTGGTGGGATCCCGGAGCTTTTGTTCGTTTTGAATGGTTTGTTTGTTTTCTTTTCCTTTTCTTGAGTTGGGAGCCCTGTCTGGCCAGGCAGTGCTGCGCGGCAGGAGACTACCCCTTCGGCTTGCAGAGACGTGCAGAGGGATCCCTGAGGGCATTTCTTTCTTCACTGGTTTTTTTTCTCCCCCTCTGTTTTTTTGGGGCTTTTCTTGTTCTTTTTTTTTCTTTTTTAATTTGTTTTGTTTTCTTTTCCCTCTTTTTCCCTTTTTGACTTTCTTAATTACTCAGTTTCTCGTCTCTCTATATCTTCTTTCTCTTTCTGTTCCCTGAATACCTGGCGTTGTATACCTCTATGCCTTCTAGCCAGGCTGTACTGCAACACCTGAGAGCGACTTCCCCAGACCTCATAGCTGCACCGGTGGGATCCCTGGGAACTTTGCGGTTCTTTAACCTTTCTGACTTTTATTTATTCATTCTTTTCTTTTCTTCCTCTTCCTCTTTCTGTTTTTATCCATTTCATAGTCTGTCATCTCTCCACTCCAACAGCAAGCTCCCCTAGCATTCTTTTTTGTTTGTATGTTTTTGATTCCAGTTCCTCTCTCCTCTCTCCCATACCCATCTTAGCTCCACACATAATAATCTCCCCGCTTCATCCTGCCTACCTGCACCATGCGCTTGACATCACACCACCAAGCAGCATAAGCACGGCCTACTGGAACCTGCCCTGCACTGATTACCAACCTGCCCTGGTAGCTGTAGTAAGTGCCGCAGACGACCCGTCCCAGTAACTCCTCTTCAACTAGACCTGCCCTGCCATACCATATCTGAGTGACTGACCCTGCCAGTTGGAGAAGGAGACGAAAAGTTCTGTGCCCACAGATGAGCAAACAATAAAGAACACACAGTCTGCCTACTCAGAAACAGCCAAATTAAAAAAAAAAGGGGGGGAGGGGACGAAACAAACAATCTACACCCAATAAACCAGAAAAATAACTACTGAATGCCCCGAAGGCAGCAGACAATATCAAAACATTTATAAAAACAGGACAGGATGGTTCCAGTAGGCATCCAAAATAAAACACCAGATGACTTTGCAGTGGAAGAAAATGCACTAGAACTACCGGATAGAGAGTTCAAATCTCTAATACTCAGAATTCTCCAAGAGCTGAGGCAAAAAGCTGACAAACATGAGGAAAAAAGAAACAAAAACATGGACAATACAGACAAAAAATTGGAAGAATTCGGGAAAATAATGCAGGAACAAAATGCCAAAATAAATTCACAACTAGAAATTATACAAAGACAACAATTAGAAATCCAAAAGATAAACAACAAGATTTCAGAAATGGACAGTGTCATAGAAGGGCTGAGAAGCAGATTTGAAACGGCGGAAGACAGAATCAGTGGAATTGAAGACAAACACTTGGATACAACTCTGTTTGAGAAAAACTCAGAAAAAAGAACAAAGGAAAAATGAAGAGACCCTGAGAGTTATGTGGGATACAATCAAAAGCAAAAATTTTCGAGTGATTGGAATTCCAGAACAGGGGGAGAAAACAGAAAACACAGAGAGGATCACTGAAGAACTGCTGACACAAAACTTCCCCAATATCATGAAAGATAAAAATCTGGCTATCCAAGAAGCTCCATGAACCCCATATAGCAGAGACCCCAAAAGAAAATCACCAAGGCATCGCATAATCACACTCGACAAAACCAAAGACAAACCAAGAATCCTGAGAGCAGCTCATGAAAAACAAAAAGTCACATACAGAGGAGAAACAGTAAGACTGAGCTCAGATTATTCGGCAGAAACGATGCAGGCAAGAAGGCAATGGGATGACATATATAAAATCTTGAAAGAAAAAAATTGCCAGCCAAGAATAATATATCCTGCATAACTCTCGTTCAAATACGATGGTGAAATTAGGTCATTTCCAGATAAACAGAAATTAAGGGAATATGTAAAAGTCAAACCAAACTTACAAGAATTATTAAAGGGAGTTCTTCGATCTGAAGACAAACAACTTCAGCTCACAGGCAGAATCTAGGAAGCAGGATCGTACCAGTCAGATACCAGTCCAGGAAATGACCTCTCGAGGACTATCCAAAACCAAAAGAAATACAACAGGGAATCACAGCAGTTAATCAGTAAATGACAACAACATCAAAACAATAAAAGAGGGAATAAACGGCATAGGTATAGAACCTTGTAATGGAGAGGAAGGCAAGGCGATACCAAGTAACGGTAGACTGCTTCATACTTAGAAAGATAAGGGTAAAATTCACGGTAACCACAAAGAAAGTTAACAAACATACTCATAAAAAAAAAAGAGGAAAAACATAAAGTCTCAGCAAAAACAAAAACAAAAACAAAAGAAATGGGAAAAAAATCCACAAACAAAAGTAACTCAGCACAAGAGAGTAAGATGAACAAAGAAAACTTCAGCACCACAAAAAAAACACTACAAAATGACAGCAACAAAGTCACATCTATCAATAATTACACTGAATGTAAATGGACTCAATGCACCCATAAAGAGACAGAGAGTGACAGATTGGATAAGAAAACAGGATCCATCAATATGCTGTCTACAAGAGACACACCTTAGAAACAAAGATGTGAATTTATTAAAAGTCAAAGTTTGGAAAAAAATATATCAAGCTAACAACTACAGAAAAAGAACAGGAGTGACAATTCTAATCTCATATAAAATAGCCTTTAAACAAAATCTGCCATAAAAGTCAAAGAAGGACACTATATAATGATTAAGGGGACAATCCATCATGAAGACATAACCATAACAAACATCTACACACCCAATGACAGGGCTCCAAAAATGTATTTGTAAAACAAACTCTAACAACACTGAAAAGAGAAATTGACAGTTCCACAATAATAGTAGGAGACTTCAACACACCACTCTCAGTAAAGGACAGAACAACTAACAAGAAACTCAGCAAAGATACAGAAGACCTAAAGGGCACAATCAGCCAACTTGACCTCATAGACATATATACAACACTCCATCCAACTGCTGCAAAGTACCCATTCTTCTCCAATGCACACGGAACGTTATGCAGAATAGACCACATCTTAGGCCACAGAGCAATCCTCAACAAGATCCAAAACATTGAGATAATTCAAAGTATCTTCTCAGACCACAATGCCATCAAGGTAGAAATTAACAATAGAAAGAGCATGGAAAAAAAATCAATTACATGGAAACTGAATAATACCCTGTTACACATCACTGGGTAATAGAAGAAATCAGAGATGGAATCAAAAAATTCCTAGAATCAAATGATAATGAAAACACATCATACCAAAACCTTTGGGACACAGCAAAGGCAGTCCTCAAAGGACAATTTATAGCATTAGATGCACACATCAAAAAAGAAGAAAGGGACAAAATCAAAACATTAACTACAGAACTCAAGCAAAGAGAAAGAGAACAGCAAAAAAAACCCACAACCACCGGAAGAAAGGAAATAGTAAAGATCAGAGCAGAAATAAATGAAATAGAGAACAGAAAAACAATAGACAGAATCAACAAAACCAAAAGTTGGTTCTATGAAAGAATCAACAAAATCGACAAACCACTGGCCAGACTGACAAAAGAAAAACAGGAGAGGACACAAATAACCCAAATAAGAAATATAATGGGGGACATTACAACAGAACCAACTGAAATAAAAAGGATCATTACAGAATATTATGAAAAACTATACTCCAACAAATTTGAAAACCTAGAGGAAATGGATAAATTTCTAGAAACACATGGCCTACCCAAACTACAACAAACTGATGTTAAAAATCTGAACAGACCCATAACAAGAGAAGAGATTGAAAAGGTAATCAAAAAACTCACAACCAAAAAAAGCCCTGGCCCAGATGGATTCACTGGAGAATTCTAAAAAACATTCAGAGAAGAGCTTGTACCGGTACTACTCAAGCTATTTCAGAGCATAGAACAGGAAGCAACACTTCCAAATTCATTCTATGAAGCCAGCATAACGCTGATACCAAAACCAGGAAAACATGTCACAAAAAAAGAAAATTACAGACCAATATCTCTCATGAATATAGATGCAAAAATTATCAACAAAATTGTAGCCAATAGAATTCAGCATCATATCAAAAAAATAATACACCATGACCAAGTAGGATTCATACAAGGTATGCAAGGATGGTTCAACATTAGAAAATCAATCAACGTAATCCACCACATAAATAAAAGGAAATAAAAGAATCACATGATCATCTCAATTGATGCAGAAAAGGCATTTGACAAAGTCCAACACCCATTCCTGATAAAAACCCTCAATAAAATAGGTATAGAAGGGAAATTTCTCAACATAATAAAGGGCATCTATGCAAAACCAACGGCCAACATCATTCTTAATGGAGAGAGGCTGAAAACATTCCCTTTGAAAACAGAAACAAGACAAGGATGCCCTTTATCACCACTCCTGTTTAACATTGTGCTGGAAGTTCTAGCTAGAGCAGTAAAGCAAGAAAAAGAAATAAAGGGCATCCAAATTGGTAATGAAGAAGTTAAACTGTCCCTGTTTGCAGATGATTTGATACCATACATAGAAAACGCTAAAGACTCCACGAGAAATCTACTGGAACTAATAGAAAAGATTCAGCAGAGTAGCAGGATACAAGATAAACATTCAAAAATCAGTTGGATTTCTATACACCAATAAGGAGAACGATGAAAAGGAAATCAGGAAAACAATACCATTTTCAACAGCCCCTAGAAAGATAAAATACTTACGAATAAATCTGACCAGGGATGTAAAAGACCTATATAAAGAAAACTACAAAACACTACTACATGAAACCCAAAGGGATCTGCATAAATGGAAAAACATACCATGCTCATGGATAGGCAGGCTCAACAGTGTGAAAATGACAATTCTACCCAAAGCAATTTTCATATACAATGCACTCTCGATCCAAATACCAACAACATTCTTCAAAGAGATGGAAAAACTAATCATTAACTTTATATGGGAAGGGAAGAAGACCCAATTAAGTAAAGCACTACTGAAGAAGAAGAAGAATAAAGTAGGAGGACTCACACTACCTGACTTCAGAACCTACTGTACAGCTACAGTAGTCAAAACAGCCTGGTACTGGTACAACAACAGACACATTGACCAATGGAACAGAACTGAGAACTCAGATGTAAATCTATCCACCTACGGTCACCTGATCTTCGACAAGGGCCCAAAGTCCATCAAATGGGGAAAAGACAGTCTTTTTAACAAATGGTGTTGGCAAAACTGGATATCCATCTGCAAAAAAATGAAACAGGACCCATACCTCACACCGTATACAAATACTACTTCAAAATGGATCAAAGACCTGAATATAAAGCCTAACACTATAAAGTTCATAGAAGAAAAAATAGGACCAACACTTCAGGCCTTAATACACAGCATTAACAGGATACAAACCATAACCATCAACGCACAAACCCCAATAGATAAGCTAGATTACTGGGATCTTCTAAAAATCAGACACCTATGCTCTTCAAAAGACTTCACCAAAAGAGTAAAAAGAGAACCTACAGACTGGGAAAAATTTTTTGGACAGTACAAGTCAGACAAAGGTCGAATCTCCAAAATCTACAAGAAAATCCAACACCTCTACAACAAAAAGACAAATAATCCTATTAAAAAATGGGTAAAGGAAATGAACAGACACTTCACCAAAGAAGACATTCAAATGGCCAACAGACACATGAGGAAATGCTCGTGATCACTAGCCATTAGAGAAATGCAAATTAAAACCAAAGTGAGACACCATCTCACCCCTTACTGGCACGAATCAAAAACACTGGAAATAACAAATGTTGGAGGGGCTGCGGGGAGATGGGAACTCTTACGCACTGCTGGTGGGAATGCAAAATGATACAACCATTTTGGGAAATGATATGGCGCTTCCTCAGAAAGTTAGAAATAGACATACCATTCGATCCAGCAATCCCACTTCTAGGAATATATCCTAGAGAAATAAGAGTCATCACTTGAATAGACATATGCACACCTATGTTCATGGCAGCATTGTTCACAATAGCAAAACGATGGAAACAACCTAGATGCCCATCAACAGAAGAATGGATAAACAAACTGTGGTACATGCACACAATGGAGTACTATGCAATGAGAAAGAACAACAATGAATCTGTGAACCATCTCATAACATGGATGAAACTGGAGGACATTATGCTGAGTGAAATAAGTCAATCACAAAAGACCTCTATTGTAAAAACCCATGAAAAAGTTCACACACAAAATGTAACAATCTTTGTTAGTTACCAGGGATGGGAGGGGTGGGGGGGAAACTTTATAGGCAATAGATAAGTGGTGTTTTGGGTAAAGGGTGAGACAGTACACAATACAGGGGAACTAGCACAACTTGTACAAAGAAAGGTCATAGAAACCCCATAGACACATCCAAACTCCCTGAGGGACTGAATCGCTGGGCAGAGGGCTGTGGGGACCATGGTCTCGGGGAACATCTAGCTCAACTGGCATAACACAGTTTATAAAGACAATGTTCTACATTCTACCTCGGTGAGTAGTGTCTGGGGTCTTAAAAGCCTGTGAGCGGCCATCTAAGATACTCCACTGGTCTCATCCCTTCGGGAGCAAGGGAGAATGAAGAGAACAGGATACAAGGAACAGATTAGTCCGAAGGACTAATGGACCACAGCTCCCAAGGCCTTCACCGGACTAAATCCAGTACAGCTAGATGGTGCCCGGCTACCACCACTGTCTGCTCTGACCAGGATCACAACAAAGGGTTCTGGACAGAGCTGGAGAAGGATGTAGAGCATAATTCTAACTCACAAAAAAAAGATCAGATTTACTGGCCTAAAGGAGACTGGAGAAACCCGGGAGTATGGCCCCCAGACACCCTTTTAGCTCAGTGGTGAAGTTATCTCTGAGGTTCACGGTTCAGCCTGGGAGTGGACAGCTCCGTAAAACCAAATGGGACTAATAAGGTACAGTAGTCCAGTGACAAGGGCCATAAGGCAGAAGGGGACAAGGAAGCTGGTGATAAGGAACCCAAGGTTGAGTAAGGATATTCTTGATGTGTTGTGAGATTGTTAACCATTGTCACAGGGCAATATGTGTAGTAACTAAATGAGAAACTATTCTGTTCTGTAAGCCTTCATCTTAAGTGAGAATAGCAGCACAACTGGAAGAGCGTAGTCACTGTCACTGAATTGTGCATGTAGAAATTTTTTAAATGGTTTATCTTTGGCTATGTGTATTTTCACCAAAAACAAAAAAGGCTGAGAAGTTAGAGGGTTGACATGTTGTGGGTTTGTTAACCAATGTCATAAAACAATATGTGTACAACTGTTTCATGAGAAACTATTTGTTCTGTAAGCCTTCACCTGAAGTGCAATTAAAAAAAGAAAGAAAATCACATCAGATGACAGGACAATCACAGAATACTGGGAATCACAGCCTAGCCAAGTTGACACACATTTTTGGGGGACACAATTCAACCCATAATTTTCACTGAGAATCTACCTTTACTAAATGTCAGCTAGGACAATCCTAACTCACTATTCTGGCACTCCTGGAGGATATGAATTTTTTTCCAGTCTGTTTCCAAAAACTTTGTGGACACAAATATTTTAATGTTATATAACAACATAAAAGCAGCATTCTCTGGAAGTTACAGCACATGGACCTGGAGCCAGACTATCCGAGTTCAAATTCCATCTCTACCACTTACTGTGTGACTTTGAACAAGTTACTCACCCTCTCTGTACCTGTTTCATTTGTAAATTCGGAATAATAATCCTCTAAATAGCGGTCGCTGTGAGTCAGAATTGACTCGACAGCAATGGTTGTTTTTTTTTTTTTTTTTAAATCTTTTTAATGGAGTCCCTGTGTGGTAAAATGGTTAATAAGCTCAGCCGCTAATCAAAAGGCTGGAGGTTTGAGTCCACCCATAGGCACCAGGAAGAAAGGCCTGGCAATCTACTTCCGAAAAACCAGACACTGAAAACCCTATGGAGCACAGTTCTACTCAGACACACATGAAGTTGCCACTAGTCAGAGTGGACGCAACAGCAACTAGTTAGCCTCTTAGTGTTGTTCTAAGGATTAAGTTAGTTAATACATGTAAAGCACTTAGAATATTGTCTAGCACACAGAATAAGATCTCAATAAAAATCGGCTACTATTATACTCTCTTAATCATTGTATGTAACAACTACTTATTACTCCATTTCCTCTTCCATGAAACTGGCTCAATGGAAAGATCTTTGAGATTGGTTAAGAAATAGTAGGCATTACAGAGTGTTTGGCGAAACAGGGCAAAAAGACTAAAATAGCTAAAATTAAAAAGATGGTCAAGTATTGGTGGGGACATACACTGCTGATGGGAATGTAAAATGGTACAACCACAACAGAAAACTGACTGGCAACATCTACTAAAGCTGAACAAATGCATACCCTGTGACCCAGCCACTCCACTCCTAGTGTAGAACCAACAGAAATGTTCACTAAATGACACACACTAACACCTGCATGGAGTCCTGGTGGCAGAGTGAGTAACAGCTCAGCTGTTAACCAAAAGGCTGGCAGTTTGAATCCACCAGCTGCTCCTTGGAAACCCTATGGGGCAGTCCTACTCTGTCCTACAGGGTTGCTGTGAGTCGGAATTGACTCAACAGCAACGAGTTTTTTTAACATCTTACAAGCACTTTTTTAACAGCAAAAACTGGGAAACTGCTTAAGTGGTCATCAGTAGTATTTGGTACAATCACACAGTGGAAGACTATACAGCACTGAGGATGACAATCTACAACTATACACAACAGCGTGAGTTTCACAAACATAATGTTAGTCAAAGCAGCCAGGTACAAAAGATTATGCACTCTAAGATTTCATTGATAAAAAGTATTAAAACCGGCTAGATGTACCACCCAGGGCCTCCCCTTCAGGAATGAAGAATTATTCCCCCAGCTTCTGGGAGTACTGCCAGCAGACCCCTAAGCTGTCAGTCCTCTTTAGAAACTGCCTTTGCTGAAAACAGCTGTCTTGCTCAAAGGCATGTTCCCTTCTCTAGGCAGCCAAAGACTGGTCAACGGGGGCATACGAAGGTCTATTTCCCTGCAACTTAAAACAACTCTGGAGGGCCTTTGCAGAACTCCCCATGGGGCCAACTAAGGCTTCCACTAAGACTGTATTGAGGCTTAACTTCTCCCTGCCCAATCCACAGGCGCTGATTCCAAATGCACTCCCTGATAAACTTCCTGAACCTTATCTCAGTCTCAGAGTCTGCTTCCCCAGCTATCCAAGCTTCAACACAAGCAAACTGGATTTATGATACCAGAAGTCAGGACAGTGATGACTAATGGAAAGAGGGAAGGTGGTGAGTACGCAAACAGGAGGAAGAACTTCTGGGGTGCTGTAATAGTCTGTTACTTTGATCTGGGTACTAGGTTAGATGAGTGTGTTGAAACGGGAAAAATTCATCTAATTGTACACACACGAAATGTGCACTTTTTAAAATATATACTGTACTCCAATATGAAGTGAAAAGAAACAAAGACAAATTAAAGAAAGAAGACACAAAGCGATCAGAATAGGAGAGAATTTTAAAGAATATTTGCTTCTTTAAATAACCATTTATTGTGCACTTAAACACAGCCCAGAGTAGTATAAAGAAGTCTAACCTACGATTACAAACCAGCTGGTGGAGAATCAGTCACAGACCAAGCCTGGACGTCTCAACAACTGTCTCACTGTTGTTACCAAACCATGCCCTTGTGGGGAAGGATCAGAGTCGAGACCTAGGCCAGGGAAAGGCCTACTGCTGCCAGCACACGAGTTTGTCCGCTTGCAAAGAAAAAGACACCAAGGAAAGCCAAAATGCAGGAGTCCCAAGGGCACCTTTAGGTACCTCATTTTTCAGTCTCCCTTAAAAAAACACACCTGGCTCTTCAAGTGAGGCAGCATAATAATCTTTCTAAGACAAAAGGCCCTGACCCTTTGCGGTGCTCTCTCAAGAAAGGATTTTCTGTGTTATTACAGCCACCTATTTTTATTATTTATCTATTCCTCCACCCCAACCTTTTTAAAGGCAATTTTCAGTTATTTAGTTGATAAAATTTCATCTCTTCCCTCTTTACATTAAGAATAAGAAACACAAAGAGGACAAAATACATCCTAAACAAGGAAGGTGAATTCCTTCACTTCCCTACCTGACTCTTTAATCATCATAAACCCGTGTGCACCATCAGGAGTCACGCTCTCTAGTGAATCCCACTTCTATCGACACCAGTTTGTGCCAAATGAGTCCAAGGAGGCTGGGCCAAAGATCTCAACTTGGCTTCCCTGGTCATTTCACACCCCAGCTGTTCCACGCAACCTTTTCTGTCATGCCCAGCCACAAGGGTCTGGGGCTGGGGTATCGGCTGCAAGCTCAGAAATCCACACAACTCACCCCACTTCAGATCAGCCAGCCCCTTCTCTCTCTCCCTCATGCCCAGCCACCCACAGCTACATCAGGGCACACAAGTTAAAAGGACACAATTCTTCAGACTGTCAAATAGGCAGACGCCAGTCGCTGCTGGCTCTCACTGCCCCTTTGGGTTCCCGTAATTCCCTGAAATGACTCACAAACTATAGGGCAAGTATACATTTAATCTAACCGGGAAAAAAGATACAAACACATAGGGTCAGGACCAGGAGGAGTCTTGGTACAAAGCTTCCATTTCCCAAAGGACATGCATACCTTCTCCAGCCCAGAAGCTCCACTGAACCCCAGTCTTCCGAAGCTGTTACCGGCCTCACCACGAGGCTATGATGAATTACATCATACCTCGAGAGGCTTAGTCAGTATGGGGCCCCTAGGTGAGCCTCTGTCCTCGGAGTTCTTACTGACCTCACCACCTGGCCATGAATTCTATCATGCCTCATGAAGCTTAGTCAATATCAGGTCCCCAGCTGAGCCAGCTCTTAGGAACTCAGAACAAAAAGCCAAATTGCTTTCTGCACCTCACACCATTCCTAACCCTAAATCACTTGCGTCATTTCCATGTTACAAACCATTCATCCCATAAGTTAGAAAGACCTCAAACCAAAAGATTCCTTCAAAAACAATAACATTATCACCAAAACAGAGGATGGGGAAATTACTGGAATAAAACTGCTACTTTATTTCCAAAACAATTTGTTCATCTTTGAGATGCAAGAACTAAAGGTCTCTAGTAAACCAAAAGGCTAACGTTGGCCAATTTTTATGAACATTTATGCCAACAAATAGGGAAGAATATGAGGAGTTTTACCTAATGTGGAAGCCCCAGTGCAGTTTTTAAGGCTGGATCCAAAAGGAGCATTGAATATACTTTAATTTTTTAGTTTGATGTTGGTTTTGTTTGTTTGCTTTCTTGGACAAAGAGGAAACAGAGCACACAACTCCACAACTAAGTGCCAATAAAAATGTTTAGGCTTGATCCCAAATAGTCAAATGTATTTGGATTCTCTTTCAAACATTTTTTTTTTGGGGGGAAGGAAAACACAGCAGAGTGTATAAAACGAAATTATTTAGATTCTTTTTAAAAGGGTTTGCCTTCCAGATAAATCTCACTAAACGGATTCATCTCCCTTCAAGATGGGATGAAAAATAATGCCATAATAATTCTTTACCTTGAAAACAAGACACTGGCTAAAAATTTTCCACCCAGTTTTTTAGGGTATTCATTCCTTTATCTACTCATTGAAAGCCTACTCTGCCTTGAAGTTAAAACCTCATTAAGTCTTCTTTATATGTGAATATAAAAAGATCCCCAAACATCCCTTCTGACTACTACCTACGAAGAAATCCAGAACTCCCCCAAGATCAAGAAGCAATTTTACTTCCTGAATCTATTATACTCTAGTCCTTCACAAAGGGACAAGTGAAAAATGTCTCCTCAATTTTTTGTCTTAAGACACTATGGTTTTATTTCCCACTGAAATTCCTTTAGCCCTTCCAAAATTCAGAAGTAGTAGAAATCAGGACAAAACTGTCCCTTGGGGAGACTCACTCAGGCCTTTTTTAAAGGGACGAGATCAGTGCTGTCAGAGCCATGTCTGTAACATGGCCAGTAGGCACCTTCCCCACCTGACCCCACCTGTTTTTCTGCAGGGAACGTTACCCTCCTCCACTATTGGGACCAAGAATCACAATAAGAATAAGAGAAGCCCCTCTCTGCCTTCCCTTTCCCGAGAAGGCACAAGTGATCTTTTGGCGGGGCTGCCTCTGGAGATCACCCCTGTCAGAGCAGGGGAGTACTCCAGCTGCTGAATGTTTGGAACAGATCTACAGATAAAAGGAAAACCAGAAGATAGGTCTGTTGGGGACATTATATGTGTTAGTAAAGTGGTTGCAATGGTGCTTCCGTGAGAACCTTAGTGCGGTCTACCTCAGTTGGCCCAGCATACATCATGGGAGACGGGAAGATAGCCACAACCGTTGTTTCAGAGCTCAGGACCCCTTCCTCCAGCACTGCAGCGTGCTGCTTCATACGCCACATCAAAGGGACGTCGTCATCCTTTGTCCAGCCGCCAAGAGGGTGAAGGAGGAGGACGGGGCGCCGGTAGCCCCTCTCTAGAAGCTGCTGATGGGTATCCTGCATTAACAGAGCATGTCCATTGTGCACTGGGTTGCGTAACTGAAATGCAAAGACAGCATCTGAAAAGAGAATGTCCAGTGTTAAGAAGAGTACCTTTGGAAGATTATCTTCCAGAAGATAAACAATCTTGTAATCCTTCTTGAACCCTGATGCTTAGTATTTAGAGAACATGTGCAGGCTCAGAATCAGAAATGGGGGAAAAAACACACACTGCTTTGACCATTTACTCTAGGACAACAGGACCTGCATTTCTTCCATATTTTTATTAAACAATATTGTGTGTAGCATAGGATGGGTAGTATCATAGTCACAGTCATGGATTTATAACAATTACTTTCTGCATTCGTGGGAAACTCAAGAATGGTTGTCTGACCTTCTGGTCCCAGCATCCTGGGGCAAGTGTTTGCAATAGATGTAAATTCTGGGTCAGTGCCTTAATTACCTACCAGGTCAACCCCTCCCTAGGACCTAAGACACAGCTTTATCAAAAGGAGACAGAAAGGTAGAAAAATGTAGAGTTTCAAAATTTTACTTACTATCCAAACAGGCTTACTTATACTGATTACTTTGTTTTATGACTGCAAGTCTGAGTTTTGGATTATAGTTTAATAACAACAAAATCCCCCATAAGAGCCATTGTTATTACTTGAACAATAAAAACTACCAGACGATTAAACTGGTTAAACTCAGTATCTCCTGCTCACAAGCTTAGTTTCATTTCCACCTGGGACATGTTACCAGAAGACGTTTCTTAAAAGGTATGGTTCTTTGGGGTCATAGAGTAGTAAACTTATAGAACAAAGTTAGAACATCCTGTTAGAACTCCCTATTTTACTGCCCTCACAACATATGACACATCATCAAGCCATGATGATTCAAGTGTGACTCAGACGCTTTCCCTCCAGTACTTTCTAAGCCGACTAGTGCATCTTTTTCTAGCCTGTTGTCAATCATGAGCCTCCTCTATGACAATGACAGAAAGGACAGGAGGAAGACTACAGCCCTCTACTTGTCCGATTTATCCAGGGTTTTGTTCTTTGCTTTATTTTTTGCCCCATTCTGTGATACTCCAAGATTTACAGGATTATCATTATGCTTTCAAGTTCTCTTATACATGAACAGGAACTGGTTTTCACCGAGAAAATAGCTGGAATGACAGAAGGTAAAAGGGACATGAAGGTCTTGATACAAATATATGAGCATTTAAAAATAATTCTGCTTTGAGAAGATGGGAGAAGGTGCAGACTTGAAAGTGTTTCTATCCTGCTGAATTCACCTCAAATTATTTTAATATTGATCTCCATAGGAACATTAATATTTCTTAACTGGGGTGATTACTGCCTAAACTTAATTTGCTGTTCTGATTCTGGCCTAAGTCTCATCACTCGGTCCAGTCCTCTCTTCCCCCATTTACACTGCCCCTTCCTTATCAACAGCCTTGCATCGCAACAGAAACACTTAATGGAGCATTCGTAAACTCTACTCGTGGACTGACATGAGTTGCTGTGCTGGTGGTGGTGGAGGAATGCTAGGCTTGCACCACAGGAGAATGGGGCCTCTGGCCCAGCCCATGTCTGTGGCACTGGGGCCGAGGAGACTGCCTGTGTGGTTGGGGCCAACAGGGCCAAGGCTGAGACAGCCCATTTGATTGGGAGACTACTTCCATACAGGGATGGCGAGCAAATAAACAAACACAGAGGATAAGGAGAAGGAAGACACAGATACAGAAAGGAGAAAGGCTAGAATAAACCATGTGGTACTGGGCTAGAACTGGAAATATCAGTATAACCTTGAGGATTTTCAGATACATTGAAAGATAAGTACAGAAATAGACAGAGATATGTGAGTGTATGTATATAGTTATGTCCACTGAAAGGTCCCACAAGCAACGACAATGCAATGGCCATAAGCAAAACTAGAGCTCAAATTCTGGATTCTAAATACCATTCCATAGTGAAATGAACCAGAGTTCCTTGGGAAAGTGGCTGATTCCAGGGCTGGAGCAAGTCTAGTACAACATGAGCTGGAACATCTCCTGGTACCAGAAAGAAAGAAGTGCTCAAAGAATGATGGGGACACATCAAAAAGATCTAGGAACCAGCCTGACAGGACTCCCATGACCAAACCCAAGACAAGCTAAACCTCAAAGTACATAACAACAGTAATGGATTGTTACCCACTGAGTAAAACAGGAATCTGAGAGTCCACACAGAACAAAAGAAGTAAATGAATAAAAAAATGGGGGAGAAATGGAAATCTACTGTACAATAGGAGATCAACTAATAAATGCAGAAGGAACCATGGAATTAGGAAATCACTGCTGGCAGTATTTGTAGCATGCTAAAACTAGTGGGTAAAAGTGATGAGAACAGAATATTTATACTTGTTAATTAATAAGTAAAAACCATTTGTACACTTTACAGCAGGAAAAAACTGGCAAACACATCTTAAACACGTGATAAAAGTTAACCTCACTAGGTGCCACCAACCATAAGCCACCTCAGATGATGCACTGACAACATACTATTGTTTCCTGTGGTGTTCCTGACAAAATGCATGAATGCATGAATCTAATCATGAGCAAACAGCTGACAAACCCAAATGAAGACGATCAGCAAAGTCCTAGGAAACCCTATGGAACAATCCTACTCTGCCCTGTAGGGTCACTATGAGTCAAAATCGAATCAGCGGCATCCAACAACAACAAGAAGTCATCATGTCTGCAGCTTACTCTCAAAGACAGAAGGAACGGAAGAACAAATACAGTAAAATGCTAATAATTGTGGAATCTGAGTGAAGAATATTCAGGAGTTTTTGGTACTATTCTTGTAACTTCAGTAAATCTGAAACTATTTCAAAATAAAAAGTTAAAAAACAAAGTAAAAATTTAAGATAAGAGACACAGCAAGAACTGTAATTACAATGTGTGGACCTTGTTTAGCTTCTGATGCAAACAAAACAAACTGGAAAAAAAAATTGACTACAATGAAATTATTAGAAATTTGAATACTGACATGATATTCAATAATATTAAGAAACTATTCTATTATTATTTTAGGAGCAATCATGGTATTGTTGTTGTGATTTTTAAAAATTCTTATCTTTAAAAGATACATTAAAATATTTATAGATGAACAACATGAGATTTGAGACTGTTTCAGAATAACATGGGGGGTTGAGGTGGGGTGGGTAAGGGTACAGATGAAACAAGATAAGCCATGAGTTGATAACTGCTGAAGCTAGGTTAGAGGCATATAGGGATTCATTATACTACTATACCTACTTACACATGTAAGTAAAAAACCACTTGCCCATCAAGTTGGTCCCAAGTCACAGTGACCCCATGTGTGTCAGAGTACAACTGTGCTCCACAGGGTTTTCAATGGCTGGTTTTTCTCACACAGATTGCCAGGCTTCCTTCCAAAGCACCTCTGGATGGACCCAAACCTCCAGACTTTTGGTTAGCAGCCAAGCATGTTAACTGTTCGCACCACCCACCCAGGGACTCCATATATATATATATTTATACAGTAAAGAATTTAATCTTGTCCCAAAGAAGTCTGGCCTTTGCCCTTGGCTTCTGGGAGGTAATCTCTAGGTCCTTGGACTGTCTTGCCTGAGAAGAGTGCCTTTGTTTACCTGGGGGCTCTGGACCACACCAGAAAATCCAATAACGTGACTTATGGCAGAGACTCTGAGTCATGCAATATCAGCTCAACCTCCAGGGGAGCTGAAGCCCGGGATCAGCCATGTGGGCAACCATGGAGCCACAGTAAAAACTCAGGACACCAAGGCTCAGGTGAGCTTTCCTGGCTAACAATACTCCAGGCATTAAGTCACATATCAATACTAGGTAAATAAGAATCTACACAACTCCACAGGAAGAGAACAACTGGAAGCTCCATATTCGGAGCTTTTCTGGACTCTGTCTTATGTGACTTTTCTCTTGGTTGATTTTAATTAGTGTCCTTTAGCTCTAATAAACTGTAACTATAACATCTGTCAGTAGGTTCTGTGAACATTCTAGCAAATGACTGACCCTAAAAGTGCTCTTGGGGACCAACAAACTTGCAATTGGTGTTAGAAGTGAGCCAATCTTATAGACTGTGCTCCCTCAAACATCATAGTAGAATGTGTTTGACATTTTCCATAATAACAAGTTTTAAAAGAGAAAAAATACATAGGGTACCAGAAGAAGCACTGCTCTGGAACAGGACACATATGAGTTCAAATCATAGGTCTGCTAGTTTCTAGCCACAGGCCCTGGCCTTTAAGGACTGAATTTCACTTTTCTACATTCCTGAGACGGGGACGGTAATTCAGTTACCGTTATAAAGGTAAAATAATATACATAAAGTGCCTAGCAAGGTGACATGCACATCACAGTCACTCAATCTAAGTTCCTTACAACAATTCATTCTTTAAAACAAAACAAAAACACTACCCTATCTAAAAATTCCTAGAAAGAAATAGAACCCACTGTTCTGCTGGTTGCTCAAGGCTCACCACAGTACAAAAACTCCCAGCTAGTATTCCCAAGATGGGGTTGCATCAGCTCTGTGCTGTGATACGCAGCCTTTGTCCTCGTTAATCAGGAACAGGCTCCTACCCTTGAATAGGAGACTTAGGTAATACGTCTCAGGTGTATGATGATTACATTCCTGGATTTCAATCAGGTCATATCTGACGTTGTAAAACAGCCATTGAGCAAGAGTATTTATAAGACAGGATGTGCAAAAGGAAACATAAAAAATAAATTCTGTCTCAAACACACATATATCAAAGATTCTGATGATTTATCTACCTAGGCTTTCTTTCCAAACAGAATTAATCTAGCTTCACACTGGACATTAAACATATAAAGCTAAGATGGATCACTTATTAAAAGTTCACATTAGCAGCATATAAAGGATTTTAATGCCAAAATTTCTTCCAGATAGAATTATTTCCTTACTATCAGTTAAACTCAAAAATCCAATGACTATTTGATGTGTCTGCCCATTTTTTCTTGCCAATAGAGCCAGGTCTTTCCTAAACTTCTAGTCTTCTCAATCCCTTTTAACTATTTATCAACAACTTACACAAACGGGTTTAAGTGACTGTTGTTCCAGGTTGTATTTTCATCTCTACCATCTAGTTTCTCCACTGCAAAACTTATGAAATAGGAGAAAAGGAATCTTGCTGACCTGATGCACTGCAAGTTTACATTTCCAGAATATTGCCCCAACTAATACAATGCAATATACATCACTATTTAATTTTCCTCCCTTCATATATCCACTCTAAAATTAAGGATAGGGAAAAAAAAGAATAATGAGCCACTCTGGATCTGGGATCCAGCAACTTTAATTAACATGTCACATTTTTGTCCTCATTTTCTAAAGGACAGTGATTCCCCCTCTGTCACACCATAATCAGTGTAAAGTATTTGGCTTTTCATTTACTAATTCCTGATGGCTTAGTGTTCAACTGCTTTCCTTAAGATCGTGGCTTCAACTGTGTTAGAAAACAGGAGATAATTACAATATGGCTGAAAAGTAATTTTCACGTTTATCCTTTCCATTTCCTTCTAGTCTTCTGTCCTCTGTGCCTGGGAAAGGAGCAAGAGTTACACAGCTCTGACTTGTAGAAGATGCTGACACCATGAATCTAAAGGAAACTTCTTCTGTAAAAGGCCAGAGAGTGAACATTATAGGGTCTCTGTTGCAACGACTCAACCCTGGGGTCAGAGTGCAAAGGCAGCCATCAACAATACATAAACGAATGGGTGTGGCTGTGTTCCAATAAAACTTTATTTACTAAAACAGGCAGCAGGCCGGATATGGCCTGCATGCAGCGGTTTGCTGACCACTGAAAGACAAATGTGGTTGGCAGAGAGAAGTAAAAAAGGGCATTCCAAACAAGCAGACTGATGTGAGCATCAGCATGGAAGCAGAGAGCAGAGATGTGTCTGAGGAACACAGACTCGCCCATTTTGTCAAGGATGGAGGACTTGTGTAGCTGGATATAAAACCTGGCACAAGATTCTTATGAAGGATTTTGAATGCCAGGTTAGGAAGGAAAACTGGGTACCAAATGTGTTGAGAGTGAGAAAGTGAAATAATGAGTAATGCTTTACAGAAAACTAGGACTGAATAGGACTGACATGAAACGGGGAGTAGAGAATAAGTAGGCAGAGTAGAGAGAAGGTAAATCAGAAGATTGTTGGTGAGGTACATATTCCTACATTTTCACATAAAATAAAACTTCCATCAACACCTTCCATTTCCTCCATCCACTCAATCCATTCCTCTCAATCCACCAGAGAGGCCCATCTGACAGACCACAACCTACACAATGGTGAATGGGGCCACACTGTGAGAACAGCAAAGATAGGCGCTGCCCTCCCCACCAAGCCTCTCCCCTTTGCCTGAGGTGAGCAGGGTCCTCTCCATTAGTAACTCGTAAATCTATCTTCTGACCAGAACTCTCCCCGAGCGCCAGACCGTCATTTAGTGTTCCACAGGCACCTCAAAGTCAAGTCCTGTTGGCCTCCACCTCCATCTCTGTCCCTCCTCCATACCCTCTGGGCACACAGCACCACGATCTACCTAAGAGTCTTAGATTCCTTCCTCCCTCATTCTCCACATTCAGTGAATCACTTTTTCATCCTGGGTCTCACTCCCAGGTCTACTTTGTTCATCACTGGTGCACATCACCCTTCCGTCATCTCTTCACAAGTCTTCTATCTACTAACTGGTCTTCCTCCACATCCCCCCCTCCCCGCCCAATCTGATCCAGACTCTGTACGGCTGCCCAAGCAGGCAGGGAGAGGGGAGAAACCATACGAATATTCAGTTTTAGACATGCTATGCCTGAGGTGAGAGTAATAGTGAAATTGGTCCTGCCCTCCAAGAGCTTGTAATCTAGTCAGAGGAGACACTCAGTAATAGGAGAATAAATGTGTTAAAAGGACTATACTTCTTTTAACTTCAACAGGACATGGTTAGATCTGTGTTTTCAGAAGATAAGTCTGGTGACTGAGGAGGATAAAATAACGAGAGAAAAGAATGGGACGTCATTTCTTCACCTCCACATGAGATTGCTAGACTAGATTCAGTCATTCAACTAGTTCCTTCCAGCTCTATCACAGTGAGTACGAAACACTTGCCAAATCCAAAAGGCACTTTCCTATTTTAAATTGTCCCAACCTCTCTACTGCCTCTGGTGTGAAAATATGCCTCACTGACTTCATATTCTCAAGGCCTGGAAACCATGGCATCAACCCTTTATATTTCATCTGCCTCCCTACTCAATTTTTTTTAAAGTAAAAACAATGAAACATTGAAGAAAAAAAAATTGGGAAGGGCTCATCTACAATGGTGCAACCCTAATATAACTGTTTTTTTGCATTGTCTCCTAGTCTTTCTCCTTATGCATACATTTATACATAGTTGTAATTATAATGTACATGACATCTTATGTTCTGCTTGGCCATTTTGTAACCACCTGTTTCTGACATCTTGTAGTTCTCTTGGAGCAACAGGGTTCACTTCTGGGTCCTATGAAATTCTTTCTTTACATACTCACTCAGGAAACTTACCCCTTCACCTGGATTCAATTACTATGCGGATACAGATGGCTTGTTAGCTGTATCTCTAAGTTCTGACCTTCCAATTCATCAGTTATAGAGACTTATTACTAAAAACATTTTAATATATACTGCTCATTATCATCAACTATAACCTCAATTCCCCCTCCTTCACTATCTCAGTCACATCTCATACCAAACTCAGGTCTAACTCCTAAATCTAATCCATCTCCCGTACTGCATGTCAAGTGAAGGAACATCCCAGAAGTATAGGACCTTTCTCTTTCCTCTGGACTCTACACCATCTAGTTCAGAAGCCAGTGCACTATAGAAACAAGTAAGTTAAGTCTGACCCCTTTGCCTTCTGGCAGGTGGACGGGGAAGAAGAAAATGCAGAAATGTCTGATTTGTGATACTCGCTGCCATCAAGTCAGTTCCGACTCACAGCGACGCTACAGGACAGAGTGGAACTGCCCTGTAGGGTTTCCAAGGAGCAGCTGGTGAATTCAACTGCCAACCTTTTGGTTAGCAGCCGAGCTCTTAAGGAAATGACAACCATAAGCATTTCCTGATGGTGGGAAAGAGTGGAGGACTGACACCCCTGGGCACATACAGGGCACACGCTGCCTGACCTAGCGTCACTATCATTACGTACTGCTGGGGCACAGTGCAGAGAGCCAGGTGGGCCTGGCTGAGGGTCCATGGACAACCTCAGCTCTCCCTGCAGGGCTGTCACAAGCAGTAAATGAGATGCTGAGCATGAAAGTGCCCCTAACCCCTAGTTTCCCTTCCTCCAAATTTCTCAGAACTATGCTTCGCTTGCCAGTCAGAGCCTGGTATGCATCCTGACCACTGAACCCAGAATTATGACATCTTCCTGCTTCCTTTCTTTCGACTTCTTCTCTGCAAAACTGCCCTACATACAGCAGTAATTAATAACTGTCCTCTTCCGATCCTACCAAAGCTTTGTATTTGCCACTTTATCTACCCCAGAGCTCCCAGAACAGATTTTCCCTAAATTAATACAGTAGCCAAACAAGAAAGTACTGACGATAGTTCTAGCTTTACCAGGCAGCATTTCTGGGGTGTGTGTGTGTGTGTTTAATGTACGGTTTTGCGGGGGTGTTTTGAAGGGAACTGGAAGTGAGAAGGGGCTTAATCTCCCACCACTCCCACTAGGGCTATCATAAATCACCAGCCTTTCTTTTACTTAAACTGCTTATGAGAAACAACAAGGAAACAATAAAAGAGAGATAGGCCACCTGAGTATAACTATGAATATCTTGTTAGACTTTTCACAAACTGGTACTCTTATACCCCAAAGTATGGCAGCTATAAGTTGTTTTCCATTCTCAAGACAAGAAATGCTCTCAAATTAAAGTAAAAATGAATCTTGACTATAAAGCTTTTTCACCAGCTGGGCTCTGTCCTGCTTGCTCTCCATTTTCCTCCCACCTTCATTATCTATTCTCTGCCCTGTCCTCTGCATGTGCGTGCGTGCGTGCGTATGTGTGTGTGCGTGCGTGTGTGTGTGTGTGTGTGTGTGTGTGTGTGTGTGTGTGTGTGTGTATGGGGGGGAAGGGGCTTACAGGACGGATGTTCCTGGCTCCATGGTGAGAGACATTAGCAGGCAACCAGAGGATGGACTGAGAAAAGGTTTGGGGGAGTTCTCCCCATTAGCATCCTGTGTCAGTGCTGTGATTCTGGCTGCGCTCATGTTCCCCTCCAGCTAGCTTCTGCCCAGCAGCCTCTATTCACAGCTCCAGCTCCTACCTGGCTTCAGAAACATTTGTTTCCGTCCCTTGCCCTTCCAGGAGTGGTAATGGTCCTGTTGGTAATCCTTGAATACCTCAACATTCTTTGTGGGTTCCCTTAACCCTGACCACCCTCCTTTAAATACTCTGTTCTATTATGTTCAGGGTCTCATCTGTGTGTGCCTTCTGTTTCCTGCTGGGACCCTAACTAATAAAAGCTCCCATCATCTACTAATCCCTTATTATAATATCTCTAGCTCACTGCTATTTAAAGTCAAGAAAGCCTATCGACTTCAAAGACAAACTATGATTCCGGCTCAGCTTTCTCAGTTATCCTGAGTTATTGCTCTCAACTTTGCCTGAAATAGCCTTCTTATGTCCCTATTCATTCATTTAAATTATTGCTTGTAACACAATAACTCTACAAAGCTTTCTCAGATTTATTCAGCACTGTACTACCACGTACTAACTCGAAAAAGAATTGCCAATTTTTCTCTTTTGTAATCCGGTCAAACCAAAGAAACCAAACCCATTGCCGCTGAGTCGATTCCAACTCACAGCCACCCTACAGGACAGAGGAGAACTGCCCCCATAGGGTTTCCAAGGAGCGGCCGGTGGATTTGAACTGCGATCTTTTGGTTAGTAGCTGAGCTCTTAACCACTGCACCATCAGGGCTCTGTAACCCAAAAGGATACCAATACTCTATGTATAATATATACTAACCGGCCCTTGCTTGGCGTAAGTGAAATTCATTCTACCCTTCTAGGATATCAGTCGACTACCATCTGGAAACATGTTACCTTGCAATCCCTGAGGTGGGTATTAAAGGCATCTTAATATTTCCACCTACAGAAGGGTCCAGAACCAGCAAAACTGAATATATTAATGTTGTACACAGGACATAACCCATGCCGGGTAAACAAAGTACTTCTTCTAAGAGAAAGGGGAAGGAAGGAGAATAAGAAAAGAAGCTCTAGATAAAAGAAAAAAATGACTATTTCCTGTTTTCTCTCCCTTAACCCATGTTTTGTACATGTTAGTAGATGACTTGTTATTGGCATCCTAGACGGGTGAACAAGAACTACAAAGCATAATTCCCTGGTCTGTTGCTTCTGCGCCTTAATCTAAAATGGAAAAGTAAACAAAGTAACACTCCAAGAATCTTTGTTTTCCGATGTAAGCCTAATAACTGGCTGTCAGCTACTTTAAACAAAGTTGCAACAACTCATTACGCAAAAGGATCTCCGAATGACTTAACATGTATGGCCCTCAAAGATGTAATATTAAAGTCTCCAATTTTGGAATGATAATTCCTTGATAAGCACCCTCAACAGTGCCAACAATTAATTTACTAACATCAATTCCAGACAGGAATTCAAATTTCAGCAACAAAAATTAAAGTAAATAAAGTTATCTCAGCAAGTCGGCCATTAAACATGTTCCTGTTTACAAGAAAAAAGAGAAGTCTACACATAATAAACTGCCAGATGCTCTGGCTTCAACTAGAAGTGTCTTAAATAACTCAACTATGTATTATCTCTTTGAATAAGAAATCTGGAGACAGGCGGCTCCAGGGGTGGTGAAGAAACTCTACAGTACCAGGACACCGGTTGGCATAGCTGTGATTCTTGTGGATATAAAATGGCTGCCGCAGCTCCAAACATCACATCTTCACATGACAGCATCTAAAGCAGCGTCTTAGTTATCTAGTGCTGCTACAACAGAAATACCACAGGTTAGTGGCTTTACCAAACAGAAATTTATTTTCTCACAGTTTAGGGAGCTAGAAGTCTGAATTCAGGGCGCCAGCCCTAAGGGAAGGCTTTCTCTCTCTGTTGGCTCCAGGGGAGGGTCCTTGTCTCTTCAGCTTCTGTTTCTTGGTTCCTTGGAGATCACCCAGGTAGCATGGCATCTATCTTCCCCCAACTGTGCTTCCTTGCTTAATCTGCTCTTTTTATATCTCAAAAGAGATTGACCTAAAACACACCCTACACTAATACTGTCTCATTAACATAACACAGAAAGCCCATACCCAAGTGGGATTATAACCACAGGTATAGAGGTTAGGATTTACAACACATTTTCGGGGGATACAATTCAATCTATAACAAGCAGTAAGGGAGGAAAGAGTGGGAATTGTCTTTTTTGGTCATAATAGTCAATTTCTTATCAGGAAAGAAGATCTCTCCCAGAAACCTCCTTCCCTTACATTTTAATGGCCAAAACTGACTTATATGCTGATCCTTAAGTTACTCACTGACAAAAGAGAATAGGGGTACCATTACTGACTTATATCAATGACTCATTCCTCTACGACTGGTCCAAAACATGTCAGCAAGAAAGAAGAAGAGAATGAGCTGTTGTATAGTGTTTCCAAGTGTAGCATTCAGAGAAATTCCTGCACAAGTAGTTTCAGACAATATCTGCTTTGAATTCAGAGAAGGGTAAAGTTCAGCAGGGCGTCCTATGCTCAGATACCCTAAAGGGACCAAGCAGAAAATGTGAATGAATGATACAGGCTGGGTGGAAACTGTGGAGCCCTGAAGAATATGTGACCAATTAAAAGGCCTCCTATTCTTGACCCATTTTAAGCTTTTGTCACTCCAACTATCAGCAAACAACAACAGAGCTTTGGAATAAACAGACACTCTTTCCCTTTCCTAACCTTCACACAAATATGGACAGACTAGTTTCTGACTTACTCATACAACAGAAATTATGACATCTTAATCTCTATGTGCCAGGTACTGTTTAAAGCGCCTTACACATATTATCTCTTTTATCTTTTTAAAATAAAATCCTATGCATTAGGTACTGTTACGGATTAAATTGTATCCCCCCAAAATGTGTATCAACTTGGCTAGGCCATGATTCTCAGTATTGTGTGGCTGTCTATCATTTTGTGATCTGATGTGACTATCCTATGTACTGTAAATCCTAATCTCTGCCTGTTGTTAATGAGGCAAGATTAGATTATATTAAAGAGAATTAGGGTGGGATGCAACACCCTTACTCATGTCACAGCCCTGATCCACTATAAGGGGAGATTCCCTGGGATGTGGCCTGCATCATCTTTTATCTTACAAGAGGTAAAAGGAGAGAGAATTGAGCAGAGAGATATGAACCTCATATCACCAAGAAAGAAGAGCCAGAAGAGGAGCGTATCCTTTGGACCTAGGGTTCCTACGCTGAGAAACTCCTAGACCAGGGGAAGACTGATGACAAGGATCTTTTCCCAGAGCCAACAAAGAAAGCCTTTCCCTGGAGCTGGCACCCTGAATGGGGACTTCTAGTCTCCTAGACTCTGAAAGAATAAATTTTTGTTTGTTACAACCATTCACTTGTGGTATTACTGTTATAGCAGCACTGGCTAACTAGGACAGGTACCATCACTGTCCTCATTGTGCAACTAAGGGAGCCAAGCCTTACCGAAGGAAAGTAATTTCCCCATGATCAAATTCCTCCTAGGTGGAGAAGCGGGGGAACTGTCTGAACACAGGACCTGGAGTGGCCTCCAGGACCTGGAGTTCACAGTAGCTAAACACAACTGAAACCCTGGTGGTATAGTGGTTAAGAGCTACGGATGCTAACCAAAAGGTCGGCAGTTCGAATTCACCAGCACTCCTCGTATACTCTACTGGGCAGCTCCACTCTGTCCTATAGGGTCGCTATGAGTTGGTATCGACATGACGGCAACAGGTTTGGTTTGTTTTTTTTTAAACACAGCTGACAAAATGGGTGCTCTTTCCCAGATGTGCTGTAGTCACTTGGGAAGGGGGTTTCTAGTTAACAAAGATGGCTCATAGCCAGTATTTCCCAAAAAGGTAACCACTTTCACCTGACCTTTCTCAGCCACATCCACCTAATTTCTACACAGAAAATACAAAGGAGAGCAGCATGAATGCTTAGGGCTTGATCATTTCCATAATGGGTGAGAAATAATTAGTAGCAAATATCATTGCAGGATGCCTGCAATTCTTCAGATATTAAAAAGACTTCCCAAAATCTACAGTGGAGGCTCTTCCCTGACCTGGCACTTTGGATTTGCAAGTGGGAGGAGAGAGAGAATACGGGTGCACCAAAGTAAACGCACATTATTTACCCATCTCTGTGTAAAAGACCTGCTAATGGCAGGGAGTCTGATATAAAAATGCTGTCCTAGAGTAATTTAAAACATGTAAGACAGGATTATAAAGAGCAATATTTATGAACTCTCTCCTCTTACTGCTCCATTTCATCTTAATTTAGAAATGTGAAGACATGACTAACTTATTCTAAAATAATTTTTTCTGTTATTTGTTTAATGTCTCTCTCTTCTAGACTACGAGCTCCTGTCTTTTTATTTATGGACCCTCAGCACTTGGCACATTGGCACATAACAGACACACAACAAATACTCTTTGAATGACTAGCAAACACAATACAAGCTCAGTTGTTCCATTACTTGCTGCTGTAACAGATTCCACTCATATAACATTCTCAGACATTCTGAAATCTAAAGCACACTGATATGAGTAAACTATTCAAATAATTTCAATTCTATAGTTCTATTTAGCTTTAATGTGTGAGCTTTATAATAAACAAATAAAAGGTCAATTTTTTATTAGCATTCATCTTCTATACAGACACAACATAATTTTAAATAAAACTATACTAACATAACCAAAACTACACAGGTTGGCTTATACTGACTGCCCTTCCTTACATATTCCATTGCACATTTATCTTTTATCATTGTGGAGTAAAAGACATAGTTTTACCCTAAATAAGGTGGCCTTTGTCCTTGGCTCCGAAGAAATAACTGTTGGAGTAATCGTGGTGCCTTGGTCTGGGACTTCCAGGCCATATCTGAAAATTGGTGCTGGTAAGTAGGGGCTGCCAGACCAGACAAGACTCACCTGGGAGGCCATATCAACTAGCCTCAGGAGGGATGCTTTAGCCTCATCAAACTGCCTGATAAAAGCCCTGAACACGTAAGTTCAGAGAGCTTCCTGGTTGGCAAGAACATCTGTTTGGGAGGGTAATGTGTCTCTTGGGACATGGAAACTCCACACTGGGAATCCTCTCAGACCTTGCCCTAGGCATCTCTTCATTTATATCCTTTCTGGCTATAATAAATCTGCAGGTATAAGTATGGTATACTCTCTGTGAGTTCTGTGAGTCAGCAAATTATCAAACCTAAAAGGGCAGTGGGAGCCAGCAGGTCAGAAAGCAAGGGTGTCATGTGGACTCCTGAGCTTGTGGCTGGTATCCTGAAGAGGTAGTGGGAAACCAGCTCTGAATCTGTGGCCAGCAGGTCAGAAGGCTGAGGTGTCATGTAGACTCCCCAAACTTGAGGCTGGTGTCCGCCTATTTGGCAGTCTTAAGGAGAGTGTCGCTGATCTAACTTTAGGTGGGTAGAGTCAGAGAGAGAGTGATGTGGGGGCAGCTAGTGACGAGGATGGAGAAGTGGGAATGTGAGGACTGGATCAATCCCTACATTTTGGGGATTGGATTCAATGTTGATCCTTACCATGCATTCATCACTCTGTTTTACGTTTCAGTAAGCGTTAGAAAAATCTTCTGGAACCTTCTTATCAAGTAGAGACTCCAAACAGTCTTGTATTAAATAATTAGGTCAGTGTCTTACCAGCATTCATATCTTTAAACTTCTGCTTTAGCTCAGTAGGAGTAAGACGATACTGATCAAGACCATCATGCCAGTAAATTCGGTCCAGGACATGAAGATCTCCTCCAATCAGCCAATCTCCTTGCTCCATAACCATCTAATGGGGAGAAAAGAAAAATAATTTTTTAAATGTGAAACCAACATCAAAATAAGAACATTTCTCTCATACAAGCTCAAAGCAGTCATAAGCTACTCCCATCTTGAGGTCAACAGTAAATCTGCTTGACAATTACCAACTGAACAAGGATTAGAGATGCTCTAGAATGAGAATACATTTTGTAATCTCTTTAAAAACTTGTACTTGCATACAAAAGGAGAACAAAGCCGATGTGAATAATTATGACTTTTTAAGTAACAAAAACATTCTTTTCACTTTTGTATGTGGATTAACAGAAAAATTTGTAAAATAAGACACTCTGGGAAGACTCATTCTATTTTGTTGCACACCAGAAACAATGTTAAATGAAAAGCCCAGACTAGATTAAACCACCCTGTCATGGGCTCCCACAGCACCCTGGCCTCACGTCCTGCTATAAACTGCATGGTTCATGTCTGCCCCCACAGCCACATTTTACTCTCCAAGGGTACAAAGGCTGTGCCTGTCATGTCCATCAACCCTATGTTCCCGGCACCTAGCTCAATGTCTGCTATGTAGTGGGTGTTTAAAAAATAAATGTTGAATAAATATTTATCTGGATCAAAACGACAGGACCAGGTACTCATCACATTAATCTACAACCCAGTCTCAAATCTGCAAAATAGTAAACAATTCCAACAGAACAGCCAATATGTAGGAAATGCCCACATTTCCGCACAAAAATTACGGCTAATCAAGATAAAAAACACAACAGATTTGTCCAGGACCTTGATGTAGGGGTGGTTCTTGCACGTCGTTCCCCACTGTCTGGCACAACGTTCCTCTTTCCTGTGCTCAAAAAACTCAGGGTTGCGAAGAATAGCCACACGTCGGCCCTCATACATCAGAGCAAATGCTGTACAGCCATCCAGCCTCTCTTTGTCTTCCTGGGTAGCCGTCAGAACTATAGGCACTGACAAGTTGATGACACCCCCTGCAGGGCATTCAAAAAAAAGATAAAACACACAGCTTGGATTACTCAACAGAACATCCACCCTTCACTTCAGTAGGCATTCTTCAAATAATGTAAGATTTATGGGTGCCAGTAACACCGTTCAGCTAGCACCTGGCACAGAAACTCAGGAGAGAGAGCAAGCTATGAGCTCAGAGGGAGAACAAGCAAGAACCCTAAGCTAAAAAAAAAGAAAGGCAAAAATTAACAGAACTAACCCCTATGTATAGCAATATTCCTCACAACAATTCATGAAACTGTCTTTTGGGAGAAAATCTGGTACAGAATCTGTGTAGTGAAGAATTCTGTCTCACCTACAGAGAGGTCTACGGGGGCAGTGGTGGCTCAGTGGTAGAATGTTTCCCTGCCATGAAGGAGATCCAGGTTCGACTGCTGGTCAACGAACCTCAAGCATAACCACCACCTGTCTGTCAGTGAAGGTTTGTGTGTTGCTGTGATGCTGAACAGGTTTCAGAGGAGCTTCCAGTCTAAAGACAGACTAGGAAGAAAGGCCTGGTGATCTTCTTGCAAAAATCAGCCGAAGAAAACCCTATGGATCATGATGGTCCAATCCACAACAGATCATGGGGATGTAATCAAACTGTAACTGTAAGCACAGCACTTTTCTGAGTTCTGTGAGTCCTTCTAGGGAATTATCAAACATAAGGGTGATCATGGGAACCCTTGAACTTGTAAACAGCTAGCCTGAAGTGAGGGTGGCCCTGGGAACCCCTGAACTTGCAGCTGGTATCTGAAGTGAGGACAATTTTGTGGGGATGGTGCCTTCAGACTGTACAGTTTGGTCAACTCACTGCAGAACCACAGAAGTAAAAGAAAGGGTTTAAAAAGGAAGAATCAGCTGGTGAAGCCTAACGCCACAAAAGACATACTGAGCACCCCCAACAGGTGAGTAAGACACAGAATTTCAGGGTCTTTTGGGGAAAAACTTAAATCCCTGTTGATAACAGGATAACATAAGTAACTACACTATGAGTGACAAGTTGATTAAATATGTTTGAGAGGTAGGAAGAAAAAAACACTCAAAAAGTTTTTTTGTTCGTTTTTTCATACACTGACCATCATCTGGTGTCAACTATCATGATGTGAGTCGTGGTCTGAGTCACTTGACTAAAGCCAAAATGTGTCTTCGGTGAGACCAAAGGCACACTCTCAGTGCCCAACCCTTCAAGCTCTGAAAGTTTTCTTTTTTCTACTCATTATGCACGGGCTAGAAAAATAAAATGCACAAATTCATATATGGATCCTATTAACGTATCAAATAAACATCATACTGTTTTTGGGAAATCATGGCATGCCTTCTTTGGACAAAAGATGTCAACAAAACCAAAGATAACTGCTTGGCTGATTTAAAATTATCACTGGGTACAATTTAAAATGGAAAATTTTGCATTAGATTTGCACCAAACTCAAGATTAAATCATTACTAAGCAGACAGTAGGAGTCTTGGTGGAACAGTGGTTTAAGCACTCAGCTGCTAACCAAAAGGTCAGCGGTTCAAAGCCACCAGCAGCTCCTCAGGAGAAAGATGTGGTCTGCTTCTGTAAAGGTTTACAGCCTTGGAAACCCTATGGAGCAGTTCTACTACATCCTATAGGGTTGCTATGAGTTGGAATTGACTCCGTAACAGTGGTTTTTATTTAAGAAGTCAGTACACAAAGACTTTATCATGAGTTCCAATGAAAAATAAAATCAAAAAGCGATATTTAATCCTTCTGTTCTTGTGATAAAGTCTCTTGAGAAGATATTAAGAACTGCATTTTCCAATATCATTTTCACCCCTCAGTTAAAAAAAAGTCATATTACATAAGAATTTGGTAGCAATTTAGTACGGTTTTGTGATATTTAAAAATATTTTAATTTAGGAAATTAATTTTACCAACAGTATACAAAGAAAGGAGCCCTGGTGGCGCAATGGTTAAGTGCTCGGCTGCTAAAAGAAAAGTCAGTGGTTAGAACCCACCAGCCACTCTGTGGGGGAAAATCCTGGCAATCCGCTTCCATAAAGATTACAGCCTTGGAAACCCTATAGGGCACTTCTACTCTGTCCTACAGGGTCGCTATGAGTTGGAATGGACTTAACACACAACAACGTACAAAGTTAAAGGCAACTACAATATTCTGGACAATTTCTTTGGCAATTATTAGTTTTTAAACGTTTTAAAGGAATAGGAAGAATTCCTATTCCTTTTAACCACCTATTTCAGAACTCCTTAACCTGGACTCTATGATTCCTTATTAGAAGGCTCAAGCACAGCCCTCATAAGGTTCACGGAATGCTAAGCAGTGTAGCAAAATTCTGTGTGCGTGCAAGGAGGCTTTCCACAGTGATCAGATGGATTTGGCATGGGGAAACTGTATTTGCTTTTGAAATCTATTTTCAGCTCTAGCCCCCGAGTTTTCCCTGTAATAAATCATAATCAGGAAAACAAAAAATGGAAATAAGATCTTACAGTTCACTTAAGTTCTCAGTACTGATATAATTGAGTCTTAAAATGCTACCTCTACGAAGATGCTACAAGTACTTTTTAAAAATAGTGATAATTCCCTGTAACTATGTAACTTCTCATCTATACTCAATGTAATATTGATTCTAAATCATCTTACCATCCAGAAGACAATCAAAATGAAGGCACTGCAAGTACTCCCTCTCTCTCATGAAGCCATTCAGAGGTGTTGCCCATCCTTCCGCCAAAACCTGTACCCACTGCATATCCACCTAGTAAATGAGAAAGTAAAGCAAAATTCTCTCTTTCGTGTATTTCAAAAACAATAATGGCCTTTAAAAGACCAATTTTGAAAGTAATGGAGAAAAACATTTCAAGAATGACAATTTATACAAAATCTAACAAAGAATAAGTGTAGTAGCCAAATAATATGCATTTCTCCTAATAAATTTAAATAACATTAAGCTTCCAAGTATTTCAAATAAGGACAGCATCTCCTAAAACCAGTGGTTCTGAAACTTTAACGTTTATCAAAATCCCCTGGAAGACTTGTTAAAACAAAGATTATTCCACTCCCAGAATTTCTAACTTAGATTGTTTCCTGTGGGGCGCAAGAATTTGCGCTTCTAACAGGTTCCCAGGTGATGCTGCTGCTGTTGATAATCTGGGAGCCTTACTTTAATAACCCTATCCTAAAACAAATCGAAGGAGTCCCTGTGGGTGGAAAAGCTTAACAAGCTCAGCTGTTAACCAAAGGCTGGAGGTTCAAGTCCACCCAGAGGCACCGCAGAAGAAAGCCTGGTGATATACTTCTGAAAAATCAGCTATTGAACCCACTGAAGCACAGTTCTACTCTGACACACATGCGGTCACCATAAGTCTAAGTCAACTAAACAGCAACAGGTACTGGTGAAAAAAAAAAAACTCCTAATGAAAGAATTGACCAAAACAAGTTCCTCATCCATGAAAGAGTACCTTTCATTTTACAAAGATTGTATTATTTCATAATCTTTAAGATTTCGAGGCTATTTCTTTGGAACGTTAAAGAGTTAATGACCATAAGCTGGATACGCTCGCTCATTTTTGAACTGGATATATAGGAGTGGCTCTCAAGTGAGATGAAGCCACTGGCCAAGTGATGCGCTGTAAAACGTAGGTCAGTATTTATTCTCAAATTATGCTGGCCTATGTGTTCCACCGCAAAATCAAACAAGGGCAAGGTTTTCCTCGTCTTTAATTTTTCACAGGAAAACCACATTTACAGACCAAATGTTCTCATTTTCAAGTTTTCCGCTTATTTTTTTAAACCTCTGGCATAGACCACCATTTTGTCTCTATTGGAATCCAATTTTGATGGTATCTGACAACATGAATTTTTGTTTTTTAATCAATCACTTTTCATATGCTGTGCAAAGAAGGCACACTCTTCCAGGTGCTTTGCCAATTCGACAAGTTTGAGAACCACTGTACTGAAGAAAAGTTCACATTTAGAAAATGCTACTGTTTTTTGGTGTTCTGGAATTCAACTGACCTGGATTCATATTCATTCATTCACATTCTGTGTGTGTGTGTGTGTGTGTGTGTGTATGCGTGTCTGTGTATGCGTGTCTGTGCCTGTGTCTGTCTGTGTGTGGTCATTCCATGTAAAGTCTGCCAGTGACTTACAGGTAAACTATTCCCTTGCTTCCTGAGGTGTTCTGCCCTCCACTCTTCCTGCTTGGCACTCCCCAGCATGTGCTGGATTCTGGCCAGAGACCCAATTACACAAAGCACATCAAGGTAATCTACTCATATCAGGTATCTGAATAACTATTGAAGAGTCTTTCTCCAAGCCCATAGGTTTTTTTGTTTGTTTCCCTTTTCTCCTTACTTTCAGGCTTGACACTTCCCTGGGTGCTCTGGATTTTTACTATACGGAAAAGAAAGGTTGGGGGAGTTGACTTACACACTAGACTATTCCTTAATCTCTCTATTTTTAAAGTATACCTCAGTAATAACATTTAAAATTTTCTAAGATTGAAAATGATACATTATAGTTTCCATTGTTATCAAGTCTAGTGAAAGCAATTTTTTAATGGGAATGATATCTAGTGATATCATTAAGATATATAACAGAATTATTCTTAAAAATATAAGAAGGAAGATTAAGGAGTTTGTCAGGGGATTAAGAAATATGTTTAAAGAAAAAATGTTCAGTTTAATTATTATAGATCAATATTTAACCTTTTAGAACCCATTCCTTCTGATAAAACGAAAAATCTCACATTTCTTTGTTTTTTGATATTTCAAAATAAATTACTATGACTAGGAGCAAATCAAAGCCACGGTAATTTTGGAATATGCTTTTACAAGCTAAACATATTCCCCATTCCTGGAAATTATGTGATACACCACAACACTCCTACCGCCACCCCTGGCCTCAAACACCGCTACAAATCACACCTTTCACAAACTAATGACTGCATGTCTGACTGTATCACTTACTTTATTAATTTTCAGTGCTGGTAATGTTTCTGCATCTGTTTTTGCCAAATGCAGTTTATTTTCTGGCACATACAGTTCCTTTACCTCGTAAGAGGCATCCACGGGTACAATGTCCTAAACAACATCAAAAGTAACAATTAAATGTTTGACTCAACAGCTAGGAGTTCTTCAAAGGGTACTGTAATAAAGACAACCCACATTTCAAAATGAGACAAAAAAGCATAAACCAGGGGCTCTGAATGTGTTACTCCCGTCCCCAACTAATTTTCCAAATGTGAGACGGTCTACTCACAAGCAGGTAATATCCTACCCACCAGAAGAAAGTAAGCCCAATGTCCTATTATCTAATGAGAAAGAATAAAGAATAATTTTGCAACTGCAAATCAGATGTGACCTCAAATTAGCAACAATAAAGAGAATCAGGAAATTTTAAAAAACCCACTGTAAACATAATTCTCATTATCTTTGACATGTTATAAAATAATTTTATTCCAGCTCTTCAAATGCATCTTTATGATTAGCGTCTTCATAGTCATTCCAGCCACATTTCAGTCATGCAATCGTGTTCCAGAGTATGTCATCTTTCTTTCCGCCAGCCTGATTTGAGAAACATCACTTTCTGATCCCATAGGAAATGCAGTCTGGAAATTTTATCCAAGCTCCAAGTACTCATTCATACAACATTCGGACAATGCTTTCCCCCTTTCATCCTACAAGTATACATTTTTGATTACCGCAAAATAGCCACGTATATACTGCTCATTAAGTGATCTTTACTGCTCTTGGAGTACAGCTATGAATGGCAATTTCTGGAGGTTCCTCTGCCCATTGAGCGTTCCACAGCTCACAGGGCTCATGGAGAACAGAGAAGTGTATGTGTGAGGCAGAAACCCTGCACAGCACAGTATATATTCCAGACCTTCTTATACTAGTAAGCTTCCAGTAGGCACCCATAGCTGAAGGTTATTCATTTGCTTACTAAGGGTAAATACTACATGAGGGCATTAAAAAAAAATAGCAGTGAAGAAAACTTACACCAGCTGCCTCTATTCTCTCTCTTTGTAAATACAAATACTGTATAGCCTCATACTAATTGGAGCAGATTATCTCCAATAAACCGAAGCTAAAGAGGACGCGTCTTAAATTTTGCCAAGGGAGTCAAAGAAGGGGTAAGTAAACATATGCAATTTATACCTAATACTTAATTCCATTATTCACCTGAAGAGGGAAACACATACAGAAAAAGGAATCTTCCCTAAAGATAGCAAGAGAAATAACTTATGGTAGCTCATTCTGTGCCTTCCACCTCTGGGAATTACTTTGAATACATTTATTTTAAATCACAGAATAACAGCAAAGAGAATTTGGAAATGAGAAAAACAAATCACCCTACATGTGATTATTACTGTCGCTTTTGTATATTCCCTTCAACCATTCTTTGCCCACAGGCATATTAAGAGGGTAAATGATAGTTTCAATAATCTGCACAAAGCCTGTTACCTCATCAACTAGAAAATAAAAATTCAGAATCAACTTATCCTGCAAGAGCAAAGTTACACGCATTAAGTGAAGTACACACCTACTCTATATGTTCAGTCAGCCTCTTGGATATGTAAGGACCCCAAAGATGCCTTGAGGCATACATAATCTTTGCAGCTGCAAAATAAAGAACTGAAATCCTCCACAACTAGGAAAAAGTCTAAAAGCAACTGAAATTTCACAGTCAGGCACTAATTAGGACTTTTAAGAGGAAGAACATGATACAGTTCCACAAAACAGACTTAAAATTCAAATATTTACATTAATTACAAAACATTAAGGCCACAACATATTCAAAATTGAAAAGAGATATGAGAAAACAAGGGTCTACAGTAGATCAATAATTTCTAACATTCTTGTCTTTGATGCGAAGTGAGAGAAGACACTTTCCATACCTAAGATCTGAATTTAAACTCTAACAGGTATACTTGAACCTGTCTCCTACTCAGGTGCTTAAAAAACAACAATAAAAAAAGGTACTAATGTTGTCATGACAATTAAATGACTTAAAGCATCTGAACTGAGGTGGCTAACATTCACTGGTACTTACTTTAATACCTGGCACTGTTCTAAAGCTTCATGTGAATTAGCTCATTCAATCTTCATAAAATCCTGCCTATGAAGGTAGAAGAAACTATTGCTATCCTCCTTTTACAGATGAGAAAACTGAAGGCCAGGAGAAGTTAATAACTTGCCTCAAGTTCCTGCCATACTGTCTCCCAAAGCACTTAACACGCAATAGTCAATAAATAATAAATAATTATAGTGTACTTGCTATATGCCAGGCCCTGTTCTAAGTACTCTACATATATTTACTCATAGAATTGTCAGTACAAGTCTAAGGCAGGTACTGTTATTACTTCTCATTTCACAGATTAAAGAATGAAGGCCAGAAAATTAGGTTAATTTTTCTAACCTCTTAACAGTTGTTAAGTGTTGGAGCTGGGATTCCAACCAAGATGCCAATACTATTCTTCTCCAGAAAAACTTTACTAGTCCTCCCATGAAAACCAAGTTATAAAAGGTTATGTCACACAAATTGTTCTTAATTTACTGTCATGTTTTTATTAAGCATTTAGAATTCCCATAGTTTCTGGTCAGCAAGTGATCTTTCTGTGTTGACAAAGTTCTAACCAAAAGTGAAGAAACCAAACATTCCAGTTAGGCCTACCTAATCAGTGTTATTAAGGATAAGTGAGCAATTTTCAATCCACGTTTTCAAATCCTGCCATAGTGAATAAACTTGAGAACCTTCATTTCCACCGCTTTGGACCCTTAGAACTTTGAAAGCCAGAATCTGCAGTCTGGAAAGAAATGCATACAGTTCACAGAAGAAAAGAATCTCATTCTCAAATTCAATGTTTAACAGCAACTCTACCTAAAGCACCTTCTTTGACATCTCAAAAGGCTATGTTATTGTAAGGCTGGAATACTTTGTTTTTGTTGGGGTGGGGTTTGGCTACTCGTTCCTTCCCCCACATTTATGGTGGCTAACCATCAACAACTTTGGTTTCTTTCAAGAAGGAAAGTCAGGGCCACATAAACCAGAGAATCCATCAGCCTGAGACCAGACGAACTAGATAGTACCGAGCTACCACCACTGACCGCCCTGACCGGGAACACAACAGACAGTCCCTGATGCAGTAGGAGAAAACTGAGGAGCAGAACTCAAGTTCAGGTAAAACCACCAGACTCAACAGTCTGACTGTGGCTGGATGAACCCCCGAAGCCATGGTGTCTAGAGGCTCTGTTAATCCAGAACTAAAATCATTCCCAAAGTCCACTCTTCAGACATAGACTGGACTAT
This sequence comes from Dugong dugon, assembly GCA_030035585.1. Lineage (NCBI taxonomy): Eukaryota > Metazoa > Chordata > Mammalia > Sirenia > Dugongidae > Dugong > Dugong dugon. Next base: position 13,833,027 of record CM057463.1, on the reverse strand, counting down.
AAAACATAGACTAATACTCACAAAGAGTGTGCTTCTTAGTTCCATCAGATACACGAGACCAAATGGTCGGCTCTTGTCCATTGGTGGGATAAGGCAGGAAGGGCCAGGAACAGGTTGAACAGACACAAGAAACCAGGGATGGAAAGGGGGAGTGTGCTGTCACATTATAGGGATTGAAACTAATGTCACGTAACAGTATGTATACAAATTTTTGTATGAGAAATTAACTTGAGCTATAAATTTTCACCTAAAGCACAATTTAAAAAAAAAAAAAAAAAAAAGGAGGAAAGTCTAAGGAAAATATCTAGCAGACTAATCTTTTGATCTCTGTTGGATGCAACAAGACATTTTCCCAAGCTAGCATCACCAAGATCAGCTCACAAACACTGATGAAAAGCAAGAGTGTGCACTGCTGACTGCTCCACTCCAGGCACATGGTTGGGTCTGTGATCCTTGCCTTCACTGGGGATCGCCACTCTCCAGGACCACCACAACACTGGAGATACACCTGAGTACATGAATCTACTCTCTCTGCAAAGAGACTCAAAAAAGAATTAAGGAGGGGACAAAATGGCAGCTTATTTAGATACATCATGCCATCCCTGTATAGCAAAGACTCAAGAAACCAAGTGAAACAGATGCAGATACAATCCTAGCACCCTGAACACCAAACAGAAGGATAAAGAATAGAATTGAACACTGACTAGAAGAAATTGAAAGAACCCAGAGAAAGAGAAGTGATACGGAGCAGAAATGCTCTGCCAGCCATCCCAGCTCAGCATGGCCATCCTGTGACAAAGCTAGTGGTGACCCCTGGAGAGGAGCTCAGGAAGGCAACTTCACAGCATTCTCAATAAGAGAAAGAGAAACTATGTAGACACACCCGGAGAGAGACAAGGTGAGTGGAACCTGATCTGGATCTAAGGAGAAAAAGCACAGGAAGGCGAGAGAGAGTTCGAGAGATTCTGGTGTCCACAAAGTAGGGCGGGAGCCAGGATCCAGAGTTAGATATACTCACAAGTGCTTGCCCGCCCGCATCCCACACCTCTCCCCAACCCATGAGCTGAGGCAGTAGCGCACTCTCACAAGCCTGTCAACCACCCCCCAAACTGGCAAGACATAGCAAGTACTCTCCCAAGTGCCCACTCACCAGCCACCCAACCTCTCAACCTGGCTAGGTGGAGACTGCACTCCCGGGCTCCTCCAGCCCACCATTCACCCTGCCTGCTGACCCGGTGAGCAGTAGAGAGAGGTCCCACCATACACACTCACCGACCAACTTGGAGAGCAGCAGAGAGCGCCAATACTAGTCAAACTATATCAGAGCACAGAAAAAGAAGGAATATTCCTGAATTCATTCTATGAAGCAGCCAGCATAACCCTGATACCAAAGCCAGGAAGATACCACTAAAAAAGAGAATTACAGACCAATATCTTTTATGAATATAGACGCAAAAATCCTCAACAAAATTTTTGCCAAAATAATTCAATAGTATATCAAAAAAATAATACATCATAAATAAGTTGGTCATACCACGTATACAAGGATGGTTCAACATTAGAAAATCAACCAGCATAATTCACCACATAAATAAAACAAAGGAAAAGAATCATCTGATCATCTCGATTGATGCAAAAAAGGCATTTGATAAAATTCAACACCTTTTCCTGATAAAAACTCTCAGCAAAATAGGAATAGAAGAGAAATTTCTCAACATAATTAAGGGCATATATACAAAACCAACAGTAAACATTATTCTCAAGAGAGAGAGACTGAAAGCATTCCCCTTGAGTATGGGAACCAGACAAGGATGTCCTCTGTCTCCACTCTTATTCAATATTGTATTGGAAGTCCTAGCTGGAGCAATAAGGCAAGAAAGGGAAACTGGTAAGGAAGAAGTAAAACTAGCTCTACTCACAGATGATATGATTCTATATATAGAAAATCCCAGAAATTCTACAAGAAAGCTACTGGAACTAATAGAAGGATTCAGCAAAGTGGAAGGGTACAAGATCAATGCACAAAAATCAGCTGGATTCCTCTACCCTAACAAAGAGAACTTTGAGAAAGGGAAATCAGAAAAACAATACCATTTACAACCCCTCAAAAGATAAAATACTTAGGAATAATTCTAACTAGGGACATAAAAGACTTACACAAAGTATACTACAAAAACACTACTGCCAGAAACCAAAAGAGACCAACATAAATAGAAAAACATACCATGTTCATGGATAGGAAAACTTAACCTTGTGAAAATGTCAAGACTACCCAATGCAATCTACAAATATAATGCAATCCTGAGCCAGATTCCAACAACGTTCTTTAATGAGATGGAAAAACTAATCACCGAATTTGTATGGAAAAGAAAGAGGTCCCAAATAAGTAAAGCATTATTGAAGAAGAACAATGTAGGAGGCCTCACACTTCCCAATCTCAGAGCCTACTACACAGCCACAGTAGTCAAAACAGCCTGGTACTAGTGCAACAACAGACACATAGACCAATGGAACAAAATTGAGAACCCCGAAGTAAATTCATCCACCTATGCATGTCTCATCTTTGACAAAGGATTGAAGTCCACTAAATGGGGAAGAGAACCTCTCTAACAAATGGTGCTGGCAAAACTGGATATCCATTTGCAGAAAAATGAAACAGGATCCATATCTCACAGCACACACAAAAACTAACTCAAAATGGATCAAACACCTAAATGTAAAACCTAAAACTATAAAGTTCATGGAAGAAAACATAGGGACAAAACTAGAGATGTAATTTACGGCATAAATAGGTTATCAAACATAACTAACAATGCACAAATAGCAGAAGATAAACTAGATAACTGAGACCTCCTAAAAATTAAACACTTATGCTCATCAAAAGACTTCTCCAAAAGAGTAAAAAGAGAATCTACAGATCGTGAAAAAAATTTTGGCAATGACATATCTGACAAGGGTCTAATCTCCAAAATTTATAGAAAACTTCAGCACCTCAACAACAAAAAGATAAACAATTCAATTAAAAAAGTGAGCAAGGTACATGAACAGACACACTTCACCAAAGAAGACATTCAGGCGGCTAACAAACACATGAAAAAATGCTCATGATCATTAGCCATTGGAGAGATATAAATCAAAACTACAATGAGATACCATCTCACCCCGAAAATAAAGGTACTGATAAAAAAAAAAAAACAAAAAAAACAGAAAACAACAAATGCTGGCAAGGTTGTGGGAAGACTGGAACTCTTAACACTGCTGGTGGAAATGTAAAATAGTACAACCACTAAGGGAAACAGTATGGCCCAACCTTAAAAATCTAGAAACAGAAATACCATATGATCCAGCATTCCACTCCTAGGTGTATATCCTAGAGAAATAAGAACTGTGATATGAACAGACATATGCACACCCATGTCCATCACAGCATTATTTACAATAGCAAGAAGATGGAAACAACTTAAGTGTCCGTCAACAGATGAATGGATAAACAAACTGTGGTACATACATACAACGGAATACTACGTAACGATAAAGAATAATGATGAATCCGTGAAATATCTCACAACATGGATGAATCTGGAGGACATTATGCTGAGTGAAATAAGTCAATCACAAAAAAATGTTGTATAAGACCACTACTATAAAAAGTCAAGAACACGTTTACACACAGAAAGAAACATTCTTTGCTGGCTACCAGGGATGGGAGGGGGAGGGAGGCAGAATCACTAGATAGTACACAAGTGTTAATTCTGGTGAAGGGAAAAGCAATACACAATATGGGGGAAGTCAGCATAACATGATCAAGGCAAAGGAAAACGAAACTGAGAAGTAAGCAAGAATAAAGGGTAAGTACGGTAAATGCTATAACATACAATCCTGCAACAACAGTAACAACAAACAATAATTTATGAGCAGATACATAGGTAAATATGTATGTTAAATAAGTGAGAGAGGTCATACAGGAATACACCTACGTGTATATACAGGTATGGTTGTGGATATTTCTACATATGTGTGTGAAAATGTTGCATGTATACTCATATATATAATAGAGCACATAGAGGGCACAGTTATAGAAACAACTTAGACATTGGGACTAAGTTCAACTACTGGACTTGAAGGCTAAGGACCACAGTCTCAGGGGACATCTAGGTCAACTGGCAAAACACAGTTCATAAAAATAATGTTCTACATCTTAGTCTGGTGACAAGTATCTGGGGTCTTGAAAGCTCGCAAGCAGCCATCTAAGAAGTAACTATTGGTTTCTTCCAGCCTGGAGCAAGAGAGAAGTAAGAAAACCGAAGACTCAAAGAAACAACTAATGGCTCACATGAACTGAGACCAGAAGAACTAGATGGTGCCCAGTACCACTACCAACCACTCTGACCAGGACCACAATAGAAGGTCCCAGTTAGAATGGGTAAAAAATGTGGAACAAAATTAAAAATCATAAAGAAAAAAAAGACCAGACTTACTGGTCTGAAAGAGACTAGAGGAACCCCCAAGACTACTGCCCTAAGACACCTTCTAACTTGAAATTGAAGACTCTCCTGGAGGCCACCTTTCAGCCAAACAACAGACAGGACTATAAAATAAACAATAACACCTGTGAAGGACGTGCTCCTTAACAACAATCAACTATATGAGACCAAAAGGTCAAATTTGCCCAAAACCAAAGATGAGAAGGCAGGGAGGGACAGGGAAACTGGACAAATGGAAACCGGAAACCCAGGGAGGAAATGGGAAGAGTGCTGACAGATTGCAGGGATTGCAACCAATGTCATGGAACAATCTGTGTATGAGTTATTGATTGGGAAACTAATTTGCTATGTAAACTTTCACCTAAAGCACAATAAAATATTCCAAAAAAAAAAAAAGAACTAAGAACTAACAAAAGTCCCCACAGATAATGTTCAGAGTTTCCTTCCAACCATACCCTAAAGTATAAAACAAATGTACAAATAATTTGTGAACAAATCTAAGTATTTCTAAGATAATTAGTTTGAAATGGAAAAGGTAGTATCTACACTATGAGCCCAACCAAATTACTTTAAAAAAAAAAGTTTGTATACTAATAACAGGTCCCTGGATGGCACAAACAGTGTGCACTTAGCTAGTAACCAAAAAGTTAGCAGTTTGAACCCATCCCACAGCACCACGGAAAAAAAGACGTAGCTATCTGCTTCTGGAAAGATTACAGCCAAGAAGACTCTTTAGTATAAAGTATTTCTACTCTGTGACACATAGGGTCTCCATGAGTTGGAACTGACTCAACAGCACAGAACGACACTAATAACAGTCACAGCTTTAGCCTCAATGCTGTGGTAGTAATGTGCTGCCATACTGCTTTATATGTATGCACACAGAAGCAACATTTACTTTCTTTTCCAAAAAGGAGGGATTTTTTTTCCTTATTTTATTTTTAAGTCAAAATAATTTTTTCATTACAAGTATTTAACGAAAGTATTCTGTTTTAGAAATTCACATCTAGCAATGTTTTTAAATGTACTGTACCCTCAAAACTTAGATGCAAACTTTTTCTGATGCCTAACCAGCACCAAAATAAAGTTCAAGAGATTGCTACTGTTTCTCTCTTCCAAAAAGATGCATAAAGTGAATATTTCTGGAATCAACACAAACATAACAGCATGAATCAAGAGGGGAACATGGGGTATTTTTTGCTCAGTAGAAGAGAACTCGATGCAGATTCCATGTGCAGAGACAAAAGGACTGAATATCAATACAAGAAGAATTTTAGAAACGCAGACACAGCCATTTTCTAGCACATTCTAGTGACACGTCTCCTCAGTTTCCAAAACCACTACTAAACCTCTAAAAGGAGCAAAACCACCTCAAAGTGAGACAAGATATCTAGACAACAGAATGGGATGTTCCTGCCACACAAGCTCTCCGTTTTATTTGGGATTCATTAGTGTCCAGAATGCACAGCCAGCTATTTGAAACAATGTGCTTTTTTTCAACTTGTACCCATAAAACCCTTATTTCAGGAAGTTTCCTTTAAAACAAAAAAAGATCACAGGCCAGGCTAAAAGCAAGCCTTTATATACCTAAATGCCACATCTTACCTAAAGACCTCAACTCCAATTTTACCGCTCCAGTCACCAGTACTTAAGGGTAAAGAGAAGACAAGGGGAGTTCCTGGGAGGCCTCCTGAGTAGCTAGTCAGTAATGCATTTCACATTACCATTAATGAGGAGTGAATTCTATAACCTGAGAATCTAGAAATACTTAAATATTATAAATTTTTAAATATTAAGTTAATGTTTAAAATGTAACATGAATACCAAATTTTTTTTTGCTTGATTGACTAAATACAGTCTGAGATCCAACATATGCTGAATCTATGTCCTTGCCCAACCACAGAAAATGTTTGTTTTTATCTAGAAGCCAACAAGCAGGACAAACAACACTCATCACCTGAAAATAGGAGCTCTTGGCTTCTCATTTTAATCTTTCTAACGAACTCAGAGCATGTTAATAAACATAGTGAACCCACAGTTTAAGTTTTTCTTTCAAGTATTTTCTGCACTTTTTTCTTCAGCCAAATCTGCTCAACAGATCTGAAACACTAGGGCTCATTCATATTTTTATGTAACTTAAATTTCTATTATCTAAACTACATGCATCCAAAGCATAAACACCAAATGACGTTCTGGCAACACTTTAAAACTGAGCTGCAAAGTCTGGCTTTTATGTGCAGTATAAAATCCATTTTGAGTACTAAACTACCATTTCATAAAAATATAAACCTTTAAATAATTTATTGAACTAGTAAATCTAAGGATCCTGGTAGATTTAAAAACAGTATTTAAAATATCACTTTAGATTAAAACCAGCAGCAAGAAGCCTACTTCCTTACAACACACCAAGTCAAAAAGTAATACTAGCAGGCCATCTAGTGACCATTTTAAGGGTTAGGAAAAAAAAAAAAAAAATTAAATCCCAAAGTCTTCAGTATTTGGTAGCATCTTCTATTTTCTTGAATAAACACATGCCAAATGAAGCACATTTAAAAAAATGAAGATGCTTTGACAAAATGCTGAGAAATTTAGTCTTTAGAAGAATGACCACATTGCCTATCTCAATTACAACACACAGGCCACATCTAAAGAGAAATAAGACAACCCAGAGATGATATTATGCTGACGTACCCATGGTAACCAAAGTGCCCATCACCCTAAAATACCCGCCATATGTTATACCATACTAGATATGTTATACTATACTTGATATGGTATACTGGATAGGGAAATAAATGCCATATTTTACTAAAGGACATTAAAGACACTGAATTGTACATGTTTTGTTACATATATTTTTACCACAATTAAAAGGAAAAAAGGAAACATGCAAGAAACAATTCCAGGTAGAGTTCATTTCACAAGAGTCTCTCCAAAGTAACGCCAAGCGTCAGGTAGAAGAAAACTCCATATACCACTATTATTTCCATGGAGACAGCGCTTCTCAGTCTCCTGAAGGTCCCAGGTCATATTACCCTCCTCTGCCTAATAAAAAGTCTAACAAAACTGAGCCTGAAGAGGAAGAGACAAAAGGTACTTATCTTGTTTTGACTATTTCAGAGAGAAAATTTTCACTCTACGTGGTGCAATAACCTAAGTGTCACTCATTTACCACTCAGATCTGGGTTTGGGGACCTAAGATAATCATTATTCATATCAGACAGCAGACAAACACTTTTCTTATTTCGTACTACATAAGACAAACATTTCACACCAAACGTGGACAGGCCTGAGGAAGGTTATTTCTTTACACAGTACACATTCTTCCCAATCCACACAGTGTTGCTTCTGATCTGCTCTGAACTACTTTAAAAGTATTACGAAAATACCAAATCTTTCTAAAGTCAAAGAAATGCCATTCATCCCAATTTCTTAATCCCAGCACTTAGGCAACAATCTGGTAAAGGAAGGTGAGAAGTCAGAGAAAAGATGCACAGTTCAGAAATTAGGCAGAAATGGAAAAGAATCTAGGTATTAGGAAAGGCAGCATAGTAGAAAGACAAGAATATGGGATGCAGAAAGAGGCCTATGTTCAAATCCTAACTCTACCAACTGAATTATTTTCAAACAACTTCACCTCCCTGAATCTCTGTTTCCTCATCAGTAAATTGAAGATAGCTATAACTACTTATCAGAGTTTTAACACAAATTAAATGTAACAATGCTATTAAAAGCATCTGATAAAGGGCCTATTCAACTAACAGGAATTAATATTGATGGCTTCCATCTATGCCCATGACATTCTCTTTCAGGTACTTTATATGGAAAAAAACACAATTATATTCTTACACATAATGTAAGTTAATGTAGAACCTCTAATCTTCACATCCCCAATCAAGACACACACTACAAAGTTATTTAGATTTGGTTATTATTCCTTGCTTTAAAATACCACTGCATTTACATATTCATCTCATTCACTTCCCAATCAATATTTTGGACTCTACTATTTGGTCTCACCTAACCCATCTTTAAGGAGCCCTGCTGGCACAGTGGTTAAAGTGCTTAGCTGCAACCAAAAGGTGGGCAGTTCAAGCTCATCAGCGGCTCTGCGGGGGAAAGACATGGCAGTCTGCTTCTGGAAAGATTTAAAGCCTTGCAAACCCTACAAGGCAGTTCTGCTCTGTCCTATGGGGTCACTATGAGTCAGCATTGACTAGACAGCAGTGGGTTTTTAAAACTTATCTTTGGAAAATGCCTTTGTAATGACAATGAAGTTGAATAGCATTTGCCACCCCTGGATCGCTAGGAAGAAGGAATCTGCTATGGGAAATGCACATTACACTAAATGACCTTGCTGATCAGGATGCAGTACGCAAAGCACTCCTTGCACCACTAACCATGAACTTAGAGCTGAATGGCAGGTGTTCACTGGTTGCTTACTGTCTAAATGCCCATTTGAGAATTAAACTTTGTGAGAAAAACACAGAATGAGAATAAATGCCAGACCACGCCTAATCCTGTGTGTGTGTACATTTCACACACATACATACACTTAATATATAGACGTCGTAATATATTCTTTCACATATGCACATATACCATATGTTATACGTATATTATACGTAAGGATAATTTCTTCCTTCAATTGTAAGTATTCTTAAATTCCATATCATGTTACAAAAAAAAAAAGAATACATTTATACATGATCTTTGTAGTCTACTATAAATTAAATAATAGTGGTGAAGACCAAAAAGTAAGGTCCACAAGGCAGTAATTTTTATTGTTTTATTCACTGCCATACCCCCAGTGTTTATAACAGTGCCTAGCATGTATGGCACTCAGTAAGTGTTTGTTAAACAACTAACAAGATCAAGCAATTATAACACAGAAATACTCACATGCTTTCAATGGGAAGTGAAGGCATTTACTTAGAAAGCATATAATTGAAATCTTTTTCCCTAAAAGAGGCAGGTACCAAAAGCAAGCAACTGCATTAAGGTTAAAGTACTCAGCACAAAGACCACTTGGGAAGCCATCATGGTAACTCAAGCGAGAGTTAGTTAGAAGCTAAAGTAGGAGACAGGCCACTTTCCCCCAGATTCTAACAATCAGAATACTTAAAAAGACACAAAGCCCTGCAGAGACATCCCTTAAAAAAAGTACTCAGTAAATTTTATTTCATATCTGTCCTCTTCAAATGGTAACTGAAATTATCCATTCATCAGACTATTTAGGAGACATAATACAGACCAATTAATACCTGCATAAAAGGAAGGGCAGCTAGTACAATCATTAAGTAGAAGCAAACAAATTAGGAGCAAGGCATTAATTAGGACCACAGAGACCAAGGCAAGCAAATGCAAAAAAAAAAAAAAAAACCACAGTGGAATACATGAAAATAATAATGAAATGTGTTGCTTAGAACCAAACTTGAAGAACCTTAGACACAAATCACCTTTATTCCACAAACAATAGGGGAAAAAAGTCAATAAATGTTTTAGAGTGAAAGGGGAAAAGATTAGACCACACTTCAGAAAGACGATTCTACAAACAGTATTAAAAAAATCAAAAACCAAACCTGTTGCCATCAAGTCGATTCCAACTCATAGCAACCCTATAGGACAGAGTAGATAGAACTGCCCCATAAGGCTTCCAAGGGATAGCTGGTGGATCTGAACTGCCAACCTTCTGGTTAGCAGCTGAGCTAGTATAGGATGGAATAAAAGGCAGGGAGAACTGAAAGTAGGGTGACCAGTTAAGGGAATATTATAATAGTTCAGGTAGAAGGAGCCTAAAGTTTTACAGTGGCAGTTCACCCTTAATTTTTAACCATTAAAAATAAATACAAAGTCCTAAGCATTAGACTCAACATGTGTCTTCATATTCATTTTACAGAATCATGGTTAAAATCCATTTTAATTCTAAATACAACATGAGATCCTGGATTGAATCCTGGAACAGAAAAGAATGTTAGTGGAAAAAATGATGAAATCCAAGTAAATTTTTTGTGCCCTAGTTAACAATATCATACCAACATTATTTTTTAGTTTTTATGAATGTTCTATGGTCGAGTAAGATATTAACATAAAAGGAAACTGGGTGACAGATATACAGGAACTTTCTGTACTATTTTTAGACGTATAGAGAAGAGTTGCAAAATTTTCTCAAAAAATAAAAAAATAAAAAATTAACAAAATCATCTCACTCAACTACCCCCACTAAAAAAAAAGAAAAAGCATGTTATGTGGGTAAAGTGTCAAATCAAAAAAATGCCATACCTTGCTATTCTAAGTTTAAGGCCCCAAATAAGTGGTTAGGAATTGAAGGAAAAAAAAGAAGATAAGGAGGGAAATATCTGCAGTACCCATCACACATTAAATCTAACAATCACTTATTTAAGTATCTGAAGTATCTGGAATTAACAGTAGTCCATAAAAAGGCTTAACAGATTCATGAGTCCCTTAAAATTATATATAAAAGAGAATATATGTGTACTTTTCTGGGGTTTTGCAAAACACTTAAGAACCACTAATTAGATGTAAAAAAATAGATAATCAAAACTAACAAAAAATAAAACTATGTATAACTTTCTAACTCTGATAAGACAAAAATCTCAAGTTAAAAAAATGATAGGTTCACTGTACAAAAACAGAAACAAAAGCACATCAAAAATATAAAAGAAAAATACTGGAAAACATGGTTCGAAGAAAAATGACATAGAATATCTAAGTCTAGAAAAAGGATTTCATACAAATTTATTAGATCCAACAGAGTAAAGAATAATTGACAATTCGCAGAAAATGAAGCACAGGGGTTCTGCGAAAGAACATCGCCCTACCCTAACAAGAGAAAAATCCAGCTTTTCTACAAAATCATAAACTTTCTTGGGCCCACCATAGAGCTGAGATCCAAAGCAATAAGGCGAACTGAGTTCTGAAGAGCAACAGGTTCCACCAAGGTAAAACAAGACACACTAACCTTTAGCAGAGCATGGAAGGAAGAGCTGGCAGGAATAAAGGCAGGTAAGATTACAGCTAAAATGTTTTAACTCTTAAAGGCAAAGTGTGGACTAGTGTTAAAAGTAAGTATAACTGGGTGCCCCAGACACAAGAAGTTCTGCATTCACTCTCAAGTGGACCTACAATGGGTGCTCACGAGAGAGACAGGAGCAGGTATGAAAACTACAGAGCGAGCCACTTTTAACAATATACAGGCAGAAAACTCTGTCCACTTGTCAGATCCTTCTCTCATATAATGCAAAAGCCTTAAGCTGCTGGGGAAAGGCAAGAAACTATCCCAGGGCCCATTATTTCTGGGAGAAGCGTAAAAGCAAAAATGGTATGCCGAAAGAAGAGCGAGAAAAAGAAACCCTCTCAGGACCAGGATTCTGCAGTGATACAAACCAGAAATCTGCTAATACATGTGAGGGGCAGAAAACTCACCCCATCCAAGACTCCAGTAGATTCAAAGCCATTCAGGGTGAAAACGGAATACCACAAACGATCCACCCCAAGACTAAGGAGTGTACAGAACCTGCCTAAGACTGAGGATAGACCAGGAAAAGCCGAGAGCTACATTCCACTTCCATCATTAGCAATACCAATTTACTGCTGAGAGTGGAACAAGGGCCTAGAGAGAGATACTTCCTGTAGTGCCGGCAGGCAAGGAATGCTGAAAGCTTAGGGTAGAGCAGAACACTCAGAAAAGCCCTCTAGCAAGCCAGGCCTCACTCTAAGCACAGTGTCGAGAAATGTGAATCCCGTGGTGCATTAAGAGTAACTACAGAATACCAAAACTCAAATCCAGCTGAGCTACTGACTAAATTAACTCAACCCACTACACTGACAGCCTGACAGAAAAGAGGTAGGCCCAGGGCATAAATACTATTTACCTCAATCTTTACTATTCTTCCAAACACAATGCCCAGCATTCAATAAAAAAAAATTATACACCAAAAAGCAAGAAAAACAACCCACTGTCAAGAGATAAAGCAATCCACAAAACCAAATCCAGATATGACTCAGATATTGAAAGCAGCAGGCAGAACTTTAAAATAACTATGATTAGTATGTTAAAAAGATCTAGTAGAAAAGTAAACACGCATGAACTATATATTTAAAAAAATGCCAGGTGCTAATGATACAAATTTTTAAAATTATATCCACGTTTAAGAATTCCTTTTATGGGGATATAAATATATTGGGTATAGCTGAAGAATCAGCAAACTTGAAAAGAGGTGAGTAAAAATTACTGAAGATGAAAAATTAAAAGAACAAAAATGAAGAAAATAAGAGCCTTTAAAAACTGTGGGACAATATTATATGGTCTAACATATATGTAATTTGGGTCTCAGACAAAGGAGAACAGGACAAAATATCTGAAGAGAAAATGGCCAAGAATTTTCAAAAACTTATAAAATAGCAAACCACTGACTCAAAAAGCTCAGAGAATTCCAAACAAGAAGGGAGGGAAAAAAAAACCAAAAACCTACAAACATCACATTAAAATTGCAAAAAACAAAGATTAAGAAGAAATCTTGAATTCAGGCAAAACAAACATTATAATAAATAGAGAAGCAAAGAAAAGAATTGTATCAGACTTCTCATCAGTAACAATGCAAGCCAGAGGACCATGGAGTAACACCTTTAAAGTACTAAAAGAAAAAAAACTATCAACTCAGAATTCTATACCCAGCAAAAATATCTTTTAAAAATGACACTAGACTGGGAGAGGGGATGGGAAGTTATTGTTTAATAGGTTCAGAGTTTTTGTTCAGGATAATAAAAAGTATTGGAAGTAAAGAGTGGTGAAGGTTACACAACACTGTGAACGTAATTAATGCTACTAAATCATACACATAAAAACAGCCAAAATGGTAAATCTTATGTTATATACATTTTACCACAATATTTTTTTTTAATGAATTAATACGAGCTGAAAGAATTCACTGCCAGGAGATCTGCACCATAAAAATGTGAAAGGAAGTTCTTCAGGAAAATGAGTATATCAGATGGAAATTTAGATCTACACAAAGGAGTGAAGAGTGCTGGGAACAGTAAAAATCACGGTAAATAGAAGAGATGTTTTCCTATTTTTAATCTCTTGAAAAAATAGTTGTCTACAGCAAAAATGTAACAGTAAATTGTGGGATTTATAACATGTAGAAGTAAAATATATGATAACAACAGCACCAAGGCAGAAGGGAACAAATGGAAGTATACTGATGTGTAAGGATTTTTCGCTATATGCAAAATTATTTGCAGGTAAACTATGATAAGTTAAAGATGTATCTTGTAAACCCTAGTGCAACCACTAAAAAAAATTTAAGACATATAGCTCTTAAGTAAATATAAAACAAAATAAAAATAAATTCCCAATCAAAAAGAAAAAGGGAGAAAAGAGAGATTAAAAGGAACAAAGAACAGATGGGACAAATAGAAAATGACTACCAAGATGGTAAATCTAAGTCCAACCATAGTAATAATTACATGAAATGCAAATAGTCTAAACACCCCAAATAAAAGGCAAAGATTGTCAGATTTAAAAAAAAAAAAAAAAAAAAAGACCCAACTATATATTATCTATAAGAAAACCATTTTTAAGGTTAAAAAAAAATGGAAAAAGATACACTTAAGTGTCACAGATTGAATTATTTCCCCCAAAAAATGTATGTATTAATTTGGCTGGGCCATGATTCCTGGTATTGTGTGATTTTCCTATATGCTGTAAATCCTGCCTCTATGATGTTAATCAGGGAGGATAGGCGGCAGTTGTGTTAGTGAGGCAGGACTCAACCTACATGACTGGACTGTGTTCTGAGGCAGTATCTTGAGATATAAAAGAGAGAAGCAAGCAGAGAGACAGGGGGACCTCATTCCACCAAGAAAGCAGTGCCTGGAGCAGAGCATGTCCTTTGGACCTGGGGTTCCTGTGCTGAGAAGCTCCTAGTCCAAGGGAAGATTGATGATGAGGACTTCCCTCTAGAGCTGACAGAGACAGAAAGCCTTCCCCTGGAGCTGACTCCCTGAATTTGGACTTTTAGCCTCTTTATTGTGAAGAAATAAATTTCTCTTTGTAAAAGTCATCCACTTGTGGTATTTCTGTTATAGCAGCACTAGATGACTAAGACACTATGCAAACACTAATCAAAAGAAAACTGGAGTGGCTATATTAATATAAAGTAGATTTCAGAACAAAAGATAAACAGAGACATTACATAATAATAAATAGGTCAATTCATCAAGATGACATGATATTAATTGTGTATGCATCTAATAACGAGCTTTAAATTACAAAAAAAACAAAAACTGAAATAACTGAAAGAAGAAATGGAAAAAATGCCGATTATAGCTAGAGATTTCACATTCCTCATAGTAGACAGAAAATCTATACGAATATAGAAGACGTGAATAACACTGTCTATCAACTGCACCTAACTAAAAATTATAAAAGAACTCTACTCAATGACAGCAGAATACACACTCTTAACAAGTGCACACGGACAATTTATCAAGACAGACCACCAACATTTTCTGGGCCATAAAACAAATCTCAAAAAATTTTAAAAGATTCAAATCATTACCAGTTATAGTCTCTGACCACAAAAGAATTAAACTATAAATCGATAACAGAAAATATCTGTAAAATCCGCAAATATATGAAAATTAAATAACCCAGGCCAAAAAAAGAAACACTAGGAAAATTAGAAGATACAGGCATACCTAGTTTTATTGTGCTCTGCTTTATTGGGCTTCGCAGATACTGTATTTTTTATAAATTGAAGGTGTGTGGCAACCCTGCATCGAGCCAAGTCTATCAGTGCCATTTTTCCAACAGCATGTACTCACCTCGTCTCTCTGTGCCACATTTTGGTAATTCTCACAATATTTCAAACTTTTTCATTATTATATTTCTTATGGTGATCTGTGATCAGTAATCTTTGATGTTACTATTGTAATTGTTTTGGGGCACCACGAACCACGCCCATATAAGACAACGAACTTAACTGATAAATGTTATGTGTATTCTGACTGCTCCACCCACCAACTGTCCCCCCATCTCTCTCCCTCTCCTAGGGCCTCCTTATTCCCTGAGACATGACAATAATGAAATTAGGTCAATTAATAACCCTACAATGGCCTTTAAGTGTTCAAGTAAATGGAAGAATCGCACGTCTCTCACTTTAAATCAAAAGTTAGAAATGACTAAGCTTAGAGAGGAAGGCCTAGCAAAAGCCGAGAAAGGCTGAAAGCTAGGCAAGGCGTCTTGTGCCAAACAGTTAGCCAACTTGTGAATGCAAAGGAAAAGTTCTTGAAAGACATTAAATGTGCTACTCCAGTGAACACACGAATGATTAGAAAGTGAAACAGCCTTATTGCTGACGTGGAGAAAGTTTTAGTGGTCTGGATAGAAGATTAAATCAGCCACAACGTTCTCGTAAGGCAAAGCCTAATGCAGAGCAAGGCCCTAATTCTCTTAAGTTCTATGAAGGCTGAGAGAAGTGAGGAAGCTGCAAAAGAGAAGTTTGAAGGTAGCAGAGATTAATTCATTAATTCATAACATAAAAGTGCAAGGTAAAGCAGCAAGTGCTGATGTAGAAGCTGCAAGTTATCCAGAAGATCTAGCTAAGATAATTGATGGAGGTGGCTACACTAAACAACAGATTTTCAATGTAGACAAAATAGCCTTATATTGGAAGAAAATGCATCTAGGATGTTCACACTACAGAGGAAAAGGCAACGTCTGGCTTCAAAGCTTCAAAAGACAGACTGAACAACTGGACTAAACCAAAGCTAAGAAGTTTCCTGAATACAACCAAACACTACGAGGGACAGAGTAGCAGGGGTAGGGTCTGGGGATCATGGTTTCAGGGGACATCTAGGTCAACTGGCATAACAAAGTTTATTAAGAAAATGTTCTGCATCTCACTTTGATGAGTGGCGTCTAGGGTCTTAAAAAGCTAGCGAGCGGCCATCCTAGATACATTAATTGGACCCAATCCACCTGGAACAAACGAGAATGAAGAACACCAAAGACACGAGGAAAATTTTAGCCCAAGAGACAGAAAGAGCCACATAAACCAGAGACTCCATCTGCTCGAGACCAGAAAAAATACATGGTGACCGGCTACCACCAACAACCGCCCAGACAGGGAACAAAACAGAGAGCCCCTCACAGAGCAGGAGAAAAGTAGGGTGCAGAACTCAAATTCTAGTAAAAAGACCAGACTTAATGGTTTGACTGAGACTGGAGGGACCCGGGAAGACATGGCTCCCAGACTCTCTGTTAGCCCCAAGACTAAAACCATTCCCGAGGCCAACTCTTCAGAGAAAAATTAGACTGGACTGTGGCACATAAAATGATACTCATGGAGAGTGTGCTTCTTAGCTCAAGTAGATAAGTGAGACTAAATGGGTAGCTCCTGTCCAGAGGTGAGATGAAAAGGCAGAGAGGGTCAGCAGCTGGTTGAATGGACACAGGAAATCCAAGATGGAAAGGAGGAGTATGCTGTCACAGTATAGGAAGAGCAACTAGGGTCACATAACAATGTGTGTGTAAATTTTTGTATGAGAAACTAACTTGAATTGTAAACTTTCACTTAAAACACAATTTAAAAAAAAGACAGGCTGACTCTCTTGTTAGGGGCTAATGCAGCCGATGACTTTAAGTTGAAGCCAATGATCATTTGTCATTCTGAAAATCCTAGGGTCCTTAAGAATTCTGCTAAATCTACTCTGCCCGTGCTCTATAAATGGAATAACAAAGCCTGGATGACAGCACATCTATTTAAAACATAGTTTGCTAAATATTTTAAGCCCGCAAAAATTTTTTTTTAATTGTTGTAATTAAATGAAGTTTACATTTCAAGTTAGTCTCCCATACAAAAAAAAATTTTTTTTTACATACATTGTTATGAGACCCCAACCGCTCACCCCATTCTGTGACAGCATACTCCACCCCTCTGCCCTTGATTCCCCATGAACATTCAACCAGCTCCTAACTCTCTCTGCCTTCCCATCTCACCTCTGGACAGAACCTGCCCCTTTGGGCTCTTGTATCTACTTAACTAAGAGGCACATTCTTCACAAGTATCACTTTATCTCCCACAGTCCAGTCCAATCCCTGTCGGAAGAGCTGACCTCAGAAATTGTTTTAGTTCTAGGGTTATAGAGAGTGCAGGCCGGGGTGCCTCCAGTCTCAGTCAGACCATTAAGTCTGGTCTTCTTACTAGAATTTGAGTTCTGCATCCCATCGTTCTACTGCTCCATCAGGGACCCTCTGTTGTGTTCCCTGTCAGGACGTTCATTGGTGGTAGCCGGACACCATCTAGTTCTTCTGGTCTCAGGCTGATGAAGTCTCTGGTTTATGTGGCCCATTCTGTCACTTGGGCCAATACTTTCCTTGTGTCTTTGGTGTTCTTCGTTCTCCTTTACTCCAAGTGGTTGGGACCAATTGATGCATCTTAGATGGCCACTTGCAAGCTTTTAAGACCCCAGACACCACTCACCAAAGTAGGATGCAGAACATTTTCTTAATAAGCTTTGTTACGCCAGCTGACACAGATGTCCCCTGAAAGCATGGTCCCCAGACCCCCCCATCTCTGCTACTCTGTCTCTCAAAGTATTTGATTGTATTGAGGAAACTTCTTAGCTTTGGTTTAGTCCAGTTGTGCTGGCTTCCCCTGTAGTGTGTGCTGTCCTTCCCTTCACCTAAGATGATTCTTATCTACTATCTAGTTAGTGAATAACCCTCACCCTCCCTCTCCACCCCCACAACCATCAAAGAATGTTTTGTTCTGTGTTTAAACCTTTTCTTGAGTTCTTATAATAGTGGTCTTATACAGTATCTGTCCTTCTGTGACTGACTAAATTCACTCAGCATAGTAAGTTCCAGCTTTCACCATGTTATACTATGTTTCACAGCTTCATCATTGTTCTTTATTGTTGCACAATATTCCATTATGTGGATATACCATAGTTAGTTTATCCATTCATCCGTTGATGGGTACCCAGGTTGCTTCCATCTTTTTGCTATTGTGAACAGTGCTGCGATGAACATGTAAGCCCACTAAATATTTTAAGCCCAGTGTTGAGATCTACTGCTCAGAAAAAAAGATTCCTTTGAAAACACTACTACTCATTGACAATGCACCTAGTCACCCAAGAGCTCTGATAGAGATGTACAAGGAGATTAATGTTGTTTTCATGCATGCTAACCACAACATCCAAAGGATCTCTGGTGGCACAGTGGTTAAAGCGATCAACTGCTAACTGAAAGGTCGGCAGCTTGAAACCACCAGCGGCTCCGCAGCAGAAAGATGTGGCACTATGAGTCAGAATTGACTTGACGGCAGTGGGGTTTTGGAACACAACATCCATTCTGCAGCCTATGGATCAAGGAGTAATTTAGACTTTCAAGTCTTATTATTTAAGAAACATATTTTGTAAGGCTATAGCTGCCATAGATAGTGATTCCTCTAATGGATCTGGGCAAATAAAATTGAAAACCTTCTGGAAAGGATCCATCATTCTGGATACCATTGAGAACATTTGTGATTCATAGGAGGAGGTCAAAATATCAACATTAACAGGGGTTTGTAAGAAGTTGATTCCAACCCTCATGGATAACTTTGAGGGGTTCAAGACTTCAGCGGAGGAAGTAACTGCAAATGTGGTTGAAAGAGCAAGAGAACTAGAATTAGAAGAGAAACCAGAAGATGTGACCAAATTGCTGCAATCTCATGATAAAACTTTAACGGATAAGGAGTTGCCTCTTATGGATGAGCAAAGAAAGTGGTTTCTTGAGATGAATCTACTCCTGCTGAAGATGCTGTGAACATTGCTGAAGTAACAACAAAGTATTCAGAATATTACATAAACTTAGTTGATAAAGCAGAGGCAGGGTTTGAAAGAACTGACTTCAATTTTGAAAGCATTTCTACTGTGGGTAAAATGCTATCAAACAGTATCGCATGCTACAGAGAAATCTTTCGTGAAAGGAAGAGTCAACTGATACAGCAAACTTCACTGTTGTCTTATTTTAAGAAATTGCCACAATCACCCCAACCTACAGCAACCAACACCTTAATCAGTTAGCAGCCATCAACATCAAGCCAAGACCCTCCACCAGTAAAAAGATTATGACATGCTGAAGGCTCAGATGATGGTTAGCATTTTTTTGCAATACAGTACCTTTTAATTAAGGTATTAAGAAACTAGAATTCTGTGAAACATTTAAGAAAGAAATAATACCAGTTCTATGTAAACTCTTATCAGAAAATAGAAGAGGAAGGAAAAATTCTCAACTCATTTAAAAGAGTGGGCATTATCCTGATTCCAAAACCAAAAACATTACAAGAAACCTACAAACCATTATCCTTCATACAGATGCAAAAAACATCAACAAAATATTATTTTATCAATATATTTAATTTAACATATTTTTACGCAAATAACACACACCTTCTGCATTTGTTTGCTGGCCATGCCCTCCCTCCCCCCACCCCTCGCCCCAAGGCAACCTCGCCAGCACACTGCGCTAATTTTTCTTCACGGCAACATGTTTAAAAAATAAAAAAACTCTCATAGCCATGCCTATGAAAAAAATTCACTGGGGGAGGACGCCACCAGCAAACAAATGCAGAAGTGTGCTTTACTTGTGTGAAAATAAGGTAGTTCAATTGTTTAACACAATAATTAAATACACAGGGAAATAAATCTTACTACCAATGAAATACAAATAAATATCCATTATTACCTACTTGATTAGCAAACTATTTCAAAGTCGTAACATCCAATGTCAGCTAAGTTGTAATAAAATGGTAGCATTCGTTTGGAAAACAATTTGGCAACACCAATTGAACATGACAAAATTACCCACACTATGTGACCCAGCAGGAGCACTGGTGGCGCAGTGGTTAAGCGTCGGTCTGAACCCACCAGCTGCTCGGCAGGAGAAAGATGTGGCAGTCTGCTTTCATAAAGATTTATACCCTTGGAAATCCTATGGGGCCATTCTACTCTGTCCTATATGGTCGCTATGAGTCAGATCGACTTGACAGCAACAGGTTTGTTTTGTTTTTGGTATGTGACCCAGCAATGACACCCCTAGGATTTATTTCAATAATACAGAAGAAACAGTTCTATGCAAAACTATACACCTTATAAAACAATAACTCATGCTTACCTCCAAATAGATTATTTTTAAAACTCAGACAACAAATGAGAAAGATCTGACATAAAGCCTTTCCAGACTCATTCCTGTGTCTCCCAATATGCCACGTGCATATTGAAATTGTAGTTTCTAACACATTTCCTAAGAGTTATATATTCTTATTTCTGTCTCTATCGCCTACAACATAAGTCCCTCAAGAACAGAGACATGGCTCGTTAATCTTTGTATTGCTAGTGCCCAGGACTGTGCCTAATAGGCTTTTAATAAACACCTGACTGATGATGGATGATGGAAAAATGAATGCTGGGGCAGCTTTGGAGAGATGAGAGGGAAGCCAGAAACAGAGTGGTTGGGCTAGAGCCAAGAGCTCAGAAGTAGATTAACAGGAAACTAGACAGCAAAACAATGATGTATACAACCTCCTTGGATAAGGTCATGTTGACCTACAGAGAACACATCAGTATATACAAAGAAAACATCAGAGCAATACATTTACTGATTCATATTACTTATATTTATTCATCTAAAATGTCTGGATAAGGAAAATAAATTAGGAAGGAAAGTCCCAGGTTAATTACCTAGTAGATATTTTCTAATATAGAAAAATTCAAAGGGTATGCATTTATAATATATAACACAAAAGTAATTAAAAAAAAGAGTGTATTTCTAATATACCCAGTAAGAGATACTAGATGAAAGAGGTTTATGGTAATAGGGTCTAACAGAGCAAAAGGGGTTCAAACTCGATAAGCCACGGTTAGGACAGGATAAGGAGCAATGACTTCTCATGGTCTATGCACCCCTTTTCATGAGTCCCTCTGCAGCCCTGAGCAACAAAGGTAGGGACACCATGACCAGGGGAGAGAGTAACTACCAACACAAGGACCTTCTTCCACATGAAGGTCAGATCCTCTCCAACTGGAGTGAACTATGTGCCCCTCCCGTGAGGAGGTGGGCTGGGGAAGGGGGCACACAGAGGTAGTGTTGAGAGAGAAGGGAGAGAAAAATAAATTCGAAAAACTCAGACCAAACTCTGAAGTTAACTATGTACCTATTAGTGGGCCTGCACACCTTGGATAACATCAAGCTTCTTTATGCTTCTCTTTGTTTAAGAACCAGAGAAAGGTCCTTATGTTCTGGAATCTTACCCTCCATGGGATCTTCCCTAAAATCCAACTGTGAGAATATCATCATGTTATCATAGCAAAAATCTGGGCTCTCTCTAAATGTCTAGGAAAAGTGAACTGCATTATGTATCTCAATTTGAAAAATATAATAATGCCAAGCTATAGGGCTGAATAATCATGGCTGGATTTTCTCTATTAGTTATTTATATGGTTATTTGACTTATAATAGTTATTATAGTTATATAGTTATTTGACCCCCAAGGTTCCTGAGGTTTACATCAACCGGGATATTTCAAATATTGTACAGATAAGGTACTCCCCATGTATATATGTATGTCATGGTTTGAATTATGTCCCCCCAAAAATGTGTGTATCAATTTGGCTAGGCCATGATTCCTGGTACTGTGTGATTTTCCTGTATATTGTAAACCTGCCTCTATGATGTTAATGAGGGAGGATGGGTGGCAGTTGTGTTAGTAAGGCAGGACCTGATCTACAAGACTGGCTTGTGTCCTGAGGCAATCTCTTGAGATATAAAAGACAGAAGTGAGCAGTGAGACAGGGGGACCTCATACCATCAAGAAAGCAGTGCCAAGAGCAGAGCACGTCCTTTGGACCGGGGTCCCTGCGCCGAGAAGCTCCTAGTCCGGGGGAACACTGAAGAGAAGAAGGCCGACAGAGAGAAAAAGCCTTCCCCTGGAGCTGACACCCTGAATTTGGACTTGTAGCCTACTTTGACTGTGAGGAAATAAACTTCTCCTCATTAAAACCATCCACTTGTGGTATTTCTGTTGTAGCAGCACGAGATGACTAAGACAATGTACACACATATAAGACAGTCATGTATACACACACAGAAAACTGCTAACATTGTAGAGTTTAAAATATAAATGTTACCCAATATTTACACCACCTTACTTTGGTAGGAGAAAGGTTAGGAGACAGGTCTAATCACTCTCTGGAGGTTCCCTCTGTGACTTTCTCTTACCCGTTCCTGTAGAAGCTCCACAACTTGCTGGACACAATCATTTACATCACAGGAGTCTGTTTTCAGCACCAATTCAGGAGCCTCTGGTTTTTCATATTCAGAATCAATGCCAGTGAAACCTGTAAATGGTATCAGATAATAGAGGGAGGAGAATTCAGATTAAAACAGAACAGGCTTGTTTATCAGTGCAAGTATCTACTATGTTAAAGTTTGTATTTGTAAGGCCCCTCTAAGCTACAGGGTTATAGTACTGAAACTTCTCTTTCTTGGGAGGTTTTTAATAAAGCTTTTATTTCCTCTTTAAACGCATGTCTCTCTTTCTCTCTCTCTCTCTAAAGTATATGCCTGCATTGCCTGTGAAGAAATAAGCATTCACTATCAGGCGATCCGTGCATATCAATTTCTTTACAGGAATACACAGGACAAAGTACCTGAGCCCTGGGCATAAGACTGAACTTGATCAGTTCTTCTCTCAATGCAAAAATTGATACTAAATCAATCTGTCCATTACATTCACAAGGCTTATCTACGGCCAAACTGAAGCTCTGCAGGCTTCCTTCTGCCATCAGAAAACAAGCGTTCATTCAAAACAAATACTACTGGCTTAAACAAAACATAAATAAAGGAGAAAAGGCTGTTATTATTATAAAATACATTCCACAGACAGACAAAATCAACTCAGATATTAACCACTATTTGGATTTTCCCTACTGTATATGTGTTACCATGTAACCGCCAAGAAAAGAAAGAATTCACAATGTTTCCCCAAAGGGAGTGGGCTCCATGAACTGAAGACAGGTTGCTCCTGTCTTATACCCTGACGTTAACCCTGTATGTAAATCATTCAAGGGCTGCCTGCGTCGAAATGCTTGGGTCATTCTTGGGTTATAAATTAGAATAGTAAGCATGAACTTAAAATCATTACAAGATCCAGTTAGTGTCCATTTTGCCATGAGACCAGAAGAAGTGGTTGGTGCCCAGCTACCATTACTGAATACTGTGATCAAAGATTCTGTAGAAGAATATTGATCAAAAGGGGGAAAACGCAGAACAGAATTTCAGATTCTCATGGACTCTAGACTTCCTGGAGCCATGAAGGTTAGATGAACCCATGGAACTTTTGCCCTGAGATAATCTTTAAACCTTAAACCAAAAATATCCCCTGGGAAGTCTTCTTAAAACCAAACAATAGTTTAGCTTAACTAGTAAAGAATGTCTGCCTTGAGCACTATGCTCTTTTAAGATCTAAATAAGATCAAATGACAAAGTAACTCAAAAGATTAGATAGGAAACGTAGGGGGCAGTGAATCTACACTAGTGGGGGAGGAACAACTCAGAAAAGGAGGGTAGGAATGGTTGCACAACTGGAAGAATGTAATCAGTGCCACTGAATTGCACATGTAGAAACTGCTGAACTGGTTTATGTCCTGCTGTGTCTATTCTCAACAATAAAAATAAACTACACAGAAAAAAGAGGTCCAGTTATCACAGGAGTTCTAAAATATATGATACAAACCAACAGGTACTCGTTTCATCTAAGTGTCAAATGAAGTCCTGAACAGAAGAAGAAATTTCTGCATTACCAATATTCCCAGCAGTATTTAGTGGTACGTCACAACTGAAATAAGCTGGGAAAATAATTCTGGTTAGAACACTGGTTCTTGGGCTCTGATTCTCAAACTTGGACATACCAGAATTACCGGGGTCCTACCCATTAAGAGTCTGATTTAGTTGGTCTGGGGTATAACCTTGGCGTTTGATTTTTTTAAAGCTCCCCAGGTAAAGCTAATGTGCAGCAAAGCTTCAGAACCGCTGGGTTAGAAGACTTGGTTTAGTATTTTAAAAGTCCAGGAATTATCTCCCCTAGCTAATTTATCCCATATGTAAAACCTACACAGTGAGGAAAACATTTATATTTCAGTAGGTAATAAAAAACCACTTTAGGAGTAATTGTGAAAATAATTTGGATATGAAATGGCAGGCACTGGCATAAATTTACTGTTTAGTAAATTCTATATAAAGATCTATGAAAGCCTGAAGTCCCTGAATGTATTCAATCCTGTCTGCCCTTGAATGTTCACCATCACACCTCTGAAACGGCATTGGTAGGGTACTTGTTAAGCACCATCCTGACAATGAGTAAATGATTTTTAAAAATTTAAACAACTCTACAATGAAGAACTCTTATCATCATGCAAACCTAAATCTAAACTAAATAAATAAATATATGAAAACCCATTGCCGTCGAGTCGATTTCAACTCACAGCAACCTTATAGGACAGAGTGGAACCGCACCAGAGGGTTTCCACAGAGCGGCTGGTGGATCAAACTGCCAACCTTTTGGTCAGCAGCTGAGCTCTTAACCACTGTGCCAAATATATACACATACACAAATGTACATATATACACAGATGCATGCATATTAGCCTAATGAACATTTTCTCACTGTCTACTTACAGGACTTCAGCAATGCTTGGGAAAGCAAACAAGTGACACAGAGAAAACCAGTCTAATGCAAACACACCCCCAGATACAGAATGCAGACTGTAAGCAACTCAAGGTCATTTTGGATGCAATCTTACTCATCTTTGCACCCCCAGAACCAACCCAATACACCCGCTCCTCACTTACTTGACATGGTGAGGTTCCAAAGACGAGGTCGTTACATAAAATTTGGCATTATCCAAAAATGGTGTTGTTGTTTTTTTTTCTGCTTTCAGAACATCCATTTGTCCAATGTTTTTTAATTTAGAAAATATGATCATAGAAATAATAACAGCTAAGATGTACTGATGTGCTCCTCACTATGACGAGCCCAGTTACGGATTATTCCTCTGCAGAGAAGGACGTTTGGAGGAGAGCCGGGCTGCGTGACCAGAGGGCTCAGAGTTTAACCACTTCACCTTCCTCCTGGGCTGGGTCAGAGCCTCCCTCACGGGGCCACCTCCAGGGCTTCACTCCCATCCTGGCATTCAGGATCCCAGAGCCGGCTCTGCCCTCCAGGTCTGGCGAGTCACTGAGTCACTGAGGCTCAGGACTTCCTGCAAGGGCACTGGGAGCCTGGCTGCACACCCGGCCCACCAAGGCGGAGGCTTCAGGCCCAGTTCGGCTCGCTTTGGGATACCATTAAACTTGCACACATTTCTTCCAAACACCCTCTCTGATTGCTCTTTGTTTCCTCCCTTCCCAAACCCGCTGCCATGGAGTCGATTCCAACTCATAGTGACCATACGGGATAGAGCAGAACTGCTCCATAGGGTTTCCAAGGCTGTAAATCTTTACAGAAGAAAACTATCACATCTTTCTCCTGCTGAGAGGCTGATCGAGCGCTTTAACCACTGTGCAACCAGGGCTCCTTCCCCTCCTTTCCCACCCCACAGTCCACTCAAAGGCTGTGCAGTCACACAGGAGGCCAGCCCCGAGCTATAGCTGGAGGCTACATCCCTGGGTGGGGGTGGGGATGGTGGGGATGGGGGTGCAGGGCTGTGCAGCCCAGCTTCTCAGAGGCTGCCTGGAGACCATCCTCAAGGGAGGGGACACTCTGCAGCCATTACCCTGCCGCCACCTCATTAACATGCAAAATAGATAGATTTTTTTACTATTGTCATAAATATGAAATGGCTGCTAAGGAGAAATGCAGAGGAAGTGTACACCTTGCAAATAGAAAGTACTGATAAATCTGTGTGGCCATCGCCCTCCTCTGACAAGCACTTACTGTGCCAGATATTATGCCTTAAGCTTCCTAACATGGTAAGTGCTAGGGAAACAAAAATGATGGAGATTTTATCCCTGCTCACCAGGAGCGTACTCCAGCCAGGCAAATAAATCTGCCACCCTTAGCAGTCCGTCCTTACAAAAACAGCAAAACCAAACAGCTACAAATGGAAGAAGTGAAAGATTTAGACTCCGGATGCTATACATGTCATTTTGATTCTTTACCAAATCTCTATTACAAAAAAACTAAAGTGAAAAGGGCTAAACAGTTTTCCATCCATTATCATAAATTATTCAAGTCAGACAGCCTGCTATTTCTGAGTCAAGAAAGTGCAGGCTTAATAGGTAAAAGAGCTCAACAGCAATGCCCCTCATCAAGGAACTGAGTCTCCATGGCGGCACGACTGGATAGCTGCCTTGCCCGAGGAAGTCGATTTCTCCAAGGTAGGTGGAGTTCACTGTAACTGCTAGAACTTTCCCTGGACCACAGAGCTCTTAGGGACTTCCCATCACACCCCGTGCTGAGAAGGCAAACAAAAGTTACCTGCGTGAATCACTGAACTCTAAACAATGTTGACTAAGTCATCTACCTTCATTTTTTTTTTTTTTTTTTTTTTTTAATGTTGGCATTCCTGTTCCTCTTAACAGTAATGTTGTTGTTGTCTGTGGGACTCAAACCAGCCCGACCCACGGCAACCCCACACACAAGAGACTGAAACACTGCCCAGTCCTGCACCATCCCCATGATAAGTTGCAGATCAGACCCTTGTGATCCATAGTGTTTTCACTGGCTGATTTTCAGAAGTAGAGCATCACACCTTTTTTCCTAGTCTTAGTCTGGAAGCTCCACTGAATCCTGTTCAGCATCATAGCAACACACAAGCCTCCACTGACAGATGGGTGGTGGCTGTGCATGAGGTACACTGGCCAGGAATCAAACCTGAGTCTCCAAAATAGCAGACAAAAACTCTGCCCCTGAACCACCAACATCACCTTAACAATAGTAGAACGGGCCTAATGTCAAAGGATGTCTGCAAGATAAATAATATGATCAGCATCAAAGGCCACAGCAGAGGTCAGTTTTTAATCTCTCCTTCAATGATCAAATGTTCTTAACAGTTGAAACTCTGAGAGCAGACATGTGCTCTGACCATAAAACCTAAAAAGCAAGGTGTATATATTTTGATGGAATCTGTGATACGTTGTTTCAATTTAAAATCTGTGAGTAAGGGACCATTCCAAGCACGGTGATATAAATAAAAGCATGACATTGTCCTTGCCCTCAAGATACTTATAATTCAGGCATTTTTCCTCACTGGCTATGGAATTTCCTATACTTTCACTGAAACAAACGGAGAGTAGAGGTATTCGCAGTTGGCAATTAATATCCACCTAACGCTTATTTTGTTGTTAGGTGCTGTCAGGTTGGTTCCGACTCATAGAGACCCTGTGTACAACAGAATGAAACACTGCCCAGTCCTGTGCCACCCTCACAATCATTGTTATGCTTGAGCCCACTGTTGCAGCCACTGTGTCAATCATCTCGGTGAGGGTCTTCCTCTCTTTCCCTGACCCTTTACCAAGCATGATGTCCTTCTCCAGGGACTGGACCCTCCTGATTACACATCCAAAGTATGTGAGACGAAGTCTCACCATCCTCGCTTCTAAGGAACGTGCTGCTGTACTTCTTCTAAGACAGATCTGTTTGTTCTTCTGGCAGGCTCAGTCCATCATATATTCAATATTCTTTGCCAACACCATAATTAACCAATATGAGGCCTCTAAAATTATATCCAGGTTTCCACCAATCCCCGGAGCCCCAACCTCTTAAAACTTTGCCTTGTGAGTAGGATTCCATCATCCACACAATCAACAAATACTCATTTAGCCTACAGAGCCAGGAACTGTGCTAGGCCTGAGAGATACAACAGATCCAGTTTCTGTTCTCATGGAACTCCAAGTCGTCGGAACAGCCCCAATCTCTTGAAAAGATTATCAGTCCCCATTATGGTAAGACAAATGCCTAAGCAAAGAAAAACTGGAAAGAAAACTATTTACCTTTTATTTCTCCAGCCCGTGCTTTTTTGTAGAGTCCTTTCACATCTCTCTGTTCACAAACATGCAGAGGAGCATCAACAAATACTTCAAAAAAAGGTAAACTGGCACCCTCATGAATCTGCCTTGCATTGTTACGATCCTTTCAAAAAAAAAAGAAGACATGCACAGAAACATAATAAAAAATGATCACATGAACTAATTAATATCAAGAGCAAGTAAAGGTACTTTTCAGCTGAGTTAGTGTAAAATATTTTATTCCAAATTAAAATTTTAAAATATAAACTGAAAAAAAAAAAAAGTAAATCCAAGAAATTATTAGGTTAACATGCCCATTCTTCGTAGTAGTTTAAAAAAGCATACTGTTCTGAAAATCCGGGATACTGAAGATTTATAGGAGGGTCAACAAAAGATGCCTCATAAAATTTTTCACCTAAATGTTATGTGGACCCTGAGCTCTGGCCCACCTTGAATGCAGGAGTCATCAGGCCTTTCTGTAATACCATGCTCAGCTTCAGCCTGAGCTGTCATGAAAGCAACTTCACGAAAAGCAACTTCAAAAAAAAGGTCCATTTACAATCCTGAGGTTAGTTTATTCAACTCCCTTTATCCCTCACTCTAAACTCTCTCCACTCTATCCTCTGGAACACTGTTTCCTTTGTAAGTCAACCTCTTCCTCCTGATCTTAAGTAAAACCAGATTCTCCCTTGAAGCTGCCACTTATCTTGCAGTTCCCGAGTGCAAGCTCTACATTCACACCCTCTGTACCAAGGGGCTAAAAGGCAGAACCAACATTTTCAAAGCTCGCCCCTGCAATGTCTACCATTCTTTTTCCATTTAGTTCAGTTAAGCATTCACCACCTTCCTTATGGCCTCTCTGACAAACGATGCTTATTTCCACTCTTACCAGATGACCTTATTTCCTATTTCAAAGAGAAAATTCCCTATCAGACATCAATGCTCCCAATCATCCTCTGTCATATAAATAAATCTACATCCCCATCCCTCTTGATCGCCCCCTCTCCAGCCACTCTTGCTCTTCACATATTTTAGATCCTCCTGGCCCATCTCTTCCTGCAGGACCTTGCTCAATCATTATATCTACTCTGAAATCTTCAGCCTCTTCCTTCTGAACTGAGTTTTCCCCCAGCAACAAACAAGTCATTCATATCCATTAATAGCAAACAAATAAATTATACAAAAACACTCCCTTAATCATAGGAACTTTTCAGTCTTCAAATTACCAGGACTTTCTGCTGCATTTCACACAACTAACACTATGGATACCTATAATGTTAGTCCCTGATCGTTCTTACGACGACTCCCCATAGGATCCTCCTACTTCATCTATCCCTTAAACTCTGGTATTGCCCATACTCCATCCAGAGCCCACTGCTTACCTTACATGGTTCCTGAGCACTTTTCTCAGCTACCTTCATAGTTTAAACTACAACATACATGCTGACAACTTAAGCTTGAGCCTTGAACTCTGTCTTGAAACTAAAAACACACCATTTCCAACTTCCTACTAAGTATATCCACCTGGATATCCTATAGGCACTTCAAGCTCATATTCAAAATTCAATCCATTTGCTTTTTTCTCAACTTGTATTTTACTCCTATACTGCTCAAATCAAGACTATTGGAATCCTAAGGTGTGTTCTAGTTCTCTTCCTCTCTCCCTCTACATTCATTCATTCATTCACAAAGTCCTTTAGATTTTACCACCAAAAATTCCACAAATCCAGTTTGTTGTTCTTCCCTACTCCCTAGTTGGTCGCATTTTTCTTCTCTGGAGATACTGCAACATCCTTTTACCAGTCTTCTGGCTAAATCTATTGTTTCAATCCTATATAGCTTTCCTGAGCTCTAGAGTCAATTCCAAAGACCCGGTGGTCATCTCCACTTAAGACACTCCACTAGTACTTCAAACTTAAACCTAAAACGAAACAATTATCTCCTCCCTTCTATCCTGTATTTTCTAACTCAATCATACCACCCTCCAGAAGGATCTATTTTTCCCCCACAATCAGCAATTCACCCAGGCTCCAAGTCCTACTGAGGCTACAGCCTTAAGTGAACTCAGATATGCCCCATCTTTTCTATTCCCACTGCCACTGCTTGAATTCATGCCCTTTTCCTTGCAAGGGCTGGTACTACTGCAAAAGCCTCCTAACTGCTCTCCCTCCTCCAGACTGTTCTCACTCCAGGATTCAAAGGTGCCTCACTAAAATGCAAACTCCATCACATCATTCCCCTATTACAAGCCAAAAACTATTAACTATCTATGGAATAAAGTCCTGGGAAGTTCAGAGCTCAACATCTGGTGGGCAGGAAAGGGTTAACTCAAAATGGCCTGGACTGCTCAGGCCCTGCACATTCCAGGCCCTAGGCCAACTCCAAGGAGAAGATAACCTCTGAGCCCTAGGAGTGTTCTGCCTAATTAACAGTGCTCTTGCATGCCTAAGGCCTTGGGCCATGCTGTACCAGTTTGACCAGGTAAGTTGTCATAGTAACGCCATTTGCCATTTGCGGTAAAGGGTTTTTGCTCTAAGGGGAAATGGTATCTGAATGGCTGAGGTCACTCACACAGGTTGCTGCATGCCAACAGGAATGACCCCTAATAAAAGCTCTAGACACCAAAGCATCCCTGGCTGGCAATACTTCACACATGCCTGTCACACCTCATTGATAGGAGAATGAAGCATACCTGTGCAGCTCTACTGGGAGGGCATACCTGGAAGCCTGCCCTGGCTTCTCCTGGACTTTGCCCCCCACGTCTTTTCCCTTTGTTGATTTTAATCGTTATCCTTTTCCTATAATAGACCATAACTGTGATTGTAACAGCTTTTCTGAGTTCTGTGAGTACTTCCAGCAAATCACTGAGCCTGAGGGTGGTCTTGGGGACTCCTGACACATCTAGTCTCTGCTAATCACTCTGGCTTCATCTCCTCCCACATTCATTCTGCATAACAGTCATACCAAACTGCCCACAGCTCCCCAAAAGACCACACTCCCTCACATAGCCATGCCTTTGCAAATACTGTACTACTACCTTCTCTGTCTGACATAGCTTTCTCCCTCCAATAAGTGTACTCCCACCCATCCACAAGACTCAATTCAAGTACCACCTCTTCTGTGAATCTTCCACAGCACCTTTCACATGCCTGCCTTCACGCAATCACTTACACCAAGGTATCATGACTGTTCCTATCTCCTTGTTCTCACCAGAGTATCAACTCCTTCAAGACAGAAACTGTCAGGTTTATTTTTAGAACCAAGATGCCAGCTCAGAGGCTGGCACAGAGGTATCAATAACTGTTTCTGGAGTGAATGAACAAATATAATCGTGACTGGACAGAAAAATGCACATATTTTATATTGCATGGTTTGATCTTAATTGTACTACTGATTTTGACATACTCAGACCTCATTCTTAGTGCTTTCAAAGATGAGCTCAACAAAGGTTTTCCTCCACACTGAGTACAAAGGAGCCAAAGAGCAGCTCAGTACTTTTAGACACCCAGGTATTAGCCGACAGCTCTCCAAATCAGGCGTTGCTGTCTTTCCTCTTTTCTAAGAGTTGCCAAGATTCCCAGAAGGTACAAGAACATCAGTGTTACTGTATTACTGTCAAAACTGTTTATATTCAAGGATTCAGAACTCTATAAAACAACTCTCATTCTGCATATAGACTTCATTATAAACATACTTTAAGCTAATGTATTAACACTGATCACAAGGTTTTTAGGGAATGAAAAGTAGCTACTCCTCACCAAACCTTTCAAGGATTCCTGCCACGGTCATCTCAACTAGGTGGACCTGTGTGACTGACACTCCATTTGACACTTATCTATAATCCTTACAGGTCAAATTTTGTCTTTTAAAAAGAAAAAAACTATGTAATCATCCAAATTTCTTTATGATACAGTATTATGATTGTGCTATTAACATCTGTTATATTTACTGAACACTTATTACACTGCAGGCACCATGCTGAGGACTTTGAATGCACAACTTTACTAGCCTGCCTAGCAACCCTGGGAGGTAGGCATTATTATCTGAGTTTAAAAAGGTTAAGTAAACCGACCAGGGTTGAAACAACAGTAACTGGCAGACCTAAGTTTCGAGACCGTTTGTGTCTTGACTCCAAAGTCTCTGCCCTTCCCCACTATACTAACTTGTTCTTTGATATCAGGGCTTCCTAAGGGGCTGTACTATCATTCAACAATCACTAAGCTTCCACTGTGTTCCAGGAGCTGGGCCTGGTAGCAAGGCTACAAAGAAAAATAAGATGCCATCCCCACTCTGAAGGGGACAGTGGGGTTCAGAGGCAGCACAGCACGGTGACAAAAGCACAGGTTCTGAAGACTCACTATGTGGGATCAAGTCTTTGCTCTAGCACATACAGTGTCTGATCTTGGGCAATCTATGCCTGATTCCGTGCCTCTACCTTCCTCACTGTATGATGAGAACTAAATAAGCTAATTCACATAAAAGCACTTAAAACAGTTACCAGTACATAGTAAGTGTCCAATAAATACTGGCTGCCATTATTATTAATGTTATTACTGCTACTATTAGCACCACCAACAAATGAACAGATATTTATAATAAAACGATGTCTTAAAGTACAATAATGAGGGCACCAAAGACGGGAAGCCAACAAAGCCTAAGGAAATACAAGAAGTTACCCAAGAGGAGGAGATACCTAACCTGAGCCTCAAAGGAAGACCTGGAGTCTCCTGGAGTTAAGGACAGAGGAGAGAAAAGAAGGCATCTCAGACAGTGGTGAAACTCAAATCCTGGGGTAAGAAGCAACAATTCAGTGTTGTTGTGGTCTCTAAAGAGGAAGAGAGTGATGAGAGATAAGACTCAAAAACTGAGCTAAGAAGGCATGGTAATGGGACATAAAATGATACTCGTGAAGAGTGTGCTTCTTAGATCAAGTAGATACATGAGACTAAATGGGCAACTCCTGTCCAGAGGCAAGATGAGAAGGCAGAGAGGGTCAGGAGCTGGTTGAACGGACACGGGAAATCAGGGGTGGAAAGGAGGAGCATGCTGTCACAGTATAGGGAGAGCAACTAGGGTCACATAACAATGTATGTGTAACTTTTTGTATGAGACTAATTGTAAACTTTCACTTAAAGTACAGCAATAAAATAAAATAAAATGAAGGCATGGTAGGACACATGTCAAAAAACTTAGATTTTCCCTGGTGTCTGACATATGGTGAGTATTCATGAAATAATCTGAAATAATAAGCTTGAAATAATTTGGCCATTGGCTTCAGTTCAACAACTCTAGGTATACCTTGGGTTTTTTATAGCAGGTTTCATCAAAAATGATTTACTCAGGAAGTCATTTCTAGCACAGAAACATTTTAGGTTAATTATTTTAATTCAGACTTAGTCTCAAAGCACATGTCAGTGTTTATATGGTTTGTCTGCTTTATCCAATATTATATTCTCAATAAGTGTAATCAGAACAGCAGTGGCACAAAAAAAACATACCTCAGTATAAGGTGATATAAAACTTGTGATGCACACTAGGCCAGCATCTGCAAACAGCTTAGCAACTTCTGCAATACGACGGACGTTTTCTTCTCTGTCTTCAGGGCTAAAGCCAAGATTTTTATTGAGACCCTGACGAATGTTGTCACCATCCAAAGTATAGCATGGAATACCATGGCAAACCAAGTACTCCTCCAAAGCCATGCTCACCGTGGTCTTCCCCGCTCCAGATAAGCCTAAAGTAAACAGTCCAAACAGATTCCATATGCAAAGTGAGAAGGGTAATTCTTTATTAATAAAGAACTTTAATTACAGGCTTAATTACTTTCATTATTCACAGCAGTCTCTTGGCAATATTCTTACCCAATATTTCTCTATATAAGAATTACCTCCTACCTAGGAAAACATCTACAGTTTAAACACAGTAAGCATGTATGTTTTTAATAGTACATATGTACGCACAAAGGCATTCTTGAAATTACTGATGAGTCAGAAAAGGGCTTAACTAATTTTAATATCAAATATGGTTGGGGGGAAGATATTCATTTTGTGCTCTTATTATCACTATTCTAAAGTTGCACGCCAAATTTTAAAACAAAGTTATATGCCCCAATTATCTGTGAAATTATCTACACCTCAACACTTCAGACAACGGAAGGAAAAAAACAGTGAATAGTACAGTTACCTCCATATCCCAGGATCACCACTTCTACTAAGTCAACCATGACAAAGGTGTCTGGGAGTCCAATTTATAATACAACTAACCTTGAAAGAATACCCTCATTTCAATTCACCCACCTCTACTAACAACGAGAAGTAAAGGAGAAGAAAAGAGCACAGGTTTAGATATGCACTAATGCTTGCCATTTTGGTGAGGGTGTAATAACATTGTTCATAACCAAGATAATTATAAAGAAAGAGACTAAATACTGAAGTCTGGTATACTGATAACTGGAAAAAAATAAAGAAAGGAAGACATGCAGAGAGGCTTAATATAGTATTATATGCTATATACATTAAAATATATATTAGAAGTATGACAGATTATATTCTCCAAAGATGGCCACAACACATTCTTCCATCCTACCAGCTCTTCCACAATATGGCGTTGCCACTGTCACATCAAGGGATAGAGTCTAATCCCTTTACCTTGAATCTGGACTGGACTTAGAACTTGCCGGTAACAAAAAGAACACAGTGGAATTGATGAATATGTGACTTATGAGGCTGGGTCAGGAAAGGCCATGCAGCTTCTCTCTGGATGCTCAACGCAGGAAAAGTCAGTCACTAAACCCCTGAGACCACTAAGCTGGAGAGACTCCAAGTAGGTATTCTAGTCAACAGCCCCAGCTAAGCTTCCAGATGAGAAGTAGCATCAAGAGAAAGTCATCTTAGATGCCCAGCCGAGCCTTCAGATGATCGCAGCCCAAGTTAAGAACACAACCACTGTGGAGAGACGGAACACTTACACACTGCTGGCAGAAATGTAAAATGGTACAACCACTTTGGAAATCGATTCGGCACTTCCTTAAAAAGCTAGAAATAGAAGAACCATATGATCCAGCAGTCCCACTTCTTGAATATATCCTAGAGAAATAAGAGCCCTCACACGAATAGATATATGCACACCCACATTCACTGCAGCACTGTTCACAACAGCAAAAAGATGGAAACAACCCAGATGCCCATTAACGGATGAATGGTTAAACAAACTATGGTATATTCACAGAATGGAATACTATGCAACGATAAAGAATGATGAATCTGCAAACACTCTCATAACACGGATGAATCTGGAAGGCATTACGCTGAGTGAAATTAGTCAGTTGCAAAAGGAACAATACTGTATGAGACGACTATTACAAGAACTCAAGAAAAGGTTTAAACAGAAGGAAACATTCTTTGATGGTTACGAGGGTGGGGAGGGAGGAAGAGGGGTATTCACTAACTAGACAGTAGACAAGAAATTATCTTAGGTGAAGGGAAGGACAACACACAATACAGGGAAAGTCAGCACAACTGGACTAAACCAAAAGCTGAGAAGTTTCCTGAATACAACCAAAAACTTCGAGGGAGAGAGTAGCAGGGGCAGAGGTCTGGGGACCATGCTTTCAGGGGACATTTAGGTCAATCGGCATAACAAGGTTTATTAAGAAAATGTTCTGCATTCCATTTTGGTGAGTGGCATCTGGGGGCTTAGAAGCTAGCAAGCAGCCATCTAAGATGCATCATCAATTGGTCCCAACCCACCTACAGCAAAAAACAAGGAAGAACACCGAAGACACAAGGAAAATATTAGCCCAAGAGACAGAAAGAGCCACATAATCCAGAGACTCCATCAGCCTGAGACCGAAAGACCTAGATGGTGCCTGGCTACCACCAACGACCGCCCTGACAGGGAACACAACACAGAGTACCTGATGGAGCGGGAGAAAAGTGCGGTGCAGAAGCAAATTCTAGTAAAAAGACCAGACTTAATGGTCTGACTGAGACTGGGGGAACCTCGGAAGACATGGCCCCCGGACTTTCTGTTGGCCCAGAACTGCAACCATTCCTGAAGCCAACTCTTCACACAAAAAGATTAGACTGGATTATAAGACACAAAATGATACTCTGAAGAGTGTGCTTCTTAGCTCCTGAAGAATAAAGTAGGAGGACTTACTCCACTGGATTTCAAGAGTGTCATGGATTGAATTGTGTCCCCCCTAAAAATATGTGTATCAGTTTGGCTAGGCCATGATTCCCAGTGTTGTGTGGTTGTCCTCTATTTTGTGATTGTAATTTTACGTTAAAGAGGATTAGGGTGGGATTGTAACACCACCCTTACCCAGGTCACATCCCTGATCCAACGTAAAGGGCATTTCCCTGGGGTGTGGCCTGCACCACCTTTTATCTCTCAAGAGATAAAACGAAAGGGAAACAAGAAAGAAGCACTGGGAACACAGAGTGTCCTTTGGACGCGAGGTTCCTGCGCAAAGAAGGTCCTAGTCTAAGGGAAGACCGATGATGATGAGGACCTTCCTCCAGAGCCAACAGAGAAAGCCTGTCCCTGGAGCTGATGCCCTGAATTTGGACTTCTGGCCTACGAGATTGTGAGGCAATAAATTTCTCTTTGTTGAAGCCATCCACTTGTGGATTGCTGTTATAGCACCACTAGATGACCAAGACAAAGAGCAGTCACGACAATACAGTGATTAAGACAGCGTGGCAGTAACAGAGGATTAAATGAGCACACCAATGGAAGAGGGCCCAGAAACAGATCCATACCTAAGTGGAAACCTGATATATGACAGAACTGGCACTGCAGATCAGAGAAACAGGAAACCCTAATCGATATACGCTCTTGAGACAACTGATCATCCATATGGTAAAAGAAAAGAAACTGATGGATAAAGGGCTTAAATGACAAAGGCAAAATTCCCAAATAAAATACCGGCAAAGAAATTATTCTTCAGGCATCCGGATGAGAAAAGGAAAGCTCCTACAGAGAAGAAAAAAATCTGATTAGCCTCACACTTCTTCACAGTAATATTTCATGCCAGAAGAGAATGAAGCAATGTTTAAAAAATTTCAAGGCAAACGAAATATATACATTTTTTATCCAGCCAAGTTGTTGTAAAAGGCAGCAGACATCCTCCAGTGCAAAAATTTAAAGAATTCAGAACTTAACAGAAGACCATCTTGGAAAAAGTACTTAACAATGAAATACGCCCAATTAAGATTTGAATCAAACAAAGGGCTTATGAATAAACATACCATAATAAAATAACTGATGGTGAGCTGGTGAGTATCAAACCAATTTACTTACAGAACAACATACAAACCATTATTAAAATTTAAGATTTTAAAACAGAA
Organism: Dugong dugon; assembly: GCA_030035585.1. NCBI lineage: Eukaryota > Metazoa > Chordata > Mammalia > Sirenia > Dugongidae > Dugong > Dugong dugon. Next base: position 13,795,111 of record CM057463.1, on the reverse strand, counting down.
TGTAAATGTTACACACTTGGGCAATGTAAAAGTAACAATTTAACAACAATCTAGACTTAAGAATGAGGAGACTGGAAGAAATATAGGAGCGCTTCTTCCCTCACAGAGAAACAAAGAGGCCTGTCTAAAACTGAACCATGTAATTAAAACACCAGCAAACAGGAATATTATTTTTTGCCAAGGAGCAAAGTTTAAGGATTGATAATATGGAGCGTTCACAAAATCACTGGAGTAAACTCATATAAAATTTTAGTGGACAATTTGGCAAGATATTAATATATCAAAATTTAAAACACAAATCTAGAAAAGAAAGGATCCACAGTTTTTAAAACTACCTCCAAAATCTGGCCCAGTTTACCCCTCCACCAACCTGCTCTGGCAAAGCGCAAAGAAAGACTCTGAAGGACTCTGGGAAAAGCAACACAAGAACCAATCAAAGGCCACAGCAAAAGCTGAATGAAACTGGTTATGCGAAATTCTTTATCATTCAGTCTCTCTCTTCACAGGGTCTACACTGTTAGCCTCTAGGCAGAATCCAGGCCTTATTTAAAATCATAACTTTATAGAACTGAACGCAGTATCTACTAGAAGGTTTTAATACGCGCCCTGGCTTTTCACCTTTCCGTTACCAGCAATCCAGTGAAGGATGAAAGGAATTACCAAAAGGTAATATGCCATTATCAAGCAACCTGGTCAGTTACGTGCTGCAACAATGCTCCAGATACAAAACAAAGCTCAAAATTTAAATCTGCTTATTCCTCATCCAGGCTGCTTATAAACAGAGCTGTTAGACTCAACATCTCTCTCTCGACCATACCTGTTAGCCAAACTGTGCAGCCACGAAAGCCGCCTCTGGTCCCCACCACCTGGCCTCTCTTGTTCCTGCTGACATGATGAGCTTGATAGGTGACATTAGTTGCTCTCTGCATTCCCTGAGGGGACAAAAAGAATTCTGGATCACTTGAGTCTGAATCCACTTGATGGTTTGGACTTGGCTTGGTTTTGAGTCCTTTAAAAGATAAACATTTCTTACACATATACAGTTCCTTACCCTATGTAACGTGCCCAATACAAGGAAAAAGATAAACGAACAGCTAGGTTTTTATTTATCCTTTCATGTGCCTGGCACGGTGTTTAGTGCTTTACATACGGCAATTAATTTCATCCTCACAGCAACCCAATGACACAGGTGCTCTTACTACTGTGGTTTTACAGATGACGATGTTAAGCCTGAGAAAGTTATACAACTTGCCCAAGATAACTAGTCTAGTGAGTGGTGGACTCCAGAGCCCAGTCTTTTCACACATTCATTAATTCATTCAATCATTCATTCCACCAGTGTTAACTGAGGTCCTACTAGTGTGCCAAGCAGTGAACAAAACAGAGTCTCTACCCTCATTGAGCTTACACTGTACTGGGGGAGAAAACAATAAAAACATAACTGTATTATAATGTTAGAGAGTGATGAGCACACTGTAGAAGAATAAAGCTAGGTAAGAAAGGCAAGAGAGACGGGATAGGAGTTCCTCTTCAAACAAGATGAGCAAGAAAGACCTCTATGAGAAGGTGGCACTTAAGTAAAAACAACAAACCCGTTGCCATCAAGTCGATTCCAACTCATGGCGACCCTACAGGACTACATGGCAGCATAGAACTGCCCCATAGGGCTTCCAAGGAGCAGCTGGTGGATTCAAACTCCCCACCTTTTGGTTAGCAGCTGTAGCTCTCCACTACTGCGAATAAAGGGTGAACAAAGGGATGTCTGCCAACATCACAAAACAGCTGCCTTTGCAATAAAAGAAAGTGGAACATGGTGGTTATAACTTCTTAGTTCTCCCAAGTTTTCTTCTTCTTCTTAAACAAAAAGGGCATAAAATTACATTGGCCTCAAAGGATCTGAATAGACATTTCTTCAAAGAAGCTATACAAATGACCAATAAGCACATGAAAAGATATTCAACATCATTAGCCATTAAGGAAATGCAAATCAAACCCACAATAATAGAGACCACTTCATACCCACTAGGAAGGCTGCCATCAAAAAGACAGATGATAATAAGTATTGGTGAGAATGTGGCATAACTGGAATCCTCACATATTACTGAAAAAACAAAAATCTTTGCTGCGGAGTCAAATCCAACTCATAGCACACCATGTATTACAGACTAGAACTGTTTGTTCTATAGGGTTTTCTTGGCTACAATCTTTACAAAAGCAGCTCACCAAGCCTTTCTTCCATGGCACTGCTGGGTGAGTTTGAACCGCCAACCTTTAGGTAAACCAAAAAAAAACCAAACCCACCATTACCAAGTCGATTCCATCTCATAGTGACCCTATAGGACAGAGTAGAATTACCCCATAGGGTTTCCCAGGAGCAGCTGGTAGACTCAAACTGCCGACCTTTTTTGGTTAGCAGCACCGAGCTCTTAACCACTGCGCCACCATTACGTTAATAATGGAGAGTAAACCATTTGTACCACCCAGGGACTTAAAGATTGCTAACAGGAATGTAAAATAGCACAGCCACTTTGGAAAACAGCAGTTCTTCAAAATATTAAAAACAGAATTACCATATGACCAAACAATTCTACTCCTAGGTATATACCCAACATAAATGAAAACATATGTCCACATAAAAACTAGTATATATGTTCATAGCAACATTCTTCATAACAGCCAAAAAGTAGAAACAACCAAACTGTTCATCAACAGATAAACAAAAAGTGTTATATTCATACAATGAAATATTATTTGGCAATAAAAAGCAATGAAGTACTAACACATGATACAATATGGATGAACCTCAAAAACATTATGGTAAGAGAAAGAAGCCAGTCACAAAAGACCACACATTGTATAATTCCATTTATATGAAAAGTACAGAATAAGGAAATCTATAGAGACTGACAGCAGATTAATGGCTGCCCACGGCTAGGCAGTTGTGGGGAAATGGGGACTGACTGCTAATGGGTTATGGGGTTTCTTTCTGGAGGTGATGGAAATATTCTAAAGTTGATTGTGGTGATGGTTGCACAACTCTGAATACACTAGAAACCACTGAATTGTACACTTTAAATGGGTAAATTGAAAAGTGTAAGATTTATATCTCAAGAAAGCTATTTTCTAAAAAAAAATTACATAGCTCTATTTTCTCTTTTTATGGGCAAAAACACAATTTAGATGCTTTTCAACAAGGTAGGTCTTACTAAAATAGGTGTAAGCATTCTTTCGATAAGGTGTTTGTAGCTGATATTTTTTATCATTCTTAACTGTCAAAACAGTGGTATTCGTGATTTATTCATTCATTCATTCAAAAATATTTACTGAATGCATACTACATGTTTGGCACTCTTCTAGGTGCTTATGAAACAGAACAGTACACATACAAATCACTGTCCTCATGGAGCTTACACCCTAGTGCAGTGGTACTCAAGGTGTAGCCCATGACCAGCAGCTTCAGCATCTCCTGGGAGCCTGTTAAGAAGTGCAAATTCACAGCCCCGTAAAACCAAATGAGACTAACAAGGTACAGGAGTCCAGTGACAAGCGCCAGAAAGCAGAAGGGGACAAGGAAGCTGGTGATAGGGAACCCAAGGTTGAGTAAGGATATTGTTGATGTGTTGTAAGATTGTTAACCATTGTCATAGGGCAACATTTGCAGTAACGGTTAAATGAGAAACTGTTTTGTTCTGTAAGCCTTCATCTTAAGTGAGAATAACAGCATAATTCGAAGAGCGTAGTCAATGTCACTGAACTGTGCATGTAGAAATTTTTGAAATGGTGTACCTTTGGCTACGTGTATTTTCACCAAAAAAAAAAAAAAGGTTGAGAAGTTAAGAGGGTTGATATGTTGTGGGGTTGTCAACCAATGTCATAAAACAACATGTGTACTTCTGTTTCATGAGAAACTATTTGTTCTGTAAGCCTTCACCTGAAGTACAATAAAAAAAAAAAAAGAAGTGCAAATTGTCAGGTCCTACCTGGTGGAGCCCTGGTGGCACAGTGGTTAAGAGCTCAAACTGCTAACCAAAAGTCAGCAGTTCAAATCCACCAGCCGATCCTTGGAAAACCCTACTCTTGGACAACTCTACTCTTTCCTATAGGGTTGCTATGAGTAGGAATCGATTCGACGGCAATGGGTTACCGTTTTTTTTTTACTCCAGATCTACTGAATCAGAAACTCTGGGGTGTTACCTAACGATGTGCTTTTTAACAAGCCCTCCAAGTGATGCTGGTGCAAGATTAGTTTGAGAACAACTGGATTAGTGAGACAAGGAAATAAAAAAGAAAACACCAAGAAAAATGAGTAAGTTTTATAAGTAAGTGTCAAAGAGGGAAATATAAATAAAGCAAAGAATGGTGTTAAGAAGTATCAGAGGAGGAGAGAGTGGCTAGGAAAGACTTCACCAAAGAGGACATTGGGACCTTTGTTGATCTCTGGAGAAACACATTCCAGAGGAAATAGCAAGCACAAAGGAAATCGAGAAACTGACTGGACAAGGAAAATACAGAATGACTGCTGGACAGCCTCAACGACTCCACTTGAAGTCAGTGACCATAAATTTAAAGCAAGACCAGTTGGCATGACTGAATATTTTTCTCCAGCCATGTTCAGTGTTAAATATTAAATGAATGTCATTAATAATTTAACCCTGACTCGATCAAATATTTTTTTCAACAGTACCTGACACACGTGCAAGCATGGAATAGTTAGAGACAGACAAAACCCAGATTGTGGTTTAGTAAAAATGTCTTCAAAATGGTGAATAAGTACCCTTGCAAATACATAAGCATGGATGTTTTTTAAGGAACCAACTTACATCAGACATTCAGCTTCCATATGTACTCTTTCCTAAAACTGATCTGCCTGAGATGATACTGAGGTTAAGGATCTCGTTTCCCACCTCTCCCTTTATAACCCTCCCCGTACTGCAAAGGAGGAAGGCATCTCTCACACATTTGAATCTTACTATGGCTCACCAGGAGCCCTGGTAACCACTGTGAAGTGGTTAAGAGCTCAGAGGTTAACCAAAAGGTTGGCAGTTTGAAAGCACCAGCCACTGTGGAAACACCATGGGACAGTTCTACTCTGTCCTACAGGGTTGCTATGAGCTGGAATCGACTTGCCAGAAACAGGTTTGGTTTTTTGGTATGGTTCATTGGTTGACATTCAGCCATTTCAGGAGGCAGCATATGATCAAGAACCAATGGTTCTGAAGAAAGAAGGCCAAGCTGTACTGAAGGTACAGGCAGAAAAAAAGGCTCCAAGAATTGGCGGAATACCAATTGAGATGTTTCAACAAATGGATGCAATGTTGGAAACTCTCACTTATCTATGCCAAGAAACTTGGAAGATAGCTACCTGGCCAACCAACTGGAAGAGATCCATATTTGTGTCCATTCCAAAGAAAGGTGATACAATACAGTACAGAAATTATCAAACAATATCATTAATATCACAAGTAAAATTTTGCTAAAGATAATTCAAAAATGGTTACAGCAGTACATCAGCAGAGAACTGCCAGAAGTTCAAGCTGGATACAGAAAAGGCCATGGAATAAGGGATGTCATTGCTGACGTCAGATGGATCTTGGCTGAAAGCAGACAATACTAGAAAGATGTTTACTGTGTTTTATTGACTATCCAAAGGCATTCAACTGTGTGGATCATAACAAATTATGGGTAACACTGCAAAAAATGGAAATTCCAAGAACACTTAATTGTGCTCATGACGAACATGTATGTAGACCAAGAGGCGGTCATTCAAACAGAACAAGGGGCTACTGCAAGGCTTAAAATCAGGAAAGGGTGTATCAGGGTCGTATCCTTTCACCATACTTAGTCAAACTGTATGCTGAGCAAATAAATCTGAGAAGCTGAACTATATAAAGAAGAACACGGCATCAGGATTGGAGGAAGATTCATTAACAACCTGCAATATGCAGATGACACAACCTTGCTTGCTGAAAATAAAGAGGATTTGAAGCACTTACTGATGAAGATCAAAGGCTACAGCCTTCAGTATGGATTACACCTCAACACAAAGAAAACAAAAATCCTCACAACTGGACCAGTAAGCAACATCATGATAAACGGAGAAATAATTGAAGTTGTCAAGGATTTCATTTTACTCAGATCCACAAATAACACCAACAGAAGCAGCAGTCAAGAAAATCAAACAATGTATTGTGTTGAGCAAATTTGCTGCAAAAGACCTCTTTAAAGTATCAAAAAGCAAAGATGTCACTCTGAGGACTAAGGTGTGCCTGACCCAAGCCACGGTATCTTCGACTGCCTCATGTGCATGCGAAAGCTGGACAATGAACAAAGGAGACTGAAAAGGAATTGATGCCTTTGAATTATGGTGTTGGTGAAGAATATTAAATATACTATGGGCTGCCAGAAGAATGAACATACCTCTCTTGGAAGAAGTACAGCCAGAACGCTCCTTAAAAGCAAGAATGGTGAGACTTCGCCTCACATACTTTGGACATGTTATCAGTAAGTGCCAGTCCCTTGAGAAGGACATCATGCTTGGTGAAGTAGACGGTCAGGGAAAAAAAGGAAGACCCTTAACAAGATGGACTGACACAGTGGCTACAACAATGGGCTCAAAAATAGCAAGGCCTGTGAGGATGGTGCAGGATAGGCAATGTTTCTCAATCTGCTTTACCTAGCATTGCTAGCAGTTGAACCAACTCAATGGCACCTGACAACAACGTGGCTCATTGCCCTCAGGCTGAAATTCTCTGAAGCCAGAGACAATTTCACAATTTTAATAGATGTATCACAAGTCACCTCCCCAACCCAACCATCTCATTAACAGATGTATTTCCAATAAAATTATACTTAATAGTTCAATAATCATTTATGAAAAATAGTAACATGGGCCTTATAACCCATTTCCTTTCAATAAATTGATGAAGCAAACTTAACCAGCTCTACATTTCCAAAAACTTAAACAAAAAACAGGGTTTCAGCCCCTCCTCTTCCCTGCTGTCAGCAGACACCCAAGTTCTCCTGCCTACACTCTAGAACCTGTTTGACTTGTTCATTTTGTTTTGGGATTTTTCCCAGTTACTTTGCTCTTGGGCAAAAAGAAGCATGCATCTCATGAATTGTAACCTTTTGGTCCTATAAACTATCTTCTGCTTTTCGGATTTGAGTAAACTGTGTAAAAGTGTTTATCTGACAAGCTATACACTGCTGAGGATATAGCTGTGAGAATATACAGGAGAAGCAGAGACTATTTTAATCACTCAGGAGCCCTGGTGGCACAGTGGCTAAAGCTCTCAGCTGCTAACCAATACGTAGGCACTTCAAACCCACCAGCCGCTCTGCAGGAGAAAGATGTGGCAGTCTGCTTCTGTAAAGATTACAGCCTTGGAAACCTTATGGGGCAGTTCTATTCTGTCCTATAGGGTCACTATGGGTTAGAATCTACTCGGTGGCAATGGGTTTGGTTTTTAACGGGTTTTAATCGCTAGAAAAGAATGCTTCCTCAGAGTTTCTTTCCTCCTACATTTAAAAACGATTCTGCCAAGCAACTGTGGCAGTCTGGGTATAAGACGGTTTATTGTTTATGCATGTCTGATGTTCTTCAGATTAAAAAGAAACCTAAAAAAAAAGATTTGCCACATTCTCCTACCTTCTAGTCTTTCAGAGTAAGTCAAAAAACCCCTTTCAAAACTACTGAAATTGTAAGGTGGTGGGCTTATGCCTGAATTTTTTAAGAATCCAAAGGTCACTTCTGTATGCAAGCTTATTCTAGTTCCCTTTTCTTTCCCTCTTCCATCTACCCTAGCCAAATCCTTCAAACAATTCTGCTAAAGAAATACGACATTAACGACTCATCTAAGGGTTGAGAGTGAGCCTCTTCTGATTCTAAATTCCTATTAGAGTCTTCAATCACTAGTTTCTACCAACAGGACAGAGAAATCAAGCTTATGGTTTCTTCCCTAACTGTCTGATACTTTGTAGAAATATTTATTTGGTTTGGTGTAAACATATCTAGGCAATCCCTGTAATATTTACCGCCTCTACCATTTGTTTGTTATTTATGGACCATTTTGTACTTTTTGGTGTATTTTAGTGTATATGTATCATATAGTCTCCTTCGGAAAGGAGGTCAAGGACCTAACCTCCTTTCTTGTTCTTAGTAGGTACTCAACTATGTTTGATTCATTTATTTTAAAAGTATGATTTGTTTTCTTTGTATACCCTGCAAATGAAATGATAACTGACATTTGGAAATCTTAGATCTAGCTGAACTGAGACTCATTTCAAGACAATTAATTTAATACTTTCTATATTTGGAACTAAATTACTATCAGTCCTGTTAACAAACCAAAGTAACATGGCTTATATTTGTGGTGTGCATTTTTTATACTTCTAAAAAATTCTCTCTTCATTACCCACACAAGTGGCCTTGTGGGCCCTTTTTTTGACACACCTTGATTTCCAGGTGAGTTATTTTGTTATTTTACTCACTTCCCTGTGAGGCAAAAGGAGCCCTGGTGGCACAGTGGTTAAACGCTTAGCTGCTAAGCAAAAGGTCAACGGCTGGACCCACCAGCTGCTCCTCAGGAGCAAGGTGTGGCAGTCTGCTTCCGTTAAGATTACAGCCTTGGAGACCCCATGGAGCAGTTCTACTCTGTCCTACAGGGTCGGTAAGAGTCGGAATCAACTCGATGGCAATGAATTTGGTTTAGTCTTTTGGCTATGAGGCAAATTAACTTCACCTATGACGCCATGTGAAGAACGTCACGCTTTGTGAGTTTATTAAGGGCTCTGATTTTTGTTAAGTGAAATCTGTAAAGGCATGGAGCATATACCAAATATCAAGCATAATTCTGGACTTCAACATCTATCACCCATTCCATCACCCACCTGCAACTGGCTGCTTACAGTATATTCCCATGAAGAGAATCTCCTGAGATGGTGATAGGTTTCTTTTATGTCCCAAGAACAAAAGCAATGTAGATAAAAATGAAAAGATGGGGGATGACACAGAGAAGAAACCTTTAGTTCACTGCATTAGTGACAACTGAAATTAACCTTTTAAACAATACTGACAAGTCAAGGACCAACAGCAAAAGTGAAGAAGAGCATACATTCTTGGGTTGAGAAAACAACTTGAAAAGGCTATGCCTAAAATCTTGCTACTACAAAATATGTTCCCTAGCAACACTGGCATGACCTGGGGAACTTGTAGAACGAGTCTCAGGTCCCATTCCAGACCTAATGAATCAGAATTAGGTTATTACCCTGCTTATCTGATCACCATCAACTGCCATGCGTGTTCTTTCCATACACTCTACTGCTCTTCAACTACTGTTTTAAAGATTAAACAATACTTAAATATTGATTTTATTATTATCATTATTATTATTATTATCATTTTCCTATCAATACCTTCTATGGAAGAGCCCCTGTCTGATCTCTAGTTGGAAAGCCTGGCCCTAAGAAATTCCTAGAAGTCAGAAAGGAGTCTGGGACTTCCTGGCCATTCATTCAATATTTGTTAATTCTAGGCACTAGAGATGGAGTCCCTCGGTGGCACAAACGGTTAAGCGCTCGACTACTTGCCAAAATGTTGGCTGTTCAAACCCACCAAGAGGCAACTCAGAAGACAGGCCTGGTGATCTGCTTCTGCAAGGCCACAGCCTTGAAAATCCTATGGAGAAGTTCTACTCTGCACACGTGGGGTCACCATGAGTCAGAATCGACTCAACAGCAACTAACAACAACAACACACACTGGGGATACAACTGATTCAGACAGGACATCAACTATAAACAAGAAATAAGGAAATCCATACACTGATCCCGGCCTCCTTGGTTGACAGTGGGGCATTCCGCACACATACTAATGGGGTTTGGGGGCTGGCAGCCACAAATACCCAAATGTCTACCTCAGAGGTTGAAATTAACTATTAAAACCATGTAAACCACCCACAAAAATTTGTACACAAATGTTCATAGCAGAATTGTTCATAAAAGCCAAAACGGAGAAACAACCCAAATGTCCATCGACCTATGAATGATAAACAAAATGTGGCATATCCATACAATGGAACGTTATTCAGCCATGAAAAGGAATGAAGCACTGATATATGCTACAACCTGGATGCACCCTGAAAACACGATGCTAAGTGAAAGCAGTTGGTCACAAGAGGCCATATATTGCATGATTCCATTTATATTAAACAGTTAGACAGGCAAATCCATAAAGACAGAGAGTAAGTACGTGGTTGTTGGGGATGGGGAAGGAGGAAGAACGGGGAGTGACAACTGTGGGGGCAGAGGTTCTTTCTGGGGTGATGAAAATGTTCTAACATTAGATAGTGATCGTAGTTGCACAGCTCTCTGAAGAGACTAAAAACCAGTGAACTGATACTTAAAAAAGAGATGAGACACAAAAAACAGAAGGAAGAGATGCAAGCATTAGAAACTAGAGATAAGAATCAGATTGCCGGAGCAATGGTTGCTTCATCTAAAGTTAGAAACTAGATTTCTGAAAATGTCTACTATTCTTTTTTTTTTTTTTTTTTAACTCAAGTTAAAACCTACTTGGTAAAGAACTGTGTCCTTAGGGAAAGATATTTCACCAAAATGATTAGCACTTAGGTGAATACTAAAAAAAATAAAACAAAATTCAGGTTTAAATCATTCTCTTGACTTGAATTAATTAGTAATTTGCTTTCAAAAACTCAAGGTTGGAGTTGTTCTGTTGTGCTATGGGTAACAGATCCACCTCAGAGCAAGAGACAGTAATTTTCAGGTTAGTGGAATAGAAAATGCTAATCTCAAATGAATTTTATCTTAAATTACTACTTTTACATTTAAAAGTTTTTTTCTTTTTTTCCTTTTTCTTACTCAAAGCAAAGAGTAGAACCCGGTTTCTCAGCTTCAGCACTACTGGCATCCTGGACCAGATAATTCTTTGATATGCGCGGCTGTCCTGTGCACGACTGTATGTTCAGCAGCATCCTTGGCCTCTACCCACTGGATGCCAGTAACACACACACAAGTGTTTAACAACCAAAAATGTCTCCAGACATTGCTAAATGTCTGGGGGTCGAGGGGGGCACCAAAATCACACCTGGTTGAGAACCACCAGAGTAGAGAACTACTCCTCAAAATCCAATTTAAGAGCGAAGCTGGAGAAGCTTATATGGTATCTCAAACTTAGAGAAACAAGTAAACTATGGGGAGGCTAATACTGCTGGGCACTCTGCCAAAAGCCAGGAGGGCCAAATTATCCAAAACCATGATTCCAAAGTAGCCATATCTCTGGAAATTTTCTTGTCCTGGGAAAAGAGTAAAAATAAATACATAAATACATAACAGATAGGTAGATAAAAATTTTGGCAGCGACCCCAAAGCTACTATCCAGTAACAACTCCACTATCTAACACAACTTTCCGAAATAATGAAAATATTTTATACTACTATGTCCAATACAGGGGCCACTAGCCACATGTGGTTACTGAGCACTTAAAATGTGGCTAGTGGAACTATGGAACTTAATGTCTTAGTTTACTTAACTTTAACTAAATATAAATTGCCATGTGGCTCATAGTTATGAGATTGGGTAGCACAGATCTAGACCTTGGTTCATTATTCTTATTATCATGGTTGTTCGTCAACATTAAGAGTATGTTCTTAAATACCATAAGATCCAGCAATCCCACTCCTAGAAATATACCCTAGAGAAATAAGAGCCATCACAAGAATAGACATATGCACATCCATGTTCACTGCAGCACTGCTCACAACAGCAAAAAGATGGAAACAATCTAGGTGCCCATTAACAGATGAATGGATAAACTATGGTACATACACACAGTGGAGTATTACACAACAATAAAGAACAATGATGAATCTGCGAAGCATCTCATAACATGGATGAATCTGGAGGACATTACGCTGAGTGAAGTAAGTCAATCACAAAAGGACAAATATTGTATGAGACCACTACTGTAAAAACTCATGAAAAGGTTTACACACAAAAAGAAACAATCTTTGATGGGGGGAATACTAAATAGACAACAGATAAGTGGTAACTTTGGCAAAGGGTAAGATAGTATATACTACTGGGGAAGCCAGCACAACTTGTACAAGGCAATGTCACGGAAGCTCCATAGACACATCCAAACTCCCCAAGGGACTGAATTGCTAGGGGGAGGGCTGTGGGGACCATGGTCTCAGGGAACATCTAGCTCAACTGGCATAACATAGTTTATAAAGAAAATGTTCTACCTTGGTGAGTAGCATCTGGGGTCTTAAAAGCCTGTGAGCAGCCATCTAAGATACTCCACTTGTTTCACACCTTCAGGAGTAAGGGAGAATGAAGAAAACAAGATACAAGGGAAAGATTAGTCCAAAGGGCTAATGAACCACAACTACCACAGCCTCCACCAGACTGAGTCCAGTACAAGTAGATGGTGCCCAGCCTCCACCACTGACTGCTCTGACAGGGATCACAGCAGAGGGTTCCAGACAGAGCTGGAGAAAAATATAGAAAAAAATTCTAACTCACAAAAGACAGACCAGACTTACTGGCCTGACAGAGACTGGAGAAACCCCGAGAGTATGGCCCCCGGACACTCTTTCAGCTCAGTAATGAAGTCACTCCCGAAGTTCATCCTTCAGCCAAAGATTAGACAGCCCCATAAAACAGAACGAGACTAATCGGGCACAATAGCCCAGGAACAAGGACTAGAAGGCAGGAGGGGACAGGAAAGCTGATAATAGGGAACCCAAGGTCGAGAAGGGAGAGTGTTGACATGTTGTGGGATTGTTAACCAATGTCATAAAACAATACATGTACTGTTTAATGAGCAACTACTTGTTCTGTGAATTTTCATTTAAAGTACAATTAAAAAAAATTAAAATTAAAAAAAAAAAAAGTTATGTTCTTAGTAGAAGTCCAACATTTCCCTCCTCTTTAGACAATTTTTGCAGTACCCAGCAGCTCCATGGGAGAAAGACCTGGCAATTTGCTTCCATAAAGACTACAGCCTAGGAAACCCTATGGGGTAGTTCTACTCTGTCACATGGGGTTGCTATGAGTCGCAAATGGGCTCAATAGCATCTAACAATCTCCCTGGCTTCCAGTGTAGGAAGATCAAAGCCTGCCCCTGACTACACCCAGGTCAATTCTGAAGAACGCATACACTGACCTCTAGCTTGGCTTCTGATATGCTGGGTGTTCCACTTCCACATTACTGTTTTATTTTCATACTACCCTAGTCTTCCCCAAAACCCTGAATGGGCTGCTAGCCTTCTATGAAAGGCATCTAACAGTACATTGTTGTTGCTGGTGGCTGCCAGGGAGTCCATTTTTGACTCATAACAACCTCACACGACAGAACAGAACTGTCCCATAGAGTTTCCTGGGCTGTAATCTTTACAGAAGCAGGTCGCCAGGTCTTTCTCCTGCAGAGCTGCCGGGTGGATTCAAACAGCCCATCTTTAGGTTAGCAGCCAAGTGTTTACCCACTGCACCACCAGGGTTCCTTTATCTAATAGACCATGGGGATAAATTGGGAAAAGAAGAATTGGTAAAAAGGAGAATTATTCATTTATTTGTTTACTTTTTAATTAACTTTCTTCCAGGTAGAATTTAAATATCCATGAGAGGAGGACCCTTTTCTGTCTTTTTTACCTCTGTATCCCCAGCATCTGGAACAAAGGCACACACAAAATTGGTTCTAAATATTTGATGAATTAATAAAATACTATTAATAAGAACATCTTAAATACTGCTCATGTTCCAGATACCATAAAGGCTTTAAATATACTGATTCATTTAAACCTCACCATATGAGCCCTGGAGCCCTGGTGGCGCAGTAGTTAAGAGCTACGGCTGCTAACCAAAAGGTTGGCAGTTCGAATCCACCAGCCACTCCTTGGAAACCCTATGGGGCAGTTCTACTCTGTCCTATAGGGTCACTATGAGTTGCAATCAACTTGATGGCAACGGGTTTATAAGAGGTCTGGTGGCGCAGTGGTTAAGAGCTAAGGTGTGCTATGAATGCTAACCAAAAAAGGTCAGCAGTTCGAATCCACCAGCCGCTCCTTGAAAGCCCTGTGGGGCAGTTCTACTTGGTCCTGTAAGTTCACTATGAGTCATAACTGACTTAACAGGAGTAGGTATGGTTTGGGTTTGAGTGACCTTTCAGAAGTAGATTGCCAGGCCTTTCTTCCAATCTGGGTGGATTCGAACCGCCAACCTTCTGGTGAGTAGCCAAGAACTTAAATGTGTACGCCACCCAGGCAATCCTATCCCCACATTACAGACAAGGAAATTGAGGCACAGAGAGGTCAGGTAATGGGCCCAAATTCGCACAGGTGGTAAGTGACAAAGCTGTGATTTGAATCCTACCACACATGGAGCTTATTCCCTTACTCAAGCTGTGCTAAGATATTAATAAGTTATCCAGGGCTTTGAATCCCAAAAGCACCCAAGCTACTCTGCACGCTGCCCTTATTCCTATCCTATTATATCAGGAGAAGTTCAGTCTAGACAAAAACGATCTACAATTAAATACAATTACAGAACAATAGCACACGAAGTGTGATATAATACAGAGGTACACAAGCAATTCAGCCCAGGGACCAAGAGTGTGTGCTCCAAAGATTCAGGGCGATTCAGATTCAGCAAGTGATACAGAGGAACAAGCTTCCTCCCAGGCAGAAGGACAGGCTTGTGCAAACACATGAGGATGTAAGGTGAGGAAAGAAAGTTGGGGCTGGAGCTCTGTAAATGTGGAGAGCAGTGGGACAGTGGAACGAGACGCAGAGAGGAGACTGATATGCTCTGAACAGGCATGTTAGAGCTTACACCATTCAGCAGGACTCAGCGCCTCTCTAAGGCAAGTGCAAGCGATTCAGCCCGGCGGGACTCTAAGAAATGAGTGAACATCTTAGATTTCCTGGTTTCACAAGACCTTCCTGACTGAGTTTTGCATCTCAAACTCCCCTCAGCCCAACTAACATATCCCCAAAGGCAGATGAAAATTAGTCCCATTGGAGAAAGGTTCAGTTATATACCCCACTGCCGTCGAGTCAATTCTGACTCACAGCGACCCTATAGGACAGATAGAACTGTCCCATAGGGTTTCCAAGGCTGTAAATCTTTACGGATGCAGACTGCCAGATCTTTCTCTCAAGGAGCGACTGGTGGGTTCAAACTGTCAACCTTTTGGTCAGCAGCCAAGTATTTTAACGTTCAGTTAGATAAAGAATGGTATTCATTACATCTGATGTTTTGTCAGCCTGAGATCAGAGGAGGCTGAAGGGGTAAGTTGATTCTTGATTGTTCTTTACTATTCTTGGTAGCAAATATATGGAGACATCTCCCTGCAACACTGAATAACCACAAAAAGATCCCCAGTATGTAACACTATGCTTAGCTTTGCCTGTGTCGTCCATGAATTCACTTCTTTTACCTGCTCCCTAAAGGAGGTATTACCCAGAATTTAGTTCTTGGTCTCCCACTTGTCTCTTTTTATATTCTTTAATTCAAAATTAACCACCAAATTTTAATTTCCAACCTCAACTTAACTCAATCTCTATAGCTATGCTGTCTACTAGATACACGTGGCTACTAAACATTTGAAATGTGGCTCGTCTGAATTGAGACGTGTTACATGTAACATATACTCCGGATTTCAAAGATTTAGTACCAAAAAGATGTAAAATAACTTATCAATAATTTTATCTGATGATAGTACTGTACGGAACTTGTATAGGGTCACTACAAGTCGGAATCAATTTGATGGCAACGGGTTCGTTTTGTTTTGTTTTTTGTTTTTTTGTATTAAACTTACACTTATATCCTAAATACTGTACTTAGGATACAATGGGTTAAATAAAATATACTACTGAAATTTATTTCACCTGTTTCTTTTTTTTTAATGTGGCCTCTAGAAAATTTGAAATTATACACGCAGCTTGCATTATATTCCTATTGGACAACACTGCTCTAAAGACTGCTAAGGCTGTCCCTCAAATGCAGCATGCTCAAACCTGTCCCACCACTAACAAGCTCTGTGACATCTATACAATGGGGATACTAATTGTAATAAATGAGGCATTGGTGGTTCAGTGGTAGAATTCTCTCCTTCCATGCAGGAGACTGGGTTCGATTTCCAGCCAACGCACCTCAGGCGCAGCCACCACCCGTCTGTCAGTGGACGCCCGAGTGTTGCAATGATGCTGAACAAGTTTCAGCAGGGCTTCCAGATTAAGATGGACCAGAAAGATCTACTTTGGAAAACCAGCTATCTTAGTTATCTAGCATTCCTGTAACAGAAATACCACAAGCGGATGGCTTTAACAAACAGAAATTTATTTTCTCACCGTTTAGGAGGCTAGAAATCTGAACTCAGGGCTCTGTAGGCTCTGGAGGAAGGTCCTTGTCCCTTCAGCTTTTGCTTCCTGCTTCCTTGGAGATCTCGGTGTGTCTTGAAATCTATCTTACCCTCTCTCTCCTCTGCTAGCTTGTTTAATCTCTTCTACACTCAAAAGAGATTGGACTCAAGATACACCTCACACTAATCCTGCCTCACTCACATAACAAAGACAACCCATTCCCAAATGGGATTATAACCACAGGCAAAGAAGTTAGGATTTACAATGCATATTTTGGGGGGACATAATTCAATCCATAACACCAGCCAATGAAAACCCCTATGGAGCATAACAGCCGTGATCCACAGTCAATCAAGGGGATGGCAGGACCAGGAAGCCTTTTGTTTTGTTGTGCATGGGGTCAACCTGAGACTGGGCTGACTTGACAGCAGCTAACAACAACTGTAATAAACAGGACAATAACTGTAACAATAAGGGCTAACACACAACACTTACTGTATGGCAGACACTATTCTAAGCATTCTTCAGGTATTAAGATTTTAAGATTCGCCTTTAAGATTCGCAACAGCCCTATGAGGCTATCATTCCCATTTTACAGGTAAGGAAATAGAGAAATTAAGCAACTGGCCCATAGTTACATGGTTAGTAAATAATGGAGCTCAGATTTCAGGCCAGGCAGTCTGGCTCCAGGGTTCTTGCTGTCTCTCATCATGATCATCTCAGAGAGATGCTGTAAAACTCAGTTTATTTAGGTAAAACATTTCAAACTGTACCTGGTAGACAGCAAACTTTTTCTCAGCATTTAACCATTAATTCCCCCTCCCACTCAAGCTACTTCCCAATTTCCCTGAATACAACAACCTTTATCTCCATTTCCCAGAATCAAACCCTCAGGATCATCTTTTAACACATCTCCTTCTTTCATCCCCTAAACCTAGTAAGATCTTCTTTACTCTTCCCTGTCTTTAATGCATCTCTTCCTCTATTCCCACTGACACCGGAGCCCAGCCCTTCACCCCTCACACTAGGTAAATTAACAAATAACATCAAGAACATCTAATGCTCATGTGCCAGGGACCTTAACTGTTTTAAATCTGTTAATTCATTCAAACCTCCCTATAACCCTGTCTGGAGCCCTGGTGGCAAAGTGGTTAAGAGCTACTCCTGCTAATCAAAAGGTCAGCAGTTCGAATTCACCAGCCACTCCTCGTAAGCCCTACGGGGCATTTCTACTCTGTCTATAGGGTCACTACAAGTTGAAATCAACTCAAGGGCAATGGGTTTTTTTTTAATAACCCAGTCTGGAGCCCTGGTGGTGCAGTGGTTAAAACACTCAGCTGCTAACCAAAAGGTCGGCGGCTTGAACCAACCAGCTGCTCTGCGGGAGAAAGATGTGACAGTCCGCTTTCATAAAGATTTCCAGCCTTGGAAACCCTATGGGGCAGTTCAACTCTGTCCTATAGGGTCACTATGAGTCAGAATCGACTCGATGACACACATCAAAAACATAACCCTGTGTGGTCCCCGGGAGTTCAATGTATATAGGCTCCAACACATTTCTTTCGCCTGACTTACTGGAATACCAATTTTATCGTGTGATAGAAACTTTAAAGGTTTACAGATTCTTCACATTTGCACCTATCAGTTGATTTAAGCATGTGGAAAGGAGAGATGATGGGTGTTCTCGCTGGAGCAGAGAAAGGGCTTACAATGCAGAAAACAAAAAATCCTAGCTCCATCAAAAAGCTTCCAGAGTCAAGTCTTAACTCTGCAGTCCAACACTTAACAGATGCACAACCTAGTACTGCCCTACCTACCTATTCAACCTTATCTCCACCGCAATGAGAATACCTCAGAGTAGTCAAACAAGTTTCTCCATTGTTGCTGGAGTTTTTGTTTTTTTTTTAAATTCCTACACCTAGCCCTTATTCATACGGTTCCCCTCTACGTCAGATCTGAATTTCTCCTAACGCCCTTCCAGAAAACACCCCAGGCCAAACTAATCTCTCCTTTATATTGCAATAAAACTTGTCTTACACCACTCACTGTGGTACCTAATGATATATATTCATCCCGACAAATGCCACTTAGAACCGTAACCAGGCTGTAACCAACCAGAAGGCAAGCAGGGTCTCACATTTTTCTTAGGTTTCTGCACAGAATAGGCATTTGTTTGACAAATGGAATAATAAATAGGTGAATAATGGATAAAAAACCAAAACCAATCCAGCTGCCGTGAAGTCGATTGTGACTCATGGCGACCCCATGTGACAGAGGAGAATTGCTCCATAAGGTTTTCAAGTCCGTGACCTTTAGGAAGCAGACAGCCAGGCCTTTCTTTCCAAGTATCTCTGGGTAGTTTTGAATCACCAACCTTTCAGTTAGGAGCCCAGCACATCTGCACCACTCAGGGACTAGCTCTGAATTATGAATGGTGTAACTGAAATTATCTGTAAATACCCAATTTTAGCCAACTTCATTTCCCTAATTATGAAATACCTCAAGGTTACATGAGCAATACCAACAGTCCGAGTTTCACCGCAGTGGTTTTGCTGTATTTCAAATTATCATCTTTGCTCCTTGAAACAACCCTGTGGAGTATGTGCTATACTATATTATACCCTTAAGTTGGCTGAGATTCAGAAAAGTAAACTGACTTTCCTCAAGATCACACAGCTACTAAATAGCAAAGCTGAGACTGGGGACCAGGCCAGAGTCCAGGGCTCTTTCCACTGTTCTAATCCACCTTTTATCTCCTTTCCCTACTTATCACCTATGGAAGACTTAAATAACCAAAACAAAAAAGAAAGTGGGCTAGAATCCTTGATGACAACAGGCATGGTAAATTAGTGACTTTAAATGAACATTTGCCTGAAATAGCTTTTTTTTTGACTCGCCAAGGGCAAGTGATGCTTTGCAAGGCTACATTTAAACCTCATGATTTTGTTGTACTGTGAAATAAAAATCTCCATCTAAACCTAAAGGTTGTGCCTTTCCAAAAGCTGGACCCCACCCTGCACTTACAATCTTAGCACACGGCTGCTTCTTATCAAGAATAATCAAGGAAGGACGCAGCCTTCTGAGGACACAGAACTTGATGTAAAAGCCAACTGACAGTCGTTGCTAAACGTTATAAACCATTAGTCTTCCCACATCTTACCATCACCAGTAATGGATCTTTAAAACTCCCTGTTACTTGTCAGACATTAAGATTTAACACTGAGCCACAAAGAACCTCAGTTCAGGGCAACCTCAACTCATGAATGGCCGCATTGTTGAGTCCTCTCCCTTCACGCTGAAACTCAAAAATGCAACGACATGGAGATCAACCCAAACCTGGGCGAAATGTACTGGCAGAGCCAAGAAAAACCGCGAACGCGCCGAAGGCGCCCGCCTGGCGCACTCCTCCGTTTTCTATGCAGACCTTCAGGCCACTCCAGGGGCTGCCGGCAGCTCCCCGTCGGGGCGCGGGTTTCAGCAGCCGCCAGCTCACTTGTGAAAGATCTACCTCGAAGTCTTATCTCAGCCGAAGAGCTAGGGAAGGGAGCGTTCTTCCCACCGACGGTGGGTGGAACCCCATGCAGCGCCCAGCTTCACGCCCCCAACCCCCGCCGCGCCCCTCTCCCCCGCAGTCACCCACCGCCCCAACTGTGAGGCTCCACGACCCCATCAAAAACCTTCCAGAGTCAAGTCTTAACTCCGCAGTCTAACACTTACAAACGCACAACCTAGCCCTACCCACCCCCCGGCGCTCCTGGGAGGATGCAGAGGATGCGCGAGGGAGGCAGCAGCTCCGGAATAAGCTGCATCCCGAGGATCCCAAGCCTCCTCCGTTCCTCGTCCTCGCCCACGCGCCCTCAGCCCCAACTCACCCAGTTCTGGGTGTTATTGCTCAACTTGACTTTCTTGCTCCCGGGGATCTCCATGGCTGCGAAACGCGTACGGATGCCGAGCTTCTATGCGTCTGGACAGCAGCAAAAGGAGGTAAGGCCAGCGTGGGCGGGGCGGACGGGAGGAACAGACCTCATCGCCTGGTGCCGGCGCACGCTACAGTGCGCAGGCGCTAGTGCTCAAGGCTCCTGTCTTCGCGGCGGGTCTTGGGCCGCCTGGTTATTGGCAGCGGGCCGTGGGGCGGGGCAAAGCGGCAGGCGAGCCGCTGAGGCGGAGCTGGGAGCGACGCTCCTCCCCCTGTTTGTCTTGAGGAAGGGCGGGGCCTGGGAAGGTAGTCCTGGAACCCAAGGGCCTCTCCCGGCTCGCCGCCTTGCTCTGCGCATGCGCGGAGGCTGAGCCCGCGTTCCCGGCGCGGGCCGCCTGGGAAAGGGCAAGGAGCATGCGCTGCTCGCCACTCTGCGCGCGCACGGCATTCTACCGCTGAGGCTGATTTGCAGAAGGCGTTGCCATTGGCTGGGGTGGCCTGACTTCTCTTTCTGAAACCCGGTCGCAGGTTTCCTGAGGCCCAATCTGTGCCTATTTCTGCTTGGCCACATTTTAAACAGTGTTTTCCATTCTCGCAAAGGGGAAGAAGTGATTACCGGACAGATTACGTTTCGCTTCGCTTTATATTGTGTTCAACGCACAATTAAAACAAAAACCAGTGTTCCGTCAATGGATATAAGCAACTAATTTCTCAACCGGGTTTAGTGGCTATTTGCAAAATGCCTCCTTCTGTACTGGAAGGCCTTTCTTAATATTGGGAGATTTCTCTCCAGTGTTTCTTACCAACTAGGTTGTTAAAAAAAAAAAAAAAAAAAAACCCGTTGCCGTCCAGTGGATTCCGACTCATAACGCCTATAGGACAGAGTAGAACTGCCCCATAGGGTTTCCAAGGAGCGCCTGGTGGGTTTGAACGGCCGACCTTTTGGTTAGCAGCCGTATTCTTAACCTCTGCCACCAGGGTTTCCCAGGCTGTAATGGGGCCTCTATATTAGCTTCTCAGGACATACTTACAGCACTGAAATCCGGGCTTTTAGGAGGGCCGTTGGTGGAGGACATTTTCAGGTTCACGTAATTATTCCTGGGTGATAGGAGGACTGCGGGGGCGGGATGCAGGAGCTACCTAAACGAGTTAGCTCGCCTTTCCCAATCAATTGCTCTGAGGGCTATTTTCCACAGCTTACCCCTGGTTCGAAAATAGCTGCTTGCCGCTCTATTTTTACCCTAACTTCTAGCCCGCGTGTGCACACATGATAATTACCAACACCTTAAACAATTGCCTTTTAATAGCTAACAAATATACCCCGTTTATGTACCCGACTGCTACTGTCTTAAATTAGGCCCTGCCCATATCCAACCTGAATTACCACTAAGCGCCTTGACTAAACCTTCTCCCACATGTGCAGCTGCTCCCTATCCCCTGCCATTCACTCCATTCTTGACACTGTGGCCAGAGTAGTATTTCTAAAATGGAAATCCAATCTCCTTACCCACTTAAAATGTCAGTGGTTCCCTATAGCTTTTTCTAGGGGATTCTTAACCTAGGGCCCTTGTATAGAACCGGATTTCAGCGTAATTGATTTCCTTTCCCTTTAAAATAATATGAAAAGGGGGGAGGAGGAGAAACTTCACCAGCCAGTCAAAGCAGTCCATGATACAAAAATGATAAAGGATAAGAACCTCTGCCTGATCCTGTCTGCTCAAAATTTTGCTCTACTCAAAAATTTGCTCATGTCTTATGGAACTACTTCTACCTCCTCAAATGTTCCTTGCTGTTCCCTGCTACTGATCCTTCCTTCTGCCTAAAATACCCTTCTCCTATTTTTTCATACTCTTATTTACCGTTCGAAAGTTATCTCAGTGATGCTTTCTCCAAGAAGCTGAGATTTAAAAGCCTTTTTATAGCACTTGTGTGTATCATATCATAGCAATTATAACACTATATTTGTAAAAGCCTTTTTATCTCCAGCAAAATCTAAGTTCCTAAAGGGTCAACAGGAGTCCCTAGGTGGTACAGTTAACACACTTGGCTGCTAACCCAATAGTTGGAAGTTCTAGTCCATCCAGGTCCACCTCAGAAAAAAGTCCTGGAGATCTACTTCCAAAAAATCAGCCATTGAAAATCCTATGGAGCACAGTTCTACTCTGAGCCACATGGAATGACCGTGAATCAGCCAACTCAACAGCAACTAGTTTTTGGAAAGGCTTAATACCAGCCATCTCTTATTTAACTTTACCTCTCTGGTGACTAGAACAAAGCTGGAAAGTAGTAAGAATGCAAAAAAAAGTTTGAATCAAAAAATTAATGAATGTAGTTTATAATGAAAATGTTCTATATTCTGAAAATGTTCTATATTCTACCTTGGTGAGTAGCGTCTGGGGTCTTAAAACCCTGTGAGCAGCCATCTAAAATACTCCACTGGTCTCACCTCTTCAGGAGAAAGGGAGAATGAAGAAAACAAGATACAAGGGAAAGATTATTCCAATGGACTAATGGACCACAACCAACATGGCCTCCACCACACTGAGTCCAGTACAACTAGATGGCGCCCACCTACCACCACTGACTGCTCTGACAGGCATCACAACAGAGGGTCCCGGACGGAGCTAGAGAAAAATGTAGAACAAAATTCTAACTCACAAAAGAAGACCAAACTTACTGGCCTGGCAGAGGAGACTGGAGAAACCCCGAGAGTATGGCCCCCGAACACCCTTTTAGCTCAGTAATGAAGTCGCTCCCGAAGTTCACCATTCAGCCAAAGATTAGATGGCCCAATAAAACAAAGCAAGACTAATGGGGCACAACAGCCCAGGGACAAGGACTAGAAGGCAGGAGGGGACAGGAAAGCTAGTAATAGGGAACCTAAGGTCGAGAAGGGAGAGTGTTGACATGTTGTGGGGTTGTTAACTAATGTCATAAAACATGTACTAATTATTTAGTGAGAAACTATTAGTTCTGTAAACCTTCATCTAAAGTACAATAAATAAAATAATTTAAAAATTTTTAAAAAGAAATTAATGAATGTTAATGCATCGCTGACAGTAAGACTCATTCTCACCCTCTGAATAATGGGCAACAAGAAGAGCTCTAAGGCTCTGTTAGTGTCCGTTGGAGACTACAGCTGGTGCTCGGTCAGTCAGTCAAGAGGGGAGAGGAGTAAGGGGATAGAGGTTCTACCTTGGGGTGGATACAAAGCTAGGATACAAAGCTTGGATTAGTGTACTGGGGTGAGATATCAGAAGGATTCTAGGAGCATTGCCCATTTCGTGGAGTCAATTCCGACTCACAGCAACCCCACAGAACAGAGTAGAACTGCCCTATAGAGTTTTCAAGGCTGTAATGTTTACAGGAGCAGACTGCCACATCTTTCTCCCATGGAAGAGCTAGTGGGTTCAAACCACCAACCTTTTGGATAGCAGCCAAGCTCTTAACCACAGTGCTGCCAGGAGAGCTGAATAAGTCCTGGAGTACAAAGGAAAAGGGTAATGGATGAGGGGGGATTTGAAGACTATTAACAGGATAGTTTACCGATACTCCCAGCTCACAAAAACCATCAAACGCCCATTCCACTGCCTAACATGGTTCTTACCACATGAAAGTTACACAGTACATTTAGATCAAATGAATAAAGTAAGAAGCCTGAAGCCCACAGTGAGGTCGGAAGAGTATAAACTTAGAGAGATGAGGATAACACTGACAATGGCCAAAGAGAAGAGAGTGGAAGAAAATCCAGTGCCTCCAACGTATTTACCAGAAAGCTGTGTAGTTACCATCGAGTCTATTCTGACTCATGGTGACCCCATGTGTGCAGAGTAGGACTGCTCCATAGGGTCCTCAAGGTTCTAACTTGTCGCAAGCAGAGGTGCATATAGGAAAGATATAAATCCAGCAAATGAAATTTGGGATCTGCCTACCTAAGTCACTTTTTTTTTTTCTTCCATTTTTAGGTTATTTCTCTTTTGGAATGTTACATATTTTTCCACATTAATTTTTCTTCTTTTCTGTTTGGTCAATTCAAAACAAATCTGCAGAAATCACTCTCACTTCTTGATCTTTCTACCTATCATTTTTAATCTCTTTATCTACCCTATACACACTTTTTTTTTAAATTACTTGCCCTTGTCTTTAAGGATATCTTAGGTCTTTTCTATCTTCTGATAGAATTATAAAATGTTAGAGTTGAAAAGGACCTTGGAGATCATCTTGTTCTTTCTCTTTTTATTTATAAGGAAGTTAAAACAGAGAAAGGTAATGTAATTTCCCCCAAGTTACATAGCTTCTGTTTTAATCACCTCTGATTCACCCCATTGGTAAAGGAGGGAGGGGCTCCCATCCTAGTGTTATGGGTATGTCTAAATACATGACAGCCAACATTGGACAGGTGAGATTGACAGTAGTTTATTAGTCAGAGGTACTCATAGCCTGTGGGAGGATGACATGCCATGCCACATAGTGCCACATAGGAATTACTCTGGGGAACAGAGTGAACAACCAGGAATTGTGGGAGGAAGGCCTTGCACTATCAAGAAGGTGGGGTGCCCCTGGTTCCCACAGACGGATGTAACTGGCTTGTTTGAATAGTTCCGCAAGTGGCAGGAACTGAAACCCAAGACTCAAGGATAAGCAGGAACTGCACCTGGTCTCTGTGATAAGGAGGGTTGTTTCGCTAGGAGATCTTATTCACAGGAACAGAGTGGGGAGGAGAACTTGTGGTTAGGCCATTCGAGGCCCTCCTGATTTCTCCCAAATGTCAAGGCAGCACCACTTAATATTGGACTTTAATTTTAGACCTTATACCACAGCTTCTTAGTGACATAACTGGCACATAATTGACTTAACATAATACTTGACATAAAAGTTGACTTAGCAAAATGAAAGTCATTTGATTCCTAAGCCAAAAATCCTTCCAAATGCCATGTTCCCCATAGTCACATGACTGCATCATTGACTGTACATTTTCTATTATATTCTTCCCCATGACTGAAAGCTCCTTTTCCACACATTCTATTGAGAAGCAGCTGTTCCCTTGATTTTTTGTGCAGCCGAACCTCACACAAGTTACGCTCCTTTCCATTCATTCAACAAATATTTACCAAGTGTGTATAAAGCTCCAGGCACAAAAACAAATGTAACTTGGCAACTGTGACAAGTATGATACAAAAAAATTTAAAATATTTCAACAAATTATATTCATAAACTCCAAATGGATCCGAGAGCTAAATGTAAAAAAATAAAATCCTACAAGTAGTAGAAAACATGTGTGAATTCCTCATAACCTGGGTGTAGGAGAAAGCTTTCTAACAATGACTCAAAATTCAGAAGCAAGAAAGGAAAATATTGATAAATTTGACTGCATAAAATTTTAGAAAAAAATGAGTGGCCAAAAAAACTCATAAACAAAGTCAAATAACAAATGACAAACTGGGAGAAAATATTTGCAACATTTGTCACAGATAAAGAGCTAATATCCTTCATATACCTTAAAAATTGAGGCAGGGGATGGCCACACAGAATAAAAGGCAAATAATTTACAACAAAAGATACAAAAATGCCCCTTAAACATATGAAAAGATTTTCAACTTCACTCATAATGAAATACAAATTAAAACTACACTGAAATACCATTTCTCGCATACAGACTGACAAAAAAAAAGAAAAGCACATTCTGTTGGTGAGATTGTTTAGGCACTCTCATAGGTTCTAGAGGGAATTCAGAATGGTACAATCTCTATGGAGGGGAATTTAGTGATGAATAAAAACGACCTGGGAGTGGAGCCAAGATGGCGGAGTAGTCAGACACACCATACCATCCCTCTACAGAAAAGATCTGAGAAACCAACTGAAACAGATGCAGATAACAACCCTGGAACCCTGAACATCTATAAAGAAGGATAAAGAGTCAAATACCGACTGGAAGAAAAAATTGAATGAACGTAGAAAAAGAGGAGTGAAACAGCTCTGCCAGCCACCCCAGCTCAATGTGGCCATCTCGAGACAAAGCCAGCAGCAACCCTGGGTGAGGAGCACAGGAAGGCAACTTCACAGCATGCCCATAAGAGACAGAGAAACTATATAAATACATCTAGACAGAAGAAAGCTGAGTGGATTATGATCTGAATCTAAGGAAGAAAAACACAGAAAGAAGGGTGAGAATTCCAGGGTCCTGCCACCCACAACACAGGGAGGGAGCCAGGATCCAGAGTCAGATATACTCACAAGTGGTGGTCCCTGATCTCCGGGATGGGTGACATGCATGAGGCAGTGGAACAGCAGAGTATTGGCAGGAGGTCCTCCAACTGACTGGACCCTACGCACCCCCCCGCATTCCTCACACTTGGTCAGGGAAAGGCCCTGACTGCTGACTGCAGTGGGTGGGAATTGCATAGACACCCACATCTGCTAGCCAAAGTGGGACACTCCCCTTCACATCACCCCTCCTGATCTGAAGAGGTGGAGGATCACGTACTCCAGCCACCTCACCCGACAAGAGACCATAATATGAGCGCCCCGCCCCCCCGCCCCAGCTCCATCTGCCAACCCCCACCCACCCGAAGAATGGTAGTAAGCATCCTACCACACACCCACCCACCCAAGTCTCATACCCACCCCCTCAACTTGGCAAGCAGAGGAGACCAAAAAAAAAAAAAGCACAGAGAAAATTTTTGAAGATTTTCTGGCAGAAAACTTCCCTAATATTATGAAAAATGAGAAGGTATCCATCTAAGAAGCTCAACTAACCTCATACGGGAGAGACCCCAAAAGAAAGTCATCAAGACGTATCATAATCAAACCTTCCGAAACCAAAGATAAGAAAGAATCCTGAGAACAGCTCAGGAAAAATGAATTGTCACCTACAAAGGAGAATCAATAAGACTAAACTCTGATTTCTTGGCAGAAACTACGTTGTCGAGAAGGCAATGGGATGACATATATAAAACCCTGAAAGAAAAAAATTGCCAATAAGAATTAGATACCCAGCAAAATTTCCTCTCAGATATGATGGCAAAATTAGGACATTTCCAGATAAACAGAAATTAAGGCAATTTGTAAAAACCAGACCAACCTTACAAGAAATATTAAAGGAAGTCCTTTGGAAAGAGAACCAACAACATCAGACAACAACCTGAAATTAAGACACATGACAACATCACTCAGATTCCAACCAAGACAAAGAATTCTCAAAAATAAAATAAAGCTGCAAGACTGAAAACGGAACCAGAGACATCAATCTGAAAACAACAACAACTTCAAAATAAAAAGGAGGAACAAATGGTGTAGCTACAGAACTTCCATATGGGGAAGAAGTCAAGGTGATATAAAGATATAACAGACTGTTTTAAACTTAGGAAGATAAAGGTAATTTCAGTGTAGCCACAAAAAAATTAATAAACCTACTCACCAAAACAAAAAAGAAGAAAACCATAAAGACTCAGCAAACACAAAATCAACAACAATGAAGGGGAAAAAAAAAGAAAATCCATAAACAAAAAGAACTCAGTAGAGAAAAGCAGAACAAAGAATTAATCAACACCCCCCCAAAAAAAGCACAACAAAATGACAGCAGTAAATTCATACCTATCAATAATCACACTGAACGTAAATGAGTTAAATGCACCAGTCAAGAGGCAGAGAGTATCAGTATCGACAAAAACACATGACCTATCAATATGTTGCCTACAAAAGACACACCTTAGACACAAAGATAAAAATAAGCTAAAAATCAAAGGATAGAAAAAAATACATCAAGCAAACAGTAACCAAAAAAGAGCAGGAGCAGGAGTGGCAATATTAATTTCTGATAAAATATACTTTAAACCAAAATCCAACATAAGAGACAAGGAAGGGCACTTTATAATGATTAAAGGGTCAATCCACCAAGAGGACATAACCATAATAAATATTTACGCACCCAATGACAGACTTCCAAAATACATAAAACAAACTCTGACAAAATTGAAAAGAGAAATAGACAATAATACAATACTAGTATGAAACTTTAACAGACCACTTTTGAGGAAAGACAGAACAGCTAGAGAGAAACACAATAAAGATACAGAAGATGTAAGTAACACAATCAACCAACTTGACCTCATAGACATATACAGAACACTCCACCCAACAGCAACACAGTACACATTCTCCTCCACTGCACATGGATCATGCCCCAGAATAGACCATATTATAGGCCACAAAGCAAGCCTCAATAAATTAAAAAATATCAAAATAATAAAAAGCATCTTCTCAGATCACCAAATCCATAACCAAATCCATTGCCGTTGAGTCAATTCCAACTCATAGTAACCCTATAGGACAGAGTAGAACTGCCCCATAGGGTTTCCAAGGAGCAGCTGGTAGATTTGAACTGCCAACCTTTTGGTTAGCAGCCAAGCTCTTAACCACTGCACCACCAGGGCTCCTTTCAGATCATAATGCTATAAAATTAGAAATAAATAGCAGGAAGAATGAGGGGGAAAAGATCAAATACATGGAAACTGAATAACACCTTGCTTAAAAACCAGTGGGTAATGGAATAAATTAAAAATGAAATAAAAATTCTTAGAATCAAATGAAAATGAAAACACAACATATCAAAACCTTTGGGACAGAGCAAAAGCAGTTCTCAGAAGTCAATTTATAGCAATAAACACACATATCAAAAAAGAAGAAAGGGCCAAACTCAATACCTTAACCCTACAACTTGAACACATAAGAAAAAAAACAAAAAACAAAAAAAAGCAAAGGAAGCCCACAGCCACCAGAAGAAAGGAGATAATAAAGATTCGAGTAGAAATAAATGAATCAGAAAACAGAAAAACAAAGGAAGCAACAAGACTAGAAGTTGGTTCTTTGAAAAGATTAATAAAATTGATAAACCACTGACCAAATCAGCAAAAGAAAAGAAGGAGAAGACACAAATAACCCCAATAAGAAATGAGATGGGTGACAGAAACATCTGAAATAAAAAGGATCATAACAGAATATTATGAAAAATTATATTCCAAAAAATTTGAAAACCTAGAAGAAATGGGCAAATTTCTAGAAACGTATTACCTACCCAAACTAACACAAACTGAGGTAGAAAATCTGAACAGACTCATAACAAAAGAAGAAATTGACAATGTGGTGCAGTGAATTGCTTATTATGGCCCTTCTAGCCATAGTCTTTGTAAGTCTCACCAAATGATTGGGTGGGACTATGCAAATGAGATGCTTGTGACCCACCAAGGGGACTGGATAGCTTGCTAATAATGTAAATAAGGAGCATGGCACCCTTGTGGGGGTGGGACCATGCAAATAAGGTGTATGGAACCCTAGCAAGGAGATTGGTCAGTTTTGCCATCCAAGGGGGCTTAAAGGAAGATACTGAAGAGAGAAAGGAACTGTAACACGGAAGACAGAGAAAGGGAGCAGAGGTAGCAGAACCAGGACAGAGAGGAAGAGCTGTAAAACCAGAGATGGTAAGAAGTAGTGACAGAGAAACAGCAGCAACAGAGGCAGCAGAACCAGTAGACCAGCAGGAGATCAGCAGGAGACTGGCAGGAGACCAGCATGGTGGGCTTCTGGGCCCACAGACAAAGAAAGCTGGGCGCCTTCAGGCATGAAGCTTACTGGCAGAGTGCGTAGCCTCCAGGCACTTATTGGCACAGCTAAAAGAGCTTTGTAACACCGGAGCAGTCAGAGGCTGGGTTGAGAGGTCAAGAGGCAGAGGGGCCAAAAAGAGGTGTGCCTGCAGGCACAGTTGAGAAGAGGCTGTCCTGATTGAAGAACTGTATCCTAAGTGTTCCTGAACCTGAATTGTAACCTGTTACTTCCCTAATAAACGTCATAACTATGAGTATGGCCTGTGAGTTCTGTACGGCCATTGGAATAAAATATCGAACCCAGCAGAGAAGTAGAGAGTGCTGTAGGAGGGATGGTAGGTGTCAGAACTGGTAAAAAGTTTGGAAAGGAGGTATGTCTGACCTCTGCTTCATAGCAATCAGCCTCGGGTGGTTGATCTTGATTTTCCTTCCCCTTTGTGAACTTAGAGGAGGTCAGATGATGCCCCCAAGCCATTTTTACAGAAGAGGCCATAAAAAAACTCCCAACAAAAAAAAAGCCCTGGCCCAGATGGCTTCACTGGAGAATTCTACCAAACGTTCAGAGAAGAGTTAATACCAATACTATTCAAACTATTCCAGAATATAGAAAAGGAAGGAACGCTCCTCAATTCATTCTATGAAGCAGCATAAATTCGATATCAAAACCAGGAAAAAGACACCACTAAAAAAAGAAAAGAAAATTATAGATCAATATCCCTCATGAATATAGACTCAAAAATTCTCAACAAAATTCTAACCAACAGACTACAACAGCATATCAGAAACATAATACATCATGACCATATGGGACTCACATGAAGCATGCAAAGATGGTTCAACATTAGAAAATTAGTGTAATCCACCACATAAATACAACAAAAAACGAGAATCACATGATCATCTCAATTGATGCAGAAAGGGCATTTGATAAAGTCCAACACCATTCTTGAGGAAAACTTACAGCAAAATAGGAATAGAAAGGAAAACTCCTCAACATAATTAAAGGCATATATACAAAAACAACAGCCAACATTATTCTCAATGGAGAGAGACTGAAAGCATTCCCCTTGAGAGTGGGAACCAGACAAGGATGCCCTTTATCACCACTCTTATTCAATATTGTACTGGAAGTCCTAGCTAGAACCATAAGGCAAAAAAGGGAAAATAAAGGGCATAAAAATTGGTAAGGAGAAAGTAAAATTATCCTTATTCACAGATGGTATGATCATATACATAGAAAATCTCAGAGACTCCACAAGAAGGCTGCTGGAACTAATACAAGAATTCAGCAAAGTGACAGGGTACAAGATCAACATACAAAAATCAGTTGGATTTCTCTATACTAACAAAGAGAACTCCGAAAAGGGAATCAGGAAAACAATACCATTTACAACAGCCCTCAAAAGATAAAATGTTGTTGTTGTGGCTGTTGCCATTGAGTCAGTTCTGACTCATAGAGACCCTATGTACAACAGAACAAAATACATGCGCTACCCTCTCACAATCATTGCTATGTTTGAGCCCACTGTTGTAGCCACTGTGTCAATCCATCTCATTGAGGGTCTTCCTCTTTTTCACTGACCCTCTACTTTACCAAGCATAATGTCCTTCTCCAGGGATTGGTCCCTCCTGATAACATGTCCACAGTAAGTGAGATGAAGCCTTGCCATCCTCACTTCTAAGGAGCATTCTGGCTGTACTTCTTCCAAGACAGATTTGTTCATTCTTCTGGCAGTCCATGGTATATTTAATATGCTTCACCAATATCATAATTCAAAGGCATCAGTTCTTCTCTCGTCTTCCTTATTCATTGTCCAGTGCTTGCATGCCTATGATAGCCAGGTCCTTCTTTCTAGTCTGTCTTAGTCTGGAAGCTCTGCTGAAACCTGTCCACCATGGGTGACCCTGCTGGTATTTGAAATACTGGCAGCATAGCTTCCAGTATCACAGCAACACACAAGGCACTACAGAATGACAAACTGATAGACAAGTGGTGGAAGAGATAAAATACTTAGGAATAAATCTAACTAGAATGTAAAATACTTATATAAAGAAAACTAAACCACACTACTGCAAGAAACCAAGAGACCTACATAAATGGAAAAACATACCATGCTCATGGATAGGAAGACTTAACATTATGAAAATGTCAATACTACCCAAAGCCATCTACAAATATAATGCAGTCCTGATCCAAATTCCAACATCATTCTTTAAGATGGAAAAACAAATCACCAACTTTATATGGAAAGGAAAGAGTTCCTGGAGAAGCAAAGTGTTCTTAAAGAAGAACAAATAGGCCTCACATTCCCTGATCTCAGAACCTGCTCTACAGACACTTTGGTCAAAACAGCCTGGTCCTGGTACAATGAGAAACACGTAGACCAAAGGAACAGAATTGAGAACCCAGAAGTAAATTCATCTACCTATGGACAGCTGATCTTCAACAAACGGTCAAAGTCCATTAAATGGGGAAGAGGTAGTCTCTTTAACAAATGGTGCTGGCAAAACTGGATACCCATTTGCAGAAAAATGAAACAAAATCCAATCCTCACACTATACACAAAACTAACTCAAAGTGGATCAAAAACCTAATGTAAAACCTAAAATTATAGGGATCATAGAAGAAAAAATAGGAACAACGCTAGGGGTCCTAAATAGAGTACCAAACATAACTAACAATGCACAAACAGCAGAAGATAAACCAGATAACTGGGATCTCCTAAAAATTAAACACTTTAACACTCATTGAAAGACTTCTCCAAAAGAGTAAAAAGAGAACCTACAGACTGGGAACAAATCTTTACCTACAGCATATCCGACAAAGGTCTAATCTCTAAAATTTATAGAAAACTTCAACACCTCAATAACAAAAAGACAAACAACCCAATTAAAAAATGGGCAAAGGACATGAACAGACACTTCACCAAAGAAGACATTCAGGTGGCTAACAAACAGATAAAGAGATGTTTGCTATCATTAGCCATTAGAGAAATGCAAATCAAAACTACAGTGAGATACTATATCATCCAAGCAATAATGGCACTGATCAAAAAAACAAAAAACAACAAATGCAGATGAGGTTGAGGGGAGACTGGAACTCTTACACGCTGCTGGTGGGAATGTAAAATGGTACAACCACTATGGAAAATGGTATGACTCTTGTAAAACTTTAGAAATAGAAATACCATACTATCCAGCAATCCCACTCCTAGGTATATATCCTAGAGAAATAAGAGCTATGACAAAAATAGACATATGCACAGCCATGTTCGTTGCAGCATTATTCACAATAACAAAAAGTTGGAAGCAACCTAAGTGCCCATCAACGGATGAGTGGATAAACAAATTGTGGTACAAACATGCAATGGAATACTTCAAAACAATAAAGAATAATGATGAATCTGCAAAACATCTCACAACATGGAGAAATTTGGAGGACATTATGCTGAGTAAAATAAGCCAATCACAAAAGGACACATATTATAATTAGTGAAGAAAAAGTTTACACACAGAAACAAACATTTTTTGATGGCTACCAGGTATGAGGATAGGGAGAGGGAAAATCACTAACTAGAGAGTAGACATGTGTTAACTTTGGTGAAGGAAAAGGCCGTACACAATATGGGAGAAGTCAGCACAACATAATCAAGGCAAGAGAAGATACTGAGAAGTACACAAGAATAAAAGGCAACAAAGGTAAATACTATAACACACAATCCTGCAACAGTAATAACGAACAATAATTTATGAGTGAATACATAGGTCAATATGTAAGCTGAATATTGGGAGATCATATGGCAGCACACCCATGTGCATATATAGGTTTGGCTGTGAATATTTCTATATACATATTCATATGTGCTGCATGTAGATTCAAATCTGTAATAGAGCATACAGGGGCACAGTCATGGAAGCAACCTAGACATAACCAAACACCTCGAGGGACTAAGTTACTAGGCTTGAAGGCTAAGGACCATAGTCCTAGGGGACATCTAGGTTAATTGGCATAACATAGTTCATAAAGAAAATGCTCTATTTATAACCTGCTTTGGTGAGTACCATCTGTGGTCTTAAACGCTTGTGAGCGGCCATCTAAGAGATAACAATTGGTCTCTTTCCATCCAGAGCAAAGGAGAGTTGAGAAAACCAAAGACTCAAGAAAACAATTAGTCCAAAGGACTACTGGACCACGGGAACTACAGCCTCCACCTGTCTGATACCAGAAGAACTAGATGGTACCCAGCTACCACCACTGACCACTCTGACCAAAATCCCAATAGAAAGTCCTGGTTAGAGTGGGGGGAAAAAAAAAAAAAAAAGTAAAACAAATTTCAAACTCATAAAAATGACCAGATTTACTGGTCTGAGAGAGACTGGAGGAACCCCTGAGACTACAGCCTATCTTGGATACTCTTTGAACTGGGAACTGAAGCCATTCCTGGAGATCACCTTTCAGCCAAATAATAGACAGGCCTATAGATAAACAATAACACACATGAGGAAAATGCTCCTTAGAACAGTCATCTACAAGAGACCAATCAGCTACATGAGACCAACCATCTACATATACCCAATAGCAAAGATGAGAAAGCAGGAAAGGGCAGGAAAACCAGACACAACTAGAAATGGGGGAGCTCAGGGTGGTAATGGGGAGAGTGCTGACACATTGCGGGGAGTACAGCTTGTGGCATGGAACAATTTGTGTATGAACTATTGAATCGGAAACTCATTTGCTCTATAAACTTTCACCTAAAACACAGTAATTAAAAAAAAAAAGGGATAGAATCCATCTTATAAAACTAAACAAACAAAAACTACTTATGCATTTACCTTTTACCTAGAAGTTTCTCTTCTAAGAATGTACCCTGTATACCCCTGCAATAATCCAAAAACACACATGCACAAGATTATTCACTAAAATATACTGGGAACAATCTAAATGCACTTATATAGGAAAGTCATTGACTAAAGTGTGGTATATCCACACAATAGAATGCTATGCAGCTAATGAGAAAAAAAAAAAAAAGAAGAAGAAGAATGAGCAAGATCTCTAGGAAATGAAATGGAGTTATTTCCAGGATATATTCTTAACAGAAAAAAGCAAAGTACAAAAGAATATACTGTACTACATTCTGTATGTAAAAGAACTTGGTAAAAGATAACAAACACCGATATGCTTATTGGTGCAAAAAGAAACACAAGAATGATAAATCAATAAACCTAACAGTATTTCAAGTGAATAATATAATCACACTTAAGTGTGGGGAGGAGGTGGGGAAGAAGGAACTAATTCCAGTAACTTTTGAATGCAGTGCTTGCTTTGACTTTCAGTTTAAAGACAAAAAGAACTATGAACAACCTTAGACTCTCAGTAGATTTGCTTTTTGGCAGCGATAAATATTAGCTAGAATGAAATTACTTTCTGTGTATTCTAGCATTGAGTAAATCTATTAAGAAAATACGAAAACAGAAAAAACTACAATGAACCCTGTGGTGTTTGACTGGAATTGGAAGTACTGGTATGAATTCATAATTTTTAACTGATAAATGTGTTGATATAGATTTAGAGCTCTCCTAGCTCTGTCATCTGAAAGAGTCCAGAAGCAATGATACCCCAGTAGTAAAGAGCGTGCCTAGTGCCTAGATCTTGGTTTCTAAATACCATTCCCCACAAAAGCAACCAGGGATCCTTGGGGAAATGGCTGATTCCAGGCTGAGAAGGGAAAATACCAGATGAGCCTAGATGACTTTCTAATGCCAGAGGTGAGTGCTCCAAAAATGACAGAAACATGTCAAGAGGACAGTGAAGCCAGCTTGAAGGAGCTCCCACTGACCCAAACTGGGACAATCTGAGCATCACAAGAATGAAAGTAACAGATTATAACCAAAAATAAAATTAGAATCTGTGAGTCCATAATGACATAAACAAATAAATAAAGGAAATCTCTCCCTTACCATAGAATGCAAACTAGTAAATGTAGAAGGAATGATGGAAAAATTATCACTGCAGTCATCACAATCATAAATAGTTCAAGCAAGAAACAAACAGATGTTAATACTATTGGGCAGAAGTTTGATGAGGAACAGAATATTCACAATGTCTCAAAGTTTCTTCCCACAAAGTATTCATTAATTACAAAATGAAAAATGTTAACTTTGTAGTAGAGACACCCAGCCAACACCACCTTAACAGTTTTATCAGACTGGGAACAAAAGAAGAAATCGGAGCCATCTGAAGCCTAGAAGGGTTTGGTGCGCTGTTGCTGGCTTTGAAGATGGAGGGGCCCCGATGCAAGGACAGGGGAGAGCAGCTGCATGGAGCTGAGGGCAATCTCCAGCCAACAGCCAACAAGGAAAAGGGGACCACAGTCCTACAACTGCAAGGAACTGAATCCTGCCAAAAAGAATGAGCATGGGAGAGGACCCTAAGCCTCAGATGAGGATGCAGGTCCGCATGTGGAATCAGTCATTTCTCCAAAGAACTCTGGTTCTTGTTAGAGGGAAATGGTATTTAAATATCATAATCTGGGCTCTCAAAGAGTATTCACTGCCTGTGGGTTGGTCCTTATTTCTAGGCTTTTTAAGTTGAAAGACTATTTTTTAAGGTAGGCTATATTGTAAGTCTATATTGATACTATAAATTCAAATTTATTGTTCCAGATGTGGGTCATACAAATGAGCCTGAAACATTTTGTCAAGCCAGAAACAAGGAAACTATCAAAACTACTAGGATTATGTCACAAGAACTCAGGAGCCAACTTGAAGAAATGTTTCCAGATCAAATATAGGATAATTAGAGCATTAAAGGGAAAATAACTAAGATATTGAAACATATTAAATATGTTTAAATATAGGGAGTTTATAATGATGATAATTAAAAAAAGAAAAACTCATAGTCACTTTTGGAGGATGCTAGTGAACCACCTTGTTATTTTGAAAACTGATAAATAAAGGGAAAGAATTAAGCCTTTACCCTGTTTTTCCTGTACTAATTGTATACCAGGTAACCAAAAAGTTGATGAGGGCAAGTTTCTCTTTGTACAGCTAATACATGAAGAAGGAATGATAGAATTAGAATATCACCATTTTATACAATCTAATGAAATGCTGGATAAAGGTCATGATGCTCAATGGCTGCTGACATCATGAAAATAAAAAACGCCAGAACTCTTTTGCCTCCTGATAAAGTACTCATGCCAAGAAAAAAAGAAAACCTGATTCTAATCAAGTCTTCAGATCTAATTATCAACTTACAGGTATTACAGGTAATACAGAGGAAAGAGGAAGATATAAAACAATATGATAAATGCAATCAGCCAAATTCAAATAGGAAAATTCTACATTATAAATGACCTGATTCTTCAATAATTAAATTTCAGTAAAAGATGAATAAGGAGGAAAAAAAAACTTGCTGCAGTTGAGTCGATTCCAACTCAAAGTGACCCTAAAGGACAGAGCAGAACTGCCCCATTGGGTTTCCAAGGAGTGGCTCGTGGATTCAAACTGCCAACCTTTTGGTTAGCAGCGTGAGCTCTTAACCACTGTGCCACCAGGGCTCCAAATAAGGAGGAGGGGCCTAAATATTAAAAGAAAACTCAAGAGAAATCTCAACCAATTGAAATATATGAAATTTACTTGAACACTGATTCAAATTAAAAAAAAAAATTTAAAACATTTTATAAAACAATGGGAAATTTGAACAGTTTTGGTATTAAAGATTTATTGCGTGTGTGTGTGATGATGGTATTTTATTTTATTTTTAGAAATGTTATTATTTAGAGATATATACTGAAAGATTTATCAATGAAAGGGCAATGCCATAAATCTTTGAGAAACAAAATGGGACTCTCAGAAGTTAAAAATATGATAGCAGAAGAGTAGGAGAAAAAGTCAAGCTCTCTCAGAATGAAGAGCAAAACATCCATGAGATGGGAAATAGAGGAGAAAAGGCAAAAAATAAAATAAAAATTTTAAAAAGAAGAGAACAGTCCATAAACCTAACATCCAAATATTAGGAGTACCAGAAAAAGGGAAGCAAGAAAACACAGTAGGAAATAATTTGATAACATTTCTAAGACCTGAAGGACGCGAGCCCTTCCCTGAATGCCTTGTTTAATAGACAAAAATGAAACACACAAAGCATAACACTATGAAATTTCAAAATACTGTTCCCGAGAATTCTGAAATTATTTGGAAATTCTACAAGCTTCCCAAGAGAAAAGGGGAAGTTCACAAACAAGGAATCAGGAATAAAATGACTTTGGAATTATCAAGGAAAATACTGAAAGCTAAAAGACAGTAGAACAAAACCTTTACAGCTCCAGAAGAAAAGTATTTCCAACCTAGAAGTTCGGAATTATCACATACCCTTTCTCAAGGATATGTTGGAGGATACGCTCCACCAAATTAGGAAGAGAAAGGCATGGCACCCAGAAAACTGGAGTTCCCACACATGAGACAGCTGAAGGGAATCCTCGGATTGATGAAGAAGGGGAGACCCAGGACGACGGCTGTATAACAGGTCTAGAAGGCAATCAGACAGCTCTCAAAGAGGTCGGAAGTTCCTCAAAGAGCCTCGTTCAAGAAGGTGAAATTGATAGAGCATCTGCTGGGAATGACCGTATTGAAAGTGATTTAGACAATTGACAAAGAGTTTGGGGTTACTAAATTAGTGTCAACTACTTAGAAAACTGTTGTCGTTGGTTGCCATTGAGTCAGTTTCAACTTGTAGCGACCCTATAGGACAGAGTAGAACTGCCCCATAGGGTTTCCAAGGAGCAGCTGGTGGATTTGAACTGCTGGCCTTTTGTGGTTAGCAGCTGAGCTCTTAACCACTACGCCACCAGGACTCCACTTAGAAAACTAAGATACATTAAAAAAAAAAAAAAAAAAAAGACGTATTCATGCTGCTTCAACAGCACATATACTAAAATTTGAATGACACAGAGATTAGCATGACCCCTGTGCAAGGACAACATGCAAATTCATTCCATATTTTTGATAGATGAATAGGGGGAGCACAGGGCATTTTTAAGACAGTGATAGTGAAATTGTGGTCACATGGCATTAGGCATTTGTCAAAATCCACACCGTACAACACAAAGAGTGAATCCTAAGGTAAACCATGGACTTTAGATAATAATAATGTCCTACCTATATTTGGGTCCTGCAGTAGGAGTCCCCACTCGGTTTGCATGCCTGTGAATGCTGTAGTGGCACTTCTACCCTGAGCTGGACAACCGAGTAGTGTGTTGTTTCCTTCTGAATACGCGGGCATAGGCCTTTCTCCATGATACCATGTGTTGGTTAGATTCTTTCAATAGTAAGAAATAGACACATAGGCTACCTCAGTTAATGGGGGGTTATTCTAAAGATAGGGGAAGAAAGAGAAACAGGAAGTGGTTTTAGCATCCACACAACCAGTATAAGGAAACAATAGCATCTAAGTGTTCCACATAATAGAAACTCATTTATTCTCTGCGTCTGCTTCTACTGCTCCTACCACTACTAAGACTCTCTGATTTTCTGACATTTAAACTACTCGAGACAGAGGATCTAATTCGGTATGTCCATCACAATCCAGATTAGGCTACCCCTGTTGGAAAAAGCCCTTGTACCAGTCTACCTCATAAGTTGCTGGCCAGTCTATAGATGGCTGCCTTTGGTTCAGGTGCTCATCTGGGATCTAATCATCTGTGCCCAGAAGAAGGGAGTCATGTAGTCTAAGGCACAGTAACCAATTCATTAGGAAGCACCTTAATAGGTGCTGTATAGATGAGTGTTTTCCAAACTTCCTTATATAGAAACACCACTTCTTTGAAATGTCAACGTGCGTTCTGTGAAAAAGGGTCCCATGATGAAGTTCATTCAACAAATATTTATGAGTGATAACTAAGTGCTAGGCACAGTTTTGTGCTCTGATGCTTGGGAAATGCTGAGTTAAACAAAGTTAAATGGACGTTCCTACTGCAAAATCCTCATTGCTTTCAGTATGCCAATAAGCCCAAGAGAATGGCTATAGCTTGCACTGTCTCACAAATTTATTGGCCCAGGGTGCTCTTTTTTGAAAAGCATTCCTCAAGCCTCAGATTACACAAAGTATACATCTTGAGAAAGACCAGAGTATACAATTGAGAATCCAGGAAATTACACTGTCAAGGGTCACATATATTGAAGTAGCTTGTCTCCACAGATACTCCATTCCCCCTTCCATGAACCGTGCCTCTTAGTATTTACCGCTCTGTGTAGTCTTCTCTCACGTGGATTCCAGGCTGACCCGGTTGACCTACTTGGGTCAACAGAATGTGGCAGAACTGTGTGTCAGCTCCAGGCTTAAGCATGACAGCTTCTTAAGTCTGGCTGCCTTGATGGAAAAACTATGTGGAGAGACCACAAGGAGACAAGATCATGACAAAAACCAAAAACCTGTTGTCATAATGACAATTCCAACTCATGGCAACCCCATGAGTAGAGCTGCTCCATAGGGTTTTCTTGGCTGTAATCTTTATGGAAGCAGATTGCCAGGCCTTTCTTCCATTGCACAGCTGGATGGATTTGAACTGCCAACCTTTAAGTTAGTAGATGAGCACAAATCATTTGTGCACCCAGGGACCTTCACTACATGGAAAAGGCCAAGGAACCCAACCAACAGGGGGCGCCAAAGCCCCACATGTATGGCCTCAGGTGAGCCATTCCGGCCAGACCCTGTCATTCAGGGCATCCCAGCTCAAGTGGCAAATACGCGAGCGAAGGCACCATCTAGTCCCACTAGCTATCAAGTGAAGCAGAGATGAGCACCTGTCTATCCTCTGGCCGAATTCCTGACCACATAACTGTGAGAGATAATAAGATGGTGACTGTTTAAGTCCCTACATCCTGAGGTAGTTTGTTAGGCAGCAACAGATAAAGAAAAAAATATATTGACTGTTTTGGAAAAATTATTACATAAATGCAATATGTTGTTCCTTAATTATATTTATAAATACATGTGTCTGTTTCATAAATTACTTGTTTCAGAGGAAATATATTAGACATCATTTATTTATAAATCTTTGAATAATTTATTGTTCACTACAATCATTTGCATTCACTTTTAAAAATAACCACTCTATCAGTAAAAATTAAAAATCAAAGAAAGCAAATTTTAAACTATTTAATCACAGAGAAACTAATATTACTGAGCATATTTCTTACAGTAAACAATATTAAAATACTTTCATACGATAAGGAGCTAAGAAAAAATTGGATTGAAGTTGAGACATCTATTTGTTTGTAATAGGGCAAATTTAATTTAAAAGCACATTTGCTTGTTGAGGCTGCAACAAATCTCAATAGCAATTAGGAAATTATACATTCCTGACATAAAAACCAGTTCCTAATTTTAGTTAGGGAACATGATCCTGCTATTTACAAGCTTGAGGATACTACTTACGTTTACCCTGTTGTTGTTGGGTACGGTCCACTTGATTTCGACTCATAGTGACCCCATGTCATAGAGTAGAACTCCCCCATACGGTTTCCTAGGCTGTAATCTTTATGCGCAGATCACCAGGTCTTTCTCCCATGGAGTCGCTGGGTGGGTTCCAACCGTCAACCTTTCAGTCATCAGCCCTGCGCTTAACCATTGCACCACCAAACCAAACCGAACCTGCTGCCATGAAGTCCTCTCCCACTCACAGCAACCCTACAGGACAGAGCAGAACTGCCCCATAGGGTTTCTAAGGCTGTCAATCTTTACAGAAGCCGACTGCCACGTCTTTCTTCTGCCAAGCAGCTGGTGGGCTCAAACTGCCGACCTTTCGGTTGGCAGATTAGCTCTTAACCACTGTGCCACCAGGGCTCCTTACCGAAGGTAAAATGTACCAGTTAAACACAGTTCTCTTTCTTCCTCCCTTCTTTGCCTTTCCCTTCTGCCCAGCCTTTGCCTGACCCCTAATCCT
The DNA here is from genome assembly GCA_030035585.1 of Dugong dugon. Lineage (NCBI taxonomy): Eukaryota > Metazoa > Chordata > Mammalia > Sirenia > Dugongidae > Dugong > Dugong dugon. The sequence continues at coordinate 13,753,272 of CM057463.1, read as the reverse complement.
TTTTCTTCCTGATGTCTAGGAGAATACTAAGTAGGTCACAGTGACCTGAGGTTTTGTGATGTAGGCATCTGAGAAATCCATGAGTTCATTTCAAACAAGTTAGCCAGAGCTCAGATGTTGCGTTACTATGTTGTAACATCGATAAATCTTTTCCACTTTAGGATTTGCTCCTTTCTAGGCTGAGCAATTTGGCAACAAAATGCACAGGATCCTAAATCACATCTCTTGATTCCTTATAATAAAGCTGTATTCTTCTTGGTTAGCTTTATTGGACACGACTTCCTGATACTCACACAGAAACTTCCATATAGATATTTTATAAAATGAAAATAAAGCAGTGTTGTAGAATAAGAATTTAAATACTTAAGGGTAAGTTTATTTTGGAATTGCAGGAACACGTTTCAAGATAATATAAAATGACACACTAAATAATATTATGTCCAATACACTACAAAGTTGATATTGTTGAAGGAGAAACTAGAAAAAAAGGAAGGCATTGTGGAGCATAAAGACAAAAGCTTCAGTTCTTCAAATCAATGGGTCATAGTGCTTATCACAGCTACAGTTTATAACCAGGGTACTTTTTTATGGCTCAGTTTGTAATTAATGCAGAAATACAACTCAGGAATCAGACTCTTGACATACTCAGGTACCATACCTTCAATGAAATATTTCCTCCAAAGGAAATTTGGATTTAGTGATAGTGGCCTGTTTCCTTAAGTTAGGATTTGATTTATTATTGGGAGAGAGAGGACAGTGTCATGGTTTGAATTATGTCCCCCAAAAAATGTGTGTATCAATTTGGCCAGGCCATGATTCCTGGTATTCTGTAGTTTTCCTATAAATTGTAAATCCTGCCTCTATGATGTTAATGAGGGAGGATGGGTGGCAGTTGTGTTGGTAAGGCAGGACCTGATCTACAAGACTGGATTGTGTCCTGAGGCAATGTCTTGAGATATAAAAGACAGAAGTGAGCAGTGAGACAGGGGGACCTCGTACCATCAAGAAAGCAGTGCCGGGAGCAGAGCACGTCCTTTGGACTGGGGTCCCTACGCCGAGAAGCTCCTAGTCTGGGGGAACACTGAAGAGAAGGCGGCCGACAGAGAGAAAAAGCCTTCCCCTGGAGCTGACGCCCTGAATTTGGACTTTTAGCCTACTTTGACTGTGAGGAAATAAACTTCTCCTCGTTAAAACCATCCACTTGCGGTATTTCTGTTGTAGCAGCACTAGATGACTAAGACAGACAGTTAAAACTAGGGAGGACAAGCTAAAAGATAAAACAGTAAAGTATTATTGTTGCTTGTCAGGACCTCTAAAATCTGCAGAAGTCAGAGAAATCCAGGTGCCTGAAACTTATAATGAAAACCAACCAGTTGCTGTCGAGTCGTGGCAACTCACGGTGACCCCATGTGTGTGTCCACAGAGCAGAATGTGCTTCACAGGGCTGATTTTTCAGAAGAAGATCAGCAGGCCTTTCTTTTAAGCTGCCTCTGGGTGAACTTGACCCTCTAACCTTTCGGTTAGCAGCTGGGCGTGTTAACTACTTGCACCACCCAGGGACTTGAAAATTTATAATGCTTCCATTAAATACATGTTTACACACCAGCATTTGACCTAAAATAGTCAGATGCAGGGAAAAGATTGAAATGTCAAATCTGAAGAGACTGAAGCCACACATGTTAAAAAGAAACAAAATAAATACAGCTAACCCTATACTGGAAACCCTGGTGATGTAGTAGTTAAGTGCTATGGCTGCCAACCAAAGGGTTGGCAGTTTGAATCTGCCAGGTGCTCCTTGGAAACTCTATGGGGCAGTTCTATTCTGTCCTATAGGGTCACTATGAGTCAGAATCGACTTGACGGCAACGGGTTTTTAACCGTATGCTGACCTCTAAACCCTTGGCAGCAAAAAACAGCAAAAAAAAAAAAAATTCTCTGTTACGTTCAACAGTGAACATGGGTAAAGTGAAAAATACAGAAAAACATTTGCAAGTATGTATTATCTCTCATCAAATCCTGAAAAGGACATTTTATCTAAAGACAAAGAAACCAAGATGAGTTAAATCTTTGATATACTCATTCCATTTTTCCTTGCTGGGGAGACACTGAACTTGGCAGAATTATAAACCCAAAGCCAGCAAGGCCATGTACATGAGAAACCCCTTGCTATGCATTGTCACAGGAACTGAGAAGTCCAGATACAGCACAAGCTTCAAGCACAGCTGGCTTCAGGTGCTCAAAGGTCTTTCAGCTCTACTTTCCTCTGGGAAAGTTTACTCTTTACAGAAAGTTCTTACCAAGAAGTATCAGTGTGGTCTGCAGCAGCTCCAGGGTTATGTCATAGCCTTACAACCACAAGAGAAAGAGTAGCTCTCTTTCCCCATTGTGCCAGGCAGAATCCTGGGACTAAATCTCCTTAATCTGTCCTGGGCCATGTACCTACCTAATCCAGAACTAATCACAGTGGTTGAGGAGGAGGGGCATATGTGGAATATTCTGATTAGCCAAACTGGGTCATAGCCTTCTGGAACTTAAGCAGGTGTAGCAGAGTGGGGGAGGTTATCCCCGTCCCAACCACCTGGAAAGAAAGGTGAAAGGGGTGATTCAGCTGAGGGAAGTTGGGATTCTTTTACCAGCATAAAGAGGAATGAATAATTGGCAAGCAACATCTTCATATTAAGCTGCTTAATTTATTACCTTCTTACAAAGGTATACTCTAGGTGGGCATAGGGGTGAAGTAGGGGGAGGGATCCAGTTATTTGTGCTTAACTGTGCTTGATGTTGTTGTTAGCTACCATTGAGTCGGCCCACGACTCATGGAGACCTCATGCACAACTGAATGGAATGCTGCCCAGTCCCGCACCATTACCACGGTCAATTGCTGATTGGACCATTATGATCCGTAGGGTAGTCATTGGCTGGTTTTTGGAGGTGGATCACCAGGTCTTCCTTCCTAGTCTGTCAGCTCTGTTGAAACCTGCTCAGCATCATAGTAACTAACACGCAAGCCTCCAATGACAGATGGAATGCATGAGGTGCGTTTGTCAGGAATCAAACCTGGGTCTCCCTCATGGAAGGGCAGAATTCTACCCCTGAACCACCATTGCCCTATCGTGCTTGATAGTTATTTGAATTCTAGATAAGTAAGAGTTTCATCCACTGAAAATAAAAAAATAGATGAAAGAAAAGTTTAGGAACTGTGAAAATGACAACTAGGTCTCAGAAGAAATGTACCATCAGAGCAACTGGTCAGTGAATTCTGCTGTTGCTGGTTTAAGGCTGATTTCCATTATGTGCTTTTTCTGGCACCCTTTCCCTATCTAGGGAATGTCCTGCCTTGTGCTTCACCTCCACATGGTAGAAGCCAGAAAACTCACTCTCCCAGACTTACTTGCAGCTAGTGTCCAGGTATGTGGCCAAAATCCTCCCAATCACACGCACCCCCCCCCCCCCGCCCCCATGAGAGATATTGTATCAGTCAGGGTTCTCCACAGAAACAGAATATGAAATTTATTTTAAGAAATTGGCAAGTCTGGCAAGTCTGAAATTTGAAGGGCAGGCTGGGAGAAAGTAAACTCAGGCAGAAGTTCTGTTACAGTTTTAGGCAGAAATCCTTCTTTGGGAAACCTCAGTTTTTGCTCTTAAGACCTTCAACTGATTGGATGAGGCTCACTCACACAATTGAGATTAATCTCTTTTGTTATTGTTTGCCGTTGATTCTGACTCGTTGCAACCCCGTGTGTGCAAAGTAGAACTGCTCCATAGAGTTTTCAAGATTGTGGGCTTTCAGAAGCAGATCACCAGGCCTGTCTCTCAAGGCACCCTGGGTGGGTTTTAACTGCCAACCTTTGGGCGAATAGTTGAGTGCTTAATGGTGTGAATAGATCGATCATAGATGTTAAATATATCTATAAAATATGTTCACAGCAGCACCTAGATTAGTGTTTGATTAAATAACTGGCTACTATAGCCTAGCCTAAAGTCCCTGGGTGGTTAATGTGCTTGGCTGCTAACCAAAATGTTGATGGATCGAGTCCACCCAGAGGTGCCTCAGAAGAAAAATCAGCCACTGAAAACCCAATGGAGCACAGTTCTACTCTGGTACACATGGGGTTGCCATGAGTCCAAATTGACTTAAGGCAACTTTTTTGTTTTGTTTTTTAATAGCCTAGCCAAACTGACACATAAAACTTATCATCACAGATGTCAAACTAGAAAAGAGCTACGTGTCAAGGCAGGGGCTACAGGAAATCTATTGTTTCCAGTAAAGGTAGCAACTGAGATGTCATCTTTCAAGGTCAGAGGGGTGGAAGTTCTGGAATTTCATGTCCAGAGTGAGTGGTGTGTCCTGTAGTATCTGATTTCACTGGAGTCTTCACTGGTACAATCTTCCAATATGGTTTGGGCATTGATTGATTGTTTCTGACTGCATAAACTCTGAATCTAACTCACTAGTCCTCCAAAGATTCCCTGAGCTATCTAATATTCTTTAATAAATATTTTTTCTGCTTAAACTAGCAAGCATAGGTTTCTCTATTTGTAACTAAAACCCTGACCGATACAGCCACCATAGTTGTGTTTGGGGCCACAAAGAAGACCAAGAGTTGAAGAGAAGAAATTTACCATTGCTACTAAAGAAAAAGTTAACATAAACACTCGATAAATGAAGGCAGAGTAGTTTAATATTTATATATGAAAGACAAATTTATGTACTGAAATTTACCAAGAGTACAGCTTGAATGTAAGAAGAAAAACTCAGTGATTGTTAGATGAGTTTATCAGTAAAAACATCAGAGCTAGGTAATAAAAATAATAAATTGTGGTCAAAATTGTTTGGATAATTGACTAACCTTCCTACCTTCTATTATATGGTGACCTAGCCTAAATTCTGTACTTATTGTAGGGGGAGGTATAGCACGTGGATTAAGAGCATGAGCACTGGAGCCAGCCTCTTGGTTTAGACAAACCACAGCTTTGCCACTTAAAAGCTTTTAACTTTTCTGTTCCTCAGTTTTCTCATCTACAGAATGGGGTAACGGAGTTATCATTGTTGTTCGGTGCTGTCGAGTCAGCTCCGACTCATAGTGACTGTGTACAACAGAATGAAACACTGCCCGGTCCTACACTATCCTTACAATTATTGCTATGTTTGAGCCCATTGTTGCAGCCACTGTGTCAAGCCATTTTGTTGAGAGTCTTTCTCTTATTCGCTGACCTTCTCCTTTACCAAGCAAGATTACCTTCTCTGTGGACTGGTCCCTCCTGATAACATGTGTGTCTATAATACCTGGGCTATTATAAAAATTAAATATATATTACACGTGAAGCATTTGAATGTTTGACACTAAGAACTTAACAAATGGTAGCTATTATTATCTAAAACAAACTGAAATCCTTTAAAAGTTGTAAATATCCAGTACATTTTTTAAAAAATTAACATCCATACATTTTAATGCCAATTACACTGCTTTTTTTCCTACCGACTTCAAAGATTTAACCCCTGACCTTCTCACATTCTTTATTCACCCTGAAGGATCCTGTGCCTTTGCCATTTTCTCCGTCCACCGTCTATCATCATTCATTGCTGTCAGGGGCTGATTAACCAGTAAGCAAGGTACACACGGGCTTACTTGTGTTTACTTACTAATCTGTAGTGCACAATTTTGCATGGGTTTCCCCACATCAAAGATGTGGTGAACAACAGGTGAAATTGTGCACTACAGATTAGTAACTAAGCACAGATAAGCCCATGCCTACTTGCTTATTGGGTAAATCCATCCTTGATTGCTGTCCTCACACATATACACGCACACATCTTCAGTGACTTTCTCCTTTCTTTCCTTAATTTGTAAAGCTCTGCTGAGTTACCTCAGGACACTCTCTCTTGATCTCTAGTTTCAATTTCAAATAGTTAAGATTCTAACTGTTTATTGAAACACAATCTGTTTAGACTAGATCAATTGCTAGAAAAGGACATCATGTTTGGTAAAATAGAGGGTTAGCAACAAGGAGGGAAACCCTCAGTGAGAAGGACTGACACAATTGTCGATACAATGAACTTAAACATATCAACGATCATGAAGATAGCACAGGACCAGACGCTTCCTCTGTTATGCATAAGGTTGCCGTGCGTGGGAGGCGACTTGACTGCGACTAACAATTTTATGGGAGTAATTCTAAAGGTGAACACTAGATGGCAACATTTCTAAACGATGCTGTTTTCCTTATTCTTGGTTCCAGATCATGACAAATGCCGAGAGCCTCAAAACGGGAGTGTATGACTCTTCTAGATTTTTAACTTTTTTTTTTTTTTTAAATTAAACAAACCTCTGTATATCTCTATAAAGGAGCCCTTTAGTGACTCATTCTTGAAATAGAGATCCCTTGTTATAATTTTCAATGATCACTAATAATTCAAAACCCACTGCATTTTCAAGGCTGTAAATCTGTACAGAAGCAGACTGCCACATCTTTCTCCCACAGAGCTGTTGGTGGTTTCGAACTGCCGACATTTCAGTTAGCAGTTGATCGCTTTAACCACTGCACTACCAGAGCTCCTCACTAATAATTACCTTTTCTTTTTTTTAATCTTGAGTTTTAGTTTTTTCCTTAAAATAACAGAAATCTAAATTGTATCTATTTGTTAAGTATATAATATTCTGTTTGTGGCACTTGATATTTAGTTCTTTGAAATAATAAATTTTTATTTAGTGTCATAGAGATACTGACATGGTATTTTATATGATATCTATAAAGAAGGTTACATGCTTTTTTTTTCTTGCCTCATATACTTTCCTTATGAAAATTTGAGCTCAGAGACTGGGAAAACAATAGCTGAGAATTTTCTGATAATGAGAATGATGGAAAGAAGCAGTTATCTGAAAAGATAATTGTCTGATAAATCTTCTAATTTTCCTGAGTAAATTAAAATGTTAACTGGTACTTCATTTTTGATAAAACAAAAATTCCATTAAGTAAAAATACATTTTATTGTAGTTAAAGCAAGGAACTTTTAATACAAAAAATCATTTAGGACTTGAAGACCAAAAAGTGGACAAAGGATATGAACAATAAACTAAAGAAGAAATATAAAAAGTCAATTATTGCATGAAGAAAGTTGAAAACCACTAGCATTAAAAAAAATAAATTAAATAAAATCCCTTTTCCTTCTGACATTAGCAAAAGAAAAAAAGTTTTATTTTCCCCTCCTTATACCGAGTGTTGGTGAGAGTATAGTTAACAGCTGGATTTGAAATCCCAGCTCAGTCATGTACTAACTACGTGGCCTTGGTCAAATTTTTTTCTCTCTCTGCTGTGGTTTCCTAATCTGTTATGAAGTTGAGTGTACCAGTAAAATGAGGGTTAAGTGAGTTAACATACACAAAGTGTTTGTACCAGGCACTTACGCAGGTGTTCTCCAAAATATGTAACAGTTACGTTGCACTATATAAATGTTATCCAGTAGAACTATTGTAACTTTACCCACAGAATGGAGGATTGAGTATAGAATGTTTAAAAAAATGAATTACAAAGAGGAACAAGCAACAAGAGACTCACAGGAATAACACGACCTGGAAAAGAAACAAAAAGATTTTCTAGGAAAAAAAATTGAAGTAAAAAAAATCAATAATCAGGTTAAACAGGTTTTAAAGATATATAGAAATAAATTCAAATACATCAACAATCATTATAAACATAAATGAACTAACTTCATCAGTTACATGACTGCCCAATTGTATTAAAAAAATCTGATGCTGTTTAGGAGACAGTAACATAAAACATAAGGATTTATAAAGGTTGAAAGTAAAAGCAAGTGAAAAGATACACTTGGCAGACACTAACTGAAAGAAAGCTGGGTGGCATATTAATATTGAAATAGGTTTTATGACCAAAAAATTATTATTAAGGGAGACTGAGTTAATCAAGAAGCTATAACAATTTTAAATTTGTATTCACCTGATAAAAAAAGCCTCAAAATATTAAACGATAGAATTACAAGGAGAAACGGACAAATCTACATATAATGGAAAATTTCAATATTCTGTTGTTGTTGTTGCCATGGAATCAATTGATTCTCACTCATGGTAACCCCATGTGTACAGTGTAGAACTACTCCAGAAGGTCTTCAAGGCTGTGACCTTAAAGCCAGGCCTGTCTTTCGAGGAACTTCTGGATGAATTCTAACCTCCAACCTTTCGGCTAGCAGTCGAGCACTTAACGTTCTGTGTCACCCAGGGACTTCTTCAATATTCTGTCACTCATTTATTCAATCAATATTTTTGAACCTTTCTACCCATTAGTAATATAGCTATGAATAAAACAAATAAAAATCCTTGATCTTTTCGAGTTTATGCTGTACTGGAGGAGAAGAGAAAATATACAAACAACACGCACATGCAATGAAACCTTGTGAAAATACACCCAGGGAATTATGAATTCTGAGGTAATGGAGTGAATGATTGACTCCCATCTACCACTCAGCCACCCAGCTGGAAGGGGGGTTGGTGGTGGCTAAAGTTCTTATTTCCTGCAGCTGGGAGATGGAATAGGGAACAGGGTGGAGTGGGGGGCCAGCCAGGGAAATGGCACAGAACCCAGAGGGGAGGTAGGGTTTGAATCCTACTTGCTCAGTAATCTCCCAACTCAATATTCCCAATCTGGGTCGATAGAGGAGTCCCTGGGTGGTGCAAATGGTTAACTCAGTTGACTGCTAACAGAAAGGTTGGTGGTTCAGTTTGAGCCCACACAGATGTACCTTGGAAGAAAGCCCTCGTAATCTATGTTTGAAAAATCATTGAAAACCGTTTGAGAGCACAGGTCTGTTCTGACACACATGTGGTCACCATGAGTAGGAGTCAACTAGATGGCACCTTTTTTTTTTTCGGTGGTGGTGCGGCGGGAATCAATAGAACTGGTTTCACCTAGCCAGAAATTTCCGGGAATCATTGATGCTGTTCTGAAGTCCAGTTCACTACGGACTGTAAATCATTCTCATCAGCGTTTAAGCTGGAGTGGACAATCACCACCACCAGGTGGTGCCATACTGTGGTAGGACCAGGATGGATTTGGTTAGCGAAGCAGCGTCCTCAGGTTCGTCTAATCCTTTTGTTAATCTTACACTGAAACACAAGAAAAATAAATCAGAGGCAAAAGATTGGAAAGAAAGACAAAGGACTTGATCGTCTCACAAATTATATGATAAAACCCAAAACCCGTTGCTGTCGAGTCGATTCCGACTCATAGCGACCCCATAGGACAGAGTAGAACTGTCCCATAGAGTTTCCAGGAGTGCCTGGTGAATTCAAATTGCCGGCCATTTGGTTAGCAGCCATAGCATTTAACCACTACCCACCAGGATCGATTATATGATAGTCCATATAAAAAATCCAAAAGAAAACTTCTTAGAAATAATAAGAGTCTGCCATAAGATCAACATGCAAAATCCAATTATATCTCTATAAAACCTAACAAGTACTTACAAAGCATTTCTATAACATGACACTCAGAAAACATAATTTTAAAAGAAATTACATTTTAAAGAGCTCAGTAATAAGATATTTAAGAATAAATCTAATAAAAGATGTGTATGACCTATACAGAAAAGAATTTTAAAACTTTATTAAAAGACGCTCAGAAGAAGACCTAAGAAAATGGAGAAATATGCTACATTAATGGAAAGAAAGACTCAACAACAAAAAGAAAAAGCAGTTCTCCCCAAATTAACCTACAATGTTAATTCCAAACAAAATACCAGCAGGTTTTTGTGAAACCTGACGAGCTGGTTCTAAAATTTATATAGAAAAGCAAGAATATCCAAGGCACTCCTGAATAAAAAGAGGGAACCTGGCCAACCAGAGATTGAAACTAATGATAAATCCATGTTAATTAAGATGTAAGTATTGTTTTGGCACAGGGAAAAGCCAAATGACCAACGGAACAAAAGAGAGGGCCAGGAAAGATCCAAGAACATATGGAAACTTGACATATAACAGAGATAGCAAGGCTGATCAGTGAGGAAAGTTCATACTGAGATTAACTACATAAATGAGTTCCTACTAATAATAAATAAATAGGGAAAAGGAAAAAGTTCTTCCTTACAGTAGAATCTCAACTAATGCATGTAGAAGGAATGAGGGAGTTAGAAAATCACCATTTGGCAACCATCCTAGTAATAACTGATTGAGACAAAAACTATCAATGGATACCAAAATTATTGGGTTGAAATTTGATGAAGAACGCGATAGTTACATAGTCTCAAAGTATCTCTCCATAAATCACTTCTTAATTACAAAGAGGAAAATAGTACTTTCAGAGCGGAATAACTTGAAAGACATCACCTTAACCAAGTAATCAAAGTTGGCATCACTAATAATGGGCCAAACTGACATCATACACTTCCTGTGGTGTTACACTGAAAAGGATCCAGCAACACTTACATACTGTTTCTGCCAAAAATGCATAATCTGCATCTAATCATGAAGAAACATCAGACAAACCCACATCGATGGACATTCTACAGAATAATTTGCTGAAACTCTTCAAAAATTTCAAGATCAGGAAACACAAAGAAGACCGAGGAACTGCTCAAGACTAAGGAAGACTGAAAAGACATGACCACTAATGTAGCAGGTGATCCTGGATTGGATCCTGTACTAGGGTTTGGGGAAAGTTGTGGAGGGGCACAGTGGAATGGCTACAAAGGACATTTTATTAGGACAACTGGTGAAATTTGAAAATTGGCTACAATCAGATACAGAAATGTATCTATGTTAAATTTTCTAATTTTGATAATCGAATGTCCTTATTTTTAGAAAATACACACTAAAGCATTTAAAGATGAAGGGACATTATATCTGCAACTTACTCTCAAGTGGTTCAGAAACAACAACTTGTGGGTGGAAAATCAGGATGGGAGGAAACGGGGAACTCAGGGCGGAAATGGGGAGAGTGCTGACAAATTGTAGGTAATGAAACCAAGGTCATGAAACACTTCACGTACAAACTATTGAATGGGAAGTTTACTTGCTCTGTAAACTTTCACCTAATGCACACACACACACAAAGAAAGAGCAACTTGTCCGTAGAGAGAATGAGAAAAGCAATGTGGCAGAATGATAACAATTGTTGAATCTGCTAAAGGGTATGCAGGAATTTTTTGTAACATTCTCAAAACTTTTCTGTGCTTTAAATTATTTTAAAGTAAAAAGTTAAAAAACAGCAAGGAAATGATAAATACCAGACTCAAAAAACAGGGGTTATTTCTGGGAGCAGAGGGAAGCCAGAGCTTAGGACCGCTGAGAACACATAGGTGGATACAACCATATGGTTATGTTCTAGTTCTGAAATTGGATGATAGGTTTGTGGACATCTGTTTTATTATTTCATTTTAAAAATTATGTATACATTATCTATTTTTGTGTATATCACTGTATTTTAAAAGATAGTAAAGGGAAAAACAAAGAGAAAAGAGACAATAAGGCATGAGTCAGAAGAATCTGATGAGCTGTATGTGTGTGTTAGCTGGATGCCCTTGAGTATGTTTCTTTTCCTCTCTGAGGTTCAGTTTCCTTGCTTGTAAAAAGGATATTTAAAAATCTACTGTCGAGCTTTGTTGTAAAGTGACCATAAGTGCTCATTAACTTGTAGCTGTTGTTGTTATGTTCTCTGATTAAAAAAAAAAAAAAAGCAGTTGCCATGGAGTAGATTCCTACTCATGGTACTCATAACAACTCCATGTGTGTCAAAGCAGAACTGTGCTCCATAGAGTTTTCAATGGCTAATCTTTCAGAAGTAGATTGTCAGGACTTTCTTCCAAGATACGTTTGGGTAGACTCAAACCACAAACCTTTCAGTTAGCAGCAGATCACAGTCACAATTTACCCCACCCAAGGACTCCATTTTCTCCGATAAGGCAAAGATAAAGGGAATAAATGTAGGACGGTAGGCTTGATAAAAGTGCTAGTGGTTTAGAATAGTCTTTGAGGGCAATTGGTAAGGAAGGTATCTAGGAAGTAAAATTGAGCTAAGTCTGGAAATCGTCACACAATCAATGAGCTTTGTTTATTTTTTCCCAACTGCACTCCATAGTCTGGAAGTAAGACTTGTAGGGAAAAAATGGATATTTATGTTGAAAGGTTTAGAGGAAGGTCAGTGAAATAGCAAAGGCTGCTCAGAGTGAGGCATCTATACCTAATCAGGGGATCTTGGCTTGGCCGGGGGGTTTCTCTTACCTACGAATTTGGGAAAGGATACACTGTTTAGGGGAAGTGGAGGATATAAAATGAGCTCATAATTTCCTAGACACTGTGAATGAAAGCATATCTAGTAGAATAATGACTTTCCAGTCCAGAATAAGTGAATCTCTTCCTACTATTTTTTTTGCATCAAATCAAAATTAATTCTTACATGACATATGTATAGCTAGCTTGTACCATTCCCCCTATACTTTATGTACATTTTATATACCAAAAACCTTAAACAGATAGCACACACACACACAAAAATATCAAAACATATCAAGCAGTCTCTTCGTATGAGACACTTTGCTGGTTTTGATGTAAGAGATACAGCAGAGGAGCTATTTGATTGAAAATTTAGTTTTTTAGGTATTAATTGCTTTATAAAATAAATGACTATATACACACAGCTTATTTAAACCCATCATGCACAACACTACACTCAGAAATATAAATGGGAGAGCAAATCTGATGATGCTTACCCATCATTGGAGCTCTGGCAGTGCAGTGGTTAAGAGTTCAGCTGCTAACCAAAGAGTCAGCAGTTCAAATCCACCAGCCACTCCTTGGAAACCCTATGGGACAGTTCTCACTCTGTCCTATAGGGTCACTATGAGTCGGAATCAACTCGATGGTAATGGGTTTGGGTTTTGTTTTGTTTTTTTTTTCACAGCATTAAAAGTTACTTCAGTGAAGAAATAAGTCACATCGATTGTTTGGCATTTCAAACTCCAAATGTTTTTCTATGTAGATACTATATAGAGACAGTTTGTCACCCTAAGAGACGAGAAATACTCCCCAGGAACTGCTATACTAGCTGTAGGTACATAGGACGTGCTCTTGCTTACTTGTTTCAGGGATTAATTTCTTCAATATTAATTATTTATATTATAGATTAACTATCATTACAGTATTTTTCTATCAATATGATATATATTAATAAATACAGTGCCATCTATCACTTCTCCTTTCCTTGCTTCCTATACTAAATGCACAGTAATTCCAGAGATCAAGGCAGGTCTATTTAGTATTAAAGTTAGTGATTTTAAAATAAATTTGGTTTTACTTCGACAGCTTTGCACTGTGTTCTCCAGAAATATAACTGTGTAGAGGCATTACAATAACTAAAGTAAGTTCCTTGAGAAATGCAATTTTAGAAGAATTGGAGAATATGGGAAGGAATGATACTTGCAGAGGTATTAAAAAAAAAAAAAATCAATCCCGACTCACAGCGACCCTATAGGACTGAGTGGAACTGCCCCATAGGGTTTCCAAGGAGCAGTTGATGGATTCGAACTGCCAACCTTTTGGTTAGCAGCCAAATGCTTAACCACTGCACCACCAGGCCTCCTGCAGAGGTATGGGAAGTTTATTTGAAGCAACATGACAAACTGATGTATGAGAAGGTACTAGGAGGGAAAACGATTGCCAGGGAAATAATCAAAAGTCACTAGTGACCAACTAAAAATCTCATTTTCAAAGGCGGCTAAAAGAATGATACCAAAAACCTGTTGCTTGAGTCGATTCCAACTTATGATGATCCCATGTATTACAGAGTAGAATTGCATTCCATAGGGCTTTCTTGTATTAAAAATAATCAAAACTCAGCGAAATTTGAACATAAGTTTTATTCTGAGCAGTTATTTATGTGCATATAGAGAGATCATTTTGATTCCGAAAAAAGCAAATGGCTCAAAGAATCTAGGTATAATGAGGCTTATAAAGAGAAGAGGAGGGAGAAATATAGACGATCAACCACTGGCTATTCTTAACACAATTAATTAAACCCTGCCCTCCCCCCTTTACTGAGGTCAAACTGATATGGTCACAAGACGGTCTCTGCCCCTCCATTCCGCCATCTTTTGAAATTCAAATTTAGTAAGCCAGGCTTCTAATAGGAAAGAAAAGATAACAATTTGGGATGAAAGAAAAGTTGCTGGCAGGGTTAATTTTGGTCAGGAATTTCTTTACGGTGAATATTTGGTTTCATGGGTGAGAAAACCCCAAAATTAAAGTAAGATGTCTGTTATTAATTTTTTTCTTTGACACTTGGCTGTAATCTTTACAGATGCCGATCACCAGAACTTTCTTCTGCAGTGCCACTGAGTAGGTTCAAACCACAAACCGTTTGCGTCACCAAAAGAATGATAATGTACTCTCCCTGTAATTCCATGTTAAGAAAAGCAGAAGATGATAACTCAGTTCATTTTTTACATTTGCACCAAAAATATCTTTGAAGAGTAAATTTAACAATGAAAGATGAAGGAAGAAAATAATACACTACTGCCACTGGATTTTAAACAGAAATAAGGATTTCTGATTCAGCATGGTGAGTGGAATGCGTGTATCATTTCCATTCTCTCTTTAATGCCTATTGTGATCGTTAAGGTTGTCTGTCAACTTGGTTGGGTCATGATTCTCAGAGGTTTGGCAATTATGATGTAGTTGGCAGTCGTATGACAAAGTGATCACCTTCATGATGGAATCTGCTATGAGTAGCCAACCAGTTGAAAGGGAGTTTCCTTGGAGGTGTGGCCTACATCCAATATAAGTGGGCTTTCTGCCAAGGCTCATGGGCTTTTGCTCGCTCTGGATCCTGCAGCTGGCTCCTGTTCATCTGACCTCCAGTTTTTGGGACTTGAGCTAGCAGCTTACCTGCCATCTTGTCTGCTGATCTTTGGATCTGTTAGTCTTTGCAGCCTGTGAGCTAGAGCCCTGCTGTCTGACTTGCCCATCTTAGGTTCACCAGCCCCTGCGGCTACTGAATCAGGAGAAGCTTCCAGCCTGACCCAGGTTCCAGCCTCTACAACCACATGAGCCATTTCTTTAATACAAATCTCTCTATATATGTATATTTACACACTTTACTGGTTTTGCTTCTCTAGAGAACCCAGCCCAAGACACCTATTAAAATGACAATAAAAATATTATATATATATATACATATATATATGAATATGTATATACATATATATGCCTAAAAGACCAAAAGAACAGAAGAGAAGATAACAGAGGACAGAAAATATCAACCTATTGGAAGATGGAAAGCTGATAACTCCTTAGGAGAGTAGAGGAAGCTGAACCTAAATTCCTTCAGAAGGAGAACCAAGCTGCCAGGTCTCAGGAACTGAGTTTTGCAGAAAGGGAGTGTGAGGTACTGATCTAGAATTAAGACAACTGTAGAAAGTCTGCATAAGAGGCAGTGAGACTCTGAAGAGTCTGGTGACTTCCCCTTCCGAATTCTCAGAATTGAAATTTGTTCCTTTAGAGTATGAATCAGAAAGATTGTGGGCTTATGAATAGCAGTATAGAGAAACTCAAGGGGAGACGTGAGGCTCAAAACAGGTGAATTAAGTGGAAGTCTATATATTTATCAGAGAGATGCTACCACAGCTCCCAGATCTCTCCCCAGGTCCTCGAAACACCTGCAGCGAGGCACGCACATACCCCAGGCACGCACATGCCCCAGGCACGTACATGCCCCAGGCACGCACATACCCCAGGCACAAGCCTTGAGCACTTTTCTGTGCAGAAACTGAACGACCTCGGAGAACATTCTGCAGATTCAAAGACATTTTCAGGCACACGAGTTCTTCAACACCTAGGGAGAAAACCAAAAAAGAAGGAATGAGTCAGGAAACAAGCGGCCCGACGCAAAAGGGAGGGGAGGGGATTTCCCAGGATAATAGCGTAAGAAAGTACGACAGTGACAAATAATAAAATGAGGCTAGAAAGCAACCGATCAAGATTGGAGAAGGAGAGTAAATGTTTCTGGAAATAAACAAAAAATGGAACTCACAGATCATCTGGCACTGGACCATGTGAAAACTTAGAGAGACTAGTGACGCATGTAGGAAGAATTAACAATAGGTAGATAGAGAACTAACGAAGGAATAACTGACACAATTATGAAATTTGGGAAGAAAGAAAGGAAACATAATCAGGTTACACTGATTGGTTCAGCGGTGAAATATATGTAGACAGTTGAAATGATGTAAATACTGAATAGAAACTTAACGAAATCTGTGATTTAACTATACTGGGAGGCTGGAGGGCGGGGAAGCAGGATGGTTGTATAAGAGAGTTAAATCCTCATATACCAACATGAAAAATCGATAAATATTACACAAAATTTGCATATCAAGATACAGCAGTATAAATGTATAATCCTCATATATAAGGTAAATACCACAAGGCACAGGGAAAAGGTTTGAAATTGGAGAGGGGACTGCACACAGGGAAATATGAGTCAGGAAACTGATTTTTTTTTTCCTTCTTATAAGCCTGTTAGTGTTATTTGGCATGTATCACTTTGGTAACAAATAAAAATCAATTAAACAGTTACAACTGTCTGTAGTATCCCATTAGGAGTCCTGGTGGCAGAGTGGTTAAAGCGCTTGGCTGCTAACTGAAAAGTCAGTGGTTTGAACCCACTAGCCACTCCTTGGAAGAAAGATGTGGCAGTCTGCTTCCGTAAAGAAACTCTATGGGGCAGTTTTGGAAACCCTATGGGGCAGTTTTACTCTGTCCTATAGGGTCACTATGAGTCGGAGTCAACTCGACGGCAATAGGTTTGGTTTTTTTTATACGGTTGCTATGAGTTGAAATGGACTCGACAGCAACAGGTTTGCTTGGTTTTTATATCCCATTATTTTAATTATATTTGTAAAATATAGTATAGTCAATGAACTTGTATTCTGTGTTTCTCAACAATTTTTAACTCATGATTACATTTGATAAACAAAAAAAGTTCATGTATTCTTTTAATGTTCTTTGGAGATTGGAATAGAGCAAATTTTGTGACTAAAAATAATTTAAAGCAATGAGACAAAATGCTGTTTTTTTTTCAGACTTACATGTCCTCTTGCCCCTACCCCAAGAATCAGATAAGAACACACCTCCCCATCCTGGTAAGGATAACAAGTATTTACTTTTTCTCAATTCCTGGCTGAGGGCCCAGTGTGTCCTTATTTCAATCAATCCCATTTAATGCACTCAATCCAAACTCTTTAGCCTACCTTCCGAGCCTGCTCTTCTCTTTTCCTCACTTCAGTCTACCTGTCGAGCCTTATTTCCATTATATCACAGCAGGCACCTTCTGCTCAAGTCAGAGGGATGTCTCAGAACCCTGCATACCCCAGGCTGTGCCCGCTTTTGCATTCTGGGCCAGGCTATGCCCTGAATATTTGAGCCTATCTCCTCTGTACCTGGCAAACGCCTTCCATCCATCAAAACCGACTTCAGGATGGGCAAAGACATTCATTATCATAACTCTGTGATATTTTATCATAATTGAAGCATTCTTTTTCATCATTAAAACTTGAAAATACTACTTACAGAAGAAGGAAAAATGTGATGGAGTGGAAGATACTCTTTATGACCTTCTCAGGCAAAAGGAGAGTTTAAACAAATAAACATTTGTCCAAATTCAACAGACTGTCCTGAGTCTTTTGGATTGGTACCACACCAGTAATGTTCACAAACAATGTGATGTGTCAGTGACTTTTTTGTTTTTTTAGCATTATGGCATTCTCTATTAAAGAAGGACCATCTCTTATAAGGTACCTAGTCCCAACAACATGTACGTATGTCATGACACTTTGTCACTGTCTACTTGAAGGGAGAAATACCACATTCAGGCTAGACTGAGGCTAGCCAATAAATCTGATAAGAATTTATTTTTATATGTACCTTTCCTGTTAATTATTTAATTATTTAGTGTATTTATTGTACAAACAACAACAATATAATAATACCAGGAAACAAAAACAGGAAAAAAATTATCTCCATTTCCACCATTCAAGCAAATAAATTGTTTTCACTTTTTCATATACCCTTTCATTTCTTCTCATTCCTATAAACTTACATATAAAGCATTTGACTTTTTACCGTTAGTATTACATTGTAAACAGCTTCATGTTATCAAACTTCCTTCATACGTAACATTTTAATGTCTATATAATAATCCTTCTATTAATATCTGTATAGTAATTCATCTATTGCAGTACTATAATTGTGTCCTTTTCATTAATCCTTTACAATTCTTTACAATTTTTTTAGGGAGGGCAGACTGGGCAAATAGGCACTCCTGCAAATGATGAATGTGCTCAGCTGCCAATGGAAGGGTTGGAGCCCACTCAGAAGCACCTTGGAAGAAAGGACTGGCAATCTACTTCTGAAAAAGTCAGCCATAGAAAGCTCTATGGAGAAGAGTTCTATTCTGACACCCATGGGGTAACCATGAGTTGGCATTGATGCCACAGCAACTGGTTTAATTTTTCTGGTTTATATACTGACAAAAGTTATCAAATTTAAAATGCACATAACCGCTGACCTAGCAAATCCACCTCTAGGAATCTATCCTTCAGAGGTAACTAAACGAGTGTGCATGTGTCTCTGTGTATTGTAAACATGTATATACGGAGGTGAGTTACTCAATAAGCAAGGTAAGCACAGGCTTACTTGTGCTTACTTGCTAATCTGTAGTGAACAATTTCACATGAGTTTCACCACATCTCTCAGGTAAGCCCATGCTTACCTTGCTTACTGGGTAATCTATCCCTGTCAGGGATTGTAAATTTGCAAAGTCTTTGATTCTGTAGGAAGGTGCTGTGGAGTTGGGAGAGAGAAAGATGCCACCCATACCTACAAGCAGAATCTTTGATGTGGTGAAAAAATGTGAAATTTTTCACTACAGATTAGTGAGTAAGTACAAGTAAGCCCATGCTTACCTTGCTTATTGGGTAATTCGCCCCTGGGGTGTGTGTGCGTGTTGCTGTCTAGTTGCTTCCGACTCACAGGGACCCTAGAGGACAGCATAGAATTGCCCTGTAGGGTTTCCAAGGAGCTGCTGTGGATTCAAACTGCCGACCTTGTGGTTAGCAGCCAAGCTCTTAACTACTGTGCTACCAGGACTCCACATACATACACATACACGCACACATATATATACATACACACATACACAAGCATACACACACACATACATATGCACACATACATTAAAAAAAAAACCCAAAGAACATATATATGTGTGTGTGTGTGTGTGTGTGTGTGTGTGTGTGTGTATGCACAGTGGTTAAGAGCTATGGCTGCTAACCAAAAGGTCAGCAGTTGGAATTCACCAGCTGCTCCTTGGAAACACTATGGGGCAGTTCTTTGCTGTCCTATAGGGTCACTACGAGTCAGAATCAACTCGAAGGCAACAAGTTTATGTGTTCTTGGCTGTATTATTTGGTAATAGCAAGAAACTGCTGATGATGTAAATTACTAACAATAGGATAACAGTTAAATGCATGAGTTGGAGTGGACGCAACTGCTACCGGTTTATATATAGCGTGGGGGCACTGGTGGTTCAGTGGTAGAATTTTCACCTTCCTATGGGAGACCCAGGTTTGATTTCTTGACCAATGCACCTCAAACATAGCCACCACTCATCTGCCATTGGAAGTCTGCATGTTGTTATGACGCTGAACAGGTTTCAGTGGAACTTCCAAACTAAGAAAGCTCTTTCTTAGGAAGAAAGGCCTGGTGATCTACTGAAAATCAATCAGTGGAAACCCTATGGATCGCAATAGTCCGAGCCCATTGTGCATGGGGTCACCTTGCATAGGGACCCGGCTCGACAGCAGCTAATGACAATATATATAGCATACTACATGGCCATTAAGGAGCCTTGGTTGCACAATAGTTAAGTACTTGGCTGTTAACCTAAAGGTTGGCAGTTTGAACCCACCCAGCAGCTCTACTGGAGAAGACCTACTGATCTGCTCCCTTAAAGATTACAGCCTGGAAAACACTATGGGGCAGCTCTACCCCGTCACGTGGGGTCACTATGAATCAAAACGGACTCAATGGCACCTAATACCAACAACATATGGCCATCAAAACTAATGAGCTAACTGATCTGATATGTAAAGAGCTTCGAAACCATCATTCCTGTCCTCACAACAAGACAAAACCTGAACAAAATGAAAATTAACTATTCTTAGATCCATTATAGAATTGAAGTTATGGGGGTAAACCAGCACCTTGAAACTGGAAAGACAGGCAATTACAGAGAATCATAGCTTACTGAGAGCAGAAACTCAAAAAAAAATGTTATTACCCTTATCCATTGCCCGTGGGAATGCAGAATGGTACAGCTCTTGTGGAAAACAGTGCAGCAGTTCCTCAAAAAACTAAAAATAGAACTACCATATGACCCAGCAATTCCACTCCAAAATAATTGAAAGAAGAGATTCAAACAGATACTTGTACACCAATGTTCATTGCAGCACTATTCACAATAGCCAAAAGGTGGAAACAACCTAAATGCCCATCAACAGATGAATGGATAAACAAAATGTGGTATATACATACAATGGAATGCTACTCATCCAGTAAGAAAAATGAAGTCTTGATACATGCTACAATATGGATAGAGCTTGAAGGTATTACGCTGAGTGAAATAAGTCAATCACAAATGAACAAATATTGTATGACCTCACTTACACAAAAGCAACCCTGGAGGCGCAGTGGCTAAGAGCATGGCTGCTAACCAAAAGATCGGCAGTTTGAATCCACCAGTCACTCCTTAGAAACCCTATGGGGTAATTCTACTCTGTTCTGTAGAGTTGCTATGAGTTGGAACAGACTCGATGGCAACAGGTTTAATTTTCTTTCTTTCTTTGTTTGGGTCACTTATATTAAAAGAAAAGAACAGGAAAATGTATAGAAACCAAAGTTTATTAGTTTTTACTGAGGTGGGAGGGATGGGGAATGGGGGATGTTATTGCTTATGGAGCACTGAGTTTCAGTTTACGGTGGTGGAAAAATCGCATTGATTAAGGGTAGAGTTGCATAGCTGATGAATGTAATTATTGTCAATAAGTTGTAAACCTGTGAAAAGTCGAATTGGAAACAGTTGTGTGATAGATATATTCACAGCAACAACAACAAAGAGTACCTGCTGAGGCTGCTTATATACAACCAAACACCTCATGGAATTTGGCTCCTAAGTTTGGAGGTATAGGATCTTGATTTTAGGCGACATCCAAGATAATTGCCTAATATCATGTTTCATGCTTCTGTTCTACCTCCTAGTTTGTTGTGTAGTGCCTGGGGTCTTAAAAACTTGCAAGCAGCCATCCAGGGTACAACAATTGGTCTCTCTTTCCCTGAAGCAACACAGGAAAAAGGAGAGTCAAGAACAGGAGGAGGAAATGGAATGTGTGGCTAACTGCCTCCATGAACCCTGCCCCCTTTGCCATAAGATCAGAAGAACTGGATAGTGGCTGGCTACCACTACTGAACATTTTGATCAAAGATTCTATCGAAGAATCCTAATCAAAAGGGGGGAAATTTAGAACAGAATTTAAAATTCTTATGGAATCTAAATATTCTGGAGCCATAGAGGCTGGATGAACCCCTGAAACTATTGCCCTGAGATAATCTTTAAACCTTAAACCAAAAATATCTCCTGAAGCCTTTTTAAAACCAAACAATAGTTTAGCTTAACTAGTAACGAATGTTTACTTTGAGCGTTGTGCTCTTTTAAGATTTATGTATATGGGATAAAATTGATATCCAGCACTGGAAAAATTAGATAGGAAACTTAGGGGCAGTGAGTTTAACGGGGGAAGGACAACTCAGAAAAAGAGGGTGAGAACAGTTGTACAACTTGAAGAATGTCATCAATGTCACTGAATTGTACATGTAGAAATTGTTGAATCGGTGTGGGTCCTGCTGTGTACATTCTCAACAACAAAAATAAAATAAACTATTTTTTAAAAGTTTATTAAAAAGAGATCATTTAGATAAATTATAAATGTATATTTATAAAATTAATAGTTTATAAATATATGTTGAACTCCTACCTTCTACTAAAACAATAGATTGACACTTCTGAGTAGCTATTTTTCTCCTGCTGCTAACACAGTAAACAAAATGCTTGTTAGTAGATGACCAAGTAACAACCAAACGGTGCCTGGGGTTAGGAGTAAACACAGAGACACTACATTCACATTCAGAAACTTTGGAATACCAGTTTCATATGACCTTAGGAGTAAATTTTTTTTATTTTATAATGAATTCAATGTTCACAGAAATAAGAGGGCAAAATGGCAGACAGTTGAAACTAATGTGCAACCTTACAATGTGATTTCGTACTTACATTTGAATAGGAGTATGTCTCACTGACATAAATGTCTATACTAAAATCACTCCAACAGTGGAGAGGCACTAAAATTGAATTCAAAAAGTGTAGTGGTTAAGGTTGTATGTCAACTTGGCTGGGCCATGATTCTCCGTGGTTTGGCAGTTCTGTAATGATGTAATTTGGCAGTTATATAATAATGTAGTCATCTTCCATGATGTGAGCTAATGTGATCAACCAATGAGTTGTAAAGGGAGTTTCCTCAAGCGTATGGCCTGCATCCAATATATATATGGACATTCTGGCAAAATTTACTCTTTTGCTTTGGATCCTGCAACTGGCTCATCATCATCTGACCTCTGGTTCTTGGGACTAGAGCCAGCGGCCTGCCAGTCTTGGGATCTGTTAGCCTCTGCAGCCTGTGAGCCAGCAGCCTGCCATCTGACTAGCCAATCTTGGGTTCGTCAGCCCCTGCAGTTTATGTGAGTTAGGAGAAGCCTCCAGTCTGATGCCTGACCCACAGACTTAGGACTTGCCAGCCTCTACAATCACATGAGCTATTTCCTCGAGATAAATTTCTCTCTCTCTCTCTCTCAACTAGTAGCTGAAAGGTTGGCAGTTTGAAACCCTCCAGGGGCAGCTCAGAAGACAGGCCTGGTGATATATGCATATAAATACACATGCTTCACTGCTTTTGCTTCTCTAGAGAACCCAGCCTAAGACAATAAGTAATGGCAGCAATTTATCAGGACATGTAGTTCTAATGGTGGCAGAAATGCATTTATTTTAACTGTTTACAAGTAAGAGCCCACTCTGGTGAAACATGAGAAATAATCAACTATTAAAAAATAATAGGGGCATGTTTAGTCAGAAATACATATGGCTATTTCTAAATAAATGTTCACTTATGGTTTTAAAAATGAAACTTATCTTTCACTGGGGAAACGTCTCTGAAATATTTTTATAAAGGAGAGGAATGAGGAAAAATGACAGATGACAGAAAGGGTGGGAAGAAAGGGAGGGTGGGAAGTAGAAAGAAACCATATGGATCGAGAAAAGAGAGTTACACATTCTCTCTGAAATGTTTAGAGAAACAAATATATACATACACATGTGTTTTTATGTAAAGGTTATGAGTTAAGCCTGCCTATAAAATTGTTGTTGCTGTTGTTATTATTAGTTGCCATTGAGTCGATTCCAACTCATGGTGACCCCATGTGGCCCCCATGTGTGCAGAGCAGAACTGCTCCATGAGGTTTTCAAAGCTGTGACCTCTCAGAAGCATTTCACCAGGCCCGTCTTCTGAGGTGCCCCTGGAGGGTTTCAAACTGCCAACCTTTCAGCTAGTAATTGAGTGCTTAACTGTTCATGCCAGCCTGATCATCTGCCTATTACATTAGTTTTATTTATTCTACTAGGGTTTTCTTAATTGATCACTCTTTCTTTCTACCCACACCCCAGCTCTAGTAAGGTTCCGCCACCAGTTGCCATAGAGTCAATCCCGACTCACGGCAAGTCCACGTGTGCAGGGTAGAACTGCATCATAGGGTTTCAAGGGCTGTGATTTTTCAGAAGTAGATCACCAGGCCTTTCTTCCAAGGCACCGCTGGATGGATTTGAACTGCCAAACTTCTGGTTCATAGCCGAACACTTACCTGTTTGTGCAACCCAGGGACTCCTCTAGCAAGGTTAGTCTTATCCTTATTCTTTAAGTTGTTCTTTATACAATTTAATGTCGATGCAGTAGGGTGAGGTGGGAAGAAGGAGGAGAATGACCCCCCCCCCCCTTTAGAAAGAGAACAACTTCAGAGTTCAGCACTCTGGGCTCTGCTCATGGGCGGATCACAGCCGTTAAGGGAGGCCTAGTTAGAACCCCTGCCTCAGTGGCCTTCCTAGGATGTCCAGGCACCAAGCCTCCAGGTAGCTAATTGTTGGGTCTTTGCTTCAAATTCAATTTCAGTTTCACAGAGTTACAGAGAACCACTATGTGGCAGCCACATGAGCATGTGACCAGTGAAAATATTGAAAATAAAGTCTGTCCTTTGCAATTGTTAGGAGGCAGTCCACATCTTGCTAAGCGTGCCAAAATCACAAAGCCTTGACCGTTCTTTTGTCTGTCTGGGCCATATCTCAAGATTGATTATGTAGCTGGCAATCCTGAAAAGTGAGGTAACACATTGTGTTGTTAGACTCCTTCTAGTTGGCTCCAACTCATAGCAACCCTATGTGTAACAGAATAAAACGTTGACCAGTCCCACGCCATCCTCACAATAGTAGGTATGTTTGAGCCCATTGTTGCAGCTACTGTGTCAATCCATCTCATTGAGGGTCCTCCTCTTTTTTGATGACCCTCTACTTTATCAAGCATCCTGTCCTCCAGTGACTGGTCCTTCCTGAAAGCATGTCCAAAGTACGTGAGACAAAGTCTCACCATCCTTGCCTCTAAGGAGCATTCTGGCTGTACTCCTTCCAAGACAGATTGGTTCATTCTTCTGGTAGCCCATGGTCTATTCAATATTGTTCTCCAACAATTCAAATGCATCAGTTCGTCGGTCTTCCCTATTCGTTATCCAGCTTTCACACACACATGACATAATTGAAAATACCATGGCTTGGATAGCTTGTACCGTAGTCATCAAAGTGGCAGCTTTACTTTTCAAGATTTTAAAGAGGTCTTATGCAACAGATGGGCCCAGAGAGACAGGTGGTGCAGCACACTGTAGGTCCTGCCTATACCTGTCTCCCTGCAGACGGAGCACAGGTTTGCTTACTGCTTTCTGAAGAGCAGCAAATTCCCTAAGCTTAGGGCTCCTCTCCTAGTCCCACCCCACTATGTGTGTAGGCTCCCTCAGCCATCTGCTTCCCTACTTGGGGAGCCGGCACAACTATGCTGATATTCATGTGACTGCTTTTGTAATGCTTTGTAATGAAGTCCTTCATCTCTGACCCAGATGTCTCACATTTTCTGCCAACATCCATGGGACTGTGGCAGGCTCAGTTATTAGCTAGAATGAATTTTGGAGTCCCTAGGTGGTACAAATGGTCAGTGTGCTTGGCTGCTAACCAAACGTTTGGTGGCTTGAACCCACCCAGAAGTGCCTCAGAAGAAAGGCCTGGTGATCTACTTCTGAAAAAATCAACCATTGAAAACCCTAAGAAGCACAATTCTACTCTGACACACACGGAGTCGCCATGACTTGGAGTTGACTCAACGACAACGGGTGTATGGTTACTTTAGTGGAAACTCCTTTGCTTCTGGCTCTCCTTCATACAGACTTTTTTTTTTTTTTAATATGAATAAAGAAAACAATACTCAGTCACCTAAATAGTCCCCCAGAGTAGTATCATTAGTCACCATGGTACTGATTCCTGGTTAAACATCTAAATTGTCGCACCTTAATCCAAACATTCCCAACTTCTCTTCAAAGTTGGCTTCTAAACTTACCTCAGTTGCTAGTTTTATAGGCCTCGTAAAATCTCTGTGCTGTATGTGCCAGGCGTATTTCTTGGTGTTCTCCTTACAAAATGACAAGGAAGCAATCAGAGCTCATAAAAAGGCCTAGGGGACCTCAGGAGGGTACAATTACTACCGTCTATCTCCTCTCCCACATCCTCTCTGGCTGTCTCACCTGTTCAGGGGCTTGATGCCAAGGTCCCCCACTCCCAGCCTCCTGAAGCCTCTAAGTGCTGTCGCTGCCACGTCCAACCAAGGGCACTGCCTCCTGCTGTGGAAGGGATATCAGGGCTTGGAAGCACCAGCTAAGAATGTCCTAGCAGTTATTTTAGGGATAGGCCCTTCACGACATTAAGGTAGTATCAGTTACTTCCTATTCCTCCCTTCCTTCCCTTTCCGTCTACAGCTTTCTGTCTCAGATACACTCATTGTGCTCCTAGTAGCACTTACTGTCTTTTATTAAATCTTATTTTAATTCCATTGCTTTGCTTAGCAGAGAGTCTGGCTCATAGAAAGCACCAGATAAACGGTGACTTTTGATTATCATTATTATCTCACTCAGAGAAAAGCCATAGTGTTGTGTATATACATACTGCAACTGAAGCATCTGTAGAATCTGAAATACGAGCTTTTAGATAAGGATGTAATTGTTGATAGCACATCAATTCCCAAACCGGAAGATTCCGTTATTTATTTCAGAACGGCCATGGGAGATGCTGGTTGTACAATATTAACCTTTTTGTTTCTTAAGGGAACACTCTACCAATGCTTAGACATGAAATTTATCTTCGTTAAATACATATCCTTGGCCAAATCCATTTGAAAAGCCATTCATTTGGAAAGTTTATTTGATCAGTCTAGTTTTCAGCCAAGACACCTTTCTGGTCCTGCAGTCAAAATTTGGAACATGCTTTCAAGCAGAACTGTATCCCATGTATAAAAAGATAAATATGAACTAAATCTTAGTAAAACAGATTTCTACCACACCCTCAAGATGAGAAGTTTCTCTGCAAAGCTATGTTAAATTTATATTTATATAAAAAGCACAGAAAAAAATAATATTTTGATAGACCAAATAAACAAACCAAGCTGTTCAAGTTGCTGCCTTCTCTTCAACGGAAGAATTTCTCTGTATAGTATAGTTTAGTGGTTAAGACAACAGGTTCCGAAGCCAAACTCCCTGCGTTTGAATCACACTTCCCACCACTTACTAGCTCTGTAGCCAAGTTGTTTAGTTTCTCAGGGCCTCAGCCACACCATCCGTAGAAGAGCAGAAATAATAGTACTTGTTTCATAGGGTTGTTGTGAGGATAAACTAGATAATGCAAGTAAAATGGTTAGAATAGTATCTAACACATAGAAAATGTTTGCTAAATTTTATTATTATTATTTAATACTACTGTAATTCCTTATTTTGTTTTCCAATTTTCCATCTAAGTCTTCCAGCTTAGAATATAAAATTGCCATGCAGACAGGGGCTAGGTCTCTCTTGTTCACGACCCTACAGCTAGCCAATACTTGGTGCATAGCATAGACTCAATAAATATTTTCTGAAAGGAGAAAGGGAGGGAAGGATTCGAAGTTTAGCTTTTAGATTTGTTTACTTTAAAGTATCTCCATGTACAATTATTTTCCAAACAATCAAGAAGTTTAATTAGTTAATTCAAATGTTTTATAATCTTAATAAGAATTAATAAGACTATTATTGTATTTAAGATATAAAACTAATTTTATAGGAATCAATTATTTACTGAATAGTAATATTATAATCATAGAAAGTAGTACAAAATGATACTAATGTAATAATATGTAAAAACAAGTTCAAAATTGGTAATCATCCTGCTAATTTAACTAAATACAATCAGAATGAATTTAGGTGGCCTGAATCACTAGTTTGACTGGATAGATCTTTTACTTAATGGTAAAAAATTCACTTTGTACCTAATAAGTTTTGTACAAAGGTATAATTTGCTTATAATTTGAAGTGCTCTATTTATCATAGTTTTCTGGTGATAGTGTTTCCTACAGAATAAATATTTTCTCAAAATATAGTGCTCTGCTGAGAAAATACTTTCATTTTCTAAATCAACATTTTCTTTCTTATATTCTTTCTCAGGGTAGCTCTTTCTAAAACCACTCACTTTAATTATTCATGTATTTATCTTCCAAGCAGAATTATAAGTTTTGTGACTGCTTCATTTACTATGGAAAGAATACAGTATTTTACTACAGAAGGCATCAAAAAGGCCTTTCATTCTGATACTTCTTACCCTCGAGTTATAAAAACAGGCTAGGATTATAAGAACATAAATGAAAGAAAAAAGATTAGAAGGCAGTGTTTATAATCTTAGGCACAACTATGCCAAAATTAGCTACAAAAATAAAGCTTTTTAAAAACATCATACTCAGAACTATGATTTTAAACCCCTTAATTTTACTCTGCTTTGCCTTTGAAGGGCAAAAACTCCTTGAACTTTATATAGTTTTTCGATTTTAACTCTACCCTCTTGTTGAGCTTTTCAAGTTCCAAAACCACTACTGGTCTGATCACAAATAGCACTTGTAAGATGGTCCTGTCACTAACTCTGCCCATGTAGTTACCAACTACTGCTTCTAGAGCTAATTGCCATGTAAGTGGCCCAAGGGTAAGGTCATAATAAACCCAGACGGCAGAACAAAGGCTTAGAGAGCAAAACTCTATTGCCTCCCTAATCTCCATCTTTCTTTCTCATGTTAAATTCTTAAATGTACTACAAAAGGGGAGCATAGAGAAGCCATTTCATTCTTGGTTTTAAAAACTTGGCAAAAATTGGGCAAAACCTCATGCAAAATGTAAAATGTGGTCAAGTAAATGTTAAAATTTAAAAAAATTTGGACTGCACAAGTGGTTCTTAGCCGTGGTTCTTAGCCCTGGTTGCCCGTTAAAATCACCTGGAAAGCTTCAGATAATACTGAATGCTTGGGCTCTGAGATTCTGATATAACTGTCCTGGGGTGGGATCTGACTATTGGTATTTTTAAAATCGCCAAGATGGTTTTAATGTGCAGCCAGGGTTGAGAACCACAGCTCTACATCTTGCCACATAAGTACTTGGGCAAGTTTTTAACCAAAGGAACTGGTTACTTTCGTACCAATAAGCATTTGTTAAGGGTCTACGTGGTGCTGGGCATTGTGCTAGGCTCAGAGGGTACAGAAACAGACAAAAATTAAGAAGCTCAAAAGATACCTGCATTCACATTCCTAAAAAAGTAATATTTTTAAAAAAAGCTTCCATCATTTTTTCTGTAAAAGGAACACACACTTGTATATATTTCTGATGAAGTAAACATTTTAAAAGCCCCAAACCTGATTTGAAAATAAACTATAATTTGAAAAAATAAGGACACAAATAGCAATAATGATTAAAACATGTACTAATGTGAAATGAGGATTAATGGCCTCTTAAGAAGAAAATCTCCAAAGAGAGGAAATTCTCACCTCCCAGAGCATCCCGTTCCTTCTTGGGCAACTCTGAACATGAACCACAGACTAATTTATCCTCTGCTTCCAGGACCCTTTAAAACTGTGTTTACCGTACTTCCTACTGACCTCTCCATTATAAAATTCAATGTCCTATTTTCTATTTCATATTGGTTAAACTACCGTGAATATTTGACAGTAATAGCAATACCTTTTTTTAAAAAAATTCTGGTCTAATTTCATTTCTTTCCTCTAAGTTAGATCAATCAGATTCACTTGTTAAAAGCTATTATATTACCCTATATTTTTCCTGTGTTGTTGGAAGGTGCTGTGGAGTTGGTTCTGACGCATTTCTGCTCTCCTCACGCAGAGGGGATGTCACTAATCTTTTCCTCTCCTGACATAGACTAATAATGGGTCAGAATTATCTCTTCCTTTTGCATTTCTGTTGTTATTGAATAGTTGTTGTTGTTGTTAGGTGCCTTCAGGTCGATTCTGACTCATAGCAACCCTGCGTACAACAGAACAAAACACTGCCCAGTCCTGCGCCGTCCTCACAATCGTCGTTATGCTTGAGCCATTGCTGCAGCCACTGTGTCAATCCATCTCGTTGAGGCTCTTCATCTTTTTCACTGACCCTCTACTTTACCAAGCATGATGTCCTTCTCCAGGGACTGGTCCCTCCTGATAACATGTCCAAAGTATGTGAGACTTAGTCTTGCCATCTTTGCTTCCAAGGAGCATTCTGGCGGTACTTCTTCCAAGACAGATTTGTTTGTTCTTTTGGCTGTCCATGGTATATTCAATATTCCTCACCAACACCATAATTCAAAGGCGTCAATTCTTCTTTGGTTTTCTTTATTCATTGTCCAGCTTTCACATGCATATAATGCGATTGAAAACATCATCATTGAAAACACAGAACATTTATCACAGTTTGCAAATATATGCTTAAGACTATGGATTTTGGTCCCAGATTGTCTGGATTCCAACCCTTCTCTGCTGACTCTGTGACCTAGGGCACATTATCTAATCTCTCTGTAGCTCAATTTCCTCATCTGTAAAATGAGGTTATAATGATACTACCTCACAGGTTGTCATAAGTATTAAATAAGTTAATATTTATAAGGCACTTAGAACAATGTAACTGGCAAGTAATAAGCACTGTGTTTGTAAATTAAACAGCATTATTTGGTTAAAATCTGTGGTCTCCTCTAGATTGTAAGATTCATGAAGTTAAGAATTATGTCTACTCTACTTACCATTTTATATCCACCACCTAGTTCTGTGTCTTGCACATCAGTGTTTGCTGAGTGAGTGAACGAGTAAATGTATGTGTAAAGGAAGAATCAGACAATGTAGACAGGATAGGTATTATTATCTTAGACAAAGAGTGCACCTACCCAAGGGTCATCCCACGTCTGGCACATAATGATCAGTGACACTATTCTAGACAATTCCCCTGGAATGTTTCCTCCGTCTTGACAATGCTCAACCAACTGCCCTTGCTCTCTTCTTTCATGTTTCTGGTTAAACAAGCTGAGTTTTGAAAAATACTTCTGGCCCCTTCAATCTTGGCAACCTGAATAGATACCAATTTTTAACATATTGAATAGGTTTCCTCCTTTGACCTTAGTTTTGTTCACTCCCTTGATTTTGGTGTTTCCCCTTAGCCTTACATGAAATATCTTCCTCCAGTCCTGGCCCTGCAGAACTTCACCAGCTGGTCTAATGATTCTCACATCCTTGCTTCACCTTTTGCAGATGGGAGAGCAGAGGCTTAGAAAGGCTAAATAATTTACCCAAGGTTCACAGGTGGTGTCTGTTTGAGCTGACCCTGGAACCCAGGTATCTTAGTTATCTAGTGCTGCTATAATAGAATATCACAAGTGGATGGCTTTAATAAAGAGAAATTTATTCTCTCATAGCTTAGGAGGCTAAAAGTCCAAATTCAGGGCCCAGGTCCAGGGGAAGGCCTTCTCCCTGTTGGCTCTTGGGGAAGGTCCTTGTCATCAATCTTCCCCTGGTCTAGGAGCTTCTCAGCACTGGGACCCCAGGTCCAAAGGACACACTCTGCTCCTGGCTCTTCTTGCTTGGTGGTAATGAGGTCCCTATCCTCTCTGCTAGCTTCTCTTTTATATCTCAAAAGAGATTGACTCAAAATACAACCTAATCCTGCAGATTGTGTCCTGCCTCATTAACATAACTGCCTCTAATCCTGCCTCATTAACATCATAGAGGCTAGGATTTACAACACATAGGAAAATTATCAGATCATAAAATGGAAGACAACCACAGAATACTGGGGATCATGGCCTAGCTAAGCTGACAAACACTTTTGGGGGACACAATTCAATCCATAACACCAGGTGTTCTAATACATGATATATGATGCCATTTAAACTTCAGAGTTCTGTAGTTCTTGAATATAAGGTTAAGAAATCTGGCATCTAGTGCTCAAAGTGCTTTTTATTCTCCTCTCTATTTCTCAGCAACCCTGGTGGCGTAGTGGTTAAGAGCTATGGCTGCTAACCAAAAGGTTGGCAGTTCAAATCCACCAGGTGCCCCTTGGAAACCCAATGGGGCAGTTCCACTCTGTCCTATAGGGTCACCATGAGTCAGAATCAACTTGATGGCAATGGGGTTGGGTGTCTATTTCTCTGAGTTAGAATCCTTGTATTCTGGCCAGATCTGAAGGTGCGGCTCAGGTTCAAAACTGGCCTGGTATACATTTGATGAAGTCAGCTTTGCATCTGCAGTTTTACTCCATTTTGTTTTTATTGTTGTTGTTGGGCTTTCTATCATCTTTAAAAGAGAGTACTTTATCGCATTTAGATCCTGAAAAAAACACTGGGGTCATACCAGACATTACTTGGCTATAAGGGAAGATTATAGGAATACAATTTAAAATCAGCACTTCTAAAAATGGTGGCAAAGATCCTCATAGTCTCTAGACTAAGGGATGAAAATAGGTTGTGGGAGGGAAGGGATAACAGCAAATAGACTTTGCCTAAAAATCTTCGAGTAGCTTCCTCATGTTATATTTAGTCAATAGGTTGTGAAGATGTGCCCACTGTAAAATATCTGGGCACAGAAAAAGATTTAAAAATGACTACATAACACACTAATGGGTATCAAAATGACTTTATCCTTCCCTGTTCATTCCTTCAGGCAGAACTATTAGTAGAACTTGGTTGAGGAGGTAGAATTCTTGGCTCTTGAAAGTCAAGAGAATTAAATACAATAGAACCATGGAATAACTAAAGTCAAAGATCAGTGAAAGAGCTCTTCAGTTAAATAATCTCTCATCATCTCAACTTCCCCTCTGGATAGTTCTCAGGAAAAGAAAACTAGAAGTACTTATCAGGTGTATATAGGCAGATTCCATTTGCCCAGAAACAAGACATTCTCTAAGACCAGAAAAATGGTAGCAGAGTGTCTTAGTCGTCTAGTGCTGCTATAACAGAAATACCACAAGTGGATGGCTTTAACAAAGAAAAGTTTATTCTCTCACAGTTTAGGAGGCTAGAAGTCCAAATTCAGGGTGCCAGCTACAGGTGAAGGGTTTCTCTCTCTGTCAGTTCTGGGAGAAGGTCCTTGTCATCAATCATCCCCTGGTTTAGGAGCATCTCAGCATAGGGACCCCGAGTCCTAAGGATGTGCTCCACTCCAGGCTCTGCTTTCTTGCTGGTAGGAGGTCCCTCATCTCTCTGCTCGCTTCTCTCTTTTATATCTCAAAAAAGATTGAATCAAGATACAACCTAATCTTGTAGATTGAGTCCTGCCTCATTAACAGAACTGCCTCTAATCCTGCCTCACTAACATCATAGAGGTAGGATTTAAAACACACAGGAAAATCACATCAGATGACAAAATGGTGGACAACCACACAATACTGGGAATCATGGCCTAGCCAAGTTGACACATTTTGGGGGGACACAATTCAATCCATAACATAGAATTAACTCCAAATTACTTGTTTGAAAAAAAACCATTAATATGTCTAAACTCTTCCATATACACACATACACACAGACACACACACACACACCACTTCAAAGATAATATTTAGAAACAGAATTTCTTATAAATGTTAATTTTTTAGTTGTCGAAGATTTATCCGGTGATACTATTTACTGTTTGACTGGTGTTAGGGTAAAAGTTAAAAACTGTGTATCAAAACCCAGGTGGTGTAGTGGTTAAGAGCTATGACTGCTAACCAAAAGGTCGGCAGTTTGAATCCACCAGGTGCTTCTTGGAAAGCCTATGGCGCAGTTCTACTCTGTCTTGTAGGGTCGCTATGAGTCGGAATTGACAGCAATGGGTTTTGGTTTGGTATTAGGGTAAAAGTTAAACGTTTTGTATCATAAACAACTGCTTCCTTTGCCATGTGGCCAGAAGAACTGGATGGTGCCCTGCTATCACTACTGAACATTTTGATCAAAGATTTTATAGAAGAATCTTGATCAAAAGGGGAAAAGCAGAACAGAATTTCAAATTCTCATGGAATTCAGATTTTCTGGAGGCATGGAGGCTAGATGAACCCCTGAAACTATTGCCTTGAGATAATCTTTGAACTTAAACCAAAATTATCCCCTGAAGTCTTCTTTAAACCAAACAACAGTTTAACTTAATTAATAAAGAATATCTGCCTTGAGCACTGTGTTCTTTTAAAGAACTATCTATATGGGACTGAATTGACAACAGCAAATGGAAAGGTTAGATAGGAAGCTTAGGAGGCAGTGAGTTTTTGTTAATGGGGGAGGAACAATTCAGAAAAGGAACTTGAACAACTTGAAGAATGTAATCAATTTCACTGAATTGTACATGTAGAAATTGTTGAATTGGTGTATGTTCCGCTGTGTATATTTTCAACAACAACAAAAAAAAATTAAAAATATATATTTTGGTGTTATCCTTGACTCTTTTTTTTTCTTTCACACCCACATCCAGTCCATCTGCAAATCCTCTTGACTCACATTCAACAACTTCTCCTCCTACTGTCATTACTTTGTCTATGCAATGCTTGTTCTCAGTCTCCTATAATGGCCTAGTAACTAGCCGACATTTCAAATCTCCCTTCCCAGCTTTAATTTTTCACTTTAGCATTTGTTTCTGACAAACTACACATTATACTTATTTATCTTTTTTCATTATCCATCTGAGCTTAATGAGGGTGGAGATTTTGTTCACTGATGTATCCTCAGCATTTAGGATGCTGTCTGCATGGAGTAGACTCTAAGTAAATATGTTGAAAGAGTGAAGGACTCTTGTTTCTCTTCCATCCTCTAGAGGGTGTTCCTCACCTGCGTGGTTGAAGCTGGCCCCAGAATAGTCCATGTTTAGCACGCAGAGAAGGGAAAGAGCGTGGAGGCACATGCATGCTGAGTTTTAGGGTCTGGACTTGTAAATGGCACACATCACCTGCACTTATATATTCCACCGCTGTTGTTGATAGGTGCCATAGAGTCATTTCTGACTCATAGCTACCCTATGTGCAACAGTTCTTCCACTGAAGAGAACTTAGATACATGACCAAATCTAGCTGCAAAGGGAGTTTGGAAATGGTATCACTAGCCTGTAAGCCATGGGTCTTCTTACAACTTTATAACTTAGAAGAAGGGTAGAACAGAAGCTGGTGGACGGCTGGCAGCTTCCACTTCACCTGGTATTTACAACAGCTCATTCTGTCCAGGAGGACAACAGAATCAAACCGTTTTAGAGTCCCAGAAGTGAATTACAGGCAAAGCTAGACCACACTGTTCAATAGTATGCAAACCCAAGAGTATTTTGTAAACCATTGATCACTGTTTTTTTAATTAAAGCAGAGCTGAGGTAAATCCCATTTGAAAGCCTCAGATATTCTTACCAATTGCTTTAAATAGTAACTCCCCAGAATGGAAGTACCATATCATCATACTTTTATTATTTTATTGCTTAGTGCAGCCTGTAAAAGTTGTGCAGAAATAATATTGAGAACTAAGGGAAAGAAAAAGTATGGGTGAAAACTCCTGAAACAGTATGATGAAAGAGATTTGTTTCCGGATTTTCTATTCTTACCTCCTCAATTACTAGAACTCGTAACCAGTAACAAAACATTGGACTAACTTTATTCCTTCTAATACAGATTCTAACAACCTATGAAATAGCCTCAGGAGAATGGGAAGATGGAGAAGGATAGCGTATGAACAATCTACAAATCAAAATCCAAGCCTAGATACTGGCAAGAAACATATTCTCAGGTATTAAAATCAATCAGCAGACTAGAAAAAAAATTACTGTGCTTTACCTAAATTTTAAATTTTTAAAAAATTCTTTTAACGTTGGCAAAATTGATTAACGTAATTTCCACAGTTATCAGACAGAATTTATGTTCCCATGTATCAGGATTTAACCACAGCATCCAAAAGGCATTTGTTAATGAAGCCCACTCCTTCAGCAAATAAAATGTGTGAAATATCTGAAAATAACAATGATTTATATCAAAAAAGTTTGTTATTGCCTTACTGCAAGAATTGATGATATCTTTAGGCTCTGAGTTCATTCCTCTGCCAAGGATTCCAAAGGAACTACTTCAAATGACCATGCTTTCCCCCGCTCTTCAGTTGTGTCCCATGAAGGGTGTTCAAATAAAGGCAGCTGTTGGGGACAAGGTAAGAAGATGGGGCCTTTCAATTGTTCACGTAAAACTAGTATCTCAATTGCTGGAACTCAAAAATAGCTCAGTTCCTAGATAGTTCAACCCCTCCCCCTCCTATTTTTTATTAGTAACCATTTCAGATTGCATTTGATTTACGATTTATTAACATATGTAAAACGTTAACATGTAGGACATGTGAAGTTAATTTTTAGTGACTATTTTAGAGCAGTTGTTTTTCTTCATTGTAGAAACTCAGTTTATTGCAGAAGGTATACAGCTTGATGCTTTCGGCATTGTTTTCAAGGACTTCAAAAGTTTTCATTGGGAGATTACAAAGTATCTTCATGTAAAGAGAGACTGTTAATAAAATAGAGAAATTAAATAGCATTCTCCATTTTTACAGTATCCTAATCTATCTTAAAGGAGTCCTGGTGGTGTAACAGTTAAGTGCTCGGCTGCCAGCTGGAAGATTGGTAGTTTGAACCCACTCAAGGGCTCCACAGGCAAAAGACCTTATGATCTGCTTCCATAGAGAGGACAGCCAAGAAAACCCTATGCGGCCGTAGTACTCTGTCACATGGGGTCACTATGAGTCGGAATTGACTCTATGGTACCCAAAAACAACAATCTACTTTCACTGTAACATCAAAAAAAAAAGAACACAAATGATAAAACAATAAGAGATCTCTATACAATTCTAAATAAAATAACGCTTGTCATGGTCAAAATACCACTTTTCTTCATCATTAGCACTTCCCAAATACTAATTAAGAAATGCTTGAACTAATCCCTTTAGGGGTCATTCCTGAAAATTTAGCATGTTGCCTAAATACACCCTTAAGTTTCTTGAAAACTAAATAACCACTGAGAACAAACTAATTCTGATACAATTAAAATACGGTACAAAACATTTGGCATCATCTGGGTTCTAAATGGTAATCAGAATTTACCTCTCTCACCTTCATCCCATTTTGACAGCTGAGAGGTGCCCGTTTTCCTTGAACTTTAGTATGGAATTATCTGGGCCTGAAAGGGCAATCGAGAATCAGTAATAATAGGGAATTTATTTACACTGAGTCTGTAGGTCTTATCTATATCACAGTTAGACTGTCTAGTCTAGCTGGCTTTATCTACTCTCCATGGACCAAGACTAGCAAGGGGATAAGAATGGCCTCACTGCACTATCTAGAAGGCAGACTGCACAATCCTGTGGCAAGTGGGATCTGACAAATGCTTGTTCTGACCTTGTACTGCTCAGTCTGTGAATCCAACCTATATTTGTTAGTGGCTTTATAATGATTTTTCTTCATAGACATACTTCTAGCTGTCAAGTAGGTTATTATTTTTCTCCCATTATTTTAAGATTAGGCCAATGAGACCGAGGAAAGCAAAGTTATCATTCTACTAAGTAAAGCATGTAATAGTTGGTGTTGTTAGGTGCCATGGAATCGGTTCTGACTCATAGCAACCCTATGTATAACAGAACGACATACTGCCCGGTCCTGTGCCATCCTCACAATCGTTGTTATGCTTGAGCCCATTGTCACAGCCATTGTGTCAATCCATCTCATTGAGGCTCTTCCTCATTTTATCTGACACTCTACCAAGCATGATGTCCTTCTCCAGGACTGGTCTCTCCTGATAACATGTCCAAGGTACATGAGACGAAGTCTCACCATCCTTGCTTCTAAGGAGCAGTCTGGCTGTATCTCATCCAAGACAAATTAGTTCATTCTTCTGGCAGTCCACGGTATAGTCAATATTCTTTGCCAACACCACAATTCAAAGGCATCAATTCGCCTAGGTCTTCCTTATTCATTGTACAGCTTTCACATGCATATGAGGTGATTGAAAACACCATGGCTTGGGTCAGGCATACCTTTGTCCTTAAGGTGACATCTTTGCTTGTTAACACTTTAAGAAGTCTTTTGCAGCAGATTTACCCAATGCAACGCATCATTTGATTACCTGACTGCTTCTTCCATGGGCATTGATCATGGAGCCAAGTAAAATGAAATCCTTGATAATTTTAATCTTTTCTTCATTCATCACGATGTTGCTTATAGGTCCAATTGTGAGGATTTTTGTTTTCTTTACATTGAGGTGTAATCCATACTTTGATCTTTGATCTTCATAGTAAATGCTTCAAGTCCTCTTTGTTTTTCAGCAAGCAAGATTGTGTCATCTGCATATCGGAGGTTGTTAATGAGTCTTCCACCAATCCTGATGCCCCATTCTTCTTCACAGAGTCCAACCTCTCTGATTATTTGCTCAGAATACAGATTGAACAAGTATGGTGAAAGGATACAACACTGACACACACTTTTCCTTTACACCTTGCAGTATATCCTTGTTCTGTTTGAAGGACTACCTCTTGGTCTACGTACAGGTTCCACATGAGCACAATTAAGTGTTCTGGAACTCCCATTCTTTACAATGTTATCCATAATTTGTTATGATCCACATGGTTGAATGCCTTTGCATAGTCAATAAAACACAGGTAAACACTTTCTGGTATTGTCTACTTTCAGCCAGGATCCATCTGACATCAGCAATGATATCCCTGGTTCCATGTCCTTTTCTGAATCTGACTTGAATTTCTGGCAGTTCCCTGTTGATGTACTGCTGCAGCTGCTTTTGAATGATCTTCAGCAAAATTTTGCTTGTGTGTGATATTAATAATACTGTTCAATAATTTCCACATTCTGTTGGATCACCTTTATTTGGATGGGCACAAAGATGGATAGTTGTTGTTAGGTGCTGTCGAGTCGGTTCTGACTCATAGTAACCCCATGTACAACTGAACGAAACACTGCCCAGTCCTGCGCCATTCTCACAATCATTGTTGTGTTTTAGCCCATTGTTGCAGCCACTGTGTCAATCCTTCTGGCTGAAGGTCTTTCTCCTTTTTGCTGACCCTCGACTCTACCAAGCATGATGTCCTTCTCCAGGGACTGGTCCCTCCTGATAACATGTCCAAAGTGTATGAGACATAGTCTCGCCACCCTTGCTTCTAAGGAGCATTCTTGTTGTACTTCTTCCAAGACAGATTTGTTCACTCTTCTGGCAGTCCATGGTATATTCAGTATTATTCACCAACACCACAATTCAAAGGCATTAATTCTTCTTTGGTTTTCCTTATTCATTATCCAGCTTTCACGTGCAAAGGAGACGATTGAAAACACCATGGCTTGGGTCAGGCACACCTTAGTCTTCAAGGTGACATCTTTGCTTTTCAACACTTACTAAAGAGGTCTTTTGCGGCACATTTGCCCATTGCAATGCATCTTTTGATTTCCTGACTGCTGCTTCCATGGGTGTTGATTGTGGATCCAATAAAAAATGAAATCCTTGACAACTCCAATATTTTCTCCGTTTATCATGATGTTGCTTATTGGTCCAGTTGTGAGGATTTCTGTTTTCTTTATGTTGAGGTGTAATCCCTACTGAAGGCTATGGTCTTTGATCTTCATCAGTAAGTGCTTCAAGTCTTCTTCACTTTCAGCAATTAAGATTGTGTCATCTGCATAATGCAAGTTGTTAATCCATCTTCCTCCAATCTTGACACCCCGTTCTTCTTCATAGAGTCCAGCTTCTCAGATTACTTACTCAACATACAGATTGAATAGGTGGTGGAAGGATACAACCCTGATGCACCCCTTTCCTGACTTTAAACCATGCAGCATCCCCTTGTTCTGTTCGAATGACTGCCTCTTAATCCGTGTACAGGTTCTTCATGAGCACAATTAAGTGTTCTGCAATTCCCGTTCTTCGAAATGTTATCCATAATTTGTTATGATCCACACAGTCAAATGCCTTTGCCTAGTCAATAAAACACAGGTAAACATCTTTCTGGTATCCTCTGCTTTCAGCCAGGATCCATCTGACATCAGCAGTGATATCCATGGTTCCATGTCCTCTTCTGAATCTGGCTTGAATTTCTGGCAGTACCCTGTCAATATACTGCTGCAGCCACTTTTGAATGATCTTCAGCAAAATTTTACTTGTGTGTGATTTTGATCGATAACTTCTGCATTCAGTTGGATCATCTTTCTTGGGAATAGGCATAAATATAGATCTCTTGCAGTTAGTTGGCCAGGTAGCTGTCTTCCAGATTTCTTGGCATAGATGAGTGAGCACTTCCAGCGCTGCATCGGTTTGTTGAAACATCTCAGTTGTATTCCGTCAATTCCTGGAACTTTGGTTTTCGCCATTGCCTTCAGTGCAGCTTGGACTTCTTCCTTCTGTACTATTGGTTCCTGATCATATGCTCTTCTTAAATGGTTGAACATTGACCAATTCTTTTCCGTATAATGACTCTGTGTATTCCTTCCATCTTCTTTTGATGTTGCCTGCGTCATTTAATATTTTTCCCATAGAATCCTTCAATATTGCAGCTCGAGGCTTGAATTTTTTCTTCAGTTCTTTCAGCTTAAGAAGTGCAGAGCGTGGTCTTCCCTTTTGGTTTTCTATCTCCAGCTCTTTGCACATGTTATTGTAATACTTTGCTTTGTCTTCTTGAGCTGCCCTTTGAAATCTTCTGTTCAGCTCCTTTACTTCATCATTTCTTGTTCTTGCTTTTGCTACTCTGCATTTAAGAGCAAGTTTCAGAGTCTCTTCTGATATCCATTTTGGTCTTTTCTTTCTTTCCTGTCTTTTTAATGACCTCTCTCTTCTTCATGTATGATGGACTTGATGTCATTCCACAACTTATCTGGTCTTCTTTGGTCATTAGTATTCAATGCATAAAATCTATTCTTGAGATGGTCTCTAAATTCAGGTGGGATATACTTAAGGTCGTATTTTGGCCCTCGTGGACTTGTTCTAATTTTCTTCAGTTTCAACTTGAACTTGCATATGAGCAATTGATGGTCTGTTGCGCAGTCAGCCCCTGGCCTTGTTCTGACTGATGATGTTGAGCTTTTCCATCATCTCTTCCCACAGATGTAGTCAACTTGATTCCTGTGTATACCGTCTGGCGAGGTCCACATGTATAGTCGCCATTTATGTTGGTGAAAAAAGGTATTTGCAGCGAAGAAGTCGTTGGTCTTGCAAAATTCTATCATGCGATCTCCAGCATCATTTCGATCACCAAGGCCATATTTTCCAACTACTGATCCTTCTTTGTTTCCAGCTTTCACATTCCAATCACCAGTAATTATCAATGCATCCTGATTGCATGTTTGATCAATTTCAGACTGCATTAGTTGGATAGAGTAAGTATCAGTTCAGATTTACTGCCTTAGGACTGGAAGTTTTCACTCATCTATTGAATCATAGAGGAGTGTGTGGGCTTCATATATACTGTGCTTTCCTAGCACATTTTTGTTCTCATTTTCCATTTTCTGAAACAATCAGTCCATTGCTTCCCCAACCATTTCAGATTCATTCTGTAGCAGGCATGGTTGTGATCTGGAATATTTGCTTAAAGTCAAGAATTTATTACTCTTCTGATCTAATAAACCCAAAATTATAGATCATATAATCCATCTGGTAGTCTTTAAATAATGCTTTTATGCAACAACTTCCTTTTTTTAAATTTGATGTTTGAACTCATATAAACACAGCTTGGAATGCTAGCTCTCCTTTTCCTCTACTAATCTATAGGGTTTACTTGGTTCATTGGAGCTGTAGGTTTGGAAACAAAATTATATATATGCTTCCCATACACCAAATTTAAAAGAAAAAGAAATCACTTCCTAGTTGAAATGGAAAACATGCTGAATTACATACTTACCAAAACATCTTATAATGTACATGCTCCTTCAAACTACAGTTAGGATCTTAATCAAAAACAAAATTCCAGCCCAGGCTTTGCAAATGGGCAGAATTACAGACATTCTTTGGCATGTGAAATATTTTGCAACTTAGTAATCTTTGGTGACTCTTTCTTAAGAAACATACAGGGAAAAATTTGTTTTCAAGCTTAACATAAAGGTCAAGTGAGTGAGTTATTTAAACTCCCCTTATATTTCTGGGGGAGTCCCTGGATAGTGCAAATGGTTAACACACTCAGGTGCTAAATGAAAAGCTGGTGGTTTGAGTCCACCCAGAGGTGCCTTGGAAGAAAGGCCTGGTGATTTATGTCTGAAAAATCAGCCATTGAAAACCCTATGGAGCACAGTTCTACACTGACACACACGGGGCTTCCACAGTCAGAATTGACAACAATTTCTTATTTTATATTAGTTTTTTAATTTCTTGAACTGAGACATGGGAATGAGCAGCTTGCCAGGAGAGGCTGTGTTAGGGTAGAACGTTAGGTCAACATTTTAAATGGGCCTCAATGGGCAATCAGGAATCAGTAATAATAGAGCCTTTATGTACCACTGAGTCTGTAGTGGTCTTATTTATATCACAGTTTACGGTCAGGGAGACTCTGTTCACTGACTCTTCCTTCCATGTGTTTGCACACAGGTTCATGGCATCTGATTTTTTGAAGAGCAACAACCAAGCACACAAAATTTTCCGGCATGTTTTCTCACAGCCTTGATAAAGCACTATCACAATCGTTGATAACCTTCAAAATGCACTATGAAACATGACCCTGT
Source organism: Dugong dugon (assembly GCA_030035585.1). Taxonomy (NCBI): domain Eukaryota; kingdom Metazoa; phylum Chordata; class Mammalia; order Sirenia; family Dugongidae; genus Dugong; species Dugong dugon. The sequence continues at coordinate 13,710,797 of CM057463.1, read as the reverse complement.
TTTATTGCCATTGCACTTCAGGTCATATGCCAATCCCTGTTCCCTTTAAGAACTGCTGCTGAAATGCCATTGTCCAGATCAGCAGCCAGGGTTCTCCTCGCTCCGTCTTCCCACTGTAGATCACTGCAATCACACTCCCTCCATTAGGATAACATCTGAAATCCTCAACGTGGCCTACAAGATCCTGAATGACACGTCTCCTGCCTATCTCTCCAGCTTCGACTCATACCTGTCTCCGCCTTAGACACCACATGACAACCACCCTGTCTTCCTTCTGTTTCTCGTGAGGGCAAGCACTCCCCCCACCCCCAAGACCCCTAAGAGATCTTTCTTCATCCTGGGACGCTTCCCATTTCCCCAATACTTACGTCCTGCCCCTTGAACACACCAGGTACCTGTACACACACACACACACACACACACACACACACACACACACACACACAGTTTAGCTATCTCCAACCCAGCCTTCAACTCTCAGCTTAACGTCACTTACTCAAAATGTGGTCTTCTCCAACCCGTAAATCTAAATTAGGCTCTCCTATAACAATGTTGAGGAGCCCTGATGGGGCAGTGGTTAAGCGCTCAGCTGCTAACTAAAAGGTCTGTGGTTCAAACCCACCAGCTGCTTTGCAGGAGAAAGATGTGGCAGTCAGCTTCTGTAAAGATTACAGCCTTGGAAACCCTATTGGGAAGTTCTCACCTGTCCTATAGGGTCACTCTGAGTTGGAATCGACTCAAAGGCAATTGGGTTTGGTTTGGTTTCTGGTTCTGTAACAACGCTTCACAGTACCATGTACTTCTACAACTCGTATCACTATTTGAAATGTATATATTTATTTTTGTTGCTTGGTTTTAAAAATGTTTTTTGCTCACTAGACTAATAATAAACTTCAATAGGTCTGAGTCTCTTTTGCTTTCCACTGTAGTCTCTGCAGCTAGCATATAGTAATCAATAAATATTTGTTAGAAGAATGAACTCTACTTCCACATGGCATGGCAGGAGAAAAGGTTCCATTACACTGGCTAACCACTTTCCAAAGGTTCTAGGTTCCTGCCCTACAATGCAGTTTTTGAAAAGTGGTCAGGATGTGCCTTGTCATCATTCCAGGACCAAAGATTGCTGTCCAGCTCTGATCCCTCAGCCATCTTCAGAAGTGCAACTAGCTCATTCCCTGCCTGGTTCTAGTAGGAAGGGGCTAGGTACAGAGTGGCGAAGAAATCCTTTGTATGATAGTTAGAAGCTATTTGTAGATTTCCCTTCATTCTCTACACAGAATATACCTTTTCCCCACTTTCTTCTAGATGTCTTCCTCAGTATGAACACAGGTTAGGTGAATTCCTGAAACTACGGCCCTGAGATAATCTTTAAAACTTAAACCAAAAATATCCTTCGAAGTCTTCTTAAAACCAGAAAATAGTTTCGCTTAACTAGTAAAGCATGTCTGCCTTGAGCATTGTGCTCTTTCAAGATCTATCTATATGGGATCAGACTAACAACACTGACTCGAAAGATTAGATAGGAAACTTAGGGGGCAATGAGTTTAAGTTAATGGGGGAGGAACAACTCAGAAAAGGAGGGTGAGAATGGTTGCACAGCTTGAAGGATGTAATCAATGTTCCTGAATTGAATATATAGAAATTATGAATTGGTGCATATTTTGCTGTGTATATTCTCAACAACAAGAAGCAAATAAATTTTAAAAAAGCACTTTTCATTAGAAAGACAAAAATGTAAATGTTACAAAATAAGGAAAAAAGATTATAGCAGCCTTTTTTTTTTTTTGGCAAAAGGCAAATTGCAATCAAGATGCATTGATAATTACTGGTGATTGGAATTCGAATGTTGGAAACAAAGAAGGATCAGTAGTTGGAAAATACGGCCATGGTGATAGGATAGAAACAATGCCAGAGATCGCATGACAGAATTTTGCAAGACCAATGATTTCTTCATTGCAAATACCTTTTCTCAGCACCATAAATGGCAACTATACATGTGGACCTCACCAGAGGGAATACACAGGAATCAAATCGACTACATCTGTGGAAAGAGATGATGGAAAAGCTCAATATCATCAGTCAGAACAAGGCGAGGAGCTGACTGCAGAACAGACCATCAAGTGTTCATATGCAAGTTCAAGTTGAAGCCGAAGAAAATTAAAACAAGTCCAGAACTGAACTATAAAATATAAAATAATACCTGTGAAGAGTGTGTCTCTTAGTTCAAGCAGATACATGAGAACAAATGAGCAGCTCCTGTCCGGAAGCAGGATGAGAAGGCAGAAAGAGACAGGAACTGGTTGAATGGACACAAGAAACCCGGGGTGGAAAGGGGGAGTGTGCTGTCACATTATAGGGATTGCAACTAATGTCACATAACAATATGTATATAAATTTTTGTATGAGAAATTAACTTGAGCTATAAACTTTCACCCAAAGCACAATAAAATAATAATAATAATAATAATAACAAGTCCATGAGAGACAAAGTTCAACCTTGAGTATATCCCACCTGAATTTGGAGACCATCTCAAGAATAGATTTGACTCATTGAACACTAATGACTGAACACCAGATGAGGTGTAGGATGACACCAAGGACATCACGTATGAAGAAAGCAAAAGGTCATTAAAAAGAAAAGAAAGAAAGAAAAGACCAAAATGGATGTCAGCAGAGACTCTGAAACTTGCTCTTGAACGTAGAGTAGCTAAAGTGAATGGAAAAACGATAAAGTAAAAGAGCTGAACAGAAGATTCCAAATGGTGGCTCGAGAAGACAAAGTATTATAATGAAATGTGCAAAACCAAAAGGGAAGAACATGCTCAGCACTTCTCAAGTTGAAAGAACTGAAGAAAAAAGTCAAGCCTTGAGTTGCAATATTGAAGGATTCTATGGGCAAAACATCAAAAGACTCAGCAAGCATCAGAAGAAGATCGAATGCATACACAGAGTCACTGTACCAAAAGAACTGGTCAATGTTCAGCCACTTCAGGAGGTAGCATATGATCAAGAACCCATGGTACTGAAGGAAGAAGTCCAAGCTGCACTAAAGGCATTGGTGAAAAACAAGGGTCTAGGAACTGACAAAATACCAACTGAGATATTTCAATAAAAGGATGCAATGCTGGAAATGCTCACTCATCCATGGCAAGAAATTTGGAAGACAGCTACCTGGCCAACTGACTGAAAAGAGATCCATATTTGTGCCCATTCTAAAGAAAGGTGATCCAAGACAATGTAAAAATTATCAAACAATATCATTAGCATCACATGCAAGTAAAATTTTGCTGAAGATAATTCAAAAATGGTTGCAGCAGTACATCAGCAGGGAACTGCCAGATATTCAATGCAGATTCAGAAGAGGATGTGGAACAAGGGATATCATTACTGATGTCAGATGGATCTTCACTGAAAGCAGAGAACACCAGAAAGATGTTTACCTGTGTTTTATTGACTATGCAAAGGCATTCGACTGTGTGAATCATAACAAATTATGGATTACATTGCAAACAATGGGAATTCCAGAATATTTAATTGTGCACATGTGGAACTGTACATATACCAAGAGGCAGTCATTCCAACAGAACAAGGGGATACTTTGTCGTTTAAAATCAGGAAAGATGTGTTTCAGGGTTGTATCCTTTCACCATACTTATTCAACCTGTATGCAGAGCAAATAATCCAAGAAGCCAGACTATACGAAGAAGAACAGGACACAGGATTGGAGGAAGACTCATTAACAACCTGCAATATGCAGATGACAGAACCTTGCTTGCTGAAATTAAAGAGGACTTGAATAATGTACAGGTCAGTCTCTGGTTGTTGTTCTTAGGTGCCATCAAGTCAGTTCCGACTCATAGCGACCCTACACACAGCAGAATGAAACACTGACTGGTCCTGCTTCATGCCGACAATTGTTGTGATTGAGCTGATTGTTGCAGCCACTGTCAATCCATCTCACTGAGTATCTTCCTCTTTTTCACTGACCCTCTACTTTACCAAGCATGATGTCCTTCTCCAGGGGCTGGTCCCTCATGATAACATGTCCAAAGTATGTGAGACAAAGTCTCACCATCTTTGCTTCTAAGGAGGATTCTAGCTGTACTTCTTCCAAGACAGATTTGTTCATTCTTCTGGCAGTCCATGGTATCTTCAATATTCTTCACCAACACCATAATTCAGAAGCATCAATTCTTCTTCGGTCTTCCTTATTCATTGTCCAGCTTTTGCATGCACATGAGATGATTAAAAATATTATGACTTGGGTCAGGTGCACCTTAGTCCTCAAAGCCAGGTAGTTGTCTTCCAAATTTCTTGGCATAAACGAGTGAGCACCTCCAGCACTGCACCTGTTTTTTGAGACATCTCAACTGGTATTCCGTCAATTCCTGGAGCCTTGTTTTTTACCAATGCCTTTAGTGCAGCTTGGACTTTTTCCTTCTATACCATCGGTTCTTGATCATATGCTACCTCCTGAAATGGCTGAACATTGACCAATTCTTTTTGGTACAGTGACTCTGTGTATTCCTTCCATTTGCTTTTGATGCTTCCTGCATCATTCAATATTTTGCCCATAGAAGCCTTCAAAATTGCAACTCGAGGCTTGACTTTTTTCTTCAGTTCTTTAAGTTTGAGAAATGTGGAGCATGTTCTTCCCTTTTGGTTCTCTAACTCCAGGCCTTTGTGCATTTCATTACAATATTTTACTTTGTCTTCTCAAGCTGCCCTTTGAAATCTTCTGTTCAGCTCTTTTACTTCATCATTTTTCCATTTGCTTTAGCTACTCTACATTCAAGAGCAAGTTTCAGAGTGTCTTCTGACATGCATTTTGGTCTTTCTTTCCTCATTTTTTAATGACCTTTTGCTTTCTTCATGTATGATGTCCTTGATATCTTCCCACAACTCATCTGGTGTTTGGTCGTTAGTGTTCAGTGACTCAAATCTATTCTTGAGATGGTCTCCAAATTCAGGTAGGATATACTCCAGGTCATATTTTGGCTCTCGTGGACTTGTTTTAATTTTCCTCATTTTCAACTTGAACTTGCAATTGATGGTCTGTTCTGCAGTTGGCCCCTGGCCTTGTTCTAACTGATGATATTGAGCTTTTTCCATCATCTCTTTCCACAGATGTAGTTGATCTGATTCCTGTGTTTCCCATCCGGTGAGGTCCTCACTCTCTGGTTGCAGGATAGCCATTTCCTCAAGACCTCCTCCTGCGGTTATGGGACAAACCGTGGCTAAAACATGTTTAAACTAGCAGTATCAGTTCTCCACCAGCTAGAGTTGTTGCTGTGTCCTCATTAGTTTCCAAAGGACCAAGTACATATCTCTGAGGTAATCATTAACCACACCTGAGACAGCAAAGGGAGGAAGAAATTTCTTGTGTTAAAATAACTTTAACCCTATTCCTTGTGAAACGATAACTCTGGTGTTATTTAATCATTCATGGGATAATTCAATAAATATTTATAAAGCACCAAGTATGTGCTAGTCAAAGTCCCTGGGTGGAGCAAAAGGTTAACGTGTTCGGCTGCTAACTGAAAGGCTGGAGGTTTGACTTCACCCAGAGATGCCTCAGAACAAAGTCCTGGAGATCTACTTCCAAAAAATCAGCCATTGAAAACCCTGTGGAGCACAGTTCTATTCTGACACACATGGTGTCACCATGAATTACAATTGACTTATCGGCAACTAGCTTGGTTTTTTTTGGTTTATTAAACAAATGCAGCCCTATCACATGATCTTCTGAAGTTTCTGTCATATCGTGACATGAAGGGAATGCTGCTCAGTTAATAGTGGCCACAGTCTCATGTGAGGAGCTTAGTGGCCCCCTTTGGGTGATCATCTGTGGTGGAGGACATAGTCCTGGAATCACTCCTAATAATAACACCTGACACAGGCAGGCACTGAGTTGTATGTGCCCTTTCCACAGCTGGCATCTGACCTGTGGTTATAGCCACACCTGAGACAACCCTTAGCATCCTCTAAGGTCATGAGCATGGTTAGTAGCAGTGTCTGAGTTATCTAGTGCTGCTATAACAGAAATACCACAAGTGGATAGCTTTAACAAACAGAAGTTTATTCTCTCACAGTTTAGGAGGCTAGAAGTCCAAATTCAGGAAGCCAGCTCCAGCGGAAGTCTTTCTCTCTCTGTTGGCTCTGGAGGAAGGTCCTTGTCATCAATCTTCACCTGGTCTAGGAGCTTCTCAACACAGGGACCCTGGGTCCAAAAGACACGTGAGCTCTTGGCTCTTCTTGCTTGGCAGTAATGAGGTCCCTCTCCCCTCTGCTCAGTTCTGTCTTTTATATCTCAAAAGAGACTGATTTAAGATACAGTCTAATCCTATAGATTGAGTCCTGCCTCATTAACATAACTGCCTCTAATACTGCCTTATAAACATCATAGAGGTTAGAATTTACAACACATAGGATAATCACATCAGATGACAAAACGGTAGACAACCACACAATACTGGGAATATGGCCTGCCAAGTTGACACACATATATGGAGGACACAATACAATTCATAACAAGCAGTTACAAATAAACTATTGTTAGAAATCCTTGCTGTGAGCCAGCTGACTTTACAGTTCTTGGGCCATTTGTTTTAAGTGTAGTTCCCTTGCAGTTCTCAGCAGGTCTTGGCCATGCATAATTTAAGGCTTCTATTTTAAAAGCACTATCAGAAATCAATAAGGATATAAACACACCTGCTGTTATAAATGCCCTCACAGTTACTGTCATTCCGTGCCATGCTATCCTTTTCACGGAGGTAACTAGAAGAATTGATGTCCTTTGTTGATGTCAGTGGTTTCGCTTAGGTTGAGCCACAGCTGAATGACAGTGTTAGCTGGTATTAGGGAAGAGACCACGAACCCTGGAAGCTTTAACTCCAGGATGAATCATTTAAAGCATAGTTAGAGCTCAGCAGAGCCGTAGCACAGTTGATGATTTCATGTATTACAGAATATATACTGTGTAGATTATGTTGGGATATTTTTCCAATCGGCAAATTTTAATTAAATTCCTACCATGCAAGGGACTTTTTGGTCTTTATGGAAGCCTTTGATTACATTACATATACTTGGTAGTTTAACATTACAATGTGATAGTTGCTTTATTGATATATATCTAATACCTTCACTGAGTCCTTCAAAAGTCAGGAGCCCTGGTAGCACAGTGGTTTACAGCTCAGCTGCTAACTAAAAGGTTAGTGATTCAAACCCACCAGCCGCTCTGCAGGAGAAAGATGTGGCAGTCTGCTTCCGTAAAGATTACAGCCTTGGAAACCCTATGGGGCAGTTCTACTCTGTCCTATAGGGTTGCTATGAGTAGAAACCCACTCAGCCTAATGGGTTTTGGGTTTATAGGCCAGCCACCATGCCAGGTGTTGGTGATACAATGATGAGTAAGTCTCTATCTCTTCCTTCAAGGCATTTTCAGTCTACTCAATTTCCATGTTTAAAGCCTCCACTAAATCTGGAGGATGGGCAACAGGTTTTATTCATCTCTATATTCTCAATGCCCTACCAAGTGCCTGGCACACAGTAGGTACACAATGAAGGCTTGTTGAATTAATCAGTACAAGAATAAACAAATAAATGAATGAATGAATGAAGAAACAGAGGCTGCTAAACAAATATTCAAAGTCCTAGGCAGCCCAGGAAGTCCCTGGGTGGCACGAACAGTTAAGGGCTTGTGATGGTTAAGATTGTGTGTCAACTTGGCTGGGCCATGATTCTCAGTGTTTTAATGTGATCACTCCCATGATTGAATATACTGTGAGTAGCCAATCAGATGAAAAGGAGTCTCCTTGGGGGTGTGGCCCACATCTGAATATAAGCAGACATTCTGGCTTTTTGCTCTCTATGGATCCTGTGGCTGCCTCCTGTCATCTCATCTCCGGTTCTTGGGACTCGAGCTGTCAGCTTATCTGCTGAAGTTGGGATTCATCAATCTGCACAGCCTGTAAGCAGGAGTCCTGCTCTCCAACCTGCCGATCTTGCGCCTGCCAGCTTCTGTGGCTGCGTGACTTGGGAAAGGCCTCTACCCTGATCCACGGACTTGGGACGTTCTAGCCTCTACAATCGCGTGAACTGTCTCCTTGATATAAATCTCTCTCTATATATATATATATTTATAGACTTTACTGGTTTAGCTTCTCTAGAGAACCCAGCCGAAGACAGTGCTTGACTACTAATCAGGTTAGTGGGGTGAACCCACCCAGAGGCACCTCCTTCCAAGAGGTCATAACCTTGAAAACCCTATGGAGTGCAGTCGCGCTGTACTCACATGGGGCTGCCATGAGTTGTAATCGAGTCTATGGCAATGGGTTTGGTTTAGTTTAGCAGCCTAGAGACTACCAGATCATAAAGCAATATTCAAGCAATCTCCTGTTTGAGTTTAGAAAACAGAATAAACACGCACGCTCTTGGCCATCATTCCTACTTTTTCGCTCCCACCCAGCCTCCAGTACCTGCCATTTTCCCATGAGCATATTATTCCCCTCTCCAAGTCATGCCAAGCAGATCTAACGTGTTAAAAACTAAATATAGACTATTTTCTAGAGCAGTTTTAGGTTTATAGAAAATTCGTGCAGAAAGTACAGAGTTCCCACAGAACCCCTTCCTCCCTGCACACTATTCCTCTATCTTGATATATTAACTAAGGTCCATAGTTTACATTAGGGTATGCTTTTTGCCCATTGTACAGTTCTATGGGGTTTTGACAAATGCATAATTTTATGTGTCCACCATTACATTATCATATAGAATAGTTCCACTGCCCCAAAAATTCCATTACTATTTGAAACAGTATCTTTGACCCATATGCAACTTAATTTTATTCCTGTTACTGAATATTCATTCTCCCCAAATCTTTATTAAAAATATAAATACATGTTATTGTGTATTAGCTGCTAAAAAGCTATTTCCAAGACCAAAGAGGATACTGGTGAATCCCCACAAAAAAAATCATCCTTGAAAATACCTAGGTCCCAAGGGCATAGCCGATTGGAGATGGCCCCAAGTGTAACATCAGGAAGTACTCAAGTCCCCCAGAGTCTAGGTAACCAGTTTTTTTGGGTATACCACTGAGCCCTAGGAGAGCTTGAAGGACTCTGAGCAGCTAAAAAAAAAAAACTTATGGTTGTAAAAATATATATAACACAACATCTGACAAGTCAACATTTTTAGGTGTACAATTTAGTGATAACAATTACATTAATCATGTTGTGCAACCCTCGTCCATAATTGTTGCCAAATTTCCCATCATCATAAGCAGAAATTCACTGCTTCCTAAATAATGACTCCCCCTTTCTCCCTCCCTCCCAGAAGAGGTAACCACTAATAAGCCTTGGTCTCTGTGCATTTGCTTATTCTTGTTAGTTCATCTAAATGAGATCATACGATATTGGTCCTTTTGTGATAGACTTATTTCATCCAGCCTAATGTTTTCAAGGTTCATCCAGGCTGTAACATGTATCAGGACTTCATTTCTCTTTATGGCTAAGTAGTATTCCACTGTATGCATGTACTACATTTTCTTTATCCATTCATCCGTTGATGGGCATTTAGGTTGTTTCCACCTTTTGGCTATTGTGAATAGTACTGCTATGAACGTTGGTGTACGTGTGTCTGTTTGCATTGCTGTTTTCAAATCTCTTGAGCATATACCTAGCAGTGGAATTTCTGGGTCATATGGTCTTTTGATGGTAGTATTATGTTTAATTTTTTGAGGAACTACCAAACTGTTCTCCACAGTGGCTGTACCATTTTACATTCTCACCAGCAATGGATGGATAAGGGTTCCAATTTCACCATAACCTCACCAACATTTGCTATTTTGCGCGCGCGCGCGCGCGTGTGTGTGTGTTATCTTACAAGTAGCTAGAATTTTAAGGCAGGATGACATCTTCAGATCTATTTCATCCCAACATTTTGGGTGTGGGGGTAAGGTACATATCCCTACCATCTCATTTTCCATAGGAAGAGGAGGACTTTCCAAATGTTGGACCTAGGAGAGAAAGGACTGAGAACACTTCTAGACTCTCTTGGCCCCTCATTCAAGCAAGGAGGAGTGAAACTGCTGATTAGTGATGTGGGGAAGTAGGAACTGAAGTTGTCTTTAGTCTGTTGTCTCTCTCTTTTACATCAGCTGATTCTCAGGACACTTTCTCTGCTCACTCTGCTGTAAATGACCTACCCCTGGAAAGAAAGCTTGCATGTCCATCTCAGCCTGTGACTGAGAGGGTGGAACTGAATGAGGAGGGTCACTATGAATATGAATTGACTCAATGGCAACAGGTTTAGTTTGGGTTTTTTTTTAGAGAGGAAGAGGCAGGGAGGTAGCACGTTGAATTAACAAATCCTTTAGTAAGCCTCTTCTCTAATCAGCTTTTATCTGTAGTAAAGCCAATAGTTTGAGCTCCATCTTCCAGACTGTATTTTATTTCTCATTCGTTCTGAATTTGGAGTGGGCAGAGAGGACTGAGTATTGAACTTAAACCCCAAATCTAAGCTGAGGCCTCGTTGACCCCAATGTTCTATTTAACACTTTGTTGTTATTATTTGTTGCCACCGAGTTGGCTCTGACTCATGGCGACCTTATGTATAACAGAGTAAAACACTGTCTGGTCCTGCACCATCTTCATGATCATCAGTATATTCTAGTCCATTGCTGTGGCTATTGTGTATTTTGAGTATCTTCCAACCTGGAGGCTCATCTTCCAGCACTATGTTGAACCTTATTCGTTTTTGATCCATAAGGTTTTCATTGGCTAATTTTCATAAGTAGATCATCGGGCCTTTCTTCCTAGTCTATCTCAGTCTACATGGGTGACCCTGCTGGTATTTGAAATACCAGTGACATAGCTTCCAGTATCATAGCAACATGAAAGCCACCACATTATGACAAACTGATAGACAGGTGGTAAATCTAGCACTTACATAGTACTTATTATGTGCCAGGCATATAGTTTACATGTATTAATTCATTTCATCTTCATAACAACCCTATAATAAAGTATGTCCTATTATTGTGCCCATTTTACAGACAAGAAAGCTTAGGCATGAAGAAGTCTAATGATTTACCCAAAGACAATGAATGACTGAGCCAAGATTGGGTGATAGGCAGCCTGGTGTCAGATTCTGTGTCCGTGTCCAACATGGGATGCTGCCTCTCCAAAGACGACACTCCAAGGGACAAGATAGTTAAGGGTTCCATTAAAAGGGATTCCATTAAAAGGGATTCCATGGTGAAATATGTGGAGAGAACCCTGAGTGAAAGAAAGGCAAACTTTTCTTTGTTTTTAATCTCTCCTGACATTCTCAGAACATTTACAATGTCAACATGTGACTCTCCATCAGGGTATGGAGTGCAGCATTTGACCATGAAGCACTTTTCAGGGAGTATCTCTTGGGACAAATGTTTTGAGGAATACCAGTTTGAAAAAGGCTGAGAGAATAATTTAGGTGAGGGGTGCTGTTTGGTTTAGATACAGTTCAAGAATGTTTTAAAAGATCTAGAAGCCAATCAAAATGCCCAGAAATTCCTTAGCTTAAATTTTACAAATAGTTATTTAGGGTTTACCCAGGTAATGCTGGGCCTTGTGATCCAGAGGCTGAGTCTGACATCTACAAAGCCACTGCAATACAGCACAGTGGCATTTGCTATAACAGAGGTACAAAGGAAGGCAAGCAGAAGACTCAAAGGGGGAATGAGATGATTTCATGGAGGAGTTGGTGTATGAGCAGATCTTGGAGGATGGGTGAGATTTCAGGCAATGGTTTCAGATTAACTGCCCAGCTGACTCTTGTTTAACCAGCAGTGTGGTTGGTGAGGAGCCCTGGTGGCGCAGTGGTTAAGAGTTTGGCTGCTAACCAAAATGTCAGCCGTTTCAATCCAGAGGCCATTCCTTGGAAAGCCTATGGAGCAGTTCTACTCTGTCCTGTAGGGTCGCTATGAGTTGGAATCACCTTGACAGCAATGGGTTTGGTTTGTTGGGTTTTGGTGGTTGGTGTGCGTGTATATGTACGTACATGGATAGGTTAGATTTAATTTAATGCATGTACTCCTGATTCCTACCGTCACTTTCATTTTTCTTATCTACCTGGTCTTTGAAAGATTTGAATTCCCTCTTCTAGGCCGGTAGTAACCACATGTCACAAGATCAAATGCCTTTACTCCACTATCAACATTTCAATACGGCTGACAGTATTATGGAAACACCCGGGAGTTAGGTCCCTGGTAGGAAATACTTATGAAATATCCCTCTGGAAATGGTTGGCTGATTCTTTCCAAGTTAGTTACCATTACCTTCCTCCCACCTGAATTTTCACTCCAGGGCAGTGGTATTTATTTTTGTGCTAGCCCTGTCCAGAGCTTTAGAGTTCAGTGATTTTTTATAATGGATTATATTATGTTAAACTAGGCAAATCTGTCATTCTTTAAATGTGCTGGGAAAAGGCAAGGCATAGGATGCCAAGTTTTTAAAAACATAATCTTTAAATATCATTAGATAATGATCTGCAGGCCAGCTAAGTCATTTTCCTTTGGGGCTTTTTATGTTTGTTTTGAAACCTTTCGTAGTTTTTGTTCTTCTTTTTTACTGGTATGGTTGCTTCGTTAAAGTTCAGAAGGTAAACATTGCATGTTTACAGCATGATTGTTATGGTTATAGTCACTTGGGGACAATAAAATGTATCCCTACCCACACTATTCTCAGTAGACATGCGACCACAGGACTATTGCATAACTCTTTATAATTACAGTCACTCAGAGTCTGGACAATCACCAACAGAAAAGCTTTTTGGAGCCCAGTTCTCATCTCTGCCTCAGCCCTCACAGCGTTAAGCTAAACTGCAAACAGAAGTGGTTTTTTCTTTAATCTCTCACAGGCATTTCACTAGTATGGACATTGTGATCCTGTGAGGTCACAGGATCCTGAAGAGCAGCGCTGTGAAGTCCTGTAACTTTGTGCATAGATACTACTTTCCCTGCTGGGCACTCCTTCCCTCTGAAGGGGCTGGGTGGTGGTAGGGACCGGGCAGAGCAGCTGTGCCAGAGCCAATCTGCTCACTCACTTTGCAGAAATCCCTGTCTCTGCCCTCCTCTCACAGGGCAGGAAATTGCATTCATATGCAATACGCTGAGAGAAACCATCAGTTTATAAGTGAATGGAAAACTATGAGTTGGAAAGAGTTGGGCAGGGAACTTTGCTTTTCATTATAAACCCTGCACGATTTGGCCTGTTAACTATTATTACTCTAGTTTTTAAAAGATTTTCAATCCTCCTCTGAATGCTCCAGCCCCATTCCTTGGTCCCCCTTTGCAGGCACAGCTTCTTGAAACAGCTGTCCACACACTTCCTATCTCGCCTAAATCACATCTTGTTCAGTCTTTGAAGAAAGAGCCCTGGTGGTGCAGTGGTTAATTGCTTGGTTTCTCACTGAGAGGTCAGTGGTTCAAACTCTCCAGCTGCTCCGTGGGATAAAGATGTGGCAGTTTGTTTCCATAAAGATTACAGCCTTGGAAACCTTATACAGCAGTTCTACTCTGTCCTGTAGAGTCACTATGAGTCAGAATTGACTCAATGGCAGTGGGTTTGATGAATCTTTAAAAAGAAAAAAAGTTATAATATGTAAATGCTTTTTCAGAATCATTTCAGAATGGCAATGGGATGTATATATGTAATTTTTAAATCATCAACTAGTACTAAAAGTCTGTAATGAAAACAAACTCTCCAGTGCCCAGCCCACAATCCTGCTTCCTCACTCCACTCCCAGTGGAAACCATTTTCAGTTTGTGTGCTGTTTCTCCTGGTAATTATTACATATTTTTAAATAATAGACTGCTATTTCTTGACGTCTTTTAAACATTTTCTATTCACCTTCTGTTGTCATCACACACCCAGATATGCAGGCACATTTCCCTTTAATTCTTCATCTTCTCAATATAAGTGTACTATAATTTTTGTCTAAACCAGCAGTCATTTACATTACTATGACCAGAAAATATTCACTGCTCAACTCAAGTTGCACATTATAAATCTTTCCATGAACGTTTTTTTTTTTTTTTTTTACTAAATGCTCTAATAGGTTTGCTAAACCTCCATCAATAATTTTTTCCAAACTTCCAAACACATCACTTCCATTTTTCTCCTGGTGAGCTTCTCCTAAAGCGCTCTGTCCTTCCGTTTCAGGACAGCCTGGTGCACAGCCTTCACCCTTCACTCTGCTCCTCTGTGGGATACCCTTGTATTAACCAGGGTGGGATCACTGCCATAAAATCAGACTCTAAAATGTCTAAACACACACACACAATTGAAGCTTCTTTCTTGCTTATATAGCTGTATAGGGGTGGAGTGATCAGGTTGGCAGGGAGCCCTGCTCCACGCATTTATTCAGGGACCGGGCTGCGGTGACACTCTGCCATCTTTGCTAGGTTTTCCCGAGGATTCATCCACATTCCAGCCAGCCCAAAGGGGAAAAGAGCATGGAGGAACATGTTGGGAAGATTTTGTAGACCAGACTGGAAAATGGTGCCATTCATATCAACTCATGCTAAAGTGGCTACAATTCAGTAACATAGCAACATTGAAAAGGAAGGAATGCTAGGGAAGACAGATAGTAGCTGTGCCCCAGGAAAAAATTAACATGGATTGGGGTGAGTAGCTGTAGACTCTGCTATACCCCTGTGTGCTGGATTTCATGTTGTCCTCTTGTTTTGCTAGAGTGTATACACCAAAAGCTTTCTTTAATAAAAATGTACCTGAGCTATAAAGACTACTAACCTAAAGCTGGCAGTTCAAACCCACTCAGCAGCACTACAGAAGAAAGGTCTGGTGATCTGCTTCTGTAAAGACTACAGCCAAGAAAACCCTATTGGAGCAATTCTACTCTGTAACACATGGGGTTGCCATAAGAAGGAATCGACTTGGCAGCAATGGGCTTTTTTTTGTTTTTTTTTTTTTGGTTTACATATCAGAAAACAATTCTAGCCTCATATTGAACTAGTAATTTAATTTGACTTAGGTTTCTAAGAATACAGAAGTCATTGCTCCACCCTTACCTAGTATCCTGTGTGTTGTTTAGCAGTCCAATACCATTCTGAATGTTCATCTTTTGCATTTGACTTATAATCTTTTGGGGTCTTATCTTTGTTGCTGATTCTGAAATACAATTTTTCATTCATTAGGTACATTCAATATGGAAACCCATGAACTTCAGTTTTGGAAAATATTCTCATATTTTGGAAAATATTCTCATTGATCATTTGTCTCCTATATTTTCTCTTTTCTCTCTTTCTCAGACTCCTACTAGTCAGATGTTGGACTTCCTGCATTGTTCTCCTAGTTTTCTTACCTACGGCTTTAAAAGATTCTGTTGGATATTCAGATACATCGTATGCATCGCCTCAAGTTCTCTTTGCCTCAGCTGTTTCTCAGTCCTTCGGTTGCTGGTTTCACCTCAATTGCTGCTGCAGTGACTGACCCATTTGGCTGTGTGGTTCTACTGCCTAAAGCTGGCATCCAAGAATTCAGGCTCCTTCCACTACTTCCAGACTTGTGTAAAGAACCATGTCACAGATGGGATATATTATAGTACGATAGAGATAGTATAACAGAAGGTGATAAGTGCTATAAAAAAAAGAAAAAGTCAAGTACTGGGGATGGGCAAGCAGTTGTAATTTTAAATAGGGTGGTCAGCATAGACTGCAGTGTTGTTGTTGTAGGTGAAGTCGGTTCTGACTCATAGCGACCCTATGTACAACAGAACGAAATGCTGCCAGTCCTGCACCATCCTTACAATTGTTGTTATGCTTAAGCCTCAGTGAGAAGCTGAAATTTGGGCAAAGGCTTGAAAGAGGTGAGGTCAGGAAGATATCTAAGATATCTGAAGGAAAAGCATTCTAGGCAGAAGGAAGAGACACTGTAAAAGTCCTAAGGTGGGAAAAAGAGGAAGACCTTCAATGAGATGGATTGACACAGTGGCTGCAACAATGGGCTCAAACATACCTACTATTGTGAAGATGGCGCAGGACCTGGGAACATTTTGTTCTGTTATACAGTGAGACCTGCGAGAGCCAGAACTCGACAAGATTGCCTTGTTTTTCCAGGTCTTGCAAGTTTTCTGCCTTTGACAGGGTGTAGCTTGGAGCACTGGTGGCGCAGTGGTTAACAGCTCCGCTGCTAACCAAATGGTCAGCAGTTCAAACCCACCAGCCACTCTTTGGAAACCCTATGGGGCACTTCTATTCTGTCGTATAGACTCGCTATGAGTCAGAATCAACTTGAC
Organism: Dugong dugon; assembly: GCA_030035585.1. Lineage (NCBI taxonomy): Eukaryota > Metazoa > Chordata > Mammalia > Sirenia > Dugongidae > Dugong > Dugong dugon. Next base: position 13,694,501 of record CM057463.1, on the reverse strand, counting down.
GGCAACAGATTTGATTTTTTTGTTTTATTTTGTTTTAGTCTTACCACTTTTCTACCAATTCCAGGAAAATAGAGTAGACGATATACTTTTCCTCCCATTAACTGCAACTAAAAACACTGGAGATATGTATGTAATCTCAGATATAAGAAGACTCCAAAAGGTAGAAAAAAGAAGGCAGACCATCTAGGAAGTTCTGGACCAGAGGTAAGTTCCCTGGGTTTTCTTTTTGACTCATATCCCAGACTTGGAGCTGAAAAAGCCAGCAACCCAGAAACACCAACAGGTGCAGACCTAAAAAGCCCTCAACAAAAGCCTGCTCTCTCTAGCAAAAGGACCAGGAAAAGGGCAGTTTAGTAAGACAGAAAGCTTTGAGATCATAAATGCTGTTCTCCAGCCAGACACCATAGAAAAACTATGGCCCTACCCCCAGCCAAGCCTGCAAAGGCTGAGTGGGGAGCCTAGACTTCCACCCTCATGAGGCTGCAACAAGAAGCTCTGCCATCTCTGAGTATTACTGAGTAGCCAGATAGGATGCAAATAGGGTCCATTAGGTTTAAATATATTTAACTGATGGGCTGAGACCACAAACCGTTGCTATGCTTCATCATGTAATCCCAGATATGTCAAATCACAAGATAATACAGTGTTTAAAAAAAAGACAGCAGCCAAATCAAATAAGGCTGTAACATCAGATTTGTGACAATTACTGGAGTCTCGGCACTGGAGCTACCAACAGCTGCAGGGACATAAATCCTGAAGATGGCAAGAGAGATCATTCATTCAGAGATCCCTTTGCCTTCATATCTCTTGTCATCATTTCCCAAAAAAGTCAATTTTCTTTTCAATTATTATTCAAGTGTCTTCTATTTTGTACCAAAAAAGAAAGAAAGAAAAGATGATACGGCCCTTTAAAGCAATTCTTTAGAGTGAAAACTACCAAAACAATACAGAAATTAGAAGAAAAAACGGCAATAAAGTTTTCCATTTTGAGAAGGGAGAAAAACACAGCTACGAAAGCATTCCTTTGCTTTTTTCTCTTGCCACCTAAGTTCTATTTGTACTTGACAAGACCAAGCTAAACTTTTTTGCCTTGTTAGGAACTACAGGAAATTTTCCATTCTTCTTTTTTCTGGACCACAGCAACCCTCTTTTGGTGTAGCTGGTGGACTTCAACTCTTCACCTTAATCCTATTGGATTTCTCTCCCCACTTTCCTCAAAGAATGCTGTTTGAGTATATATTTCAACACCAAAAAGAATGAGGGAAATATTTCAGTTGAATATCTTTATATCACTGATTACTTAGTGAAGCTGGGATATTCCAGAATAAAAAACCATCCTTTCTTTTGGACATGTTTTCGGTGTCTGGGACTGCACTTCTATCCTCTGTGGGTACAGTGGAAGACTTCATGGGAGACAGTTTGAAGGACTAAGGAATTGCCTTAGTACATGGTGACCTTAATTTTCTATGGGTTTCTGGGTGGTGCAAACCGCTAACTGAAAGTTTAGAGTTTCAAGTCCCCCAGAGGTGCCTCAGAAAAAGGCCCAGAGGTAACTTCTGAAAGGTCAGCCAAAGAAAACCTTATGGAACCCAGTTCTACTCTGACACACATGGGGTTACCCTGAGTTGGAATCAGCTCAATGGCAATTGGTTTAGTTTTTTGTTTTTTAATTTGCTATGCTTTGTTGATGGTTTCATTTATTTGCTTAATATTTCTGCCATTCTAAGCATTTCTATTCATGCAAAGGAAGAATTAGGCAATGGTTAAGAGCATGTGCTCTGAAGTCAGCTGCTTAGGTTCAAATACCAGTCGGGCTACTTATTAGCTGTGTGACCACAGGCAGGCCATTTAACATTTGCTCCCCAGTTTCCCCATCCAGGGACTAAGATGTGTCCACCACACATAAGTGTACTTATCTTGTTTATTTAGATAGCATTTTTTGGTATTTACATTACAATATATAATCAACCAGTTGCTGTCGAGTTGATTCTGACTCATGGTGATCTGGCATGTGTCAGAGTAGAGTTGTGCTCCATAGGGTTTTCAGTGGCAGATTTTTGGGAAGTAGATCACCAGGTCTTACTTCCAAGGAGCCTCTGGGTGGACTCAAACTGTCAGCCTTTCAGTTAGCGGCCAAGAGCATTAACTGTTTGCACCACCCAGGGGATCCTTACAATATTTATTCAACATCTAAATGCTAGGTACATGCTTATTCCTTAGGAATTAAATGATAGACAAGATCAACACTATGCTGCCTTTATGGAGCTTATTAGCTGTGTGACTTAAGTAAGTTACTTAACATAAGCTTCAGTTTAATTATTTATAATCCAAGTGTCTCCCTCATAGGATTGATGTGAAAGCCAAATGAGATACGTCAAGGAAAATACTTAATAAAGGACTCAGTAAATATTAAACACTCAATGTTAGCAAATATTTTCCAGTAAGAGAGTCAGATAATTAAACAGCCTAAGAAATGTAATAGTTTATGATAGGAGAAGTTCAGGGTGCTAATAGAGCACATACCAGGTGTTATGGATTGAATTATGTCCCCAAAAAATATGTGTTGTAAATCCCAAACCCCTATATATAATTCCTTTTGGGAACAGGACTTTTTGTTATGTCGATGAGACCATACCAGTGTAGGGTGTGCCTTAATCCAATCACTTTTGAGATATAAAAACAGCAGGTTAGACTGAGCCAAGGAAGCACAAATGAAGGGGAAGATACACATCACGTGAAGATCCCCAAGGAACTGAGGAACAGAAGCTGGAAAGAGACAAGGACCTTTCTCCAGGGCCAACAGAGATAGAAAGACTTCCCCCAGCGCTGGTGCCCTGAATTTGGACTTCAGCCTCCTAAACTGTGAGAAAATACATTTCTGTTTGTTAAAGCCATCCACTTGTGGTATTTCTGTTATAGCAGCACTAAGAAACCAAGATGCCAGAATATCTGAATTGAATGTTGAAAAATAAGGAGGCGTTAGCTAAGTAAAGAAAGGGACAAGAGTTCCCAAAGAGGAGGCCAGAGAGTTTCACTGACTTAAACAAAACCAAACCAAAAGAATTTTAATACAATGAAGAGTGGGAGCTGGGAGTGGCAAAAAAAAAAAAAAAAAAAACTAGGCAGAAACCAGGTAATAATAGACTTTTAAGCCACGTTCAGAGTTTGTAGTTTATCCTGAGACATGGGAGAGAGATGGAAAGCCACTAAGTGGGTTTAAGCAGAGGGGTGATATAACCAGAATGACTTTTTAGAAAGCGCCCGATGGCTGCAGTATGTGGAGTGGAATGGAGAGGACCAAGACTGGAGGCAGGAGATCTGGTGGGAAGATGCTATTGGCTCTAAGCGAGAGATGGACGGTAGTGACCTAGAACAGGGTAACGGCAATGGGATGGACAGACCTAGTGTCGTTCTGTAGTGGTGCTGCTTTTGTGAGCACTTCACATCTTCAGTTTGAAATGTCTTCTTTTTCTCCTATACGGACTTCACTATGACTGTTTCTTTGGTTCACCTCATCTCACCACTGTGTTGTTGGTGGTGGGTGCTGTTGAGTTGATTTTGACTCCTCGTGAGCCCATGTGACAGAGTAGAACTGCCCATAGGGTTTTCTTGGCTGTAATCTTTATGGAAGCAGATCACCAGGTCTTTCTCCCGTGGAGCTGCTGGTTGGGTTCAAACCACCAGCCTTTGGGTCAGCAGCTGAGTGCTTAACCAGTGTACCACGAGCTCTCCTCTCACTGTTGTAGCGAGTATTTTGTCTTCTTAAAACATCCCAAACCTTCGGGCCACAGCAGCAGGGGCTAGAGGAGAGTTCACCAGTGTTTGCTGGTTAGAGTCTTTATTGTATCCTACAAAGAGAACAATTCTTAATCGACTATTGCTTGAGGCTTGTACCATTGATACAAGCCCCTAGATATGTCATGTGACCAGCAATATCACAGAGATGAGTAGGACCAAAGTCTTCCATCTAGAAGGTTAATGTTTACCTGACTGGGAGAAGTAGTGCAAGTCCTTTCTATAAAATAAAATAATGACTTAGAAACTTCTTCACCACCCTATACTCTCCATCCAACTACTTAAAAGTAATTGCTTGGAAATGACTTAGTTGTTTGGGAGTAGAGCAGATGTAAATTAGTTCTTTTGTGGAAGCCCAACCCACCTTAATCACAACTTCACAAACCAATACCCTGACTTCAGACCTTTGTTGTTGTTAGGTGCCATTGAGTCCATTTCAATTCATAGGACCTCATGTGACAGAGTAGAACCTTCACAGAACAATGTGACTTGTCATGATCTGATATAGAGGTTGTGAGCTGTGATAAGATAAATAGACTATAAATACCTTATTCAGATAAGAAGAAATGTCATTCTAAAAGTCATTGGTCTTAACTGTTTCTCTCCTATAACTATTACAGAATTTGGGGAGGAGAGACTTTTATGGTTTGTTCTGGTTTTTGGTGTCATAAACAGAAGCCTTAATGAGAATAGTCTCAAGCAAAATTGTAAGTAAATGAGGTGAACAGCATTTCCCACTTGACTACTGACTACTCTTTGCTTCTCCAGCCTTCCACATGTTAGCCTGATACTCTCTTGAAAGCAGAAAAATGAATAAATGAATTCACAATAAGACTTTAGTATGTGTATCTTAGTGTAAAGTGGACCCAGTCCCTGGGAAGCAAAGGTGATCTCAGATACAGAGGGCCAGAGGAATTGGTTGAAAAATCTGAATCTAGAGCCATGAAAAGAGCCCTGGTGGTGCAGTGGTTAAGCTCTCGGCTGCTAAGCAGAAGGTGGGCAGTTCTAACCCGACAGCTGCTGCATGGGAGAAAGACGTGGCAGTCTGCTTCCGTAAAGATTACAACCTTGGAAACGCTATGGGGCAGTTCTACTCTGTCCTATATGGTTGCTAAGAGTCGCAATCTGACTCCATGGCAATGGGTGGGTGGGTCAAAGCCATGAAGATAACAAGAGGAAGTGCAAGTCAGAACCACTGCAGCCGAGATCAACGTTCAATCTGAGAGCCATAAACAAGACTGCCTCATCTCCTCTTCTCTGACCATCCTCTGTGCAACTTTAACATTCAACTTCACAAACCATCCAATAGCCTTACTTTATATCTTTGTTGTTATTAGGTGCTGTCAGGTGGATTTCAACTCATACTGACCCCATGTGAGAGTAGAACTGCCACATAGGGTTTTCTAGGATATAACCTTTAAGAGAACATATTGCCAGGTCTTCCTTCCATAGAGAGAGCCCCTGGGTGGGTTTGAATAGCCAACCTTTTGGTTAGCAGCAGAGCGCTTAACTGTTGTGCCACCAGGGCTTGTTTTCAGGATTTTAACTACCAGTACTACAGCAGGCTTCATTCCTATGCCGCTAACGCAAAACAATCTCTTGCGCAAAACGAGGCTAAATCATATCACTACTTGGAACAATGCCCACTCTAAAATAATAAACTTATAAATCCCTCTCTGACCACAATGTCCTTGAACTTGCACTTCAAGTTCACAGAGACTTCAGTTTTACTCCTTTTCCCAGTCTCAGCCCTTCCCAGCTTCAGGGCCTCTTCAATTTAACCAGAATTCCATTCCCTCATTCACTGAACTAAATTTATTAAGTTTCTACCTTATGCTAGACATTGTTCTAGGCCAATCATTCTCAACCTTAGCTGTACAGTGGAATCATTCAAGGAGTTTTAAAATGACTGTGCCTGGAAGCCACCCAGAGACTCCAATTCAATTGGTTCAGGTGCAGCCTCGGCAGCAAGATTTTTTTAAAGCACTGCAGGTGATTCTATTCTACAGCCAAGGTTGAGTACCACTGTTTCAGGGATTGGAGACACAACAATGAGCAAGACTAGGCAGAGCTCATATTCTAATAAGCTTGGATTCTGTCTCTCCTCTTACTTACCAGCTGCCTCAATTCTCTTGCCAGTTTGTCCTTCTACTACACTTCCTCTTCCAGGTCCTGGTCCTAGATGAAATCAACCATTGTCTTTACTCAAGCACCCAGGTGTCCTGGCACAACTGAATTTAAGATATAACCCTGCTGATTAGCTCCATTACAAATTTATGAGCCCCATTCTCAGCTTGGCTTTCAACATCGGCAAATTTGTACTTAACTTTTGTCAGCTTCCTTTCTAATTTCTGGTAGTAGGTACAGGTATACCTCAGAGATATTGCAGGCTTGGTTCCAGACCACCACAATAAAGTGAACAACGCAATAAAGCTACTCACATGAATTGTTTGGTTTCCCAGTGCATATGAAAGTTATGTTTACACTATACTGTAGTCTATTATGCGTGCAATAGCATTTTACGTTTAAAAAAATGTACATACCTTAATTTAAAAATACTTTATTGCTAAAAACTGCTAGCCATCATCTGAGCCTTCAGTGAGTCATCATCTTTTTGCTGGTGGAGGGTCTTGCCTCAATGTTGCTGGTGCTGACTGATCAGGGTGGTGGTTGCTGACGGTTGGGGTGGCTGTGGCAATTTCATAAGATAAGACAATGAAGTTGCCACATTGATTGACTCTTCCTTTCAAGAAAAATTTCTATGCAGCATGCAATGCTATTTGACAGCATTTTACTCACAGTAGAACTTCTTTCAAAATTGGAGTTAATCCTCTCAAACCCTGCCACTACTTTATCAACTGAGTTTATGTAACATTCTAAATCCTTTGTTGTCATTTATACAGTGTTCACAGTATCTTCACCAGGAGTATATTCCATCTCAAGAAACCACTTTCTTGGCTCATTCATAAGAAGCAGCTCCTCATCCATTAAAGTGTTATCTTGAGATTGCAGCAATTCAGCCACATCTTCAGGCTCCACTTCTAATTCTAGTTCTCTTGCTCTTTCCACCACATTTGCTTTTACTTCCTCCACTGAAGTCTTGAACCCCTCAAAGTCATCCATGAGGGTTGGAATCAACTTCTTACTAACTCCTGTTAACATTGATATTTTGACCTCCTCCCATGAATCATGAATGTTCTTAATGGCATCTAAATGGTGAATCTTTTCCAGGTTTTCAATTTACTTTGCCCAGATCCATCAGAGGAATCACTATATCTATGGCAGCTATAGCCTTACAAAATTGATTTGTTAAATAATGAGACTTGAAAGTCTAAATTACTCCTTGATCCATGGACTACAGAACGGATGTTGTGTTAGCAGGCGTGAAAACAACACTAATCTCCATGTACATCTCCATCAGAGCTCTTGGGTGACCAGGTGCGTTGTCAATGAGCAGTGATATTTTTAAAGGAGTTTTTTATTTTCTGAGCAGTAGGTCTCAACGGTGGACTTAAAATACTCAGTAAATCATGTTGTAAACAGATGTGCTGTCATCCAGGCTTTGTTGTTCCAGTTATAAAGCATAGGCAGTGTAGACTTAGCATAATTCTTAAGGGCCTGAGGATTTTCTGAGTGTTAAATGACCACTGGCTTCGACTTACAAAGTCACCAGCTACATTAGCCCCTATCAGGAGAGTCAGCCTGTCCTTTGAAGCTTTGAAGACAGGCATGGCATTGACTTCTCCTCTCTGACTATGAAAGTCCTAGATGGCATCTTCTTCCAATATAAGGCTGTTTCATTTACACTGAAAATCTGTTGTTTAGTGTAGCCACCTTCATCAATTATCTTAGCTAGATCTTCTTCACTTGCTGCAGCTTCTACATCAGCACTTGCTGCTTCACATTGCACTTTTATGGTATGGACAGGACTTCTTTCCTTAAACCTCATAAACCAACCTCTGCTGGCTTCAAACTTTTCTTCTGCAGCTTCCTCAGCTCTCTCAGCCTTCATAGAATTGAAGAGAGCTAAAGCCTTGCTCTGGATTAGGCTTTGGCTTAAGAGAAGGTTGTGGCTGGTTTGATCTTCTGTCCAGACCACTAAAACTGTCTCCATATCAGCAGTAAGCTGTTTCGCTTTCTTATCGTTCGTGTGTTCACTGGAGTAGCACGTTTAACTTCCTCCAGTTTTTCCTTTGCGTTCTCAACTTGGCTAACTGGCACCAGAAGCCTAGCTTTCGGCCTGTCTAGGCTTTCGCCATGCCTCCTTCACTGAGCTTAAACATCTCTAGCTTTTGATTTAAAGTGGGAGACATGTGACTCTTTCTTTCACTTGAACACTTAGAAGCCATTGTAGGGTTATTAATTGGCCTCATTTCAATATTGTGGTATCTCAGGGATTAGGAAGGCCCAAGGAGAGGGAGAGAGACAGGGGAACAGCTGGTTGGTGGAGCACTCAGCACACACACGACATTTACTGATTAAGCTCACCGTCTTATATGGGCGCGGTTTGTGGCGCCCCCAAACAATTACAATAGTAACATTAAAGATCACTGATCACAGATCACCATGACAGATATTATAATAATGAAAAGTTTGAAATATTCTGAGAATTACCAAAATGTGACACAGAGACACAAAGTGAGCACATGTTGTTGGGAAAATGGCGCTGATAGACATGCTTGACACAGGGTTGCCACACACCTTCAGTTTGTAAAAAACTCAGCAACCGCAAAGCGCAACAAAGCAAAGTGCAATCAAGTGAGGTGTGCTGGTATTTCCAGCCTCTCTCTCTCTCTCTCAAGTCCTCTGTCAAGATCTTGTCTCCTCATGCACTCTCAGCTGATGACCTAACCTCTTACTTTACAAGGAAGATAGTGGTCATGGTAATGAAATCTCTTAGGGCTCTTCTTTTCCATCTTAACATGGTATCTTTTCTCTCCCTTATATCTTTAACATCTCTCTATGATCAGATCCTTTTCTACTCTCAACAAATGTGCCCAAGCATCTGCCCATTGAATCTACCTAGAATCGTTCTATTTCCCATCTCTCTTTTCTTTCACTGACATATATATCTTGAGAGAATTCTCTATACTTGCAGCCTCCAGCTCGACTTCTCCACTGAGTCCTCCATAATTAGCTTCCATTATCATTCTATTAAGCCCTGGTGGCACAGTGGTTTAGTGTTCAGTTGCTAACCAAAAAGTTGGCAGTTCAAATTCACCAGCCAATCCTCAGAAACCCTATGGGGCAATTCTACTCGGTCCTATAGGGTTGCTATGAGTTGGAATCGACTCCACACAAGGGTTTTTTTTTGTTTTTTTCTTTTTGGTTTAAGGTCCCTGGGTGGTGCAAATGGTTTGTGTTCAACTACTAACCTAACTACGAACCTCAGCAGTTCGAACCCATCCAATGGCACCATGGAAGAAAGGCCTGGCAATCTGCTTCCATAAAGAAACCCCTATGAAGCAGTAACTACTCTGTAACACGTGAGAACACCATGAGTTGGAATTGACTCAACTGCAATGTGTTTGGTTTTTGTTTTATCACTTTATTGCACTGCTTCTCAAACATTTCCGTACCAAAGCACCTAGAGAAATTATAGCTATTTGGCATCCTGGGGACAAAAAACATGGCCATGACAGGAGCCTAAGGGGCTTATTCTTCAGCTTACCTGTAATCGTTTGTGGCTCACCAGCCTGCCTTGGCACATGAGCTGGGAAGCTCTACTCCACTAAAACTCCTCTGGCAAAGGACACCAGTGACCTCAGCTACAAATGTAATGACTGCTCCTCTGTCTTTATCTGCTCTGTAGCGGAGTTTATTGATCATGAGTATTCTTTACTTAAAATGACCACAATTTGGTCAAGATAATGTAGAATTAGAGGTCAGGAAGTAGGTGGAGATGAGAATAGGCTACTTTCCTTTCATTGTATACTTGATTAAAGCCTAATTGTTTAAAGCTCAGGAAATGCCTGGGAAGGCACGGTCAGGTTACAGTAGCCAGAGAAGGTCATTAGCTGTAGGCGAATGGTCCTGAGTCTCAATTGGCTAAGCTTTTGGTAAATTGTGAAGCTCAAAAATTACTTCGTGTATTACTGTACATGTGGAATGTCTTCACAAAATAACTCTAAGTAATTAAGGTCCTGAGCACAGATTATCTGCATATTTCCAATGAATGGCCATTCAGGGAGTTTTTGTGTTTCAAATCTTAGGGTGAGTTTTGCTGTGCATGTGGTTTAACTTGGGATTGTCCAGGCTAAACCTGCATAACTGGTCACCTTACCTTTTACGTTGGCTTCTTTGTCCCTAGTTGATCTTACTGTGAAGGTAAGGTTTAGCCTAATAAAAGAGCATTTTCCCACCAAAATAAGAGAAAATAGAATGTTAACCACTTGGCTACATTTAAGCTGCATCATCACCTCAAAAAGAAACCCTATACCCTTTAGTTATCACCTTCTATCCTCCTATCTCTCTTCGCTCCAGCCCGAGGCAACCACTAACTTACCTTCTGTCTATAGTTTTCCCTATTCTGGATTTTTATATGCATGGAATGCCTCACCATTCCTGTTTCTTTGTACTGGCCTCTTCCAACTACACCTTTCTAAAATAGTCCCTTCATTAAAGTCTTTTTAGTCAAACCACTGTGAATGTGCCTTCTTTTTCCTGCTGACTCTGACTATATATGTGTCTTAAATAGCTATAGCCCATGGCTCAACACTTCAGTTGAGATAATTATATTTTTCTATTTTTATTTTTTCTCTTCAATTTTTTAAAAATTTATTTACTTATCTACAACTTAATTGACCTAGCAGGTTTCAAAGAGTGATATGCTAAGGATGGAGAGGCAGTGGGAGGCTAGATGCTCTTGGCACTGCTATATGCTACTTGCAGGTAAAGCAGGTTCTAAGCAGATTGGCATGGCACCCATGAGTTGGGTTGAAAATTTTTAAAGCAAATATGAAACAAGCAAATTAAGTTTTAAATTACTCTCAGATGGAATATGATTATGTTGTGATAAATGAGATCATATAATCCTCATGTGTGTATCTTACTTTCCTAACTTTAACAAGAGCACTTTGAAATCTGGAACATATGCTACACCTTTGTCTCACTGATACGCTCAGCACAATGCTTTGCATTTACTAGGTACTTGATAAATGCTTATAGGACAGACGAATTCAAAATGGATGGAAAAAATTGCAATGAATCAAATGTATTTATGGATGGCAACAGATTGCTAAGTAGAGAAACCTAGAATACATACTATGAAAAATAAGGTGGATTCTACCTGGAGCAGCAGAGGAAGAAGACCCAGGAATCAGAGAAGGAACCGGACTGCGGGTCTAACTGCGTCCATGAACTACTGCCTCCTTAGCCATGAGACCAGAAGAACTGGGATGGTACCTGGCTACCATTACTGAATATTTTGATCAAGGACTCAGTAGATGAATCCTGATCAAAAGGAGGAAAAATGAGGAACAGAATTTCAAAGTCTTATGGAATCAGACTTACTGAACCCATTGAAACAGGAGGAACCCCCAAATCTATTGCCCTGAGAAAATCTTTAAACATTAACTGAAACTTTCCCCTGAAGTCATCTTTAAACTAAACCACAATTCAGCTAGACTAGTAAAGAACGTTTACCTTGAGCATGCATCCTCTTAAAGAATTATCTATATGAGATCAGATTGACAAGAGTAACTCTAAAGCATAGATGAGAAGTTTACTCTTTGCCATTGTGTTGATTCCAACTCACAGTAACCCAATCGGACAGAGTAGAAGTGCCTCGTAGGGTTTCCAAGGCTGTAATCTTTACAGAAGTAGACTGCTACCTTCTTTCTCCCATGGAACTACTGATGGGTTCAAACTGCAGACCTTTCAGTTAGAAGCCGAGCTCTTTGATGAGAAGTTTAGGGGGTGGTAAAACTACGTTCCTGGGGGTGAAACAATATGAGTAGAGAGAATGAGAATGGTGACACAATGTGAAGAATGTAACCAATGTCATTGAACCATATATGTAGACATTTTTGAATGGGTGTATGTTCTGCTGTGTATATTTTCGCCAAAAATAAAATAAAAAAATAAGGTGACTTCTTTCCTTCAAGTTTAATCAGAATAAAAGTAAATATAGTGAATGAAATCAGACCAAGGCGGGGGGTTAAAAAATGGACAAGATTAATTTATGAGAACCAGCTAGAAAAAGGCAAGGGCAGGAAAGAATGAAGAATCCCAGGTTGTGGATAGAAGGGAGTATAATATCAAGAGATTCAATTGAAAACATTAGATTCTAAAAGCACAAAAGAAAATAAGAAATGCTTAAAAATAGTTACAGGCAATTACTTCCTTCTGAATCTTTAAATATTTGAGAGTAAATGCTGATTGTAGACTAAGAAGTCATTGAAACTTAATTTATGATGACGTTGTTAAGATGTAATAATAAATGACTTAATGGCATATGGAAGTGCACTGGAGGCTTTCCAGTAATGGCATTAGTATAAATGCAAGGTGTTCTTTCATGTTGAATACATAGACTGTATAGATGATCTATACTTGGACGACCACTTTATGAAAACACACCCAAGGTTAAGAGAGTTGAAGTGACTAAGAAAAAGTCAAAGCTTTTAGCTTATTGTTACTCATCTTTTATGTCTCTTTAAGAAGTGATAACATCCCTGACCATATTTAACTGTAAGGAAGTTGTAAAGATGATTGACATAGTATTTATAAGATGTTTGAGGTCCTTGACTGGGTACTTTCATACAGAAAGTACAGCCCTGTACAATTATTACCTTCTTTGTATTATAAAAATGGCATAGATAAACAGGTGGATTCTGCCTTTCTTGTTAAACACTTCAGCTTGAACAGCTGAAAAGTCAGATCTGCAAAAAATTAGCACATCCTCCAGCAATACAGGGTCGCTATGAGTTGGAATCAACTCAATGGCAGTGGGTTTTCCAGCAATATCATCCTCCTTCACATTTTAAATTAGAAAAAAAAAAAAAGCCTGCTTTAATTTGCAATTCAAGTCCCATCCCTTTGTAAGAAAGGTGAGTTGGAGTGAAGCACAGTAATATAATCACATACAGTGTCCTGATAAACTGTATGGAGGAGGATGTGTGTGCACATTCTAATTGGAAAAGAGCCACAGGAAGCAAGTGGAGAGGCAGCCAATGAAGCAAATGAGTATGGATTTCAAGGCTAGCAGCCTGTCCAGAGGTGTCCTATAGGGAGCCACCTTCCTGGTGTGGACACCACTCTATAAAGTCTGGTTTTCAGTTTGATAGGCCTGAAATTCATCTTTGCTAGAATACCAAGGCAATTTGCCTTCTAGAGACTGACTCACAAGAATTATAGTCACAGAACTCTCTAAAAATCAGAATATAACTATTAAGATGGGTAATGAATTCTCTTCCTCTAGACTAGAGTCTAGACCAGTGACTTCCAAACAGGGGAGGAGGTTGGGAGTAGCATGGTTGGGGATGCTCTTCTCTATTGAGAAAGAGTATCAGTCTTCTGGGGACGTTGTTTAAAGCTATGTAGGTCATTCGAAATGAACAAGGGGATACTGTGTGATCTAAAATCAGGGAAGGTATGCGTCCGGGTTGTATCCTTTCGCCATACTTATTCAACCTGTATGCTAAGCAAATAATCAGAGAAGCTGGACTATATGAAGAACTCGGCATCAGGATTGGAGGAAGACTCAGTAACACCCTGTGATATGCAGATGACACAACCTTGCTTGCTGAAAGCAAAGAGGACTTGAAGCACTTACTGACGAAGATGAAAGGCTACAGCCTTCAGTATGGATTGCACCTCAACCTAAAGAAAACAAAAATCCTCACAACTGGACCAATACGCAACAGCATGATAAATGGAGAAAATGTTGAAGTTGTCAAGCATTTCATTTTACTTGGATCCACAATCAACACACAGGAAGCAGTCAAAATTTGCATTGGGCAAATCTGCTGCAAAAGACATCTTTAAAGTGTTGAAAAGCAAAGATGTCACTTTGAGAACTAAGATGCCCCTGATCCAAGCCATTGTATTTTCAATTTCCTCATAAGCATGTGAAAACTGGGTAATGAATAAGGAAGTCCAAAGAAGAATTGATGGATTTGAATTATGGTGCTGGTGAAGAATATTGAATATACCATGGACTGCCAGAAGAATGAACAAGTATGTCTTGGAAGAAGAAGCATGATCCCTGGTTGAGAATTATGGCTCATGTTCCTTAAGAAAGAGTGTCATTTAAGTATATAGAAAAAAGGTGGAGACTCATTACTTAAGGCAAAAATTTTCTAAATTTTTCTCAACCTAAGAATTGTCTTAACTAACTAGTTGCCGTCAAGTCAATTCTGACTCATGGTGACCCCATATGTTGCAGAGTAGAACTGTTTCATAGGATTTTCACGCTTGTGACCTTTCGGAAGCAGATCAGCAGGGGCCTTTCTTCTGAGGTGCCTCTGGGGTGGGTTCGAACTGCTGCTGTTGGTTAATAGCCAAGCACTTAACCCACTTGTTCAAAATGGTGTCTGGGATCCCTCTCTTGAAGAGTCATTAAGTCATGGTGGGCCCCACATGATGATGATTCTTATGATCTGGCAAGTTTGGGCAATGCTGCTCCAGGCAAATTTAACTGAGAATCAAATCAAATCATTGTCATCATGCAGATCTTCTTCTTTTTTTTCTTTCTCTTTCTTCCTTTTTTTTTCTTTTTGCTGCTGCTGAATTCTCCGAGGCACGTGTTCCCACTACCATCCAGTAGACTCTCTGGACTACATCCACCATTTTTCATGTGGCCCCAACACTTACCCCTTTATGGTGAGTAAAAACAAAGCAACTCTCAATGTCAGATTTCAAGCATATACACAGAATCCCAGAGAAGGTTAGACCAGCCTGTACTTTGGGTTCAAGCACTGTATTTAACCACCCAGATTCACCTAAGTGATGGATATTTGGGACTGTTTTCTCTTGCCCAATCAACTTACTCCCTTACTGTTCCTGCTCCATTCACAGTTGTATACTATCCTGATAGACTTCATGGCTTCCTCCCTTGATCAGCAAAGCATACCCCTCCAACCTCCACCCCACCAGGACTTTCTCTCACACTCTTCTTCAAGAACAGCCACTCAGTACTTTTTATTATTATTATTATTGTACTTTAGATGAAGGTTTACAGAACAAACTAGCTTCTCATTAAACAATTAGTACACATATTGTTTTGTGACATTGGTTACCAACCCTATAACATATCAACACTCTCCCTTCTCGACCTCGGGTTCCCTATCACTAGCTTTCCTGTCTCCTCCTGTGTTCTAGTCCTTGCCCCTGGGCTGGTGTGCCCCTTTAGTCTCATTTTGTTTTATAGGCCTGTCTAATCTTTGGCTGATGGTTTACCTCAAGAGTGACTTCATTACTGAGCTAAAAGGGTGTTTGGGGGCCATACTCTCAGGGTTTCTCCAGTCTCTGTTAGACCAGTAAGTCTGGTCCTTTTCTGTTAGAATTTTGCTTTACATTTTTCTCCAGCTCTGTCAGGACCCTCTACTGTCAGAGCAGTCAGTGGTGGTAGCTGGGCACCATTTAGTTGTGCTACACTCTGGTGGAGGCTGTGGTAGTAGTGGTTCATTAGTCCTTTGGACTAACCTGTCCCTCGTATCTTTGGTTTTCTTCATTTTCCCTTGCTCCTGATGGGGTGAGACCAGTAGAGTGTCTTAGATGGCTGCTCAGAAGCTTTTAAGACCCCAGCAGCTACTCACCAAAGTAGAATGTAGAACATTTTCTTTATGAACCATGTTATGCCAATTGAACTAGGTGTTCCCGGAGACCATAGTCCCCATGGCCCTCAGCCCAGTAATTTGGTTCCTCAGGGAGTTTGGATATGTCTATGGAGCTGACATGACATTGCCTTGGACAAGTTGTGCTGGCTTCCCCAGTACTGTGTACTGCTTACCCTCCACCAAAGTTACCACTAATCTATTGTCTATTTAGTGTTTTTCCATCCCCACCCTTCCCCTCGTTTGTAACCATCAAAGATTGTTTTATGTGTAAACCTTTTCATGAGTTTTTATAGTAGTGGTGTCATACAATATTTGTCCTTTTGTGATCGACTTATTTCACTCAGCATAGTGCCCTCAAGATTCATCCATGTTGTGAAATGCTTCCCAGATTCATCACTGTTCTTTATCATTGCATAGTACTCCATTGTGTGTATGTATCATACTTTACTTATCCATTCATCTGTTGATGGGCACCTAGATTGTTTCCATCTTTTTGCTATTGTGAACAATCCTGCAGTGAACATGGGTGTGCATGTGTCTATTTGTGTGATGGCTCTTATTTCTCTAGGATATATTCCTAGGAGTGGGATTGCTGGATCATATGGTATTTCTATTTCTAGCTTTCTAAGGAAGTGCCATATCATTTTCCAGAATTGTTGTAACATTTTGCATTCCCACCAGCAGTGCATAAGAGTTTCAATCTCCCACAGCCTCTCCAATATTTGTTATTTTCTGTTTTTTTTTATTCGTGCCAGTAATGCCAGGGTGAGATGATATCTCATAGTAGTTTTGATTTGCATTTCTCTAATAGCTAGTGATTGTGAGCATTTCCTCATGTGTCTGTTAGCCGCTTGAATGTCTTCTTTGGTGAAGTGTCTGTTCATTTCTTTTGCCCATTTTTAAATTGGATTATTTGTCTTTTTGTTGCAGAGGTGTTGGATTTTCCTGTAGATTTTAGAGATTAGACCTTCATCAGATTTGTCATAGGCAAAATTTTTTTCCCAGTCTGTAGGTTCTCTTTTTAGTCTTTTGGTGAAGTCTTGATGAGCATAAGTGTTAAAGTTATCTAGTTTATCTTCTGGAGTTTGTGTGTTGTTAGTTATGGTTTGTATCCTGTTAATGCCGTGTATTAGGGCCTCTAGCGCTGATCCTATTTTTTCTTCTATGATCTTTATAGTTTTTTGGTTTTATATTTAGTTCTTTAATACATTTTGAATTAGTTTTTGTATATGGTGTGAGATATGGGTCCTGTTTCATTTTTTTTTTGCAGATGGACATCCAGTTTTTCCAGCACCATTTGTTGAAGACTGTTTTTCCCCCCTTTTGATGGACTTTGGGACTTTGTTGAAGATCAGGTGACTGAAGGTGGATGGATTTACATCTGGGTTCTCAATTCTGTTCCATTGGTCAACGTATCTGTCATTGTGCCTGTACCAGGCTGTTTTGACTATTGTGGCTGTATAGTAGATTCTGAGGTCGGGTAGTGTGAGTCCTCCTATGTTATTTTTCTTTGTCAATTGTGCTTTACTTATCCAGGGCCTCTTCCTTTTCCATATAAAATTAATGATTAGTTTTTCCATCTCTTTAAAGAATTTTGTTGGAATTTGGATGGGGGTCACATTGTATTTGTAGATTGCTTTGGGTAGAATTGTCATTTTCACAGTGTTGAGTCTACCTATCCATGAGCATGGTATGTTTTTCCATTTATATAGATCTCCTTGGCTTTCTTGCAGTAGTGTTTTGTAGTTTTCTTTGTATAGGTCTTTTACATCCCTGGTTAAATTTATTCCTAGGGTTTTTTTTTGTTTTTTTAGGGACCATTATAAATGATATTGTTTTCCTGATTTCTTTTTCATCGTTCTCTTTATTGGTGTATAGGAATCCAACTAATTTTTGTATATGTATCTTGTATCCTGCTACTCTGCTGAATCTATTATTTCCAGTAGTTTTTCTCATGGAGTCTTTTGGGTTTTCTATGTATAGTATCATATCATCCACAATTAGGGACAATTTAACTCTTCATTACCAATTTGGATGCCCTTTATTTCTTTTTCTTGTCTTATTGCTCTAGCTAGGACTTCCAGAACAATGTTAAATAGGAGCCACTCAATACTTTTTAACCTCTTTTCTCCTGCCTATACTCAAAATATATCTGTCATAATTTGTTGTTCATTATCAAGCATATTTAAGTGCAGCTGGTTAGGGGCAGGTTAGTGGTCTTTGAATCTTGATGGAGAAGAAGATAGAAAGGGAACCTCATAGTAGTTTGGCCTTTGAATGGAACATCTAATATAAAATGAAGCCATTTGCATTGCTAAGATTATCCTCCTTTTGACATATCTCCTGAATTTTATTATGCTAAATAAGTGTCTGTCTCTATCCCAGCTTTAAGTTACATTACATAAGACCTCTTTCTATTTCCTTAGCTAGAGGAAATAAGGGATCCGACTGTCAGCTCCAGAAAAGGCAGGGGGTAGATTCAGGGAGAAAATGTCTCCCACCTTACTCACATGCCTATCCTATCTTCTTACTCTTAGTTCCATAATGTTCTGTGATTTCTTTCCCCTGATCTCTCCTACTCCATCTATTGCTCCCTAACCCTTCTCATATAGCCTCTGAAATCCCTACTTTATGATTATAACCTGTCCCATATGCTCACTGTGAGCATTCCCTATATTTTCTGGACTTAAATGAAACCCAAGGGCACAGTTTCTCTGCAGGTGGCCAAGGATGTCTGATCATCTTCTCACACTCTCTATACCTTGGGTTTGGAAGTTAAAATCTACGTCCCCTCTGATTTCTAGAGATACTTCTGGATCATGAGTATGCCATCTCTTGTGAAGTGCCTGTCCTTTGGGGCATTCATGCCTTCTGCATCATCCTCTTCTCATTCCAACATACTATTAATTGTTTGGCACCTGATTTGTGGTCTTCTCTAACTCTAGTCTGGTCATCCTTCTGGGTGACTTTAGCACCCAAGATAATTATATATTATAATTAATTAAAAATCATTATAATTATTTATTAACTATTATAATTACCTTCCAGTGCTCTCAACTCTGAAGTGACCCTTCCCTCCCCTCCTCCTCTTCTCCAACCCATTCATCCATTCACAGCCACATTCTAGGCCCTGTCATTTCCCCAAACTGCTCTACATATCAGATAAATAGTTTATAAATCTCACCACCTGATCCCTATGCTTCCAAATTTTCTATCTGTTATATCTAGCTCACATGTTTAGAAACATCTTCAGAATCTTTTATTTTTCCATTATCCCTCAGCACTGTCCTCTATTTGCTTCCTTCCCTGACCATCTTTTATTCTGTAGTCCATTGTTTCATCACTCTTTTTTTTTTTTTTTGTGCTTTAAGTGAAAGTTTACAATTCAAGTTAGTCTCTCATACAAAAATTTATATACATATTGTTATGGGACCCTAGTTGCTCTCCCTGTACTGTGACTGCACACTCCTCCTTTCTACCCTGGATTTCCTGTGTCCATTCAACGAGCTCCTGAGCCTCTCTGCCTTCTCACCTCGCCTCCAGACAGAAGCTGCCCATTTAGTTTCATGTATCTACTTGAGCTAAGAAGCACACTCTTCATGAGTATTATTTTCTGTCCCACAGTCCAGTCTAATCTTTGTCTGAAGAGTTGTCCTCAGGAATGGTTTTAGTTTTGGGCTAACAGAGAGTCCGGGAGCCACATCTTCCAGGGTCCCTCCAGTCTCAGTCAAACCATTAAGTCTGGTTTTTTTACTAGAATTTGAGTTCTGCACCCCTCTTTTCTCCTCCTCCGTCAGGGACTCTCTGTTGTGTTCCCTGTCAGGGCGGTCACCGGCGGTAGCTGGGCACCATCTAGTTCTTTTGGTCTCAGGCTGATGGAGTCTCTGGTTTAAGTAGCCTTTTCCGTCTCTGGGGCTAATATTTTCCTTGTGTCTTTGGTATTCTTCATTCTCTTTTGCTTCAAGTGGGTTGTGTTTCATCACTCTTAATTAACGCTATACTAAACTCCCTCCCTCTTTATCTCCTTCATTACCAGACAACCTTCCCCACCCCCATTCTCTGTGCCCAGGTTCAAGTGGCTGAGTGCTGCGGGAGAAAGCTGCTTTGGGTACCACTTTGGTCCCTACTTCAATTCAGCCTCCAGTGCCGTCAATTTTACAAAGTTTCTCTAGTCAGTTCAAGTTCTTACTCTGCAGAGAGGCTACTACAAACCATTTCCATTCTTTCTGAAACTAACCCTTCTGTTCTACTTCCTGTTCTCAGTTGGTCATGTCACTGTGTGGTAGGCAGAATGGCCCCCTAAAGATGCCCATGCCCTAATCTCCAGAATCTGTGAATATGTTGCATTACGTGGTAAAAGGGAATTTGCAGGTGTAATTAAGATTTATTAAAAACAAAAAAAAGTTGTCATCAAGTCGATTCCAACTCATGATGAGCCCATGTGTGCAAAGGAGAACTGCTCCATAGAGTTTTTATGGCTGTGATCTTTCATAAGCAGATTGCCAGGCAGGCCGTTTCTCCAAAGCAGCTTTAAGTGTGTTTGAACCACCAACCTTTCAGTTAGTAGTTGAGGGCTTAACCATTTGCCACCCATAAAACATCCATTGCCATCAAGTTGATTGCAACTCATAGCAATCCTATAGGATAGACCAGAACTGCCCCAAAGGGCTTCCAAGGAGCAGTTGGTGGATTTGAACTTTTTGGTTAGCAGCCGAGCTCGTAACCGCTACACAACCAGAGCTCTGTAATCAAGATTACAGACCTTAAAGTTAGGTGATTATTCTGGATTATCCAGGTGGGCTGAATCTAATCACAGGAGCACTTCAAAGCAGAGAACTTTCTCCAGCTGGGGCACAGAGATGTGGCAGAAGGAGAAGTCAAAAAATTTCCAAGTGTGAGAAGGATTCAACATGTTTATTGCTGGCTCTGGGACAGATGCCTCTAGAGCTAAGGGCAGCCCCCAGCTGACAGCCAGAAAGGAAATAGGGACCTTAGTCCTGCAACTGCAAGAAACCAGGTTCTGCCAACAACCTGAATGAGTAGAGAATTTTCCCAGAGCCTCCTGACAACAGCCCAGTGGGCTAACACCTTGATTTTTGCCTCATGAGACCCAGAACAGAGAAAGCAACAGAGATGTTCTACAGAATTGTGAGATAATAGACTTGTGTTGTTTTAAACTACAAAATTGTGATTATTTGTTGTGGCGGCAATAGAAAACTAATACACACACACTAATTCACAAAACAAATGGATGTACCCGACAAAAACTATTTCAACTTTCTGCAAGTAGTCTACAAACGTAACTGTCATTCCCATGATTTTCTCTTCTTTTTTCCCCTCTGGTATTAGAAGAGTTGTTTCTCCTCATCTGTCAGGTCATTCCTTCCATCTGTGTTCTGGACACCGTCTCCTCTGGACTTCTCATGAACCTTGACTATTGATTATCTTCCCTGTTGTCTCTCTTCTCATTTCCTCCTTCACTGATTCCTTCTATCAGCATTCAGTCATGAGCAAGATGCTCCTGCTCTAAAGAGCCCTCCTGTAGCCCTCCATTACTGCTTTCTCTCTTCCGCTTTACAGATGGTCATTACACAGCTGTCTATTTTATCACACCCCTGCTCTAACCAGGACCAAGCTAAGCCAAGGAGGTTCATAGTTCTAAGCCCCATTCCAAGTAATATCATTGAAATATTTATTCCATATTTATTCTGTGAGAGTCAGAAGGAACAGATTTTTTTTTAGACCAAATGTGCAGCTCCTATCCAAAAGCAGGATCAGAAGGCAGAAAGGGACAGGAACTGGACAAATGGACACAGGGAACCTGGGGTGGAAAGGGGGAGCATGCTGTAACACTGTGGGGACTGCAACCATTATCACAAAACAATGTGTGCATAAATTTTTGAATGAGAAATTAACTTGAGCTGTATACTTTCACCTAAACCACAATTAAAAAAAAAAAAAAGAGATCCATTTACTTACATACACTGGCCAAAAAAAGAGACATTTTTGTGGGGAAGAGGAGCGTAAAATTTTCCCCACTTCTTTATATTCTTGCTCTCACTTTGGTTTTCATTTGCTAGCTTCCAATCCAGATAACTTCTTTTTATTAATTAATGATGTTTTATTCAAGCAAGTTGTGATTCAGATCGGGGCAGCGTCAAAATGAAAGTAACTCTAAAAAAACTAAACCAAACCCACTGCCGTTGGAGTCTATTCCAACTCATAGCAATCCTACAGGACAGAGTAGAACTGCCCCATAGGGTTTCCAAGACTGTAATCTTCACGGAGCAGAGCGCCACATCTTTCTCCCATGGAGCGGCTGGTGGGTTCCAACGCTGACCCTTCAGTTCGCAGCTGAGTGCTTTAACCACCGTGCCACCAGGGCTCCTTGAAAGTAACTCAGATGTTCCCAATTTGAGATCAAAGGTTAACTGGTTTTTTAGGGTGAATGCAGAAGTGAGGCAGGAACAGGATGTGATTGGCCAAAAGTCTGTTATATTTTATTTTTTTAGGTTTATTGTTTTTTATATAATCTTATTTTGTTGTTGTTGTTGTTGTTGAGAATATACACAGGAGAACATACACTAATTCAACAGTTTCTAAGTGTACAATTCATGACATTGATTTCATTCTTCAAGTTGTGCAACCATTCTCACCCTCCTTCTCTGAGCTGTTCCTCCCCCACCATGGTAAACTCACTGCCCCCTAAGTTTCCATCTAATCTTCAAACCAGATAACTTCTTGAAGTGCATATTCAAGGACTGAAAAATTAGATGCCACACGCATCATTCGGTTTCAGAATTTCAGTAACTACAATTTCACACATATATTGAATAGTCAACAGAGATAGGTCTGCACTGAGGAGGACTGAGACGTATTTTAAAATTTTTACTTAGGGTCACTGCCTATTCTGGTGGGAAAGGGACCAAATTTTATTTTTATTTTACACACACACACCCCCCCACACCCCACACCCATGTATACATATATATTTATAGCAGCTTTGTTGAGATATAATTCACATCCTATATAATTCACCCATTTAGAGTATATAATTCAGTGGTCTTTAGTATATTCACAGAGTTGTGCAACCATCAACACTATCAACTTGGAACATCTTCATTACTCCAAAAAGAAATTCCACACCATTAACAGTCACTCCTCATCCCGTCCACCCCCCCAACCCCGCCACCTCTCACCAACTCATATTGTATTTTATAAATTTATTCTGGTAATGTTTTAGTACCCTTTATAGATCAGTACTCCAGGAAGCCAACTCACTAGCCACCTGCTGAACCCAGTTCTGCCTCACCCAACTCAATCAGGATTCCATCCCACTAGGTTAACAAACTCCCTCTGGTTAAGGTCAGCAAAGACTAACGGCTGATTTTCAGTCAGTCTTCACCTTACTTGCTCTTTTAGGAGTATTTGCTATATATGACCACCCCATCTTTCTCAAAAAGAGACTTTTCATTGGTTTCCACAACACCATGTTCTCCTGGTTTTCTTTAATCTGTCCGGTTATATATTTTCCCTCATCTGCAGTTCTCTCCTCCTTAAAAAAAAAATAAAAAAACCCAAACCCATTGCTGTTAAGTCAATTCTGACTCACAGTGACCCTATAGGACAGAGTAGAACTGCCCTATAGAGTTTCCAAGGAGCGCCTGGTGGATGTGAACTGCCAACCTTTTGGTTAGCAGCCGTAGCTCTTAACTACTACACCACCAGGGTTTCCTCTCCTCCTTTAGCTAACCTATAATGTTGGACTTTCTCTTGGATCTCTCCTCTTCTCACTCTGTACTCTTTATTATTAACCATCCATATGCTGCCTATTCTCAAATTTATATCTCCAGTCCGTACCTCTTTTCTGAGTCCCAGACCAATATACTCAGCTGCCTACTTGACATCTCCACTTATACATCTCACATCTCAAACTCTTTCTGTTTAAAACTTAAGTCATCAGCTTTTCCCACAAACCTGCTCCTTGCACTGCATTCCGTCTTGGTAAATGGCACCATCATCTATCCACATGCCCCATCCCACATCCAATTAGTCTGCAGATTCTGTCCATCATACTTCAAATCCACTTCATTTCCTGCATTCCCATCACCACTCTCCTTACCCACACCACGGCCATTTTGCATCTGGATTGCTGCAAAGCTGCTTGTGGTTTCCCCTGGAGTCCCTGGATGGTGCAACTGGTTAATGGGCGAGGTTGCTAAACCAACGTTTGAGGTTCGAGTCCACCCAAAAGTACCTTAGAAGGAAAGTC
The DNA here is from genome assembly GCA_030035585.1 of Dugong dugon. Classification (NCBI taxonomy): domain Eukaryota; kingdom Metazoa; phylum Chordata; class Mammalia; order Sirenia; family Dugongidae; genus Dugong; species Dugong dugon. The sequence continues at coordinate 13,670,657 of CM057463.1, read as the reverse complement.
TGGTGATCTACTTCTGGAAAATCAGCCATTGAAAGCAGTTCTATTTTGAAACACGAGGTTGCCATGAGTCAGAATCAATGGCAACTAGTACACTCACCCCATCCCCCTCCAGTCCAGAAGTAACATGGACAATAATGTTAATAAAATGTGATACATAGTACCTTTCACTTGCTTTCCCGAATACCCAAAAGACGTGTTATGTAACACAGAACATTTGTATACATAGTCTAATAGATACCAGCAAGTATAAGAATATAGTCCAAAGATTTCTTTAATAGAAAAATATTGTACTAAACTCTTCGAAATTAAAAAAAAAGACAACAATAAATCAAACTAAGTGTATATAGATACATAGATTTTCCCCCCACCATAGAGCCACTGATAAGATGATTGTGAGGACAGAGCATATGATATGCATTATATGTTACAATTATCTTACATAATAGAAATCTAAGGAAAAGAAACTAGACAGCAAAATGTTAACACCGATTATATTTCCTCCTCCATTTCCCAACGGCTCAATAATATGGCAATATTACTTTATCATATTTTTTATAAAGTTTAAAATAAACACGCTTTAAAAACAAAAATAAATTTAAAATATTGGCAAATAAGAAAAGTTATATCAGTACAAATACAGTTTAAGGAATGGTGGTCAAAAATGTGAACTTTGGGCCAGAAATACCTGGTTGTATATACCGACTATGCCATGAAGTTGAATGTGATCTTTGTAAATTACTTAATCTGTCTTTAGTTTCCTCATATGCAGAGGACGTTAGAAGCTTGCTGAAAGGAGTAAATCAGATAATATAGGTAAAGTATTTACATCGTCCCTGGCATATAATAAAAAACCCATTGCCGTAGAGATGATTCCAATTCATAGCAACCCTATAGGACGGAGGAGAACTGCCCCATAGGGATTCCAAAGAGCAGCTGGTGGATTCAAACTGCTGACCTTTTGGTTAGCAGCCAAACCCTCAACCACTGTGCAACCAGGGCTCCTGGCATATAATACCCGTTACCATTGAGTCAATTCTGACTCATAGAAACCCTGTAAGTCGGAATCTACTCAACAGCAGTGGGTATTATATGCCAGGGGCTCTGGTTATATAATAAGTCAAAACCAAAAAACCAAACCTGTTGCTGTCAAGTCAATTTCGACTTACAGTGACCCTATAGAACAGAGTAGAACTGCTCCATATGGTTTCCAATGAGTGGCTGACCTTTTGGTTAACAGCCAAGCTCTTAACCACTACTCTACCAGGGTAGGTGTCTGCTCTTTAAACGGGCCTGGCACACTGTAATATCTGAAAACTCAAATCCAGAGGGTGAGCCACGCAGACTTAATCTTCACTGTGTTGGGTGTTATTGTCTCCCTAACTACACAGTAAGCTCTCTGATGTCATGGAATCATTGTATTACTGCCTTGTAAGTTCTGGAAGCAACAGTCAAGAAATCAAACAACATATTGCACTGGGCAAATCTGCCACAAATGTCCTCTTTACAGTGTTAAAAACCAAAGATGTCACCTTGAAGCCTAAGGTGTGCCTAAGCTAAGCCATGGTGTTTTCAATCACCTCATATGCATATGAAAGCTGGACAATGAATAAGGAAGACCTAAGAAGAATTGATACATTTGAATTATGGTGTTGGTGAAGAATATTGAATATACCACAGACTGCCAGAAGAATGAACAAATCTATCGTGGAAGAAGTACAGCCAGAATGCTCCAGAGAAGTGAGAATGGCAAGACTTTGTCTCACGTACTTTGGACATGTTATCAGTGGGTCCAGCCCTGGAAAAGGACATCATGCTTGTGAAAGTAGAGAGTCGCTGAAAAGGAGGAAGATCCTCGATGAGATGGATTGACACAGTGACTGCAACAATGGGCTCAAACAAAGCAACAATTGTGAGGATGGCACAGGATTGGGCAGTGTTTCCTTCAGTTGTACATAGGGTCCCTACGAGTCGGAACCAACTTGACGGTACCTAATAAGAATAACGATTCAGTTAAGAAAACAGTACATATCTGCAGAACTTATCTGCTCTTATAATAACTGCTGCTCTGAATTTACTTAAGTCATTCACTCAACCAACAAATATTTATTGACTTACCACTTTATGCCCAAGGTGTTTATCTAAGAATCACCATGTCTATTTTCTGAATGTATGTGTCAGCAATGGGATTTTTTTTATTAATGTTGCATGAGATTATTTCAGCATTGTTTATTATTTTGCTAACATCCAGCATACTGCCTGGCATGTAATTATTGAGTGAGTGAATAAACAAATCAGCAAACTTTAAAGAACAAACCAATGGTAATAACAACACAAATAGTATTAGAACTTGTGTTATGTTACGTTAAGTGCCCTTGAGTCGGTTCCGACTTACACTGACTCCATAAGCAATTGAACAAAACACTGCCCAGTCCTTTGCCATCCTCACAATTGTTGAGCCCACTGTTGCAGTCACTGTGTCAATCTATCTCATCGAGGATCTTCCTCTTTTTCAATGACCCTCTACTTTACCAAGCATGATGTCTTTCTCTAGGGATTGCCTCTCCTCCCATAAGATGTCCAAAGTATATGAAACAAAGTCTTGCCATTCTCACTTCTAAGGAGCATTCTGGCTGTACTTCTTCTAAGACAGATTTGTTCGTTCTTCTGGCAGTCCATGGTATATTTAATATTCATCATCAACACCATAATTCAAATGCATCAATTCTTCTCCGGACTTCCTTATTCATTGTCCAGCTTTCACATGCATATGAGGCCATTGAAAATACCACTGCTTGGGTCAGGCTCACCTTAGTTATCAGGATGACATCTTTGCTTTTTAACACTTTAAAGAGGTCTTTTGTAGCAGATTTGCCCAATGCAATATGTTGTTTGATTTCTCAACTGCTGCTTCCATGGGCGTTGATTATGGTTCCAAGTAAAATTGAATCCCTGACAACTTCAATATTTTCTCTGTTTATCATGCTGTTGCTTATTGGTCTAGTTGTAAGGATTTTTGTTTTCTTTATACTGAGGTGTAATCCATACTGAAGGGTGTAGTCTTTGATCTTTATCAGTAAGTGCTTTAAGTCCTCTTCACTTTCAGCAAGCAAGGTTGTGTCATCTCCATAATGCAGTTGTTAATGAGTCTTCCTCCAATCCTGATGCCACATTCTTATTCATATAGTTCAGATTCTCTGATTATTTGCTCAGCATGCAGACTGAGTAAGTATGGTGAAAGCATACAATCTTGATGCACACCTTTCCTGATTCTAAACCACACAGTACCCCTTGTTCTGCTGGAACAACTGTCTTTTGATCTATGTACAGGTTCCTCATGAGCACAGTTAAGTATTCTGGAATTCCCATTCTTTGCAATGTTATCTGCAATTTTTATGATCCACACAGTCAAATGCCTTTGCATAGTCAGTAAAACACAGGTAAACATCTTTCTGGTATTCTCTGCTTTCAGCCAAAATCCATCTGACATCAGCAATTACATCCCTTGTTCCATGTCCTCTTCTGAATCTGGCTCGAATTTCTGGCAGTTCCCTGTTGATGTACTGTTGCAACTGTTTTTGAACTATCTTCAGATGTTTATCATATCAAAGGAATATCTATAGAACTTGATTTACCGAAGGCACAGGTTTAGAAAAAAAAATTGGCAAGAACACACTTACCTGTCAGTCCTTTCTATCCCTCAGAGCATTAAGCATCATCAATTTTGGAAGGTGATGAATCATGGCTTCAGTAAACTTTGATACATTGTAAGGATAAAAAGCGCAATTAAAAAAACAACAAAAAACCACCTCTTTCTGTGAGACTGATAAATCACTATGTTTCAAACCATAGAAATTAAGATGAATCATTTGCTTTTATATGTTGACAATTTACTTTATAATGGAAAAATTTCATACTATTATATTTACTTGGGGATATTGAAGTGATATAGTACAATGAACTAATTATTTATTTCACAGTATTTAAACTAAGGCACAATAGTAACTACAAATTCAAAACTACCTCTTGAAAAGCCTCCCTGACAGACAGAGGCTTTCTTCTGACGCAGCAGCAGGATTTACATCATACAACAGTGCAGAAAAGGACAGCAGGATATGTTTTGAGCTTTTAAAAATCATTTGTATACTCCACAACATCATTTTTTGAGCACTATAGGACATTTTATTTATACCTATCTCCATAATGTCATAAAATACTTGGGTCATGAAGTTGGGAGTAGGTGGATACTGCCCCCCCCCCCCGCCCCAAAGTTGCCTGTTTCTAAATATTTGAATCTGGTCCCTCTATGTTACCAATGGACAAGACACCCACGCTTCTGAATTAGACCTGCGCTTGTCTGTAAAAACTGTTGGTTTTAATTTCCATTTACTTTGACTAGCAAACCAATCCATTTGCTATTGCTTTCTGGGCAAAATGCCTGGGCTTTTTTAAGTTGAAAATGAGTTACTTATTGAAAAGGAAAAGGAAACCCAAGGAAAATACATTTTAGTTATTGGTGTTCTGGTTTCTTACCTTTTGATAGCTCTGTATGAGTGCTTTTTCCACAAGAATAACGTTGATTCTTTGCTTAATTCAGGGCCGTTTTCATTTAGGGGAAACTTCTGTATTGTGACAACATCCTACAGTTGTCAGTTTGAGGGGCCGCCTTGCATGTCCTTTTTTTCTAATGGGCTGTTTAATAACCATAGATAAATGATTGTTTACCAACGTTGTATTCGTACTAGGTACCCAGAGATGCCTCTGATTATTTTTGTTGATTATATGGAAACACCCATAAGCCAACACAAATCCTAAACATAATTACCTTACCTGTAAGTTGATATTAACATGATATCTATTACATCATAGATATTAACACTGTATCTATCAATTAAATTCCATATCGATTTGGTCAAATGCCCTCTGATTGTTATCCTGGTTAGAATCTCGGAAGCTGACATCATTTATGTATAAAACTGCCCAGCAGTTGTATAAAGAGCAATTGCCAGAAAATGTAGAGCCTTGAACATTTTTAAGATGGCAATACCCCTTCGAAAAAAATAACTGAGGAGCTCATCAAAGAAACCACACAAATAATAAAAGAAAGAACTCACACGGCCGTCTTGTGCCCCAAAACCTGCCGAAAAGCGCAGCGTTCAGCTGAGGAGGGAATCATTCTTTCCTTGTTTATTTTGGTTACGGTTTCTTACCCTAAATGAGAAGCAAATCAATTAATAGGACAAATGACACGGTGGTTAGTCACCGACGGGAAACTATTATTAGCCTCATTAACTTGGGGCACCCTCCCAGCTCATACCTAGAGTTGCCTGCCATCAAGCAGCTCATGGCTGACCCTGGCAGGCAACCCTGTGAGGTCTGGAAACCCACCTCCTAGACTCGGGCCCGGGCGACACCCTTTGAATAAACACTTGTGATCCTGAAACTCACTCATCACCGTCAGGAAGCAGTTCCTGAATCAGTGGGGGTGCGGGGGTGGGGGATCCCTTCCTGGCCCCACCCCTAAAACTTGCTGAGTCGCAAGCAAATAACTTTCTCAGATTGATCTCTGTCACCGCACGGAGAGAGGTCTGCTCCGGGGCCCTCAGCCTTTCCGCCCGGCGCCAATCTGCCTTGCCTGCCAAGCCCCTCCTACCCTGCACCTTTAAAGGCTGGCCGAGGGGAGGGTCGCCTGGAGATTTCTTCTTAAGAAGTCGCACCGGTTTTTCTAGCTCCGCTTTGCGCCTGCAGAGCCACAGCAGCAGGAAGGAGCGCAGCCGCCACCGCTGCCGCCACCGAGCGGGCGGGTGAGTCACTGTTTGGAAATGGAGTGGGCGGGTGAGGGTATCAGAGAATGAATGATGTCAGGAGCGCGCAGGGCACAGGGCGCAGGGCGCGGGCTGCGCCGCAGGCGGGGAGAGCCGGGCGCGGGCCGCAGTAAACACCGAGCGCCGCGCCGAGCCGCCGGCCGAGCGGGGCGGGGAGACCCCGCCCTCGGCCGCCCGGAGTCGGGCCCTTGCTGCAGGGAGGCCGAGTGCGGCTTCGGGGGCTGCGGCCGCCAGAGCGACCCAGAGAGGTGCTTTCCCCTGCGGGGCCACGGCGCCAGAGGGCGAGACCCCGAGCAAACTTTGCAGCGGCTTCGGCCCGGGGGTGGCAGTGCCTGGAGCTGGCCGCGGCGGCTGCGGCAACGGACTCTTCCCCCTCGCAGATCCCCCTCCCGGGAGCAAGTGCCTTCTGCTGCGAGCTGGTAAGGAGCGCCCGGAGAGGCTGTGGGGAAGGGAGGATGGGCTGAGAAGCGGCGCGTCCTGTGGAGCGCGAGGAGAGGGGAAGGTGCAAGAATAACCAGGGACGTGGCCCTTATTCTGCCCCCTCCCGCCCCGCCCCCGGGCATCCTTCCTCGGTTGTGTTTGACGGTTTGTGTGGCTTAGTCTCATTGCTTTGAGCATTCAGCCCCATTCATTGGTAACCATTTCGGGTAACTCGGTCCTGGCGTTGAAGGGACACAGGTTAAGCCATAGGTTGTCCAGAGCCACCCGAGGTCATGGATGAAGTTCGGGTGGCGGAGGAGGGACTGTCTTGTTCTCTCTTGAGAGGCACTTACTAATGATGTGTGAACGGTAATAGCACAGCTCTGGGCTGCCCACACAGAAATCTTTCAATGTTTGGCATTCCAGAGCTTGCTCCCCTTAAGAGAGACTTGACTTCTTAGCGCAAATATGTAGGAGTGGACCCCTGTCAAGATCTGTGGCATGTGGATAATTATTAATGACCTGCGGTCCTGAAATAGCTCAGATGTCCTGTAATCTTTTGTTTTTATTAATCTTTGCCACGCTTCTATTTCAAGTCTTGTGGGCTTTAATGTGACCGTAAAATCATTTTGATACGTATAGTACATTCTGAAGAGATTTCAACTGTTTAGTGCCTCTGGGTAGGTGATGGATTTTCAATCTATACTTAACTTTTCAAATCATTGGTTTCTCCCCTAACGTCGAGGTCTATTAGCTGTGGGTCCCCGGGCACGTTACTTCAACACTCTGACCCAGTAAAATGGGTGATTATAACTACTTCCGCATGAAAATTAAAGTGCAGAACACCTAACATGTTTTCTGGCAACCAGACGTCAATAAATCATAGCTGTTTATATATAAATAGTAGTAAATTCCAGCTGGTTTAGGAAATAAACAATTCATTTTCACACATTTTCCTGCTTATCAGCCTGGTGGGCTGAGGTTTAGCACGTGAAATCCATGTTAGGGGTCTCTTTTGACAAGTGCTGTGTTTGCAGGAAGTTCAAGTGTGGATATCTGAGAAGTTTTTGGTTCCAACTTTGTGTCACGGGAACTGCCACTCAGACAGGGGCTGAAAGTGAAGAACCTGGGATTTGGAGGAAGAGTGAATGTGTGGAAAGTTCTCTAAAACTTTACCCCTACCTTTTTTTTTTAAGGAAGCAGTGCAAAATTTTCCTTGTATCGCCCTTTCCTTGGTTTGCTCATATTCTTACTTGAGAATAGTCTTCTGGTTGAAGTGTTTTTATATGAGTTAATATTTAATTTGGTTTCTTTAGTTTCATTCTTAAGTAAAGGTGGTTGACTTATGAAGCTGGAGTAAAACACTTGGACACGTTTGGATTGCTACCTTCTTTTCTCAGTTTCTCTTCTCACGAAACTCACAAAAGCCAGGGAAAATATTTGGAAGGATCTTAAGCGTTTGCTGAAGTTATTGAGAACATTTGGTCTTACCATTTCTATAACATCAACGTTTAGAGTCAAAGGTCATGGGATATGTTTTTCCACAGTGTAATGTAGAGAGATCATGGACATCAGACCTGAAACTATCTCAGTAATTTATCAGCTGTGTTATTTTGAGCAAGTTACTTGAACTCTCTGGGACTTTTGTCGGACTTCAAACAAAATGGTATTTATAAAACATCTGGCCCAGAGTATAGGAGAAAAACTATGATTTTCTTACCTCTATTAAAATAGATAATGGAATACAATGAGAACTTTTTTCTTTTCAAGAAATAATACCTTGAGGTGAGATGTTGTTTGTTTTTTAAAGGAACAATTACTGAGAATTCTAGACAGTTTCAGACTTAAGAGTAGTCTACTCCCTTTTATCTAATTCTCTTATAGGGGAATTGAAGCCTCTTCCTAACTGCTACTATGAGACATTTATTCAGTTCACTCATTTGGTTAACGTTTAGCGAGCAATGACTATATACTAGCCACTGTGCTAGGTACTAGGGGCACTAAGATGAATGAAACAGTTACTGCCCTTTAGAGGCTTACAGTCCGGTAGAGAGAGACCCAAGGCTTTGATTATGCTTGGAGATGGGGGTGGGGGGAGACAGAAAGGAGGAGCAAGAACCCAAGAAGTGGGAGAGAGGTGGGGAGTTGGGAAGAAACATGGAAGAATGAACTAGGCTGCCTCCCGTTGATAATGCCTTCCTAAGGGTTCTTGCATTGGCGCTCATAAATTCTTATGAGGCTGAACAATGCAAGTATGTTTTGCTTTATCCAATAAAAATATTATAGACAAGTTTAGCCCTTAAGTTAAATAATTTTAAATGCTCCAGAGCAAGCTCGTTTAAATGAAATATGAAAGGTCAATTCAGCCAAGATTTTGTTTCGGAATTATCATTGTGTATGAATATTTCAGTTTATTAATTTTCGCCATGTTATAAGTAGCGTCTTACTTATTGAGAATTTAAAAATACAGGTAAAGCAATTCAGCCATAATCTGACCAACCAAAAGCCACTTAATATTGTATCTTCCCATTCTTTTTAACCACTTTGCACATATAATACCAAGAGCTAACATATATTGGCCTTGCTGTGGGCCGGGCAATGTGCCAATTGCTCTATGCACGGACACTCCTGTAATCCCCACTCCATGCCTATGAGGTCAGTACGATTATTATCCCCTTTTTACTGAGGAGGAAACTGATATTGAGAAATCAAGTAACTTTCCTGAAGTTGCATAACTAGAAAGTCACTCTTTACAAAACCAAGTTCATTTTCTGTGTACTGTTTTCTAACTTACTTTTTTTCACCCAGCTATATTGCATGGACATCTCTCCATGTCACTGGAATATTCTTATACAGCATCATTTTCTGTTGTGTGAATACATCTTGACTTAACCAATCCCCTATTGTTGGACACTTAGTTTATTTCTAGTTTTCATGGTATTAAACAACTCTGCACTAAGTATCCTTTTAGCTGTATCTGTGTGCGCACCATGATTATTTCAGTAATTCTGCGTTTTAAAAAGTGAAATATAATGCTTCATTTAGCTGCCTTTGATTTCTTTTCTTCTTTCTTTTTAAAAACCGTATTCAGAATTAGAAAACTTTCTCCTTTCCCTTTAATTTAAAATGTAGGAGCTTTAATTTCTATGTTCCTGTGGTGTTTTTCATAAGATTGCGGCAATAGTACCAGCCTTCTGTGTAGAGCTGCACAATGTGTCCAGAGCTAATTATACGAGGAAGTTACCAGATGAAAATGGAACATACAGACTTACTTAAACCACTGTTTGTATATTTGATAGTGTTATTAGCCAAAAAGCTGGACTTCTTTGATGGGGAACTTTAGAAGAGTGGAACGGTGCTAATTTTGCCAGGAATGTCTCTAAAGTAAACTCTACTTCTATAGTTTGCTTCCTTAGTACCCAGTCACATAGGGAAGTTAAATATTTCAAATATTGCATTTAGCAGATTTATCACCAGTTTTCGAATAAGCTTTATTAATTTTAAACAGGTCACCTTTTTAAAAACTTTACAAGTTTGTTGTTTGGTCTCTTGAAAAGTATACCATTAGTAAGACATCTTGGGGTTGATTTAAGAACTTGTAAGAAATTTCCATTAGCTAACTTTCATTACAATTATACATTTTTTTCATTTACCTTTTCTCAAGTTTTACTGTAACACCTTCTTTGCTGCTGTGAGTCAAAATTTTAATTTAGCCTTTGGTTTATATTTCCATTATTCTTAGTTAATTTATCCTTACAATTTTTGATAAAGGATGTTGGAATATGAGTGATGTTAAATTCAGCCTCTTCACTTACAGAAACCCAAATCAGTTCAGTTTATAAATTTCTAACAATGACTTGTAATTCAAAGCAGAATTAAGTAAACAGAATAGATTTAAAGTATAAATAAGGTAATGAGTTATTTACTAGTGGGTTTTCCCTACTGCCAAACTCACGTATCATTTGATGATTCGCTCACAACAATTTCAGATACAGCCTTACAGTCTGTGTCTTAGACAGCTTGTGTTACTTAAAACTTTCAAATTAAACTTGTACTAATTGTTAGAATTTTTTTAAGAAGAAGCATTAACTGAATTGAGTGTTTTATGTATGGATCTTTTCTTCCAAAGTACCCCTTCCTGCAACTGAAAAAAGCCAAACTAAAAGTCATCTTGTTAATGCTTACAGAACACTGAGCTTCTGTTAAGGGTGACAGGAAAATTTAAGAATGGTTAATGGTGATGGCTGAATACCATGATGGACGTAATTAATGTCATTCGACTGTACCCTTGAAGATTGTAGAAATGGCAAACGTTTTGTTACATATTTATTTACCATGATAAAAAAAAAAAAAGTTTTTAACTAAAAAAAAAAAGCCATCTTTTTAAAGAGGAGTGGGTGGGAGGAAGTGACAGGTAACAAATTCAAAGCTAGAGAGGCAGAAAAGACCAGCCAATTACTGAGTCAAGGCAAGTGAAAACTCTGAAAGAATCTGTTATGGATTGAATTGTATCGCCCCAAAATGTGTGTTGCAAATCCTAGCCTCTATGCCTGCGGAAACCCTGGTGGTGTAGTGGTTAAGCACCATGGCTGCCAACCAAAAGGTTGGTAGTTCAAATCCACCTAGGCATTCCGTAGAAACCCAATGGGACTCTGTCCTATAGGCACAGTATGAGTCAGAATCGACTCCATGGCAATGGGTTTGGTTTTTTTGTTTATGCCTGTGGTTATAATCCCATTTGGGAATGGGTTGTCTTTGTTATGTTAATGAGGCAGGATTAGAGTCAATCTCTTTTGAGATATAAAAGAGGATTGAAACAAGCAAATGAGAGGAGAGATGGGATAAGATAGATGCCAAGACACATGGAGATCTCCAAGGAACCAGGAAGCAGAAGCTAAAGGGACAGGACTTTTCTCCAGAGCTGAGAGAGAGAGAAAGCCTTCCCCTAGAGCTGGCACTCTGAATTCAGACTTCCAGCCTCCTAAACTGTGAGAAAATAAATTTCTCTGTGTTAAAGCCATTCACTTGTGGTATTTCTGTTATAGCAGCATTAGATAACTAAGACAGGGTCCTTCAGGAAAGTACCACTTCTCTGCCTGGTAGTGCCTTCGCTGAGGCTTGCTTTTGTGGTGATGCATTTTGATTTTGATGTCAGAGTCAGCCTCGGGCAAAACTGGGAAGGAGCTGAACTCTCTGCCCTAGACACCCCACCTCCAAGTTTACCTGGCAGTACTTGCCTATACGAAGAAGGTGCCTGATGAATATCTGAATAAAGGCAAATTGCTACCTAATTGTAACCGTGTGACAGAGGCATCGCATTTATGGATAACTGGGCGCTGAGTACCTATCACTAGAATTTAATGCCCTCCTTTCATTAAATGGAGCCCTGGTGGCACGGCGGTCAAGAATTCGGATGCTAACCAAAGGGCTGGCAGTTCAAATCCATCAGCCACTCCTTGGAAGCTCTATGGAGCAGTTCTGCTCTGTCCTGTAGGGTTACTATGAGCCGGAATTGACTCCATGATAATGGGTTTAGGTTTGTTTGGTTTTTTTCTTTCTTTCATTAAATTAATTAGAAATGCAAAATACATGATAAGAATTTTTTTAAAGTTTCCCCACAAATTGAAGGGACTGAAAGGTAGGCTAACTCTGGGGAAAACAACTGCAGAAAGAAAGACGGGAATGCGCCAGAGGCAAATTCTGTGTCCCTGGGAGGGTTGTCCCTAATCCCTTTATTCCAGAGACCTGCTGGTGACTGGCTCATCCTGTTGCAGCTGGGACTGGGGTCATGGTTGTGAGGCCCTGGAGAGCCTGGCCTGGGAGGGCCTGAAGTCCAGGGTCAAGAGCCTCTCTGGCCTGCTCTGCCAATGAGAGTCATCTGGGGAAGCTGCCTCGTAACATACGTGCACACACCACCTAGAAGTGTTAAGGGTACTTTTCGTTGAAGCTTCACCTGGGAATTACTTTAATTAGGTAATCTGACCTAACACCTAGAGAAAATGTGTAGAAATGAGCTTTTATTTAGGGGTAGAGAAGAGAGTTCAAGAAAGAATAAGTGGTTTCGGATCATGGACCACTTGAGAGGGACAAAACTAAGAAGGGATAGCTTTAGTAGCAACCCATCTCCAAAGCAGAGACCTCTCAGGACAAGGCTCATAACGGTAGTTAACTGTGAAGCCTTTGAAACAGAGAGACCAAATGATTGAGTTGGCTCTCCAAGCTTCACGAATCACAGAAGCTAGAGCCATTGCAGTAAAATAATGATGGTGAAATAAGAGCAGATAACGATGAGACAGGTGCTTGTTGTTATAGTTGTTGTTAGTTGCCATCGGCCCCAAACTCATGGCAACTTTATGTATTATGGGGACTGTTGCCCAGTCCTGTGCCGTCTTCATGATCGTTGATATGTTTGGGTCTACTGTTGTGGCTACTGTGTCAATCTATCTCATTCTCACTGACCTTCTACTTTACCAACCACGATGTCCTTTTCTAGTGATTAGTCTTTCCTGATGATGTGTACAAAGTAAGCAAGCCAAAGTTTTGCCTTCCTCACTTCAAAGGAGCATTCTGGTTGTATTTCTGATTTGTTCGTTTTTCTGACAGTTCGTGGTATATTCAATATCGTTCGCCAACACTACAGTTGGAATGTATCAATTCTCCTCTGTCTTTTGTTTTTCATTGTCTAGTTTTCACATGCCTATGAGGTGACTGAAAAGACCCTGGCTTATCATCAAAGTGACATCTTTGCTTTTTAAAACTTTAAAGAGATCTTTGCAGTAGATTCGCCCAATGCAATACGCTGTTTGATTTCTTGATTGCTGCTTCCACGGGCAATGATAGTTGATCCGAGTAGAATGAAATCATTGACAACTTTAATTTTTTTCTCCATTAATCATGATGTTGTTTATCAGTCCAGTTGTGAGGATTTCCATACTAGTGAAGGTTAAGTGAAATGCTATCTTCATCTTCAGATAACCCTTTGAAATAGAAGCTATGTTATCTTCGCTGTGGTGGTGCAGAAATAGTTTAGAAAGGTTGATGCAGCTGAGGCTGCAGAGCCGATAAGCAGTGGAGCAGGATTTGAAGCCAGGACCAGCTGAATCTAATACCCATGCATTTCCCAGTATCCTTCATTGCTCTCTGTAATCTCGCCATCAGGGTGATGTGTCAGATCTTTTAATGATATACTTTGATATAGAATTGTATATCTGTCACCCCATCTCCTGGAATAGTTTCTCTGGCGTGTTCTGCCTTCAGGACAGGAAGTAATGTCAGAAGTGAACACCTGATGGCTTAGGCAGATTTGTTTGAGTTCCAGCACTACCACCTGCCACTAGGTAACCTTGAGCAACTTCCTCAGATGAACCTCTATTTCCTGTTTGTAAAAAGAAAATAGTCTAATAGCCTTTACTTGATAAGATTACCATATGGATTATATAACTTCATATGTACAAAACATTTAGAATAATGCTTGACTGATAGTGATTACTAAGTGGCTCAGCTGTCTTTTTTTTTTTTAATTGTAAATATAAGACACCCCGTTGGCACAGTGGTTAAGCACTCAGCTGTCAAGTGAAAGGTTGGCGATTCGAACCCACCAGCCACTCCGTGGGAGAGAGATATGGCAGTCTGCTTCCGTAAAGATTACAGCCTAGGAAACCCTATGGGGCACTTCTACTCTGTCCTATAGGGTTGCTATGAGTCAGAATATATGTATTTGAATATCTATAGTAGCTATAAAGGGGTATATATATGTCTGATAAATTATATATATAAACAGAGCTTTGCCATTTCACATTCTTCACATGTACAATTTAATGACATTGTGTTCATCATGTTGTACACCAGCACCATTATCCATTTCCCTTAATAGAAGCTCAGTGTCACCTAAGCCAATGAGTCCCCTCCATCCTGCCCCTGGTGCTATCGTTATTTTTTTACATATAAGCTGCACCTGTAACTTTTAAAACAGGTTTCAATTCTGTTACCTCCAAAATTGAATCCTTCTTTCTCACTAAGGAAATTCGTTTCTCCTGTGATAGAATACCCACTATCACCTGTTGCTTGTGCTGGTAGGGTCTGCATCCTACTCCTAGCCCCCCCTGTCTTTCTTCTGGGGTTAAAATAACTGAAGTTTGTTATGCACTGCTGTTGAATTGAAGACCTTTCATAGGAAGTATATAATGTCAGCTGTGAATGCTGAAAGGCTTTTGAAGCTGCAACCACAATATGCCTGCACTCCCTGCAGATGCTGTTGGGGTGCGTCTAGCACAACTGGTACTGTCCCTCACAGAGCTCGGCCTTCTGGGCTGTATTGTACCATGAGCACCACTGTCCCGGAAAATGCCAGGAGACATTAGCAATCACAAACCCTACTGTCCCTGCCGAAGCTGTGCGTCTTTCTTTAGGAGGCCCTGAGACAGTTTATTTAACACAGCTGCTACTGTCTTCTGAGATTTGCATTTGTTCAGTGAGTTATTTAACCAGCCAGTTATTATGACCCCAGTAGTTGCTATCAAACTGTAATAGCAACAAAGGACATCGTTACGGTTAAATTAGTGTTCTATACTGCTTCTTCTGGAAGAATGTCATAGAGTATTTTTACGTGTGTATATATATGATGTCATAGCTTTTATGATGGATTAGTTAATGCCAAAAAGTATGCTCCCTTGGAATACAGTTTAGCGAGCTATAAGGAGTCCCTGGGTGGCACAAACGGTTAAGCTGTCAACTACTAGCCAGTACTTTGGAAGTTGGAGCCTACCCAGAGGTGCCTTGGAAGACGGATCTGGCAGTTCACTTCTGAAAAGTCACCTTTTGTGAATTAAAATAGTTAAAAGTTCTAATTGGAGGAGAGTAGCTTGTACACTTGAGGTTTCTTTGTTTTTTAATTGCTTTTGGAAATAGTGGTAGGCAGAATAATGACCTCCCAAAGAGGTCCAGTAGGTCCCTGGGTGGCACAGATGGTTTGCGCTCGACTACTAATCTAAAGTTGGCAGTTCAAGCTTACCCAGCGGTCCTGTGGGGGAAGAAAAGACCTAGTGATCTGCTTCCATTAAGATTACAGCCAAGAAGACCCTATGAGCGAAGTTCTACTCTGTAACATGTGGGATTGCCATGGTTCAATGCTGACGAACAACAGCAACAAAAGATGTTCACATCCTAGTTCCCAGAATCTGTGAATATATTAGGTACCATGACAAAAGGGAATTAAGTTTGCAGATGGCATTTAGTTTGCTAATCAGTTGACCTTGAAATAAGGAGATTATTCTGAATCATCCATGTGAGCCCAATGTAATCACAAGAGTCCTTAAATGAAGAAAAGGGGGGCAGAAAAGTCAGAACCAGGGAGATGGCGGCATGAGAAAGACTTGACCTGCTGCTGCTGGCCTTCAGAATGGAGGAAGGCCACAAGCCAAGGAATACGGGCAGCCTCTAGAAGCTGGAAAAGGCGAGGAAACATTCCAGGAAGGAGTGTGGCCCTAAGATGCCTTGATTTTAATCAAGTGAGACCTGTGTCAGACTTCTGACCTCCAGAATTGTAAGATAATAAATTTGTATTGTTTTAAGCCACTAAATCTGTGGTAACTTGTTACAGTAGCATTGGAGACTAATAAAGAGAGCTACAATCTATGTTTTGGTTTGCTCCTCTCTACCAGCTCTAGGTGACAGCAGCCCCATCTGTGATTTACTGTCATGGACACAGCGGGTGTCCATCTTTAGGGCTATTTTATTTTACATATACAATTAATCACTTTAGGGGAGCGGGAGTTTTGATAATTGAATACATCTTTGTAACTAAAAAACCTGTTGCCGTTGAGTCAATTCCAACTCATAGTGATCCCATAGGACAGAGTAGAACTGCTCCATAGGGTTTCCAAGGAGCAGTTGATGGAGTCAAACTGCTAACCTTTGGTTAGCAGCGGTAGCTCTTAACCACTATGCCACCAGGGTTTCCTCTTTGTACCTAGGAAATGTTTAAAATGACAATGCTAACGTTTCAGCAAGAAGAGAAGCCTTGTTGATTCTGGAGCAAGTAGAGCCACCTCGGGCTTTTTGGTCAGAGTTGCCTAATAGAAACATGGCTCTGTGTCCCACGTAGTGGTGGTCAGAACCTTGTGTTTGTTTGGGGTAAGATGACAAACCACTGATGGTGATGCTGGTAAAGGTTATCAGTTGACTTTTGACTCCAGGTTCCCTGTAACTTTGTAAAACCTGTTATCTGCTCTGAGTGCCTAACAACATTACTATGGATCCTCTGAGAGCAAGGGCTTCATAAACTCTAATGAATTAAACAAATAAAAGGTGATATCATTCACTGGATCATCTACAGTAAGCACCTAGAGGGCTGAAGTTCCCCAGAGTAACAGTATCTTGGGGTGGCAGTGTCACTTTTTAAGTTAAAAATAGCAAGGATTGTCATAATAGATGGGGTTAGCTTTTTTTCTTTTCTTATTTTTTTAGGAATTCTCCAATAACAATCTTACATAGTGATTTGGAGACAACCTCCTTCAGTTAAGGGCTCCCCTTTTGTACAATGAAGCAATGTAAGAAATAAAAGTTTGGGAATTTTCCTGTGTCTTAAGAAATGAAACAGTACTGTAGGATTTTGATGATTTTTAAAGAAATGCAGAGTGGAAAATTCACTGGATGATATAAATATATAGCTGTTTCTAGGGGGGAAGAGACTGTCTTGTGTAGAAGTATGAAAAAATTAGAAACACTACAACCATGGAGATAGAATATTTTCATATTTATAGTTCTTTTAAATGTACCCATTTTAAATTTGGAGTCACTATGTTAATTTAGAGGAAAAAAAAAATATATATACACATAAGTTGGATTGATTTATCTTTATAAATGTGAAGGTTTGGAAGAAACTCAAAGAAATATGGAGGAAAGAAAAAAGTTTTTGTTTGTGTTCTAAAGTGCTTTTGGAGGAGATTTTTCTGGGCTCTCATTTCTTTAGTCTGGAAACTTCCCAAGCACAGGCTCTGTGGGTACAGGGACCCACAGGACTCTGACTCATTTGCTTGCATTCTGCCCTCGTAAAGCAACTCTTGGTAAGTGGTTTGCTTTTCCCTGCCAGTTTCTTCATAGAAGGATGAGGGTGTCTTAGAAACCAGTATTAAGTAGCTATGAAGTAACCTTCACTAGTACAAGAAGGGTTTCTATCACATCTCCCAGCCATCATTGGTAAATTAATCAATTGATGTTCTCTGGAGTGTCTCTTGTTAGTATGAACCAGTGCTCCTGAGCTTCTCTCTCCTGGATGAACTGATGAAATAGTTTCTGAGCTTGCAAAGACCAGACCCTGGACCAAGGTGCTGACCTGCCCCCCAGGAGGTAACCATCCCCTGAGAACTCAGCGCTGCCCAACAGAAATATAATGAGAGCCGCTCATGATAGCCACATATGTAATTTAAGTTTCTGAGTAGCCACATTACAAAAAACAAAAAGAAACAGGTGAAGTTAACTTTAATAACCTATTTTATTTAACCCAGTATACCAAAGTATTATCAATATGTGATATTATCAATTACAATCAATATAAAATTCTTGATTTTTACTTTTTTCAAAAAGTCTGAAATCTAGTGTGTAATTTATACTTACGACACATCTCCATTTGCACTAGCGCCATTTCAAGGGCGCAGTAGCCACTTGTGACTAGCAGCTTCTGTGCTGGGCATTGTAGCTTCCACCAGCCTTATCCTTAAGCAAGAAGACCTCGCATAAATCTGAGAATAACCCCTTAATATTTTCCATCCAATGACTTTGGTATTGTGTTTGGTTTTTCTTTTTCCTTTTTTATTGTTGTAAAAATATATATAACATAGAACATTTTCCAATTCCACATTTCTGCATGTACAATTCAGTGATGGTATTGTGTTTTAGACACAGAATTACATCTTGGTGTTGACTTAGTGAGGGCTATAGAAAATTAGTTCTGGTCCTTCAGCCAGTATGAGTGAACAGGCCAAATGGTACAGTGAAACATCTCTGTAAGGTCATTTATATTTTAGATTTGTGAATTTGGATGCCAGGAGGTGTGCTGGGGCCTGTAAATAAAATATTTAGACTATTAAGACCAAAAAAAAAAAAAAAAAACCCATTGCCATCAGGTCGATTCAGACTCACAGTAATCCTAAAGGACAGAGTAGAACTGCTCCATAGGGTTTCCAAGGAGTGGCTGGTGGATTCGAATTGCTGACCTTCTGGTTAGCAGCCGGTTTCTTAACCACTGCACCATCAGGGCTCCGTTTAGATTATTAGATTCCTGCAAATAGAAGAGAGGGCTGCTTATCTGCCTTTGTGAGCTGTGATATGGTAAAGTGTGTGCAGTGCCTGGCCTGGTCTCCAAAACTCAGGGCATTGCCACGTTTAATTCCTCTCATCTGTCACCTTGCTGTCTACCTGTTATGGGCCCCTACCCAGCCCCACCCTACCTTTGCCTTGTTTATATGAGTATTGTTGTTTACTAATTTGTGCTCTTGTTCAGTTGCTTATTGTGACAATTTGGGAAGCAAGGCCACTGGAAAATCTAGAGCAGAGAAATCATTATTTGATATCAAATATCAGTCTGCCAGGAACAGATAAGATTAGAATGTAACAAGACACAGGCACAGTACCAAAGAAAGAGAGGGAGAGTAATTCTGTTGGAGGAAAGCAACGAAATATCGAGGAAGGATTTCGTAGTGAAAATTCCCCCAGGCCATTGAACAAGTCACTGCTCTCACCAAGTTCTCAGAAACGTTGCCTTGGATTTCATAAATGGATTGACTTTATCAAATACGTATAATACACAAGTGGCTGAGACATAGTCCCAAACCCTCATCAATTCCTCCTGAAATTAATGTATTCAACACAATTTTTAAAGCACTTGCTATGTGCTAGACATTATTCTTGATTCTGGGGATTCAGCAATGAACAATAATCAAGGCGTCTACCCCAGTGGAGATGTCTGAGTTTATGCGCTGAGAGAAGAAAAGGTGCTAAAAAAGGACAATGATCCGATGACAAGCAAGTGAAACCAATAAATAAACCAGAAACATACAGGTTTGGGTAAGTTCTTTAAAGGAAATGTGGCGATATAGTGGAGAGTAACTGGGAAGGCGTAGTCTAGCAAAGTCAGGAAAGGTTTATCTAAAGGGGTCATATTTGAACTGAGATGTGAAGGAGAAGGAGCCAGCAGAGGGAACAGCATGTGCTGCAGCCTTTGGAGGGAAGGAGCTTGGTATACACCGGAATGGAAGGGAGGCCAGTCGGGCTGCGGTGTATGGAGTGGAGGGTGGTAGGAGATAAGGTGGTGAGGAGGAAGGGCCAGTTTGGGTAAGGCTTGCAGGCTTTATAAGAAGTCTGAATCTTATTCCAAATGTATTGTGAAGTGTTCTTGGGAGGAGAGGGGCATGATCTGATTTATATTTGTAACAGATCTCTCTGGCTGCTGGGCAGAGAGGGGAATAGAAGGGGGCAAGAATAGAAGCAAGGAGATCAATTAATCTATTGGCAGCATTCTACATGAGAAGTGCACTGTTTGGAGTAAGATGGTGGTATCAGAGAGAGAGGTGGGTGGATGTGAGAGTTTTGGAGATGGAGTCAACAAGACTTACAGATATGTTTGTATGTATTACATCAGAGAATAATAGAAATCAAGCCTGACTCCTAGTTTTTTGGTAGATAAGGGCATTGCTGGAAATAAGAGTTCTGGTTTGGCTGTTGGGTAGTTTAGGTGCCAATTAGTTATCCTAATGGAGATAGATGTCAAATAGCCAGTTATGAATGAGAGACCTGTGTTCAGGGTTTTTTTATGTACTCAGCATAAAAGTAGTATATAAGGTCATGAGAATGGAAATCTAGAATCACCAAGGGAGATTTTGTAGGCAGAGAAGAGGGATTGAGCTCAGGCCCAGAGAAATAACAGTGTCAATAGGTCAGATAGGAGACCAAAAAGTGACCACTGAGGTAGGAGGAGGACCAGAAGAGCGGTGTCCCAAAGGCCAAAAGAATCAAGTGTTTAAAACAGGATGGAGTAATCAGTTCTGTTGTAAGTTCTTGAGTTGTTGAGTAAGATGAGAAGACTGTGTGCACTGGGTTTAGCAATGCAGAGGATATGTGTGATCTTGCTGAGCATTTGTAGGGGAGCCATTAGAAGCTCAAGTGAATGGGCCTCCAGCGTTCCCCACAAGGAACTTCCTCATTCTCTCCCTTCTGCACTTTACCTCCGGGGACTAGACGCCTTCTTTGTGTTCAAGTACCTAGCCCTTTCTCTGTCACTGGACTGCCTACCAGGTTGTAATACGATTTTCTGCTAATACTGTGTTCTTTCCAGACTGTGAGCTCCTTGAGAGCAGGATTTATACACTTTTTGTATTTATATGTTTAATGTATGGTACAGACGTTCAGCACATGTTTGCGGAATTAATGAGTTGAGTATTCTCAAATACTGCTTTTTTTTGCTTGCATTGCCTTCCACTGTCTTCTGTCAGGCAGAGGCAAATCTGCCTTCCTGATTCCCAATCTGCTACCCTCTTCCCATGCCATCTGTTTTCTGTAACTTGCCCAGGCTGGGGACACATTTTATCCAGTATTACACTTCCTTCTCCTTCTCTTCCTCCTCCTCTTCCTCTACAGTTGCCAATGGCTGATTCTAAAAGCTTACTTCCCCAGTTGCCATTGAGTCCATTTTGACTCATGGCGACCCCATGTGTGCAGAGTAGAACTAGTCTCCGTGGAATTTTCAAGACTGGGACCTTTCAGAAGCAGACCTCCAGGTCTTTCATCTAAGGCACCTCTGGGTGTGTTTGAACCTCCAGCCTCTCAGTTAGTAGCTGTCTTAGTCTGGGTTCTCTAGTAGAGCAAAACTGGTGAAGCATGTCTAATATACATACAGA
Source organism: Dugong dugon (assembly GCA_030035585.1). Lineage (NCBI taxonomy): Eukaryota > Metazoa > Chordata > Mammalia > Sirenia > Dugongidae > Dugong > Dugong dugon. Next base: position 13,649,524 of record CM057463.1, on the reverse strand, counting down.
GAAATTTACTTCAGGGAAATGGCTCACACAGTGGAAGGGCTGGCAAATCCCAAATTCATGGATCTGCTGGTGCACAGGGTTGCAGGGGCTGTCGAATCCAAAATCTGCCGGTCAGGTGACAGGCCAGAGACTTCTTCAGGCTTAACGTTACAAGAACCGGAGGTCAGGCAACTAGAAGAGTGCCGGGTCGAGAAACAGTGCTTGAGCTTGGCCAGAACATCCATTTATGTACTGGAGACAGGCCACACACCCAAGGAAACTCCCCTTTCGACTGATTGGCTGCTCGCATCAGATCACATTATAGGAGAGCACAAGCCAAACCATTGAGATTCATAGGCTAGCCAAGTTGACCCATAACATTAACCATCACAGTAGCCCAGAGGTGAACCATTTTGCAGCACCCAGGGACTCCTTAAAAAGCCTTGCTTAGCTCTAATCTTTTCTTCTTGGATGTTTCCCTTAAACCCTATACCCTTCTTGGGAGACCATATGTGAAAACCTGTGGAAATCACTTCTCATTTATTTCAGAAACTTCCGCCTTTTTCCACCTTTGAGTTGTTTGGACAGAGTTATCTGCAGCTACACTGTACAGTTTGCCATTCCTGAAGCTTTTATTTGCTTCGTTGCACACTTAAGTATCTTAATGGCCTTGAAAGTTTGGGCTTCACTGGCCTAGTAGCAACTGACTAGCAACCCCAGAGGGTTCTTTTTAGCAAGTTTTTCCTTCTTTGGCCATTATTTTCCCACCAGGGCTATGTGGAAGTGATTTGTTTTCTTCTACACTACTTCTGTTTGTTTTCCACTTAATTATCCTCCTGTTGCGACACTCCAATTATGCTAGTTGCTGTGGAGATACTAAGTGTATCGCTGATGGGGGATTATTCCTTTAGGTGGAAGGATAGAAGCAAGAGGAGGATATAAATCTTGTTTTCATGCAAATGTTTCCTAGTAACAAAAATAACTAAAAGTTACTAGAGACTTAGGTTCAGAAATGTCTATACAGGGCTTACTTATGTTTTTAGAAGGGACTGGCTTTCTTAATTAAAGAAAACATTGATTTAAGATTCTGGTCATATTAGAGATTAATTCCCTGTTTTTATACTTGACTTCATTCTTTAAGGAGCCCTGGTGGCACAGTGGTTGAAAGCGTTCGGCTGTTAACAGAAAAGTGTGGCTATTCTAACCCACCAGTCACTCTGAGGGAGAAAGATGTGGCAGTCTGCTTCTATAAAGATTTACAGCCTTGAAAACACTATGGTGCAGTTCTACTCTGTCCTGTAGGGTCACAGTTCTACTCTGTCCTGTAGGGTCACTGTGAGTTGGAATCAACTCGAGGACAGTGGGTTTGGTTTGGGTTTGGGTTCATTCTTTAATTTATATCCTTTGTTTAATAGGGTGTTGCCCACATATGGAGAAAATCTTCTGTGAACTTCACCTTTTTAAATGCATTTCTTAAAACCTTTTTTTTTCCTTTAACTTTACTAAAAGGGACATGTTTTAATATCACTCCATTTGGTTTTTATTTCACAAAATCTTGATATTTTCTATGAACTATACGATAGTTAGGGTGATATATCCTGGTTTCTCAGAATAGTCCTGGTGTATGCCTGTTGTCCTGGTGTAATTATTAGTTAATAAACCTCTCTTTCAAAATACATAACTGGCCTGGTTTGGTCGTTAAATTATATGGTCACCTTTTTATAGGCCACATTTATTAGAAATCTGAGGGAATTAATATTTTATATACTTTTTGTTTTAATCTACGTAAGTTTTAAATACACACACATATATACATCTATATGTATCTACACATTTTTTCTTTTACTTTTTCCAACTAAACTTATAGAATCTTGCCAAATGTCTCGATATTGTACAAAAGTATATATTTTTATTGTTGCTGCTGTTGTGAGCAAGTCAAAAGAATTTCTCATGTTAGAGTCCTGACTTTCTCATGTTCTTTATCACTGTGATTCTTTTTCTTCTTATTGGTCACAGTGCTGATAGATTAAATATGTCCAGAGGACATAGGTTTATCAAGGATAATTCACATAATGTATTTTAGGTTGGGAGGAATGTAGAGAATATATATTTGAAATTAGGTAAAGGAAGCTATAGTCTGTGGGATTTCTTTCTCTATCATCTGTCTCTGTGTGTAAATGTGTGTGTGTGAAAGAGAAATTTAGACCAAGCTAGGTGGTTCAAACCCACCCAGTGGCTCCGCGGGAGAAAGACCTGGTGATCTGCTCCCGTAAAAACTATAGCCCAGAAAACCCTATGGGGCAGTTCTACTCTGTCACGTGGGTTCAACTCAACGGCACCTAACAACAATGGTTCTAATTATCTGGCAAAGTCATGGAAACTGGAGTAAAGTGTACTGGTCTTAATGAACCATCTTGTAATTTCCAGTTACGGCTCAATAAATTTTGGAGGTAGGCTCAATCTAACTGTCAAACAGACTTCTAAATTTGCAGTGATTCCTTCCTCTATTGTTCCTTCATTGGCACTAAAAAAACCAACAAACAAAAAAAAACAAACCCGTTGCCGTGGAGTCGATTCCAACTTATAGCAACCCTGTGAGATAGAGAACTGCCCCATAGAGTTTCCAAGGAGCAGCTGGTGGATTCAAACTGCCAACCTTTTGGTTAGCAGCTGCGTTCTTAACCACTGCACTCATATTAAAAAAACAAACCAAACCAAACCTGTTGCTTTAGAGTTGATTCTGACTCACAGCAACCCGATAGGACAGGGTAGAACTGCCCCGTAAGGTTTCCAAAGCTGTAAATCTTTATGGGAACAGACTGCCATATCTTTCCCCTATGGAGCAGCTGGTAGGTTCAAACCACTGACCTTTTGGTTAGCAGCTGAGAGGTTAGCCATTATAGGCCCTTGTTTTTTTTCCAAGATGCTTTATCCAGTGGAGTAATCTAAGCCTTTTTTTTCCCTTCTCCTTTTAATCTTTCTTTTTGTTGGTTGCTGTTTCGTTTTCCTTCTTGACAAATAAATTGCCTTTAGTAGGTGAGCCAGGAGCAGGGACTTTATGAAACTACATCCAGGAAGAGATTGTTTGTAAAAGTTCTTCCTAAATGGGTTAGTAGAAAAGACAAAATAAAGGTAACACGTGTTAGGTATATGGTGTTAAGCTTTAAGTTTCCTTCATGTTCTTTTTACCCCATTTGCATATGCAGTTAAGCCCCTACCCTACTCTGCCGTCATGATTAAGTAAATGAGGCTGGGCTTTTTGTTTTAAATGGTGTACTTGACCTTTGTTTCTACTAAAATATTATTTAGTAAACAGTGTTAGGGTTGGACACACGCTCACTCTTTTTGAATAGAGGTAATTGATTAGCTATTTTTGAATTCTAAGAATCTTTTGATCCTTTCAACATGAAACTTAAAAGAAGGAAATATTGACTAAGTGCTTTTTTTGAGTCATTTGTTCTCAAAAGCATGATTTGTACTTATTTAAATGAGATTTGATTTTATTCTAGAGAGAATTTGAATTGACTCTTGAAATATAACCAGAGTTTAGCAAATACAGCCATCTGATGAGCCAGCTTTATTATTAAATATTTGTTTATATCCCCCAAGCATTACTCATAGTTTCTTAATATTGCATTTGGAAGCAAAAGTAGTGGAAGTAGCGTTGTGTCAGCTGTGAATTGCCATGGATACGGCTGTCAACAGTGAGAAGAAGAATAAGCTGTATACATGTTGGCTGAAGCATAGCAACGATTGTGAGGATGGCACAGGACAGGGCAGTGTTTTGTTCTGTTGTACATAGGGTCGCTATGAGTCAGAACCGACTTGACAGCACATAACAACAGCAACAACAACAATATTGACCACAACTTGAGACTGTAGTCCTTAGGTTCAAAATTCATCCTGAGGGTGCTTTTTGGGGGGAGTTGAGGGGGAGGTGGTGAGGGAAGAGGAGTCTCAAAGATCTTACATCCTTGGATTAGGACTGAACAGTAAAATTCATTATGCAATACACTGCTACTTTGCAAAAGGTGTTCAGGATGGCCAGCTAGGTTCTATGTGCATTTCTGAACTGTAGATGTAATTGACAGAAACCTTAAGAAGGCTGTTTGAAATTGAGATGTTTTTATTTTAAAACAGTCTAAAACCTACAACGTATTTTGAAAAGTGGAGAAAAATATCTTTTGGGACCTGCCGTTATTTCTGTAGACAAATATCTGTTTTATTGGCTTCATGTTAGCCTGGTTGCCTACTTAGCTGATGAGAAAATGGTCAGTTTTCAAGAGGTAATTGAAAATAGCTCTTTTTAAATCATCTGGGATTTGGCATGGTGGGGCAGAGGAGGCGTGAAATCAAAAAGGCTACTCTGTTGCTGGCGAGTGCATTCCAACTCATGGCGACCCCACATGTTACAGAGTAGAGCCAAGCTCTGTAGGGTTTTCTTGGCTGTAATCTTTTTTTTTTAAATTAATTAATTTTTCTTGTACTTTAGATGGTGGTTTACAGAACAAATAGTTTCTCATTAAACAGTTAGTACATATATTGTTTTATGACAATGGTTAACAATCCCATGACATGTCAACATTTTTCCTTCTCAACTTTGAGTTCCCTGTCACCAGCTTTCCTATCCCCTTCTGCCTTCTAGTCCTTGTCCCTGGACTGTTGTGCCCCATTAGTCTTGTTTTGTTTTATGGGGCTGTCTAATCTTTGGCTGAAGGGTGAACCTCGGGAATGACTTCATTACTGAGTAAAAGGGTATCCGGGGGCCATATTCTTGGGGTTTCTCCAGTCTCTGTCAGGCCAGTAAGTCTGGCCTTTTTTTCTGTGAGTTAGAATTTTGTTCTACATTTTTCTCCAGCTCTGTCTGAGACCCTGTGTTGTGATCCCTGTCAGAGAAGTCAGTGGTGGTAGCCGGGCACTATCCGGTTGTACTGGACTCAGTCTGGTGGAGGCCATGGTAGTTGTGGTCCATTAGTCCTTTGGACTAATCTTTCCCTCGTATCTTGTTTTCTTCATTCTCCCTTGCTCCCAAAGGTGTGAGACCAGTGGGATATCTTAGATGGCTGCTCACAGGCTTTTAAGACCCCAGACGCTACTCACCAAGGTAGAATGTAGAACGTTTTCTTTATAAACTGTGTTATGCCAATTGAGCTAGATGTTCCCGGGGACCTGGTCCCCACAGCCCTCTTGGCTGTAATCTTTACAGAAGTGGATCGCCAGGCCTTTTTTCCGTGACACCACTGGTGGGTTTAATCCTTCAGTGTTTCGATTAGTAGTCAAGCACCAACCATTTGTGCCACCCAGGGACCTTTAAAATGGCTAGAGGTGTTAAAAAAAAAATTGAGTGTATACTCTCAGCAAAACGTGGTTCTAAATATAAACTAAAATAAACCAAAGAAATAACAGTCCATCTCTTCAAAGAGCTCATGTTTAAATGTTATTTAACTATAGTCAAATGCAGATTCACTAAGTTTTTTTCCCTTGCTGATTTGTGTAACCAGTGGTCTGTGTTGGTTTCTAATGGAGACTGGACCATCTTTTCTATAGTTTTCACAGACTGGGGACAAAGTAAATATGAGTTGTGACAAGTGATTTTAGCTCTTTTACAAACTTGGAAGTCTTTTCTGTCTTCTCAAGTCAGGAACAAGGTGGGGCTCATACATGGAAGAGCAGCTGGGCTGAGCTAGGAAGGATAACAGCTCAGGAGAGAAGACAAGATACTCCAGACTGAGCCAGTGAAGAAGAGAGGCTAGGCTAAGAAGCTTGAGTGAGGGGCTGATGGCCCTGAGGCCAGTGACTGAGCAGTTTTAGGACTCCCAAGGGATGGAGCATCTGGGCCAAGTGATGATGAGAACTTTTTTTTTTTTAATTTTATTGTTGTACTTTAAGTGAAAGTTTACAATTCAAATTAGTGTCTCATATGAAAATGTTCTCCCTATACTGTGACAGCGTACTCCTCCTTTCTACCCCTGATTTCCCGTGTCCATTCAACCAGCTCCTGACCCTCTCTGCCTTCTCATCTCACCTCTGGACAGGAGCTGCCCGTTTAGTCTCATGTATCTACTTGAGCTAAGAGGCACACTCTTCATGAGTATCATTTTATATCCCATAGTCCAGTCTAATCTTTGTCTGAAGAGTTGGCGTTGGGAATGGTTTTAGTTCTGGGTTGACAGATAGTCTGGGGGCTATGCTTTCTGGGGTTCCTCCAGTTTCAGTCAGACCAATAAGTCTGGTCTTTTTACTAAAATTTGACTTTTGTACCCCACTTTTCTCCTGCTCCATCAGGGACTCTCTGTTGTGTTCCATGTCAGAGCGGTTATTGGTGGTAGCCGGGTACCATCTAGTTCTTCTGGCCTCAGGCTGATACAATCTCTGATTTATGTGGCCCTTTTTGTCTCTTGGGCTAATACTTTCCTTGTGACTTCAGTGTTCTTCATTCTTCTTTACTCCAGGTGACTTGGGACCAATTGATGCATCTTAGATGGCCACTTGCTAGCTTTTAAGATCCCAGATGCCACTCACCAAAGTGGGATGCAGAACATTTTCTTAATAAATTTTGTTATGTCAATTGATCTGGATGTGATGAGGACTATTTTTTATAGCAAACAGCAAGATGCTCCTAAGGCTTAGACTGGAAAAATCCTTCCTTCTCCTAGGCTCTGAAGAGAACTTGGCTTAGATTTGGTAGTGGAATTAAGAAAAGCGCAAGAAAAGAGGGCACTCATTCTATGTTGTAGGACTAGTAAAAAAGGCCCGTGACCCAGAAAGGAGGAAGATGAGTATGTATAGCCCTTTAGTTAACACAGGCTTACTGACAAATTTGCAGTGTGCTCTTCACCGTCCTCGCTTGTTTGTACCCTCAAGATTCCCTACATAATTGTGTGACCTTCAAGTGTGGTTGGAATTCACTTGATGGGAACTGGTTTTTATGGGGAAGGACAGATGAAGTACAGGGAAGCTGTCTCTACCTGAGGCAAGGTTTTAAAAACCATGAGAAACTTGGTTTTAGTATTGTGGTTCCTTGAGGCAAGCAGCTAGGAACTCTTCGATTTGGGGGCTTCATTGAAGTGAGTCTTTGACTGCAAGAATGTTCTTAAGTGACATCCTAAAGATGTTGTTTTAAAAGCAAAGCAAGTCCTCTCTATGGTGTGGGTTCATCAGGGTACAATTCAGCAAATGGTATGTTGCAGATTTGTGCTAAGCCCCTGACATGTCTTTATGTTGCACTCTGAGTGACACTTTAATTTCAGCAGGGATGCAGTGTGCCCTGTCATTGGTATATAAAGCATTGCCTTACTATTTGCTGGAATGAATGTGTAAATTGACAGTGAAAAACCCGTGGAGAGACGATGGAGTTATGCCAACATATAAACATGTTATGCCACCAAATGGAGTGCTGCCCTGGCCACAAATGTTTGATCAACCTTAAGCAGTGCTTAGAATGCTCTCTACATTTAGAAGGAGTCCCTGGGTGGTGCAAACGGTTAATGCACTCGGCTGCTAACCAAAAGGTTGGAGGTTTGAGTCCACCCAGAGGTGTCTCAGAAGAAAGGCCTGGCAATCTACTGCTAAAAAATCAGCCTTTAAAAACCTTACGGAGTACAGTTCTACTCTGACACACATGGGGTTGCCATGAGTCAGAATCAACTCAACAGGCAACTAGTTCTACATTTAGAAAGCTTAAGTGCTTATGAATTATAAGGCAAATTTAAACCAGTGATTATGTTTGAGCAGATTGTCATTGTTCTTAAAGAACATAACTGGGGGTTCTTTTTTTTGTTAATGTTCAAGTGTTGCTTCACAGATTAATCGCTAATATTCTGAGTATTTCTTGTTTTTATTTTTGAAAAAAATTCTTGCTATCCTAAATGTTAATAGGATTTTATAGGTAATTCTGAGAAATGCTTTTGAGATATGGAGAGCCTGACTGTCTGAGGGAATGCTTAATTCCTACATGTGTTTCCTTTGTTGTATTAACCTTCCATGAAGTTTCACGAAGACAGACCATGTCTACATGGGGGTGCAATGTGTTGCTTTCCCTTCAGTCATACACAAGAACAATACTGTCCAGTAGAATTTCCCTGGATGATGGAATGTTCTGTAACTGTTCACTGTCCATTATAGCAATCACAAGCCACTTGCTGGTTGTTGAGCACTTACAGTGTGGCTAGTGTGACTGAGGAACTGGATTTTTAATTTTAATTTTAACACAAACTTAAGTAACTGCATGTCTTAGTTATGTAGTGCTGCTTTAACAGAAATGCCACAAGTGGATGGCTTTAACAAAGAGAAATTTATTTTCTCACAGTCTAGTAGGCTAGAAGTCCAAATTCAGGGCTTCAGCTCCAGGGGAAGGCTTTCTCTCTCTGTCAGCTCTGGAGGAAGGTTCTTCTCAACAATCTTCCCCTGGACTAGGAGCTTCTCCACACAGGAACCCGGGTCCAAAGGACACGCTCTGCTCCCAGTGTTGCTTTCTTGGTGTTATGAGGTTCCCCTGTCTGTCTGCTCACTTCTGTCTTTTATATCTGAAAAGAGATTGGCTTAAGACACTGTCTAATCTTGTAGATCTCGTCGATATGACTGCCACTAATCCATCTCTTTACATCATAGTGATAAGATTTACAAGACATAGGGAAATCACATCACATGACAAAATTGTAGACAGTCTTACAATACTGGGAATCATGACCTAGCCAAGTTGACATATATTTTGGGGGGACACAATTCAATCCATGACACTGCATGTAGCTTGAGGTTATTGTAATTGGACAGCCCAACACTAAAAAGTTAGAACAAATCTGAGAGGCCATTCACTCAATGTCTTTATTATTTTTTTCCTTCAGCAAATACTTGATGAGTGCCTCCTGTGTACCAAGCGCATTTCTAGATACTGAGGATGCAAAATTAAATAGTACAAATTGCAGCTGAGGTCACTGGGGCTCACAGAATTAAAGCGACCCTTTGAAGATCACAATTAGCCGATATAAGAGTCCAGGTTAAAACCAGATCTCCTGATTGCTAATTGAATATTTTGCCGTTCGCGCTCTTTTCCCCAGGAAGCCCCTTTGCTTCTTATTTACATCATATTTCTTACAGTTCTCAATTAGAGTGCCTCACCAACAAATATCTTATTATAACTTAGCTGAAGTACCATGAAAACTAAGTGAAAAACAATTGTGTGTATCCCCTCTAGAAAGAGTACACGTTTGCATTTACCCTAGACTTTTTGTTTGTTTAGAACCATGAGGGAAAAATGAGATTATTTACTTTCTGCAAGGCTGAATAAGAATTGTTCTTTACTCTTTCTCTTTAGAAACGTTAGAGAGGTGGAGAAAACTCCCAGGTTCTTTTTTCATGAGCTAAACCTCATCCTTCTCTTGAAGGTGCCATGTTTTAAGTAAGGCAAAGGTGGCATCAAGATGTTCAAAGCCTGCGGATTGTGCTTTGAAAACAAGAGAGAGAGCAGCATGGTCATCAATAATGACATTTGTAATGCTCCTTAAACTTTTCCTTCCTGTTCTTAGGTGTAGTTTCTGACTATGCATAACTTAGAAGCCCAAGGTAAAAGCATACGACTCTCGTTTTGTTGGTTCAATATCACCATGCCATTTTGTGACACAACCCATTGGCACCTGGGTGGTGCTGCAGGTTCCACCAGCAGGAGCTCTGATTTACGTCATAGCGAACTCTTGGTAGGAGCCCTGGTGGCACAGTGGTTAAAGTGCTTGGCTGCTATCCAAAAGGTTAGCCGTTGCAACCCACCAGCCGCTGTGCAGGAGAAAGATGTGGCAGTCTGTTTCCATAAAGATTACAGCCTTGGAAACCCTATGGGGCCGTTCTCCTCTGTCCTGTAGGGTCACTATAAGTCAGAATTGACTCTCCAGCAATTTGTGCGTGTGTGTGTGTGTGTGTGTGTGTGTGTGTGTGTGTATGAACTTTGCTACCCACCCCTACTGTCCCCCAACGAGTGGTAGGTGGTCATAGTGCCGGGCATGTGAGTGCTTTGCTTCATCTTCCTTTCTGTTGCTCAAGATTACATTGCAGAAGATCCCACTAGCCTTCCCCTCATTTCACTTCCTTCTTTTCTTCTTCCCTTTTTCCAGTTTAATTGTTTCTTTCATTTGGGCATCAAGTAATTCTTTTACTTATTTAATTGTTTGTTTCTTTCATTTGGGCATCAAATAATACTTAAGGTCTTGAGAAGTTAGTTAAGCCTGATTTCTTGATTCCCATTTGATCCTCTCTTCACATCATCTTTCCTCCAAGGCTTACAAGAAGACCTTGAAAGCCTTGGCTTTGTAAGACAGGGGCTTATGTAAACATGCTAATATGTCATTTGCTTTGTGATCGCTTGGAGGAAGTGTGAGAAACCAGCTGAGATGTGAGATATGACACCATTGACACAAACGGGTGAATTCTTCATCAAAGAGATCATTCCTTTTTTTACACAAAGTTTCGCACAAGAGAAAAAAGCTGCTGATAACTACTGAAGGGACTAGAGTCAACAACCTCTTAGGAATCTTAAGAGCAAGGACAAAAAGATGGTTGCTGTTATTTGCCTGACTCATGGCAACCCCATGTGTTACAGAGTAGAACTGCTCCATTAGGTTTTCTTGGCTGTAATCTTTTCTTTTCTTCTTTTTTTTTTTCCGTAACTTTATTGTAATAGCCAAAAAACTAGAAACAAGCCACATGCCCATTAACAAGTGAGTGGATAAACACATTGTGGTATATTGATATCTGTGGGAATACTATACAGCAATAAAAAGGAATGGACTTTTGAATCAGACAATAACATGGATGAATCTCAATATAATTATGCTAAGTGAAAGCAGCCAGACCAAAAAAGAGTACATACTATATGATTCTATTTATATAAAATTCTAGAAAATATAAACTAATCTCTATAGTGACAGAAAGCAGATCAGGAGTTGCCTGGGGAACAGGAGGAGAGAGGGAGGGACTTAGCTGTAATCTTAAAGGAATCAAATCACCAGGCCTTTTCTTCCACAGTGCCAATGTGTGGGTTCGAATCACCAAGCTTTAGGTTAGCAGTCAAATGAAAACCATTTGTGGGACCTTAACAAAAGATAGTTGTTGTGTGCTATTGAGCTGATTGCAACTTATAGCAACCCTATATGACAGAGCAGAACTGCCCCATAGGGTTTCCTAGATGTAATCTTTACAGGAGCAGATCTCCAGGTCTTTTCTTCCGCAGAGCAGCTGATGTGTTCTAACCTTCGACCTTTTGGTTAGCAGCCGAGCTCTTAACCATTGTGCCACCAGGGCTCGTTTAACAAAAGATTAGGAGAGAGAAAATAAAAGCCAGAGGAAATGGATTACAGAACCAACAGCCTGAAATGGCTGGGAATCAAACATAGGCTTCTTGAGTTAGAGCTAAATAGTACAAGTGTTTATCTCTGGCTAAATTACTACTCAGATATAGCTATTCAAGGAGGCCTGCTGTGCAATGGTTAAGCACTTGTAGCTAACCAAAAGATCTACGATTTGTACCCACCCACCAGCCGCTCCTTAGGAGAAAGATGTGGCAGTGTCTGCTCCCCTAAAGATTTACAGCCTTGGAAACCCTATGGGGCAGTTCTACTCTGTCGTTATAGGGTCTCTATGAGTTGGAATCAACTCATGGCAGTGGGTTAGGTTTTGGTTTAGGGCTATTCTGCTCATCTGCTATCCTACTCAGGTATGTATACTACAGGATCCATGCAGCATCCATTATAAATAATCCTTCCATATATCCTGTGGAGTTACTTTGCCTCTCAACAAAATTTTTCTCTGCCCAAGTACAGGTGGATGCTCACTGGTAGTTTTTCTGTAATTGTACTGCCCCCTCCCTAAATTTGCTTCAGGCTTAATTCATATTTATCCATTCCTACTTCATTTTTATTTTCAAAGACAGGATTTTATTTGAGTAGGAGTAGTAATCATAGTAAATATGTATGTTTTGCTTTAATTTTATCAATGATATAATTATGCTATATTTAACTGGGGAGGCTGGCCTCTTTGCTCCTTGCCAGTATGTCACCACAAATGACATCTTGCTAAAAAGAAAACTTCAAGTTTCTAGGACTGAATATTTTTATTTGCTTACTCCTCACATAGTGACCAAAAAGAAAAAGGAGGTTTACTGTTTTTATCCTTAGTATGTAATGATATTAAGCAGACTATGTGCTTGTCATAGTATACCTTTTTTTAAGAGACTGTTAATATGGTAGCTGCTATTTGGAAAATTTGTTTGAGAAGTTTTAGTCTCCAGTTTTTTCTTTAGCTTTTTAATTATAATGTTAATCCACATTTATTTTAGAAAATTAGAAACCTGAATAAGCAATAGGAAAATTTAAGTTACCTATAAATCTACTGCCTAGAGATAACCCCTGTTTAACATTTTGTGGTGTAATTCCTGAGTCATATATGTTTACACATGTAACTTTTTAAAAATAGGAAAAATAGGGTCATACAAATAAGATGAAAGATTTTAAAATGTTTCTTAACTTTTCCTACTCTTGGCTTCTTCTGTGATCCAAGAATATATAAAATTCCTTATGATTTCACTTTTTTTTTTTTATTTAACTCTTAAATTTTTCCTCATCTGGATTTTAATTTGGTGTTAGGTCCGAAGTATCTAACTTTTTTTCTCCAAAAATGGTTAGCCAGTTGGCACTATTTCTTAAATCTACTGGTTTGAAATAGCTGCTATTATTATTAACAACGCTTCTCCTGAACTTACTCTGTCCACATTCAGTGCTTTACATAAATTTTCTCATCTTCTCAACAACCTCATGAGGATAGATTTTTTTTATCTCAATTCTACAGCTTAGTGAGGTTAAGAGGTCTGCCCTAATGCTACAGTCAGGAAGTAGCACAGGCTACTTTGTAACCCATTCCTTCCAATGATATTATATACTGGATCGTGAATCACATACTGTAAATATATTGCTATCTGTACAGTATGTAAAAATTTTAAATACTTTATTCTCTTTTTGGATTTTCTAGCTGTTCATTCATCTGTCTGTCTAATCTTCTAACACTGCCACACTGGTTTCATTATTGCTGCTTTACAAAGTGTTTAATATTTGAGAAGAAAAAAAACTATTTTGTTATCCTTTTTAAAAAAAATTGGACTAGTCTCATTTACCCAGGTGAATTTTTAGAACTTGTCAAAGGAATTCTAAATCCTGGTATTGGAATTGGAATTGCATTAGGTTTATAAATTAATTTGAAGAGTATTGGCCTCTTTACAATGAGACTTTCTATTCAACAATGCTTCTCCATCTATTCTAGTTTTATATACTCATTGATATAAGCTTATACTTTTATTTATATAGTTTTTACTCGTTTCTTATCAAGTTAATTCCTACTATTGTTGGTTTTGGGGGGTGAGGGCTATTAAAATGAGACAAAAACATCATTTTCAAATTGGTCACTATGGATATATAAGAAAAAAATTTTTTTTGCTTTTTGTATATTTTTAAGATTTATTTTACAACTAGTCACCTTACTAAGCTCAAATGACTTTCATTTGATTGTCTGAGCTTTTCTATTTTATGCATGAATGTACCTATTTCTCTTAAATATTTATCTGTTAGCTTTTCCTTGTCTTAATTTGTTTTGTATGTTTTAGACTATTCAGTGAGTAAGTAGCGGTGAGGTGTCTTCCCAGGGCTCTGTCTTGAATATGAATGCTGCCATATTGACTTTTGAGTTGCGATAATTCAATAAAATAAAATTTTAATTATATTGCAAATCACATACTTCACAAATCACTTATATCTAGAATATATATTTAAAAAAAGGGAAGAAAGAAGAAAAAGTTCAAAACTCAACAGAAAGAAAACAAACAGCCCAATAATAAAAATAGTCAAAAGTCTTCAATAGACACTTCACTAAAGAGAATGTACGGACGGCAAATAAGCACGTGAAAAGATATTGGATATCATTAGCCATTAAAACCTAACCTAACCTAATCTGTTGCCGTTGTGTCGATTCCGACTCATACGACCCTACAGGACAGGGTAAAACTGCCCCATAGAGTTTCTAAGGAGCACCTGGTGGATTTGAACTGCCGACCTTTTGCTTGGCAGCCATAGCACTTAACCACTACACCACCAGGGTTTCCCATTAGCCATTAGTGAAATGCAAATTAAAACCACAGTGAAATGCTACTCCACACCTATTAGAATGACTAAAATTAAAAAGATCAACAATACCAGGTGCTGGCAAAAATGGGGAACAACCAGAACTCTCATACATTGCTGGAGCAGAATGGAAAATGATACAACCACTCTGGAATACAGCCTGGCATTTTCTTATAAAGTTAAACATACATTTACCATGTTACCCAGAAGTTCCACTCCTGGATATTTTTCCTAGAGAAATGAAAACTTTTGTTCAAAAGCCACTACATGGATGTTTATAGCAGCTGTATTCAAAATGGCCAAAAACTAGAACTACCCAAATATCCTTCAGCGGGTAAATGTATCCACAAACTGGGTACATTCATATAACTGAATACTACTCAGCGATAATATATATTATAAATGTATAATATTTATACAGCAATGACTTTGGATCTCAAAGACATTACGCCAAGAAAGCCAGTCCTAAAAGGCTACATAGTATAAAATTCCATATGACATTCTTAGAAAGACAAAACTATAGGGAAAAGATGAATGGTCACCAGAGTTTAGAGGTAGAAGCGGGGTATGGCTATAAAGCTATATAGTACAAGGAAGTTTTTGGAGTGGTGGAACTGTTCCGGATGCTGGTTGTGGTGGTGGTTACACCAGTCTATGTCTGTGCTGGAATTTATAAAACCGTATATCAAAAAAATTCAATTTTGCTGTATGATAATTTTAAAAAGAAAAAAAAATTAGACCATGGATTTTATAGCCATTTAAATGAGAAGAGATGCTGAATTTTTCATATTCAATTGATCATTTTCTCTTAACATTTTGATGTATGATATTCTAATGTTGACCCATCTTTACATGCCTAAATACCAATTGATTATGGCATATTATTCTTTTAAATAGATTCTGAATCTGATTTGTTAGGATTTGTTTAGGGGTAAGCCATCAGTTTGTATCTGAGGTTTCCCGCCTTTGCCAGACTTTAGAATCTCACCTTCAATGTTCAAGTATAAGCGGCTTCTTTTCTTTTTTTGCGGAAGGTCTGAAGACATTACTTAAAATTAAACCATTCATTTTCACAGTTGTGATACTCTGTGAACTTCCTGTCATTTCTTATGCTTTTCACTCTGAGTTTAGGGGTTCAGGTGTAACAATCACAACTTTGTGTCATAAAGGAAAGAACTAGATTGGCAATTGTCTGGGCCCTGGAAGACCTAATGAAAAAAGTGCAGAAAGCAGAGGTTTCAAGACAGAGAGCTTTTCTATCTGTTGTTCAACCTTCCTCTCTGGACTTAAAAAAAAAAAAAAAAAAAAAGGCCCCTATTTCTGGGAAGTTTTAAATGCAGTCTGTATTAAGCAGAGGGAGGTACAGAGTGACCTTTCAAGATATTTTAAATTTAAGTGTCTATAATTAGAAAACACTATTTGAGTTCTTATAATAAAATTTTTCAGTTTTAAAGCACCCAACTAAACTCGCTCATGTGCATCTGTGGATTCTGCTCTCAGAAAATCTCAAAGTATAAAACTTGTAAAAATCCTTGTCTTCTTCTTCCCCCTTTGTAGGATTACTTCAGTGACTTCCTTGCAAGGAGCTTCCATGTGACTCCTTAGGAACACAGCTGGCTGTCTTACAAAGAGAGAGCTGGTGGATAAATAAATATTTATAGCCATCTACCCTGGGCCCTGGTGGTACAATGTTTAAGAGCTTGGCTGCTAAGCAAAAGGTTGACTGTTTAAACCCACCAGCTACTTGCAGGGAGAAAAGACCTGGCAATCTGCTGCTGTAAAGATTACAGCCTTGGAAAGCCTATGGAGCAGTTCTTCTTTTTTTAATATAATATTTTATTCTGATTTTTATGAATGTTTACACAGAAAATTAGGTTCCCATTTAATGATTTCTATACATATTGCTCGGAAATCCTGGTGGCATAGTAGTTAAGAGCTACGGATGCTAACCAAAAGGTTGGCAGTTTGAATCAGCAAGGTGCTCCTTGGAAACCATATGGCACAGTTCTACTCCATCCTGTGGGGTTGCTATGAGTTGGAATCGACTCGACGGCAATGGGTTTTTGGTGGGTTTTTTTTGGTATACATATCGTTCAGTGATATTGGTTACATTTTTCACAATGTGTCAACATTGTCTTTATTTCTGTTCTGGTTGTTCTGTTTCCATTAATCTAGCTTCCCTGCCCCCTTCCCCTTTGCCTTCTCATCTTTGCTTTAAGGTAAATGTTGACTGTTTGGTTTCATATAGATGATTTTTTAAAGGAGCACAGTACTCACAAGTTATATTGTTTATTTTATGAGCCAGTCCGTTATTTATCTGAAGGGTGACCTCCAGGAGTGGTTTCAGTCCAGTTTAAACATTTCTCAGGTTGATAGTCTCAGGGTGTCCTCTAGTCTCTACTGGTCCAGTAAGTCTGGCCTTTTTTTTTTTTTTTTTTTTTAAGAATTTGCATTTTGTTCTACATGTTTCTCCTATTCTATCCAGGACTATCTATTGTGTCTCTGGTCAGAATGGTCGGTAATGGTAGTCAGGCACCATCTAGTTCTTCTTGTCTCAGGGTAGATGAGGTTGTAGTTTGTGTAGGCTGGGAGCCCTGGTGGCGCAGTGGTTAAGAGCTACGGCTGCTAATGAAAAGTTTGGCAGCTAAAATCACCAGCTGCTCCTTGGAAATCCTATGGGGCAGTTCTACTCTGTCCTATAGGGTCACTATGAGTTGGAATTGACTCAGTGGTAACAGGTATTAGTACTGTAGACTAGTTTCTTCTTTGAGTCTTCGGTTTGCTGCAGACTAATAGAGACCAATAGTTGTATCTTAGATGGCCACTTGCAAGCTTTTAAGACCCCAGATACTACTCACCAAACTAGGATGTAGAACATAAACTTTATGAACTATGTTATGCCAATTGACCGAGTTGTCCCACTGTGGGGCAGTTCTGCTCTGTCCTGTAGAGTCACAGTGAGTCAGAATGGATTCGGCAGCACACAGCACCACCACTCTGGGCCAGATTTTGTGCCAGGAAGACAGCAGAGAACCTGACAGACATGGTCCTTTCCCTCATGGGGCTTACAGTCTGACAGTAAAGAAACAATTACATCTTTAAAATAATTGACTAAATAATTAAAAATAACAAGCTCTTACGATGGAGAAGTTTAGAGCAATGTGGAAGTGAATGAACCCCCAAAACACCAAACCCATGGCCGTCGAGTTGATTCTGACTCATAGTGACCCTATAGGACAGAGTAGAACTGCCCCTAGAGGATTTCCAAGGCTATACATCTTTGATTTTTTTGGGTAACTTTTTATTATTTTTTTTATTATTGTACTTCAGATGAAAGTTTGCAAAACAAACTAGCTTATCATTAAACAACTAGTACATATATTGTTTTTCGACGCTGGTTACCAACCCACAACAT
This sequence comes from Dugong dugon, assembly GCA_030035585.1. NCBI lineage: Eukaryota > Metazoa > Chordata > Mammalia > Sirenia > Dugongidae > Dugong > Dugong dugon. Next base: position 13,631,977 of record CM057463.1, on the reverse strand, counting down.
GTCAACACTCTCCCCTTCTCAGGTTCCCTATTACCAGCTTTCCTGTCCCCTCCTGGCTTCTAGTCCTTGCCCTGAGGCTAGTGTGCCCCTTTTGTCTCATTTTGTTTTATGTGCCTGTCTGATATTTGGCCAAAGGGTGAACCTTAGGACTGACTTCATTACTGAGCTAAAAGGGTGTCTAGGGGCCATACTGTCAGGGTTTCTCCAGTCTCTATCAAACCAGACTTTTTTTGTGTGTGTATGGGTTAGAATTTTGTTCTACATTTTTCTCTAGCTCTGTCCTGGACCCTCTGTTGTGATCCCTGTCAGAGCAGTCAGTGGTGGTAGCCGGGCACCATCTAGTTGTACTGAAGTCAATCTGGTGGAGGCCGTGGTAGTTGGGGTCCATTAGTCCTTTGGATGAATCTTTCCCTTGTGTCTTTAATTTTCTTCATTCTCCCTTACTCTTGAAGACCAGTGGAGTATCTTAGATGGCCACCCACAGGCTTTTAAGACCTCAGACACTACTCACCAAAGTAGAATGTAAAATGTTTTCTTTATAAACTATGTTATGCCAGCTGAGCTAGATGTTCCCTGAGACCATGTTCCCCACAGCCCTCAGCCCAGGAATTCGGTTCCTCAGGGAGTTTGAATGTGTCCATTGAGCTTCCATGACCTTGCCAAGGCTGTAAATCTTTATGGAAGCAGAATGCCACATCTTTCTCCCACAGAGCAGCTAGTGGGTTCGAACCACCGACCTTTCAGCTGGTAGCTGAGTGCTTAACCACTGTGACACCAGGGCTCCTCAAGGCTTCTCTAAGAACTGATGTTTGTTCAGGAATGCATGAGGTTCATTATAAAGGCTATCTCTTGCTGTTCCTCCTTACAGAATGCTACATTTTACTAGCTACCAGTTGCCGTGGAGTCAGTTCTACCTCATGGTGGCCTCATGTGTGTCAGAAGTAGAACTGTGCTCTGTAGGGTTTTCAGTGGCTGATTTTTTGGAAGGAGATTGCCAGGACTTTCTCCTGAGATGCCTTTGGGTAGACCCAAACTGCAAACCTTTGTGTTAGCAGCTGAGCACGTTAAATGTTTGCACCACTTAGGGACTCCATGCTACATTTAGTGACTGCGGACTACAAGTGAATTAGTCTGTTTCTGCTCTTTTTTGGTGTCTTTGTTAATACCTCAGAGTATTAAAATGAGAATACATGGCTGTAGTCAATTAACCAAATTGAATAGTAACACCATTCCATCCGAATAAAAATTCTTAAATGATTTGTTTTAAGAACAACAGATTTTGCCTGATCGACCGAAAAAGTTTGATATATCACTAGGCCATCAATTTATTTATGGGACTTATGGGATAACCATGAAAGTTCAGCTGCATCATGTCTTCCATGAACAGTACAGGAATATCTGAAGAAACATTGGTCATTTTATAGCTAATGGTTGCTTTCTAATAACCAGTCTTTTAAAAAATTCATTTGTTTTCTAACTTACAATAAGGTGCTTCCATACCACAATAGCTTTTGTAATTTGGAAGAGTTCCATGTTGAACTGTTAGGTAGAGCCTGAGCAGACTATGACAAATAGACATAGTCTTCCAAGCTGTTTAGTCCCCTGAGATGATTCTGGCTGTTCTTTTGCCAGATGATGGCTCTCAAGTCCATTAGACTTAAAAACAGATGCTTCTGGGGAAAGTCGCTTTTCAATACATCAGGTTACTTAGTGTTTTTTATGTGGCTGCATTTGGGCCATCTCCTGATGTCAGAGAATTTGTTTTGCAAATCTGGCACTGTCTCCTCCTCAGCTCTTATCAGAAGCTTGGCTGGAGGAAATAGAAATAAAGGATGGCCTGAAGATTTCTGGTACAATTGTGTCCCTGAAATAAGCCAGGCCAGTAGAGCTGCATATTTGTAGGCATTGCCTTGCCTTCCCACTAAAGAAACTTTAGCAAGTTATGCTTTGGAATTTATTGAGGAACACAATGAAAACTGTTCTACGACACTTACAGTGATCTACCTGGTTTGCAGTATTGCACATTGCCTACTGTGTACAGACCTGCAGTGCGCATTTTACAGGTAAGTGTCAAGTCAAGTTTTTTTTCTCCTGGGGAAAACAATACGTGGTCCCTTGCACCCTCTTCTCCCAATACATACGGATATGAGAATGCACGTACACTCTCTTGAGTTTGAAAAGTAGTGTTTTGGTTTGTTTTTCCCCTTTTTGTTCTAGCTGCAAAAGAATAGAGAGCCGGATACACAGCTCAAGTTTAGTCGTTATCTAAGATTTAACTAACCAGTTGCCGTCAAGTCTATTCTGACGAATGGCAGCCCTGTGCATGTCAGAGTAGAACTGTGCTCTGTAGAGTTTTCCGTGGCTGATTTTTCAGAAGTAGATTGCCAGGCCCTTCTTCTTAGGTACCTCACCGTGGACTCAAACCTCCAACCTTTCAGTTAGCAACCGAGTGCACTAACCATTTGCACCACTCAGGGACTCCAGGACTTAGCTGTTTCTGTTGTTGTTGTTGAGTGCCACTGAGTTGATTTTTGGCCATTGCGACTCCATGTTAAAGAGTAGAACTGTAATCTTTATGGGAGCAGCTTGCCAGGTCTTTGTTTCATGGAGCCACAGAGTGGGTGCAAACCACCGACCTACTCTGTTTCTCTTGGTCTCTTGTCTGTATTTGTTAGTCACTTAACAAATACCTATAATGCTTACTATAAGCCAGGTGCTGTTCAGCTGCTAACCAAAAAGTTGGCAGTTCAAATCCACCAGGCGCTCCTTGGAAACTGGAAACCCTATGGGGCACTTCTGCTCTGTCCTGTAGGCTATGAGTTGGCATCGACTGGACGGCAAGGGGTTTGGTTTTTTTTTTTATTCTAAGCCATTTGGAAGTATTAACCCCTTCAATTCTCTTAAGACACTGTTACGAATAAATTATGCCCCCCCCCCCCAAAAATGTGTATCAACTTGGCTAGGCCATGATTCCCAGTATTGTGTGATTATCCTCCATTTTGTGATCTGATGTGATTTTCCTATATGTGTTGTAAATCCTAACTTCTATGTTAATGAGGGAGGATTAGAGGCAGTTGTGTTAATGGGGCAGGACACAATCTATAGGATTAGGTTGTATCTTGGAGTCAGTTCCTTTTGAGATATAAAAGAGAAGTGAGCAGAGAGGAGAGGGACCTCATCACCACCAAACAAGAAGAGCCAGAAGCGGAGTGCATCCTTTGAACCTGGGGTCCCTGTACTGAGAAGCTCCTAGGCCAGGGGAAGATTGATGACAAGGGCCTTCCTCCAGAGCCAACAGAGAGAAAAGCCTTCTCCTGGGGCTGGCGCCCTGAATTCAGACCTCTAGCCTCCTAACCTGTGAGAGAATAAATTTCTTTTTGCCAAAACCATTCACTTGTGGTATTTCTGTTATAGCAGCACTAGATAACTAAGACAGACACTATGGAGTAAGTACTATTACTATCCCTACTTAGAGATGAGGAAACTGAGGCACAGTGAAGGTAAGTATCTTATCTAAAGGCACAGAGGCGTCAGTGTGGAGTTGTGCTTCAAGATCCTTGGGTTTATAATCACCAAACTTTGCTGTCTCTGCAGTGATTTCTGAACAGGGACAAGGAGAACAACATTGAATCATGGGATACCCCTCCCTTCTCCACTACATCTGGTGATCAAGAACCCATGGTCTATATCTACCATGCTCTCTGATTCTACATTACCTCTCCCTAGTAGTATTTTTTTGTAATTTAATGTCATTTACTTTATTCTTTTGTGAAATTATGTGCAGTACATGTATTTCGACTTCTATGACACTTTTAAAAATGGGACCTTCTTTAACATGACTCCACATTCACATGCTGCCATACCAGTTGCTGTCAAATCAACTCTGATTCATGGTTACTGTCTTAGTTATCTAGTGTTGCTATAACAGAAATACCACAAGGGGATGGCTTTAACAGACAGAAATTTATTCTCTCACAGTCTAATAGGCTAGAAGTCCGAATTCGGGGAACCAGCTTCAGGGGATGACTTTCTCTCTCTGTCAGCTCTGGAGGAAGGTCCTTGTCATCAATCTTCCCTTGGTCTAGGAGCTTCTCAGCCCAGGAACCTTGGGTCCAAAGGACGTGCTCTGTTCCTGGCATTGCTTTTCTATCTCACAAGAGATAGACTTAAAACACAATCTAATCTGGTAGATTGTGAGTCATCCCTCGTTAACATCCTAGAGGTAGGATGTACAACACATTGGAAAATCACATCAGATCACAAAATGGTAGGCAATCAAACAATACTGGGAATCATGGCCTAGCCAAATTGACACACGTTTTTGGGGGACACGATTCAATCCATGACAGCAATCCCATCTGTGTCAGAGTAGAACTGTATTCCATAGGTTTTCGATGGTTGATTTTTCGGAAGTAGATTACCAGGCCATTCTTCCAAGGCACCTCTGGGTGGACTCAAACCTCCAATCTTTCAGTTAGCAGCTGAGCATATTAACCATTTGCACCACCCAGGGAGCCCCAACACTACATTAGGACATGTGTAAAAAGAATTTTTGTAGCAGTAGGTATGAATTTGCATTCCACATCTACCCACTTTACCAATTACCCTTTTTGACAAGGACACACATTTTAAGGTTGACTAGATGAAAAGTACTGTGTTTAGCTATGTGACTGAATTAAACTTAGAATTGGCAATATTATTCGTACTCTTAATACCATGTGTCTTAGTCATCTAGTGCTGCTATAACAGAAATACCACAAGTGGATGGCTTTAACAAAGAGAAGTTTATTCTTATAGTCCAGTAGGCTAGAAATCTGAATTCAGGGCGCCGGCTCCAGGGGAAGGCTTTCTGTCTCTGTCGGCTCTGGAGGAAGGTCCTTGTCATCAGTCTTCCCTTGGTCTGGGAGCATCTCAGTGCAGGAACCTCAGGTCCAAAGGACACGCTCTGTTCCCGGTGCTTCTTTCTTGGTGGTATGAGGTCCCCATGTCTCTCTGCTTGCTTCTCTCTTTTATATTTTAAAAGAGATTGGCTTAAGACACTAATCTTGTAGATTTCATCAATATAACTGCCACTAATCCATCTTATTACATCATAGTGTTAGGATTTACAACCCATACAGAAATCACCTCAGATTACAAAATGGTAAACAATCATACAATACTGGGAATCATGACCTAGCCAAGTTGGCAGATATTTTTGGGGGACACAATTCAATCCATGACACCATGTTATAAACAATTATAAATGTCTATAGACCTTAACTAGTGAGCATCCTCTGTGGTCTAAGTTATGACCCAAGAGCAACTAACTATCTGCTCTGCTTTAATTTGTCTTGTCTGTCTGTCCGTTGGTCCATGACTGAAAATGTTAGCCAAGGATATCTAGGTTTTTTGGTTTTTGTTTTTTTAATGTTGCGCTTGCTATCTAAGAATACGATGTTGCCTTGTTTTATAAGATGCTTTAATTTTCAGCTTATTCCAGTTTTACACTCTTGGAAGTTTCTATACATCATTGCATATAGGTACATGAAAAGCATTGGAACTTAAAGTTCTGTCTCCTTGAGGAATCTTTTAGTTCAATTCTTACTTTATCAGCTGTCTATCTATGCTAGCTTTAATTTTGACTTTATAAATGGATAGTTAAATTAATCCTTATGCTTGGGTAGTTTGAATTGGCAGGCCCAAAGATAAGATCATGATGATCATTGATGGACGTTAATACTGCAGCCAACTATCACTGAAGGCGCACACACAGTTTGGGGATTGTTATGAGGCCATATTTGCAAGCCCCTTTAATTTTAAGAGCCACATGACTTCTTTGATCAATGTACTACCCTGTTGAATATGAATATACATTTATATCTTATAATAGTACCTCTGCGCTCTAGAAATATCTTAAATATAGGGAAGCTCTGAAGGATTTAAAGTGCAAGAGTAAATTTTAAAGAGAGATCAGTTTGGAAATGGATTGAAGGAGGTTCCTATAATCCAGGTGAAACATGATGGTTGCTGGAAATAGGACCAGGTAGTGGGGATGGTGGATAGAGTCAAAAGGAGAGGGTAATAGCTGGAGTACAGTTCCAACCAAAATGAGACAAAATATCCTCTGAAAATGAGGTTATTTTATAAGGGAGTTAGCATGTTCTCCTGACAGTATCGTACTGTATCTGAAAAGTAAAACTAAGCCACTGACCTCTTAGTGTTGGCCTTGGCTGGAATGTAACATTTTTGACTAGTGACATTTACTTCCTCTCTACACAGCGTTTCAGATACTTTGTTCTTTTTTTTTTTTTTTTTTAACAACAGCTTTAAAAAAACAAACAAACCAAAAACCTGACTCAAAGCAACCCTGTAGGACAGAGTAGAACTGCCCCATAGAGTTTCCAAGCATGTAATCTTCATGGAAGCAGATTGCCTCATCTTTCTCCTGTGGAGTGGCTGGCGAGTTTGAACTGTCGACCTTTCTGTTCGCAGCCAAGCACTTTAACCACTGTGCCATCAGGGCTCCTGATAACAGCTTTATTGAGATATAACTTATATACCATAAAATTCACCCGTCTAGAGGGTACATTTTAGTAGTTTTTAGTATGTTTACAGTTGTGCAGCTGTCACCACTGTCTTAATTTTAGAACATTTTCGTTACACCAGAAAGAGACCTCGTACCCATTAGCTGTCACTGCCCAGTCCCTTTTCCCCCAGCCCCTGGAAACCACCAATCTACTTTATGCCTGTTCTGTGCATTTCGTATGAATGAACTCATACAATATGTGGTCTTCTGTGACTTTTTTCTTTCACTTAGCATAATGTTTTCAAGGTTCATTGATGTTGTAGCATGCATCAGTACTTCATTCCTTTTTATTGTCAAATAATATTTCATTGTATGGCTGTATCGCATATTGTTTACCCATTTATCATTTGATAGGTATTTGAGTTATTTCCACTTTTTGGCTATTATGAGCAATGTGACTATGAACATTTTTATACAAGTTTTTGTGTGGATGTGTTTTCATTTCTCTTTGGTGTATACATATGAGTGACACATTGGTTTTTTAGTCTCTTCCAAGATTTAACTATTTTTGGTGTAAGTGGAATCTCAATTTAAAATCAGGTTGTGGTTACAGATGAGTATATATTCTGTAATTGTTGAAATAGATTTTAATGGAATTTGTTAAGTGGTTAAAAGACATATATCAACTATTAAATCATATGTACATGATTATATGTATATAGTGTTGTTAGGTGCCATTGAGTAGATTCCAACTCATAGTGACCCCATGTGACAGAGTAGAACTACCCTATAGGGTTTTCTAGGATGAAGCAGATCTCCAGATCACTTGGTCTTTCTCCCTTGGAGCCGCTGGGTGGGTTTTCAGTTAGCAGGCAAGTGCTTAACTGTTGTGCCGTTAGGGCTCTTATATATGTGTGTGTGTGTGTGTGTGTGTGTGTGTGTGTGTGTGTGTGTGTGTACATATATATAGAGAGAGAAAGAGAGAGAGAGTTTGATAGTCAATCTCAGGCTGTCCTCTTAGGATTTTTCTGTTGTGGTTCTATGACCTATAGACCTCTGGACAGTGGCATATCTTTTATTTCCACCCACAAGTCAGATTTCAGCTACTTAAAAATCCATTAAAGGATCATAGCAGCTGTATGTACTTCGGAGTGAATGGTTTGTCATTTTGTTTGAAGGTGACAAATAGTACACTGCCCATCAACATGAGTTTTCCTGATAATTCTTTTGGCCTGTATGTAGGCAGTCACTCTGCCTGCCCTATAGAACCCTAAATGACTGACCTCTGCCCTCCTCTGGAACTTCCTCTTCACCTCTCTTCTCCTAGATCACAAGAAGCCAGCAGTGCTTGTGCTTCCAGTCCTTAACCTGCTGGGCCCATTCCTGCCTCAGGGCCTTTGAGCCAGCTGCTGCCTCTGCCCCGAGTGCTCTTCTCTCTTCCACAGCTGGCTCCCCCTTATTATCTATGTCTTAACCTTCAACCCCTGAGAGAGGCCTTCCCTGACCACTTGCTCTGAATCAGTCACACCAGCCTTACCCTGACCCTGACTTAATCCTCCAGTTGGCATTTGTCACAATCTTCTTGTTTGTTTGTTTGTTCACACATCAGAATGTGTGCTTCATGAGGAAGAGAGTCTGTCTGCACCGCTCCATCTTGAGCACTAGAACAGGGTCTGGCAGATGTTATGGAGATATTTGTGGACTGAGTGGTAGAGTCCCTCCTCTCCTCCTGAAGTACCTGTACAAAGTAGAGCCATTGTTTTGCTGGTGACTCTTCTCTTGTTGTTGTTAGGTGCCATGGAGTCGATTTCGACTCATAGCAATCCCACATGATAGAGTAGAACTTTCTAATAGGGTCTTATCTCAATTATCTAGTACTGCTACAACAGAAATACCACAGGTGGATGGCTTTAACAAAGAGAAATTTATTCTTTCACAGTCTAGGAGGCTAGAAGTCCGAATTCACGGTGCCAGCTCCAGGGGAAGTCTTTCTGTCTCTGTTGGCTCTGGGGGAAGGTCCTTGTCATCAGTCTTCCCCTGGTCTAGGAGCTTCTCAGCTCAGGGACCCCATGTCCAAAGGATGCGTTCCCCTCCTGGTTCTTCATTCTTGGTGGCATGAGGTCCCTCTCCTCTCTGCTCACTTCCGTTTTCTATATCTCAAAAGAGATTGGCTCGGGGGACCTCATACCATCAAGAAAGCAGTGCCGGGAGCAGAGCGCGTCCTTTGGTCTGGGGTGCCTGCGCCGAGAAGCTCCTAGTCCAGGGGAACGTTGATGAGAAGGCCGACAGATAGAAAAAGTCTTCCCCTGGAGCTGACATCCTGAATTTGGACTTTTAGCCTACTTTGACTGTGAGGAAATAAACTTCTCTTCGTTAAAACCATTCACTTGTGGTATTTCTGTTATGGCAGCACTAGGTAACTAAGACAGAATTTGGTACCAAGAGTGGGGTGCTGCTCTAACAGATACCTAAAATGTGGAAGCGGTTTTAAAACTGTGAATGGATAGACGTGCGGCAGTGACAGAGGACCAGCAGCAGCAGAGAACCTACAGCAGCAGAGAAGCAGCAGCAGCAGCAGAGAACAAACAGCAGCAGAACCAGGAGACCAGTGCGAGATGGCGCTGGAGCCGACCCACGGAGTGAGAGAGCTGAGTGCCTGTTCTTGGGAGGCTTCCTGGCGGAGTGGGGTGCCTCTGGGCACTTATCGGTGGATCTAGGTTTGCCGACCCACAGAGCTAGAGAGCTGAGTGTCTGTGTGCATGAGGCTTTCTGGGTGGAGTGGGGTGCCTCCAGGCACTTATACCGGTGGAGCTACAGAGCTTTGGAACACTTGCCCCAGCAGGGCAGATGCGGGCATGAGACCCGAGGGCCAAGAGGCCACAGGAAACAAAAGCAGAAGCTGAAGAGACAAGGGACACAAGAAGCTGAGCTGCCTCGGTCTCAAAAGCTTGGGTGATGGTTGCAGTTTTCCAGCTCGCCTTGTGGGGATGGATCCAGAACAAGCTTCTGTTACAAGCCAAAATGAATATGCTAGAAGATCTAAACTGCAGAGGTAGAAAGCAGAAAACTTGGGAAATGACAGTATTGGATCAAATCCACCCTTTTCCTATCAAACTGCTTAGTGAATCAAAAAACCAATTGTTGGACAGTGAATCTCAATGGACAGAGACTGGATCTGAAGAAGGCATCGTCAGATCAGGGACAAATAACCATGTTACAGTGACAATAGAAAACTGAGTACCACTTGTTCATAACTAACCATTTGAATAAGAGCAAGGTTTATAGAAATACATTATGAACTGATGCTTTCAGTTTTATTTGGAAGAAAATGATCAGTGGAATGAAATAAAGTATAATAGAAGATGTACTGGGGGGGGGGGGGGGGGAAGGAAGCCTTTGTACAGATCATTGTTTCCACAGAAGCACTACTCCAGAGCAGGAAGATGCCTTAATCTCACATGTCCATTTGTGCAGCATTGACCTATGTCTACAAAAGTGACTACATTTTATGCTGGAAATAATACTTACCTTTTATGAGATGCCATAATATGAGCCATCAGGTCACATGTCTAACACATGTATTTCTTTGATACTTGAGTTACATTATTAGAGTTATTTCTTAGGGTACATTGTAAGTTTCCACCCCAATCTAAAAACTTATCTAAGTGAGTCTGTCTAGGACAGTGTGGTAACTGAAAGTGGGTAATAATATCCAAATTACTATTGTTTATAAGGAAAAAGAAATAACTGCTTTTTTTATTGGGTGTTTGCTAATTTATAATTACTGTTTTATACTTTCAACATTTTTAATAATTTTTTTTATTGTTGGCTATAAAATAACATTCAGAAGGACTCAGATATCTAAATATAATCATATAAAACATAGAGCACATTTGTATAATTCATTAAAGGCTGAGTTATAATCATTAATACAACCATGTAGTCTATTGTATACCCAAGGCTTCAAGGAAACTTGGCAGTATAGGGAATATTTGGGGTTCTCTTTACTTTTTAATTACTTTTTTGTTGCATTTTCAAGGGTATTTATACAGGCAGGGAAACACAAAAGTACATGTTCTACACAAATATTGACACAGTAGGAATAGGGAGAAGTGGCTAGAAGAAGGGTAAAGAGAAAGATAGGCAGTATATTGTTAAGTTGTTAAAAAAAATATTTTCATTCCTAAAGGTATTTAGAATGTAACATGCTGTTGAGCTGATTTACTGTTTCTTTCAAATTTTAAAGTAATTACTGAAAATTATGTTGAAACTTTTTACAGTAATCCTATAATAGCTTCAACAGTGATATAAAATGCAATTGGAACTAGGGGAAAGAATAATACCGCTCTCAGGAAAGAAATTTTTATAACCTGAATAGTCGTTTAAACGCTTCCAGTCAGTCCCTGAAAAGTAGATTCCACTCTTAAATGCAGAATTTCACATCTGACTTCTCTCAGAGCAGCCCCTTTCTGCCTAGATAACATCTCCTTTTAAAATCCAGTAGGAGTGGCAGGAATTATTGCATTGATTCTAAAGAAAATTATAGTGTCTTTTCAAAGAGAAACAATGTAGACAGGTTATTCCTCATTGATACTCTTTAGTCAAGTACGGTTGTTCCTCATTTATACTGTTTAATCAAACACAAACCAAAATAATTGATTGCTTCCAGCAGATGAGTAGAGATAAATCTTAACCAGCATGTCTATAAGTATCAAAGGCTATAGTTTCCTTATCTGTAAAATTAGGTGTGGGGAGGGGGTGGGGGAGGGCTGTTGTGAAAGATGGATGACTTCTAACATTCTGTGATTTCTAATTTTCCAAAATAATTACTTTTCATTCATCCAACAAATATTTTTGGAGTACCTTCTAAATGCCAAACAATATAGAAGGCATAGCTCTATAATTTCCTAATGTAACGTAGATTATGTAGCTAACTCTGCCCAGTTTAGTTTCTAGAATTTGTCTAATTCTATTGGCTATACAAACATTAGACTTCAAGAGAAAATAACTTTTTTCCCTTTGAACCAAAAGAATGAGTTAGCTTTTACAGTCTAGTTTGGAATACTACCTTTGTTTTAACTCTGTAGTCATATTAATTTTGATTCTAGAAAATTTAAGTATGAGCTTAAGAGATGTCAGTTACCAACCAAAAACAACACTTCAGTTTGGCAGTTTCCACGTTTCCATATTATAAGGAAACAGTAAATGTTTAAACTTGCTTGACCACTGTCAGAAACTTTCTTCTGGTACTTTTATGTATGTTCCTACATTTAGTTCAAAGGCTCTGCATGTGCTTGGTTAACAACTGAGGAAACATTATTTCCCCTTTAACCTGGCAGGCACTTGTGTGGTATTGTACTGTTTCTCAATTCTTTTAATTTCTATTATTTAACATAATCTTTAATAGCATAGTACACACCTTTTAAAGCTTTTTCAATTAAAACCTTTTACTTTAGTTACCTTTGATTTAATTTATGGCCAACGTTTTGCCGAATTATAAATAATATTTGGCTGAGTTGGGTTGTGCATGTTACTGCCCATTCAGTAAGGGGGCCTGCTGGTGGTAAGGGAGTCAGAGAAAGGCTGCCTCTTTGGTAGTTCAACTGATATTGATTATTGCTATCAACTATTTGGGGAGAAAAGGTCAAACTGAAGCCCTGTCAAAGTTTATAAGTACTACCTTTTGTCTTTCAAGCACTTGAACATTTGTGATGCCATTTAAGGAAAATAAAGTTGAATTTCACGTCTTGCTATTGCCATTAAAAACAAATTTAGGAGACTTGGTTTATGTGGGTATGAATGTACTTGAGTATTCTGAACCTGAAGCATCTGACCAGTATTACTATGCCAAACCAAAGAGCAGCTACAGTATATTAGTTATTAAAATGAACACATTTACAGCATCTAGTTTTATCTTTACATACAGATGATTTTTTGAAAATCTTTTTACATATTTAGTGGTTATAATCTAACGTATCATAAATGTAAGGTTAGTTTAAATCAAATATGCAGTGTTTACATGAATTTTATCTCTTCTAAAAAGCAGATTTTGACTATGTTTACAAGATTGTTTAAATTAAATATCAGAATATAAGATTTCCATTCGGTAATCTTTGAAGTAAATGTATATTAACGGCTTAAAGTTAATGTGCATAATTTGGATGGTGATTTACAAATATGTTCAGCTTACATTTTGTTCTCAGACTACCACTGCTATCAGTGGAAGATATTTTATAACTAATCTGTTATTAAGAAATTAATCATATTTTTGCATTTCATCCAAAATAAAGACCATATCTAATAATCTGCTAGACACAGATAATATGTAAATCTGAAATCCATGTATTTCATATTATCTAAAATATATTTTCCAATTAAAGCTAAAAATACAATATAGATTCACAAAAATCCATATTTTTCTAATGTCTTCATCACTTTGTATTATTTTGTTGGGTTGCATAAAGAAGCAAGGAATTGTATTTGTATTAAAAGATTAAGAAAACTAATGAGTCAAGTTTATTATATTTGTATGTGATTGCAGATGAGTCTATACCCATTTTAAAGGAAAGATAGACACTATTTTAAAGTTATCTTTAATATGCTTTTATATAAACAAATTTGAAATACAGTTTACTTTGGTTGTCTTTACTTAATACCATAACCCATGTTTTTATTTCTGATGAGTATAATCCTGGACCATGACTTAAAGTTAACTTTGCTTTGTCTTTTGAATGGCCTAACCTATATTAACATGAAAGCAGAACATTTTTAAACTTTTGTTTAAAAAATCATAATAATGAATTATTTTGTTAATAAAGAAATAAAGACAAAAAAAAAGAGATTGGCTCAAGATACAACCTAATCCTATAGATTGAGTCCCGCTTCATTAGCATAACTGCCTCTAATCCTGCCTCATTAGCATCATAGAGGTAGGATTTATAGCACATAAGATAATCACATCAGACCACAAAATGGAGGACAGCCACACAATACTGGGAATCATGGCCTAGCCAAGTCGTATACATTTTTGGGGGACACAGTTCAATCCATAACAGATCTCCTAGGCTATAATCTTTACAGGAACAGATTGCCAGGTCCTTCTACTGTGGAGCCACTGAATAAACTGTCAACTTTTCAGTTAGCAGCAGAGCACTTAACCATTGCACCACCAGGGCTCCTGGCAACTTTTCTAGGGGTACAGTATCAGAGAACACTTCCACTCTCATAAAACCAACAAAACAGAACAACAAAGCATAATTCTTATTTTAACCTTTGACTTTTTCCTCTTCTCCTTAGAGCTATCATCTTTTGCCTGTACACCACTCTTCTCAGAAAGGATCTGTTACGACACTTGGAGTGTTGACTGTTGGAAGGACTAAGGTGAGATTTGCTGTGCTACTGTCTGCAAACAGAAGGTTTGTTGCTTCCTAATGCTGTATGGTAAGTATACAGCCACTCCTCACTTACCAACATGGTTAAGTTTCAAAGACCAGGTTGTTATGCAAAAATTGGTGTTATACGAAAATGGAGGATGACCACATCAGATCACAAAATGGAAGATGACTACATCATTACATAACTGCCACATTACATCATTACATAACTGTCAAACTACTGAGAATTGTGGCCCAGCCAAACTGACACATAACGTTAACAAATAGCAGATTTTTTAGTACTGTTGTAAATGTGAAATATTGAATAACGAGATAGTCAAGAAGTGATTAGTAGGTGTAATTTGCATCAACTGAAGGTTGGCTGTTTACTGGGTATTCTGCAGCTTCTCTACTACTTCCCTTTCCAGTGAAGACATTTCATAAATGGATTACCTCTCTGAGAACTTTTAATTTATCATCACAAGAGTCTTCTGTGAACACAGAGTTAAAATCTTTTAGTTACCAAATTTTTTTTTTAATTTTTTTGATGGTATATGTTTTTAGTATTGGAATGGATGCTTACTAATTGAGTGTGTTTAAATTTTTGGTTGTTAATATGGATTTTAAGAAATATGATCTGGTAATACAAGCCACCAATGAAGTGAGTGGCACTGTGATGCCACTGATTTGTGGTATGACAATATACCAGTGAGAGCTATATAATTTATTATAGGTGCCTTTCCATTAGGTTACATGGGGAACCTCTGATTTTCCAAATATGACACAGAAAAACCAAAAAAAACCCATCAGAGCTCCCTAAGTATCGCACAGGAAAACCATAATTACGCTTACAAGCTTTATCTCACAGAAATAAAGGAAAAAGAAGCAAAAGTTTACAAAACTAATTACACCCAGGAAGCATCACCTAGTAGAATGTTCAGCCTACGCAACAATGAGGCTCCAATTCGGGTCTGCTGAGCTTCATGCATTTCAGAAGGGACCTACCTTGATGCTAAATGCATCAGAACCAGAGTAACTAAAGATTGGCAATTCGAATCTACCAGCCACTCCGTGGAAACCCTATGGGGCCATTCTACTCTACTCTATCCTGTTGGGTTGCTATGAGTCAGAATCGACTGGATGGCACACAACAGCAACAACAGCAACATGTGGTCCAGAAGCATAAAAAGTGGTTGGTAAACCACTAACCCAGTGGCAACTAAAGGGTTAAAGCTGTTTGAGGTGTGAGGATGTTTCCTCACTCATTGGGTTATTGTCTTAAATGACAGCAAGAGAAATAGAGGTAACATGGAAATTTCCTAACCTCTTTGACATATGGGAGTCCTGGTGACGTAGCGGTTAAGAGGTAGGCTGTAAACCAAAAGGTCGGCAGTTCAGTTACACCAGCCTCTCCTTGAAAACCCTATGGGGCAGTTCTCTGTTCTATAGGGTCATCATCAGTGGGAATCGACTCAATGGCAACACGTTTGGTTTTATGTTTTGTTTTGTTGTTTTGAGTTATTGCCAAGGGAGCACTGTCTCATCCATACCTCAGAAAAGTTCGTGGCTCTAAAAGTCCATAAAGAAATGTCAGTCAACCATGCACCTGTTCAGCAAAGTTACTGAAATTATTAATAGTAAAGTTATTCTGGTTTACAGTTTTTTAAACCCCAAGGTTATAAAGAGGTGTGGTAGTTATCTGATTCTATCCCTACTGAAAAGGAAGGAAGCTTTCCCTTTGATATTGTACAACTCAATTTGCTATCTGGATTAATTTGCATTTAATTTCAAGAATTATTTCATTCTTGACAATAATAATAGCAGCTACATTTTTAATGTAAAAGATTTTCTCTTTCCTTTGGGCACCATTCATAACTGTTTTTATTTTATCATTGCTAATCAGCATGGTGTTTGCCTAAGAAGACTTTAGCCCTAAGGTGGATCCAAGAACCCTGTAAACCAAAAAACCAAACCAGTTGCCTTCGAGTTGATTCCAACTCATAGTGACCCCATGTGTGTAAGAGTAGAACTGTGCTCCATAAGGTTTTCAATGGCTGATTTTTCAGAAGTAGATCTCCAGGCCTTTCTTCCAAGGTGCTTCTGGGTGGACTTGAACCTCCAGCCTTTTGGTTAGCAGCTAAGCACGGTAAGCTTTTGCACCACCCAGGGACTCCAAGGGCTGTGTAGTATCCTGTTAATTAAAAATACATTTTATTTTTTTATTATTTAAGATTCAGTGTTAATTGAACAAGCATTCTATAGGCTTGTGTGTCTTCTGTAACATTCAAGGTAATACTTAAAATGTTGCTTGGATTAGAATGCATATATTGGGCTGATACTAGGAATGACAACGATTTCCAAAGTTTTGACCTCAATGATATCTCTCCCTTTGTCTGATAGTATCTGTCCTATTAAAACTGGGTGAGGAAAATAATTCATTTATTCAACAAATACTGAATACCTTCTGTGTACCAACTACTCTTCTGGATTTTGTGGATATGGTAGTGAACAGAACAAAACAAAATCCCTGCTTTCACGGAGCTTTTAAAAATCTCCTAAGTATCCTCAGCAAACAAATGGCAGAAGGGAGCAGCAGAGAACATGACTCACTGTAGGTGCTCTGGGGAAACTCCCTTCAAGATGGCAGCTTGAACACAGGCAGAAAAGGAGAGTTGAAACCTGATTTGGCAAATAAGATAACACAATTTTATGACTGTTTTGGATTGAATTGCGTCCCCCAAAAATGTGTGTCAACTTGGCTAGGCCACAATTCCCAGTATTATGGGATTGTCCACCATTTTGTCATCTTATGTGGTTTTCCTATATGTTGTAAATTCTACCTCTATGATGTTAGTGAAGCAGGATTAGAGGCAGTTATGTTAATGATGCAGGACTCAATCTACAAGATTAGGTTGTGTCTTAAACCAATCTATTTTGAGAAGTGAAAGAGACAATCGAGCAGAGAGACGGGGGACCTTCTACCACCAAGAAAGCAGAGCCCGCAGCAGTATGCATTCTTTGGACCTGGGGTTCCTGCACAGAGAAGCTCCTATACCAGGGGAAGATTGGTGACAAGAACCTTCCCCCAGAGCCAGTAGAGAGACAAAGTCTTCCCCTAGAGCTGACGCCCTGAATTTGGACTTCTAGCCTCCTAGACTGTAAGGGAATAAATTTCTCTTTGTTAAAGCCATCCACTTGTGGTATTTCTGTTATGGCAACACTAAGATAGTGACCATAACTAAGATAGTGACCGTCTGCTCTAATTTAATCACTGTCAAAATTTTGATGCTTATCAAACAAACCAAAAATTACCAGGTTGATGTAACTTTACCTTGGAAAAGAATTGCTTTTCAAGTGTGCCATTTTTATACATGTTTCCGGGTACACATGAAAAGATGCAAAGTGAAGAAGATAGAGGGCCGTGGCTGTCTTGACTTCCATTTGCCCAACTTCTACCTCCAACGTCTGCTTCCAGGCACTGTTGATAGTTTCTAATGCATCCTTCCAGTGTTTCTTTATGCAAACAAGCAAATATGAATATGAATTCTTATTTGTCCCCCTTCATAATGTTAAAGATAATATATTACACTTACTCCTCTGCAATGTATGTTTTTTTCCTAACAAAATATCTAGGAAGGTTTAGCAAATCAGTCCTAAGAGAGCTTCCTCATTCTTTTTTCCCGTAACAGTTACAGACTAGTCTATTGTATGGATGTACCACAATTTAAATAGTGACCTATTGATGGACTTGTGGGTTGCTACTAAACAATGCTGCAATAAATCACTTCGTACATAGGTCATTTTGCATGCATACAATTATATCTGTATAAGTTTGCAAAAGTCGAAATGCAAGCCATGAAGGTGTATTTTGATAGATATCACCAAATTGCCTCAGGAAGTTTTTCTCATTCACACCCCTGCCAGAAACTTGCTAGAGTTCCTTTTACCAAGGTCTGGATTTTTGCCAACCTGGTAGTTTAAACGGTTTCACAGAGTAGCTTTAATTTAGGAATACCATTTATTCAGAATTTTTAGCAGCGTTTTTCCCCCTAAAATTAAAAGAATAACATGCCTTATTTCAGAATTAAAAGAGTAATATGGCTTGTTAGAAAGCCTTTTTGTATCAATTCTCTCACTAGATCATCACTAATTTCTTTGTGGGGAATTTAGGATTGGTATTGTGCCCATTATTACAGGTGAATAAATTGAGTGGTTAAGAGCTCAGCTGCTAACCAAAAGGTCGCAGTTCAAATTCACCAGCCGCTCCTTGGAAACCCTAAGGGGCAGTTCTGCTCTGTCCTGAGGGGTCACTATGAGTCAGAATCAACTCAATGGCAAGAGATTTGTTTTGTTTTGTTTTGTTTTTAAACTGAGTCAGCTCAGAGCAGTAAAGTTCACAAACTTTAGGGGTCATACAGCCAGCTCAGAAAAGGATTCAGGACTAGAACTCAGCTCTTTTTATTGTACTTGTTGCTGGAGGGTAATTTTAAAAAAAATGACTAATAGAACTCATCTTAGATCTTCTATGTAATACAGGATAAAAGTGCTTCCCAATCACAGGATGTACTTGGGTGACCCACTATTAAGAATAAAAGGTTTTTCCTATGGTTTGATCCTATATTACAGATAATTGAAATAGTTCAGTGTGCAAAGTAAAAGTTAAACTAACGGTAGGAGCCACGGGGCCCCTATGGAAAGGTTTTAGCCCAGGCTCTGATCTGGCCTTTAGAAAGATTTCTCTGACTGCAGTGGAGAATGATTAGAGGGTGGCCAGAATGGACGCAGGGAGATGAGGGAGAGGCTGCTGGAGTGATTTCGGTGTGCTAGGAAGCATCTTGGAGGGAAGCAGCGGCAAGATGGAGATGAAAACAACAGCTCTTGAGAGACAGGCAGTAGAAGTGACAAGGCCTGGCGATTAGATTTCTTGGGGGCAGAAGGAGCCTCCTGGCCACTCACCTAGCATGGCATCCTTCACCCTGGACAGGTAGAAAGATGACTAATTGTTTGCACCAAATGGATGGATGAGTGTATTTTCTGGTCCCAGGGCTCATGGGCAGGAGAGGGGCAGAGACCAAAACCCCAACCAAATCCATTGCCCTTGAGTCAATTCTGACTCATAGAAGCCACCCTATAGGACAGAGTAGAACTGCCCCCATAGGGTTTGCAAGGCTGTAAATCTTTATAGAAGCAGACTGCCACATCTTTCTCCTGTGGAGCAGCTGGTGAGTTTGAACCACTGACCTTTTGGTTGGCAGCTGAGCACTTTAACCACTGTGCCACCAAGGCTGGGCAGAGACCAGCAGGGTGTAATTAAATCTTTCCTTTTATTTGTATTGAGCGTTATAGTTTGCAGAATGCTTTCGTATATGTTACCTAGGTTCCTCCTGACCCCAACTGTGTTATCGGCTGTCACTGTACCTGTAATTGCACCATTAGTGACGGACTGCAGTGTGGGTGAAAGGAGCATGGGCTGGGAAGTTGGAGGGCCTGGGCTAATTCCCACTCTGCATTTGGTAACTCTGTGAGCCTTGGGCAGCCATTTAAATTGTCTGAGCCTTGATTTTCTCATCTGCAAAATGAAGATAATGCCTATTTTACAGATTTGCTGTGAGGATTAAATAAAGGCATGTGTGTAATCAAAAAGAAAAAAAGTTAAGCTAATGGGTCTAAGACTGCTGTCCTTAGAAAGGCCTGCTTGCAAGATTGGTCCTTGGCTGATGTCTGGGAGTTTGGATATTGGGACGGTTCCCACCATTCTCTGATAAGAGTGGCTCACTGTGCCAGAACTGGTTGTGCAAACAATATGGTTTATGCTAAACACCTGCTTTTCTCCTTGGAGTGTGGAATTGGGGTACATACTGGGTAGAGGGTGCTTATTCACCAGCCCCCAGTATAAACCCTGGGCATTGAGTCTCTAATGAGCTGGTAGACGACATTTCACATGTATTGTCACAAGGTATTGCTGGGGAAAGTATCTATGTCCTGTGGGACTCCGGAAGCCCTAGTGGCATAGTGGTTAAGTGCTATGGCTACTAACCAAAAAGGTCAGCAGTTCAAATCCACTAGGTGCTCCTTGGAAACTCTGTGGGACAGTTCTAACTCTGTCCTATAGGGTCACTATGAGTCGGAATCAACTCTATGGCAATGGTTTTGGCTTTTGTGTGACTCCACTGAGACACAACTCTTAGAAATATGCTCCTTGTTTCCTCTGAACTTTGCACACCTTTGCTGATTTTAAACCATGCAGAATCCTCTTGTTATGTTCAAACAACTGCCTCTGGGTCTATGTACAGGTTCTGTATGAGCACAATTAAGTGTTCTGGAATTCCCATTCTTCATAATGCTATCCATCATTTGTTATGATCCACACAGTCGAATGCCTTTGCCTAGTCAATAAAACACAGGTAAACATCTTTCTGGTGTTCTCTGCTCTCAGCCAGGATCCATCTGACATCAGCAGTGATACCCATAGCCCATCAGGGCTCCCTACCTATTACACAGGAAAACCATAATTATGCTTGATATCCATGGTTCCACGTCCTCTTCTTGGCATAGATGAGTAAGTGCTTCCAGCATTGCATCTGTTTTTTGAAATATCTCAACTGGTATTTCATCAGTTCCTGAAGCCTTGTTTTTCGCCAGTGCCTTCAGAGCAGCTTGGACTTCTTCCTTCAGTACCATCAGTTCTTGATCATTTGCTACCTCCTGAAATGGTTGAATGTCTACCAATTCTTCTTGGTACAGTAGCTCTGTGTATTCCTTCCATCTTCTTTTGATGCTTCCTGCATCATTCAATTATTTTTTTGCCCATAGAATCCTTCAGTATTACAACTCAGGGCTTGAATTTTTTCTTCAGTTCTTTCAACTTGAGAAATGCTAAGCATGTTTTTCCCTTTAAGTTTTCTAACTCCAGGTCTTTGCACAGTTTCTTATAATACTTTTCTTCTTGAGCTGCCCTTTGAAATCTTCTGTTCACCTCTTTTACTTCGTTATTTCTTTCTTTCCCTTTAGCTACTGTACATTCAAGAGCAAGTTTCAGAGTCTCTTCTGACATCCATTTTGGTCTTTTCTTTCTTTTCTGTCTTTTTAGTGACCTTTTGCTTTCTTTGTGTATGATGTCTTAGATGTCATTCCACAACTCATCTGGTCTTCAGTCATTAGTGTTCAGTGCATCAAATCTATTCTTGAGATGGTTTCTAAATCCAGATGGGATATACTCAAGGTCATACTTAGTCTTTTATAAACTTGCTTCAATTTTACTCAGCTTCAACTTGAACTTGCATATGAGCAATCAATGGTCTATTCCGTAGTCGACCCCTGGCCTTGTTCTGACCGATGATATTGAACTTTTCCATTGTCTCTTTCCACAGATGTAGTCGATTTGATTCTTGTGTATTCCATCTGGCAAGGTCTACATATACCGTCACCGTTTATGTTGTTTAAAAAAAGTATTTGCAGTGAGTGAGTTGTTGGTCTTATGAAATTCTGTCATGGGATCTTTTGTACCATTTCTATCACCAAGGCCATATTTCCAACTACCGATCCTTCTTTGTTTCCAACTTTCACATTCAAATCACCAGTAATTATGAATTCATATGGAATTGATCAAACAAGCAATCAAGATGCAGTGATAAATATTTCAGTCCATAAAGTTAAATAGATTTAGGATTCAGTACTTTCCCACTAACATTAGAGGTAACATTTAGGTACACCCTTAAAGCTTACTTTCTTATACCTATAGCAGATTATTTCTGTCACTTTGAGGACTAAGGTACACCTAACCCAAGCCATGGTATTTTCAATTGCCTCACATGCATGTGAAAGCTGAACAATGAATAAGGAAGACTGAAGAAGAATTGATGCCTTTGAAATATGGTGCTGTCAAAGAATACTGAATATACCATGCACTGACAGAAGAACAAACAAATCTATCTTGGAAGAAGTATAGCCAGAATGCTACTTAGAAGCAAAGATGGCAAGACTTTATCTCATGTACTTTGGACATGTTATCAGGAAGGACCAGTCTCTGGAGAAGGACATCATGGTTGATAAAATAGAGGGTCAGCGAAAAAGAGGAAGACCCTCAATGAGATGGATTGACATAATGGCTGAAACAATTGGCTCTAATATGGCAATAATTGTGAGGATGCCTCAGGACCAGGCAGTGTTTTCTTCTGTTGTACATAGGGTTGCTATGAGTCAGAACCAACTCAGTGACCCCTAACAACAACAACATGACAGGTATATCTGAAAAGAAAGACCAAAAAAAAAAAAAAAAAGAAAAAACACACACACACAAATAAATAATATCTTGTGTGTGTTAACATTTTTTAAACCACTTTTCCTCCTTTCAATATTTAATGCATTATAAATGATGGAGCCATAAAATATTAGGGAAGAAGCAATAAATTTTGAAGAATTTTAGTAAATTCAAGCCCAGGGTATCTTATTCTAGATTTCTGGCTCCTAGAATGACCTAGGCATATGTGCCAGCTTAAATTTGAAGACAAAGCTTAGTACAGTGACAAAATAAACATCTTGGGCCAGCTGTGCTGTCTATATTCATAATGGTGTGTAAGGATGAACCCCTTCAATTCTGAAATACTTACGGCCATCACTACTCTCTTGTTACCTAAAAAAAAAAGAAAAAAGACAGCTATGTATATAAGTTTAACTGTTTTCTGGCCTGGAATGTGGCCAACTGAATGAGTCAGCCCTCTGGTCCTCTGAAAAAAATTCTCTCCTGACTGAGGTCAGAATTAGTAACTCATTGTGCTTTAGTAATATGTAATAATAATTGTGCATTCATAAGAGAACTAAATCGTATGGGATGGCAAGTAATGTCCATAACAACATATAATTCCAATTCCCTTTTACAACTAAGAATCCTATGATTACCTTTGCATTAAAGTTTTTTATCAGAACTCGATAGAGAAAATAATGTAGCCTCTATTTTCAGCTAGTAGGGATCTGTGAGTTCTGTCCATAACATAATGCCTTTTGAATTATCCTGAGTGGAAAATAATAATTGAAGCAGCCTCTATTGGCAGTGAAGTGGGAAGGGACAGTGTCAGGGTTAAGCAGTAAGTCAACAGTCTAGTGTTGGGAGGAGGCCCTGCTGAGTAAATATCTCCAAGTATCTCATTGTATCTGTGCCTGAGTCGCCTTCATCCTGCTGAACACTAACCAGTTTCTAGGAAACAGGTGACTCGGACACTGAACACCTCACTACAATGACATGTCCATTCACGCTATTTCCAGGAAATGTCTCTTGGGAGGGCGCAGAGCTGGGGGAGGCTAGCAGGATAAGCGTTCACACTGGCACTGAGGGCGTCAGATGACCCAGAGCTAGTGGCTATGTGTTAGAAGGTAAGGCCAGTTAGGTGCAGCCAGTTAATGTTTGGAAGGAAATCATCTCACAGGGCAAACACAGACTACTGCCTACATGGTCACAGTAGGGAGGGAGGCTGGAGGGAGAAAAGATGGAATCTCTCCCCAGAAGGGGAAAGAACTCCATTGCTCTTAGGGGGGGGAAAAAAAAAAAAAGCACATTTCTAGTTGTAAACTCTAGTTGTGAACATAGTCTAAGAGCTCAGAAGATCTCAGTAAAGCATAGTGGCTGAGAGTGTGGACTCTAGAGCTAGCCTGCCTGGGTTCAGAATCTGCCACTTGCTGGATTTCTAGGTTTCACTTCCTCATGCCCCAGATAGGAATGATGATGGTATATACCCCATAAAAGGCTTGGTTTGGCTTTTGGGAAGTGTTAGTTTGCCCTTCACCCCCAGAAAACTCGTGAATGAAGGAAAACCCAAAGGTAAGTGGGAACTTAAAAAAAAAAAAAAAGATTGCAGGTTGAGAAATTGTGGTTACATGATTTAGGAAACTTCTCCAAGGTTATTTCATATGGTATACTTTGAAAATTAGGTTGAACAGAGACTACATCAAGATTGTGCAGGGGGCGGGGCATACCATCAGGGAGGGGAGCTCGGAGGCTTCTAAATTAATCCGTAATGTTCTAGTTCTGAAACTAGGTATATGGAGTTTTGCTTTATTATTTTTTGTACTTTATGTTGTATCCCCTTTTACATATATAAGATATCTTTTAATAAAAAATGTACTTACACAGAATAAACTACAATAAGTTACATGAAATTTGTAGGCTGTGTAACACATGAGAGGTCCATGGATGGCACAAATGGTTTGCACTCACTTGCTAATCTAAAGGTTGACGGTGTGAACCCATCAAGTGACAGTGGAAGAAAGGCCTGGCAATCTGCTTCTGTAAAGATTACAGCCAGGAAAACTCTATGGAGCAGTTCTACTCTATAACATATGGGGTCACTATGAGTCAGAATCTACTCAATGGCAACAAGTTTTTTTTTTTTTTAAGCACATGTAGTAGTCACAATTATGTAGACACATTACTGATTCATTTTTTTTAAAAAAAGGTACCTGAGGTTTTTTGGACAAGGGTAAGATAACACAGGTATCTTTGAGTATGTGGGCTGATGTATACGTGGCTAGTGGCCAGCGGCACTGATACAGATAAGACTTGGTCTCTGCCCTTATGCAGCTCATAACCCACCACAGGACAGAGCCCTGAGTAAGCAGCGTACTGTGGGCTGGACTAAAGAAATATATAGGAGAATAGGTAAGGGAAGAAATCCAATACCATTAAATCCCAATCTGATCTTGTCTGACTTCTAACTTCTCTTGACTGTATTTTGTGAAGGGAAAGCAGAGTGGCAGTGAGGACTGTGTTGGAAAGATGTCACAACGTGTTGGGCTAGTGGTACAGCAGTACCTGGATGGTATTCGGTAGTGATTAAACACTGCTGTGAAAGAGTTGAGATTAGGGGATTTCTAAAGAGAACAAAGGAAATCAAAAGCTTCCTTCTTCCTGAGCGAGTTCTCTGTCAGGAGAGGGTGTAGCAGACTGACAGGTGGCTGTTTTCCAAGGAAGTGGTACGCTATAAAAAGGAGCCCTCTTGGCACACTGGTTAAAGTGCCCAGCTGTGAACCTGAAGGTCGGCGGTTTGAAATCACCAGCCCTCCATGGGAGAAGGTTTTGGCAGTCTGCTTCCACAAAGATTTACAGCCTTGGAAACTTTACGGGGCAATTCTACTCTGTCCTATCAGGTCACTATGAGTCAGAATCCACTCAACGGCAGTGGCTGGGTATGCTATAAAGTAAAGAGAAAGAAAAGGACTAGGGGATTGGTGCTCTCAAGGTTATCTCTGAGAGATAACTATTATCATAATAGTTAATTTTAAATTATTTAGAAACGATGACTGGTAGTATAACGTAAGTGTATAGCATCATTTTATTTAATAATTAGAAAGATTTCTTTACTACCAAAATAACAGCATAATGACTCAAGGTGGACTTTTGGATCCCTATAAGAAGTAAGAAAAAAAAGTCATCTGTTAACTGTAAAATTCTCTAACTTTCCTTCAAGCTACAATACATAGTGCTTTACTGAATTAAGCATTGAAGATAGATTCCCTGTTTTACATACTGTGTTACACCTTGAGTAACTTTCTCTAAGTGTATATTGTTGATTTGAGAGAAGTACTTTTAAGCTTGGTTCATTTTACAAAGGACCTAGAAGTTTCCCATTTTATTGCCGTTTACATGAATTTAGATTCTCACACTTTTATGGAGAATCTTCATGCTACTTAATGGAAAATTATACTGATCATTATTCACAAAATATTGCTGAAGAAACCTAATTTTTTTTTCAAGGACAGAAAAAGTGATAATGTTGCAAATAATTTTAATGAATAAATTTTGATGGTGTTCGTTTCCTTTTTTATAGTTATTGTTCCAAATTGTATTTGAGGTAGGGATGTGTTATTTTAATTGCCAAAGTTGTAACTCATGATCAGCTCCTTTGCAATAGTTATTTGGCTCAGCTGTGTGTGTCACATCTGGGATTAAAACTGGAATAGTCTGCTGCCTAGAAAAGATTAAATCTAGGATTGCTAATCTATTACCAGAGAAGTCGAATCTTGTTTCATACTGTAAATTGTCTGCCTTTAAATATTAATGCTTTAATTCTTTAAGTTAAAATATGCAATTTAGATTACTTTGGATATTTTTGTTTCTCAATTATCTCAGAAAAGGCCTTTTTAAAACAACTTTATATTAATTGGTATTAGGTTATTTCCTAATTTTGAATCTGCGTCTATATAATGGTCAATTGGTAGTAAAGCACCATTCTTTATTCTTTTATCTTCTTTGGAGTTGGCCTCTTTGCTTACCCAATAACTTTCTGTCATTTGCCTTGCTTCTAATTAACCATCTCTTGTTCTGGCAGAGATAACTTTTCACCATCAACCTTATGAAGTTTTTTCTCTAACTTTAATGTCTTATTTCTTCTCTAATGAATCTGATATCAGGAGTCATAAGACTCTCCACTAGTATCTTATTTAATTGGTTTCAGTACTGTTAGGATAAGGGATTCTGCATCAGGTCCCCCAAAATAGTCTCTTTCCTACTGTATTCAGGTGGCTAAGTAGTTGAATGGAACCTAATGGATGAGCCTGCTGTGAGTATATTTCCCTTCTCATGTGGCCTGTTCTAACCATGTGATTATCATAAGAAGTAAAGATGTAATAAAAGAAACCATGCTATATACCAAAGGCCAGTCATTTAAAATAGTCCCTTACTTGAGAATGTGAGGGAGGCAAGGCAGAAGAAATTGCAGACCAAAGAAATTTCTTTGATTCTCATCAACTGGTACAGCCATGCTTAGACCTGGGTCTTATGATTCTAAGATGTTACCATGCTTGTTAGCCTCAGATTTAGTTTGCTTCTGAGATTAGCAAGGGCATGTGGTAGGGACCATGTCTGTTGAATAAACTTTTGTTGTTTATTATCTTTACAAACCCATATGGACCTGCTACCCATAAATTATTTACATCAAGCTAAATAAAAATACAGAGAAATTTTAAATCTTTGAGGGATATTGATTTCTCACACCATAGGACCAATCTCACGGTGGTGCTCTGAGCATTAAGAAAAAATACTTAGAGCATGTGACAGTTAGTTCACTCTTTATTAGTAAATTACCTTACTCTACTTCTTTTCTTTCTGTTAGAATGGGATTTTCTTTTAATTTTTTTTTTATTGTATTTAGATGAAGGTTTAAAGAACAAATAGTTTCTCATTAAACAGTCAGTACACGTATTGTTTTGTGACATTGGTTCACAACCTCACAACATGTCAACACTTCTCAACCTTGGAGGACCTTTTTTTTTTTTTTTTCTGGTGAAACTATACATAGCCAAAGCTATACTATTTCAAAAGATTTACATGTACAATTCAGTGATATCGATTACATTCTTCCAGTTATGCTGCTATTCTCACTGTCCTTTTCCAAATTATTCCATCACCATTATCTTCAACTCACTGTCCCCTGGGCTTCCCATCAAACCTTTTGAGTTGCTGTTGTCAATTTGATCTCACATAGTTATAGAATGGGATTTTTATTTGTCATCTTTAACCATCTTTGGTGAGATCATTAATATATGTCTTTATTATCTTTTTTTTAACGGTATAATAGATTTTTTTGTTTGTTTTTAATATGGCAAAGAGTCTTAGAAATCTGTAAAATAATGGGATTGTACTACATGAGAAAACTGAAATCTAAGGGCACTAAATTACCTACTCAGGGTTGTTGTAGTTAGCTTTTTATCGAGCTGGTTCTGATTCATAAGGACCCCATGTACAACAGAACAAAAGACTGTCCGCTCCTGTGCCATCCTCACCATCGTTGCTATGTTTGAGATTAGTCATGGCTTATTTGTGGCCAAATTGAGATTTCTAGTCTCTTGACTTCTCATACAGGGCCTTGCCAAGATACCAATGGTTTTCAAACTTTTTTAGCCATGGAACCCAGGTTTCAGATGAGATTTTGGGTAATATCTCCAATATAAAACAAAAAGCAGAGCTTCTCAAGTTGAAGCAAGGTGATGGCCTGGAGACTTGAGGATGTGGCTTCCGCAAGACACTGTTCTGTAACATACTTCTTTCTTCCCAAAGTGGTTCACAACACAGGTAACGTGACCCTTCATACAACAAACTAAACATGGTTCAGTTCTACTTTCTCGAGCAGTTCTGTCTCCTTTATCTGAAAGTGAACAGAGATGGGAAAGTTGGGCGAGGTGAGTTGATCCAGCCTGGGAATCACGGTTATAAAGGAAATCAAGGTCTTCCCAGGTTGATTACAGAACGTTTTTACTGTGTATCAAGAGGAAGCAGCAAGGGAGCTCTGGTTGTGAGGGTCTACTGATCTCCAAGGTTGGTTCTTCTGACATAGCAGGGGGATGGTACCCCATTTCCTCTTCTTTGCTGCAGGAATTCAACCTGAAGCTGTATGCTTATTTGTAGATGCTTTTTCCAAAGAGAGGCAGAATGGCATAGCGGGCCAGACTGTTGTTGTTGTTGGTTGCTGTTAAATTGATTCTGACTCATGGCAACTGCACGTGTGCAGAATAGAACTGCACTCCATAGGGTTTTCAAGGCTGTGACCTTTCAGTATAAACTACCAAAGTTTAAATACTGAGTCAGAACTATCAAAGTACCAAATGCTGCCTCCACTACTTTCTAGCTGGTGACCTTGAGCAATTCACTTAACCTCTCTGTGCTAATCTATAAAATGTGGATAATAATAATATCTACCTCATAGATAAAGAAGAATATATAATACGGATGAAGATTAAATAAGATAATATAAATAAAATATTTAGAATAGTGTTTGAGCAATATCAAGTACTATATAAATGTTAGCTATAGCTTTATTCTTAAGGCTAGGCCATATAAATTTAAATCATTAATATAATACAAGCTCAAAAAAATTTTAACAGTTAAAAATATTCCAGTCTAGTGTTCTTCTTGGCAGGGAGAATATAGTATTGTTGCTGTTTGTTGCTACTGAGTCAGCTGCGACCCACGGTGACATTATATACAGGTAGTCCCTGACTTATGACGGGGTTCCATTCCAATGATTCCATCGTAAGTTGGTTCTGACATAAGTCGGATACCTCATTTTTTTAAAGTTTTAATTATTACTGCCTTTTCTTATCAGTGTCTTTGTAAATCCAGTTCTTTGTCTTTGGGGTTTTGCATGAGAATGATAACATCAGGAAATTTTGCACTGCAATATTGTATGTAGTACATAATTACTAACAATAAAATGTAAAAAAAAAAAAAAAAGGATAGTCGTAAATGCGGTTCATTGTAACTCAAATACATCATAAGTTGAGGACTACCTGTATAACAGAAAGAAACATTGCCCAGTCCTACACCAGCCTCACAATCATTGGTATGTTTTAGCCCATTGTTGTAGCTATTATGTCAATCATGGATTGATGGAGGGTCCAAAACCAAAACCAGACCCGTTGCTGTGGAGTCAATTCTGACTGATAGCTACCCGATAGGACAGAGTAGAACTGCCCCATAGGGTTTCCAAGGCTGTGATATTTATGGAAGTAGATTGCCACAGCTTTCTCCTGCAGAGCAGCTGGTGGGACAGAACTGCCAACCTTACGATTAGCAGACCAGGGCTAAGTCAAATAGAACAACTACTTCATTGATTTTCTCTTCACTAATGTATGATGCTTGGCATTTTTAAAGGCTGCTTTTTTAAGCCATTCCACTTATTAAAATTTTTGTTTCAAATTTTTCATCTGTATACTCTAGACTTTTTTTCCATTTCTAAGTTATATATAACCAGTCTATTTTTCCCTTTTGTGTTCATCATTTGAATTTTCTTTTTCACTTTTACTTCTATCTGATATACGGTTTTACTAAACTTCAAATGTTATTTCAGGCTCTTATTTAATTTATAAAAGGTGTTTGTTTTGTTGAGTATTAGTCTTTTAAGTGACCTCTCTCTGGTTGGAAAGGGGGAAGAAAAAAACAAAAAACAGAACAGTTACTTAACCGAAAATCCCTTAAAGATAGGAGGCAACCTTCTCTTCTGGTACCTTCCTTAGCCCTTAGAGTTGAATTCCTCACAGAACAGGAGGACAGAAATAATTCTGTCGTCTACATTGGCTGTCCATTTATCTGCCTTTCCTTCCATGTTTTCATCAATGAGTTTAACATTTGTTGCATATTTAACCAGCAAGGATTGCTTATCTCGAGTTTAGTTATCCTATTTCATTAAATTCAGGGTACATTTAAAAAACAAAACAAAACACAGTTTCTATACCTGTGGTTTCTACTCTACTTATTTAAGATAAAATAATAAAATTTCTGCATTGACAGTTAAATTGAATTCTAAATTCTCATTAACTGTCTGATAGCTTCAACTTTCTGTTCCCACATGTGTATCTGTCTTATTCTTCCTGTGTTTATAACATTGTGTCTTTAACCTTTTCTCAAAAGCCTCATGTGGTTAACTATATCTTAGGAAACCTCAGTGGAATGATCAATTAAGTAAAAATCCATTATGGCCAGTATAATTAGAATATTATCAGTATTACACACACACACACACACAATTTTGATCTATTAGCCATGGAAGAGAACTCAAAGCACAATCTATAGCTGAGTAAGGATGGAAGCATTTTCCGTGGAGTCTCTTTTTAGATTTAAAAAGTTATATTTGTACAGGAATCTAGAAGCTGTTTACTGTCTCAGCAGGTTGAACACAGATATTCTGAATGTTCCCTTAGCTTGATGGTGTGCTGATTTTTTTTTTTTTAATTTCCTTGTAATGAATCTTCATTTAAAAATTTTAAATTGAGTGTTACCTCTAAGTCTGGCATTCCTAGTTCAAGTAGCCCTTCTGTCACTTTCTGCACAAATCTTGCTTATTTTTCTTCATAGCATTTTTTTATCTTGTTTTTCCTCCCTGACAATTGCAGAATGTAAGCTCCATGAAGGAAGAGATTTTTTGGCGCAGATGGTTAACCCATTCTGTTATTTGCTAACCAAAAGGTGGAAGGTTTGAGTCTACCCAGAGGCACTTGGAAGAAAGGCCTAGCAAGGTACTTCTGAAAAATTAACCATTGAAAACACTATGGAGCACAGTTCTACTCTGACACAGATAGGATTGCTATAAGTCAAAATCAACTCAAGGGCAACTAACTGATTTGTTTTTTGGCTTTTTTTGTTTTTGTATCTCCAGAACAGTGCCTAGTAAATAGTGAACCACTTAGTAAGTATTGTTGAATGAAAAATTATCTTTGTCTTTTTATGTGGTAAAATCAAAACATGCTTATTATTTATTTTTTCAATACAAAAAAGTAAAATGTAAAGTTCCATGTAATATCACCTTTCCAGTAACCGTGTAATTTATTTACACATAATACATAATTTTCCCCCACAATAAAAAATCATGCCATACATACAATTTTGTAACTTGCTTTCTTCACCTAATATTATATGATGGCATTTTATTGTACACATAAAACGTATTGATAATGTTAACTAGTCCCATCTTGATGGACATTGAGGTTCTGGGTTTTTTTTTTCACTCTTACAGTCCAGAAGCACATATTTGCAATTTCAAAAAAATCCAAACTTCTAAAAACGGAAGTCTGCCCTTCCTTCCTCCCTTTATCCCTTCTTCCCTCCCTCCCTTCTCCCTCCCTCCCTTCCTCTTCCTTCCTCCCTCCCTCCCTCCCCTCCTCCCCTCTTCCCTCCCTTCCTCCTTTCTTCCCCTTGTCCCCTCTTCCTCTTCCTTCCTCCCTCCCTCCCTCCCCTCCTCCCCTCTTCCCTCCCTTCCTCCTTTCTTCCCCTTGCCCCCTCTTCCTCTTCCTTCCTTCCCCCCTCCCTTCCTGCCTCCTTCCTTCCTTGCTTGCTTCCTTCCTTCAATGTTAAACCCCTTCCTGAACTGACTGAAAGTTCTTTAGTCTTTTTTTACCCAACTTAGTATGAATATATTCACAGGTCTCACTACAAATTTGTTCATGTTTGAATGCCTAGTGTTTTCCAGCTCCAGCAAGGTGGTAGTGGTTATGTGATATAGAGTATATTATATGTACTTACAATCTTTCTGAAACTCAAAGAAGTTCTAATGTACATCTGGTGCCAAAGATTTCTGATAAGTTGTAGATTTGTAAAAGTCTTTTCATGCTTGTGCAAGTGTCTTTAAGATAAATTCTTAGAAATGATTCAAAGGAGGTAATGTCTAGTCTAGCTTTTGAAATTAGATGCAAAAATATTAATTGTCTTAGTCATCTAGCACTGCTAGAACAGAAATACCACAAGTGGATGGCTTTTAACAAAGAGAAATTTATTCTTTTGCACTCTAGCAGGCTATAAGTCCAAATTCAAGGCATCAGCTACAGGGGCAGGCTTTCTCTGTCGGCTCTAGAGGAAGGTGCTTGTGATGCATCAGTCTTCCCTTGGTCTGAGGGAGCATCTCAGCGCAGGAACCTCACGTCCAAAGGAAGCGCTCTGCTCCCGCCACTGCTTTCTTGGTGATATGAGGTCCCCATGTCTCTCTGCTCACTTCTCTCTTTTATATCTCAAAAGAGATTGGTTTAAGACACTACCTAATCTTGTAGCCCTCATCAATATAATTGCTGCTAATCCATTTTATTACATCATAATGATAGAGTTTACAACACATAGGGAAATCGTATCCGATGATAAAATGGTAGACGATCATACAATACTGGGAATCATGACCTAGCCAAGTTGATAGATATTTTTGGGGGATACAATTCAATCCATGACACTAATATAAGTATTTTTAACAAAGAAGATATGGAATTAGAATTTTGGAGTACTTGGAATTGTTACACATTTTCATCCAATGATTCTCCCTGGTTATTTGGTAATATTTTTATGGATTTTTGCAAACTGGTGTAAAATTTTTTTTTCCAATTATTCTTTCAGCCGTTGATAATTTTTGTATATATTATACATACTCTTTGAAAGCTGTAATTTATTTTACTAATCATTTGGGTGAGCCCTGATAGCCCAGTGGTTAAGTGTTTGGCTGCTAACCAAAAGGTCAGCTAGTTTGAATCTACCAGCCGCTCCTTGGAAACCCTATGGGGCAGTTCTGCTGTGTCCTGTAGGGTCACTATGAGTAGGAATCGACTCAACGGCAATGAGTATGGTTTTTTACTCATTTGGTAATTTTAGGTTGTTTCCAAGGTTTTGTGGTGACAGAGAGCAGAGGACAGAAATATTAGCTAACGAGTTCAAAATAAAGCAAAAATCACCCAAAATCAAGAAAATGGTTAAAAAATGCTTAAATATACAAGTTAATTAAAGCATATGATGGTGCACTAAAATTACCAATACGTGCAAAGAGGACTTGGGGATTTGTGTTTTTGACTGAATTGTCTTCTCTATCAAATCATAGGCTGTCTGGTTGACAGGTGGACATTCTCTGCTGTTTGGCAGCTGATTTTAGTTCAGGGGAAACACCACCACACTAAGTATCTTTGCTTTTGTTTTGTGAAATATTGGATAACATCCAGTTGCATGGAAATGATTCATTTAAAATAGTCCTCTCCCTCTCGTAGCTCATAAACCCTGCAGAATACCACATTTCAACCAGTTAAGTCTTTTTCTGAATGTTAACAGTAAAGACTAATGTGATTATATGTGTACTTTCAGTTAAGGCTGTAACATCCAAACAGCTGTTAGTTTACACAGCTTTCTCAGGCAGCAGCCATGATATAATATAGACTTTTATAAAACTTAACATTCTGAACATGTATATATATTTTTAATGTGGTAGGAATATATATAACAAAACATTTGCTTCTTCAACTTGAATGATTTTTTTATTGTACTTTAGATGAAGGTTTACAGAGCAAATTAGTTTCTCAAAAACAATTAATACACATATTGTTTTGTGACATTGGTTGCCAACCCCATGATGTATCAACTCTCTCCCATTCTTGACCTTGGGTTCCCCATTACCAGCTTTCCAGTCCCCTCCTGCCTTCCCATCCTTGCCCCCTGGCTGGTGTGCACATTTAGTCTTGCTTTGTTTTATGGGCCTGTCTAAGTTTTGGCTGAAGGGTGAACCTCAGGTGTGACTTCAGTACTGAGTTAGAAGGGAGTCTGGGGGCCATACTCTCAGGGTTTTTCCAGTCTCTGTCAGACCAGTAAGTCTGGTCTTTTTTTGTGAGTTGGAATCTTGTTCTATGTTTTTCTCCCACTCTGCCCAGGACCCTCTATTTGATCTCTGTCAGAGCAGTTGCTAGTGGTAGCCGAGCACGATCTGGTTGCGCTGGACTCAGTCTGGTGGAGGCTGTGGTAGTTGTGATCCACTAATCCTTTGGACTAATCTTTTCCTTGTGTCTTTGGTTTTCTTCATTCTTCCATGCTCCAGATGGGGTGCGACCAGTGGAGTATCTGTGATGGCCGTTCACAATGCTTCAACATTTTTTTATGTGTACATTTCAGTGACATTAATTACATTCACCAGGTTATATAACCATCACCACTATCCATTTCCAAAATTTTTATAACACCTTTGACAGAAACTCAGTGCCCCTTAAACAATAACTCCTTAAACATATATATATATTTTTATTGTACTTTAGATAAAGGTTTACAGAACAAGTAGTTTCTCATTAAACAGTACACATGTTGTTTTATGACAATGGTTAACAACCCCATGACATGTCAACACTCTCCCTTCTCAACCATGCGTTCCCTATTACCAGCTTTCCTGTCCCTTCCTGCCTTCTAGTCCTTGTCCCTGGACTGTTGTGCCCCATTAGTCTCGTTTTGTTTTATGGGGCTGTCTATTCTTTGGCTGAAGGGTGAACCTTGGGAGTGACTTCATTACTGAGCTAAAAGGGTGTCCAGGGGCCATACTCTCAAGGTTTCTCCAGTCTCTGTCAGGCCAGTAAGTCTGGTCTTTTTTTGTGAGTTAGAAGTTTGTTCTACATTTTTCTTCAGCTCTGTCCGGGACCCTCTGTTGTGATCCCTGTCAGAGCAGTCAGTGGTGGTAGCCGGGCACCATCTAGTTGTGCTGGACTCAGTCTGGTAGAGGCCGTGGTAGCTGTGGTCCATTAGTCCTTTGGACTAATCTTTCCCTTGTATCTTGTTTTCTTCATTTTCCCTTGCTTCTGAAGGGGTGAGACTAGTGGAGTATCTTAGATGGCTGCTCACAGGCTTTTAAGACCCCAGATGCTACTCACCAAGGTAGAATGTAGAACATTTTCTTTATGAACTATGTTATGCCAGTTGAGCTAGATGTTCCCCGAGACCAAAACATATATATTTTTTATTGCAGTTAATTGAGGCTGAGTGAGGACCTGATATACCTAAAACTAGGTTTTAGTTAATAAATGTGTCTATAAAAACAACATCAACACCCACTCCTTGTTATATACCCTACAGAATTAAAAGCAGGGGCTCAAACAGATATTTGTACACCAAGTTTCATTGCAGCCTTATTCACAATAGCCACAAGGTGGAAACAACCTAAATGTCTATCAACAGATGAATGAATAAACAGAATGTGGTCTATACATACAATGGAATATTACTCAGTCATAAGAAGAAATGAAGTTCTGATACATGCTATGACATGGATGAACCTTGAAAACATTATACTGAGTGAAATAATCTGGAAAGAAAAGGACAAATAATGTATGATCCCACTTAGATGAAATATCTAGAATAGACAAATGCATAGAGACAGACAGTAGAATAGTGGCTACCAGGCTACCAGGCGAGATGAGGGTGTCGGGGGGTGGCGGTTAATAGGGAGTTATTGCCTAGTAGGCAGACTTTCTGCTAGGGATGAAGAAAAACTTTTGGAAATAGTGATGATGGTTGTACAGCATTGTGAACATAATTAATGTCACTGTATCATACACTTAAAATAATTAACATGGCAAATTTCATGTTCTATATATTTTATCACAATAAAAAAAAGAAAAACAACATCTACAACAAAAGGTCTATGCTGATGGTTTAGAGAGACACAGGCACGGGTTTCTAATGCTTTTAATTTTAACTGTAAATATAACACATTTACAATGAAAAATTTTAAAATGTGGACTACATAGAAATGTAGGAAGGAAAAAAATATGCTCTACCACTAGGGCTATTTTTAATATTTTAGTGAAACTTCTGACTTTTCTCTACATGCATTTTTACGTACCTGAGATTGTACAAAAACACAATACCTTTTTAAAAACGGAAGCATATTTTCATTGTTAACTCTGTCACAGTTTTTATAGTTAAAACAACCATTAGCACCTTCCTGATTATAAGAATGATTACTGTGGAAAATTAGAAAATATAATACAGATGAAGGAAAAAGTAAAAATCACCCATAAATCTTTCAAACAGTGTTAATCTTCAGTATATTTTCTGCCAGACTTTGTTCTATGCATATGTAATATTTTTACATTGCTGAAATCATTTTGCAATTTCCTGGTAGATCCCACCACTAGCATTAACCTCTGATATTCTTTTGGTGTATTTATTACCTTGGTCTTTGTTGTTTTTTTTTAATGTATACATTTTCTTTTTTATGGAAATAGAAATATAATTTTGTTTTTTAAACTGTAAGTTTAATCTATTTCACAGATACTTTAGTTTTCTAGATAATTTAGGTTGTTTTACTGTCTATAATGTTTCTTCTGTTATTTAGGACTTGTCCCAAAATAAATTCTCAGTGGTGGAGCTACTATGCCAAGAGTTATAAACATTTTTAAAGTTCTTCTTATATTTAAAAAGAGAGAGCAAGATTTTCAAAAGAACTGTACCAATTTATGATCCTATCAGCAGTTCATTACATTTTTTATGCTCCTATTCAATTACAGCTTAAATTACAGTTTAATGGACTTTGTTTCAAGGTAACTTTCCAAAGTTCTGAGCCATGAATTACAGTAGGCCAGGAGCTTGTTTATTAATTTGCCAATGAGACATTCTTTAGGAAGTTCTTGTTAATCACTCACTAGGTTTGTCAGAGAAGGTGTATATTCTAGGCAAAATCAGCTCCAAATAGAAAACAAGGAAATGAGTTCTAGCTATGAGACCAGGCCATGTCAATACGATCCTCTACTTCTATTTCATTTCCTGAATATTCTCCACTCATCACAGCAGAAACTATTTTCTGTACTTCTTGTCTCTCTCCATGTTTTCCCATTGATGTTTGAGGGTAGAATCAAGAGTTAGGTTCCTGAAGTCACCTTCCCCTCCTGCAAAGACTATGAGATGGAAAAGCTGACTTAAGGACCAAAGAAGGATGAGAGCCAAGTGAAAGCCCTGATTAAATAATCATAATATATTTTATGTGTTATTTATATAGAATTTATTTGTTATACTTCTCTCGCGTGCTCTCTCTCTGTCTCTCTCTCTCTCTATATATATATATATATATTTGTTTTGTTGTTTTTATTATTGCCATTGAGTTGGCTCAGGCTCATGGCGACCTTATGTATAACAGAATGAAACATTGCCTGGTCCTGTGCCATCCTCACAATTGTTGGTATGTGTGAGTCCATTGTTGTAACTATTGTGTCAGTTCATCTCATTGAGGGTTTCCATCATTTTTGCTGATCCTCTACTTTACTGAATATGATGTTCTTTTCTAGTGTTTGATCTTTCCTGATGACATGTCCCAAGTAAGTGAGCCCAAGTCTCGCCATCCTCACTTCTAAGGAATATTCTGGCCGTACTTCCTCAAAAACTGATTTGTTTGTTCTTCTGGCAGTCCATTTGTTTACTTACATATAATAACAAACAGTTCTTGCTGAACAGAATATCTGACTTTTTTCACGTACTAAATTAATTTTAATTGGTTGTTGTTTGCCCTTGCTTCAGTAGAAATGTTTCAGCACAGCTTGTCCCCAGACTTTCAATCTTTCGTTGTTACATCCAACACCCACCACCAATCTCTACTGCAGTCTGGTTTTCCATCCAGATATTCAAGGCTTTTCTGGTTTTGATACCGGGTGTGTGCTCACCCTGGTGCCTCTCTGTAGCCCTCAAGCTATAAGCCACACTTCTTCTTTTGGCCCCTTAAGAGCCATTTAAGTGCAACTCTGATGTCTATCTTTACTTTCTCTGTTTTCTTTGTCATTTAAGGCTTCATTGCA
Organism: Dugong dugon; assembly: GCA_030035585.1. Taxonomy (NCBI): domain Eukaryota; kingdom Metazoa; phylum Chordata; class Mammalia; order Sirenia; family Dugongidae; genus Dugong; species Dugong dugon. The sequence goes on along the minus strand of CM057463.1, from coordinate 13,594,048 downwards.
AAAACTCTTACTCTTGCTCTGCTTTCCCCTTTTTCCAAACTTACTTCCCTGTGTTCTGTATTATCTGTAAGAGGACGGCTTGGGCAAATTGGAACTAAATTTCTCATGGTATTCCTAAAAGAAATACAAAAAGGAGCTGTGTATCCTGTTCTAGAAGTTTGCTGAAGGGAAACCAGCATCACTACATAATAAATAATGTGCCAATGTATACTCTGAGATCTTTATTATCCCAGCAGCCATCTACGCATTGTGGTGGAGTGGTCAAGCTCAGTGTAGTGCTAGCCAGGAGACATTTAGTAGACGGACGGGTCAGCAACATTTGTTCATTAGAAACTTCGGTTTGCAACTTTGTGAACCAGTGCCAAAAAAAACAAAGCAGATCCACTGCTGTGGAGTCAATTCCAACTCATAGTGACAGTATAGGACACGGTAGAACTGCCCCATAGGGTTTCCAAGGCTATAATCTTCCCTGGAGCAGGTTGCCACATCTTTTCCCCATGGAGTGACTGGTTAGCAGCCGAGGGCTTAACCACTGCGCCACCAGGGCTCCTTGTGAACGAGTACAGTCAGTCACAAATGGGAAACATAGGGCTTGAGTGAGTTTTCCTTCTTTTTTGGGGAGGGAAATGCTTCATTCTCTGAGGGTGCCTGGACCAGTGCTCTAGTGCTGAAAACAGGGATTTAGCTCTAACGAACCTCATTTTCCCTCTAATGGACCATATGTCTGTTGGCAGTCATTCTGAATATCCTTACACTTTGTTGTTGTTGGCTGTCATTGAGTTGGCCCCTGACTCATGGCGACCCCTGGTACAATGGGATTGGACCATTGTGATCCATAGGATTTTCACTGCCTCATTTTCGGAAGTAGATCATCAGGCCTTTCCTCCTAGTCCGTCTTAGTCTGGAAGTTCCACTGAAACCTGTTTAATGTCACAGCAACACACAAGCCTCCTCTGACAGATGGGTAGTGGCTGTACTTGAGGTGCATTGGCTGGAAATCGAACCCTGGTCTCTCACATGTTAGGGGAGATTTTCAGCACTGTCCTCATCCTTACACTAAGTTGCTTATATTTAAATACTATGGTGTAAAAACCAAATTTCTTTATTTCCTTCAAATGAAAAGAAATTTTTTTAATATACAGACTTTCTGATGAAAATGGACACTTCGTGATTTTTTTCTTCTTTTTCTTAATTGATTAGGATAAATGAAAAAGTTTATGAAGAAATGTTTTATAGGTATATTTCAGATACCAATATAATATTACATTCCTTAAAATTATCAATGTTGTTAAAAATGGCATTCTGTTAAATTCAGGATTTTAATCTCTTAATTCTTATTAATTATTAATGTTATTATTTTATCACTTATTAATTGATAGCATATTCTCTTGCTGTCTCTTCCCTAGCTATATGTGCCATTCTTTCAATAAAGTGTTGGTTTTGAGTTGGGGAATCTGGGTTGCTCTTCATAGACCCAAATTTGGAGACCATAAATCATTATTATTAGATTATTCGCAGACACCAATCTCTGAAGCCTAGCTTGGAAGTATTAGTCGAATAAGTGCTCTTGAGAGGCAAATGGTTTATTTAAATTACAACATGCAGGTTAAATTCTGGGAGTAATTGGAGCCAAATACAATGACCCTAATTGCTTTGGAGAAGTTGTGGCTTTTTATAGTCTCATACCATTTGAAAGCAATGGCTGCTTCTCCCAATCATGCAAAAGCAACTCTAGAAAATACACTGCATTTTTTAATAGAAGCTGAAAACGGAATGTATCAGATATGAGTGGTCTGTATTTTTTCCCTGGTCCCTAGGTGGCACAAACAGTTTTCACTTGACTGCTAACCTAAAGGTTGGGGGTTCGAACCTACCCAGCAGTATCGTAGAATAGGTCTGAAGGTTTGCTTCTGTAAAGATGGTTGTTTGTTGTTTGGTGCCATTGAGTCGATTCCGACTCATAGCGACCCTGTGTACAACAGAACAAAATAGTGCCTGGTCCTGCGCCATCCTCACAATTGTTTTTATGCTTGAACCCATTGTTGCCATTGTGTCAATCCATCTTGTTGAGGGTCTTTCACTTTTTTGCTTACTGTCTGCCTTACCAAGCATGTTGTCCTTCTCCAGGGACTGGTCCTTCCTGATAACACGTCCAAAGTGGGTGAGATGAAGTCTTGCCGCCCTTGCTTCTAAGGAGCATTCTGGTTGTACTTCTTCCAAGACAGATTTGTTCATGCTTCTGACTGTCCATGGTATATTCAGTATACTTCACCAACACCATAATTCAAAGGCATCAAAATCTGTAAAGATTACAGCCAGTAAAACACTACGGAGCAGTTCTACTCTGTAACATACGAGGTTGCCATGAGTCAGAATTTACTGGACAGCAACTAATAACAACAACATTATTACTTCATATGTAGATTATTTTTGTGGTTGGCATAAGAGAATGAGAAATGTAGAATTTACAGACTTTTCTGGTCCTTCGATGGTCTCTTCCCTTTCCCATATTTTCCTTTCCTTATAGTGAAAACTCTCCTATACCTTGAGGAACCTAGGACTTTAAGACATGAGTTGTGTAGCCTTCATGCTCCTCACTCGCCTTTGCCCTCGACCGAGGTCTGCACAAGACCACACCTAAATCACAACTGTAGGTAAGACTAACCTCCTGAAGGAACAGATTCTAGAATCTTTGTTCCTTCTTAATTTTTCAGTGTTAAATTTTTGCTACTAGAAAGTACTCCCCTAAACTCTCAGGCCATATTAAGCTATCTCTTGAGTTTGTTTTATTGGCATGGAGAACTAAGCCCAAATGTAATAACCAGTAACCTTGTGTATTTTAACTAAACATCAAAGTATCTAATTCTAGATCTTAGACCTCTGCAAGGAAATTGCATTAAAAATGTATGGAGGTGTCATTTCTACAGAAGCACTGGGGATTGAGTAAACTTCCTGTTCTTAGGCATGTGCTCTCTCTTACAACCGTGAAATGTCCTAACCGCAAATGCCCGGTTAAATGTTTTTCCCCTGCCTTTGCCGCCATACTACAATAGGTTTATGCAACTCCTTTCTGTGTATTCTAGCATTATACAACTCATTTCTATAGAGTCTGGCTTAGAGGTAATTTTATTTAAATCTTAAAACAAAGTGGTTATGTTCTCTTCCAATGCTCTAGCAAAGAGCAAATGAAGTTTCCAGAAGTTGTTTGCAGAGGTTTTTGACATAGTGTGAGATATACTTTGGTCACCATGTGGGAGAGGAAGAAACTAATAGGTGGATTTCTAAAATAATCTGAAGGGCATAGAATTCTAGGGGTCTTTATTAAAGTCGATAATTATGGAATTATTTTTAAGAAACTATTCTCTTTTTTCTTTTCCTCTCATTTCTTATCCTTGTTTTCCTTTAATAAGAAAGTAGTTTTCCAAATCCAAAAGGAAAAAAAATTGTTGTTGTTCAATTTTGGTTTTTGCTGTTGGCTTTGTGATCTGTTTATTAGGATGAGATCTCTTAATATCATTTAGTAAGGGTTGTGTGGTTTGGGGAGTATAATGTCAAGTTGTTATATCCAGCTTTTTCTTTTTTCTATTTGTTAGACTAGCCACCGTTCTTAATAGAAAATATAAGCTCAAATATCAGACTTAAATACCTTTTTGAAATATTAAATGGAATTTTTTTATAAACCTCTCACTTCAGTGGGGAAATCTATGCAGGCTCCTATTAGAGTGTATTAACACCTAAGGGAATGAGTTTCTAGGTTTAGTAATCTTTGAGGTATATAAGGAAAGCTAGGAATGTAGAACTAGCTTTCCTACATGCCTGGCTTTCCTGGAAGAGATCCATATTTATGCCCATTCCAGAGAAAGGTGATTTAACAGAATGTGGAAATTATTAAACAATATCATTAATGTCACATGCAAGTAAAATTTTGCTGAAGATAATTCAAAAATGGTTGCAGCAGTACATCAGCAGGGAACTGCCAGAAATTCAAGCAGGATTCAGAAGAGGACATGGAACCAGGGATATCATTGCTGATGTCAGATGAATCTTGGCTGAAAGCAGAGAATACCAGAAAGATGTTTACCTGTGTTTTATTGACTATGCAAAGGCATTCGACTGCGTGGATCATAACAAATTATGGGTAACATTGCGAAGAATGGGAATTCCAGCACACTTAATTGTGCTCATGAGGAACCTGTGCATAGACCAAGAGGCAGTCTTTCGAACAGAACAAGGGGCTACTGCGCTGGTTCAAAATCAGGAAAGATGTGCATTAGGTTTGTATCATTTCACCATACGTATTCAATCTGTGTGCTGAGCCAATAATCTGAGAAGCTGGGCTATATGAAGAAGAACAGGGCATCAGGATTGGAGAAAGACTCATTAACAACCTGCGATAAGCAGATGACATAACTTTGTTTGCTGAAGCAAAGAGAACTTGAAGCACTTACTGATGAAGATCAAAGACTATAGCCTTCAGTATGGATTACACCTCAACATAAAACAGAAGTTCTCGAAACTGAACCAGTAAGCAACATCATGATAAAAGGAGAAAATATTGAACTTGCCAAGGATTTCGTTTTGCTTAGATCCACAGTAAGTGCCCATGGAAGCAGCAGTCAAGAAACCAAATGACACATTGCCTTGGGCAAATCTACTGCAAAAGACTTCTTCAAAGTGTTAAAAAACAAAGATGTCACTTGAGAAGTAAGGTGTGCCTGACCCAAGTCATGGTATTTTCGATTGCCTCATATGCATGTGAAAGCTGGAAAATGAATAAGGAAGACGGAAGAAGAATTGATGCTTTTGAATTATGTTGTTGGCAAAGAATATTGAATATGCTATGGACTGCCAGAAGAACAAACACATCTGTCTTGGAGGAAGTACAGCCAGAGTGCTCCTTGGAAATGAGGACAGCGAGACTTCATTTCACCTACTTTGGACATGTTATCAGGAGGGACCAGTCCCTGGAGAGAGATATCAAAAAAAAAAAAAAACCTAACCCGTTACCGTTGAATCGATTCTGTGCTTGGTAAAATAGAAAGTCACTGAAAAAGAGGAAGACCCTCAGTGAGATGGATTGACACAGTGGCTGCAGCAGTGGGCTCAAACGTAGCCATGATTGTGAGGATGGCGCAAGACGGGACAGTGTTTTGTTCTGTTGTACATAGGGTCGCTATGAGTCAGAATCCACTCAATGACACCTAAAAACAACAGGAATGTAGAAGCAGGTAATTACCACTGTTGTTCAGTTAGCTATATGATTTAACCTTTCTGATAAAGGGCCCAGGGGTGTTCATATCAAACAAGTACTTTCGTTTGATCGTAAAACATGGAGCAGGTAATACCAGTTGCATGGAATGATTTTTTAGTGACCAAAAATTTACCTTGTACAGTTTTTTGTAAATTGGTAGAAGTACATTTCAGATTATTAAAAGTACAAATGTCTGTTTATACTATAGGTAACTTCTTTTGCTCACCTACTAAGCAGATAAGCATTTTAACACAAAGATAAGCCTTCAAAGCAACGTATTCTCTCTAAGGCTGTATCATACTTCACTGGTAGTAATTTAGAAAGGGATGGGAATTAGAAGATTTCAGCCTAATTCTTCCTACTGAATACTGAAAACACAGAAGTAAGAGGAGGAAATCACCTGAGGAGTCTCCCCTGACATCTTCCAAATTCTGTACACTCCCCTAGATGTATCAAGGATGGAGGTGGGAAAAGGGGATTTGGGGCAAGCACGAGCCAGCATTTGGGGAAAGTTCATCAGCTGTTATGATGTGCCTTTCACCCCCATTCCCAACTCTGAGAACCTCAGATTTAGAGTAGATTCAAATGGAGACTAAAGGCTTGTTTTAAATATTCCCTTGTCTTGTACCTTGTTTTACAGCCCTATTTCTATCTTCAGGGCCGAGGTATCTATCTGTCTATCTGGCTGTCTGTCTGTCTATCTAATCTACCTTTCACCTTATGAAATGCTCCATGCTGTACCACAGTTATTAAATTGCCTTTTCCTGTGACTCCACCTCGATTCCTTCCCACCTACTGAGATCTTCAGTCCTACAGCCCCAAGGGCTTTAGTGTTATTTCCAATTACACTGGAATCAGATAATCAGAATCCTCCAGCTACGATAAAAGGGCTAATAGCAAAGAAATACTCCAAAGCAAAAATTTAAAACATCCTATGGAACATTTTGGAGTCCCTGGGTGGTACAAGCAGTTAATGTGCTTAGCTGCTAACCTAAAGGGTGGAGGTTCAGATTCACCCCAAGGCTCCTCAGATAAAAGGCCTGCTGGTCTACTTCTGAAAAATCAGCCATTGGAAACCCCATGAAGCACAGTTCTACTCTGCCACATGTGGGATCACCATGAGTTGGAGTCAACTGAAGGCAACTGGTTTATGTAACGTTTTGGAAGTCAAATTTTACTGAAAATATTTTATTGTATCAGACTTAGTTAGGCCAGTGGGTTTGGTTTTTTTGTTTTAGTTAAGGCAAAAACAGTCAGTATAGGCCAAGTCTTATTCCATCCTGTCAATATGCTGCATAAAGAACTGCAAATTACTCCCTCTTGTGAAATATTCACAATCCCACAATTTATCATTTTCAAAGTATTTGCTCTGTGTAAATGAGCATTCATCTCAACATGCCTAGCCATTTAAGTAAACAATATTTTTTAGTCAGAGAGAAAGCAGACCATTCACTCATGGTCATTATTTTTCCCCCTTTTGATCCAACCCATAGTAAATTTTGATGAATTCTGTTAGAATTCATTTCTTCACTTCATACTGTTTAGTTACAGGTTTACTTTTGGAGAATAGTTTACACAAATTTTGTTAAAGAATTTGCTTTTCATTGGCTGGTTCTTGATCTTGTCCATAAAAACTTAGCATTGTGTGTTAATTCAGAATTGCTGCTAAGGTGTGGTCCACTGCTAAGTACAACGCTTCAGAGGGATGAGTGTGCTAAATACAACACTTCAAAGGGTTGAGGGAGCCTGGAATATAATAACAGAGTATAGGTTTCTAGTTGTCTCGTTCTCCAGAAATAATTTATCTCGGTAGGATATACAGTGAAACCTTGTAAAATCCAGAACTTAATCAGACTGCCTCATTTTTCTGAGTCTTGCCAAGTTTTCTGCCTTTGACAAGGTACAGTCTTACCACTTTTCTGTTGCTCTCTACTGGTGGAAAATATTTGAGTTTTGCTTCTCTGACAGGTTTCTGCCTTACACAGATTCTGGCTCTGGAAATATATATATATATATATATATATATGTATGTATATATATATATGTATATATACTGTATATATAAAACCAAAACCAAACCTTTTGCCATCAAGTTGATTCTAACTCATAACAACCCTATAGGACAGAGTAGAACTGCCCCGTAGACTTTCCAAGGAGTGCCTGGTGGATTTGAACTGCCAACCTTTTGGTTAGCAGCTGTAGCTCTTAACCACTACGCCACCAGGGTTTCCACTGTGTGTGTGTATATATGTGTGTGTGTGTGTATATATCACACACACATATATATATGTACATATGTATATATTTTAAACAGCTTAGTTGAGGCATAATTTATATACCATAACATTCACTTATTTTAAGGTGCAATTCAATGATTTATTACAAATATACAATCATCATGACCAATTTTAGAACATTTCCATCCCCCGAAAAAGAAACTTTCAGCCCATGTGCAGTCAGTTTGCATTCCCACTGGCAGCCCCAGGCAACCACTCGTTACTTTCTGTCCCTATTGATTTGTGATAGGCTGTATCTTTCCCTTAGAACAACTAGATACAGAACTAAAATTATCCAGTTGACCTTAATATGGGATACTAAATAAGATCTCTGCCTCCTTTTTTGTTTGTTTTTTATTGTGGTAAAATATACATAACAAACATTTGCCATTCCAGCATTTTTATGTGTACTATTCAGTGACATTAATTATATTCATCATGTTGTGTAGCCATTGTCACCATCCATTTCCAAAATGTTTTATCACCCTTAACAGAAACTCAGTGCCCCTTCAGCAATAACTTTCCCTTTCCCTGCCTCCTACCCCTGGTAACCACTGGTAACCTAGCTTCTATACATTTGTCTAGTCTAGATATTTCATACAAGCAGGATCATACACTATTTGTCCTTTTGTGACTGACTGATTTCACTCAGCATAGTGTTTTCAAGGTTCATCCGTGTCACAGCATGTGTTAACACTTCATGTCTCGTTATGGCTAAGTAATATTCCATTGTACGTATAGACCACGTTACGTTTATCCTTTCATCTGTTGATGGACATTAGGTTGTTTCCATCTTTTGCCTACTCACATATCTGTTTGAGTCCCTGCTTTCAAGTCTCTTGAGTCTATACCTGGGAGTGGAATTGCTGGGTCATATGATAATTCTGTGTTTAACTTTTTGAGGAACCGCAAAGCTGTTTTCCCACTGGCAATGGATAAGGGTTCCAATTTCTCCACATCCTTGTCAACACTTGTTGTTTTCTATTTTTCTATAACAGCCATCCTAGTGGGGATGAAGTGGTATCTCATTGTGGTTTTGATTTGCATTTCCCTAATGATGTTTGGAAACCCTGGTGGCATAGTGGTTAAGAGCTATGGCTGCTAACCAAAAGGTTGGCAGTTCAAATCCACCAGACACTCCTTGGAAACTCTATGGGGCAGTTCTACTCTCTCCTGTAGGCTCACTGTGAGTCAGAATGGACTTGACAGCAATGGGTTTGGTTTGGCTTAATGATGTTTAGCATATTTTTATGTGCTTTTTGGTCATTCGTCTGTCTTTGGTGAAATGTCTATTGAAGTCCTTTGCCTATAGGTTTCTGCCTTCTTTTGACCTGGAAGTACATCTGTCCTCCAGCTAAGTATATCTTCCCCAAAGTTCAGAAGTACAGTCGTTATAACTGATTTTCCAATTGTCTTTGATGTAAAAATAAATTTTCCCCAGCCCATTGTCAGAATCAAGTGTCACCAAGGTACCTTACAAGCCTACCCGTTTCCCAAATATACAATCCTGTCATACCTATAGATGTGTGGGACCCACAGACAGATGTGGCAGGATAAAAACTTGTAGTCATCAGACAAGGACTCTTCCATGTTACTTGTGTTGGGAGAGTATGTCACAAACAGTAGGTCTTTTCAGTTTTCAAAAACTTGTTAGTGAAAATATTTAACAAATTTTGTGGGTGCTTCTGACATAGAACCCCACGACTCACCAGGCACCCTCATATTTGTAAACCTATTAGTACGTATCCATTTTAGGTGGGAAGGTTCTTACCAATAGGTTAAGCTGTAACACTGTTAATGAGGAAAAGCTAAGATGTCTTGGTTGCTGAAAAAACTTTGCAGACATGAGATTTCCTAGCAAAATGTGATATACCCATATTATAAATTTGGTGTGGTGGTTTATTAGTAACAGTAATTACAGGGTATCAGGGGCATACTTAACACCCTCCATTGTTGTTTTTCTTTCCACAAGAGGAGTACATGATTTTATTAAAATTTTTTTTCTAAGTTGATATTGATTTTTATAAAATTATAGACTAGAAAATTGCCATAATGCTATTTATCTAGAGAACTTTCCTATGCATAAATCATAGCTGATTGCCTCAATCTTTTTCACTGACTATATTGTTGACATTTTACCTGTAATGATACTAGAGATGGTGGTGTGTAGATGAAGAACAGGGGCTTCTGAGGTCAGATTCCTGGGTTCAAATCCAGGCTCTGCCACTTTCCTACTTACCTGATCTTGGGCAACTCACTGTATTGCACTTTCTTTTCTTTAAAATTGGGATAACAATATTCCCTAGGGTTTTTATGAAGATTAGATAATACACAAAGTACAATACCTGGTACATAGGTAACATTTACTGAGAACTATTATTTTTTGGCTGTTTTATTCTATAACTTTATTTTTTAATGGCTTTATGGCGATGAGTTTCATTTTGTTTTGTTTTAAGATGTAAAAAGGCTTTTATTTAAGGAGCCTATCAGCTGTTTGGAAACCCTTGTGGCGTAGTGGTTAAGAGCTACGGCTGCTAGCCTAGGAGTGGACAGCCCCGTAAAACCAAATGAGACTAACGAGGTACAGGAGTCCAGTGAGAAGGCCAGAAAGCAGAAGGGGACAAGGAAGCTGGTGATAGGGAACCCGAGGTTGAGTAAGGATATTGTTGTTGTGTTGTGAGATTGTTAACCATTGTCATAGGGCAACATTTGTAGTAACCGTTAAATGAGAAACTATTTTGTTCTGTAAGCCTTCATCTTAAGTGAGAATAACAGCACAATTCGAAGAGCATAGTCAATGTCACTGAACTGTGCATGTAGACATTTTTGAAATGGTGTATCTTTGGCTATGTGTATTTTCACCAAAAAAAAAAAAGAGTTTGAGAAGTTAGAGGGTTGATATGTTGTGGGGTTGTTAACCAGTGTCATAAAACAACATGTGTACTTCTGTTTCATGAGAAACTATTTGTTCTGTAAGCCTTCACCTGAAGTATGATAAAATAAAATTAAATTAAAAAAAGAGCTACAGCTGCTAACCAGAAGGTCAGCAGTTCAAATCCACCAGGTGCTCCTTGGAAACCCAATGGGGCAGTTCTACTATTTTTTATTAGCTTTTCTAACTGGTTATTACTAGTTGTATAAGGGAGCTGTGTGTGTGTCTGTGTGTGTGTGGGTGTTCGTGTGTGTAGTTTGTAAACAGAACCTTAACCTTCCAGCTGAATCTTGGATTTTTGAGGTAGACAGTTATTTCCAAATTAACTTTTTCTCTTCTGTTTTTCAATAATTACTTGCTGTTTTCTTTTTCTTGTCTTGGGTAATTAGCTAGAACTTTTAAAGGAGTTTTAAATGATTGTGGTGACAGAAGTGAGATAGAGAAGCACAATAATCTCTGCTAAGCATATTTTCTAGTAATTTGACAAAAAAAGTTCATTTTGAAGTAAAAAGGGGAACAGCAGAAGAAGATTTGCACTGCTAAATCTTAGAACTTTTATTACATACCAACACACTGATATTGGCATTGAAAAACCTAGCTATATAACTCTGATTCTATTATTGAATACCGCATCCCCCCTAAAAAAAAAAATCCTGTGGATGTTGAATTTTGTCAGATGACTTTTTGACTTCACTCAGGATGATCATATCTTTTCTTTTTCTTAAGTTGTGATATAATTATTACAGTCATTTCCTATTTTTAACCTTCCTTCCATTCTGGAATAAATCATACTTAGTTCTTTAAAAAATACTAACAAAACAATATCATCTGAACTAAAATTTCCAGATTTTTGCATTTGCCTTCAAAGGGGAGAATAGTCTATAAAGATCTTTAATTTTTTCCGTATTATCTAGGATAACTTTCAGTATTTTGCAATGTAAGGTATCTTGGAAAGCTTTTCATTTTCTTTGTAAACAAATGAACTAATGGAATTGCCATTCGTTGAATTGAACTATTATATAGCCTTTGTCACTTTACCAGACACTTAACTAGTGGGAAAGGATCACTATAGGAATGAGTATGTTGTAATCATCACGTTGAGTCCCAAGATTGGTTGATACGTGATAAGTGTGCTTTGCATGTTTAATCTTCTTAATGAAATCCCAAGGAAAATATCAATCCTGGCACTAATGACAATAAATGGGCTTTGCACTCACAGAGCACTCTTATTCCCAAGAGCACAAAGCTCTTCATGATTAATTATTTCAGGCATCCTCACAGCCAGTCATCCCATGAGGTGGATAGCTGAGGGCTTCCTCTTTAAAAAAAAAAAAAAAGTAACTAATTGGATTTTCTTCTTCTGTTCTACATTCTGTGTTCTAGAACTGGGTTGTTACCTTCTAAAGACCATCTGTGTGTCGACTGGTGAAACTGTGTTTCAAAATCACAAGCTTCTTCCACATATGAACACCAGGCTAAAAGCAAATGTGGAGTAAAGTTGGCAGGAATTTGGATGACAGTTTGGCCCAACGCTGTGCGTGGATTAGGCTAGAGTTGGTCATTTAGCAGTGGCTGAGTTTGTAGTTTGGTACCTCCATCAGAACTGGTAGTCCATGCTGTTGAAGGTTTGTTTGGAAAATATCTCCTTACTAAGGCACCTCTTCATCATATTTAACTCTTCCCACAACATTGTGCTAGTGATTTTACCCTATAGAGAACATCTGTCACTCCTATTTTACAGAGAGGGCCCTTGTCTTTTCTCATCCTGGTGCTAACATGTTAGTAGCTGGGGGCTTTTCAAAGGGACAAGAGAAAGCCGAGGTGTCTAAAATTCTTAATAACCACTTCCAGTTGCTGCCAATCTCCTGGCCTTTCCTCTTCCAGTGAGCCTCCATTTCTCCACCAGGCCAACGTTCCTCGTGTTCTCTCTTCCTCAGAAATGGACAGTGCTTTTTGGTGCACACAGCTGGTCAGGGGAGCAGAGATAAGTTGCAATTAAGCCTCCATTTTATCTAGCGATCACCTCATCCTTTTCCTTCCTTTCACGATAGGGCTTTTAATCTTCTGCAATAGTTTTGTTGTTTTAGTTCTGTCTCTCCAGTGAGTCTACAAGCTCTTTGAGTAAATGTTCAGGCTAGGTCTTTTTTTTAAAATGCCTTTGAATTCTCTTCACATATTCCTCAGCACTGGGGTGTTTAGGTGCTCAATAAACACTTGTGGTTGATCTATTTGCCACCCATTGCTGTAAACAAATATTGCCTTACATACTGACTGTGCCATTTTAACTTTTTCATTTTTCTTTCGTTAAATAAAGGCTTAACTGTCACCACTTTGAGTTTTTCCTCCCTCTTATTTTCTCTTGAAGTTACCCCGAAATGGGGGCCTTTAAAATGCCAAGGGTTATGCTCAACTTGTGTAGCATACGCAGGGTGGGGACTAATTACAAGGTTTGAAAACCTCCTCAGGTGGCTGGATTCCTTAGCAGGACTAAAATACTGCTTTCCTAAATTGAGAACAGCTGGGGCCACGTTGTCGGCAAGCATAAAAGAGTTGATGGTGGTGCTCTGTGTTATGAAGCAGTGTGTGCTCTTGGAGCGTCTGGAGCATAAGCTAAAGGCACCCCTTTCCTCGTCAGTATTGTGGTAAGTACTCCAAGCTGGTCCTCTGGATGCCAGTTTCTATTGTTCAGAAGAAATCTTGGTGGCTCATGACTATCAAAATGTTATTTGTAATTAATTTTCCATGTCAATTGTAATAAACTATTTTATCATTTAAGTAGGAAATTCTTCTTGTACCCAAATGAGTCATAGCTAAGACTTTGTGTATCTTATCGCATTGTTATTTTGAAGACTGCCAACTCTCCTTCTGTATGATGTGCATCTCTGACTATAAAAGTATAAACTGAGGCAGGGTAATTTAATAAATATCTTGAATGTGTAGCTGAACTTGGCTGTGTTCTTAAAATAAATGACTCCAGTTTCGTTATAGTAAAATAGAAAACGGACAGTTTTGACAAATGCAGAGTAACAATTATTCAGTGCATGCAAGTAACTCATTACAGCTTTTTATTCTTTAAGATTCATAGAAAAGCTCCAGCATTAGGAAGGAATGATGTGAACTCTAGGCAAGTTCCAGCTTATTATGACTTCATGGTTAGCAACAAGTAATAATGTCTGATGAAACGTTTGAGATGTTGGGTCTTGACTTTTAAAGGGAATTTTAAGAATGTTAAAGGGAATTGGTTGTTAGAGTGTTCCTATTTATATTGACATCAGCCCAAGTAGAGACAAGAATTCCAAGATCAAACAATTCAATATTTTATAAATAAACTTGATCTCAGCAGCTTTAACTTTGTTCTGATGATATATTTCTAAAGTGAATGGCTTTGGTATTTCTTTCCTTCTTTTGACAATGTTGTTGTTTGGATGGTTGACGATCAGACAAGCACATTTTCTGAACGTAGTATTGTTTTATTTTTGCAGGTGGCATAGTAACATCTTTTGGAGAAAGAGAATTGGCTTCCTTTCCTGAAAGTGGCAAATGTACAACAGATAGCTGCATGGGAGGAACAGTATCCAGATGGCTGACTTTCTACATTTTATATCAGAAAACAAAATCGGTTGTAAGAGTACATGTTGATCTTGGAAATAGAAGGATTAAAAAGATTTAAGTTTCCACAAAGAAGAAAAGCTTGACCATCTCCTTCTTGACCTGAAAACTGGGGGACAATGGATATCATAGAGACAGCAAAACTCGAAGAACACATGGAAAACCAAACCAACGACCCTACAAGCACTTACACAAGACCTGCTGAACCTGTTGAAGAAGAAAACAAAAATGGCAATGGTAAACCTAAGAGCCTATCCAATGGGCTGCGAAAGGGTACCAAAAAGTACCCAGACTATATCCAAATTGCAATGCCCACTGAATCGAGGAACAAATTTCCCCTAGAGTGGTGGAAAACAGGCATTGCCTTTGTGTATGCTCTCTTCAACCTGGTCTTGACAACTGTCATGATCACAGTTGTACATGAGAGGGTCCCTCCCAAGGAACTGAGCCCTCCACTCCCAGACAAATTTTTTGATTACATTGATCGGGTGAAATGGGCATTTTCTGTATCAGAAATAAATGGGATTATATTAGTTGGATTGTGGATCACCCAGTGGCTGTTTCTGAGATACAAGTAAGTAGGTCTAATATGTTTTTTGGGGGGTTTGCTATTAGTTTAAGTAAGCAAATGTGTAATTGAAATTATCTTTCTCAGTTTTATCTGATAAAGTCAGCCTTGTTGAGGCATTTGATGGAAGGACGGAAGCGGCAGAAAAGTCTACCACATTGAATAAATTCATTCAATATTCAACACACGCTTATTGTGCAACTCTGTGTGAAAGTGGCAAGTGCTCTGCTGGGTGATTCAGTTTATGAATTTAAGGTGCAGTTCCTGATTACAAGAACTTGACACCGCGGTATTAATATGACACATAAAGGGGCTTGGAAGGGAATAACTTCACTTTATCATGTTTGTTTTATTTCAGGCTCTTGACAGGAAGGGAAAGGGTAGGGCAGGAAGGTCTTTTATCCATTACTCATAATGTGCTGACTATATTGGTTTATAGTCAATAGCATGCTTTAAGGTTTGCCTCTGTTCAGGAGTTCTCAAATTTTACGTTTCTTTTCATTATTGGCAGTCCAGTCACAAGAGTTTGTTTAAGAAAATGAATTTAGAACTGGACCTGTGTGGTGTGGGTTTTAGATTTCTAAAGTAAACATACCTTCTGTTTCTCCCATGGCACCACAAAGGAGCTTTTAGTTCATTGGTTTCAGGCTTCCCATTTTGGAACAGCAGGAATAAGGAAGTAGTAGGTCAGGTATTTTTACTTTGAAGACACTGAAAAATTGGACAGAGCTCTGAAGTGGTTATTTCTGCTTCCCTGTGTGAATTCTGGCTGTTGGTCCAAAAAATAAATAAATCCCCTCAATTTGCTTTTTCATCTCATTCACCACTTGAATGTTTGTTCTCTACTAAGATTCTAGTAATTAAATCAAGTAAAATATAAGTTTGAGCAAAACATAAACCAGGGCTTTAAAGAATGTAAGCGTCCATGTTGATCTTAGAACTAGAAGGATTAAAAAATATTTAAGTTTCCACAGAGAATGAGAGCTTGACCATATCTCCTTTTTGATCTGAAGACCAAGGAACAATGGATATCATACAGACAGCAAAACTTAGTGAATATAATTAAGAAAATTCAAAGTGAAATGGAATTTCAGTATGAATGCCAAGATCATTTTGGAAGAGAGAATTTATGCTATATTCTTTCAGTTGGTTGCTGTTTGAGATTAGAGGAATTCAATCTATCTTTGCTAAAGGGTTCCCCAAGTACAACTTTATGGTTTTGAAAACTTATTCCAAAAGCTGAAGTCATTCCTAAGCATTTTCCTTAATATATCTCAGAGTATTCTTCATAGTTCTCAACTGTCTTTTACTTAGCATGCTTTATGCTTAAAACAAAGAATACATTTGTTGAACTTTATTGTTTTTCTTTTTAGTGAGTGGAATTGGCACTAAATGTAAGAAAGCCTGCTTGGGCCATAGATATTTGCTGTCTCCTTGAATTCAGAGCAAGGTTTTATTCATATGTACGTGAAAAGAGAAATTGTCCAGGGCCTCCACCCTGAAGTACAGTCTTCAACTCCGTTTCCTTGGATCTTCATCTGGGTAGTTGTTGTTAATTGCCTCTCCGTTACTACCTTGAATTTTAACATGTCAAAACTCATGATTCCGTAGCTGGGCCACACATTTCCATGATGTTTCAATCACAACTCAGCATAAAAAATGAGGGGAGTGGGGAAGTGACACTAGTTTGTACTTTTACTTTTGAATTAGAACTGGATCTTATATTTTAATAATTAGTGGAATAATCTTTACTGTCTATTTTGAATATCCCAGTTGAATTGGAAGCCCTACTTGCTCTCTCTTGTTTTAAAGCATTTTTCAAAGATAGGGAAGTAAATTCATTAATAGTAGTAAAGTGAAACGTTTACTCAGAGTAAACGTTTCACCCTCTGAGTAAGTTTTCAGTTCTGTGTACAGCTATGCTTAAAAGGCTGGAATGAATATACTCGACTCATAATAATTCCTGCTGATAACTTTACCTTGTGTAACAACGTGAAGCAACATCGAGAACAGAACTTTTGGGGTCTGGTGTTGAATCACAGGGTGAATCATATTTCATTTAATCAAGGGAAGGGATTCAAAGCTATTAATTATCCATTACTTTTTAGTACCAGAAGAGGCAGAGCTAAAATAGAAAGCCTTTCAAAGAAATGCCTTGGAATAAATAGGTACTTTCGTCTACCAGTCTAGGTGGTGTTACTGTATTTTGACCCTAGGAAGCCTGTGGAATATTCTTAAAATAGCTGTTGGAGAGACAGGCATCTAATATACATATTTGTACATAATTCTTTAAACTAGAAGTCCTGACAGTTACCTGAATTAGACTTTGATCCATACTAAAACTACAATTTTGGACAAAACTTTAAATACATCACATGCCTGAAGCTGCCTGTTTTTCCAGAAGTCTTTGATCAGTGCCAGTTTTGAAAGTGTGAGACTCTAGAAATGGGAGAGTTAAGAGTAGTATGTTTTATGTTCTAGGGGAATTACGATGTTCCGCTGCTATCCGTAAGGTTTTCACTAGCCAATTTTTTCAGAAGTAGATCACCAGGTCCTTCTTCCCAGTCTGTCTGAGTCTGGAAGCTCCACTGAAATCTGCCCACCATGGGTGACCATGCAGGTATTTGAAATACCAGTGGTATAGCTTTCAGCATCACAGCAACATGCAAGCCTCCATAGTACGACAAACAGACCAACAAGTCAGCCTGTATGCGGAGTAAATAATGTTCGAAGCTGGCCTATATGAAGAACACTGCATCGGGATTGGAAGAAGACTCACTAACAACCTGCGATATGCAGATGATACAACCTTGCTTGCTGAAAGTGAAGAGGGCTTGAAGCACTTGCTGCTGAAGATCAAAGACCCCAGTCTTCAGTATGGATTACACCTCAACATAAAGAAAAAAATAATCCTCACAACTGGACCAATAAGCAACATCATGATAAACAGAGAAAAGATTGAAGTTGTCAAGGATTTCATTTTACTTGGATCTACAATAACACCCATGGAAGCAGCAGTCAAGAAATCAAATGATGCATTTCATTAGGCAAATCTGCTGCAAAGGGCCTTCTTTAAAGTGTTAAAAAGCAAAAATGTCACCTGGAGAACTAAGGTGCGCCTGACCCAAGCCATGGTATTTTCAATTGCCTCATATGCATGTAAAAGCTGGACAGTGAGCAAGGAGGACCAGAGAAGAATTGTTGCCTTTGAATTATACTGTTGATGAAGAATATTGAATATACCATGGACTGCCAGAAAAATGAATAAGTCTGTCATGGAAAAAGTACAGCCAGATTTTCCTTAGAAGTGAGGATAGTGAGACTTCTTCTCACTTACTTTGGACATGTTATCAGGAATGACTAGTCCCTGGAGAAGGACATCATGCTTGATACATTGAAGGGTCGGCAAAAAAAAAAAGAAAATAAAAGGAAGACCTTCAACTAGACGGATTGACACAGTGTCTGCAACAGTGGACTCAAACATATCAACGATTGTGAGGATGACGCAGGACCCGGCAGTGTTTCATTCTGTTGTGCATGGGGTTGCTTGGGGTTGCTATGAGTCGGAATCAACTCGATGGCACTTAACAAACAAAAAAAATGGCACCACTCAGCTCTTAAATCTCCCGAGTGCAGGGACTTACCCTCCAAATACACAAGAGTAAAGGAGTTTCCATCTTCAGATGGAAGTGAGGACACTCAGAACCCTTCATGCCCATTCAGGTACCCATGAGGCAATGTTGCGAATGGGCAGAGGCCTTCCCTTTGGAGGACAGTGTAGTCCACATCAATAACTGGGAACCCCTGCCTTAGGCTAAGGACTCAGGTCATGAAGGAAAAGAACCAATATTAGTCAAGCAAATATCTCCACAAGAAATATAGAAAGTGAAAAGGGACTTTAGGATTTGTTGGTTGTTGTTACCTTTTTTGATCAAGATTGAATGAAATCAGAGTAAACTAATCAGTTTATAGCTTCACCATGAGGACAAAATGGACCTCTTCACATTTAATTCCCTGAAAATCTATTTAGTCATAGAGAAAATCATTCATGCCCAAGTTGCTAAAATACTTTTAGATGGTCCCCAAATAAACCTTGCTTATATAACTTAGGTTAAATTAGTTTGTCACATTTCCCTATGTGTCCAATTATGTGATATCACCTTGATTCATTAGTAAATTCCTCTGTGACCAAGGCTCACTTATACCTTTGATATGTTCCCAAGAGAGGGTTTCATTAATGCAGTGAGTGACTACAGACATAGAGGCTCACTGAATTATCTGGCAAAGAGTGACTTTCTTTAGAGAGATGATTTTTCTAGAACTCTGAGTCTACTTAGCTCCCCTCTAAGACTCATACCTTCCGGGCCCCAAACCACCTAGATTGACTGAAGTATGTAACTCCTCATTTCTGAAAACTGTGGTGCAATCCCTCCCTGGAATTTTAGCGATGGGCAGCTCACAAACAAGCCTTTAAACCCGGTGAAACTGTGGTTGGTTTGTTAATGCATTTTGTATTAAATTATTCTTTATTCTGCTAAGCACAGTTTTATATTGCATCAGGGACAAAAACAACAAGTAAACTTGTTTTTCCCTGTCTGTATTTTTCCGTTAGGTCAATCGTGGGGCGCAGATTCTTTTTTATCATAGGAACTTTATACCTGTATCGCTGTATTACGATGTACGTTACTACTCTCCCTGTGCCTGGAATGCATTTCCAGTGTGCTCCAAAGGTAAGCACCTCTGGGTTACTCTTTAAAGGAAACTGAGAAAGGTATGGAACACTTGCTCTCTCTCATACATTCTTTTAGCCACTTTCATATGTGTTAATTAAATCTAGCATATTTTCTATTTTTCTCCAGATTTTGGGGGGAAGAAATTGTATCCATAAAATATATATCCTTGTGCATGAAATTTTGTTTTCGTCTAACTGAAAATTACCATTGGCTGTTTGACTCTTTTTTCCTTCTCATTTATTTACTCACTCTTGCATTCATTCTACAAATATTAAGTTCCTGTTATGTACCAGGCATTGGGGTGACAGCAGTGATCAAAACAAAATCCATCTCCTTTCGGAGCTTATAGTCTGTTAAGAGATGATAGATGACAAAGAAAAAAAAAAGTGAATTCACAATGTGTCAGACAGTGTTAAATCAAGTGATTGGCAGATGAAAACAATAAAACGAAGTAAGCGTGAAAGAGAATAAGGGTAGTCCTATTTGATATAGAGGTCTGGGAAGGTTTCTTTAATAAGAAAGCATTTGGGCAGGAACAAAGATGAGGGAGTGAGCAGGTAGGAGGATGAAAGCTTCAGGCCAAGAAAATAGTTTAGTCACAGTGGGTTTCAGGAAGAGCAGGGAGACCAGTGTGGCTGAGTGGAGTTGTAAAGGGTCAGGGTGGTGTAAGTCACAGATCCCATGGAGCCTTATGGCCCATTGTAAGAACTTGAACCCTGGTGGTGGCAGTAGAAGTGGTGACTAGTTCTATTCTGAATACACTTTGAAGATAGAATCAACAGGACGTGCTAAGTGGGGTTTGAGAGAAATTAAGGATAACTCCAAAGTTCTTATCCTGAGCAGCTGGAAAGATAGAGCGGTCTTTTGCTGAGATGTGGTATGAGGATATATGCTGAAACTGTCTTCAGCAGTTTTTAATCAGTTTTTCCAGTTACGAGTCCATTCTCCAGAGAGCTGTTAATCATCTTGAGACCCCAAGGTGCCCTGGTTTTATAAAAATGGAAACTTACAAGTCATGTGCTTCTGGATAAGGGAATGAAGTCTAACATCATATTTTACTGAACACTAAGCAGATGTCTGAGGTAGAAGGAAAAATAGAATTGCTGTAAAGAAGTCAACAGTCTCTCTCACCAAATATAGGTGTGGTTTGGAGAAGCTATAATTTTCCAAAGCCATCAAAGCATAAAGTATCTGTAATTCAAACAGTGTACATATTGAATTTAAACATTTGGCTGATTTTTAGTGAAACTAATTTAAGGCATAGGAGGAGTTCAGAAGCATAATAAACACTTCTAAGGGGGTTATTGTGAAGTGTTAAATGGAGAAATGGTCACAGATGTGAAGGCATCCCAGTAATGGATGAGGTTTGCAGGGATGAATTGGTACGATTACAGAAAGAAAGTAAATTAAAGATTGTCTTCTATGAAGAGTTACAGTTTTCGGAAGCCACATCAGTAAATGTGCCACTGGATAACCAACCTACATATACTCATAATGGAAACTCGGGTAACATCCCACGTTCATGTCAGAGCCTCTTCCGGAAGCCTAAGCAGGCTATAGGTGCCTGTATTGTGATTCAGTAAAACAAACACAAATCACTTTGTCTGACTAGCGGTGATAATGTGTTACTAGAACAGCGCTGCGTTCTAAATGTGGTTCAGGAGCTGGCTTTGAGTGCTTTAGATTTTTGTGGTCGCAGGCTATTAGATAATTTACCTGTCTCCTTTGTCGCTGACTCTATAGAATGCCCTTTGTGAATATGAGCAATGACAGAACTGTGGCTACTGAAACCACTTGCTGTGGGAGGAGGATGTCAGATCTAATAGCTGATGTCTAATAAAACTCGTAACCCGCCAGATGTGATCACCCCAAGCCATCCCAGCCGTAGGTCCCTTGGTGAAATCCTTGCTTATCTAAGTTTTCTATCCCATGGTTGACTGTAAATCCTTTGCATATAATTTGGTTCAACTACCAACCCATACTTTGGTTTGCAGTCACTAAACTTGTGTTCTTTAATCTTGGCCCACTTCTTAGGGCTTACATGTAATGATTTAGTGCTCCAAACCCATTTTGCCACGTAGAAGAAAGTTAGGTTGGGAAAGCAACAAAGGTCTTCTCTTATTCAGTGAAGGACAGTGTGGCTGGTAAGGTTTCTGGTGTGGCAGCAGCCAGGTTAGGCTCTGCTGTAGCTAATTGATGTTTGTGGGAAGTAGTGTGTGGAGGTCATAGTTTTGAGGAACCCTTAAGGAGGCTCAAAATAGTTTTTAACTATGGCGATTGATGCTTCTCCTCTTAAGTTTCTGTATCTTCATTTCTACATCCAGTAATAGTATAGAAAGATGTCTGAAAAGGAGGAAATTAGTAGGAACTAGAGTCGTAAGTGATGTGTGATGAGGGACATCCCAGTGAGCTAGAACAGAACTAAAAAAAAACGAATCCTAACCTTCACTATTCTCTTCCCTCCCCTGTTTTCTTTCTACCCTCTTTTCTTTTTTCCTTCCTTTCTTGAGGTTCTATTTAGCATTTATACTGAGCATGATCAGACATCTCAGGGTAGCACTAACAGGACTGATCAATTAAGAATTAAGAAAAGACAGAAATATCAAGAAGAGTCGTTCCTGTGTTCTGTTGAAGACATAGTGAATCAAATGCCATCGAAAATCTCCACACACCAACGCTGCTGGAAGAAAGTGAGAAGAGAAATGTGTGGCTTAGTTTAGCTTCTAGTTTGTTTATACCTTTGGGCCCCAAATAAAGGGGCTGATGGCTGTTTCGGCCGTCAGCTGTTTCAAGTGTTTCTGCCCTTGAAAAATTAGAATACACAGTTGGGATGGGTGAGGAGATTTAAAAAAAAAAAAAAAAAGTACGATATTGAAATTAAGAATAATATGTTCTTTTAAAACTGGGAACACAATGGCCAGGACAGAGTGTGTGTATCTTTGTACTTGATCTTGATGTTGACGGTGGTTCATACCAACGTCATGACAAGAAATTCCTGAAGGACGTGGCTGATCCGATAAAGCCTGTAGCTGTACTTTGTAATACACCATAGCTGAGGTGTGCCTGAAGTTGAGTGCTGCAGCCCTATCAACAGTCCTCTTGTCTTGCTAGGGTCTGGATCCTTTATTGCCTTCTAGAGTCTGTCTTTTTAAGGCAGGAACTCCTAGTGCTTGGCATGTTTTTGTTTAGGGACTGTCTGTTCTTAGTAAAATACATAGTTTCTCTTGGTGTACCATGTTAGACACCTGTCCCCCAGGTCCCAAATTTATAGTCAATAATAGTCTTTCGAAGGAGCCCTGGTGGCGCAATGGTAAAATGCTCAGCTGCTAACTGAAAGGTGGTTTGAACCCACCCAAAGGCTCCTCGGGACAAAGACCTGGCAATCTGCTCCCGTAAATATTAAAGCTTGGAAAACCCTATGGGGTAGACACAGGGTCACTATGAGTCAAAACCTACTCGATGGCACCTAACAATAGTCTTTCTATACTTTTCTTCTCCTGTGTTCTATTACTCAGTCTTTTTCTGAGTATCATTCTTCTTTGATTTTTCTGTTTTTTTTTTAATATGTGGTTCAGGTAAAAGTTTACAGAGCAAATTACAGAGCAAGCTTCTCATTAAACAGTTAATACGCAAATTGTTTTGTGCCATTGGTTGCCAACCCAGCAAAGTGTCAGCACTCTCCCCTTCTCCACCCGAGTTTCCTTGTTTCCATTTGTTCGGTTTTCCTGTCCCTTCCTGCCTTCTCATCTTTGCTTTGGGGCTAATGTGCCCATTAGTCTCATATACATGATTGAACTGTGAAGCACGTCCCTCACATGTTATTTTTGACCCTATAGACCTGTCTAATCTTTGGCTAAAGGGTGAACCTGAGGAGTGACTTCAGTACTGAGTTAAAACAATGTCCAGGGGCCATTCTCTTGGGGTTTCTCCAGTCTCTGTCAGACCAACAAGCCTGATCTTTGTGTGTGTGTGTGAATTTGAATTTTGCCCTACCTTTTTCTCTCAATCTTTCCAGGACCCTCTATTGTGATCCTTGTCAGCGCAGTCGGTGGTCTTTTTTTTTTTTTTTGATTTTTCTAAGCCTATTGTGAAGGTCTTGTCCCTTTTTGACTAGACTGGCTTGAGTCCCTCCATCTGGCCCCCCAACATTTCAGTATTCCAATTTTCCATGCCTACCATTTTGACAAATTCAAGTCTACTACTCCTTCCTGTATGCTTAAATTCTAATGGGATATAACTTGTGACCATTGCCTCAAACTCCAGCCCTTGTCCATTGTTTCGCATGGGCTCGCAACTCTCATATCATCACAGTAGATTCTAGGGGCCTCCACACCCTTGTCCAAGGGGGGGGTGTCTCCTTTTTTAAGCTGCCATTACCTCACCAATCCACCATTTTCAAACCTATTTAAATGATTTAATTTGTTGCAGCTCCTGTTTTAACTGTAAATGTTTTGATCAGACATTAATAAAAATATGCACACCCTTTAGGTTGTGCGTTTAATACAATGCATCCACATACTGCAGAATATTAGTTATGTGGTATGCAGCAGAATCAAATATTAACCATCCAAAACCCTGACTTCCCCCTTGCAAAAGGGAGAGAAAGGAGCTTTGACCTGTTTTTTAGCTCATAGCTGTGGTGAAGTCATTGGTTATTAATATTTTTAAAAGCTTTGTCCAAGGACACACCACCACCAAAACATTATTAGTAACATGTTGAATAATTTAAACTTATCAATAAAACTCGCCAATATAATGAATAAAACCCAATTTAAGGAGCTTCCCTCTCTTCCTCCTTGGATTCTTTTCGACTTTTCAGATCAAACAAACAAAATCACAACGTGATGACCTTTCTAGGTGTCACACAGCCATTATCAGTTTGTAAATGTCCTTCCTAATCTTTATGTGTCATTCAGCTCAACGGAAACTCTCAGGCAAAAGTAGAACGGATTCTACGGCTGATTTCTGGTGGTGGATTGTCCATAACTGGATCACATATCTTGTGTGGAGACTTCCTCTTCAGTGGTCACACCGTTGTGCTGACACTTACTTATTTGTTCATCAAAGAATGTAAGTAATAGCTCATTCCCACTTTATTGATTGATTGCTACAGTAGGAGGTTAACCCTAGGCCTTGAAACTGATGGGAGTCTTTATTCTGTTGGTATTGATAGCTGTGAGCAATATATACATCTATATATAAATGGTTTGAACACTGAAGCTTAGAACTTGGCCCTGTCTTCTATCTAGCATTTCACATGCCTTCAAAATGAAAAGCTATTTTAATACTGGAACTTAGAAGAACCTAACTGATATGTTTATTGCAAAGAGAATTGGTACATTCTAAAGCTAAAAGACTTTCAAATTATTTATTTGACACTTCCATTCTGTCATTCCAGACAATTCAGTTAATGTTTCCCCCTTTTTAAGACTTATCTTTGTCCTTCTTTATTCCAGTTTTATCATTTTTCAGCCAGTTTCTATGCTTTAGCAGGCATCACTGTGGAACATTTTGCCAATACTGATCATTTTCTTTTTAAGCGATTGTCTTTTTCAATCTAAACACAAAGGCAAGAATGTGAAATATCTTTTCTTATTTATACAGTTAATTCCCATTATATAAAATCTTTTCAAATTCCAGTAGCTTTCTATGGCCAGAATAATGCCCTGTCCGTTGTGGGGTTGTATTTGGTTTTAGCTGCCTAGCAGATCCCATTTTTATAGATTTCTTAGGTTTTGTATATTTAAGCCCATTATCTCAAAATACCTTTGAAGTAGTGATTCTGCTTCCTTTTTTACAAGGTAGTCAGTGCTAATCTTTACTCTTGAATTAGTTCCAAGATACCCAAAGCCACTGTGTTTTAAGATGTTTATCTCAATTCTCTTTACTTAGCATATTGTAAAGGAAGTCATGGGGCAGAGACTAGCAGAAGGAGATACCCTCTCTCCTGTCTTCCTTCATCCTGCCTCCTCCCTTGGCCCTTCATCAATCCAAACAGGTGTGGTCTGACCTAATGGTACTGTGGACATCAAGGTTCATCTTCCAGTGGGACAGAAATGAATTCATGCCCCATAGATTGCTTGGAGTTTTAGGTTTAAGTTCTGCTCTGAGGGTAATAAGACAAAGATTTGAGATTCTGTACAGTAGATGAAGGAGCCCTGATGGCACAGTGAATAAGCGCTTGGCTGCTAACCGAAAGGTCAACAGTTCGAACCCACCAGCCTCCCCACAGAAGAAGGATGTGGCAGTCTACTTCCATAAAGGTTACAGCCTAGGAAACCCTATGGGGCAGTTCTACTTGGAATTGACTCAGCAGCAATGGATTTGGGTTTATAGTAGGTAAAGTAAAGCCTTTTAACATTGTGAGACTTATATAGCTTCTATGTTGTTATCTTGGTAAACTCAACATACAAACTTACAGTAGGGAGAGTAGCGTGTTAACTGAGGGCCTTCATTGTGCTTGACTTTAAGGCTAAGGGCCTTCTGCACCTTTCCTCTTGTTTCTACTCTCACACTAAAAGGGGGTGGAAAAGGGACCTAGGCCTGTCTCTGCATCAAGATCAGAGACAGGCCTAGGTCTCCCTTAAATTTCAGTATTTCTAATACTTAGTCATTGGTGCCGGGTGTTGTGGGGAGTGATACATGTTGTTTATGGTTCTATCTAGCTTTTGCCCAGGAAGGTTCTATCTGTATAGTAAGATCAATCATCTTCTACTCCAGAGGTGCGTTTAAGTTGTAGGATATTCCCTCCAATCTGAGCGTCATGAAGAGCTCGTGGAAGGGGCTGGGAGTGGGGGTGAGGAGGAGTTATACATGAGAGTGAAGCTGCTGTGGACCGAAAACCATAAAGCAGTGAAGAAAAAACATCCATGATACTGAGAGTCAGTTTTAGAAATTAACCGAAGACCACACAATATTAACAATAACAGTAGCAAGCAGACATAGTTAGCTATTAACTTACTCTGTTGTTGTTTTTGTTGTTAGATTATTGTTAGTTGTCTATTCCAGCTCATGGCGAGCCCATGCGTATCAAGTAAACTGTGCTGCATAGTGTTTTCAGGGATGTGACCTTCTGGAAGCAGATCACCAGGCCTGTCATCCGAGGCACCTTTTGGTGGGTTTGAACGGCCAACTTTTTGACTAGTAGTCAAGCACTTAACTGTTAGCACCAAGCAGGAACTCCTTACTTACTCTAGGCCGGATACTATTCTAAGTGCTTGACATGAATTAACTCATTTAATCTTTGCAACCATCCTGTGAAGGAGGCACTATTTATTATCCCCATTTTTCAGATGAGGCAACTGAAGCCTAAGAAAGTAAGTGACTCAGACAAGGTTCACACCTAGTAATTAGAAGATCTGGTATTTAAACTCAAGCAGGCTGACTGCAGAGATTATGCTCTTAATTTCTTGGCTGTGTTTAGAATTTTTGGAAACCCAAGTTGTCGGATCTTACAGAACTTCCAAGATATAGTCTATTTGCCTACAAACAAAGTATATTGCTCATTTTTCTTCTTTCTTTTACCCCAGAGGAATAGTCAGGCAACTCGTGATTATTTTCACTCTTTAATAAAAGCCACACAGTATGTAGAGACATTTTCTACCTAAGATATGATTTTGGTTTGAGGTTTTTAAAATTTTGTAGATTTACATATAGTGTAGAAAGAATTACATTCTGCTCTTTGAGATTTTTGGTGAGAAATAAAATGCAAAGCTGTAATGCTTAACACAAGCTTAACTTTATAGTCAGCTCTGTACATAAACAGGGCGTTCCATGTTTATGCCTGTTTCCTATGCAATTAGGAAAAGCAGTCACCTTCGAAATTATACTGTGCATTGTTGTTCTGAGTAAGCAGTGATTTCAGTGGTGTCTTTGAAGTTGATTTCTAGAATTTAGATGCATCGTGTGTATATTTTTGCTTTTCTGCCTTTTGATTAGTTTGGACTCTTTCCTTGCTTGCTTCATTGTAATGAGTGGATTTAAATTTAGTTGTGAGAACAGCTGAATACGTGGGACCAAGACCATTTTGAGGGTTAGGAAGAGAGGGCTTTATCAAGCTGCACAAATATTATAATTGGGACCTAGGTTCTTAATGACATTAGCCTGGAGAAATCAGCCTAGCCGTTAGTACCAAATCTTTCACTAGTTAAGAACTCTTTTTTTTTTTTTTTTTTTTAACTTTGCCATGACACAAAACCCATTGTTTCTATTATTCGGGCTAGGATTCTACACTGACAGTGACGTTAACTAGTATTTGTTGTCATCTTTTTTAACTTGGTGAATTCCTATGGGTAGCATGAAAAGAGAAGAGAGGATCACCATTTTGTCATTTCTATTTTAAAATAGTTTATATGAAATATCTTATTTGGCTCTGCCAGTTGTCTCAATTAATTAATGAGCTGTGGTCCCAACATGGTAGTGTAATTAAGGAATACATTTTTATGGGAGAATAGTGCTGGGGTTTCCAGCCACTCCTAAAACCTCATTTTCAATTCCACAAGTTGTGCAATGGCTGTTCAGGCTACTTCTTACCTTCTTCAGCTTTGCTTCTTGTGAATAAACACACAGAATGATTCTGGTTTGCCCACACATTTTGAATGTTGGAGGTAAATGCCAGATGACCTATAAGGAAGGGAAGCAGGGTTGGTGTGAGACCTTAGGGAAGGGTAAGGTCTGTGGTGCTGAAGAATTCATATTTACTCTGAAGGGAGAAGGTGCTACTCAAGCTCTTGCCAACTGTAGCCGAGTAGAAATGTAGCACCATTGTTTCCAGGTTACCTTATCTTTTGCAGAGAGGTCAGAAGTCCAGGTTTTCCAGAAATCTCCTGATTTCTAAATGTTCATTCAGTTTTTTAACATTGTGAGCCTACAGAATAGGTATGGGGGTTGGATCTGGCCCCCCAGGCCATGTGAATGTCTCTTCCAGCATTAAATTCTAGGAGTCCCTGAGTTATCTGCCAGAACTTAGTGGCAGAGTGAAACAATTGAGAAGTGATGAGGAACATACTGAAAATCAGAAAATCCGACTTTCAAATGCAAATTCAGGTTTATTTTCTTACTGTTACCCTTGGAACCAAAAGAGCCAAAGTCCATTTAAAAAATATAATTTTTATTCAAATGATACCTTGCTGATACCTGATTTGGTATTTCATCTGAAGTTATTCATCCATTCTTCTTAAAAGTAAATGTCACTATGATTGTAAATACAGCTAAATGTGAAATCAATTTCAGGATTATTAATTCTTACTGTGAACTAATAAAGTTCTAAAATAGAAAAAAGAAACAAGAAGCAATTGTTGAAGTTATTGGCTCAAATTATATCCATGTCATTAGCATTGTATGAGAAGTAGTTGTATGATTATGTTTAACCTGAGTACTCCAGTTCTCTCTTATCGCTGAGCAATGTAATGAATTTCTTAGTGTACTCAATGAGGCTAAAATCTGTAAGTGAATGAGCAGGAATCCTAAACTTTACATAGCTGTCAAGTCAACTTTGACTCATGGCGACCCCATGTGTGTCAGACTAGAACTGTGCCCCATAGGGTTTTCAATGGCTCATTTTTCAGAAGTAGATCACTAGGTCTTTCTTCTAACATGCCTCTGGGTGGACTCGAACCTCCAACCTTTCAGTTAGTGTCTGAGCACATTAACCATTTGCACCATCCAGGGACTCCAAGCTTTACATGTTTCTATTGTGGTGTGCTGTGGAGTCAGTATCGGCTCAAAGCAATCTTATAGGACCTAGTAAAGCTGCCCCATAGGGTTTCCAAGGCTGTAATCTTTACAGAAGCAGACTACCACAGTTTTCTTCAGAAAGTATGGCTGGTGGGTTCGAACTGCTGACTTTTTGGTTCGCAGCCGAGTCCTTAACCACCGCGCCACTGGGGCTTCTTTAAGCTTTACGTAGGGAGTACTTTATAGTTGCCTTTGGAAGTAACTGTAAAATTGCCAAGCATCAAAATTTTGCTATCCACACATGCCATCTTTTTTTTATGTTTCCCCCGGAGAAGTAAAAGTAAATTTATATAAGATCTAAAATTATTCCTGTGCTCTCATTTTTTTTTCTTATTTTCATGGACAACTACCTTTTTTTTTTTTTTTTTTTTTTTTTTGACCCTTACTGTTTTTCTTTCCAGAGCAGGTACCTATGTGAACCAGTATGAGCCAATTCCAACCAACCTAATAAAAAACAGTTCTGTTCTGTTCCTTATTAAACAGCTCATTAGCAGTGGGCAAGACCTGGAGTATCTCATGCTACTACCATCACTAGTGAATGACCATTAGACCTGCTACCAGTGGTTTCGCCTTGCTACCAGAACGTGAGCGGTTCACAGTAACTCATTTTTTTTTTTTAACATTTTATTGTTCTTCAGGTGAAGGCTTACAGAACAAATAGTTTCTCATGAAACAGTAGTACACATGTTGTTTTATGACATTGGTTAACAACCCCACAACATATTAACCCTCTAACTTCTCAACCTTTTTTTTTTGGTGAAAATACACATAGCCAACCAAAGAGACACCATTTCAAAAATTTCTACATGCGCAGTTCAGTGACATTGACTGTGCTCCTCCAATTGTGCTGTTATTCTCACTTAAGATGAAGGCTTACACAACAAAATAGTTTCTCATTTAAGAGTTACTACAAATGTTGCCCTGTGACAATGGTTAACAATCTCACAACAGATAGTGACTCATTTTTGATGATCAGTTTTCTCCTTCCAGTGATTTCCTGACTCTAGATTATTCTACTTAAGTTCATTAGGATGCTGAAGTTCATTGGTACAGACTGTGATCATTAAATTCATCTCTGGGAATCTTATTAACTCTTTAATTTTTCTACTGTCCAGATTCACCTCGTCACTTCTGGTGGTATCATTTAATCTGTTGGCTGCTGAGTGCTGCCGGGATCATCTGCATTCTTGTAGCACATGAACACTATACTGTCGATGTGATCATTGCTTATTATATCACAACGCGGCTCTTCTGGTGGTACCATTCAATGGCCAATGAAAAGGTGAGAGCAGTGAAGAAGTCCTTAGATGATTCTTTTCTCTGAATGCAGTCAACCTCTTTTCCTACAGTGGGGACTCAGATCAGTTCATGCGAATAACTGCTGTTGCCACCCAAATATATGGTTTGGGACAATTCACTTAAACTTCATAAAGTAAAGCAAAATAAAGAACTTCACAGATGTAAATGACGTTAAGGATAAAAATGCTATAAAATTATACGGCACGGTAGTTTACTAATACACTAGAACTGAAGAAGGATATATGCTAAATTAAAATGTAGGAACCTTCTCTGTAGAAGCACCATGGTGCAGCTAGGTAAGACGCTCTCTTCCCTCAAAGAACTTACATTAATTTTGAGGAAAAGATGATAGCTATTAAAAGAAAATAAACCAAGAAACCAAACCTGTTGCCATCAAGTGGGTTCTGACTCATAGCGACCCTCTAGGACAGAGTAGAACTGCCCTGAAGGGTTTCCAAGGAGTGGCTGGTGGATTCAAACTGCTGACCTTTGGGTTAGTAGCTAAGCTCTTAACCACTGTGCCACCAGGGCTCCATTAAAAGAAAAGAAACAGGCAAAATAAGTAGCTTGTGAATTACTGGATTCAGTGATATTGTGCTCTCTGGCTTCTCCTCTTTTCGTATTTGTTTCTACTACTTCCTACTCCCACATGCGCTTTTCTTTCTTCTGCCATTCATTCTTAAAAAGCTAGCTCAAACGCAGCCTCCACTGGGAGGCTTTCCCTGACTCCTGCTCTCTTGCTCTAGCTCCAGTGTAGAATTATTCCTTCCCTTATCTGTGTTTCCCTAGCTTTGATGTGTGCCCTTGGTGTAATAGAATTAGCTTGTGTACCATGACTTACATATCTTTGGATAGCCTTGCCAAATTGTGTGGCACATGGAATGTTTGCAGAACTTGCAAGCAATTGAGAGGCATCATTCCCAAAGAATCTAAATCCAGCTCTCATTTTTGCAATATTATCTCAGTTGGTAGTGTCCACTAATACATGGCTTTTCTGTGGTTTGCTTTATTTCTCTGGGCAACTTCAGCCTTCTTTTTCCTTCTTATACTTCTACCTAGGCGTCTGTTGACACCACCAAAACAAAACTGTCATCTTTCCTCTTAAATATGTTCAACCTTCTAGACTCTTTTCTCTCTTTCATCTTCCTTGACCTGCAGATCTGACTACTTACAGATCCTGAAAATTATTCCTCCTGAATAACTCTCATATCCATTCCTGAGTTCCATTCTCATTGGAATTGCAGGCAGAAGTGAGCAACTGCAGCGAGCCACAGAGAGTTTGGAAAAGTACTACGTAAAATTTGCAGGGGGGACCAGGATGACAGCAGAATTAGGAGCAAGGCACAAAGACAATTACTGCCGTATGATCAGGATTATGTTGCTTTCCCTGTTAGGTTACAGTGAATGAGAATTTAATTAAGAAAAAAATTTGGATACAAATCATGAAAAGTATGTCTAATTTTACTTCTTTCCCACCTTTTTCAGAACTTGAAGGTCTCTTCACAGACTAATTTCTTGTCTCGAGCATGGTGGTTCCCTATCTTTTATTTTTTTGAGAAAAATGTACAAGGCTCAATTCCGTGCTGTTTCTCCTGGCCACTATCCTGGCCTCCTGGCTGCTTCAAATCGTCCTGCAAAAAGTATTCACGGGTTCAGAAGATGGGTGAAGATAACGAGAAGTCTACCTGAGGAGCAAAACCGAGGCATCAGCTCTTACACCAAAAGAGTTAACGCTGTAACCAAAGGTATAGTTTTGTTTTTTATTTTAGGAGAACTGACTAGTAAATGAAGAAATGGACCAAACTGTGGGTAAATGATTAGAAACATTAACTAAGTATTATCCCTTGACTGCTTTTTATTCATCCTGAGAAAGATAATTCTCCTGCAGCTCTTCATTCATTGGTGACAAGCCCCCAAACTGGGATTTTACTAATGAGCTTGTTAAAGAGGTGCCAAAGAACATATTACTCCTTTCCTCATTCTTTCTCTACTTCAGAATGTTGGATTTGTTTTCCTCCCAAGGTCGGAAGATTTTGTTAATGTTTTAAATAAAATATCTGGATATATACAGCTACTGTGTAAACAAAATAACCTAATGATGAGAGTGGTTTTCAGCATTAGGCTTATTAGTGAAGGAGAGAGTCAGGGGTTGTTGGTAAACTTCAGGTGAACTTTGCTTCTACCCTGCTGCGGGGAATGATAGGGCTGGGAATGTGCACTGCTGCTAGGACTATGTATCACTTTTACTTTTTTTTTAACTGATAATTTTATATTAAAAAAAAAGAAAGGTGATCTAAATAAACATGGAAGTATTTGGCATACCCCTCAGATTTTACATGTGTGTAAATATTTCACTTTAAAATCTCTAACACAGATACAGAGGAAACATGGGGCTATTTCTGCCAATGAGTGATCCACACAGTTATATGCCTGGTAAATTTGCATTTGATACCCCCAGTGCAGTCAAGTTCATGAGCACAGGCTGAAAACACACCTGTATGAATTGATGCTGGTGCCACTTGGGGAACAAGCCTGCATTTCCCTCCCAGGTCTATATCTTCAATTACATTGTACTTTATGAAAAACCAAGATGGCGGCCGAAGTTAATGTATCCTTGCTTTTTAGCAAGAGACTCAGCGTGTCATAAACAGATCCTAAGGACGTATACCATGATTGAATCATTTTACTTTTACCCTCTGAGAATTATAACACGGTGCTTCACTATAATCTGTTGGAGTCAGTGTGTCAGACAGTTACCCTGCACAGTAAGGGGATAATTGTTTCTAAATTTCTTTGAGGTGATGAAAAAAAGGCAGACAGGTTTTTTAAATGACTGTCGTTGTTTTTGTTATTGTTGTTAGGTGCCATCGAGTCGATTCCGACTCTTAATGACCCAATGTGACAGAGTAGGACTGTCCCATAGGGTTTTCTAGGCTGTAATCTTTACCGGAGCAGATCACCAGGTCTTTCTCCCGCAGAGCCACTGGGTGGGTTCAAACCACCAAGCTTTTGCTTAGGAGCTGAGCACTTAACTGTTCAACCACAATGGCTCCTTTTTAAATGACTAGATTATATCATTTAATGCCATTGAATCTTTTGGATAAATCTTGGCTAATTCCTTAACTACTTCAAGGCTAATTTGCAAGACTTCCTAGTAACCTTAAAAAAAGATTTAAAAGGTTACAAAATCAGCAACACTAGGGTACGTGTATGGGAGAGTGAGTGAGGGTGGAAGGAGGTTGTTCCATTTATACTGAAGGTGAAATTTTCCCTCCTCATAGAATGAAAAGCGTCCCTCAGTATATCATCATTACCAAAACTAGTCATCCTTGATTAAGT
This sequence comes from Dugong dugon, assembly GCA_030035585.1. Taxonomy (NCBI): domain Eukaryota; kingdom Metazoa; phylum Chordata; class Mammalia; order Sirenia; family Dugongidae; genus Dugong; species Dugong dugon. The sequence goes on along the minus strand of CM057463.1, from coordinate 13,560,306 downwards.
ACGTAAAATTGACCTTAAAATTGTTTGAGAAAAGCACAATACAAATCTGTTCAGAAGAGTCATCATTCTTCGGTGCTAAAATTCTGTGTATGTTTTCAGTATGGCTCTTTCTTTGTATAATAGAAGAATGGATTACTAAAGGCAAGGGTAGTTGAGTTCAAAGCCAGAAGAAAGACTTTCTAGTCTGATTATACAAAACAAGAACTGAAGCCCTAAAACATCCTTGGCGAGCTTTGAAGCAGAAGGATTTCTCTGGTATTTATTATTAATAAACCAATAATAAATGTATCTATAGCCTACTCGAGGTATCTAACCATAATTCTACATCATTTCCATTTATTAAATATTATTAAATATCTAGACACTTGTGATCTGCTTGAACACACTTTGATTTAAAATCCCTGTTGTCTGATTATGAAGGAAAGCCTCTGGCTCTGAAGCCTGGGTTTTGCCATCCTATATTAGGGTATTTCTATGGAACCTCTAATTTGAGTAAAACAGTTTGGTATACCCTAGAGCCTTATTCAGCCGGTATTTTGATAACTACCCTTTTTTTCTTTCCCATTTAAATAAGGAAAACTGTTTAAGCTTTAAAAATCCTTGTGTATTGATTACTGAAGACTCTTAACCCTTAGTCAAGTAATTCAGTTTTTAAAACATGTCATCACCTTTTAAAGAACTTTACAAACACCTGTGACCCCCTGACCTATGACCCCATGAGTGGACACTACTACTCTCATGCCCTTTGCAAGTATATGTCATAATTCTGTCACATGTGCTGAGAAAGCATGTGATTTGAAAATCATGCAGGGAAAACAAAAATCAAGATGGGAGAAGAGAATAGCGAACTCATTTACATTTAGGAAAATAAATTTAAGATGTAACCTAACATGTCACTTTGGAATCATGAAACACAAACACTTCAGATCTTAACTGTGAAACAGTAAATTTTTGAAACTCCTTTTAAGTTCTTTGCCAGTTAAGTTACAAGCAAGGTGATATCCATTGCCCTTTTTTTGGTAAACCAGTTCATCTGTTTGAAGCTTTTCCTGTAATTTAGTCCTTCTGTGAAATATCTGTACATACAACTCCTATAAATTATGCCGCATTTTTAAAAACTATTCTTTAAAATATAAATGAGTTCCGCTCTGACTCTGTTTCTTTTTTTTTAGCTCCTCCATTAGCTTTGAAAATAAAGCATTATTTCACCTGTTCTACCTGAGGTAATTGTGAATTTGTTCTTAATTGGCTGGCATCTTGGGAAACAAGTTTTGCTGTGGGGGAAGGCCGTTTTGGGAGTGAACCTTGTGTCTCTAGCGTGCTTTATGGATAACGTTGCGTAGGGTCCTTTGCTGCATACTGGTGCCCCCTTGTGGAAATACATTATATGAATTTTAGTAGGTATGTTTTAGTACGTTGGACTGCAAACTTTCCATTTTTTTAAGTATATTTTCAAGTTTTTAAAAGGCATTTGTTTTTCATTATTTTTGCCAATAATCTGAAACTGTCATGGGAAAGGAGTTATTTTAAAGGCATTTTAAGCCTTTTCCAAAGGGGAAAATGTGCTCAGATTTATACGGAGTTGCCATTCTAATCTTTTATCCATTTGAGCAAAGAAAATTTGTAGAACATTTTTACCTCTCACTGTCACAAACATTAATGTCTCCCGTTATGACACCCTATACTGTGTTTACCTTGAAACACCAGGTTATGACACCCTATACTATGTTTACTTTGAAACACCAAGTTGGCCATCTTTCTTACCTTTTTTTTTTTTAAACATGCTAGAATGCATGCAGTTTCTTTTTTAATTAAAAGTTCACATCTTTTTCCTTGAATATTTTGTACTTTGTTTTTGTTCTTTTTCGTTTGTTTTTGTTTTGCACTATAAAACTGATTATAAATTTAAACCAATCTTAACATGTTCGCCTCTGTAGTATAAGGAAGTGTGAGACAGAATTTCCTAATAAATGAGTTTACATGATTAAATCAAGTATATTGTAAGTAATAATGCCACCTGTTGCAGGCTTTCCTATTTGTATGTATCAAGATTCGTTTTTTTTAATGCCATTTTGTTGCATTAATTTAACTCCTTTGACTAAGTTGCTAAAAATATTTCTTCTATTAAGAAGTGCTCTTGACTTCAATACCAAACACTGAAAATCATGTCAGAGGTACCCAAAGATAAGTTTTTATACAGCTATACATCTTATAAGTTCTGATTTATTTTATTACTCATTAATTTATCTATAGGGTGTTCTAAATGAATCATGAATGAGAATAGTTATTGTGTAATTATTTAAAACTGTCCTTTAAAAGAAAAGAAGAAACTATGAACATAAGCTAATCTAGTTGCCATGTTGGAATTGATTATTTAATTTACCTCCTATGCAATGATTCATGCTGCAAAAATTTATGATTATGTTATAGTATATTCACAAAAGAAATATTATTACAAGGTTTGAGAAGTAGCCGATGGCATTCTTTTGGAAGTTAACTGTACTGTTTCAGTGTGTTAAGTGCCTTGTTGTAAAGTAAAATTTTAAGTCTAGAATTCATTATTTTCCTGGCATATATTTTTCATTATGATATATACTATATGCTATTGTAATAATTTTATTAAATGCTTACATTTTAATCAAGTATCTAAGTTTCGGAAGCTTTTTCCTCCTGCCCACCAGTACCTGAATCATTGGTCTGTCATGGGATTTGAATTCAGATTCTTTTTTTAAAAAAGAAAAGATTATCTTTGTTCTAAAAATAAATATTCCATGCTTGTGCTTTTGTGTTTGTAAATACGTTTCAGGAGGAATTTAGGAGAATAACTACAGTTCATACTTCTAAAATGCCAACATTTTACCTTTACATTTTAAGTGCCTAATTGTTAGTTAAAACTAATTTGTTTGTTTTCTAAAAAGGACATGTATACTTCATTTCTAATCTCTTTGGTTTTGCTTTGAAAAAAATGCAAGAACCTATACTTTGTATTTACCCAATAAACCACAGTGACATCAACAGTCTTTTCAAAATTAGTATTACTGTTTCTTTCAATTTAAAAAAAATTATTTTATTTTATTTTTTTAAGATTTCTTAAAATTTATTCAGGTTTAGAGTACTTATTAAAGCCACCCGAGGGTTATTTTCTTCAAGCACTATTTTTAAAATAGGTGATAACCTTCAATGAGTGGAGCTGACAATAAACTGGGGTGTGTGTTATTTTTCCCGTCCTAGGATTTAAGGTTAAAATTAATTCATAACCAGTTCATTCATGGAGAAGAAAAAAAAGATCAGTTACATGCTTCATGGTTCCAATTCTCATATTTCATTGGGGGCAAAAATCATTAATTCTTCAACGAAAGCAGAGATTTTTCTGTCACTCAGTTCTGAAGAAATGTCGTCCTCATGACATCACAGAGGGGGCACAGCTAGACTTCCTAGTGATGGCCACAGTTGTTGTTGGGACGTGATGAAAAGCGAGGGCATGACTCGAAAGGCATGTTTAGTAAAAGCAATACAATGAAGTGAGAGATAATAAGGTTCAAATATTAAGTTTTAAGAGTCTTGGATGGCAGAAATGTTAAGTGCTGGACTGCTAACCAAAAGGTTAGCGGTCCAAATCCACCTAGAGGCTCCTTGGAAGAAAGGCCTGATGATCAGCCTCCAAAAGGCCACAGCCTTAAAAACCCTATGAAGCAGTTCTATTCTGCACACGTGGGGTCGCCATGAGTCGGAATCAACTCAAAGGCAACTAACAACATTAAGTTGTATATAGTCAAGGTTTTATCCCTGGATTATCGGGAAATGATAGACTATAGATCAGAATAGTCTTTCCACCACCTCTACCCAAGCCTTGGATGAAAAGCTCACATAGGGAGGGTCCCTGCTCCTGTCTGAAACATTGGCATGGTGATTTTTTTTTTCCTTTTATTGTACTTTAGGTGAAGGTTTACAGAACAAATAGTTTCTCATTAAAAAGTCAGTACACACATTGTTTTATGACATTGGTTAACAACCCCACGACATGTCAACCCCCTCCCTTCTCGACTTTTTTTTTTTTTTTTTTTGGTGAAAATATACATAGCCAAAGATACACCATTTCAAAAATTTCTGCATACACCGTTCAGTGACATCGATTATGTTCTTCTAGTGGTGCTGCTATTCTCACTTTGGATGAAGGTTTACAGAACAAAATAGTTGCTCATTAAACACTCAGTACACATGTTGCCCTATGACAATGGTTAAGAACCCCACTACATGTCAACACTGCCCTTACTCAACCTTGGGTTCCCTATCACCAGCTTTGGCAAGGTGATTTTGCTAAGCATAGCCTCAAGGGGTCCCCTTACCTAGAATATATCATACAAGGAACTAACCAGAACTTTCGTTCATTGTACAAGGCACTAACATGATCTTTTTTTAACAGGCTTATTTGTTCTAGGTTCCATTTATCAGTAATTAGGAAAATGGATGATAAGAGTACACTCTTCTAAGTCATTTGTTTTCTTTTTATCAAAGCTCTTGAGTGTACCTCCTATGAAAGGATGAAAAAAATCCTCTGGTCATTTTTGAAAGTGCTGATGATACTTTTTTTAAAATTAGTAACTCTCTTTCTTAACCTAGATCCAATGAGGAATCAGTAGGCAACTTTACAACTATAGTTTAAATGACATTTTGAAACATACAGATTATGGGCAAATTTCGCAAATAATAAAATCACTTTAATACCAAAATAAGCATGGTTGAGTAGGAAGATTATTATAATCCATGGTTGGTTTGAGACCTCTGTCTTAATGCTGTATGTAGATTTTTAGGATTGGAGCATAGTGGTGCATCCAAACAAGTCTTGCCACCAGAATTAGACATGTGAAGAGTAAATGAAAGGTTTTTGCTAGTCTCACTGGAAGGTGAATACACATTCACTTACTTTAACCCTCACCCCATCCTCATCCCATTTGAGGAAGGAAAAGCATCATCTGTATTCATACCTAACCATGGATTCAGCTTCAAGTCTAAGGTCTTCATGGTCATAGATCATTACAGTCTTTTACTTGCAAAGAGCCTCAGTCCCTCTAGATGATTACACCATGCCATTCAAGTGGTAAGTGACCCCATGTTTTGACAAGGTTCAGCTTGGGTTTGCAAGGTTAAGGAAGTGTTGGGAGGTCCTTCATGACAAACCAGCTAGGTGTTGTCGAGGATTGAGAGCTAACTACTTTTCTGGATGCATTGGCCTGCAATTTTATTGTTCTTTTCTTTTTGATATTTTAGCCAAAATGCACCAGATTTTATTTAATCTAAATGTTGAGAGAGATGATTTGCCATGGGCCCTGGGCATCTATCCTAGCACGTTTTTGCTCAGATGCCAAGCATTCAAGATCCTGACTGCTCTTCCTGGGACATTCTCAGGGTTGTGTTTGCAATGAGCACCCTTGAGGGGTGAGGTAACATCACCTCAGATAAAGAGAGGGCTTGCTTCTGTTTACTATAAAAGTAATACTCCAAGCTTAGCGTTCCTCAGCTGAGTCGCAATACCTACCTGTGTTGCCTCTGGGGGACTTGGGGGACAAGGGGAATCAAAATAACCATGCAACACTTTAGCTACTGCTGTGCCATGAGTAATAAAGCCCTTTGTCTCTGACCCAGGAATCTTGTGTATTCCCCCAGCATCCACAAAACAGTAACAGGCTAATTTGTTGGCTTGTAATTGAGGTAAAATAACAAGATGCTTCACACATCTTGACATCTAATATTTCATTTTCTTAATAAGATACTTAAGAATCTCAGATGCGTAATCCAGGATTACTCACTAATATAAGTGAGAATGGTGATGGATTATGCACTAATATGAGCATATATGGTACACATTTAATTCACATGTGGCACGTGTTGAGGCGTAGCATTTTACAGTTTTTATGCTTTAATCTTCATAACCCTGTAAGTTAGCCAAGGCAAGTGGTGATGACCCCATTTTATGAGATGAAAAGGTTCATAAATGTTAGAGCTAAAACTTGAGTTTAGTTCTTTCTGGCTATGAGTTTAGTTCTGTTTGGCTATAGCTTGCTTGCCTCCCTGTCATAATTACCATGGTCATCAACACAAACATTTAGGATTCATTTTTTTAAGACAAAGATCATAGGTTTTATTTGCTGTCAGCTAATTAGTGTGTTCAGAGGGAAACTGGTTCTTAGAATAGGTCCTTTGTCAGATGCTACTGATTTTTTTTAGTTGCAATTTACTACATTTCAAAGGGGAGAAAAATCTGTGTTCCGCATGCAAAATGGCCCTAAGAGCAAACGAATCCCGAAGCATTTGAACTCACGAATTTATTAGAACAAATCAAACACACGCAAGTTTCACTTACAGTATGGTACACTATTATGCACTTTATTATCTTACACAGGTTAACAGATGGCACACGAAATTGCCTAAGACTTTATCTCTAGATATGACTCAGAGATCATTCCATGGGCAATAAAGATCTTCCCGGGAAGGGAGGAGGAATGCAGTGACCTGCTTCAAAAGACAGCAAAGCTCTGAGGAAATGGAACAGGGTCTCTGGGGTCACTGTAGGCTGGGTGGATTCTGTGCCACCAGAATGACCAAAGGGAAGCCCTAGGGCTGTTTGGTTCCGGCATTAACTGCTAAGTTCTCTGTACTAAAAAGCTATCCAAATCAACATGTATGCTTACTTCTGGTCAAGTTTGGGGGCACACTTTACTTCCATGTTTCTATTCAAGCACATATTTCTTTTTCTTTCTAAGTTTCTTAAACCATCTATTTATTTGGGTAAAAAGAAAAGTAGCCAGTACTTGGTGAGAAGCTGCCACGTACCGGGCACTGCTGCGTGGTTTACTTCTGTTTAATGTCCGCAACACTCTTACCCGGTAGCTCTCACTCTGCAGCTTTTACACAATTGAGAGGTCTCAGACTTGGAGAGGTGAATGAAGGGCAAGGAACACAGGACTGGTCAACACACAGACTCCAACCCCAGGGATGCCAAAGTCGGTAATTTTCTCCTTGTGGTAAAACAGTTGTTCCACATGTGAAGAATGCATGAAAAGAACAAACGCCTCTTCAAGATCTCTTGACAGACAAGTTTTATGCTATTTGAGAACAAAGTTGGGGAGCTCTTGAGACTGAGCCCTGTAAGGTTTTGTGGCCCACATTTAGCAGAATTCTTATCTCCACGTTACCTCTGGTCTTTTCATCTATAAATATACCTTTTTCTTCTTTATACCCTCATACCCTGTGTAGTAATTTCCTAGGTCTGCTGTAACGAAGTACCACAAACTCGGTGGCTTAAAACAACAGAAATTTATTGTCTCGGTTCTGGAGGCTAGGAGTCTAAATTGAGGGTGTTGGCAGGCCATGCTCTCTCTGAAGGCTCTAGAAGATTTTCCTTGTCTCTGAGCTTCTGGTAGCCCCACATGTTCCTTGGCTTGTGGCAGCATAACTCCAATCTCTACCTCCGTCTTCAAACGGCTGTCTTCCTTCCATGTGTTCCGTGTCTCTTCTCTTTTATAAGGGCACCATTCATATAGGATTAGGATGCAGCCTACTCCAGTATGGCCTCATGTTAACTGATAACATCTTCAAAGACCCTATTCCCAAACAAGTTCATGATCACAGGTACCAGTATTTCAACGTATCTTTAGCACCCTATAATTGATGTGTGGTGAATGAGTCAAAGTCCTCCTTATACTCCCTCCCCCATTCTCTCCTTTCAGGGAACACGGGCCTGAGGCCAATGGCAGAGGAGCTCTGGGGCTAAAGGCAGAATAAGCCCCAGAGCATACAGGTATATACAGAGTCATTGTACTTCACCTGTAACTGAGCTAGTGATCTGACTTGAGTGACCTGCCTGTGTATTGGGGGAAACACCAGAATCTGGGCAGTCCCTTGGAGGGTCTTGAGATTAAATTCTATCAAAGAGAGTTAAAATCAGACAAAGGCATTAAATAAAGGTTGTTTTGCTGTGCAATAGCCTTCCCAAGAGAAGTGGTGGAAAACCTCCTGCTGAAGCTATTTAAAATGAAATTGCCCAAATCACCAGAGAATATATAGATATCCCTCTCTCCTAGGAAAATAACTTAAAATAGGAACCTATTTTGCAACTAGTACTTTCCTGGCAAGATTACTGGAATAAGACAAAGGGCTTAAATTTCAGTACAATCTAAGCTGCAATGCCCTTTTCCATCGAGGTCGTATTACCGTGGGTCAGTGATTTTTGTCCTTTTGTTAAGAGATTGTTTTGGGGGTTTTTTGTTTGTTTTGTCCTTTTTGGAGAGTATGAGGAAAGTCAGGGACCTTCTCCCAGCCCCAGGAAAGTTCACATGTGCAAGGAGAAGGTACATGCAATGGCTAGGCAGCCAAGGTATACCTGAAGCTCATGGTGACTCCAAGTTAAGAATCTCTAGCATTGGTTATATTTTCTTTTTGTTTTAAATTAGATTCAGGGAACGATGAATTTTGGAATGGAATAATAACTAACTCTGACCACACAAAATCATTAGGGCCCTTTCATATTGTAATAATTGCTTCAGTTACTAGTTTCTTTTTTAAATCCAGGCTGAAAGTAAATAATACAAATGTGAGCTGTAATTTCATTCTGTTAGGATGTGGTTTGGTGTATGTTACTTTCTCTCCCTTAATAATTCCAAATTTAATTTTAGGTTCTTTGGCGCCATAAAAACATGACTTAATGTTTATAAAAGTAAGCATTCTGTTTGGTGATTCAAGTAAATTCTTGAGGTTTGTTTACAAGCATTATTGAATCTTTTCTAAGAACCATCCTCCAAAAATTTTGCAGGTAAGTGTACCAATGACATTTATTAACCATCTACAGTGTTTGGACTACATAGTCCTTAGACTACAAAGAAGGTGTCAAATATTGTCCCTGTTCTGAGTAGCTTATGGTTTCCTCAGGGGGATAGTACACTTACTGAAAAAGTTGCTAATACCAGGGATATGTGCTGGCCTCATGCCAGCAAATGGGAGCGGCAGTAAATAGATCAGAGAAAGGAGACCAAGGTGGACGAGAGCCATTAGGGAAGGCTGCCTCTGAAAATCAGCCAATGAAAACCCTGTGAATCACAATGGTCCAAATCACAGCCAATCATGGGTATGGCACAGGACTGGGCAGTGTTTTGTTCCATTGTGCATGGGGTCACCATGAGTTGGAGCCAACTCCATGGCAGCTAACAACAACAACAATAGGAGAGACTCGAAATGAACTACAAAAATTAGGATTTGAATGAGCAGCCCAGGGCACACCAAGTAGGGAGAGAATATGGCAAAGGCTCAGAGGTCTAGGTCCATGGCTTGCTCAGGGGTCAGTTATACCAAAACCCAAGCCCATTGCCATCGAGTTGATTCCATCTTATAGCAACCCTATAGGACAGAATAGACCTACCCTATAGGGTTTCCAAGGAGCAGCTGATGGATTCGAACTGCCAACCTTTTGGTTAGCAGCTGAACGCTCAACCACTGTGCCACCAGGGCTGGGGTCAATGAATAGCCGAGATTAATTCAGAGAGTCTTTGGAGATGGGCCGGAAAAGTGGCCAGGACCGCGAGGGCAGGGCTTTCATGTCAAGCTGAGGACTTAAATGTTACTCTACGCGCAAAGGGGAGTCATGGGGTTTTCTGAATCGCCAGGGGTCCTGTGCAGAATGGTTGGTGATGTTTTAAAAAAAAAATAAGTGACTTAAGGAAGAGACAAATTCAGGAGATACTATAAGGAATAAGTATGCAAATGAGACTCAACCCCTGAAGTATCAGTCTAGAAGGAAATATGAAGGAATCAAAACTAATGGAAAGGTTTCAGGCTTGGGTGCTGATGAATACTGTAGCCCTGAGGGGAGGGGGGCCTGTTGGACCGGTGGTCTTTGAGGTCATGGTAGGAGATGTATTTGGAGATGTCCAGCAGGTGTGGGCACACTGGAAAGGTGTGGCAGGAGTTAAGAGCTAGGTTATTAGGCTGGAGGCAAAGGATTTGGAGTCATCCAAGTAAAGCTGGTGTTGTTAGTTGCCTACGAGTCAGTTCTGACTCATGGCGGCCTGGTCCATTCTTGTGGCTATTGTGTAGTGCCTTCCAACCTGGGGGGCTCGTCTTCCAGCACTATATCAGACAATATTCTGTCGTGATCTAGAGGGTTTTCATTGGCTAATTTTCAGAAGTAGATCACCAGGCCTTTCTTCCTAGTCTTAGTCTGGAAGCTCCACTGAAACCTGTCCATCATGGATGACCCTGCTGGTATTTGAAATACCGGTGGCATAGCTCCCAGCATCACAGCAACATGCAAGCCACCACAGTACAACAAACTGACAGATAAATGGTGGCAAAGCTGATAATATCCTTAATCTAATCTTAATGACTTTCAATTTCAAAAGAAGTCAATAACAATAGTAACTGACCCAATCAATCCTAAAGACCAGGTAGGAACTAGTTAGTCAGTTGTGGGGAGGGGAAAGGAAATAGAAAAGTCTTGGTGCAGGAACAAGCATGGAGAGTTTAGCACAGAGTTTCTCAGCCTCAGAACTATTGACATTTTGGGCCGAATAATTCTTTGTTGTGAGCAACTGTCCTGTGCATTGTAGGATGCTTACCAGCATTCCTGGCTTCTACCTACTAGATGTTGGTAGTGGCCCCCAGTTGTAATAACTCCCCCGGTTGTGATAACCAAAAAGGTCTCCAGACATTGCCACATGTCCCCTAGGGGGCAAGACTGCCCCCTGTGGAGAACTACTGGCTTAGCCAATATTCACAGAAAGTTACCACAAGGTATCTGGGACTTGCTAGGCACATTAGGCAACATAAAGATAGTTGGGGAGAAACAACCAACACACAAAAATAATTATCAATGATTATCTATAATTAAGTGATAAATTTTTGTGATCAGACTCCAAGAGTTACAAGAATTACGAGGTGAGAAGATCGGTGTGTCAAAGTAAGCGTCACAGAAGAATCGGAGTTGAATTAGTGCCAGAATGCTGAATTCAATCTCATCCAGGTTCCAGATTTTCATCTTTCTTCCTTCCATATTCTGACACCACAGATAATCTTATTCCCTATGTCTGTAACATTACAGTGGCCCTTTGTTCTGACTTTCCCTACTCTTAATCTCAGAACGTCTTCATACCTTCATCCATCTTTCTTCCTTTCTGTTTCAGGGAAATCAGTGTTCCTCTTCCTTGGCAAAGCTAACTCTTCTATTTTTACCTGTATTCCCTGATCTTGAATATTCTAGAACCTTGTCCTACCAATTCATTCCTCTTACATCTTTAATCTTTCCTTCTCTAATGACTCCTTTACCTCAATTTACAGATGTGATCATGTTGTTGGGTGCTATTAATTTTTGCCTCATAGTTACTTCATGTGACAGAATAGAACTGCCCCATAGGGTTTTCTAAACTGTAATCTTAAAAGCAGATCGTCAGGTCTATCTCCTGAAGAGCCACTAGGTGGGTTCCAACCTCCAACCTTCCAGTTAGCAGCCAAATGCTTAATCATTGCACCACCAGGGCTCCTTAAATGTGATCATAGTTTCCATTAAAAAAAAAAAAAAGCTGTCCCTTGCTACTCTCCTAACGTACCATATTCTCCTTCCTTCCTTCCTTGCTGAACCTCTCAAGAGTAATCTGAACTAGTTAATCTCAAGCTTCCCTACTTCTTAACTCATTGCAATATTGCTACCAGCCCCTGCCCCTCAAGTTTATTGAAATCACCACTTTCAAGAATCATCAAGGACTTCCTAACTGCCAAATCCACATGCCTCAGGGGCACCTGTCTCAGCATCCTGACCTTGCCTGGCCAATCTGCTCAGTCCTTTTGAGTACCATTGCTTTATCCTAAGTGCTTTCTACACTTTCACGTCTTATGCCTGTGCTCTTGCATGCCGATTGCTCGTTCTAGAAGGCCTTTTCTCTCTCCCACCTGTCAGAATTATACTTATCAAGCACTCTTTTGTTCTCATCTTGTATGCAGCCTCAGAATACAAGCAAAAAAGAGTGCAGTCATCAACTAGCGATGTCTGGCATGGTGTGAGACTGAGCAGTGGTGGCGCATATGCTACATGTTTGTTCTTCGTGCTCTAAGATACGGGGGGATTGGATCTCAGGGATAAAGATGCTTGTAACTTAGGGAATGAGGCAGAAACAGCCAAGAGCACTAGAGACCACATCTTTGGGAAAATGAGCAAGTAATAGAGATACTTAGGGAGGTATGAAAGTTGTGATAGTTAAGGGCCATAAATGCAGGTTCAGTTTACCTCCTTCACCCACGTCCTTCACTTGTTATTGCAAAATATACTATCCATGCAGTGTTCTCTGTTAGGAGTTAAACAACACTTTGTGAGCACTTGATATGTGGCGAGTATGGCAGAGTGTGGGAAATAATAAGATAAATATAATATAGGCCACTGCCCTCTCAAATTGCTCATAGTCTTTTAAGCAGACAAATATATAAACATACACAGTGCAATGTATGCTATAACAGAAGAATGTACAAGGTACAAAACAATTAGTTCTGCTGGTGGAGGAGGAGTGGGGAATGAAGTCGTCACAGAGGATGTCGTGTCTGGAAGAAACAGGGACTCACCAACTCTTGAGACAGTAAACAAAAGAAGTGAACTATTCTCTGCCTACAACAGGGAAGGCTGGTCAGAAATTTCAACACAGGGGATATACACGACTATAAAATGAAAAACTCCTATGTGGCAAAGTGGAAAGGTTATGGGCATCAGATGCAAACAGACCTGAGTTTATAACCAGTTCCCCAACTACACACCAGTGTGAATTTAGGCAAGTTATTGAAGGCACCTGGACCTCAGTTTCCATACAGGGCTGGTGTGAGGACTAAAGTGTATAAAGCCAACAGTGGGTATTATAAAATCATCTTTGATAGATGTTTCAAGAAACAGAATGGAAAGCCACCATTGATAAAACCCAGTTTGGGCAAAGGACTGAAAATTGATACTGTATATAAACAATCCTTATAATGTATTGTGACCAGTAATTTCACTTCTGGAATCCCAAGAAGAGAAGGAAATTCAGCCAAGTGTTCAAAGATGTATTAAAACAATATTTATTCTGGCACTATCTGTAATAGAAACTGGAAATAACCTAAATGTTTATGAACAGAAGATTTGGTTAATAAATTGTGATATGTCCATATTGATTTCGTAAAGGCCTCCCTGCTTTCACCTTTGCCCTCTAACAGAGCCAGATCACAGTATTCCTTTTAAAAAACCCCCAGGGACTCACCATCTCAGTCACAGTAAAAGCCAGACTCCCTACAATGTCCTACAAGGCTATCTCTCTAATTTCACCTCTTACCACTCCGCCCCTTGCCCTTTCCACTCCAGCCATACTGGCCTCTTTGGTCCTAGAAGTTTTGAAGCACACTCCAACCTCAGGAGCTTTCCACCTGCTATTTCCTTTACCTGAATGCTTTCCTCCTAGATAGCTGCAAGCTTTCCACCAGGTGATCAGGTGTCTGCTTAAGAAAGATCTTCTCTGATTAACCTGTATAAGATAGCAACCACACACACACGCAGACAGCAATCTCTACCATCACTTTTATGTGCCTTATTTCCTCCACAGTACTTACCACCAACTGACACATTATACACTTGTTTGTTTTTAATCTGTCTTCCCCCACTAGAAAGTAGCTCCTTGAGGGGAAAGCATTTTGTTTTGTTCACTTAATACCCCCATGCCAAGAATATTGCATGATACACAGTAGGTGTTCAGTAAATATTTGTTGAATGAATGAGTCCATTCAATGAAATACCAAACAACTGTTTAAAAGGATTAGGTAGATCCATACTCACTGACAGAGCAAGATTATCAAAATACACTGTTAAGTTAAAAGAGCAGGTTACCGAACCAAGTACATATTATGATGTCATTTATGGGGAAAATAATCTATACAAGCATATGAAAAGTCTGGAAGGATATATACCACAGTTTTAACAGAGGTTGTCTCTGAGAGTTATTGACGGGGAATGAAAGCAAAGTACTTGTATGTGTGCATGTGTATTTTGTTTTATGTATCAAAAGTCTTAGAAATGTGCAGAAATTCTACTTAATAAAGTCGTATATATCACAGTACAGCTCATAATAGCAAAAAACTGAAAATAGCCTAAGTGTCAACAACAGGGGATTGATCAGATAAATTTTAGAATATTACTAAACAATGGACTAGATTTTTTAAGTTGGGGGCCAGCAAACAAATGGCCCACACGCTAAATCCAGCTGTTGCCTTTTTTGTAAATAAAGTTCTATTGCCCATCCTTTACGTATTATCTATGGCTGCTTTCCCACTACAATGGCAGAATTGTGTAGTTGTGACAGAAATCATATGACCACAAAGCCTAAAATATTTACTATTTGGCTCTTTACAGAAAAATGTTACCAACCCCCGGACTAGAATATAGTAGTTAAAAATGATTTATGGTAACTCTACAACTTGAGGAACTAGAAAAAGAAGAGCAAACTAGGCCTAAAGCTACCAGAAGAAAAGAAATAATAAAGACTACAGCAGAAATAAATGAAATAGAGAATAGAAAAAGAACAGAATCAATGAAACCATAAGTTGTTTTTTAAATAGATAAATAAATCAACAAAACTTTGGCTAGACGGACAAAAAGAGAGAGAGGATGCAAATATCTAAAACTAGAAACGAAAGTGGGGACATCACAACTGACCCTATAAAAATTTAAAAAATAAAAAAAGAAAGGATTGTGAGAATACTGTGAACGGTTGTATGCCAACAAGTTAGACAATTAAGAGAAAAGGGACAAATTTCTTAAAACACATAAACTCCCTACATTGACTCAAGAACAAATAGTGGCTCTCAACAGACCCATAACAAATGAAGATATTGAAGCCATAATCAAAAACCTCCCAACAAAGAAAAGCCCTAGATCAGGTGGCATCACCGGAGAATTCTATCAAATATTTATAAAAGAAGTGACTTCAATCCTACTTAAACTTTTCCAAAAAATAAAAGAGGAAGGGACATTTCCTAACTCACTCTATGAGGTGAGCATTGCCTTGACACCAAAGCCTGACAAAAACACCACAAGACAAGAAAACTACAGACCAATATCCCTAATGAGCATAAATACTTGACAAAATACTAGCAAATCAAATCCAAAAACACATTAAAAGGATTATACACCACGATCCAGTGCGATTTATCCTAGGAATGCAAGGGTGGTTCAACCTTAGAAAATCAATCGATGTAATACATCACATTCATAGAGCAAAGGAAAATAATCACATGATCATCTCCATCAGTATAAAAAAAAGTATTTGATAAAATTCAACACATTTTCATGATGAAAACACTCAACAAGATATGAATGGAAGGGAAATTCCTCAATACGATAATCAGCATTTACGGAAAAACCCACAGCTAACATCATGCCCACTGGAGAAAGACTGAGAGCTTTCTCATTAAGATCGGGAATAAGACAAAGATGCCTACTCTCACCATGCTATTCAACATTGTTCTGGAATTCCTAGCCAGAGCAGATAGGATAGGGAAAAAGAAAAAGAAGTATCCTAACTGGGAAGGAGAAAATAAAAACTATCCCTTTCTGCAGATGACATAATCCTATACATAGAAAGCCCCAAAGATTCCACAAGAAAGCTATTAGAATAAATGAGTTAAGCAAAGTGGCAGGGTACGAGGTCAACACACAAAAATCAGTCGATACATCAGCAATTAGCAGGCTGAAAAGGAAATTAGGAAATATTACCATTTACAATAACATCTAAAAGAAAAAAGTACCTAGGAATAAATGTAACCAGGAAGGTGAAAGATTTGTGCACAGAAAACTATAAAATATTGAAGTAAAGAAATCTAAATAAATAGAAGGACATTCTGTGTTCATGGATTGGAGCACATAATATAGTTAAGACACCAATACTACCCAAAATCTATAAAGTCAATGCAATCCTCATCAAACTCCAACAGCCTTCTTTACCGAAATAGAAAAGCCAATCCTCAAATTTATATGGAAAGGCAAAGGACATCAAATAGCTAAAGCAATCTTGAGAAAGAATAGATTCACACTTCCTGATTTCAAAACATACCATAAATCTACAGTAATTACAATAGCCTGGTACTGGTATAGTGTTGACTAGTGGAATAGAATTGACAGTCCAGAAATAAATTCATACATCTACGGTCAACTGTTTTTCGACAAGGATGCTAAATCTATTCAATGGGGAAGGAAGAAGGTATTCAACAAATGGTGCTGGGAAAATTGGATTTCCACATGCAGAAGAATGAAATAGGATCCATGACTCAGACCGTACA
Organism: Dugong dugon; assembly: GCA_030035585.1. Taxonomy (NCBI): domain Eukaryota; kingdom Metazoa; phylum Chordata; class Mammalia; order Sirenia; family Dugongidae; genus Dugong; species Dugong dugon. Next base: position 13,543,977 of record CM057463.1, on the reverse strand, counting down.
CAAAAACAAATTCAAATTTATTAAGGACTTAAATGTGAAAATTAAAACCACAGAATTCTTATAAGACAATGTAGGGGCAAGGCTGTGGGACCTAGTTTTTAATGGTGCATTATAAGATACGCCAACAAAAGCATGAGTGGCAAAAGACAAAATAGGTAAGTAGGACCTCATAAAAATTAAATACTTTTGTTCAACACAGGACTTTATCAACAAAATGAAGAGACAACCTACAGACAGGGAGAAAATTTTGAGGAACCATACGTCCGATAACGGTCTAATATCCAAAATATATCTAAAGCTTATACAACTTAATAACAACAAGATAACCCAATCAAAAAATGGACAGAGGACTTGAACAGACATTTCACCAAAGAGAATATTCAAATGAGTATTCAACAAGCACAGGGAAAAATACTCAACATCATTAGCCATTGTTGTTGTTGCTGGGTGCCGTCAAATTGATTTTTGACTCATAGTGACCCCGTGGGACAGAGTAGAACTGCACCAAAGGGTTTCTTGGTTGTAATCTTTATGGAAGCAGATTACCAGGTCTTTCTCCCAAGGAGCTACTGGGTAAGTTAAAATAGGCGACCTTTGGATTAGCAGCCAAATAGTTAACCATAGCACCACCAGGGCTCAGTGTCATTAGCCATAACAGAGATACAAATGAAAACCACAACAGCTCAGAAAAGGAGGGTGAGAATGGTTGCACAGCTCAAAGAATGTGATCGGTGTCACTTAAGTGTACATGTAGAAACTGCCGAATTGGTATACGTTTTGCTATGTATATTCTCAACAAGAACAACATAATAAATAACATTTAGGGGGAAAAAAACACAATAAGATACAGCCTCAACTCCCATTAGAATAGCAATGATCAAAAAATTGGAAACGTAAGGTGTTGAGGAGGTTGTGGAGAAACTGGAACCCTCATCCATTGCTGGTGGGAATGTAAAATGGTACAGCCACTGCAGAAAACGGTTTGGTAGTTCTTCAAAAACTTGAACATAGAACTACTATATGACCCAGCAATCGCAGTCCTGGGTATATACACAGAAGAAGTGAAAGCAGAAATGCGAATAGAAACCTGTACACCAATGTTCATTGCAGCACTTTTCACAATAGCCAAAAGGTGGAAACAACCAAAATGCCCGTCAACAGACAGATGGATAAACCCAATGTGGTATATACACACAGTGGAATGTTATTCAGCCATAAAGAGTAATGAAGTCTTGATGCACGCCACAACGTGAATGAACCTAGAAAACATTATGCTGAGCGAAATAAGTTAGCCCTAAAAGGACAAATACTATATAATCTCACTTACATAAAATAGGCAAATATACAGAAACCTAAGATTATTAATGGTTACCAGGGGTGGGAAGGAGAGGGAGAGAGAAGTCTTTGTTTAGGGGGCGTCGAGTTTAAGTTAATGGGGAATGGGATAATTTGGAAAAGGATAGCAATGAAAGTTGCACAACATGAAGAATGTAATCAATGTCACTGAATTGTATATGTGGGAATTGTTGAATCGATAAGATTTTGTTGTGTATATTTTCACTGCACTATAAAAAAAATTGAAACTAAAATAAATGATTTATGGGAGAATAACATGGAAAGGGTTAATTATATATATATTATTCACATAAGTATGTGAATTTTGTAAATATAAATATTATAAAGATTAAAAATTATATATATATATAAAGACTAGAAGGATATATACAGAAATGTGATAATTACCTCTGAATAGTGAGACTAAAGGTGATTATTATTTCCTTTTCACTTCCCTGCATTTTCAATTTTTGTACAAAAACTATGTATTTGTTATTTAAAATATCAGAAGATTGACTTCCAAATGGCTGGTTTGAAAGTAAGTAACCTCTCAGTGTCCTTCCCAACACCATTCTTAGTGAGACTTAGAAATGGGTCTTCGCTGTAGGCAAAGGGCTAACATGCTTACCTGCACAAGTAATAACAGCCCTGTGTTAGTTTTGTTATGACAACTGGCTTATGTTTTACTGTATAAATATACTTTATTCCCTCAAAGTTGATTGACTAACCATGCTATTAATGAGAGGCCAACTTCAAAGTCCTGAAAATTATACTTAAGAGAAAGAATGTTAGGGGCTGGAGGAATCTTAGTCCTTGTGTTACAACCCCCTAACTTTACTCAGTGAAGAAAACAAGAGTCAGAGAGTTTAATGATTTGCCCATGGCACCCAATTAGATTTGGGCAGAGCTCCCTGGTGTGCTTCCCAGGTTGGCTTCTGCATAATAAATGGGAGTAAATGAGGGTGAAGTAAAGAGCAACAGGAATTTCAGCAACATTTTGGCCTAAGTAAAAGAAAAACGTCAAGAATAGGTAACAGTAATGGTCAGTAAGACTATGCTTATTTCCTAAAAGGAATGTTACTCTCTTCCATTCCTGTTTATTTACATACTAAATTATTATTTACTATTGTTATTATGGGAGCCCTGGTGGTTAAGAGCGCGGCTGCTAACAGAAAGGTCGGCAGTTCAAATCCACCAGCCACTCCTTGGAAACACTATGGGGTAGTTCCACTGTGTTTTATAGCGTCACTATGAGTCAGAATCAACTCAACAGCAATGGGTTTGGTTTTTGTTTGGTTTGTTGTTATTATAGCAATATACCGTTTAATTGTTTCTACAAGCATCCACTCCACAACAGGCACAAGTCTTTTTACTTCACCATACGTTTTGCTCCAAGATATAGGTTTTTATTTTTATCTTATTTTATTGATACAATTTACCAACGATGAAACACACAGTTCTAAAATATACAGTTCAATCAGTTTTGACAAATGCTTACACCCAAGTAACACACATACCAGTCGAGATATAGGATATATCAACCTCCCCAGAATATTCTCTCCTGTCACTTCCCAGTCAACCTCTCTGCCTCCAGCACGATTCTGATTTGTATCACCGTAGATCAGTTTTGCCTGTTCTAAAATTTTAGTTAAATGGAGTTAGTACTCTTTTGTGTCTGGCTTTCTCACTCAGCATAATGATTTTGAGATTTGCCCACAGACTTGTATCTAACGTATGGCAGAGAAGGGGAGGGGGCTGCCACTGACCGGTTTCCATTAACCCAGTATTACCCAACATCTTTCCTCAAGCATGGTAGACACAGAGGCATAGCGAGGGGGGAGGGGCAAAAGGGCACTCGCCCCTAGTTGCAAGTCCAAGGGGGCACCAGATGAGGTGCAGAATGACATTCCGAGGTGCCACAAATATGAAAGGCACCTGAGGCGGCCCAACAAGAGGAGTGAAGGCATTGCTGCTAACCTGATGCCATTATCAATAAGTTGCCCCTGGGCACTCCAACTGGACGGGGGCACAACTTAGAAATTTCCCCCGGGCCCTCGCTATGCCCCAAGGGGTGTAATTCCAATGCTCACCACAGGCGCTATTTTCTGTAGATACGCCTCTAGCAGTGGGGTGTATCAGTAATTTTTTATGGCTGAGTAGTAGTCCTATAGGTGAGACAGATAGGGTTCACCGTGCTGGCAGAATAAAAGAGCTGTTAAAAGACTACCACCTAGAAGTTGGGTAAACAGGAATCACATCCGGCCAACATAAGTTTAGAACACCCCGTGAATTACTACTTCTTCCTTATTTCTAGCCCTTTTCCCTTCTTACAGGCTCCACATGCACAGAAGAACAAAGTGTGACCACTGTTTTGGCCCACGGAAAGGGGACGAAATAATACAGAAGATCCGTGCACCTATGCCATATCCCATATCCCATAATAAGTGATGCCAAGAGCTGCTGAGGGGACTCCGTCTTGAATATCAGCAGGTTCCATCCTGGACTCTAGATGCACGTGCAACCTAATTAGTGTGCGCTACCATTCCAAAGAGTACCTGCTGCTTTGAAGAAACCCACTGAATAGTCATTGCTCTGTTGTCCCCTCCAAACCCATATAAGCCCTAGCCTTGCTTCTCCTTGCGAGTCAGCCCCCCGACTGACTCTTTTTACTTGTCACAAGTAAAATAAACCTGTTAGAGCTCAACCCAGAAATTGTCTCCTCTATGTATTCTTACAAGAGAAAGGCAAGGACCCCTTCCTTGAGTCCGGAGGGCCTCCGTGCCCTCGGCAGTAACACAGGGTAGCTATGAGTTGGAATCCACTCATCAGCAACAGGTTTGGTTTAGTTGTTTTAGTAGTCTATTGAGTAAATGTATCACAACTTCCCTTCCCAGCCCTGCCCTATTCTCCTGTTGAAAGACACTTAGACAGTTTTCAGTTCGGGCATTTAAAAAATATTGCCCAATCCTGGCACGACTTTGTTCAAATGAAAGATTTTGAGCATTGAATTTGTTAACTTTTGAGATTCTGCCTTCTCATGAAATTTAGATTTTTTTTTTTTTTTAGGTGCCTCCCCTTCCTCTGTCTCCTCTCCAAATAGATCATAGTAGGAACATGCAACCGGAGAGAAATAAAGTGGGTAACATTGAACTTGGCCAAGTCTACTTACTGTTCATACAAGGCATAAAGGTTGAATATAGAAAGCAAGTCAATATCCCGGCTAGTCTCACAATCTAATCTTGGAAAGGGTTGGTAAAGTTGCAAGGGGTGAGAAAAGACCAGCAATAGTATCAACATATAGAGTTTAAGAAATTATTGGGGCTGCAATGAAAATTACTATAATTACATCTTGGAATTGTTGAGCATTAACTAAATGCTAGATATTAGACTAATTATTTAATTTAATCCATACTCTTGATGTTGTTACGGTTACTGGCTGTCAAGTTGCCTAGCCTCATGGCGACCCCAAGCACAGCAGAATCAAATGCTGTTCAGTCCTTGGCCATTCCCATAATCATTTGCTGATAGGTCTGTTGTGATCCACAGGGTTTTCACTGACTGCTTTTCGGAAGTAGATCACCAGGTGTTTCTTCTTAGTCCATCTTAGTCTGGAAGCTCTGCTGAAACCCATCCAGCCTCATAGCAACACGCAAGCCTCCACTGACACACGGGTGGGGCTGTACATGAGGTGCATTGGCTGGGAGATAGATACAATTTTTATCCCTATTTCAGGTAAGGCACACGAAGGCTCAGAGAGTACTTAAAGAAGTACATAAAAATGTAGACACTCAAAGGAATGTATAAAAAGCAAACCATAGAAACTTAAAGAAAATGCCTAATGGAGTTGTGCAAGTAAATCGTATAAACAGCATTTCTAGCTTCTCTTTTCACTAGCATTTTGCAAACCCTTTTTAAGCCATACGCCCTCTCCGACTCTGTTCACTGATTCTGCAGGGGCGGGTGGGTGGCATTTACCTCCCAGGCAATTCTGAGCCAGCTGGACAATTGTGGTTTTGCAAATGGAGTAATTTAATACCACTCTTGATAACAATATAATAAGTACTTAAGTATTTCGGATATACTGTTACCAACAATTCCAGCCAAAAGCCATGTAGAGCAAAAAGATTTCAGTAGGAAACTGAATGGTTTAAAATCATTACTGGGGCCTCAATGAAAATGATTTTTTAAGTGTTCTCCTTATCTTCTTTCTCACCTCTTTCAGCCCAAAAGACTTTTAGTATTCTCTTTCTTTACTGCTACTGTTATTTTATTCACCTATTTAAAATAGGAACGTTGGAGCAGAAAGTATTCCTTTATCTGGCAAGAAAGCTGTGAATGTAATTTGGGAAAATTCATCCCTAATAGGCACCACCATGGAAGCAGCAGTCAAGAAATTGAATGACACACTACACTGGGCAAATCTGCTGCAAAAGACCTCTTTAAAGTGTTAAAAAGCAAAGGTGTCACTTTAAGGACTAAGGTGCGCCTGACTCAAGCCATGATGTTTTCAATCGCCTTATATGCATGCGAAAGCTGGGCAACAAATAAGGAAGACTGAAAAAGAATTGACACCTTTGAATCATGGTGTTAGCAAAGAATATTGAGTATACATACCATGGATTGCCAGAAGAATGAACAAATCTGTCTTGGAAGAGGTACAGCCAGAATACTCCTTAGAAGCAAGAATGGCGAGTCTTCATCTCACATACTTTGGACATGTTATCAGGAGGGACCAGCCCCTGGAGAAGGACATCATGCTTGGTAAAGTAGAGGGTTGGTGAAAAAGAGGAAGACCCTCAATGAGATGGATTGACACAGTGGCTGCAACAATGGGCTCAAGCATAACAACGATTGTGAGGCTGCAGCAGGACCGGGCAGAGTTTCGTTCTGTTATATACAGGGTCGATTCACCGAACGACAGCAAGAGGCACCAGATGAGCTCTGTGGCTTCATGTTTAACATAGTTTATTCATAGCATTAAGAACAATATAGCTTCCTAACCACCTCAAAGAGCTGTTAACCTAATGAAAATAAGAGAATATTTGGAAAAATGTTATGAATGCAATTATATCCCGTGTAATACAAGAGGGTGGCTGTTGTTTGCTTGCTTGTTGCCATCGAGTTGACTCAGACTCATGGTGACTTTATGCATAACAGAACAAAACACTGCCTGGTCCTATGCCATCTTCACAATCTTTGGTAAGTTTGAGCCCATTGTTGCAGTCACCATGTCAAGGCATCTTATGGAGGGTTTCCCTTACTTTCGCTGACACTCTGCTTTACCAAACATTATACTCTTTTCTAGCGTTTGGTTTTTCCTGATGACTTGTCCAAAGTAAGCAAGACGAAGGCTCCCCATCCTCACATCTAAGAAGCATTCTGGCTGTACTACCTCAAGACAGATTTGTTTGCTCTTCTGGCAGTCTGTGGTATATTCAATATTCTTTACCAACCCAAAATTCAAATGCATCAACTCTTCTGTTTTTCTGCTTCACTGTCCAGCTTTTGCATGCATATGAGGCAATTGAAAATACCATGGCTTGAGTCAGGCACACCTTAGACATCAGTGACACCTTTGCTTTTTAATACTTTGAGGCGGTCTTTTGCAGCAGATTTGCTCAATGCAACACATCTTTTGATTTCTTGACTGCTGCTTCTATGGACATCGATGGTTGATCCAAGTGGAATAAAATCCTTGACAACTTCAATTTCTTTGCCATTTATCATGATGTTGTTTATTGGTCCAGTTGTGAGGATTTTTGTTTTCTTTATGTTCCAGTATAATCCATAGTGAAAGCTGTAGTCTTTGACCTTCATCAGTAAGTGCTTCAAGTTATCTTCATTTTCAGCAAGCAAAGTTGTGTCATCTGCCTATCATAGGTTGTTAATGAGTCTTCCTCCGATTCTGACACCATGTTCTTCTACATGTATTCCAGCTGCTCAGAGTATTTGTTCAGCATACAGACAGAAAAAGTAAGATGAAAGGATACAACCCTGCCACACACCATTTCCGATTTTAAACCACTCGGTATCCCCTTGTTCTGCTCGAATGACTGCCTCTTGATCTATGTTTAGGTTCCACATGAGCACAATTAAATGTTTTGGAATTCTCATTCTTCGTAATGTTATCCGTAATTTGTTATGATCCACACAGTTGAATGCCTTCATGTCAGGGATAAACACAGACAAACCTCTTTCTGGTGTTCTTTGCTTTCAGCCAAGATCCATCCGACATCAGCAAAGATACCCCTCATTCCACATCCTCTTCTGAATCCAGCTTGAATTTCTGGCAGTTCTCTGTTGATGCATGGCTGCAGTCATTTTTGAATTATCTTCAGCAAAATAGTGCTAGCATGTGATATTAACAATATTGTTTGGTAATTTCCACATTCCATTTGATCACTTTGCTTTGGAATAGGTACAAATACGGATCTCTTCCAGTTGGTTGGCTAGGTACCTGTCTTCCAAATTTCTTGACATAGATGAGTAAGCAGTTCCAGCGCTGCATCTGTTTGTTTTAAAAGCATCTATGGATTTAAAGTGCTTGTAAGGAAAGATATTAAGAGCTACTATTCTAGAGAACAAGACTATCAAGAAAATCAGACATGTTGAAGATCGTATTTGCAAACAACTAGTTTAAATTTTAAAATTCTCTAATTTAATTCAGAAATGTAATAAAATAAGAAAAGTAATCAACAATTGCTGGTTAATTATAGAAGTGAATGTGTGTGTGTGTGTGTAAGCTTAAAATAACTAATGAAAAACTTGGCAAAAATAGTATCCGGAGAACAGAGTGGACTTGAAATTTAGTGTATTATCACTTGTTTTTAGGAAAAAACTGGGGCGGATCATAAAATGAGTAAAGAGGACTCACTATACTTTGATTACATCTTTATAAAGGCAGTGTGGTGTTCATAATTTTTAGTGTGTAGAGAAGAACGAGACATCAGAAGTCAGGAAATGAACAGATTTGTACATTATTATCAATAAGATTCGCATATGAAACTGACCTTTTAGTAGATAAAATATAGCTGAATATCCACAATTCTACATGTGTCAACCTAATATAAAGAGAAACCTGAGGATTTGGCTTGTAGAAGACCGACAGCGAAGCACTTATGCGCCACTATCACTGAAGATCGAGAATGACGTTGACAGTATTATGTAATTCCTTACTTAGTAGCTCAATTTCAGCGTTTTAGGTTGGGTTTAATACCGATAATAATATTGTCACTCCTCCTTCAGCTGATTAACTTTCTTTTTGTATCACTAGTTACGTAAATTATCCAAGCAAATTCTTGTTTATCTACTCCTGGGTTAGGTCTGCTTTACCGAGGCCACACGAAAACATGGACTCCGAGCTTTCACCCCCTGCATGGAAAATTTGCTGTACTGCCTCCCTCCTCTCGTACCCCCCCGCCCCCATCCTCGTTTCTGTAGTGTTGGGCGTCTTCACCACTAAAACTAAATCCTACACCTCACCATAACCCAGCTGCTGCCTCTGGGTGGAGGAGAGGGTCCGTTCTTGCTGCCACCCTGGTTTGGAAAAATTAGTCCGTTTTTTTGCTACCCAAAACTACACCAAAGTCTTTTGGGAAATGGAGTGGGGACCCTATTCTCCCGACTGAGGGCAGAGATGCTAGTGTTGAGGCTGAATAATGTCAGGGCACTGTTCACAGCACTCAGTGGAGAACCTGGGACACCTACCGCGCTCAATAACCAATTGTTTTGTCAACTGATTATTGACAGAAGGAAATCCGACAGCCAATCAGAGCGCAAAGTTTGTGTTGCAAGCATCCCTGCCTCCTGCGGTCACAGCCAACCAGAACCCAGAGCAGGGGCGAAACCGGACGTTGGAGGCAAACTTTCAGATTGCGCGCCCTCCTCGCCTGAGGACTTCTCATGCCGGGTTGCGGGCGCGTCCCCGGGTTCCTCTCGGACGTCGCTGATTGGAGGAGGCGGGGAGAATGCGGGGGACGCAGCCAATCCGGAGCGTCCTCGCTGCTCGCCTCCAGGCGCCGACCTTCCTCCGCGAACTTCGCAGCTGGCAGCAGGGAAAGCGGCGTCTGCGCGCGTCTCCTAGTTAGCGTCCGCTAGAATCGACTGGCGGGCACACAACAACAGAGGAGCCGAGGGCTGCGGGTGAGGACGCCGGCGCACGGGCCATGGTCTCCACGCGGCCGCCGGAGCACCCCGCCGAGGGTCCACCCTGGCTTCTGGGCCTTCTGCGCGCGCCCCTCGGGCTTCTGCGGATGGATCCCACCGGCGGCGCGCTGCTGCTGCTCTGCCTGGCAGCGCTGCTTGGCTGGAGCTGGCTGCGGCGGCACCGGGCACGGGGCATCCCTCCTGGGCCCACGCCCTGGCCCCTGGTGGGCAACTTCGGCTACGTGCTGCTGCCGCCCTTCCTCCGGCGACAGAGCTGGAGGTACCGCCAGGCGAGGGCCACAGGGATGGAGCCCGGGGCCCTCAGCCCGCAGATGCTCCTGGCCCAGCTATCTCGCGTGTACGGCAACATCTTCAGCTTCTTTATCGGCCATTACCAGGTGGTGGTCCTCAACGACTTCCACAGCGTGCGCGAGGCGCTGGTGCAGCAGGCCGAGATCTTCAGCGACCGCCCGCAGGTGCCGCTTATCTCCATCGTAACCAAGGAGAAGGGTGAGCGTGGCCTCGGCCGCCGGAGCCTTGGGGGTCACGGGTTGCGTGAACGCGCGATGCCGCGAATGGGGCTCCAGGTGCGCTGAGGCTGCGGTTCCAGCCGCCCCTGCCATCCGCGCACGCCCTGCCCCCCTCACACCCGCATCCTGTGCCAGTGGGTCCTGGTGGTGGCTCTAAGATCCCATCGAGCAGTGATGGGTGCATGACTCGTTCAGATTCCTAGATCAGAAGCAGGAAACCCACCGGGAAGTTTAGGGAGGATGATGTGAAAAAGGGTGTGAAGCTAGGTGCCATCCTTCCAGGGGTATTTTCTCCTTTCCAGAGCTGTGGCTCCCGGGAGAAATTTTGGCCGTTTTGGAAAGGGTGAGGGATACTCTCACTTTGTGAGTTTTGAGTGCAAGAGTTTAAGGAGATCTCAGCCAAATGATAGATTGGCTTATAAAATAATATCACTCGTGAGTAGTGTGCTCCCTTAAACAATTAGCTGTATGAGACCAAAGGGTCAATATTTACCCAAAAGCAAAGATGAGAAAGCATGGAGGGGAAGGGAAGCTAGATCAATGGAAACAAACAGAATGGAAATAATGAGAATGCTGATACATCGTAAAAATTGTAACCACGGCACAGAACAATTTGTATAAAAATTGTTCACCACCACTCATTGCCATTAGTCTGTTCCAACTCACAGTTACCCTATAGGACACAGTAGAATTGCCCGATAGGGTTTGCAACGCTATAATCTTTACAGAAGCAGACTGCTATGTGTTTGTCCCAGGGAGTGGCTGGTGGCAAACTGCAGTCCTTTTGGTTAGCAGCCCAGCGCCTAACCACTGCCTGCCAGGGTGCCTTCCAATAAAAATTGTTAAAGGAGAACCTAATTTGTTGTGTAAACTTCACCTAAAACACAATAAAATGTTATTAAAAGTAAGAGTTTAAGGGGATCTTTTCCAGTAAGATAGAAAGTCCAAGCATGGCCCCTGGATTCTCTTATCAGCCCAGAACTAAAACAATTTCCAAGGCCCACTCTTCAGACAGGGATTGGACTGGACTGTGGGACACAAAGTGATACCCGTGAGGAGTGTACCTCTTAGCTCAAGTAGATACAAGAGACCAAACGGGCAGCTTCTGTCCAGAGATGAGATGGGAAGGCAGGGAGGGTTAGGAGCTGGTTGAATGGACATGGGGTATCAGGGGCGGAAAGGAGGACTGTGCTGTTGCAGAATCGGGTGAGCAATTAGGGTCACATAACACTGTATGTATAAAATTTGTATGGGAGACTAACTTGAAATGTAAACTTCATTTAAACAACAACAACAAAAACAAAACTCCAAGAATTAGCCCACTTTTCAGACAAAGATCAGACAGGCCTATAAAACAAACAATGATACATGTGAGGAACGTACTTAGTTCAATCAAATATATGAGGCCAAAGGGACGACAACTGCCCAAAAGCAAGATGAGAAGGCAGCTAAGGATAGGAACTGGATGATGTGACCCGAGGAACCCAGAGTGGAAAGGGGGAGTGTGCTGTCAACATTGTGTGGATTGCAACCAATGTCACAAAACAATAGGTGCATACATTTTGGAATGAGAAACTAACTTGAGCTGTAAACTTTCACCTAAGCACAATAAAATTAAAAAAAAAAAAAGAAAGTCCAGAAAACATGCTAGGAGCCTATTAGCAAACCTAATACCCTGTGATCCCTGTTTAGTATGGGAGACTAAATTGGGTAGTTTTGCAGCCTGGAAAACAAATTATCTATATTGGAAAATCAACTTTAACCTTTTGCTAACTGCTTTTTTTCTTTCTTCTTTATCAGTCCTCCTGTTTGCTCTGTTGCCTGGCATAAGTCCCAGACTTCTTTGTCTGGGTCACTCCTACTCAGCAGTCAGGTGTCAGTTGAAATGCCTTTTCCTCAGGGAAGCCTTTTTTAGCTGCCTCTCAAGTAGGTGAGGCTCCCTTGTTAGAAGCAGTTTCATGGCATTATGTCCTTTTCTTTCATTGCACTTACCAAAACTGAGGTTACATAATTTTGTAATCTTTGGCCTAGATGGGGGTCTTCACTAGTAGACTGCCATCTAGAATAGTCATTACCTGTCCTGCCTGGCACGCTGTAGGACCCAACGAGTATTAATGTAAATGAACTGCTACTTCCTGTTTCTGGAACATGGCATAAAGACATCCAGCCTTTTTAGAATCTGATAATGCCAGAGTTTTGCATCAGGATTTTAAGTGAATAATAGTAATAATAATCACAATACTCTAAATGCCCAACGAAAATAAACGTCACAGTTTGTAACTCACCCTCTCCATGCCTTCACGCGTGCTGTTTCTTCTACTCGGGGTTCTTTTCCAGTCTCTTGGCTGCCTGGAGACCTCCTACCTGCTTTTAAGATTGCACTTAAATGTCACCTCTTTGAGAAAGTGTTCCCTGACAGGCTTCTCCACCCCCCAGGCAGAGGTGAGCGTCCCTCTGTGATTATCACTGTTCCATTTCAAGCCCCAGTCTATGAGTCCGAATCGACTTGAAGGCAACAGGTTTGTTTTTTTTTTGTTTTAATCCCCTTCTAGTCAATCAGCAAGGCTTGTCAATTCCTACAACAAATATGGGAGCCCCTGACTGGTGCAAACAGTTACCATGCTCAGATGCTAACTGAAGGTTGGAGGTTCAAGTCCACCCAGAGTTGCCTCAAAAGAAAGGCCTAGCAGTCTACTTCTGAAAAATCAGACATTAAAAACCCTAGGGAGCACAGTTCTACGTGACAGACATGAGGTAGCCACAAGTCGGAACTGACTTGATGGCACCTGGTAATTACAAATACGTGTCCTGCATCTATCCACTTTTCTTCATCTCCACGGCCAGCACCCTCACCCAAGCCACTATCATTTCTCATATGATACTTCAGAAACCTCTTATCTATTTCCTCTTCAATCCTTTATCCACAGAGAAGCCAAAAGGATGTCTTTAAAAAATCACGAATCAAAATCATGTCACTCACCTGCTGAAACCAATTGCCTCCAAACTCCATACCTGACCTACTCTGCCCTAAAGCATCTGGCCCCTGGCTGCCTTTCTAACTTGATCTCTTTCCACTCTCCCTTTATTGTGCATTCCAGCTTGGCCTTCCAGCTCCAGGTACGCTGAGCTGATTCCTGCCAAGCTTGTGTCTGCCTCAGGCCACCATGTTTGTCTTCTTGGGATGGAATGATTTTTCACTTGGCCGAATCCTTGTCATCCCTCAGGCCTCTCAGGCCAGTTGTCACCTTTCAGTCCTATTTTAGTCACTGTCCAGCACCACACTTTATTTCATTTCATTCATTAAACACTTTGAAATACCACTGTCAATCTCACTTTAACGTGAGCTGCGTGAAGGCAAGGATTTGGTTTATCTTGTTAAACACTGCATCCCTACCACAAGGCACAGAGCAGGTAATCAAAAAATGAACGGCTGTGTGCATACACGCATCTATTGATGCACTTACCACATTATGTTGTACTTTGTGTTGTCTAGCTCTTCCTCTAGGTTTCTTCAAGATAGGAATTAGATTTTCTTCTTTGAAGTCCTGATATCACAGTGCCCAACTCTTAACACAGCACATATTTGTCAAAATGCTTCTTGGTGGGTATGTAGTTTGGTCAAGAGTCTACAAGAAGGCAGTCGCTAAGCATTATTTGGATGACTGCTTGTTATTAGATTCCTCTTTTATTTAGGAAAAGGCCCCTGGGTGGCACAAACAGTTTGCACTCATCTGTTAACCTAAAGGTTGGTGATTCAACCCCATTTATCAGTGCCATGGAAGAAAGGCCTGGTGATCTGCTTTTGTAAAGGTTATAGCTAAGAAAACCCTACGGAGCAGTTCTACTCTATAACACATGGGTCACCATGAGTTGGTATCAACTCTACTGCAACAGATTTGGTTTTCTGGTTTTTGTTGAAGAAAGAGCTGGGAGCCTGGGTCACTTGATACTTCACTGTCGCAACCAAAGCATTTGTTCCCTCGAGAGAGGATTTGTTAGGCAGTGCTGCTCTGATATTCTGGTAGATGTGTGTTGGGTGAATGTGCCGTGAAAGAATTAATGAGAGAAATTTCTGTGGCTAGTGAAGGTGATTGATAAGAGAAGGTAAAGCAGGAACTATGTATCACAAAAAAAATAGTTGTGGAGTTAATTTGGAATAGTGAACCGATCATCTGGATAAGAAAATACGGATACTTGAGAAATTTTTTTTTAATGAAGCTTTTTCAAGAGCAAAGAATAAAAAGGAAAGAATATGAGTTTATTTCAAGAGGGAGCCCTGCTGGCTCAGTGGTTAAGAGTTCTGCTGCTAACCAAAAGGTCAGCAGTTCGAATCCACCAGACGTTCCTTTGAAACCCTACGGGGCAGCTCTGTTCTGTCTTGTAGGGTCACTATGAGTTGAAATCGACTCGACGGCAACAAGTTTGGTTTGTTTTTTTTAATCAGAGGATGAAGGAGTAGACTTTAAGAGTTTAAGAATAGACGTTGCAGATCAAGAAATGAACAGCATGACCACCCTGAAGAAGAGAGGCCAGTGGAGTTAAAGACCAAGCTGCTGAGCTCTGCAAGTCCCTTGAGGAGAACCCAAGCTGCCTTTGGCTGCTGTTTCCAAATGCAAAAGAGTAATAAATGAAATTGTCCAGAAACAAGATGTGTGGACCATAAGAGAAAAGAGATAAGATAGAAATTATAGGCCATAACATTAAATATTGATTACAAGATATTTTCAGAGTTTTGCTGCCAGATGGGTGAGGCTAGCAAAAAAGGGGATGTTTCCTAAAGTGACATGGATAGAGAGGTTGGAAATGATATGGCTTAACACATTTGCCAAAAGATTCTAGACTGTGGAAAGATTATTTATTATACTGAGTTTTTCAAATCTCATCAGACAAGTCAGTGTCCTTTTTATGCCCATAAAAACTATACAGCAGTGTAGATATGCCGTAAACATGTTTTACGTTATTATCACTTTCATTCTCATTAATCCACCTGATTCTTTTCCTGAGAAGAAAAGAAAATAGTTACAAAGTCAGAGGCAAGGATACCCAATGAGTGTTTCACTCTAACTGTGGTCTATTATAAAAGGTTTGTGCATATCACATTTTTATTATAAAATATTTCAAACATGAAGTTCAGAGAGAATATAAACATTTATCCACACTCAGATTTGCTTCAGTACCATAAACAATACATAATTTTACTTGGTATGGTTTTGAAAAACTTACATCATTGTATACTTAAAGTCTCATCCACCACTAGTTTTTGTTATCCAGCACTTTATGATTTAACCGTATTGTACAGTATTCCACCAAGTGGAATGTATCAGTTTATTTCCCTGTTGATAGAAATTAGGTCCTTTCTAATTTTTTGCTCTTACAAGCTGTATTGCCACATGGTGGCCACTGTTTGTGGGACACTGAGTGTGAAGGCAGAAAAGAGAGTATTGACTGTTGAAACCTGTTACAGCATACCTTGGAGATACAATGGATTCAGTTCCAGACCATCACAATAAAGTGAATATCGCAATAAAGCAAGTCACACAAATGTTTTTGACTTCCAAGTGCATATATAAATTATGTTTACACTATACTGTAGTCTATTAAGTGTACAATAGCATTATGTCTAAAAAGACAAATGTACATACCTTCATTAAAAAATACTTTATTGCTAAAAAAAGGCTAACCATCATCTGAGCCTTCATCGAGTATAACCTTTTTGCTGGTGGAGGATCTTGCCTCAATGTTGATAGCTACCGACTGATCAGGGTTTGTGGTTGCTGAAGGTTAGGGTGGCTGTGGCAGTTTCTTAAAATAAGACAACAATGAAGTTTGCCACATCGATTGACTCTTCCTTTCATGAAAGATTTCTCTGTAGCATGTGATGCTGTTTGATAACATTTTACCCACAGTAGAACTTCTTTCAAAATTGGAGTCAATTCTCTTCAAACTCTACTGCTGCTTTATCAACTAAGTTTATGTAATATTCTAAATCCTTTGTTGTTATTTCAACAGTGTTCATAGCATCTTCACCAGGAGGAGATTCCATCTCAAGAAACCACTTTCTTTGCTCATCCATAAGAAGCAACTCCTCATCTGTTAAAGTTTTATCATGAGATTGCAGCAAGTCAGTCACATCTTCAGGCTCCACTTCTAATTCTAGTTCTCTTGCTGTTCCTACCACATCTGCAGTTACTTTCTTCACTGAAGTTTTGAACTCCTCAAAGTCATCCGTGAGGGTTGGAATCAACTTCTTCAAAACTCCTGTTAATATTGATATTTTGACCTCCTCCCATGAATCACAAATGTTCTTAATGGCATCTAGAATGGTGAATCCTTTCCAGAAGGTTTTCAGTTTACTTTGCCCAGATCCATCAGAGGAATCACTGTCTATGGCAGCTATAGCCTCACAAAATATATTTCGTAAATAATAAGACTTGAAAGTGGAAATTACTCCCTGATCCATGGGCTGCAGAATGGATGTTGTGTTAGCAGGCATGAAAACAACATTAATCTCCTCGTATATCTCCATCAGAGCTCTTGGGTGACCAGGTACATTGTCAATGAGCAGTAATATTTTGAAAGGAATCTTTTTTCTAAGCAGTAAGTCTCAACAGTGGGCTTAAAATATTCAGTGAACCATGTTGTAAATGTGTTTGACAGTTTGTCGTACTGTGGTGGCTTGCATGGTGCTGTGATACTGGAAGCTTTGCCACTGGTATTTCAGATACCCAGCAGGGTCAGTCATGGTGGGCAGGTTTCAGCGGAGCTTCCAGACTAGGAAGAAGGACCTGGCAGTCTACTTCTGAAGATACTGGCCAGTGAAAACCTTATGAATAGCAGCGGAATATTGTCTGATACAGTGCTGGAAGATGAGCCCCTCAGGTTGGAAGACACTCAAAAGATAACTGGGAAGAGCTGCCTCCTCAAAGTAGAGTTGACCTTAATGACGTGGATGGAGTCAAGCTTTCAGGATATTCATTTGTTAATGTGGCACAACTCAAAATGAGAAGAAACATCTGCAAACATCCATTAATAATCAGTGGAATTATGAAGAATGAACTTAGGAAAATTGGAGGTCATCAAAAATGAAATGGAATGCATAAAGATCAATATCCTGGGCATTAGTGAGCTGAAATGGTCTAGTATTGGTCATTTTGAATTAGACAATCATGGTCGTCTATGCCAGGAATGACATATTGGAGAGGAATGGTGTTGCGTTCATCATCAAAAAGAACATTTCAAGATTTATCCTGAAGTACAGCACTGTCAGTGATAGGATAACATCCATACATTGCGTTCATCATCAAAAAGAACATTTCAAGATCTATCCTGAAGTACAACGCTGTCAGTGATAGGATGATATCCATACGCCTACAAGGAAGACCAGCTAATATAACTGTTAGTCAAATTTACGCACCAACCACTAAGGCCAAAGATGAAGAAATCTGCATTCTGAGATTGATGAAACATGCAAACTAGATGCATTGGTAATTACTGGCAATTGGAATGCGAAAGTTGGAAACAAAGAAGGATTGGTAGTTGGAAAATATGGCCTTGGTGATAGAAACGAAGCTGGAGATCACATGATAGAATTTTGCAAGACCAGTGACTTCTTCATTGCAAAGACATTTTTTCAACAACATAAGCAGTGACTGTACACATGGACCTCGCCAAATGGAATACATAGGAATCAAATCGACTACATCTGAGGAAGAGACGATGGGAAAGCTCGATATCATCAGTTAGAACAAGGACAGGGCCCAACTGCAGAACAGACCATCAATGGCTCATATGCAAGTTCAAGTTGAAGAAAATTAGATCAAGTCCACAAGAGCCAAAGTATGACCTTGAGTATATCCCACCTAAATTTAGAGACCATCTCAAGACTAGATTTGATGCATTGAACACTAATGACTGAAGACCAGACAAGTTGTGGAATGACACCAAAGACATCATACGTGAAGAAAGAAAGAGGTCATTAAAAAGACAGGATAAAAAGAAACAAAAAAACAAAATGGATGTCAGAAGAGACTCTGAAACTTGCTCTTGAATGTAGAGTAGCTAAAACAAAAGGAAGAAATGATGAAGTCAAAGAGCTGAACAGAAGATTTCAAAGGGTGGCTCGAGGAAGACAAAGTAAAGTATTATAATGAAATGTGCAAAGACTTGGAGATAGAAAACCGAAAGGGAAGAACACGCTATGCATTTCTCAAGCTGAGAGGACTGAAGAAAAAATTCAAGCCTCGAGTTGCAATTTTGAAGGATTCTATGGGAAAATATTAAACAGCACAGGAAGCATCAAAAGAAAATGGAAGGAATACACAGAGTCACTGTACCAAAAAGAATTGGTCAACATTCAACCACTTCAGGAAGTAGAATATGATCAAGAACCAATGGTACTGAAGGAAGAGGTCAAAGCTGCACTGAAGGCATTGGCAGAAAACAAAGCTCCAGGAACTGACAGAATACCTATTGAGATGTTTCAGCAGACAGATGCAGCACTGGTGGTGCTCACTGGTCTGTGTCAAGAAATTTGAAAGACAGCTACCTGGCCAACTGACTGGAAGAGATCCATATTTGTACCCATTCCAAAGAAAGGCAATCCAACAGAATATGGAAATTATTGAACAGTATCATTAATATCACACACAAGTAAAATTTTGCTGAAGATCATTCAAAAGCAGTTGCAGCAGCACATCGACAAGGAACTGCCAGAAATTCAATTCAGATTCAGAAGAGGGCATGTAACAAGGGATATCTTTGCTGATGTCAGATGGATCATGGCTGAAAGTGGAGAATACCAGAAAGTTGTTTACCTGTTTTATTGACTGTGCAAAGGCATTCAACTGTGTGGATCATAACAAATGATGGATAGCATTACGAAGAATGGGAATTCCAGAAGACTTAATGGTGCTCATGAGGAACCTGTACATAGACCAAGTGACAGTCATTCAAACAGACAAGGTGATACTGAGTAGTTTAAAGTCAAGAAGGGTGTGCATCAGGGTTGTATCCTTTCACCATGCTTATTCAATCTGTATGCTGAGAAAATAGTCTGAGAAGCTGAACTATATGAAGAAGAACTGAGCATCAGAATTGGAGGAAGACTCATTAACAACCTGAGTTATGCAGATGACACAACCTTCCTTACTGAAAGTGAAGAGGACTTGAAGCAGTTACTCATGAAGATCAAAGACCACAGCCTTCAGTACAGATTACATCTTAACATAAAGAAAACAAAAGTCTTCACAACTGGACCAATAAGCAATATCATGATAAACAGAAAAAAGATTGAAGTTGTCAAGGATTTCGTTTTACTTGGATCTACAGTCAACACCCATGGAAGCAACAATCAAGAAATCAAACGACTTATTGCATTGGGCAAATCTGCTGCAAAAGACCTCTTTAAAGTGTTGAAAAGCAAAGATGTTACTTTTAGGGCTGAGGTGCGCCTGACCCAAGCTATGGTGTTTTCAGTCGCCTCATATGCATGAAAAAGCTGGACAGTGAATAAGGAAGACCAAAGAAGAATTGACGCCTTTGAACTATGGTGTTGGCGAAGAATACTAAATATACTGTGGACTGCCAGAAGAATGAACTAATCTGTCTTGGAAGAAGTAACAGCCAGAATGCTCCTTAGAAGTGAGGATAGTGAGACATCATCTTACGTACTTTGGATATGTTATAGGAGGGAGCAGTCCCTGGAGAAGGACAGCAAGCTTAATAAAGTAGAGGGTCAGCAAAAAGTAGAAGGCCCTCAATGAGATGGGTTGACACAGTGGCTGTTACAGTGGGCTCAAGCATAACAATGATTGTGAGGATGGTGCAGGACCAGGTAGTGTTTCTTTCTGTTGTACATAGGGTTGCTATGAGTCGGAACCAACTCGAGGGCACCTAACAACGACACCATGTTGTAAACAAATGTGCTGTCATCCAGGCTTTGTTATTCTATTTATAGAGCACAGGCAGAGTAGGTTTAGCATAATTCTTAGGGGCCCTGGGATTTTAAGAATGGTAAATAATCATTGGCTTCAACTTTGTGGCGCCTCAAAACAAAGTCACCAGCTGTATTAACCCCTAACAGCTTGTCCTTTGAAGCTTTGAAGCCTTGAGACCAAGCATTGATTTCTCCTCTCTAGGTGTGAAAGTCCTAGATGGCATCGTCTTCCTATATAAGGCTGTTTCGTCTGCATTGAAAATCTGTTTTTTAGTGTAGCCACCTTCATCACTTATCTTAGCTAGATCTTCTGGATAACTTGCTGCAGCTTCTGTATCAGCACTTGCTGCTGCACCTTGCACTTTTATGTTACGGAGACACTTCGTTTCTTAAACCTCATGAACCAACCTCTGCTAGCTTCAAACTTCTTCTGCAGCTTCCTCACCTCTCAGCCTTCAGAGAACTGAAGAGAGCTGGGGCCTTGCTCTGCATTAGGCTTTGGTTTCAGGGAGTGTTGTGGCTAGTTTGATCTTCTATCCAGACTGCTAAAACTTTCTCCATGTCATGAATAAGCTGTTTGTTCACTGGAGTAGCACATTTAATTTCCTGCAAGAACTTTTCCTTTGCATTCATGACTTGGCTAACTGTTTGGCTCAAGAGACCTAGTTTTCAGCCTCTCTCAGCTTTCGACATGCCTTCCTCACTAAGCTTAGTCATTTCTAGCTTTTGATTTAAAGTGAGATTCTTCCTTTCACTTGAACACTTACAGGCTATTATAGGGTTATTAACTGGCCTAATTTCAATTCTCAGGGAATAGGGAGGCCCGAGGAGACGGAGAGAGATGGGAGAATGGGCAGTCGGTGGAGCGGTCAGAATACACACACTTACCGATTAAGTTTGCCGTTATGGGCACGGTTCATGGGTGTCTCCAGACAGTTACAATAGTAACATTAAAGCTCGCTGATCACAGATCACCATAACAAATATAATAATGAAAAGTTTGAAGTATTGCGAGAATTACCAGAATGTGACACAGAGACATGAAGTGAGCACATGCTGTTGGGAAAATGGCGCTGATAGATTTGCTCGACGCAGGGTTGCCACACACCTTCAGTTTGTAAAAAACGTTGCGAAGCGCAATAAAGCGAAGTGCAGTAAAATAAGGTATGCCTATATGGCTCCGATGATATCACTGGCAAAGACAGAATTTTAAAAAAGCACTTAAAATGTTGAGAGTGCCAGAAACTTGGAGCAAGGGTCAGTGAAGCAAATTGCAAAGCCATAAAAATGGAAAGTAAAAAGGAATTTTGTAGAAGTTCAAAAGTAAGGGACAGGTTGGTGGTCAGTATTGACTACCTCGAAGGGGAACAAGATGCAAAATGAAACTAGGAAATGAGGATAAATAGGAAGCAAAAGTTCATCTAGGGAATTTGAAATGTATGAGGAAAACAAGATAAGTGAAATAGTTATGTACTTGTATCAACAGAGCTTAAATTCCCACTAATAGGAACGCTTCTGTGACCCTGTGGAAGGCAAGGACAAATGTAATGAGTGGATGCATTTACTTTCCTTCCGGAGGGAGAAGACATACCTGTGATGATGGTAGAATTGTATCAAACTGAATGTATTTTAAGTAATTTTATTATAATAGAGATGCATTTTTGCTATTAGCATAAAACATGGAAAAGGAAAAAAATCAAAAACATCTGTAATCAACATTATTTTGAGATAGCCATTATTGATATTTTTATGTATCACCTTCCAAGTCTTTTTTCTATATGTAAATATATTTTAAAAATGTATTTGCGTCCTTGAGGAGCCCTGGTGGTGCAGTTAAGCCCACGACTGCCAACTGAAAGGTCAGCGGTTCAAACCCACCAGCCACTCCACTGGAGAAAGATGTGGCAGTCTGCTTCTGTAAAGATTACGGCCTTGGAAACCCTATGGGGCAGTTCTTCTCTGTTGTATAGGGTCCCTGTAAGTCAGAATCGATCGATGTTGTTTGTTTTGCTTCCTTAAAATGGAAAGATATTATTCTTCATTCTCCTTTAAATTGTATTCATCACTTAAAATATTGTGAACATAGTTCTCTATCATTAAATATTCTCCTACGAAGTTCTTCAGAGCTGTATAATATTCCTTTGTGAGAATGCATCACATCAGTTTAGCCTATCTTCTTTGAATTGAGGTGGGTTTTTGTATTTCAACTGCCTAATACCCATCCCGCAGGGATTAGCACTCCCTTCTGAGGAATTCTTTGTTCCCCACCACCCCGGTACCCAAATCTACCAGATCTTTCCATGAACTTAACCTCCCTGGCCATCGTGATTAATTAGTCTAGGAATGGACCCCTGATCAAGGTGGATTTATCATAATATCTCACCTCTTTGCAACAGTGATCAGTCTGGGGCAGGGGGGATTGTAGAGTGGGCACAGAACTCTACAATAATTCATAACTACAGATCTGTCCTCATGTAGTTTTGGGGTGAAAATTTATACTTGTGGCATAGTTTGGAAACCTCCAGCCACAAAAGAAGCTTAAGGTACCCCAGCTATATCACCTTGGGATACGTGACTGAAGCATTTGAATCCTTCCCCAGAATTTTTCAGGTTGGAGCTGGGGAATAGAGGGCTTTTCTCTCTAGTGGTGAAACTGGGAAAATAGGCATCTCACGATAGCTCCGGTTTTGTGGGAAAAGCTGGTTTGCAGTAGAAAAGAATGAAGTTAGGCAGAGAGAAGTGAAAAAAAATGTGTGAGGAGAAAGAATTCTGTGGCATTTAGTCTTCCCTGAGGTGGCAACATCCTTATTTTTTTTGTTATATAAGTCAGTTGGTCTTTTTGTCTAAACTAGCTTAAGGGTATATTTCTGTCATTCTCAAAGGAGTCCTGATTTTTGCTTTGGAGATGTTTTTATTTTTCAGTATTATTAGTCTCCTTGAAGTGAATTATTTATACACATCCAAGAATACCATTGCTTTTCAGAGCTGATGGAGATGTGAACAATTGCAGGATGTACCTGAACTTCTTCCAAATACTCCTAATATCCTAAGCCTTTTCTGGCTCCAGCACAGGCGTTTTGTAAAATTTGGAACCCAGAGGCCATTAATTCTGTCCGCGCTTCTTACCCCTGCCATTCTCAGGCACTGTGTCTTTGGCAACTCCTTCTGTCCTGCAGTTCATTCCTGTCAACTTGTCCTCAGAAGTTCTTCAATCTTAGCCTCTTCTGAGAAGGTTCCCTCTACTATCTTGCCTTTTCTAAAACCCTGATTTCCCCTTGAAGATGATTTTGCCCTTCTTCAAACACCCCCTTTGGCTTTGCTGGAGTTCTTTATTTGCTTAAAATGTGCGTCAACACATCCTTACTTACAAATGAAGTATCAGCCTAGATGTCCTCTCTTGAGAAGTGCTGCCTTCCCTCAGTTGATGCAGTGCTCCGTCCTCTCTGTCTACATCGAAGCTCCAATACACCTCCAGTGTGCAACAGTGCATTACATTTGTTGTTACCAAGTTCCTTACAAGACTAAGCATCTTGAGAACAGGGACTGTGTCTTTTAAATCTATGCCTCTTAGTATCTGGCGTGTAGAAGACTCTAAATAGATGTTGGAAAAACTGATGGGGAAAGGGCATTTTGCTAGACAATAGTACTTCTGAAATACAAAGGGCCAACTATACAAATTTATAGTTTGAAAGATGGTAAATGGATGAAACAGACTAAAGATCCTACAGAAGAAAAATAAAGCACGTTGAGAAACTGTAGGAAACAGAACAAAGCAGAAATGTCATATGGGATATCTTAAATAATGAGACCCAAACCAAACCCACTGCCATTAAGTCAATTCCGACTCATAGCAACCCTATAGGACAGAGTAGAACAGACTTGTAGGGTTTCCAAGGCTGTAAATCTTTATGGAAGCAGACTGCCATATTTTTCTACCATGGAATGGCTGGTGGATTTGAACTGCCAACCTCTCAGTTAGCAGCCATGCACTTAACCACTGTGCCACCAGGGCTTCTTAAATAATGAGAGGGTAGTTAAAATTAGTATCAAATCCTGAAGTAGTGTGAGAGACGACATCTGCCCAAAAAAAGAGAAGGAGGCCCAGCAACACTTAGCCTCTGAATACGCTGCAGCAAAAGACTTGGCCGTGGTTAAAGACAAAAAAAGTAGTGACTAAGATTTGGTTGCCTAGGAAATAGCTCATGGGGCTTTTATTAAACAGAGGGAAAGTTCTAGTTTCAGGAATGTGTGAAGACATTTCTAGTCCTTCTTTGTCTTGACAATCACACACCAAACCAGAAGGACTTTTAACAGAAGCACACACTCCTTCCATGATGAAATGAGACATCTGCAATCCTGGACCACAACATCTGAAGACAAAAAGTAGATATAAGATTGGCAAATGATTTAGTAGAGTGGAGGAAGACCACACCTAAGTATCAACAGGGGGATACCTATGGGGTGCAAGGCAATTTAACTAGTAGTACCCCAGAAAGGCTCGGGAATGGAGGTACCAGCAGTCACAGGAGACTCAGTTAGGCCAATCAGCGATTGTTTGAAATGTACATACAGTAGAGGTAGACCAGTTCCTTACCACCACCCCACCCCTGCTGAAAATAGAAGGTAGAACTCTGCAGGTCGGGGGCCAGGGAGACACGGCTTTGCATCATATAAGATGAGAAGTTGCTTCTAGATAAAGACGGGACTCTTGGGGAGCTTCATTATGAGTGAAAGTGTGGGTTAGACAAAAAACACACAACAAACCTGGCCACTAGCAGAAGAAAGAAGGAAATTTGTCTGTCTTGGCCTGGAACCTGGCAGAGAATATGTTCTTCTACCCTTAATCTCTGCTGCATCTACTCAGCTCTGCCATTTTAGTGCAAAAGAAGCCATAGGCCACGTGTAGGTGAATTAGTGAGGTTCATTAACTGGCAGTGTTCCACTTAAACTTTATTCATAAACACTGAAATTTGAATTTCATATGCTTTTCACATCTCACAAAATATTTTTTTGATTTTTTCAGCCATTTAAAAATGTAAAAACTTTTCTTACCTCTTGGGCCATACAAAAACAGGCAGCCGCCTGGATTTGACCTGTGGGCTGTAGTTTGCTGACCAATGAACTAGACTTCAGGTATGCATGTTAAAAATCTAAGTGTGAGCATTCACCCTGTTTCTCTCGACCTAAAAGAAGGCAAGAAAGGAGAGTGTGTGTGTTGTGGGGGGGTGGGGGCAGGGATGGGAAAGAGACGTAGCAGGACAAATAGAAAGTTCAAAATAAGATGTTAGAAATAAATTACTAATAATAATAAATGCAGATGGGCTAAAGTTACTGGTTAAAAGACATTGTCAGAATGCATTTTTAAAAAATCCAATTATATGCTATTTTAAAAGAGACCTCAAACATAATGGTTCAGAATAAAAGAAAGGGAAAGGTTATGCCCTGCCTTAAAGAAAATGCTTAGAAAAAGTGATACATATTAAACAAAATATACTTTAAGTCAAACTTCATTGTTAGGATTAAAGAAGAGCATTACATAATGATGAAAGGAGTTTTCTTTTTTTTTAAGCAGGAAGATAATAATAATTTAAACTTGAATGCCTCTAACAGCATAGAGACAGGCAGACATAGATATGTTTATATTTATCTACATATAGCAAAAATAAGCAGAACTACAACAAGAAATTGACAAATCTACCATTGTATCAAAATATATGAGCATATGTATTTGAATAGTTGAGAGGTCAAGCAGATAAAAATTTAGTAAGGATATGGATCTGATTCCCACAGGTACCAAGCCTTCTCTATTGGACATATAGGGAACCCTGTACCCAACAATTACAGAATAAACATTTCTCTCAACTTTATTTGGAAATTTTATTAAAATTGAACACATACTAGGCTAAAAAGCAGCATTTAATGTCAAAAGTCAGTATAATCAACTCAGGTAGCAAAGAATCATGATAGAAAAAAAAACCTAAAACTGAATAGTGAAAATGCATGCAAACAATACTCTTGGACAGCAACTAAAGTGCTATCTCGAGGTAAATGTAGAGCCTTATATTTTGTATAAGGATAAAAGTCTGAAAAGGAGTTAGGTGGCCAACTTAATATATTAGGAAAATAACAACAGAGTAAACCTAAAAGGAATAATAAAGATAAGAACAGAAAGGGATTAAATAAAATACAAAGACAGAAAGGATCAACAGAGCTAAAAGTTGTTCTTTGAGTAGATTAATAAAATAGAAAAATACTTTAGGCAGAATTGATCAAGAAAGAACAAAAAATACTACAAATAACTTGTTAATAAAATGTAAAAGTTAGTTGAAATGGACAGTTCCCTAGAAAAATATAACAATGTTTTGACTGTAAAAGAAACAAAACCTGAAAGATCTATAATCATTAAATAAATTGAACCATGTGTAATATAAAATACACATATACACACACAGTTTCACAGTTAGCTTTACCAAATATTCAAGGAACCAATCATTCCAATTATACACAAACTCTTCCAGAGAGAAAGAATACTCTCTGGCTCGTTTTAGAAGACCAGTACATCTAATCAAGTACATTATGAGAAAGGAAACATATAGGCCATTTGTGTTTATGGATATGAATTAGAAAAACCAAAACAACATTAAGAAACCAAATCTAGCAATGTTTAAAAAAAAAAATAAAGGATAAAAACATCGTAACCAAGTTTGGATTTATCCTCAGATTGCAAAGAAGTCTATCATAAGGAAACCAATTTTCAAATTATAAATGCAATTCCAATAAAAATCCCAGAAGTTTTTTTTTTTTTTTAATAGAACTTAACAAACTGATTTTGAAGCTTATATAAATGATTAAAGAGCCAAGAATAATCAAGAACACTTGAAAAAGAGCAAGGTTGGTGTGTGTGTGGGAGGGGATGACTTTCTTACTAGATGTTA
Source organism: Dugong dugon (assembly GCA_030035585.1). NCBI lineage: Eukaryota > Metazoa > Chordata > Mammalia > Sirenia > Dugongidae > Dugong > Dugong dugon. The sequence goes on along the minus strand of CM057463.1, from coordinate 13,517,098 downwards.
AGATGTTATGAAATCTGTTATCAAGTAAAAATAGTGAAAAACAATGTGCTTTAAGTACAGCAATAAATAAATAGACAAGTATAGCCAGCTAGAAAGCCTAACAACTCAGCCATCTGTATATAGGAAAGTATGACAGAGGCAACATTGCAGATCAGTGGGGAAAAGGAGAGGCTATTTGATAACTGTTACTTGAACAGTGGGCTATCTAAATGGAGAAATATATATGTATATAAATCCCTGCCTTAAACTTAGCACACATGTAAACTGTAGGCAGATTAGAGACGTAAATATGGAAGAAAATTTTAAACGTTTACGGGAAAATAGAAAATTTGTTTATGAACTCATGGTAGGAAAAGATTTTTTAAATGAGACATACAACATTTACATTTGAAACTTCTGGGTGGGTGAGTACACTTTGGGTGTGCTCTCTACTTTGGAGAATAATTTGGCAATGCCTAGTAATGTTGAAGATAGTACTTAGTTTTATGATGCAGCAATCTGCTCTTAGCAATGCCTTTAAAATTCTAAGGGAATACCATCCAAGACACAACACTTGGTCTGTATTTGCCTGGAGCAACAGAGGAAGGAGTGTTAGGAATAGGAGGATATGGAATGTGTGGCCAGTTGCCTCCGTGAACAACTGCCTCCTTTGCCATGAGACCAGAAGAACTGGTTGATGCCAGCTACTATTACTGAACATTTTGACCAAAGGTTCTATAGAAGGATCCTGATCAAAAGGGGGAAATGTAGAACAGAATTTCAAATTCTCATGGATTCCAGACTTTTTGGAGTCATGGAGGCTGGTTGAACCCCTGAAGCTATTGCCCTGAGATAATCTTCAAATCTTAACCAAAAATATCCCTTAAAGTCTTCTTAAAACCAAACAGTAGTTTAGCTTACCTAGTAAAAAATGTCTGCCTTGAGCACTGTGTTCTTTTAAGACCTGTCTATATGGGATCAAACACAGGAACTCAAAAGATTAGATAGGAGCCTTAAAGGCAGTGAGTGTGTATTAATGGAAGAGGAACAACTCAGAAAAGGAGGGTGAGAATGATTGCTTAACTGGAAGAATGTAATCAATGTCACTGAATTGTACATGTAGACACTGTTGAACTGGTGTATGTCTTGCCATGTATATTCTCAACAACAACAAAACAAATAAAATTTTAAAATACATTGTTTTTTAAAATTCTGAGAAAAAACTGGCAGTCAAGTGCAAAGATAGAATAAATACATTTTTATGCATGCAAAGTCTTAAGAAATGTATCTCCCATGCATCTTTTCTCAGGAAGCTACTACAGGATATGTTTCAGCAAAATGAAGGAGTAGAGCAAGAAAGAGGAGGACATAAGATCCAGGAAACAAGGGTTTCAACACAGGAGAGAGTAAAAGAAAATTCCTAAATGATGACAAGTGAGTCACAAGACAGTACCTGCACAGTAGGCCTAGAGAACAACCATATAGGTTTGAGCAGAAATATGGAAGGTTCCAGGGTGGAAAATAGAAATGATAGATAATCTGACACATTTGACCACGTAGATATTTATATTGAGACGCATTTGTAGAGTATTAGAGATTGTGAGAAGACTTAACAACGGAGCAGCTTCGTTCTTTCATTCTCAGCTGTATCCCTAGCACCTCAGTGCCTGGCACATAGTAGGTATTCAGAACTATTGGTTGAATGAAGCATGGTTTTGAAGGTAGCCTTTCTCTGTGAACCTGTATATGAACTACACACAAGTAACTGGAGAAATCCAGAATACATTTCATGGTAGATCCCGTTTAGTATTATCAGGTATTGCTCTCTCTCACCTTCCATTCTCGGTGTCCTTTTGCAGGGATTGTATTCGCACATTATGGTCCAGTCTGGAGACAACAGAGGAAGTTTTCTCATTCAACTCTTCGTCATTTTGGCTTGGGAAAGCTTAGCTTGGAGCCCAAGATTATTGAGGAGTTCAGATATGTGAAAGAGGAAATGCAAAAGCATGGAGAAGATCCCTTCAGTCCTTTCCCCATAATCAATAATGCTATCTCTAACATCATTTGTTCCTTGTGTTTTGGCCAGCGTTTTGACTACACCAATAGTGAGTTTAAGAAGATGCTTCATTTTATGTCACGAGGGTTAGAAATCTGTCTGAACAGCCAGGTCCTCCTGGTCAACATATGCTCCTGGCTTTACTACCTTCCCTTTGGACCATTTAAGGAATTAAGACAAATTGAAAAGGATATAACCAGTTTTCTTAAAAAAATCATCAAAGATCATCGAGAGTCTCTGGATGAAGAGAACCCTCAGGACTTCATAGACATGTATCTTCTCCAAGTGGAAGAGGAAAGGAAAAATAATAGCAACAGTAGCTTTAATGAAGATTATTTGTTTTATATTATTGGGGATCTCTTCGTTGCTGGGACTGATACCACAACTAACTCTTTGCTTTGGTGCCTTCTGTATATGTCAGTATACCCTGATGTACAAGGTAAAAGATGTTTCCTTAATTCATGGTAAAACCAAAACCAGGATCAGCAGCCTCGGGGATCCTGGGCTGCTAGCACTAAGCATTGCCTTCAGTCTGGAAAATAAAATGTAAATACATCTCATAGGGAGTGGTAAGGCATTAACAGTGAAGTTTCTAGACAGTGAGACTGATGTCATAACTTGCTTGCCCTGCTTTAAATATCTACAGGTCTGATTCTCTGTGAAATCTATAATGGAGAAATAACTTTAGAGAAGGACAATGTTTTAGAGCTGAAAGGAATCATAATGATCATCTGAATCCATTCGTCTGTTTTGAAAATGGAGAACAGAGGCCCAGAGAAGTTACGTGACTTTCACAGGGTCACATAGCTAGTTCCACCCTTTCAGCACCAATAGGAAGTGAATGTCAATGGCAGTTCATAGTGGATGAGTACAGGGAAGGATGGTATATAGTTTTCCATTGCTGCTGTAACAAAGTACCAGAAATTTAGTGGCTTAACACAAATTTATTATCTTACAGCTTGGTAGGTTAGAAGTCTGGTACATGTCTCACTGGGCTAAAATCAAGATGTTAGCAGGGTTACATTCCTTTCTGGAGGCTCTAGAGGAAAATCCATTTCCTTGCTGTTTGCAGGTTCAAGAGGTCACCCATATTCATTGGCTCATGGCCCTTGTCCTCAGGGAAGCCAGCAGTGTTGCATCTCTCAGACCATTCTTCTGTGGTCACATCTCCCTCTAACTCTGAACTCCACTGGGAAAGATTTTCTGATTTTAAAGACCAGTGTGATTACATTGGGCCCATCCAGATAATCCAGGATAATCTCCCCATCTCATGGTCCTTAATTTAAACACACTTGCAGAGTGTCTTTTGTAAAGAGATTGGGGTGTGTACATCTTTGAAGAGTCATCATTCTGCCTGCCATAAATGGAATTGTGCCCACCTGTATTATTTACCTCTTGCGAAGTAACAAATTATCCCAAAATTTCTTAGTTTAAAACAACAAACATTTATTATCTCACACGCTGATAAACGTTTATTGTCAAACACATTGCAATATCTTTTATAACCTAAGCTCAAAAGTGACTGTCTCAGTCATCCAGTGCTGCTGTAACAGAAATACAAGTGGATGGCTTTAACAAAGATAAATTTATTTCCTCCCAGTAAAGTAGGCTAAAAGTCCAAATTCAGGGTGTCAGCTCCCGGGGAAGGCTTTCTCTGTCGGCCTTCTCATCAGTCTTCCCCCGGACTAGGAGCTTCTCCGCACAGGGGCCCCGGGTCCAAAGGACATGCTCTGCTCCCGGTGCTTCTTTCTTGGTGGTATGAGGTCCCCGTCTCTTTGCTCACTTCTCTCTTGCATATCTCAAGAGATTGCCTCAGGACACAGTCCAATCTTGTTAGATTGAGTCTTGCCTCACTAACACAACTGCTGCCTATCCTCCTTCATTAACATCATAGAGGCAGGATTTACAACATATAGGAAAATCACTCAGTCCTGGGAATCATGGCTCAGCCAAATTGATACATTTTTGGGGGGACATAATTCCATGACAGTGACATACCTTCATTTATGTCTTATTCTATTGGTCACATAGACCAACCTGGTATGAAGTGAGATGGTATTACAACAAGAACACCAAAAGCTGGGGACCTTTGGGGGCCATCTGGGCTACCACACACTCTCACAGTCTGCTTATAGAGTCAATCAGTATTCATATGAGAGAATGAGTCAGGGTGCTTTTGAATCCAGAATGCTTTCTTACTTGTCTCTATTATTTTCCTACAGAATCAGAGGGGCACATGATCCCTGGGGCTAGCTGTCTCTACTTGGGGTATCTGAACAATGTTTCACTTCACTGAAGCTGAATAAGTGGTGATGGGAAGTATGCATAGGAGGGCAGTCTCAACTCTATTCTGTCTTAACTCTTTCCTTTCTTGTATAGAAAGGGTTCACGAAGAAGTTGAAAGGGTCATTGGTCCCAACCGAGCCCCTTCCCTCACTGACAAGGTCCAGATGCCATACACAGAGGCTACCATCATGGAGGTGCAGAGGCTGACTGTGGTGGTGCCACTTGCCATTCCTCATATGACTTCCGGTAAAACAGGCAAGTCCAGGTTCTTCCTCTAAATGCCCTTGAGGGAAGTACAGCCTCACTAAAGATAGAGATTCTATCTCCTCTGTCCAGTGGTGATAAGGAGTGCTTGATCCTTCTGAGGGTTTAGCGGTGCATGTTGGAGAAGCAAATGGACAGCCGAGGGAATGTTTTAAGCCCTCAGTTGTACATCATGAGTTGTACTGGCATTCTGGTGCCTCTTTGTCTTATAAATAGCTCTCCTAGCCTTCAGAGCACACACTGGAAAATAAATCATGCCACAATTTGAGTTGGCTGTGTTGGCAGAAACAACTCCAGAATTAACAGAGGTACCTCTCAGTCCTCTGTTGGGGAGTCAGAAGAGCTGGTCAAGATGTGAAATTAAGGATTTTAACTGGAAATTATTCTACTCCAATTTTTACAATTCTGCATCAGAAACAAAATATTATATAATTAGAAGGCCCCATCTGATTCTATGATCACGTTTCAGCCTCATCTACAGCGAAATGTATCCATTTGGTCATGTTCTTGATGTATAGCGAGCCACCCAGACTCTCCTTAAGCATCACTACTAACAAGGATTCTGCCTCCACTGGAGACAGCTCATTACATTGTGGCTTGAACATTATCTTAAGCAATCCCTTGTAAATGGCACTGGGTCACATAACAGTTTCTTGGGTGCAAATTATATACACTGTGTGTACAGTGTCTCTTGGGCACTGTTTAAAGTACATATCAACTTGCCAGCTGGTAGGAGGCAGTGTTGACTTCCCCGAACATTTCTTTAGTTTAGTTTACCTTCCTCACCATATTGTTTGTAGACATAATAATTCTGTAAACTGTAAAGGCTTATCCAAGTATTAGGAATTTGAATTCTTAGGGAAAGTTTTCCTGGAATGCCTTATTATTTCTGTCTCGGTGTTTTCTCTTCATTGTAATGTTTTCATAGTTTGATTTAATTCAACATCCATCCAAGCACCTCCTGTGCTCTGTCTCAGGCTGGGTTCTGGGAAGGTGTGTCGAGCATGATGCCAGTTGATGAGACCTTGCCCCTGTCCTCAAGGACCTCAGCGTTTAGTCTCAGTAAATTAAATGCTACATATGTAACTAGATTTTCTTTCTTTCTTCTTTTTTTTTTTTTAGAGATAATGATGGTTAGGGAAAACTATTAGTAAAATCCTGTTGATTGACCCTGTGTTTTTTTTGTTTGTTTGTTTCAGTGCTTCAAGGGTATACCATCCCTAAAGGCACGATGGTCATACCCAACTTGTGGTCAGTACACAGAGACCCAGCCATCTGGGAGAAACCAGATGACTTCTACCCCAGTCGATTTCTGGATGATCAAGGACAGCTTATTAAAAAAGAAACCTTTATTCCTTTTGGGATAGGTCAGTTAAACTTTTTAAAAGTGATATCAATAAAACAGTAGAACTCAAAGAATCTTTTATTATTTTAACGATTTAAGTCAATGTAAGAGATAAATAATTTAGGTAATGTACCTTCATTGTTCATTTCAGATTTTAGAAACAAAAGGAAAGAAGTTGGCTTTAAATATTTAAATATTACTAGAAATCATTCCTTCTGAGTTGCCCAGGTAATTGTTTGGGTCCCAGACAACAGTTGGAGCTAAAAGCTACCTCTGACTTTTTGCTGGGCTGGTGGGTGAGAGGGTGGGTTCTCTAATCTGGCCAGTCTCCCCTTTAGATTCCTAGATTAGAGTACATGGGATTCTTTCTATGGAAAAGGAGGGCTCCAGAGATTCTTACCTGACTTCTTCCCCCTTACTCTTCCAGGTAAGAGGGAAGAAAAGGCATGGAGGAGACAGGGTAGCCTGCCACATTAGATCTGGCCTCTCCTTCCTCTCTGGGATGAGGCTAGGTTTTTATGAGTAGGAGTTAAAATGTGTGCTTATATAAAAATTCTGATGAGCATGTATCATGAGAGACCATGTGGCCTGTGTGGCAATTTTATTTTAAAACTCTTTATATCTGCATTTAAACATTCAAATTTAGATATTTCATATAAATTTGTTCTTTTTGTGATAGGAAAGGGGATAGCATTATGATCCTTTTTTGTGATCTTCTTTTTAGGGAAGCGGGTGTGTATGGGAGAGCAACTGGCAAAGATGGAATTATTCCTGATGTTTGTGAGCCTAATGCAGAGTTTCACATTCAGTTTACCTAAGGATTCTAAGAAGCCCATCCTGACTGGAAGATTTGGTCTAACTTTAGCCCCACATCCATTTAATATAATCGTTTCAAAAAGATGAAGAAAGTCTCCAAAGAGAGATGGTGAACACCTATATGATGTCCTTCTGAACAAGTTTTCTTTCTGCAATTGACAGCAACAATTCAGCAGACCCCGGTTAGACTCAAATTAAGTAGACACTGGAAAGAGTAGAGCTCACAGGAGCTTCCGTCTCGGAGGGTTCTTCAACAGGACACATCGGCCCTTTTATTGATGCATGTCTGTAGTTTTGGAGACAAGGACCACAGTACTGTTTTGGGAAGCAGGAGATCTGGATTTGAGCCCCAGTAGTTCCACCAACGAACATTTCTTCTCACCTCTCTGTGCCTCAGTCATCCCATCTATAAAATGAAGGTACCATAACTTGCCTGCTCTCTGCCTCTTAGCACCAATGAAGGTAATATGCCTTGGGTCCTTTCTGACATTGCCGAAACACTGTTAGGTTCTGGAGAGGAAATTCAGGAGAATGTTTATGACCTGTGACCACATGAAGTATGTTCAGATTGGAACACTTGGTCAGAGAGGGATATGGGTTTAGGTTACGTTGAGCTAGAGCTTTTCTCAGCACAGATCCTTTGCCAGTTTTTTGTCTTGTTATTGTTATCTTTTTGCTTATGATTTTAGTTTTTTTGTGGACATAGGATGAAGCAGACCTTTGTCCAGTAGGTTAAGGAAAAAAATCAGGATTTAAAAAATCCTCCCATAAGGTAATTATTTGAAGGTATATGGCTACCTTCTACTTCAATTACATGGACGGTAAGCCTGGCTGAAGAAGCAGCTTCATGCCAGAATTCCTTTCTGCTGACTTGACTTGCAAAGCTGTAACTTTACCTTTTGGCTTGAGCCCTGAGTGGTGAGGTCAGGAATTTTCTTACTGGGATTCATCAGGAAAGGACTCTTCTTTTAAACTGCACTGAACATTTTTTTTTTTTCTTTCCATTCTCCCTGCCACCAGACCTAATGTATCTCATCCTTGAATACTCTTGAAGACAGGAAGACATTCTTACTGTTTATTATGGAACTAAATTATTTCTTAATTTAAAAAAAGGTCCCTGTAGAAGAGCATTTCTTAACAGGAGTAATAACCCCATACAGAGGGTGTTTGGTGATGTGTTGGTGCATTTTTTTGGTAATCACAATGATGGGGGTGCTCCTAGCCCTTTGCTACTGTGGGGTCAGGATGCTAAATGTCCTGCAACATCAGAACAGTCCTATACAAGGAAGACTCTGTATGCCAATATTTGCGCCAACGAGAACTGCTCTAGAAAACCATGCTCCAAAGAATGAATAGTCTTTCCTGTGGTAGTCCCTATACAGAAGTAATTATGGTAATAATGTGAGAAGCCATGTTTTCACCTCCCCTCATGCTGGGACCACGCTCAGTGCTTTACTTGTACACTTATCTAAAATTCGTACAGAAATTCTATTAAGGGGCTGCTATTTGCAGCTGATGAAACGAAGCTGAGAAAAGTGAAGGTACATAGTTCAAAGGTATTATCTCTGGGTTTCCAACCTACCAGTCTTGTGACTGGAGAGCTCTTTTTGAACCATGTCTCTGTGCTGCCACCACTCAACCCCACAGCAGTCAGTACATCTGCCTCACGCTGTAGTCGTGTGGGCCCATCTTCACCCCACACTGAGCTCCTGGAGGTGGGGACTTGTGTTGTTTGCCCCCCTCACAGTGCCTTGCTCTTAGTGGGTGCCCAGTCACCCTGTGAATGACTGTTAAGAAGTGTTGTTGTTGTTGGGTGCCATCAAGTCAATTCTGACTCATAGTGACCCCATGTGACAGAGTAGAACTGTCCCATCGGGTTTTCTTGGCTGTAATCTTTACAGAAGCAGGTTGCCAGGTCTTTCTCCCAAGGAGATGCTGGGTGGGTTCAAATCGCCAACCTTTCAGTTAGCAGCCGAGCACTTAACTGTTGCACCACCAGGACTCCTTGTTAAGAAGTGTACCTAAGGGGAAAATCCCACCCTATCTGAATAACTGCAGGCTATGTTTTTGTTGCTTAAAGATAACAAAAATCAGTGTGTGTCATTAATGTCTGTGATGGTTAAGATCGTGTGTCAACTTGGCTGGGCCATGATTCTCGTGTTTTAATGTAATCACTCCCATGATTGAATATACTGTGAGTAGCCAGTCAGATGAAAGGGAGTCTCCTTGTGGGTGTGGCCCGCATCTGTGTATAAGCAGACGTTCTGGCTTTTTGCTGTCTCTGGATCCTGCGGCTGCTTCCTGTCGTATCATCTCCCATTCTTGGGACTTGAGCTGTCAGCTTATCTGCCGAACTTGGGATTCGTCGATCTGCACAGCCTGTGAGTGGAAGCCGTGCTCTCCAACCTTCCAATCTTGGGCATGCCAGCTTCTGCAGCTGTGTGACTTGGGAGAGGCCTCTACCCTGATCCCCGGACTTGGGACCTTCTAGCCTCTACAATGCCTGAGCTGTTTCCTTGTTATGATCTGTCTGTATATATATATATTTATACACTTTACTGGTTTTGCTTCTCTAGAGAACCCAGCCTAAGACAATGTCAATTAAAGCCAGTTTTTTGTTTTTAAATTACTGGACTTTTGTTCATCATTCAAAACAACCATTTTAAGCAAACTTAGAATGATGCCGTGGCAGTTTAAATATAACATAGGATGCGAGCTCCCAGCAGCTGGAAACAAGACCACATCCAGGGGCCTCTTATTTACTTTCCTAAAGGAGGCAAGCAACTAATGCTTTTCCTGCTTCTGGGGGAAGAGGGAAGAAAAGATCTAGAGTGGTTGTTATTTTGAGAAATAAATGACAAGGTGCAGATGCAACTCTGATCTGGAGCACTTCAGTTAGCAAGGCCTCCTGTGAGTTATCCTCCATTCCTTGCCCAGTTTTCCAGCCCAGTCCACAGGACGCCAGACCTCCCCAACCTCCCACTTCTCCATTTGTCATTAGCCATGCTTTGGGTAGTCAGATCTTCTTGGTGCAGTCCAGGGCACTTTTCAGTACTAGGCTAGATTTTTCCTCTAATTTAACACATACCTAGGCAGACTTCTGCTGCATGCTTGAGGAATGGAAATAATATCTGCTTAATAAAAACAAACAAACAAAAAACATAAGAGGAGGAAGAAGAGAGCTGAATATTATATAAGCAAAGAGTTGATTGATCTTCTTTGACTCAGCGTTTTTTGTATTATCTACTGTACTGCTCTTCTATTTATAAATGTAATTAACCATTTTCAATATAGGATAAATGAAATACAAGCTAATATTTAGGTGCCTTGAGAATTTTTTTTATTTGTAAAGGAAAAACCACAAGACTAAATGCAGAGGAACTGAGAGTGAATGGGGAGGTGGTTGTGTAGGTTTTAGATGAGATGATATGTGTAGGCTTCCACTACACTGCGGGCAGGTCAGTCTGTTCCTGATGTGTGATTTCGTAGGCTTTTGAAATGCACTCATGACTCAGCATTAGCGAGTTTATTACTCTTCAGTGTGTACTTGCATTTTCAGTATTCCTAACCAAAGAATTTGTTAACTTCCTTGAGAAGAACCCTCTGCTTTCTCTGAGATTGTTGAGATTAGATTTGTATTAAACTTTTAAATGTAATACCTCAAACTGCACTTTTAAAAAAATCCTGATATGGTAAATCACTGACAGGGCAGTTAATGCTTTCCTTGCACACGTTAACATTTTCTAATTTAGCACTTTCTGGTTTACTTGAAATGTAAAAATAATTGTACTTGGTTTTATGAGTCTGCCTAGTGTCTGACTGTTAGTCCTCATCTTCAACATAATTTTGATGCTTTTATTAAACTTTTAACAGACAGTGTCATGTCTGATTTCTTGTTTTTTGAATTGCTAAACAACATTCTATTTTACCAGATGTCAAGTTAGGAAATGGAAGAGGGAATAGACCTCCAAAAAAAAAGCTGTTATTGTTAGCTGCCATTGCATTGGCTCTGACTCATGCAGCTCCACGTACAGTAGAACAAAATGTTGCCCAGTCCTGCACCATCTTCTCGATTATTGGTATGTTCGAGTTCATTGTGGAAGCTACTGTGTATTTGAGTTCCTTCCACCCTAGGGGCTTATCTTCCAGCACTGTATCAGATGATATTTGTTGTGATCTATAGGGTTTTCATTAGCTGATTTTCCTGAATAGGTTGTCAGGCCTTTCTTCCTAGTCTTAGTCTGGAAGCTTTGCTGATACACGTCTATCATGGGTGACTGAAGGTATATGAAATACTGATGGCATAGCTTCCAGTATCATAGCAACACATAAGTCATCATAGTACGACAAACTGACAGATGGGTAGTAGCAAAAAGAGATAGCCACAATATAATTTAAGCATAGTCTTCAGGCAGGAGGATGAGTCTTTAAAAAAAAAAAAAATCCCTTCATAGCCGGTACTCACAGGATTGTATCATAGCCCAAGCTTCTTAATTTCCCACTATTTAAGGGAGGGATGAGTCTACACAAGTCCATTGTGACAAAGTGTTGAATGTCAATCTTTTTCATCTCAGCTCAGTAAGAAGAGCTTTTTAATACCTAAACCCTTTTTTTTGCCTATAGATGAACCCCCTGCCTGCTTTTCCCATGGCCCACTCCCCTTCTTCCAGGTGGCAGCTCCGAGGTTACCTGCTCAGAGGGGCCTTTCGGTAAGACCCCATTTAAAGTAGCCTCTCCAGAGAACTACCTAATCTTATCACCCAGCTTATTTCCGTCAGAGTTCTCATCACTGTCTGCATTTGCCTTGTTCATTTAAGTCCTTTTTCCATTGTTTCTCCCAGCTCCAGCTACAGGGGCATAAGGGGTTGGCTCTGTCTGTTTAGGATCACTGGGCCCAGTATAGTGCCTTGCACAGAGCAGGCACTCAGTAAGTAAATGTCTTGGAGAAATGAATAAAGAGGGAAGGTCATTGTCTGAAGACCTTGTAAGCTAGAGAGGGGTTGACACCGGCGAGCCTGTCACTGTTTCCTGTCTCCCTCCTCAGGGTTGTGACACCAGAGCAGGAATTTCAGTTGAAATAGAAGAGGTGATATTAGGGAAACGCTGAAAAAGCAGTAAGTTGCCACCCTCAAATCTGCTTCAGTTTTGCCATATTTGTTGAGAAACCAAATGAATGTAGGTGGGGTATTTATTCGTTAGTAAAATAGATGTGGTTTTATTAGCTAAGTTGCTAATCTTATTGGGTTTTACCACAATCAAAATGATATTTTGTATCCATATCAGTTCTCCCCTTTGTGTGAGAATTTGAACACTTCATCAATTTTCATTAACAGACATTGTTAGATGCCGGCAAGTTGATTTTCAACTAATAGCGACCTCATGTGACAGAGTAGAACTGCCCCTAGCATTTTCTAGCCAGTAATCTTTACGGAAGCAGATCGCAGAGCCTCCAGGTGGGTTCGCACCGCCAACCTTTCCATTAGCAACCAAGTGCTTGACCATTGCACCACCAGGGCTCCTTTTCATTAAGGGATAAACCAAAGAATCCATTGCCCTCGAGTCAATTCCCACTCACAGTGACCCTATAAGACAGAGTACAACTGCCTCATAGGGTTTCCGAGGCTGTGAATCTTCACAGAAGCAGACAGCCACATCTTTCTCTTGAGGAGCAGCTGGTAGGTTCTAACCACTAACCTTTCAGTTAGCAACTGAGCATTTTAACCCCTGCACCACCAGGACTCCCTTCATTAAGGGATAAACCCACTGCCCTTGAGTCCATTTCAACTCATAGAGACCCCATAGGGCTTTCAAGGTTATAAATCTTTACAGAAGCAGGCTGACACGTCTTTCTCCTGAGATGCTGCTGGTGGTTTTGAACTGCCAGCCTTTTGGTTAGCAGTCAAGCTTTTTAACCACTGTGCCACCAGGGCTCCTTCATTAAGAGATAGGGCTAATTAACCAAAAGGTACAATTAAAACTCAACTTCTTCATCTTATTTAGTCAAAGATTTCATAGAGCAACATGCCCAAGATTCTTTTCTTTACAGGCAATGCTGTTTATAGGATAATCTAGTTAATGTTTGATACCTGCTATATAGTGGGGAGGCCTGGTGGCACAGTGGTTAAGCGTTCGGTTGCTAACCAATATAGTAGCTGCATTTAACAGATTCTTTAAGGCATATTTTTATTAGAAACCCATGGAAAGATAATCTTTGAGGTACTTTTTCTAACTTCACTATCAATATTATCTGTTAACATAGGAAGTGACTTAAAAGGCCTCAATGAAAATTCAGAGTCTCCCATTCTCAAAAGAAACACTCTCCAGAAATAAAATAATCTATGTTTTTAGGGATTATTTTGTTTTTATAAATTTTGGGGCTCTTTTAAGTAAGCATGTCAAATGTCTTCAATAGAAATTTATTTGGTTATCTTAACTCATGTAATAATTTTGAAATTTAAAAGCTTGGTTTGACCCCTTCCCTATATGATGCCCAGACCCCCAACTCTTGAAGCAGACTCCAATTAAATATAATGACTTATTTTCTCAAGGAGCCTAGATATGCCTTCCAAGACACAGGAGAATCCACTGTCCTGAAACTGAGCCCACATATCTTCAGTAGGCCCTAATGAGAAAGAGGCTTCTGTATTATAAAGAGGCATGCTTTTCTTTCAGGAAACATTTTTACTGGCTTATAACACATACTCAGGTGAATATTCACAAATGAACATACCTGTGTAACTAACATCCAACTCAAGAAAGAGAACATAATCAAGGCCCTAGAAGTTCCCTTGGGGACCCTCCCCATCAGTACCAACTTCCTCCCTGAAACATAAGCCTACAGGTTCTTAATTAGAAATCCTGAGCTGCTTTTTGGAGAGTAGAGCATTTAGAAATGTGATGTTTTAGGATGTGTTCAAGTTCAGTTCCATTTGCTGACAAGTTGATAGTGCTCCATATGGTTTTCAGTGGCTTATTTTTCAGAAGTATATCACCAGGCCTTTCTTCCAAGGTGCTGCTGGGTGGACTTAAACCTCCAAGCAAGTTAACTGTTTGCACCACCCAGGGACTCATGTTCAAGTTACTATTCTTTAAACCTATTTCCTATTTGCACATTAAACTTAGTTTCTGTCTCCAAGTTTAAATGGCAGAAGCAAATGAGTAATGATTTTTTCCCCTGCAAAGCCATTTATCCCATCTTATTTTCAGCTTCATCTCAAAACTAGTTAGGAATCATTCTATGCACTGGACATTCATTCTAGAGACACAATGATACCATCTTTTAAAATTATAAATCACTAAACAGTGTTCTACTAACACCAGAATATACAGATGCATTAATGAAACAAAAGTGAGGGTATAAACCCATGTCCTCTGGCGTGTATAAAAGTAGCATCACTCTTTGAAGCAACGTAAAAGAATATTCAAAAAACAGTGCTGGGAGCATGGACAAACCTTGAAAACATTGTGCTGAGTGAAGTCAGTCAGTCACAAAAGGATGAATACTGAATGATCTCGCTCATATGATGTTATCTAGAATGGGCACATGTCTAGAGGCCAAAGTTTATTAGTGCTTACCAGGATCGGGAGGGAGGGAGGGGGAAAGGGAAGTTATTTTTTAGGAAGGATTTTCTGTTTATAGTGATAAAAAACTTGGCAATGAATACTGGTGATAGTTGCCCAACATGATCAGTGTATTTGGTGTCACTGAAATGTACGTGTAAAAAATGTTGAATTAGCAAATGTGTTTTATATATATAATATGTATTATATATGTATTTTGTGTATATATATAAATATATATATATAAAATAATAAAAACAAAACAGTGCTGGGGCAGTTGGTTAATTATTTAGAAAATTAAAGTAACATCTTCCCCCTTTTTTCCATACACCAAAATTAGTTCCAAGAGATCTGAAAAGTAAAAATAATCTATCTGTATGCATCTGTCTATGACACATGGGAATGGGGAGGTACTTTTCTAAGCCCAAAAAAGGAATGGAAGCAATCATAAAACTAAAGCAGAATAGATTTGATGACATAAAAATAGAAGACTTCTATATTCCAAAAAGACAGTTGGCAAATCATGAAAAATACTTGTATCATCCTTGATAGAAATTTAATATCTTTAATATATAAAATGTTTATAAATTAGTGAGTAGAACACCCTAATCAAAAAAATAAGCAAAAGATACGAAAAAAAATTTTAATACAAATAGCCAATAATACGAAAAAATGTTCAAAGTCATCAAAAATGCAACTGAAACAATGAGATACTACTTTTTAACCACTAAATTTTAAGGAGTTTTTAAAAAAAGGAATATGCCAAGAATTAATAAAGGAGAAGCATTCATACAGTGCTGTATGGCAGTGTATATACTATAGTATGTCGACAATATTAACTGGAACCACAAATCTGGGGAAAATTTAAGAATACACACCAAATATTTGAAAGTATTCCTAAAATGCAATGTGGTATCTTAGATTGGATCCTGGAACAAAATAACAACATCAGTGGCAAAACTGGTGAAATATGAATAAAATCTCAATTTAGTTAAAAGTATTGCACCAAAGTTAATTTCTTAGTTTTGACAGATGTATAACGGTATTTAAGATGTTAACGTTAAGGGAAGCTAGGTGAAGGGAATATTGAAACTCTGCACTCTCTTTGCAATGTTTATGAAAACCTAAAATTATATAAAATAGCATTTGGCCCAGTAAATTCTACTTCTAAGATACTAACTAAGGGAAATAATCACAGATTAAAATAGTTTCTGATAAATTATTCATTGCAGTGATATATTTGATAGCAAAAGAGAAAAGAAAGGGAAAGGAAAAAGTAAATAATCCAAATGCTCAAAACTATGGAGAACAGATTAGCCATATTCATTCATGCATAAAATAATTATGAGAATTATTCTAGATGTTGGGACGTAACTGTGAACAAAACAAAGATCTCTATCATGAGGAGCTTAATTCCCCAGAGGGGAAAAAAGACAGTGAGATAAATAAAATATGCAGCATATTAGTGATAAATGTTAAGAAAAAATAAAAGAAGAGGATACAAATTATCAGCGAGAAGTTGCAATTTTGGTGGGGAGGCCAGAGAAAGCCTATATGGGAAGGTGATTTTTGAGTGAAGACCAGCCGAGGGAATCGAGGAAGTGAGTCCTGCAGACATCTGGGGAAAGAACATTCTAGGCAGAGGGAACAGCAAGCCAAAAGCTCCACGGCAGGAGTGTGCCTGGAATGTCCCAGGGAACAGCAGGGAAACATACAGTATGTCTGCAGCGGAGTGAGCAAGACAGGGTAGTAGTAAAGAGAGGAGATGAGAGGTGGAGGTGGGGAGGGCGGACCTTAAAGACTGGCTTTTATTTGAGATGCCAGCCATTGGAGGGTTTTGAGCGGAGAAGGGACATGATCTGCCTTATGATTTAATAGATTCATGCTAGCTACAGAGCTGTGAATAGTCAGAAGAGGGCAAGGATGGAATAATAGAATAGTATTCAACAATTACGTATTACTGTTAATAATATTTAATGATATGAAAAATGCTCAAATATTACAATATAATTTTTAAAGGAAGGCATAAATCTAAATATACTATGACTGCTTTTTCTAAAAACAGTTATAGACTGGCAGGACTTTAGGGAGTAAAATGATGGTTGATTTTATTTTCCTCTTAATTCTCTTCTATGTTCTGTAATGAGCATCTAGTCCTAAAAAAAAGAATGTCTTAACAGGTTATGAATTGCTCAGAGGTAAGGAATTGAGTTATGATCGTGATTTCTTACAGCAGAGAGCCTTTTTGGTTTAGGATACTTAAATATTAATCTGTAAAAGGAAAGCCTTTATAGCTCTTAATAAAGCATACTGAACATTTTTAATTAAAAACTTTTTTAAAAAAATTTATTTTGCTGTTGTTGAGAACATACACAATTGAAAACTTCTTTATCTAAAATGATGATTAAAAAAAAAACAAAAAAGAAACCAGTTGCTGTCAAGTTGATTCCAATTCATGGTGACCCCATGTGTGTTAGACAGAGTAGAACTGTGCTCCATAGGGGTTTCAATGGCTGATTCTTCAGAAGTAGATCACCAGGGCTTTCTGCTAAGGTGCCTCAGGGTAGACTCAAATTTCCAGCCTTTCAGTTAGCCTCCCAGCACATTAACTCTGCACTACTCAGGGACTCCTAGGTTAGGGTTTTTAAATTACAGCATTTTAGAGCTAAAAAAGGGGAGTTTAGAGACAATCCAGTTCAGTCCCCTGTTAGATGATGAGATGGAGGAACCCACAAGGAAAATGACCGGCCCAAGGGCCCTTGAATCCAGACTTAGAACCTAAGGGTCTGATTTCACCATAGTGAGATGCCACATTTTCAGGACCCACCTAAAGCAATCACAGGTAAGATTCCTACTTCCTATTGTTTCAAGCAATAACTTAAATGGCATAGTTTTAAAATATCCATCTATTTTAAGCTTTTTATTTATTCATTCAAGAAATACGTTGAATGGCTAGTAGGTGCCAAGCACTGTTTAAAATTTTCAGATAAAGAATTTTACTTCAATGAAAAGCTATGCTTGTAGTTTCTTCCCATGTTGTTGTTAGGTGCCATCAACTTGATTTTCGGCTCATAGTGACTCAAATGTGACAGACTAGAATTGCCCCCATAGGGTTTTCTAGGCTATAATCTTTATGGGAGCACATCGCCAGATCTTTTCTTCTGCAGAGCCGTTGGGTGGGTTTGAACCACCAGCTTTTCAGTTAGCAGCCAAGTGCTTAACTGTTGCACACCAGAGCTCCTTGTTTTTTCCCATATGTACATTTTAAAAAAAGAAGAAGTCTAAGAAAACTTCTTTAAAAATAAAAAGTGCAACCAACATCAGATTATCAGCACTCTATAAACTGTGTGTGATTGTGGGGATGGCGCAGGAGAAGGCTGCGTTTCCTTCCCTTGTACATGGGGTTGACATGAAGGGCAGCTAAGGGGAATATAAACTGTGAACTGAAAAAGTTCTTGGCTGCTCTCTTGTGGAGAAAGAATATTTTCCTATTAAAAATTTTAAAGGCAGGAGTTTCATTGGAAGTTACAAGGTAAATTCTGCTTGGGGGCCTGGGATTAGTTCAGTACAATTTAGCTGTATGAGTATATATTCTTTCTAGTCCATTAATGAGAAATGTAATTTTAAGGAAAACAATAGAACCTTGTTCCTTTCAGGAATTATGCCATGAGGTATGTAGAAGTAAGCTGTAGAAAGAAACTAAGGGACCAGAAAGTAAGCTGGTGAGAGTTGCTGACTCGAGTGGAACTGGGTAGGAAACCAGACACAGTGGGATAATGAGGGCGGGACCAGGAGCGTGGCCAACCTCGGACCCAAATCCCACCCCTGCCAGTGACTGGCCATATGACCTCCCTGGGCCTTGATTTCCTCATCTGCCAAAGGATTTGGAGAGATGATCTCTCAGGTCTCTGACTAGCCTCACCGTTCAATCTCCTACACTGAACATCTGGGCCATGTCCAGGACTGATAATCTACTATCCCCTTCTCCCCTCAACTTCTGCAGCTCCCAGATATAGAGACTTAGGAAGTCTTTAGGCATCTTCCTCCTCCCTGCTTTTTCTGCTACTTATCTGCAGTGGCGTATCCAGGAACAAATGCACAGGATGGAAAGAGCACTGAACTGGAAGGCAGGGCACCTGGTTCACAGCCCTGGCCCTGCAGCTGCCTCTCTGGGTAACATCTGGTGAGGACTTAACTTCTTCGGCCTTGATTCCACAGCTCCCATAGAATAGAGTTCAACTAATTAATGGTTCTCAACTCTGGCAATACTTCAGAATCACCTGGGGAATTTGATAAAAATAGTGGTGCCCAGGTTCCACCCTAGACCAATTAAATCAGAATCTCTGGGTAGTTGGGCCTGAGCATACATAGTTATAAAAAGTGGCCAAGGCTAAATAAAATGTATCTATAAAAGCCAAACAATCTTAATATCAAATATCAAGATTCCTTATAGAGTTACAATAAGCAAGACAGTGTATAGTATTGGCACAAAGATAGACAAATAGACCAATGGGACAGACCCACACATAAAGGGCACTGATTGGTGACAAAGATGCCATTACAGTATGGTGGGAAAAGGGTGGAATTTTCAACAAATGGTGCCACATCAATTTGATATCAATATAGAAATAAATGAACCTTGATTCCTCTATCTCACACCATTTATAAAAATCAACTCCAGATGCAGATAGACCTAAATGTGAAAATTAAACAATAAATATTCTAAAAAATAACAGAAAAGTATCTTTATTACCTAGGCTAGCTAGACTCCAAAATGGCCCTGAATGATCCCTTTGTATCATTCCCTCCCACACTGAATAGCACTGACTGTGTAACCACTAGGATATTGCAGGAATGATGATTTATAACTCTTTAAGCTAGGTTACAAAAAACATTGTGACTCCTGCTTTGCTCTCTTTTGGATTACTTGTTCTCCGAGAAGCCACCCAACATGTTGTGAGGTCACTCAAGCAGCCCTGTGGAGAAGTCTATGCAGCCAGGAACTGACTCTTCCTGCCAACAGCTAGCACTGTTGGTGTTATGGATTGAATTGTGTCCCAAAAAATATATGGTAGGATTCTAGCTCCTATATCTGTAATCTATTGAATATAATGTAATCACTTTCCATAATACAAAGTAATATAATGCAGTCAATTAGTTGAGGCCATACCTGTGAGGGTAGATCCTAAATCTAATCACTTCCGAATTATATAATGAGTGGCATAGACACTGGGCAAGGCAGAAGCCATGTAAGGATCATCTACAAGCCAGGAAACCAAGGAATGCCTCAGGCTATTAGACAGGAAGGAATCAAATGGCAGGAACTCTCATTTGGACTTTCAGTCTCCAGAACTGTGAGAAAATTAATTCTTTCTCCTTAGAGCCACCCAATAGGAAAGTAAGACAGAATTTGGCACCAGAGAGTAGGGGTGCTGTTCTAACAAAATACCTAAAATGTGGAAGTGGTTTTGCAACTGGGTAATAGGGAGTTGTTGTTAGGTGCTGTCGAGTTGGTTCTGACTCAGCGACCCTGTGTACAAAAGAATGAAACACTGCCGGGTCCTGCACCATCCTTACAGTCGTTGCTATGTTTGAGCCCATTGTTGCAGCCACTGTGACAATCCATCTCATTGAGGGACTTCCTCTTTTTTACCAACTCTCTACCAAGCATGATGTCCTTCTCCAGGGACTGGTCCCTCCTGATAACATATCCAAAATACGTGAGATGAAGTCTCGCGAAGGAGCGTTCTGATTGTACTTCTTCCAAGACAGATTTGTTCGTTCTTCTGGCAGTCCATGGTATATTCAGTATTCTTCACCCACACCATAATCCAAATGCATCAATTCTTCAGTCTTCCTTATTCATTGTCCAGCTTTTGCAAGCATATGAGGTGATTGAAAACATCATGGCTTGGTTCAGGTGCACCTTAGTCCTCAAGGTGATGTTTACTTTTCAACACTTTAAAGGGGTCTTTTGCAGCAGATCTGCCCAATGCAATATGTCACTTGATTTCTTGACTGCTGCTTCCATAGGCATTGATTGTGGATCCAAGTAAAATAAAATCCTTGACAATTTCAGTATTTTCTCCATTTATCATGATGTTGCTTATTTGTCCAGTTGTAAGGATTTTTGTTTTATGTTGAGGTGTAATCCATACTGAAGGCTGTAGTCTTTGATCTTCATCAGTAAGTGCTTCAAGTTCTCTTTTTCAGCAAGCAAGGAAGCATCAGAAGAAGATGGAAAGAATACACGGAGTCACTGTACCAAAAAGAATTGGTCGATGTTCAGCCATTTCAGGAGGTAGCATACGAACAAGAACCAATGGTACTGAAGAAAGAAGTCCAAGCTGCACTGAAGGCATTGGTGGAAAACAAGGCTCCAGGAATTGATGGAATACCAATTGAGATGTTTCAACAAGTGGATGCAGCGCTGCAAGAGCTCACTTGTCTATGCCAAGAAATTTGGAAGACAGCTACCTGGCAACCGGCTGGAAGAGATTCATATTTATGCCTACTCCAAAGAAATGTGATCCAACCAAATGTGGAAATTATCAAATAATATCATTAATATCACACACAAGTAAAATTATGCTGAAGATAATTCAAAAAACAGTTGTAGCAGTCCATCGACAGGGAACTGCCAGAAATCAAGCCGGATGCAGAAGAGGATTTGGAACAAGGGATATCATTACTGATGTCAGATGGATCTTGGCTGAAAGCAGAGAATATCAGAAAGATGTTTACCAGTTGTCATGGATTGAATTGTGTCCCCCAAAAACGTGTATCAATTTGGTTAGGCCGTGATTTCCAGTATTGTGTGATTGTCCACCATTTTTTCATCTGATGTGATTCTCCTATGTGTTCTAAATCCTACTTCTACAATGTTAATGAGGTGAAGTAGGTGGCAGTTATGTTAATAAGGCAGGACTCAATCTACAAGATTGGATTGTATCTTGAGCCAATCTCTTTTGAGATATAAAAAAGAGAAGGGAGCAGAGAGACAGGTGGACCTCATACCACCAAGAAAGAAGCACTGGGAGCATAGAGGGTCCTTTGGACCTGGGGTCCCAGTACTAAGAAACTCCTCAATCAGGGAAGACTGATGACAAGGACCTTCCTCCATAGCTGACAGAGAAGAGAAAGCCTTCCCCTGGAGGTGATGCCCTGAATTTGGACCTGTAGCCTACTAGACTGTGAGAGAACGAATTTCTCTTTGTTGAAGTCATTCACTTGTGGTATTTCTGATACAGCAGCACTGGATGACTAAGACACCTGTGTTTATTGACTATGCAAAGGCACTCGACTGTGTGGATCATAACAAATTATGGATACTATTGCGAAGAATGGGAATTCCAGAACACTTAATTGTGCTCATGAGGAACCTGTACATAGACCAAGAGGCATTAAATTTAAGCAGAACAAGGGGATACTGCATGGTTTAAAGTCAGGAAAGGTGCGCATCAGGGTTGGATCCTTTCACCATACTTATTCAACCTGTATGCTGAGCAAATAATCTGAGAAGCTGGACTATATGAAGAAGAACATGGCATCAGGATTGGAGGAAGACTCATTAACAACCTACCATATGCAGATGCTAATAGGGAGAGACTGGAGGAATTTTAATGTGCTTGATAGTAAGAGCCTAGAATGCCTGAAGAGACAGCTGGTAGAATTATGGACATTAAGGGTAATTCTCATGCAGGTTCAGGAAGAAATGAGGAATCCTGTAGAGAAAACTTCTACTGCCATGAATAGAATGTTGCCAGAAGTGTGGATGTAAAATGTGCTTCTGGTGAGGATTTAAAGGGCAATGATGAACATGTTATTAGACACTGGAGGAAAGGAAGTCCTTGCTATAAAGTGGCAAAGACCTTGTCTGAACTATGTTCGAATGTTTAGTAGAAAGTAAAACTTAGAAGTGATGAACTTGGATATTTAGCTGAGGAGATTGCTAAGCACGATCTTAAAGGGGCAGGTAGAGTGGTTTCTCCTTGCCACTTACAGTAAAATTCAGGAGAAAAAAAATAGATTTAGAAATGAACTGTGCAAAAAGACACCACAACATAAAGATTTGGAAAATTTTGTTATATAAACCAAAAAAGTATGTCCTGGAACTTTCACCAAGGGTGTGGCTGTAAATCTTCTGCTAAAGAAATTAGACCTGTGAATGATGGATCTAATCAACAGGAGTCTGCAGGAATCCTGTCAGCTTAGACTGAAAGGGACAGAGACAGGATGAAGTGAAGCAAAGCTATCTGCCTCCAAGAATTCTACAGGCAGGAAATGGGCCAAAGGAGTTAACTTGGTTGAGGATATCTGCTGTCCTCCTAGGAAACAAAGGCACCACCCTGGAAGCAGTTCCAAAATCAGCAGAACTGTTGGAAGGAGCAAGAGTGGAGTCACCACTGCCACCCCTGTTCTGGGGGGTGAGACTGCTGTTCAAGTGGGCCAGGAGAATGGGGACACTGCCCAAAGGTGAGCAGGCAGGTCTGCCACGCCTATGAACCAGGAAAATGGGGCTGTAGCCTAAAGTTGAGAGGGTAGGGCTGCCCTGTTATGGAGGCCGGGAGAACAGAACCACCCAGGGCTGAGGAGCTGTGGTCACCACTCTCAGGTAGACCAGGAGAAAGAGGTCACCCAAAGCCAAGGAAGCAGGATTGCCATCCCAGTGGACCTGGAAGGCAGGGCTGATGCCCAGGGCTAATGGGCCTGTGCAAAGAATCCAGAGTGTGGCCAACTCCCAGAGTGCCCAGAGAACAGGACTATTTTTAAGCCTTGAGAGCTGATGAAATTGTCCTGCTTGGTTTTGGATTCACTTGGTACCCATGACCCCTTCTCTTCCTCCAATTTCTCTCATTTGGAATGGACATGTCTATCCTGTGTCCATTCCACTATTGTAATTCAGGAACAGATAACTTGTATTCTAGGTGTCACAGGTCCACAGATGGAAAGGAATTTTGCCCCAAGATGGAACACACCCAGGGTCTCACCCATACTTTATTTAGATGATTCAGAAAATGAGATTTTGGATTTAGAATTGATGCTGTAATGGATAGGGCTTTTGGGATAATATGATAAGGTGAATGTGTTTTGCACATGAGAAGAACATGAATTTTGGGGGGCTGAAGGGTAGAACGTTATGGATTGAATTGTGTACCCTCACAATATATGTTGGAATTCTAGCTCCTATATCTGTGGATGTGATCTAATGTAATGTAATGTAATCACTTTCCGTAATACAATATAATGCATTAATCAATCACTTGAGGTCATACCAGTGTTGGGTGGATCCTGAACCTAATCTCTTATGGGCTATGTAAAGAGCAGCATAAACACAGGTACATGCAAGCACAAATTGGGGGAGACAGAAGCCATGTGAGACTTAACTACAAGCCGAGGACCAGCAAACACCGGGGACTACTGACAAAGAAGGAATCAACATGGCTGAAACCCTGATTTGGACTTCTAGCCTCCAGAATGAAGAGAAAATAAATTTCTGTTTTTTGTAAAGCTACCCACTTGTCGTATTTCTGTTACAGCAGCCCTAAGAATCTAAGATCAAAATTAAAATCAAACCAGGTGCTGCTAAGTCAATTCCAACTCATAGAGACACCATGTATTGCAGAGAACTGTGCTCCATAGGGCTTTCAACGCTGTGACCTTTCGGAAGCCGTGCACCAGGCCTTTCTTCCAAGGCACTTCTGGGTGGGTTCAAATTGCCAACCTTTTGGTTAGAAGTTGAGTACTTAACAGTTTGTGCCACCCAGAGACTCCAGAAACTAAGAGGGGTACTGTTAGTACCTACTACATAAGGTTATTGTGAGAATTAAATGAAATCAACTCCTGTGAAGCACCTAGAAGAGTGCAGAACATAGTAAAAGGGCTCAACAGATGGTGGCTGATAGTACATGCATACCATTTAACAGAAGTGTGTGGCCTACAAAACATGCTCCAAAGGATGGCCATTATTATTAGCGTCATTGTTAAGGCTAGTAAAATGGTTAGCTCCAGATATATAAACGTCACACCTGGAAATTCTAAGAAAAATCAAAAGGTATGGTTTGTGTGAAAAGACATATTCTGTAGGTCATTCTCCCCTAGGGTAATAATGAATTTGTATTGTGCTATCATCCTCACTGGGTGGTTCTTGTGATTTGAGGCAAACGTTTGGAGATTGCTGGCTTACGTTAGAATAGCAACCCATTCTCAATACTTCAGAAATCTTTTATTTCCTATAAAATACAAGGAAAATCTTGACCTACGTTCAGTGGATCCCACAGCCATTAATAAAAACCAAACCTGTTGCCATCGAGTCGATTCCGACTCAGCGACCCTATAGACAGTAGAACTGCCTCATAAGGTGTCCAAGGAGTGGCTGGTGGATTCA
This sequence comes from Dugong dugon, assembly GCA_030035585.1. Lineage (NCBI taxonomy): Eukaryota > Metazoa > Chordata > Mammalia > Sirenia > Dugongidae > Dugong > Dugong dugon. The sequence goes on along the minus strand of CM057463.1, from coordinate 13,492,405 downwards.
AACTGCTGACCTTTTGAGTAGCAACAGAATGCTTAACCTTTGCGCCCCAGGGCTCCATTAAAGTTTAGAGTGAAATATGCAACCATTTTCCCCTGTGCGCAAAGCCTGTGCTTGGGGTAGGAGAAAACATTCAGTCTACTTAGCCATAGAGTCCAAATGAACTCTTACCCAGACTACAGAATGTGTCTAAAATCAAGATTGCATCAGCTGCACTACACACCACCGACTTTCTTCTAAAAGGAGCATTTCATACAAATGTTTGTTGTAGGTATGTATTCACCGCTTTGTTCCCAGGAGTCCTGTGTTTCACACTTTCTAGAACTGGGAGTGCCATAGTGCTCTATAACTAAGAGAAAGGTTTTCCAAGCAGGGGGAAAACGTAGGTGGGAAGCAGACGGTATTGAGATGACTGCTGGCATGACAGAAAAACCAAGAAACATATTTAAAGTCTGTCTGTTTTTTTTTTTTTTTTTTAGGGTCAAGAGGGTAAACGTATTTGTAAAGTTGTTCGATGTTGGAGGATATTAGAGATCTTGCTGATAATGTATTATGTAAGTCATTCTGAAGGCATATTTTCATAGGATATACAAATCTATAACTGGGCCCTTCTCAAACTAAGTATACTTCTTTATTTGCTTATTGTTGTAGTTTAAGTGTAAGTCTACATTTCAAGTTAATCTCTCATGCAAAAATTTATACATACATTGTTATGTGACCCTAGTTGCTCTCCCTATACTGTGACAGCACACTCCTCCTTTCCCCCCCTGATTTCTCATGTCCATTCAACCAACTCCTAACCCTCTCTGCCTTCCCATCTCACCTCTGGACAGAAGCTGCCCATTTAGTCTCACATATCTACTTGAAGTAAGAAGCGCACTCTTCAGAAGTATCATCTCATGTCCCACCGTCCAGTCCAATCTTTGAAGAGCTGGCCTCTGAAATTGTTTTAGTTCTGGGCTAATAGAGAGTCCAGGGGCCATGCTTTGCGGGGTTCCTCCGGTCTCAGACCATTAAGTCTGTTCTTTTTACTAGAATTTGAATTCTGCACCCACCTTTCTCCTGCTCCATCGGGGACTCTCTGTTGTGTTCCCTATCACGGCTGTTATTGGTGGTAGCTGGACACCATCTAGTTCTTCTGGTCTCAGTCTGATTAAGTCTCTGGTTTATGTGGCCTTTCTGTCTCTTGGTCTAATACTTTGTGTCTTTGGTGTTCTTCATTCTCCTTTACTCCAGGTGGTTGGGACCAATTGATGCATCTTAGATGGCCACTTGCTAGCTTTTAAGACCCCAGACGCCACTCACCAAAGTAGGATGCGGAACATTTTCTTAATAAACTTTATTATGCCAATTGACCTATATGTCCCCTGAAAGCATGGTCCCCAGACCCACACCCCTGCTACTCTGTCCATTGAAGTGTTTGTATTCAGGAAACTTCTTAGCTTTGGTTTAGTCCAATTGTGCTGACTTCCACTGTAGTGTGTGCTGTTCTTCCCTTCACCTAATTCTTGTCTACTATTTAGTTAGTAAATAACCCTCACTTTTCCTCCCCACCCTCATAACCATCAAAGAATGTTTTTTTCTTCTGTGTTTAAACCTTTCCTTGAGTTCTTATAATAATGGTCTTATACAATGTTTGTCCTTCTGTGACTAAATTCACTCAGCATAATGCCCTCCAGATTCCTCCATGTTATGTTTCACGGCTTCATTGTTGTTCTTTATCATTGCAGAGTATTCCATTGTGTGGATATACCATAATTTGTTTATCCATTCGTCCATTGATGGGCACTTAGGTTGTTCCCATCCTTTTGCTATCGTAAACAGTGATGCAATGAACATGGGTGTGCATACATCTATTCTTGTGATGGATCTTAATTCTCTAGGACATATTCCAAGGAGTGGGACTGCTGAATGGTATGGTACTTCTATTTCTAGCTTTTTAAGGAAGCGCCAAATCAATTTCCAAAGTGGTTGTACCATTTTACATTCCCACTAACAGTGTATAAGTGTTCCAGTCTCTCTATAACCTCTACAGCATTTATTATTTTGTGTTTTTTGGATTAATGCCAGCCTTGTTGTGGTAAGATGGTATCTCATTGTAGTTTTGATTTGCATTTCTCTACTGGCTAACGATCGTGAGCGTATCTTCGTGTATCTGTTAGCCACCTGGGTATCTTCTTTGGTGAAGTGCCTATTCATATCCTTTGTCCATTTTTTAATTGGGTTATTTGTCTTTTTGTTGAGGTTTTGCAGTATTTTGTAGATTTTAGAGATTAGACGATGATCGGATTTGTCGTAGCCAAATTTTTTTCCCAGTCTGTAGGTTGCCTTTTTACTCTTTTGGTGAAGTTTTCTGATGAGCATAAGTGTTTGATTTTTAGGAGCTCCCATTTATCTAGTCTCTCTTCTGGTGCTTGTGCATTGTTACTTACGGTTCGTATTGTGTTTATGCCATGTATTAGGGCTCCTAGTGTTGTCCCTATTTTTTCTTCTGTGATCTTTATCGTTTTCAATTTTATATTTAGGTCTTTGATCCATTTTGAGTTAGCTTTCGTGCATGGTGTGAGGTATGCGTCTTGCTTCAGTTTTTTACAGATGGATATCCAGTTATGCCAGCACTGTTTGTTAAAGAGACTGTCTTTTCCCCAGTTAATGGGCTTTGGGCCTTTGTCAAATATCAGCTGCTCATAGGTGGATGAATTTATGTCTGGATTCTCAGTTCTGTTCCATTGGCCTATGTATCTGTTGTTGTACCAGTACCAGGCTGTTCTGACTATTGTGGCGGTATAATAGCTTCTAAAATCAGGTAGTGTGAGGCCTCCCACTTTGTTCTTCTTCTTGAGTAATGCTTTACTTATCCGGGGCCTCTTCTCTTTCCACATGAAGTTGGTGACTTGTTTCTCCATCTCATTAAAAAATGCCGGTAGAATTTGGATCAGGATTCCACTGTATCTGTACATCACTTTGGGTAGAATTGATATTTTCATAATGTTGAGTCTACCTATCCATGAGCAAGGTATGCTTTTCCACTTATGCAGGTCTCTTTTGGTTTCTTGCAGTAGTGTCTTGTAGTTTTCATTGTATAGGTCTTTTACATCTCTGGTTAGATTTATTCCTAAGTATTTTATATTCTTGGAGGCTACTGTAAATGGTGATTTCCTCTTCGAAGTTGTCTTTGTTGGTGTAGAGGAATCCAACTGATTTTTGTATATTTATCTTGTATCCTGAAACTTCGCTGAAATCTATTAGTTCCAGTAGTTTTCTTGTGGATTCTGTGGAGTTTTCTGTGTATAATATCACGTGCAAATAGAAATGCTTTGACTTCTTCCCACCAATTTGGATGTCCTTTATTCTTTTTTGAGCCTAACTGCTCTGGCTAGGACCTCCAGCACAATGTTGAATAAGAGTGGTGATAAAGGGCATCCTTGTCTGGTTCCGGTTCTCAAGGGGAATGCTTTCAAAGTCTCTCCATTTAGGATGATGTTGCCTTTGGCTTTGTATAAATGCCCTTAATTATGTTGAGGAATTTCCCTTCTATTCCTATTTTTTTGAGAGTTTTTATCATGAATGGGTGTTGGACTTTGTCAAATGCCTTTTCTGCATCAACTGATAAGATCATGTGGTTGTTGCCTTTTGTTTTATTATGTGATGGATTACATTGATTGTTTTTCTAATGTTGAACCATCCCTGCATACCTGGTGTAAATCCCACTTGATCACGGTGAATTATATTTCTGATATGTTGCTGAATTCTACTGGCTAGAATTCTGTTGAGGATTTTTGTGTCAATGTTCATGAGGAATATTGGTCTGTAATTTTCTTTTTCTGTGGTGTCTTTACCTGGTTTTGGTATCAGGGTTATGCTGGCTTTATAGAATGAGTTGGGGGGAGTATTCCATCCTTTTCTATGCTCTGAAATACTTTTGGTAGTAGTGGTGTTAACTCTTCTCTGAAAGTGTGGTAGAATTCTCCAGTGAAGCCATCCGGGCCAGGGCTTTTTTTTTTGTTGGGAGTTTTTTAATTACCTTTTCAATCTCTTCTTTTGTTATGAGTTTATTTAGTTCTTCTACCGCTGTTTATGTTAGTATAGCTAGGTGGTGAGTTTCTAGAAATTTGTCCATTTCCTCTAGGTTCTCAAATTTGTTAGACTACAATTTTTCATAGTATTGTGTTGTGATTCTTTTAATTTCAGTTGGGTCTGTTGTGACATCACCCATCTCATTTCTTATACGTTGTTATTTGCTTCCTCTCCTGTTTTTCTTTTGTCAGTTTGGCCAGTGGTTTATCCATTTTGTTGATCTTTTCAAAGAACCAGCTTTTGGTCTTGTTAACTCTTTCAATTGTTTTTCTATTCTCTACTTCATTTAATTCTGCTCTAGTTCTTATTATTTCCTTTCTTCTGGCACCTGAGGGCTTCTTTTGCTGCTTTCTTTCTACTTGTTCAAGTTGTAGGGTTAATGTTTTGATTTTGTCCCTTTCTTCTTTTTTTATGTGTGCATTTATTGCTATAAACTGACTTCTGAGCACTGCTTTTGCTGTGTCCCAAAAGTTCTAGTAGGATGTGTTTTGGTTCTTGTCTGGTTGTACGAATTTCTTTATTCCATCCTTAATTTCTTCTATAACTCAGCAGTTTTTGAGCAAGGTGTTGTTCAGTTTCCATGTGTGTGATTTTTTTCCTTGCTTTTTCTGTTATTGATTTCTACTTTTATGGCTTTATTGTCAGAAATGATGCTTTGTATATTTCGATGCTTTGGATTTTGTTAAGGCTTGCTTTATGGACCAGTACGTGGTCTATTCTGGAGAATGTTCCATGTACACTGGAAAAGAAAGTATACTTGGCTGCTGTTGGGTGGAGTGTTCTGTATATGTCTATGAGATCAAGTTGGTTGACTGCAGCATTTAGATCTTCCGTGTCTTTGTTGAGTTTTTTTCTGGATGTTCTGTCCTTCACTGAAAGTGGTGTGTTGATGTCTCCTACTACTATTGTGGAGCTGTTTATCTCTCTTTTCAGTGCTGTTAGAGTTTGTTTTAGGTATTTTGGAGCTCTGTCGTTGGGTGCGTAAATATTTATTATAGTTATGTCCTCCTGGTGTATTGACCCTTTGATCATTATATAGTGTCCTTCCTTATCCTTTGTGCTGGATTTTACTTAAAGTCTATTTTGTCAGAGATTAATATTCTACTCCTGCTTTTTTTGAGGGTTGTTTTTTTTGATATTTTTTTTCCATCCTTTGAGTTTTAGTTTGTGTCTTTACGTCTAAGGTGTGTCTCTTGTAGGCAGCATATAGATGGTTCATGTTATTTTTATCCAATCTGCCACTCTCTGTCTCTTTATTGGTGCATTTAGTCCATTTACATTCAGTATAATTATTGATAGGTATGAGTTTAGTGCTGTCATTTTGATGTCTTTTTTTGTGTGTTGTTCACAGTTTCTTTGTTCCCCTTAATTTTTTGTGCTGAGTTTTTCTTCATGTATTTTCTTTTCATTTTCTTTATTGTTGTTGATTTTGTATTTGCTGAGTCTTTATGTTTTTCTTGTTTTTTATTTTGACTTCTAGGATTGTTAGTTTCCTTTGTGGTTACCTTGATATTTACCCTTATTTTTCTAAGTTTATACCAGTCTTTTATTTCTTTACATTGCCTTTGGCTTCCTCTCCACATGAAAAATCTATGTCTACATTTTTTAAGTCCCTCTTCTTTGTTTTAGTGTTGTTATCTTTTTCATATTGACATCTGTTTCCCTGTTTTCAGTGTTTTAGCTTTGATTTATTTTTGTGACTTCCCTATCTGGGTTGATACCTGGTTGCTCTGTCCTGTGTTCTAGTCTTGGGTTGTTATCTGATGTTACTGATTTTCTAACCAAAGGACTCCCTTTAGTTATTTCTTGTAATTTTGGTTTGGTTTTTGCAAATTCCCTAAACTTCTGTTTATCTTGAAATGCCCTATTTCGCCATCATATCTGAGAGACAGTTTTGCTGGTTACATAATTCTTGGCTGGCAGTTTTTTTCCTTCAAGGCTTTATATATGTCATCCCATTGTCTTCTTGCCTGCATGGTTTCTGCTGAGTAGTCCAAGCTTATTCTTATTGACTCTCCTTTGTAGATGACTTTTCGTTTATCCCTAGCCGCTCTTAAAATTCTCTTTCTTTGGTTTTGGCAAGTTTGATTATAATATGTCTTGGTGACTTCCTTTTGGGATCTACCTTTTGTGGGGTCAATGAGCATCTTGGATAGATATCTTCTCATCTGTCATGATATCAGGGAAGTTTTCTGCCAACAAGTCTTCAACAATTCTCTCTGTATTTTCTGTTATCCCCCCGTTCCGGTACTCCAGTCACTCATGGTTATTCCTCTGGATAGAATCCCACATAATTCTTAGGGTTTCTTCATTTTTTTAAATCCTTTTATCTGATTTTTCCTCAAATTAGTTGGTGTCAAGTGCTTTATCTTCAGTCTCACTAATTCTGACTTCCATTGCCTCAATTCTGCTCCTCTGACTTTCTATTGAGCTGTCTAATTCTGAAATTTTATTGTTAATCTTCTGGATTTCTGATTGCTCTCTATGGATTCTTGTGGCGTGTTAAATTTGTCATTATGCTCTTCTCTAATCTTCTTAATTTCCTCTATTGCATGTCTGCGTTTTGCTTAATTTCCTTCCTAATCTCTTGAAGAATTCTGTATATTAATCTTTCAGAATCTACCTCTGGTAATTCTAAGAAAGTTTCTTCCTCTGGAAAAATTCTAGATTCTTTATTTTGGGAGCTTGCTGAAGCCATCATGGACTGCCTCTTTATGTGATTTGGTATTGACTGGTGTCTGCAAGCCATCAATAAGTTATATTTATTTATTTTATGTTTGTTTCCTGTGTCTTAGCTTCTTGCTTGTTTTGATATGCCCAAATAGACTGCTCATGTGAGTTAGCCCAGTCACCAGTACCCTTGAAGCTCCAATGTCCTGCCCCCAGGTGGCCAGACCTGCCACTAAGTATGTGAGCCCAGGAGTCTGCCCACTCCTCCTGTAAGGATTCAGCTCGGGTGTCCAGGTAGTCGGCCACCAAGTGTGTGGTACAGGCTCTCACCTACAGTTCTAGACAGGCATGTTCCCTCGAGCGCGCAGATGGTTGGGTTTTGCAGCCAGACTATGAGCACCCAATGCTGTTGGCTGTAAGGGCTGGGGGGTACCTCTTATCCTTGGGCCCCTGTCGCAGCTGGCTAGGTGGTGCCACCAGTCCTCAGGTCCCTGATGTGGGTAGGTGAAGACCCTGCTTAACGGGCAGAGCAGTGTCAAATGTCACGAACCTACCACTTCACAACTGAAACAGCTGAAGCTAGACTTCAGATATATACCTTGTTGTACTGTGGTAATGAGTGCCTATGCTATTGAAATGGGCCCACACAAGTCTATGCAGGGGGAAAGGCACTCAAACTCCATGGATCCTTTATGCCTGTGTCTAGGCAAAGGAGCTGTGTCTACTCTGAGTTCCTGGCTTAGGGGAGCCGGCAGATTATTTTTTCCCGTTTGTTAATTTGTTCACTCTCCAAGGCCCGGAGAATGGCTCAGGGCATGTGACGGGTCCTACTTCTGGCCCACAGTACTTGGAAATTGCTGAAGCTGGTCTGGGACCCAGTGCAGAGCAGGGAGTGGGGAGGTAAATGGGAGACAGGTTTTTCCTTAAGGGGTGTGTTTTTGATTCACGCGGTAGGCCAGATGCAAGTACTCATCTTTCACTCATCGAGGGCTGCTTCTCACTGGTTCTGGATGACCAAGTAGACTCTTTGCTGCTGGCTGTTTCCTGGTGTGGAAAATGCCTCCCAAGTGCCGCTCGTTGCCAGCCTCACTGCTCACCCCCGAACTGCTCTGGGCTGAAGGGCTCAGGCTCTCGCTGGGTCAGGTCTGGCAACTCCTTGCTGCTTCTGAACCGTCTCTCCCTCCCCCTGCCACTCGGTCCGGTTCCTCAACTTTGCCTTTGATGTTCAGGGCTCGTAGATTGTCATATATAATCGATTTACTTGTTCTTTCGGGTCTTTGTGTAAAAGGGAACATCGGAAGCATCTGACTACTCTGCCATCTTGGCCCCGCCTCTAACTATACTCTTGATTAAGCAAACCATATGATTATTTCCTTGAAAACACTGCTGATAATAGTGGCAACGTCACCCCTCATTAATTTTACAGTAGTTGAGGTTTTGGTTGAAAAAGCTTTGCTGTGGAGTCACTCTGAACAGCTACAGCTTCTGGTTTTCTACCATAAAAAATCTAAAAATTGCTCAACACAGGAGAGGCAGCATTACTTTTTCACTCCCCAGTAAGCCAGAATCATTAATTTCCCACAAATAGAAGGAAAATTCTGCCTCACTCAATGAGCCCCACATCCATTAATGCTCCTGACTCATAAACACCCTGTCCTTGGGTCAGTTTGTCTATCACACAACAGTGTAAAGACTTAGTGTCCACTCAGCTCCCTGCTTGCCTACTCACAAATCACGATGACCAGAGAGTCTTTGACAATTTTACTGTCCACTGGTGCTTTGTTGGAGGCAAAGAACCCACCTAACTCCCTGCTTCTGCAGCTCTCACAGGCCACCACCATGCATGTTTTCAAATAATGCTTCTTTGATATTCGTTTTTTCAGTATTACCATTATCCATTTATGGGACAAGTAATATAAAAGCTGTCATTACTCCATTCTCTTTGCTAGCCTTTTTCCTTGTTAAAGTGTTTGCTGTCTCTGGGTTGGTTCAGTGGTCAGGGCCATGCTTCCCAGTAATCCACTGTTCCTGCAAAAAGAAATGAGGCATGACCCCTAGAACAGGGTGAAGGTGAAAGTCACGGACCATAGAGATTCTTACTGGGCTCCCGAAAGCCCAAGGCCACACTTGGGAAAAGGTTGCAGTCCTGGCAAAAGGATTCTATTGTAACTGTTGTCTGACCAGGACTGAGCAGGAGGAGGGGCAAGGAAGTCCTCCTGCTTCAGAAAACTTAGACTCTTAGTAGGAAACTGGAAAGTTATTTGTCCAACTGACTGCTCTGACAAGGATCACAATAGAGGGTCCAGAACAGAGCTGGAGAAAAATGTAGAACAAAACTCTAACTCACAAAAAAGAAAAAAGACCGGACTTACTGGTCTGACAGAGTGACTGGAGAAACCTCAAGAGTATGGCCTCCGGACTCCCTTTTAACTTGATACTGAAGTTACTCCTGAGGTTCACCCTTCAGCCAAAGATTAGACAGGCCCATACAACAAAACGAGACTAAATGGGCACACAAGCCCAGGGGCAAGGACAAGAAGGCAGGAGGGGACAGGAAAGCTGGTAACAGGGGAACCCAGGTCTAGAAGGGGAGAGTGCTGACAGGTCGTGGGGGTGGCAACCATATGTCACAAAATAACATGTGTATTGTTTAATGAGAAACTAATGTGTCTGTAAACCTTTACCTAAAATACAATTAGAGAAAAAAATATTGTGACACGGTAACACAGTAATTAGTATATGTTTGGCCTTGTTATTAGATAAATCTTGTAAATGAGAATTAAAAGTTAAAACCCACCTAAACAGTCTTGCATGCATCCTCCTCATCTACCTTCCTCGCTTCACCTGTAACCACCTCTAACTCCTCACCCTTCCCCAACTGCAGTGCTTCCTCATTTTTCTGCCTTTGGTCATGCTGCTTCCTCTGCCCAAAATTCTTTTCTTCATGAATTTACTCATTCTTCAAGCTACTAGGTTTCTGTGTGTAATCTTCCTTTTCTCTTTCTATTCCCACAGGTTCTGGGGATGGTTAAGTGCTAGACTCTAGCAGTTAAGGGACTTGAATTATTTGGATATAATGCTCTCTCCCCAACCAGTAGTGATTTCCTTAGTATTGTCCTGAGATAAGAGGGCACTCAACAACAGGGCTTCCCCCATATTCCTACAGAACGAGTTATAAAACTGAGATCAAATCAAAAGGAATGGTGAACAAAGGATTCACTGTGATACTTATTTCTGGCAGGGGAGGCCGACTTCTGTTCGGATGGTGGGTTTGTGGGTCCTTATTAAATACTTAAAAATAAATTAATAAAAAATCTTGTATCACTAAGGTAACAAAACCAAAACCCCTTGCAGTCCAGTCAATTCCGACTCATAGTGACCTTATAGGGCGAGAACTGCCCCACTGAGTTTCCGAAATGCGTCTGATGGATTCAAACTGCCGACCTTTTGGTTAGCAGCGGCCTTAGCTCTTAACTACTGTGCCACCCGCGCTCCAATTACTAAGGTACCCGTAACAAAACAACCCGTTGCCGTTGACTCGATTCCGACTCCTAGCGACGCTACAGGACAGAATGGAACTGCCCCATAAGTTTTCCAAGGAGCGATATCTTGGAAAGACATTCCTTTCTTATGCTTTCTAACATTATGAGACATTCCACAAACATTGCTGTTTAATCTTAATCCGTCCACCTCTTCACTGCATTAGCTATGAAGTGGAACACACTCACTAGATAATTGTTTTCAATATGAGCAGTTTAAGTTTCCTTCCTTAACAGAAAGAATCAATATCCACCGGAAATGAACCACACAGTGCACATTTGAGATTCCAGTGTCACAGCAGGCAAACAGCAAATATTTATTCAGCGCCTACTTATGCACAAAACTCCGTTGCCTTCGAGTCGCTTCCGACTCATAGGTATGCACAAAACCAAAACCAAACACGTTGCCGTGGAGTCCATTCTGACTCAAAGCGACCCTACAGGACAGAGTAGACCTGCCCCATAGGGTTTCCAAGGAGCGGCTGGGGGAATCGAACTGCCGACCTTTTGGTTAGCAGCAGTAGCTGTTAACCACTTACAAATCAACACCATCACTTCGTTATACAAGACGCCTGTGGCTTTTCCAAGAAAGGGCCTGCACTCGGCCCAACACGGGAACCCGAGCGTCCCAGCTCGCGCCTCAAGACTCGGGACACGCTCTTCCGTCAGTTCCGGCGCAGTTCCTTCGGCAGCTCGTACGTCAGTCCCGCCGAGGGGGAAGGCGGTGGCTTGCGCTTGCCCACGTGGGCCAGTACGCCGCGCTCGGACGTTCGAACCCTGTAGCCCGCGGCCTCGGCCAATGGGTGTAGTAGGCCGCGAGTCCCCGCCCCGCCTCTGGGTGACGTCACAGAATCGCGCGGGGCGGTGGGGCTGTCTGGGTCTCCGCCCCCAGAGGTCACCTCGCTGCTAAGTTAACTTCGCCGCTTGGGACTTGTAGCTGTCGTCTCCGCCGTCGTCGCCGCACCATGGCTTTCGTGACCAGGCAGTTCGTGCGCTCCGTGTCCTCCTCGTCCACCGCCTCGGCCTCGGCGAAGAAAATCATCTTCAAGCACGTGACAGTCATCGGCGGCGGGCTGATGGGGGCAGGCATCGCCCAGGTGAGCCGCCCGGCGGCAGCGCATCCCGCTCGCTTTACTGCCCACCCGAGGCGGGCTGCGAGTGGCGAGGAGTGTCCGGCCGAGGGGCAACCACCCGCCGGAGACCCGAGGAGTTTTCATCCCGCCCCTCCCCTGTGTAGTTGAAATATCTGGTGTCGGGGCCAGCGAAGGCTCAACACTCACCACTCCCCCAAAGGTTAAGTGCTCTAGGACTGAGCCTCAGTTTCCTCGCGTCTAAATAAGTCCAGCTTCCTCCAGGGACCAGTGAGGCTCTGTGGAGAGTCTGGGTGAAAGTACTTAGGAACCGGCCGTGCAGCGAGAACCAAAAACCAAACCAAACAGGTTTCCGCTCATAGCGGCCCTATAGGACAGAGTAGAACTGCCCCATAGGGTTTCCAAGGCTGTAAATCTTTGGGTGGGTTGGAACCGCCGACCGTTTGGTTAGCAGCCCAGCGCTTTAATCACTGCGCCAGAGCTGCTTGTGCAGAGAGAAGATAATATATATGCCGCCATAATGTGTTTTCTTCTCGCTCGGTTCAAACAGAAATTTGCTTCCTGAGACCATCATTTTATGAATTTTATTTACTAGCTTTTAACAATGTCTGCAGACTTTGTCAGAGCAGTTACCTGCTCTCCTGAACGGTCTCCCCTTTCTCTCCCGTGTGTTTTCTTTTTTTGCTGGTTACAAAGAATAATAATAGCCATCATTTTTGTAGCATTTGATAAGTCGTTTAATCAGAGCTTGCTGACCCCGTGGACTCCGTCGACAGCAGCGTGAGGCAAGTTTGACCTTTGACGTGGTGCCCTGTGTGGTGAGAAGTGTGCTACGTTTACTGCTGGGGGCGGAAATGAAGCTGCAGACCGGCCTTCTGCCCTGGAGGAGCCTCTAATCTCATTGCACATTTTCAGGACTCTGCCCTGTTCCAGGCCGGCTGTGGTTCAGGGTCGGTTGTGTAGTTGATTATCTGGGGTACTGTAATGCTTGCATTTCGTTTGTTTATTTTTAACGTTTACATTCCAGCTCATATTGGAGAACTATGATTTTCATATTTGGGCAGATTATATTCTTAACATTTCAACTCTTTGCAACTGGGATTGTTGGGGAAGGATAGCTGATTTTTCTTGGCGGAGGAGCCTCAAGTTCAGTGTTTACAGTCACAAGAGTTAATTTTTCAGTATCTGTTTCCAGTCAAGGGCTCACCTTTATGCTAGCTTTTTGAATAAATCTCTCGCTGTTAACATATCTTAATTTTTTTCCTCTCTGCAAAATTTTTGCAATATGTTTGACTGCATTTTCTCCTAAAATATGTATTTCTGTAAATGTTTCGCCCTTCTGACCTCTTACAGTCTTCCGTTTCTCTTGCCTGAGATTATGTTTTTGAACATACATTGCCCTTTTTATTCTGTGGGTGCTATAGCTACCACATTATGGTGTCCTTATAGTCTGTGTTATCATGGAGTGGAAAGAAGAAGCCACTTTAACCTAAAAATTCCGGGTATTATACTCAAGAGAAAGTTTAGCTTGAGAGCACTTTCATCCCCCTCTTCCACCCAAATCTCCCAAGGTTGTGAGAGTGAGATTTGTGTGGGCAGAAATAAAGTATTTAAAACCATATAATATCTGAGGACCCTTGATGGTGCAGTGGTTAAGCGCTCAGCTGCTAATCCAAAGGTTGGTGGTTCGACCCACCCAGGGGCTCCCCTGGAGAAAGACCTGGTGATCTGGTCCCATAAAGGTTACAGCCTAGAAAACCCTATGGGGCAATTCTACTCTTGTCACATGGGGTTGCTGTGAGGTGAAAGTCAGTGATACCTGACGACAACACCACAATATCTTAGTAACAAGGTATCAGAGCAGAAAGCCTCTAATAATATTGAAATGGGTTCAGAAAATATTGTGGATGGTGTGCTTGAAGATGTCAGTGGAAGAAGATTAGAAACTGAGTAGAAGGCATCACCACAACTTTTGTACAAAATCAGGTTGCTCAGTTCTTAGAATACCGCATCCATTGTTGGCCACAGAAAGGGGTGTTGCATGAACAGACAGAGGCAACACATAAAATTACAGGGGTGGTATTGGAGCTGTCAGAAGAGAGGGAGGAGAAATGATTAACATTGATGGGGAACAGACTTGTGGCTCAAATCCTTGAGTAGCTGAACCAGGGAGTACCTTTTGAAACTTGAGAGGGAAAAAAGCTATTTGCTCCACAGGTTAGAAACATCATGGAACTTGTCATTCCAAAAGATGGTAAAGACCAGAAATCTAAATAGTGGACAGTCGAAAAGAACAATAGTTCCATGCTTAAGTGACAGGGTTTAAGAGTGCCGCATTAGGTGATGGCCATAATCCTGTGAAGGGGAACCATGCTTCCCTGCAAAACATCTCTGTGTCACTCTCGGCTAGTTGGTTGGTTTCAGCAGTGTTCTCATTCTTTATGCTCCTTTACTGACACAAGCTAAATTTGGTTTCCTTATTGAGTGCCACTGACTAATTAGTTGATGTGTTTTGAGTGCAGATTGGCCCCAGTTCAGGGTAATGGTTGAGAGTTTGGGCCCAGAGTTGAACATGGCCTGAATATCTGCTCTGCCCCATGCTGGCTCTGTTAACATGGGAAAGTTACTGAACCTCTGTGCTTTGGTTTCCTCATCTGTAAAGTAGGACTAATACTAGTATTTGTAGGGGTATGGAGACGACTGACTGACTTAACACATATAAAGCACTTAGCTCAGGATCTGGCACCTAGTAAGAGCTCAGGAGATGTGACTTGTGATTATTATCTTCATTGCAACTATCCTTGTCCTGTTGTCCTTTTCCCGTCGTATCCACTCCCATCCCTGATTGTTACTGCTGAAATAGACCCATAATGTTTAAGTGGGTAATATTTGACATGATTCTTTGTTCCATCTTGCTTAATTTTGAATGCAAATGCTAGTTGATACTGCAGTTCATTCGGGGACCTCTGAAAAGAGGGTGGGCATTTTTTTTCTCCCTCTCATTTTATTGCTAAATCTCAATAAAGCCTTTAAAACACGGCCGCAGGTCACGCTACTAATTCACATTTGACTTCACTCTCCTGAACTCTATCTGAAGTAGTTTTAATTTTAATCGAGATACAGTTCTGTTTACAAATTTAATTCTTTAAATCATTTTTGTCATATGTTCTAGTTTATGCTGAGTGGGATGAAAAAAATTTAAACAGATTTCTGGAGACCTGATAATTCCATTTATCAAAGAATTAAACAGTTTAAGACAAGCGAGGTCCTGCTTAATTACATTTGATCAGCACACAGGCCATTTGTACATTTGTATTCTCCAAGTGTATTTATTTTGCCTGTCATTTCTTTATTTGTTTTAAATTAAAAAAACAAAACAAAACAAAAAACCCCTTAGGCTGCAGGTTAATATTTAAGTAAGGCTGATTTGCTTTATGTGTTTGCCCATTATACACTTCTGACTTGGTTCTGATTGCCATTTTATCTTCAGCTGCATACTTAGGCCGGAAAGGAAGCTTAGAGCATTTAGTGACCCTTGAGCGGGGCACAAGTATTATGTTTTATAAAGGAGAAAAGAAGAAAAAAGAATTTTCTTTTTCTCCAGTTTATAGAATGAATACTGTATAGGCTTTGCTGTTTCCATTTTCTTTTTTCACGTGAAGATGCCAGAGAACTCTCATTAAGTCACTGATGGGGAGAAATGAGCTCCCTGGGAATGAAATTCCAGCAACTTGATTTCTCAGGGCTCGCTGGTACAACTTTCCTTTTAGTGGGCTACACGTCTTTGAGGAAGTTTGTATCTTGAAGGGGATGGACGTGAGTTTTTCTCATCCAACGCTATTTTTGAGAGTGTATCTTCTCCCTTGAAAAGCAAAAAGTTGGCATTTCTTCTGGGGAGCATGCCTTAAGCTATTAAAACAAAGGGGTGGGTCATTCCAAGCTACCAATTCCTGTTACTCTGCAGTGTTTGATGAAGACTGAAGTGGACTTGAAGGCTTTTCTTTAGCCACTGAACTTGTTCTCCTGTATCTTGCTCCTGCCCCGAACTCTGAATTTTCTGATGCTGAATAGTGAGCAGGGTTGCTTTGTATTATTATTATTATTTTTGGCTTTATTCTTTTTATTATTATTTTTTATTGTGCTTTAGATGAAGGTTTACAGAGCAAATTAGTTTCTCATTAAACAATACACATACTGTTTTGTGACATTAGTTGCCACCCCCACGACATGTCAGCACTTTACCCTTCTCGACCTTGAGTTCCCCATTACCAGCTTTTCTGTACCCTCCTGCCTTCTAGTCCTTGCCCCTGGGCTGCTGTGCCCATTTAGTCTAGTTTTGTCTTATCTGCCTGTCTCATCTTTGGCTGAAGGGTGAACCTCAGGAGTGACTTCATTACTTAGTTGAAAGGGTGTCCAGGGGCCATAGTATCCCAGTTTCTCCAGTCTCTGTCAGACCAGTAAGTCTGGTCTTTTTTTGTGAGTTAGAATTTTGTTCTACATTTTTCTCCAGCTCTGTCCAGGACCCTCTATTGTGATCCCTGTCAGAGCAGTCGATGGTGGTAGCCAGGCACCATCTAGTTGTACTGGACTCAGTCTGGTGGAGGCTGGGGTAGTTGTGGTCCATTAGTCCTTTGGACCAGTCTTTCCCTTGTGTCTTTGGTTTTCTTCATTCTCCCTTGCTCCAGATGGGGTGAGACCAGTGGACTATCTTAGATGGCCACTCACAAGCTTTTAAGATGCCAGATGCTACTCAGCAAAGTAGAACGTAGAACATTTTCTTTGTAAACTGTGTTATGCCAATTGAGCTAGATGTTCCCTGAGACCATGGTCCCCAGCCCTCAAGCCCAGTAATTTGGTCCCTCAGGGAGTTTAGATGTGTCTTTTGAGCTTCTGTGACCTTGCCTTGGTCAAGTTGTGCTGACTTCCCCATTATTGTGTGCTGTCTTACCCTTCACCAAAGTTACCACTTATCTATTGTCTATCTGGTGTTTTTCTTTCCCACCTCTCCCCTCCCTCGTAACCATCAAAGATTGTTTCTTTTAGTTTGTTAACCTTTTTGTGAGTTTTTATAATAGTGGTCTCACACAATATTTGTCCTTTTGTGATTCACATTTCACTCAGCATAATGCCCTCCAGATTCACCCATGTTGTGAGATGTTTTGAAAATTCATCATTGTTCTTTATCATTGGGTAGTATTCCATTGTGTGTATGTACCATAGTTTGTTTATCCATTCATCTGTTGATGGGCATTTAGGTTGTTTCCGTCTTTTTGCTCTTGTGAATAATGCTGCATTGAACAAGGGTGTGCATATGTCTATTTGTGTGAGGACTCTTATTTCTCTAGGATATGTTCCTAGGAGTGGGACTGCTGGATCATATGGTATTTCTCTTTCTGGCTTTTTAAGGAAGTGCCATATTGTTTTCAAAAATAGTTGTACCATTTTGCATTCCCACCGTCAGTGCATAAAAGCTCCAGTCTCCCTATAGCCTCTCCAGCATTTGTTGTTTTCTGTTTTTTGATTCGTGCCAGTAATGTCGGGGTGAGATGGTATCTCATTGAGGTTTTGATTTGCATTTCTGTAATGGCATTTCCTCATGTGTCTATTAGCCACCTGAATGTCTTCTTTAGTGCAGTGTCTGTTCATATTCTTTACCCATTTTTTAATTGGATTATTTGTCTTTTTGTTGGATTTTCCTGTAGGTTTTAGAGATTAGACCTTTGTTGAATTTCTCATAGCTAAAATTTTTTTCCCAGTCTGTAGGTTCTCTTTTTATTCTTTTGGTGGAGTCTTTTGATAAGCGTAAGTGTTTAATTTTAGAAGATTCCAGTTATCTAGCTTATCTTCTGGTGTTTGTGTATTGTTAGTTATGATTTGTATCCTGTATGTGCTAGCGTTGACCCTATTTTTACTTCTATGATCTTTATAGTTTTTGGTTTTATATTTAGGTCTTTGATCCATTTTGTATTAGTTTTTATGTATGGTGTGAGGTATGGATCCTGCTTTATTTTTTTGCAGATGGTCATCCAGTTTTGTCAGCACCATTTGTTAAAAACTGTCTTTTCCCCATCTGATGGACTTTGGGCTTTGTTGAAGATCAGGTGATCGTAGGTGGATAGATTTATATCTGGGTTCTCAGTTCTGTTCCATTGATCAATGTGTCTGTCGTTGTACTAGTACCAGGCTGTTTTGACTACCATAGCTGTATAGTAGGTTCTGAGGTCAGGTAGTGCGAGTCCTCCTACTTTATTCTTCTTCTTCAGAAGTGCTTTACTTATCCAGTGCCTCTTCCCTTTTCATAATGATTAGTTATTCCATCTTGTTAAAGAATGCTGTTGGTATTTGGATCAGAATTGCATTGTATTTGTAGATTGCTTTGGGTAGAATTGACATTTTTACAGTGTTGAGTCTGCTTATTCATGAGCATGGTTTTTCCATGTATATAGGTCTCTTGGTTTTTTGCAGTAGTATTTTGTAGTTTTTTTGGTATAGATCTTTTATGTCCCTGGTTAGATTTATTTCTAAGTACTTTTTTTTTTTTTTTTTTTTTTTGGTGGGCTATTATAAATGTTATTGTGTTCCTGATTTCCTTTTCGTAGTTCTCTGTGTTAGCGTATGGGAATCCAACCAATTTTTGTTTGTTTATCTGGTATTCTGCTACTCTGCTGAATCTTTCTGTTAGTCCTAGTAGTTTCCTTGTGGAGTCTTTTGGGTTTTGTACAGTATGTACAGTATCATATCATCCACAAATAGGGACAGTTTTACTTCTTCTTTACCAATTTTGATGCCCTTTATTTCTTTTTCTTCCCTTATTGCTCTAGCTGGGACTTCCAGCACAGTGTTAAGTAGGAGTGGTGAGAAAGGGCATCCTTGTCTTGTTCCTGTTCTTAAGGGGAATGTTTTCAGCCTCTCTCCATTAAGAATGATGTGTTAGCTGTTAGTTTTTTCTAGATGCCGTTTATTATGTTGAGGAATTTCCCTTCTGTACCTATTTTATTGAGAGTTTTTATCAGGAATGGGTGTTGGACTTTGTCAAATTTGACTTTATTCTTTATGCCACCGTGAATCGAAGATTTATATTTGCTTGAAAAACAGTACAGTGGCCTGGGAGAAGTTTCAGGATCACTGGAGATAGGCACAGTCACCTGACTGTGAACTCTCTTTGATGTTTCTTTGTGAAGGGAATGTTTTTATCCCTAGATATTAACTTCTACTCAAGGGTACAGATGCATCTGTTTGTCAGAAAGCTTCTCCCTCATTTCGTAGGTTGTTGCTTAATTCTTTCTTGGACTGTTTTCTGGTCTTAATTGATGTACTGGACCAGTAAAACCATCTTCTGTGAACATATTAGTCATTGCTCTTGGGGCTGGGTAGGAGATACTGTTATTCCCAGAGGTAGATAGGGCTGACAGGCAAAAAAATAATGCCATGGAAGATGTTTGGACATTTTGTAAAGCAGACATGGCACATAGTTAGGTTTTGTTTTTTCTCTGCCGTGTTCTAGATCCAGCCTTACCATCTCCTGTCTTTTGCCGGAGTTTCACATTTCCTTCTCCCCACATATCTGCCTTAGGCACACACTTCGTTGCCTAGTTCTACAGAGACCACAGGAATCTAGGGCTTAGAACTGGTTCATTCCAGTTCCAGTCCCTGCTGAGAACTTGTATTTTCTCAAGATTCTTCGCATAGGGATCTTGTTAAAATGTAGATTCTGATCAGTATATCTGGGGTGGGAATGCAAATTCTCAGATTGGGGATCTTGTTAAAATGTTGATTCTTATTCAGTATATCTGGGGTAGAAAGGCAAATTCTCAGCAGAGGTTTGAACTAGAATGAATTGGTTGGAAGCCCTGCAGAAAACTAATTCTGCTGCTCTCTGTTCTGTGTTGCCTCCTGGATTATGCTAATAATGTGATGGTTTCTGGTGAGTGATGTTCTAATGTAGAGGGGCAGAAAGAGCTGGCTTGACAGTACAGGCACTGAGGTGCCTCTGCCCAGGTTTGAGTCCCAGCCCTTCTTGTCCTAGCTTATGAACCTTGGGCAAGTCCCTTCAGCCCTCTGCCTCTTTCCTTTCTGGAATAATGGTACTGGCCAAAAAATGTTGATATTTAAATAAGCTAATATGTGTAAAAGTGCTTAGAATAGTATTTGCTGTTGAATAAAAACTGTTCAATAAATGTTAGTTGTTTTTATATAGGTCCATCAGATCTAATCTGGTGATGATTTAGCTCATTTTAGATTCTCTTAACTGTTTTTGAAGATATTTGATAGAGAGATACAAGGAATTCAAACAGTTCTCAAGATTTTAAGACTCATTGTGTGGGTTGTTGAGAAAGATAATCTCGGTGCTCAGTTGACTCGCTTTTGGGTATTACAATGAGTTCATACATATAAAGTATTTAGAACAGAGACTGGCATTTAAAAAACACTACAGATGTGACACTTTATTCTGTTTATAGCACTTGGACATCTTCCATCTCACGTGACCATTATAGTAATCATCCCTGCAGAAATGATACTTGGGGTCAAGGGTCAGAGGTAGAGCTGGGGCTGGAACTTGGGTCTCTCAAATCCTGGTTAGCTGACTGGAGATACCTGAGGCTGAGAATCATCACAGTTCTGCCTGTACCTCTGGCCCCTGCTGTCTTGTGGGGAGAAGTGTGGTGCCCTCGGCAAGGAGAGCTGTGGGTATGTGAAACCAACAGACATCCGCTTGTCTTCTCAGCTCTAGGCTCATATTTAGAGTCAACTACTGGTCATTTCCATCTGGATGCATTACTGCCATCTCTCTGCTCATAAGAAAGACCCAAACTCACCTTCCAAGACTTAATTAATTCATCATGTGCCCCCCTCCCCTCTTGCCAGAGAGTTTCCTCCTTCTGTTATTGTCATTGTTGTTCTTATAGCCACATACACTTTGAAGATGGGGTCATGGTCAATGTCTCTTCCATCCTGAAAAAAGCTTTGTAGCTTTCCTTTCTGAGGAGGGCTCTTTCTTCTGTTTCCTTCTTTGTATTTCCTGGACCAGTCCCTGTCACTTGAATTGTGAGAACATCCTAATTGGTGCTTTCAGCAAAAATTAAAATAAAAATCCCACTCATCCTAACAAGCCTTGACAGGTTAATCTTCCTAAAGAGCAGTTTGGGTTTGTGTCTACCTAGAAAGTGTCCATCATAACACATTTTTCAGGGATTCTTAAATGTAACCAAGACTTGGTTGAGATGCTGTCGATATGTACAGCTACCCCTTTCCAGGATTTGTAGGAGGAGGGAAGAGAGAGTCCTAGAAGAAATAGAGTTATTTCCTCTACATTACCAACTCTGGATGCTTATTGAGTTTTGTTTTTAAATGATGTATTTAACAGACTTTTCATCTAAAAATGGAGGCACATTTTCTTGGCTGTTTAGATATACTTTTGAAATATAAAGATATAAGTCTAAAAAAAAGAGGTCAGCCAATGAATTTAACTGTTTCAAGAACAAACCAGCTGGTCATGGTAGTGGTGGTGGTTGGAATTCTCAACAGAATGCCTTTTTCTGATTGTTGAAGTCAGTGAATATAGCTTATGCTGATGGCAGAGTTCAAAGTATTGCACAACCAGAGATTGCATAAACCCAGAATTGCCAGCCCTGAGAAAGGCAGCTGATTTATGACTTTTACTCTGTGGATCAAATTTTGAGAACCCAAAAGGGTGTCCCTTAATGCAAAGGCACAGCAAGCCTCTGAGCACAGTCAGCTCAGGGAGAGCACTGACTCAGTGTACTTATTCTGGGCATTGGGAGGAAGACCAAATTCAAGTGGTAGGTGGTTCGCACAAGGTTGAAATTTTTCAGAAACAATGTAATCTTGATGACATGCAGCTCTCCTATGGTATAGGGGCAAATGAGACACCTCCATACCCCCTTGGAGCCGTGTTGAGGAGGAGAGGATGGGAAAGAGACTAGTCACTGGACCAGTTGATGTAACTCTCACAAATTCACTACTCCACATATGCTTCAGAGAAGCTGCTTCACATCTGGTCATACGTTTGGAAAAATATAAATTCAGCATGCTTCTGCTTGGCATGTTTACTTGGCTCTGTGGCCAGATTACTCACAGCCTTTGACAAGTGTACTATTCACTCAGCCTATTTTTACAGCTCTGAAGCACCCTTGTCTAAAAATACTTCCTCTCTGGCTAAACTTGCTTTCCACCAAGCCTAGAAAAGTCATGAAGCCAAGGACATACATAGCCTTCAAATAAAATTTCTTCCGTTGCAGAGTCCTTGTCCTCCAGGCTTAGCAGTATGTAGGTCACTGTAATGTAAAACCACAGTTCTTAATGGGTTGCCTTAAATTATGGTAACTCAAGCTTAAGTAGTGATGGAAGTGTTGCCAGAGATCGCATGATAGAATTTTTCAAGACCAAAGACTTTTCACTGCAAATACCTTTTCTCAACAACATAAACAGCAAGTATACACGTGGGCCTCGCCAGATGGGATACACAGGAATCAAATCAACTATGTGGAAAGAGAGGATGGAAAAGCTTAATATCATCAGTCAGAACAAGGCCAGGGGCCAACTGCAGAACAGACCATCAATTGCTCCCATGCAAGTTCAAGTTGAAGCTGAAGAAAATTAGAACAAGTCCATGAGAACCAAAGTAAGAACTTGAGTATATCCCACCTGAATTTAGAGACCATATCAAGAATAGATTTGACACACTGAACACTAATGACCAAAGACCAGACAAATTGTGGAATGACATCAAGGAAATCATACATGAAGAAAGCAAGAGGTCAATAAAAAGACAGGAAACAAAGAAAAGACCAAAATGGATATCAGAAGAGACTCTGGAACTTGCTCTTGAACGTCAGGTAGCTAAAGCAAACAGAAGAAATGATGAAGTCAAAGAGCTGAGCAGAAGATTTCAAAGAGCAGCACAAGAATACAAAGTATTATAATGACATGTGCAAAGAGCTAGAGATAGAAAAGCAAAAGGGAAGAACATGCTTGGCATTTCTCAAACTGAAAGAACTGAAGAAAAAATTCGAGCCTCAAGTTTCAATAGTGAAGGATTCTATGGGTAAAATACTGAACGACACAGGAAGCATCAAAAGAAGATGGAAGGAATACACGATGTCACTGTACCAAAAAGAATTGGTAGATATTCAGCCATTTCAGAAGGTAGCATATGATCAGGAGTTGATAGAACTGAAGGAAGACATCCAAGCTGCACTGAAGGCATTGGTGAGAAACAAGGCTCCAGGAATTGACAGAATGCCAATTGAGATGTTTCAGCAAATGGATGCAGAGGTGGAAGTGCTTACTCGTCTATGGGAAGAAATTTGGAAGACAGCTACCTGGCCAACAGACAAGAAGAGATCCATATTTATACCTGTTCCTAAGAAAGGTGATCCAGCCGAATGTGGAAATTATTGGACAGTGTTATTAATAGCACACACAAGTAAAATTTTGCTGAAGATCATTCCAAAGCAGTTGCAGCTGTACATCGTCAGGGAACTGCCAGAGTTCAAGTCTGATTCAGACGAGGATGTGGAACCAGGTATATCATTGCTAATGTCAGATGGATCCTGGCTGAGAGCAGAGAAGACAAGAAAGAGGTTTACCTGTGGGTTTGTTTTTTTTGTTGTTGTTGTACTTCAGGCGAAGGTTTGTAGAACAAATAGTTTCTCATAAAACAGTAGTACACATACTGTTTTATGACATTGGTTAACAAGCCCACGACATGTCAACCCTCTCCCTTCTCGACCTTTTTTTTGGTGAAAATACACATAGCCAAAGATACACCATTTCAAAAATTTCTACATGCACAGTTCAGTAACATTGACTTCATTCTTCCAGTTGTGCTGCTATTCTCACTTTAAATGAAGGTTTACAGAACAAAATAGTTTTTCATTAAACAGTACACATGTTGCCCTATGACAATGGTTAACAACCTCACAGCATATCAACACTATCCTTACTCAACCTTGGGTTCTCTATCACCCGCTTTCCTGTCCCCTTCTGCCTTCTAGCCCTTATCCCTGGACTGCTGTGTCTCATTAGTCCCGTTTGGTTTTATGGGGCTGTCCACTCCTTGACTGAACACTGAACCTTGGAAGTGACTTCACCACTGAGCTAAAAGGGTGTCGGGAGCCATACTTTCAGGGTTTCTCCAGTCTCCTTTAGACCAGTGAATCTGGTCTTTTTTTTTTTTGAGTTAGAATTTTGTTCTACATCCTTCTCCAGCTCTGTCCAGAACCTTCTGTTGTGATCCCAGTCAGAGCAGTCCGTGGTGGTAGCTGGGCACCATCTAGCTGTACTGGACTTAGTCTGGTGGAGGCCTTGGTAACTGTGGTCCATTAGCCCTTTGGACTAATCTTTTCTTTGTATCCTGTTGTCTTCATTCTCCCGTGCTCCCGAAGGGATGAGACCAGTAGAGTGTCTTAGATGGCTGCTCACAGGCTTTTAAGACCCAAGATGCTACTCACCAAGGTAGAATGTAGAACACTGCCTTTATCAACTGTGTTATGCCAGTTGAGCTAGATGCTCCCCGAGACCATGGTCTCCACAGCCCTCCACCCAGCAATTCAGTCCCTCAGGGAGTTTGGATGTGTCTATGGAGCTTCCATGACCTTTCCTTGTACAAGTTGTGCTGGTTTCCCCTGTATTGTGTACTGTCTCACCCTTCACCCAAGATACCACTTATCTATTGCCTATTTAGTGTTCCCCCTCCCGCCATCCCTGGTAACCAACAAAGATTGTTAATTTTTGTGCGTGAACTTTTTCACAGGTTTTTACAATAGACGTCTCATACAATATTTGTCCTTTTGTGATTGACTTTTTTCACTCAGCCTAATGTCCTCCAGTTTCATCCACGTTATGAGATGCTTCACAGATTCATCGTTGTTCTTTCTCGTTGTATAGTACTCCATTGTGTGTATGTACCATAGTTTATTCATCTGTTGATGGGCATCTAGGTTGTTTCCATCTTTTTGCTATTGTGAACAATGCTGCCATGAACATAGGTGTGCATGTCTATTCGAGTGACGACTCTTATTTCTCTAGGATATATTTCAAGGGGTGGGGTTGCTGGATCGAATGGTACGTCTGTTTCTAGCTTTCTGAGTAAGCGCCATATCATTTTCCAAAATGGTTGTATCATTTTGCATTCCCACCAGCAGTGCATAAGAGTTCCGATCTCCCCACAGCCCCTCCAACATTTGTTATTTCCAGGTTTTTGATTCGTGCCAGTAATGCCGGGGTGAGATGGTATCTCATTGTGGTTTTAATTTGCATTTCTCTAATGGCTAGTGATCACGAGCATTTCCCCATGTGTCTGTTGGCCGCTTGAATGTCTTCTTTGGTGAAGTGTCTGTTCATTTCCTTTGCCCGTTTTTTAATAGGATTATTTGTCTTTTTGTTGTAGAGGTGTTGGATTTTCTTGTAGATTATGGAGATTAGACCTTTGTCTGACTTGTACTGTCCAGAAATTTTTTCCCAATCTGTGTAGATTCTCTTTTTACTCTTTTGGTAAAGTCTTTTGAAGAGCATAGGTGTTTGATTTTTAGAAGATCCCAGTTATCTAGCTTATCTTTTGGGGTTTGTGTGTTGATGGTTATGGTTTGTATCCTGTTAATGTCGTGTATTAAGGCGTGTAGCGTTGGTCCTATTTTTTCTATGAACTTTATAGTTTTTGGCTTTATATTTAGGTCTTTGATCCATTTTGAATTAGTTTTTGTATATGGCGTGAGGTATGGGTCCTGTTTCAGTTTTTTGCAGATGGATATCCAGTTGTGCCAGCACCATTTGTTAACAAGACTGTCTTTTCCCCACTTAATGGACTGTGGGCCCTTGTCAAAGATCAGGTGACTGTAGGAGGATGGATTTACATCTGGGTTCTCAATTCTTTCTTTTGGTCAATGTATGTGTCGTTGTACTAATACCAGGCTGTTTTGAGTACCGTAGCTGTATAGTAGGTTCTGAGGTCAGGTAGTGAGTCCTCCAACTTTATTCTTCTTCTTCAGTAGTGCTTTACTTATTCGGGGCTTCTTCCCTTTCCGTATAAAGTTAATGATTAGTTTTTCCATCTGTTTGAAGAATGTTGTTGGTATGTGGATCAGGATTGTGTAGTATTTGTAAATTGCTTTGGGTAGAATTGTCATTTTCACAATGTTGAGTTTATCTATCCATGAGCGTGGTATGTTTTTCCATTTATGTAGATCCCGTTGGGTTTCTTGCAGTAGTGTTTTGTAGTTTTCTTTATATGGGTCTTTTATATCCCTGGTTAGATTTATTCCTAAGTATTTTATTTTTTTAGAGGCTATTATAAATGGTATTTTCCTGATTTCCTTTTCATCGTTCTCTTTATTGGTGTATAGGAATCCAACTGATTTCTGTACATTTATCTTGTATCCTGCTACTCTGCTGAATCTTTCTATTAGTTCCAGTAGATTTCTTGTGGAGTCTTTAGGGTTTTCTATGTATAGTGCCATATCATCCACAAACAGGGGCAGTTTAACTTCTTCATTACCAGTTTGGATGCCCTTTATTTCTTTTTCTTTCCTTATGGCTCTAGCTAGAACTTCCAGCGCAATGTTAAGTAGGAGTGGTGATAAAGGGCATCTTGTCTTGTTCCTATTCTCAAGGGGAATGTTTTTAGCCTCTCTCCATTAAGAATGATGTTGGCCGTTGGTTTTGCATAGATGCCCTTTATTATGTTGAGAAATTTCCCTTCTATACTTATTTTATTGAGAGTTTTTATCAGGAATGGGTGTTGGACTTTGTTGAATGCCTTTTCTGCTTCAATTGAGATGATCATGTGATTCTTTCTTTACTTTTATTTATGTGGTGGATTACGTTGATTGATTTTCTAATGTTGAACCATCCTTGGATATCTAGTATGAATCCTACTTGGTTGTGGTGTATTATTTTTTTGATATGATGCTGAATTCTATTGACTAGTATTTTGTTGAGAATTTTTGCATCTATATTCGTGAGAGATATTGGTCTGTAGTTTTCTATTTTTGTGGCGTCTTTGTCTGGTTTTGGTATCAGTGTTATGCTGGCTTCATAGAATGAATTTGGAAGTGTTGCTTCCTTTTCTATGCTCTGAAATAGCTTGAGTAGTACTGGTACAAACTCTTCTCTGAATGTTTTGTAGAATTCTCCAGTGAAGCCATCTGGGCCAGGGTTTTTTTTTGTGGGGAGTTTTTTTAATTTACCTTTTCAATCTCTTCTCTTGTTATGGGTCTGTTCAGATTTTCAACATCACTTTGTTGTAGTTTTGGTAAGTAGTGTGTTTCTAAAAATTTATCCATTTCATCTAGGTTTTCGAATTTGTTGGAGTATAGTTTTTCATAATATTCTGTTATGATCCTTTTAATTTCAGTTGGGTCTGTTGTAATGTCCCCCATTTCATTTCTTATTTGGGTTATTTGTGTCCTCTGCTGTTTTTCTTTTGTAAGTCTGACCAGTGGTTTGTTGATTTTGTTGATTCTTTCAAAGAACCAACTTTGGTTTTGTTGATTCTTTGTATTGTTTTTCTGTTCTCTATTTCATTTATTTCTGCTCTGAGCTTTATTATTTCCTTTCTTCTGGTGGTTGTGGGCTGTTTTTTGCTGTTCTCTTATTATTTGTTTGAGTTCTGTAGTTAATGTTTTGATTTTGTCCCTTTCTTTTTTTTTGATATGTGCATCTATTGCTATAAATTGTTCTGTGAGGACTGCCTTTGCTGTGTCCCAAAGGTTTTGGTATGATGTGTTTTCATTCTCATTTGATTCTAGGAATTTTTTGATTCCATCTCTGATTTCTTCTATTACCCAGGGATGTGTAAGCAGGGTATTATTCAGTTTCCATGTAATTGTTTTTTTTTCCTTGCTCTATCGTTAATTTCTACCTTGATGGCATTGTTGTCAGAGAAGATACTTTGAATTATCTCAACGTTTTGGATCTTGTTGAGGATTGTTCTGTGGCTAAGATGTGTTCTATTCTGGAGAACATTCCATGTGCATTGGAAAAGAATGTGTACTTTGCAGCGGTTGGATGGAGTGTTCTATGTATGTCTACGAGGTCAAGTTGGCTGATTGTGCCCTTAGGTCTTCTGTATCTATGCTGAGTTTCTTCTGTCCTTTTCTGAGAGTGGTGTGTTGAAGTCTCCTACTATTATTGTGCAACTGTCAATTTCTCTTTTCAGTGTTATTAGAGTTTATGTATTTTGGAGCCCTGTCATTGGGTGCGTAGATGTTTCTTATGGTTATGTCTTCATGATGGATCGTCCCCTTAATGATTATATAATGCCCTTCTTTGTCTTTTATGGTAGATTTTGTTTTAAAGTCTATTTTATTTGAGATTAGAATTGCCACTCCTGCTCTTTTTTGGTAGTTGTTAGCTTGATATATTTTTTTCCAACCTTTGACTTTTAATAAATTCACATCTTTGTTTCTAAGGTTTGTCTCTTGTAGACAGCATATTGATGGATCCTGTTTTCTTATGCATTCTGTCACTCTCCGTCTCTTTATGGGTGCATTGAGTCCATTTACATTCAGTGTAATTATTGATAGATGTGAGATTTTTGCTGTCATTTTGTAGTGTTTTTTTTTTTGTGATGCTGACGTTTTCTTTATTCTTTTTACTCTCCTGTGCTGAGTTACTTTTGTTTGTGGATTTTTTGTTTCTTTTGTTTTTGTAGGTTTTGTTTTTGCTGAGACTTTATGTTTTTCATCTTTATTTTTATGAGTATGTTTGTTAACTTTTTTTGTGGTTACCATGAATTTTACCCTTATCTTTCTAAGTTTGAAGCAGTCTACCATTACTTGGTATCGCCTTGCCATCCTCTCCATTAGAAGGTTCTATACCTATGCCATTTATTCCCTCTTTTATTGTTTTGATGTTGTTGTCATTTACTGATTTACTGCTGTGATTCCCTGTTGTATTTCTTTCTGTTTTGGATAACCCTCAAGAGGTCATTTCCTAGATTGGTATCTGGCTGGTGCGATCCTGTGTCCTAGATTCTGCCTGTGAGCTGAAGCTGTTTGTCCTCAGATCGAAGAACTCCCTTTAATAAGTCTTGTAAGTTTGGTTTGGTTTTCACATGGTCCTTTAATTTCTGTTTATCTGGAAATGACATAATTTCACTATCAAATTTGAATGAGAGTTTCGCAGGATATATTATTCTTGGCTGGCAATTTTTTTCTTTCAAGATTTTGTATATGTCATCCCATTGCCTTCTTGCCTGCATGGTTTCTGCTGAATAATCTGAACTTAGTCTTATTGTTTCTCCTCTGTATGTGACTTGTTTTTCACGACCTGCTCTCAGGATTCTTTGTTTGTCTTAGGTTTTGTCGAGTGTGATTATGATATGCCTTGGTGATTTTCTTTTTGGGTCTCTCCTATATGGGGTTCCTTGAGCTTCTTGGTTGGCCAGCTTTTCATCTTTCATGTTATTGGGGAAGTTTTCTGTCAGCAGTTCTTCAGTGCTCCTCTACGTGTTTTCTGTTTTCACCCCGTGGTCTGGAATTCTAATCACTTGCAAATTTTTGCTTTGGATTGTATCCCACGTAACTCTCTGGGTCTCTTCATTTTTTTTGTTCTTTCCTCTGAGTGTTCCTGAAACAGAGTTGAATCCAAGTGTTTGTCTTCATTTCCACTGATCCTGTCTTCCATCGTTTCAAATCTGCTTCTCAGCCCTTCTATGAATGACACCATCCATTTCTGAAATCTTGTTGTTTATCTTTGGATTTCTAATTGTTGTCTTTGTATAATTTTTAGTTGTGAATTTATTTTGGCATTTTGTTCCTGCATTATTTTCGTGAATTCTTCCATTTTTTTGTCTGTGTTTTCCTTGAATTTGTCTATTTTTTCATCATGTTTGCCAGCTTTTTGCCTCACCTCTAGGGGAATTCTGAGTATTAGTGATTTCCCTATCAGGTAGTTCTAGTGCCTTTTGTTCCACTGGAAAGTTATCTGGTGTTTTATTTTGGATGCCTACTGGAACCATCCTGTCTTGTTTTTGTAAATGTTTTGATATTGTCTGTTGTCTTCGGGGCATTCAGTAGTTATTTTTCTCGTTTATTGATTGTAGATTTGTTTGTTCCGTCCATTTTTAAAAAAAAAAATTGACTGTGTCTGAGCAGGCAGACTGTGTGTTTTTTGTTGTTTGCTCGTCTGTGGGTACGATACTTTTCGCCTCCTTCTCCAATTGGCAGCATCAGTCACTCAGATATGGTGTGGCAGGGCAGGTCTAGCTGAAGAGGAGTTACTGGGATGGCTTGTTTGTGGCACTTACTACAGCCACCAGGGCACAGCGGTAATCAGTGCAGGGCAGGTTCCAGTAGCCCGTGCCTGTGCCGCTTGGTGGTGTGATGTTAAGCGCACAGTGCAGGTAGGCAGGATGTAGCGGGGAGATTTTTATGTGTGGAGCTAAGATGGATATGGAAGACTTGGAGAGAGGAACAGCAACCAAAAACATACAAACAAACAAAAAAAAAAAAGAATGCTAAGGGGAGCTTGCCATTGAAGTGGAGAGATGAGAGACTATGAAATGGAGAAAAACAGAAAGGGGTAGAGGGAGAAAAGAAAAGAATGAATAAATAAAAACCGGAAATGTTAAAGAACCGCACATTTCCCAGGGATCACACCAGTGCAGCTATGAGGTCTGGGGAAGTTGCTCTCAGGTGTTGCAGTACAGTTTGGCCAGAAGGCGTAGAGGTATACAATGCCAGGTATTCAGGGAACAGAAAGAGAAGGAAGATATAGAGAGACGAGAAACTGAGTAATTAAGAACGTCAAAAAGGGAAAAAGAGGGAAAAGAAGACAAAACAAATTAAAAAAAAAAAAAAAGAACAAGAAAAGCCCCCAAAAAAATAGGGGGGAAAAAAAAAAAACCAATGAAAAAAGAAATGCCCTCAGGGATCCCTCCGCACGTCTGTGTAAGCCAAGGGGGTAGTCTCCTTGCCACGCAGTACCGCTTGGCCGGAAAGGGCTCCCAGCTCAAGAAAAGGAAAAGAAACAAACAAACAATTCAAAACAAACAAACGAACAAAAGCCCTGGTATCCCACCAGCGCGGCAGCCTAGACTAGGAAGCAGCTCCACACATGAACAGAGCTCCACAGCCCCTCAGAAAGGGAAGAGATGGCGCACGGAGCCAGGTATTTGAGCAAAAGGAGGGGGAGGCGGTGAGAGTAAGGAAGAAATCAAAAGAAGCAGAAAAAAAAGGAACACCAGCAGCCAACAAATGGCACTCAGAGAGCCAGCTAGTGCGGGCTGGTGGAATCAAAGCAGCCTGTGTTTCTCAGACAAGAGACTGTGTCCGTGGGAAGCAGGGGGCCGAGTGTGGGTGAAGAAGGGTAGGGAGTGGGAAAGCGTATATCACAAATCACCGGAGCTCTGCAGCACCTCAGGAAGAAGCAAAGATGACTCACGGAGCCAGGTATTTGAGCGAAAAGAGGGGGAGGTGGTGAGAGGTAAGGAAGAAATCAAAAGAAGCGGAAAAAAGCAACATCAGCAGCCACAAATGGCACTCAGAGAGCCAGCCCGTTCGGGTGTGTGGAATCCAAGCATCCGGTGTTTCCCGGACAAGAGATTGTGGCCGTGGGAAGCAGAGGAGGCCGAGTGGGTGTGAAGAAGGGTGGGGGGTGGGAAAGCATATATTGCGAATTACCAGTTGTTTTGTCTCCCGCTGGAAGCTCTGTGAAGCTGCTTTCTTGTACCCCGTTTGCTGGTCTCCGATAGGAGTCCAAGATGGCGGATCTGCGCTGCGTTAGCTGGTAGTGGACCTCTGCATGAATCTCTCCTTGCTTTCCATTCTCTGTGAGTTTTCTCACTCCATTTGGTGCTTGGCTGAGCTCTTTATCTCTTCATTTGATGTTTTATGGTTTCAGGATTGTTGTTTTCTCTGTTCGGCTTAGTTTTTCGGATCTTTGCTGTGGAGGGACGGCATGGTGCTTCTGCCTAGAGCGCCATTTTGCCAGAAGTCTCCAATATTGACTTCCTTAATCCTCACGACAATCCTCTAGGGTGGATACCATTGTTAACCGTTACTACAGATTAGGAAACTGAGGCATAGAGAGATTGCATAACTTGCCCAAAGATATGCAGTAAGTGGCTAAGCCAGGGTTGGAACCACGGACCTGGCTCCAGAACCATACTCCATGTGCCATTACGCCAGCCAGTAATTGAAGTGCTTTGGTGGTGAAATAAAGGCCTGTTTCAGGTGGTTAAGGAAGGCCACCCACCCCCACTTCCTTTCTTTTTAAATGGAGAGAGCCCAGCCTTTTCGTAAAAATGGAAGGAGACGGAAGAGAAAAACATGGAAATGAAAACCAAAGTGGGGCAAGTTCTGAGATCAAGAGGTGTAAGATCAAACACATAATAAATGAGTTTACTTTAGAAATCTGTACTCAGATCCAGTAATAGACCACAGACCCTTGCAGGAGGAGGAAGGGGGCTGCCTAGAATAAAATAAGCTGTTGGGATTTGCCAGGCGCTGTTCTAGGTGTTCCACTTGTACTAACTCATTTATTCCTCCCAAAAGCTCTCTTGTCCTATTTTTACAGATGAGGTGACCAGCAGAGGTTTAGGAATGTTAAGGAATGTTTTCTGTCTCTCAGTTGGCAGAAACCCTGCAGAATATGGCCCTTGTCCAGCTCAGTACTGTTGGAGACTGTACCCGTCAGAGCCAGCCATGCCTTGCGGGGTCGACAACAGCACGTGAGTTCTGGTTGCAAGCAGTCCTAGCTTCAAATCCCAGTCATGCCCCAGGCTTTCAGTTGTTTATCGCTACAATGAGAATAACACACTATTCCCAGAGACTTTTATGAGGATCCCATGAGATAATCTGCATGGAGTGAAAGCTCTCTGAGGGTGGGGATTTGTTTTGCTCACCACCTTATTCCAGGACACAGCACAGATACTGAGTTACTGTTTTTACCCAAATAACGCATATGGTACTTTTTTATTTTTTATTTTTTGCCAACTGTGCCCTCCCTCCACCCAGGTATTTATTTAAGAGCGATATGCTGATTTTTTTTTACAGCAACATGTAAAAAAACACACTAGTTATTTGCGTAAAAACACGGTTACAGATGGCAATAATCAGTGAAGGAATGAAGTCAGTGAAGTGCCCAGGACAGTATTCTGAATGGTAGTTCCCATCCATCCCATAGATGTTGGGGGAAGGAAGCAAAAGAGCTCAACTCTGAGAAGCTGAATTCTTTGTCTGTGACCTTTGCCGTAGGTGGGAGAGAGAAAAGTGGTGGTAGAATGAGCAGTTACTGGCACGTGATGGTGCCGTGAGTTCTGAATGCCAAAGAATGGGGCCCACTGTACTGAGGACAGTTTTCACGCCGTGGACACGGGTATTGCATGGATCCTCTCTTTGGAGGCATTGACCTGGTATAATTAGCAGTAAAAATAGTGGTAACCATGCAGTTCATTTTCCTGTTCCAAATGTCAGAAATAGTTATATGCTCGTTTAATGCAGATTTTAATATGTGTTATCTTCAAGAGAACAAATTACAGAACGATAAAGTGACACTTCTTTAAAATTGATATTTGATGCTTATGGGCAGAATTTGTGTATGATGTATCATCCTGAACTTGCAAACAGAGCCCTGAAACTATCAGTATGGATTTTTAATATATTTTTTGAGTAGGCATTTTTTCATTAGCATTATTGAAGTCAAACTAGAGAAACTGAATAAGTAAATATAAATGGGATCACGAAGCTGCAGCTTTCCCGTGTTAACCTGACAGTGATTTAGCTGTAGCAATACAGACTCATCCAGCATGCTGATGTCATTAATTTGAATTGCATTGGTTTTATTTACATTTAATTTATGAATTTGTTTTGGTTTTATCATTGTAAAGTTCTGTAAGTATAAGGTGTCTTGACTTGATGGCGGCCAACAACTCTTGTTTTATTTAAGTTTGAACTGGAATAGCTGCATTAGATAGTTGAGGTGCTCGTTAAGAGCTTGGCTTTGGTGTCCCAAGGACTTGCCTGGTTGGGAGGTATTCTATGCCAGATAGTATGTGTGTGGCATTTCCAGAGTTGTTTAATGTCTCTGAGCTGTTGTTTTCTCATCTGCAAAATGAGGATAGGAGTTCTTTTCAAAGGTTAAGCATCAAATCATGAAAAACTTAGCAGCTACTAAGTGCCAGGTCATGTTCTAGGTGCTGAGATACAGTGGGGAGCAAAGCTGCTGCCTTCATGCCACTTACAGTCTAATGATGTTAGCTGCTAGTCAGCCCCCGCCCGACTCATGGCAATTCCATGCACAATGGAAAGAAACACTGCCTGGTCCTGTGCCATCCCCATGATTGGTTGTGGATAGGACCCTTGTGAGCTATAGGATTTTCATTGGCTGATTTTTGGAAGGAGATCACTAGGCCTTTCTTCCTATTCTGTTTTAGTCTAGAAGCTCTGTTGAAACCTGTTCAGAATCGCAGTAACATACAAGCTACCACTGACAGATGGGTGGTGGCTGTGCATGAGATGCATTAGCCGGAAATCAAACCCAGGTCTCCTGCATGAAAGGCAAGAATTCTACCACTGAACCTCCAGTTTCTCGTAGATAAATATAAAGTGGTAAAGCTGTGTGGGGCAAGAAAAACAGAAGGTGTGTACGCCATGAAGTCAGATCGCGTAGCATCAGATCAGATGCTTCCATATTATTCATTATTTTAATTGTTACCAGGAAGCGTCTAGGAGTACTCAGAAGGGGCACATAACTCCAAGGGGACGGGGAAGGGTTCCTGGAGGAGATTACAGTAAGACCTGAAGTATTAGCCAGGTGAAAAGTACAGATTACAGGTGTTCCATACAAAGGGAGATCTCCAGAAATAATCATCAACCATGGTAAAGAATTTCAGCATGGCTAGAGCATAATGTGTGAGGGCCGTGGTGGTTCATGGTAGAATTCTCACCTTCCATGCTGGAGACCCAGCTTCAATTCCTAGGGCCAGTGCGCCTCAAACGCAGCTGCCACTTGGCTGTCAGTGGAGGCTTATGTGTTGCTCTGATGCTTAACAGATTTCAGCAGGGCTTCCAGACTAAGACAGACTAGGAAGAAAGGCCTGCTGATCTACTTCTGAAAATCAGCCAAGGAAAATTCTGTGGACTATAACAATTCGATCCCATTTTACATGTGGTCATCTTGAGTTGGCAGCAGACTCAGTGGCAGCTAAAAACAACAAGAGCATAAAATGGAGTTTCTGGGTGGTGCGAACTGTTAATGCACTCGGCTGCTTGCCAAAAGGCTGGAAGTTCAAGCCCACCCAGAGACACCTCGGAAGAAAGGCCTGATGATCTACTTCCAAAAAGTCAGCCATAGAAAACCCTGTGGAGGTGGCACAACATGAAAAGTGTAATGAATGTCATTGAATTGTAAATGTGGAAGTTGTCCTGGCGAATGTTTTGGGGTGTGTATTTTCATCACTGTATATATAAATAAATCCCACACCCACTGCCGTTGAGTCGTTTCTGACTCAGCGACCCTATAGGACAGGATAGAACTGCCCTATAGGGTTTCCAAGGCTGTAATCTTTACAGAAGCAGACGGCCACCTCTCTCTCCTACAGAGAGACTGGTAGGTTTGAACTGCCAACCTTTCCTTTGGGAGCCGAGCACTTAACCACCATGCCACCAGTGCTAGTAGATAGAGAATACACCACACACTCACACTGTAAGAGAGTACATACATGCACACACACATACACACACACACACACACACACTAAAACTGGCAGTGGCGGAGGCATCTGACCTCCTCTAACTTCACAGCGGGGAAGGAGAATCAAGAGCAACAGCACAAGGCTGATTGCTATGAGGGTCAGACATACCTCCTTTAGCCAACCTTTTTTACCAATTCTGACACCTCCCATTGCACTCTACTTCTCTGCTGAGTTTGATAATTCATTGCAATGACCACATAGAACTCACAGACCATATTTGCAGTTATGGGGTTTATTAGGGAAATAACCCATTATAACTCAGGTTCACGAACACTCAGGATACGGTCCTTCCATTCTTCCCAGCCGCGCCCGCGGGCAGGCCTTTCTCTGGCCCCTTGGCCTCTGCCCTGCTCGCAGGTGTTACAAAGCTCTTTTAGCTGTGCTGATAAGTGCCCTGAGGCACCCTACTCCACCGCAAGCCTCCCGCCCAAAGGCACCAGCTTTTTTTGCTCTGTGGCATAAGCCGTTTCCTGCTAGTCTCCTGGTTTGTTGCCACTGTTTTCTCTGCCGCTGCTTCTGACCATCTTTGGTGTTACAGTGCTCTCTCTCTCTGCGTCTCTCTCGCTCTCTGCGTGTGTCCTGGTTCTAGGAGCTTTTCAGCAAGTTACTCAACCTCTCCAATCCCATTTCGTTTGTAAAATGGGAATGATGTCTACCTTGACAGGTATATGCCTGTCTATCTGTCTGTACTGTACATGCAGACAGGCTGTGCCTCACACTTCCAGGCAGACATAAGACTGCTAGAAATGAGGCACATTCATGCACTGGCATCAGCCGTTCCATGGGTGCTACGTTTATCTGTGATTAAGCCAGACACAGAAGACACCCAGTGTTAGCAAAGTGAAAGCCGTTATTATTATTTATAGGAA
Organism: Dugong dugon; assembly: GCA_030035585.1. Taxonomy (NCBI): domain Eukaryota; kingdom Metazoa; phylum Chordata; class Mammalia; order Sirenia; family Dugongidae; genus Dugong; species Dugong dugon. Next base: position 13,456,446 of record CM057463.1, on the reverse strand, counting down.
CCACACAGTAACAGCAGGGTCTCAAAGGGGAACTGCTTACCCTTCTCCAAAATACCCACGTCCATTCTTATGTTGTTGGGCAGGCAGGCCGTGGTTCAGGTCAGATGCTGTCTTCACATCATCATTGCCTCTGGCTACTGCCATGGTGCTCGGGGGGCCTGTGTGGCTCCTGAGGCTTCTGCTCTGTTGCTGGGCCTTGCCGATGAAGACTCCTGCACAGGATCTCCTGGGCCTCTGCCACTAGGCCCTCCCAGGCCTCTGCTGCTGGCTCCTACCATACTGCCTGGACCTGTGCTGCCCAAGGGCCCACGTGGCTCCTGCCACCGCTGCCCAGGGGTGGAGGTGGGGCGGGTGGTGTTCAGCCCCTGCATGGGGCATACTCAGGCCTCTGCCCAGTTCTCTTAGCTCTGCAGGCAAATGCTGGGCGGCACCCAGCTCCACAGGCAAGCCTCCTGCCTGAAGGTGCTCAGCTCTCTCTCCATGGGCCAGTAAACCCACTGCAGCCACCTCTTTCTCTTCATGGGCCGACCAGCCTACTGCCACTGTTTTTCATCTTCAGGGTTAACAGCTCTCTTTTCGGTCTAGGAGATTGTCAGTGCAGGGATCCCGGGTCCAAAGGACATGCTCCGCTCCAGACTCTTCTTGATACAGTAGTCAGGTCCCCCTGAACCTCTGTGGGATCGGCCCTTTTATAAGCAAACTCCTTGTCAATTTCAAGATATGGCCCTCCCAGCAGGACTATGAAGCGACCAGTCACCTCGGTGGAGTGCAACTCAGTTACTCCTGTTGGGTGGGTTTTCAAACCAGCATTTGTATAGTAATCGACCTTGCTAGATTGTGTCACGGCCAGTCATTTAGTGGGAGTTACAAGACTAGGGCTAGAAAGACCATATACAAGTGATTCATTGTACTGCAACAGGATTGTTGAACTGACCAGAAATTGTTTTAGAAAGTGCAAAGCATGTGCCTGGCATGTAGTAGGTGCTTAGTACATGTCATCTCTTACTTTTGCTGCATTTGGCTTTTTTCTTTTTAAAGGCTTATGTTCTTTCTATTAATGGACAGTAAGCCCCTTGAAGGTAGAGACTGATATTTATATAAACTCTCTTCGCTCTCATAGGAGAAGTAAGAAAAGTTCATTAATAATTCAGAAAGAAGTCAGCTGGCCTTCAGTACCACGTGGCTACCTAGCCCTGCTTAAGGCTTATCAGGCCAGCCTGGGATGAGAGTCCTGCAGCTTTCAGGTTTGGCGTGGATTGCATGGGGGCAAGGGACAGACTGCCTGTAGCCTGACTCTGTCTCTGTGGAGTTCTGTAACCTGTTTGGACACACACCAGTAGGAGAGCAGTACCTACCTGATTTGGAATAGATGAATAGAATCAAAGAACATTGCACCAGTAACCCTGTGAATATTTTATTAAGCATCTAATACATACTAGGCGATGGGCTGGGTGTGGTTTGCTCATTCATTTATTCATTCTTTGAACCATTCGACAAATGTTGCCTACTCTGGGCTAGGGACTGGGGTTTGTAAGACAAATGGGACATGGTCCTTGCCCTCAAAATTCAGAAAAGTCAGAGTTGCTGACTTTGTGTCTCTAGGATGTGTCTGCAGAAGATGTTTACAAGGAATTTGAGTCTTAGGTCGGGTTCTCTACAGATGGGTAAAATGAAAATGGTGCTATAACTTGAAATCCTTTGAAGTCCCGCTGTAATTGTAGTTTGTTGCTATGTGATAAACTGTGACCTGCACCACAGAGCTCCTCCATAACAATCTAGTTCAAGGAGAATTAAAATTTCTCTTCTTCTCCTGTGTTTTCTTCATTCACTTTGGGTTTAAAAAGGAGTGTCATTTTTATCTGCGTGTCCGTGGAACGTCCACATCATCAGATTACTTTTTATTTCCCTTAAGTTTTGTGCGTTAACCGAGAAAAGAAAACCTGAAGTTTAAAAAAAAAAAAAGCCTGCCACAGATAACCAGTTAAAAACATAATTGTTGCCCCTCACTGAATGAGAAATGCAAGTCTGGGTACTTTGGAGAGTCCAAAATTGTAGAAAATGCTTCAGCCATTTGATTGAAGTAGAGAGAAAAATTGAGCCGAGGTTCCTGCAAGAGCTGCGGCCTCTTTCAGGTCAATGAGGCAGTGAGCAGCCGAGGAGAGTCTTGCAGAGCAGGAATGTGATCAATTAGTCAGCAACACACAGGGAAAGAAGGTTGGTTTTTTTTCTTTCTATTAGATTTGGCTCCCTCCTTACATCTCTTGTATCTTCTGGTTGAAATGGGAAAATAAACATTTTATACACTTAGTCTCTTTGACATGGTCATTTGACACACGCACTTTGCTCTCCTGGAACATTGCCTAGAGAGCCTTGATTTAATCGTTTTTTGCCTGTTTCTGCCTTTAGTGTTGGCTCTGGTGTGCTCATGCAGACGCCAGGGTTAAGGCGGTGGCTGAGTTGGCCCAGTCTTTCTCATGTGGGCGGGACAGTATTGGAGGACTTTGGATAGGAGCGGAGAGTCAGCATTTGGGCTAGAAGTGCTTTTTGGCCATGGTTTTTCCTGGTTGAATTGTAGTGTTTTTTAAATGAGCGTGTCTATTTTGGTTTCCTTGAATACTAGAGGGTGGTTCCTCTCTAGGTCTGTTCTGCTATATAGCTTTTGTTTAAATTATTACTTTAAAAAATTAATTATGAAGGCAACCTTATGGCTTATCTGCAACATAACCAAAAATGTCCAATGACTATTGGCAATCAGACATGCTTATGGATAACTCTGAATGCAGCTTTCTAGAAAAAAGCCCTTATTCTACCTCCCTCACTTGCTCCATCTCACCTCATTAAGATTAATACAGTACCTAATACCTTGTGGGTTTGGCCTATTCTAGATATTATCCTCTTATCCAGCTCTGGGATCTGCTGCCTGACAGGATTCTGCACCTAGACTAAATTCATGATGGTTTTTATTTCATTTGACACTCCATTTATGGAGCTTTACATTGTTGTTTTTTCATGTTTTCTCAATGAGATCTGCTCTTCAGCTTTGGCTCAAGTACTTAGAATTTCTTCCCCCCACTTCCTGAAGAGCAAAAGGCTGAGTAGTACCTGTTGGAAGTAAAGTGCCGGGGAAGGTGGCTTGGGACTTAAGTAGCAGCTAGAAATACTGTTTGGCATATTCAGAGAAGGATCCAGGTCAGAGGGAAAAGGAACAAAGTAAAAATCACTGTGTCATTCCAGAGGGATTGTCAGAGGAGCCAAAACAGAAATGGGAGGGCCCTGAGCCAGCTTGCCCCAATCTTGCAGATGACCTACCCCATCAGCAATTATCACTGCTGCCTGTGGGCTGTTGCTCCAGGGGGCGCCATCTCAGAGCAGTTCAGTGTCATCATCAGCTCCAGTCAGAATCTGGGATTTATTTTTCGTTTCTGTTGGACATCCCCAGGACCACTGGCCATGTTTGGCGATTGCTTGGAGAGCTCACGGGACTCAGCACTAGTTGCAGTTGTGGCTGTGATTCTTTACACTGAAGGGATACAGAGCACAATCCGCAAGAGGCAAAGGCACATGGGGTAAAGTCAAGGGGAAACGGGGCACAAGCTTCCGAGAGTCCTCTCCCAGTGGAGTCACATGAACCAGACAAAACCTGGTGCCATCAAGTCGATTCTGACTCAGAGACCCAAGAGAACAGAGTAGAACTGCCCCACAGGGTTTCCAAGGCTATAAATCTTTATGGAAGCAGATTGCCACATTTTTAGCAGCTGGTGGGTTTGAACTGCTGACCTGTGGGTTAGCAGCTAAGTGCTTAACTGCTGTGCCACCAGGGCTCCAGGAGTCACACAGGATGTGCTTAATTCCCCCAGCAATGAGTTGTGACAACCAGTGTGAAATGTTGTCTGCCAAGGAGACTCTCCAGAGACTCAGTGCCTGAGGTCTTTACTGGGGCCTGCTCACGTCGGCTGCTCACGTCAGCACCCTCTCTCTCTGGGATGTACCCAAATCTCCAGGCTCCAGAAGTGTTCACCATAAACCACTCTTTATCAGGGAGCGGTGGGGACCCTCCCAAAATCCAGGTTTCTAGACACCAGCAAAGGGCCGACCTTGCAGGGAGGCCTTTCTAAGGATGACAGCTCGGGCCTGCTATGTTAACTCTTTTCTGCACAGTTTCTCAATTTGCTCTTGCTGTTTTACTTTGAATTTATTGTCAGCTAGATGGGCCTCAGTCTGTTGGCATCTAGGGAGAAATGTTTATCTGGATTGGTGTTTTGCTTTTTGGCACATTATTTGATTTTGCCTGCCTGCCTGCAGCCTGTGGAGTGTTATTGCTGACCGAGCAGGCTTGCTGCTTGCCTCTGTCCTTTAATCCGGGTGGTTCATCCCAAGCCACCCCCACTGCCCTGCCCGTTTGCCAGATCTTCCCTTGTTGGTGGTGGTTCCTTTTTCTGGGACAGTGGTGGTGCGGGGCTGGCACCTGCAGCTCCTGTGTGCTGCTGTCCGTCCTGGGAGATGCCATGGGAGGGGGAGGGGTCTAGTAGAAAGGTGCGATTATAATTAACTTCCGTTTACAACCCATCTTGCCATTTTGACGTATGTTCTTGGGAAATCTTACTTTGGAATTTGACCTCTTTGCTCCTGGGTTTTGCTCTGTTTTTGTTTCTTTTCCTCTCTGGTTTTCTGCTTTGAGTTTTTGTTGCCTGTCTTCCAAAAATCTCACATCACGATGGTGGGTTGGGGCTATTTTTTGCTCATCACCTCCCTCCTCTTCATTGGGTGGGTTCATTCCATCTGACCAGCTCCTCTCCTCTGCACTGTTAGTGCCTCAGAGGTTCCACAGCAGTGGTTCTATGGGGGCTTCCCAGACCCCAGGGGATCTAAGGAGGCCTGGGCATTGTGCTGGCCTCTTGGGTCATTTATGTTTGGATTAGGTCACCTCTGTCCTCTTGCTTCTGGCATGAACTGATTTACTTATAACATCCTGCCTGTAAGGTGACCTGATTTTTAGCCACATTACCTATTCCATTGTTTTGCCCAACACTGTTGGCAAATTGGGATAAAGTAGGGATTTGCTTGTCACTGACTGGCTAAATTAAGCTGGCTCTCTGCCACCTTGGGGCAGCATCATTAAACATACTCTGTACCCCCGGATTCCTCCCTCAGCCAGAGCGGGTGGCTAAAGGAAGAGGAACTGCCCTCCCTAAGTTGGCAGACTGCCTAAAACTTCTGTTGCATAAGAGGCTTGTCACAAAATAGCCCTTGATGACAGGAGTCTTTTTGCCACCATTTTTGAAAGTTTTTGGTCTTATCTGCTGCTCATTTAAGGGCTGCTGTGGGGAACGGCCAAGACGATGAGCTGCATGGGACACTCAGGTGGTGCATAGGGAGTGGGTGCTCTGTGAATGGGATGTTGAGCACTTGAAATACAGCTAGCTTCTGAGGAACTGGATTTTTCATTTTACTTAATTTCAGTGAATTTACATAGCCACATGTGGGCTGTTGGCTCCTGTTTTGGACAGTAGGGAAGGGCTGAGAGTGTGGGTTCCAGAGTGGGACTACCTAGACTGACATCCCAGTGTGTGACTGCGGGAATGCTTCTTAACTTAGACCATTGTTTTGGAAGTTTGTTTTAATTCACATAAAGGGCTTAAAACAGTGCCCGGCAAGAAGTGTGTGTTTAGTTAATGTTGCCTGTTAGTATGTTCACTCATCGTTTTGAGATAGAATAGTGGTAGAGTTCATGTGGGATATGAAGCTTCCATGCTATTTAATATTTTTAAAATTTTTAGTAACTTTTATGTTTTTTATTTAAAAAAGAATTGTTCTTTTTGCTCTAGGTCGCTGCAGCAACTGGCCACAAAGTAGCCTTGGTGGACCAGACAGAGGACATCCTGGCAGAATCTAGAAAGGGAATTGAGGAAAGCCTTAGGAAAGTGGCCAAGAAGAAGTTTGCAGAGAACCCCAAGGTAATTTCTTTTCATCGATGTTCTTAAGATCAGCCTTCTGACCACAGCATTCCAGCTTTCTTGTCTTTGCTTGCTTTGTTTTGGTTTGTTCCTTTGTTTGTGTAAAAGTCATTTCCCTAGAACCATAGACATTATAATAACAATCACTAACCATTCAGTGGGGGCTGATTAGAAAATGGGAGAAGGAAGTAACTGTATTGCTGGGTAGTGTTTGAGGTTGAGGAGAATGTTTCCACAGGCAGTGATCTCCTTCTGTCCACTGAGAACTCAGGATTGAAGAACACCTATTTTGTTACAAAGCTGGAAGAGGGAGAAACAAGAAGATAATTTTAGTATTTACAAACTAGAAAGAGAATGATTAATAGTAAACATTCCATTTAGATACGGACTTTTGATTGCTTGGGTAATGTCTTGTGCCTATTTATTATGCACTAGAAAAGAAATCATAGGGTGACTCATTCTCATTTTCCAGCGGAAGAAGAGGCACGAGAACTTGAGAAGCTCTCAGAAGGTTGGGAATCCTGGTTTATGGACTCTTTCTCATTGGGTCATGCTACTTTTCCATCACATTTTCACTTAAAACTTGGCAATTATTGAGAAATACTGAAAAAAAAAATCAAGTGAATTTTTAGTTACCTTTGTTACCGTGTTAAAGTTTCTTGAGATTTATTTCCTTGGGGCTTAAATGTAATTTCTCTGCTCATGGAGACAGAGAAGAGTACAAATACTTTTTTTTTTTTTTAACCTGACATCTATGGTGGTATGTCTAGTCACCTTTTAAAAGGCTGAGGGAAGGGGATAGCTAATTGTACCCTCTCCCTAAATATATTACAGTCAGATGAAGATCTCTTTCACCTGTTCCCCGTGTTCTTAATCTGTAGGGGGACCTAGTATAGGGCATTTTGTGATGAGGGTCTAGGCAGGTGGGATTATGAGTTCTGGGCTGTTGGTGGAGTCAAGGACAGAGTGAACCTGAGCTGAGATATTCTGCATTTTTTGTTTGTTTACTCTGCAAACATCTTCTAATTGTCAGGCCCCTGCACCTTCCCCTCCTACTCTGGGTCACACCCTGAGGGTAAAAAGATAGCCCTGGGCTCAAGTTGTTCAACTCCGGACTCCTCAATCCTCTTGAGTCTATTCTGATGTTTTCCACCTCTGCCAGGGACATCCTTGGATGAGGGAGGTATCAGTTTCAATTTGCCTGGTTGACATACTGTTATTTATCTAGCTCTGTGCCGACCAGTACGGTAGCCGCTAGTGACAAGTGGCTATTCATTACTTTAAATGGGACTAGTCTGAAATGAGATGTGCTGTAAGGGTAAAATAGATTCCAGATTTCAAAGACTTAATAATAATAATAATAAAAAAGAGTACAAAACATTTCAGTAATTTTTTTATATTGATTACATGTTGAAATATTAATACCTTAGTATGTTGGGTTAATTAATTTTTCATCTTTTTACTTTTTTAATGCACCTAATGGAAAACTTAAAATTTCATATGTGTCTTGCATTATATTTCTGTTGAACAGCTCTCAGTCTAGTTTATTCCTTGGTGATTTTGGATGCCTTTGTTGGTTATAAACATATTGATGCCCTATGGACAGACGACATCTTGAAATAAACTGGCAGGTGATGGAGGTATAATCTCTGCTTCTGCCCTGAATGAGGTCTGTTGCTGGAAACCTGGCGTTGTCACAGGAGGAAAATGAGGAAGAGATGAGGCTGCAAGCTCTTCGAGAGCAGAGGCTGTGTCTAGCTTGATTTTAAAACGCCAGCTGCTGGTCCTTGGTAGGCAGTTATTGTTTGTAGAATCACCGTTAAGTCAGCTGTTTACCCTGGTTCTTGCCCCTTACTCAGCTCTCTCTGCCACCTATTAGAGGGAGTAGTCAGCACCACTCTGAGCCTAATGGAGGGTGCTGCACTTAAGCTTTTGCCCTGTTCTGGAAAGACAAATTACAAGCTTCATGGAAACTCTGAGAACAGATGTCATGGGCCGATATAGGTGCCATGAACAGATCATTCAGTAACTGGAGCAGAGCCGACTAAGTACTTAAAAGATTATGACTGACACAGGACAGTGGTAGCCGGCAGTTGAGATTGATTGTTCACTGGCAGACTCTTGCAGCGCATTGAGATGCCGTCTTCCCTAAGCAGAAATGTAGAGAATTTCATTTCTCAGAATTCCAGGGTGCATAAAAGTGGTATCTGGGTTGTGTTGGTCTATCCTAGCCCTTCTCTTTCATTCTGCATTAGCAGCAAATTACCATTTTCAGGAGAGGTCAGTGAATGTTCTCTTCTCCTTCCTCCCACTGCATTAGGCTGCTGATGAATTTGTTGAGAAGACCCTGAGCAGCATATCGACCAGCACGGATGCAGCATCTGTGGTCCACAGCACAGACCTGGTGGTGGAGGCCATCATAGAGAATCTGAAGGTGAAGAAAGAGCTCTTCGCGAGGCTGGACAAGTTTGCTGCCGAGTACGTGTTCCCTGGACATTTTTGTCGCGTTCTGAGGTCTCCCTCCTCGGGGCTCAGACTTCTCCCCTTGTTTATTGCCTCCTGCCAGGAAGGATCTTCTGACACTAAGTCACCTGTCTTTCTAACAGGCCACTGCTGTTTGCAGAAGAGGCAGTACTGTGTTTTTTTGCCCTCTACCCTCACAGTTCTCTCGATCGGGTCCCCTGAGGCTTGGTTTGCCCTGATATGGTCCTTGTCCCCAGGTGAGGGTGGACATTCCTACAGCAGAATGGAGGGATGCCCCCAGGGACAGGTCTTTATGTCTCTTGCAGCGGTTAGATCATGTGCTTTTCCATGCCAGAGGCATGGGCACATCCTTAAATGTCTGCCGAGGAGTCTCAGAGCAGCTTTGTGTTACCTCTTTTTGGTGGAACAGGTGGAGTGGTGTAGTTGAAGGGAATGCACCTCTACCTGTACAGATTCCCCAAGACTCTACTGTCTAGTGCTTTATCTGGGTTAAATTGAAGTGCCCTTGGGAGCATTAAAGAAGCATTGAATAACCAGACTTCCTGGCAAAGGGAATGATGGGAAAGCCAATCACACATAGGCCAGATGCACCGGTGCCTAGTACTCAAGACTGTCTCTGCAGTGTCAGCAAGCATGTGCAAGCTCTAGTTCACCTCGAATCCAGAGCCGTAGGTTGTGTTTGACTCTGGGCCATTGTGTTACCTGACTGATTGATTCATGCTGTCCTTGCAGCTTGCTTGGCCACACTTCACCTTCTTGTTTGTAACTGAGAGTCAGAATAAGTCATATGACAAAAGTAATTATTAGGTAGCCACCAGTGAGCAGTGGATACAGAGAGACACTTGCATGCCAGCCTGCTGGAATGTCAGCCCTCAGAGCTCTGTGGCGTGGTGGCCAGAGAGGGCCTGCCCCCTGAGTAAAAGAAGAGACCTTTCTTTCTGTGACTTGTAATTCACTCTGCTGAGCAGCATGCTCATGCACCCCACAGTGGCATTTGGGGGCTGCAGATATATCTGACAAAAACAGAAGACACTCTTGGTCAGGAGGTTGGCTCCCAAGTCATCAGGGAGCCTTCTAAGATAATAAAGCACCCACCCCAGGAAAGGGTGTTTCATCAAGCAGTCTGACTTTTCTTGAGATACTGGTTATTCCCTAGTAACCAGTGATAGGCTTGACTACCCTCTCGGGTCAGTGTGAGGGATATAAGGAATATGAGATGAAAGTTGAGAGACCTGGGGGGTCTGGTGCCAGGCTCCCACCACTTCACTCTGACTTGGGACACATCATATTTTATCATCTTTTCTGGTCCTCAGTTTTATCATCTTTAAACTGAGTTGAAGGGGTTGGGGTTAATAATTTCTAAGACCTTCCTAGTTCATCTCCCTAAGGCTAGCTTCCATGTCTATAAAATAGGGGCATGATACCTATTGCACAGAGTTGTTTAAAAAATTTAATTTAGATCATATTTCCTGTGTCTCATGCACTATACTAGGCTCTTTCTCCTGAATTTCTATGAAAGAGATGTGACATGTGAAAGGGTATGACCCATAGTAGGCATGCTATAGTTGTGACCTTGCTTTTGACCTTCAGTCATCCTTCTCTGCATTCTTTGTTTCCTTAGATTGCCCCCATTTTGAATGCCTGCTAAATTGGTAGGTTGGTTGGTTGGTTTTTTAACCAGCTTTATTGAGATATTCTTTGCTACTAAGTTTTGCAGTCAGATTGTATAATAGGGGAAAAAGCTATGTTAGAGTGATTAAGTTCCATCTGGCAGCCCTAATGAAACAGTTGCATCCTGGAAAAGAACACTCCTTCCCTAGCAGCAAGTTAAGAAGTGCAAATGAAAAGCTTGGACAAGGCCCACAGTCAGCTGGAGCTGGGTCCTGGCTCTCCTCTTTTGATGAAGCATGGACTCTCCAGTGTTTTACAGGCCCCCACCCCCTCCACTCCCTCTCTCTTCTCCATACTGAGGCCTGTGCTATTGATTTTCTTGTACATTTAAGAGAAAAGTAATTTTTGATACCTGAGTTGGTCAGAAAGGGAAAAATAAGATAGTCCAACAGAGTCAAATTTTTCTAGGAAAATGTGAGAGTGTCTTTTTGGTGGAAAGTAAGCCAATCCTGTGTGTTTAATATGTAAACTCATTGTTCTTGTGTTGAAAGAACCGTGTGAGACCCTCTTAGGAGCAGAGCCACCCTAACCTTGTGGGCTGTCAGGACTTGGCCCTTGGGAGAGAGAACTGGGGTAGGTTCCAGGGAAACCTTTTTGTAAGTGGCTTTTCTCTCTCTCTCTCTCTCTTTTTTTTAATTGTGGTAAAAACAAATACACTAAGACTTTTGACAGTGCCACAACTTCCACATTTATAACTCAGTGATATTGATGACATTTTTCATGTTGTGTCACCATTACTGCTATCCTCATCCAAAACGTTCCATCACCATTAACATAAACTCAGTGCCTCCTGTCTCAGTCATCTAGTGCTGCTGTAACAGAAATACCACAGGTGGATGGCTTTAACAAAGAGAAATTTATTCTCTCACAGTCTAGGAGGCTAGAAGTCCAAATTCAGGGTGCCATCTCCAGGGGAAGGCTTTCTCTCTCTGTCAGCTCTGGAGGAAGGTCCTTGTCATCAGTCTTCCCTTGGTCTGGGAGCTTCTCCACATAGGAACTCCAGGTCCAAAGGACATGCTCTGCTCCTGGTGCTGCTTTCTTGGTGGTATGAGGTTCCCCATGTCTGTCTGCTCACTTCTCTCTTTTATACCTCAAAAGAGATTGGCTCAAGACACAATCCAATCTTGTAGATTAAGTCCTGCCTCACTAACATAACTGCCACTGATCCCATCTCTTCAACATCATAGAGATAGGGTTTACAACACATAGGAAAATCACATCAGATGACAAAATGGTGGACAGTCACACAATACTGGGAATCATGGCCTAGCCAAGTTGATACATATACTTTTTGGGGGACACAGTTCAATCCATGACATCCTACCCTTTGGCCCTCCAAAATTGATGTCCTTGCCACATGTAAAATACATTCACCCCATCATATCGTAGCAAAAGTCTTAATTCAACTCCAAGTCCAAAATCCAATAATTGCTCTTCATCTGTGAAATCTAGAATCCAAGTTATCTGCTTCCAAAGTACAATGGTGGAACAGGCACAAGGTAGGCATTTCCATTATAAGTGGGAGAAATTAAAGGGAAAGAAGGGATAAGAGGCACCAAGCAAGTCAGCAGAACACATTACATTAGCCCTCAAGGCTTGAAAATAATCCTGTGTTCTCTGAGACCATTTACACAATGGCACTGCCCTCCAGACTTCTAGGTATTGGCCACACTCTGTGGATTCTGAGTGGAGGCCCCTTGGCCCTGGGCTTCAGCTCTGCCTTCCACGCCCACTGGAACAGCAGAAACTCTGCTCTCTTGGCTTTAGACATACCCTTCTCCTAGTCCATCTGAGTGGCAACTCCACCCTTAGAAACTCCAGAGGCCATGACTTCACCCTTTGAGACCCCAGAGGTCGTGGGCATACCCTCTGAGACTGAGGCAGCTCGGCCTCCTGTGTTCCTTGTCTCTTCAGCTTCTGATTCCTAGTTCCTTGGCCTCATGGTGCCTCGGGACTGACTGCCCACGTCTGCCCTGCTCGGCTAAGTGTTCCAAAGCTCTGTAGCTCCACCGATAAGTGCCTTGAGGCACACCTCTACCAGGAAGCCTCCTTCACAAAGGCACTGAGCTCTCTAGCTCCGTGGGTCGGCTCCAGCGCTGTCTCGCGCTAGTCTCCTGGTTCTGCTGCTGCCGGTCCTCTGCTGCTGCTTCTCACCGTCTGCATTGTCTCCAGTGTTAACAGTTCTCCTCACCTCCTTCTGAGTTGTCTGTCCATTCACAGTTTGAAAACTACTTCCACATTTTAGGTATCTGTTAGAGCAGCACCCCATTCCCGGTACCAAATGTCTTAGGCTGGATTCTCTAGAGAAGCAAAACTAGTAAAACATGTATATATAGAGAGAGACAGATTTATATCAAGGAAATGGCTCATGTGTTTGTAGAGACTGGAGTATACCAAGTCTATGGGTTACGTAGCGGCAGGGGCTGGCGAACCCAAGATCGGCAGGTCAGAGAGCAGGGCTGTTGCTTGCAGACTGTGAAGATAGACGAATACAAAGATAGGCAGGCAGGACTGCAGGTAGGCTGCTAGCTCAATCCCAAGAAACAGGTCAGATGAACAGAAGTCAGCTGCAGGATCCAGAATGAGCAAAAGCCCCCAAGCCCTGCCAGAACATCTGCACACTCTTGATGCAGGCACACGCCCAAGGAAACTGCCTTTCAACTGATTTGGCTGCTCACAGCAGATCCCATCATGGGGGTGATCACATATTAAATCTCAACAGAGAAGTGATCACAGCATTATATGACTGCTAAAACACTTGAGAATCATGGCCCAGCCAAGCTGACACACAATTGTAACCATCACATCCCCCGAACAGAAATTCCCCCCTTTACCCCTCCCTCCCTCCCCTGATAACCATTAATAATCTTTGGTTTCTATATAGTTGCTTATTTCATGTAAGTGAGATCATAGAACATTTGTCCTTTTGTGACTTATTTGTTTCGGGAGCCCTGGTGACACAATGGTTAAGAGCTCAGCTGCTAACCAAAAGGTGGGCAGTTCGAATCTACCAGCTGCTCCTTGGAAACCCTATGGGGCAGTTCTCCTCTGTCCTGTAGGGTTGCTGTGATGCTGTGAGTCAAAACTGACAGCAGTGGGTTTGGGTATTTTTTTTTTTTTTTTTTTTGTATTTCGCTCAGCATGTTTTCAGGGTTCATCCTTGTATGTGTGCACCACATTTTGTTTATCTGTTCGTCTGTTGATGGACATTTCAGTTGTTTCTAGCTTTTGGTTATTGTGAAAAGTGCTGCATCAACCTTGGTGTACAGGTTTGTAAGTGGCTTTTCAAGAAGTAAAGATGCAAGGCTGAGGAAAAGCTCTGAGCAGGAAAGGTCTACCCAGGAGAGACAGCTTTCCTCTTCTGATCAGATGTTTTCAGGGAGTGCCCTGGACTGGTGACATCTGGGACTGGGCTCTGATGTCCCTGTTCATCATTTGACAGAACGTGCTTTCCAGCTAGTGCCCTAGTCTCGCCTTTTTGACAGGCGAGTTGCCCTTTAGATGTTGTATAAAAAGATACCACATTGTGACATAATGCTCATCTTTGAAGTAACTGTTTCTTTTCTTAATGGAAGTATGGAGCCGCTGTTAGCACAGCCTTGGGCCGAGGCCATTGCTGCTGCCATTGTGGGCTTTCCATACCCCAGACTCATTCGGGTGTGGAGCTAAAAGGGGTGCTTGTGCTGGCCATACGTAGTGTTACTGGCAGGGGATCTTTTGTTATTACGTTCTGTAGTGGGGGATTTAAAAAAACCAAACCCATTGCCGTTGAGTCGATTGCGACTCATAGCCTCTCTGTAGGACAGAGTAGACCTGCCCATAGGGTTCCAAGGAGCAGCTGGTGAGTTCGACCTGCCAACCTTTTGGTTCGCAGCCGATCCCTTATCCATCACGCCACCAGGGGATAGTTTATATTATTTACCCCAGGGACCAAAAAGCAAGAAAGTTTGAAAGCTGAAATCTAAAAATCTTAAAAATACATATATATTTTTTAAACTAGGGAAGCACCCCTAGGTGGCCTTTGAATGGACTAACTGGAAGTTGTTTGGGAAGGGTAGGTGCTGTTGTGCATCGAAAGCGATGACCCAGGGGATCTTCACTTAAGCAAGCTCCTTCATCTCACGGCTGCTGTCTGCCGTCTCCTTTCACCTCACTCTCCTCTCCTTTTTCCAAATTACTTGTTTCTTCTCCCTTTCTCTTTCCAGCACTCCCACCCCACCCACCCTGGTTTCAGGCAGATGATGGTGTTACTTCTTTGAGAAGCAGGAACTCCAGGATCTGCTCAGTCCTTCCTGCACTGTGACTAGCTAATAGGATTGTAATTAGTTAGCATTAGGTAGTTGTGAGGTGCCACTGAGTGGGTTCTGACTCACAGGGACCCTGCGTATAACAGAACGAAACTCTGGTCCTGCGCCGTCCTCACAGTCGTCGTTATGCTTGAGCCCATTGTTGCAGCCACTGTGTCAGTCCATCTCGTTGAGGCTCTTGCTCTTTTTCACTGACCCTCTGCTTTACCAAGCATGATGTCCTTCCCCAGGGACTGGACCCTCCTGATAACATGTCCAGAGTGTGGGAAACAAAGTCTCTCCATCCTTGCTTCTAAGGAACATTCTAGCTGTACTTCTTTCGGTAGTTTTGTGAATTTTTAACCACAAGATGGCGCTATAGGAAAGCCTAAAAGTCATGCTTGTGTTTAAAAGATATGCCTGTTAGGCCTTTAACCACCCACTTTACTGTTATCTTAAAAGTTAAATTTGGTTTGGGTCAATACAGATTTTTTTAAATTAATAATATAATATTTTATACGCACAAAAGAAAATAGTACTGCTTTTTCAGGAGATTTTATAAACTGAAGACCTTGGATATGTATCCTTCCTTTTCTAAAACTACCTGTGTAACCGTAAAATTTTATTTTGAACAGCGTTGGTTTTCTTCTTTCGTTTTAATTCCTGTTCAGTGGAAGAGTAAAGCTTTTCACTTGGGGGGTAAGAGATTTTAGTTCATATTTACTATCAGGTGTTTCTCATTGAGGATTCACATGTCTTATTTACAGTTTTTGTTTATTTCGGGTGTCTGTGGTGCAGACTTCTTTCTTTCATTAGCCTTTGGTGACTTAGAGTTTTCATTTTGTGCCTGAGGTTGGTTAAATAGCTTGATCAGTTAGCAGCCTCCTTCTAACCTACCATGATAATTAATGTAAGCAGATAGGAGAAGTTTTGCTCCCTAAAATTTAAGGAGCTATTGGTAAAGGTTAAATTCACCCTGGGAACAGATAACTTTTAAGTTAGTTAATTTAAAATTTCAAAATTTAAGTTAAACTGAGGTCACTGGATTTCAGCCTCTTGTATAAAGATGCGTCTTTCTTCTAGCTTCCTCCACGATTAGGACAGCAGTAAACAGGTGTGTTGTGCATTGCACCCAAGACTAGTCTTAACTGTTTCCAAAGATGGGACTCATTCCGATACCCCGCCATTTTTCTCTCTGCAGACACACAGTCTTTGCCAGCAACACTTCCTCTTTGCAAATCACAAGCATAGCCAATGCCACCACCAGACAAGACCGATTCGCCGGGCTCCACTTCTTCAACCCAGTGCCCATAATGAAACTTGTGGAGGTCAGTGGGTATCTCCTTATGCGTGTCTGCTTGCTCTGCCAGCTTTCTCAGTCTTGCTTTTCTGAGTTGCACTGGCCCTGCCATCAGGGGACCGTGTCGGCTTTAATTTAACGGGTGGGTAGAAGATTGTCTTTGTGCATGTTTCTCATGCCATAGTCTGTCCTTTTCAGAGCAAAAGGAAGAAAGCCACCTAATATATAGGAAGGCACCTGTACATCGTTTCTTCTGCAACCCGTGTGTTGACCAGTAGTGTCCAGGAAGATTATTAACTTGGTGGCATGTTATTTACTTGTTTGTGCCAGAGCTGATGGGCAATGCTGAGAGAGGCATCAGACTGGAAGGGCAGCATGAAAGAACACTTGCACGTGGAGACCACGCAGGGAGAACCACACAGCTTGGTATTCTCACTGAGGGTCAGTTTACACCAGGCTGTAAGTGGAATATTAGACAGACCTGGTTTCACGCAGGACCTGGTTTTACGATGCCCCGTCACCATTCCTGGCGTGAATCCTGGCCCCATGCATCAGTGGCTTGGTATTGTTCGCAGATGATGCACACCTTCTGTGTGTTGTGATCAGAGCTCTTAAAAGCAGCTCCTAATAGCCTTGAACCTCCTGACCACAAACCTGAGAGGCAGAGGGAAGCATTCAGAGGCACCTTCCCCCCAGCATTGCTGTTTGGGCTGTTTGTTTCTGTTTGATTGCTTGGAGACTGAGTTATGGGGGAGATGGAGTCACAATCGACAGTTTGCACCTGAAATGTGGCAGCTTGCACCTGAAATGTGGCAACTTGCCTTTTACGGGGGCTAATTACTGGGTCTGAAGAGCAACGCTATTAAAGTAGCATTTGTTCTGACGCTGAGGAGTTATTGCCGTGCGAAGTGTGGGGGATGCTGCCCATGTGGGTGGTGTGGAGCCAGCAAACCTCCGGAGACTGCCCACAGCCTCCCTGGGAGCGGGGATGGGGTCTGTTTTCTTCTCCTCCGGCCCCGGCTTCTCTCCTTTATCTCCTCCTTGCCACCCACATAAGCGCTGACGTCTAGTTTAATGATGACTGCATCTTCTTACCGTTTTCTCTCAAGTGGCAGTCTACCCATCTTGCAATTGAAATTTGTCTGTTCTACCAACATTGCTTCCCAGCTTCTTTCAGTTTGTCCCTGTTCCCTAAGGCTGTTCTTGAAGACATTGAAGAATGAAGAGGAGGGATGAGAGACACAGGGAGTAAAAGAAACAACATTTATACTTTACGTGTAAAAAAAAAAACAAAAACAAAATAGAATAGAATGGCATTTTTAACATCTCAGTACCTAGGGACAAATTAATTTCTTTAGTTACTGTATTTGTGTACGTATATGGGTTTCTTTTCAATAGACTTTGTTTTCTTAGAGAATTTTTAGGTTTACAGAAAAATTGCAGAGAAAGTATGAGTTCTCATGTATCTTCTCTCCCCCCTGCACGCTGTTCCAAAATGTATTTTTAAGACAAATTGTGTAGATTTACTTCAAACTCTAAAAATGCTGCTATCAACTGCATTTATCTGATAATGTCCCATCATGTCTTTACCACCTTGGTTGTTAAGAGCTAACATTTAATGAATGTTACCATTTTCTGGAAAATGTTTTGTAAAAGTGCTCTTCTCTGTTCAATGTTTATTCTTTAACTGTAGCTCTCGTGTATGTGGTGCTGGTGGTGAGCCCCAGAATGAGCGGTTCCATAAGCTGAGTGGCGCCTCTTCTTTACTTGAGACTGGACTCATTTATATATTTTTTCAGATTCTTTCTGGTGGAACTGTAGACAGAATAGTTACCTGTAGCACATTGCCATTTACTGAATGAATGAATAAACATGTATCTCTGTCGTTTCAAAACAAAACAGAAACCTTTACTGTTGTAGCAGCCTTTTATCCTCGCTCAAGTTTGTTAGTTCTGATGGGGACTTTTTAGACGTCTTTTTGAACAAACCCTAGGATTGCTGTTTGATTTTTGCCACCTGCAGAGCGGTTTGTGGTCCATCTCATCCCACTCCTCATCTCATCTCCAGCTTCATGGTGCTGCTTTTGGTTTTTACTCATTTACTTCCCTTAGTGTCATTACGGACCACTACACCCCAGTCTGTGACCACATTAGAACGTGAACGATAATAAGTCTCTTCATTTACGTGGTACCTTTCCTCCCTTTACACACAGCAGCTCATTAAGCCATACGGCCCTCTGACAGGGAGGACGTGTCAAGCGTTATTATCCCCATTTCATAGTTGAGAAGGCAGGCACAGAGAGGGCTGATGGGACTTGCCCACAATTATGAGGACGGCGCAGGACCAGGCAGGATTTCATTCCGTTCATAGTGTTGCTGTGAGTTGAGAACAATGACCGATGGCACCTAACAACACGGTCACGTAAGGGGTCTGACGTAGGAGCCAAGCCTGTTGCTCAGACTTCAGTTGACGTTCCTTGCTGACATTTAAACTATGTATAAATTACATATATGTATTTTGAGTTTAAATTCATCGGTGTCTCTCTCCGTTTGCCTGTCCGCGGGTCCGTTTGCTGTAAATGTAAAGCCTTGCTCTGCTGGGGAGCCTGTTCTGAAGGAAAGGGCACCTGCCAGGCTCAGATGCATCTGTGTGGAAGAGGGTAGCCTAATGGCAGCAACACTCATCCAGGGGTCCAAGAGACCTGTGACTTGGCTAAGTCACTCAGTTTCCTGGGATTCCTTCTCTTCTGTGATAGTCAAGGGTGGGGCTCCATGTTCTGCGGTATCTTCCAGCACTGACATTCTGTGAGGTAGGAGTAGGACAGAACTTCGGCATTTCCTTTTTCTTCCTCTCTCGCAGAAAACTGTAATGGCAAGTATCATGCCCAAGTGGACTTACACTTTCCTCCCTGAAGTAATTAACAATAGCAGCTCAAACAGTCACAAAATCCAGCATTTACTGAGCACTTCATTCATCCCAGGCACTGCGCTTAGCGCTTTATCCACTAGTCTGATTTCATCCTCAACACCACTCCTCGGGGTGGGTAGAGTGATGTCAGTTTCGAGAAATATGCCCAGGGTCACCCAGCTAGTAAGTAGTGGGTTTGGGATTTGAACCCAGGTCTGTCTCAGTTATCAGCCTGTAAAACTATGACATACATACACACACATACTCTTTCTCTCTCTTCTTTCTCCTTCAGCCTTGATTTTGTACATTCTTTAGTGTTTCATTGTCTTAAAATGGACATGACATTTTGTTTCTAGTTTGAAATCCCTACTTCTGTTCTGAAACTAAAATTATTTTTGTCATCTGCTTGGGCCTTTTTGATTGATATTTTCTCAAACAGTTCTCTTGAGGTTGTTTACTGACTCTCAACTCATAATTCTTCTCTGCTTTGCATTTCCAGGTCATTAAAACACCCATGACCAGCCAGAAGACGTTTGAATCTCTGATGGACTTTAGCAAAACCCTGGGGAAGCATCCTGTTTCTTGCAAGGTGGCGTATGGGTAGCTTGGGAAGGGGGTGATCTTCCTTGGGGCCTGCCTCCTTCCTAGTAGAATTACATGAGCAGTGGGGCACTGGTCACTGCAAGCCTGTCAGCGTGCTGTAAAGCGCAGGCTGCACGTGCAGTCGCCTCTGTTCCAGTTTGCTGGCAGGAAACCTGACTCCTGAGCCACGCCCAAGGCCATCAGGTGGGTAGTCTGAGAGCTGAAAGGTGCCCAGGGCTTCAGGGAAACAGAAGATGTGGGACTTCTCTGTGTGTCCTGGCTTTTGTCCCTTGATGACCAGCTGCATTTTCTTACCACATCAGCTTTGGCCTCTTTGGGGCCACTGGGAACAGAGCACGATGTGGCAGGCTCAGGCTGGAGGACGCATGCAGCCCTAATGGAGAATTAGGGCTTTACTTTTGGAAAGCACATCACAGATGTTAGGGCAATGATGGGAGAGGAGAGAGGCCACCCTGCCCAGAATAGCACTCAGGAAGCTGGTTCCCAGTGGGCCGTTGTGTTTTGTTTTTTTCCAATAAGAAGCGTGGTCGAGTGGAAAGGCATGCTTGACCTCCAGCCTTTTTTTTTTTTTTTTTTTTTTTTAAGTTCTTAAGATATCCAGTTATCACATGTGAAATCATCCCAACGGTCTGAAATGATAACCTGCTTCATTTTTATTGCCTTTAGTTTCTCCATTGGCTTTAGTTCCTCTGCCAAAAACTTGGGGACCATGTGCTTCTGCATGATTTTGCAGTTTCTCTAAAGGGGCAGTTGTGTTAAGAAGTGCCACACCATTACTAAGTTTTATAAATAAGCCTGCTACCTTTTGACTGTGATCTTTTTTTTTTTTTTTTTTGGTGAAAACATATACACAGCAAAACATACACTCATTCAACAATTGCTGCATATACAATATTGACCATAATCTTTTATGTCATTACAGTTCTTATAACATCCTTTTGCTTTCTAAAATATTCTCAAGTTTGAACTCACAGTATTGTATCAACCTGTATAAAATCATATACTTGTGAATCATCTGAAAATCATATACTTGTGAATCATCTGAATAAGTCATCTGTTCCATCACCACCTGTCTGTTCATGTGGACCCCAGTAGCCAAAGAGAGCAGGTCCCCCCTGCCTAAGAGAGTAGTTCGTTATTATTAGGGGGTCTCATTTTTTTAACACCTATTTTTTTGTCATCGTTGTTATTTTAAATCTGGATTTAAAAATATCACATTAATAACTGGATGCTGTGACTGTACTTTCTTACCCGTTGTGCTCTGTTAGTGGGAGAAAGTAGTAATAGCGTCAGAAAGAAGAGCAGTGCGTGGCAAATAAACTAGGTATAAAAATGAGGGAGCAAGAAAAAGCCAGTGATCATCTTCAGCAGTGTGATCACAGATCACGGACCATGGCGATCCAGTCTCCCATCATAGTGGCCGCAGCAGCTGTGGGATGGGAGCTCATTAGTCTTATCCAGTGGCCCTTGTTACGTCATTCCAGAACTCTTTCTCTCTGTGATACCTGAGGGCTCTCCAGGAGTCTTTCTGGCTCAGTTATTTAGGCTCTTGAACATTCAGAAAAAGTATAGCAACTACAGAGAACAAGGGTCAGCAAACTGTTTCTGCAGATGGCCAGATAGGAAATTTGTTAGGCTTTGCAGGCCCATATGATCTCTCTGGCAACTACTCAATTCTGTTTTAGTGCAAAAGCAGCCATAGACAATACATTAAGGGGAGAGTGTGGCTGTGCTCCAGTAAAACTTTATTTATAAAACAGGCTGTAGGCTAGATTTGGCCTGTGGGATCATAGTTTACCAGCACCTGACATAGAAGGATGGCATTAATGTGCCCTGAGTATGTCCTTCTTCATAGGGAGAGCGTGGTGTAAAGGTTATGGGCGTGCACTCTGGAATCAGCCTGAGTGGGTTTTTACTAGCTGTGTGATCTTGGGCAAGTTACTTAACCTGTCTCGTGGGTATTATGAGGAGTAGATAAATTAATTTTGTAAAGTACTTACTGCCTGGCACATAGTAAGTATAGTAAATAAAGTGTCTGAAGTAAATACATACATAAAAGATTTAAAAAAATGTAAGGCTTATGACTATGTACATTAAATTGCTTTATAAAAAGGATATGTCTCTTTCTAGTCCCACTAATATTATGAGAATACCTTTCTGCATCATTGATATTTGAATATTACAATGAAAAAAAAAAGAACAACTTGATGATATTATTGGCAAAAATGCTATTTAATGCTAATGAATATTTCTTTGATTCCTAATGAGTTTTAAGTATTTTTTGAGTTTTAGCACTTTATTGAGTTCTCTGAGCTCTTGATTTAGAGGACATTAACTATTATAATCAAAGCAGATATTTTTCTGAGACTGTTTTCTGACTTTTCATCTCGTATATGGTGTGCTTCATGTTTTCAGGCATTCTATCCTGAGTTTCTGCAGTAAACCTTTGTAAGTTAAAAAGCGTATTTTTCCCTCAGTTTTAAGCGTAAACATGGTTTCATTAATATAATCTTGATTAAACTGATAAAGCACTTTTGTGCATGTCT
This sequence comes from Dugong dugon, assembly GCA_030035585.1. NCBI lineage: Eukaryota > Metazoa > Chordata > Mammalia > Sirenia > Dugongidae > Dugong > Dugong dugon. The sequence continues at coordinate 13,434,695 of CM057463.1, read as the reverse complement.
GTGCTCTTGTGGAGATAGGAGTTGGATTATTTGCAGCTTGTCCAAAGTTACAGGAGGTACACGTCATGTTGTTTTACTGTCCAGCTTACATAGCATGCAGTAGGGTTATCCATAAGAGAAATGCGTGAGCCTAGTCATCTTTATTCAAGTGTTGACTGAGTGCCTAGCGGGTGCTAGAAACTGAATACAAGCCCAGGGCCAAGGTGAGGATTTCTGACCTCAGGAACATCACAGCCTTTTGACAGAGGAGGGGGCACCATTTACTTAGTGGAAATCAGCTTCACTAAATACCACCCCAAAATTACCAACACAGCCTTCCTCACAGGCACCCAAAAGAGATCAGTAGGTAAAATCCCAAACCCACACCAGCCCTCAGGAGAGGTGATTAGTGTCTTAACGAGGAGGAAGGATCAATGAGAGGGGTGTGCCTGCTGTACAGGGGGTCATCTCCAGGGCTGCAGGTCTGAGCTGGTGTGCTGGGAAAGGCCAACATCTATCGGGGATCTGCTCGTGTACCCCCGCCCCTGCCCCCAGCTCCATTTTCCTGGACTGTGCAGTGGAGCAGGAGAAGACACTGAGCAGCCGAAGGGCTCTAGAGAGCCTGGAAATTAGTTCTCCTTTGAGGTTTGTTTAAGAGGGAGTGTTAAACTTTTTTGAGATTTCTGAAAAGGCTGTGAGAGGAGAGGAATGAAGGGGCTACCGTTTGAATGTAGGCTATGTGCACGTGTCATTTATGTGGTTTTAAATTTATCAACATCATGTATGAAGCAGACATTAATCCCCCCGGTTCTCAATTGAGGAGATTGAGTATCAGAAGGCTGCAAGGCAGAGTGCTAGAATTTGAGCCCAGGTCTGCCTGCCCCCATGACTGTTGATGCTCCTGGAGGCAGGCAGTAGCATGATTGTTGGATAAATTGTCATGTGAGATAGAAATAAGGCTATATTGGTACTTTAAAACATTGAACAGCTTGATAAATGTGGATAACATAATGCAGGATGTAAAGGGGCACTCACAGATGAAATCTATTGAAAATTCCATTGTTTTTATTTTTCTCCTACAACAGGACACTCCCGGGTTTATTGTCAACCGTCTGCTGGTGCCATACCTCATGGAAGCCATCAGGCTGTATGAACGAGGTAGCTGTCCTGACCCGGCCAGGAGCAGCTGGTCTCCCCTCCTGGCGCGGCCCTCCAGGAGTTTGTACAGTGTCTGTAGGAAGGGTGGGATGGTTGGAGTGGAGGGAAGGAGCTTGTGTGTTCTAGCTGTGTGAGCTTGGGCCTCACCCCTCTGGGCCCTGGTACCCTATCACTGTGTTCCCAGGGCCTCCTGGGTTCTCTTTGAGACCTCTGAGGTTCAGCTCTGGGACCCCACTAAGTCCCAGCCAGAACAATTCCACGACCGACTTGGATTTATATCCTGGATCTCTCCTTTTAGTTAAAAAGTTTACTGCTTTAAAGGAAATAATAATTTACAAATCACTGAGTGAGGTGATCTCTAAAATGCCTTAATGTCCCACCCTGGAAGACATGGCCCCCCAGACTGTCTGTTAGCCCAAAACTAAAACCATTCCCGAAGCCAGCTCTTCAGACAAAGATTAGACTGGACTATGGGACATAAAATGATACTTGTGAAGAGTGTGCTTCTTAGCTCAAGTAGATACATGAGACTAAATGGGCGGCACCTGTCCAGAGGTGAGATGAGAAGGCAGAGGGGGTCAGGAGCTGGTTGAATGGACAGGGGAGATCCAGGGTGGAAAGGAGGAGTGTGGTGTCCCAGTGTGAGGAGAGCAACTGGGGTCACATAATAGTGTGTGTATATTTTTGTATGAGAGTCTAAAACGCCTTAAAATCCTAAAATTCTGTGACTGTGTGAAGGGTGATGGGAAATACGGGACAAGGCTTGTATGTGATAAAGACTTCCTAGCAGCCCTCTGCCCTTACTGAGTGATATTGGGGTGCTTGTTTTTTTAACCATAAGGATGGTCTAGAATATTTTCCTCAAATATTGTTGATTGACAAATAATAGTCTTCCCTGTTCTAGAAATACAAGGCCTGGAGTGTGTTCCAGGGGTATAAAATGACATGTCTCCTGCCTACCATCTCCCCCATTTCAAAGGTAAAACAAGCCTTACTGAGATTGGGTGAAAAGTCAGTGTAATTGTTTTCAATTACTTCATTCACAAATGCTTGCCCCTGACAGTGTCATTTTTGATATAAAACATTTACACCAGCTCTTGCAGGGAGATGAAAGCACATTTGCTTCCTCAAAATCTGCTTTAAATATTAAAACTGTCCTCTATGGTTTATGGAAGCAGTTGCCTCACTTTTGCTCCAAGATCAAACCAACACTTCTGTGTTTATCTGTCAACAAATATGCCTAATTACACCTCAAAGAAAGCGTGAAGCATTTTGCCGTACCTTTAAACACATTTTTTTAAAAAAATGCCACTTTTTAGAAGGTAACAGTGGGTGATCCCCATCTTAGTGGCGTTTTTCTCACTGAAACATACTGTCACTTTGATACATTTTCAGATGTGCTGTGTGTCTGATTGTTAGTTGAGAACCGTTTTCTTGTTCTCTGCTCCTCCCACCAGCCAGCAGTGGTCCTTTCTAAACAGGTGCGTTTCCCTTTGACCCTCACCGTCCGTCGCTAGCCACTGTGAGGTGAGGCTGCAAGGGCCATATCTGGCCCCATGTGAAGAGTGCTCATCTGCTCTGGCACTACCGACAACAGATTCCTCATGGTCGGGCCCTTTGCCTCTTTTTCCGGCAGCCTTCTTGGGGCTTGTAAACTGGAGCATTCCCTTTGGAGGGGACCGGACGTCACGTCTGGGTTGGATGCTGCTTCCCAGCCATCCACCTTAAGGTTTCCCCTCCTTAGGTTGCCCCTCCAGCTTTGTACCACGTCCCTCTGCTGCTTTGCTCTTCTCCCCATTTCAGCCAGCACAGAGGAGTGCTGAGCAGCATGCCCACCATCCAGTTGCCATTTACCTGCTGCTCAGCTGCTCTGAGCATCAATGACACTTTGAAACCGGAAATTATCTTGGGATCTCCCTCTCTTGCCTGCCACTTCTGTCCACCGGTCATTTTTCATTCGTGTGTGCTGCCTTTTCATCTCTCCTTTCCCTCTGCCAGTCCGGCTGCTTCAGCTCCTTCAGGCAGCAGAGGAACTCATCTGACATGTCTTTCCAAACTGGTATCCTCTATAACACAGTCCTCGGCCACACTTGCAGAAAAAATGGCAAGTTGTTAAAGAAATGTAGGACACACTGTGTACTGTATCTCCCACATCTCCAGCTGAGGGAGTCTCAGGATGCAGTAGCATATTAAAAAAACCTCTGCAGTGTTAACACTCTTGACTTCGTTTAGCCCAGCCCTTTCCAAACGCATTTGGGAAGAACCTTTTTCTGCAGCACGATTGATTGCCCCCAGCCGTGGAGCGCTCCATGCACACCTGTCGTTAAATGCTGCCTCGTGTGGTGGAGGCTTGTCATAAGGATGTGTGGCATATTCGAGCAGAGAATCGTCTCAGCCATGGACCAGTCAGGTCTCCTGGTCACTGAGTGGCTTTCAGGAAGCCACGAGGCCCTCCCACCAGTGCCTCTCACTGACTCCCTGTGGTGTCTACCCGTGGTTCATTGGCCCTCTCTCACCACTGCCCCCAACTGCTCCGAGCCTCATGGCTTCTGCTGTGTTGTGCCTTCTGTCTCAGTGCCCTTCAGCTTCTGTCCTCACTCTCTCCCTTTCAGAACAGTTCGCTATAATTGAGGGCCTGACTGGTGCAGTTAGTCACTTTTGTCCCTGTGGGTCAGAGCTGTCTCTCCACACGTTTGAGGAGGCAGACGCTCACTGTGATTGGTCCGGCAGGGTGGGGGGCTGCATGGTTAGCTCTTAGGAGAGCTGTGCGGGTGCAGGCTCTGGTAGCTTAATGAGCCCGCCTCCCAGTCACTGTCTGACATTCTGCTCACTGTCATTCCCAGCTCAAGACGTTTTCAGTGGTTCTGTAGTGACCTACCAACTCTAACGCCCTTGGCAGTGAACCTCCTTCCTCCTCACCCTCGGCCCCTGCTGCTATCAGCACCACATGCTCACAAGGCCCCACTGGAGCTTCCTCAGTGCTGCGCGCTGGACGTAATCTCTGTTGTCATAACCGTCTTTATGCTTTACGTCCCTGTTGAGGCTCTTGCCACTCTCTGCCCTGTGGCATGTTATCTTTTTTCTGTTGTACTGTTCTCTGGGACAGTGTCTGGGTCCTCCTCATCTTTATACCCCAAAGTGCTTGTCTGTGACAGGCATTTAATAGCTAACTGTTGGTGAATAAAGTGGCTGGGCCCTGTTTCTCATCTGTATTGGTGTGATCCCGGTTTCTTGTTTTTGCCGAGAATGGGTGGTAGGTGGTGCTGATGAGCTAGTGAGAGAAAGATGCTGGGGCAGGTCCCCCGTCCCAGCTTACCGGTCCCCAGCCCAGAAGATTGGAAAGTTCACTGATGAAGCTTTTCTTTGTTGTCTTGTCCAGAGTTAGGGGCTCTTAACCTCGGGGAGAAGGAGTTCCATGAACCTCCCACAGCTGGTGTAGAATTCTGTGTACATGTGTGGTTTTTATGGAGAGAGGGTCAGATTCTCAGAGAAGTACTTGACTCTAAAGAAGTGTAGGAATTATTAGTCCGTAAAACATGACACAACATTTAACCCATACTTGGCATACCAATCTGCGTGTGTTTATTTCTCGTTTTGTTTTTTTTTGTTGTTGTTTTTGCAACTATTTTATTCTGTACCACTCAGAAGAATTTACATTTACACTGACTGTAAAACTGTTTAGATTTTTTTACATGATACGCTGTAATTATTTTTTCAAGTACAATTGTCCTCCAAAGAGTCTCTGACTCTGGAATTACACCTTGCCACTAGCTCTAGGGTTCATTGTCCTCTCCTTGAATATAGATTTGACTAAATAACTTTAGTTAAATTGGAACTATTACATAATCGGATTTCTGCCCACAAGGAGCTTACACTCTAATGAGGGGAGCTAGACCATAATCAGTGAACCAATAGATAACATTGTTAGGTTGTGATCAGTGATAGTGGAGAACAATCGTCAGTGGGATAGTGGGGTCCTGTCTTGGAGTTCCAGCAGTCACTGTTTTATATATTTTATACGTAGCAGTGTGTCCTCTCTCTGATGGGGCAACACTTCAGCAGAAAACTGAAGGAAGTCAAGGTTCAGGCCATACAAACATCTGAAGGCCGAGCGTCCAAGCGCAGGGACCAGTAGGTGCTAAGCCATGAGAGAGGGGTATGTTTGGCTGTCAACTCCCGTGTTCTTATAACACCGTAGAAGCCTCGGGCTCTGGTGAAATCCTCTGAGTAGAATCCATTTACAAGCTGCAGAGCCACACCCCAGATATGACATGTGCCGTCTCACCCCTGCTTTTGCATGTGCTGTTCTCTCTGCCTGGAATGCCCTCCTCACCCACTCTTCTCCTGGGATTCTCTTCATCCTTGGGAACCTGGGCCTCAGCAGTGGTGGTTTGGGTGAGTTTGTGGTGGTCGGACTAAATCTCTCCATCTTTGCTCACACAGAACCTTGTGAATCTTCAACACTTGTTACGTTGAAATTTTTGGTGTACACATCTGAGTTCTCTCATAAGCTCTGAGAACTTGTCTGTTTTTTTTCTTTGTCTCATTCTGTGCTTGGTACATGTTAGAAACTAAATACAAGTTGAATGAATGAAAGAGGGCCTTTATAAGGTTAATATATATTATCATTCTTCGCTTTTTTATGGCCTAAAATTCAAATCACAATTGTCAGAATCCTCTGGTTGACTAACTGGTGTAGTACTAATAATGTCACCCATGAAAAATAATTGGATGGTACTTTAATTTCATCACTTTGAATTACCTTGCAATCCTTTGACTTTAGTTTAGTATTTCATATGCCTTGAAAAATAAGTCTTTGTAGATGTTTAAGTAGTTCTTGCTCTTTGTGCCTGAAAGGCTGCAATTTTTAGGCATAAAATCCTGTCTGTTTTAGCATTCTCCCCCCGCCCCCGCCCTTAACTAGCTTTGGTATGATTGACCATTACTTTATGTTTTAGAACAAAATTCTAGATAGGTACTGTCCAGTTCCTGATTTTGAAGGAAGGCAGCAGTTCCCTATAAAGGCCTCTTGTGTCCCAAGGTCAATACGTTAAGGGTAAAATTCTTAGGAAAAAGCCCATTGACCTCTGTCTTAGTCTACTCACCCCACTCTCAAACCTGCTGGACAATTCTAAATAATGTTTGGGCTTTTTAAACGGTTGTCTTGACTAAAGAGTTCATGTGAATGTTCCATGGGAATACTCGTTACTTACAAACCAAGAAAGAAAATAAATATATTTTCCACACAAAAACAGCTTATTAGTTCATACCTTTTTTTAAAGAAGCCTATTTCTCAGTCAAAAAATATGATGTAGCTTTAAATATGATATTTTAATAAATTATTCCAGAGTTGGAAGATCCCCACCAGGGCCTTCTCTCTCCATCAGCAAGGTAGCAATGCTCTAGAATTTACATCACACAGCAGAATAGCTTTGAAAATTTTGTGACCTATTTGGCTTGTACTTCTGAGGTGAAATCTTAACTCTAGCCAGGAATCCTGACCCTAAGCGTTTTTTGAACGTGCAGATCTACAAAACTCCAGTAATTGTGGGACCAGCCCCGTGATGGGGAGAACTGTGGGAGCGATGGTGGTGACTCAGTGTTGCCCTTTTCTCCCAGGTGACGCGTCCAGGGACGACATCGACAGTGCTATGAAGTTGGGAGCGGGGTACCCCATGGGCCCGTTTGAGCTTACTGACTACGTTGGGCTGGATACTACAAAGTTCATTGTGGACGGTAGGAATTGGAGTTCTCTGTTCTCTGTCTTTTATTGAGGTGAGGTAGTGTCTGTGAACTATGGACTATACTGCCTATTTAAAACAGAACTTATGAGCCTAAGCAGACCTTCCAGAGTACCTCCCTGCATCACCAGCTTTAAGATTCAAGTTAGTAGGGGAAGGGAAAATGTGATTGTGTAGTGCCTCTTAACAGGGTAACCTTTTTTATCTTTTTAATTTTTAATTACAGATTTCACAGGATGTTACAGATATAGTACGGACAGGTTCTGGGTATCCTTCACCCAGTTTCCCCCATGGGTACATCTTTCATAACCATAGTATGGTATCAAAACCAGGAGACTGACATTGGTACAACGTGTCATTCACCACGTGTTGATTTGCATGAACACCATTGAGATCAAGTACACAACCATTTTTTAAGATGTACCCATTTTAATGTAGTAACTCTGAAGACAGGGTAAAAATAATTATTAAAACTGGGCTGAAGTCCCATGTAGCTCATTACTCAAAACTGCTGCAGTCAGGTGTAGCTCATTATTATCATGTTTCACAAAGAATACTTGCATGTTTGAGAGGACTGAGAAGCGTGAGAGTCTGCATTTTATGAGGACACAGAATATACCAGTGGTGGCAAATGCAGATTTTAAACATGCATTCTGAAAGCTGTTGACTGAGGAGTCAAACCAGGAATTAAGGGGCTCTGCTTGTGTTCTTGGCCCTCTGGTAAACTGAAGTCTGACGTTAGTGATCACCAAGAAGGGCCGGGATAAACAGCCGTGCCACCACGTGGCAGCAGAGGCTCTAGGGCTGATGTGGCTGGGCCAGCCAAGCCCTCCTTGTGCCTCTGCTGTGGTGGCCTGAGTGGGTGCCACACCCTAGAGGCTCTCCCACATCAGAATAGGAGCTCTTTTCTCCAAGCTCTGCCAGTCTTGTCCTGGCAATGCTGAGGCATAGTAGTAAACACAGGACTTCATCCGAAACTCTTTCCCTCCTCTAATAGGGTGGCATGAAATGGATGTACAGAACCCCTTGTTTCAGCCCAGCCCGATCATGAATAAACTGGTAGCAGAGAATAAGTTGGGCAAGAAGACTGGAGAAGGATTTTACAAATACAAATGATGCTCAGCTCCTCTGGCTCCGGGAAGAACCCACGGAAGCAAGCATGTACCAGCCGGCTCCCCAAGTGCCCGTGGGAATGTTCTCTGGTCAGACATTCCCTCACACCGCACAGTCTGCTCAGTGTACATTTTTATTATCTTTCTGAAGTAGTTATTTACACTAGTTGCAGTAATAACTGATTCCTTCACAGAGAACTAATTCCCTTTTTCAGTCTGTTCATTTTTGGGTATTTCCTAAAAAGCTTTATACCCTTGGTGCCTTGGAGCAAACATTACTTTTGGACTTTTTCATTTTCGTAAAGAATTGCCTGAATTCACTCACTTGTAAAGGGAAAAAGCCTTCCTCTGAGAGCACACTGTCTTCATCATTGCCTCGCAGGGGAGTCATGAGCCATTGGTATGTGGTATGTCTGTGAAGTGTGTACTAGAACATTCGCTACCTGCAGCTTCAGCCTTACCTTACATTCTGGGCGTGACCTAAGATGTTACGTCCTTGTTCCACTCATCATCAGGATGCTGCTGCTGAATTGGTGGGAATAACTCAGTGCTGGGTTTGCAGGAAGAGCTCTCTTTTCATGATCATTCACATCTGCAATCTTAATGATTACTCTTTTTTTTTTTTTTTAAAGAAATCCGTGTGTTACAAACTGCCTGTAAATTGACTTCAATAAAATGTAATCTTTTAATCTGTAAGAATTTGGATCAAAAATAAAAATATGTGTAATTTCAAATCATAATAAATTTAAGTGATTATAAAAGTAAAGATTGGTAATTTAAGCAAAAGCTATACCCAGTCTTCTTTGGCTTACTATTCTTTTTTAAAGTGTCAGTGGTGGGAAAGGAACAGCAAGGAAAGACATTCATGTATAAACCTGCCTGCGACTGTCCCTTCCAGATTTCTTCCCAGTAAAGCAGTAATAAGGCACAGAGAAAGATTTTTAAGGAACATCTGTTTTTTCTTTGCCAGCAAAGTCCAGTAGTGTAACACAAGCTTCTTTTAATCATTGGCCTGAGGAAGTGTCTTCCAGGATCGAATTTTCAAGCTGGAAAGATGTCAAAAACCCTGAAGTCAGTGGCCTCACAGAGAGCTCAAATGATGTGCCCAAGGTCACCAGATATTTTGTAGCAGGGCCAGAATTAGAACTAGGTTGTGATGATAAAATTAAATACAAAGTAGCAAATTAGAAAATCTAAATCCAGAGTTGCAGACAGGACTGTCACCAACATGGACATCACAGTTCTAATGACTGAGAAATTGTTTGTCTTCGTTCTGTGACTGATAAAAGGGTGTTTATAAATACATTTTTTAATTTGAATCTAATTATAGTAGAGAGTGAAAATAAACAGACATGCACTGACATTTCTACCACACATAGAACCTGGTTTATTTAGGAAACTTTTGGGTTATTCTTACAAAACGTTTCGTAACGAAAAAAGGAAGCACCTGGGAAGCCACCACTATTTCCATTAATAAAGGTTACCCTTGTGGTCTGACAGCTCCCTGCTCACTCCCAAGCTGACTCTTGACCTTTGACATGAGCCCTGGGCTTAGGAAGACAGGACTTGACTTCTCACTCTCTGACCAGAGTCCCCATAGAATGTGTGTGGCCCTTGTCCTGGAAATGGCAGTGCTCTTTCTTGACCACTGAATTCCAGAAAAGAGATAGAACTCAGCAACGTGCCTGTCAGCCCTGAGAACCGCGCCTGCCGGGATACAAGGGTAGGGGCACAGCAACCTTTTTCTGACTGAGATTTTTAAATGCACCTTTAGACTACCAAAAGTCAAAAAGCCTGGCAGCCTCGGAGCATCTTTTTATTCTTTTCAGAATACCTTTTCCGTGCATCCTATTTGGGACCTGGAACACATTTTGAACATCCTTCTCTCCTTATACATGGGAAGCGGGAGTGCCTTTCTCCCTGTCTTTTCTCTCTGAGGTGAGTACAGCTGCTTCCCACAGGGAACTCCAAGGACTGAAGGAAGGTCTCCTCAGTCAGGTCCTCTGCTTCCAAATACAGACCAGCTGTGCATGGAGCTGCTGCCGTTTGCCGCAGTCTGTGGTTGAAAACCGAACCTTAGTAAGAACCCCATCAGGCCTTATGTTTTCCTCTGCTGTGTTTTGTCCACACTTGTTTAGGAAGGTGGGTGAGTCCAGGCGGTGCTGCTGGGCCCCGGCCTCACCACTGCCATCTCTCCTCCCTCCCCAAGCTTACCTCCCAATAGAAACCATGAATGTTTTATTAAAAAAAATTTTAAAGTACCTCTTAGTGTTTTTATTCCTACAATAGAAATGAAAATATAAGTTGAAAAATAAAATGATACAATTTATGAAATGTCTTGTCGAATGAGACTGAGCCGCTGAGCATAGCTATCACGTAGGCCTCAATTACGTTTAGTAAGATGGAGTACTTTGAAGAATAGTTTTAATGTTTACTAGATGTCTGTAAAATAAAAGTTACAGTCCATTAATATCTTTAAGATCACTGTAAGTAACAGTTCCTCGGGAAAATAGTTGGCTAACTTCTGACATCAGTTGTAAGGTGTGTTTGCCGTACTGGAACTGCTAAGTGGCATGGCATGGGGGTAAGGTGGGGCCACGTCTTGGGACAGAATCTGTGGTATAAAAATCTCTTCGTTATAAAATGATTCACCACTGGGTTCTGTTACATACTGAATTTCTGGTTATTTAACACGTCAGCTTTCAGAAGTTCAGTTTAGACTAAACCACTCATAGTTGATAGGGTAAGACCAGTACATTAGTCACGGCTTATACAACAACATTCAGTAATTATGTTTTCTCTCTTTGTTGGTGAGTTATACTTTTCCCACATTTGAAACAAGCTCTCATCTTGTCCCACCTTGATTTTAATCCACTTAATATTTCAACCTAAGTAACCGATTAAGTCTACCAAAAATACAAGGTGTGGCTATAATTTTATGGAACTGTCTTGTAAATAAGTATGGATGCTGCATAAATAGTAATCTTAAAAATGCTTTGAACAAGGGCGCATTGCTGTATCTTCAAGACTGTTTTGAAAGGCAGAACCCGTTTGGTTGTAATTATTTTTTAAATCAGTCTCAATATTTCATAATCACAATTTTCGTCGTTATTTTAGCAATTTTTCTTAACACCTATTTTTAAATGGCAGAACAAAGTTTAACTCCTGAAGGACACAAAAATCGTATCGATTCTATTATTCAATTTTTAAGTTAAAATCACTTAACTATAGCTGCTGAAGTATGAATCTATATATATGATCAACACCACAGACTTTGGAATTCAAACAGATCTGGGCTCTAGTTCTCAACTCACCACCCTACCTGTAACCTCAGGGTTCTTTCCGGTTTGGATATATCTGCCGAGACGGGCGTAACTGGAACCTGTCCCATGGGGCTGTTAACAGGTGCTGCGCACACTGCGTGGCATGGACAGGCCAGTTATGGCCACCCTTTCTCCTCTGCGTCCAGCTTGGAATGAGGCCACAGTTCCTATAAACCTAACGGGTTACAGTCAGCCCTGAACCTGGGGGAGGAGACTGAAGACTGGCAGCAGACCCAAGTGCCTTGTAAAAGAGAGTCTTAGAAGTTAAGCTGTTGGGCCACCTGGGGAAGAGATTAGAGCTGGAGCTCCATGCTCCACCACACAGCCGCTCCAGAAGGTCTTTCCAAACTTCTGCAGAGGTGCTGCTCAGGCTAATCAGGAGGGGTTAAAGTGCAGGGAAACAGTCACTCCTGTAAGTTACGTTTTATGTTGATGTATGGGCAGTAGACGGGATGGTTTAAGACTCCAGGAAAGAAGTAAGTACCTAGGAGGGAAGCTCCCAAAATTCTTCTAACACATAGGGTAATTAGGAAAACGGTGATAGATGAACAGGAGAAAAACTTCAATCTCTTGTAGTGTAGTTTTCAAATGGCATTAGGTGAGCTTCTAAAGATTCACTCTTAGGGCCGAAGCTGTGGGAGTGAGTCCCCACTAAATCTATTAATTAGTTACTTCAGATGGGAGCAATAGCAGGGATCACCCTTAGGGCTGAAACTAATTCAGGCAGCTCTTTAATCAGTGTCAAGGAGCCGGGAGGGGTTACCATAGCTGACTTAAGCATTAGCTTATTAAGGTAGAGCTTCTTTGTATGGCAGAGGATTTGTGATGCAGAGAAGCCGTGGTGTCTGAATGTGGGTCTCCAAACCACATTGCTTTAGATGCACTTACTGGAATATTCCGCCAGAAAAATGTAGCCTGTTCTCAGGCAAACAGGTATTATAAAGGAAAAAGGCCTGGAATGAGAACTCTGATTCCTCCTGTCTCAAACAGCCACTTGACTCGAATACCAAGTTTAGAAGACAGGAAGTAGAAGCTCCCAAAAGCGGTGCTGGGGGAGGAAGGCGTTTGGAAAGTAAGTTTCTACTTCGGGCAGTTTGAATGGCTGAATCCTAAAAGCCTCATGCCAGAGCTTTGAGGAGGTCTTGGCATATGTTTCTGGGAACGTGGTTTTCCGAGCTCTTTATCCTCAATATTGAAGTTCTGGGGAAGGGCGAGGGCACACAGCAGTCTTTCCCTCCACCACACTGATTCGTGGTAGACCAGGTAAGCAAAGTGAAAAGTTCTTGTCTAGTCCTGCTCTAGTCCCCAGGAGTCCCAGAGAAGAGGCTGTCTGGTGCAAAGGTGCTCTGGATTTTAGGTGAAGAAGCTCCTGCTTAACTGGTGAAAACTCTGCAAAAGGGAGGGAAATAGAAACTTTAGTGTACGCATGCATCCTGGTCTGAGAACGCGCAGTGCACAGAGGTGAGAAAGAGAATTAACTACCCTGTCAGCACTTGGTCTCAGGTGGATTCTTGCCAGTAGCCAGCACACTGTTCTATCAAGTCATAGGCCTAAGGTAAGGTTATTAATGCTATGTCTTGATTTTCTCTATTGTCCTCCCATTCCTTGTGTATGTGTACTGGGGGGAAGGGAGCTTGTCTTTTGCTAAGAGAGAGAATTAGTTTCTAGCTTCCTTTTGTTAAAATCACAGCTAATCCCAAATACCAGAAGGTTGGTGACAGTACATCTTATTCACATGACTTGCAATTTGCACACCTATCCCACCCCCCATGAACCACAGCCTCCTTGGGACTCTGCGCTCCAGGGTCCTTTATCACCACTTGAAATTCCCCACCAGTACTGGCTGAAGAAGGAGTCCTGGTGGTGCAGTGGTTAAGTGTTTGGCTGCTAGCCAAAAGGTCAGGGGTTTGAATCCATCAGCCGCTCTAAGGGAGAAAAGACCTGGTGACCTGCTTCCACAAAGATTACAGCCTAGGATGGGAATGCAAAATGGTACAACCATTTTGGAAAATGATACGGTGCTTCCTTAGAAAACTAGAAATAGAAATACCATATGATCCAGCCAATCCCACTCCTAGGAATATATCCTAGAGAAATAAGAGCTGTCACACGAATAGACACATGCACACCCATGTTCACTGCAGCATTGTTCACAATAGCAAAAAGATGGAAACAACCTAGATGCCCATCAACAAACAGATAAACTGTGGTACATGTGGTACACAATGGAATACTATGCAATGATAAAGAACAATGATGAATCTGCCAAGCATCTCACAATATGGATGAATCTGGATGGCATTATGCTGAGTGAAATGTCAATCACAAAAGGACAAATATTGTATGAGACCACTACTTTAAAAACTCATGAAAAGGTTTACACACAAAAAGAAACACTCTTTGATGGTTACGAGGGAGGGGAGGGGTGGGGGTGGAGTGGAAAAACACTAAGTAGACAATAGATAAGTGGTAACTATGGTAAAGGGTAATTACCGACAGTACACAATACTGGGGAAGCCAGCACAGCTTGTTCAGGGTAAGGTCATGGAAGCTCCATGGACACATCCAAACTCCCTGATGGACTGAATTGTTGGGCGGAGGGCTGTGGGGACCGTGGTCTCAGGGAACATCTAGCTCAATTGGCATAACATAGTTTATAAAGAAAATTTTCTACATTCTACTTTGGTGAGTAGCATCTGGGGTCTTAAAAGCCTGTGAGCGGCCATCTAAGATACTCCACTAGTCTCACCCTGACAGGAGCAAGGGAGAATGAAGAAAACTAAAGGCACAAGGGAAAGATTAGTCCAAAGGGCTAATAGACCACAACTACCGTGGTCTCCACTAGACTGAGTCCAGTGCAACTAGATGCTGCCCGGATACCACCACTGACTGCTCTGACAGGGATCACCACAGTAGAGGGTCCTGGACAGAGGAGGAGAAAAATGTAGAAAAAATTCTAACCCACAAAAAAAGACCAGACTTAACTGGCCTGAGAAAGACTGGAGAAACCTGAGAGTATGGCCCTTGAACACCCTTTTAGCCCAGTAATGAAGTCACTCCAGAGGTTTACCTCTTAGCCAAAGATTAGACAGCCCCATAGGACAAAACAAGACTAATGGGGTACAACAGTCCAGGGACAAGGACTAGAAGACAGGAGGGGACAGGAAAGCTGATAATAGGGAACCCAAGTTCGAGAAGCAAGAGTACTGGCATGTCATGGGGTTGTTAACCAATGCCATAAAACAATATATGTACCGTTTAATGTGAAGCTAGTTCTGTAAACCATCTAAAGTTCAATTTTAAAAAATGCAAAAATGTTAAAGATTACAGCCTAGGAAACCCTATGGGGGAGTTCTGCTCTGTTACATGGGGTCGTCATGAGTTGGAATCAGCGACATAGAACAACTGGCTGAAGATTTTGTCATCCAGTCTGAGAAACTCTGTTGTGGGGAGAAAAGGCTGAAGGGGAGAGTAGAGAGGAGCATTCCAAACAAGTTTCAGAATAAAAGTTGCAGTTGGCCACAATGTTGAATGTGCCTCATTCAAATTGAAAGGTCATGAAAACAGGATGGTTTTTGCCAGGGCTGCCTAGATGACTGAGTTTTCTAAGACCAGACACTGAGAGAAATACAGCCCTAGCTAACTGGAACTTAGAAGTGGAGGAGGCATAGCATATGCCAGCATGTACGAAACAAGTAAGATTTTTCACCAGGTACCTCTGGACTTTCAGTAAGCACCCCGGAGAGCACCACGCACCCCTTGCTTTGTGAGACTTGGAGGTTCATCGGTGCTGAAGGGTCTCTCAAGACCTGGGCATGAAGGGTAAGCTAGATTTTAAAACTGTTGCCTTTCTTCAATTGTGCAGTGGTTGTCTAAACTAACTCTGAAAGGGTCTGTAATAAACAGGCCAATTTTGGGGGCTGCCATTTTACTTTTGTTGCCTTACAAAGTTATCTTGCTGATGAAAGAAAAATCATTACAGTACAGAACATATGTCTCAAATTCTGAGACAAAGTTGGAGAAAATGACTATCAGTTCCACTGGACTACAAAGCAACAGTTACGACGATGTGTGATTACTTCTCTTATTTGTATGCAGTCTTCTTAGTCCATTTGGCAAATAATATATTTTCTACCAGTTTCTCCCAAAATTGTTTATGGAGTTGAAAAATTTAATCAGTTAGCTGGTAATATCTCAAGACTTTGACTCAGTAAAAACCAGATGCTGCCCCTTTTGTTTAAGTACTGTCTTGATTTTGGTCCAAAATAGACTGGTTCGTCCTGGCTACCAACTGCTTCCATGGGCAGAAAAAATAAACTCATATGTTCTATGGCTATGGGCAATAAAATAAAAATTTCTTACACTGGACAAAAAAGCATGTTTTCTAAAAAACAGAAAACCATTTAAGAAGAAATTTAGCCCACGAAGAAGTGTGCTCAGAGGGGTTGAGTGCACAGCACCCAACAAATGTAGAACTGGACTTTGTCCAGGTCTAGGTGACTCCAAACCTGGGATTTCCCCAACTGTGCCCCTCCTTCCTAATATAAGTAGCTGTTTTTTAAAGTCCAACTTAGTAGTTGGGGAGGGGGATGCTTGGACATTGTAACAAATGTTGATGGTGAACCATCTTACAAGTAATAAAAAACATTTTTCTAGTGCACAATTATTTGAGCATAGCCCATTGGCAGGTACTTAATAAAAACGTCGAGTGAATGCACTGATTTTCTTTTTTTTAGTACCAGTCTACTGTGACCCACACATATGCTGATGATGTTGGCACTGTTTCTTCAGTAAGGGCAAGGAAGTGAAGTCACTTAAGTTCTTCAAGTAAGTTCTTCAAGTTTTACTGTAAATTATTATTTTAAAATCACCTAACATCCTAATTGCTATAAAATTCCACAGTAGGTTGATTTGTGCCAATAATGTTTATTTTAAATAGCTGCTCTTGGTACACCCTTTCCTTTCATCTCTGCAGCCATCCCTAGTTGCAGAGTTAGATAATGCAGGTTTTCCCAGATGGAGAGTTGCAAAAGTTTTAGAATAGCAGCTTTCAAAATGATGTCCACTAAATGATAGTCACAAAATCAATGATCTTATTTTTGCCACTATACAAGCGTTGTTTAGAAACACATCCTTCTAAATATTAAGATGCTTAACCACAAATTTTACAGCTCCTGTTTAAAAATGTTATCCATTTTTTTGTAACATTTTTAAATACCCCTTGCCTTTGAGTTGATTCTGACTCACAGTGACCCTATAGGACAGAGTGGAAGTAGGAACTGTAAAATTAGGGATGACATGGGAATTCCAGAACACTTAATTGTGCTCATGCAGAACCTGTACACAGACCAAGAGGCAGTCGTTCAAATAGAATAAGGGGATACCGAGTGGTTTAAAATCAGAAAAGGTCTGCGTCGGTGTTTGTATCCTTTCACCATATTATTCAATCTGTATGCTGAGCAAATAAACGGAGAAGCCAGACTATATGAAGAAGAATGCAGCATCAGGATTGGAGGAAAACTCACTAACAACCTCAATACGAAGATGACACGACCTTGCTCACTGAAAGTGAAGAGGACTTGAGGCACTTACTGATAAAGATCAAAGACCACAGCCTTCAGAACGGATTACACCTCCACATAAAGAAAACAAAAAGCCTCACAACTGGACCAATAAGCAACATCATGATAAACGGAGAAAAGATTGAAGTTGTCAAGGATTTCATTTTAATTGGATCTACAATCAACACCCATGGAAGAAGCAGTCAACAAATCGAACGACTTATCGCACTGGGCAAATCTGCTGCAAAAGACCTCTTTAAAGTATTGAAAAGCAAAGATGTCACTTTGAGGGCTAAGGTGCACTTGACCCAAGCCATGGGGTTTTCAGTCCCCTCACATGCATGAGAAAGCTGGACAACGAACAAGGAAGACCAAAGAAGAATTGATGCCTTTGAATTGGGTTGGCGAAGAATAGCGTATATACCACGGACTGCCAGAAGAATGAACTAATCTGTCGTGGAAGAAGTAACAGCCAGAATGCTCCTTAGAAGCAAGGATGGCAAGAGTTCATCTTAGGTACTTTTGACATGTTATAGGAGGGAGCAGTCCCTGGAGAAGGACATCATGCTTAATAGAGGGTCAGAGAAAAAGAGGAAGACCCTCAATGAGATGGATTGACACAGTGGCTACAACAGTGGGCTCAAGCATAACAACAATCGTGAGAATGGCGCAGGACCCGGCAATGTTTCGTTCTATTGTACATAGGGTTGCTATGAGTTGGAAGCGACTCGGTGGCACTTAACAACAGTAGCAACGTGAAACAATGGTTCAACTTGTCATATATAAATATACATATTTTTCCTTTCTGTGTTTCTCTGTGTGCGTATCTCCTCAGAAGCTAGGTTTGCAGGGCAGATCTTAAAATTCCCGAAGTTCCCATGTATGGGTGATAATATCCTGTAGGCAGAAACAGTAAATGTCATTTCTTAATAAACACTATTATGTCATATGGAATTTATATTTCTCTTTTGTGTCAGAACCATGCATTGCTCCCTCATGATTTTTCTTCTTTAAAAGGAAAGCCACACAGACATCTTGTTATTATTCACTGACCCTTTATTGGAAGTTTCCATATTGTTCCAGACTTACAAAATACAGAGGAAAAAATTATTGTACTTAGACAGCTGTAGTCGTGAGACAGTTCAAAAGTCCCTTTCCAGCTAAACAGGTAGTTACCAGCAACCCTAGCAACCAAACAAACAAAAACCAGGAGGAAAAACCCCTCTTCATAATGACCAGCATACCAGCTGTGATCTCAGGGAAAAACTCAGCACCAAATCACTCAGATCAAACAGAAGCTGTGGCCGTAGGAGCATCTCTTTCCTCACAGGTGTCCCCGGGCTAGTTTCTCTTTTGTCCATACTTCAAGGGGGACTCTTGACTCTCCTTCGCCAGAACTGCTGCCTGCAGAAGGCTGGATTTTGGTGGAATGGGTCAGGAATGGGCACTGGGCAGTGACATCCAAGTTATTTGGGAAAATTATTCTAGAGGAAATACAGAAAAGTAGGAGTGGGCCATGAGTTTGTGGAAGGGACACTGGCTCAGAGGGTTCAAACAACCCATTTTACTCAATGTCATTTTGTCAGTTTTTGTGTGTGTGTCATAAGAAACGTAGAGGAGGAATCGAGGGAGAGGGGTTGGGTGAGCTTTGGCCAAGTCTTGATTTTCAGGTTTATATAGGTGGCGCTCCAAGCGACATGTAACGACCTTATAGGACAGAGTAGAACTGCCCCATAGGGTTTCCAAGGAGCGGCTGGTGGATTCAAACTGCCAACTTTTTGGTTAGTAGCCAAGGTCTTAACTACTACACCACCAGGGCCCCGGCAACGGGTTTGGTTTGTTTTTATAGGTGGCACAGTGGTTGAGAGTTACAGCTGCTAACCAAAAGATCGGCAGTTCAAATGCACCAGCTGCTCCTTGGAAACCCTGTGGGACAGTTTTACTCTGTCCTATAGGGTCACTATGAGTTGGAATCGATTCAACGGCAATGGATATGTCTGTTTGGGTCCTTTGGTGGCACAAACAGTTCAGCACTTGACTCTAGCCAAATGGTTGGCAGTTCGAATCCACCCAGAGGCTCCCGAAAGATCGCAGCCTCGAAAACCCTATGGAGCAGTTCTACTCTGCACACATGGGGTCGCCATGAGTCAGAACTGACTCGATGGCAACTAACAGTGTGTCTCTGTATACTTGTTTCTTCCCAAGATCCAGAAGAGCCATAACCTTTTTTCAAAAAGTAACACTCCAAGGTCACCTCCTACACCATTTTGTTTAAGATTTCCTAGTTAACCTTCGAAAAGACCATGGTGGCAGCTGTGGACTGTTTTAACTACTTGGTTCGTATATATTAAGAAACCTCAGATAATTTTCCAATGAAGTTCTGGCCACAGCTGAATATGAAACCTTTATAACAAGTAGGTCCCCTGAACATAACAGACTCCCCTCAGCCCAGTTCAAGTTTAGGACTAAATGAATAGAAATTGGAGAGGCTCCAGAGGATAGTAATGAAAATGATTAAAGGACCAATGATGAAAGGTTCAAGGAATTGGGATTACTTAGCCTGAAGAAAAATTTGAGGGGTGATTTAATGGCAATCTTCAAGTACAGTATGTGGAGGGTTATTACAAGTATGGTAGCCAGCTGTTCCCCAGCTGTGTTAAAGGTTGAACAAGGAAAACTAGAATTTCAGCAAGAGAGATTTCAGTTAGACTAGTGGTATCAATGGTTCTCAAAACTAGCTCAAGAGATGGAATACCATTGTGGAAGACACTCAATATTGTTTTAAACTTAAAATATATAATTTTTGCTAAATCAGATACCAACTTATATACTAGTATGATCAAAGTTTAACGGAAAGCTATGGGATAAGATTTGTCAAGGATTGCATTTTACTTGGATCCACAATCAATGCCCATGGAAGCAGCAATCAAGAAATTAAACGACCTATTGCACTGGGCATATCTGCTGCAAAAAAACCTCTTTAAAGTGTTAAAAAGCAAAGATGTCACTTTGAGGACTAAGGTGTGCCTGACCCAAGCCATGGGATCTTCAATTCCCTCATACGCGTAGGAAAGCTGGACAATGAATAAGGAAAACCAGAGAAGAATCGATGCCTTTGAAGTATGGTGTTGGCCAAGAATATTGAATATACCACGGACTGCCAGAAGAATGAACAAATCTGTCTTGGAAGAAGGAACAGCCAGAATGCTATTTAGAAGCCAAGTATTGTGAGACTTCGTCTCACATACTTTAGACATATTATCAGGGGGGACCATTCCCTGGAGAAGGTCATCATGCTTGGTAGAGGATCAGCAAAAGAGAGGAAAACCCTCAACAAGATGGATTGAGACAGTGTCTGCAATGATGGGCTCAAGCATAACAATGATTGTGAGGATGGCCCAGGACTGGGCAGTGTTTTGTTCTGCTGTACATAAGGTCACTATGAATCGGAACTGACTCGATGGCACCCAACAGCAACATGGAATAGCAACAACTCTGAGGATGGTGCAAGACCACACAGTGTTTCGTTTTGTTGTACGTAGGGTCTCTGAGTTGGAACCAACTTAACAGCACCCAGCAACATGGAATATAAACTCAAAACTGGTAAAATGTTGACTGTGGTTAAAACCTTCCTCCAGCACAGGGACCCCCTGATTTTGGGAGCCCGGTTTGAGAACAAACACACTGTGAAGATGGACAGTACCTGTACGCTCACTGTGGGGAGCGTGGCAAGCTGGTGGCTTTCCTTTCACCATGATTTATGCCTACACCTGGAAAAGGAGGGGGGCAGGTCGTACAGGTCCTTCTGAGGGTTTGCATGTTGACGGGGGAGCCAAGGAGGGTCTTCCTTCCAACACGTGTTAGCCTGTGCTTGTCCGGAGACGGCACCAAGCAGAGCTCCTCCGATGGGGAAGCTCGGGTGCAAGCCGGCCCTGGCCTCAGTCTGTGGATTGAGTTCCCCATTACCCAGTTTTAGATCATCGGGAACGTCACTCTTAATAAAATGACACTTTTTTTTTTTTTTTTAAATGTTTTATTACAAAGCTTCCTTTAAAAAATGCTCAGCACGTTAACTCAAACTGGAATGACAAACGTTAGATGACAGTTTTGGGCAAAGGCTGTGCCTTGCTATTTAAAAAGAAAAAAGGGTACATCGATGCTCATTTTAACAACTGGCATAAAATCCCACTAATTGGCTAATAAAAACAGATACAAATACAGAACATTTAAAGTAATAACAATTCAAGTGCTGGGCTTTTTACAACAAGGGCTGAGAAGGAAAAGAAATGAAAACTCACTGCGAACTGGTCAGCTGGAAGTTACCTGTTAAGGTTTACCTTTTTCAAAAAAGAACAAAAAAAAAACAGAAGAAAAAGAAAGTGAAATCGGACTGCCATGTCTCACAACACAGTGGGTCTGGCTGTTCCATTATTCAGCCCTACAGAACGCCTTACCAAGACCAAGAGGCCACTACAGAAGATTCAGAGAAGCCACTTATCAGACAAGGTATTTCTCAAAAAAAGAGGGCTCCTTTTAATTTCGTTTTTTATTTCAAACATTTCTGGATCTTTGAATTTTATTTAAATGCTCGTAGCTAGCAAAATATACAAGAAAATTAAAACTAAAAAGTGTAAATTAAAAAAAAATTCAAGTTTAAAAAAAAAAAGAAGCAAACAGAAGATTGATCCTTTTGCACTGTTAAATAAAGCTTTAGGAGAAAGGAAGAGAAAGAGAAACAAAGACAGGAACAAAGAGGGAACTCTTCCACAAATTCCTCCGCTGGGATGCTGACGGACGGACGTGCTGGTGGCTGGCTCCAGTTGCTGACGGCAGGCAAATGCAGCCAAGTTACTGTCCTTGCCAAAATGTTACAGGTATCCATGCAAGATGCTCTGGGAAGTTCCCAGCAGAGATGGGAGAGGGAATCTTCTCAGCGGACCCAGGGCCTGCTAGCATTCTTCTGTGCTTTCTAATTTTCTTTTTGGAAAACCTTTTTTAAGTTTGATTTTGGAACTTGGCTCTTGCAGTAGACGAAAGGGGTTTGGCAGTGATTGTCTATGGATCAGCGTCTCTAGCAGCGACCTCAGGATGAAGTTGGTGTCAATTCTCCTTTGGGGTTGACTGCGCAAGCTGTGGAGACAGTCGGTTTTCAACAAGCTTCCATCTCCAGAAGAGGTCCTGGGGTCGCTGCCTTGGCTTTGCACGCTGGGAATGAGTTTCGTTTTCCACCTCAGGAAGGAACAAATGAGATGCTATTAATATGAATTTGCCACAGACCTTTAAAAGATTCTGCCTCTATTACACACAGCAAATGTCTTAAGATCTCAGAATTTAATTCATCCACTTTGATTTGGTAGACGGCTCACACGGATTGCTCTATGGTACCCAAAAAAATCCTCAAAATACATTACATAATAAACATAGTTTGGTTCCATATAGGTATGTACAGGATTATGATGTAAAAGGTATTTAATACACTTTGGGTCATAGTAAAAGGAAAAAACAAAAACAAAAACAAAAACTATGTTTGAAAAACACCAGTAGAAATGGCCAGACATGAACTGGAAAGATGTGCAATGGCCAGATCAGGAGAAGGTTTGCGTCAGTCTGAAGTGTTCGCTCTTTTCAGTCCACTGTGGGGGGCCATTGTATGCTTGTACACAGGACAGTGGCACATTCAAATTACCCAGGACACCGCCAACTCCCACAGCGTCAAGCCCTAGTGCAACTGGCTCTGTCCACTCCCATACCTAGCCCGAGATAAGATGCCTCTCCGTGTTTAGCTAAGACTTCACAGTTCTTGAGATATTTTTTCTTCTTAACAACTTGGATCTCTAATGTTAGCCTGGGAATGTACGTGCAGTAAGTCTTTTTAAGTTAATGTTACTGAATATTGGTGATGATAATTTCAAAAAAGAGAATCCCCAAATCCCAAAAGCTTTAAGGATCTGAGATTTAAAAAATGGACTGAAAATAAAATATAACACTGTAACCAGGTGAGACAGAGGCAACCCAAAGGAAAAGCGTTGCAGAGTTCAGTTCCTTCACTCAGGAGAGCCTCTGCCACCCGGCAGGCAGCCTAGAACTGGCTGCTTTCCCTCAGCTGTAGAGAGAGGCCAGAGACCACCGACTCCACCTGGATCCCTCGCCAGCCTCAGCCCATCCCAACTCTGTGCTTGTGGTTGTGGTGTCCTTGTTACTAGCAGAAATCTCCTTTAAATTTTTAATGCTAAATCAAAGTGGATTCTTTTTGCGTTTTATTTCAGTGAGTGGGAAGAGAAATTAGAGGAGAAATAAAAGAAAGCTTTCAAAGAGTTACACAGTGAAAACAAAACTTTGGAAAGAGAGTCTCGGTCTGTGTGCTTTTCACAGGAGAGTGACCGGTAAAATGGAAATGGCTGCGGGATCGACCTCACGGGCTGCTGTGAGCAATGACTTGGCTGGTGTATTTTAAGGTGCTTAGAAAGTGCACAGCATGTAGCAAGCCCTGTGTACATATTAGCTATTGTTATTATTGTAATTATTATCAATGTCGTGCCTAAAAAATGAATGATAGGAACTGTGAAGAAACTACTTATATCCTGGGCAGCTCCTGGGAGGTCTTTGATGACAATTTTAATTTCTCATATCCTGCAGAGTTAACCTTTCTCCTCTTAACAGGAAAACACACACTATAGCATCATGATTTTCAATTTAAGAGGGATGCCACTCCTTAGCACAGGAGGATCAAAGAGCTAAGAAGGACCCTACCTTTCTAAGGAGAAAGGAGCAGGACTTGAGCACAGAGCCTGGAAAGGGTGGTGAGGGCACCCCACAGATTTCTATTTATACTGTACTTTTTCATCACAGATTTTCAAAGGTTTGGTCCAGGGTGGTCTTCCTGGGCAGGCTTTCCTCTCACTGCTACATGACAATGTTCTGCTTCCCAAAAGGAGTGGCCTAGGGGCCCTGGGCCAGGAGTTGACAGCCGCCCAGGACAGGTGCTGTGACTGAGAATGGCCGGCCGTGGGCACTCAGGACTGTCTGTTTGCTAAAGGACCCGAACTGTCCACAGGCTGACAATGACGTGGTGAGGGAGAGATAGCTTCCATGAGCTGCTGTGTCCCCTGTTCTCAAACACCTTCCATCCACAGCAGCCTGCACTTCTGACTCCCAAGCCTTTCCTCCCCCTCCCTGCCCATCCCCAAAGCTCCTTCTCCTCCCTTCTTGAGCTGAGCACAAGTAAACTAGGCTGCCCAGAGACGGCCCATTTACCACAAGGACAACGTGCAATCCCTGGGGGAACAAATCCCGCCACCTTGTACTAAAGCTATTTCTTTCTACAGTCTCACATCTCCCCTTCTTTATTTAGTTATTCCATATTGTCCCCTTACAACCCTCCTGTAAAAGCTGCTTCAGAGATCCTCTGTACAACCGCCTACCAAACAGCCTCATCTCAAATAAGGCAGCAGTTCGTCGCTGGTTGCCCCTTTAAAATAAAGGGTCGTCACGGGAGCCCAAGTCCTCTTCAAATGGGAGATGTGGGGGCCTTACAGGATTGCTTTACAGATATAAAACAGGTCAAATCAAGATTCTTTTCAAGAAACCACAGGCATGAGGCTCCGGAGACTGGAGACTTCCCACATCTAAGGCCTCACTGGGGGGCTGCGGCTGAAGCTCTGCCAGGCCAGGCGAGCCCCAGCAAAGCCCCATCCACCAGAGTCGGCGGCGCAATCAAAGCCAGCAATTACCGCTCTGGCTGCGGCTCGGCTTCAAAGGAGCACAGCGCAGCCCGTCCCACATATGTTAAGGCTTGGGCTCCTCCGCCCCCCGCCAGCCCGCTGGTGGGCGTCACCTCACGGGACATTTGTATAGGATCTCTGGAGGCAGCACAAGACCCTCCCTCCCTCCTCCCCTCCAGCCGAAACCCTAGAAGCTCTCAGAGACCAAACCCCAATCTCAACAAAATATCCCACTAATAAATGCACCCTGGTGGCACAATGGTTAAGCACGCAGCTGCTAATTGAAAGGTTCCTCAGGAGAAAAGACTTGTCGATCCACTTCCGTAAAGATTACAGCCTAGAAAACACTACGGGGGCAGTTCTACTCTGTTACATGGGGTTGCTATGAGTTGAAATCGACTTGATGGCACCTAGCAACCAAATGGAGCCAGAGACCCAAATGGGCAGAGCCACTTATTAAGAGCCAAGAGTTGAAGGGAAATCTAAAGACGTCAAGAGGGGCCCTGTCTCTGGGAAACAACCAGCAGTGACTCTGAGGTGTAGGGCTTTCTAGACCTTAACGCAAAAAGATGTGAAGAAAAGGAAAGTGGGAATCCTTTTTCCCTGAAATCTTATCAGAAGGTGAGTGCTTCGCCAGCCCTTATCTTTGGGATTTTGCCGCCCCAGCCCCCTTCCCCAGGAAGTTCTCTGGCAGCAGGATCCAAGGAGAAAAGCCCACCAGTGACCTGAGGTGGAGGAGAGGAGGGTCTGGAAGCCTGGAGACCTGTCCTCTGCCATGTGGCCCAGGATGCACTCCACCTCCTCAAGCTACCCAGGCCAAGCCAGGCAGCAAAGCTGGCCTCTAGGAAGAAAGCTAAAAACTCCTCTTTGTATCAGGTAATTGAAAAAACCAAACCAGTTGCCATCGGGTCAATTCTGACTCATAGCAACTACAGAGGAACACCACTTCCTTATTTAGAATTTGTGAGGAACCCGAAAAAGTGACCTGGAATAAAGACTATTCCCTCCCTCCTCCCGCCTCAGGTCACCTCCCACTCTCAAATGCTACTAACAAGGAGCAAGCAAGAATCTTAAAAATGTTTTCACTGATGATGTGAAATTTGAGGACAGAATATTAGAGATTAGTTTTGTGAGAGGTGAAAACAGACACAGATTATAACTGCGTAGATGGCCTCACAGCACACCACACCACACACCTCATGCCAATTGTCTAAATTTTTCTGCCTTGGGGAAAACCGACAAAAGCCTGTTATTTTAGGGCGTGAACTCTTCTGTTGCACAATGTCACGTGTGTATGAAGGAAAAGCACAGACTTCCAGAGCAGGAAGCAAGCATGACCCAGCGAGTAGGACCCTGTCGTTTTAGATGGGAGACTGAGGTAGGTGGCCATACAGTAACTGGCAAAGCTGGGCCAGCACCCAGGTGTCTGGCTCCATGTCTGTCACAGCCTCCGCGTGTGTCTCTAAGAGGCTGATGAGAGAGAAAGGAACAAAATCAACGTCCACTGACCACTGATGCGCCAGGCACTGGGGCTCGTACTTCACAAGGACCATTTCATGCAATCATCACGAAGCTCTGAATAAGGAAGCCCAGGCTGCGTGAGGTCAAACAACTTGCCTAAGGGCACCCAACCAAGAGGTGGCAGAATTAGCTTTTGCTTCCTAAACACATGCTCTGTCCAAAGAAACCCACTGCCGTCGAGTCAGTTCCGACTCAGTGACCCTACAGGACAGAGTAGGACTGCCCCATAGTGTTTCCAAGGAGTGCCTGGTGGATTCCAACTGCCGACCTTTTGGTTAGCAGGTCTCTCCAGCATATCTTAAAAACCAAAAAACAAACAAGTTGCTATCAAGTTGATTCCAACTCATTACGACCCTGTAAGACACAGTAGAACTGCCCCATAGGGTTTCCAAGGAGTGGCTGGTGGATTTGAACTGCCAACCTTTTGGTTAGCAGTCGAGCTCTTAACCACTGCGCCACCAGCATACCTTAGAGACTATCAAATTATCATTCCTCTTCTTCCTCCCTTCCATTCATCTATCCATCCATCCCTTCCTCCCTCATCCCTAGTCACTAACACATTTATCACTGTGGAAGTGGGCTGGATCTAGAACCCTGCAGCCACCCTAGTGGCTTGAAAGCAGGGTGATAAAGAACAAAAGGCAGAAGTTAACTTTGAAATTTAATTCTCCTTTAAGACTGAACACACAAAGGCCAGCTTCTGTTCCTTAGCAGTAAATATTATCCAGTATTTGAGAAAAAGGAAAAACGATAATGCGGTTAGGAAGGTTAGCACAGAATCTTGTTTACATATTAAATTAGCCCTTAGTCTAAGCACTCACTAGTCAGTCGCTGACCTCAAAGCCCTGAGGGAAGAATAAGATTCCCAGAACCTGGAGAAGGGAGGGAGGGAGGTGTCAGGGCTGTGATGGGCCATTAACTCTGTCCTTGGACTCAGGATACACTGAGGCAGGGTCGACTGGGCACTGCCCCTGCGTCCGTGTGGCTCCTTGCCCTGGAGTTATTCAGTGTAAATTAGGATCAGTTAAAACAGAGTTTGGCCATGTCAGGATGATTCTGAGACACATCTGCAACTATGTATAAATTATGCCAGGAGAATTTTTGGTTTGTATCTGTAGCTATTGGTTTCTCTTCCTGATATGCTCTTTGTGTCTCCTCTGTGAGGATTTACAGTGAAACCTGTGAGAGACAGAAAGAACTCAACGGGACTGCCTTGTTTTTCCTGGTCTTGCGAGTTTTCCATCTTTGACAGGGTGCAGTCTTACAACTTGTCTACCACTAGTTGTAGTGGAAAATATTTGAGCGTTCCTTCTCTGACAGGTTTCCACCTTCTGGCTTTTGCAGGTTTTACTGTATATCCCCTTCATGAATGAATGAATTTTTCTTCTTAATTTTTTGTTTATATAATGTTTTTTCATTAATGGAATGCATGCTAAATCACTGAGTGTATCTGAAGTGTTGGTAGGTAATATGGATTTTTTCCTGGCATCATCCCCAAAATCCTACCCTCAGAATCCACAGGGACATGTGTCCCACATAAAAATTTTTCAAAATCCATATTTTACCTAAAAACAAAATCAATTCAGCACCACCTCATACAATACCCTGTAAAAAACAGTAATTTGCAGCACACACCCGTTTCTTCCATTTCAAACAGTTATATAGGTCCCTGCCTGCTGACAGCACATGCCGTCGGTGGTACAGTACCATACCAATAAACCCAAGAGGCGAAAAATGTAAATGGGATCTGTATGTTCTGCTATTCATCAAAGGGATACCTAATTGGTAAGGGTGGGCCTCCCAGTGCAGGTAATACCCTCTAGATCCTCACTACTTACTGTTGGAAAAATTAAAGGAATATTCTTGAGGAAAGTAATGAGCAGTCATAAAAGAGAACCTTCAAACTCCCTTTTAGTTCTGTAAATGGAGATGCTTCGAGAAGACAATGACTAACTAGACAGACCCATCTTACCACCCACCTCCAAATTCTTTATCCAGTCCACATTTCTCTCAATATTTACATTAAAGATGTTACCTTTACCTTCTAAAAATGAGATGACAAAATCAATGCACACTTTTTTTTTTCTTTTCAAACCCAGTATTTCCATTGTTATACCTCTCTGTGTGTGTGTGTGTTTAAATGTACATGGTAGAGGGATGCAATAATGCACTGTGGGTTAAGAGCATGGGCTCTGAGGGCAGACTGTCCCAGGCTGGGTTTGAACCCTGGCTCCATCAGTTACTACCTGGGTTATCTTGGGCAAGTTACTTGTAAATACCAAATACTCCAGTTTCCTCATCTGTAAAAAGGATATAAGTCACTATTCCTCCTAACTTATGTTTGAGGGAATGAAAAGCTTGGCACAGTGAGTGCACAATAAATATTAGTTACTGTAGTGGGTCAAGACTTGGCAGTTATAGACAAGCAGATCCAGGTTCAAATCTGATGCTGCCCCTCAGCAGCTGTGTGGTCCTGGACAATCTACTGACGTCGTCCCTTTCCTCAAACAGGGATGAGATCTATCCCGTATCGGCTGCCACAAGAAAAGGATGAGCTAACATATGGAAAGGTCATCTGTAAAAGCAGCCAGGACATAATAATGTGTACATAAATGCTAGTGCCATTTTGCTGTTCCAATTTCATATGACATGTTTGGGATAGCCAAGATTCATACTATTTACAGGACTTCTTGTGAAAAATTAAGACCAATAGAGCATTCTGCAAAATAATCACAACATCTCCTATACAACAGAATGTCTCCAAAAAACAGCCTTAGTTCAGAGAAGTAATTCCAAGAGGGTAACAACTACATTTGTTATTACAATCATGGAAAATGCACCTAAACATTTAGGGAACTTCAGGCTGGATATGAATTAAAACATAAGCAAAATGTAAGGAAGTACTGTTCAGCTGAAATACTTTTTTTTCCCTCATTTTGTCAAAAAAAAAAAAAAAAGTTACTTTGCTAAAGCTTGTGGACAGTTATAAGCTGGCAGCTTCAGTTATGAAGAACACAGCTGAGGAGAAAGAAGTTAAAAAGCCCTCAAGCTATAAAAATACTGTCAAGAAATTCATGCACAAAATAACATATTTTACCTTTCTTTGTAAAAGAGCTCTTCATAGCCCAACTCAGACCCCATTTAAATTGACACATTATTCAGACAAGCTCAGTTTTCTGGTTCCCAAATCCACACAGTGGATAAGAAGGAAGGGGTTACTACAGAAGAAGGGGATCGTCCCAGACAGCAAAGGAAGACACAAAATAATCAGAAAAAGCAGACTCTTAAAATCCCACATCATCTGGGGGACATTAAGAACAGTGGCTGATGGCACCGTATTTCTTGTTAGCATGTACCATATTCTATGCAAGGCGCAGTAGTTAAATCGCTCAGCTGCTAACCAGAAAGTCGATGGTTTGAACCCACCAGCTACTTCACAGGTGAAAAATGTGGTAGTCTGCTCCCGTAAAGAAACAGCCTTGGAAACCCTATGGGGCAGTTCTGCTCTGTCCTATAGGGTTGCTATGAGTAGAAATCGACTCGTTGGCAAGGGGTTATATTAGATGCACTGTAGAATAAACAGCATGAAGCGTTAAGAAATCTTTAAATTCTTTTCGGTGTACTCTGTTGAAGAAGATTGTTGAACCCAAGAGTTAAAATAAAAAAGTTACGTTTTGATACATAGAGAGGTAAACCTACAGTTTCTCCTCGATTGTGAGCTATTCCTCACAGTTCCAGACAGATCAGTGAGAAAAATGTTCTAGTAAATAAAATTTGTCCAAAACAATTATTTTTTAATTCTACAGACTATACTGTTGCATTGATCTAATTCAATTCCATGGGCTTTGATGAGCAATACTAAACATGAAGTGTCTCAAGAGGGTTTTCACGGGCCTCAGGTACTTCTCTCCCTCACCTATTACTTTTCCCACCTATTATTTTTTAATGGCACCTGATCAATCTTGTTAGCCACGGGTCCCTTTCCCTGTTTCTGCTTCCCAAGGCAACTGAAGCACAATTCTAGCTCTTCTGATCATTAAGGAGGGAAAAGGGAATTGATGGGAAGGATACTGCAGCAGAGGTTTTAAACGCTCTCACCACATATATGATCCTCTCCCAAGTTCACCATTAACACACAGCTGTCTAGATAAAACCCCCTCTTAATCTAACAGACCCCAACAACCAGTTTGTGAGTGAGTTGTAGTGGACACCTGTTGGGTTACTGCCCAGCTCCCTTCCTGATTATCCCAACTCCAACCCCAAGATTATAGCAGTGAGCTCCGACGGCCATTCTGTAAATGTGACCATCTTCTGTGGCCACAGTTCCTTATGGATTAGGGTATAGATGTTTGACCCAGGCTGGGCCAACCAGAGTCCGTTCTCCAGAATCTGAAAGATGCATCCTCTCTTTGGGAGGCTGATACTCTAACACCACACAAGCTTGGAAGTTCTAGACATGTGGATCAAAGGACTGAAGGAAGTCAATCTGCAGAGGGGAGAAGGGAGCAATTTTCAGGGAAGGGCAGATGTCAGAGGCAGCTAAAGCATTTGGACAGCATTCCAGAGCCCTCATCCAGGACTCTTCTTGACCCAACTGCACTACTGGCCTTGGGTTCCACAAGACACACCTGTATGCTTAAATTTCCCCACCAGGGCCACAACAGATGGACCCTGACAGAAAAACACAGAATAGAACTCCAATTCTTAAAAAGTCCAGACTTACCAGACCAGTTGAGACTGGAGGACTCTCTGAGATCACCACTCTGAGGCAGTCTCTTTCCTTCAGCTAGCATGGGTTGTTTCTGATACTTTTGATCAAAAGGCTCCAAATACGTACGTGAACATAAACCTTCCTGAGGAAATGGTCAATTATGTGTGAACCTGCGGTCCACATGTACTTTAGTCTAGCCACACTTCTGTCACTATGCAGCCATCTGTATTTAAGACAGTGTGAGCAAGCCTGATCTTACTGTCAGAGGTCTGGAATCTTCTTATTGAATGTTCTTACTAAGGGATCCTTAGTAAGGAATACTGTACTCAAGTGTCATCGCATTTTGAATTCCCTATAAGTTGAAGTTTTTCAGGGATTTGTGGTCACAGACATAAAAAGAGAAGGAAGGAAGACACGGGCAGACCATCACCTTAGACAGGAACATTCCCAGGGAAGGTGCCATGCGTGAGCCTCTCTAGGCCGTGAAGACCTCCACGTCCTGGAAGTGTGAACTTGCGGTCCCAGACAAAACAAATAACATGCCAGCAGTTTTTTTATCAGAATCTAACACTTGCGGTAGGCAGGTGGTCACTCAAAGGACTGTGGCTTCACTCAAAGGACCATCACAGGCCAAGCTCTGAGACGGTGCTGAGCAGGGTGCTATTTCCCCACTACATGTTGTTGAGCTGGCGCAGTGGTTAAAGAGCTCGGCTGCTAACCAAAAGGTGGGCAGTTTGAATCCACCAGCTACTCCTTGGAAACCCTATGGAGCAGGTTCTACTCTGTCCTATAGGGTCGCTATGGGTCAGAATCGACTCGACGGCAATGAGTTGAGATGTCTTACGCACTGCTGCTGCTGTGAGATACTGGATCCTCTACAATCTGACGGCCACCCACCTCCAGGCTTCAGGCTTCCGTGCATCTTCTGTTTGTTTAGTAATGATTCTTGGTCAGGGGCTTTCTAAGTGTATTACAAAAAGTCCCCAAGTCTGTTACAAAACGATGAAGAATGAAAAACCAGATGCTGTAGTTTCTTCTAGTTGGTCCAAGTCTTAGTTTTTTACCTTTGGTCTTTGAGCAAGAATCAAGATTTCTCTAGCTGCCTCCAACTTGCTTTTTATTTTGATATTTTTAAATAGCTTGGCTTTGTTTTCTAATAGACATGCCAACCCAGAAGCAAATACCCAGAAGCTTATTGATAACTTAATGTGGTGACTATATTTGGACTTGCGGAAGAGAGCTCAGAGCAAGAGCTAGGCAAAGATGTCAAGCTCACCAGAGTGAACTTCAAAAATTATATGAAATAAATGTTTGTCTCAACAAGACTGTGAAAAATATTTAGTGTTCCCTGACTC
Organism: Dugong dugon; assembly: GCA_030035585.1. Lineage (NCBI taxonomy): Eukaryota > Metazoa > Chordata > Mammalia > Sirenia > Dugongidae > Dugong > Dugong dugon. Next base: position 13,402,513 of record CM057463.1, on the reverse strand, counting down.
TAAGATGAAAGAGATAAATCCTGGGATTCAGGCAAGGCTCCTAGAGACCTTCAGGGACCCAGTCCTACCACCAGTCTTGTCTCTATCCTCACTCTGCACCTGGTCAACCCTGTTGGGAAGGAGAGAGGAAGATTTAAGGATACACGAGAGTCTTGTGGATTCCACAGCCACCTGTGCAGCTGGGTCAAGGAGAGTCCTGGAAGAGGGCCTTGGAAAGCTTCACAGGACCCAGAAGCGCCAAGTTCCCAACCTTAGTCACCTCTGGAGGCTCTAAAACACCATCATCAATGACAAGCTGGAAACATATTGTTTTAAAGATCTAAATCTAAGCACTGTGGCACAAATGTGCTCAGCTGCTAACTGAAAGGTTGGAGGTTCAAATCCACTCAGAGGCACTTCAGAAAAAAGCCCTGGTGATCTACTTCCAAAAGATCAGCCGTTGAAACCCTATGGAGCACAGTTCTACTCTGACGCACATGGGGCCATCAAGAGTCGGAGGTGACTTGACGGCAGCTTGCTTTTGGTTGATCTATACTCCAACTAACAATGACCTCTCCCGTACCCCTCTGGGCCACAGGGAAATAAAGTTTTTATTGAATAAAAAACACGATTTAACTCATTTATTTTAGCAAGTAACTAAGATAAAGATTTTACTCAGATCCACAATCAACACCCATGGAAGCAGCAGTTACGAAATCAAAAGACACATTGCATTGGGCAAATCTGCTCCAAAGACCTCTTTAAAGTGCTGAAAAGCAAAGATGTCACCTTAAAGACTAAGGTGCGCCTGACCCAAGCCATGGTGTTTTCAATCATCTCATGTACATGTGAAAGCTGGATGATGAATAAGGAAGGAAGACCGAAGAAGAACTAACGCCTTTGAATTGTGGTACTGGCAAATACTACTGACCATGCTATGGACTGCCAAAAGAACGAACAAATCTGTCTTGGAAGAAGTACAGCCAGAATGTTCCTTAGAAGCAAGGATGGAGAGACTACGTGTCACATACTTTGGACATATTATCAGAAAGGATCAGTCCCTGAAGAAGGACATCATGCTTGGTAAAGTACAAGGTCAGCGAAAAAGAGGAAGACCCTCAACAAGATGGATTGACACAGTGTCTGCAACAATGGGCTCAGGCATTACACAACTGTGAGGATGGCGCAGGGCTGGGCAGTGTTTTGTTCTGTTGTACATAGGGTCGCTGACTCGACAGCACCTAACAACAACAAGGTAAAGATTATGCCAAAGCTAAAAACATAGTGTGTGTCTGTGCCTGGTGTGTCTGCACGTCTACACGTGAGGGCATGTGGGTATCTATGTGTCTCTCTGTATATGTGTGTCTTGAACTGCAGAGGTTTTTTTCCAAAAGATAGCTTTTGTCTACTTTTAAACTAGCTCTTTGATATTACATAATCAAAGGGAATACATCTAAAAATAACTTTTCCTATATATATATATATAATCGTAAGATGGTGGGCCTTTTTGTTTTGTTAAAGTAAAAATGAATTAATAAGCTAATTTTTAAATTAGTAAACTCATAGTGAATTTTCACCAGCTTTACAAAATTTCTATTTCTTTGCTTCTTTAATTTCTTATGAATCCTGATTAAGTCAGGAAGAAATGGAAGTTCAGCATTTGATGATAATCTGTGATCTCTGACAGACTTTTGAGATGTTATATATTCTAAAACAAGTATGTATCCATACTGGAAACTCACAGCAACTCAATCACTATTCTATCCAACCCAAGAATTCCCTCACTGACCTGTTAGTTCAAGTGTTGTCTACTCCAGGAAGCCTACCTTGATCTCCCTCTGATTCATATAACCAGACCAAACCCATTGCCGTTGAGTTGATTCCGACTCATAGCAACCCTACAGGACAAAGCAGAACTGCCCTATAGGATTTCTAACGAGTAGCTGGTGGATTCGAACTGATGATCTTTTGGCTAGCGACTGAATGCTTAACCACTGCACCACCAGGGCTAGTAAAAACAAGAAGTATATAAATCAGGGAGCCCTGGTGGCCCAGTGGTTAAGCGCTTGGCTGCTAACCGGAAGGACAGCAGTTTGAACCCACCAGCCACTCCATGGGAGAAAGATGAGGCGGTCTGCTTCCAAAAAGATTTACAGCCTTGAAAACCCTACAGGGCAGTTCTACTCTGTCGTAGAAAATTACTGTAAGTCAAGTCTACTTGAACAGGTTTGGTTTGTTTTCTTTACTTTTACATAGTGTCCTGTATGCACCTCCTTCACAGCATGTAACGTATTATTTTATAATTTCCCATTCGTATGTCTGTATCTCCTTAAACTGTGAGTTCCTCCAGGAAGGGGCAGGGTCTATCATTTGGCAAATACCCTCACTGCCTAAACACAGTTCTTTGACTTGCAGGAGAAGTTGTCAGCAGATGTTTGCAGAGGGAATAAAGATATGCTTGGCCTTTATGACACTGGCCTCCCAGGTGGACCCAGGAGAAATTCCCTGAGGCCCAGGATCCCAGCCTTCTTACAGTGACAAGTTAGTCAAAAAAGCCAGGGATTAATTTGGCCTTCTATCCCGAAAACCCCACAGCTTGGGAATCATCTCCAACCTGAGGGAATGGCTTTTCTATGGATCCCATTTCCAATTATCCTAAAAGTTGCTGCACAGTGTTGAGTCTAGATTAATGCTAACCTCTTTGTTTACACTTGATTTCACCAGAGTGAATACACTTATAATGCACAAAAGTGGAGATGCACAGGAGGGAGGAACACAGCTGGGTGTATGCAGAACTTCTTAAGGGGCCAATTTCTATGTTGGCTTCATAAGGCAACTACAGTGGTATTTCCCACCAAAAAATGAAAGCATTGGATGAAACTCATTTATTTTTTATGGCATAGAAGCACAAGTTTTTAGAGGGCTTTTTTGGTCACCGAGAAGAGTCTTTTCCTTATTAGCGGGTCCTTTTCCTTACACTTCATTCTTCCACAACAGTCCACAGTAATCGAGTAATGGGAGCTTTCCAGCATTTGAGCTACATACATGGAAGTCTGAGCCCAAAGATCTAATTTAATAAGAATTTTCTTTACAAACACAAAGATGGTGTTAAATTTCACTGTGTCCATACGAAGGATAAACGCTCCCAAAGAATCTTTTCATGTTGGAGCCATGGTCTCTTCTCTGCCTGGGCACTCTGTGTTTTTACTATCACTTCACGAAGAGAGGAACACGAGGGAAGGATCTAGCTAACACTTTTTAAAAAGAGAGAAAAGAGTAAGGGCTGAAAAGCAGCTGTGTGAGATTTTACGTCACACTCTTTGTAGGACTGGTTCTAATAAAATATTTTCTTTCTGGCTAATGGCTCTTCTTTAGCTGGTTTCTAAGGTGACGTCCACACTAGTGTGACCATGGTCTGACAGATAATGAACCATATTATCGCATCAATGGAGAATCAAACCCTCACCCTAGAGGCAGTACTTCTGAGTATGCCAGGACACAAGGTGCACGTTCTGGGGCGGAGAAGGCAGAGGCAGGAGATGATCTGTACAGGAATTGGCAGAACAACCACATTGTGTGCAAGTTGTTTTCAAGATGATACAGACAGTCTTACAGAACCACGCTGACACAGAAAGGCGATGACAAACAGGTAAATGAGACACAAACCCAAATCCGTTTAAGAACACTGGGAGGCAGTGCAGACCAAGAAGAGGCAAGCAGACTAGCAGTCTGACTATGAGGGAAGCAGATGGGAGATCTTCTGAGGCCATCACGTACAATCCTTTCATGTCATACTCATCACACCCCAGGAGCCAGAGGTCTGGAGGCTTTAAACGACCTGCCCTGGGCCCGGCAGTTCACGCAAGGGCCGACTGGAGAATCCAGATGGCCTCATTCCCAGCCCGGGCTCTTTCTACAACACAAGGCCAGTTGCCCTGACTTTCACTTCTCTGCCACTGCTCTGTTCCAGAACCATGCACAGAACACCGCTCCATTTTTCAGGGATAACAAGACTCATTATCAAGTGTCACCCCCTCGGAGGGGCCTTTCCTGACCGCTTTGTTTTTTTTTACAGCACTTCTATTTCCTTGTTCATTTTATCACCAAGTCTTACAGTGATTGATGTAAGCTCTGATGCAGTAGCAACCTTCTTCAACACTGTTTATTTCCAGGTCCCAGGACTCTACCTCGCATTTCTTAGGTAGTCAATAAACGCTGAATGAGGACTGACAAATCAACTGCTACACATACAGAAAAGTTTCTGAAGTCCTAAAATAAAAGGGGCCGGGGTCGGGGGGCGGCCGGCACAACAGGAAGATTACCACGCCTCATCTACTGAAATCTTGATGAGTGTGCATCTGAGCTCCTCTCTGCTCCATAACTCTCCTCAAGCGACGGCCAGTTCTGCTCTCCAAAACAGGACAGTCTGGAGGACGGTGACTTCAAAGGCTGTGTGACTGATCCGGGAGTGAGGGGGACAGTAACACTAAAGACCTTGATTAAGTGAAGCTCAACCAACTGGAGCCTCTCCAGCCGGCTGGGTGGCTTGATGAGGACTTTTTCCGGGGGCGGGGTGGAGGGGCAACTTAGTTTTGTTTTGTTTTTCTAGAGGAGCCCTGGTGGTACAGTGGTTAAGCACTTGGCTCCTAATGGAAAGGTCAGCGGTTTGAACACGCCAGCTGCTCCGTGGGAGAAAGATGTGGCAGTCTGCTCCCGTAAAGATTTATAGCCTTGGAAACCCTATGGGGCTGTTCTAATCTGTCCTATAGGGCCGCTAAGAGTCGGAATCAACCTGATTGGCAATGGATTTCGTTTTTCTAGCATGGGGGTGAGGACACCTTAACCTGCAACCCATTACCATCAAGTCGATTCTGACTCATAGCGACCCTATGGGGCAGAGTAGAACTGCCAACCTTCTCGTTAGCAGCCAAGCTCTTAACCACTGTGCCACCGGGGCTCCGAGGACACCTTAACCTTTAAAAAAAAAAAGAATGACAACAAAGCAACGTGATAGCTGATAGCTGTCTGGGATACATCCTAGGATAAGAATAGACTCCGGCTAACTTTCGACATCTAAAATACTATCTAATGTTAAAGAGTGGAGAACATAAGATTGAGATTCTCCATCATTAAGGACACTAATTCACACACCAAACTCGGCAGCACAGCAAGACATTCTGAATGATTTTTAATAGGAGTAGACACCTTTAAAGATTTTGGTGCAAACAGAAGATGCAGTAAATCGATGAATGCTGGTCTTCAGCACATTGCACTTCGGAGGGCTTTCTGTTTAGAGGTAAGGGCGTTAAGAAGGATCTGCTGCCCACACTGTCAGTTAACTAAAAGGACAACATTCATCGAACACAACAAGGAACAAAGACTACAAACAGCGTGTGCATATGCTTGTTACTAGAAACAGCTCTACGATGACATCGTGAGCCTCTAGGGGGAAGGTTCCATGTTCCCAATAGCCATGCCTGGGGGCCAGCTCTGAGAAGGTCTTCAATTAATAGCCATTAAGTTTAATTATATGTGGACATTGCCTGCCATGATATTATTTTTCTGATATGCTGCTCGGTCACCTGCGTGAAAAGATGATCCTCCCTTCACTTGGAGAGAAGCCTGCCACTCAGCATTAGTTTAGAGGAGTTTGGAGATCATGAAACCACAGTGGGATTCTGCAAAACCTGGGGATCTCAGTAAAGACCAGGAACGTTTCACAGAGGAGATGGTCACTGAGTTAGGTCCCGATGAGGGGTGGAGGGAAGAAGGGGATAACACTTTTGAGCTCCAATTTTGCGTCAGACACTAGGCTAGGCATATATTAGACATAAACAACCACAGGGGGTAGGTGTCTGTATTCCCGTTTTACAGATGAGAAAAAATAAAGGTTAAAAAGCTGAAGGAGGTTGCCCAGGCAAGCTGCTGATTTGCAATTCAGATCTGTTTGGTTGCAAAATCTCTGCTGGCTCCTTTGGGAGTAACCGTTGAAATTTTAGCTCAAAACTAAGGACTGAAGATTCTGTAGGTAGGGGTCATCTGGTTCAAGTTGAACCAAATGGCCTGCAGACAAATGCTCTTCTCCTAAGGAACGCTGCACAGCTATCTTCCATCCCCTAGGCGGGGAGGCGGGCTTTCCAAGCACACGGAGCAGCCCCTCCATCTCTTTGGGGAGCTAGCTGGTAAAATTTTTGTTTGAACTGAGCATAGGATCCATAAGGGCTAAGCTGGAGGTAAGGAGAGGCAGAGAATCACAAGTGACCACAGGTGAAACTGTGAGGAGAGGGTAGGGGGCAGCTCCACGCTAAGTGGTTTGCCTTTAGGCAATGACAAAAGCACTGACTACTTTTAAGGGACGTGACATAATCAATCTGTGTTTCAGAAAACCCTAAGGGAGCAAAGCGAGGATGAACTGGAAGAAAGCAAGTCTGCAGGCAGGAGAGTCATCTGTCAGCCATTACAATAATCCAGATGGAAAGTTTGAGCACGGAGCCAGGGCTGTGGCAGTGGGAATGAGTCTGAGAGGAAAGACTCAAGGCTGACCAGAAGGTAGGTCTGACAGGACTTGGTGACCGACTGCACCTGGGTTCCTAGAGCGAGAGTAGAACCAAAGGTAAGTCTGTTAAGAAGGACTGTGACTACAGAAGACGTAGACACACAGTGAATTCCGAGCTCAAAGACCAAATCTTAATTTATGAAGCCAGGTCAAAAATATAAGAATGACAGTACGAAGAAATAAAATAAATACTACTTTTAAATACTAGAGTGAGATCTAGCAAAGGTTACCAGTAAAGAGAAATACTTGATAGTAGAACTACAGTTAATCAAGTAAGTGCCCGTGCCATAATTCTAATAATAACAGAAAAATACATAGCGCATCCTTCTTTCTCACTAGAAACCAATGAATTACTAAGTGTCTACGCATCATCTCTCAATTAAGACAAAGTCTCTACGGAGCAAAATTTCTGAGCTATGGGCTAGAACATGCTCCTCAAACCTACCCCTGGGTTCACAGAGGAAGACGCATTTTGCTTACTGCTTTCATCATGTTTGTAGGTAGACAGATTTGCTGCTGATCAATAAGGAATGGTTGAGAAAAAACAGCTAGGGAAAAGGGAGTGGAGAAAGAACGAAGGGCAAAAGGGGAAGAAGAGAAGAGATAAAAGCACATTATATTGCAAGTACATAGCCGGTATAAAAACCATCAGATTTATAAAAGCACTAATTCAATTTTGGTGGAGTTTTCCTCATTCCAGGGCAATGGTGAATGGAACTAATGTGAGCAAGAAGATTCACAAGCAAGTGTCTCTTGTTATAACTTAATGTCAGCCGTAGGACCAGAGGATCGTTCTTACCATGTTTCAGATGTAGGCAGCTGTCATTCTTGGACCTGTACCTGCAGAAAATTGTGTCTTTAACAAATTTTTATTGAAGAGGTTTTTGTACATTCCAAATATGCAGTAGCTACAACATCATGTGGACTTGTTTGCTGTACTTTTTGTGGTTCTTATACCAGCCATTTTTATTTGTGCAGTACAAGTAGTGGGCTTATTTTCATGAAAGAAAAAAGAGAGATAAATAGGACCTCACTGATGTTTTGAATTAATCTCAAGAAAGATAAACCTGATCGTCATGTTTCACATTTAAAAAAAAAAAAAAATCTAAATCACAGAAAAGATTCTCAAGGGGACACAAAGTAGCATATTGTATAATCATCATAAAAATGATATTTCTAAGGAGTTGTGCAAGTAGAAAGAAAGCAGGCATGTTAAAGCAAAGAACATGGTCAGACAACAGAAGAGAAAAATAATCAACCACAGTTAACAAGCAGGATTTTCTGAGAACAGGGTTTGGGAAAGGAGTCTTTAGCTGTATCTTCACGTAGTCACATTTAAAAGGAAGATCTTTTAAAAAAATGTTTAAAGAATTTCAGGAAGAAGAGAGGAGATAAAGTAACACATGTTAGGAGAAAAAAGCAGTGTGTAGAAAGATGCAGACTACTTTAAAAGGGGTCAGGAGCATAAGAATTAACTGGAAAGTCACAAGGTGCCTACCTGATGTAGATTCCTGTAGCTTCTCTCTCTTCCTCTTCTTTTTCTTACCCTGGAAGAAGACAGGCATACTGTCAAGTCATAGACTGTGCTGCAAATACCCTAAGGAGGGCGATATGGAAGTACAGGCAAGCGGTCGATGGAAAGACAAAAATGGCTCATTCTGTCTCTCTCTCTCCTTACCATCCCTACTTAGAAACAGAGTCAGACCAATAGATGGATCCTGATCAAAAGGAGGAAAAGTGTGGAACACAACTTCAAATGCATATAGAAACCAGACTTACTGGATCCATTGAGACTGGGGGAACTTCGGAATCTAATGCGTGGAAATAATCTTTAAACCTTGCATTGAAACTCATGAAGCCAGTGTTAAACTAAGCAACAGGGCAGCCCAATTAATAACGAATGTTTGCCTCGAGCATAGGGCTCTTGTAAAGAATCATCTATGAGTATTTAGATGAACAACAGTTAGTCTAAAGCACAGATGAGAACTTTTAAGTGGCAGAGAGCCTACATTAATGACAATGTAACAATGCAGGTAGAGAGAAGGCGGCCCCAATGTGACGTATGTAACCAGTGTTGCTGAACTGCTCACCTATGGACTGTGAATGGCTGTATGTTTGGTTGTATATACTGCCATCAAAAATAAATTAAAAAAAAGAAGAGTCAGAGAGCAAGAGAAAGAAATACGTAAATTCTCATCCCTTTGTAACTTTTGTCTCCATAGCTTCCTGTTTCAGGTCACCAATACTGACATTGCTAGGATCATGCCATCCTAGGGCTTCAAAGACAGAAACCCCTTCAAGGAAAGCTCACGTAATGAGGCATTCCTTTTATTATCCCCCAATACTTAAAACTTGCTTTTGTAGTGTTCAAAATAAATCTCCCGTACTGTGAATTCTGCGGAATAATTAAAAAGTTCCAGGGTGTTTACTGAGAACTCATGGCCCCTCATGGCATCAGACAAGACAGAACCAAGAATAAGAGGTAGTGGAGCTAGAACCTGAAGAAACTAAAGATAATTTCGGAGAGTTATTTCCGGCAAGTAAGGACCTTGCTTCTTTCTTAAAGCACATACGATAACATGTAGATGCATGCAATTTTAAATATATTTCAAAATACTCTCAGTAACACACTGTAAACATGTAGGTTCCATTTACTGTGATCTAATTTTCTATTTTCAGTGGCTGAGAGCTCCCACTACTAACCAAAAGGTCAGAAGTTCAAATCTACCAGCCACTCCTTGGAAACCCTATGGGGCAGTCCTACTCTGTCCTATAGGGTCGCTATGAGTCAGAATCGACTCAACGGCAACAGGTTTTTTTCTAACCAGTTTCTCCTCAAAAATAACTTTAATAGGGCATTACCTTATATGAACAGTAAATGACCAACCTGAATTAGGCCAGTATCTGCTGTCTTCCCTTCAAATGGAATTACTGTGGTTTCCAGAAAGTGCTATGAGCTTGTTTCATGTGTCTGAAACCTTCTTCCTCACTTTCTCCTCTGAACTCTTTATTTGCCCTTCAACACCTGTGTCAAGTGTTATCTTTTCAAGAAACTTCTCTACCTCATGCTGCTTTCCCAACCCCTCCCCAGGCAGAACTGGGGCTGCTCTTCCATACTCGCCCATAACCCTGAGCTCACCGTCATAATGCAACTCCTCACAGATGCTGTAATGGACTGTGTCCCTGAGCCCCTGACCACACAGCTGTCGATCTGTCAGTGTCTTACAAGCACTACACCTCTTAGCACCCCATCTCTGCCACCCGGCACACGCCTGAAACACAGCAGGCAGGCAGCAACTGCCCGTGGCAGGATGTATTACACCTCTACTGCCTTTGTGAAATAACCTACATTATATTCTAGACATAAACCAGTGGTTGAAAAGAACCTACATTTATGGTAGACAAAAAGACCTAAGTTGTTTGGATGTATTAAAATCAACTTACAGAGAAACCAAAATTCGTAGGTAGTAAACAAAAAACATTTTGAAACATTAAAATTATATATAATGTATAATACTGGGAAGCATTAAGTACTAAATTTAAAAGCTCTATTTGGTTGATCTCAGCCATGAAAACGTGTACATCATGGATACATGAAAACCTCACTTGCTATGTTATGGCTGAACCCTATGTTTAAGCTTAAAATCCTTACCAGTAAAGTGATTTTTTTCTTCAGAGCATGTTATCAGAAACAAAGCATGTAACTAATTCCTAGAATTAAGTTTAGATGTGTGTTCAGAAGGTTTTGGTGTCTTATTATATGGGAGGTACAACCTTAGACAGTCTCTGGTGTGGACTTCAGCCTCACAGGAGCATCAACAGCAATGGCCTCACATTACATTACGCATTGATAATGGCTTCCTGTTGTCCTTCCTTAATGGGACAATTCCACTTAAATTAAGACTCTCCTAGCTGGCATTTCTAATGCTGGTCTCACGTGGAACTTGAGAATGATCTTTGAATTTTTTAATTATTTTCAAAACTTAAACAGTCAAAATTATTCCCCTCTATAGAATATGATAAAACTTCCAATGTATCGTTTATAATACACTTCCTCAGAAATATTCTTTGCTGTGTCAAGACTACTTTAGTCAGGTGCTCAAACTCTATACTAATAAAAATAATTGGCAAATTAAAAGGAGATCTTGTCAATAAAATAAGCACAGTTTAAAAATAGAATAGTATCTACTCCGTTTGAATAAAATACATGATAAACATCAGGGTACGTTAATATGGAACACACAAGAAAATTTTTTTACCTACTTTGATTAGTCTGTGGCAAAACACTGACGTGAATACACTGCTTATAAGAATTGTAAAATATACAGTCCTTTTGGAAAGCAATTTGACAGTATTTCTCAAAAGCCTTAAAATATTTATATCCTTTATAATGCAACAAGTTACTACTACGAATTTATCTTACAGAAATAATAGTCCTGGATGCAGAAAAGCATTTCTTATACACAGATATGTTCACTGCAGGATTACTTACAATTATGAAAAACAGAAAGTAACTTAAATGTCCAACAGCAGGAAAAAATGGTTAAGTAAATTATGACGGTCACTGAATGGAGTAGTGTGTGTGTCATCATTAAAACGGATACTTAGAAACACTACGCCATAAATTTGAAAAGTGGTTATTATATATAATAAAAGGAAGAAGCATGACAAAAATGTATACGTATGTACAGACACATTTATATTTAAGTAAAAAATAAAAGCATATGCATAGAAAAAAATCTGGAAGGAAATGCAGTTATTACTAATGCTGCCATTATACGGGGAGACTGCAGATTTTTGTTTTTGTTTTTACCTTTTCCACCAGTATTTTAATGATACTTTCTTTTTTAATTAAAAAAAGCTTTATTTTGAGAAAGCTTACCATCTGTAACTAAAAAAAGATAATAGCTCTAAGTTTTCACAATGCAGTATATCCATGAAAGCTTTATTACAAAGTTTATTAACTTTCAAAAACAGTAAGAAATACCAGCACCGTATACATGCAAAAACATTTCCTTCCAGAAAGCAGTTGGGAAGGAGAATGAGTGAAAGTGGAGAGTGGCTGGTATACAGAGGGACTTACATAATTGTCTCTTGCAGACCAGCCTGGATAAAGCTGCATATGTAGCTGTCTTTCCTTCCGCGCTAATTCATAATACTTAGCCTGCTCTTCACGGGAGAGGGCGTGCCACTAAAACAAAAGAGAAGAATGAAGGAAAAAAAAATCAAGCAAAATAACAATAGTATTATATACTACATGTTTCCAACACTAAAAAAATGAAAATATGAAGCATTTAAACTTTGATTTATTTGTAAACGGCAGAAGACCAAGTGCTACAGAATTCCACTTGGAGTCTGGTGGCCACAGTGAAATTCAGACTTCGGTTCCTCTATCCTGTTCTCCGATATCACATGAAACACATCAAAGTCAATCAAAGTATCCAATGTAAAACGATCTCGGTCACCCATCCTTGCTCTTTTCCAATATAAATTAAAAGGAACTTTCACTGGTGAACCTCAACACCCAACTTAGCCCTTTTTGATTCGTTTATAGCACATTCTGATATCTGAGCCCAACTACCATTTATTTATGCAAAATGTGATAATTTCCAGATGTCTTTTTTACACAGATACACCCTCTCCTCACATGGACACTCATTCTGTCATATGAAGAGTCTGAAACCTTAAAAATAATGAGCTTGCATCATATGATCCTGTCTACAGAACAAGACATCAAAAGTCAGTCTGTCTGTCTCTTTAGCCTCTTCTCACACTTACATAAACATTAACTGTCTACAGGGAAAACACAGAAAACCCTGTACAGTCATGCGGCACACTTAATAACTGCGGTTTTGACCTTCCTTAAGCAAGGAGCAGTATCTAAGTTATTTTGCCATCTATAACTTCAGATTTTTGTATCTAATTTGGATAATGCAGCCACTGGTATCTTTCAATTCTTCACTGCCCCTTTTACATAACTGATACACTTACATATATAATATGTAGCAAAATAGCTTATGTGGGCAAGGTCTCCCTTTGGGGTTTTAAGGGGCTTACATTTGCACACTGTTTTGCAGTGGTTAAGAGCTCGGCTGCTAACCAAAATGTTGGCAGTTCAAATCCACCAGCGGCTCCTCGGAAACGTAATGGGGCAGTTCTACTCTGTCCTACAGGGTCTCTACGAGTCGGAATCGACTTGATGGCAATATTTTTTTTTTTTTTTTTTTTTTGGCATATGACTCACCCCACGTCCCCAGGAGACAGTTTTCAAGTCTGTTACCAACATCACAAATGCCAGGATCTGCCAGCAGAATCATCCAGTGCGGATTCAATAGGCTTGGGGGACCCACTGCCCGTGAGGCCATCACTCAGGAGGCAATAGCTGCAGGAGGTAGAGACGACCACCCCCGCCCCAGCCAGCCCACCTCACCCGGAGCCTCGCTGCCCTCCACTGGGTGTGCTTCCAGCCAGAAGCCTCCTTGCTCCTGCTCTCCCCACCTCTGGGGTATGGAGTTTCCCTTTCAATTTTCTTCCCATCAAAGGTTAGGAGATCCTTTCCTATTCATTGTGACCTGCACATTAGATTTTAATCTCTTTTAAAAAACGTTTTTTTAAAAAAAAGGAAAAAAAAAAAAAAAGTATGGGGGGTGCTGGGAAGGGAGGAAGGGAAAGAGGTTGATGAAAGGGAAAAAAATCTCACAGAAGAGGCTACGTCGAGGCCCTCATACCCTTCACCTCAGCCCCTAACCTACGGCTTAGAAGCCATCCTTGAGAAAACAGCAACACCTGCTGCTCTTCTCTGACAACAGAAGAAGAACCCGAGTCACCCTCAAAAGAAGCACCACAGCACCTTCCCCCTATATCCCAGCCTCGGCTCCAGCCGCAGGGCGCACCGTGGTGCCCACGGGCAAGGCAACAGATGCCATTTCCTGTGGAAGCCCCTGTAAAGCCGGACCTCTGGTTAGAGAGCGTGGAGTATTTATTTTTTAATTGCTTTCAGAGTGCTGACCGGAAAGTTAAAGATCATGACACATAGCAGGACTTGGCCTGAGCGGAAAGGCTAATCAGGTAATCTGCTTTTATTAAAAAAGAAGTTGGGGTGGGTGGCAGAAAAAAAGAAAAACTTGAAAAACTTACATGAGATACAGTTCCTAGTACTAGAAGAGTAAACACAATTAGACAAATCAGACACACGACAACCAGGCATGTCTGGGGCAGCAGTGGAAATCTGTGGAAGTAGGCAAGAAAGGTTCTCCTACTTCAGCAACTTTTCTGATCTCAGACCCTGACTTAGAACTAGACCTATTCAGAGGGAAAAACAAACTATACAATAGAAAAATCATCCCTGATTCTTGTGAGAAGAGACTGACAGGATTTACAGAGTTAGCTCTGGTGCTAAGAAAACATGATTGGCAAGAGACAAAGTCTTTCCCGAAGAAAGGAAACAGGAAAAGAAGACAAGAAATGACAGAAATCTTCCTTTCAAAAATTTGTTTATTCATTCATTTGTTTATTCATTCATTTGACTGTATCTCCACTGAGAAGCCCTGGTGTTACAATGGTTAAAGCACGTGGCTGCTAACCAAAATGTCAGTAGTTCGAACCCACAGGCTGCTCTGCAGGAGGAAGATGTGGCAGTCTGCTTCCGTAAAGATCACCGTCTTGGAAACTCTATGAGGCTGTTCTACTCTATCCTACAGGGTCACTATGAGTCGGAATCAACAGCAGTGGGTATACTCCAATTGCCATCGAGTCAATTCTGACTCATAGGGACCCTACAGGACAGAGTAGAACTGCCCCATAGGGTTTCCAAGGCTATAATCTTTACAGAAGCAGATTGATCCTTATCTACACAGCTCCTTATATTACTAAAACATATCTATAGAATTTTATGTAATTTATGGTAGCTCTACAACTTGCTGAGAAAACCTAAAATCTTAAATAAAACTTACCTCCCAAAATACGTATGAAGGTTGGGTCTAGCTTCTACCCAAACAGCCAGGTTTTTTTCAGTTTAAGTAGAAAATTTAGGTTGACAAAAAGACCCCAGTAAACAAACTGAGCAACAGGCAAGGAGAAAAAGCAGGGAACAAACTAAACTATTTACATGCATTTTCTGCTGTTTTTAGATACTTGATATGTTTATAAACATACAACAGGTTTTGACATATAAAATATTTCTAATGCACAAAACCAGCTCACAAAAAAGACTAAAACTTAACGATAGTATTGAAGTTTTGCATTAAGAACAAAAATAAAATCTAGTACAGACTAGAGAGATGGAATTTCAGAAACCCAACTGAATAAAAAGCCCTTTTTATCGCCTTTGCTGAAAAATTAAGAGTTAAATTTCTTTAAAATCAAATTTTGTTGTCAAGGTTTCATCAAGCTGTAGGGGGGAAATATCCATTTTAGAGGAAACTTATACAGTTCCAAGATGAGAAATCATGAAAACAAATCTCCGATAAGTAGACTTCTGTTAATAGTCTAAAAAGTCTGAAAAGAAAAAGCCTATTTTAAAATAAGATTTGTTATTATTATCTATAATAGGAATTAAGAAGAGAACTTTGGCTAACTTGTTATTAACGAACATTTCTATTTTAGAGACACAGTCAAAATGAATAAAACTCAAAAAATAAAATGTGCCAGGATGGATTTAGGATCCACTTTTAAGAATTCTAATTATCCCAATGTAAAACGTCATGATTTTAAAGTCAGGAACTTTAAAGAACCAGCAAGAACTGCCCTGCCAGAGGGAAGTTATGAAAGAATAGAAAACCTGATCTTCATCAAAGATCTCAGAGACCTATAAACAGAAACAGGTGTCCGAATCGAAGACAGAGAGAGACCTCAAATAAGAACCATCCTTTAGGACACATGCTCTGATCTGGGGATTGTTAAGGGAGCTGAGAAAGTAGCAACTGTTGGAAATGTGCCTTAAAAAATAGGAAGCGTATCTCCATATCACTTACTCTCCTGAGCAGGAAGATAATTCCCGCTGCAGGGCCAGGGGTCCTAACTCAAAAAAAGAAAAAAAGAAAAAAGAAAAAGCTAAGGATTTTACACACACTCAAATAAAAACGTCAACCCTTCTCTTCCTGATTTCTTCTTTTAAAGGGTCAGGGAAAATGATCATCAGCCTTTAAGCTTCTGAGGTGGAGCTCTTCAAAGATGATGGGAATCACTCATCTGCTATGATCCGGCTTGGGAAATCATTGTTAATTATTGTTATTAAGTGTTTAAGAATCCACAGGGAGATATAGCATTGCACACAGGACACCAAAAAAGCTATAATCTACCACCACACCCTACCCCTGAAACCCTGGAGTCCTACAGATTGGAAATAGCTGCATTTATTTAGGCTTTCCAACAGGAATCGATAATGAAAGAAGGTCTGCTTCCCTCTTGCTTAGACGGGGACTGGCAACCTCCTGAATATTTTCTGTTACCAGTGTTCAAATTCATTAAGTTTCTAACAAACCTAGTAAAAATCGTCATCCACAACAGCCAAAACGTGATCCTCTACGTTTCACAAATGTTATTAGACCCTCCTGATCTAAATGCTCACTGGCACAATTTAAGAAGCTACCTGCACACATGGAGCCCCTGGGTACCATAAACAGTGAAACACTTGCCTGCTGACCAAAAGGTTTGAGATCTGAGTCCACCCAGAGGCACCTTGCAAGAAAGGCCTGGTGCTCTACGTCCAAAAGGTCACAGCTGTGAAAACACTACGGAGCACAGCTCTACTCTGCACACATGGGGTGGCCATGAGTTGGAATCAAGTCAGTGGCAACTGGTATCACACATATATAAAGAACATCAACAAATGAAGATGAAGCATTTTCAAAATTTTAATGTAATACAGTGAAAAGAGAATTCATATCAGAATAACTCAATTTCTTTTCCACTACTCTTTAGACACCTAAGTTTCAACTCTAAGTACCTGGAAAGGCTGTCTACACTTTTAGCTGGTGATTAGATAAAGAAATCTTAACAGCACCTATGCTAGTTGTAGTCTAGTGCGGAGAGCATGGTAGGTGCTCAGGAAAACATCTTAGCATGGGTGAAAGAAGAAATAAAAGAAAACAAACATCCTGGCACGTGGACACTTGAAGAATTAGAGACTGATATTTTCTAGAATAAAGACTTCTCTAGCCTATATACGTTCCTCCATTTAAAGCTTCATGGTAGAACAGACTGGTTTCTGTCTTGGAGGGAGTGGCCACCTCCGTTTGCCAGGGTTCATTCAGAAGCACTGCTGGTCCCCCAAAGGCCCTTCTGCAGCAATCTAAACGGGCTGTGTGCTTTCCTGCTTCAGAGTCTGCACACAAGTTGTTCCACCTGGGAAGGGTCCAATGCTTCCTACTGATCACTCAGCCAATGCCTACTCACCTCTCAGGTCTCAGCATAAACACTACTTTCTCAGAGGCGCCTTCGCTAACCTCCAAATCTAAACGATGTTCCCATGCCATACGTTCTCACAGACGCTTGTTCTTTACAGTCATAGCATTCTTCACAATTTTAATTATGCATTTACTGGATAATTCTTTGTCCAATATCTGTATCCCGTCACTAAAATTTAAGCTGTATGAAGTCAAGGACCATATCTATTTTATTTAGCAATTACTACCTAATGTCTTGCATGCTATCTGGCACATAAAAGATAATAAATATAGGAGAGTAGACCTGCCCCACGGGGTTTCCAAGGAGCGGCTGGTGGATTCAAACTGCTAACTTTCTGGTTAGCAGCCGAGCCCTTAACCGCTGTGCCACCAGGACTCCAATATTTATTTAAAGAATGAGAACAGTAAAAACAGTTGTCATTTACAGGAAGGTTCCTATGGCCAAGTGCAAGCTAAGCCGTGTTTACAATTCATTATATCATGTAACCCTCCCCAAGGTTATGACCATGCTATCTTGTGCCCTCTGTCACTTCCTGTAGTGCCTGGTGGTTATACTAATGTTTCCAATGACCACCTGATATATAATTAAATTTGTGCAGATTTTAATGAAGCAGTACCACGGTGTCGTGGATTGAATTATGTACCTCAAAAAATGTGTGTATCAATTTGGCCAGGCCATGATTCCTGGTATTCTGTAGTTTTCCTATAAATTGTAAATCCTGCCTCTATGATGTTAATGAGGGAGGATGGGTGGCAGTTGTGTTAGTAAGGCAGGACCTGATCTACAAGACTGGATTGTGTCCTGAGGCAATCTCTTGAGATATATAAAAGACAGAAGTGAGCAGTGAGACAGGGGGACCTCATACCATCAAGAAAGCAGTGCCGGGAGCAGAGCGCGTCCTTTGGATCAGGGTCCCTGCGCCGAGAAGCTCCTAGTCTGGGGGAACACTGAAGAGAAGAAGGCCGACAGAGAGAAAAAGCCTTCCCCTGGAGCTGACACCCTGAATTTGGACTTTTAGCCTACTTTGACTGTGAGGAAATAAACTTCTCTTCGTTAAAACCATCCACTTGTGGTGTTTCTGTTATGGCAGCACTAGATGACTAAGACAGAATTTGGTACCGAGAGTGGGGTGCTGCTCTAACAGATACCTAAAATGTGGAAGTGGTTTTAAAACTGTGAATGGATAGACGTGCGGCAGTGACAGAGGACCAGCAGCAGCAGAGAACCTACAGCAGCAGAACCAGGAGACCAGTGAAAGACGGCCCTGGAGCCGACCCACAGAGCGAGAGAGCTGAATGCCTGTGAGCAGGAGGCTTCCTGGCAGAGTGGGGTGCCTCTGGGCACTTACCGGTGGAGCTACTGAGCTTTGGAACACTTGCCCCAGCAGGGCAGATGCGGGCCTGAGGCCCGAGGGCTGAGAGGACATAGGAAGCAGAAGCTGAAGAGACAAGGGACACAAGAAGCTGAGCTGCTTCAGCCTCAAAAGGTATGGACATGACCTTCAGGGGATTCAAAGGGTGGAGCCATGGCCTCTGGTGTTTCTAAGGGTGGAGTTGTCACTCCCCATAGCCTCTGGTGTTTCTAAGGGTGGAGTTGTCACTCCAATGGACTAGGAGAATGGTGCTCCTAAAGCCAAGGGAGCAGAGTTGCTGTCCCAGTGGGCCTGGAAGGTGGAGCTGAAGCCCAGGGCTGAGGAGCCGCCACTCAAAATCCAGAGACTGTGGCCAATACGTAAAGTCTAGAGGGCAGGGCTATTGTGTAAATTGTCTCAGAGAACAGAAGATTATTTACAAAGCCTTGAGGGCTAATGTAATGTGTTCTGCTGACTCGCCTGGTGCCTGTTACCACTTCTTTCCCTGCAATTTCTCCCATTTGTAATGGAAATGTCTAGCTTATGCCTGTTTTGCCATTGTACCTTTGAAAGCAGATAACTTGTATTCTAGATTCCACAGATGAAGAGGAGTTTTTGGATTTTGGGCTTGGAGTTAAGACTTTTGCTATGATATGATGGGGTGAATATGTTTTCCATGTTGCAAGGATGTGATGTTTTGGGGGCCAAAGGGCGGAATGTCATGGATTAAATTATGTCCCCCAAAAAATGTGTGTATCAGTTTGACCAGGCCATGATTCCTGGTATTCTGTGGTTTTCCTGTAAAGTTGTAAATCCTGCCTCTATGATGTTAATGAGGGAGGATGGGTGGCAGTTGTGTTAGTAAGGCAGGACCTGATCTACAAGACTGGATTATGTCCTGAGGCAATCTCTTGAGATATAAAAGACAGAAGTAAGCAGCGAGACAAGGGGACCTCATACCATCAAGAAAGCAGTGCCGGGAGCAGAGCGTGTCCTTTGGACTGGGGTCGCTGTGCAGAGAAGCTCCTCGTCCGGGGGAACACTGAAGAGAAGAAGGCTGACAGAGAAACAAAGCCTTCCCCTGGAGGTGACGCCCTGAATCTGGACTTTTAGCCTACTCTGACTGTGAGGAAATAAACTTCTCTTCGTTAAAACCATCCACTTGCGGTGTTTCTGTTATGGCAGCACTAGATGACTAAGACACACGGTCACCATAAACATTGGTATACGCTGGTACACTACTTACCCTTCTGCCTAGAATCTGGTTGATAGCTGCACTTTCCTTTAGAGTACACTCAGCTACGACATTTGCTCTCATTTCTTTCATGTATAACATAAAAGCATTCAGAGGTTTCTTAATGTGAGGTCTTTTTGGCTCCTGCTCCTTTCTCTGTTCATGCTGAGGCTTCCTAAAAGGTGGTTGTGGTGGTGGTTGGGGAGTGGAGGTGGGGAGGTAGAGGGAATAAGGAAGAGATGGGAGGAGGAGAGAAGCAGAACATCTGTTTACATCACCAGTCATACTCAGACCCTTTGGGCTCCCTACAAGCCACTAGAATATGATCAACTTTGGAAAGCAATGCTTGGTTCATTTGATGAAACACCAAGATGCAAACAACCAAAACCAAAAAGGCTTCCTATTTACCCATTGACTCTTCTTGAATATGGTATCTTTGGCTTGAGAACGTTCACCTATAGCTCTAGAAGTATTTAACGCAAAATGGAAATGGGTTTGGGTTTGTTAAGACGCTCCATCTAGGACCTTTAGGCTGAGTTCCTTGGTCACCTCAGAAGACGCTGAATATAGAGTTTAGATGATCATACCTCTTTCAGGTTCTTAGGGGTTCCTAACTTTCTTGGGGTCAAGGGACCCTCTGAGAAGCTAATGAAACTTTAGAACCTCTTCCCCAAACAAACGCAGACTGGCTTCGCAGACTATCACATACTGTCATCCAACTTTCACCCTCCCATCTCAGGCCACAAACCCAAGATTAAGAAGCTCGACTACTAATCCCTTCAGGGAATTTAGTCCTGCTGTAACACCCTGTGGCAATCCTGGCCCAACAGGGAACGCTGGGCTTTGCCCCTTTCCCTTGAATTCTGTGCTTCTGACGCCTCAAACCAGGGCAACTGCACTTCCAGAAGCAAATGCATTAAACCTCCAATCTACTTCTGTCAGGTACTAACAGGTGCTCCTCAACAACCTGAACTGACTTAAAAGCTAGTAGTAAAGGCTGAACAGCTCAAGATTATTCAACGCCTAGGCTCTGACAGTTTGGTTCCTGCGTATTGGTGAGGTTCCCATGATCACGTAAGGTCAGTTCTTTCTAATCTCAGCATCAAAATCTGGGCAGTGAGAATCAAGCAGCGTTAATGTCCTCAGGGACACAGCTTTCAAGGCACAGCTACAGCTGATTTTCATAATAAAAGTGATGGGAAAGGCCCAATAATAAAGAAGAAACAGTGTTTAAACCCATAGTATCCTGAGGCATCTGCAGATGATGCCAGGCACATACTTACACGTGCATTAGGTCACTGTCAGTGTGGGGATGTTCCTGTTTGACCTGAGGCGTTACAATAGCTGGATGAGGGATGCCAGTTGTGTGGGGACCAGGAGGACCAGGAATCATATGATGGGAAAACCTAAACGAAGGGAAGAGAAGAAAACAATATGTACTCGTGGCTACTGTAGCAAAAGCATGACATAATTCCAAAACAATCTACTAACTGCTATTGGGGAAGGGTGAAAACACATCCTTTGTATGCAGAAATGTTAACTATAAATTATAAAGGGCTGATGTTTTTTTTAACTTTCTATTATCAGGTGGACAATATTTATAATTATTCCCTATATAACAGAATTATTTTCAATCTAGTAGTAGAATTTGACATTTTTCCTGAGAAGGCTCTAGGCCACAGAATTAAAAAAAGGAGGGGGGAAATCACTTTTCTTGCAAAGCAGTTTTCAAATGAGTTTCAGTAAGAACAATCATTGAATATATAACACTTCATTAAGGTAATCTTATTTAGATTATTTAGATTTATTATGATGGAAGCTAAAGACATCACACTTAAAAACGTCTGCCTCCATTCACAAGCAAACTGTCACATTAAGAGTTTTCTCATATCATTGGCTTCTTCAATAATGTAATTGTTGTGTGCTGTCAAGAAGTCGTTCCAACTCACAGCAACCGTGTAAGACAGAGCAGAACTGCTCCATAGGATTTCCTAGGCTGTAATCTTTACTGGAGCACATAGCCAGGTCTTTTCTCCCCCAGAGTTAGTGGGTTTGAACTGCTGACCTTTTGGTTAGCAGCTAGGCACTTAACCATTGCACCACCAGTGCTCCGTGAGGAGGCAACAATAAAGTAAGGCAAAGGGAGATTTTTTTCAGTCCCCGACTTAGTTATGTTTCCATTAATATCATCCAAAATGATGTTCTATACAGGAAGAAAGTAATGTTTGAGAGGTCTAGCCTTATGATAAACTGATAACAGAACTGAAGGGAAGGATTTAGGTAAATGAACGATACAATTCTGTATCAAGCTATAAACCATACATAAAGACAGCTACTTTTTCCCCAAGTATGCCTGTAGAGCATGAAAATAATCTTAGAACATCCACCACCAGCCCACACAAAGGAGGGAAACTGCCATGCAAGAAAAATAAAATCAATACAGTACTTTCAATGAGCATTTTGGGTAAATTTGGATATGCTTTATAGAAACTGTTACTTTTCAAACTGTTTTAAAGTCAACTTTAATTCAGTAAGAATAATATTCTTGGTCTTTCATCACGGCCTATACAATTAATTCCTTCATCTGAGAAGGAGAAAAGAGATTCTGCTTGAATACGCAATAGTTTAGGGAAAAATTTTGAACAATTAAGGAAGCACGGTAAAAATACAAATACGTGACCAAATAATGATGCTTTGCTAACGGTACTGTTTCAAAAAATACATGCTGCTGGTTATTTGCCTGTGAGAAACTCCTGTCATCGACAGTTCTTACAATATTAAAAATAAGTATGGAATATATTTTAGAGGGTAGGATATTAATTTCGTAACCCCCTCAACAGCCAGATTGACAATTCACTGAACAAACAGTATGTTTTTTAAAGCTGTAAATTCACCACGGAAACTGCGAGTTTCATACCTACATAAAAAGTAAAGATTCACAACCAGTTAAAAACCCAACAGCTTGCCTTCCAGCACAGTAATGCTAGCTCCCTTGAAAAAGGCACACTGAACACACAGAAGATACACCACACGTGTGTGTACATCAAGCACAGGGCACGAAAGCCATCCTTTCCAGAAGCAAAGCATTACATAGAGCAGCCTCACGTGGGGCATAGCAGGCCTTAGAGCTTCGCTTGCACTAATGTGTCCACACAGGGCCTGATTCACACACTAGGACCCACACCCGTTACGGCCTGACAGCTTGTGAGCACTGTTCTTTCTCATCTGACTGACAGTCTTGGTCCAGGAAGACTCTAAATTACCTGGGCACCTTCAACCGCCTTTGCATTACACAGATGGATACTTTCTTCGAAGGAAGCAAATTACAGAACTCAGACCAAACCCGTAGTTATCCCCCCTACACTTTGCCCCACTCCCAATATATTTTGCATCAGTCAAGCTCTTCTTATAACGTCCACTTTTGGGACGTTTCACATCCCACAGTCAAATGGCAAAAAATGCTTTTGAAGACAGTGTTTCCCAGTGGGATGAGTCGAGCTCACTGGTGGGCATAGCTGGTCCCGTGAGGCACAGCATTGGGATCCTAGCCAGGAACCTCTATGACCCCGAGTGTGGGAGCCAGGCGCACTGCACAGACACGAGGTTGAGGTATGCACCCTCCTAGCCGACTAAGAGGCAAGCAGAGGCACACAAAATGCAAGCGTGAGAAGAGCAACTTGTCCTCCAGTGCCCGTTTTCACCTCCACCTACCTGGACATGGAAGTGTCGACAGACAGTGAGGATGGGTAGGGTTGCCTGAATCCACCCGTGATGGGATATACAGGCTGACCTTGCCTGAGGTCACAGAAGAAAGGAACCCATCAATGACAAAACACCAGTTACCAACCAGCAATAAGAGGGTGATGCAGGAAGAAGAGGGAGGTATTCAAAGAGAATCTGTGTGAGTATTACAGACCACAGAATTTCTTCAATTATATAACTGTTTCCTTTCTTTATCCTCCACCCAATCGACGCATCATTTGCCTTGAAGGAAATCCCCCACCCTCAACTTTAAAGGCAAACCATTGCATGTATTATCTGCCTTTCATCCCTTCTCCTCTCCCAACCCCATTAATGCCTAGCACAATGCTTTGAACAACGTAGGCACTTCGTATTGAAGGTAACGGAACCCTGAGAATGGGGAAATACTGCTTTCAGAGAAGAAGCTTGGTGAACTCTTTTTCAGAACCTTAGAGAATTTCAGGGAAGGGAAAAAAGAAGGACGTGAGAATTTATATTTATATTAAAACGAACAGACGTTTTCAGGACACGGCACTTTCCCTCCTCATGTAGCCATGTTTGAGTCAAGAAGAAAAAGCCCAAATTCACTGGAATTCTTCTCTCTCCACCTTGAGAATTCCATCTTTCTCTCTGTCATTTCTGCATCTCACACGTTTCCTTTAGACTGCTTTTATTTCCAGCTGCCACTGGTGCAAGTCGGCCCAGGATTATTGCCCCTGAGCAGCTAAGTTCAGACAGAATAATTGATCTAGGTTTGAAAGTATGTGCATAATCAATTAAATTCACAAACAGAATTACTGACTGAGAAATTTAGTGCTAGACACAGAGAGAGACAGAGAGAGAGAGAAAGCAGAATTTCCATGTTCCTTGCTGAAGCAGCGAGATAATGTAGGATATAAAGGTAGGGAGATTGTGGCAAGGACAGGGGCTGTGGGGCTAGAGAACCAAATGGGGGGTCAAACATTTGCTGAAGTTGAAGTACTGTTTTCAGGAAGTGAGAAGTAGGGACAGGAGCAATGGAGAGGGGATAGAAGTGCGAGGAGGGAAAGTTATGTGCTAATAATAAAATGATAAAAATAGACCACGTTATATAAAAGTATTCTTTCTTCCCCAAATTTTCCTTTACCTTTAGAATTGAAAAAATTTAAAGGCAGCAGTGAGAACTTTTTTTACAAGTAAACAACCAAACTCACATTTTAAATAAATAAATAAATCCAAATAAATTTGAGTTCTGAAAAAAAGAAAGCCCAAACATCAATTTTTCACTTCTGAACTCAAAAACTGGATGTTCACGTTCTGAAACTCGAAAAGATGCTTTTATATTGTGAATTTCTCTCTTGTTAGTTCTTGTCATTTTTCTCACTTGCCTATTTGTAAGAAAAGGGAGATATTCAATGTGTCTAAGTTTATGTTCCCAAATTATAAGTTGTTCATAAAAAACTAGAAAAAGAAAAACCACACTGAGCTCTAACTTTATACAGGCAAAGCAAATGTCCAAAGCCACAAATTGAATCCATAAAACTATAACCTTCAAAGCAAATTTCTACACAGTCATTTTCTACACGTATTAGGAAACTGATTCAATCCATTTCAAAGTCTGTAATTTTTTTTAATCGTTTAAATTGAAAGGAAATAAAGTTAGCACCATGCTTGCTGATGTGAAATTCCTTCAACACCACAAGCGGTTACTATCTAAAAAGCTAATTTCCATGAATTGAAAGTGGAAGAAGATGTGTTCAAATGCCTGACTGCAAGCTGCAGGAAGGATCTTACCAGCCAAGAGGTGGGGTAATCTGTCCAACACCACCCGGAGACAGGGGATAAAAGGTGGGGATATCAGGAGCTGGAGGATGTCTGGACATGCCTATTGAAAACAAAAACAACAAACGGGGAGGTATAGTTTTCACATTCACAGGACATTTGACCATAGAGCAACAGAAAAGCAATGAAGTGCTTTCTGCCATTAACAGTTCAGGTCTAGAATGAAACAATACTTAGTCACTGAACCCATTTAACAGAAGTCAGATTGTTAGCTTTTCTCAAGATTCCAAGACCTGAGAAAATAGGTCTTTGGATAGTACACCTTGAGGAACTCTTGAAAGAGTAAATATGCTGCCAGTAAAACAGTCACCAAAGTAGACTTATAAATTATTTATTTTGCCTCCATTATTTCACTTTGGTTAAGAAAACTGTAGGCGTTGTTTTTGTGGAGAATGTGAAATTGTCTTGTGTAGTATGAGAAATGACAGCCCCTCGTAAGCAGACAGCCTGCTATGGTGCTCAAGGATTAGGTAAATTGCCCCTTTCATATTTTCATTGGTTCCCTATGGACACATAGATTTGGGAAATGTGATACCTCAAAGGGATCGAAGATTAATTAGGAATCATCGTCAGACTCATAATGGTCACACTTGATATGATTCATTTGGTCTCTGTCTGCCTCTTCAGCTCCAACTAAGCTCTTCATCAAGTTGAGTCCTCTGGGCACGAAGGTCAAGCTGTTCTGGATTAGTTGTATTCCACAGAAAACGAGAGTACCACCAAATTGTTTCTGGGGCTCACACTCCCTAGATCACACTGCCCTGTAACTGTAAAAACCACCTCAAGATTATATCTAATTCCTAGTCCCAAACAACACCCCTTTGTTTATACCTTACCTGAGGCGGAGAAAAAAGAAAAAAAGGAGTCAGACCAATATGCAAGTATGTAAAATATAAAAACTTAAGTCTTCATATATTTGGAGAAAAGTGATTCTGAATAGAAAAAAAGCCCCAAGTTTCTTTACACAGCTAATCACGGCTTTACAAGACCATTTCCATAGATAAGCACACTTTCCAAGGTTTAACACCCAGAATATGTCACTCCGTGGTTGTAAATACACTCAGTATGTGGAATTACATGAGCACGTGGAATGTAATATTTAAATATTCGGCTTTTTTTACTATTTAAAATGCCTATGAATTTCCTTTGGATCTTATAGGATAGAGAAGGCCTTGAACATATTGGAACGCCTTAAGTAAGAAGGTTTGTCTTAAAAGTTGATGTTAATTTGACTTTGAAGTTGGAACAAAACTATTTCCGACCTCTTACGGAAAGTAGGTAGCAGAGAGAAAGGTCTTACCACCTTTCACCAGAATTTATATATCATCTCACGTTTTGCTGTTTTTAATAGTCTCAAATCTCCTTTTTTTATTTTTGGCTAGTGTCTTAGTTATCTAGCATGCTATAACAGAAATACCACAAGCAGATGAACGAATTTATTTTCTCACAGTTTAGGAGGTTAGAAGTCCAAATTTAGGGTGTCGGCTCTAGGGGAAGGCTTTCTCTCTCTGTCGGCTTTGGAGGAAGGTCCTTGTCTCTCTTGAGCTCCTGGGTGATCTCCATGTGTCCTGGCATCAATTTTCCCTCACTCTGCTTCCTAGCTTTCTTGTTTAATCTCCTTTATATCTCAAAAGAGATTAACTCAAGACACACCCTACACTAATCCTGCCTCATCAACATAAGACAGACAACTCATTCCCAAATGGGATTATAACCACAGGCATAGGGGTTAGGATTTATAACACATATTCTGGGGGGACACAATTCAATCCGTAACAGCTAGAAATATTGATCCTTTCGGTCACAGTGCCTCCAAACTCCACACTCTGGAGTTTTTTTCTTGGATCTGGAAGGGTTCTGGTTGCAGAGGCGATGCTAAGGAGTCTACAGCAGTGATTCCTGATATATCCTAATCACCCGGGAGCCTCTCCAGTTTGCTGTCTCTCATCCTGAGATTCAGATAACTTCCTAAATCTCTGGGCCTGCAGGGGATTGCTCAGGTGTGAACAGAAAAACCAGACTGACTCAGAAAAACTTTATAGACATTTATAGGAAATCTGAATGTCTCATTATATTAACTTGAAAATCATGGTTAGAGATCATGTTGCTGTTGTTAGTTGCTCTCGAGTTGTCTCTAACTCATGGCAACCTTATGTGCAACAGAAGGAAACGGTGACCAGTCCTGCGCCATTCTTCACAATCGTTGGTGTGCTCCAGTCCATTGCTGTGGCCACCGAGTATTTCGGAGTGCATTCCAACCTACGGGGGCTCATCTTCCAGCAGTATCAGACGATATTGTGTTGTTGTCTATACGTTTCCACTGGCTAATTTTTGGAAGTAAATTGCCAGGCCTTTCTTCTTAGTCTATCTTAATCTGGAAGCTCTGCTTAAACCTGTCCATCATGGGTGGCCTTGCTGGTCTGGTATATGAAATACCAGTGGCATAGATTCTAGCATCATAGCAACACACAAGCCACCACAGCGTGACAAATGGACAGATGGGTGGTGGTTTAGAGACCACAGACTATCTGAATTATCTATTTCAATCTTTTTATTTTATAGATGTGGAAATTAAGGCCTAGAGAAGTGACAGTTCAGGCACCCTGTTTGGGTACATATAAAATGTGTGTTGGCACAGTAATTTTATCACTGGGATGCAGGGAGGTAACTCACTTGCCATCACAACGCATGTCTTTAAACAGATAAGCTTAAAGCCTTTGCTCTCCACTCTAGACCGTATTCTAAGTGTGCTTAGTACACAGCATCTGGTGATTCAACAGAACAAAAAATACAAACTAGATGGGTTTCGTTTCTCTGTTAGGAGGAGGGAACTAACATTTATCTAGTGCTTGCAACATGCCAGGCCCTATAAATCAGCTTCGGTTGAGGGGACTCCTACTCATGGTGACCCCATGTGTTCTCAGAGCAAGATTTTTAAAGGCTGACTTTTTAGAAGTAGATCAGCAGGCTTTTTTTCAAGGCCCCTCTGGGTAGACTCAAACCTCCAACCCTTTGGTTAGCAGCCAAGCGTGTTCAACTGTTTGCACCAAACTGGACTGTAGCTATTAAGATTCTTCTCATCTTTCAAATGCTCCTCCCCCATACAATTTTCTCTAACTCTTTAGCTCTGAGAAATCCTTCTCCTTTGAACCTACAACATTTTATTTGTACTTTTAACATAGTACTTAGGATGTTTTTCATTTGCTTTTATAGTTTGGCTGTGCAAATGATTTCCTGCATGAGCTTATACACTGCTTGGAAAAGAGAGACCACGTTTTACCAATCTACAGATGAAACGTAGTTTTCTGGAGGGGGAGCTCTCAGTAGTATTTTTCAATGACTGAATGAAACAACAAGTGAATTGAAACTGACCCATCCCCTAGGCAGGGTCAATATTATCAACCATTTTAAAGCAAGCACATGATGTGACTTAGGTGATTAAGTGAGTGGAAAATGGACCTGGGTTTTCTAAATATCTCATTGTTGTTTTACAATCCTAGAAGTGCTTTTCTAAGATAACTAGATGTGTATGCCTCTCCACCAGCTGCCATGCTACTGAAGACTTATTTCACATCATTGATTCAGCTAGTATTTACTAAACACCTAATATATGCCAGAGGCTATACTCAGCATTCGGATAGTATTAAAGATTTTAAAAGTTTTATAGTAAAATTACATAAATTTAGATACAATTATTTTAGAGTAAGACTGGATTAATACAGCAATTCTGCCACTCACTCACTCAACAGTGTATCTTTGAAGAAGTTATTTAATTGTTATTGTTTTGTACAATCAGAATAACAACAGATTAGGGGTTCTTGTGAGGAATAAATACATTAATACATGTAATACAGAACAGTGCCTGGTACACAATAAGTGCCCTATAAATGTCTGTATTTATTTGTAAGGATAAAATGGGTAATGCATAGATATAAACAGGTACCTAAACCCAGTATTTCCTTAAAGATCTTAACATTTTTACCAGACTAATAATGAGTACCAAAAAAAAAAAAAAAGAAAGATTAGCGTCAGCTTCCTTTCCTTCACACACACTCACACACAGAGGAGAGAGAGCGAGAGGCGAAAACTAATGAGCTTCCTAATAGAACAAATGGAGAGGAATGCAAAATCATACCAATTTTTAGGACAAAATAAAGAAACTGTAATTGGACAACTTTAGGTAATGTCCATGAGTTCCTTCTCTGTAGTTAGGGAGAATTTGTTGGGGGGGGAAAAAAAAATTAGTTTGAGAAGCAATGATATAAATTACAGTCAGAAAGGCAGAACAAGATAGAGCAGCAGTAGAGACGGGAAGAAAAGAAAAAAATTTAAGTGTAATTGGCAGCAAGCTATAACCTGGTTTCTTTTTAAAACTGAATGGTCCTAGAATTCTTCAGAAAAACAACTACTGAGCCATGGTGTATTCTTCTCTTAAATAAGTTAATGTTTAAAAGTGCTTAGAACAGGGCCTAGGATCTTTATAGTAAGCATTATATACCTGTTAGTTAAATAAATAGTTTTAAAAAAAAAAAGTAAGTATACTACTTGATTTTTTTGCTAATAGTATGTTTAAGACTTTTATACCTATGTTTAATCATCACCTAGATCTTTATGGTTCCCAGGTGCCTGCCTCTAGCTCAGACTCTGATCTGAGATCTCGACCCACATGTTAAACTGCCCTTCGTATGTCTCCCATCAGATATCTCAAAGACACCTTAACTCACTGCCACCAAGTTATATTCTTGATCTTCCCTCTCAACTCAGCCCTCTTCCTAAGATCCCTATCTTAGTTTCCTTTCTCACCAGACAGCCACAGTCCTGTCTTTTTGGTGTTTCTTATCCTTTGGAGACCCTTGATAAAAAGCAAGCAGGTGAGGGGAGGATTCAGCATGAGCAACAAGGGCAAACCCGGAAGCCTCTGCATAGGCAACTAGCCTCTGAGTCAGGACCGACTCGAAAGCAAATGGTTTGGCTTTTGGTTTGTTTAATAAAAGATACCTGGGCTCCACTCTAGTTACTGCAGTTATCTAATGCTGCTATAACGGAAATATCACAAGTGGATGGTTTTAAGAAACAGAAGTTTATTCTCTCAGGTTAGGGCCCAGCTCCAGGGGAAGGCTCTCTCTCTCTCTGTTGGCTCTGGGGGAAGGTCCTTGTCATCAATCTTCCCCTGGTCTAGGAGCTTCCAGCACAGGGACCCCAGGTCCAAAGGTGTGCTCCACTCCCGGTGCTTCTTTCTTGGTGGCATGAGGTCCCTTCTCCTCTCTGCTTGCTTCTCTCTTTTATATCTCAAGAGACTGGTTCAAGATACAACCTAATCCTGTAGATTGAGTCCTGCCTCATTAATATAACTGCTTCTAATCCAGCCTCATTAATATCATAGAAGCAGGATTTACAGCACATAGGAAAATCACATCAGATGACAAAATGGTGGACAATCACACAATACTGGGAATTATGGCCTAACCAAGTTGGCACACATTATGGCAGATACAATTCAATGCATCCATCATACTAGTCGAAATCCAGCAGTAACTAATTCCTTAAGTACGTTTTTCATTTGAACAATGGAGGAAACTGAAGGTGTTAAGATTTTAACTCCAAAACGTTATTAGTAACAGAAAGAACACCCATCCCCTACTAACTCCACTCCTCTTTCACCGGCTTACTTAACTTTGTTGTCTACTAAAAGTCAAAGATGAAAACAAAAACCAAACCAGTTGCTGTCAAGTCGATTCTGACTCATGGTAACCCCATGTGTGTCACAGTAGAACTATGCTGCATAGGGTTTTCAGTGGCTAATTTTTTAGAAGCAGATGGCCAGGCCTTTCTTCTGAGGTGCCTCAATATGCACTTGAACCTACAACCTTTGGGTTAGCAGCCAAGTACATTAACTGCTTGTGCCACCCAGGGACAAATGGGTGAAATCCAGGAGGTGGGAAATTTTAAACCTTTACATTCTCATTTTTATTTGGTTTTATAGGATCTTTGATTTGGAACCTCCAAGATATTGGTGAGGTTGGAGGGTGCATACGCACAGAAAGAGCAAAGGCCCACCTGTGAGCAAATAAATCCTCGAAGTTTACCCTAAGCTGACCAGTCCAGATAGCCTGAAGAACCCGAGTGTTGTGTCCTACAACCACACCCACACCCGTACACATCAGGCAGAACTGATTATTTTTCAAACCCCCTATGCTGTATGTTTTTCTATAAATGACACAGAAGCAGAACTTGGTAGTAACGCAAAGGAGCCAAATATGGTTCATGGTGCTCCAACTTTAAATACAAATGGTTTTATACTTTAATTATTATTTATAACATCTAAATGATAGATTTTAAAAAAAGAAGAAAAAACATAACAGTTATAACTGAATGACCAAAAGACATCACAGAAGGCTGAAAAAGAGAACATTTGAGGTGAGAATCTTCTACTCTGTCCTTTCTCTAACATCTTTCACACTTCCATCAACACCTTGTACAAGCTGAAATAAATGGATTCCATTCTTTGTGTATTTGCACAACATACTGGCTTATATTACAGATCATAGATTTTGAGCTGTCACTTTGAGTGAAAATGACCCTCCTATGCTTTTCTTCTGTTTTTTTTTTTTTTTAATTCTGAAAAATAAAAGAAGCAACGACAGATTCTTGTGGGTTTATAGGGAATTGCTATCAAGTAAATTACTCTTGTCTCCTACAAACGTACTCTGATCCACTCAGTGGCATGGGGCAAAGACACTGGTAGAGTCCTCTGGGCACCACAGGGGGACTGACTGATGGACTTGGCACCCTGTTCAGAGAAAGGGCGGGGTTTGGAAGACAGGTGCTCTCACCTTGTTTGGAGTTGACATCTGACGGGATGTGTGACGGGTGTGATCCTGGAGAAAAGTGCTCGTCACTGTAAGTGATAAGGGGGGTGAGAGGATGGACCGCATGGGATGGCTGCACCACGGGCACTTTATTTGACTGCAAAGTAACAACAAAGTCAACAGTTAATGACGATGCCCAGCTCATGTGTCCTCTCCCATAGAAAAATCCACACAACAGCAGTAACTGGCCATCGGCATAAGCCTGCAATCATTTTCAGAGCCTGGACAACTGCAATCATATGCTGTACACATCTGAATCTTCAGAATTTTTCCATGTTAAATATTCCTCAAATACATGACTGTCCCACCATACCAAAAGACTACCAGTTATTTAACTCAGGCCCCTTTGGGGATTCAGGTGGGTCACTATTGTTCCATATGACATGATCTGTGTACATACATGTTTACACTCTCTTTTAGCTTATCTGAGGTTAACTTCAGCCAAGAGGTACTGGAGCAAAAGTTATGAATGTTTTATAAGCTTTTTATTCATTATGTATGTATGTATGCCAGTATGTCTGGCATAAAAAGGCACTCAAAAATTGTTCTATGAACAAACAAACAAACTTATTTATAAATAACCCAATAAATATAAACTTGCTGCACTGATATCCCCTTAGGTCACAAACTCATGATTGTACAGTTGTACATCTTTAAGAACCATTTTACACCATTTTTTTCATGTTTTATCAACTAGCTTTGCCAATTAGACGTGACTAACCGTTACAGTTTAGACCCTATTCAGTTCAGCTTCTAGCTCTTTACTTCTAGACGTCTTAGTTGATCAAAGGGGATTTCCAATCTTGTATTTAACTGGATAATATGAAATATAGTCTGCAAGAACTTCCAAAATTGTTAACATTTTTATCTTTTAACATACTTTCCATGTCTACACTTGTTTAAAAATAAATTTTATTATTTAATTTGGAAGTCTAAAACTGCTTAACAGTAAAAGGTTCAGGTCATTTATTTGGACTTTATTAATTTGCAATCTGTGATCATTTTGATTGGGTAAAGTTTATTTTTTTCAAGACAGTGCCTGCTAAGTAAATCAATAATGTAAACAAGACTTGGGCAGGTTCAACCTAATTAAGGGGATCGTTTTTAAGAAGCTCAACACACAGACACATGAATAAAAAAGAAAAGAAAGGAAACCCACACAATTATATACATGCAAAAGATGTTTCTAATTTTACACTCATCTATTAATTAAAGTAGTCTCGGAAAAATCTCTATGGAGAATCACTCTTGTAATGAGAAATTTGTGAATTTACGGGAATAGAATGGAATGAATTTTGAATATCCTCTAATTCACTAGTTCAGACATGCCTTCACCATAATTAGTTTGAATTAGTGAGATTTTATTGTACTATAGACTAAAATGTGTGTTACATCCGTTTCTCCAGAAGCAAATATCCATATTGAAAAAAATTGAAGAAACACCTGAAAAACTGCAATGTAAACTGTTTAAAATGTAGACACGCATCTGACACGGTTACAAGGGTCCCAGTAACAATGTGTGTATGGTGGTTGCACTATGACACACACTTATTTTCTATTTGCTAGTTTTTACAAATTAGGTACAAAAAGTATGTGGCTTCCAACAGGTCAGGACTACCCTCAGGAAAACTAGGAACGATTATCCTAGTAAGACTTAATTCTCTTTACAACCTATCATTACAACCTACACTGAAAAGAAACTTGTAAGAAAAAAAAAAAGGCGGGGGGGGGGGGAACCACACTTTTTTAGACAATGATGTAATTCCCATACTAGCTTTCCTCTGTTTTATAATTATTAGCTCCTCCCTAACGGCAAACTTGCATAGCTTGTACAGCCCTTGGCATTTACTAAATACAGCACCATCATCAAAGCCACATGATTTTCCTCTATACACCTCAGCAAAGACATCCATGCATGTCAATCCGTAACAGGTTAAAAAATGATTTGATGCTTTTCAAGTGTTAATGCTGTAGGTCACCAAATACACAGGATGAGCTTCTTAAATACAAGGAATTTAGAATGCTAGAGGAGGTGGGGGGTGGGGTGGCAACAGGAGGACATTCATATTACAAACCGTTTTTTAAAATGGAAACAAAAATCTCAACACCAAAATGCTAAAACCAATATATTTCAACTATAGCGTAACTGTTTTGAGTTTTATTTCAGAAGTCTCAGAGAAGCGTAACTGCCAAACAGTCTACAAAGATAATTTCTTAGGGTAGTTATAAAGAGTGGCAGGGAAGAAATCTTCTCGCAATATATATATTTTGCATGCCTTTCTTGTTTCCAGAGCACCACCTTAAGGAACTTGCATTAGCAGGCAGTATCTTCTTAATGTCTGACCTATCCCTCCAGTCATATAGCTCAGAATCTGGTGCCATGAATTTTTGCTAAATTATGCTATCCTTGCTTTCCTCTTAATTTTACGGTTTTCAACACGGATTTGCTTTCCTGTGGGAAGGAGATAAGAAGCCGAGGATTTTAATTTAAGCTCTGGCCTTGTCTTATATTTTGCAAGATGGATAGCGAAAGCAGTACTAGTAGGTGTGTTAAAGCCAATGAGGATTACGTCCATTTTTGTGGCCAAATAATGAAAGCAATATGAAATCTCAATAACATGTATGAGCAGAATTCTAAGGTTACAGATTTTGCCTCCCGCCAGCCATCTCCACCATGTATATAAACGGAAGAAAGTGGATTCCAACCTAGACCACAGATGCTGAGCACGTCACCATCACAGGAAAATGTCCTCAGCCCTAAATCTGTGGGCTTCCTCTGATATTGGGAGTCACTGTCATTTAACACCCCCTGCCACACCAGGTGAGAACCCGGGCACTGCTACTATGGCTAAGTTTTAAGACAGACACTATAACCATTTTTAATTCTCCTCTTACAATCTCCACACAACAACAACATGGTGTATTTTGGGGCGGGGAGTGAGGGGAGGGGGGTAAAATCAACCGACAACCTAAGTCTGTATAGGCAAATTTACGTAACTGCGTTATAAATGCAGAGATACACTTTCTGCGCGCGTGTGTGTGTGTGTGTGTGTGTGTTGTGTGTTTGTTTATTTATTAAGCACCTAAAATGTGCCAACCACTGTCCTAGGCACCGACAGACAACATGGATAAGGTCCCTATTCTCACGCAGCTTACTTTCTAGGGGCCTGGAAGTGAGGATGGGGAGCGTTTGGGGAAAAGAATAAAGATGTAAAAAAGGAAGCAGAATCTGAAAATAGAGTGCCAAGTACTATGAAGAAAATGAACCCAGATGATAAAACAGTGTGTCTGATCATATGCCTGCATATCATGTTAAAGCTGTAAGAACTCAAAAGTTCAGTAAGTCCAAGATCCTTATTTTATGAGACAGGAAGCTGAGAAACAAGGGTCACCAGGGAGTGGGTGGTTAAGCCAGGACTGTTGTCAGCAATTCTAATAATACAGGCCTGCTCACTCCACAGCTCAGGGTCACGGTGAATACAATGGGAACAGCGTCCCTGAGCTGCCGGATACCACGGATCTGAGCAGTTGATCAAGTCCATCTTTTCGGCTCTTACTCTGTGCGGGGTCCTGTGCAAATACTGTGCACGCAGTACCTCGTATAACAGAACCCGTGTCTCCTGACTCCCGCTCCAGGGCTTTTCCCACCCACCTCTCACTGTAAAGGAGGGAGGAAGGGTAAAAATCACTTGGATTCCTTTTCATGAGTAGGTAGACCCAAGTAAGTCTTAGCTTCCAGTGGAGAATCAATCAGCAGGTATTCCCAATGTGCGTTGCTTTGTTTTATTATTGCAGAAAGCCTGCTAGGATGCATATTTACCCTGCCTTTATGAGATACCCAGCAGCCTGCAGTCACCCCAGATCCTCCACTCTTGCTCAAGGAGGTTCAGTAACTGGTCCAAGGACAAGTTACTCTTGCTGGTAACTTGTAAGTGGCGTAAGTGGCTGAGTCAGGCTTCCAACCCTGATATTCTGATTCCTAACACACATGAATCTCAGGCAGTATACTGGCCAGGTGAGCAACGGGAAAGTAATAAAAATCGAAAGAAAACAGGCACTGGAAAGGGTATAGATACTATCAAGGGTCGACTCTGAAAGACAGCTCTCCCACTGCTCTCAGCACTCATACAGGGCTCCTCAGGAATTCTGCAATCCTTTCCCAAACCTGAAAAACCACAATCAGGCCCCCCTCTTCACATGCCACATAATGACAACCAACACTCACCAAGCGCTTACAGTGTGCTAAGCACTTTAGCCTCACAACAACCTCTGAGGTAGGTACTGTTATTAACCCCTTTTTACAGAAACTTAGGCGCAGAGAAGTTAAGTAACTTTCCCAAGGGTGTACAGCTAGTAAGTGGCAAAGCTAGGATTCAAATGCAGGAAGTTTGGCTCTAAGGCCATGTCTCCATTACACCATGCTGCCTCCCTGAAGGGCCAAGTTCATAAAATCTTGGCCCCTGAGCTGACTATCCGGGCTACACCTGACAGTGTCTGCCATCCATGAAATGACTGTGGCCTCTGTCCCAGGCACAGGAATCACATCAGACAAGGAGGCATCTCAGGAATAGCAGTTAGAGCTGCAGAGACTCAACTGTAGCCTTTCTCTCCAGGCCTGGAAAACATCCCAAAGAAGCTGGCTTGGCTGCCATCCAGACTGGTCCCTGGCAGGTAAGGACCTCTTTGGCATCACAGCCAATAAAACCCACACCTCCTCTGGGCATGAAGTGGGTGCCACTTAGGGGTTCCGAGAGCCACCCCCAAAGCAGCGTTCCCAGAAATGACCCACTCACCACTGGCAGTAACTCAAGTTGTCTTGAAAGTTGTGAGCCTCCAGAGAATGTGGTCCTGGGAAGGGCCAAAAAGTTGTTCCACTCCCTACCGGCTAAGGCCGCAGGCCTGCTGGTAAGTGGGGTAACTAGGGGAGGTTCCTACTGGCAGGGTAGCTAGTCCTCATTTTGCACATCTCCAGGTTTCAGCTAGACCCAAAGCGCAGGATCTGGCTGTGCATAAATGTCTTGCGTTCCATTTCAATTGGCTGTGCATTTTATCAATGGTCCTCCTGGTAGTAACAGAATCCAGGGGAGTTTTAACACTCCACCAACTTACTGAGTGAGATGAGGAATTTCATCTGGCCTCAATAGCTATGCTGGCATTTTACCTTTTATTAAACTCTTAAGCAGTCTGGTAGTCATGAAATAGACAGAAGCCATGTTATTTAACACCGTGTCTTCCTACTCTTCTGACAGTCTGAGCCTCTCAAGTCTTCCCACAAACAGAAGCAGATTTAATTTACTTCAAAGGGATATAGTGATTCTTGCATCAACTTGTTGTTAGTTGCCATTGCGTTGATTTACAAAGTAAAACTGCTCCATAGGCTCTTCTTGGCTGTAACCTTAACAGAAGCAAACTGCCAGGTCTATATTCCGTCGTACCACTGGGTAGGTTTGTCTGGATCATAGTTAAGCACAGTTTGCGCTACTTAGGGACCTTAACCAGACCCCAAAAATAACATTTAGTACAGGAAATCCTTCCTAAGATACCCCAAAACTAAACATCTGAGTCAGGGTTGACGACACCGACTGCTGGCTGTGATTCAGCAGCTCCTTTCAGATAAGGGCAGGCCCCAGGTTCTGAAGACTTCCCTAGCAGGAACCAGAAAGTTCTAGAGTTTGCAAATGACAATCAGTCCATGAGCCCAACTCCAGAGGCAAAGGGATGGCCTAGAGACCTCCTCTAACACCGCACAACTACAATGTTTTCCTATAAGAGGAAGGAACAGGTGAGAGGTGAAGGAAAGGAATTAACATGGACTGTACACCCAGCGATTGCCTGTTGCCACAACAGCGCTTTTATATACTCTGGCACTAATGTTAACCAGGCATTATCACCCCCATATTTATCGATGGGGAAGCTGAGTCTTTTTGGACACGGTGCTAAGTAATGATTCATCAAGAGAGGAGTTGTGCCAGCACTGGTTTGATACCAAAGTCCCCACCCCTCCCGCACCGCACTGCGAAGTACTTGGCTCCTCTCCCCACCTCTGTTCCAGGCCATTCTGCCAGGTGAGAGTGGCCTGTCACGGGCTCTGTGAAGAAGCCTCTGGACAGGAACAATGGACCATTAGGTGAAGACCGCTGTCACTAGCACGTCTGCAAAGAAACTGCCAGAAAAATGGTGTGGAGCATGCGCTATGTACTGAGTGCTCTACAGGGTGACTTCTGTACATTTTATCACTTAATCCTGAAACAATCCCTAAATCAGGTATTACGATTTCTGTTTTACCAAGAAGAAAACTGAGGTTCTGAGAAGGTAACTGATTTGTACAAGGTCGCAAAGTTGTTTAAGTAACAAAGAAAGGATTTTAACCTAAGTCTAGG
The DNA here is from genome assembly GCA_030035585.1 of Dugong dugon. NCBI lineage: Eukaryota > Metazoa > Chordata > Mammalia > Sirenia > Dugongidae > Dugong > Dugong dugon. The sequence continues at coordinate 13,364,175 of CM057463.1, read as the reverse complement.
GGACTCTAAAGACCACGGCCACGGTTTGTATTCCAAGGATCCAAAGACTGACTTTCCTGGCACCCTCTGGGCGCTAAGTGGAAAAGACACGTAACAACACAGTTTAATACTGAAGTGAGTAGGCGCTGGAGACACACAGTTCCAATTCCAAACGTTCACGTAACACTTAATCCTTACACTTGGGTAACTCACTTAATTTTTTGAAATCTCAGTTTCCTTGTATGTAAAATGAGCATAATAATACCTCACAGGATTAAGGTTGAGGATTAATGAGTAATGCAAATAAAACATCTAACTCAGGTCCTGGCCTAAAATATATGCTCAGTGAGTATTTGAGGGATAGACAAAGGAAAAGAGGGGGCCTGTGAACGAATCACTCTGCTCTGAAGTTCGAACCCCTCATCTCTAATATACAGTATAAACTGTAGAATTTAGAATTATGCTTTCTTTCAGGTGAATTCCCTGCCAAACTCTTCCTTCCCTCCTCTGCCACCATACACCATACTTTTATAGTCCATGCCTGTGATCCAAGAAGGTTCCTCTGATCACTGTTTGCTGAATTCCCTCTCATCCTTCAGGATCCATCATAAATGGCATCCCACACTTGAAGCATTAAACCACTCATAATTTTCTGCTACAGACCTCGCTAAACCATACATATGCACACGTGTTTTCTATGTGCTTGCTTCATGTCCTCTACTGGATTATAATTTAATAGACAGGACAGTCTACATATACTCATTTAAAAAAAATCTCTTACAACAACAAGTTTTCAACCTTTTTGGTTTCAGGGCACCTTTACATTCTTAAAATTATTGAGGGTATCAAGGAGCTTTTGTTTATGTGGGTTTATCTATATGTATTTATTATATTAGAAATTGAAATGAGACATAAAACCATTTACTTTAAAATGATTACTGTAACCCACTATATGCTAACATAAATAACCATTTTATAAGAAATAACCATTTTCTAACTAAAAAAATTTAGTAAGAGTGGCATTGTTTTAATATCTTTAATTAACTTTAAATAAATAAATTTTAATATTTTTTGCAAATCTCTTTAGTGTTTGATTAATAGAAGACAACTGGATTCTCATATCTGCTTTTACATTCACTTCATTATTATAACTTATTTTGGGTGGCACAAACGGTTAAGCGCTCGACTACTAACCAAACGGCTGGCGGTTTGGAACCACTCAGAGGTGCCTCAGAAGACTGCCCAAGTCAGTCTTGAAAATTCTATGGAGCATTTCTACTCTACACACACGGGGTTGTCATGAGTCAGAATCGACTTGATGGCAACTAACAATAACATTTTATTGAAGTACATGAAGAAAATCTGGCCTCACACAGGTACGTAGATGGAAAAGAGAGAATTGTTTTAATAGCTTTTTTCGGATAACTGTGGCTCTTCTTCTTTGATACTACACCAAAACCCAACAACAAGCCTTAGTTTCTTATAGGTTAGTTACAATGTAGACTCTAAAACTATCATTAAAACCCACTGGTCCACCGTGAACTTTGCATTTACTCATGTATAATTTTGTAAGATAATGCATTTTTTCATTTGGAAAGTACTAGAGTTCACTTACTTGGCATATTTCATTACAGAATAAAAAAATATTTGTTAATATCATTATTGACCTCATCATAAAAGCTTTGGGGATTTGGGAAGCGAGCAAGCTCACAGTAGCAGATACGGGTTTTCTAAAATTCTAATTTTTGCTTGAAAGCTCAACTTTTATCACTGGCAACAAATGCTGACAGCTGTCTTCCTTGAAGTGACAGACTCACTTCGCTCATTTCTGAGAAAATATCTGCCTAATACCAAGGTTTGGAAAACCACAGTTTATCATATTAGTTATGTACTCAAAGATGGAAATTAATAAAATTGTAATTTTACGCTTTAGCAAGGATATTTTTATGTGGCACTGCCTTTTTTGGTTTTTCCTGTGAGGGTGTTCTGGTGCGAGTGCAATGATTATGAGCACAGTTTGGAGCTACCGCCTTGATTCACACTAAGGCACCAGCAGTTCAACCCACCATTGCTTTTGCACCATCAAAGCCAAACGTCAACACGGTGAAAACGGCCAATAATGTCTACGCGTTATCGTGACAAGGGTTTTGACCTTCTGGACCCCATGAGGGTATGTCAGGGGGCCCCAGGGGTCTGCAGACCACACTTTGAGAACTGCTTCCCAATAGTGAAGTAATAGTGCATGAACAGTTGTCGACTGTAGATGATCCAGGAGAGAAACTGATTTTCATGGTTTACAAATATGAAATGTTTTCATAATGTACTAAACCACCCTTTCTTTTTCGTCTTACTTGCTAGTATTCTAAATGTACAAATCAAGAAATTTTAAAGGCAAACAAAAATAAGCACATACACCATGACCTTTTAAATAATATTTAAGTTTGAATTATTTTTCTTCAAAAGGATCTTCATGTCCAATAGCTGGGAATATGGATATGGACCCTTTCCTTTGATGCTAAGAAGCCTCTTCAACTCCCTCAGGTAAACTTCCTCACAATCTCTGTACTTACAGCCCCTAGGATATGACTCTTTTAGACATTTACCACAATGTATTGCTACTATTTGCTGGTGTCTTTTCCTATCAGATAGAGATTGTGGGAGTAAGCATCTAGCACAGGGCCTGGCAAAGTGGAGACATTCAATACGTATTTCTGATGACTGACTGAGACCTTCAGTACTAAGAAGCCAAGCCCTTTCAAGAAAGACTTAAGACCCTTATATTTAAGGAGCCCTGGTGGTGCAAGGGTTAAGCGCTTGCAAGGTCAGTGTTAGTGAAACCCCCTTCCGCCGCCCCTCGCCTCCCCTCCTCTCCCACTTGTCCTTGCAAACCAGTCTCTAACCGCGGTTTATATTTGGTGCCAGATATTTGCGCGTGTGCGGGCCAGGAACTTGGCGCGTGCGCAGATCTGGAGAATGCGTCCTTCCCTGACCCCAGACCTGAGCGTCGCGGGAGGGGACGATATTCTCTAGCACACAGCGCCACCCAAGCCCCTTCGAAAAGCTAGAAGTCCCACAACACGGACTTCCTATGAAAAGTCACTCAGCGTGACTCAGCACCTGGATCTCCAAATTTGGGCATAGGCAGGCTCCCGGTGTAGGGTTTCAGGCGCCAATCCCTGCCCTCTGGGGACTCGAGGGCATAAAAGTCCCCATTCTCTGGGGTTGGGAGCACGTGCTTTTTCGGCCACTAGGCCCCCCAGGTTGCTTCTTGTCTGCACAGACAATAAATTACCACTTTCTGCTTCCCTTGCAATTGGCGCCTGTCTTACTTCGAGTGGCTAACAGGACAGGATAAGACCCTGAGGAATTCGGTTACATTCGCAGAGGCTAACACCAGAGGTTCCGAGGGAGAAAAGACCTGGCGATCTGCCTAGGAAACCCTATGGGGCAGCTCTGCTCTTTCATATAGGGTTGCTATGAGTCAAAACTGACTCGAAGGCACATTAACAACATATTTAAAATAGATTGGTCAATGTATTCTTTTTTTATTGAAAATATCTGCCAAATATCAAAGTCTGAATAACCACAGTTTGTCAGTTATGTACTCCAGGGTGAAGTTTTAATAAAGTTAATAATTTTTACCGCTTCATCAAGGATACTCCTTTTTCTCCCCCTGTGGTAAAGAACACAACAGCTACTAGAAAGATTTCTATTGCTGGGTAACAAATACCGCAAACTCAGCAGCTTACAACAATACAAATTTATTACCTAACAGTTTCTGTGGGGTAAGATTTGGCACAGTGTGACTGAATTCTTTCTCTGCTCAGGATATTGCAAGGCTGAAGTCAAGGTACTGGCCAGGCTGAGTTCTTGTCTGGAGCCTCTGGAGGGACAATCTGCTTACAAGCTCATTTTTGTGGATGGCAGAATTTAGTCCCCATTTCTTTGCCGACCGTCAGCTGGGAGCTGCCCTCAGCTTCCAGAGGCCACCCACACTCCTTGACATGTAGTCCCCTCCATCTTAAAGCCAGCAATGGCGTGTCAAATCTTTCTTATGCTTTCAATCTCTGACTTCTTCTTTTACAGCCAGTGATGAGGGGAGAAATTCTGTGCTTTTCAAGGGCTCAAGGGACTAGTAAGGCCCACCCTGATAATCTCCTTCTCCTAAACTCAACAGTGAGAATGGCGGAGGGAGAAAAGAGGGCAGCTGTGATAAGGTCAGGGTGCAACTATTATCTCTTAAAACAAAGATAATCCACTTAACTTTCTCATTTTTTCTCTCCTAGGTTATCATCAATTAATCTTTTGCAGATAAGAATGAAGTGCCATTACAAACATTATCACTTGGTGTTATAATCATTCTGTTTACATTATAAAGTCGTGAGGTTTAGTTCTGCAATTTTCTCTCTTCCTCCTCCTCTTCTTTTTCTTTTACTCCAGAGGCTGTAACTTCAAGAGTGTGTATATTCACACATTTCAGAGTTGACAGGAGTTGTAGTCCAGAGGGGAAGGAACAAGAGTAAGGATTAGCACACCTTCTTCTCCCTCTCCTCCCTAGAGCAGAGAGAACTATGTGCAAGGAAAGATACAAACTAACTAGGTGGGATTTAAGGGTTTCTACGGGCAATGACTAAACAGAGTGGAGGGTCCAAATCAATTTATTTTGAAGAAAATAAAAAGACTTTCTCTCCAACTTTTTAACAATCAACGTGTCAGATTTTGGCCAATCATTTGCCTTTTAAGCAAATTTTTAGAAAAATCATTATTTAAGTGCAACTCTTCTATCACAAAGTTATGTATAACCTTAAGCTTTATTTTAATAATAATCTGACTCTAGAGTGACTAGAGTCTTATAATCATTTTACTACTTCTTAGTCACTAATAATGCACAAAATGCGTTATGAAATAAGGATAGAAGGAAAAAAAAACCAAAAAACAAAAAACACTGCTGTCAAGTCAACTCCAACTCACAGGCACCGTGTAGGACAGAGTAAACTGCCCCATAGGGCTTCCAAGGCTATAATCTTTACGGAAGCAGACTGCCTCATCTTTCTTCCCAGCGTGGCTGTTGGGTTCTAACCTCTCACCTCTCAGTTAGCAGCCAAGCGCTTTAACCACTGTTCCACCAGGGCTCCATACACACTGCCCAGGGATGGCATATTCAAAGGGAGCTTTCCCACAGCTGTATCTCTACTACCTGCTTTCAGAGGGATGGAAGGTCTCCCCAGGGTGTGTAGAATGCCTAGCAGGCAAAGAATAAAGGCTGGGGCCCTGAGAAAATGGAGGACTCTAGATCCCCTGAGGTGGGTGAGCCAGTTGAAGCCTGCCTGGGGCTGAGGTCATGGAAGTCCCACAGCTACTCAGCGGGGGAGTGCAGGTGAGTTTATATATTCAGACTGCAAATAAGATGGTGCAAAATTCAATGAGGGCCAAGCCAACAGATCTAAACTTCATTATTTCATACTGAAAAACGGTCCCTCACACTTGACTTAAAGTAACTATGGTAAGCACTTTCCTTATTTTAGCTGAAATTAAATTGGTTTTTAAGATCAGGGATGAAGCATTTATGGAACAGTAGTAAGAATTTTTATAGGCCAATTTTGTCCCACCAAACCTTCCTCAATTTTAGTAAGTGTCATATGTGTAAAACATTCTCTGATTAAAAGCAGGTGTTTTAATAAGTATAAAGAGTAACATTTAAGCCTGTGGGAATCCCAATTTTCCTACAGAATTTGCCGAAGAACCTTTCAGAAATCAAGAGGGAAAAATACAATAAATAAATTACTCGGGGTTCAGCTACCTGATAGTAACATTAGGACTAAAACTGTAATTGAGAGCTAAGAGGTTATCAAGAAACTCAAATATTTTCTGTGAATGTTTAAATGTGGTGTTTTCCTTATAAGATAAGCAGTACAGCTGTTCTGTTGAGCTCTGCTGTCCAATACAGTAGCGATCAGCCACTAGCTACTGAGTCCTTGAATGTGGCTAGCTAGTCTCAAATGAGATGCGTTTTAAATGTGACTACGTGCTGGATTTCAAACACATAGTAGGAAAAAAAGAAGCCCCAGTGGTGAAATGGTTAAATGTCTGGCTGCTAACCAAAAGGTCTGCAGTTCGAACCTACCAGCCACTCCGAGGGAGAAAAGATCTAGCGGTCTGCTCCCATAAAGACTGCAGCCTAGGAAACCCTACGGGGTAGTTCTACTCTGTCATACAGGGTCAGTAGGAGTTGGAATCGACTTGCGGGCACACAACAACAACACAGTATGGAAAAAGGAATGTAAAATATCTCAGTAATTTTTATACGTATTACATACTGAAATGATGGTGTTTTGGATATATTAAATAAAATTATGACTAAAATTAATTTCACCTGTTTCTTTCTACTTTTTTATATGGCTACTAGAAAATGTGAAATCACGTATGTGGCTTGCATTTGTGACTCATGTTATTTTTATCTCAGGGAGCTCTGCTTTGAAGTTTAAATATGCGCAGGCAGGATCCCCCTTTTCCCTCATGTACTTCAATTTGACTTGAACAAAAAAAGTAGGGATCTCTGTTAACAAAAAAATCACTTTTTGTGGATGAGGACATCAGAAATCAGAAAAGGTTAAGTGACTTGTCCAAGATCATAGGCTGGTAAGTGGCAGAACCTGCAATTAAACGTTGGGTTTCAACATACCATAACTAACTAACCAGCTGTCGTCAAGTTGATTCTGACTCATGATGACCCCATGTGTGTCAGAGTAGAACTGTGCCACGTAGGGCTTCAATGGCTGTTTTGGAAGCAGATCGTCAGGCCTTTCTTCTGAGGCACCTTTGAGTGGATTCTAACCATCAACCATCAGCCGAGCAGATTAACTGTCTGCACAGCCCAGGAACTCCTCAGTATGAACCAAGTCAATTCATTTAAAGCAAAATATTCATACAACATGTACTATGAAACTATAACATTACATTTTATGGTGTGAAAAAAATTACTAAATGATATCTTTCTTTTACAGGTTAAAATGATCTTTATGAAGAAATGGCTTGCTGCAAGCAGTTACAGGTAACTTCTTTAGCCTGTCAATCACCTCAGATTACTTTTTAAAATACCTAATACACGTTTTCAGATTCATTATAAGTTACTGATTAACTCATTCCTTGATAGCTAACCATATTTCCATTTCACATCACAGCATATAATCTGGGAAAGAAACAGAGCTTATCTTGAGTGAACTTGATATTATAGACACCACTATTCATAGGATATACTTATATGAGTCAAGGAAAAAGAAGTCTTTTGGTTTTTAAAACAAATTCTGAAATGAGATAGAAATTGAGGTAGAAAACTAAGATGACAAAGAAAGCAGATTAAGGTAATTTATATAATACAAACTGGGCTTTATGTAATTTTGCACATTTTTATTCCTTTTGAAGTCTCCAAATAAGTCAAGCTAGGATAGAAAATTTTCCTTGAAAATAATACTTATTTTAGTGGTATAAGAGAAAGCAAAATGCAAAGACCTTTTAAAAGACTCCCAAATCTATTTATATACTTGTTACAGATTGAGTTGTGTCCCCCAAAAGTATCTGTCAGCTTGGCTGAGTCATGACTCCCAGTGTTGTATGATTTTGTAATCTGATGTGATTTCCTTAAGTGTTGTAAACTCTATCACTATGATGAGATTATATGTGATCTCCTTATGTGTTATGAATTCTATCACTGTGATGAGGTTATACTGATGAGGTTGACAAGATGAGATAGTGTCTTAATACAATCTCTTTTGAGATATAAAAGAGAGAAGCAAGCAGAGCTCACACCACCAAGAAAGCAGTGCCGGCAGCAGAGTATGTCCTTTGGACCTGAGGTTCCTGCACAGAGAAGCTCCCAGACCAAAGGAAGATTGATGACACGGACCTTCCTCCAGAGCCAATGGAAAAAGCATTCCCCTGGAGCTGACACCCTGAATTTGGACTTGTAACCTACTGGACTGTGAGAGAATAAACTTCTCTTTGCTAAATCCATGCACTTGTGGTATTCCTGTTAGAGCAGCACAAGATGACTAAGACAGTACTATAAAACAGAAACGTTCTGTAGTCAGTGGAAAACTCTAATAGCAAGGATGACAGTAGCTATTCTCTACTAGTGAAAAAGGATATTTCTGTGAATATTAAATCAAGGATAAACTCCATCTTGCACCATTTATTATGAACAAGAAACTTCTTTTCTGAATTTTATTTTGCATGGCCATCTTTTTTTGAGGAACATGCAGATACTGAAGGCCCGATCTATATATCTTTCCCAAGAACAATCTGGGTTATTCTCACTTACAGTAGTGTGCTAGAGCTGGCTTGTAGCTTGTGAGAGTTGACTGCTGTATTTTCAGAAATTGTGAAAGCCTGTTAATCATGTCGGTAGCCTGAAACTGGCCATGGTGGGATTATTTACACCATGGAAATTGGCAAATGTGAAAAGTCTCCCCACCCTATCTGGTTGTTAACACCCTGGCAAACCCTGAATCCCTTCCTAAATTACTAGGTGAAATAAGCTTTACTTACCTTATTCCTCTTTATCTGACAAGCAACCATAACCCTGATCCTTGTCTGAAACCATTGCAGAGGAAGGAATTTTCAAAGATTGTCCTTTGACATGATCTAGGATGACCTGACTCATGACCCACTTCCTGGTAGCACTGGTAGGACCTGCAATCATTGGTAATTAATTACTCTGCCTGGCTCCTTGTCTCTGGACCTCAGCAGCATTGGAACTGAGTGATCAGAGAGAAGGTGCTCCACTCCACAGCAATGAGAAGAGATCTGTAGAAGATTCACAGGCATTTTTTCTTCTTTCTGCCTTTTACTTCCCCATCAATTAATGTAGACCCAAAAAATGTAAAATGCTTGGTGTAATTCTTTTCAAAATTTATTTATAAGACATAAATTTTATACCAAAAAAAACCCCCAAATAATTGAGACTATTTCATATGTGCATTAAAGGATAGATTAATGCAGCTTTCGACAGAAGGGCAGTGTCAGAGTACAATTGTCCAGACCAACTGCATACATCCTGGCATTAATCTAAACATTAAAGTAGAGGGAGACCAGAAGCTGCTGTCTTTCAGGGCGTTCGCTCAAGACACATAACGCAAGTTATCTCCAGAGAATACGAGAAACAGCTTAGAGGTATCTGAAAACAATTCTGAATCTTGGCGAGAGGTATAAACAAGTGACAATTTACGGCTAATTAAAGAACATTCTCAAGACACTCTACTCTGTTTTAACAATGCTTTTGCACAGATTTTGATACCACAGCTGGGGGTCGGGGGCGGGGGGGGGGGGGGGGAGGGGGGGAAGGCTGGGGCCGGTTCTTGGGCAGATAACAGTATACTGGGTTTTAAGGCAGAAGACTTGGCAACTATTCTTGGCCCTACCTGCTATTTGTTATGTGAACTGAAGCAAGTGATTTACTCTGTGTTGCAGATGCCTTGTTAAATGAGGATGATATTTTCCCCATGATTATTGTAAGGATCAAATGAGATTATGCATGGAAAAGCACTTTGCAAATGGTAAAACACTATGTAAACAAAATATTAATCCCACTTAGGAAAAAGAACCATTAAGTCTATTTCCTACATTGAGAAAGTTATTACTCGAGTTGACATGCATGACTTTGGTGAGTACCAGAATAAATTAAAAAAATAAAGCTAATTTTTTGAATTTGTTGAAACCGTCAATGATGGCCTCATAGAATCCCTTCACTCCTGTGCTTCATTATTGACCCGCAGCCTCGAGGAACTCTCTGCTTCTCTGTTACGATAACTTCACGTAAGAATGTTTTCTTATGACATAAATATCCTACAATATGGTCCATATGAATGCTTGAAGGATATTTCGATGCCCCTGTTTAATCTGTGTCTTCTGGTCCATGTGAATACCAATATTTTAATGATGTTTGAGTGGAGGTGGACGGTTGGATAATTGGCTGGATGAGCTAATACAAAAAGTGGAAACAAACAGGCGGGCCAAGAAATAACAAAAGAAAACACAAGCTATGTATAATCAGATGCTTCTTATGGTGTGAAAAGAAGCTGATCCATAAACACAGCAGGTAGCAAGAAAGGTAAATGTAAATGAGAATGGACAACCACCTGAAGTTTTTGAATCCGGAGGAGTGGATTCCTGACATCAACAAACAATAAAGTGTGGACCTGGATATCTCCAATACCCTTTTCCACCTTCAATGACCCTGTGATCCGGGTTCTAAGGCTCTGAATTCCAATACACTAATATTTTATAGTTCTAACACTTCTGGAGGAAGCTATGGAAGAAGGAATTTCGAGAAGCAAAAGAAAGAACTGTATATGGTCAGAAATGACTTCCTTACCTGAACATTTTTTAAATCAGTTTTGAGACCAACTGATGCCACACTGCTGACGGTGGGCACTGGTTAAACAGCAAGTATGCATTGGTAATTTGAAGGAGTATCAACAAAGCTTACAGAAGTAAAACAGAGAGAAGGAGCATTCTGTCACTACATTTCTTACTGATTTCCCATAGCCCTAACCTGACTTCTTCCAGTGCCAAGGACCCGTAAGGTTGTGCTAGTCATCACAGACAGATGAGGTGTGATCACCTCTGCCCAAAGTCCTCTATGGGTTGCTCCCTTTCTACAGCGAAGACAGGAACCACTGTGTATTCCCGTGCCCCCAATCTGCCTTGAGTGTTCCCATCACTAAATTAGCCTTTACAGCCAAACCCAAGTGGACAAGTCTATAATCAGGGAAGTGGCATTCACCAGCCTCAGAAGAAGGGCAGGGAGACAACAGCCATGCAGAGTTAGCTGCACAGACACAAAAAGGCCAGCCCAAACTCTCCAGCTGAGAAAGTGAGCTGATGTTCAATATGTCTAAATTCTATGAATTGTATGATTCCAGAGCTATGAGAAATGTGGAAGAAGAGTCTTGCCTTATTCCAGGAGTCTGGATTTCAAGTCTCCTGTAAGTACTTTATTTCAATGAAGATACATCTTTAGCCAGCTTGGTCTAGCTATGAATAAGCCACTCCAAGGAAATGCTGGTGTCTTTGGGTGGGCAGGACCAGACATGAACTATAATAAAAACCACCAACCTTTTCATTATTTTATAAAGTGCTTTCATGTTCCTCATCTTAATCTGGATCTCATCATCACTGTGTAAGGAAGATATTATTTCTATCTCCCATGTTTCAGATAAAGATAATAAAGCTCAGAAAAGTCCAAAACCACACAGTACAGAGCTGGACTCAATTCTCTTTTCCTTTCACCAAACCAAGATGTGCTCTGCTTTCTGGTTACCCAGGAGCTTGCAGCCACTCTCACTACACTGGTCTCAAAAGTTGACCTGGAGTTGGCCACGGGGCCTCAGAGGCAGGTGTGAGAAATGTCAGGCAGTAAATGCAGAGCCAGATAGGAAATCACTTGGCAGAACATCCCTTCCTCTTAAAATGTTATCATTGCTATTAACATCTGTGTTTCTGTTTTAGAAATGGTTATGTAATATCATTTGACCATGCTAATGAATAGCATAATCAATAAACTATCTACAAGGCTCACTGATAAATGGAATATCAAGAAAGAATGTGAGCCACCGTTCTACTCAGAAAATCCCTGTCAATAGAATGAAGACTCATCTAAAATACGAGAGCGAATCTATGCACCTAGGTTTCTCACCTTCCCCTTAATTTTCCAGCTTATGTTATTAGTGGTGATTTCTTCAGGTTCTCAACAATTCTGGCTAATTATCAACGCTCAGTTATCTTCTCAGTCTTAATTGTTATCACTAATTCTTGAATATAAACAAAACTTATTTCACCAGACTTTGAATATATCTATTAAAAAATTTGTGGGAATTCGTTTTCTCCACCCGCACTATTTAATCCAGTTTTAATGTATTAATATGGAGATATCCTAAATCAATATAAATAATGCATTTTCTTTTTTTTTATAACTTATATTTTTTCTCCTCAGCTTATTACCAATTCAGCTGTGCTTTCTCTAACCAAATATGGTAACTTATTTAGCCTCTCCTTCCCTTTTAAAAGTTTTTGAGTAGGTGAAGTTTAGGGCTTTAAAAATATTCAAAGGAAATTGATAGGAAACAGTTTCGCACTTCCTCCAAAAGTTGAACACAGAATTACCGTATGGCCTAGCAATTCCACTCCTAGGTGTACCCCAGAGAATTGAAAGCATATGTTCACACAAAAACGTGTACATTATTTATATCCATAACAGCTAAAAAGCAGAAACAACTCAGATGTCCATCAACTGATGAACGGATAAACACTGTGGTATATTCACTGAACGAATTATTACTCAGCCGTAAAGAGGAATATGAAGTACTGACGCACGATACAACATGGATGAACACTGAAAACATGGTAGGAAGCCAGACTTGCGTCTCCCCACATATGATATGATTCTATTTATACGAAATGTGCAGAATAGGAAAATCCATAGAGACAGAAAACGGATTAGTAGTTGCCAGGGGCTGGGGAAAGAAGGGAATGGGGACTGCTGCCATTAGGTACAAGGTTTCTTTTTGGAATGATGGAAATGTTCTGGAATTAGACAGTGGTGATAACTGCATATTATAGTGAATATACACTAAAAACCACTGAACTGTACACTTTAAAAAGTGAATTTTATGTTGGATGAATTACACCTCAATAAAAAAAAAATAAACTAAAGGCAAAAGAGCCAATTTGGAATTGAATAAAGGCTAATTTTACTTTATAATAGGGTAAATCCAGATGAAATCTTCTGTGTATGCGTACTGTATTTCTGAACCTGGTAATTTCACATGCAGTGATGACAGGGGAATCTCAGGAGGCTAAAGCTGAGATTATACATAACCAAAGCACAGTCCACAGCAAATGTCTGCCATACTGTGCGTGCTCAGGGACACAGATGAACCCAGATTATTACATTACGGACATTCTAGGAGCTATCCTCGCGCCCACTTCCCCCACCCACCCACAATTCCTGGGCCCATCTCACAGTGATAGCACTAAGGTGGTCCTAAGCCTTTCCTTGCCCCTCCCCTGGAGCAATCCCATATACGGCATCAGTTTGGCTCTCTGAGGGTACTGTCAGTCAACTGACAGCTGGGTATCCTCCAACCTGCCAGAGGATGATTAGGGTGTGGCAAACCTCCTGGGAACGCTCACTGGCAGCCAACGTCTGTCTTTTCAGCCCGCTCTCAGCTGCCAGGTAGACAGATATGCATAGCCAATGGGAGCTCAAGGGAACATACTTATAGACTCTGAGTTGCATGGAAGAATTCCAAGGGCATTCTACTGGCCCAGCCAACAGATCAGGTTTACAGTCTTCATCAATAACCTAGAAACTCTGCATTTTAAATCACGAGTGCCAAGCACCATGGTTTATATTTTTCCTAGCTTTTTTTTCTAACTCAGAAGTGTGTGAAGAATTCACTTCAACTCCTTAAGAGGACTACTGCGGTTGTAATAAAAAGCTTAAAGGCCACCGTCTTAGAAATTCAAAAATTGTTTTTACCTCAAATATCACCATTTTTCCCAACTGGTTTCCAAATTCAATAATGTATCAAGTCATAATTTTTACTGATGTGCATCAAATTTTTAAGTCTTCTGTCTCATTTCTCTGCAAGAGATCTGGCCAAATTCTTATGATAGAGCAATGGAAAGGATTCCATTTGTTCTAATTTAAAGTCTCCATCAGGGCGTTCATTAGCCTCCTGTCATAGAATATGTGCAAGATGACTCCTGGGTGTGAGATAAAATATTCATTTCATCTCATACAGAAGGGGAGAACTGCCACTTCAAAGTGATAAAATGCAAAATAGTTTATTAACGTGGAATTCTACAGCTTGAAGGATCCTTGAGGGCTCAGTTGAGTCTGATTGTCCTCAGTCTGCGGATGAGGAAAGTGATGTCCAGAGAAGTTAGGTGTCTCCCCTAAAGTCATGCAGATGGTCGTCTCTGCTCAGGCTCCAGATTTTCCCACTCCTAATCCAGGGCTCTACCTATTATGCCAAGCTACTACCAGATTCATTCATAAATTGCTCAGATATGAGCCCACATCATTCAGCAACCCAAGCAATTCAGTGTAATTCCTTCCAATTCAATCAATGTTAAATTGAGTGCATACCATGTTAAGGTGCTGTGCCAAGGAAGCATGGCAAAGGGGACAAAGATAAGTAAAATGTCATCTCTGCTCTCAAGCAGCTTAAGATCTCCTAGGGAAGGTGAGACATATATGCATGTAACTATAATGCGGAATGTTGAAGCCAAAACTAGTCACTTAGGAGATCAGCAAGCCTAGGCAAGAGGTAACAGGGTAGAAGGAAGATGGTAACAGTGACAATGGAGCAGAGGGCACAAATGTGAGTGCCACTGAGGAGGCAGAGACAAATGAGCTGGATGTGGTAGGTGAGGGGAAAGGCCAGGAGAAAGAGATCTCTAGGGCTCCAAGACTGGAAGCCTAGGAGAATGGAGATGCTGCCTTTATGGACTGGGATGGAGAAGGCAGGCAGGATGAGGAGTGGCCATGGATTCAGTTTTCAGTGTCCACTGGAAGCCAATCGGCAACAGTAACAATACCGTCTATTCATATACTGATTAGGGAATTTGTGCTGGTGGTGTTTCCTTAACACATTAACAAGGTGACCTGGATGAAGTCACCTGTCTAGAAAGCGGTAGAACCAGGCTCCAAGCCTTGACTCTGGCCAACTCACGGCTCCATAGTGCTACATATCATGGATGAGTTTCAAAGACAAGATGCAAAAATAGAAGTTATTTTTCCCTAATCCAGTCAGGTTGTAAAAAAAATATTAAGAAAAGCATGTTATCTCTTGATCACAAAACCGCTCGACTATGAAGGGTAGTTTACACATATTCCGTTTCCATTTTCGTGAATGCTCACAGAGGGGGAACCCATCTAAGTGCGGGCGACAGACAAGTTGAAAATGGGTAATGACAGAGGAATGAGTACAAACCACACGGCATCAGACACAAACCGTGTGTCACCCAGAGTCCCAACAGTTGGCTGGTAATTTGATCCGGATTGGAAAATACACAAAACCCTCACACCTCACATGCCTCCTAAGATGAAAAAGCCTATTGATCTTGGTGGAAAGGCTGACTGGAATGAACAGTCTACTCTCTCTGACCCTCATCACGACTTCCATCATTTTTATTCCACGTGAATGTACAGACTCACTCCCTGCAAGGAAGGCTGAGGTCAATGACCTCTGCAGGCGAACATGATGGGTTTTATGGGCACAGAGAGGGAAAAGGGTTTGTTTTTTTTTTTTTAAATCACAGCGGTGTAGCAGCCCTAGTTCTGGGATAAATGAAATTTCCTATAATGTCTACAAATACGAAAAGAAAAAAAAAAACCCCAAAACTGGAAATATACACACTGAAATGTTAACCACAATGTTAACTTGTGGGACTACAGGTGATTTTTATATGTCTCTTGCACTTTTCTGTATTTTCCAAAATTTCTACCAAGATTATACATTACCTTTATAGTCAGAGAAAAAGAGTTTTACTTTCTAAACAAGAGAATTTTTAGTGCTAATTGGACTTTCTTGTGTAGAAGAAACTGTATACTTGGAACTTTACTTTGGGTAGCCACTGAAGTCAGACTCACATGTGAACTTCTTGATTTTTCAAAAAATTTCTTTGCTTTTGTCAAGTAATTATCTTCTCTCTCTCTCTCTCTCTCTTGCTCTCTTTCACACACACACACACACACACACATTCTGAGAATGTTTTATCTAAAGAAAAAAAAATTGGATGTTACGTCCTCTATCATGAGTCCAGTAGTCCAACTTCACCCTTCCCCTCCTACCCTGCCGCCTTTCACTGCCATTTCCCTGTTATCAATTAAGAAATGGAAGAAGATACAGAAAATCTAGGTGCACATAACTTATGGGGACAAGTACCACAAGCAGGAGCCTGGAGAGCCCCAGAAAGCAGGACTGGATCCCTGGATCCGAGACATCAGAGCCAGACATCCGAAGAGCTAAAAAAGCTGGCTAGGAAGAGACAAGTCCCTCCGGCAGGGATGCAGTTAAGGCGGAGCCATGGAGTCAACACATCATCCCTTTAATTCGACAGAGGGATGGGAAGTTTCAGTGAGACCCAACCATCTACTGAATCATTCTGGAAAGTATAAAGCTGCAAGGGACCTCATCCAAGACACGTGGCTTTAAAAGAGCGTGTTTCAACTTTGAGGTTTTCTCTCCAAATTGCTCAGATTTTCCACATCAACCAGCAAGGCTGTGCAAAGAGATACTGTTTTGTAACATCGTGCAAGTGATACCAAGGCCCAGGTTTATCACGATCTTATCTGCCATCAGTTTGTCATAGCGCTTCTTTCTTACTTTCAGCTTCTTCTAGATCTGACTCACTCCTAGCACACCCCCTCTCTCCTTGCAAGGCTGCAAGGTTAAGAGCTGGTTAAGAGGTGCAGCACTTTTCATGTTTTCTGGGCTTGGTTCTTCTCATCCAAATTCAAGCAATGACATAGATAAAAGGTGGTATTTTCCTTCTGAATGTGTACAATAAATTACAGTAAAATGTCGTGATGTCCAAGGACCTTGGAACTCTGGAAATATCCATCAAAATAAGAGCAGCCACACCGCCAGGAGAAACATTCAAGTGACTAGAAAGGTATCCCATTTCCTCATCTTACCAAGATCTTTTCCATGGGGTAAACAGGAAGGATCACCCATGAAACCAACACAAACCACCAACTTCTCAATTTTCTTATTTGTTAGTGACACTCGCATTGGGTTAAGAACAACAGTTAAATATTAGGTTTAAAAATCAGCAGAAAACAAGCAAACAAGCCCTTCCTGTTGAACTTCAAGTTTCTCTGCAACCTCCTTAGCACTCCTACCCCTATCAACCTTTTTTAATTATATTAAAAAGAACCTGGAATAAAGATCTTACCAGTAATTAGAGTTGACTTACGTGTGTCTTTCATTCTTCATCTGCAACCAGGAATACAGACCAAGCATCAAATTCAATACGTCTCGCCTGTGTCCCCAGCTTAGCATGAAAACTTTGATGTGTAGGAACTTACATTTCTACCTAGGGATGTAGTTTTGATAACAAAGAAGCTTGGCAGACAAAGGATAATTTGTTAAATCTGCTAGAAGCTACTTATCTGCTGTGGACATGCACTCTTTAGGCGTATTTGAGTTAGCACCTGTGAACAAGAACTAATTAAATTGGAGGAAAGAAGAAAAATCCACTCCTTATAAGGCCATCAACTACTACGCTTGAGTGTTTTAGCCTGAGCACTTCCTCAGTGCTCAATTTGTTTCAATTATAACAGCTGAAAGCCAACTGCTGTTGATTTGCTGGAGGCTGTAATCAGCTAGAAACACCTTTTAAAATGACGAAGGGGCAAGTTGTCTTCCAGTATACTAAGGTGGTTAAGCATGAACTCCAGAACCAGACTGCATGAGTTTGAATAACATGTCTGCTACTTACCAGCTGGGTGATCTTTGGCAAGTCACCGGATCCACGTGCCCCAGCTTCCTTATTTGTAAAATGGAAAATAAAAACAGGAGCACCCTGAAGGACTGTATTAGGAGCTGTTAGCTGTCCTCGAGTCAGCTTGACTCATGGCAACCCCATGCACAATGGAACAAAATGAAATGCTGTTCAGTCTGTGCCATCCCCATGATCAGTTGCGGATGGAACCATTACGACCCACAGGGGTTTCTTTGGCTGATTTTCAGAAGTAGATTGCCAGGCCTTTCCTCCTAGTCCATTTCAGTCTGGAAGCTCTGCTGAAACCTGTTCAGCATCAGAACACTACCGCTGACAGATGGTGGTGGCTGCCCTTGAGGTGCACTGGCTGTGCATCAAACCCAGGTCTCCTGCATTGAAGGCCAGAATTCTTTCACTGAACCACCACTGCCCCAGTATAAGGAGGACATGTGTTAGTATTTGCAAACTACTAAGAACACTGCCTGGCACATGGTAAGTACTATGGGTACATGTTAAAAATAAATGTATGTAAAGTGTGTAGAATGGTGGCCAACAGGGATTAGATATTACTATTCCTGTCTAATCTCAATTTTAATATACAAAAACAGAAGCCAAAACATTCAGGGTCTGAATACTAAGACTCGGGATCCTGAGGTTCTAAACTATGGCGTGCCATTATACATGATTTTAAAACATTCAGACAAGTCATTTTCCATCACTGAGTCCCAAGCTCTTGTGGGGGTGGGGCGGGGGAGAGGGAGCAGGTTCACCAGGTCTGCAGAAATACACATCTGTCCCGCCCCATAATTAAAAAGAAGTCACCATTAGAGAACACAGATTCTTTTGAAGTTCACCAATACAAATTACTTTCTCCCAGTATTTCAAGCAATTATCACCTTTAATGTCTAGTGGGGGAGGGGTATGAATGGAAAAGGGATGAAGTTTTGTACTAGAATTGCTTTTTCCCTCGGTTGTTTGTATTCAGTCAGTAACAGCAAGTAGCCTCCAGTGGGGAGAGAAGATGGGAAAGAAAGGCAGGTGGTGGGGTTGACTAAGCAGTTTCCCAGGTAGAAAATTAACACGCTCCAAACAATGCTTATTTGTTAAATTCTTCTGTCTCTGCTCTTTTGAGTACAGCAGCAGGGGTCACTAAATACAATCATTTCCTCATGGGACATGTTTTCACTTTCTAAAATTAACACATTTCCAGAATTTCTCACAAACATCATACAGTTCGGACATTTACTAACCCTACAACTTAATAGCTTCAATGCGTTCCTGGGGATAGAACCGCCTGTCTGTTGCCCAGAAGGTTGCTAATAGGATGCTTATAACTGTCTTTGAGATTGAGCCTGTGCTACTGTTATTTAAAAAAAAAAAAAAAAATTATTATTTCCTAATAAGGAGAGAGACATACCAATGTTCTTTATTTCACTGCCCTCCTGAAAGTGCTCCTCTCTCGACTTCTCTCAGGAAATCATGTGGGCTATCTACGCCCCTCCCCCAGTATGGGCTGCCTGGTGTGGTGCAAGACCCACAGACCTGGGTTCAAATCATGACTCTATTCCCTTTGTCATCCTTGTCTATTTGCTCAACTTCTGTTTCCTCAACTGTAAAATGGAGATGATAATATTCACCTTATAGTGCTATAACCCGACTGCCAAAAGAACGAACAAATCTGTCTTGGAAGAAGTACAACCAGAATGCTCCTTGGAAGCAAGGACGGTGAGACTACATCTCACATACTTTGGACATGTTATCAGGAGGGATCACTCCCTGGAGAAGGACATCATGCTTGGTAAAGTAGAGGGTCAGTGAAAAAGAGGAAGATCCTTAACCAGATGGGTTGATACAGTGGCTGCAACAATGGGCTTAAGCGTAACGATGACTGTGGTGAGGATGGCGCGGGACCAGACAGTGTTTTTGTTCTGTTGAACACAGTGTCTCTACGAGCTGGAACCAACTCGACAGCACCTAACAACAACAGTGCTTTAACCAACCAACCAGTTGCTCGTGAGTAGATTCTGACTCTTTGTGACCCCGTGTGTCACAGCAGAACTGTGTTCCATAGGGTTTTCAATGGCTGATTTTTGGGACATAGATTACCAAGCCTTGCTTCTAAGGAGCCTCTAGGTGGACTTGAACCATCAACCTTTCGATTAGCAGCTGAGTGCATTAACTGTTTGCACCACCCAGGGACTCCTATAGTGTTATGGTAAGGATTAAAGAAATACATGCAGAATCCACAGCCCTTAGTGGCTGTTCAGTAAGTACACGGCAATCCTTCATATTATTTCAAAAGAAGACATGTGACCCAAAAGGAATAAGAACAGATTATTCACGATGATGATCTAGCTAGGACCCCAGAGATCCTGTAAGGTCACATGCAGATGTGACAGTCTCTGCCTTCCTTCCGTTCCAGTGTTTTTCCTGAACGTATCTAAGGCTATAGTGACTTCACAAGAGCTGTATTTTTACCTTGGTTCCCAGCACACTGGCCTGTAAATAATTTTTGAAAGCATCACCTGCTGAGTGTGCCTGGGGACCCAGGTAAAGGGCTGCATTGAGGGCTAAGTCACCTTTCAGCAACCAGGCTATCTTGCAGAGACGTCAAACCTCCTGCTTGAAAGGGAGGAGGGAGGTGGGGCAAGGGATGGCTACAAAAGAAGACCCCTTCCCTTTTGCAGCCACCATGTAAATGAGCAGGCCGGACTCTGTCATATCATCACTACCACCCACTACCTTATTCAATAAAGGGAGGGAGAGGGAAGAGAGGAAGGAGTAGTTGAAAACCAAAGAAAGGTGCTGGCATACAAGGAAAAGTGGGAGGATGGATTCAGGCCTTCTGCGTAAGATGGGCTATTGGAACTACACCTTCTCATTGGAAAAATCAATCCCCTGCCCTAATTCCTCCCTTTAGGGGTCAGAGGCTTGAGTGCTCAGAGTAGTCAAAGAGCAGGTTTTTGGGAAACAGATGAAGACAGTGATAATGACCTCTTAGGAGTTCATTTGTACTAGGATGCTGGGTTGGCACCAGCCAGCCTAGACCATGTTAGCATGTTAGGAACTGGGCACACATCGAGTGGCTACCGGGGGTTTAGAAGCTTCCATCTCTGGAACCCAGTTCTGTGAGCCTTCAATGGTTTGGTGTGGTCAGATGAGGGCCCCAAGATAGCTGCTTCTTTTAGAAAAAGTCCCAGAAGAGCCAACACAGATGCAAACAGCTCCTGGGGGTGGGAGTCATTCTGTCACTATGTGCCCCACCCCTATGTAAAATGTGCTGATTCTGGCTCCTCACAGGCAAAGAGAACGTGTTCCTTGAAATGGCACCCAGGACCTCCACCTACCTGAGGGCACACAGCCATGAGGTAGTAGTTAAGGGGATGTGTCTGCAGCCAGATTGCCAGGGTCTGAATCTCAATTCTCTCACTTATTATACAACCTTGGGCAAATTACTCGATCTGTCTGTGCCTCAATTTTTTCTCGTCTGAAAATTAAGATCATGATAACAGTACCTACCTACGTCATAAGGTTGTTAAGGATTAAGTAAACTACTATTAGTAGATTACTGTTCTTGGAACAGCTCCTGGCTCATAATGATATACGTATGTGTTTGTTAAATAGATAAAATGTAAAAATAAATCAAAATCAGCCACACAGTGACCAAGTGTCATTACTTACAGGTGAAATCTAGTACAAATGGTTTAGCATGAAGATGACCAGTATGTGCATCTCATTTTAAACCTAAACCCTTTTACAGAAACAGCCCTCTCAGAAAAGGCAGAATTGAGCCAGCACCACACTCCACGAACTGAAGCACGATCTGCCCCTAACATGTCCCCAGGTAGCCATAAAATACACCACTAGGGAAAGTCAGAAAAACACTGCCAGAAAAAGCCTTGCTGGAGTGGAAACACCACCAAAGGAAGCAGGATCCCAGGAATGGAAGCCTGGTGCCACACAAGCCTCTGAGCTGGCAACTGCAGAATGCTATCCTAAGGTAAGATGTTATTAAAGGGAAAAACACACCATGTATTTATTTATTAACTGACGACACTGATGGAAACCATTCTCTTTGTTTAAGGTCGTACAGTTCACCAGAGAAGAAGGAACACATTTAGCCCGTAAAACCACTAACCCAGATTTTTCAATTTTGGAAATCAGAGACAGCTACATGGGACAGACCCATTTTGATAAAGTGGGAGAGAGTCAGAGCACTAGGTGCTGTTGCCATGACCACGAGCCGAGCCGTGGTGGGGTATGCTGGGTTTGGGGGTGGGCTGGAGAGGACCGCACATGGAGGGAGCTTTGTTGACGGAGCGAAGGGAGCACCAACTCTGCCTTGCTATGCCTGAAACAACCCAGCGCGCAAAGGAATCTAACTGTTGTGGGGCAGAGGGGGAAGTGGGGGCTGGAGTCAGGGAGCACCCACCCTGCCACAGGCCTACCGCCTGTGCAGTTAGGCTCACCTGAAACATCCTGTTTTTGCCACAGATCACAAGCACCCTAAGCTGAAGACTGCATCTAGTGCTTTCAAAATAACCAAAACATAAGGCATCTACAAGCTGGCTCTTCCAAGAATTCAACAGGATTTCCCTGGCTCTCTTTAAAATGGGAGGAAGGGCAGATGTAAAAAAGCAGTAACCACGTTAGGAGGTCGGGTCCACGGACAGATGGCAGGTTTACGTGTTGAGAGAGAAGGGGCAGCAGGGAGGGTGAAGCAATATGTGGTTACTTCTACCTACCACTCAGGTACCCACCGTCACCACCAGTTAATAATCATCATTTTCAATGAAAGTTGACTCCAAGTTCAAAGTTGGTCTGTTTTGCTTTTAGCAATCAAAGATTTAGCTCTGGACTTTAAGCTTGTTAAACACAACTACGTGAAGACAAAGAATAAAAGAATGGCAACAAATCAGTTTAAAGCAATCTGAAACCTCTTCACTGTTGTCTTCTCTAGGTGAGTATTTTATGGAAGCTTCAGGAAGTTTTCAACTACTCAAAATTTTTACCTAGTTTATTAAGAGTTATCAAACATTCATTCTTTCCATTGTAGAAATTCAGCATATTCAAGTCGGTAATCACAAGCATACAAATTCTGTTGACTCTTCAGTAGCCCAGAATATTTATTTAGCATTTAAGTCAAACAAGAAAAATAAAGAAAAACTGTCCTCCAGAGGTTTTCTCTCCTTTAGAGTTAACTCACTTGGTAAGCAAACTAACCTCTAAAATATTTTCAGAATCAAGGAAGCTGTTAAGAGTAAGCCCGGGAGGAGGACCAAGCCTGCCTAAATGATAAAGTGATAAAAGCATTTTGTATGCAAAGAGCCACATAAATGGTATCATCATCATCATCAACATTAATGTAAACCAGAAAACCTAACCTGCTGCCATCCAGTCAATTCCAACTCAGGGAGACCCTATGTGTTACAAAAGTAGAACTGTTCCATAGGGTTTTCTTGCAATCATCTTTACGGAAGCAGTCTGCCAGGCCTTTCTTCTGCGGTGCCTCTGAGTAAGTTTGAACTGCCAACCTTTGCGCCACCCAGGGAACCCAACATTAATACAGCAGGATGAAAAATACCAAATGGGCCTCTCCAGAAAATGGTTATTGCAGAAAAAAGGCTCTGACATCCCTCCAAGGGTAGTGTGTTAAAAGGGAGAGACCCAAACGAGGGAAACGGCAGAGGCCTGGGGGTGAGGAGGTAGGCAGTCTGGGGAAACAGCCCACAGTAATGTGAAAATAAGAGCGTTCTCTAGAAGATGTGATCATGAATTTTGGTGCATCTGAGCAAACTCAATGAGCTGAAATTAGGAGATTTAATATTTGGGGAGAGAACCCTAAACATGAGCAAGCAGTGGCTAGAGGACGAGGGAAACATCTGGGTTGAGAAAAA
The DNA here is from genome assembly GCA_030035585.1 of Dugong dugon. Classification (NCBI taxonomy): domain Eukaryota; kingdom Metazoa; phylum Chordata; class Mammalia; order Sirenia; family Dugongidae; genus Dugong; species Dugong dugon. The sequence goes on along the minus strand of CM057463.1, from coordinate 13,340,788 downwards.
GGTTTAAAGAGGGAGGACAGGATCCCACGGCACAGTGCAGACACTGTGAGGGGCTGTCAAATGACATCAAATTGAGGCAGATCTGCACTGTTTGAGAGCTGGATTTCTCTGTGTACAGAAACTCCAGAGTGCCACTGCCCCTTACTCGTCCGTCACTGAATGGTCCCAGGCAGCATCCTGGGGCTGGGTGACTGCTAGGAGCTGGCTGCATTTGAACTGTGTTCCTGCTGGCCTATTGTGGATAGCCTATGTCTACCAAAACCAAACCCACTGTCGCTGAGTTGATTCTGACTCACAGCGACCCTACGGGACAGAGAAGAACTGCCCCAGAGCATTTCCAAGGAGCAGCTGGTGGATTCGAACTGCCGACCTTTTGGTTAGCAGGCAAGCTTTCAACCACTGTACCACCAGCCTACGTCCAAGAGGTGGAATTTAAAGTGATTTATTTATTATCTATTCTAGCTTATTAAAGGTCCCCTTCCATGTGTGCATGTGTGTGCATGTGCATGAGGGTACATACAGAGAATCATATATACACATACACACACATATAAAATGGTATATTCCTCTGCTGGAGAAAAAAGTCCCTACTGGCCACGTAAAACCTAACTTTACATATTGGAAATCAGCTGTCCAAACAGATCAGACCAAGAGCACAGCTTAACGTTTGTGTCAACCTCAAGGTAAGAACCGGATAAGTAGAAACAATATGAAAACCCAATGAAGAGAAATTAGTCAGTGGCTATGGTAAGGCCACGTCATTCCTGTGCTTTAAAACCTTGAGAAATTTTTTATTTAAATGTTGTTTTAAAGAGGTTCACTTGGATCAAACATGGGCTTTCTAGAAACAATTTGCTAATAACCCAAGAATTTGGTAATTGAGCTCTCTATTGAAAGTACATTAGTAAATGATGTCACAGGATAGATAATGACTGTCAAAGCAACAGGACACAGCTGAGGTACTAATCAGACTGACTAAGGTTACAGAAAGAAAAAACAGTGTTGTGCCTCTGTGTTGCGGTCGTTGTAGAAATACATGATAGGACTCTAACTCTTTGCTTTTGAATATACTAGTAAAAAGAATCAGTAATGGAAAACGTTGAAAAATGCACTGAAGGCTTTCCAAGAATCAGAGCAGTGAAAGACTTGGAAATTCATTTAACTCTGTCTTTGCATTTTACCAATGAGGAAACTGAGGCCCAGAGAGGTAAGAGTTCCACCTGTAACACGTGCCTGGGCTCACACACTCACGCACCCTCCCACCCGCACACACAGCTTTAGGCAGACCTGTGCTTTGAAGGCCCCAGGCCAGGAGAACCCCTTCTTCTTTACCTGGCTTTCTTCCCTGTACTTAGAAGCAGTTGTGGAGAAGCTATTTTTGTAGGGAGAGCTGAAGCCATTGACTATGGCAGAAAAAAAGAAACGATAGTTTCAATTTGAAGCGAAGCTATAGACTCAGTGCTGTGCTCAGGCCCAGGAAAATCCTGACTCTCAGGTAAAATAAACAGTAGAACCTGGTAACCAAGGTTGACCTGTGAGATTAAGGTTAGGATCCAAACAGTGAAGAGGGCAAGGGGGCATGGGCTGAACTCAGCTGACAGGATACAGTATCAATAAGTATGAAAGAAAAGTATCCCTTATGTGCATCTATAACTGTTTTTTGCCCCCCACCCCCACAAAAAACTAAAGCTCTTGCTATCAACTCATTTCTGATTCATAGCAACCCCACAGGACAAAACCGAGCTGCCCCATAGGGTTTCCAAGGAGCGGCTGGTGGATTCAAACTGCTGACCCTCCGGTTAGCAGCTGAGCTCTTAACTGCTGTGCCACCAGGGCTCCTGCTCTTCCCTCACAGGACCCCAATTAACCCTCACCATGGCGACACGTATAAAACACACGTTGAAAACAGCCGGCCACTAGTGTGATTCCAGTTTTTGCTCAGGGCAAAGCAGGACAGTGTGGTTGGAGCATGGATTCTGGGGCCAACCAAGCCCGGATGTGAATCTTGGCTTGGCCTCTCACAGATTGTGAGACAGTAGCTAGGTTAACCTCCCTGTGTGCCTCAGTTTCCTATAAAGTAAGGGTAACAGTGTCTACTTCACGAAAGAACTCAGTAAGCTACTACCTCTAGAGTACCGGCAAAGGTGTATACAGTAGGCAGTATGTAGATGTTCACAGATAAAGGAACTGTTTACATTCCACAGCTTCAAGCACACACACTGTCTGAGGGTGGCAACTTGTGAACACACAGGCGCCTAGCACTTCGAGGCATCACTGCACACATTCCCACATCCTCCTTTCTCTGAAGAGACGAACCTTTTCCTCTGAAAGGCAACTTGGTTTCTTGCTTTAAAAAAAAAAATCAGTTTATGTTTCTCCCCAGAATTCTTAACTAATTTTCTAAAACATTTAGAAATCCAAGCAAAGATAAAACAATAAGTATCTGGTACTGCCACTCAGACAAAAAATAAAATAAAAACCAACTGAATATAGATAAATTTATTCCCAGTCTTTTCTTTCTCTATATACAGTTCACACATATAAATTTATTTTTTTTTAAAATTTAAAAATACTGTTTTATAATCTTTTTAGTCAATGTATTGTGAACATTTTCCCTTGTGATTGTATAGTTTATAACGCTATTTTCAATGGGTTGCTGTCATTTAATTTACCACTTATCAGCATCTTTATGATAAAATGTGACCTCTGCTTTCCGATTCCCACCTTTTACACATCCCATTACAAAACAAAAGCGTAACAATTAAATATTTTGATAGCGACACCAGAACAGGGCTTGTCTCTTAAGTTTCTTCCCAGCTCAGCTGAGCACCAGTGCTCAGAAGTGTCTTCTAGATAAACCTCGCCATTTACATGCTGGGTTCTGCAAAAAAGACATGCGAAGGGCGACTCCCGCCACTCCCGGAATGCCTGACCTTTCCCAGAGCTTTGATGAGTGGCCTCCCGCCCCGGTAACCGGCGGGCGGACGAGGTTCCAGAGGGAGGGATGGGGGAAACCGGGAAGGCGGCGGGGCGGAGTGAAAAACCCCTCTGCCAGGCAGCTCGCCAACCTCCTGAGAGGCTGACTCAGACAGGCCAGCGGGAACAACCTTAGAGATCAACTACCAACTCCCCATTTTAGAGATAAGGAAACCGAGGCTCAGTAAGATAACAGGGCTTAATTAGCACTTGAGAAATACAACTCAATATTAGCGATGACAACAGCCACAACCACTATTTCTACCATTTGGGGCACTTATTATGCATCAAGTACTGCACTAAATGTTTAATGCCAACAACAGCCTGGTGAGATCGCTATTATTATCCTATTTACAGGGCAAAAGGTGGGAGAGGTAGGCTGAGGCTTAGGAAGGCTAAATGAGTTGCTCAAAATCCCACAGCTAATAAGTGGTAGAGGCAGGAGTCAAATGTAGATCTGATGCCAAAGTCCAGGCTCCTTCTAAACGTACAGAAAGAGAGAATAATTTTTATTCCCATTACACTTCTTTCAAAAGATGAGCTTATTAGTACTCACTGCTAATTTAGAAGCTGATGAAGAATTCATGCTCTCCTCTCTCTAGTCAACTTTTTAAAACTCTCAATTTCTGCATTTTCTAAACAGTGATATAAAAATACTCAACAGATGGATTTGCTGGTAGTTAACTTCCACATATTTCATATGGAAGTGATTTTGAGCATGCCTTGCGTGTGACCCTTAGGCTCAATGTGAAATGTCAACTACAATGCTATAGGTGAACTCGCATGAAGGTGAGAGACTCGATAAAACACTATGCACCCAACAGTGACAAATGACAAGACATTTCTTCTAAATACCTATGTAAGGCCACTTCAGGTTTGGAAAGGCGTCCGGCCAGGGACTCTCCCAAAGTACGTAATTACAATGATTTTGTTAGATGACTATCAGGTGGAAGACAAAGATTTCAAATCATTTACTTATTTTTTTAAAGGCTCTCACTCAGAATGACTCATGTAAGCAATTTAAACAAACAGCTGTGGCAGAAGATGGCCAGTGCTTGCTCAGTTCAGTGGATAAAATGTGCTGAATCCTTGAGTTAATCAGATCAATCTTGACTGATTTTCTTTAATGAGACAGTATAACATCCATCCGACCTGTTTTCTTGGTTTTGTTTTGCATACATTTGTTGTGAACCAATCTGTTCTTCAGATTCTTTTTGGTTGAAACAAAAACTTCTAAACAATTTTGTTTTTCAAAAACATGTATCTCCTGTGTATATATAACGCTATGCATCATTATGAAAGAGCTATACTTCACAGCAAGTGGCTGGTGATCAAATACATTCGAGTGACCTAGACCAAAGGAAAAAAACATAAACATGATTCTTAAAAAGGAAGATTTTATTTGATTTGCCTTCTATCGGGTTCACTATGTATCTTATAGATCAAATTTTGCTTGAAAGCAAGTTTAATAGTATTAATGGTTTCTTTTTCCACTTTCTGAAATATTACATGCATATATGATAAGCTGATTTCTCTCTGAATTGTGCTTTGTGGAATTTTGAGGTTTAAAGGCCAAGAGGAACAGCTTTCTCTGCAGAAGTGAAGGCCAACTCCCATACACAAGATAAAAGCTCAACATCACATTACCAAAAATCACATACTGAGGAGAAAAGCAAGTCTTTGGGTTCTAAATCTGTGTCCTTAACATTTTCTGTTAAAATGGGGAGAATGTTCTGTATTTTATTCCTTTCATTTAGAATAGACCATTTCACTCCTAATCTACTTTGAATGCACACACTGGAATTTCGCTTTGCTTTAAGTAAAAGTCAAGGACATCACTGGTTCTCGTCATAAATTTCCACTTGGGAAATGTATGAGTCTACTTTAAATATATGATAGGGTTCAGATTTACGGCATTCAGTATGTCACTGAAGAGTATTTACAGTCATGTACCAAATGACAGTGTGAATCGCCCACACTTTCAAAGAAGTCCCGCTGTAATGCAAAAACAACAACAACAAAGTTCAATAAAAGGTCTTAAAAGTCTTTGCCAATTCCAGAATTACACTGTGGTGTGGTTCATCACTAATAGCCTCCACTACAAAAAAACACATACGTATCTATGGTATTTGGTAGCCTCAAAGGCTAATCAAAAGAATTTAGCTCCTCCCAATTTAGCATTCTAACCACACTAACATATTTGCTCATGAAACATTAGCAATTATTTTTCTCTAGACTAAGCCCTGAACTAGTTTTCATCATACTTAATCAATTCAATGTAATTCAGCCATTATTATTATCATCACCAGCGAGAGCAACAGTCTTTACAGTGGGAAGATTCCAGCTCTTTAAAATAGATTTCCTGCACACACTATCACTGTTAAACTCCTCACCGTCACAGAGGAAATGTTTAGTGATTTTGAATTTATTGGATAAACTCGTGAAAATGTGCGAAAGTTCAGCAGATATACATACATTAAAACCCGTTGCCATCGAGTCGTTCCCAACTCCATAGCAACCCTACAGCCCCATAGGGTTTCCAAGGAGCGGTTGGTGGATTCGAACTGCCGACCTTTTGGTTAGCAGCCTAACGCTTGACCACTGTGCCACCAGGGTATTGTTAGGATTTTTGCCATCTTAAGGTTTTCCAGAAAAATCACTTATTTGCTGCATAACACCACCTGAAAATCCCTTTTTTTAGTAGTCAATTTTGAAAACAAGTGATCTACCCCAGATGGTTTCAGGGTAGTGGTCTGGCTGCAGTCAGTCTTAACCACCAGAGGAGAGAGGTCACAGCCTGCCTAAGACTTCAGTTTAACATCATCCATAAAGGCTGATTAAATCGACTATGACTCACTAATGCAGTAATCCTAAATGTATTACGTTGTACTATTTTAAATTCTAAGTTCAAAAAGTTATTAATTCACACTGATGAGATTTTTTCACCACCAAAACCCACAAAACTAGCCATAACCTACCAATTAGAACGTTAAGTTCTTAGATCTTGCGTATACACACAGCTTTACTGGAATAGGGTAGTTTTTTTTTTTTTTTCTTTTGATGTTGTTTGTTTCAAGTAATGGTCCTATTCCAGTGTCCCGTGTTCTTAATTATGTTCTGAAATTCTCTCCCATCTTCCACTAACGATTTAAACCTCCTCTTTAAACAGGCCAATTATAAGTTTCTTAAAATTGCAAAAAGTTTTATGTACAGTACACATGCATATAAGAAGCCAATTCTAGACTTTTGACAATAATGGAAAACAGATATCATGGATATTTTTAGTAAGAGCTCAGAAGTTATTTTAGTCAATTGTGTCAACCTTTTCAATCAAACATTTTCATCAAAGTCTTGAACCAGGACTTAAGCTAATTAGTTTGGATTTGACCTTCCTGTGCCTTTTGCTGAGCTGCCTGGTTGCACAGTGGTTAAAGCACTGGTTTGTTAGCCAAAAGGTCGGTGGTTCGAACCCACCAGTGGCTCCGTGGGAGAAAGATGTGGCAGTCAGCTTCCGTAAAGATCACAGCCTTGGAAACCCTATGGGGCAGTTCTACTCTGTCCTATAGGGTCGCTATGAGTCAGAATCAACTTGATGGCACTGGATTTGGCTTTGGTGCCTTTTGATAAGTACATAAAGGTGTGCTAGAGACAAAGGGTAAAAAAATCAGAAGTAGGATGAATCATTAATTGGAATAATCATGATTTAGGATAAACTGAAAATTAATAGTTTCTCAACACACTAGTTCTCCTGATTTTTTATTCTTTTTTTTTTAATAAAGTGGGAAGTGTCATTCACTTACTCCATTAACTATTGAAATGCTACATGGCTCTAAAGCAGGGGCGAGTCATACAAAGTCTGTTAATGTCCTGAAGAATTAGAGGGATGAGATGTTAAGCGAATGAGATGTGAATGAATAACTTTCAATACGTAATGAAATACATGGTAAATGCTGTATTTGAGGCATGACTGAAATACTGCAGGAGTAACTAAGACAAACTAGAGGGGTCAAGGAGGGCTTCCCAGGAGAGGTGACATGTGAGTAGGTCAAAGGCTGAGTAGGAGTTTTTGGGGGAGGGGGGGAGCATTTTAGCGAAAAGAACAGTACATGCAAAGTCCTGGTGGCTGAGAACAGAAGGGACCAGAGAGAGGCTTGATGCTGGACTTGGTACTTCTCACTTAACAATTAAATTCTTTGGGCTATCCTTTGGGAAGGTTCCTTATATTATTTTAAGGTTGTCTAAGTTTGAGGGACTACTAAAGGAATGAATTCCCCACAGCTGTGGAGTCGATTCTGCCTCATAGCAACCCTACAGGACAGAGCAGAACTGCCCCATAGGGTTTCCAAGGCTGTAAATCTTTATGGAGTCAAACTGCCACATTTTTCTCCCGGGAAGCTGCTGGTGGGTTCGAATCACTGACCCTGCATTTAGCAGACAAGTGCTTAACCACTGTGCCAAGAGTGCTCCTTAAGGAAATAACACTATCCAAAAATTCCTCACGCCACTTATAAAGTTGTATACTCAAGAAAATGTTTACGAGTTAAAGATGGCTAACATAAACCACTGAAGCTGAATCTCATGTGAACCTCCAGGAACAAGCCAGAGAGACCCGCAGGGAGTGGTGTCTAGAAAGAAGCAAATCCAGGGGTTCACTGATGGTAAGAAATGAGCTTGGTATTTTTTCACTTAAGATCTGCATAAAGCGTGTAGATAACTTCTGACTATATGTAACAGGCAAAAAGTAGCCCAAACATATTATGTTTCACAATTATTATTATAAGGTCATAAGTGCCACAACTTGTCTGTCAGTTTGTCGTACTGTGGTGGCTTGTGTGTTGCTGTGATGCTAGAAGCTATGCCACCGGTATTACAAATACCAGCCGGGTCACCCATGAGAGACAGGTTTCAGTGGAGATTCCAGACTAAGACAGACTAGGAAGAAGGACCTGGTGATCTACTTCTGAAAAAACTGGTCAGTGAAAACCTTATGGGTAGCAGCAGAACACTGTCTGATATAGTGCTAGAAGGTGAGCCCCTCATGTTGGAAGGCACTCAAAATATGACTAGGGAAGAGCTGCCTCCTCTTCAAAGAACAGACGACCTGAACTTCGTGGATAGAGTAAAGCTTTCGGGACCTTCATTTGCTGATGTAGCACAGCTCAAAATGAGAAGAAACTGCTGCAAACATCCATTAATAATCGGAATGTGGACTGTACGAAGCATGAATCAAGAAAAATTAGAAGCTGTCAAAATTGAAACGGAATACATAAACATCAACATCCTAGGCATTAGTTGAAATGGACTGGAATTGGCCATTTTGAATTGGACAATCATATGGTCTACTATGCTGGGAATGACAAATTGAAGAGGAATGGCGTTTCATTCATCATTATTAAAAAAAAAAAAAAATTTCAAGATCGATCCTACAATGCAGCACTGTTAGGAACAGCATATATCCACATGCCTACAAGGAAGACCAGTTAATATGACTATTATTCAAAGTTACATACCAACTACTAATGTCAAAGATGAAGAAACTGAAGATTTTTACCAACATCTGCCATCTGAAATTGATCAAGCATGCAATTAAGATACATTGATAATTACTAGTGATTGGAATGCAAAAGTTGAAAACAAAGCAGAAGGATCAGTAGTCTGAAAATATGGCCTTGATGACAGAAATGACATCAGAGATTGCATGATAGAATTTTGCAAGACCCAATCACTTCTTCATTGCAAATACCTTTTTCAACAACATAAGGGTGACTATACACACAGACCGCACCATATGGAATACATAGGAATCAAATCAACTACATCTGTGGAAAGAGAAGATAGAGATGCTCGATATCATCAGTCAGAACAAGGCCAGGGGCTGACTGCAGAACAGACCACCAATTGCTCATGTGCAAGTTCAAGAAGAAGCTGAAGAAAATTAAAACAAGTCCACGAGAGCCAAAGTACGACCTTGAGTGTATCTCGCCTGAATTTGGAGACCATCTCAAGAATAGATTTGATGCACTGAACACTAATGACCAAAGACCAGATGAGTTGTGGAATGACATCATACATGAAGAAAGCAAAAGGTCATTAAAAAGACAGAAAGAAAAGATCAAAATGGATGTCAGAAGAGACTTTAAAACTTGCTCTTAAATGTAGAGTAGCTGAAGTGAACAGAAGAAATGATGAAGTAAAAGAGTTGAAGAGCAGATTTCAAAGGGTGGCTCCAGAAGGCAAAGTATTATAATGAAATGTGCAAAGACCTGGAGTTAGAAAATGAAAAGGGAAGAACACAAGCTGAAAGAACTTAAGAAAAAATTCAAGCCTTGAGTTGCAATAGTGAAGGATTCTATGGACAAAAAATTGAATGACACAGGAAGGAATACACAGATGGAAGGGATACAGAGAGTTACTGTACCAAAAAGAACTGGTCAACATTCAACCATTTCCGGAGGTAGCATACTATCAAGAACCGATGGTACTGAAGGAACAAGTCCAAGATGCACTGAAGGCACTGGCCAAAAACAAGGCCCCAGGAAATGACAGAATATCATCTGACATGTTTCAATAAATGGGTGCAATGCTGGAAGCACTCACTCATCTATGCCAAGAAATTTGGAAGACAGTCACCTGGCCAACCAACTGGATGAGATCCAAGTACCAGCTTATTCCAAAGAATGGTGGTCCAATGGAATGCAGAAATTATTGAACAATATCATTAATATCACATGCAAATAAAATTATGCTGAAGAAAATTCAAAAATGGTTGCAGCAGTACATGGACAGGAATTGCCAGAAATTCAAGCAGGATTCAGAAGAGGACGTGGAATGAGGGATATCGCTGTTGATGTCAGACTGATCTTGGCTTAAAGCAGAGACTAGCAGAAAGATGTTTACCCGTGTTTTATTGTCTATGCAAAGGCATTTGACTGTGTGGATCGTAAGAAATGATGGATAACATTCTGAAGAATGGGAATTCCAGAACACTTAATGGTGCTCATGAGGAACCTGTAAACAGACCAAGAGGCAGTTGTTCAAATAGAACAAGGGGATGCTGAGTGGTTTAAAATCAGAAAAGGTGCATCAGGGTTGTATCCTTTCACCATACTATTCAATCTGTATGCTGGGCAAATAATCTGAGAAGCTGGACTAGATGAAAAAGAACTTGGCATCAGGACTGGAGGAAGACTCATTAACGACCTGCAATATGCAGATGACACAACCTTACTTGCTGAAAGCAAAGGGGACTTAAAGCAGTTACTCATGAAGATCAAAGACTTCAGTATGAATTATACCTCAGCATAAAGAAAACAAAAATCCTCACAACTCGACCAATAAGCAACATCATGATAAACGGAGAAAAGACTGAAGTTGTCAAAGATTTCATTTCACTTGGATCTACAATCAACACACATGGAAGCAGCAGTCAAGAAATCAAAGAATGCATTGCACTGGGCAAATGTGCTGCAAAAGATCTCTTTGAAGTGTTAAAAAGCAAACATGTCACTTTAAAGACTAAGGTGTGCCTGACCAAGCCATGGTATTTTCAGTCACCTCATATGCATGGGAAAGCTGCACAAGGAATAAGGATGACCAAAGAAGAACTGATTCCTTTGAATTATGATGCTGATGAAGAATACTGCATATACCATGGAGTGTCAGAAGAATGAATAAATCTGTCTTGGAAGAAGTAACAGCTAGAATGCTCCTTAGAAGTGAGAATGGCAAAACTTTGTCTCACGTACTTTGGACATGTTATCCGGAGGGACCAGTCCCTGGAGAAGGACATCATGCTAGGTAGAGTAGAGGGTCAATTCAAAAGAGGAAGACTCTCAGTGAGATGGACTGACACAGTGGCTGCAACAACAGGCTCAAACACAGCAACAATTATGAGGATGACACAGGACTGAGCAGTGTTTCATTCTGTTGTACACCAGGTCAGTATGAGTCAGAACCCATGAGACGACACCTAAGGACAGCAAAGTAACAAGTATTATGTCCTCTTCTCCCAACCCCCACGTATTTGAAAACTGCAAGTCAAACTACCTCAGCGGAACTACAGTGTACCAGAAATCCGACTGCACAGTACACCTCACTGATTTAAGAAGAGAATGTACTGTAGCCACCACCACCACCGCCACTAGGGCTTTTGAGCTGATTCCAACTCATAGCGACCATATGTGTGTCAGAGTAGAACTATGCTCCACAAAGATTTCATGGCTGACTTTCTGGAAGCAGTTCACCAGGATTTTCTCCTGAGGTGTCTCTGAGTGGATCTGAACCTGTAACCTTTTGGTTAGCAGCTTCCTGTGGACCTGCTAACGTCTGCACTACCCTCTAACGCCACATCTCATTTATTTAAGAAGAAAACGTACTGTAGCATTCTTGTCACTGTAGAAAACCAGAGATTTAAAGAATACAAATGGTAGGAAAATGGAAATCACCGAGAACTTATGAATGCATTAGTAGGAGGTATAACTTATTGAAGGCAATAAAGGTGGGACTGTAGGAAAGAGGAATTTCAAGTCTTAAGTTTTTGGGGCCAGGCAAAAAGGAGAACGAGGTCAAAAATATGCTGTTTATCCCTGTGATCTTTTTCTGAAGCTTTCCGCTGTGGCCCTGCATCTTTTCTGTAGAGTCTAAGATGGCCATTTCCATCCCATAAGCCATTTTCTTGAACTCTCCAGCCACTGGAGGCTGGCTAATGGAACACATGCAAAGCATGTTCTCATAGTATATGATTGTTGGAATATCAGTGAATGAATTATGTGCAGTTCTCAGGAGAGAGTAGCAGGGACCGTAGTCTCAAAACTAAACACATGCGCAAACCGTTATAAAAATGACAGTATGCACCTGTTTGGGAGGACAGGAGTAGCGGGAATGAACTTGTCTCAAAAGAATTTTTACTAACGGACGCAAGACCTTCACAAGAACCTTCAGTCCTGCACCCCAAGGACAAGTTATGAATTCAAGAAAAACAACAAAAAGATGGATAAAATTGAATGAGAATTCCCAAATATCAATGTTTACATTGTAAAAAAGTATTTAAATATCATTTTACAAAAACTGTACCCATAAAGCTTGGCAAGAAATTAGTCACTTGTAGAAAAGCAAGATGGATTAAACTTCTCAAGAAAACAAAGGAAGGATGGGGTTTTTCTTTTAAAAGGGTAGACTGATGACTGAAAGAAAAGAGCTAGAGAGACTTGGAGACTTATCTTTTGCCCTTTGGAAAGACATTACTTACTTTAAGGCCAAACTCTAATGGAATCCTTTTCTAAATTGTGAAAAATGTTCATTCTAAGTAGAAAGTAAATATACAGAGTTAAGATACTACACTCATACTTATTGAATGTATATAAATATCCCATCATTAGGATTACCAAAACATAAAAAATACATACGAATGTGGGCAAGGACTAGAAAAAATCATGAACCATGAAAAGAGTTATTTATTAGGGTAGTAAGGCTGTGTATGAATTAGCTCATTTTTGTTGTTGCTTTAATATAGATTGAAAAGTAAAAAAGCGGGGGGGGGGGGGGACCTATTGCTGTCAAGTCGATTCCAACTCACAGCGACCCTATAGGACAGAGTAGAACTGCCCCATAGGGTTTCCGAGGAGCAGCTGGTGGATTTGAACTGCCGACCTTTTGGTTAGCAGTCGAGCTCTTAACCAGTGTGCCACCAGATAAAAATGCCTATCATATGTGGCTGTTTGTAGCAAGCCAATAAATACCACAGATAGAAAGAAAAGAGCATTTCTAAAACTATTAAATCATAGGCCAACACTTGCATTTTGAAAAATAAGGCCAGAGAGCATCCACTGGACACCATCGCCATCACTCTCTTCTCCCACCTCTTAAAGAAGCTGAATCCCAACATTTCCTCTGCTTCCTTTCTTTGTGACTCCTTCCAATTCCTCACACTTACCAAACCTGCTGCTTCTAAGGGAAGAAGAAAGGAATGTTGAGACTGGAGAACCACATTTCCTTGAAGACCTCTGCAGGATTCTGGCCACTTCAAAGCCTTTCTGATTGTATGTAACACGGGTCAGTTCAAAATTGTATCCACTATAAAGTGTAGATTACTCAACCAACTCACTAGAAGGAGGTAGAAAAATAATTGCCCTTTCCATTCCCCAGAATCAGTGGCCAATTAGAATGCTCTCTTTTCTTCTTTAGCACTCCAGGAGCACTGGAATTGCAAAGAAAATTGTAATTTTTGGAGTGGAAAAAATATCTCTGAATCATAGTTTCTCTAAGCCTCAGAGTCATAATTTTTCCTGTAAGGAGGAGTTAGCAGCTCGAACTCTCCATGGATTGCATAAATTTTGACTGCTTTGTTCCAAAAACATGGTTCTTCATGAATAATGGAGAGGCAGGAGAGGGAGAAGAGCAATCCAAGTCAAACAACACTGAGAAGATTCAAAGAACTAAAAATCCTGCCCTGGGTGTTCTACTTAAACAAACCAACACACGAACAAACAAAACTATCCCTGCTGTTCCCCTGGTTCTCCTAATTAATTCAGGTCATACCTTGGCATTCCACTTGTTTAATAAAGTAGAAGCATGTTTAGTTTATCCTATGTTATTAGCCAAAGCTGGATACAAACCCTAGGCACAAAAATGAGACACAAATATTGGACACTTACTAAGGTGCAGCCCTAGGAGTCCGTTGTGTGTCCCTGGAACAATTTTCTCAGAGTGCCTGAAGTACCAATAATAAATGATATCTATTTAGGAAAGAAATATGGTCCCCTTAGGCCATGTTGCGGGCAGCAATGCCATTTACAGAGTGAACAGTAACCAAGGTAGTCTATAGTGATCCCGTTTCTCATTTCTTTTCTTCTGTAGCATCACCAATTTCAATGATCACTTGCAGAAAAATAGTACTTCATACACTTCCCTTTGAGTTTCAGGATAAGCTAAAATAGTCCTTCAAATCTCTCCCTTCATATGAGGACTTCTGGAGCAGCAGTGGGAATTTATGTTATAAAAAGAGGAAGGACAGCCTGTAACGCTGATGGCCAGACCCAATTATTAAGACTGTTTGTGTACTTCTCCTTAAATGAAGCCATAGACGAGATCCTGAAAGGCCCAAGAATGCTCTCTTAAAGTACTTGCCAGTCCTATAATGCTGGGTTATCAGCTTCATCAGCTCATCAAACGGCTTTCCACTTAATTTGCTGCTACGTGAAAATAACATTTTTCCTTCCTCACCCTCCCTCCAGTTGCTTCCTGGATCTTCTTGCTCTTCCCTAAGCAAAGGAAGGAAAACTGATGAGGTGTATATATTGTCTTGCCTTAAATAAAATTAAACTATTACACAGTGGTGGCATGCTGCTATCTAGAAAAAGCGTTTAATTTAAACCACTCAGAAGTACCTAGCCATGCATACACAATTATACAAGAAACCACCACAAAAACGCACTTCCATGTATCATTAGACATAATTTTGGCCAAAGGAAAGGCATGTGGAAGCACCGTGAACTCTCAAGCAAAAGCATCAATCTTCATAAACTGCCTAAATGGTCTAACGAGGACACTGATGAAGAGCAACCCACCAGCCTTTGCTTTGGGCATTCTTCTGGTACAAGCCAATACATGCTCCTGCTGACGATTACAGTGTCTACAAGGAACAGGCTCTTTAGGAACATAAATAAAATCAAGAAACTTTTGGCAGGTTAAAAATCTTAGACAAAATCCTGCCCTTGTGCATCTCTTATCATATAGTATAAAGCATACTTTATAAAAAACGTTATCAGGTTTAAAATTTATACAGAGAGTTCTGAGTAAGAACAATTTATGGGGTGTTGTATAGGGTATGATGACACAAGAATGAGACTAGCTTTTACAAACCACACAAGAAACCAGTGTTACTTCTTCCTAGCTCAGAAACTGTACTAAAATGGTGTTAGGATTTAGGCCAACGTGGAGTGAAATTTCAAATGCAATTTCAAAGATTTTACTGATGACTTGGATAATAATCGCAGATTCAGGAAACTAAAAAATATTATAGGACTAGACTGATACGCCTACTCAAGGAAGATGAAATTTGTTAAGCATAAACAAGGTAAGGCACTTGGATCTAAAAAAAGGTTTCAGATCCATAGGATGTGCAAAATTCAGTAGTCTGGCTGACTGTACTGTCTTAGCTCTCCCTTGTTAGTACCGTATCTTCATAGATATTCTGAAGACAATTCAGTTCCCCTCAGCCAAGAATGCTATCCCGTTCTGTACCCCTCAAAATTTCACCCTTGTGTTAAAGCACACGCTTCCCAATGGGCCTCTTCTCTGTCCCAGTTACAATCTCTTTATCCCCCCCCGTTCTCGTTCTAGGGAGCTCTGGTGGTGCAACGGTTCAGCGCGTCACTGCTAACTGAAAGGCTGGCAGTTCAAACTCACCCAGAGGCTCCTCAGAAGAAAGGCCTGGTGATCTGCTTCCAAAAGGTCACAGCCTTGAAAACTCTATGGAGCAGTTTTACTCTGCACACGTAGGGTCACCATGAATCAGAATGGACTTGACAGCAACTAACAACAGTACCAACCTTTTCCTCCTGCATTTTGAGTCTTATTTATAGCCCTTTCAGGTTAGCATCGTAGAATGGAGGAGCCTGGGCCTGTCTCCCAACCATACTATAAGGCACTATGGGCCTCTCTGAGTGTTTTCTTCATAAATACATTCAATAATGCTTACTGAATGAGTATGTATTAGAAACACCTGGAAGGCCTAATACAACACAGTTCTAGGCCTCACCCACAGAGTTCACAGTAGAACAGGGGTGGGACTGAAAATTTGCATTTCAAACAAGTTCCCAGGTGATGCTGATGCTGCGGACCCAGAGACTACTCTTCGAGAACCTCTGGGTTGGATCCATCTCATGAATCAGAAGTTTATCATGTAACTTCCATTTAGAATTTAAACTTTACAGTGACTGTAGCATTCTACGTAATTATGGGACCCAAGGAATAAATGGAAAGCAATTACAGGTTCCTCCTTCATTAAGTACCTGCTCTCACTAGCATGGTGTCCCATG
This sequence comes from Dugong dugon, assembly GCA_030035585.1. Taxonomy (NCBI): domain Eukaryota; kingdom Metazoa; phylum Chordata; class Mammalia; order Sirenia; family Dugongidae; genus Dugong; species Dugong dugon. The sequence goes on along the minus strand of CM057463.1, from coordinate 13,324,775 downwards.
TTTAGTTTATGTCCTAGTTCCCAGAATGAACCGAAGCTCTGGGCTCACTCTTACAGAGAAATCTCTGTTGGACCCCATCCACCTGAGGCCTAACAAACTGTCTTTTAAGATAGTAAACGGAGGGTTGGATGGGGGCCCAGTCTCCTCCTCAATCAACTCCTCTGACAACATCCCTAACCACGACACCACCGGTACCACAGTGATCTCTACCACAGTGATCTCGGTGTCTCCACGTCATCATGTTGGAAAATAACCCCATTTGGTTGTGAAGTAAAGCTAATAGTTGTCTTGCCGAGACTTCTATCTACCCATTGGTACACGCCCATAATTCCTTATATAAAACCCTTAGGCCAGATGTTTTATAACTTAATTTTCTAGGTTTTAGAAAAGAAATACGGCACACATTCTGGACCATTATGTATTGTCCCCAGTGGGGTCCAGGGCAGCATTTCATAATCAAACACATTAATACTTCTGCAGTGATGTATATGAATATTCATGTTTTAGTGGAATAAAGACTATAAACAACTTTGCATTAACCAGAGGCAGATTTTACCACCAATTTTACCAAAAAAAAAAAAAAACTTACAGTTTTCAGAGATTTTTCAGTTCCAAAATTATGAATAAAGGATGGTGGACCTGTATTAGTTTCTCTTCTCTGAATACATAAAATAAGTCTCCTTCCTCCTCCACACTAGCAGTCCTTCAACTCTCTTCATCCTTCCCCTCATCCATTATGTACCCCCATGCCCCCCCATGTCACCATTCCTCTAAATTATCAACTCTGATAAATAATCCAACGTAATGAAAGAAGGCTAGGAACAAGATCAATCATTCATCTAAAGCAGCCTTATTTTTTTATTTAAAGTCAAATGTGCAGTAACGTAGGGCACAAGAGGAGCTGTAAAAATAGCTGGCACTCCATCAAAGAGAAGATTTGTAAAGCTGACGGGCAAGATCATTGCTTCAAATACTTCAAGACACATGGATGAAGGATTAAACTTTATGTGAATCCAAAAGGAGGGAAGGAAGGAGGGAAGGAAGGAGGGAGGGAGGGGCGGAGGGAAGGGGGAAGAGGGAAGGGGGAAGGAAGGGAGGGAGGGAGGGAGGACTAATACTTGTTGGGGGGTAGTTGTGGTTCAGTGGCAGAAATCTCGTCTTCCACTTGGACACCTGTATTTGATTCTCATGCAATTCACCTCAAGCACAGCCACCACCTGTCTGTCAGTGGACGCGTGCATGTTGTTATGATGTTAAACAGGTTTCAGCAGAGCTTCCAGGCTAAGATGGACTAGGAAGAAAGGCCTGGTGATCTAATTCCAAAAATCAGCCAGTAAAAATCCTATGGATGACAACAGTCCAATCTACAACGGAACATGAGGATGGCGGAGGATCAGGCAATGCTTTGTTCTGTGACGCACGGGGTCGCCATGAGTCGGGGGGGCCAACTCAATGGCAGCTAACAACGATGACACTCGTTGACCACTACCATGAGCTAAGCACTGTGTTTGACTATTTACAAACATGCTCTCCAATCCTTATAACGTCTCTATGAAGTAGGAGGTATCATTTTATATGTAAGCAAACTAAGATCCTGATAAGTAAATTGCTCAAGGTCACACAGCAAGCCAAAGGCAGACCCAGGATTCTTATTTGATTCCAAAGTCTCAGCAGAATCTTTCCAATATACCCAAAGAGTATATTGATAAGTGGCTCAGTAAGTCTCTTCTTAGCCCTGCCTCTACACACTTTAATCAATGACTTTAAAGAAGATGCAGATGCCTGCTTTTCAAATTCCCATGACAAGAAAATGGGAATAAAAAATATTGCATTACTACATCCAAAATGACCTAAAATTGCTGAAAATGACCAAGTGACATTAAGAAGGGGGCTTTAATATTAATGTAAAACTTGGCAAGGTGATGGGCTCATACACTGCCATCCTGAAGTAAGATGGGTTTTAGTTGCCCAAAACTTACTTTGGGCCCCAGAGGTCATCAAAACTCTTAAAATCTCTGGCTGCATTCACAGATCCCTAATGTCCAGGATGAGGGAAGCTCTACACCAACCTTACCTTGTAGTCATCAGAACCAATCTGAACTACTGAGTACTGGTCAAACCCCAAACTTTTATTAAGCCAAAACAGAGCATGTAATGAGCAGGCGGGCCAAAAACAGCAACATTCCGAAACCAGAAGGCTTGGGAAAACTAAGAATGTTGGTTTTATCTTGGAAGAGTGAAAAAAAATGGTGGGAGGGAGACAGACGACAGCAGTCTCGAGTACACATGGAAGAGGGATTCCGGTTATTCCTGGCGATGGCCCTCAACTGCTGCGTGGGGGCTTCTGGGTCGGGGCTTGTAGAGGAGGAGCAGGGAGGTGTTGGGGAATTCTGACGAGACGTTTAGGTTTGTGTTTCACCTGAGGGAATGGTAAAGTGTGGTGCCTACCAGCCAGAATGTTAGGCGGGAAGCTCTCTCAGGGCGCCCCCTTTCCTTCCCCAAGGGCTAGGTTACAGGCACTGAATGGGGCCTGTAGGAAACAACGCCCCTGCTTTGTCTGTGAAGAGCCTCTAACAGTGGGAATTTGGGAGCAAGTAGGCTGGCTGAGTGACACTTCAATGGACTGCCGGCAGGGGAGATACTTTTTGGGCAAGCAAAGACTTGTAACCCTCCTGGAGCCCTGCAGTGTAGGTAATTAACCACTCTGAGTCCTTAGGGCTAACCCCTCCTGGGGCCTGCAATTCCTCTGTCCTCCTCCCACTCACGCCATGGGCTCCAAGAAACTTTTTCTTTTTGGCTTCACTCCCCTCTTCCCAAATTTGAACTGTATATAAAAAGGAATGTGTGATTAAATACATCCTTTTGAAACTCCTTGAGCTGACGTCTTCCTTACACCCGTTCACAAAGACGATCAGTCACAAAGTTATCAAACGGGCCGAATGAACAAAAAACAGGTCTCATTTTACCCGGCAGCAGCACAACTGTTCAAATGAAGGCAATGATGTGGTGTGAAAACATTTAATTAAATCCTTCAAGGGTTAAAATTTCAGGTAGTTAAAAAAAAAAAAGAAGAAGAAGAACATGACAGGCTAGAGTGAGAAGAAAAAAAAACTCAATTTACATATAAAATAATTTTCAGAAGATAGTTATATTGAAAACTTTAAAATTATGAAGCAGAGTTTACCTCTGCTAAGACACACAAACAACACTATCAGTTCCATGAGGAACTCTTACCTATAAAGTTTCCATGTGGTGTGGGTTTCGCATTTTATGGTATCTTTCCAATTACCATTTCTGCTTTGTCCTTATACTATATATATTGCCCCAAACCTTCAAAACTTAAGTTCAACTTAAGTTAACCAAGTATTCTAAAATCAAAGAATTGATCTTTATAAAAAATTTATATGCTACATAAATATAAATATATAAATACATGTATACCCACTTGGTCTCAGATTATAAGGCACATTGCTAGTTCAAATCTTTCTAATGAAATAACGTACATCTCTTTAAATTTCCTTTTTATTTTTTTATTTCATGTTTATGCTGCATACTAACAATTCCAGGTTTGGATACCACACCCAAATCTTGGAAAGCTCAGAAACACATAGGATTAAATGCCAGAAGTTCGCCTCTCAAGAGTCTTATAACTTCAGAACTAGACTTATGATTTACATGTGTTATAAAGCATGCTCTTTAATTGTTAGAGTGCCTGAAGAGTCAAATTAAGTCAGAGTCATCTGTCCTCCAACGAGGTTTGTTTGTTTTTTTCTTTCAGAAACACAAATTTTTGTGATTACTGACCTTACTTGTCAGATTTTAAAAATAATGTTCTAACTCCACATAACAAACAGTAAAAAGGGAGATGGCTTCCAGTAATTCTTATGATGCTTCTAGATAGGGATGTAGTCACTAAAAATTAAATAGCCAGAAATAAGAGCTCTGGGCCCTCCTTTAAAATTCAGAAAGGTTGCCCGGTCATTTCTGCTAAGGATAAAATAATTTAACTCAGACTAAGTTTCTGTTGGCTTGTCAAGAATTCCGCCTTGTTATTACAAGTATTTTCAAATCGACCTTAATCAACATTAATTAAAATGTATTTTGGTGCCCCTCTCCTAAATAAATAATTATTCTTCAGACAGTACAGAATGCTGACGCTAAAAATAGTAAAATAGTTTTCAAGAAATAGTGAAGTCATTTTCAACAAAACGACACACATCATCAAAGTGAAGAGATTTCCTATCAAAAACACAAAGTCCAAGTAGTATTTTAAGCATCAAAAAGTTACCTTCTTCCTGCAACTAAGATTGGCAAGTTGGAGTTCGTATGTGATCGAGGTGCCCTCGGAGTGAGGAGAGAAAGGTAAACCAGCCTGCAGGATCTGTTGGCATAACAGTTAGTTGGAGGCTGGTGCACTGGCGGGAAAGAGGAGCAAAGTCTGAATACAGGAAGGAAAGATGTTACTTCACTGTCCAAAGTCTAATTTTATTCCCAGAAGACTATAATAATCTATTAACCTGAATCTTGCCTGTCTCATTGACCGCATCCCTGAACACTGCAAACATAAAATGCTTAACTCATATTTAATTTGAGATTCAAAATATTAGAGTATGGCTTTCCTTTTCACCATTCCAAATGCTAGTGAATCACACAAGCATAAACTTGGTAATAAGAGCCTAATATTTTCTTATAGAATATATCCAACTAAACATAATATGCTAAAATATAACAGTCATATAACTTTAAGATATTTTTCCTTTGAAGGAAATACCCGTTTCTTTTAGTACATAGGAAAAGCTAGGGGGAAAAAAGCAAATTATGGTTTTGTTTTCCTAAATTCCAAATTAGTGAAACCTGAAAGCTTAGCAAATTATTAACAATACATTTTCCCCCATGGTTATATAGCCTTTAGAACCATCGCAACACCACCACCTCTTATTTTGCTTATTCAACAGAAATACAGGCTTAGATGAGACCTGCTGGGTTAACAATGCCCTCCCACACACTGGGCTCTACTCTGGGAACAGGTCAAAGGTGGAAATTCAAATATCAAAAACACGTATGTCAATGGGAGAGTACATCTCAAAAAGTTGGTCACAAAACATAAATGTTTTGATTCAGTGTGGAACAGATTTGTTCTCTTCTAACAACAACAATATGTAACATTTCTTAGCACCTAAATGTCAAGTACTAAGCTCTGCATTTGCATCTTGGTTTACAGAAGACTTTGGGTAGCTACTACACTATTATTCCCATTATACAGATAAGAAAATTGAGGATTAGAAAGCTTAAAGTAACTTGCTTAAGGTCCCACAGCCATTAAGTCGTGGAGCCCAAACAGTCTGATTCACTGAGTTTTATATACATACAGGTGAGTATGCCGGGCAGTTTATCTAGCATTAAATAGGGAAATAAAGCACTGTATACATTTCTACACAGAAGAGGTTTACAAGCAGCAATTTTGTTGGAAGAAGGGATTAGAAGTTATATTTTGAAGAATGTTTTTACTTAGCAGAGATGCTTGTTTGAATGGTTGGGGGGTAATTCTGGAGATTATGGAGGCTAAAGCGTCCCAACTAATCCTTGGAGATGCCATTCCCTGTATGAGAGTAAAAAAATTCAGAATTTAGGGCCAGGAATGTCAGGAATTCAAAGCTTCTTCTACAGAGGCCAGAAGGGAGCTGAGTGAGGCATGGTACCTATGTGTCACATACACCATCTTGCCCTCATTTCCGCCTCTGCCTTCTTTCCTTGCATGTAAACATGAAGCCACTTATAACAACATCCTCTAAATTGCCTGGAAGGATAACAAGAAGGGATTAAGGATAGGAAATGATCGAGAGAGACTGGAGTGGAAATGCTAGCTGAACTCAGCCTGAAGGTGAGTCAGAGGACAAAGACTAAAAATACAGATTGAGATTCTACTATAGCTTAGTTAAAAGAAACAGGAAAGAATCTTCCTGGCATTTCTTCTCTCAGGGCCTACAGCAATACCGCTGAGCTTCAATGTTTATGGTAAAGTACCTTCACTAATGGTTCAAAATGATTTCAGCTTTAGATGCGTGGAAATGGTGCTGCCATTCTTCTACTCGTTAACTCTACACTAGGAATTAAAGGTTGCAACCAGCAGTGTGTGGTTGTTTTCCATTCGAGTTTATTTAATTTTCAAAACATGCAAATGAAAGCTATGATGGTTTTCCTCAAATAATTAACTATAGTTTATATACAGAACAGGTTTCTTTAAATCGCAGGAGATCTAGCTCTACATATGCCAAGTTAATTATCCTTTTCTCCATCAAAACCTGGAAACTGAAATCCGGCACGGCAGTGAAATGTGACTGCTTCCAAACACAGACTGAGCTCCACAGTGGTTATGGAGAGGGATGGGAAGCCTGTCCCTCAGAAACTCAGGTACACTGTTCCACCTGAGGAGCCAAAGGGAAGAACAACAGTGAACTCTGTGCTGCCACTTTGTGAAAGATCTTTAGGGAAGCTAATTAAAGAACGATATCTTAGATCATCTCAGAAATGTTTACAGTTATGAAACTACTAAGCAAATAGAGTCACTACTCTATAAGAATATAAATCTAAAAATGTAAGCCTTCTTTTTACTGTACCCTGGACTGATTAAATTACATACTGGCTCGTGTACCTAAATGTTGGCCAAAATACTTTAGATACCTGAAGTTAATCTCCAAAGATATCTGAAATCACCCACAAGAAACAGAGGGAAAACACAGATTTCTTACCTCAAAAAGAATTTCTGGGGCTTTCCAGCTCTCCTTAGAAATTTGGCTTGAAGAAAGCACACACTATAGAGATTTGCCTTGCTTTTCATGTAAACCTATAGCTTTCAATAAACATTTAAAAAAACAAAAAAGCCCTCAACTTATATTCAAAATATCCATGGATTACCAAAACCCCTACCTAATCTGCTGTTGAAGTCTGTGGCAAGTTTTATACCTTGAATGAAATGCAATCTAATTCCTATGTGGTTATATTTAAGAGGGAGGGGGGAAAAGCAACTTTATTGAAGCCAATGCTCCAGGCAGCCCCAGAGCAGACTGGATCCAGTTTGAAAAGAATTGGCAACCCTAAAACTTTTTGATAAGATAAAAATTCATTGATGTTGGCTTGCAGGAGGCCCACTTCAGCCCTGCACTTGCCCTCCGTGGTTCCTCGGCATATCAGCTCCTTTCCTCTCTCTGCTTTAGCATAACTTTAGTTTTCTCTTTTATCTTTAGATAACTGCACCCAGGGACCAGAGGGGATTGATTTTTTGTTTTGACTTATTGTTTGAAGATCTGTAACTCAAAGCAGCTCTCACGCCTCTGATGTCTAAGCTGGAGCAGCATAAAAGGTAAACCTGGGCCTGGGTATCAAAATGAGCGGCAGCAATTCCATTTTATAATCAGCCATCTAGGTTTTCATCTTCTTTTCCCTTTTCTCCCCCTGCCCCTCCACCCCCTTAACCGGGCTAGCTGGCCAAGTGCAAGGTTAGTCCTACGCCTTTGTTAGGTGACAAGAGCAAGTTAAAGTAAAAATAAATGCCTCAACAGCTTTTCGTGCCAGAGCTCTGAGATTAAATACACTTCTACTTGAAGCAAAAAGTTACTTCCTACCTAGAAAAAAAAAGACCCTGCTTTTATTCACAATGAAAGGAAACTTCAACGCATTTCAGAAGGTTGCTTTAGAAAAATAACATTTGAAAACAAGGGAAGATGGTACAATTGACAAGAATCATTTCTCCAAAGGGCTTAAATCAAGATGAACTTGGTTTTGAAATAGAGTAACAAACTCAAAACGAAAACCTTATTCTTGAACCAGAAGATGTTTTAAAGGCAGACCTTCGTACATCACGTTAGAAGCTTAGTTGTGTTTTCAGATTTGGGCGTTAGCAGTATATACTCCAAATTAGCAAATTTAATATAACTTAAAGTTAAGTTCACTTTCTCTCCTTCAGTAAAATCCTTAGATTATTAGGACTGTTTTCCCTTAATTTAGGTAATAGGAAACTCCCATGCTAGTGTATGTACACACAGATATTCACAAGAGTTTTCAAGGGTCTGCTCCCTAAAGTTGTTCAGCTTGCTGAAATATGGTTACATATGCAAACATTATCTCCCAATTGTAACCTCATTTTCTGCTCTGCTGGACAGCGTGACCAGCATTTGTCATCGTGCCTCCCCCGCCCGCCACATCATTCATATGTCTATAATTGTCATCGAGATGTGGCATGTCAGCGGGACTCCAGTGTTCTCTGCTCCCCGTCTCCACACAGTCACTCAGGTAACAAACCCGTAATCTCGTCCTGTTTTCATGATGGTTGAATTACACATAATTGTTTCTGCACAGTGATTGATTTCTGCCTGAATAGAGACCTCTGCCTTTTTTCAATGCGGCCAAGTCTCTCCATCTAGGAGGAGGCAGCAGCCTTTGAAGAGATCAAAGCCAAGGCCGCAAGCAGTTGTGCGCCCTGGGAATATGGAAAGCCTTTATGCTCTCAACCCCATTTCCAGCATCATGTTGGATTGCAGCTGCATTACATTCTGCCAGCATTCTTAATGCTTTTAGTATTGACTCTGACATCACCGATAGCTGTTTTAAAGTAACAAAAGCCGAAAGATGACTTATTTTCACAACTCTGTAATTGGAACATGCAAAGATGGGGGTGGGGAAGCAAGAATAAGGAGGAGGGAAGTACATTTGCTTTTAATTTAAACCACAACAAAAGAAAGCCCAGCAAAAAAAAAAAAAAAAAAAGAAAGAAAAAAAATTATAAAAGTTTCCACAAATGAAAAACATGTTTTTCATATGGAAAAACCAGCAGGGCCCTTTTATAACTCAGACCACACAAAATGAACTGATGGCTAAATACACACTTTTTCAAGCCTACAGGGTAAAATGAAAATGATGGGGTAAGTGATTCCAATTGGGAAAGGGACTCTAACATGCATTTGGTGTGAAGACCTTACAGACACCTGACACAAGGTGAACTGGGGCAGCTATGCAAGAACGGCCCCACCCCCCAACTCCTGCCTTTTCAACCAACTAAGCAGAGCAGAAATTTGCATGTGTAATAAGTCACAGGTTCATCTGGGAAATTGTAAATGCAGAAATTCCTTATTCACAGGAAAGAAAGACTGAAAAAGTCAAAGGTGGTTTTCAGTTCTGGGCCCAGGTAAGTGCTTCAAGCCAGTACGAACTGGCTCGAACCCCTACTGGAAATTTTAATTTCCACCCCAGCTATACTGAATCAGAATCTACATTTTAATAAGATCCCAGGTGATCCTTATGTCTAATAAATTTTGAGAACCACTGCTCTACCAGTGGTTCTCAGAACTGGTCCCTAAGCAGCAGCATTAGCATCGCCTGGGAACTTGTTAGAAATGCAAATTCTCAGCAGACGTTTGAACCTCAACGAACGGCTGTAAGACCTGATTCAGATACACAGACACGAATCACTCTACCATAATTACACCTTGACATTTGAATCAAATCCTGAAACCACCCAACACAGCAGAAAAATTCTTAAGGACACAATAACCAAAATACACAAACACCAGTATTCTATTCTTTCTTAAAATGGCAAGTAAGAGTGAAGCTATTTCTGATTTTAAAATAAGGCATTTCAGTCTCTAGTATTAAGTACACGGTGTAAACAATCCATTACTGCATTTAAAATCAATACAGAAAACTAGCAGATCAACCATAAATCATGACACCACATCTCTAGTGTTATATACAGTATTATGTACGTGCAGTAATGTCCACTCCCTTGCTATCAAAAGCCCTCTGCTATATCCAATTCCAGTGCTCAAACTGCTGCTTTTAAAAATGTCTGCTCTAATTAACAGGCATAGCTTTATACAGAAATGCATACTCTATACTCCAAATGTAATGAAATGACAAGACTTTTAGGATGAAGAAAATGGAAAAGTAGCAGAACCTCAAAAGCATTTACAAAATTAAATGCATCTCATTTATTAAGGTCCCCGTTATCAGAGAGATTTAATATTATTTACACAGACAGCAGACACTGAAGTCGCTTACTTTTCCAAGTCTAAGAAGTTCTAAAACTTACTGACATTGGAGAAATGACTATGAAATAACCGCCTACTTTCATTCTGAACAAAATCTCTTAGTTCTGAAACACCAAGTAATTGGCAAACAAAAGCTGCCTTGTCTCTTTGATAGGATTTTGAATCAACAGGCCTGGTTATAAGGTACATAACAGTAAAGTTTCTTTGAAAAAATCTTGTCTGAAACTCTGCTGAACTAGGGAAACTCATTTAACAGCCTACCTACCTCAGTTTACTGGATTTACACTTTCAGTGTTTCTTTTCCGGGGGGGTTTGTTTTTTTGTTTTGGTTTCTTTTGGGGGAGGAAGGGGTACCAAGCATGAATTCAGAATTGCCAAACCAAAATTCAAATCCTATTTCAAAGTCTAGATCTTTTTCTTTTTTTGAAAAACGTCATCTTTCCTTAATTTTACTATTTTCAGAAAATGCCAGAAATAAGTTCCAGTGTTATTATTAAATCTTTTTCTCTAGCTTGCATTCCTAATAAGATTATCACATTTTCCATATCCCAAGACCCCAATCTGATTTGATTATCAGGCAAAAAAAAAAAAAAAAGAAAAGAAAAAAAATTCTTTTATGATTCTATCAGAAGCCTCCTCCAGCAAAGTGACAAGTAAAATAGCCACTGGAAGCATCCCAGGCTTCCCCTTCATACCTCAGGAAAAGTCAATATATGGCTAACCGAACCCAGGCCCCCTGCTCACAAACAAGCGTTTAGCTTTTCCTAAACTTTTTCCAGTGAGTTCAACATTTTTCAAGGCTCTCCTCAGAGAAACTTGAATTTAGAATTTTAAAAATTTCACCGCATGAAAAACATGTGAGATAATACAACACCATCTACTCAGCCACCAACGTGAGAGATGGTACGGTGGCTGAGCAGAGACAAACTAAAAGCACACAGAGAGCATCTCAGTAACCTTCCTAGCCGTGGGTGCCACATACTCCTAAGACTGCCTCTCAGCAAAATAAAATTGCCATAATTGAGAACTGAGGTGACAACACCGTAATAATACATAGGAGACTCGTTATATGGCATAATGTATATGCTGGCCTATTTATTTTTCCCTTCAGGAAGGAATATAATCTCTTGAAAGGCCTGGAGGATTTGTATACTGCTTACTGAAAAGACAAGAAAACTGCCTCAGAGGTGAAGAGCTTGGGGAGGCCAGCTGGGGGCAGGGTGACAGAAGTAACAGGCACAGCCCACAAACATTTATTCTTAAAACCTTTAAATAATCAGATTCCATGCTTTCCTTTGATAAACCATTCCAATGTTTATTAATCCCTCCCTCTGAAGTAATTCTTCCAACCTAAATTCTCTCAACAATTTAAGCCCATTTCCTTTGGTTATTTCTTCAGGGAAGAACAAAGCTGGCCACCGGCTCCTGCTAAAGAAACAGTCGGTAATCAGAGATGATTTTAAATTGTCCTCTTGTCGTCTCCAAGTCAAATGACCAGCTGATCAGGCAGGTCCTTCTGGGGACTGGCAAAGAGTTGCACCATCAAGATCCACAAGAACATACCAAGAATTGGATGGTGCTCAATTTTCAACATGCTCGTTAAAGGCTGAGAACTGCCTCAGAGAACACAGTGCCTTCTTTTCAAGCGGCTTCATCACTTGCACACACAGTACATTTTTGGTTTAAAATAGCAAGGGCTCTAATGCAGACATCTAATCTAGGGGAAAGGAAGGCAGCGGAATTCCCACACAGCTGCTGGAGGGCAAGGCCACAAGAAGGGTGAGCAGGAGACACCACAAGGTCAGCGTGAAGCACAGCCTCAAATGATGCAATTCAGCTGGGCCACACCAGGGTGAAGCACAGCCTTAGCCCACAGCCCAGAGTGCAGCAAGGTGATTCTGAGCAATCCGCAAGTAACCTATACGCAAAGAACAGACGCACGAGCCAAAAAGAGGAGCATTCTCATGAATGCTGTATACTCTGCTGGTCCCATAAAAAACCTTCCTAGGAAGCACAGAACAGATTGTCAGAAGTATCTTACTAGAACAATAATACCTTCCTCAGACATGAGCAGTGGATTATAACCTACCACATAGAGTACCCAGGATTATCCACTGGGGAGCAGGAAAAAAAATGCTAAGACTCCTCTATATATTTTAAAATTCAAATTTTAAAGGTTTACAAAAATATGTAACATACAGTTTGTCACTTGGGCCCCTATTTGCTCTGTATGTCAGATAGTTAACAGTACCAAGTGGATTTAAGATAGTGTTAATACTGCAAGCACAAGCAAACATCAAGAAAATGGCAAAACTAACAGTTCTCTTACTTCTAAATACCAATTCTTTGAGACGCTGAATTAGAGCTAAAATCTAGAACAAGATCTGAAAAGAAGCTAACCAGAATAACTAGAAATTATCCAGTTTACTTGAAATAAGGATTTGCAGCTTCCATCAAAGACGATGAACATTGCCATAGTGTGTATCGTGCCTAAGGTATTAGACAATTATGTGGTTCAGAAACATAATTCACAAATAGTTATACGTGGTTAAATTTTTTTAAACTGATGGGGATCCACAATTATAAAAAAAAAAAATCCACACCACTGATTTACAGAACTCACCTATCAATTGACTTTGACTTTGCATCTTCCCAAACTAGATAAACCAACTCCTCTCCTCACTGTGCTGATGCCCCTACCAGCATCAGGGAAAAGATCTAACCTTCTGGAAGAAAGACGCAGCCGTGAACTCCAAAGGGGGTAACCCTCTACACATGATCTCCATGAGTAAAACTACTCTATGGCTTAATCTCTGTCTGAGGAGGTACCTTGTGACTTTAAAACAACACAATGCTTACTCATGAAAATGAAGCACCTCGATGGTAACTGAAGGCAAGGAATCCTAGGAACATACCGGGGCTGTGAGAAGAGGAAGAACGCAGAAAGTAGGTATGGGTTGGTTCTACGAAGGCAGACCTTTAACGGCAAACTATTCAATCCGGTGAAATTATTCATTAGGTGCCCAGATCTTCAGTGGTACTCTAAGTCTTCACTTCTGGTGCCCCTGGAAGGACATAACTAGCCGCCCTCCCAGAGCCAGGTAAAACCAGTATTAGGTCAATCTTCTACCTATCTCATACCACAGACCTTGCTTCATCCCTACCGCAGAAAAATATCCTTTGCCCAAGCACTAAGGTCAACTCTGGTGTTTTCAGTACTGATAAAATAACTCCAGAGAAATGCAAGTGTATTTCTATCTCTGAGCCAGCTCAAACATCTGGCACCAAGAAGCACAGAGGTTTTTAAACAAAGAAAGCACAGACATTTACTCAGAGTCTGTTGCATTCTAGGTGCTTCCATACACTGTGCCTCTCTTAGTCCACCAAGTCAAAAAACAAAACCCACTGCAGTCAATTCCAAGTCATGGAAACTCCATATGTCACTGAGTACAGCTGCTCCAGAGGGTTTTCTTGGCTGTAATCTTAATGGAGGAGGCCTCATGGCACAACAGTTAAGCGCCTGGCTGCTAGTCAAAAGGTGAGCGGTTCGAGCCCACCTAACAACTCCATAGGAGAAGGACCTGGCAATCTGCTCCCATAAAGATTACAGCCTAGAAAACCCTACCGGGCAGTAATACCCTGTCCCTTGGGGTAAGTATGAGTTGGAATCGACTCAACAGCACCTAACAACAGCCCTGATGGAAGATCGCCAGGCCTTTTGTCCACAGTGCTGCTGGGTGGGTTCAAACTGCCAACCTTTAAGTTAACAGTCAAGCACAAACTGTTTGTGCCACCCAGGGGCCTTCTTTGGTCCACACAACAACCGTTTGTTAATACCACGTTACAGATCAGAAAACCAAGGCTCGAAGAGTAGAGACTTGTTCAAAGACACATGGCTAGTAAATGATCTGCCTAACTCCATGTCAGGATTTTTTTCCCACCATGAAATAGTAATCAACGACAGAACTATAAAACTTTACCCAAACAACTTTGCTCCTGGCCATGAACTATTTAAAATAACAAGAAAAAAACAATAACAACAACAAAAAGTTTTAAAAAAAATTCTCCACTGTCACTTAATAATAAACTTTTCTCATTTGTAAAATAGTTATCACATTTCTCTCACCACTACAAAAAGGATTCTTGTGTTTCATTAACTCATACCCAGCCATCTTAGCAGGGAATGTTTCTTTTTGAAAAATTTAATTTCTGACTCATTTCTCCAATTAGATATATCAGAAAATAAAATAAAATCTACTTAATATGATCTTGCATTAATTAACTCTGGTTTTAGCTTAGCATTATTCAGTAAATAATACGTAAGACATGAAGGCCTGCAATTCACAGACCTATATATCTTGACACCTTATTCCTAGCAGGACAGTGACACCCAGCCATGGATTTTGACCAAATATTTCCTACGTGTAGTTTAACTAAGTAACATCATTTTCTAAAACAGTTGCTTCTTACTATGTTTCCAACCACCTTTAGGATGTGAGGAAATTTTTCAAAGTGTTTATAAGTAAAGAATCAGAGACAGAAAGGCTAAAGCAAATTTCCCATCACACAGCTAGAAGTGGTCGATCCTGGGTTTGGGTTCAGGCATTTAATAACCACAGCGTATGCTCTTAGCCACTCCACGATACAAATAAATGAAAGCTTGTCCATGTTCATGAAATTGTGTCTACCGAATTCTAACTGTAGTCAAGTTTGGCAACAACTATTTGAAATGTGGTTAAAGAGAACACCGAGCAAATGTCTTCAAAGTAAAGGTTTCTGGAGATGGTGCAAATCAAATCGTGACACAGGCCAAGAGCACAAAACAGAGCGCGTAACGCCTTGTCTTCACTCATCGGTCAACATGACAGCAATGTCTATAAACGTGTTCATTTAAACTGCTCTGTAAATATCTCTGAAAGCGTCTAGGGTCACTTAATATGCAAGCCACTGTTAATTAAAAAAAAAAAAAAGTATTTCTTGAGCACTTGTCCTGACTAAGCCCAAACACAGCTGTCTGCACAACCACTTTTTTAAAATTTTTTTATGCACAACCACTTTTAAAGAAGTAAAACAAACACTCTCTACCATACTTTGAATGGGCCACGTTGAACTAAAAGCAGGTAAAGAAACAATGGCACATACAAAAACTAGTGCCCTCTGGAATTGCTCTAACAGGCTGCAACACTTCAGGATGACCTGGCTAATCTCTGCCATTCCTGTATCACGGGGTTTGTACTAGGGGTGTCGTTCTTGCCTCACTCTGCATTAAGTTATGGGTGCTGTACAAGGGTCTCTCCCTCAATAAACTGTAAACTCCTTGTGGGCAGTGGCTCTGTCTTAACTGTTGTATTCACAATGGGGCTCAGCACAAATACATTCAAAATAAGCTCCTTCAGTGAGTATTTGTGATATGAATGACAAACCATTTCTGAAATAAACATTTTTTGGTACTTGTCTTCATTCCACCAGGAAGCTTCTTTAAGCCTAAATTTTAGATTCTCTAAGCCTACTCTAACAACAGATACCTTCTTCTGATAAATGAAATGGAATAAACTGTCCTTTCTGGTTATTGTACCCTACTACAAGGGTCCAAAGAGCTATACTAGCATCTTCTTTCCTGAGATAAAACTTAAGAATGAGCCAAGCTAATAATGGAAGACATGTTCTTGTATTAAGCAGCTGGTCGTTTATACAATAATCAGGTAGATCTCAATTGTGCAGTTATAAAGAGGCAGAAAAAAATAATCACAATTTTGGTGTAGAACAGTTTTGAGTCATTATTCTTTCAACAGAATGGTTGATCAAAATAGTTAAATGGTTTATATAGTAAAAGCTCTCATAAATCAATAAGATGAACAAACAATTCACATAAATGAAAAAGGATTATAGGTAAATTTGTATTTTTAATATGGTTTCATTGTAGCATTGGTTGAAACAAGCTACGACAAAAATCTTTAATATCCATAATAGTGGATAACATCAATAAATTGAAATATTCATATAACTGGATAGTATGCAGCTATTATAATTGATAAAATAGACCTACAGCCCATGGAAAGATGAGCACAATGTATTTTCAGTGAAAACAAAACAAAAGAAAAACAGGTACAACACAGCAATAACCATACGTGCCCATTTGTAAAAATGCTTGTATTATAGGTATAGATGCACAAAGAAAATCTGAAAATGTATGTTGTGTATCTATACATGTGTATATATATACATATACACCAGTTCTACTCTGTCCTGTAGGGGCACTATGAGTCAGAATCAACTTGAAAGCAATGGGTAGTACCAGTCTGTGTGTACACACACACACACACACACACACCTCAAAATGAAGCCATTATACCTGAATGATGGAAATAAATGTGCTTTTATTTTATCTGTTCTTTAATGGGTTTTCTCTTTTTTTAAAAAAAAATTACTTTTAAACAAACAACCAAAGAAAAAGAAAAAGACATTTCCTTCTGAGAGAAAGAGAAGATTGTTCCTAGTAAAGTAACTCCTTAACGAGAAGAGTCTCTTCACTTTTTAAAGGAAACTCACTCTTGCAATTTCTCAGGAATGATCACAATTCCAGTTAATTTTAAACTAATTTCTCTTCCTTAACCTAACATCATGATACCATAAAAATCACCACTAACAACTCCTAAAAGTGAAAATACCACATTTTAATTGCTTATTGTGCAAAGAAGAGTCTTTGGCGGCAGACTTTTGCCTGTAAATGCTCAATTCTTATGGAATAAGGAGCCCAGATCATTTACCAAAGAGATTCCAAGAATCACAGAACATTTTGCCACATAGCTCTTTGATTAATCTATTTACTCCTCAAGACTTGGGGACACTGGAACCCCAGAAGTGAGCAGCGGGGATTCCTATAAAAATCAGACGTTTATCAAAATGTGTATGAGACAGCCAAGGAACAAATATTTCCTGGGAATTTTTGAGACAACATTGAACAATTATATGGTTATAAACTGAATGAACCAGAAGACAATTTTTATGTATTCTTAGAACATGGAATTTAAGCCATCACTAAAACCTATTTACACTGCTTGGTAAAACATGATTCTTAATCCTCGAAGCAGTTAATCGACACTGACAAAGGAGTAATCTCAACACCCTTTTCAAGAAAGTACTAGTTTATGATTTGGGTCCCAACTCCTGAATTAGGAATGTCTGGCTTTGAACCCAAGCTCTACCACTTACTAAACTTTGGGACTACAGACAATTAAATCACCTCTCTGTGCCTCAGTTTCTTTATTGGAAAATGGGAACGTTAACAGTGGTCACTTCATAGTGTTACAGTGAGAGTTTAACAAGAAAAATGCATGTAAAGTATACTCATTAAATACGAGATGCTAGCATATTATTAACATTACTACTGTCTAATGCCTGAGTAAGACACAGGTCTATTTCTCACAGTCATACTCTACTGAGGCTTCTATTCAAAATCCAGGCAGCTTCACAAGTAAGTGAAATGATTTTGTGAGGCACTGCTGACTTAAATCAAGGGGGACCAAAACGATGCCCATGATGTAAAACGCGTGGTTCCAAGATCTTGGTTAACTTTTTTGTTTTCTTAGCCTAAAAGCGAGAACAGAATAACCCCTAAGCAAAATTCAGGAATGTCGCCAATCCTGCTCCTCTTTGTAAGTACACTGGTTTCATTAATACCGTCCCCTAGTCATCATGCTAGAACACTCACCGTCTTTTATGCCTCTCCCTCCCCTGCATCCAACTGGTTGACTTTGAACTCCATGCTCTGGACTAGCACCATAATAGCTATTACTATCAAAAACAATGTTAAAGAAATTCACCATTTCACATATTAAGTCATTTTTTTCTCACCAAAAACCCTCTATGTTAAGAATCATTTCCATCTTACCGATGAGAAATTAACTGCTTCAACAGTCACCGGCACCTTCTGTGTACCTACGAAAGTAACAGTAAGAAGCTGCTGCAGCAAGCACCCTGGAGTAGGAGTCAGAAGACCTGGGCCCTGATCACATCGCCACTACTTATTAGCTGTGTGATCCTCAGTAAATTACCTACTTTATCTGACCTCTGTTTCCTTACCTGTTTTACAGCGGCCTGTAGCCTTTCCTATTCCCTTCTATGCCTCAATTTCTCAACCCTGTCTACATGCCTGTTTTTTTACCTATAAAATAAGGACATTCATAGTATCTACCTCACAGGGTTACTATAAGGATCAAATGAGCTAATGAAGTGCTTAGAACATTGTCTAGCATGTACCAAGTACTCAAAACTAATGACTAATCCATAAACTTTGTATTTGATGCCCAGATAATTTCTAAGCTCTGTTCCAGCTTTGTGATTCTGTCTGAATTTACATTTTCTTAAGAGTGCCCATTTAAATATGGACTAATATCTGGTGTTACTGCCCTGCATTATGGAAGTTTTAAAATTTTTTGCTTCTCTTTATTCTACAAACATCTGGAGAGTAACCTGCTCTGTGCTAGGTACTGTAAGAGATTCTGAGCAACCAAGATAAATAAAAAATGCTCTTATCCTAAAGGAATTAATAACCAGTAAGGAATACAGACATGGGGAAAACATAACATTATAAAACATGGTAACAGAGCTATGAGAAAGGCTGGTGGGAGCCCATAAATAAAACCCATTGCCATCGAGTCGATTCTGACTCATAGAAACCCTATAGGACAGAGTAGAACTGCCCCATAGGGTTTCCAAGGGCAGCTGGTAGATTTGAACTGCCAACCTTTTGGTTAGCAGTCAAGCTCTTAACCAGTGGGCCACCAGGATTCCATAGAACCCCTAAGAGAGAGCAATTAGTCTTAACTGGTGGGAACATCAGGAAGAGCTTCACAGAGGTACCATTTACCCTGAACCTGTTAAAGATAACAAGACTGTGCTGGCAGAGAAGAGGAAGCAGGGCATTTCAGGGGGACCAAGCTATCTGTAAATACCAATGCCAAAAGCCTAAAGATAGGGACTTGAGAAAGGGTTTATGTTGTGGGTCAAGGAAGGTAGCAGAATCATCATCTGCAGGGAGGGATGATGAGGAAGTAAGGCTTCAAAGATAGGATGGTTCCAGACTGTGTAAGGCTTTGAAAATAATGCTGAAGAATGTGGGTTTCATTCTGCAGTCAGGGAGAAACGGTGCTTGGGGAGGAAACCTCATGAGATCTGTTTTAGAAAGGTAACTCTGGCAACAGCATGGAGAAGCGATTAGGAGTGAACAGAGTGACGGCAGTCTAGTGAATAGAGCGGCATCGGGTTGAGTGGAGAGATAGTGAGCTTTGGGGTCCAAGGGCTTGGCTTTGAGTTCAAGCTCCACAGCGTTCTAGGTGTGACCTTGTGCAAGCCACTTACTGTTTCTGAACCTCAGATTCGTTCAGTTAAATTACTGATCAATTACTATGCTGGTGTTTTTCAAACTTAAGAATCAATGAAGAATCTTGTTTCAAGTGCAGATAAATGATCTACCCGCAGTTTCTGATTCAGGACCTTTGTGAAGTGGCCCAGGTATCTGTACTTTTAACAGGAACAGGAATACTGATGCAGGTGGTGCCCCTTCCAGAAACACCGATGCTAATGCGAAGTGCTATACGCTTTCACAGGTAGAAGAGGTGGCAATCCATGTTAGAGATGAAAAACACAAGATTCAGAGACAGTAAGTAACTGGCTGAAGAGCACACAGCTAGTCAGCAGCAGAACACTGGAATCTAGGACTTCTGACTCCAAGAGCAGCAGCGCTCTGCTGCAACTCTTCCACAGTCCAATCAATCAGGGACAGTGACTAAGGAGGCAACCACCTTCTCTTCTCTGCTCCTCCCTACCTCGGCCAGTAAGGTAGGAACGTCTGCTCTCCTGGCAGTGGCTGGAGCCCTTTTCTCCACCCACCCCTCATTCACTCCTCCACAAAGGAGAAAGGCGGACTCATCTGTTTGGTGATTTGAAAGAAGAAATGGCACAAGAATGGACTGGCCTTTTTTTTTCCTCTCTCTCTCTTTTGGGGCCAGCCTGCCCAAGTGTGGAGTTCCAGCGGTGCAGTGATTAAGAGCTACAGCTGCTAACCAAAAGGTGTGCAGTTTGAACCCCACTAGCCACTCCTTGAAAACCCTATGGGGTAGTTCTACCCTGTCCTACAGGGTCTCTGTGAGTCGAATCAACTAGATGGCAACAGTTTTTTAGAGGTTTTGCCCAGTGTGGGTTTGTTCTCTTCTGTCTTCTGTGGGGGTGGCCTGTGGCTTGGTGGTGTGCTCAATCTGGGGAAGTCAAAGTCCAAATCTGTGTCACAGTTCAAGCCACATTCTCCAATCCTGCCTTATTAATAATAAGGCTGATGTTTGGCTCTCCATCTGTCTGCCTTCTTGTTGACTGCTGAATGGATTCTTAACTAGAAAAGCCAAGTGGAAAGGCATGAAAACGATCAGCCTAAGAAGTCCAACCACAAGCGAAGGCGAATGGAATCAATTACACAGTTTTAAATACTGACTTAAAATAAATGAGTTTTTTACAGTTAAAGTGCAATGTTGTGTTAAACCGTAAAAAGGTACATTGCCTTTGACTCTGCAATTCTACTTCTAGAAATTTATTCCAAAGAAATATAATCTAGAATTTGTACAAAGATTTAGTTAAAAGTACTCATTTCATCAGTGTTGTTTAAGATAGGGAAGAAAGATAAGTCTGGCAGCAACATGGAGAAGTGATTAAACGCGAACCGAGTGGCTATGGTCTGAGCGTCTACCACTCCCAGTCCCTGGAGAAGGACATCATGCTTGGTAAAGCAGAGGGCCAGCGAAAAAGAGGAAGACCCTCAACAAGATGGGCTGACACAGTGGCTGCAACAGTGGGCTCAAGCATATAAATGACTGTGAGGATGGCGCAGGACCAGGCAGTGTTTTGTTCTGTTGTACATAGGGTCACTATGAGTAGGAACCAACTCAGTGGCACCTAACAACAACAACAAAGGGACTGGTTAAATAAATTAGGGAATTATTCAAAACAATGTTACAGAAGAGTATCTTCTGACATGAAAGGATACCCATAATATATTGGTGGAAAAAAGAGAAAGTTACAAAATACTATATTATTGTCCCATTGTCATGAATTTATAACATCAATCACTAGAAAAGGATATTATGTTTGTTAAAGTAAATAATAATCAATGTTATGATTAACTGAATAAGTGTTGGATTTTCTTAAAAACAATACGGCAATTTTTAATGAAAATACACAAGCCTTTAGGCGTTGAAGTGCTCTGACTCCATAATTTATTAAATCAAGGAAGGTTACTGCTGTCCCTGAGGACTGGCTCTTTATCTTTAACATGGAGATTATACTACCCACCCCACAATTTTCTTCTTAGAATTAAATTAAATAACTATGTAAATTGCCTAGTACAGTATCTAGCACAAGGTAACAGTTCAAAAAAAAGTTAATTGCTTTTACTTTTCCCTTTCAAATATAAAAAATCCTTGAGTTTTAATTAAAAAATTTTAATGTACACATAAGAATGAGCAAAAACCAATTCAAGCAATGTTTGGGAGACCTGATTATAATTACCAATCCTGATAGCAATCTGAGTGTTTATCCCAAGTGTAGTAAATGGTAAATATTTTTTACTTCAGTACTTTTATTTTTATCTCAAGACTTTAAAAACCTACGTGTTGGAGTCTAAGACACTTCAGGTAAGATTACAGTACCATTTTCCTTGATCTAAGCCATTTGAGCTAGTATACCAAGATGACATAATCATTATTATTAAAAGGTACCATATACCAAGCTGCTGTCCAGGGGATTCTGACCCATGTGTTGCAGAGTAGAACTGTGCTCCATAGGGTTTTCAATCGCTATGAACCATCAGAAGTAGATCATCAGATCTTTCCTGCGAGGAGCCTCTGGGTGGATTCGAACCACCAACCTTTTGGTTAGTAGCTGTCATGGATTGAATTGTGTCCCTCCAAAATAACTGTCAACTTGGCTAGGCCATGACTCCCAGTATTGTGTGCCTGTCTGCTATTTTGTCATCTGATGTGATTTTCCTTTGTGTTGTAAATCTTATCTCAGTGATGTTAATAAGATGGGATTAGTGTCATTTATGTTAATGAGGCAGGACTCAATCTACAAGATTAGTTGTGCATTATGCCAATCTCTTTTGAGATATAAAAGAGAGAAGCAAGCAGAGACAGGGGACCTCATACCACCAAAAAAGAAGCACCGGGAGCATAGCATATCCTTTGGACCTGAGGTCCCTACACTGAGAAGCTCCTCTACCAGGGGAAGACTGATGACAAGGACCTTTCTCCAGAGCCAAAAGAGAGAGAAAGCCTTCCCCTAGAGCAGGCACCCTAAATTTGGACTTCTAAGCTTACTATACTGTGAGAGAATAAAGTTCTCTTTGTTAAAGCCATTCACTTGTGGTATTGCTGTTACCGCAGCACTAGATGACTAAGACAGTAGCTGAGTACTTAACCATCTGAGACACCTAGGGACTCCAAAGTCAATATACAGTGTTCAAAATTGAGGAATTCTGAACAAAGAAAGTCAACCCCACATTGCTTTATATTTAACATTCACCACATTTTATTGGGAGAGAAAGAAAAATTCTGAAAGGATGAGAAGACTGGAATTTTCCACCAGGGAAGAGAAACATTGATTTGTTTTTGCTGCCCAGCCAACGCATCCCCTTGGACCTGATCCTTTTAGGTGCCAAGAAAATTAGAAAGACAACCTAAGTGCCCATCAACAGATGAATGGATAAACAAACTATGGCACATACACACGATGGAACACTATGCAACAATGAAGAACAATGATGAATCCACGAAACATCTTACAACATAGGTGAATCTGGAGGGCAGTATGTTGAGTGAAGTAAGTCAACAACAAAAGGACAAACACTGTATAAGACCACTATCATAAAAACTCATGAAAAGATTTACACACAGAAAGAAACAACCTTTGACAGGAAGGAAGGAAGGGGTGGGCAGGAAAAAACACTAACTAGACAACAGATAAGTGGTTTAACTTTGGTGAAGGATAAGACAGTCCACAATACTGGGGAAGTCAGCACATCTTGACCAAGGCAAGGTCATGGAAGCTTCATAGGCACATCCAAACTCCCTGAGGGAACTAATTACTGGGCTGAGGGCTGGGGACCATGGTCTCAGGGAACATCTAGCTCAACTGGCATAGCATAATTTATAAAGGAAATGTTCTACATCCTACTTTGGTGAGTACCATCTGAGATCTTAAAAGCCTGTGAGCAGCCATCCAAGATAATCCACTAGTCCCACACCATCTGGAGCAAGGGAGAATGAAGCAAACCAAAGACACAAGGGAAGGATTAGTCCAAAGGACTAACAGACCACAACTACCACAGCCTCCACCAGATTGAGTCCAGCACAACTAGGTGGTGCCCAGCTACCACCACCGACTGCTCTGACAGGAATCACAACAGAGGGTCCTGGACAGAGCTGGAGAAAAATGTAGAACAAAATTATAATTTACAAAAAAAAATCAGACTTACTGGTCTGAAAGAGACTGGAGAAACTCCAAGAGTATAGCCCCTGGACACCCTTTTAACTCAGTACTAAATTCACTCCTGAGGTTCACCCTTTAGCCAAAGCTTGGACAGGGCCATAAACCAAAATGAGAATAAATGGGCACACCAGCCCAGGGGCAAGGACGAGAAGGCAGGAGGGAATAGGAAAGCAATAATGGGGAACCGCAGGTCGAGAAGCGGAGTGTTGACATGTCATGGGGTTGGCAACCAATGTCACAAAACAATATGTGTATTAATTGTCCAATGAGAAACTAATATGCTCTGTAAACCTTCAACTAAAGTACAATAAAAAAAATCAGAAAGATTTAATAAGCTAGGAGAAAATCTGAAGAAGGAAAAAATAACTCTCCTGTTGTCCATTAAAGTTACATAGCTCCTGTATTTCCTCTCTATACGATTTTGGCAGTGGGAAGAAGAAATCCAGCTCCTAAAAGATTAAAGAAAAAAAAATTCTCCTAATCAAAAATTTATTCTTATGCCCTCCCTGCCCCCAGGAGTTAAGAGTTAATCTGGAAAATTCATAATTTCCTATCAGCACAGTGGTTAAGAGCTCGGCTGCTAACCAAAAGGTCAGCAGTTCAAATCCACCAGCCGCTCCTTGGAAACCCTATGAGGCAGTTCTCTATCCCATACGGTCACTATGAGTCGGCATCAACTCGATGGTGATGAGTTTGGTTTTTTGGTTTATGAGATGCTTATCAAAGGTTAGAAGGATATGAGATTTTTAGCTAACAAATCTGAAATTCAGAAATCTGCTCCCTAGTGCATCTCATTCCCTTAGCAGAGCACTATGGTGCTAAAGGGAAAATGAGGTGCTCTCATGACATTCAGGAGAGAACAGTAAGCCCATGAGAGGAAAACCATCTCTGATAAAGGTGTCAAGACAATCCTAAAAAGTTTTATCTATGCAGACATTTTCTAAAGGTGAATGAAAGGCCTTTACTCAGTGTCCAAATTCCAGATCAGCATCCCGGTCTCAAGAGCCTCCTGGGCACAGCTGAGCACATCAGGAGCTGCAGAATTCCCACCAGGTGGGCACCGGCTTATACACCTTAGACGCATAATTTGTCCTCACAGCTAAAAAACCAAGTGTGTTTGCAGGCTTTGATCCATCTGCCCTTCGCATCAAGGTAGGCAAGCCAGATATTAATACACCATTTTGTAAACGAGGAAAAAAAGACTGCTGTTGTCAGCAGCCGTTGAGTTGGCCCCCAATTCATGTGTTATAGAGTAGAACCACTCCATAGGGTTTTCTTGGCTGTAATCTTTACAGAAGCTGATTGCCAGGCCTTTCTTCTGTGGAGCTGGCAACGTGGGTTCCAACTGCCAGCCTTTCAGCTAGCAAGCAGTTGATCACAAAGCACTCACACCACCCAGGCTCCTTGATATTAACATGCCATTTTGTACACGAAGAAAAGGAAGGCTGACAGAGGTCGAATACCTTCCCAAGGCTTTTGGAGGAGGGTGGTGGACTGGGACTGGACCCCAGGTCTTTTATCATCTAGCCCAGGATCTCCCCAATCCATAGGCTCAGTCGTCCCAATGGCCTACCCACCTCCACTTAATGAACACTCAAACTTTCTGTTCTCCACATTGCAAAATGATCTAATCAAGTTACAACATCCGCTGGCCTATAAAAGTCAGCAATGACGCTGCCACATGCATTTAGAAAGGACACACACAGAATTTTATAATATCTGAAAATACCTCAAGTATTACTGGAAGGTGTCCTTTCTGTCTAGGAGAGAATAAAAAAATGAACTGAAAAGCATTAATCTCAGAATACTAAAACATACTTGAAGACTGTTTTCTTTGTATTGCTATTATATTTCCATCTCAAGCACCCTTCGGAAAAAAAGCATTTCTATCATCCCCTTTTCTTCAATTAGGTTTCTAGGTCCTAAGGAAGAGATAAGTACTTAGGATGATTAATCCTCATAGGAAAGTCCATGCCCATTCTTTTTTACTCTAGCAGTGAGCTTCCCAGGCTGACTATTTTTAGCCCTGAACCGAAAATTTAACATTCTATAAGCAGCAACACTGACTCCTTTAAAGACAGCAATCTAACGCTCTTTGTTCATTGATGTGACAGATCCGAGAAAAAGTAATGTAACAAAACACTAAGAAATATTCAGCAGACACTTTCAGACCTTGCTTTTCACACAGCATCTGGCTAAAAAGAGATCATTTAGAAATATCCAAAAACATACATGAAACGTTTTTGTATATTCTTTATTAATACAGCAAATTTACTGGGTGTTCCAGCTAGGCTGAATGTACCCATCTTGCAACACATCTGTAGGCCCTAGTACTTGACAGCTTTTATTGAAAAGTTGTTTTAAGAAAAAAAATAATTAAATAACTTATAAAAATATCTCAGTATGCCAGGTTTTTAAATTTTCAGTGATTGTTTCATTCACAAACCGACAACAGAAAAAGAAAATTAAGTGACAGTAGAGCCAATATTCTGTTTATATTATAGAGCCTTCCCTCTACCCATCCCTTCGTTCAAGAATAGCAACAGGCATCTTTTTAAAAAGTGGGTATAATATCAACAAACTACCATGATGCAGATAAAACTTAATCCCGCAAAACTGTGATCAAGTACCACATAAGATTAAACATGGGCATTTTTGCCTGTGGTAGCATAGCTAGACATAGCTAGACATAGCTAGCCATACCTAATAAGCAAAAGTTTTTTATCAGCCAACTTGCCCTTAGTTAGCTGCAAAAATAAAACACATTTCTAGACCCTCTGCGGTGTAACATCTCTACCGTATTTTTCCTAAGATGGGGGGAAAGGCACATGCAACCAGAACTCTTGCTCACTCTGTAATGCCCTTATAATTTTCCCCATGCAGATTGAAGGCATACGCCATCCCTAAGTGAGCTCCCTCAGTGAGCTCAGTAACGGTCTACATGTAGCAAGTGGCTAATTTTAGCAAGTTTAACGGGTTAGCTAGAGCGGGTATTGTGTGTAAATGCACTGTTTTACAGAGACTTTATAATCCTCTGAACAGCCTCTGACAATACTCTGCAAATAAATAGTCCTGGTTACCAGGTTACCAGGAGCCCTGAGCAGTGCAGTGGTTAAGAGCTCGGCTCTAACCAAAGGGTCGGGGGTTTGAACCCTCCACCCACTCCATGGGGAAAAAAATGTGGCAGTTTGCTTCCATAAAGATTACAGCCTTGGAAACCCTATGGGGCAGTTCTGACTCTGTCCTACGGGGTCACTATGAGTCAGAATGGACTCAGCAGCAACAGGATTTTTTTGTTTGTTACCAGATTAACAGACTCTCCAAGTTAACAATTTCTGCTCCCTGTCCAGTCCCCTGCTCAATTGTCCACCCCTCCTTCTGGTACATTTCAGCCCCAACCACCTACTCTGTTCTTGGTTTATAGGTCATTTTCAAAAAGGCTTTGGACCTCCAAATCTTAGAGATTATTGGGTCATTTATGCCTAAAATGGTTTAAGGGCTTATAGCACAGTTTCTAAATTGCTGACTTCATAATTAAATCACAATTAATATTTAAACAATGATCATGAGACCTACAACGTGTTTTTTAAATTACTTAAATGAAGTCCAATGGTTGCGCCTCTTCCAAATGAATATGGACCTGAAGGAACAGTACTAAGCAGTACCATTTCTCTTGATTACCAGAGCATTCGCTTTCTGGCTCAGCTTAGCCTAATCACTTAAACAAAAAATTTAAAGGGTTAAAAAAAAAAAAAAAAAAAAAACCTTTACAGAGGTCAAGTTTAAATGAATCCCTTAAAAAAAGAAAGAAAAACCTTGAGTCCCATGACAGCAGCCCCCGTACAACACTGAGCCCTAGCTCTTTCTAGAATAAAACACATAGACGGTATGGGCACATTTTCTCTTTAAATTTCACATCTTTCCCCAAAACCGAAGAGAAACCAGTTTTATAAAATCCCAATCATGTCTACAGTACGTAAATCAGGCACAAAAGGAGTCAGAGAGGAGTGGAGTGATCCGATTGCTTTAAAAAAATTCAATAGCATAAATTAAAAATGGTTTGCTTAAAGATCCAACAGGATTAATAAAAAAAAGAAATAAGGAAATAAAAACAGAAAAAGAACTGGATAGCTGCAAAATTTTCTAAGTTGATTACGGAAAAGCCCTCATGAGGCTACAAGTTCAAGTCCACATGAATCCATTTCTGAGGCCCTGCTTATGTCCTGTTAAATCACACACGAGTCTCTGAGCACAAGAGAGACTGTATTGAAACAATGGGCTTGGTGAGAGCAAATCCAGGGCCTGCATGGAATGTGGGGTGGGGGCTGGGGGGCAGGTGCACTTCAAAGAGTGAGGTTTTCTACACGTTGGCTCAATGGTCTTGCCTTAGCGAAACTAATGAATATCTTCTGGGTTTTCTCGCGTCTTTATGAATGAAGAAGAAACTGCCACGGTCAATTCAAAAAATATATCTGAATAACGATCATACTCTTGCCTTACAATTAATTATGCCAGTACACTATTAGCTCCTAAATGGTCACAGGTAGTAGGGCTCCCTGAGACACTTGAGTAAGCAAACCGGTTGGCCATAATATATCTGAAGGAGAATGGCAATAGCTCCAGAGTGAGCCTTTACCAACTCTGAAGCAGCGCAATTAAGAATGAATTAAACAGAAGAATTTGGGGGGTTCTGAGGACTCTTCCCATACATTCTCCCGATACCTACATTCAAATTTGACATAGAAAACTTTCCAAAACTTAACTAATCCTGCACTTGATGTACAAGGGGAAACTAAATATGCTTAGCTTCAAAAAAGTATACAAATTAGATTAGAAAATTAAAAATAATTTTTTAGTAAGTCAGATTAAGTAGCTCCTTGCAGTAAAATCCAAAAACACTCCACCTTAAAAATCCTGCTTGAAATATAAGCTATGGTCTCCTTCTACCCTTGAATTAAGTATTATTTCTGTGATTGTTTTCAAAGCTATACAACAATGTGATATGCAGTGGTGTTCAGAAGCTTACTGATTAGACAAATCCACCTTAGTTCCTTAATTTCAGATGTGAGCAATGACAGAATCAAATTTGTAAACAAATATAAATATAGGGGAGAGTTTTAAGTCAAAGTTACAAGAAAGAAAGCATAACTGTCACCATCAGAAATCAAAATGTTGGTTCCCTTAAGGCAAAAGTCATATAACAGAACTGAGTTGCTCAAAATAATGGGAAAAAAAAAACAAAAAACACCCTGAACATTTTCATAGCTATGTTTAGGGGAAAAAAAAAAAAAAAAAAAAAAAAGCTGAAATGGGAACACACACATCTTCCTTTCCCACCTAAAAGATCCATTCTAAGAGCACAAAGAAACAAAAACAATGAAGTTAGCAGCACTACACTGACCAGGTGTTATTGTGGTTTGCTTATGACTTTGAGCTGCAACGTTAGCTGGAGCTTCCTGCACTAGATTCTGCAGCCTTTCCCTCCCCCAGCAGCAGAAGAGATGTTTCTCTTCTGAGGTGTTAAACATTTGGGTTGCATGAGGGACAAATGGAAGTTTGACACCTAAGATGAGTAACCACAGTGCATTAAACTAATGGCAACTTTCACTATGTTAAAGCCAGCCAGACTCACTCTCCACACTGCGTTTCGGCACACAAGTGCCAGGACTGAACTGAGGAGGTAAAGAACTATCTTTTTCTTTTAATACTTTACCGTTGGCCTACAGGGA
This sequence comes from Dugong dugon, assembly GCA_030035585.1. Lineage (NCBI taxonomy): Eukaryota > Metazoa > Chordata > Mammalia > Sirenia > Dugongidae > Dugong > Dugong dugon. Next base: position 13,295,467 of record CM057463.1, on the reverse strand, counting down.
TTTTCATAAATAAGGTTTAGAGCAAGAAAGGTTTGGGAGTTTGCTTTTAATAAACTCTCCAGGGTCCCTGGCTCTGAAATATTTAACAGGCTTCTGCATCTTCTTTCCACTCTAAGAAAAAGATCAACTCAAGCCAAGGTCTACTCTGCTTTAAGAATGCACGCTGACACCAATGCATTATCTAGGCACTTTCAGCTTAGCTGAACTAAGAACTTTTATTTAACATTCTGTGAGAGATCCACTCATAAAATTTCTGGTATAGGCATGCAGACCTCTAAGATGTCCAGTTCTGGAAGGATGTAATCTGCCAATTAAAATGTCCCTCAGACAGAAAAAGAAAAAAAAAAAAAAAAAGCTGGATCAGTAAAGGTGGATCTCCTGAGTAGATTATACCGTTCTTAGGTCATAGGTTAAAGCTGTACGAATGTATATATGTCAGTGTTTATCTAAAAAAAGAGAAGCATTATATAGAACTGTTTAAATGAACTTCCAGCAAAAAACATTTCTGCCCACCAGTTGGCCATAGTTGGTATTCTCTGGATTACCTACCCATTAAAAAATCCCACCACTGTCAAGTTGATTCCAATCCATAGCAACCCTATAGGACAGAGAAGAACTGCCCCACAGGGTTTCCAAGGAGGGGCTGGTGGATTCAAACTGCTGACCTTTTGGTTAGCAGCCATATCACTGAACCAGGGTGCCACAGTTACCTACAAATGGCAGACAATGTTTTCCAGTCCTAACGCCTTTGGGCAACAGATGCAGTAAACAACAGTTGTTTTGTAATGCAAATTAAGCAACACGCTTGCTGGAGAATGTTCCCACCCTAAGCCCAGACGCAAATGGTCACACAGCTCCTGACACCCTACGTGAAAACCTATCACTGCAGATGTCAGTGACACAAACAGTCTTGCTAAAGACAAGAGTTAAAGAGCAGGAAGGCAGAGTGTGGTTACGGGTGAAGAAGAGAGGCTGCCTTCCGGTTAAGTGTTTTTGATCTCAGACACATTAAAAACAGCTGTTCGGTATTAAAAACCAAAGATTGGAACTCACTTGGGTTGGACCCTAAAAAAAAAAAAAAAAAAAAAAAAAGACAGTCTTGCGGTTAAAATTGAAAAGCTTCTGGAATTGTGCAAACTACAGAATATCACAGGAAAACGTGCCTAAAATAAACATATTCTAAAATGTAACAGAAGAAAGCAAAGCAGCAGATAACAGGGTAAAGTAACTGTTTCCTGACCACACCCCTTTCTTCAGCTCTACACCCACCAACAGTTATTCTGGCCACAAACCTTTCTTAAACAATGAATGACTGTTCCATTCACTGACCTCAAAATTTTAATACATACACTAACAACAAATACCTTCCATTCTATCAAAATTTCAAAATGATTAGTATTCTTGAGGGTGGAAGAAAAGGCTGGAGAGACATAAGTCAGGATGCAGGCTTAAAGAGAAGTTTAATGTTCAATATTCTTAGGGACAATTTATAAGTACCAATATTATTACACTGAATTTTAAATATATATATATATACACATTATTACACTGAATTTTAAATATATATATATATACAAACACAGTTCTGAAGGCCAACATGGCTGATCTCTCTAAGAATAAATTCCACAAATAACTTACTAAGCATTAACTACATGCACAGTCAAAAGTGTAAGATTGTTTTAGTGGCTATTTTCTATTGCTACCAAGCCAGAGACTATAAATTTGATTTGTCAGAAAGATGATTTGTTCTTCTAAAAAGCCTTTAAACAGAAGCCAGCCTATTTACAAAATCCAAAGCTAAATAGAATTTGCTTACTTCCAACTAAATCCATGATTCTAACACTGAAATAAGAAGTATCTTCAGTTACTCCTTATGTAAAACACATTCTCTTCCCCCAAAAACACAAAACAAAAAGCAAAACAGAGCAACAAGAAAACCTACCCAGCTATAAAAGAAATAGCATATGTGTTTGCATATTTAGTTCAATAAATATAGAGGTGCCCACAAATTTTAAAACCGAGAAGCATTTATTTGGGGTGGTCTCTAAATATTAAAATATAATTGGTTTTATTAATTCAGTCACTTCTTTATGTAGCAGAGTCGTATGTACCACACAGACATCTCTATGATTAAATATTTGAAAAGTCTTTCAAAATAAAATGTGAAATGCCCATCTCCTCTAAGAGCTCTCACAAGTTCTCCGAGATCAATTTTAGCTGCTCTATGAAAATTACAAAAATCTTATTTTCTACCTGAAAGGTCAAATATCTGTTTGAAATTTATAGAAAAATAATTAAAATAACTTCTAAATCATAGTGCCCACATGAAGTGTTTATGATATTTCATATACCTATCATTTCAACAGCTGAGGGCTCTGGATAATCAAGATAACCACAAGTACTCCTGTTTGTTGATACTGTTGATTACAATCTGCTAGTTGAGAGAATCTTCTCCCTCCTAGATTTTATTCAACAACCATACTTTGCTCAGATGTTGTGACTGATATTTCAGTTGGTGTAAACACTGAGCGAAAAAGGCAAGAACAAGGCAAAAATCAATGGTTCCATTTCAGGATCCTGGATTTGATCCCCGGGGGGGGCCAGTTAAACTGAAACCCTAATGCCCAAGACCTTCTGTACGTGATTTTGATCCTGGTTGGGCGGCAGAGGAAAAGGGAGGTTGGACAGAAGGTAACTATATGGATGGATCAGTAAAAATCCATCCCCATTACTGGAGGGACAATTCTCAGGCCCTTGGGAGAAGAACTTAAGCACCAGCACACTTCACATTCACATACTACGCAAGTTTCCCTTTAGATGTTTTCCTACGACATAAATGAGCGTATTTACACTTCCCAAGAAAAGAGTAATATCAGCAAGTAGCATACCTGAAATTCTAATGAATTACATTGTTAGAACTTTAAAAGTTAACTGAACCACCAGATTAAAAAAAGGAATAATTTTCATTAGAGTTATCTTCAAGTGATACACTCTCAACAATTCCAAATAAAAACAGCTAACCCTCCGCACCACAAGTGATAGTTAAAGAAATACCAGCTAATACAAAACAAGAGACGTCTTAAAAGCCTAAGTAAAATCTAAGGTAGTTTAACTACTTCTCTAAAGCCGATTCTAGATAGCTCATAAGCAGTGAAAGCTATCGCGTATCTCGTTGACTAAAAGATTAAATCAATTTTTCCCTCTCATCAGCACAGAATGCACAATACTCATAAAATCACGAATTTGTTGATTTAACTTCATTTGATTCATGATAACTCATAATCTGTTATTTATTAATCCTAATTAAAAAGCCAAAAGCTAAAATTCCAAGTGCGAGACATCAAAGGTAGCACTATTTTAAAACAGCCATTCATCGTAACAGCTCTAATTAAGCAATGATTGGTCATATATAGTAATGAAAGAATTTCCAATGTGTTTGAAATAAAAAAACATTCGGCCAAAATACAAATCAATTTGCACCTCTGAAATAATTTGCAACATCAACATGTTACTCACTGTTCTTGGGATGGGCGGAGAAAGAGATCCATTTGACATGTACGGGTCGTTATTCATATTTGGCATCATTATGTACCCGGAATAACCCGAGTAGGAGGGTCCCTTGTTGTAGAGGCCTCCATCTGGATGCTTTCCTGAGAGTCCAAAGAACAATCAACAATATGGTAACTTCCCTCTCTATATCACTATATTTTTTCATCTGAAAATCTAATAGTTTTAAGAAAATCAGACCATACATAAAAGATTTGTTTACAAAATACTATAACTGAATTATCATGATCTATTTTAGATGGACAGTATTTATTCTCTTAAATGGCTTAGCAGTGAACCAGATGTTTTAAAAACATGTGGTTCAATTTACTTCCACTATTGGCTGGTGTTTTTACAAAAGTAAGTGTTATCCATCTAACTTAATTTGTTCTAATACTAACAAACTGGACTATGAAATACAGACACATGAAAGAACATACACAAATCTAAAGCTATAATATACCATTAGGTGGTCTATCTACACATACACATATAGTTATACTTCACCTCATACGCAAACTAAAAAATTCTGCCTGTGCTTTTAGATTTCTGAAAGAGAACTATTTTACTAAGGGGGAGCTGTACCTAGTATTTGGGCAACTACCCAGATTTATGAAGGATTAACTTCAGGAGGCTTAATTTTATGTGCTACGTTTATACCATTCTGTCAGAATAATTTGTGTGTGTTCAGTATACAGATTTCTTCTTTTTAATCTGTGTAACTATTTGTAGTTGAAAAGGAAGCCTGTTAGTATAAATCTCTTCTCTTTTTTCTTCTGGCTGAAATACTGTTTGTATGAACACTTCATTCTGGTCAGGCCAATTTTAAGTAATTAAAGGGAGATAGAAACGCCGACTCAGACTCGTCAACAAGGAAATCCTACAAATTACTTGACTCTAAAGTCACTGGGAGTTCTCTTAACTCTGAAAAATATGTAACTTTAAAAGTTTTGAGCAAGAATTAGGCATGGGGAGACAGTCTGATTATCATGTTTGATGTGCCTAATCCCTAACTATAAGAATAAAACCGTATTTTTACAAGTTAGGTTCTGCTTTACTAAGCCTTGTGCAGACTAGACTGTGCATTCACTGCTACCTTCTCACAACAAGAAACACCAATTGTACAAATGAAAACCCATTCAAAACCCTTTTTGTTTTAAAATAAGTTAGTATAGACTGTCATCCTTCATAACAAGACACAAAAAATACTAAAGACCTAAGCTATTTCGTACTTAAGGTAAAGTGAGGAAAAGAGAAAAATTCATTATAGACGTTTCCTCTTCCCCCAAAGAATCTGGAAATCAACTGAAACCCAAAGGCTCCTAATTCATTCAAAGACATTTTTTAAATGATACAAATATACATTAGAGATAAGCTGTAAGTTTCCTGGGTTTTCTTTCCAATTTTGTGAAAACAGTAAGCACAGTCTTATCACATCTGGTCTCGGTTTCTTGAACTCAAATAAAAGTAGCCAAGCATCTACAGACACAAATTGTTTATGTGAAATGATAAAATTCAAAGATGTAGAATCTATCATCAGTGTCTTACCTTCATCGGGGTGTTCTCTGGCCTTGTCATGGTAGGACTCCTGAGAGGTTTGAGCTTGTCTGGCCACCTAACGGCATGAATCCCACCCCCCAAAAGAAAGAAAATCACCTTAGAGTTTCTGACAATAACAATACAAGTGTGTGTCCACTGGTAACTCAAAGGACGAGGTTTAGGTGTACCCAGTCTGCCTGTCTTCTTAATTTAAGAGGCACAGGCTAGGGTTAAATAATAGGCAATCTTTTTCCTTTTTTATTCAGCTTGTATTTTGGAGGAACTATTATTTACCAAGAATTAGAAAGTATAATAATAATAACAAAACACTAGCAATATAGTAAATTTGGGAAAGATTCACATACTTTCCTGTTTCCTAAAACACATCAAGGCTACTTGGAGGCCTAATATGATAGAAGTTTGAGTTAATGGGGTGAGTGTTCTGATAGACTTTTCAGCCTCTGTTTGCTTCCGTCAGAGCTGACTGAAAGAGTGCTGAAATATTTTGCAACTGAAAATGACATTTTAAATATAAGCAAGCCAACCACTCATAGGTGAGGTTCTAAAGCCACTGCCCTCATCCAAGTCCTGCCGGAGCTCCACTCCCGCTCCCTATCTACCAAGGCTGGCTGTGTGCATGCATGCTTACCAGAGAAAAGTAGAACTGTTTTGTGGTTAAAGGCAGGAAAATCAGAGTCAGGTTACAGTCACCTAAAAGGTAGTCCAATTACCTATCAGTTCTGGTAACCACCATCCACCCAGACTTCAACCACGTGCAAATTAGTGGTATTACCCCTTCACCATAGGTCTGCCCTATGCCCGCTCGCCACCGCGGCAAAGATTAACAAAGCCCTAATACACTGGTTCTCGCTTCAAACGCAGTGCCTTTCTTCCCAGACCACAGAACTCTAGAAAAATTTCAAGTGTGTGGCAAAATTTATTTATGGACTAACGAAGGGCAAACAAAATGGGTAGAAAGGGAAAAAAGGGTTTCTCTTTAAAGACGAGAGTTCGGCAAAAAAGCGTCTGAGTGTCTTGGATGTTAGGTGGTCCCTCTCACAGATCTCCTCTCCCCAAGCCACACATAGTCACAAACCTTTTAAGTGGGGTTAGGTGCACCCCAATCGCCCTGATCGCTTCTCAAACTGACATGTTGGGATAAAAGATCCAGGGGATAATCTCAGAACCCGCGTCCCCAGCCTTCCAGAATGCGTACTCACCCCTGCCATTTGGATAGAGAAGGTAACCTGAGGTGTTCTTAAACATCTTGTTTAAAACCCCAAATTTCCCCGCCCCCAAAACCACACGCTTTCTTTTTTGGGGCAGAAGGATGCCATTTAAGGAAAAAGGGTATACCCTCCAAGTTTCTTTGGAGGGAAAAAACGTTGGTAAAATCATTTGGGTGTCAAGACTCATCTACCGGATTTCCTCCAAAGCTTTCTCAGTTGTTGAATGAGGGTGGCCAATGGAGTGTCGGATATCAGGGTCCATCCGCCTCCACCCCCATCAAAAACTCTTGGCGCCGCCCGAAATAGCCCTATCGCTCTGGCCGGCTCGGGGCTTTCTCTAGTCCGCACCCACGTGTCTCTATTTACTCTACTAGGGTTACCAGCGCCAGGAGATCTGATAAAGCGCCTTCCACCCTCCCCTGCGAGGTGCCCCGGCTTCCGCCGCATCTCCTCTTAGATTCGCCTTTCTTCTGTATAGATTTCAGGCCTGATCCGGGCCCAAACTAACCCCAAATATAAATGCTTTTTTTTTTTTCAAGTGACGGCAGTTGGAGAAAACTAGTGTTGCGGACTGTAAGGCGAGGCCCCCCTGAGGTGGCTCGGCTGGTCCTGCCCACAGATCCCACACGGAGCTGGGCGCTGGGGCTCCGGGGCGGCAGAGACCCGGCTCCGCACCGCCCCCGCGCGCCCCTCGGCCGGCCGCTCGGCGGCAGTTGGGACGGCCCCGCCTGCCCCCGGCCCACGCCCGCCCCTCTTACTATCGCTCCGCCGGTCTCCACCTAAGCCTCTTGGTGGTTTAACGCACTTCTGCAGAAACATCTATCGAAACAGATAGCGGGTGCACTTTGTTTTCCGTCCTATGGAACAACTTTTCTGCAGTGTTGTTCAGACATCCTCGCTCTAATTCATCGCACTCCCTCAACCCCACCAAAACGTCCGGAGGAGAAACGTTACGGGTTAAGGGCAGCTCTTCCTATCCGTAAACAAACCACTTACCCACCGAACCCCTAACTGATGCGCTTGGTATAAGTTTCCCTGCACGCTACCCTCCCCCCGACACGCACACAAAAGGGGAATGTAGACCAGGGGCCACCACCTCCCTCCCCAAACAAACGTGGGCGCTACTGCGGACCCGTCAGCCGGGGCTGCCCCGCGCCTTCGCCCCCTTCCTTCTCCTGATCTTCCCCGGGACCCAGCCATGCTTCTCGAGGCTTGGGACAGCCGCCCGCTCACCTCGTGTCCGTTGCTAGCTGGGATGATTTCGGATTCATTGACCAAGGAAGACTTGATGTCGGCTAAGTCGCCTTCCTCTTCGGGGTGACTGATCTCGGCAAAGATCTTCTCCTTCTGGGGGTCGCCCTCGTCCTTAAACGGGATCATCTCGTCCGTGGCGCAGAGTTCCGGGTCCCCCCCGCCGCCGCCGCCTCCCCCGGAGAGCTGGGGCATCCCGACGGCTGTGTAATCTCCGCGCCGCTGGGGGAGCACCCGCGGCGGCAGCAGGAAAGACAAGGGGTCAACGAAAAGGGAGAAAGGGGAAGAAGAGTTGGAAGGGTGCGTGAGGAAGGAGAGCTGGCGGAAGCGGGGCAGGCGAGTGCGGGACCGCCAGCCGGCAGCTGGACCAGCTGCGGCGGCGCTAGAGCCCTGGCGGCCGCCCGCGCCTTCCCGCTCCGCGGAGACGGACGCTGGCGCCCGCCCCCGAGGCCGAAGGGCACCGGGCTGAGAGGGCAGCGGCGGCCGGCGCCTCTGGGGCGTCTGCGCGGCGCGCGCTACGCTCGGCTGCCTCGGCCTGGGCGGCCACCCCACGCCTCCCGCGTCGCCGGGGTCTTCGCGCGGAGCACGCCGGTTCTCCCAAGGGGTCGACTCGCCAAAATGCAGAGGACCGTCCTAAAGCGCGTCACGACGCAAACCTCTCCACCTTATCTTCCAGAGATCCCGATTTGGGACTGTGTTTTCTGAGAAAAGGGGAGTTGGACAAAAAGGCTCCGTTTACCCTAGTGGAGAAGGCGCAAGGAGAATCAGAAGATAACGCAATGTCCACTTCCCGGAGGGTTTTAAAAAAAAAAAAGAGCAACCCGGGTTGGAGGTGTCCGTTTTAGAGCTTATTTCCTTTCCTTTCGGCTCGGTTTTCCTTCTCGAGGCGCATTTAATCTGCTGGAGGAGAAGAAGGGGGGGGGGGGTGGAGTAGCAGTGGAAGAGAAAGAAGTTTGCCAAGAATAAAGTTTGTGCCGGCGAGCGCTGGAACAAGGCAGTGGAGGGCGCGGCGGGGTCTCGGGGAGTCACAGCAGGGGTCTCGATCCCAAATGCTTCTGCTCAGAGTTCGAGCCGACACACACACAGCCCGACCCCTCTTTGTTCCCGGCTCGAGTTTCTCAGCCTGGCTCGCAGGCTCTCTCTCTTGCCGCGCTCCACGCCTCCGCGGGGCCCGCTCTGTCAAAGCAAATAGCTGCGCCCCTCGGGTTCGCTCGGCCGAGGGGCAAGGGAGGCCGGGAGCTTGGTCGCGTGCGGGGCTCCGGGAGCGTCCCGGCTCCGCGGCTCCAGAGCGCGCAGTCCCAGTTCCTCCTCCGCGCCCTGCCCCGCAGGTGAGCGGCTGCGCCTCCCCACCGCTTCTCCTCCTCCCGCGCCACGCCGACGCTACCCACTTGCGTCGCTTCTCCTCCCCCTCCCCTCCCCCGCCTCCAGCTCTTCTTGGCCGCCCGCTCGGGGCGGGGGGAGGTGCGAGAAGGAGGTGGTGATTGAGGGCTTTTTTTTTCTTTTTCCAGAGCCGGTAGGACGAGTCCTAGTTTTGGGGTGTGTGTATGTGCGTGCACGCGAGTGTGTGTCTGGAGGGATGGATCAGGCAACTTGGCGAGGAAAGGAAGGCTTGGGCGGTGCTTGTAACCCACGGAGAGACTTGCTTTGTCCGCGTGAAATTGACAAACTCAACCCGAGTGGCTTAACTTCGTCATCTAAGTATCTCTTCCCTTGTCTCTCCCCACCCCCCGGCCCCATTCCTCTTCCTCTGCCAGTTTCTCCACCACCTCCTTTCCGCCTCCCTCACTCCCTCCCGCTCTCTGGCCCGGGGAGGAAGATGAAAGAGAAGCCGCCGCCGCTGTGATCGACACCACATTGATAGATGCTCTGACTGGGGGATGAGGGGGAATCGGGGACAGAGAAGAAGGACGGGTGAAAATATAACAGACATTGCTCAACTAATAAGGGAGAACGGAAGCAAGAAGGACGAGGAAAAGAGTTGTCATTTATCACACACGCTATTTGGAGACAAGGGAGGAGATGCCAGCGAAAATAAAATCTTCAGGCTTACCGAGAAAAACAAGACGAGGAAGAAGGAACGGAAGACTGGATCCTAATTATCACTTGTAAAACAATATCTCTTTCATTATGTCCTCGCCACGGGATATACGGAGTCACGCTAGATCGCTCGTGGGTTGTCGAAGGCACACGCTGCAGTGTGTGTGAACGAAAAGACAACCCAAGCCGGCGAAGAGGAGGCAAAAGGACCCAGGAGAGCGAATCCAGAAGAGGGAGGAGGACTGGGCAGTCCCTGGCACCTTGGACTGCTGCGCTCAAAGGGACGCTTGAAGATTCAAATCCGAATCCAACCTCAAAAATTCTTCAGCCCCCACCGTCTCTTTGATGCATTTTGTACAAGGACAGAACTTTTAAGGAGATGCTTTCTGAAAGTTACAGTATAAGCGAAGCTGAAGTTTGAAAACACGTTACATTTTGTCCCTTGGCTCTCAAACCCCCTCAGTTAAAAATCCAGGCAAAATTATTATACCCAATACAGTAGCCATCTGTAAAACCTCAGAACAGTAAACAGGAGGCATGAAGAAATGTGTCTCCATCTCACCTGAATTGCAAATGAGGAACCCACTACGAAACCAGACTTTAGCTCAATTGCATAGAAATGACCATGCAAAGACCCCTCTTCTTTTCCTAAGGGGATATTGCAGGCTGCTGGACGAGGCATACAATACTCTAAATGAGCACTTAAAACTTCATCTACTGGTAACTACTTCGTGGGGGTGGGATTTTAATATGGAAGCAATTTTTAAAATTGTATCTTTTAAAGCATTCAGTTGGTCCCATAGAGCATGTAAATTCTATCTGGGGGATTAGTGTAAAATTAAGGGGCTGGTAAGAGAAGCCAGGAAGAATAAAGCATTAAATCCCCTTTAAATAGCTGACAATACTATGCCTTAGAGAAGAAAAACAGAAAGAATATTCAGCTACAGTCCATCTGAAAGGCAATGCTAAAAAGGTTGGAAAGAAACCCAATTTTTGTTCTTTTGAGTGGTGGTAGTATGCAGCTTCCCTTAAAGTTATGCATGAGTGTCAGTATAATGCGCCCCAGAGATGTTAACACGTAGCTATGTCAGATATGTGTACCCCCTATTCTAAAAGAGATACGGAAAAACAAAGTCAAAAGTCCTCTGTGCCAATTTACGGAAAGGAAAAGGTCTGGAAAATACATTTTCACCAGAGCAGCCAGAGTAGACGTTCCTTAGCATCAAACTATCTAGGATGGGGTAAAAGGGGCCAGGAAGTGTGAGCATCACACAGAATGGCCAGAGGGTATTTTCTGAAAGCCCAAGAAAGATTAAATGACTCCTACATCCCGCTTGTTTAAGTGTTGCAGTTAATTCGAATCCCATTTTCTCCTTCATGTTAATTTCTGGACTCCCAAAGTCATTTGGAGCTCCGCTCCAGGTGTCCTGGAGATTAGGAGCTAAAGAAGATGGGAATTTTTGGAACAATAACTGATGGGAATTGTTTACCAGAAGGGCCAGGGGTTGGTGGCCACATTTGGTATTTTGTTGTAACTTCCTCCTTTGGAAGCATTGTTTCTAACGAAATCACCCAACGCCCTGCTTATTTGCGGGACGGTCCTTCCCGCAGTGTGCGTTGGTGTTGGTTGATTGTTTTTAGCACTGTTGCAAATCTTCTGCTGGGCTGCACTTAAAGAGACCCTTTCTTTAATAGACAACACGGACCCAAAATTCTTCCAAGATTTGTCTGGGAGCGAGTTGACATTTCCACGTGAAGACTGTTTCTTCTGGGGCAAAAAGCACGGGGACGCAGAAAGGGCTTGGTAATCCCGGAAAGACGTTCCCTGTCTCCCTACAGGTTTGCTGCAGTCCCTGTCAAGGGCATTTCTGTCTCCGGGCGGCCTCTTTTAACTCCTGTGGGGGCTGCTATTAGCATAATGCAGCCGCCTCCTCGGGTGCCGCGAGTGGGATCCCAGGTCCGGGATGTGGTGGGTGAGGAGCAGGATAAACACCCTCCCTCCCTCTCGGATGTAGAGGCAGGTTGTTCGTGTGAACTCGAGCGAACGACTGGAGGTCGGTTGTGGCAGGTTCACTCCTCCAGGATGTGGGTTTCAGGGGGCGTTTTGATGTGATTGAATTCCGATCGTGAAACAATTGCTAGGGGCTGGCTGGATTGCTGTTGGTTTTTCCCCTCCTGGTGGCTTTGGTTGGTTTGTGTGGGTTTAGTTTGGGAGCGAACAGCGACTTGTTTTATATCAACACTTCCTTTTGCACTGGGCGCCTAGCGGGCGCTGCGCGTGGGGGGTAGGAGGTGGTGAGGCGCCCACCCCGCGCCGGGACAGAGGAGAAGGGGGAGCGGAGACGGGGCTCGCTGCCCACAGAGTAACTGGGGCCCAGCCCCCGCCTTGGGGGCAGGGGAACAAGAATAATGACCCACACCAAAAGACCACTCCCCCAGGCGATTTTGCTGCCAAGTCAATCAGTCTGCTACAGACACTCAAGTGAGTCCTTAATTACAGGGACGAGGGAAAAGCTAGGTGTCTTCAGAGTCCTCGCCGCCCCCTCGGCCCTAACCCGCGCCCAGGCTCCGGGTCGTCCCCATTGTGTGGGCTGGAATCTCTCCCAGACACAACTTTGGTGGGATCCCAAAGGAAGGAGGTGGTGGGGTCCTATGTAAGAGAATGCTCGAAAAGAGAGAAGCAAGGGAGAAGGACCAGAAGAACGAATAATAGGATTCCAGAGGCGGAACTCGGGCACCCTCTATTCCCCAACCCCAGATTCACCAGGAGACTGAAGCTGTGGGCATCTTCAGAGTAACGGACTCAACGAGAAGCGAGAAAACGGGGGTGAGGGAAATGGCAGTTTGTGGCCCAGGGGCTCTTCCGCCTCTTGCCTACTCCAAAGACAAACAAAGTCAAACCCTTACCCGCCGGGGAAACAGAGAACTCGTGGGACCGTGAAATGTCGTTCCCAAATCCGGCCGCCTGCGACCGCCGGGCTTCCGCAGCTCAGTGCAGCCTCGCGCGGCTGGAGCGAGCGGGGTCCGCCTGCGGAGGGCATTGTAGCCGCCCGCCCCTCGCACCTTCCCCAGGCTTTTTTCGCGCTCGTGCGTATGCGGAGAGAGCACAGCGTCCGCGCCTCGCTGGGGAGGGCGCGGAGGCGAGACCGTTGAGGGGCCGGGTACTCCTACGGCCAGCAGGGAAAGCCATATTCCATTCCACTCTGTGGGCACTGCCGGCTGACCCTTTGCCAACCCGGAGGCCAGAACTCACAGGAGACTGCCCGGTGCGAAAGGAGTTAAGCCAGGGTGGCCGCAGGCAGGAACGGCAGAACGCGGGGCTGCGGGGAGAGCGCAGAAGAATCGGCCAGAAAGGCCCAGCAAAGCGCCCTCACGACTCGGTTCCGCGACGGGAACACCCACTAGCCCCCAGCGGGAACCCGAGCTCCTAGGATGGCGTTCGAGGTAGTTACAAACAGGCGTTATGTCTCTAACTGGGTTTCCCAGAATGGAATTGGAATGGAGGTGGGAGCTGGAGTAAATTTGCGGGCCACAGGAAGCCGGGCCTAGTGGACCCGACGTGAAATTATCATTTTCCTCCTTTCTTAAAACTTTCTCAGGCGCTTTAACTTGGCGTGGGGACCGGCCTCTGGAAGCTGGCAGCTAGCACAGAGGAGGCGGCACGCCTCTACTTCCCCTCCCTCCACGCCGTGTCCTCGGTCGTCCCCCACTTAGCCGGTCCCACGGGCCGGGGGCGCGCACCCGGCCGGCAGCGCGGACAGGCCGCCCGCGCGCGAGCCTCGCCTTATATCTGCGGAGGGCGGCTCCTGCGCAGGGCCGGGTGCGGCGGCGCGGCCTTTGAAGTCGCGGCGGCTGCCGCTTTCATCCTTTCTTTTTTCCCTCGCAGGCCCCTTTGTGTGACTAAATTTGGCAAGGATGTGGAGCCGAGCCAGTCTTTCCACGTGTGCTCCCAGCTCCCAGCTGAGAAGGCCAAGGGTTCTCTTCCGGGTAAGGAGACAGGGAGAAAGATCAAAGAGTTTGGGGAGCTGGATCTGAAATGTGAATTGAAAATAAAAATCAAGCCTGGACACATTCCAGTTTCTAAAGCAAAACCAACCCTCAGCAGAGGCCTTCTCGCTATGGCTCTTTCTCTCTCCCTCTGCTCTCTTTTACTCACTCCCTTTCTTTCCCACAACCATCCTAGCGCACATGGAATAAAATGAAGAGAACACAGGGCAACAGTTTCTCCAGATTTTGTTTTGCAGTAATTTTTATTAGGGAAAACATCTTGTTCATAATTACCGTTATGTGAAGCCGAATTTCTCCAGCCATAAATATTGTCTTATTTCAGCATGCTTCCCACTTTTCTTCTGCAGCCACATTTGGGGAGTGAAGGCTGACACAACACGTGTGTACATGTCCATTGTGCGTGGTGCTTTTTGTTGAAATTTCAACACTCCCTATGGTGGACCACATAGTTGTTTTTTTTCCCCACAGAAATTAGATTCTGAAAAACCAATGTTGGTATCATTTTTTTAATGAAAGCACTATCAAAACTGGTCTCTGAATCAGAAATCTTGTTATAGACTGTCGAGATCTTTTCCTACACCAATTAGCCACAAAAGTTTGTATCTTTGTGGTTAAAAAACTGTAAAGTCCCTTCTTGAATACACTCTTAGTTTCTGGGGTAGCCAATAAAAATAGACAGCTTTCAAGTAGTGTAATGCAAAAAGTCAGAAATCTTGGGTGTGAGGTGGGCTCTGCCATTCCATCTCAAGCCATGTGTGACTTCAGGCAAGCCATTTAGCCTCCTCCAGACTCAGTTTGCTCTACAAAATGGATGTAATAGTAGTCCACTTGACAAGACTGTTGTAAGAATTCAGTGAGATAATGCATGTGGAAGTATGTACAAATAAGGTATTATTAGTCCATGAAACAAAGATGCTCATTATAAATAACAAAACGAACACCCAAGCAGTTGCCTTGGAATTGGAATCAACTCATGGTGACCTCTTGTGTGTCGGAATAGAACTGTGCTCCATAAGGTTTCCAATGACTGATTTTTCGGAATTAGATCACCACGCCTTTTTTCCATGGCGCCCCTGGGTGGCCTAGAACTTCCAGAACCTCCAAACTTTTGGCTCCATTTGCACCACCCAGGGACTTACCTGTAAATTGCAAAACAGTAAGGGATATACTTCTAAAGTACTAGAAACCCTTACCACAGGAGCAAATGGGGATGGCTTCACACTTGAATGTTCATTGCTGTGGCCATCTCTACATCTCTAACAGTTGTGTAATGAAGCCCACCAAAATCACTTCAGCAATTTTTTTATTGTGAGAGTGAGTGCTGTGGGAGAAAGAACTTTGAAGGTGAGAGGGAGTTTGCCCTAACTCTGCATCACTTTTATGATGAGCTCTTAACAGATTCATGGATGAAAAAAATGGTACTTAAAAGCATAGAATTTTTTTGTGAGGCATATAACACAACTCACAATGGAACTGAGAATAGCCTGAGAAGCGTGATGGACTGTCAAAGGAGTAACGTATATGTGGATAAGATACTAGTAACAGCAACAGCAATAAGGACTCATGGGAATTAACTGTAAAGGTGTATAAGACGTGTTTCTTGGGACTGTGTAAATCCCATCAGAATTTATGTTTTATTATATATTTTGTAAATTTTACTATGCTTTAGGTGAAAGTTTACAGCTCAAGTTAAATTTTTCATTCAAAAATTTATACACATATTGTTTTGCAACATTGGTTACAATCGCCACAATGTGACAGCACACTCCCCCTTTCCACTCCCGGTTCCCTGTGTCCGTTCATCCAGTTCCTGTCCCATTTTTGCCCATTTGGTCTTGTATATTTGATTGAACTAAGAAGCACATGTGTGTTATGTGTGTTATTGTTTTGTTTTTTATGTCTGTCTAATCTTTGTCTGAAAAGTGGGCTTTGGGAGTGTTTTCAGTTCTGAGTTAGCAGAGTGTCCAGGGGCCATAGTCTAGGGGGTTCCTCCAGTCTCTGTCAGACCAGTAAGTCCTTTTTTTGTGAATTTGAATTCTGTTCTACATTTTTTCCTGTTCTGTCTGGAACTGTCTATTGTGATCCCTGTCAGAGCAGTCAGTGGTGGTAGCCGGGCACCATCTAGTTCTTCTGAGCTCAGGCTGGTGGAGTCTCTGGTTCATGTGATCCCTTAGTCCTTTAGGCTAATATTTTCCTTGTATCTTTGGTTTTCTTCATTCTCCTTTGCTCTGGACAGGATGGGACCAATAAATGTATCTTAGATGGCTGCTCACAAGCTTGTGAGATCCCAGATGCTACTCATCAAAGTGGGCTGTAGAACATTTTCTTATGAACTATGTTGTGCCAGTTGACCTAGATGTCCCCCGAGACTATGGTCCCCAGCCCTCAGCCTCAGCTACTCGGTCCCTCAAAGTGTTTGGATGTGTCTTGGAAATGTCTGTGCTTTTGCTTTGGTACAGTTGTGCTGACTTTCCCTATATTGTGTATTGTCTTTCCCTTCACCAAAGTTGACACTTGTCTACTATCTAGTTAGTGATTTCCCCTCCCACTCCCTCCCCACCCTTATAACTATCAAATAATGGGTTTTTTTTTCTATATATAAACCCTCCCTTGAGTTCTTATAATAGTGTCCTCATACAATATTTGCCCCCCAGATTCATCCACGTTGTGAGATGCCTTGCAGATTCATCATTGTTCTTTATCGTTGTGTAATATTCCACTGTGTGTATGTACCATAGTTTGTTTATCCATTCTTCTGTTGGAGAATTTATGTTTTAGAACAGAATGTGTTTGCATATCTCAGGCTTGAGGCATCTTAAGTTTACAGTGCAATAAAGATTATGGCTGGGGCTGGCTGTGAAGTGACAGGAGTACCACATGGATAGTACTTAGGGTATTTAGCTGTGTGTGCCTCATTTGGGATACTTTTTAACTAAGGCAACCCCACCAGTGGAGTCCTTTCCTGGGCTCAACATCCCAGTATAAACTTTTCAGTGTGACCTGTATACAAAGTGATGAAAGTAGGGGTAAAGGTGGTTTTCCGTGCTTCTGTCTCCTTCTGCCCATTCACCGTGGCCCAAGGCTGCCCAGGGTGAAGACTCCTCCTTAGAAGCTCCATCTCTTTTGGTTGTCTCTTGCTAGCTGCAGTGCTCAGCCTTTGCCAATAATGTTGAAGGAGCTCTATAGCATTGGGGCGGGGGGCACTTAAAGGACATTTTCTGTTTATAAAAACATATCTTGCCCCAAGTATCCCAGATTAGAAGTGAATGTCGATCTAGTTCCCTGGTCAACTACGTTCCTCCCTTTAACTCTTCTTTACAAGTGCAGCCATTTTGGTCAACAGAGGAACACGGGCCAAGGCATTCAGGGTTCTGTCATGCTTTGGGGGTACCATAGGGAGTTCTTGAAAGTCCTCAGGGGAAACCTTGGGCCCTGCATTGAAGAAAATAAATTCTCTGAAGGAGGAGGCATGGCTAGGGGATTTACTTATTTTTATAAATTTGTTTCCTCAGTGGAAACAGCAATAGAGGTGCATTTGCACCTCATAAGATGGGTGGCTTCTGTAGTATTCTCAGGCTTCCTGGGCTGTAGGAGCAAGGCCCTGGGCTCTGTCAGCATTGGGCAAGTGCCTAATCCCTGGTTTGAGGCTAGAAGCCAAAGCCACAACCTTCTAGCCTAAAGGCAAGAGTACTACCAACTGAGCCATATGGAGATTAATGCAGAACAAGGTCATTAGTCTCATTGTTTATCCAGTTACTCGCAGCACAGATTTGTGTAAATTTCAGCTACAGTAGTTGCAGCCTGCCTTTGATGTGTGTAATCTGTACATTTTAGTGCTCCGGGAAAGTGCCTGACTGACAGGAACTATATCCAACACCCAGAAAACACATCCACACAGGCATAGTGAAGCGTGGAGTTGAACAATTTTCCAGTGAGTTCCGTCAAAGTAAATAAACCAACCTGTAGGGTTAGGACAGAGCCTCCTTTTTCTCCTGATGTGACTTTTGGGGGTCCTTGTGATTGACTTCTATTTGTTTCCACTTGATACATGGGCAAGTGCTTTAAATCTTCATTTAGCTCTCAGAGGAGGATCTTGGCCTACACAACATTTGACCCTTAGGATGCTTTCTTTGTATAAGCACTTCCGTCCATTAAAACAGACTTGTTGAGTGGCGTTATCCAGGCTAAATATAAATGTATCCAAGGCATAGTCAGTTTCTAGTTCTTTCCTTAACTCTGTTTTGCTTGTGTAGCCATGCTTAAGCTGAGAATTAGCAGTTACGGGAGTGAATTCAGAAGATGGGGAGAGCCAGTGTAAATAGTTTAAGCTACAAAATTGTCATCTGGCTCAACTAAACGCTTTTCTTTGGCAAAAATAAAGCTAAGTTGCCTGATCTGAATTTGACTTAAAGATCCTGCAATCCCACTCTGCCAGTTACTGATCTCAAGTCCACTTCCCTTAGGTTAAATTGACAGAAAGCAAGCAACAAAGATAAATTACTATCCCATGAAGTTAGGCAGTGACTTTTCATTGCCCATTCAGATCACTCTGCAGACTCCCAAATATATTTTAAGGATTGAATTATCCAGATGTTTGATCTCTGCAGTTTGAATCCTCTGGATAATTTTTAGATTATTTTATATTTTGTAGCTAAGACAGAAAATCTTACAGTGGCTGAGTCAGACAGAACTGGTTGAAGCCTCCATTCTTCCACTGTACGATCTCTCTTCTGTACTACTGTAGTAGCCTCTAACTGGTCTCCGGCTTCCGTTCTTGCCAGGTTCTACCCATGCCCCACAACAGTCCATGCTTCCTAGGGCAGTCGAAGCCATATGTTAACGTTTCCTAGTCACGGCTTCCAAACCCTACGTGAGCTGGCCCTTGTTTCCTCTCCTCTCCCTTGCTCTCTGCTCTCCAGCACCATGGTTCTCCTGACGTTCCTCCAGTGTGCAAAGCACAACCCAACTTAGTCCTTTACTCCTTCACTTATTGCCTCTGCCCAGAAGCTCCCACCCAGGTAGGTATTTGCAGGGCTGCTCCCTCACTTCACTCATCTTTGCTCAGATGGCAACCCCTTTTCAGACCTGTTGTAGGGGAAAAACATCATAAAGTTTGGTAAAGCAAAAAGAAAGTTTTATTTGGCATGTATTCAAAAGGACAAAAGTGGGAAGCAGACAACCTTGCTGCTAGAGGCATGTCTGCCCGAGTCCAAAGAACATTACAGAATAGGCAAGAATGCGAAAATGAACAAACATGCTGCCACAGCCATGTCTACCCGAGTCCAAAGAACTGTTACAGAGCCATCAGTATATATGAACTTTACAAATGGGCAAAAACAATGAAAGCTTCACCTTTTCACAGATTGGCTGGAAACTGTGATCCTGCATTTTAAATTGTCTTTCTTAACAATCATTGGTACAGGTTTCAGTAACGAGAGTCAGGAGGGTCTTCATTGGTCCAACAAATTTCTATTCACTAAACGCTAATAGAAAAGGGTAAGAGTGGAAAGTCTTTTGTGTTCTGTTTGATGGGCTTTTGTGAAAACTTCCTTAAGATAATTTCTGAGATTGTCGCATCTATTGTCTATCTCAGGGCCCAGTTGACTCGTCTTTGTGAGTCCTGGAGGGCCCAGCCCCAAGTGGGTCACATTCTGTATGCTCGAGGAGAGGGAATAATAACTCCAATATTATTTCCTAAATCAGACCTTGTTATCTAAAATAGCCCCCCACCTTCACTCCAATTCTGAGCACTCCCCATGCTTTTACAGGCTTTAGCTAGCCCTGCCACTGCCTGATAAGATTTTTTTTGTTTATTTATTTGTGTATTAGCTTTTTTCCCACTAGAAGGTAAGTTTCATGAGAGCAGGGACTTTGTTTTGTTGTATCTCCTCCACTGCCTAGAACAGCATAGAAAATATGCTAGAAATGTGTGTTCAATAGTGAATTAACATAACCTTTCTAAATCCTCAGTCTCCTCATCTGTAACACATACTTTGTAACAGTATTACAAATAATTGATATAAAATTATCTGGCATATAATAGACACTCAGTATGTGGTAACTATAATTGTATAGATCAGCACTGTCAACAGAAATATAATGTAGGCTATGTATGTCATTTGAAAGTTTCCAGTAGCCACATTTAAAAAACTAAAAAGACACAGGTGAAATTAATTGTAATAATATATTTTATTTAACCCAAATATCCAAAATATTATCATTTCAGCATATAGTCATTATAAAATCATATTAAGGAAAGATTTTGCATTGTATTTTTCACGCCAACTCTTTAAAATCCGGTCTATACTAGCAAATGAAGGTCCTGAAAGCTTTCCTCCATCCACCTTCTTTAAGGTCAGCTCTACTTTGAGGAGGCAGCTCTTCCCCAGTTGTATTTTGAGTGCCTTCCAACCTGAGAGGCTCATCTTCTTGCACTGTATTGGACAATGTTCTGCTGCTATCCACAAGGTTTTCACTGGCCAGTTTTTTCAGAAGTAGGTTGCCAGGTCCTTCTTCCCAGTCTTTCTTAGTCTAGAAGCTCCACTGTACCATGGGTGACCCTGCTGGTATTTGAAATAGCAGTGGCATAGGTTCCAGCATCACAGCAACACACAAGCCACCACAGTACGATAAACTGACAGACGAGTGGTGGAGTTTACTTACAGCGTATCTCAATTCAGACTAGCCGCATTTCGAGTGCTTGGTAGCGCTTGTGGCTAGAGGCTAGTGCATTAGACAGTGCAGCTGTAATCAATTCATTCTTTAATGACAAGTTTTGGTCTGACTCATCTTTATAGCTCTTCATAGTGCCTTGCATAATTCCTTCAAAATAGTAGATAATTAAAAATGTATCAAAGAATACAACAGTATGTTGTTATACACAATTTTTCAGGGAAGATACAGACTTCCAACTTCATTGAGGGTGAAAGTCTTGGTGAACTAGCTTGAGATTATAATAATCATTGTAACTGTATTATAACAGTACTTTGCACATAATAGATGTGTGAAGAATAGCTGTGGGTCAAGTGAATTGCTGAATCGTTTCTTTGATTATTTTTTCTAAGTTCTAAGTAATGGATTTCCATTGAGCTTTAGGAAATAATGTGAGTTGAAGACTTTCTGTATCGTATTTTCTAGGATAACTGTCTCATCCCCTGCAAAACTGTCAAACTCACAGGTCTCTAAGAGTTATCTAGGATCAAAGGCGTCTCAGGAAATACGTAATGTGGACAGCTCCCACTTCCACCCAAACTTCATTTTCAGCTACACTTCCTCAACTGCTTCTTGGCCACCCATGGGTCAAGTAGTAAACCTACTCTGTTTAGTGCCTGGGGTTTTCACCAAAATACTATAATGCCTTTGGTGTAGACAAATGTTTTAAAGAGTCATTCCCTCCGTTGCAGAGATTTCAACCCAGTGCCATGAGGATAAAGGTGAAAATAACAGCAATAAAACAGTTGCCGTTGAATTGACTCCCACTTTTGGAGACCCCATCTGTGTCAGAGCAGAACTATGCTCCATAGGGTTTTCAATGGCTGATTTTTCAGAAGTAGATCACCAGACCTTTCTTCCAAGGCACCTTTGGGTGGACTCAAACCGCCAGCCTTTCAGTTAGCAGCCAAAGGTGTTAACTGTTTGCACCACCCAGGGACTCCAGATGAAGGATAGCAGGGTAGTTTCCTGCAAGAAATGGGTCAGGAATCTTCTAGTGAGGTATCTGCTTCCAAGGCCTTAATGGTAGAGAAACATTGCTTGGAATTAAGTGCATGAATATGTCGTACTTTACTCTGACTTTGAAAACAACCTGTAGATTCTTTGATCAGAAATAAAGAGACAGAGGTTCACCCTTCAGCCGAAGATTAGACAGGTCTATAGGGCAAACAATAACGCACTTGAGGAATATGTTTCATAGTTCCATCCTGTGTACGAGACTAAATGGGCACACCAGCCCAAAAGCAAAGACAAGAAAGCAGGAAGGGACATGAAAACCGGACGAATGGAAACGGAACCCAGAGTCAAGAATGGGAGAATGTTGACACATAACCGAGTTGGCAACCAATGTCACAAAACAATTTGTGTATTAGTTGTTTAATAAGAAACTAACGTGCTCTGTAAACTTTCACCTAAAGCACAATTTAAAAAAAAAAAAAAAAAACTTGAAAGAAATAGAGAATTAAAAATTAAGTTTATGCCACCACTAAAGTGAAGGGTGTTTCAAAAGAAAAGTTAAGTATGTTAACAATGATTCCTGAAATTAGCCAGTAAGAAAAGCATCAAAAGTACAATATTCGAAAGACTCTCAATGTTCATAGAAGTGTTGTCGATAACTTTGAAAAGTCTAGTTGTTTAACCTAGAGGATTTATTAAATAAATTTTAATTTAGCTGTATAATGGAGTACTGTGCATCTCTAAAAATGATGTACAATTATTTTTATTTTGTATGAAAAGATAATATATTGTTAAGTGAAAACTCACATTATGAAAGAACAAATACAATCATGTTTTATGTAAAAAACTCCCTCTCTACATATTATTTATTAGAATGTGAGCTCTATGAGGGCAAGGCACTGTCTTGTTTACCATAGTATACCCAGTGCCTAGAACAAGCCCTGGCACAAAGCGGCCACTCAGTTCATATCTGTTGAACGTGTCTAGAAAGTTATACACTAGAGTTCCAACAGTAGTTTTCTCTGAATAGTGGAGGCATGGGTGATTTTTATTTTCTTCTTTTTGCTTTAAAAAAATTATATATAAATAAATCAACATTATTAATGAAATAAGATAAAAAAAAGTAAAAATATATTATGATAAACAAAAAGTCTGTAGAAAGGAATGTAAAAGCGTGGGCAGGTCTGTTTTCTTGGGATGTCAGTTTGGACGATGTGGAGTCAGTATAGTGCAGTGGTTTCAGGCATGCGTTTTGTAGCCAACGCTGCCCGGGCTCAAATCTCAGCTCTGCCGCTTTACTAGCTGTGTGAGTTCGGCAGTTCTTTCAACCTCTCAGTACCTCAGTTTCCTCATCTGTACAGCGGTGATACTAATAGTTTCTACTTTGTAGGATTGTTGTGAGGATTAAGTAAATTAACACAAGCAAACCAAACGACACACACACACACACACACACACACACACACACGCAAGAAAAAAACAAACATAACAAGAGTCTGGAATATAGTAAACGGTATATAAGTGTTTCTTGTTATTGGAGTAAAAGGTTAATATGCTATATATATACATATATATATACACACACATACACACAAACACCAAAAAAACCAAACAAACCAGCTCATTGCCGTCAAGTCGATTCCAACTTATAGTGACCCTATAGGACAGAGTAGAACTGACCCATAGTGTTTCCAAGGAGCGGCTGGTGGATTTGAACTGCTGACCTTTTGGTTAGCAACCAAATGCTTAACCACTACACCACCGGGGCCCCCCATATGTATATATAAAGGAATAGAATGTGAATTTTGCACAAACTTTTATGGTAATAGAGCAGACTTGAGTGAAATGTGGAGCCAGCTACACCCCAGGCCCCCATGGGTTCATGTTTACCTCCCCTTCCTTAATCAATCCTTTACTGAAAATATTCACAAAACATGAGCGGAGAGCCTCTGAAGTATTTTAAGCAGGGTAGTGATGATTATGAGGAGCACTGGTGGTTCAGTGGCTAAGCTCTCAGCTCCTAACTGAAAGCTGCTCTGTTAGAGAAAGATGTGGCAATCGGCTTCTGTAAAGATTGCCCTTTGCCATGGAGTTGATTCTGACTCATAGCAAGACTAGAACTGCCCCATAGGGTTTCCAAGGTTGTAATCTTTAGGGAAGCAGACTGCCATATCTTCCTCCCTCGAATCAGCTGGTGGGTTCCAATTGCTGACCTTCCGGTTAGCAGCTGAGAGCTTAACCACTGCACCACCAGGGCTCCCAGCAGTAAAGATTGCAGCCTTGGAAACCTCATGGGGCAGGTGTACTCTGTAATCAACTTGATGGCAATGGGTTTGGTTTTGATTTTGTGATGATTATATTTGCATTTAGGAAGATGACTATTTAATCACTTGGATGAATTGAAGGAGGAAAAATTTAGAGGAATAGACAGGTTTGGAAACTGTTGAAAATGACCCAGGTGGCAAGAGGAGAGGTCCTGAGCTGAGGCAGTGGGCGAGGGGGAAGGACAGACCCAAAGATGTTAAGGAGATAGAATCAATGTGCTGACTGTACGGGGAGTGAGAGGGAGGAGTCAAGGACAACTTTCACTTTTCTGGCCCTGGCAACCCAGTGGATGAATACAGGGGGAGCATGTTTAGGGGATTCTAAGGAAAGAAAGAGGGTGACTTCAGTTTGGAGTAAGTTGAGTTTAAGATACTTGTAAGGTGTCTTAAACGTAGGCAGTTGAATGTACAGGTCTAGAGCTCAGACCAGAGGTATGAAAGAGTGAGAAACGAGAGGGGTGAGATTGCTCGGGAAGATAAAATG
The DNA here is from genome assembly GCA_030035585.1 of Dugong dugon. Lineage (NCBI taxonomy): Eukaryota > Metazoa > Chordata > Mammalia > Sirenia > Dugongidae > Dugong > Dugong dugon. The sequence continues at coordinate 13,271,381 of CM057463.1, read as the reverse complement.
AGAAGACGACATCTGGAAATACAGAGGAAACCACCGTTTAAAGGGTTAGCAAAGGCAGAGCAAAGATGGAAACACGGAGCCCCACTAGCCAGAAGAGTAGAACCAGGAGAGAGGCATCACAGAAAGCAGAGGAAAGAAAGAGGGTCAAGAAACACCGAATGATCAGTTGAGTGATGCAGGGGTCAAATAACATGCAAACGAAGCAGTAGTCACTGGGCTCGATAATAGTAAAGGCGTTGTCAGTCTAAACTGGGTACTGAAGTCAGTCTGGAGTATTGGGCAAATCTGCTGCAAAAGACCTCTTTGAAGTGTTAAAAAGCAAAGATGTCACTTTAAGGACTAAGGTGCGCCTGACCCAAGCCATGGTGTTTTCACAGGCCTCATATGCATGCGAAAGTTGGAGAATGGATATGGAAGACCGGAGAAAAATTGATGCCTTTGAAGTATGGTGTTGGCGAAGAATGTCGAATATACCTTGGACTGCTAGAAGAATGAAAAAATCTGTCTTGGAAGAAGTATAATCAGAACACTCCTTAGAAGCAAGGGTGATGAGACTTTGTCTCACATACTTTGGACATGTTATCAGGAGGGATCAGTCCCTGGAGGACGTCATGCTTGGTGAAGTAGAGGGTCATCGAAAAAGAGGACGACCCTCAACAAGATGGATTGACACAGTGGCTGCAACAATGGGCTCAAGCATAACGATTGTGAGGATGGCAGACCGGGCAGTGTTTCTTTCTCTTGTACATATACAGGGTCACTGTGAGTTGGAACTGACTTGACCGCACCTAACAGCCTAGATCTTATTTTAAGTTGCCTTTTAAAATGAAACATTTCAAGAGAAATATTTTACAAAAATGAAATGTCTTTCCCTCAGTTTAAGTGGGTAAGGATCTGCATGACTACCAGATCCATGCAGGGTGAGTGATTTAGATCAGAGAGAAGAGGGAAGGAAGGTCAAAAGGTAGAGGGATTATGATGACAGTGATTTGGTTAAAAGCTATTTGTATTGAGCCAAAGTCCTGAGAACTCTGGTCGTAAACTTTCAAGGAGGCTTGGCCTTCCTTATTCTGATGAAATAATTCCTTCACTGGGTATGTCCTTAGCATATGGAGCTTCATCAGCTTCAGCATGGCTTACTTTCACTCATTCAGGTTTGACCCCAGTTGAATACAGCCACCAGATTTCCCTCCCAGACTTAGCTACTCCTCAGCCTTACTCAAGGACCTTCGTTTTATTCCTGGTCAATGGATCTCAAGGTGAATTTTCAGCTTTGTTTTGCTGCCCTTTACTTCCACGCATCATAAACTGCTCACTTCTGGCTCATCTTTAGAAGCAGAACCTCTGATTATGTAGTTAAAAGGCGTAGTTTGTATAACTGAAGACACTCGCAGATCATTGACATAAAATTACATCTTATTTTTCAGAGCTGAGACTAGGGAATCATGACAATAATAACTTCAAAAATTAATAATATATAATAACAATAATATTATATAAATTTATATATATAAAATAAATTATATATAATAATAAATTAATTAATAATTACCAATTAATTATAATTAATAATTAATAATAATAACTTCAAAAAATAAATAAAAAAGGAAAAGAAGAAGACGGAGGTACTAGGCGAAGCTTTAGAGCCATTGTGTCATAGGAGACATGTTCTCAGGGCCAGCTGGCAGTCCCAAAACCAGTTTCTGGCGAGTCAGAATCACTCACGGTGACCCCATGTGTATCAGAGTAGAACTGTGCTCCATAGGGTTTTCAATGGCTCATTTATCGGGAGTAGATTGCCAGGTTTTCTTCCGAGGCATTTCTGGGTGGACTCCAACTACCAACATTTGGGTCAGCGGCTAAGCAGGTTAACCATAAGTACCACCCCAGGGACTCCAAAACAGGTGGTCAAGCAGAAGGTAAATACAAAGGGATCTGACAGTTTGCAGCCATCAGGATGGTGAGCTTTTTTTTTTTTTTTTTAAGATAAAATGTAAACACAGTGGAATTCTCAGGTTTTAGTGTACTATTCACTAAATTTTTATACATACACATACCTTTGAAACCATCACTCCAGTCAAGATGCAGAACATTTGAATGAACCCAGAAATTTCCCCCATGGGATGGACTTAGTTTGAAGCAATTTTTTATGTTATGGTTTTGATGAAATGTTATCTGTTGTTAGTTTGTTCTTTTTTTTTAAACAGCTTTATTGAGATATAGTGCACCATATAATTCACCCATTTAAAGTGTATAATCCAATAGTTGTTAGTATATTCAAAGATATGTGCAACCATCACTACAGTTAATTTTAGAATAGTTTCATCACCTCACAAAGAAACCCTGTATCCTTTAGCTACCACTCTCCTATCCCCACATCCCCTCCTCCCAGCCCTTAAAAAAAAAAAAAAAGTTTGCCAATAAGTTGATTCTGACTCACAGCGACCCTATAGGACAGGGTAGGACTGCCCCATAGGGTTTCCAAGGCTGTAAATCTTTACACAAGCAGACTGCCATGTCTTTCTCCCACTGAGCAGCTGGTGGGTTTGAACCTCGGACCTTGTGGCTAACACTTCGCCACAGGGACTCTTCTCGCAGCCCTAAGCAACTACTAATCTACTTTCTCTATAAATTTCCATATTCTGGACTTGATGTGAATTGGATCACATAATATATGTTTCTTTCACTTAGCATAATGTTTTCAAAGTTTATCCATGTTGTAGTATATCGGTACTTCATTCCTTTTTATGGGCAAATAATACCCCTTTATGTGGATATACGGTACCACATCTTATTTATCCATTCTGCAGTTAATGGACATTTGGGTTGTAGCTGGTTCTTTTCTTACTGCTGTTTTGGGACTATCCCTTAAGCTCTTTATGATTTAATTCTCCATCTGAAAAACTGGCCAGATTAAAATGTAACCTTTCAGGAAATATACTAATAATGTACTTTCTATGAAGGGCAGACATGGAATTCAGGGTATGGAGTTGACTGTGGAGATGCTGAATTAAAACACTGATTCCATAAATTCAGTGAAATACTTTGTATTGCAAGTTATCTTTAATTTAATAGATGAAATGATGTCTGTGGTCCCAGCAGACACAACAGTCAGAAGCGGTCTTGGCTGCTCCAGACACGGATGTTTGGAGGAAGAGACTGTGGGAGCAAGTGAGGAAGGGAATGAAGGGATCATTTCCAGAGGCAGCTGCGTTCCAGAGACTTGGGAACGTGAGGCTCTTTGGTGGGTGTAGAAACACAGGAAAGAAACTGAGTGGTTTTGTGCGTGCCTCGGGTACATGACTCCGGGTTCAGGATTCTTGTGACCACTGTCTGACTCAGTGCACTGCATGTCTGTAAAACACAGAAACACAGCAAACAGGAGGGTCTTTTGGCTGTGGCCCAAAAGTGTACTCATTGTCAAACAAGAAAAAAAAAAGTATTTCCTGAATTTGCCTTGTGGGAAGTGTTCAAAAATACAGACGGGATGTAGTCTGACGTTTTTTCCCCTTATTGTGAAATAGCTAAAGTTCTTGTCTTTTTCTCTCTCACTAACATGAAGATAAACCTCGACTTCCAGGAGAGGGAAAATCTAATCGTCCTAAATATAGGTTCAAAGGCACATGTCAGAACAATCCCTAGACTGAGCAAAAAACAGGTCAGAATTGTCCAATAGAGGACTGTGGAATGGATTGTAGCCTGGTTGCTGTCAGACAATTTCTTAGCTAAGCCTCAGAACTTCTTGGGTTATTCTCCTGGTAGTCCACAAAGACATTGCATGCTGTCAGGGAAATAAAAACCATCATGTGAACGCAGCATTAAGGATTCACTCCAAGTGTGGATTGCAAAATGCTCCCGAGGTACTGCGCTTGCTCGTTGGTGCCTTTCATCCATCCCCCTTTTCTCATGGACCCTGCGGCATGTGGGGTGTGAAATCACTTGATAAACTGTTTCCACTGGTAAGCTATGAGAATTTCATAGTTTGACCCCTGGAAATGAAGGGAATTAAGAACTGATAGAAAGGATGATTTGGTACCCAAAGTGGTGAATTGGTTGCCAGAAAGAGTCACCTGGGTGGGAAACACTTTTGCATAATGGCTATGTAGGATAAGAAATAATAAGTGATCTAAAATTAAAATAATAAAGAAAGATTAATTTCTAGAAGAAGACCAGTTGGAGAGAGAGCAATAATAAAAGTTAAGTTCCAATCTGAGCTATAAATCAGGAGTGGGAGTTTACTTAGTAATTTAATATTTTCTTTTGTCCCTAGCTTCCACTTGTAAGCCAAAATGGATGTTTTTCTGTTTGTCTTCCATGTATGCATTGATGCTCTCTGATTAATTATATTCACTATTTCAACAACATCAGCAGCAAAAATGATTTTTAAATTAAAATTGTTGTCATGATACCTACTTATTTCTTGATGACTAAAATTTTTAAAAATATTGAAAATCAAATGGACTTTGCACATTAGTTACTGTATTTCACTTACTATGGATGATTAAAAAAAAAATCTATTCTGTTTCACTTAATGCTTCCAGTAAATTACATTTTCTGCCTCTCACATTTGAATACAGGGCTGTTATCTTAGGGTTCCCAGCACCATGAAAGAAACATTTCATGAAAGTATCTCTATTTCAACTGTAAGGTTTCTTTCTGGCCCTGTTTTATTTAAAAAAAGAAGAAGAAGAAAGAAAAAAAAAAAAAAAAGAGAGAGAAAAGAAAAGGAAAAAAAAAATAAAACAATAACTGTATTTCTAGCCTAAGACTATGATCCTCTGAATAAAACTCTGCCCTCGCTTACAGTTAATCAGTGGATGAGTGATATTTTATTTCCTTAGAGTTTCTTCTAGTCTAGGTAAGATGAAAGAGGAATTTGCAATCAAATAAAAGTGGTATTGCAGACATTACAACTAATTTATAGAGTTTAAAACTCTGGATTGTATTCAGATCTGACCAGGAACATGACACAAGATTTAATTTAAAAGAAAAGAGGGAATTTCTCTTTTCTTTTTATTTTGGAAACTCAATTTACATTGTGCCGTGAGTCAGTAATGATGTTGCCAGCCTCACTGTAAACCCTGATGAATGTGACTTCGTGTTCATACATTATGTTGACACTGGATTCAAACAGAACTAACTCCATCATTCAGGTTGGAGATAATTCAGAAATATTGCTTGCGTCTCTTTTTCTTCCTGCTGTCTCTTATTTCCTGTCTTCCAGATCATGTGTGCCTCCTCAGAAGAGAATGGAGGGAAGAGAGGAGAAACTTACTGACTTACAGCAATAAGAAAGTATAGCTAATATTTTGTTTATGTAAGAAGTAAAGCAGAGAATTAAGCCAATCATTTAAATATTTTAGGCAAAATACCCTACTATTGAAGAAAAAGTGTTTTTTTTTTTAACCCAAATTAATCAGTTACTTAACCAATTAAACTGAGCAGAGTTCATATTCAATTATAGTTTATTTTTGTCAGGGAAATAATTTGACATTTCTTTAAGTTCTCAGCAGTGCTAAAAATCACACAGAGTGTAGCAGATGTACATACATTCCTCTTCTCCCATTCTCTCTCTTGTTTTAAATTGTATTTATTATTTTTTACACTGCAGTAGCAGCTGATGCTTTCTTTAGGAAACAGAGAAAAGCACATCTTTTTCTCAACTACAGTATCTGCCTTCCAAATCCTGTTCTCTCTTGAACACACCCAGACATGCTTTTGGTATCAGCTTTCCACCAAAACAGCTAAATCTGATGATAAATTTGCAATCCTTTTATTTGACTCACCATCAGCATTTGACACAGTTGGTTACTATCTTTTTCTTCAAATACTTTTTTCACTCGCTTTGAGGATACCATCAGCTTCTGTTTTTTTCCTGGACAGTGGTCTTCTCAGTCTTCTTTGCCGGTCCCTCATCGGCTCCCTCACCTCTAATTGGAGTGCACCTGTCTTAGTCATCTAGCACTGCTGTAACAGAAATACCACACATGGATGGCTTTAACGAAGAGAAGTTTATTCTGTCACAGTCCAGTAGGCTACAAGTCCAAATTCAGGGCATCAGCTCTAAGGGAATGCTTTCTCTGTCGGCTCTGGAGGAAGGTCCATGTCATCAATCTTCTCTTGGTCTGGGAGCTTCTCTACACAGGAACCTCAGGTCCAAAGGACACGCTCTGCTCCCGGTACTGCTTTCTTGGTGGTATGAGGTCCCCCGTCTCTCTGCTTGCTTCTGTCTTTAATATCTCAAAAGAGATTGGCTTAAGACAATAATCTTGTAGTCCTCATCAATATAACTGACGCTAATCTGTCTTATTACGTCATAATGATAGCATTTACAACACATAGGGCAATCACATCAGATGATAAAATGGTAGACAGTCATACAGTACTGGGAATCATGACCCAGCCAAGTTGACAAATACTTTTGGGGGACACAATTCAATCCATGACAGCACCTCTGTCTCAGTCTCTCCACCCCTTCTCTCTTCTGTCTAGTCCATTCTCTTGATGACTTCATCCAGTCTCATGCTTTTAAATACATTCTGTATGTTAACAACTCCCAAAGTTACATCTTTAGCCTAGAACTACCCCCTGACTTGCAGACTTACATATCCAACTGCCTATAAGACCCCTCCATTTGGATGTCTAATAGATGCCTGAAACTTAACGTGTTTGAAATCCAACTTCTGATCTTCCCTCAAATCTGCTCCTCCATCTCAAGAAATGGCAAGTCTATTTTTTTGGTGGCTCAGGCCAAAAACCTGCAGGGTGATGGATCACTTTTACATGGCCTTTCTCACCATAGTCTTGTAACTCCCACCAAGTGATTGGGTGGGACTATGCAAATAAGGTGCTTGTGGCCCACCAAAGGGGTTGGAGAGCTTGCTAATAATGTGAATAAGGTGCATGGTACCCTTCTAGGGGTGGGACCATGCAAATAAGGTGTATGGAACCCTAATGAGGAGATTGGTCAGTTTTGCCATCCTGCTAGGCTTCAAATGAGCCACCTCAGATGCTGAAAGGGGGGATTTCACTACCACCAAGAAAGAAGAGCTAGGAGTGGAGTGCAGCCTTTGGACCTGGGATCCCTGTGCTGAGAACCTTCTAGACCCGGGAGACAGAGAGAGAGCTTTAACACTAGAGACAGCAAAAGATGGTGAGAAGCGGTAGCAGAGAAAGCAGCGGCAGCAGAACAAGGAGACTGGCATGAGATGGCACAGTCGGCTTTCTGGCCTATGAACTAAGGCAGTTACAGTGGGTGTGCCAACCCATGGAGCAAAAGACCTGAGTGCCTTCTGGCCGAGGCTTGCTGGTGGAGTAGGGGTGCCCCCGGGCATTTATTGGCAGAGCTGAAAAGCTTTGTAAAACTTGCCTGTGCAGGGCAAAGGCCAGGCTGGGGAGCCAAGGGGCTGAGGCCCCAAAAGGCCGCTTGCCAAAGAGAGTCCTGCCTGCAGGCACGGCTGAGAAGACGCTGTCCTGATCAAAGAACTGTATCCTGAGTCGTCCCTGATCCTAAATTGTAACCTGTTACTTTGCTAATAAACCTAATAACTGTAAGCATGATCTGTGAGTTCTGTGTGGCCATTGCAATGAATTATGGAGCCTAGCAAAGTAGAGAGTGCTGTGGGAGGGACACTTGGTGTCAGAATTGGTAAAAAGTTGGAGAGAGGACGTATGTCTGACCTCTGCTTCGTAGGAATCAGCCTTGGGTTGATGCTGATGGTGATTTTCTCTCCCCCTCATGAAGTAAGAAGACTTCTGATGCCACTACATGATTTTTACAAACCTCAGAGCCACTCTTCACCCTTTTCTTTCTCTCACTCCTAACATCCAATCTGTCTACAAATCCTTTACCTTCAAAGCATAACCAGAAGGAACTACTTCTCACCAAACTAGTTCAAGATACCACCATCTTTCATTGGGATTCCTGGTCTCTCTGTTTCTGCCCTTGCCACACCAGCCTATTGTCTACAAAGGTATCAGAGTGAGCCTCTTAAACCTAAGTCAGTTCATGTCTTTCCTCTTCTCAGAAATGTCTAGTAGTTTACCATTTCACAACAGTCTACAAGACCCTATGTGATCTATACTCCACCTCTGCTTTTCTGGTTCCACCTCCTACTACTTTCTTCCTGCTTACTCTGCACCAGCCACCAGTTTCCTTGCTATTTCTCAAATCTCAGGCACATTCTTGCCCCAGGATCTTTGCACAAGCTATTTCCTTTTCTGTAATAATCTTTCTCCAGATCTTCACATCTCTTACTCCTTCACCTCTATTGGGTTTCTCCTAAAAAAACCCTTGTCAGAGAGGTCTTCTCTCATCACCCTATTTAAAATTATAACCCTTCCCCCCAGCCATTGGTACTCCCTATCTTCTTTCCTGCTTTGTTTGTAGCACTTATTACCAGTTGACATCGTGTATATTTTGCTCATTTATTTATTGACTATTCCCCCACTAGAATGTAATTCCTTAGAGGGAATGTATTTTTGTTAGTTTCCTTCATTAATGTATCTCCAGGGGCCTAGGACAGTTCCTGACATACAGAAAGAATACAGTAAATAATTACTGAATGAAAGAATGCCTACAAAAATACGTATACACATACAAGTGTGGTGGCACATGGTACCTGTCTTAGTTATCTAGTGTTGCTTTATCAGAAATACCACAAGTGGATGGTTTTAACAGATGGAAATTTTCTAGTCTAGGAAGCTAGAAATCTGAATTCAGGGTGCCAGCTCCAGGGGAAGGCTTTCTCTCCGTGTTGGCTTTGGGGGAAGATCCTTGTCATGAGTCTTCCGTTGGGTCTAGGATTTTCTTAGCACAGGGACCCCAGGTCAGAAGGATGCAGTCTTCTGGTTCTTCTTTCTTGGTGGTATGAGGTCCCCCCTCTCTGCTTGCTTCTCTCTCCTTTTATCTCTTGAAAGATAAAAGGTGATGCAGGCCACACCCTAGGGAAACTCCCCTTACATCGGATCAGGGCTGTGACCTGAGTAAGGGTGTTGCATCCCACCCTAATCCTCTTTAACATAATCTAATCTTGCCTCATTAACCACAGGCATAGATTAGGATTTACAACACACAGGAAAATTACATCAGATCACAAAATAGAGGACAACCACACAATACTGGGAATCATGGCCTAGTCAAGTTGACACATATTTTTGGGAGATACAATCTAATCCCTGACAGTACCTATATACTTTATTCCTTGTTATAGTTGTGATCCTCAAAATAGGTGTAGCTGGATATTTGTAAATAAATCATATTTTAAATGAATCAAGGAAGCTGTTACTTAAAGGAATTTGATGGTTTTTTTAAGAAAATAAGGGTGAAAATTATTCTTCAAAAGTGACCAATAATACTCTCATTTGTCTATGTTGTCAGTATAGATTTTCATCGTAATGACTTACTTCAACAGAGAAAAATCTTTATGACAACTCTGTTGGTAGGGGTACATATGATGAGACTACCCTTGACTAATAGGGAGAAAAAGTTGTTTTTTTTTTTTTTTATTGTTGTAGTTTAAGTGAAAGTTTACGTTTAAAGTTAGTTTCTCATACGAAAATTTATACATACATTGTTATGTGACCCTAGTTGCTCTCCCTATACTGTGACAGCATACTCCTTTCCACCCCTGATTTCCCGTGTCCATTCAACCAGCTCCTAACCCTCTCTACCTTCTCACCTCACCTCTGGACAGAAGCTGCCCATTTAGTCTCTTGTATCAACTTAAGCTAAGAAGCACACTCATCACGAAAATCATTTTATTTCCCACAGTCCAGTCCAATCTTTGTCTGAAGACTTGGCCTTGGGAATTGTTTTAGTTCTGGGTTGACAGAGAGTCCAGGGGCCATGCTTTCCGAGGTTCTTCCAGTCTCAGTCAGACCATTAAGTCTGATCTTTTTACTAGAATTTGAGTTCTGCACCCCACCTTTCTCCTGCTCCATCAGGGACTCTGTTGTGTTCCCTGTCAGGGTGGTCATTGGTTAAAGTATTTTTAAAGATCAGTTTTTCAGTGGCCTGGTATCAGTGAGGTTTGGCCAGGCCTCTTAGGACAGTTGATAAGTCAGGCTCTATCCCTTCTGAGCTGCTTCAGGCCTTACAGAGCACTGAAGGTTTCCCAGGGTGGGGGACCCTTAGCTTGGTGGTATGGGAGATGATCTTGAATGGTTTCACAGGCTCATCAATAAATTACTTTACCTCAAATATTGATAAAGCTATTACCTTTTCTATTCTCTTTCAATTTCAGTTTAATACCAGCAGCAGCCTCTTTGGGAGCCTTGCCCATATTCCTTCACCTTTATCAAGTCAGTGTACACCTACCAGACTTCAGCTGCAAGCACCTGTATGTAGTCTTTGCCTTAAGACGTCTTTGCCTCTGGGGCCTGTTTCGCTACATACAATGCAGGCTAGGAATGCCAGGAAATGAATGTCCCTGGAGGAGCTGTCAACCACTAAACGAGAGCAGTTGGTGTATAAATACCCCAGCTCCCTCACCTTTGTGTGGGCTAAATCGGAGGTATGTTCTATACTGTCTCCCAGAGTTTCTGCAGTGGGATTAAGCTTCAGTTGCTCAGAGCGATAGCTGGTCAGATAATCTATCATTCCCTCCCCTTCCTCACTTCCCAGCTCCCTTATTTTTCTGTGTTTCCTTCACTTCCCAAATAAACTGCTTGCACCTGAATTCTTATCACAGGGTGTGCATCTGGGGAATCCAAATTAGACAGTCCCAGTAAATCTTTAACTCCTTCCAAAAAAAAAAACAAAAAAACACACACATACACAAAAACCCAAACCTTTTGCCGTCGGGTGGATTCTGATTCACAGCGATGCTATAGGACAGAGTAGAACTGCCGTGTAGGGTTTCCAAGGAGCGACTGGTGGATTCAAACTACTGACCTTTTGGTTAGCAGCTATAGCTCTTAACCACTGCAAAAGGAGCCCTAGTGGTGCAACGGTTAAGTGCTTGGCTGCTGACCGAAAAGTCAGCTGTTCGATCCCACCAGTGGCTCCATGAAAGAAAATACCTGGTCATCTGCTCCCGTAAAGATTTACAGCCTAAGAAACCCTCTGGAGCAGTTCTACCTTGTCATATAGGGTCACTATGAGTCAGAATCTTCTTGAGGGCACATAACAACAACAACAGTGCTTGTTAATCTCCCTTTTTATTACAGAGTTAGATCAAGTCTCAGGCTAGAAACTTTGGATTGTTGAGGGCATCTTGCTAGAATTACGAACAATTGTTTTGTTTTCGTTATATTTGTTTTTACTTACCTTCTATTTATTGTAATAATGATTTTCTATTTACTATTGTGATATAAATGGATCCATTTAAATTTAAAAAGTGAGTTGATTTAAATAAAATGTTTATTAAATAATAGAACTGGTAGTAAAATCATGAAATCAATTAGCTGAAGATGGGGGAACACCCTCATATGGGTTGCTGAACTGGCTCTGTATGGTCTTTGTGAGAATGGGAGAGTTTCCCACCATGCGTCATGTGGTGCCTTTACAAAATGGCAAGTAGTGATATCTGATGGCTATATCATTTTATGCCATATTCTCCATAAAATTGGAATTGTCCCTTATGATTGAGCATGTTGAATAAATTTGCTTCATATGTATAATTTAAAAAATGTTTCCTTTTGGAATGTTGCACCTTTTTTCTTCCCCTTTTCTTGGAACAGAAGAGAATAACAATCACCCATAATCCCAATACTACCCTGAAATAATTACTGTTGACATTGTGCTATATTTCATTCCTGTTCTTTTCTAATACTATATGTAAATGATGTACTGAACTCATTCCAGTAAAATCCCCAGATGACTACTAAAAGCAAAGCTCATTTTTAGTTGTCAAATTGTTGTTCTCACCATAGTATTTGATACTCTCGATCCTTCCTGAAGCTCTCCCATGCCTTACTGACTGTGACGATGCTCTTCTCTGCGCCTTCTCCACCTGCTTTAAAGGTCCCCTATCTCTGCCCATCTCTCAAGTGTAGAACTTCCTCTGGTTCTCCCTGAGAAATCTCATCTACCTCATGAAATTCACTACAAATCTATTTGACCCAGATTTCCCTCCTGAGCCCCAGGCTTGGGACATTTTTTCCAGACTGTCCCATGGCCACTTCAAACTCATCATGTCTAAAATTATACTTGTAATCTTCCCCCAGAAATCTGTGTTTCTTCTGTATTTCCAGTATCACCAACTGTTTTAGTCATCTAGTGCTGCTCTCACCGAAATACCACACGTGGATGACTTTAACAAAGAGAGACTCATTTTCTCACAGTCTAGTAGGCTACAAGTCCAAATTCAGGACGTCAGCTCCAGGGGAAGGCTTTCTCTGTTGGCTCTGGGGAAGGTTTGTGTCTTCAGTCTTCCCTTGGTCTAGGAGCTTCTCCATGCAGGAACCTCAGGTCCAAAGGACACGCTCTGCTCTTGGCACTGCTTTCTTGGTGGTGTGAGGCCCCCATGTCTCTCTGCTCACTTCTTTCTTTTATATTTCAAAAGAGATTATCTTAAGACACTATCTAATCTTGTAGATCTCATCCACATAACTGCCCCTAATCCATCTCACTAACATCATAGTGACAGGATTTACAACACATAGGGAAATCATGTCAGATGACAGAATGGTAGACAATCATACAGCACTGGGAATCATGACCTAGCCAAGCTGACAGATGTTTCTGGGGGACACAATTCAATCCACGACACCAGCTTAAGCCAAAGTGTTATTCTTGACTCCACCCTTTCTCTCCCTCACACAGCTAATGAGGAATCAAGTCACTGCCTCAGTGCAGGCTCTTATCGTCTCTTCCTGGGAGGATTGCTCCAGTTACCTGGGGATGCTCCCTACTTTCAGTCCTCCTTGACCCCGTCTATCCACTGCCTGATGCCCAAAGTGATTGTGTTAATACAAAATCTGATCATGATGCTTCTGGCTTAAAATACTCTTGAATGAAAAATCCAGACAAATGAACACTACATTGTTAATTCTAGGGACTGGGGCAGGAGGAAGAGGAGGAGGAGAATCTTGCTTTTTTTCTGTTCATTTCTATAATATTTGATTTTTCTTTAACAATAAGCGTATATTATTTTTGCAATTAAAATGAATAAGGATAAAGATTATCAACAGGTAAAAAACATTCAAGGGTCCTCCTGCCCTGCTGCAAGATGAAGCTCAAATCCCTTACAAAAAACAAAGAAACTTGTTGCCATCAAGTTGATTGGGACTATAGGACCTTATAGTAGGGTGCACACAATCACTTTTAATCCCTTAGCAGGGTGCAAACAATCACTCTGTGCTCTTCCTCTGGTTCTCCCTCAGCTTTGTTTCTTCCATAGAACAGTCTTATACCATATGTCCGACGCTTATATCACCTGCTCCAGGCATCCTGAACCACTTGCAGTTTTCCATTCCTTTGCTCCTGTTGTTTCTTCCATTTGGAGTGCTGTCCCAGTCTTGGCCACTTGTCCTACGTTTAAATATCCTTGTGTCAGCTTCTGTCGCCTCTCCTATAAAGAATTTTCTGGCCCCTGGTTGGAAAGACCACTGCTTCCTTTGTTTGCCACCCTGGAGAAGTCTACCCTGATGCCCGCATGATCTGTTCATATGTTTTCCCCCTTCTCCTCTGTCGGTAACATGCACTCGTCTACTCTTGTCCTCACAGCAAGCGCTCAAAAAACAAAACCTGTCATTTACTGAACATTTCCGCACCTACTGTGCCCTGTGTTTCACGTATGTTATTTCTAATCCTGGAAACAAACATCAAGGCAGAGTATCTCCATTTCATAGAAGCAAAAACCGAGGCTCAAAGAGGCTAAAGCGCTCACAGATAGAGCAGGGATTTGAACCTAGATCTGTCTGACTCCAGAGCCTGTGCTTCTAATGGAGGGCATTCAAGGCAAGGACCACGTCTCACAGTTGTCGCCTTTGTAACAATCAGCACACTTTTGGCTCACTCATTCATCAATAAATACGTATCTTCAAATAATTTAGTAGGATGGTAGCCCATCTCACCAGAAAATATTTACCAGGAATATGAATTAAACTCAATCCTTCTTCCGTGCATTCTTTTAAAGGATGCCCAAGGGCACTTAGAGGGCCACAGAGGGGTTTGCAGGGTGGACTCTGTGTACCTACCCTTGGATAATCTTGGAGTGGATTGTTGGTTGTCATTGTAAAGTTGTTTCCAAGTTTATTATTCAGGAGCATGTCCTTGGGGACAATTTTGTCACTGAATAAGGCACAGACACAGACAAAGGCTCTGTGGCAGGGACTCCACCTCAAGGAAACCCAGAGTTGTTCTGTCTCCCCTGCGCTGAGAGAAGTGGGCGAGCAAAAAGGTGTGAATGCTGTGGGAATCCTTCTGGAAAGCCACGGACCTCCCAGCACTCAGAGCATTGGAGTTGTGTGTATGTGTGTATTGGGAGAGGGGCTTAAGGCAAAGCATGACTCACGGGGGCTGTGAGGCTCTGGGCAAGTCAGAGCTGGCAAGGATGGGGATGGTTCATGCCAGCCTAGCTGGGGGTGAGGGAACCTCTTCTCAGAGCTTCTCACAGCTTCCCAGAAGTGTTTAGTCTGAATAAGGCTGGAGGAAAAGTAGGAATGTAGCAGGGAAAACTGAGGCTCTCTTTACTTCTTGTGGAGCCTTGGTGGTGCAGTGGTTAAGAGCTCAGGCTGCTAACCAAAAGGTTGGCAGTTTGAATCCACTAGTTGCTCCTTGGAAACCCTGTGGGGCAGTTCTACTCTTCCCTATAGGGTCACTATGAGGTGGAATCAACTCCATGGCAATGGGTTTGGTTTGGTTTTTTATTTACTTCTTGCTAGCAAGCATGGGGGAGGGGGCAGAGTAGCAGTTCTGTGAGCCCAAAGAAAGAGTGAAAAATCAGTATGATCACCCATTGCTGTCAAGTCGATTCTGACTCATGGCAACCCCATGTTTGTCAGAATAGAACTATGTTCCATAGGTTTTTCAGTGGCTGATTTTTTGGAAGTCGATCTCCAGAATGTTCTTCCGAGGCACTGCTGGGTGGACTTGAACCTCCAACCTTTCAGTTAGCAGCTGAGCAAGTTAACCGTTGGCACCACTCGGACCTTCTAGTACCCCCCCCCCAAAAAAAAAACACCCATTGCTGCAAAGTCAATTCCAACTCATAGCGACCCTGTAGAGCGAGGCAAACATGCAAACCTACAAAAACAGCATGGTGTGGGGTGTGCACCAACAGGCAGGCCTGCTGTATGGCGGCAACTATGGGCACATTATTCCATTCACTCATCCTAACCCCCAGTGAAAAAGGCATATCCTCTCTGTTTTATGCATGGCAAAACAGAAATGTATCAGCAGTAAGAGGGTTACTAGTTAAGTGCCCGTGCCTACGTTCAAGCCCAGGTCTGTCTGATGCCAATGCGTGTCCCATTCCGGTGCACCATGCATTTAAGAGGCATGTGGAAATTTGTTTGGAAGGTGTACTGTGCAGATGGAGAGTGGGGATAATGTTATTACATCTATACCTGTTACTGCCAGTGCTTAGAGATAAGTGGAACCAAACGTGGTCGGGTTGCTGTTGGGAAGTTGAAGGCTTCCTGCTGACCAAACAGCATTACTTTTTGCTATTTAGGATTTGAGGCACACGGTGTCTTTGTTCTAAAATTTTTAGTAGATACAGAATGAATATTTATTGTTTTTATGAGCGTTGTTTGTATAAAACAAATTTGGGGGAGCGGAAAGGAATAAATATTTGGGACAGCAAACATTTAAATGCCAGTAGTTAGTCTACTTTGTTACCTTGATTTACAATGATAACATCTGGGTGGGGAGTTGAAAAGAGGCAATACTTTTGTTCTTGTTTTATTTAGAATTTCTAAAGTCTAAAGGAATGTTTTTATTGCAAGTACATAAAGTAATGGGGGAAAAAAAAAAGCCACAGATTTAAATGCCATTATGGAAGCTTAACCTCAGGGTGTTAAATGAGTAGAGCTGACTCTAGCAGATTTCTTTTGAATATTTTTCTAGTTTTTCCTTCTTAAATGCCTTCCAACTTTACATTTGTGGTTATAAGAAAGAGGGAGGAAAGGAACATGAGAAAGGAGGGAAACTGAGTGAAAAGAGCCAAAAGCTCCAGGCGAGAAGACCGATTTGGGACCAAAGAGACAGGTTTTATTTGGACGATTCAGACAGTGCGTCTAATACAGCCTGGGGCCGCTCTCTCCTTTGCCTGCATAGATCCAGCCTGGATGACTAAACAGCTATGGGCTTCAGAGTCTTAGGGACTTAAATTCCTAAAATCACATTTAGAGCTGATGGGATGCTTAACGAAGGTCATCTGGAGGGAAATCATCTGATAGACTTAGGAGGGACAGACACTGGGTCTTAAATTCTCACACATACCATTGACCTTGATCAGATGTTATTTTCAGGAAACAAAATAGTCTTGTCTCTGGGGCTTGACCACTTCAAAAATTGCTCTGAAATTTTGAAATATTCCAAAGTTTCATAAGCAGCACCAGGGGTCACAGGGAAGAAAAAAACCCTGGTTTGTGTCTTTCAGGGCCTATTGTTTTATTTCAGATGTGATTGGCCTTATGTTTTATTTGTCTTACATCATTATCACAAGCAGAATGGTGTAACTATGGCAATGCTTATAGAGTTTGTGTGTAATACTTGGGCAGCAGTGCTGTGGGCGGAGGTAGCACACTCCGGCACAAGAAGGAGGATGACATCAAAGAACCTGAAGAGAGAGCACATTTACTTTTCTGATTCAAATTACTTTGTTTGTAAAAGAGTAAACACAATTACCTTAACAACTGAGCTGGGAGGCTCTGAGGGTTTAACATTGCATTGTTTTCCCAGGGAGAGGGTAGGGACTGTGTAGGATCAGGGAGAGAGGCCTAGAGGGCCAGGTGGTTTTATTTGTTTTCCGCTTTCTTCTCTTCTCAGAAGTGAGTTTGGGTAGTTGCAGGGCATCTCAATGAGTTGCTTAAAAAAAAAAAAAAAAAAAATTAGCTTTGCTTATTTTCCATATTTAAATGGAATTTAATTTTTTTAAACGAAATTAATGTTCATCATAGAAAAAAATTAGGTAAGTCAAAAGAAAATAACTACAGAGTTCTATCACCAATTCTCCTCCCACGTTTGTTTCCCCAAAGCCACACTGTTGTCCTACAAAGATATTCTGTGCATTTATGCGTGCGCGCACACACACACACACATACACACGCGTGCACACACACATACACACGTGCACACGTGCACACGCACCTCAGATGATAGCATGCTATTCATTGTTTCATTGTTTGCCTTTTTCTCTTAACACGTCCTGAAGCCCTTTTAAGCTCAGTCCCTGTAGAGTTGCTTCTTACTTTTTATCTGTAGCGTAGTATTCCATTCTGTGGATGTTCCCCAATTTATTCAGCCTGTCTTCTATTGATGACTATTTAGGTAGTTTCTAATCTTTTGCAATTACCAAAAATGTGGAAATTAATATCCTTGCATTTATGTGATTTTGCAATTGTGAGGGTATGCCTGGAGGATAAATAAATAGAAGCAGAATTGCTACATCAGAAGGTATGAACATTTGTGTTTTGGACTGATACGCTACTGTCAAATTGCTCTCCATAAAGTTCATACCAATTTAGACTCCCACCAGCCATGTATGAGAATGCCTGTTTCCTCAGACCCTGGATTTGATTGGCCTTGATATGATGCCGAACTTATGGATCTTTGCCAATCTAGAAGGGAAAAATAGTCCTCAATGTAGTTTAATGCATACTTCTCTTATAAGCAAGGATGAGCATCTTGCATAAGTTTAAAGAGCTCTTTCACTTCCTGTTTTGTGAACTGTGTGCTCATATCTTTTGTCCACTTTTCTATTGGGTTGTTGTTCTTTTTTTTTTCTTATTGATTTGTCATAGCTCTTTATATGTGATAATTTTAATTTTTTGTCTGTGATATGAGTTATAAACATATTTACCTGTTTGCTATTTGTTCAAATTTTTTTCCATGCAATAAGTTTTCATGTTTATGTAGTCAAATATCTTTCTTATCTTGTATTACTTAAGGGTTTTACATCATACTTCAAAAGGCTTTTCCCAAAAGAAGTTATTTTTTAACATCCTTCCATGTTTTTATCTAGTTTGTCTATCCATTCATATTTGATACATCTGGAATTTATTTTGATGGAAGATATAAGGTGAAAAAAAGTTTTATTCATATTTTCCAGATTAGCGCCATTTGCTGCAACATCATTTATTGAATAATCCATCTTTTCATTACTGATACATTACTATTTTATATAAAATTATCTCATGTAATTTGGGCCTATTTCTGGACATTCTGTTTTAGTCCGTTGATCAGTTGGTCTAGTCAAGCACCAGTACCACTTTGTTTTAAAAAGTGTCATTTCACTATATACTTTTAAATCTGGTAGAGCTTGTTTCCTCCTACTACTCTTTTTTTTCCTGAAATTTCGTGGCTATTTTTGCTACCTGTTGCCATCAAGTCAATTCTGACTCATCGTGACCCTATAGGACAGAGTGGAACGGCCCCACAGAGTTTTCAATGCTGTAATCTTTACGGAGGAGCCGTGGTTGCACAGTGGTTAAAGCACTCTGCTGCTAATTGCAAGGCCGCTGGTTTGAACCCCCTAGCCACCCCACAGGAGAAAGATGTGGCAATCTGCTTCTGCAAAGATTTACAGTCTTGGAAACCCTGTGGGGCAGTTCTCCTCTGTCCTATAGGGTTGCAAAGAGTCAGAATCAACTCGATGGCAGTGGGGTTTTGGAATCTTTACGGAAGCAGACTGCCACATTTTTCTCCCACAGAGCAGCTGGTGTGTTCAAACCACCAACTTTTTGGTTAGCAGCTGAGCACTTAACCGTTGCACCAACCAGGGCCCCTTATTCTTACTACAGATGTTAAAATCAGCTTGTCTTGTTCTCCCACAAAAATCCTGTTAGCATTTTTTGTTGGAAACATGTTAAATTAAAAAATCCGTGTAGGGAGAGTTGACATTTTATTATGCTAAGTCTTTATCTGAGAACATGGTATTTTTTTCAAGTCTTTTGTGTGTGTGGGTGTGTGTGTGTGTTGTGGCAGATTCTTTTAATACCTATCCCAGTGTTGTGAACAGAGGTAAAGAGAATCCTTCTTAATGAAGTATTGGGAAGAATACGAGTTTCCTGGAGGGCTATTCAGACAAAGCAGGATTTTGACCTAACTGATATATATTTCTAATCTTTGAGAGATATTTTTCTGTTTATTTAAATATGCATAGTTAAACCAATGATTTCTTTAATAAGAATAAGCACAAAGCTGGTTCCTATGAGAGGGAGATTAAAGATGTCTCAAATGTCCAACTTCTCCAAGCTGCTGTACCACTCTGTCATCTCTGACACCAACTATTCCCCTGCCCCTCAGTACTCTTCTTTTCGTCTTTGGGTTCAGTAATTCACTGCAACATCTCACAGAACATGAACTGTACTTACAGTTAAGTGGTTTATTGGGGAAAATAACAGGGTACAAGTCCATATCAGGATCAACTTGCAAGTAACAGGAACAACTCAGGAGACAGGATACAGTTCGTCAGTCAGGACAGTTTCCAACCAGGACCGCTGTCAACAACTTCTTGGTGTGCCTGCAGGCAGGCCCTTGGCTCCAGCCTACTGCTGCCAGGTCCTGCTAGGGCCTACTGCCTCCTGACTTTGCCGTTTCTTCCCTGCTTCTTGCTATCTTCAGTGTTCTCTCTCGTGTCTCTAAAAACTTCTGTCGGGTAAGCTGCTTACATAGCAAGCTCCTTATCCATTTCAAGGGGTGCCTCCTCCCACCCTCAGCAAGACCACAAGCTAACCATCCCCTAAGTAGGCCACAGTCAGCTAGTTTGCATAGTAATTGGCCAATCCCTGCAAGGGTTTTACATACCTCATTTGTATAGTAAACTGTCCAATCCCTTTGAAAGATTGTGGCCTAGAAAATCATCTGGGCAAAACTACAAACTAAGGGCCAGAAAGGCCATATATAAAGAGAAACTCATTGCCCTGCAATGGTCAATGATTTTGTACCTGTGTAACCATATTCCCATTGCTGTTGAGTCGGTTCCAACTCATAGTGACCCTATAGGACAGAACAGAACTACCCCATATGATTTCCAAGGAGTTGCTGGTGTATTTGAACTGCTGATCTTTTGGTTAGCAGCCGTAGCTCGTCATAGCTCTTAACCACTGTGCCACCAGGGCTTCATGTAGCCATATTAGTAAGATCTAAAAACATTTAAAAAAATTTGTCCTGCATGATTTTCCCTGAAGGGTGTGATAAGAGGCTGACCAGATGATTTTCTGGTCTCTAGAATTTCTCTCTCTTTTTCATTTTTATATTTAAAGTTTATTTTATTTGCTTTTAAAGAATGAACCTCTATTTTGGAATAATTTTAGATTTACAGAAAAGTTGCAGAGATAGTGCAGTGTTTCTCTATTCCCTTCACTCAGTTTTCCCCAATGTTAATATTTAACATAACTATGGTGTATTGGGAGCCCTGGTGGCACAGCTGTTATGAGCTCAGCTCTAACCAAAAGGTCGGCAGTTTGAATCCACCAGCTGCTCCTTGGAAACCCAATGGGGCAGTTTTACTCTGTCCTACAGGGTCGCTATGAGTCAGAATCAACTTGATGGCAACGGGTTTTTGGTTTGGAAGGTGCATTGAGTCAGAACGACTTGATGGCAGTGGGTTTTGATGGTGCATTGGTCAAAACTGAGTCATTAACACTGGTACATTACTATTAACTAAACTCCAGATTTTATTCAGATCCCACTAGTTTTTCCAGTTATGTTCTTTTTCTGTTCTGGGATCCAGTTGCAGGCACCATATTGAATTTAGTAGTATTGCTCTTTGATTTAGTCTACAAAGAGTGAGGCAGCAGTCTTGCTTTTTGCAGCCTCTGGAGTTAACCATGAAAGCCCCTGTATGGCAGGAGGAAACCCCTTCTGATCACAGAGTCAGATCATTTGACACATGATACAGCCATTCTGTCCCAAGTTTGCCTTCCTGTGTTTGCATTACTCCATTATTGTAAACTAAATGTATTTTTAAAAGACAAATCAACATTTTTTTAAAAATGTCTTTGTAGTGTCTCTCTTTCAAATGCTACTGATAAGGTAGTCATGAACATTTGGATGGAACCATTGCTTGTTAAATCAATAAATGGATTATTTTTCATACTGACAACATTTGCCTAATCTATAATGATAAGCAGTATGACTTCATGGTTAAAAGCACAGAGTCTTAAAAGTCTGGGTGCCAATGCTAGCTCAGATACTAAGAAGCTGTATAATAATCTTGGTCAAGTTACTTAATGTCTCTGAGCCTCAGTTTCCCCCTCTGTAGAATGGACTGATCATAAAAACTCCCGGAGAGAACGCATGCAGAGCCCTTAGTACAACAGGCGTTCCTAGTGAAAGGTAGTTTTATACACTGGCCATCTCCTGTTGTCCCTCTTTACGAATAAGCTTTATATCCAGTGTATCACTCGGGACCACAGCTTGGAAATTAGCAACATAATTTTCATGCTGTGAAGGAACAGGCCTGGGAAGAAGTTTGGGTAATATGGGTTCTGGGCAAGTACAGAGAGCGCATTCTACCCCAGCCTCTCCTCTTTCCATGCACTGCTATTTTGTTCTGTACTGAATGTGGTTTTCCTGGGTGTGCTGGCCAGAAAGAGGAGAGAACTGGCTGAGACACACGTGGAAGGTAGAGGAGTACAGACCAGGAAGGATTGTTTCCCTTCTCTCAGGTGGCTGTGTGTGTGGCTGTAGTGCTTGAGTGCCTGCCCAGTTGGGCATTGCCAAGAGGTTTGGTGGCCCAGGCTGGGGCAAAGCCCATAGGCTCGATTCTGGGTGAATCTCCATCTGTCTCCTCCAAGGCTGCGGCTCTGGGGACCCTTAGAGAGCTTCCGCTAAGGGTCATTCTGGGTCCTTCTGGATGCCACTTCCAGACTCTGCTGCCAAAGGGAAGTTTTCTGGTTCACCTGGGAGCATTCAGAAAAATCCAGAGAAGAGGAGAGGAGGGGAGAGATGAGCTCCTGGATCTGCTGTACAGCCCATCCTGAGCTACAGGTAGAGATTCTAGCTTGGAGTTTTTCTTTTCTTTTTTTTAAAATTTTTTCCATACAAAAATTTATACATACATTGTTATGTGACTCTAATTGCTGTCCTCATACTGTGACAGCACACTCCTCCTTTCCACCTCTGATTCCCCATGTTCATTCAACCAGTCCTGACCCTCTCTGCCTTCCCATCTCACCTCTGGACAGAAGGTGCCTGTTTAGTCTTTTGTATCTACTTGAGCTAAGAGGCACACTCCTCATGAGTATCACTTTATGTCCCACAGTCCAGTCTAATCCCTGTCTGAATTGGCCTTGAAAATTGTTTTAGTTCTGGGCTGATAGAGAATCCAGGGGTCATGCTTTCCGGGGTTCCTCCAGTCTCAGTTAGACCTTTAAGTCTGGTCTCCTTACGAGAATTTGAAGTTCTGTACTCCACCTTTCTCCTGCTCCATCCGGGACTCTCTGTTGGGTCTTAGGCTGATGAAGTCTCTGGTTTATATGGCCCTTTCTGTCTCTTGGGCTAGTACTTTCCTTGTGTCTTTGGTGTTCTTCATTCTCCTTTACTCGAGGAGGTTGGAACCAAATGATGCATCTTAGATGGCCGCTTGCAAGCTTTTAAGACCCCAGACACTGTTCACCAAAGTAGGGTACAAAACATTTTCTTAATAAGCTTTGTTATGCCAGTTGATCTAGATCTCCCCTGAAAGCATGGTCCCCAGACCCCTACCCCTGCTACTCTGTCCCTCAAAGTGTTTGATTGTATTCAGGAAACTTCTTAGCTTTGGTTTAGTCCAGTTGTGCTGACTTCCCCTGTATTGAGTACTGTCCTTCTTTTCACCTAAGATAATTCTTATCTACTATCTAGTTAGTAAATAACCCTCCTCCTCCCTCCCCACCCTTGTAACCATCAAAGAATGTTTTCTTTTGTGTTTAAACCTTTTCTTGAGTTCTTATAATAGTCGTCTTATACAATATTTGTCCTTCTGTGACTGACTAAATTCACTCAGCATAATGCCCTCCAGATTCCTCCAAGTTAAAAGATGTTTCACAGCTTCATCATTATTCTTTATAATTGTGTAGTATTCCATTGTGTGGATATACCATAATTTATCCATTCGCCTGTTCATGGTCACCTAGGTCGTTTCCATCTTTTTACTATTGTGAACAGTGTTGCAGTGAACATGGGTGTGCATATATCTATTCGTGTGACGGCTCTTATTTCTCTAGGATGTATTCCAAGGAGCAGGATAGCTGGATCATATGGTACTTCTATTGCTAGCTTTTTAAGGAAGTGCCAAATCGATTTCCTAAGTGGTTGTACCATTTTATATTCCCACTGACAATGTATAAGTGTTCCAGTCTCTCCACAACCTCTCCAGCATTTATTGTTTTGTGGTTTTTCGATTAATGCTAGCCTTGTTAGGGTGAGATGATATCTCATTGTAGTTTTGATCTGCATTTCTCTAATGGCTAATGATCGTGAGCATTTCTTCATGTGTCTGTTCGCTGTCTGAGTATCTTCTTTGGTGAAGTGCCTGTTCATATCCTTTGCCCATTTTTTAATTGGGTTATTTGTCTTTTTGTTGTTGAGGTTTTGCAGTATCTTGTAGATTTTAGAGATTAGATGCTGATCGCATTTATCGCAGCCAAAATTTTTTTTTCCCAGTCTGTAGGTTGTCTTTTTACTCTTCTGGTTAAGTCTCATGATGAGCATAAGTGTTTGATTTTTAGAGCTCCCATTTATTTGGTCTCTCTTCTGGTGCTTGTGTGTTGTTACTTATGGTTCTATTGTGTTTATGCCATGTATTAAGGCTCCTAGCATTGTCCCTATTTTTTCTTCCATGATCTTTATAGTTTTCAATTTTGTATTTAAGTCTTTGATCCATTTTGAGTTAGTTTTTGTGCATAGTGTGAGGTATCGGTCTTGTTTCAGTTTTTTGCAGATGGATATCCAGTTATGCCAGCACCATTTGTTAAAGAGACTGTCTTTTCCCCAATTAAGGGACTTTGGGCCTTTGTCAGATATCAGCTGCTCATAGGTGGATGAATTTATGTCTGGATTCTTTATTCTGTTCCATTGGCCTGTGTATCTGTTGTGGTACCAGTACCAGGCTGTTTTGACTACAGTGGCAGTATAATAGTTTCTAAAATCAGGTAGTGTGAGGCCTCCCACTTTGTTCTTCTTCTTGAGCAATGCTTTACTTATTTGAGGCCTCTTCCCTTTCTGTATGAAGTTGGTGATTTGTTTCTCCATCTCATTAAAAAATGCTGGTGGAATTTGGATCGGAATTGTATTGTATCTGTACATCGCTTTGAGTAGAATTGACATTTTCACAACGTTGAGTCTACCTATCCATGAGCAAGTTATGTTTTTCCACTTATGCAGGTCTCCTTTGGTTTCTTGCAGTAGTGTCTTGTAGTTTTCATTGTATAGATCTTTTACGTCTCTGGTTAGATTTATTCCTAAGTATTTTATTTTCTTGGGGGCTATTGTAAATGGTATTGATTTGGTGATTTCCTCTTCGAGGTTCTCTTTGTTGGTGGAGAGGAATACAACTGATTTTTGTATGTTTATCTTGTATCCTGAAACTTTGCTGAAATCTTCTATTAGGTCTAGTAGTTTTCTTGTGGATTCTTTGGGGCTTTCTGTGTATAAGATCATATCATCTGCAAATAGAGATACTTTGACTTCTTCCCTACCAATCTGGATGCCCTTTATTTCTTTTTGTAGCCTAATTGCTCTGGCTAGGACCTCCAGCACAATGTTGAATAAGAGTGGTAAGACTTATTGTAATTAACGTTTTTCAGCCAATGCTGTTATCTTTGCAAAACTTGACACGTTTTGCAATATGGAAATAAGAGTTCCTGGCTTTGTACATAAAGACCTTCCATCTCAGCTTTCATATTTCTTTACCTGGAGGTGATACTAAGGATTCCTTCTTCTTTTTTTAATCTTTTTTTTTCCTATCATGGTTACAAAGTCCTGATATATATAAAAGCGATATTGTTATATCATTTTCTGAGTGGAAAATTCCTTATGAGAAATCAGAACCTTAAATTACGAAGTTGCTGTCCTCTCTAATGATGGTGTCCTTAATAATGTTTGGAGTACCTCATAGATAACAGATAGCCTCCAGCAGGCCTATTTAGCAACAAAAATAGTCTCCAAACCCAGTAATAAATAACCCACATATCTACAGCATTCTTCTAGACATACATACATAGGGTCAGGGACATGGGAACAGAAAAGGATGATTTTTAGTATAGTATGACCTTGTAGAATAAATAAACTGAGCAATGCTTTCTTTGCTGTGATGTATTTTATGTAGGACACCGTTTACATTTTTGTTGCTTCTCTGTAAAGTTGGTATATGGAGCTTTACATCTTAGAATATGAATGCAAATTATCGTTACAATATTATGGAAAAGAAAGAAGCCTCATGCATACATTTGTTGCACTGCTTGCTTTTTCTTCTTCCAGGAAAACCAGTTGGGCTATTAAGGAAACCTCTGGACATAGAGCAGAGCAAGATAAGGCAAGATTTCAGAGAGAATAGCTGTTTACCATCAAAGAGAACTGGGTTCCACACAGCCATGGTGTATTATACACAAAGACGAAGGTAAATGCTTCATGGTTTTTACGAGTAATTTACTGTGCTTATATAAATGCATTAGAGCTTCTAGAATTCTTACTGATCATATTACTTGCTTTTCTGTTGTTTTAAAAAAAATAAAGCCAAATAATCAAATGTAATTAAAAAAAGTCAGTTGTCTGGATTTCCCCCCAAGGAGCTAGATGCTTATGTTGTTTAACTCCTGTATATCAGAGAGGAATGATATGTTCCCTATGATAAATGCCCATTTATGATGCCATATAATGACAGTTTACTAGACTTTCATTTACTGAACTGCCTTCCTCTGCTCAGTTTTAAAAAGCAGCAGTTTTACTTGGAGTTATATATTTCTTGGGTTAATTTGTATTTTATAAATATGTGTGATTATCAATTCATTCTCTCCGTAGCACGTGTGGACCCTGCAGCTTATGGCAGTGCTGTTATCTGTTGTAGGGATGCAGACGTGCTCTTTGATGTGTTATTCTCGGGGACTTGGGAGGATAAAGATTCAGCCCCGCCCTCCAGATGGGCTGAGAATGCAGCAGTGGGTTATGTGCATTTCTGTACAGCAGGGTTGTAACTTTCTAATCTGTAGCGTATTGTAGATAACAGGAAAGCCAAGAGGCTGGCATGCTCACGGTCCTGAGAGCATTCCCTCAGGCCAGCACTGGAAACAGAGGCTCTGTCTTCAGGGACTGGTAGCCTCTGCCCATTCCTGCTCTGTGCCACTTTCACACAGGGCTCTGCTCTGTCCTTCAAGGACGGGACGCAGGGCATTGCCAGCCCACAAACGCCCCTCCCTGTACATGTTTGCCTCAGTGAACTTCCCCCACACCCACTGTGTGGGATGGGGTACATGACACAGCAAAAATGCTAAGAGTGACTAATAATAATAATACTGATAATAACAAACACGTAATGTCAGCGTATGCCAGAACCTGTTCTAAGTGCTGGATTTATATTAACTCAATTAATCCTCACAACAACCCTGAAAGGTAGATTTTTTTCGTATCCTCAATTTACAGATGAGGAAACTGAGGCACAGAGTGGTTACCTGTGTACCTTTCTTATTCTCTGGCCCCAAACCTGTGTTATTTTAGTGGATACAGATTGGTCCTTGGTGTTGAGATTCATTTTTGGTTTTGCCCCTTGGGACTTCATTCTTGTTTTTATTAGTTCATCCTTTCAGTCAGTAAATACGTGCTGAGAGGTACTATGAGCCAAACACTGTTAGTGCTGAGGATATAACAGAGAACAAGACAGACATAATGTTAGCCCCACAAAGCTTACAGTCTATGTGTTGATGGTTGGTGAAATACTGGGTGCTGTGAGAGAGCAAAAGGAGCCCTGGTGGCGTAGTGGTTAAGTGCTCAGCTGCTAATGAAAAAGGTCAGCGTTTCGAATCCACCAACTGCTCCATAGGAGAAAGATGTGACAGTTTGCTTCTGTAAAGATTACAGCCTTGGAAACCCTATGGGGCAGTTCTGCACTGTCCTATAGCATAGCTATGAATTGGAATTTACTCTGTGGCAGCACGTTTGGGTAGGAGAGCAAAGCAGGGGGATCTGGAGTCAGAGCCATTTCCCGGCAGGGGGTGGGATCTAGCAAGTGAAGAGAGAAGAGAAAAGTGTTCTAGGGAGAGGGAAGTCCAAGGGGGAGAGGATTAGGAGGCCTGTGAGATAAAGAGAACCTGTTGCTTGCGGAACTGAAAACTAAGTCAAATATGGGATGTGGTGCAAACAGTTTGCACTCAGCTACTAACCTAAAAGTTGGCAGTTAGAATCCACCCAGGGGCACCACAAAAGAAAGGCCTGGAAATCTGCTTCCATAAAGATTACCAAGAAAACCCCATGGAGCCGTTCTACTCTGTAACACATGGAGTCACCTTGAGTTGGGATCGACTCAACAGCATCGGGTTTGTTTTTGTTTTTTGTAGTTGGAGGGAGAGAGTGGGCAAGAGATGACACTGGAGAGGCAGGCAGGGGTCAGAGGTGGAGGGTCTGGTACCCCATTGAGAGTTTGGACTTTAAATTCAAAGAGAAGCCTTTAAAAGGTGTTAATCGGGGATGTGATGGAATCAAATACACACCTGCTCTGTAGAGAATTCCCTGAAGTAGAGGCAAATCTGTGACTGGGAAGACCAGGTAGGTTGCTGTTGTAGTAATCCCCTGACCCTCGGAGACACTTCCTTAGTAACACTATCCTGTGGAGATGCTGATAAGTTTGCTCCTCAGTTAGCAGACGCTCTGCACGGTATGATAGAATTGCTTACATTCTCCCAAAGGCCAGTGAATAAGAACATGGTGATTTACGTAGCCAGGTCTGACTGATCCTAAGGTTCCAGCAGCCTGTGTGCTCAACTGAGGCGCGTTGGGGAGGAACAGAGCTCAGAAACAAGGCCTTTGGATGTTTCATCGCTCGTTTGTGCTTTCGATTGACGTGCCAATTTAATAAATATGTTTGGACTCGAATTTTTATCCAATTAATAATTGATGATGATGATAGCTACCATTTCTAGGCACTGTTCCTAGGCCTTTTAAGTAGATTATGTCATTTATTCTTCACAATGGCCCCCTAAGATGGGTGTTTATATATTCCCTGCATTCCAGTTAAGGAAGCTGAGGCAGAGAGAGCTTAAATTAGTTGCCCAGGTCACACAACTAGCAAGCAGAGGGGAACCAAGATCCTACTAATTGAATGACTGAGTGAATAAATGAATGGCAAAACCCACTCCCTCCTCTCATGTGCCTCTCCTAACATGTGAGAATGCTATGTGACTGTGAACTTTCGGCCAACGGTGGATAATCTCCACTGTCTTCATGTAGATTAAGCAGCTCTGTGTAGTCCCCTTAGTCCACTATCTGTGACTCAGACCCAGACCCTGGAATGGAGAAAGAAGAATGCAACCGTTAACCTTTCTATGTTGTAGGGAGCTTGTTGCACTTGGCCAGTTAATTAAAACAAGTTTCTACTAGGAAGGTAATTTCTGTAGGGAAGATGAGTACAGAAAAATAAGCCATTCTCATTCTCAAGGAGTTGATAGTTAAATTGAAGTGCACATACACCCTCAAAAGATAATAACATACAAGAAACAGTGAGGGCTGTATTTTAACTTTTGTGGGTCTTCAGCACTTTTGCCTTTGTGGGCCCTTTCCTCTAAAAAAAACAATAAAAATTATATTTTACGACTGTGTTGGTACAAAGATAAATGCAACCCAGACTGGATTCATTACTACCTATTCCTTATTATTTCTTTTTCCTCTTATTTTAAAAGAAATTAAAATTAAAACATTTTTATGGAGCTCCTAAGCACTGTGCCTAATGGATAAATGGACCCTGATTCCCAATAAATAATACCATGAGAAGAAATCAGATGAGGGAGAGAATGTTTGGATCTGAACTCTGGCTCACAGGGGTGCCAAGTGGTCAGTTTCCAGGGTAAGGCAGAGACAAAGTGGGAAGCTGAAAAATAGAAGTCTGGAGTGCAGTGGGAAGGAGAAAGGGAGGACAGGAGAGAGATAGGAGTTGTTAGGTGCCATTGAGTTGATGTCCAACTCATAGCGGCCCCATATGACAGAGTAGAACTGCCCTATAGGGTTTCCTAGGCTATAATCTTTACAGGAACAGATTGCCAGGTCTCTCTCTGGTGGAGTCACTGAATGGGTTCGAACTACCAATCTTTTGGTTAGTAGCTAAGTGCTTAACTGCTGCACCACCAGGGCTCCTGAGAGAAACTAAAGTTCTTTTATCGGAGGATGGCTGTGGAGTCTGGGAGGGGATTACTAAAAGACTGTGTGCAGGGTGGGGGAAAGCAACGTGGGCCATCGTAGGCAGGGAAGGGCCCATGGTGAAGATGGTTTCTGCTGTGGGCCCTGGATGATGACCAGGACCTTGAGAGCCAAAGAGTAGAGCGGGGGAGTCTTGGTACAGGGGCAAGACTGTGCAAGGTCATCTGGAAAGGCAAATGGGTGCAGGAGGATGTGGTGGATACCAGAAACTGGGTCACTCCACATCCATGGAAACTTTATTCTGGTGTTTCTTCGTATTGCAGCGGCTGCTGTTCACAGACTCCTTTGTAGCTAGGGTTCTGGATGTGATTTAGGGTTAACCAATCAGATGCATCTTGTGTGACTTGAATTCAGACCCAAGTTAAGTTGGAAGAAGCATGGCATAGGCACAGTTTTGCATAAAGAAAAAGCCTTAATACACAAGCCCATTTCAAGCCTTTGTTTGCATCTACTGAGCAAGTCATACGGCTGAGCCCAGAGTCAAAGGGGTGTGGCAGATCACTGCAAAGTTACGTGGCAAAGGGCATAGATACAGGGAAGGGTGAAGAACTAGGACTGTTAAGGTAATCCCCCACAGGGAGTAACATGATGCAATCCACATGTTGAAAGGACCACTCTGGTAGCTGCGTGGAGAAAACATTGCAGGGGAGCAAGAGTGGAAGTAGAGAAAGCAGTCCAAGGGCTATGGCATGAGTCTAAGTGAGAGGTGATGGCGGCTTGGACTAGGGTGGTAGCAGAGGAGATGGTGAGAAGACATTGAGTTTTGGATATATTTTAAAGGTAAAGCTGACAGGATTTGCTGATGACTTAGACGTATAAGAAAGAAATAAAAAGATGATGTCTCACTGTTGTCCTGAGTAAGTGGATGTCATTTCCTTTAAGGCCTCAACTGTCAAAAAAAAAAAGCAGTTTTCAATGGTGATTACATGAGTGTGTTCACTTTGTGATAATTCATGGAGTCATCATGGAGTCGTATACTCTGTGCATTTGTTTGTGTGGTTTTCTGTCTTTAAAAAAAAAAAAGCTAGTGAAAAGATGCTTAATAAATACTAGGAGTCAACCTCACCACTTCCTTTAACTCACTCCCCTTGGCCTGTAGACTCTTCATTTGAAGTATCTGTTGAGTTTATTCTTAGCTAGCATTGGTGCTATAGTGGTACGCATAGCTGCATTCCAAGTAGTCGACCCGGGTTCAATTCTCAGCCAACACCGTTCTTTGGAGCCCTGGTGGCACAGTGGTTAAGAGCTATAGCTGCTAACCAAAAGTTTGGCAGTTCGAATCCATCAGCTGCTCCTTGGGAACGGTATGGGGCAGTTCTACTTTGTCCTGTAGGGTCACTATGAGTCGGAATTAACTCCACGGCAACCAGTTTTTTTGAGTTGAATTTATTATTTCTCTCCATCTCCCTTGTTTGTGCTTCAGTTCAGATCTCTTGCCTGGACAATTGCAGTAAAACTAACTTACCCCACTGCCTCTAGTCCATCCTCACACCACAGCTAAAAAAATCTTTATAAAATACAAATCTGATCATGGCTCTTTCCTACCAAAAATTACTTCCTTATAGAATTAAGGCCAAACTCTTTATGATGTTTATGATGTAACCCCCTTTCAGGTCTAGCTTCTATGTCTCTATAACCCAGTCTTCCACTGCTGTCTCCTCACCCTATGTTGCAGCCATGTTGGTCTGTTTGCAGTTTACCCAACACCCTGGAGCTTGTGCGCATGTGTTCCTATACCTGTAATGCCTTCCTTCCTGCACTGGCCTGGATGAGACCCCAGTCCATTCCCTGTGCCTCTGTGAAGTCGTCCCAGTCTTCCCAGGCAAAGCCTCACATCCTCCTTTTTGCTAACACTTGGCCTATTTGTATTACTACAAATCTCACACTATATTGTAATTATTTTTAAGGCAAAGTTTATTTTATTGTTCCTATAGAAGAGACCTGAATAATGAGTGGGAACTAGCCATTTGGATATGACCTGTAAAAGAAAGTAATAGAAAGAACTAGAAAGCATGCCAAATCTTACCATTTAAAATTTTTTCCTTTTATTATTTGCTTTCAGTCTTTTTTTTAATGCTCATTTTCCCCCATAGTTGGAAATATACAATATACATTTTGCATCTTGCTTCTTCATGTATTAGAAAAGAATGATTTTCCCTTGATATTTAAAAACACTTCATATGTGTTTATGAAAAACCTATTTCCGTGTGTTTTTTTTTTTTTTAACAAGCACCTTTACTTTCTTATCTGTGGAGTTTTTGGACACATGTTATTTGCCCATCAATTTATCGAGTGTAGTGATTTACATAGATTTGTGTAAGCCTTTTCTATATCAAAAATATATTAACCCTTTTGTCAGTTTTGAAAATATTAGTTAGTTCTGCATTAGGCTATAAGTAATAGAAAAATCAGGTATATTACCGTTCTGTTGTTGCTGTAACAAATTACCACACTTGGTGGCTTAAATAACACAGATTTATTATCTTACAGTTCTGAAGGTCAGAGGTCTGAAATGGGTCTCACTGGACTAAAATCAAAATGTTGGTAGGGCTGTGTTCCTTTCTGGTGGCTCTAGGAAAGAATCTGTTTCCTTGCCTTTTCCAGCTTCTAGAGGCTGCCCACATTCCTTGGTTCATGGCTCCCTTCCATCCTCAAAACCAGCAATAACAGGTGGAGCCCTTTTCACATAGCATCACTTCAATTTTTGCTTTTGTCACCACGTCTCCTTCTCTGACTGTGATCCCTCTTCTACCTTCTTCTCCCACTTTTAAAGACTCTTGTGATTACATCAGGTACACTTAATAATCCAGGATAATCCCATTTCAGGGGTAACTGATTAGCAACCTTAATTCCACTTTGCTATGTAGCATAACATATTCACAGATTCAAGGGATTAGGACATGAGCATCTTGGGTGAGGGGAGAGGGCATTATTCTGCGCACCACCACTACCAAGAGTAATGTAAACAAGTGAAGTGTTTACTTGTTTTATGCAGAATAAAGTCTAGGGGTGTCAGTTTAGGAATGGTCTGCTAATTTAATGAAGTTATCAGGTATCCAGATCGTTCCATCTATTTGCTTTATCATCCTTAGTGTGTGATTTTTTGACACTGTGCATGTTGCTTCATGGTTGCCAGGTGGCTGCTAAACCTCCAGGCATTTCATGCATCCTCCTGGAAAGAAAAAGGAGACAGTATGAAGGGCAAAGAAACAAAAAGGCTGAAGGGTATGTCAACTGAGAATGTGTCTTAGGCCAGATTCCCCAGAAAAAGACTCTGACCTGTTCACGTGCTAGTGATTTACTAACAAAGTGTTTCCAGGAGAAATTGCTAAGTGGAGTAAGGGAAGCAGCATAGAGAAAGGATAAAGTCAAGGGAGGGATTGATTTCAGATGAAGTGTCGGCTTCAACTTTATCCCTAGGGGAGCTCTGAAGAGTAAATTACACCAGAGTTTGCCTTGTCTCCAGGCAAAGTGGCTCCAACAGCCCAAAGTCGGTTCTCTGAAGACCGTAACAATTGCCAGCTGCTAGAGGAGCCCACAGGTACCAGGGGATGGGTGCGCAGAGCAGGTAGAGGGGAGCTGGGCAGGGCACCAGGCATTTGCTACATTACGTCCCTTTTATAAAACTTCCCTAGATGCCCTACTTAGCAATCCCCAATACATTCCTTTGAGCCAGACTTACCACAATAGCCACCCCTAGCTGCAAAGATGACCAAAATGGTATTTTTAGTTGACTACATTGGCAGTTTGGACAAAATTAGGATTCTGTTCATAAGGAAAAGGGCGAGAATAGATACTGGGTAAGCAGCCATCAGAGTCTGCCAAAATATATTTCTCATTTTGTTTGCTATTAAATTTTGGTCATTTTTTTCTTAAGCAGAAGATTGAAATTTTTATATAGTAGATATTTTCTTTTGTAAGTTCTTCTAGTATTCTAAAGCTTAAAGTGGTCTTCTTAAAGGGAGAGTCATTGCTTAGGAGACACTGAGTTTCTGTTAAGGGTGGTGGGAGAATTTGGAAACATACAGTGGTTATGGTTGAACGTGATGAACGTAGTTAATGTCACTGAATAGTACATGTAAAAAATGTTGAAATGGCAAATGCTTTGTTATATATAATTGGCCACAATAGAAAAAAATTTTTTTAAGTCCTTCTTAAACAGAGATCTGAAAAATATCAACCTACTTTATCTTATTTTCTGGTTTATGAAAATATTTAACTTTTCAGTTGGTCCCAACCACCTGGAGTAAAGGAGAATGAAGAACACCAAAGACGCAAGGAAAGTACTAGCCCAAGAGACAGAAAGGGCCACATAAACCAGAGACTTCATCAGCCTGAGACCAGAAGAACTAGATGGTACCCAGCTACCACCAATGACTGCCCTGACAGGGAACACAACAGAGAATCCCGGATGGAGCAGGAGAAAGGTGGGGTGCAGAACTCAAATTCTAGTAAGAAGACCAGACGTAATGGCCTGACTGAGACTGGAGGAACCCCAGAAAGCATGGCCCCCGGATTCTCTATCAGCCCAGAACTAAAACAATTTCTGAGGCCAGCTCTTCAGACAGGGATTAGACTGGACTGTGGGACATAAAGTGATACTTGTGAAGAGTGTGCCTCTTGGCTCAAGTAGGTACAAAAGACTAAACGGGCAGCTTCTGTCCAGAGGCAAGATGGGAAGACAGAGAGGGTTAGGAGCTGGTTGAATGGACATGGGAAATCAGGGGTGGAAAGGAGGAGTGTACTGTCACAGTAAAGGGAGAGCAATTAGGGTCACTTAACAATATATGTATAAATTTTTGTATGAGAGACTAACTTGAAATGTAAACTTCGTTTAAACTACAACAATAAAAAATATGTATTTAACTCTTCAATCTATAACGTACTTCGGTGAATAATGGCAAGTGAGACTATAAATGAAAATTTTCACAAATCTCTAACAAATTTCCCCGAAATTATGTGTGTGCACATATAAATGCAAGTCAAGTACTTCATCTGTTGCTTACTTAAAACAGCTTTCCTTCGAACACTGAAGAAAAGACTTTCTACATACACACTGTGTTCTGTTTGGGACTATGTTTTTCATTCCATTGGTTTGTCTGTTTAGTCTTTCTTTTTTTTAAAGTGATATTTTATTGTGTTTTTGATGAAAGTTTACACAGCAAATTAGGTTCCCATTTAACAATGTCTACACATATTGTTTGGTGACATTGGTTACATTTTTCACAATGTGTCAGCATTCTCATTATTTCCATTAATCTAGCTTTCCTGCCCGCCCTCCCCTTACCTTCTCATCTTTGCTTTAGGGTAAATGTTGACCGTTTGGTCTTGTATGGATGATTATTTAAGAGATCATAGTGCTCATGAGTGATGTTGTTTATTTTATGAGGCAGTCTGTTTTTTGGTTGAAAGGTGACTTCTGGGAGTGGCTTCGGCTCCAAGTTTAAAGGGCATCTCAAGGCTGTAGTCTCAGGGGTTCCTCTAGTTTCTACTGGTTCAGTAAGTCTGGCCTTTTTTAGGAGTTTGAGTTTTGCTCTACATTTTACTCCCATTCTGTCCAGGAGTATCTGTTGTGTCCCTGGTCAGAATGGTCGGTAGTGATAGCTGGACACCATCTAGTTCTTCTGGTCTAAAGATAGATGAGGCCATGTTTCATGTACGCTGTTAGTCTTGTGGACTAGTTTCTTCTGAGTCTTTGGTTTCCTTCTTTCTCTTTTGCTCCAGCCAAGTACAGACCAATAGTTGTACCTGAGATGGTCGCTTGCAAGCTTTTAAGACCCCAGACACTACTCACCAAACTAGGATGTAGAACTTATCTTTATGAGCTATGTTATGCTGATTGACCGTGTTGTCCCCACAAGACTATGGTCTGAAGCCTTCAAACACAGTGAACCAATCTCGCGAGATATTTTGTTATGTCTAGGAAATATTTATATGTGCTTTGTTATATATATGAATATGTATGCAGAAACATGTATATACATATACCTACAGATACACCTATACATGCACACTCATATACTTACATATGCCTTCCTAAGCACAAATATGCATGCCTGTCTACCTATGTGACCACACACGTATTTTTTGTTTGTTATTATTGTTGTTGCAAAATTGTAAATGTTATATCATTACCAAAATTGTCTCTTATTCTTGTGTACTTCTTAGTGTTATCATTTATCTTGGTCAGGTTGTGCAGACTTCATATTCTATATTGCCATTCTATATTGCCCTTCATTACGCCAAAAATAACAAGTGTCTACTATCTAGAAAGTAATTTCCCGTCATTCCCCCTCCCATCCCTGGTAACCACCAAAGAACACTGCTTTCTGTATGTATACCTATTCTTGTCTTTTTATAAAAGTGAGACGATACAATATTTGTCCTTTTGTGACTGATTCATTTCACTCAGCATCATGTCCTCCAGATTTATTTATTCTTTCTTCAATACATTTAGAAAAATGTGATTTTGAAAATTGTAATAGGGCAAGTTCCATCCTCATTTCTCTTCTTAAGTTACCAGTGGGTTTCATCAACTGACTTTCAGCATCTATTGATGTGATCATCTGATTTTTCTAAATGACCAACTCATGTGTATTTATTAATTAGCTCTGTCACTAAACATCTGCGAGCTTCAGTTTTCCCCCCTGAAAAAGAAGGGGTTCAATTCGATGATTTTCAGGCTCCTACCCGGGTCTGACATTCTATCATCTTAAGAATTATCTAGCTGTCTGAAGAAGATTCCACTTGGCTGACCATGTAGAACCCAGTAGTGGTTGCTCCGTGTGTGGACTGATAGATGCTTTTATGTGAGAGGTGAGGTGAGAGGGCGCTTCTAGAAATCCAGTGGCTTCTCATCTTCCTACTAGTACACCTTGCTGCTTCTGTCTGCCTGGAGTAGCTTCATCCCTGGGGCACCACAAAGTCAACTTTTCTCAAGAAAAAGTAGAGGAAAACAATAACTTGAATCATTAAAGAATAACAGTAGAAGTATTTAATAAATCAATGTATGTAAAGTACTTAGACTATTATCTTTGTTATTCTTTTATTTACTATT
Source organism: Dugong dugon (assembly GCA_030035585.1). Classification (NCBI taxonomy): domain Eukaryota; kingdom Metazoa; phylum Chordata; class Mammalia; order Sirenia; family Dugongidae; genus Dugong; species Dugong dugon. Next base: position 13,234,827 of record CM057463.1, on the reverse strand, counting down.
CCACAATTAATGTGAGATGGGAGACCTGAATCTACTGATCCTTTAATTGATCTTAGTTCACTCTTGCTTCTCATTCACTTAGCATCTCCTCACACAGAGACTCTCCAGTGTTTCATTCTAGTGTTTAGAGTTCTGTTCTAGTGTTTTGCCTGCAGTGTGGCCCCTAAATGAAGTCAATTGCTTCATCTGGTGTTTACCTAAAGAAACAGCTTTCCTTCAAACACCAAAGAAAAGACTTGCTATGCTGGACTTGGAGTCCCTGGGTGGAGCAAATGGTTAAGCGCTTGGCTGCTGATTGAAAGGTTGGTGGTTTGAGTATACCCAAAGGCACCTCGGAAGAAAGGCCTGATGATATATTTCCAAACAATGAGCCACTGAAAATCCTATGTCAGAAAAATCCTATGTCAGAAAATCCTACTCTGACACACATGGGGTCGCCTGAGTCAGAATAGACTGGACAGCAACTGGTATTTTGGACTTACTGAGAGATGCTATGTCAATTTTCAAATTGATACTTTCTAAGGAATTTTCAGGAGTTATTGGGGCTACTTGTGATTTTTTGGTTTAGTGTGTACCTACCCCACTCCTCAAAGATGGGACTCCCCTGTCTCTTACTTCGTGTCTTGACACAGGAAGCATTTGGATGCCTGTGACACCCACTCACGGTACCTTCCTCCTGAGGCCATTTAGATCTCATTATTTAAAGTCTGGAGCTCTGGTATTTCAGTGGTTAAGATCTTAGCTGCTAACCAAAAGGTCAGCAGTTGGAATGCACCTTGGAAGCCCTATGGCTCTGTCCTATAGGGTTGCTATAAGTCAGAATCGACTTGACAGCAATGTTTGTTTGTTTTTTTAATGGGTTATTTAAAGTCTAGTGAGAGATTTTCTTTCTTTACTTTCATACTGTATTTTATATGTTTAGTTTCATCATTTTAAAAAGGAGTGATTCATATTAAGAAGTAGAGAATGCCAAAAAAAAAAAAAAAAAAAAAAAAAAAACCCAAAGCAGTTGCCATCAAGTTGATTCTGACTCATAGCGACCCTATAGGCCAGAGTAGAACTGCCCTATGGGGTTTCCAAGGAGCGGCTAGCAGATTCGAACTGCTGACCTTTTGGTTAGCAGCCATAGCTCACCATAGGTCTTAACCAGAGAGAAAATTTGTTGTTGTTAGTTTCCATTGAGTTGGCTCCAACTCATGAAGACCTTGTATGCAACAGATTGAAGCATTGCTAGGTCCTGCGTCATCTTCACGATCGTTGGTATGTTCGAGTCTATTGCTGTGGCCACTGTGTATTTTGAGTGACTTCCGACCTAGGGAGCTCATCTCCAGCACCGTATCAAACAATATTCTGTTGTGATCCATAAGGTTTTCATCAGCAGATTTTCAGAAGAAGCTCACCAGGCCTTTCTTCCTAGTCTGTCTTAGTCTGGGAGCTCTCCTGAAACCTGTCCACCATGAGTGGCCTTGCTGGTATTTGAAATACTGGTGGCACAGCTTCCAGTATCATAGTAACATGCAAGCCAACACAGTATGACACCTTATTAATGGCATTGTGGATTTCTCAGTGACTTATGAAAGTGTTTTCTTAATGGTTAAACAAACAAGCAAAAAAAAAACCAAACTTGTTGCTGTCGAGTCAATTCTGACTTGTAGCGACAGCGTAGAACTTCCCCATGGTGTTTCCAAGGAGTGCCTGGTAGATTCGAACTGCCAACCTTTCGGTTAGCAGCCATAGCACTTGACCACTATGCCACCAGGGTTTCCAATAGTCACCATAAAATTCTACTGTATTCCAGGCACTGCGCTAAGCACTTTATATGCATTATTTTATTGAATCCTCCCAGCAAGATAGGTCTTATTATCTTCATTTCTTATTATCTTATTGTCTTCCTTTCACAAATGAGTGTCTGCAGATCGGAGAGCTGTATTCAAACTCAAGCCTATTAGACCTTAAAGCCCAGTTCTTTCCACTAAAGCCTTTGCAATAGACATTGCTCTGTCACGGTAAATATTCTTGTGGGTATTGTCCAAAACACAACACGTGAATCAAGTTTACTTAACTGAACTGAATGTGTTACATTAGCACCTTCTTAACACAAGGGAAGGCAAACAAATGCTAAGACGACAAGACAGATCCCTCAAATGCCACTCATGACTTGTTACTTTAATCAGGAGAGATAAATGTACAGTGGGGAAAAAGCAAGGCACACGCCAGATCATCTGTTTTTATAATATTTTAATTAATAGCAAATACAAACAGATATTTGTGTAATACCTACATTTCATAAGCTGAAAAAAGCACACTTGCCAGAATCGGCGTCTTTAGCTCCAGCGCGCACTGACAATGAAGTAGCAGTTGCTGTCAAACAAATAAAGCAGCTCTTTCTGCCGAAGCTTTCAGAGTAATGGTAATTAAATAGATTTTTGGTTACTCCTGTCCTATATCCTGCACTAAGTTGATTAACCTGTTTAATGAGTATATGAGAATGACCAAAGCTGACCTCACATCAAAGAGCCCTATTGTTGCTGTGTTCTGACCTGAATTTTAATTGTGCACCAGGTTCTTTAATTGAAGCACAGATGTGCTAGAGAATAGGTTTTTTTTGTTTTTTTTGTTTTTTTTTTTTTAGCGAGGTGGGTTTCTTTTCACAGATGTGTTCAGTCACTGATAACATGCAATATTAGATGATGGTTTGCACATCCAGGCTCTGAACAATTCCGAGTTTAACAGTTATCTTTAATTTAGCTGGCAGCGGTGATTGGTTTAATTTATATGATAAAACTTATCTTTATGTATTATTAAACATCACAAAGGAGTTGGGGTGGGGGAATGTGTAAATAAGTCCACAGTGAATAAATTAGGATCCAAATAGTCTTTGGGACTCCCTTAAGGCCTCCAGTTTCAGTCTTCAGCCTCCAAGAGGATCGTTAGAGCCAGATGTTGCCTCCTTATTTAGCACGGTCACCCAGGGCCAACTGTTACTTCGAGCTTTAAGTGCCAGAGTACAGGGGAAAAAAAAAAAAAAGGCAGCTAGCTCTTAAGTGATAGCATTGATTTTTTTTAAAAACCCTAAAACTCAATAACATTTACTGCAGTCTTCTTTTCAATACGTCTTTAATTTCTTTCGGTGAGCAAGTTGAAGAGGATTGTTTATCTATCCACTTGCAATAGGACGAAGATGTTCTGAACTCATTTTTCACTGTGGCACTTTTTTTTTTTTTAAACACTGAAGGTTATATGATTCTGCAGAGTAGGCCTTAAAAACTAAGCTGTCTTAAAATCTTTTTGCCAGAAGTTTTGTGTGGGGGCGATGGGGGAAGCATGTGTAAAGAAGGATAAATAAAGAACGTCCTGCTGCTCCTTGTTCTATACTCCGCACTGCGCCCATTTCTGGATGCCAGGTGGACCACTGAGGCTACAAGGGGCTCCAATGACTTCTCTCATCCGTTCTGTTCTCATCATCTGTGACAATGTCTCCAGATAGTTTCAAGATGATGTGAAATGGCACCTACTCCAGGATGGGTGGGAGGAGGTGTAGGCAGTGGGAATGGCAATGGGGGGGTTAAAGAAATCATATGGGATCAGCGGAGGTAACAGTGAGCATATGCCTCTAATTTATGGAGGAGCCTGCATAATCCATGCAGTCCTGGATTCTGGAAGCTGCTTTCTTTTCCTGCTGCCCTGTCTTGCTCATTTGTTTCTTGTCCTGACCCTAACTTGTACTGTGACCTTGGGACATTCATTTGACTTCTTTGGGCCTTCATTTCTTCATCCATAAAATGAAGGCCTACTACATTATTTCCAAAGGTTGTCCCAGTAAATGAGTTGTCTGCTATTTTGCAGTAGTTTTGTCAAAATACTTGACCGTGAAGATGGTTAAAACAGTTTCCTAAAATCCCTTTTCTTTTTTGAGATGTCTTTGGTGTTTATTTCATGCTCCTACACAAGCATTGAAAAAAAACAAAACCCATAGGCTGTTGGTTATAGATTATTTAATGGGAAGACAAAGTAGTCAGACTCCAGATAGTTTCAAAATGATGTTGGTCTTTTTTTTCCTTCAAAAAACAGTGATTACTTTTCTGAAGAGAAGTATCTACATCTGTACGTGTTGGTACATTATCACAGCTAGACACAGGACCATGTTAGGAACGCTAGGAAATGTTGGGGCAGTGAAAAGTGTTTGTGTCATTGGCAGAAATCCCATTAGTGCTAATTCTACCTCCAAATAGAAAGCATTATATTATTTTATTATTCAGGGCAGATTGCTAGCACTTCAGCTGGTCCTCTCCTTCACACAAATAAGTCAGCAGGAGACGAAAGAATTTTTGTTCCTCAGTGTGTCTGGCTACCACTAATCCTACGTCTAAGTGGATGGTATTATGTTTCTTCACTGTGTTGACTGGAGTACCCTGCAGTGGGCCTTTGTGCAGATGTTGACAACAGAAGCAGAGCTCCGAGACACATTTCTGGGAAGGCAGTGAGTGAATCATCTTCCTTAGGGTTGCTCAGGTGGGAACTTGTCTGTGAGGGCAGATGGCAGTGTTGGTGTGAAGGGGAATGATGAGAGGGTGTGTTGAGAATGGAGGGGACAGGCAGGGAGGAGAGTCAGGGTCAGCTGAGGCTAGTAAGATACAGATCCCTCTTTGAAGCAACTATTTCAGAAATTACCTGCTTTATGGATTGAATGGTGTACCCCCAAAAGATATGTTGAATTCCTAGCCCCTGGTACCTGTGAATGTCACTTTGTTTGGAAATAGGGCTTTGAAGATGTGGTCAGTTAACATAAGGTCATACTGGAGTAGGTGGGCTCTAGTCCAATGTGAGTGGTGTCCTTATAAAAGAGGAGAAAACATACAGAGAGACAGGAAAGATAGCCATGTGAAGATCAATCCGTCTGCAGAAGCCGGGAGAGACAGGAAAGGATCTCCGCTTAGAGCCTTTGAAGAGAACGTGGCCCTGCTGATACCCTGAATTCAAACTGCTAGCCTCCAGAACTCTGAGACAATAAATTTCGGTGCTCATCAGTCACCCAAACCAAAACCATCGAGTTGATTCTGACTCATAGAAACCCTATGGGACAGAGTAGAACTGCCCCATAGGGTTTCCAAGGAGCAGCTGGTGAATTCCAACTGCTGACTTTTTGGTTAGCAGCAGGGCTCTTAACCACTGCGCCATCAGGGCTCTATAAGTCACCAGATGAATGGCATTTCATCATGGCAGCCCTAGGAAACTAATACGCCTACCTGTTAGTCCTGTTTCTTTATCACCAGAAATCTTGTTTGCTTGCTTTTTGGGTTTTTTGGACACCTATGGCTGAACCCATCCAGATTCACATTTTGGTCTCAACCTAACTAGGAGGGGACAGCATCAGGGTTATGCCAGGGCATTTGGATGTTGGTCCCTATGTGTCCTCTGTCCTGTGCAGAGAGAAGACCAGTCTGCTCACAGGCCACATCCCTCCCCCAGTGGCCCTCCTCAAGAAGTTTCACTGAAGAGCAATGAGTTAGTGATACAGAGGTGGAGGTTCTGAGCTTAATCCAGAAAGCTTGTTGAGGAAGAGTGTCTAGATCTGAGCTGTGCGGAGGGTAGGAAGAGAGTGTGACTTATGTCAGCAGGAGTGTGTGAAGATGCACGTCCGACTTCGCATACCACTAGTTCTAGAACCAAACTCAGATTTCACAGAGCTGCAGTCCTTATACTGCAATGATTGCAAGTTAAAGGGAGAAACAAATATCTTAGCTGAAATATGGTTGATTACTTCCTGCCATTTGGAAAAGATGTCTCAGGTGTGGCGGAGTTGTGAGACCTCTTTTAGTACCGAAAGACTCTGAAAGACATGCTAATGCTAACCTTCCCACTTCACCACCAACCTAAGATCAGCCCTGCTAGCTTCCCAGCTCAATCACTGGCTTGTAGTATGTCAGACATCATCTGTGGTCCCTTACTTACCTTAACTTTCTAGGGGAGGGGATACTTGATCAGTGCTTATCTGATCGAGGTGAGGGATTTTGAAAATTGATGAGGGTTACTACCTGGGTTTTAGGGTCAGGAGTACCTGATTGACAGGGTCAGTTATGTTGGACACCATATACAGCCCAGGACTGAACAGGTCTTAACTTTAGACCACGTACAGACCAGGGTCACTAGCTTGATAGGACCTTTCCCTGAAGCCACCGAAAGCTGTCTCCCTGTGAAAATGCCTCCCAAGCCACACATCTGAAAATTCTAGGGAAAAAGTCATTCATTCATCCTATAAACATTTAATGAGTCCCTAGCACTGACTTGAGTCCCTGGGTGGCACTAACAGTTAAGCACTCAACTGCCAACAAAAAGGTTGGCAGTTCAAGTCCATCCAGAGGTGCCTGAGAGGAAAAACCTGGGATCTACTTCTCAACAGTCAGCCATTGAAAACCCTGTGGAGCACGGTCCTACTCTGACACACATGGGGTGACCACGGGTTGGAATTGACTCAATGACTACTGGTACCATTGGCCAGTCATTATGCCAGGCAGTCTGGGTGATGTAAGAATGGATAAGAGATGGTCCCTGCCCTTTGGGAGTGCCCGGTCCAGTGGAGAGACAAGTATGTAGATAAGTACGTAGCTCAGTGCAGTAAGGAGGTACTGTCAACTGTGCTTATGTGCACAGTCTCTGGAGCTGGCCTGCTGGGGGCACATCCCAACTCCATCACTTGCTAGCTGAGTGACTGTCTTAATTATCTAGTGCTGCTATAACAGAAATACTACAAGTGGATGGCTTTAACAAACAGAATTTTATTCTCTCACAGTATAGGAGGCTAGAAGTCTGAATTCAGGGTGCCAGCTCCAGGGGAAATCTTTTCTCTCTGTTGGCTCTGGGGGAAGGTCCTTGTCATCAATATTCCTCTGGTCTAACAGCTTCTCAGCGCAGGGACCCTGGGTCCAAAGGATGCACTCTGCTCCTGGCTCTGCTTTCTTGGTGGTAGGAGGTCCTTATCTCTCTGCTCACTTCTTTCTCCTTTTATCTTTTGTAAGATAAAAGTTGATGCAGACCACACCCCAGGGAAACTCTGATATTGGATTAGGACTGTGACCTGAGTAAGGGTGTTGCATCCCACCCTAATCCTCTTTAACATAACCTGATCTTGCATCATTAACCTCAGGCAGAGATTAGGATTTATAACATATAGGAAAATTACATCAGATCACAAAATGGAGGACAACCACGCAATACTGGAATCATGGCCTAGCCAAGTTAACACATATTTTTTGGGGAAAAAATTCAATCCATGACATTTTACCCTTTGGCCGCCAAAATTCGTGTCCATGGCACACATAAAACACATTCAACCCATCATATCATCGCAATAGTTTTAAATCAACTCCAAGCCCAAAATCTCCTGGGGCAAAATTCCTCTTCATCTGTGAAATCTAGAATACAAGTTATCTGTTTCCAAAGAACAGTGGTGGAACAGACACAAGGTAGACATTTCCATTACAAATGGGAGAAAATTGAGGGAAAGAGGGGTGAGGGAAAGAAGGGATAACAGGCACCAAGGAAGTTAGCAGAACACATTACATTAGCTCCCAAGGCTTGAAAATAATCCTCTGTTCTCTGAGACCATTTAGGCAATGGCCCTGCCCTCTAGACACTGGGTGTTGGCCACACTCTCTGGATTCTGGGTGGAGGACCCTCCACCCTGGGCTTCAGCTCCACCTTCCAGGCCCCGTGGAACAGCAACTGTCTTGCCTCAGACTTGGGCGGCCCCATTCTCCTAGTCTGTCTGGGTGGTAACCCTATCCCCTCGGCCCAGGTAGGCCCCATTCTTCTGCCCCTTGGGAATGGCAGCCCCGCTCCCTCAGCTTTAGGCAGCAGATCCGGCCCCATTCCCCGACACTCTTAAACGGCAGCCCAACACTCCAGAACCGAGCTGGTGAAGATCTTACTCTTTGAAACCTAGGAAGCCATGGACTCACCCTTTGAAACACAGTAGGCTGTGGTTCCACCCTTTGAGACCTCAGAGTTTGTGGCCCTACCGTTAGAGACTGAGGCAGCTCTCCTTCCTGTGCTTCATGTCTCTTCAGCTTCTGCTTCCTGATTCCTTGGTCTCTCACCCCCTTGGGCTCTTGGGCCAGCCGGCATCAGTCCTGCTCGGGACAGTGTTCCAAAGCTCTTTAGCTCTACTGATAATGCCTGGAGGAACCCCACTCTGCCAGTAAACCTTGGCCAGAAGGCGCTCAACTCTCTTGCTCTGTGGGTCATCAAGCCTATCTCCACTGACAGGTGCCCCGAGGCACCCCACTCTGCCAGAAAACCTCCTACACAAAGGCACTTAGCTCTCTCACTCAGTGGGTTGCCTCCAGCGCTGTCTCGGACCAGTCTCCTCATTCTGCTGCTGCCATTTCTCTGCTGTTGCTTCATCTGTGTAGCTGCAGTGTTATAGCTGTCCTCACTTCCTTCTTAGTCCTCACCAGAATTGTCTTTGATGTCCATAATTCCACCAACAGTCACTTAAGGCCATCTAGGCTTTTACTATTGGGCCCTTTAAAACCCTTCCAGCCTCTATCCATTCACAGTTTCAAAACCCCTTCCACACTGTAGGTATCTGTTAGAGCAGCACCTCACTCTCTCAGTACCAAATTCTACCTTAGTTATTTAGTGCTGCTATAACAGAAATACCATAAGTGGAAGACTTTACCAAACAGAAGCTTATTCACTCACAATTCTGGAAGCTAGAAGTCCAAATTCAGGGTGCTAGCTCCAGGGAAAGGCCTTCTCTCTCTGCCGACTCTGGGGGAAGGTGATTTCATCAAAATTCCCCTGGTCTAAGAGCTTATCAGAGCAGGGACCCTGGGTCCAAAGGAACTCTGCTTCCTTGGTGATAGGAGGTCCCTATCTCTGCTCGTTTCTCTCTCCTTTTGTCTCTTGTAAGATAAAAAGTGATGCAGGCCACACCCCAGGGAAACTCCCCTTACATTGGATTAGGGCTGGGACCTGAGTAAGTGTATTTCATCCCACCTTAATCCTCTTTGTCGTTGTTGTTATTAGGTGCCGTAGAGTCAATTCTGAGTCGTAGCCACCCTATACACAACAGAATGAAACACTGCTTGGTCCTGCGCCATCCTCACAATTGTTGTTATGCTTGAGCCCATTGTTACAGCCACTGTGTCGATCTATCTCATTGAGGGTCTTCCTCTTTTTCACTGACCCTCTACTTTGTAAAGCATGATGTCCTTCTCCAGGTTCCTCCTGACAGCATGTCTAAAGTATGTGAGAAGAAGTCTTGCCATTCTTGTTTCTAAGGAGCATTTTGGCTGTACTTCTTCCAAGACAGATTTGTTCATTCTTCTGGCAGTCCATGGTATATTCAATATTCTTTGCCAACACCATAATTCAAAGTTGTCAATTCTTCTTTGGTCTTCCTTATTCATTGTCCAGCTTTTGCATGTATACGAGACAATTGAAAACACCAAAGGTTGGGTCAGGCACACCTTAGTCTTCAAGGTGACGTCTTTTCTTTTTACAACTTTAAAGAGGTCATTTGCAGGAGATTTGCCCAATGCAGTGCATCGTTTGACTTCTTGACCTGCTTCCTCCATGGGTTTTGATTGTGGATCCAAGTAGAGTGAAATGCTTGACAACTTCAGCTTTTTCTCTGTTTGTCACGATGTTGTTTATTGGTCCAGTTGTGAGGATTTTTGTTTTCTCTGTGTTGAGGTGTAATCCATACTGAAGGCCGTACGCAGTCTTTGATCTTCATCAGTAAGGGCTTCAAGTCCTTTTCACTTTCAGCAAGCAAGGTTGTGTCATGTGCATACAGCAGGCTGTTAATGAGTCTTCCTCCAGTCCTGATGATGCCCTGTTCTTCTTCATATAGTCCAGCTTCTTGGATTATTTGCTCAGCATACAAATTGAATAAGTATGGTAAAGGGATGCAACCCTGACACACAACTTCCCTGACTTTAAATCACACAGTATCCCCTTATTCTGTTCAAATGACTGCCTGTTGGTCTATGTACATGTTCCCCATGAGCACAATTAAGTGTTCTGGAATTCTCATTCTTCACAATGTTATCCATAATTTGTTATGATCCACACAGTCGAATGCCTTTGCATGGTCAATAAAACACAGGTAAACATCTTTCTGGTATTCTCTCCTTTAAGCCAAGATCCATCTGACATCAGCAATGAGATCCCTTTTTCCATGTCCACTTCTGAATCTGGCTTGAATTTCTGACAGTTCCCTGTTGATGTGCTGCTGCAACTGCTTTTGAATGATCTTCAGCAAAATTTCACTTGTACGTAATATTAATGATACCGTTCTATAATTTCCACATTGGTTGGATCACCTTTCTTTGTAATAGGCATAAATGTGGAACTCTTCCAGTTGGTTGGTCAGATAGCTGTCTTCCAAATTTCTTGGCATAGACAAGTGAGAACTTCAGTGCTGCATCTGTTTGTTGAAACATCTCAGTTGGTATTCAGTCACTTCCTGGAGCCTTGTTTTTCACCATTGTCTTCAGCTTGGACTTCTTCCTTCAGTACCATTGGTTCTTGATCATATGCTACCTCCTGAAATGATTGAATGTCCATCAATTCTTTTTGGTATAGTGACTCTGTGTATTCGTTGCATCTTTTGATGCTTCCTGTGTCGTTCAGTATTTTGCCCGTAGAATCCTTCAGTATTGCAACTTGAAGCTTGAATTTTTTCTTCAGCTCTTTCAGCTTGAGAAATGCCGAGCATGTTCTTCTCTTTTGGTTTTCTCACTCCAGGTCTTCGCACATGTCATTATAATACTTTACTTTGTCTTTTTGAGCTGCCCTTTGAAATCTTCTGTTCAACTCATTTACTAATTCTCTTTAATAGAACCTAATCTTGCCTCATTAACCACAGGCAGAGATTAGAATTTACAACACATAAGATAATTACATCAGATCACAAAATGGAGGAGAACCACACAATACTGGTAATCATGGCCTAGCCAAGTTAATGCATTTTGGGGGGACACAATTCAATCCATGACAGTGACCTTGGTCACCAACCTTTCAGTGCTTAAGTGTCCTTATCTCTAAAGTGGGAATTACAGAGTAGTGAGGATTTACTTAAGTTAATGTAAAATATGGAGAACAGTGCCTGGCACCACAGTAAACCGTCTATGATGGTGGTGGTGGTGGTGGTGATAGGTGCTCCCAAGGAGGACATTTTAATTTTATCCAGGGGGCTGGGGAGGGCACTGAAGAATTTGATCTTGCTGAGCAGAGGAGAGGGAGCACACTCCTGATGGAGGATTCTGCACTGTGGTTCAGGAGGAGAGAAGGGCGTTCTGCAAGTTTTCTATTCAGTTAGGCGCTGTTCTCAACTCCTGAGTCCTGAGCTCACAGCCAAAGTGGAAACAAGCATGGTATGTTTCTTTGTCAAGGACATTTTGTTTGTTGCAATGAAAAAAAATTGGCCAGGCCAGAAAAATACAGTTTGCGAACAAATGCTTTTGTCAAATAGACATTATCAGTGCCTACGCAGGCAGGGAAGTTGATAACAAGGAGCTCTTATTTAGTTAATTCCAGGTTGGGGAAGAAACTTGTTAAGAAAATGAAGGGTTTAAAAAACTCAGAATGAATTATACATGTTGGTAATGTGGTCTGAGTTTAGAAAACTATTTTTTAGCCTTCTACTTCACTTAGGAAAAAAGCAAGTCCCAGGCAGGCTTGCAAACCCTGATAAAATCCCTGGCATTTTTTTATTCTGTGTGTTCCCAGAAAGCTATTCCTTTACAAAATGGGGGATATGAAACGCTGTGAGTCTCCAAAATGGCAGAAATCACCAAAAACAAGCCTGACAACGGGTAGTGAGTAAATTTAACTTTAACTTGTACGTAAATAAGTTCATTTATATATAATTCAGTGTATTCTGTTGAAAACACGTTGAATTCCCATCAGTTTAAAATTAATGCAGCTTATTAACAATTAAAAGTGATAACGCAAGCTGAAGAAGATTGGAGGTGAAACGTTGAGTTTCCTTTGATAGGTAGAGTAATTACAAAGTGTGCTTTTGAAGTTCAAGAAGACAGCCTTAGGACACAACATTTTTAAAGTAAAAATTGGCTTGCACTCTGTTCAAGTGATTTATTTTGCACTAAGAAATGGGTGTGAGACATGATATGATTTAAAATTTCATCCCTTGTTGGAACTGCTTGAGGGTGACATGATTTTTTTTCTTTTCTTTTCTTTTTTTCCTTCAGCCTGTTCAGCCTATGAAGTTTCCTATTTATAAGTTAATCTTTTGAAATTCTTTAGGAATTTAAGATTTAAGGAAAGTTAATCTTTTGGTGTGTAAACAAAAGGGACTAAGTGTACTGCTTTCCTTCTGACGCTCAGGAGGCCGCGGTGGTGAGGGGGCAGCTAGCAGGTTCTTGCCCTTACCGTGGCAAAGCAAACCCAGCTATTCTTGTATTGTTGCCTATTAAGTAATGACCTTCAGAACACTTCACCTTTACCATTAACGATGCTCTTTTTCTTTTGAAGAAGGCTTGAAAGGTGTAGGGTGGGTTGAGGTGAGGGGGTAGAATATACTCTAAGAGGAAAGTTAAAAGGAATTGGGATTTAGCTAAAATAGAACGCTAGGTTGTCAAGGGAACATGGTTTTGAGAGAGAGACTTTTGCGAAACTTGTTGCCGTCAAGTCAATTCTGACTCATGGCAACCCCATGTGTTACAGAGTAGAACTGTTCTATAGGGTTTTCTTGGCTGTAATCTTTATGGAAGCAGATCACCAGGCCTTTCTTCCACAGTACTTGTGGGTGGGTTCAAACCTCCAACCTTTAGGTTAGTAGTTGAACGCAAACCATTTGCGCTACCCAGGGAACTTGTTGAGGGTTAGGAGAAGAATAATATTTAAAAACAGGTTGCTGGCAAAGACATTTAGTATGTTTCAATAAGTGCTGCTCTATTTCCACTAAGGGAAATAAATGCATTTAACAGATTTTAAAATTATTCAATAGTTTATTTATGCAAAACAAACAACAACAACAAAAACCCTGAAATGGTATGCTGGTAAATGTTTAACAATTAGCTGCTTGGAGGGTTGGAAAGAAGGCCCTGATTAGCAGTCTTTGCCAATTTTTGTGGTGTAAATACTCCCACTGGGATTGATTCTACTAATGTGATATCACTGAATGTGGAGTTGGGAAGAAATGTGTATTAGCACACCTTTATATAATATTTCTACCATACAGATACAATAGATGTAAATAACCCCAAGAATGTAGATAACAGTAAAATGTAGTAAACAAAAAGGAAGTAATAGGTTGATTCCGACACATAGCAACCCTATAGGACAGAGTAGAACTGCCTCATAGGGTTTCCAAGGAGCACCTGGTGGATTCAAACCGCTGGCCTTTTGGTTAGCAGCTGATCTCTTAACCACTGTCCCACAGGGTTTCCAATGGTAAAATGTAGTAAACAAAAAGGAAGTAAAGAGCTTTAAGTATTTATTACCTTTGTTTTTAACATAGTTTAACTGTAAGTTTATATAATTTAATTTTTAACAGTGCTCACAACTTTCCTAAAAATTTAAGTTGGCTCTCAAGAACTGGTACAAGCTAGTTCCAGCAGAGTTTAGAAGGTCACACCCCAAGTCACTGACCATAGGAATCACCTCTTTGAAGGGCAGTAGTGGTGTGTAGAAGGGGACCCTTCATGATTTACTTTTTATAGTTCTCTTTTATATGTATTGCTAGTGTAATAAAAGTGAATATAAAATAGTTTTAATAAAATATGTATTGTTCTTATACCAATAGCTCCTTCACTGTTTTCAACTGAGGCCAAGCCCCAGAGGTAGCATGGCTCAATAGACGAGTATTTGACTAGGCAGTAAAAACTTGTCTTTTAATCCTGATTCTGCCTTTAGCAGTCTCTGAGCGTTAAGATCTTAATTTGTCAAATAAATATATTGGGTTTTTATCTTTAAGAGTCCATTCAGTTTATAGTGGGTTGAATGGTGGCCCCGCAAAAAATATATCCATGTTCCAGAACCCATGAACGTGACCTTATTTGAAAAAAGGGTCTTGAGAGATATAATTAAGTGAAGGATCTTGAGATGAGATAATCTGCGTGTTTTAGGCTGGGTTCTCTAGAGAAGCAAAACCAGTAAAGCATATAAATATATATATGGAGAGAGATTTGTATCAAAGAAACAGCTCATGCGATTGTAGAGGCTGGAACGTCCCAAGTCCGTGGATCAGGAGAGACACTTCTCCTGATTCACGTAGCTGCAGGGGCTGGCGAACCCAAGATCAGCAGGTCGGAAAGCAGGGCTCTTGCTCACAGGCTGTGAATATCGACAAATCCCAAGATTGGCAGGTAAGACCATAAGGCTTCTTCTGATTCATGTAGCTGCAGGGGCTGTCAAATCCAAGGTCAGCAGATAAGCTGACAGCTCAAGTCCCAAGAACTGGATGTCAGATGAGCAGGAGGTAGCCGCAGGATCCAGAGTGAGCAAAAAGCCAGAACATCTGCTTAGATTCAGATGCAGGCCAGACCCCCGAGGAAACTCCCTTTCAACTGATTAGCTACTCACAGCATATTCAATCATGGGAGTGATCACAGATAAACACTGAGAATCATGGCCCAGCCAAGCTGACACACAGTCTTAACCATCACACTGGGAGGATCCTAAATCAAATGACAAATGTCCTTATGAGACACACAGAGGAGAGACAGGGAGAAGAGCAGAAGGTGAATATGGAGGCAGAGATTAGACTTATGCAGCCATAAGCCAAGGAAGCCCTAGAGCCACCAGAAGCTGGAAAATAATGGGAGTCCTCTCAGGCTGCCTGGGTGATACTTTTCTGGAGTGCACATCAGTCTACTTTTAGTCTCTGACCCCACCACCTGTCAGTTTGTCATATTGTGGTGGCTTGCATGTTGCTATCATGCTGGAAGCTATACCACCAGTATTTCAAATACCAACATGGCCACCCATGGTAGACAGGTTTCAGTGGAGCTTCCAGACTGAGACAGACTAGGAAGAAAGGCCTGGAGATCTACTTCTCAAAATTAGCCAGTGAAAACCTTATGTATCACAACAGAACTTTGTCCAGCTCACTTGCTTTGGCGATGTCATTGGGAGGGATCAATTGCTAAAAAGGACATCATGTTTGGTGACGTAGAGGGCTAACAAGGGTGAGGGAGACCCTCAGTGAGATGAATTGGCACAGTAGCCACAGTGATGGACTTGAACATGCCAGGAATCATGGCGATGACACAGGACTGGTCAACATTTTGTTCAGTTGTATATAAAATTGCCATGAGTTAGAGTCAATTTGATGACAGCTATCTATCCATCCATGCATCCATCCATTCATACATCCATACATCCATCCAGTCTCTGACCAGGCAAATTAGGAGTTTGGTTCCCAATCAAAATAATAACATCACCTTTTATTTATTTTTTTTAACTACAAAATATTAAATGTTTCTGGTAGAAAATTTAGTAAAGAAGAAAAAAACAGAGATTTTAAAGTGATTTGAAATTTTTTTTTATTGTACCTAGATGAAGGTTTACAGAACAAATAGTTTCTTGTTAAACAGTCAGTATACGCATTGTTTTATGACATTGGTTAACAACCCAGCAACATGTCAATACTCTCCCTTCTCCGCCTTGGAGGACCTTGTTTTTGGTGAAAATATACATAGCCAATGATACACCATTTCAAAAATTTCTACACGTACAATTCAGTGACGTCGATTATGTTCTTCCAGTTGTGCTGCTATTCTCACTTTAGATGAAGGTTTACAGAACAAAATAGTTTCTCATTAAACACTTAGTACACATGTTGCTCTATGACAATAGTTAGGAACCCCACTACATGTCAACACTGTCCTTACTCAACCTTGGGTTCCCTATTACCAGCTTTCCTGTCCCCTTCTGCCTTCTAGTTCTGGTCCCTGGAATGCTGTGCCTCAGTAGTCCCGTTTTGTTTTATGGGGCTGTCCAATCCCTGGCTGAACGGTGAACCTTGGAAGTGACTTCACCACTGAGCTAAAAGGGTGTCCGGGGGCCATACTTTTGGGGTTTCTCCAGTCTCTGTCAGGCAAGTAAATGTGGTCCTTTTTGTGTGTGTTAGAATTTTGTTCCACATCCTTCTCCAGCTCTGTCCAGAACTCTCTGTTGTGATCCCTGTCAGAGCAGTCAGTGGTGGTAGCTGGGCACCATCTAGCTGTACTGGACTCAGTCTGGTGGAGGCCTTGGTAGCTGTGGTCCATTAGTCCTTTGAACTAATCTTTTCCTTATATCCTGTTCTCTTCATTCTCCCTTGCTCCTGAAGGGGTGAGACCAGTGGAGTATCTTAGGTGGCTGCCCACAGGCTTTTAGGACCCCAGATGGTACTCACTAAAGTACGGTGTAGATCATTGTCTTTATAAGCTGTGTTATGCCAATTGAGCTAGATGTTACCCGAGACCATGGTCGCCACAGCCCTCCACCCAGCAATTCAGTCCCTCAGGGAGTTTGGATGTGTCTATGGAGCTTCCATGACCTTTCCTTGTAAAGTTGTGCTGGTTTCCCCAGTATTGTATACTGTCTCAATCTTCACCAAAGATACCGCTTATCTATCCTCTGTTTAGTATTTTCCCCCACCCACCCCTCCCATCCCTCGTAACCAACAAAGATTGTTACTTTCTGTGTGTAAACTTTTTCATGAGCTTTTACAATAGAGGTCTCATACAATATTTGTCCTTTTGTGATTGACTTATTTCACTCAGCATAATGTCCTCCAGTTTCATCCATGTTTGGAGATGCTTCACAGATTCATCATCGTTCCTTCTCATTGCATAGTACTCAGTTGTGTATATGTACCATAGTTTGTTTATCCATTCATCTGTTGATGGATGTGTAGGTTGTTTCCGTCTTTTTGCTATTGTGAACAATGCTGCCATGAACATGGGTGTGCATGTCTATTCATGTGATGGCTCTTATTTCTCTAGGATATATTCCTAGGAGTGGGATTGCTGGATTGTATGGTATTTCTATTTCTAGCTTTCTAAGGAAGCACGATACCATTTTCCAAAATGGTTGTATCATTATGCATTCCCACCAGCAGTGCATAAGAGTTCTGATCTCCCCGCACCCTCTCCAACATTTGTTACTTCCATTTTTTTGATTAGTGCCAGTAATGCCAGGGTGAGATGGCATCTCATTGTGGTTTTAATTTGCATTTCTCTAATGGCTAGCAATCGTGAGCATTTCCTCATGTGTCTGTTGGCTGCTTGAAGGTCTTCTTTGGTGAAGTTGTCTGTTCATTTCCTTTGCCCATTTTTTAATAGGATTATTTGTCTTTTTGTTGTAGAGGTGTTGGATTTTCTTGTAGATTATGGAGATTAGACCTTTGTCTGACTTGTACTGTCCAAAAATTTTTTCCCAGTCTGTAGGTTCTCTTTTGACTCTTTTGGTGAAGTCTTTTGAAGAGCGTAAGTGTTTGATTTTTAGAAGATCCCAGTTATCTAGCTTATCTTCTGGAGTTTGTGTGTTGTTGGTTATGGTTTGTATCCTGTTAATGCCATGTATTAGGGCCTGTAGCATTGGTTCTATTTTTTCTTCTATTAACTTTATAGTTTTTGGCTTTATATTTAGGTCTTTGATCCATTTGGAATTAGTTTTTGTATATGGCGTGAGGTATGGGTCCTGTTTCATTTTTTTGCAGATGGATATCCAGTTTTGCCAGCACCATTTGTTAAAAAGACTGTCTTTTCCCCATTTGATGGACTTTGGGCCCTTGTCCAACATCAGGTGACAGTAGGTGGATGGATTTACATCTGGGTTCTCAATTCTGTTCCATTGGTCAATGTATCTGTTATTGTACCAGAAACAGGCTGTTTTGACTACCGTAGCTGTATAGTAGGTTCTGAGGTCAGGTAGCGTGAGTCCTCCAACTTTATTCTTCTTCTTCAGTAGTGCTTTACTTATTCGGGGCTTCTTCCCTTTCCATATAAAGGTAATGATTAGTTTTTCTATCTCTTGGAGAATGTTGTTTGGTATTTGGATAAGGATTGCATAGTATTTGTAAATTGCTTTGGGTAGAATTGTCATTTTCACAGTGTTGAGTCTACCTATCCATGAGCATGGTATGTTTTTACATTTATGTGGATCCCTTTGGGTTTCTTGCTGTAGTGTTTTGTAGTTTTCTTTGTATAGGTCTTTTGCATCCCTGGTTAGATTTATCCAAGTATTTTATTTTTTTAGGGGCTATTATAAATGGTATTGTTTTCCTGATTTCCTTTTCATCGTTCTCTTTATTGGTGTATAGGAATCCAACTGATTTTTGTATGTTTATCTTGTATCCTGCTACTCTGCTGAATCTTTCTATTAGTTCCAGTAGATTTCTCGTGGAATCTTTAGGGTTTTCTATGTATAGCATCATATCATCTGCAAACAGGGACAGTTTAACTTCTTCATTACCAATTTGGATGCCCTTGATTTCTTTTTCTTGCCTTATTGCTCTAGCTGGGACTTCAAGCACAATGTTAAATAGGAGTGGTGATAAAGGGCATCCCTGTCTTGTTCCTATTCTCAAGGGGAATATTTTCAGGCTCTCTCCATTAAGAATGATGTTGGCTGTTGGTTTTGCACAGATGCCTCTTTTTATGTTGAGAAATTTCCCTTCTATACCTATTTTATTGAGAGTTTTTGTCAGGAATGGGTGTTGGACTTCGTCGAATGCCTTTTCTGCGTCAATTGAGACAATCATGTGATTCTTTCCTTTTATTTATGTGGTAGATTATGTTGATTTATTGTCTAATGCTGAACCATCCTTGCATACCTAGTATGAATGCTACTTGGTCATTGTGTATTTTTTTTTTTTTAAATGATGCTGAATTCTGTTGGCTAGAATTTTGTTGAGAATTTTTGCATCTATATTCATGAGAGATATAGGCTTGTAATTTTCTTTTTTTGTGGCATCTTTGCCTGGTTTTGGTATCAGGGTTATGCTGGCTTCATACCTGAATTTGGAAGTGTTGCTTCCTTTTCTATGCTCTGAAATAGTTTGAGTAGTACTGGTACAAGCTCTTCTCTGAGTGTTTTGTAGAATTCTCCAGTGAAGCCATCTCGGCCAGGCCTTTTTTTGGTTGGGAGTTTTTTTTTATTACCTTTTCAGTCTCTTCTCTTGTTATGGGTCTGTTCAGATTTTCAACATCACTTTCTTGTAGTTTGGGTAGGTAATGTGTTTCTAGAAATTTATCCATTTCCTCTAGGTTTTCCAATTTGTTGGCATATGGTTTTTCATAATATTCTGTTATGATCCTTTTTATTTCAGTTGGGTCTGTTGTAATATCACGCATTTCATTTTTTATTTAGGTTATTTGCATCCTCTCCTGTTTTTCTTTTGTCAGTCGGGCGAGTGGTTTGTTGATTTGGTTGATTCTTTCAAAGAACCAGCTTTTGGTTTTGTTGATTCTTTCTATTGTTTTTCTATTCTCTACTTCATTTATTTCTGCACTGATTTTTATTATTTCCTTTCTTTTGGTGGCTGTGGGCTTTTTTTGCTCTTCTCTTTCTATTTGTTTGAGTTGTGTAGTTAATGTTTTGATTTTGTCCCTGTGTTCTTTCTTGATGTGTGCATCTATTGCTATAAATTGTCCTCTGAGGACTGCCTTTGCTGTGTCCCAAAGGTTTTGGTATGATGTGTTTTCGTTCTTATTTCATTCTAGGAATTTTTTGATTCCATCTCTAATTTCTTCTATTACCTAGTGGTTTGTAAGCAAGGTATTTCTCAGTTTCCATGTAATTGATTTTTTTCCTTCCTCTTTCTGTTGTTAATTTTTACCGTGATGGCTTGTGTTCAGAGAAGATACTTTGTATTATCTCAGCATTTTGGATCTTGTTGAGGATTGCTCTGTGGCCTACGATGTGGTCTATTCTGGAGAAAATTCCATGTGCATTGGAAAAGAATATGTACTTTGCAGCTGTTGTATGGAGTGTTCTATAAATGTCTATGAGGTCAAGTTGGCTGATTATGCCCTTTAGGTTTTCTGTATCTTTGCTGAGTTTCTTTTTAGGTGTTCTGTCCTTTATCGAGAGTGGTGTGTTGAAGATTTGTACTATTATTGTGGAATTGTCAATTTCTCTTTTCAGTTTTGTTAGAGTTTGTTTTATGTATTTTGGAGCCCTGTCATTGGGTGCGTAGATGTTTATTATGGTTATGTCTTCATGATGGATCATCCCCTTAATCGTTATATAGTGTCCTTGCTTGTCTTTTATGGTGGATTTTGTTTTAAAGTCTATTTTATCTGAGATTAGTATTGCCACTCCTGCTCTTTTTTGGTAGTTGTTTGCTTGATATATTTTTTTCCAACTTTTGACTTTTAATAAATTTACATCTTTGTTTCTAAGGTGTGTCTCTTGTAGACAGCATATTGATGGATCCTGTTTTTTTAATCCATTCTGTCACTCTCCGTCTCTTTGTGGGTGCATTGAGGCCATTTACATTCAGTGTAATTATTGATAGATGTGATTTTATTGCTGTTTTTTTGTGGTGCTGACGTTTTCTTTGTTCCTTTTACTCTCCTGTGCTGAATTCCTTTTGTTTGTGGATTTTTTTTTCATTTCTTTTGTTTTTGTAGGTTTTGTTTTTGCTGAGACTTTATGTTTTTCCTCTTTATTATTATAAGTAGGTTTTTTCACTTTCTTTGTGGTTCCCGTGAAATTTACCCTTGTCTTTCTAAGTTTGAAGCAGTCTATTATTACTTGGTATCGCCTTGCCTTCCTCTCCATTAGAAGGTTCTATACCTACACCGTTTATTCCCACTTTTATTGTTCTGATGTTGTTGTCATTTACAGATTAACTGCCCTGATTCCCTGTTGTATTTCTTTTGGTTTTGGATAGTCCTTGAGAGTTCATTTCCTAGGTTGGTATCTGGCTGGTATGATCCTGCGTCTTAGATTCAGTGTGTGAGCTGAAGTTGTTTGTTCTCAGATAGAAAGACTCCCTCTAATAATTCTTGTAAGTTTGGTTTGGTTTTTACATATTCCCTTAATTTTTGTTTATCTGGAAATGTCCTAATTTCACCATCATATTTGGACAAGATTTTTGCAGGATATATTATTCTTGGCTGGCAATTTTTTTCTTTGAAGGTTTTATGTGTGTCCTCCCATTGCCTTCTTGACTGCTTGGTTTCTGCTGAATAATCTGAGCTTCGTCTTATTGTTTCTCCTCTGTACATGACTTTTTGTTTTTCTTGAGGTGCTCTCAGGATTCTTTGTCTTTGGTTTTGGCGAGTGTGATTATGATATGCCTTGGTGATTTTCTTTTGGGGTCTATCCTATATGGGGTTCGTTGAGCTTCTTGGGTGGCCAGCTTTTCATCTTTCATGATATTGGGGAAGTTTTCTGTCAGCAGTTCTTCAATGATCCTCTCTGTGTTTTCTGTTTTCTCCCCCTGGTCTGGAACTCCAATCACTCGAAAATTTTTGCTTTTGATTGTATCCTTCATAATTCTCAGGGTTTCTTCATTGTTCTTTGTTCTTTGTTCTGATTTTTCCCCAGAGTTGTATCGAAGTGTTTGTCTTCAATTTCGCTGATCCTGTCTTCCACCATTTCAAATCTGCTCCTGAACCATTCTATGACACTGTCCATTTCTGAAATCTTGTTGGTTATCTTTCGGATTTCTAATTGTTGTTTTTGTATGATTTCTAGTTGTGAATTTATTTTGGCGTTTTGTTTCTACATTATTTTCCTGAATTTTTCCATTTTTTTTGTCTGTTTTCCATGAATTTGTCTGCCTTTTCCATGAATTTGTCTATTTTTTCCTCCGTTTTGTCTGCTTTTTGCTTCAACTCTTGGATAATTCTGAGTATTAGTGATTTGAATTCCCTATCCGGTAGTTCTAGTGCCTTTTCTTCTACTGGAAAGTCATCTGGTGTTTTATTTTGGATGCCTACTGGAACCATCCTGTTTTTGTAAATGTTTTGATATTGTCTGCTGTCTTCGGGACATTCAGTAGTTATTTTTCTCATTTATTGATTGTAGATTTGTTTGTTTTGTCCGGTTTGTTTTATTTGGCTATGTCAGAGCAGGCGGGCTGTGTGTTCTTTGTTGTTTGCTTGCCTGTGGGCATGATACTTTTCACCTCCTTCTCCAGTTGGCAGGGTCAGTCACTCAGGTATGGTACAGCAGATTAGGTCTAGCTTAAGAGGAGTTGCTGGGATGGGTTGTTTGTGACACTTATTATGGCCACCAGGGTGGGCCAGTAATCAGTGCAGGGAAGGTTCTGGTAGGCCGTGCCTGTGCTGCTTGGTGATGTGATGTTAAGCACACAGTGCAGGTAGGCAGGATGGAGCAGGGAGATTGTGATGTGTGGAGGTAAGATGGGTATGGGAGAGAGGAGAGAGGAAGAGGAGCCAAAAACATACAAACAAACAAAAAAGAGTGCTAGGGGAGCTTGCCTTTGGCGTGGGGAGATGAGAGAATATGAAATGGAGAAAAATAAAAAGAAGAGGAAGAAAAAAAGAAAAGAAAAGCTCCCAGGGATCCCACTGGTGTAGCTATGAGGTCTGGGGAAGTTCCTTTCAGGCGGTGAAGTACAGCCTGGCTAGAAGGTGTAAAGGTGTCACTCAGCACCAGGTATTCAGGGAACAGGAAGTGAAGGAAGGTATAGAGGGATGAGAAACTGAGTAATGAAGAAAGACAAAAAGGGAAAAAGCAGGAAAAGAAAACAAAACAAATTTAAAAAAAGAACAAGAAAACCCCCCCAAAAAACAAGAAAAAAGAAATGTTCTCGGGGATCCCTCTGCATGTCTGTGCAAACTGAGGGGGTAGATCCCAAGCTGCGCAGTACTACCTGGCCAGAATGAGCTCCCAGTGTAAGAAAAGAAAAAGAAAACAAACAATTCAAAACAAACAAAAAAAGCCCTGGGGATCCCACCAGCGTGGCACCACGGACCAGGAAGCAGTTTCACTTTCGAGCAGAGTTTCACAGCCTTTCAGGAAGAAGCAAAGACAGCACACAGAGCCAGGTATTTGAGAGAAAGGAGGGGGAGGTGGTGAGAGGTAAGGAAGAAATCAAAAGAAGCAGAAAAATGCAACACCAGCAGTCAACAAATGGCACTCAGGGAGTCAGCCAGTGCAAGCAGGTGGAATCCAAGCAGCCAGTGCTTCCCAGCCAAGAGGCTGTGTCCACAGGATGCTGCGTGGAGGTGAAGGGTGAGAGGCTGGGAAATCGTATATTGCTGGTTACCTGTTGTTTTGTCTCCTGCTGGAAGCTCTGTGAAGCTGCTTTCTTGTACCCCATGTTCACTGATCTCCGATAGGAGTCCATGATGGCAGATCCGCACTCTGTTAGGTGATAGGGGACCTCTGTATGTATCTCTCCTTGCTCTCTGTTCTCTGTCAGTTTCTTACTCCATTTGGTGCTTGGCTGAGTTCTTTATCTCTTCATTTGATGCTTAGTGTTTCAGGATTGCCATTTTCTCTGTTTGGCTTAGTTTTTCAGATCTTTGCTGTGGAGGACAGTGTGGTGCTTCTGCCTATATTGTCATGTTGCCTGGACTCTTGTGATTTAAAATTTTTTGTTGTTGGAGTTTGTATATATGTATATGGAAGACGGATGTTTTAACTGAAGTCATATTTCTTTGTGACTTGCTTTATTCCTTGGGTGGCATGCCATGAATATCTTCCCAGGCCAGTAAATATTCTTCTACAGTATCATTTTAATGAGAGTGTGGTCCAGATAATCTCAGAGTGTGGACTCTGGAACCAGAATATTCTGGCTGGAGTCCTGGCTCCACTGCTTACTAGCCATGACCTTGGACCATTTACCACACCATTTCTGTGCCTTGGTTGACTCATCTGCAAAAAGAGGATAATGGAACTTAACCTTACAGGTTGTTGTGACGATTAAGTGAGTTAACACATTGAAACCCTTACACAACAGTGCCTGGCACACTATTCAATGAATGATAGCTATTTTTATCTTATTCGATTGTATATTGATGACCCATAGTTTATTAACCTCTTACTGGTAGACATTTAAGTTGCTTCATGTTTTTAAAAATCAAGATGAAATCTCTTAAAACTTTACACACATCCTCAGGACAAATTCTTAGACATGGCATTGCTGAATATGCACATTTTAAGGTTTTAAACGTATATTATGAATATACAAGTCCTCCTTATACACAGCCAAGAGAACATTCATGTCAGTGCACAAACATGTCCCATCTCTTTCTCACATCCATGCTTGTGAGTGGGTTGGGTTTTCACATTCCTTATCAAAAACGAGAACTCTAGTCTATTTCCATAATATAGACAAATCTGTGCTCTTCATTTTAAATGCAAAATAAATGCCCTAAGATACTATTAAATTGTGAAAAAATAATTAAAGTTGAAGATAAGCCTTCTTTCCTAGAAATTAATTCACCTGGTTGTGCTTAGGCCTGGAAATACATCAATATTAAACAATTCAACCCTGGCCCTACCACTGGGCATCAGCAGTGGGAGAGACACAAACTGCATCAGGAAATGTGCTCCCCTAGGGTGGAGGACAGAGGTCCTTCTTGCTTCCTTTTCCCAACTGTCTTGTTGCTACAGATTTTGCTCTTCCTCATGGCTTTGAGGCTAACCCTTTACCCAGTCTGAGGAGAAGATGCTATCACCTTCCCTACTGTCTCCTTACTCGGCTTGGAAAGTGTGTTAGCACAAATCATGCCCAGCCCGACAAGGAAAATTACAATGGGTTATGTATCAGTCAGGGCTCCACCATAGAAACAGAAGCAGTAGGATATGTATCTCTATCTCTATCATCTATATCTAAGCCAGAAGAATGAGCAAATCATCTTAGAAGAAATGTTCCTTAGAAGCAAGGGTGGAGAGACTTCAGCTCACTTACTCTGAATATGTCATCAGGCAAGCTGTTTGCTAGAAAAGGACACCATATTTGGTAAAGTAGAGGGTCAGTGAAAATGAGGGAAACCCTGAATGCGACGCATTGAAACGATAGATACAGCACTGGGCTCAAACATATCAAAGATCATGGAAATGGTGCAGGACCCAGCAATGTTTTGTCTCATTATGCTTAAGGTTGCCATGAGTTGTAGCCAACTTGAAGGCAACCAACAGCAACGTTTGTATCTATATGCACCTATAGCTATTTCTATCAAAAGATTTATTCAAGGAATTGGCTTAGGTAATTGGAGCTGGCGAATCTGAAATCTGTAAGCAGGCTGGAGACTCTCGGGAAGGAGCTAAATTTACAGTCCATAGACAGAATTTCTTCTCAGGGAATCATCAGTTTTGCTCTTAAGGCCTTTCAGCTGACTGGATGAGACCTACCCAGATTATTGGGGCTAGTCCCCTCTACTAAAAAAGTCAACTGATTGTAGATGTTAACCACATGTACAAAATATCTTTGCAGCAATAGCTATATTAGTATTTAATTGAGTAACTGGGTACTATTGCCTTGCCAAGTTTACACGGAAAACTCACCATCACGGGCAGCTGCAAGAAGCCAATGTTCGTAAACAGTGGTCTGACTCCTGTTCCCATCAGGTCCCTAAGCCTCCTTTGAGCTCATTACCAGGTAATGCACAAGATTTGTGAGCTGGTGAAGCGTTGCCCTTAGCCAGCTCCTCTCCTTCTGGGAGAGAAGAGTGATATCTTCTCTTCATAGAAAGGCAGAAGAGAGCTTGTTATCCATCTTTACATGAAGAATGATTTGGAAATTCATCAGTCTAGAACATTCACTCTCAGGATTATTGGCAGGAATAGGGGGCTAATCATGATATAATTCCATGGTGAGTTCAGCGGAGTACTAGTTCCATGGAATAATAATAGGTATACAGTGAAGATTCCATGGTCAAAAAGTTTAAGAAATTCTGGGTTAAAGTAAAACATACTTTTTTTTTTCTTTTTTTACAGAAAAATGGAAATGCTTCTTTATCGGGCCACTGTTCATGGGGACTCTTGAATGGGAGCTCTGGGATGCAGTATTTGCCAAACATATTTGATAATTAAATCAATTTTTTGCTGAGCACCTTTTGGGTCTAGTATCCCATGGAATATTTTCGAAAAATATGTTATAATCTATACTGTTAACTACCAAGAATACAGATGGGATAAAATTTCCTCCAGATAATCCCATGTTCTACTATGGATTCTGTACAAAAGTAAGTTTATTCAGATCTTCACTTAAAAGATGTTTATTGAGCACCCGAATTTATTGAACGCCTGTTAAGTGCCAGGCATTGTGGTCGGTGCCAGAAACATGGGGAAATTTGAGACCGATAGAGACCCTAGCTTCATGGAGCTTATGTCTTTCTCTAGATATGTGTCCCATGAGGAAGTGACCTCCTAAATTCTCAGCTGTTCCAAATGGAGCCCCAACAGACCTGCCATTGGCCCTGGTACACAGCCTCCCAAAGGCTAAAGGATTATAGAAATGAAACCATGTGTCAGAACAAACAGTCAGTGCCTTGGCAGGAGGAAGGAAGTGCTGAGAAAAATCACATCCATCTTGCTAGGGAACCAGATCAAAACCATAAGAAAGAGAATCCTTTCATTTGGGGTGGGCAGTTGGGCAGAAAACAGTGCCTCTGAGGTTGATGGAAATAAAAGGTGGCCCATCTCCTCTTTCTGATGCCAGTATTTTCCCCTAACAGCCAAAGAGATCTTTGACTGAAAACCTTGAATGTGGGAAGATGCAAATAAGCTAAAACCTCAGGTATTTCACAGCCATGTAAAATTAAAAAGCCAGCCAGGAAAGCCATTATCTGAAGTCCTTCTCTAGGTTTCTGCTCAGTCCCATTTTGCTGAAGAGGAATCTTAGTCAGTGTGTGAGACACTCTTTTGTGGGTCTGTGGAAAAAAAAAAAAAAAAACCACAGTGGTTATCTTATGCAGAACTGCTGCCTCCTTGGCTTGCCACACCCTGTATCTTGGTCAAGCTCATCTGGGCCAGCTGGAACACATCTAGCTAGCTCGTGGTTGTGAGTATATCTTCAGGCTTTCTTGAGCAGGCCTCCTCTCTTAGGGAGTGTCATGGATTGAATTATGTCCACCCAAAAATGTGTATATCAGTTTGGCTGTGCCATGATTCCTGGTACTGTGTGATTTTCCTATATGTTGTAAATCCTGCCTCTATGATGTTAATGAGGGAGGATGGGCTGCTGTTGTGTTAGTAAGGCAGGACCTGATCTACAAGACTGGATCGTGTCCTGAGGCAATCTCTTGAAATATAAAAGGGAAGTGAGCAGTGAGACAGGGGGACCTCATACCATCAAGAAAGCAGTGCCAAGAGCAGAGCATGTCCTTTGGACCGGGGTCCCTGCGCAGAGAAGCTCCTAGTCCGGGGGAACACTGCTGAGAAGGCCGACAGAGAGATAAGGCCTTCCCCTGGAGCTGACACCCTAAATTTGGACTTTTAGCCTACTTTGATTGTGAGGAAATAAACTTCTCTTCGTTAAAACCATCCACTTGTGGTATTTCTGTTATGGCAGCACTAGACGACTAAGACAGGGAGGGTCTTACTGCCAAAATAGAGGAATCAGGATCTCTAAGAGGATTGCTGGGGAGATAGGGAGAACATAAAGGGCTGTTATTCCATCTATCTTACACTTGACATCAATCCACAAACATATGTTGAGTATTTCTTTTATGCAGTGCACTATGATAAGCATTGAAGGGGACATTAAGGTAGATCAGATACCTTGACAGTAGGCGTTTAAGTCAAATTGGGAAAGTATTACTGGATTTTATGCCAAAGTGAAATTCGACATGGATCTGTAAATTGTTTCCTTTCTGCTTCTTCTAGTTTCCAGTCCCTGATGCCTTCCACTTGCACACTAAACCGTACCTGGCTCTTAAATCATTTCTGATCAGGGAAGTAAGCAGATTTACCTGGTGGTGGGGCATGGCGTAATCTAGTTGCCATAGACTGTGTGTTGGGGATGAGTATTGACCTGCCCATTCAGTTGTAACTACCCCCTAATATTGTCCTCCCTCTGATTGTCACTCCATCCCATCTTAATTTGAAATTTCCTTGCCATTCCTTCTTCTAGATCCCTTTTGAGTCTGCAAAAGAGACTGCTTTGTAGGAGTCGGTTCTGTGGCACTCAGCCCAAGTAAGATGATCCAATGATAGATAAAGGAACTTTCCTATAGAGCCCAGATGTGGCCATATGCAGCCTTGTGAATGGCAGTGGTTATTAATGCAGGCTCAGGGACCGGTCTATGTGGATTCAAATCCCGGATCTGCCACTTACTAGCTGTATAATCTTGGGCAAATCAGTTAATCTCTTTGAGCCTCAGTTTTCTCACCTGTATGATAGGAATAAAAGCTAATAGGGTTGTTGTGAGAATTAAGTGAATTGTAAAACCCATAAGATAGTCTGTGTCATATAGTAAATGATCAGTAAAGTTAGCTATTGTTGTTGCACACCAACAATCATGAAGATGGTATAGGACCAGGCAACATTTTGTCCTGTTATACAGAAAATCTCCAGGATTCAGAGCTGACTTGGCAGCAACTACTAACAATTGTTGTTACTATTAATATTATTTCTCTGGTTGATCTAAGAGGACTCTCTTATCAGTGGGAGCAGAACTCAAATCAATTTGAGCTCTGCCCTGACAGTGTGGCAGGGGTATGGGAACTGCTTATCTGACAGCCAGGCTCACAATTGTATCTCATACTTGCAGAGAATTCAAGTTTTATCTTAGAAGTGTTCACCTCCCAATCTGTTATAATAATCATGGAGTTAGAGGTTAAAATATAGTCCACTGTAATTTTGAGTGCAAAGTAAAGATTGCCACCAGTGCACATCAAACTTCACCATTGAATTCATTAAGCCAGGGTTTAGGGAAGGAAGCAGACACTCTCTCACCTTATTTACCATTGGCCTACTGGCTGGTTGGGTACCCTTCCCCACCTTTGAACACTGAGCTTTGAACTGTTGCCTAAGACTCTAACACCTTTTCTTTAAGAAGTCTCCTTAATTTGACTATTACCTTCAGGGAACTCTACTTGCCAAAAATTCCAACAGTAACTGTAGGCTGAGATCCTGGGGGTAAATTGGTATTGGATTTCTGGGCAATTTGCCCTAAATGCTAATGTATAAATGTGCACCTGGATAAGGACATTTTTCTTCTGAATCACAGATTCGTGGCTTAATTTTTACTAACAAGAAAAAAATGCTAGTTGTTTTTCTTTTCTTTTTATTGCTGTGCTTTAGGTGTAGTTTTTTTTTTTTTTTTTTAACTAAGCACATTAAATGGGTTCTACCTAGATAATAACTTGAAGGTAGGACTCTGTGGCATTCACCTTCGCAGCCATCACAGCTCATAGCCTAGCGTGTGAACCTGTAGACACTCCTGAGAACATGGTAGACTGAAAGAATACTGTGTATTGGACTCATGGTAACCTGGGTTCCAATTCTAGTTTTGCCACTTATTTACTAGTGGTGTGGGTTTGGGTAAGTGTTTAACTTCTCTGAAAACCAGTTCCTCCTCCCAAAAGTTGGGGATAGGTCATAACAGCTAATTTTTAGTGTTCTTGTATGGTGGTCAGAGAGGACATCATTGAAAAGGTAACATTTGATTCACAGACGTGAAGGAGGTGAGGAAGTTAGCGATGGAGGAAGAGTGTTCTGGGTAGCGGGAACAGTCAGTGCAATGACTCTAAAGTGGGACTGCGCATGGCATGTTTAAGGAACGGTAAGGATGCCACTGTGGCTGGAAGGAGTGAGGAGGGGAAGTAGTTAGGGCAGAGAGGTAAATGGGACCTGTATTAGTTATCAGTTGCTGCACAACAAATCACCTCAAAAACTTAGGGGCTTAAAACAACAAATATTTATTTTCTCATAGTTTCTGTGAGTCAGGAATCCAGACACAGCTTAGCTGAGTATCTCTGGCTCAGAGCCCTTTATAAGACTTCAGTTAAGGTGTTGGCTAGGGCTGCATTCATCTCAAGGCTTAACTGGAGGAGGATCTGCTTCCAAGCTCATTCACATGTCTTGTTTATAGGATTCAGGCCCTCACTGGTCTCAGTTCTTTGCCATGCAGGCTTCTCCATAGAGCAGCTCACAACATGGCAAATTGTTTCTCTCAGAGAAGCAAATCAATTGCCGATAAGCCTATTCTGACTCATGGCGACCCTGTGTGTTTCGTAGTAGAATTGTACTCCATAGGGTTTTCAGTGGCTGTGATCTTTTGGAAATAGATCGTGACGACTGTCTTTTGAGATGCCTCTGGGTGGATTCGAACCGACAACCTTTCAGTTAGTAGCCGAGCACTTAACCACTTGTGCCACGCAGGGACTCCAAGTATAACGCTAGCTATCACTTATTCGTGGCTACTACACATCAGGATCTATGTTATATGCTTAAAATTTCTGTTCTCTAATCCTCGTAACAAGCCTGTGATGTAGGTATGTATGTAGTCTCCTGAGGTTAATACTTAGTGAAGTCACACAGCTGGAAAGTAGTAGAAGCAGATGCAAACCATAGATTAACCCAAAATGGAACCCATCATCTTTTTTAACCTAATCTCAGAGTTACATCCTATCACTTCTGCTGTATTCTACTATAAGCAAGTCAATAAAGGGAGGTTATTACACAAGGTCATGGCCACCAGAAGGTGGGGATCATTGGGTGGCATCTTAGAGGCTCCCACCACAGAGCCTGATCCTATTGGGCCTGGATGCTAATGTAAGGTCTTTAGTGTTGACACTGAGTGAAGAAAAGACTCAGTGGGGAGAGTCCACTAGAGAACAGGTGGGCTCTGACTTACATTGTAATGGGGTCACCCAGCCGGTGTGTTGGTAGGGCTAGTGCAGAAGGACGGACAGCAGTTAGGAGGCTTTTACAATAATCCAGGGAGCTCAGGAGAAAGGTCTTATTTGAAGATATAGATTTGGGAGTCATTGGAATATAGATACTATTAAAGCCATAAGGCAATCACCAAGAGAGTGAGTGACTTCAACCCTTTTAAGTGTAATGAGACAAAATTCCACGCACCAAGGAGCAGAAACCAGTCAAATGATTTCATATGCATTTTATTCTTTTAAAAAATGATATCTAAACAACATTCAAATATGAGCCAACCTGAATTGAGTCCTCTGCATGAAGATGAGAATCTTCAGTTATCTGGAAGCTCCTAGACCTTAGAGTAGCACTGGTCTCTTTCGACTTGGAGTTGAATGGCACAGGGTTGCTATGGCCAGTAGCAAAGTCATTGAGCTTGGCTGGGATGTTGTTCTAGTAAAGGGTGAAGTTTTCCACCTTTTTATGCTCTCTCCAAAGAACAAACTGTGAAGCCACATTGTGAAAGCTATTTATAGCTTCCTTTTACCTTATTTGGGGTACAAAGGGACAAGTTCCTCTCTAATCTATTTATGAAGGTACACATAGCAAAAAAAGAAATCAAACAGAATTTCTAAACAAAAATGGCTCTAACTACAATTTCCTTAGTGCAGACAGAAAATGGTACAGGGACTTTGGTCCACCTTTCTTAAGGACCATGGTTATAATTGATTAGTATCATCTGTGTCATGTGTAGGACAAGCCATTCCACGTCCAGCACCAGCGTGTCACCCACCCCCATTAGGGGTTTTCCTGATTATCTTCTATAACGTTAGGTTCTTTGGATAGGAGCAAGACAGGATGATCTGTCTGGCTTCCTTATGCCCACTCACCCTTGATGCCACAAACTGAGCTCCCAGCCCAGCTCCTCTAACTAACAGCTGTGCAGCTTCAGATTTCTTTCTTTTCCTTTTTTCATAGTTTATTTTTGTTGTTGTTCCTGAGAATATACATAGCAGAATATACATGAATTCAACAATTTATACATGTATAATTCAGTAACATTGTTTACGTTTTTTGAGTTGTGCAACTATTCTCACCCCCTTTTCCCAGTTGTTCCTCCCGTTAACATAAATTCACTACCCTCTAAGGTTCCTATCTAATCTTTCGAGTTGCTGTTGTCAGTTTGATCCCATATAGATAGTTCTTAAAAGAGCATAATGCTCAAGGCAGACATTCTTCCCTAGTTAAGCTAAACTATTGTTTGGTTTTATGAAGACTTCAGGGGATGTTTTTGGTTTAAGGTTTAAAGATTATCTCAGGGCAGTAGTTTTGGGGGTTCATCCAGCCTCCATTGTTCCAGAAAGTCTGGACTTCTTAAGAATTTGAAATTGTGTTTTGCATTTTTCTTCTTTTGACCAGGATTCTTCTGTAGAATATTTTATCAAAATGTTCAGTAATGGTAGCTGGGCATCATCCAGTTCTTCTGGTATCATGACAAAGGAGGCAGTTGTTCATGGAGGCAATTAGCCACACATTCCATTTCCTCCTCCTATTCCTGACTGTCCTTTTTCCTCTGTTGCTCCAGGTGAATAGGCAGCTCCAGATTTCTTATATCTATAATGAAACCTAGGCCCAGCACCAGCTCTTTCATGTCTCCATGATTTTGCACCCCCCACTTTCTTTGCCTGAAAGCCCCTTCTTCCCCACACCCAAAACCCAAACCCGTTGCTGTCGAGTCAATTCTGACTCACAGAGACCCTACAGGATAGAGTAGAACTGTCCCGTGGGGTTTCCAAAAAGCAGCTGGTGGATTTGAACCGCTGACCTTTTGGTTAGTAGCTGAGCTCTGTAACCACTGCACCACAAGGGCTTCTCTTCCCCACACCTGCTTACTATTTGGTCTTCAATTTTCAGCTCAGGTGCAACCTCTTAGAGGCAGCTGTCCTGGCTGACCTTGCAAGTGTTGGCTAATACCTGTCTTTACATCTATCATAGCATGAATTCCATTGTTTGGTTCTTGCTTGTTTACTGGTCTGTCTCCTCCATTAGACTAGAGCTGTTTGAGGGTAGATTGGCACCCAGCACAGGGCCTGACATACCATAGGCACTCAATAAATACTTTCTGAGTCATTAAGTTAGTGATTAAGTGAGCAGGGATACCTCTTTTTTTGAGATATGATGAAGGGGAAAAGGAAGTGTGAAGATAGAGCTGACTGAGAAGTCAGGACAGAAGAGGAAGTTGTACTTGCTCACCAGCACGTGTTACTTCAGTGAAGGGAGAGGTGAAGCCATATGCTGCAGGGGCAGATTATCCAATAGGCAAGGTAAGCGTGGTGCTTACCTTGCTTACCAGATCATTTGTAGTGGACAATTTCACATCAAAGATGTGGTAAAACACATGTGAAATTGGTCACTGCAGATTAGTAAGAAAGCACAAGTAAGTCTGTGCTTACATTGCTTACTGGGTCACCCGCCCCTGTCAAGGATTGTAAATTTGAAAAGAGGCTTTGATTCTATAGGAAGGTGCTGTGGGGTTGGGAGAGAGATAGATGCCAACCATACCTAGAAGCAGAATCTTTAATGTGGTGAAAAAACATGGAATTGTTCACTTCAGATGATCTGGTAAGCAAGGTAAGCACTGTGTTTACCTTGCCTATTGGATAATCTGCCCCTGGCTGAGAGCTAGGGAGAAGGGAGCTGGTACGACCCTTGAGGAAAATGGTAAAGGTTTAGAACAGCTGGCGTAGACAACAGAAATAGAGTAGATGAGAAACCCTTGAGGGCCCAGCTGAGATTGGAGGTCATAAATTTATAATGGAGCTCAGAGACAGGAATATACAATTTTCTCCAGAAGTGCTTAGCAGTCCTGAACTAGAAACAGCAAATGTAACACCAGTTACCATTTACTCATGCCTACTGCATGCCAGAATCTGTGTTGTATGTTTAAAATTTCCATTCTCTAATCCTCAGAACAAGCCTGTGATGTAGGTATCATAATTTTCATCGTACGGATGGGGAAATTGAGGCTCATGAGATTAATAGTGTAATGAAGTCATGGAGCTGGCAAGTGGAAGAAGCAGATGCAAACTGTGGACTGATTCCACAGGCCAGGACTTTGCCTGAGGTCATGCCTTTCCACTGTAGCTTCCATGGGTTTGGTTGGATTGTTCTGAGATGGCGATGGTCATCTGAAGGCAATGAAAGGACAAGGGAGTGCCAGAAAGAAGGTACTGGCTAGAGTGTTTTTAGAGTGATTAACTGTGGGTTCTAGGTAAGCTAGTAGGATCTATATGTGTTGGAGACATCCTAGTGATGAGAAACTAAAGGTGTCAGTGATAACAAAGAACAAATTTAGAAAGAATAAGGAAGCAGGAAAGGATAGGAAGATGTGCTTTGCGTTTATGAGTTCGGAGTGGCCCATTTCCAGGTGGTGACAAAGCTAAGGTGTGGTCATTGCAATGGATGCGAAAGACCCAGTATAAGGAAGTCATAGAACTGTGAGGCTCTTCTGTATTATTTTTTGGAAGATTAGTGCCTGGAACATTTTAGATGCTCAACGTTTACTGAATGAATGAATGAATAAAGGTAACCACAAAGAGAAATGATAAAGTAGTGAGACTTTTCTGCGCGTGTGGTTTGTGTCCATTTATTGCTATTTTATAATCCCACTTCACCATGATCTAATGAAACAGATGGAGAGAGAAGAACGTTTACCATCTAAAATTAAAACGAAGTACTTCCTTGAAGTGAATCTGATTCTGGAAGGTACAGATATAGGGGCTCAAACATTTGCAGGCCTTTTTGATTGGAAGAGAAGACAAAGTTCAGTGAAGGCAGCTATTGTTTTTACAGCAGAGAAGAACAGTGATTAAAATCAGGAATGACAATCTTCTTTATGGGCTGTTGTTTGTTCACATGGTGCACATTAATTAAAGCTTATAGGGGTCCTTCAGCAAAGATAGTACGAACATTCTATGTTTTGTATTTTGTTATGTCAAGGACCCAGGCTTGGGCAGCACTTTCATGCTTTGAAACTTGTAATCAAGGCATATAGTTTTATTTAAGCTAAGTCACGACAATGCTTTACAAACGGAGTATAAAACAGAATCCTGATTCATGAATTAGTTCATTGTTTCTCATTGCTCATGTTTGATTGTTAGGTATAACACACATGCATGCCAAGTGATGAGAGGTGAAACAGCATGATGTAATCTAGTTGCGTTTCAAAGAGTAAAGCCTCCAGGGTATTGGTAAATACACAGCTAAACAGAGCCTCACAATACACTCCTGCGTTTTATGGTTTTGTCAAAATCAAAGGAAACATATTTACTTTGGAACAAATAATTGTGGGAAATTTCTATAGTGTCCCTGTGTTTTTTTTCTCATGGTAACTAGAATTCCCTTGGTGTGTGAATAACATTGTATAAGTAAGCAGTGTTGGACAAAGAACAAGATATATTCCGGCCTTAATTATGATTTAGAGAAGTTTTACCCTAGGCTTCTTATTTCATTTGTCCGGAAATAGCCATGGGAAGGTGTATTATTATTCTACAGTTAACAGAGTTAAGGTTCTTAACTGAATATACATTTGATGAAATGTAAGAGTAAAGAGAATTTCCCAATTTTATATTCTTAGATCATTAAAACTAAAAGATATCGCAGGCTCTCTGCTTTGCTACCTTCATGATTTTGCAGTTGGAGGATAACCTCCATGCAACTTGGCTGTCTGCTTCTACTGTTTCCTACTTATTTGCAAACAGCATTCAGCCCCTTTTCTGCCTTTACTATGGGGTGGCAAATAGTCATTGTAATAAGCTCCTTCTACTTCAGAACATGCCCATAAAAGGAACACTCTAAGAATTAAAATCTATGAACCAAGAATTAGGAGTTTTAACACTCCCCAAATCATACTTTACTTTTACCATTCTTTGAAAATAATCAAATGTCAACACTTTTTTATTTGTTTAAAATAACAGAAAGACCCTTACTCTGAGGATACTCTCAGATACCATCCTGCATAGCACGAGGTGTAAAGCAAAAGGCAGAAATGGAACTGTCCTTGGTTGTTTGAAACCTGGGGATACCGGACACAGATGCCACACCTTCAGTTTTCTGAAGGCTCAGGTGATTCTTATACTATGATTGAATGTCATTATACTAATTATAAAGCACGCCACGTTGTGCAACTGGAAGGCGTGGGGTTAATTGAAGACACTAGTACAGCTACGTCAAGGCGGAAGTGGTTATTCTATTTGCACAGCAAGAATGCGCTAAAACCTATTATCAACAGAATCACAGTAAAAGTGAGTCACCGCAAAGGCTTAGACAGAAGCAGCAACACTTGGAAACCTCCAAAAACTCATGAAAACATAAAATTAATACTTGATTTTATACTTCCATAGTTGGAAGTATATGTATCTTGGCTGTTGGTTGCAAGGACTAGAGATGATAGACTATTTTATCTTCATTTTAGATATACTTCCTCCAAATTTTTATCCCTTATCTTTCCTGCCTTCAGAATAATAGAAGAACTAGCTAAATTAGTTCATTGCTATTCCTGGAAATTACTTTTGTAAATAAAATAGGATTGTATGAACCATAGACCCAGTATGATTTATTTCATGTGAATGGAAAAAGTGTTATTTATTATAAATCAAGATGGTTTTGTGAAATATTACATATTGTCATTATGCTCTAAAAATTAGAGTATTGTAGGGTAGAGGAAAAAGAACCCACATGATTTGTAATTTACATCCTGAAGTTTCTTCCTCTTTCAGAAAAACAATTAAGAAACTTTTTTTTTTCTTTTTAAATCAACAACACACCACCGTGAGAATTGGGTGGTGTTTAAGTCTTGTGAGAATTTCACTAAAAAGGGCTCAGTCTGTTCTTTAACCTTGATTTCAAATGATTCCTTCAGCTTTCTGCATTTTCCTTGGTTATCTGTGGGAAAGCACTTTTAGAAGAGCCACAGGGCTGGAAACACAGGTTTAAGATATGACTGGGTGATCAGGAAGTGGACATCAGTGAGTATAGGTTTCATTCAAGAAGTTGGCAGTGAAGGAAAGGAGAGAGATCAGGTGGTGGCTTGAGGGGTAGTATGTTCAAGGGAATGTTCCTTTAGGATCCGAAGAGAGATTTGAGCTTGCTTATAAGGGCAGGGGGAAGATCCAGTGGAGAGGGAAAAGGGAACACTCAAATGACAACTGTTAAGTATGGATGCTCACAGAGGATGGAATGAATAAGATCAAGGACACAGTAGCTTTGGAGAGGTAATCTATTCTCTGAGCTTGGAAGAGAAGAGGAAAAGATGGATAAAAATTTATAGATATTTTGAGGAGGACTGGGGGAAGGTGAAAGAGCCATCAAATGACTTCAGCTGAGTCCAGGTGGTAGGAGTAGGGTTCAGGATATGAAGAAAAGAATGATGTAGAATTGGTTTTGTAGGGAATATGATTGGGGATCACTGAATCTAAGAACTGTTGAGTAGCAAAAGTAGCCAGTTGAGATTGGATCTATAAATTATAATGGAACTAATTGAATTTTTTTGTTTAGTGTCTCCACTAATGGTTAATACCTTGGGAAGAGGAAACATGAGTATGAATGGTTTGAAGACCTGGGTTAGAATTCTTAAGGTAAGCATGGCTGGAGAAGATGGGCTAATAGAATTAGTGGCACTAGATAGAGGTTGTAAAAAGGTCTAAAATGGATTGATGAGTAGTGAGGATGGAGATTGCTTTAGGAATTGAAGAAAAATGGGGACAGAGAGCAGATTTAGTAGAAGTGAAGGATTGGAGACTATTATCAAAGAGAGGCATTTAGAGTTTAAGATCTTAGAGGTGAGTGATTCTAAATTATGGTTAACCAGATCTAAGGTGGGGGTCTGTTTTTGGGTAGAGAAAGTAGAAAAGTTGAGGTGATCAAGGATATGCGAGATACAGGGCTTGGAAGGGTTGGCATTATGGACATTGAGGTCCCTATAGGGTGTGAGCTTTCACTTCACCAGTACTTATCTCCTTGATAGCCCTCAATACTGTTTTTTTTATTATTATGTGTTTGCCTTCCCACTAGACTGCTGATTCCTCTAGAACTTGAATAACATCTTATTCATCTTTATATCCGCAGTGCCTGATGGAGGGTTTCACGTACCTATTAATTCAGCATAATTGTTAAATACATGAATAAGAACAAAATGTGAGTCAGGTATAACTTATAAAAAAGCTAAGGCCCATGGCCATCAACAAAGATGGACAAAGATGGTATACAAAGATGGCCTTGATTTCAGAGGTAATCAGATGCTGGGAGATGACCGAGGAACTAGGTTTATGATTGGAACTTGAGAGTAAGGAAGATGCCTACCTCATAAAGTAATGGATTATAAGATGAGTAGAGACCATCATAATAGATTACAAGGGAAAAGGTGTCTTCAGAGACAAGCTAATATTGAGGAGAAAGGACAAAGAGTGTGTTTGTTTACATTAGGACAGAGGTTCCATAAAGTATCCTGGAAGAGCTTGGTGATAGGGAAGGGGGATGCAAATGTTCATGTTGTTGTGAGGGATGGGGTTAAGCCAAATCAGAATGACAGTATTGAAAGTGATGTCAAAGGATAGAAATTTCTACCTAGGGCAATACTCCAGTCACAAGAAGGAAGAAGGAGACTGGGAGTCAGGTTGAAGATGCAATCATGATGCTGACTGAAACAGTAAATAGAAATGTCTGCTATCACCACTTCTATTCAACATTGTGTTAGAGGTCCTAGCTACTGCAGTGAAGCAGGAAAAAAATAAAAGGCATAAAAATTGAGAAGAAAAAGGTAAAACAATTGTTATTGTAGGCAATATAGTTATTTATGTGTAAAACTCTAAGAAGTCAATAAAATAACTACTTAGTGAAGTTAGTAAGGTCACAAGATACAAGGTCAACATTAAAAAGTCATTTGTGTTTCTCAAGACTTACAGCAAACTACTGGAGAATAACTTTAAAACAGGTCCACTTATAATAGTATCAAGACAAAAAAAGAACACTTAGGAATAAATTTAATAAGAGATCTATGACTCCACTGAAAACGATACAATATTGCTGAGAAAATTTAAAGAAGGCCTAATAAGTGAAAGAACTATATTATGTTTACAGTTCAGAAGACTCAAATTCTTCCAAAACTAATCTAAGATTCATTGCAAATTTAATCAAAATCCCAACAAGCTTTTTTTTCTTTTTTGGTAGAATTTGAAGAGTTAATTTTAAAATGTATATGGAATTCAAATGACCCATAAAAGCCAAAACTACCATGAGAAAGAAAGACAAATTTAGAAGATTCCTATTGCCTGTTTTCAACATTTAGAATAAATCTACAGTTATTAAAAGTGTGTGAAATTGGCATAAAGACAGACAAATAAACAAATGGGATACAATAGAGAACACAGAAATGGCCCCAGATGAAATCCCCAACTGATGTTTTGACAAGGGTGTAAAAGCAATTAATGGAGGAAGGACAGTCTCTTCAACAAATGGTTGTGGAACAATTGGATATCACATCTAGGTAAAAAAAAAAAAAAGAAAGAAACTTGACCTAACCCTCACATCTTATATGAAAATTAATTCAAAATAGATTATAGATTTAAATACAAGGGATAGAACTACAAAACATTTAGAAGAAAACATACGAGAAAATCATCAGGATCTTAGGCTGATCCATAAGCATGATCCATAAAAGGAAAAAAAAAAATCAATAAACTGAAATTCATCAGGATTAAAACTTTTGCTCTATGCAAGATGCTGTGTCAAAAAACAAACAAACCAAAAAAAAAAAAAAAAAAAAAAAACAGTTGATTTTCAATCGTTGTGATCTTTTGGAAGTAGATTACCAGGCCTTTCTTCCAAGGTGCTCTGGGTGGATTTGAACTGCCAAACTTTTAGTTAAATAACCATTAAGTCTATTATTAGTTTACTCTGAATCTATTAGAACAGTTAAAATAAAAAATAGTGACAATACCAAATACTAGCAAGAATGTGGAGAAGCTGGATTTCCCATGTATTGCTGATGGGAATGTGGATTTTTGCTTTTTTGTGTTGAGGTGTAATCCATACTGAAGGCTGTGGTCTTTGATCTTCATCAGTAAGTGCTTCAAGTCCTCGTCACTTCAGCGAGCAAGGTTGTGTCATCCACATATTGCACGTTGTTAATGAGTCTTCCTCCAATTCTGATGCCGTGTTCTTTCTCGTATAGTCCAACTTCTCGAATTATTTGCTCAGCATACTGATTGAATAAGTATGGTGAAAGGATGCAACTCTGATGCACATCTTTCCTGATTTTAAACCATGCAGTATCCCCTTGTTCTCTTCGAACAATTGCCTCTTGGTCTTGAGCAGAATTAAATGTTCCGAAATTTTCATTTTTCACAGTGTTATCCATCATTTGTTATGATCCACACAGTCAAATGCCTTTGCATAGTCAATCAAACTCGTTTGTTGGTTTGTCATACTGTGGTAGCTTGCATGTTGCTGTGATGCTAGAAGCTATGCCACTGGTATTTCAAATACTCGCAGGGTCACCCATGGTGGACAGGTTTCAGTGAAGCTTCCAGACTAAGACAGGCTAGGAAGAAGGACCTGGTGGTGCACTTCTGAAAAAATTGACCAGTGAAATAATAATAGCTAACATGTACTGAGACCTTATTATTGCTAGGCAGTGTACTAAGCACTTTCCATGTATTACCTCTTTCAGTCCCACAGCAATAATACGAGATAGATAATGCTATCATTTCTATTTTCTAGAAGGCTAGGTAACTTGTCCAAGGTCATACAATTATCCCATGGCAACGCTAGGATTCAAATCCAGTTATCTGCCTCCAGACCCTGCCCTCTTGATCATTATATCATCCAGCCTCCAAAATAAACACCCAAGTTCCAACAAGTATTGTTGCTTTTTTTACTTCCCAGGTGCCATCCAGGGGTTGAAGGTTACAAGAACTTAGGAAATTTCAGGCTTTGTGTTCTTTTAGGTAGTAATCAGGAGAAAAACATGCATTTTTGTTTAGCCTGGGGTGGATGACCTGACCTTCAAAGCTCCACAGTGAATAATAGCCTTGAAAAACACCTCAAAGCCTGAGACAATTTCAGAATTTATAGATTATTGATTTAGTTGTTTCTTAAGAGAGACCTGGTTAATTATGGAAAATATTTAGCTTTGACAGAAGAAACAAATTGGCTTGTTTAATAACAGACTGAAAACGATAAAGGCATTGATTAACTTCTGTGAAGAGATAGTTGAGTGCGTGTGTTGGGTGTGTGTGTTGAAGATTGGGTGAATTAATAGTTGTGTTTGGAGCCACGTTGTTTGATCCCATGTGAGGCAGTTTTCCTAAAGTGACAAAACCAACTGTTTCCTAAGGTGACAAAACCTCAAGAAGCACAGTTGAATGCCTTCGTGTAGTCAGTAAAATCCGTCGGTCATTTTGTCGTACTGTGGTGGCTTGTGTGTTGCTGTAATGCTGGAAGCTATGCCACCAGTATTTCAAATACTAGCAGGTAACTAGAAGGTAGGAGGGAACAGGAAAGCTGGTGTTAGGGAACCCAAGGTTGAGAAGGGACAGTGTTGACATGTCTTGGGGTTGTTAACCACTGTCATAGGGCAATATGTGTACTGTTTAATGAGAAACTGTTCTGTAAACCTTCA
The DNA here is from genome assembly GCA_030035585.1 of Dugong dugon. Lineage (NCBI taxonomy): Eukaryota > Metazoa > Chordata > Mammalia > Sirenia > Dugongidae > Dugong > Dugong dugon. The sequence continues at coordinate 13,193,383 of CM057463.1, read as the reverse complement.
TCTAAGGTACACAAAGAAAAAAAAAAAGAATTATCTATGTGAGACCAAATTGACAACAGCAACTGAAAAGGTTTGATGGGAAGCCTAGGGGGCAGTGAGTTGAAGATAACGGTGATGGGATAATTTGGAAAAGGATAGTGAGAATAGCAGCACAACTGGAAGAATGTAATCAATGTCACTGAATTGTACATGTAGAAATTTTTGAAATGGTGTAAGTTTGGCTATGTATGTCTTCACCAAAAAGAAAAAGGTCCTTCAAGGTCAAGAAGGGAGAGTGTTGACATGTCATGGGGTTGTTAACCAATGTCATAAGACAATATGTGTACTGACTGTTTAATGAGAAACTATTTGTTCTTAAAACTTCATCTAAAGTACAATAAAAAAAAATTTAAAAAACAAATACTAGCAGGCATTGTAAATTGTAAATCATGCCCCCATGTATGTGTTTAGATGAGCTGTGTTGTGTTGGATGCAGTGAGAAGGCTGAGCAAAGGTGGAAAGACTTATGTCAGTATCTGGTTTGCACAGGAGAGGGACAGACTCATCCAGTGTCTGGGGACAGAGTGACTCAGGTGGGAGCAAGGACTGCCACAAAGCCCCAAGAACTTCAACAGAGAGTGTGAAATCCAAGGACAATCATTAATTTAGATTTGGTAGAATATTGTCAGGAAATAGAATGTATGAATGTGGGCTCAGATATGCTTTCCTTGCACCCCGCAGTATTTCAACCACAGAGAGGCTCTTACTGGTGGCCATGCTGAAGGTGCTGTTCACCTGCTGATACCTGATGCAGGTGGCAGGAATATTTGGTTTGAAAAATGAATAACAAACTGTATGAGATACTCTTAGCTTGTGTTTTGAGGACTTGCTGAAAAGTTTGTAATAACCTGCCGTTTTGGGTTTCTCTGAACCTCAGTAGGTTTGAGTGTTAACCAAGGAATCAGTTTGTTAAATTTCAAACTGATCTGCTGCAATTCACGAATGTTGGTCATCTTGAAGATATTTATGTCACAATTATTTGATAAAACGCTAGGTAAACCCACAAAAATCCATTGCCATCAAGTCGATTCCGACTCATAGTGGCCCTATAGGACAGAATAGAGCTGCCCCATAGGGTTTCCAAGGCTGTAAATCTTCACAGAAGCAGATTACCACATTTTTCTCCTGCAGAGTGGCTGGTGGGTTTGAACCGCTGACCTTTTGGTTAGTAGCCGAGCGCTTAATTACTGCATCACCAGGGCTCCTCAATTCTAGGTAGTACATATGGAAATTTAGATTTAGACTCTGCCACTTAGCAGGCGGGTGTGGCTTTAGGTAGTCTCTTTGAGTCTCAACTTAAAAAAAAGAATATGTTGCTATGGAGTCGATTCCGTCTCATGGCGACCTCATGAGTTACAGAGTAGAAATGCTCCATAGGGTTTTCTTAGCTGTGATCTTTACTGAAGCAGGTCCGCTGGCGCCGCGGGGTGGGTTTAAACCACCAACCTTTAAGTCAGCAACCAATCACAAACTGCTTTGGGAATCATCAAGCCTACCTCACAAAATTATTGTGAGGATTAAATGAGGTTCCATAGGCACAGTGCACAGCACAGTGCTTGTCACACAGTAGGTCTCCAGTAAGTATTAAACTCATAACCTTAACTTTCTCTGCCTCAGTGTTGGTGTGACTCTGAGCATGTCTATTTGAGTCAGTTGCTGCATAATCCTGTTACTAGACATGACTGGATCCGCCATACATCGCTAGACAATTTAGAAAAAAGGATTGCTCCTTTGATGCTCAAGGAGATTTGTTTAGATCAAATGAATGAAGAAGAGGCTATATTGAAATCACTTTTACCATTAGAGGACTAAAACAAGAGGACATCAAAGAGGAGAAAAACCCATAGTGTTGCTTGGTAACTCAAGAAAACTCACGGGCAGTCGTGTTGAAATAATCTTCCAAGTCACCAAGAAACACTTCCCAGATCAAAATACTTTGCAATAGCTACTTGGAAAACTATTTGTTGGTACTACTAAAGCTAAACATACGCATACACTGTTGTTGTTGTGTGCCATCGGGTCCATCTCAACTCATAGTGACCCCATCTGACAATATAGGGCTGTCCTATAGGGTTTTCTTGGCTGTAATCTTTACTGAAGCAGATTACCGGGTCTTTCTCCCCCAGAGCCATTGGGTGGGTTTGAACCACCAATCTTTCTGTTTGCAGCTGAGTGCTTAAATGTTTGCACTGCCAGGGCTCTTTATGCATATGCTGTGAGTCGGAATCGACTTGAAGGCTTTTTTTTTTTTTTTTGAGTTTATGATCCCAAAATTCCACTTTTGGGTATACACCTAATAGAAATGAGTACCTATGTCCACCAAAAAGACATCCACAGGGATGTTTATAACAGCTTTAGTCATAATAGCAAAAACTGAAAACAACCCAAATGTCCATCAACAGTAGAATGGGTAAATAATTTATCATGCTTTCGTGTAATGGGACAGTACACAGCAATGAAAAAGAACAAACCAATAATACACACAATATCATGTATGAATCTCACAGACATAATGTTAAGTGAAAGAAGTCAGACATAAAATGGTACACATTACATTCGGTAAAGTAAAAATAGCCATAAATTTTCTGCAAATACTTTGACCAAGAGATAGAATCTGTTTATTCACCCGTGGTAGTGCAGTGGTTAAGAGATTGGCTACTAACCAAAAAGTAAGCAGCTTGAATCAACTTGACGGCAATGGATTTTTGCTAGCATGCATTTATGAGACTTGAAGCTACCATTGAGTTTAGGCACTGACAAAATAGACGGTGCTGCCGTTCTCTGAGTTACACCATATTTTAACTCTTTTAATTGTCAGTGAAGTTGACGTTGCAGCACGCTAAGGCAGAGACTGGTTAAACAACTTCATTCATCCTACATTCACTACTGAGTAAAATGTCAAGAAGTGTCTCAATAATATGTCTCTGCATTCAGCTTCTACAGAAGGAGGGATTGTTCAATGAACTGAACGGAGGCTGAGAATGAAGCCAACATACAGGAGAGCAGAGCTGTGAGACGGGGAGATGGGGTTCTGATGACATTGTCTGAGCCCCTGAACCCAGCTGTGCCTGAAGCATAAACATTTTCTTAATATTTATTTATCTGTTTATTATTATAGCAACTTGAGTCAGGCTTTTTGACACTGGGAAGAGTTCTAACCCATAGGGTCAGCTCCTCCTTGACTGCTAAAAAAGCCAGTTGCCATCAAGTAGACTATAACTCATGGTGAGCACATGTGTGTCAGAGTAGAACTGTGCCCCATAGGGTTTTCAATGACTGAATTTTCAGAACTAGATTGGCACGCCTTTCTTCCAGGGTGACTCTGGGTAGACTCAAACTCCCAGCCTTTTGATTAGCAGCCAAGCACATTAACCATATGCGCCACCCAGGGATTCCTAGCTAAACTTTATTGTCTCCTCCTCAGCACAGAACTACCTAGGGTGATGTTCTCTCCTCCAGGCAGATTTATATAGAGTAGAGGTATGGTGGATGAGAGTAATGGCCAGACACCAAAGACTGGACAATGGTAATAATGGTAGGATCTAGAATTTTGCTGGTTTGAAAATATGAGTCTAGCTGCTATCTTTTCAATCATCTGTGTGCTGGGTGCTGGCAGCACTATGGTCATTTATATGTGGATATAATCTTGCTACACACATTTACTAAAGATGAAACTAGGGTAAGGTGAATGAACAATGAACAACTTTAATACAGTTACCTTATTAACATGTTTTTGCTTCCATTATGAATTTTAACCATCTGTATTTTCTTAGATGATTAGAATCATTATTATCAATAAGAGGTATAATTTAGATTATCATGTATTGATTGTATAATTAATTTATTACTTCATAGTAGACCTATATATGTGAGTTACATGTATATCAATTCAAGGAAAATTTATTAGTCACTGGGAGTCACAAGAGAGGAATAATACATGACTACCTGTCCTATGAGAACTAACAATTTAGTAGGAAAGACACATATAAGCTGTTGTTAGAAATCCATCTGAACATGGTGTCATTGTAATACAGTCTGTTGTCCACACAATTATGTAAATAAAAGTAGTGAGCGAGAAGCTAGACAGACAACAAGAAGCTGTGGTTCCCTCACATGCTATACAATCTCTTTTCTTGTCTGTCTCCCAAACAAGAGGGTGAACCCCCATCATCAGGGCTAATATCTTATTCAGCTGGTATCCAGACCTTTGCAGAGTGCCTGGCTTAAGAAGTGTTTTGTTGAATTGCATTATTATAACTGTGTCCTTGGTTCATTTAACTTTATAAATATGTACCATATCCATCTCTCTTGACCGCTGGCTGCCTTCCGTAGTCTGGAGGAAACGAGTAGATTCCTATATCCTGCCTTTTGCTTTTAACATATACTGGGCATCAGGCCAAGCACTGGCCAGGTGGACAGTCAGACAGGAGCCTAGGAAGTTTATACTAAAGGTCAAGGCAAGGTGGATGGCCTTGGCTTCAGCCAGGCATGAGAAACAAGGTGGGCCTGAATGGAGAAGAAGTCAAGGGTCTGGCAGGCATCCAAGACGGCTCTTGAGACAGAGTCAGAGTAAGGGGGCAGGTAAGTGGGAGATTGTGATTCTCATGCAGGGCTCTAGCCCAGTGACGAGCTTACTGCTGCCAGAGTAAGACCCAATCTGAGGACATGGGGAGCACAGAGGGCTCTTGAATGGGATGGGCTGACTGGGCAGTGAAGCTTCAAGGCAGTTCTTTAACGGAACCTCACTCTATTTTTTTTCGTACCAAAAGCAGGATCTCACTCAGGCTAACAAAGGGTTATTCTTCACAATAGCTCTTTAAATAGGAATCTAATTAATGAATTCAGAAGTAGCTATTTCCTGTTTATGTACATTAAACAAAGTTTACTCGTAAATTTTATTTTAAACCTAAATTCAGTCACCAGCTGGATGTAAAATATAGATGCACATGTGTTTACAGGAACACCCCCCTACACACGCACATATGCAGAGTCAGAGAGAAAATACCATCAAATCACTGGGACTGGATCTGAAAATGTGGAGCACCACACACTAATACTTAGGATCTTAATTTATGGAGGTGAAAATGGAGATCCTATCAGGAACATTCAGTTTACTTAGTCTTCCTATGTGTTGCATGGCTCTGGGTGAGACTGAGAAATTTGTAGAAATTATTCAGTGTTAACCCTTGCAATTTGTAGCTTGGATCTCTGAAACCTCCAGTTGCCGTTGAGTCAATTCTGACTCATAGTGGCCCCACAAGTGTCAGAGTAGAAATGTGCTTCATTGGGTTTTCCATGGCTGATTTTTCAGATGTAGATCACCAGGCCTTAAATCACTTGAATTAGAGTTTCACTTTGGACTAAGATGGAATAACAGGGACTGGATTTACCCTTCTGCCTTAAACGACTAAGCAAATGGGCAAAAACATGTGAAACAATAATGTCTAGTTATTTTAAAACAGTGTAATGGTTAAGGTTTGTGTGTCAGCTTGCCTGGGCCGTGATTCTTAGTGGTTTGGCAATTATGTAATTTGGCAGTCCTATGATGTTGTGATCACTTCTATGATGAGATTTGATATAATGTGATCACCTCCATGATGGGATCTGCTGTGAGTATCCAATCACTTTTTTTTTCCATGGGGGTGTGGCCTGCATTGAATATAAGTGGGCTTTCTGGCAAGGCTCATGGGATTTTGCTCACTCTTGATCCTGCAGTTGGTTCCTGTTCATCTGACCACTGGTTCTTGGGACTTGAGCTGGCAGCTTACCTGTGGTCTTGCCTGCTGATCTTGGGATTCATTGATCTTTGCAGCTTGTGATCAAGAGCCCTGCTCTCTGACCTGCTGATCTCAAGTTAGCCAGCCTCTGTGGCTACGTGAATCAGGAGAAGCCTCTATCCTGATCTACGGACTTGGGCCATTCCAGCCTCTACAATTGCATGAGCTATTTCCTTGATGTAAATCTCTCTCTTTGTATATTTATATGCTTTACTGGTTTTGCTTCTCTAGAAAACCTAGCCTAAGGCAGACAGTGATCTCTGAGAGAAGGAAAACAAATGAGGTGAGCCCCAGTTGGCCCAGCTCACTGCCTTGTGGGTGTTTCCAGGCTGCAGTGCAAAAAACCTTGGAAGTCACTCCCCTGATTTGAGAAGTTTGTAGCTTGGGGAGGGCAAGGTGGCTAGAATTCACAGGGCAGAGTCAGAGAGACAGAGAGAGAGAATATGTCCATCAATATGTCCCTTCATTTTTTTGCCCACTGGCACTTCCATAATTCAGCTTCCAATATTCTCTAACCTGGATAGGTTAAGGTGCTCACTGCCTTTCCGCCCTGTGTACATACTTTCTTCTCTTCAAGGAATCCTTTGTACTGATGCTTGAGTTTACTTCCTACATTTTAGCTTGGCTTTTGTAGCTCATTTACTTTAAAACCTACAATCACTCATTATTGCCATGGATAAAGTCCAACTTAGCTAGATGTTCAAAGTCCTCCCCAATCTGAAAAACCCTTCACTCATAGTTTGCTCTCCAACTCCACCCCTTTGTGAATCCCTTATGCACTTTTCACTGCTCAGGGCCCTTCCACATATTTTTCCTTTTCCTCATGAGGACTCTTCCACGGCACCTATTGAAAACAAAGCCATTTTTGAAATTGGGCTGAAATGCTCAAGGTCACCTAGATAAAGTCACTTCTTGCTTGCCACTGAGATAGCCCTTTGCTTGCCAATCTGTTCTAGCACTCATGCTGTAAATGTCATGGTGTAAACGTCTAACTCTATAGCTGGCCTGTATATTCCCAGAGAGCAGAGACTATCTTGCACACCTTTGTAACTCTGGTGCTACTCAGCACAGTGCTGTACATAGGAAAGCAAGCTTAAATCGAATTGATGGCCTTTTCAAGAGTTTCTTGTCAGGCTCTTTGCCACACATAGTTAAGCACCGTTTATAAAGACAGAGAAGGGCCCATGCTACTTATCCTCTTGTTACAAGGTACTTAGACCCTTCTGTAAGTCTGTCTCAGGTACACAAACAGAGGATTCATGGTAAGACTCCCCGGATACTAACTGCTCACCTCACCAGATACTCTTTAAATATGTGAAATATGCCAATAAATATATTGATATCAACAATATGCTTGTGAAAATGATGGTTAATGACTCATTGGAGTATTTAAAATCGACTGTCTCCATTCACTGAGTCTCATAAGAAATTATGATCCTCATCTTCTAGATAGAGAGACTGACGATGACACACTGGATCATACAGGTGGTAAGCACCAGAAATGGGAATGACACCAGGATTTGGGCTCCCTTTCACTCCCTTTTGGTTTCATGGTACAGTGTTGGGGATGGCAGGAAATTGGTTCAGAATTGTTATTTTAAGCTCATAGCTCTCCTGTCAAAAGAAGAATTTTAATGAGACATTTTATCACCCTAAAAGAATAGCATTCTCTTTTTCATTTTGTGAATCTGTGTACTTTTTGCCACTTAGTATCGTATTTCTAGATTTAGGCCCTTGACTGGGGTGGGTATTATCTAACCAGTACATGAGGCCCTGCATAAAGAAAGGACTGTTTTGAATCCTAGTGTTTCAAGACCTGAGTCATTTTCTGAAAGCAAGCTACTTACCTTAGCTTCTTTAGGCCAAGGTACACAGATAAACCCTTTCTTCATAGGTTCTGCCAAAACTCAGCTCTTGACAAGTTATGAATTACTGAAGTTCAAAATTTAAGTGTTTGGAATGGCCAACAGGATTTTAAATTACATTTTATCCACTGAAGAAACCTATGTCCTTTCATCAGGGTTTAAAATACAAACAAGGAGTACGTGCTATTAAAATAAGCATAGAATAACCTTGCAGAATAGATTTACCTGGTTGCGAGTGACAGAAATCTAGCTCAATTGGATGTTCAATTATTAGTTTATGAAATTGAAAAGTCCAAGGGTAGAGCAGCTGTCTGTCACCGTGCAGCTAGGCAGATTATATCACCAAGAGTCTGTCTCTCCCTATCTCTCAGCTCCACATACTCCTGCATGGGCCCTAAGCTTAATGCGGCTACTATCAGCACCAGGCTTACACCTTACCAGACTAGCACCCTAGAGGAAAAAGAGCATCACTTTCATGACAGTTTCAGCAGAAATCTTGGAAATGTGTTTTATTGACCAGGAATGGGTCACACACCCATTCCCAAATCAACAGGATGGAATGTTCTGACGGCTCAGGCCAGGATTATATGCTCATCTCTAGATAGGGGTCAGAGTCAGTCTCAGCATAACCTCATGGACTATGAGAAGTGGAGGGATAGTTTCTTAGGAGAAAACCAGGGCACTATTAATGTCAGAAAAGGGAATGGATCTCGGGCAGGCAAACTCAACAGAGGAGTACTATAACTTTTTTTTTTAAATTGTACTTCAGGTGAAGGTTTACAGAACAGAGAGTTTCTCATGAAACAGTAGTACACATATTGTTTTATGACATTGGTTAACAACCCCACGACATGTCAACCCTCCCCCTTCTGGACCTTTTTCTTTTGGTGAAAATATACATAGCCAATGATACACCATTTCAAAAATTTCTACGTGGACAGTTCACTGACATCAACTATGCTCTTCCAATTGTGCTGCTATTCTCACTTTAGATGGAGGTTTACAGAACAAAATAGTTTCTCATTAAAGAGTTAGTACACATGTCGCCCTATGACAATGATTAACAACCTCACAACACATCAACACTATCCTTACTCAACCTTGGGTTCCCTATCACCAGCTTTCCTGTCTGCTTCTGCCTTCTAGCCCTTGTCCTTGGATTGCTGTGCCCATTAGTCCCGTTTGGTTTTATGGGGCTGTCCAATCCCTGGCTGAACGGTGAACCTCGGAAGTGACTTCACCACTGAGCTAAAAGGGTGTCTGGGGGCCATACTCTCGGGGTTTCTCCAGTCTCCTTTAGGCCAGTAAATCTGGTCTTTTTTTTGAGAGTTAGAATTTTGTTCTACATCCTTCTCTAGCTCTGTCCAGAACCCTCTGTTGTGATCCTGGTCAGAGTAATCAGTGGTGGTAGCTGGGCACCATCTACCTGTACTGGACTCAGTCTGGTGGAGGCCGTGGCAGCTGTGGTCCATTAATCCTTCAGACTAATCTTTCCCTTATATCCTGTTCTCTTCTCTCTCCCTTGCTCCTGAAGGGATGAGACCAGTGGAGTATCTTAGATGGCAGCTCACAAGCTTTTAAGACCCCAGACAATACTCACCAAGGTAGAATGTAGAACATTGCCTTTACAAACTGTGTTATGCCAATTGAGCTAGATGTTCCCTGAGACCATGGTACCCACAGCCCTCGGCCCAGCAAATCACTCCCTCAGGGAGTTTAGATGTGTTTATGGAGCTTCCATGACCTTTCCTTGTACAAGTTGTGCTGGTTTCCCCAGTATTGTGTACTGTCTCACCTTTCACCCAAGATACCACTTATCTGTTGCCTGTTTAGTATTACCGTCCCACCCCTCCCATCCCTGGTAACCAACAAAGATCGTTACTTTTTGAGTGTGAACTTTTTCATGAGTTTTTACAATAGAGGTCTCATACAATATTTGTCCTTTTGTGATTGACTTATTTCACTCAGCATAATGTCCTCCAGTTACATCCCTGTTATGAGATGCTTCACAGATTCATCATTGTTCTTTCTCGTTGCATAGTGCTCCATTGTGTGTATGTACCATAGTTTATTCATTCATCTGTTGATGGGCATCTAGGTTGTTTCCAACTTTTGGCTATTGTGAAAAATGCTGCCATGAACATAGGTGTGCATATATGTGCATATACCAGTCTGTAGGTTCTCTTTTTACTCTTTTGGTGAAGTCTTTTGAAGAGCATAGGTGTTTGATTTTTAGAAGATCCCAGTTGTCTAGCTTATCTTCTGGGGTTTGTGTGTTGATGGTTATGGTTTGTATCCTGTTAATGCTGTGTGTTAAGGCCTATAGTGTTGGTCCTATTTTTTCTTCTATGAACTTTATAGTTTTTGGCTTTATATTTAGGTCTTTGATCCATTTTGAATTTGATCCATTTTTGTATATGGTGTGAGGTATGGGTCCTGTTTCATTTTTTTGCAGATGGATATCCAGTTTTGCCAGCACCATTGTTAAAAAGACTGTCTTTTCCCCATCTGATGGACTTTGGGCCCTTGTCCAAGATCAGGTGACCATAGGTGGATGGATTTACATCTGGGTTCTCAATTCTGTTCCATTGGTCAATGTATCTGTCGTTGTACCAGTACCAGGCTGTTCTGAGTACCGTAGTTGTATAGTAGGTTCTGAGGTCAGGTAGCGTGAGTCCTCCAACTTTATTCTTCTTCTTCAGTAGTGCTTTACTTATTCGGGGCTTCTTCACTTTCCATGTAAAGTTAATGATTAGTTTTTCCATCTCTTTGAAGAATGTTGTTGGTATTTGTAAATTGCTTTGGGTAGAATTGTCATTTTCACAATGTTGAGTCTACCTATCCATGAGCATGGTATGTTATTCCATTTCTGTGGATCCCTTTGGGTTTCTTGCTGTAGTGTTTTGTAGTTTTCTTTGTATAGGTCTTTTACATCCTTAGTTACATTTATTCCTAAGTATTTTATTTTCTTAGGGGCTATTGTAAATGGTATTGTTTTCCTGATTTCCTTTTCATCGTTCTCTTTATTGGTGTATAGGAATCCAACTGATTTTTGTATGTTTATCTTGTATCCTGCTACTCTGCTGAATCTTTCATTAGTTGCAGCAGATTTCTCATGGAGTCTTTAGCGTCTTCTATGTGTAGTATCATATCATCTGCAAACGGGGACAGTTTAACTTCTTCATTACCAATTTGGATGCCCTTTATTTCTTTTTCTTGCCTATTGCTTTAGCTAGAACTTCCAGCACAATATTAAATAGGAGTGGTGATAAAGGGCATTCTCGTCTTGTTCCTGTTCTCAAGGGGAATGTTTTCAGCCTCTCTCCATTAAGAATGATGTTGGCATAGATGCCCTTTATTATATTGAGAAATTTCCCTTCTATACCTATTTTATTGAGAGTTTTTATCAGGATGGGTGTTGGACATTGTTGAATGCCTTTTCTGTGTCAGTTGAGATGATCATGTGAATCTTTTCTTTCCTTTTATGTGGTGGATTACATTGATTGATTTTCTAACGTTGGACCATCCTTACATACCTGGTATGAATCCTACTTGGTCTTGGTGTATTATTTTTTTTATATGATGCTGAATTACATTGGCTAGAATTTTGTTGAGAATTTTTGCATCTATATTCATGAGAGATATGGGGCTGTAGTTTTCTTTTTTTGTGGCATCTTTGCCTGGCTTTGGTATTAGCTTTATGCTGGCTTCATAGAATGAATTTGGAAGTGTTGCTTCCTTTTCTATGCTCTGAAATAGCTTGAGTAGTACTGGTACAAGCTCTTCTCTGAATGTTTTGTAGAATTCTCCAGTGAAGCCATCTGGGCCAGGGCTTTTTTTGGTTTGGAGTTTTTTTATTACCTTTTCAATCTCTTCTCTTGTTATTGGTATGTTCAGATTTTCAACATCACTTTGTTGTAGTTTGCGTAGGTAGTGTGTTTCTAGAAATTTATCCATTTCCTCTAGGTTTACAAATTTGTTGGAGTATAGTTTTTCATAATATTCTGTTATGATCCTTTTTATTTCAGTTGGGTCTGTTCTAATGTCACCTATTTCATTTCTTATTTGGGTTATTTGCATCCTCTCCTGTTTTTCTTTTGTCAGTCTCACCAGTGGTTTGTTGATTTTGTTGATTCTTTCAAAGAACCAACTTTTGGTTTTGTTGTTTCTTTCTATTGTTTTTCTGTTCTCTATTTCATTTATTTCTGCACTGATCTTTACTATTTCCTTTCTTCTGGTGGCTGTGGGCTTTTTTTTGCTGTTCCCTTTCTATTTATTTGAGTTGTGTAGTTAATGTTTTGATTTTGTGCCTTTCTTCTGTTTTGATGTGTGCATCTATTGCTATAAATTGTCCTCTGAGGACCACCTTTGCTGTGTCCCAAAGGTTTTGGTATGATATGTTTTCATTATCATTTGATTCTAGGAATTTTTTTATTTCATCTCTGATTTCTTCTATTACCCAGTGATGTGTAAGCAGGGTATTATTCAGTTTCCATGTAATTGATTTTTTTTCCTTGCTCTTTCTGTTGTTAATTTCTACCTTGATGGCACTGTGGTTGGAGAAGATACTTTGAATTATCTCAGCCTTTTGGATCTTGTTGAGGATTGCTCTGTGGCCTAAGATGTGGTCTATTCTGGAGAACGTTCCATGTGCATTGGAGAAGAATGTGTACTTTGCAGCTGTTGGATGGAGTGTTCTATAAATGTCTATGAGGTCAAGTTGGCTGATTGTGCCCTTTAGGTCTTCTGTATCTTTGCTGAGTTTCTTTTTAGTTGTTCTGTCCTTTACTGAGAGTGGTGTGTTGAAGTGGCCTACTATTATTGCGGAACTGTCAATTTCTCTTTTCAGTGTTATTAGAGTTTGTTTTATGTATTTTGGAGCCCTGTCGTTGGGTGCGTAGATGTTTATTATGGTTATGTCTTCATGATGGATCATCCCCTTAATCATTATATAGTGTCCTTCTTTGTCTTTTATGGTGGATTTTGTTTTAAAGTCTATTTTATCTGAGATTAGTATTGCCACTCCTGCTTTTTTTGGTAGTTGTTAGCTTGATATATTTTTTCCTACCTTTGACTTTTAATAAATTCACATCTTAGTTTCTAAAGTGTGTCTCTTGTAGACAGCATATTGATGGATCCTGTTTTTTTAATCCATTCTGTCACTCTCCGTCTCTTTATGGGTGCATTGAGTCAATTTACATTCAGCGTAATTATTGATAGATGTGAGTTTGTTGCTGTCATTTTGAAGTGCTTTTTTTTTTGTGGTGCTGGCGTTTTCTTTGTTCTTCTTACTCTCCTGTGCTGAGTTAATTTTGTTTGGTGGATTCTTTTTTTCATTTCTTTTGTTTTTGTAGGTTTTGTTTTTGCTGAGACTATTTATGTTTTTCCTCTATATGAGTATGTTTATTGACTTTCTTTTTGGTTACCGTGAAATTTACTCTTATCTTTCTAGGTTTGAAGCAGTCAGTTATTACTTGTTATCGCCTTGCCTTCCTCTCCATTAGGAGGCTCTCGACCTACACCGTTCATTCCCTCTTTTATTGTTCTGACGTTGTCATGTACTGATTACCTGCTCTGATTCCCTGTTGTATTTCTTTTGGTTTTGGATAGTCCTTGAGAGTTCATTTCCTAGTTTGGTATCTGACTGGTACGACCCTGTGTCCTAGATTCTGCCTGTGAGCTGAAGTTGTTTGTTCTCAGATTGAAGAACTGCCTTTAATAATTCTTGTAAGTTTTGTTTGGTTTTTACATATTCCCTTAATTTCTGTTTATCTGGAAATGACCTAATTTCACTATCATATTTGAATGAGAGTTTTGCAGGATATATTATTCTTGGCTGGCAATTGTTTTCTTTCAAGATTTTATATATGGCATCCCATTGCCTTCTTGACGGCATGGTTTCTGCTGAATAATCTGAGCTTAGTCTTATTGTTTCTCCTCTGTATGTGACTTCTTGTTTTTCACAAGCTGCTCTCAGGATTCTTTGTTTGTCTTTGGTTTTGGCAAGTGTGATTATGATATGCCTTGGTGATTTTCTTTTGGGGTCTCTCCTATATGGGGTTCGTGGAGCTTCTTGGATGGCCAGCTTTTCATCTTTCATGATATTGGGGAAGTTTTCTGTCAGCAGTTTTTCAATGATCCTCTCTGTTTTCTGTTTTCTCCCCCTGTTCTGGAACTCCAATCATTCACAAATTTTTGCTTTTGATTGTATCCCAAATAACTCTCAGAGTTTCTTCATTTTTCTTTGTTCTTTTTTTCTGAGTTTTCCTCAGGATTGTATGCAAGCGTTTGTCTTCAATTCCACTGATCCTGTCTTGCACTGTTTCAAATCTGCTTCTCAGCCCTTCTATGACACAGTCCATTTCTGAAATCTTGTTGTTTATCTTTTGGATTTCTAATTGTTGTTTTTGAATAATTTCTAATTGTGAATTTATTTTGCATTTTGTTCCTGCATTATTTTCTTGAATTCTTCCAATTTTTTGTTTGTATTTTCCATGAATTTGTCTATTTTTTCCTCCTTTTTGTCTGCTTTTTGCTTCAACTCTTGGAGAATTCTGAGTATTAGAGATTTGAATTCCCTATCATGTAGTTCTAGTGCCTTTTCTTCCACTTGAAAGTCATCTGGTGTTTTATTTTGGATGCCTACTGGAACCGTCCTGTCCTGTTTTTGTAAATGTTTTGATATTGTCTGCTGTTTTGGGGGCATTCAGTAGTTATTTTTCTCATTTATTGATTGTAGATTTGTTTGTTTCGTCCTTTTTTTTTAAATTTGGCTATGTCTGAGCAGGCGGGCTGTGTGTTGTTTGTTGTTTGTCTGTGGGCATGATACTTTTCGCCTCCTTCTCCAATTGGCAGGGTCAGTCACTCAGATATGGTACAGCAGGGCAGGTCTAGCTGAAGAGGAGTTACTGCGACGGGTTTTTTGTGGTACTTACTACAGCCACCAGGGTGGGCCAGTAGTCAGTGCATGGCAGGTTCCAGTAGGCCGTGCCCTTGCTGCTTGGTGGTGTGAGGTTAAGTGCACAGTGCAGATAGGCAGCATGTAGGGGGGAGATTGTTATGTGTGGAGCTAAGATGGGTATGGGAGAGAGGAGAGAGGAACAAGAGCCAAAATCATACAAACAACCAAGAAAGAGTGCTAGGGGATCTTGCTGTTAGATTTGATAGATGCGAGACTATGAAATGGAGAAAAACAAAAAGGGGAAATGGAAGAAAAAGAAAAGAAAAGAATGAATAAATAAAAATCGGAAAGGGAAAAGAACAACAAAGTTCCCAGGGATCCCACTGGTGCAGCTATGAGGTCTGGGGCAGTTGTTCTCCAGTGTTGTAGTATAGCCTGGCTAGAAGGCATAGAGGTATACAACGCCAGCTATTCAGGGAACAGAAAGAGAAGGATGATATAGAGAGACAAGAAACTGAGTAATGAAGAAAGACAAGAAGGGAAAAAGAGGGAAAAGAAAACAAAACAAATTTTAAAAAAAAAGAACAAGAAAATCCCCCCAAAAAACAGAAAGAAAAAAAAAAGAACACTGAAAAAAGAAATGTCCTCAGGGATTCCTCTGCTCATCTGTGCAAGCTGAGGGGGTAGGTTCCAAGCCACACAGCACCGCCTGGCCAGAACGGGCTCCCAACTCAAGAAAAGGAAAAGAAAACAAACAAACAATTCAAAACAAACAAATGAACAAAAGCCCCAGGATCCCACCAGCGCAGCAACCCTGACTGGGAAGCAGTTCCACATTTGAACGGAGCTCCGCAGCCCCTCAGGAAGAAGCAAAGATGGCGCACTGAGCCAGGTATTTGAGCGAAAGGAGGGGGAGGTGGTGAGAGGTAAGGAAGAAATCAAAAGAAGCGGAAAAAAAGCAACACCAGCAACCAACGAATGGCACTCAGAGAGCCAGCTAGTGCGGGCTGGTGGAATCCAAACAGCCGGTGCTTCCTGGAAAAAAGACTGTGTCTGCGGGAAGCAGAGGAAGCTGAGTGTGGGTGAAGAAGGGTAAGTGGTGGGAAAGTGTATATCACAAATTACCGGAGCTCCGCAGCCCCTCAGAAAGAAGCAAAGATGGCCCACGGAGCCAGGTGTTGGAGCGAAAGGAAGGGGAGGTAGTGAGAGGTAAGGATGAAATCAAAAGAAGAGGAAAAAAGCAACACCAGAAGCCAACAAATGGCACTCAGAGATTGGGCCCGTTCAGATGGGTGGAATTCAAGCAGCCAGTGCTTCCTGGAGAAGAGATTGTGGCTGCGGGAAGCAGAGGAGGCCCAGCTGGGGTGAAGAAGGGTGGGGGTTGGGAAAGTGTATATCGCAAATTACCGTTTGTTTTGTCTTCCCCTGGAAGCTCCGTGAAGTTGCTTTCTCATACCCCGTTTGCTGTTCTCCGACTGGTGTCCAAGATGGCAGATCCGTGCTGCGTTGGCTGATAGGGTACCTCTGCATGAATCTCTCCTTGCTCTCCATTCTCTGTCAGTTCTCTAACTCCCTTTGGTACTTGGCTAAGTTCTTTATCTCTTCATTTGATGTTTTAGGGTTTCCGTATTGTTATTTTCTCTGTTCTGTTTAGTTTTTCGGGTCTTTGGTGTGGAGGGACGGCGTGGTGCTTCTGCCTAGCGCCATTTTGCCGGAAGTCCAGAATTGAAAATTTTTATCAACTTCTGCAGTCTGGAACCAGTCAAACATGCTATTGACATGCATTGATAATTACTGGTGATTGGAATGGGAAAGTTGGAAATAAAGAAGAAGGATCAGTAGTTGGAAAATACATCCTTAGTGATAGAGATGACATTGGAGATCACATGATAGAATTTGCAAGACCAGCGACTTCTTCATTCCAAATACCTTTTTTTCAACAGCATAAACGGCGTCTATACACATAGACCTTGCCAGATGGAAAACACAGAAATCAAAATGACTACATCTGTGGAAAGAGGCTACGGAGAAGCTCGATATCATCAGTCAGAACTAGGCCAGGGGCCGACTGTGGAACAGACCATCAATTACACCTATGTAAGTTCAAGTTGAAGCTTAAGAAAATGAAAACCAAGAACTCAGCAAAATAGGAATAGAAGGGAAATTCCTCAACATAATAAAGGGCATTTACCTCTAATTTTATACTTGGCTAGAGGGTATGGGGAACCCTGATGGCACAGTGGTTGAAATGTTGAAGAAAAGCATGAAGAAGGAAATAAAAATAAATTTCAGATAATGCCATATAGCAAACTATTTTATCTTAAAGAGCAAAAATTTCAAAAAATTCAATAACTCTACAATTTAATATTTAAAACTAAAGCTGTTTCTTAAACTGGGTGATGGGTTGTTGGATGTTGGTTTTATTATTATTCTTTAAACTTAACATATGTATTTTATACACTTATGTATGTAGGTTTTATTTCACAATAAAAGCTTAAAAATAGAAAAAATGGGCATTTATACAAAGCCAACAGTCAACATCATCCCAAATGGAGAGAGTCTGAAAGCATTCCGCTTGAGAATGGAAACCAGACAAGGGTGCCCTTTATCACCACTGTTATTCAACATTGTGCTGGAGGTCCTAGTTAGAGCATTTAGCCTAGAAAAAGAAATAAAGGGCATCCAAATTGTTAAGGTAGAAGTAAAAGTATCCCTATTTGCAGATGATATGATTTTATACACAGAAAACCCCAAAGAATCCACAAGAAAACTACTGGAACTAAAAGAAGATTTCAGCAAAGTATCAGGATACAAGATAAACATACAAAAACCAGTTGGAGTCCTCTACACCAACAAAGAGAATTTCGAAGAAGAAATCACCAAATCATTACCATTTACAATAGCCTCCAAGAAGATAAAATACTTAGGAATAAATCTAACCAGAGGGGTAAAAGACCTATACAATGAAAACTACAAGGCACTACTTCAGGAAACCAAAAGAGACCTACATAAGTAGAAAAACATACCTCTCTCATGGATAGGAAAATTCAACATTGTGAAAATGTCAGTTCTACCCAAAGCAATCGACAGATACAATGCAATCTTGATCCAAATTCGAATGACAGTTTTTAATGAGATGGAGAAACAAATCACCAACTTCATATGGAAAGGGAAGAGGTACCGGATAAGTAAAGCATTATGGAAGAAGAAGAACAAAGTGGGAGGCCTCATACTACCTGATTTCAGAACCTATTTTACTGCTACAGTAGTAGAAACAGCCTGTTACGGGAAGAACAACAGATACCTAGACCAATGGAACAGAATTAAGAATCCAGACATAAATTCATCCACCTATGAGTAGCTGATATTTGACAAATGCCCTAAGTCCATTAAATTGGGAAAAGACAGTGTCTTTAACAAATAGTGCTGGCATAATTGGATATCCATCTGCAAAAACTGAAACAAGACCCATAGCTCAACCATGCACAAAAACTAACTCGAAATGGATCAAAGACCTAAGTATAAAATCTAAAACAATCAAGATGATGGAAGAAAAAATAAGGACAACGCTAAGACCCCTAATACATGGCATAAACAGAATACAAAACATAACTAACAATGCAAAAACACCAGAAGAGAAAATAGATAACTGGCAGCTCCTGAAAATCAAACACTTTTCCTCTTCAAAAGACTTTACCAAAAGACTAGTGTCTGGGGTCTTAAAAGCCTGTGAGCCTCCATCTAAGATACTCCACTGATCTCACTCCTTCAGGAGCAAGGATAAATGAAGAAAATTAAAGACACAAGAGAAAGATTAGTCCAAAGGACTAACAGACCACAACTACCCTGGCCTCCACCAGACCAAATCTAGTATGATTAGATGGTGCCTGGCTACTACCACTAACTGCTCTGACAGGGATCACAATAGAGAGTCCTGGACAGAGCTGGAGAAAAATGTAGAACAAAATTCTAACTCAAAAAAAGACAAGACTTACTAGCCTGACAGAGACTGGAGAAACCTGGAGAGTATGGCCTCTGGACATCCTTTTAGCTCAGTAATGAAGTCACTCTGGAAGTTCACCTTTTAGCCAAAGATTAGACAGACCCAGAGGACAAAATGAGACTAAAGGGGCACACCAGCCCAGGGACAAGGACTAGAAAGTAGAAGGGGACAGGAAAACTGGTAATAGGGAACCCAAGGTCAAGAAGGGAGAGTACTGACATGTCATGAAGTTGTTAACTAATGTCATAAAACAATATGTGTACTAACTGTTTAATGAGAAGCTAGTTTATTCTATAAACCTTCATCTAAAGTACAATAAAAATAAGTTAAAATGTATATTTAAAAAAAAAAGTCTTCAACAAAAGAGTAAAAAGACAACCTATAGCCCAGGAAAAAATTTTTGGCTACAATATATCTGATCAGGGTCTAATTTCTAACATATACAAGATACTGCAAAACCTCAACAACAAAAAGACAAATAACCCAATTAAAAAATGGGCAAAGGATATGAACAGGCACTTCACCAAAGAAGACATTCAGGTGGCTAACAGACACATGAGGAAATGCTCACGATCATTAGCCATTAGAGAAATGCAAATCAAAACTACAATGAGATACC
The DNA here is from genome assembly GCA_030035585.1 of Dugong dugon. Lineage (NCBI taxonomy): Eukaryota > Metazoa > Chordata > Mammalia > Sirenia > Dugongidae > Dugong > Dugong dugon. Next base: position 13,174,179 of record CM057463.1, on the reverse strand, counting down.
ATCTCACCCTAACAAGGCTAGCATTAATCCAAAAAACACAAAATAATAAATACTGGATATGTTATGGAGAGACTGGGACACTTATACACTGCTGGTAGGAATGTAAAATGGAACAACCATTTGGAAATTGGAAATTGATTTGGTGCTTCCATAAAAAGCTAGAAATGGAAGTACCATAGGATCTAGCAATTCCACTCCTTGGAATATATCCTAGAGAAATCAGAGCCATCACATGAGTAGGTATATGCACACCCATGTTCATTGCACACTGTTCACAATAGCAAAAAGATGGAAAAACCTAGATGCCCATCAACAGACAAATGGATAAACAAATTACGGTATATTCACACAATGGAATATTACACAATGATAAAGAACAACAATGAATGCAAGAATCATCTCATAACATGGATGAATCTGGAAGGCATTATGCTGAGTGAAATTAGTCAGTCGCAGAAGGATAAATATTGTATGATACCACTATTATAAGAACTCAAGAAAAGGTTTAAACACAAAAGAAAACATTCTTTGATGGTTACAAGGGTGAGGAGGGAGGGAGAGGGGAATTCACTAACTAAATAGTAAACAAGAATTATCTTAGGTGAAGGGAAGGACAATCCACAATACAGGGGAAGTCAGCACAACTGGACTAAACCGAAAGCTAAGAAGTTTGCTGAACACAGCCAAACACTTCAAGGGACAGAGTAGCAGGGACGAGGGTCTGGGGACCATAGTTTCAGGGGATATCTAGGTCAATTGGCATAACAAAGTTTATTAAGAAAATGTTCTGCATCCCACTTTGGTGAGTGGTGTCTGGGGTCTTAAAAGCTAGCAAGCAGCCATCTAAGATACATCAACTGGTCCCAATCCACCTGGAGCAAAGGAGAATGAAGAGCACCAAAAACACGAGGAAAATATTAGCCCAAGAGACAAAAAGGGCCACATAAACCAAAGACTCCATCAGCTTGAGACCAGAAGAACTAGATGGTGCCCAGCTACCACCAATGACCGCCCTGACAGGGAACACAACAAAGAGTCTCTGATGGAGCAGGAGAAAAGTGGGGTGCAGAACTCAAATTCTAGTAAAAAGACCAGAATTAATGGTCTGACTGAGACTGGAGGAACCCCAGAAGACATGGCCCCTGGACTCTCTTAACCCAAAACTAAAACCATTCCTGAAGCCAACTCTTCAGACAAAGATTAGAATGGACTGTAAGACAAAAAATGATACTCATGAAGAGTGTGCTTCTTAGTTCAAGTAGATACACGAAACTAAATGGGCAGCTCCTGTCCAGTGGTGAGATGAGAATGCAGAAAGGGATAGGAGCTGGTTGAATGGATGAGGGAAATCTGGGGTGGAAAGGAGGAGTGGTGTGTCACATTATAGGGATAGAAACTAGGGTCACATAACAATGTGTGTATAAATTTTTGTATGAAAACTAACTTGAGCTGTAAACTTTCACTTAAAACACACACACACACAAAAAAAGAAAATTAAAAGAAGTCTATGAGAGGCAAAGTGTGACCTTGAGTAGATCTCACCTGAATTTAGAAACCATCTTAAGAATAGAGTTGATGTACTGAACACTTTTAATGGCCAAAGACCAGACAAGTTGTGGGATGACATCAAGGACATCATACATGAAGAAAGCAAGAGGTCATTAGAAAGACAGGAAAAAAGAAAAGACCAAAATGGATGTCAGAGGAGACTCTGAGACGTGCTTTTAAATGGAGAGTAGCTAAAGTGAATGGAAAAAATGATGAAGTAAAAGAGCTGAACAGAGATTTCAAAGGGCGACTTGAGAAGACAAAGTAAAGTATTATAATGACATGCACAAAGACTTGGAGATAGAAAACCAAAGGGGAAAAATACGCTTGACATTTCTCAAGCTGAAAGAACTGAAGAGAAAATTCAGTCCTCAAGTTGCAGTATCAAAGGATTCTATGGGCAAAAATTTAAATGATGCAAGAAGCATCAAAGGAAGATGGGAAGAATACACAGAATCACAGTAGCAAAAAGAATTGGTTGACATTCAACCATTTCAGGAGGTAGCATATGATCCAGAATGGATGGTATTGAAGGAAAAATTCCAAGCTTCACTGAAAGCATTCATGAAAAACAAGGCTCCAGGAATTAATGGAATACCAATTGAGATGTTTCAACAAATGGATGCAATGCTGGAAGCACTCACTCATCTATGCCAAGAAATTTGGAAGACAGCTACCTGGCCAGCCAACTGGAAGAGATCCCTATTTTTGCCCTTTCCAAAGAAAGCTGATCCAACAGAGTGTGGAAATTATCAAACAATATCATTAATATCACACACAAGTAAAATTCTGCTGAAGATCGTTCAAAAACATTTGCAGCAATACACCAACATGGAACTGCCAGGTATTCAAGCTGGATTCAGAAGAGAACATAGAATGCACGATGTCATTGCTGATGTCAGATGGATCTTGGGTGAAAGCAGACAACACCAGAAAGTTGTTTACCTGTGTTTTATTGACTATGCAAAGGCATTCAACTGTGTGGATCATAACAAATTATAGATAACATTACAAAAACTGGCAACTCCAGAACACTTAATTGTGCTAATGAGGATCCTGTAGATAGAACAAGAGGCAGTTGTTTGAACAGAACAAAGGGATACTGCATGGTTTAAAATCAGGAAAGGTATGCACTGGGGTTGTATCCTTTACCATGCTTAGTCTATCTGTGTGCTGAGCAAATAATCCAAGAAGCTGGCTACATGAAGAAGAACATGGCATCAAGACTGGAGGAAGACTCTTTGACAACCTGTGATATGCAGATGGCATAACCTTGCTTGCTGAAAGTGAAGAGGACTTGAAGCACTTACTGATGAAGATCAAAGACTACAGCCTTCAGTATGGATTACACCTCAACATACAGAAAAGAAAAATTCTCACAACTGGACCAATAAGCAACGTCATGATAAATGGAGAAAATACTGAAGTTATCAAAGATTTCATTTTACTTGGATCGGCAGTCAATGCCCATGGAAGCAGCAGTCAAGAAATCAAATGATGTATTTATTGCATTGGGCAAATCTGTTGCAAAAGACCTCCTTAAACTGTTAAAAAGCAACAATGTCACTTTGAGGGTGCACCTCACCCATGGCGCATGCATGTGAAAACTGGTCAATGAATAAGGAAGACCAAAGAAGAACTGATACATTTGAATTATGATTTGGCGAAGAATTTTGAATATACCACAAACTGCCAGAAGAACGAACAAATCTGTCTTGGAAGAAGTACAACCAGAATGCTCCTTAGAAGCAAGGATGGAGAAACTTCATCTCACTTACTTTGGACATATTATCAGGAGAGACCAGTCCCTAGAGAAGGACATCATGCATGTTAAAGTAGAGGGTCAGTGAAAAATTGGAAGACCTTCAAGGAGAAAGGTTGACACAGTGACTGCAACAATGAACTCAGAAAACAGTAATGATTGTGAGAATGGTGCAGGAGGGTGGACAATGTTTCATTCTGTTTGTACGTAGGGTCACTATGAGTCGGAACCGACTCGATGGCATTTAACAACAGTAACAATAGCAACGTAAATAAAATCACAAATGTCGTTTTTATTCTATGTAACAGAACAAATTTTTTAAAGAACGTTAATAAAGTGCCCTCAATAATTAAGACATTAATTTATTGATTTATTTATAAAATTCCATTTGAGTGCTTACTATGTGCCAGGCATTGTGCTAACTGCTACTGGTTCAAACTGTTTAAGGCTAGGCTCCAGATTCTGTAGTTCACACCAGTCTCCCACATGTTAAAGCTGTCCAATCAAGAGTTCTACTTGATAATATGAGTAGCAGTCAATTTCAGTTACTTCTTGTACTGCAGAGTAATGCAACTTATTTTCTAAGTATTTTTCAACTTAATTTTTTTTTAAAATTGATTCATCCTGGCTTTGGTTTTAATTAAGCCACATTAGTAATCTGATAAAATGATAGATAGTTGCTGTCAAGGCGATTCTGACTCGTGGTGACCTTATTTACAATAGGATGAAACGTTGTCCATTCCTACATCATCCTCACATTTGCCAGCATGTTTGAGTCCATCATTGAGACTATTGTCCCAATCTATATCACTGAAGACCTCTCTTGCCCTTGCTGGCCCTCAGCTTCACCAAACATGATATCTTCCTCCAGCAGTTGATTCCTCCTGATGATGTGTCCAAAGCAAGTTAGTTGGTCAGCGTTCCATTGTGATCCATAAGGTTTTCATTGGCTAATTTTTGAAAGTAGATCATCAAGCTTTTCCTTCTAGTCTGTCTTAGTCTGGAAGCTCCACTGAAACCTGTGCACCATGGTTGGCCATGCTGGTATTTGAAATACTGGTGGCATAGCTTCCAGCATCATAGCAACATGCAAGCCACTACAGTACAACAAACTTACAGATGGGTGGTAGAAAACCAGTTGCTGCTGAGTTGATTCTTACTCATGGTGACCCCCCATGTGTGTCAATGTAGAACTGTGCTCCATAGGATTTTCAGTCGTTGGCTTTTTGGAAGTAGATCACCAGTCCTTTTTTCTGAGGTGCCAAATGATACATATCTCTAAACTCTTACATCTGAGGAGTTCAAGAAGATCCTATAAAAAGGCAAAAATCCTTATAGTGTTTATACTTCTTTCATTAACAATTAAACTGTGATAGACATATGATCATACATTCTCATGTTATTGATCCTTTTGGTAATCAACTTCCAGTATGTGGAGAGTCCTTTTATTTTTTAATCAGTTATGCTGAACAAAGGTAGTCTTTCTTGCTTCAATTATATTGCATATTCACCGTATTTATTAAAAGGAGGATTATGTAACATTTAAATGAAACCTCTGATCCATAAAATACCTGTTACCAATGAAAAACATGTATGTGGATAAGCATAATGCATTCATTTATAGACTATGGATCTGCTGTCCCTCAAGGAATGTTATAAATCCATGTGGTGTCCTTGGGCTTTGGGGTTGGCAACATTATCTGTAGCTGTAGAAGCCAATGTGGCTGTACATCTGAACAGCCTCAAGAGTACAAGCTTCCCCACCAAAGGTTTGGAATAAATTACACTAAAAAATTGGCCCCAGAAAATTATTTTGGATAGGCCAAGGTTGAAGCTCTCAGGAGGTGTGTTCAATGCACGCCTTCTGTGCAGTGGATATCTGTGGGAGTGGTGGTGGCAGTGGTTAGAGGCTGTGGGGAAGCAGGAGGACTCTAACCCCACACACACTTGGACAGAAATGCCAAACCTTCTGCCTGGACACAGTTTTTGAAAATTCATTTTTAAAATAAGTGGCTTTATAACTTAGTATGAATATTTAAAAACCCTTTGCCGTCGAGTCGATTCCAACTCATCGCGACCCTGTAGGACAGAGTCGAACTGCCCCATAGGGTTTCCAAGGAGTGGCTGGTGGATTCGAACTGCTGGCCTTTGGGTTAGCAGTCAAGCTCTTTAACCGCTGTGCCACCTTTTGAAATAGTAATCTTTTTCCTGATACTTCATTTTCAAAAGTTTGTCATTTCCCCTATGGTGAGGCGTGAGGGCAAGCTTATACCCGCTCATGGGAACTGATGGTTAAGATTTCAGGAATTTTGTAAGCCTGTTGTTCAACATAGCCATTACTAAAAATTAAATTATATAAATTTGCAATTATATAAATTATAGTTCAAACAATGGTATTAAATACTCAAAGCTCATCACTTCCTAATGTTTTTACTGTATTTTATTATTATCTGTGCTCTTGAAGCAATTTATGTTGCCTGTGCCTGTATGGTGGACATACTATATAATGGTGCTCTTTTGTGCATTTTTTCACAACCCTACATTCGGTTACACCACATTGGTAGCTTGAAATTGGCATGATGGGAGTATTTACATCACAGAAACTGGCTACACATTAGGGCTTGATTGTTTTGTTATTATCCAGACTTAAGAACATGATGGAGAAAATATTAATAATGCAGATTAAACTTAAAAGTGGAGTCCCTGGTTGGTGCAAACAGTTAACACACTTGACTGTTAACTGAAAAGTTGGAGATTGGAGTCCCTCCAACGGGGCCTCAAACGAAAGTCCTGGTGATATACTTCCAAAAAATCAACCACTGAAAAGACTTACGGAGCACAGTATTATTCTGACACCCATGGGTTTGTCATGATTTGGAATTGAGTCGACAGCAACTGGTCAAAGCTTAAAAGTATGTTGTGTCTATAATCGTTACATGGTGTATAGCACCAAAAATTGGGCAAAGATTCTTCCAGTATTCCAAAATTATTATCTGATTCAGCAAAGAAACTGCTCACGCCGTTGACAAATAATTGTTTTCCAGCATATGTCTTTGTTGTTTCTTACTCCTTAATATAAATGAAAATATCAACCAACATCCACGAGGAATTACACTCATTTATTAATTGCAACAATAGATTGACTAATGATCCACAAATTAGATTAAAAAAATCAAAGAAAGAATTCTGTGTCAATCAATTGCCTATATGGAACTTACAATGCAGACTTTTGTATATTTTATTATATTTATAAATTTTATGCTACATATCCTTTATATCAGTAAACTTTATAATAATCTTATATACGTATTTACATATACATCTTTTCCCTGGAGAACTGATTGTTAAACTTACATTAGCACACAATTTCCCATAAATAAATTTGAGTTTCATACTCCTGCTTGAAGCCCTGGTGGTGCAGTGGTTAAGCATTTGCCTGCTAACCAAAAGGTGGGCAGCTCCAATCCACCAGCTGCTCCTTGGAAACCCTATGGGGCAGTTCTGCTCTGTCTTAAGGGTCACTATGAGTATTTTTTGGTTAATCCCGCTTGGAATATGTCTATTTTTCTCAAAACCACAGTGCCTGCTGTGTCAGATAATGAAGGAGAAGCTATGGCACAAATAAGGGAGAAAAGTACTTGGCCTGCTTGTGCTGTCTCTTGGAACTCCCACAAAACGACCTGGAGGAGTTGAGGAAGGAGGTAATATTTCTGTTCCCTGCCTCCCCCACCCCCAGGCCCCAAACATAGACCCGATTCACTGAAAAGCTACATTTGAAAAAACCATTCCAGCTGTTTACCCAGACTGTCTTCTCAAGGTGGTCTTGTTTTCTAGTACTCTGAACCCATGCAGCCATAGTCCATCCCCCAATACGTTCCTCATGCTCTCTTTAGTTTGACAAACTATTATACCTCCTTTGCTTTTCTGCAACCCCCATCCCCCAGCTCAGTGGTCTGGGAGCTGTTAATGTCATCAGCTCTACCCCCTCACCATCACCAGGGAGCTCAATCTGTAGCCTAGGTTGGCAGGGGCTCCTTGGGTTCCGTTTGGCCAGTGGCTTTGCCAGGGATAGTGATCCCAGGGACAAACACCAAAAGCAAACCAGTTACCATTGAGTCGATCTTGATTCATGGCGACCTCATGTGTATCAGAATAGAACTGTGCTCCACAGGGTTTTTAATGGCTGATTTTTCAGAAGTAAATAGTCAGGCCTTTCTTTACAGGTGCCTCTGGGAAGACTTGAACTTCCAGCCTTTCTGTTAGCAGCCAAGGACATTAACCATGTGCACCACTCAGGGACTCAACCCCAGGAACAGTAGCAGGGAAAGGAGGAACAAGTTGGTGGCCCCACAGTGGCTGAGATTCTAGCTTAAGATCTATTTGACATGTCTCTTGGGTTAATCTAAGTATCAGGGCAGCACATGGAGTTTGGAGGAAAATTGGGCTTAAATATTTTGTACTTCAATGGCATGTTCAAGTGTTCACAGACTTTAAAAAATGATTTTACTCTCATAGCAGCAGACTCCTAATAATATGTGCAAGGAGAGGTGGCTGTCTGAGCCAATGGAAAGAGATTTGAAGTCAGGGGACCTGGTTCTAGTCCCAGTTTTGCTACTGGCAAGCCCTATAGCCATGAACAATTTATGTAACTTTTCTGGGCCTTGGTTTTCTATTAAATGATCTATAGTTTCCAGCAATAAAGGTTACGTCTAGATCTGTCATTCTCTGACTCTTTATCTCTTGTTTTGCAGTTAGAGTAAATGAAACACACATCCTTGGTCAAAAAGTCAAGGGCAGAGCCTAGCATATTGGTTATATCAATTCCTTGAATCCCAGGCATCAAATCCTGCATGGCAGTAGGCATAAATTTTAAGTAATTCCAGGCTACTACTCCCAGATTTCTTAGAAGGACCATGTCATGGTTTGAATTATGTCCCCCCAAAAATGTGTGTATCAGTTTGGCTGGGCCATGATTCCTGGTACTGTGTGATTTTCCTGTATGTTGTAAATCCTGCCTCTATGATGTTAATGAGGGAGGATAGGCTGCAGTTGTGTTAGTAAGGCAGGACTCAGTCTGCGAGATTGGATTGTGTCCTGAGGCAATGTCTTGAGATATAAAAGACCGAAGTGAGCAGAGAGACAGGGGGACCTCATACCATCAAGAAAGCAGTGCCGGGAGCAGAGCGCGTCCTTTGGACTGGGGTCCCTGTGCCGAGAAGCTCCTAGTCCGGGGGAACACTGCTGAGAAGGCTGACAGAGAGAAAAGGCCTTCCCCTGGAGCTGATACCCTGAATTTGGACTTGTAGCCTACTTTGACTGTGAGGAAATAAACTTCTCTTCGTTAAGACCATCCACTTGTGGTATTTCTGTTATGGCAGCACTAGTAACTAACACAGACCAGAACGCTAACATTCTTTGGCAGATGAAAAAAGAAATTCAGTTACCTGGAATGAAAAGAAAAAAGAATATTCTCTCTTGTTGAAAATCTTTCTGAAGGGCATTAGCAGTTTTTCTTGCGTAGTAAGAACAGAGAGCGTAACAATATTTCTATCATTGTCATGGCTCTGTGCTGCTTCAGGATTAAGATTCTGAACATGAACGATCTTTAGACATTCAGTGTTACTTGCTTGCCTGAATGTCTACTGTCTTAGCTAGACCCTTGAGACATTTTTATTGATTATATCTGTGGTCTCCATGAGACACTTAAAGTTTATATCTTTGTCATAAAAGTGAAGTGTCGAAAAGTTTCAGGTATTTGTTTGTGGGGGTGGTGGTATTCTATTTCATTGGGTCTGGTTAATTAAGACTCTAAGACATTTAAAGAATTCAGAAACAGAACATTTGTGCTGTGTTCTGAGAACTGAAGACTACAGTTGTTATTTAACAGGACAGTTGCTCATAAACAAATGTTTTCAGATTCTGAGATATACGAAACAAAATGCCAGATCAGCCTGACCCTTCCTGTGGGCGTGGACGGGGAAGAGCTGGAGAGGTAGGCCCTGGCTTAAGCTATTTCCCCTCTGATGTAGCTACTTCCTCAGTATGGCATCTTGGGAACGTCATGGTTTTATTCTATTTAATTGAAAGTGCTTTTTGGAGCACCTATTCTGTGTCTTCAATGTACAGTCTCAATCCCCAACGAGCCTGTGTTCCAGTAGTCAGGTGTAAGACATATTCTCTACCCAGACTGTCGCCAATTTCTAAGGCGGTAACAGAGAAAGGGGAGTCCCTAGGTGTGCAAACAATTAACATGCTCAGCTACTAATGAAAGGTTGGAGGTTTGAGTCTACCCGGAGGCACCTTGGAAGAAAGGCCTGGCAACCTACTTCTGAAAAATCAGCCATTGAGAATTCTGTGGAGCACAGTTCTACTCTGACAGACATGGGGTCACCATAAGTCAGAACTGACTCAACGACAACTGGTTTAACAGAGAGAGGGAAGGTGAGAAAGAGAACAAAGAAGAAAAGAAAGAAGGAAAAAAGTAGAAGATCAAGAAAGTAGGGTTAGTCAGGAAGAGCTTGTGCTTAATTTTTGAGTAGGAAAAAAGAATTCAGGTCTCCGAAGAACAAGGGCACCTGTCCCACCGCCTCCAGAGTGCCCTATGAGGAGCTTCTCATCTCAGTTGAATCATAGGCTCTATGTCAAAACTATGGCATGGGGTTTACCCGCTGCCCTACTGCTGGCTGCTTTGACTCAAACGTTTCTTGCTCATTTTCAAAGGATATCAGAAAACCCTCTTCCCATCACAACACTGTTTCAATAATGCCAAGATTAATGTCAGAAAAGTAAACATTTTAAGTTGAGCTGCTTGTCTTAAGTCATTCAGAATCAAATGAGTTTCTTGATGATTCTGGATGTTGCGGGCTTTTTGTGCATTCTTGATTAAGAAAAGGAACAGACAATCTTCATAACCAACCAGCCAACCAATCAACCAACCAACCAATGAAACACAAATATCTCCCTTCCCCTCACCCCCTGCCAAGAACAAAACTTTTTTTTTTCAGTTGAGCTCTTGCTGCAGCCATGTTATAATTGTTTCTGTGTGGTTTACTCGTTTCGTCAATCATCCAGAGAGCTTGCTGCTTCTCTTGCCTACCTGTTAGGATCTTTACCAGCTGGGCTGGAGAGGGTCTCAAACTTGCTCATTTGGCTACACATTAGCGGTTCTTGAATTTGTGTTAATGGGGAGAAGATTGAAACTAATAGATAAAACAAGGATTCTACATTTTTCCTGCATTTCAGTTGTTTATGTCAGCCCTAATCTATGTTTCTATAGGTATATGAAAGGTTGTTTTCGCTTCTGTTATTTTTTAATTGAAGACCAATTCTGTCAAACGGCTGTGACCCAGTTCTGACACTGTGGGAGTGGTGACGGTGGTGGGCTGTGCTTCTTGGCTTCGTTCTACTTAAATAAATCAATAATAACTCTTTTGAGCCTTTCACCTTTCTTTTACTTCCACTGTGGAAAAGTTTAGGTGGAAATTTATCTGTCTACATCATACTTTTTTTTTTTTTTTTTTTTTTTTTTGGTGAAAAGGGTAATGGAATGCAGAATGCCCTACACTGGTTATTCCCACTCTGATTTAGTCTCCTTTATCTGGCTCTGACCAAAACAGATGTTGGCAGCCTTTCTATTCCAGCTCTCTAAGTCAGACTAAGACTATCAGTTCCGCTTAGGAAAGCTGTAGGGAAATGATTTAACTCTTTCAATAGACCCTTACTAATTTTTCCCTTGGTTCCTTTTCATTGTAAACTACAAACAAACAAAATTAGAATGCAGTTCTATGAAACAAGAAAAGAAAAATAGAAATATCAAAAATACATCAAATACAACTCTAGAGGGAAGTGAATTTTTATTCAAGGACTTTCAAGAATTCTGACATTGAAAAGACATCTTTGCTTGAGGAGGCAGCTGAATGCGCTTCCAACGTACAAAGATCATTTGCATAGAATACCAAAAGAGCTTTTTTTTAAAAAAAAAAATTGAGAGAAAGAGCGTCTATCAGAGTGTGTGGCAGGATGCATCCTGCTAAGATTCTACTCCTTTCTGCAGAAAATGACTGTTTGAAAGAATCATTCTGTGATTGTTGCCCCACGAAAGCTCTTGCGTCAGGATTCTGCAACAAATTGTAAATTAAAGGAAGGTGAGAAAAAGGGATGGCAAGCGAAAGGAAGGGTCATATGGTGAGAAAAGAAAGGGAGAGTATATTAGAAAAAAAATGTTTGATGAACTCGTAGCATTCCAAGAATTTATCATAGAAACAGTCACTCTTTAGACTTTAGGTAAAAGGATTGTTAATTAAATAAAGACTAAATATTTTTCAAACTATAAAAAGGAAAGAGGAAAGGAAAATAACTTAAGACTCCAGGTAGTTTGACATAATTTATCTCATTTAATTCTCACAATTTTCCTATGAAGTGGGCCTTCCGGTTTATTTATTTATTTAAGTTACTTTTTTGTGTACTACCTATGTCAGGGCACCTGTGCATTAACTTCAAGGTAATTAGTTTTGTGGAATATGTCTCCAACAGCACATTCCTACCCTCCACTAGCCCTTCCAGGAATATTGGAAATACAAGGCCTAAATTTCTTGCCCAAACTCTTCTAACAAAATCATCAAATAATAAGTATAACTAAAAATACGTTTAATTACCATTACTCAGTAAATGTCATCTGGAAACTGAAATTCTTCGTTAAAAAAAAAAACAAAAAACTGAAAAACCCATTGCCGTCAAGTCAATTTCTATTTATAGCGACCTTGTAGGACAGAGTAGAACTACCTCATTGTGTTTCCAAGGCTGTAATTTTTACAGAAGCAGATTGCCACATCTTTCTCCCATATAACAGATGGCGGGTTCAAACTGCTGAACTTTTGCTTAGCAGCCAAGTGCTTTAACCACTGTGCCACCAGTGCTCCTTTCAAAATTCTCCATACTACCTGGCTTAGGCTGGTTCAGTAGAGGATCAAAACCAGTGAAGTGTATATGTTATTGTTATTAGGTATTATCTAGTTGGTTCTGACTCATAGCGACCCTATGTACAACAGAATGAAACACTGCCCAGACCTGTGCCAGTAGTTCCTATGTTTCAGCCCATTGCTGCAGCCACTGTGTCAGTCCGTCTCCTTGAGGGTCTTCCTCTTTTTCCTTGACCCTCTATTTTACCAAGCATGGTGTGCCTCTCCAGGGACTGGTCCCTCCTGATAACACGTCCGAAGTATCTGAGATGAAGTCTCGCCATCCTTGCTTCTAAGGAGCATTCTGTCTGTACTTCAAGACAGATTTATTCATTCTTCTGGCAGTCCATGGTATATTCAGTATTCTTCGCCAACACCATAATTCAAATGCATCGATTCTTCTTTGGTCTTCCTTATTCATTGCCCAGCTTTCACATGCATATGAGGCAATTGAAAACTGCATGGCTTGGGTCAGGCGCACTTTAGTCCTCAAAGTGGCATCATTGCTTTTTATTACTTTAAAGAGATCTTTTGTAGCAGATTTGCCCAATGCAACGTGTCGTTTGATTCTTGACTACTGCTTCCATGGGCATTGATTATGGATCCAAATAAAATGAAATCCTTGACAATTTCAATCTTTTCTCCATTTATCATTATGTTGCTTATTGGTCCAGTTGTGAGGATTTTTACTTTCTTTGTGCTGATGTGTAATTCATACTGAAGGCTGGAGTTTTTGATCTTCATCAGTAAGTGCTTCAAGTCCTCTTCACTTTCAGCAAGCAAGGTTGTGTCATCTGCATATCAGAGGTTGACAGTGAGTCTTCCTCCAATCCTGATGCCACATTCTTCTTCATAGAGTCCAGCTTCTAGGATTATTTGCTCAGCATACAGATTCAATAAGTATGGAAAAAGGATACAAACCTGATGCACACCTTTCCTGATTTTAAACCATGCAGTATTCCTTTATTTTGTTCAAACTATTGTCACTTGGTTTATGTACAGGTTCCTCATGAGCACAATTAAGTGTTCTGGAGCTTTCATCTTTCAGTGTTATCCATAATTTGTTATGATCCACACAGTCATGCATTTTCATAGCCAATAAAACACAGGTAAACATCTTTCTGGTATTCTCTGCTTTCAGCCAAGATTCATCTGACATCAGCAATGACATCCCTTGTTCCATGTACTCTCCTGAATCCAGCTTGAACCTCTGGCAGTTCCCTGTTGGTGTGCTGCTGCAACCGTTCTTGAATGATCTTCAGCAAAACTTTAGTTGCATGTGATATTAATGATACTATTTGATATTTTCCGTATTCTGTTGGATCATGTTTCTTGGGAATGGGCATGAATATGGATCTCTTCCAGTAGGTTGGCTAGCTAGCTGTTATGGATTGAATTGTGTCCCCCAAAAATGTGTGCAACTTGGCTAGTCCATGATACCCAGTATTGTGTGGTTGTCCACCATTTTGTCATCTGATGTGATTTTCTTATGTGTTGTAAATCCTACCTCTATGATGTTAATAAGGTGGAATTAGTGGCAGTTATGTTAATGAGTAATGAGGCAAGACTCAATCTACAAGATTAAGTGATGTCTTAAGCCAATCTCTTTTGAGATGTAAAAGAGAGAAGTGAGCAGAGAGACACGGGGACCTCATACCACCAAGAAAGCAGCTGGAAGAGAGAGAGAAAGGAGAAGAGTGTTCCAAGCAAAAAGCTCAGTTTTCAAAAAGGCCAAAGGTATCAGACAACACAGCAAGTTGGGGGAACTAAAAGAGGTTCCTTTTAGCTGAAGCAGAAGGGACTGGAGAGGTAGGGGGAAGATCACAAAGACCCATGAAGGCCAAGGTAAGAAGTTTGGGCTTAATCCTGAGAACAGTGGTGCACTATTAAAGTGCTCTAAGCAAGGGAAGGACGTGTCCTTTGTTTTAAGTCATGCAGTTTTCCACAATCATAAGGACCTTTGAGCAGATCCAACCCACTTCATTTTGTAGATGGGGAAACAGAGGTGAAGCAAATAAGGTCACGCTTCTGTTAGTTGCAAAACTAGGACCAAAAGGCAAGCCTCTAGATTTCTGACACAGTGGTTTCAATGGAGAGCTGGTGGTGCAGTGGTTAAGAGCTTGGCTGCTGTCTTAGGCTGAGTTCTCTAGAGAAGCAAAACCAGCAAAGAATACAGATATATATATGGAGAGAGGTTTATGTTAAGGGAATGGCTCACATGATTGTAGAAGCTGGAACATCTCAAGTCCGTGGGTAAGGATAGAGGCTTCTTATGATTCAGGTAGCCACAGGGGCTGGCGAACCCAATATTGGCAGGTCATACAGCAGGGCACTTACTCAGAGGCTTCAAAGATTGACAGATCCCAAGATCGGCAGGCAAGACAGCAGGTAAGCTGCTAGCTCAAGTCCCAAGAACTGGAGGTCAGATGAACAGGAGCCAGCTACAGTATCCAGAGCGAGCAAAAGCCTACTAATCTTGCCAGAAAGTCTAGTTATACATTCGATGCAGCCCACAACCCCAAGGAAATTCCCTTTTAACTGATTGGCTACTCACAGCAGATCCCATGATGGAGGTGATCATGTTATATCAAATCTCACGGAAGTGATTACATCATCATACGACTGCCAGACTACATCATAACTTCCAAACCAATGAGAATCATGGCTCAGCCAAGTTGACACACAACTTTAAAGATCACAACCAGTGTGATATCTTGTGGAAGGGGAAGGTGATCAAGGTCCCTGCCCACTAAATTATGACATAAGGCTGGAGAGTTGATACACTTCTGAGGTAGGAGAGTGAAGGTGTATTGCTGACCTTGCCAGCTGAAAACAAACTGCTTCTGGTGTACCTTTGAAACCAGAATTGAGAAAAAGGCATTGGCCAGATCAATAACTGCATACCAGGTACTAGGAGATGTATTAATTTGCTGAAGCAAGCCACATCTGGAACAGCAGCTGCAATTGGAGTCACCACCACTGTCATTCTGCAAGATCCATCTGTTTTTTGCACAGGCCAAATAGGTGAGTTGAATATGGATGTGGTGGAAATCCCCACTCCTGCATACTTCAAGTTCTTGATGGTGGCAGTAATCTCTGAAATCCCTCTAGGAATGTGGTATTACTTTTGGTTTACTATCTTCCTAGGTAGGGGCAGTTATAATGGCTTCCACTTGGCTTTTCCTACCATAATAGCCCTTACTCCATTTGTCAGGAACCTAATGTGGGGGTTCTGCCAGTTGCTGAGTATATCTATTCCAATTATGCATTCTGGAACTGAGGAAATCACTGCAGGATGGGTTTGGGGACCCACTGGACCCACTGTGAGATGGACCTGAGACTCCACTAGTAACTGACCTCCATATGCCTCCTCTGTGACTGGTGGGCTACAGTGATGTTTTAGGTCCCTGGAGTTAGTGTCAGTTCAGAACCATTTCCAGTAATCCCCGAAAAGTCTGATTATTTCTTTTTCCCCAATGAACAATCACTCTCATAAAAGACCGTAGGCCCCTTTGGGAAGGCAGGGAGAAAGATGAACAGTATAAATTTTTTGGCAGTGTAGTGGCATCAAGGGGCCCCAGCCTCCCCTTCATTCAAGGGATTGTGGGGCTGTAAACTGGCTCAAGTCCGGGAATTGAGTGGCCGTGACTCTATTCTGGCAATTCAAGTTAGACTGCCATTCACTTGACCTAGAAATCTTCTGCTTGTACAGCTCAAGTAAATATTTAGTAGATTTCCCATCTATTTCACTCCTAGGGACACCGTGACTAAGTAACAAACACCATAAGTCCATACGATTCAGACTATTCTGATTACTGCTATGACTCTGCTGTCCATTATGGAAACCATGCCCACCTTGTCTTTGGCAAAGAAGTGTTGCCACTTTGCCCTTTCCACCTCGAGGTCCAATCAGCCCCTGCAGTTTAGTGAACTACTTAATATGGCCCTTCTAGCCATAGTCTTTGTAACTCCCACCAAATGATTGAGTGGGACTATGCAAATTATGTATATGAGACCCTAATGAGGGGATTGATCAGTTTTGCCATCCTGCTAGGCTGAAAGGGAGACAGAGAGAGAAGCTGAAACATGGAAGACAGCAGCAAAGCAGTAGCAAGAGCAATAGCAGTGTGAGATGGCAGGAACCAAGAGACTGGCATTAGATGGCTGTGATGGGGCTTGCCAACCCACTGAGCCAAGAGTTGTAACACTTGGCCAAGAAGGCCCATAGCAGGGCCCAGCAGCAGAAGACCCTCAGCAGGTCCTGGCAGCAGCAAGGCCCTAGCAGGGCCCAGCAGCAGAGAGCAAGAAGAAGATGTCCTGATTGTAGAACTGCATCCTGAGTTATTCCTGTTACTTCCAAGTTGATTCAGACCCCAAGTTGTACCCTGTTACTTCCCTAATAAATCACGTAACTATAAGTACAGTTTGTGAGCTTTGTGAGACGTTCCAGTGAATTACCAAACCCAGAGACGGGAGGGAGAGTACTGAGGGGAGGGAAAGTAGTTGATGTTAGAGATGATGGAGTGGTATAGAAGTTTGGAAAAGTTGGACATTTGGGACATCTTTAATCTCTGCCTCGTAGGAACCAGCTTTGTGCTGATCCTTTTAAAAGAAATTATTCATTTAGCCCCATTGTAGTTAGGTGTTTAAATTCACTTAGGACAGTTCCCCCTGTCAAATCTGACTTACATAAAATAGCAATCATAGCAGTCTTCAAGGATGCTGGGGCTCCCTTCACAAATTTGTTCCTCACCGTTGTGGTAAAAGGTGTGTCTTCTGGGCACTCCATGGGTGGGTCTTTGTGTCCAACTTGATAAATCCACTAGCATGCCAATTTCCCTAAAGTCTTTTGATACCTTCTTCCATAGTATACCAAAGCAGGTCTGGCACTTCAACTTGATTTAGTGTAGGCCACTGCATAATCCATGCTTCAGTGAACCAACCAAATAAACTATTTAAACTTTTCTAACCTTTTGAACTGAAGTATTGAATGGAGAATCTGTGCTTAGTGGGCCCATATCAATAAACTCAGGCTGATCCAACTTTATATTCCTTGCTGCATTATCCCATACCCTTTATAGCCATTTCCACACATATTCTCCAAGTTTCTGTTTGTACATATTAGAAAAATCAAGCAGTTCTTTTGCAGTGTAGCGTACCTCCTTCTGGGTCATACTTTGTACTTCACCTCTTGGGGCTTGCTGGGGCTTAAGTCTTAGATATAGGTCCAGAAGCAAAAATGCTTGGTGGGGATGGGTCCTGGGGATAATTAGCAATGTTTCATAAGGCATCTGTCTCAGGTGATACCACAGGCAATGCCCCAGGCGATATCTCAAAGACTCTTCAGGCATGGCTGGGTTAATCTCATCAGATGGGAATGGAAGGGATAATGGTTTTACTGGGAAGGGTGGCGTAACAGACAAAGATGGAGTGATCTCTTCAGATGGGAGTAAGAAGACTGGTTCTGTTGGCAGGAGTCATTCAATGGAATTTAGGGGCCCATTGTCTCCAGCTTCTTGATTATCTGCCCATATGTTCCCATCCCAAGTTTCAGGATCTCATTTTTTCCCAGTCAATGCCCTCAGTTTAACTTCAGACACCATTGGAGGTTGGGAATTCAATTGTTGTACTTCAGCCACTCTTACAATAGCAACTCTGTTACTACAAGAAATAAGGCTTTCTTTCAGGGCACAAGTGGCAACTTTCAGTTATTTTATGTGGCACTTGAGCTGTGACTCTGAAGCCCTGAGTTCGTCTCTTTCTTTCATCGCCTTGCTAGTGAAAGCAGGACTAACCAACCAGCCTCCCTATGCTTCTCAGTTTGACAGAAATGCTGAAAGCTGTCAAATACACAATCACTCTGAGCCTTGTTTTTCACAAATATTTGATCCAATGGTGGTGATATTTCACTTATTTCTATTGCTTCTCATGCCATGGATTAGCAGTACCCTCTTTACTACTGGAGGCAGAGTCATCAGTGCCTTTAAGTCTAGCCAGACTTGAGAACCGATTCAGAAAATTCACCCTTATGATTTTGTTCCTCCAGAACCACTCTTGGTACAAAATGTCTTAGCTGGATTCTCTAGAGGAGCAAAACCAGTGAGGTGTGTATATATATGTAAATATATATAGAGAGAGATTTATTTCAAGGAATTTGCTCACGCAGTTGCGGAAGCTGGCAAGTCCCAAATCTATGGGTCAGGCATCAGGGTGGAGGTTTCTCCTGACTCATGTGGTTGCTGGGGCCGACGAACCAAAATCAGCAGGTCACATGGCAGGCTGCTGGTTCATGTGGCCGTGGAGACTGATGAATCCCAAAATCTGCAGGTTAAACAGCAGGCTGCTGGCTCACATCTCACAAACTGGAGGTCAGAAGATGCTGTGTTGGAGGTAAGGTCAAGAGTGAGTGAGCTTTGTCAGAACATCCATATATATAGAATGCAGGCCATACCCCAAGGAAACTCCACTTACATCACATCATAAAATGGAGAATAATTACACAATACTGAGAACCAGGGCCTAGCCAAGATGACACATAACATTAATCATCACGCTGCCAAAGTAAAAGCGAAGAGTTATTGACACACTTATCATATGCCAAGGATTATATACTAAATGATTCACAAGTATTCTCATTTAGTCCTTTTAGCAGTCTACAAGGTAGGTCCTATATATTTTCTCGTTTTAGAAGCTGAAGCTTAGAGAGGTTGTTGGTCACCTGATATCACACAGCCAGTAAGTGGCAAAATCCGGTATTTTTGATTCTAGAGCTTGCATTCCTAACTGCTATACAAGTAGTCCCTGACTTACGTCGGGGTTCTGTTCTGACTACTCTGTCGTAAGTCGGTTCTGACATAAGTTGAATACCTCTTTTTTTCTTTTAGTTTTCATTATTATTGCTTTTTATTATCAGTATCTTTATGAATCAGATCTTTGAGCATCTGCAAGTGAACATCTGAGAATGATAATACTAGCAAATTATACGCTACAACATTGTATGTAGTACATATTACAAACAAGATTAAAAAAAAGAGAGAGAGTTGTAAGTGCTATTTGTAACTCAGGGACTACCTATATTTCATCTCAAATCCCAGTTCTGTTGAATGCCTTTCATTTCACTCAGAGCCACTAAAGGAGTGAGGTATTCCCTGTTTCCCTTCCTGAATAAGAGGAACCTTGAAGTGACTTTCTTCCCAATCATAGCACCTGTCCCTAGCAGGTATGCTGTGGAACGTAAGATACATCACAGAGAGGCATTCCTTGGGACATACAGCATTTCCCGCTTTTGGTAGGTGATGGCCAAACTATTATAGTAAAACCTGTGGAAGTTGGAAGCTAGTAAGGCAGAAACCTGTCAGAGAAGAAAAATTTTAAATTTTTCCACCAGTAGAGAGGGATAGAAAAGTGATAAGACTGCCCCCTGTCCAAGGCAGAAAACTTGTGAGACCTGAAAAAACAAGGCAGTTCTGTCATGTTTGGCTCTCACAGGTTTCATTGTACTTACTAATCACAACAGGGCCTAAATACAGGAACTTTAAATACTGGAGGAAATCATGGATCAAAAAGTTAGCTAACTTGCCCAGGTCACACAATGAGTTTTCTAGGATTAGAAGGAAAGCGTGCATCATTCCAAAGCCCACGTACTTCCTCTACATCACATAAAAGTAAGAACTAAACCAAAAGCAGAATAATGACTTGATTTTCCTCCCTCATTCTCGAAAAAGTCACTAGAAAAAAAAAAATATATCTTTAGATAAGATGGATGGTGATGGAAGGAGAGAGTAGTGAGCCTTCCAGATTCCCAGCTAAGTCTCATTGACTTCCCTCTGGATAATAATATACTAGAGGCTCTGATAATTCCACAATGATGAGCAGTTATCACATATGAATTACACAGGTTGTGTTATAGTTCATATTGGCCATTAACATGACCCAAAGTAACATAATTCATAGTTGGATGGCCTTTGGGGTATTGTGGGTATCTAAATAAAATCTTATCTGAGTGAAAAGGGAAGTGTGTGAGGTGGGTATGAAGAAGTCATAATTAGAAAGACTAGACGCAAACATATGCATCCACAGTGAGAACTAATTAGTGAGTGGGACACTGATTTGGGGCAGGGTGGGATCAAAATTTATATTTATAGAATAGATCAATTCTTCAGCCTCTTTCCATTTGATTGATGAGCAGAGCTACTCATTTGGTACATCATGTTTTGGATCTTCCAAAGAGTGTTTTCAATGAGTGAGAATGCATCCTTTGAGGTGAGGGTCCTGCCCGCTCTCTTCTGAGCAGGCCACATGTTCAACACAGCTGTGTTGGCCCTACAATTTGAATAACATCTGTTCTACCAGCACACTGACAAACTTCCATGTTGGAGATGTCATCAAGCAGCAAACTGTTGCACATTTGTCACTAGATTGTTCTCTGTGTGTAGTCCTCATTTATTCCTGTGGCTGACAACAAAGACGGCATCATATGTCTTCAGAATAGTCACTTTCTGGTGACTGTCCTAAAATGTAGATTTCTCTCTGACGACTTTTTTTTTTAGGCTACTTCCCTCTTTTTTTCCACAAGCGAACATCTCTTCTGTTCTAGGAGTTGAGGATACAGCAGTGAGTGAGACAAGCAAGATCCCTGCTATCTTGGAGCTTGTATTCTTGTGGGGGATGTAGACAATGAACAAGATAATTTTCAAAGTTAGAGAGTTCTTGGAGATATGCTTTAGAGGGTTGGTCAAGGAAGGTTTGTCTGAAGAGGCAACACTTGGACTGAGACTGGAATGACCAGATGGATCCAGCCAGAAGAAGAGCTGGCAGCACATTCCAGGCAAAGAGAAAGATAAATGCAAAGTCCTAAAAGAAGAACAACCTGGCAATTTTCTGGAACAGGAAAATGTGTGGGCCCAATGAATATGGTGGCAAGAGGTAGGGAATGAGATCAGAGAGGTTGGTAGGGCACAGATCATGTTGAAAAGTGGAGGTCCATAAGAAGAAGCTAAGATTTTGTTTTACAAATTTTTAGAAATCTTTGGAGAACTTTGAGTGCAGGGATAACACGATATGACTGCTATTTTAAAAAGAGAACTATGACTATTGCTGTGGAGGGGACAAGAACAGGAACAGGGAAACTAGATGGGAGTCATTCAGATAAGATGACAGTGACTTGGACCTAGTAGTGGTTGGCTTTGAGATACATATTGAAGATAGAGCTGTTAGGAGGTTTTGATGGATTCCATATGCAGGATCAGGAGAAAGAAGGAATCAAGGATGACTTCTGGCTTGAGCAATGGAGATGGGCAGAATATGGAAGGGTCACTTTTGTGCATGGGGTGAAGGTAGAATCCATAGTTCTGTTTTGGCCATGTTACTTTTGAGATGTCTACTATGAATAACAGCAGAACATTGTCTGATATAGTGCTGGAAAATGGGCCCCTCAGGTTGGAAGGCATTCAGTATACATCTGGGAAAGAGCTGCCTCCTCCTTAATGATGGGGATGGAGTAAAGCTTTTGGGACTTTCCTTTGCTGATGTAACATGACACAAAATGCAAACATCCACTAATAATCGGAGCACAAGTATAAATCTAGGAAAATCGGAAGTTGTCAAAAATGAAATGAAATGCATGAAGATTGATATCCTAGAAAATAGTGAGCTGAAATGGACTGGTCTAGGCCATTTTGAATCAGACAATCATATGGTCTACTCTTCCAGGAATGACAGATCACATTCATTGTCAAAAACAGCATTTCAAGATCTATCCTGAAGTACAACACTGTCAGTGATAGGATAATACCCATATGCCTACAAGGAAGACCAGTTAATACAACTATTATTCAAATTTACCCACCAATCACTAAGGCCAAAGATGAAGAGACTGAAGATTTTTATCAACTTCTGCAGTCTGAAATTGATCAAACGTGTAATCAGGAGGCATTGAAAATTACTGGTGATTGGAATGAGAAAGTTGGAAACAAAGAAGATGGATCAGTAATTAGAAAATATGGCCTTGGTGATAGAAATGATGCTGGAATTTTGCAAGACCAATGACCTGTTCGTTGGGAATATTTTTTTTCAACAACATAAATGATGACTATACAAGTGGACCTCACTGAATGAAATACATAGGAATCAAATAGACTACATCTTTGGACAGAGGCGATGGAGAAGCTCAATATCATCAGTCAGAACAAGGCCGGGGCCGACTGCGGAAGAGACCATCGATTGCTCATATGCAAGTTCAAGTTGAAGCTGAAGAAAATTAACACAAGTCCACAAGAGCCAAAGTTTGACTTCGAATATATCCCACCTGAATTTAGAGACCATCTCAAGAATAGATTTGATGCATTGAACACTAATGATGGAAGACCAGTTGAGTTGTGGGAGGACATCATACATGAAGAAAGCAAAAGGTTATTAAAAAGACAGGGAAGAAAGACAAGACCAAAATGAATGTCAGAAGAGACTCTGAAACTTGCTCTTGATCATAGACTAGCTAAAGCAGAAGGAAGAAATGATGAAGTAAAAGAGTTGAACAGAAGATTTCAAAGGGCAGCTCAGGAAGAAAAAGTAAAGTATTATAGTGACATGTGCAAAGACCTGGAGTTAGAAAACCAAAAGGGAAGAGCACACTCGGCATTTCTCAAGTTGAAAGAACCTAAGAAAAAATTCAAGCCTCGAGTTGCAATACTGAAGGATTATATAGGCAAAATATTGAACAGTGCAAGTAGCATATAAAGAAGATGGAAGGAATACACAATCACTGTACCAAAAGGAATTGGTCAACATTCAGTCATTTCAGGAGGTAGCGTATTATGAAGAGCCGATGGTATTGAAGGAAGAGGTCCAAGCTGCACTTAAGGCATTGGCAAAAAACAAGCCTCCAGAGATTGACAGAATACGAACTGAAATGTTTCAACAAACAGATGGAACACGGGAAGCACTCACTTGTCTATGCCAAGAAATTTGAAAGACAGCTACTTGGCCAACTAACTGGAAGAGATCCATATTTGTGCCCATTCCAAAGAAAGGTGATCCAATAGAATGTGGAAATTATTCAACAATATCATTAATATCACGTACAAGCAAAATTTTGCTGAAGATCATTCAAAAGCAGTTACAGCAGTATATCAACAGGGAACTGCCAGAAATTCCACCCCGATTCAGAAGAGGATGTGGAATGAAGGATAATGAAGGATATCATTGCTGATGTCAGATGGATCTTGGCTGAAAGCAGAGAACACCGGAAATATGTTTATCTGTGTTGTATTGATTGTACAAAGGCATTTGACTATGGATCACTACAAATTATGGATAACATTGTGAAGATTGGGAATTCCAGAACACTTAATTGTGCTCATACGGAACCCGTACATAGACCAAGAGGCAGTTACTCAAACAGAACAAGGGGATGCTACGTGGTTTAAAATCAGGAAAGGTATGTGTCAGGGTTGTATCCTTTCACCATACTTAACTCAGTCTCTATGCTGAGCAAATACTCGGAGAAGCTGGGCTATATGAAGAAGAACGTGGCATCAGGATTGGAAGAAGGCTCATTAACAACCTGTGTTATGCAGATGACACAATCTTAATTGCTGAAAGTGAAGAGGACTTGAAGCGGTTACTGATGAAGATCAAAGACCACAGCCTTCAGTATGGATTACATCTCAACATAAAGAAAACAAAAATCTTCATAACTGGACCAATAAGCAACATCATGATAAACGCAGAAAATATTGAAGTTATCAAGGATTTTATTTTGCTTGGATCCAGAATCAACCCCCATGGAAGCAGCAGTCAAGAAATCAAGAAATCGAGACACATTGTATTGGGCAA
Organism: Dugong dugon; assembly: GCA_030035585.1. NCBI lineage: Eukaryota > Metazoa > Chordata > Mammalia > Sirenia > Dugongidae > Dugong > Dugong dugon. The sequence continues at coordinate 13,150,080 of CM057463.1, read as the reverse complement.
ATCTGCTGTAAAAGACCTCTTTAAAGTGTTAAAAAGCAAAGATATTACTTTGAGTTCTAAGATGCTCCTTACCCAAGCCATGGTATTTTCAGTTGCCTCATATGCATGTGAAAGGTAGACAATGAATAAGGAAAAACCAATGAACAATTGAGGCCTTTGAATTATGTGGTCGGTGAAGAATATTGAATATACCATGGACTGCCAGAAGAATTAACAAATCTGTCTTGGAAGAAGTGCAGCCAGAATGCTCCTTAGAAGCGAGGGTGGTGAGACTTTGTCTCAGGTACTTGGACCTATTATCAGGAGGGACCAGTCCCTGGAGAAGGACATCATGCATGACATAGTAGAGAGTCAGTGAAAAAGAAGAGGTCCCTTAATGAGATGGTTTCACAAAGTGACTGCAATGATGGGCTCAAACATAACAACCATTGTGAGGATGGTGTAGAACCGAGCAGTGTTTCATTCTGTCATATACAGGGTTGCTGTAAGTTGGAACCGACTCGATGGCACCTTACAACAATGTCAACTAGATATACATGTGGAGAATAAAGTTGGAAGTTGTGTATATATGTCTGGAGCCCAGAGCTGGAGTTAAAAACTTGGATTCCTTTGCAAATTTAAGGTTATCATAATTACAGCCAAGAAAACATTTTGAAATCTCAATGGATCCTAGAAAATCAAAACTTGGGAAATGGCATTTCCATAAAGGGAGAATGGTTAAATTGTTCTCATTGAGGTTGATTGCATGAATGCACTTTTTATGTATTAGACTCATATAATCTGTATTATATAAGCACAAATTACAAAAAAATCAGTAAGACCTAATACCTGGGCTCAAAGAACTCAACCTAGTAGACAACAATCACGTGAACAGACACTTACTACTTCTTTGTCCTGTGCTGAGGAGAAATCTTCCACTAGCTGTGAAGGTCATTTTCTTGGACATTGAATGAGGAAGAAGCTCTGTGTCTAAATCTTTAGGTCTCTAGAATCAGCCCTGGGGGTCAGTGAGGTGACATGCTGGAGGCAGATCACTCTTGAATGCTAATATGGTGTGGGATGAGCCATGGGAAAGGTATATTTGTACAAGGGACCAAAGGAACCCACGAAGAGATCACAAACCTTTGCCTTGGAGCTTGGGAGAAGACTCCACAGCACAGGTGACATTCAAGATCAATCTTGAATGACAAGCAGGAGTGTGACAGGGGCATGGAAGGAATGTGAGAAGGCTGTTTCTACCAAAGGTGTTCTTCAGAGCAAAGGCTGTGTCCTGGAGAATGTCGGCCAAAGACATTTTTTCATCTTTGAACACTGCCCAGCTGGACACACAGATCTAGGAAGTCTTTGCTATGTTAATAGAGTTATTCTTTTACTTTTGAAATCTGCCAGTGCCAAAATTCCAGTGTTTCATATATGCATTTAAAAATCCTGGATCATTTTATTTACCAGACTTGCGGTGACATGAAACACTTTTTCATTTAAAGCTTTGACTGGAGATCATTCTTCCCAATACCCTCCCATCTCCTGTCATAGGCAGAATTACCAAAAACTGTACATAAGTGGATTTTATTGCAGCATAACTATAACTTACTTCCTTTTATGTAAAAAAAAATTCAAAATGTAATTATAGGTAATTACTACTATGTAAATCTCAGTCTGTTCACCTTTTAACCTAAAGCAATTTCATCTGGAAGTCATGTACTGCATATTGGTGGCTAGTTTTTAAAGTGGTGCTCTCTACCATTCTTCATGGTTGCATTTGTAACAAAATGCTTTTCAGTCACCTCTTGGCTGAAGTTGGTAGTTACTTTCTCTTCCCATGACACCCCTTAATGCCAATTTCTTCTTCTTCATTTTAATAATGATTTCAGTGCAAATGTTGAAGATTAAGAGAGAGATTACCCAAAATGGTGCTTCTTTATTATTGCTAGTAAAATATTTGCAAATGAGTCCCCTGTTTATGTCATTTTGGCAGCCCTGGGATTCCTCCAGATCGCCTGGGAATTCCATGGAGCCACGAAATCACAGCCAACAAATAGATGGGTTAAGTTCGTAGAAAAGCACTGATCTTAGTCTAATTACCATATTTTTACGTAAATAACACCTTCTACATTTGTTTGCCAACTGCGCCCTCCTTCTTGGGAGGTATTTTTGTAAATGCTCTATGCTATTTATTTATTTATTTTTACAGTGCATGTTAGATTGAATAGGAGTGGTTACTCTCCACTTTCCCAGGTGAACAGAAGATGAAAGTTGCTTTTTCTGCTGCCAACTTTAAGCATGCCTCCTGACCATGATTGTGTAAAAATGTTTAGTGAAAATATAAATGACTTTCCTTGGGCAAGTTTTGCAAACTTTCTGATTTCTCAAGCTGCTATAAGTGAGGATATTATCTCCTTTATAGGTACTGTGAAGGTGAAATCTGAGCATATATGTAAAGAGTCTAGCCCAGAGCCTGGTAAATTCTGAGTGTGTAGAACATGTTAATTACTTACCTATTTCCTCTTCCCTGAATCCTTAATAAGGCTATTACTATATGATGCCCCTATCTTAGTTACCTAGTGCTGATGTAACAAAAAATACCATAAATGGGTTGCTTTAAAGAACAGAAATTTATTTTCTCACAGTTTTGGAGACTAGAAGGCTTAATCAGGGTGTCTTCATCATTTAGTGCTGCTATAACAGAAATAGGACAAGTGGATGGCTTTAACAAAAAGAAATTTATTCTCTCACAGTCTAGGAGGCTGGAAGTCCGAATTCAGGGTGCCAGCTCCAGGGGAAGGCTTTCTCTCTCTGTCAGTTCTGGAGGAAGATCCTTGTCCTCAATCTTCCCCTGGTCTAGGAGCTTCTCAGCATAGGAACCTCAGGTCGAAAGGACATGCTCTGCTCATGGCCTTGCATTCTTGGTGGTACAAGGTCCCCATGTCTCTTTGCTCGCTTCTCTATTGTATATCTCAAAAGAGATTGGCTTAAAACATAATCTAATCTTGTAGACTTGAGTCCTGCCTCATTAACATAACTGCTGCTAATACTGTCTCATCACATCATAAAGACAGGATTTACAACACATAGGAAAATCACATCAGATGACAAAATGGTGGACAATCACACAATACTTGGAATCATGGCCTAGCCCAGTTGACACATATTTCTGGGGGACAAAATTCAATCCATGACACAGGGCATTGGCTCTAGGAGAGGGTCTTTCCTTGTTGGTAGCCCCAGGTGTTCTTGGCATTCGGTAGATTGTAGATAGTTCCTCACATGATCTCTTCTCCCTGTGTGTGTCTGTGTCTATTCTGTTGTTTTTGTAAGACTTCACTCAGAAGGGATGAGGTTTAGGACCCACCTTATGACCTCGTAAGCACAACAAAAGAAAACCCCTGTTTCCAAACAGAGTCGCATTAACAGGTACTGGGGTTAAGACTTCAGCGTAACTTTTTGGGGGCTACAATTCAATTCCTAGCAGTCCCTAATTCCAAAAGTTTCTAAATAATTAATTTCATCTATCAATACGTGCCTATGGAAGGATTAGTCCAAAGGACTGATGGACCACAACTACCATGGCCTCCACCAGACTGAGTCCAGTACAACTAGATGGTGCCTGGCTACCACCCCTGACTGCTCTGACAGAGATCACAATAGAGAGTCCTGGATAGAGTTGGAGAAAAATGTAGAACAAAATTCTGACTCATAAAAAAAGACAGAGACTGGAGAAACTCTGAAACTATGGCCACGGACACCCTTTTAGCTCAGTAATGAAGTCACTCCTGAGGTTCACCCTTCATCCAAAGATTAGACAGGCCCATAAAACAAAACAAGACCAGCCAAGGGGCAAGGACTAGAGGACAGGAGAGGACAGGAACACAAGGTCGAGAAGGGAGAGTGTTGATGTGTTGTGGGGTTGTTAACCAATGCCATGCAACAATATGTGTGCTAACTGTTCAATGAGAAGCTAGTTTGTTCTGTAAACTTTCACCTAAAGTACAATTTTAAAAAAATGCATTATAAGACCTCAGTAGCACTAGTGACCCATTTATCATTTACTTTAGTGATCAGAATAATAATCCCTTGGAGCTTTTGCTTAGAGTTGAGCTTAGGTGGTAATCTCACTATTTAAAAGCCCTGTCCCAATTTGATAGAAATAGGGTTAAACATACAGTCTTGAGTTTATCCTCTATGTGACAATTCAGTAAACTCTTGAGAGTCACAAAGTTTCTAGGGCAAGACTTTGATGAATCTCCAGAATGGAAATGTTTCTATAGCCCCTGGCTTTCTCTGTAATTACCTATGTTGTCTACAAATCTTCTCCCAAAATAAATAACCTTCATTAAAAATTATATCTCCACAATAGCAAAAAGATGGAAACAACTTGAATTCCCATCAACAGATGAATGAATAAATAAATTATGGTACATACACACAATGAGATGTTACACAAAGATAAAGAAAATGTTGAATCCTCAAAACATCTCACAACGTGGATGAATCTGGAGGGCGTTATGCTGAATGAAATAAGTCAATCACAAAAGGACAAATATTATATGAGATAACTATTATAAAAATTCAAGAAAAGGTTTACTCATAGAAAAAAACAATCTTTGAGGGGAGCCTGTGGGAGGGGAAGTCACTAACTAGATGGCAGACAAATGTTAACTTTGGTGAAGGGAAAGACAGCACACAGTATAGGGGAAGTCGGCATAACTTGACCAAGGCAAAGTCATAGAAGCTTCTTAGACACATCCAGTCACTTTAAGGGACCAGGGTACTTGGGCCAAAGGCTGGGTACCATGGTCTCGAGGGACATCTAGGTCAATTGGCATAACATAGTTTATAAAGAAAATGTTCTCCTTCCCACTTTGGTGAGTAGCATCTGAGGTCTTAAAAGCTTATAAGTGGCCATCTAAGATACATGTATTGGTCCCATCCCATCCAGAGCAAAGGAGAATGAAGAAAACCAAAGATACAAGGAAAATATTGGTCCAGATGACTAATGGACAACACGAACCACAGCCTCCACCAGCCTGAGCCCAGAAGAACTAGATGGTGCCTGGCTACTACCACCAGTTGTTCTGGCAGGGATCACAATAGAGGGTTCTAGACAGAGCAGGAGAAAAATGTAGAACAAAATTCAAATTCACACAAAAAGACCAGAGTTACTGGTCTGACAGATACTGGCAGAACCCCCAAGACTATGGCCCCTGGCCACTCCGCTAAGTCAAAACTGAAGTTACTCTCGAAGTCCACCTTTCAGCCTAAGATCAGACAGGCCTGTAAAACAAACAGTAACACACGTGAGGAATGTGCTTCTTAGTTCAATCAAGTGTGCATGACCAAATGGGCAACACCTGCCCAAAAGCAAAGAAAAACGAGAAGGCAGGAAGGGACAGGAAAACTGAACAAATGGACACAGGGAAACCGAGTGGAAAGGGGGAGAGTGCTGACACATTGTGGGGATTGCAACCAATGTCACAAAACAATCTGTGTATAAATTTTTGAATGAGAAACTAATTTGTGCTATAAACTTTCACCTAAAGCACAATAAAACTTAAAAAAAAACAACCTCAGTTTATTGCTATTTTAAATAAGTAAATAGTTTTTTAAAGTAAATAATTAGAAATACAACTTACACTAATGGAGGACCCAAAAGCTAGACATTGGATCAGTGACCATACTTTTCTATCTGTCCTGGTCAGACTCAGTTTATGCCTGTTGTTCTGGTGTAATTATTAATAGTACCCTTTTTAACTTTAGAAAGTTGTCCCAATATGTACAATAAAAAAGTTTCCCAATTTGAATAATATATTGGACTGCCCTAAGGCAGTCACTGTGTCTCATCACTGGAAGTGGTCTCTATGTGGTCTCTCATGTCCTCCAGCCTCACAGCAGAATTATAAATTATTACATCACATAGACCATTGAGGTTGCTCCCCCATGGTCTACTGTGAATAGCTGAAACCACAAATGTCAAGGATCTCCAAGATTTAAACACCCACTGTGTCACATCTGCCCACCACCAAGCATCTCCTCTCAAGGCAGACTCCCACTTGGTTCAGAAGATTACACCAGTGTTTGAGGTTACTTCCTATCACCACATTTTTAAGGCATCAGAACCCAGCCTGAGTAGTTCTTTTTTTCTCTGTCCACAAGCTGTATTGTTGTTTGGATGTGCTTCTTAAAGCAATGAATATGTAACTCATTAAATGCCTTCAAGAAAGGGGAGATGCAAGGATCTAATTTTATCTGGCATGGACAGCAGAGACATCCAGAGCTTGCTCACATCCTTTGTAAAGTCTGGATTCGGAGACACTCTTTCCCCCTCCTATCCTGGGGAGAGACGCCATTGCACATGTTTATTGACTGGTAGATGGCAAGGATCTGTGGGCCATATGCATGCAAGTGAAGCAACGTTGACCTTGACAGGAGATGCTTCTTGTGAGTTGGCATTTAGGAAAAAATATCTCTACTCAGAGCTGGTGTGGCCACCTTGATACCAAATCAGCTGTCCCGGAAGAATTCAGTGGAGTACCTTGTATCTGCTTTAGGCTTCAGGAAGGACTGTGTTCATGCTGGAGTTCCTGGTTGGTACAAACAAAAGGTAGGTGGTTTGAGACCACCCAGAGGTGCCTTGGAAGAAAGGACTGGCATTTATTTCCAAAAAATCCACCATCGGAAGCCCTATGGAGCAAGCACATTTCTACTCTGACTCGTATGAGGTCCCTGTGAGTTGGAATCAACCCTACAGCAACTGTTTTTTTGGTTTTTGTTTGTAATGTTCATACTATCTCAGAAAATGCAATCTTAAATAACAAGAAAAACAAGCCAAAACGCAACCCTGAAGGATAAAGTTCCCAGTCTCTCTTAGTAACAAATTTAGTTCTACTAATATCTCACCTCAATTTCATGCAGTTTAATTTAATCCCTAAATTTCTTATTCTTAATAGAAATAGAATAAGTACTTATAGTTAACGTAATACTAACAATAACAACAAAGATAGTGAATACATAGCACTTACTATGTGCCAGGCACTAGTCCAAATATATATATAATGAATAATTTAATCCTACAAAGGTAGGAGATGGGTGCTATTATTGCTGTTGTTTTACAGATGAGGAAACTGAGGCTCAGAGAGCTTAAGTAACTTGTCATGCAGTCAGTAGTGCTGCAGTCTGTCTCCACAGTCTGTGTGCCTGAACTGTCTGCTGCCCTGCCTCTCATATTCTGCAATGTTCTAGAAAGGAATCAGGGAATCACAACTCACAGGAGACATCTTCTGTCAAGATCAGTGTTGCTGCACTTGCAGCTGTGTGGTCAACAAGGCCTTACCATCTACCAGGCAATGGCCATTCCTGTCCTTAGGAACACAGTCACGTCTCTACCCTCAGCCTTCTTCTCTTTGTTGTTGTTAGATGCCATTGAGTTGGTTCCAACTCAGGTGACTCTATAGGACAGAGTAGAATTGCCCCATAGGGTTTCCAAGGAGTGGCTGTGGATTTGAACCACCAACCTTTTGGTTAGCAGTCGAGCTCTTAACCACTGTGCCACCAGGGCTTCTCTTTAGGCACAATATATATAAGTTCCTTTAATTATTTTGGTTGTGTTCACCATAGGCCCCAGAATATGCTACACATGTGGCCCCATCCCACGTCAGCCTCATCGGCAGCATGAAGGAGAAGAGAGTTTTTGTAATATTTTAGGGATAAACAGGCTTTGGGGGAATAGAGACAGATTCTGCCCAAACTCCCAAAGCCAAAGGCCATTAAACCAGGAGGGTAAGGCAACAATGACTCCCTGATTCCTTTCTGGAACCAATGGAAGATAAGTCATTTTGTTTTCCATGAAGACAAGTCCATGCGGACACGATTCCAATCCTAGTTAAGAATATTCCTTGGTCTCCCAGGAAACAATGCTGGGGGGACATATGAGTGGCATGTACTTTAACCAAATAAACAGATAAAGGAGAAACCACGCCAGGACTCCAACCAGCTGCCACACTATTATGAAATCTCTCCTCCTTTAGTGAATGTTGTAAGATAATTGAAGGTTGTATTTTTTTTCCACTTTCTTGCGGTATTGTGGTCTTCCTCCTCAGAGGATAGTCATCCTTTTAAGTGGGATCCAACAGTCTTCCTCAAAAGGAAGTCAAAACTGAGCCAAAACTACTTTGAAATGATACTTAATATTGGGTTGCCAGGATTTTGGAGTGCGAAGATGTTTGCATAAGGAGGTTACTTACCTGGTTACATTATTTGACTTTGTGTAAATTTCATGCCCATTCATAAGCTATTTTAAATAACTAACTCGGAGGCTGCACACAATAGTTGCTCAAAAATGCTACTTTCTCCTTCTACTGTAGAACTTTAATTTCTGCTTCAGCATGGTTTAGGAAGGCCATCTGGTATCCTCAATTTCACACTTCATGTTTCATCTAGGTTGTCATATGTGATACAAACATGACCAAATGATGGCTTTCATGATGCTCAGTTTGAAATGAACATCTCTGAAGGCAGCATTTCTCAGGGTGGGATATGTATCCCTTTGTTAGTTCACAGTATGAGATTAGATGGTATACAGTGAAGTTTTAAAGAAACATTATTAGCTATATATTTATTTAATATGTATTAGAAGAGCTGTATCTAGCACAGTAACCCTGATATTTCATGGGTATTATTCCTTAAGATGAGACTGAAGAAGAAAGTATATTTAAAGAGAAAAATTAGAGTGAATATGGCTATTGGCCAATATGGCAAGACTTTTGAGGCTGACACGTGAATGTATGGAGACCCTGGGTGGTGCGAACAGTTAATGCGCTCATCTGCTAACTGAAAGGTTGGAGGTTTGAGTCCACCCAGACGCACCTTGGAAGAAAGAACTGGTGATCTACTTCCGAAAAATCATCCATTGAAAATTCTATGGAGCACTGTTCTACTCTGACACACATGTGGTCACCATGAGTTGGAGTTGATTTGATGACACCTAGTTTGTTTTTTTTGTTTAAATAAATGTATAAAATTTGGGACACACCAATATTGGACAACGTGAGACCCAGGAGCTCTTTCTGTTTGGTCTACTGATGGCTGTAGATAAATGCCAACAATCTTGTTGCTCCTGTTCTGATATCTTCTAGGATTGTCTTCAAGTTTCAACTTTTCCTGCCCAACCTGACTCCTGCCTTTGTTCTTCCCTACCCTTGGAATGCCTCTTTTGATCCTCTGCGGCTCTCCGACTTCTTCCTGTTGTTCAAGGCCTGTTTCAGATATTATTCTTCTGTGAAGCCATTCCCTCCCATGTGTTCCCATAGCATTTGGTATCTCTGTCACACTACCTCCGACTTTGTCTCTATCCTCCCTGGTGCCTGGCACAGTGCTGCTCATAGTTTGCTAACCGGGATTGTAATATGCTGGGTATTGAATAGCCTCAGTTTTCCAGGATAATCACTCTGGGAGAGGACAAAGGCAAAACCAATTCAAGCAAGTCACAGATTAAAGTAAACTCAGAATTTGTTTTTACCTCTACTCAGAAATATTCTGCTAGGTAGACCTGCTATCCGTCAGGCCAGTCCAAGAAAAGTCATGAGCTGAAGGCTCACCTTCTCCCATTTTATAAATCACATCATTGATCATCCAGGAACAATAGTGTTCATTTTTAGGCAGTGTGCTTGTTGTGAAGGTGTTTCATTAGTCAAAATCCTGACTTCATTTATTCTTCTGGATTGTGGGTTTTAATCAAATTGCAAAGTCAGAAATATATGCATTTTAAATGTTCATGTTTTACCAAATTGTCCTTGAGAGAAGTTGCATAATTTATATCCCACCAACAGTGTGTGAGAGTAACTATTTCCCCACACATATGCCAACATACTTGTTTTAATTTTAGATGTATAGTTTAAAAAGAAAGAAAGATTCTTCATTGTTGTGTTAATTTGCATTTTTTAAATTATCAGAGATGTTGAGAAGGTTTTCATATTTGTCCTTTGCTCACGTTCCTCCCTCCCTCCCTTCCTTTCTTCCTTCCTTCTTATTGATTTTTAAGAGGCCTTTTTATATGAAGCAATATGTATTGCAAAAGTTTTATTCAATTTTGTGCATCTTTTGCTTTTATTTATGTGTTTTTTTCCTACAGAAGTTTTAAATTTTTAGACAAATTCAGTAGCTCAATCTTTTCTTTTATGATTTGTGCTTTATGATTTCCTTAAAAATATCTTCCCCAGAGAATTTTTAAAAATTCCCCCATTTTAACATTCTGGCTCCTCATTTAAAAAAACAAAAACAAAGTTGTCCAAACCTCATGAAGTATTTGGTTGTACATAAGCAGCCTCAGCGGCTATTCTTTTTGTTGTTGTTGTTATTGTTGTAAATATATTCATCACACATCATTTTCCAATTCAGCTTTTTATAGGTGTACAACTCATTGACATTAATTACATTAATCAGATGTACAACCTTTACTCTTTATCAATGCAATTTTTCCATCACCCGAAACCAAAACTCAGTGCTCCATCAGTAATAACCCTTTCTTTTCCCCACCCTCCCCTCCCTGGTAACCAGCAATAAACTTTGGTCTCTATACATTTACCTGTTCTTGTCTGTTTGTAAGTGAGATCATACAATATTTGTCCTTTTGTGATTGACTTATTTCACCCAGCATAATATCTCCAAGCTCCATTCATGTTGTATCATGTATGAAGACTTCGTTTCTCTTTCTGGCTGAGTAGTATTCCATTGTATGTATCTACCACATTTTGTTTATCCATTCATCCATTGATGGCATTTAGATTGTTTCCACCTTTTGGCTGTTGTGAATAATGCTGCAACGAACATTGGTGTACATATGCCTGTTTGCGTCACTGCTTTCAAGTCCCTTCGGTATATTCCTAGCAGTGGAATTGCTGGGTCATATGGTAGTTCTGATTTAAGTTTTTTGAGGTAGTTCTAACTACCACACTCTTTTCCACAGTGGTTGTACTATTTTGCATTCCCACCAGCAATGGATATGGGTTTGGAGGGTTAGAGTCATGGTCTCATGGGACATCCCAGTTAATTGGCCTAATGTCACATTTAGTGCTTCTGTTCTACCTCCTAGTTCATTGTGTAATGCCTGGGGTCTTAAAAGCTTGCAAATGGCCAGCCAAGGCACAACAATTGGCCTCAATTTGCCTGGAGCAACAGAGGAAGAAGGAGAGTCAGGAATAGGAGTGGGGAATGGAATGTGTTGGCTAATTGCCTCAATAACAGCTGCCTCCTTTTCTATGAGACTAGAAGAATTGGATGGCGCCTGGCTACCATTACTGAACATTTTGACCAAAGAGTCTCTAGAAGAATCCTGATCAAAAGGGGGAAATGCAGAATAGAATTTCAAATTTTCATGGACTCCAGACTTCCTGGAGTCATGGAGTCTGGATGAACCACTGAAATTATTGCCCTGAGGTAATCTTTAAACATTAAACAAAAAATAACCCCCAAAGTCTTCTTTAAACCAAGGCTTTGAACTGGTTCGTTCCAGTTTGAACCCCTGTGGAAAATCTGCATTTCTAACAAGTTCCCCGGCCATGCTGATGCTGCTGGTTAGGGAACTGGGACCAATTCTGAGAACCACAAGTAGAGCAGTGGTTCTCAAAATTTATTATACGTAAGAATCACCTGGGGATCTTGTTAAACTGTAGATTCTTATTCGGTACAAACCCATTGCTGTAGAGTTGATTCCAACTCATAGTGACCCTGTATGACAGAGTACAACTGCCCCATCGGGTTTCCAAGGAGCAGCTGATGGATTTGAACTGCCAACCTTTTGATGAGCTCTTAACCACTGTGCCACCACGGCTTCACTCAAAGCAGGTATTGTTTACTACTATTTACAGGTGAGAAAACTGACAAATTAATAGCAGGTGAGCAGGTTTAGAACTCAAGCCCCCTGACACCTAGAACACGGTTTTTCCTTTATGTTATTCTCTAACCAGCAGCGTTAGCATTGCCTGGGAACTTGTTAGAAATGCAGATTCTCGGCAGGGGTTTGAACCTGAATGAACCAGTTTGAAGTCCTTCTTTAAACCAAACAACAGTTTAGCTTAATTAATAAAGAATGTCTTCCTTGAACATTGGGCCCTTTTAAGATTTTAAGAACTATCTATACCAGATCAAATTGATGACAGCAACTCAAAAGATTAGGTAGGAAACTTAGGGGCAGTGAGTTCATGTTAATGGCGGAGGAACAATTTGGAAAAGGAGAATAAGAATGGTTGCACAACTTGAAGAATATAATCAATGTCACTGAATTGTCCATGTAGAAATGGTACAATTGGTGTATGTTCTGCTGTGTATTTTCTCAACAACAACAAATACATAACTTTTAAAAACAAATAAGTTATTTTATGTTTGTTCTATCTATTACATGATAAGTGAAACAAGCAGCCCGAGCAACTTTAGAGAGCAGGGAAACAAGATCCTGTTCCTGGGCCTCCTGGCCAGCCTCATGCTTCCGTGGCTCGTTTCCTTCTGTAAGCTTATTGGCTTTGGCGTCGGCCCCTGACCTCTGACTTAGGCCCTATTTATTGTGATGACCGCTTGGGACCTACTTCTTGGGCCTATAGACCTCAGTCTGGTGCAATGCTGCTTATTAGATGAATGCATCAAAGGGCCTGTATTAGTTCATAAATGTATATAAAATACATGTAAATTTTTTTTTTTTTGTGCTTAGAACAGTGCCTGGGAAAAACTAAAGGTTATGTAAATGTTAACTATTATTATTTCCACCTGTTGAGTTGAAATTACCTTTTTTACAGGTCAAAAATGGTTAAATAATTGAGGCTGCTGATGGTGAGAACAAAAATCAATTTCTAAAATTCTAACAGGTTATTATGAACAAACTAAGAAAAAAAATATATACATATATGTGTGTATATATGTATATATATGTATTTAGCTATATACACTATTTTACAATATTTGAAAAAGGTTGAGCTATAAGCAATTTCTTTTAGATAATTGCTGTTATCAGTCTGGGATGTAGGAAGCTTGTGGTTTGAACTGAGGCCTTTTGAGAGGGAAACATAGTTAAGCAGCTTAGCTAAGGGCCCCTTTAATATGTTCTCACCCTGTAAGGTATGATTCTCCTGTTCAGTCTGTGCCACTTCTCCTTGTGACATTTGGACAGTTACAATTTTTTTTGCATTTATCACAAAACAAGTCATCCATAAACTATTATAGACATACATGTTGTATTTTGATTAGATTTGAGGGTTTTTGTTTTTGTTTTTGTTTTTTTTTGCCAAAATTTATTCCAATTTTTGTTACATGGAGAGGGAACTTATATTAGACTTTCCAAGCAGGGCTGGAGGCATCATAATACCCCACCAACTAGCAATGCCTCTGTTTTCTTTCGAGACCATCCAAACCATAAGAAATGAGAACTATTTTATGAAAATCTCACTAGGAAATTCCTTATCATGTTGAAAAAAATCCACTTAATAGCAGTCCGTTGTTGTTGTTGTTAGGTGCTGTTGAATTGGTTCCAACTCATAGTGACCCTATGTACTACAGAATGAAACACTGCCTGGTCCTGTGCCATCCTCACAATCGTTATACTTGAGCCCATTGTTGCAGCCACTATGTCAATCCATCTTGTTGAGGGTCTTCCTCTTTTTCACTGACCATCTACTTTATCAAGCATGATGTCCTTCTCCAGGGGCTGATCTCTCCTGACAACAAAGTATGTAAGACATAGTCTCGCCATCCTTGCTTCCAAGGAGCATCCTGGCTGTACTTCTTCCAAGACAGATTTGTTCGTCCTTTTGGCAGTTCATGGTATACTCAATATTCTTCGCCAACACCACAATTCATAGGCGTCAATTCTTCTTCCGTCTTCCTTATTCACTGTCCATGGAAATTGGCAAATACAATCAGACTTAATTTTTCAGAAAACTAGTTTACCAGCACACCACTGCTTCTGTCTACATATATCCTACAAAAGGAAGTCAGTAACAAGCTATTACTTGAGTGATTCACTGCCTGTATTCATTTTACTGAGTGTCTAAGGGATTAAGTAGACAAAAGTTTAAATGTTTGGCTTTAAATTACAGAATGGGTACCTAGTTCTTGACATAGTGTGATTCAGCAATAAATATAATTTTAAACTAGGAGAGGCTGTATAAGTTTTGTAGGTCTACCTTCTCTCCTATGAACTGCTGTTAGAGGATAGCTGTTAGTTTTGACTGCCCTGCAATTCCTCCTGCTTATTCTGATACTTGTTTTTGTTGTTAGTTATTGCTGAGTCAGTTCTAACTCATGGCAACACCATGTGTGCAGAGTAGAATTGCTCAACAGGGTTTTCAGTAGCATCTTGATTTTCCTTTGTGGAAATACTTCTTGTTCACTCTCCAGATGATTTTTGAAGAAAGGGGTATTGACCTCATGCTCATCCACCTCTCTTGCTCCAAGGTGCTCACATGACCCAGACCGGCCAATGAGAATGCAACATGCCTGTGGCCACCGAGGTTTATGCAAAGGTAGGCACATGGCCTAGTTCTGGTCAGTAGGGGCACTGCTTCCCCTTGGCCACAGCCATAGGTTCAGAGTTCGGCAACTGACCCAAGCCAGAGTGAATCCCAGCAATTGCTAGTGCTGCTGAGGAAGAAAATAAACTTCTTCCACTCCTTCACTTGGTTGATACATGAGAGACTAGAGCTGTCGGTGGTCAGTCTTTGCCACCATCTCAGTGAGAACCTGCCTAAATATGAAGCCAACACAAAGGCAGGCAGCTGAGCAATGAAGAGAGATTCCTGATATGATTTGAACTTCTGGATCAGTCTATGCCTGAAGCTAGAATTACATCGAACCAATACATTTTCCTTTTGCTTAAGTCATTTTGAATTAGTTTTGTCAATCACAATGGACAGTTCTGACTAATATAATTCCTTTCTATAATATCTCTAATAAGTATTCAGCAGTCAATTCTTGAATATATCTAGTGATAGGACCCTCACTATGTTGTGAAGCAGTTCATTTCTTTTTGAAAATTCTGAATATTAGAAAATTCTTCTACATTGATCCCAAATTTATCTCTGCTCATTGATCCTATCTCTCTTATCAAGGGCAACACTTGTGTTGTAAGTGTATGCGCTTCACTCCTTTCTCTGCCTTCCCGCCCTTCACCAACTCTGAATTAATTATCATGCCTCTGCTAAATCTTCTTTAGCTAAACACAGTCAGCCCCCTCCAAGATTCTCCATAATTCTTATCTTCCTAGTCATACTCTTCTGGACGTAGACTAGTTGGTCAAGGTCTCTTTTAAAATGGAATATACTCATAGACCTAATATTTGTCATAATACTTAGCAGTTTAAAGTAGCAAGTGATTATTATTTGGTTCTACTTGCAGGACTGACTATAAATGAAATGCTTCATGGGGAAAATGTATGGCTGAGATTTTGGCTTCCATTTCTATGTTTATTTCTACGATTTTGCTCCTTCAAGGTTCATTTTCTCTTTCCACCTCAAGTGTTCTCTCACCCGTTGGCCTTTTCTCTCTGCTTGACCACTATTGCCTTCCTCCTTGCGTCTCCACCCAGCTCTTTATTACAACAAACAGTGAGGAAAGAATTTGACTCAAATTCTGAGTTGAAGTGCAAAATAAACGATAAGCTTAATGTGCCATCTCTCTCCAGTAACATGTATTTTTATTTCCATTGACCCTGTTTAGTTTGAGTCAAAGAACTAAGGCTCCAATTGTGGGCTTTTAGCTTTTGTTGAACCATAAGTGGAGGGTGTTTTACTGGAGTCCCTAAAATTACGTCACGTGTTAGGCTCCCTACTTTGCCTTGAGGATTCTTTGCCAGCCTGCAATTTCCAGAGGCTGCTTTGGCAATCTGCCTTGCTGCCTTTCACACTGCTTTTTTGAGTTCGATGAGATTCAGCTATGTTTTCACCTTTTTATTTTTAAAGAAGCAATTATGCTGAGTGAGGTAAGTCAATTACAAAAGGACAAATATTGTATGATTCCACTTACATGAAATATCTAGAATAGGCAAATGTATAGAGACCAAAGTTTATTAGTGGTTACAGTGGTGGTAGTGGTGGGTATCGCCTTATGGTGATCGTTGCACAACATGATTAATGTAATTGGTGCCACTAAATTGTACGTGTAAAAAATGTTGATTGGGAAATGTTGTGTTTTATATATATATATATATATACATATATATATATATATATATATATATATATATATATAACAACAGTAAAAAAATACTTATTGTTCTCAATGTAAGACAGATTGAACAAAAATAAGACAAAACAAAAAACAGGAAGCCTACTGCATTTGTTGTGTGAAATGCGCCAAAGTCCTCCTGTCCCTGGCAGAGAGACAACATGAATGTCCTGGATGGCATCTGAGACAAGAGTGAAGGTTACATATTTTACACATTGCAACTCTTTTGAGATCACTTCATGTATTTTGACCATGTTAACCACTAAGGCCAACTCCATGAGTTTGATTGGTCATTCAATCCATCTGATACTATCATTAAAATAGCTAAAAGTAGCAGATCAATGTCCTTATTTTGATTTTAGGCACGGAGATTCTAAATGCTTTTTTTTCCCTGGTATTGCTGATAATGTTTTTTGTGGTTGTTCTTGTGTCTGAAAGACTAGCCCAATTCCTGGCTTTCAGTAAGTTTTTGCAGTTTTTAAAAAAGTCAGCATATAAGTATAAATGTTCAAAGTAATATCAATATCTCAAAGTTATTATATAAAACTGCCTGTCAAAATTCCAGTTCTTTAACAACTTAATGCAGTTTTTCTATAAGACCTATTTATGTAGGAAAATTTATGATAATGTGGATCCATCTTGCACTAAATCCTAGGATATTCATTTCTCAGAAGTAGCAGAAAGCCCTCTTTATAATATGCCATTTTCCTACGTCAGTGTGCTTCTGTAGACCACCAGGCCAGCATTATAGTGACATCCCTGTGTATACACCTACTGATTTCCTCAAGCAACGGACGGTTTTCACCAAGCTGGCTTCTCCTCCAAAATCAAAACTTAATTTTTCTCTTGGTTAGTTTTCATGTTAAGAATCTTTTCCAAATCACTTCCCGGTCTCTCTCCATGAAACCACCAATGGTTAATGGAAACCTACCTTACTTGATGGTGTGGGGTACAATGCTAAGTCCCTCAGTCGATTTTTTTCTTTGAACAAACACATCTTTTCTAAGGGCGCTGCTGGTGGTTTGATCCTTGGCAGTTACTCTCCTCCAAAACGTGTGTTATGAGAGCAAGTGGCTCTTCCTAACAGAATGGACACCTTTCAGGACCCTGTCTGTTTGTTTAGTTTCTTGATTATATGAAGTACATTAAAAACAGTCCAAGCCCCATTAACATAATTTTCATGCATGTTAGTTCTGGCAAAACACGCTAGGCAGGAACTGTATGATAAATGAGATAAATAATTTTGATGGAGCAGTGAAATAAAATAAACTCCTGCTATTTAAGAAAGCAAACCATGACTAGTGGTGTGTATGGGGATCAGTTTGTGTTAAGGTGGCATTCTGAGGGTGGCCTCTCATCCTAAGAATGTTCAGAGGACAAAGAGCTGCTAATTCTGACAAGGTCTAGTCGAAGCTTTAACGTAAAACATCACGAAGTCTATCGTCCTTTATTTAGGCAGTTGGTTTTCCAGGCTATGGATTATGTGAGGGTTCTTTTTACTTCCTGTCTTTGGTTACCTTTTAGCACTTTGCCTAAGAATGGGCAAAGACAGACAGGAAAGATGGAATTCATATAAGTTCATATTGAGACACTTTGGGGAAAAAGTTGTTGGAGGCTGTGTGGATTCTTTGTAACAAGATTAATTTTACCTAGTTAGCAGTTTAAAGGTTTGTATCAGCAAGTACTGTTGGAAGTGTCTATCAGAGTTAGTAGTGGAATCAGATGTTTGTAGGGCCTGGGCCAAAAATATAGCCTTCTTGTGAGATGTTGTTGTTGTTGGGTGCTGTTGAGTCAATGCCGACTCATAGCAACCCCATGTGACAGAGTAGAACTGCCCTATAGGGTTTACTTGGCTACAGTCTTTACAGAAGCAGATCACTGGGCTTTTCTCCTGCAGAGCCACTGGGTGGGTTCGAAGTGGCAGTCTTAACCATTTGCACCACCAGGGCTCCCTAGGCCTGGAAAACATTCTTATAGAAGAATATTATAGTCCTTGTACACTTCTCGAATCAGGACAGCCAAAGAAATACTCAGATGAGGCCTTGAAGTTTTTTATATGTTTTAGAATTTTCAGAAATGGACCCCTGGAAATAAGTTGTATTGATATACAGTGAACTGATTTTTCCCTTGTCACCTGCATTTTGTACCATTAAGATGTCCTCCAGTGCAGAGTTGTATTCCTTGGGTGAGAGGAGGAAAAGGCCACATGAGTTTACGTGTCCTGGTAGAAGGTGAAAAAATTACACTCAGGTATGTTTTGGATTTTATTTTTACTCCTCAGAGACTGATCAATTGGGAGAAATTCAGGCAGTAGTTAAAGAAGTAAAATTAATGAGATTTTTTGGGGATGATCAGTGGGTTTCAAATGTTTATGCTAATGCTACCGTCATAACACCGTCAATACTTGTGAACTGGTTACCTGCTACACGTGGCAGAAGTCCTTGAGTTTGTGCTTCTAAACACACGGAAAAATGCAGCACTATGTATCACCCTGTACACATTCCAGTCTTTCTATAGTTAAGCTAGCCATTAGGTCTGCTACCATAATAAAATCCTCATTATCCCTATAGTCTAATGTTGATGATTGTCTTAAAGGGGTGGTTTTTAGAATGCTGGGAAGATGGTGGCAGTTGGAAGTATGGTTTTTGGATCTTCATGAATTTTCCACTTAAAAACTAACAGAGGGTGAAATTTTATGGTATGTGGATTATGTCTTAAAAAAGCTGACAGATACAGATGAGACATAGATCTAGATGATACAGATATAGGTATAAAAAACTCCAAAAACCAAACCCATTGCCATCAATAATGACACATAATGACCCTATAGGTGTAGGTATAGATATAGAGGTCCATAGATAGCACAAATGGCTTGTGCTCAGCTACTAACCTGAAGGTCGGCAGTTTAAATCTGCCCAGTGGTACCACAAAAGAAAAGACTTGGCATTTGCCTTCTGTTAAGATTATAGCCAAGAAAATGCTGTGGAGAAATTCTGTGTTGTAACACATGGAGTTGCCATGAGTTGGAATCTACTCAACGGCAACTAACAATAATCAAGATCCTAAGGGAAACGCTAGTGGTGTAGTGGTTAAGAGCTACAGCTGCTAACCAAAAGGTCTGGGCAGTTCAAATCCACCAGGCACGGCTTGGAAACTCTATGGGGCAGTTCCACCCTGTCCTATAGGGTCACTATGAGTCGGAATTGACTTGACGGCAGTGGGTTTGGCTTTTTTTTTTTTAAAACAGAATCACACATACATATTCAAGATCCTAAACTCCAAGGGGGGAAAAAGAGCAACTAGATCACAAAACCCACAATCCAGGGACAACGTATATGCCAAAACCAGGAAACAGATTTCTCTCTGAATGCTAAAACATATCACAAGGCCTATGCCTTCTTGGCATCTATGTGAGAAAGCAGAGGAAAGCAATGGGGCACTGGATGGGTTTGAGAATGGAAGAACCCCAAAAGAGATAAAATTGAAACCACAGCAGGTCAATTTGAGAACAACAGCTGAACTGGTAGATGTATAGCCCACCCAGGGATGGATTACCCAGTAAGCAAGGTAAGCACATGCTTAGAGCATCAACAAAACAGGGACACCAGTTGGCCAAACAAAGACCCACAGATGCCAAGCAGACAGGACACAAGGAAAAGCGAGGGCCACAGTGGAAGGAAACTGGCAGAGCACTAAATGAAAATGATACTAGTTTATAAATTTTTAATACAATAACAATTATATTTTCCTTTCCATTTTGGACCAGTCGGGTATAAACTCACATTCATTTCTCTCTTGTTGACCACATAAGAATGCACCAGTGGCCCTATAATCATGTGACTCATTACATATCTGCTTCTGCACAAAACAAATCAAAGCACGTCTTCAGATAGAGCATACCCTTGTATTTGTATCATGCTCTTGTGATCACTCTCACCCTTGTCGAGTATCAGCCATAGTCCAATGAACTCTGAAGACACAGCATCAAAGGACGGAAAGTGAGTATGCAAGTTTTTAAGTATTATTTCAAGATGAAAACACTCGTGGAAATTTTCAAAGGCCTTGCCAACACGTATCTTACAACAAACGAATGAAATTATTGCTGACTGCCTTGTAAGTACTATTTTCTTTGACTATCTAAGACTTGAAGAACAAAATTACATGTTCCAAATCAATGTTTTTTACTCACTAATTTTCAAATCCCCCACACATCTGTTAGTTTGTTGTACTGTAGGGGCTTGCATGTTGCTGTGATGCTGGAAGCTATGCCATGGGTATTCAAATATTAGCAGGGTTAACCCATGGCAGACAGGTTTCAGCTGAGCTTCCAGACTAAGACAGACTAGGAAGGACAGGCAGTCTATTTCTGAAAAAAATTAGCCATTGAAAACCTTATAAATAGCAGTGAAACATTGTCCGATACAGTGTCAGAAAATGAGCTCGTCAGTTTGGAAGACACTCAAAATATGGCTGGGGAGGAGCTGCCTCCTCAAAGTAGAGTCAACCTTAATGATGTGGATGGAGTCAAGCTTTCAGGACCTTCATTTGCTGATGTGGCACGACTCAAAATGAGAAGAAACAGTTGCAAACATCCATTAATAATCAGAATGTGGAATGTACGAGGTATGAATCCAGGAAAATTGGAAATCGTGAAAATGAAATGGAATGCATAAACATCAATATCCTAGGCATTAGTAGGCTGAAATGGACTTGTATTGGCCATTTTGAATTGGACAATCATATGGTCTACTAAGCCAGGAATGACAAATTGAAGAGGAAAGGTGTCACGTTCATTGCAAAAAGAACATTTCAAGATTTATCCTGAAGTACAGTGCTGTCAGTGATAGGATAATATCCATACGCCTGCAAGGAATACCAGTTAATACGACTATTATTCAAATTTACACACCAACCACTAAGGCCAAAGATGAAGAAATTGAAGATTTTTACCAACTTCTGCAGCTTGAAATTGATTGAACACATAATCAGGATTCATTGAAATTACTAGTGATTGGAATGTGAAAGTTGGAAACAAAGAAGGAGGATTGGTAGCTGGAAAATATGGCCTTGGTGATAGAAACTATGCCAGAGATCACATGATAGAATTTTGCAAGACCAAAGACTTCTTCATTGCAAATACCTTTTTTCAACAACATAAACGGCAACTATACACTTGGACCTTGCCTGATGGTATATACAGGAATCAAATAAACTACATCTGTGGAAAAAGATGACGGAAAAGCTCAATATCATCAGTTAGAACAAGGCCAGGGGCCGACTGCGGAGCAGACCGTGAATTACTCATATGCAAGTTCAAGCTGAAGCTGAAGAAAATTAGGACAAGTCCACAAGAGCCAAAGTACAACCTTGAGTATCTCCCACCTGAATTTAGAGACCATCTCAAGAATAGATTTGATGCACTGAACACTAGTGACTGAAGACAAAACGAGTTGTGGAATGACATCAAGAACATCATGCGTGAAGAAAGTAAGAGGTCATTAAAAAGATAGGGAAGAAAGAAAAGACCAAAATGGATGTCAGAAGAGACTCTGAAAGCTGCTTTTGAACGTTGACTAGCTAAAGCGAACTGAAGAAATGATGAAGTAAAACAGCTAAACAGAAGATTTCAAAAGGTGGCTCGAGAAGACAAAGTAAATTATTATAATGGCATGTGCAAAGAGCTGGAGATAGAAAACTAAAAGGAAGAACACACTCAGCATTTTTCAAGCTGAAAGAACTGAAGAAAAAATTCAAGCATCGAGTTGCAATATTGAAGGATGCTATGGGCAAAATATTAAATGATGCAGAAAGCATCAAAAGAAGATGGAAGGAATATACAGAGTCACTGTACCAAAAAGAATTGGTCGGTGTTCAGCCATTTCAGGAGGTAGCATATGATCAAGAGTCGATGGTAATGAAGGAAAAATCCAAGCTGCACTGAAGACACAATCGAAAAACAAGGCTCCAGGAATTCACAGAATACCGATTGAGATGTTTCAATAAACAGATGCAGCACTGGAAGTGATCATTCATTTATGCCAAGAAATTTGGAAGAGAGCTACCTGGCCAGCTGACTGAAAGAGATCCATATTTACATCTATTCCAAAGAAAGGAGATCCAACAGAGTGTGGAAAATATCAAACAATATCATTAATGTCACACCCAAGTAAAATTTTGCTGAAGATCGTTCAAAAGCAGTTGCAGCAATACGTGGACAGGAAACTGCCAGAAATTAAGCCAGATTCAGAAGAGGACGTGGAACAAGAGATATCATTGCTGATGTCAGATGGATCCTGGCTGAAAGCAGAGAATACCAGAAAGATGTTTACCTGTGATTTTATTGACTATGCAAAGGCATTCGACTGTGTGGATCATAAAAATTATGGATAACATTGCAAGGAATGGGAATTCCACGACACTTAATTGTGCTCATGAGGAACCTGTACATAGACCAAGAGGCAGTCATTTGGACAGAACAAGGGGATACTGAGGGTTTAAAGTTATGAAATGTGTGTGCCAGTGTTGTATCTTTTCACCATACTTACTCAATCTATATGCTGAGCAAATAATCCAAGAAGTTGGGCTATATGAAGAAGAACATGACATCAGGATTGGAGGAAGACTCATTAACAACCTGCGCTATGCAGATGACACAAACTTGCTTGCTGAAAGTGAAGAGGACTTGAAGTACTTCCTTATGAAGATCACAGACTGTAGCCTTCAATATGGATTATACCTTAACATAAAGAAAATAAAAATCCTCACAACTGGATCAATAAGCAACATCATGATAAATGGAGGAAAGATTGAAATTTTCAAGGATTTCATTTTTATTGGATCTACAATCAACATCTATGGTAGCAGTGGTCAAGAAGTCAAACTACACATTGCATTGGTCAAATCTGCTGCAAAAGACCTCTTTAGTTGTGGTCCATTAGTCCTTTGGATAATCTTTTCCTTGTATCTTTAGTTTTCTTCATTCTCCCTTGCTCCCAAAGGGGTGAGACCAGTGGAGTATCTTAGGTGGCCGCTCAAAGGCTTTTAAGACTCCAGACGCTACTCACCAAAGTAGAATGTAGAACATTTTCAACCAGACTGAGTCCAGCACAACTAGATGGTACCTGGCTACCACCACTGACTGCTCTGACAGGGATCACAATAGAGGGTCCCAGACAGAGCTGGAGAAAAATGTAGAATAAAATTCTAATTCACAAAAAAAGAACAGACTTACTGGTTTGACAGAGACTGGAGAAACCCCGAGAGTATGGCCCCGGGACACACTTTTAGCTCAGTTATGAAGTCATTCCTGAGGTTCACCCTTCATCCAAAGATTAGACAGGCGTATAAAACAAAATGAGACTAAAGGGGCACAGCAGTCCCGGAGCAAGGACTAGAAGGCAGGAAGGGACAGGAAAGCTGGTAATAGGAAACCCAAGGTTGAGAAGGGGGAGTGTTGACATGTCGTGCGTGGGGTTGTTAACCAATGTCATAAAACAATATATGTACTAAAAAAAAAAAAAAAAAAAAAGACCTCTTTAAAGTGTTAAAAAGCAAAGATGTCACTTTAAAGTCTAAAGTATGCCTGAACCAAGCCATGGTGTTTTCAATCACCTCATATGCATGGGAAAGCTGGATGGTGAATAAGAAGACTTAGGAAGAATTGATGACTTTGAATTATGGCATTGGCGAAGAATATTGAATATACCATGGATGGCCAAAAGAATGAACAAATCTGTCTGGGAAGAAGTCCAACTAGAATGCTCCTTAGAAGCAAGGATGGCAAGACTTCATCTCACATACTTTGGACATGTTATCAGGAAGGACCAGTCCCTGGAGAAGGACATCATGTTTGGTAAACTAGAGGGTCAGTGAGAAAGAGGAATGCCCTCAGTGAGATGGATTGATACAGTAGCTGCAACAATGGGCTGAAGCATAACAACAGTCATGACGACGGCACGAGACTGTGCAATGTTTTGTTCTGTTGTACATGGGGTCGCTATGAGTCGAAACCGACTTCAACAGCACCTAACAACAACAATTTTCAAATATAAATTTTTGTGTTAATGTCCAAATTTGAATGTAAACTTTATTTTATACACTTTCCTTGTTTATAAATTTTATTTATTTTCAATTAATCAAATTTATTTGCTATGGTAGAACTAAACTTAAAATGACATAATATTATATCCAGGTAAAATGAAATGGCAAAAACCAAGTGGAGCGCAAAAAAATGAAAGCTTGCAGAGGATAAAAAGAAAAGTATTTGTGAATCCAAAGACAATTCCAAAATTAACTTCCTACTTAAAGCGTAATGAATCTGAAGAGACTTCTTCCATCAAACGCTCAAGTTAATGGGTGAAAATCGCTGTACTAGTACCGCTGAAATTACTCATTGTAGTATGAATATAACAGAATTTGTTCCAAATTCTGCATCCATCCCTTGCTATATTAAAAAAAAATTAATACTGGTGTATAAAGTGAAACTATTTTAGAATCTTAAATTGTCGCATCTGCCTACCCCATAAATAATAGAAATACAGATCCTGCTTTATGGAATAATTTTTTCTTCTAAGGATGTAAATTATTGGATCAAAAGACAGCCAAGTGATGTCAACATAACAGTGGACTATATGAAAATTTGTGTCGAAAATTTCTGGGTGGTAAATGAATAAGGTTCTGTAGCCAGAATATATTTCTAGAGTGAAAAGCTAATGGTGAAATTATGAGGGGGTGGCTACCGTATTCTCCATCCGTGGGCTCTGTATATTGATTTGTTTTGCAAACTGTCCGTCCTAAATCATTTAATTCTCAATTTGCTATGGATGGATTTAGCAATTGGCACAACTCGAATATGATTAATAAACATGAAATCAGTTCAATTCACAGAGACTGTATGATGTCATATTTAAATTGAAGACATGGTTTTGGCTTAACTCATGAACTGGAAACACAAATTAATGAAGAATATCAGTACTGGAATGCTGTTTTGCAACAGGTTGTTGCTGGCATTATAACAATTGTTAATGTGGACTGTGTTCTTGAGGAAGAAATGAAGTGTTTGGGTCTCTCCAAAATGGAAAATTTTTGCATTTACTTGAACTTGTTTCTCAATTTGATCCATTTTTAGTAGGTTACATCTCAAAATATGGTAACACAGGAAAGGGCAACTTATCGTATTGGTTAAAACAACGTGGGAAGAATTAATAAACTTACTAAGTGATAAAATTCGATCAGCTATTTTCAGTGAAATAAGTATAGTTTGGTATTTCGGTTTGTAGATTCCGTGCCTCATCTTTCTCATACAGATCAGCTAAGTGTTGTTTTAAGATACGTATCTCCAACTGATGGAAAACCTGTCAAGCGATTTATCACATTTACTAGCTTAAAAAGTCATACCTGTGAAGAAATTGCAGATTAAGAACTTCACTATTTATATAAAGTTTGCAAAAATTGATTTTTCTGAGTGCAGAGGCTAGTCCTATGACAATGCAGCCAATACGTCAGGGCGTTATAAAGGCACGCAAGAGAAAATTTTAGAATGTAATGACTAGCATTTTCATACCATGTGCTGTACATTCACTGAATCTTGTAGGACGTAGTGCAGTAGATGGTTGTCTGCAAGCAGTTGATTTGTTTTTCCTACTGTTCAAGTACTCTGCACATTTTTGGCTGCCTCTACTCACCAATGGGCAGTTCCTAAAACATTCAGGCAATGATTGAGTATTAAAATGTCTTTCCAATACAGCTTGGGAAGTGCATGCTGTAGCAATGAGTGCAAACCTGGAATCGTCCACTCAGATTCTAAAGGCCTTAGAAAATATTGCTGAAGACCAGACATAAAAAGAAGAATCCAAAAGAGAAGCTGAAAACATGGCCAACAAAATGCAAACCCTAGAGTATGTAGTTATGTTGCTTATGTGGAATAACATCTTCGCAGCATTTTCTTCAGATGAGTCAAACTCTCCAAGATTCAGAAGTAAATTTAGAGACACGCACAGATCTCTGCCAGTCATTAGCAGGGTCTTTACATAATAGAAGAGAAGAGTTTTGAAAATTTTGAAAACGCAACAAAATGAATATTGCCAAATACTGATCGTCAAACGGTTCACCATTGCAGAATCATTAGAAAGAAACAGGTAAAGGATGGTAGTGCTCCAGAAGTATCATTGAGTGCCAGAGACCAATTTTGCATAACCACATGCTACACCATCATTGACACACTTGAATCTTGCATGAAAAGAAGGGCAAAAGTGTATGAAGTCCTTTCAGACATATTTACCTTCTTAAACAATGTGGGTATACCTGATGAAGAATGCATGAAGATATCAAAGAAATTGGTGCAGACTTATCTTGATGACTTAAGCACAAATCTTTACAGAGAAGTGTTATAATTTCACTCGTACGTGAGAACTAAGTTTACAGATTCAGGAAAGACAAATCTTACTCATGTAGGCATGTATGATTCCATAATAGAAGATAAAATACAATGAGTATTTCCCATCGTTGAAATTATGTGACACGTATTCCTAAGTTTAATGATCTCAGACTGCACAACAGAATGCTCATTTTCATCCCTACAGAGACTCAGAAACCCTCAGCATACAACGATTCAAGAAAGACTCGATTTATTATCCTTATTATTTATGAAAGAAGATATTGTTTGGCAGCTTAATTGTGATGAAATCATTGAAGAATTTGTAAGAGCGAAGAATAGAAAGAGATGTTTTAAATTATAACTTGTTAGAGAGGAAAGATCTATCTAAAAATAAAATATAGTACTTTGTTGTTCTGATCATTAAATTTTCTTTTGTGACATCTGTTCATTTGTTCATTTATAATTATAGCATTTATCATAAAACAAACATTAAAACTGAAGTACGAGCTGTTTAAAGCAAAATTGGTGGAAGTCAATTTTTCAATGTGGGAGATCAACAGAATTTTACATTGACTGTTGAAACAGCTAAGTTCACTGACTCATTTTCTTTGTTGTAGAATATGTGGAATATTCTTTTTGTAGAAAATGTGGTATATAGTAAAAATCTTAGTACCCCGCATCCATGAAAAATTTTATAATTCAGTTCATCTCAATCCGCTAAAATAGCATACAGCACTTTTGTTTTCAGTCGCTAATACTATGTTGTTGTTAGGTGCCCTTGAGTCAATTCTGACTCATAGTGATCCCTATGTACAGCAGACCGAAACACTATGCAGTCCTGTGACATCCTCATAGTCGTTGCTATGTTTGAGCCCATTGTTGTTGCCACTGTGTCAGTTCATCTCATTAAGGGTCATCCTCTTTTTCTTTGACCCTCTTGTTTACCAAGCATGATGTCCTTCCCCAGAGACTGGTCCCTCCTGATAACAAGTCCAAAGTACATGAGACAAAGTCTTGCCATCCTTTCTTCTAAGGAGCATTCTGGCTGTACTTCTTCCAAGACAGATTTTTTCATTCCTCTGGCAGCCCATGGTATATTCAATATTCTTCTCCAACACCGTAATTCATGGCATCAATTCTTCTTCGGTCTTCCTTATTTTTTGCCCAGCTGTTGCATGCATATGAGGTGATTGAAAATACCATGGCTTGGGTCCCGTGCACCTTAGTCCTCAAAGGGACATCTTTGCCTTTTAACCCTTTAAAGAGGTCTTCTGCAGCAGATTTGCCCAATGCAATGTGTCGTTTGATTTCTTGACTGCTGCTTCCATGGGCATTGATTGTGGATCCAAGTAAAATGAAATCCTTAACAACTTCCATCTTTTGTCCATTTATTGTCATATTGCTTATCGGTCCAGTTGTAAGGATTTTTGTTTTTTTTTATGTGGAGGTATAATCCATATTGAAGACTGTAGTCTGTGATCTTCATCACTAAGTGCTTCAAGTCCTCTTCACTTTCAGCAAGCAAGGTTATGTCATCTGCATAGTGCAGGTTGTTAATGAGTCTTCCTCCAAGCCTGATGCCCTGTTCTTCTTGCTATAGTCCAGCTTCTCGGATTATTTGCTTAGCATACAGATTGAATAAGCATGGTGAAAATATACAACCCTGGTACACACCTTTCCTGACTTTAAACCACTCTGTATCCCCTTGTTCCATTCCAGCAGCTGCCTCTTGATCTATGTACAGGTTCCTCATGAGCACAGTTAAGTGTTCTGGAATTCCCATTCTTTGAAATGTTATCCATAATTTATTATGAGCCAAACAGTTGAATGCCTTTGTACAGTCAATGAAACACAGGTAAACATCTTTCTGGTATTCTCTGCTTTCAGTCAGGATCCATCTGACATCAGCAGTGATATGCCTTGCTGCACATCCTCTTTTGAATCTAGCTTGAACTTGTGGCAGTTCCCTGTGGATGTACTGCTGCAACCACTTTTGAATGATCTTCAGCAGAATTTTACTTGGATGTGATATTAATGATATTGTTAGATATTTTCCACACTCTGTTGAATCACGTTTCTTTGGAATGGCCACAAATATGGATCTCTTCCAGTTGGTTGGCCAGATAGATGTCTTCCAGATTTCTTGGTGTAGATGAGTGAGCACCTCCAGCACTGCATCCGTTTGTTGAAATATCTCAGTTAGCATTCCATCAATTCCTGGAGCCATGTTTTTTACTAATGCTTTCAGTGCAGCTTGGACTTCTTCCTTTAGTACCATCGGTTCCTGATCATATACTCCCTCCTGAAATGGTTGAACACTGACCAATTCTTTTTGGTATAGTGACTATGTATATTCCTTCCATCTTCTTTTGATGCTTCCTGCATTGTTCCATTTTTTGCCCATAGAATCCTTCAATATCGCAACTCAAGACTTGAATTTTTTCTTTAGTTCTTTCAGCTTGAGAAATCCTGAATGTGTTCTTCCCTTTTGGTTTTCTAACTCCAAGTCTTTACACATTATAATACTTTACTTTGTCTTCTCAAGTTGCCCTTTGAGCTCTTCTGTTCAGCTCTTTTATGTGATCATTTTTCTGTTTGCTTTAGCTACTCTATGTTAAAGAGCAACTTTCAAAGTCTCTTCTGATATCCACTTTGGTCTTTTCTTTTTTTCCCATCTTTTTTTTTTTTTTAAATATTTTATTGTACTTCAGGTGAAGGCTTACAGAACAAACAGTTTCTCATGTAACAGTAGTATACATGCTGTTTTATGACTTTGGTTAACAACCCCACAACATTTTAACCCTCTGAATTCTCAGCTTTTTTTTTTTTGGTGAAAATACACATAGCCAAAGATACACCATTTCAAAACTTTTTATGTACACATTTAAGTGACGTTGACTATGCTCTTCCAATTGTGCTGCCATTCTCGCCCAAGATGAAGGCTTACAAGACAAAATAGCCTCCCATTTAATAGTTACTACAAATGTTGCCCTATAACAGTGGTTAACAATCTCACAACACATCAACAGTATCCTTACTCAACTTGTGTTCCTTTTCTTCAGCTTCCTACTCCCCCTCTGCCTTCTGGCCCTTGTCACTGGACTCCTGTACCTCGTTAGTCTCATTTGGTTTTACTGGGCTGTCCACTCCCAGGCTGAACAGTGAACCTCGAAGGTAACTTCACCTCTGAGCTGAAAGGGTGTCTGGGGGCCACACTCTTGAGGTTTCTCCAGTCTCCTTTAGGCCAGTAAATCTGGTCTTTTTTTTTTTTTTTGAGAGTTAGAATTATGCTCTACATCCTTCTCCAGCTCTGTCCAGAACCCTCTGTTGTGATCCTGGTCAGAGCAGTCAGCGGTGGTAGCCGGGCACCATCTAGCTGTACTGGACTCAGTCCGGTGGAGGTCTTGGTAGCTGTGGTCAGTTAGTCCTTTGGACTAATCTTTTCGTTGTATCCTGTTCTCTTCATTCTCCCTTGCTCCCAAAGGGATGAGACCAGTGTAGTATCTTAGATGGCCGCTCAGGCTTTTAAGACCCCAGACACTACTCACCAAGGTAGAATGTAGAACATTATCTTTATAAGTAGTGTCATGCCAATTGAGCTAGATGTTCCCCGAGACCATGGTCCCCACAGCCCTCCGTCCAACAACTCAGTCCCTCGGGGAGTTTGGATGTGTCCATGGGGCCTCCATGACCTTTCCTTGTGCAGGTTGTGTTAGTTTCCCTTGTACTGTGTACTGTCTCACCTCTCACCCAAGATACCACTTATCTATTGCCTATTTAGTATTTCCCCTCCCTCCCCTCCCATCCCTGGTAACCAACAAGGATTGTTACATTTTGCATGTGAATTTTTTCATGGGTTTTTACAATAGAGGTCTCATACAATATTTGTCCTTTTGTGATTGACTTATTTCACTCAGCATAATGTCCTCCACTTTCATCCATGTTATGAGATGCTTCACAGATTCATTGTTGTTCTTTCTCGTTGCATAGTACTCCATTGTGTGTATGTACCACAGTTTGTGTATCCATTCATCTGTTGATGGGCATCTACGTTGTTTCCATCGTTTTGCTATTGTGAACAATGCTGCCATGAACATAGGTGTGCATATGTCTATTCGAGTGACGACTCTTATTTCTCTAGGATATATTCCTAGGAGTGGGATTGCTGGATCGAATGGTATGTCTATTTCTAGCTTTCTGAGGAAACGCCATATCATTTTCCAAAATGGTTGTATCATTTTTCCCATCTTTTTAATGACTCTTGCTTTCTTCATGTATGATGTCCTTGATATCATCCCACAACTTGTCTGGTCTTCGGTTGTTAGTGTTCATGCATCAAATCTATTCTTGAGAGTGTTTCTAAAGTCAGATGGAATATACACACACAAACATATATATATGCATATATATACACACATATATATTAGACATTAGTTTTTAGAATAGTTTTAGATTTACCCCAAAATTGAGAAGATAGTACAAAAAGTTCCCAGTTTCACCTATTGTTAACATCTGATATTAGTATAGAGCCCTAATGGCACAGTGGTTAAGGGCTACAGCTGCTGCCCACAAGGCCAGCAGTTTGAATCCACCAGCTACTCCTTGGAAACTCTTTAGGGCAGTTCTACTCTGTCCTAGAGGGTTGCTATGAGTCTGAATCAACTGGACAGTTTGGTGTTTTCTTTATGTTAGTACCACAATTGTTGCAATTAATAAGCCAATATTGGTACATTATTATTAACTAATGTTAATACTGTATTCACATTTCCTTAGTTTTTACCTAATGTCCTTTTTCTGTTCCAGGAGCCTATCCAAGATACCACGTTGCATTTAGTTGTGATGTCGCGTTAGGCTCCTGTTAGCTGTGACAATTTCTCACATGTTCCAGGATTTTAATTGCCTTGATAGTTTTTAAAAATACTGGTCAGTTATTTTGTAGCTGATTTTCTTTTTAACAATACACAAAAACAACAGAAGAGAGATCTCTGTGAAGTTAGAGAAGTTATTTGAACCAAATAACCAAACCAGGAAAATGAATTTTACATTAAAATGAGCAACAGAAAATTGTTGAGGTCAAATCTGATACAGAGTTACTATAAGAAAAAAGAGAATTGAAAGCAGAATAGCATCACTACAGGCAATAAAAAACACCAGGAAGACATATGCAAAAAAAGAGAAAAGCTGTAATGTAGTATTTCAAAACAAGATAAAAAATTTAAGAAAATTATCCAAGATATAAAAGGACAACATAAACCATAATTAGAAAAACTCAGAAATCAGATGATAGTTCTCAAAAAAGAATTAAAAATAAAAGAAAAAGTTAAGATTAAAGTAGAAGGAATGCAAGAGTGAGGAATCACGACAAATAATTCCTTAAGAGAAATGGAAGTTAAAATGAGAAAAAATTTAAAGTTCAAAAAGAAGTGATGAAAGAAATAAAAGATTTACAAGAACGTGACAAATATTGAAGAGGCAAAGAAAATAAAGCATATAGTAACAGGAATCCTTGGAAAAGAAAGGGAATAGAACAAATGCTAAAATTTGAGAAAACAATCCTGAAATAAAAGACAGTATTTGGAACTACATGTTAAAAAGTAGCACACTGGGAACCTTAGAATACTGACAGAGATTAACTAACACCAACAAAAATTCTAGTAAGCTTACTGAACTTTAGAGAAAAAGAAAAAAAAAATCCTGATCCTTTGTGCACGTAGGCAGAGAAAGTATGTGACATGTAAGAAAAATACAATTATTATTTTTAACAACACACTAATTATTATAAAATTATTATCAGACTGTTCAACAACAATTGTTTATTCTAGAAGAATATGGTATAAAATATTTAAGACACTCAAGGAAAAACAAAAAGTGTGCCAAGGATTTTATATGAAGCAAACTCACTTTAAACCCTATAGCAACAATCCTAGATTTGTATTGGAAATATCAATATGAACTCATGAGATACTGTGTTTTTTAAAATACATATGTGTATCTGGTGTGTGTATTTCATAGCTATCTTCACTGAAAAGGCCTAGAAACAAGGACAACAAGAAAATATCCCTAGAACCCAGATGTGATCTTGAAATACCTGTCCCCTTTAAAGGAAATCAGTGTTTCGCAGACAAATGGCTGATTCCAAGTCTGGGGCAGGAAATGTAGAAGATGAGTCTGAAACTTCTTATCATATCAGATAGCCAGGTAGCTATCAAAGACTAGTAGGGTCATGTCTAAAGGATTTTGGAATCAAATTGAAAAGGCTCCCACCTGCCATAGGTGGGACAATTTGAGCTTCAATACGAATAAGAATCGCAATAGCTTAAAGTCTACCTTGTGAAGATAACAGGGATCAATTTGTTATCTTGAAAACAAAAAGGAAGAATCCCTACTTTTTCTTTGTGAACTGTACTACTAGGTAAGTATGTCCTTATAAAATCATAGCAGCAAATAAGTGAAAACAAAAAGATACAATTAGAATATGACAGTATTGCAACTCCCAGTAAATGAATAGATGGAGGCATTGAATATCAATGGTTGTTTAAATAAAAACAGAGAGAAACCAGACATTATGTATCTCTTGATGAAAGAATAGAACACTAACTACAGTTTTGCCAAACTGAATCTGATTCAGTTTTGGGACTCAGCTGCCAATCTGAAGAATACCCAGGACAGAAGAACATAAGTGAACTGCACCAATGGTATGCAATCAGCAAAAAGCACCTGTGGAGACTTCTGCAGGTCAAACACCCTGACGTTTTTCAACAGATAAATTGTAAGGAAAAAATAAAATAAGGGAAGAAGTATAACTTACAGACTGAAAGAGATCGAAAATGGATATCAGTTTTTAAAGGATGGGTAAGATTAAACAACAGTATCTCAAGGACGCACACTTGGACAACAAAACCATAAAGAAACATAAAGAAATGATTACTTTTAAACTTAGGATAGTGGCTCTTCTGGAAGGAGAAAGGGTTGTCACCAGGATGAAGCACATGGAGGGGTTGCTTGTTCTCGTTCTTCACCTCAGTGGTGGACAAGGGTATTCACCTAATAATGCGTCTCTACGCCATACATTTGTTTTGTGGGTGTTTTCTGTAATCTGTGTTTTATTTTGGGTTTATAAAGATTTATTTTTTAAGGTTAAAAAATATTTTTAATAATATTCTTTGATTGTTGTAAAAATGTATATAATATAATATTTGCCAGTGCAATGCTTTCCAGATGTACAATTTAGTGATATCAATTACATGAATCATGTTGTGCAACTCTCACCCATAATTGATGCCAAATTTTCCATCACCATAATAGAAGATTGTTTTTGAAAACTGTTTTTGAGCTGTGAACTCCTTCGACATTCTGATAAAAGTCCGTCCTAGAAAAAATATAACAATGTCCAAATCCTGCTTAAAGAATCGGGATTTATGGACACCTTTGACATAATTATAATGTCACTGAGAACCATGAGCTCGGATGAAGAACTCCTGCTTCACTTGAGGGAGGGTAAGTTGAGTTCAGAAAAAATCTGAAATCAATTGATAGCAAATAGATTAATAGAACTAGCTTGTCATGGGCCATAATGAACTCTTTGTTTTCACATAAAGAAGGGTTTTTAAATTGGAGTCTGTGTATAAACTTCAAGGAGCCTGAGAACCACCAGAAATAGTATGAAATATTTTTTTGTGTGTAGGCATAAGCATTTTTTGGGGAAAGGGTTCAAGGATTTCATTAACTATCAAAGGGATCTGTGACCCTAAAAGAACTCAGGAGAACTTGAAGGAGCTGTAGTGTTCCTCCAAGCTGCTGCACCACTGCAGGGATAGAGTATGCTCCTTTGGGCCTCTGCTAATTGGGGAGAGAGTCCCAGAGACCCTTCTTGTGTTCTCTCCTCCACCCCTGATTCCAATGGTAGGATTGAGTCAGGGAAGCAGCAAACGGTTCTTGAACTCCAAGACAGGCTTTTGCTCACCATCTAATGCTTGTATCTGGGCAAACAGAGGCATGTCCCCATTCTTTCAGTCTCAGAATAGTGAATCACTGGGTTTCCCAGCTATCAGTCTTTAGAATAGATGCCCAGGCAGATCTGTTATCACCTCTACTATCATTTACTTAATGTTTTCCTCTTCAAATAAACTTACATTTTAGAATCAACATGCATGGATTTAAAATCCCTCTCCTCTTTTAAACTTGTTGTTAGGTGCTGTTGAGTCAATTCTGACTCATAGCAACCCTATGTACCATAAAATGAAACACTGCCCAGTCCTGTGCCATCCTCACAATTGTGATTATGCTTGAGCTCATTGTTGCAGCCACTGTGTCAATCCATCTCATTGAGGGTCTTCCTCTTTTTCACAGACCCTGTACTTTACCAAGCACGTTGTCCTTCTCCAGGGACCGATCCCTCCTGATAACATGTCTAAAGTATGTAAGATGTAGTCTCACCATCCTTGCTTCTAAGGAGCATTCTGGCTGGACTTCTTCCAAGACAGATTTGTCTGTTCTTTTGGCAGTCCATGGTATATTCAATATTCTTCTCACACCACAATTCAAAGGTGCCAATTCTTCTCTCTTCCTTATTCATTGCCCAGCTGTTGCACGCACATGATGCAATTGAAAATACCATGTCTTGGGCCAGGCGCACCTTAGTCTTCAATGTGGCATCTTTGCTTTTGAACACTTTAAAGAGGTCTTTTCCAGCAGATTTGCCCAATGCAATGCGTCATTTGATTTCTTGACTGCTGCTTCCACGGGTGTTGATTGTGGATCCAAGTAAAATGAAATCCTTGACAACTTCAGTCTTTTCTCCGTTTGTCATGATGTTGCTTATTGGTCCAGTTGGGAGGATTTTTGTTTTCTTTATGTTGAGGTGTAATCCATACTAAAGACTGTGGTCTTTGATCTTCATCAATAAATGCTTCAAGGCCTCTTCACTTTCAGCAAGCAAAGTTGTGTCATCTGCATAATGCAGGTTGTTAATGAGTCTTCCTCCAATCCTGTTGCCCCTTTCTGCTACATATAGTCCAGCATCTTAGATTATTTGCTCAGCATACAGATTGAATAGGTATGTTGAAAGGATGCAACCCTGACGCACACCTTTCCTAACTTTAAACCACGCAGTATCCCTTAGTTCTGTTCAAACAACTACCTCTTGGTCTATGGACAGGTTCCTCATGAGCACAATTAAGTGTGCTGGAATATCCATTCTTTACAATGTTATCCGTAATTTGTTACGGTCCATACAGTCAAATGCCTTTGCATAGTCAATAAAACACAGGTAAACATCTTCTGGTATTCTCTGCTTTCAGCCATGATCCATCTGATATCAGCAGTGATATCCTTGGTTCCACGTCTTCTTCTGAATCTGGCCTGAATTTTGGCAGTTCCTTGTAGATATACAGCTTCAGCCTCTTTTGAAAGATCTTCAGCAAAATTTTACTTGCGTGTGGTATTAATGATATTATTTAATAATTTCCGCATTCGGTTGGATCATCTTTCTTGGGAATAGGCATAAATACAGATCTCTTCCAGTTGGTTGGCCAGGTAGCTGTCATCCAAATTTCCTGGCATAGATGAGTGAGCAGTTCCAATGCTGCACCCGTTTGTTGAAACATCTCAATTGATATTCCATCAATTCCTGGAGCCTTATTTTTCTCCAGTGCCTTCAGTGCAGCTTGGACTTCTTCCTTCAGTACCATCAGTTCCTGATCATATGCTACCTCTTGAAATGTCTGAATGTCAACCA
Source organism: Dugong dugon (assembly GCA_030035585.1). NCBI lineage: Eukaryota > Metazoa > Chordata > Mammalia > Sirenia > Dugongidae > Dugong > Dugong dugon. The sequence continues at coordinate 13,113,769 of CM057463.1, read as the reverse complement.
ATTGTTTTTGGAATAATGACTCTGTATTCCTTCCATCTTCTCTTGATGCTTCCTGCATCATTTAATATTTTCCGCATAGAGTCCTTCAGTATTGCAACTCAAGGCTTGAATTTTTTCTTCAGTTCTTTCAGCTTAAGGAATGCTGAGTGTGTTCTTCCCTTTTGGTTTTCTATCTCCAGCTCTTTACACTTGTCATTATAATACATTACTTTGTCTTCTCGAGCCGACCTTTGAAATCTTCTGTTCAGGTCTTTTACTTCATCATTTCTTCCTTTTGCTTTAGCTACTCGACGTTCAAGAGCAAGTTTCAGAGTCTCTTCTGACATCCACTTTGATCTTTTCTTTCTTCCCTGTCTTTTTAATGACCTCTTGCTTTCTTCAATGATGTCCTTCCACAACTCTTTGGTCATTAGTGTTCAACACGTCAAATCTGTTCTTGAGATGGTGTCTAAAATCAGGTGGGATATACTCAAGGTCGTGCTTTGGCTCTTGTGGACTTGTTCTAATCTTCTTCAGTTTCAACTTGAACTTGCATATGAGCAATTGATGGTCTGTTCTGCAGTCAGCCTTGTTCTGACTGATGATATTGAGCTTTTTCCATCATCTCTTTCCGCAGATGTAGTCAGTTTGATTCCTGTGTATTCCATCTGGTGAGGTCCATGTGTAAGTCACTGTTTATGTTGGTGAAAAAAGGTATTTGCAATGAAGAAGTTGTTGGTCTTGCAAAATTCTATCATGTGATCTCCAGCATCATTTCTATCACCAAAGCCATATTTTCCAACTATGGATCCTTCTTCATTTCCAACTTTCACATTCCAGTCACCAGTAATTATCAACACATCCTGATTGCATGTTTGATCAATTTCAGACTTCAGAAGCTGGTAAAAATCTTCAATTTCTTCATCTTTGACCTTAGTGGTTGGTGCATAAATTTGAATAATACTTGTATTAACTGGTCTTCCTTGTAGGCATATGAATATTATCCTATCACTGACAGCGTTGTACTTGGATAGATCTTGAAATGTTCTTTTTGATTCCATCTCTTATTTCTTCTATTACCCAGTGATGTGTAAGCAGGGTATTATTCAGTTTCCATGTAGTTGATTTTTTTCCTTGCTCTTTCTGTTGTTAATTTCTACCTTGATGGCATTATGGTCAGAGAAGACACATTGAATTATCTCAACGTTTTGGGTCTTGTTGAGGAGTGCTCTGTGGCCTAAGATGTGGTCTATTCTGGAGAACGTTCCATGTGCTTTGGAAAGGAATGTGTACTTGCAGCAGTGGGATGGAGTATTCTGTATATGTCTATGAGGTCAAGTTGGCTGATTGTGCCCTTTAGGTCTTCTGTATCTTTGCTGAGTTTCTTTTTAGTTGTTCTGTCCTTTACTGACAGTGGTGTGTTGAAGTCTTCTACTATTATTGTGGAACTGTCAATTTCTCTTTTCAGTGTTATTAGAGTTTGTTTTATGTATTTTGGAGCTCTGTCATTGGGTGCGTAGATGTTTATTATGGTTATGTCTTCGTGATGTATCGTCCCCTTAATCATTATATAGTGTCCTTCTTTGTCTTTTATGGTAGATTTCGTTTTAAAGTCTATTTTATCTGAGATTAGAATTGCCACTCCTGCTCTTTTTTGGTTGTTGTTAGCTTGATATATTTTTTTCCAACCTTTGACTTTTAATAAATTCACATCTTTGTTTCTAAGGTGTGTCTCTTGTAGACAGCATATTGATGGATCCTGTTTTCTTATCCATTCTGTCACGCTCTCTTTATGGGTGCATTGAGTCCATTTACATTCAGTGTAATTATTGATAGCTGTGAGTTTGTTGCTGTCATTTTGTAGTGCTTTTTTTTGTGGTGCTGAAGTTTTCTTTGTTCTTCTTACTCTCTTGTGCTGAGTTACTTTTGTTTGTGGATTTTTTTTCATTTCTTTTGTTTTTGTAGGTTTTGTTTTTGCTGAGACTTTATGCTTTTCCTCTTTTTTTTTTTATGAGTATGTTTGTTAACTTTCTTTGTGGTTACCATGAATTTTACCCTTATCTTTCTAAGTTTGAAGCAGTCTACCATTACTTGGTATCGCCTTGCCTTCCTCTCCATTAGAAGGTTCTATACCTATGCCATTTATTCCCTCTTTTATTGTTTTGATGTTGTTGTCATCTACTGATTAACTGCTCTGATTCCCTGTTGTATTTCTTTTGGTTTTGGATAGTCCTCGAGAGTTCATTTCCTAGATTGGTATCTGACTGGTACGATCCTGCATCCTAGGTTCTGCCTGTGAGCTGAAGCTGTTTGTCCTCAGATCAAAGAACTCCCTTTAATAATTCTTGTAAGTTTGATTTGACTTTTACATATTCCCTTAATTTCTGTTTATTTGTAAATGACCTAATTTCACCATCAAATCTGAACGAGAGTTTTGCAGGATATATTATTCTTGACTGGCAATCTTATTCTTTCAAGATTTTACATATGTCATCCCAGTGCCTTCTTGCCTGCATGGTTTCTGCCGAATAATCTGAACTTAGTCTTATTGTTTCTCCTCTGTATGTGACTTCTTGTTTTTCAGGAGCTGCTCTCTGGATTCTTTGTTTGTCTTTGGTTTTGGCAAGTGTGATTATGATATGCCTTGGTGATATTCTCTTGGGGGTCTCTTCTATATGGGGTTCGTTGAGCTTCTTGGATGGCCAGCTTTTCATCTTTCATAATATTGGGGAAGTTTTCTGTCAGCAGTTCTTCAATGATCGTCTCTGTGTTTTCTGTTTTCTCCCCCTGTTCTGGAATTCCGATCACTCGAAAATTTTTGCTTTTGATTGTGTCCCACATAACTCTCAGGGTCTCTTCATTTTTCTTTGTTCTTTTTTATGAGTTTTCCTCAAACAGAGTTGTATCCAAGTGTTTGTCTTCAATTCCACTGATCCTGTCTTCCACCGTTTCAAATCTGCTTCTCAGCCCTTCTATGACACCATCCATTTCTGAGATCATGTTGTTTATCTTTTGGATTTCTAATTCTTGTCTTTGTATAATTTCTAGTTGGGAATTTATTTTGGCATTTTGTTCCTGCATTATTTTCCTGAATTCTTCCAATTTTTTGTCTGTCTTTTCCATGAATTTGTCTATTTTTTCCTCATGTTTGTCAGCTTTTTGCCTCAGTTCTTGGAGAATTCTGAGTATTAGAGATTTGAATTCCCTATCAGGTAGTTCTAGTGCATTTTCTTCCACAGGAGAGTCATCTGGTGTTTTATTTTGGACGCCTACTGGAACCATCCTGTCCTGTTTTTGTAAATGTTTTGTTATTGTCTGCTGTCTTCGGGGCATTCAGTAGTTATTTTTCTCATTTATTGACTGTAGATTTGTTTTTTTCGTCCCCCCCCCCCCTTTTTTTTTTAATTTGACTATGTCTGAGCAGGCGGACTGTGTGTTCTTTGTTGTTTGCTCATCTGTGGGCACAATACTTTTTGCGTCCTTCTCCAATTAGCAGGGTCAGTCACTCAGATACGGTACGGCAGGGCAGGTCTAGCTGAAGAGGAGTTACTGGGATGAGTTGTTTGTGACACTTACTACATCCACCAGAGCGGGTCAGTAATCAGTGCAGGGCAAGTTCCAGTAGGCCGTGCCTGTGCTGCTTGGTGGTGTGATGTCAAGCGCACAGTGCAGGTAGGCAGGATGCAGTGGGGAGATTGTTATGTGTGGAGCTAAGATGGGTATAGGAGAGAGGAGAGAGGAACAGAACCAAAAACATACAAACAACCAAAAAAGAATGCTAGGGGAGCTTACTGTTGGAGTGGAGAGATGAGAGACTATGAAATTGAGAAAAACAGAAAGGGGAAGAGGAAGAAAAGAAAAGAACGAATAAATAAAAATCAGAAAGGTTAAAGAACCGCAAAGTTCCCAGGTATCCCACCAGTGCAGCTATGAGGTCTGGGAAGTTGTTCTCAGGTGTTGCAGTACAGCCTGGCTAGAAGCGTAGAGGTATACGACGCCAGGTATTCAGGGAACAGAAAGAGAAGGGAGATATGGAGAGATGAGAAACTGAGCAGTTAAGAAAGACAAAAAGGGAAAAAGAGGGAAAAGAAAACAAAAAAATTAATAAAAAAAAGAACAAGAAAGGTCCCCCAAAAAACAGAAAAAAAAAAAAAACAAGGAAAAAAGAAGCACCCTCAGGGATCCCTCTGTGCAAGCTGAGGGGGAGTCTCCTTGCCATGCAGTTACACCTGGCCAGAAAGGTCTCCCAACTCAAGAAAAGGAAAAGAAAACAAACAAAGAATTCAAAACAAACAAACGAACAAAAGCCCCAGGATCCCACCAGCGCAGCAGCCCAGACCGGGAAGCAGCTCCACAACTCGAACAGAGCTCCGCAACCCCTCAGGAAGAAGCAAAGATGGCGCATGGAGCCAGGTATTTGAGCGAAAGGAGGGGGAGATGGCGAGAGGCAAGGAGGAAATCAAAAGAAGCAGAAAAAAAAGCAACACTAGCAGCCAACAAATGGCACTCAGAGAGCCAGCTAGTGCGGGCTGGTGTTTCCGGACAAGAGACTGTGTCCACGGGAAGCAGAGGGGGCCGAGTGTGGGTGAAGAAGGGTAGGGAGTGGGAAAGCGTATATCACAAATTACCAGAGCTCTGCAGCCCCTCAGGAAGAAGCAAAGTTGGTTCACGGAGCCACGTACTCGAGCAAAAGGAGGGGGAGGTGGCAAGAGGCAAGGGAGAAATCAAAAGAAGCGGAAAAAAGCAACACCAGCAGCCAACAAATGGCACTCAGAGAGCCGCCTGTTTGGGTGTGTGGAATCCAAGCAGCCGGTGTTTCCTGGTCAAGAGATTGTGGCTGCGGGAAGCAGAGGAGGCCGAGTCGGGGTGAAGAAGGGTGGGGGGTGGGAAAGCATATATCACAAATTACCGGTTGTTTTGTCTCCCGCTGGACACTCCATGAGGCTGCTTTCTTGTACCCCCGTTGCTGGTCTCCGATAGAGTCCAAGATGGCAGATCTGTGCTGCGTTAGCTGGTAGGAGACCTCTGCATGAATCTCTCCTCGCTCTCCGTTCTCTGTCAGTTTTCTCACTCCATTTGGTGCTTGGCTGAGTTCTTTATCTCTTCACTTGATGTTTTATGGTTTCAGGATTGTTGTATTCTCCATTCGGCTTAGTTTTTTTGGATCTTTGCTGTGGAGGGATGGCGTGGTGCTTCTGCCTAGAGCTCCATTTTTCTGGAAGTGAAATGTTCTTTTTGACGATGAATGCAACGCCATTCCTCTTCAAGTTCTCATTCTTGGCATGGTAGACCATATGATTATCCAATTTAAAATGGCCAATACCAGTCCACTTCAGCTCACTAATGCCTAGGATATCAATGTTTATGTGTTCCATTTCATTTTTGATGATTTCCAGTTTTCTTAGATTCATACTTCATACATTCCATGTTCTGATTATTAATAGATGTTTACAACTGTTTCTTCTCATTTTAAGTCATGCCACATCAGCAAATGAAGGTCCTGAAAGCTTGACACCATGCATGTCATTAAGGTCGACTCTACTTTGAGGAGGCAGCTCTTTCCCAGTCGTCTTTTAAGTGCCTTCCAACCTGAGGGGCTCATCTTCTTGCACTATATTAGACAATGTTTTGCTGCTATTTTCATAAAGTTTTCAATGGCTAATTCTTTTCAGAAGTAGACTGCTGGGTCCTTCTTCCTAGTCTGTCTTAGTCTGGAAGCTCGGCTGAAACCTGTCCACCATGGGTGACCCTGCTGGTATCTGAATACCAGTGGCATAGCTTCCAGCATCACAGCAACACGCAAGCCCCGACAGTATGACATACTGATAGACACATGGGGGCTTTTAAAACTTAAGTAAACTTAAGTTTACTTAAACAGGAAAATGCCTGTGAAATGAGTATCTAGTGCTAATTACATTTTCATTCTCAGTATTTCTCAATGTGACACCATCAGAACATTTGCTTCAGAATCACCTGGGTAATGAGGACTCAGAAGCTCTTGGGGAGAGGTATAGGTTCTGCATTTTCATGAGCTTCCCAGGTGATTCTTACTCAGGGTCCCTATTTCCTTGTCTGTAAAGTGGGTATAAGAAAATTTACCTCATAAGATTCTTGTGAGAATCATGTGAGATAATGTTTGATAAGGAATGGGCACAGAGAACACACTCAATGTCCTCTTCACAGGCCCCTCTATGTTCTGTAATAATCTCGGCTCAGCGTGGAATTATTACATACTTTAAAGCAAATCATACAACTGATTTGAAAAGTTCTCTATTTTTTATCAATTAAATAGTGGTTATCATTGATTTTCTTTCTTTCCTACAAATCTTCTAGGAAATTAAGGGCAAACAAGCCCTTAGTAATTTAGTAAACTGATAAAAACCAAAAAATCCACTGCTTTTGAGTTGATTCCAACTTGTAGTGACCCCATAGAGTTTCTGAGGCTGTAAATTTCTACGGAAGCAGACTGCCACATCTTTCTCCCACTGGTCAGTTCAGACTGCTGACCTTTCAGTTAGCAGTCAATTGCTTTAACCACTGTGCCACTAGAATTTCTAACCTCAGCAGGGAGCAATATGCACTAGGAATGAGTGCTCATCTCGTCTTAATGTCATGTCACAACAGCTCAGACAGCAACTTCTTCACTTCTGTATGACCATGGAAGTTCAGACAGCAACTTCTTCACTTCTGTATGACCATGGAAGTGTGCCTCACAAAGCTCCTATTGAAAAGAGCCCCAGTTTTTTCTACCTCTGACAAGCTGTCACACACAATTTGCCTTTTGTCACTTGAACACACAAAGCTGTGTTAAAACTTCCAAAGTGAGTTGGCCAATCATCTAGATGCTTCAGATCAAGACACACCAGACCCTAAACCGGTATAGATCATTGGAGTGGCTAAAATTTTTCTTGAGTCATCTAGAGTAAATCTTTGCTTGACATATCCCACAGTGTAAAGAGTGAAAATGTGAGAGTCGCTACAAGTCACTGAAAGTTTAGATATGCTCACTTCCTGTCTTGCACATGCCAAGCTTGCCTCATTCCAAGTGCAGTTAGTTCTGAATAGTTTATAGGGACAAAAGTCAGGCACGTTAGGGAAAAAGAACTGATTAGGAGCCTGAATCAACCCATGGTTTATACCTATGGCTGTCTGCTTTTCATGAGAATGGAAATCATTTAGTCCTTGGGCCAAGCTTAACATTCTTTTTATTATTACTTTGAAGAGAAACTTAACTCTTTGTGCATTTTTTTTGAGAAAAAAAAAAAACAAGACCTCAAAGAAAAAATCTCGCGTTAAGTGAAACTTGAGACTGTTGATCGTAATATGTAGGTGTCCAGATCTGGCCGGGGTGTGTGTGTTTGTGGGAAAATCCTGCCAGAAATCTTTTACATCATTGCTGATTTCAACAGAAGACCAAACTTACGTTGATAAGAAACTGAGAATTTAAGGAGAATTTTTTAGCTCTAAGTAAAAGTTGTTGAAAATGTGTATTGGTTGATTCACTTTTTGTCTTTGGAGGTTAAATTAAAAAATACATAAATACTCACTTATAAACATTGAATGTTGCAATAATTCTCTCTCTGGACCTCCTCCTTATTATATTTTTCCTATGAGTAATCCCTTTCTACCAGGGAAAGAGGAAAGAAACACCAATAATGTTATAATAACACAGTGAGTTTAGAGCTTGGTGAAGAGGAGCACTCAACCAGAGCTATCTACTATTCATCCTGATGGAAAATTTAAAGCTAGTCATTTCTTAGTGTGTTGTTGTTGTTGTTAGGTGCCATCGAATTGATTCTGACTCATAGTGACCCCACGTACTAGAGAACGAAACACTGCCTGGTCCTGCGCCATCCTCACAATCGTTGTTATGCTTGAGCCCATTGTTGCAGCTTCTGCATCAGTCCATCTTGTTGAGGGTCTTCCTCTTTATCTCTGACTGTCTACTTTACTAAGCATGATGTCCTTCTCTAGGAACTGACCCCTCCTGATAACATGTCCAAAGTATGTGAGATGTAGTCTTACATCTTTGTTTCTAAGAAGCATTCTGGCTGTATTTCTTCCAAGACAGGCTTGTTCATTCTTTTGGCAGTCCATGGTATATTCAATATTGTTCACCAACACCATAATTCAAAGAAGTCAATTCTTCTCCGTTTTCCTTATTCTTTGTCCAGCTTTCCCATGCATATGAAGCGATTGAAAACACCATGGCTTAGGTCAGCTGCACCTTAGCCTTCAGGGTGACATCTTTGCTTTTCAACACTTCAAAGAAGTCTTTTGCAGCAGATTTGCCCAATGCAATGCGTCTTTTGATTTCTTGACTGCTGCTTCCATGGGTGTTGATTGTGGAACCAAGTAAAATAAAATCCTTGACAACTTCAGTCTGTTCTCCATTTATCATGATGTTGCTTATTGGTCCAGTTGTGAGGATTTTTGTTTTATGTTGAGGTTTAATCCATACTGAAGGCTGTAGTTTGTGATCTTCATTAGTAAGCGTTTCAAGTCCTCTTCACTCTCAGCAAGCAAGGTTGTGTCATCTGCATATTGCAGGTTGTTGATGAATCTCCCTCCAATCCTGATGTCCCATTCTTCTTCATAGTGTCCAGCTTCTAGAGTTATTTGCTCAGCACACAGATTAAATAAGTATGGTAAAAGGATACAGCCCTGACACACACCTTTCCTGACTTTAAACCACACAGTATCCCCTTGTTCTGTTTGAATGACTGCCTCTTGATCTATGTACAGGTTCCTCATGAGCATTCTGGAATTCCCATTCTTTGCAATGTTACCCATAATTTGTTATGATCCACACAGTTGAATGCCTTTGCATAGTCAATAAAACACAGGTAAACATCTTTCTGGTATTCTCTGCTTTCAGCCAGGGTCCGTCTGATATCAGCAATGATATCCCTGGTTCCACATCATCTTCTGAATCTGGCTTGAATTTCTGGCAGTTCCCTGTCAAAGTACTGCTGCAGCTGCTTTTGATGATCTTCAGCAAAATTTTACTCTCATGTGATATTAATGATATTGTTCAATAGTTTCCACATTCCACTGGATCACTTTTCTTTGGAATAGGCATAAATATGGATCTCTTCTAGTTGGTTTGCATAGATGAGTGAGCACCTCCAGTGCTACATCCATTTGTTGAAACATCTCACTTGCTATTCTGCCAATGCCTTCAGTGCAGCCTGGACCTCTTCCCCCAGCACCATCACTTCCTTATTATATGCTACTTCTTGAAATGGTTGAACATTGACCAATTCTTTTTGGTATAGTGACTCTGTGTATTCCTTCCATCTTCTTTTGATGCTTTCAGCATCATATAATATTTTGCCCATAGCATCCTTCAATATTGCAACACGAGGCTTGAATTTTTTCTTCAGTTTTTTCAGCTTGAGAAATGCCGAGTGTGTTCTTCCCTTCTGGTTTTCTATCTCCAGCTCTTGGCGCATGTCATTATAATACTCTACTTTGTCTTCTCGAGCTAACCTTTGAAATCTTCTGTTCAGCTCTTTTACTTCATCATTTCTTCCTTTTGCTTTAGGTACTTGACGTTCAAGAGCAGCTTTCAGAATCTCTTCTGACATCCATTTTGGTCTTTTGTTTCTTCCCTTTCTTTTTAATGACCTCTTGCTTTCTTCATGTATGATATCCTTGATGTCATTCCATAGCTCATCTGGTCTTCTGTCATTAGTGTTCAGTGTGTCAAATCTATTCTTGAGGTGGTGTCTAAATTCAGGTGGGATACACTCAAGGTGGCACTTTGGCTGAGGTAGACTTATTCTAATTTTCTTCACCTTCAACTTGAACTTGCTTATGAGCAATTGATGATCTATTCTTCAGTCGTCCCTTGGCCTTGTTCTGACTGATGACATTGAGCTTTTCTGTCGTCTCTTTCCACAGATGTAGTCAATTTGATTCCATGTATTCCATCCGGCAAGGTCCACATATATAGTTGCGATTTATGTTGTTGAAAAAAGGTATTTCCAATGAACAGGTCGTTGGTCTTGCAAAATTCTGTCATGCGATGTCCAGCATCCTTTCTATCACCAAGGCCATATTTTCCAACCACCAGTCCTTTTTCTCTGTTTCCAACTTTTGCATTCCAATCACCAGTAATTATCAATGCATCCTGATTGCATATTTGATCAATTTCAGACTGCAGAAGCTGGTGAAAATCTTTGATTTCTTCATCTTTGGCCTTAGTGGTTGGTAATAAATTTAAATAATAGTTGTATTCACTGGTCTTCCTTGTAGGCATATGAATATTATCCTGTCACTGACAGCGTTGTATTTCAGGATAGATCTTGAAATGTTCTTTTTGACAATGAATGCAACGCCGTTCCTCTTCAAGTTGTCATTCCTGGCATAGGAGAACCATATGATTGATTGCCTGATTCAAAATGGCCAGTACCAGTCCATTTCAGCTCACTAATGCCTAGGATATTGATGTTTATGATTCCATTTCATTTTTGACGATTTCCAGTTTTCCTAGATTCATACTTCGTACATTCCATGTTCTGATTATTAATAGATGTTTGCAGCTGTTTCTTCTCATTTCAAGTCATGCTACCTTAGCAAATGAAGGTCCTGAATCTTTGACTCCATCCACATCATTAAGGTTGACTCTACTTTGAGGAGGCAGCTCTTCCCCAGTCATCTTTTGAGTGCCTTCCAGCCTGAAGGGCTCATCTTCTGGCACTATATCAGACAATGTTCTGCTGCTGTTCATAAGACTTTTACTGGCTAATTCTTTTCAGAAATAGACTGCTGGGCCCTTCTTCCTAGTCTCTCTTAGTCTGGAAGCTCCACTGAAACCTGTCTGCCATGGGTGACACTTCCGGTATTTGAATACTGGTGGCATAGCTTCCAGTACCACAGTAACATGCAAGCCCCCACAGTACGACAAACTGACAGACGTGTTTCTTAGTGTAGAAACTGATTAAGAAATGGGAGCATAATTCTGGTGGCACTGCAAATTCTAAAACAACCTAAGATATGATCAGTAAACTGTAAGATGAGTTAAGACTCCAGATAGTTTAGGCAAAACTTCAGGGGTTTCTACCATTCATCTGGGGGCAGTAGTTGTTCAGAGGTAGAATTTTCATCTTCCATATGGGAGATCCAGGTTCAATTCCTGACCAATGCACCTACCTCATGTGCAGCCACCACCCATCTGTCAGTGGAGGTTTGCAGGTTGCTATGATGCTGAACTGGGTTTAATCAGAGCTTCTAGACTGAAATGGACTAGGAAGAAAGATCTGGCAATCTACTTCTGAAAATCAGCCAGTGAAAACCCTATAATTCACAACAGTCTGACATGCAGCTGATCACGGGGATGGTGTAGGAAATGTAGCATTGCAAAAGGAAGACAGTTCACCTCAAGTTAAAACCAGATTGGTTGCCGAGCGGTCAACTTTGACTCATGGCAACACTGTGTGTCAGAGTACAACTGTGCTCCATAGGGTTTTCAGTGGCTGATTTTTCTGAAGTAGACTGCCAGGCCTTTCTTCCAAAGTGCCTCTGGGTGGACTAGAGCAACCAATCTTTGAGTTAGCAACCAAGTGTGTTAACCATCTCCTCAGGTTAGAGCAGATCACAGAAGTTTCCCAGTATAGAATCTCCCCCTCCCACCACTACCATTTTTTAGGTTCTCCTGCTCTTAGTTGTAGGATCAGTTTGATCTTTGGTGAGTACACATGCAGGCTGCTCTTCCGGTTCCAAATTTCCTCAGGACTGCTATGGGACTAAGCCATTTCTTTCAGTAAATTAATTAAAACAATAAACAGCTGTTAATCTTGAAGCACCTGGCCCTCCTTTGAAGTTTTTTTAGACTCTAAATGGTAGAAACGTGTGTACTATAAAGATGTTGATTCTAGGGAGATTCCTCACTAGACAAAGTAAGACCCGGGAAGAAATATCTGATGTTTTGCCAAGAGCTGTCTTTTAACTCTTTTTTCCCCCTTTCCTTAGTGTTTGGGTGAAATAGGCCATCTTACAAATCAAAAGACAGGAAACTTTGCTGATGGCTCTAAAAGAGAATTGTAATTGTTATATTTCTGTTAATTGCTGTTTTCAACTTCCAGGTGAGGGAGTTTAGGACAGTATCATTTTACAGCTAAAATTCATTAAAAAAAAAAAAAGTGATCTATCAAGCAGTGTTCCTCCAACTTTAATGTGCACACAAATCTCCTGGGGGCGGGGGTTGGGGAGCTTGTTAAAATACAGATTTAGTAGATTAGAGATGGGACTTGAGATTCTGCATTTCTAACCAGCTCCCAGGTGATGCCTTTGCTGCTGGTCTAGGGACCACACTTTGAGTAGTGTCTTACTTGCCTAGTGCTGCTATAACAGACATACCACAAGTGGATGGCTTCAACAAACTGAAGTGTATTCTCTCACAGTCTACTAGGCTAGAAGTCCGAATTCAGGGCATCAGCTCCAGGGGGAGGCTTTCTCCTCTGTCAGCTCTGGAGGAAGGTCCTTGTCATCAGTCTTCCTCTGGTCAAGGAGCTTCTCAGCACAGGAACCTCAGGCTCAAAGCTCCTGGCATTGCTTTCTGCTCAATTCTGTCATTTATATCTCAAAAACGATTAGCTCAAGACACAATCCAGTCTTGTAGATTGAGCCCTGCCTCATTAACATAATACCACTAATCCCATCTCATCAACATCATAGAGATAGTATTTACAACACATAGGAAAATCACATCAGATGACAAAATGGTGGACAGTCACACAATACTGAGAATAATGACCTAGCAAAGTTGACAGATGTTTTTGGGGGACACAATGCAATCCATGACAAGTAGCGAGGTACTAAAGGACATGTGATAACGTTAGATGAGGTTTGTGAATTTTGAATTCATAGCTCTCCTCGCAGTTCTGAAGTATAATCCCTCCGATTAAACAAAATAAATTCTCTTTCAGTTTAACTACCAAGCATTCCATGGTTGTTTATACTTATTCCATACCTGTCAAGGGACTTGATTGATGTGACCATTGTGGGCGCTAGTAAATAATATTAAGAAATAGCTTCAGTTTGCGCCATGGTGCCATCAGCTGTCTTGAAACAAAATGCCTGACCATACAAGTTTCAAACGGTCACATCTACATTTTTTAACAAATATCCTTGACATTTGAGGTGTGCATAAAAGTTACTGAAATAAGTGTGCCAAGACATACATTTCACAGAACTGGTAAAGAATAGTATAGCTGTTGCTGTTCAAATGATTCCCCATAACTGAATTCTCTTTGATCTCTGGAGTCTCAGAAAGAGCTTGACTTATCCAACTTATCCACAACTAAATAATGTACTAGAAAGCATCTGATTTAAGAATTCTAATCACAGCACTTTGCTCTCCTCCCTTCTATATTGGGCATTATAGTATAAGCTCATAGAGCAAGACATAAGATGGACAGAGAACCTGGCTCGTCATAAAGCTGTTAGTTCATAGGTAAACAGCATGTTCTCCAGGACAAGCTCGTGTGATTTGCAGACTCTCTATACACTTAATGGAGAGAATAGTACTATTAGGATTTTTGATATTTAGTTGTCATCTTTGATTTTTGTTTAAATCTCTTAGGTATTCAAAGGTATCTGACTGTTTTTGATGGAATTATAGAAGCTAACGAAAAGAACATCTTTGCACATATAAGGAGTGGAAATGCTAACGAAAAGAACATCTTTGTGCACATATAAGGAGTGGAAATGCTCTGGGTAATGTTTGGAACAGAGTCTTTAGTCAGACCTAGCTGTTTTTCTTATTTTAAGAGAAAAGTAGGAATTGTAGAACAGATCCAGAGAAAATAGCTAAAGAGTTAGAAAATGGGGTTTTCAAGACAAAGCTGATGGGGGATAGAATTATTTTTATCTGTAAAAGTAAAGATTAAGGAGTCACTTAATTCCCATTTTTGAGAAAAATGGAGGGTTATTACAAGGCAAAGAGATCCAGTTATTCTCTATCTTCACAAGGAAAATCTTTGCAAGCGTAGATTTGACAGATAACCTCTTCTAAGTCTTTCGAGAGCTGTCACTTAATTTCTTTTAAAAGTTAAATAGTGTAGATTTTAGATGCAGTAACAGGATCTTTTTAAAGAATTATTTTGTTTTGGTAAAAATATATATAACAAAACATTTGCCAAGTCAACATTTTTTTACATGTACAATCTGGTGACATTTGTTCCGTTCTTCATGTTACGCACCCATCAGCACTATCCAAAGGGTCTTTTTTTAATGGTGAAGCTGACTGTATGAAACCTGTATCCATTTATACAATTGCTGGGTTATTGACATGTTAATGGTGATATTGCTAATCTTTTCAAGTAAAATTTAATTTCTTCATAGTTGAAAATGTAAACTGCTTACACTACACGTCATAATTTTTTCTTCTTTTGAAGTTCTTTATTAGCTGTGCCCTATACCATAGGATCACTATTGAACACCATGTTAATGAGTGTAAATTATAGTGGTGCCAGCTTGTCTTACCTTTGGTAAATATGTGCCAACTGTTTCACAATGAACCTTTACTTTCCATTTTATGACTGGTTGTAAAAATTGTGCTTACACCCAGTGAATGGACATGGCACATTATGGCCACAATCTTGAAAGTCCCAACTAAAGCTAATTCTTTTCTTTCCAGGCATAGTTCATGACATTTTCACATTTCTTGATATCCTTCCTTCAATGTCTCATGTTTTCTCTCGTCTTGGCTCATTTTTAATTCCAATAGAAGATAGGAAGAAAAACAACAACAAAAAAGTAAGCCAATTTATCAGTAGATTTTACTCTTTGGAGTCCCCTCTGGGATCACATTTGGTGAGGGGGGAAACTGATTCTTTTATAAAAACAGTTATCTATGATTTAATTTAAATACAGCTCTCTTCTTATCCATTGGCTGTCTTTTAATCAGATGTCACAGTGGTCTAAAATTAGAATCAATCAGGTGAAGACCTAATGGTTTTTACAAGTAATTATCTAGTGGGTGGGAAACATTGATTTGTTTCACAGTTTACAACTTTACAAAAGTTGTTAATTACCATTTTGTGGTGGGATTTAGTATTAGATAACCCCACAGCATATATGCACTTTGTCAGGAGTGGAAAGAAAAATAAATCAGAGATTAAAAACAGTATGTTTGAGGCACCTGAAGAAATTTATAAAGAAAACAAATATTTAGAAAGAAAAACAGACCCAAATAATACCTGAAATAATCAAATGATGAGAAAGTATTGTGAACTTGCTTCAATTTGGATAAAGAGGAAAAAGAAGGAAAAAAAAATAACATTTTAGGGGAAAGAAAAGTGATTTCTAATATCTTCAGCAAACCAAGATCAATACAATGTCCATTTATTCTCAGTAGAGCTAATATAAAAAAACTTCCAAGAATTTTTTCACACTGGTTTTTCTGGAAGGAAATTGGTTAGAAGACAAGAATTGGCCTTCAGACTTAGAGTACCAGGGTCTTTGTCATCTCTTGCAGTGTGGAGTAGATTTTTTGCACCACACATTCCAAATTATAGCTCTAGCTGACCATATGAACCAGAATGATCTGGTTCAAACTTCCCTAGAGTTATGGATCCTAAGTAGAGATTCATGATTTCCTTGTAAGAGAGGCATGCAAGCAACTAAAAGATGATCTAGAAATGACATACACACCTTATGATTGTAGAGCAAATGGAGAACCAGCTCAACCAGTATATTCTTGACTATAAGGCCCACTTTTCCTCCTCTTGTGCTCTTTTGCACAGTGCTCGCAGTGGGAATCTTCTTTATGTCTATTCCCACAGGTTGGTTGATATGGAGGTGGAATGTGAAGGGCCATGTTTTCACAACTGGGTAACACCAATCAAGCAGCAAAGGGGAAAATATGTGTTCTCTCATTCGGAAATAAAAATCCTACTGCTTCACACTCAGGAGTCAGCTAGGTGTCTTGCAGTCAGTGGAAGAAAGCGTCAGGGTTGGGCTCTTGGGCCTTCAGCCCAACCACCACAAAGATAATCATTGCCTGGTAATGCACTTGACATCAGGAAATCACTATTGACTGACTCTGAACTTGTCCAGGCTATTCTTAATGGCTCTTGTAGAAGGAAAGTACAAGGGGAAAGGAGAAGGTTACTAGTATTAGTAGCCTCAGGAGGAGAAAGCCAAAGGGTTTAATTTTGTAATCCAAGAAATACTGAGAAATAGCTTCCCATATCCTGAAGGAAAAGGGCCTCACTATCCATGGTTGCAAATAAAAGGCCCATATGTTGATTGTACCTTCTCCTGTGAGCACTGCTATTCTTCTCAAAATAATGCCTCAGGGAGGCCTCACCAACTGATTGGAGTTGGTCTCAGACCTAGTTGACATTCTTGGTTTATGCTACAGGATAGTAGCGTTTCTTGGAGACACCCTTGTGCTGGACCCAGGGAGAATAGGAATGGCAATGACTTAGTTCTTTCTGGAAGCTCTGCCCAGTGCTGTGGAAACATGGGTCTAGTTCAAATTGGACCATTATTTTCTGTGGGTAGATCATATGATAGATTTATGGATAGGTAGGTCATAATCGCCCCCTGCCTGTCTTGTTCGCTCCAGAATTCTAAATGCTCAGTACTATGCTTGACATGTAGTCATGCTCATGTTTGTTGAAAGATTAAATGAATGTAAAAATGGCTAAAATGAAATCATAGTGGTTAATTCCCATTTTGTAATTGTAGAGTGAGTTTAATAGATTTTTTTTCAATTTGGACTTCTTCTCCTATATGTTTTTACTTATTTATTTTTTAAATTGATTTGAAGTTTATTTAATATACGATTTGCAAATGAGGCAACACTTCCAACTACAGAATTAAAGTCTTCCAAAGCTGAAAGAACTTCCAAAAATTCTTATGCTCCATCTTATTGACATTTCCATGGAAGTGGGGCCAGAACAGTGTTTTCCTAATAACCTGTAAACCAAACTTGTTGCCATCGAGTTGATTTCAACTCATAGTGATTCCATAGGATAGAGTAGAACTGGTCAATCCAAGGAGCAGCTGGTGGATTCGAACTGTCAACGTTTTGGTTAGTGGCCATAGCTCTTAACCACTGTGCCACCAGGGTTCTCGGCAGTTCAAATCCACCAGCTGCTCCTTGGAAACCCTATGCGGCAGTCCTACTCTGCCCTATAGGGTCACTATGAGTCAGAATCAACTCTACAGCAATGGGTTTGGTTTTTTGGGTTTTTTTTTTTTTTTCGTTTTTATTCTTTATAGAAGCAGACTGCCGCATCTTTCTCGGTCGGAATGGCTGGTGGGTTCAAACTGCTGAGCTTTTCAGTTAGCAGCTGAGCACTTAAGTGCTGCACCACCATGGCTTCTTTCATAATGACAGTTTACCCTAAAACACAGCTTCCAGTCCAACCCTGGAGTTCCTGTTGCTCGAAACTGACTGCACAAAGATAATTCTTTAAAAGAACACAATGCCCAAGGCAAACCGGTCTTTACTAATTAGCAAGACTATTGTTTGATGTAAAGGTGACTTTTAGGAGACCAGTCTGCTCAAGGCTTAAGGTTCAAAAGATCACCTCAGGGCAATGGCCTGGTTGGGTCACCCCAACTCCGTGGAGCCCAGAAATCTGGATTCCAGGAGAATGAAGACCTGTTTCTCACCCCTAATTATTTAAATCTTTGTTTCCTTCTGTAGCTTATTTAGGAAAGAACTCCTTGGATGCTATTAAGATCTTTCAGGGGCCTAGCTTCTCAACTGAGACACATTATGTCACCACTGTGCTCCTGGGTTCTCCTATATGTTTGTCATTAAAATACTGATATCTGCTACTACTTAAACTATTAGTTCTACTGAACTAGTAGCAAGCTAGTGCTAAGAGAAAACTTTGGAAATGTGATTTAAAAGAAAACAATTCTATCTATCTTTCTGGAGCTCTGGTGGCACAGTGGCTGCTAACCAAAAGGTTGGCAGTTTGAATCCACCAGCTGCTCCTTGGAAACCCTATGGGGCAGTTCTACTCTGTCCTGTAGAGTTGCTATGAGTCATCATTGCTTGATGACAATGGGTTTGGTTTCGGGTTTTGGATCTATCTATCTATCTTTTTTAAGATGCAGAGAACAGCATACAAATAATATGGGCATATTTTTCCATTATTAAAATGGGTGGAATTTCTATGTTACTAATTCATGATGTCCCACAAAGAACGTGATTATCAGGTGTTCCATGACCTGAATACGTTTGAAAACCACTCTTTCTGGACAAACCCTACATTTTAGAACAATAGCTCTTAAACTTTATCTTGCATCAGAATTACCTGGAGGGCTTGTTGAAATGCAGATTGCTGGCTCCCAACCTCAAAGTTTCTGATGCAGGAGGAGGTAGCGTTTCTCACAACCGCCAGGTCTGACTGTTAGTCCATGGACCATACTTTGGAAACCATTGTTTTAGAGCATTTTTTCATGAGATAAAGGCATCCTTTACGGTTTTGGCTGCTCCCTTCCAAATATCCCCTGAGAGACGCTGGACATAATAAGAGCCACTGGTCTGCGTATTAACTGACTTTAGCCTTATAAAATCCTGTGAGGTGTGTACTATTTTGGGGTAGAGAAAATCTGATTAAGTGGGAAGACCCAGGACTTGAACCTAGGTAGTCTGGCTTCAGACTCTTAACCACAGCCTTATATTAACTTTTAAGGAAAAGGCTAGCTGAAACACATCCTCCCAACCATGTAGTTTTCCAGGGCAGGGAAAATAACTGAGAAATTCCCTAAGGCCCATCTCACTGTTCAGGAGAGAAGCTCTCTAGACTGGGGTCCCTCTTGACTCACTTCCCTGACTGGCTCATTGTTACTGCTTAAGGCAAAATGAAACTTTCCTTTCTCAGAAGGCATAGCAAATGATCGGGAACAACCTGGATTTTCGCTTGAAGGGGACTGATGAAATAAGCTAAATAAACAAAGAAACGTCTATTCAATGGAACAGAGCTCATCTGTAAAAGAAAGAATAAAGACAGCCTTTATGCACCAATAGGGAAATAGCAACAAGATGTATATATTGTTAAATTTTTTCAAAAGAAAAAAATATATATTTATGTTTGCTTGTCATTGTTGTTAGGTGCTGTGGAGTCCATTTCGACTCATAGCGACCCATGTGACAGAGTAGAAATGCTGCATAGCGTTTTCTAGGCTGTAATCTTTATGGGAGTAGATCGCCAAGCCTTTTCTCCCTTGGAGCCCATGGTGGGTTTGAACTGCCAACCTTTTAGTTAGCAGCCAAGCACTTAACAGTAGCGCCACCAGGGGCCTGTTTACATAGGCGTAAAAGACAAATAATACATATTAATAAAAGGACACATAATGAATCAATAATAATCGACACTGGAGAGGAAGGGGATCGGATGACCAGGGATAGGAGTGGGAGGGAGGTTTTCCCTCTTTCTCCATTTATATCTTTTTTGATTTTTGAAAATTAAACAGTTAACATTTAAAAGTGGGTGGTAGATTAGTTGTGAGTATCCTTATCCTTATTATTTGGTTATCTAGGGTAAACCTTTTCACTTTGGGTTCCTTTCCCATTCATTCCCAGCATCTCACAGGCCCCTTCTCCTTACCCAGTTGGAAATCCACTACTGCCCGATAGGCCCATGCTTAGGCATGTTCAATATTAGCTTATGAAATGTCTAATATTAGGATGTTAGTTAGGATGGTGTGTGTTTCAGTGACTTTGCCATTGCTTTTGCATTGTATGTAAAGACTAAATGTAAGCAGTTGGGGAGAAATGAAAAGCTTACTTCTCTTAGGAACAGGTTACTTTAATAATAATGGCGTCTTGCATTTATATGGCACTTTATAAAACCCTTTCACACACATTAGGTCATTTACACTTCACAACAGCTCCGAGAGGTAGCTATTATAGTCCCCATTTAATAGATGAGGAAACTGAGGCTCAAAGAGTTTCAGTAACTTGTCCAAGGTCACAAAGCTATTAAATAGTAGAGCCAGGACTGGTACCCAGGTATTCTGATTCCTAGGCCTGTGAATTTTTTCCTTTGCCTTTCTGCAATTGTAAAAAGAGAAAAATCAATACGCTTTAAAAAAAAAAAAGACTGAAAGTCCATAAGCCCATGACTCCAGCAAAAAACATTATTAAATTTACATATTATCTTCCAGCGTTTGTCCATGTGTCTATACACTGTTATCTAGTTACAATCATCAGATACGTACAGTTTTGCGTCCTGGTTTTCTCTCCCCACGTTGCTCTGCTATCCTGAAGCATTTTCCAAGTTGTAACATAATCTTCATAAATAGTAAATTAGAAGGTTTGTATTTCATCAAGAGCCATACTAAAGCAATCTGCTACTTTTCAGCTTGGATTCATGTGATTCATTTATCCATTTAACAAATCATTACTCAGCCCCTACTACGTGCCAGGCTCTGTGCAAAAGCTGGGGACATGCTAGTGACAGGCGCACTCAGGAGAGAGACACAGAAGTAGCCTACAGGTGAGGGAGTAGCAGGTCAAGGAGTGAGGCCAAGCTTCGTAGAGGAAGTATATGCTGAGACATTCAGAGGGCCGCCAAAATATTTACTAAAAGTTGTAACATGGCTATAAACACCTTTGTGCTTACAGTTTGCCCTTTTTAAAAGATTTTTAAAACAGGTGAATCCCATTCATATGGCTTGTTTTTGTTGTTGTTAGGTGCCAGTTGAGTGGATTTTCGACTCATAAGGACCCCATGTGACAGAGTAGAACTGCCCCGCAGGGCTTTCTAGGCTGTAATCTTTATGGGAGCAGAGAGCCAGGTCTTTCTCCCACAGAGACACTGGGTGGGTTCAAACTGCCAACCTTTTGGTTAGCCCCTGAGTGCTCTTTTGATGGCTTAAAGGGTTTGTATTCATCTACACTGACACAGAAGTATATGAGTGCACAATTTCATTATAAAAACTGGGTATTTTTATTTGAAAACAATATTTATTATTTTTTCAGTTGGAAAATGCTGCCCCATTGTTGCCTTTAATTTAATTGCATTTTTTGTGAGAATTGTCTGTGTTTTACCCTTTGCCTAATTATCCATTAAGGCCTTATTATTTTCTTGTCTATGCATGTGAGCTTTTTATATAATTTACTTTGGTTTTATCTCCACATCATTCAAAAATTGATTTGAACAGGTTTTTTATATTATAAAGATGATATAAAAATGATCATAAGTCATTCTGACTGAAAATGTTTAAGTCAATTTGCCTTTTTTGCTTTAATGTTTATAGTTTAATTAATTATTTTAGAAAAGCTATCTTTGTATAGGGTGATTTCTTCTATCTTTTACTCAAACTCATGAAGTTATTATTCCTCTGGATATTTGATTATTATTAGATACTCTTTTGTGCTAGTTTTTCTAATTTTCTATTTTTTCTTTAAATCTTAACAGCATTTGGAACTCATTTGGGATTTTGTGTGAGATGTAGATTTAAGTTGATCCCCCTTTCCCAATTTCTAATCAGACAGTGTAACATCATTTATATAAACACTTTTAATTTCTGTATCATATTTTATATTCTTATGCATAATAAACTTTCTATATCGTTCCATTAGTGTATATGTCTAGTTTTGTATCAGAACTAATACTGTTCTGATTTTGTCTTATACTACATTTTACTATCTGATACAAGTAGTCCTTTATCCTTGTTCATCGCTTTCAAACTATTACTTATAATTTCACACATTTGTTTTTCTAAATAAATTTTGTTTTAATTTTGCAGAATACTAGGAGAAATTTTGTTGGACTTTTGATTAGGATTGAACTAAGGATAGACATTATTTTGGTGAAGAATCAAGTACCATGTATCTAATTTTTCCATTTAGGAGCAGAAATGTTTCTCCTTTACCAAACCAATAAAATTATCTCTCAACACGTGAGGAATGTATATCTCTTATGTACAATATATAAGTAGAGTATCACCATATAAGTAATCTACCTTTCTTGCTAAATCCATATTTTACATTTTTGTAGCTATTTGAAAATAAATTGACCATTATAACGGTATTGCTGGTGTGCTACGTACCTACCCACTGCCCTCAAGTTGATTCTGACTCATAGCGACCCCTAGGACAGAACAGAACTGCCCCATAGGGTTTCCAAAGAACGGCTGGTGGATTTGAACTGCTGACCTTTTGGTTAGCAGCTGAATGGATGTTATTAATTTTGTCATGTTTATCATGCATCTGGAGTCCTGGTGGCACAGTAGTTAAGGGCTCAGCTGCTAATCAAAAGGTCAGCAGTTCAAATCCACTAGCAACTCCTTGGAAACCCTATGGAGCAGTTCTACTCTGTCCTACAGAGTTGCTGTGAGTCAGAATCAACCCGACAGCAACGTGTTTGGATCAAGAATCTGGAGAGAGTAAAGATTTTTTATGAATGTAAATAGATTTTTAGCCAATTTCTTTGGCTTTTTTAAGTATATAGTTACATACTCTTTGCAAATAATTATATTTGAATCTGTTTCCGATAGTAATGCTTGATTAAGTAATTGCCTAATATCACACAGCTAGTAAGCAGTGATGCTGGCACTGGCTCTGTGATCTGGTGGAGAGCAGAGGCCACACTCGGACTCCCTCTGCAGACTTTGAGGATGCTTCTCTGGAGGCAGGACCACAGGGCGGGTCCTGGGGTTCAGAGCCTGCTCCACCTCTACACACAGACTGACTTTACACTGGGAAAGTCTCTTACTTCCCAGAGCCTCAAGGGTTCAGATTTCTAAGAATTTTATCAACTCTGAAATACTTTGAAATGGAATTACATTGAGAAAGTTATCTGGAAGTCATCAGTTTGGGGCAGAGGGTTTTAGATAAGAAAAATCCAGTAAGAATTGCTGGAAAAAGGAAACACACGAGGTGAAGAGCAACTGATATCACTTGTCCACAGACCTGATAGAAACAAACTCATGGCTCCTTTTGTTATACTATGGGTCAGGGCGAGATACTCACTTCTTCTGCTAGAGGTTCCTTAACACTAAGCTGCTCGATAACTCTCGTCTAGATGGCTTCATTGAAAAGAGTAAAAAAGGTCGCATCATTGCTGCGGTATTTTGTTGTTGTTCACTGCAATATTCATTGGTCTAGTGCTAGAGACCTGGGTAATGAGCACGCACCAGAGACTATCATGGTAGAAAGATGGAGAAGAAGGACAAGTGGAACAAGCTAATGGGAGAAAAGGAAGAGAATTAAAAAAAAAAAAAAAAATTATCATCATATGAGTACTAGTACATAACATTGTGGTGAAGACTTTAGAACCACACAGTCTAAATTCTTATTCTGACTTTATCAGCTGTGTGAACTCTGGTCCTCCGTTTCCGCATCTTTAAAATCCATAATAACAGTTTAAAATGGGGATAATAACAGGACTTACTTCATAGGACTGTTGTGAAGATTAAATGAGTTAATAATGTAAAGAGCTTAGAAAATATACCTGGCACACAGTAAACTGTCAAATTTTACTACTATAATTTCCCCTAAAAAACATTAAAGATACACAGCAGATTAGGCACGTTTTCAGAAGTGTTCCTGCTGATAATCCTGCCCCAACATTCTCCGATCACGCCTTTCTGAGATGGCTACTTGGGTGCCTTGTTAATCTAAAATTTAGGTTAAGCATTTTACTGTTAGAATTCAAAGAACTGTAGCTCTCTAGTTCTTTTATATTTATGAGGTTTAATTCCAGTTTATGTTCCAGCTTGCACATTACATTCTTTAGTTGATTTATTGCTACTTCTTTTTTTTTTGAATTGTACTTTAGGTGAAGGTTTACAGAACCAATAGTTTCTCATTAAACAGTCAGTACATGTATTGTTTTATGACATTAGTTAACAACCCCACGACATGTCAACACTCTCCCTTCTCCACCGTTTTTTTTTTTTTTTTTTTGGTGAAAATACACATAGCCAAAGAGACACCATTTCAAAAATTTCTACACGCACAATTCAGTGACATCGATTACGCTCTTCCAGTTGTGCTGCTATTCTCACTTTAGATGAAGGTTTACAGAACAGAATAGTTTCTCCTTAAGCAGTTAGTACACATGTTACCCTAGGACCATGGTTAACAACCCCACTGCATGTCAACACTGTCCTTTCTCACCCTTGGGTTCCCTATCACCAGCTTTCCTGTCCCCTTCTGCCTTCTAGTCCTTGTCCCTGGACTGCTGTTATTACTACTTCAAGTAATGCTATTTGTAACACTTTTCATCCTCAGTTCTCTAAAGTTTTGCAAATCTCAATTCATTCCAGCTTATAGGTAAGTGGGTGGTAAGTAGCAGAATCTCTCCCTTTTCGAGCAAAAAAAAAAAAGAAAAACCTAAAGGCATAGTGGTGATGCCCAACAAATTGGTGGTAGGGTTGGTAATATAATGATGGGGTTGATTCATTGCTTGGGCCTCTGTGCTCTGAGGCACTCCCAAATAGCTCACTTCTTTAACAAGGGTGAGCAAGGAAGGGCACAGACTCTTCACCTCTCGCAGGGAGTCTCAGTTATCTAGCGCTGCTATAGCAGAAACACCACAAGTGACAGGTGGCTTTATTTATTTATTTATTTTTGTTTATCTTTGTAGTTTAAGTGAAAGTTTACATTTCAAGTTAGTCTCTTATACAAAAATTTATGCATGTATTGTTATGTGACCCTAATCGCTCTCCCTATGCTGTGACAGCACACTCCTCCTTTCCGCCCCTGATTTCCTGTGTCCATTCAACCAGCTCCTGACCCTCTCTGCCTTCTCATCTCACCTCTGGACAGGAGCTGCCCATTTAGTCTCCTGTATCTACTTGAGCTAAGAAGCACACTCTTCAGAGTATCATTTTATGTCCCACAGTCCAGTCCAGTCTTCGTCTGAAGAGTTGGTTGGCCTCGGAAATTGTTTTAGTTCTGGGCTGATAGAGAATCAGGGGACCATGCTTTCCAGGGTTCCTCCAGTCTCAGTCAGACCGTTAAGTCTGGTCTTTTTACTAGAATTTGAGTTCTGCACCCCACCTTTCTCCTGCTCAATCAGGGACTCTCTCTTACCTGTCAGGGTCGTCATTGGTGGTAGCTGGCACCTTCTAGTTCTTCTGGTCTCAGGCTGATGAAGTCTCTGGTTTATGTGGCCCTTTCTGTCTCTCGGGTTACTGCTTTCCTTGTGTCTTTGGTGTTCTTCATTCTCCTTTACTGCAGGTGATAGGGATCACTTAGATGGCTGCTTGCAAGCTTTTAAGACCCCAGACGTGACTTACCAAAGTAGCATGAAGAACATTTTCTTCATAAAGTTTGTTACGCCAGTTGACCTAGATGTCCCCTGAAAGCATGGTCCCCAGACCCCCACCCCTGCTACTCTGTCCCTTGAAATGTTTGACTGTATTCAGGAAACTTCTTAGATTTTGTTTAGTCCAGGAGGGATGGCTTTAACAAACAAAAATTTATTTTCTCACAGTTTAGAAGGCTAGAAGTCCAAATTCAGGATAACGGCTCTAGGAGATTTTTCTCCCTCTGTTGGCTCTTGGTGGGAAAGTCCTTGTCTCTTTTCAGCATCTGTTCTTTGGTTCCTCGGAGATCTCATGTGGTGTGGCATCTATCTTCCCCATCTGTGATTTTTTGCTTAATCTTCTCTTTATATCTCAAAAGAGATTCATTTAAGACACACTCTACACTAATACTGCCTCATTAACATAGCAAGGAAAACCCATTCCCCAATGGGATTATAGCCACAGTTATCAAAACAAAAGTCAAACCCATTGCCATCGAGTTTAATTCTGACTCATAGCAACCCTATAGGACAGAGTTGAACTGCCCTGTAGGGTTTCCAAGGCTGTATGTAAATCTTTTACAGAAGCAGACTGCCATGTTTCTCCTGTAGAGTGCCTGGTGGGTTCTCACCACTGACCTTTTGGTTAGCAGCCTAGTGCTCACCCTCTACTTTACCAAGCATGATGTTTTTCTCCAGGGACTGGTCCCTTCTGATAACATGCCCAAAGTATGTGAGACAAAGTCTCACTATTCTTGTTTCTAAGGAGCATTCTGGCTGTTCTTCTTTCAAGACAGATTTGTTTATTCTTCTGGCAGTCCATGGTATATTTAATATTCTTTGCCAACACCATAATTCTAAGGCATCAATTCTTCTTCAGTCTTCCTTATTCATAATCATTTGTTAATCTAATCCCTTTACGAGTTCGATTCTTTAGTAGTCAAGAGACCTAGGTTCTGGTTTTGGTTCTGCTACTAACTAGCTGGTCTTGAGAAAATCACTTAACTTCCCACAGCCTTGTTTTTTTCATCTTTAAAATAAGGGACTGATCACTAGGGCCCATTCATACATACAAAGCTTAATGAGCTGTGATTTAAAAAGTGTTCTGAAAAACGTTCAATAAATTTCATTTAGTCCACAAATGTGGACTCGACACCCAGGCCAGACACTAGGAATGTAAAGTCGTTGCTCTTCTCCCCAAGGAGCCCATGGCTTAGTGGAGGACAAATGTGTAGCCACATTGAGAGGGACACAATGTTGCAGCTAAGAGTAGAGGTTTGTCCCAGCTCAGACACTTCCTATATTTATGACACCAGATACTCTTCTTAACCTCTCTGTGCCCCAGTTTCCTCATCTTAAAATGGGACTCATTTTATTTGAATGACAGGAGAATTAAATGAGCAAATAAAAATAATTGATTAAAACAGTTTCTGGATGTTATAGACGAGTGAGTTTTTATGGGTGCTTTTTGGGGGGTTTCCCAGCTTTCATTTAAAGCACAGCAGCTGTCTGTAAAAGTTTTATAAATTAGGCATTTGTGTACTATTTCATTTGAACAAAAGGTTTCACTGCTAAACAAAGAGAAATGAAGTAAGAAGTTTGAATATCAAGGCTTTTGTTGTAGAAAAAGAGAATGTTTTCTTGATGAAGATTATGTCTAAATCCAGGTGAATTGGATCATACCTTGGTACAGCCTGTACTCTATTCAAGAACCACTGTGAATGATGGAAGTGCCCCTCAAGACAGAGATAAATAACTGTCATCCTGCTTGAAAATCACAGAGCTGACCAGAACATTAGAAACATCCTGTTCAGCTCGTTCATTTACAGGAGGGGGTGAAGTGACTTACCCAAGGTCACAAAGCTTGGTAGGGGGAGACCCTGCCCTGGGCTTGGTTCTTCCCAATCTACTGTGATCCTGGGGATTTGTGCTGGTGGAATACGTCAGGTCTAAAATGACTTATTGACTTGGATCTCATTTGTTTGTTGGCTCTTTTTATCAGTAAATATTTCTTATTGTATTTCTAAAAGATAAGGACTTGTTTTTGCAACAACATAATACCATTATCACACCTAAAAGATCAATTAACAATAATTCTTTAATGTCATAAAACACCCAGTGAATGTTCAAATTTCAGATTTTGATGCAGGGTTTAATGTCAAGCTGATCAAGTTTATGTGACCTTTGAAATCCTGTGTAACATTTCTGGGTCTCAAATTCCTCATCTGTGAGCTGGGGATGATTCTAATATCATTAGGATTGTTGTGAAGATCAGATGAAATTTGCAAAGTCCTAGTAAAATGAAGCATATATTAAGCATTTAATAAAACACTGTTGTGCATGGGGTCATCATGAGTCAGAATTGACTTATTGGCAACTGTTTTGGTTTTGTTATGATCAAAATAAAGTGCCTGGCACATGGTAGATACTTAATACATCTTAGTCATTATTACTAAACAAACAATGATAATATGCTATAATGAGTGCTAGATCCATAGAGAGGAGAATTTGTCTGAAGGGTTAGGAGACAAACACCGCCTAGAAAAGATGTTCCTTGAGAGGACAGGTGGACAAGTCCAGTGGGGTGGGCAAAGGGCCCTCCAGTGGGGAGGCAGAACTGAATTAAGGTGCCTTTCTAGAAAGGGTACAAAAACACCCCTGGAAAAAATTAGAAATATGGTGCCTGTGTTAGTCATCTCGTGCTCCTATAACAGAAATACAACAGGTGGATGGTTTAACAAGAGAAGTTTATTCTCTCAGAGTCCAGTAGGCTACAAGTCCAAATTCAGGGCGCTGGCTCCAGGGGAAGGCTTTCTCTCTCTGTCGGCTCACGAGGAAGGTCCTTGTCATCAGTCTTCCCTTGGTCTGGGAGCTTCTCTGCGCGGGAACTTCAGGTCCAAAGGATGCGCTCTCTTCTCCCGGCACTGCTTTCTTGGTGGTATGAGGCTCCCGTGTATCTCTGCTCGCTTCTGTCTTTTATATCTCGAAAGAGATTGGCTTAAGACACCGTCTAATCTTGTAGACCTCATCAGTATAACTGCTGCTAATCCATCTTATTACATCATAGTGATAGAGTTTACAACACATAAGGAAATCACATCAGATTACAAAATGGTACACAATCATAAAATACTGGGAATCATGACCTAGCCAAGTTGACAGATATTTTTGGGAGACACAATTCAATCCATGACAGTGCCATTTAGTAGCAGTTTTCCCATATTACTCCTTTTGTAATTGGTGAAATGTAAAATGGTTTGGCTCCTGTTTTGGACTGTAATAAATCTCTAGTTTTTAATGTGAACATGTGACAGGGAAATAATTATTGCCTTTAAGGCGGGTGGATCTTGGTACCTAGAGAATCTTTTGTTTGCTAGTCACAAACAAATTCCTCAATCTCAGTATAAAGTATGAAGCATGCAAACTTAGAGAAACTAGGACAAAGTTAAATGGCTTCACATAAAAAAAGAGAGAGTGTGGAGGTCTACAAAGGGGAAGATGGAAGAGAAAAGCCTGCATACTAGAGAAGGGAAAAGGGAGGAGACCCTACCACTGAAGATGTGAGAATAGGGAGAAGGGACATGGCTGGTGGGGACATTTCCCATGAAATGCCATATGCCCAGGGATGTAACCCACCTCCCTGTCTCCTCTGTGAAATCTTTAGGAGGTTCTCCTTGCTCAATAAAGAGCTTAGTTATGGGAATGCTGAAAGAAGAGATTGAGGAGACAGTGGACATATGGGCTACAAATGTACATAAATTATGCAAATCTGGTTCACGGAAAATCAGTTTCTTATCATTCTCACTGAATAGATGTTGATCCAGTTTAAAGAAAAATATGCAAAATTATGAGCCTGGCAAGCTGGTTCTGGATTCAGGGACCAGTACCAGCAGAGGTAAGAAGCTGGGACATTGTGGCGTTTACTGGAGAAATGGCAGGAAGTAGGGTAGAGGTGGCATGCTGGGTGTGTGCGGGGAGTGGCAGAAACAAATCTAGAGAGAGATGTAAAGCTGCACTCTCAGAATTTTGGACAAATCTGTCTAGTACAGAAGTTCTTAAAAATTTTTTCTGCCTTAGTCTAGTGAAGCCCATGGACTCCTCAGAATAACATTTCTAAATACATAAACAAAATACACAGGATTACAAAAGAAAACAATTAGAGCAAAATAGTTACCTGTGTTTTATTGACTATGCAAATGCATTCAGCTGTGTGGATCCTAACAAATTATGGATAACATCACGAAGAATGGGAATTCCAGAACACTTAATTATGCTCATGAGAAACCTGTACATAGAACAAGAGGTGGTCGTTTGAATAGAATAAGGGGATACCGCGTGGTTTAAAGTCAGGAAAGGTGTGCGTCAGGGTTGTACCCTTTCACCATACCTATTCAATCTGTATGCTGATCAAATAATCTGAGAAGCTGGAATATATGAAGAAAAATGTGGCATCGGGATTGGAGGAAGACTCATTAACAACCTGCGTTATGCGAATGACACAACCTTGCTTGCTGAAAGTGAAGAGGACTTGAAGCACTTCACTGATGAAGAGCAAAGACCACAGTCTTCAGTATGGATTACACCTCAACATAATGAAAACAAAAATCCTCCCAACTGAACCAATAAGCAACATCATGATAAATGGAGAAAAGATTGAAGTTGTCAAGGATTTCATTTTTCTTGGATCCACAGTCAACACTCATGGAAGCAGCAGTTGAGAAATCAAAAGACACATTGCACTGGGCAAATCTGCTGCAAAAGACCTCTTTAAAGTGTTGAAAAGCAAAGATGTCACCTTGAAGACTAAGGTGTGCCTGACCCAAGCTACGGTGTTTTCAGTCACCTCCTATGTATGTGAAAGCTGGACGATGAATAAAGAAGACTGAAGAAGAATCAATGTCTTTAAATTGTGGTGTTGGAGAAGAATATTGAATATACCATGGACTGCCAAAAGAACGAACAAATCTGTCTTGAAAGAAATACAACCAGAATGCTCCTTAGAAGCAAGGATGGAGAGATTACGTCTCACATACTTTGGACATGTTGTCAGGAGGGATCAGTCCCTGGGGAAGGACATCATGCTTGGTAGAGGGTCAGTGAAAAAGAGGAAGACCCTCAACGAGAGTGACTGCAACAATGGGCTTAAGCATAACAATGATTGTGAGGATGGTGCAGGACTGGGCAGTATTTCGGTCTGTTGTGCATCGGGTTACTATGAGTCGGAGCTGACTCAATGGCACCTGACAACAACAACAGTTATCAAATATTTTTTAAAACAGATTTGTGATATAGTAATAGATGTACTTCTTTATTAAGGTTTAACAAGATCTTGGAGGTTCAGTGGGTTTGATTCTGACCAATGCACCTCAAGCACAGCCATTTCCTGTCTGTGACTGGAAGCTTGCGTGTTGCTGTGATGCTGAACAGATTTCAGCAGAGTATACAGACAATGATGGACTAGGAAGAAAGGCCTGATGATCTACTTCTGAAAATCAGCCAATGAAAACCCTATGGATCGCAATGGTCTAATCCACAACCAATCGTGGAGATGGCACACGACTGGGCAATGTTTCATCGTGTTGTTTATAGAGTTGTCATAGGTTGGAGGGTGACTCGGGGCAGCTAACAATAACAACAACAAAAAAGATCTAGCGTTCAGTCTAATAACTACCATAATTCAAAAGAGTGATGATATTTCAAGGTAACTGCAACACTATAATATGATATGAAAATAACTGATTGCTATTGTTGAAAAACTCACAGGTTCCTGCTGATACTACTGTGGTTTATTGACTGGGTCATTGTTAGGTGTCATTGAGTTGGTTCGGACTCATTTGGACCCTCTGTACAACAGAACGAAACACTGCTTAGTCCTGTACCATCCTCACAATCGTTGATATGTTTGAGCCCATTGTTGCAGCCACTCTCTTTGAGGGTCTTCCTCTTTTTTGTTGACCCTTTACTTTACCAAACATGATGTCCTTCTCCAGGGACTGGTCTGTCCTGATAACATGTCCAAAGTATGTGAGACTACATTCATTATTAAAGGAAATGCTAAATTTCAATTAGAAGTCATTGAAAATAAAGATGTAAATTATTTTCCATCTAAGCTCACAGATCCCACCCCTGCCACACACACATCAAATTTCATCCACGGGGCGGTCCTATAGATCTCTGGTTAAGGACACCTTCTCTAGATCCTAGAACTCAGTCAGTTCAATTTCCCACCTCAAAGATTCTGCTGCTCCATCCCATTATTGTCCTCTTCTAAGGCTTCCCAGCTGAGCTGCACTGATTTTCTCTTTGTTTTTTGGCAAGCATTTCCAGTGCCTTCTAGAGCCAGCCTCACCTGTGTTCTTTGATATTCAGGAAGAGCAGAGCTTCCCTTGACATTGACTGAAGCAACGTTGTGAGAAGTTGTGGTGAGTGAGAAGGAGGGAGTGCCACCTATGGAATCTTCAAACCAGTAGTTGGCCTTTTATGTTGGCTGCTGGAAAGATGCCTTTGATTCGTTGGTTACTAGCAATAATTTGTAGTGTGTTTATGGTACTTTTGAACTTCAAAGGACTTGGCCGGTATTATTAACTAATGATGTCTCAGTTCTTCTGTTGAGTTGATTATGGTAGTAGGATTGCTTCTTATAAAAATCTCTGTTGAATATTACTCCACTATTCCCGAGACCTTATTGAGGTGACTAAAAGGGAGATATGCCCAAGAATAATTAAACCATTATTTTACCGGAGGCTCTCTACTATTCAAATAGAAGGAGTACTCTTCAGGCTAGTCATGGCAGATAACCAAATGGATAAATGAATTCCTTTCTTTCCCATTGAGCCCAGAATCCTTTTCCAGACAATATTCCTGGCAATCATTACCTAAAGAAGGTTTTTGAGATGAATATATTTGCCTAGATTATGCCTTTGATATAATATCACTGTTAAGTAACCTTTTATTAATCTCCATTTTCTATTGAATAAAGCTTAGACTTCTCATTATGGCATTCAAGGCCTTCCCTAAACTCATCCCAGCCCATCTTCCTACCATTATCTGCTACCTCAGAGTCAGACCCTATATGCTGTATTTTCCTAAACACAGGCTGGTCTCTCACATAATCATTTTACTCAGGTCATTCCTTTTGTCTGGGATGCTCTTACCCTTGTTTTCTGCCATTCTTTGTACCCCCAGACACACATTCTCCACCAGTCAGACCTTCTTGACGCCTTCCCAGACGGCACTCATTGTTCTTTCCCATATGCTTTCTTGATACATTTCTTATCACTCCCTTGTCTCATTTTGCTCAAGTTGTACTTATTTATGTACCTCTGATTTCCCAGGTGATGAGCCCTGGTGGCTCAGTGGTTAAGAGCCCGGCTGCTAACCAAAAGGTCGGCAGGTCGAAGCCACCAGCCGCTCCTTGGAAACCCTATGGGGCAGTTCTACTCTGTCCTATAGGTTCGCTATGAGTCGGAATCAACTCAATGGCAACTGGTTTTTTTTTTTTAAGCAGGATTTCCTAGGTAGATCGTGAGCTCCTGAAAGGCAGGGACCACGTTTTCTATTCCACCCTGGCACCTAGTTCATTGCCATGCATTCTAAAACATTAAAATAATCGTACCAGGTTGGAGTAGCCTTCTCCAAACCCTGGTGCACCTTCACATTTCCATGTATGCATTTATTATCCCAGACCTTCCATCGGGTGCACCCTTCTCCCACTTCTATCTAGCAAAACGTCTACTCATCCTTCAAAGCTGAGATCAAATATCCCTTACACTCCGTACGCTTTCTTATCCCATCAAGACAAAATCAACTGCTCACCCATCTGGTGTTCATCTGCACTTGAAACAATGTCAGCTGCCTAGTAGGTGTTCAAGAACTAGTTGTTGAAACTAACAACTTGCTTCCAGCTCTTTGTTCATGGTGCAATCTTAGTTAAAGGGAGATGCATTGGTCAGCTCCTCAAGCTCTCAGATCAGACTTGCTGAACCGGAATTCCTTTGGTGAGGAAACACTGTTGTGGGTAGAATTGAGAGGTCAATGCCCCTGAAGTCTTACTTCTCTGTGCTTAGTTCTCAGACTATACAAATAGTTGAGACAAGGAAGGAAGGAAGGAAAGGAAGAACGGGGTCCGGGGGGTGGGGGTGGGGAGGGAGGAGAAATGAAAAAGAGGGAAGAAGGGAGAAAGGAAGAAAAACTTGTGAGGTTAAGAAAAGTCAAATTGTTCAAGTCTGTCATCAGAACACAGTTCAAGATATCTGCCCCTACTGTTAGAGCTTTATGCCAGAAGGTCGTAGAGCAAGCTAACAATTGAGTTTATGGCTGATCTTTACAGTAATAAAAGAAATCTAGAAAGAAGCTGCCTGGCACCATTTGCTGAAGACGTTTGTTAATACTGTCGAATGATTCATAATTATAAAGGGTGAGTGTACCATGTTTGTTCTGTAGTGGTTATGCTGAGACTCTTTAAGCCCTTTCTGCATCCAAGAGTCCTGTTTTATGTAAACAAGACCTCTGAGGAAGATACAGATGGGTGATAAAGATTAAAGGAGGTGAAGTATACTAACGTGAGGACAGATTAATAACGGCCTTTCCATCCTCTAACAGGAAAATCAATCGCTGTGAAATAATTGCACTTTTCAGTCCAAAAGGGGAGCAGAAATCCCAGACACAGCAATAGAAGAAAGATGAAATCAGGCAGGGTTCGTGGGTTGAATTAGTTTGTGAAGATAGTCTGCACCTTTGGAAACTGTCACCTGCTTGCCCAGCCAGGCCTCCAATGTGGCCCCCGTAGAGCTTTTCCTTGGCCACCAATGAAGTTTCCTTCGATGCTTTTAATGGTCACTGGGCATGATGAAGCTACGTAATGAGATGGAGAGGAAGCAGGAGGAAGGTAGGACAGTATGAGTGCTGAGGTGGGAGGGAGAAGAAAAACGGGAAGACAGGATCAACAGAATTACCATTTCATTTCTCATCACATAAAATAGTGGAAACCTGTATGTTGTTGAGATTTCTTTGAAATGAATACAGCTTTGATGAAACACAGCTGAGCTAATACAGGTGAAGTCATTTTCATATCAGCAATTCACTGTCTGAATTCCTAGACAAGGCAAGTAAAATGAGTCTCTAACTGACCAGAGCTTACATGTTGTTTTCGTTAGCTGCCATTGAATCAATCTGCAGTCCTGCGCCATCTCCCATGATTGGTTGCAGATCAGACCATTGTGATCCATAGGGTTTTCAATGGCTGATTTTTGAAAGTAGATCACCAGGCCTTTCTTCCTAGTCCATCTTAGGTAGCTCTGCTGAAATCTGTTCACCAACGTGCAAGCCCCCACTGACAGACAGGTGGTGGCTGTGCATGAGGTGCATTGGTTGGAAATCGAACTCGGGTCTCCTGCATAGAAAGTGAGAATTCCTGTGCTTAGTGCTCTGACTATACAAATGGTTGAAATCTAGGAAAGAAGGAAGGAAGGAAAGGAAGGAAGGAAGGGAGAGAGGGAGGGAGGAATGAAGGAAGGGAGGGAGGAAGGAAGAAGGGAGGATGGGAGGGAGGGAAGGAAGAAAAAGAAGGAAGGGAGGGAAGGAGGGAAGGAAGGAAAGAAAGAAGGAAGGAAGGAGGGAAAGGGAGAGAAGGAAGAATGGGAAGGAGGGAAGGAAAGAAGGAAGGGAGGGAGGAAGGAGGAAGGGAGGAAGGCAAGGAGGGAAGGAGGGAAGAACCACCAATGTCCTTGAGCCTATATAAGTCACTTCAATATGTAAAGTGTCACACATCAAAGATACCCATGGCATCACCCAGATCTTTAGCTGGCTCAAGCCTATTTGTCCAAAGTTGGCAAGAAGACAGCTCCAAAGGGCCTGCTTTATGTCACTGAATTCTAGAAAGTGTTCCCAACACAAAAATGGCCTCTTCTAATCTTCAGGCCTTCATACAGCCCTGGCATAGGGCTGACTTGATGGCTGCATCTCACAAAAACTCCTCATATTCATGCCCTAGTAGGGCAGGGACTAGGATGAGGCAAGCCAGACACCTAGGGGGCCAAATTTAAGGAGGCACTCACTCTCATGTGCTGGCCCTGCACTTGCATAGCCTTGAGAATAAATGCCTCCTTAAATTTTGTGCCCTGGGAGCCTCCTTTGCCTCACCCTGGTCCTGGCTCCCATTCTGACACCTCTTATGCCCTTGAGGGAGATCTGTGTGTTGTTTTAGTTTAAAAGCCTTGGTGCTAGGTTACCCTCACCCAGCTTTACTGCTCTTCTCATACCAGCTTTTTTCTGAAAAGAGTCAGCTAACGTTCTCTTTCTTTACATTGGTTAGTTTAAAGAATTTGAAGACCAGAACCCTTGGATGGTATTTTAAAGTGCACCATGAGTACTATTCTGATGGGGTCCACTTTGCTTTCTTGAAGATTTCAGAGAGAGCTTAATGCAAAGGCTGGAACCTACCATGGAGCTGTCCTGACTTGCCAGGACCAAAATGACCCCAGGTACACAGGGACTGCTCCACCCAGGGCTGGCTTAGAGGGCCTGTGCTTGGTTTGGGAACCCTGGTGGCATAGTGGTTAAGTGCTACAGCTGCTAACCAAAAGGTAGGTAGTTTGAATCCACCAGGCTCTCCTTGGAAACTCTATGAGGCAGTTCTGCTTTGTTCTATAGGGTCACTATGAGTCAGAATTGACTTGACAGCAATGGGTTTGGTTTTTGTTTGGTGCTTGGTTTAATACTCCACCATCGCATTTATGAAATTCTTAATAATTTTTTTACAAGGGGCCCCACATTTTTATTTTGCACTCAACCACTGCAAATTATGTAGCCGGTCCTGGCTCCACCTAACAGAATAGATTAAAAAGATCTGGTATGTCAAACAATCCCACTCCTTTAAAATCCTTCCTGACTGTTCCTGGGGTAAAGACAATTCCTTAACACGGCCTATAAACCCTGCACTGTCTGGCTCAGTTCGCCTCTGTACCCCCTTTCCTTCTTGTCGACTGTGCTTCTGTCACTCTGGTCTTCTTGCAGGCTTCAAGGTCACCCCATCCCCTCTGACCTCAGGATGCAATGGCTATTTCCTCTGTCTGGAATACTTTTCTCAAGCCTCCGACCCAGCCTGACGTTAGCTACTACAGCTAGTCCTGTGGTTCTAAGCTCAGCCCTTAATTCCTCAGGGAAGCTTTCCCTTACCCATCAGGCTAGATTGAGTTCCATGTTGGACATTCTCACAGTGTTCCTTTAACATTTACCACAATTTGTAATTAAATCATTGTACAATTATGTTTCCCATGTGATTCCATTTTATCCAGGAACCTTGTCTGTTTTGCTCACTTGTGTAGGTTTAAGGTCTAGCACAGTCTAACACCCAATTATTGTGTGCTCAACAGCAGTACCAGTACAAGTTGCTGTCAAATTCATTGTGATTTATGGTGACCACATGTGTGTCAGAGTAGAACTGCGCTCCAAAGGGTTTTCAATGGCTGATTGTTCAGAAGTAGGTCACCAGGCCTTTCTTCCAAGGATCCTCTGGATGGACTTGAAACTCCAACCTTTTGGTTAGCAGCCAAGCGTGTTAACTGTTTGTACCACCCAGGGACTCCAGGCACTCAAATAAACAGTTGTTAAATGGACGGAGAAGGAAGGCGCCCAGGGTCATCTGGGCTGGGGATGTGCAAGGATGTGTGAGAGGAATTTGGAGGTGGGGTGAGGGAGGTAACCTTTGGAAGGAACTGGAGTAAAGCTGGATGCTTTTTGGCTGTTACCTCTCAGGACCAGACAGCCAATGTCTCCAACCTGAAGTCATTCTCTGAAGCTAGCTCAGTTCCAGTCCAACTTCTATAGTCACAGGAGACGATGAACGAGCAAAGTTTAATCATGTTGAATTTGATTCCCTGATGGTCAACCCTGATATCTCAGTAATTAGGGGAAAATATACCATATTAGACTTTCTGATGAGGATGAGAGCTTTCAGTTTGCAGTGTGGTTTGTGAAACATTTTAATGTTTGGGTCCTTATTTCATCTTTTCCTCCTTTATTTTATGGTACACTTCCCTTTGGTGGTTTTATTCCCTTTGATAGACTTGTAAAAGCATTTTTCCCCCCTAACTCTTGTGTAGCTCATTTTGTATCTTTGCTTCCTTTATCTTTTCTTTTGCAAGCCACAGAAAGTCATGCGCTCTTCTTTGATGTCCTGCTACAGCTCCACATTTCTTTATTGTGCTTTTTTCACTTGTGATCTTTGAAATACCCCCACAAGGTCAAAGTGACTGCTACTTGTTACCGGGAAAAAGAAAGTCAAGACTCTTTCCTAGCTCTAGGACACCAACTTTCTTCCAACTCCCCCATCTTTCCCCCTGACCCTGCCCCAAAATATCTTATTCCTCAGGTCATCAGTGCTCCTTGTTTTGCTTCTAAAAAACAGTGTGACTTTCTATTGCTTCCCTCTTTGAGAGAGACTCAGGTCTTTTTTTAAAAAAATCTTTTCTTCTTACAAGAGAAAAAAAGATAAAGAAATGGCAACTTATCTAAGCAACTGTTCAGTTGTCTGAAGACAGAGATTTATAACTGAAATGTAGAGGCTTCTCTAAGGAACTGTTCTTCATAGCCTTGTCATCATCAGCTGGTGGTGTCATTGAACTCCTCAGTGAGTACCACAAGGGAATGTTCTTCTTCCTTATTTCCTCCCTGCCTCCTTGGAATAGCCAGAAATAGAGGCAGTGGCATAACGTATTTGATTATTAATTCATCTTGATCTGATTCTTAGCTAAATGATGCTCCCAGTGACTGGTGATTTAGGAAAAAATGAAAATTTAGTAGAAATGCATCTAATTTTGGATGGCTTTGGGTCTGAATAAGGGAATGGGTTAGGCATTGATTTGATTGGTCTTACTTGGAGCCCAAAATATTTAGCCATTGGCTAAGGTGGTAAAACACTTTCTTTTGCTTTCTCGATTTTTTTTTTTTAAATAAGTTTCATACTCTGATTCTTTGCAAGTTTTGATACAGAAGCAAGTACTTGTTTCATTTCTCTCTTAACGCTCTATCCCACCAACATGTCTTTTTACTTGACTTGCTTCTTATTCCTTTGGCACATTATGCATACATCTTACTGTCTGTATTCACTTGAAAAATAACATTTGTAACTCTGTCTACCCAACCTCAGGAGTCCCTGGGTGGTGCAAACAGTTACGTGCTAAGCTGCTAACCAAAAGTTAGAGGTCTGAGTCCACCCAAAAGTGCCTCGGAAAAAAGCCCTAGTTATTTACTTCTGAAAAATCATCCATTGAAAACCCTATGAAGCACAGTTCTACTCTGACATGCATGGGGTCACCATGAGTCAGAATCAACTCAATGGCAACTGCTTTTATTTCTATCTGACTTCACCAATCATTATCTGTGTGACATTAGGCAAGATACATAACCTTTCTAAGCCTTGGTTTCCTCAAGTGCAAAATGCTGAAAATAATAACGATTATAGTAATAACAATAATATCTACTTCCTAGTGGTGTTTGTTAACTCATCCATTCATCCATTTATTCAATAAATAACAACCTGTGATATGCAGATGACACAACCTTGCTTGCTGAAAGTGAAGAGAACTTGAAGCACTTACTGATGAAGATCAAACACTACAGTCTTCAGTATGGATTACAACTCAACATAAAGAAAACAAAAATCCTCACAACTGGACCAATAAACAACATCGTGATAAATGGAGAAAAGATTGAAGTTGTCAAGGATTTCATTTTACTTGGATCCACAATCAACACCCATGGAAGCAGCAGTCTCAAGAAATCAAAAGACGCATTGCTTTGGGCAGATCTGCTACAAAAGACCTCTTCTGAGTGTTAAAAAACAAAGATGTCACCTTGAGGACTAAGGTACACCTGACCCAAGCCATGGTATTTTCAATCACCTCATATGCCTGTGACAGCTGGACAGTGAATAAGGAAGACTGAAGAAGATTCAATGCCTTTGAATTATGGTGTTGGCATAGAATATTGAATATACCATAGAGTGCCGGAAGAATGAACAAGTCTGTCTTGGAAGAAGTACAGCCAGAATGCTCCTCAGAAGAGAGGGTGGCAAGACTTCGTCTCATTTACTTTGGACATATTATCAGAAGGGACCAGTCCTTGGAAAAGGACATCATGCTTGGTAAAGTAGAGGGCCAGTGAAAAAGAGGAAGACCCTCAACAAGATGGGTTGACACAGTGGCTGCAACAATGGGCTCAAATATAGCAATGATTGTGAGGATGGCGCAGGACTGGGCAACTTTTCCTTCTGTTATACATGGAGTTGCTATGAGTTAGAACTGACTTGACAGCACTCAACAAAACAACTACAGTGATGTTTGTTAATTCATCTGTTCCTCCATTTATTAAACGAATATTTATTGGGCTCCTACTATGTGCCAGGTACTATTCTAAACGCTAGAGATACAGCACTGAAGAAAATAGTGTCTCTGCCTTCATGGAGTTAACACAGAGAGGAATAGAGAGACAATATGCAAATAAATATGAAGTATGTTCAGATGTGTTAAGTTCTTTGAAGAAAAATAAAGCAGAGTAAGGGAAAAAGAGAACCATGGGTGATGTTGCAGGTTGGACACCTGGAGAAGCAAATTTTGAGGAGACTAGAATGAAAGAAGCTTATGAGGTAGAGCTCTCAGGATCAACACCGTGGGGGCAGGAAATGAAGGATGAGGAAAAAGGCCTCAGCTGACCCTATGGTGGTCTTTAAAGCTGGGGATGGCCGTTGCTTTATAACTGACCCAAGTTGGGGACTTATACCATTGCTTTGATTAACCACTGGGCATGGGCCACCTGAGAAGTGGCTCCTTTCGGCTGAGGGCAATTCATAGAGGTGGCTGAGAGCTGAGGGTTGGCAGCTGAAATAACTCCCAGCAGCTAGGGGAATAAGTCCCTCAGTTCTTCAGGGGAGATATGGACATCACCATGTCCTCTATAGGAGATGGGGTGTATGATTTGATATACAGTGGTTAAGGAAATGTCTCCTATGATGGCATTTCAGCAGAGACCCAAAGGAAGTGATGATTAAGCCATACAGATATCCTGGGAAAGAGTATTCCAGGTAGAGGGACCAGCAAAGGCCCTGAGGATGGAGTGTTCTCCATGTGTTCAGGGAATACAAGGAGACCAGTGTAGCTGGAGGGGAATGATCAATGGGAGAATGCTGGAAAATGAGGCTGACATAGAGCATTGGCCCAGACCATGTAGGGCTTTGTAGCCCATGGTAAGCATTGCTGAGAATTACTTTAACTGATCCATGTAAACTGCTTTGGAATGTGTCTGAAACATAGTGCTCGATGAAACTGCTGTCATCACCATTATCATCATCATCATCACCACTACCACCATCATCATCATCGGTCATTGCTTTCTGTGACCGTCTTGTTTAGCTTTGTATTCCTCGTATCTACCACAAGCCCTAGCATGTAACTGGCACTCAGTACTTGTCTGTTGAACAAAACATACACATTCTTAGCTATCTCTGCACCTGTTTTGTTTTGTTTTAGTGCGCAGCAAACTTTGAAAACTCCTGTCTGCACCATTACTGCAGTTTCAGAGGTTAATAAGCTCTTGGAGAGAAAAGGATCATGCCTGTGTACCTGGTACTTTCTCATGTCCATACAACCCAGTTGTGCCCAGGGGCTTGTGACAGTGGTATACGACACACTTGCCCCTATTTCTGTGTTGAACACCACCACCTCCACATATAGTATATTTAGAATATTGACATTCTGTGCCTTCAAGAAGACTTCCTTGTATTAATCCTGTTTTCTTATTTCCAGAGTTTGGGGTTGGACCCGACATGTCATTTGCCTTTAAAAATTTAGCCAGTCCTGTTCAAATTCACCTTTACTGAACATTGCCTCTGATGTCTGCTCAGAGGATGTACCCAGGTTGCCAGCATCTTTCTGCAAAGAGTAGTATAGACACAAATGCTTTGAAACCATTAAATACCACCTACTACATACACCTGAGCAGAAGGTGGCCCCTAATATAAGCTGATCTCATATATTTTTTGGCCACGTTGAATACATAAATTTTTAGGCCAATTTTTTGGCAGATATGACTCTAAAAACTCTTAGGGATATACTGGTATTTTTATGCAGAAAACATGCACCGTCTATGTTGGTTTGCCAACCGTGCCCCCCCTCCCACGAGGTATTTTCATAAGCACACTATGTTACATGTTGCTGTGAAAAAATTAGGATAGTGCGCTTACGAAAATACCTCAAGAGGGGAAGGTATGGTTGGCAAACAAACGTAGAAGTCACGTGTTATTTGGGTAAAAATACAGTAAATGAAATAGACAATCGCCTCCTTAGAATTTATTAATTTAGATACACATACATATTTAAAATTATATGCATAAAATATTAATTTAGAAATATTGCTTTTTTTCCACTCACACATTTCATGAACGTATTTTATTCAGATTATTTATTCACGGCCATCTTTAACATTAGTATCTTTTTCTTTATAAAGCTACTGCTTGAGTCATCAAATTAATGATTAGGAATACAGTTTTCAGAGCATATCATCTTTATGTCAATTTTTGGATGCAGGATTGATGCTGTCGTTGTAAATTTTATTACAAGCCATGAGTACCCACTCATTTAATGATAGTTTTTTCTCACATTCTTTTCAAAGGTGTGTATTTGTGATCTGATGAAGTAACCATTTAAAGTATACTTTTTTGTGTGAAATTTTTTTTATTTTTTGTAATTTTTTTTGAGTTTTTTTTTTATTGTACTTCAGATGAAGGTTTACAGAACAAATAGTTTCTCATGAAACAGTAGTACCCATCTTGTTTTATGACACTGGTTAACAACCCCACGACATGTCAACCCTCTCCCTTCTGGACATTTTTTTTTTTTTTTGGTGAAAATATACATAGCCAAAGATATACCATTTCAAAAATTTCTACCTGCACAGTTCAGTGACATCGACTACGCTCTTCCAATTGTGCTGCTATTATCACTATAGATGAAGGTTTACAGAACAAAATAGTTTCTCATTAAACAGTACACATGTTGCCCTTTGACAATGGTTAACAACCTCACATCAACACTATCCTTACGCAACCTTGAGTTCCCTATCACCAGCTTTCCTGTCCCCTTCTGCCTTCTAGCCCTTGTCCCTGGACTGCTGTACCTCATTAGTCCCATTTGGTTTTATGGGGCTGTCCACTCCCCGGCTGAACGGTGAACCTTGGAAGTGACTTCACCACTGAGCTAAAAGGGTGTCTGGGGGCCATACGCTCGGGGTTTCTCCAGTCTCCTTTAGGCCAGTAAATCTGGTCTTGTTTTTGTGAGTTAGAATTTTGTTCTACATCCTTCTCCAGCTCTGTCCAGAACACTCTGTTGTGATCCCGGTCAGAGCAGTCAATGGTGGTAGCTGGGCACCATCTAGCTGTACTGGACTCAGTCTGGTGGAGGCCTTGGTAGCTGTGGTCCATTAGTCCTTTGGACTAATCTTTTCCTTGTATCCTGTTCTCTTCATTCGCCCTTGCTGCCGAAGGGATGAGACCAGTGGAGTATCTTAGATGGCTGCTCACAGGCTTTTAAGACCCCAGACACTATTCACCAAGGTAGAATGTAGAACATTGTCTTTATAAACTGTGTTACGCCAGTTGAGCTAGATGTTCCCCGAGACCATGGTCCC
This sequence comes from Dugong dugon, assembly GCA_030035585.1. Lineage (NCBI taxonomy): Eukaryota > Metazoa > Chordata > Mammalia > Sirenia > Dugongidae > Dugong > Dugong dugon. The sequence goes on along the minus strand of CM057463.1, from coordinate 13,070,876 downwards.
AACAGCCCTCCATCCAGCAATTCAGTCCCTTAGGGAGTTTGGGTGTGTCTATGGAGCTTCCATGACCTTTCCTTGTACAAGTTGTGCTGGTTTCCCCAGTATTGTGTACTGTCTCACCCTTCACCCAAGATACCACTTATCTATTCCCTGTTTAGTATTTCCCCCACCCCACCCCTCCCATCCCTCGTAATGAACAAAGATTGTTAGTTTTTGTGCGTGAACTTTTTCACGGGTTTTTACAATAGAGGTCTCATACAATATTTGTCCTTTTGTGACTGACTTATTTCACTCAGCCTAATGTCCTCCAGTTTCATCCATGTTATGAGATGCTTCACAGATTCATCATTGTTCTTTCTCGTTGCATAGTACTCCATTGTGTGTATGTACCATAGTTTGTTTATCCATTCATCTGTTGATGGGCATCTAGGTTGTTTCCATCTTTTTGCTATTGTGAACAATGCTGCCATGAACATAGGCATGCATATGTCTATTCGAGTGACGACTCTTATTTCTCTGGGATATATTCCTAGGAGTGGGATTGCTGGATTGTATGGTATGTCTATTTCTAGCTTTCTAAGGAAGCGCCATATCATCTTCCAAAATGGTTGTATCATTTTGCATTCCCACCAGCAGTGCATAAGAGTTCCGATCTCCCTGCAACCCCTCCAACATTTGTTATTTCCAGTGTTTTTGATTAGTGCCAGTAATGCTGGGGTGAGATGGTATCTCATTGTGGTTTTAATTTGCATTTCTTTAATGGCTAGTGATCTTGAGCATTTCCTCATGTGTCTGTTGGCCATTTGAATGTCTTCTTTGGTTCTTTTCCTTTGCCTATTTTTTAATTGGATTATTTGTCTTTTTGTTGTAGAGGTGTTGTGATTTTCTTGTAGATTATGGAGATTAGACCTTTGTCTGACTTGTAACACCCCAAAATGTTTTCCCAGTCTGTAGGTTCTCTTTTTACTCTTTTGGTGAAGTCTTTTGAAGAGCATAGGTGTTCGATTTTTAGAAGATCCCAGTTATCTAGCTTATCTTCTGGGGTTTGTATGTTGATGGTTATGGTTTGTATCCTGTTAATGCCGTGTATTAAGGCCTGTAGCGTTGGTCCTGTTTTTCATTCTATGAACTTTATAGTTTTTGGCTTTATATTTAGGTCTTTAATCCATTTTGAATTAGTTTTTGTATATGGCGTGAGGTATGGGTCCTGTTTCAGTTTTTTGCAGATGGATATCCAGTTTTGCCAGCACCATTTGTTAACAAGACTGTCTTTTCCCCATTTAATGGACTGTGGGCCCTTGTCGAAGATCAGGTGACCGTAGGAGGACGGATTTACATCTGGGTTCTCAATTCTTTCCTTTGGGCAATGTATGTGTCGTTGTCCCAGTACCAGGATGTTTTGAGTACCGTAGCTGTATAGTAGGTTCTGAGGTCAGGTAGTGTGAGTCCTCCAACTTTATTCTTCTTCTTCAGTAGTGCTTTACTTACTCGGGGCTTCTTCCCTTTCTGTATAAAGTTAATGATTAGTTTTTCCATCTCTTTGAAGAATGTTGTTGGTATTTGGATCAGGATTGCATTGTATTTGTAAATTGCTTTGGGTAGAATTGTCATTTTCACAATGTTGAGTTCATCTATCCATGAGCGTGGTATGTTTTTCCATTTATGTAGATCCCTTTGGGTTTCTTGCAGTAGTGTTTTGTAGTTTTCTTTGTATGGGTCTTTTATATCCCTGGTTAGATTTGTTCCTAAGTATTTTATTTTTTTAGGGGCTATTATAAACGGTATTTTCCTGATTTCCTTTTCATCATTCTCTTTATTGGTGTATAGGAATCCAACTGATTTCTGTACATTTATCTTGTATCCTGCTACTCTGCTGAATCTTTCTATTAGTTCCAGTAGATTTCTTGTGGAGTCTTTAGCATCTTCTATTTATAGTATCATATCATCTGCAAACAGGGACAGTTTAACTTCTTCATTACCAGTTTGGATGCCCTTTCTTTCTTTTTCTTGCCTTATTGCTCTAGGTAGAACTTCCAGCACAATGTTAAATAGGAGTGGCGACAAAGGGCATCCTTGTCTTGTTCCTGTTCTCAGGAGGAATGTTTTCAGCCTCTCTCCATTAAGAATGATGTTGGCCGTTGATTTTGCATAGATGCCCTTTATTATGTTGAGAAATTTCCCCTCTATACCTATCTTATTGAGAGTTTTTATCAGAAATGGGAGTTGGACTTTGTCGAATGCCTTTTCTGTATCAGTTGAGATGATCGTGTGATTCTTTTCTTTCCTTTTATTTATGTGCTGGATTACGTTGATTGATTTTCTAATGTTGAACCATCCTTGCATACCTGCTATGAATCCTACTTGGTCGTGGGGTATTATTTTTTTGATATGATGCTGAATTCTATTGGCTAAACTTTTGTTGAGAATTTTTGCATCTATATTCATGAGCGATGTGGGTCTGTAATTTTCTTTCTCTGTGGCATCTTTGCCTGGTTTTGGTATCAGCGTTATGCTGGCTTCATCGAATGAATTTGGAAGTGTTGCTTCCTTCTCTATGCTCTGAAATACCTTGAGTAGTACTGGTACAAGCTCTTCTCTGAATGTTTTGTAGAATTCTCCAGTGAAGCCATCTGGGCCAAGGCTTTTTTTTGTTGGGAGTTTTTTTTATTACCTTTTCAATCTCTTCTCTTGTTATGGGTATGTTCAGATTTTCAACATCACTTTGTTGTAGTTTGCGTAGGTAGTGTGTTTTAGAAATTTATCCATTTCCTCTAGGTTTACAAATTTGTTGGAGTATAGATTTTCATAATATTCTGTTATGATCCTTTTTATTTCAGTTGGGTCTGTTGTAATGTCACCCATTTCATTTCTTATTTGGGTTATTTGCATCCTCTCCTGTTTTTCTTTTGTCAGTCTGGCCAGTGGTTTGTTGATTTTGTTGATTCTTTCAAAGAACCAACTTTTGGTTTTGTTGATTCTTTCTATTGTTTTCCCGTTCTCTATTTCATTTATTTCTGCGCTGATCTTTACTATTTCCTCTCTTCTGGTGGCTGTGGGCTTTTTTTTTGCTGTTCTCTTTCTATTTGTTTGAGTTCTGTAGTTAATGTTTTGATTTTGTCCCTTTCTTCTTTTTTGATGTGTGCATCTATTGCTATAAATTGTCCTCTGAGGACTGCCTTTGCTGTATCCCAAAGGTTTTGGTATGATGTGTTTTCATTCTCATTTGATTCTAGGAATTTTTTGATTCCATCTCTGATTTCTTTTATTACCCAGTGATGTGTAAGCAGGGTATTATTCAGTTTCCATGTAATTGATTTTATTTCCTTGCTTTTTCTGTTGTTAATTTCTACATTGATGGCATTATGGTCAGAGAAGATACTTTGAATTATCTCAGCGTTTTGGATCGTGTTGAGGATTGCTCTGTGGCCTAAGATGTGGTCTATTCTGGAGAATGTTCCATGTGCTCTGGAAAAGAATGTGTACTTTGCAGTGGTTGGATGTAGTGTTCTATATATGTCTATGAGGTTAAGTTGGCTGATTGTGCCTTTTAGGTCTTCTGTATCTTTACTGAGTTTCTTTTTAGTTGTTCTGTCTTTTACAGAGAGTGGTGTGTTGAAGTCTCCTACTATTATTGTGGAACTGTCAGTTTCTCTTTTCAGTGTTATTAGAGTTTGTTTTATGTATTTTGGAGCCCTGTCATTGGGTGCGTAGATGTTTATTATGGTTATGTCTTCATGATGGATCATCCCCTTAATCATTATATAGTGTCCTTCTTTGTCTTTTATGGTGGATTTTGTTTTAAAGTCTATTTTATCTGAGATTAGTGTTGCCACTCCTGCTTTTTTTGGGTAGCTATTAGCTTGTTATATTTTTTCCCAACATTTGACTTTTAATAAATTCACATCTTTGTTTCTAATGTGTGTCTCTTGTAGACAGCATATTGATGGATCCTGTTTTCTTATCCATTCTGTGACTCTCTGTCTCTTTATGGGTGCATTGAGTCCATTTACATTCAGTGTAATTATTGATAGATGTGAGTTTGTTGCTGTCATTTTATAGTACTTTTTTTTTGTGGTGCTGACGTTTTCTTTGTTACTCTTACTCCCCTGTGCTGAGTTACTTTTGTTTGTGGATTTTTTTTTCTTTTATTTTGTTTTTGTAAGTTTTGTTTTTGCTGAAACTTTATGTTTTTCCTCTATTTTTATGAGTATGTTTGTTAACTTTATTTGTGATTAGCGTGAAATTTACCCTTATCTTTCTAGGTTTGAAGTGGTCTATTATTACTTTGTATCGCCTTGCCTTCCTCTCCATTTGAAGGTTCTGTACCTACACTATTTATTCCCCCTTTTATTGTTCTGATGTTATTGTCATTTACTGATTAACTGCTCTGATTCCCTGTTGTATTTCTTTTGGTTTTGGATAGTCCTCAAGAGTTCATTTCCTAGATTGGTATCTGGCTGGTACGATCCTGTGTCCTAGATTCTGCCTGTGAGCTGAAGTTGTTTGTTCTCAGATCAAAGAACTGCCTTTAATAATTCTTGTAAGTTTGGTTTGGTTTTACATATTCCCTTAATTTCTGTTTATCTGGAAATGTCCTAATTTTACCATCATGTCTGAACGAGAGTTTTGCAGGACATATTATCCTTGGCTGGCAATTGTTTTCTTTCAAGGTTTTATATATGTCATCCCATTGCCTTCTTGCCTGCATGGTTTCTGCCGAATAATCTGAGCTTAGTCTTATTGTTTCTCCTCTGTATGTGACTTCTTGTTTTTCATGAGCTGCTTTCAGGATTCTTTGTTTATCTTTGGTTTTGGTGAGTGTGATTATGATATGCCTTGGTGGTTTTCTTTTGAGGTCTATCCTATATGCGGTTCGTTGAGCTTCTTGGATGGCCAGCTTTTTATCTTTCATGATATTGGGGAAGTTTTCTGTAAGGAGTTCCTCAATGATCCTCTCTGTGTTTTCTGTTTTCTCCCCCTGTTCTGGAACTCCAATCAGTCGCAAATTTTTGCTTTTGATTGTATCCCACATAACTCTTTTTTTTTTTATTGATGTAATTAAATGAAGTTTACATGTCAAGTTAGTCTTCTATACAGCATTTTTTTTATAACATACATTGTTATGAGACCCCCAACCGCTCACCCCATTCTGTGACAGCACACTCCTCCCCTCTAGCCCTGATTCCCCATGAACATTCAACCAGCTCCTAACTCTCTCTGCCTTCCCCTCTCACCTCTGGACAGAAGCTGCCCCTTTGGTCTCTTGTCTAAGAGGCATATTCTTCACAAGTATCACATTATGTCCCACAGTCCAGTCCCATCCCTGTCTGAAGAGTTGGCCTCAGAAATTGTTTTAGTTCAGGGGTGGTGGAGAGACCAGGGGCCATGCTTTCCGGGGCACCTACAGTCTTAGTCAGACCATTAAGTCTGGTCTTCTTACTAGTATTTGAGTTCTGCAACCCATCGTTCTACTGCTCCATCAGAGACCCTCTGTTGTGTTCCCTGTCAGGACATTCATTGGTGGTAGCCGGGCACCATCTAGTTCTTCTGGTCTCAGGTTGATGAAGTCTCTGGTTTATGTAGCCCATTGTGTCTCTTGGGCCAATACTTTCCTTGTGTCTTTGGTGTTCTTCGTTCTCCTTTACTCCAAGTGGTTGGGACCGATTGATGCATCTTAGATGGCCGCTTGTAAACTTTTAAGACCCCAGATGCCACTCACCAAAGTAGGATGCAGAACATTTTCTTAATAAGGTTTGTTTTGCCAGCTGACATAGATCTCCCCTGAAAGCATGGTCCCCAGACCCCGCATCCCTGCTACTCTGTCTCTCAAAGCATTTGATTGTATTGAGGAAACTTCTTAGCTTTGGTTTAGTCCAGTTGTGGTGGCTTCCCCTGTAGTGTGTGCTGTCCTTTCCTTCACCTAAGATCATTCTTATCTACTATCTAGTTAGTGAATAACCCTCACCCTCCCTCTCCACCCCCGTAACCATCAAAGAATGTTTTCTTCTGTGTTTAAATCTTTTCCTGAGTTCTTATAATAGTGGTCTTATACAGTATTTGTCCTTCTATGCCTGACTAAATTCACTCAGCATAATAAGTTCTAGCTTCCACCAAGCTATACGATGTTTCACAGCTTCATCGTTGTTCTTCATCGTTGCATAATATTCCATTGTGTGGATATACCATAGTTTGTTTATACATTCATCCATCGATGGGCACTTAGGTTGCTTCCATCCTTTGGCTATTGTGAACAGTGCTGCGATGAACATGGGTGTGCATATATCTATTCTTGTGATGGCTCTTGTTTCTCTAGGATATATTCCAAGGAGCGGGATAGCTGGATCGTATGGTACTTCTATTTCTAGCTTTTTAAGGAAGCGCCAAATCGATTTCCAAAGTGGTTGTACCATTTTACAGTCCCACCAACAGTGTATAAGTGTTCCAGTCTCTCCACAGCCTCTCCAGCATTTGTTATGTTGTGTTTTATGGATTAATGCTAGACTTGTTGGGGTGAGATGATATCTCATTGTAGTTTTGATCTGCATTTCTCTGATGGCTAATGATCGTGAGCATTTCTTCATGTGTCTGTTAGCTGCCTGAATATCTTCTATGGTGAAGTGCCTGTTCATATCCTTTGCCCATTTTTTAATTGGGTTACTTGTGTTTTTGCTGCTGAAGTTTTTGAGTATCTTGTAGATTTTAGAAATTAAATTCTGATCGGATTTGTGATAGCCAAAATTTTTTTCCCAATCTGTAGGTTGTCTTTTCACTCTTTTGGTGAAGTCTTTGGATGAGCATAAGTGTTTGATTTTTAGGAATTACCATTTATCTAGTCTCCCTTCTGGTGCTTGTGCATTGTTACTTATGGTTTGTATTGTGTTTATGCCAGGTATTAGGGCTCCTAGCATTGTATCTATTTTTTCTTCCATAATCTTTATCGTTTTCAATTTTATATTTAAGTCTTTGATCCATTTTGAGTTAGTTTTTGCACATGGTGTGAGATATGGGTCTTTTTTCAGTTTTTTGCATATAGATATCCAATTATGCCAGCACCATTTGTTAAAGAGACTGTCTTTTCCCCAATTAATGGACTTTGGGCCTTTGTCAAATGTTAGCTGCTCATAGATGGATGAGCTTATATCTGGATTCTCAACTCTGTTCTATTGGTCTATGTATCTGTTATTGTACCAGTGCCAGGCTGTCTTGACTACCGTGGCAGTATAATAGGTCCTAAAATCAAGTAGTGGAAGGCCTCCCACTTTGTTCTTCTTCTTGAGTAGTGCTTTATTTATCCGGGGCCTCTTCCCTTTCCGTATGAAGTTGGTGATTTGTTTCTCCATCTCATTAAATCTTTTTTCCTTTTTATGAGTTTTCCTCAAGCAGAGTTGTATGGAAGTGTTTGTCTTCAATTCCACTGATCCTGTCTTCCACCATTTCAAATCTGCTCCTCAGCCCTTCTATAACACCGTTCACTTCTGAAATCTTGTTGTTTATCTTTTGGATGTCTAATTGTTGTTTTTGTATAATTTCTAGTTGTGAATTTATTTTGGCATTTTGTTCCTGCATTATTTTCCTGAATTCTTCCAATTTTTTGTCAGTGTTTTCCATGAATTTTTCTGCTTTTTCCATGAATTTGTCTATTTTTTCCTCATTTTTGTCTGCTTTTTGCTTCAACTCTTGGATAATTCTGAGTGTTAGAGATTTGAATTCCCTATCAGGTAGTTCTAGTGCCTTTTCTTCTACTGGAAAGTTATCTGGTATTTTATTTTGGATACCTACTGGAACCATCCTGTCCTGTTTTTGTAAATGTTTTGATATTGTCTGCTGTCTTTGGGGCATTCAGTATTTATTTTTCTCGTTTATTGATTGTAGATTTGTTTGTTTTGTCCTTTTTTTTTTTTAATTTGGCTATGTCTGAGCAGGCAGTCTGTGTGTTCTTTGTTGTTTGCTTGTCTTTGGGCACGATACTTTTCGCCTCCTTCTCCAATTGGCAGGGTCAGTCATTCAGATATGGTACACCAGGGCAGGTCTAGCTGAAGAGGAGTTACTTGGATGGGTTTTTGTGGCACTTACTACAGCCACCAGGGCAGGTCAGTAATTAGTGCAGGGCAGGCTCCAGTAGGCCATGCCTGTGCTGCTTGGTGGTGTAATGTGAAGCGCATGGTGCAGGTAGACAGGATGTAGGGGGGAGATTGTTATGTGTGGAGCTAAGATGGATAAGGGAGAGTGGAGAGTGGAGCAGGAGCCAAAAACATACAAACAAACAAAATAGTGCTAGGGGAGCTTGCAGTTGGAGTGGAGAGATGAGAGATTATGAAATGGAGAAAAACAAAAAGGTGAAGAAGAAGAAAAAAAGAAAAGAAAAGAATGAATAAATAAAAATCAGAAAGGAAAAAGAACAGCAAAGCTCCCAGGGATCCCACCAGTGCGGCTCTGAGGTCTGGGGAAGTTATTCTCAGGTGTTTCAGTACAGCCTGGCTAGAAGGCATAGAGGTATTCTGCGCCAGGTATTCAGGGAACAGAAAGAGAAGGAAGGTATAGAGAGACGAGAAACTGAGTAATGAAGAAAGACAAAAAGGGAAAAAGAGGGAAAAGAAAACAAAGCGAATTACAAAAGAAAAAGAACAAGAAAAGCCCCCCAAAAAACAGGAAGAAAAAAAAACCCACGAGAAAAGAAATGCCCTCAGGGATCCCTCTGTGTGTCTGCATAAGCCAAGGGGGTAGGTTCCAAGCCACGCAACACTGCCCAGCCAGAATGGGCTCCCAACTGAAGAAAAGGAAAAGAAAACAAACAAAAAATTCAAAACAAACAAACAAACAAAAGCCCCAGGATCCCACCTGCGTGGCAGCCCAGACCAGGAAGCAGTCCCATGCTCCAACGGAGCTCCGCAGCCCCTCAGGAAGAAGTGAGGATTGCGCACAGAGCCAGGTATTTGAGCAAAAGAGGGGGAGGTGGTGAGAGGTTAAGGAAGAAATCAAAAGAAGTGGAAAAAAAGCAATACCAGCAGCCAACAAATGGCACTCAGAGAGCCAGCCAGTGCGGGCAGGTGGATTCCAAGCAGCCGGTGCTTCCCAGACAGGAGACTGTGGCCATGGGAAGCAGAGGAAGCCTAGTTGGGGTGAAGAAAGGTGGGGAGTGGTAAAGTGTATATCGCAAATTACTGGGGCTCTGCAGCCCCTCGTATTGTCATGATATTAATACTACCTAAAGCAATCTATAAATTTAACATAGCACTCATCAAAATTTCAACAGCCTTCATTGCAGAAATGGAAAAGCCAATCCTCAGATTTACACGGAAAGCAAACGTCCCCCAATAACTAAAGCAATCTTGAGAAAGAGCAGAGTAGGACTCACATTAATCGATCTCACAACATATTACAACATATTACAAACATAATTAAAACAGTCTGGTACTGGCATAATAGTAGACATATAGACCAGTGGAACAGAATTGTGAATTCAGAGATAAGCACTCACATTTATGATCAATTAGTCTTCAAGGAGGGTACTAAATCCATCAAATGGGGAAAGAATCATGTCTTTAATAAATGGTGCTAGGACAACTTGATTTCCACTTGCAAAAGAATGAAGTTGGACCCATGCGTCACACCATATACACCGTAAAACTCTTAGGAGGAACACAGGGAGCTAGTCTTCAACAATGGATTCTTAGCTATGATACTGAAAACACAAGCAACAGAAGACAAAGTAGATAAATGGGATCTCATCAAAATTAAAGACTTCTGTACATCAAAGCAGTTTATCAACAAAGTAAAGAGATACCCTACAGACTGGGAGAAAATTTTTGGGAACCATGTATTGAATAAGGGTTTAATATCCAAGATATAGAAAGAACCACTTTTTCTTTTTTAATTGATTCTGTCAGGTAAACATGAAAAACACACAAAGCAGGCTTTCATTGAGGCCAGTTCAGGCTAATGTGTCTTCCCCCAAAATTCTTTGTTCAAAATAAAATAATTATAGAGATGCTTATAATATTAGATTTGTAAGGACTTGAATAAATGTCATCTTCAGAAGAATAATTTTTTCTTAACAAATAAAAGTACCTCACATTATAATTGGGTGAGTCAGAATTGATAGCAACGGGTTTAGTTTGTTTTTTGGGCATGGTAAGTAGAAAATATTGTATAGTTGAACCATATGAAATTGTCTCTGTTCAATTTTTTTGACTTATAAAAATATCAAGTTCGTATGTTCAACCTAACTCATTTATTTTTCTATGACATCATAAATTATAAAAATGCATTTAATACAGCACTAGTCTTCAGTTGCCCAAAATTCACGTTTTTATAGTTGATCATAAATTGCTTTTGAATATATGTCATGTTTTTTCTAAAGTCTCCTTGCATAGCCCCTAGAGGAGGCAACTGGCATTCAAACTTTGTTTTCTTTAAAATAAAAAAAGGAACATATAACAAAGAATGTATTTGACAGGTGCCATTTCATATAGAGCAAAATGTTGTTTTAAAATATATCTCCTTGACCAAATAATTAAAATTAAAAGGATTAAACTTATTGCTTTGAACATTAATTCTTTGAAAAGTACCCCAAAATGAAGATTAAAAGCTAGCACCTTGCCCCTCTGCCCATGACTCCTAGGATGTAAAGTGTGGAGAACATAATGCAAAATCCACTTTTTTTGGGTGGATTAGGTCAATTCCATGGATGAGTAATCACTTTAATTTTAAGTTCATTCTTTATTTTTTTCCAAAATTTTTATTTTGAAAAAAATGTCAAACCTATGAAAAAGTTGAAAGAACAGCACATTACCTATACTAACCAATTGTTAACATTTGTCATATTCTCTCTCCAGCTGTCACTCTTTCTTCCAGATTAGAGGCAGTTATGTTACTGAAGCTGGACTCGATCTACAGGATTAAGTTCTATTCGAGTCAATCTCTTTGGAGATATAAAAGAGAGAACGGAGCAGAGAAGAGAGGGACTTCCTATCACCAAGCAAGAAGAGGTAGGAGCGGAGCTCATCCTTTGGACCTGGGGTCCCTTGTGCTGAGAAGCTCCTAGACCAGGAGAAGATGGATGATAAGGGCCTTCCCCCAGAGCCAGCAAGAGAGAGAAAGCCTTCCCCTGGAGCTGGCACCCTGAATTCAGACTTCTGGACTCCTAGACTGTGAAAGAATAAATTTCTGTTTGTTAAAGCCATCCACTTGTGGTATTTATGTTAAAGTAGCCCTAGATAAATAAGACACTGCAGATATCATGATATTTCACCCTTCAATAAAATACATCAGCATACATTTCCTAAGAACAAGGCATTCTCCTATATAAATGAAGATACAATTATCACAGACAAGTAATAAAATATTGTTATAATAATATCATCTAGTATACAGTCCATATTCAAATTTTCCCAATTAAAAATATTCTTTATAACTCTTTTTTTAAAATATAGGATCTTCTCAATTGACATACATTACATTTAGTTTGATATTTCTTTAGGTGACTTTAATCTAGAATGGCCTCACCCTTCCTCCCTTTAACCTTTTTCTTTCATAAGAATGACACTGTGAAGAGTCTACACCAACGTCTTGGATTTGTCCGATCGTTTACTTGCTAGTAGATCCAGGTGAAACATTTTGGTAAGAATATTACACAGATGAGAATGTCTTCCTTTGCATCACTTCAGGAGGCTCTGAATGGCAGTTTGATGTTGAGCTTGATTATTTGTCTAAGGTGTTGTGTGTTGATTCTTGTTAACTTTAGCTTTTGAAAATGTTTTCAGTCCTTGTCCATAAATTCTCAGGACTTGTATCATCTGACTACATAAAAAATCTTATAGGTCTAGAATATCTATATCATATCCCAAACAATTATTAGCTTGTGTTGAACATGTTTGTTTTATTTATATTGTAACGGATGATTTTAGTAATTTGTGACTCTCGAAAAGATGGAACGCTGTTTGAAGAAGACTACAAAATTGAAATACTTGTTCAAACTGCCTGGCAGACTAAAAGAATGCTTGGAAATTTCCATCTCAATCTGTCTCTGTCTCTCTTCCTCAGATTCCTCTTACTAACACCATCTCATTCTACTTCCCTATAGGTTGCTTTAGCTCCAAATAATTCTATAAATAGATATATAGAAGAACTTGTAGAAAATATTTAAACTCAGATCTCTCTCTCTTTTTTTAACCATAGATTTTAGCTTGTGACTATTTTGTATCATTGACAGAGTTTTCTGTCCACTTCATAAGAACTGTGTCAAAATAACTTTCTTGACAATATAAGCTTCTGGAGCAATCCACCATCTATTGCTTTGTGCTCTGGGGAACAGCTGACCTTGGTTAGAAATTAATTTATTACTTCCTGTTTCCTTTACATCACCTGCTTCCCTCCCTACCTCCTTGCTCCAATAATGACACATAAAGTTAATGAGCAATGGTAATTAAGAGGGCCATTTTAGAACAAGTGAGCTGGGTACTGAATGCCCTTGACCTAAACTTTACTTGGAGGAAGGGTAGCTGAATAATTAGAAATGAGATTTCAAATCAGAATCCAAGGGTGTCTTTTCTGCCAGTAGTTTGTGCCACTTTAGTTGGGTCCATTTACCTCTTTATATTTTGTCTTCTCCATCAACTAAATAGGATATATGATCATTTCTCAGTAAAAGTTTCTGAGAGCCCAGATGAAAGTCACTATATAGTAGCAATATTAATATTTTAATTTTTAATAATTTAATTTTAAAAGAACTAGGCAGTGAGAACATTTTTACTACTTAAAAATCCAGTATATTTTCCCTAGCACAATTTTATACTTACCCACCTATATCAATAAAAGTCACAATGCAAATATTTATAATTAAACAGCTTAAGTAATAAGGTAAATTAATAATACTAAGCTTCTAATTTCTTACATAATATACAGTTTTATCCTCAGAAATTTTTAAAATTAAAATTAGCCTCTTACGATACAAGGAATCAACTGAAGGAATACTGGAAAATATAGATAAGCAAAAGGCAAATCAAATCAGAATCCTGCCACCACCAAGAAAGGACCATTCTTAATACTTGTATATGTTCTTCCAGAAGGGATTATATAGACATATCTTTTTATAACTTTATTTTTTAAAAAATTTTTAAATCTCTTTTGAATATCTCTCTGGTTTATCCAAAGTAATTGTAGTGAATGTTGTGATGTACTGCCCAGATCCCCCTTCAAAACTAGTAAGACTTATTTCCCCAGCTGTCAGCTCTCTTTAGAACTATTAGATGAAAGTATTTGCCTTGCCCAAGGACAGAGCCCTTTCCAGCAGCAGCCCACTTCCAGTGCCTGCTTGATGGAGGGATATAAAGGCCAGATCCCCTTGCCCCAATTCTGGACAATTCTGAAGGGTTATTCCAGCTTCAAAGGAGCCCTGGTGGCACAGTGATTCAGAGCTCAGCTACTAACCAGAAGGTGGGCAGTTGGAACCCACCAGTCGCTGGGCAGGAGAAAGCTGTGGCAGTCTGCTTCCATAAAGATTACAGCCTTGGATACCCTATGGTGCAGTTCTACTCTGTCCTATAGCGTAGTTATGAGTTAGAATCCACTCCAGGCAGCGGGTTTGGTTTTTTGGTTTATTCCGGCTTCAGAACTCCCTGTGGGGTCTGCTGAGGCCTTCACTGAGACTGTATCACAGCCCCACTTCTCCTTTGCCAATGCTGCCCAATCCATTTCTTCCAAGGGAACTCGAGCTCTAACAGTTGGTGTTGGGAGTGAGAATGTAGACACTAAGATGGAGGTTTGGAGCTGGATCACTGACGTCCCCCCTACCCAGCTGGCAGTGAGCACCCCATCAGTGTTGGTTGGTAGAGCACAGACCGACCGTGGCACAAGGAAGTATGAGCTTTCACTGATGGTGAACTGAGATGGGATATTAATGGAAGACAATGTACCAGCTGGTGAGTTGTATCAAGTGTTTAGTAAATATGGAAGAAATGATAACATAAGGCCACTGGAATTGGGTGGCTAGTGCTAAGCTCAACTGACACTTTGGAAAAAGATAATGAAAGGCCAAAAATGATTAATTGACCATCAAACACTAAGAGAAGGAACCCTGGTGGTGCAATGGTTAAGTGCTTGGTTGCTAACTGAAAAGTTGGCAGTTCAACCCACCCAGCATCTCCATGGGAGAAAGAATCTGGAGATCTGCTATCATAAAGATTACAGCCAAGAAAACCCTATGGGGCAGTTCTACTCTGTCACATGGGGTCGAAATCGGTTCCACAGCAACTAACAACACAAACACTAAGCCTGATAGCCAGAGGGCTTCCTTAGTAGCATATAAAGATGCTCTCATTGCTTCTGTAATTGGAGGCTACAGAAAGCTAAAGACCAAGTGCAGGACTTAGTTGTAATATTAATGGAGGATCCCTGGTGGTGTAATGGTTAAGAGCTATAGCTGCTAACCAAAAGGCTGGCAGTTTGAATCCACCAGCTGCTCCCTGGAAACCCTATGAGGCAGCTCTACTCTGTCCTATAGGGTTGCTATAAGTTGGAATTTTTTTTCTTTTCCTGAGGGAGGTTTCATTCTCAACCTAGGCAGGTATACTATGGAGTCCCTGGGTGGTGCAAACAGTTAACATGCTTAGCTACTAAAGAGGTTTGAATCCACCCAGAGGCCCCTCAGAAGAAAGGCCTGGTGATCTAATTATGGAAAATCAACCATTCACTGAAAACTCTGTGGAGCACAGTCCTACTCTGACACACCATGAGTCATAGTTGACTCAATGGCATTTTATTTTTTTTTTTAGGTAGTATACTAGAAATGAATGGAAGTTTGACACATGGGATAGAGACCTCCGAGTTGATGAACCCCAAAATCTTGAATCTCAGATTCCTCTGACCTCTTTGACCTAGCATAAGTGGTCCATACCTCACTATTCAAGGTGGGCGCTGCCTCCTTGCTTGAAGATGCTGCAGAGGTTTCTTCCTGGCAAGAGACTATACTTATTCCTTGGAATCTGTCCCCATTTTCTTTCCTGTCTACCAGGATAACTATGGTTAAATCACATCGTAATCTGGCCAGGAACAGGTTAGGTCTGATAACGGAGCAAAGGGACTGTACCTCAAAGGAGCTACAGGACTTACCCAACATGTACCAGCAGTAGCAGGAGAGTATGCATGGGACTGGTTTCTGAGAATGCTGGATGGAGGTCGGGCGGGCGGTCATGAAACATCAAGTTGGACAAGGGCACATTTACTGATTTGGGAATACTCTCCCAGGATTTAACATCCCGGCAAGCAACCCTGGGTGATAGTGCAAACGTGCTGTTAGGAGGGCTCCTAGATGCATGAATAAAGATGGCCCACATTATGGGATGGAGAAATGGCAGAATTTCCATGGCAGATAGCAGAAGGAGGAATTAAACGGCGTCGAGAAGTATCTTAGTTATCTCGTGCTGCTATAACAGAAATACTGCGAGTGGATGGCTTTATCAAACAGAAGTTTATTCTCTTACAGTCTAGGAGGTTAGAAGTCCAAATTCAGGGTGCAAGCTCCAGGGGAAGGCTTTCTCTCTCTGTCTCCTCTGGAGGAAGGTCCTTGTCATCAATCTTCACCGGTCGAGGTAAGTCATGCCCACTCCTTCCGCCACTGACTCTTCTTTTTCAAAATTGACTTAGTTTTTGAAAAGCCTTTATTCTTCCATATGAATTTAATAAAAATTTGTCAGGTTCCTAAAAAAAATGGCTGTAATTTTTATTGTCTTTGCATTGAAATTATAAATTGAGGAAAAATCGAAATATTTTTAATATTAAGTCTGCGACCATGAAAGTGGTACGTGTTTCCATTTATTCAGTTTTCTTTTATGTCTCATAATAGAATTTTTAAAATAAATATCTTGTACTTTCTAAGAATGATTCCCAGATACGTGAGAGTCTTGCTACTGTTGTGAATGGTACTTTATCTTCTAGTTGTTTAGAGGAACACTATTTTCGTAAGTTGATCTTATATTAAGGCAACCTTGCCAAACTCTCACGAATATGTTGATTCTGTTGGATTTTCTATGTAGATGATGATATTGTCAGCAATGAATGATGACTTCATATCTTTTATTCCAGTCCTTGTATATCAGTTATCTATTGCTGTACAACAAATGATTCCCAAACTTAACAGCTTAAAACAACAAACATTTATTATCTTAAACAGTCTCTGAGGTCAGGAACCCAGGAGTGGCTTAGCTGGGTAACTCTGGCCCAGGATTTCTCATGCAGTTGTAGTTAAGATGTTGACTGGTGTTGCAGTCATCTGAAGGAGCCCTGGTGGCACAAAGGTTAAGTGACACCCTGGCCAACACCCGAATTTTGGACTCATGGCTTCCAGAACTGTGAGACGGTAGATTTCTTTTCTTATAGATCACCCAGTGTGTGTACTTTGATGTGGCTGCCCTAAGAAACTTCGTAAAATTAGTGTCTTGTATTTTCATACAATTTCATTATCAGGTTGGTAGTTCAAACCCACCCAGCAGCTTCATGGGAGAAAGACCTGGTGATCTGCTTCCGTAAAGATTACAGCCAAGAGACCCTCTGGGGCTGTTCTACTGCATCGCATGGGGTCGCTATGAGTGGGAATCAACTCGATGGCACACAGCAACAACAGCAACAGTCATCTGAAGGGTTTACTGGGGCTGGAGGATCTGCTTCCAAGGTGGTTCACTTACATAGCTGTTGGCAGGAGGTCTCAGTTCCTTGCTACATAGGCCTTAACATAGGCTGCTTGCGTGTCCTCATGATATGACAGCTGGTTTCTCCCCGAGCCCTGGTGGTGTAGTGATTAAGAGCTACCAGCTGCTCCTTGGAAGCCCTATGAGGCAGTTCTATTCTGTCCTATAGGGTCACTAGGAGTCAGAATCGACTCTACGGCCACAGATTTCTTTGGTTATTGGTTCTCCCAGAGTGGAGAGCCAAGACAGAGAGCAAGCAGGAAGTTGTAATGCCTTTTATGACTTAGTCTCAGAAATCTCACATCAACACTTCATCTTATTCTATTTGTTAGGAGAAATTCACTAAGTCCAGCCCAAACTCAAGGGGAAAGAAATTAGGCTCCACTGTTTGAAGGGACTGTCAAAGAATTTATGGGCATATTTTAAATCATCATATTTTGCAATCTTTTTTTCTTCTTGTTGTCTTCCATTTTTAAAGTCTTGTTAGCAAAGACATCCAGTAACAGGCTAAATAGTAGTAGGGTTCATGGAAAACTTGTTTTGTTCCAAGCCTAAAAGGAAATGAGTCTAAAATTTCTCCACCATCTATCATTTTGAACTTAGGTTTTTGGTATAAAGTCTGTATAAAATTAAGTGAGTTCCCTTGTATTCCTGGCTACTGTTTTATCATAAATAAATCCTAAACTTCATAAAATACTATTGCATTGATAGATTTTCTCTTCTTTCTTTTCTTTATTAAGATACATTTTCTGATATCAGGTCATTGCTGTATTCCCAGGATAAACCACATTTGGGTTGTTTTTAAATACATTATTGGGTTCACTTAGATAATATTTTATACAGGATTTTCTATCTATATTCATAGGTGAAATAGGCTTATAATTTTTTTCTTGTACTATCTATATTGGTTTTAGGAGCAGTGTTTTATTAGCATCCTAAAATGAGTTGGGCAGCTTCCCTCCTTTTCTATGTTCTTCAACAACTTGTATAATACACAGATATCTGTTCGTTGCAAGTTTGTTCCAGGCTGGCTTTCTTTAAATTTCCGTACTTCTATCTACTTCTGCCTTGTTTGGTATACTTGCTTTTCTGTTCCCTGAAATACTGCCTCAGCTCCAGTTCATGGTTTGTGCTTGTTTTCTTTGTTCTGTGCTGCTTGCTTATAGCAGGGGTCAAAATTTATACTGCTTGGTGCAGATGTGCAATTAATGGCACTACTTTATCTTTCATAATGGAGCCAAACTTCCTCATGAACTTTTTACTGCCAATGAAAGTAGCAGGAAAGTATAAAGACATGTAGTAGTACTAAATTTTGCAAAATATATAAAATAAGTATTGTTATGGATTGAATTTTATCCCCCCAAAAGATATATTGAAGTCCGAACCCGTGGTATCTGTGAGCGTGAACTTGGTTGGAAATAAGGTCTTCAAAGATGTTATCAGTTAAGTTAACACAAGGTCATACTGGAGTAGGGTGGGTCCTAATCTAATAAGAATGATGTCCTTATAAAAGTGACGAACAGGCACGGAGATACACAGAGGGAAGAAGGCCATATGAAGATGGAGGCAGAGACTGGAACACGAAGGATTGCCAGCCGTCACCAGGAGCTAGGAGAGAGGCATGGAACAGATTCTCAGAGACTTCAGAAGGAACCAACATGACTGACACCCTGATTTCGGACTCCTAGTTTCCAGAACTGTGAGACAACAAGTTTCTCTTCTTATAGATCACCCACTTTGTGGTACTTTGTTATGGTAACCCTAAGAAACTAAGTATCTTAGTGTCTTAGACTTTAATACAACCTCATTTTGAAAAAATATTCTGCCTCTCACTCTTATGTTCTAGGGTAACCTCTTGGGTTCAAGGGAAACGTACTTGCACTCATGGTGATGAGGGAGCGGGAAGCTAGCTTATCTGCATGTGGGTCTACTGAACAAAGGACATAGATGAAACACATCAAAGAACTGGAGAACAGTCCAAGGACATGAACTTGAACAAGTCAGTTCCTCTAGTCACTACAAAAGACGCACAGTATACCCAGACACCTTCTTGGGGAAGTAGGCATGAGGGGTGGGAAACTTTTGAGAGGAGACAAAAGGCTCTGATAGGAAGTTTAGGCAGTGAACTTGACTGAATAGTTATCCAAAATAAAATAAACCAATCTGAATGAAACTTTTAAACTGGAAGACATTGAGATTACTTTAACGAGGGGGTTTAAACTATTTTTTTCATCTTGCTACCAAGTGATATGTGGCTTGAGAGCAAGCTCAGTTATAGAAAAATAAAGACTGTTTCAATTTTTACACATCTAAGTGTGGTGAATAAAAATTTGACCCTGCTACATTTGGACTCCACCACCTGTCTGTCAGTTTGTCATACTGTGGTGGCTTACGTGTTACTGTGATGCTGGAAGCTATGCCACCGGTATTTCAAATACTAGCAGCCTCACCCATGGTGGGCAGGTTTTAGTGGACCTTTCAGACCAAGACAGACTAGGAAGAAAGGCCTGACAATCTACTCCTGAAAATTAGCCAATGAAAACCTTATGGATAACAAGAACAGTGTCTGACTTACTTGCTTTGGGCATGTCATCAGGAGGGATCAATCACTAGAGGAAGATATTATGTTTAGTGAAGTAGAGGGCCAACAAAGTTGTGGGAGGCCCTCAGAGAGATGGACTGGCCCAATGAAGGACTTGAACATGCTGGTGATTGTGAGGATGACACAGGACCAGGCAACATTTCATTCTGTTGTACATATGGTTGCCAGGAGTCTGAGTTGACTCAACGGCAGCCAATAACATTCAGACTAACAAATTCTGGCTTCCTCATCTTGGAACCTCACCCACTGAAAGACTTCATGCCACCTGATCTCCCCAGGTCCTACCCCGTTCCTGACTCTTGCTCCAGAGAAATGGGTATTGAATAGGAAGCTCAGGTCTGGATCCGGCTGTACTGATCACTAGCTGGGTGACTGCTTTGCCCTTTAATTTTCTAACCCATAAAATGAGAACACTGAAATAAATGAAACTTACAGGCCCTTCCAGCTTTGTGGAATTTCTTTCACAATCTTGACTTCATCCAGTACTTTCTTCCCCTTCTCACCACTATGTATTTCAACTTTAGGAGCAGTGAGACTTCCCTAATCAATTATTCCATTTTATTTGCTCCGTTAATTTATTTCTCTGCCAACCTGACTTAGGGACAGGTCATGCTGAGCCTGCAGGATGGTAACACTGGTTAAGAGTCTGGGTAGAGTCTATATCCACTCCATGCTGCATATTGTTCCGCTCGCCTCCCTTCTGCACTTCCTTCTTGAGAATAGTTCGTCATGAAAAATCCTATTGGCATTTCATACCCTTTGAGTTCTACATCATACAGCCTGTGTGGTTGTAAACGTAGGTTTTAAAAATCAAAAGCATCAAAGCAGAGCATCTGGTTGGATCAGGCAGACGATAGTGCGCTTTCCTGATAACACTGTTTCCCTAACAAAACATAAATCTGAACAAATGAATCTACGGAACCACTGGTGCTGGGGTGAATTTTTCTTTTTTGGTGTCTGGTAGGGTTATTTGCCATCTTCCAAAGCCTGAGCCCTAATGAGCTCCAGGGGGACAGAAGTCTGTCAATCACAGGGTACTTTTCAAGTATAGTCATCTCTGCCCCATCGGAGAACCACAAGGCATGAAATAATTAGAAAGCCCAAAGTAACTGCTCTGTTTTACAAGAGCAAAATCCGTATGTGGATCATTTACATAAACTTGTCACTTCCCATTACGGTCCTAATGTAGGCTGGCTAATAATCGCAGGCGTACTGGGGGAGGGGAGGTCAAGGTAGGCTGTGCCTCCATATTGGAATCGCAACGTACGCATGTGCTCTGCGTTCTGCCCCGCCCCCCTCCACCCACCACTGAATTAATGTAAAGTATCTTTTCTTTCCATTAAATAAAAACTATTCGTGCTGCTATGGCAGCAGACCTTGTTCTTAGAAGAAGAGAGAGAGAAAAAAAAGCTTTTGCATCAAGCTATTGTTAGGGGAGAATTCATTCTGAGGAGCATTTCAAAGCTGATCCGATTGGGGGAAGAATCATGTTAAATATTTGCTATGAAATATTTATAAGGACAGCACAAGAGCAATAGACAAAGTTGCCTAGAAAAATAAGCATTTCTCCTCATTTGGAAATTTTAGCTTGGGGATTTAAACGCTCTGGGAAGAATTTATGTCTGTGCGTTTGTGTGATGTGTGTTCACAAACGCGCGTGTGCGCACACACATACGCACACACTCACATGGTTGAATGAGTTGATGGGATTTAGGCCAATCTGCATCTGAATGCCGTTTCCCAAATACGGCAGCAGTAAGAGGTCACTGAAGACCTTCTTGATAATTGTGTGGGAAGAAGCACTGTACCCATGCCAACAGAGCAAGACGCCATGCCCTTAGACTTACCCAGGCGGCCACCGCGATTTAGCAGGGAGCCATCTTATAAGTACTCTTCTCGTATCCACACCTCAGGGAGGGAACTCTCAGAGGGGATAGATTTCCCTGAATCCTTCTGTTTTTTTCCATCCGCTCAATACTAACAAATACACAAGTATGTGCACTGAACAAGGAAAACTATGATTTGACACCAAAATAATGCTACCAGAGTATATTTCCAGCTATGTGGCTTGTGGATTTTTAAAAAAATATTGGGCACCGAAACCCTGCCCACTCTTAACGTACAAATATGTAATAAAAGGTGGCAAATGATTATTTGACTTACAGCCTTAAAAGAAGCTCTGCAAGTATGTATACTTCCAATATCTATGGGGCAACTTGAGCTCTGTTGGGAGGAGAGGAATGAAAATATTCTGTCTTAATGCAGTGTCTTCAATAAGTAAATCACATATTTGACACTTAGTATTTGCCACAGGAGACTTGCAATCGTTTTATGTAGCATTTTATATGACTTTGAAACTAGCGTAGAATCATATGATTCGGAAAAGTAACTGAATAGCTAAGTAGGTAATGTAGACCCTGTTACTGATGCTTATTTTAGCCTAGAAGTTCTATAGCAAATTTTTCTGTAAGCCAATTTTATTAGTCATAAAGTGCATGGGAAGGTTCTGGCCCAAAGCGAGCATGCTCTGAAACTACCGGTTGCAGTATTCTGTACGGTATGAGAGGACTGTAGAGAGGACACAAATTATATAGTCAAGAGGCAGGCAGAGGGAAGATGCATGGGCCTGGTAGGGGTCTGATCCCCAGCCAGGCTGTTTCTTATCTAAGAGATCACCAAGTGGGAAAGCATTGTGGACGGATTTAAATCAGCTTTTTTCCCGTCCCCCACCTTCCTTGCACACAACAAAAGTCTAAATCCCTTTTCAGGCTAGATTGCCCCATTTCCCTGCATGGGCCAGGCAGATTGGAAACATGTTTGTCATTCAGCTTTTCTCCGGGCTAATCAGGAGACACCCGGGTGGTGGGATTTCTGCCTTTCATCCATGGAGCCTGCCTCTAAAAACAGCCGCGTGGAGGCCACTGGGTTCACTCGAGAGCCGGGCTGCCTGTCATCTCTGCAGACAGATATAAAAATATTGTTAACCACGAGCCTAAGCAGAGGGTTTAACAGGGATTTGAATCTAAAATGTGATAGTCCACATAGACCAACTTGATTTGGTCCAACAGAGCCGAACCCCTTATTCTGTTCTAACAAAGTGTGTCACATAATGGAGGAGATTTTGATGGGATTTACAACGTCTCTGTTTCAGGCCTGCTGCTGAATAGGTCTAAACTGTGAATGAACGTCGCTGCCTCCAGAGCTCTCATTACGAGATGCCTCGACCGACCTGCTTCCACGTCAAGGTCTTATTGGTGGGACAGCTTTCAAGTTCACCAGGGGGTTGTTCCGAGCACGCAGGGCAGTGGGGCTAGGCAGGTGTGAAGCAGCCACAGTTCCGTTCGGAGCCCCAGCCAGTGCCAGGGAGTTGCTATACAGTGATTCCCACACCTTCTGTATTGGGAACTTCAGTGGCTTTTTGAACCTGAAACTCTGGAAAATAATTATTTATAAAGACAACGGACTCCAAACTTTTGGAGGTATTATAGAATCCTGGTTTGAATCTTCGCTTCTCCACTCACCATGAGACCTTGGACAGTTTACTTTCTATAACTTGGTTTCCTCATCTATAAAGTGAGGAGTACGTGAGATAGTGAATGTTAAAGACTCAGTCTTCTTGCTGTTGTTAGCTGCCATAGAGTTGGCTCCCTGACTCATGGGGTCCCCATGTACAACAGAGCAAAATTCTGCCCAGTCCTGCACCATCCCCATGATTGGTTGTGCATCAGACCTTTGTGACCCGTAGGGTTTTTGATGGCTGATTTTCAGAAGTAAACAGCCAGGCCTTTCTTCCTAGTCTCTCTGGAAGCTGGCTGAAATTTGTTCAGCATCATAACAACATGCAAGCTTCCACTGACAGACAGGTGGTGACTGTGCATAAAATGCATTGGCCAGGAATCAAACCTGGGTCTCCCACATGGAAGGCGAGAGTGCTACCACTGAACAACCAATGCCCTCAAACACTTAGTCTAGATCATAGTAAATGCTTATTGCCTGATACTGTTAGATAATACTTGCTAATTTTGGCGAATGTTAGCTTAACCATTGCAGTTAAAGGATGGTTTGGACCTTACCTCAACTGCATGCTGGCCTATCCTTAGTTGGGCTGTCTGGAAAAGCAATGACCAACATCCCTTGTTGTAAACATACATGATACAATGGTATCCAGTCATATCCATCCATCAGGACACCATGTTGGAAGGTTCTAAATTTTAGGCATTAGGAAAATCTAGAAAATAATATAATGAATACTCGTGGATGCCCTACAGAGTTTTGATTTTAATACTCTGCCCTGTTTATTCAGATCCTTTTTAAAGATATAAAACATTAGTTTGTTGAGCTACTCTTTATCCCTTCTAGACCCAGTTCCTCTCTGCTCCAAGATAACCATTATCCTGAATTTGAGCTTTATAATTCCCAGACATGTTTTTAAATTCATATATAGCTATAACTATGGTTATATATATATCCATAAAAAATATTTGGTTTTGTTTTAAAGATTTTGGTTTTTCTTTAAATGGTATTATACTGAACACATACCACTGGCTTTTTTCACTCAGTATTATATTTTTTGTATTTATGCATACTGATACATATTACAAACCAGAAATGAATTCATTTCTCCTGTGGTGGAGAGTTCCACGGCCTACTTGCATTTTTTCCTTTTCTTGGTGGTAGACATTGAGGCTGTTTTCAGTTCTCCCTACTTAAACAACGCTGCAATAAGCATGCATCTGTAGGCATTCTTGTGTGTATATGTGAGTGGTTGGTTGGCTACAGTATATACCCAGGAGGGGAATTGCTAGGTCCTAAGGAATGTACGCACCACCTGTCTGTCAGCTTGTCGAACTGTGGTGGCTTGAGTGTTGCCGTGATACTGGAAGCTGTGCCACTGATATTTCAAACACCAGCAGAGTCACCCATGGTGGGCAGGATGTAGTGGAGCTTCCTGACTAAGACAGACTAGGAAGAAAGCCCTGGTGATCTACTTCTGAAAATTGGCCAGCGGAAACCCTAAGGGTCACAACGGAGCATTATCTGACATAGTGCTGGAAGATGAGCCACCTTGGTTGGAAGTCACTCAGAATACACAGTGATTGCAACAATGGACTCAATCATACTCACAATTGTGAAGATGGTGGAGGACCGAGCAACGTTTTTTCTGTCATATGTGGGGTCACCATGATTTGGAGCCAACTCAATGGCAACTAACAACAACAATACCAACAAGGGATGTACATCTTCATCTTCATTAGATTTTGTCAAATTACTTTTAACATCAGCAGAATATGAGAGTTTGGCAATGGCATTTGAAGGGAAGGGCATACATTAACTAATGTTTACTAGCCCATCTTTCTTTGAATTTCCAGGAGCTAATTTAGGAGGCGATGCTGCTGCTTGCTTATCAGTAGCTATGGTGTGCAGGTTATTGTTATTATTTTTTTCCTCCCAGTGTTAATTAACCTCTCTGGACTTGTGGTCCTGGTATAGCCCTTTGTTGACAATAGAATGTGCCTGGAGAAAACCAGACACCAAACTTGGGTCAAAAGGTTAGGAAACAGATAGTCCCCTGTAGTCTTTAAATACCCTTCTTCCTGAAGAGCCCCACTAAAACTGAAGCTCCGAAAAAGAAAACATCCAAACTGAAAACGGTTCATAAAAGAATATCAGGTCTCTAGATTGACCCTCCTTTAACAACAGGGCACTTTCGCAGAGGGAATGCGCAGAGCGGGTGGGTGGACAATGCAGCATCCTGGACCCTCTTCCTCAGCCACAGTCACTCGGAGCTTATTATTGTGCTGGAGGGGATACATTTAACATTTTCTAGAGACCTGATGGGGTTAGTTAGAATGTAAAAGGTGTTTGAAAACCTTTAAATAAAATACCAGCATCAGACATGATAATTACCCTAGTAAGGAAGCAAATATTTTCTTTAGTCCTGTTAAAGTTAATCACAGGAATAGAAGATTTAAAAAAAAAAAAAAAAAGATATGGACCAATTGATCGTTCCTAAATTTTCGAGAGGCGGCTAGTCCCTGTGTAGATGATCAAATGGTAAATATACATGTCCATGGTACATGCACACAATTCCAAAGCCAACTGAAATTATTTTTGGAGTAACTGTTATTTTAAATCATTAGTGCCATTACTTCCCGTCATTATTGTGCCTAATTGTAAGTGGACTGTACTAGGAAATGAACTATAGTTAATTTAATAGTCAGCTTGTGACCAAACTGAAGCTGTAAAGGGCAGATTGTTAGCATTAATTAGAGACTTCTGTTAGGCTTTTAGATTCTTATCTGTTTGACCTTGTGTTTCTATAATCTGGCTTGGAGGTTTTCTGGGTCAAATGAGGGCTTCTGAGTCACTGTACTTACTGCTCTGGCAATAGCCTAGCTTCACTGCATAAATGAACTAGCCTCAGGGTGATAATGCAGAATTTCCCACTTTGCTCTCAGGTTTTCTTAGACAGGCCCCGGATGGGGAGGAGGCTTCTCATTTCTCTCTCTTTCTGCTACAAAACATCTCTCAGGTTAAACAAGTTCTTAGGAAACAGCTACAGTTTGAATGCACATTCTGGGTCCAACGCTTCCGTGTGTAACCACTACATTATCCTGTTACATTCATAACCAATGCTTATTAAAGCTGCCTATGCATTCAGTGGAAACCTTGGTGGTGAAGTGGTTAAGTGCTACAGCTGCTAACAAAAAGGTTGGCAGTTCAAATCCACCAGGCACTCCCTGGAAACTCTATGGAGTAGCTCTACTCTGTCCTATAGAGTTGCTATGAGTTGGAATCGACTTCATGGCAATGGGATTTTTTTTTTTTTTTTAATGCATTGAACACTAATGAAGGAAAACCAGAAGAGTTGTGGGATGACATCAAGGACATCATACATGAGGACAGTAAAAGGTCATTAATAAGACAGGAAAGAAAGAAAAGACAAAAATGGATGTCAGAAGAGACACTGAAACTTAGTCTTGAACAGTGAGTAGCTAAAGTAAGTGGAAGAAATGATGAAGTAAAAGGGTTGAATGGAAGATTTCAAAGGGTGGCAAAGTATTATAATGACATGTGCAAAGACCCGGAGTTGGAAAACCAAAAGGGAAGAACACACTTGACATCTCTCAAGCTAAAAGAACTGAAGAAAAACTTCAAGCCTTGAGTTGCAGTAGTGAAGGATTCTACTGGCAAAAAAATTGAATGATGCAAGAAACATCAGAAGAAGATGGAAGGAATACACAGAGTCACTGTACCGAAAAGAATTGATTAACGTTCAGCCATTTCAGGAGGTAACATATGATCAAGAACCGATGGTACTGAAGGAAGAAGTCCAAGCTGCACTGAAAGCAATGGTGAAAAACAAGGCTCCAGGAACTGACGGAATACCCACTGAGATGTTTCAACGGACGACTGCAACCCTGGAAGTGCTCTCTCGTCCATGCCGAGAAATTTGGACAACAGGTACCTGGCCTACTGGCTAGAAGAGATCCACATTTGTGCCCATTCCAAAGAAAGGTGATCCAACGGAATGTGGAAATTATTGAACAATACCATTAATATCACACACAAGTAAAATTTTGCTGAAGATAATTCAAAAATGGTTGTAGCAGTACATTGACAGAAAACTGCCAGAAACTCAAGCTGGATTCAGAAGAGGACATGGAACAAGGGATAGCATTACTGATGTCAGATGGATCTTGGCTGAAAGAAGAGAACACTAGAAAGATGTTTACCTGTGTTTTATTGACTACTCAAAGACATTCGACTGTGTGGATCGTAACAAATTATGGATAACATTGCGAAGAATGGGAATTCCAGAACACTTACTGTGCTCTTGCAGAACCTGTACATAGACCAAGAGGCAGTTGTTAGAACAGAATGAGGGAGTACTGCGTGGTTTAAAATCAGGAAAGGTGTGCATGAGGGTTGTATCCTTTCACCATACCTATTCAGTCTGTATACTGAGAAAACAGTCTGAGAAGCTGGGCTATAAGAAGAAAAATGTGGCATCAGGACTGGTGGAAGACTCATTAACAACCTGTGTTATGCAGATGACACAACCTTGCTTGCTGAAAGTGAAGAGGATGTGAAGCACTTACTGATGAAGATCAAAGACTGAAGCCTTCAGTATTGATTACACCTCAACATCAAGAAAACAAAAATCCTCACAACTGGATGGGTAAGCAACATCATGATAAACAGGGAAAATATTGAAGTTGTGAAGGATTTCATTTTAGTTGGATCCATAATCAATGCCCATGGAAGCAAGAGTCAAGAAATCAATGTATTGTCTTGGGCAAATCTGCTGCAAAAGACCTCTTTAAAGTGTTAAAAAGCAAAAATGTTACTTTGAGTACTAAGGTGCGTCTGACCTAAGCCATGGTATTTTCAATCACTTCATATGCATGTGAAAGCTGGCCTACGAATAAGGAAGATCAAAGAAGAATTGATGCCCTTGAATTGTGGTGTTGGCAAAGAATATTGAATATACCATGGACTGGCAGAAGAATGAACAAGTCTGTCTGGAAAGAAGTACAGCCAGAATGCGCCTCAGAAGCGAGGATGGCGAGACTTCATGTCATTTACTTTGGACATGTTATCAGGAGGGACCTATTCCTGGTTCTCCATCGTGCTTGGTAAAGTAGAGGGTCAGAGAAAAGGCGAAGACCTTCAATGAGATGGATCGACACACTAGCTGCAACAATCAGCTCAAACAAAGCAACAATTACGAGGATGGCGCAGGACTAGGCAACATTTCGTTCTGTTATACATAGGGTCACTGTGAGTCGGAACTGACTAGATGGCACCTTACAACAACACAGGTTTAGGTGAGCCATTGGTTATTCAGTGTAGAATTCTTACTTTCCATAGGGGAGGCCCAGGTTCAATTCCCAGCCAATGCACCTCCTGTGTAGGTCCCACCTGTCAGTGGAGGCTTGTGTGTTGCTATGATACTGAACAGTTTTCAGCAAAGCTTTCACACTAAGACAGACTAGGAAGAAAGGTCTGGTGATCTGCTGCCTAAAACTAGCCAATGAAAATCTTATGGATCACAATAGAGATGGCGTAGGAGCAGGAAGCATTCTGTTCCATTGTGTGTGGGGCTGCCATGAGCCAAGGGCTGACTCTCTGGCAGCTGGCAACAACAACATGTGCTAGGCATCATGGTCAGAGCATATGCATTATCTAATTAATCATTATAACGATTTTATAATTTAGATACTGTTACTGAATAGATGGAGTCCCTGGGTAGCACAGTTAATGCTAACTGAAAGATTGGCAGGTTGAGTCCACCCAGAGGACTTGGAAGAAAGGTCTGGCAATCTACTTTCAAAAAATAAGCTGCTGAAAACCCCATAGAATACAGAGTTCTACTCTGATACACGTGAGGTTGCCATGAGTCAGAATTGACTCGACGGCAACTAGTTTGGTTTGGTTTTATCATATAGATACCCAAAAATGTAATGACTCAAACAGGATAAAAGTTTATTTTTTTTTATACATATACCTCTGCTTCATATAGTCAACCAGGGACCCAGAAGAGCAGGATGGTTCCTCAACATGTGTTGGAGTTACCATTTCCAGCCAGGAGGGAAGGGAAAGAGAGTTTGGAGGAGTGCACCTCCAATATCCCTACACCCTGACCGAGAAATGACATGCCTAATTTCTATTCAGATTCCATAAGACATAACTTAGTCATGGTCACACCTGGCTACAAGGGAGACAAGGAAATACAGTCCAACTGAGCAGCCATATAAAAACCAGTTGCCGTCAAGTCTTCTCTGACTCATAGCAACCCCATGTGTGTCAGAGTAGAACTCTGCACCACAGGGATTTCAATGATGATTTTTCCTAAGTAGATCACCAGGCCTTTCTTCTGAGGTGCCTCTGTGTGGACTCGAACCTGCAACCTTTCAGTTAGCAGCTGAATGCATTAACCATTTGCAACACCCAGGGACTCTGAACAGCTGTGTAAAAAACCGAAAACCCATTATCTTTGAGTAGATTCTGATTCATAGCAACCCTGTAGGACAGAGTAGAACTGTCCCAAAAGGTTTCCAAGGATCAGCTGGTGAATTCGAATTGACTACCTCTTGGTTAGCAGTTGAGCTCTTAACCACTACACCACCAGGGCTCCGAACAGCCATATAATCAGCTATTATTCTATTGTGGAAAAAGGGAAGACCTAATTTTGACCTTACCACTCGTATTTTACTTATAGATGTTCAGGCTTCTTTAAGTCTTCACTAAACCCATCAGGTCTCTGAGCAACTTGCGGTGTCTACCATTTCACTAAGGAGGAAGATTAGGCTTAGCTAGTTTAAATAACTAGCCCACGTTCACGTACTTAGCAAATAGAGGCAATGGGATTCAAACCTAGGCAATTTAAGGCTAAAAGTAGAGTGTTTAAATGCCATCTATGCTGCCTCTCTTATAAGTAATTCATTGGCAATCACTTTTCTCTGAACGGATACTTGTTGTGGGGACTCTACTTAACTGTGCTGGAAAAGAGAGATAATCGAGAATTTTCCATGACAGAAATGGTAGAGACAGTGCTGGAGTTCCATTGTCTGAGTTCAGGAGGCTAAAAGCCTCCAGTGTGATTATCATGCCCTTGGAAGTGAGGCTTCTGCGGTACAGGTAAAAACCTTTGGATTTTCGTGGTTAGAGGATATTGAGAAAGAAAGGTATTACTCTAAGTCATCCCTAATTAGGTACTTTGGTTTAACACATCCAGTCAAGGATATTTTGAGCTGAAGCTTAACAAAAAAAAAAAAAAGCTGCCTCTTTAAGTATAGTTCACCATTAAGGCTTAGATGACAGATGTTCTGAACTTCTGGGACCAATGTCCACTGGCTCAACTATGTTGCTCATGATATGAGACACAAAAATTTTACTTACATTTCTAGTTAGAGAGTTTTTTTGGGGAGGAGCAGTTGGGATGTTGCAAGAAAAGAAGCAGGGGTAAATTTACATAAAAGGTCAATGTTAATTTTACTTAATTAAATAAATGCTGTTAATTAACTTTTGAGCCTCAAAAATTAATACTAATTTCTGTAACTCAATATACATGTGACCAAAACAGCTAATCACCCTCATTAATTACAGCAGGGACTGTCTTTCTCAAAATAACAGTGGTCTGGAATCTGATGGTCTCAGTGTGACTCCTCGGGCAGTTAATCCCTCTAGGCTCACTTTCTCATCTGCAAAATGGGGATACAAACATCTCTTATTGATAGATTTTATTCTGAGAATTAAATGAGATAATTCATATAACAACATTAGCACAGCACATGACACATGGTAAGCGCTGAATAAATATTAGGGATTACGACAACTCTGCATAGTTCATTTCAATGGCTGGTGAGGGTGGAGAGTGTGGATAACTAATTCTGTAAGATTATGAAGAGACAGTACAGTGCAGGGAGGGCTTGTCTTCACTTTACAGCTTCATTCAAACTGTTAATCCAGAATTTTGCTAATGTCGGCTCTCAAAATCTTGTGATGAACTAAAGATTTCATTTAAAGTCTTTTTTAATCTTCCCAGGCAGAAGTAATCACTCTCCTCTCTGTGATCCCTTTGCTCTTTGTTCATGCTTCTATTCTAGTACTTAGCACATATTTTGTCCGCCTGGTTAGTCTATTTGCAAACTTCACTGGTGACCAGGTTATGTGTGGAATCCTCCAGGGCAGGGACTGTATTTCCTGTCTCCTGGCATGGTGCCTGGCATAAAGCAGGGTCCCCATAAATGTCCCTCTAATGAGTGGCTAAATGGCCTGTTGGAGGTTGCTGGCACATGAGAAGAGGAGTCGGGAAATACACTGGGTTGTATTTTTCTGGTTTGCCAGTAATCAAGCCATTTCACACTCAGTTTCCTCATTTGAGAAATATTCCTCTCAGTGTCCTTCCCTTGCAGAGATGCTGTGAAAATTAATGAGGCTCCTTGGAAAGCAGCGATATTCTCTATCCCTTTGAAGTTTGGTTTTACAAGAAGATCTTTATATACAAGGCTGTAAAAATTCTGTTCTCCTTCCTGCCCTTTTTTTCCTCAAACCCAAAGGTCCAGAAGAGATTATCTGCCTGTGAAACTTCCATTTCTTAAATGCCAGTCTCCCCTGTAGTGTAAACGGTTGTGTATTTGGGTTGACCAATCTAAGCCCTCAAGCCTCCCCTTTCCACCAATCAATTTGTGAGCATGCAGACTGGAAAATTCTGAGAGCTTGGGGCTTGTCAGCAAATGGAACTTGGGAAAGCAGTGGTTATTCACACATGCCCTTTTGCTTCTGCAATCTTTGCAAGGTTGTGCACTTCTTCACTGGAGAGCTACTTATGAGAGCTTGGCAGTAGCCATGCTTTGTACTAGGTACTGGGCCTTCTGCGATGACCTCGTGTAGTGTATAGACAGACAGGTGAGCTATTACATCACAATACAGCACCATGAGTAAAATAGAAAGAGGTCTGTACAGAGTATGTATAGGTCAAGAGGTAAATCAAGGGCAAGATGAACTATGGGGATGGGGTTCAGAGGATGGGGACTGAGGTAAGAGAAAGAGGTGGTACCTGGGCCAGGTCTGAGGGATGAAGATGGATTAGCTCTGTGAATTCAGGCTTAACCTCTCTGAATCCTCCATTTCCTCATCTGTAAAATAGGTATAATAATGACACGGAGGTTAATAAGATAGAGATAAGTAACTATTTTGTAAATTATAAAATGTTTTATAAATTTGATTATTTGTATGTTCAAATTGTTTTCCATAAGCTAAGCACCCAATATTTAGCACCAGCAAAGGCTGACATCAATGTTACCAAAGAGATATGATGAAGTCCTGACTCTTGGTACCTGTGAATGTGACCTCATTTGAAAATAGAATCTTTGAAGATGTTATCGGTTAACATGAGATCATACTGAAGTAAGGTAGTCCTAATCCGATATTAATGATGTCCTTATAGAAAAGGGGAAACTCTGGTGGTGTAGTGGTTAAGTGCTACTGCTGCTGCTAACCAAAAGGTTGGCAGTTCAAATCCACCAGGCACTCCTTTGAAACTCTATGGGGCAGTTCTCCTCTGTCCTAT
This sequence comes from Dugong dugon, assembly GCA_030035585.1. Classification (NCBI taxonomy): domain Eukaryota; kingdom Metazoa; phylum Chordata; class Mammalia; order Sirenia; family Dugongidae; genus Dugong; species Dugong dugon. Next base: position 13,038,517 of record CM057463.1, on the reverse strand, counting down.
AGGGTGGCTGTGAGTCAGAGTAGACTCAATGGCAATGGGTTTTTGTTTTTTCTAGAAAAGGAGAAGACACAGAGAAACACAGAGGGAAGACAGCCATGTGAAGGTGGAGACAGAGATTAAAGTGATACATCACAAGCCAAGAAATGCCAAGGATTGCTGGCTGTCACCAGAAACTAGGAGAGAGGCATGGAATAGATTCTCCCTTAAAACCCAGGAAGGAACGTGGACAACATCCCAGCTTTGGACTTTTAGCCTCCAGAACTGAGAGACACTACATTTCTGTTCTTAGAAGCCACCCAGTTTGTGGTACTTTGTTAGGGCAGGCCTAGGAAATGAATACACCAATGTTTCCATCTTACCTTGGTTCTGCTTGAAAGAGCCCTCCACAAGGTGAGGAGAAGGTGGGTCGTGCTGAAAACATAGGACCTGGAGAGCTGTTGGTATGGCCCTTTCATGGTGGCAACAATAATCCAAGGTAGCTTATAGCAGAATTCTAATGGGAAGTCAAAAGGAATACAGGATTAGGTTTTAGGTATTATGCCACCCGCTGTCTCACACAGTTACTTCCCAGTCAACGCAGCTTCAAAGTCATGAAAACGTCTAGCCTCTTGACCCTTATATTTTCTCTATCCCTTTCTGATTTTACTTTCTCCATTATCTAATGATCACTCTCTTGCCAGTCCTTTGCCCCTTGTATTTCCAAAGAGCTTGCCCTTCAACACCTCAGCCTGGATCAGCCCAACTGTCTGCTTAAACTCAGTGTTCTGAGTGTTGCTAGAGAAAATCATGCAACTAGGAGATTAGCGCTGCTTCAGAATCAAAGTTTCCAACCTCAACTGTGGCCTGATGTTCTTCAATAATGGGATAATATTTTCAAGTATTATTAGATGTGTGTTTTTTTTTTTTTTTGTATTCCCTCCTGCCACCTATAAAAGCTTACGGTCTCTCTTGCTTCAGGGAGAAGGCAGTACTAACCAGCCAAGAACAAAGGAGTCAGTGTTGAGCTTCCGACTTCCAAAATAGGCCCTTGAAGCTTATTTTAGGGAAAATAGATGTGAAAGCCAAGATTTTCATTTGCAAGAGCCAGGCTTTGTTGTGAGAAGACAGGATTTGTGGGTTCCAAGGAAACAAGATAGAGAACTAGAGAATACTTTATAGAGATAACTGGAGAGTGAGGAGGATGAGTGATGTAATATGATGCATGGTGGTTTCCTGTCATACCAGAGGGCAACAAAGTCAAGCAGAAGAAAACAAAAGGGAAAGCCTTCCTGGGCTGGTGGGAGTGTCCTGATGAGAGAGGCAGAGGAACACCAGACATTTGAGACATGAGTATGGGTTGAAAACCTGAGTGGGGATAAGGATGGAAGGCGTGAGAGGACACAGACATCTTCTGAGGAAGTTTGGGAATCGTGGAACTGAAAGAATTTGTGTACCCCGTCTCAACTTGTGGAGTTCCTGTGTGATGCAAATGGTTAATGCACTTGGCTGCTACCCAAACAATTGGAGGTTTGAGTCTACCCAGAGGCCCCTCAGAAGAAAGGCCTGGAGATCTACTTCTGAAGAACCGGCCGTTGAAAACCCTATGGAGCACAGTTCTACTCCAACACACATGGGGTTGCCGTGAGTCAGAGTTGACTCAACAGCAACTGGTTTCTCAGCTTGCCCTCTGAAAGAATTCTGTTCCTCACAGTGGCATGGAGTAGCACGGAGTCAAGAGAAAATGTCATGTTTAGGGAGAGGAAAGCTGAGTCCTCCCCAGTGTCCCTCCACATGGCAAGGAAGATATCCAGATGTCCCATGGGCCGTTGCTGGGAAGATGACGTGCAGAAGGAAACTGGAGCCTAGATGTCAGAGATGCTCTTCTGTGGGGACTCCTCTGTCCATTCCTCGGACGACAACTGGTGTTCTCCAGCCTCCTCTCACCCTACACTCAGGTCGTGTCTTAAAGAAATCATTCTCAAATTTTTATCTCTGAGTCTAAAGAAGAGACCCTGCTTCTAGTCTTACCCCTGGAGCCTGGCTCATAATCAACTCTCATAACATAGTTGTCTGTTGAAGGAATTAACTTTTTTGAGTCCTGCACTGAATTGAAAGTTTGCAGCATCTTTGCCTCTTCAAAATAATTTAGTGTTTTATATGGTTGGCCTGCAAATGTTTACACGACACTTCCAATTATCATCTCAGTGCCTTTGTTGAGATATTACTGCCACATATTGTGTCACAGTGTTAGATGATAATTAGTGTATTTGTCGTTTGGCAGAGGGAATTTAGGAACACAGGAGATAATATAATTTATTTTTGGTGGAATATGATGTAACCCAATGGTCAGTAAGCCCAGAGCCCCACCCTTGCGGTAGTAAGATTCCAGTCCTTCCTCAAAGTGTCTACAGGTTGCTTATAGAAATCCCCAGAGAGATTCTTCGTTTGTGCCCACAAATTGGGCTGTCAGATGTAGTCAACACATGGTATCCACTCCATTCTTCTCTGGTTTTGGCTCCAACCTGTCCACATCTGCTGGCCATGAAACCAGTTTGAAGAGCATTGCCTTCGCCCATGATAGGTGCAGCAATGCCCACCCATGGCAACAGGCATGGAACTTTGCCTCTTCAGGATAGCAAAGTAATGATGGCTTCTATGCAAAGGCAGAGAGAATGGCTTTCTCCATTATTCCTAGCCACATTTTATCACTCAGCTCCTAGCTCATGGTCTCACAGTTTTGAAAGCTTCTGGCATTCCCTTTCATGAAAAAGAGGATGAATGTAGTATTTGGAAAATAAATATTACACCACGACCTTCAGTCTCCTTCTGCTCCAGCCCTCACCGAAATTCCTCTCTCCTCTTCCAGTTTCCACATAGCAGCAACTACAAAACTCCAAGGCATATTAACAGAAGCAAAAAGATAAGTGTAATGGGGGTAGGGGAGGAAGGAATAAAGAAGGATGTTGCCTTCACTAGCAGAATTTAGGTATTAGCTCCTCCAACCCAAAATGCTCTGTTTCAAAATACTTTGTATAAGATGAAACATAGAATCATGACTGCGGCAGGAAAGGAGTTGATAATCCTCCCCAGGAGTGAACACGGGGAAATGGGAGCCAAAGAGTAAAGAAGACAATTGGTCTAGGAAACTTCATATTAAAAGATACTCTTGTCCTGTAGCTGTAAACAAAGAACGCACATCGAAAGAACTCCTGGACGATTACTCATTAAAGAGCCACTTCAGAGCTTCCTAATCCTCATACCTCGTTCTTTCTCTGTCTCCCAAGAGATTTTTGCAGCTAACTTCACGGCTTCTTGTTATTGGGTGCCATCGAGTGGATTCTGACTCATAGTGACCCCACGTGACAAGAGTATAGCTGCCCCATAGATTTTCCTAGGCTATAATCTACAGAAGCAGATTGAGGTCTTTCTCCTGCAGAGCTGCTGGGTGGGTTCGAATCACCAACTTTTCTGTTAGCAGCTGAGCGCTTAACGTTGCACCACCAGGGCTCCTTGGACATCACAGCTTATTCTCCAATGATAGCTCGGTCTTGTCCCTCAGACTTAACACATGTTACTCATTTTCTAGGTAGAGACCTTGGCTGTGGTTGCTCACACGTCTGCCTCTTTTTTTATGCTCAAGACAGGTCTCTGCCAGTGGGGCCCAAACTCCTAATCACCCTCAACTGGACCTGGCCCACAACAAGTCTCCTACCCCACAATTCCCAGTCTTGGACTGGGAGTCAGGACAATTCTTTGGGATTACAGATTTAAAAGTAGATATTTAAAAGAAGATGCAAATGATTAAAATGGAAGAGTGTTAATTCTTTCAATTCAGAAAGTTTACATTGAAAATTGTAAACAGTTACATAATTTTAAAGAATGTTTTTTGTAACTGCTTGATAAATAAAGAAGAGCTTAAAAAGAAATAGAAGCATATTTGTAAAATTTTTCAAAATTATTAAATGAATTGGGCCAAAGGGACATGAAGTACTTTTGCAGTATCCAGTTGGATTTGCATAGATAACTTCTAATTCTGTCATTATGGATTTAAGCATTTCTTTCTTTGGTGGAGGCCTATTGCCTCTCAAGAGAGGGAACAGTTGTAGAAATAAAACAAGGCTTTGCGTATCATTCACAGGGGCTGATTTGTTTTTGAAAGAATTTCAAGGAAGTTGGGAATCTTAAAATCGTGTTTTCTATAGTATTAAGTTAAGCTTTCTCCTAATCATTGAGGCCCATCTTTAGCAAATGTATTCATAATTCTTATTAACGTTAAAGAATGAGAAAAGATCATTTAGAAGAATCATAGGGCCCGCATGAGTCTCAGCTTATTCAAGGGCCTTGTTTCCAGTAGGCCAAATACAAATTCTTCAGTTACCACAAACCCCAAAATGTGGGAAGAAGACAGCTGAGTCAACAGGAAGTAAAGCAGACAACTCTGAAGCTCTGTGTAGAGAATTAAAATGCTGCTGTTCCCACACACAGGCGTAGTAGGCCAGCCATTGCTTTCAGGGGTTGGAGACTGCCTAGCCTCTGCCCAGCTAGGGTAGAGCACACAAGCACATGGGGCTCACTCTTAAAGACGTTTATTTTCACCGAACAAAGAGTGTAAAATACTATCGTAGCATAGTACATGCACTAATTTCTTTGAATAAAAACGACACAGTTTTGGTTTTTCAGAGATATGCGATGCCAATCAAATAAATTATAATCCTATAAAACACTAGAGATTTATTGAGCTGCTCTATACCCTTCCTTGATCCAGTTCCTCTTCCTACATTTCCATCTCTGCTCCAATATAACCAGTATCCTGAATTTGAGCTTCATCATTCCCAGACATGTTTTTTAAATCCATATATAGATATGGTTATCTATAGATCCCTGGGTGGCACAAACGGTTTGCGTTCAACTACTAACCAAAAGGTTGGTGGTTTGAACCTACTCAGAGGTGCCACAGAAGAAAGGCCAGGTGATCTGTTTCTGTAAAATTTACAGCCAAGAAAATCCTATGAAGAAGTTCTACTCTGTAACACATGAGGTGGCCATGAGTAGGGGGCCGACTCAACAGCAATGGCTTTGGGTTTGGTTTACCAATCAAATAAATAAACTCCAGGGAAGCTATATCCCAGACATTGGAAGTCCTTAATGACAGCTCACTTATCATTCCTATGTCTTTGCAAAGGCTAACAGAAATACTATTATAGATTCAGTCACCAAACCACAGAGGTTAAGTGATTTACCCAAGGTCAGCAAAGTCTGTTTATTGGAGGGCAAAGCAGAGCTGTTACAATCTTGCAAGAAATTAACACCAATGCTTACTTGGCTCGGGAGACTTATGGAGAATTCAATTCCCAATCCTTGCCATGGCGAATGCAGTTCAATTCCTTAACAATCTATCACTGTTCTAATGAGACACTTCTCTGAAACAGATTTTTTCTTTGTCAAGATCCTGTTGATTGCATTTCCAACAGTTTTACAAGATGGTAAAGACTGCCCGGAGTCCCTAGGTGGTGCAAATAGTTAAAATTCTCGGCTGCTAGCTGAAGGGTTGGAGGTTCAAGTCCACCCAGAGGCGTGTTGGAAGAAAGGCCTGGCGACCTACTTACGAAAAATCAGCCATTGAAAACCGTATGGCGCACAGTTCTACTCGGACACCCGAGGGGTTGCCATGAGTCGAAATTAGAGTGACAGCAACGGGTGGCTGGCAAAGATTGCTCCCTTCCCATCATTCCTTGCTGGATGTATCTTGTATTCATCTTTCATTTCTTCCTTTAGCTTAATTTTTTTTTTTTGGATTACTGCAGCCTTTTACTAACCTAATATAAGCTGTAATGCCTCATCAGCAAAGTGTTTGACAGTGACACCATGAAGCATAGTGACCTCCGGCGAGGAAGAAATATGAAACAAGGTGAATCCTAAAGAAAAATGACACCCATGTTATGATTATAGTATTAGTCTTCGTTGTGAGACGCGAAGAGAAGACTCCTAGCACGTAACACACAAATAAGCATTTTAAGGAAAAAAAAAAAGCCCAATGCATTTGAGTAACCTTCCTCATGATTGCATTTAAACCAATTCGTAAGGAGAATCACCTTGGTGACATTTATCTTCAAACATGTGTATTGAATTATTTAAGTGGGAATACCCTAGAATGTTATTCAATGATACCGTGAGATCCAGATTCCTGAAAAACATCTGTTGTTTTTGTTGTGTGCCGTCGAGTCAAGTCTGACTCATGACGACCCTGTATGACAGAGTAGAACTGCCCCGTAGGGTTTCCTAAGCTGTACTCTAATATTCATCAATTCATTTAATATTTACTTATTTAGCTCCTAGAGTGTGCAGTATGAATTTCCATGGCTTTTGTTCTTCTAAAACGTAATTGATTTTTGAAAATTATTCTGAAAGGTATCTATTTATTCTACTCCCATGATCCTTTCAAATATTGGCAAAAATGAGCTTTCTTCTGTTTCTTCAGGGGTAGGAATAACTTTAAAGGTAGACCACATTCTGCCAAAATATTTTAGCTTCCATCCCCAAAGTCAACAGAAACTTACATTAAAAACATGTATGTAGTAAAATCCTAGGGCTGCCACACGTGCTCGCTATTACTCCTGCCAGTGGATACCTTCCAAGAACCAGATGCATGTACAATACACCCATGTGAGTGAGGGTTGCTAGCCCAAGAAGGAATGAGTACTGATCACCTCCTCTGAAAGACACTGACCTCCATAAAACCTTGAGCCCTCAATGCTGTTCTTGTTCGCTGATCTCAAATTGGCCCCCCAGAATCACAGTGACCCCATGCACGATGAAACGAAACACTGCTTCCTCTTGCACCATCCCCATGATTGATTTTGGATCAAACCACTGTGACCCATAGAGTTTTCATTGGCTGATTTTTAGAAGTAGATTGTCAGGCCTTTCTTCCTAGTTTGACTTAGTCTGAAAGTTCCACTGAAGCCTGCTCAGCATCATAGCAACAAGCAAGCCCCCACTGGTGGTGTGCATGAGGTGCATTAGCCCAGAATAGAACCTGGGTATCCTGCACAGAAAGCAAGAATTCTACCGCTGTACTACCAATACCTTTGAGACTTCAATAGTTGAGAGAATTTTTTTTCCTAATAAACGCCCAGAGGGAAAATGTTATGGAAGCTAGTGTTTTCAGGGTCCAAACTCAATAATAGGCAGAACTCTTTCTAAGGATTTCAAAAGAAAGACAAGCCAAAATGTGCAGGCATATCACTGTACTTCTATAACTTTTTCAGATCATGGGCATTGAGACAGAACAAAGGGGTCCCAGAAAAGGAGGGAGAGCTGGTGTTAGGGATTGAATTATCTCCCCCTCTAATGTGTTGTCAGTCTATGCTTGTGGTTATAATCCCATTTGGGAATGAGTTGTCTTTGTTATGTTAATGAGGCAGGATTAGTGTAGGGTCTATCTTGAGTCAATCTCTTTTGAGATATAAAAGAGATTAGGCCAAGCAAGCAAGCAAGCAGAAATGGGAGAAGAGAGATGCCAAGCCACACTGGGGGAAAATCTCCCAGGAGCAGAAGCTCAAAGAAACAAGAACCTTCCTCCAGAGCTGACAGAGAGCCTTCCCCTAGACCCAGCACCCTGAATTCGGGCTTTTAGTCTCCCAAACTGTGAGAAAATAGATCTCTGTTTGTTAAAGCCTTCTACTTGTGGTATTTCTGTTATAGAGGCAGTAGGTAACTAAGACAGCTGGCAAGACCAGTGTTAAATTGACTAGACTTTTCCTCCATGTCTGCATGGTCTGGTTGTCGCCCTACGTATAAATAAGTAAAGATGATACTACACAAAAGGAAAGAAGTTGGTAATATTCTGATTTTATTCACTTAAACATAGGTAAGGAAATTATTATCTGTGTATAATAATAAGGTCCCTGGGTGGCGCAAACGATTTGCACTCAACTACTAACCTAAAGGTTGGTAGTTCGAACCCATTATAGATCACATAAGATTTATAAGATGATGTGCCACATATTGTTCATATGTTATTTAAATGACTTAGTCTGTGACCACTGGAAACTTTCAACTTTATACGGTAACCAAAATAAACACATTTTAACAATGCCAATGTTATATTCATATTATGAAAGTTGAATTCAGAAATGCCATCACAATGACTTAATCATATTTATAAAATGAATGATTACACAAAAATAGGCAATGTAGAATGGACAAATTCAATGGCCGTGTATAAGCATCCCAGGATTAGCAAATCCCTATGCTAACATTCAGTATTAGAAAAATTAACCTAATAGTGAGGGAAAAGTAATTTACAATTGTAAAATTAAACCCCCAAGTGCTCGTGGGATATTTTCATATAGATGAATAAGTAACTGTTTCGGTAATATCAGAGTCACTAACTAAATCAGCTGACACATCTTTAGGTGACATTTGCAGGTGGTATTTGGGGTTATAAACAAGGTGAGGGCAGACATCCTGGCCCTCAGTCCCGCCCGAGGATAGGGTTTTGTAAAGTAGAGTTTTATAAAGGAGTTTTGTGAACTGTGGAGTCGTGTTACTGGGTGGTAGGCTTAGCCTGGCATGGTTTCCTGCCTTCAAAAACTTACCCTGAGTAGTGTGCCACCAGAAAAACTGGAGAGGTGGTCAAGGTAGGAAAGGAAGAGGAATCCTGGGTGAGACAAAAGGTTAATGCACTAGGCTTGCTAACCAAAATGCTGGAGGTTTGAATCCACCCAGAGCCACTGTGGAAGAAAGACCTTGCGATCTACTGCTGAAAAACTAAAAAATCAGGCATTAAAAACTCTGTGGAGCACAGTTCTACTCTGACACGCATGGGGTCGCTGTGAGTCAGAGTCCACTCTAGGACAACTGGCTTTAGGGATGGAGTAAGGCACTCCATCTAACAGAGAAGACTATAGCGCACAGCGTCTGTTTGTAACATCTCAGTTAACATGCAGAAAACAGCTTCACAATGATCTGAAATAATGTGCCAGTTGTCACAACCTCCCTTTATTTCTGTAAAATTACAGCTTTTAAGGAATGTATTCTTCTTGATTGCTCTCTCTGTATCAAAGAATGGTAAGCTCCCTAGAACGGTGAGGAGTGTTTACTTTTCCTCCTATATTCTCCCCCTCGAAAAGGAAAAAAAAAGAGTAGTCAGTCTCTGAGGGATGCTTCAATTCTGAGAGGGTCTCCGCCATTTTCCTCTCCCTGTACACACCCTTTGGGAGGCTGAGGTGAGCAGTGGGTGTGTGCCCACTGGGATAACAAAATAACATGATCGCAGGCATGGTTTCATCCGTCTGGTTTGCCTTTGCTGCAATCCTGCTGCAGGGCTCCTTTGAGGGCAAGTGGAAAGCAAGCCCACAATCTGGGAGCAGGAGCTGGATGTACAGGATCCGCCATTTTGTCTGTCCTTTCCTGGACGGGGCTAAGAGTTGGAATTCTGCAGTGGAAACACCTAGTTGCTCAGTCACTGCTGAGCCTCTACCAAATGTGCCCTGGCCCCAAACCCTCTCTGCTCCCCACCTTTTCTGACTGTCCCCCACCTTTTGTGACTCTCACTGCTCCTTCACCCCTTTGTTCACTTCCTGTATTTTCACTCAGATCTGGTTTAGTGTTTTCTTTCCAAGGCATATTTTGCATGGAAGAATGCTTTCAACGAGCTGAGGCCCTAATTGCCAAATAATGGTTGCCAAAACATGCTATTTGGCTTCAAGCTGGTACAGAGCAGGAGGCATTTTTGTCTTGATGGGAAAAAAAAAGAAAAAAATAAATAAAATCCTTCCTCAGCAGCCCAAACGCCATTAATAAACGACTCTTCCTCCAGTGGGTGAGGGTGACTCAGTTTCCACTCATACTTTCCCTCGAGGCAGCCTCAGTGGGCCTCATCCCATGTCTGCCAGAGCTCCGAAGAGGCGCGTCTCGGGCGGGCTCCTGGTGGAGGCCGCAGGGCTGAGTGGAAGCTGCCGAGACTTGCCTCCCACCGGGTCCACCAAGGCCGCCTGCTCTGCCATGGGGAGTGTTCCTCCCCGCACTGCACTGGGAAGTGTCTGCCAGATAACTGCAAATACAAGCCGCCCAGCTAGCACGGGAATTCCAAATAGGGACAAATCTGGGGCCTCGCGGCGGCGGGGGGGGGGGGGACGGGATGGAACTGATCAGTATAAGAGAGATATCACGCTAATTAAGTCCTGATCCTCTGGCTCCACTTGAAACAAATCAGGGAGGGATCGAGTTTTGAGAGCAGGTGCTAACTGGTTGCAAGATACAAGTCCATCACTTCAGGACAAGGGTTTGTATGCAGCTAGGGGAAGACAAAGCTCAGCGAGCCGGCTTGGGGTGCCCAAGGTTTTTCTGAGAAAATTCATTACTGGACAGAGCCCTGAGCTCCTATTTGGTCTTAGGACATGGATGAGCTTGTAAACCCCACCTCTGCTGTAACAAGGAACTATTTTTCTGTGCCGTTTTCCCCTTGAGAGCAGATATATTTTCCCCTCAGATGGACAATGGCCTAATTTAGAGGCGAGTAAACACTCTCTTGGAGAGGCCAGAAGCAGTTTCGTTTTAGCAAAGACAATATGTGGTTTGTTGGGACTCAAATACCAGTCCAGAGTGGGCCCAACACAACCTCCTTCCCTGCCCCTTTCCCAGACAATTTAAGAAAAAAATATTCTGAGTGCAAATGGATATGTAAACTTAATAGCAAATACTCGAAGAAACAGAGTATGAGCGTTCTATGAGGTGTATGATTATGTGCTGTGTTGGAGAGTTTGAGTCGGGAACATCAAAAGTTGAAGAGGAAATACGTTTGAGCGGTAAGGATCTGGATAAAAACCCTATCTTTAAAAAAAAAGGCAAAAACTGTGTTTTTGCATTTTCAGAAACTTTGCCCACACTCTAGAAATTATGGTTTCACGGTATGGCTAATGTGTAGTGGGGGATTCCCCGCGTGCAAATGGTTAACAGGTCAAGTACTAACTGAAAGGCGGGCAGTCTGAACCCAGCAAGAGGCGCCTCAGAAGACAGGCCTGGCGATCTGCTTACCAAAGGCACGGCCTTGAAAACCCTGTGGAGGAGTTCCACTCTGCAACACATGGGTTCGCCATGAGTCAGAAGCAACTGGAAGGCAACCAACAGCAGCAACGTGTACTGGGCACTTCTGTGGGCCAGGGGCTCTGCCAAGTGTTTTATACACATTATCTCATTTAATCTTTACAATGACCCTGTGAGCTAGATGTATTTAGAGAGATTGAGTAACACATCTAGCAAGTGACCAACTAAAGATCTGAATCCCACTAGAACCTGTATTCTTAAACCTGATATCCTGCCTCCCAACTTTCGATACTGCACAAAAATGGTAAAATACTTTGTACATGGTAAGGGCCCAGCAAATACAGTAAATGAATGAATGAAGAACGATTCTGAAGTGGTATTAAGAACTAGCACTAGTTCATATTAAAACAGTAACCTGGGAAATTGTTCTATGTTAAGTCTGGCAGTCTGGAGGTCTTATATTTGGGGGACAATGTTTGTCCTGAATGAAAAGAGAAATTTTATTCTGAGGGTCTTCCTTTGATCTGTGCAAAGAATGTTCTTAATTGTGACAGCATTGTAACCCCATTTGGTACATTTTGATGAACCTGTAGGCAAGTTGGCTGAAGTAGCTGGCAGTGACTCCAGGGATCATTATCAACATAATTTCCTTTTTCTTATAACATGTAATCCCTCCCCTATCCTCACACCCCAATCAATCTTCTGAGCACTCTAGATATCGGAAGCTCGCTGGTTTAACTCTGCACACGCACTTTCTCTGGAATATATTACGTGTTTATTGCACTATTTATTAGTTTTATGCCAACAGAGCTAAGTGCTGATTTGGTGTCTTTCTCTGGATTGTGCACATCATTCAGCCCTAAACAAAGAGCAGTTGGGGTTCTTGTTAGCACCAGAACTGACTTGAAAGATAACTTTAGAAGTTAAATTTTATGAAGCATAGGCGTTTAGGAGAAATATTGTTTTATGAATGTTTATGAAAAGAGAAAACTATTTCCAGTGATGGTGCTTGGAGATGCTCTGAGATGAGAAGGAGTGGAGCTCGACAGGTAAAGCACAGACTTGGAAATGCTAAGGGGAGTTTTAAGGAGCCCAGGTGGTGAAAACGCTTAAACATTTGGAATGCTTCTGTAAGGATTACAGGCAAGGAAACCCTGTGGGGCAACTTTGAGAGTCAGAATCGACTTGATGGCACCTAACCACAACAACAAAACCAAACTCATAGCTATCAAGTCAATTTCAACTCACCGTGAGCCTACGGGACAGAGTAGAACTGCCACGTAGGGTTTCCAAGGAGCAGCTGGTGGATTTGAATTGCCAACCTCTTGGTGAGCAGCCTAAGCTCTTAACCAGTGTGCCACCAGGGCTTTACAACAAGGGGAGTTTTAATGGCTGAATTTAGCTCTGAGGGGACAATCAACTGGTCTTGCTTCATTTTCAAGTTCTTGCCTTGTCCTTTAGGCTCACCCTGACTAGCCAATAGTTCTTTAAGTCCATTCTACTTTTGCTGTCATGGAGAAATGGTACTGCTGATCAGTGCGTTTTTCTGCCAGAAGCTTTAGTTAAAAGGTGTGATGTAAGTAGAAGGTGATTGTTTAAACAAACTCCAGATCTGTGTATTCCTACCCCCACTTCTACCCATCATTTTCTGGAGTGCAAGTTTGCCTGTCCACCCTGCTTAACTGTTGATTAAACTGCTCTCTTGCCTTCACCCATGTGGGTATTCTTGTCCATGCAAACAGATTTTCCCAACTCTTTAGAACTGTGACCTTTAAAGTCTGCTTGAGGAATGTAAGAGAACCGCACATATTACAAAACTGATGTAAGATTTGTTCAGAACTTTCGAAAAAAACTGGGGGGGGGGGGCATATTGAATTTTTACAAGAGGCCCATTCAACAGCACAGGATATGGCAAAAATAAAACAGGATTGGGTGGGATGCATGTTTGGGTTCTCAGGGGGCTGAAATCAAAGAGGTGTGCAAACTATTCTGCATAAATCCCTGCCATCCGCTTTGATAAAAGAGATTAAGAACTTGCAAGGTCAATTACATATTCTTAAGGAGAAACACCAGGTTCTCGCTAATGTTTGTGACTGACAGGATCTTACAATAGACTTTAGTGAGCTAATCATATTGACGGCCATGTACAGTGGTGGGGTAAGAGCTTAATACAATTTTATTACCTCCTATGGGCAAATATTTGCCTCGTGAGACACACCCACTCTCTCCAGAATAGTCTATTGTAAACAGCTGGCTCCCCTTTTATAAGAGCTGAGATCTTTATGATGTTTGAGAACGCTGAAACCAGAGGCTAAACAGCTTATTTGAGTCTTGTCTTTCAGCCAGGAATGCTTACCAGTTGATTTTTTCGTCTCTTTTTTTCTCACTAACCATGCCTAAGGCATGTTCTAGAAAACTAACATTGGCAAGAGTTCTGTTCACCCTTCTCAGTTTTATTCCAAGGAATAACAAATGGTGGGTCTTTTAAATAAAGATGGACCTTAGAAATTGCTATGGAGTTCCAGCTGACAAGTATCCTTCCTCTGTTTTCATCTGCCTTCATGAAGCAAGTAACGTAATTTAAAAGTCTTAGATCTCTGACAGAGAGAAGTGAGAGTTGTTTTGGATGTTTTTGCTGCTGGGATTGAAGGCTACAGGGTTTAAGGCTGACTGCCTGGATGGTTCATCGAAATGTAATGGATCTCTACCCCCAAATACCTTACTGATAATCTAGGGTACCACTGGGTTGATCTCATTGTTCCTAACCAATGCAGGATGTAAGGCCGTGCAAAGGGATTCATTTTACAATTATCTTCACTTGATTCCTTTAACAGAGCTAAACTCCCTAAAAGGGTGAGAGAAAAAAAAATGGAGAGAATTGAAATAGTGCCTTTTCTTAGGTATTAAAATGAATGTGGATGTTTGTGTTTGTGTGTATATTTATATTAAATGCTCACTCATAGAGTTACATTTTGGAATATTAAGGACTATTTAATGATATTATTCCCATCATCAAAACTGACTTAGTCTAACCAGATTAAAATAATTCTGGCCCAAACAGGAACAAGGAGCCTTGGTGGTACCAACGGTTAAGCGCTCAGCTGCTAACGGAAATGTTGGTAGTTCAAATCCACCCAGCGGCTCTACGGCACAAAGACCTGGCAATCTGCTTCCATAAAGATTACAGCCAAGAAAAGCCTACTGTTAGTTCTACTCCATCGCATGGGGTCGATAGGAGTTGAACATGACTCGAGGGCACCTAACAACAACAGTTGATTAGGTCCCTAAGTGGCACAAATGGTTTGTGCTTGACTACTAACTACAAGGTTGATGGTTTGAACCCACCCAGCGGTGCCAGGGAAGGAAGGCCTGGTGATCTGCTTTCATAAAGATTACAGCCCAGAAAACCCTATGGAGCACAGTTCTACTCTGTAACGCTTGGGATCCCTGTGAGTGGGAATCAACTCCACAGCAACAGGTAGTTGATTCGTACTTAACTTTTTTGCCTGGTTAATCCTGCCTAAGAGCCCTGGTGGTGCAGTGGTTAGCATTCGGCTGCTAACCAAAAGGTTGGCAGTTCGAATCCACCAGCTGCTCCTTGGAAATCCTATGGGGCAGTCCTACTCTGTCTTATAGGCTTGCCATGAGTTGAAATCGACTCAATGGCGGTGGATTTTTTTTTTTTTTAATCATGCCTAAATTCTATTAAAAGTAATAAGTCTTCTTTCAGATAGTTCTTCTACTTCTGGAGCCAGCTAAGTTACCACTGTGGATACTGAAAGTTGGATTTGGACTGTCAGTAGAAGTAAGACCTGCCCCTTTCACTCAGAACCCTTAGGGTCCGTTTATATAACTAAGAGTGGTAAGTGTGGTAAGAGTCTTAGTGGCTGTATGTGCAGGGCTAAGTGGATCTCAGAAGAACAGATGGTGATTTCTAACTGGGGTGGAGGTGGCCAGGAAAGCCTATCTGTAGGAGATAAAACTTGAGCTGACGTTGGTAAAATGTGTAGGTGATCACTGGTGGACTGGGGAAAAGGGCTTTCCTGAGCGAGAGATGCAGTTCAGGTCCTACTTAAAACTCTTCCACTTATTAACCGTGTGACTTTTTTGAGCCATTTTTCTCATCTGCCTTACAGAATTGTTAGAAAGATTATACGAGGTAATATGCATGAAAGTTCTTTGCCAGCTGGAAAAGCCTACTCAGATGTAAAATATTCCTAGAGCCCTGAATGCATTTCCAGCTTTCCAAAGCACTTACTTGACCTTTGGCGATAACTGTGCTTTTATGATGGCTCTGTGTGTTCTTATAAAATGATGACTACGGGTGTATTTGTTAAGTTAGACCAAACTATTGTCACAAGTAGAACCAAAAATGTGTTATGGTTTAGACACAACAGAAGCGAGTTTCTTGCTCATGTAAGAGTCCAAGGTGAGTACCGGCTTTCTTCTAAAGTGTTTTAGGGACCCAGTCTTTTTCTATCCTGGGGCTCCATCAATCCTTTGGGTCACATTATCACCTGCATCCAGCCAGAGGGAGGGGAAAGGACATGACAGAGCACATGCGAGTCGTATTGGTTAGCCTTGAGGTGACCCATGTCATGTCTGCTCACATCCCATTGGCTAGAACTGCATCACATGACTTCAGCCAATTAGAAGGGGGCGGGGGCTGGGAAATGTAGTCTATGTGTCCAGAAAGAAAAGGAAAGAGATTTTGAGTACATGTCTGGCAGTCTTTACTACTGAGAGTACTTGTTGGTGTCTAATATACGTGCACATCCATTTATATTTCAGGCAGCATGCGGACATCTACCCAGAGCAGAAATCAGTATACACACATCACACACATATATGTAAACCCAAGAATAATACTAGCTCTTCTTTTACGAAAGCACTAATGTGTATCAGGCCTAAAAACAGACAAAAACACCCAGACAAATCAATTGTCTAATCAATTCCAACTCATGGCAACCCCACGTTTGTCAGAGTAGA